>OX941089.1:55017500-65017500 GCA_954870635.1 Arctium minus | reverse complement strand
TACATCAATTGAACGGTCATGATTCCAAGCGAGATCCATTCTTTTAATGTTATATTTTCTCATGTAAAACTCTTGAACTCACTAGGCGTTAAGCCTAACCTTTTTATTTGTCGGCATGTGCATCAGGTACCAGTTGGGGGTTTGGTTCTAGCAGCTATGACGAGTTGAGCCTTAGCTTTGTGCAAGTGTAAGTGGTTGGTGAAGTCTTCCGTGGTTTGGAGATAGTGACTACTATTGGGTTTTAGTAACACCCGTCCTTAGTATAGATTGTATGTATGGAATGTATGTGTGTAATTGAGGTTAATTCTCAGATTATGTTCGTAGATGAATTATTTATTGGTGTATTTAGAAAATTTTAATTTAGTTGCTATTTCCAGTTTTGAGGGTGTTACAGAGGAGAAATTAGCTATGTTTTTGACAATGATCGGACACAATGAACGTTATAGAGTGATTAAGCGAAGATTTCAACATTCCACCAACACTGTCCATAGTTGTTTTCATGAAGTTCTACGAGGAATGATGAAGTTTGCAAGAGAAATTGTATGTCCGGCAGCGTCTGAAACAAACACGGAGATTATGTCAAGTCAACAAAGTCGTTTGAGAGAAATATTTTCGGTATACATTGTTTTCATAGCTTTTCATAGTTTTTTATACGTAAAATATTTGACATTTTAAACGTTTTTTCATCAATGAAGGGTGCAATTGGTGCACTAGACGGGACTCTCATACATGCAGTAGTGTCTGCTAGTCATCAAACTGCATATAGAGGAAGAGGAGGAGGTCGATGCTACCAAAATGTACTAGGCATTTGTGATTTCAATATGATATTCACATTTGTTTGGGCCGGATGGGAAGGCATAGCGCATGATTCTAGAGTGCTAACTGAAGTTGCATTTAACCCAAATTCTGGTTTCCCTTTTCCACCTCAAGGTATACATTCTTAATTATATCAACCTCGTTTAACTTGGAATGATGTTTAAATGTTTGCCTAATCAAATGTCGATTGCAGATAAATATTATCTCTGTGAAGTTGCATATTCCAATGCTCGTGGATTTTTAGCTCCGTCTCGTAACACAAGGTATTGGTTAGCAGATTATCGACGTAGACGTGCTTTAACTAAAGAAGAGAAGTTCAATCATGTGCATGCACAACATCGAAATGTCATTGAGCGTGCCTATGGTGTCTTGAAAGCTAGATTCCCAATCTTGAAGCAAATGGCTCCTTTTCCATTTACAAAACAAAGAAATGTGGTCATTGCTTGCTTTGCGATACATAACTTTATAAGAAAATGTAATATCCAAGATCAACTTTTTATGGAGTGCAATGAAGACACCATTTTCACCAATGAAGAAGAAGACGTTGGAAGTGGAGAAGCGGAAATAGATGGATCACAATGGGGTGCTAATAGCACACAATATATGGCTAATTTGCGTGATCAAATTGCAAATGGACTAGTTTGAAATGTTTGAAATTTTTAAATGTATTCAAACTTATGATGTTGACTTGTTCCTATTATAAGTACTTATTAATGTTGTTTTGCTTGCAACATTGAATTCATATTATTATGTTTAATCAAGTTGATTTTATTTAGAAAACTTTTAAATTGATTTTTTTAATAATTATAAGTCATTTATTCCATATTTTTATCAAACAACTATGTTATTCAGACAAATATAAAGACTGGGGGTAAAATGGTCATTTCTGACATTCAGACTGTTTATTCAGCATACTAACCGAACAACAACTTTTCTGTTAACATACAGACAACTATATCCAGACAGACAACTATATCCATTCAGGTCTTAACAGAAAACGAACCGAACAACACCTAAGAGTCATTCATTGCAAGAGCCTAATGGCTTGTAATAACAAAAGAATTGGAAGCACCTCTCAAAGTAAAGTGGGTGCATCTTTAAACCCAAGTTTTTTCTATTACAATTAATGAATTAAGCGATGCATGGGGCATTGCTCAGTTGATCATAGGTCTTCCTTTGCCCACTTCTTTTTATATAAGGCCTCCTTCATTTGTTAACCAAATATTTAGTGTTAGCTATGTGAACCGATTTTAGCCTTTAATTTTTGTAAGGAATGGATTTAACTCAATAAGGCTAATATTGGAAAATATCATGGAGTCTTCATCGAAGCATCGTTTCCGTTCTTGGAAATTTATCCTTTGTTTATTCATAACGGATATTAATCTTCTTTGTAAACATGAGTTCCTTGTTTGCTTAATTACACATCCATGTATGAATAAGGTCGACTTATTGGTTTGGATATTGTTTCACTTATGAACAAATTTCTATAATGTTCAGGTTCACTTGTGAACCAATTCACTGTTTCACTTATGAACAACTTTCCATTTTGTTCATTTTCAATTAGTTACACATCCACGATTTCACTTATGAATAACTTTCACTTATGAACAAATGTGTTTGTTATGCACACATTTGTTTGCTTATGATTATGTACAAATGGGTTTGCTTAAGGTTATGAATACATGTTTTTATATATAAGCACATGAATTTTGCTTTCTGTTGAATTCAAATTATGGAGGGACATGTATTCATTTATGAACAATTAAATTTTGTTGTTTGTTGACTGCTAATGTGATGATGTTGTTTATCCATCTTTCTTACTCCATGAACACAATAGTGTAGAAACTTGAAAGAGATGACATAATTATCATTCCTAAGATCATGCAACATTCTTATGTAACATCTCATTACCCTAAAATCATGCAACCTTATTACGTAACATCTCATTAAATTCATTGATGTTCTTTATGTAACATCTCATTAAATTCATTAAAAAAAACTGAAAACTGAGAATTACATTTGTACCCTTACTCGTTATCTCCAACATATTGTATTAAGTATTAACCATGACCATAGATGGTTTGTGATTAGTCCAAAGGGGTTTGTATAGTTAAAACCATTTGTTTAGTTAACAAAAGATCATCCCTCTATATTGCTAACCAATAGTAATAACTTTATAAACTTATATGACTCATTCATTTTTTGATCAACAGTTGTAGCTAAATTGGAGGTTATAAACTAATGAAAAAGGAAATGAATTAAATAGAATTAAAAGAAGGACAATATTGGAACAAATTGTTATTTCTTTTTTGAAGATAATCATCACCCAATTTTGTTAGAGCAGAAATATGTTGGATACAAGATCATGAAGACTAGAAGCCAAAGTTCAAGGAAGTCAATGCTGAAAGTCAACTCTTAGTGAAAGTCAAAGTCATTTTGTTAATAAAGTCAAAGTCAATGTTGTTTTGTAATTGTATTTTGTTTGCTTCCTTTGAAATTGTGTGAGGGTATAAATACCTTCAGTCTTTGTAATAAGTATGTAACAATTCAGATTGTAAGACACTACACAGAGCAGATTAGATTAAAGAAGAGCATTATAGAGAATCATTCTAGAGAGAGAGAGAGTAGTGAGAGAAAGTGAGTTTTGTAACATTTTGATTCATCAATGACATATGATTTCTCATCTTGATTGTTTGTGATTGATTAGAACTTGAAATTGGGAATAACAATTGGTATCAGAGCAGATCAGAATTCAGAAACAAGGATCTAATTTCGATTTTTGAATCATATTCGGTTGAACTCATTCATATGGACTGTTACGTGTGAATTTTTCGATTTAGTGTTGTTTTGATCATAATTTTGGTTATAATAGATTCGAATTGATGTTTAGAACAAGTTTGGTTCAGGTCATTTAGGCTATTTCACACAGATTAAGGGTGAATTTTGGATTTAGAGAGATTTTTTGTTCGAAGTTTTCTAAGCACGGTAAATCAATTCAAATTGTATCAATTTGTGTTTGTTTTTTGAAATTCTTGCATTGTAATCAGTTCTAGCATTGTAATCGAGCATTCCTGCAAAGTCTTGGGCCAATTGACAAAGGTTTTGATCGATTTTAGTGTAAGAAATCAAGTTTTTGCTCGACAAAGTGAAGAACACGCAAGATCTATAAAACGCGCAAGGTTCATCGAAAGAACGCGCAAGCTGAAGAATTTTGATTATGGCCGAAAAACGCGCAAAGGGTTGTTTGCAAGTTCTAGAAACGCGCAGATCGAAGCCTGCGAGTTTGGTCTCCAATCTGCGAGTTTAATCACTTGCGAGTTTGAAAATTGGGAAAATTTTTCTAAGTATTGAAACACGCAACCATTGCGAGTTTCATCTTGCGAGTTTAGTTTGCGAGTTTGTTAAAACGCGCAAGTAGGCATTTGCGAGTTCAGGAAATGTGCACGCCTCTATCTGCGAGTTTCAGCGATTCTTTCGGTCTGCGAGTTTGTCAAAACGCGCAACCCTTTGCTTGCGAGTTTCACAAACACGCACGCCTAAGCCTGCGAGTTCTCTTTGAACAGTGATTTGCGAGTTTAGCGGGACCCCCGTGCTAAGTCTGCGGAGGGGGACAAAGTTCTTATTGTGATCAAAGTTTCTGAATTTCTAACGATCATTTTTCAAGTTCTTTTTGTAACAGGTAATTCAAGATGTGATATTTTTCTGATGATGATGAAACGAAGATTGAAAAGCTCAAATTAGAGAACAAAAATCTTGCTTCATCTGTTGAGGTCTACTCAAAGAGGTCAAAACGATATAATGATGAAAGGAAAATACTGAGAGAAGAAGTTAGTGCATTAAAGACAATTAATGAAGATCTTCTGAAACAGACTTCTGGACTGAATGATGAGAAAATACTGAGTTTGGAAGCTGAGAACACAGAGCTGACAAGAAAAATCTTTGACATGGAAGATCAGATTATCCAAATCCAGAAAGCATCTGTTAAAAGTTATGAGGAGAAGATTAAGAGTCTGGAGGATGCTAATGCTGAGCTTCGAAAGAAAATATCTGATTTGGAACAAACGATGGTCAAAGATAAAGATGTTTTTGAGAGTGACAAGAAAGAATTTGCAAAGAAGTTCTCAGACTTTTCCAGAAAGAGTTGTGAAGAAAAGAAGGTGATTAAGCTTAAGTGTATAAAGCTTTCTCAACAAGTTTCTGATTTTGAAAAAGTAATAATCTTGGAAATAGAAAAGTTTGTCAAAGAGAAAAAGGCCATTGAACAGAAGAACGTTGGATTCTTTAAGGAAATATCCGGCCAAAGAAAGGATTCTAAGAAGGATTTTGAAGAAGAAAGAAATATATTTGAAGCAGAGATAAAGAAGCTTACTGTCAAGTTATCTGAACTATCTAAAAGTATGCTGAAAGAGAAGAAAACGAAGTCTGAATTCGAGACGAAGATTGGCCTTCTTGTCAAAGAAAGAGACAGCTTTGCTTCAAAGATTAAAGAGCTTGAAAAGATTGTTTCAAAGGTGGTGGTGATTGAGCACACGACTCCAGAGTCACAAATCCATACACCTAGAGATGATCCACCTGATTCTGAATTTTCATTCAAGACAGCGGCAAGCTCACATCATAAGACTGTGTCTTCAACGAGGTCAGTCAAATCTTCTAATCAGATACGTAGTACTAACCTTTTCTATGATAGAAATATAGATGGTTCAGGTACACATCAAAGAAGAAGGAGATACAAAGAAGAAAAATTGGTCTGGAAAAAGAAACCAGTTGAAGATGAAAAGAAAGATGAGAAGAATGAGCTGAAAGGAAAAAAAATCATGTGTACATGAGACAAAAGCAAAGAAGAACAAAGCTTGTAAAGGTAAACATGATCATATATACACGAGAGATCAATTAATCAGGTTATTAGGTAAGAAAATTTATTGTTCTTATTGTCGTACACATGATCATGTTCACAAAGCTAGTGATCATTTCTAGTAGGGTTCTTATTCAGTTACTCCCATAAGAACTGCAACTAACATACATGGACCCAAATACCAGTGGGTACCAAAGCCGAAAAGTGAATCTGTGTTGCAGGTACCTACTGTCAAGGGGGAGTAAGAGAACCAAGGCTTCTAAGTAAATCAGCTTAGAACCCGTACTTCAACGGGGTTTGACTTCTAAAAACAATAGTTTAAGACTCGTACTTCAACGATGAAAGAAATGATACTCCCGGGCTGATACGTGATTGTACTCCTATACTTAAATGAGGAAATCAACCTTCAAGGGGGAGTACATATTTTTCTGAAATATGCATTCAAGAGATATGACGAACTACATTCCAGAAGGAGTTGTGGATCTCTATCGTGTACTTTTCATTGATAAATCTGTTGATGCATAATTTCAGGGGGAGTATGAATGATGATTTCTGATTACTTCAGATCAGAACTCGTACTTTAATTGTTTTACTGCTTTATGTCTTTTATTTTTCAATAAATTTGTGAATAAAGTTGCTTTGATATGACTTTGAGACTTGTGCAGAATGAGAGAAGCTATCAAGATCATATCTTTATAACTTCAGCTGACTTCATGAGATTTAAGACTACACGAAAAGGTTAATTTCTTATCTTATTGTCATATATGGTTGAAAGAAGGACAACTTTCAATCATAAGAAAACATGTTCTTAAATGTTCAAACCACTTCCCGATTCTTAAACAGATTTCATCAATTGGAAGTGTGATTTTTAAATGTTTTTCAAGATTTATTTGTGCTTTCATGATTACAAACCGTGTGTTTCCAAAGATAAATACTTGTGTATTGTCTTTTCTATATACTTTCAAGTATTCACACACACCGGTTTAAATTTTTATTCAATATGTTCTTACCATGTCTCAAATTTGAAACATATTTTTCGATGGTAAGACACCCCGCTTGTATTTCAATGAATTTTTTAGCGTCATTTCATTTCAAAACGTTCTTTCAAGAATGTTTGTATTTTGATTCATATAGACAATATCCATTATTCTTGACCATAAGCTTTGATTGTTATATCATTCATTTCTGATCATTTTCATACAATGTCAGATTTTTCAAACAAGTCCCTTGCATTCATATTCATTCATTCAATTTACTTGTTTGAAAATACTTCAATGTTTAAAAATGCTCATATCTTCATGATTATATTCTGAGCATATATATATCTAACATTTGTATATTTGTGCTTTAACTGATATAGTTAAACCATTTTTGAGCAACATATGCTTCATAAGAATATGGGTTCTTTGTGCTAGGACTTAAATGAAAACTTCTATGGATTCACGATAACCAGTATTTCCTACCCAAAAAGTTAATCCATAGTGATTAAGTGTGAGGAGTCAAAAAGAAATGAGTGTGGGATGTGTGACGAGGTAAAATGGAAATGAGAGTTTGGTTAGATGTGCGTTTAATGATTAAAAGAAAGAGGGTGTGAGATCAGAGTAAAAGAATATCAAACTCTGCACCAACTACTTTCTGAGCCAGGCAGCCACATTACTAATGTTTCACAATTCTTGGTGAACATTATTGAAACAGGCAACTAGCCCATGCCAACTCTTGTTAAAACCCCAGCAGTCACTCATTTTCCTCTTAACAAGAAAATGTTTCATATTTTTCTAGGGACGCAACATATAATCTATCTGGTTTTCATTTGGAAAATCTGGATATTGAAACAGAAGGAAGTCTGCCCCCACCTTCGTATTTCAATCATGCACATTGAGTCTGTGTTTATCTACTGTTGTCTCAGTGGTTTACACAATGTTGAGCCTTATTAAAAGCAATCATCATATGCTTAATTATTTCAATCACTTGCACGAACACACAAGGAATTTGTTTTCTTGTCATAACATTCATAGAAATTTCCGTTATGGTGTTTCGATGATTGGATGGAATCCCTGGGGGAGTGAACATCAAAAAGCTCCTTTCCTTTGTGTATCCGTTACACACAGTAACTTTGTGTTACTGACAGGCATATTAACTGATTCATTTGTTGATTCAGGTGTTACACGAATATTTTGTCTGGATTTGAAAAGATCTAGATAATTCCATGGTTACAGATCAATGAATCAGTGGCTCTTGGACAGATCAGAATGGTCAAAGACATTTCTTGGAGAAGTTTTGATGTTATAGATGCTCTATTCATCAAAAAGGGGAGATGATTTAAAGAAATGTCAGATTCAGAAATTTCAAAGTTAAAGATTTGAAGAAGACAAAGTTCAAAGTTTGAAAGATTGTTCAAACAAAGTCAAAGATGTTTGAAGATGTGCTGATTTTCTGAAATTTTCTTTGAAGATTATTTTGCTAAGGCAAGTCGAGTTAATTCTGAAGATAATTTTTTCCGAAGTCTGAAAGAGTTTTGTGATAGTTTTGGGAGATTATTGAAGATTGTTTCTACCATATTTGAGGGAGATTGTTAATTTTGTTTAAAGACAGACTTGGGAAGAATAAAGTTAAACAAAAGGAAGAGATTGTCAAGATTGAACCAAAGGGGGAGATTGATTTGCTAAATCTTTCAAAGATTATCTTGAATCCAAAGGGGGAGATTGTTAGAGCAGAAATATGTTGGATACAAGATCATGAAGACTAGAAACCAAAGTTCAAGGAAGTCAATGCTGAAAGTCAACTCTCAGTGAAAGTCAAAGTCATTTTGTTAATAAAGTCAAAGTCAATGTTGTTTTGTAATTGTATTTTGTTTGTTCCTTTGAAATTGTGTGAGGGTATAAATACCTTCAGTCTTTGTAATAAGTATGTAACAATTCAGATTGTAAGACACTACACAGAGCAGATTAGAGAAGAGCATTATAGAGAATCATTCTAGAGAGAGAGAGAGTAGTGAGAGAAAGTGAGTTTTGTAACATTTTGATTCATCAATGACATATGATTTCTCATCTTGATTGTTTGTGATTGATTAAAACTTGAAATTGGGAATAACAAATTTATTCCTTAAATCCCGCCCTTTATCTCCCCCATTTTTTTCCATACCCTTTTTTTGAATGAGATAATTAAGGTAGTTCAAACAAAGTTCATATATAACCAGAAAGTTCGTAAATGAAACAATGATTTTTTGTTTAAAGTTTATAATGTTTGATAATGTTGTTTTATGTATGAAATATGGTCGTTCCATTTTTTTTACAGAAGTCATTAGGTGAAACCAAAAATGTCATTACAGTTTGTATGGTAATCTGTTTCTAGATGGTAAGTGAATGAGATAATTAAAAAATGTGATAGCAATATATGAAAATGACGAAAATAACCTGATTAGCAGAATTTCTATTAATTAGACGGTTAATAAAGGGAGGTCTCTCTATATATTACTTTATAATATAGTTTATTTTTTATATTTTTATGTTTTGTTAGGAAAAAGATGAGAAAATATAGTAAAAAAGACAAAATTTTCCCATACTTAAATGAGCTAACAAAATCCATTAGCATGACAAACTCAGAGGGTGCATTTTTGCATAGCACAGTTACACGTTTGAGGGACTCTAGTCAAACAAACAACAAAGCACAGAGGCAAGAATGTAATTTTCAACCACAAGGGTTGTGGTGTGGTGGTAAAGGCTTGGAAAGTTCATAGCGCTCAACCCGGGTTCGAGCCCCACTCGCAGCACTTGTGGCCACTGAGGATAAACTCAGGGTTGCACGCTTTAACAGTTGGGCCAAAAGCCCTAATTGCCAGGGATTAGTTATGGCCCAGGATACCCTTTCCAAAAAAAAAATGTAATTTTCTCTTTTTTAAATGGTAGAAATTGTATATAAGTTTAAACACTTAAAAATAAATTATAAAACTAAAAGCATGAAAAACGGTCGAAATATCTAGGGCACTTGGGTGTAAACAATCGGAAACGATGGAATGCCGTAGTTTCAAAAATACAATGGTAATAAAGTAGATTTCTCATTGTAATCAATGAAGTTTTAAGCCTTTTGGATTTAGCTTTTGTTTATAGATTTTTCAGTCATAACATGAGTTGGGTTTTGGACTTCTGTTTGTTGACAAATAAAAACTTGTTTTTAATGTAGTTTGCAACAAACGAGGAAAAAGACAATGCAAACTATGTAAGTAACACTAAAGACAGCCAAAGCAAGCAACAAAACCCTTGTTCATCTCGACGTTTACGAGATAAACTTTTAGTTTCCACCCACAAACGTTTACGAGAAATTTACAAAGACAACGTGTATGGTATCGTGATCAAAAGTGAGAGCTCTGTGAAGGCTGAACGGCCGAGTTCCTCGTGTTCCTGATCAGGCATCAGCAATGCTCGAGGATGTAGCCATCTGACAATGTAACAAGTTAAAAAGCTAGACATTTACGGGTTAAAGAACAAGAAAACATTGGAAAAAACTACCAACCCTATATATGTATCAAGGCACTGTAGATATTTCCTGCTGATAATTTTATCACAATCTTTAAAAGTTGGATCATAGTCATGGAAACAAGATAAATGGAAGGTTACATTAGCTGAAGACGGTGACGGAAGCACAGCAACAAGAACATCTGACTGACCGTGAACGTTATCAGAGTGACTAGTCCTCTCAGTAATGCCCAGCTCCATTTCAATCTTTGCCCACTGGCTAGCATCAATGTGGGTAAGGAACAAACTCTTCATCTCTTCATACAGACAAAAAAGCCGTGCCTCCATGGCTACCCTCAACCTCTCAGGTGTCAACTCCATGGTTGATTTGATTAAACGGATGAGTTTATAATCTGGATTCCCAGCCTTAACCTGCAACTGCAGTAATGACATTACCCGTGACACCAAGTTCTCAAAGTGCAACTTCACCATCTCCTTCTGTTGTGCCACAACTTCATCTTGCATTTTTTTCATAGTCTCTCGTTGCTGTTTTTCTTCCTCCAACTTGGCCACCTTCTTAGCTATAGTGGCATTATCTACCTCCTCCCTTGATCTCTTTCGTGGCACCTTCAATACAAGTAGATTGATTACCCAAAAGAACGTATTCTTATCATCTAATACCAACGCACTGCAAATCACTCTAAAGAAAATTCCGTGAATTATAACTTGCCATAAGGCCCAACAATGTATAAGAAGTGTGAAAAACAATGTAGATGAAGAAGATACTGCATTTTCTTCAACAAAAAGTTTTGATCAAAGATATAAAAAGGAAATTGCCATTCTAAACTTGTACAATCTTTAAATCTTTGCAGAGTACTAACACATATATAATTTCTTAACTTCCATCTTTCTTTTCTGGTTGGATATGTATTTTTCTCAGAGGCTTAATATGTGCCTTGCCTTATTTTTAACATAGATTGGAATATCATGGTTGGTCTATCTTACCATAGATACATCTATATCGTAAATTGTCGCCCCAAATTATAAGGGTTGGGTTCCGATGAGAATGAAAATTATGGTGAAGGGTAAGAAAGGTTTTGCACCCTTGGATGCACATTAGGATAAGATGCACAGGATCAATCCGCGAATCAAGCGCAATTCATGGTGGGTTTGAGATTAAAAGTGATCAATGGTCCAGATCCCTCTTACCTTCTCACCTTAACTCTTATTCTCACACGATCCTTCGTCAAATTAGAATTAGCCGTTGACTTTTGGATATTTATTTATATGTACAATGAAAACAATTCATGTGTTCCATTTATTTACTCGATAGATACACCATTAAAATCTGTAATGTCGCAACTAAATAAACCGCAAAGAAGTGATAACAAGTATATGATGTGAAATACATAAATCATACAATCATGTTAGTACCTGAGGTAAATCCATGATGAAAGTGGCACCTGGAGAGCTCTCAAGAAAGTAGTTTTTGAGTTGAGTGGGCATTGTTGTCATACATTCCTTTTGCTTCAAACACTTCAAGTTATTGAATGGACAAGGTTCATGCAAGAGTTGATCCACGCATGAGGAGAGAACCTTGGGACATAATATACAATAAAAAACACATACATAAGAAAATACAAACTATCAATATTGTTTTCATACATACACAAAAGGATAAGATGCATATGAATATAACTAAATATTTTTCTCAAGTAATAGGTTCATAGCTGATAAAACTTCTTAGTGTTGCCAGGTGGTTTGAAACATTTATCGACAGTATTCCAGATCAACCCGGTTGTTTCTCGTGAAACTAATAGAAGTTTGAAGTAAGTAGATCTTTCCCTACGTTCCACAAGATTATAAAAAAAACACTTTGAAGCATCCAACTATCCTCAAGAGACTAAGATTTGATAATGCTCAAAATTACTACAATAGCAGCCTTTCCAACTTGTTTCAACAAGAACATCATTCATGAGTAATCTTGTGTTGTTCAATTGATTAAAACAATACCCCCTCCGTCTCAAAATAAATGCCCACAATGAAAGTGGCACACAGTTTTAGGGATATGCAATTATTACACTTTTTAAGTAACTAAATAACAATTTTACCCTTAATAATAGAGAGAAAAACTCTCTCTATCTCATAATTAAGGCTAGAATAGGTAATTGAAAACTTACTTTTGAAAGTGGACACTTATTTGGGACAAACAAAAATGGTAATGTAGAAATTTAATTTTGGGACAGAGGAAGGATAAGACTATATATATATATATATAGAGAGAGAGAGAAAGGTTCAAACGAGAACGCTAACTATTTAAGAAAACGCGAAGACTGCAAATCATGTGCAAAATCATATATGATTCGGCATTAACGGCCAAAAGAATGGACACGGGCGACTTTGGCCGCGACTTAAGTCGCCCGCAATCATATATGATTTTGTATGTGATTCACTATTCTCGTGTTTTCTTAAATAGATATTGTTCTCGTATGAACCCACCTCTCTCTCTCTCTCTCTCTATATATATATATATATATATATATACATATCCTCATTTACTTTTACAGACAGAAGAGAATCTCAGGTAACACTGCCTGAAAAGGGTTGACCATATCCAACATGGATCGTACTATGTACACGGCTAGAAATATATTTATATAAAGAGGACGGCAGTAGAAGAGGTAGGAGGGGGGTTTTGATTTACATTTGGGGGAAGGGTTGGGGTGGGAAGAATACAAGACAATGGCTTTTATGTTCAGAATGAATAACATTAGGTAGATACCACCCTATAACAATATGGAGCAAATTGCTTGTTGATTGTCTGGTTTTGAACACTAGTGTGTCTTTTCGGGATGGACTAGAAGAAAATTGCATTCCTAACTTTATTGGACCAGTTTAGGTTAAATTGTTGATCTCGTCTTTATCCTCAATAAAATTAGCTCAACACAAAGTAATCATAATTTAAATACCTCCACGATGCCCTTATCAAGGATAAGAAATTTGGCACTGCAAAGTTTCTGGAACAAATCGAGTAGTTGGGGAACATTTTTCTTCTTCATGTAACTATACTTTGACAAGGAGAGATTCACTTTCTCAAGAGAATCCAAGCCTTCAGTGGACAACCGCAGAAAACTGAAGTCCTCAGGTCTTCTACTAGTACAGTTGACTGAAGTTGTCAGATTCTCAAGTTGAGGAGCAACCACGTTGAAAACCTTAGAAAAGCAGTCATGATCTGTAATTGTGAGATTAGAGAGTTGTGGAGCACATACATTAAAGATTTCCAAGCCAAACATGGAACATTGATGTAAAGTTAGGTCTTTCAGGTTCACACACTTGGAAAAAAGATTGAGACTCTCATCTCCTTCATCACCTAATTTCAGATTACTCAAATTTAGAGTTTCTAAAACTGGAAAATCCCAAGCTGATTTAGGTACGGATTGTCCACAAGGATAGATATAGTATGGACTGCTCGCAAGGGTGAGATGTTTGAGAGTGTGGGAACTGAAAAGACATTGTGGGAACTCGAGGACTTTCTTGCTGAACCGCTCCCACATCATACTCATTTGCCTAACATTATGTGAATATGCATATTTTACAATACTTTTGACACAGAACTGGGTGGCTACTCCCCTGAACCTGAGCTCAACTGCAGAAACTTCTGTACAACAGTTGCGGTGAGAGAGTGCATTCTTCACGAATTTAGCAAACTGAGGCAGAGTAGGGAACGTTTGACTATTTAGGTTAAGATGGGGCATTGAAGTCCAAATATGCGTCCATTTCTTAGACAATGTACTTGTTTGAATAGCATATTTCATGTCAAGGAAAGATAGAATGCAATGAATAATATCATCTGGCAAGTTGCTTATTCTATCTTCTTCTTCTGCTACAAGACTTGTTCTATCAAGCACCTGATCCATCTCCTCTGCTATGATACTCGCTCTAAATTTGTTGTTTATGCTTCGATCTTGCTTTGCATTTGAAGCATCTGAATTTTGTTAATGTATATTAGTACAATTATTTACAAAAAATAATGATACTAAGTCTTGCACTGAAATGAACAATATAGCCCTACATGAAGAAAGAATAAAAAACAATTGAAAGGAAATAGAAGGAAATAAAAACCACCAGAACAAGGCATATAGACTAGAACCTCTGATAAAAAAGCAAATAGATCCCGATATTTTAATGTCCAAAGAAAATCTTTTATACAGTGTAACCCCATGGAAAGGTTGTGATAAATGATAATAATACTTCAGCCCATCACAGCACCAGAATGTGAACTCTGACGTACAAAACTTACAGATCGCGTACTGAAATTAGTTTATCCGTCGCCAAATGTTCAAAGAAATGAAAAAGAAAATGAGATACATTACAACAATGATAAGTCATAGATACTTTTCATGTTACGGAAACTAACAATTCAGAATGATACATACTTCTACAATGGATTGCAACAACAGTATTTTACAACAAGCCTTTTTATCTCTATCTAAATTGGTTGGGTAGTTTACAGTATCCATCTATATATATATATATATATAGGGTCAGGTTCAGGGGAAAACCTCAAAAAAAACTAAGGAACATCCTAGTAGCCTGGACGGTATGCAATTGTGCATACAAGTAATTTATAATATGCACACGTACATAAAAACAAAAAAAAACAACTTAATTATTGTATGCACAAGCGTCCAGAGCAAAGGCTCCTAGGTGTTCCTCAGTTTTCTATTTTTTTGAGGTTTTCCCTTGAACCTCCCCCCCCCCCCTCTCTCTCTCTCTCTATCTATACTATATTATAAAGATGTCATAAAAAACTCTTAAAAACAAGTCTTAAAGCTTAATGTACCGCTATTTAATGTTAATTACTTAAAAAACAGTCATAAAAGTTGTATGTACTACATTTAATGCTATTCATTAATTTTCAATCATTATCTCTAACCATTTTAACTCCCCTAAAATCATTTCCCACTTTAACTCCCCTAAAATAACTCTCAACATATTTTAGATATAAAAAATCTAAAATATAATTAAAAAATCTTACAGAATATTTTATAAAAAAACTTATATTATTAAACCAAAATAAATTACATTATATTATTAAGTCTAAATTAAACAAACTTATATAAAAAAATCATTATCACTCTCTCACAACCATCCAAAATCGTAATGTAAATCGACAAAAAACAGAAAATAAAATGAAACATTAAAATCGTGATGTATCTAGCTGTTTTGCGCGAGTACACTTCTAGTATATATATATATATATATATATATATATATTTATATATATATAGGCCAAAGATAATTTGCAACCCATGCAAATCTTACAACCCCTGCAACCCACATTTTAACCGTTGGATTAGTGATAAGCGATTATTTTATTTTTATTTTTATGTTTTTTTAATTGAAAATATTGGACACACATCTATTGTAACAGTCAATTATGAATCCAACGGTTAAGATGTGGGTTGCATAGGTTTTAAGATTTACGTGGGTTGCAAAATCAATATGCTCAAATTAGATTCACAACAAGCAATGAGAGCATTGGGATATGGCTTAATGAGATTCACAACTTGATAACAAAATCAATATGCTCAAATTAGCACGTTATACAACTAATTTATTTGGTCATTGGTCAACATAAAAGATCGTTGAAGATAAAAATTAGGGTTCATGACGAAATAAAAATGATCAGCCTGGTGTGGTTGCTTCAATGTACCCATCACCCCTTCCAAAGTTGCAATGATACATGATATTATGATTCATGAAGCAGTGGGTGATTCTAATGTAAACTGAAGGATTATCGAAGATTCAAATGCTACTGCCCACAGATATTTTATGAACATGATTGCATACTTTTGTTTCATAGTGTATAATTTGCAATAAAATTCAACCAAGTATACATATGGAATATGAAACTAGGGTTTAAAGTTAATTAGAAGAACAGAACACCAAGAAGGAGCTTACTCTGTAGCACTCGGCGAATGAATATAACTGCAACGATTAATCAGAGCGTATGAGAAATTCGCAGGTGGAGGAATTTTGAAAGTGCGAATTGGGGCGGGAAGGGGTTAGCTATGAGAATCTAATTGCGATTAAAATACGTTTTCTCCTTAGTTTTTGGAATTGTAAATATATTCTATATTTGTACTTTTTAATAAAACTTAGAATAATTCACATCTTTTATCTTTAATAGTTGTCACATACTCACATTAATATCAAATCTAATCCCTATTTAAAATTAATTACATTTTTAGTTATTAAAATTGTTATTTTATTTCCATTTTGGTCCTTTTAATTAACTTCTATTAAGTAAAAGGGTAGTCGTCGTTTGATATATAACCTTAATATGATATTTGTTTTAGTGGTCATCATCGACAGTCGTCGTTGCCACCTCCATTATAACAACCACCTCTACAACCACCGTCGGCCACCACTGTCCATCGCCAAATCCACAACCACAGTCGGCCACTGACCACCACCTCCAAAACCACATTCGACCACCGACCACCACTGTCAATCGCCACCTCCACAACCACCGTCAGCCACAAACCACAACCTTCCATCGCCACCTCCACAACCACCTTCGCCCACCGACCACCACCGTCCATCGCCACCTCCACAACCATCGTCGGCCACCGACCACCACCGTCCATCGCCACCACTACTACCACCGTTGGCCACCTCCACCTTCTCCTCTGTTACAACAACCTCCTCCACCATCTCCATAACCACCGTCAGCCATTGATCAAGCCACTGATCATCACCGTTCATTGCCACCACCTTTACCACCATGGGCCACCCCACCTCCATCATAACCACCACCATCAACTACCACTACCACTTCCCACCTCCACTATAACCACCACCATCAGCTACCACTACCACCGTTGACCATCTCCATCAACTACCACCACTACCGTCGACCGTCACCATCAACTACCACCACCACCATCGGCTACCACTACCTACCATCTTCACATCCTCCATAACCACCATCGTCAACATCCAACACCACTAGTACCGTCGGTCACCACCACCTCCACATCTACCATAACCAACACCACATTCACCAATGAAGGATCTTCCAAAGCAAATAAAACATAATTTCTCCTTTGTAAGAATCCAGTTTTTTCAAACTACCATCATTTTTATGAAAAAAAATTCATTCAAATTGGGTACTATTATATATGTATGTGTTTATGTATATGAAAATGGTGTAAAAATGTTTAAAAATTAAATTATTTAATTATTTTCTATATTTGAGTTAATTATAACTATTATATGATATATATATATATAATCATCAAATAACTTTTGGGGCAACTTGTCTAGTCCTAGTCATACCAAACACCAGACAAACATTTGTTTTGTCTAGTCCTGTCCCGTCTAATCTTGTTCAGTCCTACTCTCTTGTCATGTCCAGTTCTGTCCAGTCATGTCTGCGTACCAAACGCTACCTTAAGAATATATTTTAATATTATTTTAATTTAACTATATATATAGAGAGAGAGAGGGGGGGGGGAAAGGTTCAAATGAGAATGCTAACTCTTTAAGAAAACTATAATGCTACAATAAAACACAATAAAAATGGCTTGTTATTTATTCCTTTAGCCCTAAATATCATATAATGTAGATTTTTCAACAAGTTAATACTACAAAACAAAAGGGAATAACCGACGGATTTTACCGTCGATAATCCGTCGTTAAAAGGGTGAATCCGTTGGTGATCCGTCGGTGAAAGGTAGTCGGAGAAAAAGTCATGGGCGAAGGTATCACCGAAAGATCTTTGACGGCTATTACCGACGGATCACCGACGAACAGGTTCATCAACGGATCATGTTTTGGTAAAAAATATGAAAGTTACGACTGACGTAAGAATCTTACGACTAGATACATTTGATGAACAAGTACCAAAGACCATAAGACTAACAGTCGTCACTTTTGACGACAATCGTAAGTTCCTCCTGACGTACAACTAGCGACTGAAAATATTTATAATATCGGTTGTCATTAAGTAGCAACGATCGCGAGTATCTATCGACACACATTTGTTAATATTACTAAAGACAACCATTATGTTTTATGGCTTAAATGGCATAATTCAATTCATTAAAGGCAAAGAGCATAACCAAAGACATGACAATTGTTGTCATAAAAGACATTCAAGATGATCGTTACAATAGAGACATATATAAAGGACCCAAAGGAATTCAAAAGGGCATAACAAGTTGATCATTAATGCATCAAATATCTCAAGCTTCTTAATTTATTCACCAGAAAAATTATGTCGAAGATTCATACGACACACTCGAGACTCTTATGCAAATATTACGATTTCTTTATGTTAGCCCCAAGTAGCTCTGTTAGAAAAGTATTGAAAATCACTAAGTCCTGAAGCATCAGAGACTGCTTCAAAGACATCAGAGACTACTTCAGAAGACACAAGTTAACTTCAGAGACTGTGCCATCAGAGACCATACATCAGAGGACTCCTAACCAGAGGATTATCCAGCGTCAGAGCAACAAGGGCCCCTCTGATCTCTGCTCTGAAGTTCAACTGATCAATTCTCCCAAGTATGGAGCCTTCCCTCCTATATGCCACGTCAGCACCAAAAGCGGCCACCTTACCTTTGCATCAGAACTTACAAAGAAAAGAAATTTTGATTAAAAATATCAGGATGCACAAGATGTGCACATTAAGATCAATTCCCAAATGGACACTCAAGGACTAGGGTTCAGTGATCTGGATCCCTATACTGGGAAAAAGAAGAACTCTCTGTTAAACACATTTTTTGTTGGCAAAGTTCAAAAGCCTGACTTTCCAACCCTAAGAGATGTGTCGACATTCAAGAGACTTAAAACCTCTAAAGGATCAAAGGCAAGGAAATTAAAGTTTAAAAACATTCAATATGCCTCTGAGCATGTGCCCTTTGAAAGAAAAGCAGACTCCTTGTTCAACTTTGACTCCTTTAAGGACCAAAACTCTGTAACACTGAGCTAAGTCTCTTTGATAAGAGTAGCCTGAATTCATATGCAACAAAATTCCATCATCTGAATGAAAAAGATCCTGAAAAACAACTTGAAACGTCATTTGAAAAGAATCTTTTGGAAGTTCTGAAGCAAAACTCATGCCCAATAACACTAGAGATCATTCCTTGCAACATTAGAAATACATTTCAACATAATTGCTCAGATGAGCTTGGTACATATGTTCTTGTTCAACTATCTAAGGAATCCTAAAAGGACTTCCTTGATTCTGACTCTGATTCAGATAAGACATCCTTTGTGGATGAGGACATTATTATTGATGAAAATCAACCAGTCTCTGAATCAAAAACAAATTCAAATGGTTCAGAATTAGTTGTTAACACATCAGAGGAGACTAAACTCCCCTCTGTAATTCAAAACATAAAAAAATTAGTCAAAAGAGATGTGCCAAGAATTCCTATATGTCCCAACTTTGCTAAAATGTGCTTAAAAGCCAAATCTTCTCTAGAGTTGGAAAAAGAGGCAAAGGAAAAAGCCAAGAGTAAAACCATATCCTTACCTTCCAAACCTTATCCTTTCAAGTTAATCAAGTTCACACCAGAGCAAAAAGGAAAGTGGACTGTGAATGACAAATATGTTTCTAATATTTCGGTGAATCAAAGAGCTAGCATGCATCCAAGACAAGAGAGAAAAGTTTCAGAGAATGCCAAATCTCACAAAAATAAATCTAAGCTAGATAGAAAGTTCCTTGGAACATTTGATGCTAGAATAGATTCTTTCAAAAAGGCTGTCTCAACAGTTTTTGAATGAAAATGGAAGTTTCAATTCCTCATCTCAATGTTCACATAACTGCAAGTGTCTTGATTTACGACTTAAATTAAGAAATCACTTCTCTAGCCCTCACTGCATTCTGAATGGGTCACCACAAAGGGCAAAAAATCATAAGACCCCTACTCACAAATGGTAGAGGAAAGAACCTGGCAGTCCAACTAAGTCTGGAAAACCAAAGGACAAGGGAAGCAAGCCTCAATCTAACAAGAAAGGACCCATTATGCCATGAGTACCTAAAAGAAATATTTGATTTGTCTTGCAGAGACAACATGTGCCTGTATGGTACCTTGATTCTGGATGTTCAAGGCACATGACTGGAAACAAAAAGTTACTATCCTCATTCAAAGACAAAATTGGAGGCTCTGTAACTTTTGGAGATGATAAACAAGGTCAGATCAGAGGCTATGGTATGTTTTCCAAAGGTGATATCTCAGTATCAAAGGTTGCTTATGTAGATGGGCTAAAGCACAATCTGCTCAGCATAAGTCAACTCTGTGACCATGAATTTGATGCTATGTTTCAGAGAAAATACTGTTCTTTATTGCTAACCAATACAGGTGAGGAACTCCACAGAGTAGACAGAAAAGGACATATTTATCTAATGAACTTCAACTTAAAGAATCATTCAGAGACTCTCTGTTTACTCTATGAGAAAAATGAAGATGTCTGGCTCTGGCACAAGAAGTTTTCTCATATGAACTTTTCAAATCTAAACAAATTGGTTAAACTTGGGGCTTGTCAAAGGACTGCCTACTCTGAAATTTGACAAAGAGCATCTCTGTTCTGCCTGTGAAATGGGAAAACTCAAAAAGGCATCCCACAGAACAAAGAGTGATCATTATTGCCCAAGACCTCTGCATATGCTTCATGTTGACCTCTGTGGTCCTATATCTGTGCAGAGTCTCACTGGCAAAAAATATATTCTTGTCTTAATTGATGAATTTTCAAGATATACTTGTATAGAGTTCATCAGAGCCAAGTCTGATGTCCCAGAAATACTAATAAATCTGTTGAAAAGAATTCAGGTACTGCTAAGCAATAAGGTTCATAAGTTAAGGAGTGATAATGGGACTGAATTAAAAAATGCCAGACTTGATGAATATCTCACAAGTGAAGGCATATCACATAACTTCTCTGCAGCAAGAACCCCTCAACAGAATGGTGTTGTTAAAAGGAGAAATAGAACCCTTGTTGAAGCTGCAAGAACCATGTTGGAAGCCTCTGGATTACCTACCACTTTCTGGGTAGAAGCAATCGCTACAACTTGTTTTACACAAAACAAAGCCATTATAGTGAAAAGATTCAAGAATACTGCTTATGAACTCATAAATCAAAGGAAATCTAATGTCAAGTACTTTCATGTCTCTGGATGCAGGTGCTTCTTTCTAAATGACAGGACCAACTTGGTAAATTTGACAAAAAGGTTGGTGAAGAAAGATTTGTTGGATATTCCCTCACTTCAAAAGCCTATAGAGTTTACAATCTCAGAACCAAGCTTATCAATGAAAGCATCAATGTTTCCTTTGATGAAAAAGAGCCTATGACTTCAGAGTGCTATTGCTCTGAACTCAAGCTAAATCAAGAAACTCCAGAATCCTCAAAAATTGGAGAGTCTGAACTAAGTTTACTATTTGAAGACTTATTTGATGAGGATGATGCCTCTGATCCAATCATTAGAGGTATCTCTGGAAGAGCCTCAGAGGGACCCCAAACCTCAGGTACATCTCTATTTGGACCCTCTGATAACTCACCATCTATTTCAATCCCTACAGGTCCAACTAAAAATCCACTACCTGGACAATCATCTGAAGAGGATCAAGTTAATACTTCACCTACTCAAAGTCCACATTTAGAAGTTCACACTACTCCCTTTCAGAGCTCTATGTCAGAAAGGCCTTCAGCGATCTCTGAAGCTCAAACTCCTCCATAAATACATGCTCCCATGTCTAGGTGGACCAAAGAACATCGACCTCATCAAATCATTGGTGATATCAATGATGGCATAAAGACCAGATCACCCAATGTTAATGAAGCATTCTTTGTGAATTTTCTTAGCATGGTTTAACCTAAGAAGGTCTCTGAATCCCTAGATGACCCGAACTAGATTGAAACCATGCAAGAAGATCTTCTACAATTTGAAAGAAACAAGGTTTGGTCTCTAGTTCCCTTTCCTAAGGGTAAAATTGTCGTTGGAACTAAGTGGGTTTTTAGAAACAAAAAGGATGAGGATGGGATAGTGATCAGAAACAACGCCAGGCTTGTTGCAAAGGGATACTGCCAAGAAGAAGGAATAAACTATGATGAAACATTTGCCCCTGTTGCAAGAATTGAGGCAATAAGGATATTCTTAGCTTTTGCTGCTCACAAAGGTTTTAGAGTCTATCAAATGGATGTGAAATCTGCCTTCTTAAATGGTAATTTTAATGAAGAGGTATATGTCCAGCAACCCTCTGGGTTTCAAAGATCTAAGTTTCCAAACCATGTATATAATTTAGAGAAAGCTATGTATGGCCTTAAACCAGCCCCCAGAGCACGGTATGAAACACTTTCAAACTTTCTAATTGCCAACAAATTTAAGAAAGGTACAATGGATACTACTCTGTCCATCAAAAGGTACAAGAATAAGCTACTTCTGGTACAGATTTATGTTGATGATATTGTATTTGGGTCTACTAACCAAAAATATTGTGATAAGTTTTCAGAGCTGATGAAAAGTGAATTTAGATATCTCAGAGGCACTCCATCACTGGGCCTCTGGTATCCAGAGGACTCTAGTTTTGAATTAATAGCCTTTACTGATGCAGATCATGCACGATGCAAATTAGACAAGAAAAGCACCTCTGGATGATGTCAACTTTTGGGAGACAAGTTAGTGAGTTGGTCATCCAAGAAGCAAAATTGTGTGTCAACTTCTACAACAGAAGCAGAATATGTCGCTGCTGCCAGTTATTGTTCACAAGTGATATGGATGAAAACTCAACTCAAAGACTATGGTCTTGAGATTGACAAAATTCATATTCTTTGTGACTCCAGAAATGCCATTGCTATCTCTGATAATCCAGTGCAACATTCCAAGACCAAGCACATGATGTCAGGTACCACTTTCTTAAAGATCATGTTGAAAAGGGCACCATCGAGATGTATTTTGTCTCAACTGATTACCAGTTTGCTGATATATTTACAAAAGCTCTAGATAAACGAAGGTTCAACTTCTTGATCAACAAGTTGGGCATGCTCAATATATCTACCTGATCTAAACACAGATCAGAGCCTCTGATACATCACTTCAGAGCCTCTGATATCCTGATGTAGCATATTCTCAATAATCATCAGAGCCTCTGATACATGTATCAGAGCCTCTTCACATCACTAAGGCATGTTCATTTATCCACAAGCATATCTTATTTTGTGTGATCCAAGCATAGCTTAAGGGGGAGAAAAAAATACCATCATCTATTAAGGGGAGAGCTAAAACAGAAGAAAGGTAACGTACACAATCAAAGATCAAAGCCTCTAATATTTTCATCAGATCCTCTACATATTCATTAGAAGGTTCTCTGGTAACTCAAGAGGAAAGGTATGCATTTCACTCTCATTCAAACTTATCTTTCTTCTAGAAATAAAACCAACTCTGATTCAAAACTTCTTGAATAAACTTCAGAGCAAACTATTTAGTCTCTGACACTACTCTCCAGAGCCTCTGATACCAATGGCTCTGAAGATACATCAGAGCACTATATTCTCGTGTTCTTAAGTATTCTTCTAATCAGAATTTGGATTTTCAATGTTTTTGAGTAATCAAAAGAATCTTGAAACGTTTGTGGCACAATTGTCAATTTTCAGAGGTTATGACTGTTCATTTCCTTCTCTGATAGGATCAACACTTGTGTGTTTTCCCTTTTCTAGACTGGCTTGTGCGGGTTATTTCCTTGGGTGACTGTCATATCTCTATACAAACCACTCGATGATGGTTTTCTGACGTGTGCGTCCTTTCACTCCAAATTCTCCACGTGTCACTGTAAGATTTTATGGATGCTGGAACATTTTTGACATTGGTCCTTTTAGTGCCGTTCCACTATCTCCACACACACAACACGTCCATAAAACCCCATTTCCTCTTCACGCTTTCAAAATTCCCTCTCAAACTTCATCTTCTTCATCTAATATTCAAGCTCAAGAACATTCAAACCTGCAAAAATGGCTCAAAACCAAAATGGCTCAGATGATTCGAGTAGGATTGTTCCCAATAAGGCCCCTCCACAGTTTAACATCGCTGTAAAGGGTAATATCTTTCATCTAGACCTAACCCCTGCTAAGTTTGAAGAAAAATTTAGGGTTATTTTGGCCTTCTTTAGTAACTGTGAACTATAATATGCCTTGACGAACTTTGACTCAAACATTCGTCTGAACTACATACAACAATGGTGATACACGAGTTAATACAATGAAGCTGCAAAAGGTATTGTTGGGTTCATTGATGCAGAAGTATAATCTATCGTATCCATTAGAATCTCGCTGGACACTCTTCGCCGATGTCTCTTCCTTTTGAAAACCATTGACCTTGGCATTGCCAAATTTGAAAATACCCCTACTCAAGAAACCCTCCTAGAATTTCTTGTTCATCTAGGGTACAACAAGAAAATTTCCAGGCTCAGTGAGTTTAGACGTCAACATCTTCCACTCATGTGGAATTTCATTTTCAATGTGCTCAATTGCACACTGACCTGCAATATAGGGAGCCAATATCAGATCAACCCCACTCTCCTTGCCATCATGTAAGCCTTGTTCTTCAACTGGAACATTGACATGGCTGGTCTCTTCTACACTGAGCTCTATGTTGTTGTGGATCGCAAGAACAAAGCTCTGGCTAAAGGAAAGCCCCCTGTATCTGTCTTATTCCCCAGGTTCATTTCCCTTGTCATGAGAGGAGCCATGACAAAGTTCGAGCTTCCAGAGGACGGACCCAAGACACCTCTATTTGTAATGAACAACTTTAAACCAACAACTGTACCTCCATACCCTAACGCCAGAAGGATTCCTCAGACGATGGTCAAGCTCATTCCAGAGAACCACCCATCTCTTATTCTCCTTAGCAGTGTTGCCCAACCACCAGAACTGGTGGTTGGATCCCCAACATACTTAGGTCCTGAACCTGAGCCTAAGTCAGATAGTGAGGACTCAGAAGCCACAATCGAGGAGAGCAGAAGGGAACTGGAGGGTCCCTCTGAAGAGAGAAAAACAAATAATGCCTCTAGTTCTGGTGAAGGGACTAGATTTACCAGAGCACAGAGGGGTAAGGATGAGGGTACCTCTGAGAGTGAGAGCTCTGAAGCCCTAGTTTCCGAGAGACGTGAGGTAGAAGAAGATGCCCCTAGAGGCACACATGTGTATTTCTATACCCCCACTCCCAGTGCTAGCATGCAATCTATCATAGGTGGTCCAGCACCACAAGATATTAAAATAGAGGTGCACACCTCGAACCTTCACCCAGTAATCCGCACAGAGGCACCTCTTTCTGCCTCTGATGCTCACAAACCAGGGGAGGCCACCCATCTGGACTTGTCCTCTCAAAAGGACATGTCTATTGAAAAGACAAGTAACCACTCAACTCGGGGTACGCCGCTAAAATAGATACAAGATGATGCCTCTATGGCTCATCATTTAGGGGGCCCTTCCCTAGAACCTGAGATCTTCAAGATCTCGTGTAGGGACTGCCTAACTTAGGGGCAGTGGCTAGACTTAGTGGCACAAGGGCAGAGTTGTCTAGACAACAAGTCTACCCAACACATTTACTTCTCTTCCTCTGAATCTGAGTCAGAGGAGGCAGAAGAGATCAGAACACCCATAGAGAAGTCCCCTCACAAGGACTCTCAAGGATTGGGTGGAAGTTCCTCCAGAGGCAACATCACCTCACCTCTGAAGAAGGGCACCTCTGAACTCGAGGTACACTTGGACTCATGTTTTGGGTCCAAAGCTCCCCTCTCTAATTATGTTACCAAAGCAGAGTTCAAAATCTTTGGTGATGAAGTCAGAAGATCCTTAAAATATATAAAACTTATCTTGGAGAAGACCTCAAGGGCCTTTGCCTCAAACTCTGAAGTTGCAAAGCTCACTTCAGAGGTCTTTGAGTTAAAGGGACAACTTACCGCCAATAACTCCAGATTGGCATCTCTGGAAACCTCTGTTGCAGGTCGCTCTGATCAACTCACAGAGGACCTGAGAACTGCCAAATCAGACATAATCAAGGCAATTTTACCACAAGCCCCTGCAGCACCACCATTTATCACCTCTGCTGATATAGAAGCATTAAAAACAAAAATGAAGCAGATGATCTCTAAAGCAATTGCCTCCATCCCGGTCTTGTAGCTCCATTAGTTCAAACTCCAGTTCCACCTAGAAGGACTGCAGAAGACCTGGTTACAAAGTCCGACCTCGCCGACTTCAGCAAGCAGATAATAAGCAGAATGCTAAATTTTAAGTGTGACGAGACCACCAAGGCTGTCAAGGCCTTAATTGAAGTCCACAACTACAACCTGGATGATCAAGTAAATGAGGTTCGCCCGGCATCCATGAAGTCAAAGTAATAGAGACCGCGATTGCCAAGCTTTACCCCAACCAACTTACATCCAGAGGGCAAGGGTAAAAGGAAGATAGGAGAAACCTCTTGTGTAGAGGAGGCTTCTAAGAATCCTAGGTTTGAAGAATTTGAAGACGACGATGATGAGGACATGCCAGAAGGGTCTTCAAGTCCTCAAAAGGGGGAGAATGACGATAGAACTCAGCCAGAAAATACCTCTGCTCCCTCCACCTCCTCTACACCTGCACCAAATCAATCCCAGGGTCAAGATCTCCAAGAAACCATCAAAACAGAGACTCTAGAACATGGCATAATTAAACCAGAGAGGACCTCCACCTCTGCTAAAGACCAACCACTTACCATTCTGCAGTCTCCTATCCTAGTGATCTTCTTAGCTGCCACAACTTCAAATCTGCCACTCGTACCAGTTGCCACTACAATTCCAGAAGCCATAGTCCCTGAACCTCACTCTGAAGTCCATGCTGAAGCAGAAGACCCTGAAGACACTCAACTGGTGGACTAATCTAACTCCTCCTCAGAATATGTCTTCTCCTCACCAGAAAGACCAACAATTGTGATGCAAGATCTTTTTGAAGATGAACCAGAGGCAGATCCATCAGAGGTTAATGAAGACAAAGTCAAGGAAACAACTCAGCAAATGGAGACTCTGATCAGACCTCCACAAGCTGAACCTTCAAGACCTAAAGAACATATCTTAAATGAATACGTCTTCAGATACTTGTACTCCGACAGAGAAGACATAGCCAGTATAACCAGACCTCTGAATCCAAGAATTAATGCTCCAACTCTTGACTTGGTCAGAGAAAGGTTTATCAGAGATAGGACACAAGACATAAGCCATGTCTACTATGATGAGGGGATCAGAAGGGTGTTGGATGTGAATTTCAGACAATACTGCTACAATCAGATTCACTACCTAGAGTATATTGTGGAAAGAGCAAACAACACCATCTGGGTGTTCAATTACAACGATCTAGTGAATCTGAACCCATATGATCTGACTCATCTTCATGGGTACTTCTACAACCAAGCTGACAAAGCTAGAAAATTCAATGTGGGGTTAAGTGAGGTGAAACTGGCGATGGAAAATCATGTGGAGTTGAGATCAAAGACTGATTTTCAAATAGCTATGGAGATGGGGTTGATCAACTTTCTGTAACCGCTCCAAATGAAAAACTAGAAGACTTGGAGAAGCTTCAAAGCGGGACTGCTCTAACTGAGCCTCTTGGGTTTGTTTACAAAAATGAAGAGAAGAAGAAAAGACTTTTTAGAGCATCAAATTCCTTCAAGTATTCTTCTCAAACTCTCAGATACTTCAGAGAGAAGATATATGAAGCCAAAGGACAACCCAAGTGCCCAACAAAGATAGCGCAAAACATCGTAATGGAGATCAACTCGATGTTTGAGTATAAGGATCTCATTATGAAATTTCACAAGATATGTACATAAGGATTACCTTAGCTTAGCCATGTTTTTTTTTATTTTTGCAAATGTAATTTACTTTTATCTTAGTGAAATATGTTTAAGAGGATGACTTTCTCCTCTGTGTCTTAAGTAGTTAGTCTAGAACTATTCTTCTTTTTGATTTTCAATACTTAGGGAGAGATTGTTAGCCTCAAGTAGCTCTATTAGAAAAATATTGAAAATCACTAAGTCCTGAAGCATTAGAGACTGCTCTATAGACTACTTCAGAACACATAAGTTAACTTCAGAGACTGTGCCATCAGAGACCATACATCAAAGGACGCCTAACCAGAGGATGATCCAGCGCCAGAGCAACAAGGGCCCCTCTGATCTCTGCTCTGAAGTTCAACTGCTTAATTCTCTCAAGTATGGAGCCTTCCCTCTTATATACCACGTCAGCACCAAAAGCGACCACCTTACCTTTACACCTGACACCTCAGGAGTGGATAGTACTATCTTGTATCTTCATGTCCTTAGGCTATATATAGGGGACAAGGCTGCCACAATAGTATGAGAGCACACACAAAAATTCCACTACCATATTGTCGTGCTATTATACTATCTTGAGAGAGAATTATTTCAGTGAGATCTTTTCACACACTACTGTGTGTTCTTGGTGTTCATGTACATCTCCTGAAATACTAAAATATATATGACTATGTTTCTTGGAGTATCTTTCTTGTTCATTTATATTTCATTCTCTACTATGATTGATCTTGTTTGATAAATATTCAAAGCTTCCGCTCATACACTCTTTATTTATTGAATCCAAGTAAAATATGGGAACCAACACTTTACTTAGGATCAGATTGTAATCATTTATACTTACGACCCTTGTTATTAAGGACGACATCCCTGTTTGACTTTAGTAGTGCATTGACGACCTTTACTATCGTTCTGTGGTTTTTACCCTTGACAGGGGTTTTCCGCGTCACCACATTCTTGTGTCTTATTTATCTTTTTGTGTTTGTTGTGCATTTATCAAATAAAACCAGTCTTTAGTTGTTAAAACTCCACAACGACCTTAAATTATTCTTAAAGGTAATTTTTGGCATAAACAGTTTGGCGCCTACCGTGGGGCCCTGTGTGTCCCTGAAATCAATATTCTAATTGCAAATATACAAACAAGAATGATTTAACTACCTGATTTGATTCAATTTCAAATTCAAACTGTTTACAATTTGTGAATCACTTTCTCTCTCTAAACTTCTCTCTTTCTCTCTCTACAAAATTCTCTCAAGATGCGTATCAAACTTCCTAACCATCTATCTATTAAACAACAAATCATACTGTTTATACCCACTACTATTTACAAAAGGAAACAAATACAATACATGAAGACTTTGACTTTTATTACAAAATAACTTTGACTTTTAATGAGAGCTGACTTTTAGCCTTGACTTCTTGAATCTTTGACCTTTAGTATTCTTGATCTTGTATCCAACATATTTCTGCTCTAACAATCTCCCCCTTTGGATTCAAGATCATCACAAAAAGATTTAGCAAATCAATCTCCCCCTTTAGTTGCATTGATGAACTTTAAATCTCCCCTTTAAGCTCAATCAGATGATAGAAATATTCTTCAATAATTTCTTCAGAATTAACACAAGACTCTTTCAAGCTTCGGAAAGAAATTATCTTCAGATTTATCTCGACTTGCTTCAGAAAATAATCTTCAAAGAAAAATTTCAGAAAATCAGCACATCTTCAAACATCTTTGACTTTGCTTGAACAAACTTTTAGACTTTCAAACTGTGAACTTTATCTTCTGCAACTCTTTATCTTTGAAATTTCTGATCCTGACATTTCTGTAAATCATCTATCTCTCCCTTTTTGATGAAACGAGCATCGGTATCATCAAAACTTTTATCAAGAAATGTCTTTGACCATTCTGATTTGTCCAAGAGCCTCTGATTCAATGCGAATTCGAACAATGTATTTATCCAGATCTTTTCAAATCTAGACAAAATAGGAATGTAACACCTGAATCAACAAATGAATCAGTTAATATGCCTGTCAATAACACAAAGTCACTGTGTAACAGATTCACATAGTAAAGGAGCTTTTTGATGTTCACTCCCCCAGGGCTTCCATCCAATCATCGAAACACCACAAAGGAAATTTCTATGAATGTTATGACAAGAAAACAAATTCCCCGTGTGTTCGTGCAAGTGATAGAAAGAATTAAGCATAGATGATTGCTTTTAAGGCTCAAAATTGTGTAAACCACTGAGACAACAGTAGATAAACACAGACTCAATGTGCATAATTGAAGTGCGAAGGTGGGGCAGACTTCCTTCTTTTTCAATATCCAGATTTTCCAAATGAAAACCAGATAGATTATGTGTTGCGTCCCCATAAAATATTGAAACATCTTCTTTTTGAGAAGAAAATGAGTGGCTGGTGGGGTTAAATTCAAGAGTTGGCATGGGCTAGTTGCCTGTTTCAATATCTTTCACCAAAGAATTGTGAAACATTAGTAACGTGGCTGCCCGACTCAGAAAGTAGTTGGTGCAGAGTCTAATATTCTTTTACTCTATTCTCACACCCTCTTTCTTTTAATCATTTGAGCTCACATCTAACCAAACTCTCTTTTCCATTTTACCTCAACGCACAACCCACACTAATTTCTTTTTGACTCCTCACACTCAATCACTATGGATTAACTTCTTGGGTAGGAAACACTGGTAATCGTGAATCCATATAAGTTCATTTAAGTCCTAGCGCAAAGAACCCATATTTTCCTATTAAAGAACATGTTGCTTAATATGGTTTAACTTGAACAGTTAAAGCTCATATACAAGTCATATATATGTATGCTCAGAATATAATCATGAAGATATGAGCATTTTTAAACATTGAAGTATTTTCAAACAAGTAAATTGAATGAATAGATAAGAATGCAAGAGACTTGTTTGAAAATCTGACATTGTATGAAAATGATCAGAATCAAATGATATAGCAATTAAAGCTTATGGCAAAAAATAATGGATATTGTCTATATGAAACAAAATACAGACATTCTTGAAAGAACGTTTCGAAATGAAATAACGCTCAAAATTCATTGAAGTACAAGCGGGGTGTATCACCATCGAAAACTTGGTCAATATGAGACATGGTGATAACTTTTTCAACAAAAATTAAACCGATCTGTGTGAATACTTGAAAGTATATAGACAAGATAATACGCAAGTATATATCTTTAGAAACACACGGTTTGTTAAGCATTGAAGCACAAAAAAAATGAAAACATTTAAAATCACACTTCCAATTCATGAAATCTGTTTAAGAATCAAGAAGTGGTTTGAACATTTAAGAATAATGTTTTCTATGATTGAAAGTTGTTCTTCTTTCAACCATATATGAGATGAAGATAAAGAATTATACCTTTTGCGTGCAATCTTACATCTCATGAAGTCAAGCTTTAAGTCATAAAGATATGATCTTGATAGCTTCTCTCATTCTGCACAAGTCTCAAAGTCAAGTCAAAATAACTTTTATTCACAAATTTATTCAAAAATAAAAGACAAAAAACAGTAAAACAATTTAAAATACGAGTTCTGATTTGAAGTAATCAGAAATCATATCCTTACTCCTTTTGTTTTACTCATAAACTCCCCCTAAATTCATGCATCACAAAAATATTTAGCAATTAAATTCTATAAACTCCCCCTCAAAATAATATTGATCATCTTAGAATCTTGTATCACTCCCCCTGAGAACATGAACAACATGTTAAAGTGCAAATATCCTTTCAGAAATGATGATAAAGAAATGATGAAAAAATTACAATAAAAGAAACTTTAATAGGTAATTACTGATTAGACCTTGAGATTTAGCATACCAAGCTTAGATACAAGAAAATTGAATCTCTTTTCATCTAAAGGTTTGGTAAACAAATCTGCAAGTTGGTAATCAGTTTTTACAAAGTAAAGTTCTATTGTACCTTTTTCTACATTATCTTTTATAAAATGATACCTGACATCAATGTGCTTTGTTTTAGTGTGTTGCACAGGATTAGCTGATATGGCGATTTTTTCTTTTTAATAAACAAAGTGGTATCGACTTTACCTTTTGAAAAACCTGACTTGACCAAGAATTTTGATAAAACATCATACCGGGCGCGAGGTGCTTGTTTCAAACCATAAAGAGCTTTATCCAAGATGTAGACGTGATTTGGCTTACCTGGATTTACAAACCCTTCTGGCTGAGAGACGTAGACTTCCTCCTTAAGTATGCCATTTAGAAAGGCAGTGTTCACGTCCATTTGATAGACAGTGAAGTTCTTGTGAGTTGAGTAGGCTAGAAACATACGGATTGCCTCTATATGCGCTACTGGAGCATACGTCTCGTCGTAATCGATGCCTTCCTCTTGCCTATATCCCTTGGCAACAAGTCTTGATTTGTTCCTTATAACAATACCATCTTCGTCTTTTTATTTTTGAACACCCATTTAGTACCAATAACGGACTTTCCTTCCGGTTTTGGAACTAATCTCCAGACCTTCAAACTGATTTAACTCTTCTTGCATAGCAGACACCCAATCCGAATCAACAAGAGCTTCTGATACTCGAGTAGGCTCTATCTTGCTGAGGAATGAGTCATGCAGACACTGGTTTAAAGTTGTTGACCTAGTTTTCATCGGCTTGTTTAAATCTCCAATAATTTGATGTAAAGGGTGCTCTTTGGTCCAGCGATGTTCATGAGGGAGTGGAGTAGATGAAGATTGATCATGGTTGTCATCTAAAAATCCACTTTCATGTTCTTCATTTTGTAGAGTAGGAAGAAGTTGGTCAGTTGAAGGAAGTGGTGCAGAAGTTTCAATAGCAACAACTTGTTCAATCTGTTGATCTGTCCTTATAGAACACCCTACTGATGTAGTAACTTCTGGTTCTTCATTAACAGGTTCAGCTTCAACTGAAGGAGTAGATATTTGAACTGAAATATCTTGCTGAATCGGGGAATTTGTTTCAGTGTATACATCTGATGAGATTGGATGATTGAGCATTGAATCTTCTATCCTGTCAATCACAACAGCTTTAGGCACATTAGATCCAAGATATTCATCACAAAACAGTTCAAATAAAAGGTCTAAATCAGATAAATGATTAGTAGACGTTGATGCTTCATCTGATTTGTTCTTTTCAGGTACAGGTTCTGAACTGAAATATCCAGAAGCTAACACTCCGGTTATCACGGGTTCTGAACTTACTTGTTCAGAAGCCATTTCTTCATCGAATGTGATGTTTATGCTTTCGATAACAAATATAGGGGGAGATGATATGAAGAAATGTTAAAGTTTTGAAGTTTGGAAGAGATGATAACAAGATCTGATAAAGTTTTGTGAAGTTGATTTTATGAAATATTCAAGTCAGAAAGTTCAAAGGGAAGATTTGAAGACAATAAAAGAATTTCTGAAGTTTTTGAGGAAATTTTCTTTGAAGATTATTTGTTAAAGCAAGGTGAGCTGAATCTGAAGATAATTTTCTTTCCAAAGTCTGAAAGTGTTGTGTGAAAGTTTTGGGGAGATTGTTACTCGTTTGAAGACAGTTTTGGAAAGAAGACCGTCAAAGAAAAAGGGGAGATTGTTCAGACAGAGCTTAAAGTGAAGACTTAATTGCTAAATCTTTCAACAATGATCTTGAATCCAAAGGGGGAGATTGTTAGCGCATAAATCTGTTGGATACAAGATCAAGTATTCTGAAGGTCAAAGTTGAGAAAGTCAAAGCTGAAGAAAGTCAAATCTCATTAAAAGTCAAAGTCTATTTGTAATAAGTCAAACTTAGTTGTATTTGTATTTGTTGTTTCCTTAGTATTAGGTGTTAGTATAAATACATTTTTCTTCTTGTGTTTTCAAGAGAATCAAAGGGTTGGAAGTTGGAAAATTGTAATATCAAATTTGAGAGAATACGTTTTAGAGAGAGAAAGAGTTCTAGAGAGAGAAAGTGTAAATTGTGAAATTCAAATTAATCAACACAGGTAATCTTTGATTTATTTCTTGTTTGTTTGATTGTTATTGTTTAAGAAACTAGATTTTGGAACACGCAATTGGTATCAGAGCAGATCCAAAGGTGAAATCAGATCAAGAAATTCGAGAAAAGCTTGGTTCGTCACTGTTCTTGAGCCGAAAATCGAAGTTTGAGTTTGAGTGAGATTTTGGAGCAGATTTTGTTTAGGAATTGTTCTAAAAGTGTATTAGATCGAGTCTTTGTAATTCAATTTCTGTATTGCATTGTTAATCACACGAATTTTGTGATTTTTTGTTAAGTTTTTGTACACAAAGTCGTAAGTCACTGTTTCATCAATCTATGTGATTTGTAAGTGTTTAATTGTAAAAATCGTGTATTGTAACTTGTTCTTGGGTAGATTCCAAAGGTTCGTTCAAAGTTACAGATCGTTTGAACAAGAAAAGATCGAAATCAGATGGAAAAGTTAGTCTTTGGGTCGACAGAAGGAAGAACGCGCTAGATCACTCAAACGCGCAAGTTCTTCGTGAAACGCGCTAGTTCGTCGTGAAACGCGCAAGATTCATAAGCTAGAACGCGCAAGTCGAAGGAATAAATTTTTGGTCTAAAACGCGCAAGGGCTATCTGCGAGTTCTAAGAAACGCGTTAGTAGTGGCCAGCGAGTTCTACAAACTCGCTAATCGAAGCTAGCGAGTTTCAGGAGGAATAGTGATTAGCGAGTTCTTCGACGTGCGAGTTTGGTGGTTTGCTAGTTCTTCGACGTGCGAGTTTGGTGGTTTGCTAGTTCTTCGATGTGCGAGTTTAGTAAACGCGCAAGCCTCTGTTAGCGAGTTTCAGCGTGAACAGTTTTTAGCGAGTTTAGGCACTTGCGAGTTTCATCATCTGCGAGTTTGATCTGCGAGTTTGCCTGCGAGTTTGCTTGCGAGTTTATCAAACGCGCAAATCTCGATCTGCGTGTTTCTCAGTCTGCGAGTTTTAAGCTTGAATAGTGACTTGCGAGTTTCTATACTTAGAATATTTTCTGAGAAATTTTCAAAACTGTAATATGGCCTTGTGATTTCAAAAGTTCTGCGGAGGGGGACAAAAGTTCTTTCTGTGATCAAAATCTCTGAATTTTTTTTTCAAGATTTTTCTTGTGATTTCATATTTTGGACTAACGATCAGTTCTAGTTTCTTATTTGATATATTTTTCAAACAGGTTTAAAGAAGATGACTTCAAAAGATGCACTTTCCATTGGAACCGATGTCAAGCCTCCTGTGCTGTTTAAAGGAGAATATGAACAATGGAAGGACAGATTTTTGGATTTCATAGACCGACATGCAAATGGAGAGAATATTCTTCTATCAATAACAGAAGGTCCTATGAAACCGATCATAGTTCAAGTACATGTTAATGAAGATTCAACTGATAATGTCAATGATGATGAGGAAAGAGAATTAAAGACAGAACCATCTAAAGTGGATTTATCAGAATATTCTAAAGAACAAAAGAAACGGCATAAAGCAGATAGGCAAGCAAGGTCTCTTCTACTTCAAAGCATTCCTAATGACATTTACATCAAGATTGATAGCTACAAGCATGATGCTAAGAAGATGTGGGATCAATTGGAAAAGATGATGATGGGATCCAAAGTAGGGAATCAGATGAAAGTGGCTAACTGCATCAATCGCTACGAGGAATTCAAAGCCAAAGAGAATGAGAGTCTGGAAGATACATATGAACGGTTTACTGTGCTTCTGAATGAACTGACAAAGAACAAGGTGAACAAGAAGCAGCTGGAAAATAATGTCAAATTCCTTAGCATTCTACGACCTGAATGGAAGAAGCATACTCGTAGGATGAAACAGATGAAGGATCTGAATGAGATTCCTTTACATGAAGTGTATGAGACTCTGAGGCAGAATGAAGAAGAAGTAGAGGAAAAGAGAGCTGAGAAAAAGAAAGCAGAAAAAGTTCCTGATCCTATTGCTTTGGTAGCCGGAGAGAATGAGAAAGAAAAGAAGAAGAAGAAAGTTCTTACATCTTCTGAATCTGAATCTGCATCAGATGGTGATGATGGTGAAAGTCTGAAGCAAGCAATGATTTTATTGACCCGTGCTTTTCAAAAGAAATTCTACAAGAAGCCGGGATCAAATTCTCAAAGGTATTCTTCATCAAGTTCTAAGAACCATGAGCATCGTGAAAGAGTGGAAGGAAAGAGATATGAAGAGAAAAGATATATGGAGAAGAAACCCGATAAGAAGAAGAAGTTCATGAATGATTACACTGCTGCTGAAAAGCAAGCAACTGACTCAATCAAATGCTACAATTGTGGCAAGATGGGTCATTTTGCTAAAGAATTTCAGAAGCCGAAAGTTCGCAACTCTCAGTACTATCAGAACAAATTACTTTTGGCAAAACAGCAAGAAGCGGGTCTAGCTTTAATGGCTGAAGATGAATTTTGGCTGGATTATTCAGAAGGTGAAGAGGAAGAAAAGGAAGAAAATGCTCATCTATGTCTCATGGGAAAAGAAGTGAAGAATGATGTGTCAGATGACGAGACCGCTGATGAGGTATTAAACTTAACTGCAAAAGATTTTATTACTAAAATGGAAACCATTGTGGTTGAGCTTCAAGATTTACAAAATAAATTGAAACAGGAAAAAGAAAAGGTTGTTAAAAGAAATAATAAGATCTTTGAGCTTAATAAGTCTGTTATTGTGAACAAAGATCTCATTGATTCTTTACGCAAATCTGATTTTAATTCTAAATCTCAAGTAGATTGTTTTGAAAAGAAGATTTCTGATTTTGAAGCTAAAGTTTCTAAATATGAGTTTGAGAAAAGAGAATCTGCACTAACTGTTCATAAACTGCAGGTTGAAAATAAGCTTTTGAACAAGAAGGTAAATGGTCTGGAAGCAAAACTTTATGCGAGAGGTCAAACAGATCAAACCATTTTTCTCAATGCACCTAATGAAGAGGAAGATGTTAAAGAGAAATGGGGACTTGGTTTTAAAAACCCCCATTATATTAAGAGAGCTATCAGAAAACAACCAGCCCTCTATAACTATGATTTTCTGAAATGTGCTGGTAAACATACTCATTTGAAACCCAAATTTGTTACCAAATTACCAGAAGAAGTTGAGATCCAAGAAACTGAAAATAGGAAGAATAAAAAGAAAATGCAACTACCGTTTAACTATGTAAAGTTAAATGATAGTTATCTTTCAGAAACACCCAAAGTTCTTTCAAACGACTATTTTGTTAGTTATTCTACTTCTGAGATGAAGGAAAAACCTGCAATTGCAAAGGTTTATGTTCCTACATCTATTCTTGAAAGCAAAATAGTAGAGCTTGAAAATGTTTTATCTGATGAAAAACTTTTGGTTGATATAGAACAAAATGTATTTTCTACAGTTTTAAAGAACACTATTTTTCAAGTTAAATCAACAAAGTGTTCTACAGTTTCAAAGGCACCTCAAACTTTCTCTGATAATTCTGATGACTTATTTGAGTCTGCAAATGATTCTTTTAATTTTGATAATGGGTGCATGGAAGAATCTGATATGTTTGATGTCCATTCTAAACTTCCTAATCATTCTACTTGTCTTAAAAATGAAAGAGTGTTACCAAATGATGTTTATATTGGTGAAACATCAACTAAGGTTGGTGATTCAGTTTCTGTAACTACTTATTACTATGCTCACAGTAAGAAACATAAGAAACAGCGATTACAGAAACAGAAATACACTGGTACACAAAAGAAAACTCAATCTCGGAAATCTACTTTTCCTAATAAATCTATATCTTATGTTTCAGATTTAAGGAAGAAAAAGATAAAATCTCAATCCGAATGGAGACCAAAACAGAAGGATGCTGAAATAGCTGAATCAGTTACTGATAATTCTTGTACTAAATCTGTTAGTAGTGATTCTGATATAGTTGGTCAATGTGCTTCTCATAAACAAAACCTTGTAACTTCTTACAAGCGTTACTCAATAAAGCAATTGATTCAATTATCTCCTATTACTACTAAATCTCGTCCTAATTATCGGAAAACTGATTTTGCTTATTTTCATAATTCTTCTGATTGGTATGGATCTTATCATGTTAATTCTTCGAGATCAAATGTTTTTCAAAGCTTTCAAAGAAAAAGAGGATCCATATTTAAATGGATACCAAAATCTTGTACTAATCCGTTAGGGCCCGTTTTTAAATGGGCACCTAAAATTGTTATTGCCTGATTTCTCTTGCAGACCCGGCATATGTGGTACTTGGACAGTGGATGTTCCAAGCATATGACTGGGCAAAAAGCTTTATTGTCTAACTATACAGAGAAATTCAGTGGAAATGTCAGATTTGGGAACGATCAACTTTCACCTATCTTAGGATATGGTGACATTATTCAAGACAACATAACGATCAGTAAAGTGAGTTATGTCGAAGGCTTGGGGGCACAACTTATTCAGCATAGGTCAATTCTGCGATAAAGGGTTAGAGGTCAACTTCAAGTCTAAGAGTTGCTCAGTTCGCACTGAAGATGGAACAGAACTCTTATCTGGAAATCGAAAGACCAACCTCTACACCATCAATTTGTTCAAAGTTCAGATTGACAATCAAGTTTGCTTGATGACAAAAGCTTCAATGCAACAAAGTTGGCTCTGGCACAGACGTTTATCTCATTTGAACTTTCGTTATATCAACAAGCTGGTTCGTGGGAAATTGGTCAAAGGACTTCCTGAGCTGAAATATGAACGAGAACACTTATGCGCAGCATGTGAAAAGGGTAAGATGAAGATTAAATACATATCTGCTAATCCTGTCCAGCATACGAAAACCAAACACATTGATGTCAGGTATCATTTTATTAAAGATAATGTAGAAAAAGGAACAATTGAACTTTATTTTGTAAAAATAGATTATCAACTTGCAGATTTATTTACCAAACCCTTAGATGAAAAGAGATTTAATTTTCTTGTCTCTAAGCTTGGTATGTTAAATCTTAAGACGTAATCGGTTGTTACCTACTAAAGTTACAAATTGTTATTTTTCATCATTTTCTTTATCTTTATTTCTGAAAGATATCTGCACTTTAATTGTTTGCTCATGATCTCAGGGGGAGTAAGAGAAGATTTTAGATGATCTACATTCATTTGAGGGGAGCAAAACTAATTTCTGCATTATACATTTTAACTAACAAAATTTTTGTGATGCATGATTTTAGGGGGAGCCTTTAAGTCAAAAGGAGTAAGACTATGATTTCTGATTACTTCAAATCAGAACTCGTACATTAATCGTTTTATTGTTTTATGTCATTTTCTTTTAGAATAAATTTTGTGAATAAATTTTTGACTAGACTTTGAGACTTGCAGGATGAGAGAAGCTGACAAGATCATATCCAAATGACTACAGCTTGACTTTCTGAGAATTAAGATTGCGTGAACAGGTAAATTTCTTATCTTAATCTCAAATATATCTGAAAGAAGGACAACTTTCAGGTATAGAAAACATGTTCTTAAATGTTCAAACCACTTCCCGATTCTTAAACAAATTTTATAATTTGGAAGTGTGATTTTAAATGTTTTCATTTTATTTTTTTTGCTTCATTGATAAATAAACTATGTGTTTCTAAAGATAAATACTTGCGTATTGTCTTTTCATATACTTTCAAGTATTCACACACACTGGTTTGATTTCTTGTTCAAATAGTTCTTACCATGTCTCATATTGAAACATAATTTTTTCGATGGTAAGACACCCCGCTTGTACTTCAAAGAATTTTGAGCGTCATTTCATTTCAAAACGTCATTTCAAAAATGTCTATATCTTGGTTCATATAGACAATATCCATTATTCTTGACTTTAAGCTTTGATTGATATATCATTTCATTTCTGATCATTTTCATACAATGTCAGATTTTCAAACAAGTCTTTTGCATTCATGATCATTCATTCAGTATACTTGTTTGAAAATACTTCGATGTTTTTAAAATGCTCATATCTTCATGATTATATTCTGAGCATACATTCATCTGACATTTGTATATGAGCTTTAACTGTTATAGTTAAATCATCTGAGCAACATTATGCTTTTATAGGAAATATGGCTTCTTTGTGCTAGGAATTATCTGAACTTCTATGGAATCACGTTAACCAGTGATTTCTACCCAAGAAGTTAATCCATAGAGATTGAGTGTGAGGAGTCAAAAAGAAATGAATGTGGGTTGTGTGATGAGGTAAAATGGAAAAGAGAGTTTGGTTAGTAGTGCGCTTAATGATTAAAAGAAAGAGGGTGTGAGATCAGAGTAAAAGAATATCAAACTCTGCACCAATACTTTCTGAGCCGGGCAGCCACATTACTAGCATTTCACAATTCTTTGGTGAATGTTATTGAAATAGGCAAATAGCCCATGCCAACTCTTGTTTAAATCCCACCAACCACTCATTTTCTTCTTAAAAAGAAAATGTTTCATATTTTAAAGGGGACGCAGCACATAATCTATCTGATTTTCATTTGGAAAATCTGGATATTGAAAAAGAAGGAAGTCTGCCCCACCTTCGCACTTCAATCATGCACATTGAGTCTGTGTTTATCTACTGTTGTCTCAGTGGTTTACACAACTTTGAGCCTTATTGAAAAGCAATTATTTGTGCTTAATTCTTTCAACACATGCACGAGCACACAAAGAATTTGTTTCTTTGTCATAACATTCATAGAAATTGCCTTTGTGGTATTTCGATAATTGGATGGAAGCCCTGGGGGAGTGAACATCAAAAAGCTCCTTTATATTGTGTATTTGTTACACACAGTGACTTTGTGTTACTGACAGGCATTTTAACTGATTCATCTGTTGATTCAGGAGTTACCTATTCTTATTTTGTCTGGATTTGCAAAGATCTAGATGAATACTTGGTTATGGTTACCGAATCAGAGGCTCAGTATAACAGATCAGAATGGTCAAAGACATTTCTTGGACAAAAAGTTTTGATGATATAGATGCTCAAATCATCAAAAAGGGGGAGATGATATGAAGAAATGTTAAAGTTTTGAAGTTTGGAAGAGATGATAACAAGATCTGATAAAGTTTTGTGAAGTTGATTTTCTGAAATATTCAAGTCAGAAAGTTCAAAGGGAAGATTTGAAGACAATCAAAGAATTTTTGAAGTTTTTGAGGAAATTTTCTTTGAAGATTATTTGTTAAAGCAAGGTGAGCTGAATCTGAAGATAATTTTCTTTCCAAAGTCTGAAAGTGTTGTGTGAAAGTTTTGGGGAGATTGTTACTCGTTTGAAGACAGTTTTGGAAAGAAGACCGTCAAAGAAAAAGGGGAGATTGTTCAGACAGAGCTTAAAGTGAAGACTTAATTGCTAAATCTTTCAACAATGATCTTGAATCCAAAGGGGGAGATTGTTAGCGCATAAATCTGTTGGATACAAGATCAAGTATTCTGAAGGTCAAAGTTGAGAAAGTCAAAGCTAAAGAAAGTCAAATCTCATTAAAAGTCAAAGTCTATTTGTAATAAGTCAAACTTAGTTGTATTTGTATTTGTTGTTTCCTTAGTATTAGGTGTTAGTATAAATACATTTTTCTTCTTGTGTTTTCAGTAGAATCAAAGGGTTGGAAGTTGGAAAATTGTAATATCAAATTTGAGAGAATACGTTTTAGAGAGAGAAAGAGTTCTAGAGAGAGAAAGTGTAAATTGTGAAATTCAAAGTAATCAAACAGGTAATCTTTGATTTGAATCTTGTTTGTTTGATTGTTATTGTTTAAGAAACTAGATTTTGGAACACACAGTCTTTGACTTCTTCAAATAAACTCGATATGCAGCAGATGTAGAAGAATATCCAATGAAGATTCCCTTATCTGCCTTAGCACTGAACTTGTTCAGACTCTCTCTGTCGTTGAGCACAAAACACTTACACCCAAATATATGAAAATATTTGATAGACGGTGTTCAGTTGTTGATCAAGCATACGGAGTCTTTTGAAATCTGCGATGTATCATGGAACGGTTTTGAGTGTAGCAAGCAGTCGAAATAGCTTCTGCCCACAAAAATAGAGGTAGGTCTGATTGGCTGAGTATAGTGCGAGCAACCTCGACTAGTGTTCGATTTCGCCTTCGACTACTCCATTATGTTCAGGCGTACGAGCAACAGAGTATTGATGTGATATCCCGACCGATTCGAGATAATCTTCAACAGTTCTGTTTTTGAACTCTGTGCCGTTATCCGTTCTGAGAAGCTTGACTGGTTTCTGCAGATTCACCTGGGTCGTCTTCAGAAATGTAATGAGTACTTCGGGTGTCTCATCCTTTGATCGTAGAAATTTGACCCACGTGTATCGCGAATAGTCATCCACGATAACAAGAACATATTTCTTTCTGCCTAAGCTTTGCGTTCGCATTGGACCACAAAGATCCATATGCAACAACTCTAGTGGAGAACTGGTACTAGGTTCAGGCTTCGGTTTATGTGGAGCTCTCTTCATCTTCCCTTTTTCACATGGTGCACACAAGTGTTACTTTTCGTATCTCAGCTCAGAAAGTCCTGTAACTAACTTTCCACTGACCAACTTGTTTATATAACGAAAATTCAGATGAGATAACCTTCGGTGCCAAAGCCAACTATCTATTTATCACTTATGATTTTGTATGTGATTTGTCGTTCTCGTGTTCTTTTAAATATGTACCGTTCTCGTTTGAGCCTCCCCCCTCTCTCTCTCTATATATATAATACATTTTACTTAACCAAACAAACTAATGAGGCTTGTTCGTGTTCGTTCATTATACTTAACCAAACAAATGAATGAACACGAACGATAAGATAACAAAATTTTTGTGTTCATGTTCGTTCGTTAAGAAAGTATATGTTTGTTCGTGTTCATTTACGTTTGTTCGTTAAGATGTTAAATGAACGTAAACAGACAAATATAAATAAACGAACACAAAGAACAAAAAACAACATCATTAATCATCATTTCGTTCTGAAATAACATAACAAAATGAAAAACCGGGTAAATTTAGGAATGATAAAAAAGGAATTCTAAAATCATTAATATAATTAATGATTTTACATATTAATATCATAATATATATATATATATATATATGTAACACCCGGAAATTCTCAAGGTAAGTATTTGCTCCCTTAAATACGTTAATTGTGTCTATTTGAAAATATAAGCCTTTATGTGTATTCAATGGTCGTTTTATGTCAATATGTTATGAAATCTGATTTATCATCTTAATCGTTCAAACCTAGCACTTGTTATCAAAATTGGGCAACTTACGGGATGTTTGGAGTCTGGCGCGACTATGACACGCGACTGTGACATTGTCACTGTCGTCGTGTCAAGGTCGCGGAAGGTGTACCTAAAGTGGGTTGTGAGCGGCGACTATGACACGCGACTGTGACATGGTCACTATCGCGGTGTCAATGTCGCGGGAGGTGTACCGAGACTTAGGGTGGACTCGCGTGTAACACCCCAAATTGGTGTGGAATATCACTCCCACGTATCGTTATATAAATTAACTTTGGAACATAGTGCATGTGTACGTTATTAAGTTCGGGGCTAGTGGTCAGCTTCGTACATCGTTATCTAATCAGTTTGGAATGGAAAAAGGAATCTTCGAGCCACTCACACACACCAGGCGATTGTGCCCGGCGACTATGACATGTGTCAAGGTCGCAGGGCATAGTCGCGGAGGAGGACGGGCTCGCGGTACAGGTTCGGCGATAGTGCCCGGCGACTATGCCAGGGTCACTATCGCTTGGTCATTGTCGCGAGGGGCGTACCGAGAGGAATCCAACGCGGGCGACATTGCCCCGCGTATCATAGTCGCCGGCGGGCTGTTTGAGTATAAAAATCAGATTTCGGGATTTTTTGATTATTTGAGTTTGGGAACTGATTTGGGAGCTCTTCCTCAACGATTTTGGTAAGTTCCAAACCCTAAATTTCATCTCTTCATTTATTGATCTCCAACAACCATTAATGAGGAGTAAATGCTTGGTTAGGGTGAACTTTTGGTGAATCTAGCTTGTGTTGTCATCTCAAGCCTTCAACTCTCCATCCTCCATTTCTAGGGTTTGGTTTCCTTCCTAAGGAAACTACAAAGGTAAGTTCATCCACTTTTACTAAACCTTATGCATGTCAAATGTGAGTTTTAAATGCCTAAGTATCTCCTTTTTCTTATACTTGAATTGTGGGTCTTGTACCAAAACCAACTTTTGGAGATTTTAGGGTTTATGGAAAGTCTCATGAAATATGATCTTATGAACTTGTTGATACTATTAGAAATCTACCTTGCTTGGGAAAATGTATTTTAAAGAATGGCTTTGTGTATGTATCACTCATGGATTTTATAATGGTACTCTTGTGGTTAACTACTGATAAGTTTGTATTCGAGAATCTACAATGTTCTAAAAGTAGTATTTGTGATAGATGTTTATGTTTTCAACCAATGGTCATTTGGTAGAGAATGGGCACTATATTTGGGAAAAGCCGTTATTTATGTCCTTTATGCATATAAACATTTGTGGAAGTATTCGTTGGACAACGTGGGCATTAATTGTTTTAAGTGATGCATTTGGGAGTCATGACATCGTGTTTGGTTTATTATTGTTCCGGCGTTGGGACGACTAGTTTTCCACGTCGAGGCACGTTAGGTACCGGATTGAGGAATAAGTCCTTCGTGCTGCATGTTAGGTACCGGATTGAGTATAAGTCCTTCGTGCTCAAGTATTACGATATTGGATGAGGAGCTCGACATAGGAACCCGACGGGGTTGAACTCGAGTTTCCGTGGGTGTACGTTTAAAGCCACTGAGCTTGACATCCTTTGCATGTACTTTATGTATTTATTGGTTTTACTGACCCATCGAATGGCTTACTTTTGTGTTCCGTCATTCGGGTTAGTAAGCGGGTCTCCCCCGTTAACCCAAGAGGTAATTGCTAAATTTCAAAGAGCATTATTATTATTATTACCTTTATTGTTACTGTATAAAAATGATTTCTGTTACTCATTGTACGCTTTATTATTTAAACTGCAATTGTTTGAGATCACTAGGCTTTAGCCTAACACTTTTTCCTAAAATGACATGTATAACAGGTCAGGTTTCCGGTGGGGTTCGTCGGGACGGAGCGGATAGCTTTGGGGTCAAGAGCGGTCTTTTTGGGAGATGTATAGACCAGCGTTATTGAATAGTGAACGTACCTTTTTGGAAGAATAGCAACACCCGAACCTAATCTTTCTTATTTAAGTTATATTATTAGGTTGTTAGAATATTCTTCATCTGTTTGATTGTAATGTCTTTAACTTTGTTTCCCCGTTCTATCGGGATGATACTTTGAGATTGATTATAGCAGGTTTTATACCCAGGTTTTTTATCTATTATAGCCATCATATTGCAGAAATTTCGAATTATTATTCTGCTATTTTTTTTAGTGTTACAAGTTGGTATCAAAGCTTTAGTTTAAGAGAACTAGGTATGGATGTAGAGTACCTACACTTAAGCTGTGAACTTAGGCGATGATTTTGTGATATTGGGTAGAACCATTAAGATAAGATAGTTCTAGAGTCGACGGAATCTACACAAGTTAAGAGTTATGGTAATGGGAATGAAAATTTTTATGTATTGCATGTTCATAATTTCGCATAGCTAACGTTATTATGAAGATGTTTTACGTGATTATGTTTGTTTTCCGTTGTTATGATGATTAATGAATGTGGTAGTACGTTTTCTTGCTTATAACCGTATAGTCTTATCTTATCTATATTCTCGCGTGTGTGGCAGACTATGGTTAATACGCGTAATCGGCCGGAGGGGCAGGATACGGCAGCGTCTACGGCCGATCAACCGAGAGTAACGAATAACGATTTGCCCCCGCCGTTTATAAATGAGTTGGGTGGAGGACCAGAGCATATACCTCGACGCAACATAGCTGCAACTCATCCGATCATGGAAGAGATAACTCCGAAAACTAGAATGATGGAGCAAATGATGCAAGCAATGAATGCAGCTATGGCTCAGCAGCAAGAGGCCTTCTTGAAACAATTGGATGACAGAGATGCTAACCACCGTAGGCCGGAGACGGTGGCGGAGAATATGATTGTGGCGGGATCCGGAGGTTCGGGGCCCCGTGTCCCTACCAATGAGACATAAACCCCGACCGCAAGACCTGAGGCAAAGTCTTGTACATTCAAAGCATTTCTCGGATGCCGACCGCCGAAGTTCAAAGGCGCCGACGACCCGGTGGATTGCATGAATTGGATTAGAGAAATGGAGCAATCCTTCCGATCGAGCGAATGCGGGGAGAATCAAAAATCCGTATTTGGATCTCAAATGCTTAGAGGGGCGACCCTCACATGGTGGAATGTATATTCCGCTTCTATTGAAGCCACCGTTTTGGCTCAACTAAGCTGGGAGACCTTCAAGAAGAAGGTTATGGAAGAATTTTGCAACGAACGAGCTATGGACCGGATCATCGATGAGTTCCGGGGTTTGAAAAAGGGGAATTTATTGGCGAAGGATTACAACAAGCTATTCATGGACAAGCTGGGTTTGGTGGGACATCTGGTCCCCACCGAGAGAGAGAAGATCAAGGCATACATCAAAGGTCTGCCTACAGAAATGATGAATATGGTTCGAGTATCCAAGGCCTCTACCCTTCGAGAGGCTATAGAAGAGGCGCAACTTGTGGAGGACTCTTACGGTTTGGGTAAGGCGGAGAGAGGTAGGACAACTGAGAAGAGAAAATGGGAAGGGGGTCCCACATTTTCGAAGAGGCCGAACCACTTCAACAACAACCAACGGGGAAATGGTCCAAGACGGGATTCCCCGTGGTGTTCAAAATGTAGAAACAAACACACTGGTCCTTGCAACTCGGGGCCCAGTCCGTGTTTTAAATGTGGAAAACTCGGCCATCGCTTCAATGAATGTCCCATCAAAGAACGAATTTGTTTCGGGTGCAAGGAGACGGGCCATATTAGAAGTGAATGTCCGAAAGCAACGGTGAACTTTAGCGGAGGCAAAAAGGTAGACACTCCTAAAGCAACAGGAAGAGTTTTTCAGATGACCACCGACGAGGCAAAGGCGTCAACGGATGTAGTGTCGGGTACGTTTCTCCTAAACTCCGTACCTACACGTGTTCTATTTGATTCGGGAGCTAGTTTTTCATTTGTATCAAGCTCGTTTTGCCCAAAACTATCCATGCCCACTACTAGTCTAGAGGATGCGTTAGTAGTAGAATTAGCTGATGGTGATCAAGTGGTGATTCGCGATATTCTAAGAGATTGCAAGCTTGACATCGAAGGGAGAGAATTTCCGATTGATCTGATGCCTATGGTCATCGGGGGATTTGATGTTGTAGTCGGTATGGATTGGTTGTCCACCAATCACGCAGAAATTCTTTGTGCCAAGAAGTTGATTCGAATTCCGGGTTCGGAGGGTCATGCGGTGACCGTGTACGGTGAAAGACGAAAGGGTGAAGTCGCAATGATCAGTATGGTGAAAGCACGAAAGTGTTTGGCGAAAGGATGCTCATCCTTTATGGCTTATGTGATAGATGCCAAACTTGAGAAGAAGAAGCTAGGAGATGTCGAAGTGGTAAGGGAGTTTTCCGACGTATTTCCGGACGACTTGCCTGGTTTACCTCCCGATCGTCAAGTGGAGTTTAAGATTGATCTGACACCAGGAGCTTCTCCTATAGCCCGATCTCCATACCGTTTGGCTCCGTCCGAGATGAAAGAGATGATGAATCAATTGCAAGACCTGTTAGAGAAGGGGTTCGTTAGACCAAGTTCCTCACCTTGGGGAGCACCAATCTTATTTGTGAAAAAGAAAGACGGCACCATGCGAATGTGTATCGACTATAGGGAATTGAATAAGGTGACAGTGAAGAACAAATATCCACTCCCTAGGATGATGACCTATTCGACCAACTTCAAGGCGAGAGTTGCTTTTCGAAAATTGATCTCCGTACGGGTTACCATCAAGTGAAAGTCAAAGAGGAGGACATTCCTAAAACCGCTTTTAGGACGCGTTACGGTCATTACGAATTCTTAGTGATGCCCTTCTGTTTGACGAACGCCCCAGCGGTGTTTATGGACTTAATGAATCGCGTGTGCCGACCCTTTCTAGATAAGTCGGTCATCGTATTCATCGACGACATCCTTATCTACTCGAGGGAGGAAGTCGACCATGTGCGTCACCTTCGGGAAGTCTTGGAAATCTTGAGGAAAGAGAAGATCTATGCCAAGTTTTCCAAGTGCGAGTTTTGGTTGAAGGAAGTTCAATTTTTGAGGCACGTAGTTTCGAAAGATGGAGTGAGGGTGGATCCGTCCAAGATTGAAGCTATGATGAATTGGGAACCTCCCAAAAGTCCGTCCGAGATTCAAAGTTTTCTAGGCTTGGCGGGGTATTACCGAAGATTCATACAAGATTTCTCCAAGATTGCTTCTTCGTTGACAAGTTTTGTCAGGATCGAATTCTCAACAAGAATTAATTCTCAGAAACAATATCAAAGAAGTTTGCGGAATAACACTTTGATATTCAATGAAACATTAAATCAACACAGTAAATATGAAGAACCAATTGTAAACTTGTATTGAATGCTTTGAAGTTACAAGATTACACACTCAACCTCAATATTGATGAACAGGCTCACCAATACGAATTCTACTTCTCTAGAATTAGGATCTATGCCTTGAGGTTGTTTTTCTCTAAAAGAATGAAAACTTAAAGTTATCTAACTATTCTAAACAATACAATATATATACTGAATACAAAGATAATTACAATAAATAAAATATCTTCAGTATATCTTCTATGTATATCTCTAAGCTTCCATGTATATCCTTTCATACGAATCTTCATCATATAAGCAGTATTAATCTTCAGCAGCATTAACTTCCTTCTAGCAGCATTAACTCCTAAGCAGTACTAACCACTAGCAGTACTAACTAGCTAAGCAGTACTAACTTTGTTCAAGCAGCACTAACTTTGACTAGCAGTATTAATAGTACTAGCAGTAGTAACACTCAGCAGTATTAACATTCAAGTCTTCTAGCAGTAGTAACTTTGAACTAGCAGCATTAACCATACTTGATGAATTCTTCAGTTCCCAACAATCTCCCCCTAACTTGACTTTTAGGAAAAGAAGTCAAGTTCTTCAGATCTTCTTCAAGATGCTTTCAACACCTCACATTCAGTTGCCCAAATTTGGATCTAGGCCCAGACTTTGATTGATAGTTCTTCTCACCACAATTCTGGCCATTTCTGAATCCTTAGTACATACTAGCTTAGCTTTCAGCATCCCTTCAAGTTTCTGCTTGCTATGATCATATATTTTGTCAACTAGGTAGTATTCATGATAACATTTATCAATTGTAATCATGTATACACCACAGTTTTCAAAGAGTATCCAATGATCAATCTTTTTGAACACATACTCATGATGAAGATCTTTAATCCTATGCACCACCTTCTCTGGATCAAACATCATACATAAGTATTCCATTGCCACTTTGAGAAGATTTTCTTCAGTACCTTTCAACACAGGCTCATAGAGTTTCATTCCCACTTTGTACATTTCCTCTATGTCTGCTCTTGAACAACCTCTGATTACTCTCCCCCAGGTTGAATAAGCTTCAAATGCACCACCAACTCTTTTAAGTCTGAAGAAATCCTTTCCATTATCTCTTAGAATGTCCCAAAAGATAATCTCTGGAGCCTTCATGGAGATTGGAACAGCCTGTACAGGTTTTACTATAGTCATATACAGCCCCACATGCTCATCTGATTGCTCTTTGGACTGTTCTGGGTTCTGCACAGGTTCTGCTGAAGGTGTGACTGAAGGTTCTGCTTCAGTTTCTGCTCTTTCTTCCACTCTTGGCCTTTTAGACTGCTTTTTGGAAGCAATTGTCTTCACCCTCTTTGCAGATTTAATTTCTAGACCAGTATTCTCTTGTTCTTCCTTCATTTCTTCAGCATTGTCCTTTGAAGGTGTGGTCTCCTCAGGGAATGGTTGTTGAATATTTAGGTCATACCTCTCCTTCATTCTTCTTTCAGCCTCTTCCCTTTGAGATGAGTCCCCTTGGAGTTTAGCCATTTCTTTCTTGTACAATTCCTCAACCTGACTGTATGCCATATTGGTAAACATTTCCCCTTTGACACCAATTGCACCTCTCAGGAAGTTAATCATTCTTCTTCTTTCCTGATTGGCCAAAAAGGTCTTAGAAGGTTGTCTTTTCTGCTTCATTACTGGCATTCTTTGCTTAGACACTTTCACAGAGCTTTTCTTGGGTTCAGCTGCTGCTTTTAAACTTTCTTGATACTCTGCATTTAGTTTTCTGGCCATTATCTTTGCAAGCTCTCTATCTGTTTCTGTTTGAATCTGTTCCTCCTTTTCCATTTGCTCTTGAAGCTGCTTTGCCATTTCCTCATCCATTTCAATCTGACTCCTTTTCTTTGAAGGCAATTCAGTTTCAATAAGTTTTTCCTTTCCCTTTCCCTTTGTATCTTTCAAAATTGCTTTACTTGATTCTTTTCTTTTCTTTGAGCCTCCTCCTTCATTAATGATCACTCCCTTGGCCTTTTGACTAGCCTTAGGAGTGTCATTCTTGGCCTTTACCAATGTCTCTGCAATCTCCATTTCTTCCACAGAGAGCCCTATTTCTGCTGCTTCAGTTTCTGCTGCTACCTTTACTTCAGCAGCAGTAACTGTTTCTGTTTCCATCTCTTCCTCTGTCTCCCCCTCAACTTCAGCTTTCTTTTCAACAGTTTCCCCTTCATGCTTCTCCCCCTTGTTGAAAGAATCTTGAACTTTTTCCCTCTTTTTGAGTACAAACTGTTTCCTTCTTTTCTATTGAACCAGCCTGGTCACCATCTTCTTCAGTTTTTCAATCTGGACTTGTTGGGACAGGATCACCAGCTTCATCTCCTCTATTTCTTTTCCTTGTTTCAAAACATCTAGATTGATGTTACCCATTGCCTCCATCAATTCATCATAGTTATATCTGTCCTCACCTTCTCCAGGAGTGTTACCCCCTATTGAAGGATCATTGGATCTTTTAGTAGTGGAAGTCTTCTGCCTAGCAGAAGCACTATCCACCCCTGTGGTTTATTGGCACCAGGGTCCTTCAAATGATTGCTCATTCAAAGTTGCCATGGGGGAGGTCTTATTGATGTTACCACTTTCCTCCTCTGTGCTAGCAGGAGTAGTGGCAGCCTCATCACCCATATGCTCTACCTCCTCCTCAGAGAGCACCTCCTTTGGGTTGGGAGACACCCTTGTGGTTTCCCTTTGGATATTCTCTAGGGGAGAATTCTCCCTTAGAGGGCTTATAGGCTTAGTGGGTAATGGTACAAGAAGGGAAGGAGCCTTCTTTACCTGTTTTCTCTTGTAGGTTTGGGTGATGGGAGAGGTTGGTTTTTCAAGAAGTGACTGGGGAATTGATTTTGAGAGGGAAGGTTGGGCTTGGCTAGCAGTGGGTTGGTCTAATGGGGGCCTTGACCCTGCTGCCATACCTTCATTGGTTTGGGACACCACCATCATTGTAGAGAACAATGGGGTGTCAACTCCTTCAGAGTCCCCAGCAGATCTTCTCATATTTGAGAAAACCTTGCCTTTGGGGGGTTTAGGTACATATACCCCAACAGGTTGAGGTATATCCGTCAATTCATGGTTGATAACTGCTTGAACAAACCTGGGATACATATAAAAGCTCTTTTTGTTTCCCATGTTTGAGACAAGATCATTGAAAATCATTTGTGAAAAATTGTACCTTCTGGCAGTGGCCAAACAGACCAAAGCATAAGCAATGGGACTGCTGAACTCACTCCATCCAGTGGTCTTTTTAGAAATGCAGTGCATCAAGGTATGAACAAGAAAACGCCATTGAGGTGAGAATTTAGCTTTTGAGAACTTAAAAACACCCAATGGGCCTCCATACCCCATTTTTGTCAGAGTAGAAAACAGTTCATCATTAGGGATAGAGGTTATACCAGAGGCATCGTCTAGACGTAGACTGATGCGAACTATCTCTTCAGTAACTGTCAATGGATTGCCACATACTGTCGTCTTGATCATTCGCACACCATTCTCAGTAACAATGGTGGCATGTGCCCAGAATTGCCTCTGATGCTCTATAAAGATAGTTGGAGACATAGTGATAGCATGGGCAATGTGGCTAGTCTTCAGAAAGTCGACTATCTGATGAAAGCCTTCTGCTTGTTTTGGCTTTTGGAGCATTGCGATTTCATTGTGCTCGTCAATGAACGCCATTGATGCCATTGACCTTGAATATTCTTGCCTGAAAACTTTGAACTTTGAGAGAGAAAGGGTTTAGAGCGCAAGAGAACAGTATGCAAAGAGTCGTTATGAACTTTTAGGCGGGCAAAGAGTATTTATAGTATTCGGAATATTAGCAGTATTAACCTAGAGCAGTATTAACTACTAGCAGTAGTAACGGCTAGCAGTATTAACTAACTAGCAGTATTAACTGAAAGCAGTATTAACCACTAGCAGTATTAACTGAAAGCAGTATTAACCACTAGCAGTATTAACTGAAAGCAGTATTAACCACGAGCAGTATTAACTGAAAGCAGTATTAACCACTAGCAGTATTAACTGAAAGCAGTATTAACCACTAGCAGTATTAACTGAAAGCAGTATTAACCACTAGCAGTAGTAACGGCTAGCAGTATTAACTAACTAGCAGTATTAACTGAAAGCAGTATTAACTACTAGCAGTATTAACTATACTTACTCCTTTTAAACTTGCTAAACACTGAGTACTGCTATGCATATCCTGAAAAAGAAGATTAGTAACACCAAGAATAAAAATATACAGGTATATAACCACTTTTTAAGAAGAAGATTATTCAGAGTTTATCATTCCCACACTTGTTACCAAGAAAGTGAATCTACCCACATCAAAAGCTTTAGTGAATAGATCAGCAAACTGATTATCAGTGTGAACTTTGACAACTTGAATAAGTTTCTTTTCATTACAATCTCTTATAAAGTGATACCTGATTTCAATGTGCTTTGTCTTTGAGTGCTTGACTGGATTATTTACAATGCTAATAGCACTGCTGTTGTCAATAAAGATTGGAGTGTGTAGAAAGGTTACCCCATAATCCAACATTTGATTCTGAATCCATAAGACTTGAGAACAGCAACTTGCAGCTGCTATGTACTCTGCCTCTGTTGTAGATGTGGATACTGTGGTTTGTTTCTTGCACTGCCATGAGACTAGTCTAGCACCCAAAAACTGACATCCTCCAGAAGTAGATTTTCTGTCCAAGTTTGCCCCACCTAGATCACTGTCTGAGTATGCTATTAGGTCAAAAGGTGAGTTATGAGGATACCAAAGTCCCAATCTGGGTTGCCCTTTGAGATATCTGAATATCCTCTTAACAGCTTGAAAGTGAGATTGCTTTGGCCTAACTTGAAATCTTGCACATACACAGACTGGAAACATTATATCTGGCCTTGATGCTGTGAGATACATGAGAGAGCCAATCATGGATCTATAATAATGCACATCCATGTCCTCCCCCTCAAGATCTGCTGTGATCTGCTTGTGTGTTTCCATAGGTGTGCTGGCAGGTTTTGATTCTGAGAAACCAAACTTGGTTAGAATATCCTGCACATACTTGGATTGACATATGAAAATGCCATCTGACTTCTGTTGAACTTGGAGTCCAAGGAAGAAAGTAAGTTCCCCCATGGAACTCATTTTGAACCTTTGATGCATTAAATCCTCAAACTCCTTGCACATGTTGTTTCTTGTAGATCCAAAGATAATGTCATCAACATAGATTTGGACCAGCAAGATATCCTTCTTCTTTCTTTTGATAAATAAAGTCTTATCAATGACTCCTCTTTCAAAGTCATTTTCCAAGAGATAGGATGACAGAGTGTCATACCATGCTCTTGGGGCTTGATGTAATCCATAAAGTGCTTTCTTTAATTTGTATACCCTGTCTGGATAGCTTGGGTTTTCAAACCCTGGTGGTTGACAGACATATACTTCTTCTTCAATTGATCCATAGAGAAAAGCACTTTTTACATCCATTTGATAGACTTTGAAGTTCATGTAAGAAGCATAGGCTAGGAATAGTCTGATTGCTTCTATCCTAGCCACAGGTGCAAAAACTTCTTCATAATCTATACCCTCTTCTTGAGTATAGCCTTGAGCCACCAGCCTTGCTTTGTTCCTTATGACAATACCTCTTTCATCTCTCTTGTTTCTGAAAATCCACTTTGTGCCAATTGCTCTGTGACCTTTAGGAAGGGCTACTAGATCCCATACATCTTGTAGCTTGAACTGTAACAGTTCTTCTTGCATTGCTTCTATCCAACTAGATTCTTTCATAGCATCATGTGCCTTTTTAGGCTCAAGCTGGGATAAAAAGCAAGAAAGGACTGTATGCTGTTGATCTTGCATTTCTTGAAGCCTGCTTTGATGTCTAGTCATCATAGGAGAAGAGATATCTCCTATTACCAGCTGTGGAGGATGATTCTTTTGAACTCTTGTGTTATGACTAGGTTCTTCATTCAGTCCAGCCTCTAGATTAGAGTCATGCAATTCAACTGAAGTGTTTTCAGATGCCACTTCTGATTCTTGAGTCTCCTCATCTCTAGTGTCTTCTTCACTCTGACTTGGTGCAGTAAATGATTCCTTTTCACAGTCTTCATTTACTGTGGGTATGGGAAAAATCACAGATTTAGATATACTTTCTTGAACTTGTGTGATCTCTGATTCTCCACTACCTGTTCATGTATACTCATTACTGAAACCAAAAGAGTTAGTTAGTGAGTCAATGTCAAATAGCCACTGAGGTCCAGACCCAACAGGATTTGGTGTGTTCTCATTGCATTTGACATTGTCACTTTCTTCAATTATTCTAGAAGAAGAGTTAAAAACTCTGTAGGCCTTACTCTGAGATGAATATCCCACAAGAAATCCATCATCTGCTTTGTTATCAAACTTACCTAAGTGAGATTTGGTATTTAGAATTGTACAAGGACACCCAAAAGGTTTGAAGAAACCAATAAAAGGTTTTCTTTTATTTAAAAGCTCATAAGGGGTCTTGTTCTTTTGCTTAACCACTAGAACTCTGTTTTGGACATAACAAGCAGTATTAACTGCTTCAGCCCAGAAGGTAATTGGTAATTTTGACTCAGCCAACAGAGATCTAGCAGCCTCTATTAGTGTCCTATTTCTCCTTTCAGCAACACCATTCTGTTGAGGAGTCCTAGGAGCACTATATTGTCTCTCAATGCCTTTTTCTTCACAAAAGGTGTTTAGATCATGATTTTTAAACTCAGTTCCATTATCAGATCTAATGACTTTTACTCTTTGATTAGTTTGGTTTTCAATTCTTAGAATAAAGGATTTGATAAGATCACTTGTTTCATCCTTAGTTCTTAGAAAATATACCCAAGTAAATCTGGAGTAATCATCAACAATAACTAAGCAGTAAGATTTCTTGCCTATACTCATAACATTTGTAGGACCAAACAGATCCATATGCAATAACTGGAGACAAGTAGAAACAGAATTTAACTCTTTGGTCTTATGAGAAGTTTTGTGTTGTTTGCCTTTAAGACAAGCAACACAATGATCATCACATGAAAAGACTTTTGAAGGTAAACCTCTTACAAGGTTATTTTTAACAAGATTGTTCATAGTCTTGAAATTCATGTGACACATCCTTCTGTGCCAAAGGAAGGATTCATCTATAGAAGCTTTTGAAATAAGACAATTTAAAGATGAATCACTATCAACATTGTCCAAATCAAGACAGTAAACATTGTCCTTCCTTGGAGTTCTAAGTAGTATCATGCTTTCATCAACTACCTTGAACCCTGGAGCAAGGATCATACACTCAGTATTAGTAAATAATATACTATGTTGTTTGTCACAAACCTGTGATACACTTAACAGGTTGTACTTTAATTGATCAACATAGTAGACATCCTCAAATGTCATCTTACCTTTGGTGACATTACCTTTTCCACTTATCTTACCACCAGTAAGATTGTCTCCAAATGCAACATGTCCTCCATTGATATGTTTGAAATCCTGAAGACATGACATGTTGCCTGTCATGTGCCTAGAGCAACCACTATCAACATGCCAAATGCTCTTTCCCTTGAGCTGTTGGTTGCCCTGCACATTAGATAAATCAATTAGTATGAATGGGGACCCAAGCAAAAGTTGTCTTGGGTCTCCCTTTCTCATCAAAGTATTTACATTCCTTTTTAATGAGGTTTTTAAACTCAGAGCACTCTTTATTAGAGTACTTTGTCAATATTATTGGCTTAGCAGAACCAACACTAGAAGCAGTACTAACCTTAGAAGTGCTAACAGAGTTAGCAGTACTCACCTTGTTAGCAGCATTAACATTGTTAGCAGTAGTATTACTTCTAGCAGCACTATCATTGTCAGCAACACTATTTGTAGTAGCAGTACTAACAGTTTTAGTGCTTTTAGGAATCCACATATTGACACTTTCTTTAACAGACTTTTTCTTCATGTGGCTGTTAGTTTTAACAGTTTTCTTAGCCACATGGTTCTTTTCAATTTTCTTATAACCAAAGGGTTTTTGCATGGATCTTTGGAAATTCATCCTTTGTTTCATAGGATTGAAATAACAGAATTTTGCAAGATGATTCAATTTGCCACAGATAAAACAAGGTTTTGGTCTATTGATTTTACTCAGATCAACCCCTTGTTTCTGAGCCCATTGATTATTCCAGTTTCTTTGATTTCCTCTTTTTAAACCAGAATTTAGGCTCTTGGCTTTATTGCAATCACACTGTTTGCAAGGACCTGGATTCACAACTGTGGTCTGTTTGTAATGGACCTTACCAGACTTTCCCTCTGTCTTCTCTATGTCCTTGGATTTGATCCAAGCCCTTCCACAATCATCATTGGTGATAATGTTATTCTCTAGAGGAATCTCACCACTCACCTTGTTCTCCTTACTCTTGCCAACCTCTTTCTCAGTCTTATCCTCAACAACTACCTTATCTAAGGGATCTATTTCAGTGGCTCCCTCAGGCAAGTCCTTCCTATCTTTGGTGTCTAACAGGTCTGAAGTAGGAGGAATGTAATTGTTGTTATATGGTGGAGGTGTTGCATTGTACCCAATTCCTCTTCTCAGCTTATCATGAATCTGATTTTGTAGTAAAGAGTCCATTGCTTTAGAAGCATTGGAAAATTTTTCTACATCAAGTTTAACCTTGGTTAGCTCCTCTTTCAGTTTTTCACTCTCCTCTTTAGATTTGGTCAGTTTAAGTTCTAAATCCTTTTTCTCCCACTGCCAATAATTGGTGTCATATGAGTGTTGTAGTTCATTGGCTTGAAAACCTTTGATCTGATCTTCAAATCTCTCTACAATCCTTACATAGTCTTTTATATCTTTTTCTAATCTCTTAAGGTCATCACTCATCTTCTGATTGTGATCCCTGTACCTTTTAACAGTGTCTATGCAAGTTTTAGAACAGAGATTAGAACTTACCTCAGATGGAAGATCAGATACTTTAGCCATAAGAGCTTGATTCTGAATAGTTTCTTCTACTTGATCACTCCAATCAAACCCCATTCCTTGTTGAGAAACAAGGGCTTGAGCAGAGTTTCTGTTGTTATTGAAACTTCCAGATTGAGCTTGTTGATGGTTGTTGTTGTGAGACATTCCACTTCTGCATTCTCTAGCAAAATGTCCCTTCAGATGGCATTTGTAGCATTCTACCTTTGATTTATCAAACCCTGCTCCATCTTCTCTTCTTTGGGAGAAGTTGTTCCTCCCAGTTCTTTTGATGAACTTTTTAACTCTCATGGAGAGCATGGCCATCTGCCATTTAATATCCATCTCCTCAAGATCATCTGGATTGAGTTGTTCCAAGTCATCATTAATGAGAGAAGAGTTTCCATGACTTGCCAGAAAGGCCTCAAACACAGTTTCAGTGCCTTTATCTTGATTTGTTCCATTAGCAGCATTAACTGATTCAGGGTTAGCAGTAGAATCAATTGATGCTGATAGGAGTGCAGCATTATGAATATATCCAGAAGGCTTCTTCTTTGCCTCCACCTCAGCTTCAAATACTCTAAGATCATTGTACAGATCATCAAGTTCTTTTTCTTCCAACTGATCATTCTGTCTGAATGACACAGTGTACATGGTCCATTCATCTCCAAGGGACCTTAAGAACTTTCTGTTCACATCATCTTGATCAATCTGTACTCCCATAGTAGCTAGTTCACCAATTAGTTTGTTGAACCTGTCAAAAGTTTGAGTCATGGACTCATTCTTGGTTGACATAAAGTTCTCATATTGTTGCTTCAGAATTGCTTTCTGATTTCTCTTGGTACTTTTGGTACCAGAGAATCTCTTCTCCAGAGCATTCCAGAGCATCTGTGCATCAGTGCAATTGCAGAATTGATGTTGATACTCATTTGGAATGGCCAAGAGCAGTGTGCTCAAGGCTTTCATCTCTGTCTGCCTTGTCTTCCTGTCTGCATCTGTCTTTGGAGGGGTTCTTTTGCCATCTTCACCAATCTTTCCTTCATCAGATGGGCCATTCTCAATGATGTCCCACATAGAGTAATCTGTGAGGAGAATATATTGCTTGATTCTGATCTTCCACATGTCAAATTCATTGGATCTAAGCATTGGAACTTTTGAGACCAAAGTACTGCTTGATTCTGTAAGATTTTCCATGATGAATAACTGTTTCTGAGATAGTTTAGCTCTGATACCACTTGTCAGGATCGAATTCTCAACAAGAATTAATTCTCAGAAACAATATCAAAGAAGTTTGCGGAATAACACTTTGATATTCAATGAAACATTAAATCAACACAGTAAATATGAAGAACCAATTGTAAACTTGTATTGAATGCTTTGAAGTTACAAGATTACACACTCAACCTCAATATTGATGAACAGGCTCACCAATACGAATTCTACTTCTCTAGAATTAGGATCTATGCCTTGAGGTTGTTTTTCTCTAAAAGAATGAAAACTTAAAGTTATCTAACTATTCTAAACAATACAATATATATACTGAATACAAAGATAATTACAATAAATAAAATATCTTCAGTATATCTTCTATGTATATCTCTAAGCTTCCATGTATATCCTTTCATACGAATCTTCATCATATAAGCAGTATTAATCTTCAGCAGCATTAACTTCCTTCTAGCAGCATTAACTCCTAAGCAGTACTAACCACTAGCAGTACTAACTAGCTAAGCAGTACTAACTTTGTTCAAGCAGCACTAACTTTGACTAGCAGTATTAATAGTACTAGCAGTAGTAACACTCAGCAGTATTAACATTCAAGTCTTCTAGCAGTAGTAACTTTGAACTAGCAGCATTAACCATACTTGATGAATTCTTCAGTTCCCAACAAGTTTGACCAAAAAGAATGTAAAGTTTGTGTGGACCGAAGATCAAGAGAGAGCCTTTCGGACTTTGCAAAGGAAATTATGTGAAGCTCCGATCTTATCCTTGCCGGAAGGATCGGAGGATTTTGTGGTCTTTAGCGATGCATCCAAAATGGGGCTTGGATGCGTACTAATGCAAAGAGGGAAGGTGATCGCATACGCATCTAGGCAATTGAAAGTGCATGAGAAGAACTACCCCACTCATGATTTGGAGTTGGCGGCGGTAGTGTTCGCGTTAAAGTTATGGAGACATTACCTTTACGGCACAAAGTGTACCTTGTACACGGATCACAAGAGCCTGAAGTATGTTTTTGATCAGAAAGAACTCAACATGAGGCAACGAAGGTGGTTAGAACTACTCAAGGATTACGACTGTGAATTACTCTACCACCCGGGTAAAGCAAACGTGGTGGCCGACGCCTTGAGTCGGAAAGAGTATAGCGGGAGACTTCAAGCCAAACTTACAAGAATCGAGTTGGTGTCAAGTCTCATGGAAAAGATTAAAGAGGCACAAGCCGAAGCATTAAAGGAAGAAAACCTCAAGGAGGAAGTGATGACAAAGCAACAGTTATTGTTGACCGAAGATAGTCGAGGGATAAAATGCTTCAATGTTCGAGTTTGGGTACCGAAGTTTGGTGGTTGCCGAGAGCTACTTTTGGAGGAAGCGCATAAATCCAAGTATTCTATCCACCCGGGAAGCACCAAGATGTACCGGGATCTGAAGCTACACTTTTGGTGGCCGGTTATGAAATTGGATGTAGCACATTATGTGGAGCGATGTGTAACTTGTTCACAAGTGAAGGCCGAGCATCAACGACCCTATGGAAGTCTTCAATCGCTTGAAATACCCGAGTGGAAATGGGACAAGATTACCATGGACTTCGTGACCAAACTACCGAAGACCTTGAGAGGGAACGACACTATTTGGGTTATTGTTGACCGTTTGACTAAGAGTGCTCATTTTCTAGCAATGCGGGAAACCTTGCCGATGGATAAATTGGCAAGGCTTTACATAGACGAAGTAGTCTCTAGACATGGTATACCCTTGTCGATAGTTTCTGATCGTGATAGTCGGTTCACCTCGAGATTTTGGGGAGCCTTACACCAAGAGTTGGGTACGCGGGTGAATTTCAGCACAACCTATCACCCACAGACAGACGGCCAAAGTGAAAGGACTATTCAAACGCTTGAAGACATGCTTAGATCATGCGTGATTGACTTTGGCGGTAGCTGGGATACCCATCTACCTTTGGTGGAATTTGCGTACAACAATAGTTACCACTCTAGTATCGGAATGGCGCCATTTGAAGCTTTGTACGGGCGGAAGTGTAGAATCCCCGTGTGTTGGTTAGAGGCGGGAGAGAAGCAGTTTGCTGGCCCGGAAATTGTGCAAGAGACGGCCGACAAATTCAAGTCTATTCGGGAACGGTTGAAAGCGGCGCAAGATCGTCAGAAAAGTTACGCCGACAAAAAGAGGAGACCGGTAGAGTTTCAAGTGGGGGATCGTGTGATGCTAAAGGTGTCCCCTTGGAAGGGATTGATTCGGTTTGGGAAGCGTGGGAAGCTAAGTCCCCGTTTCCTCGGACCGTTTACTATTCTGGAACGTATTGGGCTACAAGCTTATAAGCTAGACTTGCCACCCGAGATGGATGGAATCCACCCTACGTTTCATGTGTGTTATTTGCGAAAGTGTTTGGCGGAGGAAGAGAGCGTCATACTGCTATCCGAGATTCGTGTGGAGGACAACCGTTGTGTTTAGGAACCCGAAGCTATTTTGGAAAGGGAAACTAAGAGACTTCGCCATAAGGAAGTCGTGATGGTCAAAGTACAATGGAGACACCATCGAGGCACGAACGTGACATAGGAGTCGGAAGAGGACATGAAGCGTAGATATCCTCGCTTGTTTGTATAGTATAGATTTCGGGGACGAAATCGTTTTCAAGTTGGGGAGGATTGTAACACCCAAATTGGTGTGGAATATCACTCCCACGTATCGTTATATAAATTAACTTTGGAACATAGTGCATGTGTACGTTATTGAGTTCGGGGCTAGTGGTCAGCTTCGTACATCGTTATCTGATCAATTTGGAATGGAGAAAGGAATCTTCGAGTAGCTCACACACACCAGGCGATTGTGCCTGGCGACTATGACATGTGTCAAGGTCGCAAGGCATTGTCGCGGAGGAGGACGGGCTCGCGGTACAGGTTCGGCGATAGTGCCCGGTGACTATGCCAGGGTCACTATCGCTTGGTCATTGTCGCGAGGGGCGTACCGAGAGGACTCCAACGCGGGCGACATTGCCCCGCGACTATGACATTGGCATAGTCGCCGTGTCATAGTCGCCGGCGGGCTGTTTGAGTATAAAAATCAGATTTCAGGAGTTTCTGATTATTTGAGTTTGGGAGCTGATTTGGGAGCTCTTCCTCAGCGATTTTGGTAAGTTCCAAACCCTAAATTTCATCTCTTCATTTATTGATCTCCAACAACCATTAATGATGAGTAAATGCTTGGTTAGGGTGAACTTTTGGTGAATCTAGCTTGTGTTGTCATCTCAAGCCTTCAACTCTCCATCCTCCATTTCTAGGGTTTGGTTTCCTTCCTAAGGAAACTACAAAGGTGAGTTCATTCACTTTTACTAAACCTTATACATGTCAAATGTGAGTTTTAAATGCCTAAGTATCTCCTTTTTCTTATACTTGAATTGTGGGTCTTGTACCAAAACCAACTTTTGGAGATTTTAGGGTTTATGGAAAGTCTCATGAAATATGATCTTATGAACTTGTTGATACTATTAGAAATCTACCTTGCTTGGGAAAACGTATTTTAAAGAATGGCTTTGTGTATGTATCACTCATGGATTTTATAATGGTACTCTTGTGGTTAACTACTGATAAGTTTGTATTCGAGAATCTACAATGTTCTAAAAGTAGTATTTGTGATAGATGTTTATGTTTTCAACCAATGGTCATTTGGTAGAGAATGGGCACTATATTTGGGAAAATCTGTTATTTATGTCCTTTATGCATATAAACATTTGTGGAAGTATTCGTTGGACAACGTGGGCATTAATTGTTTTAAGTGATGCATTTGGGAGTCATGACCCCGTGTTTGGTTTATTATTGTTCCGGCGTTGGGACGACTAGTTTTCCACGTCGAGGCACGTTAGGTACCGGATTGAGTTATAAGTCCTTCATGCTCAAGTATTACGATATTGGATGAGGAGCTCGACATAGGAACCCGACGGGGTTGAACTCGAGTTTCCGTGGGTGTACGTTTAAAGCCACTGAGCCTGACATCCCTTGCGTGTACTTTATGTGTTTATTGGTTTTACTGACCCATCGAATGACTTACTTTTGTGTTCCGTCATTCGGGTTAGTAAGCGGGTCTCCCCCGTTAACCCAAGAGGTAATTGCTAAATTTCAAAGAGCATTATTATTATTACCTTTATTGTTACTGTATAAAAATGATTTCCGTTACTCATTGTACGTTTTATTATTTAAACTGCAATTGTTTGAGCTCACTAGGCTTTAGCATATACACATATTACTCATTGTACGTTTTATTATTTAAACACGTGACAGTGCCCATGGCATTGTTGCCGGGCACTGTCGCCGACGGGATTTTTGGGTTAAATGAATGTTTGACCTGAATTGCTTCATTTTATCACATTTCACTTAGAGAAAACGGGAGAACTCTCATTTGGGCGATTTTTGGGTATTCCAAACACATACACATTTATTGCTAGGGTTTTGGGTTGTTGGGGGTGATTATTTATTCATTAAGCCTCATCCAAGTGCATTTATTAAAGATCCTCATCAAGTTATTCCTCTCCTACATCAAGTCTCCTTTGGGCAACTTCTAGGGTTTCCATATTTTCTAGGCTTTGGTTCAAAACCTAGATTGTGAGTTTACTAAACCTTTGTTAAAACTAGATACACATCATATTCTTCTATTTGTTGTTATCTATCTCTATATGTTCAAGTGCTTGGGATTTTCTTATGAAGAAATGTTGGAAAGGTGGTTATATGTGAAATACCATGTTTTACTCTAAACGTGCAAGTATTGGGGCTTCTTCTCTTGGATACATAATATGTGCATTTTGATATATTAAAGATATACATGTCTCAATATGAAGATGGTTTCTAGTTGGAATACCTGTTGGGTAATATGTGTATATGCATGATGAGAATAAATGTCATTTGGGTCTCATGATGGACTTATGTGATAGGATGGTAACATAGTACCCATGGTTGGTATCGAAATGTAATGGTTAAAATATACCTCAAGACCTCCTATATAATATGTTGGACGAACCAAGTCAGTAGACACTAGGAGGATGTAGTCTTGGGCGCCACCGTGATGGTATGTGCCTAGACCTCCGCCATTCGGGGAATTTCCTTAGTTGTAGTCCTCGGGTGTGCCGGGCCTTTCGGGTGTTTCTTGTTAGAGGGCATCAAGGTATATCGACTCTTTGGGTGGAACTTGATTGGTGCTATGGGTCTCCCCTATTGACTCCACATTTGTTGAACTCTTGTTAACTGCTAATAAGAATTGTAACTGTTCATGCATGCTTGTTATTGTTCAACTCACTAGGCTTTTTGGCCTAACACTAGTTTGGTGTCGATGTGTATCTCAGGTTCTAGCGGCACTGGTTCTAAGCTGGCATAGTGCTTGGGGGAGAGCTTGGGGAAATACTTGCAAATGGACATTTATTGGATAGAAGAACTTTTGGAACTATAGTTGACAACCCTTTTGTAATCTCTTTTATAGTTGTAGAAATTAGATTAGTTGGTTGTTAATTTATTATCCGTTAAATTACAATTGTGATTAAACCGGTTGTATATTTCCCCTTTTTTGGGAGGCTCTTGCTTTGGCAAATTTTATATACCACGTGTCCGTTTTTCGGATTTTGTTATCCCTATTTTTAGGGTGTTACAAGTTGGTATCAGAGCTTTAGTTTAAGTGAACTAGGTATTGTTTTAGCATATCTAGACTTAAGCTTTAGACTTTATAGTTTCACTGTCCACTTGGGGTAGCAATCCTAGGTGGGGAGAGCGTTAGGACTACGAAATTACTTTAATTGAAAGTTGTGATAATGGTGACGAGAATTCTTGTGTATGGTTCATTCATAATTTCACTTAGCTAATGCTATTATGAATGCATTATTACGTGAGCATACTTGGTTTACTATTATTACGATAATTGATGGAGGTATTAGTACGTATAATGAGTTCAACTCGTTTAGTATTTTCTCAATCTATTTCTCATACATGTATGGCAGATTGAAATGGTAAACACTCGAAGTAGGTTACCAAACACACCGGAGGGTCACTTGGAAGTGGAGTCTACAACTGATCGGCCCCCTGTGGGCGTAACTACCGAGGGACCTCCCATACCTATAATCCTGGGAGGAGGACCTGAACATATTCCACGCCGGAACCTTAATGCGAATAATGCCATCATGGAGGAAGTAACCATGGAGACCCGGATTCGGGATAACATGATGTTGGCCATGAACTCCGCCATGGCCCAACAACAAGAGTTTTTCATGAAGCTTTTAGAAGATCGAGATGCTAGTAACCGACAACCGGAGACAATGGCGGAAAACATTGTTATGGGGTCGGGTGGACCGGTTGTAGTATTTGTTGAAGAACCAGCGGATAATGGAAACAATATGAAGGCCAAGGGGTGCACTTACAAGGCGTTTCTGGGGTGCCACCCTAAAGAGTTTGCGGGTTCAGACAACCCCGTTGCTTGTATGTATTGGCTCAAAGAGGTAGAAATGGCCTTTGAGTCCAGTGAGTGTGATCCCTCTCAACGGGTCAAGTTTGCTTCTAAGCTACTTCGGGGAGAGGCTCTGATCTAGTAGAGTCTCATTCGATCCGCCCTCACTCCTGAAGTTCTGGCTAAGTTAACTTGGCCGATGTTCAAAGAAAAGATCATGGATAAATATTGTAGTGAGCGTTCGTTGGACAAGCTGGAGCGGGAGTTCCGAGATCTGAAGAAGGGGACTTTGTCCATTGTTAGATACTCCAAACTCTTTTTAGAGAAACTGAATTTGGTGGGACCTCGGGTCCGGTAGGTTGTGCTAAGTGTGGCAAAAAGGGTCACACAACGAGAGAGTGTCTCATCTCGGGGCCAGTGTGCTTTGAGTGCAGAGAACCGAGGAATATGAAGAGGGATTGCCCGAAGCTAGTAGGAGGAAATGGTGGAAATTCTGTGAGTTCGACGGCTAGAGTCGAGCAACCACCAAGGGCGCCGAGTCGAGCTTTCCGGATGACCACCGAGGAGGCAAAGGAGACCGTTGATGTTGTTTCGGGTACGTTCCTAGTAAACTTCTTGCCAACTCGTGTTTTGTTTGATTCGGGTGCTACATGTTCCTTTGTTTCGGAAGTTTTCTATAAACAATTTGTCACTCCTATTAGTGTTCTTCCTGATGCATTAGTAGTAGAAATAGCTAATGGGGATCAAGTGATCATTAGAGACCGTTTTTGTGATTGCACTTTAGAGATTGATGGGAATCCGTTCGGAGTAGATTTACTACCCATGGCTATAGGAGGGTTCGATGTGGTCATAGGTATGGATTGGTTAGTGAGGCATAAGGCTGACATCTTTTGCTCCAAAAAGATGATCCAAGTGCCATTGCCGGAAAATGGTGTGGCTACCATTTATGGGGAGAAAGGAAAGAGGAATAACCCCATTATTTCATCTCTTAAGGATCGAAAGTTTCTAGCGAAGGGTTACCCTTCGTACTTGGCCTATGTGGTGGATGCGAAGAAAGAAAAGAAGTCGGTAGCAGATGTGGAGGTGGTACAAGATTTTTCGGACGTCTTTCTGGAAGACTTACCCGGATTACGGCTAGAGAGGCAGGTAGAGTTTCAGATTGACCTCACCCCGGGAGCGGCTCCGATAGCTCGTGCTCCTTATCGATTATCCCCGACCGAAATGAAGGAAATGATGACACAATTTCAAGAGTTGTTGGAGAAGGGTTTCATTCGTCCGAGTTCGTCACCTTGGGGAGCACCGGTTTTGTTCGTGAAGAAGAAGGATGGATCCATGCGGATATGTATCGACTACCGAGAATTGAACAAAGTCACAGTGAAGAATAAGTATCCTCTACCTCGCATCGAAGATCTTTTTGATCAACTTCAAGGCGCGGGATGTTTCTCAAAGATTGACCTTCGGTCTGGATATCATCAAGTGAGAGTGAAGAAGGAAGACATCCCGAAGACGACTTTCCGGACGCGATACGGTCACTATGAGTTCTTGGTGATGCCTTTCGGCTTAACCAACGCTCCAGCCGTATTCATGGATTTGATGAACCGTGTGTGTCGCCCATTCTTGGATAAATCCGTGATCGTCTTTATCGACGATATTTTAATCTATTCAAGGAATGAGTTCGAGCATGGGAAACATTTGCGAGAAGTTCTAGAAGTCCTAAGAAGAGAGAAATTATTTGCGAAATTCTCAAAGTGCGAATTCTGGCTCCAAGAGGTGCAATTCTTGAGGCATGTGGTGTCTAAAGACGGAGTAAAGGTGGACCCGGCGAAGATCGAGGCAATGATGAGTTGGGAGCCTCCAACAAGTCCGACAGAGATCCGAAGCTTCTTGGGTTTGGCGGGTTACTACCGATGTTTCATCCAAGACTTTTCCAAGATAGCTACACCGCTCACTTCTCTCACAAGGAAGAACGTCAAGTTTGTTTGGACCGATGCACAAGAGCAAGCCTTTCAAACTCTCAAGAGGAAATTGTGTGACGCTCCGATTTTGTCCTTACCCGAAGGATCGTAAGACTTTGTTGTGTTTAGTGACGCTTCCAAGATGGGGCTTGGGTGTGTCCTAATGCAAAGGGGGAAAGTAATAGCATACGCGTCACGATAATCAAAGGATCATGAGAAGAATTATCCGACTCATGACTTGGAGTTGGCGGCGGTAGTTTTCGCGTTAAAGTTGTGGCGACATTACTTGTATGGGACGAAGTGTACTCTTTTCACGGATCACAAGAGTCTCAAGTACATCTTCGATCAAAAGGAACTCAACATGCGACAAAGGAGATGGCTCGAGCTTTTGAAGGATTACGATTGTGACCTACTCTATCATCCCGGTAAGGCCAATGTGGTGGCGGATGCATTGAGCCGAAGGAGTTATTATGGTGGTGTCAAAATGTCCCTTACAATGATCGATGTGGTATCGAGTTTGTTGGAAAGTATAAAGGCGAGTCAAGTGGAAGCACTTAAAGAAGAGAACCTCAAAGCCGAGGTCATGTCAAAGCAAAAGGAACTCTTAACGGAAGACGGTCGTGGACTCAAGCTCTTTCAAGGACGGATTTGGGTGCCGAGGTAGGGAGGAAATCGGGAGTTACTACTTGAAGAAGCGCATAAGTCGAAATATTATATACATCCCGGTAGCACCAAGATGTATAGAGACCTAAAGTTAAATTATTGGTGGCCGGTGATGAAGCTAGATGTGGCTAGCTATGTGGAGAAGTGTGTCATGTACCTCCAAGTCAAGGCGGAACATCAAAGACTGTATGGAAGTTTGCAACCACTGTCCATTCCTGAGTAGAAGTAGGACAACATCACGATGAATTTTGTGACGAAATTACCGAAGATCTTGCGCGGTCACGACACTATTTGGGTAATTGTGGATCGACTAACTAAGAGTGCGCATTTCCTTGCAATACTGGAGACGTTGCCAATGGAGAAATTGGCCAAACTTTACATCGATGAGGTGGTGTCGAGGCACGGAGTTCCGCAATCTATCGTATCGGATTGGGATAGTCGCTTCACATCAAATTCTTGGGCAAGATTACAGAAAGAGTTGGGCACTAGACTAAATTTGAGCACGACGTATCATCCTCAAACGGATGGTCAAAGCGAGAGGAATAATCAGACATTAGAGGATAGGTTGAGGTCGCGTGTGATAGATTTCGGAGGAAGTTGGGATTCACATCTACCTTTGGTAGAGTTCGCGTACAACAACAGTTACCATTCTAGTATCGACATGGCACCATTCGAGGCATTGTATGGACGGAAGTGTAGAACCCCGGTTTGTTGGCTAGAAGCGGGCGAGAAGCAATTCGCCGGGCCAAAAATAGTGCAAGAGACGGCAGACAAGGTGAAAGAAATTCAGGAAAGATTGAAAGCGGCTCAAGACCGAAAGAAAAGTTATGCGGACAAGAAAAGAAGACCGGTCAAGTTTCAAGTGGGCGACCGTGTCATGTTGAAAGTATCTCCATGGAAGGGGATTATCCGGTATGGGAAGCGTGGAAAGCTTAGTCCTCGTTTCCTTGGACCTTTTTTCATCTTGAAGAAAAATTGGGTTACAAGCCTACCGGTTAGATTTACCATCGGAAATGGATGGAATACATCCTACGTTTCATGTATGTTACCTTCGGAAGTGTCTAGCCGAGGAGGAAAGCGTGATTCCTTTGTTGGAAATTCGGGTAGACAACGGAAATCGTTGTGTGGAAGAACCAGAGTTGATTTTAGAATCGAATGTGAAGAAGTTGAGGCATAAGGACATGGTCATGGTTAAAGTCCAATGGAAACACCATCGAGGTGCTAACATTACTTGGGAGTCCGAAGATGATATGAAGAAGCGGTACCCTCACTTGTTTAATTTAGGATGAGATTTCGGGGACGAAATCCCAATTAGGTGGGGAGGATTGTAACACCTAGAAATTCTCAAGGTAAGTATTTGCTCCCTTAAATACGTTAATTGTGTCTATTTGAAAATATAAGCCTTTATGTGCATTCAATGGTCGTTTTATGTCAATATGTTATGAAAATTGATTTATCATCTTAATCGTTCAAACCTCGCACTTATTATCAAAATTGGGCAACTTACGGGATGTTTGGAGTCTGGCACGAATATGACACGCGACTGTGACATTGTCACTGTCGCCGTGTCAAGGTCGCAGAAGGTGTACCGTAAGTGGGGTGTGAGCGGCGACTATGACACGCGACTGTGACATGGTCACTATCGCGGTGTTAATGTCGCAGGAGGTGTACCGAGACTTAGGGTGGACTCGCGACAGTGCCCATGGCATTGTCGTCGGGCACTGTCGCCGACGGGATTTTTGGGTTAAATGAATGTTTGACCTGAATTGCTTCATTTTATCACATTTCACTTAGAGAAAACGGGAGAACTCTCATTTGGGCGATTTTTGGGTATTCCAAACACATACACATTTATTGCTGTCAGGATCGAATTCTCAACAAGAATTAATTATCAGAAACAATATCAAAGAAGTTTGCGGAATAACACTTTGATATTTAATCAAACAGTAAATCAAAACAGAATATAATTAACAAACTGTAAACTTGTATTGAATGCTTTGAAGTTACAAGATTACTCACTCAACCTCAATATTGATGAACAGGCTCACCAATACGAATTCTACTTCTCTAGAATTAGGATCTATGCCTTGAGGTTGATTTTCTCTCTAGAACTAACACTTAGAATGAATCAATAATCTCAAAAAAAAATTATCTAACTATTCTAAACAATACTATATATATATATATACTGAATACAAAGATAATTACAATAAATAAAATATCTTCAGTATATCTTCCATGTATATCTCTAAGCTTCAATGTATATCCTTTCATACGAATCTTCATCATATAAGCAGTATTAATCTTCAGCAGCATTAACTTCCTTTTAGCAGCATTAACTACTAAGCAGTACTAACCACTAGCAGTACTAACTAGCTAAGCAGTACTAACTTTGTTCAAGCAGCACTAACTTTGACTAGCAGTATTAATAATACTAGCAGTAGTAACACTCAGCAGTATTAACCTTTAAGTCTTCTAGCAGTAGTAATTTTGAACCAGCAGCATTAACCATACTTGATGAATTCTTCAGTTCCCAACAATCTCCCCCTAACTTGACTTTTAGGAAGAGAAGTCAAATTCTTCAAATTTTTCTTCAAGATGCTCCCAAAACTCTATCAAGGCCTAAATCCCAGTGTTTGCATCCAATCCCAAACTCTGATTGATGGTTCTTTGAATCAAGTATTTAGCCATTTCTGAATCTGGAACACACCTTAACTTTTTCTTCAGCATGGCATGTAGCTTCAATCTGCTATGATTATACACTCTATCCACTAGGAAGTATTCAGTGTGATTTAAATCCAAAGTCACTGTATATACTCCACTAATTTCATATAGAGTCCAACTGTTTACTGATTTGAAGACATCCTTGATCAAATGCTCTACTTCTTCAGGTTTGAACATCATACACAGATACTCCATTACCAGTTTTGTAATTGAAATCCCTGGGGCCTTTAGAATATCTGCATACAACTTCATTCCTATCTCAAACATCTCTTCAATATCTGATCTAGAGCATGTTCTGACAATTTTTGCCCATGTGTTAAACACTTCATACTTTTCATCCTTTCTTTTCAGCCTTATGTATTCCTTTCCATCCACTGTCAATGTATCCCAGAGAATCACCTCAGGAGGCTTAACTCCTACAGGTTCTGCTGAAATTGGTTCAGGCACTTTGTCCATCACTACCATATACAAATTTACATCATCAGTGTTAGATGGCTCTGTCTGTTTAGATGACTCAGGTGCCCCTTCTTCTTCAGCAACCTTATCAGCCTCTTCTTCAGATACTCTAGGCTTTTTAATTGGCTTTCTCCTTGCCATCATTTTTGTTCTCTTTAAAGTCCTTAGACTTTCTCCCAGGGTGGACTCTTTCTTAGGAGGTGTTTCTTGCTCATCTGGAAATGGCTTTTGACAATCAAAGTCATTACTTTCTTTTATTCTCTTCTCCATCTCCACCCTAGCAGTTTCACTTCCCTGAAGCTTTAACATCTCTGAATCATAGAGCTCTTTGATCTTCTCAAAAGACATTTTGGAGAACATCTCCTTTTTGACTCCTACAGCACCTTTGAGAAATATAATCATCTTGTTTCTCTCTTGGGTGCCTAGGAATGTCTTTGAGGGTCTTCTCTTCTTTGCAACTGTTTTCACCACAGATTTCTTCATACTTGCAGCTTTCTTTTGTGCAATTTCAGTTGCCATACTCTGTTGATAAGCTTCATTCAGTTCAGCAGCTAGAGCTTTTGCCATTTCCCTGTCCTTTTCCATCTGAACTCTTTCTTCTTTTTCAATATCCTCCTGCATCTTTTTAGCTAGGGCTTCATCTGATTCAACCAACCTTTGCTTTTTGATTGGTTGATCAGATTCTACCATCTTTGCTTTTCCTTTGTCTTTGCTCATTGCCTTCTTACTGTTATCTTTCTTGATCACTTCACCTTGTTCTTTTATGATTACACCTTTGGTCTTTGAAGTGACCTTGGGAGTATCATTCTTGGCTTTTAGTAAGGTTTCTGCAATCTCAAGATCTGTTAACACTTCTTTCACAGTTTCTGCTGCTTTATTAATGTCAGCAGTAGTAACTGTTTCTGCTTGCTGCTCCCCCTCAACATCAACTTTCTCTCCATCAAGCTCCCCCTTTCTTGTGGCTTCTTCCATGTTGATCTCCCCCTTTTTGGGAGCATCATCCTCAGTGGTCCTTCTCCTTAATTGGAATTTCTTTCTCTTCTTCCTTTGTACCAGACTAACCACCATCCTCTTCAGCTTAGCAATCTGTTCTTGTTGTGACAGAATTACTAGCTTCATTTCTTCAATTTCTTTGCCTTGTTTGAGAACATCTTGATTGATGTTCCCCATTGTTTCCATCAATTCATCGTACGTATATCTGTCCTCACCCTCTCCAGAAGTGTTACCCTCCTTTGAAGGATCATTGGATCTTTTATTTGTGGAAGTCTTCTGCCTTGCAGAGGCACTATCCACCCCTGTGGTTTCTTGGCACCAGGGACCTTCAAATGATTGCTCATTCAAAGTTGCCATGGGGGAGGTCTTATTGATGTTACCACTTTCCTCCTATGTACTAGCAGGAGTAGTGGCAGCCTCATCACCCATATGCTCTACCTCCTCCTCAGAGAGCACCTCCTTTGGGTTGGGAGACACCCGTGTGGTTTCCCTTTGGATATTCTCTAGGGGAGAATTCTCCCTTAGAGGGCTTATAGGCTTAGTGGGTAATGGTACAAGAAGGGAAGGAGCCTTCTTTACCTGTTTTCTCTTGTAAGTTTGGGTGATGGGAGAGGTTGGTTTTTCAAGAAGGGACTGGGGAATTGATTTTGAGAGGGAAGGTTGGGCTTAGCTAGCAGTGGGTTGGTCTAATGGGGGCCTTGACCCTGCTGCCATACCTTCATTGGTTTGGGACACCACCATCATTGTAGAGAACAATGGGGTGTCAACTCCTTCAGAGTCCCCAGCAGATCTTCTCATATTTGAGAACACCTTGCCTTTGGGGGGTTTAGGTACATATACCCCAACAGGTTGAGGTATATCCGTCAATTCATGAGTAATAATTTCTTGAACAAACCTGGGATACATAAAGAAGCTCTTTTTGTTTCCCATGTTTGAGACAATATCACTGAAAATCATTTTAGAAAAATTGTACTTTCTGGCAGTGGCCAAGTACACCAAAGCATAAGCAATAGTGCTGCTGAACTCACTCCATACAGTAGTCTTTTTGGAGATACAATGCATAAGAGTATGGACAAAGAAACGCCATTGGGGTGAGAATTTTGCTTTAGAAAATTTGAACACTCCCAATGGGCCTCCATACCCCATTCTTGTAAGGTTTGAAAACAGTTCATCATTTGGGATAGAGGTTATACTAGAGGCATCGTCTAGACGTAGACTGATGCGAATAACCTCTTTAGTAACCGTGAGTGATTGATCACAGATTCTTGTCTTGATCATCTGCACACCATTCTCAACAACAATGGTTGCATTAGCCCAGAACTGCCTTTGATGCTCAATATAGATTGTAGGGGATACAATAAGAGCATGAGCAATGTGGCTTGTCTTGAGGAAATCCACAATCTGATGAAATCCTGCAGCTTGCTTTGGCTTTTGTAGCATCGCAATCTCGTTGTGCTCGTCGATGAAAGTCATGGATGCCATTGATCTTAGTGAAAAGCTTGCCTGAAAACTTCGAACTTGAGAGAGAAAAGGTTTTGAGCGCAAGAGAACAGTATGCAAAGAGTCGTTATGAACTTTTAGGCGGGCAAAAAGTATTTATAGTATTCGGAATATAAGCAGTATTAACCTAGAGCAGTATTAACTAGCTAGCAGTATTAACTAGCTAGCAGTATTAACTAGCTAGCAGTATTAACTAGCTAGCAGTATTAACTACTAGCAGTATTAACTGAAAGCAGTATTAACCACTAGCAGTATTAACTGAAAGCAGCATTAACCCCTAGCAGTATTAACTGAAAGCAGTATTAACTGAAAGCAGTATTAACCACTAGCAGTATTAACTGAAAGCAGTATTAACCACTAGCAGTATTAACTGAAAGCAGTATTAACCACTAGCAGTATTAACTGAAAGCAGTATTAACCACTAGCAGTATTAACTGAAAGCAGTATTAACCACTAGCAGTATTAACTGAAAGCAGTATTAACCACTAGCAGTATTAACTGAAAGCAGTATTAACCACTAGCAGTATTAACTAACTTACTCCTTTTAAACTTGCTAAACACTGAGTACTGCTATGCATATCCTGAAACAGAAGATTAGTAACTCCAGGAATACTATACAGATATAAAACCACTTTTTGAGAAGGGGATTATTCAGAGTTTATCATTCCCACACTTGTTACCAAGAAAGTGAATCTACCCACATCAAAAGCTTTAGTGAATAGATCAGCAAACTGATTATCAGTGTGAACTTTGACAACTTGAATAAGTTTCTTTTCATTACAATCTCTTATAAAGTGATACCTGATCTCAATGTGCTTTGTTTTTGAGTGCTTGACTGGATTATTCACAATGCTAATAGCACTGCTGTTGTCAATAAAGATTGGAGTGTGTAGAAAGGTTACCCCATAATCCAACATTTGATTCTGAATCCATAAGACTTGAGAACAGCAACTTGCAGCTGCTATGTACTCTGCCTCTGTTGTAGATGTGGATACTGTGGTTTGTTTCTTGCACTGCCATGAGACTAGTCTAGCACCCAAAAACTAACATCCTCCAGAAGTAGATTTTCTGTCCAAGTTTGCCCCACCTAGATCACTGTCTGAGTATGCTATTAGGTCAAAAGGTGAGTTATGAGGATACCAAAGTCCCAATCTGGGTTGCCCTTTGAGATATCTGAATATCCTCTTAACAGCTTGAAAGTGAGATTGCTTTGGCCTAACTTGAAATCTTGCACATACACAGACTGGAAACATTATATCTGGCCTTGATGCTGTGAGATACATGAGAGAGCCAATCATGGATCTATAATGATGCACATCCATATCCTCCCCCTCAAGATCTGCTGTGATCTGCTTGTGTGTTTCCATAGGTGTGCTGGCAGGTTTTGATTCTGAGAAACCAAACTTGGTTAGAATATCCTGCACATACTTGGATTGACAGATGAAAATGCCATCTGACTTCTGTTGAACTTGGAGTCCAAGGAAGAAAGTAAGTTCCCCCATGGAACTCATTTTGAACCTTTGATGCATTAAATCCTCAAACTCCTTGCACATGTTGTTTCTTGTAGATCCAAAGATAATGTCATCAACATAGATTTGGACCAGCAAAATATCCTTCTTCTTTCTTTTGATAAATAGAGTCTTATCAATGACTCCTCTTTCAAAGTCATTTTCCAAGAGATAGGATGACAGTGTGTCATACCATGCTCTTGGGGCTTGATGTAGTCCATAAAGTGCTTTCTTTAATTTGTATACCCTGTCTGGATAGCTTGGGTTTTCAAACCCTGGTGGTTGACAGACATATACTTCTTCTTCAATTGATCCATAGAGAAAAGCACTTTTTACATCCATTTGATAGACTTTGAAGTTCATGTAAGAAGCATAGGCTAGGAATAGTCTGATTGCTTCTATCCTAGCCACAGGTGCAAAAACTTCTTCATAATCTATACCCTCTTCTTGAGTATAGCCTTGAGCCACCAGCCTTGCTTTGTTCCTTATGACAATACCTCTTTCATCTCTCTTGTTTCTGAAAATCCACTTTGTGCCAATCGCTCTGTGACCTTTAGGAAGGTCTACTAGATCCCATACATCTTGTAGCTTGAACTGTAACAGTTCCTCTTGCATTGCTTCTATCCAGCTGGATTCTTTCATAGCATCATGTGCCTTTTTAGGCTCAAGTTGTGATAGAAAACAAGAAAGCACTGTATGCTGTTGATCTTGCATTTCCTGAAGCCTGCTTTGATGTCTAGTCATCATAGGAGAAGAGATATCTCCTATTATCAACTGTGGAGGATGATTCTTTTGAACTCTGGTGTTATGACTAGGTTCTTCATTCAGTCCAGCCTCAAGATTAGATTCATGCAACTCAACTGAAGTGTTTTCAGATGCCGCTTCATTATTTTCTTGAGTCTCCTCATCTCTAGTGTCTTCTTCACTCTGACTTGGTCCAGTAATTGATTCCTTTTCACAGTCTTCACCAGAATTTACTGTGGGTATGGGAAAAATCACAGATTTAGATATACTTTCTTGAACTTGTGTGATCCCTGATCCTCCACTTCCTGTTCCTGTATACTCATTACTGAAACCAAAAGAGTTAGTTAGTGAATCAATGTCAAATAGCCACTGAGGTCCAGACCCAACAGGATTTGGTGTGTTCTCATTGCATTTGACATTGTCACTTTCTTCAATTATTCTAGAAGAAGAGTTAAATACTTTGTAGGCCTTACTCTGAGATGAATATCCAACAAGAAATCCATCATCTGCTTTGCTATCAAACTTACCTAAGTGAGATTTGGTATTTAGAATTGTACAAGGACACCCAAAAGGTTTGAAGAAACCAATAAAAGGTTTTCTTTTATTTAAAAGCTCATATGGGGTCTTGTTCTTTTGCTTGACCACTAGAACTCTGTTTTGGACATAACAAGCAGTATTAACTGCTTCAGCCCAGAAGGTAATTGGCAATTTTGAATCAGCCAACAGAGATCTAGCAGCCTCTATTAGTGTTCTATTCCTCCTTTCAGCAACACCATTCTGTTGAGGAGGCCTAGGAGCACTATATTGCCTCTCAATACCTTTTTCTTCACAAAAGGTGTTTAGATCATGATTTTTAAACTCAGTTCCATTATCTGATCTAATGACTTTTACTCTTTGATTAGTTTGGTTTTCAATTCTTAGAATAAAGGATTTGATAAGACCACTTGTTTCATCCTTAGTCCTTAGAAAATATACCCAAGTAAATCTGGAGTAATCATCAACAATAACCAAGCAGTAAGATTTCTTGCCTATACTCATAACATTTGTAGGACCAAACAGATCCATATGCAGTAACTGGAGACAAGAAGAAACAGAATTTAACTCTTTGGTCTTATGAGAAGTTTTGTGTTGTTTGCCTTTAAGACAAGCAACACAATGATCATCACATGAAAAGACTTTTGAAGGTAAACCTCTTACAAGGTTATTTTTAACAAGATTGTTCATAGTCTTGAAATTCATGTGACACATCCTTCTGTGCCAAAGAGAGGATTCATCTACAGAAGCTTTTGAAACAAGACAATTTAGAGATGAATCACTATCAACATTGTCCAAATCAAGACAGTAAACATTGTCCTTTCTTGGAGTTCTAAGTAGTATCATGCTTTCATCAACTACCTTGAACCCTGGAGCAAGAATCATACACTCAGTATTAGTAAATAATATACTATGTTGTTTGTCACAAACCTGTGATACACTTAACAGGTTGTACTTTAATTGATCAACATAGTAGACATCCTCAAATGTCATCTTACCTTTGGTGACATTACCTTTTCCACTTATCTTACCACCAGTAAGATTGTCTCCAAATGCAACATGTCCTCCATTGATATGCTTGAAATCCTGAAGGCATGACATGTTGCCTGTCATGTGCCTAGAGCAACCACTATCAACATGCCAAATGCTCTTTCCCTTGAGCTGTTGGTTGCCCTGCACATTAGATAAATCAATTAGTATGAATTAGGAACCCAAGCCAAAGTGGTCTTGGGTACCCCTTTCTCATCAAAATACTTGCATTCTTTCTTGACAAGATTTTTGAACTTTAATTCCTCATTCTTGGAGTACTTTGTTACAATAATAGACTTGGAAATATGTTTGCTAGAATCAGGACTAGCTTTAGAAGTACTAACTGCCTTGGCAGCACTTGCATGCTTAGCAGTACTAACCTTGTTAGCAGTAGTAACTGTGTTAGCAGCAGTAACTGTGTTGGCAGTATTAACCTTTGAAGAGGTATTAACAGTTTTAGCAGCACTAATATTTTCAGCAGTACTAACACTGTTAGCAGTAGTAACTGTGTTAGCAGTACTAATATTGTTAGCAGTACTAATACTGTTAGTACTTCTAGGTACCCACATTTTGACACTTTCTTTTAAAATCTTTTTCTTTAAAGTGCCTTTACTTTCAACAGATTTCTTTATCACATGTTTCTTTCCAGTCTTCCTATAACCAACAGGTTTTTGCACAAATCTTTTAAAGTTCATCTGTTGGTTAATTGGGTTGAAGTAACAATACTTAGCCAAATGATTCAACTTGCCACATATAAAACAAGGTTTTGGTCTATTGATTTTATTCAGATCAACTCCTTGTTTCTGAGCCCATTGATTATTCCAGTTTCTTTGATTTCCTCTTTTTAAACCAGAATTTAGGCTCTTGGCTTTATTGCAATCACACTGTTTACAAGATCCAGGATTCACAACTGTGGTTTGTTTGTAATGGACCTTGTTATCATTTCCTTTAGTCTTCTCTATCTCCTTGGACTTGACCCAGATTTTCCCACATCCCTCATTGGTGATAATATTGTTTTCTAATGGTATCTTTTTACTCACATTATTATCCCTGTTCTCACTTGCTCCTTTCTCAGTCAAATCCTTAACTACTACCTCATCCAAAGGATCTATCTTAAATGCTTCTTCAGACAAGTCCTTTTTCTCCTTAGTTTCTAACAAGTCTGATGTAGGAGAAATATAGTTATTATTGTAAGAAGGGGGTGTATTGTTGTATCCAATACCAGGCTTCATCTTATCATGTATCTGAGCCTTTAGAAGAGAGTCCATTGCTTTTGAAGCATAGGAAAACTTGTCTATGTCAAGCTTAACTTTTGACAGTTCCTCTTTCAGACTATCATTCTCTTCTAAGGACTTAGACAGTTTGGTTTCTAACTCATTCTTTTCCCACTTCCAATAGTTTGTGTCATAAGAGTGTTGAAGTTCATTAGCTTGAAAGCCTTTGATTTGCTCTTCAAATCTCTCTACTATTAACACATAATCTCTTCTGTCTTTTTCTAATCTTTTGAGATCATCACACATACTTTGATTGTGATCCCTGTATCTTGTAACAGTGTCAATGCAAGATTTAGTACAAAGATTAGAACTTACCTCAGTAGGAAGATCAGACACTTCTGCCATAAGAGCTTGGTTCTGAATGGCTTCCTCAGCTTGATCACTCCAGTCAAATCCCATTCCTTGTTGAGAAACAAGGGCTTGAGCAGGATTCTTGTTCTGATTGTTTCCTCCATTCTGAGCTTGTTGGTGGTTATTGTTTGGAACAGCACTCCTGCATTCTCTAGCAAAGTGACCTTTCTTGTGACACTTATAACATTCCACCTTGGTTTTGTCAAAACCAGCTCCATCTTCTCTTCTTTGAGATAAGTTATTTCTTCCAGTTCTTTTAATGAACTTTTTCACCCTCATGGATAACATGGCCATCTGCCATTTAATATCCATCTCCTCCAGATCATCAGGGTGAATTTGATCAAGATCATCATTAATCAGAGAATTGCTGCTATGACTGGACAAAAAGGCTTCAAAGATACTTTCAGTGCCTTTTTCTGAACTTACTCCACTGGCAGTACTAATTGCTTCAGGGTTGGCAGTAGTATCAGTGGATGCTGAAAGAAGTGCAGCATTGTGAATATAACCAGAGGGCTTCTTCTTGGTTTCTACCTCAGTTTCAAAAACTCTTAGATCATTGTATAGATCATCAAGTTCTTTCTCTTCCAGATTGTCACTCTGTCTATATGAGACAGTGTACATAGTCCATTCATCTCCAAGAGATCTGAGAAACTTTCTGTTGATATCATCTTGTTCCATCTTCACCCCTACAGTAGCCAGTTCACCTATGAGTTTATTGAACCTGTCAAAAGTTTGAGTCATAGATTCATTCTTTGTAGAAGTGAAGTTCTCATACTGTTGCTTTAGAACATCTCTCTGATTTCTTTTGATGCTCTTAGTTCCAGCAAATCTTTTCTCTAGAGCATTCCAGAGAATCTGAGCATCAGTGCAGTTGCAAAATTGATGCTGATATTCATTGAGAATGGCCAAGAGCAGAGTGCTCAAAGCCTTCATCTCTGTCTGTCTGATCTTCCTCTCACCATCTGTCTTTGGTGGAGGTCTTTTCCCATCTGGTCCTATCCTTCCAGTTTCAGAAGGACCATTCTCAATGATATCCCACATTGAGTAGTCAGTGAGAAGAATATATTGTCTGATTCTGATCTTCCACATGTCAAACTCCATGATCAATAACTGTTTCTGAGAGAGTTAGGCTCTGATACCACTTGTCAGGATCGAATTCTCAACAAGAATTAATTATCAGAAACAATATCAAAGAAGTTTGCGGAATAACACTTTGATATTTAATCAAACAGTAAATCAAAACAGAATATAATTAACAAACTGTAAACTTGTATTGAATGCTTTGAAGTTACAAGATTACTCACTCAACCTCAATATTGATGAACAGGCTCACCAATACGAATTCTACTTCTCTAGAATTAGGATCTATGCCTTGAGGTTGATTTTCTCTCTAGAACTAACACTTAGAATGAATCAATAATCTCAAAAAAAATTTATCTAACTATTCTAAACAATACTATATATATATATACTGAATACAAAGATAATTACAATAAATAAAATATCTTCAGTATATCTTCCATGTATATCTCTAAGCTTCAATGTATATCCTTTCATACGAATCTTCATCATATAAGCAGTATTAATCTTCAGCAGCATTAACTTCCTTTTAGCAGCATTAACTACTAAGCAGTACTAACCACTAGCAGTACTAACTAGCTAAGCAGTACTAACTTTGTTCAAGCAGCACTAACTTTGACTAGCAGTATTAATAATACTAGCAGTAGTAACACTCAGCAGTATTAACCTTTAAGTCTTCTAGCAGTAGTAATTTTGAACCAGCAGCATTAACCATACTTGATGAATTCTTCAGTTCCCAACAATTGCTAGGGTTTTGGGTTGTTGGGGGTGATTCTTTATTCATTAAGCCTCATCCAAGTGCATTTATTAAAGATCCTCATCAAGTTATTCCTCTCCTACATCAAGTCTCCTTTGGGCAACTTCTAGGGTTTCCATATTTTCTAGGCTTTGGTTCAAAACCTAGATTGTGAGTTTACTAAACCTTTGTTAAAACTAGATACACATCATATTATTCTATTTGTTGTTATCTATCTCTATATGTTCAAGTGCTTGGGATTTTCTTATGAAGAAATGTTGGAAAGGTGGTTATATGTGAAATACCATGTTTTACTCTAAACGTGCAAGTATTGGGGCTTCTTCTCTTGGATACATAATATGTGCATTTTGATATATTAAAGATATACATGTCTCAATATGAAGATGGTTTCTAGTTGGAATACCTGTTGGGTAATATGTGTATATGCATGATGAGAATAAATGTCATTTGGGTCTCATGATGGACTTATGTGATAGGATGGTAACATAGTACCCATGGTTGGTATCGAAATGTAATGGTTAAAATATACCTCAAGACCTCCTATATAATATGTTGGACGAACCAAGTCAGTAGACACTAGGAGGATGTAGTCTTGGGCGCCACCGTGATGGTATGTGCCTAGACCTCCGCCATTCGGGGAATTTCCTTAGTTGTAGTCCTCGGGTGTGCCGGGCCTTTCGGGTGTTTCTTGTTAGAGGGCATCAAGGTATATCGACTCTTTGGGTGGAACTTGATTGGTGCTATGGGTCTCCCCTATTGACTCCACATTTGTTGAACTCTGGTTAACTGCTAATAAGAATTGTAACTGTTCATGCATGCTTGTTATTGTTCAACTCACTAGGATTTTTGGCCTAACACTTGTTTGGTGTCGATGTGTATCTCAGGTTCTAGCGGCACTGGTTCTAAGCTGGCATAGTGCTTGGGGGAGAGCTTGGGGAAATACTTGCAAATGGACATTTATTGGATAGAAGAACTTTTGGAACTATAGTTGACAACCCTTTTGTAATCTCTTTTCTAGTTGTAGAAATTAGATTAGTTGGTTGTTAATTTATTATCCGTTAAATTACAATTGTGATTAAACCGGTTGTATATTTCCCCTTTTTTGGGAGGCTCTTGCTTTGGCAAATTTTATATACCACGTGTCCGTTTTTTGGATTTTGTTATCCCTATTTTTAGGGTGTTACAATATATAAACAAACCTAAACAAACATAAATAATCAGACATTAACGAACGTAAATGAACGAACGAGCTCATTGTTAATGTTCGTTCATTTAACTAAACGAACACAAAAATGTATTCATGTTCGATCAATTCTTAAATAAACGAATATAAACGAAAATTTTCCCGAACGGTTCGCTAAACGCTTGTATATTCTTATTAGTATTTATTGTATTTTATTCTACAATTTTATGTAAACTATTAAACCGCCAAACCCGCCCAATCCGCCATAACCCGCAAGGGTTGGGTTGGTTATACTTTTGAATGCGTTGGGTTGAGCTTTTCCAAACCGCCATATTTGGGTTGGGATATAAAAATGTCCGAAACCGCCCCACCCAACCCGCGTACGCCCCTAAACAGAAGTAGCAGAAATGCAGAAGCATTTTTTTTACATAAACACCACCCCGACCCGATTTTACCCGACCCGAAAATGGTTCGAAACCCGATAACCCCCACAACCCGTTTGTACTATTCGGGGGATGATTTTCCTTACCCGAACCCCAATCGGGTTTCCCTTTTTTAGCCTCGACCCGATCCGATCTGACCCATGCTCACCCCTAGATCAAGCCATACTGCCATAGCCCAAATACGTGTAGAGTTAGAAGCTGCTCGATATCGTATCAATATGTTAGATAAGCATAATCGTAAAGCAAATCAAGGATTTCTCATTTGAGGCATCATAATTCAGGAATGTCCCTTGGAAACCCTAGGTCGTCATTTAGACCTCAATTCAACCCTATGAATCCCATAGGTCCTCCACCTTATATGGGAAGTCTTATAAGATAGCCCGCAATGAATAATGTGTGCTTGCCTCTTCCGCCACCTTTCTCGCAACATATGACATTTTCCCCTCGTCCCCCGCCAGCTCGATCCTTTAATGCCTGGTCCCTCGACATTCGTCACTTATTTCCCCATGCCATCACTGCCGATACCGTCGCTACCCATTCTATCGTTGTATATCCCTGCATTTCCTATACCCACGACATTTCCCGTCACGAGTATCCCCAACAATACTGGTAATGATGATAACTCACGAACTACTTGATACAAGGCTTGACTGGAAGATTGAAACTCCTGCGACGCTGATAGATCCCACGACCAAAATTTTGGTCGAAAGAAAAAATCTTATGATTTAAACTTTGGGGATAGGCCCAAAAATTACAAAGACATTGCCAATTTACATTTTAAACTTACGATGAATTTGTCAAGATTATCGCAAGTAGACCTGGCAAACGTGTCGGGTCGGGTCGGGTTCAAAGTTAAATGGGTTGAAAATGTCTAACCCTAACCCAACCCGTTAAATAAATGGGTCAGAAAATCTCAACCCTAACCCGACCCGCCTAACCCAACACGACCCGCCTAACCCGTTTAACACTTATAAAACTTAAAATTAATCGAAAATTCACAAAAAAGTATAAATCCAAAATTCAAATGAAAGCATTAGAAATCCAAATTTTATAGTTCAAACTTATAAGTTCTAATCAAATCTAAAACATTAAAAACCCAAAGCATTAAAAAGAAAACTTATAAAATTCATATATATATATATATATATATATATAAACGGGTTATTCGGGTCATTTTCGAGTTGAAAATTTTGACCCTAACCTTACCCGTTTAATTTTTGTGTCATGCCGTGTCAACCCGTTTACTTAAACGGGTTGAAAAGTATTACCCAAACCCGTTTATTTCGTGTCGAGTTCGTGTCGGGTTAACGTGTCGAGTTCGTGTCGGGTTACGTGTCGTGTTAGTTTTTCCAGGTCTAATCGCAAGTTACTTAGAATTTTTTTTCATACAAATCTATTTCTCAGACATAAGTAAAATCATCTACAAGGGATCTACAACTAATTCAAATCAAGATTAAGATGAAAAGAAAGACTTAGCAAAAATGATAAAATACACGATATCAGATCTTACGACGAAAAGTTTTACTTGTATTAAAATTTACAGTTTGTTGCGGAATAAGATTAAGTAAAACCTAATATAAACAAACTTAAGAAACACTAAGAGATTTGCACTTAGAACAAGAGATAGAGGTTAAGAGAATATAGAAAGCAAGGGTTTCTATATGTGGTTCACTAAGAGGGAAGGGGTAGAAGGCAACACTTAAGAGTGAGGCTTAACCTTTCTATTTATACCATATGCATTAAATGCATGGCAGGGGTACTTTACACGTGTCACTATTTGGTTGGTTGCATGCCTCTGACTTTTAGCGACATGCTTTTGGCCGAATGGTGAACAGTGTAGTCTTCAGAGTTGTTGTACGATTTATAGCAGAGGTATGTCTCCTCTGACACATTGTACTTTTGTGCAAAGATAAGACAAAAGAAACTTGGAGAGTAAGCTTTGTGACAATCGATCACTGATTGATCTTTCTTCAGGGAGTCTGAATTGAGGTCAGCAATCGCTGAAGATTTTCTTCTTATTTCTTCGCGTGTTGTGGACTTGTATTGATTTTACTAATGTCCGCATAAGATCATGAGTATACTTGTCACTTGTTCATCAAATTTGTCTTCGATCTCAGTGATGAACGTCTTTGTCGCGAAACTTGTCTTCAGGGATTACATTTAACAGAATACATTAGAAATCATCAGCGATAATGAACAGACTCAGTATGTTGCTAATGGTGAAACACTAATACATACAGATGTTAAAACATAATCTTCACTATGTATTTTTAAGGGTCATCATCAAATCACTGAGAGAGTTTGGATCAACACATGTCCACGACTACATCTAGGATGGCCCCGTCGCCCTTCTGATCCTCAAATTCTTTCTCGTCGTTAGAGTCAAGATCCTCTTCAGACCCGACATTCCTAAGGAAGTAGCCAAGTTCCTTTTGAGTAGATCAGAAGGGATCCTTCCCTGCCAAGTGGCGACGTATGATCGCCTTCTGGACCTTAAGGCGAATAAACGCCTCATAGGAAGCCAACTCCTCCTCTAGGGAGGCGACCCACTTCTCAACCTCCTCCATTTTGGACCTAAGGACCCCGACTTCTTTTTCATTCACAACCAAGGTGGCCTTAGTTGCCACGATCTCTGCCTCAGACGCGGTTGCCTTGTCTAGGGACTCCTTCAGACATCCCATTAGCTCCTCTTTAGCGTAACTCTCCTCCTCCAGATGGTTGAGGCGTCATCCAGAAAAAAAGAGGGCCTCACACTTCTCATTGGCCGCATTCACCTTCGAAAGGGACTTAGCATTCAAGTCCTTTACCCTATCCATCTTTGAATGAAGGTCCAACGAGATATAAAACACCTAAAAAACAAACGATAAAAGTGTCAGTCGATACATATAAGAGAAGTAAACTTACGACAAAAGAAAAAACTTACCATAAAAGAGAGCCCTACGACATGGACATCCAGGTCATCCACCGAAACATCCTGATAATGTTCGCGGTAACATGGGATGAAGAATCTGTTCATATGCGGGAACATGTTTTTCCTATTCAAGGCATCGACCTACATAAAGTTGATCGAGAGTTTGATGTTAACCGATATTGTACTCGACCCCCGATCTCCTTCAACCGTGTTCCCCTTATCCTTACCTTTGGGGGATTTGGTCTTCGGCGATCCAGCTTTGGAGCCACCACACTCACAGGCGATCCTATCATGACACCTGTGGATGTCTTTACCTTCTCCGTATCGACGACCAGAGGTTGGTCGCCAGTCGAAAGAGATGGTTCCGTCAGAGGATCCTCCCTTGTCTTCTTAACCCCCTACCCAATGGTCGAGGCCATTCTCTTTAGTTCCCTACCCTTCCGGGCAAGGAACGCATCTCTCTCCCGCTTTGAAAGGGAAGCCGATGACTTCTCCGTAGATTCTCCTGAAATGACAAAAAGTTTACAAGTAAGTTATGACTTGCGATGTATAAACTTACGACCCACGATCAGGTAGGAAATACAACCATGGAAGAATTTACCAGTCATCTCTCTTCCTCCTTTATCTTCTCATCCCTCATTCTACGTTGCCTCCTCTCTATCCTTCTCTTCCTCTACGAACGATGCTTCTGAATTACCAAGGTAGGTGACGTCGTCATTGTCGTATTTTTCGTCAATCAACGTCCTAGTCTTGGGCGTTGGGAAGAAACTCCGATTGGCGACTCGGAGGAACTTTTCGACATTGTCGTGAGAATCTGGCAAAGGATAGATTCTCGAGAAAATGATGGTTGACAAAAGAAGAAAAACACATTTTTAGACAATTAGACGACAAAAAGAAATGAAATGAAAGAAATCTACGAAAAGAGTCACCCTCGATGTTTGTAACACCCGTAATTTCGGGTAATCTTATGTTATTTCAAATTCGTTTAGTCAAAGGTTATTTTTACGTTAGTAGATTATTGGTTGGATTTGGTCCTTGTATCTGGTTGAACTTCTGGTCGACAATTAGGGTCGTTTTGAGACAAAATGGTGCCAAAGAAGTCTGGGGCGACTATGCCACAGGGCATAGTCGCAGGTGGCAAAGTCGCCAGTGGAGGGCCACTCGCTAGACAAAACACCGAACTGGGAGGCTGGGGCGCGACATTGCCCTGGCGACTATGACCAGGGCATTGTCGCCGGTCATAGTCGTCGGCGAGGGGCTGGTCTTATAAAACTTTGGTTGCGGGACTTTTATCATTTTATCTGATTTGGGTTTTGTTGGAGCCAATTTTCTCTCAAGCAAACCAGTAAGTTCCCTCTTGTTCCAACCCTTACAATCAATGCTTCCCATCTACCCTCATCTTACTCATTAATGTTGTCCTTTTAGGTATTTATAAGTGGTTGTGATATTAGTTGAGGTTCTTCAAGGTTCCATCTCTTCTCCTCTCTAAAGACTTGGATTTTAGGGTTTGAGTTGTAACCCTACAAGGTGAGTTCATCCTTTTTCATAAACTCTATACATGTTAAAATCAAGCTTTTAACCTATTAGACATCTCCATTTTAACATATGTAATTTGGGGTACATTTCACCCAAAACCCTAATTTTTGGAGATTCTAGGGTTTATGCATTTGGAAAAGATTTCAAGAAAAGAAGAAGGATATCTTGGATTTATATGAGAATATGGTTTGGCATTATATTTTTCTATTCTCTAGCTTCAAAGTTTAATTAACATTGAGTTGATGAATCTTATGACGAACTGCTGATAAGTTGTCAATGGGAACTTGCTTTTACTAATACTTTGGTTTAAATACTTGGAATCCAAAACTAGGTTTTGAAAACATCAAAGTAAACCAAATGGTTAGATTATGGGGATATGATTCATATGTCAACCTGGAACCTCTTGGTAAAGTTATGCGAGCATTATATGTATAATTTCATTTGTCAACATATCGGATTGGGTTATAAGTCCTACATGCTAAGTATTACGATATTGGATGAGGATCTCAACGTAAGGGCCCTTTTGGGTTGAAGTTGACTTTCTGCGGGTGTACGTTTAAAGCCACTAAGCCTAACATCCCTTGCGTGTACTTTTATGTGTTTTGGCTTTACTGACTGTCAAGTGGCCTACTTTTGTGTTCCGTCACTTGTGTTAGTAAGCGGGTCTCCCCCTTAAACCAAGAAGTAAATGTTATGGTAAAAATCACTATTGTTCCTATCATACTCCACTTTCTTTATTTACGTTTATCGTGGATTATTTTCATTACAACTGTTTGATCTCACTAGGATTTAGCCTAACACTTTTTCTTAAAATGACATGTATAGCAGGTCAATCTTGTGATGGGATTCGTCGGGACTGAGCGGACGACTTAGGGGTCGAGAGCGGTCTTTTTGAGTTGATTTATTGACCGATAACGATGGTGATAGTGGATACACATTTTGGAAGAATAGCAACACCCATATTCCCCGTTCTCGGGATGATACACTGGGATTGTTATGACAGGTTTTGGTTTACCCAGGTTTACTCGATTTATAGCCGTCATATTGCGAAATTTTCGAATTTTTATTTCTCTAATTTTTTAGGGTGTTACAATGTTCCAACCTGTTATCAGCCATTGACTGTCGTCCCCAAGGGTCGACAGATTTCCCCATACGTATCTAGTCTTCCAATTGCGATCATTGACCGCAATGCCTTGGACCAAAGTACGTGAACCTCTATCCCCGGGTATAGAGGTTGTAGCAGTTGTTCACCTCAGGTTTGACCAAGTACGTCGTTAGCATTTCGTGAATTGTGAACGACGACTCTCATTCAGTCTTCCAGCACTCAGTAACGTTGACGATTCTCCAGAACTGGGGAATCATCTGCCCTGCAGAAAGGTCAAAACTCTTGAGAAACGGCCTCAATAGTGCCGAATAGGCCAAGTAAACCCTATCTTGAAGGGATATTCGTACAGGAGGAAATACCCCCTTGGGAATTCTTCTGGCCTGTTGATCCAAACTTTTTCAGTAATTTGATGATGATTCTTTACTTAGTGAAAATTATATTAACTGTCATAGACTAAGTCCTTCAGCATCAGCGATTATTCACTGAGTCTGATCAGTGATCACTGAATGCTTTATTAAGTAAACAATCCTTTATGTAATCCCTGAAGACAAGTTTCACACTGAAAGAAAACCTCAGCAGAAGTCGAAAACCAAGCTAATGATAAAGAAAAATCTACTCATTATCTGAAGCAGGATTTAGTGACATCAAGACTAGCCATATTTTCGCCTTGAAAATGTTACATAATCTGAAACAATTCCTCTAAAGATACTCCAAAATTGCGGCTAAATTAAAATTTTAGACCGTTTACAAATTGATCTATCATATATGTCTGAACATAAATATTGAACTTAGATGGACTAGGCAAGTCTCTATGTGTGCCCTTTTTCTTTGTCCAACGTGAAACCTTCTGTTCCTGAGATGCATACTACAGTCAGCTTATAAAGCTCAGTGAGTTCATGGTTTGCGTGAATAAAATTCATTTCACATGATGCATATCAACTTCTAAACTCTGTACCAAATAGTATGCATTTTCTCAAAACATGCAAAAATGAAAGAAAAGAGATCTCATAAACTGTCTTGTCGGGTATGGGTCATTTTGTCACTGGCTTTCCCTGGGGGTTGTCCGACTTGTACTTGTATGGACACCCATTATGGGGTCGTGCCACTTGTTGTGTGACTTACTGGTCAAATGCCCACCCGTTAAAACTAATCATAAAATTTTCATATGAAATAGCATGCTAGAGTTATTTGAAAACAAAATAAACACATAACATGTAACTGATCATAAATAACATACATTTAAAATATATTGTATCATGTGTGAAAACTAAAACATCATGCATACATACACATAACCATATAAATCATATAATGGCCAAAATAAATTTGTACGTAGGTATGCATCCCATTGTAAGTCTCATACTGATTGCGGATAGATCGGCTACTGGTAGCTCTTGACTGAAAACCTACACATTTCATACCACCATATCCGATTAATGGCTTAATTTCTCCAAAAGTTAACAAGAGTTAACTATGGTCAAACTCGACCCGTCCTAAAGTCAAACTCCAAAACTTGGTCTCTTAATGTCTCAAATATCTCCATTTGATCATATTGTTAAATTTCTTGTGGGTCAAATGATGTAAAAGTCAACTCTCGGTCAACTTGGTCAACCTCAACTAACTTTAGTCAAACCCAAAGTCTAAAACTCGACTACACCCAAAACGTTAAAATAAATACTTTATGAACTTATAAATCCATCTCTTCAAATTAGAGCATCACAATAAATACCTAACTCAAATTACGACGTTTTATTCTCATTATTAAATCACCAAAATAATTTGATAAATCTATAAGTGTTACGCTCGATAATGACTCTTAACGTCGATATATCATTTTAACAACTAAATGAAACCTTTGTTCCATATTACGTGTCCTCCAATATATGATGTCGTATTACAACACCTTTGAAGCATTTATTAAATTACTAAATAGTTTAACAAGCCACTAAAAATGATTAATTAGTTAATTAATATTAATTTTCTAAACTAAACTAATATATTAATTAAATGATATAATAATAAATTTAGAAATTAAATTAATTAACTAATTTCATCTATACAATATAATAAAATAAAATCTGAAATTAGTTAATTATATTTGGCCCAAAACTTAATTATATAAATAAGTTATTAAGCTCAAAATAATTAATTGTTGGTCCAAAAATAACCAACTCAAACATATATGGACCTAGGGGTAGGGGTGAGCGTCGACACCGAAAATATCGAACCGTACCGAAACCAGTACCGGTACCGATTATATTTTTCGGTTCGGTACTCTGTACTTGTAATGTCGTTGATTCGGGATTCGGGAAATTCAGGATTCGGAACTCGGTACTCGGTACTAATACCGAACCGTCCCGGTAAGACCAAAGGTCATTTTAATTACTTTACTTCTTGGCTTCTTGACTTCTTCTAAATCATAATATTGATTCCTTTCCCATAGAAACATAGACTTGGACTCCAAGTTGAAATCAAAGGTTTGTATTTTATATTGATTTGTTTTATTTTATATTGATTTATTTATTAATTTCTTCAATGAAACATTTTTTTATTTTTTTATATATTGATTTCTTTGTTTATTTATATATTGATTCAAAGGTGAATGGATAATTGGGTCAACTCCTCCATGGAAGAAACACAAGTAAGTCTTGAAACTTTTGTGTTTTTATAATCTAAACTTGAATAATTTTTTAAAAAACTAGTTTTGTTGCTTGTCTTTTAGGGTGAGGAAGATTATATTGATGATACCCCTATGGTGAATATTGATAACGCTTCCGACAAGGAAAAGAAAGAGAATGTAGCAAAAGAAAACGACCGACAAAATCCGGGAAGAAGCGGTCCGAAGTTTGGAATCATTTTGAAGAGAACTTAGTAGAAGAGAATGATGGGGTAAAAAGAATCTATGGGAAATGTAAGTATTGCTCTACTAATCTTAAAGTCGATCCGAATCGTAACGGCACATCTAGTTTAAAAAAACATTTCCCTAGATGCAAAGAAAATCCGGAAAACAAAAAGAAACAAAATATTTTGCAATTCAAGAAAGAAAGTTGCGGGGAGGGTAGTGTGGGAACATGGAAACACGATGATGTTAGGATTAAAAAAGCTTTGTTAAACTTATTTGTGGTAGGAGAGCTACCATTTAAATTTGTTGAAAACAAAGCTTTTGTCGAATACACGAATGCGCTTAATGGAAGGGTTACTTTGCCTTCACGGTATACGGTTAGTAGGGATGTGGGGAAGTATTATATTGAAGAAAGAAACAAGTTGTATGCGTACTTAAGTAACCCAAATAATAGTATACATTTGACTACCGACACTTGGACGTCCTCGTGTCAAAGAATCAATTATATGGTAGTCACGGCGCACTTTATTGACGATAGTTGGGTTATGCACAAGAGGATTATAAACTTTCGTCAAATTGATAGTCACAAGGGAGATGACATTGGTCTTTTGTTGGTGGATTGTATACACGGGTGGGGAATAAAGAACGTTATGACCATGACGTTTGATAAGGCTACTTCAAACAACACGGCTGTTGAGTCTTTGAAAAAAGAATTACCTAACATGTATGAAAGTGGTAAGAATTTTCAAGTTAGGTGTATGGCACATATCTTAAATTTAATCGTGAAAGACGGGTTATAGGAGCACACATATAGTGTGGATTGTGTACAAAGAGCCGTTAGGTATTTAAGACACTCGTCACAAAGAATTACCCGGTTCAAGAAGTTTATGAAAGAATGCAAATTAGAAACAAAGAACTTTTTGTGTGGGGATTGTCCGACAAGATGGAATTCGACGTATGAGATGTTGAAAGTCGTCGTGGAGCTAAAAGAAGCTTTCATCAAGTACAAACTTCAAGGTATTTTTTATATAAAATTGTTGAGTATATTTATATAAAAAATTTGCATATTAAAAAATTTTATATTTTTTTTTTTGTAGATAGAGACTTTAGACGGGAGATAGATAGAGTGCCGGAAAAAACGGATTTCGACACTTGCAAAGCCGTGGTGGGATTTCTTGAAAAATTTAAGACAACAACGGAGCTTGTGTCGGCAACTTCAAAACCTTTGGCCCACATATTTTTTCGGGAAATTCTTGAAGTTGACAAACATATTCGAGAGTGGGAAACGAGACCGGAATTTTGTTTAATGGGTGTCGGTCCAACAATACTAATATCAAGTTCTTAGAAACAACAACAATAAGATTACCAACCTGTATTGATTATAACAAATGAGTTACAAGGTTGATCGATTAAGGCTTGGATTTGTGTTCTCTGTTTTTCTCTCAAATACACCTTTAAGTGTGTGTTTGTATGTGTGAATTGTGATCTGATCTTGTTAGAGAGATTGAGATATCACATCTAATCTAAGTGTGTCTAACACACTTTCTACAACTTGCAAGAGCAAGTTGTAATATTAAACAATAAAACTAACTACTAAATATCTAGATATACAATATCTAGATATTATATAGCTAACTAAACTAGAAACTAACTTAGCTTTTACAATACTAGAAACTAGATATTTAAACTAAGTTAACTTAATATAATAAACAAATACATTGATTACTTTGACATTTATTACAAACAACATAGACTTTAATATCGAGAGTCGACGTTCCGGCTTTAGCTTCAGATTGCGATCTTCAGATTGGATGATCTTGAATCCAATGAGACTGTGTCTTAACAATCTCCCCCTTTGGATCAAGATCATTATGAAAATGATTTTAGCAATTCAGTCTTCTTGTTCAGCACAGAAGATGCAATTTCTTTCTCTAGCTCTGAGATCAGCATGTTTTTTTCTAACAATCTCCCCCTTTGAAGAGTGGACGTGATTCTTGAAACATGTGATCTTTGCCATTTCTTGTGTAGTCATTCTCCCCCTTTTTGATGATAAGTGTAACGACTTCATCAAAAGTATTTGTAAGAAATGTCTAACTTGCGGTTAGAGCCCCTAATCTGTCAATTCAAAAGATATTCATCCAGATCTTTTCAAATCCAGACAAAATAGTCGTGTATCACCTGAATCAACTAATGAATCAGTTAACATGCCTGTCAGTAACACTAAGTCACTGTGTGTAACGAATACACATTGGAAATGAGCTGTTTGATGTTGACTCCCCCAGGGCTTCCATTTAATCATCGAAACACCACAAAGGTTATTTCTATAAACGTTATGACAAAGAAACAAATTCCTTGTGTGTTCGTGCTTGTGGTAGAAAGAATTAAGCACTTGATGATTGCTTATTAGGCTCAAAATTGTGTAAACCACTGATACAACAGTAAGTTAAACACAGACTCAATGTGCATGATTGAAGTGTGAAGGTGGGGCAGACTTCCTTCTTTTCAATATCCAGATTTTCCAAATGAAAATCAGATAGCATATGTGTTGCGTCCCCTTTGAAAATGTGAAACACTTTCTTGTTGAGAAGAAAATGAGTAGATAGTGAGGTTTGATCAAGAGTTGGCATGGGTTAGTTGCCTGTTTCAATAATGTTCACCAAAGAATTGTGAATCACTAGAATGGTGGGTACCCGGCTCAGAAAAAGTTGGTGCAGAGTTGTGATATTCTTTGAACTCTGTTCTCATACGCTCTTTCTTTTAAACAGTTTGCTTACTCTAATCACACTCATTTCTTTTCGCTTCTCACACTCAATCACTAAGGATTAACTTCTTGGGTAGAAATCACTAGTTAAGGTGATTCCATAGAAGTTGTGTTAATTCCTAGCACAATGATTCTTGTTTTCCTATGATGCATGTGATGCTCAAATTGGTTTAACTATTTCAGTTAAAGCACAATTTAGATCATGAAAACATTTAAAATTACACTCCCAAAATATAAAATCTGATGAAAAATCAGGAAGTGTTTTGAACATTAAAAACAATGTTTTCCAATGATTGAAAGTTTTCCTTCTTTCAACCATATATGAGATGAAGATAAAGGATTGTACCTTTACGTATGATCTTACATCTCATGAAGCTAAGCTTTAAGTCATAGACATATGAACTTGTAAGCTTCTCTCAAAAATTCTGCAAAAGTCTTATGTCAAGTCAAAGTAAAAATTATTCACTTAAAATTGAAAAGACAAAAAGCAGTAAAACTTTTAATGTACGAGTTCTGATCAGAAATAATCAGAAGTCATATCCGTACTCCTTTGTCTTGAAGAGCTCCCCCTAAATTCGTGCATTACAAAAAAATTTGGCATTAAAAGGTACATGCAAAATTTTATGAGCTCCCCCTCGAAGTAATATTGACCACTTGTCAATTTCTTCTCATTCTCCCCCTTGGATCATGAATATTTGATAGAAGTTCAGATATCAATCAGAGTTAAGAATGAAGAAATTATGAAAAAGTATACAATTTAGAAAACTTTGATAGGTAACTACTGATTAAATCTTAAGATTTAGCATACCAAGCTTAGAGATAAGGAAGTTAAACCTCTTTTCGTCTAAGGGTTAGGTGAACAAATCGGCAAGCTGATAATCAGTTTTTACAAAGAAAAGTTCAATTGTTCCTTTTTCAACATGATCTTTAATAAAATGATACCTGACATCTATATGCTTAGTCTTGGTGTGTTGAACAGGATTCGCTGATATTGCGATGGCGCTCTTGGAGTCACAGTATATCGGGATCTTGTTGAAGTGGAAACCATAGTCGCGTAATTGAGTTCTCATCCATAAGACCTGAGAACAGCAGCTAGCAGCAGCTACATATTCTGCTTCGGCCGTGGAGGTTGAAACACAAAGTTGCTTCTTCGATGCCTAACTGACTAGTTTGTCACCGAGGAACTGTACATGTCCCGACGTGCTCTTCCTGTCTAACATACAACCTTCATGATCTGCATCTGTGTAGGCTGTTAGTTCAAAACTAGTATCTTTAGGATACCACAGACCAAGATCTGCAATGCCCTTCAGATACCTAAAAATGCGCTTCACAACAGACAAATGGATTTCTTTAGGATTGGCCTGATATCTTGCACATAAGCATGTTGAAAACATTATATCTGGCCTACTAGAAGTAAGATACATTAAAGAACCTATCATCCCTCGATAAGTCCTAACATCAACAGCCTTTCCCGAAGGATCGGTGCCAATCTTAGTACCTGGTGCCATTGGGGTACCAATCGGTTTTGAATTTTCCATTTGGAACTTCCGAAGAATATCCCTAATGTATTTTGATTGATTGATAAAAATACCCGATGAAAATTGTTTTACTTGTAAACCGAGAAAGAAATTCATCTCTCCCATCAAGTTCATCTGAAATCTAGACACCATAAGGTTTGCAAAATTCTTACAGTACTTAGTATTTGTAGAACCAAAGATAATATCATCTACATAGATTTGAATTAAAATGATATCACCTTTTTCCTTTTTGATAAACAAAGTGGTATCCACCGTACCTTTTGAAAACCCAGACTTGACTAGAAAAGTGGAAAGGACATCATACCAGGCTCGAGGTGCTTGTTTCAGACCGTAGAGTGCTTTGTCGAGAATGTAAACATGATTCAGCTTCTCTTGATTGACAAAACCTTCGGGCTGAGAGACGTAGACTTCCTCCTTCAGAATTCCATTTAGGAATGTTGTCTTTACGTCCATTTGAAAGACAGTGAAGTTCTTGTGGGCTGCGTAGGCTAGAAACATTCTGATTGCCTCTAATCGCGCCACAGGAGCATATGTCTCATCATAGTCAATTCCTTCCTCTTGTCTGTATCCTTTGGCTACTAGTCTTGCCTTGTTTTGGATAACGGTACCATCTTCGTCTTTCTTTATCTTGAAAATCCACTTCGTACCTATAATGGTTTTACCTTTAGGCTTTGGTACGAGTCTCCAGACTTGAAGTGCGTCGAACTGATTTATCTCTTCTTGCATTGAGATCACCCATTCTGGATCAGCAAGTGCTTCTGATACTCGAGTTGGCTCGAACTTGCTCAGAAAGGAGTCATGCATGCACATGTTCATTGATGCTGACCTAGTTTGCACCGATTTTGATGGATCGCCAATGATCTGGCTTAGCGGGTGCTCTTTGATCCATTTATGTTCATGAGGCAGTGGATTAGATGATTGTACGTCAGTTGTATCATCTACAAATCCACTTGCACCTTCTTCGGTTTGTTCAGGAGGATTGATGGTTTCAGTTGAAGTGGCAGGTTCAGAAGGCTCAGCAGGTACAGCTTGTTCTAGTTGTAGATTGATCTGTACAGAATCTCCTACTGTTTCAGCTACTTCTGTCTATTTATCATTTGTCACTTCTGCAACTGTTGGAGTCGGCATTTAAATTGTAATTTTCTTGTTGAATCTGGGCGTTTGATTCAATAGAGTCATCTGAACTGGTTGGATGAGTAGTCGTTAAGCAGTAAAATTATGAAAGTACGAGTTCTGATCAGTAATAATCAGAAGTCATAGCCGTACTCCCTTTTTGTCTTGAAGAGCTCCCCCTAAATTCTTGCATTACAAAAAAAAATTTGGCATTAAAAGGTACATGCAAAATTTTATGAGCTCACCCTCGAAGTAATATTGACCACTTGTCAATTTCTTCTCATACTCCCCCTTGAATCATGAACAGAATATAGAAGTGCATATATCAATCAGATTTAAGAATGAAGAAATGATGAAAAATTATACAATTAGAAAACTTTGATAGGTAACTACTGATTAAATCTTTAGATTTAGCATACCAAGCTTAGAGACAAGAAAGTTAAACCTCTTTTCGTCTAAAGGTTTGGTAAACAAATCGGCAAGTTGATAATCAGTTTTTACAAAGAAAAGTTCAATTGTTCCTTTTTCAACATGATCTTTAATAAAATGATACCTGACGTCTATGTGCTTAGTCTTGGTGTGTTGAACAGGATTTGTTGATATTGCGATGGCGCTCTTGGAGTCACAGTATATCGGGATCTTGTTGAAGTGGAAACCGTAGTCGCGCAATTGAGTTCTCATCCATAAGACCTGAGAACAGCAGCTAGCAGCAGCTACATATTCTACTTCGGCCGTGGAAGTTGAAACACAAAGTTGCTTCTTCGATGCCCAACATACGAGTTTATCACCGAGGAACTGTACATGTCCTGACGTGCTCTTCCTGTCTAACATACAACCTGCATGATCTGCATTTGTATATGCTGTTAGTTCAAAACTTGTATCTTTAGGATACCACAGACCAAGATCTGCAATGCCCTTTAAATACCTGAATATGCGCTTCACAGCAGACATATGGATTTCTTTAGGATTGGCCTGATATCTTGCACATAAGCATGTTGAGAACATTATATCTGGCCTACTATAAGTAAGACATTAAAGAACCTATCATCCCTCGATAAGTCCTAACACCAACAGCCTTTTCCGAAGGATCGGTGCCAATCTTAGTACCTGGTGCCATTGGGGTACCAATCGGTTTTGAATTTTCCATTTTGAACTTCCGAAGAATATCCATAATGTATTTTGATTGATTGATAAAAATACCCGATGAAAATTGTTTTTCTTTTAAACCGAGAAAGAATTCATCTCTCCCATCATGTTCATCTGAAATCTAGACACCATAAGGTTTGCAAAATTCTTACAGTACTTAGGATTTGTAGAGCCAAAGATAATATCATCTACATAGATTTGAATTAAAATGATATCGGCTTTTTCCTTTTTGATAAGCAAAGTGGTATCCACCGTTCCTTTTGAAAAACCAGACTTGACTAGAAAATTGGAAAGGACATCATACCAGGCTCGAGGAGCTTGTTTCAGACCGTAGAGTGCTTTGTCGAGAATGTAGACGTGATTCGGCTTCTCTTGATTGACAAAACCTTCTGGCTGAGAAACGTAGACTTCTTCCTTTAGAATGCCATTCAGAAAGGTAGTCTTCACGTCCATTTGAAAGACCGTGAAGTTCTTGTGGGCTGCGTAGGCTAGAAACATTCTAATTGCCTCTAATCGCGCCACAGGAGCATATGTATCGTCATAGTAGATTCCTTCCTCTTGTTTGTATCCTTTGGCTACTAGTCTTGCCTGGTTTCGGATAACTGTACCATCTTCATCTTTCTTGATCTTGAACACCCATTTCGTACCTATTATTGTTTTACCTTGAGGCTTTGGTATGAGTCTCCAGACTTGAAGTGCATCGAACTGATTCAGCTCTTCTTGCATTGAGATCACCCATTCTGGATCAGCAAGTGCCTCTGATACGCGAGTTGGCTCGAATTTGCTCAGAAAGGAGTCATGCATGCACATATTGATTGATGCTGACCTAGTTTGCACCGGTTTTGATGGATCGCCAATGATCTGGCTTATCGGGTGCTCTTTGGTCCATTTATGTTCATGAGGTAGTGGATTATATGAATGTATGTCAGTTGTATCATCTATAAATCCACTTGTACCTTCTTCAGCTTGTTCAGGAGGAATGATGATTGCAGTTGAAGTGGTAGGTTCAGAAGGCTCAGCAGGTACAACTTGTTCTGGTTATGGATGGATCTGTATAGAACATCCTACTGGTTCAGCTACTTCTGTCTCTTCATCACATGGAACTTCTTCAACTGTTGGACTTGGATTCAATAGGAACTTCTGAACTGGTTGGATGAGTAGTCGTTAAGTCTTCCATCCTGTCAACCACAACATATTTCTTTACATTAGATCCATGAAATTCATCATAAAACAATTCAAATAATAAATGTAAATCAGATAAATGGTTAGTAGAAGTTGATGCTTCATCTGATTTATTCTGTTGAGACACAGGTTCTGGACTGAGTTGCCCAGAAGCTAGTATTCCTGTTATAACGGGTTTTGAACGTTGTTGTTCGGAAGCCATTTCTTCATCAAAGGTGACGTTGATGCTCTCAATCACCGTTCTTGACTTCTTCAGATAAACACGGAATGCAGTTGATGTCGAGGAATATCCAATGAAGATTCCTTCATCCGCCTTAGCACTGAACTTATTAAGACTCTCCCTATCGTTTAGCACAAAACACTTACATCCAAATATATGGAAATATTTGATTGTCGGTGTTCGGTTGTTGATTAACGCATAAGGAGTCTTTTTGAACCTTCGATGTACCATGGATCGATTATGTGTGTAGCACGCAGTCGAAACAGCTTCTGCCCACAAAAATAGAGGTAAGTCTGATTGACTTAGCATAGTACGAGCAGCCTCAACTAGCATTCGATTTCTTCTTTCAACCACTCCATTTTGTTGAGGCGTACGTGCAGCAGAGTATTGATGTGAAATCCCGACAGATTCGAGATATTCTTCAACTTTGTTGTTCTTGAACTCTGTGCCGTTGTCTGTTCGTAGAAACTTGACCGGTTTCTGCAGATTCACTTGGGTCGTCTTCAGGAATATAATGAGTACATCAGGTGTCTCATCCTTTGAACGTAGAAACTTGACCCATGTGTATCGCGAGTAATCGTCCACGATCACGAGTATGTACTTCTTTCCTCCTAGACTCTGAGTTCGCATCGGACCGCATAGATCCATATGCAATAACTCTAACGGAGCGCTTGTACTTGGTTCAGGCTTTGGTTTATGAGGTGCCCTCTTCATCTTCCCCTTTTCACAAGCTGCACAAAGATGTTCTCTTTCATACTTGAGCTCTGGAAGTCCTTTGACGAGCTTTCCACTGACCAGATTGTTGATGTACCTGAAGTTGAAGTGAGAGAGCCTTCGATGCCATAACCAACTTTGTTGCATCGATGCTTTCGTCAGAAGACAAACTTGCTTGTCAGTCTGGACATTTGATAAGTTTATTGTGTAGAGGTCTGTTTCTTGAGTACCGACCAAGAGTTCTTCGCCTTCTTCATTGCGAACTGAACATCTCTTGGCTTTGAAGTTGACCTCTAAGTCTTTGTCACAGAACTGACCTATACTAAACAAGTTGTGTCCTAAGCCTTCTACATAGCTCACCTTCTTGATAGTGATATTGTCATCTTGTACATCACCATATCCCATGATTGGAGAAAACTGGTCGTTGCCGAATCTGACTGTTCCGCAATATTTGTCTTTAAAATTGGACAGTATCTCTTTTTGCCCTGTCATGTGCTTGGAACATCCGCTGTCCAAGAACCATGTATGACTAGTCTGCATAAGAGAAATTACAAATTTAGATATTCATACGACAACATTGGAATTTTCACTTTGATTATCGAAGTGCGGGTCTTGAACTGATTTGTTCAAAAGCCTATTTTGACTTTGATGTTCGGGTTTTGAACTGCATTATCCAAAAACCTATTTTTGACATTGAAGAACGAGTCCTGATCTGTACATAATCAGAAGTCGTATTCTCTTTAAGCTTTGTGTGCCTGCAACACAGATTTAGCCTTAGGTACCCATTGGAATTTGGGTCCTTCTGTGTTAGCACAAGATTTTGGTACCCATTTCAAATTGGGTCCTCTTTTCTTTTGAAAAACATTTGAAGAATTAGTATGAGATGAATGCACATGATAATTGCCAAACCAATATCCAGAATCTTGACAATGAATAGAAACATGTTTATCATAAATAGAAGACTTTCTAGCAGATAAAGATAACTGAAATAATTGCTTCATTGTATATTGTTTACGGGAAACAACAAGTTTTGAGTTCAAAAGAGCAACATCAGCAATTAAGGCATCTTTACTAAGCGAAGTCTTGCTACAATTAACACTACTAAACGATAAAACGGTCTTGTCAAGCTTCCGTTTTGGTTGCCATTGAGAATTAACTTCTGGCCTTTGCTTGCTCAGATCTGAAACATGTGAAACTGGTGAGTTAGACTTCTGAGCAACAAGCGATTACTTCTTCTTAGAATGACCAGTAGTGTTCGGTTTCTATGAATGCTGAGATATATTCTTACCTTTAGCATTTCTAGCATTCACAGAGACTGAGTTATCAATTTTCGTTGATTTTGCACTGTTCACAGGCTTACTGGTTTTTCTTGAAGATTTCTTAACAAAGGATGAATGGTTAGGAAGTTTTGTATTAAAGTCAATTTGTTCAAAACAACCATCGAAACTACCGTTAGAGTTAAGAAAATTAAGCTCTTTATTTGATGAACCAAACGTATCCTCAGAGTTTGAAGCTTTTGAAATAACAGAATTTGAAAACACAGTTGAAAAAACATTTTGCTCAATATTTATCAAAAGTCTTTCATCTGATAAAGAATTCTCGAGTTCAGAAATTTTACTTTCTAAAACGAGAGGAGGGACATATAGTTTACCTTTAATAGGCTTTGCCTCCATTTCCTTTTCAGAATAACTTGGAAAGAAATCACTTGAAAGAGTTTTCTTCTTTTGATATATTGGATTTTCATCATAACTATTATTCAGTTTCGCATAACAAAATGGAAGATGATGTCAGGATCGAATTCTCAACAAGAATTATGAATACTCAGAAACAATATTAAAGAAGTTGCGGAAAAACACTTTAATATTCAATAAACAGAAAAACAGTATGAATCACAACTTGCAAACTTTACTTAATGATTCAAGTTACAAGCTTTTCACTCACAACCTCAATCTTGAAGAACAGACTCTTTCAAGACGAATTCTACTTCTCTAGAATTAGGAACTATGCCTTGAGGTTGATTCTCTCTAGAACAAAAACTTAGAAAAATTCTCACAAAAGTTTCTTTTCTATTCTAAACAAATCTATACATATATTGAAGATAAAAGATAATTACTAAACATAAAAAGATCTTCAAAATAATCTTCATAATTATCTTCAAGCTTTCCATGTTTATCTCCAGACGCGATCTCTTCAACATTATCTTCACATTATCTCAGAAGCAGCATTAATCACCTTGGAAGCATTAACTGAGTCTTGGAAGTATTAACTACTAAGCAGCACTAACCACTAGCAGTACTAACTAGCTAAGCAGTACTAACTTTGTTCAAGCAGCACTAACTTTGACTAGCAGTATTAATTCTACTAGAAGTAGTAATACCTAGCAGTATTAACTTTGAAATCCTCTGGAAGTACTAACTCTGAACTAGCAGCGTTAATGACTTAGTCACATCTTCAGTTCCCAACAATATCCCCCTAACTTGACTTTTAGAAAGAGAAGTCAAGTTCTTCAGATGCTTCCAAAACTTTCATTGATTCAGTCCAATGTTAGGATCCAGTCCCATACTCTGATTTATAGTTCTCTGAATTAAATACTTTGCCATTTCTAAATTTGGTGCACAACCCAACTTCTTCTTTAACATGGCATGAAGCTTCAGACTTGTATGATTGTAGATCCTATCCACCAAGTAATACTCCATGTGAAAAGTATCCATGACCAATTCATAGACTCCACTCTTTTCATACAAAGTCCATCCTCTAACAGTTTCAAACACATCTCTGATTAAATGCTTTACTGCTTCTGGGTTGAATAACATACACAAATACTCCATAACCAGCTTCACAATTGCTAACCCTGGAGCTTTTAACTGATCTGCATGTAATTTCATACCAACTTCAAACATCTCTTCTAAATCAGATCTTGAACATTCTCTGACAATTTTCTTCCATGTTGAAAACACATAGTACTTCTCATCCTTTCTTTTCAACCTGATATACTCCTTACCATCCACCACCATAGTATCCCAGTGGATGACTTCAGGAGGTTTGAATCCAACAGGTTCAGCTGTGATAGGCTTTGGAATTTTATCCATTACCACCATGTACATATTTACATCTGAACTCTATGGTACTTCCTGAGATTCAACTCTCTTTTCTTCATTCTCAGGTGCCTCTTCTTCTTCAGCAACCTTTTTCTCTTCTTCTACTCTAGGCTTCTTGTCAATTTTCTTTCTTTTGGCCATCATCTTGGTTCTCTTCAGAATCCTTTGACTTTGCCCTATAGTAGCTTCCTTCTTCTTTTCTTCCTTTTTCTTTTCCTCTGATCTAGGACCTTTAGAAGCAATAGACTTAACTCTGTTTATTTTCTTGATCTTCTGAGCTAAAGTCTCTTCTTCCTTAATCTCTGCCTTTTCTTTTGTTGGAGTTCCCTCTTCACTTTCAGGGAAGGGTTGATTAATGTTCACATCATGCCTCTCCTTGGCTTTCTTTTCAAACTCCACTCTGGCCTTTTCATTACTCTTCAGTTTTCCCATTTCTTTCTCATATAAGCCCTTGACTTGATCAAAAGTCATCTTTATAAACATTTCTTTCTTTACACCAATTGCACTCCTCAAGAAAGTTATCATCTTGTTTCTTTCCTGAGTTGCAAGGTGAGTCTGTGAAGGCCTTCTCTTCTTTGCACTTGATCTGGCCATCATAGCCTTTCTCATGCTTATTGCCCTTTGCTTTGCTTTCTCTGTTTCCAAGCCTTTCTGAAATGCTTCATTTAATTCATTGGCTAGTGCTCTGGCTATCTCTCTGTCTTTCTCAACCTGCTCTTTCTCTGCTTTATTTATCTCTTCTTGCAGTTTCTTGGCTAATGCTTCATCTGACTCAACCATCTTTTGCTTTTTGGTTGGTTGATCAGATTCTATCATTTTTTCTTTCCCTTTTCTCTTTGCATCTGCAGCCAAGTCTTTCTTTTCTGTTCTCTTTGCTCCCCCTTCATTTATGATCACTCCCTTTGCTTTGGGAGTGTCATTCTTTGCTTTTAAAAGCATCTCTGCTACTTCAACCTCTTCAGGCGTTAACCCTGTTACTGCTGCTTGTGTAGTTTCAGCAGCCTTAACAGTTTCTGCTGCTCCTTTTTGTTCAGCAGTAGTAACAGTTTCTACTGCTGGGCTTGTTACTGCTGCTGGTGTTGTTTCTGCTGCTTTGCCAGTTTCTGTTTCTATCACACCTTCAGCTTTTTCTTCAGCCCTCTCCTCAACAAACTCTCCCTGTACTTCAACATTCTCCCCCTCAAACTGTTGATCCATCTTTTCTGAGCTTGAACTCTCCCCCTTTTTGGAAGCATTCTCCTTCTCCTTTTTGTTTGCCCCCTTTCTCCTCCTTAGAACAAACTGCTTTCTTCTTTTCTTGGCAATAAGTTTTCCCACCAATTGCTTGAGTTTTGAAATATGCTCTTGTTGGGAGATGACCACTTGCTGCATTGCCTTGATTTCCTTTCCTTGATTAACCACATCAACATTGATGTTGGCTATTGTTTCCATCAATTCCAAGTAAGTATAGCTATCCTCACCTTCTTTAGGTGTTTTACCCACCTTTGAAGGATCATTGGAACCTTCTGCCATCAATTCATCAGTTTCAGTTATGTCCTCACCCTTTTTGGATGTTTTGCTCATCCTTGAGGGATCCTTGGATCTTGTAGTAGTGGCCTTCTGCCTAGTAGAAGCACCAACTACCCCCTTGGTTTCTTGGCACCGGGGTCCTTTGGTTGATTTCTCACCCAAAGTTGCCATGGGGAAGGTCTTAGAGATGTTACCATTGTCCTTCTCTGTGCTAGCAGAAGTAGTGGCAGCCTTCTCACCTATATGCTCATTCAGCTCCTTAGAGAGCACCTCCTCAGGGTTGGGCGACACCCTATTGGTTTCCCTTTGGATATTCTCTATTGGAGAATGCTCCAATAGAGGGCTTTGAGGCTCTTGGTTAATAGTAGGTACAACAAGGGAAGGAGCCTTGTGTACCTTTCTCTTGACATAAGTCTTGGATATCATAGGAGTGGGTTTAGCAGCAAAGGACTGAGGAAAAATTTGAGAGAGGGAAGGTTGTGATTGGCTCTCAGTGGGTTGGTCTAATGAGGGCCTTGACCCTGAGGCCATACGTTCTTGTGGTTGGGACACCACCATCATTGTTGAGAACAATGGGGTGTCAACTCCTTCCGAGTCCCTAGCAGATCTTCTCATGTTTTAGAAGACCTTGCCTTTAGGGGGTTTAGGTACATATACCTCATCAAAGTGAGGTATATCCGTCAATTCATTTGTTATAACTGCCTGTACAAACCTGGGATACATGAAGAAACTCTTCTTGTTGTCCAGGTTTGAGACAAGATCATTGAAGATCATCAGTGAAAAGTTATATTTTTGAGCAGTAGATAAACATACCAAAGCATAGGCAATGGGACTGCTAAATTGGCTCCAGCCAGTAGTTTTCTTGGAAATACAGTGCATCAGGGTATGAACAAAGAACCTCCATTGGGGTGAAAATTGAGCTTTGAAAAACTTGAAAATCCCCATTTGGCCTTCATACCCCATTCTGGTGAGGTTTGAAAACAAATCCTCATTTGGAATAGAAGATATACCTGAAGCATCATCTAGACGTAGACAGATGCGAATGGTCTCCTCAGTAACTGTCAAGGGTTTGTCACAAACCCTTGTTTTGATGCACAGCACTCCATTTTCGGTGCTAGTAGTGGCATTGGCCCAGAATTGCCTTTGATGCTCTACGTAGATGGTAGGAGACACAGTGAGAGCATGAGCGATGTGGCTTGACCTCAGAAAATCGACTATCTGGTGAAAACCAGCGGCTTGTTTTGGCTTTTGGAGCATGGCTATCTCGTTGTGCTCATCAATAAACACCATTGAAGCCATCTGTGCGCAAGGATTCTTCACTAGCGAGCACTGGATACTTGAGAAAAAAGAGTGAGAGAGAAGATGAACAGTAGACAAAGAGTTGTTATGATCTTTTAGGCGGGGAAAGGGTATTTATAGCTTGCGGATTATAAGCAGTATTAACTCTAAAAATTTAGTGAAATCAGTATTAACAGTGAGCAGTATTAACTGAGAGCAGTGTTAACTGAGAGAAGTATTAACTGAGAGCAGTATTAACTGAGAGCAGTATTAACTGAGAGCAGTATTAACTGAGAGCAGTATTAACTGAGAGCAGTATTAACTGAGAGCAGTATTAACTGAACACTGGCAGTAGTAAAATTGTACTGGCAGTACTAAAACTGTACTGGCAGTATTAACCATACTTACACTTTTAAGCTTGTGATGAACTGAGTACTGCTATACATTTCCTGAGAAAGAAGATTAGTAACACCAAGAATAAACGATATACAGGTATTGAACGACTTTTTAAGTAGGAGCTTATTCAGAGTTGATCATTCTCACACTTGTTACCAACAAAGTGAATCTACCCACATCAAAGGCTTTGGTGAATAGATCAGCAAACTGATTATCAGTGTGAACTTTTACAACTTGAATAAGCTTCTTTTCATTGCAATCTCTTATAAAGTGATACCTGATCTCAATGTGCTTTGTTTTTGAGTGCTTGACAGGATTATTAACAATGCTGATAGCACTGTTATTATCAATAAAGATTGGAGTGTGTAGAAAGGTTACCCCATAGTCCAGCATTTGATTCTGAATCCATAAGACTTGAGAACAGCAACTTGCAGCTGCTATGTACTCTGCTTCTGTGGTAGATGTGGACACTGTGGTTTGTTTCTTGCACTGCCATGATACTAGTCTTGCACCCAAAAACTGGCATCCTCCAGAAGTAGATTTTCTGTCCAAGTTTGCTCCACCTAGGTCACTGTCTGAGTATGCAAGTAGGTCAAATGATGAGTCATAAGGATACCAAAGTCCCAATCTAGGTTTCCCTTTGAGATATCTGAATATCCTCTTAACAGCTTGATAGTGTGATTGCTTTGGCCTAACTTGAAATCTTGCACACACACAGACTGGAAACATTATATCTGGCCTAGAGGTTGTAAGATACATGAGAGAGCCAATCATGGATCTATAGTGATGAACATCCATATCCTCCCCCTCAAGATCTGCTGTTATCTGCTTGTGTGTCTCCATAGGTGTGCTGGCAGGCTTTGAGTCTGAGAAACCAAACTTGGTTAGAATGTCCTGCACATATTTGGACTGACATATAAATATACCATCTGACTTCTGTTGGACTTGGAGTCCAAGGAAGAAAGTAAGTTCCCACATGGAACTCATTTTAAACCTTTGATGCATTAGATCCTCAAACTCCTTGCACATTTTGTCTCTTGTGGATCCAAAGATGATATCATCCACATAGATTTGGACCAACAAGATGTCCTTCTTCTTTCTCTTGATAAACAGAGTCTTATCAATGACTCCTCTTTCAAAGCCATTTTCCAAGAGATAGGATGACAGAGTGTCATACCATGCTCTTGGTGCTTGATGCAGTCCATAAAGTGCTTTCTTCAGTTTGTATACTCTGTCTGGATAGCTTGGGTTTTCAAACCCTGGTGGTTGACAAACATATACTTCTTCTTCAATTGAGCCATATAGAAATGCACTTTTTACATCCATTTGATAGACTTTGAACTTCATATAAAAAGCATAGGCCAGGAACAATCTAATTGCTTCTATCCTAGCCACTGGTGCAAATACTTCTTCATAATCTATTCCTTCTTCTTGTGTATACCCTTGTGCCACCAACCTTGCTTTGTTCTTTATTACTATTCCTCTCTCATCTCTCTTATTCCTGAAGACCCATTTTGTGCCTATTGCTCTTTGACCTTTAGGAAGGTCTACCAGATCCCAAACATCTTGCAGCTTGAATTGTAGCAGCTCTTCTTGCATGGATTCTATCCAACTGGAATCTTTCATAGCATCATAAGCCTTCTTAGGCTCAAGCTGGGATAGAAATCAAGAAAGCACTGTATGCTGTTGGTCTTGCATATCTTGCAGCCTGCTTTGATTTCTAGTCATCATAGGAGAAGAGATATCTCCTATTACCAGCTGAGGAGGATGATTCTTTTGTGTTCTTGTTTGATGACTAGGTTCTTCATTGAGTCCCACCTCTAGATTGGTGTCATTCAACTCAACTGAAGTGATTTCAGCAGCTACTCCTGGTTCTTTATTTTCTTGACTCTCCTCATCTCTTCTTTCTTCTTCACTCTGATTTGGTTCAGTAGATGGCTCCTTTTCACAGTCTTCAACAGGATCCACTGTAGGTATGGGAAAAATCACAGACTGAGGTATGTTGTCTTGAACTTGTGTAGTCCCTGATCCTCCACTACTTGAACCTGCATAATCATCACTACTGAAACCAAAAGAGTTAGTTAGTGAATCAATCTCAAACAGCCACTGAGGACCAGACCCAATAGGATTTTGTGTGTTCTCATTGCATTTGACATTGTCACTTTCCTCAATTATTCTAGAAGAAGTGTTAAAAACCCTGTAGGCCTTACTTTGAGATGAGTAACCCACAAGAAATCCATCATCTGCCTTGCTATCAAACTTACCTAAGTGAGATTTGGTATTGAGAATTGTGCAAGGACACCCAAATGGTTTAAAAAATCCAATAAAGGGTTTTCTTTTATTTAAGAGCTCATAAGGTGTCTTGTTCTTTGGCTTGACCACTAGAACTCTGTTTTGGACATAACAGGCAGTATTAACTACTTCAGCCCTGAAAGTAATTGGCAGTTTTGAATCAGCCAACAGAGATCTAGCAGCCTCTATTAGTGTCCTATTCCTTCTCTCAGCAACACCATTTTGTTGTGGAGTCCTAGGAGCACTATATTATCTCTCAATGCCTTTTTCTTCACAAAAGGTGTTTAGATCAAGATTTTTAAATTCAGATCCATTGTCTGATCTAATGACTTTTACTTTTTGATTTGTTTGGTTTTCAATTCTTAGAATGAAGGATTTGATCAGTCCACTTGTCTCATCCTTAGTCCTTAGAAAATATACCCAAGTAAATCTAGAGTAATCATCAACAAAAACTAAGCAGTATGATTTCTTCCCTATGCTCATAACATTTGTAGGATCAAACATATCTATATGTAATAACTGGAGACAAGAAGAAATTGTATTTAACTCTTTGGACTTATGAGAAGTTTTGTGTTGTTTGCCTTTAAGACAAGCAACACAATGATCATCACAAGAAAAGACTTTTGATGGTAAACCTCTTACAAGGTTGTTTTTAACAAGTTTCTTCATTGTCTTGAAGTTCATGTGACACATCCTTCTGTGCCAAAGAGAGGATTCATCCACAGACGCTTTTGAAACAAGACAGTTCAGGGATGAATCACTTGAAACATTGTCCGTATCGAGACAATAAACATTGTCCTTTCTTGGAGTTCTAAGTAGTATCATGTTTTCATCAACTACCTTGAATTCTGGAGCAAGGATCATACATTTTGTATTGGTAAATAATATACTATGTTGTTTGTCACAAACCTGTGATACACTTAACAGGTTGTACTTTAACTGATCAACATAGTAGACATCCTCAAATGTCATCTTACCTTTTGTAACATTACCTTTTCCACTTATTTTTCCACCTGCAAGATTGTCTCCAAATGCAACATGTCCTCCATTGATATGCTTGAAATTCTGAAGGCATGACATGTTGCCTGTCATATGCTTAGAGCAACCACTATCAATATGCCAGATGCTCTTACCCTTGAGCTGTTGGTTGCCCTGCACATAAGATAAATCAGTTAGTATTGATTAGGAACCCAAGCCAAAGTGGTCTTGGGTACCCCTTTCTCATCAAAATATTTACATTCCTTCTTGACAAGATTTTTAAACTTTGACTCCTCATTTCTGGAGTACTTTGTCACAATAATGGGTTTGGATGCATATTTGCTAGAAGCAGTGCTGGTTTTAGAAGTACTAACTGCATTAGCAGCACTTGCATGCTTAGCAGTACTAACCTTGTTAGAAGTAGTAACTGTATCAGCAACATTAACTGTGTTAGCAGTAGTAACCTTTGAAGAAGTACTAACAGTGTTAGAAGCATTAAAATTCTCAGCAGTACTAACACTGGTAGCAGCAGTATTGCTTCTGGCAGCACTATCCCTGTCAGCAGTACTATTTGATGTAGCAGTACTAACAGTTTCAGTGCTTCTAGGCACCCACATTTTAATACTCACTTTTAAAACCTTTTTCTTCATGTGGCCTTTGGTTTCAACAGATTTCTTAGCCACATGTTTCTTTCCAGCCTTCCTATAACCAACAGGTTTTTGCACAAATCTTTGAAAGTTCATCTTTTGGTTAATAGGTTTAAAGAAACAGTGCTTAGCCAAATGATTCAACTTGCCACATATGAAACAAGGTTTTGGTCTGATTATTTTTCTCAGATCAACTCCTTGTTTCTGAGCCCATTGATTATTCTAGTTTCTTTGATTACCTCTCTTTGTACCAGAATTTAGGCTCTCAGTTTTATTGCAAGCACACTGTTTACAAGGGCCAGGATTCACAACAGTGGTCTGTTTGTAATGGACCTTGTTGGCCTTTCCTTTGGTCTTCTCTATCTCTTTAGACTTGACCCAAGTTTTTCCACATCCCTCATTTGTGATAATGTTGTTTTCTAAGGGTATCTCTTTACTCACGGCATTGTTCCTATTCTCACTGGCTTCTCTCTCAGTCATATCCTCAACAACCACCTCATCCAAAGGATCTATCTTAAAGGCTTCCTCAGACAAGTCCTTTTTCTCCTTGGTCTCTAACAAGTCTGATGTAGGAGGGATGTAGTTATTGTTGTAAGGAGGAGGTGTGTTGTTGTATCCAACACCAGACTTCATCTTATCATGAATCTGAGCCTTTAGAAGAGAATCCATTGCTTTTGAAGCATATGAAAACTTTTCTACATCAAGCTTAATCTTAGCAAGTTCTTCTTTCAACTTATCATTCTCTTCTTTGGACTTAGATAGTTTGGTCTCTAACTCATTCTTTTCCCACTTCCAGTAGTTTGTGTCATAAGAGTGTTGAAGTTCATTGGCATGGAAGCCTTTGATTTGTTCTTCAAACCTCTCAACTATCAACACATAATCTCTTCTGTCCTTTTCTAATCTTTTGAGGTCATCACACATGTTTTGGTTGTGATCCCTGTACCTTTTGACAGTGTCTATGCAAGATTGAGTACAAAGATTAGAACTTACCTCAGAGGGGAGATCAGACACCTCTGCCATAAGAGCTTGATTCTGAATGGCTTCCTCAGCTTGGTCACTCCAATCAAACCCCATTCCTTGTTGAGAAACAAGGGCTTGAGCAGAGTTCTTGTTTTGATTGTAGCCTCCATTCTGAGCTTGTTGGTGGTTGTTATTTGGCACACCACTTCTGCACTCTCTAGCAAAGTGTCCCTTCATGTGGCACTTATAGCATTCCACCTTTGTCTTGTCAAAACCAGCTCCATCTTCTCTTCTTTGAGAGAAGTTGTTCCTCCCAGTTCTTTTAATAAACTTCTTCACCCTCATAGATAACATGGCCATCTGCCATTTAATGTCCATCTCCTCCAGATCATCAGGGTGAAGTTGTTCCAGATCATCATTAATCAAGGAGTTGTTGCTGTGACTGACAAAAAGGCTTCAAAGACAGTTTCAGTGCCTTTTTCTGAATTCACCCCACTAGCAGCACTAACTGCTTCAGGGTTGGCAGTAGTATCAGTGGATGCTGATAGAAGTGCAGCATTATGAATATACCCAGAGGGCTTTTTCTTAGCTTCTACCTCTGATTCAAAGACTCTTAGATCATTATACAGATCATCTAGTTCCTTTTCTTCCAGATTGTCACTCTGTCTGTATGAGACAGTGTACATAGTCCATTCATCCCCAAGAGATCTGAGGAACTTCCTGTTGATATCATCTTGCTCCATCTTCACTCCAACAGTAGCCAGTTCACCAATAAGCTTGTTGAACCTATCAAAAGTTTGAGTCATAGACTCATTCTTTGAAGAAGTGAAGTTCTCATACTGCTGCTTCAGAACATCCCTTTGATTTCTTTTGGTGCTCTTAGTTCTAGCAAATCTTTTCTCTAGAGCATTCCAGAGAATCTGAGCATCAGTGCAGTTGCAGAATTGATGATGATATTCATTGGGGATGGCCAAGAGCAGAGTGCTCAAGCCCTTCATCTCTGTCTGCCGGATCTTCCTCTCACCATCTGTCTTTGGTGGAGATCTTTTCCCATCTGGTCCAATCTGACCTTCAGTAGAGGGGCCATTCTCAATGACATCCCACATTGAGTAGTCAGTGAGGAGAATGTATTGCCTGATTCTGATCTTCCACATATCAAACTCATTGGGTTTGAGCATTGGAACCTTAGAGACAAGAGTACTGTTTGATTCTGCAAAGTTTTCCATGATGAATGAATGAATGTTTCCGAGAGAACAGGCTCTAATACCACTTGTCAGGATCGAATTCTCAACAAGAATTATGAATACTCAGAAACAATATTAAAGAAGTTGCGGAAAAACACTTTAATATTCAATAAACAGAAAAACAGTATGAATCACAACTTGCAAACTTTACTTAATGATTCAAGTTACAAACTTTTCACTCACAACCTCAATCTTGAAGAACAGACTCTTTCAAAACGAATTCTACTTCTCTAGAATTAGGAACTATGCCTTGAGGTTGATTCTCTCTAGAACAAAAACTTAGAAAAATTCTCACAAAAGTTTCTTTTCTATTCTAAACAAATATATACATATATTGAAGATAAAAGATAATTACTAAACATAAAAAGATCTTCAAAATAATCTTCATAATTATCTTCAAGCTTTCCATGTTTATCTCCAGACGCGATCTCTTCAACATTATCTTCACATTATCTCAGAAGCAGCATTAATCACCTTGGAAGCATTAACTGAGTCTTGGCAGTATTAACTACTAAGCAGCACTAACCACTAGCAGTACTAACTAGCTAAGCAGTACTAACTTTGTTCAAGCAGCACTAACTTTGACTAGCAGTATTAATTCTACTAGAAGTAGTAATACCTAGCAGTATTAACTTTGAAATCCTCTGGCAGTACTAACTCTGAACTAGCAGCATTAATGACTTAGTCACATCTTCAGTTCCCAACAGATGAACTTTAGCTGATTTCAACCGTTTTTCCGTTTCATTGGCTTCATCCTTTTCCCATAGTTTAGTCCAAAAAGTATTAAACTCAGGGATTCTGCGAGCTAATAGCATATTAAGATGATCATAAAGTCCTGGCACTTCAGACATCCCTTTTTGTAGACAGTGAGGATTCTTATAACCGGTTCCCCAATTGCCTTTGTTTTCTAACGGTTTGTTAAGATGAATGGTTTGTTCACTCTGACCTAATAAGTACAACTTCTTTTCCAAATCATCTATTTTTGCAATTAAAGTTTTGTTTTCTTCAACACATGAAGAATGCAATTTTGTAAGCTCATATTTATCAATCTCACATTTTAGCAGTTTAGACTTGAGATCTGAATTCTCTTTAAGAATTATTTTCTTTTCCTGAGCGTTGGTGTCATTATCTTTATGTAAAACCTCAACCAATACTTTCTTCTCAGCAATTTCATTGCGAAGTTTCTGTATCAATTGGTTTTTGTCAGTTCTAACACCATTTTCTCGCTTAAGATTAGATTCTAACTCTTTTTGTTTTAAACTCATGGCATGCATTTTATTCATAAACTCTAAATCTGATAGATTACATACCTCTTCTTCTTCATCATCTGAATCAGCATCAGCATCTGATTCTATCTGGCCCATCAAACACATGTTGACGGCTTCATCTTTTTCTTCATCCTCTTCTTCTTCATCTGAGTGATCAAGCCAGTATTCATCCTCAGCCATCAGTGCCTTGCCAGCCTCCTGTTGCTTTGCAAGAATCATCTTGTTCTTGTAGTAGTCGGAGTTTCTGACCTTTGATCTGCGGCAGTCCTTGGCAAAGTGACCGATTTTGCCACAGTTGTAGCACGTTGGTGGTTCTGGCTGACTGGATCCTTCAGCTTTAAACTTTCTCTCTTCCGGTTTCCTCTCCTCTAATCTCTTTCCTTCATATTGATCCCTTCTCTCTTCAGGCTTCCTCTCTTCTGTTCTCTTTCCCTCAAATCTCTTCCCTTCATACCTACTGCCTTCAACCCTTTCTTTGTGGATGTAGTTGTTCGGACCAGAAAAGTATCTCTGACTGTTTGAACTTGGCTTTGTGTAGAACCTTTTCTGAAAAGCACTTGTCAGCATCATCATTGCTTGCTTCAGCTGATCATTTTCATCTGTGTCAGAGTTTGCATTAGCTTCAACTTCTTCTGATTCGTACACAATCGTCTTGTTCTTCTTCTTCCTAACTACAAAAGCGACTGTGTCATCAACTGTCTTTCCTCTCTGCCTCTTCTCATCTAGAATTTCATCCACCTCTTCTTCATTCTGTCGGAGGGTTTCATACACCTCGTGAAGTGGAATCTCATTCAAGTCTTTAATCTGCTTCATTTGCCTAGCAAATCTTTTCCATTCCGATTGAAGAATGCTCAGGAATTTGACGTTCAGCTCAATTTGAGATTTGTGAACTTTGTTCTTGCTAAGTTCGTTCAGCAAAGTCACAAACCTATCATAGGTTTCTTCTAAGGTTTCTCCCACCCTGCCTCTAAATTCTTCATAATTATTTAGGCAGTTGGAGATTTTCAGCTGATTTCCAACCTTTGAGCCCAGTATCATCTTTTCAAGCTGATCCCACATTTCTTTACCGGAGGCCTTGTAGCTGTCAATCTTTACGTATATTTCATTTGGGATTCCTTGTAAGATGTATGACTTAGCTACTCTATCGCCTTTGGCTCTTCTGAGGTTATCATTTTGTAGTTCATGATACTTAAGTTCAATCTAAGTCGGCACATTATCAACTACACGAGTCGTCATTGGTGGTCTCATAACCCCTTCTTCTATAGATGTCTTGATGAAATCACCCAGCTCATGTCTGTCAATGAAGTTCAGAAACCGATCCTTCCACTGTTCGTATTCTCCTTTGAAGAGAACTGGTGGCTTGGTGTCAGTTCCTATATTGCAAGGGCTTCTCTGGATGTCATCCTGTATTGATTAGAAAACTTGAATATGATCGTTAACCCAGATAAAATTTGATCACACAAGAAATTTTGTCCCCCTAGGCAGACTTAGCACGGGGGTCCCGCTACCCGGTTAGCGGGTGGGGTTTCTTGAAAAATTTAAGACAACAACGGAGCTTGTGTCGGCAACTTCAAAACCTTTGGCCCACATATTTTTTCGGGAAATTCTTGAAGTTGACAAACATATTCGAGAGTGGGAAACGAGACCGAAATTTTGTTTAATGGGTGTCGGTCCAACAATACTAATATCAAGTTCTTAGAAACAACAACAATAAGATTACCAACCTGTATTGATTATAACAAATGAGTTACAAGGTTGATCGATTAAGGCTTGGATTTGTGTTCTCTGTTTTTCTCTCAAATACACCTTTAAGTGTGTGTTTGTATGTGTGAATTGTGATCTGATCTTGTTAGAGAGATTGAGATATCACATCTAATCTAAGTGTGTCTAACACACTTTCTACAACTTGCAAGAGCAAGTTGTAATATTAAACAATAAAACTAACAACTAAATATCTAGATATACAATATCTAGATATTATATAGCTAACTAAACTAGAAACTAACTTAGCTTTTACAATACTAGAAACTAGATATTTAAACTAAGTTAACTTAATATAATAAACAAATACATTGATTACTTTGACATTTATTACAAACAACATAGACTTTAATATCGAGAGTCGACGTTCCGGCTTTAGCTTCAGATTGCGATCTTCAGATTGGATGATCTTGAATCCAATGAGACTGTGTCTTAACAATGGGTAATTAAATAAGGTCGAAATATGATAGTATTGGGGAACGTTCGAGAAACTTAATGATTACATGTATTTTGCCGTAGTGTTAGATCCACAAATGAAATCCGGGTTTCTTAAACACGCCTTTAAGATGATGATAAAGTCAACCGTAACGGATGCCAATCAGATGACAGAATCGGCTATTGAGCTCAAGGCGATACAAATACTTAGGTGTGTTGAACAAAAGTTAGAGATGTTCTTTATGAAGTACAAGGATTTGTATGGTAATGGATCTTCTCAAGAAGAAATGAATGAAGATGGGGCGTCTTGTGATGTAGGGAATGGAATTTTAGGTTCGTACCTCAACGTGGAAGAAAACAACTTGGCTTTAACGGAAACCGAGTTAAATAAGTATTTGAGTGACCGAAATGAAAAATACACCAAAGACTTTGATATTTTAAGGTGGTGGAATCAAAACGCCATTCGTTACCCGATAGTTTCTCGGATGGCCAAAGGTAACATGAATTACTTTTTTAATATTTTGTGTGTTTATTTAATATAAATTATTAGGTATAATTTTTATCTTTTTTTGAAGATATTTTGGCGATACAAATATCAACTGTTGCATCTGAGTCGGCTTTTAGCACGAGCCGTCGTGTATTGGATCCCTATCGAACAAGTTTGTCACCACAAATCGTTGAGGCGTTGATTTTCACCCAAGACTGGGTTAGAAAGACTAGAAAACCAATTATAGACGATGTTGACGACATCTTAAATATAGCGTTTGGTAATTACTAATCTTAGTGTTTGTTGTTTTATTTATAAAAAAAATGATAAATTAGATTATAATATTACTATTTGTTGTTTCATATAGAGATCGGTGAAGCAATACGCGTTGATTGCGGAAAAGCAAGGATGACGACGGATGATTAGTATTTAGTAGTTGATAGCTGTTTTGGAACGGATGGATTTTCGTATTTATGAATGCTTTTTTTGATATGAAATAGATATGGATTTTCGTATTTATGAATGCTTTTTTTGATATGGATTTTTGTATTTATGAATGTTTTTTATATGGAATTGAAATGTTCGGGAAATTCGGGACGAATACTGAATACCCGGTACCGGTACCGTATATGATTACTCGGTTCGGTATTCGGTACCGCCTTTAGACCACATTCGGGATTCGGGAAAATCGGTACCGGTACGACCACCGGTACCATGCTCACCCCTACCTAGGGGTGTACACGGGTTGGGTTGGGCGGTTTGGGACATTTTTACAACCTAACCCAATTATGGCGGTTTGGGAAAATCTCAACCCAACCCAACCCATTCAAAAGTATAACCCAACCCAACCCTTGCGGGTTGGGCAGGTTGGTAGTATACATAAAATTAAGGAATGAAATACGATCAATACTACTAAAAATTGTTGAAAATATGAGTTGATTACCAATCTTGACATTTGTTATTCCCAGTTTGTGCAAGATTATCAAGGTGAACACACTAATTTGATTCAAATCTCATATGTCATTGATCTTGAATTCATCATATTACAACACTCTCTCTCTCTCTCTCTCTACTTTCTCTCACTCGAATAAACCATATGATTTTACAATACGTACACAATAAAGTTCCACACGCTACAATTACAAAGATGAAGGTATTTATACCTAGACACAATACAAAGAACACACAACTAAACTAACTAAATAAGTTGACTTTGGTTAAATTAGGTTGACTTTGAATTTCCACTTTGAGTGACTTTGACTTACAATCTTGAGACTTTGACTTGGGCTTTTGACTTTCAAACTAAATGATCTTGAAGACAACAATTTGTGCTCTAACATTCTTCCCCTTTGGATTCAAGATCATCAAACAAATTCATCTTCAAAACAAATTCTCCCCTTTTGATTCAAAAACAAGTAATCTCCCTCTCTGAATAAACTTGCACTTTTCTTTAAATGAATTTTATCTTCAAAGCACGTTCTCCCCATATCAAGAACATTCTCCCTTTTTGAGACAAAAACTGATTTTCTTAGGCAATCAACATTCTCCCCTATTGAGATGAAAATTGGTAATCTCCATTTCTTGTTAACTTTAATATTCTCCTCCAAAGACTTTGATAAACATCATTATCTCTAGCAAAGAAATTATCTTCGGTCGTAGCTCACTTTTCTCTTTCCAAAATAATCTTCAAAGAAAATTTCTTGAACGTTCTTGAAATCTTGAACTTTCTTCAAAATTTCTTTCTCATTTCTTGACTTTCTCCAAAACTACTTTGTCATTTCTTGAATGTCTCCCCCTTTTTGATGGTGTAGAGCATATAAATCATCAAAAATTCTTCAAGAAATGTCACCATTTTCTGACCACTGATCATTCCATATGAGCCTCTGAACATCCGTCAATTCATAATGTATTCATCCAAATATTGTCAAATCCAGACAAATAAGAGTGTAAACTTGAATCAACAAATGAATCAGTTGAAACGCTTGTAAGCAACACGAAGCTACTTAGTACAACGAATGTACTGTACAAGGAGTTTTATTGATGATCACTCCCCAGGTCTTCCATTCAATCATCGAATAACACAAGGTAATTCTATGAACGTTCCGATAGAAAAACAAATTTTTTTGTGCAAGTGCTTGTGTATGAAAGAATTTAAACATGAATGCTTTATAATAGGCTCAAAATGTGTAAACCATTGAGACAAAAATAGTAATACACAGACTTAGTTGTGCATGATCAAAATTCGAAGGTGGGGCAGACTTCCTTCTGTTTCAATATCCACATCTTCCAAATGAAGATGAGATAGACTATGTGTTTCATCCCCAATCAAATATGAAACATCTTCTTGTTGAGAAAAAGATGAGTATCTGGTGGGGTATAAAGCAATAGTTGGCATGGGCTAGTGCCTGTTTCAATGATGGTCACCAAAGAATGTGAACCAACAGTAGATGTGGCTGCCTGGCTCAGAAAAATTTGGTGTAGAGTTTTCATATTCTTTTCACTCTATTCTCACACCCTCCTTCTTTTTATCATTTAAGCGCACTTCTAACCAAACTCTCTTTTACATTTTACCGCTCAGCACAATGAGGTTGTTCAACCGGATGAACATCCTCCCCCACTCTTTGATTTATGACCCCTCGCCTCTCGATCACTCAGGATAACTTCTTGGATATGAAACACTGGTTATCGTGAATCCATAGAAGTCCTTTTAAGTCCTCACACTGATCCCATGTATTTTTCCTAAAAGCATAAAGTTGCTCAACAGGTTAACTTTAACAGTTAAAGCATAGTACATACGTCAGATGTATGTATGTTCAAGAAGATATTCATAAATATTCGAGCATTTTAATCGTGGAAGATTTTCTCAAAAACAAGTAAATTGAAAGAGTGAAATGAATACAAAAGACTTGTTTGAGAATCTGACAGTGTATTGAAAAGATCAAATATGAATGATTTATCAACAAAGCTTAGGTCATGAAAAATTGGATATTGTCTATACAAATCAAATATAGACATTCTTGAAAGAAACGCTTTGAATGAAATGAACTAACGCTCAAATACCAATGAAGTACAAAACGGGGTGTCTTACCATCGAAAAATAGTTTCATTTAGAGACATGGTAAGAACATATACAATAAAAGTACTAAACCGGTGTGTGTGAATACTTGACAGTATATGGAAAAGATAATACACAAGTATATATCTTTGGAAACATACGGTTCGTGAAATATTGAATCTCATAAAATAAAAAACATTTAAAATCACACTTCTAAATTCATGAAATCATTTTGAGAATAAGAAGTGGTTTGAACGTTTAAGCAAATTGTTTTCATGTTTGAAAGTCGTCTATCTTTCAAACATATATGAGGTTAGAATTATCCTTATACTCAACGTTAATCTCATGAAGTCAACCTCAAAGTCATGATTGATATGATCATGTAAGTTCCCCCTCAAAATCTGGAAGTAGTCAAAAAGTTGTCAAAGCAACAAAGTCTTAGTCAAAGAAAACTTTGAAATACGAGTTTTGATCTGAATTAATCAGAAGTCATTTACTCCCCCTGAAATATTGCATTTACAATATTTATCAGAAAGGATGATATGTACTCCCCCTTGAAGGTTGATCATCTTTTATGCATCGGAGTACAATCTCTTTTGATCTTTTAAGTACGAGTCCTAAACTGTTATGTTTAGAAGTCAAACTTGATATTTGAGGTACGAGTCCTAGACTGCTTTGTCTAGAAGTCAAACTCTTTGACATTGAAGTCCGAGTCCTGAGTTGAGTTACTTAGAAGTCTAACTTCTTAACATTGAGGTGCGGGTTTTGAACTGTATTGTCCAAAAGACATGGTTCCTTTACTCCCCCTAGACTTGAGGTGCCTACAACATAGATGGATATTTTGGCTTTGGTACCCACTGGTATTTGGGTCCATGTTTGTTAGTTGCAGTTCTATTAGGAGTAATATATTAAGAAACATACCAGTAATTAACAAAAACTTTACCAACAAAATCATTTGAGCCACAGTAAGAATAGTTAATTTTATTTTTAGCTAACATGATTAACTGATTTATCGAATAAACAAGATCAGGTTTACCTTTATACACATTGTTCTTCTTGGCATTGGGTGTATGCACAAATGATTTTTGATCATTCTTCTCATTAAAAGCTGCTTTCACTCTCCATACTAACTTCTCACTACCATTCCTTCTTTTAAATGACTCTGAATCATCAACATTCCTATCATAGAAAAGGTTAGTAGTACGAATATGATCTTTAATATTGACTAACCTTTTTGTAGAAACAGTTTTATGATATGAACTTGATGTTGTCTTGATTGGGCATTCAGAATCAGTTGAATCATTTCTAGGTGTTTGAAGAATTGAATCTGGAGTCTTCTGCTCAGTCAAAACCACCTTAGTGATAATTTCTTCAAGTTCTATTATCATGGAAGATAAACTGTTTCTTTCCTTGGTAAGCAGGTCAATCATTTTCTGAAATTCAGACTTTGTGTTCTGCTCTTTCATGGCCTTTGTTGACAGTTCAGACAGTCTCATTGTAAGCTTCTTAATCTCCGTCTCAAATATCTTTCTTTCTTCTTTAAAATCCTTCTCTACATTCTTTTTTTGATCATATATTTCTTTGAAAATTCCAACATTTTTCTGCTCAACTATCTTCTTTTCCTTTGCAAACTTGTCTCTTTCCATAATGATTACTTTCTCAAAATCTGACACTTGTTGAGAAAGTTTGGCACACTTCAGATCAACCGTTTTCTTTTCTTCAAAGGACTTTCTTGAGAATTCAGAGAATTTATGTGCAAACCCTTTCTTTTCTTTTTCAAATTCATCTCTGTCTTTGACAATATTTTGTTCCAATTCTGAAATCTTCATTTTTAATTCAATATTTTCTCCTTCCAAAGCCATTGATTTCTCTTCATTATTCATAGTAGCACCTTCCTCTATTTCAAAAATCCTTTTCTTTAACTTAGAATTTTGTTTTTCCAAATCCTTAACTTTGTCACCTTTCAAGACTTCAAAAATTTCTCTCTAAAGCTCTTTTATATTATGTTTATATTCATCAAAGAATTTGGAATATTTACCAGTGTTGGTTGCCTTTCTCAGATCTGCAATATGTGGAGGAGCCATTCTTTGAAGCTATTGAAAGAAGCAATGTTCCTTTTCTGTCTTCTCATAACATTCAATTTGATATATCTTTCTAGCAAGAGTTTGGTAATAGTTTTCTCGCTTTTCTATAATCTTTTCTTCAAGAGAGACAATCTTGGCTTTAAGTTTAGCAATCTCTTCCTTTGATGACATCTTGATAAAAACTTGCACCAATCGTTAACAAAAATCAGAAATTTTGATCACAATCAGAAATATGCTCCCCTTCGCAGACTTAGCACGAGGGTCCCGCTACCCGGTTAGCGGGTGGGGTCAAGGGGCAACTCTCGTGCGTGGTCTAGGGGCAGCTCCCCGAGAGAAATTTTTTTTGACATTGAAAAATCATGTTTCAGCTTGTCAAAATTTGTCTAAGTATGGAATTCTCACACAACTGGAGATCACTTTTCGCACAAGACACAAAATTCGCACACAGATCAAAATCCGCACGTCAAAGAAATGTCACCCAAACATTTCGCACGCAAAGGGATGCGAGAAGTCACTTCGCGCACGTAGTTTTATGCGAATTCCCTCTTTTCGCACGCTGAAGTATGTGAATTCTAACTTTTCGCACGTTGAGCGATGTGAATTGTGGACTTGTACTTTTTCAAACTTGAGCTTTTTGCACGAAGGAATGATGTGAAATTCTGAATTAGAAAAATTTTGCCTTCTCAACTTCACGTATCGATGCAGATTTCTCCCTTCGAAAATTTCCAAGTCTTTAGGTGCGAGTTCTTCAACTTTTCGCATAAAGGGACATGCGAATTTTATCTTTTCGAATCAAGCAGCGTGCGAAATCTTGACTTTTCGCACATCAAAAAACTAGAATAGTAACTTTTCGCACCTAGGGACGTGCGAATTTTGAGCTTTTCGCATGTAGAGTCGTGCGAATTCTAACTTTTCGTATCACACTCTATGCGAATTCTGAACTTTTCTCACGAAGCTTTATGCGAAATCTTCATTTTGAAACTTTCAAGAGGCGTGCGAGTTCTTGCGTATTTGAAGGATGCGAATTTCTCAGATCTTGCGAGTTCTTCAGTCTGTCGAATTCAGAACATATATTTCAACCATAAGTCGATCGATTCTTTGAATTAGATGATGAAACTTTGCGGGATTACTCACGATATCAATCTAAACAGATTTGTAGTTGATGATTTCATCTAATAATCACTAAAATTTAAACTTCGATCCAAGAACAGTGTTTACAAAATTTCGATCAAAAGATTCACAAAAACTCAAAATTCATACATTCTGTTGTGAATTAAACAGAACAATTCAAACAAGAAAGTTTCTAAATCACAAAACGAACACAACAAAATCAATTTCCAATCCAAAACACCACAATTCTATGAAATCTGAATCTGCACAGTGACTTCTTGAGACTTTCCAATTTTAGAAACAAGTCTTCAAGAATTGATCAAAATCTCTGAACCTTGTCTGCTCTGATACCAATTGTTATTCCTAGTGTGTTCAAGATTATCAAGGTGAACACTCTAATTCGATTCAAATCTCATGTGTCATTGATCTTGAATTAATCAGATTACAACACACTCTCTCTCTCTACTTTCTCTCACTCGAATAAACCATATGATTTTACAATACGCACACAATAAAGTTCCACACGCTACAATTACAAAGATGAAGGTATATATACCTAGACACAATACAAAGAATACACAACTAAACTAACTAAACAAGTTGACTTTGGTTGAATTAGGTTGACTTTGACTTTCCACTTTGAGTGACTTTGACTTACAATCTTGAGACTTTGACTTGGGCTTTTGACTTTCAAACTAGATGATCTTGAATACAACAATATGTGCTTTAACAACATTATTTCCTAACTTAAGGTGTTATACGTGTTGCTATATTTTGTGTAAGGGTTGATTCAGTAATTTGTTGAAAGTTGGAAGCTGTTAGAATCAGGAGATTGCGCCTCACTTGTTGGAGTTCTTCAGGGTTACCGGAGCAATTATTGGAAAGATGGAGGGCTGAAGTGAAACTTTGGGAAATATAAAATACTTGTTTTATTGGTTAGAGAATCATTCAGCCAATTTTCATTTTTAGAGTATTAACTCTCAGCTTTAGTTTTTCTCTCTCTAAAACTTTAGGGTTTTCTCATTTTAGGTTTTCATCTTTAAACCTTTTGAAGATGTATAGAATAGATTGAGATTTCAGTTGTAATATTTTCATTTGTAAGTTTGAGAGTTTCAATATGGTATCAGAGCTATTGGATCGATCGTTCCATCGTCTTCTATGAAATCTAATTCATCAACAGCAACGTTTGGTAAGTTCCCTTTGCTTTCTTCGTCTAAGCCTAGAGCTGAAATCGACTCCTTGTTTTTTTCTTTGTGTTTGTTCAGGGTCTCGCCTATTTGGATCTTATCTCAGTAGACCTGGTCCGAATAGTCTAAGCTTCTTTTTTGACTCAATCAGTTTGTAGATTTGGTCCTTTTGGAATGTTGCTTCTTTTCATTTTATAGATCTGATCAAAATATATTTTGTTTGAAACCTTGGATTAGATCTGGTTGTAGATATGATTCTATTGAGAACTTTGTCCTTTTTTTAGTACAGATTTGTTTTAAATTTTTTTTGGTTCGAAACATTGGACTTTATCTTTTTAGATCTCGTCCTGTTTAGAATATGTTGCTTCTCTTCGTTTCACAAATCTGGCCTAAATATCTTTTGTTCAAAACTTTGGATTAGATCTGGTTGTAGATCTGGACTTGTTGAGAACTTTGCCCTTTTTTTAGTATAGATCCATGTTAAATCTTTTTTGGTTCGAAACATTGGACCTTATCTTTTTAGATCTGGTTCCAGTTTAGAACGTGCTCTATTTTTTAGTTCAAGGTTTGAACTCGATCTCTGTAGATCTCGTCCTCCTATAGAATCTGTCTCAACTTTCAGGTTCAAAACTTAGGATTTTATCTATGTAGATCTGGTTCCCGGTTATAACTTCTTTTTCAAATCCTTTGGTTTAAAATTTGGTTTTGATCTCTATAGATCTGATCCTTGTTTTAGAACCCATCGTTTTTCTTTGATTGTTGTTTGGATCATTTCTTACAGGTCTGGTCTAAACGTTTTTTTGGCCTGGATCTGTGTCTTAGATATGTTTGTTAATTGTTGTCCTTTGCTTCAAGTTAAAAGGATCGCTATACTAGAAAAGTGAGTTTCAGCGACGGGCCTTTAGCGACGAGATGTTTCAGCAAGAGGCTATTGCGACGACATGTAGTCTCTATAAACTATTTTTGACGATAAATTGACTTTTAGCGACGACAAAAGTCGTTGCTAAAACCCTTGTTTTTCTTAAATCGTGGTTTTTCTTTTTGTTTTCTGTCTAAGTGGAGATCTTCCATAGTTCTCTGTTTAGATCCTTTAGATATTTTTAGATCTATCTTTCCTGTTCTGTTCAGTATTGTGTCCAGGTTAAATCTTGTTTTTCCTTTTTTTTATAGGCTTCCTGTATTTCCCTTGTGACTGTGTTTACAGGTAGTATTTCTTCCGTTGTGCTCTTATGATTAAAGAATTGTTTCTGTAAGATGGTTCTTCTCTTCCTTTTTTATCTCTTGGTTCTGCCTTCATATCTGTTAAGTGATGTGTTTACTCGTGGTAAGCTTTTTTGTTCCTTTTCTTGTTTTTTTCCTTCTAGTTGTTTGTGTGCCTTTTTTGGTTTGGGTGCCTAAGTGGTTGGCTTGACCTATCATCTCTGAGTGGCAAGGAATCATGTCTTTGTTACCACTTAGGATTCTTACCCGTGTGTGTTTCATTTTCTGCTTCATTATGGCTGGTGGAGAAGCCTCCAAAGATCCAGTGTCGCAATCTCTTATTGCTAAGCTGGATTTCGGATATCCTCTTTATCTGCATCCGAGTGATACTTCTGGTGTTTCTATTTTAAATGTGAAATTAACTGGTATTGACAATTATAAAGTTTGGTCATGTGCTATGATTCTTGCTTTGGAAACCAAGAATAAGCTTGGGTTTGTAGATGGTTCTGTTGTTCGTTCCACTGATGATGTTGTTTTAGGTAAACAGTGGGACAAATGTAACTCTGTTGTGTTGTCTTGGATTCTTGGATCTATATCTGAGGACTTATTTGTTAGCCAAGTGTTTTCTAAGGTTTCCTCTGTAGTTTGGGAGGAACTAAAAGAAACTTATGATAAGATAGATGGTTATGTCACGTTTAACTTGCATCAAAAAATAAACTCTCTTAGTCAAAACGGTTCTCCAGTTTCCGATTATTATCATAAGCTTAATGCCCTATGGAAACAATTTGATGCTTTGGTCAAACTTCCTTCATGCTCGTGTAATGCTTCTCAACTTTTGAAATTAATGCAGTTTTTAATGGGATTGGATGATGTTTATACTCAAATAAGAAGTAACATTTTAACTACGGATCCCTTCCAACTGTTAAAATTGCATTCTCTTTGGTGTCTTGAGAAGAGTCTCACCGTGGTGTGACTCGTTCCTCTTCGGATTCCAAAACTCAAAAATCTGCCTTTTTTAGTAAAGCTACTGATAATAAGAAAAAAACTGGAAAACCGCCTCTTCTTTGTAAACACTGGGGTGTGACATGCCATATTATAAAAAGGTGCTTCAAACTAATTGGGTTTCCTAAAGATTTTCAATTCACTAAGAACAAGTCAAATAAATCTTTTAAGTCTCCCTCAAGTAATGCTTGTACCACGGATAGTTCTGGCCATGGTCAAACTTCTTCTAATTCCCTCACAGAAGAACAAGTTAGAAAACTCTTGACACTTCTTGATCATAAACAAGTTGAAGATATTTCTGCCAATATGGCAGGTACGTTTTCAGCTAATATGACAAAATTTTCTAATTCTTCTTCTAATCTTACTCACTCTGGATGGATTATTGATTCTAGAGCTAATCAACATATGACCTCTTCTATTTCTCATCTTGATAATGTCATTGATATTTCCGATTTAAACTTAAAAGTCACTCAACCAAATGGTAGTGAAGCTAAAATAAATAAAATTGGGAATTTCAAACTCAACAATAATGTTGTCCTTTTTGACGTTCTTGTTATTCCATATTTCAATGTAAATCTTCTATCCGTTCATAAGCTTGCTAGGGATAGTAAGATTTTTGTTGGCTTTGATGAATATAAATGCTATCTTGTTCAGGGTTCTCTTCCAAAGAGAATTGTGGGGATTGGTAGTGAACGTGGAGGTCTGTATTTTTTCGATCATGTTACTAAGGGTGAGACCTTTGGATCTAAACCTTCTAACGGTCTGTCAAATATGTCTATTTTTTGTTAGGTTTCCCGCCAACTTTGGCATAGTCTGTTGGGACATCCGCTGATAAGGCTCTTAGGTGTTTAAAAGACAAACTTAACTTGGAAAGTGAGAATGTTTCTCCTCCGTGTGATATCTGCCATAAGGCAAAACAAACTAGAGATAAGTTTAATCTTAGTGATCACACCACAAAGAGTCTTGGTGACTTAATTCATCTTGATCTTTGGGGACCCTATCGTGTGGCTAGTAAAGAAGGGTATAGGTATTTTTTTTACTATAGTTGATGACTTCGCTAGATCTGTTTGGGTTTATTTGTTAAAAGGTAAAGATGAAGTTTATGATAACATTGTCTCTTTTCACAGTTTGTTGCACATTCAATTTGGCAAAATTGTGAAAATTTTCAGAAGTGATAATGGAACCGAGTTTATTAATTCCAGATTAAGTGAGTCTTTTAAATCAAAGGGTATTATACATCAAACAACTTGCGTTTATACACCCCAACAAAATGGGATAGTAGAACGCAAGCATAGACATTTATTAAATGTTGCTAGGACCTTGATGTTTCAAGGAGATATTCCATTAAATATTTGGAGTAAATGTATTTTAACTGCTACTTATCTTATTAACAGAACTCCTTCATCCGTATTAAATGGAAAATGTCCGTATGAACTGGTTTTTGGAATTTTGGATGTCTTTGTTTTGTGGTTAAATCTAATGTTTTAGATAAGTTTTTTGATCGTGCTGAAAAATGTGTTTTTCTCGGATATTGTAATTCAAAGAAAGGTTACAGGCTGTACAATCTGGATACCAAACAAATCATCATTTTTAGAGATGTAAAATTTTACGAAACAATTTTTCCTTTTAAAATGAGTGCAAATAAGCAGAGTCATGACTCTAGCGGCATAAGTTCTTTAAATTTCTTTGATTCTGTTATGGTTCAATCTGATGGCTTTGTTTCTGGAATACCTACTGATGATTCAAGTGAGATAACTCAAAATGAAAATAGTACCATCATTTCTGAAAATACTAGTAACCGTTACCATTTAGGTAGCCAAAATATAGTTGCCAGTCCTAGTGATTCTGGTAGTCCTAGTGTTGTTAATAATCAAAAAGGGGTTGCTGGATCTGTTGATCCAGGTAGTATTGATATGGCTGTCAGTGGTCTACAGGATGCTGAGTTTCCTAGGTTGAATTTTTAATCTCGTCGTGATAATCATTTGAGTTCCCCTTCTGAGGGTAATATTTCTGATCCAAGTACTTCTACTTCATCTGTTAGAAAGTATAGTTGTGTGTCTAATTTACCTAGAAGGTTTAGTGACTACATTGTAGAAGGAAAGGTCAAATATGGTGTAGAAAAGGTTGTCAACTATTTTCATCTTAGTACTCAATTTTTTGTTTTGTACCTACTTTAAATAAATCTGTTGAACCCAATAATTTTTTTTAGGCTAGTAAGGATCAAAATTGGGTCACTGCTATGAATGATGAAATGGAGGCCTTATATCGTAATAAAACTTGGGTTTTGACAGACTATATCCTGGACGAAAACCAATAGGTTGTCGTTGGATTTATAAAATCAAATATAAATCAACCGGTGAGATTGAAAGGTATAAATCTAGGGTTGTAGCAAAAGGCTACTCTCAAAGGGAAGGGTTAGATTATGAGGAAACTTTTTCACCTGTTGTGAAAATGGTTACTGTTAGGTGTGTGATAGCCTTAGCAGTTCAAAATGGTTGGCCTTTGTGTCAACTTGATGTGAATAACGCTTTCCTTTATGGTGATATAGCTAAAGAAATGTATATGTGTTTACCTCATGGTTATTTTCCTGCAAATGACAAGCGTGTGTGTAAACTTGTGAAATCCTTATATGGGTTGAAACAAGCACCTAGACAGTGGTATGCTAAATTGTCGTCGTGTTTAATTGATCATGTAGATCTGACAAAGTTCAAGTGATTATTCGTTGTTTACTAAGATAATTGGTTCTGTTTTTATTGTGCTTCTTGTGTATGTTGATGACATAGTGTTAACTGGTAATTATAATTCTGAAATTGAAAATGTAAAAAATCACTTGCAATCTAATTTTAAAATTAAGGATTATGGTCTATTAAAATTCTTTTTAGGTATAGAAATCTTGAAAAATGGTTCTGGAGTATGTATGTCACAACGCAAACATTGTCTTGAGTTGTTGAATGATTTTGGATACTTGGGTTGAAAACCTATCAATATTACTATGGACGTGAATTTAATGGTTACTGATTCTGTTGGATCTGCTTCAAAAGATCCACTCTTAAATGATTTAGTGGATATCAAAAATTGATTGGTAGACTGATTTATCTTTTAGCAACTCGTCGAGACATAGTTTTTGTTGTTCACTGTCTAACACTGTTTATGCATTCACCTCATCAATCTCATTTAAAATTAGCTCTTAGAGTTCTGAGGTAGTTGAAGACTTCTCCAGGTAAAGGTGTTAATTTTTCGCATGCCTCTGATTTTAAACTCAATGCCTTTGTTGATGTCGATTGGGGCAAATGTTTAACAACAAGGTGTTATGTTACTGGGTATTGTTTGTTTTTGGGAAGTTGTATGATTTCTTGGAGGAGTAAGAAACAGTCTACTGTTTCTCGTTCCTCTGCAGAATCTGAGTATCGTGCCATGGCTTCAGCTCTTTATGAAATAATTTGGGTTATTAGTATTTTAGCAGACTTAAAATTGGATAATCTTCTTCCTGTAAATTTGAACTGTGATAACAAATCTGCTATTCAGATTGCTAATAGCCTTGTATTTCATGAAAGAACGAAGCATATAGAAATAAATATTCACCAAGTGAGAGATAAGATAGCTGGTGGAATGTTAAAAACTGTAAAAGTAATATCTTCGGAAAACCAACTGATATTTTTACTAAATCACTTGTGTGAATCAACATAACTATTTGTGTTCTAAATTAAACATGATGGATCTATTTCAATGTCAAGATTGAGAGAGGGTGTTGAAAATATGAGTTGATTACCAATCTTGACATTATTTCCTAACTTAAGGTGTTTTACGCGTTGTTATATTTTGTGCAAGGGTTGATTCAGTAATTTGTTGAAAGCCGGAAGTTGTTAGAATAAGGGGGAATGCGCCTCACTTGTTAGAGTACTTCAGGGTTAGCGGAGCAATTATTGGAAAGATGGAGGGCTGAAGTGAAACGTTGGAAAATATAAAATACTTGTTTTATTTGGTGGAGAATCATTAAGCCGATTTTCTTTTTTTAGAGTATTAGCTCTCAGCTTTAGTTTTTCTCTCTCTAAAACTTTAGGGTTTTCTCATTTTAGGTTTTCATCTTCAAACCTTTTGAAGATGTATAGAATAGATTGAGATTTCAGTTGTAATATTTTCATTTATAAGTTTGAGAGTTTCAATAAAAATATACAAATTGAAGTTATTAGTTATTACAATCATCTAAATATATAATTAAATTATTAAGTCTTATAATTAAGTACTTCAAATCATCAATCAAATATTTCAAAAGTTTGAATAATAGATGTTCCAAACCGCCCAAATCATCAATCAAGTACGACCGTTAGGGGTTGTAAATGAACCGGACGAGTACAGACAGAGACTTGTTTGTGTTCGTTTGCTTAACTTAACCGAACAAATGAACGGTTAATGAACGAAATTTTTTGTGTTCATGTTCGTTCGTGTTCATTTATGTTTGTTCGTTAAGATATTAAACTAACGTAAACAAACAAACATAAATGAACACAAACGAACGTAAACAAACGTAAACAAACGAACAAAAAACAACCACCATTAATCTTCGTTTCGTTCCTAAAAAAATAGCATAACGAAATGAAAAACCGGTAAATTTAGGAAGGACAAAAAAGTAATCCTAAAAATTTAATTCAAATAATCATTTTATATATTAATGTCAAAATATATAAATATATCTAATTTATAAACAAACTTAAATGAACAAAAATGAACGAACATTCACGAACGTAAATAAACGAACGAGACCATTGTTCAGTTCATTTAATTAAACGAATAAAATTCTGCAAAAACTAATTGAACTAGTATTTTGTATTCTTATATTATATATATATATATATAGAGAGAGAGAGAGAGAGAGAGAGTAAAGTTCAAATGAAAACTCATTTTTCATTGTGCACGTGAGGACAAATCTCAGTCACTCAATCTCTTTTGATCCAACAACTCATATTAAATATAATTTTTAATTTTAAAATGTTTAGGGTAAAAATGGAAGAAAAATTAAACACACGTCTACCATATTTGACTTTTTATTTTCTTTTTTAATTAAAAACTTTTTACCCAATTAAAGTTTAAAATAAATTATCTTAAAAATTACTAATATTTTAATCAAACAAATTACATCAAAAAAACGAGAATTTCGTGCTCTTCGATATGACATCCATATCGATATAGTTTTTTTGTCGTTTTAACCGTTTTTTACGTGAAATGATATATATGTGTTATATTCATTATGAATATTTATGTACATTCAAGTTTGTACAACGCCTCGACACCGTAAGTATGTAACTCGACATCACCTTCTTCAATACTTTCTTCAACGTCGTAAGGCATCACGTTTCTTCAGCATCGGAACCCAACTCCCATCAAGACAAACCATGAACCTATCGAGTAATTCTATTGTGAATCGGGGAACAAAAGAGAGTGTGTCACGTCTCCACATCTTCACAGGTCATTCATGTGTTATTCATCATGAATAATACAACATTCAGGGTGAATAATTCACGATTCATGAATTCGTGTATTATTCGTCATGAATGTTGTGTAATTCATCCTGAATACTATATTATTCATCATGAATAATGAATGAATGTTCACATTTATTATTCATACTGAATGTGGGACATCCTGGGATGCGCATACATATTCGTAATGAATTAAACCAAATTTTGGTTCTGAATTGGGAAACAAAAGAGAGTGTGCCATGTGTCTACACCTTCACGAGTCATTCATATATTATTCATCATGAATAATGTATCATTCAGGATGAATAATACATGATTCATGATAAATAATACATGAATCATGGGTTCGTGTATTATTCATCCTGAATATTGTATTATTCATCCTGAATACTATATTATTCATCATGAATAGTGAATGAACGTTCACCTTTGTTATTCATACTGAATGTGGACACCCGAAGACGTGCATGCATATTCATAATGAATATAACACATATATAGAATTTCACGTAAAAAATGGTTAAAACGAAAAAAATCATGAATATTGTATTATTCGTATTATTCATCATGAATAATGAATGAACGTTCACCTTTGTTATTCATACTGAATGTGGACACCCGAAGACGTACATGCATATTCATAATGAATATAACACGTATATAGAATTTCACGTAAAAAACGGTTAAAACGAAGAAAAAAAAAACTATATCGAGATGGATGTCATATCGAAGAGCACGAAATTCTCGTTTTTTTATGTAATTTGTTTGATTAAAATATTAGTAATTTTTAAGATAAATTATTTTAAAGTTTAAGGGGGTAATTTTTTTTTATTAAAAATAAAAATAAAAAGTCAAAGAAGGTAGACGTTGATTCAAAATTACAATTTTGTCCTTAATCACTTCCCAATTAACCTTATTATGTATTAACCATTGATTAATTTTCTAAGTTTTGATCAATGGTTAAGATTTGTCCTCATGTACACAATGAAAGATGAGTTTTCATTTGAACTCAACCCTATATATATATATATATATATATATATATATATATATATATATATATATATATATATATATGGGTGGTATCAATTGGAAACCAAGTTTCATTGGAAACTTTGGAAACCAAATTTCAGCCATTGATTTTTATAATCAATGGTTAAGATTCATTTGAATTATATATGGTAGTAAATTAATTAACTTATTAATAATAAATAAAAATAATAGATGAAAAGGGTAAATATGTCTTTTGATTTTGTGTCTCAAATATGGCAAGAAAGGTTTATTTTATTTTGATTACTTGAAACCAAAAATAAAATTTCCCACGCAATATAAATTTTGTTATTTTTTTTACTATGAAAACGAGAAGCATTTGTCTTTTCATCAAAAAAATTATTTTTCTTTTAAAATGTAAGAAAATATTTTTTTTTAATTTCATTTTATTATAAAGTTTCCCACGCAATCTAATATTGTGATGAAACAGAATGAATTTGTGGATTACAGATTTCATTGGATGATAGATTTCATCAGGTTCATCGTGTTAGCATTATTGTTTCATAATGAAAATAGATTCATCAGGTTCATCGTGTTAGCATTATTGTTTCATAATGAAACATGATGAATTTATGTCATTTTTGTTAACTTTCCATTTTTGTTTCATTACCTGTTCAGTTGCATATCCGTATATGAAAATAGATTCATCAGGTTCATTGTGTTATTATTATTGTTTCATAATGAAAATAGATTAATCAGGTTCATTGTGTTAGCATTATTGTTTAATTATTACCATATATAAGCTAAATTAAAATTAAATAATTTACCTAAATTAAATATCTCATTTTTAAATTAATCAATGATTATTATTACCATATATAAGCTAAATTAAAATTAAATAATTATTAATATAATAATAATAACAGTTACCATATATATTATGAAATAATGTAAAAGACAAAAATAACCTTTTCAATTAAAAATAAAAATAAAAAAAAGAAACTGATTGGTTGATTTCGGTTTCCAAAGTTTCCAATGAAATAATGGTTTCCAATTGATCGCTCCCCTATATATATATATATATATATATATATATATATATATATATATATATATATATATATATATATAGGAATGGGTTATAGTACAAACTAAGATATTTGTAAAACCATACAAACCCATGTGAACCATTGATTTGATTAAGATTAAATTGGTCTAATTATGTTAACAATGAAATTAATTTTGTTTCAAAAAAAAGAGGAAAATATTAGAAAATGGCATATTAGTATTTTATAATCAGATTTCAAATAAGGAATTGGGGGTTTCAAATTATACAAACCATTTTTAGATTACAAACCATTGATCCGATTTTCAAAAAAATGAGATTCTTAATAGTTTTATTTTTAAAAAGGAAATTAAAAATCAATTCGATTTGAGATTCTCAACAATTTTACACCGTTTTTAAAAAACTAGCAGTGTGCCCGTGCAATGCACCGGGTGAGCAACGTGTGAAATTTTTATCATATATAAATAATGAAAAGCCCTCGAACGTATAGCTCGATTGGCAAAGAGGTTTAGTGACTTTGCCCAAATACACAACATGTTCAAGTTCGGATACTGTGGGAACGGGCTTGAATCCCTTTGCTACACTCAGTCGCTAAGTCAACTCTGAAAGGCCTCTCACATGTGATTCTTAGGGTGGGTTCCATATGTTTCCTTGTGTATAAGATCATTAGTGAGAGAACTAAGAGATATCATTACACCAATTGCAAAATCAAGAAAAATTAGAGCACATTCGATATAACAGTGATAAATTGAACACCTGTAAATGTTACATTGAGAAAAAGCTAAGATACCAACTGCATCTTTTATGCTTGTGAAACCCTTTGTATCACAATAAACAAATGTATACCACTACATAAAAAAATACATGAAAGATGAGCAAATGTAATAACCCTGTACATCATCACCCTCATCTAAGTTCCCCTTCATATTATATTACTACACCTCCCTGTAACAATAAAGAGATATCACTCATAACAAACATATGTCAGAAACTATTCGTGTAGCTAAGGATACAACAAAAATAAAAATATTGATTAAAAATAAAAATATAGAACTACACAATTAAAAAAACGTGATAAACTTTCAGTGACTAATCATCTACCTCTCATTTGTGTCTTTTTTATCATTACCATTTCCAAAACCCCAAATTCAAGTAAAGGGTCATTTACTCAAACGCTTACCCGATAAGCGTTTATTGGAAAGATTTGACACTATTAACTTACTTTATCGAGTAAAATTGTAGTCAATCAAAACGATATCATATGCAACAATTTACCCGCTAACTTACCGGGTAAGACTTGTTACGCTTACTTACCGGGTAAGACTTTCCATCCTTACCATCGCTCTTACAAAGTAAGATTCTTGGCCCGTACCATGTTTATCCAGTATGGTAAATGACCCAGTAAGCTCTGATAGTGGTAAAAGAAAAACTAATTTCCTACATCAAAATATTTAAATACAATACAAATACAATCAAACTTTGATATTGGTAAAAGAAAAAACAAGGTTCTTCAATCCGCAATCAACCAAAAATAAGAATGCTTTTCTTTTCGGATCATCAATATTTCTTCATCAGAAACCTACGATACAAACATTAGTGCTAATATACGCATCCAAGAAAAGAAGAAAGAGTGTATGTATAGACTCTTTTAGACATCCAAGGAAGGAAGAAATAATGTATGTAAACTTTTCTGTCATCACAATAGAACAAGTTAAATTTCCATCACAACGACATTTAGGGGATTGTTTACTAAACATTTACCGAGTAAGCGCTTACAAATATCACTTACCTTACCGATCGAGCATGGAAATGACCGATAATCTTACCTTGTATGAGGCATAGCAAGGATCAAGATCTGACCCGATGAGAGACACGACACTTACTCGGTAAGTGCTTACTGGATTTAAAAAACTTACCAACAATCCATTTTAATGGCCGAGAATGTTACACTATAAGGTAAATGAGAGTGATGTCTCTAGCCGGTAAGATGTAATTGCAGAATTTGACTTGTCCTCTTGTTTGTTCATCTTAACAAGATTCGTTTGTGAAGGTCTCAAATATGTGTCGATTTTTTTTGTTGCAAAAGCACGCAACAAGAGTCAACCTCACTTACCAGGAAAGAGTATCAATCCTTGCCATCGCTCTTTCCGGATAAGGTTATCGTGTCCTTGCCATATATCCAGTAAGGCAATATGACTTGGTAAGCCCTTACTTGGTAAGCGTTTGGTAAACGATCCATTAGAATAGTTTAAGGCTATATCACCGAGAAAGTGTGGCCATATTTGTATCTGGAACAGGTGGGTGAGGGACCTTGATGACAATATTTGGATGAAGGTTAACATCTGCACACACACATATAAATTCTTAGCAACTTTTTAACATTAGGCCATGGGAAGAGCATCAAAAAGCAATATCCAGTAGGTCTAAGAAGGAACCAGAGGCCTTGAAATGCATACCAGGGGCCCATAGTTGTAAACCAGTTTATGATATAACTCCATCCTATTCCAAGGTTGAAACCTAAAGGAGAGCATCCCAACAACAAAAATAGTTATTGCAATAATAAACCAAACAGGTCTGACCCCCAAATAATTAACATAGAACATCAGCCAAACAGAATTAGAAAATGCATTGAACATCATTCTAATAAACAAATCCATAAAGGTGGAACCCATTATCAAATCCAGTAACAGCAACCCTATTTGAATGATGTTGTTGAGCATTGGATAGCATAGAAGTAAAAGTTACTCAACCAAGCTGGAAATAAAAGTAAAATAAAATCCATCAAATGAAAGTTTCTTCACTGGAGGGGAAGGAGAAACAATAAAAACTATCGGGTGGGTTATCAGTTCAATACCCTATAAATGGCAGGAGGGAATACTACAAATCGCAAATTTACTCACCAAAGACAGCAAGATTGCACAAATGAAATAATTTCAACTTACCAGAGCAAATCAAGATGAACGAACATAGAAAAGAAAAACATGTGAAATTACCTTCTTTTTGAAGCACTAATCGAATCAGGAGAATACAGAGATGAGGAGCCATATATGCAAGAACCCTAACCCTATAATAGTAATCGGCGACGAAACAGGGGTTTAGAGGTTAACATTTTCATTCATTTCATATCACACAGATACAAATCCAAAAACATGATATCTAATAGAGAAGTTAACTGACCTTGCCATTCCCTTCACGGAACTTCGATTTCTCTGCGTATTTGTATTTTCTCATAGTGTGACCCAGATTACTAGCATATATTTCACAATACATATTACGAACACATTTGTATTAGATCAAATCACATGTATTACATTAGTCACAGATCTAACTTGTAATCAAATGTCTCACGTATTCACTATGTGTGTGTGTGTGTGTGCGAGTTCTTACCAATCTCTCTGAATTCGTATCTAATGCACGTACTACAAAATCTAACACAAAGACTTGCTTTATATACTTGGTCAACATGACATTAGAAAAGTCAACTCTCTCTAAACAATTACATGTTACACACTCACACTTTCTAAACTTTACATATTTGACCCTCTCTTTAATCTTGAATACAATATACATCTAACAATCTCCCCCTTCGGATTCAAGATTAAAAAAAATTGACAATTATCTTCAGGTCTTCTTATCTTCATAAATGATCTTCAATAAATGATCTTTTCAGCTTTAAACCTTGAAATCTTTGACATCTTCATCAAACTTTGATAACACTTGAAATAAATTTCCTCCTTTGACTTTTCCAACATCTTTGACATATTCTTCACAATCATTGAATTCTTCAAACTTTGACTAACTTCAAAACTTTCAAACTTTGGCATTCTTCAAACTTTCTTTCTTTTCTCAGCTTTTTCAAACAACTTGTAACAAACTTGAACTTTGAACAACTGAAACTTTGTATCTGACTTATGTTCTCCCCCTTCTTGATAGTATCAACTTTAGTCTGACTTGAACTTTGACAAACTTCTCTCCAATTCTGGAAACTGACTTTGAAACCTTGATATATCTCCCCCTTTTGATGAATTTTGAGTATCAGAATCATCAAAACTTTTTCAATGTCAGCAAAGTGTTTGAATGATCTCCCCCAAATCATCTGATAAGAATAGTCTTCATGATTAATCTCCCCTTCTTGGTAAGATATAAACATTCTCCCCCAACTGATCTGATAATGAGTCTGTCGTCAATTCATGAATGTATTTATCCGAATCTTTTCAAATTCAGACAAATTATAAGTTGTAACCCTGAATCAACATATGAAATAGTTAGGAATGCCTGTCAGTAACACAAAGTTATTGTGTACAACAAATGTACAATGGAAGGATCTTGAGATGATGTTCACTCCCCAGGACTTACATTCAATCATTGTAAAACACAAGGTAATTCTATGAATGTTCTGCCAGAAAAACAGATTTTATGTGTGCTCGTGCTTGTGTTATGAAAGAATTAGCACAATGATTGTTGTTAAATCTCAAAAATTATGCAAACCATTGATACAGCAATGATTATACATAGACTCAACGTACATGATAAAGGGTCGAAGGTGGGGCAACTTTCCTTCTTTTTCAATATCAGTATCTTCCGAGTGAAGAACCAATAGAGTATGTATTGCTTCCCCATAAAATATGAAACATTCTCTTTTTAAGAAAAGAATGAGTAATTGGTGGGGTTGTATGCAAGAGATGGCATGGGCTCACTGCCTTTTTCAATGATGATCACCAAAGAATGTGAACCAATCAGATTATGTGGTTGCCCGACGCAGAAAGATTTGGTGCAGAGTCTGATATTCTTGTTAAGTCTAAATATTGTATCCAAGATTTAATAGGAAAGTCAAATGTGTAAAAGTCAACATTGACCTTGTAATAGTTAGTCAAAGTAAGTTTAGTTTCCTTAGCCGTTAAGGCTTTGTATTAGATATGTGGTATATATAGGTTTGCCTTTGTAATCATGTAGCAACGAACTAGAGGCTTATGCATATTGTAATTTTCTAGAGGACGCAATACAAGATCTACTTTATCTCTCTACTTTCTCTCTCTAGTTCTTGAGTTTTAATGTCATATCTTGAGTAATTGCTTGTTGTGATTGGAATTTTATCATTTGGTATCAGAGCTGAACCAAACTTTTCAGAAAAGATTTGATCAGAGTTTGAATTGAAATTTTTGTGATTTTGGATCGAAAATTTGAGTTTTTCGAATTTTTTCAAGAAAACGAGTTTGTTACTGTTCATCCGAATTTCATGTGAAAAATCGTTTTTGATGCAAGAAAATGGATTCATTGGATTCGTTTTATATGTAGGATTGATTCTTGTTCTGATTACATTTCATAATTCTATCAATTTTGATATCAATTTTCGAAATTTGAGTTTTCTGGAAATATCGAGTTCGAACTCTGTTCTTGATCGAATTCATTTGATTTGTTGTTTTAATCGAAAATTGATTGTGTTTGTGTGTTTAGAACTATTTTTCGATGATGTTGATAAAGTTTTTGAGATCAATTTGCCGGTTTTGATCGATTTGAGTAGGAAACTGTCAAGATCTTTGGTTTGCGCTTCTATCATACGACTTTGCGCTTCAATCATACTGTTTGCGTTTCAATCATACGGGTTCTTGCAACACAAAGTTCAACCCACAAAGTCTATCTTTGCGCATCTCTCTGTACCCGAAAAGTGTTACTTTGCGTGTCAAGGCTGACCCGCAAACCACAACTTTGCGTTTCATTCTTATGTTTTGTGCCTCATTCATCATACTTTGCATTTTCGGTTGTGCATCTCAAGTAACTCACGCAAAGTCAGGTTCTCAGATCTTACTACAAACGCAAAGTTCACTTTGCGTTTCTAGTTAGACCCGCAAAGCTTCACTTTGCGTTTCTAGTTAGACCCGCAAAGCTTCACCTTGCGTTCCTCAAGGCACCTGCAAAGTTCACTTTGCGTTTCTTGTTAGACCCGCAAAGTCTCATCTTGCGTCTCCCTGTCTTAGTAAAAAAAAAAAAGTCTGGAAATTTTTTTTTGTCATCTATGGAAATATTTTTTTCTACACTGCGAAATAACAATTATTGTTCAAATTTCAATTTTCACGAAATATTTTTTTAAGATTTCAATTTGATCTGTTTTTTTATTTTCTGATACATTAGTTTGGAACGATCATTCACTGTAAGCTGATTACTCTTTAATCATGGGATTTATTTCAGATCTTGAAGAAAAGATCAGAAAGGTGGAATTAGAGAAGATTAATCTGGGTCATGAAGTTGATTTTTATTCTCAAAAGACAAGAGAATACTATGCTGAAACTATATCTTTGAAAGAAGAACTCAGTGCACTAAAGATTCTCAATGAAGATCTTCTGAAAAGATCTTCTGGGCTGACTGATGAGAAGATTCAGAAATTGGAATATGAGAACTCTGAGCTTAAAAAGAATTTATCTGATTTGGAAAAACAGCTTGTTGCAAATAAAGCTGAGTTTGAAAGTGAAAAGAAAAATTTTTCCAAAAAGTTCTCAGACTTTTCCAAGAAGTGCTATGAAGAAAAGAAGTCGGTGGAGCTTAAATGCTTAAAATTTTCTCAACAAATCTCAGATTTTGAGAAAGTTCTGATTTTAGAAAGAGAAAAGTTCGCTAAAGAGAAAAAGGCCATAGAACAAAAGAATGTAGGATTTTTTAAAGAATTATCTGGCCAGCGAACTGATTCAGAAAAAGAGTTTGAAGAAGAACGCTTAATCTTTGAGAATGAAATTAAGAAACTGACTTCAAAATTGTCTAAACTGTCTGCTACAGGGCTGAAAGAGAAAAAGATGAAGTCTGAATTCAAGACAAAGATTGATCTGCTTGAGAAAGAAAGAGACATATTTGTGTCAAAGATCAAAGAGCTTGAAAAATTTGTTTCAAGTTCAAATCTTAAATATGTCTCTTCAAAAAGGTCAATCAAATCATTCAATCAGATTCGTCGCACTAACCTGTTCTTTGATGAATATTTAGATGGTTCAGATTCTTATCCAAGGAGAAAAAGTTTCAAGAACGAGAAACTGGTCTGGATGAAGAAATCAGTCAAAGATGACAAGACTGATGAGCTGAAAGAGAAGAATTCAGGTGTACACGTACATAAAGCAAAGAAGAACAAAGCACCCAACGGTAAGAAATATTATTGTTCTATTTGTTGTACACATGATCATATCCATAAGACTAGTGATCATTATTGGTATGGATCTTACTCCGTAACCCCCACACGCACTGCAACTAACATTTCTGGACCCAAATACCAGTGGGTACCAAAACCGAAACCTGAATCTGTGTTGCAGGCACCTCACTCCAAGGGGGAGTAAGAAAGAAAATGGCTTTTGAACACATCAGTTCAAAACCCGCACCTCAATGTCAAGTTTATGACTTCTAAGCACATCAGCTTAGGACTCGTTCTTCAAAGGAGTTATGACTTCTAAACACAACAGTTTAGGACTCGGACCTCAGTGATCAAAAAGACCTTACTCCTGTGTTTTTGCATCCGATGGATATTGATGGTCTTCATCCCAAGTGAATTGATCTGATCTCCATCCTATATTTTTTCTTTGCTAGATTTTTCTGATATTGATGGTCTAACAATTCAAAAGGGAGTGTTTGATCTCTATCCTGTTTTACTTGTAATATTTCAGATGCTTAATTTAAGGGGGAGTAAAGGTGATGACTTCTGGTTATTTCAGATCAGAACTCATTCTATAAACCGTTTTACTGCTTTCTGTCTTTTATTTTTGAATAAATAATATGAATAAAGTGGTTTCTGATCACATGACAGATCAGGACCCGTTCTTCAATGATCAAAGATGGATATTGTGCTAATATCCAGGGGGAGCTCAAAAGATTTAAATCATTTGATCATGATTTGAGGGGGAGCTGAAAAAGGTAAAAATCTTCTGATCTAGATCTCAGATTGTTTGAAAGAAGGACAACTTTCGAACATGAAAAACAATTTCTGAAATGTTCAAACCACTTCTTATTCTCAAAAGTTTTATGAATTTAGAAGTGTGCTTTTAAATGTTTTTCTAAAATTTTGAGCTTAATGTTTAACTGACCGTGTGTTTCCAAAGATCAATACTTGTGTATTATCTTGTCCATATACTGTCAAGTATTCATACACACCGGTTCAGTATTTTATTTGAAATTGTTATTACCATGTCTCAAATTCAAACAATTTTTCGATGGTAATACCCCCGTTTGAAGTTCAAAGTTAATGAGCATCATACATCTTTTTCATATTTGTACTTTCATTGATAAATTGTTTATATTCCTTCATATAAACAAAATTACCAATTCTTTGATACCCTAACCATTTGATTTGATCTGATTGATTCATTGTCAGATTCTCAAAACAATTCTCTTGACTTCATATTCATTCATTCAATATCATTGTTTTGAGAAATCTTCAAAGATCAAATGCTCAAATTTCATTCATATTTTTCAATGAGCATACATACACTGACATATGATTTCTTGTGCTTTACATGTCAAGAAAAATCATTGACCAACATGTAATTTTTAGGAACATGGGATTCAATATGAGTGCTTAATAGATCTTCCATGGATTCACGATAATCAGTGTTTCCTACCCCGGAAGAAATCCTTTGAGTGATTGAGGGGAGAGGGGTCTAAAAGAATTGAGTGTGGGAGTGCGAAGAGGTAAAATGGAAATGAGAGATTGGTTAGATGTGAGTATAATGATAAAAAGAAAGAGGGTGTGAGAACAGAGTTAAAAGAATATCAGAACTCTGCACCTACCACTTTCTGAGCCGGGCAGCCACATTACTGATTGGTTCACATTTCTTTGGTGACCATCATTGAAATAGGCAAATAGCCCATGCCATCTCTTGCATACAACCTCACCAGCTACTCATTCTTTTCTTAAAAAGAGAATGTTTCACATTTTCTGGGGAAGCAGCACATAATCTATCGGATCTTCACTTGGAAGATACTTATATTGAAAAAGAAGGAAAGTTGCCCCACCTTCGACCCTTTTTCATGCACATTGAGTCCATGTATAATCATTGTTGTCTCGGTGATTTACATACTTTGAGCCTTATGAAACACAATCATTGTGTTAATTCTTTCAAAACACAAGCACGAGCACACAGAGAATATGTTTTTCTGTCAGAACATTCATAGAATTACCTTGTGTCTTTCAATGATTGAATGGAAGTCCTGGGGAGTCAACATCAAACCAGCTCCTTACATTGTACATCCGTTATACACAGTAACTTCGTGTTACTGACAGGCATTTCTAACTGTTTCATTTGTTGAATCAGGGTTACACGCTCATTATGTCTGAATTTGAAAAGATTCGGATATATACTGTTCATGATTCGGCTCTTCAGATCAAAAGTACAGCAATATCAAGGGGAGATTGTTTGTTATTCACAAAGGGGGAAATCAAAGCCTATGCTGAAATTGATGATATTTTGATGATAATGATGCTCACATCATCAAAAAAGGGGGGGATTTATAAAGATTCAATTTCAGAGTTCAAATTTAAAGTTCAAGCCTAAAGTTCAATTTGCTTCCGCTGTTTCAAACGCTGTTTCAAAGGATGTTTCAAACGCTGTTTCAAACGCTGTTTCAAACGCTGTTTCAAACGCTGTTTCAAACGCTGTTTCAAAGGATGTTTCAAACGCTGTTTCAAAGGCTGATTCAAAGTCAAAAGCTTATTCAAAAGTTTCTTCAAAAGAAAATTTCAAGAATTCAAGTAAGTTTGTTCTTCCGAAGACGATTCAGAGATCAAAGTGATGAAGATACAATTTTGTTTGAAGACGAAAGATTTTTCAGAAATGAAGTTTCAAGTTTCAAAGAAGTTTCAAGAATTTCCTGTTTTGTTCAAGGCATGTTGACTTTCCAAAGCGTCAAAGGTTAAAAAGACTTTCCAAGATTCTTCAAAAGCTGCAAAAGAGCAAAGTTTTTGAAAGCTTCAAGAGACAAAAGATGAAGAATCAAGAGTTGAAGATCTGCATCAATTTTTTATTAAATCTTGAATACAAAGGGGGAGATTGTTAAGTCTAAATATTGTATCCAAGATTTAATAGGAAAGTCAAATGTGTAAAAGTCAACATTGACCTTGTAATAGTTAGTCAAAGTAAGTTTTGTTTCCTTAGCCGTTAAGGCTTTGTATTAGATGTGTGGTATATATAGGTTTGCCTTTGTAATCATGTAGCAACGAACTAGAGGCTTATGCATATTGTAATTTTCTAGAGGATGCAATACAAGATCTACTTTCTCTCTCTACTTTCTCTCTCTAGTTCTTGAGTTTTAATGTCATATCTTGAGTAATTGCTTGTTGTGATTGGAATTTTATCAATTCTTTTACTCTGTTCTCACACCCTCTTTCTTTTAATCAATTAAGCTCGCTTCTAACCAATCTCTCTTGTCCATTTTCCCTCTTCACACACCAACACTCAAATCTTTTGACCCATCTCCCCTCAATCACTCTTGGGAATACTTCCGGGTAGGAAACACTGGTTATCGTGAATCCATGGAAGTTCTGTTAATCTCACACATTGAATCCCATGTATTTGTCCTAGAAAGAATGTGTTGCTCAATGATTTTCTTGACATTAAAGCACAAGAAATCATTTGTCAGTATACGTATGCTCATCAAAAATCAGAATGAAATTTGAGCATTTTAAGCATTTAAAATTTCTCAAAACTTTGTATGAATGAATAATCATGAAAGAATAGAAATGTTTTGAGAATCTGACAATGATTTAAATCAGATCAAAATTCATGAAGAATAAGATTTTGGGAAATCAAAGACGTAGGATGTTTATATGAACAAAATATAAACATGTAAACAATGAAAGCACATATAATGAAATGACGTCTTATCTCAATCAACATTGAGTACAACCGAGAGTATTACCATAGAAAGATTTATCATTTGATACATGGTAATAACAAAGTCAATAAATGTACTGAACCGATGTGTGTATGAATACTTGACAAAGTATATGACAAGATGATACACAAGTATTTATCTTTTGAAAACACACGGTCAGATAAGCATCAAATTATCCAAGTAAAATCATTTAAAAACACACTTCTCAATTCATGAAAACAATTTAAGAATATGAAGTGGTTTGAACATTTTAAGAAACCATTTTTCACAAGTGAAAGTTGTTCATCTTTCAACAAGTGATGAAGTGTAAGATTCAGAAATATATACCTGTAAGCTCCCTCTAAAATGAATATTCTCTTTTAACTTCCTCGAAATCTGTAACAATTTCAAAGTATTAGAAAAATATAACAATGAAAGTATAATAAACTTCTTATATCTCCTCCCCCTAAAAGATATAGTAGTGTAATTCACTAACTCCCCCTCAAATGAAAAAACTTCTTGAAAAGATGTTATCTTTTAAGCCTCCGTCAGAAGAAAAACAATATGAGTATGGGTTCTGAACTTAATTATTCATAAGCCATGATTACTTATTCCCCGATGAGAATAGTAATTTACAGATTTACCAATTAAGAACGGGTCCTGATCTGATGTAACCAGAAACCATAGTCACTTGAAACATTGAGGAACGAGTCTTGAATTGTTTTATCAAAGAGTCATTGTTCTTTCTCCCCCTTAAACCTTGGGTGCCTGCAACACAGATTCAACTTTTGGTACCCACTGGTATTTGGGTCCTGATGTGTTAGTTGCAGTTCTTTTAAAAGACATATAATAAGAACCATACCAACTATTTTCATAATTTTTATTTACAAAATCATTTGAACCACAATAGGAACAACTAATTTTCTTTTGAGCTAACCTAATCAATTGATTTATAGTATAAACCAAATCAGGTTTGCCAAAAGTTTTACCTTTAGAAGCATAGTTCCTTTTATCTTTGAATGTATGCACAAATGATTTTTCTTCCTTCTTCTCCTCCTCTGAAGATCCTTTAACTTTCCAAATCCAATTTTCTTTATCTTTCTCATCTTTCCTTCACCCGAACCTTTTCTTCTGAGACTCATTCTTCTTGATGTTACCTGAACCATCAACATTTTTGTCATAGAAAAGATTAGAAGGACGAATTTGATCTTTGGATTTAGAAGTAAGATTATCATCTGAATCAAATAAAGGATTACTAGAAACATTTGTAAAATGTGAACTTGAAGTTGTTTTGAAAGAGCATTCTAAATCAGCTTGATCATCTCTTGGTGATTGGACAATTGATTCTGGAGTCTTTGACTCAGTCAGCTTCACCTTGAACATGATCTCTTCAAGTTCCTTTATCTTTGATGACAAACAGTTTATTTCCTTTGACATTAGATCAAACTTCTTATGCAACTCAGATTTTGCATTCTTCTCCTTCATGATGTTTGTTGATAACTCAGATAGTTTCTTGTTTAGCTTTTCTATCTCAGACTCAAATACTTTCCTTTCTTCTTCAAAGTCTTTTTCAACAGTCTTTCTTTGACCAGATATTTCTTTAAAGACTCCGACATTCTTCTGTTCAATTTTCTTCTTCTCTGTCTCAAACTTATCTCTTTCCATAATGATTACTTTCTCGAAGTCTGATACTTGTTGAGAAAGCTTCATACATTTCAGCTCCACTGATTTCTTTTCTTCAAAAGCTTTTCTGGAAAATTCTGAAAACTTTTTAGCAAAATCTTTTCTTTCTTTTTCCATCTTCTTTTCATCTTGAGAGATCTTTTCTTTTTAGTTCATTTATCTTCTTCTGAAGCTCAGCATTATCTCTTTCAATTTCCTTTCTCTTCTTCTCAATCTTCTTCATTTCATCTTGGGCTTTTGAATTGTCTTTCTCTTGGGTTGCTTTTTCTTTCATCATGTTAATCTCAACCTCAATACTAAAGACTTTGTCTTTCAAAGAATCTCTTTCAGCAAATATTTGAGAATTCATTTTTCTCAGCCCTTCACAAGTTTCATTTGAGATGTTTGCTCTTCTTCTCAGTTCATCTAGCTCTCTTTGCATTGATTCCTTCTTTGACCAGCTTGAGCTAGAATTAAGACTTTCAGATCTTTTCAGTTTTGCTTGCAGATTTAAAATCTCCTTTTCTTTCGACTCAATTATTTCTGCAAAATTAATCTTTGAGTTAGATATGCATTCTGAGCAAACAAAGTCTTTCTTTAAATCTTTATCATCTTTCAATCTATTAATTTGAGCAAGAAGAGATGAGTTATGAATCTTCAGATCTTTGTTCTCAGCTTCGAGTGCTGGAATCTCTGGCTTGTATGACAATAAAGAATCCTTGTTGATTAGAACTTTGTTTCCCTTCTCATCAATGTAAGGCATTTTGAAATCTGTAAAAATATAAGCTTGAAATGATCGTTAACAAGAATCAGAAACCTTGATCGCACTAAAAAATATGTACCCCTCCGCAGACTTAGCACGGGGGTCCCGCTACACAATTAGCGGGTGGGGTCAAGGGGCAACGTCCTTGCGGGGTCGAGGGGTAACGCCCCAAGAGAAATTTTTTTGACAATTAAATCTCATATTGCAGCTTGATATCTAAAAAAAATTGCTATAAATGATCTCTTAATTCAACAATTTGAGAAATACTTGAAAAAATTTCAGAAACTGAAATATCTAAAAAGTTTTAAGTCTAGAATTCGCATGCATTAGGCACAAGTCACAATTTGCATAAAATTTGTATTAGAATCCGTACAACATTTGAAATTCATATAAGCAAGATTCACAATTCGCAAAGTATAGAATTCGCAGACAAGAGAGAACAAAATTTAAGCAATTCGCATGAGCTTATATGCGAATTCTTCAGAATTCGTATAAAGCCTTCTGCGAATCCTTCACAATTCGCACGTCTCTATGATACGAATTTTATCTTTGAAAACATTTTCTTGAAAACCTTTTCGCATACAAACTTCTCCAAATAGAATTCGTATAATAAAATATACGAATTTTTTACTTAGAAATATTCTATGAAGCACTATACGAAAACTTATAAGAATTCGTATAAACACTTGTACGAAAACCAACAATTCGCACCACTCTTCCTTGCGAAATCTACACAATTCGCATTACTCAGGTAAGCGATTTCTGTGTAATTCGTATAAGATTCTCTTCGAAATCTTGCCTTAAAATTTCAAAAACCAGCTTTTCGCAAAACACAATACATTTCAGATAATGAGGTATACGAATTCCAACACTTAGATATTTTCAATAAAACTTCTATGCGAATTCTATGACATTTCGTATATTTTTGATATGTGAATTCTCTACTTAATGAGTTCAGATTATCTATTATGCGAATTCTTTCTGCTTAAACTGAATTCTACGAGTTCTTCGTACGAAATACGTAGATCTTGCGAGTTCTTGAGTTCACAGTCTAAAAAACTCGATTTTTGTCCAGAAATCGATCCAAATCTCCAAATCAAAAGTTGTAACTTCATAGAATCAATCAAGTTAGTATCAAGATCAATCCAATGCAATATCACAATCAATTTTACATTCTATCACATACATTTTCGATCAAACAGTACTCGACTACTTTTGGACACAAAAATTCAAAAATCAACAAATTAATGATAAAAAACAGTTTCCAAATGCAATTCAATCCAAGAAAGATGTTCTATATCATTTTTCGACCACAAATCAACAACCAATTTTATTAAAAACTCATTTTTGACCAAAAATCGCTTAAGAAACTCAAACACAGAAAACGAACTCGAAAAAGTTTCAAACTGTCGAATTTCAAGCTCTGATACCAATTGTGACCCAGATTATTAGAATATATTTCACAATACAGATTAAGAACACATTTGTATTAGATCAAATCACATGTATTACATTAGTCACAGATCTAACTCGTAATCACATGTCTCACGTATTCACTGTGTGTGTATGTGTGTGTGTGCGAGTTCTTACCAATCCCTCTGAATTCGTATCTAATGTGCGTACTACAAAATCTAACACAAAGACTTGCTTTATATACTTGGTCAACATGACCTTAGCAAAGTCAACTATCTCTAAACAATTACATGTTACACACTCACACTTTCTAAACTCTACATATTTGACCCTCTCTTTAATCTTGAATACAATATATATCTAACGCATAGGAAGTATCCACCTTTTGATACACTTACATACAGAAGAATAAAAACTCTTCCAATAGTAAGTATTCAACAAAAATAAAAACAGAGAAAACGAAAAGCAACTAAAACCATGGAACAAACTTTGAATCGAGAATGTATGCTTGCATCAAAACCAAAAATAGAACTCATGAAACCATAATAGAGAGAAAAATTGTTACCTCTGTTGAAGATCAAGAGCATTATCCAAAACCAAAACAGATAAACGTGAATACACAAAGAAAATCGAGAGCAGATTGTTACCTCAGTCAAAGATCATAACGAACAGAACAGATTTCACTAAGGTTGCTGGCATTCGACAAAATTCCAGAAAGAAACACTGTTTGAGTTCGTGTGGTTTAGGATGGACCGGCAATATGAAAAAAAAAATTGAAGAAGAAAAGTAAAACCTGAAAGGGGATCGACACCTTCAAAGCAGGCGCTTCGCCTCGAATAATCTTACATAATACACAATTAGCAGTGTTTCTCAAAATCATCAGAAGAAGAATCGCAAAAAGAACGTGAGAGTATGATTTTGGAAGAACTTAAAAATGGTGAATCACGTAAGAAACGGGATTTCATCCCCATCCCCAATTTAAATTTCATAATTTTAGGGATTAAGGATGGGAGGATAGGAATGAATAAGATTTTACCATAGTAGCTCTAAGAGATTGAAAGGGATGAGGCTTTAAGGCGGTAGATAGGAATGAAAGGATTTAGGGTTAGATAATAATTAATTAATAATTAGCATTAAAAGTAGTACCTAAAGCTTTATTACTTGATTTCAAGTAATTAGCTTTAAATAGTAGTACTTAAAGCTTAATAGTTTGTTTTTAAGAGTTTTTCTTAGATGCTTTATAATATAGTATAGATAAGATTCTTACCAATTTTATTTTAAAAAATGATTAAAAAATAATATTTTTTAGATTCTCAACAATTTTATTCGGTTTTAACAAAATAAGATTCTTAACAATTTTATTTTTAAAATAAAATTAAAACATAATGTTATTAACGGCAGTGAAACTGATTTTTTGTTTGATGTACAATTGTGTTCCATTACACAAATGTGTTTTATTACACAATTATGTTTCATTATACAATTATGTTTCATTACACAATTGTGTTTCATTACAACCGTGTTACACAAATGTGTTTCATTATAAAATTGTGTTTCATTACACAACCGTGTTTCATGTGGGTTTAATGAAACACATAGATATGTTGATGATGAATCAAAGGGGTTTAATGAAACATAAAGGTTTAACGAAACAAATAGAATAAATTCAATAGAGTGAAATATTGGTGATGAAACAAATGGGTTTAAGAGATGGGTTTAATGAAATATTGATGATAAAACAAATGAGGTTAATGAAACAAAGGGGTTTAATGAAATAAATGGGGTTGATGAAATATTGGTGATGAAACAAATGGGGTTAATGAAACAAAGGGGTTTAAAATTGTTGATATTCTAAAAAAAATTATTTTTTAATTTCATATTTTAAAATAAGATTGGTAAAAATCTTATTTTTTATATACCGTGATGGACTCTTGAGAATCTCAAATGCAATTGATTTTTATTTTAATTTTTAAAACTAAAATTGTTAATATTCTCATTATTTTTGAAAATGAGGACCATGGTTTGTAATCTAAAATTTTATTTTTTATAATGGTTTGTATCAAATCATTAATGATTTGATTCTCCTACCAAATATTACAAATTACTATAATTAATAAATTAAAAGTCAATTTACATTAATGCCCTTTTTAATTTAAAAAAAATGGAATTATTTCATTGATTGATATAAGTTTGTATGGTTTGCACAAACGAAGTTGGTTTGCAAAAGATCACCACCCTATATATATATATATAGGGAAGCGATCATAGAAAAACCACTATTATATTGCAAACTTTGCACACCTAGTTTAACCAATCAATGAATTTTTATTTATTTTCCTTTTTATTTAATTAGAGGGGTGTATTGGTAAATTGGTTTGAAACGGTTTATAAATGGAAGTTATGATTTTGAGTTATTTTAGGATAGAATATTTTGATTATATGATTTTGAGTTATTTTGGGATAGATTATTTAGATTATTTTTTTTTTATGTAAAAAAATTATTATAAACAATATCCGATTTTGAACTTAAGGAGGAGTTTATATTTATATTTTTTTTCTAATAAATTTGCAAATTTCATTAATATTTGCATCCACATTTATTATTATTATTATTTGCATCTAAATTTTCTTCATCGGTAAATTAACGAAGGATACAAATTTGATGATTATAACTTCATGTAAAAATGAATCTATTGAGACTTAATGAAATTGTTTCATGGATTCATCATTTTTGATGCAATTGATGAAACTGTTGATATAATTGATGAAATTGTTTCAGAGATATATATCTTTTTCGATGCAATTGATGAAACAACTCATGAAACATGTGAAATTGAATTTATGAAACAATTTTATTAATAAAAATATTGATTTTCATTAATAAAAACAACTCATTTACGTTTAATTTTCCTTAAATAAAAATATTAATTATCATTAATTAAAAATATTAATATGGTAGGTTTTGTAATTAATTAAAAATATATTAATTGACTTTGGACGATTTTGTCCTTCCTAGATATTTTCATCAATTAAAAATATTAAATTTTAACTTTTATTAACATAAATAACTCAAATAAATCTTGACCTTTGATTGATACAATCTATGGTGGTTAGATGGGTTGCAAAGTTTTCATTATAAAGGTGGTTTGCAAATGAAACCACCTCTATATATATATATATATATATATATATATATATATATATATATATATATATATATATATAATTTTACAAAAATTGTATATTGGCGACGGGTTGGCGGGTAAAGCTAGGCCTAACCCAATTTCAGCCCTCTTAAATAACGGTTTGGGGGTTGGCGGTTTAGCGGTTTGGCAGGTTGGGTTTAATTGGGTTGTTAGCGGGATGAGTTGGACGGGTTTCGCGGGTTGACGGTTTTCTGTACACCCCTATATTGACCTAAATGCTAGCCCAAAAGATAAAACGACCTAAGAAAAGAGAAAAATCTCGGCCCACCAAGCAACCGACCCAATACCAGACCCAAACTCAAATATGAGAACCGCACCAGATCCGACCCGGTCCGGATTTTTGACCCGACGCGAGTGATGTCGCGCGACAGCCGTGTTTTCAGGCCTTTTGGCTTCGTTTTTGGTACGTTTTCGCCGATTCTTTTTGCTAAAACTCTAGAAAATGATTTTCCTCAACCATAGGAATAAGAATTAACGAAAACCATCAAATATTGAGTCCCATTTGCTCATTTAAAGTTGGGGTTAAAAACTCACTCGAAAATCAGAAAAGAAAACGCAAAATAGGACATTCTAAACCAAAATCTGAAACATGAGGCTACTAAGGTTCGATAAACAACTTAAAAACGAAGCTAACCATATAAAGAACTCGGATTTTGGTTGAATATTTTACCTCAAATCGTCGATAAACGGAGCTTTTCGATTACGAACTTCAACCTTCGACTTCTCTCTCAAAAGTCGAGTAAACCTCAATTTTCTTGAACCAAAAATGAAGAGAACGAGGTTAGCTACATAAATATGAGAACGAGGTTAGCTACATAAATCTGTGAGTTTTTGGCTTATTTGTTGACTTAACGAACCAATAAGAGCCTCCCAAGATCATCCATCGTTTTCAAAATCTTATTCTCAATCAGACTTGTACCTTTGGCAAAACAGGTCCCTCAAAAATGAGGAAGTTGACGTTGAAACACACCCTAAACTATCAGGTAAAGACATTCGGCCCCTTGGCTTCAATGTTTTGCCCAATTATACACTTTTCACCCATGTTTTGATATTTTCTTTCATTTTTGGTCCGATTGAACATAAACTCCTTTCGTCACTTATCATTTTCCTTAAATGCCATGATTGCCCCTTTTCACGTTTTTCTTACATTTTTTTGTCCAATAAAATAAAAACACGTTTTATTTTCCTTTTTCCTTTCTTTTCATAATTATTTATTTTCCCCATTTTGGGGTGTCACATTCCAATTACGATCATTGACTGCAGTGCCTTGGACCAGAGTACGTGAACCTCTACCCCAAGTATAGAGGTTGTAGTAATGTTCACCTCAGGTTTGACTAATAACGTTGAGTACTCTCAGTCATTCTTAAAGCACTCAATAACGCTGACGATTCTCCAGAACTTGGGAATCATCTGCCTTGCAGAAAGGTTAAAGGTCTTGAGGAACGGCCTCGATAGTGTCGAATAGGGCCAAGTAAACCCTATGCTGAAGGGATATTCGTACATGACGAAATACCCCCTCGAGCATTCTTGTAGCCTGTTGATCCAAACTTTATCAGTGATTTGATGATGATCCTTTACTTAGTAAAAATTACATTAACTGTCATAGACTAAGTCCTTCAGCATCAGCGATTGTTCACTGAGTTTGATCAGTGATCGTTAAGTGCGTTATTAAGTAAACAGTTCCTTATGGGTGCTTTTGGTATGCAGACTGGGTGGGACGGATTGGACAAAAAAATTAGTCCCATGTTTGGTATGCCATGGGACAAAAATCAAATGGGACAACATGGGACAAAAACTTAATTTCGTGGGACAAAACTTGAGTTTTTTTGTTCCACCAAAATAGGTGGAACAACATGAGACTAAATTGAAAGATTACAGTACTACCCTTTTTTTACACCTGATACCTAAACCTAATACCAAATCATGCCTCCATCCATCCAAACTTCAAGACTTCGTCTCCACAGTTCATCATCTTCACAATACATCTTTGTTCTTCATTGTCTTCACAGGTTCGTCTTCTCACTGCTCTTGAATCGATTTATTCACTGCCTTCTCGAGTTATGTGGTTTTCTGTTGAATCGATTTTTTTAATCGATTTCTTCACTTCTCGAGTTTTGTGGTTTATATGAACTTCTCGACATCTGTGGTTTTTCTAATCGATTTTTATTTAGGGTTTTCGACTTCATTATTCAAAGGTTCGATTCGATTTCGACTTCATTATTCACTGTTGTTGTTGATTTGATTTCAATTTCTTCTGAATCGATTTCGTGTTGGTTTTGAAGTGGGTTTTGATTTTGATTTCTTCACTGCTTTTATTCAAGTTGGTTTTGAATGGACTTCTTCACTGCCTTTTAATTTACTAATAATGTTGAATAGAGCAGCCGTAAATTAATATTTTTGAATCAACTTGTTAGTAAGTAGGAAGACTTGTGTGTTTTGCTATTTTATATGTTGCTGCTACTGATATGTTTTGCTGCTGCTACTAATATGTTTTGCTACTGCTACTGACTTGTGGGGATTACTATGATGCAAGCATCTTATCAAGAAATAAACTTGAAAATTGCAACATTTTATTTAATATAGCATCTAAAAAGTGTTGGATGCCTAAGGTTTTAGCTAAACATTTTTATTTATATAGCATCTAAAAAGTGTTGGACGTTCCCCCCATTCCAAGTACTTCCATTACAACTTCTCATTCCTTCGTTCCAAATGAAGGAGAAGGAACAAGTAAGAAGATAAAAAGGACAACCGAGCTATCAAAGCTAGTAGAAGAAACCAAGAATGAAATCCATGAAGCAACCAAGAATGAAATCCATGAAGCAACCAATCAAATGAAAAGGTTGGTGTCAGTCATCTCCGATTCCTACAACCGAAATGGATGGCTTGAGCAATGAGTTGAAGCGACTTTGACTTGGTGTGATGGAAATCATTCAAATGGGTAAGTACTTTGGGGACAAACCATCTAATATCGTTTTTGGAAGAGTTTGGATGATGCTATGAAGCTAGAATTTGTGAAGTCAGTTTATGATGAGGACAAGTAAAAATATTAGAATATGATGAAAACAATTGTTGTCTTGGAATGTTTAAATTATTTTTGGTACAATTGACAAGTTTGTGAAGACAATTGTGGTTTTCAAATGTTTAAACTTTTGACGATGGTATGACACGTGTTTAAAGTATTTTTGTGTTGAAAGGTTTTTAAATTATATATCTATTTAGCATTGTTGTGTTGGAATTTTTTTAAGTTATGTATGTATTTACAATTCTTGTGTTGGAATGTTCTTAAATTATGTACATATTTACATTTGTTCTGTTAGAATGTTTATAAATCATGTATACATATTTAAAAAATAATATAAATATTATAGATAAATTTATTTAAATATATTTTGGTTGATTTGTGTCACTTACAATCATTGTATGATATAAAATAACATTAAACAACATTTAAGGGTAATCTGGTCATTTTAACACTTGTGTCCTGTCCTGTCTAGCTTATCAAACGCAAAACAGACAATTAGTCCTGTCATGTCCTAGTCGTACCAAACGTAGGACAAACAATTAGTCTTGTCATGTCCAGTCCAGTCCAGTCCCATCCAGCCTGCGTACCAAACGCTACCAATGTAATCGCTGAAGACAAGTTTCATATTGAAAGAAAACCTCAGCAGAAGTCGAAGACCAAGCTGATGATAAAGACAAATCTACTCATGACCTGAAGCAAGATTTAGTGACATCAAGACTAGTCTACTAAGTGTGTCAAATTTGACCATGATTATATGAACGCTGAAGATGCTCATCAGTGAAAACTGAAGACACTCATCAGTAATAGCTAAAGACACTCATCAACAATAGCTGATCAAGAATTGTGTTATACAAGATTTGTTTGTCTTGTCTTCTTGCACAAATAGTACAAAAGTAAACCTGCTTTTGTCTATATCCGTACAAACTCCCTCTTGCTCCACTATTCATCTTACGACTAAAGGCATGGCTTGGATAAAGTCAAATGCATGCAACTAATCCCAAATGAACACGTGGAATGTACCTTATACTTTGCATTAACTGCGTATGGTATAAATAGAAATGAAGACCATCCTCTCACTTATGGCTAAAGGCATGGCTTAGATAAAGTCAAATGCATGGAACCAATCCCAAATGAACACGTGGAATGTACCTTCTACCATGCATTAACTGTGTAGGGTATAAATAGAAATGAAGACCCTCCTCTCAATAGATCCCTCTCTCCATTTATCTTTGAAGAAATCTATTCTTCAAAACCCTTCTTCTCTTTATATCTTCTTTTGCAAGAAACTTAGTGATTCTCAAGATTGTTTAGAATAGGTTTACCTTTCTATTTCTGCAACAATCTGTAAATTCTGTTTTTGATTTCTCTATAATCAATGAACAAATTTAAAAAGTAAATTTTGTATTTGTATTCACCCCCCCCCCCTTTCTACAAACTTAAACCCTTGTAAAACCTTTATCGGGACCAACATGGCCTCAAAGTGCCAGGACAATACAAGGAGATATTGTTGGGTATCTATGCCAAGGCTCTAAAGTTCTTGAGGTCGTCTTCATCCTCGATAGTGCTAAAGGGGTCCAACATTTCCGAATAGTCGGGTATTCTAACATAAGCACTATATAGAATAAAATCCTCCCAGTTTTTACTAGGCTTGTTCGCTCTGGTCTTTAAGTGCATACGAATAAGAGGAAGGAAGATCGTACCTTAAATATTTTCTAACCTCGAACAAGGAATAGCAAAGATTTTTGCAGGTTTTGTAAAGGATTTCTGGAAGCTCTCATATGTAACACCCCAAAATTTCCCGTAAGTAAAACTCGTTTCTTTGATCATTTTGAGAACCCTTGTTTTGATTATTTGAATTAGAAATAGGTTACCTAAGTTTTCTAAGTGGGTCGTAAGAATTCGGGTGCAAAAATCTGATTTTCCAGCTTCGGTACCACCAGGGTGACCTTGAGGGCAAAGTCGCGGGCCACATGGGGCCTTCGGTACAAGAGGCGTGATAATGCCCTATGAGAGTGACATGGGCATTGTCGCTGGTCACTCTCGCCTAAAGGGGGAAGGTCGCGGTACTCTTCATGCAAGTATGCCCTGCAACAGTGACATTGTCACTATCGCATGTCAAGGTCGCCGACGGGCCACAGACCATTAAATGCTCTTTTGTTCCACATTTCTTCATTTACCACTCACACCAACCTTTCTCATTTTTCTCCCACACGATTTTCTATCCTTTATTCCAAACCCTGGATCTCATCCAAGCATTAAATACTTAGGATTAAAAATCTCTTCCATCAATTACTACAAGATTTATTGACCTAGGGTTCAAGATCAAGATTGTCTCTATTTTGGGAAGATTTCTTGGTTTCTAGGGTTTCACCTAAACCAATCCTATGTGAGTTCATTCTCAAATTTTAAAACCTTATACATGTTAAAATCATATTTTAGACTTCTAATCATCTCCTTTTTTATATTTTCTTTGTTAAAATGGTTTTGGTCTAACTTGGTATTTTGGAGATTTTAGGGTTTTTAGTATTTTGCAATATGATGAAGGGTTCTATGAGTTGTGTCATAAAATGTTATTAAGTTTACATATTTGTGGTTAAATACTTGGATGGACACATTTTAGCCATATTTATGGTTTTATCTTCAATGAAAGATTTACTTAGCAAGAGTGGGTATTTTGGAGAAAGGAACATATGGATTGTTGATGGCATCACCAAAGACTATTTTAGAATGGCAAAACTTTTGGAAAATCTATTTTATGAAAGCTTGATTTGGGAAAAATGAAAGAGGCCATGGTTAAACCTTGATGTTGATTTGGTTCCATATGGTATGGAATATGCAAAGAAATACATGTTTATGGAATTATGACTTTGTGGAACTATATGTGTGATTATAGTTTATCACAAATGTAATTGTGACAAGTCTTAGACTATTACTATTGGATCCATAGGTATAGAGTCGTCTTGATTTTGGGATAATTCTCGTTTGTAACTAGTTGAGACATTGGGCCCCAGTTATGTGGGACCGGATACTAGCCATGGGTCGTAAATGTAATCCTAGTGAATGAGTATGATTATGATCATTGGGTGCCCTCCCCCACATCTGAGTACGAGTCGATGAACTCGTGGCCTTGATCCTAGTATTGAGCTTGTAACTTGGAAATTAGCATACTTTTGTGTTCCGCTACAATCCTTGGAAATTGGGTCTCCCCCGTCATCGTAAGATAGTTTTGGACCTTAAGGTCCTTATGTGGTTATTTGGCACATTTTACCTTTCTAAATTATTGAAAAGTTATTTATTTATATTTAAATCATTCCAAGTTATTTCTATAAATTGTTTGTTCTCACTAGGCATTAAGACTAACACTTTTTTAAATGACATGTATAACAGGTTCCCTTAGTGGTGGGCCGCACAAGGTTTGAGGGAAGAGTGTTGGGCCATTATGACATTTTTGGGATAGATATTTTTGGAGACATGGCGTACATAAAAGATAGATACTTTTGAGAGATTGAACCGACAACCATTTAATCTAGATATAATTATTTAGATTAGCATGTTGTTGACTTTAATGTCCATTCATAGTTGTTGTAAACGCTATTACCTTATTCCTTGTTTGGGTGATTTCCATCTATTTAAGTTGTCCTATTTCATATGTTTCAAGTTTAAATTTACCCCTATTTTTAGGGTGTTACATCATCTCTCTAAAAACTCGTAAACATGAAAAGGAAAGGAAATCAAATGAGATCGCCTTTTATACGATTTAGTGTGTCAAGTCGCTCAATCGATGGTCGCCACCTGTCCTACGCCTTTTTGCATCCCTCGTCGGATGAACGACAGGTGCCCATAACAGTTGCACCATGCGCTTGATGCACTAATGACATCACAAAACTTATCGCCTTTTCGGTTATCGAGATAACCGATTCAGTTCCAAAATGAAATTGATTCAGTTTCTCCAAACAACACGTGTCACCATTTGGAGTGAAATTTGAAATTAAAAGTTGCATATCTCATTCCAAATTTCGGGGGCAAATTGTTTTGGTAAAAAATATCAAAGTCACGACCGACGTAAGAATCTTATGACTAGATACATTTGACGAACATATACTAACGACCAAAGACCATAAGACTAACGGTCGTCACTTTCGAAGACAATCGTAAGTTCATCCTGACGTACAACTAGTGACTGAAGATATTTATACTATTGATCGTCATTAAGAAGAGACGATCGTGAGTATCTATCGACACACACTTGTTATTATTACTAACAACAACTGTTATGTTTTATGGTTTAGATGGCAGGATTCAATTCATTAAAGGCAAATAGCATAACCGAAGACACGGATTCAAGACCATTTAATGACATGACCGTTGTTGTCATAAAAGAAATTTGAGACAACCGTTACAATAGAGACATATATAAAGGACCTAAAGGAATTCAAAAGGTCAGAACAAGTTGATCATCAATACATCAGATATCTCAAGCTTCTCAATTTAATCACCGGAAAAAATCTCTCAAAGATTCATACGACACACTCGAGACTCTTACGCAAATCTTACGATTTCTTTACTTACGATCAGATTGTAATCATTTGTACTTACGACCCTTGTTATTAAGGACAACGTCCCCGTTTGACATCACTAGTGCACTTACGACCTTCACTGTTGTTCGTGGTTTTTACCCTCGACAGGGTTTTCCGCGTCACCAAATTCTCGTGTCTTATTTATCTTTCTGTGTTTATCGTGTGTTTATCGAATAAAACCAGTCTTTAGTTGTTAAAGCTCCAAAACGACCTTCACTGATGGTAGGTATCACAGACGACCCTTGTCACCGACTGATCATCGATGACACGTGTCACCGACGACATCATTCACTGACGGATCACCGACGGTTTTTAATTATTAAAAAATAAAAATATTTAGTGACAATATTGTTTTTTATTTAAAAATACATAATTTTCTGTACAAAAAGTCATGTACAAAACATGCTCAAATTTTCAATGAATATCCAAAAGCAACAATATCCAAAATGCAACAATTCAATATCCAAATACATTAAATTAATATATCCAAATACATTCAAAACATCCTACTACGGGGGAGGAGGGTTTGGAGGGGTTTCCACCCTGTCACTGTTTATGCTAAAAATTACTCTTAGGAATAACCTAAGATCGTTGTGGAGGTTTAACAACTAAATATGGTTTTCTTTGATAAACACACGACAAATGCAGAAAAGTAAATGAGACGAGAGATTTTGGTGATGCGGAAAACCCCTGTCGAGGGTAAAAACCGCGGACGACAATAGGACTCATCGGTGCACTAGTGACGTCTGTAACACCCTAAAATTTGGACAACAACAAATAGGGAAATTCCGGAAATTGGATAAATTTAAAACTTTCGGATGCAATAAACAACTATAGCCTGCTAATGGGGAAGTTTGTAAAACCAAAGTGGACAAAGTAATGAGACGTAACATTAACAACCTATTTAATCTAGACTTCAAAAACTAGATTAACAATGGTGTTCATATATCTCCAAAATATCGCTCTTCACAAAAATTCTCAAAAGACTGACTCCTTGAGTGCTTCTAGATGCACCGAGCAACATGTCAACCCGTCCTAATCCCGCCGCTAGTGGGACCTGTAACCAATATACATCATAACAAGTGTTAGCCTTATTTTCCTAGTGAAACCTCATATAAGTACATTTATGAATAAACGATATCAAAGCGCAACATAAAGGTTACCGAATTCAAATTGGTAGCACTTTACCATGAGTCTCAAACTTTCACAAAATGTCCCACACATGAACATATATATGAGGGATAACTATTGAAATACGAGGGAGACCCGTTTCCATTAAGGTGATGAGTACACGTGAGTAGAGTCACCTAAAGATGTTATTGGGTTGCACCTCGGGTTCCGGTCTTAGTGCACATACCATATCGGCATCACAACCTCAAACCATTCCATACCTTTATTGCTTACTCTGTAGAGTTACACTTCAAGGATTTATGAAACCTTATTACATACCCAAACTAGACAAGTTCCACCTCAAGGACGTTGATATCCTTTATTGTATACTTGCTAGTGGCCCACAAGATGGCACCTCAATCATAAACACACAATATGTATCCTCATACATAAGGATTTAGACACCCAAACTCATAATGTCACAACACAAGATCATAACATGGTAATACATCGTATGCTAACGTATTCTCTACCACATACACATTTATCATCGCATAGTCTCAAATGTGCAATTTCATAATTCAACATGAACTCTTTTATCAAATTTTTATCTTTTACCAAATTATAGCAAATGCATATTCAAATAACCCCAACCCATATTCGTAAGTCCTTAGGGTCATTTCTCCCAAAATAATCATTTTATAATTTAGGTTAAACTCATGAAACTTTGATTGTAATATATACATATATCCCATAATAACTCATCTATAGTAGTATACGTAAACAAGACCCAACAAACATCCATTTTGGTCAAGAACCCATAAATCACATTCTAGGTCAAAACCCATAAATCACATTGTAGGTCCAAACCCATAAATCACCATCACACACTTAATGAATCTAAAAAATATATATATATATTTATACACATTTATAGAGTTGTATAGTGTAGGAACTCACCAAGGGTTTTGTAAAGAGAAACCCCTAGAATTTGGAGAAGACCCTAGGATTGGAGATGAAGTCTTGAGCGTTAAAGGAGCTTGAACCTACTACAATGATGTAGGAGAAACCCTAGGTGAACATTTATGACCAATAGATGCTTGGGGTTGCATTAAATGCAAGGGGAATAAAGCAAAACAGAGAAAATCGCACCTATGGTTGTGAGAGAATTGCAAGGCTGAAAATCCATCAAATGAGCTACCTCTCTTACAAAATCGGGTTGGGCACTAAATGGGGAAAACCCCGTGGGTGACAATGGCCGGCATAGTCGCTGTCGAGGTACCGAGAGTGGTGGGATGGGAGCGACAGTGACATCAAGACTTTGCCCATGGCAAGGTCATCGGGCATAGTCACTAGCATTCCCCCGATCCTCTCAATCACCAAACTTGATCCATTTCAATCCTATTTCGAAGGTTAACAGTAAAAATCACGACTTAAACATAAACACTTTTTCCAATACATAAACGTAGTTAGATATTTATACCTATACATATCTAATGACCTGACACCCTAGTTAAGGATTTACAAATACCTACATGAAAGAAGGAGAGACTCACCAAAAATTTGAGGTGTTACAACGTCAAACAGGGACATCGTCCTTTAGTAACAACGGTCGACAATACAAAGATTACAATGAGATCGTAAGTAAAGAAATCGTAAGATTGCTTGAGATCTTTGAATGTGACTCGTATGAATCTTCGAGTGGAACTGCTTGTGAGTAGCTTGTGTTGTTGATGTTCAACTCGTGTTATTCAGGATCGACTAACTTTTGTTTAGGTGGAGTTAGGAAAACATATTTTCCAAGGGAACGATATGAGCTGTTATGGAATGTTTCCACCCTGTCTCATTTTGATCCCCAAACTTCACAATGTAAAATTGAAGTCAAACGAATTAGAATCGATACCTAATACGTTTAATGTTATTCCAAAAATGACAAGATCACATATACGAGCTGCAAATATACCCGCAAGGTCAAAAGTCCCTAAATAAGGGCACAACGTCGTTGGAAAGTGCGTTTCAATCACACAAGGTGGAGGTGCGGTTGAGGTCGTGGATCCTAAAAAAAAATGGGGGAAGCTACTTGGTTCGATAAATACTCATCTAATGGAAGAGAAGAGTAAGGCATAATCATTTATTATCAATACTTATAACACCCTAAATTTTAGAGGAAATAAAAATTCGAAAATTTCGCAATATGACGACTGTAAAATGAGTAAACCTGAATAGATAATGACCTGCTAAACCAAACCCAAAGTATCAACCCGTGAACTGGGAAATATAGTTGTAGCCTTTACAATTAAGTCAAATGAAGAATAATATTCAACAACCTAATAATCTAACTTAGACTAGAAAGATTAAGGTCGGGTGTTGCCATTCTTCCAAAATGTGTATTTACTATCGCCAGTGTATTGGTCGATATATCTTCCAAAAAGACCGCTCTCGACCCCTAGGTCGCTCACTCATTCCCGACGAATCCCACCGCTAGATTGACCTGCTACACATGTCATTTTAAGAAAAAGTGTTAGGCTAAAGCCTAGTGAGATCAAACAGTTGCATTTAGAAATAATTAACAATAAGCGTAAGTAAAGGAAATGAAATTATAATAGGAATAATAGTGCTTTTACCATAAACAATTACCTCTTGGGTTAACGGGGGAGACCCACTTACTAACACAAGTGACGGAACACAAAAGTAAGCCACTTGATAAGTCAGTAAAACCAAAACACATAAAAGTATACGCAAGGGATGTTAGGCTCGGTGGCTTTAAACGTACACCCGCGGAAAGTCAACTTCAACCACCTAGGGTCCTTACGTTGAAATACTCATCCAATATCGTAATACTTAGCACGTAGGACTTATAACCCAATCCGAAGCCTAAACGTGCCTCGACGTGAGAACTAATGTCCCAACGTCGGACTAAATGCAACAACAATTATGGGGTCATGACTCCCAAGTGAAACCAAATATGCCATTTAGAGTTAACCGACTAACCAATAAATGATGTTAAGATATAACATCCAAGACATTGACAAATGGAGGTTTTCACATAATACTTGCATAATTTTACCAAGAGGTTCCAATTTGACATATGAATCACATACACATATTCTAACCATTTGAGTCACTTTAACATTTCAAAACTCCAGTTTTGGCTCCCAAGTACTTAAACCAAGGTTATAGTAGGACAAGTCTCCCATGTACAACTTATCAGCAGTTCGACCTAAAAAATTCATCAACTCAATATTAATTAATTTTTGAAGCTAGAGTATAGAAAAGTGTAATGCCAAACCATGTTCACATATAAATCCAAGGTACCCGTTTTCTTTTCTTGAAATCCCATCCAAACACATAAACCCTAGAATCTCCAAAATTAGGGTTTTAGGTGATAATGCACCCTAAGTTGTATAAGTAAAAATGGAGATGTCTAGTAGGTTAAAAACATGATTTTAACATGTATAGAGCTTATGAAAAGGATGAACTCACCTTCTTAGGTTTTGCAAGTAAAACCCAAACCCTAGGAGATAAACACTTGAACTTAAAGCCTTCAACAACCTAGGATATTGACATAAATGATTAATGGGAATGGTATCTAAAAGTATTTATGAAAAGAGAGATGAAGGGGATGGATTCTTACCTTAGAATTGCAGAGGAAACGACCTAGAAGCCAACCAAAATCAGATAAAATGAAGTAAGACTCGGATCTGCCATTTTATACCCCAAAACCCCCGTCCGCGATAGTGACACGGCGACAGTGACATTGTCACTGTCGCGGGGCATAATCGCCCGACTCTCACACCCCGCGGTACAATCGGTGCGAGAGTGACACGAGATAGTGACCAAGGCACTATCGCCTGGCACTATCGCGCGGGATGTACCGAGAGTTACGAGTCCTCGACAATTGTGCCTTCGCGATAGTGACACCCTGTCACTATCGCGGGCACTATCGCGAGCCTAGTATCGCGACCAAAATGGCACACGAACGAGCACACGCGAAGTACGTACAATAGGTCTTAATTTTAAACTGAGTTCTCTTAAACGGTACGCTCTTAACAAAGGTTTAATCCTTCGCTAAACTATCAAATTTTCGGGGTGTTACAATACATAAACCTCTTATGAGATTGTCTCTATTTATAACTATGTCTATGAATAATTACTGGAGGACGTTTCAAAGTTAATATTGATTCCATATATCAAAGAAATCTCAAATGAATTATAAGAGTGCATATGAGTCGATGGACAAATCATACATACTCAATGATGATATATTTGCATATACCGTTGCTTATGAGAGGATAGAACATGATGACATCGAACCATGCTCAATTGAAGAATGTCAACAAAGAGTAAATTGGCCTAAATGAAAAGAAGCAATCCAGGATAATTATATTATTTGACAAATGAACAGGCATTTGGTTCGGTAGTGCTAACCCATCAAGTGTAAAGCCTGTAGGACATAGATAAATCATTTGTTAGAAAAGTGTAATGAGAGTAATTAAGTCATAATGTATAAGGCTCTCTTTTGGCACAAGGTTTCTCATAAGGCCTTGGATTGACCATGAGAAAACTTACTCTCTCGTGATTGACGTTATAACGTTATGCTAATTAATTTGCCTATTAGTTTCCGAAGGACTGGAAAATGCAGCTCATGGATGTGGTTACTACATATCTTTATGAGTATTTAGATTTAGAGATATATAAAAGTGCATGATGACATTACATTACCCAAATCAAGTAACTTGAAACCACAGAGTGCGTTTGCAATAAAATTGAAACGCTCACTTTATAGATTAAAGCGATATAGGCAGATGTGATACACACACCTAAGTGAATACTTGATTGGGAAATGATATAAGAACGATAAACCGTATACCCTTGCACATTTATTTAGGATAACAAGTTCTAGATTCTTAGTGTAGCCATATATGTCAATGTTATGAACATAACATACACTCTTGATTAAATAAGAGAAACCACAAGTTACTTGAAATCTGAATTTAAGACGAAAGATCTTAGGAAAACTTGGTTTTGTCTAGCTACTTGAGCTAGGACACGGAGTTTGTGGAATATTAATCCACCGATCTGCATATGTCCGAAAAATGACCAGGCGATTTAATGTGTACAAAGCGCATCTGACTAGCACTCCCATGATAGGTCAAAGCGTTGGATATAAGGAAATATCTATTTCGTCTAAACGATGAGGCGATTTAATATGTACAAAGCGCATCCGACTAGCACTCCCATGATAGGTCAAAGTGTTGGATATAAGGAAATATCTATTTCATCTAAACGATGATAAAGAGGTGTTGGGAGATGAAATGCTATACCTAAGTACAATAGGCACATTGTTGTACTTAGCACAATACACTTGACTGTATATTCTATTTTTCAGTGAATTTGTTAGCTAGTTTTAGCTCAGAGCTAACGCAAAGTCATTAGAATGATATCAAATTAACCTTTTGGAACTATTGACACGAGCTTATACTTCCCCTATATGAACAAAAATGGGATTGATAATGACCTACTAAAAATGTGAGTGGCCAATGTACCAGCCCTTATAGAAAAACACCAAACAATGTATTGGTATATATTTGCTGATATTAGGCATCTGTCTGACTCATATAAAACTTGTTCCCAAATTGGATAAGGAATCACCATAGGGAACATGCTGATTGCTTGGAAGTAAACTAAGCAAAGCTTATGTAGCTACCTTTGCGAACTATTCCAGCAATATTACCCTACATGAGACTGTTCAAGAGTGCACATGGTTAAGGACTATCATTATACATATTAGAGGAGCTAGTGTTTTGAGTTCAACCAATATCCTACATGTATATATGGAAATAATGCATCATGTATCATAGAAATGAAAGTAAGATACATCAAGGGTGATAACACAAAGGATATTATGCTTAAGTTTCTATACAATCAACAATAGCAAACTCTCCTCTAGATTCAAACGAATCATGTAAGATGCTAGGAGAATGTGACATATTTGTTTACCAAATCATTACCTAAAACCATATTCGGGAAACATGTAGTAAGTATTAAAATGCAAATGTTTTGCAAACTCCCTACATTAATTCACGAGTAAAGGGGAGTAATAGACAAAAGGAGTTGTCTACTAAACATGTACTATTAGTGGGTTGTGCTATTTTACTTCGCCCAAGGTTTTATTTTTTCCACTGAGTTTTGTTCCTTGGTGCAAGGTTTTAGTGAGGCAACAATTTATAAATCATCTTATTTTTTAAACATCTTGATTGATTGATGTACGAATCAAGAAAGATAGTAAACTAAAAGAATTGTTTAGTGGTGTGTTGTACTCTTTCCTTCGTCTAAAATTTTTATTTTTTTTCCACAGTTTTGTTTCTTTGACGTAAGGTTTTAATGTGGCAAGAACTATACACAATCACTCATTTGACTCGGCACAATGGGAGTGTTGAAGGATTATGTGTTATCATCAAAAGGAAGTGGTTGAAAGAATACTTTTCAAGTATTAGAATTTACCATGATGAATGTTTTCTTTTCTTTATAAACTCCTTCCTATTTAAAGGACTTATAATTAATGAGAATTACAGATTTCATTTATGTGTTAACTCTTGTTTTATATGGTTTACTATAACAATTTTGCAATTTTCAACCACGTTAATACATAGCTTGCCAAAATGACCCAAAATCCTTGATAAACCCCTAAAAAACCCACAGTGTGATGCTCCAAGTCGGTTTTAGGGTTTTTCTGTTGTAAAAGTGATCGATTTGTTCCTCTCTCCATCTCTCAAATTAACGTTGCTCCTGCCTCCTGGTACGACTTTCTCTCCAGTCACTCCCTGTTCTTATCTTTCTAAATCATCCCTCTTCAACAAAACCTAATCGTTTTTCAGGTATAATTTTTTAAGTGGGCGTTTGGCCATACTGATTCCAGACAACGGGGTAATTTCCTTTGATTCAGACCCCCAATGTGCTTTCAATTTGTTTCTATGGATGCCTTGTTAATCGATCTCTCAAATTCAGAAAATATTGTTTAATTAATGGGAGGATTTTGATGTGTGTGTTTGATTCCATTTCTTTCAGATAATTTTATATATTTTTTTAATCAATAATAGTTTTACTCTTGATTGCTCTTGATCATCTGATAATCTTATGCTTAATATGCCGTATTGCTACTGCTGCTGTTAGGCAGTTAGTTTGATTGCTTCTGCTCAGTTTAGTGGTTGCATTTTCATTTGCTGCACAGTTTTGCACATTTTACTCGGTATTCATGGCACAAATGGTTGTTATTTACGTTTGATGATTGTGTTAATATATCATTGAAGAATCAATGTTGAAATAACGGTGTTAATTTAGTACTTTGATTTTGAGTTTGTTCAAGTTTATTTTAGTTGTTTGTTCTTTATCTTGCTTTGTTTTTCCTGATTATTCTTTTGATAGTAGACCTTACATGCATGTTTATACCGAGGCAGAGAGGTGGATCCAAGAATTTTGTTGTTACTGATATCACAAAATAATTATCGTAATATAAAATAAAATATAAATTAATTATAGGACTCGGTTTTTGGCCATTTCCTGCCGATTAAATATTTAAGTCATGATATACTAATTTTATTCAAATGCTTATCTATTAAAATCAATCGGTTGTTGGTGTATTTCAACTTGAGGATTCTACATGACCGGATCAAGATGCAACATGCAACAAATAAATCCCAAGTATAAACAAGTTAAGCCTAAAATCTAAAGATGTAACCCCAAATATAAACAAATTAGTCTTACAGAGTTAACCCTGACTATGAAATATTAACAAAAAAGAAAGAAACAAATTTACCCTAAGCATTAACATAAAACATACGTTAATAACAAAAATATTAACAAAAAACAAGTTTACCTATTTATTAACATGATCCAAAAGTAACTCTAAACTTTAAAATAAAGCATAAAATATTAACATAACTCAAAAACAAGTTTACCTAAATATTAGCATGGTATAAATTAACCATGAACATTAACATAAGACAAAATTTTAGTAACATAAATAATAACATAAAAGAAAAACAAGTTTACTTAAATATTAACATAAAGCAAAAAAACAAAATGGTGAAAAGAGTTGGGGTTTAGTTCAGAGTACCTCATGAGGGCAACGGCCAGATTCCGAGGATTGGAGGGAGTAAGGAGGTTCGATTTTGCCTATTCAGATTTTGAGCAATTGAGTCATTGGGGGCAAACCTACCCTTTGGTAAGTGATACAAACTTTTAACACCCTACTTATGGGATTAATGTTTCTACATAAGTTTTGGTATGACCTATTCGTAAGGTCATGGTATGCTAATAATCTGCTTACATCTGTAGAATATGATTTCCAAAAAAGGTTAACTATACAAAAAGCCACATATATGAGTTAGGGGCTGTTTGGTTGGTTTCCCATTAAGTTCTGTATGGATAAAGTTGTCTGTGTGGATTAATCTGTCTGTATAGATTTAGAAGGTTTTTATTTGAGAGTTTTTTCATAGATGGAAGGAACGTGTTTTTTAATGAGAGGGACTGGTTTGGAAAAAACTTGGCTTTCTGCATAAAGCTTCCCCTTGAAATTTTACTGAATAAGCTACTTTCTATATCATTAAGCCACTACCAAATAGTCATATATAGCTAACTGAATAAGCTGTGAGTCTCGTTAAGCTCATTAAGCTGCTAACAAACAGGCCCTTAGTGTATATACATACAACTAATTTCTTGGAGGATGCTAATACAATTCCCATCAAAATACTACCTGCAACTAAATCATTTTCCCAGCGAGGCATCACACCTTGCATCATTCCACCGTATGACATGTACTAGTTTTTTTCTTTTTAATCACTAGCACTATCAGTTGCACCTGATCAGGGATACACATTGACAAACAAAACAAATAAGTCAAATTCCTCCATAAACTTCAAAGAACACATAAAACTTCATCTATTAGTTCAAATTGGATAAGAATGAACTCTAACCTTGAGCATCCATCAAAATGCATAAGAAATGTTGGTTTGATCCTTGGAACATCTTTATACGTGTTTAATACATACATGCCTTTCATTTCACTCTTTAATTTTTGTATGAAATAACCGAGTTATGAATTCTTGAAAGTTGAATGGCAGAACTATTGTCACAAGCAAGGTTTTAAAAAGCGGAATCGTGCCTCAAGGCATTTTCCCTCAATGAGGCGAGGCGTAAGCCTCGAGGCGGTTCAAGGCGTAAGCCCCGAGGCGGAAATATATACACTACATAATATATATACACACACACATATATACACCAATTTGCATTCCACTGCTTCTGCCCAGAAAATATATGCAATATATATGTACACTGTATACACACTTGACACTTACTAGACACAAAATATATATCATACTAAGTTACTAAAGGAATTTACATATACTTTTTTCAATCACGAAATATAGATGTACATGTACTAACAAAGAAAAAAATTATTAATCTATTCTAACATATATATATATATATGTGTGTGTGTGTGTATAGGGTTGGGTTCCCGTGAGAAGTAGAAGTTAACGTGAGAAGCGTGAAAAGCGTGAGAAGTAGAAGTTAACAACCCTTGGATGAGAAATCGACGCACATTAGGATGAGATGCACCGAGATAAGATGCACCGAGATGCACCAGATCAATTCCCTTATGAGGCGTAATTCATGGGAGGGCACGAGATTAAAAGTGATCAAACGGTTCAGATCCACTTCTCACGCTTCTCAAGTTAACCTCGACTTCTCACACGATCCTTCGCCTATATGTATATGTATATATTAATATGCTCACAACTCATAAAGAAAAAATATTAAATATCAACAAAGTGTGAGTAGAAGTGTGACTGTGACCCTCACACGTAGTAGAGACTAAATATTAAAGAAATGTATCCAGTAGATACATATACATAATACTTACGTGAACCGAAGAGAATCGAAGAAGAAAATGCAAAGAAAACGGGAGAAAAATGGAACTCACGAAAGATAATAGACAAGTAGCATATAGGGCATAGGAGAACCGGAGAAGAACAAGGTTTTCTAGAAAAAGAAATAGAGAAGGAATAGTCATTTTTACCGCCTCACCGCCTCAGACGACCGAGGCCTCGTCTGGGGATTGAGAGGCGCCACCTCATGTACGATTTTGGACCGCCTCTCCTTGAGGCGTACGCCTCACACGCTTTTAAAAACCATGGTCACAACAAATAGTAGAACATGCATCTTGAACATGAGCAACTTTTTAAGAATCCTTTTTAGCCAGACTCCTTGACATGCACATGCTGATGCTATAAATGCTGCCTCTGTAGTAGATAAAGTCACCATTGGTTGCTTTTTTGAGGGCCATGAAACAACTCCCATCCCCAGCATAAATACATGCCCCGAGGTACTTTTTCGATCATCAACGTCTCCAGCGTAGTTGCTATGTGCGAGTGCTATCAACTTCCCTTCACCGTTTTTCTTTTTCTTGTACCCAGTTCCAAACTCCACAGTCCAGGGTCCCTTTAAAATAACTAGTGCTCCATTTCCATTCTTTGACAACTTACATTTCCAGAACAATTGGGTTGCTTGCAAATTACGTCTGTCCTTGCCAAACTTTTCAAGCATCTGTTTAGTAGATTTCCGTTGACAAATAAAAATTTCATGAGAGTTTTGCACCATCTCTACACCCAAAAAATACTTCATTATACTGAGATTCGACATATCAAACTCTTTTTCCGTTGATTCTTTGAAACTTTTGAACATGTCTTCATCATTTCCGGTAAATAGGAGATCGTCCATATAGAGACTCACAATCAATATCTTGCCTTCTTCACCAGATTTAATAAATAATGTGTCCTCACAATAGCATTTTTTAAACCCCTCTGTGGTGAAATATGCCTCAATTATATTGTACCAAGCTCGTGGAGCTTGCTTGAGCTCGTACAATGCTTTTTTTCATTCTATAAACCTTGTGCTCTTCACCTTGCTTCTCGCAATCCTTGAGATTGATGAATGAACACAACCTCATTTAGTTCTCCATGTAAGAACTCACTTTTTATGTCCAATTGAAATGCATGCTAACCTTTGTGAGCCGCAAAGAGCTAGTATTGTTCTGATCGTATCCCACCTTGCTGGTGCAAACATATCATTATAATTGATCCCTTGCCTTTGAGAGTACCTCTTTGCCACAAGTCGGACCTTGTGCTTGTCCACATCACTCCTATTCTTTTTAGCTCCACCCAACAAGGTACCTAACTCCCATGTATCATTTATTTCAATGAATTTTATCTTCATATCCATTGCCTCTCTCCATTTTGAACTCTTGTATGCTTCTTCAAATGTGACTGGATCGTCAGCTGAGGTAAACATCACCAAGTTATGCATCTTATCTTCATTGAACAAACCCTTGCCAGTCATGTAATCTCCCAAATATGTGGATGCCTTCTGTTTCTCCCTTGATTTTGACTTGGGTGGTGCATCTTCAGGTGATCCATATGGACTTGTGTAACGCCCCAATTTCCATATCCGAGTGTCATTACTTTAATTATACAAATCTTACAATAGAAATTAAATTTTATTTTATTTAATACTTCATTTATTACATCAAGAGTTAAAACATAGTTGAAACATGACTAAAAGCTTGTAATACAATAAACACTTTTTATTGGAACTTTGTAATACTACTTCTTGAGATCCTTCTTTATTCCTTCCCTGAGATGCATGCACGAAATATATAAGCTTTAAGCTTAGTAAGTAGCTATGGTTTCATGAATAAATAACTTTCACAATGCTTGAAAAATACTTTGTCATGCTCATGCATAAAACATTCCTTTGAGATCTCACTTCTCACATGTAAGTATGCCATACTTCTTTGAGGTTCAACAACCCCGGGGTCCATAAAGGTTTCCCCATAAGGTCCGTTTGCAAGACGTCCCTTCATTCTATATCCCGTACGTTGGATATTTGGTCATACATAACATGTGTAAAACTTTCATGCCTTGTATGCACAAATGCATATGCTCGTGTCATAACATGCTATCATATATTTTGATCATAAAATGCATCATAATTTCATTGTATCGTAACTTTATGTATAACAATCATATCAAAATATCTTTATCAAAACTTCCATAATGCATAAAATAATTTCATATAGCATGTATGTATCTCATTAGATCACATAACATACTTACATTGATTTAGCTTAGTTTCTTCTTCTTCTTCCTTGATTTTCTACTTTAAGCCTTGTAGTATTTTAAGAGAGAGTGATTTGGTATGAATTCAAAAGCTTGGTTTCTACTTCTATTTATAGTTAAATATAAGGCTTCAACCACTTGTTCCTTTTGCTTTCAAGATTGTACTCTTATAATTATTTGACACCTCACCCTTTTAGGATAAGAGAATATGCCACATCATGCTTCTAGGGTGCTTTGTCAATTTTTTTAGACTACCATGTCATGCATTTGTAGGATGTACTTGTTAGTAGTTTAGCTTTGCCAATTCATCATCTAGTCTTGCCATGTCATGCTTTTTGCCACCTCATGCTTTTTAGCTTGTACTTGCTATAGCTTATCCTTGCCATCTCATGCTTCCTAGGATGTACTTTCTATTTCTTAGCTTTGGCAATTCATCAATTAACTTTGACAACTCATCATGTAGCCTTACAATTTCATCACTTAGGTTTGCTTTGTCATGCTCTTTAGGTTTGCTTTGTTATATTCTCTAGGTTTGCTTTGTCATCAATTAGTTTTGCCACTTGTAATAGATAATATGGTTATAGATTAATTCCAACTGCTGTTGGATGCTGTTAGACTTTAATTAAATCTTCAGTTTTTGTAATTAAGGCTTAAGATTTTGAAAATTAAACTAATATAGAAGTAGGGTATTACAACTTGGTGGTGTATTTTGACAAAATTACTCATCTTTTCAAGCCTTCTTCTACATCAACATCTTCGTTTTTTACTTTATCATCCTCGTCTCCTCATTCCAACATGTCATTTTTCACATCCTCTGCACTTCTAACTCAATTCCACTTCTCATCCTCTTCACATACTACATTTGTGCTAATCACAAATTTTCTCGATATAAGGTCATAGAGCCTGTAGGCTTTTGATTTCTCACTCACACCAAGTAGAACACATTGCATACTCTTGTTGAGTTCTTTGTCGTTTACTATCTAGCACATGAACATGAGCCGCACACCCAAATATACAAAAATGACTGACCGAAGGTTTTATGCCCACTCCACGCCTCTTTAGGATTGGCATTTTTGACGGCTAAGGTAGGATTCTCTTTATTGACAGTTTTTGAATTATTGTTCTTTTAGATCTGCTGATTCATGTTTGTGTTTATTGATATTTATCGTTATCAAAAGGGATAAAGTTTTGAGGTATCATTGCGCACACAATGCATTTATTTGGAAGCTTAATTTAGGTTATTGTACTAATCACTTGTGTTTGATGCAGTGTGGCCGGTTTATAAGAACAATTTAGGGCACCAAGTGAATTATTTATTTGAAGATGGCTCGTTTCCGTAATGTAAGTGATTTTACTCCAATTTGGTAGTTTGTAAAGATGATTAAATGCAAGATGATAGTTTACTTGTTTACTTACGATCATCATATCCCAATTGTCAAAAATCATGTAAATGATTTGAAGTTTTCAGAAGCAAAATCATTTTTATTAGAGATTTAATGGTCATCACTATGTAAGACCCCGGAATGTCATAGAATGTTATTGGCTTTTAGATGGATATTTGTATTGTAGACATGCTTTAAGAGCTGGATTAATTTGCTATAACAACAATGCCAGTTTCATAAAACAAGACATACTCCTTCCTGTCCATTCTTGTAGACCTTAGGTCCAGTTCTTTTTCTTGAGGATTTTGACGATTCATAGTCAAGGTCTTGAATGTCATAATATGTCGCTCTTAAGTTCCATGATAAATCATTTGTCCTTTTGTGTTTCAATCAGAAAAAGAAGGTGGCGTTTGTGAAACCTATAAAGAAGCAACCACAGCAGAATGTGGATCATGTAACCGGTGACAAGATACCAAGAAGCTTCGTCTTTTCGAGGTTGAAGTTACCTGGTTCTCTCAAACAATTGCAAGCAGACTTGCGAAAGATGATGCTTCCATATACAGCTCTAAATCTAAAGGTAAATCGTACTTGTCAATTCCGTTGATTGTGGCAGTGAAACGTAATTATTTTGAACTATGAAGTTACTGTGACTTAATATTACCCCAATTAGTATACATTGATTAATATATGAATTAGCTTGTTTGGAATACTATACCTTGCATGCCACTTTTTTGGCGTTATAATAGTTTTGATCTGTCACATTTGATGTCTTTGACTGTAGTTGCATGAACTTCTGAGGGTGATTACCCTTAGGGCCCGTTTGGTTTGCCAGATTTTGTGGGATTTGGTACTGGATTCCATTCCAATCCCAAGTTTGGTTTAAGGAAAGTCTGGAATTGAAATCCTGAGATTTCAATGAAATCCCACAAACATGGGCTTTAGAAATCCTATGGGAGTAGTTGGTATTTCACGGGATTTCGTACGACTTGTTTGTAATAATGTTCTAAAATATGTTAACCACTTGTTTTGTAATAATCATTTAATAAAAAGGTAATTTAATTATTTTTATAATTTGTTTTTATAAATTATAAAGAATGGAATTTAATTCCATTCCAAATCCTACAAACCAAACACACCTAAGATTCAAATCCTTTCACGAGGGTTGAGATGTTCATAACTCGGCACTCTATATGTTCATAGGGTTATAAAACACCTTCTTTGAAACCTTCATTGGAATTTGGTTTAAGATGCATATAGATAACCAAAGAGGGTCGGTTGTTCATTCGTAATATGTTTTTCTTGTTTCATGAGGGTGCGTGAGTTTTCAAGGGATGGTATCAAGCTTCTTTCAGTTGTTGCCATTCTACATTGTTGATCTACCTGTGTAAATACATGCGGATGTAGTTATTTTAGTTATGGTTCTAAACTGCAGGAGAAGAAACGCAACAACCTCAAAGACTTCTTGAACGTTGCCGGGCCTATGGGAGTTACACATTTTCTTATGTTATCAAAAACAGGAAGTTCCCCATACTTGAGAGTTGCAAGAACGCCACAGGGCCCAACTCTAACTTTCAAGATTCAAGAATACTCGTTGGCTGTTGACATTGCAAACTCCCAGTTACGTCCAAGAGTACCAAAAGATCTATTCAAAAATTCTCCCCTGGTAATCCCCTAATGTTCATGCTTTCTTAATAGAGAAGATTTATCAGCTAAATATTCGAATATAATTGTTATCTTTTAGCATTTTGAAAGCATTCTAATTATATTATCATTTTGACAAGCTTATATCTCGAATTTGACCTGCTGACCAACAATTAGTTCCAAAAAAGTACCCCCAGCTATGCTTTTAAGGCGTTACATGTGGTTTTCTTTTTTACCTTAGCTGTTTGATGCTTATAGAGTGTTTTGAATTTGAATGGATATATTCACAGATTGTGTTGTCTGGATTTGGCACTGGGGAGCAACATTTGAAGCTCACAACCATTATGTTTCAAAACATTTTCCCTGCCATCGACATTAACACAGTGAGTATCTCTTCCTTTTCGCTTGTATATGCTTAGGATTTTTACCCAATACTAGCTTCAGCTTAGTTATTGATTGATCCTCTTATTGTTAAATGTATTGCAGGTTAAACTTTCATCATGCCAGAGAATCGTGTTACTTAATTACAACAAGGATACAAAGCTTATCGATTTTAGGCATTATTCTATCAGATTGCAGCCAGTTGGTGTCTCACGTAGAATCAGAAAGTTTGTGCAGAACCATCAAGTGCCTGATCTGAGAAGCCTTCAAGATGTGAGTGACTTTGTAACAAAGTACGTACCTCTCTCTCTCTTTCTCTCTCTCTCACACACACACACATAATATAAAGCAAATTACTTCAGCAGTTTCCTGTCTTATAATGTGTTTATGTATATATTAAGTTTGAGTGAAAAACTAACAAATGATAAGCAAATTTATGCATTTGATTGTTTTGTAATATATGTATAATTGTTTTTGTAATCATTCTGTTTGTTGTGTTCTTCCTTCCCCTTGCCATCAAAAGGGCTGGTTATGGATCAGAAAGTGAAGGAGACGAGGAAGCGGCAACAGTGAGCTTAGCAACTGATTTTGGTAGAGTTAACAAGGCTTCTACTAAAAGTGCTGTGAAGCTTCAAGAAATTGGACCTAGGATGACTCTTCAGCTTATCAAGATTGAGGAAGGATTATGTTCGGGCACTGTAATTTATAGTGAATACGGTAAACTATTTTTTTTTTCACCAAACAGCAATATATCTTTCCTTTTCCTCTTCTATTAGAATTTCACACTTAAAAAAAATAATAAATCAATACCCATGTCCCATGAAAATTGGTGATGGTAGTTCAATACAAATATCTGACCATTAGGTGATAGCTCCAATAATTGGCAATTGGCAAACCGCTAGTTAGGCCATGTTTGGCAACAATAAGCTAGTTTATTGAAAAAGTCCGGTTTGGTTAGCTATAAGGCTAGCTTATTGAAGAAGCCCGGTTTTGTTTGCCATAAGCTAGCTTTCTGGAAAACATTTCAAATAGCGTTTCAATAACCTTAATGTTTTTTTTTTTTTTCCTTCTTCCAATTATGCTCCTTAAATATTTTTGACATTTTTTTTAGAGAGAAAAAAAGCATATAAATCATGTATTTACAGTCTTGGTTCCAAAAGAAAAGATGGTGTATTAGAAAAGCCCTTTTCAGAATCAAGGGTGTTCCATATCCAATTAGTTGCAGTTTTTATTGAACATTATGAAATGGAAATTATAGGTGTTTAGATACTCACTTTTATTTTGTTTATTGCAGGAAACAGCGACGAAAAGAAAGAGGAAGGAAATGAAGAGGATGATGATTCAGAAGGAGATGGCGAGGGAAGTGAAGAAGACTAGCTCCATTACAATGCCATTCAGGTGTATTTGCTGCAATAGGAAATGTGGCATTTGCTTCCATTTTGGTGCCAGATACACCGATCGATGTAAGCCCTTGCCGGGCTTCCCAAACATTATTGTCAAGCATCTCATTCACTACTAAAAGAAAGGTATGGATATTCTGCTCGAAAGCTCTTTTAAAAAACTTACCTAAGTTTCCAGATACGAGGCAAGTAGATAAGCAGATTCCTACCTGTATTTTGATTGTCTCGATTCGTCCAGATTCAAATAGCTAACCAGTTTTAGGATTGTTGATTCTTGTTCCCCTTTTTTTAATATTTTTGCATTATTTGATATTATATCCTTGTGGATAAATGTTAAATGTTTGTTTTATTAATTATTAGGAACATGTGTCATCATACATGAACTGTCACATTCGTTAGATAATCATACCAAACTGTCAAACAACCGTCCAAGTCTGTCACTAATGGACCTGTCGGAAAAAATGCGGCTCACGAATTGCAAAGTACGTCATCAAAGCGCCCCACGCGTGCATAAGGGTGCGTTGCACCGTTGTGGGCCCCCACCATTTCCAATATGTTAAATTTAATATATAAAAAAATGGTCTCATTTATATACATACCTACTTATGTTTCACCGATGTGGGATAAGGGTTGAACCTTCAAAAATGAGTTTTCTCCTTTTTCCCAAGGCTTAACCAAAATAAAAAAGACTTTAAACTATTTTGAAATTTTCCCAATTCTTAGATATTTTGCCATCTTGTTTGGCACTTGGTCACCATTTCTCCTACTTTTATCAAATGAAAGTTAAGTGACATATAACTCATTTGTAACGGTTTGTTCTCTCCCTTCAAAGAGAAGTTTATTTAGTAAATGTCCTCTTCAATGTTTGTTTTTTTTCCTTTGAGTAACCGTGGGTTTTCGGGCCTACTTACACGCATCGACTAATCCGTCGGGTGACCATGAAGGACCTGGAGTCATCGTAGGTGAACCTCCATGACCACAAGGTCCTCTTCAATGTTCTTGAAAGTGGATGTAGGGCAAGGGGTTCAAACTATTTTAAACTACGGTACAGATTTTTTTAACCCTAAACCTTTTTAGAATTGATTTATATTATGTTGAGGGTCGCTCCTGATATTTTAGAGGACAGGTCGTGTTCGAAAAACTAAATGTGTTTTTAATTTTTTTTCATATTCTTTATTAAATTATTTTTTAGTGCATTTGTCTTACAATAAACCTACCGATATCTTATTTTTGAATTTGATCAAATTGTCCATCTTTTATTCTCTTTTGACACTAAATTTTAATTTTTAATTTATTATGTTAGTGTGGATTCAAAATTTATAATAGATTCTTCAACTTTTAATTAATGTTAGTGTTTTAACTTTCTTAACTCTTCCAATAAGGGGTCTATGAGGAGGTAGAAGATATGAAATAACATGTAATGGAAGTGGGGAGGGGATGAGATATGAATAACAATCATCTTTCTATTGAATTAATCAACCATTATCGGTAATTACAAAACCCATATCAACGAGAACGTATCGTCATTGAAAATCAATATATTAAAAATTAAAAGTGTGCCAAAAAACATACGGATAAAAGATCGACAAATACTAAAAAAATCTAAATCTATTAAATATTCAAAGGAAAATATAAGATATATCTTTAAAAAAGACTAAACAACTAACGTTATTTAGAGTATCTCTATCAAATATTTTATACTTTTTTCTAAAATAGACAATCTAAATTTAACGTCTCTAAGAAAATTGCATTTAACTCCGATAACTATTTTACCTTTGCAATTTCAATATTATTTATATTATTAAAATATTTTATAAGTTTATTATTTCAAATCATTTTAGAAAAGCATTATACAAAATTAAAAAAATAAAATATAAATTAAGAACTTTAGATTTGAATTTTGGGGGATAAATCGTATAGAAAACATTTTAAAAACAATCATATAGCTAATTTAATCATCATAGTAAAAAGAATAATAAAAAAATGATATATTTATGTCATCTTCAAAAAATAAATTAAAGTAAAAATTGTTAAACGGTTTATATACCGAAAAAATCTATAATAAGACAAAGCTATTTTTTTACAGTAGTAGAAATAAAGCATATACATCGACACATACACCTCTTGTCATTGCTCTAGAGTTTTGTTTAAAACTTTGCATTAAACTATTTATATAGTAACTTTTAAGCAAAAAATTTAAAAAATATTCCAAGACCCTCGCCGACCGATTACCGAAGGTCCTGTACTCTAGGACCACTCCGCACACCCAGAAAACCGTCTTGATTATGTTTTTTAATAAGTTATTATTTTGCAAACAAACTTTAAAAACCGACAAGAATTGTATTTTTTTTTTTTGAAAATCCATTCATTCATTTAGGTTTTCACCTACCTAGTCCTAAGTAGGTCTATTCATTGAATAGGTATGATTCAACACTCAGCGGGCATTTGGTTCACATAATGGAATTGGAATCCATTGAAGTAATTTGACTTTGGAGGAATTGGAATGAAATTTGATGGAATTTGACTATGCGTTTGGTTGGTAGGAATTTGATGGAATTCAATTCTTTCACCTTGGCTAAGGAACGATGAATTCCTTGATTTATGAATTCAATGGAATGATCGATATGTGAACCAAACAAAGAAATTGGAATTTGGTCAAAGAAATTATTCATTACAATTCCTTCAAAATCCATGAACCAAACACCCCTCAGTTGTTAACAATACAATCATGGTTCAATTAATTTTAAACTTTTGAAAAATAACCTCAAACCTTAAACTTTTGTGACTAAGGCGTCATTTGTTAAACGTTTACCTCGGTAAATACTTAAAGCATCTCCAACAGATATGCTATATTTTTTCTAAAATAGAGTATCAAAGTCAAAATCTCTAAAAAAAATCACTTTCAACTCCAACAACTATACTATTTTAAAGATTGTAACATTGATTATATTATTAGAATAATTAATACATTAATAAAATAGTATTTCTCTCATAAACATTTTACTCCAATGCCTCTGACGGGTGGAAATATTAAAATATTATTTATTTTTCTTAAAAAGTGGGTTTTAGATATTTCTCCAAATTTGAAGATTTTTATCTTCTCTCTCCTCTTTTTGCTATTTTAGCATACAAGATAGCATAGTTGTTGAAGCAAAAAAATTTGCTAAAATCTTTTTTTTTTATATTATATTTTAGCATAGGTATTGCAGATGCTCTTACCACGTCAATTTACCTTACCTGATGAACATGGCAAGAGTCGAAAATCTTACCGAGTAAGAGCGATGATAAAAATGGAGTCTTATCGAGGAAGTGCAGATGACGACTCTTACCCAATAAGTGCTTACCGGTTTAATTGTTGCATATGTGATGCAATAGGAAGACGCGAAAGGACCGACAACTATCTAACCCAAAGATCAAAGAGCTTACAACCGTAAGATCTATTAACTAATGAGAAAACTCTCAGTTACTCTCAAAAAGAATTTTATTGAAACTGATAAAAACTTGCCTAACAAAGAAAATAATGAAACTATTTAAAGCTAAAACTAGTCCATGGATAATTGTAAAAGAAATTAAATCGTAATCCTAAAGCAATTGTAGAACTAATAAAATGATAAACTCGTGAATCAAAAGGAACTGATTAGATCTGGAAACCCACATAGACGACTTTATGCCTGACGAAGATGCGTTAGGAATTGTCGATTTTGGTTCCAGTGTACGAGACGACTTTACTGGCGACTTAGGTCGCGTGGGAAGTCGTCAAGTCGCGCTGGCATTTGTCTTGGTCTTTTGCCCCTGTTCATTTGTTCCTCGAGTCGATTTGCCAGCCGCTCTATATCAACATGATATCGTTTTAATGAATTACAATATTTTTGATAAAGTAACTTAGGGGGCGTTTGGCTCACAGAATGAAATTTGATGGAATTGGAATCCATCGAAAGAATTTGACTTTGATGGAATTAAAATGAAATTTGACCACCCGTTTGGTTGGTAAGAATTCAATTCCTTTACTTACGTCAAGGAATTATAAATTCCTTAAATTGTGGAATTCAATGGAATATGAAGGATTCCATCGCTTTCATTCCGTGAATCAAACATGGGCTTGGAATTTGGTTGATGGAATTGGAATCCATTGAAGGAAATTGACTTTGAATGAATTGGAATTAAATTTGACTTTGAAAGAATTGGAATGAAATTTGACTACGCGTGTAACACCCTAAAAATAGGGATAACAAAAATCCGAAAAAAAACCCAGACATGTGATATACTAAAAATTGTCATAGCAAAAGCCTCCCAAAAATGGGGAAATATTTAAACATGTTAATTACAGTTGTAATGTAATAGAAATAAACAACAACCAACTAATCTAAATCCTAAAATAGAAAGAAGATTACAAAAAGGGTGTTGCCTAAAGTCCAACAATATCTTCACAAAAATGCATCCAAAAGCACACTCCCCAAGCTCTTACCAATGATCGACTAGGCCTGTTTAGAAGCGGCGCCACTAGAACCTGAGATACACATCGACACCAAACAAGTGTTAGGCCAAAAAACCTAGTGAGTTTGTACAAGAAATGGCATATAAATCAAAGATATAATTCTTATCAGCAATTAACCAAAGTTCATTAAATGTGGAGTCAATAGGGGAGACCCATAGCACCAATCAAGTTCCACCCAAATAGTCGATCTACCTTGATGCCAACTACCACAAGTGACATCCGAAAGGCCCGACACATCCGATGACTACAACCATGACATTACCCCGAATGGCGGAGGTCTAGGCACATACCATTACGGTGGCACCCAAGACTACATCCACCTAGTGTCTACTAACTTGGTTCGTCCAACATAATTTATAGAAGGTCTCAAGGCATATTATAACCAAGAATATCTAGATACCAACCATGGGTACAATATCACTATCCCAATAATTATAATGCCCAACATAAGACTAGCATGAATACCCATTTTTAACCAAGTAGGGGTGATAACACCAAATGGTGACCCAAGTAAGAATCATCAAAACATCAAGAGATATACATTCCAATAGATCATGGCAAGTTTCATAGAGACATATTTTCATAAAGAAACCACAAATACTTAGACATTGAGAATGAGCATTTTCCAAGTTAAGATGCAAGATAATAACAAGTAGTAGATTATGATGTGTATCTAGTTTTGACAAAAGTTAGTAAACTCACAATCTAGGTTTTGGCTAATACCTAGAAAATAGAAACCCTATAAGTTGCCAAGGGAAGACTTGATGGAGAAGAGTGAGGATCTTGAACCAATACTTCAATAAATGAACTTGGATTGAGCTTTGATGATCAATAAATGATCCTACCAACCAAAACCCTAGAAATACTTGTGGAAAGTGTTGAAAGTCCCAAAAATCGCCCAAAGAGAAACTCTCCCGTTTTCAAAGTGGTAACTTGTGAAATGAGACATCATTTTGGCTTTAAAGACAGAAGCCTGGTCCACGCGGGCGACTATGCCCTGGCGACTTTGCCAATGGCATTGTCGCCGGTCATTGTCGCGGCCTCACCACACCCCGCGGTACACCCTGGGCGACTATGCCCGACGACTTTGCCCAAGGGCATTGTCGCTGGGGCAATGTCGCCCATCACCTGCAGGGGCCTGTTTTCTTCCCAAAAGTTATCCGACACGCACGCGACCATAGTTTTAATCAAGGTAGGAGTACGAGACTCACCTAAGGCAACATATACACATAAAAGCCTCAAATAGAAAAGCAATTTATAAAGATATGATTAACGTCATTTAGCAAGTAAAATGAAAGGTTTAACTAAACACGATACTTACCTAAAATCCGGGTGTTACAATCCTCCCCACCTAATTAGGATTTCGTCCCCGAAATCCCACCCTAAGCGAACAATTGAGGATAACGCTTCTTCATATCGTCTTCGGACTCCCAAGTGACGTTGGCATCAAGATGGTGCTTTCATTGGACTTTGACCATGACCATGTCCTTATGCCGCAACTTCTTCACCTTCGACTATAATATCGCTTCCGGTTCTTCCACACAACGGTTTCCATTATCTACTCGGATCTCCGTCAAGGGTATCACGCTTTTATCCTCGGCTAGGCACTTCCGAAGGTAACACACGTGAAAAGTAGGGTGTATTCCATCCATTTCCGGTGGCAAGTCCAACCGGTAGGCTTGTAATCCAACTCTTTCCAAAATAACAAAGGGTCCAAGGAAGCGAGGACTAAGCTTCTCGCGCTTTCTAAACCGAATAATCCCCTTCCATGGAGATACTTTAAACATGACACGATCGCCCACTTGGAATTCGACCGGTTTTCTCTTTTTATCCGCATAACTTTTCTGTCGGTCTTGAGTCGCCTTCAATTTCTCTAGAATTTCCTTTACTTTGTCCGCCGTCTCTTGGACTATTTCCGGTCCGGAGAATTGCTTCTCGCCCGCTTCTAACCAACAGACAGGAGTCCTACACTTCCGCCCATACAACGCCTCGAACGTTGCCATTCCGATACTAGAATGGTAACTATTATTGTACGCAAACTCCACCAAAGGTAGGTGCGAGTCCCAACTTCCTCCGAAATCTATAACACACGACCGCAACATGTCCTCGAGTGTCTGAATCGTTCTCTCGCTTTGACCATCCGTTTGAGGATGGTATGCCGTGCTCAGATTTAATCTGGTGCCCAACTCTTTCTGTAAGCTAGCCCAAAAGTTCGAGGTGAACCGACTGTCCCGATCTGATACGATAGATTGCGGGACTCCATACCTGGACACCACCTCATCGATATAGAGCATGGCCAATCTCTCCATTGGCAAAGTCTCTCGCATGGAAAGGAAATGCGCGCTCTTGGTTAAACGGTCCACAATCACCCAAATGGTGTCATGACCTCGCAAGGTCTTCGGTAGCTTCATCACAAAATCCATGGTGATGTTGTCCCACTTCCACTCGGGACTAGACAACAGTTGTAAACTTTCGTACAGTCTTTGATGTTCCGCCTTGACTTGAAGACACGTGACACACCTTTCCACGTAGTTGGCCACACATAGCTTCATCACCGGCCACCAATAGTTCAACTTCAAGTCCCTATACACTTTGGTGCTACCTGGATGTATAGAATATTTCGATTTATGCGCTTCTTCTAGAAGCAACTCTCGATTTCCACCAAATTTTGGCACCCAAATTCACCCTTGAAAAAGTTTAAGTCCCCGACCATCTTCCGTCAAAAATCCACTTTGCTTCACCATGACTTCGGATTTGAGATTTTCTTCCTTGAGTGCTTCCATCTGACTAGTCTTAATGTTTTCCAATAGACTCGATACCACATTGATTCTCGTGAGGGATAACTTAACACCGCCGTCATAACTCCTCCGACTCAACGCATCCACCACGACGGTGGACTTACCAGGATGGTAGAGCAAATCACAATCATAGTCCTTTAGTAACTCAAGCCACATTCTTTGCCGCATATTGAGTTCTTTCTGTAACACCCCGAGTTTCGTTTGACCAGTTTGGAAGAAGAAGCAAAGGCAGTGGCCGACGCGAGCTGCCGCGCGGCTTAGCTCGCGCCATAACCCGCATGGTGCACTGTTTGTTTGGGGTTTGTCCAGTGGGTGGCACGAGTCACGGCGCGACTTAGCCCACGCCATAACCCGCGCGGTGCGCTGATTGGTTGCGAGTTCCAGTGGGCGGCGCGAGTCACGACGCGACTTAGCCCACGCCATAACCCGCGCAGTGGCCTCAGTGGGTTAAAAGGATATTTCCTGGAAATATCTCATTTGCAGTTTATCTCAAATCTCTCTCTCCCTTTTCTCTCTCTCTTTATTCTTTGTCATTTGAGGTTCCTTGGACCTCGTATCTTGCTAGTATTTAGTGCTTCAAGCAAGGGTTCGGTATAGAAAGCTTCGTCTTCTCTCGGTGGTCGATATCTGGTTTTTCGGGTTTTATTCTAAAACCTATTTGGTTAGTTCCTACTACCTTTTATAAACTTTATACATGTCAAAGGTTACATTTTGAACTCCTATATATCTCCATGATTTTGGATCTACTTTTACTACATTTTGGCATAACTTGAGTTTTGGGAGATTTTAGGGTTCACGATCATTTTCGATTAAAATGATGGGTTCCATCTTATTTGAAGTAAAAGGATGTTTTACTTACACATTTATGTGGGTTACTTGAAAGAATGTTTATAAGTTCATTTTGATGATTTTCATTCTTACCAGAAGTTAAACTTGAAAATGCATTTCATTTATAAATGTTATTTTATGCCATAAGACTATCTATGGTTGGTCACATATGTTGTTGTGACAAGTCTGTACCCTTACTAGTGGATCCCTAGGTATTGAGTCGACTTATATTTGGGATGTCTTTTCCTCTCTTTGTATAAATGGACGTATATGATCCTCGGGGGCCATTTAGTACGGTTATGCGAGACCGGTTACTAGCCATGTATCATATTTTCCCTCATATGTAGCTATGGATGCCTATGATCCTCGGGGGCCATTTGGTATGGTTATGTGAGACCGGTTACTAGCCATGGGTCATAGTGTAGTCCTAGCGAACGAGTTTTGACTTGGTTTCCTCGAAGGCCCTCCCTCACATCGTAGTACGAACCTTTGTAGTTCGTGGCCATGGATTCCAAGTGATTCGACTCATAACTCGGATTGTGGCCTACTTTGTGTGACGCTACAATCCTTGGTAAAATTTGGTTATCTTTTGTCATCATGTTGAGTTTGCATCAAAAAGCCCGGTTGGGGCAAAAGTTTCAATTGAAAACTAAACCTTATTGAAAAGACTTCCGTATGATGCATTTGTTTATATCTCTTGTAATTTATAAATGTATGTTCTCACTAGGCTTTAAGCCTAACACTTTTTCTCAAATGATATGTATATCAGGTTCCCATTAGCGGTGGGTTGCCAAGGGCTTGAGTGACGAGCTCGGTCTTGGGGATTTTTGAGATGACTAGTATTGATGTTGGACAATTGTTTAAGTCCCATTCTTTTGGCGATATTGGATTAACAACTGATGTAATCTACATAGGTTATGTTTAGATTAGTTTGTTGTTGAATTCCATATCCGTATTCAGGTTTTGTAAAGGTTTAGTACATTTCCCCTTTTTGGGAGGTTTATACTAAGTGTTGTTGTCTAATTGTCCAGTTTCCGCGTTTTAAATTCACTCTGTTTTTTATGGTGTAACACTTTATGATCGAAAATGTACTTAAGACTTTTGTGATCGATAAAAAGAGTACATTTCGTCCCATACAAATAATGCCGCCATAACTTCAATGCGAAGATCACCGCCGCCAATTCCAAGTCATTGGTCGGGTAGTTCTTCTCGTGGTCCTTTAGTTGCCACGACACATAAGCTATTACCTTTCCACGTTGCATTAGCACACACCCTAGCCCCATTTTGGAAGCATCGCTATACACTACGAAGTCATCCGATCCCTCGGACAGGGACAGGATAGGAGCTTCACATAATCTCTTCTAATGCGTTTGAAAGGCTTGATCTTGCGTATCAGTCCAAAGAAAATTGGCATTCTTCGCAGTCCAAAGAAAATTGACATTCTTTCTTGTGAGGGAGGTGAGCGGCGAAACTATCTTAGAGAAGTCTTGAATGAAACGCCGGTAATAGCCGGCCAATCCCAAGAAGCTTCGAATTTATGCCGGACTCGTCGGCGATTCCCAACTCATCATCACCTCGATCTTCGCCTGGTCTACCTTCACCCCGTCTTCAGACACCACATGGCCCAAGAATTGCACTTCTTTGAGCCAAAATTCGCACTTTGAGAACTTCGCGTACAACTTCTCTTTTCGGAGAACTTCTAGGACTTCACGCAAGTGTTCCTCATGTTCGACCTCGTCCTTTGAGTAAATCAGGATATCATCGATGAAGACAATCACGGACTTGTCTAAGAAAGGACGACACACGCGGTTCATCAAGTCCATGAATACGGCTGGAGCGTTGGTCAAACTAAAGGGCATCACAAAAAACTCGTAGTGACCGTATCTCATTCGAAAAGTCGTCTTCGGAATGTCCTCCTTCTTCACCCTAACTTGATGATATCCGGAAGGAAGGTCGATCTTTGAAAAACATCCCGCGCCTTGAAGTTGATCAAAGAGGTCGTCTATACGCGGTAAGGGAAGCTTGTTCTTCACCGTGACCTTATTGAGCTCTCGGTAGTCTATACACATCCGTATAGACCCATCCTTCTTCTTTTCGAACAGAACCGGTGCTCCCTAAGGTGACGAACTCGTTCGAATGAACCCTTTCTCTAGGAGTTCTTGGAGTTGTGTCATTATCTCCCGCATCTTCGTCGGGGCCAAACGGTAGGGTGCACGGGCTATTGGAGCCGCTCCCGGAGTCAAGTCGATTTGAAACTCCACTTGATGCTTCGGTGGTAGTCCGGGTAAATCTTCCGGGAATATGTCCGGATAATCCTGTACAATCTTTATGTCCTCCACTGACTTCTTCTCCTTTTTCGCGTCTACCACGTAAGCCAGATACGAAGGGTAACCCTTCGCTAGAAATTTGCGAGCCTTAAGAGAAGAGATGATAGGGTTACCTCTCTTCCCTTTCTCCCTGTAGATGGTGACTACACCGCTTCCCGACAAAGGCACTTGGATCATCTTTTTGGAGCAAAAGATGTTGGCCTTATGCCTCGACAACCAATCCATGCCTATGACTACGTTGAAACCTCCTATAGCCATAGGTAACAAGTCTACTCCAAAGGAATTCCCATTGATCTCTAGAGTACAATCACAAAAACGATCTCGGATGATCACTTGATCCCCATTAACTACTTCTACTACTAACGCATCGGGGAGAACACTAATAGGAGTGACGAACTGTTTACAGAAAGTATCTGATACAAAGGAACACGTAGAACCCGAATCAAACAACACCCAAGCGGGAAAGGAGTCTATTAGGAACGTCCCGAAACAACATCGGCGGTCTTCTTCGCCTCCTCAGTCGTCATCCGGAATGCTCGGCTTGGTGCTCTCGACGTTTGCTCGACCCGTGCCGTCGACCCGAAAGAACTTCCACGGTTTCCACCCACAAGCTTCGGGCAATCCTTCTTCATGTGACCCGGTTCCCGACACTCAAAACATACTGGCCCTCTGATAGGGCATTCCCGAATGGCATGACCCTTCTTGCCGCACTTGGCACATTCAACAGGACCCGAGTGAGATCTTGGGTTGCATGGGCCAGAGTGCTTGGTCTTGCACTTGTGGCACCATCGATCTTCACGACTATTGTCACTAACTCTTCCACTTACAAACGACCTAGATTGACGAACGGGCCCAGATGGCCCTTCCCACTTTCTCTTTTCCCCTACAAGACCTCTCTCTTTCTTTTCCGCCACCAGATCGTCTTCTACCAGCAAAGACTGTTCGATTACATCTTGAAGTGTCAGTCCCCTAGCATTCCTCATTGTCGTCCTCATACCGGCCGACAATCCATGCTGGTAGGCCTTTATCTTTGACCTTTCATCAGGGACCATGTGTCCTACCAGATTTAGCTTTTCCAAGAAAAGCTTGGAGTAGTCAGCGACCGACAGAGTCCCCTTTCTCAAACCTCTGAACTCTTCTTCCAGCTTGTTCAATGATCGCTCACTACAGTACTTGTCCATGATTTTCTGTTTAAACACCGGCCAAGTAAACTTAGCCAAAACCTCGGGAGTGAGGGCGGACCGTGTGAGATTCCACCAGATCAGAGCCTCACCCCTAAGTAGTTGAGAAGTGAACTTCACCCGCTGCGAGACATCACACTCCCTAGATTCAAAGGCCATCTCTCTACTTCCTTAAGCCAATACATGCAGACGACCGAATTGGCGGAACCTGAAAACTCCTTCGGATTGCACCCCAGAAAAGCTTTGTAAGTGCATCCTTTGACTTTCCCTTTGCTTCCTCTCTCGGTTTTCTCCTCCGTTAACACAACGGCCGATCCACCGCCAGACCCCATCACGATATTCTCTTCCATCGTCTCAGATTGTCGGTGACTGGCATCTCGATCCTCCAGAAGTTTCATGAAGAACTCTTGTTGTTGAGCCATGGCTGAGTTCATGGCCTGCATCATACTATCTCTGAATCTGGTCTCCATAGTCACTTCCTCTATGATCGGGTTGTTATCGACAAGGTTCACGCGTGGGATATGTTCGGGTCCCCCCTCCTAAGATAGCGAGTCTGGGAGGTCCCACGGAGGTCTCGACCAAAGGAGGTTGGTCCGCAATAGATTCTACTTCCACGCGTCCTTCTTGCGTGTTTGGTAACCTGCTCCGAGTGTTTACCATTGCAATCTGCCATGCATGAACGAGAAGGGAGGTTGAGAGAACACTAAGTGAGTTGAACTCATGGTACATACTAATACATTTATCAATTATCATAACAATAGCAATTCAAGCATGCTCACGTAAGGCACATTCATAATAGCATTAACTACGTGGTATTATGATTGTGTTATACACAAGGATCTATCGTTACAGTCATCACAATTATTAATTCATGTAATTCCGTAGATCTTAACGCTCTCCCCACCTAAGATTTTTACCCCAAGGTGGATAACTTAACTCTATGCTTAAAGCTTAAGTCTAGGTATACTAAGGTCAATACCTAGTTCACTTAAACTAAAGCTCTGATACCAACTTGTAACACCCTAAAAATAAGGATAACAAAAATCCAAAAAAAACCTGGACATGTGGTATACTAAAAATTGCCATAGCAAGAGCCTCCCAAAAATGGGGAAATATTTAAACCTGTTAATTACAGTTGTAATGTAACGGAAATAAACAACAACCAACTAATCTAATTCCTAAAATAGAAAGAAGTACAAAAAGGGTGTTGCCTAAAGTCCAACAATATCTTCACAAAAATGCATCCCAAAGCACACTCCCCAAGCTCTTACCAATGATCGACTAGGCCTGCTTAGAAGCGGCGCCACTAGAACCTGAGATACACATCGACACCAAACAAGTGTTAGGCCAAAAAGCCTAGTGAGTTTGTACAAGAAATAGCATATAAATCAAAGATATAATTCTTATCAGTAGTTAACCAAAGTTCATTAAATGTGGAGTCAATAGGGGAGACCCATAGCACCAATCAAGTTCCACCCAAAGAGTCGATATACCTTGATGCCAACTACCACGAGTGACATCCGAAAGGTCCGGCACATCCGATGACTACAACCATGACATTACCCCGAATGGCGGAGGTCTAGGCACATACCATTACGGTGGCACCCAAGACTACATCCTCCTAGTGTCTACTAACTTGGTTCGTCCAACATAGTTTATAGAAGGTCTCAAGGCATATTATAACCAAGAATATCTCGATACCAACCATGGGTACAATATCACTATCCCAATAATTATAATGCCCAACATAAGACTAGCATGAATACCCATTTTTAACCAAGTAGGGGTGATAACACCAAATGGTGACCCAAGTAAGAATCATCAAAACATCAAGAGATATACATTCCAATAGATCATGGCAAGTTTCATAGAGACATATTTTCATAAAGAAACCACAAATACTTAGACATTGAGAATGATCATTTTCCAAGTTAAGATGCAAGATAATAACAAGTAGTAGATTATGATGTGTATCTAGTTTTGACAAAAGTTTAGTAAACTCACAATCTAGGTTTTGGCTTAAACCTAGAAAATAGAAACCCTATAAGTTGTCAAGGGAAGACTTGATGGAGAAGAGTGAGGATCTTGAACCAATACTTCAATAAATGAACTTGGATTGAGCTTTGATGATCAATAAATGATCTTACCAACCAAAACCCTAGAAATACTTGTGGAAAGTGTTGAAAGTCCCAAAAATCGCCCAAAGAGAAACTCTCCCGTTTTCAAAGTGGTAACTTGTGAAATGAGACATCATTTTGGCTTTAAGACAGAAGCCTGGTCCACGCGGGCGACTATGCCCCGCCGACTTTGCCAATGGCATTGTCGCCGGTCATTGTCGCGACCTCACCACACCCCGCGGTACACCCTGGGCGACTTTGCCCAAGGGCATTGTCGCTTGGGTAATGTCGCCCATCACCTGCAGGGGCCTGTTTTCTTCCCAAAAGTTAACCGACACACGCACGACCATAGTTTTAATCAAGGTAGGAGTACGAAACTCACCTAAGGCAACATATACACATAAAAGCCTCAAATAGAAAAGAAATTTAGAAAGATATGATTAACGTCATTTAGCAAGTAAAATGAAAGGTTTAACTAAACACGATACTTACCTAAATTCCGGATGTTACAACGCGTTTGGTTGGTAGGATTTGGATGGAATTCTATTCTTTCACTTTAGCTAAGAAATGATGAATTTCTTGATTTGTGGAATTCAAAGTATTCCATCATGATCAATAAGTGAACAAAAAAAGGAATTGGAATATGGTCAAAGGAATTATCCATTCTAATTCCTTCAAAATCCATGAACCAAACACACCCTTATGGTAGCGTTTGGTTTGTAGAATATATGGGACGGGACGGGACATGACAGGACTGGACAGGACAAAACTGAACTATTAGTTTGTCATGCGTTTGGTACCACTAAAACAGGATTGGACTAAAATTGTTAAATTACCATATTACCTTTAAAATGTTATTTATTACTTTTATTATATAATAACTATAAAAAATAATATATATATATAATGTTTTTTAATTTTTTAAAAGAAAATTATAAACAATATATATATTAGTTTACATCACTTTGTTAACCTAAAACAACAATCTCTTTATTAACCTTCCGCCACCATCATTTCATAACAAGAAGATTTTTTAACTAGCACAAAACTTCATCGTCGGCTGCCAAATCTCAAGTACCACCCACCATTGAATCAATAGTATTTTACCCAATACCATCAACCTCGTCCATGTGTTCCACCGGAACCTATCGATCTACTCTCTACACCTTCATCTTCATATGCTTTTATCATTTCTCCTTCTTCAAAAAATTGGGTGGCTTCTTGTGCACTGTCAACTTCGATCTACTCTCTGCACTGTCAACCCTGTTCATGTGTCTTGTTCAGATTGTTTTAGAGGGTGTAAATCTGGGTTGAAAGGTTGGGGGTTTGGAAATTGGATGGCTGGAGATGTTGGTTGTGTTTAATGAGGGGTGGTGGAATGAGTGGCCGAAGATGGGTCTTCGCCGGAGCCAAGGATGGTGACCGGAGAAGGGGAAGGGTGTCACAAATGATGCACCAATGGTTTAGATTTAGAGTAAAAGGGTTGGGGTTATGGGGTAACATGGTCATTTTATGTTTTGTCCCATGTTGTTCCACCTTTTTTGGTGGAACAAAAAAACCCAAGAATACTCCCATGAAATTGAGTTTTTATTCCATGTTGTTCAACCTCATTTTTGTCCAATGGCATGCCAAACATGGGACTATTTATTTTTGTCTCGTCCTGTCCCACCCAGTCTGCAAACCAAACGCACCCTAGGGTCCGTTTGGTTTGCGGGATTGAAATGGATTTGGAGGGATTTAGATTTCAAATCCATTCCAATCCTGTGTTTGGTTTGCAGGAATGGAATTTGTTGACCAGATTTGAAATCCTTTGACCTTTTTAAAATTCTTAACTTGATGGATTTGAAAATCCTTTGCAATGCGCCGGGATTTCAAATCCCCCCAAATCCAAATCCTTAGATGGAATCCAATTCATTTTAATCCATTCCTGCAAACCAAACGTGCCCTTAGAGTGTTGATTTTTACTTGTAGGTGCATAAGGTAACGGACCTGGTTTTTAAGTTTAAGCTTTTGGAAAATTTCTCCCGTAATAACCCGATAGATACATATATAAAAACGATTAACAACCGTTCTATTGAAATGGAAAGCAATGAACGAAGCTGAACTAGAGAAAGAGAAACTAGGGGTGGACTTGGTACGGTACCGACTTTTTTTTCGTTAATACCGTGTACCAACCAATTATAATTATGCAAAATCCAATATCATATACCAACCAACTAAATTTGGTACCGACTTAATTGGTACCAAAAATTTTCTCTTGGTGCATGTTGGTACCATTTTATACCAATTTTAAGTTACATATAGAGAAAAAAAACTAATTCAAACTACTCAAATGTTCAAACAAAAAAGTTAATGTAACAAGATTTAATATTCAATATCTTAAAAAGAAAAAGAAACTAATTCAAAAACCTGGATGTAACAATGGGGGACTGTTACAGTAGCGGCGACGAGGAGAATTGGAGGAATGAGACTAGGCATGGGAACGGGGCGGGGATGGGGCGGGGTTCACATTCCCCGGCCTCGGCCCCGGTTTGTAGTAGAGAGCCTCGACCCCGGGCGGGTGCGGGGATCAATCCCCCATCCCCGGTCAACGGGCGGTCAAACCCCGGTCAGACCCGTCCCTGGTTCCCTGACTCGGACCATTTTTCTGCATTTTTTAAAATATCATTTTTCTGCAGTTTTTTATATCATTTTTCTGCTGTTTTTAAGCATTTTTCTGCAGTTTTTATACAATTTTTCTGCAGTTTTTTATACAATTTTCTGCAGTTTTTAAGCATTATTCTGCAGTTTTAAAGCAATTTTCTGCGTTTTTTACTAAAAAATAACTAAAAAACTCGCACTAAAAAACATAAAACTATTAAACATTCTTGAAATTAACACATATAATTTATAAATATTTTATTGAATTAATAAATTATATAAATTAATTATATATACCGGGTACGGGGTGGGTCGGGGGTGTGATACCTGGCCCCAGCCCCGACCCTGGTTTACTCTAAACGGGGATCCCCGGCCTCGGACCCGGGACCCGTTTTAGCAGAGAATCCCCGGCCCCGGTCGGGTGAACCGGGTTCCCCACCGGGTCGGGTCAAATTCCCATGCCTAAATGAGACGATCGAGCTAAAAATTTAGGGTTAAATTACGTGGTTTATTCTAAATTTCTAAAATCTCTAATGAGGGCTAAGACGGCAAGTTGTAAGGTGAAAAATGAAAAGAAAAAAAATTGTACACTTTTTATTTCAAATTTCAACAACTAAAAATAAGAATATTATTCATTAATTTAATTACTAATTAATTAAATTATTAAACAATTAAATAAATCGGTACCATGGTTTTACCGTGGTAAACAACATTCAAAATTGTGTACCAATCAAGTTCAGACACTTGACACGATACTGGCAACCAATTATAAACGATACCCGTTTAATTGATATGATTGGTACATATATTGGTGGGTTTGTTTCGGTACAAAATTGCCACCCCAAAGACAAACAATAGAAAAAACCCTTTGCTAATCTCACTCCCAAAACCCTACCGCAATCAGAGACTAACACCTGGTACTCTCTCTCTAGATGTATGTCTTGACTATGTGTAATTGTTCATATCGGATTTTGCTGTTAGCTCAATCGCCTAAATTCGAGTTGATTTTATGGAAATCTGAATCAGGCTCTTCGTTTTTTTGGTTTCATTTTCGTAGATAATTTGGTTCGTGATACATTCATATCTGAATTAATGTTTCATTCCCTTATTAGCTTATTTTAGTTATACATGATTAGGCAAATTTTTGTGTTCGTGCTCTACAGGTGATTAGATTCATCAATACCCTTCTGATCCTTAGTGCCGCATAAAAATCTATAGTTCATCACCATACAAGCAACTGAAACTTGGGATGGCTTTCTCCCGTGGTTTAGCAGCTCAACTCCGCTCCGTAAGTCCCTCAATCTGAACGTATTTCGATGATTCTTCCTAGAAATCGATTTAGAAAATTTGATTTGTGTTATTCGGAAGTTACATGACTGAATCTCCATTATCGCACATCCTCTTGTGTATTGATTGTTTGAGTTTGTTACTTCGTTCATCCTTTTGTATGTTGATTTGGTGGACTCTTTGATAATTTCAATTTTTGGCTGCGTGATTGCAGTATTTGTGCAGAAGAAGACCAGTGAATGTTCGGTCACGCCAGTATTCGTCGTATCATGAAAGAGGTAATTTTTTCTCTGAACCAATTGTTAGTCTTTTTGTTGTGTGTTTTCTATTCGAGTTTAATACAGTCATCTCAGTTGTTCTCAAAACTTTTAGGATCTACAACAATTATTGAGATTACTAAGGGTTTATTTGAATTGTTAACATGTGGAAAATGATAATGTACCCTACCATAGATCTCCTCTTCGTCATTAACACCACAATGTGGAAGTGCGTTCATCATATTTCTACATCAATTTGGCATCTGAAACCCTCCTTTTCTAGCCTTTACAACAACAGCTTCATCATTACCTTAACCACCACCTTAATCATTGGTGGTCTGGTATGTGGCTTTGTCACTTCTAGGGAAGGTTATGGATAATGTTTAAGAGTGACAAACCAAACCAAATCAAACGAATCCGGTATATATGATATATCACACTCGAAAGTACGGTTGGATGGGATGTATATAGATCTGTCCTCTGCCCCAAAAGGGTATAACGGCTTATGTGAAGACTTCTGGCTAATGTTTAGAGTGATACAGGATTCTAATAGGGAAATTTAGCAAGGAAAAATGGAGAAATAACAAAAATTGTAGAAAGGCAATGTCAAAGTTTGTACTAGTTTCAAACTAATGCAAGGAAAAGGCTTGTATCATAATCTATGATGAAAGCCTTCAAGGGTAATCTTCTTTCACTTCAAACACTTATTATATGTGAAAGTCCAAGAAAGGGCGCATCTCACCTGACCCTCAATGCATAAATAGATAAATTGCTCTTACTTTGCCTAATGTTAGGGTCTTGATTAAACAGGAGAAAGCCTAAATACATTTTGATGTTGTGTTGTCTTAGTTTGATCCCTCCATTATATCCACATGTTTTGTGTGTGCCGATTTTAAACCTTGTCTGCGCAAATATGCACATACTTTCGCTGTTTTGCTTGATGGACACTTGTACTTTGGTTCCAGATGAACGAGCAATGGAGGAGGAGGCTGAAAACAAAATAGGATGGCTTTTTAAACTTATCTTTGTCGGGACTGCAACAATTGGTGGATACCATATATTTCCATACTTGGGTATTCACTTTGTTTCTTAAATCAATGATCCTTTACTTTTCCTTACCAGCAGATGTATTATATTGGAGTGGAAGGTCCTTTATGTAGTATTGAAACACTAATTAAAGTTTTAACTGCATTTGTGGATCTTTATGGGCAATATTTTTTTAATAATGAATCTTTTCAGGTGATAATCTGATTCATCAGTCTGTGTCACTTCTAAACGTCAAGGACCCACTATTTAAAAGGATGGGAGCATCCAGAATAGCTCGTTTTGCAACAGACGGTATAGTTGATGTATATATATATATTCTGTTATAAATTCCTGTTCTGTGTATTTGTTTAAAAATTCCCTGTTTGTATGCTTGTCCATGACTTGCATCATCTCATATTTTCTTACGTACCTAGCTACTCAATTTATGTATGTGATTTAATATGAGAGAATAACCAAACCAAACGAACCCAATACATCCCACTCAAAAGTAGGGTCTGAGGTTTAAATATCGGAGAATCTAGCAACTAATCTTGCAACCTAGATTTGATCAGACCGTTCATTTTCTAATCGCTTGCTCCAGTTACTGGATTCAGTATTGGGCATTACATTTTATGGAAGACTGATTTTTTTACTTACGACGCAGGCTCAACTAAGTCTTGGGGCTCCTCCCTGTAGGTCGCCGGTTTGAGCCTCCTGAAGGCCACTATTTCCTGGCTGTTATCTTCAGGGACCCTTGGGATTAGTCGAGGTGCGCACAAGCTAGCCCAGACACCCACGGTTACCAAAAAACAAGATACATAACTCCTGCTTAAGCACTTATGATCAATTCTTGCGTTTCTTTTTTGAGGGCCTCTTTGGGGGGGGGGGATGCTCTACCTATGATGTTTCATAGACGTATGGAGGAAAAGTGTGAAACCTTTCGTAATGTATGATCCTGTTGATTTAGATGAAAGAAGAATGAAGATTGTGGAGATGGGTGGGGCACAACAGCTTGTGGATATGTTGGGTGCTGCTACAGATGATAAAACTCGCAAAGAAGCTTTGAATGCTATTATTGCCATTGCTCGTTCAGGTCAGAATCTTTTATTGATCCTCCTTTGCGGATATCTGCATAACTACATAGAATTAAAAATATATGCCAGTTTATTTAGAGTTCTCTTGTTCCTGATTCTCCATGATCATCATCTTCCAAGGTTTTTGTCTGCGTGATAACATAAAACGTGAATACAAGGGATGAAGGGACAATTGGTTACAACTTTAAGTTCTATTATACCATTTTTTTTCTTTCTCTATTTTGTGGGTTCATCTTTCGTCACCCTCATTTTGATTTTTCATTAAATGGCAAAAACAAACAGTGTAAATGATTGGTTAGATTTGTAATACGTTTAATTGTGGGTAAAAACTAGAAATCCCTTTAAAGTTCTCCATCTGTTTTTTTTCGTATTATGTTAGATGAAGCTGTTGGGGCTCTGCAAAGTGCCGGAGCGATCTCAGTAATCATGGCTACTCCACAATCCACTGAAGATGCTGAAATTGAGAAATATAAAGGGAAGTTGCTGAAGAGACTTCAAGATCTGAAACAAGAAGAAAATTCATCTTGAAATTCAGGTACCTTTTTCTCAACTGTTAAATTAGAACCAAGACCGTGGGGCATAAGAAAGATCTGCCTACATTTTACTATTTCCAAACCCTACTCCGTGTGGGATTACTAGATTCGTTTGATTTTACTCCCAAATTGTAAGGCCGTTTGAGTGCTCTACATCTTTCTCAACGAGCTTCCTTAACTTCCTACCAAATCTTCGTTTCTTAGATTTCAGCTTTATACGAGTGTATCTACTCCTATGACCTTTCTTGGTTGACGTCATTTGTAGTGATTTAAGTCCTATATTTTTTGACCATTTTACCTTTTGTTTTATGGGTTTCGATGTTTTTTTTTTTTTTTGGGAAATCTTGCATGAAATAGTTGTAATATGACAAAGAAGGTTATCACAAACACAAAAGCAAAGCAACGTCCCAAAGAAAGGGATATATGTTTATGATATCTTGTGGTACGAATAACATTTGGTTATTTTGTGTATTAAGAAAAGTCTTAGGGACTGAGTTTATGCAGATTTGATTTCAATGGATCCCTGTAGTTTGTGCAAGCTCCACTGATTGTCGCTGCAGTTTCTAAGTTACATGTGTCGTCCCCATTGTTTCAATTTGCTTACACGGTTGCACCACTTGTCCCTGCCTTTTAACATCGTCATTAAGTGCCCTCGCATACTAGTCATGTGAGGGGTATTTCCGTCATTGTTCATGTGTTTAAAGCTTATGTACAACTGCTTAAAGCATTTAAAAAAACCAATTTAAAAACCCTCTCCACCGTCCTCTCTTCTCCTCTCCCTCGGCTGGCAAGCATGCATTACCTCCCATCATTCAACGCCAAAATCCAAAGCGGATCTTTCTCATAAACCCAAGAAACATTGAATAATGAAACCAAATTTTGAAGAACAAAATCTAATATCAAATTAGGACCCTGAATCAATGGGAAAGGGGAAAGCAATTGAGCTTCTGCATTCCTTGTTCGTGTAATAGAAGCGACCTGAAGCAATGGAGCTCTTGCATAAACAATGTGAAATCGAAGCTTCATCAATGGTCGCTCTTACCATCATATTTTGTAAGGGTTAGCATCCAAGACAATGACGAAGACCTTTTACGATGACGTCCTTCATTGTATTTTGTTGTGTCACAATTATTAAAGGGTATTTTTGGAATGACACAAATTTAGAGGTCATTGAGTGCAATTTTCTGTTAGAAGGATAGTTCATATTTGGGTCATTTTCCCCATCGATTCAAGAATGGATGCATGTGGTTCCACGATGGATGGAGGTGTAGGGGTTGGGTTTTGTTTCGTTTTTGTGTTTCTTTTTCCTTCCATATAAAAAATGTTAGAGTAAACTACAATTTTGGTCCCTGAGGTTTACACGAAAATATGAAAATGGTCCCTAAACTTCAATAAGTGTCAATTTCATCCCTACTGTTTTGATTTTGCTTTGAAAATGGTCCCTCGTGGTTATCTCCGTTAAAAAACTCAATTAAGTAAGGGGTAATTTCGTCTTTTAAGGTTTTTTTTCTTTTTCTATTAAATTGTTTTTAAAGTACAAATGCTTAAAGCATGTGTACAACTCATTAATGTATCAATCTCATCTTTCCCAACCTCCATCTTCTTTCCCAAAATTAATCATACACACACATATATATATAAAATCATACACACACACACACATATATATATAATCATACACATGTATATATATACTAGTTGTGTACCCGCGCAATGCGGCGGAAGTCGTGAATGTTAACGATTTTGAAGCTTTATAGCATTTGTTAGATGAGATTTTAATGACGATATGGTTTACACTTGGTCTTTATATATTAATACATTTTGAATTAATATGAGTTATGGTTCTCATTGTAGTGGGTCAATGAAAAATTGTATAAGAGTTTAAAATCCAAAATATTTAAATCAATCCAATCTATTATAATTATCTACTCGAGTATAAGAAAAAAGAACTTAATTTATGATTAATAAGTGATCCTTTAACATGCAAATTGTCAGACTTAAATAACAAAAAAAAATAACGTCTTTTTAAAAAACGAAAGTTTTGTTTTTTTATTCGTTCATTTGTTCGGTTAAAGTGAAAGTAATGAGTTCGTTCGAGAGGTAAAAAGAAAAAGTTCCAAGTGAAATAAATGAGTTCGCAAGAAGAAAGCCCAACCATTTAGAGTTGTAGCCTAAACCGAGTATTAAGCAAAAAGAATGATAAGAGATTGAGGATCAAAATGAAATTCACAGGTCCTACCTAGTTTCGGGGTGGTTGTTATCTTTTAGGTGCAGTGAATACTTATAGTCACGTACTTGGAAAAGTTCACGTATTCTCCTCTCCACTGTCTCTCGTATAAATTGTTAAGCAAGAACTATATGCCCTACTACCAAACCTCACTTACATAAAGAGCATATTGCAAATCGCTTTTTCAGAAGATATAATGAAGGCCAACTATAGCCTCCTCTCAAAAAATTAAGACAATAAAACCTAATTGTAGTAAGACATTGAATGAAAATTCGAGGATCCATAAATATAGGTGCTAATAACAAAACACTCAAACAAACCACCATAGATTCTGCCCACCGTCAAGCACCCAAGTATTAGATTGATGTTAGCTTGAAATTGTTTAAAAACATACCAAACACACTCATAGTGATATAGTCATTTTCAAGTTGTTTGCATCTTAGAATCGTTTACCCAAGCACTTACCTGGTAAAATTCTAATCCATCAAAACAAAATCGAATACAACAATTTACCCGGTAAACACTATCTGGGTAAGAGTTATCCGTCGCCGTCACCCTCACTTACCAGGTAAGACTCTCAATCCTTGTCACCGCTCTTACCGAGTAAGATTATTGGTCCTCGCCTTACCGACCTGATAAACGCTTACTTGGTAAGCGCTTACCTAGTAAGTGTTTGATAAACAACTCCTTAAAAGATTTTTTATGAAGGGTCATTTGGATAAAGACGATTATTACGTATTTTGTTAACATCAAAAGTAAATATTGTTGTTGGATATCAAAACTAACACAAAAACAAACAATGTGTGCTGGTGTGTATAAAAACGTATAACCATAGTGCAATAGTACACACATTTGAAAGAGTTCATTTAGTTCAATCTTGGAAGATTAGGAAACCACACCAAAGGAGGGTAAAACTTTGTTGCTTGTCCATTGATTCACCTCTAGTAGTAGTTTGACTATACCTACTCAAGTGTGGTTGGTGTTTGGTAATTGCTTAATGGTTTGATGTATAATGATTAAGTGGTCAGAATGATTAAGAGGGTCTTATGATATGCTACAAAATAAAATATGGTTGTTTGGTAATTGTTCATACAGAAATTAGGATGTTGAATGGTTAAGGGAGGCCAAAGATACAAAATCATTCAGAGGGTTTTTGAACCATTAAGAGCCAATCATTCAGAGGATTTTTGAACCATTAAGAGCCCGACTTTTTTTTTCCAAACAAGATTCACCTCTTAACGATTCAGAAATTGTATCTTAATGGAACTATAAAAAGGTAAACAAAGAGCCTCTTATTGTTTAACAAGATAGCATATTTACATAAACACTCTTTTTATCAAAGAGATCATACCAAAAAGTTACCTAGTCTAAACTCAACCTTAAAATCAGCAAAAATCTACCTGGTCTAAAATCAAACATACCAAAAAGTTGCTGATTCTTTTCACCTAAGGTTGTTGCCCTTCTCTGTTTCGTCTCAATTTTGAACCAAATGTTGTTTGTAGATATAAAGAATCATCATTACAGGCCAAAATGTTGTCTGTTGGCTATATTCCTTAAGTCAGCTGATCCAAGTGCCTACTATTTTCTGTTTCAAAATTAAATCATTAAAAACACAAACACATGAAATAATGAAATATTTTTGAAACCCTTCCAGCCTAAAACAACCCGAAACCCTTCCAATAATATCAGATAAACAAAATAATGTTAAAGGAAAAACGAAACAGAATAACAACATAATAGAGAGACAATGAAATCTATATTTCTCATTAATCATAAGCCCTTTAAATAGGGAGAAGTTTACAAAGAAAAGGAAACATTCATTATGGTAACTTCTAATACTAGGAAAATATTACATCAATCATTTCCTTTTGATAATGGCATATAATCCTACAACACTCCCCCTTGTGCCGAGTCAAAGGAGTGATGGTGCACAATTGTTACCTCGTTAAAACCTTACGCCAAAATAAAAACCCAGTGGAATAAAAAATAGGACGAAGGAAAGAGTACAACGCACCAGTTTCTTTGCAATATATAGACTTTTTCTTCAATCTAGTTTTATCTTAGATTCATACATTAATCATGAGAGTTAGGAAAGCATGATGGTATATAAACAGTTGCCTCACTAAAACCTTACACCAAGGAATAAAACCCAGTGGGAAAAATAAAACCTTGGTTGAAGGAAAGAGCACAACATACCAATTTCACAAATATAGTAGACTCCCCCTTTTGTCTATTACTCCCCCTGATTCGTGCATTAATCAATGGAGTTTGGAAAACATTTGTACTTGCTTTCTACATGTTTCCCAATATATGGTTTTAGGTAATGATTTGGTAAAACGTGTCATGTTCTCTTGACATCTTACTTGATTCAATTGAATCTCGATGAGAGTTTTCTTATTGCTAAATATATAAGACTTAAGCAGAATATTTGATGAATCTTATGTTCATTTCTTCGATACATGATACATTATTTCCATATATGCAAGTAGGATACTGGTTGAACCTAGAATTACTAGCTCCTCTAATATATGCAATGATAGTCCTTAATCATATACATTATTTAATTATCATGGGGAGTAATATTATTGGATTAGTTCAAGGGGTAGTTACAAATGATTGCTTAATTCACTTCCAAACAATCGGTGTGTTCCTTGTGGTAATTCTTTATCCAGTTTGGGAACAATCTTTGTATGGGTCAGACAGATACCTAATATCAGCAAAGACATACCAAGACATTGTTTGGTGTTTTTTTATAAGAGCTAGTACTTTTGCTACTTACATTATAAGTAGGTATTGAAGTTTCATTATCAATCCCATTTTTCTTTCTATAGGGAAAGTATAAGTCTATGTCAATGGTTTCAAAAGATTAATTTGATATCATTCCAATGACGTTGCGTGGCACTGAGTTAAATCTAGCTAACAAATTCACTGAAAAATACAATATACGGTCAAGTGTATTGTGCTAAGTACAATAATACGCATATTGTACTTAGATAGGGAATTCCAACTCCCAACATATTTCGTCATCATCCTTTTGACGAAATGGATCTTTCCTTATATCCGCCACTTCGACCGATCATGGGAGTGCTAACCGGATGCGCTTTATCCATATTAAATTGTCTGATTATTATAGGACATATGCGATCGATGAATTAATATTTCACAAACTCGGTGTCCTAGCTCAAATATCTAGACAAAACCAAGTTTTCCCAAGATCTTTCCTCTCAAAATCAGATTTCAAGTAGCTTGTGGTTCCTCTTATTTCATCAAGAGTGCCTATTATATTCATAACATTGACATATAGAGCTACTTTGAAAATTTGGAATTTGTTTTCCGTAATAAATACGCAAGGGAACAGTTCATCGTTCTTATATATCCTTTCCCAATCATGGATTCCATTAATTCTTATATATCCTTTATAGATTAGATTGCTTTAATCTATAAAGTGGGTGTTTCAATTTTATTGCAAACGCATTTCGTGGTTTAGAGTTACTTGATTTTGGTAATGTAATATCATCAAGCACTTTTATATATCTCTAAATCTAGATCCCCGTAGAGATATGTGGTAGACACATTTATGAGCTGCATTTCCAGTCCTTCGGAAACTACTAGGCTAACAAACTATTCGGATGTCATAACATTCATCATGAGAGAGTAAGTCTCCTCATGGTCAATCCAGGGCGTTGTGAGAAACCTTGCGCCAAAGGAGAGCCTTACATATTAGGACTTCATTATTCTCGTTACGCTTTCTGACAAAGACTAAGTTATGTCCTACAGACTTTACACTTGGTAGGTTAGCACTACCTTACCAAATACCCGATCCTTTGTCAAAGAATATAATTCTTTCTGGATTGTTTCTTTACATTTAGGCCATTATGCTCTTTGTTGATATTATTCAACTGAGCCTGGTTCGATATCGTCGTGCTCGATCATCTTATGAGCCATCGTATATGCGAATAAATCATCAATGATTATGTATGATCTGTCCATCGACTCATATGTACTCTCATAGTTCATTTGAGATTAATATTCATCTCTAGAATCAATATTAACTTCGGAGCGTCCTCCAGTGACGATTCATGGACATAATTATAATTAGAGACAATTTCATGAGAGTTTTGTGTATTGATGATAAATGGATGTGCCTAACTATTCTCTTCCTTTAGAATAGTATCCATCGAACCAAGTAGCTTCCACCACTTCCATTTGGTAGCTACGACCTCAACCACACCTCCACTATGTGTGATTGCAACGCACTTTCCAATGGCGTTGTGCCCTTGTTTGGGGACTTTAACCTTGCCAGTATATTTGCAGCTCGTATATGTGATCTTGTCACTTCTAGAATAACATTAAACGTATCAGGTATCGAGTCTGATTCGTTTGACTTCAACTTTACATTATGGAGTTTATGGATCAATATGAGACAGAGTGGGAATACTCAATGACACTTCCTGTCGTTCCTATGGAAAATCCTTTCTCCTATCTCCCCCTAACGACAGGAAGACTGTCTCATTAAAGTGACAACCCGCAAATCTGGCGGTAAAGAGATCACTAGTCAAGAATTCTAATTAGCGGATAAAAGTTGGGAATTCATATCCAACATATATCGAATTGTCTTTAAGGACCCATTTTGATGCGTTGTGGGGGCGCAATTGACACATATACTACACAACCAAACATGCGTAAATGTAAAATGTTAGGCTTATATCCAGTTACCAACTGGTACGCATGAGGTTGGTTAGCTAATAGTGGGTCTAAAAACGAAAAAAAAACTGCATATAATAATTACATAACCCCAGGTAGATGTGGGTAAATTGGTGCACATTACTAATACCCTAGATGTCATCATATTCTTTTGATTACAACTTCTATGAGAGCATTTTATATATACACATGGGGTATAAGAAACTCTACATTGATCCTCATACATATGCAATTAACATCAAATCCTTATGATGTAAATTCTCCAGCATTCAAAGTCATGTAGACTTGATGAAATAATCAGGGTGGTGAGCCCTTAAACGTATAGCTAGTGCTAGGAGTGCAGTATTTCATGTGGACAAGAATACGACATGTGTTCATCGTGTCGAAACCAGAACCATAAAGTTTTAATGGCCCGCATTCTGGATGTTTATGTCCATAAATATCATCTTGTATTCGTTGTAACAATGTAATATTTTTGTATTATGTCCTTAGCTTTAGGATGATCTCATTCCTGTCTTAGCTAAGGATTAAGGTATATACAAAAGTTTTAGGTATTTGAGAGGGCATATTATGATGGCAATGTTGTTTCTTATGCTACATAAGTCAACAGTTGCAATTTGCCTCGTTTTGCCTATCACTCGAAAGAGAATGTGTCGATGTGTATTTTGCAATACACGGATCACTATGTCATAACCATGGTGTCCCACATGGTCATGTCGAAACATATATGTGTCATTTCCCTAAAGTTTTTTTTTATTGACAAAAATGTTTCGATGACCCAATAATCTACTAGTTTGACACATTAGTTCCATGATATATGTTTCCTTTCATATTCATTGGAATTTATGTATATATTCTCATTTCCATTTTATACGAATATCTTTACAAGATTCATATTAATCTTGTACCAATAAAAAAATGACAGTTCATCGTCTAAGTATTTGGTTGGAGGAAAACTATTAATTCAATGAATAATAATATATTTCTTGTATGAGATGTCATAAAAACAATCAAGTTCTCCTCGATATATTCCTACACGGAACGAAGGACATTGAGAGTTTTATTTTGTTTTTTGATGTAATCCTTTACATCTATAATGGTTACATATGCGATTTTACTTAAGCAAAAGAAACTAATTAAAATACTATAAAGTAAATTTCAAAAAAAAATCTATGCTTTATCATTCTTATGATATAGATCATTTTTAATTTGTTTTCTTTTTTGACAAGAGCACTCTTTAGTGCATTTCTTATTTGACTGTCCATTATCACTTGGGGTAGTAGTTGTATTTATACTCCAGATGTTGAAAAATCATTCCCGACTCTTACCAAGACCCTAACCCGTTCTAGGGTTTCATCCACATAGTGCATAAATGTCACATGTGTGAAATTGTTTTTAACTCTATGTTCTTTGGAGTTGTTTCCACCTTTAATGCTTTCATTATTGATCTCGAGAATTTTCTTTGTCTCGACATATGTGGTGTTGTTATTTGAAAAAACCTTGTTATGTCTCTCAACCATTTGCAGTAGGTTGATGAGTTTGTCTAAAGGTTACATTCCAACTTATATTAGTTCATTAATATTTTTGATAGGTGAAAATAATGTTAGGAATCATGTCATATTCTGTGAGTTCATTGCCACAGAGATTGAGACGCGTCTTGGATATAACATTTCTTTGTTGAAATCAGTTACCTTTTTGTAATCGAGTAAGTGGGTTTCATTCCACTATACGATTAGTTCGGGAAGTACATATTCATGAGTACTCCCGATTATCCCTTTCGGGACATCCCACATTTCTTTGGGGGTTTCTAGTAAAGGTATTCTTATGAAATTTAGGATTTATATGTCGTCTCAAAACATGAGGGTATTTTCTTGTACCTTTTCAAGAGGTTGGTTTTAGGGTCAATAGCGAGTTGATGGACTTTAGGTATTTTTCTTGTATCTTTTCAAAAGGAGGTTTTATATACTCATTTATGATACTCACATTCTTTTGAGCTTACGACGTTGACTTTGGGATGAGTTGTTTCAACCAATTACATATATAAAAGATAATATATGATTTTCTTTTTGATAAGAAAATGAATTATGGTTATGAAATTTCATTATCATAACAATATTGGATTTTTGTATGCTTATATTTTATTGATAATACTTCATCAAGATTTCAATTTGTGAAAAAGAAATCACTCAATCTATTGGATTTCCAGGTAGTAGGGGAATCACATGGATTTCGTAAATCCCTAGAAACCTTAGGGCTATTTACATCCGTTTGACAAAATCCAATCGATATTTTGCGATTTATGTAATTTGAAGGTAACATTATTAATTTATAGAGATTTTGGCAAGAGGCCAAAATATGTTGGCGTGTGAAGCCAATTTCAATGTTTATTTAAAGAGATTACTCTTAAACAAATAACTATTGTTTTGATATAAATTTAACTTCAAACCTTAACATTTTAATAATATATTTGGAGTTTTTGGTAAAAACCAAAATATATGAGGTGGGAGGTGTAACTTTCGAAAATTTATTCTATAATTTAAAATTATGAGTAGGGACCCACAATCAAGATAAATGTTTGATTTTAACATTTTCATGCTATTTTTGAATCTTTTGGCAAAATAACAAAAGTTATGGGGGGGGGGGGGGGGGGGTTTGAAAGTGTAACTTCCAAAAATTATTTACAAGATGAAGGATTATAAAAACAATTATAATTAACATAAACATTTGAATATTATGCGGGATAATAAATTCAAAGACTAAAAAAAACATTAATTAACTAAATAGACACAATATGATAAACTAATTAAGTAGACATGAATAAATGAATAAATAACAATAACAAGTCCAAAACCACATAGGATATATTAGTCCGATTATAATTAAATGACATTGAACCAAAATCAAAAAGAATTGACACCAACCAAAAATAAGATATATAGCAACCTAATATAATAATATGATTAAAAAAATAATAATAATAACTTTCGATTAATGATAATCATACATATAATGTCACATATCATTATGTTTAGTCCTTGTGATTTGGTGAAAACTACACATTGGTTATTCATGAAATCATATTGTATTAGAATACACAATTGATTAATCAAACAAGATCACATATTAGAAAAATCTACCGATATTTGCTAAAAAAAGGTTACAATAACAAATATATATTTTTTTAGTATAACAAAAACAAAGCCATATATATATATATATATATGTTAAACACATATTTAACAGTTTATTAATAGGAAACAATCTTGTCATATCATGTGTATATCTTTTTCTTATATTTAGATTATATTGATAACTTATAATTTTCTATTTCAAAGTAAAGATAATATTCTTTTTATTGGAACCTTATATATACATATATATTTGAAGATATCTAATATAAAGGATTACGATTTGATTTATAAATCAAAACCTATAATGTAATTGGGAATTATTATTGTAACTGATATAACATACATAATAAATGAAAAGTATCAATCTTTCTTAAACAAGTTGCATGCATAGATAACATAATAATTTCAAAGAACATAAACATTGCTCATAATAAAAACAATACTATATAGAAAGCTCCTATGCAGTATGTGAAAGAAATTTATTGAAAATGTATAGATCGCAAAACAATGGTTATGGTGACACATGACATACATATGTATAGTGACGCATAACTTAATATACATTACATATTATTATTTTTTTCAAACAATATACATTACATATTATGTTAACTAACAATATATTATTCAAAGGTTTAACATACATATATTAATGAATGAATTAGCAAAAAGGATGTCAATACTAAACTAACATAAACGTTGCAAGAATAATAATTGATGGTCGTTTAGCGATGATTATGTTATAAGATTATCATTAAACAATTTTATTGTATTAAATAACTAGTAATGAATCATCAATTGAAAGTTTGACATGAAAACGTACCTCAAATCGATATTGATACTGTGAACACCTTAGCTTTACTTCTCTTTTGAACTTTAGCAAAGCAACGTGCTGATAACGTGTTAAAGGAAAAACGAAACAAAATAACAACATAATAGAGAGACAATGAAATCTATATTTCTCATTAATCATAAGCCCTTTAAATAGGGAGAAGTTTACAAAGAAAAGGAAACATTCATTATGGTAACTTCTAATACTAGGAAAATATTACATCAATCATTTCCTTTTGATGATGGCACATAATCCTACAACAAATAAAACATTTCAACCATATGAGATCAACAAAATCAAATTTCAAGTAAGAAACAACTTAAACTAAAATGAAATCATGTAAAACAAACACAAAAAAACTAAATTACCAGAAATCAAGTAAAACAAACCGCAAAAAGACTAAAGACTATACAGCCATAAATCATGTAAAACAAACAACAAAGCAATTGTATATTTCAAGAAGCAACTGGAAACTCGGGAACTTTAAATGGTGTTTTTTATGAGAAAGAAAGGGGATGAAGAATGTTACCAGGAGCAATTAATTGGATTCTTTGTTGGCAACAAGCTTGCTCTTACCAACGTGATACCATACCCTTCTCCTAATCCATCCCGTATTATAAATAGTTATAACATAACATTCAAAATAATGCTATTATGAAACTGAAACAACAAATCTACATGTTAAAACGGGTTGTCATACCCCTCTCTTGCCTCACCCTCACCCATTCAATCTAGTTCAATCTAGTCTCATCTGCATAGCAAACGTACCTTAAACTACCCCCTCTCGTCCACATACCAAACGCTCACTTAGGTTTGAAAATCTCTGAACCGGAAACAGAAAACCAAATTTGAATTTTTGAACCACAATAAAATCATGTTCACAGAAGCTCGTAAATATCATCGTTTTTCTTTGTGTTTCTGACAAGTGAGATTGTGTATTAGATTATAGCTCCTAACACAGTTGTTCAAATACAAATACAAGAGCATCAAAATCATAAATAAAGTTGTGTTTGAATTTCAATTACAAAAATATTTTGTTTAAATTTCTATTACTAAATAAACCATACTGTTTTTTATGTACTACAAAAATCACAAAATATGATGAGAATCCCAACAACAATGAAACTTCTACAGATTCAAATTTTGGATAGTAAATTGAACGTATATACGTGCCAATATTTTAATCAAGAGTGAGGGTTCATTGTTACCTGAATCATTCATCACACCACAACCTTCGAGTTCACCTAATCTGAAAATCAAAGGGAAAAGTACTCTTTTATTCTTGCGAACACCTCAATACATTCCTGTGAACATAATGAATAGAATTCAACTTTTACTTAGATGATTCTTCCAAACCCTCCATATTGCTTCAAATTAAAACACAGCAAAACCCAGAAGAACAAGTCTAGAAATGAAGTTTCTATACATTAAAAAATGAATAAGTACATAAGATCATACATAGTTATCAGTCAAACTAACTATTTTTGTTATTTGTTTATATCGAGTCAAAAATTAATGACTCTAATCATATCTATCTGTATTAAGAATTTTTGTTTGAATATGAAGCTATATAATACCTCACATAGCAACCAATAGATTACAAATAATAGATCCTAACATGTCTATGTTTGGGTTTATGAATAACAGTATATGGTTTTGTGTATCCTAACATGACTGTTATATTTTTGATTTAGGAAGCCCATTATGTCTTCCAAGAACGACGGGTGTTTTTGGTGGAACCGGACCAGTTACATTGGGACCGATTCCAAAAGTAAATTTTCAGACCGGGACCGATTTGGATCTGGCCCGACCAACACCGGTTTTTGGCCATCTATATTTGTAGTTATGTTAGAATCTTATATCCATCAAATAGAAGCATTTTGAAATTCTCATTTAGAAACAAATGTAAGAACTTTGAACTCTAGGATAATGAACCTATAAAATCACAAATTTCTAAAATAGTTCTTGATATTAAAAGAAGTAAACACATGTAAACCACAACTCAAGAAAATTGTACAACTTTCACCATTCGTGGTACAAGTCACATAGTAGCATTTTCAAGTGGGTAAAAAAGTATAATGGGGAGCACCATTTTGCAGTTGCTGGGCAAACTTACTTTAAGTCGATAACATAGATCAAGGGCACAATAGAATTTCACAAGATTGTAAAGGTAAAATCATAGAGGTTGTAATTGATTCTCCAAGGCTTACCAGAGGTTTAGCAACATGTTTCTCCAAGAGTTTGGTCATGTCATGGTTCTAGTAATGGATTCTCCAAGAGGCTGTTTAAGCAAATATAAGATTCAAAGGGAAGAAGTCAACAAGAATGCTCAAAATAGAGAGGAAACATTGCATTAATCTTCTTTTCTGAATTATTCTTTTTTATGTTTCTTATTTGGTCAATATATTTGGGAACAGCAGAGTCATAGACCAATATCTGAGTCAATTTAGAACAAAATAACCAGGCGTAACCCAGATTCCCAAAATTAGCCTGCAAACATAAATACGATAACCAACAAAATCAGTAAAGACTCAGCAAGAAAAAATTGGACCGACAAATAGGATAAAAACGCAAAAAAACAAATCGCAAAATAATACCCAATCTACGAAAACGGTTGTATGAAGAAAAATTGAAAACGTAAAAAAAATAACTTAACCCTAGATAACATCACAACGACACGTCTTCTAGGTTTTGAATAACCAAACAACAAAAATCAGAAAAAGAAAACCCAAATGTAAAAAATAGGTTAAATTACAACTCTAGGATAGAACAACTTGTTTTGGTACTCTTGAAACAAAATCACATACCAGAGCACGCAGAGAATGAGGACCGATTTGCTTCAAGAATTGCACATATTTTTTTGAAGCTCCTCCTTTTAGCATCCCAAAGGAAGGAGAGAGAGAGAGAGAGAGAGAAAGAGAGAGAGAGAGAGAGAGTTAGGAGCAAGAGATCAAACCTGTGATGGAGCCAGAGACCAAAACAAATTAACTACGGTTATTTGGTAGAAGTTAAATTTTGAATATTTGAATCTTGAACCGGGAGATGAAAAGAATAGGGATGGAGGTCATAATCAGAAAGTATGGAGGTCAGAAAAGCAGGTGCTGAAGATTGCTTTATGGGCTGGAGATTGTGTTTGGAGATGTTTGCATCAAAGACTTGTAAACTATGCTTCAAAAGTTGTCTTTAAGAGATTTTTGAATTTTATGCTTAAATTGGTAGTACGCTGTGCTTAAAGGATTGTCTTTAAGACATTTGGTATAAATGTATATTAAGGTAGTATAGATATATAGTGGAAGGATATTTTGCAACCCTTGCAACCCACATCTTAACCGTTGGATTCATGATCGACGGTTATTTTACTTTTATTTTTTTGTTTTTTTAATTAAAAATATTGGACCCCATATCTATTGTAACCGCCGATCATGAATCCGACGGTTAATATGTGGGTTGCAAGGTTTGCAACCTTTTTAAGGGTTGCAAATAAAACAACCCCTATATGTATATATACACACACATATACATAATACATACAACCTCCAATAATCACCCCTCTCCCTAAACCCACCGTGGACTACCCTTCTCCCTAAACCCACGACAATCATTGCCGACCTTAGCCTCCATGCAACACACACATCACCTGCCACACACCCACAAAACCCACCAGCAACATAATATATATACACACATCACCGTCACCGGAGAGTGGCCGGTTGGCGGAGATACCGACGGAGATGAAATGGGTTTGTGGGTGTCGTCGTCGCCTGAAGTTATGGGTTTGTTTCTTGTGCTTCCGGCTAAAGAATTCCGGTGTGTCGGAATTGGGTGGCTGTCATCGACGGTGTAGGTGACGATGAACATATCCGTGTGTATATATATACACATATGTGTGTATGATTATATAGATATGTGTGTGTATGATTATATATATGTGTCTGTGTGTATGATTAATTTTGGGGAAGAAGATAGAGGTTGGGGAAGAAGATAGAGGTTGGAGAAGAAGATTTAGTTGATGCATTAATGAGTTGTACACATGCTTTAAGCATTTGTACTTTAAAAACAATTTAATAGAAAAAAAACCTTAAAAGACGAAATTACCCCTCACTTAACTGAGTTTTTTAACGGAGATAACGACGAGGGACTATTTTCAAAGAAAAGTCAAAAGAGTAGGGATGAAATCGGCACTTATTGAAGTTTAGGGACCATTTTTGTATTTTCATGTAAACCTTAGGGAATAAAATTGTAGTTTACTCAAAATGTTATAAGAAATTGTATATAAGCTTTGTACAACCAAACCACAATGGTTGTAACGTAATAGTTAAGGCCCTGGAGGATGTGGTGGAATATCCCATCTGTCCAGGGTTCTAATCCAGACATACACAACAATTGTAGCCACCGAGGTTTAATCAGGGCTGATGTTTTACGGTCATAATTTGCCAAGGGATTAGTCTAGGTATAGCCTATGACACATTGCCAAAAAAAAAAAACTTTGTACAACCACCAAAAATTTGTTGTATGATGAGTTTTAGCTATCCTGATATTTCACAAACCACCACTCTTGATCCAACTCATATCAATCTAATAGATAAGATAGATAGATAGATAGATACCCAGATGGATATTATGCACTTCAAAGACAGCTTCAACTGGGAATGGAAAAATGAGGAAAAAAGACGATCCAAAGCAAGCAACAAAAACCTTTATAATTTGGACGATTACGCAGAACAAACTTTTATTAGTTTCAACGCACAAACATCTACGAGATATATATTAACAAAGACAATTCAAAGATGCACGGTAACAGTTAATGATCGAGGATGTCGCCATCTGACAATGTATGTAACAGATGGAAAACAAATCTTATCTCTAACATAGAATTAAGCTTTTAGATATTTATTTTATGAAAAGAATTGAGAGATACAACAGTGATGAACAAGAATATGATGTGAAATAGCTACGGATTCACCATATTATTAATGGGGGATAGGCCCCATTAGAAAATGAAAAAAAAACAAATTTATTTAGGTAAAAATCATTTTTTTAACTTTCTATCATTAGTTCCCCTAGTGATTTCTAGGTCCCCATCAACTAAAAAAAGTACCTCGAAATCAACAAAAAAGCTCTTGAAATCAACAAAAAAAAAACTGAAAAAGTCACTCGAAATCGACAAAAGAACATGCAAATCCCTTAAAATCAACCAAGAAAACTTCAATTTTTTTTTGAAATGGTGGAATTAGGCTTCAAACATATCGGACGATTTTGCGGGCCTTTAAATAATTTTAAAGGTCAATAGGAAAATAACCTTGTCCATGACGAAAGTGGCACTTGGAGAGCTCTCAAGAAAGTAGTTTTTGAGTCGAGTGGGCATTATTGCTATACAGTCCTTTTTCTTCAAACACTTCAACTTATCGAATGGACAAGGTTCATGCAAGAGTTGATCCCGGCACGAGGAGAGAGCCTTCAAACAAACGAATACACATACATACATACATACATACATACATACATACATACATACATACATACATACATAAGAAAATAAAAACTATTAACAAATGTTTTGATAGAAATAGATATTTGTATGTATACCTCAACGATACCCTTATCAAGGATAAGAATTTTGGCACTGCGGAGTTTCTGGAACAAATCGAGTAGTTGGGGAACAAACCTCCTCTTCTTGTATCTATGCCTTGTCAAGGACTGCAAAAAATCAAAGCCCTCGAGGCAGGTAATAGCGTTGACTAAGATTTTCGAGTTGAGGAGCAACCACATTTTAGGAAAGTAGACGGGATGTGTAATTGTGAGATTACAAAGTCGTGGAGCACAAACAGTGAAACTTTCCATGCAGAACATGGAACACCAACACAAAGTGAGGTCTTTCAAGTTCACATACTTGGAAAAAAGGTCGAGGCTCTTATCTCTACAATCACCTAATTGTAGATACCTCAAATACAAAGTTTATAAAACAGGAAAATCCCAAGATTTTGGTACGCATCGACCACCAGGATTGACCTCAACTGAAGAAACTTGTGGTTGCGGTGAGATAGTGCATTCCTCACAAATTTGGCAAACTGAGGCAAAGTAGGGAATGTTGTTGGGGATTGGTGCAGAAAATCGGTGGAGAGAAGAAGGGAGAGTGATCTGAACTTGGATATGAATCTGAGATCGCGTGAGAGCTCGCTTTCCTTAAGTGATATTTCGACCCTATTCTGCCTGGGTATCACGAAATTCACTCGAGCATAATCTTAAATTCACCGGTGTCGATTCTGGCAGAAATCGATCCTATTTAAACACCAAGAGAATCATAACCGATGTTATATTATTAATGATAATAATAATCCCCATTAATAGGATTGATTGTGGACAAAATTAACTGGTGGTTATGAGATGATTTGGGGTTACAAATTGATTTTCGGGGGTTACAGATTCGAATCTGTAACAGTGCGCCACGCGGGTAGCAGCGCGGGTTAACCCGCGGCACAACCCGCGTGAGCCACTGTTCCGTCCCACACACCAGTGCATCAAGCAGGTAGCCGCGCGGGTGTAGCCGCGCGGGTTAACCCGCGACACAACCCGCGTGAGCCACTGTTTCATCACACAATCACCACGACCGTCCAACAATCCCAGGTCATAGTTAGCTTACACGAGTGTGCACTCCACACCTCCTAACTCGTGTTATAGCTTATCTATCAACCCCATTATTATATTGTGAATCCAATTACACAAAATGACCGATGATTTCACTAAAATCACCAACATTCCTCCCCCATTTTAGTGCAATCCTTGATTCACAAACAAAATTAATATAACAAACAAACTCATGTGTAACACCCTTAAAATTGGAAAGAGCAACTAATTTAAAATTTTCAATAAAACCTCAAATAAGGATAAAATCTCTTACAACAAGTCCAAACTTGAATTACTAATCTAGGTTCAACCATCAACAAATAAATAAAGTCTTACACGCAGACTAAATCGAGTCGGGTGTTACTAAAACCCAAACACAAGTTGCTATTCCCAAGATAAAGACGGAAGACTTCACCAGGTTACTCACCCTCGTGGATATAACTAATGCTCAACTCTTCGCAACAACGCTAGAACCATTTTCCCCATCCGGAACCTGATGCACATGCCGACAAATAAAAAGGTTAGGCTAACGCCTAGTGATTTCAAGAGTTTACAACATGGAATAAGTATATTTGTTAAAGGGAAAGAATGCAATTTAAATCGTGTACGATCAAAAGATTTACTTTAAATATCAAACGACAACATTTCCTAAAAACCCCTTTAAAACAAGGGCCCCAACTTGACCCTTCTTTTGTAAAACCCTTTTATCCCCAAACTCACCCAAAACGTGAACGGTGAGCAAACTCTCAATTATAATAACTCGAAATAAGATTTTACTTCGCGAAACACCCCAAACGTGGGTGGGCATAATACACAACCCTCAGATCTTGGGTAAACAAACCCATATACGCAACACGTCACCGAAAATATGGATAATAAAATAATCCCCGACAATACCCAAATAACACCTTCCGGTGACGGGGGAGACCCGTTTCCATTGTACGTGGCGGAACACAAACTTAAGCCACATAACCATGTTGTCGAACTACACCTTAGATCGTGACTGTATTGCCTGCTCTACCGAGCTACATCTCCAGTCTTGACTGTATTACCTGCTCCGTCGAGCTACACCTCAAGGATACACGATTTTATTGCCTGTTCGGTCTCTAACGGAGTTTCATCCTCAGGGTACTCATTCGACCCCTAATGCCTACTTCCTAGCATTCAAGATAGGAGCCTCAACTATTCACTTGATAACTCACGATGTCTAACCTCGTGCACAAGAATTAGACATCCAAACACAAGACCCAATGGTCCCGGGTTACAACCTATAAATGTTCCTCTTCACCAAACAACCGGGACGACACCAATGCCAACACGACATTATTTCCCGAAGTGGGAATCCCAAGGGTCCTCACCATTAAACACGACCGACTTACATGCCTATGAATCTGATGCATTACAGTCTAAAATACATGACTCCAAATGAATGACATACACACTCAAAACATGTATTCCCCAAAATAAAGTGCAATAAATGCAACTCACACCCAAATCTCCTCTTTAAGTTGTTAAAACCGGACAAAAGTCCCCATTACCCGACAAAACAAAAAAACTGAGCCTTAAGCTCAACCCATCAAGCGACATATGCTAAAATCCGCAAAATACAATAAAATGAAATGACCGCATTTATGCAAACACATGCTTCAACTAATGAAATAAACTCCAACATAAAACATTCTCCAACCAAGTTTATAATCTCATTTACTCTTTCTAAAACGTCTCATGACCCACATTTAAATGACAATTACACACGAGGTTTATACCCATACAATAAATCATTTAAATACCAATATTCCCGGTTTACTCAATAAATTCTTGAGTTACGTCTTTTCCCAAAACCCAAGGTTCAGAAGTTCAGAAACGTTTGCAAAGTTGGGAAAGACTAAACGCCCATGACTTACACAGTGGTATTTTTAAAATATTCCACGATACAAAATACACGTAATACCAACAAGCATAAAAATGCATTCTTACCCAATACTTTCCATTTAGGTAAATAAGTCATCAAATCATTTTCATTTCGATGCATTTAACCACATACTCAAAAATACCCAAGATGAGTGTGTTATACGTTTACAAAGTTAAATGCTTCCAAATAACCAAACTTATCAGCAGTTAGCATTTTAATATAAAAGACAACACTTTAAAATAATCATTTTGGCAAGCACACCGTTTTCACAAATCAACTTGAACTCACTTTTGCCAGATTTAGGCTAAATCTAGATTTTACCCCCAACTTGAGATTCCTTGAAGAACTCCGAATCCACATGCAAAACCTTCCAAAAACCTATCATCACAAGTTTCCAATCATAAATACACTAGTTCAACCATTTAGAATCGATCCCCAAACATTTTACATCAAAATCTCCAACTTGGCCAAAACCTTAATTTTTGACCTAAATTCTCCAAAACCATCAAATCCGAAATTCAAGAAACCAAATGCTAGGAAACCATCAAGAAGGCATTTATAACGTATATTAATGTTTAGAAATGGAGAGGATGAACTTACCACTTAGGTTTTGGTGAAAACCTAGAAAACCCTAAAATGAAGCTTGAGGTTGAAGATGATAATGGTGAACTCTTTGCCATGGCTCCCAACTACCACTTGATGATGGAACACTTTAAGAACTCAAGAAATGGTCCCAAAATAAGTTAGGGTTTGAGGGGAGTGAAGAAGGGACGATTTGAGAGAGAATAGGAAATGTTTGGAGAAGAGAAATGAGGAAGGAGGCTGGAATCCCGCACTTAACAGTGCCCTGGGCCTCTGGTGCGACATTGCCCAGGTCAATGTCGCCTGGAAATGTCGCCAGACTCCCCCAAGCCGCGGTACCTTCCCTGCGACTGTGACAGTGCGACTATGACACTGTCATAGTCGCCGGGCACTGTCGCTGAGCCATTTCCAAGTCTCGAAACTCAACTTTTTCAACGCCAACACCCCCGATACTATAAGGGACTTATGTCACTTTCGCGTGAGTGACATATGTCACTTTCGCGTGGCATACTAGCCGTCGGGTCCAGACCTCTCTTAAACCCATTTTTCTCACTTTCTCATTCATTCCTTCAAGCCTACCCTCTCCTTTCTCTCTAAACCGAACCTCATAAACCCCATTGTTGATTTTGAGGTTTTGATACTCAATATCTCGGTATTTCAAGTGATACTTCATCACCCACCAAAGCTTGGAAGCTAGGGTCAAGAAGCTCCATCTTCATCTTCAACCTCAAGCTCTATTTTTAGGGTTTTCTAGGTTTTCGTCAAAACCTAAGTGGTAAGTGTATCTTCCCCATTTCTAAACCTTGTTATAAGATATAAATGTTCTCTTGATGATTTCCTAGTGTTTGGTTTATCAAATTTCGAATTTGATGATTTTGGAGAAAATAGTTCAAAATTAGGGTTTTTGCCAAGTTGGGGTTTTTGATGTAAATGTTTTGGGGAAAGATTCTAGATGGTTGAATATGGTTATTTACGGTTGAAAATTTGTGGATCTAGGTTTTTGGAAGAAGTTTGCTCATGGATTCGGATTTTTTCAAGAAAGCTCAAGTTAGGGTAAAATCTAGATTTAGCCTAAATATAGCAAGGTGAGTTCAAGTTGATTTGTGAAAACGGTGTATATGCCAAAAATGTTTATTTTAAAGTGTTTGTGTTTTACATTAAATTGTTAACTGCTGATAAGTTTTGGTTATTTGGATATACTTAACTTTATAAACTTATGTAACGCACAACTTCGTGATTTTTGGGCATTTTGGTAAATAAATCATTTTGATGTATTTCTTTGACGATGTAATATATATGGGGGTCTTTTCATGTAATTGTCCATTTGGTGCATACGATTTTATAAACCGTTGGAAAATGCATATCATTGAACTATGGGTCGTTTTGGCAACACGAAGAGAAAGAGTTCATTTGGAAAACATTTTGTTTCAACCAATGAGAAGTTTTGGGTTAATTACTTTTCTGGTCGTGGTGTTTTCATAATTGTTGGTCAAACGTATTTCGATGTCTCTACTGCTTTCATTGGGTATTTACGTAAATTGTTGGGCCTTTGGCTCGGTTTTGACTAAATTGAGTCTTGAGGACGTTTGTCCGGATTAATAACCGTTGTGGGGTTTTGAGTATGATGGCGCATTTTTGTGTCATTGGAGAGTTACATGTTTTGGGAGTTTTGGTCTTTCAATTGGAGTCATGTAACGTTAGACAGTGTTGTAATGGATCCATAGGCACGTAAGTCTGCCTGTTTTGTATGGCCTGAGATTTTGGTTACATTTAGTGACCGCTTGGGTTTGCTAGCGAGTAGGCAATAGGTGGCTCGAGCCGCTGAGTTGAAACTCGTCTAGATTGGATAGACATACATGTCCGTAAGACCTTGGGGTGGAACTCGACGGAGTATGGCAAGAGGCAACAAACGGTTTGAGGATTGTGATGTCTGGTATGACATGGGAACTAGGACCGGGATATGTGGTGAAATCCAATAACATCACGGGTGGCCCCATTCACGTGTTCTCGCCGCCCAAGATGGAAACGTTTAGATGACATGCAAGGAAGTTGTATGGGCGGCCTACTTGCGTGTTCCTCTTTTCTCAATGTATGCGGGTGTTACACCACAGTCTCATTGGATTCAAGATCATTCAATCTGAAGATCCAATCGACTCTCAACAATAGTTTAATGTCATTTGTAATAAATGTCAAAGTTGTTTTTATTGTTTATTGTAATTCTAGTAACTAGTTTAAATATCTAGTTATGTTAGATATTAGTTTATTTAGTTAGTTAGTTATTATGTTAGAAATTAGGTGTTAGATAATATCTAGATATTAGTTTTAGTTTAATATCTAAGTTTAGATATTACTTTGGTAGTGTGTTAGAGAAGCAAGAGTTGTTCAACTTATCAGATAACTTTCACAGACACACAAAAGGTGAAAAACAGAGAGAACACATCAGAGCTAAATCCGAACACCAAACCTTGTAATCGTTTGTTATTAATCAAACAGGTTGGTAATCTTGTTATTGTTGCTGTTTTGTAAGAACTTGATATAAACATTGTGGACCGACAATTGGTATCAGAGCCTGATTTTAGATTCAAATCAAGTTTTTCAAACTCGACTCTGTGTTCTTATTTTTCAAAATCATTTTCGAGTTTAAGAGTGTTTTAGGTGTGGAAATCGATCAGGTTGTGATCGATTAGGGTGCTAGATCGAGTTGTTGTGGTTTGATTTAAGTTTAAAGCTTAAATCAAGTACCAATTTGTGATTTTAGTGATAAAACAATCGACTTTTTAAAGTCACCGTGACATCGATTTGCTTTTCAAAAAGTGAGTTTTATCGAGATCGAGTGGTAACAAACTGTTCTAGAAGTGTTAGTAGTCGCTTTGTCAAATTTGGGACCGCTAATTCGAAGTACAAACAGGTTTTTAGTTGAAATACGAAGTTACAGGGACGAACTCGTGCAAACAAAGGGACGAACTCACGCAAGTTGAACTTTGCGTGACCCACTTTGCGCCACCAACTGATCACGCAAAACCCACTTTGCGCCACCAACTGAAAACGCAAACTCCATCTTGCGCCACTCAAAGCTCACGCAAAGTCTCATTTTGCGCGACCAACGAATAACGCAAAGCCCACTTTGCGCCACCAAAAGCTCACGCAAACCTTAACTCTCGCGACCAACAGATCACGCAAACATCAATTCGCGCGATCAACTCTAAACGCAAACTTCAGTTTGCGCGACCCACACTTCACGCAAACCTATTGTGCGCCAGACTCACATCGCGCAAACCTCATTTCGCGCGACCCTCTAGTAGCGCAAACCTCATCTTTGTGCCAACCACCACTAGCGCAAACCTTATTTGCGCCACCTTCTCAAAACGCAAAGTTTGCTTTACTCCTATACCAGACTTAAATCAGAATGACATCCAGAGAAGCCCTTGCAATCAGAACTGACACCAAGCCACTAGTTCTCTTTAGAGGAGAATACGAACAGTGGAAAGATCGGTTCCTGAACTTTATCGAAAGATATGAGTTAGGTGAATTCATCAGGAAATCGATAGAAGAAGGGATTATGAAACCAGTTACGACGACTCGTATGGTTGGAACTGTGCCGACACAATATGAACTTAAGTATCATGAGCTCGATAATGATAACCTAAAGAGAGCAAAAGGTGATAGATTATCAAAGTCATACATTCTACAAGGAATTCCAAACAAAATCTATGTAAAGATTGACAGCTATAAAGCCTCGGGCAAGGAGATGTGGGATCAGCTAGAGAAGATGATGATGGGTTCAAAGGTTGGGAACCAGCTCAAAATTTCCAACTACCTAAACAATTATGAAGAATTTAAAGGCAGAGCTGGAGAGTCTCTAGAAGGAACTTATGACAGATTCATGACCTTGCTAAACGAACTAAGCAAGAACAAGGTCACCAAATCTCAAATCGAGCTGAATGTCAAATTTCTAAGTATTCTACAGCCGGAATGGAAGAGATTTGCTAGGCAGATGAAGCAGATCAAGGATCTGAATGAGATTCCACTTTATGAGGTGTATGAAACCCTCAAACAAAATGAAGAAGAGGTGGATGAAATTCTAGATGAGAAGAGGCAGAAAGTGAAGACAGTTGAAGACACAGTTGCTCTTGTTGTCAAAATGAAGAAGAACAAGACGATTGTGTATGAATCAGAAGAAAATGAAGCTGATGCAAACTCTGACTCGGATGACTGTGAACAACTGAAGCAGGCTATGCTCATGCTGACAAAGGCCTTTCAGAAGAAGTTCTACCAGAAGCCAGGTTCAAACAGTCAGAGGTATTCTTCTGGTCCTAACAACTATGCTCATAAGGAAAGGGTTGAAGGAAAGAAGTTTGAAGGAAAGAGAATAGAGGAGAGGAAACCAGAAGGGAGAAGAATTAAAGCTGAAGGATCCAGTCAGTCAGAACCACCAACGTGCTACAACTGTGGCAAAACAGGTCACTTTGCCAGAGACTGCCGAAGACCCAAAGTTAGAAACTCCGATTATTACAAGAACAAGATGCTTCTTGCAAAGCAACAAGAGGTGGGTAAGTCACTGATGGCAGAGGATGAATACTGGCTTGATCATTCAGATCAGGAAGAAGATGATGAAGAGAAGGATGAGTCAGCCAACATGTGCTTGATGGGAATGCAGGAATCAGAAGCTGAAGCTGATTCAAATGATGAAGAAGATGAGGTATGTGATTTATCTTATTCATATTTCATAAATAAAATGCATGCCATGAATTTAAAACAACAAGAGTTAGAGTCGAAGCTTAAGCGATAAAATGGTGTTATAACTGACAAAAACCAATCGATACAGAAACTTAGCAATGAAATTGCTGAGAGAGAAGTATTGATTGAGGTTTTACATAGAAACAATGACACCAACGCCAAAGAAAAGACAATAATTCTTAAAGAGAATACTGAAATCAAGTCTAAAATGCGAAAGAGTGAGTCTGATTTCAGAGAGCTTACTAAAATGCATTCTTCATGTACTGAAGAAAACAAAACTTTAATTGCAAAATTAGATGCTTTGGAAAAAAAATTATACTCATTAGGTCAAAGTGAGCAAACCATTCATCTAAACAAACCGAAAGAGAATAAAGAAAATTAGGGAATCGGTTATGAGAATCCTCATTATCTTAAAAACGGTATATCTGAAGTGCCTGCACTTTATGATTTTACGTTCTTAAGACTCTCTCGTCGATGCCCTGAACTTAAAATTTTCTGGACTAAACTATCAAAAGAGGATGAAGCCAAAGAAACGGAAAAACGAACGAAAACAACTAATGTTCAACTTCCATTTTATTATGCGAAGTTGAATAATAGTTATGATGATCCAATTAATCAAAAGAAATCTCTGTCAAATGACTTATTTCAAAGTTATTCTGTCAAAGAAATGGAGGCAAAGCCTGTTAAAGGTAAACTTTATGTCCCTCCTCTTGTTTTGGAAAGTAAAATTTCCGAACTCAAGAACTCTTTAACAGATGAAAGACTTTTGATTGAGATTCAACAAAAAGTTTTTACAACTGTGCTGAAAAATGTTGTTATTTCAAAGGCTTCTAAATCTGATGACATGTTTGGTTTATCAAACGAAGGGTTTGATTTTCTTAACTCTGATGGTGGTTCGAATGGTTGTTTTGAACAATTTAATTTTAATGTGAAACTTCCTAACCATTCATCTTTTCTTGTGCAATCTTTGGGAAAAACCAGTATGCCTGTTAATAGTGCAAAATCAACAAAAGTTGATAAATCAGTCTTTGTGAAAGCTAAGAGTGCTAAAGGTAAGATTATTTCTAAGCATTCACAGAAACCGAACACTACTGGTAATTCTAAGAAGAAGCATTCGTTTGTTGCTCAGAAGTCTAACTCACGAGTTTCAAATGTTTCAGATCTGAGCAAGCGAAAGCCAGAAGTTAAATCTCAATGGAAACCGAAACAGAAGCTTGACAAGGCTGATAAATCGTTTTGTAGTGTTAATTGTAATAAGACTTTACCTAGTAAAGATGTTTTGAAAGCGAATGTTGCTACTATTTTGAAATACTCTTTTACGCAACTATTCCAGTTATCTAAATCTGCTAGAAAGTCTTCCTTTTATGATAAACATGTTTCTAATTCTTGTCAAGTTTCTGAGATTTGGTTTGGAAATTATCATGTGCATTCATCTCATTATAATTCTTCAAATGAATTTCAAATGAAAAGAGGACCCAATTTCAAATGGGTACCAAAATCTAGTGCTAACACAGTTGGACCCAATTTCAAGTGGGTACCAAAAGCTAAATCTGTGTTGCAAGCACCCAACGTTTAAGAAGGAGAAATCTTATGGTTTCTGAACACGTCTGTTCAGAACCCGTGCTAAAGAGAAATTATGGCTTTTGAACACATCAGTTCAAGACCCGCTCTTCAATACTCAAAAGTTTTAACTCCAAAAGTTGTCAAATGAATATCTAAATCTCTTGTTTCGTTATTTCTCTTACGCAAATCTGTCATTTATGGTACTTAGATAGCGGATGTTCCAAGCATATGACTGGACAAAAAGAGATGTTGTCCAACTTTAAAGAGAAGTATTGCGGAACAGTTAGATTCGGCAACGACCACTTTTCACCAATAATGGGATATGGTGATGTACAACATGACAATGTCACGATAAAAAAGGTGAGCTATGTTGAAGGCTTACGGTACAACCTGTTCAGTATAGGCCAGTTCTGTGACAAAAACTTAGAGGTCAATTTCAAAGCCAAGACGTGTTCAGTTCGCACTGAAGAAGGCGAAGAACTCTTGGTCGACACAAGAAAATCAGACCTCTACACAATTACTTTGTCAAAAGTCCAGACTAACAAGCAGGTTTGCCTACTGACGAAAGCCTCGATGTAACAAAGCTGGTTATGGCATCGACGACTTTCTCATCTGAACTTCAGGTACATCAACAATCTGGTCAGTGGAAAGCTCGTCAAAGGACTTCTAGAGCTCAAATATGAAAGAGAACATCTTTGTGCAGCATGTGAAAAGGGAAAAATGAAGAGGGCTCCATATAAACCAAAGCCTGAACCGAGTACAAGCGCTCCGTTAGAGTTATTGCATATGGACTTATGCGGTCCGATGCGAACTCAGAGTCTAGGCGGAAAGAAGTACATACTCGTTATCGTGGACGATTACTCGCGATACACTTGGGTCAAGTTTCTACGTTCAAAAGATGAGACACCAGATGTTCTCATTACATTCCTAAAGATGACCCAGGTGAATCTGCAGAAACCGGTCAAGCTTCTAAGAACTGACAACGGCACAAAGTTTAAGAACAAAAAGGTTGAAGAATATCTCGAATCTGTCGGGATTTCACATCAATACTCTGCTGCTCGTATGCCTCAACAAAATGGAGTGGTCGAAAGAAGAAATCGTACGCTAGTCGAGGTTGCTCGTACTATGCTAAGTCAATCAGACTTACCTCTATTTTTGTGGGCTGAAGCTGTATCGACTGCGTGCTACACACAAAATCGATCCATGATACATCGCAGATTCAAGAAGACTCCTTATGCGTTGATCAACAACCGAACACCGACAATCAAATATTTCCATATATTTGGGTGTAAGTGTTTCGTGCTAAACGACAGAGAGAGTCTCAACAAGTTCAGTGCCAAGGCGGACGAAGGCATCTTCATTGGATATTCCTCTACATCAACTACATACCGTATATATCTGAAGAAGTCAAAGACGGTTATAGAAAGCGTCAACGTTTCGTTTGATGAAGAGATGGCTTCCGAACAATACAGTTCAAAACCCGTGATAACCGGAGTACTAGCTTCTGGGCAAATCAGTCCAGAATCTGCGTCTCAACAGAATAAATCAGATGAAGCATCAATGTCAACTAATCATATATCTGATTTAGACTTATTATTTGAATTGTTTTATGATGAATTTCTTGGATCTGATGTAAAGAAATCTGTTGTGGTTGACAGGATAGAAGACTTAACGACTACTCATCCAACCAGTTCAGATATTCCTATTGAATCCAACACCCCGATTCAACAAGAAATTCTAGTTCAAATGCCGACTCCAACAGTTGAAGAAGTGACATGTAATGAAGAGACAGAAGTAGCTGAAACAGTAGGATGTTCTGTACAGATCCATCTACAGCCGGACCAAGCTGTACCTGCTGAGCCTTCTGAACCAACCACTTCAACTGCAATCATCATTCCTCCTGAACAAACTGAAGAAGGTACAAGTGGATTTATAGATGATACAATTGAAATACATTCACATAATCCACTACCTCATGAACACAAAAGGACCAAAGAGCACCCGACAAGCTAGATCATTGGCAATCCAACGAAACCGGTGCAAACTAGGTCAGCGTCAATGAACATGTGTATGCATGATTCTTTTCTGAGCAAGTTCGAGCCAACTCGCGTATCAGAGGCACTTGCTGATCCAGAATGGGTGATCTCAATGCAAGAAGAGCTGAATCAGTTCGACGCACTTCAAGTCTGGAGACTCGTACCAAAACCTCAAGGTAAAACCATTATAGGTACGAAGTGGGTTTTCAAGATCAAAAAGGACGAAGATGGTACCGTTATCCGAAACAAGGCAAGACTAGTAGCCAAAGGATACAGACAAGAGGAAGGAATCGACTACGACGAGACATATGCTCCTGTGGCGCGATTAGAGGCAATTAGAATGTTTCTAGCCTACGCCGCCCACAAGAACTTCACGGTCTTCCAAATGGACGTGAAGACTGCCTTTTTGAATGGCATTCTGAAGGAGGAAGTCTACGTCTCTCAGCCAGAAGGTTTTGTCAATCAAGAGAAGTCGAATCACGTCTACATTCTCGACAAAGCACTCTACGGTCTGAAACAAGCTCCTCGCGCCTAGTATGATGTCCTTTCACAATTTCTAGTCAAGTCTGGTTTTTAGAAAGGTACGGTAGATCCCACTTTGTTTATCAAAAAGGAAAAAGCCGATATCATTCTTATTCATATCTATGTAGATGATATTATTTTTGGCTCTACAAATCCTAAGTACTATAAGAATTTTTCAAACCTTATGGTGTCAAGATTTCAGATGAATATGATGGGAGAGATGAATTTCTTTCTCGGATTACAAGTCAAACAATTTTCATCGGGTATTTTTATCAATCAATCAAAATACATTCTTGAAATTCTTCAGAAGTTCAAAATGGAAAATTTAAAACCGATTGGTACCCCAATAGCACCAGGTACTAAAATTGGTACCGATCCTTCGGGAAAAGCTGTTGATGTTAGGACTTACAGAGGGATGATAGGTTCTTTAATGTATCTTACTTCTAGTAGGCCAGATATAATGTTTTCAACATGCTTATGTGCAAGATATCAGGCCAATCCAAAAGAAATCCATATGTCTGCAGTTAAGAGCATATTTAGGTATCTGAAGGGCATTGCAGATCTTGGTCTGTGGTATCCTAAAGATACTAGTTTTGAACTAACAGCTTACATAGATGCAGATCATGCTGGTTGTATGTTAGGCAGGAAGAGCACGTCAGGACATGTACAGTTCCTCGGTGATAAGCTCGTAAGTTGGGCATCGAAGAAGCAACTTTGTGTTTCAACTTCAATGGCCGAAGCAGAATATGTAGCTGCTGCTAGCTGCTATTCTCAGGTCTTATGGATGAGAACTCAATTGCGCGATTACGGTTTCCACTTCAACAAAATCCCGATATACTGTGACTCCAAGAGCGCCATCACAATAACAGCGAATCCTGTTCAGCACGCCAAAGCAAAACACATAGATGGCAGATATCATTTTATCAAAGATAATGTCGAGAAAGGAACAATTGAACTTTTCTTTGAAGATACTTTGCTAAAGCATTCTGAGCTAGAGAAAGATCTTCTGAGCTGAACAAGAAGACTGAATTGCTAAAATCTTTTTAGTAATGATCTTGATCCAAAGGGGGAGATTGTTAGACCACAGTCTCATTGGATTTAAGATCATCCAATCTGAAGATCCAATCTGAAGCTAATGCCGGAAAGTCAACTCTCAACAATAGTTTAATGTCATTTGTAATAAATGTCAAAGTTGTTTTTATTGTTTATTGTAATTCTAGTAATTAGTTTAAATATCTAGTTATGTTAGATATTAATTTATTTAGTTAGTTAGTTATTATGTTAGAAATTAGGTGTTAGATAATATCTAGATATTAGTTTTAGTTTAATATCTAAGTTTAGATATTAGTTTGGTAGTGTGTTAGAGAAGCAAGAGTTGATCAACATATCGGATAACTTTCACACATACACAAAAGGTGAAAAACAGAGAGAACACATCAGAGCTAAATCCGAACACCAAACCTTGTAATCGTTTTTTATTAATCAAACAGGTTGGTAATCTTGTTATTGTTGTTGTTTTGTAAGGACTTGATATAAACATTGTGGACCGACAGCGGGTCTCTCCGTCGTAGATTCGTGGTATTTTTAAATGTTAATGTCGTATTTTACCAACTTTGGTTTGTGTGGTCGACGATAAATGATGACCTTAATATTGGGTTTTCCCCACGTATATTAAGGTTTGAATGGAATGCGTCTTTTCCACGTTTCGGTATTTGATTTCGTCCATTTTATGGTCGTGTGAGTTTTGGGTCTAATGTCCGTGTTCACGGCAATATTTATTTATATAGATTTTCATCTATAGTTTATGAGTTGTGCATCATGTTCCACCCGTGTTGGGTATTTCGAGGTATAACATTTTACCCGCGTTTTATATAATTGGGAGTCCTCTCTCTATTCTCATTTTGAGCAAGTTTTGGGTTAAATCTAAGTTTACGAAAGAACGTTTAATATTGGGATCTTAGTCTGTAAAACAGTTTGGTTTGGTTAACGATTAACTCGGCGTCTCTTTCGTTTAAAATGCATATTTATTGGTAAACGAGTCGTTTTCATAAGCGGAGCATATCATTTTGAAAGATCATGATTTTAATGGCATTCTTCTTTCTTTAAATGATTCATTTATATATGTTGAAAACTCTTGAGTTCACTAGGCATTAAGCCTAACATTTTTATTTGTCGACATGTGCATCAGTTCCAGTTGGGGGTTGGATTCTAACAATTCCATGAAGAGTTGAGCCTTAGCTTTGTGCAAGTGTAAGTAGTTGGTGAAGCTTTCTGCAGTTTGGAGATAGTGACTATTATGGGGTTTTAGTAGCACCCGTCCTTGTTATAGACTGCATGTATAGAATGAAATGTGTGTATTGAGGTTAAATAATAAATTGTGATTGGAGATGTATCATTTATCTATGTATTTAGAAAATTTTAAATTAGTTGTTATTTCCAGAATTGAGGGTGTTACATTCCAACCCGCTTAGAATCGTTGTTCTAGGTACTATCATGGTCCAGTTTAGATCGTCAATAGTATACCTCATAACGATATTCATGATTTAACCATAGTATGTTTTTCTGGCTGTCATGATCTAACTGTATTTTGAAAAACTCTCCATACTTTCAGCTTGGGAATATATGCACTTCTTTGAATTGGTGCACTCATTTTAAGGTGTTCAGATCTTTGAACAATACCTAGAAAAACCAACAACTCAAGCAAATCTTTGAGAAAAGGTTCTATGTTCTATTCCCTTATAATTAAAGATGTTAATCCATTTATTATGTTTCTTGGATCTTGCAGCTTGCTTCAAAGCATTGGCAATGACCGACTTTTCCAGAATCATGAAGCAACATTCAAGGATATGATTGATAAATAAGTACACGAGAGACAAAAATAGAACTAGATTATTTGTTTTGCATTCAAATTTCTTCTACTTTGTTATTATATTTGAGGGAGAAAATTGTTGAAATATATTTTCTTTTATTTTCATATTATTTGTAATACTTGAACTTAGAAAGAGGCCGCTATATAAACATGGGTTAAAACTGAAAATGACAAGAAGTAAAAATGTATTTCTCTCAAAACATGGGGACATGTTTTGTAGTTATAGAAATTTCATGATAGTGAATGGGGCAATGGGTTGAGTATGTAGTTGAATTGGACCTTATTTCATAGATGAATGATCAAATCAATGTTATATAGACGATGTCAAACAATATTTCACTTCGTTGGCAAAAAATGTACACATAAACACCGTAAACATATATAGAGATTGATGGTGAGTCATCTGTTGGAAAAACTTGCTATGATGAACAAATCACAGGTAATAATATGAATACACTTGTTAATTGATTGATACTTGTAATTTTTGTTCATACACTTTACAATACATTGACCCTATTTATAAACACTGAAAAGGTGCCTCCGAACCGATGTGACTGTTCATCGGTGATGGTTACCGGCGGTTGCAACTATTCACGGCAGTCCCAAACGACACCTTTCTTCCTAATAAACATATCCTTTCATATTTTTACTTTTGATACTTAAACTATTCTATCTACATAATACATACATACATACTTTCTGATTTGATTATATTTAACCCACAAGTTTAGGTTAACTATCAACACTCCCCCTTAAACTAAACTTTGGTTTAAGGTAGGTCTTCAACTTGCTTTTATCTTGCTCTTCACAGCAGCGTAGGTCCTTCGTCATCATTAATGAGACAAGACTCTTCTTGCTTGTCTTTATCGTGTTTCCACTTCGAACATTCCCTCGCAAAGTGACCGAAGTCACCACATTCATAACATCTGAAAGTGCTCTTGTCTTTAGTTCCTTGAATCGTACTTCTTCCACGTGTATTTGGACTATTCTTCCATTTTATGCTTTCCTTGGCTTCGTTGTTGAAATTTTTACCTCGCCCTTTACCACGACTTTGGTTGTTTGAACTTGCCATCAGAAGTTTGTCTTCATCATTTGCCTCTGGCATGTCTTGACTTTTGATTCGTTCTTCAAAGGCTGTTAATCTTCCAACGGCTTCTTCAAACGACATTTTGTCCAAATCTTGATATTGTTCAATAGTTGCCACGATCGGTAAAAACTTCTTTGGAACCGAATTGAGTAGTTTCCTCACAATTATCTTGCTTTCGAGTGTAGTTCCAAGATTTGTAAATATTTCCCTCATGTTGCTCAATTTGCTTGCAAAACTACTTACAGTTTCATTTTCTTTCATCTTTAAAGACTCTAGTTCACTCCTCAAAGTTTGCGAGCGTGCCTTTTGAACTAAGTCTACTCCAATGAAACGAACTTTGATTGAGTCCCAAACTTCCTTTGTAGTCGAGCACTATGCTACCTGCATTAGGACATCTTCGGCCAAAGTTTGAAAGATCATTGCCTTTGATGTATGTGCTTTCTTCTCATCCACCGCATTTTTAACATCAATTGTTTCCCACAGACCATGGGCCTTCAATATTGTTTCCATCAACAATGCCCACGTAGTGTAGTTTGTTTCAGTCAATTTTGGACATTGTAGTAAAACGTTTCCTTGCTCTCGAACTGATGTACTGCTTGATGCGTTATCATGTTTATCACCTGCTTTTCCTGTCATGCTTGCTTGCTTGCTTTTAACTTGCTTACTTCTTACAAATCAGAACCGAGATGGTTTCTGGTTTTTTTGCTCTTGTGTTTGATCGAAAAATAAAAAAATCTTACTTGCTACTGGCCAACTTGCTAACCGGGTTTTCTTGCTAAACTTGCTTAATATTGACCAACTTACTAATCAATATTGTATTTCCAGACCCACTTGCTAATCTGGCTCTTACTGCACATATTTGACCTACTTGCTAATCAGTTCGTGCCTCTTGATCCACTTGCTAATCAGGTTCTTACTTGCTTTGATCAAAATAATTGATCCTTTCTTGCTATTTTTCAATTAATTTGGGATTATAACCTTTTAATTTTTCAAAATCCCAGTACTTCTTCTTTCCCTTTATTTTTCCTTCCCCTTCAATCTGCGATTCTAATCGACCGCCCCTTGCACTTGTTCTTCTCTAAATCGATTAACGTGCTCGTATAATTTGTTGCCTTCGAAATGGGACATTGAAATTGGGAAAGGTATTAACCTCCTTTTTGAATTTTTTTTTAACCAACAAGAACACACAGATGTGTTCTTCCCTTTTGTCCCTGATCTGTTTGTCCAAAGAACTCCCTGTTCTTCTTTGTTTCTGTCCGAACCAGAAATCAACACTGGAGTTGTGTTTTGGTTCTAAATCTATATACAGAAATCGCCCCTAACTTCCTTGATTTTATTCCGGTCCTGGAGTGCCAAAATCGAAGCCTATGCTCTGATACCAATTGTTGGAAAAACTTGCTATGATGAACAAATCACAGGTAATAATATGAATACACTTGTTAATTGATTGATACTTGTAATTTTTGTTCATACACTTTACAATACATTGACCCTATTTATAAACACTGAAAAGGTGCCTCCGAACCGATGCGACTGTTCATCGGTGATGGTTACCTGCGGTTGCAACTATTCACGACAACCCCAAACGACACCTTTCTTCCTTATAGACATATCCTTTCATATTTTTACTTTTGATACTTAAACTATTCTATCTACATAATACATACATACATACTTTCTGATTTGATTATATTTAACCCACAAGTTTAGGTTAACTATCAACAACATCATGGTTGAGTTTGAATGTAGTCTTCAATTTATGTATCAACCGATTTGTAATTCGAAATTATGTAGAGCCATAAGAATAAATCGAGAATGACAAAAGAATAAAACAAATTAATATTTGAAGGTTCAAGCTTCCGACTTTGGAAGGCATGTATCCCGCTGCTTTGTGCATGCACACAACTACTATTAATTATATTAAAAAGCTATTGAATTAACAAAATTAATAATGGGTGATATCAAGATGTGCTTTTAATTGGATGATATCGATATGTGCTTAACTACTTCTCCTAGAGCAATTAATCAAAAGCAAGCTAGCAACAAAAACCATGATAATTTGGACATCTATTCTACGAGAACAAACTTTTAGTTTCAACCCACAAACGTTTACGAGAGAGACGATGCATGGTAACAGTCAAAAGCGAGAGCTTTGTGAAGGTTGAACAACTGTGTTGCTTCATGTTCCTGACTCTGGTTGGGCATTGGAAACGACCGAGGATGTGGCCATCTGACAACCAACACACGAGAAAACATTAGATGCCCACCCTATATATCAAGGCACTTTAATTAGATATGTTAACTAACTGCTGATAATTTTATCACAATTTTAAAAATTGGATCATAGATGGAAGACTTACATTATTAGTTGAAACATCTAACTGACTGTGAATCATGTACACCTAGATCCATCTCAATCTTTGCCCACTGGCTAGCATTGATGTGGGTAAGGAACAGGCTCTTCATCTCTTGATACCGACAAGAAAACCGTGCCGCCACGGCAACCCTCAACCTCTCGGGTGTCAACTCCATGCTTGATTTGATTGAATGGATGAGTTCATAGTCAGGATTCCCACCCACAACCTCCTGCACTTGGAGTTCTGCCATTTTGCAATTGATCAGGTGTGACGTCAATTTCTCATGCAGCAACTTCAACTTATCTTTTGCCTCTGTTGTGTTATACCCTAGATATGGAAGTCAAATACTCAATAGTGGTAGGTTGTGTCAAAAGGTCAATATTAATAGGTTGTGGTAGGAAAGTACAAGCAATTAGTGCTCCACATTGCATGCATGGGTAGTAAGTTGGTGGTATAAATAAGGGGTGTGAGAGTGAGGAGGGGATTCAGTCTGTTTTGTAAACCTTTGGACGTCAGAAAATCATTTGAATCATTCCGATAATTGAAATCAAACCCTAAATCTATATCTGAGTTCTTAGTTGAATTAATGATGAATGTGCAACAGCCTCCAACACTCTCGTTACTTCCTCCACCTCCATGCCCTTATCATCTACCTGCTGCCTGCCTGCCTTGATCTCTTCTGTGGAAACTTCAATAGTAGATTCATTGATTGATTATCACTCAAAAGACTGTATTTCTATCCTCTAATGAAAAATCCATGAATTATATACAATTAAGCAACGTGAAAAACAATGGAGACGAATAATAAGATCATGCATTTGATTTTCTTCAACAATGAGTTCTGGTCAAAGATATAAAGAAGAAATTCCATCTCAAACTCGTACAAATCTTTGCGTCTACTAACACATAATTTCCATTTTTCTTTTCCTTTTGGATAAGTATTTTACTCAATATGCGCCTTATGTTTAACATAGATTAGGATATCATGGTTGATCTATTTAACATAAATTACATCTATATTGTTGGGAACTGAAGAATTCATCAAGTATGGTTAATACTGCTGGTTCAAAGTTACTACTGCTAGAAGACTTAAAGGTTAATACTGCTGAGTGTTACTACTGCTAGTACTATTAATACTGCTAGTCATAGTTAGTGCTGCTTGAACAAAGTTAGTACTGCTTAGCTAGTTAGTACTGCTAGTGGTTAGTGATGCTTAGTAGTTAATGCTGCTAGAAGAAATTTAATGCTGCTGAAGATTAATACTGCTTATATGATGAAGATTCGTATGAAAGGATATACATGGAAGCTTAGAGATATACATGGAAGATATACTGAAGATATTTTATTTATTGTAATTATCTTTGTATTCAGTATATATATATTGTATAGTTTAGAATAAAAAAAAAACTTTTGTTTTATTCATTCTTTTAGAGAGAAAATCAACCTCAAGACATAGATCCTAATTCTAGAGAAGTAGAATTCGTATTGGTGAGCCTGTTCATCAATATTGAGGTTGAGGGTGTAATCTTGTAACTTCAAAGCATTCAATACAAGTTTACAGTTTGTTGATTATATTCTGTTTTGATTTTCTGTTTGATTAAATATCAAAGTGTTATTCCGCAAACTTCTTTGATATTGTTTCTGAGAATTAATTCTTGTTGAGAATTCGATCCTGTGAAGTGGTATCAGAGCCTAACTCTCTCAGAAACAGTTATTCATCATGGAAAATCTTACAGAATCAAGCAGTACTTTGGTTTCTAAGGTTCCAATGCTCAAACCAAGTGAGTTTGACATGTGGAAGATCAGAATCAGACAATATATTCTTCTCACTGACTACTCAATGTGGGATATCATTGAGAATGGTCCTTCTGAAGCTGGAAGGATAGGACCAGATGGGAAAAGACCTCCACCAAAGACAGATGGTGAGAGGAAGATCAGACAGACAGAGATGAAGGCCTTGAGCACTCTGCTCTTGGCTATTCCCAATGAATATCAGCATCAATTTTGCAACTGCACTGATGCTCAGATTCTCTGGAATGCTCTAGAGAAAAGATTTGCTGGAACTAAGAGCATTAAAAGAAATCAAAGAGATGTTCTAAAGCAGCAGTATGAGAACTTCACTTCCACAAAGAATGAGTCTATGACTCAAACTTTTGATAGGTTCAATAAACTCATAGGTGAACTGGCTACTGTAGGGGTGAAGATGGAACAAGATGATATCAACAGAAAGTTCCTCAGATCTCTTGGGGATGAATGGACTATGTACACTGTCTCATATAGACAGAGTGACAATCTGGAAGAGAAAGAACTTGATGATCTATACAATGATCTAAGAGTTTTTGAAACTGAGGTAGAAACCAAGAAGAAGCCCTCTGGTTATATTCACAATGCTGCACTTCTTTCAGCATCCACTGATACTACTGCCAACCCTGAAGCAGTTAGTACTGCCAGTGGAGTAAGTTCAGAAAAAGGCATTGAAACTATCTTTGAAGCCTTTTTGTCCAGTCATAGCAGAAATTATCTGATTAATGATGATCTTGATCAAATTCACCCTGATGATCTGGAGGAGATGGATATTAAATGGCAGATGGCCATGTTATCCATGAGGGTGAAAAAGTTCATTAAAAGAACTGGAAGAAATAACTTCTCTCAAAGAAGAGAAGATGGAGCTGGTTTTGACAAAACCAAGGTGGAATGTTATAAGTGTCACAAGAAAGGACACTTTGCTAGAGAATGCAGGCGTGCTGTTCCAAACAACAACCATCAACAAGCTCAGAATGGAGGATACAATCTGAACAAGAATCCTGCTCAAGCCCTTGTTTCTCAACAAGGAATGGGATTTGACTGGAGTGATCAAGCTGAGGAAGCCATTCAGAACCAAGCTCTTATGGCAGAAGTGTTTGATCTCCCCACTGAGGTAAGTTCTAATCTTTGCACTAAATCTTGCATTGACACTGTTACAAGATACAGGGATCACAATCAAAGTATGTGTGATGACCTCAAAAGATTAGAAAAGGACAGAAGAGATTATGTGTTGATAGTAGAGAGATTTGAAGAGCAAATCAAAGGCTTTCAAGCTAATGAACTTCAACACTCTTATGACACAAACTATTGGAAGTGGGAAAAGAATGAGTTAGAAACCAAACTGTCTAAGTCCTTAGAAGAGAATGATAGACTGAAAGAGGAACTGTCAAAAGTTAAGCTTGACATAGACAAGTTTTCTTATGCTTCAAAAGCAATGGACTCTCTTCTAAAGGCTCAGATACATGATAAGATGAAGCCTGGTATTGGATACAACAATACACCCCCTCCTTACAATAACAACTATATTTCTCCTACATCATACTTGTTAGAAACTAAGGAGAAAAAGGACTTGTCTGAAGAAGCTTTTAAGATAGATCCTTTGGATGAGGTAGTAGTTAAGGATTTGACTGAGAAAGGAGACAGTGAGAACAGGGATAATAATGTAAGTAAAAAGATACCATTAGAAAACAATATTATCACCAATGAGGGATGTGGGAAAATTTGGGTCAAGTCCAAGGAGATAGAGAAGACTAAAGGAAAAGATAACAAGGTCCATTACAAACAAACCACAGTTGTGAATCCTGGATCTTGTAAACAGTGTGTTTGCAATAAAGCCAAGAGCCTAAATTCTGGTTTAAAAAGAGAAAATCAAAGAAACTGGAATAATCAATGGGCTCAGAAACAAGGAGTTGATCTGAATAAAATCAATAGACCAAAACCTTGTTTTATATGTGGCAAGTTGAATCATTTGGCTAAGTATTGTTACTTTAACCCTATTAACCAACAAATGAACTTTCAAAGATTTGTGCAAAAATCTGTTGGTTATAGGAAGGCTGGAAAGAAACATGTGATAAAGAAATCTATTGAAAGTAAAGGCACTTTAAAGAAAAAGATTTTAAAAGAAAGTGTCAAAATGTGGGTACCTAGAAGTACTAACAGTGTTAGTACTGCTAACAATATTAGTACTGCTAACAATATTAGTACTGCTAACACAGTTACTACTGCTAACAGTGTTAGTACTGCTGAAAATATTAATGCTGCTAATACTGTTAATACCTCTTCAAAGGTTAATACTGCCAACACAGTTACTGCTGCTAACACAGTTACTACTGCTAACAAGGTTAGTACTGCTAAGCATGCAAGTGCTGCCAAGGCAGTTAGTAATTCTAAAACTAGTACTGATTCTAGCAAACATATTTCCAAGCCTATTATTGTAACAAAGTACTCCAAGAATGAGGAGTTAAAGTTCAAAAATCTTGTCAAGAAAGAATGCAAGTATTTTGATGAGAAAGGGGTACCCAAGACCACTCTGGCTTGGGTTCCTAATTCATACTAATTGATTTATCTAATGTGCAGGGCAACCAACAGCTCAAGGGAAAGAGCATTTGGCATGTTGATAGTGGTTGCTCTAGGCACATGACAGGCAACATGTCATGCCTTCAGGATTTCAAGCATATCAATGGAGGACATGTTGCATTTGGAGATAATCTTACTGGTGGTAAGATAAGTGGAAAAGGTAATGTCACCAAAGGTAAGATGACATTTGAGGATGTCTACTATGTTGATCAATTAAAGTATAACCTGTTAAGTGTATCACAGGTTTGTGACAAACAACATAGTATATTATTTACTAATAATGAGTGTATGATCCTTGCTCTAGGGTTCAAGGTAGTTGATGAAAGCATGATACTACTTAGAACTCCAAGAAAGGACAATGTTTACTGTCTTGATATGGACTATGTTGATAGTGATTCATCTCTAAATTGTCTTGTTTCAAAAGCTTCTGTAGATGAATCCTCTCTATGGCACAGAAGGATGTGTCACATGAATTTCAAGACTATGAACAATCTTGTTAAAAATAACCTTGTAAGAGGTTTACCTTCAAAAGTCTTTTCATGTGATGATCATTGTGTTGCTTGTCTTAAAGGCAAACAACACAAAACTTCTCATAAGACCAAAGAGTTAAATTCTGTTTCTTCTTGTCTCCAGTTACTGCATATGGATCTGTTTGGTCCTACAAATGTTATGAGTATAGGCAAGAAATCTTACTGCTTGGTTATTGTTGATGATTACTCCAGATTTACTTGGGTATATTTTCTAAGGACTAAGGATGAAACAAGTGGTCTTATCAAATCCTTTATTCTAAGAATTGAAAACCAAACTAATCAAAGAGTAAAAGTCATTAGATCAGATAATGGAACTGAGTTTAAAAATCATGATCTAAACACCTTTTGTGAAGAAAAAGGTATTGAGAGGCAATATAGTGCTCCTAGGACTCCTCAACAGAATGGTGTTGCTGAAAGGAGAAATAGAACACTAATAGAGGCTGCTAGATCTCTGTTGGCTGATTCAAAATTGCCAATTACCTTCTGGGTTGAAGCAGTTAATACTGCTTGTTATGTCCAAAACAGAGTTCTAGTGGTTAAGCAAAAGAACAAGACCCCATATGAGCTTTTAAATCAAAGAAAACCCTTCATTGGTTTCTTCAAACCTTTTGGGTGTCCTTGTACAATTCTCAATACCAAATCTCACTTAGGAAAGTTTGATAGCAAAGCAGATGATGGATTTCTTGTTGGATATTCATCTCAGAGTAAGGCTTACAGAGTTTTTAACTCTTCTTCTAGAATAATTGAAGAAAGTGACAATGTCAAATGCAATGAGAACACACCAAATCCTGTTGGGTCTGGACCTCAGTGGCTATTTGACATTGATTCACTAACTAACTCTTTTGGTTTCAGTAATGAGTATACAGGAACAGGAAGTGGAGGATCAGGGATCACACAAGTTCAAGAAAGTATATCTAAATCTGTGATTTTTCCCATACCCACAGTAAACTCTGTTGAAGACTGTGAAAAGGAATCATTTACTGGACCAAGTCAGAGTGAAGAAGAAACTAGAGATGAGGAGACTCAAGAAAATAATGAAGTGGCATCTGAAAACACTTCAGTTGAGTTGCATGAATCTAATCTTGAGGCTGAACTGAATGAAGAACCTAGTCATAACACCAGAGTTCAAAAGAATCATCCTCCACAGCTGGTAATAGGAGATATCTCTTCTCCTATGATGACTAGACATCAAAGCAGGCTTCAGGAAATGCAAGATCAACAACATACAGTGCTTTCTTGTTTTCTATCACAGCTTGAGCCTAAAAAGGCACATGATGCTATGAAAGAATCTAGCTGGATAGAAGCAATGCAAGAGGAACTGTTACAGTTCAAGCTATAAGATGTATGGGATCTAGTAGACCTTCCTAAAGGTCACAGAGCAATTGGCACAAAGTGGATTTTCAGAAACAAGAGAGATGAAAGAGGTATTGTCATAAGGAACAAAGCAAGGCTGGTGGCTCAAGGATATACTCAAGAAGAGGGTATAGATTATGAAGAAGTTTTTGCACCTGTGGCTAGGATAGAAGCAATCAGACTATTCCTAGCCTATGCTTCTTACATGAACTTCAAAGTCTATCAAATGGATGTAAAAAGTGCTTTTCTCTATGGATCAATTGAAGAAGAAGTATATGTCTGTCAACCACCAGGGTTTGAAAACCCAAGCTATCCAGACAGGGTATACAAATTAAAGAAAGCACTTTATGGACTACATCAAGCCCCAAGAGCATGGTATGACACTCTGTCATCCTATCTCTTGGAAAATGACTTTGAAAGAGGAGTCATTGATAAGACTCTATTTATCAAAAGAAAGAAGAAGGATATCTTGCTGGTCCAAATCTATGTTGATGACATTATCTTTGGATCTACAAGAAACAACATGTGCAAGGAGTTTGAGGATTTAATGCATCAAAGGTTCAAAATGAGTTCCATGGGGGAACTTACTTTCTTCCTTGGACTCCAAGTTCAACAGAAGTCAGATGGCATTTTCATATGTCAATCCAAGTATGTGCAGGATATTCTAACCAAGTTTGGTTTCTCAGAATCAAAACCTGCCAGCACACCTATGGAAACACACAAGCAGATCACAGCAGATCTTGAGGGGGAGGATATGGATGTGCATCATTATAGATCCATGATGGGCTCTCTCATGTATCTCACAGCATCAAGGCCAGATATAATGTTTCCAGTCTGTGTATGTGCTAGATTCCAAGTTAGGCCAAAGCAATCTCACTTTCAAGCTGTTAAGAGGATATTCAGATATCTCAAAGGGCAACCCAGATTGGGACTTTGGTATCCTCATAACTCACCTTTTGACCTAATAGCATACTCAGACAGTGATCTAGGTGGGGCAAACTTGGACAGAAAATCTACTTCTGGAGGATGTCAGTTTTTGGGTGCTAGACTAGTCTCATGGAAGTGCAAGAAACAAACCACAGTATCCACATCTACAACAGAGGCAGAGTACATAGCAGCTGCAAGTTGCTGTTCTCAAGTCTTATGGATTCAGAATCAAATGTTGGATTATGGGGTAACCTTTCTACACACTCCAATCTTTATTGACAACAGCAGTGCTATTAGCATTGTGAATAATCCAGTCAAGCACTCAAAAACAAAGCACATTGAGATTAGGTATCACTTTATAAGAGATTGTAATGAAAAGAAACTTATTCAAGTTGTCAAAGTTCACACTGATAATCAGTTTGCTGATCTATTCACTAAAGCTTTTGATGTGGGTAGATTCACTTTCTTGGTAACAAGTGTGGGAATGATCAACTCTGAATAATCCCCTTCTCAAAAAGTGGTTTTATATCTGTATATTATTCTTGGAGTTACTAATCTTCTGTTTCAGGATATGCATAGCAGTACTCAGTGTTTAGCAAGTTTAAAAGGAGTAAGTTAGTTAATACTGCTTTTAGTGGTTACTACTGCTTTTAGTGGTTACTACTGCTTTTAGTGGTTAATACTGCTTTTAGTGGTTAATACTGCTTTTAGTGGTTAATACTGCTTTTAGTGGTTAATACTGCTAGTAATTAATACTGCTTTCAGTTAATACTGCTAGTAATTAATACTGCTTTCAGTTAATACTGCTAGTAGTTAATACTGCTTTCAGTTAATACTGCTAGTGGTTAATACTGCTTTCAGTTAATACTGCTAGTGGTTAATACTGCTTTCAGTTAATACTGCTAGTGGTTAATACTGCTAGTGGTTAATACTGCTTTCAGTTAATACTGCTAGTGGTTAATACTGCTTTCAGTTAATACTGCTAGTAGTTAATAATGCTCTAGGTTAATACTGCTTATGTTCCGAATACTATAAATACTCTTTGCCCGCCTAAAAGTTCATAACGACTCTTTGCATACTGTTCTCTTGCGCTCAAAACCTTTTTTATCTCAAGTTCGAAGTCTTCAGGCAATCTTTTTCACTAAGAACAATGGCATCAATGACTTTCATTGACGAGTACAATGAGATTGCGATGCTACAAAAACCAAAGCAAGATGCAGGATTTCATCCGATTGTGGATTTCCTCAAGTCAAGCCACATTGCTCATGCTCTTATTTTATCCCCTACAATCTATATTGAGCATCAAAGGCAGTTCTGGGCTAATGCAACCATTGTTGTTGAGAATGGTGTGCAGATGATCAAGACAAGAATCTGTGATCAATCACTAACAGTTACTGAAGAGGTTATTCGCATCAGTCTACGTCTAGACGATGCCTCTGGTATAACCTCCATTCCGAACGATGAACTGTTTTCCAATCTTACAAGCATGGGGTATGGAGGCCCATTGGGAGTTTTCAAATTCTCTAAAGCAAAATTTTCACCCCAATGGCGTTTCTTTGTCCATACTCTTATGCATTGTATCTCCAAAAAGACTACTGGATGGAGTGAGTTCAGCAGCACTATTGCTTATGCTTTAGTGTGCTTGGCCACTGCCAGAAAGTATAATTTTTCTAAAATGATTTTCAGTGATCTTGTCTCAAACATGGGAAACAAAAAGAGCTTCTTTATGTATCCCAGGTTTGTTCAAGAAGTTATTACTCATGAATTGACGGATATACCTCAACCTGTTGGGGTATATGTACCTAAACCCCCCAAAGGCAAGGTTTTCTCAAATATGAGAAGATCTGCTGGGGACTCTGAAGGAGTTGACACCCCATTGTTCTCTACAATGATGGTGGTGTCCCAAACCAATGAAGGTATGGCAGCAGGGTCAAGGCCCCCATTAGACCAACCCACTGCTAGCCAAGCCCAACCTTCCCTCTCAAAATCAATTCCCCAGTCCCTTCTTGAAAAACCAACCTCTCCAATCACCCAAACTTACAAGAGGAAACAGGTAAAGAAGGCTCCTTCCCTTCTTGTACCATTACCCACTAAGCCTATAAGCCCTCTAAGGGAGAATTCTCCCCTAGAGAATATCCAAAGGAAAACCACACGGGTGTCTCCCAACCCAAAGGAGGTGCTCTCTGAGGAGGAGGTAGAGCATATGGGTGATGAGGCTGCCACTACTCCTGCTAGTACAGAGGAGGAAAGTGGTAACATCAATAAGACCTCCCCCATGGCAACTTTGAATGAGCAATCATTTGAAGGTCCCTGGTGCCAAGAAACCACAGGGGTGAATAGTGCTTCTTCAAGGCAGAAGACTTCCACTAATAAAAGATCCAATGATCCTTCAAAGGAGGGTAACACTTCTGGAGAGGGTGAGGACAGATATACGTACTATGAATTGATGGAAACAATGGGGAACATCAATCAAGATGTTCTCAAACAAGGCAAAGAAATTGAAGAAATGAAGCTAGTCATTCTGTCACAACAAGAACAGATTGCTAAGCTGAAGAGGATGGTGGTTAGTCTGGTACAAAGGAAGAAGAGAAAACAATTCCAACTAAGGAGAAGGAAGTCTGAAAATGATGCTCCCAAAAAGGGGGAGATCAACATGGAAGAAGTCACAAGAAAGGGGGAGATTGATAGAGAAAAACTTGATGTTGAGGGGGAGCAGGAAGCAGAAACACAAACAGATTCAGTGCCAAAAGAATCAAAAGAAGCAGCAGAAACAGTTACTACTGCTGACATTAATAAAGCAGCAGAAACTGTGAAAGAAGTTTTAACAGATCTTGAGATTGCAGAAACCTTACTAAAAGCCAAGAATGATACTCCCAAGGTCACTTCAAAGACCAAAGGTGTAATCATAAAAGAACAAGGTGAAGTGATCAAGAAAGATAACAGTAAAAAGGCAATGAGCAAAGACAAAGGAAAAGCAAAGATGGTAGAATCTGATCAACCAATCAAAAAGCAAAGGTTGGTTGAATCAGATGAAGCCCTAGCTAAAAAGATGCAGGAGGATATTGAAAAAGAAGAAAGAGTTCAGATGGAAAAGGACAGGGAAATGGCAAAAGCTCTAGCTGCTGAACTGAATGAAGCTTATCAACAGAGTATGGCAACTGAAATTGCACAGAAGAAAGCTGCAAGTATGAAGAAATCAGTAGTGAAAACAGCTGCAAAGAAGAGAAAACCCTCAAAGACATTCCTAGGTACCCAAGAGAGAAACAAGATGATTATATTTCTTAAAGGTGCTGTAGGAGTCAAAAAGGAGATGTTCTCCAAAATGTCTTTTGAGAAGATCAAAGAGCTCTATGATTCAGAGATGTTAAAGCTTCAGGGAAATGAAACTGCTAGGGTGGAGATGGAGAAGAGGATAAAAGAAAGTAATGACTTTGATTGTCAAAAGCCATTTCCAGATGAGCAAGAAACACCTCCTAAGAAAGAGTCCACTCTGGGAGAAAGTCTAAGAACTTTAAAGAGAACAAAAATGATGGCAAGGAGAAAGCCAATCAAGAAGCCTAAAGTATCTGAAGAAGAGGCTAAGAAGGTTGCTGAAGAAGAAGGGGCACCTGAGTCATCTAAACAGAAAGAGCCATCAAACACAAATGATGTAAATTTGTATATGGTAGTGATGGACAAAGTGCCTGAACCAATTTCAGCAGAACCTGTAGGAGTTAAGCCTCCTGAGGTCATTCTCTGGGATACATTGACAGTGGATGGAAAGGAATACATAAGGTTAAAAAGGAAGGATGAAAAGTATGAGGTGTTCACTACTTGGGCAAAGATAGTAAGAACATGCTCTAGATCAGATCTTGAAGAGATGTTTGAGATAGGAATGAAGTTGTATGCAGATATTCTAAAGGCTCCAGGAATTTCAATTACAAAACTGGTAATGGAGTATCTGTGTATGATGTTCAAACCTGAAGAAGTAAAGCATATGATCAAGGATGTATTCAAGTCGGTCAACAGTTGGACTCTATATGAAATTAGTGGAGTATATACAGTGACGTTGGATTTAAATCACACTGAATACTTCCTAGTGGATAGAGTGTATAATCATAGCAGATTGAAGCTTCATGCCATGCTGAAGAAAAAGTTAAGATGTGTTCCAGATTCAGAAATGGCTAAATACTTGATTCAAAGAACCATCAATCAGAGTTTGGGATTAGATGCAAACACTGGGATTTAGGCCATGATAGAGTTTTGGGAGCATCTTGAAGATTAATTCTGAAGAAGTTGACTTCTTTTCCTAAAAGTCAAGTTAGGGGGAGATTGTTGGGAACTGAAGAATTCATCAAGTATGGTTAATACTGCTGGTTCAAAGTTACTACTGCTAGAAGACTTAAAGGTTAATACTGCTGAGTGTTGCTACTGCTAGTACTATTAATACTGCTAGTCATAGTTAGTGCTGCTTGAACAAAGTTAGTACTGCTTAGCTAGTTAGTACTGCTAGTGGTTAGTGATGCTTAGTAGTTAATGCTGCTAGAAGGAATTTAATGCTGCTGAAGATTAATACTGCTTATATGATGAAGATTCGTATGAAAGGATATACATGGAAGCTTAGAGATATACATGGAAGATATACTGAAGATATTTTATTTATTGTAATTATCTTTGTATTCAGTATATATATATTGTATAGTTTAGAATAAAAAAAAAACTTTTGTTTTATTCATTCTTTTAGAGAGAAAATCAACCTCAAGACATAGATCCTAATTCTAGAGAAGTAGAATTCATATTGGTGAGCCTGTTCATCAATATTGAGGTTGAGTGTGTAATCTTGTAACTTCAAAGCATTCAATACAAGTTTACAGTTTGTTGATTATATTCTGTTTTGATTTTCTGTTTGATTAAATATCAAAGTGTTATTCCGCAAACTTCTTTGATATTGTTTCTGAGAATTAATTCTTGTTGAGAATTCGATCCTGTCATATATAGTATACTATCATCACTCCAAATTAGAATTAACCGTTGACTTTTAGATACTTATATCTATATGTACCATGAAAACAACTTATTTATACACCATTGACATCTATAACTTCACTACTAAATAAACCGCCAAAGAAGTTATGAACAAGAATATGACGTGAAATACGTCGTAGATCATCCAGTCATGTCAATACCTTTTAGAGAGAGAAAGTATTGGAGAATATTTGGAGTTCAATTAAAACTCAAATGAGCTGTATACAACCGTATTTAAGGCCAAACACAACTACCAGCTATTAACAAAAAGACTCAAATACCCTTTTACAAAATAAACATAAACTGTAATATGCCCCCTCAAGATGAGCATGGAGAACATATGTTTTTCAATGCCATCTTGGAAATCAAATGATGCAGAGTAACTTTAGGCAGTGGCTTGGTAAAGATATCCGCAACTTGAGAAGATGATTGTATAGGCATTAATTTGAGAAATTTGTCTGCCACCTTTTCTCTCACGAAATGACAATCGATGTCAATATGTTTGGTTCTTTCGTGTAAAGCTGGATTTGTAGCTATCTGTCGAGCAGACTTGTTGTCATAAAATAACGAGATCGAGTTTGGATGATGTACATCCAAATCACGTAACAAACACTTGAGCCATATGAGTTCAGCAGTTGTGGAAGGCATAGCCCTATATTCAGCTTCGGTTGATGATCTTGAAACCGTAGGTTGTTTCTTGGATTTCCAAGAAATCATTGAATGTCCAAGGAAAATGCAAACCCTGTCACTGATCTACAAGAATCAGTACATTTCCCCCAATCAGAATCTGAATAAGCCTGCAACTGGCATTTAGAATTTGCAGAGAAAAATAATCCTTGTCCAGGTTGCTGCTTCAAGTATTGAACCAGAAGCAAGGCCGAATGCCAGTGTGGAACGCGTGGTCTAGACACGAATTGTGATAATTTTTGAACAACAAAAGAGATATCAGGTCTGGTTACTGTGAGATACAGTAGCCTTCCAATTAGCCTTCTATACTTTGAAACATCTTCAAGAAGTTCACCGTCATTATCATTCAACCGAGCCTTTGGGTCCATAGGAACCTGACTTGGTTTACTACCAAGTAAACCTGTATCCTCTAGAATTTGTAGAGTGTACTGCCTTTGTGAAACTGAGATACCTCCAATAGATCTTGCAATTTCCAGCCCTAAAAAGTACTTCAATTTACCCAAGTCTTTTAGCTTAAAAGCACAACTCAATTGATTCTTGATATCAAGAATGGCTGACGGTGATGCCCCCGTGATGATAATATCATCAACGTACACTAATAAAGCAACGAAATTCTTGCCACTCCCTTTGTGAAACAACGAGTAATCCGCTCTGGATTGTTTAAATCCAACATTAATCATAAATCTTGAGAATTTAGTATTCCATTGTCGAGAGGCCTGTTTCAAGCCGTAAATGGATTTATGTAAACGACAAACGGGTTTCCTACCTGGTGGAAATTTCTCACATATTCGATAACCTTGAGGTATGTCCATGAACACCTCCTCGTCTAAATCCCCGTTTAGAAAAGCATTGTTCACGTCGAGTTGAACCAAGTCCCATGAATGAATTGCTGCTAGTGCAAGTAGAGTCTTGACCGTTACCATTTTGGCGACAGGAGAGAATGTGTCAACAAAATCAACTCCCTCTTGTTGATGAAATCCCTTCGCCATGAGACGCGCCTTATAACGTTGTTGGGAACTGAAGAATTCATCAAGTATGGTTAATGTTGCTGATTCAAAGTTACTACTGTTAGAAGACTTAAAGGTTAATACTGCTGAGTGTTACTACTGCTAGTACTATTAATACTGCTAGTCAAAGTTAGTGCTGCTTGAACAAAGTTAGTACTGCTTAGCTAGTTAGTACTGCTAGTGGTTAGTGCTGCTTAGTGGTTAATGCTGCTAGAAGAAATTTAATACTGCTGAAGATTAATACTGCTTATATGATGAAGATTCGCATGAAAGGATATACATGGAAGCTTAGAGATATACATGGAAGATATACTGAAGATATGTTTATTTTTTTGTAATTATCTTTTTGTTTAGTATATGTATAGAAGATACGGAATAGTTTTAGAAGTGATTAATTCTAAGTTCTAGAGAGAAAAACAACCTCAAGGCATAGATCCTAATTCTAGAGAAGTAGAATTCGTATTGGTGAGCCTGTTCATCAATATTGAGGTTGAGTGTGTAATCTTGTAACTTCAAAGCATTCAATACAAGTTTACAGTTTGTTCTTCATATTTACTGTGTTGATTTCATTGAATATCAAAGTGTTATTCCGCAAACTTCTTTGATATTGTTTCTGAGAATTAATTCTTGTTGAGAATTCGATCCTGACAAGTGGTATCAGAGCCAAACTCTCTCAGAAACATCTATTCATCATGGAAAATCTTACAGAATCAAGCAGTACTTTGGTCTCTAAGGTTCCAATGCTCAAACCCAGTGAGTTTGACATGTGGAAGATCAGAATTAGACAATATATTCTTCTCACTGACTTCTCAATGTGGGATATCATTGAAAATGGTCCTTCTGAAGCTGGAAGGATAGGAGCAGATGGAAAAAGACCTCCACCAAAGACAGATGGTGAGAGGAAGATCAGACAGACAGAGATGAAGGCCTTGAGCACTCTGCTCTTGGCCATCCCCAATGAATATCAGCATCAATTTTGCAACTGCACTGATGCTCAGATTCTCTGGAATGCTCTAGAGAAAAGATTTGCTGGAACTAAAAGCATCAAAAGAAACCAAAGAGATGTTCTAAAGCAGCAGTATGAGAACTTCACTTCCTCAAAGAATGAGTCTATGACTCAAACTTTTGATAGGTTCAACAAACTCATAGGTGAACTGGCTACTGTAGGAGTAAAGATGGAACAAGATGATATCAACAGAAAGTTCCTCAGATCTCTTGGAGATGAATGGACTATGTACACTGTCTCATATAGACAGAGTGACAATCTGGAAGAGAAATAACTTGATGATCTATACAATGATCTAAGAGTTTTTGAAACTGAGGTAGAAACCAAGAAGAACCCCTCTGGTTATATCCACAATGCTGCACTTCTCTCAGCATCCACTGATACTACTGCCAACCCTGAAGCAGTTAGTATTGCCAGTGGAGTAAGTTTAGAAAAAGGCACTGAAACTATCTTTGAAGCCTTTGTGTCCAGTCATAGCAGCAATTCTTTGATTAATGATGATCTGGATCAAATTCACCCTGATGATCTGGAGGAGATGGATATTAAATGGCAGATGGCCATGTTATCAATGAGGGTAAAGAAGTTCATTAAAAGAACAGGAAGGAATAACTTCTCTCAAAGAAGAGAAGATGGAGCTGGTTTTGACAAGACCAAAGTGGAATGTTATAAGTGTCACATGAAAGGAAACTTTGCTAGAGAATGCAGGAGTGCTATTCCAAACAACAACCACCAACAAGCTCAGAATGGAGGCTACAATCAAAACAAGAATCCTGCTCAAGCCCTTGTTTCTCAACAAGGAATGGGATTTGACTGGAGTGATCAAGCTGAGGAAGCCATTCAGAATCAAGCTCTTATGGCAGAAGTGTCTGATCTTCCCTCTGAGGTAATTTCTAATCTTTGTACTAAATCTTGCATTGACACTGTCACAAGATACAGAGATCACAATCAAAGTATGTGTGATGACCTCAAAAGATTAGAAAAGGACAGAAGAGAGTATGTGTTGATAGTAGAGAGATTTGAAGAGCAAATCAAAGGCTTTCAAGCTAATGAGCTTCAACACTCTTATGACACAAACTATTGGAAGTGGGAAAAGAATGAGTTAGAGACCAAACTGTCTAAATCCTTAGAAGAGAGTGATAGGCTGAAAGAGGAACTGTCTAAAGTTAAACTTGACATAGAAAAGTTTTCATATGCTTCAAAAGCAATGGATTCTCTTCTAAAGGCTCAGATTCATGATAAGATGAAGCCTGGTATTGGATACATCAATACACCTCCTCCTTACAATAACAATTATATCCCTCCTACTTTAGACTTGTTAGAAACCAAGGAGAAAGAGGACTTATCTGAGAAAGCCTTTAAGATAGATCCTTTGGATGAAGTAGTAATTAAGGATTTAACTGAGAAAGAAGCCAGTGAGTATAGGGATAATGATGTGAGTAAAAAGATACCATTAGAAAACAATATTATCACCAATGAGGGATGTGGGAAAATCTGGGTCAAGTCCAAGGAGATAGAGCAGACAAAAGGAAAGGATAACAAGGTCCATTACAAACAAACCACAGCTGTGAATCCTGGATCTTGTAAACAGTGTGATTGTAGTAAAGCCAAGAGCCTAAATTCTAGTTTAAAAAGAGGAAATCAAAGAAACTGGAATAATCAATGGGCTCAGAAACAAGGAGTTGATCTGAATAAAATCAATAGACCAAAACCTTGTTTCATATGTGGCAAGTTAAATCATTTGGCTAAGTATTGTTACTTTAACCCTATTAACCAACAGATGAACTTTCAAAGATTTGTGCAAAAACCTGTTGGTTATAGGAAGGCTGGAAAGAAACATGTGATAAAGAAACATGATGAAAGGAAAGGCCCCATGAAGAAAAAGATTTTAAAAGAAAGTGTCAAAATGTGGGTGCCTAGAAACACTGAATCTGTTAGTACTGATGACAAGGTTAGAAGCACTAAAATTGTTAGTACTGCTAACATGGTTACTACTGCTACCTGTGTTAGTACTGCTGAAAATATTAATGCTGCTAATACTGTTAGTACCTCTTCAAAGGTTAATACTGCCAACACAGTTACTGCTGCCAACACAGTTACTACTGCTAACAAAGTTAGTACTGCTAAGCATGCAAGTGCTGCTAAGGCAGTTAGTACTTCTAAAACCAGTACTGATTCTAGCAAAAATATTTCCAAGCCTATTATTGTAACAAAGTACTCCAAGAATGAGGAGTTAAAGTTCAAAAATCTTGTCAAGAAAGAATGCAAGTATTTTGATGAGAAAGGGGTACCCAAGATCACTTTGGCTTGGGTTCCTAATTCATACTAACTGATCTATCTTATGTACAGGGCAACCAAAAGCTCAAGGGAAAGAGCATATGGCATGTTGATAGTGGTTGCTCTAGGCACATGACAGGCAACATGTCATGCCTTCAGGATTTCAAGCATATCAATGGAGGACATGTTGCATTTGGAGATAATCTTACTGGTGGTAAGATAAGTGGAAAAGGTAATTTCACCAAAGGTAAGATGACATTTGAGGATGTCTACTATGTTGATCAATTAAAGTACAACCTGTTAAGTGTATCACAGGTTTGTGACAAACAACATAGTATATTATTTACAAATACTGAGTGTATGATCCTTGCTCCAGGGTTCAAGGTAGTTGATTAAAGCATGATACTACTTAGAGCTCCAAGAAAGGACAATGTTTACTGTCTAGATATGGACAATGTTGATAGTGATTCATCTCTAAATTGTCTTGTTTCAAAAGCTTCTGTAGATGAATCCTCTCTTTGGCACAGAAGGATGTGTCACATGAATTTCAAGACTATGAACAAACTTGTTAAAAACAACCTTGTAAGAGGTTTACCTTCAAAAGTATTTTCATGTGATGATCATTGTGTTGCTTGTCTTAAAGGCAAACAGCACAAAACTTCTCATAAGACCAAAGAGTTAAATTCTGTTTCTTCTTGTCTCCAGTTACTGCATATGGATCTGTTTGGTCCTACAAATGTTATGAGTATAGGCAAGAAATCTTACTGCTTGGTTATTGTTGATGATTACTCCAGATTTACTTGGGTATATTTTCTAAGGACTAAGGATGAGACAAGTGGACTTATCAAATCCTTTATTCTAAGAATTGAAAACCAAACTAATCAAAGAGTAAAAGTCATTAGATCAGACAATGGAACTGAGTTTAAAAATCATGATCTAAACACCTTTTGTGAAGAGAAAGGTATTGAGAGGCAATATAGTGCTCCTAGGACTCCTCAACAGAATGGTATTGCTGAAAGGAGAAATAGGACACTAATAGAGGCTGCTAGATCTCTGTTGGCTGATTTAAAATTGCCAATTACCTTCTGGGCTGAAGCAGTTAATACTGCTTGTTATGTCCAAAATAGAGTTCTAGTGGTCAAGCAAAAGAACAAGACCCCATATGAGCTTTTAAATAAAAGAAAACCTTTCATTGGTTTCTTCAAACCTTTTGGGTGTCCTTGTACAATTCTCAATACCAAATCTCACTTAGGTAAGTTTGATAGCAAAGCAGATGATGGATTTCTTGTTGGATATTCATCTTAGAGTAAGGCCTACAGAGTTTTTAACTCATCTTCTAGAATAATTGAAGAAAGTGACAATGTCAAATGCAATGAGAACACACCAAATCCTGTTGGGTCTGGACTTCAGTGGCTATTTGACATTGATTCACTAACTAATTCTTTTGGTTTCAGTAGTGATGATTATACAGGAACAGGAAGTGGAGGATCAGGGATCACACAAGTCTCAGAAAGTATATCTAAATCTGTGATATTTCCCATACCCACAGTGAATTCTGTTGAAGACTGTGAAAAGGAATCATTTACTGGACCAAATCAGAGTGAAGAAGAAACTAGAGATGAGGAGACTCAAGAAAATAAAGAATCAGAAGTGGCATCTGAAATCACTTCAGTTGAGTTGCATGACTCTAATCTAGAGGCTGGACTGAATGAAGAACCTAGTCATAACACCAGAGTTCAAAAGAATCATCCTCTACAGCTGGTAATAGGAGATATCTCTTCTCCTATGATGACTAGACATCAAAGCAGGCTTCAAGAAATGCAAGATCAACAGCATACAGTCCTTTCTTGTTTTCTATCCCAGCTTGAGCCTAAAAAGGCACATGATGCTATGAAAGAATCTAGCTGGATAGAAGCAATGCAAGAAGAACTGTTACAGTTCAAGCTACAAGATGTATGGGATTTAGTAGACCTTCCTAAAGGTCACAGAGCAATTGGCACAAAGTGGATTTTCAGAAACAAGAGAGATGAAAGAGGTATTGTCATAAGGAACAAAGCAAGGCTAGTGGCTCAAGGATATACTCAAGAAGAGGGTATAGATTATGAAGACGTTTTTGCACCTGTGGCTAGGATAGAAGCAATCAGACTATTCCTAGCCTATGCTTCTTACATGAACTTCAAAGTCTATCAAATGGATGTAAAAAGTGCTTTTCTCTATGGCTCAATTGAAGAAGAGGTATATGTCTGTCAACCACCAGGGTTTGAAAACACAAGCTATCCAGACAGGGTATACAAATTAAAGAAAGCACTTTATGGGCTACATCAAGCTCCAAGAGCATGGTATGACACTCTGTCATCCTATCTCTTGGAAAATGACTTTGAAAGAGGAGTCATTGATAAGACTCTATTTATCAAGAGAAAGAAGAAGGATATCTTGCTGGTCCAAATCTATGTTGATGACATTATCTTTGGATCTACAAGAGACAACATGTGCAAGGAGTTTGAGGATCTAATGCATCAAAGGTTCAAAATGAGTTCCATGGGGGAACTTACTTTCTCCCTTGGACTCCAAGTTCAACAGAAGTCAGATGGCATCTTCATCTGTCAATCCAAGTATGTGCAGGACATTCTAACCAAGTTTGGTTTCTCAGAGTTAAAACCTGCCAGCACACCTATGGAAACACACAAGCAAATAACAGCAGATCTTGAGGGGGAGGATATGGATGTGCATCATTATAGATCCATGATTGGCTCTCTCATGTATCTCACAGCATCAAGGCCAGATATAATGTTTCCAGTCTGTGTATGTGCAAGATTCCAAGTTAGGCCAAAGCAATCTCACTTTCAAGCTGTTAAGAGGATATTCAGATATCTCAAAGGGCAACCCAAATTGGGACTTTGGTATCCTCATGACTCACCCTTTGACCTAATAGCATACTCAGATAGTGATCTAGGTGGAGCAAACTTGGACAAAAAATCTACTTCTGGAGGATGTCAGTTTTTGGGTGCTAGACTAGTTTCATGGCAGTGCAAGAAACAAACCACAGTGTCCACATCTACAACAGAGGCAGAGTACATAGCAGCTGCAAGTTGCTGTTCTCAAGTCTTATGGATTCAGAATCAAATGCTGGACTATGGGGTAACCTTTCTACACACTCCCATTTTTATTGATAATAGCAGTGCTATCAACATTGTGAATAATCCTGTCAAGCACTCTAAGACAAAGCACATTGAGATCAGGTATCACTTCATAAGAGACTGTAATGAAAAGAAACTTATTCAAGTTGTAAAAGTCCACACTGATAATCAGTTTGCTGATCTATTCACTAAAGCCTTTGATGTGGGTAGATTCACTTTCTTGGTAACTAGTGTGGGAATGATCAACTCTGAATAAGCCCCTTCTCAAAAAGTGGTTTTATACCTGTATATTTTTATTCTTGGTGTTACTAATCTTCTTTTCCAGGATATGCATAGCAGTACTCAGTGTTTCACAAGCTTAAAGGAGTAAGTTAGTTAATACTACTAGTAGTTAGTACTGCTAGTGGTTAATACTGCTAGTAGTTAATACTGCTTTCAGTTAATACTGCTAGGTAGTTAATACTGCTAGTTCGTTAATACTGCTAGTTAGTTAATACTGCTAGTAGTTAATACTGCTTTCAGTTAATACTGCTAGGTAGTTAATACTGCTAGTTCGTTAATACTGCTAGTTAGTTAATACTGCTTTCAGTTAATACTGCTAGTAGTTAATACTGCTAGTAGTTAATACTGCTTTCAGTTAATACTGCTAGTAGTTAATACTGATCTAGGTTAATACTGCTTATGTTCCGAATACTATAAATACTCTTTGCCCGCCTAAAAGTTCATAACGACTCTTTACATACTATTCTCTTGTACTCTAAACCCTTTCCCTCTCAAGTTCGAAGCTTTCAGGCACGTTGTTCACTAAGATCAATGGCATCCATGACATTCATCGACGAGCACAATGAGATTGCGATGCTACAAAAGCCAAAGCAAGCTGCAGGATTTCATCAGATTGTGGATTTCCTCAAGTCAAGCCATATTGCTCATGCTCTTATTGTATCCCTACAATCTATATCGAGCATCAAAGGCAGTTCTGGGATAAGGCCACCATTGTTGTTGAGAATGGTGTGCAAATGATCAAGACAAGAATCTGTGATCAATCACTAACAGTTACTGAAGAGGTTATTCGCATCAGTCTACGTCTAGACGATGCCTCTGGTATAACTTCTATCCCAAACGATGAACTGTTTTCAAATCTTACAAGAATGGGGTATGGAGGCCCATTGGGTGTTTTCAAATTCTCAAAAGCCAAATTTTCACCCCAATGACGTTTCTTTGTCCATACTCTCATGCACTGTATCTCCAAAAAGACTACTGGATGGAGTGAGTTCAGCAGCACTATTGCTTATGCTTTGGTGTGCTTGGCCACTGCCAGAAAGTATAACTTTTCTAAAATGATTTTCAGTGATCTTGTCTCAAACATGGGAAACAAAAAGAGCTTCTTTATGTATCCCAGGTTTGTTCAAGAAGTTATTACTCATGAATTAACGGATATACCTCAACCTGTTGGGGTATATGTACCTAAACCCCCCAAAGGCAAGGTTTTCTCAAATATGAGAAGATCTGCTGGGGACTCTGAAGGAGTTGACACCCCATTGTTCTCTACAATGATGGTGGTGTCCCAAACCAATGAAGGTATGGCAGCAGGGTCAAGGCCCCAATTAGACCAACCCACTGCTAGCCAATCCCAACCTTCCCTCTCAAAATCTATTCCCCAGTCCCTTCTTGAAAAACCAACCTCTCCTATCACCCAAACTTACAAGAGGAAACAGGTAAAGAAGGCTCCTTGCCTTCTTGTACCATCATCCCCCAAGCCTTTAAGCCCTCTATTGGAGCATTCTCCAATAGAGAATATTCAAAGGGAATCCACAAGGGTGTCTCCCAACCCAAAGGAGGTGCTCTCTGAGGAGGAGGTAGAGCATATGGGTGATGAGGCTGCCACTACTCCTGCTAGCACAGAGGAGGAAAGTGGTAACATAAATAAGACCTCCCCCATGGCAACTTTGAATGAGCAATCATTCGAAGGTCCCTGGTGCCAAGAAACCACATGGGTGGATAGTGATTCTGCTAGGCAGAAGACTTCCACTACTAAAAGATCCAATGATCCTTCAAAGGAGGGCAACACTTCTAGAGAAGGTGAGGACAGATATAGTTACCAGGAATTGATGGAAACCATGGGAAACATCAACCTAGATGTTATGAAACAAGGAAAAGAAATAGAGGAGATGAAGCTGGTCATTCTGTCCCAACAAGTACAGATTGCTAAGCTGAAGAAGATGGTGCTAAGTCTGGTAGAGAGGAAGAAGAGAAAGAAATTCCAACTAAGGAGAAGGAACACTGAGAATGATGCTCCCAAAAAGGGGGAGATCAACATGGAAGAAGCCACAAGAAAGGGGGAGCTTGATGGAGAAAAAATTTAATGTTGAGGGGGAGCAGGAAGCAGAAACAGTTACTACTGCTGACATTAATAAAGCAGCTGAAACTGTGAAAGAAGTTTTAACAGATCTTGAGATTGCAGAAACCTTACTTAAAGCCAAGAATGATACTCCCAAGGTCACTTCAAAGACCAAAGGAGTAATCATCAAAGAACAAGGTGAAGTGATCAAGAAAGATAACAGTAAGAAGGCAATGAGCAAAGACAAAGGAAAAGCAAAGATGGTGGAATCTGATCAACCAATCAAAAAGCAAAGGTTGGTTGAATCAGATGAAGCCCTAGCTAGAAAGATGCAAGATGACATTGAAAAGGAAGAAAGAGTTCAGATGGAAAAGGACAGGGAAATGGCAAAAGCTCTAGCTGCTGAACTAAATGAAGCTTATCAACTGAATCTGGCAACTGAAATTGCACAGAAGAAAGCTGCAGCTATGAAGAAAGCAGTGGTAGTAAAAGCAGCTACAAACAAGAGAAAACCCTCAAGGACATTCCTAGGTACCCAAGAGAGAAACAAGATGATTATATTTCTCAAAGGTGCTGTAGGAGTCAAAAAGGAGATGTTCTTCAAAATGTCTTTTGAGAAGATCAAAGAGTTGTATGAGTCAGAGATGTTAAAGCTTCAGGGAAATGAAACTGCTAGGGTGGAGATGGAGAAGAGGATGAAAGAAAGTAATGACTTTGATTGTCAAAAGCCATTTCCAGATGAGCAAGGAACAACCCCTAAGAAAGAGGCCACTCTGGGAGAAAGTCTAAAGACTTTAAAGAGAACTAAGATGATGGCTAGAAGAAAGTAAATCAAGAAGCCTAGAGTATCTGAAGAAGAGGCTGAGAAGACTGCTGAAGAAGAAGGGGCACCTGAGTCATCTAAACAGAAAGAGCCAGCAAACACAGATGATGTAAATTTGTATATGGTAGTGATGGACAAAGTGCCTGAACCAATTTCAGCAGAACCTGTAGGAGTTAAGCCTCCTGAGGTCATTCACTGGGATACATTGACAGTGGATGGAAAGGAATACATAAGGCTAAAAAGGAAGGATGAAAAGTATGAAGTGTTCAACACATGGGCAAAAATTGTCAGAACATGCTCTAGGTCAGATCTTGAAGAGATGTTTGAGATAGGAATGAAGTTGTATGCAGATATACTAAAGGCTCCAGGGATTTCAATTACAAAACTGGTAATGGAGTATCTGTGTATGATGTTCAAACCTGAAGAAGTAAAGCATGTGATCAAGGATGTATTCAAGTCAGTCAACAGTTGGACTCTATATGAAATTAGTGGAGTATATACAGTGACTTTGGATTTAAATCACACTGAATACTTCCTAGTGGATAGAGTGTACAATCATAGCAGATTGAAGCTTCATGCCATGCTGAAGAAAAAGTTAAGATGTGTTCCAGATTCAGAAATGGCTAAATACTTGATTCAAAGAACAATTAATCAGAGTTTGGGATTGGATGCAAACACTGGAATTTAGGCCATGATAGAGTTTTGGGAGCATCTTGAAGAAAATTTGAAGAACTTGACTTCTCTTCCTAAAAGTCAAGTTAGGGGGAGATTGTTGGGAACTGAAGAATTCATCAAGTATGGTTAATGCTGCTGATTCAAAGTTACTACTGCTAGAAGACTTAAAGGTTAATACTGCTGAGTGTTACTACTGCTAGTACTATTAATACTGCTAGTCAAAGTTAGTGCTGCTTGAACAAAGTTAGTACTGCTTAGCTAGTTAGTACTGCTAGTGGTTAGTGCTGCTTAGTGGTTAATGCTGCTAGAAGAAATTTAATAATGCTGAAGATTAATACTGCTTATATGATGAAGATTCGCATGAAAGGATATACATGGAAGCTTAGAGATATACATGGAAGATATACTGAAGATATGTTTATTTTTTTGTAATTATCTTTTTGTTTAGTATATGTATAGAAGATACATAATAGTTTTAGTAGTGATTAATTCTAAGTTCTAGAGAGAAAAACAACCTCAAGGCATAGATCCTAATTCTAGAGAAGTAGAATTCGTATTGGTGAGCCTGTTCATCAATATTGAGGTTGAGTGTGTAATCTTGTAACTTCAAAGCATTCAATACAAGTTTACAGTTTGTTCTTCATATTTACTGTGTTGATTTCATTGAATATCAAAGTGTTATTCCGCAAACTTCTTTGATATTGTTTCTGAGAATTAATTCTTGTTGAGAATTCGATCCTGACAAACGTTCAATGTTACCTCTTGGTCCATATTTAAGTTTATACACCCATCTGCACCCCACCGTGTGTTTTCCTTCTGGCAAAGCAACAACAGACCAAGTCTTATTTGATTCCATGGCATCAAGCTCTTCCTTCATTGCAGAACACCATTCTTTATGTTGCATCGCCTGCACATACGACTTTGGTTCAACATTGGCAGAAACTGCCATCACAAAACTTCGATGTGCTTTCGACAATGAGCCATAACTCAAGTAGTTAGCGAGCGGATAGGGAGTTTTAGATGTACCATGAACATTATTGCAATGGTAGTCTCTTAAATATGACGGAGGTTGACGATTACGAGATGTATGACGAACTTGTTCATGAGTTACAACCGGAACCGATGTAGGTTCACTAGACTCATTAGACACATCATCAGATTGACCCACTGTTTGTAACTCAGTCTGATGATGAGAAGAAACATGTTCAACTGAAATATCATCTACAGGTACGGGTAACACACTATAAGGCAGAATTTCTGGGGTTTGTAGATGAGGACCTTTTGCAAATGGAAATATATCCTCATGAAATACAACGTCTCGTGAACAAAAAACCCGTTTAGAATGAATGTCATACAGTTTGTAAGCCTTCATACCAAGAGGGTATCCAAGAAAAACACATGGTATGGCACGGGGAGCGAACTTGTGTCTTGATGAAACCGATGTGGATGCAAAGGCTAAACAACCAAATGCCCACAACATTGAGAAATCCGGGGAAACTCCATATAGTTTTTCATAGGAAGATAAATCTCCAAGTAATTCAGATGGAGTTCGATTTATCAAGAAAGTGGCAGTCATAATACATTCAGACCAAAAATGCAATGGTACATTGGATTGAAACATCAAAGCACGAGCAACATTTAGTAAGTGTTGGTGTTTCCGTTCTACAACCGAGTTCTGTTGTGGACGACCAACACATGATTTTTGATGGAGAATACCTTTTTCAGCAAAGAATGTATCAAAATTTAACTCCTTAGCATTATCTGAACGAAATCCTTTAATCTTTGCATCAAACTGAGTGAGGATCATATTATAAAACCTGGGTATAAATGCAATCACATCGGATTTGTGCTTTATTAGATACACCCATGTAAAACGACTATAATCGTCTACAATTGTAACAAAATATCGATGCCCTTGATAAGACGCAACATGAAAAGGGCCCCAAATATCACAGTGGATCAGATCAAAACGACTATTACTGATATGATTCAAAGATACAAAAGGAAGTTGTCTTTGTTTGGACAATGGACAGACAGTACAAACGTCATCCTGTTTTGTACTCGAATTATTTAGTCCCAACAACAAATTTATTGAAATCAATCTCTTATTACTAGGATGGCGAAATCGTTTATGCCAAAGATCTAAAGAAACATGATTCACAGTTGCTATTGGAGATTGAGACGGGCCATGAATATTCAACACGTACAACCCTTGATTTCTTCTAGCTATGCCAATCATCCTCTTGAACTGGATCTCCTGGATCATCGCCTGATTATTATGAAATTTAACCATCAATTCTCCGGTCGAAGTTAAATCACTGACTGAAAGTAAGTTCAAACGAAATTCCAGAACATAAAGAACATTCCGATGTACTATCATGTTATGTAGATTGGCATCTCCCGTCTTCAAAACAGGAACCGTAATTCCGTTAGGCAAAGTTACCGTGAAATTCTTAACATCCCGAACATTTGTTAAAACTCCAATATCATGACAGATATGCCGTGATGCTCCTGAATCTATGATCCAATCATGTGATATGAAATTATGTGAAGAAAGAGATAAGGAATAACAATTACCGTGTGTCTCGTTCTTGAAATCAACAGATTCACCAACCATGTTAATAGAGCACATATGGCTTGAAATTGCTGACATTAACTCTTGACATTGAGTTGGTGAAAGTCCTTTGATGACATTGTTCAAACCATTATCCGTACCTTCTGACTCTACTGAAACATGATTTGTCTTTGACTGCTTCTATTTATAACCGATAGGATATCCGTGCAATTTATAACATCTTTCCATGATATGTCCTACAGTTTTACAATGTGAACAGAATGGACGTTCACGTCCTCCCTTGAATCCATTATTTGATTGAGTCTTTTGAGGACCAGATTTAGCATTGAACACTAGTGTTTGTTTCCCCATACTGTTTATAGTCATCTGTTGTTCTTCTTGAATCACTAGAGAGAAAACTCGATTGAGTGCCGGAATAGGATCCTTTAGGAGGATTTGGCTTCGGACCTGTGAAAAAGACTCATGTAGTCCCATGAGAAAATTCATTACTTGTTCCATCTGAAAATATTGTTCAATTTCTTTAACACCTCCTCACTCACACTTTCCGCACGAACAGTGAGGTCGAAATTGAACAAGTTCTTCGGTAAGGGACTTTAGTTTGGTAAAGTAGACTGCTACTGTATCCATATGTTGTGCAAGATTCACAATCTCACGATTGATCGAGAAAATCTTCGGACCGTTGCTTTGCCTGAAGCGGTCACTTAGATCTGTCCAAATTTCTAGAGCCATTTCTGCAAACATGACGCTAGCGGCTATATCTTTTGAGACTGAGTTCAATAACCAGGACATTATGATGCTATTATTGCGCATCCACGAGTTCAACAACATTTGATCACTTCCATCAGGTTTTCCTAACGATCCATCAACGAAACCTACTTTATTCTTGGCAACAAGAGCAATAAGCATAGCTCTCCGCCACGCCGAGTAGTTATCTCCGGTCAAGAGTTGAGAAACAAGAACTTGACCTGGATTGTCTGATTGGTGTAAGAAATAGGGATGAAGCCTGTCATCAATGGCAGAAACTGATGTTGAATTTGACGATCCAGAGACCGGTAGAGCAGATGTTGAACTTGAAGATCCAGACATGATCGAAGAAAAGGAGAAAAACGAAAAGATGATCGAAAAAAACCTAAAATCAGCGAGAGCAATGCTCTGATACCATTTTAGAGAGAGAAAGTATTGGAGAATATTTGGAATTCAATTACAACTCAAATGAGCTGTACACAACCGTATTTAAGGCCAAACACAACTACCAACTATTAACAAAAAGACTCAAATACCCTTTTACAAAATAAACATAAACTGTAATAATACCTGAGGTAAATCCATGATGAAAGTGACAGTTGGAGAGCTCTCAAGAAAGTAGTTTTTTGAGTCGAGTGGGCATTGCTGTTGTACGTACACTCCTTTTGCTTCAAACACTTCAACTTATTGAATGAACAAGGTTCATGCAAGAGTTGATCCCGGCACCAGTAGAGAGCCTTCGAACATAATATACAAACAAACAAATACACATACATACATACATACATAAGAACATAGAAACTATTAAAGACATTCTTGATAGAAATAGATAACCACGAAAACTGATATTTGTATGTATACCTCAATGATGTCCTTATCAAGGATAAGAAATTTGGCACTGCGGAGTTTCTGGAACAAATCGAGTAGTTGGGGAACAAATCTCTCTTTTTTGTATCTATTCCTTGAAAAGGAGAGATTCACTTTCTCTAGAGAATCCAATCCCGCTGTGGACAAGTTCAAAAAATCGAAGCCCTGAGACCAGGTACTAGTGTCGACTAAAGTTGTCAGATTCTCAAGTTGAGGAGAAACCACGTTGACAACTTTAGGAAAGTGGACAAGATATGTAATTGTGAGATTAGAAAGTAGTGGAGCACAAACAGTGAAAACATCCAATCAGAACATGGAACACTGATGTAAAGTGAGGTCTTTCAAGTTCACACACTTAGAAAAAAGATCCAAACTCTTATCTCCATCATCACCTAATCGTAGATTACTCAAATTTAGAGTTTCTAAAACCGGAAAATCCCAAGCTGATTTAGGTACGAGCCATGAGAATAGATATAACATGGACTGATCGCAAGGGTTAGATGTTTGAGAGTGTGAGAACTGAAAAGACATTGTGGGAACTCAAGGACTTTCGTAGACATAGTGAACCTGAACCACATCATACTCATTTGCCTAACATTATGCGAATATGCATACTTTACAATACTTTTGACACAAAACTGGGTGGCTACTCCCCTGAATCTGAGATCAACTGCAAAAACTTCTATACGATGGTTGCGGTGAGATAGTGCGTTCTTCACGAATTTGGAAAACTTAGGCAGAGTAGGGAACGTTTGACTATTTAGGTTAAGATGGGGCATTGAAGTCCAAAGATGCTTCCATTTGTTAGACAATGTACTTGTTTGAATAGCATTTTTCATGTCAAGGAAAGATATAATGCAATGAATAATATCATGTGGCAAGTTGCTTATTCTATCATCTTCTTCTTCTGCTATGAGACTTGCTCTATCATGCACCTGATCCATCTGCTCTGCTATGATACTCGCTCTAAATTTGCTGTTTATGCTTCGATCTTGCTATGCATCTGAATTTTGTTAATGTATATTATTAGTACAAGGATTTACAAAGTCTTGTACTAAAATGAACAATATCGCCCTACATGAAATAGAAATAAGAATAAGAGCAATTGGAAAAAATGAAAGGAAGTAAAAACCACATTATAACAATACATGGACACTTAGAAGGTCTGCTAAAAGAGAGAATCAATCTCAATTTTCTTATGTCCAAAGCCAAATCTTTTTATACAGTGTAACCCCATGCAAATTAAGGATGTGATAATAATACTTCAGAGCTTCACAGCACTAGAAAATCAACTCTGAGGTAAGAAAGTTATAGAAAGTCTACTGAAATTAGTTTATACTTTTTATGTCATCGAAAATAACAATTCAAAATGATATTAAAGCTTCCCCTCCAATGGATTTCAACAACATTATTTTACAACAGGCCTTTTTATCTCTAAATTGGTTGGGTAGCTTACAATCAACCATATATATATATATATATATATATATATATATATATATATATATATATAAACATACATACATATAGACGGAGGATCGTGTGAGTAGAAGAACTAAGGTGAGAAATGTAAGAAAGGATTTGGACCCTTATCACTTTTAATATCAAAACAACCCATGAATTGCGCTTTAGAAGGGGATTGATCCGTTGCATATCATGAGTGTTGATCTTCAATTAGGATTGATCCAAGGGTCCAAATCCCTTCTTACCTTTCTCACTATATACTCATCACCACCTTTACAAATTTGCAATTCTACATGATATATAATACATGCTATTATCAAGCAGTGGGTGATTCTCATGTAAACGGAAGGATCATGGAAGATTCAAATCCTAATGCCCACATATATTTATGAACATGATTGCATACATTAAACTGTAACAATTGCAATTAAATACAACCAAGTAATGTATTTATATTGAATATGAATCTAGCTAGGGTTTAAAGTTCAAATATATAAATTAGAAGACGAACTGACGAAGAGAGAACTTACTCTGTCTGGGGATGAAAACAAGTGCATATAACGATGAATCGAGGCAAAGAGCGGTTTTAAACCTTACGGATCGAAATTGTAATCTATGATCACATACGCAAATACAAAACCCTCCCAAAGGGGGAGCACAAAAGAACTACTTAATCTCATCTTCGCTACAAGCAACCTATTTCATACCCTTTTCACAAGCAACCTATTTCATTTGGTTCTTTGTCTTCAATAAGTATTGCATAACCGAATAATTCAAGGAAGGGCGCACCACCACCCCTGGAGGTATGGAAGAAGCTAGCTTCTCTTTTTTTATTGAATTTTGAAATCTAACTTCTCCGATACCAACAGTCAGGGTATGGAGCCGACGTTTTAGAGGAAGATCTAAGTACCGAGTGGGAAATGGAGCTCAAATCCATAGCATTCTCCACGCACCCACCATTCGTTAGCCCACTAATCTATTTGTGGAATGAATATTTTTTATATTTAATGCATGATTTTATCTCAATATACTTATCTACTAATACCAATACTTATTTTTATATTTTCAGTATGTACGATTTGATCTTGACATAAATAAAGGGCGTCTATAACAATAAATTTGCTATATGTACTCTAATTATTAAAGTTGATGCATGTGAAAAGAAAATTAATATGTTAAGACAATTTAAACATTGAAATAAAGAAGATTTAAACTAAATAAAATATAATCACCCAATAAAATAGGAAATGGTTAAAGAATTTACAATAAAAGAATGAATGGTAGCTAACAACCTATTAAACGAAACCAATAATTGGGTGTCGCTACAATTACATAGGGGTGTTCCTGGTCCGGTTTGGGTGGTTTAACCCCCCAAACCACAAACCAAACCACAATGACGGTTTAGGAATTCTTTTCAAATCGAGCTGTTTGGTGGCAAGTGACCAAACCGGTCAAACCGGACCACAAACAGGCGGTCTGCTCTGACCGGTTTAGGCGGTTTGGAACTCTTATGGGGTTTTAACTAAAAAAACATAAACTATATATCCAAAATAAATCTTCTATCAATATAACATTATTAAAAAATAGTATATCGAATTATAAACCAACGTTTATATATTAAATTAAAAAAACATTGAGCAAGTTGAAAAAAAGTTAAACAAGTCCATCAACAATGGTCGAATTTTGGAGAAATATTAAAAAGGTCGAAGGAAGATTTGGATTTAGATTTGAATTTTTAACGACTTAGAACTTTGTCAATTTAGATAACACAATTAATTGAGAAAATGAAAACTAAAGACATAATTCTTTGACGAACTTTTTTTAATTGAGCCATAAAAGTTGAGTCTACAACATGAAAACTAAATATCATTAAAAGATGTGTATTTTCTGGTGGTCAGTTCAGTCCAGACCGCTCAAATAAAGGGTAAAACCGCAAACCAGACTGGTGACACCTTGAATTTTCAATTAATAAATTCCAACCGAAGTCCTCTAAATCTTTCGTATTTGGGATCGTAACCTTTATGCCTACCGTTAATCGTATGTATCGTGAGGAATCCTCTTGGAGAGTGAAAATCTCAAAACTTTGTAGGCCTGGTGTGTTTGGCGACTTTGCCATGGGCATTGTCGCCGTGGTAATAGTCGCTAGTGAGAGAGGACCTGCGGTACAGGTCATGCGAATATGCCCCGCGATTGTAACACGGGCATTCTTGCCATGTCACTCTCGCCGGCTTTGGGCACCTCTTGGTACGCTGGCGGCGATAATGCCCCAGCGAGAATGACAAGGCATAGTCGCCGAGTCATTCTTGCCGACGAGCCCTCATGAATTAAATACTCCCTCCTTCTCATTTATTTCAGATTTCACTTTTCACCCACCTCTCAACCCTCTCACTCTAGGCGATTTTCCAGTTTTCATTTGAGCATTCAAGGCTCATCAAGGCTTCAAATCCTAAGGTTCCAAGTCTTTCATCTTCATCAACTAGGGGTTCAAGCTAGGATTGAAGGTTCACCTCCACTCATAATCTCCTAGTTCATCCATTTACTTCAAGGATTGTAGGGTTTCAACCAAACCCTAGATTGTGAGTCATACTTCTTTTTATTAAACTTTATACACATCAAAATGCATTTTGACTTCTAAATATCTCATTGTTTACATTTTTATTGTTGGTGAGATTTTGACCTAACTTGGTATTTTGGAGATTTTTAGGGTTTTTACCATTTTGTAAAATAAAGAAGTATTCTATGTCTTGGAACTATAAATATGGATGTTTTCATATTTGATGAGTAAATGTTCAACCCATGGCATTTTAGCCATGATTATGTTTATGCATATTGTGGGTATTTGGGTGAAAGGGTTATTTTGTAAAAGGGGAATAAATGGTTTAGCCTTGAGGAAATGCATATTTCATGGAAATGGTTTTTACACTTAAAGGGTTTACTTGGTAAGAAAACATATTTGGAAATGAGAAAATGTCCTTATGATTCATGTTGGACTTTGTATTTCTTATCAGCAGTTAATCATGAAAATATGATTTGAGAAATAAATGGTGTTATGAACTATATGTTTGATTATAGTTGGTCACAAATGTGATTGTGACAAGTCTAGACTACTACTAGTGGATCCATAAGTATAGAGTCGACTTATTATTTGGGGATAACTCCCGTATGTAGCTAGTTGAGACATTGGACCCTAGAGGGCAACTTGGTACAGTTATGTGGGACCGGATACTAGCCGTGGGTCGTAAATGTATATCCTAGTGAATGAGCATGACTAGGGATCATTGGGTGCCCTTCCCCACATCTTAGTACGAGCCGGCGTGTTCGTGACCTTGATCCTAGTATGGTGAGCTCAATAACTTGGAAAGTGACTTACTTTTTGTTTCATCACAATCCTTGAAAATCGGGTTTTCCCGTCATCGCAAGATGTAGTTTTGGCCGTAAGGTCACTATGTGCTCATCAAACCATTTACAAAGTCTATTGGTGAAAACAATTTTACTTATGTTGTATTTAACTTCCTGATCGAATTGTCATATAAACTGTATGTTCTCACTAGGCGTTAAGCCTAACACTTTTTCTCAAATGATGTGTATAATAGGTTCCCTTAGCGGCGGGACGTCATGTAACACCCCGAAACCTCGACTTTATGTTAATTGTGTCTTAATACCCCATTTATATGCTTTCATACTAAAACTGTTAAAATCTCAGTAATTAGAACTGCCTTGATAAGTATTATTATTTCGTTTGTCCTCGCACCTATGTTGTTGAGCCTTAGTGTTGATTGGTTGCATTTCGAACCTTAGAAAACGAAATTTCGGAGGCTGGAGGTTTGGCGCGAGAGTGCCGGCGAGAGTGCCCATGGTCACTCTCGCGAAGGTCACAATCGCGATCCATGTACCACTCTCGGTACATTTGGCGCGATAGTGCCTGGCGAGAGTGCCATGGCACTATCGCGAGTGTCACAATCGCGAACGGGGGCACTGTTCATCATTTGGCCAAATTTCTCACTTAAAACACCCCTTTTCTCATTTTTAAACCAAGACTTCCATTTTTACCTCTCAAGACCTGCGATTTTCTCCTACTTCTTCTCCACTCCATTAAATTATTAACCTACAATCACTCTGATCATTTATTAACCTCCAACTACCTCAAGCATCTCAACTTTACTACCATTCTTGTGTCATTAAAGCTTCAAGGGATCTCACTTTCAACCTAGGGTTTCTTCATTTTAGGGTTTTTACTCCACAAACCCTAAAGATGAGTTTTCTACCCACTCTCTCATGCTAATGCTTACTATTATATATATTAGATTCTCATGATTTCTAATTTGTTGATTTTGACCTAACTGCTGATAAGAATGCATGAAATTATTAATAGAGATGTTAAATGACCATGAAATTATGATTACTGAGTATACCATGATGTCTATATGAGAAATAGTGAAATAGTGTCATATGTGATAATTATCTTGTTGGGACCCAACTCTTGTGCACGGGAGTTTGGGTGATGTCGGAACCATGATGTATGATTTGAGGGTGGACACTAAAGGACCGACATCCTTGAGGTGAAACCTTCAGAATCAAGGGATAGGCACTAAGGCTCGACTATCCTTGAGGTGCAGCTCGACGGAGTGGGCACTAAAGATGGTTTAATTCACTTGAGGTGACACCGGTGACGGTGTGCACTAAAGTGAGAGCCTGAGGTGTAAACTCCCACCCTTGTGGACTTGTTATGTTTCATGTTATAATGTGTACAGGTTGTGTCGTTACCCTTTGTTGGACTATACTCGGATGATCTACGTGGTGCAGTATTATGGGAGTTTTCCTACTACTCTTTGTCTAATTTAATCACGTTTATATGTTTGAAAACTCACTAGGCTTCCTGGCCTAACACTTGATATTGTGGTTATCCTCAGGTTCCCCTAGCGGTGTGCAAAAGGCACCTTGACTTCCGGTTCGAGTGTAGGACGTCGGAGGACCGGGCTTTTGGGATGTCTTTGAGAAGAGCGTTTTGAAGATATAGCAACACCTGCATTAATCTAGTTGTGTCTATGATCTAGATTGGTTAGGTTGTTGTAGTGTATGTTTTATTTCCACCACTACTATAATTGTTACAAACTACCCCGAACTCTTGGGTTTTAGTTGTTAATCCACAGGTAAAAGGGATTTATTGATATTTTAGACGTCATATTGCGAATTTTTTTTAATTTTCTGGTTATCAGAATTTTGGGTGTTACACGTCAAGGGGTTGAGTGAAGAGTGTGGTCTCTTGAGGTCATTTTTGGTTGATTAGATATTTTGGGAGCTTTGGCGTTAAAACAATTTATTCATTTTGGGTATTGGGTTGACAACCTATGTAATCTAGATAGAAATGGTTTAGATTAGATTGTTGTCAAATTTCCATGCATTTTATACAGGTTTTGTAAACGCATACATTCTAGCCCTTTTTGGGTGGTTAGCTCCAAATGCAAATGTCATATTGCCGAATTTTAATTTTTTAAAAATTACCCAAATTTTTTAGGGTGTTACAAGTTGGTATCAGAGCTCTAGTTTAAGTGAACTAGGCTTGAATGTAAGATGTCTAGACTTAGATTGAGTATGTTAGGCAATGATTGGTGAGTTGGGTAGAACTTCTAAGATGGGCTAGTCTTATAGTCGACGGAAGTTATGTTCATCAAGCGTTGTGATGATGGTAACAAGGACCCTTATGTGTTATATGTTCATAATCTTACTTAGCTAATGTTATTATGAGGATATTTTACGTGAGTATACTTGATTTGCTAGTGTTATGACAATTGGTAGACGTAGTAGTACGTTTCTTTCGTGCTTACTTCAGTTAATCTCTTTCTTACTCTTTCTCGTGCTTGTGTGGCAGCCATTATTCTAGTATGGTGAACACTCGCAGTCGACCATTAGCCGATGGGAATGTACGTGAAGATAGCTCGTCCGAGCAAAATCTAGTAGTTAGGACAGCGACCGTTGTTCCTCCGGGTATGCCGCCTATATTCACGGGAGAAGTGGAGCAAGTGCCAAGAGTGGAGTTGGCATCCACGAACCTGGTTGTACAAGAGGCAAACCCTCAAGCCGACATGATGGCCAGCATTATGCAGATGGTGTCTGTTGGTCCGACAATACTATATCAAGTTCTTAGATTAACAACACATAAAGATTACCAACCTGTATTGATTATAACAAATGGTTACAAGGTTGATCGATTCAAGCTATAGATGTGTGTTCTCTGTTTTCTCTCTATTACACCTTTAAGTGTGTTTTTGTGTGTGTGTATATTATCTGATATGTTAGAGAGATACTAGAGATCACCTAATATCTAACTTAGTGTGTTGAACACACTTCCTAACAACTTGCAATATTAAACTATAAACCTACATAATATCTAACAAATAAATATTATATAACTAACTAAATAACTAATATCTATCAAACTAGAATCTAACTAAGTTAAACTAATATCTAACAAACTAGATATTAATTTAACTAGTACAATAATAAACAAATACATTGACATTTATTACAAACGACATAGACTTTAATATTGAGAGTCGACGTTTCGGCTTTAGCTTCAGATTGCGATATTCAGATTGGATGACCTTGAATCCAATGAGACTGTGTCTTAACAATCTCCCCCTTTGGATCAAGATTATTACGAAAATGATTTTAGCAATTCAGTCTTCTTGTTCAGCTCAGAAGATGCAATCTCTTTCTCTAGTTCTTAAATCAGCATGTTCAGCTCAGAAGATGCAATCTCTTTCTCTAGTTCTTAAATCAGCATGTCTTCAGAATAGTTGCTCTTGAAGATTTCAATCTTTGACGTGATTCTTGAAACATGTGATCTTTGCCATTTCTTGTGTAGTCATTCTCCCCCTTTTTGATGTTAAGTGCAACGACTTCATCAAAACTATTTGTAAGAAATGTCTATCTTGCGGTTAGAGCCCCTGATCCGTCAATTCAAAAGATATTCATCCAGATCTTTTCAAATCCAGACAAAATAGTCGTTTAACACCTGAATCAACTAATGAATCAGTTAACATGCCTGTCAGTAACACTAAGTCACTGTGTGTAACGAATACACATTGGAAAGGAGCTGTTTGATGTTGACTCCCCCAGGGCTTCCATTTAATCATCGAAACACCACAAAGGTAATTTCTATAAACGTTATGACAAAGAAACTAATTCCTTGTGTGTTCGTGCTTGTGTTGAAAGAATAAGCACGGATGATTGCTTATTGGCTCAAAATTGTGTAAACCACTGAGACAACAGTAAGTTAAACACAGACTCAATATGTATGATTGAAGTGCGAAGGTGGGGCAGACTTCCTTCTTTTCAATATCCAGATTTTCCAAATGAAAATCAGATAGCAAATGTGTTGCATCCCCTTTGAAAATGTGAAACACTTTCTTTTTGAGAAGAAAATGAGTAGGTGGTGAGGTTTGATCAAGAGTTGGCATGGGCTAGTTGCCTGTTGCAATAATGTTCAACAAAGAATTGTGAAACACTAGTAATGTGGCTGCCCGACTCAGAAAAAGTTGGTGCAGAGTTGAGATATTCTTTTAACTCTATTCTCACACGCTCTTTCTTTTAAACGTTTTGCTTTCTCTAATCACACTCGTTTCTTTTTGCTTTGCACACTCAATCACTAAGGATTTAACTTATTGGGTAGAAATCACTGGTTAAGGTGATTCCATAGAAGTTGTGTTAGTTCCTAGTACAATGATTCTTTGTTTTCCTATGATGCACATGATGCTCCGATTGGTTTAACTATTTCAGTTAAAGCACAAAATTGATCTTTGAAAACATTTAAAATACACTCCCAAAATCGGGAAGTGGTTTGAACATTAACACAAAAATGTTTTCCAATGATTGAAAGTTGTCCTTCTTTCAACCATACATGAGATGAAGATATAGAAATATACCTCTACGTATGATCTTCCATCTCATGAAGCTAAGCTTTAAGTCATAAACATATGAACTTGTAAGCTTCTCTCAAAAATTATGCAAAAGTCTTATGTCAAGTCAACGTAAAATTTATTCACTTAAATTGAAAAGACAAAAATCAGTAAAACTTTTTAAAGTACGAGTTCTGATAAGAAATAATCAGAAGTCATATCCGTACTCCCCTTTGTCTTGAAGAGCTCCCCCTAAATTCTTGCATTACAAAAAAAATTTGGCATTAAAAGGTACATGCAAAATTTTATGAGCTCCCCCTCGAAGTAATATTGACCACTTGTCAATTTCTTCTCATTCTCCCCCTTGGATTATGAACAGAATGTAGAAGTGCAGATATCAATCAGAGTTAAGAATGAAGAAATGATGAAAAAGTATACAATTTAGAAAACTTTTATAGGTAACTACTGATTAGATTTTAAGATTTAACATACCAAGCTTAGAGACAAGAAAGTTGAACCTCTTTTCATCTAAGGATTTGGTGAACAAATCGGCAAGTTGATAATCAGCTTTTACAAAGAAAAGTTCAATTGTTCCTTTTTCAACATGATCTTTAATAAAATGATACCTGACATCTATGTGCTTGGTCTTGGTGTGTTGAACATGATTCACTGATATTGCGATGGCGCTCTTGGAGTCACAGTATATCGGGATTTTGTTGAGGTGGAAACCGTAGTCGCGCAATTGAGTTCTCATCCATAAGACCTGAGAACAGCAGCTAGCAGCAACTACATATTCTGCTTCGGCCGTGGAGGTTGAAACACAAAGTTGCTTCTTCAATGCCCAACTTACGAGTTTGTCACTGAGGAACTGTACGTGTCCCGACGTGCTCTTCCTGTCTAACATACAACCTGCATGATCTGCATCTGTGTAGGCTGTTAGTTCAAAACTAGTATCTTTAGGATACCACATACCAAGATCTGTAGTGCCCTTTAGATACCTAAATATGCGCTTCACAACAGACATATGGATTTCTTTAGGATTGGCCTGATATCTTGCACATAAGCATGTTGAAAACATTATATCTGGCCTACTAGAAGTAAGATACATTAAAGAATCTATCATCCCTCGATAAGTCCTAACATCAACAGCCTTTCCCGAAGGATCGGTGCCAATCTCAGTACCTGGTGCCATTGGGGTACCAATCGGTTTTGAATTTTCCAATTGGAACTTCCGAAGAATATCCCTAATGTATTTTGATTGATTGATGAAAATACCCGTAGAAAACTATTTGACTTGCAATCCGAGAAAGAAATTCATCTCTCCCATCATGTTCATCTGAAATCTAGACACCATAAGGTTTGCAAAATTCTTACAGTACTTCGGATTTGTAGAACCAAAGATAATATCATCTACATAGATTTGAATTAAAATGTTATCGCCTTTTTCCTTTTTGATAAACAAAGTGGTATCCACCGTACCTTTTGAAAAACCAGACTTGACTAGAAAATTGGAAAGGACATCATACCAGGCTCGAGGTGCTTGTTTCAGACCGTAGAGTGCTTTGTCGAGAATGTAAACATGATTCGGCTTCTCTTGATTGAAAAAACCTTCTGGCTGAGAGACGTAGACTTCGTCCTTCAGAATTCCATTCAGGAATGCTGTCTTCACGTCCATTTGAAAGACCGTGAAGTTCTTGTGGGCTGCGTAGGCTAGAAACATTTTGATTGCCTCTAATCGCGCCACAGGAGCATATGTTTCTTCATAGTCAATTCCTTCCTCTTGTCTGTATTCTTTGGCTACTAGTCTTGCCTTGTTTCGGATAACGGTACCATCTTCGTCTTTCTTTATCTTGAAAACCCATTTCGTACCTATAATTGTTTTACCTTGAGGTTTTGGTACGAGTCTCCAGACTTGAAGTGCATTGAATTGATTCATCTCTTCTTGCATTGAGATCACCCATTCTGGATCCGCAAGTGCCTCTGATATGCGTGTTGGCTCGAACTTGCTCAGAAAGGAGTCATGCATGCACATATTCATTGATGCTGACCTAGTTTGCACCGGTTTTGATGGATCGCCAATAATCTGGCTTATCGGGTGCTCTTTGGTCCATTTATGTTCATGAGGCAGTGGATTAGATGATTGTATGTCGGTTTTATCATCTACAAATCCACTTGTACCTTCTTCTGATTGTTCAGAAGGATTGATGATTGCAGTTGAAGTGGTAGGTTCAGAAGGTTCAGTAGGTACAACTTGTTCTGGCTGTATATTGATCTAGATAGTATCTTCTACTGTTTCAGCTACTTCTGTCTCTTTCTCATTTGTCACTTCTTCAACTGTTGGAGTCGGCATTTGAATTGTAATCTCTTGTTGAATCGGGGCATTTGATTCAATAGGAACATCTGAACTGGTTGGATGAGTAGTCGTCAAGTCTTCCATCCTGTCAACCACAACAGATTTCTTTACATTAGATCCAAGAAATTCGTCATAAAACAATTAAAATATTAAATCTAAATCAGATATATTATTAGTTGACGTTGATGCTTCATCTGATTTATTCTATTGAGACGCAGGTTCTGGACTGAGTTGCCCAGAAGCTAGTACTCCGGTTATAACGGGTTCTGAACTGTGTTGTTCGGAAGCCATCTCTTCATCAAACGTGACGTTGATGCTTTCAATCACCGTCTTTGACTTCTTTAGATAAACACGGAATGCAGTTGATGTCGAGGAATAGCCAATGAAGATGCCTTCGCCTGCCTTAGCACTGAACTTATTTAGACACTCCCTATCATTTAGAATGAAACACTTACACCCAAATATATGGAAGTATTTTATTGTCGGTGTTCGGTTGTTGATTAACGCATAAGGAGTCTTCTTGAATCTTCGATGAACCATGGAGCGATTTTGTGTGTAACACGCGGTCGATACAACTTCAGCCCACAAAAATGGAGGTAAGTCTGATTGACTTAGCATAGTACGAGCAACCTCGACTAGCGTTCGATTTCTTCTTTCAACCACTCCATTTTGTTGAGGCGTACGAGCAACAGAGTATTGATGTGAAATCCCGACAGATTCGAGATATTCTTCAAGCTTTTGGTTCTTGAACTCTGTGCCGTTGTCTGTTCTTAGAAACTTGACCGGTTTCTGCAGATTCTCCTGGGTCGTCTTTAGGAATGTGATGAGAACATCTGGTGTCTCATCCTTTGAACGTAGAAACTTGACCCATGTGTATCGCGAGTAATCGTCCACGATCACGAGTATGTACTTCTTTTCGCCTAGACTCTGAGTTCGCATCGGACCGCATAAGTCCATATGCAATAACTCTAACGGAGCGCTTGTACTTGGTTCAGACTTTGGTTTATGAGGTGCCCTCTTCATCTTGCCCTTTTCACAAGCTGCACAAAGATGTTCTCTTTCGTATTTGAGCTCTGGAAGTCCTTTGACGAGCTTTCCACTGACCAGATTGTTGATGTACCTAAAGTTGAGGTGAGAGAGCCTTCGATGCCATAACCAAATTTGTTGCATCGAGGCTTTCGTCAATAGACACACCTGATTGTCAGTCTGGGCATCTGATAAATTGATTGTGTAGAGGTCTGATTCGCGAGTACCGACCAAGAGTTCTTCGCCTTCTTCATTGCGAACGGAACATCTCTTGGCTTTGAAGTTGACCTCCAAGTCTTTGTCACAAAACTGGCCTATACTGAACAAGTTTTGTCGTAAGCCTTCTACATAGCTCACCTTCTTGATCGTTACGTTGTCATGTTGTACATCACCGTATCCCATGATTGGAGAAAACTGGTCGTTTCCAAATCTGACTGTTTCGCAATATTTGTCTTTAAAATTGGACAGTATCTCTTTCTGCCCTGTCATGTGCTTGGAACATCCGCTGTCCAAGAACCATGTATGACTAGTCTGCATAAGAGAAATAACAAATTTAGATTTTCATATGACAACTTTGGAATAAACACGTTGATCATCGAAGTGCGGGTCTTGAACTGATTTGTTCAAAAGCCTAATTGACTTTGATGTTCGGGTCTTGAGCTGATTTACTCAAGAACCAATGTCTTGTCATTGAAGAACGAGTCCTAAACTGTTATGTGTAGAAATCATATCCATTAGCTCCCTTAAACTTTTGTTGCCTGCAACACAGAGTTAGCCTTTGGTACCCATTGGAATTTGGGTCCAACTGTGTTAGCATTTGATTTTGGTACCCATTTCAAATTGGGTCCTCTTTTCTTTTGAAATGCATTTGAATTGGCATGAGATGAATGCACATGATAATTGCCAAACCAATCTTCAGAATCTTGACAAGAGATAGAAACATGTTTATCATAAATAGAAGACTTTCTAGCAGATAAAGATAACTGAAATAATTGCTTCATTGAATATTGTTTACGAGAAACAGCAGGTTTTGAGTTCAAAAACACAACATCGGCAATTAAAACATCTTTAATAAGCGAAGTCTTATTACAAATAACACTACTAAATGATTTAACAGTCTTATCAAGCTTCCGTTTGGGTTGCCATTAAGAATTTACTTCTGGCCTTTGCTTGCTCAGATCTGAAACATGTGAAACTGGAGAGTTAGACTTCTGAGCAACAAATGAATGTTTCTTCTTCAGATTACCAGTAGTGTTCGGTTTCTGTGAATGCTGAGATATTTTCTTACCTTTAGCAAATTTAGCTTTCACAGAGACTGAGTTATCAACTTTCGTTGATTTTGCGCTGTTTACAGGTATACTGGTCTTTCCTAAAGATTTCTTAATAAAAGATGAATGGTTAGGAAGTTTCGCATTAAAATCAAATTGTTCAAAACATTCATCTGAACCACCGTCCGAGTTAAGAAAATTAAACCCTTCGTTTGATGAACCAAACATGTCATCAGAAGTTGAAGCCTTTGTAAAAACAACATTTTTCATAACGGTTGAAAAAACTTTTTGTTGAATCTCAATCAAAAGTCTTTCATCTGATAAAGAGTTCTCGAGTTCAGAAATTTTCCTTTCTAACACGAGAGAAGGGACATAAAGTTTACCTATAACAGGCTTCGCCTCCATCTCTTTTATAGAATAACTTTGAAAGTAGTCAGTTGAAAGAGATTTCTTTTCATTATTTGGATAGTCATAACTATTATTCAACTTCGCATAATAAAATGGAAGGTGGACTTTAGATGACTTCTTCCGTTTTTCAATTTCATTGGCTTCATCCTCCTTTGATAGTTTAGTATTAAAAACTTTAAGTTTAGCGATTCGGTGTGAAACTAGCATAGAGGTATAATCATAAAGTGCAGGCACTTCTTTTATACCCTTTTTAAGACAATGAGGTTTCACATAGCCGATTCCCCAATGTTCTTTATTCTTTTTCGGTTTGTTAAGATGAATGGTTTGGTCACTTTGACCTAATGAGTATAACTTCTTTTCCAAAGCATCTAGTTTTGCAATTAAAGATTTGTTTTCTTTAGTACATGAATAATGCATTTTAGTAAGCTTATACAAATCAATCTCACTTTTTGTCAGTTTAGATTTGAGTTCAGAATTCTCTTTAAGAATTATTGTCTGTTCTTTCGTGGTGGTGTCAACGTTTGTATGTAAAACCTCAACTAATACTTTCTTCTCAGCAATTTCATTGCAAAGTTTCTGTATCAATTGGTTTTTGTTAATTATAACACCATTTTCTCGCTTAAGATTAGATTCTAATTCTTCTTGTTTTAAACTCATGGCATGCATTTTATTCATGAAATCTGAGTACGATAAATCACATACCTCCTCTTCTTCATTATCTGAATCAGCTTCAGCATCTGATTCCATCTTGCCCATCAAGCACATATTGACGGCTTCATCTTTTTCTTCATCCTCTTCTTCCTCGTCTGAGTGATCGAGCCAGTATTCATCTTCAGCCATCAGTGCCTTGCCAGCCTCCTGTTGCTTTGCAAGAAGCATTTTGTTCTTGTAGTAATCGGAGTTTCTTACTTTTGATCTTCGGCAATCCTTGGCAAAATGACCTGTTTTGCCACAGTTGTAGCACGTAGGTGGTCCTGGTTAACTTGATCCTTCATCCTTGTACTTTCTTTCTTTCGGTTTCTTCTCCTCTATCCTTTTGCCTTCAGACTGGTACCTTCTATCTTTTGATTTCTTCTCATCTAATCTCTTTCCTTCAAACTTCTTCCCTTCATACCTACTATCTTCAACCCTTTCCTTATGAGCGTAGTTGTTGGGTCCAGAAGAGTACCTCTGACTGTTTGAAGTTGGCTTTCTGTATAACTTTTTCTGAAAAGCATTCGTCAGCATTAGCAATGCTTGCTTCAGTTGTTCATTTTCATCCGAGTCAGAGATGGCATCAGCTTCAGCTTCTTCTGATTCATACACAATCGTCTTGTTCTTCTTCTTGACTACAAGAGCGACTGTGTCATCAACTGTCTTTCCTTTTCTCTTTTCTTCTAGAATTTCATCCACCTCTTCTTCATTTTGTCGGAGGGTTTCATACACCTCATGAAGTGGAATCTCATTCAGATTCTTTATCTGCCTCATCTGCCTGGCAAAACTTTTCCATTCTGGTTGTAGAATACTCAGGAATTTGATATTCAACTCAATTTGAGATTTGTTGACCTTGTTCTTGCTCAATTCGTTTAGCAAGGTCACAAATCTATCATATGTTCCTTCTAGAGTCTCTTCTGTTCTGCCTTTAAATTCTTCAAAACTGTGCAGGCAGTTAGAGATTTTAAGCTGGTTCCCAATCTTTGAACCCAACATCATTTTCTCTAGTTGATCCCACATTTGTTTGCCGGAGGCCTTATAGCTGTCAATCTTTACGTAGATTTCGTTCGGAATCCCTTGTAGAATGAATGACTTGGCTAATCTGTCTGCTTTTGCTCTTAACTTATTATCACCCGTTAGTTCCTCATAAGTAAGTGCAAGTCTTTCTTCTTCAGTACCTTCTGCAGGTTCCCTATATTTTGTTTCCATAAGGTCTTCTTCTAATGATTGTTTGATGAAATCACCCAATTCCTGTCTTTCAATGAAGTTTAGGAACCTATCCTTCCACTGTTCGTATTCTCCTCTAAAGAGAACTGGTGGCTTGGTGTCAGTTCCTATTGCAAGAGCTTCTCTGGATGTCATTTCGAAGAAAATTCTAAGTCTGGATTGGTGCAAAGAGGTTTGTGTTTCGAGGTTTGTGTGTCAAGCACAGTGCGCAAAGTGAGGTTTGCGTTTCAAGTGGGAAGCGCAAAGTAAGGTTTGCGTTTCACGTGGGATGCGCAAAGTAGACTTGATCTTTTCGTGAACTGAGGTTTGCGTTTCCTACTTGTTTCGAGAAGTGAGGTCGAGGTTTGCGTTTGCTTGAGATCCGAGAAGAACTGAGGTTTGCGTTTGGCTTGAGATGCGCAAAGTTGAGCTTTCCGTTTCTCTTGAGGAGCGCAAAGTGAAGTTTGCGTTTGATGTTGGACGCGCAAAGTTGAACTTTGCGTTTGTTCGTCTTCTGCTTTGCGCTTGTTCGTCCTGTACTTCGAAAATTTTCTAAAAACTTGTTCCTGTAACGATTAGCAATACCAAACTCTACCCTTATGTCTAGAAACTCTTCTAGAACTTAATGTAAGCACTCGATCTCAATAAAACACACTTTTTAAAGAAAAATTTGATAGCACAGTGACTTTATGCTTTCGACTGTTTTCTCACTAAAATCACAAAATGGAACTCGATAAATGATTTATAGTGAAATCAAACAATAACAACTCGATCTAGCATGCTAATCGATCACAACCTGATCGATTTTAACACCTAAAACACTTTAACACTCGAAATCGATTTTTCAAATGAACACAGAGTCGTTTTTCTGAAAAACTTGATTTGATCTTAATCAGGCTCTGATACCAATTGTTGGTCTAACAATACTATATCAAGTTCTTAGATTAACAACACATAAAGATTACCAACCTGTATTGATTATAACAAATGGTTACAAGGTTGATCGATTCAAGCTATAGATGTGTGTTCTCTGTTTTCTCTCTATTACACCTTTAAGTGTGTTTTTGTGTGTGTGTATATTATCTGATATGTTAGAGAGATACTAGAGATCACCTAATATCTAACTTAGTGTGTTGAACACACTTCCTAACAACTTGCAATATTAAACTATAAACCTACATAATATCTAACAAATAGATATTATATAACTAACTAAATAACTAATATCTATCAAACTAGAATCTAAGTTAAACTAATATCTAACAAACTAGATATTAATTTAACTAGTACAATAATAAACAAATACATTGACATTTTTTACAAACGTCATAGACTTTAATATTGAGAGTCGACGTTTCGGCTTTAGCTTCAGATTGCGATATTCAGATTGGATGATCTTGAATCCAATGAGACTGTGTCTTAACAGTGTCATCGGCTATGGAGAAGCAACAAGAAGCGTTTCTGAAGTTGTTAGAAGACCGCGATGCCAGTCTCAAGAGAAATGAGGCAGTTGCAGAGAACATCGTGGTTGGTTCTGGTGGCACCGGTCAAGGGATCAGAATGGAAGAGTACAGAGTTGTGGGTGCTCAGAAAAGTGGGAGGAGCTGTACCTATAAATCCTTTTTGGGTTGCGGACCACCGGAATTCTCCGGTTCTGACGACCCGATTGTGTGTGTGAAGTGGATTCAAGCTGTCGAGCAGGCTTTTCGCTCATCTGAGTGTGGGGATGACCAGAGAGTGAGGTTTGGTACCCAGCTGCTTAGAGATTCGTCACTCACATGGTGGAATGTCACCCAGTCCACTCTCTCTCCTACCGTTCTGGCTCAGCTATCTTGGGCCAAGTTTAAGAAGAAGATATTGGAAGAGTTCTGCAGCGAAAGGTCTATGGACCGAATAGAAGCTGAGTTTCGGTCCTTAGTGAAAGGAAACTTGACGGTGAGGGAGTACACCCATCAGTTTATGGAAAAGCTGGGATTGGTGGGGCACGTGGCCCCAACGGAGAAAGAGAAGATAAAGGCTTATCTCAACGGCCTACCGGCGGACATTATGTCAATAGTCTAAAGCTTCAAACCTTCGGGAGACGATTGAGGAAGATCAATTTATGGAAGAAGTCTACGCAATAGGCAATCCATAGAAAGCGGTGGCGGTAGTAGAAAAGAGAAAGTGGGAAGGCAATTCCGGACCTCCTAAGAAAAATCGACCATTTGTTGGGAATTGGAATTTCAACAACCGTCAAGAGGCACGGTGGTGCCAAAGGTGTCGAAGCAAGCATCACGACAACTGTAATCCTAATTTCACCTCTTGTGCCAAGTGCGATAAGACCGATCATCTTGCTAAATATTGCCCGATCAAGGGGATTTTTTGTTTTGAGTGCAAGATGCTGGGACATTTTCGAAAAGACTTTCCAAAGTGGAAAACGGGGAGTGCCCCAGAGAAGAAAGAGAACCCTCCCAAAGTTCCTGGCCGAGCTTTCCAGATGACGACCGATGAGGCCAAGGCATCCGCTGATGTGGTATCGGGTACGTTTCTCCTAAACTCCGTACCTGCTCGTGTGCTATTTGATTCGGGTGCTGGTTTTTCTTTCATATCTGATTCGTTTCGTGAAAAGTTTTCCATGCCCACTAATAGACTAGAGAATGCTTTAGTGGTCGAGATAGCTAATGGTAGCCAAGTGATAATCCGTGACGTCTTGAAAGATTGTACCCTTGGTATTGAAGGGAAGGAGTTCTTAATCAATTTGATGCCAATGATCATTGGTGGGTTCGACGTAGTGGTCGGCATAGATTGGTTGTCGAACAATCATGCCAAAATCCTATGGTCCAAGAAACTAATCCGACTCCCTACATCGGATGGCGAAATGGTGTTAGTTTATGGGGAAAGAAGGAAAGGTGATGTGGTAGTGATCACCATGGATAAGGCGCGAAAGTGCTTGGTGAAAGGATGCTCATCCTTTCTAGCTTACGTGATAGACGCAAAACTCGAGACGAAGAAGCTCGAGGACGTGAAGGTGGTGCGCGAATTCTCCGACGTCTTTCCAGACGATTTGCTCGGTTTGCCACCCGATCGTCAAGTGGAGTTCTGGATCGATCTTATACCGGGGGCGACTCCAATTGCGAGAACTCCTTACCGGTTGGCACCATCGGAGATGCAAGAGATGATGGGTCAACTCCAAGGACTCCTAGAGAAGGGATTTATAAGACCGAGCTCGTCGCCGTGGGAAACTACGGTCTTGTTTGTCAAGAAGAAGGATGGCACAATGAGAATGTGCATCGATTATCGTGAACTGAATAATGCTACGGTCAAGAATAACTATCCACTCCCGAGGATTGACGACTTATTCGACCAACTCCAAGGAGTGGGTTGTTTCTCGAAAATAGATTTGCACTCAGGATACCACCAAGTGAAGGTGAGAGGAGAACACGTCCCGAAGACGGCTTTCAGAACGCGTTACGACCATTACGAATTTCTCGTGATGCCATTTGGTCTAACTAACGCACCGACAGTGTTTATAGACTTGATGAATAGAGTGTGTCGGCCATTCCTCGATAAGTCGGTCATTGTATTCATTGACGACATACTCGTGTATTCCAAGAGCGAGTCAGAACACGAGCAACACCTACGCAAGGTTCTAGAAGTGTTCAGAAAAGAGAGGTTGTATGCCAAATTTTCTAAGTGCGACTTTTGACTTAAAGAGGTTCAATTTTTGTGTCACGTTGTCACTCGAGACGGAGTGAAAGTTGATCCCTCCAAGATTCAAGCAATGATGAATTGGGAACCTCTCAAGAGTCCGTCCGAAATCCGAAGCTTCTTGGGTTTGGCGGGTTATTATCGGAGATTCATCCAAGATCGCTTCTTCGTTGACGGGTTTGACTAGGAAGAATGTGAAATTCGTTTGGACAGAATCGCAAGAGAAGGCGTTCCGGACCCTACAGACGAAGTTGTGTGAAGCCCTAGTTTTATCGTTACCCGAAGGATCGGAAGACTTTGTGGTTTATAGCGACACTTCGAAGATGGGGTTGGGTTGTGTGTTGATGCAAAGAGGCAAGGTAATCGCTTACGTATCGAGACAACTCAAGATTCACAAAAAGAACTACCCTTCCCATGATCTGGATTTAGTGGCGGTAGTGTTTGCTTTGAAACTTTGGCGACACTACCTCTATGGCACAAAATGTACCCTCTACACAGATCATAAAAGTTTGAAATATGTCTTTGATCAAAAGGAGTTGAACATGAGGCAAAGGCGGTGGCTCGAGTTACTCAAAGACTACGATTGTGAGTTGCTTTACCATCCCGGAAAGGCAAACGTAGTGGCCGATGCTTTGAGTCGGAAGGACTATAGCAGGAGCATTCAGGCTACTCTCTCAAGAATCGAGCTTGTGTCGAGTCTCATTGAGAAGATCAAGACATCTCAAGTGGAAGCATTATTGGAAGAAAATCTCAAGGAATAAGTCATGACCAAATAACGTTTGCTCTTAACGGAAGATAGTCGTGGAGTTAAATTGTTCAACGGTCGTGTGTGGGTGCCCAAGGTTGGGGGCAATCGGGAACTTCTTCTTGAGGATGCTCACAAGTCCAAGTATTCCATTCATCCGGGAAGTATAAAAATGTATCGAGATTTGAAGCTACACTATTGGTGGCCAGTGATGAAGCTTGACGTGGCACGATACGTAGAGCGTTGTATGACATGTTTGCAAGTGAAGGCTGAGCATCAACGATCGTACGGGAGTCTTCAATCTTTGGAGATCCCCGAGTGGAAATGGGAGCACATTACCATGGACTTCGTAACTAAGTTGCCAAGACTCTTCGAGGTCATGATACTATATGGGTGATAGTTGACCGGTTGACCAAGAGCGCTCATTTCTTGGCCATGCGTGAGACACTACCGATGGACAAGTTAGCAAAGCTTTACATCAATGAGGTGGTTTCGAGGCATGGAGTATCTTTGTCTATTGTATCGGATCGTGACAGCAGGTTCACTTCCAACTTTTGGGATGGCTTGCAAAAGGAACTTGGTATGCGCGTGAAGTTGAGTACGACTTACCATCCCCAAACCGACGGTCAAAGCGAGAGAACGATCCAAACGCTTGAAGATATGCTAAGGTCTTGCGTTATCGACTTCGGGGGTAGTTGGGACTCTCACCTACCTTTGGTGGACTTTGCTTACAATAATAGCTACCACTCGAGTATCGGAATGGCTCCGTTCGAGGCCTTATACGGGAGCAAGTGCAGACCTCCCGTATGTTGGCTTGAAGCGGGAGAGAAGCAGTTTGTCGGACCTGAAATCGTGCAAGATACGACCGATAAGGTCAAAGGCATTCGGGAGAGATTGAAAGCGGCTCAAGATCGACAAAAGAGCTATGCCGATAAAAAGAGGCGGCCGATGGAATTCCAAGTGGGCGACCGTGTGATGCTAAAAGTGTCGCCATGGAAGGGCCTAATTCAGTTCGGAAAATGCGGGAAGTTGAGTCCCCGTTTCCTTGGTCCATTTAAAGTGCTTAAGCGTGTGGGCTTACAGGATTACCAGTTGGAACTTCTTCCAGAAATGAACGGGATCCACAACACATTCCATATATGTTACCTTCGGAAGTGTTTGGCGGAAGAGGAAAGCGTAATCCCTCTTTCCGAGATTAGAGTGGACGAGAGTAATCGTTGCGTGGAAGAACCCGAAGCAATTTTGGAGAGAAAATCCAAGAAACTTCGCCACAAGGAAGTCACTATGGTCAAAGTGCAATGGAAGAATCATCACGGAGCCAATGTGACGTGGGAAGCCGAGAAGGATATGAAGCCGAGATATCCTCATCTGTTCGAGTAGTTGGGATTTTGGGGACGAAATCATTCCCAAGTTGGGGAGGATTGTAACACCTTGAATTTTCAATTAATAATTTCCAACCGAAGTCCTCTAAATCTTTCTTATTTGGGATCGTAACCTTTATGCCTACCGTTAATCGTATGTATCGCGAGGAATCCTCTTGGAGAGTGAAAATCTCAAAAATTTGTATGCCTGGTGTGTTGGGCGACAATGCCCGGCGACTTTGCCATGGGCATTGTCGCCGTGGTCATAGTCGCTAGTGAGGGAGGACCTGCGGTACAAGTCATGCGAGTATGCCCCGCGATTGTGACACGGGTATTGTCGCCGTATCACTCTCGTCGGCTTTAGGCACCTCTCAGTACACTGGCAGCGATAATGCCCCAACGAGAATGACAAGGCATAGTCGCTGAGTCATTCTCGCCGACGGGCCCTGATGAATTAAATACTCCCTCCTTCTCATTTATTTCAGATTTCACTTTTCACCTACCTCTCAACCCTCTCACTCTAGGCGATTTTCCAGCTTTCATTTGAGCATTCAAGGATCATCAAGGCTTCAAATCCTAAGGTTCCAAGTCTTTCATCTTCATCAACTAGGGGTTCAAGCTAGGATTGAAGGCTCACCTCCACTCGTAATCTCCTAGTTCATTCATTTACTTCAAGGATTGTAGGGTTTCAACCAAACCCTAGATTGTGAGTCATACTTCATTTTATTAAACTTTATATACATCAAAATGCATATTGACTTCTAAATATCTCCTTGTTTACATTTTTATTGTTGGTGAGATTTTGACTTAACTTGGTATTTTGGAGATTTTTAGGGTTTTTACCATTTTGTAAAATAAAAAAGTATTCTATGTCTTGGAACTATAAATATGGATGTTTTCATATTTGATGAGTAAATGTTCAACCCATGGCATTTTAGCCATGATTATGTTTATGGATATTGTGGGTATTTGGGTGAAAGGGTTATTTTGTAAAAAGGAAATAAATGGTTTAGCCTTGAGGAAATGCATATTTCATGGAAATGGTTTTTACACTTGAAGGGTTTACTTGGTAAGGAAACATATTTGGAAATGAGAAAATGTCCTTATGATTCATGTTGGACTTTGTATTTCTTATCAACAGTTAATCATGAAAATATGATTTGAGAAATAAATGGTGTTATGAACTATATGTTTGATTATAGTTGGTCACAAATGTGATTGTGACAAGTCTAGACTACTACTAGTGGATCCATAGGTATAGAGTCAACTTATTATTTGGGGATAACTCCCGTATGTAGCTAGTTGAGACATTGGATCCTAGAGGGCAACTTGGTACGGTTATGTGGGACCGGATACTAGCTGTGGGTCGTAAATGTAAATCCTAGTGAATGAGCATGACTAGGGATCATTGGGTGCCCTCCCCCACATTTTAGTACGAGCCGGCGTGTTCGTGCCCTTGATCCTAGTATGGTGAGCTCAATAACTTGGAAAGTGACTTACTTTTTGTTTCATCACAATCCTTGGAAATCGGGTTTTTCCGTCATCGCAAGATGTAGTTTGGGCCGTAAGGTCACTATGTGCTCATCAAACCATTTACAAAGTCTATTGGTGAAAACAGTTTTACTTATGTTGTATTTAACTTCCTTATCGAATTGTCATATAAACTATATGTTCTCACTAGGCGTTAAGCCTACTCTTTTTCTCAAATGATGTGTATAACAGGTTCCCTTAGCGGCGGAACGTCAAGGGGTTGAGTGAAGAGCGTGGTCTCTTGAGGGCTTTTTTGGTTGATTAGATATTTTGGGAGCTTTGGCGTTAAAACAATTTATTCTTTTGGGTATTGGGTTTAAAACCTATGTAATATAGATTGAAATGGTTTAGATTAGTTTGTGTCAAATTTCCATGCATTTTATACAGGTTTTTAAATGCATACATTCTTGCCCTTTTTGGGTGGTTAGCTCCAAATGCAAATGTCATATTGCCGAATTTTCATTTTTTAAAAACTACCCGAATTTTTTAGGGTGTTACAACCGGACCGAGAGGTTTGACTATTTTTCAGACCGGACCAGACCGCCAGACCGCTCAAACCGCCAAAAACGGTTCGGTTTGACTTGGTTCGACCGGTTTGAGCGGGCCAACGCTTTTTTTGTACACCCCTACAATTACAAAAGGATAAAAAATCAATGTAACTCCACGATTATCTTCCAAAAGATGGTAACCCAAAATGCTTCTATCGGCAACATCGTTCCATTCAAACCTTGGGAGTCTCATCGCTAAGTGATCCTAATATACATTTCATTTAATAAAAGTGTTAGGCTTAAAGCCTATTGAGTTCAAACAGTTATAGAGTAAAACTATAATACATTAAACAAAAAAACATAGCTTTAATCAAGACATTTTATGCATTTGAACCACATTTACCTTTGGAAGGGTATAAAACATCATAAGATGGCAGAGGAGACCCGATTTACTATTGACAATGACAGAACGAAAAAGTAAGCCACATTAAAATGTGATAGAGCTTCTATTATGAAACATTGGTCATTGAGTTCAACCACCCACAGTCTGTAGTTCAAGTCCTCCATTGAACTAAGAGATCATGCTCTTTCACTAGAATTAGATCGTTACAGGTCACACTGTCATAGAGTTCAACAACTCACGGTATAGAGTTCAAAAACTCACGGTCTGTAGTTCGAGTCCCCCAGTGATATAAATCACGTATCTAGCCAAGGTATGAGATTAATTATCTCATTTTATCATCATAAGTCGAATTTTATGCCTATGGATCCATTGCATCTAGTCTAAAATATATATAAACTTTCGATATGCCAAATCCTTCTTTTATTGCTCTAATTCCGAAAGTTCATGACCAAAAATTCGTTAAAGATTATCGACCAATTAGTTTAATAGGTTGTCAATATAAAATTATTGGCAAATTATTAGCTAATCGGTTAAGATTGGTTATTGGGGACAATGTGAGCATGGAGCAATCTGCTTTTATTAAGGCAAGAGAAATTTTGGATGGTCCGTTAATTCTAGATGAGGTGATGGAGTGGTATAAGAATCGAAAAAGAAAACTTTTGGTTTTCAAAGTGGATTTTGAAAAAGCTTATAACTCGCTTTGATGGATTTTTTTTGACTTGGTACTTGAGAATATGGGGTTTGGTAGTAAATGGAGAGGTTGGATTACAGGTGTCTTGCTAATTCTAGGGCCTCGGTTTTAGTCAATGGGTCTCCAACAAGGGAATTCAAGATTTTTCGTGCTCTGCGTCAGGGAGATCCTCTTTCTCCATTTCTCTTTCTTTTGGCTATGGAAGGTTTGCACGCGGTCATTCGAGAAGCGGAAAAAAGCAACTCTTTTGTGGGGCAATACTTGGAAAAGGTAAATTATTATTATCTCATCTTTTTTATGCAGATGATGCAGTTTTTGTTGGTGAATGGTCTCAATTTAATGCTACGAATACAGTGTGTATACTTCAATGTTTCTATTTGATCTCTTGGCTTAAAGTAAATATTCAAAAAGTAAATTGTCCGGTGTCGGGGTCGCTAATTTGGTGCTCGAGAATATGGCTAGAGTGGTAGGATGTGGTGTTTCGAATATGCCTTTTAAGTTTTAATTACCTAGGATTGCCTATTGGATGTAATATGGCAAAAAGTGATGGTTGGAAAGGGGTGGTTGGCAAGTTTATTTCTAAACCTTCAAATTGGAAAATTCGAACTCTTTCGGTAAGTGGTCGGGTTACGCTCCTTAAATCTGTTTTGGGTAGCCTTCCTACTTATTATTTTTCCCTTTTTAAACTTCCAAGTTCGGTTGAAAAGGCTTATGAGTCTTTGCGGAATCGTTTTTTTGTTGGAGGTGAAATTGATGAAAAGAAAATAAGTTGGATGAAATGGAAAAAGTGTTTGGCTAGTAAAAATGATGAGGGGCTTGGTATCGGAAGATTATTGGCTACAACAAAGCTCTTCTTTTCAAATGGGTTTGGAGGTTTTGGACAGATTAAAATGCTCTTATGGGTCAAAGTGGTGAAATCGATTTACAGTGCTTATGGTATTATTGGAACTTGTTTACCCAATAAGATGTCCAATTCTCCTTGGTTTTGTATTTTGAAGGCGGTTCAACAAATGGATAATAATGGTATTCAACTTTTTTCTTTTTGTAAAAAAAATAGGTGATGGGAACTCTAGTTTTTTTGGGATGATGTTTGGTTGGGAGATTTCTCTCTTAAAATGCAATTTTCGAGGGTTTATGCGCTAGATCGTGACAAGTCGTCTCTGGTGAAAGATCGATTGGTCTCAGTTTTGCATAGAGTGTCGTGAAGGGGGTGTGGAGGAGTCACATATGTCAGCTCTACGGGAGATTCTAGCTACGGCTAGTATCTCTGACCAAAGAGATAGATGGTTTTGGTCCCTCAATGGTTCGGGTGTGTTTTCGGTGGCTTCTACTCGTAATTACATAGATTCTAAAATTTCGCCGCTAGATTCTTCTCCTACTAGATGGAATCGGTTTGTTCCTATCAAAATTAATGTATTTGCTTGGCGATTGGCCTTGAACAAAATTCCAACTCGAGATATTCTTGGTAAAAGAGGAATTGATGTGCATTCCCTCTTACATCTGGTTTGCAATTTAGAGATTGAGTCGATGGGACATTTGTTCTTCTCTTATCAAATGGCTCAGGATATTTGGAAGCAAGTTGATCTATTATGAAATTACCAAGACCCAAATAGCTAAAAGCTCAATGGTTGGTTCCTGATAAAAATACAAAATTAACTAAGAACAAATGAACTAAAGTTCAATATCGAGATTCAAAGCGGAAATACGATTAACAATGTAAGACAATCAACTACTAAGAAATGTAAACAATGATTAAACCCAATAAATGTAAAATAAAGCATAAGTAAGAGAGACACCGAGGTTTTTACGTGGAAACCTGGAAAGGGAAAAACCACGGGCGGAGGACGCCGAGAACTGATCCACTATCACTTTGATGATGATATACTTGAGAAAAATTCAGCTTATAATAATGGAGAAACAAGTTAGGGTTCTTGAGGTTTAGAGAGTAAGATTTTTGAGTGAGAGAGTAGAGAGAACTAGGGTTTTTGTTGTTGTCTGATTCTATATAAATCAGCAGCTCTCTTTCTTAAAAGAAAATAGAAGCTGATGGGTATAAACCCTTGTACGCACAAAACAGTCGGCCTACTAAATGGGCCTATTGGGTCTGGTAGACTAACTCGCCTCCCACAACTGATTGAAGGCAAACAATCTTCACAAATCTCCACCTTGAATTCAATCCAAATAACCATGCAAAGAGCAAAACTCCACCTCGTCTCCAAACCAAGCAAATACACCAAGAACACAATCTCCACCAATCTTCATCTCAATCCAAAAACGATCACCCATAAATAAAGCAATACCAAAGTAATCAAAGTTCTCGAAAAGCAATATCCTCCGGCAATTCACCCCTAAGGGCATCAACCCCGTCTTGCAACACCAACCAAGTCCAAACACAAATCAAACTTGGATACTAGAAGCGGCTTAGTCAACATGTCCGCTGCGTTGTCGTGAGTGCTAATCTTGACCACTTTAACATCACCTTTAGCTACTACCCCACGGACATAGTGATGAAGAATATCGATGTACTTCGTCCTATCGTGATACATCCGATCTTTGGTCAAGAGAACTGCACCTCGATTATCACAGAAAACCTCCTCAACTTTTAGATGATCACTCAATTCAGCAAAAAATCACTTGAGCCAGACAACTTCTTTCACAACTTCATTAACCGCCATGTATTTCGCTTCCGTTGTGGACAAAATGACGGTAGGTTGCAAATGTGCCTTCTAACTAATGGCACATCCATTAAGAGTAAAAACATATCCAGTAATAGATCTTCTATTATCAAGATCCTTGGCATCATCCGAATCCGAATAGCCAAGTACCCCTGAAGAATTCTTCCCAAAGTGCAAACACAGATCTGTCGTGCCCCTCACGTAACGAAAAATCCATTGGACCGCTCTCCAATGCTCTTTACCTTGGTTGGCCATATATCTGCTCACCATAGAAACTGCATAGGCAAGGTCAGGACGGGTACAAATCATGGCATACATCAAAGATCCCACCGCACTAGAATACGACACTCTTGCCATATAGGCAACATCGGCTTGAGTCGAAGGACTTAAAACGGATGATTACTTGAAATGAGGCGTAAATGGAGTGTTGACAGACTTTGCTTCAGACATATTGAACCGGCGAAGAACTTTCTGAACATAACCCTTTTGACTAAGGTATAATTTTCTCGCCTTTCTGTCACGAATAATCTCCATACCAAGAATTCTCCAAATGCGTCGAATCTCTTGTACCATTGCCTAAGAGACTATTTGAGGCCATAAAGAGATTTAATAAGATTGCACACGTGACCTTTACCCATAATCTCAAAGCCTTCTGGTTGTGGCATAAAAATCTCTTCCTCAAGTTCACCATTCAGAAAAGTGGTCGTTACGTCCAATTGCTCAAGCTCAAAATCATTGGACGCGACCATCCCAAGCAATGCACGAATAAAAGTATGTTTCACCACCGGTGAGAAAATGTCATTATAGTCAACGCCAGAAATTTGACTATAACCTTTCGCGACTAACCGAGCTTTATACCTTGGCTTTTCATTTGGAGCGGTCCATTCCTTCAATTTATAAACCCACTTACATCTAACCGTCCTTTTTCCTTTAGGATCCGGCACGAGCTCCCAAGTTCCGTTCTTTTGCAAGGATTCCATCTCCGCGTACATTGCCATAATCCATTTATCCACATCTTTTAGTTTCATAGCCTCACTATAAGAAGTAGGCTCAACGGTGCATTAGATTTCTTCCGCTACACTCAAAGCATAAGCTACTAAATCGGCTTCTTCTGTATACCGTGCGGGGCGTACAATTTGTCTCCTTCCCCTATCACGCGTAATGCACAGTTCGGGCTCTTGTGGCGAAGGTTGTGATGGAGCATCACCTACTACTTGAACACCTGTAGTGGAAGAAGAAGAAGAGGCATTAGAAACATTAAAACATGTGGGCTCGATGTTTGAGCCATAGGTAGCTCCACCTCCACCAGAGGTTTCTCCTTAGGAGCTTCATAAATGGTCTCGGATGTAGGAGACGGTGAATCATTTAACATGGAGGATTCGTCAAAAGTGACATCTCGGCTTATAATGATCTTCTTTGTTTCCGGGCACCATAGCCTAAAGCCTTTCACCCCATCTTTGTATTCAAGGAATTTGCATTTCAAAGCTCTCGGTTCCAACTTCCCTTTATCAAGACGTGCATAAGTCGGGCAACCAAATATTTTTAAATTAGTGTAATCGGCCGATGATTCGTTCCAAACTTCCATGGGAGTCTTCTTCTCAATAGCAACGGAGGGAGACCGATTGATGATATAACAAGCGGTAGAAGTCGCTTCCGCCCAAAAAGACTTAGGCATTTTAGAGTTTGAAAGCATACATCGAACTTTCTCAAGAATAGTGCGGTTCATCCTTTCGGCTACACCATTCTGTTGAGGAGTATGGGCAACAGTACGATGCCTTATAATGCCTTCCTTCCGATAGTAGGCATTGAACTCCTCGGAGCAAAATTCTAAGCCATTATCCGTTCAGAGATATTTCACCTATTTACCGGTTTGCTTATCGATCATCGTCCTCCAATCTTTGAATATCTCGAAAACATCATTCTTGCATCTTAAGAAGAAATCCCACACTCGACGAGAGAAATCGTCAATAATAATGAGCATGTAAGAAGCTCCACCATAAGAAGTAACACGAGCCGGACCCCAAAGGTCGTAATGAATATAGTCAAGCGACCCTTTAGTCGAGTGAATGCCACTTGAGAACTTGACCCTCTTTGTCTTGCCGTACACACAATGCTCACAAAATTGCAAATCGGTAACTTTGTGGCCATTCAACAAACCACGTTGACTTACCTCGGTCATGCCACCAAGGCTTATGCAACCGAGATGAAGATGCCACAATTTGGATAGATCACCATTGGACATTGACTTAGAAGCTACCGCTGTAACACCCCAAAATGGGGTAAATAAATAAATATGAAAAGGAAAGGAAAGGAAAGAAAAATAAAATAAAATGAGTTTTTATTTTATTAGACCAAAAGTGTAGATAATGGAGTTTTGAGGGACTCAATTCTACCATTTAGTGAAAATGGTAAGAGAATTAAAGGGTTGATATTTATTTGGACCAAAATATTATAATTATATGTTATCAGGGGGTAAACTGTAATTTCTAGAAAGTTAAGAGGGCAAAATAGAAAGTTACCCAAACTCGAGGGGCCTGTTTTGCAAGAAATCAGAAAATCTGATTTGGAGTATGGCTTTCGATTTGATTTGAGAGACGTGGGATGGCCGGATGGCCATGCTCTCTAAATTTTTTATTACCAAAATTTAAGTACATTTATATTATATATATACATCTCAATTTTGCCCTCATTTACTTACTAAAACATGGGAGTTTTATAGAGAAAAATGGAAGAAAAATATTGGAGCTAAGTCATGGTGTTCTTCAAATGGAGGTAAAGAATTTAACTAAGTTTTTGTGATTTTTATGTTTATAGCTTCGTCATTAAGTTCTCTATCAAATCTCGATAACGTAATTTCTTAGGGTTATGTTTTTTTGGCGTTGATTTGGTGTTCAAGTTGTTGGGCTTTAGTTTTAAAAACCTAACTTCAAATGAGAAGATGTAACTTATTATGTGATGAAAAATTATGTTCTTTATGATAAGATATTGGTAAAAATGGTACTAACGGTTCAATGCAAAAAGAACGAAGGAAAAAGAACAAGAAATGAGTCAAAATCGAGCTCGAAAGCTTGAAAAGTTTTAGCCAATGATACTCTTGGTATTTTCATTTCTTTAAAAAGAAAAGATGTTGTATGGAGTTGGGTTTGAACCTACCATCTCTAGTTTGAAGGAACAATGTTTTATTAGTATTCTAATGATTTTATTTGTTTTTTTCAAAGTATTGGAAAATTATTATTACCGAAAATTCGAGTTCAACAACGATAAATTTTCAATAAGCTTTAGAGAGGTCGTTGGACTTTATAAAATGTAAGTTTGACCCGGTTTTAAATTATGGAGATTATAAAATTACTAAAATGCCCCTCTTATTAAAGAGTTGGTATTTTAAGCAATACATGGGTATTTTGCTTTTATAAAAGTACCAAAATGGTCTATATTGGGACTTGGTATTTTGGTTTTCTATTTTATAAGGGAATGATTATATTAAATCATTTTATTAAGTGATTTAATGATGGGATTAAAATGTGTCGTCTTTGGGTTTAAATAATATTAAGACGCTTTAATCCGGAATGGTAACTTTATATAGTTACGCAATAGTTAATTTGACGTTTTGGGACGTTATCAAGTTTTAGAGTTGGGGTTTTACTAAAGTTAGTCGACGTTGACCAAGGGTTGACTTTTACTTCGTGTGACCCACAAGGATTTTAACGATTAAATCAAATAGAGATATTGGAGACAGATTAAGAGACTCGGGTTTCGAGTTTGACTTTAGGTCGGATCGAGTTTGACCGTAGCTGACTTTTGGAGATTAAGCCATTAATTGGATATTATGATATGAAATGTGTAGGTCTTTGGTCAAGAGCTATCAATAGTCGATCTACACAGACATGTGAGTCTTCATGAGACTTACACTGGGATGCATACATACGTACAAATTTATTTTGAGCATTATATGATTTATATGGTAATGTGTGTATATATGCACGATGTTTCAGTTTCCATACATGCTACAATATATTTTACATGTATGTTATTTATGATTAGTTGCATGCTTTATGATTAATTGTTTTTAAACAATTCTAGCATGTCATTTTATACGACAATTTTATGATAAGTTTCAAGGGATGGACATTTGACAAGTAAGTCACGGATAAGTGACATGACCCAGACAAGTGGGTGATAGAACAAAACAGAAAGTTCAACCAAGGGCGTGTCGGTGACAAAATGACCCATACCCGACCAGAAATTTATGAGATCTCAATTGTTTTCAGCGTTGCATGTTTTCAGAAAATGCATACTATTTGATACAGAGTTTACAAGTTGATATGTGAAATGTGAAATGATTTTATTCACGCAAACCATGAACTCACTGAGCTTTTTAAGCTGACTATAGTATGCATCTCAGGAACAGAAGGTCCAAAGTTGGAAAATGGAAAAGGGTGCACGTAGATACTTTCCCTATCTATTAAGATTTAGCATTTATGTTTGGACATTTATGTTGGATAAATTTTGTAACGCAGCTCGGTATGGGACGGGTTAGCATTTAAGTTACATATTTATTGTTTTATAAGTCTTTCGCTGTAAACGGTTTTAATTTAGCCGTTATTTTGGAATACTTTAAAGAATTGTTTTAGATTACGTAACAATTCCCGAGGCGAAAACATGGGTGTTACAACTTGGTATCAGAGCAGTAGTTCAAGAGAAATTGGTTATGATCTATAGTTTAAGCTTGAACTGTTAGGTATAAGAATGAGGACTCAACTTTAGATACAACTCAATAGTATCGCACATTGTAAATGCATCACGGTATCAGTGTACCACAAATTAGATGCAACATAACATAATGTAAGCATTATATAAGATTGTGTGACAATGCAGTAAGTTTGTGTTTAGTTATAATTGATCTAAGTACTTTCCCTTGAAGACAATTATTGTTAAGAATGCACGCATGGTGCTCAGAAGTAAGCTTGTGCATGCCAGGGGAAGAACATCTAATATGGGCTTAGGCCTGAGAGTAAGAAATGTATGTATTCAGATTTATAAACGTAAAGAAAAAAAATTGTGATTATAATATCACCAGTAATGCCAGTCGAAACATGAATTGTTTCATATATCAGTTTCAGTTGAAATAACTAGTTTCAGTCAACATTCAAGTATACACGTTGTAGGTTGGTATGTGTAGAGGATCATGTATCTGGATACCGAAACTCTGGAAGGGTATAGCAAAGTAGTAAAAATGATACACATACCGAAGTGACACCTATGTAGGGCAAGATAGAATAACTAGTATGGGTGTACTCCCCACGAGTTAGATAACTAAGTGTCCAAATTTAAAATCGTCAAGACAAATTTGATCTTAATTGCATCAATAGACTTGGTTAGAACTTAAGTTGTTTCAGATGTCATCTTTCAGTTGACAATTTCAGTCTCAATCGACGTTCAATTATGTATGTTTAGTTGGGTATGTGTGGATCATGTACTGGGATACTGGTAATTCAAGCAAGGCACTGCAAGATGCATAAGTGGTACACGTGTCACAAGGGTACCTCTGTACATATGATTGTTCAGTTCAACTAAGTAACTGGTACAAACTGCGATCGCTGTACTTGGTTGGTTTAGATATGATAGATGACCCCGCACTATGCCAAGTGAGTCAAGATCTCGAAAATGTATAGCCTTGTTATTTTTTTTTATATGTGAATTGTTCAGACTTATTAGACATCAATGTCATTGCTTTAGACTAACTTAAAATGTTACATGTTTTGAGGTAACATTTTCCCATATATTGTTTAGCTTAAAATCATGGGCTTTCAGTAACGCCGTCTACGTTGAGGAACACAACAATATCGTTATGGACCTAGTAAGTGTAGTGTGTGTGGATCATACTTAAATATATTATTATAGTCATTGCTTGCAGTGGTTAAGTTATTCGAGAAATAAGACTAAGCATGTATAACAACAAAAGTTGGTCCCACAACCAAAGAAAAGAAGTTACAAGAAATAAAACAAAATAGTATGCGTTGTAGATGCAAAGTTTCAGTTTTCTTGGTCACGTTAAGTGACAAGAAGAGCATCTAACTTGAGCCAACAAAAATCAAAGGTTGTGCCAGATTGAGAGTAGTCAATAATAGTAACTAGGATACAAGTTTATCTTGGTTAGTAGATTGTTGTCAGGGATTCATTCAGGATTCTCCTAGTTGCAGATTTTAGTAACAACATTGACTCGAAAGCAGAGTAAATTAGCTCAAGGTCATAAGCAACAAGTCTTTCAATTATTGAAAGCAAAAATAAAGCAAGGCACAATTTTGATGTTTGCTACAGGTACTAGAAGACGTCATAGTGTTCAATGATATTTTGAAGTTTTAATTAGACTATGTATTGATGTAATGAGGCAAGTTTATTGCCTATGCATCACACCAATATGTAAGAAATGAAAAGGTTAATATGATACATGATCGGGAGTTAGCAGTGTGATGATTGTACTCAATTTTTGTAGGCATCACCAACATGGCTCATAATGTGTTATGTACACATACCACGACAATTAAACGTTCATGTTCGATTAGAAATGAACAAATTTGAGGTAGAGAATTTGATTAGCATTATTGAAGAACTATGATGGTTAGATTCTTTGTCATCCATAACAGGCAAGGAATTATCAAAATTTATCAGATTTTAAGCTGTAAGAGTAGACATCAGAGTAGTCTGGACAATAAGACTTGAGAAGTCTTGTAGGAAACCCCTAAAAAAGAGAATGTAAAAATAATGATGCCTAGCACTTTGGGTTGCTATTAGTAGACTCAGATGAAATCTTATAGATTTCAGAACAAAATATGGTTTTCAGCATGACAGGTTTGAGAAAGAGAATGTTAGAAGTACCACATAAATTTAAGTGCCTGAGGGTTGAGGCACCCAGATAGTGATCATAAGATGTGCAGGACTTTGAAAATCTATTTTAATATGTGTAATAATTTAGAAATCTATTTAGTGCGTGTAAAAAAATGTTGAGACATCAAATTGGTGACAGTAAGGCGGGGAAGAGCCCCTGGTTTCAGTAAGGACTAGTATATGCCTGAGGGCCAATGTACGAAGTCAAGTGAGTAAGGAAAATGTTGATCCAATATCTTTGAAGTGAAAGTAAATATGTGGCACAACATGTGTTCCCTACTATACAAGGATATAGACGAACAATGTAGAATATGTATTATAGTTATGTCGCAGTACATCGACATCGTTTAGTATGAATGATATTTATGCCTCGGTATTTTCATAAGCTATCAGTATGTGCATTGAGTATGAATCAGGGTATCAATAAAAATTAGATTGTACATTACTTTTGGATAAAAGTGTTCTATCATGCATCACGTTTGATGAGTGTTCCTAGCAATGTTCAATAATTGTATGATACATTAAGAAATGGGTTTTCAGCCTTGACATGTGTGTTTGCATAGATAATGTATCAGAACATTATGTGCAAGAAGTTGTCCAGCGTATGCATAAAAATGTAGTAGTCAAACGTGTTACCGACCTGAGTAACATAACAACATGCATATAGTACCAATACATAGTACAGTGAAAATCTATGCAAGTAAGCGGCATAAACCGCTAAAGTTTTAGACATGCAAAAGAATGAAATTATAGATATAATATAAAAGGGGCATAGACCAATAGAGTTTTAGGCATGCAAAAGAATGACATTATCGATATAATATTAAAGGGGCATAGACCGCTAGAGTTTCAGCCATGCAACATAATGACTTTATAGATATCGCATTGAAAAGGTATAGTCATATTTGTCAAATAAGGTAAACAAAGTCCAAAGTATGTTCGGTCGAAGAGTTAATAGAGAGAATTGATAGTGTAGCCTATGAACCAAGTTGGCAAGAAGAGTTATAAATTAGATTCTCGACACTCTTCAGTTATAAATTAGACCCAAAGTGTACATAATGGAGTTTTGAGGGACTCAATTCTACCATTTAGTGAAAATGGTAAGAGAATTAAAGGGTTGATATTTATTTGGACCAAAATATTATAATTTTATGTTATCAGGGGGTAAACTGTAATTTCTAGAATGTTAAGAGGGCAAAATAGAAAGTTACCCAAACTCAAGGGGCATGTTGTGCAAGAAATCAGAAAATCTGATTTGGAGTATGGCTTTCGATTTGATTTGGGAGACGTGGGATGGCCGGATGGCCATGCTCTCTAAATTTTTTATTACCAAAATTTAAGTACATATATATTATAGGGTCAGGTTCAAAGGAAAACCCTAAATAAATAGAAAACCGAAAAACCACGAAAAAATGGATGAAAAGATATATCAATATGGATGTCAAATTAACGAGAAAAATATGATTGTTTTTTTGGTGTAATTTATTTTGCTCGAATTTTGTTTATTTTTTCTCTTTTTTCGGATAAAAAAAATAGGGGGCTAGAGTTTTTTAATTCAAAAGATATTGTTGTAACCGCCCATTTAATCACATCCATCAGATCATCTAGTGTAACGGTTGATAAGTTGTTTTTTAGTTTTTCATTTATTAGAGGTTTTCCCTTAAAACTCTTTTGCCCTCATTTACTTACTAAAACATGGGAGTTTTAGAGAGAAAAATGGAAGAAAAATATTAGAGCTAAGTCATGGTGTTCTTCAAATGGAGGTAAGAAATTTAACTAAGTTTTTGTGATAAATGTTTATAGCTTCGTCATTAAGTTCTCTATCAAATCCCGATAACGCCATTTCTTAGGGTTACGTTTTTTTGGGGTTGATTTGGTGTTCAAGTTGTTGGGGTTTAGTTTTAAAAACCTAACTTCAAATGAGAAGATGTAACTTATTATGTGATGAAAAATTATATTCTTTATGATAAGATGTTGGTAAAAATGTTACTAACGGTTCGATGCAAAAAGAACGAAGGAAAAAGAACGAAGGAAAAAGAACAAGAAATGAGTCAAAATCGAGCTCGAAAGCTTGAAAAGTTGTAGCCAATGATACTCTTGGTATTTTCATTTCTTTAAAAAGAAAAGATGTTGTATGGAGTTGGGTTTGAACCTACCATCTCTAGTTTGAAGGAACAATGTTTTATCAGTACTCTAATGATTTTATTTGCTGTTTTCAAAGTATTGGAAAATTATTATTACCGAAAATTCGAGTTCAACAACGATAAATTTTCAATAAGTTTTAGAGAGGTCGTTGTACTTTATAAAATGTAAGTTTGACCCGGTTTTAAATTATGGAGATTATAAAATTACTAAAATGCCCCTCTTATTAAAGAGTTGGTATTTTAAGCAATATTTGGGTATTTTGCTTTTATAAAAGTACCAAAATGGTCTATATTGGGACTTTGTATTTTGGTTTTCTATTTTCTAAGGGAATGATTATATTAAATCATTTTATTAAGTGATTTAATGATGGGATCAAAATGTATCGTCTTTGGGTTTAAATAATATTAAGACGCTTTAATCCGGAATGGTAACTTTACATAGTTACACAATAGTTAATTTGACGTTTTGGGACGTTATAAAGTTTTAGAGATGGGGTTTGACTAAAGTTAGTCGACGTTGACCGACGGCTGACTTTTACCTCGTGTGACCCACAAGGATTTTAACGATGAAATGAAATAGAGATATTTGAGACAGATTAAGAGACTCGGGTTTCGAGTTTGACTTTAGGTCGGATCAAGTTAGACCGTAGTTGACTTTTGGAGATTAAGCCATTAATTGGATATTATGATATGAAATGTGTAGGTGTTTGGTCAAGAGCTATCAATAGTCGATCTACACAGACAGGTGAGTCTTCATGAGACTTACACTGGGATGCATACATACGTACAAATTTATTTTGAGCATTATATGATTTGTATGGTAATGTGTGTATATATGCACGATGTTTCAGTTTCCATACATGATGCAGTATATTTTACATGTATGTTATTTATGATTAGTTGCATGATTTATGATTAATTGTTTTTAAACAATTCTAGCATGTCATTTTATACGACAGTTTTATGATAAGTTTCAAGGGATGGACATTTGACAAGTAAGTCACGAACAAGTGGCATGACCCAGACAAGTGGGTGATAGAACAAAACAAGAAGTTCAACCCAGGGCGTGTCGGTGACAAAATGACCCATACCCGAACAGAAATTTATGAGATCTCAATTGTTTTCAGCGTTGCAAGTTTTCAGAAAATACATACTATTTGATACAGAGTTTACAAGTTGACATGTGAAATGTGAAATGATTTTATTCACGCAAAACATGAACTCACTGAGTTTTTTAAGCTGACTATAGTTTGCATCTTGTAAATATAATATCCCAGAATTCAAGCACAAACCAAACAAGAATAGATTTGACAGTTTAGATCTTGAGAGAGAGTAGTGAGAGAAAGTCCAAGTCGTATGTATTGATGATATCTAACAATTACAATACTCGCATATCCCTTGGTTACTTGCTTACAATTCTTACAGCACAAAAGCTATTTATACTACACACATTTCACTCAAGACAAAGAAACTCTCACAAGCTTACAAACATTACAAACTCTCACAATACTGAAACTCTCAAACCACTAAGGTTGACTAAGTTGACTTTACAGACTTTGACATTTCACATTAAATCTTGGATACAATAAAATACACTAATAATCTCCCCCTTTGTATTCAAGATTTAATAAAAATTTCACAATCATCTTCAGCACTTGATTCTTCAAAACTTTAACTCTGACAGATTTAGACGTTGAAGCTTTGACAATCTTTAAATGATCAGCTTTTGAAGAATATTGAAAAGTCTTTCACAAAGTCTTTGAACAATCATCAAGTCTTGAACAAACATTTGAAAACTTCTTTGAAATGTTTTGAAATTTAAGAAATCTTTGAACTTTGAGAAATATTTCAAAACTTGTATCTTCATCTCTGTAATCTCTGGATCGTCTTCAGAAAATGAACTTTCGTAAATCATATTGACTCGTCTTTGAATCATCTTTGAATAATTTCTTTTCATCAGACTTGATTGAATTAAACTTTCTGAGTTTCTTCCCAAGTCTTTTTCACTTTGAAATTTCTCTTTGAAATTGAAATCTTTAAAAATTATCTCCCCCTTTTTGATGATTGCGAGCATCATGATCATCAAAACTCTTTGCAATTTCATCTCTGTCTTTGAATAATAGTCTCCCCCTTTGTGAAAAATTAACAATCTCCGCCCTTTATAATGATTTGACAATCTCTGCTCTTTATAATGATTTGACAATCTCTGCTCTTTGATCTGAGTATCCGACAATTCATGAGATGTATATACCCGAATTTTTTCAAATTCTGATATAATAGACATGGTAAGCCTGAATCAAAAAATGATACAGTTAGTATGCCTGTAAGTAGCACAAAGCCACTTTGTACAACGGATGTACATTGGAAAGGAGTTTTTGTGATGTTCACTCCCCCAGGGCTTCCATTCAATCATCGAAAAACCACAAAGGAAATTTCTATGAATGTTATGACAAGAAAACATATTCCTTGTGTGTACGTGAAAGTGTAGAAATGACTGAAGCTACTTAAGCTTTTTCAGGCTCAAATTGTGTAAACTGTTGAGACAGTAACAAATATTACACGGACTCAATGTGCATGAAAGAGGTGCAAAGGTGGGGAAACTTTCCTTCTTTTCCAATATCTAAATCTTCCGAGTGAAGACCAGATAGCAGATGTGCTATGTCCCCAAAGAAAATGAAACATTTCATTGTTAAGAAAGAAACGAGTGGTTGGTGGGGTTAATGCAAGAGTTGGCATAGGCTCACTGCCTTTTTCAATGATGGTCACCAAAGAATGTGAACCAATCAGTAGATGTGGCTGCCCGGCTCAGAAATTGGTTGGTACAAAGTTTTCATATCCTTTTAACTCTGTTCTCACACCCTCTTTCTTTTGAACATTAAAGCTCACTTCTAACCAAACTCTATTTTACATTTTTCCGCTCTACACACAATGAGAAAAACTCAATCGGATGAGTTATCTCCCCCACTCTTTGATTTAAAACCCTTCACCCCTCAATCACTCTAGGATAACTTCCGGGGTAGGAAACACTGGTTTACGTGAATCCATGGAAGTTCTGTTTAAGCTCTCACACGAATCCCATGTAATTTGTCCTATAAAGAATGGTTTGCTCAACAATTTAGCTTGAACAGTTAAGCTCAAAATATAATAACATTGTCATAATGTATGCTCATCAAAGATATGAATGAAATTTGAGCATTTGAACAATGAAGATCTCTCAAAACAATGAAATTGAATGAATGAAATGAAATCAAGGGAATTGTTTTGAGAATCTGACAATGTATCAATCAGATCAAATATCATAAGATATGAACGCGAAATGGTTGGGGTATCAAATAACTTGATAGTTTGTTTATATGAACGAATATAAACAATTTAGCAATGAACGTACAAAGATAGAAATGATGATTTATGATGCTCAACAACATTTGAAAACAAACGAGGGTATTACCATCGAAAAATTGTTTCGTTTACAGACATGGTAATAACAAAATCAAATGAAGTACTGAACCGGTGTGTATGAATACTTGACAGTATATAGATAAGATAATACACAAGTATTGATCTTTGGAAACACACGGTCAGTTAAACATTAAAGCACCAGTAATGAAAAACATTTAAAATCTCACTTCTCAATTCATGAAATCTTTTGAGAATAAAGAAGTGGTTTGAACATTTAAGAAAACGTTTTTCATGTTCGAAAGTTGTTCTTCTATCAAACAATCATAGATCTAGGTCAGAAGATACTTACATTTAAGCTCCCCCTCAAATCATGATAGAATGATTTAGATTCTGATAAGCTCCCCCTGGATATTTGCAAAATATCCTTATCTTTAAACATTAAAGAACGAGTTCTAAGCTGTTTTACTTAGAAGTCATAGTCCTTCAACATTTAAGACCGGGTCCTGATCTGTTGTAATCGGAAACCATAATTCTTTGACATTTAAGAAGGGGTTTTGAACTGCTTTGTTCAAAAGCCTTAATTCTCTAAACTTTGAAGAATGAGTCCTGATCTGTACATAATCAGAAGTCGTAGTTCTTTCTCCCCTTTAAACTTTGGGTGCCTGCAACACAGATTTAGCTTTTGGTACCTACTGGTATTTGGGTCCTGTTGTGTTAGTTACAGTTCTTTTGGGGGTTACATAGTATGAACCATACCAGTAGTTGACAAAATTATTACTTACAAAGTCATTTGCTCCACAGTAAGAACAACAAATCTTCTTTTGAGCAATCATGATCAAATGATTAGTAGAATAAAACATATCAGGTTTACCAAAAGATTTACCTTTATGCGCACTGTTCTTTTTGGCGTTGGATGTGGATGCAGATGCTTTGTCATTATTCTTCTCATATGAGGAATCTTTAACTCTCCAGACCATCTGTTCTTTCTTTGAATGCTTTCCAAGAGATTTGACATAGAAGCCCGTTGGACTATCAACAGATTTGTCATAAAAGATATTAGATGGACGAATCTGATTTGATTTGACAATGTTTGGTTTGACACTTTTCTTTTTGAAAACATTTTTCTCATGAATGGAACTTGAAGTTGTTTTGAAAGAACAGACTGATTTTGTTGAATTATCAACAGGTGATTGATCAATCACATTAGCTGAAATCTTTTCTGACAAATTACTATTTGCAGCTTCCAAGTCCTTTATCTTTTTGGATAAAATGTTTCTTTCAGTAGTAAGTGTGTCAAACTTTTGTTTCAAATCAGATCTTGCCAACTTTTCTTTTTGAAAATCTGAAGATAGAACAGTTATCTTGGATGTGAGCTTAGATATTTCATTTTCAAAGATTTGACGCTCTTGCTCAAAATCTTTTTCTAAGTTCTTGTTTTGTTCAGAAATATCTTTGAAAATCCCAACATTTCTCTTTTCAGCATTTTTCTTTTCAGTTTCAAAAGACTTTTTCTTTTCTTGAAAAGTTTTTCTTTCTTTCTCATGTAAGTCTTGTAGAACTGAGATTTGTTTGGGAAGTTCAATCGCTTTGTCTTCAAGAACTTTTCTCTCTTTAGCAAATGTGTCTCTTTCTGTAATTAAAATCTTTTCAAATTCAGACACTTGCTTCGAGAGTTTAATGCATCTTAGCTCAAGATCCTTTTTCTCTTGGATAACTTTCTTTGAAAAGTCAGACAACTTTTGAGTAGAAGCATTCTTCAGATTTGCTTGCTTTTCTTCAGATCAGCATTCTTTGACTCCAACGCAGATATCTTATCTTCAAAAGCAACTTTTGTTGAAGCTCAATTGATTCAGCTTGCAATTCTGATGATTTTTGTTCATTTGTCTTCAGTTGTCTTTGAAGTTTGCTTATTTCTCTCTCTTTCACTTTAATCTCTTTCTCTCTTGCCTTGATGATATTCTCTTTCATTTCAATTTCTTTCTCTTTTGCCTAAATGATACCTGCAAAATCAGATTTGGAATTATTAGTACATTTTACACAATCAGGAGTTTTATCAGAGTTTAACAAGTTAGATTTAAACTCCTGAATCTGATTTAAAAGAACTGAATTCTGATATTTCAGTTTATCTCGTTCAGCTTCTATTTCCAGTATCTCAGGCATGTATAATCTTTAGACATCTTGAACAGAAAATTAGCTTGAAATGAATGATCGTTCCCCAAACAATTCAGAAAAGTTGACTGAAAGTCAAACTTAGATCACCACTTGAAAAACAATCTCAGAAAAAATTCTAACTCCAGAACTCGCAGACAACAGAAACTCGCAGATCACAAAACTCGCAAACCACTGTACACTTAACTTCGCGTTAAACGTGTTGTGCGCGGACAAGGAACTCGCAGATCACTACTAGCGCGTATCGAGAAACTCGCAAGTAGCGTTGTGCGCGAAGTCACTTCTCGTAGAGTGTTATGTGCGCGTTTTCGATTTAGAAAATATTCGAACACTTGAACTTCTCGCAGATCAAATATTCCTTGCGCGTTCCATACTTAGAAAATTTTGACAAAAATAGGAACTCGCTAAATGGAAAGTCGCATGTCAAGTAAACTCACAAGTCACTATTCACAAAACTTCACGCAAGATAGCTTGTGCGCGTTTTGTTACTTCTCGCAAACACATTATGCGCGAACCACACTTAGAATATTTTCACAAATCAAGAACTCGCAGAATGAGCTTTGCGCGAACTCTCTTCTCGCAAGACGCTCTATGCGCGAACTAGCTCAAACTCGCAGAAAACATATCCACATTCATCATGTGTGTTCTTCTTTTTAGCGTGTTCTTCAGAATCTAGCGTGTTCTTGGTTAGCGCGAAGTACGGATCTTGCGCGTTTGTTCCTTTGACTCACAGATCGATCCAAAAATCATTTTAACCTGCAATTAGCTTTCAAGAATTGTTCCAATATGATGGAAATTCAATTTATAATACTTTTCTAAACAACAATTATGTCTAAAAACTCAACATTACAGTGCATTTGATCAAGATACAGTGTTCATGAACATTTTTCAAGAAAACCAAAAATTCAAAAAATTGAATCTGATTCAGTGTGAAATTTGTGAATTAATGTGAATAAGAACTAATCTATTTCAAAACATGAATCTTATGGAACCATTATCTATCATAAAACTTCACTAACAAATTCGAATTCGATCAAACAGTGAACAATATGATACGATATGCGTGTTCTTGAGAATTTCAGGAAATCGATCCAAACAATTTAAGTAATCTTTCTGAATTTGATTTGGTTTGGCTCTGATACCAATTGTAAATGTAATATCCCAGAATTCAAGCACAAATCAAACAAGAATAGATTTGACAGTTTAGATCTAGAGAGAGAGAGTAGTGAGAGAAAGTCTAAGTCGTATGTATTGATGATATCTAACAATTACAATACTCTCATATCCCTTGGTTACTTGCTTACAACTCTTACAACACAAAAGTTATTTATACTACACACACTTCACTCAAGACAAAGAAACTCTCACAAGCTTACAAACATTACAAACTCTCACAATACTGAAACTCTCAAACCACTAAGGTTGACTAAGTTGACTTTACAAACTTTGACTTTTCATATTAAATCTTAGATACAATAAAATACACTAACATATACCGTGTGTTTCCAAAGATTAATACTTGTGTATTATCTTGTCTATATACTGTCAAGTATTCACACACACCGGTTTAATTTTTGTTGAATTCGTTCTTACCATGTCTCTAAATTGAAACAATAATTTTTCAATGGTAAGACACCCCATTTGTTATTCAATGTTTGAGCGTAATTTCATTTCTAAACGTTCTTTCAAGAATGTCTATATTTTTTATTCTTATAGACAATATCAATTTTTGATGACCAAAGCCTTGATTGCTATATCATTTCATATTTGATCTTTTTCATACAATGTCAGATTTTCAAACAAGTTTCTTGTATTCATTTCATTTATTCAATTATCTTGTTTGAAAAGTCTTCAATGTTTAAAAATGCTCAAATCTTTTTGATTATCTATGAGCATACATATATCTAACTTATATATTTGTGCTTTAACTGATAAAGTTAAACCATTTTTGAGCAACATTAATCTTTATAGGAAAACATGGGTTCATTGTGTAGGACTTAAACGACACTTCTATGGATTCACATTAACCAGTTTTTCCTACCCAAGAATTTAATCCTTGAGTGATCGATTGTGTGAGAAGTCAAAAAGAAATGAGTGTGGGATTATGTGACGAGGTAAAATGTGAAAGAGAGTTTGGTTAGAAGCGAGCTCAATGATTAAAAGAAAGAGGGTGTGAGATCAGAGTAAAAGAATATCAAACTTTGCACCAACTTTTTCTGAGCCGGACAACTACATTGCTAGTGTTTCACAATTCTTCGTGAACATTATTGAAACAGGCAACTAGCCCATGCCAACTCTTGCTAAAAATCCCACCAGCCACTCATTTTCTTCTTAAAAAGAAAGTGTTTCATATTTCAAGGGGACGCAACACATAATCTATCTAGTTTTCATTTGGAAAATCTGGATATTGAAAAAGAAGGAAGTCTGCCCCACCTTTGCACTTTGATCATGCACATTGAGTCTGTGTTTAACTGTTGTTGTCTCAGTGGTTTACACAATGTTGAGCCTTATAAAAAGCAATCATCATGTGCTTAATTCTTTCGAACACTTGCACGACCACACAAGGAAATTTGTTTTTCTTGTCATAACTTTCATAGAAATTGCCTTTGTGGTGTTTCGATGATTGAATTGAAGCCCTGGGGGAGTGAACATCAAAAAGTTCCTTTCCAATGTGTATTTGTTACACACAGTAACTTCGTGTTACTGACAGACATTATAACTGATTCATTTTGTTAGAGCATAAATATGTTGGATACAAGATCATAGAAGATTGAAGATCAAAGTCAAAGCTCAAAAGTCAAAAGTCAACTCTCAAGCAAAGTCAAAGTCAAGTGTAATAAAAGTCATAGTCAAAGTCTTTGTATTTGTTTTTCCTTGTAATTGTGTGTAGGTATAAATAGGTTCCTTTGCTTTGTATATGTAGTAGAATTCAGATTGAAGAGTTCATACGGATACAGATTGTTAGAGAGAGAGAGAGAACTTTTTGTAGAGAGAGAAAGTGAAAAACAGATTTGTAATCGTTTGATTTGTTGTTTGATTTGTAAAAGTGAAATTGAATCAGGTAGATAACATTTCTTGTCTTGTTTGATTGATTGTGATAAGAACTTGAATCAGGGACTATCAATTGGTATCAGAGCAAATCCAGATCGAAATCAAGAAATATAGAGTTCGTCACTGTTTCATCAAAGTCCAGATTTGATTTTGTGATTTTGTGTGTAATTCGAGTTGTAATCATTTGATTTGAGTTCGATTTGAGTATTAGATTGAGTTTGTATATGTTTTGTATCGAATTGTACAATATTTGATCATCAATTTTGATGATTTTATGAGTTTTGTTGTTCACGAGTTCTATACATTGTAATGAATCGATTTGTACAATTAAGTATGTTTTGTTGAAATTCGTTGTTTGAATTTGTTTCTAGATGTTTTAAGGAACAAATTGTCGAAGTTACAGGATGAAAATCAAAGATTTCGTGGGATTTTGAGCAAATCAGAAGGTTTTTGGGCCGAAGATCTCAAGAACTCGCAAGATAATATGAAGAACTCGCAAGATAATCAAGAACTTGCAGATATGTTGAAGAACTCGCAGATCTGTCCAAGAACTCGTAGATTGTTCAAGGATTCGCAGAAAGTTTAAAGGATTCGCAAAAATCTTGTGGTTTTCGCATGATTCGTAAAGATTTTGCATAAGTTGTAATTTCTGAAAAATCACAAGGAAAGAATTCGCAAAAGTGTATTCTACGAATTCTTAGAATTCGCTATAGTCTAATATACGAATTCTTTAGAATTTGCAAGAGATCATCTTACGAATTCAATGCATGCGAATTATGAAGTTGTTATATGTTGTCTGCGAATTCTGAGGTGTCTACGAATTCTAAGTCTTTTATGCTTGCGAATTCTAGTGGCTTACGAATTCTTGTTGTTTGAGAATTCTGACTTAATTGTTCTATCTGCGAATTCTTAGTACTTCCTGTTAATTTGCGAATTCCAGACTTAGAGAATTTTTTTTTGAAAATTTCATTTCTCTATTTTTTTCTAAGATTTTCTGGTTTGTTTGATTTCATTTGGACTAACGATCATTTCAAGTTCTTTTTGTGATAACAGGTGATAAAATCAAGATGTCATCAAAAGAAGCTTTTACAGTTGAAACTGATGTGAAACCTCCTGTTTTAGTCAAAGGAGAGTTTGAGAAGTGGAAGATTAGTTTTCTAGATTTCATTGACAGACATGACTTAGGGGATCTTATCAGAATATCTCTATGGGAAGGAAAAATGAAAATTCCAACAAAGATTGGCACTTTTGCAATAGGCAATGGATATACAGAATGAAGAGAGTATCAGTTATTTCTTGATCAGTACACAGATGAGCAAAGAAAGAGATATGAAGCTAACAGATTAGCCAAAAATTTTATATTGCAAGGAATTTCAGATGAGATTTCAAAAGAGATTTCTATCAGTTTAGAAAGTAAAAAGGCCACAAGAAAACAGTTGTGGGAACAAATTGAGAAGATGATGACAGGACCAAAGATGTAATCAAGAGTAAAGTTTTTGGAAGCTGAGAATACAGATCTAAAAAGAAAGATCTCAGGCTTAGAAGATAAAAGTGTCAAGATTCAGCAAACAAAGTGTATTAATGATGAGTTGATGAAGAAGATTTCTGAGCTAGAACTGCAGATTGCTGAAGAAAGATTAGTTTTTGAAAAAGTTAAGAAAGAATTTACAAAGAAATTCTCAGACTTTTCCAGAAAATGTGCTGAAGAGAAGAAGACGGTTGAGCTGAAATGTATAAAGCTTTCTCAACAAGTTTCTGACTTTGAGAAAGTAATCATTTTGGAAAGAGAGAAATTTGCAAAAGAAAAGAAATTAATTGAGCAAAAGAATGTTGGGTTCTTTAAAGAGATATTTGATGGAAGAAAGAATGCTGAGAATGGATTTGAAGAAGAAAGAAATATATTTGAGATAGAAATCAAGAAGCTGACGGAGAAGTTATCTGAACTATCCACGAGTGCACTGAAAGAGTAGGAAGCGAATTCTAAATTCAAGAAAGAGATTGACCGACTTATCAAAGAAAGAGACAGTTATTCTTAAAAGATTAAAGAGCTTGAAGATATTATTTCAAAGGTTGTGGTGATTGAGCAAACGATTCCAGAGTCACAAATCCAAACACCTAGAAATAGTTCAGCTGGTTCTAACAAGACAACTGCAAGCTCACATCAGAAAACTGTTTCTTCAAGAAGGTCAGTTATTTCAAAAGATCATATTCACACTACTAACATTTTCTTTGATGAAAATGTAGATGGTTTAGGTATACACAGGAGAAGAAGGATATCTAATGAAGAGAAACTGGTATGGAGAGTAAAACCAGTAGATGAAGATGAGAAGAAGGAAGAAAATAAAGAAAAGAAGGATGAGAAGAAAAGTAACAAATCATTTGTACATGCATCAACAGCCAAGAAGAACAAAGTGTTAAAGGTAAACCTGATTTTTCTTACTCGAGAGATCAATTGATCAGATTATCTAGAAAGAGGTATTGTTCTTATTGTAGTACTTATGATTTTGTTCATAAATCGAGTGATCATTACTGGTATGGTTCTTACTCTATTACTCCCAATAGAACTGCAACTCACAAACATGGACCCAAATACCAGTGGGTACCAAAATCGAAAGATGAATCTGTGTTGCAGGTACCTATTGTCAAGGGGGAGTAAGAGAACCGATGTTAGGCTTCTGAATAAATCAGTTTAGGACCCGTACTTCAACGGAGTTTGACTTCTAAACACAACAGTTTAGGACTCGTACTTCAAAGATAAAAGAGATGATACTCCCGGGCTGATATGAGGATGTACTCCGATACTCAAATGAGTAAATCAACCTTCAAGGGGGACTACATATGTTTCTGGAAATATGTATTCAGAAGATATGATGAACTACACTTCAGAGGGAGTTGTAGATCTCTATCATGTGTTTTTTCACTGACATATTTTAGATGCATATTTTCAGGGGGAGTAAGAATTATAACTTCTGATTACTTCAGATCAGAACTCGTACATTCAATGTTTTACTGCTTTATGTCATTTTATTTTTCAATAAATGTTGTAAATAAAGTTACTTTGATGACTTTATGACTGATGCAGATTGAGAAGATGCTTATATGATCATATCATTATGATTTTAAGCTTGACTCGATGAGATTTAAGATTGAGCGAAAGGTTTATTTCTTATCTTAATCTCATGTATGGTTGAAAGAAGGACAACTTTCAATCATAGAAAACATATTCTTAAATGTTCAAACCACTTCTGATTTTTAAACGATTTCATGAATTTAGAAGTGTGATTTTTAAAATGTTTTCATAATTACATGTGCTTTAATGATCAACAAACCGTGTGTTTCCAAAGATTAATACTTGTGTATTATCTTGTCCATATACTTTCAAGTATTCACACACATTCGTTTAATTTTTGTTGAATTCGTTCTTACCATGTCTCTAAATTGAAACATTTTTTCGATGGTAAGACACCCCAATTGAACTTCAAAGTTTGAGCGTGATTTCATTTCTGAACGTTCTTTCAAGGATGTCTATATTTTTGTTTCGTATAGACAACATTCTATTTTTGCTGACCCAAGCCTTAATTGCTAAATCATTTGATTCTGATCATTATATACAACGTCAGATTTTCAAACAAGTTTCTTATTTTCATTTCATTCATTTCATATACTTGTTTGAAAAGTCTTCAATTTTTAAAATGCTCAAATCTTCATGATTACATTCATGAGCATACAAACATCTGACTTGTATATTTGTGCTTTATTTGCTAAAGTTAAACCATTTTGAGCAACATTATGCTTTATAGGATTACATGGGTTCTTTGTGTGAGCTTAACTGCAACTTCTATGGATTCACGTTAACCAATTTTTCCTACCCAAGAAGTTTATCCTTGAGTGATCGTTTGTGTGAAGAGTCAAATATTGAGTGTGGGTTATGTGACGAGGTAAAATGTAAATGAGAGTTTGGTTAGAAGCGAGCTCAATGATTAAAAGAAAGAAGGTGTGAGATCAGAGTAAAAGAATATCAAACTCTGCACCAACTACTTTCTGAGCCGGGAAGCCAAATTACTAGTGTTTCACAATTTTTGGTGAACATTATTGAAACAGGCAAATAGCCCATGCCAACTCTTGCTAAAAAACCCACAAGCCACTCATTTTCTTTTTAAAAAGAAAGTGTTTAATATTTCAAGGGGACGCAACACATTATCTATCTGATTTTCATTTGGAAAATCTGGATATTGAAAAAGAAGGAAGTCTATCCCACATTCACACTTCGATCATGCACAATTGAGTCTGTGTATAATTATTGTTCTCTCAGTGGTTTACACAATGTTGAGCCTTATTAAAAAGCAATCATCCTGTGCTTAATTCTTTCGAACACTTGCATGAACACACAAGGAATTAGTTTTCTTGTCATAACGTTCATAGAAATTGCCTTTGTGGTGTTTCGATGATTGAATGGAAGGCCTGGGGGAGTGAACATCATAAAAGCTCCTTTCCAATGTGTATTCGTTACACACAATGACTTCGTGTTACTGACATGCATTATAACTGATTCATTTGTTGATTCAGGTGTTACACTCTAAATTTGTCTGGATTTGAAAAGATCTGGATGAATATCTTATTCGTTGAATCGGCAGATAATTAGAGGCTCTGTGTTCAAAGATCAGTGGTTAAACAAAGACATTTCTTGGTGAATAGTTTTGATGATTTCGATGCTGCTATCATCAAAAGGGGGAGAAATTAAAGTTAAAGAAATGTCCGGGATCAAATGTTTCTGTTAATTGTGAAAGAAGGTTTTAAAGAATATGAAAGTTGAAAGAGCAATGTCAAAGAATTCTAGAAGATGTGCTGATTTTACAGAAAATTTTCTTTAAAGATAATTTACTAAAGCAAACCGAGCTGAAACTGAAGATAATTTATTTCCAACGTTAGAAAGAGAGTTTTATAACTTTTTGGGAGAGTTTGTTATATCTGTTGAAGACAGACTTGGAAGAATACAAAATTTTTTTGAATGAAGTATTATCAAAGTTAGGGGAGATCTTCAGATTATAAAGGGGAGATTGTAATTGTTGTGCTTTATTGCATTTATAGAGCCTGAAGGAGGAGATTGATTTGCTAAATCTTTTTAAGATGATCTTGAATCCAAAGGGGGAGATTTTTAGAGCATAAATATGTTGGATACAAGATCATAGAAGATTGAAGATCAAAGTCAAAGCTCAAAAGTCAACTCTCAAGCAAAGTCAAAGTCAAGTGTAATAAAAGTCATAGTCAAAGTCTTTGTATTTGTTTTTCCTTGTAATTGTGTGTAGGTATAAATAGGTTCCTTTGCTTTGTATATGTAGTAGAATTCAGATTGAAGAGTTCATACGGATACAGATTGTTAGAGAGAGAGAGAGCTTTTTGTAGAGAGAGAAAGTGAAAAACAGATTTGTAATCGTTTGATTTGTAAAAGTGAAGTTGAATCAGGTAGATTACATTTCTTGTCTTGTTTGATTGATTATGATAAGAACTTAAATCAGGGACTATCACATTTGTTCATTCAGGTGTTACATTCTATTTTGTCTGAATTTGCAAAGATTCGGATGAATATCTTTTTGGATCGATGGAGAATCAGAGGCTCAGTTCTAAAGATCAGTGGTCAAAATTGATAAATACATTTCTTGTTGAAAGTTTTGATGATTTCTATGCCACAATCATCAAAAAGGGGGAGAAAAACAATGTGAAAGAAATGTCCGAAGAGAACAGTTTGTATCAGATATGTTTGAAGAAGTTCAAGAAATGTGTGAGAAGACTTCAAGAAATATTTGTGTTCAAGAGTTATTTGTTTGAAGTTTGACAAAGATTGAAAAACTGAAGATAATTTCTTTCTAAAAGTTTGAAAGCAGTTTATATCAACCTTTAGGAGAATGTTAATATTCTTGGTGATCAAATTTTGAGAAGATTGCTGAAAGTTTTTGAAGATACCGAGTTTATCAAAGAAAGGGGAGAATGTCAATTTTTCATATGAATAGGGGGAGAGTGTTGATTGCTTGAGAAGATCTTGTTTACATCAAAGGGAGAAGATTCAAATTGAGTTTAGAAGAGAATATTGATTTGCAATATCCTTTTAGAGATGATCTTGATCCAAAGGGGGAGAATGTTAGAGCAAATATTTGTTGGATGCAAGATCATTATTACTGAAGATGAAAGTCAAGCAAGTGAAAAGCTTCAAAGTCAACTCTCAAGCATCAAAGTCAAGGTCTTTGTAATAAAAGTCAAAGTCAAAGTCAATGTAATTGTTTTGTTTCTTTGTTATTGTATGTGGGTATAAATAGGTTTCTTGTTTTTGTAAGAAAGTAACTAGAGAGAATTCAGATTGTGTGAATGAATGTGAGCTGATTAGAGAAGAGGTTATTGTTGTATCATTCTAGAGAGAGAGAGAATAGTGATAGAGAGAGAAAGTTGTAAACTGTGGAGATTTGGATTTCAATGACATATGACTATTAATTTCTCATCTTGATTGTTTTGTTACGATTAGAACTTGAATTAGGGATTAACAACATCTCAGGGACAGAAGGTTCAAGGTTGGAAAAAGGAAAAGGGTGCACTAGATTCTTTCCCTATCCATTAAGGTTTAACATTTATGTTGGATAAATTTTGTAACGCAACTCGGTTTGGGACGGGTTAGCATTTAAGTTACATATTTATTGTTTTAAAAGTCTTCCACTGTAAACGGTTTTAATTTAGCCGTTAATTTGGAATATTTTATAGAATTGTTTTAGATTACGTAACAATTCCCAAGGCGAAAATATGGGTGTTACAACCGCAACGTCACCTGTAACGTTTTGACCCTATAAAATATAAAGGTTAGCGGACTTTCTTTGAGCTTTCATTGCAACTAGTGCTCCACGCTTGACATGAATAGCTCCACCTTTACCCAAGAACTCATAACCCTTTTCATCAAGGGAACTAAGAGAGATGAGATCCCTTCGAAGCTCGGGAACATGTTTCACATTCCCAAGTGTTCGGGTGACGCCATCATGCATACGAATTCTAATTGTGCCTTGACCAACAATAGGGCATGTATCATTGTTCCCCATCATTACAACTGTTAAGTCAAAATATTGTATCCAAGATTTAATAGAAAAGTCAAAATTGTAAAGTCAACAATGTCAAAGTCAAGAATAGTCAAAGTTGTATTAGTTTACTTAGTGATTAAGTCTTTGTTTAGAGTGTGGGTATAAATAGGTTTAGGCTTTGTAATTTTGGTAAGAGTCTCATTGTAAATCATTTCAGACGTATGAATGTTCAAGATCTACTTTCTCTCTCTACTTTCTCTCTTTAGTTCATATTGTTGATTCTTAATGAGAATTGCTTGATATGTTTGGGATTTTGCATTCACAATTGGTATCAGAGCCGTACCAAACATTATTCAGAAAGATTTGCACAGAGAATTAGATTGATTTCTGGAATTTTGGATCAAAAAGTCGTTTTTCTTGTAAATTCTCAAGAACACGACTGTTTTCTTTTGGTTACTTATTGTTTGAATCAAATTCGCTTTTGTTTGTTGTTCTTTGATTGTAAAAATGATCAAGTTGTGATCGATTTCAGTTTAGAAACACAAAATATTCACAAAGTTTCATGAATCAACCACAAAATCTGTTTGAATTTTGAAATCTTTTTGGATCTTGATTGAAAAATGTCGATCTTTGTGAACTTGAAATCTGAACTGTAATTTGTTATTTTTAGAATGTTTGGATTGATAAGATTGTGTTTAGATTTGTTCTTTGATTGTATTGATACATTTTTGAGTTTGAATTTGCAGGTTTGAAATTGATTTTTTTGTTTGAATTCACAATTGGTTTGAAGATGACGCAAACCATTATGAACTAGCGCAAATCTGAGTGAAACTGCCGCAGAATACATTCAACCATGGAATCCACAATTCATATTTTGATTGCAATTGGTTGCTATTTTATCATGGGACGGTGGTGGAATTGTTAACAATTTTGAATATTATGCATTCAAAATTAATTCTTGATTAACAATTTTGATTGGCTTTTAATTGTAGTGGGACGGTGGAATTAACAAAGAAATCGATGCTGCAGTTTTAAAATTTCAATTCGAATTCGGTGGAATCATATTTCATTGTGATTAGCACAAATCTGGATGATGATTAGCGCAAATCTAGTATGAATCTAACGCAAAGTTGTCAGGATCGAATTCTCAACAAGAATTATGAATACTCAGAAACAATATTAAAGAAGCTGCGGAATAGCACTTTAATATTCAATAAGCAGAAACACAATGAAACAGTGAATCACAATCAACTTGTAAACTTTATTTAATGATTCAAGTTACAAGCTTTTCACTCACAACCTCAATCTTGAAGAACAGGCTCTTTCAAGACGAATTCTACTTCTCTAGAATTAGGAACGATTCCTTGAGGTTGATTCTCTCTAGAACAAAAACTCAGAATTATTTTCACAAAAATTACTTAGCTATTCTAAACAAATCTATATATATATTGCAGAATAAAAGATAATTACTAAACATAAAAAGATCTTCAATATAAACTTCCATCTTTATCTCCAACTTCCATGAATATCTTCAGTCCATCCAGCTGTCATCCTTCCATGCGAATTCTTTATCACATAAGCAACATTATTCTTCAATAGCATTAATACTTTGAGCAGTATTAACTCCAGCAGTACTAACCATGCTCAGCAGTATTAATCTCTTCAAGCAGTACTAACTTTGAACTAGCAGTACTAAACTTGTTGAGCAGCATTAATCTGCAACTAGCAGCATTAATCACAAAAGTACTAACTAGAAGTAGTAACTATTTTCTTCTAGCGGCATTAACTTTACTTGTGTTGTACTTGTGCAATTCTTCAGTTCCCAACAATCTCCCCCTAACTTGACTTTTAGGAAGAGAAGTCAAGTTCTTCAGATCTGATCTTCAAGATGCTTTCAACACCTCACATTCAGTTGCCCAAATTTGGATCTAGGCCCAGACTTTGATTGATAGTTCTTCTCACCACAATTCTGGCCATTTCTGAATCCTTAGTACATACTAACTTAGCTTTCAGCATTCCTTCAAGTTTCTGCTTGCTATGATCATATATTTTGTCAACTAGGTAGTATTCATGATAACATTTATCAATTGTAATCATGTACACACCACAGTTTTCAAAAAGTATCCAATGATCAATCTTTTTGAACACATACTCATGATGAAGATCTTTAATCCTATGCACCACCTTCTCTTGATCAAACATCATACATAAGTATTCCATTGCCACTTTGAGAAGATTTTCTTCAGTACCTTTCAACACAGGCTCATAGAGTTTCATTCCCACTTTGTACATTTCCTCTATGTCTACTCTTGAACAACCTCTGATTACTCTCCCCCAGGTTGAATATGCTTCAAATGCACCACCATTTCTTTTGAGTCTAAAGAAATCCTTTCCATTGTCTCTTAGGATATCCCAAAAGATGATCTCTGGAGCCTTCATGGAAATTGGAACAGCCTGTACAGGTTTTACTATAGTCATATACAGCCCCACATGCTCATCTGATTGCTCTTTGGACTGTTCTGGGTTCTGCACAGGTTCTGCTGAAGGTGTAACTGAAGGTTCTGCTTCAGTTTCTGCTCTTTCTTCCACTCTTGGCCTTTTAGACTGCCTTTTGGAAGCAATTGTCTTCACCCTCTTTGCAGATTTAATTTCTATATCAGCATTCTCTTGTTCTTCCTTCATTTCTTCATCATTGTCCTTTGAAGGTGTGGTCTCCTCAGGGAATGGTTGTTGAATATTTAGGTCATGCCTTTCCTTCATTCTTCTTTCAGCCTTTTCCCTTTGTGATGAGTCCCCTTGAAGCTTGGCCATTTCTTTCTTGTACAGCTCCTCAACCTTGCTGTATGCCATGTTGGTAAACATTTCCCCTTTGACACCAATTGCACCTCTCAGGAAGTTAATCATTCTTCTTCTTTCCTGATTGGCCAAAAAGGTCTTAGAAGGTTGTCTTTTCTGCTTCATTACTGGCATTCTCTGCTTAGACACTTTCACATAGCTTTTCTTGGCTTCAGTTTCTGCTTTTAAACTTTCTTGATACTCAGCATTTAGTTTTCTTGCCATTATCTTTGCAAGCTCTCTATCTGTTTCTGTTTGAATCTGTTCCTCCTTTTCCATTTGCTCTTGAAGCTGCTTTGCCATCTCCTCATCCATTTCAATCTGACTCCTCTTCTTTGAAGGCAGTTCAGTTTCAATAAGCTTTTCCTTTCCCTTTCCCTTTGTATCTTTCAAAGTTTCTTTACTTGATTCTTTTCTTTTCTTTGAGCCTCCTCCTTCATTAATGATCACTCCCTTGTCCTTTTGACTAGCCTTAGGAGTGTCATTCTTGGCTTTAACCAATGTCTCTGCAATCTCCAGTTCCTCTACAGAGAGCCCTGTTACTGCTTCTTCTGTTTCTGCTGCTTCTTTTGTTTCAGCAGCATTAATTGTTTCTGCTGTTTCAGCAGCATTAACAGTTTCTGCTGCTTGAGCAACTTCTGTTTCTGCTTCTATTGCATCCTCTGTCTCCCCCTCAACTTCAACTCTCTTTTCAGCTGAACTTTCTTTTTCTGTTTCCCTTTCTTGCTTCTCCCCCTTGTTGGAAGCATCTTGAGCATTGTTCCTCTTCTTTAGAACAAACTGCTTTCTCCTCTTCTTTTGCAATAACCTTGTCACCATTTTCTTTAGCTTGGCAATCTGGACTTGTTGGGACAGAACTATAAGTTTAAGTTCTTCTATATCTTTGCCCTGTTTGAGTACATCCATGTTGATGTTTCCCATGGTTTCCATCAATTCATAATAGTTATATATGTCCTCACCTTCTCCAGAAGTGTTACCCTCTTTTGATGGATCATTGGATCTTTTTGTAGTGGAAGTATTCTTCCTAGAAGAAGCACTATCCACCCCCTTGGTTTCTTGGCACCTGGGACCTTTGGATGATTGCTCACCCAAAGTTGCCATGGGGAAGGTCTTATGTATGTTACCACTGACCTCTTCTGTGCTAGCAGGAGTAGTGGCAGCCTTAGCACCCATATGCTCAACCTCCACCTCAGTGAGCACCTCCTTGGGGTTGGGAGACACCCCTTTGGTTTCCCTATTGATATTCTCTAAGGGAGAATTCTCCCTTAGAGGGCTAGAAGGCTTAGTGGGTGATGGTACAAGAAGGGAAGGAGCCTTCTTTACCTGTTTCCTTGTATAAGTTTGGGTAATTGGAGAAGTAGGCTTATGAAGTAGGGACTGTGGGATAGATATAGAGTGGGAAGGTTGGGATTGGCTAGCAGTGGGATGGTCTAATGAGGTCCTAGACCCTGTTGCCATACCTTCTTCAGTGTGGGACACCACCATCATTGTAGAGAACAATGGGGTGTCAACTCCTTCCGAGTCCAGAGGGGATCTTTTCATGTTTGAAAAGACCTTATCTTTGGGAATTTTTGGTACATATACCCCATCAAAATGAGGTATATCCGTCAATTCATGGGTTATTACTTCTTGTACAAACCTGGGGTACATATAAAAACTCTTTTTACTTCCCAGGTTTGAGACAAGATCATTAAAAAGCATTTGAGAAAAATTGTACTTTCTGGCAGTGGCCAAGCACACCAAAGCATAAGCAATGGTGCTACTAAACTCACTCCATCCAGTAGTCTTTTTAGAGATACAATGCATAAGGGTATGGACAAAGAAACGCCATTGGGGTGAAAATTTAGCTTTTGAGAACTTGAACACACCCAATGGGCCTCCATACCCCATTCTAGTAAGAGTTGAGAATAATTCCTCATTAGGAATAGAGGTTATACTTGCAGCATCGTCTAGACATAGACAGATGCGTATCACCTCTTCAGTAACTGTTAGGGGTTTTTCACATACCCTTGTCTTGATCATTTGGACACCATCTTCAGTAACAATGGTGGCATTAGCCCAAAATTGCCTTTGATGCTCTATGTAGATAGTTGGTGATACAGTGAGAGCATGGGCAATGTGGCTTGACCTGAGAAAGTCCACAATTTGGTGGAATCCATCGGCTTGTTTCGGCTTCTTTAGCATTGCAATCTCGTTGTGCTCGTCAATAAACACCATTGAAGCCATCTATACGCAAGGATTCTTGACTAGCGAGCACTGGATACTTGAGAGAAAAGAGTGAGAGAGAAGATGAACAGTAGACAAAGAGTCGTTATGATCTTTTAGGCGGGGAAAGGGTATTTATAGCTTGTGGATTATAAGCAGTATTAACCCTAAAAATTTAGTGAAAGCAGTATTAACAGTGAGTAGTATTAACTGAAAGCAGTATTAACTGAAAGCAGTATTAACTGAAAGCAGTATTAACCGAGAGCAGTATTAACCACTAGCAGTATTAACTAACTAGCAGTATTAACCACTAGCAGTATTAACTAACTAGCAGTATTAACTGAGAGCAGTATTAACCACTAGAAGTATTAATTAACTAGCAGTATTAACTACTTAGCAGTATTAACTGTGCACTGGAAGTATTAAAAATGCACTGGCAGTATTAAAAATGCACTGACAGTATTAAAACTGTACTGGCAGCATTTACTACACTTACACTTTTTGACACCATCCTTTTACTCATACTTTTTACTACTTTGTTCATCCCCTGATCCTTTTCTTCTTGATCCTTCATGATCATTACTCCCTCTGGAGTATTACTAACTTCAACCTGAAACACTTAAACACACAGGTTAGTAGTATCATGCTCAATGAAATCTTCCAAAGGCAACTTATCTTTTAACTCATGCCCTGAGCATTTATTATTACTTCCCTCTGGATCAAATGCAACATGTCCTCTATCAAATCTTTTGAAGAATTTGAAGGTAGTCCATGTTACCTGTTGTGTGCCAAGAGCAACCACTATCTGCATTCTAAATGCTCTTCCTCTTGAGCTTTTGGTTGCCCTGCACACTTGATAAATCAGTTAGTCTTGGAGGGAACCCAAGCCAAAGTGGTCTTGGGTTGTCCTTTCTCATCAATATAATCTGTAAGTTTAGTCTAGATGAGTTGTTTAGGAATCTCATGGCTGGAATACTTTGTCAAGATTATAGGCTTGGCAGCATTACTACTAGAAGCAGCACTAGCCTTGTTAACAGTACTAACTTGGTTAGCAGTACTAACTGAGTTAGCAGCACTATTTCTGTTAGCAGTACTATCTGGGATAGCAGTACTAACAGGTTTCTTTACAATTGGAACCCAAACCTGAACAAAGTTGTTTGCTTTCTTTGTCTTTAAATTACTTCTTGGCTTATTTGGAGTATTTTTCTTTATATTAGCAAACTTGTTCTGAGCATGAAACTTTTTAGGTGCTCTTTTCTCAGCCATTTGATTCCTTCTTTGATTCCTATAACCAGAAGAATTTTGTGGTTGTCTTTGAAAAGTGACTCTTTGGTTAATAGGATTGAAATAACAGTATTTGGCAAGATGATTCAATTTGCCACAGATAAAACAAGGTTTTGGCCTGTTGATTTTACACAGGTCAATCCCTTGTTTTTGTGCCCACTGATTATTCCAGTTTCTCTGATTTCCCCTTGGTTTATCATGTTTTTGGGGCTCAGATTTATTGCATGTACACTGCTTGCAAGGGATAGGATTCACAACTGTGGTCTGTTTGTAATGTACCTTACCAGACTTTCCCTCTGTCTTCTCTATGTCCTTAGATTTGACCCAAGTTTTTCCACATCCCTCATTGGTGATAATGTGATTTTCTAGGGGAATCTCACCACTCACAGTGTTCTCCTTACTCTTATCATTAGAGTTTTCTTCTTCAGAATCTGTTTCAACCACCACTTTGTCTAATGGATCTACCTTAGTGGCTTCATCAGACAATTCCTTCCTATTCTTGGTCTCTAGCAAGTCTGATATAGGAGGGATGTAATTGTTGTTGTATGGTGGTGGTGTGGTATTATAGCCTATTCCTCTTCTAAGTTTGTCATGGATTTGAGTTTGGAGCAAAGAGTCCATTGCTTTTGAAGCATTGGAAAATTTCTCAATATCCAGCTTGGCTTTCTCAAACTCACTCTTTATTTTCTCATTCTCCTCTTCTTTCTGTTTCAGCTTCAACTCATACTAATCTTTCTCCCACTTCCAGTAGTTGGTGTCATATGAGTGTTGGAGTTCATTGGCTTGGAAACTCTTAATCTGTTCCTCAAAACTCTCAACAATTTTTGCATAGTCTTTTATATCTCTCTCTAATCTTTTAAGGTCATCACTCATTGTCTGGTTGTGATCCCTGTACCTTTTAACAGTTTCAATACAGGATTTAGAACAAAGATTAGATGTTACCTTTGTAGGAATTTCTGAGCTTGAAGACTCTGAACCTTTAGCCATGATGATGTGATTTTGAATGTAGGTTTCTGAGAATACTGGCTCTGATACCACTTGTCAGGATCGAATTCTCAACAAAAATTATGAATACTCAGAAACAATATTAAAGAAGTTGCGGAATAGCACTTTAATATTCAATAAGCAGAAAAACAATGAAACAGTGAATGACAATCAACTTGTAAACTTTATTTAATGATTCAAGTTACAAGCTTTTCACTCACAACCTCAATCTTGAAGAACAGGCTCTTTCAAGACGAATTCTACTTCTCTAGAATTAGGAACGATTCCTTGAGGTTGATTCTCTCTAGAACAAAAACTCAGAATTATTTTCACAAAAGTTACTTAGCTATTCTAAACAAATCTATATATATATTGCAGAATAAAAGATAATTACTAAACATAAAAAGATCTTCAATATAAACTTCCATCTTTATCTCCAACTTCCATGAATATCTTCAGTCCATCCAGCTGTCATCCTTCCATGCGAATTCTTTATCACATAAGCAGCATTATTCTTCAGTAGCATTAATACTTTGAGCAGTATTAACTCCAGCAGTACTAACCATGCTCAGCAGTATTAATCTCTTCAAGCAGTACTAACTTTGAACTAGCAGTACTAAACTTGTTGAGCAGCATTAATCTGCAACTAGCAGCATTAATCACAAAAGTACTAACTAGAAGTAGTAACTATTTTCTTCTAGCAGCATTAACTTTACTTGTGCTGTACTTGTGCAATTCTTCAGTTCCCAACAAAAGTTCGTGAGCTGCAGATTATTGTGGCTGCAGTTCATTTGAGAGGATAATTGTGATTTATTTTTCAAGATTAATGAGGATGGCACGAACCTTACATGATGCTAGCGCAAACCTTACATGATGCTAGCACAAAGGTTTCCAATTCGATTGACCAGTGGATTTTCGATTCCAAGTTTTACTGTGTTACTAGCGCAAAAGAAAGTTTTTCTCCAAGTGTTACTAGCGCAAAAAGAGGATTTTTCTCCAAGAGTTACTAGCGCAAATCTGAAAATTCAAAATATCCTGTCTATGTGAATTGCGCGTTTTGATCTATTTGGTCGGCAAAGTATTTTGAATTCACTTGATCTTCAAGTTCCAGTGTTTTGAGAATTCCAGAGATAGAATTTTTCTGATATTTTTTTGTGTGCTGATCTAAATTTGATTTTCAGTCAAATTTTTCTGAATTGTTTGGTAACGATCATTCTTATCAAGCTGATTTCTCATTCAATATTTTCTGAGAGAGGAAATACTGTACTTTCATTTCAACTAATGATAATTTTGTTAAATTCTTCTTGAAACAGGATGAGTTCACCAATATTACTCAGAGGAAGATACGAGCAGTGGAAAGTTGATTTTTTCAATTTTGTAGATAAACATGAGCTGAGTTGCTATATCAGATTATCATTGTCTGAAGGAGAGATGAAACCTCAAACTCCAACAGAAGATTGTTCTGAGGAACAGGAGAAAAGAAAGAGAGCTGATATTTTAGCCCGAACTTATGTGTTTAATAGTATTCGTCATGATATTAATGGTCATATAAATACCTATCAGTTGACAGGAAAAGATTTATACAAGTCAACAGGAAAGGAGATGTGGGACTATCTTGAATGGACGATGTTAGGGCCAAAGGTTGTGTCTGAGCTAAAAGGGAAGATTTCTGAGTTGGAAGATAAAATTCAGCAAGTCGTATCTGTTGAGAGTTATGAAGAGAAGATTAGAAGTTTGCATCTAAAGAAAATATCTGATTTAGAACAAAAGATGGTCAAAGAAAGATCTGAGTTTGAGAGTAAAAAGAAAGAGTTTGCTAAAAAGTTTTCAGAGTTTTCCAAGAAGAGTTTTGAAGAAAAGAAGAATGTTGAGCTTAAATGCATAAAGCTTTTTCAGCAAGTTTCTGATTTTGATAAAGTACTTATCTTAGAAAGAGAAAAGTTTGCCAAGGAGAAGAAGGCAATTGAACAGAAGAATGTGGGATTCTTCAAAGAAATATCTGGCCAAAGAAAGGATGCTGAGAAGGGATTTGAAGAAGAACGAAGTATGTTTGAGGCTGATATCAAAAAGCTTACTGAGAAGCTATCTGAACTATCTGAGAATGCACTGAAAGAGCAGAAAACGAAGTCTAAATTCAAGGAACATATTGACTTACTTATCAAAGAAAGAGACAGATTTGCTTCAAAGATTAAAAAGCTTGAAAAGACAGCTTCAAGTACAAATCAGAAAATTGTTTCATCCAAGAGGTCAGTTAACTCTTCTGATCAGATTTGTAGTACTAACCTTTTCTATGATATAAATATAGATGGTTCAGGTACACATCAAAGAAGAAGGAGATACAAAGAAGAGGAACTGGTCTGGAAGAAGAAACCAGTTAAAGATGAGAAGAAAGATGAGCTGAAAGGAAATAAATCATGTGTACATACACACAAAGCCAAGAAGAACAAAGCGCATAAAGGTAAACCTGATCATATCTACTCGAGAGATCAATTACTCAGATTATCAGGTAAGAAATACTATTGTTCTTACTGTTGTACACATGATCATATTCACAAGACCAGTGATCATTTCTGGTATGGTTCTTACTCTATAACCCCCACAAGAACTGCAACTAACATTCATGGACCCAAATACCAGTGGGTACCAAAGCCGAAAACTGATTCTGTGTTGCAGGCACCTCAAGTCAAGGGGGAGTAAGAGAACCATGAATTCTAAGTATATCAACTTAGAACCCGTTCTTCAACGGAGTTTGACTTCTAAACACAACAGTTTAGGACTCGTACTTCAGTGATCAAAAGACCTTACTCTTGTACTTTGCATCCGATAAGATATGACGGTCTACAATTCACAAGGGAGTTGTATTGATCTCTATCCTGTGCTTTTTCATTGACAATATACTTACGATATGACGGTCTACAATTCAAAAGGGAGTTGTATTAATCTCTATCTTGTGTTTTAACTGACATATTACAGATGCATAATTTAAGGGGGAGTAAAGGTGATGGATTCTGATTACAACAGATCAGGACCCGTTCTTCAACGTTCAGACTTGGATATTTTGCAAATATCCAGGGGGAGCTTAAAAGACTTAAATCATTTTATCATGATTTGAGGGGGAGCTTAAAAGTAAGTATCTTCTAATCCTAGATCTCTGATTGTTTGAAAGAAGAACAACTTTCAAGCATGAAAAACATTTTCTTAAATGTTCAAACCACTTCTGATTCTCAAAAGGTTTCATGAATTTAGAAGTGTGATTTTAAATGTTTTTCAAATTTTAAACTTTAATGTTTAACTGACCGTGTGTTTCTAAAGATCAATACTTGCGTATTATCTTGTCCATATACTGTAAAAAGTATTCATACACATCGGTTCAGTACTTCATTTGAATTTGTTATTACCATGTCTCATAACGAACCAATTTTTCGATGGTAATACTCCCGTTTGCTTTCAAATGTTGTTGAGCATCAATCATTATTTCTAATCTTGTGCTTTCATTGCTAAATTGTTTATATTTGTTCATATAAACAAAATATCCAGTTCTTTGATACCGTAACCATTTTATTTGATCTGATTGATACATTGTCAGATTCTCAAAACAATTCTCTTGATTTCATTTCATTCATTCAATATCTTTGTTTTGAGAAATCTTCAAATTCAATTGCCCAAATCTCATGAGCATACATTTTTGACAGTGTTATCATACACTTTTTGAGCTTAACTGTTCAAGTTAAACTGTTGAGCAACGATTCTTCTTAGGAATTACATGGGATTCATGTGTGAGCTTAAATAGAACTTCCATGGATTCACGAAAACCAGTGTTTCCTACCCAGGAAGTTATCCTTGAGTGATTGAGGGGTGAGGGGTCAAAATCAAAGAGTCGGGGAGATAACTCATCCGGTTGAGTTTTTCTCATTGTGCTGAGCAGAAAAATGGAAAAGAGAGTTTGGTTAGAAGTGAGCTTAAATGTTAAAAAGAAAGAGGGTGTGAGATCAGAGTTAAAAGAATATCAAAACTCTACACCAACCACTTTCTGAGTCGGGCAGCCACATCTACTGATTGGTTCACATTCTTTGGTGACCATCATTGAAAAAGGCAGTGAGCCCATGCCAACTCTTGCAATTACCTCACCAACCACTCGTTTCTTTATTAACAAAGAAATGTTTCATTTTCTTTGGGGACGCAGCATATCTGCTATCTGGTCTTCACTCGGAAGATTCAGATATTGAAAAAGAAGGAAAGTTTCCCCACCTTCGCACCTCTTTCATGCACATTGAGTCCGTGTAATATCTGTTGCTGTCTCAACAGTTTACACAATTTGAGCCTAATCAAGCTAAGTAGCTTCAATCATTCATACACTTGCATGTACACACAAGGAATAAGTTTTCTTGTCATAACATTCATAGAAAATTCCTTTGTGGTTTTTCGATGATTGAATGGAAGCCCTAGGGGAGTGAACATCACAAAAGCTCCTTTCCATTGTACATATGTTGTACAAAGTGGCTCTGTGCTACTTACAGGCATATTAACTGTTTCATCTGTTGAATCAGGGTTACACTGTTCATTATGTCTGAATTTGAAAAGATTTGGATATATACATTTCATGAATTGACAGATAATCAGATCAAAGGGGCGGAGAATGTCAACTTATCATAAAGGGGAGATTGTTAGTCTTTACAAAGGGGGACATCAAAGAAAGTGTTGAAATTGAAGAAGTTTTGATGATCATGATGCTCACAATCATCAAAAAGGGGGAGAATTTTACAAAGTTCAATTTCAAAGTCATAAAGAAAGAAAGTTCACAGTGAAAATAATTGTGGAGAAATTTCAGAAAGTTCAAGTTATTCAAGGATGGAGAAAAGAAATCATTCCATGATGATTCAATTTCCGAATGAAGATGATTTGAGAAAAGTTTTGAAGATGATTTGCGAAAGTTCAGAGGTGATTCAAAGATAAATCAAGATTCGTGAAAGTTTGTTTTTCCGAAGACGGTTCAGAGATCACAAGAGTGAAGATACAATTTTTCAAAGACTTTTCAAAGTTTCAAAGATTTCAAAGATGTTTCAAAGTTGAAGTTTCAAAGATTTCAAGAATTCTGCTTCCTGTTTAAGACTTGTTGACTTTCAAAGCTACAAAGTGAAAAAGACTTTTCAAGATTCTTCAAAGGCTGAAAGACTGGAGATTGTTAAAGCTTCAACGATTAAAGTTCAAGAGACAAAAGCTGAAGAATCAAGTGCTGAAGACTAGTGTCAAATTTTTATTAAATCTTGAATACAAAGGGGGAGATTGTTAAGTCAAAATATTGTATCCAAGATTTAATAGGAAAGTCAAAATTGTAAAGTCAACAATGTCAAAGTCAAGAATAGTCAAAGTTGTATTAGTTTACTTAGTGATTAAGTCTTTGTTTAGAGTGTGGGTATAAATAGGTTTAGGCTTTGTAATTTTGGTAAGAGTCTCATTGTAAATCATTTCAGACGTATGAATATTCAAGATCTACTTTCTCTCTCTACTTTCTCTCTCTATTTCATATTGTTGATTCTTGATGAGAATTGCTTGATATGTTTAGGATTTTGCATTCACAACAACACCTTCAGAAACTTGCTCATATGTATGAAACCAACTACGGTTGGGACACATATTAAATGTGCAACCCGAGTCTAGAATCCACTCTTCCGTGGCTTTTGCATTACCATCGGAGACCGTCATGACTTCACCTTCACTACCTCCACCTTCATCGTGCTCAACAATATCGGCTTCCCCAGAGGAACCCGTTGTCTTGTTCTTGTCTTTGTTTTTGGCTTAAAGCTTAAAACATTCATCAATGATGTGATCCTTCCATTTACAAAAGTTACAAAACTTCTTCTTTCCACGAGATTTTGATCTTGATTTGATTGAAGAGCTCGAGCATTTTTCAAAAGGTCTTCCCCTTTCATTTAATCCCTCGGCCCTTGGTTCATGACCAGGAATTATCTCCTTCATCTTCTCTTTAGAACTCAAAGCGGTATACACTTCCTCAAGAGTAAGGGAATCCCTACTATAAATGATTATATCCATAAAAGTAGCGAACGATGGCGGCAAAGAGCATAATAAGATTAGACCCAAATCCTCATCGTCATATTTCACCTCAAGGTTTTTCAAGTCACCAACTATCTCTTTGAATTTCGATAGATGTACAGTAATTGAACCACCTTCAGATAAACAATGGGCATACAATTTAAGCTTCATATGGAGCTTATTGGGCAAGCTCTTTGTCATAAGCATTTTATCTAGCTTACACCATATTCGATAAGCCGTTTCCTCTTCCGCAACATCCTGTAAAATATCGTTAGACAAATGCAATCTAATCAAGGATGAGGCTCTCAAGTCATTTAGTTCATTTTCCTCTTCTTTTTTTTTTGGTTAGATTTCCTCTTCCGTCCAAGCACCGGGCATAAAATCATGTCCCAAAATACATTTGTGTAAATTTTGTTGGACAAGGACATCTCTCATCTTTATCTTCCATAATGGATATCGGGTATCTCGTTCCAACAATGGCAAATCGAATTTCATTGTCAACATAAATAAAACCCTAGCAAATCAATAATCCTACAATCTTCAATCGATCAAAAAACCTCAATATTAATCCTTGAGCTCTGATACCAATTGTTGTGAAATTACCAAGACCCAAATAGCTAAAAGCTCAATGGTTGGTTCCCGATAAAAACACAAAATTACCTAAGAACAAATGAACTAAAGTTCTATATCGAGATTCAAAGCGGAAATACGATTAACAATGTAAGATAATCAACTACTAAGAAATGTAAAAATGATTAAACCCAATAAATGTAAAATAAAGCATAAGTAAGAGAGACACCAAGATTTTTATGTGGAAACCCGGAAAGGGAAAAACCACGGGCGGAGGACGCCGAGAACTGATCCACTATCACTTTGATGATGATACACATGAGAAAAATTCAGCTTACAATAATGGAGAAACAAGTTAGGGTTCTTGAGGTTTAGAGAGTAAGATTTTTGAGTGAGAGAGTAGAGAGAACTAGGGTTTTTGTTGTTGTCTGATTCTATATAAATCAACAACTCTCTTTCTTTAAAGAAAATAGAAGTTGATGGGTATAAACCCTTGTACGCACAAAACAGTCGGCCTACTAAATGGGCCTATTGGGTCTGTTAGACTAACTCGCCTCCCACAACTGATTGAAGGCAAACGATCTTCACATGATCAATGGTGGGGTTTGGATATTCCTGAATTTAGTTCCAATTCGGAGTGGATTGGTTGGTTATTATCCTTGTGTTTGAAGAAAGTGGAGTTGACTTGTTTAGAGACGGTCATTCTAACGGCTTTGTGAGCTATTTGGTCGTTTCATAATGAGACTCTTTTTAGGCTTTCTAAGCCTAAGAAAGCAGCGTTGTGTGATAACATGTGATATATTCGTTCTTTTGGGTGACAAATAGGTGTAGTAAGTCTAACATTAATTAGGTGGGTTGGTTACAAAACCCCCTTATTGCTATCTCTTACATGTAATTTGTTTTTGTCTATCTTCTTGCTAGTATTAATAATATCTTCGTTGTTCAAAAAAAAATCGTATCTATCATATAACCATTTATGCCAAAATAGCCATTAAGTGGATAAAACCCATGTTTTATCTTTTAAATCAAGAATATGACCTTGGGTTCCCAGAACTTATTCAAATCTTAAAGTAATCACTTCTCTTATAAATAAAACCACTCTCCATACTTTATTTACCAAAATACATAAAATTCCCTAGCGCTATAACAAAATGTTATGTCTTTTAATATGTTCAACAACCCTCTTTTACTTTTCTTTGTATGTTATGTCCCCCAGCTCATGTGTTTTCATAAATATACCTGCATGCTATGCATTTAAAGTTCCCAAAACATGTTAAATGTTTCACAGTGTGATATGCATGAAAAAATGTTTTGGACACATGTGAGTAGTCATGTAATGGAACACCAATAGCATTATATGGGTCATCGCAAAGATACACATATATAATACAAGTTTTATAAGGACACTTATGTACCCAGTTCAGTTAGAGTGAACACACATTACGACTATTGTACTTGGATGGTTTAATTGTGACTATTGACTCCCAGTTTGTGATATCATAACTGTTAAAAAGATTTTGAAATTGTTTTTGTATTGAAGTAGGTTTATGATGACATGTTTTATTTAGTGGAAAACTGATGTGACAAAAAAAGGTATTAAAAATTGACGCATTAGGATGTTGTTATAATTAAGGGTGCTAAAAAACCCGAAACCAAAAAATTGAGCCGAAGCATTTATTCGAAAACGAAAAATAATAACCGAAACCGAAAAAACAAGGCAGTGAGGTTTTAGTTTTGAATTTTAGGTACCCGGGAGTACCTGACACGAACTTGACATTGCCCCAGATTATGCCAACCATTACAGTGGCGGCTGATTAAATGTGGTGGTACGAAGTTGTGAAGGAGTCGACACCGATCGAGTAACTGATGTTTTTAAATAATTAACCAATATTTTAATTTGTAGTGTTTGGATTATTTATATTACTTCTTGTGTAATTGATTTAAATGTTCTATTTTAGTATTATCTTTTACATTACAAATGATATTTTTTATAAATTCAGGTAACCGTGAACCAAACCTCGATAAACACCTTATTTCAATTCAATTATGGTTCAACCTACGGTTAGGTTTATGTCCGAGTACCTAGTTACGTGCCTTGTGTGGTTTAGTTTATATATATTTTTTCCCATTAATCGAACTGAAATAACCGTAAACACCCTTACTAAAGTTTTATCGAGTTTGTTATTGTGACGAGATGATAGTTTTCCAACTAACTAAATGGAACTGTGGATGCTAATTAGGGGTGGCAAAAAGTGACCAAACCCGCCAACCCAACCCAAAATTAGCAGGTTGGGTTGAGAATTTCAACCCATTTAAGTTAAATGGGTCAACCCGCCTAACCCATTTATGTAAATGGGTTGGGTTAGGTTGAAATTTTCAACCTGATTTCGACCCATTTACAACCTGTTTTCGACCCATTTACAACTTGTTACTAACCCATTTATAATATTACCTAATATTTCATTTTTAATTATTAATCATTATTTATTACAATTAATAATTTAATATAATGCTTACAAATTACAAAATAATTTAATAGTACTAAATGCAAATTCTAAATCATATTGAGACCACAGATTGAAATTTGAAACCCTAAATCCTAATGACCTAATACGTTGCTCCTCTCCCCAGTCCTCTCCCTCTGTTCCCCAGCGAGTCCAACGCCGACAGCCCATCTATCTTGCGTTCCAACTTCCACGGCGAGTCCAACTTGTGTTCCAAGCTTCCAGCTTCCACGGCTATTTTGGCTCAACTTCGGTTCCACGCTACTTCGGTTCCACGGCGACTTCGGTAATGCATATATACTATTGATTAAATCCATGTTTTATAACTTTATTCTCCTGTTTTATTCTACATGAACGTGTAATGCAAAGTCCTCTCTTATTCTTCTGGTTTTAATACTCTATATTTCTAATCTGTCCATTTATATAATCTGTCCATTTATGATTTACTTAGAAACTTTTTTGAATCTATGATTTATTTAACTTTGTGGTTGTGGGAAACTTTGAACTATTTATTTTACTTTATGGTTGTGTTTTATTTAAACTCCGAACAATTTATTTGACTTTGTCGTTGTGTATTTATCGTGAAATGAAGTAGTTTAAGCATTTTTATTTAATTTATAATTTTAAAATTAAATGGGTCAACCCAGGTTTAACCTATTTATTTAACAGGTTGGGTTGGGATAATCATAAACAGGTCAACCCGCTACCAACCCATCAACCCAACATGTTAGGTTGGGTTGAAAATCTCAACCCTTTTAATTAAACAGGTTGGGTTGGGTTAAGATTTTCAACCCAATTAATAAATAGGTTGAACCCGAACCCAACCCAACCTGACCCATTGTCACCCCTAATGCTAATGCTATTAATAAGAGAGAATAAATAAAGGGTAACTGTGACCCATATTTACCAGCATATATTTAACAACAGATTAAGAACATTATCTTTTATAGATCAAATCACATTATTACAATAGTCATAGATCTCACAGTGCTTCAGATCTCACATAAGTATGTGTGTTGTGTGAGTTCTTACCAACTTCTGATATTGTCTAATGTGCGTATCTACATATTACAAAGGAACTAAAACTATTTATACTAAGTCAACTTATGTTGACTTTACAACCAAACACTTAAACTATCAAACTATTACAAAATAGACCCTCACTTTTAATCTTGAATACAATACCAATCTAACAATCTCCCCCTTTGGATTCAAGATTAAAAAAAAATTGACAATAATCTTCAGGTCTTCTTATCTTCACAAATATCTTCAGCTTTGAATCTTTTTCAGCTTTGACATCTTGAAAGATTTGATTTGTAGAAACTCTTTGAAAGCACTTTAAATGAATCTCTCCCTTTGGATTAGCTTTTAGAATTTCTGAAAGATCAACCTTTTCTTCAATCTCTAACTTTCTTCAAAACTTTGAAACTTTCAACATACTTTGAAACTTTGACATTCTTCATCGTTACTTTCTCTTTATCAATCAACCATATAACATTTGACTTTAATCTTTGATTCATCTCCCCTTTCATTTCATATTCTGACATCTCTTTAATCATCTGAACTTGAACTCTGATCTATCTCCCCCTTTTTAATGATTTGTCAGAATCAAAACCATTAAAACTCTTCAAGTTTAGATCTGTCTTTGGAACATCTCTCCCAAATGAACAAGTAAGCACAATCTTCATGATCTCTACCTTTGACAATAAATGATCAATCTTCCCCAGATAGGAAAATTAGCAATATCTCCCAATGAATGATAAAAGAATCATTTATCTGATCTGAATGAGCCGTCAATTCATGAAAGTATTCATCTGAATCTTTTCAAATTCAGACAAAATAGGAATGGTAAACCTGAATCAACACATGAAATAGTTAGGAATGCCTGTCAGTAGCACAAAGCCACTGTGTACAACAAATGTACAATGTAAGGAGCTTGAAGTGATGTTCACTCCCCAGGACTTCCATTCAATCATTGGAAAACACAAGGTATTTTCTATGAATGTTCTGACAGAAAAACACATTTTATGTGTGCTCGTGCTTGTGTGATGAAAGAATTAACACAATGATTGTGTTTCATAAGGCTCAAAGTATGTAAACCATTGAGACAACAATGATAATACATAGAATCAAATGTGCATGATCAAGGGTCGAAGGTGGGGCAATTTTCCTTCTTGTTCAATATCAGTATCTTCCAAATGAAGAACCAATAGTGTATGTGTTGCATCCCCAGAAAATGTGAAACATTCTCTTTTTGAGAAAAGAATGAGTAGCTGGTGGGGTTGTTATGCAAGAGATGTCATGGGCTCACTGCCTTTTTCAATGTCGTTCACGAAGAAATGTGAAACAACAGTAATGTGGTTGCCCCACTCAGAAAGAAGTTTGGTGCAGAGTCTGATATTCTTTTACTCTGTTCTCTCACCCTCTTTCTTTTAATCTTTTAAGCTCATTTGTAACCAATCTCTCATTTCCGTTTTACCTCTTCACACACCACTCTCAATATTTTTACCCCTCTCCCCTCAATCACTTAGGGAATACTTCCTAGGTAGGAAACACTGGTTATTGTGAATCCATGGAAGTTCTGTTTAAGCACTCACACTGAATCCCATGTATATTTTCCTAAAAAAATATTGCCTCAATGATTTTCTTGACATTAAAGCACAAGAAATCAATTGTCAGTATATTTATGCTCATTAAGAATGAGAATGAAATTTGAGCATTTTAAACATTTAAGATTTCTCAAAACTTTATATGAATGAATAATCATGAAAGAATAGAAATGTTTTTAGAATCGGACAATGATTAAAATCAGATCAAATTAGCATGAAGAAAAATAACAAGAGAAATCAAAGACGTAAGATGTTTATATGAACAAAATATAAACATATTTGCAATGAAAGCACATAAAATGATGAAATAACGTTTGATTCAAACAACATAGAATAGCAAACGGGAGTATTACCATAGAAAGATTTATCATTTGATACATGGTAATAACAACTTCAAGAAAAATGTACTGAACCAATGTGTGTATGAATACTTGACAGTATATAGACATGACAATTACACAAGTATTTGTCTTTAGAAACACACGGTCAGATAGTCATCAAAGTATCGAAAATCATTTAAAATCACACTTCGCAATTTATGAAAATCTTTTAAGAATAGGAAGTGGTTTGAACATTTAAGAAACCATTTTTCACAAGTGAAATTTGTTCATCTTTCAACAAGTAATAGAGTATAAGGATTAGACATATATACCTTTAGATCAAAATCCTTAACTCCCCCTGAAATGAATATTTTCAGCTAAGTAGCCTTGACAAAAATTCAGATATCCTCCATCTCGATACCTGTAAAAATTCAAGTTATTAGAAAAATATAACAATGAAAGTAAATTTAGTTATTATCTTCTCCCCCTAAAAGATATAACACTTAACTCCCCCTCAAATCAAAAACTTCTAGAAAAAATATTTTTAGTTAAGCATCCATCAGATGAAAAACATTTGAGTACGGGTTCTGAACTAAGTATTCAGAAGCCATGATTACATATTCTCCGGTGAGAATAGTAATATGCAATTTTACCAATGAAGCACGAGTTCTGATCTGATGTAACCAGAAGCCATTGTCACATGAAAAAATAACCTGCAAAATAAAAGATTTTGGTAATCATTTGAAAAATGATTCCGCCTTTGTCAGTAGATGATGTAAACTAGACACTGTTCATAATTTCCAAGACATAAACCATTAAAGCACAAAGCAAGATATATTCTCCCTTGAATCATTTAGTGGCATTTAACATACCTAGTTTGCTGACTAGAAAGGTAAACCTTTTTTCATCCAACGGCTTGGTGAAAAGATCAGCTAACTGGTAGTCAGTTTGCACAAAGTGCATCTCTATATCGCCCTTCTCCACATGATCCTTGATAAAATGATATCTCACATCGATATGTTTTGTCTTTGAGTGTTGCACTGGATTAGCTGTTATAGCTATTGCGCTCTTTGAATTGCAATAGATAGGAACTCGTTGCTAGGAATATCCAAAATCCTTTAATTGTGTTCGCATCCAAATAACTTGTGAACAGCAGCTCGCAGCAGCTACATATTCAGCCTCGGCGGTAGAAGTGGATACACAATTCTATTTCTTTAACGTCCAACTTTACCAACTTGTCACCTAAAAATTAACATGAACCTGATGTGCTCTTGCGATCCAGCTTGCAACCTGCGTGATCAGCATCTGTGTAGGCAGTTAGATCAAAACTCGAACCCTTAGGATACCAAAGGCCTAACTCGGGAGTGCCTTTAAGGTACCTAAGTATTCGTTTCACAGCGACTAGGTGTGATTCCTTCGGGTTAGCCTGATACCTAGCGTAGAAACATGTGGCAAACATAATATCCGGTCTACTCGCTGTTAAGTACAATAATGAACCAATCATGCTACGGTACATCTTTTGATCTACTGATTTACCAGATAAATCAGCATCTAATAGTGTACCTGTTGCCATTGGTGTTTTCATGACTGAACTGTCAGACATGTTAAACTTTTTCAGGATATCTCGGATATATTTTGACTGATTAATGAAAATGCCTTCGGGTAACTGCTTTACTTGAAGACCAAGAAAGAAAGTCAGTTCTCCCATCATCGACATTTCAAATCGAGATTCCATGATTTTTGAAAAGTTTTTACAAAATTTAGGATTTGTAGAACCGAAAATAATGTCGTCCACATAGATCTGAATTAGGATCATATCTTCACCTTGTTTCTTCAGAAAGAGAGTAGTAACGATAGTACCTTTCTTGAATCTAGAAGCAAGTAGAAATTGGGTTAGCGTTTCGTACCAAGCTCCCGGTGCCTGTTTGAGTCCATATAAAGCCTTGTCTAGTACATAGACATAGTCCGGGTGTTTTGGATCAATAAAGCCTTCGGGTTGAGAAACGTAAACTTCTTCATGCAAAATCCCATTCAAGAAAGCAGATTTTACGTCCATCTGATATACTGTAAAATTCTTGTGGGGTGCGTATGAAAGAAATATCCGAATAGCTTCAATCCTTGCAACAAGAGCAAATGTTTCATCATAATCAATCCCCTCCTGTTGACAATACCCTTTTGCAACCAGGCGAGCTTTATTTCGAACCACAACTCCTGCTTCATCTCTCTTATTTTTGAAGACCCACTTAGTTCCAATAACATATTTTCCTTCAGGTAGTGGGATAAGTCGCCAGACCTTGTTCCGCTCAAATTGTAGAAGCTCATCTTGCATGGCTAAAATCCAATCAGGATCACGCAAGGCTTCTGATGCTTTCTTCGGCTCAAGGGAACTAAGGAAACTCGAGTAAAGACAAAAATTAGCAGATGCCGCCCGCGTTTTCACTCCACTGTGGATATCACCGATTATGTTATGTAGGGGATGATCTTGTGTCCATCTAGTAGTACTTGGAAGTGGCTGAACATAAATCTGTGTGTTATCTTCATCATATTCATCATATATAGCAGGCTCAACCTCTGATGTACTCGGGACATCTTGTACAATTGTTTCTGACTGATGTAGTTTTGGAACAACAGAAGAAGTACTTGGGACTTCTTTTCTAGAAACTGTATCTGCAGAAGCAGAATTCAAATTAGTATTATCAGAAAGAACAGGTGTAATTGTACCTGAAGAGGTTGATGTAGTGACAATCTCAAAAGGTCCTGAAATATCATAAGTTGTAACTTGAACCTCAGAATTTGATGCGGATATGTTTGATTTGTCAAAATCTGCACATATATCCAAAAATGCATCAAAGAATAATAAATCTAACTCAGATGTTATAGTTTGTGAGTCAAAAAACTTAGTCTGTGAGGATTCGGCTTCTATTCCGTCTTGAATAGAAGCCTTCTGTTTTAGCTTGAGTTCTGAACTGCAGTGTTCAGAAGTCAATGTGGATGATTCATCAAAAGACACATTCATGCTCTCCATGATAGTCTTGGTTCTTCTATTATAGACCCAATAGGCTTTTGATGTCAAGGAATATCCAATAAAATAGCCTTCGTCCGCCTTCTTGTCAAATTTCCCAAGATTATCACGGTCGTTGAGAATATAACACCTACAACCAAAAACACGAAGAAATTTAATATTCGGTTTTCTCTTATTTATAAGCTCACATGCTGTCTTTTTATCACAATGGTACGGTTTTTAGTGAAACATGCAGTAGCGACGACTTCAGCCCACAGATACAATGGAAGACCAGAATATGCTAACATAGTTCTTGCTGCTTCAACCAGGGTTCAATTTTTTCTTTCGACGACGTCGTTCTATTGAGGAGTATAGGCAGCAAAAAAATTGTGAGAGATCCCGACAGATACGAGATAACTCTGAAGAGTTTCATTCTTAAATTTTGTGACGTTGTCACTTCTCAAGGTCTTTACCGGCAACTGAAATCGAACCTGGATCTTCTTGATGAAAGCAATTATAAACTCTGATGCATCTGATTTGGTTCGCAGAAATTCCAACCATGTGTATCTGGAATACTCATCAATCATCACTAAAATATACTTCTTTCCATTGATTGACTGAGTTCTCATAGGGCCGCAAAGGTCCATGTGAATTAGCTCGAGAGGTGATGAACAAGAGAATTTTTTCTTCGCTTTATGTGAACTTCGTTTCATTTTTCCCATCTCACAAGTAGGGAAAAGTGAATTCTTTTCAAACCTCAATTCTGGAAGACCTTTGACTATTCCATGTCTCGCCAATTGATTTATATCTTGAAAATTCTGATGAGACAGACGTCGATGCCAAATCCAACTTTCAGCTTTTGAAGCTTTAGCAATCAGACAAACAGATCTGGTTGCAGAAAGTGTTGGAAAATGGACTGCATATAAATTTCCATGACGCTCAGCTTTGAAAATCTCACAACCGTCCTTATCTTCAATTAAACAGCTATCTTTAGTGAACCAAACTTGAAATTTACTGTCGCAGAATTGACTAGTGCTGAAATGATTATGATGAAGACCATCTACGAACAGTATTTTCTTGATTGTTACGGTGCCATTTGTTAATGAACCGTGTCCTCGAATGAATCCAGTAAGCTCATAATTTGCAAAACTCACAGTTCCTGCAGGTTCCACAACATAATCATTTAGAAGATGCTTAAATCCAGTCATGTGACGCGAGCATCCTGAATCTATATACCACAGATGTGAGGCCTGCAAAAGAACAAATCACTTCTTCTTAGGTACCCATATCCAGATGGGTCCTTTTTGGTTAGCCTTTTGCAATTTACACAAATCATCTACCTTAGCCTTAATTCTCCACTCATAACGAGGCTTTGGTATCCATTTCCAAACCATTTTTACATTAAGCTCATGAAACTTTTGAGTTTTAGAGTGAAAGTCATTCTTAGCACGAAAGACTTTGGCATGTTGTGTTGAAGATTTTGAAACATATTTAGCACGAGATGCTTTTCTAGAAACTTTAGACTTAGGAGGAATGGTGTGAAGTTTGAAAGAGTTATCATGACAGTGTTTGCAAATAAAGTTCATACGAGCAAATGTCAAACATTTTGATTTATCCATAGAAGTACAATCAGTAATACATCTTTGACATTTGCGAACGTTCGAATTTGTACATGTCAAACTAACATTATCACTAACAGTACATTTATTATCAACAACTTTATTTTCACAATCTTTCTTCACCTATTCTCCTTTAACTGTTTGCTTTTTCACATCTGAAACAGGAAACGAAATCTTGTCAGTTTTTTTTAGAAGATGATTTTTTCTTTAAAATGCCAGAAGCTTCACCTTTTTCAAAGATGCTGGAGGATATTCAGAAGTAGTCATGTAAACAACAGAGGTTTTAGAAGTAACGGTCTCAAACTCCGGGTTGGAATGAACATTCCAGTTCTGAGACTCAAACATCTTTTTCTCTTTTAAGTTTTGTTTAAACAAATCATCTTTCAACGCATTTAACTCTTTAGAGAGTTCTTTGTTTTCTTTAGAAGACTTGTCAAGTTTGAATCTGAGATCATTGTTCTCATCTTCCAACTCTTCAATCATCTTTTGAAGATTTGTGATTTGTTTCTCAAAATTAGATGTTTGATGCAGCTCAGAGTTTGATTCCAACTTCTCTATAATAGGTACAGGGTCTGAAGCATTCATCATATCTGTAAAAATCTCCTCAGTCATATTTTTTGAAAAATCAGATTTAATGCTTTGATTCGTGATATTTTCATACTCATCAGCCTTAGTCTCTTTTGGTGATACAAAAGTGACTGATTCAGATATTGGAGTCGGATTCTCAACATCAGTTTCTGAGTCAGACTCATCATACTGACACTGAGTTTCATGAATATATGTCTCAACGTTGGCTGATTCTGTTGGTGAACAAGTAGAAAACAGAGATTGAAATTCAACAAATTCAGGTTTTCTAGTTTTGTAACTCTTGTTCAATTCTTTATATGAAAAACCAACAGATTTAAAACTTGATACCGAATCAACACAACTTGATGCATCATCATCAATCACCTCTGTACCTTTCAAAGAAATGTTAGACATAAGAGTTTCTCCTTTAATGAAAGTAATAAAATTATCACGAATATCCGGGTTTTTCTTAGTAGTTGAGCCCAGTTTATCAAAGTTATACAAATTTTTTGGCGCTCTTTTCAAAACATCGTTTTCCTCAAAACCTAAACCCGTTTTAGCATTGTAGAAACGAACATCTTGGAGTTTATTTGTTAAAAGATTCAATGTCTGTTCAGTCTATCCTTTTTTCAGATTTAAATCCTCCAGTTGCTTAATTTTGCAATAAGCCTCGTTGCGTTCCTGAAAACAAGCTTCAAATTTGATCTTAAAATCACCCTTTTCAGCATTTAAATTAACAAGATCTCTTTCAAGCTCAGTTATCTTTGATTTTAAAACATCTTTGTCCTTTGTTAAAACATCTTTTTCAGATTCTTTCTCCTCAACGACAACTTTCAATAATGCATTTTCATCACGAAAATTCATCATTTTTGTCTTTCAGTACTAAGTTTGACTTTCAAACTCTTTTTCCATAAAATTGATCTGAGCCAGTAAAGATTGAACAAGTTCAGAGTTTGATTGAGTACTCACCTCGGAATCACACTCAGATTGGTCAGAAGATGATTCAACTTCTTCATTGACTTTGGCCATCATGCACACTTGAGTGAAGTGCGCTGTTTCATCATCAGAACTTTGGAAGAACCAGTTTTCCTCCTTTGCCATTAAGTCTTTTCCATCTTCTACCTTCTTGGCGATCAGTGATTTCTTAGCGTAGTACTCTGAGTTCTTTGTACGCTTAAACATGCATTCCTTAGAGAAATGACCAGGTTTCCCACAATTATAGCACCTGCCATACTTTGGCTCGGTTTCTTCTTTCTTTCCTTCTCTCTTCTCTTCTCTTTTCTCTTCTTTCTTCTCATCTCTCTTTACAAACTTCTTCTCGAACCTCGGTTTGTACTTGTCTTTCCGGTAGCCTTCATGTTATGACTTTGAGTACCTATTCTTGCCAAAACTTCTTTGAAATTTCTTAGTGATGAGAGCAAGATTATCCGCAAACCTCTGAATGTCTTCATCAGAATGTTCTTCAGCTTCGGAGGAGGAGTCATCAGAACTTGACTCTGTAAATTCTGTAAGAAGAGCTTTGGATTTCCTCGACTTGGATTTGTACTTGGATGAGGAACTGGGCTTAGAACTTGATCCTTTCTTTTTTTCAGATAACAAGGCTAAAGAGTCTTTGACTATCTTCTTCTCTTCACTGAGTTGCTTGACTTCATCCTCGTGTTGAGATAAAGTAGTGAAGATGTCATTTACGTCTTCTTGAGTCATATCCTTGGTCATCTGAATGTTAATTGCATAACTTTTCCATTCAGGATTCAAGTTCTTGATGAACTTGTAGTTTATCTCAGATACCGTCTTGTTCATCCCATTCCTCCTCAAGTCATTCAGTATAACGTTGAAACGGGTGTACGTATCCAAAATAGTCTCTCCATCTTTTGCATGAAAGCCTTCATAAGCGTTTATGCTCTGGTTCAGTTTTGCTTGTATGGACTTCTCAGTGCCCTGGAACTGTCTTTCCAATTCGTCCCACATAGCTTTAGCAGCTACTATCTACACGGTTGTAGATGTCATTCGGGATTGCCATGGTTAGATAGATCAAGGCTTCTTCATCGATTTTGTAAAGCTCCTTTTCTCTTTCACTATAATACTGGTATGGCCTTGGGACATAACGAACTAGAATTTCAAGTGATGTCTCAGTTGCAGCCTGTCCAGGTACTGTGACTACTGGTTGTACTGGACCATCGATGATAGACTTCATGTAATCCATGTTCTTATGGTTTAAGAACTGGGTCATCCTCCGCTTCCCCTGAGAATATTCTCCTATTGATAAGACCGGAGGCTTTGACTGTGATCCCATTGAGAGCAATTCTTTCGACATGATGAGAAGATGTATTAGTCTGCACACAACAAAGATATTAGCTAGTAATGATCTTTGAACCCAACAATTTGAGAAAAACTTGAAAAATATTCAAAAAATGAAATTTCTAAAAAACTTCAAGTTCAGAATTCGCAAGCAGCTTTAAAATAAGAACAATTCGCAATTTAAAGTGTACTAGAATTCGTAACCCTAATGAAATTCGCAAAACAAGCTTAGAAATTCGCAAAGACAAGAATTCACAAGCAAAAGTGAACACAAGACACACAATTCATAAAAAGCACTTCTACGAATTCTGTCCTTAGACAAATTTTTGAAAAATATAATTCGCAAAAGGAATTCGTAAACCACAGAGATACGAATTCTTCACTCAGAAAAGTTTTCAAAACACACTGCGAATTCTCAAGAATTCGTAAGATACAATTGCGAATTCTTTCCTTAAGCAATTTAGAATTTCTTCTGCGAATTCTTTAGAATTCGTAAGATAGTCTGATGCGAATTCCCACTTTTCGCTATAGACACATAAACGAATTCCTTAGAATTCGTAACAGACACATAAACGAATTCCTGACTTAAACTTTTTAAAGAAAAACTTATGCGAATTCTTATGCTTTTCGTAACGGTGGGTTATGCGAATTCTGTACTTATACGATTTTATCAAGGATTTATGCGAATTCTTCTTCAATTCGTTAGATGCACTGATGCGAATTCTTTACTTAACGAATTCAGAAAAACATATCCTGCAAAATCTATCAAATTAGCGAGTTCTTCATACGAATCCTTTGGATCTTGCGAGTTCTTGATTTCTAAGTTCAAAAATATCGATTTTTGTCCAGAAATCGATCCAAAACTTCAAATTCGAATCTGTAACTTTAAAGAATCAATCACGTTAGTCCAAAGAACAATCATGTACAATATTACGATCAAATTCACACGTTTGCACAATCAAATTAATCAAACAGTGACTCGATACTCTTTCTACCAAAAACCAACAAAAATCTCAAATTCACAATCAAAGAATGTTTTTCTTTGAAATTTAATCCGACAGAACTTATTTATATCATCAATCGACCACTAAACAATCACCAATTTCAACAAAAACTCACTTTTTGTGCAAAAATCGATCAAGAAAGCTTTTACGAAACTCGAACTTTTTGAAAACTCAAATTGATGGATTTCTAAGCTCTGATACCAATTGTGACCCAAATTTACTAGCATATATTTAACAACAGATTAAGAACATTATCTTTTATAGATCAAATCACATTATTACAATAGTCATAAATCTCACAGTGCTTCAGATCTCACATAAGTATGTGTGTTGTGCGAGTTCTTACCAACTTATGATATTGTCTAATGTGCGTATCTACATATTACAAAGGAGCTAAAACTATTTATACTAAGTCAACTTATGTTGACTTTACAACCAAACACTTAAACTATCAAACTATTACAAAATAGACCCTCACTTTTAATCTTGAATACAACATCAATCTAACAGTAACTTAAGTGTTAACGAGGGATGAAACTTAACAAAAGCAACTCTGTTCTAGACATAGATTTGAAACATATAATTGACATTTTATGTACAAAAAGCATGGAAGCTTAATTTTTCTTTCTTTTTTTCAAAACTAGATTTTACATGAAATTTTTAATAATTAAAAGAAAAATATTTCATTGGCTGACACCAAAGATTTTTTTAACGAAAATTACAAAAAATGATTTAACTATGCCTACCCCATCTATTCTATCTGTTTGAACTATAACTCCATAATTCCATTGACTGTAAGTGCAAGTAAACATATACGCCTTACGATGTCATCGTCATCTCTTCCGTTCTGCCTGAACTCTTCTTCAACCCCCGTTCGTCAAGCAATCCATGCTTCTTCATTACAATCACCTTCACATATCCATTGGACCAAAGATCAGCTGCACCCACATTCCAAACCTCGAACAATTCGATACCGTCTTAGCCAATTATGCCGAGAAGGCCAACCCCATCTTGCCCGCCAACTGTTCGATGAAATTCCCCATCCAACCACCGTTGTTTGGAACTCAATCATTATTGGATTCATATGTAATAACATGCCTCATGAAGCTATACTCCTTTATTCCCAAATGAAATCCAAGTCTTTTCTATGTGATTCCTATACTTACTCCTCGACTCTTAAAGCCTGTGCTGAAACTCGTAGTCTTCGGATAGGTAAAGCGGTTCATTGTCATATTTTAAGGTCGCATTTGTATCCTAGTAGGATAGTTTGTAATTCTCTTTTGAACATGTATGCCAGTTGTTTGTATGAGGATGTGAAAAGGGTGTTTGAATCAATGCCAAAAAGGAATGTCATTTCGTGGAACATTTTGATTTCGTGGTATGTGAAGGTCGGAGTGTTTGCAGAAGCTGTTAGCCATTTTGTAAAAATGATGAAGTCCGGACTTAAACCCACCGTCGTAAGCTTTGTTAACGTGTTTCCTGCTGTAGCAGGAATGGGTGATTCTAGGACTGCTGATGTTGTTTATGGGTTGCTTGTTAAATTGGGTGATGAGTATTCTACAGATGTGTTTGCTACAAGCTCTGCTATTTCTATGTTTGCTGAACTTGGTTCTCTTGAATCTGCAAGGAAGATATTTGATAATAGTTTAGAAAGGAATATAGAGGTTTGGAACACTATGATTGGTGGATATGTCCAGAACAATTTTCCTGTTGAAGCACTAGATATTTTCAATCAAGCTCTTCAAGCATCAGATGATGTTGCTGTTGACGATGTGACTTTGATCTCGGTTTCAACAGCAGCCTCACAGTTGCAGCACCTGGACCTTGCTATGCAGATACACGCGTATATTATAAAAAGTTTGCCTGTTTTACATGTGATTGTGATGAATGCACTTATAGTTATGTATTCCAGGTGTAATTCCATTCAAGAAAGCTCAAAAAATTTCAACAGTATGAATGAAAGAGATATCGTTTCTTGGAACACCATGATTTCCTCTTTTGTGCAGAATGGGATGAATGATGAAAGCTTGATGCTTGTTCGCGAGATGCAAAAGCAAGGGTTTCTGATTGATGACGTAACAACATGTGCTCTGCTATCCACAGCATCCAATCTCAGAAACCAGGAAATTGGGGTACAAACCCATGGTTATCTTCTTAGGCATAATATTCAATTTGAGGGAATGGAAAGTTATCTCATTGATATGTATGCAAAGTCTGGTCTGATAAGAGTGGCCCAAAATCTCTTTGAGAGAAGTTGCTTACATGGTAGAGATCAAGCCACATGGAATGCAATGATCAGTGGGAACTGTCAGAACGGGCTAATTGAGCAGGCTTTCGATGTTTTCAGGCACATGCTTGAACACAATGTTCCACCAAATGCTGTTACTATCGCATCAATCCTTCCAGGCTGCAGTTTTGTCGGAAATGCAAGATTAGGCAAACAAGTCCATGCATTCTCCATACGCAGTGTCTTGGATCATAATGTTTTTGTGCATTCTGCTTTGGTGGACATGTACTCCAAATTGGGTATAATTGCATCTGCAGAAAATGTCTTTTCTCTTTCCCCTGAAAAAAACGTCGTAACATACACAAATATGATAATGGGTTATGGGCAAAACGGGATGGGTAAAAAATCTCTTGATCTATTTAATTCGATGAGAGAAAGCGGCATACAACCTGATTCTGTAACGATAGTGGCAGTTCTGTGTGCCTGCAGCTATGCTGGGTTGGTGGATGAAGGCCTTCAATTGTTTGAATCAATGGAGGTGAAGTATAAAATTGTACCTTCACTTGAGCATTACTGTTGTGTTGTAGATATGTTAGGGAGAGTTGGCAGGGTGTCAGAAGCCTATGAGTTTGTTAAAGGATTGGGGGAGAAGGGTAATGTTTTGAGAATTTGGGGATCACTTCTGGGTTCTTGCAGAACCCATGGAGAATTTCAATTGGGAAAAGTTGTTGCCGAGAAATTGCTTGAGATGGGTGTGGGAAATAGAAGTGCAGGTTATCATGTACTGTTATCGAACATATATGCAGAGGAAGGAAACTGGGAGTCTGTTGACAGACTAAGGAAAGAAATGTATGAAAAAGGAATGGTCAAGGAAACTGGCTGCAGTTGGATTGATAATACTGGTCGTATAGATCATTTCAAGTCGAGGGACAGAAATCACACTGATGGTGATGAGATATACCAAATGCTGGATGTTCTGGATACCAACATGAAGGAAGAGGTTGGATTTTTGAGCCCCAGGGGTGACCAAGAAAGTACAAAAATGTCATAAAAGGGGTATTTTGGTCATTTATCATCATTTCGTTACAATTCTTGAGATATATTGTGTGAAGAGACAAATTCCAATTCCTTTGACATATTTCATTCCATTTCCTACAATCAAACTCATGGTCAAACCTATTCAATTCCAATTCTTTGACATATTCCATTCACTCCAAAAAGCTAACCGAACGTTCCCTCATATACTGATATACTTCCTGAAAACTGGAGCATGTGTTGCGCTCTAGATGATTTTAGTTTCTATGAAATATGGGGTTTTTCAAATACGGTGCTGTAATACTTCTCTTGAGTCTCTTGTGTATTTTCTACGGTGGAAAGCGGTACATGGTGGTGCACCATCTTCTGAAGCAAAATGTACTAGAATGTTGCTGATGCTGGTGTTCATTGAATTTTGACCGATAGTTGAGCCGACTCAGATAGGCCTGCTTCCAACTTTTGAGATCAGGTGCATATATCCACTTCTATGAGTTAATCTTTTCATTCTTTTTGTTGCTTTTGCTAATATGTAAGAAACATACTCTTATATACACGAGCTATTCCTTTGGATTTCTCAGAACTGCTCTTTCCTCCATCCATGGAGTTATATGAATAATGCTGTATGATGATTTAGTTTTCTTTAATGCAAGAAGTTGTCCCTATGTAAAGAATAGTGCTTTTGGATATAGCTTTCGTAAACCTACAGAGGACAGTTCCAAGAAATGCTATTCAAGTTAATGAATCTAGCTATCTTTGCTTATCCCTATATTTTCTTACAACTTCTAAAGGGTTCATTTTTATAACCATCTTGAACTGGTTTAAAATCTTTATTTTCTTCAATCTGCACTGTTGCTTCCATTTCTTGTTTATTGTTTTAGACTTCATCACTTCAATGAACATGAGCCAGATATACAGTCATGGAACCTTTCATTTCATTTAGTATGCCACTTTTTGTATATTCTTATATTCTTGCAATTTATTGCAATACACATCACCCCTTTTTTGTTAAGTAACATCATTATTATTGATGGGTTTGATTTCCATCTTAATCTTTCATCAACACATTGATTATTTGAAGATATGGACAGTCAGAAGATAATATTTGTCTTTATCCTTTTATGTCTGTATTCTTGTTACTTTGTTTTTTCCTGAATGTACTACTGAATTCATATGATGACGTGAATAACAAGAACGCTGGAAATGAACATGGATGTAAGCATATTGTTGAACCATGTAAATACTGTTTTTCTTTTTCTGTTTTATGCAATTCATCGTTATGTATGATTGTCGAAACTGAAAACCCGTAATCCCAATTACAACGGTAATACTGGTTAGGTGCCCTATACCTCTTTGAACAACACATATTTTTCTCTTTGATGAGAATCTATATGGTTTTTATACGGATCCTTCTTTGAATGAAATTCAATGGGATCCGTGCTGTTTGTTTTTTTAAGAGGTGCTTAAGTCTGAAGTCTTATTTCACTTCTGATTGATAGAGGTGATGCAGAAGTCTGAAATCTGATTGTTTTTGTAAACTACTAAATTATCCGTGTCAAATTAAAACCCTAAAAACTTTCGTAGCACCAGCCGACCTCACTATCACCCCTTTCCTGTCCATGTCCAAATCCTTCATGATTATTTGCTATTCTCTTTTACTATAAAATAGTTATACTTTCCTGACCACAATCGTATGGTGTAAAAATGATGGGTTAGAATGGGTCCCAGTTACTTCATTTTTTCTTTTCTTTCTGCAGAAGGAAGATGCCATTTGAGGTCTCAATCTATCCACAATTCTTTGACGTTATTGTGATATATTAAATGGTTCCCATGAGCATAAGATTCATACGTCTTACTGCTGCCAGCAATTAAATGATAATATTATCTACAAAGACCGCCACATAAATATAAGATAAACTTCAAACAAATTCATCGACCGAAAGAAAATGGCGAATACAGTTGCAGTAGAGCTGGTATTCATCCCTGCACCAGGGGTCGGTCATATCATGTCCACCGTCGAGATCGCAAAACTACTCGTGAATCGAGATCAACGCCTCTCCATAACCGTCCTTGTCATCAAGCTGCCTCCTAGCTCGGGTTCTGGCTCGGCTATCACCACCTACATCGAATCGTTGGCTAACAAGACTTTGGATCGGTTGTCCTTCATTGAACTCCCTCAAGATGAAACCCCACCATCTCGCGACCCAAAGGCTCCCATGACTTCATTCGATGAATTCATCAACAGTCATTGTAAATACGTTAGAATCGCTGTGGCCGACATGATGAGTTCCGGCCGGGTCGCGGGGTTCGTCATCGATATGTTTTGCACCAGTATGATCGATGTGGCGAATGAGTTTAACGTTCCAACATACGTATTCTTTACTTCTAATGCCGCTTTTCTTGGATTTCAATTGTATATCTTGTCACTCTGTGATGATGAGAAACGAGATGTCGTTGAATTGAGCAACTCAGATGCTATGATACCGGTTTCAAGTTTCGTCAAACCGGTGCCAACAAGCGTATTTCCTTTAATGATCAAGACTAGAGAAGGGCTGGATTTCGTTATGAGGTTAGTCCGGAAACTGAGAAAGGCCAAGGCCATCATGGTCAATACGTTCTTGGAATTGGAAACATATGCAATCAAGTCGTTGTCTTCTGATAGTCGCTTACCGTTTGTATATCCGGTTGGGCCTCTACTCAATCTAGAAGGTGGTGCAGGAAAACCATTGGAAGATGATGTGAAGAGGTGGTTGGACGGTCAACCGCCGTCCTCGGTGGTGTTCTTGTGTTTTGGGAGTATGGGAAGTTTTGAGGAGGTCCAAGTGAAGGAGACAGCATATGCTCTAGAGCGGAGTGGCCACAGTTTCGTGTGGTCCCTACGTCGACCTCCGTTAGAAGAAACAACAATTGGGAATCCAAGTGATTACGAGGATCCAAGAGTTGTGTTGCCGGAAGGATTCATGGAGCGCACTGCAGGAATCGGGAAAGTGATCGGGTGGGCTCCACAGGTAGATATGCATAAAAGACAAAGGTTAACCGATTTTGGAGCGGTTAAAAAAAGGTCTGCCCCAAGAACCGGTTATAGGGCAAGACCTGATTCGGTCCATGATTTCGAACCAAGGACCGGTTAAAAAGAAGGCTTGTTCAAAGCCCGTTAACCGGTTAAATGGTTAACCGAAAACTGTTCCTCTCAAGGACTAAATATGACCGTTTTTGTTTGAAATTTGGACCGATTTAACCGGTCAAGGACCGAACAACAGTAACATTCCAAAAAAAGACGATCATTTTTTGCTTTTCAAGATTTTTGTTGCTCACTTGTAAATTGTCATAGATACCCATTCTAACAACTATATTCCATGGTCACAGGTGGCGTTGCTGGCTCACCGTGCCGTGGGGGGGTTTGTGTCCCACTGCGGGTGGAACTCCACGTTGGAGAGTTTATGGTTCGGTGTGCCCATGGCGGCATGGCCAATGTACGCCGAGCAGCAGATGAATGCATTTGAAATGGTGGTGGAGCTGGGATTGGCGGTGGAGATTAAAATGGATTACAAGAAGGATGTGTTTAATCCTAAGGCCGATATGGAGATAGTGACAGCAGATGAGATCGAGGGCGGCATAAGGCGGCTGATGGCGGATGATACGATCAGAACAAGAGCAAAAGATATGAGCGAAAAGAGCAGAGCAGCAGTGGTGGAGGGCGGTTCGTCGTATGCTTCTGTTGGCTGTCTTATTCAGGATTTTGTGAGAAACATCTCCTGAAGTGGAGGGTATAGTTGAAGGCTGGTATGTGGTGCAAGTGCCATCCATCGCCAGAAACAAATCATGATTGACTACATTTTGTTTCCCCCATCTCAGATTGTCATTTTTGCATAATCACACCGTAAGTTATTATATGCCTACTACACGCGTCACACAGAGATACTGCTGAGGAATATGTAAACCTATGGGGTCGCACACAAAGAATGCGTTTGTTTCCATATTTAGAAACCCAGATTAAATCAAGTTGATTAAGGAAATAATTATTCTTGAAGAATAATTATGAAAATATGTGTTAAACTGTAATTATGATAATTACAGTGTGAAAACGTAATTATGTTAATTACGTGATGTTATCTGTAATTATATATATATAATTATATTTAAAGTTTAAAAGATAATTATATATATATATATATATATATATATATATATATATATTTGAATTTGAATTTAAATATTACAGATAAATACTAAACCTTATTTAAACCCTATTCGAATTATAGTCTAACTATAATTCTTCTGGTATAAATAAGGCATTGGGCTAAACCTTTTTCTTAACGATTTGAAATCAGAATTAGCCTTTCAAAAAAATATAGAAAAAAAACTTTTTCTTTTCTGTAAAACACATATAGATCTGGGTTCTTGGGCTAGCACCCGGAGGAGACGGAAAACGTGTTCGTTTGTGGACTACCGATAGAGGAAATCTACTTTATTTCTTGGTGCTCCGTTTCAATCTCGACAGATCTTGTAAGGTACATATTCTAAACACCCTATGGTGTGATTTTGTTTTTAATTAAATGCATCATTGGATCCGATTGGGTTTTAAGGCTTATTTAGAAAAACTTTCTATAATATTTTGTAACCAAAATTTATTATTATTTTCCACTGCGTCGTATCAGTTACAAATTGTATTAAAACCCAACAGTGGTATCAGAGTCACTTTGATGATATTTACTTAAAAGGGAACAAGATATTTTATATGGCAAATTAATTATTTAATTGGACCCTAATTCCTATTATTTATTTGGACCTTAATTCTCTCTAATTATTTAATTGGACCCTAAATTGTTAATTGGGCCTCAACATGTTGACCCTGTAAGTCTCAAAAGGGTTTTATAACCCTAATAATTATCGCACACGCCGCTAAAAGACATCTTCTTCTTCTGCCGACCACATCGCCGGCCACCGCTGGCAATTTGCGGTTGTTGCCGCTGGGTGGCTCGATGTTTTTATTTAGAATCGATCGCCGGTCTTCTGCGGCTGTTGCCGCCGATCATCGTCGTTATCCAAGAAAAGAAAGGAGGCCCCGACAGGCTAGTTATGTAAGCTATCTTCAACATCGTCTCGGCCCTGCCGTTTTCCCCCTCTCCACGCCACCACGGTGGTGTTTTTCTTTTGTTGTCGTCTCCAAGCCACCGTCGAAGAACTGTTGGTGATGGTTTGTTTTGTCTCACGTCACTGGCTGTGTCACCGTCGTTTGCTGCTGCCGGCTAGAGTCGATCGGGGACACGGTCTTTGGACCGTTTGTTAGAGGATTTGTGTCATCCTTCTGTAGCCTGTACTCCAACCATGGTGTCACTTGGTTGTTACCACCGTTCCTTGCCATAGGGTTGTTGCACTCTCGGCTTCTATTCACGCCATATCGCCACCTTGGAGAACGGCCAAGACCGTGGGGTCTGGTATCTTTGCTCGACCCTCCAAAACAGTGAGAAACTCGTTGTCGACCACTATTGGCAACTGTTAGGCAGTCGAAGCTGTTGTTTTTGTCGAGCCACATGAGTCTACGACCTCTGTGTGGCTGTAGCTTCTCGTTAAGCACCTCTCGACTTTGGCCGGTTAGCAGCTGTGAGTTTTGTCTCTCCATACCACCGCTGGCCACCGAGCCAAGCAGGTGGATCATGTGTTGGTCACCATTGTTGAGCGGTTTGATGTGGTATTCAATTTTCACAGGTCTCTCAATCGAGTGACTATAATTTCTTGTAAAGGGCGGAACATTGTTGTCAGATTTGTGACCGAGCAACTTGGTTGCTGTGTTTCCAACCGATGTCGTCGATGCTGCTATGGCTCGTATGGATGTGCAACTAGGGGTGTGGTCCTCAGCCGCTGCAGACGAGACCCTAGCAGGCTTCGGCCGTGTCTCAGTCCTCTATCACCTATGGCTTGAAGCCATGCGGTTTGGACTGTTGCCCTAATCGTTTTTGGCTTAGGCCAATGAGTCTTGGCCCGATAAGTTTTGATCCGTTTTTGTTTTAGGCTGTGTTTTTCGTTACCGCCTAATCTGGAGTCATCTCATTTTGGGTTGATGTCCTATTTTGAGAGTTAGGCCCGGGCTAGTAGGCCCAAGCATTATTTTGGGTTGTTACCTAAGTCTTTCGCTTTGGGTTTAGGTCCAAAAGGGGTTTTGGGTCATGGTTTGTTAACCTACAATTAAAATGGGTAAATTAAATTTATTTTGCCATATGAAATTTTGTTTCGTATAATTTGGTCATTTTATTTATGTTAAATTATCTCGACCAAATTGTCTTATTTTATGTTCAAAATAATAGTTGTATAATATATGGTTTGCCCTAAAGACCCGTGGTTGATTTATTTTTGTATTTGGAAAATTAAAATGTATTAATTGCAAGGGTTGTAATTTTAAAATTTTCTAGATAGGGGCGATTATAAAATAGGGTAAGATATGTTATCTTTCTATTTTAAATTGTAAACCAAACGAAGACGGAGTTCCAAGAGATCGAGACGGAGTCCCTGGAGTTCACCAAGATGGCGAGGCCAGTGGGAACTTGAAGACATCCTTAGAATTGACCTTGGTTGTTGTGTTGACTCACAACACCACATTAGGGGGAAATCCATATATTATTGTTGTGATTGTATATTTTGTGATTGTTTTTATTTATTCTTTTATTATTGTTATGATAATTGCAAACGCTTTAAAATAAAAATCAAACGCGCAAAACAAGTTTTAAATCGGTAAATAAAATATGATATTTTGAAATCGATATGTTTATCAAAATCAAACCGATTTAATGAGATAAACTTTTAAAACAAGGTTTTAGAAATAAAATCAAACGTTTTAAAAGAATTAGAATGTTTTCTAAAATTAAACCATTTACAAAATTGTAAACTTAACACCACCCATTTAGGGTACTTGTCGAGCATATAGGATTCCGGTGTGGTCAGTGCTCGGCCAATCATACCGGTTGAATATAGTGTAAGACAAGGAGCCAAAATAACGAGATTTAAGTGGACAGTTGCTTGGCCATTCACTTAAATAGTCGTATTTTGGACGACTGATCCCAGTAAACCCTAAGTCTAGTATTTAGGTGGGATCACGATACCTTAGTATGGTTTGTTTACTTGAGAATATCATAGACAATTGCTTGGCCATTTATGAGTATTTTCAAGGCGTTGAAGTGGGATTAAACATGCCAATTTTAATATATGATATATTGAATAGGATCCCACGACATCTAAGAGTTATGTTGAACATAATTGAACGATGCCTACCCAAATAGCCTAATTCCATAGACAGTTGCTTGGCCATTTATGGAAGTAGGTGAAATATGGATCTTAGCTCAAATAAAATGATTTTGAAAGGTTAATCCATTTATTTGAGACATTAAAGTTACTAAAATTAAATCATATTTTTGTAGATGTTTACCTCATATTCAAACTCAAACAACTTATCCCAATTCACACTACGGTCAATCCTAGATAATGAAAAAATGGACGGAGCGAACTTCATCGAATGGTTTCGCCTCCTAAGGGCAGTCCTTAGGTATGAAAAGAAGTTCTACGTTCTTGAAAACCCCCCTCCAAATGATCCTACCAGAGATGCTCCAACTGAAGCCAGAACTGCTTATGATAAGTACCAAGATGACTCTCTGATTGTTGGTTGCCTAATGTTATCCACCATGCTCTCGAATTATTACGAGATCATGAAAACATGACTTCTTGGGATATGATATGTTCACTGAAGTCTATGTTTTGGTTACAAATAAAACGGGAGAGATTTGATACAATTAAAGCATTGTGTGCTTGTAAAATGACTGATCGTTCGTCAGTTAGTACCCACATTTTGAAAATGAAAGGGTACTTTGACGAACTGACCCGTCTTGGTTTCCCACTAGGTCAAGAGTTGGAAATCGATATGGTTCTCAACTCTCTACCCAAAACATATAAGCAGTTCGTTAAGAACTATAATATGAAAGGTTTGAATAAGACTCTCACAGATCTTTACAACATACTTAAAACTATCGAGAGAGATATGAAATCCAAGTTGGGTTCAACCAAACCAAAACAGGCTTTGATGATCAAACTTGACAGTGGGATATTCAAGAAAAAGAGGGAGATAACCAAGGGTAAAACACATGTTGGATGCTCCAACATAGATAAGGGCAGAGGAGAAATTCCTGAGGTTGCAGTATGGTATAATTGTTTTCACCATGGGCACCAAATGGTACTTGTCCAGCCCGATTGGCAGAAATCAAGAATCAGAAGGCTAACAGAGTCGGACCTTCAGGTATGTACCAATTTGATTTAATTCATTTCTGACTAAATGTTACATATTGAGTATGATACTCATATTAGTACTACTTTTCAGGAAATAAGAAGTGAAGAGAAGATGAAACAAGACAAAATGGAGCTAAGCTAGTTGTTGTTAATCAAAGGGACATATGATATGAACTTTCCATATGGTCTTACATTAACACTTAGCAAGTGTCTTTATGTACCTAGTGCTACTAGGAATTTATTTTCATTTTCTCAATTACAACGAACCGAATTTATGTTTTTAGAAATAAATTTTCGTTTTATCTTAATAAATGTTTTATGAAATTAATAGTTGTAATTATAAATCAATATAACGAATTAAGTGGGGCTTAAAACCGATATATTTGTGACATTTAAACAAGAAACACATAGCCAAACTCCAGGCGGACGGAGAGTTGGAATCATATGATGATTCATATGATAATTCATATGATACATGTGTATCTTATTAGTCAAGTTGACAAAAGAGCCTTCAAAGGGTAAAACCTTTAGGGGTTACAAGAACTATTAGGAGTTAACCATACTGATGTATGTGATACTTATAGTTATGTCACAAGATAAGATCATCACTACTTCATTACATCCTACTGATGACTTTATTAGACATAGGTATGCTTACCTAATAGAACAAATATAAAAGCTTTGAAAGAAGTAGTGAGTATACTTGGCAAAGGATAAAGATGCTTCGGTTAGATCGAGGTCATGAATATCTAAGCCAATAAATAATCGTAGAGATTTTTGGGATTGTATCCCAGTTGACTCCTCACGGAACACCACATCATAATGGTGTATCCAAGAAGAGAAATAGAACCCTGTTGAACATGGTTCACTCTATGACGAGTCTCACCACTCTACCTAAATGTTTATGGGGTTATGCCCTAGAAACAGTTGCCCAAATACTATTTTATGTAGCAACCAACAAGGACCAATAAAAGTCGCTCTTTTAATATGAACTTGGTAGATCCCAAAGTTATCATATTTGAGAATATGGGGTTATAACGCTTAAGCTAAGCATAAAGCTTTTGAAAAGCATGATTCAAAGGTCTAAATAATACATCTTTATGTGATATCCAGTTGGATATTGTTTCTATAGGTCTAGCGAGAACAAAAGTTTTGTTAACGTACCCTGGTGAATTCTTAAGAAAAAGATTTTCTGTAAAGAATCACAAATGGGGACACGGTAGATCTTGAAGAAATTCAAGAACCACAAATATGGGAAGATGGTTGACACTGACATTCAACAAGATGTTGAGCTTCAACAAGCTGTTGAAGATAATCAATGAGATACAAAATAATCCGAAGATCGGATTACTGATAAATGGCAAGATGACCATGAAAACTGATGTCAAAAGCCACATTCCTTAAAAGGAATTTTGAGCGAGAATGTATGCAAGGCTTTAAAACATCGAACCTAAAAGTGCAAGTTGCAAAAGTCCATTTATGGACTAGAACAATCATCTCGTAATTGAAATCTTGTACAAACAAGAAGGTCAGTAGGAGCATAACAATATTCTAGATCCTATATGACATCCCAATGCTTGAAGGTGTAAAATCATAGATTAGAACAGTACTTCGCGATGAAGGATCTAGAAGAGACAAAGTCCTTGGTATAAAGATCTATCGTGGTAGATCAAAGTGCTTAATTAGATTAAGCAAAAGTACATACATTGAAAATATCTTGAAACACTTCAAGATGAAGGGTTCCAAGAAAGGAAACTTGCCAATAGAACATAGTGTACATCTGACCGAAACTCAGAGTCCTAGTACTAAAGAGGACATGAACCGTATGAAGGGTGTTCCCTGTGTTTCAACCAAATGTTCAATCATGTACGCCATGTTAATTTACTAAGACCGGACGTCTCGTATGCCTGAGCATGACGAGCAGATATTAGTCAAACCATACAACAATGAAGAACATTCTGAAGTATCTAAAGATACGTTCTTACTGTACAACGGTTATGAAAGAGATCTGTGTGTTTAATAATACACATATGCTAGTTTCAAAACCGACTGTAATGACTTAAAATGTAACAGGGATATATGTATTGAACGGAGGTACTATGAGTTGTAAGAGCTTACATACAAATCTACTTGTCAAGCCTATGTCTCAAAACAAACATGATGTTCATGTTATAGGCTTGAGGATTTTTATATTGAATAATAATTTTAGTAAACTTTAAACTTTCTAGAACATTAAAACAGTTATGTTTTTATCTGATATGGCATACTGGGTATGAGTATATACATTAAACATTTATGTGTTCATTATTAGCATGTTTAAGTATCCTTAAATAAATATGATGATCATATTATTTAGAATTGTCCTTGATCGATTATTACTAGGGGACTAGTAATAAATCAAGATCATTGTAAAGTATGTTCATAGTCCAACTTGGAAGTGCACTAGGTGCAACCAGAGTCACATGCGCTTGTCGGTGCACAAGGCATTGGATAAGATCCACGGTCAGGATCACCTCATAGATCGGCGTCATAAGGTGAGTCCTGAAATAGTAAACACTCTTTATCCTCATACTTGAGATGTGCATTGGGATCTAATGCACAAGGAGTGTTATGCTTTGATATAGTCTAACGTTACCCTTAACCGGGTAATCATAAGGGCTATGTTGGGTATAACATGAATTGTGTAGTTAGTCGTGTACATGCAATATGAGATTTGCTCTTTTCATATTGAAAGAGATATTTATGGGCCCCTCGATTACATAGTTTGATTTACATGCATGAACAAGTGGATTAGTTGGACTAATGGTACTTGTATATCAAATATGTTGGGATCGAAAAACATATTCTTTGAACTATAAAGGATGAGATAGATCTATGCCTTAAGTTCAAAACAAAATATCGTGAAACAAAAGGATAATGAATGATTATACTATATGACTGATTGGATCCATCAAATTGCTCGAAGGTAAAAGCCTATTTACATAGCCTTGGGGGCGATGACGTGTTGCTAGACGCTTACCATCGTCTGTGTTACTGTGTATCGTGTGCAAGTGGGAGAATGTAAGTTATTATATGCCCACTACACGTGTCACACAGAGATACTACTGAGGAGTATGTAAACCTATAGGGTCACACACAAAGAATGCGTTTGTTTCCATTTTTAGAAACCCAGATTAAATCAAGTTGATTAAGCAAATAATTATTCTTGAAGAATAATTATGAAAATATGTGTTAAACTGTAATTATGATAATTACAGTGTAAAAACGTAATTATGTTAATTACGTGGTGTTATCTGTAATTATATATATATATATATAATTATATTTAAAGTTTAAAAGATAATTATATAGACTTGAGATCATGTGAGACCAGGCCATTTCCGTGAGACCACAAAAATAATACTAAACCTTCACAGCAAAAGACTGTGAAGTTATTATAAAGGTAAACCTTCACAGTGTTTTTGTTGTGAAGGTTTGTTGTTTTTCGTTTTCCTTCACAATGAATCGCTGTGAAGTTTTAGTGTTATTTTATGGTCTCACCGGTCTCACGAAAACAGGTTTGTCTCACATGAACCCAACCCTAATTATATATATATATATATATATATATATTTGAATTAGAATTTAAATATTACAGATAAATACTAAACCTTATTTAAACCCTATTCGAATTATAGTCTATCTATAATTCTTCTAGTATAAATAGGACGTTGGGCTAAACCTTTTCTTAACGATTTGAAATCAGAATTAGTCTTTCAAATAAATACAAAAAAGAAATATTTTCTTTTCTGTAAAACACATATAGATCTAGGGTTCTTGGGCTAGCACCCGGTGGAGACGGAAAACGTGCTCCGTTTCAATCTCGACAGATCTTGTAAGGTACATATTCTAAACACCCTATGGTGTGGTTTCGTTTTTAATTATATGCATCATTGGATCCGATTGGGTTTTAAGGCTTATTTAGAAAAGCTTTCTATAATATTTTGTAACCAAAATTTATTATTATTTTCTGTTGCGTTACAAATTGTATTAAAACCCAACACACACAATTTAGTAAGTACCGATAATCTTACCCAATAAATAAGGGTGGTAAACCTTACCTGAGTAACGCTTACCAGGTAAGATTATTACCTACTGTGCCATTTTGAGGGCCGAAAATCTTACTCGACAAGATAGTAGGAGACTATTATCATAAAACGCTTACTGGGTAACGTTTGGTAAAGGGTTCCTTAGTCACCGACCATAATCACTACCCTTGGGGTTACATAATAATATATGGTTCATCATAAATCCTTGTTGCCTTACTGCTTTCGATGAACATGAGTTTGTCTTCCTTTTCTTATAGCATGTAATATAAAAAACAAATTTCTTAAACTTATTCAAGTAACTTCTCGTTGATGGATCGTTTCATTAAGATTCAATACAAATTACGATGTCATTTTGTTATTCATAAATGGGGTTTTTAATCTTTTTAGGTTTATACGCTACTCCAGGTAAAAATCCGCTCGATTTTGATTTGCACATATATTACAAATACTCTCATTATCATTTCCTTTTGTTATGCCTTCCCTGGGAGCAATGTGCAACGTGGGAAATCGTTTGAGAGGCAAGGGGTATAACCGAGATTGGTCTTGTGTTACCCCGACAAACAAACCTTTGATTGGTTACGGGTTTGGCCAACGATAGGCACCAATATAAGGTCAAAATATTTTTTTGGATAAACAACTGTGTTTTACCCTATATGTACATAAGGATTTTTTTTGGGGAGAACCGTGAAAAAAAAAGAACCGATATTCCATTCAAATCTTAGATCGAGAAATCAACGGATGACCACCTTTTTAAAATAAAAATAAAAATATATCTCCATAATTTTTGTATTCCAGGAACTACAATGAAAATCAGAGTGAAACAAATTACTCTAAAAATATAATTAATCACTTTATTATATTAATTTGACATCCATTTAATATATATTTTCATCCGTATTTTGGTGGTTCAGTTATTTGTTTTAGCTTCTACCATCCCTAGCTACATAATACACATAAAATTAACACCCAATTAAATGATATCCGTCTACAATCCATATTAAGACCGGCACTTAAAACACAAGATAAACTTCAGACAAACTCATCAACTACAAGAAAATAATGGCGAATACATGAGTTGCGAAGCTGGTATTCATTCATGCACCTTTGGTCGATCATATCAACAACCATTGAGATCGCAAAACTAGTTGTAAATCGAGATCAATGCCTCTCTCTAACCTTCCTTAATTATCATCAAACTGCCTCTGATCGCCACTTACGTCGAATCATTAACTATAGATCAAATATCCTTCATTAATTGAACTCAAAGATGCAACCCCACCAAAGCTCGATTCGAGAAACCCGATGACTTGGTTCGATGAATTCATTAACAGTCATTGCAAATTATATGTCAGAAACGTGGTGGCCGGCCGGCATGATAAGTCAACTGGGTTCCGAGAAGGTCGTCAGATTTGTTGTTGTTTTTGGGTTCTAAAACTAAAGAAATAGAATAACAAGGAATTATACTACTTGTTGCTTTCAAGGCGAGTGATCTCTCTATCCTTAAGGCAATTTCGCCCCCACCGTAGGTGATTTGGGATTTGGCGAATTGCTTCTTAAGATACCATGAAGCAACGTATGTAGATTGATTATCAACACCGCACAAGTGGTGATAATCCCCGTTAAACTATTGAGTTTCAAGGATTTCGTAAAGCCTAAAAGATGTAGTTCTATAGCAAAACATCTTTATAGGTAATCTCGTATATTGAGAGATGATTCGTTTTCGGTGTCTAATGTTAGGTATATATAGATAAAAGTGACACCTTTTTGAACTGTCACGAAATGACAGTTTAGTGTCAAAAGGCATCAATAGCGACGCTTCAAACCGTCGCAATTGTTCTAATAGTCACCATCAAAGTCAACAGTTTCCAAAGGCGACGCTTCTGGCCGTCGCATCTGTTCGAACAGACACCACCGAGACTATTAGCGACTCTTCGAGGCGTCGTGACCATTGTAGTGGGTGCCATCGAACCAACAGCCCCTTCTTGGACCGTCGCATCTACTTAATGGCATATTTTCGTGAACCGTTGCATATGTTCACGAAGGGTCACAATTACTAATAACGAAAACAAAATTTGCGGCTCAAAGCGGTTCGCGATGATGCGTGTGTGCGAAGTGCAAAGTGCGCCATCAAAGCGTCACATTGCGCCCACGCCTACGGTCGCGCGCGCATAATGGTGCGTTGCACCCTTGTGGAGCCACACCATTTCCAATATATAATAAATTAATATATGGAAAGTGTTTCTACTTATATACCCACTTTTATTTCACTTTTCCACCTATGTAGGACAAAGTGAAACCACCAAAATTGTCTTTTCTCTCCTTCCTAAGACTCAACCCAAAGTATTTTAGACTTTAACTCATTTTGAAAATTTCCCCAACAAACCCCCACCATTTTCAAAATAGACTTGAATTTGAAAAGACCGACACGACAAGACCTAACCAGATTCCGAAATCCTTGGGGGTGTTATGCATAAGCAAAGGTGGAGTCTTGCACCTTGAACCTTTACGTAGTGAAAGTGCTCAAATCTAACTAGGGTAAGAATGGTTGAACCAAAGTCATTGAACCATCTTCTTTTATATATTAGACGGAAACACCTCACGCATATCCTTCCTCTCATTCATTCAACCACTATAAGACGACCCGTTAACTGGCCATGGGTCTATATCTTGATTTCTCAGAATGTTCTAGAGCCAAGCCCTTTAGCTCATAGGAAGCGGCCTCACTTAGACCTTATCAAGAGTGTTCCCGTAACTTGAACACTTCAACACATATCGTGTTACAAGTCCATTAATAACTAGATTCAACCTTTCTTTACATTACGGTTCCAAGTTCTGCTGACCTTAGGGATGGTTTTTTAAAACATTGCAGAACTTTCAGTCATATTCAAATGATGTACTTTAACTTAATCTTGAGACTTGGTGAAATACCAAGTGTCAAGACAAGGTTCCATCACGAGTGACTATTTATAGGTGGGCTTGAGACCCATCCCATTTGAAGTGCTTTCAATCAATTTTCTTGGTAATCCTTTTGTGAAAGGATCTGCTAAGTTCTTACTTGATCGTAAGAAACTAATGGCGATTACCCCATCATTTATTAATTGATTTACTTGCCTATGTCTAAGACCAATATGTCTGGACTTACCATTATACACTTGATTGTATGCCCTTGATAGTGTAGCCGCACTATCACAGTGTATAGAAATTGGCGGCATTGGCTTTGGCCATAAGGGTATGTTAATCAACAAGTCCTTTAACCATTCTGCTTCTTTGCAACAAGAAGCTAAAGCAACAAATTCCGATGCCATGGTAGAATCTGTTATGCAACTTTGTTTCTTTGATCCCCAAGACACTGCACCTCCGCCAAGTGTGAAAATCCATCCACTTGTAGATGCATAGTCTTCTTGATCATTTATCCAACTTGCATCGGTGTATCCTTCCAATACTGAAGGATATCCACTATACTCCAAACCATAATCCATGGTTTTCTTCAAATACTTGAGTACCCGATTTACAGCATCCCAATGTGCTTTTCCAGGCTTACTAGTATGTCTACTTAATCTTCCTACAGCATAGGCGATATCAGGTCTAGTACAAGTCATAGCATACATTAAACTACCAATAACTTTAGCATATTCATTTTGAGCTAATACCTTACCGGTATTAGTCGTCAATCTAGAACCTACTTCGAACGGAGTTGTTGGATCATAAATTGTATTCACGATTAAAGTTAAAGTTAAGGGTTTAAACTGCAATTGTGTTAAAGTTAATTAGAGGGTTTAATCTGTAATAGGTTGATAGATTTATTATTATTGGGCCTCAAGCCCATAAGCCCATATGGCTTAGATATAAATAGTTTTGGTTAATTAGTTTTTAGGTTTAAGAACTCTGATAATTCTCTAAACAGTAGCCGTACATTTTCTCTGTAATCCTACATTCAAGGTATCAAGAACACACAAGGTTTTCATTGATTATTCAAGGGATTGGTATGTTATTCTAATCTTTATATCTCTTGATATATATTGTGTTGTGTTTAATTATCAACTAGATTATCTGGGTTTAACAAGTGGTATCAGAGCCTAAAGAATCAAGCTTTTTGGATTAAATCTGTGTTCTTCATGTTTATCGACTTCTTACTGTATGCATAATTGAGTTCATGAATTAATGAGTTTTTATGCACAAAATTGATATGATTAGATGTGTTTCGTGCTATTGAATGTTATCTGATTGGTTAATTGCATTTAAATTCATCATTTAATTAGCTTTTTGATGATTTTTTTTGGACTCTGGGTTCGACGAAGTCATAAACCGGTCGATGCTGTGTTCTTCAAATTAAGTGACAAAAAGTTGATTTTGATCATTAAGTTTGTTTGGGTTTTGTTCAATACATATTTATGGATACAAAATTATGGTTTTTGCATTGAGATTGTGTGCTTAAAATGCTTTCTGGGTTAATCATCATCGTTTTGGGTCGACCTATAAGAACATACCGGTCGTTATTCATCAGTCCTGTACCGGTCAATTGATACCAGTTGCACCACTTCGGTCCATACCGGTCGAGACACCCCGTCACACTATCCCGATCGCCCGGTACACACATAGTCCACATTGGTCACTATCCCGGTTGACAGCATATCGGTCGAATTCTTAAACCGGTCGAAATACCGGTCGGTCAAATACCGGTCGACTCTTAAGTCCGGTCGACACATTACCGGTCAAAGACCTATTCCGGTTGACACACAATACCGGCCCAAGCAACATCCCGGTCGTGCAACACCCCGGTCGAAGCATGATACCGGTCACCCTAAGCTTTGCGCTAGTGCCTATTCACGCAAGTTCATCTTCGGCCACCCGTGGCTCGCGCAAACATCACTTTGCGCCACGGCCTTGTCACGCAAACCACTACTTTGCGCCTCCCGCGTCTAGCGCAAACCTCACTTTGCGCGACCTGCCTCTTGCGCAAACTGACCCTTTGCGCCAGATTCTTTGATTATTTTATCTGAAAATTATACTGTGCAATATTGCATTTAATTATTTTTGGGAAATTTTTTTTCTGAAAATTTTTAAGTGTAGTCTTTATCCAATACTTGATTCTAACGATCTCATCTAGTTGATTCTCTTGGTACAGATATGTTTGCTTTCTAACCATACAGCTAAAGATGTCTGAAGGTTATAGCTATGATTTTGACAAGATGACTTTTTCTGAAGCAAAAGCAAATGTTAAACGTCTTGCTGGACAGTTGTCAAGATATACAAGCATGGATTTTGATTATGAAAAAGAGAATAAAAATCTCAAATCCGAGATATTACCTCTTAAAGCAGAGAACAAGGATTTAAAGATTCAGAACTAATCTCTTCTTACTCAGATCAATGTTTTAAAAGAAAATTCAAAAGATTCAGAGAAAGATTTTGTTTGCTCAGAATGCATTGATAATTCTAAAATTTATTATGGAGGAATTATTGAGTCGAAAGAGAAAGAGATCTTAAATCTTCAAGAAAAGCTGAAAAGACCTGAGAGTCTTAATTCAAGCTCTACATGGTCAAAGAAGGAGTTAATGCAAAAAGAGCTTGATGAGCTTAGAAGGAGAGCAAACATTGCTAGAGAAACATCTGAAGGGCTTAGAAAGACAAATTCTCAAGTCTGTGCGGAAAGAGATAAACTAAAAGATAAAGTTCTCAGTCTTGAGGTTGAGATTAAAATGATGAAAGAAAAGACAACCCAAGACAGAGACAATGCAATAACTCAAGATGAAATGTTGAAGATTGAGAAGGAAAGAAAAAGAATTTGCTAAGAAATTCTCTGATTTCTCCAGAAAAGCCTTTGAAGAGAAGAAATCATTAGAGCTTAGATGTGTTAAGCTTTCTTAACAAGTTTCAGACTTTGAGAAGGTTATCATTCTAGAGAAAGAAAAGGCTGAGAATGAGAAGAAGAAAGCTGAGCTGAAGGATATAGATAAAGACTTTTCTGAAGAAAAGAAAGTATTTGAAACTGAGATAGCTAAGCTGACAAGAGAGCTATCTGAGCTATCAACCAACATTCTGAAGGAAAATAAGGCAAAATCTGAATTGCATAAGAAGTTTGATCTGATTGAAAAGGAAAGAAACAGTTTGTCTTCAAAGATAAAGGAACTCGAAGAGATCGTATTCAAGGTGAAGCTAACTGAGCACAAGACGCCATAATCAATAGCTCAATCACCAAGAGATGATCAAACTGATTCAGATTGCTCACTCAAAAAGGCTTCAAGTTCACATGTTTCAAATGTTTTCTATAATCCTTTCTGTGATTCAGATGATAGTCTTACTTCTAAATCTACTAATCAGATTCGTCCTTCTAACCTTTTCTATGACAAAAATGTTGATGGTTCAGGTAACTTAAAGAAGAACTAGTCTCAGAAGAAAAGGATCTGGAGAAAAGAAGATGAAAATAGAGGAAATTGGATCTGGAGAGTTAAAGGATCTCCAGAGGAAAAGAAGAAAGAAGAATCATTTGTGCATACATCAAATGCTAAAAGGAACAATACTCCGAAAGGTAAAACTTTTGGCAAACCTGATCTGGTTTACACTATCAATCAACTGATCAGGTTAGCACAAAAGAAAATTAGTTGTTCCTACTGTGGCTCAAATGATTTTGTAAGAAAAGATTATGTAAATAACTGGTATGGTTCTTATTTCATATCTCCCACTAGAACTGCAACTAACCCATTAGGACCCAACTACCAGTGGGTACCAAAAGCTAAATCTGTGTTGCAGGCACCCAAGGTTTAAGGGGGGGGGAAAGAACAATGACTTCTGATTACTACAGATTAGGACTCTTGCCTCATTGTAAAAAATATGACTTCCAAGTACAACAACTTAGGACTCGGACTTCAATGTCAAAGAGTTTGACTTCTGAATTACATCGGTTTCATGATTAAGGATTATGCATATATTAAGGGGGAGCTTACATGCTTTATACTTTTAATGATGTATTTTCTGATTTTTCAGGAGAAGATTAGATACTATTCTCACCGGAGAATATGTAGAATGGCTCTTGAATAGCACAGTTCAAGACCCGATCTTCATTGGTATAAAGGGGGAGGATATATGAGTTTTTTTTTGTTAAAGATACTTAAATGAAAATATTCATTCCAGGGGGAGTTAAGGATTCTGACTTACAGGTATATCCTTCTAATCCTTACACTCTATCACTTGTTGAAAGATGAACAACTTTCACTTGTGGAAAATGGTTTCTTAAATGTTCAAACCACTTCCTATTCTTCAAAAATTTTCATGAATTGTGAAGAGTGATTTTAAATGATTTTTGGATACTTAATTGACAAACTCTTTTTAGTTTGAGGGGGAGAATTGCATTGTCAAACATCTTATGTTTTGACTTCTCCAAATTTTTATTCTTCATGTTTGTATTCCTTAGTGCTTACATGTACGAAAGGTTGTTGAACAACACATTCTTTTAGGAAAATACAAGGGATTCAGTGTGTGAGCTTAACATAAATTCCATGTATTCACGATAACCAGTGTTTCCTACCCAAGAAGTATTCCCTGAGTGATTGAGGGGAGAGGGGTCAAAAGAATTGAGTGATGGTGTGTGAAGAGGTAAAATGGAAAGGAGAGATTGGTTAGAAGTGAGCATTAAAAGAAAGAGGGTGAGAGAACAGAGTAAAAGAATATTAAACTCTGCACCAAACTTCTTTCTGAGCCGGGCAGCCACATTATCTGATTGGTTCACATTCTTTAGTGACCATCATTGAAAAAGGCAACTATCCCATGCCATCTCTTGCCTACAACCCCACCAACTACTCATTCTTTTCTCAAAAAGGGAATGTTTCACATTTTCTGGGGACGCAACACATACGCTATTGGTTCTTCATTTGGAAGATACTAATATTGAAAAAGAAGGAAAGTTGCCCCACCTTCGAACCCTTTCTCATGCACATTGAGTCCTTGTATAATTTGTTGCTGTCTCAACAAGTTTACATATTTTGAGTCTATATGAAAAGCAATCATCTATGCTTAATTCTTTCATACACATGCACAAGCACACAGAAATTTGTTTTCTGTCAGAACCTTCATAGATAACCATGTGTTATTCGATGATTGAATGGAAGACCTGGGGAGCCAACATCAAAACCAGCTCCTTATATAGTAACTTTGTGTTACTTAGTAACTTTGTGTTACTGACAAACATTCTAACTGAGTCATTTGTTGATTCAGGGTTACCACACTTTTAATTATTTGAATCTGAAAAGATTGAAATAATCACTCTTTCCATCTAGGAAGACTGCTCTTATTTCCACACAGGGATCTATACATGAAGATAGTGCTTATTTACTGATTTTCCATAAAGGGGGAGATTGTTTTACTATGTTTTGATGATGCTGATTCTCACCAATCATCAAAAAGGGGGAGAATAATCAACAAGGGAGAATTTTTTTGAAGTTTTGAAATAAAGATTGCTGAAGATCTCAAAGATATCAAAGTGTCTAAGCTTATTTGAATATCAAAGCCTGATTGAAGATGATCGTCAAAAGGACACTTCATTTAAAGAAAGAGGAAGATGAAGACTGTGTAAAGCTACAAGGTTTGAAGCTGTCAACGTCATATCTACTACAGTTTTCAGGAAAAGTGAAGACCCGAAGACAATTGCCAAATTTTTTTAATCTTAAAGTTAAGGGTTTAAACTGCAATTGTGTTAAAGTTAATTAGAGGGTTTAATCTGTAATAGGTTGATAGTTTTATTATTATTGGGCCTCAAGCCCATAAGCCCATATGGCTTAGATATATATAGTTTTGGTTAATTAGTTTTTAGGTTTAAGAACTCTGATAATTCTCTAAACAGTAGCCGTACGTTTTCTCTGTAATCCTACATTCAAGGTATCAAGAACACACAAGGTTTTCATTGATTATTCAAGGGATTGGTATGTTATTCTAATCTTTATATCTCTTGATATATATTGTGTTGTGTTGGGAACTGAAGATGTGAACAAGTCTTTAATGCTGCTAGTTCAGAATTACTACTGCTAGAAGACTTCAAAGTTAATACTGCTGAGTATTACTACTACTAGTAGAATTAATACTGCTAGTCAAAGTTAGTGCTGCTTGAACAAAGTTAGTACTGCTTAGCTAGTTAGTACTGCTAGTGGTTAGTGCTGCTTAGTAGTTAATGCTGCCAAGACTTAATGCTGCTTATAAGGTAATGATGAAGAGATCGTGATAAACAAGGATATTTTGAAGATAATGATGGAAGATATACTGAAGATATTTTATTTATTGTAATTATCTTTTTATTCAGTATATGTACAGATTTGATAGAATAGTTTTAGAATTAATTAATTCATTCATTCTAAGTTTTAGAGAAAATCAACCTCAAGGCATAGATCCTGATTCTAGAGAAGTAGAATTCGTATTGGTGAGCCTGTTCATCAATATTGAGGTTGTGTGTTTAATCTTGTAACTTCAAGCATTCAATACAAGTTTACAAGTTGTTGATTATATACTGTTTTGGATTACTGTTTTATTTAATATCAAAGTGTTATTCCGCAACTTCTTTGATATTGTTTCTGAGACTTTATTCTTGTTGAGAAATCGATCCTGACATGTTGTGTTTAATTATCAACTAGATTATCTGGGTTTAACAGGAGTGCTTACAGGAAAACAATCAAATTTATTAAAACGTTTTAATATCTTTTCAATATAGTGAGACTGGGATAGCATTAGTTTATTGTAATTTCTAAGAATCTTTATTCCTAGAATAACATCAGCTTCTCCCAGATCCTTCATATCAAAATTTTCAGATAAGAGTTTCTTAGTCATTTGCACTTGTTCTAAGTCGGTTCCAAAAATCAACATATCATCCACGTACAAGCAGATGATAACCCCTCGACCATTAACAAATCGACTGTAAACACATTTGTCAGATTCATTAATTCTGAAACCATTCAAAAGAATGATTTGGTCGAATTTTTGATGCCACTATTTGGGAGCCTGTTTCAGGCCATACAAGGACTTAATAAGTTTACAAACTTTATTTTCTTGTCCTTGAACTATGAAGCCTTCCGGTTGTTCCATATATATACTTCCTCCTCTAATTCACCGTTCAAGAATGAAGTTTTGATATCCATTTAGTGAATTATGAGTTTATTAATGGAAGCTAAGGCAATCAAAATTCTAATGGTTGACGTTCGTGCTACAGGGGCATATGTGTCAAAATATTCTAGTCCTTCTTTCTGTGTAAAGCCCTTAGCTACTAATCGGGCTTTAAACTTTTCAATACTGCCATCAACTCTTAATTTTATTTTGAAAATCTATTTATTCTTGATGGCCTTTGAACCAGGGGGTAGGTCGACTAAGACCCAAGTATTATTATCTTTGATGGAATCCATCTCATCGTTGATTGCTTCTTTCCAAAAAGATGCATCATGAGATTTCATAGCTTCCGCATATGTACGTGGTTCTTCATCCAAGTTGTAGATTATTGGATATTCTTTTATCGAACCATGTCGATCACCTTCAACTAAGTACATCTCAAAGTCAGGTCCAAAGGTTCTTGCTCTTTGTTGACGTTTACTGCTTCTAGGTTCAATCACTTGATGATTCGGGGAATCATCATCTTCCCTTTCATTATCTACGGGAATCTTGGTAGACACGGTTTCCTTAGAAACCTCATGTGCCTTTGGAATGCTTTTGAACCTTTGTTCGTCAAAATGAGCATCTCTAGATTCTATGTTGGTGTTAATAGAAATGTGATCATTTGGTTCAACCACCATGAATCTAAATGCTTTGCTATTTTAGGCATATCCCAAAAATATACATTCAATACCTTTGTCTCCTAACTTTCTCTTCTTGGATTCGGGAAGTCTTACTATTGCTCGACATCCCCAAATCCGAAGGTAATCTAGTTTGGGTGTCTGTTGATTCCATAACTCATAAGGGGTCTTTTGACTTCTCTTGCTTGGTACTCTATTGAGTATGTAGCAAGATGTAAGTAATGCTTCTCCCCAAAATCCAGAACTTAATCCGAAATATGACATCATGGAATTTACCATTTCCATCAAGGTACGGTTTTTCTTTCCACAATACCATTTTGTTGTGGTGTATACGGAGCCGTCACTTGGTGAATAATTCCCGTAGATTCAAAATATCTAGGGTTATAATATTCACCACCCCTATACGTTCTTAAACATTTTATCTTTGTGTCACATTTAAGTTCTACTTCATTTTTGTAGATCTTAAATTTTTCAAGGACTTCATCTTTTGAATGTAAAAGATATACATAGCAATATCGAGAGTAATCATCGATAAAAGTGGCAAAGTACTTTTTGCCACCAAGAGAGGGTGTAGCATGTAAGTCACATATGTCACTATGCACTAAGTCTAAGATGTTAGATGATCTTTGGACTTGAGGGAACGGTTTTCTAGTAATTTTAGTATGCATACAAGTAAGGCACTTATGATTTTTATCTTCTAATTTTGGAATTAAATTACTTTTTGCCATATTTTTCAAACGTTTAAAGTGTACGTGACCTAATAGACCATGTCATAATAGTAAGGAAGAATCAAAGTAAGCATAACTAGTAGTAGTATTATTAGCATCAATCATATGTACATCGGGAGCAACCGCATTATTTGCGTTGCTTATGTCAATCATATTTACATCATTCACACAATTATTCACAACATCATTTATGTTTAGTTTAAACATTCCTCCGGTGAGATAGCCTTTGCCGACGAATCTTCTGCTTTTAGAGAGTATAAGCTTGTCGGATTCGAAGATGAGTTTGAAGCCATGTTTGTTAAGGATTGATCCGGAAACCAAGTTCTTTTGGACATCGGGAACATGGAGAACATCGTTTAGAGTCAATGTGTTCCCCGATGTGAATTCCAAAGTGACCTTCCCTTTACCTTTAACTTGAGCGGTAGAGTGATTTCCCATGTAAAGTACGGAGTTAGAAGCTTCGTACATTTTGAACATTTCCATGTTGTTGCACACATGTCGGGTAGCCCCCGAATCCACCCACCAACATTTGTCTTCCTTTAGTGAGAATACTTTGGAAATCATAGCAACAAAGTTGTTGTTCTTGAAGTTTCCATCTTTGGTGTTGTCACTACCATTTCCTCTTCTTCTTTTGGGAAGTCGACAATTACGTTTGTAATGTCCAGACTTGTTGCAATTGAAACAAACCACGTGTTTCATATTCCTTTTCTTTTTACCATATTCCTCGTGGCGTTTCCTTTTCTTACCACCGGCTTTGGAAGTCTCTCCTTTTTCCTCGACCATATGAACTTTGGAGGCATCTTCGTTGGATTTATTTTCCAATCGATATTGTTCTTCAATGAGAAGATTCTTTCCAAGTTCTTTTAAGGGCATATCGTCCTTACGATGTTTAAGATTTTTCTTAACATCTTTCCAAGAGGGAGGGAGTTTGTCGATGATCGATGCCACTTGGATCGATTAATCCATTTTCATGTCGTCTTGTGTGAACATACTAAGAATATGCTCAATTTCATACATTTTATCCATAATAGGACGTGAATCTATCATTTTGTAAGAATTAAATTTGAAAACGATAAATTTCTTACTTGTTGCGTCTTCCGTGAAGTACTTTTGTCCGAGAGCGTTACAAAGTTCCTTTGCCGTTTCAATGTTTTGATAAACATCGAATAGAGGGTCAGACATAGCGTTGAGGATGTGACCGCGACATATGAAATCGTCGTTCTCAAACTTGAGCCTTTCTCATGCCGAAGCAAGTGTCTCGTCATCGTGTTGTTCCGGGTATGGTTTGGTGAGGACGTAGGAGACGTTTAGAGTGGCAAACAAGAATTGCATTTTCTTTTGCCATCTTTTGAAGCCTCCGCCGTCAAATTGTTCCAACTTGACGATGTCACAAGACATTTGTTGAAGATTATTGGTTGCCATCTTTCTTCCGAAATTGCTTTAAGATTGTTGTTTTTGGGTTCTAAAACTAAAGAAAGAGAATAACAAGGAATTCTACTACTTGTTACTTTCAAGGTGAGTGATCTCTCTATCCTTAAATCAATTTCGCCCCCACCGTAGGTGCTTTGAGATTTGGCGAATTGCTTCAAGATACAATGAAGCAACGTATGTAGATTGATTATCAACACTGCACAAGTGGTGATAATCCCGATTAAACTATTGAGTTTCAAGGATTTCGTAAAGCCTAAAAGATGTAGTTCTATAGCAAAACATCTTTATAGGTAATCTGGTATATTGAGAGATGATTCGTTTTCGGTGTCTAACGTTAGGTATATATAGATAAAAGTGACACCTTTTTGAACTGTCACGAAATGACAGTTTAGTGTCAAAAGGCATCAATAGCGACGCTTCAAACCGTCGCAATTGTTCTAATAGTCACCATCAAAGTCAACAGTTGCCAAAGGCGACGCTTTTGGCCATCGCATCTGTTCGAAAGACACCACCGAGACTATTAGCGATGCTTCGAGGCGTCATCGTTTCGAGAACCGTTGCATATGTTCACGAAGGGTCACAATTGCTAATAACGAAAACAAAATTTGTGGATCAAAGCGGCTCGCGGTGATGCGTGTGTGCGAAGTGCAAAGTGAGCCACGCCCACGGTCGCACGCACGTAATGGTGCGTTGCACCCTTGTGGAGCCCCCACCATTTCCAATATATAATAAATTAATATATGGAAAGTGGTTCTACTTATATACCCACTTTTATTTCACTTTTCCACCTATGTGGGACAAAGTGGAACCACCAAAATTGTCTTTTCTCTCCTTCCTAAGACTCAACCGAAAGTATTTGACTTTAACTCATTTTGAAAATTTCCCCAACATTTGTCATCGACATGCTTTACACTGGCATGATCGATTGAGTTTACTGTGCTAAAGTTCATATTCTTCAACTGTTTTTCATGTCTTTAAGTTGCATATATATATATATATATATATATATATATATATATATATATATATATATATATATATATATATATATATATATATATATATATATCATACCCTTTTCTATGATCAACTCCGATGGTGAGATACTTGTTCCAACCTTCATCAAAGTAGTGTCTTTTTTAATACATCCTCTGAATTTGGAAACAGACGTAATCGAGTCGATGTCTTCTACCGGCCAACATCATTTCATGGGTGTATACGTTGGAACACACTGCTCAATCTAGAAGGTGGTGACCGAAAACCATATGACAATGATGTCCTGAGGTGGTTGGACGCAGTCCTCGGTGGTCGTCTTGTGTTTTGGGACTGAGATAGTTTTTTAGAAGGTCCATATAGAAGAGATAACACATGCATGGTTTACAACACTTGAAATGAATTTATCTACAACTTTACAATACAAAATTATCAGAAAATATCTGAAACTATGAAACCAACTCTACAAAACTACCCATAATTTAAATTTAAACAATGAACGTACCAAAGTGTCAAGATTTGATAACAAGACGGAGCTTTAACACCCTTCCTTAATCTTGACACTTTAGCAAATCAATTATGTTCAACTTAGAAGACAAATAATTATGTTGATTTACAACAAGAGATTTTGTAAATATATTTACAAATATTAACCTTTTTCTTCACGAACATGATGTATATCAATTTCTATAGGTTTTGTTCTTTTATGAAACAGATCGATGGTTGTTAGCAAATTGAATGACAAACATATCATCTACATATACCAATAAAACTAAAAATACAAAATCAACAGGAAGAGTAAACAAAGAATGATCACTACAACTATGAACAAACCCAAAATCAAACAGACACTTTGACAACTTTTCATACCATTGCCTTGGTGCTTGTTTCAAACCATACAAGGACTTAACTAGCATACAAACACGTTTATCATCAAGAAAAGAATACCCTTGAGGAAGAGACATATAAACCTCTTCTAACAAATCTTTATATAAAAAGGCATTTTAACATCTTTGACACAAAACCCAACTATTTTGAACATATAATAACATATATAACAATAACCATTTTAACAATAGAAGACCTTTTCCACATAACCTGTTGGGTCAGAAATATGTCAAGTATGGTTAATGCTGCTACTTACAATTTAGTACTGCTAGTTAAAGATTACTACTGCTAGTAGAATTACTATTGCTTGAAGAGTTAGTACTGCTAGAAGAATAGTTAGTACTGCTTGGAGAGTTAGTGCTGCTAGTAGTTAGTACTGCTTAAAGATTACTACTACAAGAGAAGAATTACTACTGCTAGCATGATTAATACTGCATGCATAGTTAGTACTGCTGAGGATTGAAGATTAAAGCTGCTGGATAAGGATGAAGTTAATACTGCTTATGAAGATAAGGATGCTTGAAGCAAAAGAATAGGAGTTGGAGATAGAGAAGAAGATAATTATGGAATGAAGATCAATTTTGTTTTGATAATTATCTTGTAATTAGTTCTGTATATATAGTCTAGAAGTCTTTGATAGTTGTTAGGACTGAAAGTCCTATGTGTTGAAAGTGGAATAAAGTATTTATAAGGGTTCGAAATGTAATTCTTTAATAGTTAATTAGTTAGATGGGCCCAAGCCCATAAGCCCATTAGGCCTGTGCGCCTAAGTATTTAAAGTTATTATTTAGTTAATTTGTAAGGCTAGAAAAGTTCAGTCTCATTATTCATAATTCTCTAGTCAATAGGTTTACATTTACTGATCAGATATTCTCTCTGTAAACCTAAACCCTTTCTTGAATATTAATCATATGACTAGAGGTTGTGGCAATATTATTGTTCTTCATTGTTGATTATTGTTCATGATTGCACTGTACTGGGATCTACAATTGGTATCAGAGCAGAATCGAATTAATTTTATTCGATACGATCAAAAAGGTTTGTCTAAAACCCGTTAATCGCTTATTAGATAATATTATTATTGATCGATTCTTTTTCCTGGATTAATTTTTTTTTCGGTATCGAATTCCTAAAATCTGGGTTAAGGTTTCTAAATATTAATTTTTTATCTGGGTAAAATCTGGGTTCTGGGTCGATTAATTTGTTTTTCTGGGTCTGATTTTCTAATTTCGATCGTCTTCCAGACTCATCGATTTTATCGGAAGTCTATACTTTAATCGATTTATCTATTATCAATTTTGTGTTTATCTGTTTTGTTCTTATCGTGATATCGACCGGACAATCCTTATCGACCGGACTTACCTTGCCCCCGATTGAAGTCGACCGGGGTGTTGTCTCCCAGTTGAAGTCGGCACAGGTTGGGATCTTTTGGAACAAGTTTATGAATTGGGATCTCAATTCTGATCGGGTGATAATCCATAGTGGGGCGGTGGATTGTTTTTAAATTAAAGTTGTGGCAGCTGTAAGATCGATCGACGACTGTTTCTTTATATATATCGCATATATATATATATATATATATATATATATATCCATAGATCGCATACATACTCATATATATCGACCGGTACTACCATCATTCGACCGGTATCAAGATTGCAAAAGGACCGGTACCATCATTTGACCGGCACCTAAAGCGACCGGTACCTAAAACGACCGATACTATCATCAATCGACCGGTACCGTCCTCGCCCGGTGTCTTGCATCGACCGACATTCTCCTCGACTGGTACCTCGTCGCCCGGTCCCTTGCGGCTTCCGGTGTCCAGCGAACCAACATCGATCAAGCTTTAAAGTTTTTCGTTTGTTTTTCGAAATCATTTCGGTTGCTTCGGTAGCGATCGTAAACAAAGTTTTTCAAGTTTTAAACTGGTAAGGGTTGTTTACAAAGCTTAAACGATCGTTTTAGATCGTAAAATTTTCACCCATATCGAGTTTTTAAATTCTCGTTCGGTTTCCGAAAAATCTTCGATTGCTTCGTTCGAGAGTTTGAGAGATTTTTTCGAGATTTAATCAGTTGAGGGAGCTTAAGGGAACATAAACGATCAATTTTGGTCGAAAAGTTTTATCCCATACTGTTTTTTAAAAATTTTCGATCGTTTTCCGAAAAGTTTTCGGTTGGTTCGTTTGTGATCGTGGGTTGTCCGTTTGAGTTTTAATTTGTTAAGGACTGATCAGGGAGCTTTAACGATCGTTTGGCATTGAAAATTTCTAACCATTTCGAAGCTGTGCAGGCTGGCTCAACGAGGAAGACGATGAATAGTGTTTTCGTTAAGTGACGGTTAATTTTCTTACTTTTTGGTCCTTTTCCGTTAAGTCTCCGTTAGTTCCGTTAGTTTGGTTAGTTTTATTTCATTTTTAGTCCTTTTTCAGTTAGTCCGTTAGAAGTTTTATTTTTACACTTTTAGTCCTTCTAGTTTGTTAGTTTTAGTTTGTGTCATTTTTAGTCCTTCTAGTTTTTTAGTTTTAGTTTGTGTCATTTTTAGTCCCTTGTGTTTTTAAGTTTTTGTTTGTGTCGCTTTCAGCCCCCGTACATCAAGGTTTCAGTAGTTTGTCATTTGTGACCCTAAACTTTCAAGTTTCACATTTTGTCACTTTTGGTCCTTGCACTTTCAAGTTTCATCTATTGCCAAGTTTTTTTCAAAAGCTTGAATTAGATAAGTCGAAATGGGATTTCTTTCTGAAGTTCAAGAACTCAAATTGGAGAACACAAATCTCCAATCATCTTTAACTTTTTACGTAAAGAGGGCAAACCAATATGCTGATGAGAACAACACACTGAAAGAGGAAGTTAATGCATTAAAGACAATTAATGAAGATCTTCTGACAAAGACTTCTGGGCTGAATGATGAGAAAATACTGAGACTGGAATCTGAGAACTCTGAGCTAAAAAGAAAAATCTCTGATTTGGAGACTGGAATCCGATTTTGAGAATAAAGAGAAATCTTTTGCAAATAAGTTCTTAGATTTTTCCAGAAAATGTGCTGATGAGAAGAAAGAAGTTGAGCTGAAATGCATAAAACTTTCTCAGCAAGTTTCTGCTTTCGAGAAAGTAATCATCCTTGAAAGAGAAAAGTTTGAAAAAGAAAAGAAGGCCATTGAACAGAAGAATGTTGGATTGTTCAAGGAAATATCCGGCCAAAGAAACAATGCTGAGAAGGAATTTGAAGAAGAGAGACGCATGTTTGAGGCTGAGATAAAAAAGCTGACTGAGAAGCTATCTGAACTATCTGCAAATGCACTAAAAGAGCAGCAAACAAAGTCTGAGTTCACGAAGAAGATTGACCTGCTTGTTAAAGAAAGAGACAACTTTGCATCAACGATTAAAGTGCTTGAAAAGAATGTATCAAGCTCAAATCAGAAATCTGTCTCTTCATAAAGGTCAGTTAAATCTTTTGATCGGATTCGTAAAACTTACATTTTCTATGATAGAAATATAGATGGTTCAGGTACATTCCAAAGAAGAAGGAGACACAAAGAAGAGAAACTGGTCTGGCAGAAGAAACCAGTTGAAGATGAGCTGAAAGAAAGAGAATCGTGTGTACATGCGTCTAATGCCAAGAAGAACAAAGCGAGTAAAGGTAAACCTGATCATATCTACTCGAGAGATCAATTACTCAGGTTGTCAGGTAAGAAATACCACTGTTCCTATTGTCGTACACATGATCACATTCACAAAACCAGTGATCATTTCTGGTATGGTTCCTATTCTATATCCCCCACAAGAACTGCAACTAACATTCATGGACCCAAATACCAGTGGGTACCAAAGCCGAAAACTGATTCTTTGTTGCAGGCACCTACTATCAAGGGGGAGTAGAAAAACAATGGCTTCTAAGTAAATCAGCTTAGAACCCGGACTTCAACGAAGTATGGCTTTTGATCATATGACAGATCAGGACCCGTTCTTCAAAGTTCAGACTTGGATATTTTGCAAATATCCAGGGGGAGCTTAATAGATCTATATCATTCTATCATGATTTGAGGGGGAGCTTAAAAGGTAAATATCTTCTCATCCTAGATCTCTGATTGTTTGAAAGAAGAACAACTTTCAAGCATGAAAAACAGTTTCTGAAATGTTCAAACCACTTCTGGTTCTCAAAAGATTTTATACATATAGAAGTGTGATTTTAAATGTTTTTCAGTTTTGAGCTTTAATGTTTAAACTGATTGTGTGTTTCTAAAGATCAATACTTGCGTATTATCTTATCCTTATACTGTAACGTATTCACACACACAGGTTCAGTACTTCATTTGTATTTGTTATTACCATGTCTCATAATGAACCAATTTTTCGATGCTAATACCCCCGTTTGATATTCAATGTTGTTGAGCATCTATCATTATTTCTAAATTTGTGCTTTCATTACTAAATTGTTTATATTTGTTCATATAAACAAAATATCCAGTTCTTTGATACCCTAACCAGTTTAGTTGATCTGATTGATACATTGTCAGTTTGTCAAAGATCAATTGCTCAAATCTCCTGAGCATACTTTTTGACAGTGTTATCTTATTTGAGCTTAAATGTTCAAGTTAAACTGTTGAGCATACATTCTTTATAGGAATTATATGGGATTTATGTGTGAGCTTAAACAGAACTTCCATGGATTCACGTAAACCAGTGTTTCCTACCCCGGAAGTTATCCTAGAGTGATTTGAGGGGTGAGGGGTCATAAATCAAAGAGTGGGGGAGATAACTCATCGGATTGAGTTTTTCTCATTGTGCTGAGCGGAAAAATGAAAAAGAGAGTTTGGTTAGAAGTGAGCTTTAATGTTAAAAAGAAAGAGGGTGTGAGAACAGAGTTAAAAGAATATGAAAACTCTGCACCAACCACTTTCTGAGCTGGGCAACCACATCTTCTGATTGGTTCACATTCATTGGTGACCATTATTGAAACAGGCACCTAGCCCATGCCAACTCTTGTTATTACCCCACCAGCCACTCGTTTCTTTCTTAACAAAGAAATGTTTCATTTTCTTTGGGGACACAGCATATCTGCTATCTAGTCTTCATTCGGAAGATTTAGATATTAAAAAAGTTGCCCCACCTTCGCACCTTTTTCATGCACATTGAGTCCGTGTAATATCTGTTGCTGTCTCAACAATGTACACAATTTGAGCCTAATCAAGCTAAGTAGCTTCAATCATTTCTACACTTGCATGAGCACACAAGGAATGAGTTTTCTTGTCATAACATTCATAGAAAATTCCTTTGTGGTTTTTCAATGATTGAATGGAAGCCATGGAGGAGTGAACATCACAAAATCTCCTTTCCAAAGTACATCATTTGTACAAAGTGGCTCAGTGCTACTTACAGGCCTACTAACTGTTTCATCTGTTGAATCGGGGTTACCTTGTTCATTATGTCTGAATTTGAAAAGATTCGGATATATACATTTCATGAATTGACGGATACTCAGATCACAGGTGGGACAAAGTCAAATTATCATAAAAGGGGAGATCAAAGAAAGTGCTGAAATTGAAGAAGTTTTGATGATCATGATGCTCACAATCATCAAAAAGGGGAGAAAAAGTTCAATTTCAAAGTTTTAAAGAAAGAAAGTAAGAAAGTTATTTCTGAAGACAAAGTTATTTCTGAAGACAGTCTAGATATCAAAGAGATGATGATGCTGTTTCAATCTTTCAAAGATGAAGATATGAGTTCAATGATGTTTCAAATTTTTCAAAGATTTTATTTCTTCTATCCCGTATCATGTGGTGTTTGCTACAAGTTTGTTTCTCTTTCCTCCTACGAGCTGATTGAAACAAGTTCTTAAGCTGAAAGTCTATTCAACTCGCGGTTCAAAGACAGATTCTTTGTTTTAAACTGAAGATGCACCGTGGAAAGTCACGTTACTCTCACATTATCTTTCTTGTGTGCTGATACGATGTGATTGAGTTTCTACAGTTAAAAACTGCGTGATAGTGCATTCAGTCGAGGCTACTGTACATTGAATCTGGTTACAAAGTTGATACTATGAAGATCAAGAGCTTTATTCAAGGGGGAGCGTGGAAAGTCATGAAGACATGCAACACCAAAGTTCGTCAAAGATTCAAGAGGGAAAGAAGATCAAGGCCTAAAGTTTTTCAAGTTGTTAAATGCTTTATTCAACTTTAGGGGGAGATTGTTAGGACTGAAAGTCCTATGTGTTGAAAGTGGAATAAAGTATTTATAAGGGTTCGAAATGTAATTCTATAATAGTTAATTAGTTAGATGGGCCCAAGTCCATAAGCCCATTACGTCTGCGCGCCTAAGTATTTAAAGTTATTATTTAGTTCATTTGTAAGGCTAGAAAAGTTCAGTCTCATTATTCATAATTCTCTAGTCAATAGGTTTACATTTACTGATCAGATATTCTCTCTATAAACCTAAACCCTTTATTGAATATTAATCATATGACTAGAGGTTGTGGCAATATTATTGTTCTTCATTGTTGATTATTGTTCGTGATTGCACTGTACTGGGATCTACAATAGTTAGATACAATTTTAAGATAGTTTTTGATATATGTTTGTTTTAGAGAGAATTAACCTCAAGGTTCTTAGAAGTCCTTTCAATAGAGAAGTATTGAACGTCTGTTGAGTCTGTTCAACAGATTGAGGTTTTGTTTGTAATCATTAAGTTAATCAATATAACTTGTGATTTGAGTTTATGTACTGTTCCATTGATTTATTGTTAAAGTGTTTTTCCGCAACTTCTTTAACATAAGTTTCTGAGTATTTAGTAAATTCTTGTTTGAATTTCGATCCTGACAAGTGGTATCAGAGCCTTCTACTCAGAAATCAAAAATCATCATGGACGGATCTCATGAAAGTGTTCTTGTTTCAAAAGTCCCCATGCTCAAACCCAATGAGTTTGACATGTGGAAAATCAGAATCAGGCAGTACATTCTTCTTACAGACTACTCAATGTGGAATACCATTGAGAATGGTCCCTCTGATGGAGGAAAGATGGACGCAGATGGCAAGAGACCTCCACCAAAGACTGATGGAGAAAGAAAGATGAGGCAGATAGAGATGAAAGTCTTGAGCACTCTGTTCTTGGCAATTTCTAATGAGTATCAACATCAATTCTGCAACTGTTCTGATGCTCAAATTCTGTGGAATGCATTGGAGAAGAGATTTTCAGGCACTAAAAGCACTAAGAGGAATCAGAAGGCAATTCTCAAACAACAATATGAGAATTTTATGTCTACAAAGAATGAGTCCATGACTCAAACCTTTGATAGATTCAACAAGTTGATTGGAGAGTTGGCCACTATTGGTGTCAAGATGGACCAGGATGATGTCAACAGAAAATTTTTAAGATCTCTTGGTGAAGAATGGGTGATGTACAATGTATCCTTTAGACAGAATGACAATCTGGAGGATAAGGAGCTTGATGATCTCTACAATGATCTAAGGGTATTTGAAGCAGAAGTTGAATCTAAGAAAAGGCCATCTGGATATTCTCATAATGCTTCCCTCCTATCATCCACTACTGATTCTACTGCAAATACAAAATCAGTTAGTACTTCTTATGGCTCAAAACAGGATGGGTCCAATGATTCTGTTTTGGAAGCATTCCTTGCTCGTCATGCTAAATCTGCTCTTATCAATGATGATTTGGAGCAGATCAATGTAGACGACCTTGAAGAGATGGATATCAAGTGGCAGATGGCAATGCACACCATGAGAGTCAAAAGATTCATCAAAAGAACAGGTAGAAACAATTTGCAATGAAAAGAGAAGATGGTGTTGGATTTGATAAATCCAAGGTGGAATGCTACAAATTCCATAATCTGGGACACTTTGCAAGAGAATGCAGAGGAGGAACTGCTCAACAGCATGGAAGCAATAATCATCAACCAAAGTCCACTAACTATAGCAGGAATTCATCCCAAGCTCTTGTCTCACAAGAAGGAATGGGCTTTGATTGGAGTGATCAAGTTGAGGAGGCCATTCAGAACCAAGCATTAATGGCAGAGGTTTCAGAGTCATCAAGTACTGCACTTCCCACAGAGGTAAAATCTAACCTTTGCTCTAAAACCTGTATTGAAACTTTTAAAAAGTATAGGGATCAAAATCAGAGCATGTGTGATGACCTTAAAAGGTTAGAAAAAGATAGAAGAGAGTATGTTTTGATTGTTGAAAAGTTTGAAGAACAGATTAAGGCATATCAAGCCAATGATCTTCAACATTCATATGATACCAACTACTGGAAGTGGGAGAAGAATCAGTTAGAGATTGAACTAAAGAAGACTAAAGAGGAATGTGAGAAAATAAGGAGTGAATTTGAGAAGGCTAAGTTAGATATTGAGAAATATTCCAATGCTTCTAAAGCAATGGACTCTTTACTTAAATCTCAAATTCATGACAAACTAAAGAGAGGAATAGGCTACAACAACACCCCTCCACCATACAACAATAACTACATTCCTCCCACCTCAGACCTCTTAGAAAGACAAGAAAAGAAGGAATTACCTGCAGGAGCCACAGAAGTAGATCCTTTAGACAAAGTAGTGGTTGAGGCAGACTCTGAAAAAGAAGACTCTGAGAGTAAGAATGAGGAAGATCATAAAGATACTCCATTAGAGACTGTTAAGAGTAAGAAAGCTGAGACCTCCAGGAAAGTAAAAGAAAAGGTACAGGGAATTCACTACATGCAAACCTCTGTTATAAATCCATGTACTTGTCAACAGAACAAGCCCCACAAAAATGATAAAATAAGGGGAAATCAGAGAAATAGAAATAATCAGTGGGCTCAAAAACAGGGAATTGATCTAAGCAAAATCAATAGAACAAAGCCCTGTTTTATCTGTGGCAAATTGAATCATCTTGCCAAATACTGTTATTTCAATCCTATTAACCAAAGAGTTACTTTTCAAAGACAAACAAACAATTCTTTTGGTTATAGGAATCAAGCAAGAAATCACATGGCTGCTAATATGAGAACAGTACCAATGAAAACTGGTACTGCAAAATTTCATATCTAGAATAAGTTTGCTAAATCAAAAGAAAATACTACAAGCAAGTCAAGGAGTAACTCACAGAACAAGAAAGCAAACATCTCTGTCAAGATTTGGGTTCCAAAAGTCAAGAAATCTGTTAGTACTGCTACCTCAAAGTACTGCTAACAGAAATAGTGCTGCTGATAGCAATACTACTGCTAACCAAGTTAGTACTGCTAACAAGGATAATGTTGCTACCAGTATTAATACTGCCAAGCCCATATTTTTGACAAAGTATTCCAGCCATAAGATTCCTAAATCTGATCATCTCATCCAGACTAAGATTACTGATTATAAATATGTTGATGAGAAAGGGCAACCCAAGACCACTTTGGCTTGGGTTCCCTCCAGAAACTAACTATTTTATCATATGTACAGGGCAACCAACAACTCAAGAAGAAGAGCATATGGCATGTAGATAGTGGTTGCTCTAGGCACATGACAGGTAACATGGCCTGCCTTCAAAACTTCAAAAAGTTTGATGGAGGGCATATTGCATTTGGTGACAATCCAGAAGGAGGTAAGATCAGTGGAAAAGGTATGGTATCTAAAGGTAAGATGTCCTTTGAAGATGTATACTATGTTGAGCAATTGAGATACAACCTGTTAAGTGTATCATAGGTTTGTGACAAGAAACATAGTATATTATTTACTGAGTCTGAATGTATTATCCTTGCTCCAGGATTCAAGGTAGTTGATGAAAATATGATACTACTTAGAACTCCTAGAAAGGATAATGTTTATTGTTTAGATTTAGAGAATGTATCATCTGATTCATCATTAAACTGTTTATTTTCAAAAGCCTCCTTAGATGAATCATCTCTTTGGTACAGAAGGATGTGTCACATGAATTTTAAAACAATGAACATTCTTGTGAAAAACAACCTTGTAAGAGGTTTACCTCAAAAAGTTTTCTCATGTGATGATCATTGTGTTGCCTGTCTTAAAGGCAAGCAGCACAACACTTCTCATAAGTCCAAAGAAATAAATACTATCTCTTCACCTCTTCAATTATTGCATATGGATCTCTTTGGTCCTACAAATGTGATGAGTATTGGAAAGAAATCCTATTGCTTAGTCATTGTAGATGATTTCTCTAGATTTACTTGGGTATATTTTCTGAGGACTAAGGATGAGACAAGTGGACTGATCAAATCCTTTGTTCTTAGGATTGAAAACCAAACTAATCAAAGAGTTAAAGTCATCAGAACTGATAATGGAACTGAATTTAAAAACAATGACTTAAACAACTTTTGTGAGGCTAAAGGTATTGAGAAACAATATAGTGCTCCTAGAACTCCTCAACAAAATGGTGTTGCTGAGAGGAGAAATAGGACACTAATTGAGGCTGCTAGATCTCTGTTGGCAGATTCAAAGTTACCAATTACTTTCTAGGCAGAAGCAGTTAATACTGCCTGTTATGTCCAAAACAAGGTTTTAGTAGTCAAATCTCAAGGAAAGACACCTTATGAACTTTTTAACAAGAAGAAACCATTTATTGGATTTTTCAAACCTTTTGGGTGTCCTTGTACTATTCTCAACACCAAATCTCACTTAGGCAAGTTTGAAAGCAAAGCTGAAGATGGATTTCTTGTTGGATACTCATCTCAGAGTAAGGCCTATAGAGTATTTAATAGTTCTTCAAGGATTATAGAGGAAAGTGACAATGTCAAATGCAATGAGAACACACCAAATCAAATTGGTACAGGTCCTGATTGGTTGTTTGACATTGATTCACTAACTAATGCTTTGGGTTTTAGTAATGTGCAAACTGTAGGAAGCAATTCAGAACAGGTACAAGCACAGAAACAAGAGTTTGTGCTGTTCCCCATACCTACTGTTGATCCTGCTGAATTTTGCCAGCTAGAAAAGAAAAATGATTCAGAATCAGAAGATTCTGATCCAGACCAGGATGAAGATGCTAAAGCAGATGAAGAGGACAAAGGTGATGAAGAGAATAAGAGTGATAAAGAGGATGATCATAATCCAGGAAACACAGGACCAGAGATGCCCATATTGTCAGAAGATGACACTGATGAGGAAAATTCTTCAGTATATGGTGGAAGCACTCCAGAGAAGAATGAATCCAATCTTGAAGCAAATCTTAATGAGGAGGCTGTCAATGCTACAAGAACTCAGAGAATCATCCTCCTCAATTGGTGATTGGTGACATTAATTCCCCAATGATCACAAGGCAACAAAGCAAGTTAGGGCGATTGAAAGACCTACAAACAGGTTTGTTATCTTGTTTTCTATCCCAGATTGAGCCCAAAAAGGCTTATGATGCAATGAAAGACCTAAGCTGGATAGAAGCAATGCAAGAGGAGCTGCTGCAGTTTGTGCTGCAAGATGTATGGGATCTGGTTGAACTTCCAAAAGGACAAAGGGCAATTGGTACAAAATGGGTTTTCAGAAATAAGAACGATGATAGAGGAATTGTGATAAAGAATAAGGCCAGACTTGTGGCACAAGGGTACACACAAGAAGAGGGAATAGACTATGAATAAGTATTCGCTCCAGTGGCCAGAATTGAGGCAATTAGGCTATTTCTAGCCTATGCTTCTTTCATGAAGTTCAGAGTTTATCAGATGGATGTCAAAAGTGCATTCCTATATGGGATAAATGATGAAGAAGTATATGTTTGTCAGCCTCCAGGGTTTGAAAATCCTAACTTTCCTGACAGAGTATACAAATTAAAGAAAGCACTCTATGGGCTACATCAAGCACCAAGAGCATGGTATGACACTCTATCTACCTATCTCTTGGAAAATGGTTTTGAAAGGGGAATAATAGACAAGACTCTGTTCATCAAAAGGAAGAAGAAGGACATCCTACTTGTGCAGATATATGTGGATGACATCATCTTTGGATCCACAAAAGATTATATGTGCAAGGAGTTTGAGGAACTAATGCACAAAAGATTCAAGTTGAGCTCTATGGGTGAACTTACATTCTTCCTTGGGCTACAGGTTAAACAGAGGAAAGATGGTATCTTCATCAGCCAATCCAAGTATGTGGCAGGATATACTTACCAAATTTGGATTTTCATATTCAAAGCCTGCAAGCACACCCATGGAAACACACAAACAGATCACTGCATATCTTGAGGGGGAGGATGTAGATGTTCATTACTATAGATCTATGATTGGCTCCCTCATGCATCTAACAACTTCAAGGCCAGATATTATGTTTGCTGTCTGTGTGTGTGCCAGATTTCGAGTAAGACCTAAGCAATCTCATTTTCAAGCAGTCAAGAGGATCTTCAGATATCTCAAAGGACAACCTAGGTTGGGTCTTTTGTATCCTCATGACTCACCATTTGATCTACTTGCTTATTTTGATAGTGATTTGGGTGGTGCAAATTTAGATAGAAAGTCTACATCAGGAGGATGTCAGTTTTTGGGTTCAAGACTAGTTTCATGGCAGTGTAAAAAGCAAACCACAGTGTCTACCTCTACAACAGAAGCAGAGTACATAGCTGCTGCAAGCTGCTGCTCACAAGTACTATGGATTCAGAATCAGATGTTGGACTATGGGGTTACTTTTATGCACACTCCAATCTTCATTGACAACAACAGTGCCATAAGCATTGTTAATAATCCAGTGAAGCACTCAAAAACCAAGCATATAGAAATAAGGTACCATTTCATTAGAGACCGCAATGAAAAGAAGCTAATTCAGGTTGTGAAAGTACACACAAGTAACCAATTTGCTGATCTATTCACCAAAGCCTTTGATGGGGGTAGATTCACATTCTTGGTCACAAGTGTGGGCATGATAAACACTGAATAAGCCTCCTTTGATTTTCTTTATGTACCAATTCTGTATAGATTCCTTCCTGCTTACTTTATCATATTTTATTGTGCTGGTGCTGCTAACCCTGTGTGTTTAAGTGTTTCAGGTTACTTCAATTGGATACTTGGTACTTCTAGTACAGTTAATACTGCTCTCTATATTACTCATGATGACAGTTCAAATATGGTTAAGTATGGTTACTACTGCTAGGTCTATGCATGATGTTTGACCCTGACAGGGTTAAGCATATTATCAGAGATATGGATCATGCAAATGTATTCAGAAGCATTGACCACTGGATGCTCATTGAAAGATGTGGAGTATATGTTCTAACCATAGATAAAAGCTACCATGAGTACTTCTTGGTGGACAAGGTGTATGATCGCAGCAAGACTAAACTGCAAGGGATGTTGAATGCCAAATTGGTATGTCCTACAGGTTCTGAAATGGCAAAGATTGTAATCAGAAGAACCATTAACAAAGTCTGGGACTTGATCCTAATCTGGGGAACTGAGCAGAAGTTTTGAAAGCATCATGAAGACCATAATTTTGCTGAAGAACTTAACTTCTCAATTTGAAAACTTAAGTTAGGGGGAGATTGTTGGGTCAGAAATATGTCAAGTATGGTTAATGCTGCTACTTACAATTTAGTATTGCTAGTTAAAGATTACTACTACTAGTAGAATTACTACTGCTTGAAGAGTTAGTACTGCTAGAAGAATAGTTAGTACTGCTTGGAGAGTTAGTGCTGCTAGCAGTTAGTACTGCTTAAAGATTACTACTGCAAGAGAAGAATTACTACTGCTAGCATGATTAATACTGCATGCATAGTTAGTACTACTGAGGATTGAAGATTAATGCTGCTAGATAAGGATGAAGTTAATACTGCTTATGAAGATAAGGATGCTTGAAGCAAAAGAATAGGAGCTGGAGATAGAGATGAAGATAATTATGGAATGAAGATCAATTTTGCTTTGATAATTATCTTGTAATTAATTATGTATATATAGTCTAGAAGTCTTTGATAGTTAGATAAAGTTTTAAGATAGTTTTTGATACACGTTTTTTTAGAGAGAATTAACCTCAAGGTTCTTAGAAGTCCTTTCAATAGAGAAGTATTGAACGTCTGTTGAGTCTGTTCAACAGATTGAGGTTTTGTTTGTAATAATTAAGTTAATCAATATAACTTGTGATTTGAGTTTATGTACTGTTCCATTGATTTATTGTTAAAGTGTTTTTCCGCAACTTCTTTAACATAAGTTTCTGAGTATTTAGTAAATTCTTGTTTGAATTTCGATTCTGACAGAAATATAGGGTAGACTACAGAATGACTTGGAAGAGACACTACAGGACCTACGGTATTGAAGATAGATACCAAGTCAGAACCAAAGAGACGAACAACCAAGTGATAAGGGTACCAAAATAGATTACAAGGTCGAGTCAGATAATTGTTTCTAACCCATTGAATAAATCTTTGAACATGGCTTGATGGCTGAACTGGATTTCCAGCGCATTCATTTTACACCAGATTTTTGAAACAGTCATGGTTTGCAAAATGGTTCATGCTTGCAAAATTCTCTCTGAGATTTCAAGAAATTGCAAAAAGTATAACCTGAACATATAATTTTGAAGGAAGAACCCTGAAATCCGAAGACATAGTAAATCACATGGTTAATGGGCCTAATACATAAACATAATAAAACCATAATTTTAATCTAGATTCAATTTTCTCTCATAATGCAACTCATTTCACATTGATGATATCCAAGGATATAAAGTATGGGCAAGATCAAGAGCCTATAAAATTACAAACCTCCATTCGTTGACCACTTTCATCCTTCCCAACAAATCTTAAGCTCGTTTTTTCTAGATGTTCAACCACCTCAGGATTCACCTACATGATGGAAAACCTCTCAAACATGTGACCTTATAATGATCAATCTCATTCCTTACACCCACGAAGGTCATGACTAACCTCGTAACGATGTCGATGGCGCTCGTCCACATATTCTGGATTGTGATACCTGGCAGAAAATTGAACATAATAAGCAAGCAGAAAAAGATTCTTCTGATATTTGATATTGTAAACACGAGCCTTCTGCAGGGGTTTTCAACTCTATATAAGCCAACAATATTGAACATCATTTGTGCTTTGATTGAAGCTCCAATGCTCCATCAATAACATAAAACTAGCTAATCAGATACGTCAGTTTTTTCTCTAAGTCTAAACAGTTTAATGATGAATCAGATGATACATTCTCTAAGTCTAAACAATAAACATTATCCTTCCTAGGAGTTCTAAGTAGTATCATATTTTCATCAACTACCTTGATTCCAGGAGCAAGGATAATACATTCAGTCTCTGTAAATAATATACTATGTTGCTTGTCACAGACCTGTGATACACTTAACAGGTTGTATCTCAATTGCTCAACATAGTACACATCTTCAAAGGACATCTTACCTTTTGATACCATTCCTTTTCCACTGATCTTACCACCTGCTGGATTGTCACCAAAAGCAACATGTCCTCCATCAAACTTTTTGAAGTTTTGAAGGCAGGCCATGTTACCTGTCATGTGCCTAGAGCAACCACTATCTACATGCCAGATGCTCTTCTTCTTGAGCTATTGGTTGCCCTGCACATATGATAAAACAGTTAGTTTCTAGAGGGAACCCAAGCCAAAGTGGTCTTGGGTTGCCCTTTCTCATCAACATATTTATAATCAGTAATCTTAGTCTGGATGAGATGATCAAATTTAGGAATCTTATGGCTGGAATACTTTGTCAAAATTATGGGCTTGGCAGCATTAACACTGGTAGCAGCACTATTTTTGTTAGCAGTACTAACTTGGTTAGAAGTACTAACTTGGTTAGCAGTACTAACTTGGTTAGCAATACTAACTTAGTTAGCAGTAGTATTGCTATCAGCAGCACTATTTCTGTTAGCAGTACTATTTGAGGTAGCAGTACTAACAGATTTCTTGACTTTTGGAACCCAAATCTTGACAGAGGTGTTTGCTTTCTTGTTCTGTAAGTTACTCCTTGACTTGCTTGGAGTATTTTCTTTTGATTTAACAAACTTATTCTGGATATGAGATTTTGCAGTCCCAGTTTTCATTGGTACTGTTCTCATATTAGCAGCCATGTGATTTCTTGATTGATTCCTATAACCAAAATAATTGTTTGTTTGTCTTTGAAAAGCAACTCTTTGGTTAATAGGATTGAAATAACAGTATTTGGCAAGATGATTCAAATTGCCACAGATAAAACAGGGCTTTGGTCTATTGATTTTGCTTAGATCAATTCCCTGTTTTTGAGCCCACTGATTATTTCTATTTCTCTAATTTCCCCTTATTTTATCATGTTTATGGGGCTTGTTCTGTTGACAAGTACAGGGATTTATAACAGAGGTTTGCATGTAGTGAATTCCCTGTACCTTTTCCTTTCCTTTCCTGGAGGTCTCAGCTTTCTCACTCTTAACAGTCTCTAAGGGAGTATCTTTATGGTCTTCCTCATTCTTACTCTCAGAGTCTTCTTTTTCAGAGTCTGCCTCAACCACTACTTTGTCTAAAGGATCTACTTCTGTGGCTCCTGCAGGTAATTTCTTCTTTTCTTGTCTTTCTAAGAGGTCTGAGGTGGGAGGAATGTAGTTATTGTTGTATGATGGAGGGGTGTTGTTGTAGCATATTCCTCTCTTTACTTTGTCATGAATTTGATATTTAAGTAAAGAGTCCATTGCTTTAGAAGCATTGGAATATTTCTCAATATCTAACTTAGCCTTCTCAAATTCACTCCTTATTTTCTCACATTCCTCTTTAGTCTTCTTTAGTTCAATCTCTAACTGATTCTTCTCCCACTTCCAGTAGTTGGTATCATATGAATGTTGAAGATCATTGGCTTGATATGCCTTAATCTGTTCTTCAAACTTTTCAACAATCAAAACATACTCTCTTCTATCTTTTTCTAACCTTTTAAGGTCATCACACATGCTCTGATTGTGATCCCTGTACTTTTTAACAGTTTCAATACAGGTTTTAGAGCAAAGGTTAGATTTTACCTCTGTGGGAAGTGCAGTACTTGATGACTCTGAAACCTCTGCCATTAATGCTTGGTTCTGAATGGCCTCCTCAGCTTGATCACTCCAATCAAAGCCCATTCCTTCTTGTGAGACAAGAGCTTGGGATGAATTCCTGCTATAGTTAGTGGACTTTGGTTGATGATTATTGCTTCCATGCTGTTGAGCAGTTCCTCCTCTGCATTCTCTTGCAAAGTGTCCCAGATTATGGAATTTGTAGCATTCCACCTTGGATTTATCAAATCCAACACCATCTTCTCTTTTCATGGCAAAATTGTTTCTACCTGTTCTTTTGATGAATCTTTTGACTCTCATGGTGAGCATTGCCATCTGCCACTTGATATCCATCTCTTCAAGGTCATCTACATTGATCTGCTCCAAATCATCATTGATAAGAGCAGATTTAGCATGACTAGCAAGGAATGCTTCCAAAACAGAATCATTGGACCCATCCTGTTTTGAGCCATAAGAAGTACTAACTGATTCTGTATTAGCAGTAGAATCAGTAGTGGATGATAGGAGGGCATCATTATGAGAATATCCAGATGTCCTTTTCTTAGATTCAACTTCTGCTTCAAATACCCTTAGATCATTGTAGAGATCATCAAGCTCCTTATCCTCCAGATTGTCATTCTGTCTAAAGGATACAGTGTACATAAATCAATGAAGTCAACAAACTTATAACCTTTAGCAACTAACTTAACTTTATACCTTTGCATTTCACTTATAAATCTACCTACACCCTATAGGTTTTCTTTACGTGGGAAATCAGTAACAATCCATGTTCCATTTCTATACAAAGCTTTCATTTCAATATTGATAACAGTAAGCCAATTAAGATCTTTACATGCATGAAAATAGTTTATGAGACAAGCTAGAAACTCTACTAGATTTTCTAACAAAAATATGGGTATTAACAGTTTTTTTAGAAAAAATGCCCTTAGGAGGAAGCTGTAATACGAGCATCACATGTATATCTTGTAACACCCCAAAAATTGGGATAAATTTTTTTTTTCTGGAAATGGAAATGTGGTATATAAAAATATACCAAAGCACGAGCTCAACCCAAAAGGGGAAACAATAACGCCTGTTATAATTACAAGTTTGTAATAAGTAAGCAATGAGGGAAAACAACCCTCTAATCTAAATCCTAACTAGGAAAAAGATTAACTCAAGTTGTCAACCAACTCCAAAAGGTGTCTTCTAAAATTGGCGTCCCAAAATGTTCCCAAGCTCGCATCTATAGTCACTAAGCATTCTTGGCGGTCGTGCCGCTAAAACCTGCGATACACATCAAACAAATCAAGTGTTAGGCCAAATGAGCATAGTGAGTTGAACGATAATATGGCATATCTGTTTAAACAATTATAAACCACGCGATCCATAAAGGAATCAATAAGGGAGACCCATCACACCAATGGGTTTCACCTAAAGTCAATGTACCTTGATGTTCACTCGTATTAGCAACATCCCGAAGGCCCGACACATTTGAAGACTACCTCTTAGGCATTACTCCAAATTGCGGAGGTCTAGGTGCATACCGTCAAGGTGGCACCCTAAGACTACATCCTCCTAGTGCTTACTCATGGTTCATCCAATACATACAATATTCCTCTTTATATATATTCTACATCAAGTAAAATACATGCATAAGACCCCAAATAACTCCAATCCCAACTTAGGTCAAAACCCTAAATCATGTATATTTACAAACAATGCACATCAACCATTTATCCACATATGAACATATATCCATTATTTCCACCAAGGTATACCCATCAAATCTCACATACTGATTATTGACAAAAACCCAACACATACCAATTATAGAAATATGACCCAAACTTATCAGGTGATTAATATGTGAAAGAGATATGAAGTAATAGTAAGAACATATAAAGAGATGTATCTCATTTAAAGTAGTTAAGAGAACTCACTAACCAGGTTTTAAAGAAAACCCTAGAAACTTAGAACCCCTAGCTTGATGTAGTGGAGAATAGAGACTTGAGTGATGCTAACAACCACACTTAATGTCCTCCTTGACCTCCTGATATTCAATAAATGCCCTTCTAAAACCCTAGGTTGACAATAAATCAGGAGAGGAGTGATTGGGGAAGAATACTACCAAGATGAGAATACTACCAAGATGCTCTCAAAACGTTTTTCCTAAATTGGGGAGAATGAGAAATAAGTTCAAATGGTTGAAACCCGTTTTTTTAGGACCTGCAGGTGGTTCTGCGGCTTTGGCCGCGACTTTGAGGTAGCGCTATAGGCCGCACATGTTTCCCAAGGGCCTGAACTCCAACGAGTTCCACGGCTTTGGTCGCGACTTGGAACCCACAGTACAACCCGCGTAAGTCACTGTTCCAGCATGCTAAACATGAATAGAAAGATATAAGAATACACACACACATATATATATATATATATATTGATAAGTTCTAATGAAATTACGGGCGTTACAATCCTCCCCACCTTGAAGAGTATTTCGTCCCTGAAAGCTCATCCATCAAAAAAATGGGGATATCTTTTCTTCATGTCTTATTTCGATTCCCATGTCACGTTGACACCCCTCTGGTGCTTCCATTGTACCTTGACCATGGTCACCTCTTTATGTCACAGTTGTTTCGTCTTCGACTCTAAGATGGCTTCTGGCTCCTCAATGCATCAGTTCCCGTTGTCCACTCGAATCTCTGTTAACGGTATAACGCTTTCCTCTCCGACTAAACACTTGCGTAGGTACCACACATGAAAGGTAGGGGGATCCCGTCCATTTCTGGCGGTAAGTCCAATTTATAGGCTTGAAGTCCGACCTTCTCTAGAATTGTAAAGGGTCCAAGGAAACGGGGACTAAGCTTCCTACGTTTCCCGAAACGAATGATCCCCTTCCACGACGATACCTTCAACATGACTCGCTCACCCACTTGGAACTCGATCGGTCTTCATTTTTTGTCCGCATAACTCTTTTGTCGATCTTGAGCCGCCTTCAAACGCTCTCGAATTCCTTTCACCTTGTCCGTCGTTTCTTGTACAATCTCTGGCCCCGCAAATTGATTTTCTCCCACCTCAAACCAACACACCGGTGTTCTACATTTTCTTCCGTATAGTGCCTCGAATGGTGCCATCCCGATGCTTGAATGGTAGCTATTGTTATATGTGAACTCCATCAATGGCAAGTGCGAATCCCAATTTCCCCCAAGGTCTATGACACATGAACAAAGCATGTCCTCTAGAGTTTGAATAATTTTTTCACTTTGACCGTTGGTTTGAGGGTGATAGGTCGTACTCAACTTGACCCTCGTGCCCAACTCTTTTTGTAGTCCATACTAAAACTTGGAAGTGAACCGATTATCCCGATCCGACACAATGAATAGTGGAACACCATTACGCGACACTACTTCATCCATGTAGAGTTTAGCTAGTTTGTCCATCGGCAACGTCTCTCGCATCGCCACAAAGTGTGCACTCTTTGTAAGTCGATCCACCACCACCTAAATAGTGTCGTGCCCCCGCAAGGTCCTCCGTAGCTTAGTGACGAAGTCCATTGTGATATGCTCCCACTTCCATTCCGGAATGGCTAGTGGTTGCAAACTTCCATAATGGTTTTGATGCTCCGCTTTGACTTGAAGGCATGTGACACACCTTTCCACATAGTTGGCCACATCGAGCTTCATCACCGGCCACCAATAGTGTAACTTCAAATCTCTATACATCTTAGTGCTACCAGGATGTATAGAGTACTTGGACTTGTGAGCCTCCGTCAAGAGTAACTCACGGTTTCCTCTAACTTTCGGTACCCAAATCCTCCCTTGGAACAACTTAAGGCCGCAGCTATCTTCCGTAAGTAATTCCCGTTGCTTCACCATGATCTCGGATTTAAGGTTCTCTTCTCGAAGTGCTTCCGCTTGACTCCTATTGATGTCCTCCACTAAGCTTGATATTACATCAATTCTAGATAGAGTTACTTTTATCTCACTCCCATAACTCTTTCGGATCAAAGCATCTGCCACCACATTGGCTTTACCGGGGTGGTAAAACAACTCACAATCATAATTCTTCAAAAGCTCCAACCACCTTCTTTGCCGCATGTTGAGGTCTTTTTGATCAAATATATACTTCAAGCTTTTATGATCTGTGAATAAGGTATATTTCGTCTCGTAGAGATAATGTCGCCATAGTTTCAAAGCAAATACCACCGCCGCTAGTTCCAAGTCGTGCGTAGGGTAATTCTTCTCGTGATCCTTGAGTTGTCGCGATGTTTACGTAATCACCTTCCCCATTTGCATCAAAACACACTCAAGACCTAATTTAGAGGAGTCGCTATAAACCACAAAGTCTTCGGATCCTTTGGGTAAGAATAAAATTGGCGCCTCACACAGTTTTCTTTGAACAGTTCGAAAGGATTTCTATTGGGCTTCAATCCACAAGAACTTGACGTTCTTCCTTGTCAAAGATGTGAGCGAAGAGGCGATCTTCGAAAACTCTTGGATAAACCGTCGGTAGTAGTCGGCCAAACCCAAGAAACTTCTTATCTCCGTTGGACTCGTCGGTGGTTCCCAATTCATCATTGCCTCAATATTTTTTGGATCTACTTTTACCCCATCCTTCAATACCACATGACCCAAGAATTGGACTTCTTGTAGCCAAAACTCATACTTGGAGAATTTCGCGAACAATCTCTTCTTCCGAAGAATCTCCAAAACTTCCCGCAAGTGCTGACGGTGCTCGAACTCGTCTCGTGAGTAGATCAGAATATCGTCGATGAAGATTATAACCGATTTGTCCAAGAAATGTCGACATATACTCGGTTCATCAAATCCATAAATACGGCCGGAGCGTTAGTCAACTGGAATGGCATGATTAAAAACTCATAATGCCCGTATCTCGTCTGAAACGTCGTCTTCAGAATATCTCTCTCCTTCACCCGCACTTGGTGGTAAATGGACAACAAATCTATCTTGGAGAAGCATCCCACCCCTTGCAATTGATCGAAGAAGTCGTCGATCCGTGGAAGTGGGTACTTATTCTTCACGGTGACCTTGTTGAGTTCACGGTAGTTGATACACATCCTCATAGACCCGTCCTTCTTCTTTACAAATAAAACTGGAGCTCTTTAAGGCGACGAGCTCGGTCGTATAAATCCCTTCTCGAGAAGTTCTTGTATTCAAGATTAAATGAGGGTCATTGTTGTAATTAGTGTTTGTGTGTGAGTTGTAATTGTTTCTAGAAGGTTGACCTTGCTTGGTCATGTTGACCTATATATAAGCAAGTCTTTGTATTGTTTCAAGTAGACGTGTAAGTAAGTGTGTGAAAGTGAAGGTGTAATCTTGGTGGTATTTGAGAGAGAGTAAGAACACATAGTTGCACACATTGAGTACACACACAAACACATTCTATCTTGAAAGGTTAATCACAAATAGATCTATGGCTTGATGTAATTCTTGTGATTAATAAAAAAAGTGTTTTGTGATAATTTGTATGTGTTTATGCTGGCAAATCAGTAGATCAAAAAGTGTACCGTAGCATGATTGGTTCACTGCTGAACTTAACTGCGAGTAGACCGGATATTATGTTTGCTACATGTTTCTGTGCAAGATATCAAGTTAATCCGAAGGAATCACACTTGGTTGTTGTAAAACGGATTCTTAGGTATCTTAAAGGTACTACTGAGTTAGGCCTTTGGTATCCTAAGGGCTCGTCTTTTGATTTAACTGCTTATACTGATGCTGATCATGCAGGATGCAAACTGGATAGAAAGAGCACCTCTGGTTCTTGTCAGTTCTTAGGTGATAAGTTGGTTAGATGGACATCTAAGAAACAAAATTGTGTTTCTACATCCACCGCCGAGGCTGAATACGTAGCTGCCGCAAGCTGCTGTTCACAAGTCCTCTGGATGCGAACACAGTTAAAAGATTTCGGATATACTTACCAACGAGTCCCTATCTACTGTGATTCTAAGAGTGCGATTGCAATTACTGCTAATCTAGTGCAGCATTCCAAGACAAAACACATCGACGTGCGTTATCATTTTATAAAGGATCATGTCGAGAAGGGTGATATCGAGATGCACTTCGTGACTACAGACTACCAGTTGGCTGACCTTTTCACCAAGCCGTTGGATGAAAAGAGGTTTAACTTTTTAGTTAGCAAACTTGGTATGTTAAACGCCACTTCATGATTCTAGGGGGAGTGTTTTAATCTTGTGTAATGCATATATTGTTTTTTATTTGATCTATCTTGGATATTTCATCATATGATAACTGACTAAAGCGGAATCATTTTTATAATGATTACCAAAATCTTTTTCTTGCAGGATATTTTATGTGACAATGGATTTTGGACAATTCAGTTCAAAACCCGTATTCAAATGTTTTCTTCTGAAGGATGCTTTCATGGTTATATCTTTTCAGGAAGTTTTTCGTTTGAAAGGGAGTTTAGATATTCTATTGCTATATCTTTTCTAATAATATTTCAAAAAAGATTGACGTTTTACAGATATCAAGGGGGAGGATATCTAGTCAAGAATACTTTAATTGTTATATTCATTCCAGGGGGATTTAAGGATTCTAATCCACAGGTATAACATTCAAAACCTTATACTCTAACACTTGTGAAAGAAGAACAACTTTTACTTGTGAAAAATGTTTTTAAAATGTTCAAACCACTTCACGATCTTAAAATGTTTTTTTGATTTGAGAAGTGTGAATTTTAAATGATTTTTGGTTACTTGTGAATTTTATTGTTTATCTGGCCGTGTGTTCTTTAAAGAATAATACTTGTGTATTTTTTTTTCTATATACTTTGTCAAGTATTCATACACACACTGGTTCAGTATTTTCAAATTGATTATGTTATTACCATGTATCAAATGATATATCTTTCTACGGTAATACTCCCGTTTGGTATTCACAGTTGTTTGAATCAAACGTCATTTCATTTTTAAATGTGCTTTCCTTGATAGTATGTTTATATATTGTTCATATAAACAACATACGTCTTTGAATTCCCAAATATTTTTCTTCATGATAATTTGATCTGATCTTAATCATTGTCAGATTCTCAAAACATTTCTATTCTTTATTGATTATTCATTCATATAAAGTTTTGAGATATCTTAAATGTTTAAAATGCTCAAATTTCATTTATGATTTTTGATGAGAATACATACACTGACATATGATTTCTTGTGCTTAAAATGTCAAGAAAATCATTGACCAGCATGTACTTTTAGGAACATGGGATTCAGTGTGAGTGCTTAATAGATCTTCCATGGATTCACGATAACCAGTGTTTCCTACCCCGGAAGAAATCCTTTTAGTGATTGAGGGGAGAGGGGTATAAAAGAATTGAGTGTGGGAGTGAGCCGAGGTAAAATGGAAATGAGAGATTGGTTAGATGTGAGCTTATATGATTAAAAGAAAGAGGGTGAGAGAACAGAGTTAAAAGAATATTAGAACTCTGCACCAAACATCTTTCTGAGTCGGGCAGCCACATTACTGATTGGTTCACATTTCTTTCGTGACCATCATTAAAATAGGCAAATAGCCCATGCCATCTCTTGCATATAACCCCACAAGCTACTCATTCTTTTCTTAAAAAGAGAATGTTTCATATTTTCTGGGGAAGCAACACAAAATCTATCGGATCTTCACTTGGAAGATACTGATATTGAAAAAGAAGGAAAGTTGTCCCACCTTCAACCCTTTCTCATGCACGTTGAGTCCATGTACAATCATTGTTGTCTCAGTGATTTACATACTTTGAGCCTTATGAAACACAATCATTGTGCAAATTCTTTCAAAACACAAGCACGAGCACACAGAGAATTTGTTTTTCTGTCAGAACATTCATAGAATTACCTTGTGTTTTTCAATGATTAAATGGAAGTCCTGGGGAGTCAACATCAAACAAGCTCCTTAATTTGTACATTCGTTGTACACAGTAACTTTGTGTTACTGACAGGCATTTCTAACTGTTTCATATGTTGATTCAGGGTTACAACTCTTATTTCGTTTGAATTTGAAAAGATTCAGATGAATACATTCATGGTTCAACGGCTCTTTCAGATCAGATGACAGATTTTATCACATCATGTATTGGGGAGATTCATAATTTTCCTATTTGGGGGAGATTGTTTATTATCATAAGGAGGAGATGAAAGTTCATGAAGAATGTGCTTATCAGACGATGGGAAGTTATTTCAATGATAAATCTGACCTTGAAGTGTTTTAATGATTTTGATTCTTAAAAATCATTAAAAAGGGGGAGAATAATCAAAGTTCAAGATCAGATTGAAGTTTTAAAGATTTCAGAGGAGATAAAGTTGTCAGATGATCAAAGTCAAAGTTTGAAAGAAAGTCAGAGTTTATGCAAAAGTTAATTCAAAGGGAGAGACAAGTTTGAAGAATTGTCAAAGTTTTCGAGATGTCAAAGCCAGAAAAGATTTGAAGTTGCAGTTAATTCTGAAGATATGAAGACCTGAAGATTATTGTCAAATTTTTTTTAATCTTGAATCCAAAGGGGGAGATTGTTAGACTAAAATTGTATTCAAGATTAAATGAGGGTCATTGTTGTAATTAGTGTTTGTGTGTGAGTTGTAATTGTTTCTAGAAGGTTTGACCTTGCTTGGTCATGTTGACCTATATATAAGCAACTCTTTGTATTGTTTCAAGTAGACGTGTAAGTAAGTGAGTGAAAGTGAAGGTGTAATCTTGGTGGTAGTTGAGAGAGAGTAAGAACACATAGTTGCACATATTGAGTACACACACAAACACATTCTATCTTGAAATGTTAATCACAAATAGATCTATGGCTTGATGTAATTCTTGTGATTAATAAACAAAGTGTTTTGTGATAATTTGTATGTGTTTATGCTAGTAAATCTTGGACCACAGTGAGGTCGATATGGAACTCTACTTGTCGTTCCGGAGGTAGCCCGGGTAAATCTTTCGGGTAGTCGCGCACCACGTCCACATCTTCCACCTTCTTCTTTTCTAACTTCGCGTCGATCACGTAGGCCAAGTAGGACATACACTGTAACACCGTAATTTCGGATTGATGTGATGAAAGCGGTGAAAACAGTGCCCCATGCGAATGGCCATGCGGGTGGAGCCACGCCATAAACCGCACGAATCACTATTCGTCAAGAAATTCTAGCGTCCGGCGCGGATGTCCGCGCGGGTCAAACTGCTCTGCGACCCGCGCGCGACCCCTGACGAATTAAAAGGGGATTTCAGCCCCCTTTCTCATTTACACCTCCATCTACTTTCTGTCAAAATTCTCTCCTCCCTTATTACTCTTCAAAATCGATTCTAGAAGTATTTCAACCATCATCCACAACATTCATTGCAAGAATCAAACTTCTCCAATCAAAGATTTCAACCAAGAATCTCAAGTCTAAGGATAATCTTCATCTTTCTCAACACCTCTAGGGTTTGGTACTTTTCTAGGTTTTTGATCTAAAACCTAGATTGTGAGTTCCTAAACTTTGTTAAAACTAGATACACATCATCTCTCCCTATCTATTCTTGTCATGCATCTTTATTTGAACTACTCATTCATAATACTTGGGTTTTTGTGGATGACATTATGTGCAAGCCTAAGTCTTCATTAGTACATGGTGAAACTTCCCTAAGATGACTTTGGGGGTTTTTGACTTTAAATAAATGGCAAGGGTACTTGTATGGAAAAATCTTGCTTAAGGGTTTAACTTGGGTGGTTTGACCTAATTTTGGGAAGATGGGTTATTTAACATTTACATGATAATATGTTGATTTTATTACATGACATAGGGTGTGTTCTATGGAAAAAAAGATGATGTGTTATTTGTACCATCGAGAGATGGAAGCATATATGATTACATTAAAACAACTCATTCATGATAACCTTGTATTGGTCTATATGCAACATATAATTGGTATGGTCTAATTTTATACCCATGGTTGGTATTGCGTTAATTCTTGTGCTTTATGAGCCTTGAGACCTACAAATATCAATGTGGACGAACCAAGTCGGTAGACACTAGAAGGATATAGTCTTGGGTGCCACCATAATGGTATATTCCTAGACCTCCGCCATTCGGGGTAATGCCATGGTTGTAGTCCTCGGATGTGCCGGGCCTTTTGGATGTCACTCATGGTAGTTGGCATCAAGGTATATCGACTCTTTGGGTGGAACTTGATTGGTGCTATGGGTCTTCCCCTTTGACTCCACATTTAATGAACTTTGGTTAACTGTTGATAAGAATTGTACTTTACGTAATATGCTATATCTTGTACAAACTCACTAGGCTTCTTTTTCCTAACACTTGTTTGGTGTCGATGTGTATCTCAGGTTCTGATGGCGCCGCTTCTAAGCAAGCTTAGTCGATCCTTGGTGAGAACTTGGGAAAGGTGCAGTGGGGCACACTTTTTGAGAAGACATTGCTTGGATTTATAGACGACACCCTTTTGTAATCTCTTTTCTATTATAGGAATTAGATTAGTTGGTTGTTGTCTATTTCCGTTAAATTACAAGTGTAATTAAACAGGTTTAAATATTTCCCCATTCTTGGGAGGCTCTTGCTATGACAATTTTTGTATACCACATGTCCGTTTCTCGGATTTTTGTTATCCTTATTTTTAGGGTGTTACATACACCCCTTCGCTAAGCTCTTTCGTGCCTTGATTGCCGAGATGATCGCGTTGGCCTTCCGATTCTTCTCCCCGTAGACTATAACCTTACCACCCCTTGGCAAGGGTACTCGAACCATTTTCTTGGAGCAAAATATACCCACGTCATGCGTAGATAGCCAATCTATCCCGACGATCACATCAAACCCCCCGATATCCGCCGGTAATAAATCTATCACAAAGGGATCCTCATCTAGTTCTAAGATACACCCAACAAAGCATTCTGCACTAACATATGCTCCTCATTGGCTACTTCTACTACTAGGGCATCATTCAACAAACTAATATGAGTAGTGAATTTCTTGCAAAACGAGGTAGACACAAAAGATCGGTTCGCACCGGAGTCAAACAGAACACGGGTAGGTAGAGAGTTCACTAGAAACGTACCCGACACGACATTCGTCGTCACCCTTGCTTCATCCGCAGTCATTTAGAAGGCTCGACTTGGCGCCTTCGGTTGGGTTTCTTTCTTCGGCACAACCCCGCTTGAAACTCCTTGGTTGCCCCTTGCTAACTTGGGATAATCTCTCTTGATGTTCCCCGGTTCCCGATACTCATAGCAAACTCCCCGAGAGGAGCAATCTAGGCTCATGTGGTCCTTCCGTCCACACTTGAAGCACTCCATAATGTTAGAGAAGAGTTTCGGATTACAAGGCCCGAAATACTTACTCTTACACTTGAGGCACCATCTCGCCTCATGTCGTGGCTCCATGTTCCTCCCCCAGTTAAAGGGTTTGGATGGTCGTGAGGGCCCGATTGGCCCTTCCTATTTTCGCTTCTCTCCTTGCTGCCTCTTCTGCTCTCTCTCTTGGATGATGTCGTCCTCCACCAACTGGGACTCCTCAATGACCTCTTACAAGGTGTTCACCCGAACATTCCTCACACCGGTCTTCATTTCCGCCGGTAAACCTCTCAAATAGGCCTTTATCTTTAACCTCTCATCAGTCGCCAAATGCTCAACCAGACTGAGCTTCTCCATAAATTGCTTTGAGTAGTCGGCAATTGACAGACTACCCTTTTTCAGATTTCGGAACTCTTCTTCAATCTTGTCGAGGGACCTTTCATTGCAGTATTTCTCCATGAGCTTCTTTTTAAAGGTTGTCCAAGTGAGCTTGGCCAAAACCTCTGGTGTAAGTGCCCTTCGGGTAACGTTCCACCAAGTCAACGCATCCCCTCTAAGCAGTTGGGATGAAAATTTAACTCTCTGAAAGTCACCACATTCGCTTGACTCGAATGCCATCTCTACATCTTGAATCCAGTTCATACACGCCGCTGGATTGGTTGTTCCGAAGAATTCCTGTTGTCGGCTAAATAGGAATGATTTGAATGAGCAACCCCCTTCCTTCTTCTTTTCGGTTCTAATCGTGTGTTCCTCCATCCCAAATTGCATTATCAGCATATCCCGACCCAATCACCGCATTGTCCCCCACCGCTTCATGTCTCTGGTTGCTTGTGTCACGATCTTCCAACAGCTTCATAAACTTTTCATCCCGTTTGTCCATCGCAGAGTTTATCATCTGCATTATGCTTGCCAGTAGGACCGATTGGGGGTCCACTTCTTGAACTACTGGGTTCTCGGTTTCCAAGTTCACTCGAGGAACTTCGTCTATGACTCCCTCTAGCATTTGGGGAACCGGTGGAATGACTCGATTTCCCGTTGGATTTGCTTGTCTTGTAGTTTCTGGGGCGGTTACACTCGCCTCATTTGCATCCTCGAGAGCCCCAATCCGACTCCTTGTATTTACCATTGTGAACTGCCACACAATATGGATCGTACCGGTTAATTCTTTTAAAGATAATCGGTTTGGTATGTACTACCACAAGGATTAATCTTCATGATAACAATTTCAAGCACACTCACGTATTCATAAATTCATAATAGCACTGGCCAAGTGAAATTGTGAATGTACATTACATAAGAATTCTCGTTGTCATCATCACAAGTTTTAATCAATGCAATTCCGTAATCCTAATACTCTCCCCACCTAGGAATGTTCTACCAATATGGACAGTGATACTATAGGCACAACCAGTTTAAGTCAAGGTATACTAGAGTCGACACCTAGTTCACTTAAACTAGAGTTCTGATACCGACTTGTAACACCCCAAAAATTGGGATAAACAAAAATTTCCAGAAATGGAAATGTGGTATATAAAAATATGCCAAAGCACGAGCACAACCCAAAAGGGGAAACAAAAATGCCTGTTATAATTACAAGTTTGTAATAAATAAGCAATGAGGGAAAACAACCCTCTAATCTAAATCCTAACTATGAAAAAGTTTAACTCAAGTTATCAACCAACTCGAAAAGGTGTCTTCTAAAATTGGTGTCCCAAAATGTTCCCAAGCTCGCATCTATAGTCACTAAGCATTCTTGGCGGTCGTGCCGCTAGAACCTGAGATACACATCAAACAAATCAAGTGTTAGACCAAACGATCCTAGTGAGTTGAACGATAATATGGCATATCCATTTAAACAATTATAAACTACGCGAGCCTTAAAGGAATCAATGGGGGAGACCCATCACACCAATGAGTTTCACGTCAAGTCAATGTACCTTGATGTTCACTCGCATGAGAAACATCCCGAAGGCCTGACACATTTGAAGACTACCTCTTAGACATTATTCCAAATTGCGGAGGTCTAGGAGCATACCGTCAAGGTGGCACCCTAAGACTACATCCTCCTAGTGCTTACTCATGGTTCATCCAATACATACAATATCCCTCTTTATACATATTCTACATCAAGTAAAATACATGCATAAGACCCCAAATAGCTCCAATCCCAACTTAGGTCAAAACCCTAAATCATGTATATTTACAAACAATGCACATCAACCATTTATCCACATATGAACATATATCCATTATTTTCAGCAAGGTATACCCATCAAATCTCACATAATAATTATTGAACAAAAAACCCAACACATACCAATTATAGAAATATTACCCAAACTTATTAGGTGATTAATATGTGAAAGAGAATTGAAATAATAGTAAGAACATATAAAGAGATGTATCTCATTTAAAATGGTTAAGAGAACTCACTAACTAGGTTTTTGTTAGGATTGAAAGTCCTATGTGTTGAAAGTGAAATAAAGTATTTATAAGGGTGCATAATGTAATTAATTATTAGTTGTTTTAGTAGTTGGGCCTGAAGCCCATAAGCCCAATATGGTTGTATGCCTAAATATATAAAGGAAATTTTAATTCATTATTAGGTGAGATGTTTTCATTAGTCAGATTATTAGAAGTCTCATAATTTCCAGATTACTAGTCAATAGGTTTACTTTCTCTGATCAGAAATCCTTTCTGTAAACCTGTAATCCTTTGATTTCATATTAATCATATGAGTAGTAGTTGTGGCTTAAATACTGTTCATCATTGAATATTTGTTGTTGATTGCACTGTACTGGGATCTACAATTGGTATCAGAGCAAAGATACTGAAGGTTTGATCCAGAAAAGGTTTGTCTAAAACCCTTAATCGATTATCTGTCTTAGTTATTATTATCTGTTTGCCTGATCGATCTGGTCTTGAAAATTTTAATTTTTATTATCGGTCGATCGTTCTTTTTCCTGGAAAATCAAATTTTATTTTATCGGTCAGTTTACTGTTTATCTTCTTAAGTGGGTTACTGTTGATAGTTTCTGATCTGTGTATCGATCAATTGAATTGATTATCGGTCAAATTGTTTGTGACTAAATCTACTATTTGGTTTGTTTATTTGAGTTATCGAGTGTTCTTCTGGGTTCGTTTTCCAGAATTCATCGAGTTCTTCGGTCGATGTTCTTCGACTTTATCGGGCTTTAAGTCTATCTATTTATCTGTTATCGACCGACAGTTCTTGACCGATATATCATTGGACCAATATCCTTCGACCGGTACATTGTCATTATCGGTCAGTTAGTTCGACCGGTATTTTGTCATTACCGGTCCTTTGGTTCGACCGATAGTTTGTCATTACCAGTCCTTTGGTTTGACCGATAGTTTGTCATTACCGGTCCTTTGGTTCGACCGATACTTTATCTCTACCGGTCTTTTTGTTCGACCGGTATATTGCCTTTACCGGTACTTAGACTGGACCGGTACCCTGCTTGACCGGGTCCCTGTCCTATACTGTTTAATTTTATATATTATGTTTGGATCATCCTGCTTGTCTCACGATCATTACAGTGCAGTTAAGATTAAATTTAATACCGTTCAAGTTTCATCTCTCTTCAAAGCCGGAGCGAATACATTCTATTCGAAACGATCAAAATGGTGTGCCCACCAAGACTGCGGTCCAAAAGAGATTATGAATGGTGGAAAGCTGATTTTTTGGATTATGTAGATGAACATGAGGTAGGTCCCTACATCAGATTATCATTGACGAATGGAGAGATGCAATCCCAAATTCAGACAGAAGCTTCTCCTGTGGAAAAAGAGAAAAGAGAAAGGGCTAATAATTTAGCTCGAAATTATATGACTGATATCATTTCTCGTGAACTTTTTCGTGAGATTTTGAGTGAAATTTATAGTCAAATAAATACTTACAAAATGACAGGAAAAGAGTTATGGGATTGTACTGAATGGTTGATGCTAGGGCCAAAGGTTTTATTAACAGGAAGAGAATTGAAAGCTGAGAACTCTGAGCTAAAAGGAAAGATTTCTATTTTGGAAGCTAAAACTCAGCAAGCAGTCTCTGTTGAAAGTTATGAGGATAAGATCTCTGAACTGAAAGATGCAAATGCCGATCTTCAAAAGAAATTATCTGATTTGGAGAAAATGCATGCTAAAGATAAATCCGAATTTGAAAAATCATTTGCAAAGATGTTCTCAGATTTTTCGAGAAAATGTGCTGATGAGAAGAAAGAAGTTGAGCTGAAATGCATAAAACTTTCTCAGCAAGTTTCTGCTTTCGAGAAAGTAATCATCCTTGAAAGAGAAAAGTTTGAAAAAGGAAAGAAGGCCATTGAACATAAGAGTGTTGGATTGTTCAAGGAAATATCCGGCCAAAGAAATGATGCTGAGAAGGATTTGAAGAAGAACGAAGTATGTTTGAGGCGAAGATCAAAAAGCTTACTAAGAAGTTATCTGAACTATCTGAGAAGGCACTAAAAGAGCAGAAAACGAAGTATGAGTTCACGAAGAAGATTGACCTGCTTGTTCAGGAAAGAGACAACTTCGCTTCAACGATTAAAGTGCTTGAAAAGTTTGTATCAAGTTCAAATCAGAAACCTGTCTCTTCACAAAGGTCAGTAAAATCTTTTGATCAGATTCGTAAGACTAACCTTTTCTATGATAGAAATATAGATGGTTTAGGTACACGTCCTAGAAGAAGGAGATACAAAGAAGAGGAACTGGTATGAAAGAAGAAACCAATTGAAGACGAGCTGAAAGAAAGAGAATCATGTGTGCATGCGTCTAATTCCAAAAGGAACAATGTGAGTAAAGGTAAACCTGATCATATCTACTCGAGAGATCAATTACTCAGGTTGTCAGGTAAGAAATACCATTGTTCTTATTGTCGTACACATGATCATATTCACAAAACCAGTGATCATTTCTGGTATGGTTCTTATTACGTTACCCCCACAAGAACTGCAACTAACATTCATGGACCCAAATACCAGTGGGTACCAAAACCGAAAACTGATTCTTTGTTGCAGGCACCTACTGCCAAGGGGGAGTAGAAGAGTAATGGCTTCTAAGTAAATCAGCTTAGAACCCGGACTTCAACAAAGTTTGGCTTCTGATAACATGACAGATCAGGACCCGTCATTCAATGTTCAGACTTGGATATTCTGCAAATATCCGGGGGGAGCTTATCTGATATATATCTGTTTATCATAATTTGAAGGGGAGCTTAAATGTAAATATCTTCTAATCTAGATCTCTGATTGTTTGAAAGAAGAACAACTTTCGAACATGAAAAACGTTTTTTGAAATGTTCAAACCACTTCTGTTTCTCAAAAGATTTTATGAATTCAGAAGTGTGACTTTTAAATGTTTTTCATTTTTTGAGCTTTAATGTTTATCTGACTGTGTGTTTCTAAAGATCAATACTTGTGTATTATCTTGTCTATATACTGTCAAATATTGACACACACCAGGTCAGTACTTATTTGAAATTGTTATTACCATGTCTCATAACGAACCAATTTTTCGATGGTAATACCCCCGTTTGAAATTCAATGTTGTTGAGCATCAATCATAATCTTGTGCATTCATTGCAAAATTGTTTATATTTGTTCATATAAACAAAATTTCCAATTCTTTGATACCCTAACCAGTTTAGTTGATCTGATTGATACATTGTCAGATTTTCAAAGTTCAATTGCTCAAATCTCCTGAGCATACTTTTTGACAGTGCTATCTTATTTGAGTTTAAATGTTCAAGTTAAACTGTTGAGCTACTATTTTTTATAGGAATTACATGGGATTCATGAGTGAGCTTAAACAGAACTTCCATGGATTCACGTAAACCAGTGTTTCCTACCCCGGAAGTTATCCTAGAGTGATTGAGGGGTGAGGGGTCATAAATCAAAGAGTGGGGGAGATAACTCATTCGGTTGAGTTTTTCTCATTGTGCTGAGCGGAAAAATGAAAAAGAGAGTTTGGTTAGAAGTGAGTTTTAATGTTAAAAAGAAAGAGGGTGTGAGAACAGAGTTAAAAGAATATCAGAACTCTGCACCAACCACTTTCTGAGCCGGGCAGCCACATATTCTGATTGGTTCACATTCTTTGGTGACCATCATTGAAACAGGCAGTGAGCCCATGCCAACTCTTGGTATAACCTCACCAGCCACTCATTTCTTTCCCGACAAAGAAATGTTTCATTTTCATTGGGGGCGCATCATATCTGCTATCTATTCTTCACTCGGAAGATTTAGATATTGAAAAAGAAGGAAAGTTGCCCCACCTTCGCACTTCTTTCATGCACATTGAGTCCGTGTAATATATGTTTCTATCTCAACAGTTTACACAATTTTGAGCCTGAGAAAGCTAAGTAGCTTCAATCATTTCTACACTTTCACGAGCACACAAGGAATGAGTTTTCTTGTCATAACATTCATAGAAAATTCCTTTCTGGTTTTTCGATGATTGAATGGAATCCCTAGGGGAGTGAACATCACAAAAACTTCTTTCCAAAGTACATCCGTTGTACAAAGTGGTTCCGTGCTACTTACAGGCATACTAACTGTTTCATCTGTTGAATCAGGGTTACATTGTTCATTATGACTGAATTTGAAAAGATTCGAATATATACATTTCATGAATTGACGGATACTCAGATCAAAGGGCGGAGAAGTTCAAATCATCACAAAGGAGGAGATCAAAGAATGTGTTGAAATTGAAGAGTTTTGATGATCATGATGTTCACAATCATAAAAAAGGGGGAGAGATTTTCAAAGTTCAATTTCAAAGTTATAATATGATTGAATTTCTGAATGAAGATGATTTTCTGAAGACAGTCTAGAGATCAAAGAGATGAAGATATGAGTTTAATGCTAAGTGTGTTTTTCTGAAGACAGTGAAGATTTCAATGTTTGTATTGATTCTTTCCCGTATCATGTGGTGTATGCTACAAGTTTGTTTATTATTCCTCCTATGCGCTGATTGAAACAAGTTCTTGAGATGAAAGCCTATTCAACTCACGGTTCAAAGACAAATTCTTTGTTTTAAACTGAAGAAGCACCGTGGAAAGTCATGTAACTCGCACATTATCTTTCTTGTGTGCTAATCTGATGTGTTGAGTTTCTACAGTTGAAAGCTACGTGATAGTGCATTCAGTCGACACTATTGTTCATTGAATCTGGTTACAAAGTTGAAACTATGAAGACCAAGAGCTCTATTCAAGGGGGAGCTGGGAAAGACATGAAGATATGCAACACCAAAGTTTTTCAAAGATTCAAGAAGGGATAGAAGATCAAGGCCTGAAGTTTTCAAGTTGATAAATGCTTTATTCAACTTTAGGGGGAGATTGTTAGGACTGAAAGTCCTATGTGTTGAAAGTGGAATAAAGTATTTATAAGGGTGCATAATGTAATTAATTATTAGTTGTTTTAGTAGTTGGGCCTGAAGCCCATAAGCCCAATATGGTTGTATGCCTAAATATATAAAGGCAATTTTAATTCATTATTAGGTGAGATGTTTTCATTAGTCAGATTATTAGATGTCTCATAATTTCCAGATTACTATTCAATAGGTTTACTTTCTCTGATCAGAAATCCTTTCAGTAAACCTGTAATCCTTTGATTTCATATTAATCATATGACTAGTAGTTGTGGCTTAAATATTGTTCATCATTGAATATTTGTTGTTGATTGCACTGTACTGGGATCTACAGTTTTAAAGAAAACCCTAGAAACTTAGAACCCCTACCTTGATGTAGTGGAGAATGGAGAATTGAGTGATGCTAACAACCACACTTAATTTCCTCCTTGACCTCTTGATATTCAACAAAAGCGCTTCTAAAACCCTAGGTTGTCAATAAAAGAGGAGAGGAGTGATTGGGGAAGAATACCACCAAGGAGCTCTCAAAACGTTTTTCCTAAATTGGGGAGAATGAGAAATAAGTTCAAATGGCTGAAACCCGTTTTTTTAGGACCTGCGGGTGGTTCCGTGGCTTTGGCCTTGGCTTTGAAGTCGCGCTATAGGTCGTGCGTGTGTCCCAAGAGCCTGAACTCCAACGAGTTCCGCGGCTTTGGTCGCGACTTGGAACCTGCGCAACAACCCGCGTAAGTCACTGTTCCAGCATGCTAAACATGAATAGAAAGATATAAGAATACACACACACACACACACACATATATATATATATATATATATATGTATATTGATAAGTTCTAACAAAATTACGGGCATTACATATCTGCTTTCAGAACTTTGAAAACCAACATCACATTGATCCTTGGAAGCCATGTCAAAGCTACTCAAAGCAAGTAGACTGGCAACTCTATTTTGACTACCATGGGAACTAGGGCCACTAATCTGACCATAGTCCCCGATTGGAGGTCTATCCCTTAATATCATCACAGGGTAAAGGATCATAAGAGACATTCATATAAACAAATATAGTGTCGAAGAAATTTAAAGAACTTAAATTTTATGAATTTTGGAACAACCTGTTTAAGTGTACCTATCTTAAAAGGAAATACATTTTCATTAAAAAAAATTACATCTCTAGATGCCAAAATCTGTTTAGAGTCAACACTATAAAGTCTATAACCCTTCTTCGACTTTGAGTATCTAAGCAAAACACAATTTCTGCTCTAGAGTCAAAATTATCAGAAACGTTTTGCTTGACAGTAAAACACAAACAACCAAAATATCTAAGATGAGGGAGAACAGGCTCAAAAGCATTAACCAACTTGTTGTTAGGAAAAATGTGTGCCTCACAAATACAATGCTTGCAAAATGATTTCTAAGGTCCCAAACGAGTAGAAATCCAAGTGCACAATTAACCCGACAACAAATGCGCATAACAATTTTCTAGATGTTGTACAATAATTCTCTAACGTAGAAAAATAAACCCACGAAATATAGATAATAACAAATATGTTATTATCTATAAATATAGCAAGTTCAAAAACAAATAACATCGAGATTTAACGTGGTTCCATTATCGGTGTGATAGTGGACATCCACCAAAGAGAGAGAGAGAGAGAGCAAGAATATTATTACCAACCAAGGAAGATTACAAGTGCTTGTACAAGGATCTTGAGATCCACGATCGCCTAACAAAAACTTCACAAACACCACCGAATATCAAGAACACTCTCGACCTCACATAAACTAAGTATATTGAAAGAATATAGTAGGGATAGTATTTGGTGTTTAGCTAGAGAAGCTTAAGAAAGGGATGGTGAATAATAAAAAGGATGACTCCTATTTATACTAATGGGAGAAGTAGGCACCAAGCTTGGTTGCTTAGTGACTAAGGCTTATAGATTAGGAGCAAGTTTCTTGGAGGCTAAGTTTCTACCCTCTCTCTCCTCTCTAACTTCTCTCTACCCTCTATCTCCTCTCTCTCCTCTCTCTCTCTCTCCTCTCTCTCTACCCTCTCTCTCTCTCCTCTCTATCTTCTCTCTCTCCTCTCCCTCTTCTCTTTCTCCTCTCTCTCCTCTCTCCTCTCTCCTCTCTCTCTCTCTCTCGCCATTTAAAAAAATATAAATAAATAAATAAAAATAAAAGAAAGGGTATTTTTGTCATTTTTAGAATTTCATTCCAATTCGTTTGCAAATCAAACAGACATATTCCAATTCATTTGACTGATTACATTCCATTCCTGTCAACCAAACAGTTGGTCAAACTTGAAAACATTCCATTCCAATTTCTTCCAGATTCCAATTCCATTGACAAATTCCATTCCATCAGAAATCATTCTGCGAACCAAACGCCCCCTAAGTCTTGGCATTGTTATCTTGTGTAGCATAATATGTAATATATTTTATATTACAACAACAAGCCAATTTTTGGGTCAACTTTGTAACATATGTAAAAGCAAAAGGACTAAAGATGCTAAAGGGAAATAGACTAAGGGGTTGTTTGGCAATTGCTGAATGGTTTAGTGCAAAATGATTAAGTGGTCAGATTAAGAGACTCTTATGATATAGTGCAAAATGAAATATGGTTGTTTGTTAATTGTTTAGAATAAAATCAGGGCGCTTAATGGTTAAGAGAGGCCCAAGATACAAAACCATTAAGAGGGTTTTGGAACCATTAAGAGACAAACTTCTTTTTTGCCAAACAAGATCCATCTCTTAACGATTCAGATGTTGCCTCTTAATGAAACTATTAAGAGCTAAACAAAAAGCCCCCTAGGGCCATAAGGGTTTACTTTTGCTCAAATGAGTTGAAGGTGGGATAACTCATATTCTCGTGATTTTCTGCAGAAAGAGAGAGGAAGTGGAGAGATAAAACATATATTTTTTTTTTCAATAGACTTGTCACTATAAAAGGAAAAAGAAAATAAAGAAAAGCAAATGGGAAGTTTTTATCTTCTTCCTTTAGTGATCCACAAAAAAAATCAGAAGTTGGGAACCATCATCTCCATTGTTTTCCTCGATGAAATAGAAGCTCTCCAGCAGAAAAAAGAACAAGTAATGTGCAGTGAGTTTAGAGGAGGAAATCATCAACCAATGTACAATATTCTTTCTTTTAATTTGTTTCAGATTTGGGTTTTAAATCCATGATATTAAGCATGGTTTAATAGCCGATTGTGATCCACATTCATTAAGAGTCGAGTGCTTGAGGGTTTTAAGTTTAATGGTTGGATTTGTGTTTAGGTTTATTTGAAGAATCCTAATAGTTGTGGTTTCTTTATCTATTTTGAAAATTAAAACCCTTCATTAGCAAGAAAATATTGAGCAAAGAAAAAGAGTCTAAGACCATTTCCTTATTAATTAAGATTATTAACAATATTATTATTATGATTAATATTAATATTAAGAATTTAAGAATTAATTACTACGAGGATTTTGTCAAGAGAATAATTATAAGGAAAAAGTTCAAAAAAACCAACAAACTATTCCATTTTGAATGATTAAGGGGTTATTTGTTTTTTTAAAAAACCCTCTTAATGACTCTTAAGTCTGAATACCTTTTTACACACCATCTTTTATTAATCATAACTAAATTAAGATTTCAGACTTTAGACCTCTTAAAAAACAAACGGCACTTAAGTCTCTAAACTAATTTTTTGAATGAAAAAACCATTAAACGCTTCCATTTTAAATGATTAAGTCTCTGAACTATTTTTTTGAATGAAAAACCATTAAACTTTCTCATTTTGAATGAAAAACCATTAAATTTTCTCATTTTGAATGATTAATTCCATGAACATATTTTTTCAATAAATTAAATCATCGAACTTCTAAAAATTGGTTGCTTACATCATTTTTAACCCAAAAAAACTATCTGTAGCCAATTATCTTTTGATTCTTCCTTTTTTGATAGATCAAAAAGAGGGAGATCGATGGCAGGGGACAAGGCCAACAGCGTGTTACGCGATATGGAGAACGGACAACATTCGGGTAACAGGGAGTGACGAGGCGGAGTGATACACTTGTTTGTGAAGGGTTTTAATGACGTAGCGTTTGAGCACGGTAAAACTGATTTATTTGTTTTTACTTTAAAACCTTCATAATCAGTTCCGGGTATCTTTAAAAAAAGATAACAAATTTTTAGAAGTTCGATGGTTTATTTATTAAAAAAAAAATGTTTAGGGACTTAATCATTCAAAATTAGAAAGTTTAATGGTTTTTTCATTCAAAAAAATAGTTAAGGGATTTAATCATTCAAAATGAGAAAGTTTAATGGTTTTTTAATTAGAAAAAATAGTTCATGGATTTAACCATTCAAAATGAAATAGTTTATTGGATTTTTTTGAACTTTTCCCTAAGTATAAATATGAAGTTGGCTTGTTGAGACATTTACGCCAAATTTAGTTTATAATTATTTAAGGATAACCTTGGGACCCCAAAAGTATTGATTTTTAGGTTTTCAGTTTGTATCAATCTTGCAATAGTTGCTATTAGCTCGGCCATTCAGTAAACTAGGTAAGTTTTCATGACCCGTTCCCTAAAGGGATGATATACAACTAGTAAGATTTTAGTTATGGCTATATATATTAGTTTCGAACCCGTGTATTACACAGGGTAATTTAAAAAAATTAAATCATGCCAGAAAACTTATCTTACATATATGAATGATCATCGAAAGTACGATCATACTTTTCCAAGTTTTTTTCCCTTTAGAGTTGTTGTTTTTGCAACTGGTTACAAAATGTCCTTGTTTTAGTCAGTTTTCACAAATGATATTTTGCAAAAAAAAATTAATAAAAAATATAAATAAATATTAAGAATTTATAAAACAAAATTTATAATAGAACATAAATGAAATTATGGAAAAATACATAGTTAAAATATTAATAAAATAAGAACCACGTATCATAAATTACCAAATACTTCTTTATATACATCATTATTTGTTCTATTGCTAATTATACCTTCATCATCTATAATTAATATTTTTAAACCTTACCTACTTTTTAATCTAGATAAAACAACATACAACTAATCATGGGTGAAGAGTGGTTGTCTCAGAAACAAACCAACCTTCGATAATGACTGTCCCTGGCTTTTATTTATGGTCATGGCAAAGCATACAACAATTGGAAATTGTCTTATTTGAAACTTGAACGGAATCCTTTTGTCTGTAGGTGTCAAAGACATTCTTGGAATAAATGTTCGGCTTCCAATATTGCTTCAAGATATGACCTCTCCTTCTATAACCCGATTTCCCAAAGATAACACCCGTAGTCTAGTTCCATCACATAACCAACATTTCTTATCAATATTCCTTAGTAACATAATTGGAACACCGACTTTTAGTACTATCTTATGGTTTGGCAAACCCAATAATTTAAGACCATTTAAGACATCAAGTGAGTACAAAGTTTCATCAAATTGTTCGTGAAGATGCTCTGATTCACATAAACTATCTGAACTTAGGTACTCATTTTTGTCTCCTGGAAACAATGATAGCGAACGATCATTTATTTCTTGAATGACTTCATGCTTGGGTGCAAAGTATTGCTCTTTCCTGAAAATAGGATGGATTCTTGACATTTACAAAAATATAAGGATAGACAAATTCAATTAATGCAGATATAGGATCCATTGAATCGGTAATGAGAAGATCATCAAGTATATCGATAATTGCCTCACCATCATTCACACTACCAACTTTGCCTTCTCCTAAATCCAAAAGCTAGTTTGCAAAAATCCTTGTTTGTTCGATATAAGAAGCTTGACTGTCAACAATTGACCTCATGTTTTTAGTTAACCTTAGGACTTTGCATTTTACCCAAATGTAAGATGAACTTAGGGGCCGTTTACCTAAACACTTACCCGGTAAGCACTTATCGGTTAAATTCGACGTTATCACTTACCTTATCGGGTAATATTTTGGTCCATTAAAACGGTATCGTAGGCAAAATTTTATCCGGTAAGCGCTAACCGGGTAAGAGTCGTCTCCCACACTTACCGGGTAAGACTCTCGACCATAACTTTCGCTCTTACCGGGTAAGATCATTGACCATTGCCATATTCATCTGTTAATGTAATATAACTTGGTAAGCATGGTAAGCACTTACCCGTGTAAGCGTTTGGTAAACGACCCCTTAATGACACATTAACAATGTCTTGTCTATTTGCGTTGGGAATAACCAACTGAATTTGTCTGAAATCTCCTCCAAAAACAACTACTTTGCCTCCAAAAAGCATTTCTGAGTCAGTAATGCCTTGACTACCAAAAATATCATTCATACTCCTATCCAATGCTTCAAATGCATGCCGATGAACCATTGGTGCTTTATCCCATATAATCAACCTAGTCTTCTTTATTAACTTGGCAACATCACTGTCTGACTTTATGTAACAAAGAGAATATTCGTTAAAAATTAGAGGAATTTGAAAGCAAGAATGTGATGTCCTACCTCCTGTAAGAAGTAAAGAAGCAATACCACTCGAAGCAACGGTTTAAACAATTTCTCCTCTAGATCTTATTGACGCAGATAATTGTCTTCCATATGTTTTACCTGTACCACCATAACCATATACAAAAAACACACCTCTTAGGCTATTTTGAACCGCTGTGATGATATCGTCATAAACACCTCGTTGCTCATTTGTTAAAGCACCTAGAATTTGACGAAACTCGTTTTGTAGATTAGTATTGTCGTAATCTAGCTCCTCCGTAATAAAACGATTGTTTGAAGACTCAACAGAATTATCATCAGGGTAAGGCATAGTGGTGAATTTGTCTAGGCTGAAATTGTTACGAAGTAAAATCTTTTTAATCTCAAATAATGTCAAGTTTTTGACTTGATCATCGTTAAGGGATAAATCTGTAACATATATAATATAAATGTTAAACAACCATAACATAGAAATAATAACTGAAAAAATATTTAAGAAAAAATAATATTTAAAAAATAATAAAACAATAAATTGGTTTGTATTTAATAATAACTGTATAAATACCTAAATAGATAATTAACATACCTGGAGACTTTAGTGTAATTCGTTGATTGTAAAAAATCCCATCTGCTAAGTATTGCCATGTTTTTTGCCAAACAAATTCAGGTCTAGACAGACTATTTGAAATCAGCATGGTTGCAACTAAATATTTCTTTTCGAAAAATAAAAAATATAAACTATGAGGTTGGATATGTTGTTCCGCTTAAAAGAACTTTATAAAATAACTTTTTTTTGAAACGAAAAGAGAATATATTTGGTTGAATATGATGATTAATTGATTATATGTCAATGTTTTTAAGTAACTATATGTAAAGATGTTGCACACGTCGTTAAATGCACAATAAGGTTTAAATTTATAAACCGAGACTAATCCAGTAAATGGGTAAGTCATGTATCATTCTTCTCAAGGAGTCAGTGGTTAAATTAACAACTTGTGTTAAAACCGAATGCACGTGTGTCACAACGATTAGCTACGCAATTTGATCTTATAAGCTCAAAACTCACTACTAAAACCGAAAATCTACTTGGCACAAATACATTACTTCAAAAGAGTTGGATTTTAGAGAGTTATAATAACTATTAAACGAATAAATAACAAAACTTTATACTATACTTAACTAACGAAAACGAAACGGGAACTTTATCTATCAAACTAACATTCAATCAAAGAATATAAATTCACCTAGGATTTTGCATCAAACACTTGGCGTACAATCCAAATAAACATAAACCAATACTTCATTGACTAAAGAAATCGAAACCAACATCAATTCAATTATGAATTCTAAGATAAACTAAATACTAGCACTTATCAAAAACCCAATGGAATGCTTTGAAATCAAACCATGCCGACAATAAACAATTAAAACCAACTATGAGAAAAAAGAATTAACAAATATGGTGCCTAATTGAAACTTACGAGACTTAAACTAAGGAGTTAAACGAAGCCAAAGGAAGTAACCTGTCGAATGCAAAACAAAACAATTTTGGAGTTCACTTGGTAAATAAAACGCAATAGCAAGAAGACTTCCGATCAACCCTCAAACCGATGTTTCTTTGCTTCTGTCCAACAACACCGATGAAACCCAAAGTGTACTCATTTCTTGTTGTTTTTCCGTCTTCTTCCGACCTCTGTTTTCTACAGTAAAACAACCTGGAATCGTCCCTTCAGCAACCTCGAAAAACAACTTTGAAATCCCCTTGATTCCTCTTTAATCGATCCTCTAAAACCCCACTTGAATATATGATGTGATCCTTCCTTCTCCTCTTTTCTTCTCTCGATTTGTGCCCCCACTTTCAAGACCACGTATTTTCCTTCTTTTTATCTTCTATTCATCAGGCCAAAAAGGAAGACATAAATCCCCCTTTTTTTCACAACAATCCTTTCCTTTTCTTTATTTCTCTTCCCACTCACATTTTAACACATAAACAAAATAAAAGTCATCCCCTTTTCTTTAATTTTCAGTCCAACTAAGAAAGGCCCAACTCCTTTTTTTTAATTGAACAATAAAAGTCCATATCAAAAGCCTAAGATTTAGAACCACCTCACTTTCTTTTGTTTTTGATTACCTGTTGTCCAATACACTTTTTCTGACTTCGACGTCATTTTTGACTCAGATGCAGTCCGATGTTGTAGAAACTCAAAACTTCAAAGTTGTAGCCCCTATGTTAGGTTTCCAGATCTTCTTGATTCAACTTAAATGGAGATCGGACGAGTGAGATATGCTCGAAACGCCACAGGTACGCAAATCTGTCAAAAATCCTCGTTTTGTTCTTTTTCACTCCAACTTGTTCCGAACCTATAAAAATATAAAAACACATTAATGTAGTTCGGTTTTGCCATTTTTATGCATTAATTGCAGGTGATTGACAATAAAATACAGTAAAACTTAACGACCGATCAAAAGATTTGCTAGAAGACAATCATAAGAAAATAAAATACAAAATCTTGTGAGTTTTTAATTCTTGAATCGATAAGGTCGGTATTTAATCATCCACAAATTAGCAAAATTACATAAAAACACTTGATTAAGGTGTCGTTTACCCAAACACTTACCTGTTAAGCGCTTATCGATAAAATCCAACATCACTTACTTAACGGGTAAGATTTTAGTCTATCAAAAAGGCACTGTGTGTACAATCCGGTAAGCGCTAACCGTGGTAAGATTTTTGGTCTTTTTATATTCATCAAGTAAGATGACGTGACTTGGTAAGCGTATCGTCTTAAATATCTATATCAATCGTATACTTATATTTTATAATAATATCAATCAAATTTTTTTATATAATTATAACCAAATCAACTATTGTGAAAGATTAATTTAAAGTGAATTGACGGGAAGCATAACAATTTGATTTTGAAAATATCAATACCTAACCATCTGTTGATAACTGATATTGTGTAGTTCAATTAAAGTCAGAGGAAATAATATAATCATGATTAAGGAAGTATATGTAAGACTCGGTTTAAAAACGTATAATTATTTTTACCCGAATTGAACCGTAATTAAAAATAGCAACCAAGGATAGTTAAGGGTTAAAACTATCATTAACCTAAACTCTTATATATATATATATATATATATATATATATATATATATATATATATATATATATATATATATATATATGTAGGAGAGTGATCAATTGGAAACCAATATTACATTGGAAACTTTGGAAACCGAAATTAACCAATCATTGAATTTTTTTTTTAATTCATAAGGTTATTTTAGTCTTTTACATAATTTCATAATATATATAGTAAGTGTTATTATTATTATTATAATATTAATTATTTAATTTTAATGTATTTTATATATGGTAATATTGATCATTTATTAATTTAAACATGAAACATTTAATTTAGGTAAACACAATTTGATTCATACGCAAGCTACAAATCAAATAATTTTTCTGATTCTTATGAATCAGTGATTGATTCATCCAATGAATGAAAAATTATATTCATATGAAGTCTTCAATATTACATCCAGGCACAAAATATTAATATAGTGAAACATAATGGATTTGATATAGTGAAACAAAATATTAATATAGTGAAACCTGATGAAACATAAAATGTTAATATAGTGAAACATGACGAAACAGATTTGATATAGTGAAACATAATGGAAAAGTAATGAAATAAAATATTAATATAGTGAAACATGATATAGTGAAACAAAATATTAATATATTGAAACAAAATATTAATATAGTGAAACCTGATGAAACAGATATGATATAGTGAAACATAATGAAAATGTAATGAAACAATAATGGTAATGAAACTTAATGAAACTTAATTGGGTTTTTACATACTGCATATTAATGAACATGTAATAAAAATGTAGTCTTGATATATTATTGTTATCTTTTATTAATAAATTAATTAATAATTAATTTATTACCATATACAATTATTATCTTTTATTAATAAATTAATTAATTTATTACCATATTTCATCTTTGTTGCCAAATTTGAAACACAAAAGAAAAAGACACATTTACCCTTTTGACATATTATTATTATATTTTATTAATAAATTAATTAATTTATTACCATATATAATTCAAATAAATCTTGACCATTGATTAAAAAGATCAATGGTTAAAATTTGGTTTCCAATTGAAACCTTAAAATGTCAACTAAAGATTGTCAAGGGATCAAAGTTGTCAATTATCCAAACTCATTATAATTATAATTATAATTATATATATATATATATAGAGAGAGAGAGAGGAGGGATCAATTGGAAACCAACATTACACTGGAAACTTTGGAAACCAATATTTGACCAATCAATGAATTTCTCTTTTTTATTTTTTTTAATTGATAAGGGTATTTTAGTCTTTTACTTAATTTCGTATTATTTATGGTAATTATTATTATTATGATATTAATTAATATGGTATTATTGATGCTATATATGGTATTTAGATGGTTTCCAAAGTTTCCAATGTAATATGGTTTCCAATTGAACCCACCCCTATATATATATAAAGTTAGAAAAAAAAAAAATGAAGCAAACTACAATTTCATCGTCCCTATGCTTTCTACACCGCCATAGACATATTCCCCTCTCTCTCTAGAACTCCTCATTCTCTCTAAATTTCTATCAAATCCGTTGAAGTAATCGAAGATATAATTATATATTCGGAATCTACACGACGAACCCTTCTTAGGGGTATAAATTTCTTCTTAAGTTTTTTAAGTTGGTAAGTTAGGGTAGTTGAAGTTGGTTGGTAGATTATAAGTTTATATTGCAAAATTATGATCAAATATGTGTTTAGGAATGTTTGTTTTTGTAAAAATTACAAACGGGTAAAGTTTAGAATCAAAATGGTAATATTTATATCTAGATGTTTAACCGCACACCAAGTGATCGGTTTAATGTCTAAGATAATATAGTTTTGTGATTAAGCTTAGGATAATAAGCTTTGAATTTTATGTTATGCGAGTAATAGTAATTTATGATTTAAATAGGCAATCGAACGGGTTAAAGTTCGTCGTCAGTCTCGATTAATTACGTGTTGCATCTCAATTCGATCAAGGTACGGATTCAATCTTCTTTGATACGGAATGACCATTTGATGTGGTCATTTCATCCACAAGATTCAATATGAATCCAAATATCCACAAAAGTGGGTATATGTATTGGTTATCCGAAATATTTGTTTTCAACTCTTGATCAGTTTTATTTTCAGTCGTTGTGTGTTGATTATATGACATGCTTTTAGATCCGTTTGTGATTCCTCTGATGGATTTTTGCGGATAATGAACTTCTGTCGGATATGAGTTTATGTCTTAATCCAATTGCTCATTACATGAACTTTTATGTGAATTTCCGAAATCAAAATATGTTGAGAAATTAGAAGCCCTCTTTTGGTTATCCTTTGATTCAATGAAATTGAATTTCAATTTGGACTTTATTTTCCGAACACCGGACTTTGGGTCACTTTTGTCTGGGATGCTACCATAGTGGCTACAAAGACTATGGCGTCTTCAACGAATGGTACTTTGTACCCGGCCTTTAAGGAACAGGCTACCCAAGGGCGTATGGATCGATCCTAGATTTAGTTCCAGAACGTGAGGCTGTGGTTAAATCCACGGTGGGACTTAGGCGGTGTGTGCCCGTACCCTTAAATTCCAACTATCCGGTTGGTTTGGCCGACCATCGGACAACGTGTCCTTGTTGTACGAAATTATTAACTTATATGATTTGAGACTTTGATGTTGACTTCCGTTGTTTTGGATTTCTAGTTGTTTTCGAGTTATATGTCGGATCATCATGATTTCGGTTTATTGATTCATTGATTGTATATATTTTCAATCAAGTTGATTAAATGGTTAAGTCATTTTCGTTGTACCTAATTTTATTAATTTGTTCTTTGGATTACTATTTTTTTTATATTATCCGTTCACTGAGCATGTCGCTCAGCCGTGTGTTTTCTTTGCACGGCAGGTACTTGATGTAGAATCGGGATGGGGGCAAGGTGACGAGAGTGACACAAGTGACTTTTTGGGATAATCCTTCCTAGTGACGCTATATCTTTTGGTTATAAGCTTGTAGTTATACTAAGCTTTTGGATTTGTATAGTGTAATGTAAATAATAGTTAACATGCTCTGTACTTTCCCAACCTCTTTCTGCAAATGAGGTTCTTTTGGGTTTATGTGAATATATATATATATATATATATATATATATATATATATATATATATATGTGTGTGTGTGTGTGTGTGTGTGTGTAACGAAAACTGTCCTAAATCAGGACGGGGGTTGTTACAGTTATGGTATCAGAGCCTAGGTTTTGTCTTGTAGTTCGTCATACGCTTGACCTCTGAGGAATGGGTAGGAATAGGAATGGGTAGTGTAGGACTTGTCTAGAATGGTTAGTTCTATTCCTAATTGCTTCTTTCCTATCTATTTGATATTCAATTCTTAATCCGTATCTCTGTTCCTATAGTATGTCAAGACGTGGTAGAACCCGAAAAGTGAGACCCGGATCGGGTAGTCAACAAGATCCTCCTCTATCAGGGGATCGAGTGGACCCGAGCATCACAGCGGCAGTCCACCAAGCTATGTCAGGTATGATGCCTGATTTTATTGCGCAGGCAGTGGAGGCTATGCGCAAAGCTGCTCATGATTCTCATCAATCTTCCGGACCAACGTTACAAACTGGTCCTAGTAATTCAAATTCAGTTTCCAGATCACATAACCCAACTGCAGAAGCCCATGTGTGGCTGGAACGTTTCAACAAGCAGAAACCTCATGTTTTTACTTCTGCAACTGAGGCAGTAGAGGCAGAAAATTGGATCAGGAACATAGATAAAATTTTTGATGCACTTGACTGTCCTGATCAGTTCAAAGTTAGACTTGCAACATACAAATTCGAAAATGACGCTCACAACTGGTGGGATTCTTGTAGACAATCAAATCCCAGTGTCCGAGACTTCTCTTGGGATCAATTCAAGGAGCTGATAAAGAAGCGTATGTACGCAAGTATTCTAACATCCAACAACGTGACGATGAATCTGTTGCCGACTATCTAGCTTGATTTCTCAGATTGGCTCGATTTGCAGGAGTTACCGCGGGTACTGCAGCCCACCATATTGATAAATTCAAGTGGTTGTTAAACTACAGGTACAAAGACAAGCTAATCAATTCAAATTTCGACAGTGTTTCGTAGGCTGCCGATGCAGCCAAAAACATCGACAGAGCACGTGAAGAGCGTATAACTCGTCAACTTGAGTCAAAGAAACGAGGTTCTGAAAGTTTGCAAAAGGGTTCTAGTAATCAGCGATCGATGCGCTCTAAATCGAGCAGTGGAAGTCTAACGGGCTTTAATAATTCTATATCTCGAACTTCAGAATTGATAGTCAATGAAAATCAATTTCTTACGGGCAATCGTGTCAAATGTAATCAGTGCAACAACTGGCATCGTCCCGGACCATGTTTAAAAATGACAGGAGTGTGTTACATTTGTCATGAGCAAGGCTACCTGGCCAGAGACTGTAAGAAGGGCCGGTTTGACAAATCAAAAGAGAAGGGAAAACAACCTACTACCAATGGGCGTGTGTTTGCGATATCCGGTGACAAGTCCACGACTGGTATGGTTTCGGGTATCCTAACTTTAGCTGATAAATTTGTATATGTATTGTTTGATACTGGGGCTTCACACTCCATTGCTTCCGAGCATCTGGAGTCACATCTTAAGCCCTATGAGCAGTCAACTGACTTCCCTGCCAAGATTTCAACTTCGATGGGTAATTCTATATGTATTGTCTCAAAATTTGAAAACTGCCCATTGATGATCGAGAACTGTATTCGAGAGGTAACTTTACTCCCTATGAAGTTATCATACTTTGATTTAATTCTGGGCATTGATTGGTTAGCTCGACACAGAGCTACTATTGATTTTGAGTCGAAGCAAACTATATTCGGAGACGTCAGCCACCCCGAGCTCATTTTTCAGGGTGCACCTCCGAAAGAGGGAACCCGAGTTATATCGTCCATAAAAGTTGAGCAATTCATGTGGCAAAGTTGCGAGGGATTTCTTGCATCTCTACAAGATCCAGATCAGGTACTGCTTTCCCTTGATTCTATTCCTATTGTTAAAGAATTTCCATATGTCTTTCCAGATGATTTACCGGGTATTCCACTGGTAAGAGAGGTTGAGTTCTCTATCGAATTAATCCCAGGGGACACACCAATTTCTAAAGCTCCCTATCGTATGAACCCTACTGAAATGAAAGAGTTGAAGGCTCAAATTGAAGAACTTCTAAACAAGGGTTTTATTCGTCCCAGTGTCTCTCCCTGGGGAGCCCCTGTTTTGTTTGACAAAAAGAAAGACTGTTCCATGTGGCTCTGTATAGATTATCGTGAGCTAAACCGTGTTACCATCCAAAATAAGTATCCATTACCCAGGATCGACGATTTGTTCGATCAGGTACAAGGGGCAAGGTACTTTTCAAAAATTGAGCTTCGCTCAGGATATCATCAACTTAGAATCCGTGATTGTGATATCCCTAAAACCGCTTTCAGAACACGTTATGGTCACTATGAGTTCATAGTTATGCCATTCAATCTTACGAATGCTCCAGCGGTTTTCATGGATCTTATGAATCGTGTCTTTAAGGACTATTTGGATGAGTTTATCATTATTTTCATCGATGATATACTAATCTATTCTAAGTCCCATGAAGATCATGAACAACACCTTCGTATAGCATTGGAGACACTCAGACAGAAACAACTTTATGCTAAGTTCTCCAAGTGCGAATTCTGGCTTGAACAGGTGACATTTTTGGGTCACGTTATATCTGCTGAGGGCGTGACAGTAGACCCTACTAAAATTGAAGTTGTCACAATATGGACAAAACCGACAAATATATCTGAAGTCCGTAGTTTTCTAGGTCTCGCAGGCTATTACCGACATTTTGTCGAGGGATTTTCTAAAATAGCTCTGCCTATGACTCGATTATTACGAAAAGGTGTTAAGTTTGAGTGGGGCTCAACAGTTTTGAAGAACTGAAACATCGTTTGGTCACTGCACCGATTCTTGTTTTACCGACAGACACCAACGGTTTCCAGATATAAGTGACGCCTCGAAGCAAGGTTTGGGTTGTGTGTTAATGCAACATGGCAGAGTGATCACATACGCCTCACGACAGTTGAAACCCTACGAGGTAAATTATCCGACTCATGATTTAGAGTTGGTTGCGGTCATCTTTGCTCTCAAAATATGGCGCCACTATCTGTATGGCGAGACGTGTGAGATCTTTACAGACCATAAAAGTCTGAAGTATATCTTTACTCAGAAGGAGCTAAACATGCGCCAGAGGCGGTGGCTTGATCTTCTTAAGGACTATGATGTCCGGATTCAGTATCATCCGGGTAAAGCAAATGTAGTCGCAGATGCACTCGGTCAAAAAGCTGTTGAACAAATATCTTCTTTGTTAGTCACCACACAGTTGGCTATGGATATTGATCGGTACGGTTTGGAAATCTATCCGCATAATGATCAAAGTTTTCTAGCTAGTTTGATAGTAGAGCCGACTTTTATATCATGGATAAAAACCACCCAACAGAATGATGGTGAAATTTGGAGTATTCATGATCACATTCAGAATGGAACAAATTCTGAATTTCGAATTGATGACGATGGCACTCTATGGTTTCGTGATCGACTCTGTGTCCCAAACGATATCGAGTTAAAAGAAGCTCATGACTCCTCTTTCTCTATAGCAATGTCATCCACATAAAGGTATAACCCAAGTAAAAAGAAGCTAAAGAACATTGATAGAGTTTATAAATCATCATTTCTCCAAAATCATCACAAATACTAATATCCCCAAAAGCTAGGTTTAACACAATGTCTTAAAATTCAAATATGTGAAAGATGAGATATTAGGTATTCAAAATCCACCTTTTGACATGTATAATGTTTAGTAAAAGTGTAAGAACTCACCTTGTTAGTTTCCTTAAGAAGGAAACCAAACCCTAGAAATAGAGGAGATGAAATCACTTGAGAGCTCACCAATCACCACTTCCTAAATGTATTAAGGACCACCATTAATGGCCTAGAATCACCATAAATGAAGAGAGAAGTCTAGAGAAAGAGTGCTTACCGAAGTCAGCTGCCAAAATCGCTCCTAAACCCTAGAACTCGGATAAAAATGACTGAAAATCGCGACTTAGCTTTTTATACTCGAAATCCCCGTCGGCGATAGTGCCCCGGCGATAGTGACATCTGTCACTATCGCGGGCAAGGTCGCGAGCGCCTCACCACCCTCGGTACATATTGGGCGATAGTGCCCCGGCGATTGTGACCATGTCACTCTCGCGGGCACAATCGTGAGGAACGTACCGAGGCTCTAAGGCCTTCGGAGATAGTGCCCTCTGCGATTGTGACACCCTGTCATTCTCGCGGGCACAATCGCGAACAGTCCCAAATTTCCCAAATTTGATGATTTTTAACCCACGATGCTTAATCCAACTTTCTCGATATTAAGTAAATAAAATCCCAACATATATAAGTTCCAAAGCGAGAAAAATAATACATGGGTTCTCAAAATTCAGGGTGTTACAGCTACTAATTTAAACATATCCAAAAAGTCATTTGTTTTATTTTATATTGTAATAACCAGTTCAGTATGGGACAAACTAGTTTATCTAGATATTTATTTCTATTGTAAGTCTTCCGTTTTAATAGATTTATTGGATGTAATGAAAATAATTTCGAAATTCATTCTTTTAGCATTGTATATTAGCTATATTTATCATAACGTCTTCCAAGGTCTAGGGAGGGTATTACATGTTGTGTAACACCCTCAAATTTGGAAAGATCAACTAATTAAAAATTTCCAATAATACATCAAATAAATGATAAATCCCTTTCTATAAATTGATACTTGATAATATCAAATAGTAATCTAGATTTAACCTCAGCAAATAATAAATCAAGTCTTATATAAGGACTAAAAAAGGTCGTGTGTTACTAAACCCATCAACAATTGTTATCTCCAAATGTGCGGAAGACATTACCCATTAGCTAGATCATTCTCGTGTGTCTAACTAGCACTTAACTCTTCACGGTGTCGCTAGTATCACTCCCAAAAATGACCTGATGCACATGCCGACAATAAAAAGGGTTAGGCTTAACGCCTAGTGAGTTCAAGAGTTTTCAACATTTATGTGAAACGGTTTATTGAAGAATGCTTTTTAAATCACGGTTTAAAAAGGAATGTACAAAAAAAAGTTAAACCTTTCTTAGAACCCAAAACCCACTATTTTCGTGATGAAAACCTCAATACAAAACATTTTTTCAAATATGAATTCAAGATCCAATACTCACACAAAACGTGAATAATGATAAATGCTCAAATATTGAAGTTCGGATAAAACTTTATTGTCCAAACTACCGAAATATAAGTAAGACTCAAGCCCCATAATTATAACTTATGGAAAACACTCCATGCTCAAAACGTCACCGAAAACATGGATAAAACTAAATACCCAAAACAACACCTTTCGATGATGAGTGTTAGGGAAATTTTATATGTTAAATAGAAGTTCAGGGTATATTTTGTAATTCTTTGAAAGTTTAATAGCTTGTTAGGCCTAAAAGCCCATAAGCCCATATTTGTAAAGCCTGAGTATATAAAGGTTGTTTTAGTTTCGTTTGTCAAGACACAGTCTCATAATTCAGATTACTAGTCAATAGGTTTACTCTCTCTGATCAAAAATTCTTTCTGTAAACCTGTAACCCTTTGATTTCATATCAATCATATGACTAGTAGTTGTGGCATAAATCTTATTCATCTTTGATATTATTTGCTGCTGATTGCACTGTACTGGGATCTACAATTGGTATCAGAGCAAAGAGACTAAAGGTTTGACCCAGAAAAAGGTTTGTCTAAAATCCCTAATCGATTATCTGTTTAATCTGCTATATTTTTGTTCGATCTGGGTTGTTTATCGGTCCTTTTGTGTTATGTGAAAATTATTTTTTTTGGTTTATCGGTCTATGTGTGTTCATTGAAAATCGATTGGTATTGATTTTTATCGGTCTAAGCTTACTGGGTTTAAGTTCACTGTTGATTTTCTGTTTATCGGTCGATTTCTGCATATGTGTTTGAATCTGATTATTTGCTCATCGAAGTCAATTTATGGGCTCGATTAAATATCTGGGTTATCATTATCGGTCTGTGTTCATCGTGTTCTTCGGTGTTCTTCGATTTTGTCGATCTTTATCTGATATTATCGATCTTATCTGCTAATAGAACTTGACCGATAGTTTTTTCAATCGATAGTTATTTGCCCGATACCCTTTGACCGGGATATTGTTGTTACCGGTCCTTGGCTCGACCGATACTTTGTCACGACCGGTCCTTTGTTCGACCGGCACATTACTTCGATCGGTACCCTGATTACCGGTCTTTGTCCTTTGACCGATATTCGTCCTTGACCGATACCTGTCCTTTGACCGATACCTTGTCACTTCCGGTCCTTTGGTTCGATCGACCTTGTTTTGACCGATAATTAGATTAGACCGGTACCCTGCTTTACCGGTCGATCCTATCACCCGATTCCTTATTGTCCTTTGACCGGTACATTGTGTTTACCGGTCCTTTGGTTCGACCGATACTTTGTCAATACCGGTCCTTTGCTTGACCGGTACATTGTCTTTACCGGTCTTTTGCTTGACCGATACCCTGTTCGACCGGACCCTTGTTCGACCGGGTCCTTGTCCTATTCTGCTTATTTTTATTATTGTGTTTGGATCATCCTGCTTGTCTCACGATTGTTACAATGATTTTAAGTTAAAAGATTTAAGATGAATTCAAGAGACGCGTTAGCGATTGGTTCAGATCAGAAGCCCCCGGTTCTCTATCGGGGGGAATATCCTCAGTGGCACGATCGCTTCATGAATTTCATTGAAGCGAAATCAAACTATGAAGCCATATATAAGTGTCTGACAGAGGGGTCGCAAGAGTGGCCAATGAAAGTCATACCGGGAAACCCAGACGAAGGTCGACCTGAACGCAATGTTCGAAAAACTATCACTGAATTAACAACTCAAGAAAAGTATATGTATGATGCTGAAAAGCAAGAAAAGACATATCTTCTACAAAGTCTACCCAACGACATCTATGCTTGCATCGACAGTTATAAGGAGTTTGCAAAGAAAATGTGGGACCAGATTGAGAAAATGATGATGGGGAGCCACATCAACAATCAGCTGAAGGTGACAAACTGCATCACCAGATATGATGGCTTCAAAGCAAGAAAAGGCGAGACACTAACAGAAACCTATGAAAGGTTCAACATGCTTCTGAATGATCTCCAGAAAAACAAGATCACGAAGACGAACACCGAGAATAACATCAAGTTCATGAACAACCTCCAGCCTGAATGGAAACCGTTCGTCTCTCATATTCACCATACTCAGACCCTGGAAAAGCTTTATCTACATGAACTTTATGAAATGCTTCTCCAGGATGAAGAGGAAGTTATGGAACTGATGGGGAATCAGAAAGCTGAAGAAAAGCCGGTAGTTGATCCGTTAACACTCGTTTATGAGAAAAGAGGTAAGTCTGTCAGCCGTTCGTCTGAAAAGAAGCCAGTGCAAAGTGAGTCTGAACCCGAAGATCCTGATAGTGATTCGGATCCAGAACTCACTAAGATGAAAGAAGCTATGGTGTTCTTGACTCAACAATTCCAGAAAAGGAAGTTATTTAACAAGTCTTCCAACAAGCAAAGGTTTTCCACTCGCCGTGACCATCAAGAGAAGTCTGAAGGTAAGAAACGGGTAGAAGATGAAAAGAAGTCTGATAAGAGACACGAAGAAAAGCCAAAAGATGAGCCGATCAAATGCTATAACTGTGGTCGGTTAGGTTATTTTGCCAAGGATTGTCGCAAGCCTGTTGTGCGCAACTCCGATTATTACAGAGCCAAGCTTCTATTGGCCAAAGAAAAGGAATCAGGTAAGGCTCTCATGGCTGAAGATGACTACTGGCTACAAGTATCTGATGAAGAACCTGAAGATGCCGAAGCACACTTGTGTTTCTTGGGCAAGCATTCATCACCTTCTGACACTGATGATGAAGATCGAAACTCTCCATGTCAGGTATGTGCTCCTTATCACGAAGCTTTAATTGATCAGATGCAACTTGCTATGAATAAACTAGACTCTTTCAAGCTACTCATAAAAGAAAAAGAACAACACATCTCATCTCTAGAAAAACGAGTTGTTGCACAGTCTGAATGTATTGAAAATCAAAGTTTAGAAATCTCAAGCAATCTGTGCACAATTTCTAATTTAAAAGAAGAGTGTGAGGGTTTTTCAAAAGATTCAAAAGAGATAAAGACCAAAGTAGATGATCTTACCTATGAGCTACGTATGTCCGAGAATGAGAAAATTGATATTGTGACTCAAAACGTGACTTTCAAAAATGAAAATCAAAGATTATCTAATCAATTAAAGGAGCTCGAACGGAAACTTTATAAACTTGAGCAATCACATCAAACACTAAATCTAATTTCACCAAAGGAACCTAAGTATGCGAATACGGGTATCGGTTACGATAACCCATATTATCTGAAAAAGGCCCTATCCAAAGTTCCTACGATTTATGCGTCCGAATTTTTTGGATTAGACAAGACTTTTCCAGAATACAATATCAATTGGACCAAACCAATTGAGGATGAGGACTGGGAAGAGGATAAGTTGAGAAGGGAGAACTCTTCTAAAATGAAACTTCCTTTTGTTTTTGATTCATTAAATGCATCTTACAATGAAGAAAAACCTTGTTTCCTATCAAATGACTATTTTAGAAGTTATACTCAAGCTGAACTTGGTGCTAAAACCGTTAAAATTGAGGAGGAATCACTAGATCATAAAGTTTATTTCCACCTCTGCTTTTAGAAAAGAAAATTGTTCAGCTAGAAACGTCATTTGAACAGGAGAGGGGCAGTTTTCAAAAGGAAAAACAAGAGCTTTTATCCCAAATTGAGTGCCTCAATTCCAATAAAGAGGAAACTGTGTCCGATAAGGAAAGAGAATACTTTCAGACAGAAATAAAGAAGTTAAACTCACAACTAGCTGCCTTGGCAGCAAATCGTCTGAAGGAACAATTTCACAAGGCTGAGCCTCAATATAAGCCTACAATTCTCCAACGTGAGAAACCTACTCTGTCTGACAATTCTTATCCTGCCTCCGACACATCTTCCTGTAAAGCCTTTTTGGGTGACTCGTCACCAAATCTTTCAAATAAAGGAAAAGAGCCTCAAGTTTTAGAAATGGATCATTGTTCTGATTTTAAAAATGCTTCCGCCTATGATCCACTTCAAACAAATTCTTCCGATGTCCTAAATTCCTCAAGCGATAAGGTTCTTTCTGATGAGGAAATGGAATTTTCAGCATTCTTGAATTCCGAGGTGTGTCTAGACAGTGATTTGACCCAATTTGTTTTTAATCTGTCTCTACCAAGTCACGTTGATTTTCTAAACTCTTCTTGTGAGCCTCCGGTAAAATTTTATAAGGGTGAATGTTCCACATCCGCCCCACAAAAACCTTCTGTGAACGATTCCTCAAAGACAAAATCCAAAAAGCGTTCACAAAAGAAGAAAAAGACCGGTCGCTCCAAAAGACAACAATCTTCAAGTTTCACATCTTATGACTATAAGTTTAACGGTCTTTCAGATACTTTTGGTCGGCGCAAAGAAGCTAAATATGCTTGGGTAGCTAAGAAGTCCAAGGACAGCTCGACGACACCAGAATTAGTTGATCCAGTTTTAAAGTCTAGGAAAAACAATAACAATCATGATGTTTTTAATTCTACACCTTTAGTTGAATGTAATGGAACTTTACCTTTAAAAGTTTATTCTATTCCGCATTTACTTCAACTGTCTCATGATTGTCTTTGTTGCTCTTATTGTGGATCGAATGATTTTGTTGATCGTCGTTATGCATCTAATTGGTTTGGCTCGTATCATGTTGCTAATTATCATTCTCAGTTTGATATTACTCGTCATAGAAAAAGACCTAAGTCTAAACAGGCATCCAAAACGGGTGTTAAATCTAACCCCAAAGGACCCATTTATGAATGGGTACCTAAAAAGAAATAACTTGTTTTGCAGGACGGTCATGTGTGGTATCTAGATTCAGGCTGCTCCAAGCACATGACCGGAAGAAAGGAGCTACTCACAAACTTCACCGAGAAGTTTTGTGGAAATGTAAGGTTTGGGAACGATTATTATTCTCCCATCAGGGGTTAAGAAGATATCGTCAAGGATAATCTCACGATCAAGAAAGTGTCCTACGTCGAAGGACTTGGTCACAATCTCTTCAGCATCGGTCAATTATGCGACAAAGATCTAGAGGTCACCTTCAAAGCAAAAAGGTGTAGCGTTCGGACTGAAGATGGTAAAGAAATATTAGCTGGAACGCGTCGTACAAATCTTTACACGATCGACCTCTCCTCCCTGAAAGCAGATAAGGAAGTCTGTTTGATGTCCAAAGCCTCTGCCGAACAAAGCTGGTTATGGCATGTTCGATCTCGCATCTGAACTTCAAGACTATCAACAAGTTGGTGCTCGGTGGACACGTCAAGGGAATGCCTGATCTTAAGTTCGAAAAAGATCATTTATGTGCTGCCTGCGAAATGGGCAAGATGAAGAAGGCTCCTCACAAGCCTAAAGTCACTCCTAGTACTTCACGGTCCCTTGAACTCATTCACATGGATTTATGTGGACCGATGCGCGTTCAAAGCATTAATCACAAGAAGTATGTCCTGGTGATGGTTGACGATTTTTCTCGCTACACGTGGGTCAGATTCCTCCGTTCAAAAGATCAAACTCCCGAATTGATCACTCTCTCCTAAAGAGTATTCAAGTCAGTCTCAACCTATCAGTCCAGACCATAAGGACGGATAACGGCACAAAGTTCAAGAATCAAGTGCTCACCGGTTACTTGACTTCAGTGGGCATAACGCATACCTTCTCAGCTGCTCGCACTCCCCAGCAAAACGGGGTAGTAGAGTGCCAGAACCGAACTCTTGTCGAAGAAGCTCGCACGATGTTATCTCAGTCCAAGCTACTACTATTTTTATGGGCAGAAGCAGTTGCGACCGCTTGCTACACTCAAAACCGCACTATCATCAACAAGCGGTTCAACAAGACACCGTACGAGATCATCAAAAAACGCATCCCCAATATCAACTATTTTCATGCATTCGGGTGCACATGCTTCGTACTGAATGACAAGGATGATCTCAGCAAATTCAGCCCCAAAGCGGACGAAGGAGTGTTCATTGGATATTCCCAGCACGCCAAAGCTTACCGTGTCTACAACAAACGGACAAAGACCGTCGTTGAGAGTGTGAACGTAAATTTTGACGAGGCCGCTGATATGGCTTCTGAACACCTCAGTTCAGAACCCGCTATAACTGGTGTGTTAGCTTCTGGACAATTACGTTTAGGAGCTACACAATTTCCAATAGTTCCAAATAAAGCGTCTACGTCAAGAGCAAATATTTCTGATTTGGATTTACTTTTTGAGCACTTCTATGATGATTTATTTAACACTACGCCTAATGCTCTATCTTCTAACAGGAATGAAGCTCAAGTACCGAAAGTGAATCAAGTCACTGGACCATCCGACTCCGGTACTCCTACATCACCTGATGTTTCCCCCGCTACTGTCTGCGTTTCAGCGTCATCAAGCTCGAGTGAATCCACTCCGATCGTCCAAGATCCTACTGTTGCACCGGAAATAGTAGGACCTCCTGAACCGACACCTGTTGAAGGCACTCCTGAAGTTCCCATTCCGGCAATCTCGGATCCTGCCTTAAATGCATCTCCTGCTGAGTCGTCTTCTGCTGCACATTCGACTCCAACAAAGGACCTTCCACCTCACAGGCCGTCATCACTCGAAGCAGTTCATGATTTACCCCCCGGTGGTTATGTGGACTCCGATACCTCTCAACAGACATATAAACCTCTTCCACACGCCACCAAGTGAACTCGAGCTCACCCCCTTCATCAGATCATTGGTGATCCCAAGACACCGGTTCAGACTCGATCTACTACTACGAACGACTATTTATTCTCTTCGTTCCTCATCCGCATCGAACCTTCCACCGTCTCCGAAGCGTTGAATGATCCAGACTGGGTGATCGCTATGCAAGAGGAACTCAACCAATTTGAAAGCCTCAAAGTGTGGCGCCTTGTTCCCCTGCCAAAGAACAAGACGGTGATTAGGACGAAATGATATTCAAGAACAAGAAGGATGAAAATGGAATCATTGTCCGAAACAAAGCGCGCCTAGTGGCTAAAGGATATCGCCATCAAGAAGGAATAGATTACGAGGAGACGTTTGCACCGGTTGCCCGCATTGAAGCGATACGCATGTTCCTCGCCTACGCCGCACACAAGAATTTCATCGTCTTTCAAATGGATGTGAAATCCGCATTCCTAAACGGCGTTCTCAAGGAGGAAGTATATGTTTCGCAACCCGAAGGATTCGTGAGTTCAGAAAACCCTAATTACGTCTATTTTCTTGACAAGGCCCTATACGGTCTTAAGCAAGCACCACGAGCTTGGTATGATGCTCTCTCATCCTTCTTAGTTAAATCTGGTTTCTCTAAAGGTAAGATTGACACTACTTTATTTATTAAAAGAGAAAAGAAAGATATCATTCTTGTACAGATTTATGTTGATGACATAATCTTTGGCTCCACAAACCCCAAGTACTGTCAGAACTTTTCAGCCTTAATGAGTAAACATTTTCAAATGAGCATGATGGGGCAAATGAATTTTTTCCTGGGTCTTCAAGTAAAACAATTAGCAACAGGAATTTTCATTAATCAATCTAAGTACATCTCGGATATTCTTCGGAAATACCAGATGGAAAAATCCTCACCTATGAAAACCCCCATGTCTACAAGCATAAAGCTACACTCCGATCCTGACGGAAAGGATGTGGATGCTACTACTTATAGAGGTATGATAGGCTCTCTGATGTACTTGACGGCTAGCCGGCCTGACATTATGTTCTCGACATTTTTATGTGCACGACTTCAGTCGAAACCTAAAGAGTCTCACTTAGCTGCGGTTAAGAGTATTTTCCGATATTTAAAAGGTACTACTGATCTTGGTTTGTGGTACCCAAAAGAGACAGGTTTTGAATTGACAGCCTACTCGGACGCTGACCATGCTGGAAACATGCTGGACCGGAAAAGCACATCGGGTCATGTCCAGTTCTTGGGTGATCGTCTTGTCAGCTGGGCTTCGAAGAAGCAAAACTGCGTGTCCACCTCCACCGCCGAGGCGAAGTATGTAGCAGCCGCTTGTTGCTGCTCGCAAGTCATCTGGATGCGCACCCAGCTGAAAGACTACGACTTTAACTACTCTAGGATCCCCATTTACTGTGACTCCAAGAGCGCCATTGCAATATCCAACAATCCAGTCCAGCACACGAAGACGAAGCACATTGATGTGCGATATCACTTCATAAAAGACCACGTGGAAAGAGGTACCATCGAACTCTACTTTGTTAATACAGAGCATCAGTTAGCAGACCTGTTCACCAAAGCCTTGGACGGAAAACGCTTTAATTATCTTGTGTCCAAGCTAGGTATACTAAATCTGAAAGTTTGATCCCTTCACAGCCCTCAACAAGCTTCATTCAATAACGAATGACTGTGTCTAATGCCCAGTGACTTGTCTCTGGTTGCTCCGATCCACACTTTTTGGTTATTGCATTTTACTCGTTAAGATCTGTGTAAATCTAAAACTTCTGTATCAATAAAGTAGATTTCATTTGTTTCTAGTTTTTCTCGTGTGTTTTCCTTTCTTCGTGGTGTGTTTCGTGTTTATTTTGCAGTTCATTCGGTTGTTCACTGAAAAAGTAATTCGTTTGTGGTGGTTTTTGAAGATATTCGTGTGTTAAGGGGGAGCACGATTGTACGATGTTTGGTAAGGTTCTCTAGTCCTCCATTCGAGGGGGAGCAGGTAAGTTTTTCATGCGTTTCGATTTCCTCGCGGTAATCGTCGAGGGGGAGTTCAGTCTCGTAAGATATTCCATGTTCGAGGGGGAGCATTACCTATCCTTTCTGGTTTATTTTTTTTCCCTTAGGTTTATTGTTTTTTTAGGTTTATTTTTTTTTCCTTAGGATTTTTTTTTCGGTTCTCATCTTCCGTTTTCTTTCTTCAATTTTTTTTAGGATTAAATTTATTTTCTTGCCTTAATGTTTTTTTTATAAAAATACAAAAATATTTTTATTTTTCATTGTCAGTTATTTTTTTTATCAAAAAGAAAAATACAAATTTTTTTTAATTTTCCTTTAGTGTTTTATAAAATCAAAATTTCAAAAATATTTTAGTTTTATTTGGACCGGCCCAATCCGGAACCGACCCAAAAATTTTTCCCGGCCCATCTTGCCCCGGCCCAAGCACTCGTCCCGGGGGTTTAAAACCCCGGGCTACTCGTTTCCCTCTCTCACTCTCTCTCACTCTCTCTCTCTCTAAACTTTCGATCGGAGCTCTGGTTATCTCTCTCGATATCTTTCTCGCTCTACTCGATCTCGATCGTCACAGGTACGACTTTCGGTTCCTCATCTTTATCTCTATCGATTCCGGTTGAGGTTTATCGACCCCGGTCGTCCCTGTGGTTTTTCGACCACCGTATGCCCTATCACCTCCATCGATTTTTGGGTGTCGATCGATTGCAAATCGATCCGGGGTTCTCCTATTCGATCTGTTATACGAGTGGATTGCATCTAGGTCTGTTTGTTCTGTGTGTCGATTGGTTTGCCATTAAACACCGGTCGATTGTCGTTCCAGGTCTTATATCGGTCTAATGAGTTATCACCGGTCGTTTGTGTTTATTGGGTTTTGACCTAGATTTTATCGGGCTAAGTTACTACCGGTCGAATGTTCATATCGGTCTAATGACTATATCGGTCGAATGACCCTACCGGTTGAAAACCTTATCGGTCAAAGACCCTTCCCGGTCTAAGGTCTAATTCCTTTCCCGGTCTAAGACCTTTACTGGTCGAAGACAATACCGGTCCTTTAGGAGCCTATCTATTCTACTTGGTTGTTAGGTTCAAGGTTCTTGTGTGCTTATTAGCTAATATATATATATATATATATATATATATATATATGCTTATGTGGTGCAACTTTGTTGGGTCTAAATGTTGGATATCGGATACTTTACATGGATGTGGTATTGTGCGCCGTGGTTACAGACCCTGATTCACGGGTTAGGGTTTGTATACCCAACTAACTTGGAGTTCGTATAGGTTGTGGTTTAAACCATGACCATATAACTCCAAAGGTATCTTCTTTTTAATATACCTCGGTTTTAACCAATTTATCATTAACAGGTGTAATGGCGCAAAACCCACCTCCAGCGATTGACCCAATCGCCGATGCAGAACTGATTCCCTAGGATCAGTTCCTTCCTCTTACAGCCAACAACTACCATCTCGATGTAACCCAACCTGCTATTCAATATCAGGTCATCATCGAGATACTTATGGGTCATCCCATCTCATATGCTCTTACGGAGACTGCGGAGGTGCCACTCTTATACTTACAGCAATTTTTGCGGTCTTTACATGCTTTGGAGGCCAACGATGGTTTCCAGCTGGAAGGTCGGATTGATCACACACCAGTACTTCTCACTCGTGATCTCTTCCGACAGTTCCTTCATATGCCGACTGCCGCTTCAGTTTCGGGGCATAATAGCTTCGACCCGCTCGTATCAGATCCAACTCTCTGCTCAGACATCATGTCTCTCGGCTACGGCGCAGATCTACTTCTTCCATCTGGGTTCAACCGCAAGCACCTCGCCACTATCTGGTACACACTGTTCACGTATCTCAATCGGTGTCTTTCGGCTATAACGAAGGGCATCGATCAGACGAGTGCCCCTATCCTCCGCCTCTTCCACTCAGTGGCATTCCATCGCCACGCCGACTTTGCCGATTTCCTATGGTTCGAACTTGTTCAGAAAGTACGCGCCAACGCTTCAAAGCGTCAGAACTTCATACCATTTGTGAGGTTTCTCCAGCTAATCATCCGAAGTTTCATGGATATATATCCCGAGATTCCTCGCTGTTCAACGCACCCTACATGTCCGCATCACCAGACTCGCAAGATACCAGCACGTCCAGATCCAGAAGGTATCGTCGCCCGACAAATCCCAGTCGGGTTGCTAGCATATGCTCGTCCTACGACACTGAGTGTTATATCTTATATGCACACACACAATCTTTAAGTTCCTATGGTCCGACCAGAACCAGCAGAACCTGCCCATGGAACACGACCTGAGAGACGTGAGGGTCCGCGTTCACGTACGAGAGGAGGTAGCGTCCGAATCGCTGGGGCTTCCGGACAGGGTGTGACGAGAGCAATCATTATGAGGGGAACTGGAGAGAGCAGTGTCGTTGGACCGAGCCAAACCAGTACTTCACAACGATCACCGACAACGCCACGGACGGCCTCTCCGATGGTAGAAGAGGACACAGCTACTGAATCCGCCAACGTTCAGTCCTCTTCTGCCACTACATCTGAATATGAAACAACTGCTGAAACCGCAACCGAGTCAGCGGAGAAAACAGGTACATCCGACACTCAGTCGGAACCTGCCACCGACTCTGAGGAGGCATCAGATCAATCCGGCAGTCAGTCGAAACCAGCCACCCAAGCATCGGAATCAAATGACGAGTCTTCTGACTCTGATGGTGACGATGATCAGCCCTCGCCTGGAGAAACAAGGAGAGCGGAGGGAGTCTTAGTGGAAAATATTGAAGTGAGCCGAGAGAAGGAGAGAAGGAGTAAAAAGAAATCTGAGTGTACACGAGTGACGGGACAACCATCAATGGTTGTACCCCCCCTAGCCACATCTATCCAGGTAGCCGCATCTGCTACCCCGTCTCATGTGTTGAGACAGGGTATTGAAGAAGACGTCGTGGACCTAGCGGTGCAAATGCACACCCCACCCAGCCACTCCGCCATTTCTCAACAGATGGTGGTTTCAAGTTCACACGGGGATATTGCACATATGCTACCAGTCTCTTGCTCGGAGAGTTCTGGTATTGAAACAAGAAAACAGCCGCCCCCGTTCTCGACGTCTTTGGGCGCACAAAGTCTAGATCCATTTGTTGTTCTATCTCCCATTCCTATGACACAAATACCATTTTCGGCTACTGTCGGTCGCCTTAGTGGCCCGGCCAGAACACCTATAGTAAATCCATCTTCGGTTGGTTTACAAGGATTGGGTGGAAGTCCTACCACAGCTATCATCATGCCAACTGTGAACGTAGGCGGTTCGACTTCTGAAGTCGCAACCTTAACTGGAAGTCTAAGTGACCCAGGAGTTACCCCAACTGAGTTCGTCTCAAGGGAATATATGGACGTAGCCCTAAAGGTTGTCCAAACCATGATGAGAGAGGAGGTAGATTCACTGAAGCGTATGATCAAAGGCAAAGGTCCTGCGACTGATCCTGAACCACTACCTCCTACACCACCACCATTCATTCCCGCTACCGAGATGTCAATCGAGGACCTAAAATCCATACTCCTAGCTAAACTTCTTGCCCAATCTCAAACAGAACCCTCCCGGGATGCCGATCTTCTATCGCTACTACGTGCTCAAGCATCCACACCTACCCCACCACCCCCCAACCCATTATATATCCCGAAGCCTTCCAGCTACAGCAATCCATGCTTCAGTCTTTGCAGCAAACCGTAGTTGTATTGACTGAACGCCTATCAGCCGTGGAGGACACTTGCCGTAGCCAGGCAGACAGGCTCAAGCGCCGACATGATGATCAGGATGATCCTGATCACCATGAGGGGGAGAAGCTCCAACGCCTAACAAAGCCGGAGACACAGTCTGTGGAAACAGTTCAAGTGGGACCGGAACAAGGTTCGGGTTCTGGTACTCGACCAGAAAAGCAGGGATAGGAACGGGAACAGTGTATGGATTTAGTGTTGTATGATATTCCAAGGGTTGAAAAGCCTGAGGAGTTTGATGAAGGTTCTCCGATAGTTCCTGAAGACTGGGCATTAATTCGAGATCAACTTTGGTTTCCGAAAGATTTATATTCCAAACTGGCGCGATTATCAACTTCTATTTAAAGGGGGAGATTGTTAGGGCAATTTTATATGTTAAATAGAAGTTCAGGGTATATTTTGTAATTCTTTGAAAGTTTAATAGCTTGTTGGGCCTAAAAGCCCATAAGCCCATCTTTGTAAAGCCTGAGTATATAAAGGCTGTTTTAGTTTCGTTTGTCAAGACACAGTCTCATAATTCAGATTACTAGTCAATAGGTTTACTCTCTCTGATCAGAAATTCTTTCTGTAAACCTGTAACCCTTTGATTTTATATCAATCATATGACTAGTAGTTGTGGCATAAATCTTATTCATCTTTGATATTATTTGCTGTTGATTGCACTGTACTGGGATCTACAATGAGGGATACCCGATTTCCATGGTTAGTGGTGGAACACAAAAGCAGGCCACTTTCCAAGTTATTGAGCTCATCATACTAGAATCAAGGCTACGAGCTTGTCGGATCTTACTTAGATGTGGGGGAGGGCACCCAATGATCCTAGTCATACTCATTCACTAGGATTACATTTACGGTCCATGGCTAGTATCCGGTCCCACATAACCATACCAAGTTGCCTTTAAAGGGCCTAATGTCTCAACTAGTGCAAAACGGGTAATAAATATCCCACAAAAACTGACTCATAAATTACGTCATAGGGTCAATGACAGTGTCACAATCGCTGTCATTATAGCCAAGAATGTACCAAACATTGTTTTGACCATAACTTCTTCGTTTTAGCTCCGATTTTACTCCGGAAAAAAAACTTTTAATGCACATTTGTTGGATCCAAGATCATTTAGTTTGAAAGTCAAAGCCTCACGTTCAAGTCAAAGTCAAGTCAAGCTTTAAGTAAAGTCAAAGTCAAAGTCATGAGTATTGTTAGTTTAGTTATGTTTTGTCCTTGTAATTGTAGAAGGTATAAATAGTGTTTTTCTTTGTTGTAATCTTGAGGAATCATATATTGGAGAATCTTAGAGAGAGAAATATTGAAAGTGAGAGAGAATTGTAATATGTGATTAGAGATCAATACATATGGCTTATTGAATCGAATCTTGTTGTTCATCTTGATTGAATTGCACAATTTGGGACACACAATTGGTATCAGAGCAAGCGATTATCAGGAATTTGGATCAAAATCTGAGAATTTGGTCATTTTTTTTCAACAACTCACAAGCTGATCTGTTGAGAATCGAATTTTTGTGATTTGATGTTGTTTTTGATGTAAATCTTGTTGCTTTGTATTCGAATTTTGATATAGAACAGATCTTGTTTTGGTTGTTTTGTCCAATTCATAACAGATTGTGTGGATTTTGGATTTTGGATAGAATTTTTGTTCAGAGTCTGTGTTTACTGTGTTAGGATCGATTCATGTAATTTTGTTGTTTTTGGATGAAATAATGTATTAGTATTTTGTTCAGATTGTATTAGTGATCAAATTGACAAAGTTTGGTGACCAATTTTGAAGACTGGGATCGATTTTTGGCCAAATCAGTGTGTTTCTAGTTGACAAAAGGAAGAACTCACAAGATCTTCTGAATCCGCAAGCATCATAGTTGAAGAACTCGCACCCCCTTTGATTGTGTGTTTGGTGATTTTGATAAGGCAAGAATTCGCACGATTTTGCGTACGGAAAGTGAGAATCCGCATAAAGTAACTTGCGAGAAGTTACTGTTCATCCTTTTCGGTCTGCGGAAGGTTAAGAAATCCACAAGTCAAAGCTTACGGAAAGTCAAGAATCCGCAAGCTATTCTAGACGACAAGTTCACTTGTTTCCTTGAAATATTTCTAAGTGTTGGTCTAGAAGGTTCTTAACAAGTTTGTAGAAGGAGGGGGGTGGTTGAATACAAACACAGATTTTTATGGTTTACTAAATTGTTTATTGATAACTCAAATCACAATTTACAGTTTGTTGCAAAACAAGATTAAGTAAAACCTAATATAAACAAACTTAAGAATCACAAAGGTGTTTGCACTTAGAAAAAAAAGATAGAAGGTTGAGAGTATATGTAAATCAAGGGTTTCTATACTTGGTTCACTAACAGATAATAGAAGACAACACTTCAGAGTGAAGCTCAACCTTTGTATTTATACCCTATGCATTAAATGCATGGCAGGGGTACTTTACATGTGTCACGATTTGGTTGGTTGCATGCCTTTGACTTTTGGAGACATGCTTTTGATCGAATGGTGAACAGTGTAGTCTTCAGAGTTGTTGTATGATTTGCAGCAGAGGTATGTCTCTTCTAACAATTGTACTTTTTGTGCACAAATAAGACAAAAGAAACTTCGAGAGTAAGCTTTGTGACCATCAATCGCTGAGAGGTTCTTTCTTAAGGGAGTCTGAATTAAGGTCAGCGATCACTGAAGCTTTTCTTCGTATTTCTTCGCGTATTGTGGGCTTGTATTGGTTTCATTGATGTTCGAATCAGACCATGACTAGAGTTGTCACTTGTTCATCAGCTTTGTCTTCGACGCCAGCGATGAACATCTTTCTCGCGAAACTTGTCTTCAGGGATTACATTTAACAGAATACATTAGAAATCATCAACGATATTGAACAAAATCAGTATGTGATCGCTGATGGTGAAACACTAATACATAAAGATGTGACACAATCTTCAGGTTTCCTTCGGCAACAATCCTCTTTTGCTTGCCTTTGGATGAAGGATTTGAAGGTTTGTCCCTACTCGCCTCTGCGCTTCGTTGATGACAACACCTTTCTGCACAGGAGCAGGAACGTTGATGTTGGATGGAGTGAACCATAAAGAAGGATCATCCTCATCATCATCGTCATCAGTGGCGTCATCTTTGGAGCCTTGATCTTCTAGATCAATTTTCTCTTCATCTTCCTCTTCCTCCTCTTCTTCTTCTTCAGTATTTGCATCTTCCATGATCACTGGGAGGAGGGAGGTGCATCTTCTCCCCCTCAGCATGAGGATGAGGGTCTTCTACGACGACCGCTGCATCTTCTTCAAAATTCTTCTCCCCCTCTTTGTCATCATCAATGGGGGAGGACGCAACAGTAGTAACTTCAGTAGCAGCGGTCTTGCGGGCATCAACCTCCAATGCCTTTAAGCGATCTTCTATAACTTGAATGAGATAGGTTTCCCCGAATACAAAGTCAGCAACTAGAGAGAGAGACAACTTATTGTAATCAATGAACGAAGGCTCAGGTACGGGAGTTGGTTCCCTCAGCTTTGTTAAAATATCAGCCAACAAATGATTGGTCGTCTTCACCTTGCCAGTCAGCTTGTCGATGTGGCCGTTCAAGAATTGAAGCTAGGTGGTGTTGGAGGCCACGTCCGTCTTCAAGGCTTGAACTTCCTTCTGCAAAGCTGATAGCTAAGAAGCTTCAGCTTTGGTCGAGATGGTGGAGGAGAGCTTCTGCAATTCCTCACCAACAGTGTTAACTGCTGATGTGTTGGAGATGACGGTTGCTGAAAGAGACTCCACCGTCTTGGTCACCTCTTTGAGGGAGGCATCAACCGTAGCCAAACTAGGACCTGTAAAACAAGTTAGTGTTTGAGCATCGGATTGCTCAGGCTTATTTAGTAGGTGGGGAAAAGCTTTTAGGTTTTAAGGAATACCTGATGTATCAAATAAATTGTAGAAGGCCTTGTCCATTTCCAAAAAGAATTGGGGGACATGCGTTTGATGTGAACCTCCGAGAGGGGGGCCATCAGGTCCTAATTGAACATTGGTGTTCTCGGGAAACTTTAAAATAGGAGAATTAGAGACAAAACAAGAAGAAGAAGAAGAAGAAGGAAGGGATGATAAAAAAGGATGCTCGAAATTAACTCAGCAGTTCTTGAAGGCACTGAGAGTATGGGGTTAGACACCAGTATGGATTCAATGACAAGAGGCACTGATCCGCCTTGGGCTTCGGTTGTGGAGGAGCACCCCACGAATGCGTCCAGGGTTGTTTGTTGAGAAACAAACCTTGTAGATAGCGGTTGAGAATTTGGCTCCGTATTCTTCTTTGTCTTTTTAGAAGTACCATGAAGTTCTGAAGATTTTCGTTTTGAATGGGTGGTGGTAGCAGCGGGGATAGCCGAAGAAGGTACCGTCGATGTAGCTGCTGAAGCCGAAGAAGTTGAGGATAGGAGAGTGCGTAGTGCATTCAACATCGAGAATTCTTCTGCCAACCTTGGAGAGCTGGCAGTCAGCTTCTTTGGGGTAGAGGTCTTTCAGCATGAACTTGAGTAGCGCTGAGATAAACCTGACGTAAGGAATTTTGATCTCTCTCTCAGTTTTCTCGAGCTTTGACATTATGTTATCAAAGATCAGGGCAACGTAATCGATGTTTCTCCCAGTGATTACGGAGAAAACCATCTGGAGCTGAAGCTTGCTGGCTTGATCCAGCGACCCCATCTTGCCACTCATGCACTAAATTATGTGAGAAAACACATAGTTCAATTCAGAAGGCATTTTTTCCTTTAAGATCTTTGTCATCCTTTTTTCTGGTATAGTGGTTCGGGGCTTCATATCCCATTGGTATTCCATAAGATCGAGAAACCTTATCAACTCCTCGTTAGTAGGGAGTGCGTCAAAACCTTCAGAGGTCTTGGAGGGGAACCGAAGAGCGGTGCAAATAACAAGTGGAGTAATGGATCCTCCCCCATGTTGATTTTGGAAGGAGATGGCAGTGATCGACTTCTCTTGTTTGTTGAGGACCTGACCCTTCTCAGCCGTAAACCATAACTGCTGCAGAAGAACTTTGGAGGGAGTTTGAGCAATGTTCAGGTCATAGGCCAACGGAGAGGCTTTCAGGAAGTTAACAACATATTGGAGATGGGGGGAAGGCTTCTTCTTTGGGAACTTTAGCAGCGCTAGATAGTTATTGGGAGTGAGCTGAGATGCAACGATTTTGAACTTGACATTCTTGGACTTGATGAGTGTTGTTTGAGATGCCATTTCTGAAATAACAAATAGAATGATAGAACAAATGTTTTAGAAAGAACTGGATATTGAAAACTTTACCAGTTTCCTTTTTAAGAAGGAAACTTGTAAAAGAAGTTTCCAAATATATTTGAAGAAGAAAAGAAAATGTTCAGTTTCCTTTTTAAGAAGGTAACTTGTAAAAGAAGTTTCCAAATATATTTGAAGAAGAAAAGAAAATGTTCAGTTTCCTTTTTAAGAAGGTAACTTGAAGAGTCTTAAGAAAAGCTTTTAAGTCATAAAAACCAAGAGTTTTTGAACAAGAAAATCATGAAGAAGATGATTTAAAAGTGAAAAACAATTAATGATCAATAAAAAGAAGTTTTAAAGATCAAACAATGGTTTTTAAGAAGAATCATGGAAGAAAAATGAACCTGTTCTTGAAGTTTTGAAGAAGATGAAAGTTGGTGTTCTTCAGTTCTTAGGATGCTCGATTGCAGAAAGTTGTTTTTTCCTTTTAGAGTATTATGTTCGCGTAAAAGGTAAAACTATGAATGTGTGAGGTTTATATATGAGAGAGTGAGGAGAGAGAAAGAATGTTGAGCGGGAAAAGACGCTCATAATGACACAGACACGTCCCTTGAATTTGATTGGTCAAGAAATGCAATGGACGAACGTGTCAGAAAGAAATGCGTGCCATGGATTGTCGTACAAATGACGTCACACTAAAAAGTGTCTTTTCATTTTTAGGGATATCTCTGACAAAATTTTGAGGGATAATCTTTTATTTTGAAGAATCACTGATAGGAATTGTCAGTGATGATTATTATTTTCGAAAAGCTTTTAATCACTTGAATAAAGTCAGTGATTAAGTTTTGTGATTTTTGAAGAACTTCTCGCTGAATAAGATTCAGTGAGGAAAGATTAGAATACATACCTGAATGTCAGAGATATTTCAGTCAAGGATTATGATATGAACAAGATAGACTTTTATTACTGACTTAATGCATGGACGCTGAAGAGTTAATCTTCAAGGTTCAGCATTCCAAGCTCACCGATGAGAAAGTTGAACCTTGTCTCTTAAAAGAGTTTGTCAAGAGTTCTAGAGATTCATAAAAAATATGAAAGGTCAGTATTTGATAGATTCTCTGAGTCAGAATCTAACTCAGTGATAATGAGAGTAAATCACTGAGATGGGATAATCTCTAAAGAGACTAAAGCAACATGAGTGCTTTTGGAGTCTTTAGAATCTTTAACAAGATTCTTCTTCACTTGATTAGATTGCTCATAGTTGAGAAAAATCCCATATAGAGTTCTGAGAGAAAGATGATTTAAGTCTTTTGTCAGCTTAAGACACATTGAATAATTGTCCTAGCTTTCAAGAAGATATTCCAAGAATTTGGTGAGGACCTCAGAACTAGAATATGTCCTACCAACAGTCCTTAGATCAATGATTAAACAATTAAATATCTGGTGAACATCAGATAGGGATTCAGTATTACCACAGATAAAACTCTCATACTGTCTTACCAAGTTGATCTTACGGGTTTTCTGGATTTCAGTGGTTTCTTCATACTAAACAAATATAGTGTCCGACATTTCCTTAGCAGTTTTCAGATGCATGATGGAATGGAAAGCTACATCAGACAAAACCATAAAGATAATGGTTTTTGCCTTTGCATCTAATCCTACATTCTTTTTCTTCTCATCGCTCCATTGTCTTATTTCTTTGGGAGCGTATATTCCAGGGATATCAAGTGTGGTTGCAGTGGCAAGGATTGCACCTATGATTAGAAATGGTTCATAGGGTTAATTTGCTACATATTCAGGTATAGTAGGATCTACAATTTCTAGAAAGAGCATCATTCGATTTTTCCAAAGAGCAAAGTTGTCTCTGTTGAATCAAGGAGCTTAAGATAGTGAACCACTATCATAGTAGCTTGAATTTGTGTTTAGTGACATTGTTGAGAATAATAAGGAAGATAATAAAGCAATATCTTGTTTATTTGATTAAACAATCTGCTATGATACCACTTGTTGGTCCCGAAGGTGCTTAACAAGTTTTTAGAAGGAGGGGATTGAATACAAACACAGATTTTTATGGTTTACTAAATTATTTATTGATAACTCAAATCACAATTTAAAGTTTGTTGCGGAACAAAATTAAGTAAAATATAATCTAAACAAACTTAAGAATCACAAAGGTGTTTGCAATTAGAACAAGAGATAGAAGGTTGAGAGAATATAGAAATCAAGGGTTTCTATACTTGGTTCACTAAGAGAGAATAGAAGGCAACACTTCAGAATGAAGCTCAACCTTTGTATTTATACCCTATGCATTAAATGCATGACAGGGGTACTTTACACGTGTCACTATTTGGTTGGTTGCATGCCTCTAACTTTTGGAGACATGCTTTTGGCCGAATGGTGAACAGTGTAGTCTTCAGAGTTGTTGTACGATTTGTAGCAGAGGTATGTCTCTTATGATAGTTGTACTTTTTGTGCAAAGATAAGACAAAAGAAACTTATATAGTAATCTTTGTGACAATCAATCCCTGAGAGGTTCTTTCTTCAGGGAGTCTGAATTAAGGTCAGTGATCACTGAAGCCTTTCTTCGTATTTCTTCGTGTGTTGTGTACTTGTCTTGGTTTCACTGATGTCCGCATCTATCATGAGTAGACTTGTCACTTGTTCATCAACTTTGTCTTCGATGAACGTCTTTGTCGCAAAACTTGTCTTCAGGTTTTCATTTAACAAAATACATTTGAAATTATCAGCGATACTGAACAGACTCAGTATGTGATCGCTGATGGTGAAACACTAATACATAAAGACGTTAAACATAATTTTCACTAAGTATTTTAAAGGATCATCATCAAATCACTGGGAGAGTTTGGATCAACACTAAGTATAGAACTCGTGACCTTTGGTGTGCAAGAAGTCAACAATCCGCAAACCTTTGTCTACGAGAAGTCTAGAATCTATATCCTTTGGTATGCGAGAAGTAAGAATCCGCAAGCCACAGCCTTCGAATTCCTCACTTCTCAGGTGTAGTTCTCTGCGGAAAGTGAGGTTTCAGTGGTTTGCGACAAGTGCTTCTCAGTGCCCTGCGACTTCTATACTTAGTTAAATTTTGACAAGTTACCATATGAATATTCAGTGATAATTCTCAAGAGGGGGACAAGTTTCTAAGTGTGATCAAAGTTTTTGATTTTGTTAACGGTCATTGCAAGTGTTTTCAGTAACAATGAGTGATGATGAGTACTCTGTTTTCTATGTATCACAACGTGAGAGAGACCTGAAACGTAGGATTTCAGAACTTGGACATCAATAGCAAGAACATCTGGATATGATTACGTATTTGAAAGAAGAAAAAGATCAACTTAATAAAAGTTTAATTCGGATCAAAAACAATAATAAAGAGTCTGATGGGATATTAAAGAGTGAGATCAGTACTTTGAAGAAAACCAATCAAGAGCTCAAAGAACAGATTTTTTATTTACAACAAGATGACAAGATCAAGATAGTTGAAGATAAAGCAAAAGCTTTGGAGAATAAAAATGTTGATCTAGAGAAGAAGATTTCTGAATTGAAAGCTAAGATTGTCAGAGACAATAAAGATGCTACCAAGAAAACTGAAGAGAAATCAAATGCTTTGGACGGTAAAAAATGTTGAGATGAGAAAGAAGAGATTTGAAACAACAAATTACTAGAGACAGAGCAGAGTTTGAAAAGGAAAAGACGCGGTTTAAGAATGAAAAACAAACGTTTTCACATAAATTCTCCATGTTTTCAAGAAAAAACATTTGAAGAGAAGAAAGTAGTTGAACTTAAGTGTGCAAAACTTTCAAAACAAGTATTAGATTTTGATAAAGTGATAATTATGAAAAGAGATAAATTTGAGAAAGAAAAGAAGATGTATGAGCAAAAGCATGTTGGACTTTTCAAAGAAATATCATATAAAGGAAAACGTGTGGAAAATGATTTTGAGGAAGAAAGGAAAGTGTTTGAAATAGAGATAAGGAAGATTATAAAGAAGCTATATAAACTTTCAACAACATCTATGAAAGAACAGAATGCGAAGTCTGAATTACGGAAAAAGATTGATCTATCCTCAAAAGAAAGAAATAGTTTGTCTACATAGATAACAGAACTTGATGAGATCATTTTCAAGGTGACTTTGACTGAGCAAAAGACTCCAGATTCAATTATTCAATCACCTAGAGATGATTCAGCTGACTCAGGATGTTCATTCAAGACATCTTCAAGTTCATATCATACACATGTTTCTTCAAAGAGGTCAGTTAACCCTAAAGATCATATTCATACTACTAACCTTTTCTATGATAAATTTGTTGATGGTTCAGGCAATATTAGAAAGAACAATGTCAAGAAAAGATGGTTTGGAGAGTCAAATGTTCTACTGATGAAAAGAATATTTAGAAATCATTTGTGCACACATCTAATGCCAGAAAGAACAATGTTCGTAAAGGTAAATATTTTGGTAAACCTGATCTTGTTTATTCTAGAAATCAATTACTCAGGTTAGCTCAAAAGAAAGTTTATTGTTCTTACTGTTGTGAAAATGATTTTGTTCATACAACTCATGATCATCATTGGTATGGAACATATAGTATTACTTCCCATAGAACTACAACTAACAGATATGGACCCAAGTTACAGTGGGTACCAAAACCAAAGCTACTTCATCTGTGTTGCAGACACCTCAAGTGTTGGGGGAGTAAGAAGAATGGCTTCTGGATAATTCAGTTCATAACCCGTACTTCAAAGAATGATGGCTTCTGAATACTATAGTTCAGAACCCATACCTCAAAGATCAACAGAGATTGTGTACTCTGGTGCATAAAATGAGATGAGCAACCTTCGAGGGGGGGTACATATTATTCCTACTGACAATATTGTAAATGCAATATTTTCAAGGGGAGTAAATGACTTCTAAACACATCAGTTTAGAACTCAATATTTAGTGCAATTTTGACTTCTGATCAAATCAGATCAGGACTCATTTTTCAAAGTTTTTGTTTAACTAAGACTTTGATACTTTGACGAATTTTTGACTGAATGCATATTTTGAGGGGGAGCTTACATGATAATATATCATGACTTGAGGTAGGTTATGACTGTAAGACTTTTCTGACTTCAATCACTGAATGTTTAAAAGATGGACGACTTTTAGACATGAAAACAGTTTTCTTAAATGTTCAAACCATTTCTTTATTCTCAAAAAGATTTCATGAATTTAGAAGTATGATTTTAAATATTTTCGATTATGAGATTTAATGTTTTTCTAACCGTGTGTTTCCAAAGATTAGTACTTGTGTATTATCTTTTCCATATACTTTCAAGTATTCATACACGCCGGTTCAATCTTTCTTATTGATTTTGTTATTACCATGTCTCAAATTGAAACATTTTTCGATGGTAATACACCCCGTTTGAATTTCATTCTTTTATTGAGTGTTATATTCATTCAAACAAAAGCGATTCTTTCATGATTGTCTATATTTGTTCATATATACATCTCTAATTCTTTCATTACCTAAGCTTTAAATGACTATCATTCATATTTGATCTTTCGATACATTGTCAGATTCTCAAACAAGTCTTTTGTATTCGTTTCATTCATTTAATATACTTGTTGTGAGAAATCCTCAAAGTTCAAAATGCTCAAATATTCATTTAATATATCTGAGCTTTAAATGTTCAAGTTAAACTGTTGAACATTATTCTTTTTAGGACAAAATTTTCATGAGATCAGTGTGAGAACTTAACAAACTTCTATGGATTCATGTTAACTAGTGTTTCCTGCCCAAGAAGTTATCCTGAGTGATCAAGAGGCGAGGGGTCTTATATCAAATAGTTGAATTTTTCTTATTGAGCTGAGATAAAATGAAAAGAGAGTTTGGTTAGAAGTGAGCATGATGATAAAAGAAAGAGGATATGCGAACAAAGCTAATAGAATATTAGAACTCTGCACCAACCACTTTCTGAGTCGGGCAGCTACATTACTGATTGTTTCACAATTCTTTCGTGAAGATCATTGAAAAAAGCAGTGAGCCCATGCCAACTCTTGACTTAACCCCACCAGCCACTCATTTCTTTATCAACAAAGAAATGTTTCAATTATTCATGGGGATGTAACACATATGCTATTTTATCTTCATTCGGAAGATTCAGATATTGAAAAAGAAGGAAATTTGACCCATTTTCGCACTTCGATCAGGCACATTAAGTCGTGGAAAACTTGTTGTGTCTTAACAGTTTACACAATTTGAGCCTGATAAAGCAACAAATGTTTAAATTCTTTCATACACAAGCACATTCACACAAAAAATTTGATTTTCTGTCGGAACGTTCATAGAATTACCTTGTGTTTTTCGATGATTGAATGGAAGTCCTGGGGAGTGAACATCAATAAAACTCACTGTACAATTAATTTGTTTTACTAAGTGGCTCCGTGCTACTTACATGCATTTTAACTGATTCATTTACTGATTCAGTTACACTCAATTATGCATTTGAAAAGATTCAGAATCATTTATGAATTGATGGATGTTCCATTATCAGTGAGAAAAGATCAGATGAGGATGTTGGTCAGAAGTTGAATGTCTACTTTTTCATGCAAAATTTTGATGATGCTAATGCTCACATTCATCAAAAAGAGAGAGAAAATGAATCATGAAAAATCAGTCATGGGGGAGATAATATCAAGAAATGAAAGGTTGTGAAAGATCAATTTTAGTGATATGGGGTGAAACATACATATTGAAAGAGAAAAGTTCAAGAGTTCAAGAAAGTTTGTTGAAGATTACATAAATTTTCTTTGAAGATTATTTGCTAGAGCAAAGAGAGCTAAATCTGAATATAATTTCTTTTCTGAGGTCAATATCAATTAAGAAATGGGGAGATTGTTTTTGAAGATGATTTAAAAGAAAAGATTATCACATACTTTGGAGGAGATTAAAGGAGAGATTGACATTCAAGGGAGATTAGAGTGAACGTCTACTAGAGTAGTATGTAGCCGTATGACTTCGGTTGTCTCCCAACCTTAGGTGAAGCATATTACCTCAACAGTAACTTACCACTCCAACTGCTCAAATCCACCTTTGTTACTCGAAGAAAATTTATTCTTAAATGTTCTTATCAATCTCTATCGGTTGTAATGTTCCTCTCTTTTGTATTGAACATTTCGATGCTTTTTCGCAAAAGCTCGTTCAGCTACAACCAGACTTAATCCCTTCTAAAGAAGTACTCACTAACACGTTGATAATTTTAAATTTCATAAATCAAAGTCTCCTCAATAATAGATTTCCACTTAAGGTCTATCTCGATATTTTCACTAGTTTCCCCAATATTCACTACTATAAGAGACTCATTGTCTTAAGATATAAACACCACCAAAATTTCTACAATTTTTTTTTAATCCACTCACTCCCGCTATTAAACTATCATTTTGACTTTAGAAAATACCAATAGACCCTATAAAAAGTTGATTATTCTCAAGCCCAATGGTTTTACAGCTCCCATAATACGTCCAAGTACCAAACGTTTAATCGACAAGTTTCTTACCAGACAAGGAAATGTCATTCGCCTATATCCACTTACCATAAACTAAGCTTCTTAAAATCACCATATGATACAAATAGCATTACAGCCACTATTTTGGAACAAATAACATTTTGTTGTGAAGCTTAAAGTTTGAAGTCAATCTAAATTATTTTACGTTTCGATATATGGTGATTTTAAGTGACATTATTTGTATCGCAGTTGCTTGAATCAATAACAGTGGTTGCGTGATTCAGCAATAAATCAATATATCGCAGTTGTGTGAATCAATAACAGTGGTATTAACAACCGAAAATGCGTAAAACAATGCATTAGCATGAACCATCATAGGTTTCTCATATGCTTACCCACAAAGAGCATAAACCATTCATGTACTAATCAGTGTGAAACAAGGCATACTAGCACTAACACCCAAAAGGAAAATTACACGATATCAAAACTCCAAAACGTATGTTTTGGTTGCAGAAAGACATGGGATAATATCTCTCCACAAAACTCACATGAGACAAAATGCTCAATAAAACTCATAGATGCAATAATTCAAGCCTACACATTTCAATGTTTCAGCCATGCGTCGCAAAATGTCATAAAATAAAACTCCATAAGACTCAATAAAACTCAACGAAACTCAAGGATATCCAAACAATCATTTGGTGCCAAAATTCCCATTCTCAAAATCAAATCACATAAAACAAAGTTATGAATAAAGTATTACGAATTTTTTCAAGAAATACAAACTCACGCAATAAAGAAAGTTCACGCTCTTTCGAAATATCACTTTTGGTCACTGAAGGAACTTGAGATAAAAATCTCAACAAAGCTTGCAACCACATGCAATAAAACAATTTTACGCGTGTTTAAAATTATGGTTTATAATCTTGTGCGTGCTAGAAGTTTTTCCCAAATTTCGTAATATAATCGACATGAGGATTTGGCACAATATGAAATAATTTATGCAACTTATTTTAGAGATAAATTTCGTGCATGAATTTAGTCGAGGCTCAAAATCACCTTGCTAGATTTAGGCTAAATCTAGATTTTACTCCAATATGAGCTTTCTTGAAAAAACTTGAATCCACAAGCAATTCTTCCGAAAACCTAGATCCATAAGTCTCCAAAAATAAATATACATATCAGAGCACTTAGAATCATTCCCTAAAATTATATCAAAATCTCCATTTTGACCAAAACCCTAATTTTGACCTAACTTCCCCAAAATCATCCAAACCAAAATTTGAGAAATATAAACACTAGGAAGTCATCAATGGAGCATTTATAACTCATATTAAAGTTTAAAAACTAGGAGGATGAATTCACCACTTAGGTTTTGATGAAAACCTAGAAAACCCTAATGACTTTTGAAGATGGAGATGGAGATGATGAATTATTTATCCTAGTTTCCCCTCCTTTGCTTGTTGATGGTTTATTACTTTAATCCTTAAGGATTTGAACCATTAATGCTCCAAAATCGATACAAATAAAGTAGGAACGTTATTTAAAGGTTTTTGGAGAGAAATAGGTTGATATGAGAAGTAAGGAATGAGAAAAAGGTTGAAAATCGCATTTTCAAGGCCCTGGTACCCGTATGTGATTGTGACATGCGATTGTGATGTCACAATCGCTGTCACAATCGCTCAGGTTATATCGATACATTTAGGCCTTCGACGATTGTGACATGCTATAGTGAGAGTGTCACAATAGCCGTTACTATAGCCGAGAATGTATCTAACACTGTCCTGGCCAAAAATTCTTCGTTTTAGCTCCGATTTTGCTCCGGAAAGAATCGTTGGAATATAAAATCTAGGATTTCAGTCCAAAATCCTATTTCTTCTATTTATTTTAAAAGGTCAATTTCTACATTAACTTGAAATTGCACTTACCCAAAAATTACGGGTGTTACATGCTAGTATCAGATCAGTGGTTCAAGAGAATTAGGTTATGATGTATATCATAAACTTGAACTTTTGATGTAAGAATTAACTCTCTACACAAGTACCCCTTAGAGTTATTTCAGTATGAAGATAACACATCTTAGATAGAACTGTAGGTACAACATAGGTACATCATACCAATGCAATGCCATGCCATGCAGTAAGGTGATTATTGTTGTAAGAGATCTAGTTTCCTTCTCAGGTAGATGGTTAGTGTCAAGCTTGCACACAAGGTGTTGAGAAGTAAAGTCGGTGTAGGTCCATACATAACAACTAGTATGAGCTTATTCTTGGGAGTTGGACATATAAGTGTCTAAATTTGGAGCCGCCGAGTCAGGCGTGATCATGGTAGCACCAACAGTTTCAGTCAGAGCTTGAGTTGTATAAGAATCCAACTTTTAGTTGACAATTTCAATTTGTGTTAGTCAATATATTTTTTTACTTAGTTGATATGGCACGTCTGATTGATGTTGTAAGACCCTCATTTTTTGCCATGAATAATGTTACGTCATCATCGTTAAATAAATCTATAATACTCCAAAATAACGGCTAAATTAAAACCATTTATAACAGAATACTTTAAAATAATAAATATGTAACTTAAATTATAACGCTCCCCATATCGGGTTGCGTTACAAAATTTATCTAACATAAATGTCTAAACATAAATACTAAACCTTAATGGATAGGACAAGTATCTACGTGTGCCCTTTTTCTTTTTCCAACCTTGAACCTTCTGTCCTTGAGATGCATATTATAGTCAGCTTAAAAAGCTCAGTGAGTTCTTGGTTAGCGTGAATAAAATCATTTCACATTTTACATGTCAATTTGTAAACTATGTATCAAATAATATGCATTTTCTGAAAATATTCAGCGCTGAAACAATTGAGATCTCATAAACTTTATGGTCGGATATGGGTCATTTTGTAACTGACACACCGTGGGTTGAACTTTTTGTTTTGTTCGATCACCCACTTGTCTGGGTTATGCCACTTATCGATGACTTATTGGTCAAATTTCCATCCCTTAAAACTTATCATAAAGCTGTCGTATAAAATGGCATGCCAGAACTGTTTAAAAATAATTAATCATAAATGCATTCAACTGATCATAGATAACATACATGTAAAATATATTGTAGCATGTATGAAAACTGAAACATCGTGCATATATACACACATCATCATACAAATCATATAATGCTCAAAATAAATTTGTACGCATGTATGCATCCCATTTTAAGTCTCATGAAGACTCACCTATCCGTGTAGATCAACTGTTGATAACTCTTGACTGAAGACCTACACATTTAATATCACCATATCCAATTAATGGCTTAATTTCTCTAATAGTCAACAAAAGTCAACTATAGTCAAACTTGATCCGACCCTAAGTCAAACTCGAAACCTGAGTATCTTAATATATCTCAAATACCTTCATTTAATCTCATCGTTAAAATTGTTGTGGGTCAAACGAGGTAAAAGTGAACCATTGGTCAACACGGTCAACCCCGACTAATTTTAGTTAACCGAAGTCTAAAACTCGATGACGCCTTAAAACATCAAATTAACCAACGTGTGACTATATATGTTAGTACACAAATGTGTTGGATCCAAGATCATGGGAATTAAAGTCAAAGCTCAAGTCAATCCTCAAAGCAAAGTCAAAGTCAAAGTCAAAGCTTCTTAGTGTAAAAGTCAAAGTGTTTATTTTAGCTTTGTTAGTTTTGTCTTTGTAATATTCTTAGGTATAAGTACCTTTTTGTTTGTAGAATCATTAAGCACCTTGATAGAACATATCTTAGAGAGAGGAAACTATTTGTAATATGTGTTCTTGAGATTAATCATATGGCAAGTGTAATTGAAGTTTGTTGTTTATCTTGATTGATTTGCACATATTTAGGACACCCAATTGATATCAGAGCAAGCACTGAATCAAAAATCATAATCAAAATCTGAGATCTTTGGCCGATTATTTCAAGAATTGACACAGGACTGTTCCAGAATCAAATCTTTGTTCTAGTGTGTTTTTGATTGAATTTTTTATTGTACTGTAATCGTTTTGTGTTTTAGATCATGGGAATCAAATCTCACGCACTATATTTTGAGATCAATTTGTAATTTTGTTGATTTGATTGTAATTGGTCGATTGTAGTATATTCGACTTGTGTTCGTGAACAAATTGGTGGAGTTTCAGAATCAATCTTGGAGTTTTGAAGTGTTTTTAGGCTGAATCTGAGTTTTTGGTTCGAGATCTGAAAAACTCGCATGATTCTTGAAAGAATTCGCATAGCACTGTGTTTAAAGAAAGTTTAAGTACAAATTTCGTATGAGTCTTGATACGAAAAGTTGAAATTCGCACGTCTTGAGATACGAAAAGTGATCAGTTTGAAATTCTAAGGACATATTTCACATACTAAGGAAAGTTAGAATTTCGTATCGTGAAGGATACGAATTTCGAGAATTCCCATCTCATTGTATACGAATTTTGAGAATTTCGCATAAGGAAGCTGAAATTTTTCGAAGTATAGAATCCGTATTGATAAGGAAAGTTTGAGATTGAGAATTTGGCTAAGTATAGAATTCGTATCACCTTTGTGTGCGAAAAGTTCAGAGTTTGAAAAATACTTCAAGTCTGAAATTCGCATAAGTCATTGGGCGAAAAGCCAGAATCCGTATCTTAAAGCGTGCGAAAAGCTAGAAGTCGCATAGCGATGCATGCGAAAAGTTACTTCTCACATATAGTTACATGCGAAAAGTTGAGAAGTTTGATCCTTAGCATGAGAATTCTATCTATTGTGCAAAAAGTTTCTTCTTTGGCGTGAGGATTTTGTACTTGGTCATTTTTCTGACTGAGTTTTTCAGAAATTTTGATATTTTATGATTCTGTGTTTAAAGATCAGTGCAAGTTCAAGATGACTTCTAGAGATGCTCTTGCTATTGGAACGGATGTCAAACCATCAGTTTTATTCAAAGGAGAGTATGAGCAATGGAAAGATCGGTTTCTAGATTTTATAGACAGACATGACCTTGGTGAATATATCAGATTATCTTTGAAAGAAGGTCTTATGAAACCTCCAACCAAAGTACATACTACTCAAGAAAATGGAGTAGAAGTTCATACTCAAGCATATGAGATAGATCCAGATGAGTACTCAGATGAAGAGAAAAAGAGATACAAGGCTGATAAATTGGCTAAATATTTCTTACTTCAAAGGATACCTAATGAGATATATGTGAAGATAGACAGCTACAAGGCAACAGGTAAATAGACGTGGGATCAATTGGAAAAGATGATGTTAGGTTCTAAGGTGGGTAATCAGCTGAAAGTTTCAAACTGCCTTAACAATTATGAAGAGTTTAAAGCTAAAGATGGTGAGAGTCTAGAGGCTACATATGACAGATTTGCCACTCTTCTGAATGAGTTGAGCAAAAACAAAGTGAATAAATCTCAAATAAGTTGAATGTGAAGTTTCTGAGCATATTACAACCAGAGTGGAAAAGATTTACTCGTCAGATGAAACAAATGAAAGATCTTAATGATATTCCTCTGCATGATGTCTATGAGACTCTACGTCAGAATGAGGAAGATGTAGAGGATATAAGATATGAATAAAAGAAAGCTGAGAAACACATAACTGATCCAGTTGCCTTGGTGGTCAAGAGAAAAGAGAAAAGGCAGTCGGTCTGAAAAAGAAGAAGGTGATTGTTTCTAAGTCTAAGGAAGAGAATAGTGATGAGTCTGATTCTAACGACGGTGAGAATCTGAAGCAAGCAATGCTTTTACTGACCAGGGCATTCCAAAAGAAGTTTTACAAGAAGCCAGGGTCAAACAGTCAACGGTATTCCTCAGGTTCAAAGAATTATGAGCACAAAGAAAGAATAGAGGGTAAAAGGTTTGAGGAGAAGAAGCCTGAAACAAGAAAGTATGTGAATCAGTACGAGGAAAAGAAAGAGGCTGAACCAGTCAAGTGCTACAACTGTGGTAAGATCGGCCACTTTGCCAAAGATTGTAGGAAGCCAAAGGTAAAGAATTCTAACTACTATAAGAACAAAATGCTCTTGGCAAAACAAAAAGAGGCGGGCAAAGCTCTTATGGCTGAACACGATCATTGGCTGGATGTTACCGATTCAGAGAGTGAAAAAGAAGAAACTGCTCATATGTGCTTAATGGTACAGACAGTTCCTGAGGAGAATTCAGATGAAGAGGATTTTGAAGAGGGAAATGATATGAATAAATCTGATTTTCTTTCACAAATGCAATCCATGATGGTTGAACTTCAGGATCTGCAGTCTAAACTAAAACGTGAAAAAGGTATTATTGAAAAGAAAAAATCAAGCAATACAGAAGCTCAACAAAGACATTGTTGAGAAGACTGTATTGATTGAATCTTTACATAACAACATTGATTCCTTTGGAAAAGAAAAGACTGCAATCTATGGTCAATTATCTGAAAGAACATCTAAATTTAAAATTTGTGAACGTGAGTTGAAAGGGTTGCAAAGAAATGTTTAACTTTGAAATCAGAAAATAAAACTTTGGTTGAAAAAGTGAATGGTTTGGAACAAAAACTGTATACTCGAGGTCAGACTGATCAAACTATTTATCTTAATAAACCAAAAGAGTTCACATCTTTCAATGAGTATTGGGGTATTGGTTACGATAATCGTCATTACTTGAAAAAGGGTATTTCTAGAACGACTGCTTTATATGATTTTTATTTTCTAAAACTGGCAAAAGAAACACCCTATGTGTCCCTGTGATTCACGATTCAATCAAGCAAACAATTAAACAATTAGGAATAATCAAACCTGATATTGATTTATCAAATGATTCGAATGATTACAAGCTTGAATATGAACTCGATCAATCTCTCTCTCTCTCGGTTTCTCTCTAGTCGCTGCTCTCTCTCTCTCTCTCTCTGTTTTTCAATGTATGACGCACTATTCAACTTCTAACAAAACAAAACCTAAAACTCTAATAAAAACCTAAAACCTATTTTAAGGAAAAGGATTAAGAACGAAAATACAAAAACAAACTTTGACTATTTATTACAAAGGACCCTAGACTATTTGTTGAGAGTCGACTTTTCTAGCTTTGACTTCAGATTTCCATCTTCAGATATTGATGATCTTGAATCCAATAAAGCTGTGCTCTAACAATCTCCCCCTTTAGATCAAGATCATTACTAAAAGAATTTAGCAATCCAATCTTCTTTTTTAAGCTTAGTAGATGCAATCTCCCTCTTTGTCTTCAGAATGTAGCCATCTCCTCAAATGATGAGAATAAAATCTCTTGGAAAGAAATTATCTCCAGTTTCAGCTCAGAATGCTTTAGCAAATCATCTTCAAATAAATTTTCTTCAATTCAGCATATCTACAGAAATTCTTTCAAAATCTTTTGTTCTCCCCATTTCTTGGTTGACGCTTCTCCCCCTTTTTGATGAAAGAAGCAACGAGTTCATGAAAACTTTTCTTCAAGAAATGTCTGACCACTGATCTTGCATACAGAACCTTCGATAATTCGTCAATTCAGAAAGATGTTTATCCAGATCTTTGCAAATCTAGACAAATTAGGAAATGAAATGTAACACCTGAAGCAACAAATGAATCAGTTAAAATTGCCTGTCAGTAACACGAAGTCACTGTGTGTAACGAATACACATTATAAAGGAGCTTTTATTATGTTCACTCCCCCAGGGCTTCCATTCAATCATCGAAACACCACAAAGGCAATTTCTATGAATGTTATGACAAAGAAACAAATTCTTTGTGTGTTCGTGCAAGTGATAGAAAGAATTAAGCATATGATGATTGCTTATAAGGCTCAAAATGTGTAAACTACTGAGACAATAGTTAGTTAAACACAGACTCAATGTGCATTAGTGAAGTGTGAAGGTGGGGCAGACTTCCTTCTTTTCAATATCCAGATTTTTCAAATGAAAATCAGATAGCATATGTGTTGCGCCCCCTTTGAAAATGAAAATTTTCTTGTTAAGAAGAAAATGACTAGCTGGTGGGGTAATGGCAAGAGTTGGCATGAGCTAGTTTCCTGTTTCAATAATGTTCACCAAGAATTGTGAATCATTAGAAATGTGGCTGTCCGACTCAGAAAGTAGTTGGTGCAAAGTTTGATATTCTTTTACTCTGATCTCTTACCCTCTTTCTTTTAATCATTAAGCTCACAACCAACCAAACTCTCTTTTATATTTTCTCTCATCACACATCCCACACTCATTTCTTTGAATCCTCACACTCCATCACTATGGGTTAACTTCTTGGGTAGAAATCACTGGTTAACGTAATTCCATAGAAATTTATTTTAAGTCCTAGCACACTGATCCCATGTTTTCCTATGAAGCATATGTTACTTAGATGATTTCACTTCATCAGTGAAAGCTCAAAGATGAAGCATAAAACATTTAAAATCACACGTCCAATTCAAGAAATCTGTTTGAGAATCGGGAAGTGGTTTGAACATTTAAGAACATGTTTTCTTATGATTGAAAGTTGTCCTTCTTTCAACCATAGATGAGATGAAGGTAAAGAATTATACCTGTTTGAGTGCAATCCTCCATCTCATGAAGTCAAGTTTAAAGTCATAAATATATGATCTTGTAAGCATCTCTCAATATGCAAAAGTCTTAAGGTCTAGACAAAGCAACTTTATTCACGGAAATTAAAATGGCATAAAGCAGTAAAACAATTTAAAGTACGAGTTCTGATCTGAGATAATCAGAAGTCATTGTCATACTCCTTTGACTTGTACGCTCCCCCTAAAATCATGCATCACTAACAATTTATCAGTAAACACAATGCATACATTAGATATGCTCCCCCTCAAAGGAACATTGACCACCTATGAGGTACTTCTCACATTCCCCCTGAGATCATGAACAAACTATTAAAGAGCAGATATCTTGCGGAAATAATGATAAAGGAATGATGAAAAGACACAATAAGAAACTTTAATAGGTAACCACCGATTAGGTCTTAAGATTTAGCATACCAAGCCTAGAGACAAGAAAATTGAATCTCTTTTCGTCTAAGGGTTTGGTAAACAAATTTGCAAGCTGATAATCAGTTTTTACAAAGTAAAGTTTAATTGTTCCTTTTTCTACATTATCTTTTATAAAGTGATACCTGACATCTATGTGTTTGGTCTTAGTATGCTGAACAGGATTAGCTGAAATTGCGATAGCACTCTTCGAATCACAATAGATTGGGATTCTATTGAAATGAAACCCATAGTCTCGCAGTTGTGTTCTCATCCACAAGACCTGAGAACAGCAGCTAGCAGCAGCTACATATTCTGCTTCGGCCGTGGAAGTGGAGACACATAATTGCTTCTTCGATGCCCAACTGACGAGTTTATCTCCGAGGAATTGTATATGACCCAAGGTGCTCTTCCTGTCTAACATGCAACCAGCATGATCTACGTCTGAATAAACTGTTAGTTCAAAGCTGGTATCTTTAGGATATCACAGACCAAGATCTGCAGTCCCCTTCAGATACCTGAAAATCCGCTTAACAACAGACAAATGGGATTCTTTAGGATTGGCCTGATATCTAGCACATAAGCATGTAGAAAACATTATATCTGGCCTACTAGAAGTAAGATACATTAAAGAACCTATCATCCCTCTATAAGTCCTAACATCAACAGCCTTTCCCGAAGGATCGGTGCCAACCTTAGTACCAGGTGCCATCGGGGTACCAATCAGTTTAGAATTTTCCATTTTGATCTTTCGAAGAATATCAAAAATGTATTTAGATTGATTGATAAAAATCCCCGTTGAAAATTGTTTGACTTGCAATCCGAGAAAGAAGTTCATCTCTCCCATCATACTCATCTGAAAACGTGACACCATGAGGTTTGAAAAATTCTTACAGTACTTAGGATTTGTAGAGCCAAAAATAATATCATCCACATATATTTGAATAAGAATGATATCGCCTTTGTCCTTTTTAATATATAAAGTGGTATCGACCGTACCTTTTGTAAAACCTGACTTTACCAAGAACTGAGATAAGATATCATACCAGGCGCGAGGAGCTTGTTTCAGTCCAAAGAGCTTTATTCAAGATGTAAACGTGATTAGGCTTATCTGGATTCACAAACCCTTCTGGCTGCGAGACATAGACTTCCTACTTGAGTACTCCATTCAGAAAAGTTGTCTTCACGTCCATTTAATAGACGGTGAAGTTCTTGTGGGATGCGTAGGCTAAGAACATCCGAATTACCTCTATACGCGCCACTGGAGAGTAAGTCTCATCATAGTCTATCTCTTCCTCTTGCCTATATCCCTTGGCAACAAGTCGTGCTTTATTTCTGATAACGTTACCATCTTTATCTTTCCTGTTTTGAACACCCATTTCGTACCAATGATGGTTTTACCTTCAGGTTTGGGTACGAGTCTCCAGACTTTAAGTGCTTCAAACTGATTCAGCTCATCTTGCATCGCAGTTACCCAATCTGAATCGGCAAGGGCCTCAGATACGCGAGTAGGCTCGATCTTGCTCAGAAAGGAGTCATGCATACATAGATTTAAAGTAGCAGACCTAGTTTGCACCGGTTTGGACGAATCTCCAATAACTTGGCTTATCGGGTGCTCTTTGGTCCACTTGTGTTCATGAGGGAGTGGATTAGATGTAGATTGATCATGTTCAACATCTAGGAATCCACTGTTAACTCCTTCAGATGGTTCAGAATGAATGGGGGTATCAGTTAAAGTAGTAATTGCAGAAGTTGCAGTAGGTACAACTTGGTCAGTCTGTTGATCAGTCCTTACAGTACTTCCTACTGAGTCAGCTACTTCTGTCTTTTCAGTGTTGGTCACAACTTCAACTGTCGGAGTAGGCATTTGAACTGGAACTTCTTGCCGAATCGGGGAGTTGGATTCAGTAGAGATATCAGAAGTGGTTGGATGAGTAGTCATCGAGTCTTCCATCCAATCAAGCACAACAGATTTAGGCACATTAGATCCAAGAAATTCATCATAAAATAGTTCAAATAATAAATCCAAATCAGATAATTTAGAAGTAGACGATGAAGCGCCATCTGATTTGTTCTCTTGAGGTGTAGGTCCTGGACTGGTTAGCCCATAAGCTAGTACTCCGGTTATTACGGGTTATGAACTGACATGCTCAGAAACCATTTCCTCATTGAATGTAACGTTGACGCTCTCGATCACAGTCTTCGACTTCTTCAAGTAAACACGGTATGCAGTAGATATAGAGGAATAACCAATGAAGATGCCCTCATTCGCCTTAGCACTGAACTTGTTCAGATTCTCTCTGTCGTTTAGAACATAACACTTACACCCAAATATATGAAAATATTTGATTCTAGGTGTCCGGTTGTTGATTAACGCATACGGAGTCTTCTAAAATCTGTGGTGTATCATGGAGCGATTCTGAATGTGACACGCAGTCGATACAGCTTCAGCCAAAGAAATAGAGGTAATTCAGATTGGCTGAGCATAGTTCGAGCAGCCTCGACTAGTTTACGATTTCGCTTTTCGACGACTCCATTCTGTTGAGGCGTACGTGCAACAGAGTATTGATGTGATATCCCGACCGATTCGAGATTTTCTTCAAATATTTTGTTCTTGAACTCTGTGTCGTTGTCAATTCTTAGAATCTTGACTTGTTTTTGTAAATTGACTTGGGTCGTCTTCAGAAATGTAATGAGAACTTCGGGCGTCTCATCTTTAGACCATAGAAACTTGACCCAAGTGTATCGCGCATAGTCGTCCACGATAACTAACACGTACTTCTAATTGAGAGCTGGTATTTGGTTCAGGCTTTGGTTTGTGTGGAGCTCTCTTCATCTTTCCCTTTTCACATGCTGCACACAAGTGTTCTTTTTCATACTTTAGCTCAGGAAGTCCTTTCACTAGCTTTCCACTGACCAGTTTGTTGATGTACCGAAAGTTGAGGTGAAAGAGCCGTCGATGCCATAACCAGCTTTGTTGCATCGAGGCTTTTGAGAGTAGACATACCTGATTGTCAATCTGGACCTTTGTCAAATTGATGGTGTATAGGTTTGACTTGCGAGTACCGACCAAGAGTTCTTTCCCGTCTTCAGTGCGTACCGAACATGTCTTGACCTTGAAATTCACCTCTAAGTCTTTGCCGCAGAATTGGCCAATACTGAATAGGTTGTGTCCTAAGCCTTCAACATAGTTCACCTTCTTTATCGGCACATTTTCGTGTACAACATCACCATATCCCAGAATTGGTGAAAATTGATCATTTCCAAAACGAACTGTGCCGCAGTATTTATCTGTATAATTAGACAACATACTCTTCTGCCCTGTCATATGCTTGGAATACCTGCTATCCAAGTACCACATATGATGGGTCTGCACAAAACAAATCAGGAAATAAGAGGTTTAGGTACCCATTTAAATTTGGGCCCGATTTGTCTTTGAAAACCATATGCATGATAAGAAGAATGATAATGATAAGATGAAACATTATATGAGCCATACCAAACATCAGAATATTTACGAGAAGCATAATCAAATCCAGCAAAATTTGAAAACTTTTTATTAGATGGAGATAACTAGAATAATTGCTTTATGGAATATTTCTTGCGAGAGTCAACAAGATTAGATTTAGAAGTAGCAACATTCACAATCAATTCATCTTTACTAGAAGTCTTTTTATTCAAATTAAAACTAGAACTAGATTTAGATTTCTCGTCTATCTTCTATTTCGGTATCCATGTTGACTTAACTCCAAGCCTTTGCTTTCTCACATCTGAAACATTTGAAACTTTAAGTTAGAATGGTGAGAATCAAAAGAATGCTTCTTCTTTGGCTTACCAGTGTTGATCTGTTTCTGTGAATGCTGAGATTTTCTTTTCTTACCTTTTGCATTCTTCGATTTCACAGAAACTGATTTATCAACTTTCGTTGATTTTTCACCCTTTTCAAACACACTGGGTAGTCCGAAAGAATTCACAACACAAGATGAATGATCAGGAAGTTTGGTAGTAAAGTCAAATTGAGCAACACTATCATCCAAAACACCTTCAGAGTTTAAGAAATCAACCTCATTCTCAAGAGAACCAGATCTATCATCAGATTTTAAAGCCTTGGATAGTTTAGAAAACTCAGTATTTTTGAACACTGTAGAAAATACATTTTGTTCTAAGTCCATCAAAATTCTTTCTTCTGTAAGAGTATTCTCGAGTTCAGAAATTTTACTTTCCAAAACTAGAGGAGGGACGTAAAGCTTACCTTCGATGGGCTTAGCCTCCAATTCTTTTACAGAATAACTCTCAAAATAATCATTTGAAAGAAATTTTGATTTATCAGAACTATAACTGTTATTCAACCTCTCATAGCGAAATGGAAGTTGAACTTTAGATGTGTTCTTTCTTTAAGCATATTCCTTGGCTTTATCCTCTTCAGACAGACTAGTCCAAAAGGGTTTGAGTTCCGGATATTGAGGAGACAATATCATAAATCCAAAGTCATAAAGTGCAGGAGCTTCAGATATACCCTTTTTGAGGTGATGTGGGTTCTTGTAACCAAGTCCCCAACAATCAGGTTTCTCTTTAGGTTTGTTCAAATGAATAGTATGTTCAGTTTGACCGAAAGTATATAGTTTCTCTTCCAAAGCATCCACCTTGTCAATTAAAGATTTCTTTTTCTTTGAAAGCGAAGAATTTATTTTAGAAATCTCTTTTGACTCAAACTCACACATTTTATATTTGGAGACAGCTTCAGATAACTCCTTATAAATTATAGTCTTCTCTTTTGCGCTGGTGTCTATGTTTTTGTGCAAAGTTTCAATTAATACATTTTTCTCAGCAATATCATTACTAAGTTTATGTATAGATTGATTTTTCTCATTAATGCACCTTTTTCACGCTTAAGTTTAGACTCTAATTCTTGGAGTTTAGACATCATGGCATGCATTTGATTCATAAAATCAGATTCAGTTAAGTCACATATCTCTTCATTATCTCCTTCATCAGAACTAGCTTCAGCTTCTGACTGCTGCTTACCCATCAAGCATAGGTGTGCTGTCTCTTCCTTCTCTCCTTCAAATTCTTGGTCCGAATGGTCGAGCCAGTATTCATCCTCGACCATTAATGCTTTTCCAGCCACTTGTTGCTTGGCTAGAAGCATCTTATTCTTGTAATAGTCGGAGTTTCGGACTTTAGGTTTTCGGCAGTCCTTGGCAAAGTGACCGAGTCTGCCACAGTTGTAGAACTTTATTGGTTCTTCTTGCTTGGGCTCTTCGGTTCTATCCTTCTTCTTCTCTTCTGGTCTCCTTTCTTCAACTTTCTCCTTGTGTTTGTAATTATTCGGACCAGACGAGTACCTCTGACTGTTGGAGCTAGGCTTTTTATAGAACTTCTTTTGGAAGGCCTTGGTTAGCATTAACATAGCTTCCTTCAGATTCTCACAATCATCAGAGTCAGAATTTGCCTCATTCTCATCCTCTTCTGATTCAGATGCTATCATCTTCTTCTTCTTAGACTTCTTCTTGACCACAAGTGCAACTGGACCTGCAACCGCTTTGTCAGCCTTCTTCATCTCAGCCTTGATCTCAACCACCTCTTCCTCATTCTGTCTGAGGATTTCATAAACTTCACGAAGTGGAATGTCATTAAGATCTTTCAATTGCCTCATCTGTCTGGTGAATCTCTTCCACTCAGGCTGGAGGTTGCTGAGAAATTTCACATTCAACTCAACTTGAGATTTGTTGATCTTGTTTTGGCTTAGTTCGTTCAACAATGTCACAAATCTGTCATAGGTGGCTTCTAGTGATTCTCCACTTTTAGCTTTGAATTCTTCATAGTTGTTCAGGCAGTTGGAGACTTTGAGTTGGTTGCCGACTCTAGATCCGATCATCATCTTCTCCAATTGATCCCACATTTGCTTGCCGATAGCGTTGTAGCTATAAATCTTGACATAAATTTCATTTGGTATGCCTTGGAGAATAAATGACCGTGCCAATTTGTCACCCTTGTGTCTTTTCTTCTGCTCATCAGAGTATTCACCAAGCGGTAAGGGATACTCTCTCTGTTTCTTCACCATTCTCTCCAGCTACAATGAGTACCTTGGTTGGAGGTGTCATGATTCCTTCTTTTAGAGATTTTCTGATGTAATCTCCCAAATCATTTCGATCGATGAAATCCAAGAATCTGTCCTTCCATTGCTCGTACTCCCCCTTGAAGAGTACTGGTGGCTTCACATCTGTTCCGATAGCAAGAGCTTCCCGATATGATATCCGTACTGATATTGATTATCAAAGAACTGATAAGAAACTTGAAATGCTCGTTAGTCCAGATAAAATCAAGTAAATACAGATTAATAATGAAAATAAGAATCTGGAGCAAAAAGGCAGAAATGCGCCAAAGGGCAGTGGCGCAAAAGAGATTTTGCGCTAATAGTGTCTGGCGCAAAGTTCAGGTTTGCGCTAAAAGAAGCTGCGCCCAAAAATGAACTTCGCGTGAACTTGACACCCTTGAGTTTTGCGCGAGTAGAGGTTGACGAGAAACTGGTGGCGCACAACTATCTTTGCGCGAGATGAAAATCGCGAGAGATAGACTTTGCGCGAGACGTGGTTAGCGCAAGTTAGACTTGTGACAATTTGCGCGAGTGGCCTGTGGCGCAAACTAAGTTTTGCGCGAGCTGAAGGTCACGCAAAAGAACCTTTTACGAAACATGCCCTTCAATTAGACCTTTTGTTCTTTTGCCTCAACTTTATGATATTTACACTTTAACCCTTGATAACATAAAATCTTGAAATTTTTTATCCAAGTAAATATCAACTCTCTTATTCGCTTATCATTTTCATTAAATGGTAGAATTGACCCCTCAAAACTCCATTCTTTACACTTTTGGTTTAATAAAATAAAAACACATTTTATTTTATTTTATTTTCGTTTCCTTTCATTTCCTTTTCATATTTATTTATTTACCCCATTTTGATGTAGCTCAGTATACGTGGTTGATACTCTTTGGTCTGAATAAGGGTTTTAGTTTCTAATAGCAATGATGCATTCATTGGCATGTAGTATGTTGAGAAAGAAAGATTCCATTTGACATTCAGTTTGCAGGAACTAAGGTTATGTTTGTTTCAGTATAGTTAAGAACCAAGGTTTCACGTGTTTAAGTTTCAACTAATACGTGTTACATGTAGATTACTTAAAGTAGTTTAGGTCTGTTAAAACAAAATCGTGCCACTATTATATTAGGACGATGACTAAAAGATCAGTATAAGATCGTTTTATCCGATAAAGAATATTAGGATGCAGAACCCTAACCAATTGTATCGGCTATACAAGATTAGTGTTTAAGTAGTAGTGTTCATAGTAGGGGCATAACTTAGCCCATCATCTCAGAATAGTTTAGGCAAAGTTCAAAGTGGAGGTAGGACTTAGAAAGCAAACCCAAAGGTAACATCTGTAATGTAAGAAATGCTCATAAAAGAAATAGCAAAAGTGATACAAGTTATATCTCCAATATATTGTCCAAGGCCATCAAAGAGAGAACTGAGCGTCCAAGGAGCCTAGTTCATGTGGGAAGAACCAATGGTAGCATCTTTAGCGCAACAAAGAAAGGGGTGTGGTCGTAAGACTCTCATATCACCCATTATAGGAAATTTAGAAGTGAAAACTTCTAGTTGTGTTAATGATCTGATAAAAGAAGTGCTTTTAGTATTTGTGAGTGCTCTTAGGGGCAACTAGTCAAGTTTTGTAGTTACCACTATTGGTGAGGTAGTTTTCCATTGGTGGGGTATCGAGCTTGTAGTAAGAGGTCAAAACGAGATAGCCACGTGATTTAGGGTCAAATGAAAGAACTCATGACTATAGAATATAGTCTAATGACATAAGTGAAGCGACTAGAGACTGGTTCCAGTTGGAACAAAGGGAACTGTATATTGCAAGCAAGTTAGTTAGAAGTCAAGGTTGACAACCTTTGTGTAACAACCGTTCGACATAAGGTCGATCGGCTTGTAGACAATATGTAATAAATGGCAGTAGGCATGTGGAGGTGTTAGCTCAAGTGACTATCGGGAAGGTAGTTTAAATAGTCAAGGTAATTAAGATGATGTAACCCCCTAAAAATTGGGGTAAATTTAAACCTAAATGATTGCAATAAATGACATCTTAAATATAAGGAAATCACCCTAAACGGGGAAATAGTAATAGCGTTTACATCACAATAGTGAAAATGAATTATAACAACCTGCTAATCTAAATTAACTACATGAAACTTAGATTAAGACCAGGTGTCACTATCATCTTCCAAAAACTTATATCAATAATATGCACGTCATATGTCCAAAAATGACTATCTTCAAAATATTTTCGTTAAGGCCAAATCACTCGTTGCTCAAGATTTGAAAACCCCGCCGCTAACGGAACCTAATATACATGTCATTTAATAAAAAGTGTTAGGCTTTATGCCTAGTAAGAACAAACATTGCATATAATGAAATAGATCGTAACAATGCCAAGAATTTCACGCATAAGAAGTAGTTTTATTTCTCAATATACCACAAAAGAACCAATCGGTCCAATACATCTTGCGATGACGGGGGACACCAGATTTCCAAGGATTGTAGTGGAACACAAAGTAAGCCACTTTCCAAGTTGTTAGTTCAATGCTAGGATCAAGGCCACGAGCTCACCGAATCGTGTTCAGATGTGGGGGAGGGCACCTAATGATCCTAATCAGACTCATTCACTAGGAGTACTTCACAATCCATGGCTAGTATCCTGTCCCACATAACCGTACCAAGTTGCCTTCCGAGGACCCGATGTCTCAACTAGCTACAGACGTGAGATTATCCCAAAATAAGTCGATTATATACCTATGAATCCATTAGTATTAGTCTAAGTCTTGTCACATTCGTATATGAGAAAACTATAATCACACATATAGTTTTAAACATTCAAGTGTACTCATAAGATCATTTTGACATAAGATTAACATATAGGTCAAAGTTCTCATAACTCCTAATAAAATCATTTCTCTTCCAACCAAATATCGTTTTCATCATGTTTCTCAAAAGTTCATAAGTTGCAAATATAACTATGCTTCACAAATAATACTACTATTTTTTTTTCAAGTTTAACCACTTCCCATGGAATATCTTCAAATATGTAAAAATCAAATAAAATCATAAATCATGTAGATCAAGCTCCACAATAACATTTATGTACTCAAAACACATTTTTATAACACATATTTAAGGATTTCACATTTAATAGCAAAAATAGGTAAAAACCCTAAAATCTCCCAAAATACCAAAAACTAGCCAAAATCTACAAATATGCAAACACATCAAGAAGAATGTTTTAGGAGACTAAAATAAAATTTTTGACATGTATAAAATTTAAAAGGGTTAGAATGAATTCACAAATGGGTTTTTAGGAAAACCTTAAATTTTAGTCAACAATGGCGGAAAAGGTCGGAGAAGATGAGGATCTTGAAGCTTGAAAACATTAATACTTGAAATTTAGCTCCAACTCTTAAATATACTTGAAGGATTTTGATTTGGTGTAATAATTCTTGGGTGGACGAAAATTAAATGAAAGAATCTGGGTTTGGGGAATAAACTCAGAAGAACTAATAATACGAGAGAGAGAGAGAGAGAGAGAGAGAGAGAAAGATATATATATATATATATAGAGAGAGAGAGAGAGAGAGAGAAATAGCAAGAATTTGATCAAGAAAGGTAATAAATTAGAGAGAGAGTTAGTGGGTCAAAGTAAAAAGAAAAGGGAGAGAAGAGATTGGATCGTGAGTGAGAATTAGAGAGAGATAAATAATAATGGAAATGTATGGTTTTGATTAGATAAATAAATAAAAAGGAAAGAAAAAGGAATCAAATTTGAAGGAGATAAGACTTTGGATTGCATCACCCAAACCAACAACCCTCTAAAAGCTTTTGCCTACCTTCACGCCAGTGAAGGTTTCTTTCACGCCCGTGAAACGCCTATTTTTAACATTTTGGATTTTCTAGCCTAAATTTGATACCCAACCACAACCATCCTTTAAAACACTAAATAACAATTATTTTGAGATAAATTACAAATTAAATGTAACACCCTAAAATTTGATAAATTTAAAACATAAAACTTCGGCAATATGATGTCTAAAATATGAGGATTTATAAAACCTGTACATATGACAACTAAAACCCAAAAACATTGGGGTAGTTTTCTAGCAATTATAGTAGCGGAAGAAATGAAACATAAAGCAAAACAACCTAATTAATCTAGAACATAAATCAACTATATTAACGGCGGGTGTTGCTAGGTCTCCAAAACGCTCTTCTCATAAATCCAAAAAATGCCCGGTCCTTGAATGATCCTACGTGTGCGCCCGGCGAATCAAGGTGCCCTATGCACACCACTAGAAGAACCTGTGAGCCATTGAACTCCAAAACAAGTGTTAGGCCAAAGTCTAGAGATATATATATAAGACTTAACAGTTTATAAAGTAAGTGTCTATAGTGTAATTGATTGTTACCGAAGCACCCATAGGTTGAACCAATGTCAACATTCCATTCGGAACAGATGTTCCATTTCCTGTACAAACACACGAGAGATAACTCTTGAAAAACGGAGGATACCCGTTACCATCTTGGGTGACGAAAACACGTGAATGGGGTCACCCGCGATGTTATTGGATTTCACCACATATCCCGGTTCTAGTTCCTATACAATAACAGACATCACAATCCTTAAACCGTTTATGCCTCTAGTGCTAACTCCATCGAGTTACACCTCAAGGGCTTACAGACATGGGTGTCTATCCAATCTAGACGAGTTACACCTCAAAGGACTTACGTCCCCTATTGCCTACTCGCTAGTAACCAAACGGTCGACAATTAACACCACATATAAATATGCCATCTAAATCCTCATGCACAAGGAAATAGACATTAACCTCACAATTAGGACATGACCAAGAAAAGGTAGTATATCACATGTATAATATATCCCATTCTAAAGCATGATAATACACATTACATGATCATATTCATATGCAAAATTCATTTTTCACGAAAGACACCATTACAATAGTATGGCAGGCTTAGTCACCAATATAGTCATTTATAACCAAAACCCATTAGTATGAAAGATGATTCTTTACCAAGATATAGTTCATTTTATACTTTTGTATGTATAAAGGAACCCTCATGAAAATGGAATAACTTCTACTAGGACAATCATCCATACATCAGTAAAATATACAAAACCTTAATTTTAGGTTAACTTCACATATCCTCATATTCTTCTCATAAGTATTTAATAACACATTTATAATGGAATAAAGGTTAGGAGACTCACCAATAAGGTTTGCAATGTAAAAACCTTAAAATAATGAAACCCTATAAGTAGAGGAGGTGACTTGAAGCTTTTCTCCGAACGAGATAGCTACCACAATAACCCTAAAACCATCAAGGATCATAAATGTCAAGATTCTTATGGTTGGATTTGCATTAAATGAAGGAGGAGGGTGGAAAAAGGATGGAAACTTACCCTATCCTTGAGAGAAAATCAGACCTCAATCTCTTGGATAGCAACAAATGAAACCCAAAAACATAAAAGTCTCATTTAATGATCATGCCCCCGATGGCGACCTTGACCAGCGAGAGCGACATGGGCACTATCTCTTATCATTCTCGCGGAAGATGTACCGCAAGCCCCTTAAGATCCGACGATTGTGACATACGAGTATGCCCTGGGCATATTCGCCGGGCATACTCGCCGAAAGTGTACCATAGGTGGTACAGAGAGGGAGATTGTGACCTGCAACAATGCCCAAGGGTATTGTCGCCAAGGCATTGTCGCCGAGGGTCCCTTCCCCTCTAAAAGTCGACAGTTCAAACTTCGTTTCGCGACGGTTCTAAGGGTGGATTCGTAATGGCAAAAGTATAACATGAATTAATTACTTGATTCAAAATTTCGGGTGTTACAATCCTCCACCCCTTAGAAAAGATTTCTTCATCGTAATCTCAAACTAGACAAACAAGTGAGGATATCGCCTCCTTATGTCCTCTTCCGATTCTCAAGTCACGTTGTCTCCCCGGTGGTGCTTCCATTGAGTCTTTACCATAACCACGTCCTTGTGTCCTAGTGTTAGTCCCAGATTTCAAGCACATAACATTGAATTCAATCTATCTCAATCAAGATATGATAATATCAATTCAATCTAAAGAGAGTGTAGTAGAGAGAGAAATATTCTATTTCATATATCTAACAATATGTCATATTTTACACTCATACACCTTCCTACAACAAAGACTTAAAAGGTATTTATATGGTCAAAGACCATGTACAAACACAAGTAAACTAACCTTGAATTGCATTTCCAGACTTTGACTTTTCACTTAAATCTTGGATACAATAATACACTAACAATCTCCCCCTTTGTATTCAAGATTTAAAAACATTGACACCAACCTTCAGCTCTTGATTCTTCAAAACTTTAACTCTAACGACTTTAAACTTTGAAGCTCTAGCAATCTTCAAACATTCGGCTTTTGAATAATCTTCAGATAAACTTGAAAAGTCATTCATTTTCATTTTGAAAAGTAATTCTCTTTTGCTTTGTAAAGTCATCAAGTTTTGAACAAGAATTTGAAAACTTTAAGAATTTGAAATCTTCAAACATTCTTGAACATCTTTGAGCATTCTTGAACTTTGTAGCTTTGAGGAATCTTTCAGTGCTTGTATCTTCATCTCTATGATCTCTAAACTGTCTTTGAACTAACAAACTTTCTCGAATCATCTCTGTAAAACTTTGACATATATTCTTGAGCTTCTTGACTTTCACAAATCTTCTCACTTTGAAATTGAATTATCTGTCTTTTTCTTCTGTATTCTATTTCTCCCCCTTTTTCATGATTGTGTGCATCATGATCATCAAAACATTTCAATTTCATCACTATCTTTTTAAACCAATCTCCCCCTTTATGATAAAATAGCAATCTCTTCCCTTTTGATTTGAGTATCCGACAATTCATAAAGTGTATATACCCGAATCTTTTGAAATTCAGACAAAATAAGAATTGTAACCCTGAATCAACAAATGATACAGTTAGTATGCCTGTAAGTAGCACGGAGCCACTTTGTACAACGGATGTACTTTGGAAAGGAGCTTTTGTAATGTTCACTCCCCCAGGGCTTCCATTCAATCATCAAAAAACCACAAACGAATTTTCTATGAATGTTATGACAAGAAAACATATTCCTTGTGTAACACCCCAAAAATTGGGATAACAAAAATTTCCGAAAAAGGAAGTCTGGTATTTAAATTAATGCCATAGCAAGAGCTCGTCCCAAAAGGGGAAACAATAAACGCCTGTTAATTACAAGTTTGTAATGAATAAGCAATGAGGGAAAAACAACCCTCTAATATAAATCCTATCTAGGAAAAAGATTAACTCAAGTTGTTATCAAAACTCCAAAATGTGTCTTCTATAGTTGGTATCCCAAAATAAACCCAAGCTCGCATCTAAGGTCAACTAAACCTCCTTGGCGGTCGCGCCGCTAGAACCTGAGATACACATCAAGGCAATCAAGTGTTAGGCCAAACGAGCCTAGTGAGTTCAATAATAATACGATCAATTAAACAGTTATAAACACAATAGCCATACGGGAATCAATGGGGGAGACCCATCACACCAATGAGTTTCACCGCAAGTCAATGTACCTTGATGTTCACTCTCATGAGAAACATCCCAAAGGTCGGGAGCATCTAAAGACTACCTCCTAGGCATTACTTCAAATGGCGGAGGTCTAGGTGCATACCATCATGGTGGCACCATAAGACTACATCCTCCTAGTGCTTATACATGGTTCATCCAATATATATACAATATCCATCTCTATACATATTCCATATCAGCAAGACACATGTATAAGACCTCACATAGTTCAATCCCATTTTAGGTCCAAAACCCTAAAATATGCAAGTTTCACCAATAATATCCTTCCATCCCATGGTAACACACATTCATGACCAAAACATAGCCCATAATAACTTCATCAAAACCCACATCAAGAATATTAACCCAAAACTCCCATAAATCCCAAAAGTAGAATTTAGTCAAACTTATCAGGTGATCAAGATTAATACATAAACATAAAATAAGAGCAAGTAGCATGTTAAGATGTATATCTCATTTGAAAATGGTTTATAGAAACTCACTATCTAGGTTTTGTTGAAAAACCCTAGAAACTTGCAAGAAACCCTTGAAGTGTGGATGGAGGAAAAAGATGATCTTGAGACTTGGGATTCTTGGTTGAAATCTTTGATTGAGGAAGCTTGATTCTTGAAATAATGTAGTGGATGATGGTTGGGATGCCTTTTAAATCGATTTTGGGGAGCAATAAGTGAGGAGAGAATTTGGAGAGAAACTAGATGGGGGAAGTAAATGAAAATGGGGCTGAAATCCACTTTTAATTCGTCAGGGCGTGCTTGCGGTTCTTGGCGCGGTTTGGCCCATGCAATCATCCACGCCGGTCTCTGGATTTTAAGACGAACAGAGCCTCGTGCGGTTCACGGCGCGGCTCCACTCGCGCGGTCATCCGTGTGGGGCACTGTTTTCACTGATTTCTTCAATTCAACCGGAAATTAGGGTGTTACAATTCTCCCCACCTAGTAAGGATTTCAGCCCTGAAATCACGAGTATTCAAAATAAATGGGGGTATCTCCTCTTCATGTCCTCTTTCGACTCCCACGTCACGTTTGTACCCCGGTGGTGTTTCCATTGAACCTTTACCATTGTTACTTCCTTATGTCGCAATTGCTTCGTTTTTTACTCTAAAATGGCTTTCGGCTCCTCAACGCACCAGTTGCTGTTGTTTACCCGGATTTCTGTCAACGGTATAACACTTTCTTCTTCAGCCAAGCACTTGCGAAGGTAGCATACATGAAATATTGGGTGAATCCCGTCCATTTCCGGTGGCAAGTCCAATCTGTAGGCTTGAAGTCCAATCTTTTCTATTTTTGTAAAGGGTCCAAGGAAACAGGGACTAAGCTTCCCGCGCTTCCCAAAACGAATAATTCCCTTCCATGGCGATACTTTCAACATGACTAGCTCACCTACTTGGAATTCGATTGGTTTTCGTTTCTTGTCCGCGTAGCTCTTTTGTCGATCTTGGGTCGCCTTCAAACGCTTCATCCGCCGTCATTTGGAAGGCTCGACTTGGCGCCTTCGGTTGGATTTCTTTCATTAGCGTAACCCCGCTTGAAACCCCTTGGTTGCCCCTTGCCAACTTGGGACAATCTCTCTTGATGTGTCCCGGTTCCCGAAACTCATAACAAACTCCCCGAGAAGGGCAATCCCGACTCATGTGGTCCTTCCGCCTACACTTGAAGCATTCCATAGCGTTAGAGAAAGGTTTCGGATTACAAGACCCGAAATTCTTACTCTTACACTTGGGGCACCATCTCGCCTCCCGTCGTGGCTCTACGTTCCTTCCCCTGTTGAAGGGTTTGAATGGTCGGACCGACGCGATTAGACCTTCCCATTTTCGCTTCTCTCCTTGCCTCTTCTCTTCTTTCTCTTGGAGGATATCGTCTTCCACCAACTAAGCAGCTTCTATAAATTCCTGCCAGGTATTCACCCTAGCGTTCCTCACGCCCGTATTTATTTTTGTCGGTAATCCCTTCATGAACGCTTTTATCTTTGACCCCTCATCAGAAACCATATGCTCAACCAGACTGAGTTTTTCCATGAATTGTTTCGCGTAGTCGGCAATAGACAAATTGCCTTTCTTCAGATTGCAAAACTATTCTTCTATTTTATCAAGGGCTCTTTCGTTGCAATATTTCTCCATGATCTTCTTCTTGAAGGTTGGCCAAGTAAGCTTGGCCAAAACCTCTGGTTTAAGTTCCCTTCATGTGACATTCCATCAACTTAGCGCAACCCCTCCAAGCAACTGGGACGTAAACTTGACTCTTTGAGAGTATGCGCACTCGCTTGACTCAAATGCCATCTCTACATCTTGAATCCAGTTCATACATGCCACTGGATTGGTCGTCCCAGAGAATTATGGAGTTCGGCTACATAGGAAGGATTTGAAAGAGCAATCCCCTTCCTTCTTCTTTTCGGTTCTAATTGTGTGCTCCTCCGTTCCAATTGCATTTTCGGCACCGCCCGATCCATTCACCGTATTATCCCCCACAGCTTCATGTCTCTGGTTACTCGTGTCTCGGTCTTTCAACAACTTCATAAATTTCTCATCTCCCTTGTCCATCATGGAGTTCATCATCTGCATTATGCTAGCCAATAGGACCGATTGAGAGCCCACCTCTTGAATAGCCGAATTCTCGGTTTCCAAGTTCACTTGAGGAATTTCGTCTATGATCCCTTCTAGCATTTGGGGAACTGGTGGAATGACTCAGTTTGCCATTGGGTTTGCTTGTCTTGTAGTTTCCGGGGCGGTTACACTTTCCTCATTTGCATCCTCGGTCGCCCCAACCCAACTCCTCGTATTTACCATGGTGAACTGTCACACATGACAAAGGTCATACCGGTTAGTTCTTTAGAAGATAAATGGTTCAATACGTACTACTGCAAGGATTAACCATCATAATAACAATTCCAAGCATGCTCACGTAATCATAAATTCAGAACAACACTGGCCAAGTGAGATTGTGAAAGTATTTTACATAAGTACCCTCGTTCTCATCATCATAAGTTTCAATCAATACAATTCCATAATCCTAATACTCTCCCCACCTATGAATGTTCCACCCGTATGGACAATGATGTTACATGCACAACCAGCTTAAGTCTAGGTATACTAGAAAGGACACTTAGTTCAATTAAACTAGATCTTTGATACCAACTTGTAACACCCCAAAAATTGAGATAACAAAAATTTCCGAAAAAAGAAGTTTGGTATTTAAATTAATGCCATAGCATGAGCTCGTCCCAAAAGGGGAAACAATAAACGCCTGTTAATTACAAGTTTGTAATGAATAAGCAACGAGGGAAAAACAACCCTCTAATCTAAATCCTATCTAGGAAAAAGATTAACTCAAGTTGTTATCCAAACTCCAAAATGTGTTCTATAGTTGGCGCCCCAAAATATTCCCAAGCTCACATCTAAGGTCAACTAAACCTCCTTGGCGGCCGCGCCGCTAGAAACTGAGATACACATCATGACAATCAAGTGTTAGGCCAAACGAGCCTAGTGAGTTCAATAATAATAATACGATCAATTAAATAGTTATAAACACAATACCAATACAAGAATCAATGGGGGAGACCCATCACACCAATGATTTTCATCGTAAGTCAATGTACCTTGATGTTCACTCTCATGAGCAACATCCCAAAGGCCCGGTGCATCTAAAGACTACCTCCCAGGCATTACTTCAAATGGCGGAGGTCTAGGTGCATACCATCATGGTGGCACCCTAAGACTACATCCTCCTAGTGCTTACTCATGGTTCATCAAATATATATACAATATCCATCTCTATACATATTGCATATCAGCAAGATACATGTATAAGACCTCACATAGTTCAATCCTATTTTAGGTCCAAAACCCTAAAATATGCAAGTTCACCAATAATATCCTTCCATCCCATGGTAACACACATTCATGACCAAAACATAACCCATAATAAATTCATCAAAACCCACATCAAGAATATTAACCCAAAACTCCCATAAATCCCAAAAGTAGAATTTAGTCAAACTTATCAGGTGATCAAGATAAATACATAAACATCAAATAAGAGCAAGTAACATGTTAAGATGTATATCTTATTTGAAAATGGTAGATAGAAACTCACTATCTAGGTTTTATAGAAAAACCCTAGAAACTTGCAAGAAACCCTAGAAGTGTAAATGGAGGAAGAAGATGATCTTGAGACTTGGGATCCTTGGTTGAAATATTTGATTGAGGAAGCTTGATTCTTGCAATAATGTAGTGGATGATGGTTGGGATGCCTTTTAAATCGATTTTGGGGAGCAATAAGTGAGGAGAGAATTTGAAGAGAAAGTAGATGGGGGAAGTAAATAAAAATGGGGCTAAAATCCCCTTTTAATTCGTCAGGGTGCGCGTGCAACTTGACCCAAAGAAAATGAAACATTTCTTTGTTAAGAAAGAAACGAGTGGCTGGTGGGGTTAGTGAAAGATTTGGCATGGGCTAGTTCCTGTTTCAATGATGGTCATCAAAGAATGTGAACCAATTAGAGCATGTGGTTGCCCGACTCAGAAAGAAGTTGGTGCAGAGTTCTCGTATTCTTTTATCTTTGTTCTCACACCCTCTTTCTTATTAACATTTAAGCTCACTTCTAACCAATCTCTCTTTTCCATTTGACCGCTCAGCACAATGAGAAAAACTCAATCGGATGAGTTATCTCCCCCACTCTTTGATTTAAGACCCCTCACCCTCAAACACTCTAAGATAACTTCTGGGGTAGGAAATACAGGTTAATCTGAATACATGGAAGTTCTTTTAAGCTCTCACACTGATCCCATGAAATTTTGTCCTATAATGATGTGTTGTTCAACAGTTTAGCTTGAACAAATAAAGCTCAAAATACGATAACATTGTCAATCAAATGTAGGTTCCGAACGAATATGAATGATAATTGAGCATTTGAACGTTGAAGATCTCTCAAAACAAGGAAATTGAATGAATGAAATGAAGTCGAAAGACTTGTTTGAGAATCTGACAATGTATCAATCAGATCAAATGTCATGAAAGGCTAGGGTATCAAAGAACTTGATATTTGTTTAAATGAACGAATATTAACAATTTAGCAATGAACGCACAAACATTGAAATGATGACTGATGCTCAACAACAGTGAAATCAAACGAGGGTATTACCATCGAAAAATTGTTTCGTTTAGAGACATGGTAATAACTAATTCAAATGAAGTACTGAACCGGTGTGTATGAATACTTGATAGTATATAGACAAGATAATACACAATATTGATCTTTGGAAACACGCGGTAGTTAAACATTAACGCTCAATTATGAAAAACATTTAAAATCACACTTTCTAAATTCATGAAATCTTTTGAGAACTAGAAGTGGTTTGAACATTTAATAAAACATTTTTCATGTTCGAAAGTTGTTTTTCTTTCAAACAATCAGAGATCTAGATCAGAAGATACTTACAAATATTTAATCACCCCCTCAAATCATGATAATCTGAGTTAGATTCAGATAATCTCCCCTTTGATATTTGCATAATATGCTTATCTGAACAAACTCTTCTTTCAAGTACGGGTTCTAAACGGTTATGTTTAGAAGCCATAATTCTTTGACATTAAAGTACGAGCCCAAAACTGATGTGTTTAGAAGTTTATCTCTTTGACTTTGAAGTCCAAGTCCTGAGCTGATTTACTCAGAAGTCTAATAGTTTGACATTGAAGACCGGGTTCTGAACTGAAGTATTTAGAAGCCTATGCTCTTACTCCCCCTTAACTTGTGGTGCCTGCAAAACAGATTGAGTCGCTTTTGGTACCCACTGGTATTTGGGTCCATATTTGTTAATTGCAGTTCTTTTGGGAATAATATAATATGAGCCATAACAGTAATTAACACAATTTTTATTTACAAAATCATTTGCTCCACAGTAAGAACAACAAATCTTCTTTTGAGCCAACCTGATAAGATGATTAACAGAATAAATCGTATTAGATTTGCCAAAAGATTTACCTTTATGTGCATTGTTCTTCTTGGCATTTGATGTGGATGCGGATGATTTATCATTCTTCTTTTCATCAAGAGAACCCTTCACTCTCCAGACCATCTGTCTTTTCTTAGAAGCATGCTTATCAAGAGATTTGACATAATGACTATTTGAACTATCAATAGATTTAATATAAAACAGATTAGAAGGACGAATCTGATTTGATTTGAATATTTGATTTGACACTATTCTTTTTGGAAACATTTTCATGAATAAAACTGAAAGCAGCTTTGAAAGAGCAAATTGATTCAGTTGAATTGTCATAAGGTGATTGATTAATCACATCAGCAAAAATCTTTTCTAACAATTCATTATTTGAAACTTCCAGATGTTTTATCTTTTCTGTTAAAATGTTCTTTTCCTCAAAAATTGTGTCAATCTTCTTTTGTAAATTAGATCTGACCATCTGTTCTTTTAGAATATTTGATGATAGAACAAATAACTTTGTTGTGACCTTAGATATTTCACTTTCAAAGATTTGACGCTCTTGCTCAAAGTCTTTTTCCAAGTTCTTGTTTTTTTTCAGAAATTTCCTTGAATATCCTAACATTTCTCTTTTCAGAGTTTTTCTTTTCAACATCAAAAGACTTCTTCTTTTCTTGAAAAGATTTTCTTTCACTTCCAAGTAAGTCTTGTAGTGTAGAGATCTGCTTAGGAAGTTCAATAGTCTTATCTTCAAGAACTTTTCTCTCTTTAGTAAATGCATCTCTTTCAGTTATTAAAATCTTTTCAAATTCTGAGACTTGCTTTGAGAGTTTTATGCACCTAAGCTCAAGGTCTTTCTTCTCTTGAAAAGCTTTCTTAGAAAAGTCAGATGGTTTTTTAGTGTAAACTTTCTCCAAATCAGCTTTATCTTTATCTGCATGGAAACTTTTCATTACTTCAACATTTTTAGCTTCCAATGCAAATATTTTCTCTTCAAAAGCTTTAAACTTGTTCTGTAGAGCAACTGATTCAACTTTCAGATCTGTTGAATTCTTTTCAGCTGTCTTTACTTTGCTTTGAAGAGTGATTATCTCTCTCTCTCTTTCTCTCTCTTTCAATTTAATTTCTTTCTCTCTTGTCTCGATAATACCTGCAAGATCAGATTTAGAATCATTAATACCTTTTGCACATTCAAAAGTTTTCTCAAAAATTACAGATTTAGCTTTCAACTCCTTCATCTGATCTAGAAGACTTGAATTCTGAATATTCAGTTTGTCTCGTTCAGCTTCAATAGCAGGTATCTCAGGCATGTACATTATTGCACAATCTCTCCTTGACATTACAGTAGACATCTTGATATCTGAAAAAATATGCTTGAAAATAAGCGTTAACAAAAATTTAGAAAATTTAACTCATAAAGTCAACCTTGGTCAACTATAGAAAAACTCAGAAAATATTCTAAGTGTCAGAAGTCGCAAAGAACTAAGAAATACTTGTCGCAAAACACTATTCAAGTCACTTGTCGCAGAAAGAGGCTTGCGTGTTCTTAGTTATTGTAGGTTGTGGTCTGTGTGTTCTGAGGTTGTCGCAGGCAGTGGTATGCGTGTTCTGAGGTTGTCGCAAGCAGTGGTATGTGTTATGAGGTTGTCGCAAGCAGTGGTCTGTGTGTTCTGAGGTTGTCGCAAGCAGTGGTATGTGTGTTCTAAGGTTGTCGCAGGCAGTGGTCTGCGTGTTCTGAGGTTGTCGCAAGCAGTGGTCTTGCGTTCTAGCCCTCTGCGAGTTCTTCACCAACAATCTTGCGTGTGTTTTAGATCTTGCGAGTTCTTCATCATTTCAAACAAAAATTGTTAGTCCCGGATTTCAAGCACATAACATTGAATTCAATCTATCTCAATCAAGATATGACAATATCAATTCAATCTATAGAGAGAGAGTAGTAGAGAGAGAAATATTCTATTTCATATATCTAAGAATATGTCATATTTTACAGTCATACACCTTCCTACAACAAAGACTTAAAAGGTATTTATATGGTCAAAGACCATGTACAAACACAAGTAAACTAACCTTGACTTGCCTTTCTACACTTTGACTTTTCACTTAAATCTTGGATACAATAATACACTAACACGTAGCTTCTTTGTCTTCCTTTCTAGGACAGTCTCGGGCTTCTCCACGCATCGGTCATTATCCACTCTAATCTCTGACAAGTGGATGACACTCTCCTCTTCGGCTAGACACCTTCTCAAGTAACAAACGTGAAAGGTAGGGTGAATTCCGTCCATTTTGGGTGGTAAGTTCAATTTGTAGGCTTGAAGTCCAATGCGCTCGATGATAATGAAAGGTCCAAGAAAACGAGGACTAAGCTTCCTACGCTTTCCGAACCTAATTATACCCTTCCACGGTGAAACCTTCAACATTACCCTTTCCCCCACTTGGAACTCGACCTGTGTTCTCTTCTTGTCCGCGTAGCTCTTTTGACGGTCTTGAGCCGCCTTCAATCGCTCTCTAATGCTTTTCACTTTTTCGAACATTTCTTGCATGATCTCCGGTCCAACAAACTGTTTCTCTCCCGCTTCTAGCCAACACACATGTGTCCTGCACTTTCTTCCATACAACGCCTCAAATGGTTCCATACTAATACTCGAGTGATAACTGTTGTTGTAGGTGAATTCCACTAACGATAGATGTGAATCACAACTACCCCCGAAGTCGATGACACACGATCTCAACATGTTTTCGACAGTTTGGATGGTTCTCTCACTATGTCCGTCTGTCTGAGGATGATATGCGGTACTCAACTTGATTCTAGTACCCAAATCCTTTTGCAAGCTATCCCAAAAATGGGAAGTGAAACGACTATCTTAGTCAGACACAATAGAAAGTGGCACCCCGTGTCTCGAGATTACCTCGTCAATATAGAGTTTCGCCAATTTGTGCATTGGGATAGTCTCTCGCATAGGCAAGACATGCACATTCTTGGTCAAACGGTACACTATCACCCAAATGGTGTCGTGACTCCTCAAGGTCTTCGGTCGCTTGGTCACAAAGTCCATGGTGACGTGTTCCCACATCCACTCCGGTATCTCTAAGGATTGCAGACTACCGTACGGTCATTGGTGCTCCGCCTTCACTTGTAGGCAAGTTATGCATCTCTCCACATGACTAGCTACATCCAACTTCATTATTGGCCACCAATAATTGAGCTTCAAGTCCTGATACATTTTTGTGCTTCCCCAATGGATAGAGTACTTGGATTTACGTGCGTCTTCCAATAACAAGTCTCGACATCCTCCAATTTTCGGTACCCAGATCCGGCCTTGGAATAACTTCAAACCTCTACCGTCTTCGGTTAGTTAGAGGTGTTTCTTCACCATAGCTTCACTTTTAAGGTTTGCTTCAAGAAGTGCTTCTGACTGTGACATCTTGATTCTGTCTATTAAATTCGAGACGACTTCCACTCTTGCAAAGGTAGTTTGAACGCCACTACCATACTCTTTCCGGCTCAAGGCGTCCGCTATGACATTGGCCTTTCCGGGATGTCATAGAAGCTCACAATCATAGTCTTTGAGTATCTCGATCCATCTTCGTTGCCGCATATTGAATTCCTTTTGGTCGAAAACATACTTTAGAATTTTATGGTCGGTAAAGTGGGTGCACTTCGTACCGTAAAGGTAGTGTCACCATAGCTTCAAAGCGAACACTACCGCCGCTAACTCGAGATCGTGGGTTGGGTAGTTCTTCTCATGATCTTTCATTTGCCTCGATGCATAGGCTACCACCTTGCCCCTTTGCATCAAGATACATCCCAAACCCATCTTAGACGCATCTATGTAGACCATGAAATCTTCTGTTCCCTCGAGTAGGGAAAAGATTGGTGCATCACACAATTTCCTTTGTACAGTCCGAAAGGCCCACTCTTGACTTTCGGTCCAAAGAAACTTCACATTCTTTCTTGTCAAAGACGTCAATGGAGAGGCGATTTTGGAGAAGTCTTGAATGAATCTTCGATAGTAGTCGGCTAGACCCAAGAAGCTCCAAATTTCTATAGGACTCTTAGGTGGTTCCCAATTCATCATGGCTTCAATCTTCGACGGATCTACTTTTACTCCTTCTCTTGTCACCACGTGACCCAAGAACTGAACCTCTTGCAACCAAAACTTGCACTTGGAAAACTTGGTGTAAAGCTTCTCGCTTCTCAACACTTACAATACTTCACGGAGATGTCGCTCGTGCTCCTCTTCATCCCTCGAATAGACCAAGATGCATCAATAAACACAATGACTGACTTGTCTAAAAATGATCGACAAACCTGATTCATCAAGTCCGTGAACACGACCGACGCATTAGTTAGCCTAAAAGACATAACCAATAACTCGTAGTGGCCATACCGGGTTCTAAATGTGGTCTTGGAGACGTCTTCTTCTCTAACTTTCACTTGATGGTAGCCCAAACAGTGGTCGATCTTGGAAAAGCATATGGCTCCTTGTAGTTTGTTACACCTGTAACTTTTGGTAAGTAATTGCCACCCGGATGTTTCTGTGACTGGTAGACGGTGGGATTTTGTTCAGGAAGCTTTATCTAAAGTCCCTTGGAGTATCGGGAGTGTTGGCATTGAAAAAGTTGAGTTTCGAGGCCCCGAAAAGGTCCCACTACAATGCCCGACGACTATGAAAGTGTCATAGGCGCACTGTAACAGTCGCAGAGAAGGAACAATGGCCAGGGGGAGCTTGGCGACATTGCCTTGGGCAATGCCGCTCGTCATTGTCGCACCAGTGGCTCAGGCTACTGTTAAATCATGAATTTCAACCTTTTTCTCATTTCTCACTTCTCAAATTCCACCATTTCTCTCCCAAACTGATTCCCACCTTCTTGGTTCAAACCCTAGCCATTCCTATGTCCATTCAATTTGATTTTGAAGCATTTCCATTATCATCCAAGTCTTGGAAGTCTAGGATTCAAGAAGCTACCATTCCACCATCTTCATTAAAGTCTTCTTCAAGAAAGTCTAGGGTTTTAAGTTCTATCAAAACCCACAATTATAAGTTCATCCACTTTCTTTCTAACACTTTAATTAAGTTACAAATGCTTAATCTTTGACCTCATAGCGTTTGTATTTATCCAACTTGGGGTTGGTTGATTTTGGGGAAAATAGGCCAAATTAGGGTTTTGGCCAAAATAGAGATTTTTGTTATAAGATGTTTGGAGATCGATTCTTTATGGTTGGAGATGCTTATTTAAGTTTGGAAATCTATGGATCTAGGTTTTTGAAGGATTTTGCTTGTGGACTCGGATTTCTTCAAGGAAGCTTAAAGCGGGGTAAAATCTAGATTTAACCTAAATCTAGCAAGGTGAGTTCAAGTTGATTTGTGAAAACGATGTACATGCCAAAATGTTTATTTTAAAGTGTTTGTGTTTTACACTAAATTATTACTGCTGATAAGTTTTGGTTATTTGGAAATGTTTAACTTTATAAACTTATATAACCCATGTCTTTGGGATTTTTGGGTATGCTGATAAATAAATCATTTTGATATGTTTCTTTGATGATATAGTATATAAATGAAGGTCATTTTATATATTTGTCCAGTTGGTGCATACGATTTTATAAACCATGGGAAAATGGATATCATTGTATTAAGAGTCATTTTAGAAACATGAAGGGGATGAGTCCATTTGGAAAACGTTTTGTTTCAACCAATGAGAAGTTTTGGGTTAATTACTCTTGGGTTGTAGTGTTTACGTAATTGTTGGTCAAATGCGTTTCGATGTTTATACTGGCTTCCATTGGAGTTTTACGTAAATTGTTGGGTCTTTAGCTCGGTTTTTGGCTTTGTCGGGTCTTGGGGACTTTTGTCCGGATTAATAACCTAAGTGGAGCTTTGGGAGTGAGTTGCATTTATTTCATTTTATTTTAGAGAATACATGTTTTGGGTGGGTGTGTCATTCATTTGGAGTAATGTATTTTAGACTGTATTGCATTGGATCCATAGGCATGTAAGTCAGTCGTATGTAATGGTAAGGACTCTTGGGATCCTCATCTTGGGAAATTATGCCGTGTTGGCTTTAATGTCGTACCGGTTGTTTGGCGAAGAGGAACCCTCATGGGTTGTACTTTGGGACCATGGGTCTTGTGTTTGGATGTCTAATTCTTGTGCACAAGGGTTAGACATCGAGAGTTATCAAGTAAGGAGCTGAGGCTTCTATCTTGAATGCTAGGGAGTAGGCACTAAGGGTCGTGTGGGTACCCTGAGGATGAAACTCCACTAGAGACCGAACAGGAAATAAGATCGCGTATCCTTGAGGTGTAGCTCGGCAGAGCAGGCAATAAGGGATACGGTGTTTTGGGACTTGAAATAAAGTCTGACTAGAGGTGTAGCTCGGCAGAGCAGACAATACAGTCACGACTGGAGGTGTAGCTCGGCAGAGCAAGCAATACAGTCACGATCTGAGGTGCAGTTCGACAACATAGTTATGTGGCATAACTTTGTGTTTCGCCACGTACAATGGAATTGGTATCCCCCATCATCGGAAGGTGTTATTTGGGTATTTAATTGTGTCATTTTATTATCCATGTTTTCGGTGACGTTTTACTTATGGGGAATTGTTTACTCAAAATTTATGGGTTGTGTATTATGTCCTGTCCACGTTTGAGGTGTTTCGAGAAGTAAAGTTTTATTTCGTATTATTATAAATTGGGAGCTTTGCTTACTATTCACGTTTTGGGTAAGTTTGGGATTAAAGTGGTTTTACGAAAGAAGGTTCATGTTGGGATCCTTGTTTTAAAGGTGTACTTTTGGAAAATGGTGTCGTTTGATATTTAAAGTAAATCTTTCTGAGGATCTGTGATTTAAACTACTTTCTCTCCCTCTAGCAAACGTATTTATTTCATGTTGTAAACTCTTGAACTCACTAGGCGTTATCCTAACCTCTTATTTGTCGGCAAATGCATCAGGTTCCGGTTGGGGGAAAAGGTTCTAGCTGGTGAAGTGTTGAGTGCTAGGAGTTTGTGTAAGGGTAAGTGGCTTGATGAATTCTTCCGCTTTATTCGTTGAGAAGAGTAACTGTTTCTTTTGGGTTTTAGTAACACCCGACCTTGATTAGTCTTTATTCGAGACTTGTCCTTTTATTCATTGAAGTTAAATCTAGTATTCTTTTTGAGGTAACTCAAGTGTTGATTTGTAGAATAGATTTTATTATTTTTGTTGTATAACTGAAAGTTTTAAATTAGTTGCTCTTTCCAATTTTGAGGGTGTTACAAGTTGGTATCAGAGCCAGGTTTAAGAGAATTAGGTTTTGATTTTGGATGCCTAGACTCAAACTAGCGTTCTTCTAAGTGATTGAAAGTGAAAATTACACATTAGGTATCTTAAGATACGATATTTTGGGGTTGATCGAGTCGCTAGAAATGGGAAACTTGTCGAGAGTCGTAAGGATGATCATGTACGGTACATTCATAATGACACCTGGTCAGTGTTATGGTGAACCTACATGTTACATGTGTATACTTTAATTGCCTTGGCATGATTACCATTGGGGTAGTGAGAAAGTTTCTAAGCGAGTAGTCGATAGAGGAGTTGATGTTCATGTCGTTATCGCTTTGGAGTGATAATTAAGCGCGATGAATGCATTAAGTTTACCATTTTGAGTCGGAGCTATTGGTCGAATTATAACCATAGGCTTGTTAATTGACTTTATTTCGAGGAGAAATTGTAAGGAGAATCGATGAAATCATCGATGATCGCCTTAGGATGTTGGAACATCTGGATGATAATGGTATGACGAAAAATTAAGGAATATGATTTTGGGGTATTGTGTGCCGACCAAATCCATGCACGACATTTATTTCTAAAGTAAGTTTGCATCAATTGTTTCTCATGTTTTCAAAGGATAAAGTGAGTTATGTTATAAAGTTTTGGTAAAGTATTTAGCACTCATTAAAATTTTAAACCGTGAGTTTAAGCATGTATGAAATTGTTTTGTTGTTCATGGTTATAAATATTTTATTTATTGGAAATCTCTTCATCCCCGTTTCGTGTCTAACTCTATTTCGCACTATTGCGATGTGCATATTTTGATGTTGATTGAGTCTGGGGCAAGTGACTGCAGTTTATGACTTTAACATTGGATCTCCTCCACATATGTTAAAGTTTTGGACGAAGAGTTAGCTTCCACTATTTTTGATGTTTGAGTTTCATATAGAATTTTTATTCCGGGTGATTTTGTGGATTTAATGTGGTAATTTTAATAGCGTCCATTTGTATTGTTTTCCCTGGGGTTCTTGTGCGTGAGGTTTGGTTGCATTTAGTATGCATGCATGTCGCAATACTAGTTTTGTGAGGTATCTGGCGCAGGCAAGTCCGGTTGTGGAATGTTATTCCGTGTGAGTGTATAGAGTTTTATTGAGTATTATTTTATAACGCTTTACTATGCATAAGATTTAATTTTGCTACGTGTAGATTTGCGAGGTTTTTAGGCGTCGTGCCGCATGTTAGTGTTGTTGGAAAATGGTCGTTTTATCTTACGTTGCGGTTTTAAGATTTTAACATTTTTAGATTACTTGTCGCCTTATGCTCTTATGTCGGGAAATGAAAATTTTGATGTCGTTGATTTTAACGTTAATGAGCCTCATGAAAATTCAGTCGGGCCTTATGGCGTCTTATTTTGTGATAGTTTGAGTGGCGTAATAAAAATAAATTTTGGAACGTGCAGACTTGCATTATTGTGTGCGTTAATTTACGAGTTTTGTTTAATACCTTGTCTCACGCAAGTCTTGCACCTATATTTTTGCAACCGTAAGAGGCATCTTCAAAATCTTAATGTCGCATGATTGCATCTTGAGTTTTACACGAGTATATGTGCATACTTTTGGGTTGAATTTGATTTTCACTCGTGTGAGTAAATATGTGAACGGTTTATGTTGTCTCTTATTAAACTTTTAATCTAAACATGCTTCGATTGTTGACCTTGCAGTTATAAATTTTCCGTAATGCATTAAATGAGTTATCGGTATACATGTCATTGTAAATGCTATTTTTGGACAAGTGTGTTTTATCTGTGCAGCCCAAAGTTTGAACTCGATTTAAATATTATTTATGAATCCTATCGTTTTGTTGATTTTGGGGAAATAAACTGACGTATATGGGCCTTGTTGGGGTTTTTATCCTCCGATGTTTTGTGGTTTAAAGGAAAAGATTTTAAAGTTTAAATTGTGAATTTCTCTTTTGGATCTGTACCAACATTTTGTTGCACATGTTGTAGTGCAGAAAATTATTTTCATATGCATAGTATAAATTGATGCATGCTAGGACCGTAGTAGTCCATTTGAAAAAAAAATTATGCATCTTTTGTTACCGTTTTTATTAGTGTAAATATTCATCAAATGAATTTTGTAATAAGTTTTATATACGTGACGTTGGTGATCATTTTGCACACCTACCGAGTAAGCGGTAGTGGGATTTTTACACGTACTAATAATTATTATGGAACTTGAGCATTTGAAAGTTTTGTAAATTTTAAATAGGCATACTAGTTGAAAAACCTTGAACTCATTAGGGCTACAGATTTAAACCCTATCTGGAAAAGAGTTGTAAGTAGGGACTGGAGGAGTCCTTAGGATTTGAAGCGACGGATGATCCGACTTGTTGTCAGCCTTGAATTTCGGGTTTTAGTTCTTGAATCTTTGCACGTTCGAGTAATGGGAGTATTAGATTACGTCTTCCCATTTAATTAAGGGGTGATCTCTATGCTTCGGTAAACCTGTGGGATAAGGTCTTGTGTGATTATTTGCGCCTGGTTGGGTTCGATTTATTGGATTACTTGTCTGTTTGACATCATGGTATATGTTGATGGTATACTGTCTTAATGGGTTTCCATGATCAAGGGAATTATGGTGGTCCAGTTGTTAGGGATGTAAGATCGGGAATAATAGTCCTCTGTTAGGTGTCAATCTTAATGCGTCTATACTGCGAGAATGAAATATCGGGCGGGATGTCCACGTTTTCCTGATCACCATTTTGGTGTTAAGCGTCGACTTGTTCTCTTGAAGTCCATGAATCTTGGAATGTTTGGAAGTATTCCCGTTAGATCATGAGAAATGTTGATCTCTCGGTGATAGATTTTAAAGGAAGATTAGATGTTGGTAATTAAGTATTGACGTATATGAGTTTTATGATGTGGTAAAGATCTTATTGAAGGAATGTTTTGAGGTTGAGAGTAGATCGGAGTTGAATGATAGTCGTATCTACATTAACCAGCGGCCCGAAGAGCGTTTTGGTACGCCCTTGGAAGGACGGCCCTATCAAAATCAAGAATGGATCATTAAGGAGTTTTGAGAATTCTGTGGGGTCTGATGTCGATCGTTGACTTTGGGAGTTAGAAGCATATGGATCTGAGGTGTTCTGGTTGATGAGGATTCGGGATCAGAAACTACCCGTGAGGTAGCACGTGTCACCCAAGGTTGGGAGACAACCGCAGTCTCATGGTTAAAAGCTAAGATTAGTAAGATAATTGTTCATTCGGATATAAGTGTGATGTGCCCAAGGGGGCATTTATCGTGGGGACCATTACGGGGCTATGGTGGTAGTTTTGGCAAGTGGTGTAGAGACATTGAAATCTAGATTTCGAGGACAAAATCTCTTTAAGGTTCGGAGCATTGTTACACCCGTAACTTTTGGTAAGTAATTGCCACCCGGACGTTTCTGTGACTGGTAGACAGTGGGATTTTGTTGAGGAAGCTTTATCTAAAGTCCCTTGGACTATCGGGAGTGTTGGCATTAAAAAAGTTGAGTTTCGTGGCCCCGAAAAGGTCGCGCTACAATGTCCGGCGACTATGACAGTGTCATAGTTGCACTGTCACGGTCGCAGAGAAGGAACAGTGGCTAGAGGGAGCTTGGCGACATTGCCAGACGACATTGCCCTGGGCAATGTCGCTGGACATTAGAGCACCAGTGGCCCAGGCTGCTGTTAAGTCATGAATTTCAGCCTTTTTCTCATTTCTCAATTCTCATATTCCACCCTTTCTCTCCCAAACCGATTCCCACCTTCTTGGTTCAAACCCTAACCATTCCTATGGCCATTCACCTTAATTTTGAAGCATTTCCATCACCATCCAAGTCTTGGAAGTCTAGGATTCAAGAAGCTACCATTCCACCATCTCGATTGAAGTCTTCTTCAAGAAAATCTAGGGTTTTGAGTTCTATCAAAACCCACAATTGTAAGTTCATCCACTTTCTTTCTAACACTTTAATCAAGTTACAAATGCTTCATCTTTAACCTCATAGTGTTTCTATTTATCCAACTTGGGGTTGGCTGATTTTGGGGAAGATAGGCCAAAAGAGAGATTTTTGTTATAAGATGTTTGGAGATCGATTCTTTATGGTTGGAGATGCTTATTTATGGTTCGAAATCTGTGGATCTAGGTTTATGAAGGATTCTGCTTGTGGACTCGGATTTCTTCAAGGAAGCTTAAAGCGGGGTAAAATCTAGATTTAGCCTAAATCTAGCGAGGTGAGTTCAAGTTGATTTGTGAAAACGATGTACATGCCAAAATGTTTATTTTAAAGTGTTTGTGTTTTACACTAAATTTTTAACTGCTGATAAGTTTTGGTTATTTGGAAATGTTTAACTTTATAAACTTATATAACCCATATCTATGGGATTTTTAGGTATGCTGATAAATAAATCATTTTGATATGTTTCTTTGATGATATAGTATATAAATAAACGTCATTTTATATAATTGTCCCGTTGGTGCATACGATTTTATAAACCATAGGAAAATGCATATCATTGTGTTAAAAGTCATTTTGGAAACATGAAGGGGAAGAGTCCATTTGGAAAACGTTTTGTTTCAACTAATGAGAAGTTTTGGGTTAATTACTCTTGGGTTGTAGTGTTTACGTAATTGTTGGTCAAATGTGTTTCGATGTTTATACTGGCTTCCACGTAAATTGTTGGGTCTTTAGCTCGATTTTCCGCTTTGTCGGGTCTTGTGGGACATTTGTCCGGATTAATAACCTAAGTGGAGCTTTGGGTGTGAGTTGCATTTATTTCATTTTATTTTGGAGAATACATGTTTTGGGTGCGTGTGTCATTCATTTGGAGTCATATATTTTAGATTGTATTGCATTGGATCCATAGGCATGTAAGTCAGTCGTATGTAATGGTGAGGACCCTTAGGATCCTCATCTTGGGAAATTATGCAGTGTTGGCTTTAATGTCGTCCTAGTTGTTTGGCGAAGAGGAACCCTCATGGGTTGTACTTCGGGACCATGGGTCTTGTCTTTGGATGCCTAATTCTTGTGCACTAGGGTTAAACATCGAGAGTTATCAAGTAAGGAGTTGAGGCTTTTATCTTGAATGCTAGGGAGTAGGCACTAAGGGTCGAGTGGGTACCCTGAGGATGAAACTCCGCTAGAGACCGAACAGGAAATAAGATCGCGTATCCTTGAGGTGTAGCTCGGCAGAGCAGGCAATAAGGGATACGGTGTTTTGGGACTTGAAATAAAGTCTGACTAGAGGTGTAGCTCGGCAGAGCAGACAATACAGTCACGACTGGAGGTGTAGCTCGGCAGAGCAAGCAATACAGTCACGATCTGAGGTGCAGTTCGACAACATAGTTATGTGACATAACTTTGTGTTCTGCCACGTACAATGGAATCGGGTTTTCCCCGTCACATGAAGGTGTTATTTGGGTAGTTAATTGCGTCATTTTATTATCCATGTTTTCGGTGACGTTTTACTTATGGGGAAATGTTTACTCAAGATTTATTGGTTGTGTATTATGCCCCGTCCACGTTTGAGGTGTTTCGAGAAGTAAAGTTTTATTTCGTATTATTATAAATTGAGATCTTTGCTTACTATTTACGTTTTGGGTGAGTTTGGGATTAAAGTGGTTTTACGAAAGAAGGTTCATGTTGGGTTCCTTGTTTTAAAGGTGTACTTTTGGAAATGGTGTCTTTTGATATTTAATGTAAATCTTTCTGAGGGTCTGTGATTTAAACTACTTTCTCTCCCTTTAGAAAATGTATTTATTTCGTGTTGTAAACTCTTGAGCTCACTAGGCGTTAGCCTAACCTTTTATTTGTCGGCATGTGCATCAGTTTCCGGTTGAGGGAAGAGGTTCTAGCATTTTGATGAAGTGTTTAGTGCTAGGAGTTTTGTGCAAGGGTGAGTGGCTTGATGAAGTCTTCCGCTTTCGTCGTTGAGAAGAGTAACTGTTTCTTTTGGGTTTTAGTAACACTCGACCTTGATTAGTCTTTATTCGAGTCTTGACCTTTTATTCATTGAAGTTAAATCTAGTATTCTTTTTTAGGTAATTCAAGTGTTGATTTGTAGAATAGATTTTATCCTTTTTGTTGTAAAACTGAAAGTTTTAAATTAGTCGCTCTTTCCAATTTCGAGGGTGTTACATAGTTGATCAAAGAGGTCATCTATTCGGGGTAGCGGATACTTGTTCTTCACGATCACTTTGTTTAATTCCCGATAGTCGATGCACATTGACATTGACCCATCCTTCTTCTTGACGAAGAGTACCGGAGCTCCCTAAGGTGAAGAGCTCGACCTCATAAATCCCTTTTCTAGAAATTCTTGAAGTTGAGACATCATCTCTTGCATTTCGGTCGGAGCAAGGCGGTAAGGTTCATGGGCAATCGGCGCCACTCCCGAAACTAAATCGATTCGGAACTCCACTTGGCGATCGGGTGGCAAGCCCGGAAGGTCATCGGGAAATACGTCTGGATATTCACTAACAATCTGCACGTCCTCGATCTTCTTCTTCTCCGCCTTGGCATCCACTATGTAGGCGAGGAAAGACGGGAAATTCTCCAATAGACATTTCCTTGCTTTGATGGATGAGATAAGAGCCACCTCACCCTTACGCTTTTCCCCATAAATAAAAACAATGTCCCCGCTCGTGGTCGGTAGTCTGATCAGCTTCTTTGAACAAAGAATCTTCGCTTGATGTCGAGACAACCAGTCCATCCCGATCACCATGTCGAAACTCCCAATATCCATGGGAAGTAGATTCACTTCAAAGAGTTCACAACTAATTTCTAGATGACACCTTTCCAAAACTTCGCACAAGATTACTTGCTCCCCGTTTGCTACTTCTATTATCAAGGCATCACTAAGAGTACTAGAGGTCACATTCAAGGCTTTGTAAAACTCGATGGATACGAAAGAGAAATTGGCACCGAAATCAAATAATAATTTAGTGGCAAGGGAGTTGAGTAAGAACGTACCCGACACCACGTCGGTGGTCTCCTTTGCTTCATCCCTCATCATCTGGAAAGCCCTCCCTTGAGCCTTTAGATGACTTCCTTCTTTGGTTGGTTCATCGCATTTCCTCCTCTCGCTCCTCCCCTTAGCTTGGGGCAATCCTATTCACGTGCCCTACCTCCTTGCACTCGTAACATATTGCCCCTTTAATAGAACAATTCGGACTAGTGTGACCCGGCTTACCACACTTGAAACATGAGATTGGGTTGGGATTGGGGTTGCAAAAACCAAAGTGCATGCTTTTGCACTTGGAACACCATTTCGCCTCCCGAGGGTTATCAAAGCTCCTACCACTTGGTTGAAATCTCGGCTTCTTGAATGAGTTCGGCGGGCTCTCCCATTTTCTCTTCTCAACAACCGTTGACTTCTCTTCCTTGTCTTGCTCATAGACCCTTTCCATGAGTTTGGTTTCCTCGACAGTTTCCCGAAGGTTTGTAGCTTTTGAGTTGCGGACCCTCGACATCATGTCCGTGGGCAAACCCTTCAGATAGGCCTTCACTTTTTCCTTCTCGGTTAGGGCCACATGCCCCACAAGATTTAACTTTTCCATGAAGAGTCGGGTGTGTTCCTTTACTGGAAAATCCCCCTTCTTTAGTGCTCGAAATTCTTCCTCTATCAAGTACATCTCTTGCTCGTTGAAATATTCTTCCAAAACCTTTTTCTTGAACACAGGCCAAGTCTTCTTGTTCAACACCGATTCCTCTATGGTCGAGGTGAAAATGTTCCACCATGTCAAAGCGGAACCTCGGAGCAATTGAGAACCAAATCTTACCTTCTGATCCTCTCCACACTCGCAGGCTCGGAAGGCGTGTTGGATCTCTCTGAGCCAATTCATACAAGCAACGGGGTTATCGGACCCGACAAACTTTGGTGGTTTGCATCCTATGAAGGACTTGTAGGAACAACCCTTCCTAGGTTGCCTCGTCTCCAAGGTTACCAACCTATCAGTACGATTCTCATATCTTATACCACCCGATCTGGCCACTACATTCGCAGCAACACCCTCTGGCCTCAAGAGACTAGCATCCCTTTCCTCCAACATTTTCAGCAATGCTTCTTGCTACTTCTCCATAGCCGATGTCACCATCTGCATGACATTGGCCATCATATCTGCTTGAGGGTATGCCTCTTGAATAACCGGGTTTGTGGATGCCAAATCCACTCTGGGTATGTGCTCAACTTCTCCGGTGAATATCGGTGTCATATTGGGAGGGACAACATTCACCGCCCCGACCACTGGATTTGGGTTGGACGTGCTATCCTCATGAATTTCCCCTTCGACCAACGGTCGACTCCGAGTATTCACCATTTCGGTCTGTCACACAATTGCGAGAGAGAGTGAGAGATGGCTACACAAGATTATACATAAGAAACGTACTAATACAATGCATCAATCATCATAATTATAGAAATTCAAGCATGCTCACGTAATCATACATTCATAACAGCAGTACCTAATTGAAATTATGAACATACACCACATAAGGATTATCGCTACCACTTTTACAATTCTCAATGACGTAGTTTCCATTGACTCTAAGGATGTCCCATCTTAAAAGTTCAACCTAATTCTCACAATTCATAACCTAATATCTTAGCTTAAGTCTAGGCATCGAGTTTACATACCTAGTTCACTTAAACTTGAGCTCTGATACCAACTTCTAACACCCTAAAATTTGATAAATTTAAAACTTAAAATTTCAGCAACATGACGTCTAAAATATGAGGATTTATAAAACCTGTAAATATGAAAACTAAAACCCAAAAACATTGGGGTAGTTTGAAGAAATTCTAATAGCGGAAGAAATGAAACATAATGCATAACAACCTAATAATCTAGAACATAAATCAACTAGATTAAAGGCGGGTGTTGCTATGTCTCCAAAACGCTCTTCTCATAAATCCCAAAAATTCCCAGTCCTTGAATGATCCTAGGTGCGCAGCCGGCGAATCAAGGTGTCCTATGCACACCACTAGAAGAACCTGTGAGCTATTGAACACCAAAACAAGTGTTAGGCCAAAGTCTAGAGATATATCTAAGACTTAACAGTTTATAAAGTAAGCGTTTTTAGTGTAATTAATTGTTACCGAAACACCCATAGGTTGAACCAATGCCAACATTCCATTCGGAACAGATGTTCCATTTCCTGTACAAATACACGAGAGGTAACTCTTGAAAGACGGGGGAGACTCGTTACCATCTTGGGTGTCGAGAACACGTGAATGGGTCACCCGCGATGTTATTGGATTTCACAACATATCCCGGTTCTAGTTCCCATGCCATAATAGACATCACAATCCTCAAACCGTTTATGCCTCTAATGTTTACTCCGTCGAGTTACACCTCAAGGGCTTACAGACATGGGTGTCTATCCAATCTAGACGAGTTACACCTCAAGGACTTATGTCCCCTATTGCCTATTCGCTAGTGACCAAACAGTCAACAATTAACACCACATATAAATATGCCATCTAAATCCTCATGCACAAGGAAATAGACATTAACCTCACAATTAGGACATGACCAAGAAAAGGTAGTATATCACATGTATAATATATCCCATTCTAAATCATGATAATACACATTACATGATCATATTCATATGCACAATTCATTTGTCATGAAAGACACCATTACAATAATATGACAGGCTTAGTCACCAATATAGTCATTTATAACCAAAACCCATTAGTATGAAAGATGATTCTTTACCAAGATATAGTTCATTTTATAATTTTGTATGTATAAAGGAACCCTCATGACATGTAATAACTTCTACTAGGACAATCATCCATACATTAGTAAAATATACAAAACCCTAGTTTTAGGTGAACTTCACATTTCCTTATATTCTTCACATAAGCATTTAATAACACATTTATAATGGAATAAAGGTTAGGAGACTCACCAATAAGGTTTGAAATGTAAAAACCCTAAAATAATGAAACCCTAGAAGTAGAGGAGGTGACTTGAAGCTTTTCTCCAAATGAGCTAGCTACCACAATAACCCTAGAACCATCAAGGATCATAAATGTCAAGATTCTTGTGGTTGGATTTGCATTAAATGAAGGAGGAGGGTGGAAAAAGGATGGAAACTTACCCTAACCTTGAGAGAAAATCATACCTTAATCTCTTGGATAGGAACAAATGAAACCCAACAACATAAAAGTCTCATTTAATGACGCTGCCCCCGACAACCACCTTGACTGGCGAGAGTGACATGGGCACTATCGCCTGTCACTCTCACGGAAGATGTACTGAAAGCCCCTCAGATCCGGAGATTGTGACATGTGAGTATGTCCCGGGCATAATCGTCGGGCATACTCGCCAAAAGTGTACCGTAGGTGGTACAGAGAGGGCGATTGTGAACTGCGACAATGCCCAAGGGCACTGTGGCTAAGGCATTGTCGCTGAGGGTCCCTTCCCCTTCAGAACTAGACAGTTCAAACTTGGTTTCGCGGCGGTTCTTAGGGTGGATTCATAATGGAAAAAGTATAACATGAATTAATTACTTGATTCAAAATTTGAGGTGTTACATTAAACTTGGAGTTTAACTTACCAAGATTCTGACAGATTCTGGCTGTTACAATCCTCCCACCCTTGAAATTGATTTCTTCCCCGAAATCCCAAATCTAAACAAAGATGTGGGGGTATTGTCTACGCATATCTTCTTCCGCATATCATGTCACATTTGAGCCTTGGTGATGCTTCCATTACACCATGATCATGACAATTTCTTTGTGACAGGGTTTCTTTGACTTTCTCTCTAGGATAGCGCCAGGTTCTTCAACACAACGATTACCCTCATACACTCTTATCTCCGACAGGGGAATAACACTCTCCTCTTCCGCTAAATACTTCCGAAGGTAAAAAATATGGAATGTGTTGTGAATCTCATTCATTTCTGGTGGCAATTCCAACTGATAATCTTGGTGTCCCACGCGCTTAATCAAGGTAAACGGTCCAAGGAAATGGGGAGTTAACTTCCCATGATTTCCGAATAGGATGATACCCTTCCAAGTTGACACATTTAACATTACTCGGTCTCCTACATGGAATTCCATTGGTCGTCTCTTCTTGTCGGCATAAATCTTTTGACGATCTTGATCCACCTTCAAGCGCTCTTAAATACCCTTAACCTTATCAGTCGTTTCTTGAAGGATTTCTGGGACGACAAACTACTTTTTTCCCGCCTCTAACCAACACACGGGTGTCCTACATTTTCGCCCATACAAGGCCTCAAATGGTGCCATACCAATGCTCGAGTGATAATTGTTGTTGTACGCAAATTCCACCAACAGTAGATGAGAGTCCTAACTACCACCAAAGTCGATCACACATGATCTTAACATGTCTTCCAACATTTTAATTGTTCTTTCACTTTGGCCGTCGGTTTGGAGATTATAGGTTGTGCACAATTTTACCCTTGTACCCAATTCTTTTCATAGTCTGTCCCAAAAATTGGATGTGAACCGACTATCATAATCCAAAATAATGGACAAAGGAACCCCATGCCTAGAAACCACTCTGTGGATGTATAGTTTTGCCCACTTGTCCATTGGTAAGGTCGCGAACATGGCTAAGAAGTGGGCACTTTTAGTCAACCGATCGACTATTACCCAAATGAAATCGTGACCTCTTAAGGTTTTTCGCAATTTAGTCACAAAGTCCATGGTAATATGCTCCCACTTCCATTCTAAAATCTCTAGAGATTGAAGACTTCCGTAAGGTCGTTGATGCTCGGTTTTAACTTGTAGAAAAGTTACACATCGCTCTATATATCATGCTACGTCTAACTTCATAACCGACCACCAATAATGTAGCTTCAAGTCTCTATACATATTTGTACTTCACGGATGGATGGAATATTTGACTTATGAGCGTCCTCTAAGAGCAACTCTCGGTTGCCCCCAACCTTAGGCACCCATAAACGCCCATTAAACAACTTCACTCCACGATATCCTCCATCAAAAGCAAATGTTGTTTTGTCGTAACTTCCTCATAGAGATTCTCTTCCAATAAGGCTTTGGATTATGACGTATTTATTCTTTTGATGAGGCTTGACACCAATTCGATTATTGAAAGTGTGGCCCAAGTGCTTCCATTATATTACTTTCGACTTAAGGAATCTGCTACTACGTTGGCTTTACCCAGATGGTAGAGCAACTCACAATCGTAATCTTTAAGTAGTTCAAACCATCTTCTTTACCACATATTCAACCCTTTTTTATCAAAGACGTATTTTAGACTCTTGTGATCTGTGTAGAGGGTACACTTTGTGCCATATAGATAGTATCAAAGAGTATCGCCATAGCTTCAAGGCAAACACTACCGCTGCCAATTCCAAGTCATGAGTAGGATAGTTCTTTTCTTGCACCTTCAGTTTCCTCTATGCGTAGGCGATCACCTTTCCCCTTTTCATCAACACACAACCCAAACCCATTTTTGAAGCGTTGCCATAAACCAAGAATTCCTCTGATCCTTTAGGTAAAGATAATATTGGAGCTTCACAGAGCTTCTATTGTAGAGTTTAGAACTCCTTCTCTTACGCTACGGTCCAAACAAACTTCACATTTTTCTAGGTTAAAATCGTCAAGGAAGAAGTGATCTTGGAAACTCTTGAATAAACCTCTGGTAGTAACCCGCCAATCCTAAAAATCTTTGGATCTCCGATGGACTCTCGGGAGATTTCCAATTCATCATAACCTCGATCTTAGAGGGGTGCACCTATACTCCATCTCGAGTGACGACGTGCCCTAAGAATTGGACCTCATCTAGCCAAAAGTAGCACTTGGAGAATTTTGCATACAACTTCTCCTTTCTCAACACTTCTAAGACTTCTCGGAGGTGTTTCTCATGATCAGTCTCACTCTTTGAATACATGAGTGTCATCAATTAATACAATTACCGACTTGTTAAGGAACAATCGACACACTCTATTCATTAAATCCATGAATACCACCGGTACGTTAGTCAAGCCAAATGGCATTACTAAGAATTCGTAATGGTCGTAACGCGTCCGAAAATCCGTCTTCAGAATGCGTCCTCCTTCACCCTCACTTGATGATATCCCGAGCGTAGATCGTTCTTCAAGAAACCCCACTCCTTGTAGTTGATCGAATAAGTCATTGATTCTCGGAAACGAATACTTATTCTTCATTGTCGCCTTGTTCAACTATCTATAGTCGATGCACATCCTCATTATGCCATCATTCTTCTTAACAAATAAAACAGGAGTTCCCCAAGGCGATGAGCTCGGTCTCACGAATACCTTCTTGAGAAGGTCTTATAGTTGCGCCATCATCTCTTGCATCTTGGATGAAGCTAATCGGTAAGGAGCTCTAGCAATCGCAGCTGCTCCCAGGATTAGTTCTATTCTAAACTCCACTTGACGATCGGGTGGTAGGCCGGGCAAGTCATCCGAGAATACATGGGAAACTCGTGCACCACCTTCATGTCCTCGAGTTTCTTCTTCTCGAGTTTAGCATTTATCACATATACCATAAAGGATGAACATCCCTTCACTAAGCATCTACGTGCCTTAGCTATGGTGATAATCCCTACGTCACTGTTTCTACTCTCACAATAGACGACCACCCTATCACTACTCGAAATAGGGAGTCGGATCAATTTCTTGGAACACATGATCTTTGCTTGATTCTCCGCTAGCCGCTCCATTTCGACCACCACGTCAAACCCACCAATCACCATGGGCATCAAATTAGTTGGAAACACTTTCCCTTCTATTTCGAGAGTACAACCCTTCAAGACATCATGAATTAACACTTGATCATCATTCGTTATTTCTACCACTAAAGCATCTTCTAAACTACTAGTGAGCATAGCAAGCTTTTGGCAAAACGAATCAGATATGAAAGAGAAACTGGCACCCGAGTAAAACAGCACACATGCAGGTACAGAGTTTAGGAGAAACGTACATGATACCACGTCCCTAGATGATTTGGCCTCCTCGGTGGTCATTTGAAAGGCTCGAAACAAATAAGAGAGAGAGAGAGTGTGAGTTAGTGGGTCTAAGTAAAAAAGAAAAAGGAGAGAAGAGATTAAGTCATGCCTGAGAATTAGAGAGAGATAGATAATAATGCAAATGTATGGTTTTGATTAGATACGAATATGAATAAATAAAAAGGAAATAAAAAGGAATCAAATTTTAAGGAGATAAGACTTTGGGTTGAATCACCCAAACCAACAACCCTCTAAAAGCTTCTGCCCACCTTCACGCCATTGAAGGTTTCTTTCGCTCCTGCGAAGGGTCTATTTTTAACATTTTGGATTTTTTTGCCTAAATGATACCCAACCACAATCAACCTTTAAAACACTAAATAACATTTATTTTAGAGATAAATTATAAATTAAACATGGAATTTAACTTACCAAGATTTCGGGTGTTATAGATGAGCAGCGACAAAGTTGCAATGTCAATGAGCGACAGTGAGCATAAAGGAGCCAATTAAGGATCTCAGTAGTTAGAGATTAGTCTTGAGTCGAAAAAACAGAGTAAATGGGTTAAATGTTTCTTTGGGTAGAAGGAAACATCCACTAGAATGTCGATTAGGAAACATGAAGTGTTCCACGATTAGTGAACCAAGGCACTCGATGTGAGAGTACATAGCTAGTTGAACATGTAATGAGTGTGGCACATTCAAGTACTTGAGATACGATGTTTGATAGTGCAAAAAGAACTGGAATTAGAACTATTAAGACAGTAAAGACTATTCTCGAAAGAGTACATCAAGTAAAGATGCAGTCAGCAATAAAAGAGTCAGTTAGTAGAAACTGTTGTTAGTGATCAGAAAGTATCGGTTAAGTGTTTGAAGATTGCATAAACTTATAAAATGTAAAGATTGTAAAGAGGTACCAATCAAACTAACACCTTAATATTTAATTGAGTTGATATAGAGTTAACCAACGCTTGATTATCATGAAGTAGTGTTAGATACATGCAGTATTATGGAGTTCACTATGGTTATTATGCTCTATGTTTTCAGTTGCTTTTCAGTATGTCAGTGGATCATCATGCTTGACATTATTTCAAGTATAAAGACACGTTTAAAGTTTTTAGTGTTTTAAGCATGAAGATTATGATAAATTCTTTATATTCAGTATTCAAATATGCATGTATAGTGGGATAGTTGTGTGGGGTCAGGTACCGAAATACTAATGGTTTAGGTACGTCACTGTTGGGAACTGAAGAATTGCTAAGTAAAGTTAATGATGCTGAACAAGATTAATGTTGCTCATCAAGATTAGTACTGCTAGAACAAAGTTAATACTGTTGAACCTGTTAGTACTGCTGAACTTAGTACTGCTCAGAGTATTAATGTTGCTAAAGATTAATGCTGCTTATATGATGAAGATCAGTATGGAAAGGATGACAGCTGGATTGAAGATATCTATGGAAGCTTATAGATAATGATGGAAGATTATACTGAAGATCTTTTATTATTTTGTAATTATCTTTTGTCTTCAGTATATGTATAGAATAGTTTGTTTTTCTTTAAATAGAACAATTATTAATTCTGAGTTTAAGCTTTCATAGAGAGAATCAACCTCAAGGTTAGAACCCTAATTCTAGAGAAGTAGAATTCGTATTGGTGAGTCTGTTCATCAATATTGAGGTTGTGTGTAAAAGCTTGTGACTTTCAATCATTAAATAAAGTTTGCAAGTTGTTCATTAGATTTACTGTTTTGTTTACTGTTTCATTGAATATCAAAGTGTTATTCCGCAAACTTCTTTGATATTGTTTTCTGAGAGTGTATTCTTGTTAAGAATTAAGATCCTGACAAGTGGTATCAGAGCTTGTAGTCTCAGAAAAACTTATTCATCATGGAAAACGTTGTTGAATCAAACAGTACCCTGGTCTCAAAGGTCCCAATGCTTAGATCCAATGAATTCGACATGTGGAAGATTAGAATAAAGCAATACATTCTTCTCACTGATTACTCTATGTGGGACATCATTGAGAATGGCCCATCTGATGCAGGAAAGATTGGTGCAGATGGAAAGAGAACTCCACCAAAGACAGATGCAGAAAGAAAGACAAGGCAGACAGAGATGAAAGCCTTAAGCACTCTGCTCTTGGCCATTCCCAATGAATATCAACACCAATTCTACAGTTGCACTGATGCACAGATGCTCTGAAATGCTCTAGAGAAGAGATTCTCAGGTACCAAAAGTACCAAGAGAAATCAGAAGGCTATATTGAAGCAACAATATGAGAACTTTATGTCAACCAAGAATGAGTCCATGACTCAACCTTTTGACAGGTTTAACAAGCTAATTGGCGAAATGGCTACAGTTGGAGTACAAATTGATCAAGATGATCTAAACAGGAAGTTCTTAAGGTCCCTGGGTGATGAATGGACCATGTATACTGTCTCTTTCAGACAGAATGATCAACTGGAAGAAAAGGAACTTGATGATCTATACAATGATCTAAGAGTTTTTGAATCTAAGGTAGAGGCTAAGAAGAAGCCTTCTGGGTATGTTCACAATGCTGCACTCCTATCAGCATCAATTGATTCTACTTCCAACCCTGAATCAGTTAGTGCTGCTAATGGAGCAAATCAAGAGAAAGGCACTGAATCTGTGTTTGAAGCCTTTCTATCCAGTCATGGAAACTCTTCTCTAATTAATGATGACTTGGAACAACTCCATCCAGATGATCTTGAAGAGATGGACATTAAATGGCAGATGGCCATGCTCTCTATGAGAGTAAAGAAGTTCATCAAGAGAACTGGGAGGAACAACTTCTCCTAAAGAAGAGAAGATGGAGCAGGTTTTGACAAGTCAAAGGTGGAATGCTATAAATGTCACCAGAAGGGACACTTTGCTAGGGAATGCAGAAGTGGAGTGTCTCACAACAACAACCACCAACAAGCACAGTATGGAAGCTTCAATAATAACAGAAACTCTGCACAAGCCCTAGTCTCTCAACAAGGTATGGGGTTTGATTGGAGTGATCAAGCTGAAGAGGCTATCCAAAATCAAGCTCTAATGGCAGAGGTGTCTGATCTCCCAACAGAGGTAACTTCTAATCTTTGTTCTCAAAATTGCATTAACACTGTTAAAAGGTATAGGGATCACAACCAGAACATGAGTGATGACCTTAAAAGATTAGAAAAGGACATAAAAGATTATGTGAGGATTGTTGAGAGGTTTGAAGATCAGATAAAGAGTTTTCAAGCCAATGAGCTTCAACATTCTTATGACACAAACTACTGGAAGTGGGAGAAGAATGACCTAGAACTCCAACTGACCAAATCTAAAGAGGAGAGTGATAAGTTAAGAGGAAAGTTAGCTAAAGTCAAGCTAGATGTAGAAAAGTTTTCCAATGCTTCTAAAGCAATGGACTCTTTACTACAAACTCAAATTCATGATAAACTGAGAAGAGGAATAGGGTACAATACCAACACCACCACCCTACAACAACAATTACATCCCTCCTAGTTCAGACTTGTTAGAGACAAAGGATAGGAAGGACCTGCCTGAGGGAGCTACTAAGATAGATCCCTTAGATGAAGTAGTTGTTGAGGATAAAACTGAGAAAGAAACTGTCAAGAATAAGGACAACACTGTGAGTGGTGAGATTCCTATAGAAAACCACATAATTACCAATGAGGGATATGGAAAGAATTGGTTCAAGTCCAATGAGATAGAGAAGACTGAGGGAAAGAATAAGAAGGTTCATTATAAGCAGACCACTATTGTGAACCCTATCCCTTGCAACAAGTGTTCATGCAGTAAATCTAAGCCCCAACAACATGATAAAAAGAGGGGTAATCAGAGAAACTGGAATAATATGTGGGCACAAAAACAAGGGATTGATCTGAGTAAAATCAATAGACCAAAACCCTGTTTTATTTGTGGAAAGCTAATCACATTGCCAAATACTGCTATTTTAATCCTATGAAGCAAAGGCTGAACTTTCAGAGACCTACTCAAAAACCCTTTGGTTATAGGAAGTAAGAAAAGAACCATGTCGCTAAGAAAGTTGTTAAATCTAAAAGCCACATGAAGAAAAAGAATGTGGAAGACAGTGTCAAGATCTGGATACCTAAAAGCACTAAAGTTGTTAGTACTGCTACGACAAGTAGTGCTGCTGACAGTGATAGTGCTGCTAGAAGCAATAATACTACTAACTCTGTTAGTACTGCCAACAAGGTTAATACTGCCAAACCTGTTAGTACTGCTAACCTTGTTGGTACTTCTAAAGATAGTTCTGCTTCTAGTATTAGTGCTTCTAGACCAATAATCTTGACAAAGTACTCAAATAATAAATGTTCTGATTTTAAAAACCTCATCAAAAAGGAATGTAAGAATTTTGATGAGAAAGGGAGACCCAAGACCACTTTGGCTTGGGTTCCCAATCAATACTAATTGTCTAATCTTATGTGCAGGGCAACCAACAGCTCAAGGGGAAGAGCATCTGGCATGTTGATAGTGGTTGCTCCAGGCACATGACAGGGAATATGTCTTGCCTCAAGAACTTCAAGAAGATTGATGGTGGACATGTTGCTTTTGGGAATACTCCAGATGGAGGTAAAATCAGTGGTAAAGGTGATGTGACCAAAGGTAAAATGACCTTTGAAGATGTATTCTATGTTGAACAGTTAAGATACAACCTGTTAAGTGTATCACAGGTTTGTGACAAACAACATAGTATATTATTTACAGATTCTGAATGCATTATCCTTGCTCCTGGATTCAAGGTAGTTGATGAAAAGATGATACTACTAAGAACCTGTTAGGATCGAATTCTCAACAAGAATTAATTCTCAGAAACAATATCAAAGAAGTTTGCGGAATAACACTTTGATATTCAATGAAACAGTAAATCAACACAGTAAATATGAAGAACAAATTGTAAACTTGTATTGAATGCTTTGAAGTTACAAGATTACACACTCAACCTCGATATTGATGAACAGGCTCACCAATACGAATTCTACTTCTCTAGAATTAGGATCTATGCCTTGAGGTTGTTTTTCTCTCTAGAACTAACACTTAGAATGAATTGATAAATTTTCTAAACTATTCTGTATCTTCTATACATATACTAAACAAAAAGATAATTACAAAAAAATAAACATATCTTCAGTATATCATCCATGTATATCTCTAAGCTTCCATGTATATCCTTTCATGCGAATCTTCATCATATAAGCAGTATTAATCTTCAGCAGCATTAAATTTCTTCTAGCAGCATTAACTACCAAGCAGCACTAACCACTAGCAGTACTAACTAGCTAAGCAGTACTAACTTTGTTCAAGCAGCACTAACTTTGACTAGCAGTATTAACTACTAGCAGTAGTAACACTCAGCAGTATTAACCTTTAAGTCTTCTAGCAGTAGTAACTTTGAACTACCAGCATTAACCATACTTGATGAATTCTTCACATACTTGATGAATTCTTCAGTTCCCAACAATCTCCCCCTAACTTGACTTTTAGGACAAGAAGTCAAGTTCTTCATAATTAATCTTCAAGATTCTTTTCAAGATGCTCCCAAAACTTCATAATGGTCTACATTCCAGTGTTTGCATCCAATCCCAAACTCTGATTGATGGTTCTTTGAATCAAGTATTTAGCCATTTCTGATTCTAGAACACATCTTAACTTTTTCTTCAGCATGGCATGAAGCTTCAATCTGCTATGATTGTACACTCTATCCACTAGGAAGTATTCAGTGTGATTTAAATCCAAAGTCACTGTATATACTCCACTAATTTCATATAGAGTCCAACTGTTGACTGACTTGAATACATCCTTGATCACATGCTTTACTTCTTCAGGTTTGAACATCATACACAGATACTCCATTACCAGTTTTGTAATTGAAATCCCTGGAGCCTTTAGTATATCTGCATACAACTTCATTCCTATCTCAAACATCTCTTCAAGATCTGACCTAGAGCATGTTCTTACAATCTTTGCCCAAGTATTGAACACCTCATACTTTTCATCCTTCCTTTTTAGCATTATGTATTCCTTTCCATCCATTGTCAATGTATCCCAGAGAATGACCTCAGGAGGCTTAACTCCTACAGGTTCTGCTGAAATTGGTTCAGGCACTTTGTCCATCACTACCATATACAAATTTACATCATCTGTGTTTGCTGGCTCTTTCTGTTTAGATGACTCAGGTGCCCCTTCTTCTTCAGCAGCCTTCTCAGCCTCTCCTTCAGCTATTCTAGGCTTCTTGATTGACTTTCTTCTAGCCATCATCTTTGTTCTCTTTAAAGTCTTTAGACTTTCTCCCAGAGTGGCCTCTTTCTTAGGGGGTGTTTCTTGCTCATCTGGAAATGGCTTTTGACAATCAAAGTCATTACTTTCTTTCATCCTCTTCTCTATCTCCACCCTAGCAGTTTCATTTCCCTGAAGCTTTAACATCTCTGACTCATACAGCTCTTTGATCTTCTCAAAAGACATTTTGGAGAACATCTCCTTTTTGACTCCTACAGCACCTTTGAGAAATATAATCATCTTGTTTCTCTCTTGGGTACCTAGGAATGTCCTTGAGGGTTTTCTCTTCTTTGTAGCTGCTTTTACTACCACTGATTTCTTCATAGCTGCAGCTTTCTTCTGTGCAATTTCAGTTGCCAGATTCAGTTGATAAGCTTCATTTAGTTCAGCAGCTAGAGCTTTTGCCATCTCCCTGTCCTTTTCCATCTGAACTCTTTCTTCCTTTTCAATATCCTCTTGCATCTTCCTGGCTAAAGCTTCATCTGATTCAACCAACCTTTGCTTCTTGACTGGTTGATCAGATTCCACCATCTTTGCTTTTCCTTTGTCTTTGCTCATTGCCTTCTTACTGTTATCTTTCTTGATCACTTAACCTTGTTCTTTGATGATTACTCCTTTGGTCTTTGAAGTGACCTTGGGAGTATCATTCTTGGCTTTAAGTAAGGTTTCTGCAATCTCAAGATCTGTTAATACTTCTTTCACTGTTTCTGCTGCTTTATTTATGTCAGCAGTAGTAACTGTTTCTGCTGCTTCTTGTGTTTCTATTGGCACTGAATTTCTTTGTGTTTCTGCTTCCTGCTCCCCCTCAACATTAAATTTCTCTCCATCAAGCTTCCCCTTTCTTGTGGCTTCTTCCATGTTGATCTCCCCCTTTTTGGGAGCATCATTCTCAGTGTTCCTTCTCCTTAGTTGGAATTGCTTTCTCTTCTTCCTCTGTACCAGACTTAGCACCATCTTCTTCAGCTTAGCAATCTGGACTTGTTGTGACAGAATGACCAGCTTCATCTCCTCTATTTCTTTTCCTTGTTTCATAACATCTAGGTTGATGTTTCCCATGGTTTCCATCAATTCCTGGTAACTATATCTGTCCTCACCTTCTCTAGAAGTGTTACCCTCCTTTGAAGGATCATTGGATCTTTTAGTAGTGGAAGTCTTCTGCCTAGCAGAAGCACTATCCACCCCCGTGGTTTCTTGGCACCAGGGACCTTTGAATGATTGCTCATTCAAAGTTGCCATGGGGGAGGTCTTATTTATGTTACCACTTTCCTCCTCTGTGCTAGCAGGAGTAGTGGCAGCCTCATCACCCATATGCTCTATCTCCTCCTCAGAGAGCACCTCCTTTGGGTTGGGAGACACCCTATTGGTTTCCCTTTGAATATTCTCTACTGGAGAATGCTCCAATAGAGGGCTTAAAGGCTTGGGGGATGATGGTACAAGAAGGGAAGGAGCCTTCTTTACCTGTTTCCTCTTGTAAGTTTGGGTGATAGGAGAGGTTGGTTTTTCAAGAAGGGACTGGGGAATAGATTTTGAGAGGGAAGGTTGGGATTGGCTAGCAGTGGGTTGGTCTAATGGGGGCCTTGACCCTGCTGCCATACCTTCATTGGTTTGGGACACCACCATCATTGTAGAGAACAATGGGGTGTCAACTCCTTCAGAGTCCCCAGCAGATCTTCTCATATTTGAGAAAACCTTGCCTTTGGGGGGTTTAGGTACATATACCCCAACAGGTTGAGGTATATCCGTTAATTCATGAGTAATGACTTCTTGAACAAACCTGGGGTACATAAAGAAGCTCTTTTTGTTTCCCATGTTTGAGACAAGATCACTGAAAATCATTTTAGAGAAGTTATACTTTCTGGCAGTGGCCAAGCACACCAAAGCATAAGCAATGGTGTTGCTGAACTCACTCCATCCAGTAGTCTTTTTGGAGATACAGTGCATGAGAGTATGGACAAAGAAACGCCATTGGGGTGAAAATTTGGCTTTAGAGAATTTGAAAACACCCAATGGGCCTCCATACCCCATTCTTGTAAGATTGGAAAACAGTTCATCGTTTGGGATAGAAGTTATACCAGAGGCATCGTCTAGACGTAGACCGATGCGAATAACCTCTTCAGTAACTGTTAGTGGCTTTTCACAGATCCTTGTCTTGATCATTTGCACACCATTCTCAGCAACAATGGTGGCATTAGCCCAGAACTGCCTTTGATGCTCGATATAGATTGTAGGGGATACAATAAGAGCATGAGCAATATGGCTTGAGTTGAGGAAATCCACAATTTGATGAAATCCTGCAGCTTGCTTTGGCTTTTGTAGCATCGCGATCTCATTGTGTTCATCGATGAATGCCATGGATGCCATTGATCTTAGTGAAAAGCTTGCCTGAAAACTTCGAACTTGAGAGAGAAAGGGTTTAGAGCGCAAGTGAACAGTATGCAAAGAGTCGTTATGAACTTTTAGGCGGGCAAAGAGTATTTATAGTATTCGGAACATAAGCAGTATTAACCTAGAGCAGTATTAACTACTAGCAGTATTAACTGAGAGCAGTATTAACTACTAGCAGTATTAACTGAAAGCAGTATTAACTGAAAGCAGTATTAACTGAAAGCAGTATTAACTGAAAGCAGTATTAACTAACTCGCAGTATTAACTACTAGCAGTATTAACTGACTAGCAGTATTAACTACTAACTAGCAGTATTAACTAACTAGCAGTATTAACTACTAGCAGTATTAACTACTAGCAGTATTAACTACTAACTAGCAGTATTAACTACTAGCAGTATTAACTGACTGGCAGTATTAACTACTAACTAGCAGTATTAACTAACTAGCAGTATTAACTACTAGCAGTATTAACTGACTAGCAGTATTAACTACTAACTAGCAGTATTAACTAACTAGCAGTATTAACTACTAGCAGTATTAACTGACTTACTCCTTTAAGCTTGTGAAACACTGAGTACTGCTATGCATATCCTGGAAAAGAAGATTAGTAACACCAAGAATAAAAATATACAGGTATAAAACCACTTTTTGAGAAGGGGATTATTCAGAGTTGATCATTCCCACACTAGTTACCAAGAAAGTGAATCTACCCACATCAAAGGCTTTAGTGAATAGATCAGCAAACTGATTATCAGTGTGGACTTTTACAACTTGAATAAGTTTCTTTTCATTACAGTCTCTTATGAAGTGATACCTGATTTCAATGTGCTTTGTCTTTGAGTGCTTGACTGGATTATTAACAATGCTAATAGCACTGCTGTTGTCAATAAAAATTGGAGTGTGTAGAAAGGTTACCCCATAATCCAACATTTGATTCTGAATCCATAAGACTTGAGAACAGCAACTTGCAGCTGCTATGTACTCTGCCTCTGTTGTAGATGTGGATACTGTGGTTTGTTTCTTGCACTGCCATGAAACTAGTCTAGCCCCCAAAAACTGACATCCTCCAGAAGTAGATTTTCTGTCCAAGTTTGCCCCACCTAGATCACTGTCTGAGTATGCTATTAGGTCAAAGGGTGAGTCATGAGGATACCAAAGTCCCAATCTGGGTTGCCCTTTGAGATATCTGAATATCCTCTTAACAGCTTGAAAGTGAGATTGCTTTGGCCTAACTTGGAATCTTGCACATACACAGACTGGAAACATTATATCTGGCCTTGATGCTGTGAGATACATGAGAGAGCCAATCATGGATCTATAATGATGCACATCCATATCCTCCCCCTCAAGATCTGTTGTTATTTGCTTCTGTGTTTCCATAGGTGTGCTGGCAGGTTTTGACTCTGAGAAACCAAACTTGGTTAGAATGTCCTGCACATACTTGGATTGACAGATGAAGATGCCATCTGACTTCTGTTGAACTTGGAGTCCAAGGAAGAAAGTAATTTCCCCCATGGAACTCATTTTGAACCTTTGATGCATTAGATCCTCAAACTCCTTGCACATGTTGTCTCTTGTAGATCCAAAGATAATGTCATCAACATAGATTTGGACCAGCAAGATATCCTTCTTCTTTCTCTTGATAAATAGAGTCTTATCAATGACTCCTCTTTCAAAGTCATTTTCCAAGAGATAGGATGACAGAGTGTCATTCCATGCTCTTGGAGCTTGATGTAGCCCATAAAGTGCTTTCTTTAATTTGTATACCCTGTCTGTATAGCTTGGGTTTTCAAACCCTGGTGGTTTACAGACATATACCTCTTCTTCAATTGAGCCATAGAGAAAAGCACTTTTTACATCCATTTGATAGACTTTGAAGTTCATGTAAGAAGCATAGGCTAGGAATAATCTGATTGCTTCTATCCTAGCCACAGGTGCAAAAACTTCTTCATAATCTATACCCTCTTCTTGAGTATATCCTTGAGCCACTAGCCTTGCTTTGTTCCTTATGACAATACCTCTTTCATCTCTCTTGTTTCTGAAAATCCACTTTGTGCCAATTGCTCTGTGACCTTTAGGAAGGTCTACTAGATCCCATACATCTTGTAGCTTGAACTGTAACAGTTCTTCTTGCATTGCTTCTATCCAGCTAGATTCTTTCATAGCATCATGTGCCTTTTTAGGCTCAAGCTGGGATAGAAAACAAGAAAGAACTGTATGCTGTTGATCTTGCATTTCTTGAAGCCTGCTTTGATGTCTAGTCATCATAGGAGAAGAGATATCTCCTATTACCAGCTGTGGAGGATGATTCTTTTGAACTCTGGTGTTATGACTAGGTTCTTCATTCAGTCCAGCCTCTAGATTAGAGTCATGCAACTCAACTGAAGTGTTTTCAGATGCCACTTCTGATTCTTTAATTTCTTGAGTCTCCTCATCTCTAGTTTCTTCTTCACTCTGACTTGGTCCAGTAGATGATTCCTTTTCAATGTCTTCAACAGAATTCACTGTGGGTAAGGGGAATATCACAGATTTATATATACTTTCTGAGACTTGTGTGATCCCTGATCCTCCACTTCCTGTTCCTGTATAATCATCACTACTGAAACCAAAAGAATTAGTTAGTGAATCAATGTCAAAAAGCCACTGAGGTCCAGACCCAACAGGATTTGGTGTGTTCTCATTGCATTTGACATTGTCACTTTCTTCAATTATTCTAGAAGATGAGTTAAAAACTCTGTAGGCCTTACTCTGAGATGAATATCCAACAAGAAATCCATCATCTGCTTTGCTATCAAACTTACCTAAGTGAGATTTGGTATTGAGAATTGTACAAGGACACCCAAAAGGTTTGAAGAAACCAATGAAAGGTTTTCTTTTATTTAAAAGCTCATATGGGGTCTTGTTCTTTTGCTTGACCACTAGAACTCTATTTTGGACATAACAAGCAGTATTAACTGCTTCAGCCCAGAAGGTAATTGGCAATTTTGAATCAGCCAACAGAGATCTAGCAGCCTCTATTAGTGTCCTATTTCTCCTTTCAGCAATACCATTCTGTTGAGGAGTCCTAGGAGCACTATATTGCCTCTCAATACCTTTCTCTTCACAAAAGGTGTTTAGATCATGATTTTTAAACTCAGTTCCATTGTCTGATCTAATGACTTTTACTCTTTGATTAGTTTGGTTTTCAATTCTTAGAATAAAGGATTTGATAAGTCCACTTGTCTCATCCTTAGTCCTTAGAAAATATACCCAAGTAAATCTGGAGTAATCATCAACAATAACCAAGCAGTAAGATTTCTTGCCTATACTCATAACATTTGTAGGACCAAACAGATCCATATGCAGTAACTGGAGACAAGAAGAAACAGAATTTAACTCTTTGGTCTTATGAGAAGTTTTGTGTTGTTTGCCTTTAAGACAAGCAACACAATGATCATCACATGAAAAGACTTTTGAAGGTAAACCTCTTACAAGGTTGTTTTTAACAAGTTTGTTCATAGTCTTGAAATTCATGTGACACATCCTTCTGTGCCAAAGAGAGGATTCATCTACAGAAGCTTTTGAAACAAGACAATTTAGAGATGAATCACTATCAACATTGTCCATATCTAGACAGTAAACATTGTCCTTCCTTGGAGTTCTAAGTAGTATCATGCTTTCATCAACTACCTTGAACCCTGGAGCAAGGATCATACACTCAGTATTTGTAAATAATATACTATGTTGTTTGTCACAAACCTGTGATACACTTAACAGGTTGTACTTTAATTGATCAATATAGTAGACATCCTCAAATGTCATCTTATCTTTGGTGACATTACCTTTTCCACTTATCTTACCACCAGTAAGATTATCTCCAAATGCAACATGTCCTCCATTGATATGCTTGAAATCCTGAAGGCATGACATGTTGCCTGTCATGTGCCTAGAGCAACCACTATCAACATGCCATATGCTCTTTCCCTTTAGCTGTTGGTTGCCCCGCACATTAGATAGATCAGTTAGTATGAATTAGGAACCCAAGCCAAAGTGGTCTTGGGTACCCCTTTCTCATCAAAATACTTGCATTCTTTCTTGACAAGATTTTTGAACTTTAAGTCCTCATTCTTGGAGTACTTTGTTACAATAATAGGCTTGGAAATATTTTTGCTAGAATCAGTACTGGTTTTAGAAGTACTAACTGCCTTAGCAGCACTTGCATGCTTAGCAGTACTAACCTTGTTAGCAGTAGTAACTGTGTTAGCAGCAGTAACTGTGTTGGCAGTATTAACCTTTGAAGAGGTACTAACAGTATTAGCAGCATTAATATTTTCAGCAGTACTAACACAGGTAGCAGTAGTAACCATGTTAGCAGTACTAACAATTTTAGTGCTTCTAACCCTGTCATCAGTACTAACAGTTTCAGTGCTTCTAGGCACCCACATTTTGACACTTTCTTTTAAAATCTTTTTCTTCATGGGGCTTTTCCTTTCATCATGTTTCTTTATCACATGTTTCTTTCCAGCCTTCCTATAACCAACAGGTTTTTGCACAAATCTTTGAAAGTTCATCTGTTGGTTAATAGGGTTAAAGTAACAATACTTAGCCAAATGATTTAACTTGCCACATATGAAACAAGGTTTTGGTCTATTGATTTTATTCAGATCAACTCCTTGTTTCTGAGCCCATTGATTATTCCAGTTTCTTTGATTTCCTCTTTTTAAACCAGAATTTAGGCTCTTGGCTTTACTGCAATCACACTGTTTACAAGATCCAGGATTCACAACTGTGGTTTGTTTGTAATGGACCTTGTTATTCTTTCCTTTTGTCTGCTCTATCTCCTTGGACTTGACCCAGATTTTCCCACATCCCTCATTGGTGATAATATTGTTTTCTAATGGTATCTTTTTACTCACATCATTATCCCTATACTCACTGGCTTCTTTCTCAGTTAAATCCTTAATTACTACTTCATCCAAAGGATCTATCTTAAAGGCTTTCTCAGATAAGTCCTTTTTCTCCTTGGTTTCTAACAAGTCTGAAGTAGGAGGGATATAATTGTTATTGTAAGGAGGAGGTGTATTGTTGTATCCAATACCAGGCTTCATCTTGTCATGAATCTGAGCCTTTAGAAGAGAATCCATTGCTTTTGAAGCATATGAAAACTTTTCTATGTCAAGTTTAACTTTAGACAGTTCCTCTTTCAGCCTATCACTCTCTTCTAAGGATTTAGACAGTTTGGTCTCTAACTCATTCTTTTCCCACTCCCAATAGTTTGTGTCATAAGAGTGTTGAAGTTCATTAGCTTGAAAGCCTTTGATTTGCTCTTCAAATCTCTCTACTATCAACACATACTCTCTTCTGTCCTTTTCTAATCTTTTGAGGTCATCACACATACTTTGATTGTGATCCCTGTATCTTGTGACAGTGTCAATGCAAGATTTAGTACAAAGATTAGAAATTACCTCAGAGGGAAGATCAGACACTTCTGCCATAAGAGCTTGATTCTGAATGGCTTCCTCAGCTTGATCACTCCAGTCAAATCCCATTCCTTGTTGAGAGACAAGGGCTTGAGTAGGATTCTTGTTTTGATTGTAGCCTCCATTCTGAGCTTGTTGGTGGTTGTTGTTTGGAACAGCACTTCTGCATTCTCTAGCAAAGTGTCCTTTCATGTGACACTTATAACATTCCACCTTGGTCTTGTCAAACCCAGCTCCATCTTCTCTTCTTTGAGAGAAGTTATTCCTTCCTGTTCTTTTAATGAACTTCTTCACCCTCATTGATAACATGGCCATCTGCCATTTAATATCCATCTCCTCCAGGTCATCAGGGTGAATTTGATCCAGATCATCATTAATCAAAGAATTGCTGTTATGACTGGACAAAAAGGCTTCAAAGATAGTTTCAGTGCCTTTTTCTGAGCTTACTCCACTGACAGTACTAACTGCTTCAGGGTTGGCAGTAGTATCAGTGGATGCTGAGAGAAGTGCAACATTGTGGATATAACCAGAGGGCTTCTTCTTGGTTTCTACCTCAGTTTCAAAAACTCTTAGATCATTGTATAGATCATCAAGTTCTTTTTCTTCCAGATTGTCACTCTGTCTATATGAGACAGTGTACATAGTCCATTCATCTCCAAGAGATCTGAGGAACTTTCTGTTGATATCATCTTGTTCCATCTTTACTCCTACAGTAGCCAGTTCACCTATGAGTTTGTTGAACCTATCAAAAGTTTGAGTCATAGACTCATTCTTTGAGGAAGTGAAGTTCTCATACTGCTGCTTTAGAACATCTCTTTGATTTCTTTTGATGCTTTTAGTTCCAGCAAATCTTTTCTCTAGAGCATTCCAGAGAATCTGAGCATCAGTGCAGTTGCAAAATTGATGCTGATATTCATTGGGGATGGCCAAGAGCAGAGTGCTCAAGGCCTTCATCTCTGTCTGTCTGATCTTCCTCTCACCATCTGTCTTTGGTGGAGGTCTTTTCCCATCTGCTCCTATCCTTCCAGCTTCAGAAGGACCATTCTCAATGATATCCCATATTGAGTAGTCAGTGAGAAGAATATATTGTCTGATTCTGATCTTCCACATGTCAAACTCACTGGGTTTGAGCATTGGAACCTTAGAGACCAAAGTACTGCTTGATTCTGTAAGATTTTCCATGATGAATAGTTGTTTCTGAGAGAGTTTGGCTCTGATACCACTTGTTAGGATCGAATTCTCAACAAGAATTAATTCTCAGAAACAATATCAAAGAAGTTTGCGGAATAACACTTTGATATTCAATGAAACAGTAAATCAACACAGTAAATATGAAGAACAAATTGTAAACTTGTATTGAATGCTTTGAAGTTACAAGATTACACACTCAACCTCAATATTGATGAACAGGCTCACCAATACGAATTCTACTTCTCTAGAATTAGGATCTATGCCTTGAGGTTGTTTTTCTCTCTAGAACTAACACTTAGAATGAATTGATAAATTTTCTAAACTATTCTGTATCTTCTATACATATACTAAACAAAAAGATAATTACAAAAAAATAAACATATCTTCAGTATATCTTCCATGTATATCTCTAAGCTTCCATGTATATCCTTTCATGCGAATCTTCATCATATAAGCAGTATTAATCTTCAGCAGCATTAAATTTCTTCTAGCAGCATTAACTACCAAGCAGCACTAATCACTAGCAGTACTAACTAGCTAAGCAGTACTAACTTTGTTCAAGCAGCACTAACTTTGACTAGCAGTATTAACTACTAGCAGTAGTAACACTCAGCAGTATTAACCTTTAAGTCTTCTAGCAGTAGTAACTTTGAACTAGCAGCATTAACCATACTTGATGAATTCTTCACATACTTGATGAATTCTTCAGTTCCCAATAGAACCCCCAGAAAGGATAATGTATACTGTTTGGATATGGAAAGTGTTTCATCTGATTCATCCTTAAATTGTCTTGTTTCTAAAGCTTCTCTGGATGAATCATCACTTTGGCACAGAAGGATGTGTCACATGAACTTCAAAACAATAAATAAGTTGGTTAAAAACAACCTTGTAAGAGGTTTACCTTCTAAATTCTATTCATGTGATGATCATTGTGTTGCTTGTCTTAAAGGCAAACAACACAAAACTTCTCATAAGTCCAAAGAGGTGAACACAATCTCTAATTCTCTTCATTTACTGCATATGGATCTGTTTGGCCCTACAAATGTTATGAGTATAGGTAAGAAATCATACTGCCTAGTTATTGTTGATGATTACTCTAGATTTACTTGGGTATATTTTCTAAGGACTAAGGATGAGACAAGTGGACTGATCAAATCCTTTATTCTAAGAATTGAAAACCAAACCAATCAAAAAGTAAAAGTCATTAGGTCAGACAATGGTACTGAATTTAAAAATATTGACCTAAACACCTTTTGTGAGGAAAAAGGAATTGAGAGACAATACAGTGCCCCTAGGACTCCACAACAAAATGGTGTTGCTGAGAGAAGGAATAGGACACTGATTGAGGCTGCTAGATCTCTGTTAGCTGACTCTAAACTTCCAATAACTTTATGGGCAGAAGCAGTTAATACTGCTTGCTATGTCCAAAACAGAGTACTAGTAGTCAAGCCTAAGAACAAGACACCTTATGAGCTTTTTAATAAAAGAAAACCCTTTATTGGATTTTTCAAACCTTTTGGGTGTCCTTGTACTATTCTCAATACTAAATCTCACTTAGGAAAGTTTGATAGCAAGGCAGATGATGGTTTTCTTGTTGGTTACTCATCTCAGAGTAAGGCTTACAGAGTTTTTAATAATTCTTCTAGAATAATTGAGGAAAGTGACAAGGTCAAATGCAATGAGAACACACCAAATCCTATTGGGTCTGGTCCTCAGTGGCTGTTTGACATTGATTCACTAACTAACTCTTTTGGTTTCAGTAGTGACAATTATGCAGGGTCAGGAAATGGAGGATCAGGGGCTACACAAGTTCAAGACGTTATACCTCAGTCTGTGATCTTTCCTATGCCTATAAAAGAACCTGTTGAATTCTGTGAAAAGGAGACTATAACTGAGCCAATACAGAGTGAAGAAGAAAGAAAAGAAGAGGAATCTTCAGTGCATAAAGAGCTAGAAGTAGCTGAGGTAATCCCCTCAGCTGACTTAAATGATTCCAATCTAGAGGGGGGAATCCATGAAGAACCTAGTTTTCAGACTAGAACTCAAAAGAATCACCCTCCAGAGCTGGTAATAGGAGACATCTCCTCTCCTATGATTACAAGGAATCAAAGTAGACTTCAAGAGCTGCAGGATCAACAACACACAGTACTCTCCTGATTTCTATCCCAGATTGAGCCTAAGAAGGCCTATGATGCAATGAAAGATTCAAGTTGGATAGAAGCCATGCAAGAAGAGTTACTTCAATTCAAGCTACAGGATGTTTGGGACTTGGTGGATCTTCCAAAAGGTCATGGAGATATAGGCACCAAGTGGATTTTCAGGAACAAAAAGGATAAGAGAGGTATTGTGATCAGGAACAAAGCAAGGCTTGTGGCACAAGGGTACACTCAAGAAGAGGGCATAGATTATGATGAAGTGTTTGCTCCAGTGGCAAGGGTAGAGGCAATTAGGCTGTTCCTAGCCTATGATTCATACATGAAGTTCAAGGTCTATCAAATGGATGTAAAGAGTGCCTTTCTATATGGTACAATTGATGAAGAAGTATATGTCTGTCAGCCACCTGGTTTTGAAAATCCTTCATATCCTAACAGAGTATACAAGCTGAAGAAAGCACTCTATGGTCTACATCAAGCCCCAAGAGCATGGTATGACACTCTGTCTACCTATCTCTTGGAGAATGGGTTTGAAAGGGGCATCATTGACAAGACCCTTTTCATTAAAAGAAGTAAGAAGGACATCCTATTAGTTCAGATCTATGTGGATGATATCATCTTTGGATCCACAAAAGATCATATGTGTAGAGACTTTGAAGAGTTGATGCACAAGAGCTTTAAAATGAGTTCAATGGGTAAACTTACCTTCTTCCTTGGACTTCAGGTGAAACAGCAGTCAGATGGGATCTTTATCAGTCAATCAAAGTATGTGCAAGACATCCTGGAGAAATATGGTTTAAAAGACTCAAAGCCAGCAAGCACACCAATGGAAACTCACAAACAGATCACTGCTGATCTTGAGGGGGAGGATGTTGATGTCCATCTATACAGATCAATGATTGGATCTCTCATGTATCTCACAGCCTCAAGACCAGAAATCATGTTTCTAGTATGTGTATGTGCCAGATTCCAAGTCAAGCCAAAACAATCACATCTTCAAGCTGTGAAGAGAATTTTCAGATACTTAAGAGGACAACCTAGATTAGGTCTTTGGTATCCAAATGAATCTTCATTCGACTTGATTGCATATTCAGATAGTGACTTGGGTGGTGCTAACATGGACAGAAAGTCTACTTCAGGGGGATGTCAACTTTTGGGTACAAGACTAGTATCTTGGCAGTGCAAGAAACAAACCACAATGTCCTTATCAACAACAGAAGCTGAGTATATTGCTGCTGCAAGTTGCTGCTCTCAGGTTCTATGGATTCAGAATCAGATGCTGGACTATGGGGTAACCTTTCTGCACACTCCAATCTTTATTGACAATAGCAGTGCTATAAGCATTGTTAACAATCCAGTCAAGCACTCCAAAACAAAGCACATTGAGATCAGGTATCACTTTATCAGAGATTGCAATGAAAAGAAGCTCATTCAAGTTGTGAAAGTTCATACTGACAACCAGTTTGTAGATCTATTCACTAAAGCTTTTGATGTGGGTAGATTCACTTTCTTGGTCTCAAGTGTGGGCATGATCAACTCTGAATGAGCTCATGTTTTTAAAAAGTGTTCCTATACCTGCTATTTTGGTTATTTGTGTGCTGCTAATCATCTTTCACAGGAAGTTATTGCCTTGATCAGACCTTCATAAGATTCAAAAAGAGTAAGTATAGTTAATACTGCCAGAGCAGTTTTAATACTGCTCGTGCTCAGTTAATACTGCTCTCAGTTAATACTGCTCTCAGTTAATACTGCTAGGTGGTTAATATTGCTCTCAGTTAATACTGCTAGGTAGTTAATACTGCTCTCAGTTAATACTGCTAGTTAGTTAATACTGCTACTGGTTAATACTGCTTTCAGTTAATACTGCTCTCAGTTAATACTGCTCGTTAGTTAATACTGCTATTAGTTAATACTGCTCTAGGTTAATACTGCTTATGTCCCATACACTATAAATACCCTTTGCCCGCCTAAAAGTTCATAACGACTCTTTGCATACTGTTCACTTGCTCTCTAACCCTTTTCTCTCAAGTACCAAGTATTTCAGGCAAGAACATTCAAGTTAAATGGCATCCATGGCATTCATCGACGAGCACAATGAAATCGCAATGCTACAAAAGCCAAAGCAAGCTGCAGGATTTCATCAGATTGTGGATTTTCTGAAGTCTAGCCACATTGCCAATGCTCTAACTGTGTCACCAACAATATACATAGAGCATCAAAGGTAATTCTGGGCGAATGCTACCATAATCACAGAGAATGGTGTGCAGATTCTGAAAACAAGGGTGTGTGACAAACCCTTGTCTGTTACTGAAGAGGTGATACGCATTTGTCTACGTCTAGACGATGCTGAAGGTATTACTTCTCTTCCTAATGAGGACATGTTCTCAAATTTATCAAGAATGGGGTATAGAGGCCAGTTGGGTGGTTTTAAATTCTCAAAAGAAAAATTTTATACCCAATGGCGTTTTCTTGTTCATACCCTTATGCACTGCATCTCTAAAAAGACTACTGGATGAAGTGAGTTTAGCAGTATCATTGCTTATGCCTTGGTCTGTTTGGCCACTGCCAGAAGGTACAATTTTTCTAAAATGATTTTCAGTGATCTTGTCTCAAACCTGGGAAGCAAAAAGAGCTTTTATATGTACCCCAGGTTTGTACAAGAAGTTATAACACACGAATTGACGGATATGCCTCACTTTGATCAGGTATATGTACCAAAAATTCCCAAAGGTAAGGTCTTTTCAAACATGAAGAGATCCCTTTTGGTCTCGGAAGGAGTTGACACCCCATTGTTCTCTACAATTATGGTGGTGTCCCACACTGATGAAGGTATGGCAGCAGGGTCAAGGCCCTCATTAGACCATCCCACTACTAGCCAATCCCAACCTTCCCACTCTATATCTATCCCACAGTCTCTGATTCATAAGCCAATTTCCCCAATCACCCAAATTTATACAAGGAAAAAGGTAAAGAAGGCTCCTTCCTTTCTTGTACCATCACCCACTGAGCCTTTAAGCCCTCTAAGGGAGAATTCTCCTTTAGAGAATATCTACAGGGAAACCACAGGGGTGTCTCCCAACCCCAAGGAGGTGCTCACTGAGGAGATGATTGAGCATATGGGTGCTAAGGCTGCCACTACTCCTGCTAGCACAGAGGAGGTCAGTGGTAACATTAATAAGACCTTCCCCATGGCAACTTTGGGTGAGCAATCATCCAAAGGTCCCTGGTGCCAAGAAACCAAGGGGGTGGATAGTGCTTCTGCTAGGCAGAAGACTTCCACTACTAAAAGATCCAATGATCCTTCAAAAGGGGGTAACACTCCTGGAGAAGGTGAGGACAGATATAACTATCAAGAATTGATGGATACTATGGGAAACATCAACCTGGATGTTATCAAATAAGGAGCTGACATAGAAGAAATGAAGCTGGTAATCTTGTCCTAACAAATGCAAATTACCAAACTCAAGAAATTGGTGATGAAGCTAGTCCAGAAAAAGAAGAGGAGACAATTTGTGTTAAGGAGAAGGAAATCAGGGGATGATGCTCCCAAAAAGGGGGAGTCAGAAGCTGAGTTCATAATGGAAGAAGCTACAGATAAGGGGGAGAAATAAGGAGTTGAGGGGGAGCTTTATGGAATAAGTACAGAAAGGGTACAAGCAGTGGAAAAAGATTCAGAGGGTGTACAAGAAGCAGAAACTGTTAATGCTGCTGAACTAAGTGAAGCAGCAGAAATGGTGAAAGAAGTATTAAGTGATCTTCAGAGCAGAAATTTGGAAGAACTTGAGACAGCTGAAGCATTAATCAAAGCCAAGCATGATACTCCCAAGGTCACTTCAAAGGCCAAAGGAGTTGTCATCAAAGAAAATGTTGAACTTGTCAAGAAAGTCAGTGTTGATAAAACAAAAAGCAAGGACAAAGGCAAAGCTAAGATGGTGGAATCTGATCAACCAATCAAAAAGCAAAGGTTGGTTGAGTCAGATGAAGCTTTGAACAGAAAGATACAAGCAAATATTGAGCAAGAAGAAAGAGTCCAAGTTGAGAAAGACAGGGAAATGGCTAAGGCTTTAGCTGCAGAATTGAATAAAGCTTATCAACAAAGCCTGGCAACTGAAACAGCTCAGAAGAAAGTTGCAACCCTTAAGAAGTCTATGGTGGTCAAGAAAGCTGCAAAGAAGAGACAACCCTCAAAGACTTTCCTTGGTACTCAAGAGAGAAACAAGATGATAACTTTTCTCAAGGGTGATGTAGGAGTAAAAAAGGAGAGCTTCTCCAAAATGACATTCGAGCAGATCAAAGAGCTATATAATTCTGAAATGGCCAAACTTCAAGGGAATGAAACTGCCAGGGTGGAGATGGAGAAGAGAATGAAAGAAAGCAATGATTTCATGCTAGAAAAACCTTTTCCAGATGAGCAAGAAACACCAAAGAAAGAAACCACTATTTGTGAAAGTCTAAGGACTTTAAAAAGAACAAAGATGATGGCAAGGAGAAAGATAATCAAGAAGCCTAGAATGGATGAAGAGAGGCTGAGAAGGTTGCTGAAGAGGAAGGGGCACCTGAGTCATCTGAGAAGAAAGAGCCTTCAAGTACTGATGATGTAAAGATGTACATGGTAGTGATGGACAAAGTGCCTGAACCAATTTCAGCAGAACCTGTTGGTGTAAAGCCTCCTGAAGTTATTCACTGGGATACATTGACAGTGGATGGAAAGGAATACATAAGGCTCAAGAGGAAGGATGAAAAGTATGAGGTATTCAACACTTGGGCCAAGATTGTCAGAACATGCTCCAGGTCAGATATAGAAGAAATGTTTGAAATAGGGATGAAGTTGTATGCAGATCAGTTAAAAGCTCCAGGGATTTCAATTACAAAACTGGTGATGGAGTATATGTGTATGATGTTTAAACCTGATGAAGTGGAAGGAGTGATAAGGAATGTGTTTCAAACAGTCAACAATTGGACTCTATATGAAACTAGTGGAGTATATGCAGTGACTTTGGATAAAAATCACATAGAATACTTTCTAGTGGATAGAGTATACAACCACAGCAGACTGAAGCTTCATGCAATGTTGAAGAAGAAGCTTGGATGTGTTGAAAACTCAGAAATGGCCAAGTATCTGATTCAGAGAATGATCAATCAAATTTGGGGCTAAATGTTGATACAGGGATCTGAAGAATGGTATTTTGGGAGCATTTGAAGAACTTGACTTCTCTTCTTAAAATTCAAGTTAGGGGGAGATTGTTGGGAACTGAAGAATTGCTAAGTAAAGTTAATGCTGCTGCACAAGATTAATGCTGCTCATCAAGATTAGTACTGCTAGAACAAATTTAATACTGCTGAACCTGTTAGTACTGCTGAACTTAGTACTGCTCAGAGTATTAATGCTGCTGAAGATTAATGTTGCTTGTATGATGAAGATCAGTATGGAAAGGATGACAGTTGGATTGAAGATATCTATGGAAGCTTAGAGATAATGATGGAAGATTATACTGAAGATCTTTTATTATTTTGTAATTATCTTTTGTCTTCAGTATATGTATAGAATAGTTTGTTTTTCTTTAAATAGAACAATTATTAATTCTGAGTTTAAGCTTTCATAGAGAGAATCAACCTCAAGGTTAGAACCCTAATTCTAGAGAAGTAGAATTCGTATTGGTGAGTCTGTTCATCAATATTGAGGTTGTGTGTAAAAGCTTGTTACTTTCAATCATTAAATAAAGTTTGCAAGTTGTTCATTAGATTTACTGTTTTGTTTACTGTTTCATTGAATATCAAAGTGTTATTCCGCAAACTTCTTTGATATTGTTTTCTAAGAGTGTATTCTTGTTAAGAATTAAGATCCTGACAGTCACTGCTAAGATGCATAGCCGATATACATATTGTAACGGTATTTATATACACAATTTAGTTTAGTGTAGTCCAACTGTACATATTGTAGTCATTTTACATGGTTGGTTGAGACGTGTTAGTTGAACCCTATTATGCTAGTTCAGTCGAGGTCTTGAATGCATCAACTTTTGTTATATGATATGTATCTAAATTTTTAGTGTTTCTTACATGTTGAAGTAACATTTCTTTGAATAGCGCCTAGTTTAAAAGAATGAGCATTCTATAATGCCATATGGGTCGAGAAACACATCAATAATGATATGATGTTAGTGAGCGTAGTGTGCAGAACATACTTAGATGAGTTCTTATAGCCATTTTAGTAGTGTGCTCAGACATTTGAGAAGTAAGGCTAAACATGTATAGCTCTGAAGCGGGTTCCACCCCGTTAGAGAATGGAAAGTTGTAAGCTAAAATTTTAGGGGCAAATTTTAAATTCAAAGATTCATTTCGTGGTTAGGTACTTAACAAGAATAAGTCTAAATAGACCTAACAAAGTTAGAGGATGTGATAGATTTTGAAAAGCAAAGATCAACAGCTAAACATTTTTCGGTTTAACAAACATTAGGGGAGATAAATTTTGGGGTTTATTTTGTTGTAATCAAGATTATAAGGGCTTGTTTTGTAAATACCTTGGGGTATATAAATCCCTTGTTAGTTTGTTTCTTTTTAACAATAAGAGCTTAAGAGAACTTGTAGAGAGAACATTCTGAGTGTGTAATATTTCTCTCTCTATAATACACATATGAGATTTGTCATACCATAGTGTTCTTGATTTCTTATCTTAGATCTTGATCATATTACTTGAATTTGGGAATAACAATTGGTATTGGAGCAAGTCTGGTGATTTGAAATTGATCTGAAAACATCAATCTGGAAGAAGTTTGAAGATTTCTTGAGTTTTTGAAGATCTTGAAGAAATTAGTACTGCTGAACCTGTTAGTACTGCTGAACTTAGTACTGCTCAGAGTATTAATGCTGCTGAAGATTAATGTTGCTTATATGATGAAGATCAGTATGGAAAGGATGACAGTTGGATTGAAGATATTTATGGAAGCTTAGAGATAATGATGGAAGATTATACTGAAGATCTTTTATTATTTTGTAATTATCTTTTGTCTTCAGTATATGTATAGAATAGTTTGTTTTTCTTTAAATAGAACAATTATTAATTCTGAGTTTAAGCTTTCATAGAGAGAATCAACCTCAAGGTTAGAACCCTAATTCTAGAGAAGTAGAATTCGTATTGGTGAGTCTGTTCATCAATATTGAGGTTGTGTGTAAAAGCTTGTTACTTTCAATCATTAAATAAAGTTTGCAAGTTGTTCATTAGATTTACTGTTTTGTTTACTGTTTCATTGAATATCAAAGTGTTATTCCGCAAACTTCTTTGATATTGTTTTCTAAGAGTGTATTCTTGTTAAGAATTAAGATCCTGACAGTCACTGCTAAGATGCATAGCCGATATACATATTGTAACGGTATTTATATACACAATTCAGTTTAGTGTAGTCCAACTGTACATATTGTAGTCATTTTACATGGTTGGTTGAGACGTGTTAGTTGAACCCTATTATGCTAGTTCAGTCGAGGTCTTGAATGCATCAACTTTTGTTATATGATATGTATCTAAATTTTTAGTGTTTCTTACATGTTGAAGTAACATTTCTTTGAATAGCGCCTAGTTTAAAAGAATGAGCATTCTATAATGCCATATGGGTCGAGAAACACATCAATAATGATATGATGTTAGTGAGCGTAGTGTGCAGAACATACTTAGATGAGTTCTTATAGCCATTTTAGTAGTGTGCTCAGACATTTGAGAAGTAAGGCTAAACATGTATAGCTCTGAAGCGGGTTCCACCCCGTTAGAGAATGGAAAGTTGTAAGCTAAAATTTTAGGGGCAAATTTTAAATTCAAAGATTCATTTCGTGGTTAGGTACTTAACAAGAATAAGTCTAAATAGACCTAACAAAGTTAGAGGATGTGATAGATTTTGAAAAGCAAAGATCAACAGCTAAACATTTTTCGGTTTAACAAACATTAGGGGAGATAAATTTTGGGGTTTATTTTGTTGTAATCAAGATTATAAGGGCTTGTTTTGTAAATACCTTGGGGTATATAAATCCCTTGTTAGTTTGATTCTTTTTAACAATAAGAGCTTAAGAGAACTTGTAGAGAGAACATTCTGAGTGTGTAATATTTCTCTCTCTATAATACACATATGAGATTTGTCATACCATAGTGTTCTTGATTTCTTATCTTAGATCTTGATCATATTACTTGAATTTGGGAATAACAATTGGTATTGGAGCAAGTCTGGTGATTTGAAATTGATCTGAAAACATCAATCTGGAAGAAGTTTGAAGATTTCTTGAGTTTTTGAAGATCTTGAAGAATTTAGTACTGCTGAACCTGTTAGTACTGCTGAACTTAGTACTGCTCAGAGTATTAATGCTGCTGAAGATTAATGTTGCTTATATGATGAAGATCAGTATGGAAAGGATGACAGTTGGATTGAAGATATCTATGGAAGCTTAGAGATAATGATGGAAGATTATACTGAAGATCTTTTATTATTTTGTAATTATCTTTTGTCTTCAGTATATGTATAGAATAGTTTGTTTTTCTTTAAATAGAACAATTATTAATTCTGAGTTTAAGCTTTCATAGAGAGAATCAACCTCAAGGTTAGAACCCTAATTCTAGAGAAGTAGAATTCGTATTGGTGAGTCTGTTCATCAATATTGAGGTTGTGTGTAAAAGCTTGTTACTTTCAATCATTAAATAAAGTTTGCAAGTTGTTCATTAGATTTACTGTTTTGTTTACTGTTTCATTGAATATCAAAGTGTTATTCCGCAAACTTCTTTGATATTGTTTTCTAAGAGTGTATTCTTGTTAAGAATTAAGATCCTGACAGTCACTGCTAAGATGCATAGCCGATATACATATTGTAACGGTATTTATATACACAATTCAGTTTAGTGTAGTCCAACTGTACATATTGTAGTCATTTTACATGGTTGGTTGAGACGTGTTAGTTGAACCCTATTATGCTAGTTCAGTCGAGGTCTTGAATGCATCAACTTTTGTTATATGATATGTATCTAAATTTTTAGTGTTTCTTACATGTTGAAGTAACATTTCTTTGAATAGCGCCTAGTTTAAAAGAATGAGCATTCTATAATGCCATATGGGTCGAGAAACACATCAATAATGATATGATGTTAGTGAGCGTAGTGTGCAGAACATACTTAGATGAGTTCTTATAGCCATTTTAGTAGTGTGCTCAGACATTTGAGAAGTAAGGCTAAACATGTATAGCTCTGAAGCGGGTTCCACCCCGTTAGAGAATGGAAAGTTGTAAGCTAAAATTTTAGGGGCAAATTTTAAATTCAAAGATTCATTTCGTGGTTAGGTACTTAACAAGAATAAGTCTAAATAGACCTAACAAAGTTAGAGGATGTGATAGATTTTGAAAAGCAAAGATCAACAGCTAAACATTTTTCGGTTTAACAAACATTAGGGGAGATAAATTTTGGGGTTTATTTTGTTGTAATCAAGATTATAAGGGCTTGTTTTGTAAATACCTTGGGGTATATAAATCCCTTGTTAGTTTGTTTCTTTTTAACAATAAGAGCTTAAGAGAACTTGTAGAGAGAACATTCTGAGTGTGTAATATTTCTCTCTCTATAATACACATATGAGATTTGTCATACCATAGTGTTCTTGATTTCTTATCTTAGATCTTGATCATATTACTTGAATTTGGGAATAACAATTGGTATTGGAGCAAGTCTGGTGATTTGAAATTGATCTGAAAACATCAATCTGGAAGAAGTTTGAAGATTTCTTGAGTTTTTGAAGATCTTGAAGAATTTAGTACTGCTGAACCTGTTAGTACTGCTGAACTTATTACTGCTCAGAGTATTAATGCTGCTGAAGATTAATGTTGCTTATATGATGAAGATCAGTATGGAAAGGATGACAGTTGGATTGAAGATATCTATGGAAGCTTAGAGATAATGATGGAAGATTATACTGAAGATCTTTTATTATTTTGTAATTATCTTTTGTCTTCAGTATATGTATAGAATAGTTTGTTTTTCTTTAAATAGAACAATTATTAATTCTGAGTTTAAGCTTTCATAGAGAGAATCAACCTCAAGGTTAGAACCCTAATTCTAGAGAAGTGGAATTCGTATTGGTGAGTCTGTTCATCAATATTGAGGTTGTGTGTAAAAGCTTGTTACTTTCAATCATTAAATAAAGTTTGCAAGTTGTTCATTAGATTACTGTTTTGTTTACTGTTTCATTGAATATCAAAGTGTTATTCCGCAAACTTCTTTGATATTGTTTTCTAAGAGTGTATTCTTGTTAAGAATTAAGATCCTGACAGTCACTGCTAAGATGCATAGCCGATATACATATTGTAACGGTATTTATATACACAATTCAGTTTAGTGTAGTCCAACTGTACATATTGTTGTCATTTTACATGGTTGGTTGAGACGTGTTAGTTGAACCCTATTATGCTAGTTCAGTCGAGGTCTTGAATGCATCAACTTTTGTTATATGATATGTATCTAAATTTTTAGTGTTTCTTACATGTTGAAGTAACATTTCTTTGAATAGCGCCTAGTTTAAAAGAATGAGCATTCTATAATGCCATATGGGTCGAGAAACACATCAATAATGATATGATGTTAGTGAGCGTAGTGTGCAGAACATACTTAGATGAGTTCTTATAGCCATTTTAGTAGTGTGCTCAGACATTTGAGAAGTAAGGCTAAACATGTATAGCTCTGAAGCGGGTTCCACCCCGTTAGAGAATGGAAAGTTGTAAGCTAAAATTTTAGGGGCAAATTTTAAATTCAAAGATTCATTTCGTGGTTAGGTACTTAACAAGAATAAGTCTAAATAGACCTAACAAAGTTAGAGGATGTGATAGATTTTGAAAAGCAAAGATCAACAGCTAAACATTTTTCGGTTTAACAAACATTAGGGGAGATAAATTTTGGGGTTTATTTTGTTGTAATCAAGATTATAAGGGCTTGTTTTGTAAATACCTTGGGGTATATAAATCCCTTGTTAGTTTGTTTCTTTTTAACAATAAGAGCTTAAGAGAACTTGTAGAGAGAACATTCTGAGTGTGTAATATTTCTCTCTCTATAATACACATATGAGATTTGTCATACCATAGTGTTCTTGATTTCTTATCTTAGATCTTGATCATATTACTTGAATTTGGGAATAACAATTGGTATTGGAGCAAGTCTGGTGATTTGAAATTGATCTGAAAACATCAATCTGGAAGAAGTTTGAAGATTTCTTGAGTTTTTGAAGATCTTGAAGAATTTTGAAGAAAAAGTCGATATGTGTTCTACAATTTTTGTGATTTGGTCATTTTTTTGATTGATTTTGAAATCAAATTAATTGTATGATCATCATTTGATTGATCTTAATCGATTTCTTTCCACAATTTCAACTTAGTTTGAATAATTTGATCAAATTTAAAGATTTTTGTGTCTTTAAAAAACATGACTTGTTTTTCATGTTCTTGGATGGAAATTTGGTGATTTGATCCAAATTTGATGTTTAGACTTTCACAATTTGTGTTTCTTAACACAAGTGCATTTTGATTTCAAAGATTAACAAATGAATTTTGAGTATGGATAAATCAATTTTTTGATTAGCTCGTTTTTGTTGCTATGCCTGAAAGATATCGCATTATTCCTTGTGGTTTGTCGCACAATAAAGATGACAAGATATCGCATGATTGTTTGTGGTTTGTTGCACAATAAATATGTTCTTACTGATTAAGTGATTGTATATCACACACCAAAAAACGCTCATCATACGATAAGTTGGTGTACATCGCACAATAATATTTGAATTGGACGGTGGGCAACATTGTATAAGAATTGGACAACTGGGTTTCACTTTTAAAATTTTGATTGGTTGATTGGAACTCCCATGCAGAGGAGTCATCTACGAGAGTTTATATCAAAGCTAATATAGGGTTGTTTATAAAGTTTGTTGCGATAGTTGATGTTGTATTAATCTAGAGGTTTGCGATACTATAATATATCGTACAAAGAAGGTTTATTCTTTGAAACTATCGCACATAGAAGGTCTCTTCATCATGCTATATCCTAGTTAATCGAACAACACAAGGAGTAACACTAAAGGCTTAAGAGAACTTGTAAAGAGAACATTCTGAGTGTGAATATTTCTCTCTTTATAATATACATATGAGATTTGTGATATCATAGTGTTCTTGATTTCTTATCTTAGATCTTGATCATATTACATGAATTTAGGAATAACAAATTTCTCCAAGTTAAAGAAAACGATATCAATATTGATCTGGAAGCATGGCAAGTGAGTTTGAGATCAGGATAAACAAGTATTCTAGATATTGAAACCAAGAGATGAGTAGAATATAGACTTAGGTACCATTTGTTTTTTAAAAGGTCTGAAGTCTTATTTTACTTCTGATTAATAAGAGGTGGTGCTGAAGTCTGAAATTTGAATTAACAAGACTGTATGTTTTTGTAACGTCTGGAGGTGTCCTAAGAGAAAGAAGAGCATATGAACTGAGGTGGCGATAAGAGGTTTTAAAAAGTTAGGTCACCACTTCTTATTTCAGATGTATTTAAGAGTTAAGAGGTTCCGAAACCCGGGAAAAAAACAGTCTAAATCTAAAAAAGTCTGAATGATTCAAACTTAAGAGTCATTAAGAGGTTTTTTAAAAAAAACAAACAACCCATTAGTTGTATCTAGAAATACTAGAAGATTTCATAGAGTACGATGATGCTAGGAGGCAAGTATATCGCCTATGCATCATGCCCATTGTCATAACATGAGAAGGAGTTACTTGACTCATGACTTAGAGTTAGAAGCAGTGACCAATACATTCAGGTGATGGAGGCATTATCAATATGACATAAAGTATGTTATGTATATAGATCATGAAAGTTACAAGTCCTTTCTCGATAGGAAAGGACCAAGTTAAATAGAGATGTTGATTAGCACCGTAGAAGAACTATGGGGGAGAGATCCACTATCGTACATGATAGGTGAAGGTAGTTGCCAATGTGTTAAGTAGAACGGAAAATCCAAAAGTGGTAAGAGTTTGGGCCGTGAGAGTAGATATCCCAAATGATTCTGATTGATCATATGCAAATAACTTACAAGAAGTTCTTCGAGAAAAAGGACATTAAAAAATATAGAATCAGTAGTAATTTTTAGTCATTATTAGTATCCTTGGATGAAATCTTGAAGATTTTGAAACATAATATGGATCCTTAGGGAGGCCTAAGATGAATGGTGTAGAAGAATCACGTAAATCCATGTGGTGTAGACGAATGGATTACACATTCCATCGAATACATATCCTTTCCCAAAAACTATCCAACCTTAGATAGAATAATATTACCATATTCTATCACAACCTTAAAATGTACTTCACATAATACAAATCCAGACACCAAATTCTTCCTTATTTCAAGAACATGAAGCACATTAGTAAGAGTTATCTTCTTACCGAAAGTGAAGAATAACTCCACACTTCCTTTACCTTGCACATTGGCGGTATGATAGTCATCCAACAAGACTTCATGACTATGTGAAGTCTCTGTGTAATCCTTGAAATATGAGTGATTTATTGCACACGTGTGTGGTTGCACCCGATTCATACCACCAAATATTACTCATGGTTGCAACAACCATATGAACCTCTTGTATTATACCATATCAATGATTTCGTTGGCGAACTCTTCAACCAAGCTTGCACTTCCACTTAATTCATTTCCTTGTTGAGTTTGCTCTTTCTTGGGATTTAGGCAAAGTTGTCGTATGTGATCTTTCTTTCCACATTTGTGACATACGATTTACGGAAATATCCTTTTCTTTTTCTTGTTGGTTGAATGTGCTTCAATCATCGATCTTCCTCTTCTTTCCTTTCTGATTTTTCTGACTAGGCTTTGGAAGTTGAAGAAACATTGATCTTTCTCATTGATTCGTGCTTCTTTTTCAACTCGAAGGTGTTTCAGTATTTGTTCCAAAGTGAAATCCTCAGTTGTATGCAGAAGTTTCTTGCATTAATCATTCCAAGAAGGTGGTAACTTGGCAATGATTCCTCCAATGATCAATTTGTCGGTAATGGATATCTTCATATCCTTAAACTTAGATATTAGAGTTAAAAACTCATGAAGTTGATCTAAAAGGGAAGTATTATCAACCATAGAAAATTCAAAAAACTTTTAGGTTATGAACCTATTTGCCCTTTGATTGCACTTGAATTCCAAAGAACTCCAAATTTCTTCGGTGGACTGAATTAGTGTGAAGAGATCATAAAGTCGGTCAGAAAGTGATTAGAATGTATCCCTACAAAGCATTTCATTCTCTCCACATTTCTTTCTTTCTTTCAACGGCTCTCTCATCGGTATCATTACTTGATGAGTTTGGCAAAATTTGCAAATCAGGATCCAAGATGTAAATGACTTTAAAAGCAGTGAGTAAAAACTTCTTTTTCTCCTTCCAATGTAGAAAATTTGTACCATGAAAACGATTAAGTTTGATTGGATCATTGCCCAACAACTTCATGGTTTTATAAACACCATCTATAATACAAACTAATAATATCATAAGATTGTTAGAAAAATAAGATTAAAGGAGAAAAGTGTATAAAAACAATGATTAGGACATGATTTATCACTATCCTTAGGATATTTTAGCCCTCACTAATCAAGGTTGTTTGGGTCGTGGTTAATATAACCTTAGGATTCCTAATCAAATGAATATATTCAACAACTAAATATATTCATCAATAAACAATCTGCAGAAACATGAATGTAGGTATGAAAAGAATTGTTATTTTATGATGTCAAATGATGAAAGGAGTGCAAATATATATAGATTTGTGTTCCTAAGTGATTTAGATAAGATATAACCGAAATTAGATCTTATCCAAACAAAACCCAGGGAAAAACGGCCAAAAATTGTCAAAACACGCAACGTGATTGTAACAGTCTAATTTAAGAATTTCGTAACAAAACCAATACTTATTTTGTATAAATAAATATGTAGATGAACTATACGAATACAATGTAATAGTATTTTATTATGTGAATGTTAATATTTTATCATGTTATATATATATATATTGATAATATAAACATGAAAAAATATTTATTAAGTTTATAATTTAATAACAATAATATATTTAGAAAGAAATAGTTTATTTAAATATATATATATATATATATATATATATATTATAATTTATTTAAGATCCATATATATATGTGTGTGTGCGCATCGTGCAGTGTAATCATGATTTTTTATGTTATATTAAACTCATTATATATATATATATATATATATATATATACAGAGAGAGAGAGGGTCATTCTTTTGTTAACCAATGATTTTGTGTTAACCTTGTTAACTAATCAGGACCCTTAATCTTGAAAATAAACGGTTGTTATTAAAACAGAATTTTAAATTAAAAAAAGGAAAACATTTCGGTTCAAAAAGGATGTTCATATACGAACAAGGTTAAAAAGGTAAAAGTGTTTTAATTGATAAACTAGGAAACGTATCAAACCTCCTAAATACTAGGTACCATCTTCGCCTTCCAATTCCTCAACCCCATCATCACCAACTTCGGCCACTGCACCACCCTCAACAAATACCTCTCTTCCACCCTCATCACCCTCTCTGCTCTCTCCTGCTTCTTCTCTACCTTCACCGACAGCTACCAAGATCTCACCGACGGATCAACCACTACCAAGATCTCCGCTGAAACCAAATTATATATATCGTATCCCCATCTACGACCATCCCTGTCTTCTTCTCTGACCATCCTTTTCCTCACGGTGCTCATACCATCTAACCTATCTCGTAGCCTCCACGTCCATTTCTTCCGCCAACATAGATTTGGGTGTTGCCACCATCGACCTCCACAAACAGATCGGATGTTTGAGGTTTGGTTCTCGAGACGAGTTTCCACAGTCATATCCGACGTTTGGATAATCACCATTAAGACAAGATTGGATTTCGAACACACATGGCTAAAATGAGATATGGGTTTCGAAGAACATGGTCATCTTTGTCAAAGCACATCGCATCTGCAAACTCGTCGTATCCATCCTTACATATTGCATCTCCATCCTAACAGTTTGAGTTTAAATTTTAGAGATGTAAGCTTTATTTTGATTTTTGATCTGCAAACTCGTCGTCTGAGGTTTTCATTTTTTATTTTAGGGATGGTTTTTGGTTCATATATATGAATATTTGTGAAGGGTGGGTTTATTGTTCATATATGTGAATGTTTTTGAAGGGTGGGTTAGGGTTTATTGTTCATATAAGAAACAAAAGATTTTTCTCTACTCTTTAGAATTTGAATATAAGAAAAATAAGGAGTTACATATGTAATTTGCTATGTGCATAACTGCACTTGGTGATTGCATATATATGAGATGATTATTGAACACAGCGAAGGTAAATGCACTTATCTACTGATTTGGTACTATGTGCATATATGAAAACTATTTTTTCATTTATTTACACCAAGATCCAATGAGGACTATGTGCATATATGAAATCTGTTTGGTCTGCCTATCTGAAAATTGTTAGTCATTTATGTGCATAGATGCACTTTTTCCAAGTGCATATATGCAATGACTTGTTCTGTAAAATTGATTTACATGTGCATATATGAACCCAAATGCAACCATTTATCATTCTAACTGTGTAAAATAGTGCACATATGAAAACTGTCTTTTGCTTATTTTCCTATGTGCATATATGAAAACTGTCTTTTGCGTGCATATGTGAAAATTGGATGTACATTTGTGTGCATAAATGCACTTGCTGAACCGGGTTCAATTTCATTGTCGTCCACGATTTAAAAAAATAAGAAAAAAAAAGATTCTAGGATTATAGGAAGAAGACGCAGGAATGAAAAAAAAAGAATCAAAGTGATGATAAGAAGATTAGGATAAGCAATTAAAAAAAACTAATCAATTCCATAATTATCTCAAATCCCATAAATATCTCATAATGTGATTATGATATAATATAATATTAATTAAATTTAAAATTTATAATTCCTAATTTACCCTTGCTAAAGAAGCGGTTACATATACTAAATCTAAAAAATTCTTGAAATCGTATTGGTCTAAAATGGTTAACAAATTTAACACAAAATCTTTGGTTAACAAAAGAAAATGACCTTATACATATATATATATATATATATATATATATATATATATATATATATATATATATATAGGTCAATAATCAAATGAAAACCAAAAATATGTTACAAACCCTTGAGAACCGATATAAAAATATTTTTTTACATGATTTTTTTTCATCAAAACGTATGATTTAAGATATTGTTTTACCTATATTTTTGCTCACCTTGTGAAATGATTGCACGTGAAATTTGATTTTTGATTCACCTAGTGAAATGAAAAATACAGGTAAAAAATATTCATGTGGTGAAACAAATACATGTGAAACTATCATATTATGAAACAAATATATGTGAAACAATATTTTAAATCCAAGCATTTGGTGAAAATATATCATGTAAAAAAATATTTTTATATTGGTTCTCACAGGTTTGTAACATATTTGTGGTTTTCATTTGATTTAGCCCCTATCTAAATCAAATATATATATTTATATATATATTTGAATATATATATATATATATATATAATATTAGTAATAACAATAACAATAAAATAAATACATATTATAATGAGTTTCTTGATGACTCATCATTTTAAATTAATACATTAATGACCACCTATCAATGCTATTTATGACACTTGTTTAAATATATTATCATGACACCACCGAGAAACTAGAGGTCTCCAAGTTTATAAACCCATTTTAATTCTCACTTCATTTTTTTAAGCAATCTAGAAAGTAAGTTGAGAGGGAAAAAAAGTAAAGAGCTTTTAGGAAGAGAAGTGGGACTTTGATAAGTAAAACCCTCTATGGGCTAATTTTTTTTCCTAAGGGTTTCTCCCCTCCAGCGACTCTCCGATATCCCTACACCATTTCTTAACCTGTTACTTTCAGACTTCTCCGGTAGCTCCGACGTCGACCATCTGTTCCCGCTGGTTCCTTGTCCCCATGGCTACGAACAACGACACCATTGAGGCGATGTCATCACTCACAACAAAAATCCACGTTTCTCCAACCCAAACCTTTCTCAAGGTGGAAGACACCACGGATACCACCGCTATTCAGACGATGGAGGAACCCCATCTGGATGTGTTCGCCGAATCCTCGCTGGTCACCCGGGTGTTCTCCAAGATTGGATACAACACTTCTTTTCTTAAAACCATTTTCAACAGGATATGGAAATTTAGAGGAACATGGCAGGTGAGATTTCTGGGTAATGACGATTCGATCTCCTTCTTTGGGTTCTCCTTCTCCCCTTCCTCGGATCAAACTTGGGTGATTCAACGGATGTTGTGATGTTTTTCCGGTGGGTTCCTCATTGGGACCCCATGGCCTATCCTCAGCACCATTCCGTTACTTTTCACGAAAATAATCTCTCATCTTGGGTTAAAAAGGCAAACCCCAACGCTGAATTCAAATGGAAAGGCACCAACCTGGACATGATCTGAGCTAGTACCATAACTCGGGTAAATCTTTCAGTGGATAAACGGCCATGTGTGGGAATTTTCATACCTTTTGAGGGAAGGATGAAATGTATCCAATTTAAATTTGAGACACTCCCAATCATTTGCTATTGATGCGGGATTTGGGGCCATGAAATCCCATATTGCACCAACAAAGTGGTGGCGATTCGTGACACAGACGACCCGAAAAGGAAGCTCATGCAACTCTATGACTATGTATTTTCGGTGGATGTGTGGGAGATTGCTTCACCTTGCTTTATGTCAAGAAGGAATGGATGGTGGAAGAACTCAAGACCTCTCAACCAAACAAAAAAACCGCTACTCTAATGGACGTCACCACCACCAATGTCAACGCCGGCAGTAGCTCAAAGTCTCCGGCAAAGTCCCCCTCGAAGGTAACCTCTATCCCTTTGGTTGACCATGACAAAAGTAAAATCACTTTTTTTTTGGAAATGAAAAACAACCCATGAATGGGAATCATCACCACTCTAGTCCTGTGACCAACTTTGTTTTGGAGAAAAGTACACTGGAACCTTCCTATTCTACCAAGAATAAAGCCAATACCATTGCAAAAGAAAAAGTCGATAAGACGTTTGGAACTTTGACCTTACATGTCAACTTTGTGGGAGACAAAAATCAAAAAGATTTGGGTGATGTGAACTTTGGAAACCACTCCCACCTTTTGGAGCATAGTCGTCCACCACCCTAGTGGAGACTATAACTCCACAAAAAGCAAAAACCCAACAATTACCATACCCCATTTCCTATTACTAGTAGCACTAGTGGGACCCCCTCACCCCCAATGTATACGGACCCCCACCCACATATTCATATTAACCCCATGCAAACTACTTTTCATCCTCATGCCAAACCAAACAGTACCCCCCCCATCCATGCAACACATAGAAACCAAGTTTCCTCCATCCTTCGATAGTGGACTGTCTATACTCGACGCATCCACTCCGAGCAGGAAATGTCTCTCTATTAAAGACAAAGCACGGAAGCTACACAGTAAGAAGAAGAAAGTGGGTTCCAACGATCCGGAAGGGATCAAAGCTCTCACTGATGAAAACCTTTCTTCTCCGACAACCAACATCTCGAACCAAGATTTACCAAAGGTGGGACCCGTTGCATGGGCCTGTCTACACCAATGAACATTTTATCTTGGAACTGTTGAGGCCTTGGGAAACCCCAGGGCGGTTCCGGTACTTAGAGATCTTGTGAGAGGCTCTAGGCCAGATGTTATCTTTTTATTTGAAACGTTTGTCTCACACAAAAGTAGATTACCTTAAAAAATCGTTTGGGGTTTGACTCTTGTATCGCTGTCAGTTGTAACAGTCGCAGTGGCAGCCTTTGTGTTCTTTAGAATAATAAAGTGAAATGTTCTCTTTTATCGTATTTTTAGAATTATATTGATCTTGAAATTATTGATTGTAATCATTGAACTTGGTGTCTTACAGGTTTCTATGGTTACACATAAAGAGGGAGACACCTAGATTCTTGGAATCTTCTCCGATCGCTTACCACCCGTTCAAATAGACCGTGGATTGTCATAGGAGATTTAAATGATCTTGTTTCCCAACAGTAAAATCAAGGTCTCCTAGAACACCCCGATTGGTGCATTTACGGGTTTCGTGAGGCGCTCTCCAACTGTTACTTATTGGATCTCCCCATGCATGGGTTCCTTTTTACCTGGTGCAGACACAAACGGAAACCTAACGAGGTTTATGAGCGTTTGGATCGAGCCATCGGCTCTCAATCATGGATCAATCTTTTCTCCCACCACTGGGTTGAAAATTTGATTGACCCGATCTCTGACCACTCCCCTAATATTGTTGCATATGCAGAATATCAATAACTCCATCTTCTTGGCTCATAGAATCTTCTATTTCGAATATAAATGGCTTCAAGAAGATTCGTTCACTGACATAGTCACAGACAGTTGGGATTTCTCATCGACTCATAGCCTCCCGGGTAGACTATCGACAATGTTCGGCAAACTTAGTTCTTGGGGTCGAAAACTCAATGCAACCCAAAGGGTGGAAATCAAGGATTGTACTTACAATCTTTCGCACGTTTAAAAGAAAGTTTTTCGGTCGATGATGCCAAAGTTTTTGAACAAACTAAGACTAAAATGGTCTCCCTCCTCCTCAAGGAAGAGGAGCATTGGAAACAAAGAGCAAAGGTGTTTTGGCTCAAAGACGGTGATGCTAATACCAAAACTTTTCACGCTTTTGCTAATGGAAGACGAAAACGCAATTGGATTCGACGGCACAAAAATGATAATGGGGTTTGGATTACGGACGAGAATGGTATTCCCAATCTTGCCACCGACTACTTCCACAAACTTTATTCCTCTAGTAATGGTTTGTCTATGCAGATGGTTGCCAAAGTTCTAGAATCCATTAACGAGGATGACAATTTATTTCTTATGGCTCCGTTCACAAAAGATGAATTCAAGGATGCTTTATTCCAAATGCATCCCGATAAAGCCTCGGGCCCCGATGGTTTTAACCCCCGTTTCTTCCAACATTTTTGACCAACTATTAGCAATGACATCTTCGAGGTCAGTAGTAGTTGGCTCCATAACCGACGGTTCCCTCTAGGGGTGAACGACTCCATTATTACTCTCATTCCTAAATGTGACGAACCAAAGTCTATGAAAGATCTCCGACCGATAGCTCTTTGCAACGTGGTGCTCAAAATTATTACAAAGGTACTTGCAAATCGGCTCAAAAAAGTCCTCCCCAAAGTCATCCGTGAGAATCAATCGGCCTTTTTAAAAGGTAGACTTATCACGGATAATGTTTTACTTGCGTTCGAAATCTTACGTAGCATGAAGAGAAATACCCGGAAAAAATGGGGTGATGTTGCCCTCAAGATTGATATAAGTAAAGCATATAATAGGCTTGATTGGGGTTTCTTACGGCTCATTATGTTAAAAATGGGGTTTTCAAACCATTGGGTCGACATGATCATGACGTGTGTGGAAACGGTTAGATACTTTGTGCGGATAAATAACGACATTGCAGGTCCCATCACTCCTAAAAGAGGTTTTCGAAAAGGTGACCCGCTATCTCCTTACTTGTTTATCATTTGCATGGAAGGTCTCTCTTCACTTATCGATGATGCTGTGACTAGTGGCCGGCTCCACGGGTGTCGTGTTACTAGACGGGCACCGACCATTTCTCACCTTCTATTCACAGATGATGAGTTTCTTTTTTGTAGGGCCACCATTGAGGAACATAGCACGCTCAAAAATATTCTTGCCACTTTCGAAAAGGCCTCCGTTCGAGCGATCAATTTTGACAAATCCGGAATCATGTGTAGTAGCAACATCGCACCGGATCTTAAAGAGACGATTTCCCATGTTTTGGGAGTTTCAAATCCCCTTGATACGGGGAGATATTTGGGCCTTCCCTCCATGATAGGCAAGAATAAAAGATCTATTTTTAGACATATCAAAGTCAAAATTTGGCAAAGACTATCCGGGTTGCGACAAAAGCTTATTTCTAAAGCGGGACGTATAACTCTCATCAAGGTCGCGGCCCAGGATATCCCGGTTCACGCCATGAATGTTTTCTTACTCACGAATACCATTATCGAGGAGATGCATTGGATGTTGAATTCGTTTTCGTGGAGCTCAAAACGTGATGGCTCGAGAGCTATCAATTGGCTCACTTGGGATCGTCTTTGTACCCCACAAAAGTATGGGGGACTCGGTTTCAATGATCTTGCGACCTTCAATTTAGCTATGTTGGGAAAACAAGGTTGGCGCCTTTTAACCAACCCAAATACGTTGACTAGCCGGGTTTTCAAAGCCAAATATTACCCAAAAGGGGATTTTCTTGACGCGAGGTTGGTTCACGCACTGAACTTTATGTGGCAAAGTATTTGGAGCTCTCAAATTATCGTAAAGGAAGGTTATAGGTGGAAGGTAGGCTCCCGGACGGCAATTAACGTTTGGAGAGATCTGTGGTTACGTGATGAACACAATTTTAGAGTGGTAACGACGACCCCCGCTAACTTAGCGGACCTCCGTGTTTGTGAGCTCTTTTTGACGAACTCACTTGAATGGGACCGGAACCAAATCTGTCATATTTTTTCCCCGTGGGATCAGACGGAAACCCTCAATCTCCCTCCTCGTAGGAATAACTTTCCCGATAAGTTAATCTAGCATTGGTCTACAACTGGGTCTTATTCGGTCAAAAGTGGATACCGTTTGATTATGGAACGACTTAATCCTAACTCCCATCACTTTGTGAATGGTAAGTGGAACAAAGTTTGGAATAGCAATACCCCGCAAAAAATTCCTAATTTTATATGGAGAATGAGTAGAGACGTTCTTCCTCATCAAGTCAATCTCCAGAAAAGGGGCGTCAATATCCCTTGCTCTTGTGTTCTTTGTGAGTTGTGACGTCAATCCGGAGAACAATTGGCATCTTTTTATCAATTGCCCGATCACTAAAGAGATTTGGATGGAGGATGGGTTTTGGAATCTTATTGACATGAAGGCGAACCTTTCCAACGACTTTACTAGTTGGTTCTTTTCCATACTAGACGAATGCTCCCCGACTTTTATTGATAAATTATTGATCATGTTGTGGAGTATCTGGAACCATAGGAACGATGCCTTATGGAACAACCTTCTAAAACCTAGCTCGGTGATTAACCACAATGCTAAGACTTTCTTACTCGATTGGTAGTTGCGGTGGGCTTATGGACTTAAAAACAGACGGTTGGGAGGGTCGATTGATGTAATAACTGGCACAAACCGCTGGTGGGATACTCGAAATGCAACACGGACGCTTCTACGAATGATGATCGGGGCCGATCGAGGTGGGGTATTGTTATCAAAGACGATCATGGTACTTATATGGCAGCTCGTACGATGACGAGACTCGAAATCCCGCTTGTGAAAGAATGCAAGGCGCTGGCCTTAGAAGATGCTTTGTTGTGGACCTCTGAGTTGGGATTGCAACGTATTATCTTTGAAGTGGACGCGAAACAAGTGGTCGATGCCATACATTCTGATCGGGATGATGCTTCGAAACTTGGTGACATTATTTCACGGTGTTGGACGATTTTATGCATCAACAACTCTTATGCTATCAAGTTTGTTTGACGACTTGCTAATGGGGTTGCGCACGATCTTGAAAAAAGAGCCCAGTTCCTTCTTTCTCCCACTATGTTTTTTGATTTACCAAATTTCCTTGTTGATTCTATGAATGTAACAACCCAACCAGAAACGACAAGATAACAAATAAATCTTAATGATCAAAATATAAATTCATTCCAAAACGGCCCCAAGCGTACAACTTAAAATCAAGGTTTGCAAGAGCAACTTATACACAACTGAGAGATTACAGAGAATAACTAAAATGTCGGTCATCTATCTCTTCCCGCTATACCTTCTCTTTGCCCTTATCAGCTCTGCCTAAATCACGCCTGCCTGAAAAGATTTTTAGTTTTGAAAGAGCGAGGGTTAGACCATAGGTCTGGTGAGTTCCCTCTAACAGTTAAGTGATAAAAATAACTTTCCAGCAATTTAAATCAACAGATTTATATGCACAAAGAGATAAAACACGCTACTGATCACACGACCGTCAAAGACGATGTGTCTAACTCGCGCTGCCTTAATTTTGGGACACACCCCCAATGGCATAAACGGGCCACACTCCCCGGCACGAGTAGGCGGGCCACAATCCCCGACTTAGGTCACATTCTCCACAAATAATGTATGCATACATTTAAACATCAACAATTTATACACACTTAAATCATTTCATAATAAACATTCCATCGTAAATAAATCAAAGTTTAAAATTAAACTTCACATGCTTCCGTTACCAAAAGGTTTTTAGTTCAGAAAAACTCACCTGATGTCCTTTGCTCAATGCCTTGCGTCTATTTCTATAGAATCCGAATTGTAACCTATAAAAATAAGACGTTGTTTGGTAAACTCTCGATACATTCTAATTTAACGAAGTTGCCTCTACCCCAAAATCTCGACAGTTTCCTAACTTTTAAGAGAACCCAACACACTAAATTCAACTCACGACAAGGTACTAAAAATTAAATTGGCAATAACCTACACTCCAACAAATAAAATCCCACTAAAAATTGAACTTTAAGTTAATTAAGGCTTTGGCCCACCTGCAACATTAATTAACTCCATCATGGGTTGCGGCCCACATGCAGCATAAATCAATAACAAACTGCGGCCCACATGCAGCATTAATTAAATTTCAAAGTTTCGACCCACAAGCAAAGACCGGGGACCGGAGCCAAATAGGCTGATCGGTGTGGCTTCCTTGACCGGGGCCAATGGCCGACCGGTGTCCCGAGGTCCGGGGTCTTTCCCCCTCTCGACCGGTCTCTAAAGTCGACCGGAGTCTCCTTTCTCGCCCGATGCCACAAAATGACCAATGCCTAAACAATGACCGGTGTATACCCAAATGACCGGTGTCAACTTTTATCGACCAGTCCCGCAATCCGGTGACCAGATTATCGAACATAAACTCAGAGATTCAATTTCGGTTTCGCACAGTATAGAAAAGTTCAGAAATTAATAACCAACCACTCCAATAACCATTAATCATGAGCCGAAACTTGAATTCATCACACACTTTAATGATTAATTAGAGAATCTTCTAACAATTTCCATTCATTTCAACCTAGAAAATTTCAACTTCAGATTAAAACACTACCCCCAAAAACAACTATTAAGATTCAAACATTTATAAATAGAGATTTTAAGTCACAAGATGATTTACCTCAAAATGAACTCCAACCACCCTTGAATTCATTGAAGACTCCACCCTTCCTTCTCGGTCTCTGAAATCGCCAAAGGTTTCTCCTCACATTTTCAGCTGCCACAAACACACACTCACCTTTACCTCCAGGGTTAAATTATTATTTTCCAACTTTTCAATCTAGACCCCCTTCACTATAGCCTTTCCAAACTGTTACCCCAACTTTTAAATTCTTTGATTTCTAACCCGGTTATTACAATATCCCCCCCTCAAAAGAATTCCGTCCCCGGAATTCCTTCGTCAAACAAACTGGGATATTGGTTCCTCAACATAACGTAGTTTTTCATCTACTTGAATATCGCCCAAAGGCACCACCACATCTGCTTTCACAAAACCTCTTTTCAGATTAAACACATGGAATGAGGAATGACTTCCACTCAGATCTTCAGTAGATTTACTTTGTAGACTTCTTCTCCCAACTCGCTCGACAATAGCAACGTCCCAACGAATCTAGGTCTTAATTTCCATTTCTTTCTGAATCGATCACCCTCTTCCCATACGAGACTGGTAACTTTACATTCGTCACCGCTTGAGACTAAAGACTCGTAATGCTAAATCTAACCCAGATAGTACCATTCTATTAACCAAACCATTATGATCCATACCCAGCCACACGTAGCCATCAGATTACCCCTCGATTACAACAACTTCCATAACCGATAAAATTTTACCGGAGTCAACACCACGACAACATGCATCACTAATTACACAATCACTCCACTTACCAACATAACACATCGTCCATTGTAGACATCTCCTACATCTCACAGTCACGAGTTTCTTCATCATGCAACTTGCCCTTGCAATCAACCACTCTTAGTACAACATAAGTCCAACGCAGAAGCACCTTCTTTGTCGACCCACGTTGATCTCAACTCCTCGACATTATCCAAATATCACACGCTAAAATACCTCGCTCCGATGTCAACACTTCAACTTCTCGCATATTGGTAGAAACTTCCAAAATTCCAACACCCTCGTAAACTATCAGTCCCAACTAGCCAAAAAATGCGACACATACTTTCATTTCTCATTGCATCCACAATCACCCGACCAAATGCACAATACAAACCCAACTTTACCCGCTCAACACGGAGTGACCAAGCTCATACAAACTTTTCCAAATAGTTTAACACAGAACAACGGACTCACTTGGAATCCCCTTTTTGCACATTGCTAAAACTGACACTATGGTCCTTCACTCCGAACACTATATCCCAACACCTCTATCTTCTCCCTTGAGGATTTCAAACACACTTCTAACGACCGACTCACGGATTAGCAGCGTGAACTTTTGGGTCAGCTGCACGATTTTTATTTAGCAACACTCACACTGCACCGAACGCCATATTCTCTTTCTCATACCCACGCTATAGATTTATAAATTTGCTAGCAGAATCTAAAACATACCTCCACATTTTGTCATTTGGCAAACTTCTTACTCTCAAATTTCCCACCTTTCTGACATGATATCTTCCCTCTCTTCATACTACAAGAAACACTGCTCACCCAACATTGCTTACTCTATTCATTGATGATTCCCAAACGTATCGAATCACGTTTACCTTACTTTGCTTGATCAACCGACTATCCACAATTCTTACGCGAGATAGTCAACCCAACACTTCCAAATTATTACCCACTACCCGAAAGCGCCACAAAATTCTCGCTCTCCAAACAGGATTACCCAATTTGCTAAAATCCCTTCACCCCAAAGAATACTTCAACATGCCAACAGATTTCCTATCTACTACACAACCCCTTTAATTAAGCAGTTCGACACTTTCCACAACCATTCCAGGGATATAAGGTAATTCCGCCCAAAACCTGTCGTAATCCAGAACATACGGTTCCTCACTTAGATAGCCGCCAATCATCATTTTTATTCCCAACTTAGCAATACCCCGATATTAACCAAACATTCGCACATCCCAACCACATACTTACCACTTACAAAATATTCCCCATAGATCTTCGAACGAGGACGCTCAATCCTATAACAATAATGCCAGAATACTACGTATCCTCAAGGAAGCTTTTTATCACTTTAATGATTTGGACTCCCAACTATGTCATAAAGGCATCACCAACTCATAGTTACAACCATCACTCTATTACCTCATCCCAGAACAACTGCGAAGCTCCACAATCACTTGGCACACATACAAATACTGTCCTCCTCTCCCTGGTCATGATACTAAAATCGGACTTCAAGGAATTCCACGACCTCGTCTTTCTCGAACCTGAATAAATCGCAAAACTATGATCTTCAAAACCACCCAACAAGATATCGCTCCATATCGGCTCAATGCGACCTGCTGAAATCAAACTCCAGTAGCCCGAAAGATTACACGTACTAGCTCGAAGTCTTAAATACTCAAAGCGCAACCCCTCCCAGTCGTGCTATATATAAACTTCGCTCCCACATAACCAACAAAACCTCATTAATAAAGAACCACCTGACCGAACTAGCAACATTTCATTTTTGTAAGATCCACACAAGGTTGTTCATCATCACAATAGGTACACACACCTTTTCTGAATAACTCTTCGCTTCTTCACGAAACTCCCCCAAAACTACTCATAACTATTTCTTCATTTTCAGCGCCCCGCCATTCACCACAAAAAAATGGTTGTTGATTTCAACATCGACAGTCGACATGGTGGTACTTCAACCACATCTCCGACTAGTAGGATTCCCAAAGGGATCTACCTCTGCCGACACAACATATAAAAGTATCACAATGACTTCGAATCTCACCCTGAACATAAACATCCACCGACATCCTCATCTTATGCCACTGGCAAGCGAATATGCCCTAAAACATCCTTAACGCCGAAGATCAAGACTTCCAATAACCCCCTCCCGCTATTTACCACATTTCCTTAACAGGAACGCCAAAGTCAAGAATTGACTACCTCCTGATCGAGTTTCACACTTCCACTCTCCAAAAACTACCATCATTCTTAATTGCAACCTTCCCCCCCCCCCCCACGACCTAGAGAGTTCATAGCCTTCATGCATGACACACAAATATTTAAACTCTTGACACGTTTGAAAATTTAGAGGATACTTACATTATGAAGCAACCTTAAGTGTACACAACACAACACTGACTTAACAAAGCACAACGATTTCAAGAATCGTTCAACCTCAACTCCACAATAAATTTCTCTTCGCCACACCCCAATATCGGTATTGTCACATTTGAAAATATTTCCGATGAACTTTACACACACGATTTATAAAATACTACAAAATTGCTTACACTGAGCGTGTCAAACGACTCTCACCCTCATTGTTATGGCAACACATGCCTGTACCAAACTCACTTATAAAATCGTGCGACCCAATGTTGTTATAATTTTCACAGCAAAAACTAACTCATTCATAACGAAGTAAATTATGTTTCCCATGTAAAAAAAAATTTATCGCTCAATACAACATACTTGTCTTTTCAATCCAACACATATTTGCACGCGTCACACGTTTTTCTTTTTTTAAACAAATACCTCGTAAGGCACACACACGCCAAAATATCTGATTTGAATGATATGAAAATCTCCAGCAATTTATTTGACACACAATGCATGGGACTCAATGACATTGAAGGCTATTTACTCTAACAAGGTCCACTGTTTACATTCACTATAATTTATTCCAGACCCCTTGCTTCCGACCAACCAATCGGAGTCCTTTACTGTGCCACAACCTCCGGCACCATCGTCTTCTAACAACCTTGGAAGCCCAACAACTAGTCACCACCGTGACTATTGATTCGTAATTCACGCGTCCTCACTTTGGCCCCAAACAAACTTGCCAACAATAGCTCATTTCCAGCCGATCCTTACTACATATTATCAGTCAACACTGATATCGCCTCTCAACCACCCTTCAAATAACTACAGATTTAGAAGCTTCATTTCTATCATTCGATTATTGCATTAACACTCTCCTGCTTCTCACTAATCGACATACCACTCTACCAAACCGAAGACTCTCTTGGAGCAAAAGCCCATCCCCTAACATTATTCTCTTCCTTATGGACTCAAGAGGTCCTTTCTCAGCAAAATATCTACATTCCGAACGATATTCATCCTAAACGATATTAATCTTACCACTATAAGCGAAGTTACACAACACTTCAGACTAACACTATCATTTCAATGGTACGACTTACTACCCAAAACTACACCCATCGATTGTCTCAGCAATAGAAATCGAGTATGCCCATGTACCTGTAAATTCATAATGGCATTGGCCAGATGCAATTTTGAATTTACCTTACATGAGAATCCTCACTATCGTTATCACGACCCTCGATAATCAAGGTCTTCCTTAAAGACTTCCTAAATCTCAGTTGTGTCCATCTACTCCACAGTTTAAGTTTAGGCCCGTCCGGTCACCTAAATCCCTTAAACTATGGCTCTGATACCAACTGTAACAACCCAACCAGAAACGACAAGATAACAAATAAATCTTAATGATCAAAATATAAATTCATGCCAAAACGGCCCCAAGAGTACAACTTAAAATCAAGGTTTGCAAGGGCAACTTATACACAACTGAGATATTACAGAGAATAACTAAAATGTCGGTCATCTATCTCTTCCCGCTATACTTTCTCTTTGCCCTTATCAGCTCTGCCTAAATCACGCCTGCCTGAAAAGATTTTTAATTTTGAAAGAGCGAGGGTTAGACCATAGGTCTAGTGAGTTCCCTCTAACAGTTAAGTGATAAAAATAACTTTCCAGCAATTTAAAACAACAGATTTATAAGCACAATGAGATAAAACACGCTACTGACCACACGACCGTCAAAGACGATGTGTCTAACTCGCGTTGCATTAATTTTGGGACACACCCCCAATGGCATAAACGGTCCACACTCCCCGGCACGAGTAGGCGGGCCACACTCCCCGACTTAGGTCACATTCTCCACAAATAATGTATGCATACATTTAAACATCAACAGTTTATAACACACTTAAATCATTTCATAATAAATATGCCATCGTAAATAAATCAAAGTTTAAAATTAAACTTCACATGCTTCCGTTACCAAAAGGTTTTTAGTTCAGAAAAACTCACCTGGTGTCCTTTGCTCAATGTCTTGCGTCTATTTCTATAGAATCCGAATTGTAACTTATAAAAATAAGACATTGTTTGGTAAACTCTCGATACTTTCTAATTTAACGAAGTTGCCTCTACCCCAAAATCTCGACAGTTTCCTAACTTTTAAGAGAACCCAACACACTAAATTCAACTCACGACAAGGTACTAAAAATTAAATTGGCAATGACCTACACTCCAACAAATAAAATCCCACTAAAAATTGAACTTTAAGTTAATTAAGGCTTTGGCCCACCTGCAACATTAATTAACTCCATCATGGGTTGCGGCCCACATGCAGCATAAATCAATAACAAACTGCGGCCCACATGCATCATTAATTAAATTTCAAAGTTTCGACCCACAAGCAAAGACCGGGGACCGGAGCCAAATAGGCTGACCGGTGTGGCTTCCTTGACCGGGGCCAATGGTCGACCGGTGGCCCGAGGTCTGGGGTCTTTCCCCCTCTCGACCGGTCTCTAAAGTCGACCGGAGTCTCCTTTCTCGCCCGATGCCACAAAATGATCGATGCCTAAACAATGACCCGTGTATACCCAAATGACCGGTGTCAACTTTTATCGACCGGTCCCGCAATCCGGTGACCGTATTATCGAACAGAAACTCAGAGATTCAATTTCGGTTTCGCACGGTATAGAAAAGTTCAGAAATTAATAACCAACCACTCCAATAACCATTAATCAGGAGCCGAAACTTGAATTCATCACACACTTTAATGATTAATTAGAGAATCTTCTAACAATTTCCATTCATTTCAACCCAGAAAATTTCAACTTCAGATTAAAACACTACCCCCAAAAACAACTATTAAGATTCAAACATTTATAAATAGAGATTTTAAGTCACAAGATAATTTACCTCAAAATGAACTCCAACCACCCTTGAATTCCTTGAAGACTCCACCCTTCCTTCTCGGTCTCTGAAATCGCCAAAGGTTTCTCCTCACATTTTCAGCCGCCACAAACACACATTCACCTTTACCTCTAGGGTTAAATTATTATTTTCCAACTTTTCAATCTAGACCCCCTTCACTATAGCCTTTCCAAACTGTTACCCCAACTTTTAAATTCTTTGATTTCTAACCCGGTTATTACAATGAACGCTATGTGTAACAACATTGATCATTAATTAAATCTTGGCTTTTATTCAAAAAACAAAAAACAAAAAAAAAGTGAATGATCTCTTGTTGGTAGCTTCATGAAGATAGTTGAAAATTTCCAAAGGTAATTATATGATTTAAGTTTTAAATCTTCTACTTTTTTTTATAAATACATACAATATGTGAATCTTTTATTTTTAAGGTTCTTCATCATTAAACATGTCATTATACATGTTTGCATGAATGAAACTTACATATATGAGTGATATTTCATATTTTCTTAACTGGAATATGAGGTACGGTAAATTTTGCTACCGAAAAGATTTGATATCTCATGTTGTAACCGTGAAATCGGTAGAACGTAGTTATCCAACAGACAACAAAAGTCGTAAACAGTGAAAAAATCCGTAAAGAATGGTCTAAATAATGAGCCTATATCTCTGATGAGAGATTTAAAAATATGCTGGAAATAAGGCACAATTTCTGATATGTATTCATGTTATTTCATAGATAATTTTGTGTAGTTTTATTTATTTGCATTTTAAATATATGGCATTTAAATGTTTTGTATGTTAATAAAATATAAAACCATATGATTACTCGGCATTGTTTTGCTAAAGGAAAAAAACGTTTTATTTCTTTTTCCACATATTAAAGTGGAAAACCAAATATCCAAAGGTTGAAGTTGAAGACTTCAAAGTTCTCGAAGATTTCAACATTATATATATGTGATGTAAAAAAAGTTATATATAATAATAATAATAATAATAATAATAATAATAATAATAATAATAATAATAATTAATGTTGTACGTTTAATTTTGTACAAATGATCCATGTAAAGTGATATTTGTGGGAAATTGGCCGAAATGGACCAATCACCGAAAGGGATTGGGCTCCTAGCACCTCCTCTCCGGGCTTTACCAAAATGTCCAACTTGACGCACCAGGAGCCCTTGGACGCACAAGGCGCCCTAGGGCGCACGGTGCGCCTACGCATTGTGCGTCCGCACACCGTGCGCTCTAGGGCGCCTTGTGCGTCCAAGGGCACGTGTCAAGCTGTAATCGTCCCTAATTAGGGTTTCTTATTAGATTTTTGTTGGTTTGCTAGTTTTTCACGTTTTTAAGCTGTTTTTTCAAGTTGATGTGTACTGTATTTTTCAAAAAGTTGTGATATCAAATCAACTTTAGCAGATGAGTTATTTCCCTACGGTGGTTCAAATTTGATTCCCTAAATTATTGTTATAAGAACAGCAACCAATGAAGTTGTAAATCACAATTTTCATCCACAATCGATTTGTTTGTGTATCTTCCTTTTCTGTGTGTATTTTTTAAAACTATGAGTTCCGGAGAGGATAAAGTGAAGTTACATCTCCTAGCCGGTGGTTCATGGCAACAGAATTATAACGGGTGGGAGTATGTTACCGATCAACCAATAACCCGCGTGAAGGTGGCATCGAACATTACGCGTCCGAGGTTGGTTAGTTGTATTCAAAGAAAATTTCTTATCGATCCTGCTCTTGGTAGGATCAGAATATCGTATAAGTATGATGGTAACTTTTATGAGTTATGCAACTCTGACAATGTTTTGTCTTTTATTCAACAATTTGACGGTGAAAATAATCCGCCAACACTCTGTGTGATTGTCGATTCATCGATGTCCGGTGGAAGCGATCTCGGTGGTACTTCGAACACCAGAGGCGGTGTGGATGAATCTGATGATACCCCAGATGTTGTTCCTGAAACACAACAAGAAGAAGGAGTAGAAGAAGAACAGGAAGAAGATGACGACGACGAAGTTTATAGACATGATGAGGAGTCTCATGTTTTCCACTTGGGTTTATCTGATGTTGATACTGATGGAGACGACGACGAACCAGAAAGTAGTCCTATTAAATCATACGGTGGGATAAATGATTTCTTTGGTATGCCCCCTCCACTTCCATCAGCGGCCCCAGTCATCACACCCAACCTACCCCCACGTTATAATCGCAGTGGAAGAGTAAGATTGGGTCAAATATTCCCTGTGAAAGACGATCTTACACTCGCTCTCGGTTTGAAGTTTCTTGAAGAGGGTTTTGAGTTTGGAGTTCACCGTTCAAATAAAACCAGATACGATGCCAGATGTAGGCAAGCCGGATGTTCTTGGCGTATCTATGCTACCATTGTCGAAAATACCAATATGTTTCAAGTTCGTATATTGGATGACGTACACACTTGCTCGAGGACGCAGCTGCATCCCAACCACCATCAAGCAAACAGTAGATTCTTGGGTAATTTTATTTACCCTAAAGTGAAGGATACCAGCAGGACATACCGTGGATCCGACATTGTCAACGACGTAAGATCAGATTTGAAAATAGATATTTCTTACTGGCAAGCCTGGCGCGTAAAAGCTTATGCACTGACGATGGTGCGTGGTACCCCTGAAGAATCGTTTACCCGACTCCCCTGCTTTCTCTATAATCTGGAGCTCCGGAATCCTGGTACCGTTACCTCAATAAGGACAGATGCTCGAGGACGTTTTGAGATGTGTTTTGCTGCCCTCGGTTGCGCGGTACGTTGTTATTTTAGTAACTTTCGCATCACTGATATATTTAATAATGTTATAATATGAAAATGCCTTAAATATCTAGATTCGATCATTTACCACACACTTGCGTCCGGTCATTATCATCGATGCGGCTCATTTGAAGGGTACTTACTTGGGCACAATGTTCTTATGATGGACGCAAATAACCAGATTGTGCCCATCGCTTTCGGAGTTGGTAGGTCTGAGAGTGGAGATGTGTGGACTTGGTTCTTAACCATGCTGAAGTGTTGTATCGGGGAACCCGAGGGGTTGGTTTTTGTATCCGACAGGGCTGCTTCAATTCACCAAGCAATTAATACAGTGTACCCGGGCGCCCATCATGCACTTTGTTGTCGCCATCTAATGATGAACGTAAAAACCAGGGACAACAGGGTCAGATACAGGAAGAAGTTATTTTGGAGGACGTGTAAAGCATATACGGTGGAGGAGTTTGAACTGAATATGACGGGTCTACGAGCTGCTTTACCTCTTGGAGCTCCGCTTATGGACCAGGTTGGACCGGAGAAATGGTCAAGGGCCCATTTCCCAGGAATGCGTTACAACATAATGACATCGAACAGTGCCGAGTCGGTGAGTGCATTGTCTCGTTTTGCACGGAGCCTGCCTATTGTGGCTCTTATGGATTATTTCCGATGTTTTCAGCAAGAATGGTATTCGATCCGTCGGAGAAATGGAGGTTATCATCCTTGGATTTTTGACTGTTTGAATTTTATGTTTTCATTTTTGCAATACTAACGTAACAAATTTGTGTTATCGCAGAGGAAATGGTGAATCGTCTCACGACTTGGGCAGAGGCCAAAATAGAGAAGAGAATTCACAAGTCCGCAATGTGGACTATACATGAGATTGGCCGAGGTTACTGGGAAGTCCGCGATGGGGGTAGGGACGCAGAAGTTGACTTCAATAATCGTCTTTGCTCGTGCAGGAAATGGCAGCTCTCAGGAATACCATGCGGCCATGCCATCGCCGTCATTAGAAATCAACGGTGTACAGATGTCTCCTATCTGGCGACTGGTTACTACGCGTCGGATAATTTCCGACAAATTTACGCAGAGCTCATACATCCAGTCGGTCCGGGAGAAGGATGGGTTGTTCCAGACCACCCGCTTATGACCGTTAGACCACCGGTCGTAATAAGACGGCCTGGTCGACCGAGTAACCATGATCGTATCCCATCTCAGGGTGAGGATCCCATCCCGAGAAGATGTTCTCGGTGTGGACAACCAGGACACACTCGAGCAAACTGTCCATCTCCTGCACCGGTAAATGTGAGCCGTCAAAGGGCATCCGGTAGTCGACAAACTCAACGGGCATCTGGTAGTCGACAAACACAAAGGGCATCCGGTAGTCGACAAACTCGACCAGTATCAACCGAAGAGAATTATGAAAGTTTTAGACATGGTACTTTTGATTTAAACGTTGATCTAAACGAGTAAACCATGTATGTAATAAACTTTTTATAAATATTATTACTGTTCTCTAAGGTTAAAGTTATTTACCTTGTGTTATTTACTAAACTAAAGTAAACGTTAAAGCATTAAACCAATATTTTATTCAAACCAAATAAAACACATGAAGTGCATCTAGCTTTGAGAAACCTACTACGGGTAGATGTCCCGGATGCTCTTAATCCAGCCAGCCTTTGCCTTCATCTGCTTCTCCATGCCGGTGTAGTTTTCTTTGATGTCTACCAGTTCATCTTCTAACTTTCTAATCTCCTTCTGCTTCTCCCTAACATCGCGTTTCATCATCGCTAGGAACTCCTTCTGCTCCGCAATAATTGCCTCTTTCTCCTTCTGAAGTTCCATGTTTTGTAGCCACGTCCTGCCTAGACTTCGTATATCCGCATTTGCCTCATCACATGACCTTTTCAACCTGTCAGGCAGTACCTGAGACATTGGTATACCAGGCCCCTGGTTAGATTGATACGTAGGAGGGGATTTTCCCCCATGAGCAGTGTAGTATTCCTCCCATGCAATGTTAAACTGCTCCCACTCTTGAGGCGTGATCGGTGCATCGTAATCACTTATACCAAATTGCGCCCACTCCTCTGGTGTCTCTGGTGCATTCCAGTCAATCCTTGAAGCTCCATCATTTAATTGTTCGATGTCGACGGAGCGTGAAGTGCCAGCCCCATTCGCTGACCTTTTGCCCCTACCGCGTGAACCTCCAGCCATTACGTTGTGAAAATGTAGATATAGGATCTAAACGGTGTGAAAAGCAGAAAGGATAGATAGCAAGTTGTGAATTACTACTTCACCATATAATCTATTTATATTCGATGAGAAGATAGGGTAAGGGCGCAAAATGCGTAAGGGCGCATTGTGCGCACCATTACTCCTCTGCAAAGCCTGCCAGGATTCCCCTGCAAAGCCTGCCAGGATTCCCCTGCACAGCCTAAAACCATTATTCTGCAAGATTCCCCAGCACGTGGGTTAGTGCGCACCTTGCGTCCGTACGCAAATTGGCTATAAATACTTGGGTTATACCAAGGTTATAGTTCACACCATACATACACCACTAATAGCATAATAGTCTCCTCTTTGACCAAACACATGGCTGGAAATGCATCATCCTCAAACCCACCTTCTTATCAAATAATGCCCTCCAGACTAAAAAAGGCGATAGAGAAAAGTGAAGCGGAGATCGAACAACTAACCGAAGAGTGGAAGGAAATGATGGCCAAGAAGGATGGCCACTTGAGAAGGATCGACGCGGACAAGGAGGAGATAAGATGGTTGAAGAGAGAGATAAAAGAGAAAGAAGACCGTATTTCCCACGACAACGTTCAAGTAAACAAGATTATGCAAGATTTTTCAGTACTGCAAGCGCAGGTTACCCAGAAACAAAATTGGATTGATCAATGTAAAGCACTTTATCCTTAGATGGTGTTAACGTTTCTGGATTTTCCATGTGGCTAGTTTATACCCGTACTTTCTATCACTTCAAATTGTTGGGTTTGTATTTTGCTTTTCTTTGTGTTGTTGGGTTTGTATTTTGGTTTTCTTCTTTGCTAATTGATAGATGTACTTTATATGTTTAAACTAATCCGAAACAAGTGTCTGTGACTATTACGCTACCAAACAACAAATGTACGCACACCCCTGTCAGACTCTTCAGGCGAATCTTGAAGCTTTTTACAGGGACGCATGTGCGCCCCCCCCCCTGTTTTTTGTGCACTACCTTTGGCTATATATACGGAACGATGGGGAGTCCTAAACCAAACAAAACAAGGTAACATGGCATCCCTAAATCTTCATGTATGGAATTTCAGATGTTTATCTCAATCGCTTCCAGCCGGTACCACCGAGTTATATGGTTAGCGTTTTTGTTTATTTGGGTTTTGCTTGCGTTGAATATTGTGTAAGGCTAACCTTGTTAACCCCTTTCTTGAACAGCTGAGTATCCACAAATGTTCAGCATTAAACTCTACCATCAAGGGTACTTCACGGATCCACCTAGAAGACAGTACTTTCGTGGTCTAGAAGTGTATGTTGACATGTTAGATGTCGACGATCTTTCCATGCGACTGCTTCACCAGATCATGAAGGAGCTAGGTTACGATGAAACGAAATATTATAAGTTGTATTTTAAACGTCCGAATACAGACTTATTGACTGGACTAGAACCTATGGATATCGATGAAGATGTAGCCCTTATACGTCATTATGTTGACGGCCATACAGTCATTGAAGTGTACAGCGAGAAAGTGGAGGTAGTCACTACCAAAATGGTTTCACCAGAGCACATAAGAAGTCGATGGGGATCTCAGAAAACCAAAGCGTCATGTAGCCGTACTTTGACATTTAAATGACCATGTTTAGTTCATATGCATTGTATTCGTTCAATGTCATTAAATACGTGCGTTTTAATGAAATGATGTTTTAATTAAACTAAACGACTGAATTTTTAATAAAAAAATTGTATACATGAAGCTAAATTTTACATTAAACTTTAAACAATTGTATATATGAAGCTAAATATACAAGCTACTAAAAGGAATCACGGATGTCGATCGGTCTGTATCATGGACCAAAAGACATCCGCCATCCGAACCCTCCAGGATAGCGATCGTCTCGACTCATCCTCCATTGGCATTGGGACCTCGTTGGTCGCCAAATTTATCAGGAACATACACGCCAAAGGACCACAATCGCCCAATGAACCCTGCTGCTACGGTACATTATCTACGTACACCCAAGTGAACTCGTGGTTGTGCTCTGCAAGTGATGTGCATCCAGCTAGGGTAAAAAATTCATGTAGACGGTCGCAGAACGTGTCCATTATTTTTCCAAAGCTCTCTGCATATGTATCGCACCTGAAGCTATCATATATGGTCATCTGCATGAGCTCTAGGTTGAAGTCGCCAACCACCCAATGCTTCAGTTCGATGCAAATCGGAATGAACACCTGATATATTTGTTCAAAAACAAACCAACAGTAAATAACATTAAACTATACAGAGCTAGAAATAACAAGTATACTTAAAGTGAAATTCATACATGCTGAACAGACCACCATGGTACACCGTTCGGCTCCTTCGCCATGTCGCAGACGGAACTCGCACCACCACCAACGACCATGAACTGCATGAACTCGGACAACATCACCGTCCACCTTGCATTGGGCGGACGCCCCTCACGGATGAACCGAACCCATCCGTCGATGTGCTATTTAAAAAAAATGTTAGAGATATAAATAGACATTATGAAAGAGAAACTAAAATTACGTTTTATACTAACATCATTCTCGAGCCATCCCGAGCCCTCCAAGCCGAGTAATAAGCCCCACCAGTCCCTACCCACAGGATGGGTGGGTATGCACCTAAGATTATACTCCCGCAGTTCATTCTTATGCCACATTGCGGAAATAGCGGATGTAGTGTAAGAGGTCGTAACAGAACTGGTGGCAGCGGCAGTGGCAGTGGCAGCGGCAGCGGCAGCGGTCTTACGACCGACAGGGTTCTTTGATACGCGGCGCTGCTGAGGTGGGTCTGTAGTAGGAGGCAAAGGGGTGTAAGGAGGGAGCAATTGTTTCCCAAGAGTTTTCTCCCACCTCGGCCTTTGGGTAACATCCATCGGCGGTACAACCTGAGGCCGGACGTACGTCGAGGTCGATATGCCGACGGTTGTACCTGCCTGTGGCGTATCCTGGAACAACGCCCCAACAAGCCCCGAAAATCCCTGTTCGCCGGTAGTCGGTCCAGGCCCATGGAGCAACGACCCGAATGTGCCCTACAAAATAAATTGGGTCCTCACAAGTTTGTTCTAACAAATAAATATCAAATGTAACAAACGAATCTCCAAACTTACAGGCTGCGAATACTGGCCCTGGGAAAAAAACGGCGATCCGCCAGTGGACTGACCAGCCAACCCCGTGTACGCCATAGGTGTAACGTACGACGAAGGTCCGAATAGGTCATCAACGAAGGATGTTGAACTCTGCACATTAATCTAAGTCGTTGTTTTTATGTGTTATTGAAAACAAATAATGATACCATATAAAGATTGAAGTGACTAACATTATCCGTATATTGGGACGGGCCTCCGAAGATCGAAGATCCGAACCCGTGCTGCGGGTCGGCGGGCTGGGAGGGCTGTCCACCCTGTTGCTGGGCTGGAATCTGTCATCAAGCATAATAAACCACATAAAGTTCCAAAAGATAACAATTAAAACCATGTCGAATAAATTAAGTAAAACACTTACCTGCATAGACCTAAACTGACCAGAAAGCCTCTCCACCTCAACAAGGCGTCTCTCAAGAGCTTCACGCTCTGCGCGCTCAGATTGCAGTTTCTCCGCAAGGAGTCTCTCAATAGCTTGATGCTCTGCGCGCTCAGCTTCCCATTTCTCGGCAAGGCGTCTCTCAAGATCTTCGTGCTCTGTGCGATGAGACGTCCAATAGTCAAAGAAATCATCCTTCAACCTCGTAAACTCAGACCACCGGTCAGCATAGGGGTCAACATGCGGACTATGCTGATAGTGGCCTGCTGGACTATAATCATTGTGGAAGGATGGACTATGCCCAGTATGAAGGGGTGGCTCCTGGTAAGAGGTGGCCTCATCTGCCCGGCTTACGCCTGCATGGGACGGGTGGCCCATGTCATGATCAGAGTAGTCGTCTCCCTCAGACTCGGAACCTACGTCTATACAAACAATTAACAACATTATTATAAATATAAAATAATCTAGAACGACTTCCCTTTATAAAAAAATTAAAAAATATCGGATAACTTAGAATGACTTCTCACCATCGTCAACAGCCTGAGTAACTTTCGACCTCTTCGACGGTCGACGCCCCGCCGTACTACGAAACCAGCGATGGCTCTGGATAAACCATTCCTGGCTCGCCTCCCACGGCGTAGGAACCATCCTCTCACGTGGGGCCCGCTCGGGCTAATATTTTGTAAAATAATCATGTTAGAAATCCACACGAGGGCCTCATCTAATACAATTTTTATTCGCTGGAGTCAATGTAACTTACCGTCGATACATCCAGGAGGGCATAGGCATTCTGGGTAACAATACCGATCGCAGACCTATCCCAACGAACCGCACGTGGCTGCCTGGTGGTCATTATGTAATATATGCTGGCCATGGGGAAGGTCTCACAGATCCATATCTGTAAATTAGAATACCAACATAGTAGTAAAGATTTTGTAGAAATAGGGAATCCATGTAGATTGTAAAAGTATTAATTTGATATAAACTTACTAACCTTGAATGAAAATAAAAACCCAGTTAACGACATCCTATATCCCTTCTCCGGTCGTCTCTTGATCGCTGCATTCATCTGCTTGTAGGTCGTTTCCCAGATATAGGATCCCCAGGGAAACTCATTAAAGGCGCCCAAATCATCAATGGCGCGAAGCAGATAATCGTGAAGACGATGGGATAACTGACGACCGAGAAAGAACAGCTCAACCATCATCATGAGACAAATACGGACGGCATAATCGTCATCGATATGCGCCCGCACCTCGTCATCAATGCCGATAGGATTGAATAAATCCTGGATGTGTCGCACAGTTAGCGTGCCTTGTGGGAACACCCGTCTAACAAAACCAGTAGACCTATTCTTACGCATCTTCGGGTCCGCTCCGAAACGAAGTGCTGTGATGAGACAGAACTCCTCACGACCGAACCGAAGAACGTGGCCACCAACATCGAAAAACATCTCATCATCCCGGGCATTGGCCGGGAATACCTGGGTCTGCAAAAATGTATGCACCAATATAGGGTCGGCAGATGTATCGGTCAACTGCAACCAATGACCGAAACACGTCTGCCTGAATAGTTCTAATCTTGTTTGGTTCAATCTCTGGCGAATCAGGTCGACCATCGTGATCTTACTCTTCAGGTTCAACTTTGCAGAGTAGAACTGTCTTGCCTGCATAGTAATGATATAATACCAAGGTTAAGGGACCAAAAGCGTAAATTTCTAAAGTTCAGGGACCAAATGCGTCAATTTCTAAAGTTAAAGGCCAAAAAGCGTCAATTTCTAAAGTTAAGGGACCAAAAGTGTCTATTTCTAAAGTTAAGGGACCAAAAGTGTCTATTTCTAAAGCTAAGGGACCAAAAGTGTCAACTTCTAAGGTTAAGGGACCAAAAGTGTCAATTTCTAAATTCAGGGACCAAAAGTGTCAATTTCTAAATTCAGGGACCAAAAGTGTCAATTTCTAAGTTCAGGGACCAAATGCATCAATTTCTAAAGTTAAAGGCCAAAAAGCGTCAATTTCTAAAGTTAAGGGACCAAAAGTGTCTATTTCTAAAGCTAAGGGACCAAAAGTGTCAACTTCTAAGGTTAAGGGACCAAAAGTGTCAATTTCTAAATTCAGGGACCAAAAGTGTCAATTTCTAAATTCATGGACCAAAAGTGTCAATTTCTAAAGTTAAGGGACCAAAAGTGTCTATTTCTAAAGCTAAGGGACCAAAAATGTCAACTTCTAAGGTTAAGGGACCAAAAGTGTCAATTTCTAAATTCAGGGACCAAAAGTGTCAATTTCTAAAGTTAAGGGACCAAATGCGTCAATTTCTAAATTAAGGGACCTACAGTGTCAGTTTCTAAAGTTAAGGGACCTAAATCTACATATTTTTGTAAATCGTGTTTTTAGGATTGTTTTTTTATATAAAATGTCTTATTAACTATTTTATATAACGTTATAGAAAAAAAAAAGTTTTATTAATATGAATGTCTTTTAAAAAGATGGGTTTATAGTACATTTTATTTATAAAATTATTAAATACTTGTTACAAATATAAAAGTACAAGTGTCTAATAAATTTATTACAACACTAATCATCTCTCCAATATACAACAAATTATCAACAAAAATTATACAACAAACACTTATCATCTCTCCAATATACAACAAATTATCAACAAAAAATATACAACAAACACTTATCATCTCTCCAATATACAACAAACACTTATCAACAAATATTATACAACAAACATTTATCATCTCTCCAATATACAACAAACACTTATCAACAAAAAATATACAACAAACACTTATCAACAAATATTATACAACAAACACTTATCATCTAACCAATATACAACAAACACGTATCAACAAAAAATATACAACAAAAAAAAAACAAAAAGCCGATTCATAAATAGTATAAGAGTTAGAGGAGAAGTCGTACCTCAGCCATTTGTGGTCCCAATCGATTAAACAAAGGAGAAATGGTGGTGGTGGGGCTGGAAAACGACACCGGCAGAAATGGTAGTTTTCTTCAATTATTTTATGGTGGTGGGGATGATAAGTGTCGGCTGCAGTATTATAAAATAAAAGAGCCCTTGGACGCACAAGGCGCCCTAGGGCGCACGGTGCGCGGACGCACAATGCGTAGGCGCACCGTGCGCCCTAGGGCGCCTTGTGCGTCCAAGGGCTCCTGGTGCGTCAAGTTGGACATTTTGGTAAAGCCCGGAAAGGAGGTGCTAGGAGCCCAATCCCTTTCGGTGATTGATCCATTTCGGCCAATTTCCCTATTTGTAATATGTGTGTGTTAATTAGTATTTACTTTTGTTTCTAGTAAAAAAAATTGAAGTGTTACATTTATTCTATCTTTTGATAAAAAAAATATAGTAATGTATAGATATAGTTAATAAAAATATATACATAGGTAGAGCAAAGACTATAAAGAAAGACAAGTACAATATATAACTTATAATGAAAAGAGAGGAAAAAGAAATAGCTGGAACATAGGTGGTAAAATTAATATCTATACTATATTATAAAACAGACATAAAAAACTCTTAATTACAACATTTTATGCACAAGGTACCATCATTTTATGCAAGATTTTAAAAATCTTTTAATTTACAAGTATCAAAGCACAAGATACATATTATTATTGCAGACTTCTAATACCCACCAATTTGGTATGTGTAGGCCTTCATTTTATGCAGACATTTCCATGTATCACTATTAATTAATATATTATATTACTATAAATTTGTTTTAATTATATTATTAAATATATAATTGGTTATTTTTTCTATATGTCATTAAAATATATAAAATAATCATTAAATTCTAACAAAATACTTAATTTTTTTATATAAAAAACATTATATTATTAAGCCTAAATTAAACAAAATTATAAAAACATTATCACTTTATAAAAATCATCCAAAATCGTTATCGAGAAAAAAAATATATTAAAATCGTGATGTATCCCGTTGCATTGCGCGAGTACGTTTCTAGTATGTATATATATATATATATATATATATATATATATAGGGGTTGTTTAATTTGCAATCCTTAAAAAGGTTGCAAACCTTGCAACCCACATCTTAACCGTCGGATTCATGATCGGCGGTTACAATAGATATGGGACCCAATATTTTTAATTAAAAAAAATAAAAATAAAATAACCGTCGATCATGAATCCAACGGTTAAGATGTGGGTTGCAAAATATCCTTCCACTATATATATATATATATATATGTATATATATGTATGTATATATGTATATGTATATATATAGATGATATGTGGATGAATATATATGTACCTAATTATATCTATATCTATGCTATATTATAAAGCAAACATAAAAAAAACTCTTAAAAACAAGTTTTAAAGTTTAATGTACTGCTATTTAATGCTAATTACTTAAAATCTCTTAAAAACAACCATTAAAGTTGTATGAACTACATTTAATACTATTTATTAACTTTCAAACATTATCTTTAACCACGTTAACTCCCCTAAAATCACTCACAGCTTAATTAAATATAGAATAAAAATCAAATTTTAAATATAAAAAATCTAAAACTTAATTAAAAAAATTTAACAGAATATTTTATAAAAAAACATTATATTATTAAACCAAAATAAATTACATTATATGTTGTAGCTAAGTTTGTAATTGAGTTCAATTATTATGTTTTACTATCTTATATATTCTTATTCGATTATTATTGATGTATTTAAAATTTATAATTTATTGGAATAAGTTATAGTTTTATATTTTTAGAACCACTTTGATTTTTTGGTTGTCGTTTTTGTACTTTTATACATTAAGTACTTTTTATTGATACACATTACTTAAACTTCAAGAATACAAGTCATGATGCATGAGTACAAATTTTTAAAGTTATATGTTTGAATTAATAACTAGAAACGTACTTGCGCAATGCAGCTATATATTATTAAGTCTAAATTAAACAAATTTATATAAATAAAAAATCATTATCACTCTCTCAAAACTATCCAAAATCGTAATATAAATCGACAAAAAACAGAAAATAAAATGAAACATTAAAATCATGATGTATCTCGTTGCATTGCGTGAGTACGCTTCTAGTATACATTAAAAATCGTATTTTATTTTTATAGATTTTTATTTTAGTTATATCATATATACATAATATGATATATTAAAAAATATATTTTATTTTGTTTCATAATATAATAGTTTTACATGTATTTGTTTCATCACATGAATATTTTTTACTTGTATTTTTCATTTCACTAGGTGAATCAAATTTTATTTTTCATGTGTAATCTTTTCACAAGGTGAACAAAAACATATATGAAACAATATTTTAAATCATAGGTTTTGATGAAAAAATCATGTAAAAAATATTTTTATATCGATTCTCAAGGATTTGTAACATATTTTTGTTCTCATTTGATTATCGGCCTACATATATATAAATATATATATATATATATATATATGTGTGTGTGTGTATATCATTTATTTTAGAGTAAATTACAGTTTTGGTTCTTATGGTTTTCATTCACTATCAATTTTGGTCTCTCTTATAAACTAATTACATTATTAGTCACTATGGTTTGCGTTTTGTTTCAAGCTTGGTTCTTTTGACTAACTCTAGTTAAAAGAGTGGTTAATTTTTTTGCCTTTTCTTTTTTTGTCTTATTAGATCATAGAGTAAATTACAATCGTAGATAATAGAGTAAACTACAATCGTAGTCCATTTGGTTTGTCTCTTTTCATTTTTGTCTTTCCTACAATTTTATTTTTTATTTTATACGCCTTATCATATAAATTAATTAATGATATTTTTAATTAAAAATATGTATATTATTTTGTAAGTTATATCTCTAAAAAACTTTTGTTGATATCTATAAAATAAGTTCAATATTGAATATTTTAAATATTTATGCATATATATATATATATATATATAATCAAATCCATCTACACTAATGCAAGAAATATTTTCTACTTTAACTTGGGTTTAAAAAATGGGTCTTTTTTTCTTAATAATGTAATATTAAGATATAAATTTATCTATGTCTATTAATTAAAAAAATGCATTGTTTCAGACATTTCATTAATATTTAATAGACATATAAATTTTGTTTTCAAAAAATGATGGTCGAAAACGGTTTTTAAGTTGGGTTCAAAAGATGTATATTTTTTTTAATGTAATATATGTATGTATGCAGATCCATCTACACTAAACCAAAGAACATTTTCTAATTGAAGTTGGGTTCAAAAAATGTATCATTTTTTTTCTTAATAATGTAATATGGAAAATCGAAATTTATTTATGTCTATTAATAAAAAATACATCGTTTAATATATTACATAAATAAGAAAAAAATGTACATCTTTTGAACCCAACTTAAAAATCGTTTTCGACCATCATTTTTTGAAAACAAAATTTATTTGTCTATTAATAAAAAAATGTATCGTTTTCAGATTCTAATTTAATTAAATGTTTATTTAATTGTGTATCAAACAAAAACTTTATAGTATAAATTTAAAAAATTTAAAAGATTATCAACTTAAATTTATGTAATAAAAAATGAAATATCTGAAATGATGCATTTTTTTAATTAATAGACATAGATAAATTTCTATCATCATATTACATTATTAAGAAAAAAAAAAATGACCCATTTTTTGAACCCAAGTTAAAGTAGAAAATATTTCTTGCATTAGTGTGGATGGATTTTCTTACATATATATATATATATATATATATATATATATATATATATATATATATATATATATATATGCATAAAAATTTAAAATATTAAATATTGAACTTATTTTACAGATATCGACAAAACTTTTTTAGAGATATAACTTACAAAATAAAATACATATTTTTAATTAAAATATCATTAATTAATTAATATGATAAGAGGTATAAAATAAAAAAAATAAAATTGTAGAAAGACAAAAATGAAAAGACACAAACCAAATGACTATAATTGTAATTTACTCTATAATCTAATAAGACAAAACAGAGAAAAGACAAAAAAATTAACGACTCTTTTAATTATAGTTAGGCAAAAGGACCAAAATTGAAACAAAACGTAAACCATAGTGACTAATAATGTAATTAGTTTATAAGAGGGACCAAAATTGATAATGAATAAAAACCATAAGGACCAAAAATGTAATTTACTCTTTATTTTATCTATTTACCAAATTATATTATATATATATATATATATATATGCCCATTCATTTGCTAACCGTGACATTTGTGCTAACCGTGCTAATTGAATTTAGACCAATCAGAAGCTTCATAGAGTTTAGGTAATGAGATAAATGCTTTTAAATATTAAAGGGTAATATGGGAATTTTCAAATTTTCGACCCATTTAATAGGTTTCCATATTTTAAGGTGTTTGTTATTATGGTATTTACTTTAAACTAATTTTGGAAGTTATCTTTTAAAATTTTTTAAACAAGTTTATATCTTTCTAAACTTTCTAACGGATCCAACATTGTTTATCATAAAGTGTTTTTTTTTTTTGGTTTGAAATCTCTGTTGAAGAAAAATTTTCGTTTCTAATGAAAATCATAATGAGCGACAATGGAATCACCTCCGTTGTTGATAAAAATTAATTTTTGGAATCTATTTTTGAAAGTCAAGACGTTCGCCCGTGCACCCGTCATAATGAGCCAGTTCAATCGTTGAATACCGGATTATCTGCTCATATGCATTTTCTAGTAGGGTACGCATATGCATGTCTATATCCATTTCCATATATGACAAATATGCACATTTGCATATGTTATTACAGGTTATGTATGTATATTCCAAAATGTGCACATATGCATATATAAATTGTACACATGTATTTTCTATTTCAACAAACAAAATTTAATGCCTTACAAAAACAGATGCAATGTGTGTATATTGACTTCATACTAAAAAAAGATGCATTGTGTGCATATGGATTTCACACTTAATGTGCATAAATGCATCAGTGAAAAACTTGAACGCATTATGATACCCACGATTTAGATGGTTAATCCATTTTTTCCCGATGAATGTGGATGTAGTTTACGATATCCCTTTGCTTTCTCCGGATTCGACGCCACAATGGTAATCTTGTTGTTGATTTCTTGAAGGATTGAGTTTTGATGGTTACCTAAATATTCTAAGGAAGAAATCCCTAAATGTTAGGGATTATATGATTTAAAAACATGTTACCGTAAATAACATTGGGTTGTTATTTTACCAAATTAACCCTGTACACTTGTGCATTATTTTTAATCAATTCCTATCTATAATAATTAATTAAATGAAAATTCAATTAAATATGAGCCGTTGATCATCGTAATTAACGGTTGAGATTGGTTAGCACGGTTAACACCAATGTCACGGTTAGCAAATGAAGGGGACCCTATATATATATATACATATATATATATATATGAGTGAATTACATATTTGGTCCCTGGGGATTGGTGGTTTTAACACTCTGGGTCCCTAAAATGAAATATCTATGGCTTGTATCCTCATGGTTCGGATTTCATAACGCCCTGGGTCCCTAAAACTAACTCCGTTAAAAACCTCTCTGTTAAAGTGGTCATGTGCAAGGCACATGAGGGGTAGTTTGGTCATTTTACATATTTTCCTCATTTTACATTAAAAAATAAAAACTAAAAAACAAACACCAATTAAATCTTGCCATGTGTCCCTCTTTCCTCTCCCTCCTCATTTTTATTTTCCGGCAACTATTCTGATCGGCAACTTCAATTTTCCGGCAACCATCATTGAAGAACTACCAGAAAAATATATATCATTGAAGGGTATAAGAACTTAGTAAGGAATCACAATCTACTCTAAGAAACAGAAAGAAAAAAAAAGAACACAAAGTCCTAAATCAGTTGTTTCTCATCAAGTTCTTCGGTCTGGAACTTATTATAAAAATCAACATTACATAAACACCAAGAACATCATACAAAAATAGCAAGATTATTAACATTACGAAACCACATATCAAAACCCTAAATCAGTGAAACCAAAGAATTAGAACAACCCATTTTAGATCTGTAGTTGTACAAAATTGTGCTTGCTTTGGTTCTCTTCATACAAACGAAAAAAATACAACTCCTTGAACCCCAGATCTGATACATTTGAAGTGAAATTTTTTGAATCACAGACCCATATATAATATGTTTGAATCGAAACCATCGAAACAGATCTCATACCTTTGAATTAAAACATTCAAATCGAAAACATGGAACCCCTAACTAGAACCCCTTAAACTAGATCTGCTCCATCTTCGTCGTCGATCTCACCTCTGAAGAAGAACAACTGATGTCTTCACCGTCTTCGCCTTCCAGAGATTTGCAGATTTGGATTTGTAGCCATGGATTTGCATATATGGGTTTGCAACCATGGATTTTTCGGAGGTTGAGCTGTAGCCATGGGTTTGCAGTCGGTGTTCTTCGAAGACGGTGGAGTTACAGCCATGGTTTCGAGTCGGTGTTCTTCGAAGGTTTGCCGGGGGTTGGGTTTCCGATGGTTTTTGGTCGGTGTTTTTCACGATGTATATGTATATACATATATAAATTACAGAATTGGTCCCTGTGGTTTTAATTAAAAAGTAGATTAAATTACATCGGTCCCTGTCATTTTAATAGAAAAATAAAAAATAAATGAAATGACTAAAATACCCTCTAAACTAATTGACTTAACAGAAAATTTTAACAGAGTTAGAAGTTAGGCACTCAACACGTTATGAAATCCAAACCATGAGGATGCAAGCCATAGATATTTCATTTTAGGGACCCAGAGTGTTAAAACCACCAAACCCTAGGGACCAAATATGTAATTCACTCTCTCTCTCTATATATATATATATTAAAAGTTTTGTATTACATCATCAATAAGTTTTTATAACAATTTAGATGTTTAAATCTAGTACCTTAGATTTATATTTTAAAGATGAAATATTACACAACCTCATGAAGATTTCAAGATAAATGCATACGTTGTACGTGCATAAGATATAAAACACATCGAGGTTGTGTACTTAAAGTACATAATATAATGTTTATTTTATTTGATGAAAAGTAGATAAATAATTCATTTATATTACAAACCAGAGTTGAAAAAAAACATTTTGCAAGATGTCGGACCATGATTATGAATCTAGTGATGACTTTGGGGAAGAGGTCGAAGTGTTTTAAATACCCATACCCCAACCGGAAATGATGGTCATAAGCAGTGATGATGAACATGAAAATGTAAACCCAATTCCACCACAGGAAAATGTAAACCCTATCCCACCACAGGAAAATGTAGACTCACTCCCACCACTATTTAATAACCAAGAAGTGGTAAACATTTGGATGGAGCGTAACTATTTCCATAACTTAGCCGCATGGCAAAATAGGGAGTTACACATTCAAATGAGACCTCTTAGGCAAATCGCCATAGACCGCTTTATGTTTGTTTTGCATTCAGCACGACTAGTAACTCGTTGTCTATTGTTGTGTGCACCCTACATTACGAAGTGGACTTTGGACATGATAAGGTTGACAATTGACATTCTGACTGACATGAGACTGGCACCATATCCTATATGGCTGCGACGTCATTACCCGGTTCCACATCATGGGTAAAAATGTTAGCACCGAAGAAAGGGTTCAAGGCGGTTTTTGGTATGAAGATGATCGTATAAGATGGACTTTTGTTGAAAGTTAGTTGGTGGTGTTGCAATAGATGAATTTAGATGAGAATTATGGACGTAGTTCTACTATTTTGTTATATCTATGAAATGTAAATCTTAAAGGACTACCATTAAAAGAGGTAGTAGTAAAATGGGCATAGTAAATGTACATTTTGTATATCCAAGGAAACACTCTATGATATATGAGAAGACTTTATGGATAAAATGTAACTAATGCAACATATTTTGTGATTTAAAAGAAATATATGTTGCCTATTTGTTTATTTATCTGCAATATTAATATATATATATATATATATATTGATTATGTTATTGTTTATTATAGAATATATATTAATAAGTATATGCATATGCATATATATATACACATATAACAATGTTTATATAATTATTATAGAGCGATGACTTCAATAGCCTCAAAAAACTTCGCAACACACAGAGAGAAAAGGTCCTGACAGGCCTAAAAAGACAACTAGTCAAGTTGATCGTGAAGAAATCAATGAAACAACTGACACTGAACCTACTTCGGGAAACCAAGAAATGAAAACTCTTCTACAAGAATTATTACCAGCAATCCTAAAAGAAAATAAAGAGACAGTCAAATTAATAAATAGTCACCAAAGGGCCTTTGGCCTAGCGGTATCGGAGCTTTTGGCCTCCTAGGAGGTTAGAGGTTCAAACCTCACCAAAGGTAAGGAATGTGTGTGAGTTTATTTGTTGCATTTTCCGTATATAAATATTATATACTTCAAAAAAATTAATAAATAGTCAAACTGCAGGAAAATATAATGAGACTCAGCCTGAAAAAGATATATTTCTAGCACTGTCCGAGGAAGCCAGTTATAAGACTTTCATGAGCACACATCCACCCAGTTCAAGGGTCTGACAGATCCAATTCAAGAGATGGATTGGATTACAACTCTAGAAAATCATTTCGAAACTTGTCAATGTATAGAAAAACAAAAGGTTAGAGTTGCCACTACATTATTGGAAGAAACTGTTATGCATTGGTGGAACTCTTTTAGAGCTTCGAAGGGAACAATGGAAGCAATTTCTCTATCATAGGATCATTTCAAAGAGTTGTTTATGGCAGAATATTGTTCTGTGATAGATCAAAAGAGAATGAAACAGGATTTTTTAAAACAACAACAAGGAAATCTTTCGGTACAAGAATATGTTACTGAATTTGTAAAGAAATCCAGATTTGCAGAATATTTAGTGGCAACAGAAACTAGAAAGATTGATTGTTTCATGGTAGGATTACGAGATGAAATAAGACGTTTTGTTTTAGCACATCTGCCAGAAAATCAAAAGGCGGTAAATATAGCGAACGTAGTGGAACGAGATATGATGCTCCAAAAGCAGGAAATTTTCAACCGAAAGCGAAAAGGTGGAAATTTTAATAAAATTTGGAAAAAGAAATTTAATTATGGCGGACAGAAAACAAGGCCACAAGACACTAATAAACAATGTGACCATTGTGAGAAATGTCACTTTGGAAAATGTTGGTACGACCCCGGAACCTATTTTAAGTGTGGAAATACAGGACATATAAGAAAAGATTGTCCGTAAAACAACACAACAGAAGCAAATAAGGAGAACCAAGTAGGCTCAAACGGAGGATCAAGGATCGACAGACAACAAAGGAAATGCGAAGGCACAAATCTTCCAAATGACTGAAAAGGGAGCAGAGCAAACACCTGATGTGGTGACAGGTATGCTTCTCATTAATAATATGCATGGAAGTATATTATTTGATAGTGGAGCAAGTAGATCTTATATGTCTCAAGATTTTTGCCAAAAATCATGTTTGAAATTCATAGAACTTGATAAGATGGTAGACACAAAAAGATTTGCTAAATATGTAAGGATTGCATAATAGAAATTAAATGACATCCAACGCGAATTGATCTCATACCTATGGAACTAGGTGAATTCGATCTTATTGTTGGAATGGATTGGTTATGGAAACACCATGCAAGGTTAGTATGTGACAAGAAAATATTAGAAGTCAAAAATACAGACAGGGAATTAGTAACTTTAGATGGAGATCAAAGGAATTGAAGGTTACTATTAGTTAATTCCATGAAGGCTCCACAATGTATAAGGAAAGGTTGTAATACATATTTGGCATATGTAATTAATATTTGCAACTCAGATAAGAAAATTCAAGATATGGTAGTAGTTAATGAATATCCTAATGTAGTCTCTGAAGAATTACCACGACTACCTCTGGATAGGCAGGCTGAGTTTCGGATAGATCTAATACCAGGAGCAACCCCAATAGCTAAACCACCTTATCGATTAGCTCCTATAGAAATGCAAGAACTTATGAAGCAACTACAGGAGTTGTTAGATAAAGGGTTTATCTGAACTAGTACTTCACCATGTGGTGCACTAATTTTGTTTGTAAAGAAGAATGATGGATCAATGAGAATGTGCATTGATTATCGGGAATTAAATAAGCGAACAATTAAAAACAAATACCCTCTTCCTAGGATTGATGATATGTTTGATCAATTACAAGGTGCAAAATATTTTCCAAAGATTAACCTTAGATCTGGATATCATCAATTAAAAGTTAGACAGGAAGATGTGCATAAGACAGATTTTAGAACAAGATATGGTCGTTATGAATTCTTGGTCATGCCATTTGGATTGACAAATGCGTCAGCAGTGTAACACCCGTAATTTTCAGTAAGTAGAGGACACCCGGACGTTTTTGGAACTTATGTACGGCGGGAATTTTGTTGGTAATTCATTGTTTAAAGTCCCTTAGAGTATCGGGGGTGTTGGCATTGAAAAGTTGAGTTTCGGGACTTGGAAAGGGTTCAGCGACAATGCTCGGCGACTATGACAGTGTCATAGTCGCACTGTCACAGTCGCAGAGAAGGTATCGTGGTTTGGGGGAAGATGGCGACATTGCCCAGGGCAATGTCGCTGGTTAATGTCGCACCAGGGCACCAGGGTACTGTTAAGACGGGATTTTCAGCTTTCTTTCTCATTCTCTTCTCCAAAACTCCCCCATTCTCTCCCAAATCGTTCCTTCTTCCTTTCCTACAAACCCTAACCCATTTTAAGGTCATTTCCATGGATTCTAAAGTGTTCCATCATCATCAAGCTTGCAACCCCAACCTCAAGTACTAGATCAAGTGTTCCTTCCCATTCCTTGAGATTTATAAGTTTTAGGGTTTTGCTCAAAACCTAAGTGGTAAGTGTATCTCTTCCATTTCTAAACCCTAATATAACATATAAATGGTCCATTGATGATTTCCTAAGTATTATGTTTCTCCATTTTCGGTTTGGAAGATTTTAGAGGATTTAGGTCAAAATTAGGGTTTTGGGTATAAGTTGAGGTTTTGATATAAAATGTTTGGGGAATATTTCTATATGGTTGAATATGGTTATTTACGGTTGAAAATGTTTGGATCTAGGTTTTTGGAGGTTTTGGCTTGGAGGATTCAAGTTTCGTCAAGGAAGCTCAAAATGGGGTAAAACCTAGATTTAGCCTAAATCTAGCAAGGTGAGTTCAAGTTGATTGGTGAAAACGGTGTACATGCCAAAATGTTTATTTTAAAGTGTTTTGCATCTTACATGAAATTGCTAACTGCTGATAAGTTTGGTTATTTTGAAAGTGTGTAACTTCATAAACTCATATAACACACATCTTTGGGATTTTTGGGCATTTCGATAAATGTGTTATAAATAAACGGGTTTCGATGAATTATTACATAAATAGGTATTTGGTCAAAAATGCACTTTTAGGTGTTTGTCGAGTTTTATGCATCGTTCATGAAATGGGATGTTTTGAAAGGTACAAATGTGTGAGTCATTTGGGTTTTGGTCATTCCCGACTTTGGGGAACATTTTAGAAATGGAAAACCTTTTGGATTTTGGGCCGAATGCCAATGGTAATTTATGAATCAAAAAATTTGGGAAAATGTGTATTTTGGTTTATGTAACCATATTGGCTCTCGTGTTTTAGCCAAACATCTATTAAGCTTCTTGGGGCTTGATTTGTACTCGGTGGAGTCTTTGGAACATTTTTTCGTTTTTGGTAGCTCGTTGAGGAGCCTTGGACGTATGGTATACTTAGTTGCATCTTATTTGAGAGTTACATGTTTTGAATGTGTTAGTTCATTCTTTTGAGTCATGTAACGTTTTAGACTGTAATGCATTGGATCCATAGGCATACGAGTCAGTCAGTTGGTTTAGTGGGGACTTTATCCCCGTGTTGGGACTGGATATTGTTTATGGTTAGCGGGAGCTCGAGGTATAGATCGTGGGTGGTTGAATTCGATAACCGCGTAACCTCTATTGAAGGTCTCGAGGTAGAGATCATGGGTGGTTGAACTCGATGCCCGTTTGTAATCCAGTCTGGTTACTCATCGTGGAATTTAGTGTCCGCGTTTGAAGTCTAGTGAGTGGTCCCCGAGTCATGTTTTATGTAAGGTTGCGGTGGTAGCTCGGTTTGGGAGCCGTATACGGAGCTAAGTCTTACAGTGGTGCTCTTGGAGAGCCGGATACGGGGACTTGTGGCTTTGGTAGTAACTGGAGGTCGAGTAGACACTAGGGTCATTTGGGTATCTTACGGTGGTAGCTCGACTGGGAGTCGTATACGGGGATCCATGGCCTATGTGAAGCTCGAGAACATTGATAGGTGGCTTAACTTTGTGTGCCCGTCACTGTCGATGGAATTCGGGTATCCCCCATCACCGAAAGGTGTTGTTTTTGGGTATTGAGTTTTATTATCTAAGTTTTCGGTGGCGTTTTGGTATATTTGGGTTTTATCCGTGATTTATGGGTTGAGTATTATGACCCACCCGTGTTTTGGGTGTTTCGGGATATAAAGTTTTAACCGTATTTTCATAAACAGATAGTTCAATTTATATTCACGTTTTGAGTGAGTTTTGGGTTAAACCTAATTTATGAATGGGCGGTTTATATTGGTATCTTCACCCTTGAAGTAGTTTGGATTGGAAAACGTTTATATTGGTGTTCTTTGTCTAAAATGCATATTATTGGAAAACGAGTCATTTTCACATTTGGAGCATATCATTTTGAAAGATTATGATTTCAATTGTATTCTTCCTTTTTAAACGATTAATTTATATATGTTGAAAACTCTTGAGCTCACTAGGGGTTAAGTCTAACCTTTTTATTTGTCGGCATGTGCATCAGGTTCCAGATGGGGGTTGGTTCTAGCAGTACTATGAAGAGATGTGCTTAGTTATTCACAAGTGTAAGTACTTGGTGAAGTCTTCCGCAGTTTGGAGATAGTAACTATTATTGGTTTTAGTAGCACCCGTCCTTATTATAGACGGTATGTATAGAAAGAATGTGTATTGAGGTTAAATCTTAAATTGTGATTGTAGATGAATCTGTTATTGGTGTATTTAGAAAATTTTAAATTAGTTTCTATTTCCAGATTTGAGGGTGTTACAAGTTGGTATCAGATCTTAAGTTTGAGAGAATTAGGTATTGATTTTTGGATGCCTAGACTCAAACTAGCATTTTTATAAGTGATTGTAAATGAAGTTGCATATTAGGAACCTTAAGATGAGATATTTTGGAGTTGATCGAATCGCTAGAAACGGGAAACTTGTCGAGGGTCGCAAGGATGAGCATGTACGGTACGTTCATAATGGCACCTGGCCATTGTTATGGTGAACCTACATGCTACATGTGTATACTTGAACTACCTTGGTATGATTACCGTTGGGGTAGTGAGAAAGTTTCTAAGCGAGTGATGTAAGGAATGGTTGATGTTTATAGCATTGTCCCTTTGGAGTGATAGTTAAGTGAGACGAATGTATTAGGTGGATCATCTTGGGTCAGAATTATTGGTTGGATTAGAACAATAAGGTTGACAGACCGATTCTGTTTCGAAGAAAATTGTAAGTTAACCAAATTAGTGAGGTTGTGGCTCTAAGGTGTTTGATGCATCCGGATGACAATAGTATGACAGAAAATTGAGGAGTGTAATCCTAAGATGTGAGTGCCGACTCAACTCATGCACGAAATTTATTTCTAAAATAAGTTTGCACTAATTGTTTCTCATGTTTTCGAAGCATAAAGTGTGTTATACTATGAAGTTTAGGTAAAACATTTAGCACTCATCAGATTTTAAACTGTGAGCATAAGCATGCATGGAATTGTTTTGTTGCATGTGATTGCAAACTTATATTGAAAATCTCTTCGTCCCTATTTTGTGCTTAACGCTATTTTTGGATATCATAAGATCCGTGTTTTAATGTCATATGTGATATTGGGCAAGTAACTGTAGACTTTTTAACCTTGACATTGGATCTCCTCCACGTATGTTAAAGTTTTAAAGAAAGAGTTGTTCCCATGTTTTTGAGTTGGAATTTTCTTGGGAATTTTAGTATGTACGAGTTGTGTTGAATTTTATGGGCATTGTTTTGCGACGTTTTTGGCACGTGAGTGTACTTTGAGTCACGTGGGTTTTAATTTTATTGCGTGTAAATTTACGAGCTTATTGGGCGTCGTGTCTCATGAAGGTTTTGTTGAAAATGGTCATTTTATCGTACGCTGTGGTTTTAGAATTTAAACTTTTTAGACATATTGTCGTTTTATGCTTCTTATGTTGGGAAATGAAAATTCTGACACCGCTTGATTTTAGCGTTAATGAGTTTTATGAAAATTCAGTTGGGTTTTATGGTGTCTTATCGTACGACTTTTGCGTCGCGTAGATAAATTTTGGAACGTGGGTACATGCATTATTGCGTGCGTTAATTTGTGGGTTTTGTTAACAGATGTCATCTTACATGTTGTTTTGGGAATGTTTCATTATTATGTGATTTAACTTTGGGCTTTATACAAATGTCAGTCGTTATATACTATTGCATTTGGATTAAATTATACTGATGGTGTGAGTAAGCATATAAAAGATTTATTTATTTCAGATAGAACTTTTGTTCTAACATATTTCAGTTATTGATTTTACTGTTAGAAATTTTTCGCAATACACTAAATGAGTATCAGTTTACATGTCGTTGTAGTTACTATTTTGGACAGGTGCGTTTTACCTGTGCGACCCAAAGTTAAACTTGATTTGATATTTATGTGCGTCCCTATCGTTTTAATGAGTTTTGGGGAATAAACTGATGCATATGGGACTTGTTGAAAATTTTATGCCATGACGTCTTGCGGTTAAAAAGAAAGAATTTTAAGGTTAAAATTGTAAAGTTCTCTTTTGGAGTTGTACAAACATTTATTGCACGTGTTGGGGTGCAGGGAATTATTTTCATGTATATAGTGTAAGTTGTTGCGCATCTTTTATTATTGTCCATATTAACGCAAGTACCGATCAAATGAGTTTGAAAATGGTTTTACATGTGTAGTGTTGGTACCCAGTTTTGAAACCTATCGGATGAACGATAGTGTATTTTTACCGCACGATTAATTGTTATAAAGCTTGTGCATTTAAAAGTTTTATAAAAGTTTAAATTGGCATATTAGCTAAAAACCTTGAACTCATTAGGCCGATAGATTTAAACCCCTGACGTGAAAGGAGTTGTGATTAAGGAACTAAGGAGTCCTTGGGAACTGAAGCGTCGGATGACCCGGCTCGTGGTTAGCTTTGGAAATTTAAGATTTTGGTTCATGAAGCGGTTCACGCATGAATAGTGGATGTAATAGATTCATGTCTTCCCAGTTAACTAAGGGGTAATCTTTGTGCTTTGGCAAACCTGCGGGATGAGGTCTTGTATGATCCTAGGTAAGGTTGGATTGGATTTTTCGGGTCGATGGACCGTTGGACATCATGTTAGACGTTGCTAGTATATCGTCTTGATGGGCTTGCATGAGGAAGGGAAATATTGTGGTTCGTTGGTTAGGAATGTAAGATTGGGAATCTTAGAACCCTGTTAGGTGTCAACTTTAACGCGACAATACCTCCGGAATGAAATATCGGGCGGGATGCCTACGTTTTCGTTATCACCGTTTGGTTTTAGGCATCGACTGGTTTTCTTGAGGTCCAGGAATCGGGGGAATGCTTGGAAGTACCCCGTTGGGTCTTGGGAATGTTGACCTCTCTGAGGTGGAACTTAGCAGAAGGTTAGATGTTGTTGATTAAGCATCGATATGTATAAGTTTCCATTGTGATAAAGGTCTTACTAATGGAATACTTTAAGATTGGGGTTGGAACGGAGTTGAGAGATAGCCGGATCTGTGTTAGCCGGTTACCTGAAGGACGCGTTAGTGCGCCTTGTAAGGACATCTTTATCAATATTAAGGATGGACCAGTAGGAATCTGAGGATTCATGGGAGCTTGGTGTCGAACTTTGGTTTGGATTCAGAAGCATGTTCAGTTAAAGTGATTTGGCCGGTGTGAAATTAGGGTTACAAACTAACCTAAAGGTAGTACGTGTCGCCCAAGGTTGGGAGACAACCGCAGTCTTATGGTTAAGGGCTATGTTAGTAAGATGACTGGTCATTTGGATATATCTGGGATGTGCCTAAAGGGACACTTATCGTGGGAACCGACATAAGGTTATAGGGATAGCTCCAGCAAATGGAGCGGAGTCGATCTTTTATGCGAGCATCGTTAATTGGGAAATTTAGATTTCGAGGATGAAATCTCATTTAAGGTTGGGAGGATTGTAACACCCGTAATTTTCAGTAAGTAGAGGACACCCGGACGTTTTTGGAACTTATGTATGGCGGTACTTTTGTTGGGAATTCATTGCTTAAAGTCCCTTAGAGTATCGGGGGTGTTGGCGTTGAAAAGTTGAGTTTCGGGGCTTGGAAAGGGTTCAACGACAAAGCCCGGCGACTATGATAGTGTCATAGTCGCACTATCACAGTCGTAGAGAAGGTACTGTGGCCTGGGGGAAGATGGCGACATTTCCCTGGGCAATGTCGCTGGTCAATGTCGCACTAGGGTGTTGTTAAGATGGGATTTTCAGCTTTCTTTCTCATGTTCTTCTCCAAAACTCCCCATTCTCTCCCAAATCGTTTCTTCTTCATTTCCTACAAACCCTAACCCATTTTAAGGTCATTTCCATGGATTCTAAAGTGTTCCATCATCATCAAGCTTGCAACCCCAACCTCAAGTACTAGATCAAGTGTTCCTTCCTATTCCTTGAGATTTATAAGTTTTAGGGTTTTGCTCAAAACCTAAGTGGTAAGTGTACCTCTTCCATTTCTAAACCCTAATATAAGATATAAATGCTCCATTGATGATTTCCTAAGTATTATGTTTCTCCATTTTCGGTTTGGAAGATTTTGTAGGATTTAGGTCAAAATTAGGGTTTTGGGTATAAGTTGAGGTTTTGATGTAAAATGTTTGGGGAATGTTTCTATATGGTTGAATATGGTTATTTACGGTTGAAAATGTTTGGATCTAGGTTTTTGGAGGTTTTGGCTTGGAGGATTCAAGTTTCACCAAGGAAGCTCAAAGTGGGGTTAAATCTAGATTTAACCTAAATCTAGCAAGGTGAGTTCAAGTTGATTTGTGAAAATGGTGTACATGCCAAAATGTTTATTTTAAAGTGTTTTGCATCTTACATGAAATTGCTAACTGCTGATAAGTTTGGTTATTTTGAAAGTGTGTAAATTCATAAACTCATATAACACACATCTTTGGGATTTTTGGGCATTTCGATAAATGTGTTATGAATGAACGAGTTTTGATGAATTATTACATAAATAGGTATTTGGTCAAAAATGCACTTTTAGGTGTTTGTCGGGTTTTATGCATCGTTCATGAAATGGGATGTTTTGAAAGGTACAAATGTGTGAGTCCTTTGGTTTTGGGTCATTCCCGACTTTGAAGAACATTTTAGAAATGGAAAACCTTTTGGGTTTTGGGACGAAGGCCAATGGTAATTTGAGAATCAAAGATTTTGGGAAAATGTGTATTTTGGTTTATGTAACCATATTGGCTCTCGTGTTTTAGCCAAACGTCTATTAAGCCTCTTGGGGCTTGATTTTCACTCAGTGGAGTCTTTGGAACATTTGTTCGGTTTTGGTAGCTCGTTGAGGAGCCTTGGACGTATGGTGTACTTAGTTGCATCTTATTTTAGAGTTACATGTTTTGAATGTGTTAGTTCATTATTTTGAGTCATGTACCGTTTTAGACTGTAATGCATTGGATCCATAGGCATACGAGTCAGTCAGTTGGTTTAGTGGGGACTTTATCCCCGTGTTGGGACTGGATATTGTTTATGGTTAGCGGGAGCTCGATATATAGATCGTGGGTGGTTGAACTCGATAACCGTGTAACCTCTATTGAAGGGCTCGAGGTAGAGATCGTGGGTGGTTGAACTCGATGTCCGTTTGTAATCCAGTCTGGTTACTCATCGTGGAATTTAGTGTCCACGTTTGAAGTCTAATGAGTGGTCCCCAAGTCATGTTTTATGTAAGCTTGCGGTGGTAGCTCGGTTTAAGAGCCGTATACGGAGCTAAGTCTTGTGGTGGTGCTCTTGGAGAGCCGGATACGGGGACTTGTGGCTTTGGTAGTGACACTCATTTGGAGGTCGAGTAGATACTAGGGTCATTTGGGTATCTTGCGGTGGTAGCTCGGTTGGGAGCCGTATACGAGGATCCATGGCCTATGTAAAGCTCGAGAACATTGATAAGTGGCTTAACTTTGTGTGCCCGTCACTGTCGATGGAATTCGGGTATCCCCCGTCACCGAAAGGTGTTGTTTTTGGGTATTGAGTTTTATTATCCAAGTTTTCGGTGGCGTTTTGGTATATTTGGGTTTTATCCGTGATTTATGGGTTAAGTATTATGACCCACCCGTGTTTTGGGTGTTTCGGGATATAAAGTTTTAACCGTATTTTCATAAATGGAGAGTTCAATTTCTATTCACGTTTTGAGTGAGTTTTGGGTTAAACCTAATTTATGAATGGGCTGTTTATATTGGTATCTTCACCCTTGAAGTAGTTTGGATTGGAAAACGTTTATATTGGTGTTCTTCGTCTAAAATGTATATTGTTACTGTATAAATTATATCCAAGATTTAATGTGAAAAGTCAAGGTCTTGTAAAGTCAAAGAAAGTCAAAGTCTGTAAAGTCGCCAAATGTAAAACTCTTTAAGAGTTCTTATATCTTGAGTGTTTAGTGTCTTGAGAGAAGTAGCATGAGTATATATAGCCTTAGTCTTGTGAGTGTTGTTTGTAACAGAGATTGTAACTTTCATATCACTAATACATACGACTTGTAGTTTCTCTTTCTACTCTCTCTCGAGATCTTAAATGTTAAATCTTGCATCTTGATAGAAAACTGGGAAACATACATTTTCAATTGGTATCAGAGCTGAACCTAATCATATTCAGAAAGATCACACTACTTGAATTAGATCGATTTCTTGAAAATATCAAGAACACGCAGAACTACATCTCATGAAGATTGTTTGATCGAATTCATATTGATCAGTTGTGTTTAGTCTGTAAAAATGGTTTGATTGTGTTCGATATATAGTCCTAGATCATTTCTTATTCATATTGTTTCACGAAATTCTCACTAGAACAGATTCAATTTTGGATTTTGTTTGAATTTTCTTGAAAAAAACCATCGAATACTATATCATATGGATTACATTGTAATTTTTGGTTTCTAGCCTTTTTTAGTATGATAGAAAAGTGTTTAGAATTGCATTTCGATCATATTGGTATGTTTCTTGAAAGCTAATTGCAGGTTAAAATGATTTTTGAATCGATCTGTAAGTCAAAGGAACAAACGCGCAAGATCTGTACTTCGCGCTAATCAAGAACACTCACACTCTGAAGAACACGCACGATGATCTTTGAAAGTTTGTTGTTAGTTCGCACATAAAGTGGTTGCAAGAAGTGAAAAACGCGCAAAATATATCTTGCGAGAAGTGCTTTGAAAAGTGACTTACGAGTTTATTAGCCATGCGAGTTCATATTTAGCGAGTTCTACATTTACAAATTTTGTCTAAGTATGGAACGTGCAAGGGGTATTTGATTTGCGAGTTTACATTCTTCTGCGAGAAGTTTAAGTGATAAAATTCTTCTAAGTCCAAAACACGCACATCTAACTTGCGAGAAGCCACTTCCCGCACATCGAGGATTATGAGATTCTCAAAACGCGCAAACAGCGGTCTGCGAGTTCCTTTTTCGCGCACATAACGTTTAGCGTGAAGTTCATTGAACAGTGGTTTGTGAGTTCTATCTGATCTGCGAGTTTTAGGTGTTTGCGAGTTCTAAAGTTAGAATTTTTCTGAGATTGTTTTCAAGTGGTGATCTGAGTTTGATTTTTTTCAGTCAACTTTTCTGAATTGTTTGGGAACGATCATTCATTTCAAGCAAGTTTATCATTCAAGATGCCTACTACAGATGAGAGAGAGAATATTGTACTGTCAGCAAGAGATGTTGCTGTCATGTACATGCCTGAGATACCGACAATAGAAGCTGAACAGGATAAACTGAAAGATCAGAATTCAGTTCTTCTAAAACAGATCAAGGAACTTACATCTAAATTGTCAAATTCTGATAAAAATCCTAATTGTGTAAAGTGTGTTAATCATGCTAAATCTGATTTTGCAGGTATCATCAGAGCAAGAGAGAAAGAAATTAAAGAGAAGGAGAAAAATATTGCTTTAAAAGAAAATATTATTGAGACATGTGAAAAAGAAATAAAGCTGAAAGAGAGAAAGATAGTGAATCTTCAAAGCCAACTGAAGACAACTGAACAAAAATCATCGGAACTACAAGTTGAATCAGTTGAGCTTCAATAAAAGTTTAAGGTTTTTGAAGAAAAGATATATGCGTTGGAGACTACAAATGCTGATTTGATGAAAAATCTCCAAGCAGATAAAGACAAGTCAAATCTGGAGAAACTTTCTACTCAAAAGTTGTCTGACTTTTCAAAGAAAGCTATCCAAGAGAAAAAGGATCTTGAGCTAAGATGCATTAAACTCTCGAAGCAAGTGTCAGAATTTGAAAAGATCTTAATTACAGAAAGAGACACATTTGCTAAAGAGAGAAAAATTCTTGAAGACAAAACGGTTGAACTTCCCAAACAAATCTCAGTTCTGCAAGACTTACTTAAAAAGAAAGAAAAACTTTTCAAGAAAAGAAAAAGTCTTTTGAAACTCAAAAGAAAATTGTTAAAAAGAGAAATGTTGGGATTTTCAAAGATATTTCTGAACAAAACAAGAACTTAGAAAAAGATTTTGAGCAAGAACGTCAAATCTTTGAATCTGAAATATCTAAGCTCACATCCAAGATCTTTGTTCTATCCTCATATATTCTTAAAGAACAGACGGCTAGAACTGATTTGGAAAAGAAGTTTGACACACTTTCTGATGAAAGAAACATCCTATCCAAAAAGATAAAGGAATTAGAAGTTGTAAATGTTGATTTGTCAAATAAAGTTTGTGCTGATGTGATCAATCAATCACCTCTTAACAATTCAACAGAATCAGTTTGTTCTTTCAAAAATGCTTCTAGTTATATTCATGAGAAAAATGTTTCTAAAAAGAGAAGTGTCAAATCAAACATTGTCAAATCAAATCAGATTCGTCCATCTAATCTTTTCTATGACAACTTTGTTGATAGTCCACCGAGTTTCTATGTCAAATCTCTTGGAAAGCATTCAAAGAAATAAAAGATGGTTTGCAGAGTTAAAGGTTCTTCGGATGAAAAGAAGAATGACAAAGCATCTGCATCCACATCCAATGCCAAAAAGAACAGAGCTCATAAAGGTAAATCTTTTGGTAAACCTGATACAATTTATTATGTTAATCATCTTATCAGGTTGGCTGAAAAGAAAATATGTTGTTCTTACTGTGGAGAAAATGACTTTGTAAGTAATAATTTTGTTGATTACTGGTATGGTTCTTATTATGTTACCCCCAAAAAAACTGCAACTAACACATCAGGACCCAAATACCAGTGGGTACCAAAAGTTAAATCTGTGTTGCAGGCACCCAAGGTTTAAGGGGGAGAAAGAACATAGAATTTTGAGTAAATCGGCTCAGAACTCGGACTTACAAGTCAAGAAAAGTGGCTCTTGAATAATTCAGTTCAAGACCCGCACTTCAATGTTAAAGGACTATGACTTCTAAGTAACACAACTTAGGACTCATTCTTTAATGTTAAAGGATAAGAATATCATGCAAATATCCAGGGGGAGCTTATCAGAATATAAATCATTCTATCATGATTTGAGGGGGAGCTTAAATGTAAGTATCTTCTGATCTTAATCTCTGATTGTTTGAAAGAAGAACAACTTTCAAGCAAGAAAAACTCTTTTTAAATGTCCAAACCACTTCTCAGTTCTCAAAAGATTTCATGAATTTGGAAGTGTGACTTTAAATGTTTTTCATTATGGAGCTTTAATATTTAACTGACTGTGTGTTTCCAAAGATCAATACTTGTGTATTATCTTGTCTATATACTGTCAAGTATTCATACACACCGGTTCAGTACTTCATTTGAATTTGTTATTACCATGTCTCTAAACAAAATAAATTTTCGATGGTAATACCCTCGTTTGATTTCAATGTTGTAGAGCATAAATCATCATTTCAATCTTTGAGCGTTCATTTCAAAATTGTTTATATTCGTTCATATAAACAAACTATCAAGTTCTTTGATACCCTAAACTTTCACGTTCATATTTCGTGATATTTGATCTGCTTGATACATTGTCAGATTCTCAATACAATTCTCTTGATTTTATTTCATTCATTCAATTTTCTTGTTTTGAGAGATCTTCAAAGTTCAAATGCTCAAATATTATTCATATATTTGATGAGCATAAATTTTGACAATGTTATCATATTTTGAGCTTAATTGTTCAACCTAAATTGTTGAGCAACACATTCTTTTTAGGACAATTACATGGGATTCGTGTGAGAGCTTAAACATAACTTCTATGGATTCACGTTAACCAGTGTTTCCTACCCAGGAAGTAATCCTAGAGTGATTGAGGGGTGAGGGGTTCTTAAATCATAGAGTGGGGGAGATAACTCATCCGATTGAGTTTTTCTCATTGTGTTGAGCGGTAAAATGTAAATGAGAGTTTGGCTAGAAGTGAGCTTTAATGATAAAAAGAAAGAGGGTGTGAGAACAGAGTTAAAAGAATATGGAAACTCTACACCAACTACTTTCTGAGTCGGGCAGCCACATCTACTGATTGGTTCACATTCTTTGGTGACCATCATTGAAAAAGGCAGTAAGCCATGCCAACTCTTGCATTAACCCCACCAACCACTCGTTTCTTTCTTGAAAAAGAAATGTTTCATTTTCTTTGAGGACGCAGCACATCTACTATCTAGTCTTCACTCAGAAGATTTAGATATTGAAATAGAAGGAAAGTTGCCCCACCTTCGCACATCTTTCATGCACATTGAGTCCATGTAATACTTGTTGTTGTCTCAACAATTTACACACTTTGAGCCTGAAAAAATCTTGAGTAGCTTCAATCATTTCTACACTTTCACGTACACACAAGGAATATATTTTCTTGTCATAACATTCATAGAAAATTCCTTTGTGGTTTTTCGATGATTGAATGGAAGCCCTAGGGGAGTGAACATCACAAAAGCTCCTTTCCAATGTACATTCGTTGTACAAAGTGGCTCTGTGCTACTTACAAGCATACTAACTGTATCATATGTTGATTCAGGGTTACAACGTTTACTATATCTGAATTTGAAAAGATTCGGGTATATACATTTCATGAATTGACGGATACTCAGATCAAAGGGCGGAGATTGTCAACATTACTATAAAGAAGGAGATTGTTAGTTTTTCACAAAAGGGGAAATTCATATTCAGAGAAAGTGATGAAATTGAAGAAGTTTTGATGATCATGATGCTCACAATCATCAAAAAGGGGGAGATATTTTAAAGATTTCAATTTCAAAGTGTAAAAGGGAGAGATTTTCTGAAGAAAAAGGAGAGATACTTTCTAGAATTTCAAATTCAAGACAAATGAAAGTCAATAGATTATGAAGATTATGTTTCAAAGATAATTCAAGAAAGTTTATTTTCTGAAGACGATCCAGAGATCAGAGAGATGAAGATACAAGATCAAAGATTCCTCAGTCAATAATTCAAAGATGTAAAGTTCAAAGATTTCTACAGTTTCAAAATTCAAAGAAGTTTCAAGTTTCAAAGTTTTGTTCAAGACTTGATGACTGTTCAAAGACTTGGAAGACTTTTCAAGATTCTTCAAAGTATCAGAGATTAAAGATTGTTAGAGCTTCAAAGTTTGAAGAATCAAGCACTAAAGACGATTGTCAAATTTTTATTAAATCTTGAATACAAAGGGGGAGAATGTTAGTGTATAAATTGTATCCAATATTTAACGTGAAAAGTCAAGGTCTTGTAAAGTCAAAGAAAGTCAAAGTCTGTAAAGTCACCAATGTAAAAGTCTTTAAGAGTTCTTATATCTTGAGTGTTTAGTGTCTTGAGAGAAGTAGCATGAGTATATATAACCTTAGTCTTGTGAGTGTTCTTTGTAACAGAGATTGTAACTTTCATATCAATAATACATACGACTTGTAGTTTCTCTTTCTACTCTCTCTCTAGATCTTAAATATTAAATCTTGCATCTTGAATCTTGATTGAAAATTAGGAAACATACATTTTCACATATTATTGGAAAACGAGTCGTTTTCACATTTGGAGCATATCATTTTGAAAGATTATGACTTCAATTGTATTCTTCCTTTTTAAACGATTAATTTATATATGTTGAAAACTCTTGAGCTCACTAGGCGTTAAGCCTACCCTTTTTATTTGTCGGCATGTGCATCAGGTTCCAGATGGGGGTTGGTTCTAGCAGTACTATGAAGAGATGTGCTTAGTTATTCACAAGTGTAAGTACTTGGTGAAGTCTTCCGCAATTTGGAGATAGTAACTATTATTGGTTTTAGTAGCACCCGTCCTTATTATAGACTGTATGTATAGAAAGAATGTGTGTATTGAGGTTAAATCTTAAATTGTGATTGTAGACGAATCTTTTATTGGTGTATTTAGAAAATTTTAAATTAGTTGATATTTCCATATTTGAGGGTGTTACAAGCAGCATTTATGGATTTAATAAATCAGGTATGCAAGTCGTATCTTGATAAATTTGTAATTGTATTCATAGATGATATCCTCATATATTCGAAAAGTGTTAAGGAACACGAACAATGTCTACATGTCATTCTAAGTTTGTTACAAAAATAAAAGTTTTATGCCAAATTCTCAACATGTGAATTTTGGTTAAAAGAGGTTCAATTCTTAAGGCATGTGGTGAATGAACATGGAATTCAGGTAGATCCTGCAAAAGTAAAAGCAATAATCAAATGGGAATCTCTAAGAAATGTCTCTGAGATTCGGAGTTTCCTAGGTTTGTCAGGATATTATCGGAGATTTATTCAATATTTTTCTAAGATTTCAAACCCTATGACAACTTTGACAAGGAAGAATAAGAAATATGATTGGGGTGAAGATCAAGAACAAGCATTTCAGACTTTGAAGAAAAAATTGAGTAGTGCTCCGATATTATCATTGCCGGAAGGGACTGAAGGATTTGTGGTATATAGTGATGCATCTAAACAAGGAATGGGTTGTGTACTAATGCAAAATGGTAAGTTCATACCATATGCATCTAGACAGCTAAAAGAGTATGAAAAGAAATATCCGACACATGATTTGGAGTTAGCAGCAGTTGTTTTTTCTTTGAAGGTCTGGAGACATTATTTGTATGGTACTTCATGTATCATTTATACATATCATAAGAGTTTACAGTACCTCTTTAGCCAGAAGGAACTAAAAATGAGACAACAAAGATGGATTAAATTATTTAAAGATTACGACTGTGAAATTCGATATCATCAAGGCAAAGCCAATGTTGTGGCAGATGGTCTTAGTAGAAAAGAGCGAGAAAAACCTCTTAAAATCAAAGCTTTAAGAATAGAAATTATACCAGATTTTAAGGCCAATTTACGTGACGCACAACAGAAAACTTTTGATGTTGAAACCAAAAGGAAAGAAAGGGTAGTTGGTCAAGAACAGTTTTTGCAAAAAGATGGCCATCGCGTAAAGAGTTTTAAAGGAAGTTTGTAGATTCCAAGGATAGGAGATTTTCAAAGAATCATTTTAGACTAGGCTCACCAATCAAAATACTCGGTACATACAGGAGTTGAGAAGATGTACAAAAATTTGAAGCAAAAATTTTGGTGACCTAGAATGAAGAAAGACATTCCAACATATATTGAAAAATGTTTAACATGTCTTCAAGTAAAAACTGAACATCAAAAGACATTTGGAACTTTACAACCGTTAGAAATCCCAGTATGGAAATGGGATCATGTTACAACGGATTTCATCATGAAACTACATCGCACCAAAAAGGGAAATGATTCCATATGGGTAATAGTAGACAGGCTAACTAAATCGACGCATTTTTTGCCGATAAAAGAAAGTTATGAAATTGAGAAGTTTTCCAAGTTATATGTCAATTGAGATAGTCTCGAGACATGGAGTACCTATGTCAATTATATCAGATCGAGATGCCAGGTTCACGTCTCGATTTTGGAGAAGTTTCCAGAATGAGATGGGTCACGACTAAATTTAAGTACATCATATCATCCGCAGTCAGATGGACAAAGTGAGCGTACTATAAGAACATTGGAAGATATGTTACGAGAATGTACCATAGAGTTTAGTGGCAATTGGGATGATCATCTGCCATTAGTATAGTTTTCATACAATAACAACTACCATGCTAGTCTTGAAGTTGCACCGTATGAGGCACTATATGGGAGAAAATGTAGAACCCCGGTTTGCTGGAACAATCTTAGGAATAAATCATTGACTGGACCAGAGATAATTCAACAAACCGCTGATAAAATAACTCAGATCCGTGATAGACTAAAAGTCGCCCAAGACTGACAAAAATGATATGCAGACAAACAAAGAAAACATTTGGAATTTCAAGTTGGGGGTCGAGTGATGCTTCGAGTGGCACCTTGGAAAGGATTAGTTCGATTTGGAAAATGAGGCAAGTTAAGCCCTCGGTATATAGGACCTTTTAAAATAATTCAAATAATTGGACACGTAGCATATCGGTTGGAGTTACCAAAAGAGTTCAAAATAATACATGATGTCTTTCATGTATCAAATTTAAGAAAGTTTTTGGTGGATGAAGGGATGAAAATACCTTTGAATGAAATTCAAGTGAAGGAAAAATTAAGTTTTGTGGAAGAACCAGAAGAGATCGTGGATTAGACAGTTAAGAAATTATGAAACAAGGAAATCCCTTTGGTCAAAGTGCAATGGAAATTTCACAAAGGAAACCACAAGGTTGTGGCGTAATGGTCAAGACCTGGGGGATGTGGTGGAATATCCCATCTGCCAAGGGTTCGAATCCAGACGTACACAACAATTGTGGCCATTGAGGTTTAATCAAGGCTGATATCTTACAGTCATAATTTGCGGGATTAGTCTAGGCATAGTGTAGGACACCCTTTCCCCCCAATTTTTTTTTTACAAAGGACATGAAGCGACATGGGAATCTGAAAAGGAGATGAGAGAAAATTACCCTCATTTATTCAGCTAAAAAAAAGATTTTGGGACGGAATCCTTTCTGGGGGGTTGGGGGAGATTTGTAACCGTCTAATTTAAGGTATGTCAATTTAAGAATTTCGTAAGAAAACCAATACTTATTTAGTAAAAATAAATAAATAAACATGTAGATGTACAATATGAATACAATGTAATAGTATTTTATTATGTGAATGTTAATATTTTATTATATTGTGTGTGTATATATATATTGGTAATATAAAAATGAAAAAATATATTATATCCATGGTGTTATAATTTAATAACAATAGTATATATATATATATATAGAGAGAGAGAGAGGGGGGGGGGGAGAGAGAGAGGGGTTCAAGGGAAAACCTCAAAAAAAAATGGAAAACTGAATAACACCCTGGTAGCCCTTGATCTGGACGGTATGCACTTGTGCATACAAGTAAATTAAGTAGTTTTTTTGGTTTTTATACACTTGTGCATATTCACGTGTGCATGCTACAAATTACTAGTATGCACAAGTGCATACCGTCCAGATGAAGGGCTACCAGGGTGTTCCTCAGTTTTTCGTTTTTTTGAGGTTTTCTCCTTAACCTAACCCTATATATATATATATATATATAGGACGGTAACCAAATGAGAACCGTAAAAAGGTTAAAGACCGTGGGGACTAATCTCAATCGTTAAGAGTTTTAATCAAAGGTTAATAATCATGATGGCGTTTTTGTAATATTGATGAATGTTTTGAAAGTCTTAAGGGTATACATGTAATTTGAGATATCAAAACTATCTCTCACGTCCTCATCTTTTCCCCATATTTCATCATTCCATCAACACACTTACCAACACAACCTTTTGAAATCAAATCCCAAAAAGAAGAACAATTTCTCAATGTTTCACGTTTCCATATCGGAGTTGACGACGATCATTCGGAAACGTAGCTCCTCCATCATCTTCACCATCACCGCTTGATTTTGGAATTTTCGTGTTCTCTGACGAGAAATTAGAAGTAATAATGGCAGATTACGTGAATCGAAAACAGATATGGTTTTCAATTTATACATTTACTCTGATGAATTCTCAAAAATCCGACATCGAGTAGTAACCCTATGGATTTTCCGATGTGTTTACCCCTAGAAATTTGTAAAACTTTAAACCGGTTACAACTCCCGGAAAGCAATGGACGGTTGAATCGACGGTCCAATTTATGATTTCATGCTCGTTTTGAAGCAAAAAACCTCGCCTGCTGAATGAAGGAAGGTTTGTGATCGACGATGATGAAATGTACTCGAGATCTGAAGAGGCGATAAGTGATGAATAAAGGTATGATGTTCTCGTTGAGTTCGTGGAACAAGTTTCCGTTACATCGACTGGTTGAGAAGATTACAGTGGGGAGTTGGTGGTTATGATCGCAAGTAGGCCGTGTTGGCTCGGAGCTTGGGGAAGGATACGCCACGAGATCAGATGAAGAGGATTCATAGGAATCTATGGAGGCAACAATAGCTTTCTCAAAAGGAAGGCGAAGATAAGATCGTTCATGAAAATATTGTAATTAATATATTTATAATTAACTGTGAAATTTGAATCATGAATGATCTGAAGCAATTCAAGAGGTGATTGGGTTTGGGAAGTTTGATTTCATGTAGTGAATTAAGATATACATTAATATTATGTTTGGATTTTGTTAGATGAAATAGCATATTTTATGAAAATTGTGATTTATTTCATGTGGTGAAATAAGGTTAGCATGTGTTTCATCTAGTGAACCTTTGTGTTTCATCTAATGAACCTCTGTGTTTCATATGGTGCATCTGTGTATATCATCTGATTAATGAATCTGTATGTTTAATCTGGTAAATCTCGTTACCAAAATGACGATTATGCCCTTTTCATGTGGTAAAACAATTTTTAATTAAAACCATACGATCAAAATCAAGTTACAACTTAGATCAATTCTCACAGTTCTCAACTTTTTTTTGGTTCTCACATGATTTAACCTCATATATATATATATATATAGAGAGAGAGAGAGAGAGAGAGAGATGTTCAAGGAAAAACCTCAAAAAAATGGAAAACTAAGGAACAGTAGCCCTAGATTTGGACGGCATGCACTTGTGCATACAAGTAAATTAAGTTGTATTTTGGTTTTTATGCACAAGTGCATAATGCACTTGTGCATATTCACATGTGCATGTTACAAATTACTTGTATGCACAAGTTCATACCGTCTAGATGGAGGGCTATCAGAGTGTCCCTCGGACTTTCTTTTTTCGAAGTTTTCCTCTGAACCTGACCCTCGATATATATATTTAGAAAGAAATAGTTTATTTATATATATATATATATATATATATATATAGAGAGAGAGAGAGAGAGAGAGACTTGAGATCATGTGAGACCAGCCTATTTCCGTGAGACCCGTGAGACCACAAAAATAACACTAAACATTCACAGCAAAAGACTGTGAAGGTATTGTAAAGGTAAACCTTCACAGTGTTTTTGTTGTGAAGCTTTGCTGTTTTTCGTTCCTTCACAATGAATCGCTGTGAAGTTTTAGTGTTATTTTTGGTCTCATCAGTCTCACGAAAACAGGTTGGTCTCACGTGAACCCAACCCTATTATAATTTATTTAAGAGTCATATATATATATGTGTGTGTGTGTGTGCTTCGTGAAGTGTAATCATGATTTTTGATATTATATTAAATTCATAATACATATATATATATATATATATATTATAAAAATATATTAATAATAACAATAACAATAAAATAAATACATATTCCAATGAGTTTCTCTTGATAACTCATTCTTTTAAATTAATTAATACATTAATGACACCTATAATGCTATTTATGACACTTGTTTAAATATTATCGTGGCACCACCGAGAAACTACAGTTCTCCAAGTTTATAAACTCATTTTAGTTCTCTCACTTCATTTTTTAAGCAAAAATGAAGTTGAGAGGGAAAAAAAGTAAAAGGCTTTTAGACAGGGGTGGATTTAGTAAGGACTGGTAGGTCCTGGCCCCAACCAGCCCATGTCCAGATAGTTAAAAAATATATATATTTACTTCCATTTTCTATTTATTAAAAGAATGGCCCCCTACAATTGTTAATGAAGTCCCCTTTCAAACTTGTAGACTTTCACTCTCGCTCTCAATTTTTAAACTCTCACTCCAGTCCAACAATCCCGTCTCCCTTCACTACTCACTCTTACAAACGAGTGAAAACTAAACGAAACAAGCCCAGACTCCCGCTCTTGCTGTTGTCTACTTCTGAGTCACTCTCGCCTCTCTTGTGGAAACAACGCCTCCAGCCTCCTGATTGGATTTAGGTAAAAACCTATATTTTTTGTTTCTACTCTTGAGTTTTGTTGATAAATGATTTTGTTGAGATTGTTGATAACTTGGTATTTGGTTTTATTTTCTTAGTATTGGTATTTTGGATTGATTTTGTAATTTGTTAATAGAATAGTCGAATAGAAATGTTTGTTAGGTTAATTTTGCAAATTGCTTGTTCAAAGTTCAAGCAAATGTGTTATATTGATATTAGTAATTTGGTATTGTTAATTTGTTATTGATATTTGATAAATAAACCATTGATTTTTATATCATCCGAACCAAAGAGATGAAATAAGGAGAAAGTATTTAAGTAGAGGACCTTGTCAACCACGAGGCCATGGCTTTCCAAAAAAATTTGTCGGAAGTAAGGGAAGACGTTTTTGCCCAAAAAATTGTGAAGTCTGATTTACGTAACAAAATTGGTGATGAATTTTTGAATACTATAGAAAAAGAAGCATTTATCGATGTTACAAGTAATGATATAATTAGCCAATTCCAAAAGATGAATATACTTGTAGGACACAATTGTAAAAAGTAACTTCTTATCATTTTGAATGAAATCACATCTTTTGGTTAATTAGTATTTTATTTTATATGGTGCCCCCATCAACATTTTTTTCTGGATCCGCCACTGCTTTTAGAAAGAGAAGTGAATGATCTCTTGTTGGTAGCTTCATCAAGATACTTAAAAATTTCCAAAGGTAATCATATGTCTTAAGGGGGTGTTTGGGATTGCTTATTTAAGGTGCTTATTAACTTATTGCGTTTTCAAACAAATAAGTTGTTTTGAGTGTTTGGATTGGAAACCGATTATGACTTCTCCACTCCGCTAATAAGCAGTTTTTGATAAGTCATTCTTAACTGACTTATTTGAAACTCCTTATTAACTTATTTAACCAAATTACATATTTGCCCCTTCTTTCTATAAGTTAATAAGCACTTTATAAATAACCATAAGTTAATAAGCACTTTTGCAAATAAGCATAAGTTGTTTTAAATAAGCAATCCCAAACACCCCCTAAGTTTTAAATCTTCTACTTCTTTCTTTTTAAAAAAAAAATACATACAATCTGTGAATCTTTTATTTTTAAGGTTCTTCATTAAACATACCATTATACATGTTTGCATGAATGAAACTTACATATATGAGTGTTATTTCATATTTTCTTAACGGGAATATGAGGTACGGTAAATTTTACTACCGACAAGATTTGATATCTCATGTTGTAATCATGAAATTGGTAGAACATAGTTATCCAACGGACAACAAAAGCCGTAAACGGTGAAAAATCCATAAGAAAGGGTCTAAATAATGATCCTATGAGAGATTTAAAAATATATTGGAAATGAGACCCAATTTATGATATGTATTCATGTTATTTCTTGGATAATTTTGTGTAATTTTATTTATTTGTATTTTATGTATATGGCATTTAAATGTTTTTTATGTTAATAAAATATAAAACCATATGATTACAGATTACTCTACATTATTTTGCTAAAAAAACGTTTTATTTCTTTTTCCACAAATTAGAGTGGAAAACCAAATATCCAAGGGTTGAAGTTGAAGACTTCAAAGTTCTAGAAGATTTCAACATTATATATATATATATATATATATATATATATATATATATGTGATGTAAAAAGAAAATTATATATAACAATAATAATTAATGTTGTATGTTTAATTTTGTACAAATGATCCAAGTAAAGTTATATTTGTAATATGTGTGTGGTAATTAGTATTTACTTCTGTTTCTAGTAAAAAAATTGAAGTGTTAAAGTGATAGCGTTAGTACTATCTTTTGACCGTTTAATATCTATATCTATACTATATTATAAAAGAGGTATAAAAAAACTCTTAAAAACAACTCATTAAGCATTATGTACTATTATTTAATGCTAATCTACTTAAAATCTCTTAAAAACAACTAATTAAGCAATATGTACTACTTTTAAATGCTTTTAACCCTAATTAATAAATTCCATCCTTATCTCTAATCCCCAAACTCTAAAATTATGAAATTTGAATTCTGATAAACATAATTAAAACAGGATAAACATCTTAATTTAAATATAAAAAATTTAAAATATATAAGATAATTAATGAATTTTAACAAACTACTTAATTTTTTATATAAAAAAAAACATTATATCATTAAGCTTAAATTACTCATTAAGCATTATGTACTATTATTTAATGTTAATCTACTTAAAATCTCTAAAAAAACAACTAATGAAGCAATATGTAATACTTTTAAATGTTTTTAACCCTAATTAATAAATTCCATTTTTATCTCCCAAAATCCTTATCTCTATTTCCCAAACCCTAAAATTATGAAATTTGAATTATGATAAACATAATCAAAACAGGATAAACATCTCAATTTAAATATAAAAAAATTAAAATATATAAGATAATTAATGAATTTTAACAAACTACTTAATTTTTTTATATAAAAAACATTATATTATTAAGCCTAAATTAAACAAATTTATTTAAAAAAAAAAATTATCACTCTCTAAAACCATCCAAAATCGTACTGTAAATCGATAAAAAAATACATAATCAAAACAGGATAAACATCTCAATTTAAATATAAAAAATTTAAAATATATAAAATAATTAATGAATTTTAACAAACTACTTAATTTTTTTATATAAAAAACATTATATTATTAAGCCTAAATTAAACAAATTTATTTAAAAAAAACATTAGCACTCTCTAAAACCATCCAAAATCGTACTGTAAATCGATAAAAAAATAAAAAATTAAAAGAAACATTAAAATCGTGATGTATCTCACTGTATTGCGCGAGTACGCTTCTAGTATATGTAAAATCCACACAACAAAGCCAAATCTTCCTTAGCACATCTAATCTCTCAAACAACTCAACAAGATTATTAGAAGTTATAAACTATGGAAGACTTTTTCACACTTCCTATATGGGACAAGTGATAAGCCTTAAGAACTTATATATATATATATATATATATACCTCACAATACAAACAAGATTTTCATTATTCTTTCTATGTGAGATATAATCTGACTATGAAGACTATATATACAACAAAATATACATACAATAGTATATGAGTTATTAACTATGTTTAGTATTTTCAGTTATATTTCAAATATAACATTTTACGGCCGGACACGTTATGTGTTTTCAGAAATATAGGAGTATGCTATGCATTTAAAGTTTCCTAAATATGTTAAGGGGTTGTTTGTTTTTAAAAAAAAATCTCTTAATAACTCTTAAGTCTGAATCGTACAGACCTTTTTACACATCACCTCTTATTAATCATAACTAAATTAAAACTTCAAACTTTAGACCTTTTAAAAAACAAACGTCACCTAAATGTTTCAGAATACATGTATGTTAATGCATGAAAAGTGTACTGGACATATGTGAGAGGTCATGTGATGGAACACCAATAGCATTACATGGGCTATTGCAAAAGATGCACATATACAAAAAAATATTTTGCATGGGTAGTTGTGTACCCAATTCGGTTAGAGTAAATACACACTATAATATCATACTTGGTTGGTTCAATTATGACATTTGACTCTCGGTTTGTATATCATAATTGTTAAAAAGCTTTCAAAAATTCCTTTTTTTTTTTTTTTTTTACTGAAGTAGGTTTTTGAATACATGTTTTTGTTTAGTGAAAAACTCATGTGACAAAAAGTTGTATTAAAAACTTATGTATTAGGATGTTGTTATAACTAAGGATGTTCAAAAGACTAAAAAACCTGGAGTCCAACCATTTGATCCAAAACTGAAACCCAAAAAACAAGGAATTTCACGGGCCATGACCAATTTGGGCCCGTCGGTTCGTAACCGGTTACGATTTTCATCAAAAAACAAGGCCCGGTCCGGCTCGGTCCGAGACCGGTTATGAGACCCGCCAGGGACCGGCTCGATTTTTTATTTAAAATTTATTTTTAAATGTAGTTCTATAAACGTATTTGTTATTGTATTTGATTGAACCAATTATAACATAACATATTTTTGTAAAATGTATTTTTTTTAGTTTATTTCATTGACTCAATTAGAATAAAAATGTACAGTATTTGTTTTTTTTTTTTGGAAAGGAGGCGGCACTCTTGACAATATATTGAAAAAAGGGGAAATTACAAGCAAATTGACAGGATCGAAACTCAAACAAGAATTTAAATAACACACTCAGAAACTATGTTAAAGAAGTCGCGGAAAAACACTTTAACAGAAAATCAATGAAACAGTATATAGAACTCAAATCACAAGTTATATTTGATTCAACTTGATGATTATACACAAAAACCTCAATCTGTTGAACAGGCTCAACAGACGTTCAATACTTCTCTATTGAAAGGACTTCTAAGAATCTTGAGGTTAATTCTCTCTAAACAAACGTATGAATGAAAACTTGTTAAAAAACATATATCTTAAGCTAATACATCTAGACTATATATACAGAGTTGATTACAAGATAATTATCAAAATAACAATTGATCTTCAACATCAATACCATAATTATCTTCAGCATTATCTCCAACTCCTATTCTTTCGTTCCAAGCAATCATTCCATCTTTATCTTCAGAAGCAGCACTAACCATCCTCACCAGTATTAATCATCCTCAGCAGTACTAACTATGCTTGCAGTATTAACTCTTCACTTGCAGTAGTAATCATTCAGCAGTACTAACTACTAGCAGTACTAACTCTCCAAGCAGTACTAACTATTCAAGTAGTAGCACTAACTCTTCAAGCAGTATTAAATCTACTAGCAGTAGTAATCTTTCATCTAGCAGTATTAAACTTACAAGCAGTATTAATACCTTTCAAGTAGCAGTAGTAATCTTCCTTAGCACATTCAGACCCAATAATCTCCCCTAACTTAACTTTTCAAAAGAGAGAAGTTAAGTTCTTCAGCATAGGTTCTTCATGATGCTTTCAACACTTCTGCTTAATTGCCCAGATTTGGATCCAATCCTAGACTTTGATTAATTGTCCTTCTGATCACTATTCTAGCCATTTCTGATCCTTTAGCACATACCAGCTTGGCTTTCAACATCCCTTCCATCTTTTCCTTGCTATGGTCATAGATCTTGTCAACCAAGTAGTACTCATGATAGCTTTTGTCAATTGTTATCATGTAGACACCACAGTTTTCAAACAACATCCAATGATCAATCTTTTTGAACCCATATTCATGATGTAAGTCTTTGATCCTATACTTCACTTTTTCAGGCTCAAACATCATGCATAAGTATTCCATGGCAATCTTGAGTAAGATCATTTCAGTCCCTTGCAACACAGTCTCATACAGTTTGGTTCCAACCTTGTACATTTCCTCTAGGTCAGCCATGGAACAAATTCTTATCACTTTTCCTCAAGTTGCATACACCTCAAACTGATCACCCATTCTTTTGAATCTAAAATATTCTTTTCTGTTGTCCTTCAGAATATCCCAAAAGATAATTTCTGGTGCTTTCATAGAGATAGGGTCAGCTTTAACTGGTTCTTCATCTGTCAAAGTCATGTACAAATGAAACTGCTCATTAGATTGTTGATTGGACTGCTCTGGATTCTGCTCTGGCTCTGCTGAAGGTGCAACAGTAGGTTCTGCTTCTGCTTCTGCCCTTTTATTTTCATTCTCCTCTTCTTCAATTCTTGCCCTTTTTGCCTTTGGCTTGGTGGCAATGGTCTTCTTTCTTTTAATGGCTCCAATTTGATGAGCCAATGTCTCTTCTTTCTTTTCTTCTGTCTTTTCCTTGATAGGAGTGCCTTCCTCACTGTCAGGGAAAGGCTGTTGTATGTTGAGATCATGTCTTTCTTTTAACTTTCTTTCAACCTCAACCCTTTGAATGAAATCCCCTTTCAGCTTGGCCATCTCCTTCTGGTAAAGTTCTTCAAGTTTTCCAAAAGACATACCTGTAAACATTCCCTCAGGAACTCCAATAGATCCTTTCAGGAAGTTTATCATCTTCCTTCTTTCTTGGTTGGCTAAGTATGTCTTGGAAGGTTGTCTTTGTCTAGTCTTCAGTGGTAGTCTTTGCCTTGAAGCCTTCTTTGTGACTTTCTTAGCAACTGCTGCAGACTTCAGACTCTTTTGATATTCTTCATTGATCTTCTTGGCCAACTCAAATGCAATCTCTCTGTCTTTGGCAGATTGAATCTCATTTTCCTTTTCAAGGTCTGCTTGCATCTTCCTTGCCAATTCTTCATCCAGAGCTATTTAACTTTGTTTCTTTGATGCTTTTACAGATTCAACCACCTTTTCTTTGCCTTTACCCTTAATCTCAGCAATACTAGCTTCTTTTCTTTTCTTTGCTAGACCACCTTCTTTGATTTCCACTCCCTTAGCCTTTTGAGTAGCCTTGGGAGTGTCATCTTTTGCCTTCACTAGTGTTTCAGCAATCTGTATTTCTTCAATAGTCAGCCCTGTTTCTGCTGCTACTTTTTCAGTTTCTACTGCAGCTTTAGTTACTGCTTCTGGTGTAGTTACTGCTGTTGCCTCATTTACTGTTGCTTTCACAATAGTTTCTGCTGCTTGATCTGTTTTTGCTTCTTTCTCAGTTCTAGCACCAATCCCCCCCTCAAACGCAGTCTCCCCCTTTTTAAAAGCATCATTAACATCTCCCCTTTTCTTCAGTACATACTGCTTTCTTTTCTTTTTTTGCACTAGCCTCAGAACCATCTTCTTTAATTTGCCTATCTGCACTTGTTGTGAAAGAATCACCAGTTTCATCTCCTCTATTTCTACACCCTGTTTGAGTACATCCAGATTGATATTACCCAATGTTTCCATCAATTCCTCATAGTTATATCTGTCCTCACCTTCTTTGGGTGTGTTTACCACCCTTGAAGGATCCTTGGATCTTTTAGTAGGAGTCTTCTGCCTAGCATAAGCACCCTCTACCCCCTTGGTTTCTTGGCACCTGGGACCTTTGGATGATTGCTCACCCAAAGTTTCCGTGGGGAAGGTCTTAAAGATGTTCACACTGTCCTGCCCTGCACTTTGTGCAAAGTCAGTAGTGTGAGCCTCACTGCCCACATGCTCTTCCTCCTCCTTATTGACCACCTTCTTGGGGTTGGGAGACACCCCTGTGGTTTCCCTTTGGATATTCTCTTATGGAAAATGCTCCATCAGAGGGCTTTTAGGCTTTGGGGGTGAAGATACTAGAAGGGAAGGAACCTTCTGTACCTTTTTCCTTGTGTAAGTTTTGGTGATGGGGAATTGTGGCTTGTCAATAGGAATATGAGGGATATTGATAGAAATGAGTGGTGTGGGTAGGTCATCAGTTGGGTGGTCAGATGTGGGTTGTGACCCTGATGCCTCACCATGGGAAAGAGACATACCCATCATTGTAGAGAACAATGGAGTGTCTATACCTGAGAAGTCCTTACTGGGCCTCTTCATATTTGAGAACACCTTCCCCTTTGGGAGTTTTGGTACATATACCTCCTTGAAGGTAGGTAAATCCGTCAATTCCTTATTAAGTACTTCTTGTATAAACCTTGGATACATATAAAAGCTTTTGGATTTGCTATCCAGGTTTGACATTAAATCATTGAAAATCATTTGAGCAAAATTAAACTTTCTAGAGGTCGCTAAGCAGACCAAAGCATAGGCTATGGTGCTGCTAAACTCACTCCAGCCAGTTGTTTTTCTTGAAATGCAGTGTTGTAGGGTATGAACAAAGAATCTCCACTGAGGTGAAAATCTGTTCTTGTAAAACTTGTATACATCAGTGGGACCTTCATACCCCATACGACTAAGAGCTTGGAAGAGATCTTCCTTAGGTAAAGAGGTTATACCTTCTGCATCATCTAGTCGTAGATGAATGCGAATACAGCCTTCTGTGATGGTTAGAGGTTTATCACAAACCCTTGTTTTGATGACCTGGTTGCCATCTTCAGTGTGGATGGTAGCATTTGCCCAAAATTGTCGCATATGTTCCACATAGATTGTGGAATGAACAGATAATGCGTATGCGACATGGGAAGCTTTGAGAAAATCCACAATCGGATGAAACCCTCTGCTTGCTTGGGTTTCTGTAGCATTGCCAACTCATTATGTTCATCAACAAACACTAGACCTGCCATTAATCCTTAAGTTGATTGAGCACTAGGGTGTAATCTCTGGAAAGCAAGAGCTAAGACGAGAGAAGATGAATAAGCAAAAGAAATTCAAAGAGCCATTTGTATTTTGGCGGTCACAAAGGGTATTTATAGGGTACATGTTTCAGTTAAGAGCAGTAGTAAATACCTTAGCAGCATTAACACAAACCCGCAGTATTAACTTACATTAGCAGTAGTAACACTTACCAGCATCATTAACACAAACTGGCAGTAGTAACACATACCAGCAGTATTAACACAGGCTAGCAATATTAACTCTTTTGGCAGTAGAAACAAGACAAACAGTAGTAACCTTGCACTGGCAGTATAAACTGCCTAGCAGTAGTAACCATACTTAGTCCTATTTGATCTGTCAGCATTTATGCGAGCAGTATTAAATGAACCAGAAGTACTAACTACCTTTATTTCAAAGCAACCTGAAACACTTAAAGACAGAGGATTAAAAGCACCATATTCCATACATTATAAGAAAGTACACAGAAACTATACAGGTACATGAGTCAAAAGATAATAGGCTTATTCAGAGTTTATCATGCCCACACTTGTGACCAAAAATGTGAATCTACCCACATCAAAAGCTTTAGTGAATAGATCAGCAAATTGGTTACTTGTATGGACTTTCACAACCTGAATGATCTTCTTCATTACAGTCTCTGATAAAATGATATCTGATTTCTATATGCTTTGTTTTGGAGTGCTTGACTGGATTATTAACAATGCTAATAGCACTGTTATTGTCTATGAAGATTGGAGTGTGAAGAAAAGTTATACCATAGTCCAGCATTTGATTCTGAATCTAGAGTACTTGTGAACAACATCTTGCAACAACTATATACTCTGCTTCTGTTGTAGAGGTGGACACTGTGGTTTGTTTCTTGCACTGCCATGACACTAGTCTTGCACCCAAAAACTGACATCCCCCTGAAGTTGACTTTCTATCCAAATTTGCACCACCCAAGTCACTGTCTGAATAAGCAAGTAGGTCAAATGGTGAGTCATGAGGATACCAAAGACTTAATCTAGGTTGGCCTTTGAGATATCTGAATATCCTCTTGACTGATTGAAAGTGTGACTGCTTATGCCTTACTTGAAATCTTGCACACACACAAACAGGAAACATGATATCTGGTCTTGAAGCAGTGAGATACATGAGGGAGCCAATCATGGATCTATAGTGATGAACATCCACATCCTCCCCCTCAAGATCTGCAGTGATCTGTTTGCGTGTCTCCATGGGTGTACTGGCAGGCTTTGAATCTGAGAATCCAAACTTAGTTAGAATGTCCTGCACATATTTGGATTGGCTTATAAATATCCCATCTTTCTTCTGCTTAACTTGTAGCCCAAGGAAGAAAGTAAGTTCACCCATAGAACTCATCTTGAATCTCTTGTGCATCAGTTCTTCAAAATCTCTGCACAATTCATCTTTTATGGATCCAAAGATGATGTCATCTACATAGATCTGCACAAGTAGGATGCCCTTCTTCTTCCTTTTGATGAACATAGTCTTGTCTATTATTCCTCTTTCAAAACCATTTTCCAAGAGGTAGGTAGACAGAGTGTCATACCATACCCTTGGTGCTTGATGTAGCCCATAGAGTGCCTTTTTCAATTTGTATACTCTGTCAGGATAATTTGGATTCTCAAACCCTGAAGGCTGACAGACATACACTTGTTCTTCAATTCTCCCATACAGGAAAGCACTCTTTACATCTATCTGGTAGACCCTGAACTTCATGAAAGAAGCATAGGCTAAAAATAGCCTAATTGCCTCAATCCTGGCCACTGGTGCAAATACCTCTTCATAATCAATTCCCTCTTCTTGAGTATACCAGTGTGCCACTAATCTGGCCTTGTTCTTTATTACTATTCCTCTCTCATCTTTCTTGTTCCTGAAGATCCATCTTGTGCCAATTGCTTTGTGTCCTTTTTGGAAGGTCAACCAAATCCCATACATCTTGCAGCACAAACTGCAGTAGCTCCTCTTGCATTGCTTCTATCCATCTTGGATCCTTCATTGCATCATATGCCTTTTTGGGTTCAACCTGTGATAGAAAACAAGATAATAAACCTGATTGTAGGTCTTTCAATCCTCCTATCTTGCTTTGTTGCCTTGTGATCATTGGAGAATTGATGTCACCAATCACTAATTGAGGAGGATGGTTCTTCTGAGTTCTTGTAGCATTGACAGCCTCCTCATTAAGATTGACTTCAAGATTGGTGTCATTCTTTTCTGGAGTGCTTCCACCATACACTGGCGAATTTTCATCATCTGTGTCATCTTCTTCCAAACATGGCATCTCAGGACCTTTGATTCCTGAATCTGAGAGTTGATCTTTCTTTTCACCTTTGTCCTCGTCATTCTGAGCTGGTTCAGTGTCCTTTGAATCTGAAGAATCTTTCTTATCTTGGTCACTGAATTCAACAGGATTAGCAGTAGGTGTTGGGAACAACACAAACTCTTGTCTTTGTAATTGTACCTTTTCTGTCCCTGTTCCTGCATTATGCTCATTACTGAAACCCAAAGAATTAGACAGTGAATCAATGTCAAATAGCCAATCAGGACCTGAACCAAGTTGATTTGGTGTGTTCTCTTTGCATTTGACATTGTCACTTTCCACAATAATCCTAGAAGAGGTGTTAAAAACTCTGTAGGCCTTACTTTGAGATGAATAACCAACAAGAAACCCATCCTCAGCTTAGCTATCAAACTTGCCTAGGTGAGTTTTGGTATTGAGAATTGTGCAAGGACACCCAAATGGTTTGAAAAATCCAATAAAAGGTTTCTTCTTTTTAAAAAGCTCATAAAGTGTCTTGTCTTGGGATTTCACTACTAGAACTCTGTTTTTAACATAGCAGGCAGTATTAACTGCTTCTGCCCAAAAAGTAATTGGAAGTTTTGAGTCTGCCAACAGAGATCTAGCAGCTTCTATCAGAGTCCTATTTCTCCTTTCAGCAACACCATTCTGTTGAGGAGTCCTAGGAGCACTGTATTGTCTCTCAATGCCTTTTTCCTCACAGAAGTTGTTTAGGTCATTGTTTTTAAATTCAGTTCCATTATCAGACCTGATGACTTTTACTCTTAGATTTGTTTGGTTTTCAACTCTAAGAACAAAAGATTTGATCAGTCCACTTGTCTCATCCTTAGTCCTCAGAAAATAGACCCAAGTGAATCTAGAGAAATCATCAACAATAACCAAGCAGTAGGATTTCTTACCAATACTCATCACATTTGTAGGGCCAAACAGATCCATATGCAGTAAATTAAGAGGTGAAGAGATTGTATTTATCTCTTTGGACTTATGAGAAGTTTTGTGTTGTTTGCCTTTAAGACATGCAACACAATGATCATCACATGAAAATACCTTTTGTGGCAAACCTCTTACAAGGTTGTTTTTCACAAGTTTGTTCATTGTTTTAAAGTTCATGTGACACATCCTTCTGTGCCAAAGAGATGATTCATCCAATGAAGCTTTTGAAAATAAACAATTTAAAGATGAATCAGAAGCTACACTCTCCAAGTCTAAGCAATAAACATTGTCCTTTCTAGGAGTTCTAAGTAGTATCATACTTTCATCAACTACCTTGAACCCTGGAGCAAGGATAATACATTCAATATCATTGAATAATATGCTATGTTTCTTGTCACAGACCTGTGATAAACTTAACAGGTTGTGTCTCAATTGCTCAACATAGAATACATCCTCAAAGATCATCTTACCTTTTGACACATTACCTTTTCCACTTATCTTTCCACCTGCTGGATTATCACCAAAAGCAACATGTCCTCCATCAATTCTTTTGAAGTTTTGAAGGCAGGCCATGTTACCTGGCATGTGCCTGGAACAACCACTATCAACATGCCAAATGCTCCTTCCCTTGAGCTGTTGGTTGCCCTGCACATATAATGAAGCAGTTAGTTTTTAATAGGCACCCAAGCCAAAGTGGTCTTGGGTTTCCCATTCTCATCAACATATTCATATTCAGACTTGATGAGATTTTCAAACTGAGGAATCTTATTGCTTGAATACTTTGTGTTAGGTCTGATTTTATAGTAATCATTGTATTTATAGGACTTGGTCAAATACTGTGTCTAAGTGTCTCTGTGTTGTATCTGACCAAGGGTATTTAAGTCCCTTTAGTCTTGGTTTGGGGTAAGACTTTCACGCACATCATCAATTGTTGGGAAATTCAGAAATGCTCAAGTATGGTTAATGCTGCTTCAACATAATTACTACTGCTAGTTGAAGTTAATGCTGCTGATACAAGTTAATACTGCTCATCAAGATTAGTACTGCTAGAACAAAGTTAATACTGCTGAGCATGGTTAGTACTGCTGAACTTAATACTGCTCAGAGTATTAATGCTGCTGAAGATTAATGCTTCTTATATGATGAAGATCAGTATGGAAAGGATGACAGCTGGATTGAAGATATCTATGGAAGCTTAGAGATAATGATGGAAGATTATACTAAAGATCTTTTATTATTTTGTAATTATCTTTATCTTCAATATATGTATAGAATAGTTTGTTTTCGTTAGAGAGAATTTTTTTATTCATTCTGAGTTTTAGCTTTCATAAGAGAGAATCAACCTCAAGGTTAGATCCCTAATTCTAGAGAAGTAGAATTCGTATTGGTGAGCCTGTTCATCAATATCGAGGTTGTGTGTAAAAGCTTGTGACTTTCAATCATTAAATAAAGTTTGCAAGTTGTTCATCAGATTTACTGTTTTGTTTACTGTTTCATTGAATATCAAAGTGTTATTCCGCAAACTTCTTTGATATTGTTTTCTGAGAGTTTATTCTTGTTTAGAATTAAGATCCTGACAAGTGGTATCAGAGCCATATTCTCAGAAATCTCATTCATCATGGAAAACGCAGTTGAATCAAACAGTACCCTGGTCTCAAAGGTCCCAATGCTCAGATCCAATGAATTTGACATGTGGAAGATTAGGATCAAGCAATATATTCTTCTCACAGATTACTCTATGTAAGAAATCATTGAGAATGGCCCATTTGATGAAGGAAAGATTGGTCCAGATGGAAAAAGAACTCCACCAAAGACGGATGCAGAAAAGAAGTCAAGACAGACGGAGATGAAAGCCTTAAGCACTCTGCTCTTGGCCATTCCCAATGAATATCAACACCAATTCTGCAGTTGCACTGATGCACAGATGCTCTGGAATGCTCTAGAGAAGAGATTCTCAGGTACCAAAAGTACCAAGAGAAATCAGAAGGCTATATTGAAGCAACAATATGAGAACTTCATGTCAACCAAAAATGAGTCCATGACTCAAACTTTTGACAGGTTTAACAAGCTAATTGGTGAACTAGCTACAGTTGGAGTACAAATTGATCAAGATGATCTAAACAGGAAGTTCTTAAGGTCCCTGGGTGATGAATGGACCATGTATACTGTCTCTTTCAGACAGAATGATCAACTGGAAGAAAAGGAACTTGATGATCTATACAATGATCTAAGAGTTTTTGAATCTGAGGTAGAGGCTAAGAAGAAGCCTTCTGGGTATGTTCAAAATGATGCACTCCTATCAGCATCAATTGATTCTTCTTCTAACCCTGAATCAGTTAGTGCTGCTAATGGAGCAAGTCAAGAGAAAGGGACTGAATCTGTGTTTGAAGCCTTTCTATCCAGTCATGGAAACTCCTCTCTAATTAATGATGACTTAGAACAACTCCATCCAGATGATCTTGAAGAGATGGACATTAAATGGCAGATGGCCATGCTCTCTATGAGAGTAAAGAAGTTCATCAAGAGAACTGGGAGGAACAACTTCTCCCAAAGAAGAGAAGATGGAGCAGGTTTTGACAAGTCAAAGGTGGAATGTTATAAATGTCATCTGAAGGGGCACTTTGCTAGAGAATGCAGAAGTGGAGTGTCTCACAACAACAACCACCAACAAACACAGTCTGGAATCTTCAATAACAACAGAAACTCTGCTCAAGCCCTAGTCTCTCAACAAGGTATGGGGTTTGACTGGAGTGATCAAGCAAAAGAGGCTATCGAAAACCAAGCACTCATGGCAGAAGTTTCTGATCTCCCAACTGAGATAATTTCTAATCTTTGTTCTCAAAATTGCATAGACACAGTTAAAAGGTACATGGATCACAATCAAAGTATGAGTGATAACCTGAAGAGATTGGAAAAAGACATAAAAGACTATGTGAAGATTGTTGAGAGATTTGAGGAACAAATTAGAGGTTTCCAAGACAATGAACTTCAGCACATGTATGACACCAATTACTGGAAGTGGGAGAAAGATCAGTATGAGTTTAAGTTAAGACAGAAAGAAGAAGAGTGTGAGAAGATAAAAGGTGAGTATGAGAAAGCTAAGCTTGACATTGAGAAGTATTCATATGCTTCTAAAGCTATGGACTATATTCTAAAGGTCCAAATACATGACAAGATTAAACCTGGAATAGGGTACAACACCACACCACCACCTTACAACAACAACTACATCCCTCCTACATCAGACTTGTTAGAGACAAAGGATAGGAAGGACCTGCCTGAGGGAGCCACTGAGATAGATCCCTTAGATGAAGTAGTTGTTGAGGATAAAACTGAGAAAGAAACTGTCAAGAATAAGGACAGTACTGTGAGTGGTGAGATTCCTATAGAAAACCACATAATTACCAAGGAGGGATGTGGAAAGCATTGGGTCAAGTCCAAAGAGATAGAGAATACTGAGGGAAAGACCAAGAAGGTTCATTATAAGCAGACCACTGTTGTGAACCCTATCCCTTGCAAACAGTGTGCATGCAATAAATCTGAGCCCCAAAAACATGATAAACCAAGGGGAAATCAGAGAAACTGGAATAATCAATGGGCACAAAAACAAGGGGTTGATATGAGGAAAATCAATAGACCAAAACCCTGTTTTATTTGTGGAAAGCTTAATCACATTGCCAAATACTGCCTTTTCAATCCTATGAACCAAAGGCTTAACTTTCAAAGATCTACTCAAAAACCCTTTGGTTATAGGAAGAAAGAAAAGAACCATGTAGCTAAGAAGATTGTTAAATCTAAAAGCCACATGAAGAAAAAGAATGTGAAAGACAGTGTCAAGATCTGGATACCTAAAAGCATTAAAGCTGTTAGTACTGCTACCACAAATAGTGCTGCTGACAGTGTTAGTGCTGCTAGAAGCAATACTACTGCTAACAATGTTAGTGCTGCTAACATTGTTAGTACTTCTGCAAATGTTAATACTGTTAACTCTGTTAGTGCTGCCAACAAGGTTAATACTGCCAAACCTGTTAGTACTGCTAACTCTGTTAGTACTTCTAAAGATAGTACTGCTTCTAGTATTAGTGCTGCTAGACCAATAATCTTGACAAAGTACTCAAATACTAAGTGTTCTGATTTTAAAAACCTCATCAAAAAGGAATGTAAGTATTTTGATGAGAAAGGGAGACCCAAGACCACTTTGGCTTGGGTTCCCAATCAATACTAGTTGTCTAATCTTATGTGCAGGGCAACCAACAGCTCAAGGGAAAGAGCATCTGGCATGTTGATAGTGGTTTCTCTAGGCACATGACAGGGAACATGTCTTGCCTCAAGAACTTCAAGAAGATTGATGGTGGGCATGTTGCTTTTGGGAATACTCCAGATGGAGGTAAAATCAGTGGTAAAGGTGATGTGACCAAAGGTAAAATGACCTTTGAAGATGTATTCTATGTTGAACAGTTAAGGTACAACCTGTTAAGTATATCACAGGTTTGTGACAAACAAAATAGTATATTATTTACAAATTCTGAATGTATTATCCTTGCTCCTGGATTCAAGGTAGTTGATGAAAAGATGATACTACTAAGAACCCCCAGAAAGGACAATGTATACTATTTAGATATGGAAAGTGTTCCATTTGATTCATCCCTAAATTGTCTTGTTTCAAAAGCTTCTCCGGATGAATCATCACTTTGGCACAGAAGGATGTGTCACATGAACTTTAAGACAATAAATAAACTTGTTAAAAACAACCTTGTAAGAGGTTTGCCTTCTAAAGTCTATTCATGTGATGATCATTGTGTTGCTTGTCTCAAAGGTAAACAACACAAAACTTATCATAAGTCCAAAGAGGTGAACACAATCTCTAATTCTCTTCATTTATTGCATATGGATCTGTTTGGCCCTACAAATGTTATGAGTATAGGTAAGAAATCATACTGCCTAGTTATTGTTGATGATTACTCTAGATTTACTTGGGTATATTTTCTAAGGACTAAGGATGAGACAAGTGGACTGATCAAATCCTTTATTCTAAGAATTGAAAACCAAACTAATCAAAAAGTAAAAGTCGTTAGGTCAGACAATGGTACTGAATTTAAAAATATTGACCTAAATATCTTTTGTGAGGAAAAAGGAATTGAGAGACAATACAGTGCACCTAGGACTCCACAACAAAATGGTGTTGCTGAGAGAAGGAATAGGACACTGATTGAGACTGCTAGATCTTTGTTAGCTGATTCTAAACTGCCAATAACTTTCTGGGCAGAAGTAGTTAATACTGCTTTCTATGTCCAAAACAGAGTACTAGTAGTCAAGCCTAAAAACAAGACACCTTATGAGCTTTTAAATAAAAGAAAACCCTTTATTGGATTTTTCAAACCTTTTGGGTGTCCTTGTACAATTCTCAATACCAAATCTCACTTAGGAAAGTTTGATAGCAAGGCAGATGATGGTTTTCTTGTTGGTTACTCATCTCAGAGTAAGGCTTACAGAGTTTTTAATACTTCTTCTAGAATAATTGAGGAAAGTGACAATGTCAAATGCAATGAGAACACACCAAATCCTATTGGGTCTGGTCCTCAGTGGCTCTTTGATATTGATTCACTAACTAACTCTTTTGGTTTCAGTAGTGACAATTATGCAGGTTCAGGAAGTGGTGGATCAGGGGATACACAAGTTCAAGACATTATACCACAGTTTGTGATCTTTCCTATGCCTATAAAAGAACCTGTTGAATTCTGTGTAAAAGAAACTTTATCTGAGCCAAGTCAGAGTGAAGAAGAAAGAAGAGATGAGGATAATCAAGTGAATGAAGTACAAGAAGTAGATGATGAGATCCCCTCAGCTGACTTAAATGATTCCAATCTAGAGGTGGGAATCCATGAAGAACCTAGTCATCAGACTAGAACTCAAAAGAATCATCCTCCAGAACTGGTAATAGGAGACATCTCTTATCCTATGATTACAAGGAATCAAAGCCGACTTCAAGAGCTACAGGATCAACAACACACAGTACTCTCCTGCTTTATATCCGAGATTGAGCCTAAGAAGGCCTATGATGCAATGAAGGATTCAAGTTGGATAGAAGCCATGCAAGAAGAGTTACTTCAATTCAAACTACAGGATGTTTGGGACTTGGTGGACCTTCCAAAAGGTCAAAGAGCTATAGGCACCAAGTGGATTTTCAGGAACAAAAAGGATGAGAGAGGTATTGTGATCAGGAACAAAGCAAGGCTTGTGGCACAAGGGTATACTCAAGAAGAGGGCATAGATTATGATGAAGTGTTTGCTCCAGTGGCAAGGGTAGAGGCAATTAGGCTGTTCCTAGCCTATGCCTCATACATGAAGTTCAAGGTCTATCAAATGGATGTAAAGAGTGCATTTCTATATGGTACAATTGATGAAGAAGTATATGTCTGTCAGCCACCTGGTTTTGAAAATCCTTCATATCCTGACAGAGTATACAAGCTGAAGAAAGCACTCTATGGTCTACATCAAGCCCCAAGAGCATGGTATGACACTCTGTATACCTATCTCTTGGAGAATGGGTTTGAAAGGGGCATCATTGACAAGACCCTTTTCATTAAAAGAAGTAAGAAGGACATCCTATTAGTTCAGATCTATGTGGATGATATCATCTTTGGATCCACAAAAGATCAGATGTGTAGAGACTTTGAAGAGTTGATGCACAAGAGCTTTAAAATGAGTTCAATGGGTGAACTTACCTTATTCCTTGGACTTCAGGTGAAACAGCAGTCAGATGGAATCTTCATTAGTCAATCAAAGTATGTGCAAGACATCCTGGAGAAATATGGTTTAAAAGACTCAAAGCCAGCAAGCAGGCCAATGGAAATTCACAAACAGATCACTGTTGATCTTGAGGGGGAGGATGTTGATGTCCATCTATACAGATCAATGATTGGATCTCTCATGTATCTCACAGCCTCAAGACCAGACATCATGTTTCCAGTATGTGTATGTGCCAGATTCCAAGTCAAGCCTAAACAATCACATCTTCAAGCTGTGAAGAGGATTTTCAGATACTTAAGAGGGCAACCTAGATTAGGTCTTTGGTATCCATATGAATCTTCATTTGACTTGATTGCTTATTCAGATAGTGACTTGGGTGGTACCAACATGGACAGAAAGTCTACTTCAGGGGGATGTCAACTTTTGGGTGCAAGACTAGTATCTTGGCAGTGTAAGAAACAAACCACAGTGTCCTTATCAACCACAGAAGCTGAGTATATTGCTACTGCAAGTTGCTGCTCTCAGGTTCTATGGATTCAAAATCAGATGCTGGACTATGGGGTAACCTTTCTACACACTCCAATATTTATTGACAATAGCAGTGCTACAAGCATTGTTAACAATCCAGTCAAGCACTCCAAAACAAAGCACATTGAGATCAGGTATCACTTTATCAGAGATTGCAATGAAAAGAAGCTCATTCAAGTTGCCAAAGTTCATACTGACAACCAGCTTGCAGATCTATTCACTAAAGCTTTTGATGTGGGTAGATTCACTTTCTTGGTCTCAAGTGTGGGCATGATCAACTCTGAATGAGCTCATGTTTTTAAAAGTGTTCCTATACCTACTATTTTGGTTATTTGTGTGCTGCTAATCATCTTTCACAGGTAGTTATTGCCTTGATCAGACCTTCATAAGCTTCAAAAAGAGTAAGTATAGTTAATGTTGCCAGTGCAGTTTTAATACTGTCAGTGCACAGTTAATACTGCTAGTTAGTTAATACTGCTAGTGGTTAATACTGCTCTCAGTTAATACTGCTAGTTAGTTAATACTGCTAGTGGTTAATACTGCTCTCAGTTAATACTGTTAGTTAGTTAATACTGCTAGTGCTTAATACTGCTCTCAGTTAATACTGCTAGTTAGTTACTACTGCTAGTGGTTAATACTGCTCTAGGTTAATACTGCTGTAGGTTAATACTGCTTATGTCCCATACACTATAAATACCCTTTACCCGCCTAAAAGTTCATAACGACTCTTTGCATACTGATCACTTGCTCTCTAACCCTTTTCTCTCAAGTACCAAGTATTTCAGGCAAGAACATTCAAGTTCAATGGCATCCATGGCATTCATCGACGAGCACAATGAAATCGCGATGCTCCAAAAGCCAAAGCAAGTTGCAGGATTTCATCAGATAGTGGATTTTATGAAGAATAGCCATATTGCCAATGCTCTAACTGTGTAGCCAACAATATACATAGAGCATCAAAGGCAATTCTGGGCGAATGCTACCATAATCACAGAGAATGGTGTGCAGATTCTGAAAACAAGGGTGTGTGACAAACCCTTGTCTGTTACTGAAGAGGTGATACGCATCTGTTTACGTCTAGACGATGCTGAAGGTATTACTTCTCTTCCTAATGAGGACCTGTACTCAAATTTATCAAGAATAGGGTATGGAGGCCAGTTGGGTGGTTTTAAATTCTCAAAAGCAAAATTTTATACCCAATGGCGTTTTCTTGTTCATACCCTTATGCACTGCATCTCTAAAAAGACTACTGGATGGAGTGAGTTTAGCAGTACCATTGCTTATGCCTTGGTCTGTTTGGCCACTGCCAGAAAGTACAATTTTTCTAAAATGATTTTCAGTGATCTTGTCTCAAACTTGGGAAGTAAAAAGAGTTTTTATATGTACCCCAGGTTTGTACAAGAAGTTATAACACACGAATTGACGGATATGCCTCACTTTGATGAGGTATATGTACCAAAAATTCCCAAAGGTAAGGTCTTTTCAAACATGAAGAGATCCCTTTTGGACTCGGAAGGAGTTGACACCCCATTGTTCTCTACAATGATGGTGGTGTCCCACACTGAAGAAGGTATGGCAGCAGGGTCAAGGCCCTCATTAGACCATCCCACTGCTAGCCAATCCCAGCCTTCCCACTCTATATCTATCCCCCAGTCTCTAATTCATAAGCCAATTTCCCCAATCAACCAAACTTATATCAGGAAAAAGGTAAAGAAGGCTCCTTCCCTTCTTGTACCATCACCCACTGAGCCTTTAAGCCCTCTAAGGGAGAATTCTCCTTTAGAGAATATCTACAGAGAAACTACAGGGGTGTCTCCCAACCCCAAGGAGGTGCTCACTGAGGAGATGGTTGAGCATATGGGTGAGCAGGCTGCCACTACTCCTGCTAACACAGAGGAGGACAGTGGTAACATAAATAAGACCTCCCCCATGGCACCTTTGAATGATTACTTTGAATGAGCAATCATTCAAAGGTCCCTGGTGCCAAGAAACCAAGGGGATGGATAGTGCTTTTGCTAGGCAGAAGACTTCCACTACAAAAAGATCCAATAATCCTTCAAAAGAGGGTAACACTTCTGGAGAAGGTGAGGACAGATATAACTATTTTGAATTGATGGAAACCATGGGAAACATCAACCTGGATGTTATCAAACAAGGAGCTGACATAGAAGAAATGAAGCTGGTAATCTTGTCCCAACAAATGCAAATTACCAAACTCAAGAAATTGGTGATGAAGCTAGTCCAGAAAAAGAAGAAGAGACAATTTGTGCTAAGGAGAAGGAAATCAGGGGATGATGCTCCCAAAAAGGGGGAGTCAGAAGCTGAATTTAAAATGGAAGAAGCTATAGATAAGGGGGAGAAACAAGGAGTTGAGGGGGAGCTTGATGGAATAAGTACAGAAAGGGTACAAGCAGTGGAAAAAGATTCAGAGGGTGTACAAGAAGCAGAAACTGTTAATGCTGCTGAACTAAGTGAAGCAGCAGAAATGGTGAAAGAAGTATTAAGTGATCTTCAGAGCAAAAATTTGGAAGAACTTGAGACAGCAGAAGCATTAATCAAAGCCAAGCATGATACTCCCAAGGTCACTTCAAAGGCCAAAGGAGTTGTCATCAAAGACAATGTTGAAGCTGTCAAGAAAGTTAGCATTCAGAAAGTGATGAGTAAAGAGAAAGGCAAAGCAAAGCTAGTGGAATCTAATCAACCAATGAAAAAGCAAAAGCTGATTGAGTCAGATGAAGGTCTGGCTAGAAAGATACAAGCTGAACTTGAAGAAGAAGAAAATGTGCAAGTGGAAAAGGATAGAGAGATAGCAAAAGCAATGGCTGCAGAACTGAATAAAGCCTATCAACAAAGTCTTGCAACAGAACTAGCCAAGAAGAAAGCTACATCTCTAAGGAAGACTGGAAAGATCAAAATGGTTGCAAAGAAAAGACAAAGACAACCTTCAAAAACATACCTTGGTGCTCAAGAGAGAAAGAAAATGATTACTTTCCTCAAGGGTGCTGTAGGTGTCAAAGTGGAAATGTTCTCAAAAATGTCTTTTGAGAAAATCAAAAGGCTGTATGATGCAGAAATGATCAAGCTTCAAGGGAATGAAACGGCAAGGGTAGAAATGGAGAAAAGGATGAAAGAGAGCAATGACTTGTTGATACAAAAACCTTTTCCAGATGAGCAAGAAACTCCAAAGAAGAAGGCCACTCTTGGTGAAAGTCTAAGGACTCTTAAAAGAACCAAGATGGTGGCAAGAAGAAAGATAACCAAGAAGCCTAGAATAACTGAAGAAGAGGCTGAGAAGGTTGCTGAAGAAGAAGGGGCACCTGAGTCATCTGAAAAGAAAGAGCCTTCAAGTACTGATGATGTAAAGATGTACATGGTAGTGATGGACAAAGTGCCTGAACCAATTTCAGCAGAACCTGTTGGTGTAAAGCCTCCTGAAGTTATTCACTAGGATACATTGACAGTGGATGGAAAGGAATACATAAGGCTCAAGAGGAAGGATGAAAAGTATGAGGTATTCAACACTTGGGCCAAGATTGTCAGAACATGCTTTAGGTCTGATATAGAATAAATGTTTGAAATAGGGATGAAGTTGTATGCAGATCAGTTAAAAGCTCCATAGATTTCAATTACAAAACTGGTGATGGAGTATCTGTGTATGATGTTCAAGCCTGAAGAAGTGGAGCATGTGATAAGAAATGTGTTTCAAACAGTCAACAATTGGACTCTATATGAAACTAGTAGAGTATATGCAGTGACCTTGGATAGAAATCACATAGAATACCTTGGATAGAGTATACAACCACAACAGACTTAAGCTTCATGCAATGTTGAAGAAGAAGCTTGGATGTGTTGAAAACTCAGAAATGGCCAAGTTTCTGATTCAGAGAATGATCAATCAAAGTTTAGGGCTAAATGTTGATACAGGGATCTGAAGAATGGTATTTTGGGAGCATCTGAAGAACTTGACTTCTCTTCCTAAAAGTCAAGTTAGGGGGAGATTGTTGGGAAATTCAGAAATGCTCAAGTATGGTTAATGTTGGTTCAACATAATTACTACTGCCAGTTGAAGTTAATGCTGCTGATACAAGTTAATACTGCTCATCAAGATTAGTACTGCTAGAACAAAGTTAATACTGCTGAGCATGGTTAGTACTATTGAACTTAATACTGCTCAGAGTATTAATGCTGCTGAAGATTAATGTTGCTTATATGATGAAGATCAATATGGAAAGGATGACAGCTGGATTGAAGATATCTATGGAAGCTTAGAGATAATGATGGAAGATTATACTAAAGATCTTTTATTATTTTGTAATTATCTTTATCTTCAATATATGTATAGAATAGTTTGTTTTCGTTAGAGAGAATTTTTTTATTCATTCTGAGTTTTAGCTTTCATAAGAGAGAATCAACCTCAAGGTTAGATCCCTAATTCTAGAGAAGTAGAATTCGTATTGGTGAGCCTGTTCATCAATATTGAGGTTGTGTGTAAAAGCTTGTGACTTTCAATCATTAAATAAAGTTTGCAAGTTGTTCATCAGATTTACTGTTTTGTTTACTGTTTCATTGAATATCAAAGTGTTATTCCGCAAACTTCTTTGATATTGTTTTCTGAGAGTTTATTCTTGTTTAGAATTAAGATCCTGACATCAATACAATACTTACTTTGCACATATTGCTCTCTCTTTACTTTCTCTCTCTACAGATTCATAGATCTTGGACTATCAATTGGTATCAGAGCCATCTGAATCTTGAGAGGATTGAGAGATTGATATTTTGTTTCTGAATTTGTTGATTAAAATCGAAAATTTGATTGATTTTCTTGTTTTTTCAAGAAAATCTCGTTTTCTTGGTTTTTCATCAAATTCAGAGGTGTTTTTGATCGAATTGTTTTGAAATTTGTCTTGTTGAATTCGTTTTTGATAGGAGAATATTATTGTTTCACGACAAATTTCAAGAAAAACTTGTTTTGTTTCTCAATTTTGAGTTTTTGTGATTTTCTGAAAAACGAGTTTTCACGAATGGTTTCTTTTTGAAAATATCGATTTTGTGGTTTTAATCGATTCTGTTAATTGGAATGTATTAGAAACTTGTTTCCGTTCAATATTGTATGATTTTGTTGCATTAATTTCATGTCTGTATTCGTTTTATGCAATGTTTTCTTGATTTTGTGAACTTTGCGCAAGATCTAAAGTTTGCGCAAGATTCATATAAGTTTGCGCAAGTTCTTACTACTTTGCGCAAGTTCGTGTTGTACTAATCCCTGTGTTAGTGAATTTTCAGGTTTGCATATCCAGTGAATTACGAGAAGGTTAGTTTTCGTATCATCAAACTCCCGCAAAGCTCCGTTTTCGGATTATTCAGATTACGCAAAGTTTGTTTTGCGCACCTCTTGGATTACGCAAAGCTACTTTGCGTATTACTCAGCTCACGAGAACCTCAATTTTCGTATCAAGTGTCGTACGCAAAGCTCAGTTTACGCAAAGTCTATTTTGTGCAAACGCCCTCTTACGCAAAGCTCAACTTTGCGTTTCCTTCTGCTTCCGAGAATCTTCAGATCGCGTATTCTGCTACTCACGCAAAGGTGGTTTGCGTATCCCTCAGCATACGCAAAGCTACTTTGCGCATCAGCCTTCACACGCAAAGCTTAGTTTGCGCATCAGCCTTCGTAAGCAAAGTCTCGTTTGCGTCTTCTACCTGTCACGCAAAGCTCATCTTTGCGCAAGTGTGTCACTTAGCATTTTTTCTGAATTTCTGAAATGGATTCTGACAAGTTTTCTTATCAAGCTCAGTTCTACAAAAGTGATCTTATGATGACTTTGGGTATAGAAAGTCGTCCACCAGTGCTGATAGATGAAAATGAATTTACTCAGTGGCAAGATCGGTTCCTGAACTTCATTGAACGACAAAAGAATGGAAATGACATGATGATCATTTTATCTGAAGGACCGTTTGAAAGACCCAAATTGGATTCTGGATTATATAAGCCTACTAAAGAGTACACACATAAGGAATTGTCTGCTTATCAAGCTGATCGTGATATTAAAGCAAATCTGATGCTAGCTTTGCCAAACTCTGTATACAACAGGATTGACTGTTTCAAAACTCATCCTAATTTGATGTGGCAACAGCTTGAGAAGATTATGCTTGGTTCTTCAGTAGCTACTCAACTCAGGCATACGCGCTACATGAATAATTTTGAAAATTCAAAGCCAAGAACTGGGAGCCACTAAAGACTGTGTTTGATCGTTTCTGTGTCGTAATCAATGATCTTCGGAAGATTAAGGTTGAAAAGACTGAGTTTGAGACAAATCTAAAGTTCCTCAACATATTGCAGCCTGAATGGAATAAATCTTGTCATTGACTGAGAAACGATGTCAGAATCTCCAGTATGCAAATCCAAGAACTATACGAGATTCTGATGACTGATGAGTGCTTGGTGATAGAGAAGAAGGCAAAACTTGAGAAAAAGAAGAAATCAGTAGACCCGGTTGCACTCCTCACGAGCCAACTGGCTGAAAAGGCGTTGTCTGATAACGCTTACAACGGGTCAACTGAAGATGATGGCGAGGCATTGCAGAAAGCGATGATCCTTCTCTATCAGCATTACCAGAAAAAGTTCCAACCTAGGTCGGGTTCCAACACTTCTCGTTTCACTTCTGGTCCTAAAGTCAAAGTGTCCGAGCCAAAGACTGTTGCCTGCTACAACTGCGGAAAGCCGGGTCACATGTCAAAGGAATGTAGAGCAAAAGTGGTCAGGGATTCGGCATACTACAGAAAGAAAATGGAATTGGCTGAAAAGAGAGAGAACGGAACTGCTCTGCTGGTCGAGGAAGAATTCTGGCTAGATCACTCTGACGACGAAGCTGCAAACGTCGAGATCGCTCAAATGTGATTGGTTGGAGTTGATCAGTCAGACGATTCCGAAACAGATGAAGACGAGGTATATTCTGAATTTGATTATAATTTCATTACCTCTCAGATGAATATCATAATTAATGTTTTGTCTGATTTACGCTCTAAGTTTTTATCTGAAAAATATCTAAATTCTGAAAAGTCAGATTTGATTGACAAACTGAAAATTTCTTTGAAAGATGAAAAATCTATTTTAGAAAATACTAAAGACATCTTTCAAAAGAAATTGGATGATTTGCAAAATTCAAATAAGACTTATCTTGAGTCTTTGACTAAAATGACTACTTTAAAAGATGAATTTTCAGATAAAATAAATAAGTTAGAAGAAAAGCTTTATCGAAGAAACCAATCTGAACAAACAATTTTTATGAACAAGCCGAGGAGTGAAGAAGCTTTAAAACAAAGGTGGGGACTTGGTTTTGACAATCCTCGTTGTTTAAAAAAAGTGATAAACGAAGTTCCTACCTTATATAAATACGACTATCTAACTTTTGCACACTATGCTCCTCAGTTTAAATTCTTTTGGACTAGTGAAAAGCAAATTTTAGAAGTTGAAAATGAGAAAAGGATAAATAACAAGAAAAATGAAATTCCTTTTGTTTATACGTATGAAAATGCCAAATATTTTCCTGATAAATCAAGGAGAGGCAGAAAAGGTTTAAATGATATATCTCCCATCAAATCTTCAGTGTCTGATGATTTTGTTCCTTCTTATGCACCTGATTCTGATAAGGAAAATATTTCTCCAATCATTTATGATTCGAAGAAATATACTCCTCCGTTAGTATTAGAAGGTAAAATCATCGATCTTGAAGATAAGATAGAAGATCAAAATATTTTGAAGAAAATTGAATCTGATATTATTCTTTCTTTCATGACTTCTAGTCTTGAAGAAAATTTATTTTCTCAAAAATCAGATTCTATTTCTAGCCTTTCTTCTGATTCTAAGGAAAACAAAAAGGAAATTTCTAATTTTAAAATCTTTTCTCAAAATAATTCAGACTCCGAGGCAAATTCAGTTTTATTCGTTGATCAGATTGGTTGCTTAGATAAATTTATTTCTTCTGATTTAAATATTAAGTCTAAAATTTTTGATGATTCTTTTACGCTAAATGATCAATATTATAAACCTAAGCGTAAAAGAAGACGGTCAAAGAAGTCGAAGAAACGAGATACAGTTCTTACTGACAATTATAATTCTTCCGATTCTATTCTTTCAGATAGGACTGTGAGCAAGTCAAAGAAGCAAATCTGGAGAGCGAGGCAGACATCTGATGAACCTATTTTTGATGGGGATAAATGTGTAGACAAACTTTATAACAGTGATTCATTTGCTAAATGTAATAAAATTTCAAAATACTCTATAAAGCAAATGATTCAAATTTCAAAACATGTCTCATGTTCTTCCTCAGATTCTAGTTCTGATGATTATGCTTTCTCTTCTGATGATTGTGCATATTTTTCTGATTATCTTTCTCGTGCTTATCTTGTCAAATCTAACAATTATTTCCCCATACGAACTGCAACTAACAAACACGTGCCCAAATTCAAGTTGGTACCCAAATCTTTATCTGATTCAAAGTTACAGGCATCACATGTTAAGGGGGAGTAATAGAAAGTTGGCTTCTGAGTACTTCAGCTCAGAACCCGTACTTCATAAACTACGACTTCTAAACAAATCAACTTAGAACTCGTTCTTCAAAGCTTGTAAGCTTCTGACTATATGAGATACTGTGAGTACATCAATTTTAATTCCGCTGCATTTATCTCTGATTATGATGTGTTTCAGTTTTTCTCATTATTTTTCAAGAATCTGAGCTTGTTCATCTTTCTTTTGCATTTGTATAACCCAAATTTTTTAATTTGAGACACAAATTATTTTTATAATGTGAAAGATGAAATAATTGAGTTTTATTTTGTTCCAACTAAATATCAATTTGCTGAATTCTTTACATTTTGTCGTTAATGAAAATTTTTAATATCGGCATATTGAGTTTAAAAGTTTAAATCTTTACAAATTTTATTCTATAAAGTAAAGTTTTACATTTTTTCTTTCTTTTGAATAAAATATGTGTCTAGGATAAATTTTCAAGTTCTTTTGTTTATATTAAAGTTTTTATATGGTCAAATTTCAAGTCTTACAAAAGTCGAAAAGTCAGCAACATGTTTGAAACTTTTATTACTGCTTTAAAGTTGTGTGATTCGGAATATTTATAGTTTACAATGCTTGGAAAATTCTAAAAAGTCAAAATTTTGGATCGTAATGAAAATATGGGCTAAGTACTTTTATGTAAAACTGAGTGATTGAGATGAATTTTAAATACTTAAAATACAGAAATCTCTAAGTTTAAAAGTTTGTACCTGTGGCCTTTCTGGTTTGGGAAAGTAAGTTCCTCGGGATGCTTGTCATCTGGTCCCCTAAGGTCATTTGGTCTAAGAGTGATCGAACCCAAATCCTTTAATAGAACCAGATCGAAAGTCATGTTCTACTGGTATGAATGGGTTTATGATATGTCGATGTAGCATTTCTGATCTGGGAGAGTAAGTTCCAAGGGGTGCTCGACACCTAGTCCCCTAAGGCCAACTAGTCTGGGAGCGGCTGACCCAAATCCTGCAATAGGGTCAGATAGAAAGTTACATTATGTTCTTTACTTAATAAACTTTTTGATTAAAAGATGCCAACGTGCACGCGCTTAAAAGATGCCAAAGAGCACACTCATGTCAAGATGCCAATGTGCACACTGCTAAAAGATGCCAATGAGCACACATCTCATGATACTTGGTGATATGTTTGAGTTGCGATAAACCTATAAATTTGTGAAAATTTTAATTTTTGATGGATTAGTATGAGTACATGCAAAGTTCTCTATTATATTTTTAGAATTGCATTTTCTTAAACCTAATCGAAGATTCGCATGTGAGCACACTGAATAGATTGCTGGAAGTTTTTGAAACTAAACATGTTTCAACTTGATATGCAATAAAACTTGGTTCTGTATCCAACAACATATATTTGATTTCAACTGATTGATAAATTTATGATATTTTACTCAGTAGAATTCAATTTGTTTAGTGTTTAAGGTTTTATATGTTTAGTTGTTTCAAAATTTATATTCAGTATATTTTTATTTCTAAATTGATATTTGATCATTGTGTTCTCATAAATATATTTTAATGGGTTTTTGCACTATTCAAGGGGGAGTGAACAAAGAGAATATTTTTCAAAGATTATATCTGTTTTTGAGGGGGAGTATCTGTTTTTTCTTATATGAATGCTAAACTCGAATTGTCATATCTAGTGCATTTGTGTAGGGGGAGTCAAAGAGCTTAAAAAGGTAAAAAAAATTCTGAAGCTTTGCGACATCAGTTGGTCGCGCAAACCTCGCTTTGCACAACCCACGTGTAACGCAAACTGTGCTTTGCGCAACAAGCGTGTTACGCAAACCTCAGTTTGCGCAACCAACGTGATGCGCAAACCTCCCCTGTTTTCTCTGTTTATTTGATTTTGCAGATATTACGCTGTCTCGTCTCCAACATTTACATGACCAAGTTGATCAAGATCATCATGGTCATGAGGGGGAGAAGTCAAGGAGAAGTTAAAGAGACAAAGAGCTTAAATGTTTATCTGCTGATCAAGATTCGCTCAAAGATTCTATTCTCTCAGCTACATCAAATTCTTTTGCTGTTCCTGCTCCGAATACCACAGTTCTTTCAAGATCATTCAAAAGAGGTGTATCGTCTAGAGCTCAAGCAGCAAAGACATCTTATTCTGAAATATGCTGAGAAGAAATTTTTCTTAAAAAGTCAGAAAGCTTCTCAAAGTCGCTTTGTTGGTCCGTGCTGTTTTAGTAGATGAATTTTGAAGACCAAAGCGCCAATGATTACTAAGGGGGAGATTGTTAGGTCTGATTTTATAGTAATCATTGTATTTATAGGACTTGGTCAAATACTGTGTCTAAGTGTCTTTCTGTGTTGTATCTGACCAAGGGTATTTAAGTCCCTTTGGTCTTGGTTTGGGGTAAGACTTTCACGCACATCATCAATACAATTCTTACTTTGCACATATTGCTCTCTCTCTACTTTCTCTCTCTACAGATTCATAGATCTTGGACTATCACTTTGTCAGAATAATGGGCCTGTCACTGGAAGCAGTACTAACTTGATTGGCAGTACTAACTTTGTTAGCAGTACTAACATCATTAGCAGTACTAATTGGGTTAGCAGTACTAACTAAGTTAGCAGTAGTATTGCTTGCAGCAACACTATTTCTGTCAGTAGTACTATTTGAAGTAGCAGTACTAACAGATTTCTTTACTCTTAGAACCCAAACCTGGACAAAGTTGTTTGCTTTCTTTTTCTTTAAGTTACTCCTTGGCTTATTTGGAATATTTTTCTTTGAATTTGCAAACTTATTATGAGCATGAGATTTTATAGGTGCCCTATTCTCAGCCATATGATTCCTTATTTGCTTCCTATAACCAACAGGATTTTGTATATTTCTTTGAAAAGTGATCATCTGGTTAGTGTTTGGCTAGATGATTTAACTTGCCATAGATAAAACAAGGCTTTGGTCTGTTAATTTTTCTCAGATCAATTCCTTGTTTTAAATCCCACTGATTATTTCTGTTTCTTTGATTTCCTCTTGTTTTATCATGTTGTTGGGGCTGATTCTGTTTACAAGTACAGGGATTTATAACAGAGGTTTGCATGTAGTGAATTCCCTGTACCTTTTCCTTCCCTCTCTTAGAACTTTCAGCCTTCTCACTCTTTACAAAAGGTTTACCCCCCCCCCCCCCTTCATTAGTAAGGATATGATTTTCTAAAGGGATTTCTTTAAGGTCATCCTCATTCTTACACTCAGAGTCCTCTTCTTCAGAGTCTGCCTCAACCACTACTCTATCTAGTGGATCTACTTCAGTGGCTCCTTCAGGTAAGTCATTCTTATCCTGACTTTCTAAGAGGTCAGAAGTAGGAGGGATATAGTTATTGTAGTATGGTGGAGGGGTGGTGGTGTAGCCTATTCCTCTTCTTAGTTTGTCATGCAATTGAGTTTTGAGTAAAGAGTCCATAGCTTTAGAAGCATTGGAATATTTCTCAATATCTAATTTTGCTTTCTCAAACTCTTAATTTTCTCACATTCTGTTTTGGCCTTCTCTAGTTCAGTCTCTAACTGATTCTTCTCCCACTTCCAGTAGTTGGTATCATAAGAGTGTTGAAGTTCATTAGCCTGGTATGACTTAATTTGTTCTTCAAACCTGTCAACAATCAACACATACTCTCTTCTATCTTTCTCTAACCTTTTAAGGTCATCACACATGCTCTGATTGTGATCCCTGTACTTTTTAACAGTTTCAATACAAGTTTTAGAGCAAAGGTTAGTTGTTACCTCTATGGGAATATCAGTGCTTGCTGACTCTGAAACTTTAGCCATTAAAGCTTGATTTTGAACCGCTTCTTCTGCTTGGTCACTCCAGTCAAATCCCATTCCTTCTTAGGAAACAAGAGCTTGAGAAGAGTTCCTGTTGTTGAAGCTAGTGGACTGTGATGGTTGATGGTTGCTAGTATGCTGTTGAGGCATTCCACTTCTGCATTCTCTTGCAAAGTGCCCCAACTTGTGACACTTGTAACATTCTACCTTGGATTTATCAAATCCAACCCCATCTTCTCTTTTCTGAGCAAAGTTGTTCCTTCCAGTCCTTTTGATGAATCTTTTTACCCTCATTGTCAGCATAACCATCTGCCACTTGATATCCATCTCTTCCAGATCATCAGCATTTATCTGTTCTAAGTCATCATTAATTAGAGTGGAATTAGCATGACTGGATAGAAAAGCTTCTAAAACTGAGTCATTAGATACATCTTGCTTTGATCCATGGGCAGCACTAACTGATTCTGTATTAGCAGCAGAATCAGTAGAAGATGATAAAAGAGCAGCATTGTATGAGTATCCAGAGGGCATCTTCTTTGCTTCTACCTCTGCTTCAAACACCCTAAGGTCATTATAGAGGTCATCCAGTTCCTTGTCCTCCAGTTGGTCATTCTGTCTGAAGGAGACAATGCACATAGTCCATTCATCACCAAGAGATCTTAGAAATTTTCTGTTTACATCATCTTGATCTATCTGAACACCAACAGTAGCCAATTCACCAATTAACTTATTAAATCTATCAAAAGTTTGAGTCATGGACTCATTCTTTGTAGACATGAAGTTTTCATATTACTGCTTCAGGATGGCCTTCTGATTTCTCTTGGTACTTTTGGTACCAGAAAATCTTTTCTCCAGTGCATTCCATAGAATTTGTGCATCAGAACAGTTGCAAAACTGGTGTTGATACTCATTAGGTATATCCAAGAGCAGAGTGCTCAAGGCTTTCATCTCTGTCTGCCTCATCTTCCTCTCTCCATCAGTCTTTGGTGGAGGTCTCTTGCCATCTGCATCCATCTTTCCTCCATCAGAGGGACCATTCTCAATGATGTCCCACATTGAGAAGTCTGTGAGAAGAATGTACTGCTTGACTCTGATCTTCCACATGTCAAACTCATTGGGTTTGAGCATGGGAACCTTTGATACCAAAACACTGTCGCTTGAACTATCCATGATTAAAGGTTTCTGAGTTTTCTAGCTCTGATACCACTTGACAGGATCGAAACTCAAACAAGAATTTAAATAACACACTCAGAAACTATGTTAAAGAAGTCGCGGAAAAACACTTTAACAGAAAATCAATGGAACAGTATATAGAACTCAAATCACAAGTTATATTGATTCAACTTGATAATTATACACAAAAACCTCAATCTGTTGAACAGGCTCAACAGACGTTCAATACTTCTCTATTGAAAGGACTTCTAAGAATCTTGAGGTTAATTCTCTCTAAACAAACGTATGAATGAAAACTTGTTAAAAAAACATATATCTTAAGCTAATACATCTAGACTATATATACAGAGTTGATTACAAGATAATTATCAAAATAACAATTGATCTTCAGCATCAATACCATAATTATCTTCAGCATTATCTCCAACTCCTATTCTTTCGTTCCAAGCAATCATTCCATCTTTATCTTCAGAAGCATCACTAACCATCCTCAGCAGTATTAATCATCATCATCAGTACTAACTATGCTTGCAGTATTAACTCTTCACTTGCAGTAGTAATCATTCAGCAGTACTAACTACTAGCAGTACTAACTCTCCAAGTAGTACTAACTATTCAAGTAGCAGCACTAACTCTTCAAGCAGTATTAAATCTACTAGCAGTAGTAATCTTTCATCTAGCAGTATTAAACTTACAAGCAGTATTAATACCTTTCAAGTAGCAGTAGTAATCTTCCTTAGCACATTCAGACCCAACACAAATGGCGAGGGACTCCCTCCCAAGAAGAAAACCTCCCATCACGAAGGACAAACCCAACAGACGGGAGCAATTATAATAAAACGTGTTTGTTAGTGTATTTGATTGACCAACTTCTTAAAAAAATATTTTTTATAAGTTAAAAATCAATTTAAAAAAAATAAGTGGGACCGGTTTTGGCCCGACCCGGGTCCGATTCTCATAACCAGGACTTATTAAGCTTACTCGGGACTTCGTATTTGGGTCGGGACCGTGACGGAGACCGGGACCGGTTACAGAATCACTATTTGGGACCGAGACCGATTTGGGTCAGGCCCAAGACCGATTTTTAGCCATCTTTACCCGCGGTCAACCCGACCCGGACTTGCCCCAAGTTGTGTCAACTATTATGGTGGGTGATTAAATTTGGTGATGCGAAGTTGTGAAGGAATCGGCACTAACCGAATAATTGATGTTTTTAAACAATTAAACTTATTTTAATTTATAGTGTTTGGACTATTTTTATTTACTTGTGTGTAATTGATTTAATGTTGTATTTTAATATTCTTTTAATATTATAAATGATATTTTTTTTATAAATTTGAGTAATCATGAATTGAATCATGGTAACCGCCTTATTTAGGTTCGATTAAGTTCGGATCAATCTACGGTCCGGTCTCTATTCACGTATCCAGGTATCCACCTCATGCAGACCGATTCACATTTTTTCTATTAACTATATTGAACCGAACTGAACCGTGAACACCCCTACTTATAATGAAGTTTTATGAAGTTTATTATTTTGACAAGGTGGCATTCTTTTTATTAACCGAACCGAAGCGTAAATATTGTTAAAAAAGTGCTTGGTGTCAAAAACATTGAAACATATTATTGACTAGTGATGGCCAAAAATCGGGCTCGGGCTGGGCCGGGCCAAAACGGGCTTCGGGCCCAAACAATGTTTTTAAAAACCGGGCCAATCGGGCTTCGGGCCGGGCCGGGCTTCACCCAAAAATGTTCGGCCCGTTTAAGGTGGGAATAAACCGGTTATATAAAAACCGGGCCGGGCCGGGCCCAAACCGGGCCGTGATCGGGCCGATGATTTTCTCGTATTTTTTTAAAATAATTTATTTATATAATGGATCACTAAAATATACTTTAAAAATACGTTTTGTTTATAATAAATCACTAAAATACATTTTAAAAATACGTTTTATATATAATTTTAAGTTACAAACTTACAATACAAGTATTTATAGGGGTTTGGGGGGGTAAAAAAATACAAAAAAACGTATATAAACGGTAACATAGCATCTTTTTTTTTGAAAAGTACGAATCGGGCCGGTCCGGGCCAAAAACCGGGTCGTGAACCGGGCTCGGGCCGAGCCAGTCCGGGCCACAAAAAACTCTAAAAACATGAACCGGTCCATGATTTCGGGCTTCAAACCGGTTTGGCATCGGGCCGGGTTTTGAGGCGGTTCGGGCTCGGTTAACTGATCGGGTCGGGTCGGGCCGGACCGAGATGGCCATCACTATTATTGACATTTGATAATACAATAAGCATGGAAGTTGAAATGTTCTGTATATTTTTTACTACATTTTACATGAGAAAGAAAACACCTGTTTTTTGAATAATCTATACTATATTATAAAGCAGACATAAAAAACTCTTAAAAACAAGCCTTAAAGCTTAATGTACCGCTATTTAATGTTAATTACTTAAAAAACAACCATTAAAACTGTATGTACTACATTAATTCTATTTATTAATTTTCAATCATTATCTCTAACCATTTTAACTCCCCTAAAATCATTTCCCACTTTAACTCCCTAAAATAACTCTAAGCATAATTAAATATAGAATAAAATCAAAATTTAAATATAAAAAATCTAAAATATAATTAAAAAAACTCTAAAATAATCTATATCTATATAAAAGCAAAACTTGGTGTTGCTTATATGGCATCATGAGAATCATTTATTCACCTTTATCTATTTTATCATAATTTTGATTTTTTTTAATTAAAATACTTTTCATTACTCTCAACTCTCAAATAACCTCTTGTCTTCCTCTTCCTTTACTTTCAATTTTCCTACTTTGATTAGATTTCAATACCTAAACCATCCATATTCTTATATTAATCATTTGTGTTATTGCAATTTATGTTAATTAATCATTTATTTGCACCTTTTTATGTTATTAACCATTCATTTCCCTTCATTTATTTTAATTAATCATCCATTTCCCCTTATTTAAACACAAGTGGTTTTTTTTGTTTTTGTTGGATATGTTATTGGTTTTTCACTTCTTTGTCATACAACAACCTACCTCCCATTATTTTCTTCTAACACATTTTCTCTTACTAAAAGATCGATCTAAGCTATGGACTTTTGTTATATTCAAAGTTCTTTGCTATTATGTTGATTTCATATGATGTTTATGTTGTGCTTTTTTTTTTTGTAGTAAGTGACACAAGTAGAAACAAGCTCTTAGGATCACCAAATATCGGAAAGAGCATCAAAGCCTCATCACCATGGTACACATATATGTTACTACATATAAGTCTTTCATTCAACTACTCATTCAATTTCAATCTATTCTTGATTTTGTCTATTTTAGAATTTCATGATGTATTATTGTCATAATTCTTATTTCTATATTTTTTTCTCAGGAGCATAACACACGATGTTAAAAGAATATTTGTGTAATTTTTATTCAAATATTACATTGTTACTCGCGAAGGTCGTTGTAAATCTACATTTTTATATTCACTTATTGTTTGATGTATATACTAATAGATTTTTAGTGTTACATTTGAGAAATTGAAGTTTTATTAGAATGTAAATCGACTAATATTATCCAAAGTTTTTTCTTGACCTTCAATGATTGAATCATTTTTAAAACTAGACTAATTTTCATTTTACGAATATACCTTTTTGCTTCATATAATTTAAGAGTTTCAACCATAAAACTTTGCTACAATTTAATGACATTTATACCATTGTCAACAATGTTATCGAAGACTATCAATTTATCAATTTAGAAAATGAAACTGATTAATCACCTCCACACAAGAAAAGTGAAAACCTGACGGTGTTTGACAATGTTATGTATCATGTTTAAGTGGCACATGCCTCAATCAAAAATTTGATTTAGATTGCAAAAAAAAAAAGTTTTAAATTCAAAGAATTATTATATATTGAAAAAGAAAAAATATTGGAATAAAAAAACTCTACGCCTAAATGAAAAAGGAGATGAACCCTTGATATATATATATATATATATATATATATATATATATATATATATTTGAATTAGATTTTAAATACTTCTATGTCTTTTTTTTCTAGAAAGATAATAATTATGATAAATATAAACACTTTTTATATTACATTTAATCATGTATTATTGTATTTTTTTAAGAACGATTATAATTTTAAAAAAGATTATAATATTTGGTTTTTAAATATGAAGACTATTTAAACTATATTTGAATAATAATAATAATAATAATAATTGATAATATAGTTTTATTAAGCAATTATTGATATATTTTGTTTATCTATTGTTTCTATTTATTCTAAATTTATATATTTATAATTTTCTTTTTAGCTATTGGTATCAGAGTTTTTTTATTCTAAATCTTTCACTATCTTGGATGATTTTGACTTATTTTTTATTTTTATGTTATTTTTGTATCAGTTTATTTTAAACGACATCAATAAATGTAATATATAAATATTTAAATTATGTTTGTTATTAATAATTTTCATCACACATCCAACATATTTCATAACTCTATTAATTGAATAGGCTCAAAACCAATAGTATTTATTTAAATTAAAGTATTGTACATGGATTTGCACGTATTCTATATTTAGAAATGGCCAATTAACATAAATTACAATAGATATGTAAATTACTAAATATCTCCTCACTTTTACTGAAAATATAAGTTACGTATGAACATAGAGAAGTCTTTAACATATTTTGCATTTTAAAAAATAAAAAATTTGGGGAAAAAAGATTAACTATTAAAATATGCTACGTTATCTCTTTAAGACCTCTCTTATGTACAAAAATATATAGACTTGGGATAATGCGACACCATGATGTTTTTGTGAAACCGTTGAAACCACAAAATAACACTGAAACTTCACAACAAAACATTGTGAAATTAAAAAAAAAACTTCAAACGTTCATAGGAAAAACATGTGAAGGTATATATATATATATATATATATATATATATATATATATATATATATATAGTCAATGAAGATAATTTTTACATTTTTGTTAACATTTATTTCAATCATCGGGTAACGCGCGATATTAAACACTAGTATTTTATAAAAAAAAAATTATATTATTAAATCAAAATAAATTACATTATATTATTAAGTTTAAATTAAACAAATTTATATAAAAAATTCATCATCATTCTCTCACAACCATCCAAAATCGTAATGTAAATCGACAAAAAACAGAAAATAAAATGAAACATTAAAATTGTGATATATCTAGTTGTATTGCGCGAGTACACTTCTAGTTTAATATAAAAAAGATATTTCATTGGTTGACACTTGACACCAAATTTTATTTTAATAAAATTACAAAAATGTCTATTCTCTCTTTTAAACTATGCCTTAATTACGATGTCATCGTCATCTCTTCCCTGAAACTCTCCTTCAACCCCGGCCCACTCATCGTCATCGATCACTGCATGCATGCATGCTTCTTCATTACAACCACCTTCACATATCCATTGGACCAAAGATCAGCTGCACCCCCATCCCAATCCTCGAACAATTCGATACCGTCTTTGCTAATTATGCAGATCGAGAAGGCCAACCCCATCTTGCCCGCCAACTATTTGAAGAAATTCCCCAACCAACCACCGTTTTTTGGAACTCGATCATTATTAGATTCATATGTAATAACATGCCACATGAAGCTATACTCCTCTACTCCCAAAAGAAATCCAACTCTTTTCTATGTGATTCCTATACTTACTCGTCGACTCTTAAAGCCGAAGTCTTCGGATAGGTAAAGTGGTTCATTGTCATATTTTACCGTCGCATTTGTATCCTAGTAGGATAGTTGGTAATTCTCTTTTGAACATGTATGCCAGTTGCTTGTATGAGGATGTGAAAATGGTGTTTGAATCAATGCCAAAAAGGGATGTCATTTCGTGGAACATTTTGATTTTGTGGTATGTGAAGTTGCGAGTGTTTGCAGAAGCTGTTAGCCATTTTGTAAAAATGATGTAGCCGGGCTTAAAGCCACCATCGTAAGCTTTGTTAACGTGTTTCCTGCTGTAGCAGGAATGTGTGATTCTAGGACTTCAGTTCTATGATTCTATCGGACCTGCTCAATTAGAATCATATCCTCTTTGAATGTCATTGGCCAAATCCTTCATGATTGCTTCGCTACAACTTAATTTATCGACAGTGGGATGTTCATGTGACAAATAGCGGGCATATGGGTCATTATTTGCTATTGGTTTTTAGTATATACTAGTTCTACTTTCGGATAATATTTGTATGGTGCAAAAATGCAATGTGAAATGAAGATGGGTACGAATGGTCCCAGTTACTTCAATTTTTGTCTTTGTTGCAGAAGGAAGATTGCCATTTGAGGTTTCAATTCATCCACAAGTCTTGGATATTATTGTGTGATATACAATATGGTTCCCATGGCCAGAGGTTCGACATTATAAACAGAACCATAAACAGAAGATGAACTTCAAAAAGATTCATGAACCAAAAAGAAATGGCGAATACAGTTGCGGAGCTGGTATTCATCCCTGCACCAGGGGTTGGTCATATCATGTCCACCATCGAGATCGCAAAACTGCTCGTGAATCAAGATCAGCAACTCTCCATTACCGTTCTTGTGATTAAACCGCCTCCAAGCTCGGGTTCTGGCTCGGCTATCACCACCTACATAGATTCATTGGCTAATAAGTCTATAGATCGCATATGCTTCATTGAACTCCCTCAAGACGAAAACCTACCAATCCGCGACCCGAAAGCTCCCACGACTTTCTTCAATGAATTCATCAACAGTCATTGCAAATACGTTAAAAATGTCGTGACCGACATGATGAGTCAACCGGGTTCTGGCCGGGTTGCCGGGTTCGTCATCGACATGTTTTGCACAGCCATGATTGATGTGGCAAATGAGTTTAACGTTCCAACCTATGTATTCTTCACCTCTAATGCCGCTTTTCTTGGCTTTAAGTTGTATATCCAGACCCTCTGTGATGATCAGAACAAAGATGTTGTATTGAGCAACTCGGATGCTACAATACCAGTTCCAAGTTTCGTCAAGCCGGTGCCAACAAAGGTCATTCCTTCCATCATGCAGACTAGAGAAGGGCTGGACTTCGCTCTGTGGGTAGCCCGGAAACTGAGAAAGGCCAAGGCGATCATGGTAAATACATTCTTTGAATTGGAAACACATGCAGTCGAATCATTGTCTTCTGACAGTAGCATCCCGCCTGTGTATATGGTTGGGCCGCTACTCAATCTAGAAGGTGGTGCCGGAAAACCTTTGGACGATGATGTCGTGCGGTGGTTGGATAGTCAACCGCCATCTTCGGTGGTGTTCTTGTGTTTTGGGAGTATGGGAAGTTTTGAGAAGGTCCAAGTAAACGAGATTGCACATGCTTTAGAGCGGAGTGGCCACCGTTTTGTGTGGTCCCTACGTCGACCTCCAGCGAAGGAAACACCAACCGGGAACCCGAGTGATTACGAGGATCCAAGAGTGGTGTTGCCGGAAGGATTCCTAGAGCGCACTGCAGGAATTGGGAAAGTGATTGGGTGGGCTCCACAGGTTACGTTGCTAGCTCACCATGCCGTGGGAGGCTTTGTGTCCCACTGCGGCTGGAACTCGATGTTGGAGAGTTTGTGGTTCGGCGTACCATCGGCAACATGGCCAATATACGCCGAGCAGCAGATGAATGCATTTGAAATGGTGGTGGAGCTGGGATTGGCCGTGGACATTAAAATGGATTATAAGAAGGATATGGCTTTTAATCCTAAGGCCGAGATAGTGATAGTGACAGCGGATGAGATAGAGGACGGCATACGGCGGCTGATGGCGGATGACACGATCAGAACAAAAGTGAAAGAGATGAGCAAAAAGAGCAGAGCAGCGGTGATGGAAGGCGGTTCATCGTATGCTTCTGTTGGCCGTCTCATTCAGGATTTTATTAGAAACATCTCCTGAGTCGGACTCTGTTTTTGCTTAAAGTTTAAGTCTCGTATCGGTGTAAGAAGGAGAAAATACTATATTAGGGTTGCAAACATTTCTGCCTTAATGTGACACTAAAAACCCGTCACTGTTGCCGGGCGACTTCTAAGAGACATGGAGGGTGGCACATTATCGCCTAGTTACAGATTGTGATCTGAATGCGACCTTAAAAGCGATGAAAGAAGTAATGTGGATGTCACCACAAGTTATTTTTATGCAACTTTGGAACTCATGTGCAAGGTTTCTCCTATTCTCAGCGACTTCTTGAGCAATCGTGGAAGTCATTTGTCTCCTTATGGGTGAATTTGAAGGCATTTTTCAGCAGTTGGTTATGTTCATGGTTTGTTAGTTGTTACCTTTTCTCTCGGTATATATAAGACGGTTTTATCTTCTTATATGCAAACTGTGATCATCAATCCTAGGGGATCATTAAAGATGGCTATACCTCTTTGAACAGCCTTGCGTAATACTATTTCTCTTTGATGAGAATCTATACGGTCTGAGGCTGGAACTCAACCGACGATTAAAGGTTAGGCCTTGGGCTCCTCCCATCGGTCCCCCGTTCGAGTTCCATGAGGGCCATTGGGGATTTTCCTGGCTGTTAGTGGAGGTGTGTGCAAACTGACCCGGAGTTCCCCAAAAATAGAAAAGAATCTATACGGTCTTAATAAGGTTCCTTCTTTGAATGAAATTCAATTGGATCTAGAGATGTTGTCTTCATCAATAGCTCTCAGGTACCCAGATTTGGTTCAAAGTTCGGTTCTATATGAACAGCTCATCTAAAATAATGTGTGTTTGGTACGCAGGACAAGCCACGTTTGGTGAATATAGGGAGATTGGAAAAGGATTGGTAAATTACTAAACAAATTAAAACCTAAAACCTTCCTCTGTCCACTTCACTATCAGATGTCCTGTTCTATTTTGTCCATAGCAAATCCTTCATTGATTATTTGTTATTCTCTTTTACTATCTACTTTTCTGATCATAATGGTATGGTGTAAAAAAGCAATATGAATTGAGGATGTGTTAGAACGGGTCCCAGTTACTTCATTTTTTTTTCCTTTTCAATAGAAGGAAGATGCCATTTGTGGTCTCAATCTATCCACGATTCTTCGACATTAATGTGATATATTAAATGGTCCCCATGAGCATAAAAGTCAACGTTCCGCCAGGAATGAAATGATAATAATATCTACAAAGATCAATATAAGATAAACTTCAAACAAATTCATCAACCAAAAAAAATGGTGAATAAAGTTGCAGTATAGCTGGTATTCATCCCTGGACCAGGGGTCGGTCATATCATGTCGATCATCGAGATCGCAAAACTACTCGTGAATCGAGATCAACGCCTCTCCATAACTGTCCTTATCATCAAGTCGCCTCCTAGCTCGGGTTCTGGCTCAAACCTTCCATGATTTTATTCAATGAATTCATCAACAATCACTGTAAATACGTTAGAAATGCCGTGGCCGACATGATGAGTCAACCGGGTTCCGGCCGGGTTCGTCATCGATGTAGGATCTTCAATCTCTCATGTAGAGAATATCATTAAATCAAGATAAACATATCACAACATATATTTCTTTATTTCTGAAATTGATACAGTTAAACATAAATACAGAACAAATAAATACATAACGAAGGGTTGTACCCCTTCAACCAAACGACACAACTGTTCAAAATAACTAACTAAACTGTCAATGATTAACTGCCAGATATGACCATGACTAATTTAAATCTTAACATACCCCCTTAAGTTAGACATGGTTGAACCATTAACCTTTCCTTCATGCTCTTCCAGATTGGAGAGCTTTTGTAAAACAATCTGCTAGTTGCTCTTTAGAATTGCAGAACTCGATCTTAACCTCCTCATTTGCCACCAACTCTCGAATAAAATGGAATTTAATTCTGATATGTTTGCTCTTACCATGAAGATTCTTAGAAAGAGCAATGGCAGATTTGTTGTCGCATAATATAGTAGTTGGTCCAAACTGAGTATGATCCAATTCATGTAATATACCTCTTAACCAAATTGCTTGACAACCTGCGACAGAAAGTGACATGTATTCTGCTTCTACAGAAGACAAAGCCACTACAGCCTGTTTCTTTGTGTTAGAAGATGAATATGGTTGAAGGAGACGATGAATATGCTGAAGGTATGAATCTTCGATATATTGATTGAGAGAAAACGTACAATACGAAAAGTAAATAATAAGTAATCTAACCTAGACTACAAAATACAACATATATATATATATATATATATATATATATATATATATATATATATATATATATATATATATATATATATATATACGTAGACTAAATGGGCTTGGGCCCTATACTGACATGGGCCTGGCCCTCTATATATATTAACACCCCCCCTCAAACTCAATCGGGAGAAGAATGATCCAGATGGAGTTTGGAAACTAGATCACGAAACCGTCCTGGTAAATGAGCTTTAGTGAAAATATCAGCCGGTTGATCAAGAGTCGAAATAAGAAGAAGCTGAATAGTCTTACGAGTCACATGTTGACGAACAAAGTGACAGTCAATTTCAATATGCTTCGTTCGCTCGTAGAAGACATCATTGTGAGCAATCTGAATGGCAATGTTGTTGTCACACCACAATGGAGTTGGAGACTGTTGAGGAGCCCCCATGTCAGAGAGTAGCCAGTATAACCACACAAGTTCTTGAGCCGTGTCAGCTAGTGCTCGATACTCAGCTTTAGTACTGGACCGAACTGTGAGAGATTGTTTCTTGATTCGCCAGGATATAAGAGAGTCGCCAAGAAAGAAACAGTAGCCTGTAGTGGAGCGACGATCAGTCATGTCACTGTCCCAATCAGCATCAGAAAAACCTCGCAAAGTCAACGATAAGGTGGATGGAAAATGAAGACCATGAAACATGATCCCTTTTAAATATCGAAGAATGCGCAGAACAACAACGTAGTGATCAGAACAGGGTGCATACATGAACTGACTGACAGTATGAACATCATAGGCAATATCAGGTCGAGTCACTATCAGATAGACAAGTGACCCCACTAACTGGCGATATAAAGTAGGATCACGCAGAGGAGTTCCAGCATTTGGAGCCAAATGAAGGTTGTGCTCAAGAGGAGTTGATGCTGTTTTGTTGTCAGTAATCCCAGCTTTTGACAAAAGATCTGAGGTGTATTTGGCTTGACACAGATAAATTCCCGATGGATCGGAGAGCACCTGAAGACCAAGAAAATAGTGTAAAGAACCAAGATCCTTCATCTCAAAACAGGAGTTGAGAGATGACTTCAGATTGGCTATGCCTGTAGGGTCACTGCCAGTAATAATCATATCATCCACATACAGGAGAAGTAAGATTATGCCGACCTCAGTGGTCCGAGTAAACAGTCCTGAATCATAGTTGCTGGGTGAGAAGCCAAGAGAGGTGACTGTGGAACTGAATTTCTCAAACCAAGCTCGCGGAGCTTGCTTGAGGCCATAAAGAGCCTTCCGAAGACGACAAACATGACCTTGTGGAAGTCGAACGCCTGGAGGAGGTGTCATGTAGACCTCCTCAGATAAGTCACCGTTCAAAAAGGCATTCTTAACATCCATCTGAAAGAGATGCCATTGTTTGGTAGCTGCGATGGCAAGAAGACTGCGAACAGAAGTGACTCGATCAACAGGTGCAAAAGTCTCCTCATAATCAATACCGTACTCTTGATTGAAGCCCTTGGCCACAAGATGAGCTTTATACCGATCAATAGAGCCATCAGATTTGGTTTTGATTTTGAACACCCATTTGGAGCCAATGGGTGACTTGCCTGGTGGAAGAGGGACAAATTCCCATGTCTGAGCTTTGTCAAGTGCCTGAAGTTCCTCATCCAGAGCTTTCTGCCAATCAGGGTTAGAGGAGGCTTCCTTGTAGGAAGTAGGTTCGTGATTTGACAACAGAGTAGCATAAACATGATAATCACGAAGATGAGAAGGAACTTGTCTTACCCGTTCTGATCGTCTAACGTTCTGAGTTTGAGAAGTTCCAGGAGCCAAAGACTTAGCAGGCACCTCAGATGTTGGCTGTGTAGATGGAGCAAATGATTGATGTTGATCAGGAAAACTAGGAGAGGCAGGCTGTGTGAGGGCAGGAGACTTTGAAGGAGAGGCAGACTCATAAGGAGTTGGAACAACAGGTGGAGGTAATATGATGTCAGATTGGAGTGAGTCCAATGAGACGGAAGCATCAGTGAAAAACGGAGTGGTGAGGTGAGGAGACTCACGAAACTTGGATATAGAAGAGAAAGGAACATGTTCCCCGAAGGTAACATGACGAGATATACGAAGCTGCTGGGAGATAGGATCCCAGCAGCAATAATCCTTGTGCTCAATACCATATCCAAGGAAGCAGCACAGTCTGGAGCGAGGTTCAAGTTTGGTATGTTCATGAGATTGTAGTTGAACAAAACAAGCACTACCCCAAACTTTTAGAAGTTCATAAGCAGGAGTGACCTCATAAAGAGCCTCATAAGGAGACTTATTATTAAGGATGGGAGTAGGGTGACGATTGATAGTATAAACTGCAGTGAAAGCAGCTTCACCCCAAAAACGTTCTGGACATTTAGCGGAGATGAGAAGAGTGCGAACCGTATCAAGAATATGACGGTGTTTGCGTTCGGCACGACCATTTTGAGGAGATGTGCCGGGATAGGAGTACTGAGAGAGAGTCCCCTGAGATTGAAGAAAGAAGAGAAGGGATGACTCTTTGTATTCCATAGCATTGTCAGCTCTAAGAATCTTTATAGATTTTGAGAACTGGGTGTGAATCATCCGAGCAAACATAATATAGATTTGGGGTAATTCCGAACGATGTTTCATGAGATATATCCATGTGAAACGTGTATGATCATCAATAAAAATAACAAAATATCGAGCACCCCCCATGGATGGATGTGGTGTTGGTCCCCATACATCAGAATGAATAAGATCGAAAGAAGAAGTAGAATTAAACTCATTCATTTCAAAAGGTAAAGTATGATGTTTGCCAAGTTTGCAAGATAAACAAGAAATATTGTCAGTTGATACACAATTTCCTAACACCCCTAAATGAGCTAATGATTTTATTCTGGCTAGAGATAAGTGACCCAGCCGGGCATGCCACAACTCAAAGGAAGAAGTTCTGGAAACTGAGGCAACAAGACTTGAAGAGGGTAATGGAAGACGCAGGTAGACCACTTCAATCATCCGTCCAACTTTACGGCCGAGTTCAAGGATCTGCTTGGTCTTTGGATCCTGTACAACACAACCAGAAGAATGAAATAAAATGATCAAATTAGATTCAAGAAGCTGCGCAATCGAAACTAAGCTCAGGGATAGCTTTGGAAATTTTAGAACATCCGGTAATTGTATATGAGGAGTGGAAACATCTCCACTAAAGGATACCGGTAGACCAGTGTTTTCAGCAGTTCTTACTGACGTAAATTGTTGAGGTGGTTTCTTAGTAACGAAACCATCAGGGCAAGGTGTCATATGATTGCAACACCCAGAGTCAAAAAGCCATACGTTACCTGATGCAACTGAGTGTGGAGAATTCATACCCATAGCACCAGACATGATCTGCTCCATGAGTTCCTGATTGCGACACATCAGTTCCATTAGGTCAGGTGAGGAGGCTGTAGAAACCTCAGTATCAACAATGGTAGGCCCAGCAACAACGTGAGTCCGGTTTTGAGAACCAATGTGCGTTGAGTTCTTCGGGTAGTCAGACTCATAATGACGCGGATGAGTGATGCCACACCTACGACATTTACGAATAGGACAATCAAGAAGAAGATGAGCAGGAGAATGGAAAAAGGCACACTCGGATGTGTTCGTCTTTCCCCCATATTTGGAATGATTATTGTTGGTCCAGATTTGGAATGATTGCCACAACACAGCTCCAAACCCAAGATTAAATATATAACCATCTGTGCTTCTTCCATCATCAAGATTTCCACCATAGTCACTATCACTAAAACCAGTGAGTTTGAAATTACGTGTGCTTGAATATAGAATTCCATGATTCAGTGTTCCATTCACATACTTTAAGATCCTCTTCCCCGCTTCCCAATGGCTTACTTTGGGAAAATCCATGAATCTGCTCAAAATACTTACTGAGAATGCCAAATCAGGCAGTCAAGTACATAAGACTGCCAACTAAACTTCTAAAAAGACTAGCATCTACACTCTCTTCCCTGCTATCTTTTAAAAGTTTCATACCAAAATCCATAAGAGTCATGGCAAATTTTGACTGTCCCATATTGAACTTGTTAACAAGGTTTTGAAGCATACCTTTGTTGGAGAGTTTTAATCCCTTCATCATTCTGCCTTACCTCAATTCCCAGAAAATAGTGCAAAACCCCCATATCTGTCATATCAAACTCCTTCTTCATGTTTTCTTTAAAATTTTCTATTAGTTCATGTGAGTTTTGAGTGAATACTAGATCATCAACATATATACAGACCATAAAAATCATACCTTGTTGTTTCTGGATGAAGAGAGTATGCTCTTGAGGACATTTTGTGAAGCCATGAGTCAAAAAATAATTCTCAATCCTGCTGTACAAAGCCCTTGGGGCTTGTTTCAACCCATATAAAGCTTTTTTCAAGTGACATACTTTATGCTCTTCACCCTTCTTTACATAACCTTCAGGCTGATCTATGTACACATCTTCTTCCAGAAAGCCATTAAGGAAGGCTTATTTTACATCCATGTGATGTACCTTCCACTTGTTATGTGCAGCCAAAGCTAAAACCAACCTTACCGTTTCCATTCTAATTACAGGAGCAAACCCTTCTTGATAGTCAATTCCATGTTTTTGCTTATAGCCTTTGACTACTAATCTTGCTTTAAACCTATCAATCTCACCTTTTTCATTAAGCATAGTCTTATACACCCACTTGACTCCAATTGATTTACAGCCTCTTGGAAGACTTACCAATTCCCAGGTGTCATTTTCTGTAATGGCCTCTATCTCTTTATCTATAGCATCCCTCCATTTCTTTTCATGCCATGCTTTTTCAAATGTTACTGGATCAGCATCAGAGAAGAGAACAAAATCTGCAGTGTCATTGAAAACCAGGCTTCGTGGACTTTCAGTAGTGTCTGTATGGGAACTTGAATTTCCAGAAATTTGAGAGGTTTTAGGTGTTGTAGGAGAATTTATTTGAGTGCTCGAGATATGATCATCATGATTCTGTTGAACAATTTTCTGCCCTTCATCAACTTCATCAACTGGTATAATTTGTGGGTTGTCATCCTCTAGGCTTGATGAGTCATTCCATTCCTTTCCTTCTTCAAAGACCACATCCCTACTTACTATAATTTTCTTAGTAATAGGGTTGTATAGTTTGTAGGCCTTGGATTTGTTGCTATAACCAACAAATATTGTTTTTTTAGATTTTCCATCTAGCTTACTTCTTTTCCGTTCTGGAATATGTGAATAGGCTAAGCATCCAAATATCCTAATATGACCAACAGTAGGCTTAAAACTGGTCCATGCCTCTTGTGGAGTCATGCCAGAAAGGCCTTTTGTAGTGGTCCTATTCATCAAATAGCATGCACAGGCTACCGTGTTAGAGCACATATTTGTTGGATTCAATATCATAAAGATTGAAGATGAAAGTAAGATAAGTCAAAGCTTCAAAGTCAACTCTCAAACATCAAAGTCAAAGTCTTTGTAATAAAAGTCAAAGTCAAAGTGTCTTGTATTTTAGTTTCCTTGTTGTAATTGTTTGTAGGTATAAATAGGTTCCTTGTCTTTGTAAGTCTTGGTAACATTCAGATGTGAAGTGAGCAGATTAGAGAAGAACAAATTGAATAGCATTCTAGTGTGAGAATGAATGTAGTGAGAGAAAGTAGGAGAATGTAATCTTTGATTTCAATATCAATGACATGTGACTACGATTCATGATCATACTTCTGTTTACGATTAGAACTTGATGAAATTGGGAATAACATACCGCCTCTGCCCAAAAAGAATTGTCTAAATGCTTACCTTTTAACATTCTTCTTGCTCTCTCAATGATAGTCCCATTTAACCTTTCTACTACACCATTCTGCTGAGGTGTATATCTAGTAGTCATCTGATGATGGATTCCAGTTTCTTTCAGAAAGTCAAGAAAATGAGTGGAATTGTATTCCCCTCCACCATCTGATCTTATTGTTTTGATCATATGACCACTATGCTTTTCAACATAGTTTTTAAAAATTCTAAAACATTAAAGACCTCAGATTTCTCTTTTAAGAAGTATACCCACAACTTTCTAGTGAAATCGTCTATAAAGGTGAGTAAGTACCTATTTCCACCAATGGACAAAGTCTTCATTGGTCCACACACATCTGTGTGAATTAATTCCAGGGGCTTTGTGGCTCTCCGTGCTCCTTCTTGAGGCAATGATTCCCTTGTTTGTTTTCCCATTATACAACCTTCGCATACATTTTCAACTTTATTTAAACTTGGCATCCCTTTTACTAAATTGTGTCTTTGCATGTAGCTTAGATACCCAAGATTTGCATGACCAAATCTGTGATGCCATAGCATAGATTGGTCCTTTGTAGATACACTTAAAGAGAACAAAGTATCTTCCTTGAAGTTTAAAGGAAACATTCTGTTTTATGTCATTTATCCTTCCCATGAATTTTCCATGTTGATCTCTTAATTCACATATTCCTTCCTTAAAATGTAAATCAAAACCTTTCGGTAGGAGTTGTCCTACACTAAGCAGATTATGCTTCAAACCTGGTACGTAGTAAACACCGGTTATTTTCTACTATTGTCCATTCTTTGTGTTCACCAGGATGTCCTTTATTCCATTTACATTTAATTTCTTGTCATCACCTGTCCTGACTTCCCTTTTTTGAGTTTCATCTATGTAGACAAAAATCTCTTTGTTTCCTGACATGTGGTTACTGCATCCACTGTCAACAAACCAATTGTTGTTGATAGGTGTCTCTTGAGTATTGAGTATCATGAATATGGTTTCCTCTTCTTCTTCTATGTTCATAAAATTGTTATCCCTATCCTCGGCTATCCTTTTTCTGCAAAACTTGGCTATGTGACCAAATTTTTGGCAATGAAAACATTGTTCTGGACCAGATTGCTTACCCTTTTATTTTCCCTTCAAATCTCCCTATTGATCTTTTCCATACGACCTATTTCTATCTTGATTACTTGATGACTGCAATTGGAATGCTTGTTTATATGGTGTGGTATCAAATTGTCTCATTCTAAGTTCACGAGACTGCAATGTTCCAAGTAAACTCTCAAGGGATAATGTTGAGAAAGCCTTGGATTCTTCTATTGCAACCACAACATATTCAAACTTTCCAGTTAAACTCGTGAGAATCTTCTCATTTACTCTTCTGTCTTCTATGATTTCACCATTCAAGCTAAGTTGATTCAATAATATGATCACCCTATTATAGAATTCCTCTATTGTTTTTGCATCTTTCATCTTAAGGCTGTCAAATTCGCACGTAAGAGTTTGCAGCCTCACTATCTTAACCTTGTCTTCCCCATGATAGGTTCTATATAAAGTGTCCCATGCATCTTTAGACGAGTTTGTGGAGGATATTCTCTCAAAAACAATCTCATCCACAACCTGGTATATGGTGTAGAGAGCCTTCTTATCTTTCTTACTTGATTCCCTTAATTCATCATCCTGTTCTTGTGTAAGTTCATCAATTTCCTCTGGTTCATCAAAGCCTTGATCAACGATATCCCACAATTCTTTTGATTCAAATAAAACCTTCATTTGTATACTCCAGTGATAATAATTCTTCCCATTCAATTTGGGAAGTTGAGGGTGCAAGAGGGTGTTCGAAATTGAGGCCATCCTCTGTGCTCTGATACCACAATGTAGGATCTTCAATCTTTCATGTAGAGAATATCATTAAATCAAGATAAACATATCACAATATATATTTCTTTATTTCTGAAATTGATACAGTAAACATAAATACAGAACAAATAAATACATAACGAAGGGTTGTACCCCTTCAACCAAATGACACAATTATTCAAAATAACTAACTAAACTGTCAACGATTAACTGCCAGATATGACCATGACTAACTTAAATCTTAACAATCGACATGTTTTGCACTGCCATGATTGATGTGGCCAATGAGTTTAACGTTCCAACATATGTCTTCTTTACTTCTACTACTGCTTTTCTTGGATTTAAAATGTATATATCCTGTCACTCTGTGATGATGAGAACCGAGATGTCGTTGAATTGAGCAACTTGGATACCGGTTTCAAGTTTCGTCAAACCGGTGCCAACAAACATATTCCCTTTAATGGTCAAGGCTATAGAATGGCTGGATTTCGTTATGAGGTTAGTCCGGAAACTGAGAAAGGCCAAGGCCATCATGGTCAATACGTTCTTGGAATTAGAAACACATGCAATCAAGTCGTTTTCTTCTGGTAGTCGCTTACCGTTTGTATATCCGGTTGGGCCTTTACTCAATCTAGAAGGTGGTGCAGGAAAACCGTGATGTGAAGAGATGTGAAGAGGTGGTTGGACAGTCAACCGCTGTCCTCGTTGATGTTCTTGTGTTTTGGGAGTATGGGAAGTTTTGAGGAGGTCCAAGTGAAGAAGATAGCATATTCTCTAGAGCGGAGTGGCCACCGCTTTGTGTGGTCCCTACATCGACCTCCTTTAGAAGAAACAACAATTGGGAATCCAAGTGATTATGAGGATCCGGGAGTCGTGTTGCTGGAAGGATTCATGGAGTGCACTGCAGGAATCGGGAAAGTGATCGGGTGGGATATGCATAAAAGATAAAGGTTAACCGATTTTGTTTTGGTACCACAAAAAGCTATTATGTTTTGCTACCACAAAAAGTTATTATGTTTTGGTACCACAAAAAGCTAATCCAAACACTTCTTTAAAAACTCCGGTTTGACACCGCATAAGTTGATAAGCATTTATCAATATAAGCATAAGTTGTTTTAAATAAGAAATCCCAAACACCCCCTAAGAGATTTTTAGAATTTATGCTTTAATATGTAGTACTCAGTGCATATAACGTAATACAAGAGCTTTGAATTTGAATCTGGGTTCAAAAGGGGAAACAATGAAGGTGTGAAATTGTGTTGGGAAGGCAAAGTTTATCTTTTACACGTAAATTTGAAACTTTGACCAAATAAAAGGGGTAGGTAGAGGCAAGAAAAAACCTGAATTAAAAAAAGAGAGGTATACAGTAACCCAATATTAGTTGTGGTCATGGCTGCATCAAGAACTTGTACCTTGTGCATATAAAATTGTAATTCATAGTTTTTGAAATTTCATGCATAAAATGGAAGTATCTTGTGCATTTTGATTTGTCTTTAAGAGTTTTAGGATATATGCATTATAAGGTAGTAATATATATATATATATATATATATATATATATATATATATATATATATATACTAGTTGTCTACCCACGCGATGCAATGCGGGTGAATCACAATTTTAAAGCAAATAACTTTTCTGGCACCGATGTTTTTTGTTCATATTATTCTCGTTTTCTCTCAATTTTTTTATAGGTTAGTATGATTTATTTGCAAAACAATTACCAACATAAAATATGTTTATTTACAAGATATATAGGAAAATAATCGCAAAAGTGCCGAGTTTCTAAATCCATATATTCACAACTCGTTAAAAATTTGAAAATAATGACTAACCAAAAGTGACATTACAATCATATGTAAAAATGTACATCTGTAGATTCATAATATGATAGGACATGTGAAACATCAATCCGTAAGAATGTTCCGCAAAAAAAAACATAATTATTTTAAATAGAAACAAATTAATAAGGGTCGATGCCTAATTCGTATTTAAACATGTTTATGAGATTTTTATACAGTTAGACATACAACTTTAAAAAATTGTATTTTTATCATATTTTTGTGTTAGGTTTTGTTAAACATAAAGCTTCATCAAAAATTTGTTTTTGGCTTCAAATTTTCTTTAACAGTTTCTAGTTTGGAATTAAAACCAATCCGATATTGGTCATCCCCAAGACTTGATTTGGTTCAATCTATGTTAGAAACTCAATTTCATGCATTCATTCTTCATAATATAAAAGAATCACATAAAACCTAAGTTATGATATACAGTTAAGAAACATAATTACCAAAAAGTTCTCTATGGAGTAAATCAACCACCATTTCCCTAAAAACAACATTAGCAAAATATGTTTGACTGCACTTTTAAAAAAGACCTAGTGTTGCATCCTCTACTACAAAAATAAGAATCTACTAAAATATGTTTGAGTACACTTTTAAAGGAGACCTAATGCTACATCCTATTATATTTGAAAAAATACCAACATGACAACAGTCTTAATAAACCCCAAACAACCCCTGTTGGATCCAACCAAGGTGCAGCCCCTCGGAAAACTTGATCACTGCAGCGGCTATAACAAGGTGAAAAGTAGTATGATTGTCAGCATATGATGACCCTTTTTGCATGTCGTGATGTCATTGCATGAGAAAGAAGTGAATGTCACGATATGTATTTTCGCAAGAGTTGTGAGGCAATCTAATCATAATGAATTAGCAATCCTGAAAAGATCAAAGAAATCAATGGCTTGGTTAAACTATTTCATAAAAAAACCAATGAAATAAGACCCCAAATCCAAATTCATGCGAAATCCAAACACCTTAAATCAATTAAATGATCTGAGTCTAAATATACCCAAAGACTAAACCCCTGAAATCGAATAATGTGATCAAAACGACAAAGACCATAGTTACTTGACAGAATGGAAACAAGAATCGTTAGAAAGAGCTCTACAATATCAATTAGCGAGGTAGGCTTGGATAATTAGGTATGTGAGCATCAACTTCTCTATTTCTTGTGGCAGCAACCTGTCTTCATTTGCGAATCAGATTGGTTAGTAGTTAAATATACAACATGGGTAATCTAAAAAGGAAACATTATTAAATGATAGAGTGAAAATCAAGATGAAGTATTGTAGTGAATAAGGACCTTCTTAGTATGACCCTAAGGGAAATAAATTACTCAAGAGCCTGCTCTCGGTAACGAAACAAGAGGGTCTCCACAAGCATGCTATAACTCTGAATTCAAGCATTTATTTTCTCCTCTATCATAAGTAATATAAACAAACAATCAATAAGTTAGTCCACCATCGTCATGTTTAGCTTAAAATACTTGATTAATTTCGAATATAACAATTAGTGTTTTCTGATATCATCTACATTAGGGCAACGGGCAATGCGGCAAATAAATACGAAGAATACTTGTGATAATAGCGATACTCGTGGGCTTACTCCACCTTCACGCTCCATGTGTGCTATAGTGCAGGAAATTCCCAGCTCTCTACAAGAAATAGATCAGAATTAGACACCACATGATACCTTGAAAAATTATCACTTCATAAGAAAAATATAAAACTAACTTTATAGTGTTTCTCCACCAAATATGGCTGCCAAAAACAATCCGTCAGGTTTCAATGCGAATCTACTCTGTCATACATATCGAAAACATTAGTTCACCTAGTCACCAGGTGAAAATACCATGTAAAACTTTGAAAATAAGAAGGAACATCCAAATAAATGATGTCGCCCAAGACCCACAAAGATGAAAAAGAGCAGAGAATATAATACAAATGTAATTAAACCTTTAAGAACCACAAAGTAAGAAAACACAAACATTTGAGATGCATAGTAGATTTTATATAAACTTTTACGAAACTCAACCCCATACAAGTTAAAACAAACAGAACAAAATTAAGCACCACCAAATTCCTATGTGGTCTGTATCTTAGTGTAAAAATTCAAAAGGAAATTACCTTCCTTGGGCGTAGTTCCTTTCGAGAAGAGTAAAAATGGCAAACCAGTGTTTGAAATGAGCTAAGAGGAGTAGAATAGCTAAAATATATCCCCTCGTTTTTTCTGTTTCTTTTTTGTCGGGAGCTTGTGAAGCATGAAACCAGGAAGATATTAATTGTGACTTGTGAGAGATAAATGTTGAGGTTTTTAGAACTTGAATTTGAAGTTCAAACAAAAGAAGAAATGGTCAATGAATGATATTGCCTATCTTGAACAAAAGGCTGAAACAAGTATTGGAAATATGATATGTACCAGTGACTTGGGAAGACAAATGTTGAAAAGGTTTTAGGGAAGACAAATGTTGAAGAGGTTTTAGGGAATACAAAAGAAGCATATAGTACTTGTACATTATGTTTAGTATGTTGTAATTAAGAAATTTTCAAGATTTATGCTTTACCAAGTTGTACTCTATGCATAAAAAGTAGTAATTCATAGTTTTTGAACTTTTATGCATAAAATGATAGTACCATATGCATTGTGACTTGTGATTAAGAGTTATGATTGAATGCATTATAAGATAGTATATATATATATATATATATATATATATATATATATATATATATATATATTACAAATGCTCTCATCACGACTTCTTATTGTTATGCCATTTTTCAATTCACACAAGATAAAGAGTAGGGAAACGAACGGAACAACATGCAACATGGGAAATCATTTGAGAGGCAAGGGGTATAACCGAGATTGGTCTCCTCTTACTCCGACAAGCAACCATTTGATTGGTTACGGGACAAGTAGCTTGGCCAACATAGCCATCGGTACAAGTCAAAATATTTATTTTTTGGTAAACAACTTTATCTTTTACTATATATGTACGAATGAAAAGGTTTGGAGAGAACTTGTGATATTCCCAAAATCAAGTTCTAATCACAGTTTCAATAACAAGATGGCAAACAATCTAATCACTCTCCATTTTCATTCAATCTCATAATCGATATACAATAGTTTTCTCTCTCAAACTTTCTCTCTCTAGAATATGCGTACACTCAGAACACAACTTCTTACAACTACTCTCCTACAACTTTCCGTATACCTATTTAAACACACGTGCACAAAAACACTTATAAACATTATTACATTGACTTTTGACTTTGACTTTATTACACAAAGACTTTGACTTGCTTGAGAGTTTGACTTGAACTTTGACTAGGCTTGACTTTCAGTCTTCAGTCTCCATGATCATGTATCCAACAGATTTATGCTCTAACAATCTCCCCCTTTGGATTCAAGATCATCTCTAAAAGATTTTGAATTACAATCTCCCCCTTTGTTCAATTTCTATCAAACATAACCATAAACATAAATACAACAATTTAGACATTCTCCTTCTTTATCAGATTACTTCAATAAAGATCATCTCCAGAAAAATTAGCATTGAAGTACAATCTTCTCTTATCTTCAAAAACAATTTTGTATTCTCCCCAAAGTCTTTGAACAATATCTTTTGCAGTCAGCTTTAACATTTTCTCCCAAGGTAATAAGAACCTCTTTCAGACATCAGAAAAAAATTATCTTCAGGTTTAGCTCAGTTTGCTTCAGCGAATTATCTTCAAAGAAAATTTCAGTAAAATCTGTTCGGATTCTGAAATCTTTGAATTTGCTTTTTCAGACTTGTACAATATTCAGTAAAACTTGCAACCTTTAACAAACTTTCTCTGACAACCATTTCTTGATCATGTCTCCCCCTTTTTGATGATTGTGACATTGAAATCATCAAAACTTTCACAAGAAATGTCATTGAACCTTTATGACCATTGATCTTTCAACATAGAGCCTTTGATTCTTCCGTCAATTCATAAGATATTCATCCGAATCTTTTCAAATTCAGACAAATTATGGGTAAAATACCTGAATCAACAAAAGAATCAGTTAAGATGCCTGTTAGTAACACGAAGTCACTGTGTGTAACAAATACATATTGGAAAGGAGCTTTTTGATGTTCACCCCCAGGTCTTCCATTCAATCATCGAATAACACAATGTTAAACTATGAACGTTATGACAGAAAAACGAATTCTCTGTGTGTTCGTGCTTGCGTATGAAAGAATTTAAGCACATGATAATTGCTTTTGATAATAATAGGCTCAAAATTGTGTAAACCATTGAAACAACAATAGTATAAGACAGACTCAATTGTGCAAGATCGAAGTGCGAAAGTGGGGCAAACTTCCTTCGGTTTCAATATCCAGATTTTCCAAATGAAAATCAGGATAGATTATATGTTGTGTCCCCTTTAAAAATTGAAACATCTTCTTGTTGAGAAGAAGATGAGTAGCTGGTGGGGTTTAAAATCAAGAGTTAGCATTGGCTTGTTGCCTTTTCAATGACGTTCACCAAAGAATTATGAAACAATCAGAAATGTGGCGGCCCGACTCAAAAAAAGTTGGTGCAGAGTTTGATATTCTTTTACTCTGTTTGCTTACCTTCTTTCTTTTAATCATTGAGATCACTTCTATCCAAACTCTCTTTTCATTTTACCTCATCACATATACCCACACTCAGATATTTTGACTCATCGCCTCTCGATCACTCAAGGATTAACTTATTAGGTAGAAAACACTGGTTAACGTGAATCCAAAGAAGTTCTGTTAAGTTCTCACACAATGAACCCATGTAATTCTATAAGCATAATGTTACTTAAACAATTTAACTTTTTCAGTTAAAGCACAAAAATGAAATACAAGTCAGATATTTGTATGCTCACTTAGATAATCATGAATATCTGAGCATTTTAACCATGGAAGATATTTCAAAACAAGTATATTGGATAAATGAAATGAATACAAGAAACTTGTTTGAAAATCTGACATTGTATGAAAAGATATTCATATTTGATCTTTTCAATCAAAGATTAGGTCATGAAAAATGGATATTGTCTATACAAATCAAAATATAAACAGTCTTGAAAGAAACGTTTCAAAATGAAATCAACGCTCAAACTTTGAATTTCAATCGGGGTGTCTTACCATCGAAAATTTGTTCCAATATGAGACATTGTTAAAGCACAGTTTTATTGGATTCAAGATCATCATTATCTGAAGATGGAAATCTGAAGTCAAAGCTGGAAAAAGTCGTCTCAACAAATAGTCGAGGGTCTTTTGTAATAAATTGTCAAAGTGTGTTTTCCGTATTTTCGTTTTTAGTCCATTCCTTTATTTAATTTTTGTTTTAGTAAGTTGGGCCCAAGCCCATTAGGCTTATATGCCTAAGTTTAAATTAGTTTGTTTTGAGTTAATTAGGTCAAGGGTGTTAATTATTGAGAGGCTGCTTGTTTGAGCTGTGTATACACAGAGAGAGAGAGAGAGAGCAGAGCCGTGAGATAGAGAGAAAACCAGAGAGAAAGAGATTGATCTTCAAGTTTGTAATCGTTCAATTCGTTGGTATAAATCGTATCAAGTTTGCATATTGTTATTGTTTATTTGATTACTTGATTGATTTGTTAATTAAGGGACACTCAGTACTATTAATGTTTCTTTTATTCTCATTTTTCTTCATTTATTTATCATTATTTCTGAAGGATACCTGCACTTTAATAGTTTGTTCATGATCTCAGGGGGAGTAAGAGAAGATTTAAGATGATCTACATTCTTTTGAGGGGGAGTTTATCTAATTTCTGCATGTACTACATTGACAATATTTTTTTTTGTGATGCATGATTTTAGGGGGAGCATATAAGTCATATCAAAAGAAGTAAGACTATTACTTCTGATTGTCTCTGATCAGAACTCGTACATTAATTGTTTTACTGCTTTATGTCATTTCAATTTTAGTGAATAAAGTTACTTTGACTAGACTTTTAGACTTTTGTAGATTGAGAGATGCTTACAAGATCATATCTTTATGACTTTAAGCTTGACTTAGTGAGATGTAAGACTGCACTCAAAAGGTATAATTCCTTATCTTCATCTCATCTATGGTTGAAAGAAGGACAACTTTCAATCATAAGAAAACATGTTCTTAAATGTTCAAACCACTTCCCAATTCTCAAACAGATTTCTTGAATTGGAAGTGTGATTTTAAATGTTTTCTGCTCCATCTATGCACTTTAACTGATAAAGTTAAGCCATCTGAGCATCATATGCTTTATAGGATAACATGGGATCAGTGTGCTAGGACTTAATTGAACTTCTATGGATTCACGTTAACTAGTGTCTCTTACCCAAGAAGTAAATCCTTAGTGATTATATGTGAGGAGTCAAAAGAAATGAGTGTGGGATGTGTGATGAGAGAAATTGTAAAAGAGAGTTTGGTTAGCTGTGAGCTTATTGATAAAAAGAAAGAGGGTGAGAGATCAGAGTAAAAGAATATTCAACTCTGCACCAACTACTTTCTGAACCGGGCAGCCACATTACTAATGTCTCACAACTTCTTCGTGAACATTATTGAAACGGGCAAATAGCCCATGCCAACTCTTGCCATTACCCCACCTACCACTCATTTTCTTCTCAACAAGAAAATGCTTCATTTTCAAAGGGGACGCAACACATATGCTATCTGATTTTTATTTGGTAAATCTAGATATTGAAAAGAATGAAGTCTGCCCCACCTTCGCACTTCACTAATGCACATTGAGTCTATGTTTAACTACTTGTTGTCTCAGTGGTTTACATATTTTGAGCCTTATATGCAATCATCATATGCTTATTTATTTTATCACTTGCACGAACACACAAAAATTTGTTTCTTTGTCATAACGTTCATAGAAATTACCTTTGTGGTTTTTCGATGATTGAATGGAAGCCCTGGGGGAGTGAACATCCTAAAAGCTTCTTTATATTGTGTATTCGTTACACACAGTGACTTTGTGTTACTGACAGGCATTTTTAACTGATTCATTTGTTGATTCAGGTGTTACATTTCATTTTTCTAATTTGTCTAGATTTGCAAAGATCTGGATAAACATCTTTATGAATTGACGGATAATAAGTGGATCTGTTTGCAAAATCAGTGGTGGAAGACATTTCTTGAAGAAAAGTTTTGATGAACTCTTTGCTCTTTTCATCAAAAAGGGGGAGAAACGTCAACCAAGAAATGAAGAGAACACAAGTTTTTGAAAGAATTTCTGAAGATATGTTGAATTGAGGAAATTTTCTTTGAAGATGATTTGCTGAAGCATTCTGAGCTGAAACTGAAGATAATTTCTTTCCAAGAGATATTCTAATTGTTTGAAGAGAATTGCTACATTCTGAAGACAAAGAGGAAGATTGCATCTTCTGAGCTTTCAAGAGAAGATTGAATTGCTGAATTTATTTTAGTAATGATCTTGATCCAAAGGGGGAGATTGTTAAAGCACAGTTTTATTGGATTCAAGATCATCATTATCTGAAGATGGAAATCTAAAGTCAAAGCTGGAAAAAGTCGTCTAAACAAATAGTCGAGGGTCTTTTGTAATAAATTGTCAAAGTCTGTTTTCCGTATTTTCGTTTTTAGTCCATTCCTTTATTTAATTTTTGTTTTAGTAAGTTGGGCCCAAGCCCATTAGGCTTATATGCCTAAGTTTAAATTAGTTTGTTTTGAGTTAATTAGGTCAAGGGTGTTAATTATTGAGAGGCTGCTTGTTTGAGCCGTGTATACAAAGAGAGAGAGAGAGAGCAGAGCCGTGAGATAGAGAGAAAATCAGAGAGAAAGAGATTGATCTTCAAGTTTGTAATCGTTCAATTCGTTGGTATAATTGTATCAGGTTTGCATATTGTTATTGTTTATTTGATTACTTGATTGATTCGTTAATTAAGGGACACTCAGACATGGTAAGAACATTTCCAGCATAATATTAAACCGGTGTGTGTGAATACTTGACAGTGTATGGAAAAGATAATACACAAGTGTTTATCTTTGGAAACACATGGTTTGTTTAACAATTAAGCACATGTTAATGAAAACATTTAAAACCACACTTCTAAATTCATGAAATCTTTGAGAATAAGAAGTGGTTTGAACATTTAAGAACATGTTTTTCATATCTGAAAGTCGTCCTTCTTTCAGACATGTATGAGATCAAGTTTAGAATGAACCTTACGCTCAACTTAAATCTCATAAAGTCAGCTCCAAAGTCATTATTAGATATGATCGTTTAAGCTTCCTCTCAAAACTACAACAGTCACAGAGTCTGTCAAAGTACAAAGCTTTATTCACAAAACTTATTGAAAATAAAAGACATAAAGCAATAAAACTTGTTAAGAACGAGTTCTGATCAGACGTAATCAGAAATCATAATCCTTACTCCTTATCTCTTACTCCCCCTGAAATTATGCATCAGAAAACTTTATCAGTTACAGAATGTATGCACATTATATGAACTCCCCCTCAAAAGTATGTAGATCATCTTATCTTGTCTCACACTCCCCCTGAAATCATGAATACCTTTTAGTGCAGATATCTTTCAGAATAAAAAAAAAGAAAATGAAGAAAAATAACAAAACTAAACTTTAATAGGTAATCATAGATCAAATCTTGAGATTTAGCATACCAAGTTTTGAAATGAGAAAATTAAATCTCTTTTCATCAAGTGGTTTTGTGAACAAGTCTGAAAGCTGATAATCTGTGTTTACAAAGTAAAGTTCGATTGTACCTTTTTCAACATTGTCTTTAATAAAGTGATATCTCACATATATATGCTTGGTCTTTGTATGTTGAATAGGATTAGCATATATTGCAATAGAACTCTTCAAATCAAAGTATATCGGGATCTTGTCGAACTTAAAACCATAATCTCAGAGTTGTGTCCGCATCCACAGCACTTGAGAACAACAGCTAGCCGCAACTACATACTCTGCGTTGGCTGTTGAAGTAAATACACAGAATTGTTTCTTTGAAGCCCAACTCACGAGTTTATCGCCAAGAAATTTTATGTGCCCCGACGTATTTTTCCTGTCAAGCATACAACCTGCATGGTCTGCATCTGAATATGCTGTCAGTTCAAAATCTGTATCCTTAGAATACCACAGACCAAGATCTGCAGTGTCCTTCAGATATCTAAAGATACGCTTTACTACAGACAAATGGGATTATTTAGGACTAGCCTTATATCTTGCACAAAGGCATGCATAGAACATTATATCTAGCCTACTAGATGTCAAATACATTAAAGAATCAATCATACGTCGGTAGGTTCTAACATTGATAGCTTTTCCCGAAGGATCAGTCCCAATCTTAGTTCCAGGTGCCATCGGGGTTCCAATAGGTGTACAATTTTCCATTTTAAATTTTCTAAGAATATCGAAAATGTACTTAGCTTGATTAATAAAGATCTTCGTGGAAAATTGGTTGACATGTAGTCTGAGAAAGAAATTCACCTCTCCCATCATACTCATCTGAAATCTGGACACCATAAGGTTAGAGAAATTCTTACAGTACATAGCATTAGTTGAACCAAATATGATATCATCTACATATATTTGAATTAAAATGATATCGACTTTTTCCTTTTTGATAAAAAGAGTAGTATCGATTTTACTTTTGGAAAAGCCCGACTTGACTAAGAATTTCGATAACACTTCATACCAGGATCGAGGGGCTTGCATCAGACCATAAATAACTTTGTCCATAATGTAAACGTAATTTGGTTTCTCTGGATTGACAAAACCTTCAGGCTGATAGACGTAGGCTTCCTCCTTTAATATGCCATTGAGAAAGGCAGTCTTCACGTCCATTTAATAGATGGTGAAGTTCTTGTGTGCGACATATGCTAGAGACATCCTTATGGCCTCAATGCGCGCAACTGGAGCATAAGTCTCATCGTAGTCAATACCTTCCTCTTGCCTATATCCTTTAGCCACAAGTCTTTCTTTGTTTCTGATCACGATACCATCTTCGTCTTTCTTGTTCTTGAAAACCCATTTTGTGTCGATTATGGTTTTTCCTTCAGGTTTAGGCACTAGTCTCTAGACCTTAAGCGCTTCAAACTGATTGAGCTCTTCTTGCATTGTGGTTACCCAGTCTGAGTCAGCTAGAGCTTCAAATACGCATGTAGGCTCTATCTTGCTCATAAAAGAATCATGCATGCACATGTTTAGTGTAGCAGACTTAGTTTGCACCGGTTTGGATGGATCTCCAATGATTTGACTTATCGGGTGCTCTTTGGTCCACTTGTGTTCATGAAGGAGTGGATTAGACGTAGATTGATCATAATGCCATCTAAAAATTCATTATCTTCTTCATTTTGTTCAGGTAGGGTTTCAGTTGAAGTAGATGGTGCAGAAGCTTCAGTTGGTTGGACATTTTCTGTCTGTTGAGTAGACGTTGTAGCACATCCAACAGATTCAGCAACTTCTGGCTCAGGAGTTTCATGTTCAACTTCAACTGATGGAGTAGGTGTTTGAATCGGAGTTTCTTGCTGAATCGGGGAAACGAATTTAGTAGATACATCTGAAGTGATTGGATGATGATTACTTGAATATTCATGTCTGTCATTAACAACATATTTAGGCAATTTAGACCCAAGAAAATCATCATAAAAGAATTTAAATAGTAAATCTAATTCTGATAAATGAGATGTAGAAGTTGATGGTTTATCAGAATTAGTTGCATTAACCACAGGTTCTAGACTGATCTGCCCAAAAGCTAACCCTCCAGTAAGTACGGGTTTTGAACTGTTTTGTTCAGAGGCCAACTCCTCATCAAATGTCACATTAACGCTCTCAACTACGATCTTCGACTTCTTCAAGTATACTTTGTAAGTAAAAAACGTTTGAGAATAGCTAATAAAAATGCCTTCTTCAGCTTTCAGACTTAACTTGTTCAAGTTGTCCTTGTCATTCAATACGAAACACCTGCATCAAAAAATATGAAAATGTTTAATGCTAGGTATTCTATTGTTTATCAAAGCGTATAGCGTTTTACCAAACCAGTGGTGGATTATGGAGCGATTCTGCGTGTAGCAAGCAGTTGATACAACTTCGGCCCATAGAAATAGAGGTAGATTTGATTTACTTAGCATAGTTCGAGCGGCCTCGACTAACGTTATGTTTCGTCTTTCTACAACCCCATTCTGTTCAGGCGTCTTGGCAGCAAAAAACTGATGTGTTATCCTGATCAGTTCAAGATAATCTTCAACAATTCTGTTCTTGAATTCTGTGTCGTTATCCATTCTAAGAAGATTCACTGTCTTTTGTAGATTCACTTGGGTAGTTGTCGGTCCTTTATATCTTTGATCAAGTTGTTATCAATCAAACACAATCACAAACAAAAATGATTAACCAACCTTATAGATTACAAACCACGGATTACAGATCCATGTTTGCGGTTTTTCTCTTTGAAGCTCCCTCTGTTTTTCTCTCTGATGAACAGTGGTCTGATCGATTGATAATTAAGAATAAGATATGAGATATCTAATAATATCTCATCTATCCTAATATCTAAACTAACATAATATCTAAGATAATAATATCCTAAAATATCTTAACAAATAGATATTTAGGAATATTATAATAATATAAAATACAATAATTAACTTTGACAATTATTACAAACTAACATTAGACTAATATTGAGAGTGGCTTTTCAGCTTTAGCTTCAGATTGGATGATCTTGAATCCAATAAATCTGTGATCTAACAATCTCCCCATTTGGATCAAGATCATTACTAAAATGATTTAGCAATTCAGTCTTCTCTTTCAGCTCAGAAGATGCAATCTCCTTTTTTGTCTTCAATATATAATAATCTCCAATTTTAGCTCAGAATGCTTTATCAAAGTATCTTCAAAGAAGTTTTTCTCTAAAAACAGCATGTCTTCAGAATACTTTGTCTTTGAAGAATTTGATCTTGGACAATTCTCTAAACTTTTGTTCTCTCCCATTTCTTCTCCTATTTCTTGGTTAGCTCTTCTCCCTATTTTTGATGAAAAGAGCAACGATTTCATCAAAACTTTGAGTAAGAAATGTCTTTCATAAGGAGCCTCTGATTCGGCAATCCAAAAGATATTCATCCAGATATTTGCAAATCCAGACAAAATAATCGTGTAACACCTGAATCAACAAATGAATCAGTTAAAATGCCTGTCTGTAACACAAAGTTACTGTGTGTAATGAATACACATTGGAAAGGAGATTTTTGATGGTCACTTCCCCAGGGCTTCCATTCAATCATCGAAACACCACAAAGGTAAATTCTATGAACGTTATGACAAAGAAACAAATTCCTTGTGTGTTCGTGCATGTGATAGAAAGAATTAAGCACGGATGATTGCTTATAGGCTCAAAATTGTGTAAACCACTGAGACAACAGTAAGTTAAACACAGACTCAATGTGCATGATTGAAGTGCGAAGGTAGGGCAGACTTCCTTCTTTTCAATATCCAGATTTTCCAAATGAAAACCAGATAGCAAATGTGTTGCTTCCCCTTTGAAAATGTGAAACACTTTCCTGTTAAGAAGAAAATGAGTGGCTGGTGAGGTTTGATCAAGAGTTGGCATGGGCTAGTTGCCTGTTTCAATAATGTTCACCAAAGAGTTGTGAAACATTAGAATTGTGGTTGCCCGACTCAGAAAAAGTTGGTGCAGAGTTCTGATATTCTTTTAACTCTGTTCTCACACCCTCTTTCTTTTAACATTTAGCTCACTCTAACCAAACCCTCTTTTTCATTATACCTCATCACACAACCTACACTCATTTCTTTTCGACTTCTCACACTCAATCACTATGGATTAACCTCTTGGGTAGGAAACACTGGTTAACGTGTATCCGTAGAAGTTGTGTTAAGTCCTAGAACAATGAAATCATGTTTTCCTAGAAAGCATGTGATGCTCAAAATGGTTTAACTATATCAGTTAAATCACAAAATATGAATTAAGAAAACATTGAAAAATTACACTTCCAAATTATAAAATCTGATGAAGAATCGGGAAGTGATTTGAACATTTGAGAACATGTTTTCAATGATTGAAAGTTGTCCTCTTTTTTCAACCATATATGAGATTAAGATAAAGAATTATACCTTGACGTGCAATCTTACATCTCATGAAGTCAAGCTTAAAGTCATAAAGATATGAACTTGTAAGCATCTCTCAAACTGCAAAAGTCTTAAGTCATAGTCAAAGCAAATTTATTCACTGAAATTAAAAAGACAAAAAGCAGTAAAACAATGAAAGTACGAGTTCTGATCAGAAATAATCAGAAGTCATATCCATACTCCTTTAACTTGTAAAAACTCCCCTTAAAATCATGCATCACAAAAATTTGACATAAAAAGTAAATGCAGAAATTAGGTATTCTCTTTCTCAAATTAATGTAGATTATCTATGAATTTCTTCTCACACTCCCCCTAAGATCATGAACAAAACATTAAAGGGCAGATATCTTGCGGACATAAAGATAAAGAAATGATGAAAAATTTACAATTAGAAACTTTAATAGGTAACCACCGATTAGGTCTTAAGATTTAGCACACCAAGCCTAGAGACAAGAAAATTGAATCTCTTTTCGTCCAAGGGTTTGGTAAACAAATCTGCAAGCTGATAATCAGTTTTTACAAAGTAAAGTTCAATTGTTCCTTTTTCGACATTATCTTTTATAAAATGATACCTGACATCGATGTGTTTGGTCTTTGTATGCTGAATATGATTAGCTGTTAACGCAATAGCGCTCTTTGAGTCACAGTAGATCGGGATTTTGTTGAAGTGAAAACCGTAGTCTCGCTGTTGCGTTCTCATCCATAATACCTGAGAACAACAGTTAGCAGCAGCCACATATTCTGCTTCGGCCGTTGAAGTTGAGACACATAATTGCTTCTTCGATGCCCAACTGATGAGTTTATCACCGAGGAACTGTAGATGACCTGACGTGCTCTTCCTGTCTAGCATGCAACCAGCATGATCTGTGTCTGTATATGCTGTTAGTTCAAAGCTAGTATCTTTAGGATACCACAAACCAAGATCTGCAGTCCCCTTCAGATACCTAAAAATGCGCTTAACTGCAGACACATGGGATTCTTTAGGATTAGCCTGATATCTAGCACATAAACATGTAGAAAACATTATATCCGGCCTACTGGAAGTAAGATACATCAAAGAACCTATCATTCCTCTATAAGTCCTAACATCAACAGCCTTTCCCGAAGGATCGGTGCCAATCTTAGTACCAGGTGCCATTGGGGTACCAATCGGTTTACAATTTTCCATTTTGAACTTCCGAAGAATATCAAGAATGTATTTATATTGATTGATGAAAATCCCCGATGAAAATTGTTTGACTTGTAATCCGAGAAAGAAATTCATCTCTCCCATCATATTCATCTGAAAACGTGACACCATAAGGTTTGAAAAATTCTTACACTATTTAGGATTTGTAGAGCCAAAAATAATATTATCCACATATATTTGAATTAGAATGATATCGGCTTTCTCCCTTTTAAGGAATAAAGTGGTATTGAACGTACCTTTTGTATAACATGACTTGACCAAAAACTTAGATAAGACATCATACCAGGCGCGAGGAGCTTGTTTCAGTCCATAAAGAGCTTTGTCGAGAACATATACATGATTCGGTTTCTCTTGATTAACAAAGCCTTCTGGCTGTAGGACGTAGACTTCCTCCTTGAGAATGCCATTCAAAAATGCTGTCTTCACGTCCATTTGAAAGACCGTGAAGTTCTTGTGGGCTGCGTAGGCTAGAAACATATGAATTACCTCTAAACGCGCCACTGGAGCATAAGTCTCGTTGTAATCTATTCCTTCCTCTTGAATATATCCCTTGGCAACAAGTCTTGCTTTATTTCTGATAATAGTACCATCTTCATCTTTCTTGATTTTGAAAACCCATTTCGTACCAATTATGGTTTTACCTTGAGGTTTGGGTACGAGTCTCCAGACTTCACAAGTACTTCAAACTGATTCAGCTCTTCTTGCATTGCAGTCACCCAATCAAAATCAGCAAGGGCCTCAGATACGCGAGTAGGCTCGATCTTTCTCAGAAAGGATTCATGCATACACATTCATAGAAGCAGACCTAGTTTGCACCGGTTTTGTTGGATCTCCAATGATTTGGCTTATCGGGTGTGCTTTGGTCCATTTGTGTTCATGAGGGAGTGGATAATATGTAGATAGACCAATATCATCATATATGAATCCACTGTTATCTTCTTCAGGATGTTCAGTAGGAATGGGGGGTTCAGTTGAAGTAGTAGGTGCAGAAGTCTCAGTAGGTACAACTTGGTCAGTCTGTAGATCAGTCCTTACAGAACACCCTACGTATTCAACAACTTCTGTCTCTTCATTATTGGTCACAACTTCAACTGTCAGAGTAGGTATTTGAACTTGAACTTCTTGTTGAATCGTGGAGTCGGATTCAGTAGAGATATCTGAAATGGTTGGATGAGTAGTCATTGAGTCTTCCATCCTGTCAACCACAACAAATTTGGTTACTTTAGATCCAAGAAATTCATCATAAAATAGTTCAAATAATAAATCTAAATTAGATAAATGATTAGTAGACGTTGATGCCCCATCTGATTTGTTCGCTTGAGACACAGGTTCTGAACTGATTTGCCCAGAAGCTAGTACTCCGGTTATCACGGGTTCTGAACGAACGTACTCAGAAGCCATTTCCTCATCAAATGTAACGTTGACGCTTTCAACAACGGTCTTTGACTTCTTCATGTATACATGGTATGCAGTAGATGTAGAGGAATAGCTAATAAAGATGCCCTCATCCGCCTTAGCGCTGAACTTGTTCAGACTCTTTCTGTCGTTTAGAACATAACACTTACACCAAAATATATGAAAATATTTTATTGTCGGTGTTCGTTTGTTGATTAACGAATACGGAGTCTTCTTAAATTTGCGGTGTATTATGGAACGATTCTGAGTGTAGCACGCAGTCGATACAACTTCAACCCATAGAAATAGAGGTAAGTCAGATTGTCTAAGTATAGTTCGAGCGTCCTTGACTAGCGTACGATTTCGCCTTTTGACCACTCCATTCTGTTGAGGCGTACGTGCAACAGAGTATTGATGTGAAATGCCGACCGATTCGAGATATTCTTCGACTGTTTTGTTCTTAAACTCTGTGCCGTTCTCAGTTCTGAGAAGCTTGACTGGTTTCTGCAGATTCACCTAGGTCGTCTTCAGAAATGTGATGAGTACTTCGGGCGTCTCATCTTTTGAACGTAGAAATTTTACCCACGTGTATCGCGAATAATTGTCCATGATAACTAATATGTACTTCTTTCCGCCTAAGCTTTGCGTTCACATTGGACCACAGAGATCCATATGCAACAACTCTAATGGAGAGCTGGTACTCGGTTCAGGCTTTGGTTTGTGCGGAGCTCTCTTCATGTTACCTTTTTCACACGCTGCACACAGATGTTCTTTGACATACTTTAGCTCAGGAAGTCCGTTCACTAACTTTCCACTGACCAGTTTATTGATGTACCGAAAATTGAGGTGAGAGAGCCGTCGATGCCATAACCAGCTTTGTTGCATCGAGGCTTTTGAGAATAGACATACCTACTTGTCAGTCTGGACGTTTGACTATTTAATTGTGTAGAGGTTGGACTTTCGAGTGCCGACCAAGAGTTCCTTACCTTCTTCAGTGCGAACAGAACACCTCTTGGCCTTGAAATTTACCTCTAAGCCTTTGTCACAGAACTGGCCTATACTGAAAAGGTTGTGTCCTAAGCCTTCAACATAGCTCACCTTCTTGATCGTGACTTTGTCGTGTACCGTATCACCATAACCCAAAATTGGTGAAAACTGATCGTTACCAAATTGAACTGTTCCGTAGTATTTCTCTATATAGTTGGTCAACATACCTTTCTGCCCGGTCATATGCTTGGAACACCCGCTATCCAAGTACCACATATGACGGGTCTGCACAAGAGAAATTATGAAATAAGAGGTTTAGGTACCCACTTATAAATGGGACCTAAGGTGTTACAACAAGATTTTGGCACCCATTGAAATTTGGGTCCTCTTTGCTTTTGAGAATCAAATGAAGAATTAGAATGATAAGAGTGTACATGATATGTGCCATACCATATATCAGAATCTTGACAAGAAGCATAATCATGTTTATCATAATATGAAGACTTTCTAGCAGACAGACGTAACTGGAATAATTGCTGCCTAGAATATTTCTTGCTAGAAACAATAAGATTAGGTTTAGAAATAGTAACATTCACAATCAAAACATCTTTACTAGTAGTAGTCTTATTACAGTCAACACTAGAAAAAGATTTATCAGTCTCGTCAATCTCCTGTTTTGGTTGCCACTTAGATTTAACTCCAAGCCTTTTCTTGCTCATATCTGAAACATTTGAAACTTTTGAGTTAGAATTGTGAGTATCAAATGAATGCTTCTTCTTTGGCTTACCAGTAGTGATCGGTTTTTGTGAATGCTGAGATTTCTTCTTACCTTTAGCATTCTTAGTTTTCACAGAAACTGTTTCATCAACTTTCGTTGATGATTTACCTTTCTCAAACATACCGGATAATCCAAAGGAATTCACAACAAAAAACGAATGATTAGGATGTTTGGCAATAAAATCAAACTGATCAATACAATCATCTAAAACACCATCAGAGTTTAGAAAATCAAACCCTCCATCAGTTAGACCAAACAAATCATTAGATTTTGAAGCCTTAGTTGATTTAGAAAGAACAGTATTTTTAAGCACAATTGAAAACACTTTTTGTTCAATATCAATCAAAAGTCTTTCATCTGCTAAAGATTTCTCAAGTTCATAAATTTTACTTTCCAAAATGAGAGGAGGGACATAAAGTTTACCTTCAACAGGTTTAGCCTCCATTTCTTTTATAGAATAACTCTCAAAAAAATCATTTGAAAGAGATTTTGATTGAACAAAACTATAACTTTGATTCAACTTCCCATAGAGAAATGGAAGTTGAAATTTGGATTTGTTCTTTCGTTTTTCTGTTTCCTTGGCTTCATCCTCTGTAGACAGTCCAATCTAGAAAACTTTAAGTTCAGGGAATCGTTGAGAAAGTCTTAAGAATGTAAAATCATAAAGTGCTGGCACTTCAGATATACCCTTTTTAAGGTAGTTAGGATTCTCATAACCAATTCCCCAACTCTATTTATGCTCTTTGGGTTTGTTTAGATGACAGTTTGACCCAATGAGTATAACTTCCCTTCCAAAGCTTTTAATTTTGCAAGTAAAGATTTGTTTTCTTCGAAACGCGAATAATACATTCTTGTAAGCTCTTTGAAATAAAACTCACACATTCTCAATTTAGAATTTGTTTCAGCAATCTCTTTAAGAATTATGGTCTTTTCTTTTGCGCTGGTGTCAATGTTTTTATGTAAAATCTCAATCAATACTTTCTTCTCAGCAATATCCTTGGTAAGTTTCTGTATTGATTGGTTTTTGTCATTAATAACACCCTTTTCACGTTTAAGTTTAGACTCTAATTCTTGGAGTTTTGTCATCATGGCATGCATTTGATTTAAGAAATCTGATTTAGTTAAATCACATACCTCTTCGTTATCCTCTTCATCGGAATCAACTTTAACTTCTATTTCCAGCTTGCCCATAAAACATAGATGTGCTGTCTCGTCCTTCTCTTCATTTTCATCTTCTTGGTCTGACTGATCTAGCCAGAACTCATCTTCTGCCATCAATGCCTTTCCAGCTTCCTGTTGCTTGGCTAGAAGCATTTTGTTCTTGTAGTAGTCGAAGTTCTGGACTTTGGGTCTTTGGCAAAGTGTCCAAGTCTGCCACAGTTGTAGCATTTTGGAGGTTCTTGCTGATTGGTCTCTTCAACTTTATACATTTTCTCTTCTGGCTTCCTTTCCTCTAACCTCTTTCCTTCAAATCTATCCTTGTGAACATAGTTACTAGGACCAGATGAATACCTCTGACTGTTCGAGCTAGGATTTTTATAGAACTTCTTTTGAAAAGCCTTGGTCAACATAAGCATTGCCTGCTTTAGTTTTTCACAGTCGTCAGAGTCAGAGTTCGCTTCACTTTCATCCTCATCTGATTCAGACACAATCATCTTCTTCTTCTTCTTCTTCACAACAAGAGCAATTGAATCGTCAACTGACTTCTCACCCTGTCTCTTTTCATCCATGATCTCATCCACCTCTTCCTCATTCTGCTTGAGGGTTTCATATACCTCGTGAAGTGGAATATCATTCAGATCTTTTATTTGCTTCATCTGCCTTGTAAATCTTTTCCATTCAGGCTGAAGGATGCTTAGGAATTTGACATTCAGTTCTATTTGTGATTTATTGACCTTGTTCTTGCTTAACTCATTCAGCAAGGTCACAAATCTGTCATATGTTTCTGCTAGAGATTCTCCAACTCTGCCTTTGAACTCTTCATAGTTGTTGAGGCAGTTGGATATCTTGAGCTGGTTTCCAACTTTTGAACCAAGCATCATTTTCTCCAGTTTATCCCACATTTGTTTGCCTGTAGCTTTGTAGCTGTCAATCTTCACAAATATTTTATTAGTAATGCCTTGAAGAATGAAAGACTTTGCTAATCTATCAGCTCTTGCTCTCTTTAGGTCTTCATCATCGAGTTCATCAAACTTATGTTGATATGGTTCTTCCTCTGTCCCAACCATACGAGTCTTCATAACAGGTGGCATAACTCCTTCTTCTAAAGATTTCCTGATATATTCACCCAAATCATGTCTTTCTATGAAGTCCATGAACCGATCTTTCCACTTCTCATACTCTCCCCTGAAGAGTACTGGTGGCTTTGTGTCAGTTCCAATAGCTAGAGCTTCTCTTGATGTCATCCTTTCAGAAAGACTAAGTCAGGAATGGGCGCAAAAAGCACAATTTGCGCTAAAGGAGGTTGGCGCAAAAGTCAAATTTGCGCTAAGAGAAGGTGGCGCAAAAGACAACTTGTGCTAACAGAGGTTGGCGCAAAAACAGACTTTGCGCTAATAGACGTTGGCGTGAAAGTTACTTTGACACCCTTCAGGAGTTTTGCGCGAGAAGAGGATGGCACAAAATAGAGGTTTGCGCGAGTAGTTGGTCGCGCGAAATTTGGTTTGTGCTAGAAGTTGTTCGCGCGAAGTGGAGGTCTGCGCGAAGAGTTGATGGCGCAAAAGTAACTATGAACTGGCGCAAAACTTGCACTCTCGCGAGTTCATCCCTGCAGCTTCGAAAAATTACTTTGATCCATAAATTAACCTTTCTAGACTTCGATTAGCAGTCCCAAAATTTGACAAATAGACCACTAACACTTCTAGAACAGATTACAAGCTTTTGATTTCAAAAACAAACACTTTTTGAAGTTTTGATCGATGGAACAGTGACGTTGAACTCGTGAACAGATAGACACCAAAATCAAAAAAATGGAATTGATTAAAGTGCTATACTGAAATTAAACTATACCCAATCGATCTAGAACACTATTCGAATACAACCTGATCGATTTCAACACCAATAACACACTAACACTCAAAAATGATTTCTATTTTGAAGAACACAGTGTCGAGTTCTATAAGATGATTTGAATCTGGTTATTAGCTCTGATACCAATTGTCGGTCCCCTTATATCTTTGATCAATTTGTTATCAATCAAACACAATCACAAACAAATATGATTAACCAACCTTATAGATTACAAACCACGGATTACAGATCGATGTTTGCGGTTTTTCTCTTTGAAGCACTCTTTGTTTTTCTCTCTGATGAACAGTGGTCTGATCGATTGATAATTGAGAATAAGATATGAGATATCTAATAATATCTCATCTATCCTAATATCTAAACTGAAAGTCCAAGATCTCTAAATCTTTAGAGAGAGAAAGTAGAGATTGAAAGTAGGAGCGCCAAATGTAATCAGATATATTCAAAGTAAGTGTCAAAGTTACAAGAACAAAGGTCTAAGGGGACTTAAATACCCCTAGCCTTAACAAAACATATTACATCATTAAGAACAGTCTAGACTAGAAAATAAATACAATGATTACTATAAAAACAGATCTAACAATCTCCCCCTTAGTAATCATTGGCGCCGTGGTCTTCAAAAACAGCATACACCAACCAGGCGACTTTGGAGAATTACTGACGCTCTTCTCTTTGACGAAGTCTATTAAGCCCGATTAACACTTCCAAACGTCGTAGAGTGGAGCGGAAATTCAATCTCTCTTGAATTGTATCTAAAGTCTTCTGGAGAAGTCGGATTTCATTATTATCAACCAGAAATGCATTACCTCTTGTTTCCAAAAATCTTCTTTTAGCCTCCTTAAGATGTTGCTCCAACTGAAGCTTAATCACCTTTAAAGTTCCATCAGAGTAATGAGCAATTTCTTCAAATCTGAGAAAGCATTTTTCATTTGAGCCATTCTTGTACACAACTCCATATGGATCTTCAACTATGGTGAGAAGGGGATAAGACTCTAAGTTTGGCAAGCTTCGGTTGGGCCTTTGAAGATTAACAACCAGCTGAAAACTTTCAATGGCCATCTGGAAATCAAAAACTCGGAAGAATCGGATTTGCCGTCGAATGAATCTTTTGATGACGAACAAAGCTTGTGAAACATCCTGTGATCTATGATAGAGATTCCTAAAATGGTCATATAAGAACTCAATGTCATCTATAGAAAGGTCAGTGAAGTCTGCCTCTGAGAATTTATACCGCCTGCAGTCTCTTCTTTAAACTTCAAAGTCAGGATACCAGATATTCACAAACTTGTTGATTGTGACACTGATGACTCGAACAATCAAGTGTGGAGAAGAAACGGTATTATTCCTTTTGCGCTGACACTTAATGAACATTAAGTATTCAAATTGATATGCATCTGATTCTTTCTCTACTCCAAGAATTGCATAGATGTTAATTGGCCTTCTTCTAGAAACAAAGATGTTACTCTGAGTGTCTTCTAGAAAAGCTGATCTTAGTCTTGAAGCCATGTACCTCTGTTGCAAACTCCTCTGTCTCTGTTGTCTAGATAAAGCTGGTCCTTCTTCTAGAATAGACGGTGGAATCATAGGATCAGAAGGTGGAACATCAGCTTGTGCTCTTGACGACTAACCAAACTCGAATGAACTTGAAGGAATAGTGGTAGTCGGAGCTGAACTAGTAGCAGGAGTAGATGAAGCTTTAGCAGTTTTAGGAACCTCACCATCAGCAGGAAGATCACTGTATAACATTTCTGCCTCTTCTTCATCTTTTGCATCCATGAACACTGAATCATCTTATGTATCATAAATGATAATGATGTCATCACAATCTTCTATCTTCACTTTACAGACTTTTTCATACTTAGAATCATCATCATCATCTGAATTAATTTCAATAATGTTAGAAAAGAAAGACTTCATATCAGATACAATTTCAGCATTAGCAACTACAACTGGATTAGAAACAATGTTTGGATCTTCATAAACCACAATCTGCCAGTTTTTCTCTTTGTTCTGCTCAGAAACTTTGATAAAATCAGACATTGAAGAAGAATCAACCCTATCAATCAACAAATTCACCAAGTCATTAACCTCATGTCATTGATGATCGGGATCATCTTGGTCATGTCGGCACTTAAGAGATGGATTGGCCTTTGTTCTGCAGCTTTGTTGAAGATTATCAAACTGGTTAGCAAGATCAAAAAAAGATTGAGTCATAAAAGACCATAAATCTGCAAAACTAGTTCGAACTTCTGATCTGAAAGAATGAAATTCATCAAATAACATTGTAATCCTGTCAGAATCAGATGAAGGCGTTTGAGGCGGTGAAAGTTGGAAATTTCTCAGAAGAGAAAGCAGATCCTGATCTTGATGTTCCGGCGGAGACATGGAAAGAAGACGTGCATACAACAAATCAGTTAATTCAGAAATAGGCAGATCATGCAAAGAAGGCCTAGAAGTTGTAGTAGAAGGAATTGATGTGAAGAGTCCAGCAGACACAGTGAATACGGGAGGAGTCGGTAGAGAAACTATTGGGGAAGCTGTATAAACTGGAGCAGACGAAGAATCTCTGATAATAACGCCAGTAGGTTTTCTGAAGGGAATTTCTGGAGGAATGAGAGATGGATCGATCTCAGGCATCTTCCCTTTGAAGAATGTCTTCAACTTTTGAATTTATGCTTCCTTTTCTGCATCCATTCTCTCTGATAACTTACGAATGACATCGTTCAAAGTAGAGAATTTGTCGGAAGAAACCCGAGCTTGATCAGAAGAAAGCTCTACAGCTGAAACTGTTGTAGATTGAATAGCCGCAAGCGAAGTTGTTGGAGCTTGACTTTGTACCGAAGCTGAAGCTTGATCAAATGCTGTATCCAATTCATCTACTTGAAGACGAGCAACAGAAGGATTAACAGGAACAGAATCATCTTCAGCACAAAAAATTATCTGTTAGTATAGCAAATGTGTAGAAATATCTGAAATTCTTACCTGTTGAACTTCTAATCAGCACAGTTATTTTTACTTACTCCCCCTCAAACAAAGAACATGTCAGATATACTTTGCATATTGAATCTCCCCCTTGAAAAATGCACAGACCATTAACAAAAATATGGATATATAAATCATATAAACATCAGTGTAAAGAGAAAATAATACTGAATATAAATTTTGAAACAACTGAACATATAAAATTTTAAACACTAAACAAATTAAAGTCTACTCAGTAATATTTCACAGATTTATCAATCAGTTGAAATCAAACATATGTTGTTAGATACAAGAACATGTTGTATTGCATATCAAGTTAAGACATGTTCAGTTTCAAAAAAACTTCCAGCTATCTATTCAGTGTGCTCGCATGTGAACTTCGATTAGCTTCAAGAAAAATGCAATTCTAAAAATATTATAGAAAACTTTGCATGTACTAACACTAAGCCATCAAAAATTAAGATTTTCACAAATTTACAGGTTTATCGCAACTCAAACATATCACCAAGTATCATGAGATGTGTGCTCATTGGCATCTTTTTAGCAGTGTGCACATTGGCATCTTCACATGAGTGTGCTCTTTGTCATTTTTTAAGCGATGTGCATTTTGGCATCTTTTAATCAAAGAGTTCATTAAGTAAAGAACATGCCGTAAACGTAACTTTCTATCTGACCCTATTGCAGGTTTTGGGTCAGCCGCTCCCAGACCAGTTGGCCTTAGGGGACTAGGTGTCAAGCACCCCTTGAAACTTACTTTCCCGGATCAGAAAGGCTACATCGACATATCCTAAACCCATTCATACCAATAGAACACGACTTTCGATCTGATTCTATAGAAGGATTTGGGTTCGATCACTCCCAGACCAATTGACCTTAGGGGACTAGATGACGAGCATCCCACAGAACTTACTTTCCCAAACCAGAAAGGTCACATGTATAAACTTTTTAAACTCAGAGATTTCTGTATTTTAAGAATTTATTATTCATCTCAATCACTCAGATCAATGTCTAAATGCTTAGACCATATTTTCATTCCGATCTATAATTCTGATCATTTAGGTAGTCTAAGCAAAGTAAACTATAAAAATTCCGACTCACATATCTTTAAAGCAGTATCAAAAGCTACAAACATGTTGCTCACTTTTCGACTTTTGTAAGACTTGAAAGTTGAACATATAAAACTTTAATATAAACAAAGAACTTGTAAAAGATCCCAGACATACATTTTAATCAAAAGAAAGAAAATCTGTAAAATTTTACCTTATAGAATAAAATTTGTAAAAATTTAAACTTTAAAATTCAACATGCCTAATTTTGAAAGCAAAAAATTGAAACGTTTTTCATCTAAGGCTTTTGTAAAGATATCAGCAAATTGATATTCAGTTGGTACAAAATATAATTCAATAGTACCTTCTTCCACATGATGCTTTATGAAATGGTATCGCATATCTATGTGCTTGGTCTTGGTGTGCTGGACCGGATTGACTGATATGTCAATTGTAGACTTGCTGTCACAATATATTGGCACTGTTTTGTACAACATCCCGTAATCCCGAAGTTGTGTCTTCATCCATAGGACTTGAGCGCAACAACTAGCTGCGGCGACGTACTCTGCCTCTGCAGTTGATATAGAAACACAATTCTGCTTCTTTGACGCCCAACTTATCAATCTGTCTCCCAAGAATTGAAGATGTCCTGAGGTACTCATCCGGTCCAATTGATTACCCCCAAAATCTGCATCTGAATAATCAATCAACTTATAGTTAGAACTTTTAGGATACCATAAACCTAAATAAGAAATTCCTTTAATATATCTAAAAGTACGCTTGACTGCTAATAGATGAGATTCTTTCGGCTTGGCTTGGAATCTGGCACATAGACACGTAGAAAACATTATATCCGGGCGACTTGCTGTGAGATACATCAGTGATCCGATCATTCCTCGATATGTCTTTTGATCCACAACTTTTCCATCTGGATCAAGTCCCATTTTGGCACCATGAGCCATCGGCGTACCGATTGAAGTAGATTTGTCCATCTTGAATTTATTCAAGATGTCAAATACATACTTTGACTGGTTGATGAAGATTCCATCTGGAAGCTGCTTAACTTGTAAACCGAGGAATAAATTGATTTCTCCCATCATGCTCATCTGAAACCTAGAAGTCATTAGATCAGAAAACCAATTACATAAAGATTTGTTAGTCGCGCCAAAGATAATATCATCTACATATATTTGAACTAAGCAGATATCCAAGTTTGATCTATAAATGAAAAGAGTGGTATCTATTGATCCTTTGGTGAAGCCGAATTTGATCAAGAAGGCTGACAACTCATCATACCACGCCCTCGGTGCTTGTTTCAGACCATACAGTGCTTTATCGAGAAAGTATACGTGATCAAGACGGTCTTTGTCAACAAACCCCTCTGATACACAGTAAAATTGCGATAAGCAGCAAAAGCAAGAAACATGCGGATAGCTTCAAGTCGAGCGACTGGCGCGAATGTTTCATCGTAGTCAATTCCTTTTTCTTGTCGGTATCCCTTGGCTACCAATCTTGCTTTGTTCCGAATAACGATACCATCTTTGTCTTTCTTGTTCTTGAATATCCACTTTGTTCCAATTATGCTCTTTCCTTTCGTCCATGGTACAAGTCTCTAAACTTTGAGTGCGTCAAATTGATTGAGCTCCTCTTGCATTGCTATAATCCAATCCGGATCCTCCAACGCTTCAGGAACTTTTGTTGGTTCAATCTTGCTTAAGAAGCAAGTGAAAAGACATTCGTTGGAAGTAGCCATCCTGGAACGTGTAGACACACTGGCTTTAGGATCTCCGATAATTTGATGAATTGGATGAGATCTTGTCCATAATTTGATGTGACGGAGAGGATCAATAATGTCTTGAACCACTTCTAATTATTGGTAGGGAGGTTCAGAAGCTTCTAAGTTAGTTGAAGAGATAGAAACAGTTTCAACTGCAGGAGGAGGTAACTCAACAACATCTGGATCAGATTCTAGAAGAATTTGTTGAATAACATCATTCTGTTCTTCTTCCTGAACTGATTCCTCTTGAACAGATTGTTCATGTTCAGATTCTTCTGGAACAGATTGATCTTGAACATTTTCTTGTTCAGGTTCTGGTTGAGTAGATTGTTCAGATTCATGATGTTCAGAAACATTGTTTAGAATAATAGGTGGAACTAGAATAGCATCAGAGTTAGAGATAGTTGCAGCAGAATTAGAAGTAGATGCATTCTCAGTTTCTTGATTCAAAACATTAGACACATTATCAGCATTTGATTTGGGAACATCATCATAAAAATTCTCAAACAGATAATCAAGATCAGAAAAAATAAGCGAGGGAGTAGAAGAATCCTTATTAATCGGTGGAAGAATAGGTTATGAACTGAATTGTTCATAAACTGAATTCTTAGTAAAAGCGGGTTCTGAGCCGGAGTGACTAGAAACCAAATCAGCAGCTTCGTCAAATTTTACATTTACACTCTCTATCACCTTTCTTGCTGAGATAAGAAAGACTCTGTAAGCTGCAGAATTAGAAGAATAGCCCAGAAATACACCCTCATCTGCCTTTGGACTAAACTTGTTGAGATTATCTCTGTCATTCAGAACATAGCATTTACACCCGAATGACTTGAAATACTTGACGTTCGGTTTGATATCGTTCATAAGTTCATACGGTGTTTTGTTGAATCAACGATGCAGAATTGATCGGTTCTGAGTATGATAGGCAGTTGATACGGCTTCAGCCCAATGAGACAAAGGAAGCTTTGAATAAACAAGCATTGATCTGGTGGCCTCAACAAGCGTTCTGTTTCTTCTTTCAACAACCCCATTCTGTTGCGGAGTACGGGCAGCAGAAAATTGTTGTTGTATACCTTGAGAATCATAGAAAGCCTGGAGAGTATTGTTCTTGAATTCAGTGCCATTATCTGATCTTACCACTTTGACTTGCTTTTGCTTATTTGTCTGGATTGTCTTGATGAGAGTGATGAGAACTTCAGGAGTCTCGTCTTTTGACTTGAGAAATTTTACCCATGTACACCTTGAGTAGTCATCAACAATCACCAAAACATATCTCTTCTTACCTATACTCTTTGTCTTCATCGGACCGCAAAAATCAACATGCAATATGTCAAGAATAGCCGAAGTACATGGTTCAGGCTTTGGCTTATGAGATGCTTTCTTCATCTTTCCTTTCTCACAATCCTGGCAGAGATGGTCTTTCTGGAAACGAAGAACTGGAAGACCTCTTACTGAATCATGCTTGACAAGGCGACCCATATACTTAAAGTTGAGGTGAGCTAAACGTCTGTGCCAAATCTAACTTTCTTGAATAGAAGCTTTAGAAAGCAAGCATATGTCTGAAGAGATTTTGATCTTAGAAAGATCAATGGTATACAAATTTGAGCGTCTTTTTCCCACCAGAAGATCCTTGCCACTATCGTTCTTCACTGCAACTCTTTTGGATTTGAAGTTGACTTCAAGCTCTTTGTCACAGAATTGCCTGATGCTAAATAAGTTGTGACTTAGGCCTTCGACGTAGCTTATTCTTTTGACAGTTATATTACCTTGAAAAAGATCACCATAACCAAGAATTGGAGCAGTCTCACAGTTTCCAAACTTAACACGACCGCAACATTTTTCTTTAAAATTGGACAATAATGATTTGTTTCCAGTCATGTGTTTGGAGCACCCCGAATCCAGATACCATAAATGACTAGGCTGCACATACAAAAACTACACAGATTTAGGTACCCATATGCTTATGGGTCCCTTCTTGTTAGATTTGTGTCTTTTACTTTTTGAAAAATTATTCTTATTATTCTCATGAAAGCAATCATCAATAGAGGAATAAACATAATCATCAGAATCAGAACTAGAAGAAGATGAAACATGCTTTGCAATGTGAATCATTTTCGGAATTGAATATTTTGTATTTTTATTACAAAAAGCAAAAGTATCATTGTCACAAAGATTCACTACACAAGTATCTTCTAACAATTCAGAATCTATAGATTTCTGCTTTATCCTCCATATCAGCTTTTGTGATCTCTTCACAGTCCGATCTGAAACAAAAGAATCAGAAGAATTAGAATTTTCAGACAAGACACTATCCTGTTTCCTTGACTTCTTTGACCTTCTTCTTTTACGCTTCTTTTTATAATATTGAACATTTAGCGTTAAAGAATCATCAATAATTAAATCAGAAGAAGAAACTTTATCTAAGAAATCAGCCTGAGCATTCGACATTGAAGAACTAGCCTCAGAGTGAGAATTTTCAAAAATCACCAAGTCAGGAGGAGGTTTGCACATCCCATTGGTTGCGCAAACTGAACTTTGCGCATTCAACTGCTTGCACAAAGTGTCTGTTTGCGTAACTAACTGGTTGCGCAAATGCACATTATTTTTAGAAACTTGAGTATTTTCCTTAAAATCTTTAGAAAATCCAGAAGAAATTTTGTCTTCAAAACTAGTTTTCATTATACAAAGAAATAAATCGTTTTCTAAATCAGTTTGAAGACTTTGTTCTTCCAATTTATCTTCAAGATCAACTATCTTACCTTCTAACACTAATGAGGGAATGTATCTCTTAGTATCATAAGACACCGGAGATGCATTTTCCTTATTAGAGTTAGCAAATATATCAACAAATTCAGTTGGTAATGAAGATTTATTGGAAGATTTTACATTTAAAACATTTTGAGATTTTCTGAATTTCCTTGATTGGTCAGGAAAATACTTGGCATTTTCAGAAGTGTAAACAAATGGCATTTCCATCCTCTTGTTTTTCATTCTTTTCTCATTTTCATCTTCTAAAATTTGCTTTTCAGTTGTCCACAAAAATTTAAACTGAGGAGCATATCTTGCAAGACCTAGATGATCATATTCATATAAAGTAGGAACTTCTGTTTTACCAAGATTTAAATAATGCGGATTTTCAAAACCGAGTCCCCACTTTTCTTTTATAGCTTCTTCACTCCTTGGTTTGTTCATGTAAATGGTTTGCTCAGATTGTTCTCTCTTATACAATTTCTTTTCTAAAACAACTATTTTATCAGAAAGAGTTTGATTTGAAGAAGTCAGTTCAGTCAAAGAATCACGATAAGTCTGATTTGAATTTTCCAACTCATTCAACTGTTTTTGAAATTTCTCTTTTGTGTCAGTTAAAATACTCTTTTCATCTTTGAGAGAAATTTTCAAATTTTCAATTAAAACAGACTTCTCTTGATTAATATGCTTTTCAGATATGAACTTAGAACGAAAATCATGTAAAGCTTTGACAATGACGTTCAATTGAGAAGAAATGAAATTGACATGAAACTCAGAAATTACCTCAGATTCATCTGTTGAGGTATCCTCATCTTCATCATCACTTTTATCATCACCGATGAAGCACATTGCTGCAGTCTCTTCATTCTCAACTTCGTTGTCTGAGTGATCCAACCAATACTCCTCCTCAGCCAAAAGAATAGTTCCGTTTTCTCTCTTCTCAGCCAGTTCCAACTTCTTTTGATATAATGCAGAATCTTTGACCACCTTTACCCAACATTCCTTAGCTAGGTGTCCTGACTTTCCACAGTTGTAGCAGTTCATGACCTTCTTATCATCCTTCTTCGGTTTTACTACTTTTGCAGGCTCATACTTTGGTACATAAGGCTCTGATGGAGCACCAGGTTCCAACTTCTTAGATCCGGAAGTAAAACGCAGATTTTTTGATCCTGTTCTTCGCTGAAACTTTTTCTAGTAGTGTTGTGAAAGAAGAATCATGGCTTTCTCTAAGGCTTCATCATCATCTTCAGTAGAACCATCATAAGCCTCATCTGTCAATGCTTGCTCGGCCAGTTGACTTGCAAGGAGTGCAATTGGATCAACAATCTTAGGCTTATTCTTCTTATCGAGCATAGCCTTCTTTTCCATCACCATTGACTCATCTGTCATCAGAATTTCGTACAATTCCTGAATTGTCATAGTAGATATTCGAACATCATTTTGTCATTCTATGGCATGACTTGTTCCATTCTGGTTGTAATGCATTCAAAAACTTCAAGTTAGCCTCCAATTCAGTCTTTGTAACTTTGATCTTGTACAGATCATTGATGACATCCCAAAATCGGTCAAATACACTCTTTAAGCTTTCCCCATCCTTAGCCTTGAACTCTTAAAAATTATTCATATACCTTGTTTGGCGCAACTGAGTTGACATAGTTGTACAAAGCATAATTTTTTCCAGTTGAGTTCACATAAGCATAGGATTTTGCTTGAAACAGTAAATTCTGTTGTAAATGGAGTTTTTCAGTGCGAGAATCAGATTTGACTTTGCCTGACTGTCAGCTTGATATCGTAACAACTCATCAGCATCATATTCCCTTAATGCTTTCTCAACAGTTGTAGCAGTAGTGGTTGCAGTAGCTGGAATAACTTTCATTGGCCTCTCCATAGGACCCTGAGTTAGAGATTTCATCATGTTATCCCCATTCGGTTGTCTTTCAATGAAATTGATGAATCGGTCCTGCCACTGTTCAAATTCATTCTCGTTGATCAGTAGAGGAGGACATGTGTCAGACCCCAATAAAATCATCAGGTCATTCTTGTACACTTGAGCTTGCAAAGACATCTTTGAGAAAAACAGAAAGTCCGAAAAATTCTAAGTCTGGAACACACGCAAACTAAAACTTTGCGTAAGCAGTAGGATCCGCAAATTGAACTTTGCGAAAGCAGAGAGATGCACAAACTGAGATTTTCGAAACACTAAGGATGCACAAACTGAGGTTTTCGGAACACGAAGGATGCGCAAACTGAGGTTTTCGGAACACGAAGGATGCGCAAACTGAGTTTTTCATATGCTGAGAGATGCGAAAACTATACTTTGCGGAACCTTGATGATTTGAGAACTAAGCTTTTCGGATGCTTGATGATACGCGAACTGAACTTTTCGGATTGTACTTGATACGCACAATGAACTTTGCGTATGTGGCTTGATACGAAAACCTTCTTTCTCGGATAGCACTTAATACGCAAATTATGCTTTGCGTAATCATCCCAATGCGAGAACCTGAAACACTATTAACAAAACTTAGAACTACAAGAACTTGCGCAAAGTGATATGAACTTGCGCAAAGTGATATGAACTTGCGCAAAGTGATATGAACTTGCGCAAAGTGATATGAACATGCGCAAACCTACATGAACTTGCGCAAAGTGTAAAAATCAAGAAATTTTTGCAAGATCGATTTAAACTATGAAATTATACCAAGAAAAATACTCACTGATTATCGAAATCACCTTTTTAACACATTTCAAACAACAATTTCGATTAAAAACCTCTAAAATATGGATTTTCATGATGGAACAGTACAAGAACTCGTGTTTTCCAGAAAATCACAAAATCATAAAATCGAAGATCAAATCATGGTTTTTATGCAAAATGATATAAAACAAATATGATCGATTAACAAAAACGCATCTAAAGAAATCAAATTCAACACAAACCGATCACACAACAATCCAAATTTGATAAAAAATCAAGAAAACGAGATTTTCTTGAAAAATTCAAGAAAATCGATCAAGTTTTCGATTAATCTACAAATTCAGAATACAAAAAACGAATTCTCTCAGATATCTCAAGATTCAGATCGCTCTGATACCAATTGAAAGTCCAAGATCTCTAAATCTTTAGAGAGAGAAAGTAGGAGCGCCAAATGTAATCAGATATATTCAAAGTAAGTGTCAAAGTTACAAGAACAAAGGTCTAAGGGGACTTAAATACCCCTAGCCTTAACAAAACAGATTACATCATTAAGAACAGTCTAGACTAGAAAATAAATACAATGATTACTATAAAAACAGATCTAATAAAAACTAACATAATATCTAAGATAATAATATCCTAAAATATCTTAACAAATAGATATTTAGGAATATTATAATAATATAAAATACAATAATTAACTTTGACAATTATTACAAACTAACATTAGACTAATATTGAGAGTGACTTTTCAGCTTTAGCTTCAGATTGGATGATCTTGAATCCAATAAATCTGTGATCTAACAGTAGTCTTTAAAAATGTAATGATGACTTCGGGCGTCTTATCCTTTGTTCTCAGAAATTTGACCCAAGTGTACCGCGACTAATCATCCACAATCACTAATACGTACTTCTTGCCTTTTATGCTTTGTGTTCGCATTGGACCGCAGATATCCATATGCAACAATTTTAGTGGAGAACTTGTACTCGGCTCAGGCTTTGACTTATGAGCGACTCTTTTCATCTTGCCTTTCTTACACACTGTACAGAGATGTTCTTTAACATACTTTAGCTTTGGAAGTCCTTTCACTAAATTTCTCGTGACCATATTGTTGATATAACAAAAATTTAGGTGAGAGAGCCTTCTATGCCATAACCAACTCTGCTGCATAGAGGCTTTTGACAGTAGACACACCTCATTGTCAGTCTTGACTTTTGACAGATTGATTGTGTAGAGGTTTGACTATCTTATCCCTCCAAGAGTTCTTTACCATCTTCTGTTGTAACGCAACAACTCTTGGCCTTAAAATTTACCTCTAAATCTTTGTCACAGAACTGTCCAATGCTGAATAGATTATGCCCTAAACCTTCAATGTAACTCACCTTCTTGATCGTTACTTTGTCGTGAATAACGTCACCATAACCCAGAATTGGTGAAAACTGGTCATTCCCGAAGTGCACATTCCCACAGAATTTCTCTTTATAATTAGACAATAAATCTTTCTGCCCGGTCATATGCTTGGAGCAACCAGAATCCAAGTACCACATATGACGGGTCTGCATAAGAGAAATCAGGGAACAAATTCAGGTATCCATTTATATTTGGGTCCTTTCAGATTAGCGCAAGATTTTGGCACCCATTTGAATTTGGGCCCTCTTTTATTTTGAAAATCATGAGAAACTTTAGAATGATAAACATGATAAGAACCAAACCAATCATCATAATATTGGAGAGAGAAAAATCATTCCGTCTATATTTAGAGGACTTAGTAGTAGACCGAGATAATTGGAGTAATTGCTTATTGAATATTTCTTGTAAGGAATTACAAGTTTTTGTTTATAAGAAGCAACAGTACCAACTATATCAGAAATACTATCAATCGTTCTATTATAGTCAATATCAGGACATGATTCTGCAACCTTATCAATCTTTTGCTTTAGTCGACACCCAGTTCGCACTTCAGACCTTTTCTTTTTCAGTTTTGAAACAAAAAATTTAGATTTGTTATGAAAATGAAATTTCTGAATATGTATTTTTTTATACTTACCTGTGTTGGTCCATTTCTGTGAGTGCCTTTTCTTTTGCTTCTTACCTTTTGCATAATAATCGGTACTCACAGAAACTGATTCACCAACCTTAGTTGGTGATTCACCTACTTCAAACACACTAGGTAAAGCTTCAGAGTGAATAATGAAATCAGAATGATCTGGAAGTTTCGCATTGAAGTCAAACATACCAATGCTTTCATCAACACAACCATCATTAGATAAAAAATCATTTGCAGTCGCAAATAAGTCATCAAAATCATCTTCAGAAGTTTGAGGTGTCTTGGAAGAATTTGAACACTCTTTAGATTCAAATTTAAGAACAATATTCTTCAATACAGTAGAAAACACAATTTGTTCAATGTCAACCAAAATTCTTTCATCAGATAAAGCATTTTCAAGATCAATAATTTTGCTTTCTAAAACAAGTGGAGGAACATAATTTTTTGCTTTAATCGGTTTTGCGTCCAACTCTGTAATAGAATAGCTATTAAAATAATCATTTGACAATATTTTTGGTTGATCAGAAATATAACTATCATTCAACTTTTAATAGCAGAAAGCTAGTTGCATTTTCATTGTATTCTTTCGATTCGCTTCTTCCTTGGCCTCTACTTCATCAGAATATTTGGTAACAAACTTGGGTATCAAATGAGGATGTTTGTTAGCCACTTGTAGAAAATCAAAATTATACAAAGCTGGCTGTTTTCTGATTGCTTTCTTTAAATAGTGTGGGTTATCGTAACCGAGACCCCACTTTTCTTTAACATCATTTTTCTCATTTGGTGTGTTTAGAAAGATGGTTTGATTTGTTTGTTCTCTAGCATATAATTTGGCTTCCAAACCATTTACCTTTTTCTCCATATTCTTATTCTCAACCTGCAGTTTATGAACTTTTAGCACAAATTCTTGTTTCTCAAAATCAGACTTTGAAAGTTTAGAAACAACTTCAGAAATCTTAGTTTCAAAACAATCTTTTTCTTGTTTAAAAACAATAGAAGATTTGTTCAAAGAGTCAATCAAACTTTTGTTCCCAACAAGTTCCTTGTTGAGATCAAAAATAGTTTGACGCTTCTTAGCAACTCTGCTTTTCTCCTTTTTCAGTTTTGCTTGAAGGTCTTGAAGCTTAATCATCATGGCTTCCATTTTGTTTAGAAAATCAGATTTAGAAAGATTTAGTACCTCATCAGAAATATATTCATCTGACTCATCATACTTCACTTCTTTCCCCATCAGGCACATGTGAGCGGTCTCTTCTTTCTCTTCTTCGTCTGAGTGGTCTATCCAAAACTCTTCTTCTTCTTTTTATCCTTCTTCTCTTTTTTCTTCTTAGCTACAACTAAGGCAATGGATGCTAAGTGTTTCATACACTTAATGTTTCATACACTTCATGAAGAGGGATGTCACTGAGATCTTTCATTTGTTTCATCCTTCTTGTATGCTTTTTCCATTCTGGTTGAAGGATGCTAAAGAATTTAATGTTGTTCTCTATTTGCTTCTTCTTTACTTTCTTCTTTGCTAGCTCATTAAACAATAAAACAAATCTCTCATATGTTTCCTCAAGGCTCTCATTCTCCTTAGCCATGAATTCCTCATAGCTGTTGATAAAGTTGGCAACCTTCATCTGGTTTCCAACCTTAGATCACATCATCATCTTTTGAAGTTGATCTCACATCTTCTTTGAATTTGCTTTGTAGCTGTCAATTTTGATGTAGATCTCATTAGGTATGCTCTGGAAAAGTACATATCTTGCTTGCTTGTCTGCTTTGTATCTATTCTTTTGCTCATCAGTATATTGAGAAATATCTTTCGGAACAATCTTTGTCTTTTGAACTCTATCTACATTCCCATCTTCGTTGTCAGAGGATTCGTCATCAGGAATTTCCATGGTTATCGGAATCATTAGACCTTCCATGATTGATAGCAGAATGTTTTCCACGTTGGCATGTCTGTCCACAAAGTCTAGAAACTGGTCTTTCCACTACTCGTACTCTCATTTAAAGAGAACCGGTGGTTTGACATTGTTGATCCAAGCTCTCTCAGTGATTTGATAAAGACCCTTTTATATACTTAGTGAAAATTACGTTTAATAATATGTATTAGTGTTTCATCATCAGCGATCAAACTGAGTCTGTTCAGTTATCACTGATGATCTTTCTTGTAAACATTCATATGTATTAGTATTTCACTTTCAGCGGTTAAATACTAAGTATGTTCAGTATCGCTGATAGTTTCTGATATAAACAGTTAGATGTATTCCCTGAAGACAAGTTTCGCGTCAACAGATGTTCATAGCTGAATCGAAGACGAAGCTGCTGAACAAAGACAAGTCTACTAGTGACCTGATGCGGATATCAGTGAAGCAAACACAAATCTACATACGCGAAGAAACCTGAGCAAAAGCTTCAGCGATAGCTGAACTTCTTTATATCTCTGAAAAAAGAAATGTTCATTCTATCGCTGAATAGGTCCATTCTATGATGCATCTTAAAACGTCTAAAGAAATGTGGGAAACAATCTATTTTCAATATGAAGGCACCACTGAAATCCAAGAAAATCGAAAGATTAACTTGGTAAGACAGTATGAAAGTTTTATCTGTGGAAAGAACGAATCTCTCTCTGATGTTCATCAGTGGTTTAACTGCTTAATCATTGATCTAAGAACCGTGGGTAGGACCTATTCTAATTCTGAGGTCTTAACTAAATTCTTAGAATGTCTTCCTGAAAGCTGGGATAGTTATTCAATATGTCTCAAGCTGACAAAAGACTTAAATTCTCTTTCTCTCAGCACCTTGTATGGAATATTGCTCAACTATGAGCAATCAAATCTTCTTAAGAAGAATTTTGTAAAAGATTCTAAAGACTCCAAAAGCACTCCTATTGCTTTAGTCTCTTCAGAGATAATTCCATCTCAACGATCTACTCTCACTATCACAGAGTTAGATTTTGAAACTGAGGAACTATCAGACACTGATCTCTCAGAGTTTGATGAGTCCTTAGCACTCTTGACAAACTCTTTTAAGATATTTGCAAGAAAGAGCAATTTCCGAAGAAATAAGCCTCTATCTCTCACACTGACAAGCCAAAATCAAATCCTGTTGATAAGGCTACTGCTACTTGCTTTAACTGCGAAAAGATTGGACACTTTGCAAGTGAGTGCAGGTCAAAAAAAATCTTCAAACCTTCTACCTCCAAAAGAACCAGCGATAGCAAATACCTGAATCTGAAAGAAAAATATCAAAAGTTGAAAAACTATAAAATAAAAGGTAAAGGACTTATCGCTGAAGAACACGACTGGGCTGAATCAGAAGAATCAAGTTCTGATGAAGAAGAAGTCGCTAATCTCTGCCTCATGGCTGATATTAAAGAAGAAGTAGAAGAACCAACCAGGACTTCCATGAAATATATATCATCTCAGGTATCTATCTCTACTAATCCCTCTATATCTAAAGTAGAGAGAAGTCGCGCTGTTGATGTGCTAACGATTGATCTATACAATGCTCTAAACAGCAAAACTCTAGCTGAAAACAAAAACGTTGATTTAACTGAACAACTAGAAAAATGTCATGAAAAGATCAGAGAGCTGACTCTTTTAGAGGAAAGCTTGAAATATCAAGTCATTGTTAAAAAACAGAAAAGGCTACTGTTGAAGGATGGTGCAAATCCTCAACAAAGATCACTGAGATTATAAGTGCTCATATCCCTGCCAGTGATAGAACTTGTCTTGGTTTTTGGAAACCACATGATGAACCTAAAGAAGATAGTTCCATGCTTAAGTTTGGAATGTTTGTTTCCTCTATCCCTGACACTTTTTATGCTCAGTGCTCTTCTTCATCTTCTTCAAATCCCATCCATGAGGAAATATCTAAAGCTCTAAGCCTGTAGATAAAAAAAAATCTATTTTCATCCTCAGAAGGCTACCAAGAAAGCAAAGTTGAATGTTCTTTCTAAACCTTCAGCAAAATCGATCTTCTAGCTCTGTAACAGAAATATTTGATCTCTGTCCTCCAAAGCTGAAGATTGATCTTAAGCCTAAGAGATCCGAAGAAATGAAAGTTCCTCCCAGATCTCATGCTAAAGGCATTCTTGGAGCTGGCCCTGCTCATATCAAATTCTCCAATTCTACTACTCATGGTCCTAAAACCACCTTCAAATATAGAAAATGCTATCATTGTGGATTTACTGACCGTATTGCTAGTAAATGTCCAACTGCCACTAAAGCTGTTAAAACAACTAAAGTGAAGATGAATGCCTCCAAGGCTGAGAAGGTCACCAAAGCTGAGAAATCGACCAAGGTGAAGAATACCACTAAGGTTAAGAAATTAACCAAAGTGAAGGTTACCACTGAATTTGAATCTTCATCTGCTGTGAACATTGTTGAACCTTCCATCTCCACTAACCCTAAAGGACCCATTGAAAAGTGGGTACCAAACAAAGCTTAATCTTCCTTATGTTTGCAGGGATCAAAGGGCATCTGGTATCTAGATAGTGGATGCTCTCGTCACATGACAAGACAAAAAGACTTGCTCACTGAATACAATGAAGAGAAGGGCCCCCAGTGACCTTTGGTGAAAATGGAAAAGGATATACCCGAGGGTTTGGTGTCCTCAACAATGGGACAACTACCTTCAGAAGAGTCGCTTACGTAGACAGACCGAAGCACAATCTTCTGAGCATCAGTCAGCTATGTGACAAAGACTATGAAGTTCGCTTTACCAAGAAAGCATGTTCAGTGGTAAATGAGAATGGGAAACTTTCTCTCAGTGGTTATCGTAAGAAAAATGACTATGTAATAGATATGGACTCTACTACCACTGAAAACGTATGTTTTCTTTCTAAGGCCTCCTCTGATGTCAACTGGCTATGGCACAAAAGGCTCTCTCATCTAAACTTCAAAACCCTGAATTCTCTCTCATCTAAGGAACTGGTTTCTGGTCTTCCTCAGCACTCATATGCTAAGGAATCTCTATGCTTAGCATGTGAAAAAGGAAAACAGAAAAAAGCTCGTTTCAAATCTAAACAAGTTTCCTCAGTGACAAGTCCTCTTCAACTCTTGCATATGGATTTGTTTGGGCCTATCAATATCCAATCCGTAGCTGGAAATAAAATATACACTTGTCATTGTAGATGAATACTCTCGCTACACCTGGGTTATCTTTCTTCGCTGCAAGAGTGATACTCTACAAGAACTAATATATTTTGTTAAAAAGATGGAAGTGCTGAATAATCTTACTGTTCGTTTAATAAGAAGTGATCATGGAACTGAATTCAAAAACAGTTCTCTGAACAATTTCTTTGAGAACAAGGGAATTTCTCACAACTTTTCCTCAGTAAGAACGCCTCAGCAAAATGGAGTCGCTGAAAGAAGAAACATAACGATCATTGAAGCTGCAAGATCAATGCTCAGCGATTCTCACCTCCCTACTCAGTTTTGGGCTGAAGCTGTGAATACTGCATGCTTTACTCAAAACATATCACTGATAGTAAAGCGATTTGCAAAGACAACTTATGAACTATTTCATGGAAGAAAACCCTCTATCAGTTTTCTTCATATCTTTGGTTGTTAGTGCTTCATTCTAAACAATAAATATCTACTTGGAAAGTTCGATCCAAAAGCTGATGACGGAATATTTCTTGGATATTCCTCTATCTCCAAAGCCTACAGAGTTTTCAACAAGAGAAGACAAACTGTGGAAGAAACTGTTCATGTCACCTTTGATGAAACTCGCTCAGCGAACTCTAAACCAATCGCTGTCAATGAAGAGATAAATGCTTGGATGTTTTCTCACTACAGAGAAACAGAACCTTTTTTCTCAAACCATCAACACACAGATACTCTAGCTACTGATGATGATCGAAACATCATACCTCCTAATGCTGAATCCACCTCATGGGTTTCAGCTGAGCCTTTAAACATACTCCCTCCATCAGATCCGTCTTCGTCTGAAATCCTCTCTGAAAACAATGGTCTGTCTGACACTCAACAATTAATAGCTGATGAACCTCAGGCTTCTTCTTCAGTGAACATTCCTATTGTTGATCCAACTCCTGAAGTGAGCGATCATGCTCCTGCTCAGCGATGGACCAACGATCACCCTATAGATCAAATTCTTGGTGATCCCAACACAGGTATTCAGGCTCGACGAAGTTCAGGTAATATCTGCCTCTTTGTCAACTTTATTTCTTTAATAGAGCCAAAGAAGACTGATGATGCCCTCAGAGATCCAAACTGGGTTAGCGCTATGCAAGAAGAGCTGACTGAGTTTACTCGTAACAAAGTTTGGAATCTCGTTCCTAGACCATCTGATAAAACGGTTATAGGCACCAAATGGGTGTTTAGAAACAAGTTAGATGAATATGTAACTGTAACCCGCACCAAGGCTAGACTTGTTGATCAGGGATACAGAAAAGAGGAAGGAATAGACTATGACGAAACCTTTGCCCCTGTGGCTAGGCTCGAAGCAATTCGACTCTTCTTAGCTTATGCAGTTTACAAAGACTTCATCGTACATCAAATGGATGTAAAATCAGCGTTCCTAAATGGAAAGATGAATGAAGAAGTCTATGCTGAACAACCCCCAGGGTTCTCTGACTCTAAGCATCTAAATTATGTTTATAAATTGGATAAGGCTTTCTATGGTCTAAAACAAGCCCTTCGTGCTTGGTATGACACTCTCTCATCTTTTCTTATCTCTGGAAATTTTGAACGTGGTAAAATTGACAATACCTTGTTTTTTAGAAAGATAAAAGGTCATATTATCCGTGTGCAAAATATGTCGATGACATAATATTTGGTTCTACTAACCCATCTCTATGTTCTCGTTTCGCTGAAAGAATGAAAAAAGAATACAAGATGAGTATGATGGGCGAACTAACGTACTTTCTTGGTCTTCAGATTAAACAATCTGAAAAAGGTACTTTTATCAACCAAGGTAAGTATATTAAAGATATGCTGAAGGAGTTTGATCTAAATCAAACTCCTATGGCACCTCCTCTAACATTAAAAAAGGATCCACTTGGAAAACCTGTTAATGTCACTGCCTATAGAGGAATGATAGACTCCCTGCTGTATCTTACAGTGAGCCGACCTGACATCATGTACTCTACATGTATGTGTGCATGCTATCAGTCTGAACCCAAGGAATCCCATCTGATCGCTGTCAAGCGAATCTTCATATATCTGAAAGGAACTTCTAACCTCAGTCTTTGGTAACCCAAAGACTCAGGGTTCGATCTAATTGGATATTCAGATAGTGATTTTGCAGGTTGTAAACTCGATAGAAAGAGCACTGGTGGATGTCAACTTCTAGAAGGAAAGCTGGTAAGTTGGACAAGTAAAAAGCAAAATTCAGTGTCCACTTCCACATCTGAAGCTAAATACGTAGCTGCTGGAAGTTGTTGTGCTCAAGTCTTATGGATGAGAATTCAATTATTAGAATATGACCTTCAGCTATCAAAGATTCCAATCTATTGTGACAGCACTAGTGCTATCGCTATAGCAAATAATCCAGTACTACATTCAAAGACAAAACACATAGAGATCATATATCATTTTATCAGAGATCATGTGATGAATGGTGATATTGAACTTCACTTTATCCCCACTGACTATCAGCTCGTTGATTTATTCACCAAACCTCTTGATGAGATAAGATTCAACTTTTTCATCAGTGAGCTTGGAATGCTGAACCTTGAAGAGTGGCTCTTCATCTTTCACGCATTATGTCAATGATACTAAGTTCCCCTTTATCACTTACTCTCTGAACAAATATCTCTGACTCTCAGGTATGTTCTCTCACTCTCAATCACTGAATATTCATTCAGTAAGACGTTTTTCAAAATCAAAACTTTAATCACTGATTTTTCTTCAAATGATTAAAAGCTTTTTGATAAACAAAATCTATCACTGATATTTCTCATCAGTGATCCTTTGAAAAGAAAACCAATCTCTGGATTTTTTATTTAGAGATTCTTTCAAAAAGAAAACCTATCTCTGACTTTTCTTCAGAGATAATTTCAAAAAGGACAAATGAAACGTTTTTCTTTCTCTCTCCTATGACGTCATTTGAACCACCAATCCATGACATGCCTTTTTCTCTGACATGTTCGTCCGTTGCCCTTCTATCCAATCAACTTCGCAATACGTGTCCATGTCATGATGAGCATTTGTTTTCTCGCCTCACTCATTCTCTCTCTCTTTCTCCTCGTATAAAAAGAATGCCTTTTTCATTCATATCTTTTTACATTTTTTGAAAAACTTCTCAAGCAAGAAAAACTCTCTCAAGGCATTCAAGCAAACAAAAACCCACTCCAGTCTTTGCATCTTCATCTCTTCAAAGATCAACAGGTTTTTGTTTATTTCCTTCTTAACTTTTTCTTAAAATCCTACATGTTTCATTATCATGGATTTTAAACTATTTTCTCAAACACTAAAATCATTTATTTTGATTTTATCTTCTCTAAAACTTTTGGTTTTCTACATGTTCTTTCTTCTTCACAAAGAACACTATTTTACTCTAAAAACAATTTTTTTCTATGTTTCTTTCTAAAAACAGAAACTGGTAAAAACTTCATTATTTTTAGACTCTAAACCTTTCTCTCCAATATATTTCTTTCTATATTCAGAAATTGCCTAAGCATCACTCATTGCTTCCAAGAACGTCAAATTCGCTATTACTGAATCCGAGGTCCCAAAGAACAACCATCTCGCAAGGTTGGACTTCGAAGCTGAAAAATACTCACACTTAGTGGATGCTACTGCATTTCTGAAGCAGTCTTGCTTGGCCTACGCTCTCACTGTGGACCCAAAACCTTCCAAGACTCTTTTACAACAATTTTGGTTCACTTCTGATGAGACTACCATCACCAACAAAAAGGGTGAAGTGGTCCCCGCTATTTCCTTCACCACTGAATTAGGATTAGGCCTGCTTACTGCTTATGGTCTCAGGAAATCACTACAATTCCCTGAGAAGAACAAAAATAGATTTGATGCACTCCCCACTGCTGAACTCATCTACTTTATGGATGATATGGAATACTACAGGGACAACAAGCCTCACTCCACAATCCCCAAAAAGCGCCTGACCAAGATCCAAAAGGCAAACATGCCTTCCCAACTTAACTACATCTTCTCACACATAATTCAGAGCATGAGTGGGAAGATGGGCTCCTTGGATCAGCGAGCAAAGTTCAACTCCAGATGGGCTATTCAGTCATTGCTGGCAAACACTTCGACTACGCTGGTGCTATCTTTGATGATCTTAAGTCAAAGATAGAGAAGACGGAGAGGGATCCCACGATCCCATATGTACTCTTTATCTAGGCGTATCTACGGTTTCTCTACGCTGACAAGTACCCAACTGCTCACGATGGAATTTTTTCCAAAGTGGGTCAGCGATCGCTCGAGGTCAAGCCGGTCGCCAATGAGGTAAGTCTTTCTACTCTCCACACTCATCTCTCTCTACATTCTTCGACTTCAGCAGCCACGCAGGGGGTTCCTTCTCCTGTTATCCCTGCCGCTACCACCGCTCTCAAACGACCATCAACTGCTCTTCCTGGTTCCTCCAAGAAGGCCAGAAAGACCAAGGAGATCGCCTCTTCGGGTTATATTCCTGAAGTAGTTTCTCAATAAACTACTTTGGATGGTTTCGTAGTCTCTCCTCCATAATCTCTGCAGCCACTACAACAACCATTTCAGTGATGACAATCGTTGAAACTATTCCTCTAACGACCCCCATCTCCGCAGTTCTTCAATAACCACCTGAGGTAATTTCCACTATCCATATTTCTTCTAACCCCATCACTCCTCCTACTATTTCTTTGGTCTCTAACCCTCCATCTCTTTTACAGCAACCTCCAGTTGCACCCATAGGACCTTGATAATCAAAATGTTGAAGGAGATTTGCACTTCTTCAACATGTTTGATAATTCAGATACTCCTAAAATCCTATACACACCTCCCCTCTCTCCATATAAGCCTGAGCAATGTTGTGCTCATCCACTAACTTTACTTGCAGGTCCTAATTTGGCAAATGTTGACGCTTATGTCAACACTCTTGCTATAAAGGTGGAATCTCTCACCACCTCTGTCAACAAATCCACCGGTGCTGTGAATCTCGCTGGTGAAGAGCTGAAAAGGTTGATTGTTGCATCCTCCTCCAAGGCTGATTCTTCTCAAATGACAACTATTCAGGAGGACATTATCAAGATCAAGGAAGAAATTGTTGGAACTCATCAATAGGTCCAACTCATTCAGGGACTGCAAAGCACCCTCAACAATGATGTTCGGGATCTTTCCTTTAAGGTTGACTCCTGCACCACAGTCCTTCACAAGTACTAGCCAAGCTGAATGAACTAGCTCCAACGCCCACACCTTCTTTTACAGAGAATGATCGTACACCTCTGAATGTAGTTGTTGAATTCATTCATCAAGCTACTTCAGACATTCCTTCCATCGAAGGCCATCTTGAGCGTTTGGAGGCTGAAGTCCGGTCTCTGGATACTGCAAAAGCTACCCCTCAAACCACTGAACCCTCCCTCACTGATAATGACAAAGAGGGGGAGAAAGAACTTAATGAAGAAAATGTTGAGGAAGCTACTGCTGAAGTCCAGGCGGAAGAACCTCCCTCTCATGTTGAGGGGGAGAAGGTTGATGATCAAGTTCCTCCCTCTTCTACACTCGCTCAAATTCTAAATGAAGAAGAAGAGGAGGAGGACCAAGAAGATGATGAAGATCTTGATCTTCATGATCAAGAGAAAGAGAAAGAGCAACCAACTGATGATGACGATGACGACGATAAGGAGGAACAATCTCTTTGGTTCTCAGCGGCTAACGTCACTTCAGTGATAGCTTCGAAAGAAGTTGTCTCAAAAGTAGGGGGAGAGGTGAAATATCTTCAGGTACTCCTTCGCAAAGCAAGCAGAAGGGTATAGCTGCCGAGGGAAACCTGAACATTGTATTATGATCTGAGGGGGAGAATCCTTCTCAGTTATGCCTTTCCATCGTACCCATCTCTTTCTATACCTACCATACCCCTATCTCTTTCTAAGCATTTATATTTCTTATTCCAAAAAATATACACTAAATCCTTTTTCACTTCTTGTCCAGACAATTCTCTCCTCTGCTTAAGGGAACCGAACTACAAATAATCCCAGCTCCTACAGTTGAATACCAAATAATCCTAATCTCATTTAGTGAGATTGAGGAACAAGAAGAAGAAGAAGAAGAAGAAGAAGAAGAAGAAGAAGAAGAAGAAGAATAAGAAGAAGCTCTACTCCACCCAGGAAGGCCCTCCAGACTAGCTCATTGGTCAGAGGAAGAACTTAACTGAAGAACAGAGATGATATCTCATCTGGAGAGTCAACGGCTGAAAATCCCTCTTCAATCTACATCCAAAGAAATTGACTTCATAACTGAAGTTGAGATAGAAGAATCCATCAGAGCTGAGAAGCTTATTGCTGAATGCCAACAAAACGCAACTCTTGCTCTTAAGGTTCAATCTTCTCAGGTCAAAGATAAAAGATTAAAGAAAAATCAAGTGGAAGTTCAAGTTGAACTCTTAAAAGAAATTGAAGAGGAGAGCTCAAGAGAACAAGAGGTCAGCGATAAAACAGTTAACGGTGTAAGCAAAAATTCGACTATCGCTCTGACCCAATGAAAATTACAGCCGTTCTCATCTCTGGAAGAAAGAAGAAGGACCGAACTTCTATAACCGTGGAGATAATCAAAGAGGATGCAAGCTCAAAGGCAATGTTCATTTCAAAGCTTGAGAATTTTGGTACATGGACTGGCTAGAATTCAAAGATGCACTGAAGAAATCAAAGTCAATCTACAGAGGTTATGTCGAAGGCATTCTAAAATCCCTCATCAACAGAGTCACTGCAGTCTTAAACGTGTCATCTGCTCTTCCTCCTAAGCCAAGGCAATTCAAAAGAAAGCCTGTTTCTTTCTACTCTAAAAATGTCGCTGCTATCAGAAACGACACCTCCATAAAATTCTCAAAGGAAGCGTTGTTCGGACCTCCTCCTGATCTCTCAGTTCTAGACCTATCATTGCCTCCTGGTGGACCATTCATTCATGAGCAAGTACTTGATAATTCTCATGGAATCTTCTTCAGAGATGATGAAGGGGTACTCATATTTCAAAGAGTTTATGAGATTCCCATCTGTCCTCTGAATCATTTCAAATATCTTTTGTATCTATGGTGCGACTGCTCTCCATTAGTTGAACCAATCAAGACAATCATTTTTCAAGAATCATTAGATCGAAGGCAAAGAGTAGAAGCAGTATCTGACTATATGATCAAGGTTCTAAAGTCTTATCTAGATAGTTGATAGATTATTCTCTTAATTCTTGTAATCTATTAGTTAAACTTACAGTAGTTAGTTCTTTACTTGTACTTTATATTTTTCATCTTTTGTAATTCTTTCTTTGAATTAATGAAAATTTCAGTGAAGTACTTAACCCTATCAGTACTGTAAAAGATCCCTCAAAATAGTAATTGGGACATGTATGTTATGAGTCCTGACTATTCCTTATTTTAACTTAAAAGTAATTTTCTTCAGTTACTTTGTCATTATCAGATAGGGGGAGATTGTTGATCCAAACTCTCTCAATGATTTGATAAAGACCCTTTTATAAACTTAGTGAAAATTACGTTTAATAATATGTATTAGTGTTTCATCATCAGCGATCAGGCTGAGTCTGTTATGTTATTTCTGATGATATTTCTTGTCAACATTCATATGTATTAGTGTTTCACTTTCAGCGGTTAAATACTGAGTATGTTCAGTATCGCTGATAGTTTCTGATGTAAACAGTTAGATGTAATCCCTGAAGACAAGTTTCGCGTCAACAGATGTTCATAGCTGAATCGAAGACGAAGCTGCTGAACAAAGACAAGTCTACTAGTGACTTGATGCGGATATCAGTGAAGCAAAGACAAATCTACATACGCGAAGAAACCTGAGGAAAAGCTTCAGCGATAGTTGAACTTCTTTATATCTCTGAAGAAAGAGATATTCAGCGATCAATGATCACTTAGCTTATGCCTCAAGTCTCTTTTGACTTTCCCTTGCACACCCAGTACGATGTATCAGAACGGACATACCTCTGCCACAATTCGTACAACAACTCTGTCAACTACACTGTTCATGATACGGCCGAAAGCATGTCTTCCAAAGTCAGATTCTCTCAGCCAATCAATGAAGGACACGTGTAAAGTGCCCTGCCACGCATTTAATACATAGAGTATAAATAGAAAGATCAACTCTCCATCTGAGAGTTGCCCTAAGCCTTCATCTTTCTAAAATATAGAAACCCTTGTTTTCTATACTTCTCAAATCTCTCATTCTCTATATTCTTGTGCAACCATCTTAGTGTTTCTTAAGTTTGTTTAGATTGAGTTCTACTTAATCTTATTCCACAACAGACTTGTAAATTGTGTTTGATTTATCAATAAACAATTTATTAAACTTTAAAAACTTGTGTTTGTATTCAACCCCCCCCCCCCTTCTACATACTTGTTAAGCACATTCGGGGCCAACAGACATCCGTACCAATAGAGAGTGCGTCCTTGGAAGTCATCCTGTCAATTAAACTGTAAAAATAAGAACTTTAAATGATCATTAGTTCAAGTGAAATAAAAAATATAGAAAATCATAGAAAGAATTTTCAGAAATAAAGTTTCCAAAAATTTCCTAAGTATGGAATTCGCACAATATGACAAACACAATTCGCAAACAGAATTCGCAAGCAACAATTCGCACAAACACCAAACTCCAGAATTTGCACACTTACAAACCTAAGAATTCGCACACTTAAAACTTCAGAATTCGCATACAAGCAAATTTCAGAATTCACACACTTTAGAAGTCGCACGTAGTTATATGCAAGTTCTAGGAATTCGCACAGAACACTATACAAAAACTAAACTTAGAATTTTTTTTGAAAACTAACTTTTCGCACAACAGAATGATACAAATTCTGTACTTGAAGACTTTTAAAAAACTTTTGATGCGAATTCTGAGGAATTTGTATATCACTCTTATGCGAATTCTGAACAATTCGCATAAAGCTTGATGAGAATTCTAGGGATTCGTATGACACTATATGCGAGTTCTTCACTTCTCACACACAGACATATGCGAATTCTTTCCTTAGAAAAATATTCAAGAAGCTTTTCGTATAATGAACTATGCGAATTCTGATATTTCGAATACAAACTAATACGAATTCTGAGGAAATCTCACAACATACACAAGCGAATTCTAAGGAATTCTCATGACACACACATACGAAATCTATACTTGAGAAAATTTCAGATATAAAATTATGCGAAATCTTCTTTGATGCGAGTTCTTGGTATGAGTTCTTGATGCGAGTTTTTGAGGGTTATGCGAGTTCTTGAGATCTCGGCTAAAAATCACTCTGATCAGCTCAAAAACCCATCAAGTCTTCGATTTTCAATCTGAAACTTTGACAATTTAATCACTTACACAATACGAACCTATTACAAACACTGAATTTCCAAGAAATTCAATTACACATACAAATAGATCTATTACAGTGCTTTTCGAACTCATGTACTTCGAAACTGACAAAATCTCAAAATTAATTTAGAATTACAGGGTAAATCTACTACAAACCAATACAAGATTATTCTAAATCATTATAAGAACACAATTGACTCAATTACTCACACTAATACACTCAAAAATTCAAAAATTCGATCAAGAACTCAGTATACAGTGCGAACTTCCATTTTCTTGAATGATTTCATATAGAACTCTGCTCTGATACCAATTGATATTCCCAAAATCAAGTTCTAATCACAGTTTCAATAACAAGATGACAAACAATCTAATCACTCTCCATTTTCATTCAATCTCAGAATCGATATACATTAATTTTCTCTCTCAAACTTTCTCTCTCTAGAATATGCGTACACTCAGAACACAACTTCTTATAACTACTCTCCTACAACTAGCCGTATACCTATTTAAACACACGTACACAAAAACACTTACAAACATTATTACATTGACTTTGACTTTATTACACAAAGACTTTGACTTGCTTGAGAGTTTGACTTGAACTTTGACTAGGCTTGACTTTCAGTCTTCAGTCTTCATGATCTTGTATCCAACATATTTATGCTCTAACAACTTGTTAAAAAACAATCAAATATTCCATCCAAATCGTTGATTGAGATGGTCAACGGATGACCACCTTTTTAAAGAATAGAAATATATCTTCCTATTTTTTAAATTGAAAAACGACGAAATATAACAAAAATTCAATCAAAACAAATTATACAAAAAAATCACTTTATTATCTTTATTTTGACATCCATTTTAATATACATTTTCATCCGTATTTTTGTGGTTCTTTGGTTCTTTTTTTTAGCTTCTCTCTTGATATCATCCCAAGCTACATACACAAAGTCTTGGACATTATTATGATATAAATAATGTTCCCCATGGGCATAAAATTCAATACAATAAAATGACAACTGTCCACAACCATATTAAGACCGACACATAATACAAGATAAATTTCAAACGAATTCATCAAACAAAAGAAATTAATGGCGAATACGGTTGTAGAGTTGATACTCATTCCAGCACCTTTGGTCGACAATTTCATATCAAACCATCGAGAGCGTAAAACTTCTTGTGAATCAAGATCAACGCCTCTCCATAACCATCCTTATCATCAAACAAATTAATGGAGACTATATCTTTTTGTCATCTTCTCGGAAACTGGGAATGGTTAGGGAAATCATGGTTAATGATAATGACAATATCTCTACCTAATCTCATGATTCAATCAAGGATACTAATGCTTGATTTTCATCCTCTACATTATTATTGTAATATTATTTATTTAAAATTATTCTTGTGAATATTTTTTATTTAATAGTCTTAAATAGGTTGATTTGTTTCCCTCTCAATGAGGTGCAAATGTATGTATAAATATCCTTCATTGTTGTTAATAAAAATTGTTCACCTCATTCTATCCCTAGCCGTTTGTCGTGGTTGGTCTCTTCGTCAACTCGACATTAACAATGCATTCTTTCAAGGTACTCTCACCGAGAGTGTTTACATGTCTCAACCCATAGGATTTATCGACAAAGAATATACGACCCATGTTTGTAAACTTAACAACGCTATTTACGGCCTTAAACAGGCCCCAAGATCTTGGTACACAGAGCTTAAAACCTTCCTTCTATTTTCTGGTTTTCGAAACTCCATCTCCTATCCATCACCGTTCTTATACCAACATGGTAATACCACCATCTACCTTTTAGTCTACATCGATGATATTATTGTTACTGGCCCTTCTCCCTCATACCTAACTAATTTCATATCTGTTAGAATATATTTATGTTTTGTATTGTAACCTATGTAATCTACATTAATTAGGTAGATTGTAACCTATGTAATCTACATTAATTAGGTAGATTGTAACATATGTAATCTACATTAATTAGGCCCATTGTAATCTCTATATATTGTGAATAATGAGAGAAGGATGATTCATGGGTAAATGATCAATTAGCATGGTATCAGAGCTAATCATCTCTAATTCTCTCTCAATCAAATCCCTTCTCTCAATCTCCTCTAATCCTCTCCCAATTTTCTCTCAATCTCGGCTCTCCCACTCTCTTCTAAACCGAACCAGCGAAATGAACGATCAACGCACAAACACCAATTCTGAAAAACCTTTTGGTATCACAAACATCAAAGCCTTTGTCCCTCTTACCCTTAATCTCGATGAATTGAACAATGATGCATGGCGAGAACTCTTCGAAAGTCATTGCATAAGCTTCGGTGTTGTTGGATATGTTAACGGAACCTCTCAACCATCCTCGGACGCAGATTCCGAATGGAGTAAACTTGAATCTCTTGTCAAACTATGGATTTATGCGACAATCTCGAAACCATTGTTGCAAATGATCCTAAAGAAAGGAGTAACTATTCGTACGGTTTGGACAAGCCTCGTGAAACTCTTCCGAGACAATAAGGGTGCCCTTGTCGTCCAACTGGATACGGAGTTGCACAACATCGTGATTGGAGATATCTCGATCACCGACTATTGCTAAAGAATCAAATCTATGTCAGATCTTCTTGCTAACATTGACAGTCCTGTCAATGAAAAGAATCTCGTCACATATATGATCAACGAACTCTCTGACAAGTTTGAACATATCGCAGGTATTATTCGCCACTGAGCCCCTTTACCATCTTTTTTGCAGGCACACTCTATGCTCCTCTTGGAAGAACAATGCATCTCCCGCCCATGGAACCACAACCCGTCTCACCGTGATCATCCCTCCTCACCCACGGTTCTTCATACCGACAACTCTGCACATGGTGGCACAAATCAACGCCGCAACTCTAACCATCACAATGACCGCCGTCATAGCTGTCAGACCAACGGTCGTAATGACCGCCGCCAACACACCCTTTCCCTCCAATGAAATCACATGGGGTTTTACCAAACCCCTTGGGGTGTCTACGGGTGGCCGTCACCCAATCCTTGGGCCTCGTTCCAACCGCCGCAATAATCGGACTCCCGCCGCACCAGACCGCCAGCCTCCCCCACTGCTGCCTATGGCCTCCTTGGACCCGGTCCTTAATAAGCATTTCACTCATCCACTTCTACGATCTCCCCCTGACAATGGTTCATAAATGGGTCACCCAGTCAACCTACCGCCCTTCCTCAAGCGTTCAACGCTATGTCTCTCAATGACCCGGGGGATGCTGGTTGGTACATGGACACCGGAGCCACCTCACACCTTGCCTCGGACATAGGTAAAATCTCGTCTATTTTTAATAAACACATTGTTAATTCTGTTATTGTAGGTGATGGGTCGTCTATTCCTGTAACCAACATGGGGTATACCACTTTACCTTCCTCTATATCCTCTCCTCCCTTACATCTTCATAATATTCTAGTCACACCCAACATTATTAAAAATCTTATATTCATTCACCAATCTCACAAAAGATAATAAATGCTCTATTGAATTTGACGAGTTTGGTTTCTCTGTGAAGGATCTTCAGACCCGCCAACTCCTCCTCCGATGTGACAGCTCTGGCGATTTATATCCAGCCTTCCCCACAACTCCACCGGTTGCTCTTCTGTCCTCAACTCGCTCCACATGGCACCAACATCTGGGTCATCCCGGCGATCACGCGTTTCAATCTTTATTATCTAATGGTTTTATTTCTTGTAATAATGTAAAGTCCAACACGCTTTGTCATGCATGCCAACTTGGCAAACGTGTTCGACTTCCTTTTGTCCGATCAGAGACTGTTGTTGCGTATAGTTTTGACATTGTTCATTCCGATTTATGGACTTCTCCTATTTCAAGTATTGGTGGTTTAAAATATTATGTTATGTTTTTAGACCATTTTTCGCATTTTTTGTGGGTTTATCCACTTCGCCAAAAATCCATTGCTTTCGTAAAATTCTAACATTTTCGTGCATACATAAAAACCCAATTTAAATGTGAAATAAAAGTTTTTCAATGTGATCATGGAGGCGAATTTGATAACACCGCCTCACATGACCTTTTCGCCATCAATGGTATACAACTTCATTTTTCATGTCCTAAAACCTCCCAACAAAATGGCAAGTCCGAACACATGATTCGTACCATCAATGACATAATTCACACTCTTATTTTTCAAGCACACCTTCCTCCCACATATTGGGTGGAAGCTCTTCACATGGCCACTCACCTTCACAACCTCCTACCCTCCACCTCAATTTACAACGACATCCCTTTCACTAAACTTTTCAACAAAAAAAAACCTACATACTCTCATCTTCGAGTATTTGGATGCTTATGCTACCCATACATTACCCCTCACACAAACTTGCCCCGCGTACCACTCCATGCATCTTTCTTGGCTACCCGTCCAATCATCGCGGTTTTCGGTGCCTTGACCTCTCAACCAAGAAAATCATCATTTCTCGCCACGTAACTTTCGACGAGTCCGTTTTTTCTTTCGGGTCCAACACTCCAAAACCCGACATGTCTTACGATATTCTAGATATTTTTTATGACCCCTCCCCCATATCTCTCCGCCTCCTAACAAAGACATTTCCACCCACCACCTCACTACCGCCACCGTCCCCACCCACTCCTCCCGAAACCGCATCGCCATAACCCAATTCACCACCCTCCGCCACACCGAACCCCACTTCCTCACCCCTTCACGAGGTTAACTCCTCGTCACCTTTGGCCGAAATAGCCCCTCCTCGCCCTCCCACACAACATCCTATGATCACGTGCTCCCAAAGTGGTATCTCCAAACCACTTACTCTCCTAAATCTACACACCGCTACCACCTACCCTATACCCCGTTCTTACTTATGGGACATAAACGACCCTCACTAGCAATCTGCCATGCAAGAAGAATACAATGCTCTTATTAAAAATGGTACTTGGGTCCTCGTCCCGAGACCCCAATGGGTGAATATTGTACGGTCTATTTGGTTATTTAAAAAGAAACTTAATGCCGATGGCACTCTTGGTCGATATAAGGCCCATCTAGTGGTCAATGACAAAAGTCAACATCCCGACATAGATTGTGACAACACATTTAGTCCTGTGGTAAAACCCACAACTATTTGCACCATCCTCAGCCTTGCGGTGTCTCGCCATTGGCCCATTCACCAATTAGATGTCAAAAATGCTTTTCTTCATGGCAAGTTGCAGGAAACAATTTGTATGCATCAACCACTAGGCTTCGTTAATGCATCTCATCCAGACTATGTTTGCCACCTACAAAAATCATTGTATAGGCTTAAACAAGCTCCATGGGCTTGGTTTCAACGGTTCGCATAATTTGCAACACGAAGTGGCTTTCATGCTAGTAAATCAGACTCTTCTCTATTTATTTATAAAAATGGTGACTTTATGGCATTTCTGCTTATTTATGTAGATGATATCATTTTCACTTCTTCTTCTCCAGCCTTAATGAAATAAGTCATCAACTCTCCTAGCAAAGAATTTGCCATGGCCGACTTGGGCCCCCTCAACTATTTTCTTGGCATCTCGGCTACAAGGTCCAAAAACGAACTCTTTCTAAGTCCGCAAAAATATGCTCTTGACATCCTTGAGCATGCCAAAATGCTAAACTGCAAACCTTGTTGGACACCGGTCGACAGGACATCCAAACTTGGCCCCTCTAGTACCACTGTCTTGAACCCCACCTTGTATCGTAGTTGTTCGGGTGCACTACAATACTTGACATTCTCTCGCCCTGACATTAATTATGCATTACAATAGATATGCCTATAAATGCACGACTCTCGGGAACCTCATCTCAATGCCTTAAAGCGGATCCTCCGCTACATCCGCGACACTATCGATCATGGCCTTCAACTTTATGCGTCATCCACGGCTGGGCTTACGGCCTATTCGGACGCTGATTGGGGCGGGTGCCCCACCCCACGTTTGTCCACGTCTGGATATTGTGTTTTTTTGGGTGCCAACCTCCTTACTTGGTTCTCTAAGCACCAAGCCACAATTTCGAGATCCGGTGCGGAAGTCGAGTACCGGGGTGTTGCCAATGTTGTGGCTGAGATATGTTGGCTAAGAAATCTACTTCTTGAGATCCAATCTCCTCCCACCAAAGCAACCATCGTCTATTGTGATAATGTCTCCGTTGTCTACCTATCTACCAACCCGGTCCAACATCACCACACAAAACACATCAAGATTGACATCCATTTCGTCCACGATCAAGTTATCTTAGGACGCGTACGAGTTCTACATGTCCCATCCTCACTCCAATATGCCGACATATTCACCAAAGGACTCACATCATCCCTCTTTCTCGACTTTCGGTCCAGTTTGAATGTTCGATCTCGATCTCCTGTTCCAACTACGGGGGCGTGTTAGAATATATTTATGTTTTTTATTGTAACCTATTTAATCTACATTAATTAGGCCCATTGTAATCTCTATATATTGTGAATAATGAGAGAAGGATGATTCATAGGTAAATGATCAATTAGCAATCTCTACTCTCGCTCATCGTTTCTCCCTCAAAGACCTCGGTCCCCTCTTCTATTTTCTAGGTGTTGAAGTTATCCTTTATAACCAAGGACTTTTTCTTAACCAAACCAAATATATTCATGACGTGCTAGTAAAGCATAACATGCATGACTAAAAACCAGTATCCACTCCCCTTGCTCTAAATCCTCCCCTCACTTATGCCACGAACCCACCAATTTCTAACCATACAAATTATCGAGCCATCCTTGGAAGCTTACAATACCTCTCTCTCACCCGTCCTGATGTTGCATATGTTGTCAACAAACTCTCACAATATATGCATTATACCTCTAATGATCATTGGCTTGCTTTTAAGAAATTACTATGCTACTTAAATGGTACTTCTCATTATGGTCTTCAACTCTACCGTAATTCTCCATTACGACTACATGCATTTACAGATATAAATTGGGCTTCGGACACAGATAACTACAATCCTACCACTGGTTACTTAGTCCATCTTGGTCGCAATCCAATTTCATGGATCTCCAAGAAGCAACGTGCCTTAGCTCGTTCTTCCACTGAGGCAGAATTTCGGGCAATTGCTGATACAACGGCTGAAGTAATTTGGATACATTCCTTGCTTACCGAGCTTGGGATTACCCCAACACATCATCCTACTATCTACTGTGATAATCTTGGTGCCACACACTACTCCGCCAATCCTGTTTTTCACTCTCACATGAAACATCTCGCATTGCCTTTCACTTTGTTCGTGAACAAGTACAACTCGGCACAATTCGAGTTCAACATATTCCCGATGATGATCAATTAGTAGATGCCCTCAGCAAAATATTACTTAAATCTCGCTTCTACACACTACTTGCCAAGATTGGACTTTCCCAAAGGACGTCCATCTTGAGGGGGCGTGATAAGAACAATATGTCCACCCAATCTCATGATTCAATCAAGGATACCAATCCTTGATTTTGATCCTCTACATTATTATTGTAATATCTTTTTTTTATTTAAAATTATTATTATTTTTTATTTAATAGTTTTAAATAGGTTGATTTGTTTCCCTCTCAATGAGGTGCAAATGTATGTATAAATAGTATTCATTGTTGTTAATAAAAAATCATCAAGTCTTTCTTCTCTCATAGTTAATACGTTCTCGAATTGGAAACACATGCAATCGAGTCGTTATCTTCTTACAGTAGTCTCGTGCAAGTGTATACAGTGGAACCACTACTCAATCTAGAAGGTGGTGCTCAAAAATTGTATGACGATGATGTCATGAGGTGGTTGGTCGATCAACCGTCGTTCTCAGTAGTTGTGTTGTGTTTTGGGAGTATGGGAGGTTTTGAGAAGGTCCAGATGGAAGAGATAACACATGGTATAGAGTGCAACATCTAGAAAACTTGAAATAGATTTATTTACAACTTTGGAATACAAAATTATCATAAATGTTCTAAAGCTATGAAACCCTAGATCTGAACTTTAAGACTATATAACTTCTATAGATAGAGAAAGAGAGAGAGGGAGTTTATAATTCGAGAAAATAAAATGAATCGAATAAATGAGAAGCAATACTTGAATGTATTTTTTCTCATTTTACACACCCCACTCTAGAAAACACAAACATCTTTCAGTGTCGTCCCTGAGATTCATCAGAAATACACATTAAGGCCCCCTAAACAATCATAAACTCTACAAAACCAACCATAACTAAAACTAAAACAATGAAGGTACCAAAGTGTCAAGACTGGAAAATCAAGACTGAGTTTTAAAACCATCCCTCAATCTTGATACTTGAAAAAATCAATAATGTTCAATATGGAACATAAATAATTATGTTGATTTACAACCAAGAGATTTTGTATATTTGTAGGTTGTTCACAAGAGATTATGTTCATACTTTTTTAACAAGCGCAAATAATTTTATTGACGAACCTAATGTATATCAATTTTTATATGTTTTGTTCTTTCATGAAACACAAGATTGTTAGCAATTTAGATGGGAGACTTATGATCACAATACAAATTTACAGGGAGTAAATCTATTACATTCAAACCAGACAAAATGCTAAGAACCTATATAACTTCACAAGTAGTTGAAGCCATAGCAGGATATTCAGATTCAACAGAAGATCTAGAAACAATTTTTTGTTTCGTACTCCTCCAGGAAATTAAACAATCTCCGAGAAAGAAACAATAACCGGTAACAGACCTTCTAGTAGAAAGACATTTAATCCAATCTGTTGCATCAACAAATACATTCAACTTAAACTTACCAGGTCGAGAGAAACTAATACCTTTTCTAGGAGACAACTTCAAATATCTCAAAACTCTAAGAGCAAGCTTCAGATGTGAACATCAAGGAAAATGCATAAATTGACTCAAACAATGAACAACAAAAGCAATGTCAGATGAATAGCAAGAAAATATATTAAATGTCTAATTAATCTTTGATATCCAAGGAAATGAGATAAAGGAGGATGAGAAGAAGAAGAGTCAACATAATTTGTTACAAGATTTATATCCATCGGTGTACTTATAAGCTTACAGCCAAGATAGCCAAAATCATTTAACAACTAAACAATATTTTCTTTGTGAGATACACAAACATTTACTTGTATTTAAAATTTCAATTCCTAAGAAAACCTGAAGATTTCCTAAATCTTTAATCAAAAACTAGTTTTTAAATGACCTTTTAACCTGTTTATTTCATCATAATTATTTTTGGTCAGTACAATATCCTCTACATATACCAATAAAACTAAAAACACAGAATCAACAAAAAGAATAAACAAAGAATGATCACTACAACTTTGAACAAAACCAAAATCAAACAAACACTTTGACATCTTTTCATTCGATTTTGTTTTGCAGGCATCCCGGAAACTGAGAAAGGCCAAGGCAATCATGATTAGTACGTTATTGGAATTTGAAACACATGCAGTCAAATTATTGTCTTCTGATAGCACCATCCCACCGGTATATACGGTTGGGCTGCTAATCAATCTAGAAAGTAGTGCCTGAAAACCGTTGAATGATGATGTCATATGGTGGTTGAACGGTTAACCTCCTTCCTCGGTTTTAGGTAGGGGTGCACGCTGGTTGTGTTGGGCGTTTTTTTACATTTTTACAACCCAACCCAATTACGGTGGTATGAAAATTTTAAACCCAAATCAACCCATTCAAACGTATAACCTAACCTAACCCAACCTTTACGAGTTAGAGCGGGTTGGGTTGGGTTGGCGGGTTAGAAATATATATAAAGCTAACGAATAAAATATGATAAATAATACTAAAAATATACCCAACAAAGTTATTAGTTACTACAATCATCTAAATATATATATATATATATATATATATTAAAATCTTTAAGTCTTAGAATTAAACTTCAAACGTTTGAATGATAGCATACAATTCAAATCATCAATCAAGTACGATCGTGTTGGATATATCCGACTCCAATTAGTTGATGAACATATTCTTTGTTCGACCTTTTGTTAACTCTTTTTCAATTTAATTCTCTCATCGTAAAACAACCGATAAATAGAACAAAAATACGAAGTAAAACCTACAAGAAACATATGAGATTTCTTTACACAATAAAGAGCAAACTTCTAACAACATCAATGCAATTAAAAATGAAATCCATGGTTCCAACTTCTAGTCTAAACATACTTTCATATGTTCATTATGTTCAGACTTCTAATTTGAAATCTAATGTTTAAAACATACTTCATATGTTCATTTATGCAATGAAATCAACGTCGAACTAGTTGTTTCAGTGTAGTCATTCAGTCGTGTTTATTGAGACGTATCGATTGACCTAGTTGAATTAATTCGGGACTTGACCTAGTTGGATTAAATTGGGCTTTGGTTGTAAATTGGACTAATATAAGTATATATTCTTTGGTTTGTAAATTAGACTAATATATATATATATGGAGCCATTCAAGGGAGAACTCATTTGTATGTGGTAACAGTGAGATCCAATCTCAAGCACAAATCAAAGAATAATTTAGGAAATTTATAAATTTGGTAATTTTGATTTAAAATTTTAATTGAAGGTCATGTTAGGTTGTATGTCCCACAATATGTGCAATTAGATCAAGATGACAACAAACAATCAATTGAACCAATTCTATTTCAATTTTAATTTCGATTACAAGAAGTTTTCACAATATTTCTCTCTCTATAAACACGCTCAACTCTAGCCTCTCACACTTAGCCTTCAAGTCATACGAGTCTACAAATAAAAACTATTTATATTAACTACACTTACATGACAAAACACTTTAACTTTGACCTTTATTACAAAGACTTTGACTTATGCTTGGGAGATGACTTGAGCTTTTGACCTTGACTTTTATCTTCCACCTTCATGATCTTATATCCAACATATTTGTGTACTAACAATCTCCCCCTTTGGATTCAAGATCATTTCTAAAAAGAAATTTAGCAATTAAGCACAATCTCCCCCTTTATCACAAACTATACATTCTCCCCTTTTGCTCAAAATCAATCTATTTTTCCTTTGAACTGTCTTCAGAACTTTTTGTAATCTCTTAAAAGTCTGTGGATATAACAATCTCTCCCAAAGTTTGTAGAAACCTCTTTCAAACTTCTAAAAGAAATTATCTTCAGATTTAACTCACTTTGCTTTAGCAGATAATTTTCAAAGAAAATTTCAGTAAACTTCAGCAACCTTTCAAAAATCTTTTGAACTTTCTTTTTCAATTATGTACAGTCTCCTTATAACTTGCGTTCCTTGACAAATCCTTGCAACGAACTTTCTCCAAATCATATATCTTGAAATTCTTTCTCCCTTAATTTCCTTTCCAATTATGATCAACTCCAAAACTGTTACAAACTTTTCTTTAACCAACATTTCTTGAACAATATATTTTCTCCCCGGTTTTTATGATGTTGAGCAGATAAATCATCAAAACTTCACCAACAAATGTCACTAACCTTTTCTGACAATTGATCTTTATCATTAAGCCACTGAACATCTGTCAATTCATAATGTATTCATCAGAATCTTTTCAAATTCAGACAAATAAGAGTGTAACACCTGAATCAACAAATGAATCAGTTAAAATGCCTGTAAGCAGCACAAAACTACTTAGTACAACGAATGTACTGTAAAAGGAGTTTTAATTGATGATCACTCCCCAGGTCTTCCATTCAATCATCGAATAACACAAGATTATTCTATGAACGTTCCGACAGAAAAACAAATTTTCTGTGTGTTCGTGCATGTGTATGAAAGAATTAAGCATGATGATTGCTTTAATAGGCTCAAAATGTGTAAACCATTGAGATAAAAATAGTATTACATGGACTCAATTGTGCCTGATCGAAGTGCGAAGGTGGGGCAGGCTTCCTTCTTTTTCAATATCTACATCTTCCGAATAAAGACAAGATAGATTATATGTTGTGTCCCCAAGAAAAATTGAAACATATCTTTGTTAAGAAAGAAATGAGTAGTTGGAGGGGTTTAAATAAGAGTTGGCATGGGCTAGTTGCTTGTTTCAATGATGTTCACGAAAGAATTTGTGAAACAACAATAATGTGGCCGCCAGGCTCAGAAAAAGTTGGTGCAGAGTTTGATATTCTTTTACTCTGATCTCTCACCCTCTTTCTTTTTATCATTGAGCTCACTTCTAACCAAACTCTCTTTTCATTTTTCCGCTCATCACATACACCACACTCATATAATGACTCCTCGCCTCTCGATCACTCAAGGTAACTTCTTGGGTAGGAAACACTGGTTAACATGAATACATAGAAATTCAATTAAGTTCTCACACAATGAACCCTATTTGTCCTATAACCAACGTGTTGCTCAATTGGTTTAACTTGAACAGTTAAATCACAATATGAAATACATGTCAGATATTTGTATGCTCATGAATGTAAACATGAAGATTTGAGCATTTTAATCATGAAAGAAATTTCAACACAAGTATATTGAATGAATGAAATGAATACAAGAAACTTGTTTGAAAATCTGACATTGTATGAAAAGATCAAATATGAATGATTTAACAATCAAGGTTTAGGTCATTAAAATTGGATGTTGTCTATAAGAACAATTATAGACATTCTTGAAAGAAATGTTTTGAACGAAATCACGCTCAAATAACAATGAAGTACAAAACGGGGTATATCACCATCGAAAAATTGGTTAATTTGAGACATGCTGATAACATAAACAACAAAATACTAAACCGGTGTGTGTGTGTGTGAATACTTGAAAGTATACGGAAAAGATAATACACAAGTATTTATTTTTGGAAACACACGGTTTGTTTAACATTGAAGTTCATAAAAAGAAAACATTTAAAATCACACCTTCGTATTCATGAAATATGTTTAAGAATCGAAAAGTGGTTTGAATGTTTAGAAACATGTTTTCATGTATGAAATTCATCCTTCTTTCAAACACGTATGAGATTAAGAATAGAATAATCCTTACGCTCAACTTAAACCTCATAAAGTCAGCTCGAAAGTCATGTTTGATATGATCATGTAAACAACCCCTGAACATTTCCTATTAGTCAAAAATCGTCAAAGTACAAAGTCTTATTCACAAAATTTATTGAAAAAATAAAGACATGAATGCAGTAAAACTTTTTAAGAACGAGTTCTGATCAGATGTAATCAGAAGTCAATGTCCTTACTCCCCCTGAAAATATTTCAGTGTAAGATATATGCAAATCTCTACAACTCTCCCTAGAATGTAGATCAAGTATGCTTTATCTAACTCCTTTGAAAACAAGAACAAAACCTTTCAGTGCATATATCTTTCGGATTAAAAATAAATAAATGCAGAAAAATAACAAAACTAAACTGTACTTGGTAACAACAGATTAGATCTTGAGTTTCAACATGCCAAGTTTCGAAATGAGAAAATTAAATCTCTTTTCATCAAGTGGCTTGGTAAACAAATTTGCAAGTTGATAATCTGTGTTTACAAAGTAAAGTTCGATTGTACCTTTTTCAACATTATCTTTGATAAAATGATATCTCACGTCGATATGTTTTGTTTTAGTGTGTTGAACAAGATTAGTTGATATTGCAATGGCGCTATTCGAATCACAGTATATTGGAATTTTGTTGAACTGGAAACCATAGCCTCGAAGTTGTGTTCTCATCCACAACACTTGAGAGCAGCAACTAGCAGCAACTACGTACTTTGCTTCAGAAGTCGATGTGGAAACACAAAGTTGTTTCTTTGATGCCTATCTTATGAGCTTGTCTCCAAGAAATTGTATGTGACCCGGTGTGCTCTTCCTGTCTAGCATACAGCCTGCATGATCTGCATCTGTATACGCTGTTAGCTCAAAACCTGTGTCTTTAGGATACCACAAACCAAGATCTGCAGTTCCTTTCAGATATCTAAATATGCGCTTAACCGTTGAAAGATGGGATTCCTTGGGTGAAGCTTGATATCTAGCACATAAGCATGTAGAAAACATAATATATTGCTGACTAGCCATCAGGTACATTAAAGAACCAATCATTCTTCAATAGGTTCTAACATCGACAGCTTTTCCCGAAAAATCAGCTCCGGTCTTAGTTCCTAGTGCCATCGTGGTAGAAAATGGAGTACAATTTGACATATTAAATTTCTTTAAAATGTCAACAATATACTTCGCTTGATTTATAAAAATCCCCGTAGAAAATTGTTTGACTTGTAATCCGAGAAAGAAATTCATCTCTCCCATCATACTCATCTGAAAACATGACACCATGAGGTTAGAAAAATTCTTACAGTACTTTGGATTAGTTGAACCAAATATAATATCATCCACATATATTTGAATTAAAATGATATCAGCTTTCTCCCTTTTAATGAATAAAGTGGTGTCGATTTTACCTTTTGAGAAGCCAGACTTGACTAAAATTTAGATAATACATTATACCAGGATCGAGGGGCTTATTTCAAACCATAACGAGTCTTGTCCGAAACATAAACATGATCTGGTTTATCTAGATTGACAAAACCTTCAGGATGTGAGACGTAGACTTCCTCCTTTAGAATACCATTAAGAAAGGCAGTCTTCACATCCATTTGATAAACTGTGAAGTTCTTGTGTGCAGCATAGGCTAAAAACATTCTGATTGCCTCTAAATGCGCAACTGGAGCATAAGTCTTGTCGTAATCTATGCCTTCCTCTTGCCTATATCCTTTAGCAATAAGTCTTGCTTTGTTTCGAATTACAACACCATCTTCATCTTTATTGTTTTTGAATACCTATTTGGTGCCAATAATTGTCTTCTCTTTAGGTCGGGGCACCAATCGCAAGACTTTTAACGATTTGAATTGGTTAAGCTCTTCTTGCATGGCTGTAACCCAATCTGGATCACTAAGAGCTTCTGAAACTTTTGTTGGTTCTGTTTTGCTCAGAAAAGAGTCAAATAGGCATTCATTTGCAGTTCCAGACCTAGTTTGCACCGGCTTAGATGGATCTCCAATGATTTGATGGACCGGATGCTCTTTGGTCCACTTGTAAACGTGAGGAAGTGGATTAGATGTAGATTGATCATGTTGAACATCTAGGTATCCACTCTCTTCTTGCTATTCAGTAAGGGGTTCGGTTGAAGCAATTGGTGCAGAAGATTCAGTTGGTTGTACACTTGATGTAAGTTGAGTAGGCATTGTCGTGCATCCAACTGATTGTGTAACTTCTGGCTCGACAGTTTCATTAGAAACTTCAACTGAGTGAATAGGTGTTTGAATTTGAATTTCTTCCTGAATCAGGAGATCGGATTTAGTTAAGAAATCTGAAGTGATTGGATGATGATTTCTTAAATCTTCAGATCTGTCAATCACAATAGGTTTAGTCACTCTAGTACCAAGAAACTCATCATAGAAAAATTCAAACAGTAAATCTAAATTTGTTAAATGAGATGTAGACGTTGACGCTTTATCAGACTTAGTAACATTAACCGTAGGTTTTGGACTGATTTGCCCATAAGCTAAAACGCCAGTTATCACGGGTTCTGATCAGCTTTGAACATAAGCCATATCTTCATCGAATGTTACGTTTACGCTCTCCACAACTATCTTTGATTTCTTCATGTAAACTCTATATGCAACAGATGTCTAAAAATATCCAATGAAAATGCCTTCATCAGCTTTCGGACTGAACTTGTTCAAGTTCTCCTTGTCATTCAGCACAAAACACCTACATCCAAAGATGTGAAAATGTTTAATGCTAGGCATTCCATTATTAATCAAAGCATATGGTGTTTTACCAAAATGGTGATGAATAATGGAGAGATTTTATGTATAGCATGCAGTTGACACAGCTACAGCCCACGAAAATAGAGGTAGATCAGATTGACTCAGCATAGTGCGAGAAACCTCGACGAGAGTTCTGTTTCGCCTTTCTACTACTCCATTCTATTCTGGTATTCTGGAAGCAGAAAATTGGTGTGTTATCCTGACCGATTCGAGATAATCATCTACAATTTTTTTCTTGAATTCCTTGCCATTGTCTATTCTAAGAAGCTTAACTGTCTTATGCAAATTCACTTTAGTGGTCTTTAAAAATGAGATGATGACATCAGGCGTCTCATCTTTCGATCTTAGAAATTTGACCCAAGTGTATATGGAATAATCGTCAACAATCACTATAACATACTTCTTGTTGTTAATGCTTTGAGTTCGCATTGGACCACAGAGATCCATATGCAGCAGTTGCAATGAAGTACTTGTACTTGGTTCAGGCTTAGGCTTATGAGAAGTTCTTGTCATCTTACCCTTCTCACATGCCGCACACAAATGTTCTTTTACATATTTAAGCTCAGGTAAACCCTTAACCAGATTACCAGTCACCAACTTGTTGATGTATCTGAAGTTGATATGAGATAGCCTTCTATGCCATAACCAACTTTGTTGCATAGAGGCTTTTGAAAGTAGACACACCTCATTATTAGTCTTGACTTTTGACAAATTAATCGTGTAGAGGTTTGATTTCCGCATCCCGACCAATAGTTCTTTACCATCTTTAGTTCTCATGCAACAACGTTTGGCCTTAAAATTCACCTCTAATCTTTGTCACAGAACTGACCAATGCTGAATAGGTTGTGTCCTAGTCCTTCAATGTAGCTCACCTTCTTGATCGTTACATTGTCTTGAATAACATCTCCATATCCCAAAATTGGTGAAAACTGGTCATTTCCAAATCTGACGTTCCTGCAGAATTTCTCTTTATAATTAGATAAAATATCTTTCTGCCCAGTCATATGCTTGGAGCAACCAGAATCCAAGTACCATATATGACGGGTCTGCACATGAGAAATCAAGGAACAACAAGTTTAGATACCCATTTATATCTGGGTCCCTTCATGTTAGCGTAAGATTTTGGCACCCATTTGAATTTGGATCCTCTTTGATTTTTAAAACCTTTTGAAATGTATGAATTATAAACATGATATAAAACAAACCAATCATCAGAATATTGGCGAGACATAAAACCATTTCGACGATATGTAGAAGACTTGTTAGTAGACAGAGATAATTGGAGTAATTGCTTTATTGAGTAATGCTTGTAAGAAGTTACAAGTTTTGGTTTGTAAAAAGCAACATTACCAACTACATCAGTATTACTAACATTCATTCTATTACAATGAATATCAGAACATGATTTTGCATTCTCATCAATTTTCTTCTTTGGTCTCCACTCTGATTTCACTTCAGGCTTTTTCCTTTTCACATCTGAAACATATGAACTTTGAAAGTTAGAACTATGAGATTTAATAGATTGTTTATTCTTTGATGTACCAGTGTTAGTTCATTTCTGTGAGTACCTATTCCTTTTCTTCTTACCTTTGACATGAGTAGTACTCACAAAAACTGGTTTATCAACTTTCATTGATGATTCACCTTTCTCATACACACTGGGTAAATCATTAGAATTAATAATAAATTGTGTATGTTCTGGAAGTTTTGCACTAAAATCAAATTGATCAACACATTCATCAAAACAACCATCAGAGTTTAGGAAATCAAACTCTTCATCAAATAAACTATTAACATCATTTGATTTAGAAGCTTTGGAAGACTTTGAGAAATCTGTGTTAGTGAAAACAGTTGAAAATATCATTTATTCTAGCCCAGTTAAAATCCTCTCTTCTACAAGAGTATTCTCAAGTTCAGAAATTTTACTTTCTAATGAGAGGTGGAACATAAATTTTGCCTTCAATATGTTTTGCCTCTATTTCCTTTGTAGAACAGCTTTGAAAATAATCGTTAGAAAGAAATTTTGATTGTGTAGAACTATAACTAGAATTCAACCTCTCATATCGGAATGGAAGTTGCATTTTAGTTTTATTCTTTCTTTTCTCAATTTCCTTAGCTTCATCCTCATTTGATAGTTTTGTTCATTTAACATTGAGTTCAGGGTATTGAGGTGCCAATTTTAGAAAACCAAAGTCATACAACGCATGCACTTTGGAAATACCCTTTTTCAGATAGTGTGGGTTATCATAGCCAAGACCCCAGCACTCACTACTCTCTTTTGGTTTATTGAGATGAATTGTTTGCTCAGTCTGACCAAAAATATAGAGTTTTTCTTCCAAAACACTCACTTTCTCAACTAAAGATTTGTTTTCTTTCTTTAATGATAAACACTTTTGCGCAACCTCTTTAACCTCAAGTTCACACAGTTTAAAGTTTGATGATGTTTCAGATAATTGATTATGGATTACAGTCTTTTCTCTAGCACTGATATCAATATTTTCTTTAAAGCCTCAATCAACACATTCTTCTCAGCAATATCATTGTTGAGCTTCAGTATTGATTGGTTTTTCTCTTTAATGATACATTTTTCACGTTTAAGTTTAGACTATAAATCCTGAACTTCAATCATCATGGATTGCAATTGATTTAGAAAATCAGATTCAGTCATATCACATACCTCTTCAGTATCCTCAGCATCAGAATCTGCTTCAGTGACATTCTGACCCATAAAGCACATGTGAGCATTTTCTTCCTTATCAGAATCGGGTTCGGAATGATCCAGCCAGTATTTGTCTTCAGCCATTAATGCTTTTTCCAGCTTCTTGCTGCTTGGCCAAAAGCATTTTGTTCTTGTAGTATTCTGAATTGCGAACCTTCGGCTTCCGGCAATCCTTAGCAAAATGGCCTACTTTGCCGCAGTTATGGCATTTTACTGACCCAAATTCTTTCTTCTCTCCATACTTTTTCTCCTAAAACCTTTTTCCTTCAACTTTCTCCTTGTGCTCATAGTTTCTGGAACCTGATGAGTACCTCTGACTGTTTGACCCTGGTTTCTTGTTGAATTGCTTCTAGAAAGCTTTGCTCAACAGTAGCATAGCTTGCTTCAGATTCTCACCATCATCAGAATCAGAATCTTCACTTTCTTCATCATCCTCATATTCAGAAACTATCACTTTCTTTTTCTTCTTCAAACTTACAGATCTTTTCTCTTTCTTCTTAACAACTAATGCCACTGGATCAACTGTTGGTTTCTCAACTTTCTTCTTTTCAGCTTTAATCTCATCAACCTCTTCTCCGTTTTTTCTAAGAGTCTCATAAACTTCATGTAGTGGTATCTCATTCAGATCCTTCTACTGTTTCATCTGCCGAGTAAACCTCTTCCACTCTGGTTGTAAAATACTCAGAAACTTGACATTCAACTCAATCTGTGATTTCTATACTCTGTTCTTACTCAACTCGTTCAGAATAGTAACAAACCTGTCATAGGTAGCTTCAAGACTTTCACCTTCCTTAGCTTTGAACTCTTCATAATTGTTCAGACAATTTGATAACTTTAGCTGATTCCCAATCTTTGATCCTAGCATCATCTTTTCAAGTTGATCCCACATATGCTTCCCTGTAGCATTATAGCTGTCTATCTTGACATATATCTCATTGGGACCTTGCAGAATAAAAGATCTGGCCAATCTGTCAGTTTTTTTCCTTTTCTTTTGTTCCTCAGTATATTCTTTTGATGGCATCGGATACTCTTTATTAACTACCTCTTCACCCTCTGTTTCTGTAGAAAGAATCTTAGTTGGAGGTTTCATCACTCCTTCTTTAAGAGACAGTCTGATGTAGTCATCCAGATCATTTCGGTCAATGAAGTCCAAAAATATGTCCTTCCATTCCTCCTACTCTCCTTTGAATAACACTGGTGGTTTCACATCTGTACCAATAGCAAAAGCCTCTCTTGAAGTCATCTTAAACAATGCACTGATTTGATCGTCCAAAAATTTTGAATTAATCTTGGCTTTAACAGTCAAACTTGGTCAACGCTCGAAAAACTCGGAAAATTTTCTAAGTGTTGAAACTCGCAGAACAAAGGAACTGAAACTTTGCACAAAACGTTTCATGTACGTTTAAGGTTTGCGCAGGACGAAGGATGTGAGATCTAAGTTCGCTCACAAAGAAGGATGCGCGTTCTGAGTTCGCGCAAAACGAATTGTGAGAGTTCTGAGGTTTTCTGACAAAAAACTGTGCACATTCTATCTTCGCACAGGCAAGGCTTGCGTGTAACACCCTCAAATCTGGAAATAGCAACTAATTTAAAATTTTCTAAATACATAGATAATTGTTTCATCTACAATCATAATTTAAGATTTAACCTCAATACACAATCTATAATAAAGACGGGTGCTACTAAAACCCAATAACAATTACTATCTCCAACCTGCGGAAAACTTCATCAACAACTTACTCTTGTATAAAGCTAAGACTCAACTCTTCATGAGGATACTAGAGTCCGAACCCCCAACTAGAACCTGATGCACATGCCAACAAATAAAAAGGTTAGGCTTAACGTCTAGTGAGATCAATAGTTTTAACATGAATGAATATATCTTTAAAAGAAATGAATTCAGTTCAAATCAAGATCTTTCGAAATGGTTAACTTTAGGAATGAAAACGACGCATTTTCCCATAATATGCACTTTTAAAGACAATGCTCCTAAACACACATTCTTTATAAAACCATGCAACCCATAACTCACCCAAAACGGGATTATAATTCGACCCCCAATTTATAAAGATGTAAATAATACTTCACATCCCAAAACACCCAAAACACGGTTGAGGCATAATACTCGACCCTTAAATAACGAAAGACAATCCATATAAATATGATACGTTATTGAAAACATGGAACTGAAACATAATACTCACGCAACCATAAAATGAAATGAAATACAAATATTAAAGCATGGACAATTAAATATCCAAAATACTGCGGGCCGACAACGGGGGATACCCGTACCCGTTGAGGGTGGAGGAGACACAAAAGTATACCACCCATACAACGTTAATCGTATGACACCTCACGACATAAATGCCCAAGTGTCCCTACGATTTCTTGACAAGTTTCACCTAAAGAGACAACTGACCTTAGCGGATACTACTGGGAATACCGCCCCAAGGCTCGGCACACGAGGGATACAATGAAGGCATTGCCCCACACGGCGGAGGCCCCAAACGCCCATCAGAGGACTACCCACAGTCATAATAGCTCAACCGGACTCAACCCTCTTAGTGCCTACTCGTAAAAACAAGGTTATAAACCATGAGTCCCGGAGTCCAACCCCATACCACCCAATTGACCATCAAATAAGACTGACTTACGTGCCTATGGATCCAATGCAACACAGTCTAAGATTACATTGTTAAAGCGCATATTTATTGGATTCAAGATCATAATTATCTGAAGATGGAAATCTGAAGTCAAAGCTGATAAAGTCGTCTCAACAAATAGTCTAGGGTCCTTTTGTAATAAATAGTCAAAAGTATGTTTTTGTATTTTATTTATTAGGATTTATATTTAATTATTAGTTTTGTTTTTGTATTTGGGCCAAGCCTTGCAAAACCCATTAGGCTATATGGCCTAAGTATAAATTATCTTAATTTAGTGGTTATTAGGTTAGAGAGGTTATTGGAGCTAATTAGAGAAAATAATTATAGAGTGTGGTGGTGGTGGTGCGCCGTTTACAGAAGAAAAGCAGAGAGAAAGGTCGGTTTCTTGTCAAGAACAATTGTAACCGTTTGATTAATCAATATCAGGTTTGCATTATTGTGTTGTTTATTGATTTACTTGATTGAATGATTACGTATTGGGAAACACAATTGGTATCAGATCTATGTATGTATGAATCCTTTCTGAGCAAGATCGAGCCTACACACGTATCTGAGGCCCTTGCCGATTCAGATTGGGTAACTGCGATGCAGGATGAGCTGAATCAGTTTAAAGCACTGAAAGTCTGGAGACTCGTACCCAAACCGCAAGGTAAAACCATCATTGGTACAAAATGGGTGTTCAAAAACAAGAAATATGAAGATGGCACCGTTATCCGAAACAAAGCACGATTTGTCGCTAAGGGATATAGGCAAGAGGAAGGGATAGACTACGATGAGACTTATGCTCCAGTGGCACGTATAGAGGCGATGCGGATGTTCTTAGCCTATGCAGCCCACAAGAACTTCACCGTCTATCAAATGGATGTGAAGACAACTTTTCTGAATGGAGTACTCAAGGAAGAAGTCTACGTCTTACAGCCAAAAGGGTTTGTAAATCCAGATAATCCGAACCACGTCTACATCTTGTATAAAGCTCTTTATGGACTGAAACAAGCTCCTCGCGCCTGGTATGATATTCTATCTCAATTCTTGGTCAAGTCAGGTTTTACAAAAGGTACGGTTGATACCACTCTTTTCATTAAAAAGGGTAAAGGCGATATCATTCTTATTCAAATATATGTGGATGATATTATTTTTGGTTCTACAAATCCTAAGTACGGTAAGAACTTTGCAAACCTCATGGTGTCACGTTTTCAGATGAGCATGATGGGAGAGATGAATTTCTCTCTCGGATTGCAAGTCAAACAATTTTCAACGGGGATTTTTATCGATCAATCTAAATGCATTATGGATATTCTTCGGAAGTTCAAAATGGAAAATTGTAAACCGATTGGTACCCCAATGGCACCTAGTACTAAGATTGGCACCGATCTTTCGGGAAAGGATGTTGATGTTAGGACCTATAGAGAGATGATAGGTTCCTTAATGTATCTTACTTCTAGTAGGCCGGATATAATGTTTTCTACATGCTTATGTGCTAGATATCAGGCCAATCCTAAAGAATCCCATTTGTCTGCTGTAAAGCGGATTTTCAAGTATCTGAAGTGGACCGCAGATCTTGGTCTGTGGTATCCTAAGGATACAAGCTTTGAACTAACATCTTATTCAGACGCAGATCATGTTGGTTGCATGTTAGACAGGAAAAGCACCTCGGGTCATATACAATTCCTCGGAGATAAACTCGTCAGTTGGGCTTCGAAGAAGCAATTATGTGTATCCACATCAACGGCCGAAGCGGAATATGTAGCTGCTGCTAGCTACTGTTCTCAGGTCTTATGGATGAGAACACAACTACGAGACTATGGGTTTCATTTCAATAGAATCCCGATCTATTGTGATTCGAAGAGTGCTATTGGGATTACCGCTAACCCTGTTCAGCATACTAAGACCAAACACATAGATGTCAGGTATCATTTTATAAAAGATAATGTAGAAAAGGGAACAATTGAACTTTACTTTGTAAAAACGGATTATCAGCTTGCAGATTTGGTTACCAAATCTTTAGACGAAAAGAGATTTAATTTTCTTGTCTCAAGACTTGGTATGCTAAATCTTAAGACCTAATCGGTGGTTACCTATTAAAGTTTCTTATTGTGTCTCTTTATCATTTCTTTCTTATTATTTCCGCATGATACCTGCTCTTCAATAGTTTGTTCATAATCTCAGGGGGAGTGTGAGAAGTATCTTATGGATGGTCAATGTTGTTTTGAGGGGGAGCAAAACTGCATGCATTGTACTTACTAATTTTTTTGTTAGTAATGCATGGTTTTAGGGGGAGCATACAAGTCGAAGGAGTATGGCTATGACTTCTGATTACTTTTGATCAGAACTCGTATTTTAGTCATTTTACTGCTTTATGTCATTTAATTTTCAGTGAATAAAGTTGCTTTGACTAGACTTTTAGACTTTTGTAGGTTGAGAGATGCTTCAAAGATCATATCTTTATGACTTTACGCTTGACTTCGTGAGATGTAAGACTGCACTCAAAAGGTATAATTCCTTATCTACATCTCAACTATGGTTGAAAGAAGGACAACTTTCAATCATAAGAAAACATGTTCTTAAATGTTCAAACTACTTCCTGATTCTCAAACAGATTTCTTGAATTGGAAGTGTGATTTTAAATGTTTTCTGATTCTTCATTGAGTTTTAATTGTTCAAGTTAAATCCTCTGAGCATCATATGCTTCATAGGAAAACATGGGATCAGTGTGCTAGGACTTAAAAGAAACTTCTATGGATTCACGTTAACCAATGTTTCCTACCCAAGAAGTTAATCATTTAGTGATTGCATGTGAGGAGTCAAAAGAAATGAGTGTGGGATGTGTGATGAGAGAATATGTCAAAAGAGAGTTCGGTTAGCTGTGAGCTTAATGATAAAAATAAGGAGGGTGAGAGAACAGAGTAAAAGAATATTAAACTCTGCACCAACTACTTTCTAATCCGGGGAACCACATTTCTAATGCTTCACATTTCTTTGGTGAACATTATTGAAACAGGCAACTAGCCCATGCCAACTCTTGACATTACCCCACCTACCACTCATTTTCTTCTCAACAAGAAAATGTTTCATTTTCAAAGGGGACGCATCACATATGCTATCTGATTTTCATTTGGAAAATCTGGATATTGAAAAGAAGGAAGTCTGCCCCACCTTCACACTTCTCTAATGCACATTGAGTCTGTGTTTAACTAACTGTTGTCTCAGTGCTTTACACTTTTTGAGCCTTATAAGCAATCATCTTATGCTTAATTTATTCTATCACTTGCATGAACACACAAAGAATTTGTTTCTTTGTCATAACATTCATAGAAATTGCCTTTGTGGTGTTTTGATGATTGAATGGAAGCCCTGGGGGAGTGAACATCACAAAAGCTCCTTTATATTATATATTCGTTACACACAGTGACTTTGTGTTACTGACAGACAATTTTAACTGATTCATTTGTTGATTCAGGTGTTACACTTCATTTTCTAAATTGTCTAGATTTGCAAAGATCTGGATGCACATCTTTATGAATTGACGGATAATCAGTGGTTGTGTTTGCAAGATGAATGGTGGAAGACATTTCTTGAAGACACGTTTTGATGAACTCTTTGCTCTTTTCATCAAAAAGGGGAAGAAGCGTCAATCAAGAAATGCGGAGATAAAAAGTTTTTGAAAGAATTTCTGAAGATATTCTGAAGATATGCTGCTTTGAAGAAATTTTCTTTGAAGATGATTTGCTAAAGCATTCCGAGCTGAAACTGGAGATAATTTCTTTCCAAAAGATATTCTCATCGATTGGGGAGATTGCTACATTCTGAAGACAAAGAGGAAGATTACATTTTCTGAGCTTAAAGAATGATCTTGATCCAAAGGGGGAGATTTTTAAAGCGCATATTTATTGGATTCAAGATCATAATTATCTGAAGATGGAAATCTGAAGTCAAAGCTGATAAAGTCGTCTCAACAAATAGTCTAGGGTCCTTTTGTAATAAATAGTCAAAAGTATGTTTCTGTATTTTATTTATTAGGATTTATATTTAATTATTAGTTTTGTTTTTGTATTTGGGCCAAGACTTGCAAAGCCCATTAGGCTATATGGCCTAAGTATAAATTATCTTAATTTAGTGGTTATTAGGTTAGAGAGGTTATTGGAGATAATTAGAGAAAATGATTATAGAGTGTGGTGGTGGTGGTGCGCCGTTTACAGAAGAAAAGCAGAGAGAAAGGTCGATTTCTTGTCAAGAACAATTGTAACCGTTTGATTAATCAATATCAGGTTTGCATTATTGTGTTGTTTATTGATTTACTTGATTGAATGATTACGTATTGGGACACACATACATGGTTACACATAAATGACTAAAGCACTCGAGCCTGTAATTATCAATAATATGCAATAAAATGCATTAAGATGTAAATCGTAATTTGGACTCTAAATCGAGCCATTAAAACCGGACAAATGTCCTCAATACTATTTAAGTCGACACCGAGAGCTAAAATGCTCAAAATCCATTTGACCGACAATTAACGTTCCCCAAATAATGAAATGTCTTCAAACAACGTTTATGAAGACACATACCTCAAAGACGTGATGAACCCAAAACTCAACATGTATTGGGACCAAAGATTTTCCAAAGGGTTTATGAATGCAAATACACCAAAATGCATATAACATGAAATATACTTTGTTTGTACAAAAATCATCAAAGATGCATAAATTATAAAATAGATTTTACTTGTACAAAATCACCAAGAATGCGTAAATCATGCTATTTAGTTGTTGAAATATTCAAAACCCAATATGAGCATTTTAGGAGGTTAAAACAACCCAAGTTTACCAAATATGAAAACTTATCAAAATACTCACACATTGACAAATACCATGTAAAACATACTTTTACTTCAAAATACACATTTTGGCATGTACACCGTTTTAACACATCAACTTGAACTCACCTTGCTAATTTAGGCTAAATCTAGATTTCACCCAATGAGCTCTTTTGAAGGCCGCTTGAATCCTCAAGACGAGAACTTCCAAAACCTAGATCCATACATACCAAACCATTTAGAAACATTCCCCAAACGCTTATCATCAAAATATCCATTTTGGGTAAAACACTAATTTTGACCCAAGACTTCCAAAATCTTCCAAACCGAAATTAAAGAAATCAAACACTAGGAAACCATCAATGGAGCATCAATAACTTATATTAAGGTTTAGAAATGGGAAGGATACACTTACCACTTACGTTTTGGTGAAAACCTAGAAAACCCCAAAATTCTTGAAGATGGAGGTGAAGATGATGAGCTCTTGACTTTTGCTTCCAATCCACCACCAAATACTCTTTAACCCTCTCAAAACTAACACTTTAGACTTGAAAAGATCTCAAAAATAAACCATATCATTTTGAATCGCCCAAAACGGAGTAGAAATGAGCAAGATATGACCAAATGAAGAAAATCCCGATTTTATGCACTGTGAGATTGGCGCGACCCTCCCACGCGACAGTGACATTTGTCACTGTAGCGGGCACTGTCACGCGAGATGTACTGAAAGTCTTTTGCCCCGTGCGACCCTGCCATGCTACAGTGCCATTTGTCACTATAGCGGGCACTGTCGCGCGAGATGTACCGAGGGTCTTTTCGACCCCTTTCTCGACGACTTTCCCGACCGTTTCTCGACCGTTCTCCCAGCCATTCCTCGATCGCTCTCTCTAAACATTTGATGCTATTATGCCAGATATCCTGCCATTGTCATAATTACATGGCACATTCGTTGGGACGACCAACCACTTGGTAATCGTCGTTGCTATTATGACATAGGTCACAACTGCATGGCACTATAGTCGGGACTACCACACTTTCAGTACCATTGGTGCTATTGTGAAAGATGTCACAACCACATGTCACTATAGCCGAGACGACCATACGTGGTTCTTCCTTTACGTACTCACCCCGTTCAACACTTTTCTTCAACTGGGATAGAAATATGGGGTGTTACATTGCAAGTTTTGACACTTCAAGCAAAACACTTCGTGCAATGCGTCTGCGCGTTCAGACACTTAGAAAAAATTTCACACTTTAACTTCGCACAAAATGAAGACTTCTCGAACAATGTCAACTTCTCGTAGAACAAAGAAACACAAAACACGTACACAAAGATGTGCGCGTTTCTACTTCTCGCACGCTTAGGCTTGCGAGTTCTTCATCCCTTTGCGAGTTTTAACCCTTCGCGTGTTCTTCCCTATGAGCTTTGCGTGTTCTTCAGATCTAGCGTGTTCTTCGTATTTTCGACTAAAACCAACTTTTTCAACTTGAATTCTATTCAAACCTTCGAATTAGGCCTTGAAACTTTGTAGATTTGCTCTAGAACGAATATCGAATAGGTTACAAACACGTAATTTCAAACAAAAACACCAAAATTACTAATTTGATCTAAACTCAGAACGTTTGACAAACTCGAACTGAATTACAAGAAAATCCAAAAATTCACACAGAAAATATGTGAATTAGACAAAGCAATTCAAACTAAACATGTTTTAAACATCAAATCGAGTACAAAACAATCAAACACAGATCCAAAACCACACTGAATCTCCAAAATCAAATCTGCTCAGATGCCTTGTGAGTTCTTGAAAAATGTCGACCACAGATCAAATCTAAACCATTTCTGAATTCTTGTTCTGCTCTGATACCAATTGTTTTCCATAGATCAAGATGACAACAAACAATCAATTGAACCAATTCTATTTCAATTTTAATTTCGATTACAAGAAACTTTCATAATATTTCTCTCTCTATAAACACGCTCAACTCTAGCCTCTCACACTTAGCCTTCTAGTCATATGAGTCTGCAAACAAAAACTATTTATATTAACTACACTTACAAGACAAAACACTTTGACTTTGACCTTTATTACAAAGACTTTGACTTATGCTTGAGAGATGACTTGAGCTTTTGACTTTGACTTTTATCTTCCACCTTCATGATCTTGTATCAAACATATTTGTGTACTAACATAGGTATTTTGAAATTTTCCTCTCTCCTCTGAACCTAATTCCAGCAAAATACAATGTGATACGAAATACACTATGATACACCGTGATACCCTTTGTGATACAAGACCCATTATGATGTCACTGTGATACCCACTAAAACAATTAGAATCAACAAGTATAATATCGGTTATAAACTCTCAACTTATAACAAGTATACATTGTGATACACTTTGTAAAACAACAAAAATACATTGTGATACACTGCATAAAACTACGAAAACACGATGTGATACACTTCGTAAAACTCTGAAAATACGTTGTGATACACTTCGTAAAACTATGAAAACACACAAAAATACATTGTGATACACTTCGTAAAACAACGAAAACACGTTGTGATATACTTCGTAAAACAACCAAAACACTATGATACACTTCATCGGAGTTCCAATCTGGGTTTCTTCGAGATCAGGCTTCTAGTGCACCGATGAGATCGTCGTCATAGTAGACCGGCGAAATCTGGGTTACATCTTAGACATTACGTATCCAGTGAGATCTGAGTTACATCTTCGGCGTTACATCTCCGACAAATCTCGGTTACAATTGTTGGACTGTCGTTTTCTTCGTCCCCATCCATGTCGACCTCCAAAGAAGTTACCTGGTGTGATCATGGTGGCCAAGAGTGGATGGTTTTGACCGTAGCGACTATCGATGGTGATACATATAAATATAGAGCGTAGGAAGAGTTGTCGTTTTACGACGTAGGGTTGCCGAATAAAAGAGATGGTGGTCTATGTTGTTGCTTTTCATATGGCCGAATGAAAGAGATGGTCGTGCTATGATTTTCCAGCCGACATTGAAGGTTTAGAAAGAGAGGGAGAGAGAGAGAGAGAGAGAATGAGAGATACCAATCTATCCTAAAATTATGGGATTGAAAAAAATAAAATTATTTATGAGTTGTCATATATCAATTTACTAAATTAACCTTCAGTAATTAATTAATAATAAAATACAAAATTTTAAATGAGTGGTTTATATTGGATCTCACGGTTATCACAAATTACTGAGTTCTCATTTGATTAATCCCATATATATATATGTGTGTGTGTGTGTGTGTGGGTGGGTTGTATTAAGTCCTAAATTCAAGTTCTAAACACTATGATTAACAAGATGACAACAATTCAATCAATCTCCATATATATATATATATATATATATAGAGAGAGAGAGAGAGAGTCGGGTTCAAACGAGAACTATACCTATTTAAAAGAACACGAGAACTAACAAAATCATTAGTGATTTTACATTAACACACGAAAAAAGGATTTTGGCCGCGGCTTCAGGTTTGTGTGACTTTTTTGCACGTTAATGTAAAATCACCAATGATTTTGTTAGTTCTCGTGTTCTTTTAAATAGTTATTGTTCTCGTTTGATCCTCCCTCTATATATATATATATATATATATATATATGGGTTGTACTAAGTCCCAAATTCAAGTTCTAAACACTATGATTAACAAGATGACAACAATTCAATCAATCTCCATATTATTTCAATCTCAAATTCGATATACTGTAAGTTTCTCCCTCAAACTTTCTCTCTCTAGAATATGCATACAATGAACACAAAATCCTCTATAAACTCAACTAGTCATATCCCTATTTGGAAAGACTATTTATACAAGGAACAAAAACACTAACATATTACAACACTTTGACTTTCACATTATTACAAAGGACTTTGACTTTGCTTGAAAGTTGACTTGAACTTTGACTTGACTTCAATCTTCAAAATTATATGATCTTGTATCCAACATATTATATGCTCTAACATTCTCCCCTTTCGGATCAAGATCATCTTTAAACGATTTGCAAAACAATCTCTCCTTTGTTCAATTTCTGTCAAACAGGACCATTATCAGAAATACAGCAATTGAGACATTCTCCCCCTTTGTCAGATTACTTCAACAAAGATCATTTCCATAAACATTAGCATTGAAGTCCAATCTTTCCTTATCTTCAAATACAATTATGTATTCTCCCCAAAGTCTTTGAATAACATCTTTTGCAATTAGCTTTAACATTCTCCTCCAAGGTAATAAGAACCTCTTTCAGACATCGGAAAGAAATTATCTTCAGACTTGGCTCTCTTTTCTTCAACAAATCAATCTTCAAAGAAAATTTCAGTACTTTCCCACAAATAATCTGAAACACTTGAAATTTCTCTTTCAATTCTGAATAATCTTCCCATAACTGATAAAATCTTTTCTTCAGCAAACATTTCTAGAGAAAATCGTTTCCCCTTTTTAAACATTTCTTGATCACATCTCTCCCTTTTTGATGATGTAGAGCATAGAAATCATCAAAACTTTCACAAGAAATGTCGTTGAACTTTTCTGACTAACCGTCAATTCATAAAAATATTCATCCAAATCTTTTCAAATTCAGACAAAATAGAGTATAACACCTAAATCAACAAATGAATCAGTTAATATGACTGTCAGTAACACGAAATCACTGTGTGTAACGAATACACATTGGAAAGGAGCTTTTTGATGTTCACTCCCCCAGGTCTTCCATTCAATCATCTAATAACACAAGTTTATTCTATAAACGTTTAGACAGAAAAACGAATTTCCTGTGTGTTCGTGCTTGTGTATGAAAGAATTTAATCATAATGATTGATTTATCAGGCTCAACATTGTGTAAACCATTGAGACAACAATAGTAATACACATACTCAATTGTGCATGATTGAAGTGCGAAGGTGGGGCAGACTTCCTTCTTTTTCAATATACAGATTTTCCAAATGAAAACCAGCTAGATTATGTGTTGCATCCCCAAGAAAAATTGAAACATTTCTCTGTTAAGAAAGAAATGAGTAGCAGGTGGGGTTAAAATAAGAGTTGGCATGGGCTAGTTGCCTGTTTCAATGATGTTCACCAAAGAATTGTGAAACAAACATAAATGTGGTTGCCCGACTCAAAAAAAAGTTGGTGCATACTCTGATATCTCACCCTCTTTCTTTTTAACATTGAGCTCGGTTCTAACCAAACTCTCTTTTTCATTTTACCTCATCACACATACCCACACTCAGATATTTTGACTCCTCACACTCTCGATCACTTAAGGATTAACTTCTTGGGTAGGAAACACTGGTTAATGTGAATGCATAGAAGTTCTATTAAGCTCACACAATGATCCCGTGTTTTCCTAAAGGCATCACGTTGCTCAAACGGTTTAACTTTTCAGTTAAAGCACAATGTAAAATACAAGTCAGATAAGTGTATGCTCTTGAATGTAATCATGAAGATTTGAGCATATTTATCATTGAAGATCTTTCAAAACAAATATATGGAATGAATGAAATGAATACAATAAACTTGTTTGAAAATCTGACATTGTATGAAAAGAAAATATTCATATTTGATCTTTTCAATCAAAGATTAGGTCATGAAAATTGGAATTTTCTATACGAATCAAAATATAGACAGTCTTGAAAGAAACGTTTCGAAATGAAATCAATGCTCAAACTTTGAATTTCAATCGGGGTGTCTTACCATCGAAAATATGGTTCAATATGAGACATGGTAAGAGCATTTCCAACAGAATATTAAACCGGTGTGTGTGAATACTTGATAGTATATGGAAAATATAATACACAAGTATTTATCTTTGGAAACACACTGTTCATAAACATTTAAGCACATTTAAATGAAAACATTTAAAAATCACACTTCTAAATTCATGAAATCATTTTGAGAATAAGAAGTTGTTTGAACACTTAAGAACATGTTTTCTATGATTGAAAGTCGCCTTTCTTTCAACCATATATGAGATTAAGAATATAATTAAACCTTATGTTCATCTTCAATCTCATTAAGTCAGCTCAAAGTCATATTTGATATGATCATGTAAGCTCCCACTAAAAATCTGCAACAGTCAAAAAGTTATCAAAGTACAAAGCTTTATTCACAAACTTTATTAAAAAGTAAAAACATGAAAGCAATAAAACGTGTTAAGAACGAGTTCTGATCAGACATAATCAGAAGACATAATCCTTACTCCCCCTGAAATTATGCATCAGAAAATTTATCAGTAATAGACATATGCACAATTTATAAACTCCCCCTGAGATCATGAACAAACATAAGTGCATATATCGTTCAGAATAAAAAAAAATAAATAAATGAAGAAAAAATAACAATAAAAACTTTAATAGCTAATCACAGATTAAGTCATGAGATTTAGCATATCAAGTTTCAAAATGAGAAAATTAAATCTCTTTTCATCAAGTGGTTTTGTGAACAAATCTGCAAGTTGGTAATCCGTGTTTACAAAATAAAATTCGATTGTACCTTTTTAACATTGTCTTAGATAAAATGATATCTCACATCAATGTGCTTAGTCATTGTATATTGAACAGGATTCGCAGATATGGCAATTAACCGTTTTGAATCACAGTATATCGGAATCTTGTTGAATGTGAAGCCATAATATCAGAGTTGTGTTCTCATCCACAACACTTGAGTAAAGCAGCTCGCCGCAGCGACGTACTCTGCCTCAGCTATTGATGTGGATACACAGAGTTTTTTCTTTGAAGCCCAACTCACGAGTTTATCGCCAAAAAATTGTATGTGTCCCGACGTACTCTTCCTGTCAAGCATACACCCTGCATGATCTGCATCTGAATATGTTGTGAGCTCAAAACCTGTATCCTTAGGATACCACAGACCAAGATCTGCAATGCCCTTCAGATACCTAAAAATACGCTTTACAGCGGAGAGATGGGATTATTTAGGACTAGCCTGATATCTTGCACATAGACATGTAGAGAACATAATATCTGGCCTACTAGATGTTAAATACATTGCAGAACCAATCATACCTCGGTAGGTTCTAACATCAACAGCTTTTCCCGAAGGATCAGTATCGATCTTAGTTCTAGGTGCCATTGGGGTTCGAATAGGAGTACAATTTTCCATTTTAAATTTTCTGAGAATATCTAAAATGTACTTTGCTTGATTAATAAAAATCCCCGTGGAAAATTATTTGACATGTAATCCGAAAAAGAAATGTATCTCTCCCATCATACTCATCGGAAATCTGGACACCATAAGGTTAGAAAAATTCTTACAGTATTTAGCATTAGTTGAGCCAAATATGATATCATCCACATATATTTGAATTAAAATGATATCGACTTTTTCCTTTTTAATAAAAAGAGTAGTATCGATTTTACCTTATGAATAGGCCAAATTGTCTTAAAATTTTTGATAAAACTTCATACCAGGCTCGAGGGGATTGCTTCAGACTGTAAAGAGCTTTGTCCATAATATATACATGGTTTGGTTTCTCTGAATTGACAAAACCTTCAGGATGAGATACATAGACTTCCTCCTTTAAGATGTCGTTTAGAAAGGCAATCTTCTGATAGACAAAGTATCCATCTGATAGACAAAACCGTCCATCTGATAGACAAAAACGTCCATCTTATAGACAGTGAAGTTCTTGTGTGTGACATATGCTAGAAACACGTGGTTTGCTTCTTTCCGCGTAACTGGAGCATAAGTCTCGTCATAGTCAATACCTTCCTCTTGCCTATATCCCTTCGCCACAAGTCTTGCTTTGTTTCTGATAACGATACCATCTTCGCCTTTCTTGTTCTTGAACACCCATTTAGTGTCGATTATAGTCTTTCCTTCAGGTTTAGGCACTAATCTCCAGGCCTTAAGCGCTTCAAACTGATTCATCTCTTCTTGCATCGCAGTCACTCAGTCTTAGTCAGCTAGACCTTTAGATACTCGAGTTGGCTCTATCTTGCTAAGAAATGAATCATTTATGCACATATTTAATGTAGCAGACCTAGTTTGCACCGGTTCGGATGGATCTCCAATGATTTGGCTTATCGGGTGCTCTTTGGTCCACTTGTGTTCATCAGGGAGTGGATTAGATGTAGATTGATCATAATGCTCATCTAAAAATCCATTTTCAGATTCTTCATTTTGTTCAGGATTAGGTAGAGATTCAGTTGAAGTATTATGTGCAGAAGCTTCAGTTAGTTGGACATTTTTTGTCTGTTGATTATTCGTTACCTTGCATCCAAATGATTCAGCAACTTCTGGCTCTTCACTTTCTTGTACTGCTTCAACTGAAAGAGTGAGTGTTTGAATAGGAGTTTCTTGCTGAACCAGGGAACAGATTCAGTAGACACATCTGAAGTGATTGGATGATGATTACTTGAATCTTCAGGTTTGTCAATCACAACAGGTTTAGACAATTTAGACCCAAGAAACTCATCATAAAAGAATTCAAACAATAAATATAATTCTGATAAATGAGATGTAGAAGTTGATGGTTTATCAGAATTAGTTGCATTAACCACAGGTTCTGGACTGATCTGCCCAGAAGCTAACACTCCAATTAGTACGGGTTCTGAACTGTTTTGTTCAGAAGCCAACTCTTCATCGAATGTCACATTAACGCTCTCGACTACGATCTTCGACTTCTTCAGGTATCCTCTGTAAGCAACAGACGATTGAGAATAGCCAATAAAAATGCCTTCTTCAGCTTTTGGACTGAACTTATTCAAGTTATCCTTATCATTCAGTACGAAACACCTGCATCCAAAGATATGAAAGTGTTTAATGCTGGGATTCGATTATTTATTAAAGCATACGGTGTTTTACCGAACCGGCGGTGGATAATGGAGCGATTTTACGTGTAGCATGCAGTCGAAACAGGTTCAGCCCATAGAAATATAGGTAGTTCTTATTGACTCAGCATAGTTCGAGCGGCCTTGACTAGCGTCCTGTTTCGTCTTTCGACAACTCCATTATGTTCAGGCATTCTGGAAGCAGAAAACTGATGTGTTATCTTGACCGATTCGAGATAATCTGCAATAATTTTGTTCATGAATTTTGTGTCGTTGTCTGTTCGAAGAAACTTGACAGTCTTTTGCAGATTCACTTGAGTAGTCTTTAAAAATGTGATGATGAGTTCGGGCGTCCCATCTTTTGTTCTCAGAAATTTGACCCAAGTGTATCACGAGTAATCATCCACAATCACTAACACGTCTTTCTTGTCGTTTATGCTTTGAGTACGCATCAGACCGCAGAGATCCATATGCAGTAACTTCAGAGATGAACTTGTACTAGGCTCAGGTTTTGGCTTATGAGCAGCTCTTTTCATCTTGCCTTTCTCGCACGCTGCATAGAGATGTTCTTTAATATACTTGAGCTCTGGAAGTCCTTTCACTAAATTACCCATGACCAACTTGTTGATGTAGCAAAAATTCAGGTGAGGAAGCCTTTGATGCCATAACCAACTTTGTTGCAGCGAGGCTTTTGATAGTAGACACACCTCATTATCAGTCTGGACTTTTGACAAGTTAATCGTATGGAGGTTTGACTTTCTCATTCCGACCAAAAGTTCTTTTCCATCTTTTATTCTGACACAACAACTTTTGGACTTGAATTTAACCTCTAAATCTTTGTCACAGAACTGTCCAATGCTGAATAGGTTATGCCCTAAACCTTCGACATAGCTCACCTACTTGATCGTTACGTTGTCTTGAATAACATCACCATAACCCAGAATTGGTGAAAACTGGTCATTCCCGAAGCGCACATTCCCACAAAATTTCTATGTATAATTAGGCAATAAATCTTTCTACCCGGTCATATACTTGGAGCAACCAAAATCCAAGTACCACATATGACGGGTATGCATAAGAGAAATCCGGGAACAACAACTTTAGTTACCCATTTATATTTGGGTCCTTTCAAATTAGCGTAAGATTTTGGCACCCATTAGAATTTGGGTCCTCTTTTATTTTGAAAAACATGAGAAACTTTAGAATGATAAACATGATAAGAAGCAAACCAATCATCAGAATATTGGCGAGAAACAAAATCATTCCGTCTATATTTAGAGGACTTAGTAGTAGACCGAGATAATTGGAGTAATTGCTTTATTGAATATTTCTTGTAAGAAATTACAAGTTTTTGTTTATAAGAAGCAATAGTACCAACTATATCAGAAATACTATCAGTCGTTCTATTACAATCAATATCAAGACATGATTCTGCAAGCTCATCAATCTTCTGCTTTGGTCGCCACTCAGTTCGCACTTCAGACCTTTTCTTTTTCAATTCTGAAACAAAAGATTTAGATTTGTTAGGAAAATGAGATTTCTGAATTGGTTTTTTCTTTTGCTTACTTGTGTTGGTCCGTTTCTCTGAGCGCCTTTTCTTTTGCTTTTTACCTCTTTTCATAATAATTGGTACTCACAGAAACTGATTCACCAACTTTAGTTGATGATTCACCTACTTTAAACACACTAGGTAAAGCATCAAAATTAATAATAAAATCAGAATGATCTGGAAGTTTTGCATTGAAGTCAAACATATCAGTACTTTCATCAACATAACTATCATCAGAATTTAAAAAATAATTTGCAAACACAAATAAGTCATCAAAATCATCTTCATTACTGTAGAAAATACAACTTGTTCAATATCAACCAAAATTCTTTCGTCAGATAACGCATTTTCAAGATCAATTATTTTGCTTTCTAAAACAAGCGGATGAACATAGATTTTGGCTTTAAAAGGTTTTGCCTCTAACTCTTTAGTAGAATATGTATCAAAATAATCATTCGAAAGAAACTTTGGTTGTTCTGAAAGGTAACTATCATTCATCTTTTGATAGCAGAATGGTAGTTGCATTTTCGTTTTGTTCTTTCTATTCTCTTCTTCCTTGGCCTCTACTTCATCAGAAGATTTGGTAACAAATTTGGGTTTCAAATGAGGATGTTTGTTAGCCGCTTGCAGAAAATCAAAATTATACAAAGCTGGCTGTTTTTTGATTGCTTTCTTCAAATAGTGTGGGTTATCGAAACCGAGACCCCACTTTTCTTTAACATCATTTTCCTCATTTGGTGTGTTTAGAAAGATGGTTTGATCTGTTTGTCCTCTAGCATACAATTTGGCTTCCAAACCATTTACCTTTTTCTCCAGATTCTTATTCTCAAGCTGCAATTTGTGAACTTTTAACACAAATTCTTGTTTCTCAAAATCAGACTTTGAAAGTTTAGAAACAACTTCAGAAATCTTAGTTTCAAAACAATCTTTTTCTTGTTTAAAAACAGTAGTAGATTTGTTCAAAGAGTCAATCAAACTTTTGTTCCCAACAAATTCCTTGTTGAGATAAAAAATAGTTTGACGCTTCTTAGCAACTCTGCTTTTCTCCTTTTTCAGTTTTGCTTGAAGGTCTTGAAGATCAATCATCATGGCTTCCATTTTATTTAGAAAATCAGATTCAGAAAGATTTAGTACCTCATCAGATGTTTCTTCGTCAGATTCATCATACTTCACTTCTTTCCCCATCAAACACATATGTGCGGTTTCTTCTTTTTCTTCTTCATCTGAGTGGTCAATCCAAAACTCGTCTTCTGCCATTAAAGCCTTTCCCGCTTCCTTCTGCTTTGCCAGTAGCATCTTGTTCTTGTAATAATCAAAATTTCTTACAGTAGGCTTCTGACAGTCTTTGGCGTAATGACCAACTTTACCGCAGTTGTAGCACTTTATCAGTTCATCAGACCTTCTTCCTTCCATCTTTTCTTTGTGATCAAAGTTTCTCGACCCAGAAGAGTATCTCTGACTGTTTGAACCCGACTTTTTATAAAATTTCTTTTGGAAAGCTCGGGTCAGCAATAACATTTTTTGTTTCAGTCCTTCACCATCGTCAGACTCAGAATTACCACTGTTTGAATCATCAGAACTTGGAAGCACAAACTTCTTCTTCTTCTTTTTATCCTTCTTCTATTTTTCTTCTTAGCTATAACTAAGGCAATGGGGTCAACAACTTTTTCAGCCTTTTTCTTCTCTCCTCTTTTTTCTTCTACCTCCTCCTCATTATGCCTTAGTGTTTCATACACTTCATGAAGAGGGATGTCACTGAGATCTTTCATTTGTTTCATCCTTCTTGTATGCTTTTTTCCATTCTGGTTGAAAGATGCTGAGGAATTTAACGTTGTTCTCTATTTTCTTCTTCTTTACTTTGTTCTTTGCTATCTCATTAAGAAATAGAACAAATATCTCATATGTTTCCTCAAGGCTCTCATTCTCCTTAGCCTTGAATTTCTTATAGTTGTTTATGCAGTTGGCAACCTTCGTCTGATTTCCAGCCTTAGATCCCATCATCATCTTTTGAAGTTGATCCCACATCTTCTTTGCATTTGCTTTGTAGTTGTCAATTTTGATGTAGACCTCGGTTGGTATGCTTTGTAAGAGTAGAGATCTAGCTTTCTTGTCAACTTTGTATCTGTTCTTCTGCTCATCCGTGTGTTGAGAAAGATCTTTAGGAACAGTCTTTGTCTTTTGTACTCTATCTACATTCCCATCTTCGCTATCCGAGGACTCATCATCCGGAATTTCTATGGTTATTAGAACCATTGGGCCTTCCATGATTGATAGCGGAATGTTTTCTCCGTTTGCATGTTTGTCCTCAAAATCCAGAAACCGGTCTTTCCATTGCTCATATTCTTCTTTAACGAGTATCGGTGGTTTGACATCTGTGCCGATAAAGAGTGTGTCTTTGGAAGTCATCATGTCAATTAAACTGTAAAAATAAGAACTTGAAAATGATCGTTAGTTCAAGTGAAATCAAAATACAGAAAAGCTTAGAAATAATTTTTAGAAATAAAATTTCTAAAAATCTCCTAAGTATGGAATTCGCACGATACACTAAAACAAACACAATTCGCACACACAGAATTCGCAGACACAATTCACACACAAACACCAAACTTCAGAATTCGCACACTTACAAACTTAAGAATTCGCACACTACAGAATTCGCACAAATCTATATGAGAGTTCTAAGAATTCGCACACAACACTTATACGAAATCTAGACTTAGAAAGATTTGAAAATCAACTTTTCGCATAACAGAATCATATGAATTCTGTACTTTGAATTTTTTAAATCTTTTCATGCGAATTCTTCACAATTCGTATATCACTCTTATGCGAATTCTAGGATTCGTAAGATACTATATGTGAGTTCTTGATTTCTCGCACATGGGCATATGCGAATTATGTCCTTGGAAACTTTTTCAAGAAACTTTTCGTATAGAAGTCTTATGCGAATTCTTTCTTTTCGTACACAAGCATGTACGAATTCTGAAGAATTCTCACAACACACATATGCGACTTCTAAGGAATTCTCATGACACACACATGCGGATTCTATACTTGATAAATTTTCAGATAACAAAATATTGGAAATCTTCTTTGATGCGAGTTCTTGGTACGAGTTCTTGATGCAAGTTCTTGAGATCTCGTATTAAAAACCCTCTGATATTCTTAAAAAACCCACCAAATCATCGAATTTCGATCTGTAACTTTGACAATTCAATCACTTACGTATCTAGAATCTATACAACCAATGAATTTCAAAAAAATCCACTCAAAAGTACAAATTGACTCAATTACAGTGCGTTCGAACTCGTGAACTCTAAAATCGTAAAATCTCACAAATTGATGAAAATTACAGTGCAAGATTTCAACAAACCAATACAAGATCGTTCTAAAACAAGATACGAACTCAATTGAATCAAACAAACTCGCAATTACATACAAAAATTGAAAATTCGATCTAAAACTCAATGAACGGTACAAACTTCCATTTTCTTGATTATTTCAAATTGAACTCTGCTCTGATACCAATTATTAAGTCCCAAATTCAAGTTCTAAACACTATGATTAACATGATGACAACAATTCAATCAATCTCCATATTATTTCAATCTCAAATTCGATATAGTGTAAGTTTCTCTCTGAAACTTTTTCTCTCTAGAATATGCGTACAATGAACACAAAAGTCTCTATAAACTCAACTAGTCATATCCCTATTTGGAAAGAGTATTTATACAAGGAACAAAAACACTAACATATTACTATACTTTGACTTTGACACTATTACAAAGGACTTTGACCTTACTTGAAAGTTGACTTAAACTTTGACTTGGCTTGACTTCAATCTTCAATATTCTATGACCTTGTATCCAACATATTATATGCTCTAACAGGTTGTAAATTATAATGGTTGTAAATTATAAATTATATATATATATATATAATTTTATCGAAATTATATATATTAGAGATGGGTTGGTGGGTTGAGTTATGCTAACCCAATTTCAACCATCCTAACTAGCGGGTTGGCGGTTTAGCGGGTTGGAGGGTTAGGTTTAATTGGGTTGTTAGCAGGTTGGGTTGAGCGGGTTTCGCGGGTTGACGATTTTTTGTACACCCCTAGTTGCAGGGGCGGGCCTACTAAGGACCGAGCGAGGTCCCGTGTACCTGCTTACTTGATTATCATAAAATAAAATTAGGTGCAACCGCTTGATTTTAAGGGTGCCCTAAAATATTTTAAAACCAAATTTACAACACAAATATTGGTGGGATGGTCTATGTTCTTTGAGTTAAGGCTCTCCACTCTCCATATATAGCACGTCTGGGGTTTAATTCTAACTTGCACCAAATAATCGGTTCTTTGCTTAACAACTAGAAAGCCAATAACTCCTCTTGTTACTCTTATCTTTTTCAATCCTAAATCACTTTCACAAAAATAAAGTTGAATACTCATATTAATTTCATCTCCATTTCCAAATTTGTTTCCATTTTTTGTTGATTAATCGCATTTTTATAAATTATCTTTGATCATTAACTTTCCCAAAAAGTATAAGGGGGGGTTTGGTTCGTAGAATGTTTTTGAATGGAATGGAATCTATCAAAAGAATTTGACTTTGAAGGAATTGGAATTGAATGTTATCAGGTTTGACCACTTGTTTAATTGACAGACATTGGAATGGAATTTGTTAAAGGAATCGGAATCTGTCTGTTTGGTTCACATAATATAGCTTTGGAATTGAAATGAAATATTAGTAAATGACTAAAATACCCTTTTTGAAACTTTTGAAATCAAAATCCAGCTATTGTGGTTCAAATCGGTGGTAGTTGGCGATGGTTTAAATCGGTGGTGGTCGGTGACGATTCAGATCGGTGGTGGTCGACAGTGGATTAGAACGATGGTTCAGATCGGTGGCGGTTTAGAATGGTGGTGGTCGGCGGATTAGAACGATGGTTCAGATCGTTACGGGGAACTTTTTGAGCAAAATACAAGACTATATCTTTGAATTATGTTCCAAAGATGAGGGGTCATAATTGTAACTTGCTTATTTTTTGAATAAAATGTGTTTGTAATTGGGATATCACAATTAGGGGCCAAAAATATAACTTCCAGGTTGGTATAATACAAACCATTTCATGATCAAGAACCAAAAATGTAACTTCCAGATTCGTAATATATTGGAATTTCATGAAGAGGGGCCAAAAACGTAAATTTTTCAACTCCTTGCATTTTCCACGAACTATTTCACGAAGTTATGATTTTTTAATGAGTTTTTAAAGTATGTTCGTATATACGAACATATATTACGAAGATGTATCAAGTTTATCAGTTCTAAGGAGGTGTTCGTATATACGAACTCCTTTCACGAACGTAACGGCTATTTTAATAAACTAAGGGAGAGAATAGCTAGGAGATAAACCCGATTTTCTGAAATGGATACTTTAATTAATTTCCCTTACATAGTACTCCCTATGGTTATATATTGTTCATTGATTGAAAATCCAACGAATCGTGTCTTTGTGATTGCATTTTTTACAACGAGTTGGATCATGAATGCAATTACAAGACCAGGGTCGGTCCTGAGGTTTCGGATGCTCAGTGCCGAAATCCAAAAAATGCCCCTAATATATAAAAAACAAACATTACTATTATTTCCCTGGTGGTAATGACAATCAAGGCTGGTATAGAAAATTTACCTGGAAAGCCTCTAAATGACCAAACTTTTTAAGTTGTGAACATCTTTCATCATCTTCGGGCTAATCTTGAACTTCCTGCGATTGAGTATCCACCCGGATAAAGGAAACTGTGCAACACCCAAAACATCAATTAAAATAAGGACACACTAAATCAAGCATATGCACGTATTGTTAGAATATAAAACAACATGCTTATTAATTGGGAACTAGAATTGTATTAAGCTATATATTTAAAGATCAAAAAGACCATCTTTTAAATCAAATTTGAATATGAACAGTATTCTTAAGGTTTTGAAAACACACTTTGAAACCTAATTTGACCTTCAATATAATTTACTATGTTTAAATAAGAACTTGTCTTGAAATAGTGAAATATACATCGAAATAAAGATCATAAGGATGTCCATCTTGTGAGGGAATTGAAGATGGTGATAGGTTGGTAGAGAAATGTTTTAGTGAGGGAAAAGAGCCGGATTTTTCTTTTGGTAACTCCTAATTAGGGATTTTCCTAGAAAAAGAATGTTGTATATTATATAAGAGAGAACCAAGTTGTCTTCAATGAGAAATATATGAAATCATTGGTCATAGGCAGCACCTACTTTGCATCAGATACTAACAACTTGTTGAATTTGTGGTCATACAGTTCCAAAACAAATAAATTTACAAGCTTTAAATATGAAACAAGAATAAAGGTTTGACCTATACCAAGAAACAAAACACGTTAAAAAGCAAAAACAAGCATACATATAATATCTATTTAACAATCAGACAAAAGTAAACAAGTGTGAGTAATTAAGCCATATGCACAACAACTTTTTTTGCAAGCCAAGAGTGCAAAATGCAAAGCATAAAGGATATCAAAAACATCTCCAGGCCACCACACCATACAAAATTAAAATCCCATGGCACATTTTTGTACAAGTGTCGTAAGCCACTTAAACTTATCTCACACATATGTTGTTTGTTAGATTAAAAGAAATCACCATCATTCTTCTACATGAAAATCAAATATCAGCATAAGAGAAAGAGATAAAGCATGAAATTTCATTCCACTTCACAAAATAACTCCAATTTAACTGGATAGGTACCACAGAGAAAGGAATCATGATGCAGAAAAAGTAGACAAAATCAAAGAAGAAGAAATTAAGAAACTACTATACAACCCTTACGAACATGAAATACAAACAATGAAAAAGAATCAAGAATAATAAACATATCAAAAAGTCAAAATTGAAACCTATGAACAGGAAAAACATACTTGTGTGGCTGAAGAGTCCTCCGGTGTAAAATCAACACTTCATAATCGAGGTCCCCTAGGGCAGAATCAGAGCATCTAGGGCGTCAATCCAAAGCGTTTAGGGCATAAATCAATACTTTAGAATAGATGAGTCATGGTGAAATATTGGTCGTTTAATCACTCAAACATGGTGAAATATGTTCGTTTAATCACTCAAACAGGGCTGAATCGAAAGCATTTTGGGGAGTGGGAGAGGTAACCGTAAAAAAGATCTCCAGAAAAGGTGTAAGAGCACTGGGTCGGTGATGCCCCCTGGGCTTTTGCTGCCCATGGTCGGGGCCCTCATGGCCTATAGCCAGGGTCGACCCTGACAGGACCCACATTGTTGATTTATTTTGGGACCAAGTTCATTAAAAATCTGCAATCATAGGGACGACTCAACTGATTAAAAAAATTACAATAATAGGGACGTAACTTGTTAAAAACGTAACCATAAATATCGTTGAAAACACCAAACCACAGGGGCAAAACATGTAATTTACTCAAAAAACAAAGAAACTTTGTTCAAGATATGTATATTGTTCCTTCTTCCCTCTTCTCTTTCTTTTTGTTCTTAGTCGGCGACCAATTCTTGTGGCCGTAGCACTTTCAACATTTTAAAAATGAACGCGAATCCTAGATATAAAACTTAGGGCTCGTTTGTTTACCGGAATATTTTTAGGGATTTGGATTTCGTAAAAAGATTTGGAGTTGAAAGGTATTGACATCCATAATTTAGATTTCATTACAATTTTACCTTTGGTCTAAAAAAAGTCGAGAATTGAAAAATCCCACAACCATAGGAATTAGAAATCTAATGGGTAGTTGATATTCAATAAGATTTCATAAGTTTTGTTTATAATAGTGTTTTAAAATATGTATATTTTTTTAATAATAATCAATTAATAAAAAATAATTCAATTATTTATAATTGAATCCCTACAAAACATTATGTTAAACCAAATCCCTCTGCAAAAGAATTTCATATTCCATAAATGCAGTTTTTCCTTGTTCATCAAGATGCACAAGTATTTGGTTTGTCCCCTTTAGACCATCTCCAATGAACCCTCTATTTGACTCTCTATCTCTATTTTACTTTTTAAATACTCTCCAATAAACTCTCTAAAATAGAAAATTGAATAGTAACAATTTATAACATAACATATTTAATTAAAACACGTCATTAACACATATTTTAACATAAAAACGTTACAAATGATAAAGATGAAAGTACATAACGACGATCGTAATAAAAACATACGTAAGTGGGAAATGGTTTTTTAAAACATTGATACTAAATAATAATCTGGTAGAACGGATCCAGATCCTCCAAGATCATTAAAATATTCTCCAAACGGCGTAGATGCATGAGGAGCTAATTGATATTGTTATTGTTCAATCCTCTTTTGTAGAATACGCGCTTGTTCGACTTGAACATATGCTCGTATATTGGGATCTTGTATTGCATTCAAGTCCCGAAACAATATTTTGTTTTCCTCCTTGCGAGTTATTGCATCAATGTAACTTTGTCTCTGCTCATTGTCTTTTTTAATTGCTCTAAAAGTTGTCTATTTTCTTTTTTGATCGTGTTGACAATAGTTGAGGTCTGCTCATCCATTTTTCTTTTCAGTTTGAATTTCTTCACCCCAACTGGTCGTGGGGATGGAGAACCACCATTCATGACATTATCATCGTCTAAATGTATAGAAAATGAAGACAAATCTGGAGATTTTTGGCCTTGATTTATTAGATTTTTTGAGTCCGAGGTGACATCCAATACCTTGTGGCCTTGATGTTTGCTTTGTGCGGTTAACACCAACTTTGAACTTCTCGAAATCTTTCATAATATTCCAAACATGTTCAAATTTCCACCCACTTTTGAAGTTTGGATCTTCCTTCAACATTACTTTGGCTTGTGCAAACTTGATATGATAATAAATAAATAACAAATCATTCAACTAAAGATAATTAAAAAATATATAGTTATATTTACAATAAATAAACAATTATGCTTAAATATAAGATCATAACAATGGTATATAAATATACTTACAATATCCTCATTTGAAGCACCACTAGGACGGCTGTTTTCACAATATCTTCATTTGTCCAGTCACGCTTTGCAATTGTGGCAGGATCGTCCCGATTTTGGAAAAAAGAAGTGTTACATGACATAATGGCTACATGTATTATTTTACATAATATGATAATCGACGACGAACGTGATCTAGATGCGTCGATTGAAGTTACGAGAGAAGTACCACCAATAGAGGTCGAAATGATGACACATGCTAATGATGCATTCCAATAATATCTTGCTCGATATAGACAAATTAAGGACAAAGAAGCTCACTTTGCACTTCGGGATGCGTTAGTTGATCATTTATGGGAAAGATTTTCTAATTCCGATTAAACTTTTATGTATTTTAATTTTAGATGTGTGTTGAAAATGTAACATTTTTATTTTAAGAAATTGGTTTTGATAATTTAATGCGAAATTAGAAATAAATTATAACGTCGTTAAAATAATATGACAAAGTTAATAAATATAAGGTTATTGTGAAAATAAAAAATATAGGGATGCAATTTATAAAGTTAATATAAGGTTATTGTGAAAATAAAAAATATAGGGATGCAATTTATAAAGTTAATAAATGTAAGGGTGTTATTGAAAATATATGTAATCAAAATAAAAGAGAATATGCTTGAAATATTATTTTTTAGAGAGTAAAATAGTATACATTAGAGAGGATATAACAAACTCTCTATTTTACTCTCTATTATAGAGAGTAAAATAGAGAAAGTCATTGGAGATGCCCTTAGACCATCTTCAACCTAACACTAAAAACACAAAATTGAAGGCGTTTTCCTTTCCAACCCAACACTAAAACAACTAAAAAATTAGAGGTCAATAAAAGTTATCTCTATATTTGAAGACCAAAAAAGTAGACCTCTAGAAATAAATAATGATATTTTATTCAACTTTTATACATTTTATATATAGATTAATAGTTTAATACATTAGATAATATTATTTTATTATTATTATAATATTAAATAGAGTAACTACTATTTTCGTCCATGTGGTTTGTGGTTTATAACTATTTTCGCCTCTGATCTTTAAAAAATGTTTTTTTTTTGCTATTGTGGTTTGCAACTCCTTTCGATTTTAGTCCCTGATAATATTAGTTTCAGTAGGGGTGAGCAAAACCCGACCGACCCGAATTACCCGACCCGACCCGACCCAAGGTTTAGCTCAAAATCCGATACTCGAATACCCGAACCCCGAACCACCCGAACCCGATTAATTTATCGGGTGAAGTAGGATCGGGTTGGGTACCAAAAACCCAAACCCAAACCCGACCCGACCCGAATATCTTTTTAATTTTTAAAAAAAATCAGTTTTATATTCCTAAAATCCTAACCCAAAAACACTTTCAGATCAAAATCCTAACCCAAAACTCTTTCAGATCGCTTAAATACTAAACTCCATCGACAATCGACTTTCAGACCCTCGACCGGCGAGGCGACCACATGATCGGCTTTCACTCCATCGACGACGACCACCTCCCACCGACCTTGCTGAGTTGTTGTGCTACCACCGTCCACCGGCGGCCATCGACTGTAAGTTACTAACCATGGAAGCCACCAAGTGAGGAAGAAAGATGTGAGTTTTGTTAGGGTTTTTCTTCTTCTCGGTTGCATGAATACGATGTGATAAATCCTTTCACATTGTTTTCATTTGTGATGAATTCATCTCAAAACCTATAATAAGAGAGGGGGATCACTTGTTGGAGCAATTAGGGATTTGAGACAGAGTGTGTGTGTGTGTGTGTTTTGAAAAAAATGAAGAGAAAAATGCCAAGCGTTTCTGTGAAATTATACAGTGTGTTATTCAAACTGATATTGAAGCGACGGTTACAGAATCGAATCCAGAACCCTAATTTACACGATGAGAATGGTTCCTTTGGCGTTACGTCACGGCCTGAAGTGGGGATGCACAAGGGACCTTCCTAAACCCGAAACCCGACCCGACCACACCCGAACCCGACAACACCTGAACCCGAACTACCCGAACATTAATCGGTCGGATATCGGGGCATTCCCTCCTACCCGAATATCCGATCGGGTTTGGGGACCCGACCCGACCGATGAACACCCCTAAGTTTCAGGGATGAAAAGGGAAAGAAATTGCAAACCATAATGACAAAAAAACAATTTTTAAAGTCAGGGACGAAAATGGTTATAAACAACAAACCACAAGGACGAAAATCGTAGTTCACTCTATTAATTATGTTTTTAGTGTTCTTTTAGTGTGTGGTTGGATTTGTATTTTTTTAATGTTCAAGGGACCCACCATTTTTAGTGTTTTTAGTGATCTTTTTATAGTGGTTGGGTTGAAGATTCTCTTAGACCAACTTCAGCCCATAACACCAACACTACTACAAATATGACTTTATACGTACCTAATTATACATGGTTTTTGTTGTTTTTACAAAAGCCATGTATAAATGATGGATCTGGAACCTTTTTACACGGTTCAAGTCGAATAGTTGCTAAAAATAAGATTTTATACACGGTTCTCGATTAACAACCGTGTAAAAAGACTACTCGACAATTACAAACGGTTGCATCAATAAAACTGCGTACAAATGTTACATTTCATACGGTTGTGTATTAAAAAACGCGTACAAAATGGTTACTTTTATACGCGGTTATTGCTAACAAAACCGTGTGTAAAACCTACATTTACACACAGTTTTAATGGTTAATGGTTGGTTTCTTTGAGATTCTACATTTATGTGTCTAGCTGATTTTTGTATTTGGAAATGTGTTTGAAATGTTCCATTATTCCAATAGGAATCGTATATGGAAATGTAGGTTATCCATAAAATACAGCTTCACCAACATTTGGAATAATTGATGGTAACAAAATCGAGGAAAATATTAAAAATATAAATATAACTCATTATACACGGTTCTAGTAAAAAAAACCGTGTACAAATGTCTGTAATTTTTTTTATTAATGGTTACATATAACAAAACCGTGAAAAATTATTACAATTGTGTTGGGAACTGAAGATTCTACTAAATGTAGTTACTACTGCCAGAACAAGTTGAAGATTAATACTGCTAAGTGTTACTACTGCTAGTTGAAGTTAGTACTGCTTGAACAAAGTTAGTACTGCTTAGCTAGTTAGTACTGCTAGTGGTTAGTACTGCTTGCGGTTAATGCTGCTAGATGAAGTTAATGCTGCTGAGCATTATTAGTGCTGCTAAAGAGATCCGGATGGAAAGTACTACAGCTGGATATACTGAAGATATACTTAGAAGATATACATGGAAGATATACTGAAGATTTGTTTATTCTTTGTAATTATCTTTTTATTAGTATATGTATAGAATGTTTAGAATAGATAGAGATAACTTTTGATAATTGTTTTTCAAGAGAGAAATCAACCTCAAGGCATAGATCCTAATTCTAGAGAAGTAGAATTCGTATTGGTGAGCCTGTTCATCAATATTGAGGTTGAGTGATTAATCTTGTAACTGCAAAGCATCAAATAAAAGTTTACTGTTTGAAAATTATATATTGTGTTTGATTACTGTTTCATTGAATATCAAAGTGTTATTCCGCAAACTTCTTTGATATTGTTTCTGAGAATTAATTCTTGTTGAGAATTCGATCCTGACAAGTGGTATCAGAGCTAAATTCTCTCAGAAACAGTTATTCATCATGGAAAATCTTACAGAATCAAGCAGTACTCTGGTCTCAAAAGTTCCAATGCTCAGATCCAATGAATTTGACATGTGGAAAATCAGAATCAAGCAATATATTCTCCTCACAGATTACTCTATGTGGGACATCATTGAGAATGGCCCATCTGATGGAGGAAAGATTGGTGAAGATGGCAAAAGAACTCCTCCAAAGACAGATACAGACAGGAAATCAAGACAGACAGAGATGAAAGCCTTGAGCACACTGCTCTTGGCCATTCCAAATGAGTATCAACACCAATTCTGCAATTGTACTGATGCACAGATGCTCTGGAATGCTCTAGAGAAGAGATTCTCAGGTACTAAAAGTACCAAGAGAAATCAAAAGGCAATCTTAAAACAACAGTATGAAAACTTCATCTCAACTAAGAATGAGTCCATGACTCAAACTTTTGACAGGTTTAATAAACTAATTGGTGAACTAGCTACTATGGGAGTACAGATTGATCAAGATGATGTGAACAGAAAGTTCTTAAGGTCCCTTGGAGATGAATGGACCATGTACACTGTGTCATTCAGACAGAATGATCAGTTGGAAGACAAAGAACTTGATGATCTGTACAATGATCTTAGAGTATTTGAAGCTGAGGTGGAGGCAAAGAAGAAGCCTTCTGGATATGTTCATAATGCTGCACTCCTATCAGCATCAATTGATTCTACTGCTAACTCTGAATCAGTTAATGCTGCTAATGGATCAAATCTAGATAAAGGCACTGATTATGTATTTGAAGCTCTTCTTTCTAATCATGGAAATTCTTCTTTGATCAATGATGACTTAGAACAACTTCATCCTGATGATCTGGAAGAGATGGATATTAAATGGCAGATGGCCATGCTCTCCATGAGGGTTAAGAAGTTTATAAAGAGGACTGGAAGAAATAACTTCTCACAAAGAAGAGAAGATGGAGCAGGGTTTGATAAATCAAAGGTAGAATGCTACAAATGTCATCTGAAGGGACATTTTGCTAGAGAATGCAGAAGTGGAATGTCTCACAACAACAACCATCAACAAGCTCAATCTGGAAGCTTCAATAACAATAGAAACTCTGCTCAAGCCCTTGTTTCTCAACAAGGAATGGGGTTTGATTGGAGTGATCAAGCAGAAGAAGCTATTCAGAATCAAGCTCTTATGGCTAAAGTATCTGATCTCCCATCTGAGGTAAGTTCTAATCTCTGCTCTAAAACTTGCATAGAAACTGTTAAAAGGTACAGGGATCACAATCAGAAGATGAGTGATGACCTGAAGAGACTAGAAAAGGATATAAAAGACTATGTGAGGATAGTAGAGAGATTTGAAGATCAAATCAAAGGATTTCAAGCCAATGAACTACAACACTCATATGACACTAATTACTGGCAGTGGGAGAAAAAGGATTTAGAACTTAAACTAACCAAATCTAAAGAGGAGAGTGAAAAACTGAAAGAGGAGTTAACCAAGGTTAAGCTTGATGTAGAAAAGTTTTCCAATGCTTCTAAAGCAATGGACTCCTTACTGCAAAATCAGATTCATGATAAATTAAGAAGAGGAATTGGGTATAATGCCACACCTCCACCATATAACAACAATTACATTCCTCCTACTTCAGACCTGTTAGACACCAAAGATAGGAAGGACTTGCCTGAGGGAGCCACTGAAATAGATCCCTTAGATGAGGTAATTGTTGAGGATAAGACTGAGAAAGAGGTTGGCAAGAGTAAGAAGAACAAGGTGAGTGGTGAGATTTCTATAGAAAACAACATTATCACCAATGAGGATTGTGGAAGGGCTTGGATCAAATCCAAAAACATAGAGAAGACAGAGGAAAAGTCTGGTAAGGTCCATTATAAACAGACCACAGTTGTGAATCCAGGTCCTTGCAAACAGTGTACTTGTAAGAAGAATGAACCCCAAAAACAGGACAAAAAGAGGGGAAATCAAAGAAACTGGAATAATCAATGGGCACATAAACAAGGGGTTGATCTGAGTAAAATCAATAGACCAAAACCTTGCTTTATCTGTGGCAAATTGAATCATCTTGCAAAATTCTGTTATTTCAATCCTATGAACCAAAGAATGAATTTCCAAAGATCCATGCAAAAACCCTTTGGTTATAAGAAAATTGAAAAGAACCATGTGGCTAAGAAAACTGTTAAAACTAAAAGCCACATGAAGAAAAAGTATTCTGTTAAAGAAAGTGTCAATATGTGGATTCCTAAAAGCACTAAAACTGTTAGTACTGCTACCACAAATAGTGCTGCTGACAATGATAGTGCTGCTAGAAGTAATACTACTGCTAACAATGTTAATGCTGCTAACAAGGTTAGTACTGCTAAACCTGTTAGTACTGCTACACCTGTTAGTACTGCTAACTCTGTTAGTACTTCTAAGGTTAGTACTGCTTCCAGTGTTGATTCTGCTAAGCCAATCATATTGACAAAGTACTCTAATAAAGAGTGCTCTGAGTTTAAAAACCTCATTAAAAAGGAATGTAAATACTTTGATGAGAAAGGAAGACCCAAGATCACTTTGGCTTGGGTCCCCAATCATACTAAATGATTTATTTAATGTGCAGGGCAACCAACAGCTCAAGGGAAAGAGCATATGGCATGTTGATAGTGGTTGCTCTAGGCACATGACTGGCAACATGTCATGCCTTCAGGATTTCAAGCAAATAAATGGAGGACATGTTGCATTTGGAGACAATCTTACTGGTGGTAAGATAAGTGGAAAAGGTAAAGTCACCAAAGGTAAGATGACATTTGAGGATGTCTACTATGTTGATCAATTAAAGTACAACCTGTTAAGTGTATCACAGGTTTGTGACAAACAACATAGTATATTATTTACTAATACTGAGTGTATGATTCTTGCTCCAGGGTTCAAGGTAGTTGATGAAAGCATGATACTACTTAGAACTCCAAGGAAGGACAATGTTTACTGTCTTGATTTGGACAATGTTGATAGTGATTCATCTTTAAATTGTCTTGTTTCAAAAGCTTCTATAGATGAATCCTCCCTTTGGCACAGAAGGATGTGTCACATGAATTACAAGACTATGAACAATCTTGTTAAAAATAACCTTGTAAGAGGTTTACCTTCAAAAGTCTTTTCATGTGATGATCATTGTGTTGCTTGTCTCAAAGGCAAACAACACAAAACTTCTCATAAGACCAAAGAGTTAAATTCTGTTTCTTCTTGTCTCCAGTTATTGCATATGGATCTGTTTGGTCCTACAAATGTTATGAGTATAGGCAAGAAATCTTATTGCTTGGTTATTGTTGATGATTACTCCAGATTTACTTGGGTATATTTTCTAAGGACTAAGGATGAAACAAGTGGTATTATCAAATCCTTTATTCTAAGAATTGAAAACCAAACTAATCAAAGAGTAAAAGTCATTAGATCAGATAATGGAACTGAATTTAAAAATCATGATTTAAACACTTTTTGTGAAGGAAAAGGTATTGAGAGACAATATAGTGCTCCTAGAACTCCTCAACAGAATGGTGTTGCTGAAAGGAGAAATAGGACACTAATAGAGGCTGCTAGATCTCTGTTGGCTGATTCAAAATTGCCAATTACATTATGGGCTGAAGCAGTTAATACTGCTTGTTATGTCCAAAACAGAGTTCTAGTGGTCAAGCAAAAGAACAAGACCCCATATGAGCTTTTAAATCAAAGAAAACCTTTTATTGGTTTCTTCAAATCTTTTGGGTGTCCTTGTACAATTCTAAATACCAAATCTCACTTAGGTAAGTTTGATAGCAATGCAGATGATGGATTTCTTGTTGGATATTCATCTCAGAGTAAGGCCTACAGAGTTTTTTAACTCTTCTTCTAGAATAATTGAAGAAAGTGACAATGTCAAATGCAATGAGAACACACCAAATCCTGTTGGGTCTGGACCTCAATGGCTATTTGACATTGATTCACTAACTAACTCTTTTGGTTTCAGTAATGAGTATACAGGAACAGATGGTGGAGAATCAGAGATCACACAAGTTCAAGAAAGTATATCTAAATCTGTGATTTTTCCCATACCCACAGTAAATGAAGACTGTGAAAAGGAATCATTTACTGAACCAAGTCAGAGTGAAGAAGACACTAGAGATGAGGAGACTCAAGAATCAGAAGTGACATCTGAAGACACTTCAGTTGAATTGCATGACTCTAATCTAGAGGCTGGACTGAATGTAGAACCTAGTCATAACACAAGAGTTCAAAAGAATCATCCTCCACAGTTGATAATAGGTGATGTCTCTTCTCCCATGATGACTAGACATCAAAGCAGGCTTCAGGAAATGCAAGATCAACAGCATACAGTGCTCTCATGTTTTCTATCCCAGCTTGAGCCGAAAAAGGCACATGATGCTATGAAAGAATCTAGCTGGATAGAAGCAATGCAAGAAGAATTGTTACAGTTCAAGCTACAAGATGTGTGGGATCTAGTAGACCTTCCTAAAGGTCACAGAGCAATTGGCACAAAATGGATCTTCAGAAACAAGAGAGATGAAAGAGGTATTGTTATAAGAAACAAAGCAAGGCTGGTAGCTCAAGGCTACACTCAAGAAGAGGGCATAGATTATGAAGAAGTTTTTGCACCTGTAGCTAGGATAGAAGCAATCAGACTATTCCTAGCCTATGCTTCTTTCATGAACTTCAAAGTCTACCAAATGGATGTAAAAAGTGCTTTTCTCTATGGGTCAATTGAAGAAGAAGTATATGTCTGTCAACCACCAGGGTTTGAAAACCCAAGCTATCCAGACAGAGTATACAAATTAAAGAAAGCACTTTATGGACTACATCAAGCCCCAAGAGCATGGTATGACACCCTGTCATCCTATCTCTTGGAAAATGACTTTGAAAGAGGAGTCATTGATAAGACTCTATTTATCAAAAGAAAGAAGAAGGATATCTTGCTGGTCCAAATATATGTTGATGACATTATTTTTGGTTCTACAAGAAACAATATGTGCAAGGAGTTTGAGGATTTAATGCATCAAAGGTTCAAAATGAGTTCCATGGGGGAACTTACTTTCTTCCTTGGACTCCAAGTTCAACAGAAGACAGATGGCATTTTTATATGTCAATCCAAGTATGTGCAGGATATTCTAACCAAGTTTGGTTTCTCAGAATCAAAACCTGCCAGCACACCTATGGAAACACACAAGCAGATCACAGCAGATCTTGAGGGGGAGGATATGGATGTGCATCTTTATAGATCCATGATAGGCTCTCTCATGTATCTCACAGCATCAAGGCCAGATATTATGTTTCCAGTCTGTGTATGTGCAAGATTTCAAGTTAGGCCAAAGCAATCTCACTTTCAAGCTGTTAAGAGGATATTCAGATATCTCAAAGGGCAACCCAGATTGGGACTTTGGTATCCTCATAACTCACCTTTTGACCTAATAGCATACTCAGACAGTGATCTAGGTGGGGCAAACTTGGACATAAAATCTACTTCTGGAGGATGTCAGTTTTTGGGTGCTAGACTAGTCTCATGGCAGTGCAAGAAACAAACCACAGTATCCACATCTACAACAGAGGCAGAGTACATAGCAGCTGCAAGTTGCTGTTCTCAAGTCTTATGGATTCAGAATCAAATGCTGGATTATGGGGTAACCTTTCTACATACTCCAATCTTTATTGACAACAGCAGTGCTATTAGCATTGTAAATAATCCAGTCAAGCACTCAAAGACAAAGCACATTGAAATCAGGTATCACTTTATAAGAGATTGTAATGAAAAGAAACTTATTCAAGTTGTCAAAGTTCACACTGATAATCAGTTTGCTGATCTATTCACTAAAGCTTTTGATGTGGGTAGATTCACTTTCTTGGTAACAAGTGTGGGAATGATAAACTCTGAATAATCTTCTTCTCAAAAAGTGATTTTATACCTGTATATTTTTATTCTTGGTGTTACTAATCTTCTTTTCAGGATATGCATAGCAGTACTCAGTATTTAGCAAGTTTAAAAGGAGTAAGTCTAGTTAATACTGCTAGTTCAGTTAATACTGCTCGCGGTTAATACTGCTCGCGGTTAATACTGCTAGTTAGTTAATACTGCTAGTAGTTAATACTGCTAGTTCAGTTAATACTGCTCGTGGTTAATACTGCTCTAGGTTAATACTGCTTATATTCTGAATACTATAAATACTTTTTGCCCGCCTAAAAGTTCATAACGACTCTTTGCATACTGTTCTCTTGCGCTCAAAACCTTTTCTCTCTCAAGTTCGAAGTTTTCAGGCAAGTTTTCACTAAGATCAATGGCATCCATGACATTCATCGACGAGCACAACGAGATTGCGATGCTACAAAAGCCAAAGCAAGCTTCAGGATTTCATCAGATTGTGGATTTCCTCAAGTCAAGTCACATTGCTCATGCTCTCACTGTATCACCTACAATCTACATTGAGCACCAAAGGCAGTTCTGGGCTAATGCAACCATTGTTGTGGAAAATGGTGTGCAAATGATCAAGACAAGAATCTGTGATCACTCACTTACAGTTACTGAAGAAGTCATTCGCATCAGTCTACGTCTAGACGATGCCTCTGGTATAATGTCTATCTCTAATGATGAACTGTTTTCTAATCTTACTAGAATGGGGTATGGAGGCCCATTGGGTGTTTTCAAATTCTCAAAAGCAAAGTTTTCACCCCAATGGCGTTTTCTTGTTCATACCCTGATGCATTGCATCTCCAAAAAGACCACTGGATGGAGTGAGTTCAGCAGTCCAATTGCATATGCTTTGGTATGCTTGGCTACATCCAGAAGGTACAATTTCTCAAAGATGATTTTCAGTGATCTTGTATCAAATATGGGAAACAAAAAGAGTTTCTTTATGTATCCCAGATTTGTTCAGGAAGTAATTAACCATGAATTGACGGATATACCTCAACCTGTTGGGGTATATGTACCTAAACCCCCAAAAGGCAAGGTTTTCTCAAATATGAGAAGATCTGCTGGGGACTCGGAAGGAGTTGACACCCCATTGTTCTCTACAATGATGGTGGTGTCCCAAAACACTGAAGGTATGGCAGCAGGGTCAAGGCCCTCATTAGACCATCCCACTGCTAGCCAAGCCCAACCTTCTCACTCAAAAACAATTCCCCAGTCCATTCTTACAAAACCAACCTCTCCAATTACCCAAACTTATCAAAGAAAACAGGTAAAGAAGGCTCCTTCCCTTCTTGTACCATCACCCACACAGCCTTTAAGCCCTCTAAGGGAGAATTCTCCCCTAGAGAATATCCAAAGGGAAACCACAAGGGTGTCTCCCAACCCAAAGGAGGTGCTCTCTGAGGAGGAGGTAGAGCATATGGGTGATGAGGCTGCCACTACTCCTGCTAACACAGAGGAGGAAAGTGGTAACATCAATAAGACCTCCCCCATGGCAACTTTGAATGACCAATCATTTGAAGGTCCCTGGTGCCAAGAAACCACAGGGGTGGATAGTGCTTCTGCTAGGCAGAAGACTTCCACTACTAAAAGATCCAATGATCCTTCAATAGGGGGTAACACTCCTGGAGAAGGTGAGGACAGATATAACTATGATGAATTGATGGAGGCAATGGGCAACATCAACATGGATGTACTCAAACAGGGCAAAGATATAGAAGAGCTAAAACTCATTGTACTGTCACAACAAGAACAAATCATCAAGTTGAAGCAAATGGTAAGGAAACTGATTCTGCAAAAGAAGAAGAAACAATTTGTGCTCAGAAGGAGGGAACCAGTGACTGATGCTCCCAAAAAGGGGGAGTCAGAAGCTGATGCCAAAGCTAAGGGGGAGCAAAAGGAAAAACATAATGTTGAAGGGGAAAATGAGCAAGCAGCAGAAACAGAGCCAGCAGCAGAAACCATTAATACTGCCAGTTCAAGTAAAGCAGCAGAAATGGTTAATACTGCTGAGATGAAAGAAGCAGCAGAACAAGTAAAAGAGGTCCTTACAGAGCTTGAGGTTGCAGAAACACTCATCAAAGCAAAACATGATACTCCCAAGGTCACCTCAAAGGCCAAAGGAGTTGTCATAAAAGAAAGAGGTGATGCAGCAAAGAACTCTAGCATTGAGAAGGAGATGGGTAAAGATAAAGGTAAGGCAAAGCTAGTGGAATCTGATCAACCAATCAAGAAGCAAAGGTTGGTTGAATCAGATGAAGCTTTAGCAAGGAAAATGCAGAAGGAGATGGAAAAAGAAGAAAGAGCTCAGGTGGAGAAGGACAGGGAAATGGCAAAGGCTTTAGCTGCTGAGCTAAATAAAGCCTATCAAAAGGGGCTTGAAACTGAAAAGGCTAAACAAAGGGCTATAAGTCTGAGAAAGGCTATGATGGCTAATACAAGTGCAAAGAAAAGAAGACCTTCACAAACTTACCTTGCCACTCAGGAAAGAAACAAAATGATAACTTTCTTGAGGAGTGCAATTGGGGTAAAGAAAGAAATGTTTGTGAAGATGAGTTTTGATCAAATCAGAGAGCTCTATGAAAAGGAAATGGGGAATCTGAAGAGCAATGAAAAGAAAAGAGTAGAGTTTGAAAAGAAGGCCAAGGAGAGTAATGATATAGATATGAATCAACCATTCCCTGAAAGTGAAGAGGGAACTCCTATCGAAGAAATGGCAAGGGAAAAGGAAGAAAAGAAGAAGGAAGCTACTCTAGTACAGGTTCAAAAGACTTTGAAAAGAACCAAGATGATGGCCAAAAGAAAGAAAGATAAGAAGTCTAGAGTAGAAGAAGAACAAAATGTTGCTGAAGAAGAAGTGGCACCTGAGTCATCAAGCCAGCAAGGGTCATCAATCAAAGATGATGTAAGCTTATATATGGTAGTGATGGACAAAGTGCCTGAACCAATTTCTGCAGAACCTGTTGGAGTTAAGCCACCTGAGATCATTCACTGGGATGTACTGACAATGGATGGAAAAGATTACATCAGACTCAAGAGGAAGGGTGATAAGTATGAAGTATTCAATACTTGGGTCAAGATTGTCAGAACATGCTCTAGATCTGATATAGAAGAGATGTTTGACATAGGAATTAAGCTGTATGCAGACCATCTGAATACTCCAGGAATTTCTCTTACAAAACTGGTGATGGAGTATCTATGCATGATGTTCAAACCTGAAGAAGTGGACCAGGTCATCAAGAGTGTGTTTAAAGAAGTCACAAGTTGGACTCTATATGAAACTAGTGGAGTATATGCAGTGACTTTGGATAGAAATCACACAGAATACTTTCTAGTGGATAGAGTATATAATCACACCAGACTGAAGGTTCATGCAATGCTAAAGAAGAAGTTGGGTTGTGCACCAAATTCAGAAATGGCCAAGTATCTAATTCAGAGGATAATCAATCAGAGTTTGGGACTGAATCCAGACTTAGGAGCATGATCTTGGAAGTTTTGGGAGCATCAAAAAGAGCATCTGGAAGAATATCTGAAGAACTTGACTTCTCTTCTAAAAGTCAAGTTAGGGGGAGATTGTTGGGAACTGAAGATTCTACTAAATGTAGTTACTACTGCCAGAACAAGTTGAAGATTAATACTGCTAAGTGTTACTACTGCTAGTTGAAGTTAGTACTGCTTGAACAAAGTTAGTACTGCTTAGCTAGTTAGTACTGCTAGTGGTTAGTACTGCTTGCGGTTAATGCTGCTAGATGAAGTTAATGCTGCTGAGCATTATTAGTGCTGCTAAAGAGATCCGGATGGAAAGTACTACAGCTGGATATACTGAAGATATACTTAGAAGATATACATGGAAGATATACTGAAGATTTGTTTATTCTTTGTAATTATCTTTTTATTAGTATATGTATAGAATGTTTAGAATAGATAGAGATAACTTTTGATAATTGTTTTTCAAGAGAGAAATCAACCTCAAGGCATAGATCCTAATTCTAGAGAAGTAGAATTCGTATTGGTGAGCCTGTTCATCAATATTGAGGTTGAGTGATTAATCTTGTAACTGCAAAGCATCAAATAAAAGTTTACTGTTTGAAAATTATATACTGTGTTTGATTACTGTTTCATTGAATATCAAAGTGTTATTCCGCAAACTTCTTTGATATTGTTTCTGAGAATTAATTCTTGTTGAGAATTCGATCCTGACAAATTGTAAACGGTTTTAGCAAAAAACCGTGTAAGATAAAGACTTTTATAAATGGTTAGCAGGACTTTTTTAAATGATTTCATCTAAAAACTATGTTAGATAGATACTTTTATAAACGGTTAGCGAAGCTTTTTTAAACGGTTTCATCTAAAAACCGTGTAAGATTGTGACTTTTATACACGGTTAATATTCCTTTTCTAAACGGTTTTGAAACTGTGTATAAAAGTTGAGAGGGTGTTTGGTTCGAGGTATTGAGAGGTCAGGAATGAGAATGATAATGAACATAATTTTCAGGGGGCGTTTGGTTCATTTTAAGGAATGAGAATGGAAATGAAAATGGGAATGAAGTAGAATGGGAATAGGAATGAACATTGCATTGATGTTGTTTGGTTAAACCAATATAATCAATAAAATATTGTTTTATATAATATTTTTAATATAAATATGTGCCGTCCAACATGAAAATAAAAAAATATATCGCATTCAACATCGAGAGATGAAGGACGTATGGGAAAAGATGACTGAGCGGGAATATGATTTTCACTCCCCCCAATTTAGTCAGGAATGAAAATTAATGGGTTTGGGGTAATTGACCCATTATATTATGTCAAACCAAACAGCATATTTTATTATCATTCCCATTTCTGACCCCTCAATACCTCCAACCAAACACCCCCTCATTTCTGACTAAATTGGGGGGATTGAAAATATTATTCCCGCTCAGTCACCTTTTCCCATACGTCCTTCATTTCTCGATATTGAATGAAACATATTTTCTTATTTTCATGTTGGATGACATATATTTGTATTAAAAATATTATATAAAACAATTTTTTTTTGATTATATTGGTTTAACCAAACAACATCAATGCAATGCTCATTCCTATTCCCATTCTATTTAATTTTCATTTTCATTTTCATTCTCATTCCTTAAAATGAACCAAACACCCCCAGAGTTTTATACACAGTTTTGGAACCGCGTATAAAAGTCCGATACTTTTACAAACACCGGCCATATACACGGTTCCAAAACTGTGTATAAAGCCCAAAACAATCGTTTATAAAAGCATAATTTGTACTAGTGCAAAAATAACACCAAAAATACTAAAACTGGTAGGACCCTTAACACTAAAAAAAATCAACTCCAACCACACTAAAAAAACACCAAATCGGCAGGTCCATATAAAAAAACATTCTTCATCATTATTAAACATTTTAAATACAAATAAGGTGAATTCTATCCATACCCCTTCAATAGGGGTATGTGAGTGAGATAGGATGGGTATGAGAGTTTTATGAGTGAGGAGGGGGTAGGGATAACAACACCCTACAAATAATAATGATAATGAAATTAAAAGAAAAAAGAAAAAAAAAAGGTTAATAGTGGATCATCCTTTTTGGAGGGTGAATAGTTGGACACCAAATTTGGTGTCCTTTTTTTTTTTGAAAGGGAAATGGGCCGACAAACATTTGTGAAGTTTAAAGTATGGTTGGACTCCATCACACTCCAAAATCCAAATCACCTATTTTGTAGTATGTTTAATTTATAGAATTTGAAATGTAATTAAATTCCATTATTTATAAAAATAACTACATTACTTTTATTAATTTATTATTATATTTTAAAACATTTTTATAAATAAATTATACCATTTGGGGTTTCAACCCATCCACAAATCTATCTATTCTAGCACATCATTATGACATAAAAAATGGTCCCCATGGCCATAAAATTCTAACACTCAATTAAATGACATCTGACCCACAATCCATATTAAAAAACCGGCTCATAAACACAAAGATAAACTTGAAACAAATTCATCAACAAATAGAAATTAATGGCCAATAATACAGTTGCAGAGCTGGTATTCATTCCTGCACCTTTGGTCGATCACATCGTATCAACCATCGAGATCGCAAAACTGCTTGTGAATCGAGATCAATACCTCTCCGTAACCGTCCTTATCATCAAACTGCCTCCAATCGCCACCTACATCGAATCATTAACTAACAAGTCTATAGATCGCATATCCTTCATTGAACTCAAAGATGAAACCCAACCAAAGCTCGACTCAAAAAACCCGATGACTTCCTTTAATGAATTCATCAACAGTCACTGTAAATATGTCAGAAATGTTGTGGCCGACATGATAGGTCAACCGGGTTCCGGTAGGGTCGCCGGATTCGTCATCGACATGCTTTGTACCAGCATGATTGATGTGGCCGATGAGTTTAATGTTCCGACGTACGTATATTTCAGTTCTAGTGCCGCTTTTCTTGGCTTTAAGTTGTATATTGAGACCCTTTGTGATGATCAGAATCAAGACGTCATTGAGTTGAGCAACTCTAATGGCGAGATATTGATTCCCACCTTCATGAAGCCGGTGCCGACGAAGGTCTTTCCTTCCATGGTTCGGACTAGAGATGGGGTCGACATCTTTCTGTCGTCTTCCCGGAAACTGACAACAGTTAGGGCAATCATCGTTAATACGTTCTTGGAATTGGAAACACATGCAATCGAGTCATTGTCTTCTGACAGTAGCATTCCGCGGGTGTATACGGTTGGTCCACTAATCAACCTAGAAGGTGGTGCCGGAAAAAGCTCTGACGATGATGCAATGAGGTGGTTGGATGATCAACCACAAGCCTCGGTGGTCGTGTTGTGTTTTGGGAGTATGGGAAGTTTCGGGAAGGTCCAAATAAAAGAGATAGCACATGGTCTAGAGCGCAGTGGCCACCGTTTCGTGTGGTCACTATGTCGACCACCTTCGGATGACGAGGATCCAAAAGTGATGTTGCCAGAAGGATTCATGGAGCGAACTTCCGGAATCGGGAAAGTGATTGGGTGGGACCCGACGACTACGAGGTTGTTGGGTCACCGTGCAGTGGGAGGAGTGGTGTCCCACTGCGGGTGGGACTCGGTGTTGGAGAGTTTATGGTTGGGTGTACCATCAGCAACGTGGCCACTCTATGCTGAGCAGCAGATGAGTGCATTTGAAATGGTGGTGGAGCTTGGATTGGCGGTGGAGATTAAATTGGATTATAAGATCGATTTGTTTAATCCTCAAGCGGAGACAGTGATAGTGGGGGCCGATGAGATAGAGGGTGGCATAAGGCGGTTGATGGCGGATGAGACGATCAGGACAAAAGTCAAAGAGATGAGCGAAAAGAGCAGAGCAACAATGGCAGATGGCGGTTTGTCGTATGCTTCTGTTGGTTATCTCATTCTGGATTTTATAAAAAACATCTCCTGAGTTGAAGTCTAGTTTTTGCAAGAATGTGAAGGATCCATTGTAATAAATTACGGTCGCATTTTGTTAGCGTTAGGATAACTTATAATTCTTTTTTAAATATGTATCCTAATTATTTTTATGATGATGTAAAAAATAAGTATGAACACAATTTCGGATAAAATTTCCTACATCTTACATCTACGTTTTGAAATCTATTTTGTGGGTTTAATTCCGGAAGTTAAACTATATGATCTTAGATTTGATGCTCCTAAAAAATACCCAAATCTTTTTTGTGGACGTAAGCAAATTACTTGAACCCTTCTCTATATATTATTAATTGAACCCCTATACGGCAACGGGGCGGGTTTCACAATCCTTGGCCCCGGTTTTTGGTAAAGGGACCCGGGCCCGACCCTGGTCCTCGACGGGTACGGGGATCCTAATCCCGACCCCAGTTTCTAATGTGGTAATCCACAATCCACTCCCCGTTCCCCGTCCCCAGTTCATACCAAGTCACCGACTAATTGGGGAATAAATAATTAATATTAATAAATAAATAAAACTTACTATTAATATATATGTTGGGTACGGGCGAGTTAGGGTTGTGTTACCCGGCCCCGTCCCTGGCCCCAATTTCATGCAAACGGGGATCCCTGGACCCGATACCCGTTTTAGTGGGGAATCCCTGACCCCGTTCGGGTAAGCTGAACCAGGTTCCTCATCGGATCGGGATAAATCACCATCCCTAATAGAAATGGATAGAAATGGATGATATTGGTTTCGGCCACAACGGAACTTCATGGACCAAATTTCTTAGCCACTCCACCTCTTTACCGGTAGCGGCTAATGCCACATATTCCGAATCCATAGTCGAACTCGGGATGCAAGTTTGCTTCTTGGAAGCCCATGAGATGGTTTTCTTCAAGTATTTAAATAGTCGTCTAATCGCTTGCCAATGATGAATACTAGGATTACTAGTAAACCTACTCAACTTTCCTATGTCAAAAGCGATATCCGGCCTAGTGCTTGTCATGACATACATCAAGCATCCAATAGCCTTCGAGTACTCGAGTTGTGACACCGCTTCACCCGAGTTGGGCATAAGCTTCACACTCGGATCAAATGAAGTACTCACCGGAGAACAATCAAAGCAACTAAATTTTTTTAATACTTTCTCAATGTAATGAGATTGCGTAATTGCAATCCCTTTGTTCTCACGCTTGATCCTTATTCCAAGGATCACTTCCGCCTCTCCCATATCTTTCATGGAGAAACTTGATGACAAAAACTCTTTGGTTTTATCAACTTGATTTTGGTCGGTGTCAAAGATCAACATGTCATCAACGTATAAGCAAATGATTACTCCGTTACCGGATGTGTCAAATTTGCTATATACACACTTGTCCGCTTGGTTTAACATAAATCGTTGGACAAGATAACCTCATCAAATTTTTGATGCCATTGTTTGGGTGCTTGTTTCAGCCCATACAATGATTTTACAAGTTTACACACTTTATGCTCCATCCTGGGCATAAAAAAACCTTCCGGTTGTTTCATGTAAATTTCTTCCCCCAAGTCACCATTCAAGAATGTCGTTTTGACATCCATTTGGTGAATCACTAAATTGTGGATAACTCCTAAGGCTATCAACAATCTAATAGTGGAGATCCTTGCAGCCGGGGCACAGGTATCAAAATAATCGATGCCTTCCCTTTGCCTAAAGCCTTAGATTACTAATCGAGCTTTGAACTTGTCGATTGATCCATCAGCTTTCATCTTCCTTTTGAAGATCCACTTGCATCCCAAAGGTTTACAACCTGGTGGCAAGTCCGATAATACCCAAGTATTATTGCCCATGATGGAGTCCATCTTATCATTTATTGCTTCTTTCCAGAAAGCAACATCTTGAGACTTCATAGCCTTATCAAATGATTTTGGATCCTCCTCAATACTATAACAGTAAGAGAATTGTGACCCAATCTCATCTCTTGATCCCTTTACCAAGTCTACTTGGAAATCAGGACCAAAAGATTTTCAATCCTTCCTCTTTTACTCCTTCGAAGCATCGGAGATTCGGTTGGAACAATTGTTTGTTCTTTAACTTCACCTAGTTCCACTAGTACTTGGAACTATGTCCTTCGGCCTAGGTATTGAAGAGAATATAGTCTCATCAAATAATGCATCTCTCGATTCTATAACGGTGTGAATCACTATAAAATCGTTAGGTTCAATAACATAAAACCTATAGGCCTTGGAATGCTCGGCATATCCTACAAAGATGCAATCAATACCTTTCTCACCCAAAGTTTTCCTTTTGGGTTCGGGTAGTCGAACAACCGTCCGATAACCCCAAACTCGAATATAACTCAAGTTAGGCCTTTTCTTGAACCAAAGTTCATATGGGGTAATCTTGTTCCTTTTATTGGGAACTCGATTTAATAAGTAACAAGCCGTTAACATGGCTTCACCCCAAAATCCATCACTCAATCCCAAGTAGGATAACATAGAGTTCACCATTTATTTGAGAACTCTAATTTTCTGTTTCGCCACACCATTTTGTTGTGGTGTATAAGGCGCCGTAGTCTCATGAATAATTCCTACGGATTGGAAAAACATGGGGTCGTAATACTCCCCACCACGATCGGTGCTTAAACATTTTATAAAACAACTCATTTGCAATTCACCCTTCGTTTTCTAAATTTTAAAAATTTCCAACGCTTCATCTTTTGAGTGTAACAAATATACATAGCAAAACCGTGAAGCATCGTCAATAAAAGTAACAACATACTTTTTATTATCCAAAGACGAAGTTGAATGCATATCACAAAGATCACTATAAAATAATTCAAGCACCGACGAGTCCCTTTTCACGTTAGGAAAAGGTTGTCTATTGATCTTTGTTAACATGCAAGTTTTACATTTTTTGGTTTTAATGTCAAAGGTCGGAATAAGACCGTCTTTTGACATTTCAACCATTTTTTTAAAATTCACATGACCAAGCCTTGCATGCCATAAACTAGAATTAACAAAAAAAATTCATTTGCAACATAAACAGAATTTGAAACAAAACTCTTTTTATTTAAATTTAACATAAACATATCATTCATCAAATAACCGAATCCTACAAAAGAGCCACCTATTGACAAGATAAACATGCCGGAATCAAATACTTGCATATATCCTAACTTATTCAAGACACTACCGAAAACCAAATTCTTTCGAATTTGTGGTACAAACAATACGTCTAAAAGTTCAATTATTTTGCCAGAACTAAACTCTAGCCTAACAAAGCGACGTTCAAGAATGGGAGCACTCGACTCGTTCCCCATGTGTAGCACGAATCCGTCTTCAACCAGTTCCAATGTAGTGAACCAATGTCGATCCTTGCACACATGATTCGTAGCGCTCGAGTCGATCCACCAAGCAACATCATCATCCTGCACGTAAAATGATTCGGATATTAGTGGTACATAATTCAAATCCGAATTAAAACCAAAGTCAATAAATTGACCTTGCCGTGGGTTTTGATCCTTGAATCCTTGCCCATCACCACTTGTGCTTGCTCCACTCTTATTCTTGATAACCTGACAATCTCGCTTGAGATGGTCGGTCATACCACAGGTCCAACAGGTTAATTTAACCTTTTTGTTGGGCCCTTTCTTGGCTTCATTGAATTTGTGTTTTACCTTGAAGTTGTTGGATTTTCTCTCTTCCACCATGTTCATCGAAGGGGCAGAAACCTCTTTTATCTTAGGTTTCTCAGCCTCTTTCGCCCAAAGAGATTCCTCTATGCGCAAGTGACAACCGAGTTGTACAAGTGACAACTCTTCCTTCTTGTGTTTCAACATGTGTTTGAAATCTTTCCAAGAGAGGGGCAATTTATCATTTATGCTCGATACGGAGATGGATTCGTCCATCTTCATATTATGTTGAGCATATTGGCCTAGAATGCATAAGAGCTCATTATATTGCTCCATCACAGGCCTTGAGTCCACCATTTCGTAATTATTGAAGTTACTAACGAGGAACTTCTTACTAGAAGCATCCTCTGCCATGTATTTGGACTCAAGAGAGTCCCATGGCTCTTTGGCAGATTCGACATTTTAATAAATGTCAAAGAGAGAGTCACACATACCGTTTAAGATGTGGCCACGACAGATGTAGTCGTCGTTTTCCCATTTACTGCAACGCCTAGTCATCTCCAACGTCTCGTCTTCCATCACCTCTGGCATCGGAGTGCTTAGCACGTACACGACTTTCAACGTTGTGAACAAGAAGTGCATCTTCTTCTGCCATCGGCGAAAATCGTTGCCTTCGAACTTCTCAAGTTTGGTGAAGTTCGTCGCCATATCTCTCGCGAATTGATCACTTGCCATCTCTCTCACGATGAACAAATATCACTTAAGATTGTTGGGGAACGGTTGCAAAAGATAGAGGGAGTAGAAGAGAGTGATTAGAAATCGGCAAAAAAATTAGAGATTGCGTGAGAGCTCGCTTTCCTTGAGTGATATTTCAACCCTATTCTGCCCGGGTATCACGAAATTCACTTGAGGATAATCTCAATTCTCAGTATTGATTTAGGCAGAAATCGATCATATTTAAACACCTTGAGAATCGTAACCGACCCTATATTAATACTGATAATAATACCCCATTGAATGGTATTGATTGTTGGACATAATGGTGGCGGCTACAAATTGATATCATAAAAGGAGCGGTTACAAAAAGATTTCACAGTGCACCATGCAGGTTTTGCCGCGGGTTAACCCGCACGGCTACCCGCGCGGGTCACTGTTCCGTCTCCACTTCCACTGCACGGCGCGGGTAGCCGCGCATGTTAACCCGCGGCACAACCCGCCCGCGTCGCAAAAAAGGCATATCAATGTCAAACTGATAAATCCGCCAAACATGACCATCCAACGATCCCGGGTCATAGTTAGCTTACACGAGTGTGCACTCCACACCTCCTAACTCGTGTTATAACTTAGCTACCAACCCCATTATTATCTTGTGAATCTAATTACATAAAATGAACCGATGATTTCACTAAAATCACCAACAATTTTTTAAAAGATAAATCGTAACTTATAAAAAAATATTTTTATCAAAAAGTTTTAAAAATAAGTTAGCTTTATGATTATCTAAGGGTATTCCAAACAAATTAAGAGCTCCCATGTCAATTATTCATAGGCTCTCAACCACCCATGTTTTATTCTATTAACAACTTAAATAACCAATTATCAAATGCTTACCAAGTATGTATTGGGTCTCTTATCTTATTGGGTGAGAAGGGGCTAAAACGGTGTATAGGATACGGTGCACAGGCCACCACTTTGTTCTTCCATCGTAAGGTAAAAAAAATAGGACCGTGAAAATGTCACTGTATTATAATGTTTGATGACACAATATATATCTTGAAACTACAATAATAATACAAGTTTGTCTTGTCAAAGTTTGTTTGGACGCATTTTCTTTCATTTTAGGTGCGGGTTCAAATCTCGTTTCAATCATTTTCTTAGCTTTTAGTAGTTAATTTAAGGTTTATTATGCTTTTAAAAATTGTGATAAAAAAATCGAACACATGACCTCACATACGAAAAGTAAGGAATTAACCAACAGATCAATGATGATTTTTGAATAATATTCATAGCTTCATTTCTTATAGTCAAATAGTGTCATTGTTAGGGAAATTATTTGATCGAGTTATTTTTGGCTTAAAACTTGATTGAGTCTTTTTAGGAGAGTTTATTCTCCTAATCTTTTCCTATTTTTTGGATTGATGATGTACTATAAATCCCTTTCGTTATTCAATAATTCCAGGACCTTTTTACCTGTTATTCTTCATGGTATCAGGGTCTTAAAGGCGATGAACCACTAGCACCATAAACCATGGTCGGCGATGAAGAGACTCCGCCAATGCCACCACCAAAAATCGATGCAAAACTCACCTTTCTATCTCGGTCCCCAAGACGAATCGGGGTATTTCATTACTCCAACACATCTTTGTGGTGATAATTATGATGATTTGGCTAGAGTTATTCGAACCTCGTTGGAAGCATGACACAAATTTGTATTCCTCGACGATACGATCACTAAACATGTCTCTCCTTGTACTCGATCTGATTGGAATACTATCAACGCATTATTGGTATCAAGGATTATGCATACCATAGATCCCGAGGTAAAGTATTATCTATCTAAATATAAAGATGCAAAACACGTCTGGGATACTTTAAAATCAAGATATGCATTGTTAATAATCCTAGAATTCAGCAATTGAAATCTTCTATTGCCAAATGCGAACACACGAAATCCATGTCGGTTGCTGAATATTTTGGTAAGCTCTCTGCATTGTGGGAAGAATTGCATAACCACGAACCATTAATTGAATGTTCTTGTTGTACGTCATGTTCGGGGGGAAGTCAACAAGAAGGGAGACGTTAGAATGGAATACTTCATGAATTTCTTGTGGGGTTGTATCCAGAATATTATGCCACTCTTCGAACTAACATTTTGTCACAGGATCCATTGCCTTTGCTAGATAGAGCTTTTCAATTGGTCATACAGGATGAACGTGTTCGTATTGCGAAGGTAGTTCCTACTGAAAAGCCGTCTGAAGTTTTAGGATATGCAGTTTTGTTGTGATCTTTTTCGTGGTTACAACTTTTTAAAATGAAAGTAAATAGACCTTGACGGAAGTATACATCTTAATCTACTACCGTTTTGTAGCAAGTAATAATGGTACAGAATATCGATCCCACAGGGAAACTTGGAGAAGTTCTTCTTAAAGTCAAGTTTGTAAAAGCGAGTCTCAGATGACGAATTCGAAAAATCTTTTGATGGGGTTTTGATTAACAACTACTGAGAAAATTGATTATAAAAAGAAGCACGGGGTATAAAGATCCATAGGGATATAACTAATAATTAGAAAAAAAATGAGAATGCATTCCATCGTTATCTCAGATTCGATATTTTATCTAACTTAAAGAAGCCTTAATACAAAGAACCAGTTGTCAATTGATTAATTGTTGTAACATCCTAAAAATAGGGGTTAATTTAAGCCTAAAATAAATGTGGAATAACGAGTCTATCATAAGAGGGTCTCCCCAAAAAGGATAATTGTATGGCGTTACAATAAAATAATTAGCTGAAATTTAACTCAACAACTACTAATCTAGATCAACTAATTCTAGATTATGAATGGGTGTCGACATCTCACTTCCAAAAGTATATCATCACTATATCAATATACGCCTCTATAATTCTTCAAAATGCTACTATCCTTCAACGACTCTCCACTCAAGCCCGAGTATTCCCACCGCTAGAGTGACCTGTTATACATGTCAGTTTAAGAAAAAGTGATAGGCTAAAGCCTAGTGAGATCAAACATTTGCAATGGGAAAATCAGTACTTTCAAATGAAATAATTTAAGAAGTGTCGGTGGAATTCATATAGATAAATCTCAACTTTAATATAAATACCTCCTGGGTTTACGGGGGAGGCCCGCTTACTAACACAAGTGACGGAACACAAAAGTAAACCACTTGACGTATTAGTAAAACCAAACACATAAAAGTACCCGCAATGGATGTTAGGCTTAATAGCTTTAAATGTACACCCACGGAAAATTAACTTCAACCACATAGGGTCCTTACGTTGAGATCCTCACCTAATATCGTGTACTAGTGTAACACCCTAAAATAGGGATAACAAAAATCCGAAAAACGGACATGAGGTATATAAAATTGCCATAGCAAGAGCCTTCCAAAAATGGGGAAATATACAAACCTGTTTAATTACAGTTGTAATTTAACGGACAATAATTAAAAACCAACTAATCTAATTTCTATAACTAGAAAAGAGATTACAAAAGGGGTGCATCTATAAACCCAAAAGTTCCTTCTACCAAAAGTATGTCCAATTGCAAAGTTTCCCCAAGCTCTCACCCAAGCAATTATGTCAGCTTAGAACCGGCGCCGCTAGAACCTGAGATACACATCGACACCAACAAGTGTTAGGCCAAAAAGCCTAGTGAGTTGAACAATAGAAAGCATGCATGAATAGTTATAATTCTTATCAGCAGTTAACCAAAGTTCAACAAATGTGGAGTCAATAGGGGAGACCCATAGCACCAATCAAGTTCCACCCAAAGAGTCGATATACCTTGATGCCAACTAACAAGAGGCACCCGAAAGTCCCGACACATCCGAGGACTACAACTAAGGAAATTCCCCGAATAGCGGAGGTCTAGGCACATACCATCACGGTGGCGCCCAAGACTACATCCTCCTAGTGTCTACTGACTTGGTTCGTCCAACATAATACATATAGGAGGTCTTGTGGTATATTTCAACCAAACATATTTCGATACCAAACATGGGTACAATATCACCATCCTAACCATGTAAGTTCAACATATAACCCATATGACATCCATATACATCATGAAGATACAATATTGCCCAAATGGCATTTCGAATATAAATCATCATAATACCAAGATATACTTTTATTAAATCATGGTAAGTTACTCACATACACATATCCATAGAAAACCCCAAATACTTACACATTTGATAGGAATATTGAGTAATAATAATAATAATAATAACAAGTAAGAGATAAGGATGTGTATCTATTTTTAACAAAGGGTAAGTAAACTCACAATCTAGGTTTTTAATCCAAAACCTAGAAAATATGGAAACCCTAGAAGTTGGAGGTAAGACTTGGAGATGAGAAGTTGCTTTGAAGAACCCTAGAAAATCTTCCTTGAGGAGAGTTATTGCAAGTAATCAATGATCCAACCACCAAAAGGGTTTGGATTTAATGTGGATTAGGGTTTGGGAAGTGAGGGACCAGTTTTCTTGGAGCCAAAATCGCCAAAGAGAGAAATAAAAAGTGTTGCAAAATGAAGTAAAATCGGCTGGAAACTCATTTAAGTGGAATCCCCCGTCGGCGATAGTGCCAAGGGCACTATCGCGAATCACAATCGCGAGGAACTAGGCACCCGCGGTACAAACTCTGCGAGAGTGCCCTGCGATAGTGACAATGTTACTATCGCATGTCACAATCGTGACGACCCTCTCAACCCTCGGTACATTTCCCGTGAGAGTGATCGGCGATAGTGACAATGTCACTATCGCATGGCACTCTCGTGCCACACTCCCTTCAGCCCAAAAATTCTATCTGACACGATTACGAATGCGAGGTTTAAACGATTAAGATGGTAATTCAATTTATATAACATTTCAACATAATAATGATCATCATGCGCATATAAAAGACTCACATTCTTAGATAGGCACAATTAATTGAAATAGAAGGAGATTACTTACCTTATAAATTTCCGGGTGTTACAATTAGCACGTAGGGCTTATACCTCATCCGATGCCTAAGTGTGCCTCGATGTGGAAAACTAACATTCCATCATCAGATCAAAGATTATATATATATATATATATGTGTGTGTGTGTGTGTGTGTATAAGCGGGTTCATGACGCCCAAATGCAACCAAATAATCCATTCAATGTCGACAAAACCAATCAATAATTTTCAACAATTAAAATGCCACCATATATGCAAAATGCCTTCATATTCACACACACCAAATCATTTTACCCAAATCCTCATTCAATAATACATAACCATATTTCATAACCCAAATCTTGATTTCCAAGTATTTAATCACAAGGTTATAGAAAACATGTTTCTCATGTGCAAAATCCACAAATAAACCAAAATGTATACTATTGACCTTAAAATCACACCCTTCCACATAATCCCCAAAATCTCCAAAATTAGGTTTTAGTGAAAACTCACCCAACTCAAATAAATCAAAATTGGAGATGTTGAGAAGTTTAAAATACACATTTTAACATGTATAAAGTTTATAAAAGAGAATGAACTCACCTTGTAGTTTTCAAAGAGAAAACTAAACCCTATAATGGAGAAGGTGATTGTTGGAAGCTAGACTTGAACCTCCACTTAATGCTTTAGTTAACTAAGAGAAATTAATAAATGATTAAGAGGTTGGCAGATGGAAGACATTAATGGCAAGAGGAGAGGGAGGGAGGAACTTACCAAAGTCTTGGAAAGAAAAACACAGCTCCTCAACCCTAAGGGAAGAAATTTTGAGTAAGTGAGGGTTGGGGTCGTTTTTCTTCTATTAAATGGCTCTCTGCGTGCGCGGGTGCCCACGCGGTTCCACTCGGACGGTGAGCTGCATGGAGCACTGGAGCCATGGATGAACAGAGTCCCACTCGGATGGTCACGCAGTTCCACCCGCGCGGTAAACCGTGCCAAGCACTGGAGGCGAAAAATCCTACCTTCAATCCTAACCTTGCTCAACACCAATAAAACAGGGATTTTAAGTCTAACCACAAACTAGACCCATAAATCAAGGTGTTACAATCCTGCCCACCTTGGAATGGATTTTGTCCCTGAAATCCCGATTACTCAAATAAATGGGGATATAGACGCTTTATATCCTTCTCCGCTTCCCACGTCACATTAGCACCACGGTGGTGCTTTCATTGAACCTTAACCATCATGACCTCTTTGTGACGAAGTCTTTTGGTCTCTCTCTCTAAAATAGCTCCAGGATCCTCAACGCAACGATTGTCGTCAACCCGAATTTCCGACAAGGGTATGATGCTTTCCTCTTCTGCCATACACTTTCGCAGATAACACACATGGAACGTAGGGTGTATTCCGTCCATCTCTGGTGGCAAGTCTAATTTGTAGGCTTGTTGTCCAATACGCTCGATCACGGTGAACGGTCCAAGAAAACGGGGACTCAACTTCCCGCGCTTTCCAAACCCTATCAAGCCTTTCCATGGGGACACCTTTAGCATCACATGGTCCCCCACTTGAAATTTTATCGGTCTTCTCTTCTTGTCGGCGTAACTGTTTTGTCGATCTTGTGCCGCCTTCAACTGTTCCCTTATGACCTTGACTTTGTCGGCCGTCTCTTGCACAATTTCTGGCCCGACAAACTGCTTTTCGCCTGCCTCTATCCAAAATACGGGGGTCCTACATTTTCTCCTGTACAAATAATCGAATAGTGTCTCACCAAGGCTAGAGTGGTAACTATTATTGTATGCGAATTCTACGAAAGGTAAATGGGTATCCCAATTACCACCAAAATAGATCACACACGATCTAAGCATGTCTTCCAAGGTTTGAATTGTCCTTTCGCTCTGACCGTCTGTCTGTGGATGGTACGTCGTACTCAAGTTCACTCGCGTACCTAATTCTTGATGTAACGGTCCCCAAAATCTTGAAGTAAATCGGCTATCACGGCCAGAGACTATAGACAAGGGTATATAGTTCTTAGACACTACTACATCAATATAGAGCTTTGCCAATTTATCAGGTTTCCTGCATAGCTAGAAAGTGAGCACTCTTTTTCAACCGATCAACAATCACCCAAATGGTGTCGTTACCTCTCAGCGTCTTTGGTAGCTTGGTCACGAAGTCCATGGTAATCTTTTCCAACTTCCACTTGAGTATCTCTAAGGATTGTAAGCTCCCATACGGGACGTTGATGTTCGACCTTCACTTGTGAACAAGTCACACACCTCTCCACGTAATGTGCCACGTCCAACTTCATAACCGGCCACCAATATCGCAACTTTAAGTCCCTATACATCTTGGTGTTTCCCGGGTGAATGGAGTATTTGGACTTGTGAGCGTCCTCCAAAAGTAGTTCCCGGTTTCCTTCAATATTTGGCAACCATACACGCCCATTAAAGCATTTGATCCCACGGCTATCGTACGTCAAGAGTAGTCATTGCTTGGTCATCATTTCTTTCTTAAGGTTTTCTTCCAATAAGGCTTCGGCTTGAGCCTCCTTAATTCTATCCATGAGGCTTGATACCAATTCAATTCTTGCGAGTTTGGCTTGAAGTTTCCCACTATATTCTTTCCGACTCAAGGCGTCGGCCACAACTTTTGCTTTACCCGGATGGTAGAGAAACTCACGGTCGTAGTCCTTAAGCAATTCTAACTATCTTCTTTGCCTCATATTTAGCTCCTTTTGATCGAAAACATACTTCAAGCTCTTGTAATTCGTATATAAGGTACACTTAGTTTCGTAGAGATAGTGTCGCCACACCTTTAACACGAACACTACCTCCGCTAGTTCCAAATCATAAGCGGGGTAATTTTTCTCGTGCACCGTTAGTTGTCTCGATGCATAGGTGATCCCCTTTCCTCTTTGCATAAGCATACAACCTAAACCCATCTTGGACGCATCGCTATAAACCACAAAATCCTCCGATCCCTCCGACAAGAATAAGATCAGAGTTTCACACAACTTCTTTTGCAAAGTCCGGAATGCCTTCTCTTGAGTATCGGTCCACACGAATTTCACATTCTTTTTAGTTAGAGCCGTCAACGAAGAAGCAATCTTGGAGAAATCTTGGATGAATCTTCGATAATAACTCGCTAAGCCCAAGAAGCTTTGAATCTCGGATGGACACTTGGGTGGTTCCCAGTTCATCATAGATTCTATCTTGGCAGGGTCCACCTTCACACCATCTTTCGTTACCATGTGCCCTAAGAATTGCACCTCTTTCAACCAAAATTCACACTTGGAGAATTTGGCGTATAATTTCTCCTTCCTCAAAACCTCCAATACTTCTCGAAGGTGTTGCACGTGATCGAATTTGTTCTTGGAGTATATTAGGATATCATCAATGAACATGATTACCGACTTATCAAGGAACGGTCGGCACACTCGGTTTATCAAATCCATGAACACCGCCAGGGCGTTCGTTAAACCGAAAGGCATCACCAAGAATTCATAATGTCCGTAGCGTGTCCTAAAAGCTTTCTTTGGGATGCCGTCTCCCTTGACATTTACTTGGTGATAGCCCGAATCTTAGATCGATCTTTGACAAGCATCCCGCTCCTTGGAGTTGGTCAAACAAGTTATCGATCCTAGGGAGTGGATACTTATTATTTACTACCTTGTTCAACTCTCTATAGTCTATGCGCATCCTCATTGTGCCATCTTTCTTCTTCACGAATAAGATCGGTGCTCCCCACGGTGACGAGCTCGGTCTCATTAATCCTTTCTCAAGAAGGTCTTGTAACTGTCCCATCATCTCTTTCATCTCTGACGGGGTCAAACGATAAGGAGCTCAAGCTATCGGATCCGCTCCCGGTGCTAAATCAATCTTGAACTCCACTTGGTGATCGGGTGGTAATCCAGGCAAGTCATCCGGGAAAACATCGGGGAATTCATTTTCCACCTTCACATCTTCTAGCCTTTTCTTCTCAAGCTTGGAATCTATAACATATGCCAAAAAGGATGAGCATCCTTTCGATAAGCACTTTCGTGCTTTCTCCATGTTGATAATTGCCACCTCACCCTTCCGTCTTTTGCTTTATACAGTCACCGTCTCATCATTTGAAACTAGGATTCGAACCATCTTCTTTGCATAAAGAATCTCGGCACGATTCTTTGCTAACCAGTCTATTCATATGACAACATCAAATCCTCCAATAACCATTCTTTGCTAACCAGTCCATTCCTATGACAACATCAAATCCTCCAATAACCATCGACATCAAATCAACCGGAAACTTCTTTCCTTCAATCTCCAACTTGCAACCCCTAAAAACATATCGGACCACTACTTGGTCTCCATACGCTAGCTCTACTACTAGGGCATCTTCTAAGCTACTAGTGGGCATGGACAACTTTTGACAGAAGGAACTCGACACAAACAAAAAACTTGCGCCAGAATCAAACAATATACGTGTAGGTACGAAGTTTAGAAGAAACGTACCCGACACTACATCATTCGAATCCTTAGCCTCTTCGGTGGTCATCTTAAAGCCTCTTCCCGCCGCTCTCGGATGATCCATCTTCTTTCCCCCGCTACCCCCGACCTTCAACTTCGGGCACTCGCTTCTGATATGACCTAGTGCCCTGCATTCAAAACAAATTTGTCCCCTAACCGGACAGTCCCTGAAACTGTGGCCCGACTTACCACTCTTGAAGCAGGATTCAGAACCCAAATTACATAGACCGAAGTGTTTACTCCGACACTTGGAGAAATATGGGACCTCTCGTCTAGGACCGGTATTTCGTTGATTGTTATTGAATTGCCTTGACCTCTTGGAGGGTATTGAACCTCCCTTCCATCTTCTCTTCTCGACTACTCCACCTCACTCAACTTTGTTTAAACCATAAGAATATTCCACCAATTGGGCTTCCTCGATCGCCTCTCGAAGAGTAGAGGCCTTGGACACCCGTACCATGTTCATCATCTCTGTCGGTAAATCTTTAATGTAGGCTTTGATCTTTTTCTTCTCGGTTGGGACCAAATGTCCCACCAAACCCATCTTGTCCATGAACAATTTGTTGTACTCTTTCACGGTCAAACTTCCTTTCTTCAAATTTCAGAACTCATCGATGATCCGATCCATAGATCTCTCATTGCAACACTCTTCAAGTACCTTCTGCTTGAAAGTTTCCCAGTCCAACTTGTCTAGCACTAAAGCCTCTAAATACATAGAGTAAATGTTCCACTATGTGAGGGTCGTCCCTCGCAACATTTGAGACCCGAAGGTTGCTTTTTGGCCCTTTCCACAACTGCTTGTTCGGAAAGCTTTTTCCATCTATCGTATACAATTCATGCAGACTATTGGGTCGTCGTTTCCCTTGAATTCGGGTGGCCTATAGCTTAGGAAGGTCTTGAAAGAGCATGACTTTGTTAGTTGTCGTGCTTCTAAAGTTGCCACAATGTCCGTGGGGATTTCGTTTCCAATTCCCCCGGATCTCACTGCAATTATATATTATACGACCTTCTCATGCCTGCGGTTGTTGGTGTCCCTGTCCTCGAGCAATTTCAGAAACATCTCTTGTTGTTGAGCCATAGCCGCATTCATGGCTTTCATCATACGGTCCATCATTCTTGTCTCCGGAGTCACTTCTTCCATTATCGACTCCGATGTGGCTACGTTGCGTCAAGATATATGCTCAGGCCCTCCACCCAAAATGTTATGTTAGGGTGGGGGCAATTCAGCCGCTGTCACCCTTGGTTGGTCGGCTATGGATGTCGTCGCGTCATGACCATCCGACCGATTATGAGTGTTTACCATTTCGTCTGCCACACATATACGAGAATAGAGATGAGAAACAGACTAGAGGATTTAAACGTAAGGAACGCACTACCACATTCATTAATCATCATAACAATAGTAATCTAAGCATGCTCACGTTACAAGACATTCATTACAGTAGTAGCTAATTGAAATTATGAACACGTCACACATAAGAATCCTTACTGCCACTGTCACACCTCTCAACTTATGTAGTCCCGTTGGTTCTAAGGCCATCTTATCTTAGGAGTTCTATCCAATCTCACCATTCATAACTTATCCGATCTAAGCTTAAGTCTAGGTACATTACCTTCATATCTAGTTCACTTAAACTACTGCTCTGATACCAATTTGTAACACCCTAAAAATAGGGGTTAATTTAAGCCTAAAATAAATGCGGAATAACGAGTCTATCATAAGAGGGTCTCCCCCAAAAAGGAATAATTGTATGGCATTACAATAAAATAATTAAGTGAAATTTAACTCAACAACCTACTAATCTAGATCAACTAATTCTAGATTATGAACGGGTGTCGACATCTCACTTCCAAAAGAATATCGTTACTATATCAATATATGCCTCTATAATTCTTCAACATGCTATTATTCTTCAACGACTCTCCACTCAAGCCCGAGGAATCCCACCGCTAGAGTGGCCTGTTATACATGTCAGTTTAAAAAAATATGTTAGGCTAAACCCTAGTGAGATCCTCACCCAATATCGCGTACTAGCACGTAGGGTTTATACCTCATCCGATGCCTAAGCATACCTCGATATGGAAAACTAACATTCCATCATCGGATTAGAGATTATATATATAAGTGGGTTCATGATGCCCAAATACAACCAAATAATCCATTCAATGTCCACAAAACCAATCAATAATTTCCAACAATTAAAATGCCACCATATATGCAAAATGAATTCATATAGTTACTCCCAAGTTTCCAAGAGGTTCCGTTCCAAATTGTAAAATGGTACTTCCACACACACCAAATCATTTTACCGAAATCCTCATTCAATAATACATAACCATATTTCAAAACCCAAATCTTGATTTCCAAGTATTTAATCACAAGGTTATAGAAAACATGTTTCTCATGTGCAAAATCCACAACTAAACCAAAATGTATATTGTTGACCTTAAAATCATACCCTTCCACATAACCCCCAAAATCTCCAAAATTAGGTTTTAGTGAAAACTCACCCAACTCAAATAAATCAAAAATGGAGATGTTGAGAAGGTTAAAATCAACATTTTAACATGTATAAAGTTTATAAAAGAGAATGAACTCACCTTGTAGTTTTCAAAGACAAAACTAAACCCTAGAATGGAGAAGGTGATTGTTGGAAGTTAGACTTGAACCTCCAGTTAATGCTTTAGTTAACTAAGAGAAATTAATAAATGATCAAGAAGTTGGTGGATGGAAGACATAAATGGCAAGAGGAGAGGGAGGGAGGAACTTACCAAAGTCTTGGAGAGAAAAACGCAACTCCTCAACCCTAAGGGAAGAAATTTTGAGTAAGTGAGGGTTGGGGCCGTTTTTCTTCTATTAAATGGTTCTCTGGGCGTTCCACTCGTGTGGTGAGCCGCACGGAGCACTGGAGTCGCGAATGAACAGATTCCTGCGCAGATGGTCGCGCGATTCCACCCGCACGATAAGCCGCGCCAAGCACTGGAAGGGAAAAATCCTGCCTTCAATCCTAACCTTGCTCAACACCAATAACACGGGGATTCTAAGTCTAACCACAAATCGAGGTGTTACAATTGTAATCTGACATAAAATATAACTTTGATTTAAATAACTTGGACAATCATGCTATACGATACACCACTTGCGGTTATCTTCTTTACTTTAGCAAGTCTTTAGCAAGTCTTCTATACAACTGTCTTCCTTCCATATTGAGTCTTCATCTCATAAGCAGCACTAACCTTCTTCAGAAGTATTAACCATGTTCAGCAGCATTAAGTTGTAGCAGCATTAACTACTCTGAGCAGTACTAATCTCCAGCAGTAGTAATTCTTCTTAGCAGTAGTAACTTCTTCAAGCAGTATTAACCTTGATTAGCAGTAGTAATCTGTCTCAGCAGTAGTAATTATACTTAAGCAAATCTTTCAGTTCCCAACAATCTCCCCCTAACTTGACTTTTAGGAAGAGAAGTCAAGTTCTTCAATTATGGTCTTCAAGATGCTTTCAACACTACAGCTTAGTTGCCCAAATTTGGATTTAGACCCAGACTTTGATTGATTGTCCTTCTTACCACAATTCTGGCCATTTCTGATTCCTTTGCACACACTAGCTTAGCTTTCAGCATCCCATTCAACTTCTCCTTGCTATGATCATATACTTTGTCCACCAGGTAGTATTCATGATAACATTTATCTATTGTGATCATGTATACACCACAGTTTTCAAATAGTATCCAGTGATCAATCTTCTTGAACCCATACTCATGATGTAGATCCTTGATCTTGTAAACCACCTTTTCTGGTTCAAACATCATACATAGATATTCCATTGCAACCTTGAGTAGATTTTCTTCAGTTCCTTTCAAAACATGATCATAAAGCTTCATTCCCACTTTATACATTTCTTCTAGGTCAGCTCTTGAACAACTTCTGATTACTTTCCCCCAAGTTGAATATACTTCAAATACATCACCAACTCGTTTAAATCTGAAGTAATCCTTTCTGTTGTCTCTCAGAATGTCCCAAAAGATGATTTCTGGTGCCTTCATAGAAATGGGAACAACCTGTACTGGTTCTAGTAAAGTCATATAAAGCCCCACATGTTCATCAGACTGATTTGTTTGTTGTGCACTTTGACTAGGTTGCTCTGTATGATCTGCCACAGATGATTCTGGATTCTGCTCTGGTTCTGCTGAAGGTGGAACAGAAGATTCTGCCTCTCTTTCTGATTCTTCAATCCTTGGCTTCTTGGACTGTTTCTTGGAAGCTATAGTCTTTACTCTCTTTCCAGATTTCATTTCCATTCCAACATTCTCTTCCTCTTCCTTCTTTTCTTCAACCTTTTCCTTTGAAGGTGTGGTTTCCTCAAGGAATGGTTGTTGGATGTTGAGATCATACCTCTCTTTCATCCTTCTTTCTGCTTCTTCCCTTTGAGAGGAATCCCCTTGAAGCTTTGTCATTTCCTTCTTATACAACTTCTCAACTTTGATGTATGCCATGTTAGTAAACTTTTCTCCCTTTACACCAATTGAGCCTTTCAGAAAGTTGATCATTTGTTGGTTACTAACTTCTCTGTTATTAATGCTGCTAGTTGATGGTTAATGTTGCTCAACAAGATTAGTAATGCTAGTTCAAAGTTAGTACTGCTTGAAGAGATTAATGCTGCTGAGCATGGTTAGTACTGCTAGAGTTAATACTGCTCAGAGTATTAATGCTGCTTATGATTAATACTGCTTATAAGATGGAGATCTGTATGGAAAGGATGACAGCTGGATAAACTGAAGATTATGGAAAGCTTAGAGATAATGATGGAAGATATTCTGAAGATATTTTATTAATTGGAATTAGCTTTTATCTTTAGTATATATATATATATTGTATTGTTTAGAATAAAAAAAAAGATGAAGTGAAAAATTCTAAGATCTAGAGAGAAAAAATCAACCTCAAGGCATAGATCCTAATTCTAGAGAAGTAGAATTCGTATTGGTGAGCCTGTTCATCAATATTGAGGTTGAGTGTGTAATCTTGTAACTTCAAAGCATTCAATACAAGTTTACAGTTTGTTGATTATATTCTGTTTTGATTTTCTGTTTGATTAAATATCAAAGTGTTATTCCGCAAACTTCTTTGATATTGTTCTGAGAATTAATTCTTGTTGAGAATTCGATCCTGACAAGTGGTATCAAAGCTAGTATTCTCAGAAACCTGCAATCATCATTCTTCCTTGAAATCAGAAATCATCAATGGCTAAAGTTTCAGATTCTTCAAGCACAGAAATCCCCACAGAGGTAATGTCTAATCTTTGCTCTAAAACTTGTATGGAAACTGTTAAAAGGTACAGGGATCACAACCAGACAATGAGTGATGACCTTAAAAGATTAGAGAGAGATATAAAAGATTATGTAAAAATTGTTGAGAGTTTTGAGGAACAGATCAAAGTTTTCCAAGCCAATGAACTTCAACATTCTTATGATACAAATTACTGGAAGTGGGAGAAGAATGACCTAGAACTTCAGCTGAAAAAATCTAAAGAGGAGAATGAGAAGATAAAGAGTGAGTTTGAGAAAGCAAAGCTGGATATTGAGAAATTTTCCAATGCTTCTAAAGCAATGGACTCTTTGCTCCAAACTCAAATCCATGACAAACTTAGAAGAGGAATAGGTTATAACACCACACCACCACCATACAACAACAATTACATCCCTCCTATATCAGACTTGCTAGAGACCCAGAATAGGAAGGAATTGTCTGATGAAGCCACTAAGGTAGATCCATTAGACAAAGTGGTGGTTGAAACAGACTCTGAAGGAGAGTACTCTAATAATAAGAGTAAGAAGAACACTGTGAGTGGTGAGATTCCCCTAGAAAATCACATTATCACCAATGAGGGATGTGGAAAGACTTGGGTCAAATCTAAGGACATAGAAAAGACAGAGGGAAAGTCTGGTAAGGTCCACTACAAACAGACAACAGTTGTGAATCCTGTCCCTTGCAAACAGTGTACTTGCAATAAATCTGAGCCCCAAAAACATGATAAAAGGAGGGGAAATCAGAGAAATTGGAATAATCAGTGGGCACAAAAACAAGGGGTTGATCTAAGTAAAATCAATAGACCAAAACCTTGTTTTATTTGTGGAAAGCTTAATTATGTTGCCAAATACTGTTATTTCAATCCTATAAACCAAAGAGTAAATTTTCAAAGACAAACTCAAAACTCCTTTGGTTATAGGAAGCAAGGAAGGAATCAAATGGCTGAGAACAGAGCACCTAAAAAGTCTCATGTTCAAAACAAGTTTGCTAAAACTAAGAAAAATACTTCAAATAAACAAAGGAGTAACTTAAAGACAAAGAAAGCAAACAACTTTGCTCAAGTTTGGGTTCCAATTGCAAAGAAACCTGTTAGTATTGCTATCCCAGATAGTATTGCTAACAAGAATAGTGCTGCTAACTTGATTAGTACTGCTAACCAAGTTAGTACTGCTAACAAGGCTAGTGCTGCTTCTAGTAGTAATGCAGCCAAGCCTATAATCTTGACAAAGTACTCAAGTCATGAGATTCCTAAACAACTCATTCAGACCAAACTGACAGATTATATTAATGAGAAAGGTCAACCCAAGACCACTTTGGCTTGGGTTCCATCAAAGACTAACTGATTTATCAAGTGTGCAGGGCAATCAAAAGCTCAAGAGGAAGAGCATTTGGAATGAAGATAATGGTTGCTCTTGGCACATAACAAGGAACATGGATTGTCTTCAAATTCTTCAAAAGATTTGATGGAGGACATGTTACTTTTGATCCAGCAGAAGGTAAGAAAAGTGAAAAAGGTTGCTAATACTGAAAGGTAGTTAGTACTTCTAGTTCAGTGAATACTGTCAGACTGTGTTAATGCTGTTGGTATGTGTTACTACTGCCAGTTTGTGTTAATGCTGCTGATAAGTGTTACTACTGCTAATGTAAGTTTTCTATACCTAAAAATGATCTTCAATGATTTAATGTCAAACCTGGATATCAATCAAAAAGCTTTTATCTGTATCCAAGGTTTGTACAAGAAGTACTTAATAATGAATTGACGGACATACCTCACTTTGATGAGGTATATGTACCTAAACCCCCTAAAGGCAAGGTTTTCTCAAACATGAGAAGATCTGCTAGGGACTCTGAAGAAGTTGACACCCCATTGTTCTCAACAATGATGGTGGTGTCCCACAATCAAGAAGGTAAGGCATCAGGGTCAAAGCCTTCATTAGACCAACCCACTGATGACCTATCCATACCTTCCACTACAAAGCATAAATCTTCAGATTTCTTTTGTCAAACCAACATTCCCAATTACCATACTATATAAGGAAAAGATACAGAAGGTTCCTTCCCTTCTTGTATCCTCAATCTCAAAACCTACAAGCCCTCTGATGGAGCATTTTTCATCAGAGAATATCCAAAGGGAAACCATAGAGGTGTCTCCCAACCTCAAGAAGGTGCTCAATAAGGAGATGCAAGAGCATATGGGTTGTAAGGCTCACACTACTGACTTTGCACAAAGTGCAGGACAGGACAGTGTGAACATATCTAAGACCTTCCCCATGGCAACTTTAGATGAGTAATTATCTAAAGGTCCCAGGTGCCAAGAAACCAAGGGAGTAGAAGGTGCTTCTGCTAGGCAGAAGATCTCTACTAAAAGATCCAAGGATCCTTCAAAGGTGGTAAACACATCTAAAGGAGGTGAGGACAGTTTAACTACAAAGAATTGATGGATACACTTGGTACAATTTGTCTGAAAGTTCACAATCAAATTATAGAGATAAAAGAGATGAAAAGATCATGATTATTTCAAAAAGGGGGAGACTTAAACATCTGAACTTGAGAAGAATTGAGAAGGAGAATCAAGTTGATATGAAATCTTATTTTGAGGGGGAGATAAGTGAAGAAGCTGAAACAAAGCAGTAACTACAACAGAAACAGAAAAGAAGATAACAGCAGAAACTGAATCAAGAAGAACTAGTAATTGCAGAAAGTTTTGAAATTATCATAAAGACCCTATACTGAAGAACTTAACTTCTCAGTTTTGAAAAGTTAAGTTCGGGGGAGATTGTTGGTTACTAACTTCTCTGTTATTAATGCTGCTAGTTGATGGTTAATGTTGCTCAACAAGATTAGTACTACTAGTTCAAAGTTAGTATTGCTTGAAGAGATTAATGCTGCTGAGCATGGTTAGTACTGCTAGAGTTAATACTGCTCAGAGTATTAATGCTGCTTATGATTAATACTGCTTATAAGATGGAGATCTGTATGGAAAGGATGACAGCTGGATAAACTGAAGATTATGGAAAGCTTAGAGATAATGATGGAAGATATTCTGAAGATATTTTATTAATTGGAATTAGCTTTTATCTTTAGTATATATATATATATATATTGTATTGTTTAGAATAAAAAAAAAGATGAAGTGAAAAATTCTAAGATCTAGAGAGAAAAAATCAACCTCAAGGCATAGATCCTAATTCTAGAGAAGTAGAATTCATATTGGTGAGCCTGTTCATCAATATTGAGGTTGAGTGTGTAATCTTGTAACTTCAAAGCATTCAATACAAGTTTACAGTTTGTTGATTATATTCTGTTTTGATTTTCTGTTTGATTAAATATCAAAGTGTTATTCCGCAAACTTCTTTGATATTGTTTCTGAGAATTAATTCTTGTTGAGAATTCGATCCTGACATCATTTTTCTCCTTTCTTGATTGGCCAAAAAGGTCTTGGAAGGTTATCTTTTCTGCTTCTTGACTGGCATTCTTTGCTTGGATGCTTTCACTGGTATTTTCTTGGCCTCAACTGCAGTTTTCAAGCTCTTTCGATACTCTTCATTGAGCTTTCTGGCCATCTCCAGTGCAAGCTCTCTGTCCTTTTCTGATTGGAGTTGTTCTTCCTTTTCCATCTCAGCTTGAAGTTGTTTTGCCACTTCTTCATCTAACTCCAACTGGTTCTTCTTCTTTAAGGGTTGTTCAGATTCAACCATCTTAGCTTTTCCCTTTACATCCTTCAAATCTGCCTCACTCATTTCTTTTCTTTTCTTTTCAAGGCCTCCTTCTTTAATGACCACTCCTTTGACCTTTTGAGTAGCCTTAGGAGTGTCATTCTTGGCTTTTACCAACGTTTCTTCAATTTCCAATTCTTCAACAGATGGCCCTGTTACTGCTGCTACCTGTTCTGTTACTGCTGCTTGTGATTCTGTTTCTACTGCTGCTTGAACCTTATATGTTTCTGCTGCTTGTGGTTCTGTTTTTGCTGCTTTATCCCCCTCAAAATCAAATCCCATCTGAAATGTACTTTCCTTTTCTGCTTCAGCCTCTTGATTCTCCCCTTTATTGAAAGCATCATTAGCACTTGTTCTCCTCTTCAAAACAAAATGTCGTCTCCTCTTCTTGTGCACCAATCTTGTCACCATTTTCTTCAATTTGGTAATCTGTACTTGTTGAGACAGAATTACCAATTTCATCTCTTCTATGTCTTTGCCTTGTTTGATGACATCCAGATTAATGTTGCCCATAGTTTCCATCAATTCTTGGTAGTTATATCTATCCTCACCTTCTCCAATAGTGTAACTCCTTTTTGAAGGATCATTGGAACAGTTTGTAGTGGAAGTCTTCTTCCTAGCAGAAGCACCCTCCACCCCCTTGGTTTCTTGGCATCTGGGACCTTTGAATGATTACTCATCCAAAGTTGCCATGGGGGAGGTCTTATTGATGTTACCAATGTCCTCCTCTGTGCTTGCAGGAGTAGTGGCAGCCTGCTCACCCATATGCTCATGCATCTCCTCAGTGAGCACCTCCTTGGGGTTGGGAGACACCCCTGTGGTTTCCCTATAGATATTCTCTAATGGAGAATTCTCCATTAGAGGGCTTAAAGGCTTTGTGGGTGAATGTACAAGAAGGGAAGGAGCCTTATTTACCTTTTTCCTCATGTAGGTATTGGTGATTGGTGAAGTTGGTTTTTGAAGAAGGGACTGAGGGATTGATATACTGATTGAAGGTTGAGATTGGCTTTCAGTGGGATGGTCTAATGAGGGCCTTGACCCTGAAGCCATACCTTCTTGATTGTGGGACACCACCATCATTGTAGAGAACAATGGGGTGTCAACTCCTTCCGAGTCCATGGGAGATCTCTTCATATTTGAAAAGACCTTGCCCTTGGGGATTTTAGGTACATATACCTCATCAAATTGAGGCATATCCGTCAATTCAGTGGTTATAACTGCCTGGACAAATCTTGGGTACATATAGAAACTCTTTTTATTTCCCAAGTTTGACACAAGATTATTGAAAATCATTTTTGAAAAATTATACTTTCTGGCAGTGGCCAAGCAGACCAAAGCATAAGCAATGGTACTACTGAACTCACTCCATCCAGTAGTTTTTCTAGAAATGCAATGCATAAGGGTATGGACAAAGAAACACCATTGGGGAGAAAATTTGGCTTTTGAGAACTTGAAAACACCCAATGGGCCTCCATACCCCATTCTAGTTAGAGTGGAAAACAGATCATCATTAGAGATAGATGTTATTCCTGAGGCATCGTCTAGACGTAGACTGATGCGAATTACCTCTTCAGAAACTGTCAAGGGTTTGTTACACACCCTTGTCTTGATAACCTTCACACCATTATCAGTAATAGCAGTGGCATTGGCCCAAAATTGCTTCTAGTGCTCAATGTAGATTGATGGTGACACTGTAAGCACATGAGCGATATGGCTGGACTTGAGAAAATCCACTATGTGATGGAATCCAGCAGCTTGCTTTGGCTTTTGAAGCATCGCGATCTCGTTGTGTTCATCAATAAACGCCATTGAAGCCATCGAGCTTGAGTAAACTGGACTGAAACTCACTAGGTGATTGAGAGAAAAAGGTTAGAGAGAAGATGAACAGTATTCAAAGAGTCGTTATGAGATTTTAGGCGGGCAAAAGGGTATTTATATGATTCGGAAAAGAAGCAGTATTAACTAACGAGCAGTATTAACTAAGAGCAGTATTAACCACTAGCAGTATTAACTAACTAGCAGTATTAACTGAGAGCAGTATTAACCACTAGCAGTATTAACTAACTAGCAGTATTAACTGAGAGCAGTATTAATCACTAGCAGTATTAACTAACTAGCAGTATTAACTGAGAGCAGTATTAACCACTAGCAGTATTAACTAACTAACAGTATTAACTGATACCTGAAGTAGTAACTTTTCCCTGGCAGCATTAAAACTACACTGGAAGTAGTAACTATACTTACACTTTTTGAAGCTTGTGTTAGTCTGAGCAAGGCAATACACTTCCTGAGAAAGATGTTTAGTAGCACCAAAAATAACCAAATAACAGGTATACAATCACCTTTTAAACATGAGTTTATTCAGAGTTGATCATGCCCACACTTGTGACCAAGAAAGTGAATCTACTCACATCAAAAGCTTTAGTGAACAGATCAACAAATTGGTTATCAGTATGAACTTTAGCAACTTGAATAAGCTTCTTTTCATTGCAATCTCTAATAAAGTGATACCTGATCTCAATGTGCATTGTTTTGGAGTGCTTGACTGGATTGTTAACAATGCTGATAGCACTGCTATTGTCAATGAAGATTGGAGTGTGAAGAAAGGTTACCCCATAGTCCAGCATTTGATTCTGAATCCATAGAAACTGAGAGCAGCAACTTGCAGCAGCAATGTACTCAGCTTCTGTTGTGGATAAGGACACTGTGGTTTGCTTCTTACACTGCCAAGATACTAGTCTTGCACCCAAAAGTTGACATCCCCTTGAAGTATACTTTCTATCCATATTAGCACCACCCAAGTCACTGTCTGAATATGCAATCAAGTCAAAGTTGGATTCATAAGGATACCAAAGACCTAATCTAGGTTGCCCTCTTAAGTATCTGAAAATCCTCTTAACAGCTTGAAGATGTGATTGCTTTGGCTTGACTTGGAATCTGGCACACACACACACACTGGAAACATGATGTCTGGTCTTGAGGCTGTGAGATACATGAGAGATTCGATCATTGATCTATATTGATGGACATCAACATCCTCCCCCTCAAGATCAGCAGTGATCTGTTTATGAGTCTCCATTGGTGTGCTTGCTGGCTTTGAGTCTCTTAAACCATACTTATCCAGGATGTCTTTCACATACTTTGATTGACTTATGAAGATCCCATCTTTTTGCTGTTTCACTTGAAGCCCAAGGAAGAAAGTAAGTTCACCCATTGAACTCATTTTAAAGCTCTTGTGCATCAACTCTTCAAAGTCTCTACACATCTGATCTTTTGTGGACCCAAAGATGATGTCGTCCACATAGATCTGAACAAGTAGGATGTCCTTCTTTCTTATTTTGATGATAAGGGTTTTGTCAATTATTCCTCTTTCAAATCCATTTTCCAAGAGATAGGTAGACAGAGTGTCATACCATACTCTTGGGGATTGATGTAGACCATAGAGTGCTTTCTTAAGCTTGTACACTCTGTCAGAATATGATGGATTTTCAAATCCAGGGGGCTGACAGACATATACTTCTTCATCAATTGTTCCATAGAGAAAGGCACTCTTCACATCCATTTGATATACCTTGAACTGCATAAATGAAGTATAGGCTAGAAACAGCCTAATTGCCTCTACCCTTGCAACTGGAGAAAAAACTTCCTCATAGTCTATGCCTTCTTCCTGAGTGTACCCTTGTGCCACTAGCCTTGCTTTGTTCCTGATTACAATTCCTCTCTCATCCTTTTTATTTCTGAAAATTCACTTGGTGCCAATAGCTCTATGACCTTTTGGAAGGTCCACCAAGTTCCAAACTTCTTGCAACTTGAACTGTAGCAACTCTTCTTGCATGGTTTCTATCCAACTTGAATCTTTCATTGCATCATAAACCTTTTTAGGCTCAATCTGAGATAGAAAGCAAGAGAGTACTGTATGTTGCTGATCCTGCAACTCTTGAAGTCTGCTTTGATTTCTAGTTATCATTGGACAAGAGATGTCTCCTATTACCAGCTCTGGAGGATGGTTCTTTTGTGTTCTAGTCTGATGACTAGGTTCTTCATTGATTCCCACTTCTAGATTGGAATCATTTAAGTCAGCTGAGGGAATCTCATCAGCTACTTCTGGTTCTTCATGCTCTGAATTCTCCTTATCTCTTCTTTCTTCTTCACTCTGAATTGGTTCAGTAACAGTCTCCTTTTCACAGGTTTCAATAGGTTCCATTGTAGGTATGGGAAAGATCACAGACTGAGGAATAATGTCTGGTACTTGTACATCCCCTGATCCTCCACTTCCTGAACCTACATGATTATCACTACTGAAACCCAAAGAGTTAGTTAGTGAATCAATGTCAAACAACCACTGAGGACCTGAACCAATAGGATTTGGTGTGTTCTCATTGAATTTGACATTGTCACTTTCCTCAATTATTCTAGAAGAAGAATTAAATACTCTTAGGCCTTACTCTGAGATAAGTAACCAACAAGAAAACCATCATCAGCCTTGCTATAAAACTTTCCTAAGTGAGTTTTGGTATTGAGAATGGTACAAGGACACCCAAAAGGTTTGAAAAATCCAATACATGGTTTTCTTTTATTTAAAAGCTCATATGGTGTCTTGTTTTTAGGCTTGACTACTAGAACTCTGTTTTGGACATAACAAGCAGTATTAACTGCTTCAGCCCAGAAAGTAATTGGAAGATTTGAATCAGCTAACAGAGATCTAGCAGCTTCAATCAGTGTCCTATTCCTTCTCTCAACAACACCATTTTGTTGTGGAGTCCTAGGAGCACTGTATTGTCTCTCAATTCCTTTTTCCTCACAAAAGGTGTTTAGGTCATGATTTTTAAATTCAGTACCATTTTCTGACCTAATTACTTTTACTTTTTGATTTGTTTGGTTTTCAATTCTTAGAATAAAGGATTTGATCAGTACATATGTCTCATCCTTAGTCCTTAGAAAATATACCCAAGTAAATCTAGAGTAATCATCAACAATAACTAAGTAGTATGAATTCTTACCTATACTCATCACATTTGTAGGACCAAACAGATCCACATGCAACAACTGAAGAGAATTAGAAATAGTGTTCAACTCTTTGGACTTATGAGAAGTTTTGTGTTGTTTGCCTTTGAGACAGGCAACACAATGATCATCACATGAGAAGACTTTTGAAGGCAAACCTCTTACAAGGTTGTTTTTAACAAGTTTATTCATTGTTTTAAAGTTCATGTGACACATCCTTCTGTGCCAAAGTGATGATTCATCCAAAGATGCTTTTGAAACAAGACAGTTTAGGGATGAATCAGTTGAAACATTTTCCATATCCAAACAATAGACATTATCCTTTCTCGGAGTTCTTAGTAGTATCATCTTTTCATCAACCACCTTGAATCCAGGTGCAAGGATAATGCATTCAGAATCAGTGAATAATATACTATGCTTTTTGTCACAAACCTGTGATACACTTAACAGGTTGTACCTTAACTGATCAACATAGAAAACATCCTCAAAGGTCATTTTACCTTTTGTTACATCCCCCTTACCACTGATCTTACCTCCATCTGGAGTATTACCAAAGGCAACATGCCCTTCATCAATTTTCTTGAAATTCTTGAGGCAAGCCATGTTCCCTGTCATATGCCTAGAGCAACCACTATCAACATGCCAGATGCTCTTTCCCTTGAGCTGCTGGTTGCCCTGCACATAAGATAAAGCAATTAGTATTGATTAGGAACCCAAGCCAAAGTGGTCTTGGGTCTCCCTTTCTCATCAAAGTATTTACATTCCTTTTTGATGAGATTTTTAAAATCAGAGCACTTATTACTGGAGTACTTTGTCAAGATGTTGGGAACTGAAGAATTTACCAAGTATGGTTAATGCTGCTAGTACAAGATTACTACTGCCAGAGGACTTTAATAGTTAATACTGCTGAGTATTACTACTGCTAGTAGAATTAATACTGCTAGTCAAAGTTAGTGCTGCTTGAACAAAGTTAGTACTGCTTAGCTAGTTAGTGCTGCTAGTGGTTAGTGCTGCTTAGTAGTTAATACTGCCAAGCTGATTAGTGCTGCTTATAAGATGAAGATTCGAATTAGAAGAATGACAGCTGGATATTCTGAAGATATTCATGGAAGATATACTGAAGATATTCTATTTATTGTAATTATCTTTTTGTTCAGTATATGTATAGTTTTGACAGTATAGTTTTAGCACAGATTTAAATATAAGTTTTTGTTTTAGAGAGAATCAACCTCAAGGTATAGATCCTAATTCTAGAGAAGTAGAATTCGTCTTGAAAGAGTTTGTTCTTCAAGATTGAGATTGAGTGTGTAATCTTGTGATTTGATCATTGAATACAAGTTTACAAGTTGTTAATCATATACACTGTTTGTTTACTGTTACATTGAATATCAAAGTGTTATTCCGCAACTTCTTTGATATTGTTTCTGAGACTTTATTCTTGTTAAGAATTCGATCCTGACAAGTGGTATCAGAGCCTATTCTCTCAGAAACATCTATTCATTCATCATGGAAAACTTTGCAGAATCAAACAGTATCCTGGTCTCAAAGGTTCCAATGCTTAGACCCAATGAATTCGATATGTGGAAGATCAGAATCAAGCAGTACATACTCCTCACTGACTATTCTATGTGGGATATCATAGAGAATGGTCCTTCTGAAGCAGGAAAGATTGGTGCATATGGAAAGAGAACTCCACCAAAAACTGATGCAGAAAGAAAGGCTAGACAGACTGAGATGAAAGCCTTGAGCACCTTGCTCTTGGCTATTCCCAATGAATATCAACATCAGTTCTGCAACTGCACTGATGCAGAGATGCTCTAGAATGCTCTAGAGAAGAGATTCTCAGGTACCAAAAGTACCAAGAGAAATCAGAAAGCCATTCTGAAGCAACAATATGAGAACTTTATGTCAACCAAGAATGAGTCCATGACTCAAACTTTTGACAGGTTCAACAAGCTTATTGGTGAACTTGCTACAGTGGGAGTACAAATTGATCAAGATGATCTGAACAGAAAGTTTCTAAGGTCCCTGAGTGATGAATGGACCATGTATACTGTGTCTTTCAGATAGAATGATCAACTGGAAGAAAAGAAACTTGATGATCTATATAATGATCTAAGGGTTTTTGAATCTGAGGTAGAGGCTAAGAAGATGCCTTCTGGGTATGTTCACAATGCTGCACTCCTTTCAGCATCAATTGATTCTACTTCCATCCCTGAATCAGTTAGTACTGCCAATGGAGCAACCCAAGAGAAAGGCACTGAAACTGTATTTGAAGCCTTTCTAGCTAGTCATGGAAACTCTTCTCTTGTTAATGATGATTTAGAACAACTCCATCCAGATGACCTTGAAGAGATGGACATTAAATGGCAGATGGCCATGCTCTCTATGAGAGTTAAGAAGTTCATCAAAAGAACTGGAAGGAATAACTTCTCTCAAAGAAGAGAAGATGGAGCAGGTTTTGACAAGTCTAAGGTAGAATGCTATAAATGTCATCAAAAGGGACACTTTGCTAGGGAATGCAGAAGTGGAGTGTCTCACAACAACAACCATCAGCAGGCATAGTCTGGAAGCTTCAATAATAACAGAAACTCTGCCCAAGCCCTGGTCTCTCAACAAGGCATGGGGTTTGATTGGAGTGATCAAGCTGAAGAGGCCATCCAGAACCAAGCTCTAATGGCAGAGGTGTCTGATCTCCCAACAGAGGTAACTTCAAATCTTTGTTCTCAAAATTGCATTAACACTGTTAAAAGGTACAGGGATCACAACCAGACCATGAGTGATGACCTAAAGAGATTAGAAAAGGACATAAAAGATTATGTTAGGATTGTTGAGAGATTTGAAGAGCAGATTAAAGGTTTTCAAGCCAATGAGCTTTAACACTCTTATGACACAAACTACTGGAAGTGGGAGAAGAATGACTTAAAACTTCAACTGACCAGATCCAAAGAAGAGAGTGAAAAGCTAAGAGGAGAGCTAGCTAAAGTCAAACTAGATGTAGAAAAGTTTTCCAATGTTTCCAAAGCAATGGATTCTTTGCTACAAACTCAGATTCATGATAAACTGAGAAGAGGAATAGGGTACAATACCACACCACCACCATACAACAACAACTACATCCCTCCTAGTTCAGATTTGTTAGAAACAAAGGATAGGAAGGACCTACCTAAGGGAGCCACTGAGATAGATCCCTTAGATGAAGTAGTTGTTAAGGATAAAACTGAGAAATAAGTTGTCAAGGATAAGGACAACACTGTGAGTGGTGAGATTCCTATAGAAAACCACATAATCACCAATGAGGGATGTGGAAAGCATTGGATCAAATCCAATGAGACAGAGAAGACTGAGGGAAAGCACAAGAAGGTTCACTATAAGCAGACCACTGTTGTGAACCCTATCCCTTGCAAGCAGTGTGCATGCAATAAATCTAAGCCCCAAAAACATGATAAACCAAGGGGAAATCAGAGAAACTGGAATAACCAATGGGCACAAAAACAAGGCATTGATCTGAGTAAATTCAATAGACCAAAGCCTTGTTTCATATGTGGAAAGTTAAACCATTTGGCTAAGTACTGTTTCTTTTATCCTATTAACCAACAGATGAACTTTCAAAGATTTGTGCAAAAACCTGTTGGTTATAGGAAGGCTGGAAAGAAACATGTGATGAAGAAATCTGTTGATACTAAAGGCCCCATAAAGAAAAAGATTTTAAAAGAAAGTATTAAAATGTGGGTGCCTAGAAGCACTAAAACTGTTAGTACTACTGACAGGGATAGTGCTGCTGGAAGCATTACTGCTGCTACCAGTGTTAGTACTGCTGAAAATATTAATGCTGCTAATACTGTTAGTACCTCTTCAAAGGTTAATACTGCCAACACAGTTACTGCTGCTAACACAGTTACTACTTCTAACAAGGTTAGTACTGCTAAGCATGCAAGTGCTACTAAGGCAGTTAGTACTTCTAAAACCAGTACCGCTTCTAGCAAAAGTGTTTCCAAGCCTATCATTGTGACAAAGTACTCCAGAAATGAGGAGTCAAAGTTTAAAAATCTTGTCAAGAAAGAATGCAAGTATTTTGATGAGAAAGGGGTACCCAAGACCACTTTGGCTTGGGTTCCTAATTCATACTAACTGATTTATCTTATGTGCAGGGCAACCAACAGCTCAAGGAAAGGAGCATATGGCATGTTGATAGTGGTTGCTCTAGGCACATGACAGGCAACATGTCATACCTTCAGGATTTCAAGCATATCAATGGAGGACATGTTGCATTTGGAGATAATCTTACTGGTGGTAAAATAAGTGGAAAAAGTAATGTTACAAAAGGTAAGATGACATTTGAGAATGTCTACTATGTTGATCAATTGAAGTACAACCTGTTAAGTGTATCACCTGTTTGTGACAAACAACATAGCATATTATTTACTAATACAGAGTGTATGATCCTTGCTCCAGGGTTCAAGGTAGTTGATGAAAGCATGATACTACTTAGAACTCCAAGAAAGGAAAATGTTTATTGTTTAGATATGGACAATGTTGATAGTGATTCATCCCTGAACTGTCTGGTTTCAAAAGCTTCTGTGGATGAATCCTCTCTTTGGCACAGAAGGATGTGTCACATGAATTTCAAGACTATGAACAAACTTGTTAAAAACAACCTTGTAAGAGGTTTACCATCAAAAGTCTTTTCATGTGATGATCATTGTGTTGCTTGTCTTAAAGGCAAACAGCACAAAACTTCTCATAAGACCAAAGAGTTAAATACAATTTCTTCTTGTCTCCAGTTATTGCATATGGATCTGTTTGGTCCTACAAATGTCATGAGTATAGGCAAGAAATCTTACTGCTTAGTTATTGTTGATGATTACTCTAGATTTACCTGGGTATATTTTCTAAGGACTAAGGATGAGACAAGTGGACTGATCAAATCCTTTATTCTAAGAATTGAAAACCAAACTAATCAAAAAGTAAAAGTCATTAGATCAGATAATGAGACTGAATTTAAAAATCTTGATCTAAACACCTTTTGTGAAGAAAAAGGAATTGAGAGACAATATAGTGCTCCTAGAACTCCTCAACAGAATGGAGTTGCTGAAAGGAGAAATAGGACACTAATAGAGGCTGCTAGATCTCTGTTGGCTGATTCAAAACTGCCAATTACCTTCTGGGCTGAAGCAGTTAATACTGTCTGTTATGTCCAAAACAGAGTTCTAGTGGTCAAGCCAAAGAACAAGACCCCATATGAGCTTTTAAATAAAAGAAAACCCTTTATTGGATTTTTCAAACCTTTTGGGTGTCCTTGTACAATTCTCAATACTAAATCTCACTTACGTAAGTTTGATAGCAAAGCAGATGATGGATTTCTTGTTGGTTACTCATCTCAGAGTAAGGCTTACAGAGTTTTTAACTCTTCTTCTAGAATAATTGAAGAAAGTGACAATGTCAAATGCAATGAGAACACACCAAATCCTATTGGGTCTGGTCCTCAGTGGCTATTTGACATTGATTCACTAACTAACTCTTTTGGTTTCAGTAGTGATGATTCTGCAGTTTCAGGGTGTGGAGGATCAGGGATCACACAAGTTCAAGATAGTTTATCTCAATCTGTGATCTTTCCCATACCAACAGTGGATTCTGTTGAAGACTGTGAAAAGGAACCATCTACTGGACCAAGTCAGAGTGAAGAAGAAAGTAGAGATGAGGAGACTCAAGACAATAAAGAATCAGAAGTAGCTGCTGAAAACACCTCAGTTGAGTTGAATGACTCCAATCTAGAGGTGGGACTTAATGAAGAACCTAATCATCACACCAGAATTCAAAAGAATCATCCTCCACAACTGGTAATAGGAGACATATCCTCTCCTATGATGACTAGAAATCAAAGCAGGCTGCAAGAAATGCAAGATCAACAGCATACAGTGCTTTCTTGCTTTCTATCCCAGCTTGAGCCTAAGAAGGCACATGATGCTATGAAAGAGTTCAGTTGGATAGAAGCAATGCAAGAAGAGCTACTGCAATTCAAGTTGCAAGATGTTTGGGATCTTGTAGACCTTCCTAAAGGCCAAAGGGCAATAGGAACAAAATGGGTCTTCAGAAATAAGAGAGATGAAAGAGGCATAGTAATAAGGAACAAAGCAAGGTTGGTGGCTCAAGGGTATACACAAGAAGAGGGAATAGACTATGATGAAGTATTTGCACATGTGGCCAGGATAGAAGCAATTAGATTATTCCTGGCTTATGCTTCTTTTATGAAATTCAAAGTCTATCAAATGGATGTGAAAAGTGCATTTCTTTATGGCTCAATTGAAGAAGAAGTATATGTCTGTCAACCACCAGGGTTTGAAAACCCAAGCTATCCAGACAGGGTATACAAATTGAAGAAAGCACTTTATGGACTGCATCAAGCTCCAAGAGCATGGTATGACACTTTGTCATCCTATCTCTTGGAAAATGGCTTTGAAAGAGGAGTCATTGATAAGACTCTATTTATCAAGAGAAAGAAGAAGGATATCTTGTTGGTCCAAATCTATGTTGATGATATCATCTTTGGATCTACAAGAGACAACATGTGCAAGGAGTTTGAGGAACTAATGCATCAAAGGTTCAAAATGAGTTCCATGGGGGAACTTACTTTTTTCCTTGGACTCCAAGTTAAACAGAAGTCAGATGGAATCTTTATCTGTCAATCCAAGTATGTGCAGGACATTCTAACCAAGTTTGGTTTCTCAGATTCAAAACCTGCTAGCACACCTATGGAGACACACAAGCAGATAACAGCAGATCTTGAGGGGGAGGATATGGATGTTCATCATTATAGATCCATGATTGGCTCTCTCATGTATCTTTCAGCCTCTAGGCCAGATATAATGTTTCCAGTCTGTGTATGTGCAAGATTCCAAGTTAGGCCAAAGCAATCTCACTATCAAGCTGTTAAGAGGATATTCAGATATCTCAAAGGACAACCTAGATTGGGACTTTGGTATACTCATGACTCATCATTTGACCTACTTGCATACTCAGATAGTGATCTAGGTGGAGCAAACTTGGACAGAAAATCTACTTCTGGAGGATGTCAGTTTTTTGGTGCAAGACTAGTTTCATGGCAGTGCAAGAAACAAACCACACTGTCCACATCTACAACAGAGGCAGAGTACATAGCAGCTGCAAGTTGCTGTTCTCAAGTCTTATGGATTCAGAATCAAATGCTGGACTATGGGGTAACCTTTCTACACACTCCAATTTTTATTGATAATAGCAGTGCTATTAGCATTGTGAATAATCCTGTCAAGCACTCAAAGACAAAGCACATTGAGATCAGGTATCACTTCATAAGAGACTGTAATGAAAAGAAACTTATTCAAGTTGTAAAGGTTCATACTGACAACCAGTTTGTTGATCTATTCACCAAAGCCTTTGATGTGGGTAGATTCACTTTCTTGGTAACAAGTGTGGGAATGATCAACTCTGAATAAGCACCTTCTCAAAAAGTGGTCACTCCTGTATATTCTTTATTCTTGGTGTTACTAATCTTCCTTTTCAGGGAATACATAGCAGTACTCAGTTCATCACAAGCTTAAAAGAGTAAGTACAGTTAATACTGCTAGTTAGTTAATACTGCTTTCAGTTAATACTGCTTTCAGTTAATACTGCTAGTAGTTAATACTGCTAGTGGTTAATACTGCTCTTAGTTAATACTGCTAGTGGTTAATACTGCTAGTTAGTTAATACTGCTTTCAGTTAATACTGCTTTCAGTTAATACTGCTTTCAGTTAATACTGCTCTCAGTTAATACTGCTAGTTAGTCAATACTGCTAGTGATTAATACTGCTCTCAGTTAATACTTCTAGTGGTTAATACTGCTCTCAGTTAATACTGCTAGTTAGTTAATACTGCTTTCAGTTAATACTGCTTTCAGTTAATACTGCTTTCAGTTAATACTGCTCTCAGTTAATACTGCTAGTTAGTCAATACTGCTAGTGATTAATACTGCTCTCAGTTAATACTGCTAGTTAGTTAATACTGCTAGTGGTTACTACTGCTCTCAGTTAATACTGCTAGTTAGTTAATACTGCTAGTGGTTAATACTGCTCTCAGTTAATACTGCTAGTGGTTAATACTGCTCTCAGTTAATACTGCTAGTTAGTTAATACTGCTAGTGGTTAATACTGTTGTTAGTTAATACTGCTCTAGGTTAATACTGCTTATATCCCGAATACTATAAATATCCTTTGCCCGCCTAAAAGTTCATAACGACTCTTTGCATATTGTTCACTTGCGCTCTAAACCCTTTCTCTCTCAAGTTCAAAGTTTTCAGGAAAGAAACTTCAAGATCAATGGCATCAATGGCATTCATAGACGAGCACAATGAAATCGCGATGCTACAGAAGCCCAAACAGGCCGCTGGTTTCCACCAGATTGTGGATTTTCTCAAGACAACCCATATTGCCCATGCTCTCACTGTATCGCCATCAATCTATATCGAGCATCAAAGCCAATTCTGGGCAAACGCCACCATTGTTACTGAGAATGGTGTGCAAATGATCAAGACAAAGGTGTGTGGCAAGCCCTTGACAGTTACTGAAGAGGTAATTCGCATCAGTCTACGTCTAGACGATGCCTCTGGTATAACTTCTATCTCTAATGATGAACTGTTCTCTACTCTTACAAGAATGGGGTATGGAGGCCCATTGGGTGTGTTCAAGTTCTCAAAAGCAAAATTTTCACCTCAAGGGCGTTTCTTTGTCCATACCCTTATGCATTGTATATCTAAAAAGACTACTGGATGGAGTGAGTTCAGTAGCACCATTGCTTATGCTTTGGTGTGCTTGGCCACTGCCAGAAAGTATAATTTTTCTAAAATGATTTTCAGTGATCTTGTTTCAAACCTGGGAAGCAAAAAGAGCTTTTATATGTACCCCAGGTTTGTCCAAGAAGTTATCACCCACGAATTAACGGATATGCCTCATGTTGATGGGGTATATGTACCTAAACCCCCTAAAGGCAAGGTTTTCTAAAATATGAGAAGATCTGCTGGGGACTCGGAAGGAGTTGACATCCCATTGTTCTCTACAATGATGGTGATGTCCCACAATGATGAAGGTATGGCAGCAGGGTCAAGGCCCCCATTAGACCATCCCACTGCTAGCCAATCCCAACCTTCCCACTCTAAATCAATTCCCCAGTCTCTTCTTGATAAACCAACTTCACCAATCACCCAAACATACAAAAGGAAACAGGCAAAGAAGGCTCCTTCCCTTCTTGTACTTTCACCCTCTAAGCCTTTAAGCCCTCTAAGGGAGGATTCTCCCTTAGAGAATATCTTCAGGTAAACCACAGGGGTGTCTCCCAACCCCAAGGAGGTGCTCTCTGAGGAGGAGGATGAGCATATGGGTGAGCAGGATGCCACTACTTCTGCTAGCATAGAGAAGGACAGTGGTAACATAAATAAGACCTCCCCCATGGCAACTTTGAATGAGAAATCATTCAAAGGTCCCAGGTGCCAAGAAACCACGGGGGTGGATAGTGCTTCTGCTAGGCAGAAGGCTTCCACTACAAAAAGATCCCATGATCCTTCAATAGAGGGTAACACTTCTGGAGAAGGTAAGGACAGATATAACTACTATGAATTGATGGAAACAATGGGCAACATCAACCAAGATGTTATTAAACAAGGGAAAGAAATTGAAGAGATGAAGCTGGTAATCCTGTCACAACAAGTTCAGATTGCCAAATTAAAGAAGATGGTGACAAAGCTTGTACAGAAGAAGAGAAGAAAACAATATGTGTTGAGGCAGAAGAAACCTGAAAAAGATGCTTCCAACAAGGGGGAGAATAAAGAGAATGAAACAGAGAAGGAAAGACATTATGAGGAGAGATTTGATGGTGAAGGGGATAAAGAAACAGTTGAGGGGGAGCAAGAAGCAAGAACTGAAATAGAACAAGCAGCAACAGAAACTGTTAATACTGCTCAAGCAGCAGAAACAGTTAATGCTGCTGAGATAAAAGAAACAGCAGGGATTTCTATGGAGGAACTGGAGATTGCAGAAACACTAGTTAAAGCCAAAAATGACACTCCTAAGGCTACTCAAAAGGCCAAGGGAGTAGTCATCAATGAAGGAGGAATTCAACAGAAGGAAACAGAAAAGGCAAAGGAGTCAAAAGGAAAAGGAAAGGAGAAGATGGTTGAAGTTGAACTGCCTGCAAAGGAGAAGTCCCAGATTGAAATGGATGAGGCAATAGCAAAGCAGCTTCAAGACCAAATGGAAAAGGAGGAACAGTTGCAAACAGAAACAGACAGAGAACTTGCAAAGATCATGGCCAGAAAGTTGAATGCCGAATATCAGAAAAGCATCAAAGAAGCAGCTCAAGCCAAGAAACTTCAAGTCAAAAAGATGCAAATTCAAAAACAGAAAAGACAACCTTCCAAAACATTTTTGGCCAATCAGGAAAGAAGAAAGATGATAAATTTCCTGAAAGGTGCAATTGGTGTCAAGGGGGAGATGTTCACCAACATGGCATACACTCAGGTTAAGGAGTTGTATCAGAAAGAGATGCTCAAGCTTCAAAGGGATTCAGTCCAAAGGGAAGAGGCTGAGAGAAGAATGAAGGAAAGGCATGACCTGAACATACAAAGACCATTCCCTGAGGAGACTACTCCCTCAAAAGACAAAACTAAAGAGATGAAAGAAGAGCATGAGGGTGTTGGTGAAGAAGCAAAATCTGGAAAGAGGGTGAAGATAATTTCTTCAAAAAGGCAGTCTAAAAAGCCAAGAGTGGAAGAAAGAGCAGAAACTGAAGCAGAACCTTCAGTCACACCTCCAACAGAACCTGTGCAGAGCCCAGAACAGTCCAAAGAGCAATCAGATGAGCATATGGGGCTGTACATGACTATAGTAAAACCTGTACAGGCTGTTCCAATCTCTATGAAAGCCCCAGAGATCATTTTCTGGGACATTCTAAGAGATAGTGGAAAGAATTTCTTCAGAATCAAAAGAAATGATGGTTCATTTGAAGCATATTCAACATGGGGGAGAGTTATCAGAAGTTGTTCAAGAGCTGATATAGAAGAATTGTACAAAGTGGGGATGAAACTCTATGAGCCTGTGTTGAAAGGTACTGAAGAAAATCTTCTCAAGATAACAATGGAATACTTGTGTATGATGTTTGATCCAGAAAGAGTGGCTTATAGGATTAAAGATCATAATCATGAGTTTATATTCAAGAAGATTGATAAATGGATACTATTTGAAAACTGTGGAGTATACATGATTACTATTGACAACTGTTATCATGAATATTACCTGGTGGACAAAATCTATGAGCATAGCAAGAAGAAGCTAGAAGGAATGCTTAAAGCTACACTGGTATGCACAAAGGATTCAGAGATGGCTAAAATTGTGGTAAGAAGAACTATAAATCAAAGTCTGGGGCTAGATCCAAATTTGGGAAACTGAACCTGAGGTGTTGAAAGCATCTTGAAGATCAGATCTGAAGAACTTGACTTCTCTTCCTAAAAGTCAAGTTAGGGGGAGATTGTTGGGAACTGAAGAATTTACCAAGTATGGTTAATGCTGCTAGTACAAGATTACTACTGCCAGAGGACTTTAATAGTTAATACTGCTGAGTATTACTACTGCTAGTAGAATTAATACTGCTAGTCAAAGTTAGTGCTGCTTGAACAAAGTTAGTACTGCTTAGCTAGTTAGTGCTGCTAGTGGTTAGTGCTGCTAGTGGTTAGTGCTGCCAAGCTGATTAGTGCTGCTTATAAGATGAAGATTCGAATTAGAAGAATGACAGCTGGATATTCTGAAGATATTCATGGAAGATATACTGAAGATATTCTATTTATTGTAATTATCTTTTTGTTCAGTATATGTATAGTTTTGACAATATAGTTTTAGCACAGATTTAAATATAAGTTTTTGTTTTAGAGAGAATCAACCTCAAGGTATAGATCCTAATTCTATAGAAGTAGAATTCGTCTTGAAAGAGTTTGTTCTTCAAGATTGAGATTGAGTGTGTAGTCTTGTGATTTGATCATTGAATACAAGTTTACAAGTTGTTAATCATATACACTGTTTGTTTACTGTTACATTGAATATCAAAGTGTTATTCCGCAACTTCTTTGATATTGTTTCTGAGACTTTATTCTTGTTAAGAATTCGATCCTGACACAAGATAATAGGCCTAGCAGCATAAACACTAGAAGTAGTACTAATTTTGGAAGTACTAACAGAGTTAGCAGCACTAACAGGTTTAGCAGTACTAACCTAGTTAGAAGTACTAACAGAGTTAGCAGTATTAACATTTGAAGAAGTACTAACAATGTTAGTTTTAGAAGTATTAATACTCTCAGCAGCACTAACATTGGTAGCAGTAGTATTGCTTCTAGCAGCACTAACTTTGTCAGCAGCACTATTTGTAGTAGCAGTACTAACAGATTTAGTGCTTTTAGGAATCCACATATTGACACTTTCTTTCACAGTCTTTTTCTTCATGTGGCTTTTAGATTTAGCAGGTTTCTTAGACACATGGTTCCTTTCATCCTTCCTATAACCAAAGGGTTTTTGCATAGATCTTTGAAAATTTATCCTTTGATTAATGGGATTAAAGTAACAGTGCTTGGCAAGATGATTCAATTTGCCACATATGAAACAAGGTTTTGGTCTGATAATTCTACTCAGATCAACTCCTTGTTTCTGAGCCCACTGATTATTCCAATTCCTTTGATTGCCCCTCCTTTTATCATGTTTTAGAGGCTCAGACTTATTACATGCACACTGTTTGCAAGGAACAGGATTCACAACTGTAGTCTGCTTGTAATGTGAGTCCATGATCGTTACCAAATAATCAAAACAACAAACAATAGATGATAAACCAACCTGTTTCGATATATAAACGCGGATTACACGGTTGAGTTCTTGAGTTTTAGCTCTGTTTGTTTTCTCTCTTTTTCACCTTGATACTATGTGTTATGTGTGTTAATTGTGTTGATCGATTGTAAAAGAGAGATAGATAATATCTGATAAAGATATTATCAAAACTAATATAAACTAATATTATAACTAAAAACATAATATCTAAATAATAAATATCTAGATATTAAAAACAACTTTGACTTTATTACAGAATAGACCCTAGACTATGGTTGAGAGTAACTTTCAGCATTAACTTCAGATTGCGATCTTCGTATTGGATGATCTTGAATCCAATGAGACTGTGTCCTAACAATCCAATGAGACTGTGTCCTAACAATCTCCCCCTTTGGATCAAGATCATTACGAAAATGATTTGGCAATACGATCTTCTCTTTCAGCACAGAAGATGCAATCTCTTTCTCTAGCTCAGAATGCTTTAGCAAAGTATTTTCAAAGAAAATTTATCTGAAATCAGCATGTCTTCAGAATACTTTGATCTCGCATTTTTTTGTTAGATTTTCTTGTAATGAACATTTCTTCAAGCTTTATATTCTCCCCCTTTTTGATGGAAAATGCAACGACTTCATCAAAACTTTGAGTAAGAAATGTCAACCACTTGGAGTCTCTGATCCGTCAATTCAATAGTTATTCATCCTGATCTTTGCAAATCTAGACAAAATAATCATGTAACACCTGAATCAACTAATGAATCAGTTAGAATGCCTGTCAGTAACACTAAGTCACTGTGTGTAACGAATACACATTGGAAAGGAGCTGTTTGATGTTGACTCCCCCAGGGCTTCCATTTAATCATCGAAACACCACAAAGGTTATTTCTATAAACGTTATGACAAAGAAACAAATTCCTTGTGTGTTCGTGCTTGTGATAGAAAGAATTAAGCACTTGATGATTGCTTATTAGGCTCAAAATTATGTAAACCACTGAGACAACAGTAAGTTAAACACATACTCAATGTGCATGATTGAAGTGCGAAGGTGGGGCAGACTTCCTTCTTTTCAATATCTAGATTTTCCAAATGAAAATCAGATAGCAAATGTGTTGCATCCTCTTTGAAAATGTGAAACACTTTCTTGTTGAGAAGAAAATGAGTAGATAGTGAGGTTTGATCAAGAGTTGGCATGGGCTAGTTGCTTGATTCAATAATGATCACCAAAGAATTGTGAATCACTAGAATTGTGGCTACCCGACTCAGAAAAAGTTGGTGCAGAGTTGTGATATTCTTTTAACTCTATTCTCACACACTCTTTCTTTTAAACAGTTTGCTTATTCTAATCACACTCATTTCTTTTCGCTTCTCACACTCATCACTAAGGATTAACTTCGTGGGTAGAAATCACTGGTTAAGGTGATTCCATAGAAGTTGTGTTAATTCCTAGCACAATGATTCTTGTTTTCCTATGATGCATGTGATGCTCAGATTGGTTTAACTATTTCAGTTAAAGCACAATTTAGATCATGAAAACATTTAAAATACACTCCCAAAATATAAAATCGGCTGAAAAATCGGGAAGTGGTTTGAACATTAAAAACAATGTTTTCTATGATTGAAAGTTGTCCTTCTTTCAACCATATATGAGATGAAGATATAGAATTATACCTTTACGTACGATCTTCCATCTCATGAAGCTAAGCTTAAAGTCATAAAGATATGATCTTTTAAGCTTCTCTCAAACTTCTGCAAAAGTCTTAAGTCAAAGTCAAAGTCAAAGTCAAAGTAAAATTTATTCACTTAAATTGAAAAGACAAAAAGCAGTAAAACTTTTTAAAGTACGAGTTCTGATCAGAAATAATCAGAAGTCATATCCGAACTCCTTGACTTGAAGAGCTCCCTCTAAATTCTTGCAATACAAAAAAAATTTGGCATTATAAGGTACATGCAAAATTTTATGAGCTCCCCCTCGAAGTAATATTGACCACTTGTCAATGTCTTCTCATTCTCCCCCTTGGATTATGAACATTGTATAGAAGTGCATATATCAATCAGAGTTAAGAATTTAGAAAACTTTTATAGGTAACTACTGATTAGATTTTAAGATTTAGCATACCAAGCTTAGAGATAAGAAAGTTGAACCTCTTTTCGTCTAAGGGTTTGGTGAACAAATCGGCAAGTTGATAATCAGTTTTTACAAAGAAAAGTTCAATTGTTCCCTTTTCAACATGATCTTTAATAAAGTGATACCTGACGTCTATGTGCTTAGTCTTGGTGTGTTGAACAGGATTCACTGATATTGCGATGGCGCTCTTGGAGTCACAGTATATCGGGATTTTGTTGAAGTGGAAACCGTAGTCGCGCAATTGAGTTCTCATCCATAAGACCTGAGAGCAGCAGCTACATATTCTGCTTCGGCCGTGGAGGTTGAAACACAAAGTTGCTTCTTCGATGCCCAACTTACTAGTTTGTCACCGAGGAACTGTACGTGTCCTGACGTGCTCTTCCTGTCTAACATACAACCTGCATGATCTGCATCTGTGTAGGCTTTTAGTTCAAAACTAGTATCTTTAGGATACCACAGACCAAGACCTGCAGTGCCCTTTAGATACCTAAATATGCGCTTCACAGCAGACATATGGATTTCTTTAGGATTGGTCTGATATCGTGCACATAAGCATGTTGAAAACATTATATCTGGCCTACTAGAAGTAAGATACATTAAAGAACCTATCATCCCTCGATAAGTCCTAACATCAACAGCCTTTCCCGAAGGATCAGTGCCAATCTTAGTACCTGGTGTCATTGGGGTACCAATCGGTTTTGAATTTTCCATTTGGAACTTCCGAAGAATATCCCTAATGTATTTTGATTTATTGAAAAAAATACCCAATGAAAATTGTTTTACTTCTAAACCGAGGAAGAAATTCATCTCTCCCATCAAGTTCATCTGAAATCTAGACACCATAAGGTTTGCAAAATTCTTACAGTACTTAGTATTTGTAGAACCAAAGATAATATCATCTACATAAATTTGAATCAAAATGATATCGCCTTTTTCCTTTTTGATAAACAAAGTGGTATCAACCGTACCTTTTGAAAACCCAGACTTGACTAGAAAAGTGGAAAGGACATCATACCAGGCTCGAGGTGCTTGTTTCAGACCGCAGAGTGCTTTGTCGAGAATGTAAACATGATTCGGCTTCTCTTGATTAACAAAACCATCTGTCTGAGATACGTAGACTTCCTCCTTCAGAATTCCATTCAGGAATGCTGTCTTCACGTCCATTTGAAAGACCGTGAAGTTCTTGTGGGCTGCGTAGGCTAGAAACATTCTGATTGCCTCTAATCGCGCCACAGGAGCATATGTTTCGTCATAGTCTATTCCTTCCTCTTGTCTGTATCCTTTGGCTACTAGTCTTGCCTTGTTTCGGATAACGGTACGATCTTCGTCTTTCTTTATCTTGAAAATCCACTTCGTACCTATAATGGTTTTACCTTTAGGCTTTGGTACGAGTCTCCAGACTTGAAGTGCGTCGAACTGATTTAGCTTTTCTTGCATTAAGATCACCCATTCTGGATCAGCAAGTGCTTCCGATATGCGTGATGGCTCGAACTTGCTCAGAAAGGAGTCATGCATGCACATGTTCATTGATGTTGACCTAGTTTGCACCGGTTTTGATGGATCGCCAATTATCTGGCTTATCGGATGCTTTTGGTCCATTTATGTTCATGAGGCAGTGGATTAGATGATTGTATGTCTGTTGTGTCATCTACGAATCCACTTGTACCTTCTTCTGTTTGTTCAGGAGGATTTATGATTTCAGTTGAAGTGGCAGGTTCAGAAGGCTCAGCAGGTACAGCTTGATCTGGCTGTAGATTGATCTGTACAGAATCTCCTACTGTTTCAGCTTCTTCTGTCTCTTTATCATTTGTCACTTCTTCAACTGTTGGAGTCGGCATTTGAATTGTAATTTCTTGTTGAATCGGGGCGTTTGATTCAATAGAGTCATCTGAACTGGTTGGATGAGTAGTCGTTAAGTTTTCCATCCTGTCAACCACAACAGATTTCTTTACATTAGATCCAAGAAATTCATCATAAAACAATTCAAATAATAAATCTAAATCAGATAAATGGTTAGTTAAAGTTGAAGCTTCGTCTGATTTAGTCTGTTGAGATGCAGGTTCTGGATTGAGTTGCCCAGAAGCTAGTACTCCAGTTATAACGGGTTCTGAACGTTGTTGTTCGGAAGCCATTTCTTCATCAAACGAGACGTTGATGCTTTCAATCACCGTCTTTGACTTCTTCAGATAAACTCGGAATGCAGTTGATGTCGAGGAATATCCAATGAAGATCCCTTCATCCGCCTTAGCACTGAACTTATTAAGATTATCCCTGTCATTTAGAACGAAACACTTACACCCAAATATATGGAAATATTTGATTGTCGGTGTTCGGTTGTTGATTAATGCATAAGGAGTCTTCTTGAATCTTCGATGTATCATGGATCGATTTTGTGTATAGCACGCGGTCGAAACAGCTTCTGCCCACAAACATAGAGGTAAGTCTGATTGACTTAGCATAGTACGAGCAGCCTCGACTAGCGTTCGGTTTCTTCTTTCAACCACTCCATTTTGTTGAGGCGTACGTGCAGCAGAGTATTGATGTGAAATCCCGACAGATTCGAGATATTCTTCAACTTTGTTGTTCTTGAACTCTGTGCCGTTATCTGTTCGTAGAAACTTGACCGATTTCTGCAGATTCACTTGGGTCGTCTTTAGGAATGTGATGAGAACATCTGGTGTCTCATCCTTTGAACGTAGAAACTTGACCCATGTGTATCGCGAGTAATCGTCCACGATCACGAGAATGTACTTCTTGCCTCCTAAGCTTAGAGTTCGCATCGGACCGCATAAGTCCATATGCAATAACTCTAACGGAGCATTTGTACTTGGTTCAGGCTTCGGTTTATGTGGAGCCCTCTTCATCTTGCCTTTTTCACAAGCTGCACAAAGATGTTCTCTTTCATACTTGAGCTCTGGAAGTCCTTTGACGAGCTTTCCACTTACCAGATTGTTGATGTACCTGAAGTTGTGGTGAGAAAGACGTCGATGCCATAACCAACTTTGTTGCATCGAAGCTTTCGACAGTAGACAAACTTGCTTGTCAGTCTGGACATTTGATAAATTGATCGTGTAGAGGTCTGATTCTCGAGTACCGACAAGAGTTCTTCGCCTTCTTCATTGCGAACTGAACATCTCTTGGCTTTGAAGTTGACCTCTAAGTCTTTGTCGCAGAACTGGCCTATATTGAACAAGTTGTGTCCTAAGCCTTCTACATAGCTCACCTTCTTGATAGTGACATTGCCATGTTGTACATCACCGTATCCCATGATTGGAGAAAACTGGTTGTTGCCAAATCTTACTGTTCCACAAAATTTGTCTTTGAAATTGGACAGTATCTCTTTTTGCCCTGTCATGTGCTTGGAACATCCGTTGTCCAAGAACCATGTATGACTAGTCTGCATAAGAGAAATTACAAATTTAGATATTCATACGACAACATTGGAATTTTCACTTTGATTATCGAAGTGCGGGTCTTGAACTGATTTGTTCAAAAGCCTATTTTGACTTTGATGTTCGGGTTTTGAACTGCATTATCCAAAAACCTATTTTTGACATTGAAGAACGAGTCCTGATCTGTACATAATCAGAAGTCGCTTTCTCTGTAAGCTTTGTGTGCCTGCAACACAGATTTAGCTTTAGGTACCCATTGGAATTTGGGTCCTGCTGTGTTAGCACAAGATTTTGGTAACCATTTCAAATTGGTTCCTCTTTTCTTTTGAAATGTATGTGAAGAATTGGTATGAGATGAATGCACATGATAATTACCAAACCAATCTCCAGAATCTTGACAAGGAATAGAAACATGTTTATCATAAATAGAAGACTTTCTAGCAGATAAAGATAACTGAAATAATTGCTTCATTGTATATTGTTTACGGGAAACAACAAGTTTTGAGTTCAAAAGAGCAACATCAACAATTAAGACATCTTTACTAAGCGAAGTCTTGCTACAATTAACACTACTAAACGATAAAATGGTCTTGTCAAGCTTCCGTTTCGGTTGCCATTGAGAATTTACTTCTGGCCTTTGCTTGCTCAGATCTGTAACATGTGAAACTGGTAAGTTAGACTTCTGAGCAACAAACGAATGCTTCTTTTTGGAATTACCAGTAGTGGTCGGTTTCTGTGAATGCTGAGATAAATTCTTACCTTTAGCACTCTTAGCGTTCCCAGAGACTGATTTATCAACGAAAGCTTTCGTTGATTTTGCACTGTTCACAGGCTTACTGGTTTTTCTTAAAGTTTTCTTAACAAAAGATGAATGGTTGGGAAGTTTTGCATTAAAGTCAAAGAGATTAGAACCATTATCTAAACCACCATCAGAGTTCAAAAATTCAAATCCTTTATTTGAAGTACCAAACATATCCTCAGAGTTTGAAGCTTTTGAAAGAACAGAATTTGAAAACACGGTTGAAAAAACGTTTTTCTCAATATTTATCAAAAGTCTTGCATCTGATAAAGAATTCTCGAGTTCAGAAATTTTGCGTTCTAAAACGAGAGGAGGGACATATAGTTTACCTTTAATAGGCTTCGCCTCCATTTCCTTTTCAGAATAACTTGGAAAGAAATCACTTGAAAGAGTTTCCTTCTTTTTATATATTGGGTTTTCATCATAACTATTATTCAATTTCACATAATAAAATGGAAGATGAACTTTAGCTGATTTCATTCGTTTTTCCGTTTCATTGGCTTCATCCTCTTTTGACAGTTTAGTCCAAAAAGTTTTAAACGCGGGGAGTCTGCGAGCTAATTGCATATTAAGATGATCATAAAGTCCTGGCACTTCAGACATCCCCTTTTGTAGACAGTGAGGATTCTTATAACCAATTCCCCATCTCTCTGTTTCCTCTTTGGGTTTGTTCAGAAAAATAGTCTGTTCAGTTTGACCCATTTTATACAACTTCTCTTCCAAACTTTTTAATTTTCCCAGTAAAGAAAAGTTTTCTTTTGTACAAGAAGCATGCAACTTTTTAAGCTCATATTTTTCAATCTCACTATTTAGCAGTTGAATCTTAAGATCAGAATTCTCTTTTAGAATTATTGTCTTTTCCTTAGCGTTGGTGTCATTATCTTTATGTAAAACCTCAATTAATACTTTCTTCTCAGCAATTTCATTGCTAAGTTTCTGTATCAATTGGTTTTTGTTTGTCATGACACCATTATCTTGCTTAGGATTAGATTCTAACTCTCTTTGTTTCATAATCATGGCATGCATTTTATTCATGAATTCTAAATCTGATAAATTACATACCTCTTCTTCTTCAGTGTCTGAATCAGCTTCAGCATCTGATTCTATCTTGCCCATCAAACACATGTTGACGGCCTCTTCTCTATCTTCATCATCTTCTTCTTCCTCATCTGAGTGATCGAGCCAGTATTCTTCCTCAGCCATCAATGCCTTGCCTGCCTCTTGTTGTTTTGCAAGAAGCATCTTGTTCTTGTAATAGTCTGAATTTCTGACTTTTGATCTACGACAGTCCTTGGCAAAGTGACCTGGTTTGTCACAGTTGTAGCACGTAGGCGGTTCTGGCTGACTTGATCCTTCAGCTTTGAGTTTTCTTTCTTCCGGTCTCCTCTCCTCAATCCTCTTTCCTTTTGACTGAAACCTTCTTTCTTCAGGTTTCCTCTCCTCTGATCTTCTCCCTTCAAATCTTCTTCCTTCATACCTGCTTCCTTCAATCCTTTCTTTGTGGATGTAGTTGTTCGGACCAGATGAATATCTCTGATTATTTGATGTTGGCTTTGTGTAGAACCTTTTCTGAAAAGCACTAGTCAGTATAAGCATTGCTTGCTTCAGCTGATCATTTTCATCTGATTCTGAGTTTGCACATCCTTCATCTTCTTCATCTGATTCATATACAGTCGCCTTGTTCTTCTTCTTTCTGACTACAAGTGCGACTGTGTCTTCAACTACCTTTCCTTTCTGTCTATTCTCAGCTAGAATTTCATCCACCTCTTCTTCATTCTGACGGAGGGTTTCATACACCTCGTGAAGTGGAATCTCATTCAGGTCTTTAATCTGCTTCATCTGCCGAGCAAATCTTTTCCATTCAGGTTGAAGAATACTAAGGAATTTGACGTTCAGCTCTATTTGAGATTTGTGAACTTTGTTCTTGCTAAGTTCATTTAGCAACGTCACAAACCTGTCATAGGTTTCTTCTAAGGTTTCTCCCACCCTGCCTCTAAATTCTTCATAGTTATTTAGGCAATTGGAGATTTTCAGCTGATTTCCCACTTTTGAACCCAGCATCATCTTTTCGAGCTGATCCCACATTTCTTTACCTGAAGCCTTGTAGCTGTCAATCTTTACGTATATTTCATTTGGGATCCCCTGTAAGATGTATGACTTGGATAATTTGTCGCCTTTGGCTCTTTTGAGGTTATCATCTTGTAGCTCGTGAAACTTAAGTTCAACCTGAGTAGGCACGTTATCAACTACACGAGTTGTCATTGGAAGTATCATAACCCCTTCTTCTATAGATGTCCTGATGAAATCACCCAGCTCATGTCTGTCAATGAAGTTCAGAAACCGATCCTTCCACTGTTTGTATTCTCCTTTGAAGAGAAATGGTGGCTTGGTGTCAGTTCCTATTGCAAGGGCTTCTCTGGATGTCATTTTGAATAAAATTCGAAGTCTGGAAAAACTTTGCGTTTTGAGAAGGTTTGCGCGAGAGGTTGATTGTGCAAAGTGAGGTTCGACCGGTAAGACGTAAGAACCGGTAAAATTTTCGACAGGTAAAACTGATTGACCGGTAAAAAGATTGGACCAAAATGAAAATTGATGTGAGTGGAATTGATAAGAGTTTTAAATGAGAGTTAAATGTGAGAGTGGAATTTTATATGTGAGAATTGATGGAAGTCAACAATTGATGGACCGAAATGTGAGAATTTTAGTTGTTTATGGAGAGAATTAGGAGTTGTGCATGGATCTGCCACGTGAGGACACTTAGAGATTTCTTTGCATGTGAATATTTGAGTGGAGAGTTGTGATTGGACCAAAACCATGCAACAATTCAATGGACCGAAAGTGAGGTAAGACCGAGAGTGTAATTTCTATAACCGGAATATGTGTGTGGGTGAGACACGTGGTTGAGGGTTTGACCGGGGCTTTGTGAGTTTACTTCGACCGGAATATTGTTAGAATTTCCTTCGACCGGTATATGATGAGCTTTGACCGATAAAACAATATGACCGGTATAAAAGAGGTAAGACCGGAAGAGTGAAATTTTGATTCGACCGGTGTTGTGGGATTGATAAGACCGATATTGAGAATTGTTTGACCGATACCAAAAGTTATAAGACCGATAAAAGGAGATGTTTGACCGGGTTTTGTTTTGTGAGATTCGACCGGTATGAAGTGATCTTCGACCGGTATTTGCAAGAGTCCGGTCGAATGCTTAAGACCGATAGAGTGTAAAAACTAAGGTACGACCGGTAAAAAAAAATATTATCGGTCAATTGGCTTAGACCGATATATTACAAAGAACCGATACTTCGTCTTCTCTGATTAAATCGACCTGTAACTCTAAAATTAACCCAACTAGAATTTGTTTTACCACACCAAATTTTGACACAACGATCTCCTTACCAATTAGAACAATGCACAACACTTTGATTTCGAAAATAACCGCAAAATCAAGTTTTGATCTATTGCACAGTGTTCTTCAAAAATGAAGAACACAGAGAGTAAAAATTTTTGATTTTGATCTGGATCAACTCCGATACCAATTGTGAGTCCGTGATCGTTACCAGATAATCAAAACAACAAACAATAGATGATAAACCAACCTGTTTCGATATATAAACGCGGATTACACGGTTGAGTTCTTGAGTTTTAGCTCTGTTTGTTTTCTCTCTTTTTCACCTTGATACTATGTGTTGTGTGTGTTAATTGTGTTGATCGATTGTAAAAGAGAGATAGATAATATCTGATAAAGATATTATCAAAACTAATATAAACTAATATTATAACTAAAAACATAATATCTAAATAATAAATATCTAGATATTAAAAACAACTTTGACTTTATTACAGAATAGACCCTAGACTATGGTTGAGAGTAACTTTCAGCATTAACTTCAGATTGCGATCTTCGTATTGGATGATCTTGAATCCAATGAGACTGTGTCCTAACAATCCAATGAGACTGTGTCCTAACATGTAATGAACCTTATTAGACTTTCCTTCAGTCTTCTCTATATCCTTAGATTTGATCCAAACCCTTCCACAATCCTCATTGGTGATAATATTATTCTCTAAGGGAATCTCACCACTCACAGTATTGTCCTTACTCTTACTGGCCTCTTTCTCAGTCTTGTCCTCAACAACTACTTCATCTAAGGGATCTATCTTAGTGGATCCCTCATTCAAGTCCTTCCTATCCTTGGTCTCTAGTAAGTCTAAAGTAGGAGGGATGTAGTTGTTGTTGTATGGTGGTGGTGTGGTATTATACCCAATTCCTCTTCTCAGTTTGTCATAAAACTGGGTTTGTAGTAAAGAGTCCATTGCTTTAGAAGCATTGGAAAACTTTTCCACATCTAGCTTAACTTTGGCTAGCTCTCCTCTCACCTTTTTATTCTCCTCCTTGGACTTTGTCAGTTGGATTTCTAGATCATTCTTCTCCCACTTCCAGTAATTTGTATCATATGTGTGTTGCAGTTCATTGGCTTGGAAACTTTTAATTTGTTCCTCAAACCTCTCAACAATTTTCACATAGTCTTTTATATCTTTTTCTAATCTCTTAAGGTCATCACTCATCTTCTGGTTGTGATCCCTGTACCTTTTAATAGTATCTATGCAAGTTTGAGAACAGAGATTAGAAAGTACCTCAGTTGGGAGATCAGATACCTCTGCCATGAGAGCTTGATTTTGAATAGCCTCTTCTGTTTGATCACTCCAGTCAAACCCCATTCCTTGTTGAGAAACAAGGGCTTGAGCAGAGTTTCTGTTCTGGTTAAAGCTTCCAGTCTGAGCTTGTTGGTGAGACACTCCACTTCTGCATTCCCTGGCAAAGTGTCCCTTTAGATGACAGTTATAGCACTCCACCTTTGACTTATCAAAGCCTACTCCATCTTCTCTTCTTTGGGAGAACTTGTTCCTCCCAGTCCTTTTGATGAACTTCTTCACCCTCATGGAAAGCATGGTCATCTGCCATTTAATATCCATCTCTTCAAGATCATCAGGATGAAGCTGTTCCAAGTCATTATTGATTAAAGAGGAGTTTCCATGGCTGGAAAGAAAGGCTTCAAAAACAGATTCAGTGCCTTTTTCTTGATTTACTCCATTAGCAGAATTAACTAATTCAGGGTTAGCAGTAGAATCAATTGATGCTGATAGGAGTGCAGCATTATGAACATATCCAGTAGACTTCTTCTTTGCTTCCACCTCAGATTCAAACACTCTCAGATCATTGTACAGATCATCCAGTTCCTTTTCTTCCAATTGTTCATTCTGTCTGAATGAAACAGTATACATGGTCCATTCATCTCCAAGGGACCTTAAGAACTTTCTGTTTACATCATCTTGATCAATCTGTACTCCCATAGTAGCTAGTTCACCAATCACCTTGTTAAACCTGTCAAAAGTTTGAGTTATGGACTCATTCTTAGTTGACATAAAGTTTTCATACAGTTGCTTCAATATTGCCTTCTGATTTCTCTTGGTACTTTTGGTACCAAAGAATCTCTTCTCTAGAGCATTCCAAAGCATATGTGCATAGTGCAATTGCAGAATTGGTGTTGATACTCATTGGGAATAGCCAAGAGCAGTTTGCTCAAGGCTTTCATCTCTGTCTGCCTTGTCTTCCTTTCTGCATCCGTCTTTGGTGGGATTCTTTTTCCATCTGCACCAATCTTTCCTTCATCAGATGGGCCATTCTCAATGATGTCCCACATAGAGTAATCTGTGAGAAGAATGTATTGCTTGATCCTAATCTTCCACATGTCAAACTCATTAGATCTGAGCATTGGAACCTTTGAGACAAGAGTACTGTTTGATTCAACTGTGTTTTCCATGATGAATGAAAGTTTCTGAGAATACTAGCTCTGATACCCCTTGTCAGGATCTAATTCTTAACAAGAATAATGAACCCAGAAACAATATTATAGAAGTTACGGAATAACACTTTAATATTCAACAATCAATGTAACAGTGAATCAGAAATCTCAACTTGTAAACTTTATTGAAAGATTAAAGTTACAAGATTTCAAACAAAACCTCAATATTGATGAACAGGCTCACCAATACGAATTCTACTTCTCTAGAATTAGGATTATAAACCTTGAGGTTGATTTTCTCTAAAAACTTATCAAAAACAAAAGTTAATTCTATCAAAGACATCTATACTATTTATACAAGACATATTACAAGATAATTATCAAAATACAATTGATCTTCAGTCCATAATTATCTTCTTTACTTTAGCAAGTCTTCTATACAACTGTCTTCCTTCTATATTGAGTCTTCATCTCATAAGAAGCACTAACCTTCTTCAGAAGTATTAACCATGTTCAGCAGCATTAAGTTGTAGCAGCATTAACTACTCTGAGCAGTACTAATCTCCAGCAGTACTAATCTCCAGCAGCACTAATTCTGCTTAGCAGTAGTAACTTCTTCAAGCAGTATTAACCTTGATTAGCAGTAGTAATCTGTCTCAGCAGTAGTAATCATACTTAAGCAAATCTTTCAGTTCCCAACAGTACTTTTATCAGCCAAGGTAAGTATGTTAAAGATATGCTGAAGAAGTTTGATCTTACACAAACTTCAGCGATGAAAACTCCTATGGCACCTCCCCTGACACTTAACAAAGTTCCATCTGGAAAACCTGTTAATGTCACTGCCTATAGAGGAATGATAGGCTCACTGATGTATCTTACAGCGAGCCGACCTGACATTATGTACTCTACTTTTTTATGTGTACGCTATCAATCTGAACCCAAGGAATCCTATCTGATCGCTGTTAAGCGAATTTTCAGATATCTGAAAGGAACTCCTAATCTCGGTCTTTGGTATCCCAAAAACTCAGGGTTCGATCTAACTGGTTATTCTGATAGTGATTTTGCAGGTTGTAAACTTGACAGAAAGAGTACCACTAGTGGATGTCAACTCCTAGGAGGAAAGTTGGTAAGCTGGACAAGCAAGAAGCAAAATTCAGTGTCCACTTCCACAGCTGAAGCTGAATACGTAGCCGTTGGAAGTTGTGGTTCTCAGATCTTATGGATGAGAAATCAACTATTAGACTATGACATTCAGCTATCAAAGATTCCAATCTATTGCAACATCACTAGTGCTATCGCTATAGCAAATAATCCAGTGCTACATTCAAAGACGAAACACATAGAGATTAGATATCACTTTATCAGAGATCATGTGATGAACGGTGATACTGAACTTCATTTCATCCCTACTGACTTTCAGCTTGTTGATTTATTCACCAAACCTCTTGATGAGACAAGGTTCAACTTTCTCATCAGTGAGCTTGGAATGTTGAATCTCAAAGAATAATTCTTCAGCGTTCATGCATTGTGTCAGTAATCATAAGTTCCCTTTTTATCATTCTCTGATAAACATTCTGACTCTCAGGTATGTTCTCTCCATCCCTACAACTGAATCTTCATTCAGTTAAGATGTTTTTCAAAATATAACCTTTAATCACTGAACTTTCTTCAAATGATTAAAAGCTTTTTGAAAAATAAATTTATCACTGATATTTCTAGTCAGTGATCATTCTTAAAAGAAAATTCATCCCTAACTTTACCATCAGGGATACTTTCAAAGAAAATCTATCGCTGACTTTTCTTCAGCGATAATTTCAAAACGGACAAATGAACAGTCTCTCTCTCTTCTATGACGTCATTTGAACCGACAATCCACGACATGCCTTTTTCTGACACGTTCGTCCGTTGCCCTTCCATCCAATCAACTTCATGGGACGTGTCCATGTCATGATGAACATTTGTTTTCCTGCCTCTCACACTCTCTCTCCTTCTCTCACGTGTATAAAAAGAATGTTTTTCCATTCTTATCGTTTTACGCTTTCTGGAAATACTTTCAAAGCAAGAAAACTCTATCAAAAGCATTCTAGCATTCTCAAGCATTTGCATCGTCTCCTTCAAAGATCAACAGGTTATTCTTGATCTTCTTCTTATTCTTGTTCTAAATCTTTTTACATAATACTCCATTTATGGACTGCCATTATGGGTATATAAGATTTTTTTTACATAAAATCATTTTTCTTTTTGATTTTATTCAAAACCATTTTCTTTTGATTATCTTCATTCAAAATCTTTGGTTTTTCTTCTTGTTCTTATACCTTATATTAAGAACACCTTTTTAATCTTCAAATATGTTGATTTTTCTATGTTTCTTTCCCCAAAATAGAAACTGGGAAAACCTTCTTTATTTTTAGACTAAAACCTTTCTTCTACTCTTCTATCTGTTCATATTCAGAATGGCTCAATCCGCACTTGTCGCCTTTAAGAACGTCAAGTTCGCCATCACTGACTCTGATCTTCCGAAAAACAATCATCTTGCTCGCCTTGATTTTGATGGTGTCAAATACCCACATCTGGTGGAAGCCGCAAAGTTTCTAAAGGAATCCTGCATTGCCTACACTATCACTATTAATCCCACACCTTCAAAATCTCTTCTCCAACAATTCTGGTTTACCGCTGAAGAGACTTCTATCACCAACAAAAAGGGTGAATTGGTTCCTGCTATTTCCTTCAGCACTGCACTTGGACCAGGGATGATGACGGCCTTAGGGCTAAGGAAAGCTCTGCGATTTTTTGACAAACCCAGGTAGGGGTGTAAATGAGACGAGACAACTCGCGAGCTACTCAAGATCGTCTCGGTCAAAACTCGGTCAACACTCGACTCGAATAGGCTCGACTCGAACTCGAGCTCGACTCGATATACTAACGAGTCGAGTCGAGCGACCTGATACTCGACTCGATAAGCTCGTGAGATACTCGATAAGCAAAATAATAATAATAATTAGTAATATTATTTTAATTTAATTGATAATAATGATAATAATAATAATAAACTCAAGTTTTTTGATTTTTTTTTTGGGAAAATGATTGTGTAAAAGACATGGGTAAACTCTTGATGGTGTGTCTAATTCATCCCACATTGGCGGGATATTGAACCCAATGCTTTGAACTCCACTATATATAGACCTTTCTCCTCCCTTGTTTTACATCTTTTGCCTTTGTTAAATGGCTTGAGCCTATGTAGGGGTGTAAATGAGACGAGACAACTCGCGAGCTACTCGAGATCGACTCGGTCAACACTCGACTCGGTCAAAACTCGGTCAACACTCGACTCGAATAGGCTCGACTCGAACTCGAGCTTGACTCGATATCTAACGAGTCGAGTCGAGTATTATGATACTCGAGCTCGATTCACATCATTTACACCCCTAAACCCAGGAATGGATTCGATTCCTTGCCCACTGATGTTGAACTCATCCAATTCCTGGATGCTATGGAATACTCTTGGGAACCCAAGCTGAGGACGACAATTCCCAACAAGAAGCTGACTCTTGTGAAGAAGGCGCTCATGCCTTCTCAGCTTAACTACATCTTCTCTCACTTCATTCAGTGTATGAGTGGGAAGAGTGGGTCACCGGACCAGGCCAGCAAGATTCAGATCCAAATGGCTTACTCAGTGATCGCCGGAGGAAATTTTGACTACGCAACAGCTATCTTTGACGATCTAAGGTCAAAGATAGAGAAGACCGAGAGGGATCCCAAGATTCCCTATGTACGCTTCATCTGTACGTACCTAAAGTTCCACTACCCTGCTACTTACCCCACTAATTCTGATGCAACTTTTCCCAAAGTGGGTCAGCGCTCCCTGGAGGTCAAGCCGCTCCCCAACGAGGTAAGTATCTCTGAACTTCGCTCGCGACTCTCTCTCCTCACTTCTTCGTCTTCAGCGGCCACACAAGAGGTTCCTTCTTCTGCTATCCTTGCCGCTACCCCTTCCAAACGACCATCAACTGGCTCCCTTGGTCCTTCGAAGATGGCCAAAGTGACCAAGGAGAAAGGTACCTCTAGCTCAATACCTAAGGATGTTTCTCAACAAACCTCCTTGGATGCATTTGTGGGTCTCTCCTCCACAACCTCAGCGATACCCACATCAACCATGCCATCGACTACGGTCGCTGTCACATCAACAGTGACACCACCCATCATCTCCGCTCCTCCACATCCTGAGGTGATCACAACGGTAACTACCCCTATCCCTACTTCTATCCCCATCTCTCATCCTTCTATTTCTTTGGTCTTTGACCCATCATCTACTTTTTCACAACCACAGTTTGGACCCATAGGACCTGAACATCAATCTTTTGAGGAATCTATGCAATTCTACAAAATGTTTGATAATTCAGGTACTCCTATAACCTTAAACACTTCTCCCAACTCACCATATAAGCCTGTTTCTCAAAAACTAACTTATATTTCAGGTCCTAGTTTGGCGACTGTTGACACCAATGTCAACAGTTTGAGTGCAAAGGTGGAGTCTCTAACTGCATCTCTCAACACCACCACCAGCGTTGTTCATACCGCTGGTGAAGCACTGAAGACGCTGGCAGCTCAATGCGCCTCCAAAGCCGACGTCTCTCAAATCTCTACTCTCCAAGAAGCGATTGTCAAAGTCAGGGAAGACTCAAAGCAACAGTTTGATGCCCTGTCTACAAAGGTTGATTCCTGTGAAGTTCTTCTTTAGCAAATCCTGACTCACCTGAAGGCACCAGCTCCAATTCCTGCTCCTTCATTTACAGAGAACGATCGCACCTCTCTGAACATATATGTGGAGTTTATTCATCAAGATACGTCAGATATCTCTGTACTTGAAGACCGTCTCACAGGACTGGAGGCTGAAGTCTAGAAGTTGGCCACTGCAACCACTTCTACTCCTTCTATAGATCTCTCCCTCTGTGATAATGACAAAAAGGGGGAGAAAGAAGTTGAACAAAATAAGGAGAAAGAAGCTGATGTTAATGAACAACTGAAGGAAACTCCCTCTCATGTTGAGGGGGAGATAGCTGCTGAGAACGCCCCTCCTACCATCGATGAGTTAATCGATGAAGAGGAAGAGGAGGAAGATGAAGATGAAGCCCTTGATCTTGAAGATCAAGAGGAAGAACCTCATCAAGATGATTATGATGACGATGAAGAAGATCAATCACTATGGTGTTCTTCAGCCGTCACTTCATCAGCGATAGCTTCGAAAGAAGTTATCAAAGCAGGGGGGAGTCATGAGACATCTTCAGGAACCCCTTCCTAAAGCAAAGGTGCAACTGCTGAGGAAATCCTGAAGATGACCTCACTACCTGAAGAGAATCCTTCTCAGGTATGACTTACTCTCGTTCCCTTATCCTTCTATAAAAATCCCACCCCTGTTTCTTTCTAGCCTTTATCTCTCTTCTTCCCTAAAAATTAACTAACCTTTTTCATTTTCTGACCAAACAGTTCTCTCCCCTGCTTAAGGGTAAAGAGCTCCAAATAATCCCAGCTGCTGAAGCTGATGACCAGATAATCCCAATCTCTGTCAGAGAGATTGATGAAGAGGATGAAGAAGAAGAGTCCCTGCAACATCCACGGAGGCCCTCTAGACCACTTCATTGGTCAGAGGAAGAGATGAAGAAAAGAATAGAGATGATCTCTCATCTAGAGAATCAACGGCGAAAGATCCCCTCTCAATCATCAGATCTAGAGTTCCTGACAAAAGCTGAAATTGAAGAATCCGTCAGGGCTGAGAAGCTGATTGCTGATTGTCAAAGAGATGCCTCTCTGGCTCTCAAAATTCAGTCTTCTCAAGTCAAAGACAAGAAGCTGAAGAAGAAACCAGTTGAAGTCCAGGCTACTCTTTTGAAAGAGATTGAAGAGGAACGCTCAAAAGAAAAATCGGTCAGCGATAACTCAGTCGATTGGTGCAAGCATAAAATTGACTATCGCTCTGACCCAATGAAGATCATAGATGTTACTATCTATGGAAGAAAGAAGAAGGACAAAGTTTCTGTCACTATGGAGATTACCAGATAGGATGGAAGTTGCAAGGCGTTGTTTGTTTCAAAGCTGGAAAGCTTCGGCTATATGGAATGGCTTGAGTTCAAAGACGCACTGAAGAAATCAAAATCAATCTACAGAGGCTATGTTGAAGGGATAAATGATGCTCTCATCAACAGAGTCGCTGCAATCCTAAAAGTGTCGTCTGCTCTTCCTTCTAAGCCAAAGCAGATCAGAAGAAAGTCTGTCTCCTCCACCTCTGAAAATATCGCGGTGATCAAAAATGAAACCTCCATCAAATTCTCAAGAGAAGCTCTGTTCGGTCCTCCTCCTGATCTTTCAGTTCTGGATCTATCTCTGCCTCTTGGTGGACCATATGTTGCGGGACAAGTACTTGAAGAACCTTTTGGAATCTTCTTCAGAGATGACGAGGAACAGCTCAGATTTCAAAGAGTCTCTGAAATCCCTATCTGTCCCCTCGGTCTTCTCAAGGATCTCATGTGCTTATGGTGTGATCTCTCTCCTGCTGCTGAGCAAATCAAAGCGATCATTAGCCAAGAATATTTAGAGCGAAGGCAAAAAGGAGAAGAAATACCTGAGTATTTGATCAATCCTCCTAAACCCTCTTTAGATAGCTGATAGATTAGTTTTCTTCTTGTAATCTATTAGTTTAAACTTACAGTAGTTAGTACATCACTTGTACTTGTAATTTTCATACCTTGTAATTCTTTTCTTGGATTAATGAAATTTTCAGTGAAGTACTTAACTCTATCAGTACTGTAAAAGATCCCTCAAAATAGTAATTGGGACATGTATGTTATGAGTCCTGATTATTCCATCATTTTGAATTATAAAGTAATTTTCTTCAGTTACTTTGTCATTATCAAATAGGGGGAGATTGTTGATCCAAACTCTCTCAGTGATTTGATAACAACCCTTTTCTATACTTAGTGAAAGTTACGTTTAATATGTATTAGTGTTTCACCATCAGCGATCAGACTGAGTCTGTTCAGTTATCGCTGATAGTCTTTCTTATAAACATTTAATATGTATTAGTGTTTCACCATCAGTGATCAAACTGAGCATGTTCAGTTATCGCTGATAGTTCTGATGTAAACAGTAACGTAATCCCTGAAGACAAGTCTCGTGTCAACTTATGTTCATAGCTGAATCGAAGATGAAGCCACTGAACAAAGAGAAGTCTACTAGTGACCTGATGTGGATATCAGTGAAGCAAAGACAACTCTACTTATATGCGAAGGAACATGAGGAAAGCTTCAGCGATCGCTGAACTCTTGATGTCTCTGAAGAAAGAGATATTCAGCGATCGAGTGATCACAAAGCTTATACATCAAGTTTCCTTTTGTCTTACCTTGCACAACTCAGTACGATGTGTCAGAACGGACATTTCTCTGCCACAATTCGTACAACAACTCTGTCAACTACATTGTTCATGATCCGGCCGAAAGCATGTCTCCCAAAGTCAGACTTCCAAAGCCAATCAGTGAACGCCACGTGTAAAGTGCCCTGCCATGCATTTAATGCATAGGGTATAAATAGGAAGATCACCCCTCCATCTGAGGGTGTGCTCAATCCTTGAACCCCAAATAGAAACCTTTGTTTTCTACATTCCTTAATCCCCCATTCTCTGAAATTTTTGTGCAACCATCTTAGTGTTTCTTAAGTTTGTTTAGATTGAGTCCGTCTTAATCTTATTCCGCAACAAACTTGTAAATTGTGTTTGATTTATCAATAAACAATTTATTAAACTTTAATTTATGTGTTTGTATTCAACCCCCCCCCCCCTTCTACAAACTTGTTAAGCACCTCCGGGACCAACAAAGGATTTGAAGATGACCTCCCCTTTTCAGTTGGTAATGTTCTATCTTTAAAATGTTATACACCTTCATATTTAGATTTCTTTATGGTTCTTTGTAATAGCTTAGTTGTGCTGAAAAGATCGATGAATCAAAGACCAACAGAATTCAAACATGAAGCAAGTCTATTGATTTGGATCAATATGAACTTCACAAAAACTAAGCTACCTTTTGTATTTTGATAAGTCACTTCAAATATCTCGTAATTTATTGAAGATATCTCAAGGATCCACTCAACATATGACAAGTGTCCTTTGCATTCAATGCATTGTGTAGTATAAAAGGGTGAAGACCTTCTCCATGCAAAATATGCTTTCAGCTCAAGAAGTCTAAGTGCACTCAAGCAAGTTGTTTGTGATCTCTCTCTTCATAGCTTTTAAATCTTTGTGCTTTCTAAGTTGTGTTCTAAAAGTCACTAAGTGTTAGATTGTTAGGATAGTTTTAACTATTCTTTTCCGCAACAATCGTTTTGTTAACTAAGTGTAATTATTGATATTTCTTATCAATAAATAATTAAAAAATTAAGTGAAAATTTTGTGTATTGTATTCAACCCCCCCCCCCCCCCTCTACAATACTTGTTTTACTTATTAGGGATATATATATATATATATAACATATCAATTTGTTAAAGAAACTTTCATAAAATAACATATAAGCATCAATTAGTTCTAACACATTGCATGATAAACATTTCGCGCATATCATATGTACATAACATACATCAATTGAGAAGGAAATTTTGTAAAAACTACATATTATTAGTCAAACAAAGTTTGTAGGCGATAAGAGACTTGTAGTAACAATATACTTAGCATATGGAAATCTTGCTTGAGATTCTTTGAAACCCAACTAAATTGTGTTTTGTTTCTTGAATCCAACCTTCAAGAGAAAACATAAACGAATCAAATAAACTACAAAACTGAAACCAATAGACTGATTTGAGACACCCATAATGCGTTGTGTAAAGGATCCATCAGAGTCGAGATTGGAGATGGTGAAGTGAATTCTTAAACTTAAAACACAACCAAATAAAGTAAAATATGAAAAATTAGATTGATATTTAGATTCATGAGAAATTGTTTGATAGATGGAGAAAACTAAAAGCTTGGGAAACCGAAACGATTTGGAGATGGATAGGAGCTAGGGAAAACAAAAATGACGGTTTTTAATGCAAATATAAATGAATAATCAATGTTTATAGAATTAGAAATTAAAAAAAGGATTTAAATGAGGATGAAGGAGAAAAAAGATAACTGAGTTTCTTGATTGTAGGAGAAGTCATGTCATCAACATTGGTTTCTCCTTTATTATATATATATATATATATATATATAGAGGGGTGTTCAAATGCAACCCTTTTTAATGGTGCAACCCCATGCAACCCACCTATCTACCACTCATTTTGTTTTCACCTTTTTAATTAAAAAAAGTGAAAATAAAATGAGTGGTAGATAGGTGGGTTGCATGGGTTACACCATTAAAAAGGTTGCACAATAACTCACATCTATATATATATATATATATATATATAGGGTCATGTTCATTTGTTATCCACATTTTTTGTGTTAACTCTATGAACCATTATAAGCCCTTGATCATGAAAATCAATGGTTGAAATTGAATATATTTTAAAAGCCTTAATAAATGAACAATTAATGAAAAATTAGGAGTGAACTATAGTGATAAGGGTATTTTAGGAAAAAAATAAATGAAACATTATGTCTTTATTCTCTCTTAATTAATGTTCCTTTCAAAAGAATTGTAACCCCCAGTTCATAAGTGTTCTTGAATCTGCTTGCATTTGAACATTATTCTTCCAAAAGAATCGTAACCCCCGGTTCATTCATGTTCATATGAAGAAATATAAACATTATTAGTTTTAAATATAATATTCATATGAAGAAATATTACAATATTACTTTTAAATATCATATTCATATGAAGAAATATCATATTCATATGAAGAAATATGAACATGAATGAAATTTCATGAAAATGTTCATATGATTTTGAAAAAGTTTTTGAAAATAACCACTATATGATTTTGAAAAAAAATATGAAATCAGTCATGAAAATATTCATATGATTTTAACATTATTTTGAAAATGAATTTTTTTTTGAAATCATAACCTACGCTAGAATCAAGGAGGCTTTATTTTTGTAAACCCCAAATAATTAAATGAAATATAAAATATTTGCTAATTAAGAATTGTCATTTCTACCCTTTAGCATTAAATACTAAAACAAAGAAAACAACAATAAAAGATGGATTTCTATTGGTTGGAAATGGTTCATAAAGTTAACAACACATGGTTGGTTAACAAATGATCCTTGCTCTATATAGGGTTAGGTTCTTTCGTTAACCCTTGTTTTGTTGTTAACTTTATGAACTAATCTAAACCATCCAGGATGGTTGAGATTAAAACTAATTTTGTAATTAATAAAATATGTTTTATTTATTAAATTGGCATATGAACATATGTGGTTAGGGTTAATTTGGAGAATCAAATAATCATTCCTTTAAGCCCCCATTAAGCGGCTCAGTAATTTCCCCTTAAACCACAATCGTAACCGGCTTTGGTAATCAATCTTCCCTGTAACAATTCCAGAAATCGGTTGTGAAATCCGATGAGGATATTGAGCTTACTTATATGTTTTGTATTTTGCCAAACAACTTTTTTCACTTTTCTGTTTTGTGTTCATCGATTTTCATATATGTGAAAAGGGGTTGAACAGTAAATCATTTTGATTTTGCACGTTCCAGGAATTAGTTAGATATCCATTAACCTATGTGTTCATATCCGTAAAATTGTTCACCTATATGAAGGTAACATATTTTGAAAGTGTTTTCACCTATGTGAGAGTTGCGTTCATCGATGTTCACATCTCTGAAGGTGTGTAACATGGTTGACAAACGAGTAACCCAAAAAAAAGAGTCTTGAAAATAAAAAAACACCTGTGTTCATATCTGTTAACATTTTCATATATGTGAATGTGTGTAAAAGTTTTAGATAATGTGTTCATGATTGTTCATTACTCGAAAGGTCTATTTGAAAGTGTTTTCAATGATGTCCACCTCTATAAAGCTTAACAAAAAAGAAAGATGAACTCTAAATGGAATGCAATATCTATATTCTCAATTCATTAAATTTGCATTACATGTGTAGGTGTATTAAGTGAATGTGCACTTGACCATGTTTATCTGTGAAGTAAAAAAGAAATTTCATATTTTGAAATTGAGATTGTTACTAAATTGGATACATCTATTTCATTATGAAGACATATTAAAACACATACACACACACACACATATACCTCAATCAACAGTACACCCATGTTAATGACAATCAACCCATATTTTTTTTGTTGCAATAATAACCTCTGTAAAGGTCTGTGTTCATCGATGTTCCAATTCTCTGAAGTGTGTAACATAGTTGACAATGTTTTCAAGGTTTGTTCATCATAAATGTAGATGACAAATAAGTATCCGAAAAAAAGAGTCTTTAAAATCAATAACCTCTGTGTTAATCACTGTTAAAATTTATGATATGTGAATGTGTGTAAAAGTTTTAGATAGTGTGTTCATAATTATTCATTACTGGAACGGTCTATTTGAAAGTGTTTTCAATGATGTTCACCTCTATAAAGCTTAACAATGTTTTCAAGGTTTGTTCTTTATGAAATGTACATGACAAAATAAGTAACCAAAAAAAAAGTCTTTAAAATCAATAACCTCCGTGTTAATCGCTGTTAAAATTTTAAGATATGTGAATGTGTGTAAAAGGTTTAGATAGTGTGTTCATAATCATTCATTACTCGAACAGTCTATTTGAAAGTGTTTTCAATAAACGTTGTTGAACATTATAAATATGAACATTATATATGAACACAAATTTTCGTTACACTGTTAATTCATTTTCACTACATAAATTCAGGATATTTCTTCATGTTGACACATACGATAATCGAAATGCTTTTACTAAAAGTTGCAGTCCTTACCAAATGATTCAGAATGACATATACGATCAATGTGCATTGTGTGCTTAAATATATTTCAAATGAGAAAAAAAAATCGTAGATATTATATACAATGATCATTAATGTTAAAAATGAAGATGTTTGTTCATCGTCAATGTTTAAAAAAAATAATTTAAAAATCTTAGATATATACAATGTTTGATCATTTGTTAATTTTGTTGTGTTGATAACGAAAGGACATCAACGTTCAAATCATAATGTTCATCAATGTTCAATTTTGAAGTGACAAATGAATGAACAGTGTAAAACTCAAAATGTTCATAACGAAGATATAAAGCTCTCTGTAAGATTACATAAAGAAGCTTTAACCTGGGTCCCATTTTATCTTATGTTCATCTTTGTGAAGGCGTTCATCTATGTGAAGGCGTTCAACATAATTGAATTTTTGGTTTTAATGAATTCCGTGATGAACTAAATAATGTAAACAACTCGAAAACATTAAAAAAAACTTACCAATACAATTTTGTTGTTTGATTCGAATATATCAACAGTGCATATACCGTTGTTCTCATTTTCGAGTTCATGGTTTATGAGTTGGTTTTGAATTCCTTAATCCATATTCTGTGTTACCGGATTCGACAAAGTTTCATCAATCACACTTCCATCGACGTCATTATGGAGGACGGAAATCATAATGTCGGAGGACGTTGTTGCGTTCATTATCGAGATGTTCATGAGATTCTCTGAATTAAAATGAATACCGTCTAAAGTTTTGAAGACAACCGCTAACGATTTTGACAAACATTTGAAATTGAAGACTTTGAAAATATTCATATGATTTTAACAATTATTTTGAAAATGGAAAAATCATGAATTCATAACCTACGCTATAATCAAGGAGGATTCATTCTTATAACCCCCCAGCAAATAAATGAAATATTATGTAATTATGAAATGACCTTTCTACCATTTTGTATTAAAGATACAAAACATGAAAACAACAACCAAAGATGCATTTCTATTGATTGAGCAAGGTTCATAAAGTTAACAACAATTTAGTGGTTAACAAATGATCCTTGCTCACTCACTCTCCCTCTCTCTCTCTCTCTCTCTCTATATATATATATATAGGAATTTCGTGGTCTTTTTGATTTGTTAAAATATTAAAGACTTTAATGTCCTTCTATGAAAAATGTATTTTTCATTGCAAGGAGGCTACTTTGGTAATTTTGGCACCACTTTAATTAACTTTCAATACCTAAACCATCCAACTTCCTACAAGCCTTTTAGGGGTTGTTCGGTTGTGGCTTAACGGGCTATATAGCCTATATGACTTATTCGCTTAGCCATAACAAGCCGTTCGATTATGGCTTATTCGCTCAGCCGGTGACTTAATCGGTCAGCTGGAGAACCTTATTCCTTCACACTCAACATCTAATTTCTCCTTATTTCCCCAACTACCCTTATAACAAAGAACCCTATTTTCACATATATTCCAGTTGACGCTTCCAAGTTCCAAGTAATCAATCAATTACTGCTTCAAGTACGTAATCCATCGATTACTGCTTCAAACTGGAAGAACGATTACTGCTTCTTCTTCTTTTACATAACTCTTGTTTTTCCCCCACCAAATGGAGTTAAAATTGACGGTGATACTGATGGAAGCTTTCAGAACAAAATGGAGTTCAAATTGAGCCCCAATTATGGAGGATATAGATCAGATAGTAGATGATGATTTTGGATTGTGTATAGAGAGAGTACAATAGAATCAATTAGGGTTTAAAAAAGGGAAGGAACATATAACACGGGTTGAAGAAACATAATTTTGAATGATAAATTCAATAGTCTCTTGTTATGCTTTTTGGATGATACATTCATTGAGTTTGAAATTTAAATTTGAAGAATTTGAGTTGGACAGAGGATTCGATCAATGCTGAAAATGATAAGTGATATCTTTTTTATAATAAAAGCTATTTATTTAACATTTTTATCAAGTAGTTGTTTTATTTGGGCAAAATATAGACTGAGGGTAAAATGGTCATTTACTACAAATTGTGTTTTTTTATCAACTAAATTGTTTTGTTTCTTGAATCCAACCTTCAAGAGAAGACATAAACGAATCAAATAAACTACAAAACTGAAACCAATAGACTGATTTGAGACACCCATAATGCGTTGTGTAAAGGATCCATCAGAGTCGAGATTGGAGATGGTGAAGTGAATTCTTAAACTTAAAACACAACCAAATAAAGTAAAATATGAAAAATTAGATTGATATTTAGATTCTTGAGAAATTGTTTGATAGATGGAGAAAACTAAAAGCTTGGGAAACCGAAACGATTCGGAGATGGATAGGAGCTAGGGAAAACAAAAATGACGGTTTTTAATGCAAATATAAATGAATAATCAATGTTTATAGAATTAGAAATTAAAAAAAGGATTAAAATGAGGATGAAGGAGAAAAAAGATAAGTGAGTTTCTTGATTGTAGGAGAAGTCATGTCATCAACATTGGTTTCTCCTTTATTTTATATATATATATATATATATATATATATATAGGGTCAGGTTCACGTGAGACCAAGTTGTTTCCGTGAGACCGCGTGAGACCAAGCCTTAAAACATGAAACTTCATACCGAAACACTGTGAAGGTAAAAAAACATTCGAACCTTCATAATGTAATCACACTATGAAGGTAAAAAAAGCTAAACCAAGTTAAAAAAATCAAACCTTCACATATAAAAGACTGTGAAGGTATATCCGAACTTTCACAGTGAAGACGCTGTGAAGGTAAAAAAAAAAGAACATTCACAGCGAAAAACACCGTGAACGTAACATTTACGGTGTTTTCCCTATGAAAAGTTCGATTTTTTTTACATTCACGGTTTTTTGGTATGAAGTTTCGTACTTTAAAGCTTGGTCTCACCGGTCTCACGGAAACTGTTTGGTTTCACGCGAACTTAAGTCTATGAATATTATATTACTTTAAAAGTAATATTGTTCATATTTCTTCATATGAATATTATATTTAAAGCTAATAGTGTTTATATTTCTTCATATGAACATGAATGAACCGGGGGTTACGAATCTTTTGGAAGAATAATGTTCAAATGCATTCAGATTCAAGAACACTTATGAACTGGGGGTTACAATTCTTTTGAAAGGAACATTAATTAAGAGAGAATAAAGACATAATGTTTCATTTATTTTTTTCCCAAAATACCCTTATCACTATAGTTCACTCCTAATTTTTCATTAATTGTTCATTTATTAAGGCTTTTAAAAGATATTCAATCTCAACCATTGATTTTCATGATCAAGGGCTTATAATGGTTCATAGAGTTAACACAAAAAATGTGGTTAACAACTGAACATGACCCTATATATATATATATATATATATATATATATATATATATATATATATATATATATATATATATAGGGGAGCGATCAATTGGAAACCAGTATTACATTGGAAACTTTGGAAACCGAAATCAACCAATAAGTGAATTTCTTTTTTTTATTTTTATTTTTAATTGAAAAGGTTATTTTTGTCTTTTACATTATTTCATAATATATATGGTAATTGTTATTATTATTATATTAATAATTATTTAATTTTAATTTAGCTTATATATGGTAATAATAATCATTGATTAATTTAAAAATGAGATATTTAATTTAGGTAAATTATTTAATTTTAATTTAGCTTATATATGGTAATAATGAAACAATAATGCTAACACGATGAACCTGATGAATCTATTTTCATTATGAAACAATAATGCTAACACGATGAACCTGATGAATCTATTTTCATATACGGATATGCAACTGAACAGGTAATGAAACAAAAATGAGAAGTTAACAAAAATGGCACAAATTCATCATGTTTCATTATGAAACAATAATGCTAACACGATGAACCTGATGAATCTATTTTCATTATGAAACAATAATGCTAACACGATGAACCTGATGAAATCTGTAATCCAATGAAATCTGTAATCCACAAATTCATTCTGTTTCATCACAATATTAGATTGCGTAGGAAATTTTATAATAAAATGAAATTAAAAAAAATATTTTCTTACATTTTAAAAGAAAAATAATTTTTTTGATGAAAAGACAAATGCTCCAAGTTTTCGTAGTAAAAAAAATAACAAAATTTAGATTGCGTGGGAAATTTTATTTTGGTTTCAAGTAATCTAAATAAAATAAACCTTTCTTGTCATATTTGAGACACAAAATCAAAAGATATATTTACCCTTTTCATCTATTATTTTTATTTATTATTAATAAATTAATTAATTTACTACCATATATAATTCAAATGAATTTTAACCATTGATTATAAAGATCAATAGCTGAAATTTGGTTTCCAAAGTTTCCAATGAAACTTGGTTTCCAATTGATATCACCCCTATATATATATATATATATATTGATAATTGATTCAATTTTAGTTATGATAAATAAAAACAATCAAATAGATTGTTTGTAATATTATTTTAGGAGTTCTTATTTCCACCTTTTTTTATTTGAAGGGCATTACCTCCCAATTTGTTTGTAAATCATCTTCTATTGATGTGCGAAGACTTTAACCATTATTAACTTAAAATTTGAAAAAACCTTTTTCATCCATATATCACATCATCAGATATGATATACAACATCTAGTAATATCACATGGTTAATTCATTTGAGCCAACAACATGTATAAAAGAATGACTTTCTTCTTTCATTTTCCTTCTTCTCACCAATGTGGGATAAGAAAACTTAAACACATTTCTAGATTTCATGTTTTGAGTAATACTCAAATTTCATAATGTCAAGTAATCATTTTTGGTTCCTCGTACACACACACACACATATATATATATATATATATATATATATATGTATGTATTAAAACAACTCCGCAACACAAAATTTGAGAACACTAAAATCTCACAATACCACCTATTCTTATTGGTTCTTCCTTTTATATAAAGATATATTGATGATTGATATATTTTTTATATTGAAATTAATGATTAAGTTTTATTAAAAAAAGATTATTAAATCCGAATGTTGAAGGACGAACATGACTTATAAAGCCAAATGAACCTCTTAATTTCTAACATTTCACTTTAACCGAAAACTTTGAGGCAAGTGTAGCATAGGTAACCAACCAACTTTGTTAACCTTCAAGCATCCATAACCCTCTAATATATATATACACAACCACATCTTCTGACATTTTGCTTTTTATCAATTTGGGATAACCAAAATCAACCACATTTCAACATTTAAGGATTACTCAAAATCTCAATGTGCCAAGTAATTAAGCATTCATTGTGTGAATTTGTTCAATGATTGACTTTTATGTATGAACTTCTGTGATCAACAATGGACACATGTAACTTATAGAATGCTTAATTACTTGTTCTCATATGTTCATTAATGGTTTGGAATTTTTTATTTTAATGAAAACATCATAAAACTTATCGGTACAAAATTTGTTATTTGATTCGACTATATCCACATTGCATATTCTGCTACTTTCATTCTGGTGCTCATATTTATTGAGTTGATTTTGATTGCCCTCATCCATTGTTGTTGTTTTCGGAGATGACAAAATTTCAACAATTGCATCTTCGTCGACGTCATTGAGGAGCCCGGAGTTCATAATGTCGGTCGACGTTGTTTCGTTCATTATTGTGATATTCATGCGATTTTAGAATGAAAATAAATATGGACAAACTTTTGAAAAACCCCCTGTAGCTACTTGGATTATTATGATGTTCATGCAATTTTAGAATGTAAATGAATATGGACAAAATCTTGAAAATAACTGTTGGTCAGATTTATGCAACCCAAAAACGCTACGGCAATTGGGAAACCACACAAATATACATGTTCTCCCAATATCGTCTTAAAACAAGTAATAATGGTAAGAACACTAGATATCGATCCACAGGGACAGAAAAGTAAGGATTTTCAACAACTCAAACTTAAAGTAAGATTTCAGATGGTGATTTGGAAGTAATATTTGTGAGAGTTGGTAACTAAATACAGAAATGTAACAATAAGTAAAAGATAGCATGGATGCAAGATCAGGCTGGATTTCAGCAAACAGAGTGTAGTGAACATTGCTACAGTATCACAAGGGTGTTGTAGCAATAACTTGCTACAACACTAATGGATTGAACGACCTTCCAAGGAAGTGCAGATTAGACCATATGTTGGCAGTACACTTGGTGATGCATCAAGAACCAAACTAGTATAGATCTTGCCTTTCTTTCCATATGTTTTGCAGCCCCTAAGGATGTTGCAACTCTCTGTAGCCTCTATAACACACTTAGTAAAAACATTTGTGTTGTCTTAATTTTAAGTCCAACTCATCTAAATAAAATCACATGTGTCAATTTGTCAAAGATTATTAGATGAAATGTTTGTACCACTTGTGAATAGTGAAGTAAATTGCTTTTAACAAAGAAAATATCCACTAACATTTGGCTTAATTTCACAACATTCACTTACACCCACACTAAGGTGTTTAGCCTAGCATGGCTGAATGTAAGTGCTTAAAAGTAAATGACATGAAAGTAAATGACTTAAAAGTAAATTTTCACAAAAAGTAAATTTGCATGAAATGTAAAGTTGCAAGAAACGTAAAGTGTGAGAAACGTAACGTGCATGAAATGTAAAGTGCGAGAAACGTAAATTGCATGAAATGTAAAGGACGCATAAATGTAAACTTGCACTTGTAAATGTGCTTGAAATCGTAAAGTGATCAAAGTGAAAGTGTGTTGGAAATCGTAAATTTTTGTTGGAAGTAAGAAGGTTGTTGTAGCAACATGCAGCAGTAACCAAAAGATTAAGAACTTGAAATTAAAAATACAACATTATACAAAAGAGCTAGAGAGATCAAAGCTTAGAGAAGCTTGATCTCCCCCTGGGTTGGGTTGTTTGAACTACTACATCTCCAACCTATTTATACTAAGGTAAAGGAATCAAAAGATGCTTACAAGTACAAGAAATATTATCCAATGGTTAATACCCAAGCATCTTAAATCAACTCTTAGTACTTCCTATGTAAAACATTTTCCAAAAGAATCAATTACCCAAAAAGCCTGTTGATAACTTCGCCCAAAAGATGTTTCATTCAAAGGTTGAGATCCAAAGATATCTTCAAGGATGATCATGATTTGGTTAGCTTCTGTCGCTACGGCAATTCTTGCTGTAGCAACCTACCGCAAAAACATTTTTGTCAACACTTGATCCACAATAAGCAAGAATAGAACCAATTTCTACAACCTAGCTCCAACCAATCTTAAACCATAAAATAAGAACAAAAGGACTCAATATGTGATTGGGAAGGCAAAAACAAGATGAAATAAAATCCTAAAAACGTACTAAAAGTGGGTATGAATACACACACATTTGAACTATTGTTTATCCCGAAGCAACGAAAATGACAAATAAAAGGACTCAATATAAAAAAATAAAGAAAAACAAAGGTGAGTGATAGAGATCAATAAACTAAAACAAAAGCATAGCCTATCATAAATTGAAGTTCCTCTAAACCGAAAATTTTAGCACCATAGGCCAAGATTCAAACTTCCTTTTGTTATGCACACACCATCTTTTAAACATAGAATCATTGGGACTTTTATGGGTATTTTCAAATTTTTGGCCTTAGATTACATTCTCAAACTGCCTCAAGTACTAGTTCGGTATGCTCTGGCACAAAATACAGTTGTTGCAACATATTTTATATTTTCAGCTTTGACTTTTGTTATCATCACTCATTATTTTGAGCTCGTTTTAAGCTCATTGATCATTTTACGCTTTGTAGTGATATATTTCCTCCCCCACACTTGAATTTCTCAATGTCCTCATTGAGGATCACAATAAGCTTAGGTTCAAAGGTGTAAAGGAAAAAGTGATTGGCTTGTGTTTAAGAAAGATGGCCTAAATCATTTTCTAAGTTTACCAAAAATGGGTGCCAAGTCGTTGCCCAGGAAAGAATTGTTTGGTTCTAGTAGAAAAACAGAGGATGGATTAGAAACAAAAAAATTTATTTAGGCTATGGTTTGCAAAAAAAAATTATTAGTTACTACCACTCAGACTCAAAAGAATGTAAAAAAATATCCTAGACTCATGGATCCTAAACAATAAAAGAGGAAATAAAAATAAACATTATGAAGCTAATGTTAAGAAAAATTGGACATGTCATACTCATGAGGAGTTGGTGTTGTTGCTGCAACACTGCTTCTTGGTTGACCGGATGTTTCTCTTTCCACTTATGTTTCCACAATTCTCTAAGAACTTATTTCCCTTCATCATCAGGACAGATGGATTCAAAAGAACAAACGTGGGAACATTCTTCACTCTCACCATCGCATCTCATTTCATGAAACACGTTGAGGGTGACTTCTTCCTTGTGCACATCGATGGACTTTTTGAATGGTAACTCATTTTTTTGATTTTTTAGCCTTGGAAGGTGGAGTACATAGGATGGAAGATCTGGAACATGACTCACACCTTTGCAATTTGGGATTTGACTAAAGGATGAGTGAATGGTTGTAGTCTTTGCCTCTGTTGGTGTTGTAGCAATAGGATCAAAGCATAACAGACTTGTTGTAGCATCACTCTACATAAATTATTCCTTTTTGACTTCATCTGGGAATAACAATGGGAAGTTAGATCTAATAGGAATTGATGTAATAACCTCTATACCTCTTTTTCCTATTGGTTGGGTGGGCAAACTAACAACATCAGGGGATGTTTCAGTCGCATCAGAGAATGTTGTTGTAATAACTGCTACAGTTGCTGCATCATCTGTTCCAGTTTGTTTTTCAGAAAACATCAGTAGGTCTTCAGTGTCTTTTACAAGACCCTCTTCATCAAACATAGTCATAACCATTTCATGTTCTCTCTCACTCTTATGAAGTTTTTCATTCTCACTAGGAATGATTCCATTAGGCCTACTTCTCACCTCACGAGCTAATTCTCCAACTTGGTTTTCTAGATTTCTTATGGTTGCTTGCATGTGATTTATGAAATCTTTCATCATTGTTTCCAATGATATGGAAGAATCAAGTGGTAAGTGGGCTTGGAAATTTTGAAAAATAGGATTAGTGGAGTGTTGCTGAAAAATCGGATTGTGGTTGTCAAAATCACTAGGACGATGTTGTTGGAAACCTAGGGGTCCTTGTGGTTTATTAACATATTGGTTCAAGGATTGACTATTCCTATAGAAATTTGGTTGTTGCATCCACTCTTCATTATAAGTTTGAGAATAGTTACCTCCCCTATCATGGTTACCAAAATAATTTACTGAATTTGGGTTAGATTCACATTGCTCAAATAGATGGCCTTCTCTACATAACACACATGCTACAACATGAACAGCAGGATATGTTGTCGCAGCAACAGACTGTACACCTAGGCCAACATTCATATTTTTAAGCATGTTAGCTAAAGATGTGAGTTGTTCTGCAAGTGCATTATATGCATTTGTTTTATGTGTCACAACTGTTGTTGATGTATTAACGAATGTGGATCATCCCAATAAAGATGATTATTTGAGATATTTTCAAGTATGTCAAACTCATCATTATAGGTACAAGTTGTGAAAGCTCCTCTTGTTGCATTATTGAGCATTTGCTTAGCAATGGTGTTTAAACCATTGTAAAATATTTCTAGCTGAATACAATAAGAAATGCCATGGTGAGGGCATTTTCTAAATAACTCGTTATACCTTTTCCATGCATCAGGTAGTGCTTCATTGTCTCGTTTCTGGACTTAGCGTTGTTGATTGGAGGAAAATACTTTTCAAAAATTTCTCTACAAGCTCATTCCATGGTCTGATGAAACCTGCTTGTATAGACTTAAACCGATACTTTGCTCGATCCTTTAAAGAAAATGTAAACAACTTCAACTGTAAGGCATAATTAGAAACTTCAGGGATTTTAAAAGAATCAATTATTTCCATGACAAATTTTAAGTGCAACTGAGGGTCTTTAGATGGCAAACCACTGAACTAGACATTAATTTGCAACATCTAAAACATAACAGGCTTGAGCTCAAAATGAGTTTCCTCAATGTGTGGCCTTAGTATGCCTGAATTTAATTAACTAAAATCAGGAATAACATAGTCTAAGATTCCCCTATCCCGAGAATCAACAATGCTTATGATGTTCTCCATTAAAGTAACAGTAAAAGGTGGTAGAAAAATCGTACTTCAAAAATGACTAAAAAATCATTCGCTTTGGCCATGCCCGACAACGGAGCCAAAAACTTGTTGGTCGGATTTATACAACCCCAAAACGCTATGGAAATTGGGAAACCACACAAGTATACATGTTCTCCCAATATCGTCTTAAAACAAGTAATAATGGTAAGAATACCAAATATCGATCCACATGGAAAGGAAAGTAAGGAATTTCAACAAGTCAAACTTAAAGTAAGATTTCAGATGGTGATTTGGAAGCAATATTTGTGAGAGGTGGTAACCAAATACAGAAATGTAACAATAAGTAAAAGATAGCATGGGTGCAAGATCAGGCTGGATTTCGGTAAACAGAGTGTAGTGAACAATGCTACAACATCACAAGGGTGTTGTAGCAATAACACTCTACAACACTAATTGACCGACCTTCCAAGGAAGTGCAGATTAGACCATATGTTGGCAGTGCACTTGGTGATGCATCAAGAACCAAACTAGTACAGATCTTTCCTTTCTTTGCATATAGTTTTGCAACCCCTAAAGTTGTTGCAGTTCTCTGTAGTCTCTATAACACACTTAGTAAAAACATTTGTGTTGTCTTAATTTTAAGTCCAACTCATCTAAATAAAATAACATGTGTTAATTTGTCAAGGATTATTAGATGAAATGTTTGTACCACTTGTGAATAGTGAAGTAAATTGCTATTAACAAAGCAAATATCCACTAACACTTGGCTTAATCTCACAACCTTCACTTACACTCACACTAAGGTGTTTATCCTAGCATGGTTGAATGTAAGTGCTTAAAAGTAAATGACATGAATGTTAATGACTTAAAAGTAAATTTGCAAAAAAAAGTAAAGTTGCATGAAATGTAAAGTTGCAAGAAACGTAAAATGCGAGAAATGTAAAGTGCATGAAATGTAAAGTGCGAGAAAGGTAAAGTGCATGAAATGTAAAGGATGTAGAAATGTAAACTTGTTGAAGTGTAAATGTGTTGGAAATCGTGAAATGATCAAAGTGAAAGTGTGCTGGAAATCGTAAGTTGATGTGGGAAGTAAGAAGGTTGTTGTAGCAATATGCAGCAGTAACCAAAAGATTAAGAACTTGAACTACTAAATCTCCAACCTATTATACTAAGGTAAAGGAATCAAAAGATGCTTACAAGTACAAGAAATATTATCCAATGGTTAATACCCAAACATCTTAAATCAACTCTTAGTACTATCTATGTAAGACATCTTCCAAAAGAATCAATTCCCCTAAAATCCTGCTGATAACTTCGCCCAAAAGATGCTCCATTCAAAGGTTGGGATCCAAAGACATCTTCAAGGATGATCATGATTCGGTTAGCTTCTGTTGTTGCGGAAATTCTTGCTGTAGCAACCTACTGCAACAACATTTTTATCAACACTTGATCCACAATAAGCAAGAATAGAACCAATTTCTACAACCTAGCTCCAACCAATCTTAAACCATAAAATAAGAACAAAAGGACTCAATATGTGATTGGGAAGACAAAAATAAGATGAAATAAAATCCTAAAAACGTACTAAAAGTAGGTATGAATATTCACACATCAATAACTCACTAGCTAAAATCATGGCACATTAATTATTTATATCTCCAAAATATATATATCAAATACTGTCCATTTTAGGATTTCCCTTTCTACCCTTAAGCATTAATTATGCACTCAATCAACAATAACACCCTGAGCTGAATTCCTATTAGCTAGATTAAGTTCACAAAGTTAGTAACCTTTTGATGGTTAACAAAAGATCCTCACTATATATAGGGTTAGGTTCTTTTGTTAACCACATTTTTTGTGTTAACTTTATGAACAATTCTAGGCCCTTGATCTTGGAAATCAATGGTTGTGATTGAATATATTTTAAAAGCTTTAATGAATGTACAATTTAATTAGAAGTGAACCATGGTGATGAGGGTATTATTGGAAAAAAATCAATTAAAAAGTATGTCTTTATTCTCTCAAATAATGATCCTTACAAAAGAATCGTAACCCCCCGATTCTACCTAGATTCGTAATGTACGATCGATCTCCGACAATCGCTTACCGATTCAACCTTGCAGATGCTAAGTCGAGAAATCCGGTGAACAGGTATCTGCATATCAATGTCTAATTTGGGAGCAGAAGACGATGATAAACCTCGATTAAAAGGTAAGGATTAATCTGTTATAGGGTTTAAGAAACTGAAACACAATATATAACGAAAATTTTGATTCTTTGTGCAGTTCGGAAAAAGAGTGCGAGGATTGCTCTAAAGACCTCATTTTCGAACTTCACAAAATGATTGAAAACCTAGTTGATTTGGACGTTGATACAACAATGGATAACATAAGGAAGGATGATAAGTTGAAAATGAAGGTTAGGTTGAAGATCCCAACTAATGAGGACACAGGCAAAAAAAATACAAGGTACAAGTTCCACCCAATCTTAGTGCATGTTTGTTTCAATATCTGTTTCAATAAACGATACCATATGTTCATAATACTAATTTCTCATAATGTTACCTTAACTGACATCATACTCAAATGAACAAATATGAACATTGTTTCTTTTAAAAGTTGTAATTTTTAACAAAAAATGTGGCGCCCTTATGATTTTATATTATGTTCACATACGATATCATAAATACATAATGTTCATGTTGAATTAACCATTAAAGAAACTAAGTGTTTATGTTTGCACACAAAAATTAATCATCAATGTTCATTGTGTATGACTGCACACAGATTGCAAATCTGAGTTCACCCACTCTTATCATGAGTGTATGTGAAAATGACTACACACCATGAACACATTAATCATTCTCTTCATATAAGAATGAGTGTATGAAAAAACAACTGCACACAATCAACACATTAATCTGAGATGCACTTGTTCACATAGTTTCATCTGAAGTTTGTTATGTTAACATGCGCTATAATATATACATAATGTTCATGTTGAGTCTACAAACAGTAACCCTTAATGAAACTAAGTGTTTATGTCTGCACATAGAAATTACCCCTTAATGTTCAATGTGTATGACTGCATACAGAATGACAAGTTGAGTTCACCTATTGTTACCACGTGTGTATGTAAGAGTGATTGCACATAATGAACACATTAATCATGTTGTACATATAATAATGAGTGGATGAAAGGATGACTGCACGCAATGAACACTAATTATGAGATACACTTGTTTATACACCATCTCCTAGTTGCCATCAATCTTCTTGGTTCCTCGCCATTATATATTAGTGTGTATGTATGCACAAAATTTACACCCACGTGTTGATTGTGTATGTGTATGACTGCACACAGGATGCCAACATGAGCTCACCCACTTTTATCATTGATATATGTAAGAATGACTGAACACAATGAACACGGTATTCATGTTCACATTAATCATGTTGTGCATATAAGTTCACATTTAGCTTATTGTAGAGGTTCATTAGTGTTCATGTTCACATGAATACTGTGGCAAGACAAGATATTTCAAATAAAGTGGCAATGTATGTGTCGTAAAATTGCGAGATCATCAACTCACAAATACCATAGCAATTGTACTTCATCGCTGATTTAAAACAATACACATAAGAGTAGTAATAGTAATAAGCTAACGAACTCCCAACATGAAATATTACTGCTTAAATTGAAAGAGTCGGTTGATATTCATCATACATGTAATATTATCGTTGTTAAGGCATCAGGGGGGGAAGGGTGCCAAGCGTCCATGCTACTTACACTATGAAGGTACATATCAAGGTTATTGTGAATGAGGCAAATAAATGACAATCACGACTCAGGTTTCTGTTTAATGTAGGGTTAGTGACCTTTGTTGGTTCTTCTTAAGGTGTTTCAAAATTTTAGTCGCCATTATCATGTTGTGGTATCGAAGAAGCTTCAAAATGCAAATCTATTCCTTTATACAGAGTCTCAAAAACTTCATGCAACAGCAGTAATATGCATTAGCAGGCTCAATGGCTAACCAGATAATTAGAGTATCTGATGCAATGAACTTTCATGACATACACTGAACCTCATTTTCCTAATTTATACAATTTGTTATCCGAAATGGATTGTTGTACCTTAGTGTTCATGTTCATTCTTTGAACAAACTGTGGTGCACTCTAATGTTGACCCAAATGTATATTTTCATGGATAAAATATTTTGTTGGTCATATTTGTTTATTCATATCACTAGACCATATAGGATCCCTATACATTTTCTAATTTGACCCACCATATTGTTGATACATTTCACAAGTTCGGCAGTATCTTGAAGAACTTATTTCACATTTCATTACAAATGTTTGTACTTTGATCCCCCGTGTAAAATTCCGTACTTTCATTCTTATTATCAGCAAAAATCCGAAAGATAAAATTATTTTCCAAACAATTTGAAGATAAATGGAAAACGTACACCCATAATACGATTGTTTCCATGTGTTAATTACAATAAAATTTTGGAATTTTCGCTCCTTTATTAGGCATTCAATTTGATATACGGAAAGCATATTTGTATATGTTAACATGTTATCATTTCTCTATGGTGTATGATGATTCAAGAAAGTACCACGGACTTTGTCAAATTACCAGTGAGCTGTATTAAATGAGATTTGTTTTACCTAATCGGTGCCACATTTGGTTTTTTATGCAGAAAAAGGTAAGAACATATCCAACGATATATCTAATAAACGATTGGAAGGCTAACATGCAAAAGGTATAAGATTTCCTAAATTTAACTATGACATGGTCGATCATGTGCATGCATGCTTTAAATATTGATATTCTTATTCAGACATATATCAAAAACATGTATGACTTTGGATTCATTGCCTTCAATTTGGTCAACAATCGTAGTCATTGCCTATTAATTAGTTTTATTTGTTTTTTGAATTGAAGTCTTATTTTCAATCCAGTAAATAAGTGTATCTCAGATTTAAACATGAAAAGCATAGTTCATTATTTCATTTACATTATGATAAAAAATATGGTGACATGGGACATAATATTGATTTCACGATGACCATTATCAGCCTTGAAGATATACAAAGGAGTGTATGTTTTTTTAGTCGTATGTTCAAATATGTTCAAATAGCATTGATGTCGTCATTGCAATCACCGACAAAAAAAATAGACGCATATTAAGATTCACCACCCTATGGTGAGGTCAATTCATCACACGCATATGAACAAACATATATCACACATTGACCACCATTTCAAAAATCTGAAATGGTCGATTCACATCTATTCGCGGATGATACGTCGCACATAAATCTCAACATCCGGATGTTGATCTATACATTTTAAAGACATATAAGTTAACAGGAAACTATAAGTAATGGAAATGTGTTTATACTAAGCTGTTATAGATTAAACACTTTGGTTCACATAAAATATGAGGAACATATTTTTTATGGGTCTGATAATGAATCGAAGTACCTGGATTTGAAAGGTATAAGTTATCTTTATCCCATTTGGCAAGTAAAAAAATTAAAACCGGTATATAATGAAAAACATTAGGAACAAGTGTATTTAATCCTTCATTGATTATGGGTATAGTCCGTGTAGTTAACACCAACATTTATAATCGGAATGAATCCCATTATGAACGTTTATATTCGTATCTTGAGCCGTATACATTTTGTGGACCTGATTGTTTGTCAAAAATATCCATGTTTTATCATTAAAATGGTACTTCGTTGATCGTGGATCTTAACGGTTAAAATGACACATCATTACGCACAATACCCTTTATAGAATTGAGTATTTTTGGTATTGAATTGGTATATTATCATGAAACAATTGTACTTGAATCTTGGTTGAACTAAGCATGATCATTTATCGTGGACCTGATAAAGGACGTCTTAGCCGGAAAAGGAAGGTAAGTGCGTTAGTATGAAATACTCATATAAATACTAATACGATAGTCAACAGACTTTTAATCAACAATAAAGTGAAGGAATTAATAACGACGGAAAAGACTGTCTATTGAAAACACAGCTTGACTGTGTAAATGATCACACTATGTTATTCCATTTTCTGAATTATGTGACAATAATCTTTGTTTTTGTTAGTTGAGTCCTGTGAACCAGGTTCAGGCTATAAACAGCAACTCGACAGATCAGGTACACACCGTACACACCTTAATCCGCTCTGTGAAAAATTTAATCAATATAAATTATGAACACACAAATTTAATCGCTATGGACGCTCCATCCCGTTTCTTAATAATAATACTCAATGTTTTTTACTTGCAACAGTGAAGGGAAAAGATTCGATCGCGAACACATAAAGGAAAGGATATGTGAACAACAATCATAACGGGGATTTCGAAAAAGGTACGGGAACAATGTTTGCAGGAAAATCATGAGTGTACTGCGCCAATTCATAAATGTTTATGTCATGAATTAATTTTTGGTGTCGCCATTGATATCATCAATTAAAAAATTGTCAAGTAAGAGGAAGGACCTGGCAGGCTCTGGTAATTAATTAGGCTTTTCGTTATCTGATGTTACAGGTTTAACCTTGTCCCTTTACAGTTCAACCCCATGTAACACCCAAGTTTTGGGTAAGTATTTGCCTTTTAGTACGTATAACTTTTATATATCCAATTTCATAAGAAAGTATAATAGCTCAAGGTGTTGTATTTGGAACTGTGGTTTAATTCTATGAATGTCTCACCTTAAACTTTAAGTGTGTCAGGAACGAAAAACAAAATTTCAGAGCCTAGAATCACCGGGGCGACAATGCCTGGCGATTGTGACACCATTCACTATCACCAAGGGCAAAGTCGCAAGAGCCAGGGAGCTTTCGGTACGTTTTGGGTGAGAGTGTCTGACGATTGTGACAGTATCACTCTTACCGTGGCACAATCACGGAGGGTCTAGGATCCGCCCTACAATGGCCGCGAGAGTGACCTCGCGACTATGCCAAGGGTACTATCGCCTGGCAATATCGCGGACGGGGTCCAGACTCTCTTTTAAACCGATTTTCAGCCATTCTCTTCAATTAATTCCACAACCAACTCTCAAAAACCCTCTCTTCTTCCTCTCTCATCATAAATTCGGCCAAGGACATTTATTGCTCCTTAATCCCATTCAATCTCAAGAATCTTCAGCATAAAGTTGGGGTTTAGATGCTTGTACCAAAGGAATCTTCATCTCATCACCTTGTCAACTCCAAGTAACTAGGTTTCTAGGTTTTCTTAACAAACCTAGTGAAGTGAGTTATTCTACAAATCTTTCCTTATGTACATGTTATAATGTCATAAAAATACATATATTGAAGTCTTATTTCATTTTCTCCTCATTTGGTGGATTTTGGAAATTTAGGTCAAAAACTAGGGTTTTGGCCAAACTTGGTATTTTGATAAAATGGTTGTGAAGGATGGTTTTGTGCAAATAAATGATAATCTCTTTTTGATTTTGACGGTTTTTGGAGAACAGAAGCAAAATGGTCATATTTATGGTTCCTTGACAAAGTGGGGATTTTCCCTCATTAAAAGTAAAATGTTTTCAAATGCTACGTATTAGATATACTATGAGATGTTTGAAATTATCATTGTGTTGGACTATAGTGTGATGGATTCATAGGCACTAGTCATATTATGTGAATTGGAATGTTGTTCTTTATGTAGCTAGATATGGGGTGCTAATTTTTGGGAACTCATGCTATAGACCGTGGATGGTTGAATGTGATAACCTTGTGCCCCATAATATTGTATTCTAGCATGTGAGTCCTTAGACCAATTGGGAGCTGGAACTATGGACCGTGGGTGGTTGAACTCGATAACCTTTGGTGCTATAATAGAAGCTCCATAACATTGATATGTGACCTAATTTTGTGTTCCATCACCTCAATGGTAAACCGGGTCTCCCTCGTTACTTTGTGAAACCTTACTCCCTCCCAAGGGTGAATAAGGTTTTAATCTATGAATAAGCTTGATTTAATCTCATGCATTGGTAGCAAATCATAATGTCACTTTATATATATGTTGAACTAACTAGACATAAGCCTAACACTTGTTTTCTTAAATGACATGTATATTCAGGTTCCATAATGGTCGAGTGGATAACAGCGACTTTTTGAAGTAAACTTTTGAGGGATTAGCGAACAGATTTGATTAAATACCCCCTTTTGGGATATTTAGATGACAGTTGTTTAATCTAGATGATTATGGCCTAGATTAGCGAGTTGTCATTTATAATTTCCATTCATAGAAATTGTATACACTTTAACTATTTTCCCCTTTTTGGGTGATCTCCGTTATTCAAGTTTCATATTTCGTAAGAATTTGAGGTTTTATTTTACCCTATTTTTAGGTTACCCCCATTTCATATGCACCCATAATATTGTTACATTACAGCATATTATGGTCTATTTGTGTAAATTTCTTTGACCCGAAGATAATGAGACGTATACAATTTTAGTAGTAATGTTACTTAAAATTCCCATGTGTTAGTATATGGGCTTGTAGACCGATTTGTTTATGTTAAGTACTAATTTCACAAAAAATCCAGCCCTATTATATGTATGTACTACTTATACATGAAAGATGATGGAAGTTCACATATAGCTCAAAATAATTAATTGTGAATGCTAATACAGGGGTCGGCAAGCTGGACGCACAATCAATCAAGAAGCAACGAGTATCAGAAGTTTGTATTGGATCAAAAGAAGGCACTATACCAATTGTTGCGAATGATGAGGTTAAGGTGAACATAACGATGTCGGGTAATCCATCAATTATTTTTTCAAAATATATATTTACAAAAAAATATGCAAAGCCTTTTATTAAAATCACTAGAATTTTGGCTAATGGTTATATATTTCGCAATGGCATGTTTCATGCACAAAGGACTGCCTACGGACAATGACTTTAAGGATGAACCCAGACCAATGAATGCTAAAGTGAGGAAAGTGTCAAAAAAGAGCAAGGTAGATGGGGTTAATAACGCAAAGGCCCCGGAGGGGAATCAATCAAAGAATTCATTAGGCTTAAGAACAAGGACATCACCTAAAACTTTGTGGGATATAGTGAAAGCTCTGAATGAGAGATAAGAAGAGGCAGTTAGGGATATTGGGATGGGTTCTTTGTTAGATATGACATTGGATGGGATACCTTGTAAGTTAGGATTTTATGTGTGCGATAACCTCGACACAACTCGGATGACATTACAGATGAGGGATGGACATATTCCTGTAACTGTCTCTTCAATCCATCAACTGTTAAGGATGCCAAGCGGGGGATTAGACCTGAATTCGATTGGCCCATCGATAGGTGAATAGCACATTTTTTTTGACATGGAGACGTCAATATTTTAAGGATCGGATGAGACCAAAGGACGTAATGAATGTAACACAACAATCAGACGATTTTGCTGTGAATTTCAAGTTAAACTTCCTCGTCATAATGGTTAATACCCTTGCCGAATGCATCCGTGTAGGTGTCTGCAACATTGGGTTCCTGTCACACATCCATAGTGCATCCATCCGTTTATTGTTATATAGGTTATTGTTTTTTTTCGGCAGTTTCATTAGAATATTACATACCTTGATGATAATGAAGATGAGTCCACAAATAGTAACACTTAATGAAACTAATTGTGTATGTCTGCACATAGAAATTACCCTCTCAATGTTCAGCTTGTGGTGACTGCACACATAATGCCAAGCTGAGTTAAAACATCATTTACTGATCTTGTAACTAAAATACCAGACTTGACATATAATTGTTCATGATTGTTCATTTTGTGAACGTGTTCATTCATCAATGTGTTTTATGTAATTGGGTTCATTATATGGGGTTTATAATTCTTGTTGTCTCACATTTGAACACATATGCAAAACATGGATTTCATTACGCATACCCCCTTACCATTCCAAACAAAAACACTTCGTGATAACATCACGAAGACAAAAACAAATTGACATATCCATAAGTAAGGGTCAAAACACTAAGATCATCTCTTAAAGATTAACGAGGTGGCTTGCAAGTACATTCTCGACAAAGTTGCTCGTACTTCGCATTGAGGACCATGAGGTCAAGGTTGGACTTCTACAATTCTTCTTGCAACGCCATGTTCTTCTCCTCGAAGTCATCCCTCTTTTCTCCCTCATCTTCAAGAACCGCTTTCATCCACTCCAACTCCTCAATGGTATCTTTGCGTGTTGTCTACAGACTTTGAAGCTCCGTTAATAGCCTCTTGTTTTCTCGGATGAGGGCATCGATGACAACCACCAGGTTGGAATGGTTCGTGATAATGTCCTAAATTATCAAGTTCTAACTAATTCAACATAAACAAACAAGATGATTTAACAGATTAAAACTCAACCTGTTATTTCAATTCCAATTCACAATTCGTATACAGACTTTCTTTCTCTAACTTTCTCTCTCTAATGCTCTGCGTACAATCTCTTAGTTACATGTGTTACACAATACCTTCTAGCCACAAGTCTATTAAAATAAAACTAACTAAACGCGCAAAAACAATAGTAAACAAACAACTAAGACTTTGACTAAGACTTATTACATTTTGACTTTGACTTCCACATGAGAGTTGACATTCAACTTTGACATTCTTGAACTTTGACCTTCAGACTTCTATGATCTTGCGTCCAACATATTTATGCTCTAACATTCTCCCCCTTTGGATTCAAGATCATCTCTAAAAGATTTTGCAATTCATTCTCCCCCTTATCTTCAAAAACAATTATGTATTCTCCCCAAAGTCTTTGAACATCATCTTCTGTAATCAACTTTAACATTCTCCCCCTTTGTTAATCTTTAACCAATTTATCTTCCCCTGTTTGTTGAACTCTTATCAGAATAAACATTGAAGCTCAGTCTCTTCTTTATGATCAAAACAGTCTTCAAACTTTCTGAAATCTTCCAAAGTCTGTCTTCAAAAGTATATTAACAATCTCCCCCAAAGATGGTATAAACCTCTTTCAGATACTGGAAAGAAATTATCTTCAGTTTTAGCTCAGTTTGCTTTGGCAAAATCATCTTTAAAGAAAATTTCTGGAAAACCAGTTTTCTTTCAGAATTCTTTGAATTGTCTCTTTCAGTTCTGAACAATCTTCTTACAAAATTGCATTTCTTTGACTGAACTTGTTCATTTCTTGAATCTCTCCCCATATTTATTTCTGACACAAACATTTCTTGAACTCTTCTCCCCCTTTTTGATGAATGAGGCATGAAATCATCAAAACTTTCACCAAGAAATGTCACTTTATCTGTTCTGACCATTGATCTTTTACATAGAGCCACTGAACATCTATCGGTCCAAAGAGTATATTCATCCGAATTTGTGAAAATTCAGACAAATTAGGAGTGTAACACCTGAATCAACAAATGAATCAGTTAAAATGCATGTCAGTAACACGAAGTTACCGTGTGTAATGAATACACATTGGAAAGGAGCTTTTGTGGTGTTCACTCTCCCAGGTCTTCCATTCAATCATCGAAACACCACAAAGGAATTTCTATGAACGTTATGACAAGAAAACATATTCCTTGTGTGCTCGTTCAAGTGTTTGAAAGAATTAAGCACTTGATGATTGCTTTTTATAAGACTCAATTGTGTAAACCATTGAGACAACAACAGTTAAACACAGACTTGATTGTGCATGATCGAAGTGCGAAGGTGGGGCAGACTTCCTTCTTTTTCAATATCCAGATTTTCCAAATAAAAATCAGATAGCATATGTGTTGCGTCCCCTTGAAATATGAAACATTTTCTTGTTGAGAAGAAAATGAGTAGCTGGTGGGATTTTTATCAAGAGTTGGCATGGGCTAGTTGCCTGTTTCAATAATATTCACAAAAAAAATTGTTAAACACTAGTAATGTGGCTGCCCAGCTCAGAAAGTAGTTGGTGCAGAGTTTGATATTCTTTTACTCTGATCTCTCACCCTCTTTCTTTTAAGCATTGAGCTTGCTTCTAACCAAACTCTCATTTACATTTTACCTCATCACACAACCCACACTCAGTTGTTTTGACTCCTCACACTCAATCACTTAAAGGAATAACTTATTGGGTAGGAAACATTGGTTAACGTAAATCCATAGAAGTTTCATTTAAGTCCTAACATAATGAACCCATATTATCCTAAAAGAACATGCTGCTTAACTGGTTTAACTTTTTAGTTAAAGCACAAAATATACAAGTCAGATGTTTGTATGCTCAATGAAATATAATCATGAAGATTTGAGCATTTTTAACATTGAAGATATTTCAAACAAGTATATTGAATGAAAGAAATGAATACAAGAAACTTGTTTGAAAATTTGACATTGTATTAAAAAGATCAACATCAAATGATTTATCGATTAAGGCTTAGGTCAGCAAAAATTGGATATTTTCTATATGAACCAAAATATAGACATTCTTGAAAGAAACATTTAGAAATGAAATCAATGCTCAAAATTCGTTGAAGCTCAATCAGGGTGTCTTACCATCGAGAATTGGTTTCAATTTTGAGACATGGTAAGAACATTTTCAACAAAAATTAAATCTGTGTGTGTGTGTGAATACTTGAAAGTATATGGAAAAGATAAGACGCAAGTATTAATCTTTGGAAACACACGGTTTATTGACATTTAAACACAAATAAGAATGAAAACATTTAAAATCACACTTCTAAAATTCATGAAATCGTTTTAAGTATCAGAAATGATTTGAACATTTAAAAAACATGTTTTCATATCTGAAAGGTGTACTTCTTTCAGACATGTATGAGATTAAGATTAGAACTTAACCTGTTAGCTCAGTCTTAATTCTCATCAAGTCAACTCTAAGTCATAAAAGATATGATCATTTAAGCTTCCTCTCATTTCTGTAAAAGTCACAAAGTCATCAAAGAAACAAAGTTTATTCACAACATTTATTGAAAATTAAATGACATAAAGCAGTAAAACATTGAATGTACGATTTCTAATCTGAAGTAATCAGAAGTTATATTCAGCACTCCTTACTCTTATACTCTTACTCCACCTGCCATAATTCATTAGAAAATTTAGCAGTGATTAGCATAAGCAGAATTCATAAACTCCCCCTCAAATGAATGTAGATCATCTAATCATCTTCTCAACCTCCCCCTGATATCATGAATACCTTTCAGTGCAGATATCTTTTCAAAATAAAGATAAAAAAATGAAGAAAAAAAACAATAAAAAAAACTTTAATAGGTAATCATAGATTATGTCTTGAGATTTAGCATACCAAGTTTCGAGACAAGAAAATTAAATCTATTTTCATCTAAAGATTTGGTAAATAAATCTGCAAGCTGATAATATGTGTTTACAAAATAAAGTTCTATTGTACCTTTTTCCACATTGTCTTTGATGAAGTGATATCATACGTCTATGTGTTCGGTCTTTGTATGTTGTACAGGATTTGCTGATATTGCAATGGCGCTCTTTGAGTTACAGTATATCGGTATCTTGTCAAATTTGAAGCCATAATCTCATAGTTATGTCCTCATCCACAACACCTGGGAACAGCAACTCGCCGCAGCAACGTACTCCGCCTCAGCTGTTGATGTGGAAACACACAGTTGTTTCTTTGATGCCCAACTTACGAGTTTATCTCCAAGAAATTGTATATGGCCCGATGTACTCTTCCTGTCTAACATGCAACCTGCATGATCTGCATTTGAGTAGGTTGTCAGTTCAAAACTAGTATCTTTAGGATTGCACAGACCAAGATCTGCAATGCCCATCAGATATCTAAAGATCCTTTTGACCACAAACATATGGGATTCTTTTGGATTAGCCTGATATCTAGCACATAAACATGTAAAAAACATAATATCTAGCCTACTTGAAGTTATATACATCAAAGAACCAATCATCCTTCGATAAGTTCTAACATCGACAACTTTTCCCGAAGGATCAGTGCCAATCTTAGATCCTGATGCCACTGGGGTCCAATTGGTGTACAATTTTCCATTTTGAATTTTCTAAGAATGTCAAAAATGTACTTTGATTGATTTATGAAAATCCCTGTTGAAAATTGCTTGACTTGTAATCTGAGAAAGAAATTCATCTCTCCCATCATACTCATCTGAAATCTTGACACCATGAGGTTTGAAAAATTCTTACAGTATTTAGGATTTGTTAAGCCAAATATGATGTCATCCACATAGATCTGAATAATAATGATATCAGCTTTTTCCTTTTTAATAAACAAAGTAGTATCGATTTTACCTTTCGTGAAGCCCGACTTGACCAAAAACTTTGATAATAGCTCGTACCAGGCTCTAGGCGTTTGTTTCAGACCATAAAGTGTTTTATCTAGGATGTAGACGTGATCTGGTTTTTCTGGATTGATAAAGTCTTCTGGATGTGAGACGTAGACTTCCTCCTTTAGTACGCCGTTGAGAAAGGCTGTCTTCACGTCCATTTGATAGACGGTGAAGTTTTTGTATGCAGCATACACAAGAAACATTCTGATTACTTTGATGCATGCCACTGGAGCGTAAGTCTCTTCATAATCAATGCCTTCCTCTTGCCTGTAGCCTTTTGCGACAAGTCGTGCTTTATTTCTGATTACGATACCATCTTCGTCCTTTTTGTTCTTGAATACCCATTTTGTACCAATAATAGATTTTCCTTCCGGTCTTGGCACAAGTCTCCAGACTTTTAAAGCTTCGAACTGGTTCAACTCCTCTTGCATGGCAGTTACCCAATCCGATTCAGCTAGGGCTTCTGATACACGAGTGGGCTTTATCTTGCTCAGGAATGAGTCATGCATACACATGTTCAAAGTAGTAGACCTAGTTTGCACCGGTAAAGATTGATCTCCAATGATTGGCTTATCGGGTGCTCTTTGGTCCACTTGTGTTCATGAGGAAGTGGATTTGATGTAGACTGGTCATGATGGTCATCTAAGTATCCACTTTCATTATCTTCTTGTTCATGAAGGGAGTCAATTGAAGTATTTGGTGCAGAAGTTTTAGTTGGGACAACTATTTCTGGCTGTTGAGTAGACGTCACAGTACAACCAACTGAAGTAGCAACTTCTGTCTCGACATTTTCAGGAACAACTTCAACTGAAGGAGTAATTGTTTGAACTAGAGTTTCTTTCTGAACTGGGGGAATGAGTTTAGTTGATACATCAGAAATGGTTGGATGATTAGTCGTTGAATCGTCTGACCTGTCAACCACAACAGATTTAGGTAGTTTAGAACCAAGAACTCATCATAAAAGAATTCAAACAATAAATCTAATTCAGATAAATGTGGTGTAGAAGTTGAGTGTTTATCCGAATTAGTGTCTTTAACCACAGGTTTTGGACTGATTTGTCTAGAAGCTAAAACTCCTGTAAGTACGGGTTCTGAACTGCTTTGTTCAGAAGTCAACTCCTCATCAAATGTAACATTAACGCTTTCTATCACAGTTTTGGACTTCTTTAAGTACACCCGGTAGGCAGCAGATGTTTAAGAATAACCAATGAAGATGCCTTCGTCAGTTTTCGGTCCGAACTTGTTCAGGTTCTCTCTATCATTTAATACAAAGTACCTGCATCCAAAAACATGAAAGTGTTTAATTCTAGGTGTACGATTGTTTATCAAAGCATAAAGTGTTTTACCAAACCGGTGATGTACTATGGACCGATTTTGTGTGTAGCACGCAGTCGAAATAGCTTCTGCACACAGAAACATATGTAGATCGGATTGACTTAGCATAGTACGAACAACCTCGACTAACGTTCGATTACGTCTTTCTACTACTCCGTTCTGTTCTGGCGTTCTAGCAATAGAGTATTTATGTGTTATCCCGGCCGATTCGAGATAATCTTGTACAGTTTTGTTCTTAAACTCTGTGTCGTTGTCTTGATTGGCTTTTGCAGATTTATTTGAGTAGTCTTTAAGAAACTGATGATGACTTCGGGTGTCTCATCCTTAGATCTTAGAAATTTGACCCAAGTATATCGCGAATAATCGTCCACAATAACTAAGACATATTTCTTGTCGTTAATGCTTTGTGTTCTCATTGGACCGCAGAGATCCATGTGTAGCAATTCCAGTGGAGAACTTGTACTTTGTTCAGGATTTTGCTTGTGAGCGACTCTCTTCATATTTCCTTTCACATGTTGCGCATAGGTGTTCTTTCTCATATTTTAGCTCAGAAAGTCCTTTGACTAGCTTACCCGTGACCAGTTTATTGATATAATGAAAATTCAGGTGAGAAAGCCTTCGGTGCCATAACCAGCTTTGTTACAGTGAGGCTTTTGATAGTAGAGAAACCTGATTGTCAGTCTGGACTTTTGACAGATTAATGGTGTAGAGGTTAGACTTTCACGTTCCGACCAAGAGTTCCTTACCATCTTCAGTGTGCACAGAACATCGCTTAGCCTTGGAATTTACCTCTAAGTCTTTGTCGTAGAACTGTCCAATGCTGAACAGGTTATGTCCTAAACCTTCCACGTAACTCACCTTTGTAATCGTCACATTATCTTGAATCACGTCACCATAGCCTAAAATGGGTGAAAGTTGATCATTGTTGAATCTTACATTCCCGCAAAATTTCTCTGTATAATTAGACAATAAAGCTTTCTGCCCGGTCATATGCTTGGAGCAACCAGAATCCAAGTACCACATATGACGGGTCTGCATTAGAGAAATCAGGGAACAATAACTTTAGGTACCCATTTAAGAGTGGGTCTTATCGGATTAGCACAAGATTTTGCTATCCATTTGTATAGGGATCCTCTGAACTTTTGAAAAACTTTTGATTCATATGACTTATAAAAACAAACATGATAAGTACCAAACCAATCATCAGAATATTGGTGAGAAACAAAATCATTCCGTCTATAATTAGATAACTTAGTAGTAGTGCAAGATAATTGGAGTAATTGCTTTATTGTATATCTCTTGTAAGAAGTTACAAGGTTATGTTTATTTGAAGCAACAGTACCAATTACATCAGAATTACTACCACTAGATCTATTACAAGTATTAGGACATGATTCAGAACTCTCATCTATCTTCTGTTTTGGTCGCCATTCAGTTCGACCTTCCGACCTTTTATTTCTTAAATCTGAAACAAAAGATGTAGATTTGTTAGGAAAATCAGATTTATGAGAATGTCTTTTTTTAAGCTTACCAGTGTTTTTCCGTTTCTGTGAGCGTTGTTTCTTTTGCTTCTTACCTGACTAATAATAATCAGTACTCACAGAAACTGGTTAACCAACCTTAGTTGATGATTCACCAATTTCATACATACTTGGTAAAGCTTCACCATTAATGATAAAAGTAGAATGATCTGAAAGTTTAGCATTAAAGTCAAACATATCAATCTCATCAACACACCAATCATCAGAATTTAAAAAATCATTTGCAGACGCAAATAAGTCATCAAGATCAACTACTGAAGTTTGAGGTGCCTTAGAAGATGTTGAACACTCATTAGATTCTGTTTTGAAAACAGTGTTCTTTAATACAGTTGAAAATACATTTTGTTCTAAATCACTCAAAATTCTTTCATCAGATAAAAAAATTTCAAGTTCAATTATTTTGCTTTCTAATATGAGTGGAGGAATATAAATCTTAGCTTTAACTGGTTTTGCCGCCATCTCTGTAGTAGAATAACTAGTAAAATAATCATTTGAAAGAAATTTTGGTTTTTCTGAAAGATAACTATCATTCAGCTTTTGATAGCAGAATGGTAGTTGCATTTTCTTTAAATTCTTTCTCTTTTCATCTTCTTTAGTCTCAACCTCATCCGAAGACTTGGTAACAAATTTGGATTTTAAATGAGGATATTTACCAATAGCAAAAAGAAAATAAAAGTATACAGTGCTGGTTGTTTTCTGATGGATTTCTTTAAGTAATGGGGGTTATCTTAACCGAGTCCCCATTTCTCTTTAAAATCAGCCTCCTCATTGGGTGTATTCAAGAAAATGGTTTTATCTGTTTGGCCTCGTGCATATAATTTCGCTTCCAAACCATTTACCTTTTTCTCTAAGTTCTTGTTTTCTACCTGCAAAATATGAGATTTTTAGAGCACATTCTTGCTTTTTTAAATCAGGCTTAGAAAGTTTAGACACAAAATTAGAAATCTTACTTTCAAAACAATCTTTTTCTTGTTTAAAATTAGATGCAGATTTGTTCATAGAACCAATGAGATCTGTGTTCCCAACAATTACCTTGTTAAGTTCAAAGATCTTTTGACTTTTCTTAGCAACTCTACTCTTTTCCTTTTTCAGTTTGGTTTGTAGGTCTTGAAGTTCGACCATCATGGCTTCCATTTTGGTTAAAAAATCATTTTCAGACAAGTTTATTACCTCATCAGATGTCTCTTCATCACTGTCAGCATACTTCACCGTATCTCCCATCAAGCACATGTGTGTTGTCTTTTCTCTTTCTTCTTCATATGAATGATCCAACCAGACTCATCTTCAGCCATCAGTGCCTTGCCAGCCTCTTGCTGCTTGTCCAAGAGCATCTTGTTCTTATAGTATTCTGAGTTTCAAACTTTGAGCTTTCTACAATCTTTGGCGTAGTGACCAATCTTTCCGCAGTTGTAGCATTTAATCAGGTCATTTGTTTTCTTCTCAGTCCCATAATCATTCAGATATTTCTTATTCTCGTCTGTCTTCTTCTCCACATATCTCTTCTCCTCAAACTTCCTTCCTTCTATTCTTTCTCGGTGCTCATTATTCTTTGAACCAGAAGAAGAGTACCTCTGAGAATTTGACCCCGGTTTCTTGTAAAACTTTTTCTGAAAAGAACGGGTCAATAACAACATGGCTTGCTTGAGGTTCTCCTCGTCGTCACTGTGAGAATCAGAACTAGAATCATTTGAGCTTGGGAGCACAATCTTCTTCTTCTTTTTCTTCTCTTTCTTCTCTTTTTCCTTCTGACCAGCTACCAAAGTTATGGGATCTACAACCTTCTCAGCTTTCTTATTCTTCTCACTCCTTTTCTCTTCAACCTCTTCCTCGTTTTGTCTCAAAGTCTCATAGACTTCATGTAGAGGTATATCACTCAAGTTATTCATCTGTTTCATTCTGCGAGTGTGCTTTTTCCATTCGGGCTGCGGTATACTGAGGAACTTGACGTTGTTCTTGATTTGCTTCTTCTTAACCTTATTCTTTGACAACTCATTTAAAGAAGAACAAACCGCTCATATGTATCCTCAAGGCTTTCATCCTCTTTAGCCTTAAATTCTTCATAGTTGTTGATGCAATTCGCTACTTTGATCTAGTTGCCAATTTTTGAACCCATCATCATCTTCTGCAGTTGATCCCACATCTTTTTGGCATTTGCTTTGTAGTTGTCAATCTTTATGTAAATCTCGTTCGGAATACTCTGAAGAAGGAGAGACCTGGCCTGCTTATCAGCTTTATAACGACTCTTCTGTTCATCTGTGTACTGGGCAAAGTCCTTAGGAACAGACTTTGTTTTTCTCACCCTATCCTCGTCTCCATCCTCACTATCGGAAGACTCGTCATCAGGTATTTCCATGGTGGGAGGAATCATGGGACCTTTAGTAATAAACAACAAAATGTTCTCTCCGTTTGCGTGTCAATCAACGAAGTCTAAGAACTTGTCCTTCCATTGCTCATACTCCCCTTTGAATAGAATAGTTGGCTTTACGTCAGTGCCAATTGAGAGAGCTTCCTTGGAAGTCATCCTGTTATAGAAAATATTCAATAAGGAACTTGAAAATGATCGTTAGCCTAACTTGAAATCACAAAAATACAAAAAACTTTGAAAGATATTCAGAAATGAAATTTCCAAAAATCTACAAGTCTAGAATTCGCATACTAGAGTGAATAACACATAATTCATATGCAACAATTCGCACACTTACAGAATTCGCACACTTCACACAAATCAGAATTCGCATGCAAAATAAATTCAGAAATCGTATAAACAAAATTCGTAAACAATATCAAATCAGAATTCGCATACACCTTTTCGCAAGATAGACACACACGAATTCAACACTTAGAAAAATTTAGAACACTTTTATGCGAAAACACAAGAATTCGTAAGATACTCTTCTACGAATTCTAAGGAATTCTCATGTGAGCCTTATTCGAGTTTTATCCTTAAAATATTTCTGAACAACTTTTCGCAAAAGAAAGGTCTGTGAATTCTATCCTTGAAATAATTTTTTTAAAGCTTTTCGTATAAACCACTATGCGAATTCTTTCAATTCACACAACTCTGCTATGCGAAGTCTATGCAATTCGCATCACAGCTATCTGCGAAATCTATACTTAAATTTTCAGAATCAAACAATATGCGAAATTTAATGATTATGCGAAATCCAAGGGATGTGCGAGTTCTTTCTGCGAGTTCTTGAGAGATTCTGCAAGTTCTTCGGATCTCAATGAAAATAGCCTCTGATTTCCTCAAAAACCTATCTATTCTCCGAATTTTAATCTGACATTTTGACAAAATGTTCTCTAACACATCTAGAATCGAATTTTGCCAAGAACTTTTGATAAGAAACACTAACAATTACAGATTGATCCAAATACAGTGCGATAAAAACTCGTGAACTCAAAACTCTAAAAATAAAAAATTGAAGATCAACTATAGTGCAATTCAATACAAAACCTATACAAGATTTATCTATATCACTCAACAAACACAATGAACACAATTACAACTCTAATTTTGCACAAAAACTCAAATTTCAATCTCAACTCTACGAACAGTGTCAAACTCTGTATTTTTCTTGATTTCTAATTGGATTTGCTCTGATACCAATTGATAATGTCCCAAATTATCAAGTTCTAACTAATTCAACACAAACAAACAAGATGATTTAACAGATTAAAACTCAACCTGTTATTTCAATTCTAATTCACAATTCGTATATAGACTTTCTTTCTCTAACTTTCTCTCTCTAATGTTCTGCGTACAATCTCCTAGTTACATGTGTTACACAACACCTTCTAGCCACAAGTTTATTAAAACAAAACTAACTAAACGCGCTAAAACAATAGTAAACAAACAACCAAGACTTTGACTAAGACTTATTACATTTTGACTTTGACTTCCACATGAGAGTTGACTTTCAGCTTTGACATTCTTGAACTTTGACCTTCAGACTTCTATGATCTTGCATCCAACATATTTATGCTCTAACAGTTCGTAATAGGGTTTACACCATTTTGGTGTTGGTTGTGATATGCCATGTACCTGAATAACTAAAAAAGATAGAATATAGTTAATTTAAAAATTCCAACCTGTGAATATGAACAAACAATGGAATGAACAACCATGAAACATTAAATGCATCTACTACCAACTTAGTTTGATTATGGATGTCAATACGATTTGGGGAAGGGGGGAGGGGATTTCAGATGTGATTAAGGGTGGTGTATGGATTTATAGATAGAAGTTGGAAGAAAATAATCTTTTTTGAATTTCCCTCTTTTTTATAATAAGACCCCCAACCCTCCTCCGATCCAATGATATGACCCCTTCTTTGCATGACTCATTTAGTCTTCATATGTATAATGAAGGTATGCTTCTATCCAAGGAAAAGGTATAATTATCCTATGTGTAATGATAGCATCGATATTTTATGCAAACAAAAATAGATTTTGTAGATAAACATTAGCACACCTTATCAGATTGCAACGGTATGTCTAGATATGGTGTTCATGCACCTTTATGAAACAATCATTCAAACAACCCCATATTGGGAACAAGTGGTTTGATGGCAGTAGCCTTAAAAATGACATATTAAACAATCATCCTAAAATATGCTAGGTGGACCTGTTCATATAATTTCAGAATAGTTAGATCAAAATGTTTAAACAGGTGAACAGATGAAGGTGTAAAGAACAACAAGACGATGATATGAAATTAAATGTTGTCAAGAAAAACTCATTGAATTTAAAATTGAAAAGAACTTATTTACTAAGAGATAAAATTAATGCCTCAAAACAACACAAATATGTAAAGTAAAATAAATTTCCTTATCAGTTAGTTAAAACAAAGACAACTACAACTTATGACCCATCAATTCTAATAACTATAACGAAATAATGACTGCTACCAACTTCATTCGCCTAAACGTTGGGTCAATTGCGGGAGTCATGCCCGGTACACTGTCCACACTTTGTACATTTGCGCTTCAGTTTTTTGCTATTCGATTGCACATTCTCCGAGATACTAACCAAACTTTTCCCTGTGCCACAACCCTTATTCCTGATGCCTGATGGGGGTAATATATCCACATTACCAGGGATATCAACACCAAGATGTTCTTTAATTACATCAATCATTTGCTGGGATGGATCTTCATATGGGAGTTTTGTTTCAATATCGACTTTAAAATTATGAAGCATCTCATCTAGTTTAGCGAGTAACGATTTGTCGTTACGTGCTCGACTTATGATATCATCCACTTTGGTGTAAACACCACAAATGCATTCCTCTTTTCCCGTGTTAGAATATGATGATGATTGAAAGAGACGATGAATATGTTGAAGCCTTGAGACTTCGATATATTGATTGAGAGAATAAACGTACAATATGACAAAATGATAATGAGAAAAGTTAACCTAGACTAGAAGATACAAGGTATTTATACAGAGACTATATGGGCATGGGCCTTATACACACATGGGCCTGGGCCTTATACACACATGGGCCTGGGCCTTATACACATATATACAGTAACATCCCCCCTCAAACTCAATCGGGAGAAGAATGAGCCAGATGGAGTTTGGAAACTAGATCACGAAACCGTCCTGGTACATGAGCTTTAGTGAAAATGTCGGACGGTTGATCAATAGTTGAAATAGGAAGAAGCTGGATAGTCTGACGAGTCACATGTTGACGAACAAAGTGACAGTCATTTTCAATATGCTTCGTTCGCTCGTGAAAGACATCATTGTGAGCGATCTGAATCGCACTATTGTTGTCGCACCACAATGGAGTTGGAGAATGTTGAGGAGCCCCCATGTCAGAGAGTATCCAGCGTAACCACACAGTTTCTTGAGCCGTGTCAGCTAGTGCTCGATACTCAGCTTCAGTACTGGATCGATGTAACACCCCGATTTCGAGAGGCATCATTTCGAGTTAATACCGAGACCGATATATTAGGGAAAAATAAGATAAAATATTTTGGACTTTAATCCTGGATTTTATAGTCTAGATGGATGAAGGATTCAATTACGAGTCCAACGGTTCTTTCCGGAACAAAATCGAAGCTATAACGAAGAAGTTAACGCCAAAACAGTGAATGAGAAGAAAACCAGGGGAAGCGGGCGACTTATGCCGCGACTTAAGGTCGGAATTTACACCTTGTCTTACGTTGTGATTTTAGAATTTTGACATTTTAAACTTATTGTTGTCTTATACCTTTATGTTGGGAAATGAAAATTTTGACGCCGCTTTCTTTAAGCATTAATGGGATTTATGAAAATTCGGTCGGGTTTTATTGTGTCCTACTTTACGACATTTTGTGTCGCGTAAATAAGCTTTGTAACGTGTATACATGCTTTATTGTGTACGTTAATTTATAGGTTCTGTTAATAAATGTCATCCCATGTGCTCTTTTGGGAAGTTTCAAAACCTTATGTTTTTCTCTTTCGGGTTTATAAAATTGATAATCGTTGTACGCTTTTTGCAGTTAGATTAAATTATAATGTTGGTGTACGAGTAAGCCTATAAACGACTTATATTATTTCAGTTATTGATTTTACTGTTAGAAATTTTCCGCAATGCATTAAGCGAGTTAGCGGTATTCATGTTGTTGTAGTAATTATTTTGGTCAAATGTGTTCATCGGTACGACTCAAAGTTTTAAACTCGATTTGAAATTTATTTGCTTTCTCATCGTTCTACCGAGCTTTGAGGAATAAACTGATGCATATGGGGTTTGTGGAGAATTTTATGCCACAACGTTTTTTGTTAGAGAAAAAAAAATTTAAGATAAAAATTGTGAAGTTCTCATTTAGGGTTATACAAACAGTTATTGCACGTGTTGTGGTGCAGGAATTAATTTTCATGTTTACAGTGTAATTTTGCTACACGGCTTTTGTTACCGTTTTATTTACGTAAATGTTGGTCACACAAATTTTGGAAATGGTTTTATACGTGTAACGTCGGTGATCAATTTTCAACCTATCGAGTGATCGGTAGTGGATACCGCACAAGCAATCGTTATAAAGCTTATGTATTTAAAAGTTTCATAAAGGTTTAAATTGGCATAGTTGTTGAAAAACCTTGAACTCATTAGGTCTATAGATTTAACCCCTGTCGTGAAAGGAGTTGTAACTAAGAAACTAAGGAGTCATTGGGAAATGAAGCGTTGGATTATCCGATTCGTGGTCAGTCCGAATTTTGGATCCCAATTTATGAATCGGTACACGCGCGAATAATTGAAGTGGTAGAATTGTGTATTCTCCTAGATATTTAAGTGGTGATATTTCTGTTTCAGTAAACCTTCAGGATACATAATTGGGTGGTTGTTTGACTTCGGTAGGATATGAGCCGATGGGTCGGATGTGTACCATCCGGGTGAGTCTTAAGGAATAAGGAAATTATGGTGATTTTTTGTCAGAATTTAGTATCATGATAGGTGTCAACTTTGAATCATCGGTGTAAAATATGGAAGGAAATTTATGGTGGTATATCCACGGTTGAGGTGTAAAAGTTTTGAACATAAGTGTCGACATTCGATTTGAGGATAATAACCGTTGGGATGCTTCATTGTACTTTCGATGAAACCGGTGCGTCAGCAATTTAAGTGGTAACCTTTTGAAGATTAGATGATGGAAATTAGGAATTGATCTTTGGTAATTCTGTAATCAACAAGGTTTCACTGATTCATCGACCGATGCTTGACTGCACTCTGGGACTTGAGTAACCGTGTAATTGGGGTAATCCGTTGTCCACCAATGTCATGTCGCGTCAATTGAGGAACGGGTCGAATGTTATGTTTGGATCGAAATTAACTAGTGTTAGGAAATATTGTCAAGGAAGGGGACGATGAATCTTTTATAGTATGGATTATCGAGGATTTGGGTTTAGAATGTCGAGGTAAACCTTAAGTAGAAATCGACTATTGAGGAGACCTTGTTGGGTCGGAATTAAAATGCCTAAGGGATGAGTTCGCTTTGGAGCATTCTTGGACAAAATTGAACTCTTCAAAAGATCACATGTTTCAAGAATCACGTCCAAGATTGAACTCTTCAAAAGCAAGTATTCTGAACACATGCTGATTTCAGAGCTAGAGAAATAGATTGCATCTTCTGAGCTGAAGAAGAAGACTGAATTGCTAAATTCTTTTTTGTAATGATCTTGATCCAAAGGGGGAGATTGTTAGGACACAGTTTCATTGGATTCAAGATCATCCAAACTGAAGATCGCAATCTGAAGCTAAAGCCGAAACGTCAATCTGAAGCTAAAGACGGAAAGTCGACTCTCGTTATTAGAGTCTAATGTAGTTTGTAATAAATGTCAATGTTTAATGTTTATTGTATTTTATGTTTTGTCTAAATATCTTATAAATAGATATTTAGATATTAGATATTAGATATTAGTTGTTATATATTAGTTTTAGTTAGTATATTAGTTAGATATAATATCTAGATATTGTTTTCTAGATATTATGTATGTTAGGTGAAGCAAGTGTGATCAACATTCTAAGAACAATCAGATCACTTTTATCACACACACTTAAGGTGTAAAACTAGAGAGAACACACAAGAGCTTCAATCGATCAATACCGAACCTTGTAATCGTTGAATGTTATATAAAACAGGTTGGTAATCGTTAATGTGTTGTTTGATATAAAACTTGATATAGTATTGTGGACCGACACCATCGAATGTGACGAGCACACAAAGTTAAGCCACGTATCGACGTTCACGAGTTTCACATAAGACCATGGTTCCCCGTATTCGGCTCATCTGAGCTACCACCGCAAGACACCACTGCATCCTAATGTCTACTCTACCTCTAGATGAGTTTCACCACAAAGTCACAAGCCTCCGTATCCGGCTCTCTCTGGGCACCCACCGCAAGACTTAGCTCCGTATACGGCTCTACAAAAGCACCACCGCAAGCTTACATAACAACATGACTTGGGGACCACTCACTACACTCAAACATGGACATTAACGCTCCATGATGAACATAACGACTCATATGCCAATGGATCCAATGCATTACAGTCTAAACATTACATGACTCCATATGAATGAACGGACGCAACCAAAACATGTAATTAACCAACATTTATATAATAGTTGTTTTTCAATGAAACACTCCATAAGGAGCCGTTTAAACCGGACAACGTCCCAAAACCCGTTAAGGTACAATTCAAGCCGAAAGGCTTCATAAAACGTTTGATACTCAAAAGAGCCAATATGGCTATACAAATCGATGAACAACTTTTCCAAATATTCCCAATTCAAAAGGTAGCCATCCTAACAACTCACACTTTGAAAGTCAAGGAGATCAAAGTTTTCAAATATAAAACCCGTAAGGTGAGTAAACCCCAAATGACCATATTTCCATGGCCGCTCTTTAAAATCTCCAACCCACACTAAGATCCCCTTTAAAACCATTTGTACTCCATATTTTCTCATATTAGTGACTCAAGCAACCAAATACCCAAATACTTCCAATAACCAAGAAACAAGTGTGGCGGATTAAAAATCTCCTTTTTGTGACTCAAACACCTTATAAAATAACGTAATCCATTTTCCAAGATTTATATCCCCAAATAAGTGTAGTGTACAAATATTCCCAAAAACTTATCAAAATGAAGTAACTCATGGATATACCTTTAAAACCCAAAAAATGTGCATTTTGACATGTATATAGTTTTTCAAAGCAACTAGAACTCACCTTGCTAGATTTAGACTAAATCTAGGTTTACCCACAACTTGAGTTCCTTAGAAGAAAAGATCTTGAATCCTTCCACTAGCTACAAGCTTTCTATAGATCCACTACAAGAAACATCTACAAAGTTATACCAACTCTAGGAATGCCAAACAAGATGAAGAACACCAAATCCTAACTTTATAGATGGAGAGAAAGGGTAGATTACCTTGGTTATAAACTCTTGGATTCACCCAATACTTCAATCTACTTCCTTCTCTACTTGAAAAGCTCCAAAAGACGAACCCTAGGTTCAAGAATCGCTCCAAACGACTTTGGGAAGGAGAAGGTATGAGAGAAATGAGGTTGAAGCCCTAAAATCGCGATTAAAACCCATCAGATGGCTTCCGCGACTTATGTCGCGACTTGCAAGTCGCGGCGCTAGTCGCCCGTTTCCTGAAAACTCACATCCAGTGAATTATGCGGATTATGCCGCGACTCCAGGTCGCGCCACAACCCGCGGCAGCCCCAAAACTCAGTTTCTTAAGACTTTCGCACCTGATTCGATTTCCAAAGATTCCATTATGAAACTTACCTGATTTTCCAATACTTTACGACCCAAGAGTCAAAAGACTCTGTTAGAGCATAAATATGTTGGATACAAGATCAACAAGACTGAAGGTCAAAGTTCAAGAAAGTCAAAGCTGAAGAAAGTCAAATCTCGTCAAAGTCAAAGTCTTTTGTAATAAAAGTCAATGTATTGTATTTGTTTTTCCTTGTTTTAGTTGTAGGTATAAATAGTTTATATTTCTGTTTTTAGTGGGAGTATCAAAGAAGTTGGTAAAACGAAGAAGTCATTGAGAGAGAGAGAGTTTTTGTTTGAGAGAGATTTGTAGAGAGAGAGAAAGAGAGTTCTAGAGAGAGAATCTTGTAATCGTTGAATTGAATTGAAATCAAACAGGTAATTTGTTTGAAATCTTGTTTTGTTTGAATAATTGCATTTAAGAACTAGAATCTAGGTATAACAATTGGTATCAGAGCAGATCCAAATCGAAATCAGATCAAGAATTCAAGAAAAGTTCGTTGACACTGTTCATCGTTACTGTTCATCGAAGATCAAATCGATTTCTGTGTTTTTGTGCGAATTAGGAGTTGAAATCGATTAGGTTTTGTTCGTATAGTATAATCGATCGAGTATGTCTGGAAATATTTGTTAATTGCACTGTAATCGAGTATGAATTTCTGATTTTTGTTAAGTTCAAGTTTACGAGTTCTAGACATTGTGTTCTAATCAATTTTGTATTGATTTGTGTTTTTGATCGAAATTCTTTGTTAGATTTGAGTTCTAGATGTTTAGACTAGCAAATTGTCAAAGTTTTGAGTTAGAATTCGAGGTCTATATGTGTTTTTGGTGCGAATTTGTTCGATTTTAGAGGTTTGCATGAGATCTAAGGTTTGCGCGAGTTCGTCAAAGTTTGTGCGAGTTCATCAGTGGTTTGCGCCAGTTCATCGAGAGAATTACCAAATATTTGTTCAAAGGTTTGCGTCTTCAATGAGAAACGCAAAGTAATGTTTGCTTCTTCAACGAGAAACGAGAAGTGAGATTTGCGTATTCAACGAGAAACGAAAAGTGAACTTTGCGCCATACATGTTTAACGCAAAGTTGGTGTTTGCGTTATCAGTGGTTAACGAGAAGTTGGGTTTGCGTCAGCTTCGTGTAACGCAAAGTGTATCTTGCGCGAGTAACTTGTAACGCGAAGTTCATCGTTTGCGCCTTATACACAACACGCAAAGTGTGGTTTGCGTCAGTCTTGTGTCGCGCAAAGCTTGGTTTGCGTTAGCCTCTCGTCACGCAAAGTTTGATTTGCGCCAGCTTCTCGTCGTGCAAACTTTTCTATACTTAGACAAAATTTTCAAAATAGTATTATGCTTTTTAAGTGTGAAATTTTTTTTCTCTAGGGGCGCTGCCCCTCGACCCCGCAAGGGCGTTGCCCCTTGATCCCACCCGCTAACCGGGTAGCGGGACCCCTGTGTTAAGTCTGCGAAGGGGGACATATTTCTTATTGTGATCAAAATTTCTGATTTTATATTTCAAGTTTTCTGTATTTTCTTGATTGTTTCATTTGGACTAACGATCAGTTCCAGTTTCTTATTGCAAATATTTCTCAAACAAGTTTTATCAAGATGACTTCCAAAGATGCACTTTCCATTGGCACTGATGTCAAGCCTCCTATTTTATTCAAAGGAGAGTACGAACAGTGGAAAGACAGATTTCTGGATTTTATAGACAGACATGCAAATGGGGAAAATATTATGCTGTCAATCACAGAAGGTCCTATGGTACCAATTACAGTTCAAATACCTGATGATGACTCATCTGATAGTGAAGATGGTATTGAGGAAAGAGAACAAAAGACAAAACCAGTTAAAGTGGATTTATCACAGTATTCTGAAGAACAGAAAAGCCGGTGTAAAGCAGACAAGCAAACAAGATCTCTTTTACTTGAAAGTATTCCTAATGAGATTTACATCAAAATCGATAGCTACAAGGATGATGTTAAGAAGATGTGGTATCAATTGCAAAAGATGATGATGGGATCAAAGATCGGGAATCAGATGAAAGTGGCTAACTGTATTAACAGTTATGAGGAATTTAAAGCCAAAGAGAATGAAAGCTTGGAAGATACTTATGAACGGTTTACCTTGCTTCTGAATGAATTAACAAAGAACAAAGTGAAAAAGAAGCAGCTTGAGAATAATGTCAAGTTTCTGAGTATCCTACAACCAGAATGGAAGAAGCATACTCGTAGGATGAAGCAAATAAAGGATTTAAAGGAAATACCGTTACATGAGGTTTATGAGACTCTGAGGCAAAATGAAGAAGAAGTGGAGGAGAAAAGAGCTGAAAAGAAGAAGGCAGAAAAGGTTCCTGATCCTATTGCTTTGGTAGCTGGAGAGAAAAAGAAAGAAAAGAAAAAGAAGAAGAAAGTGCTTACAAGTTCTGAGTCTGAATCTGAATGAGATGGTGATGATGGAAAAAGTCTGAAACAAGCAATGCTTTTACTGACCCGTGCCTTTCAAAAGAAATTCTACAAGAAGCCGGGATCAAATTCTCAAAGATATTCTTCATCAAGCTCAAAGAATCATGAGCACCGTGAAAGAGTTGAAGGAAAGCGACATGAAGATAACATACATGTTGAGAAGAAACACGATTAAAGGAAGAAGTTTGTGAATGATTACACTGTTGCTGAAAAGCCAGCAAATGATTCAATCAAATGCTACAACTATGGCAAGATGGGACATTTTGCTAAAGATTGTCGGAAGCCAAAGGTTCGAAACTCTCAGTATTATCAGAACAAATAACTATTGGCCAAACAGCAAGAAGCGGGCATAGCATTAATGGCTGAGGACGAATTTTGGTTGGATCATTCAGATGGTGAAGAAGAAGAGAAAGAAGAAGTTGCTCATCTCTGTCTAATGGTAAAGGAGGTCAAGTATGACGAGTCAGATGACGAGACAGCTGATGAGGTATTGAACTTAACTGAAAAAGATTTTATAACCAAAATGGAAGCTATGATGGTTGAGCTTAATGATCTTCAAGTAAAACTGAAGAAAGAAAAAGACAGAGTTGCTAAAAGAAACAATAAGATCTTTGAACTCAATAAGTCTGTTATTGGGAACAAAGATCTGATTGATTCTTTACGTAAGTCTGCTTTTGATTCTAAACTTCAAGTAGATTGTTTTGAAAATAAGATTTCTGATTTTGAAGTTAAAATTTCTAAGTATGAGTTTGAAAAGAAAGAATCTGCACTAACTGTTCATAAACTGCAGGTTGAGAACAAGCTTTTGAATAAGAAGGTAAATGGTCTGGAAGCCAAACTCTATGCAAGAGGCCAAACAGATCAAACAATCTTTCTTAATGCACCTAAGAAGAGGCTGATGTTAAGGAAAAATGGGGACATGGTTTTCAAAATCCCCATTACTTAAAGAAAGCCATCAGAAAACAAGCAGCGCTTTATAATTTTGATTTTCTTGCTTGTGCTGGTAAACATACTCATTTAAAACCCAAATTTGTTACCAAATTACCAGAAGAAGTTGAGGCCAAAGAAACTGAAAATAGAAAGAATGTTAAGAAAATGCAACTACCATTTAACTATGCAAAGTTAAATGATAGTTATCTTTCAGAAACACCAAAAGTTCTTTCAAACAACTATTTTGCTAGTTATTCTGTTTCTGAGATGAAGGCAAAACCTACAATTGCAAAGGTTTATGTTCCTCCACTCATTCTTGAAAGCAAAATAGTTGAGCTTGAAAATGTTTTATCTGATGAAAAACTTTTGGTTGATATTCAACAAAGTGTATTTTCTACAATATTAAAGAACGCGGTTTATTAATCATTGAATCTCAAAAATAAAAATGAAACAAGGAAAAATCTAAATCTTGCGCTAATCTCAAAAATCTCAAATGGATACCAAAATCTTGTGCTAATCTGTTAGGACCCGTTTTTAAATGGGTACCTAAATCTATTGTTTCCTGATTTCTCTTGCAGACCCGGCATATGTGGTACTTGGACAATGGATGTTCCAAGCATATGACTGGGCAAAAAGCTTTATTGTCTAATTATACAGAGAAATTCAGTGGAAATGTCAGATTTGGAAACGATCAGCTTTCACCAATCTTAGGATATGGTGACATCATTCAAGACAACATAACGATTAAGAAGGTAAGTTATGTCGAAGGTCTAGGGCACAACTTGTTCAGCATTGGTAAATTCTGCGACAAAGGGTTAGAGGTCAACTTCAAAGCTAAGAGATGTTCGGTTCGTTCTGAATATAGCACAGAACTCTTAGCAGGCAAGCGAAAGACAAATCTCTACACCATCAATCTTTCAAAGGTTCAGAATGACAGTCATGTTTGCTTATTATCAAAAGCTTCGATGCAACAAAGTTGGCTTTGGCACTGACGACTATCACATCTGAATTTTCGTTACATCAACAAGTTGGTTAGTGGAAATTTGGTAAAAGGACTTCCTGAGATGAAATATGAGAAAGAACACTTATGTGCTGCATGTGAGAAGGGTAAGATGAAGAGAGCCGCACATAAACCGAAGCCTGAACCAAGCACCAGTTCTTCACTAGAGTTACTGCATATGGATTTGTGTGGTCCGATAAGAACACAAAGCTTGGGTGGAAAGAAATACGTGTTGGTTATTATGGACGATTACTCAAGATATACGTGGGTCAAATTTCTTCGATCAAAAGATGAGACGCCCGAAGTTCTCATTTCTTTCTTAAAGACGACCTAGGTGAAAATGCAGCGACAAGTCAAGTTTCTTCGAACGGACAACAGCACAGAGTTCAAAAACAAGATAGTTGAAGAATATCTCGAATAGGTCGGGATATCACATCAGTACTCTGCTGCTCGTACGCCTGAACAGAATGGAGTAGTCGAAAGGCGAAATCGGACGCTAGTCGAGGCCGCTCGGACTATGCTGATCCAGTCTGACTTACCTCTATTCTTGTGGGCAGAAGTTGTGTCAACTGCATGTCATACTCAAAATCGGTCCATGATACACCGCCGTTTTCAAAAGACTCGATATGAGCTGATCAACAACAAAACACCAACAATCAAGTATTTTCATATATTTGGGTGTAAGTGTTTCGTGCTTAACGACAGAAAGAATCTGAACAAATTCAGTGCTAAGGCGGATGAAGGTATCTTCATTGGCTATTCTTCAACATCTGTAGCATACTGTGTTTATCTGAAGAAGTCTAAGACAGTCGTCGAGAGCGTCAATGTAACATTCAATGAAGAAATGGCTTCTCAACAACTCAGTTCAGAACCCGTTATCACTGGAGTATTAGCTTCTGGGCAGATCAGTCCAGAAACTGCTTCTACAGCGAATAATTCGAATAACGCTTCTACTTCTATTTCACATTTATCTGATTTAGATTTGTTATTTGAATTCTTTTATGATGAGTTTCTAGGATCTAATATACCTAAATCTGCTGTGACTGACAAGTCTAAAGACACAATTAGCAATCATCCAGTCACTTCAGAAGTTTTAACTGAACTTGTATCCCCCGTTCAGTTAGAAACTCACATTCCAACATCAACTCCTACAGTTGAAGATATACAAGTAACTGCTGAGCCAGAAGTAACTGTTTCAGTTGGGTGTCATACATTGTCTACTCAACAGCCAGATTCTGATGTTCCAACTGATGATTATGCACCTGAAACTTCAACTGCAAACCCCCCTTCTATTATTCAAACTGAAGAGCCTGATAGTGGATTTCTAGATGATGATCATATTCAATCAGTCTCTACTCCACTACCTCATGAGCATAGCTGGACCAAAGAGCATCCTTTACATCAAGTAATTGGAGATCTCAACAAGCCTGTACAAACGAGGTCAGCGACTCTTAATCAATATATGCATGACTCATTCCTCTGTAAGATTGAGCCAACGCGAGTATCAGAGGCTCTTGCTGATCCGGACTGGGTATCTGCTATGCAAGAAGAGATCAATCAGTTTGAAGCCCTAAAGGTTTGGAGATTAGTTCCAAAACCAGAAGGTAAAACCGTGATAGGCACTAAATGGGTATTCAAGAATAAAAAGGATGAAGATGGTATCGTCATAAGAAACAAAGCTAGACTTGTTGCCAAAGGTTACCGGCAAGAGGAAGGCATAGAATACGATGAGACGTATGCTCCAGTAGCGCGCATAGAAGCAATCCACATGTTTCTAGCCTACGCAGCTCATAAGAATTTCACAGTCTTTCAGATGGATGTGAAAACAGCCTTTCTGAACGGTATTCTTAAGGAGGAAGTATACGTGTCTCAACCAGAAGGGTTCGTCAATCCAGATAAGTCAGATCATGTCTACATCTTGGATAAATCCCTGTACGGTTTAAAACAAGCCCCTCGAGCATGGTATGACGTTTTATCTAAATTCTTGGTCAAGTCAGGTTTTTCCAAAGGTAAAATTGATACCACTTTGTTCATTAAAAAGGAAAAAGCTGATATCATCCTTATACAGATATATGTTGATGATATAATATTTGGTTCTACTAATCCTAAATTCTGCAAAAACTTTTCTAACCTCATGGTGTCACGTTTTCAAATGAGTTTGATGGGAGAGATGAATTTCTTTCTCGGATTACAAGTTAAATAGTTTTCAACGAGGATTTTCATTAACCAATCTAAATACATTTTGGACATTCTTCGGAAGTTTAAAATGGAAAATTGTAAACCAATTGGAACCCCGATGGCACCAGGTACTAAGATTAGCACTGATCCTTCGGGTAAAAGTGTTGATGTTAGGACTTATAGAGGTATGATAGGATCGTTAATGTATCTTACATCTAGTAGACCAGATATTATGTTTTCAACATGCTTATGTTCTAGATATCAGGCTGCTCCCAAAGAATCCCATTTGGCTGCTGTCAAACGGATTTTTAGATATCTGAAGGGGACTGCAGACCTTGGTCTGTTGTATCCTAAGGATACAGGGTTTCAACTGACTGCCTATTCAGATGCAGATCATGCAGGTTGCATGTTGGACAGAAAGAGTACTTCAGGTCACGTTCAATTCCTTGGAGACAAGATCATTAGCTGGGCATCAAAGAAACAATTATGCGTTTCCACATCGACTGCTGAAGCAGAGTATGTAGCTGCTGCCAGTTGTTGCTCTCAAGTCCTGTGGATGTGAACACAGCTACGAGACTATGGATTCAAGTTCGACAAAATTCCAATCTATTGTGACTCGAAGAGTGCGATTGCAATATCTGCTAATCCTGTCCAACATACGAAAACTAAACACATTGATGTCAGGTATCATTTTATTAAAGATAATGTAGAAAAAGGAACAATTGAACTTTATTTTGTAAAAACAGATTATCAACTTGCAGATTTATTTACCAAACCCTTAGATGAAAAGAGATTTAATCTTCTTGTCTCTAAGCTTGGTATGTTAAATCTGAAAACATAATCGGTTGTTACCTACTAAAGTTACGTATTGTTATTCTTCTTCATTTTCTTTATTTTTATGTCTGAAGGATATATGCACCTTAATTGTTTGCTCATGATCTCAGGGGGAGTAAGAGAAGATTTTAGATGATCTACATTCATTTGAGGGGGAGTTTAACTAAATTCTGCTTTTTACTTAAATGACAAACTTTTTGTAATGCATGATTTTAGGGGGAGCTTATAAGTCAAAAAAAGTAAGACTATGATTTCTGATTACTTCTGATCAGAACTCGTACTTTAATTGTTTTACTGCTTTATGTCTTTTACGTTTGAATAAATTTTGTGAATAAAAGTTGATTTGACATGACTTTGAGACTTGTGCGGGATGAGAGAAGCTTACAAGATCATATTTTTTATGACTTCAGCTTGACTTCATGAGATTTAAGATTGCGCGAAAAGGTAAATTTCTTATCTTAATCTCAAATATATCTGAAAGAAGGACAACTTTCAGATATAGAAAACATGTTCTGCAATGTTCAAACCACTTCCCAATTCTTAAACAGATTTTATAATTTGGAAGTGTGATTTTAAATGTTTTCATTTTATTTTTGTGCTTAATTGATAAATAAACCGTGTGTTTCCAAAGATAAATACTTGCGTATTGTCTTTTCTACATACTTTCAAGTATTCACACACATCGGTTTAATTTTTGCTCAAATTGTTCTTACCATGTCTCATATTGAAATATATTTTCGATGGTAAGACACCCCGCTTGTACTTTAAATAATTTTGAGCGATATTTCATTTCGAAACGTCATTTCGAGAATGTCTATATTTTTGTTTCGTATAGACAATATCCGTTATTTTTTACCATAAGCCTTAATTGCTATATCATTTCATTTCTAATCATTTTCATACAATGTCAGATTTTCAAACAAGTCTTTTGCATTCATGTTCATTCATTCAATATACTTGTTTGAAAATACTTCAATGTCTAAAAATGCTCAAATCTTCATGATTATATTTTATGAGCATACATTCGTCTGACATTTGTATATGAGCTTTAACTGATAAAGTTAAACCATCTTGAGCAACACATGCTTATTAGGATTATATGGGTTCTTCGTGCTAGGACTTATATGAACTTCTATGAAATCACGTTAACCAGTGATTTCTACCCAAGAAGTTAATCCATAGAGATTGAGTGTGAGGAGTCTAAAATAAATGAGTGTGGGTGTGATGAGGTAAAATGTAAAGGAGAGTTTGGTTAGTAGTGAGCTTAAAGATCAAAAGAAATAGGGTGTGAGAACAGAGTAAAAGAATATCAAACTCTGCACCAACTACTTTCTAAGTCGGGCAGCCACATTACTAGCGTTTCACAATTCTTTGGTGAACGTTATTGAAACATGCAAATAGCCCATGCCAACTCTTGACTATACCCCACTAGCTACTCATTTTCTTCTCAAAAAGAAAATGTTTCACATTTTATGGGGACGCAACATATAATCTATCTGGTTTTCATTTGGAAAATCTGGATATTGAAAAAGAAGGAAGTCTGCCCCACCTTCGCACTTCAATCATGCACATTGAGTCTGTGTTTATCTACTGTTGTCTCAGTGGTTTACACTATGTTGAGCCTTAAAAAGCAATTATTCGTGCTTAATTTTTTTTTCTACACTTGCACGAACACACAAAGAATTTGTTTCTTTGTCATAACATTTATAGAAATTGCCTTTGTGGTATTTCGATGATTGGATGGAAGCCCTGGGGGAGTAAACATCAAAAAGCTCCTTTATATTGTGTATTTGTTACACACAGTGACTTTGTGTTACTGACAGGCATTTTAACTGATTCATCTGTTGATTCAGGAGTTACATATTCTTATTTTGTCTGGATTTGAAAAGATCTAGATGAATACCTGGTTATGGATCACAGAATCAGAGGCTCAGTTTGACAGATCAGAATGGTCAAAGACATTTCTTGGATGAAAAGTTTTGATGATATAGATGCTCAAATCATCAAAAAGGGGGAGATGGTATCAAGAAATGATAAAGTCTTGAGAGATGATTTTCAGAAATGTCCAAGTCAGAAAAGTTCAAAGTAAAGATTTGAAGATTTGAAGAAGATCAAAGAATTTCTGAAGATTTGAGGAAATTTTCTTTGAAGATTATTTGCTAAAGCAATTCGAGCTGATTCTGAAGATAATTTCTTTCCGAAGTCTGAAAGTGTTTTGTGAAATTTTTGGGGAGATTGTTAATCGTTTGAAGTCAGTTTTGGAAAGAATACCGTCAAAGAAAAAGGGGAGATTGTATTGACAGAGCTTAAAAATGAAGACTGAATAGCTAAATCTTTCAACAGTGATCTTGAATCCAAAGGGGGAGATTGTTAGAGCATAAATATGTTGGATACAAGATCAAGAAGACTGAAGGTCAAAGTTCAAGAAAGTCAAAGCTGAAGAAAGTCAAATCTCGTCAAAGTCTTTTGTAATAAAAGTCAATGTATTGTATTTGTATTTATTTTTCCTTGTTTTAGTTGTAGGTATAAATAGTTTCTATTTCTGTTTTTAGTGGGAGTATCAAAGAAGTTGGTAAAACGAAGAAGTCATTGAGAGAAAGAGAGTTTTTGTTTGAGAGAGATTTGTAGAGAGAGAGAAAGAGAGTTCTAGAGAGAGAATCTTGTAATCGTTGAATTGAATTGAAATCAAACAGGTAATTTGTTTGAAATCTTGTTTTGTTTGAATAATTGCATTTAAGAACTAGAATCTGGGTATAACAGACTCTCGTAACACCGTCGAGGGTACATCCTGAAATTACGGGTGTTACAATCCTCCCCACCTTGAAAATGATTTCGTCCTCGAAATCTTGACCGAGATCCCCAAAACTCCACGGGGTATGGGATTTATTAGCAGATCCAAAACTACCAAAATGATCCACACTCAGAATTTGGCTCCATACCCGAAAAGAACATTGTTGCCGTTCTTACTAGCCATAACAAAACTTCCCATAGTCTTTCACCCAAAAGACTTGGGCGGTTAGCCGCTCACTAACCTTCAACGATCCCTTGTTTCGCGCGGTTTTGTGAAGAGTCGCTAACCTACCGATCCCCACATCCTCGAAGGATGCACCAACGATTCGCTCTTTCTGGTAGACTCACTTAGAACTCCAAATTAAAGCACAGGTTGAGAGCAACCCTACGGATAGCCCTTGCCACAAAGCTATCTAACGAGGGTCTAAGCCTAGGGATACCTCTCCCAACTCTGAGATCATTCCTAAAACCACCACTGATCTCAACTTAGCTCTTGCCCCAAACAACCGCAAGAAAACCTAGTACGTATACAAGAGGTAAAAGCACTATCGAATAAAAGCGAGACCCTAAACACAAGTCACCAACAAGGTTGCCAAGGTTCCCAACCTTTCTTAAAGTCAACAATCCTCCAAAGCTCCACAATCCTTACGGCACTCACCGCCTACTTCTACCTTTCGCCCATAAAGCCACACTAGCCTCCTAATTGATTGCACTCCAAACCATATACCTAGTCATACCTGGCCAAGCATCGGCACTACCCGATGGTTGATTTAACTAATCATATTAGAGGGTGCCTTACCTTATAATAAGCCAGAATCTTAAGTCTAGGATTCGGTTGGTTCTACAATTCCGCGATAGCCTTGAGTCGACCAACCCATGGACTCATAAATTCTTAAAAGTCCGCCCGACAAGGTCTTCCAAAACGTCGTGCAGATCTTTCTTGTGCCCTTTTGGCCACCTATCCTCTACTATTCCTCTTATTAACTCCTAAAGATATCCCGAATTCTTAACGGTCGCTGGCTACGACTTCTCCTATGGTTACGGGTGGAAGCATTTTCTTGGCCTATACGAGCAAACCGACACTTGACTCCCAACAAGAGACCTCCTCTAACTCTGATACTATACAACCCTGATTATTAACATCTTCAATTTTACAATCCCGGGGTTAGTTCTCAATTAAAACAACCACAACGGTTGGTCACCAAACTCGGCGCTTATCTCTCAAAACTCCTACTCCCTACCTATTATCGATTCAAGGCTCAACTTATAAGACTTAACACCCAAAGTCCCCTTACCGGACCCCTATAGGGTTCCCAGAAATGCTAAAAAAAACATCGGTCTCTAGCATCTGATACTACACGCGGTACAACCTACCCGCTCAGATGAGGTAGCGGCAACCCACTATGACAAAGACTCGAACACAACAGCTTAACTATCTGACGAAACGAAACGAAAAGGGAAAGGTACCTGTCGTCACCGACGTGCCATTCCAGACTAGGCATACTGTGTCCGCTTCCGAACCTTCTCTGATCCCGGCACGAGGGCAGTCCCTCTTGACATGGCCCTCCTCTTTACACACAAAACAGATAGTGCCCTTGATGGAACAATCACGGTGAGAGTGACCCAACATTCCACACTTGAGACATGACATGGGGTTGGGGTTGCACCTACCTGCATGCTTTACTCGGCACCCTTGACACCACTTCGATTTCCTACGATGGCCCACCTCCCTTTCATTGTCATGATCATTGACCTCTTGGGATGGACTCCACTGGTCTTCCCATTCTCTCTTTTGCTTAGTTGTCGCCTCTTCTTTACTACTTCGGACGCTCACATCTTCCAAGAATAGCGATTCTTCCATTACTTCCCGGAGGGTGGAGGCTTTAGAATTTCGGATGATCGCCTTCATGCGGGCGGGTAGCCCGTTCATATAGGCCTTGACTCTGTCCTTCTCACTCGGAACGACATGTCCCACTAAATCCAATTTCTCCATAAAGAGATTAGAGTATTCTCTCACCGACATATCCCCTTTCTTGAGGGCTCGGAACTCCTCTTCTATTCTGTCTAACGTCATTTCGCTGCAGTACTCCTTCAACACTTCCTTCTTGAATGCGTCCCATGTTAGTGACGAAACAGCAGCAGTCCCCATAGCGGTCTTGGTGACGTTCCACCAAGTAAGAGCTCGTCCTCTCATCATGCGGGAGGCAAATTTCACCTTCTGCCCCTCTTCACACTCACTAGTGTCAAATGCTTGTTCCATCTCTTGTATCCAATTCAAGCACGCCACTGGACTGTCAGTTCCCAAAAACTCTGGCGGCTTATTGCACATAAAGTTCTTGTATGCGCGGGTTCTCTCGCTATATTTCATATTAGCAGCAATAAGATCCTCCATCCGGATCACATTCCCGGTGCCCCCGAGACTCCGCACATCAAGCTCATTAGTTACTTCACGTCTCCGGTTATTGGCATCTCTGACCTCTAACGCCTTCATTATCCTTTCCTCTTGTTGCTCCATGGCCGACTTCATCAACTGTACCACGCTATCCAATAACTCACCTTGAGGACTCGCCTCTTGAGTTTGCGCTTCTCTCTTTGTATCTGCCATTCTTTTCTGACACACATGAGAATGAGATTAGGAATCTTAGACCAATACTATAAAAGCAACTAGGACGTACTATTACACACATCAGGTATCGTAATAATGGTAGAGTCAAGCACACTTACGTAACATTGTATTCATAATAACAGTAGCTAAGTGAAATTATGAACATAATATACACAAGGATCCCCGTCACCATAGCCACGACTCTTAACTAGTGCATTCCTGTCGACCACAACAACTCACTCTCTTCTTAACAGTTCTATCCATAACGAACAAGTCATAACTTAAAGTCTCAGCTTAAGTCTAGGCATCTAAACCTCATACCTAGTTCACTTAAACTAGAGCTCTGATACCAACTTGTAACACCCCTAAAATTCGAAAATAGCAGACAAAATAAAACTTCCAAAAATTCTTAAATACAAAGCTTTGAAATGACAAAAGTCTAAAGTTACAAAGGAGAATCTCTACAACAATGTATCAGAGTTCTAACGGAACTAACTAGTCCCACAAACTAGGGACAACATTAGTCGGGTGCTACTAAAACCACCAATCTGCTATCTTCACCAAACCGGATGACGTCACTAGAGCCATCCTACCGGAACTTCTACCAAGCTCCACTCGCCACTCAGATCCATCTAAGACCTGATATACATGTCGAAAGAAAAAGTGTTAGGCTTAACGCCTAGTGAGTTAAAGCAGTTTACATCGCATAATTCATAATGCATATGAAACGAACGTTTTACATTAAATAAAACCATTCTCGAAATTCTGATTATAAAGAGACTTCATTTATAAACCAAGTTACTTCTAATTTCCAAATACCCTTTTTAGATAGATAATTGACGCCCAAATTTCCCCAAAACGCACCCACACGGTATTTCTCCAAAAGACTCATTGTGTAATTAAAATGGTACGTTTTAACACCGAAGGTATGGATAAGGGAATACCCAAGATAACACCTTTCAGTGACGGAGGATACCCGATTCCATCGAATGTGACGAGCACACAAAGTTAAGCCACGTATCGACGTTCACAAGTTTCACATAAGACCATGGTTCCCCGTATTCGGCTCATCTGAGCTACCACCACAAGACACCACTTCATCCTAGTGTCTACTCGACCTCTAGATGAGTCTCACCACAAAGTCACAAGTCTCCGTATCCGGCTCTCTCTGGGCACCCACCGCAAGACTTAGCTCCATATACGGCTCTACAAGAGCACCACCGCAAGCTTACATAACAACATGACTTGGGGACCACTCACTAGACTCAAACATGGACATTAACGCTCCATGATGAACATAACGACTCATATGCCTATGGATCCAATGCATTACAGTCTAAACATTACATGACTCCGTATGAATGAACTGGCGCATCCAAAACATGTAATTAACCAACATTTATATAATAGTTGTTTTTCAATGAAACACTCCATAAGGAGCCGTTTAAACCGGACAACGTCCCAAAACCCGTTAAGGTACAATTCAAGCCGAAAGTCTTCATAAAACGTTTGATACTCAAAAGAGCCAATATGGCTATACAAATCGATGAACAACTTTTCCAAATACTCCCAATTCAAAAGAAGGTAGCCATCCTAACAACTCACACTTTGAAAGTCAAGGAGATCAAAGTTTTCAAATATAAAACCCGTAGGGTGAGTAAACCCCAAATGACCATATTTCCATGGCCGCTCTTTAAAATCTCCAACCCACACTAAGATCCCCTTTAAAACCATTTGTACTCCAAATATTCTCATATTAGTGACTCAAGCAACCAAATACCCAAATACTTCCAATAACCAAGAAACAAGTGTGGCGGATTAAAAATCTCCTTTTTGTGACTCAAACACCTTATAAAATAACGTAATCCATTTTCCAAGATTTATATCCCCAAATAAGTGTAGTGTACAAATATTCCTAAAACCTTATCAAAATGAAGTAACTCATGGATATACCTTTAAAACCCAAAATATGTGCATTTTGATATGTATATAGTTTTTCAAAGCAACTAGAACTCACCTTGTTAGATTTAGACTAAATCTAGGTTTATCCACAACTTGAGTTTCTTAGAAGAGAAGATCTTGAATCCTTCCACTAGCTCCAAGCTTTCTATAGATCCACTACCACAAACATCTACAAAGTTATACCAACTCTAGGAATGCCAAACAAGATGAAGAACACCAAATCCTAACTTTATAGATGGAGAGAAAGGGTAGATTACCTTGGTTATAAACTCTTGGATTCACCCAATACTTCAATCTACTTCCTTCTCTACTTGAAAAGCTCCAAAAGACGAACCCTAGGTTCAAGAATCGCTCCAAACGACTTTGGGAAGGAGAAGGTATGAGAGAAATGAGGTTGACCCATCAGATGATTTCCGCGACTTATGCCGCGACTTGCAAGTCGCGGCGCTAGTCGCCCGTTTCCTGAAAACTCACATCCAGTGAGTTACACGGCTTATGCCGCGACTCCAAGTCGCGCCACAACCCGTGGCAGCCCTAAAACTCAGTTTCTTAAGACTTTCGCACCTGATTCGATTTCCAAAGATTCCATTATGAAACTTACCTGATTTTCCGATACTTTATGACCCAAGAGTCAAAAGACTCTCGTAACACCGTCGAGGGTACATCCTGAAATTACGGGTGTTACACATTCTAAGTAGGTATTGAAGTTCCATTATCAATCTCATTTTTCTTTCTATAGGGAAAGTATAAACCCATGTCAATGGTTCTTGATTTTATTTCAATGATGTTGCGTTGGTGTTGAGCTAAATCTAGCTAACAAGTTCACTGAGAAATATAATATATGGTCAAGTGTATTATGCTAAGTACGATAATGCGCATATTGTACTTAGCTAGGGAATTCTAGCTCCCAACATTTTCGTCATCATCCTTTAGGCGAAATGAATCTTTCTTTATATTCGACACTTCGACCGATCATGGGAGTGCTAACCGGATACGCTTTGTCCATATTAAATTGCCTGATTATTTTTTGAACATGTACGATCGGTGAATTAATATTTCACAAACTCAGGGTCCTAACTCAAATATCTAGACAAAACCAAGTTTTCCCAAGATCTTTCCTCTCAAAATCAGATTTCAAGTAACTTGTGGCTCCTCTTATTTCATCAAGAGTGCCTATTATGTTCATAACATTGACATATAGAACTACTTTGAAAATCTGGAACTTGTTTTCCATAATAAATACGCAAAGGAACAGTTCATCGTTCTTATATATCCTTTCCCAATCAAGTATTCCATTAGGTGGGTATACCACATCCGCTTAGATTGTTTTAATCTATAAAGTGGGCGTTTCAATTTTATTGCAAATGCATTTCGTGGTTTAGAGTTACTTGATTTTGGTAATGTAATATCATCAAGCACTTTTATATATCTCTAAATCTAGATCCCCGTAGAGATATGTGGTAACCACATTTATGAGCTGCATTTCCAGTCCTTCGAAAACTACTAGGCTAACAAATTATTCGGATGTCATAACATCTATCATGAGAGAGTAAGTCTCCTCGTGGTCAATCCAGGGCGTTGTGATAAACCTTGCGCCAAATGAGAGTCTTACATATTAGGACTTCATTATTCTCGTTATGCTTTCTGATAAAGACTCGGTTATATCCTACGGGCTTTACACTTGGTAGGTTAGCATTACCTGACCAAATACCCGATCCTTTGTCAGAGAATATAATTCATTCTGGATTGTTTCTTTACATTTAGGTCAATATGCTCTTTGCTGATATTATTCAACTGAGTCTGGTTCGATGTTGTCGTGCTCAATCATCTTATGAGCCATCGTATATGCGAATAAATCATCATTGATTATATATGATATGTCCATCGACTCATATGTACTCTCATAGTTCATTTGAGATTAATATTCATCTCTAGAATCAATATTAACTTCGGAGCATCCTCCAGTGATGATTCATAGACATAATTATAATCAGAGACAATTTCATTAGAGTTTTGTGTATTGATGATAAATGGATGTGCCTAACTATTCTCTTCCTTTAGAATAGTATCCATCGAACCAAGTAGCTTCCACCACTTCCATTTGGTAGCTACGACCTCAACCACACCTCCACTATGTGTGATTGCAACGCACTTTCCAATGGCGTTGTGCCCCTGTTGGGGACTTTATAACCTTGCGAGTATATTTGCAGCTCGTATATGTGATCTTGTCACTTTGGGAATAACATTAAACGTATCAGGTATCGAGTTTGATTCGTTTGACTTCAACATTACGTTGTGAAGTTTTGAGGATCAAAATGAGACAGAGTGGGAATATTCAATTACACTTCCTGTCGTTCCCATGGAAAATCCTTTTTCCTATCTCCCCCTAACGACGGGAAGACTGTCTCATGAAAGTGACAACCCTCAAATGTAGCGGTAAAGAGATCACTAGTCAAATATTCTAATTAGTGAATAATTGTTGGGGATTCATATCCAACATATACCAAGTCGTCTTTACGGACCCATTTCGATGCGCTGTGGGGGCGCAATTGGCACATATACTACATAACCAAACATGCGTAAATATAAACTATCAGGCTTATATCCAGTTACCAACTGGTACACATGAGTCTGGTTAGCAAGCAGTGGGTCTAAAAACGAAAAAAAACTACATATAATAATTGCATAACCCCATATAGATGTGGGTAAATTGGTGCGCATTACTAATACCCTAGATGTCATCATATTCTTTTGATAACAACTTTTATGAGACCATTTTAGATATACACATGGGGTATAAGAAACTCTACACTGATCCTAATACATATGTAATTAACATCAAATCCTTATGATGTAAATTCTCCAGCATTCCAAGTCATGTAGACTTAATGAAATAATCATGGTGGTGAGCCCTTAAACGTATAGCTAGTGCTAGGAGTGCAGAATTTCATGTGGACAATAATACGACATGCGTTCATCGTGTCGAAACCAGAACCATAAAGTACTTTAATGGCCCGCATTCTGGATGTTTATGTCCATAAATATCACCTTGTATTCGTTGTAACAATGGAACATTTTTGTATTATGTCATTAGCTTTAGGATAGTCTCATTCCTTTCTTGGCTAAGAATCAGGGAATACAAAAGTTTAGGTATTCGAGAGGGCATATTATGATGGCGGTGTTGCTTCTTATGCTGCAGAAGTCAACAGTTGCAATTTGCCTCGTTTTGTCTTTCACTCGAAAGAGAATGTGTCTATGTGTATTTTGCAATACACGAATCACTATGTCATAACCACGGTGTCCCACATGGTCATGCCGAAACATATATGTGTTATAGCCCCCAAAAGTTCTTTATTGGTGACAAAATATGTTTCGATGACCTAATAATCTACTAGTTTGACACATTAGTTTCCATGATATATGTTTACTTTCATATTCATTAGAACTTATGTATATATGCTCCTTTCCATTTCCATTTGATACGAATATCTTTACAAGGTTCTTATTAATCTTGTCCCAACAAGAGAGTGACATTCCATCGTCTAAGTAATTTGGGTGGATGTATTATAAAACAAGTATTAGTCTATCTTTTTTTTTTCGATTGTGTGACAGGTCAAAAAAAATCAATTCTCCTCGATACATTCCTACATGGAACGGAGAATATTGAAATTTTTGTATTTGTTTTGATGTATTTCTTTACATCTATAATGGTTACATATTCGATTTTACTTTAGCAAAGAAATTAATTTTGGTACTTCAAATTAATTTCAAAGAAACATATACATAATCAATATTAAATATTAAATTAATATGTTATATTTCATTTTCAACATGTTCCCTTTTTGATAGAAGCACTTTTTAGTGCATATCTTATTTGATTGTCCATTATCACCTGGGTAGTAGTTGTATCCTACTCCAAGTGTTGAAAAATCATTCCCGACTCTTACCACCTGACCCTTTCTAGGGTCTCGTCCACATGGTGCAGAAATGTCACATGTGTGAAATTGTTTTTAACTTACAATCCTTTGGAGTTGTTTCCACCTCTAAGGGGGCGTTTGGTTCGCTGGATTCCGCCGGAAACTGATGGAATTGGAATGGTCAATTCCATTGACCAAATTCCATCCTGCTGTTTGGTTACCAATTGAATGGAATTGAATTCAATGAATTCCTTTAATCATGGATTTGGTCATTCCTTCTTAAAATGGATGGAATTGAATTCCATTCCATCAGATTTTCTCAAAATGACACAAATACCCTCCTTACCTTTTCTAAAAACCTTAGCCGCTTCTAAAAACCCTTTCTCTCTCTTCTCTCTCTCTCTCTCTCCTCTCTATCCTCTCTATCCTCTCTCTCCTCTCTCTATCTTCTCTCTCTCCTCTCTCTATCCCCTCTCTCTACTCTCTTCTCTCTTTCCTCTCTCTCTCCCCTTTCTCTCTCTCCTCTCTCTCTCTCTTCTCCTTCTCTCTCTTCTCTCTCTCCCCTCTTTCTCTCTCCTTCCTCTCCCTCCTCTCTATCTCTCTCCTATCTTTATATCTCTCCTCTCTCCCTCTCTCTACCCGCTCCCTCTCTCACAATCTCTCTCTCCTCTCTCTCTCGGCATTTAAAAAAATAAAAATAAAAGAAAGAGTATTTTTGTCATTTTTTAGAATTCCATTCAAATTCCTTTGCAAACCAAACAGACAGATTCCAATTCATTTGACTGATTACATTCCATTCCTGCCAACCAAACACTTGGTCAACCTGATAACATTCTATTCCAATTCCTTCCAGATTCCAATTCCTTAGACAGATTCAATTCATTCAGAAATCATTCTGCGAACCAAACGCCTCCTAACACTTTCATTATTGATATCGGGAATTTTCTTTATCCCGACATATGTGGTGTTATTCGAAAGAACCTTGTTATGTCTCTCAACCACTTGCAGTAGGTTGATGAGTTTGTCTAAAGGTTACATTCCAACTTATATTGGTTCATTAATATTTATTTATATATGAAAAGTAGAAATATTATTAGGAATCATGCCATCTTCTGTGAGTTCCTTGTTACAGAGATTGAGACGCGTTTTGGATATAACATTTATTTGTTGAAGTCAGTTACTTTTTTGTAATCGAGTAAGTGGGTTTCATTCCATTGTACGATTAGTTCGGGAAGTACATATTCATAAGTACTCCCGATTATCCCTTTCGGAACATCCCATATTTCTTTGGGGGTTTCTAGTAAAGGTATCCTATAAAACTTAGGATTTATATGTCGTCTCAAAACATGAGAGTATTTGTTTGTATCTTTTCAAGAGGTTGGTTTTAGAGTCCATGAAGAGTTGATGGACTATAGGTATTTTCTTGTACATTTTCAAAAGGAGGTTTAAATTATGTACTCATTTATGATACTCAGATTCTTTTGAGTTTACGACGTTGATTTTGGGATTAGTTGTTTCAACCATTTACATATATAAATAATAATATATGATTTTCTTTTTGATAAGGAAATGGATTTGGGTTATGAAATTTAATTATCATAACAATATTGGATTTTTGTATGCTTTAATATTATTGATAATACTTCATCAATATTTCAATTTGCGAAAAAGAAATCACTCGATCTATTGGATTTCCAGGTAGTAGGGGAATCACATGGATTTCTTAAATCCCTACAAACCTTAGGGCTGTTTACACCCATTTGACAAAATTCAATCGATATTTTATGATTCATTTCATTTAAATATAACATTATTAATTATAGAGATTTGAGATGAGACCAAAATGACTATGAGTTTGGCATATGAAGCCAATTTTAATATTTTAATACCTTAATAGTATTTTGAAGCTTTTGGTAAAGACCAAAATATATTTTCATTTAAATATAACATTATTAATTATAGAGATTTGAGATGAGACCAAAATGACTATGAGTTTGGCATATGAATTTTGGAGCTTTTGGTAAAATAATAAAAATTTTGGGGATTGGAAGTGTAACTATCAAAGAGTAATTATAAGATTATTAATTATTTATAATTATGATATAAATCTAAATATTATATTTAAGGATAACAATTAAACATTAAATTCATACTTATCTCTTCCAAAAAGAAAAGAAAAATCTATAACCAAATTAATAATAATAAATCCGGATAATTAAATAAAATGATAAAATAGTTAAATAAATTAATCGACAATTGAAGTAATAAATGATTATCATTACTCATAATAATATATTATTCTAACTTAAATGATCAAATCAAATTAACTAGTGATCCAAATAAATAAATAACATTAATGTGATTAAACATTCTTGAGAATGCAATGAATAATATGTTTCCAAGAATAAGGTTATTTTAAATCAACTAAAAATAAATTAATTAACTAATAACCTAATTTAATATTTAAACTAGTCTAAAAATAGATTAAGAGATGAAACTAAGTAACGATGTCTAGTATGAATAAAATAAATAAATCAATAAATTTAATTGTTCTAGATTAATATAAATTAATTCATCTACATAAAAATAAGAGATAACGACCCAAAATAAATAACTATTCGTCATTTAATCAATTAATATCAACAACAAAAATAAGTGCAAATCTTTTAACCATTTAAAGCTAATATTGGCTCAATATCTAATGAAAGATTCGAGCAATAGTATCGAAACAAATACAATATTTATTAAATCAATTAAAGTATATGCACACTGTGCAATGAGATAGAAAAAAAAACAAATTTTATAATATTTTGATCTAATTCAATTATTACTTAATTGGTTTAATAAAATATATTATTGACTTAAAATCATGAGCTTGAAGTAATTACAAGAAACCACACTTAAACAACATAAATATGCGTATAATACTCATGATTTTTATAGTATATAGAAGTCGATTCAAAAAAAGAATTATATAATAATGGAAGCATTGATATATTATAAATATAATTTCATAAATTCAAAAGCATGAAGATGGAAGTATATAAGTGTCGTCATGTGTTCATGAGTGGGTGAAACTTCAAGATAACAGTTTGAACACTTACAGAGATATCACCATATTCCGTACCAAAAAAATGGAAGTTCGGCAAGCGATGTACTAATGGCGACAAAGCATAATGGAACAGTAGCCCAGTTAGGCAGTGTCAAATCATTTCTTGTAGAAAAGTCACGTGCTGACAACGTGTTAAGGGGAAAAACGAATAGAACAACAATAGAATAGAGAAAGGGAATCTATTTTTCTCATTAATCAAAAGTCCTTTAAATAGAGATGAGTTACAAGTAGATAACTATAAGAGATATCAGTTCTAATTTATCTCTAATATGTTTATCAATATCTATATCTCTATCTCTATCGTCACATCCTTTAGACGATGACACACTTATTCTACAACATAATATTGATTTTCAATTAGGATTAATCAAAGAGTAAAAATCATTTCTTACTTCCCACAACTTTCATTCTTATATCGAAGGACGACCCTTTTTAATAGAGTTAAATACATGTGAAATAAAATAAAAAAAGATTATCTAAAAAACAAATTTTAAAAATCGGGTACGAAAATAAACATCTTTAACTTTAGTTTTGGGTCTAACCCACCGGCCGTCCGAAGACCTGCCTTCATTAACCCAAACCCACCCCGCTACTTCTCTAGCAAGACAACCAAGATTGAAAATGACAAGAAAACTGTAACAGTTCTCCATCGTCTGATTGTTGGCGCTAATTGTTTGTATGAATTTACAAGCCTCGTCTTCAAATGGGCGGATTTAGCTGGCTAAGAAATCGGCCAAAATCTATTTTGCAAAATTTCTTGGTAAAGTGTTTAATCATCAAGTCAAAGTTATGTTTCACGATAACGAATTTTGATTTATCTATTTTGAAAATAACGAATTCTGTTTCAGTATCGCCAGCATTTGCTTTCAGTGGAGTCAGTATGCGGTTATGTAGCTTTGAAGGCTCCGATTGTTCATAGTCGAGGTATGGGTCACCTATGCGTGGACTGCACGCTGTGGTTATGTTTATTTTGAAGACCGAAACATAATTGATGTTAATTTAGTATGTAGTGGCTGCGGTATTGGAACGTTTCTGTTATTGTTTTTGGAGCATGAAAATGTAATGTGATGATCATAGTTATAATTGGGAACCCTAAAGTTTGATCGTCATAAGAGTAAAGAAGGTGGGTTGAGGATGATAAATGAACTCATGGTTGGTTGTTAAACATAAGCAAGGTTGTGAGTTTGAGTGCGTTCACAGTGCCTTAGTGCCAACCTCTTTGGAGAAGTGGAGAAGGAGACTAAATGCCTGCTTGTTATTTTATGAATAAGTTATGCCTGACTAAAGATGATGGTATGGGTATACTTTCTGTCAAAAGAAGTGGTAAGTGAATAATTGTTGTTTGTTAAGTGTGCTATGCCGGATATAGTTTCTGCATAAATAAGTGGTAAATAAATAGTTGTTGTTTGTTTAGTGTGCTTAATGGGGGTGTGGAAACATATATAATATGACTTATGAGAGGTATAGGATGAGAAAAAATGGTTTTATTGGGGAAAGCATAACCATGGCGACATATCTATGAAGTCACTGGCTTATTGATGGAGTCCTAAACAAACACTTATGCATGTTTTACTGAAGGAGTCATCCAACCCATTAAGTCATTTAAGTTCTAAACAAACACTACCTAAGTCATTGGTGCAGGATTGATTTCCTATTTCCAACTGAATGAGGGCTACATGCTGTCAATCCTGCTAGAAGTGCTTTCTACATCCAATCTTCTAGGCTTTCGTTTGCTATTCGAATTAATTACATGAATGTGAGTTGATTTTTCTTTTCAACATAGAAGGATCGAATTGTGCCAGGTTGAATATGAAAAAAATTATTTGATTAGTTGCAAAACAGGAGGATTGTGACACTTTATACTTAAAAAGCGGAGATGCACATCTTTCTTGTTCATTTGAGAGAAAAAGCTCAGAATAATTAGTACCTGCTATTGTGCTTAAATGAAATCATTTTGAATATTTGTGTGATTTATTTGTCAGCTTTCTACAATATTGGATATGCTGGAAAGCCTACAGATTTTGCAACTATGAGAACACTACTATTGAGGCGCTGTATCCATGCTACAGGTTTCATCTCAAGATATTTTTGCACTCTTTTCCAATACTTGACAAGTGCATTTCTATGACATGTATAGTCTATTTGTTCTAAAACTACAAATTTCTAAACTCTTCAGGATCTTGTAACGCAAGTGAAGGAGACCACTACCAAGTTCTAGGTGTTCCTCAAAATGCTAGTAGAGATGAGATCAAGAAGGCTTTTCATGCTGTAAGTAGCTCCTGGATTCAAAAGTATATTTGTTTAAACCCTGACACAATAGTTTTTCCATATCTTTTACAAACAGTAAGATATTGTTTTGATTTTAACACGCATTTGGTTCCAACTTCCTAGGACCATCAACTTTTATCCAACGAAATTATACTGGTAAGAGGCTGAATGCTATTAGGATGTGTTTGGTAGGCAGAATGGATGGGACATGACAGAGCAAAAACTTGTTGTCCCGCATTTGGTGCGGCATTTAGATTTTAGATTGGGATAGGACAAGACTAAGTGGGGTAAAAACTGCTTTTGTTTGTCCGACCAATAAATCAGAGAAATGGGACAAAATTGGTAAATTACTAAACTACTCATGTCAAATTAAAACCCCAAGAATTCTTTCACCCATCTACCTCACTCTCGCCCGTCCAGTCCCGCCTGGGTACCAAACACACCCTTAGGGTGTGTTTGGTATGGTGGACAGGACGGGACAGAATAGAACACATTTGTCCCATGTTTGGTGACACTATATCTGGAAGGAACAGGAACTAAGTGGAACACACGTGTTCACCCCTTACCCCTTGGGACAAACTAGAACAAGCTAATATGTACCAATATGCCCCTAACGTGATCCACTATTCTCTAACCTGATTCACTCCCCCCTCTCGCTCTCAAAATTGCAGATCGATTCACGCAGATCGTCTCCCTCGAATTTGCAGATCGTTGCCCTCGTCCTCTCTAATCTGATTCACGCATCTCTCTCTCAAAATTGCATCATTTTGAAACACAAAAACCAAAACATAACAACTCCTAACAGAGAACTCTTCAGTTGACTAAATCACATCGGATCTGAGCAAATTAACAACACGCAAACTTCGTTTAACAAAATTCAGATGGAAAAGCTTGGAAGAAAAAAAACGGAAGCACGGAGAAGAGGTTACCAACGAGAATGAGGCGACGAAGAGGTTACCAACGAGAATGAGGCGTTTGTCAGGTTTGGTAGAGCATTTCATACGACGAAGCAGCTCCGTCATTAGATCTACCGATGGAACATCCTCCAAAATCGTCAACGCCAAACTTGCCATTACCTCCGTGTAGGGTTTTTCAGTTGCAAAATCTTACAGAAAAATTAATCAGTAGATACCTGATGACGTTTTTTTTTCTTAAGTAGCAAAAAAAAAACTTTTTTTTTTGTAAATCGATTGCTACTTAATGGATTGCTGATTTTTGGTCAATTTCTTGTTAATCGATTGCTGCTTAATCGATTTTTGTTAATCGATTGCTTAGTTCTGAGCCCATGATTTTTGTTAATCCGTTGCTACTTAATCGATTGCTGCTTAATCGATTTTTGTTACAAGAAATCGATTTTGAATGACTCAAGCATGAGAATGGAGGATTGGCTTTTTGCATTTGGTTCTTGCTGGTGTAGGCCTCTGGCCTTTTGCATCATATTCAATTGTCATTGCATTTGGTTCTTGATGGCTTAGATTTCAACAGTGAGAAGGGCAAAATCATGTTAGATGTTTTTTGTATTTTTAAATAATATTTGGTAGTTTTCATTTAGATTGATTACGTGGTAAAAAAAGTACTAAACAAGTCATCAGGGGTAAATTGGTCATTAACCAGTCCTGTCCCTGTCCTGCTATATCTTACCAAACGCTGGACAAGTGTTCTGTCCTGTTTTGTTTTGTCCTGTCCTGTCTGCGTACCAAACGCACCCTTAGGGACATAGTGAGGCGTGTACGTGATAGATTGATGTGTGAGGGACAAACCAATGACAGAACCAGAGGATGTATATGGCTGAAGATAAATTGTGGGTTGAGAGGAAAATCTGATATAATGGCATATAGATGTCTAGATTTATGGGTGCAAAAACATTAGTAGTCCGAATGTGTTTGACCTTACATTTCCTAGTTTATTAAAGCAATCAAGAACCTTCTTTTTGGCCCAAGTTAAAAATGCTATAGCTTATAATGTCCATACTCTTTAGAGGAATCCAGAGGTGACTTTAGTCTTAGGGGTCGTTTACCAAAACAAAGTGGGTAAGCTCACCAAGTAGGAGTGTGGTCCGGTCAGCACTAATGACTGACTGAGTAAGCTCGGTCAGCATAATGGACCGGTAAGAGGGGTCTGGAAAACAACATCATCTCTGATTGGGTAAGAGGCAGTCTGCAGGTAGTAAACAACCCCTTAATCCCTATAACCAGAGGGGAAGAGGTTGAGTGATAACAAACATTAAACAATGTTGTTCGTAGTTCAAGTTCGAGGCTTGTTCAAATTATTGTATACGTTATATCGTTTCATAACATGGTGATATTTGCACTGCTTGTTTGATTTCTATTGTAAAAACTTTTTGTACCTCCTCATTATACCATAGTCAGAATCATAGGATTCATATTACATATCTTACTGTTTGATGAAATTGAACCCTCATTTTCTAGAAAGCCGAATGTATAATATATTGTGTAGAAGTATTGTATGAAAATATAAATTTCTGCATGAGTCGTGTTCCATAGATTCACTCTGTGCAACTTGTATGATACTACAATTCAAACTGTGATCTACATTATAGAAGTCCTTTTCACTCCTTTTGCTATTTGCTTGTATTTTTCTTACCTTTTTTTTCCCTTTTTAGGCGGTCTATTACCCAAGTAAATAATTGTTAAGCGCCTGAGTGGAGTCAAATGATTTCGTGTTTGCTTAGTTTGTTACACACTAACTTCGTTTAGTTTGAAGACAATAAAGTTGTAAAGATCCTCCACAATTACTAGAGATCATTGGTCTTGTTTGACATTTAGGCTTGTACTGCTGCAGATACTTTCATGATAGACTGACTATGGTTTTATATTCTAACTTTTCCGGTAGGCTTACATATCATGAACTGAATTTGGTTTTTTAGGTTTTTCCAAAGCAAAACCATTTGAAATTGCTACCCTGGTATCAATGTAGTTCTTTTAATGAATTATTTGCTTTATGGTGTTGGCCTATGAACTCAAAATAAAAGAGGAAATGTGAATGAGAGCTAAACATGTTCTATAACGGAATTGCATCATTGTTATCAATTGTGTAATATGAAATGTTAGTAGTAGTTCACTTTCTTGGCCGTCCGATTCTTATTTTTCTCACTTTATGCTGTGCAGCTGGCGAAGAAGTATCACCCAGATGCAAATAAAAATAATCCTTCAGCAAAGAGAAAATTTCAAGAGATAAGGGAGGCTTATGAGGTGTAGTTCTAGTTTTTATGTTATTTTCTTGCTTAGAAAGTTAGAACGAACATGCACAACTAGGTATTTGAATAAATTTTTGTTCTGAACATTTTTTGGTCAATTTCTGTGTTGTTATGGTCAATTATAGGTTCTGCAAGATTCTGACAGGAGAGCTGAATATGACAAGGTGAGGCTTTTTTCGGTCTAATTATGATTGCATCTGCTTCTAGTTACAAACAGGCTCAACCCTAAAATTTTCAGAAGTACATTTCAACTTAAACATTAAATAACTAAAGGTACAAAGTTGTCTCTAATTACAGATGAAGCAGCAATCCAGGCGAAAGGAAAACATGGATTATTCTTCTGCAGGTACCCGCGGATTCAGAAATGCTAATAGAAGTGCTGAGTTTTCTGATTCTTTCCAAAAAATATTTTCTGAGGTACTTGTTTTTATATCGTCCATGTATAACCTTTGTTGTCTGTGCTCATATTTCTGACCTTTTGTTATCATAACTATAAATTTTGAATATCTTGCAGATTTTCGAAGAAGATACTGATAATTTTACAAGTGATATTCAGGTTAAGCACACCAATTGCTCTTTGTACATGCAATTATTATCTTAAGGTAACGTGTCCAACATTTTTGTTGTTCTGAATATTTTAGGTTGAGCTGTCAATTTCCTTTATGGAGGCTGCTCAAGGCTGCACAAAACACCTATCATTTGATGCAAACATCCTTTGTGATTCTTGCCGTGAGTAGTTTACCCAATTTGAAATTTTTTCGTAGTTCAACCAGATCTTTTCTTCTGAAAGTATTTTTATGTTTTTATTTATATGATATGTCCCTGGGAAGCAAAAACCTGTAGAAATATTTTCGTCAATGGTCATATAGTAGATATTTTAAGCCACCAATCAGGAGTTAATCAGTTACCATATGCAACATAGTGTCCAACATTTATCATAAATTACCTCTACTGATTATATGCAAAGCGAAATTCTAATAGGGTATTCACCTCTTGTTTAGGTTGATTACCTAGTCATGAACTCATGATTTATAAAAACCAAACCATACCAAACAAGCCGAGTATATCCACCCGCATGTGGGGTCTAGGTCTAGGGGAGGTGAGATGTAAGCAAACCTAACCTCTACTTTCAAGAGTAGAGCGGTTGTTTCCGTTGAAGACCTCCAACTTGTGAGAGATGTGCAAATCAAGTAGAGAGTTACACGGCAAAAGGCGAGGGTTAAAAAAAGAACCTGAAACACGAAAAAATATAATATGAAAATCAAGCTAGGAGTAAAAACAATATATAAGCAGAAGTTGGTTTCAGAAAACCTAGCCAAGTTAAGAAACCCCACCCCACCCCACCCTAACATAGGACTCTACCTCAAGCCTCTACCTCTCTTGCTCCTCCACAACCCCTTCCCTAGTCTGCTACACTAATCCTGCATCTCCCGAGACTCCTATCAGAGCTCATGTCCTCGGAATGCCTAAGGATGCCATGTCTAACCTCAACTGCTCATCCCATGTCTTCGGCCTACCCCTTCTTGTCTCCTCAACCATCACACCTTCTATCATCCTCATCCCTAGGCCCTAGTCACGATTTATGATGGATCTTTTTATATGCTGCCAGAACTAGCTTCGGAAATATGCTTTGTTGTTTACATAAAAAATAGTAATTAAGTGTTTCTTGTTTGATATGTGAAATGATATGTTCTTTCACCTTCTAGTGATCAATGAGAGGTTGAGAGTACTAAGTATTGTATATAGCCAAGGCATTGTGTGTTGTGAGTCCTTATAAGTTATAACAGCGGTGTAAATTTTCTTTGCCATGATAATGTCTTTTGTTCTTACTTTTTTGTACTTGAAACTGAAAATGCTGCCAAGGGCAATAATCCATCCATCTCATGAGCACTGCAACAAACCCTACGCCTTGGGGGGACCGGTTAAGCCTTAAGTTATAACCACTTGGGTTGTGGCGCACGGGTTAAGTCTTAGAGGGATGTACTGGAAAATCTCATCTACCCTAGGTTCAAATCCAGGTGCTGGCAAAGCCCTTGTGGCCATGGAGGTACACCTGCGATGACTCCAGGCCATTCGTGGTCGCCCGGGGGATTAGTCGGTGTGCGTAAGCTCGCCCGGAAACCCACGCTTACCAAAAAAAACATTTGACCCTACACACAGATGCCCTATACCTTTCCCCTTGTCCCTTAAATTAGAGAAAAGTAAATATTGTAAATCACCACTGTTTGATTAATTAGTGCCATTAAGGGGAAACAAGTAATCCAGCCTAAAAAATATCTAAGAGGAGGAAAAGTTGTAGCCCTTGTGAGACATCTTTGACGGATGCAGTTTGGTTTATCTGAAAACATGATGCAAACCTATAAGAAAAAACATGGATTATGAAGAGAGTACCGTAACCATGCATCCTGCCTTGAAGCTAACTTTTCACCCCATCTGAACTTTACAGTCGGTACCCAACTAGTATTGCTATTTATATTTGGACTGCCACAATTTACTCTGTCACAACCTCCTACACAATTTGGGGCAAGATGACCTTCCCCCGTCCCCCCAAATCCACAAATTCCCCTGTATATTTATATTTATATTATTATTACAATCCGTATAATAAAGAGAGGCCGAATACACATTTTTGAAATTAGGTGCTTTTATTGCTTAGTAACAATAGTTTTGCAATATATGAATTATGAATCAACTTAAATTGTATATTAGCTTCAATAGGCCAAACCAAACCAAAATAGCCCGGTATATCCCACTCGGAGGCGGGGTCCACAGGGGGGAGGATGTACGTGGAGCTGACCTCTACTCTAAAGAGTAGAACATCTCTTTCCCTGAATACCTCCTTGGCTTTCATGAACGTAAAAACAAAAACTAATCATCTTAGAGATGTTTGAACCATAGAACAAAAACTTATTGTATCGCTGCTAGTATGTTTCATATCAACAAACTCTACACACAAGTTCACTTAGGATAACTTAGTGCAAAATATTTATAGATGATACGATGAATTCACCAATGAAATGTCAATTCAGATAAGATTTCTATTCGTTAATGAGATTCATAGCATTTTATTCATGTATATTACACGAGCAATTACAACAGTATTCTTTAACTTGGTTGATACCTTATTATTCATGTTAAATGTTGATAAACTCCTGAAATTCAATCAAGGTTGGGGTAACCCAACGAGTGATTGAAGCTCCAAATAAGGAAAATCAATGTAAGAATGATCTTCGAGATCGAAGAGCTGGTTAATACGAACGGGAAGAAAGTTTAGCAGAGGAAAAAGGTGTATATTATATTCATACCCTTTTCAGAGGAAAACAAACTATATAGTGCGTAACAACCAAAAATAACAAACTCTACCAGATGATGACATCTGTCCTTTATCAGATCTACCATAGGATTTATTTAGGCACCTAAATGTGCAAATGTGCTGATGTGGCCATGTAACCCATGTTACGTATCATTACCTCCCTCTTGAAAATGATCCTTGTCCCCAAGGATCAAATGTCGGATAGGCCCTGTCCATAGCCACTGCGTCTTCCCAAGTGGCATCTTCAACCGGACAATCTTTCCATTTAACTAGCCATTCAATGACTGGTCTGTTCTGCCTTTTGATAGTTCTTTTATCAATCACTTGGTCAGGAATCTTGTCCACAACACTTCCAGGTGCAGCCACTGTCGTGGTGGTTGTAGGAATCGGACCATGGTGTTTCTTGAGTAGGGAAACATGCAATGTAGGATGAATGCTAGATCCCTGTGGTAGTTTAAGCGTGTATGCTACCTGTCCCACTTTAGCACGAATCTGATAAGGGCCAAAGTACTTGGCTGATAATTTCATGTTTTCCCTATCCACAATTGAAGTTTGTCTATACGGTTGCAATTTGAGATAGACCCAATCCCTTACTTCAAATGTTCTTTCAGATCGATGTTTGTCAGCCACTTGCTTCATTCTGTTTTGTGCCTTGTGCACGTTATGCTTCAATAGCCTAATAGCCTCCTCTCTTGCTGTTAAGCTCCTATCCACCGAATCCACCTTGCTTTTCCCCGGTAAATATGGCAAATGTAAGGGGGGTGGCTGCCCGTAAACCACCTCAAACGGGGTACAGTTGAGGGATGAATGAAAATTGGTATTATACCAATACTCGGCTAAGGGAAGCCACCGTGCCCATTCCTTAGGTGCATCGTGACACATACACCGTAGATAATCTTCCAAACACCTGCTTAAGACTTCAGATTCGCCGTCTGATTGGGGGTGATAGCTGCTGGACATATTTTGATCGATGCCGTGCAACACTAATAATTCTTGCCAGAAATTGCTAACAAAAATCTTGTCTTTATCCGAGACTGGATTTGGGAAATCCATGTAACTTGTAAATGTTGTTCATAAACACTCGCGCCACATCTATCGCAGAAAAAGGGTGACTTAAAGCAATGAAATGAGCATACTTGCTCAATCGATCAATAACCACCAATATGACATCTTTACCTTGGGATTTGGGGAGTCCCTCAATGAAGTCCATGGCTATGTCCTCCAACACACCATCAGGAATAGGTAGAGGCTGCAATGCAATAACCCTGGTTGAGCTGGTGTTTCAGTTTTACACCTCTGACAAGTGGCACAATTTCTGATGTAGGACATCACATCCTTTTTCATTTTAGGCCAAAAAAACAAGTTCTTTAGCTGTTTGAGAGTAGCCGTAACTCCCGAGTGACCTCCTTGAAACGAATCATGCATCCAAAACAATATTTTTGTTTTTTGAGATCCTTGATATTGCCAACCACCAACTTGCCCTTCCTTCTTAATTCTTGACCATGCCAACTGAATTTGTAATGCTTGTTTCCCCCTTGCTGGATTTCCGAGATAATAGCCTTTAAGTTAGAATCCTGGACCCATCCCTCCTTGATTAGGTCATACAAATCCGAATGAATGCTGGACATAACGATTTGTAATAATTCCCCGTGTGTTGCTCTTGATAGCGCATCTGCTACCTTGTTCTCAACTCCTTGTTTGTAGCAGATTTCATAATCATATCCCAGCAACTTTGATAACTTGCTAACCACCGTTGTTGGAACGAGGTGTTCACTTTGTTCTCTAGCAAATGCTTCAGACTTTGTTGATCAGTTTTGATTACAAAGTGCCTATCTAACAGATAAGAACGCCACTTCTGCACAACGTGTATTACAGCTAACAACTCCTTTTCATAAGTTGATAGAGTGGTGTGTCTAGGGGATAATGCTTTAATGATAAAAGCAATGGGGTGTCCCTTTTGCATAAGGACAACCCCAATTCCTTGGTTGGATGCATCTGTTTCTATCACGAATGGCTCGTTGAAGTTTGGTAAGGCCAACACCGGAGGGTTTGTCATGGCTCGTTTTAATTCCAGGAATGCTATATTTGCCGCCTCATCCGACTGGTACAAATCTTTTTGTAAAAGATGGGTCAATGGTTTTGCAATCACCCCATACCCTTTTATAAACGTTAATAGTACCCCGTAAGGCCAAGAAAACCCCTTAGCCGTTTGAGGGATGTTGGCACACGCCACTCCATATTGGCAGCGATTTTTGCCGGATCAATAGCCACTCCTTTAGAAAAAACATGTCCCAAATACTCGATTTGTGACACTCCAAATACGCACTTACTGCGTTTAGCCAACAGAGAATTAAGCCGTAAAACTTCCATCACCAACTTCAAATGTTGTAGATGAGCATTCCAGTTTGGGCTGTAGACTAGAATGTCATCAAAAAACACGAGAACAAACTTCCTCAAGTAGGGTTGAAACAACCTATTCATCAAACTCTGGAAGGTAGAAGGAGCGTTAGTTAGGCAGAATGGCATAACCAAAAATTCAAAATGTCCACAATGCGTTTTAAAGGCGGTTTTGTGAACATCTTGATTAGCAACTCGAATCTGATGGTACACGACCCTTAAATCTATTTTGGAGAAACACTGAGTGCCATATAACTCATCCATGAGTTCTTCAATCAAAGGAATAGGGAATCTGTCCGGTATTGTCATTTTGTTTAAAGCACGGTAATCTATGCACATTCTCCAGCTACCGTCCTTTTTAACCAACACCACCGGGGATGCAAAAGGGTGTTGTTGGTTCTGATCACTCCTTGATCCAACAACTCCTGGGTAAGGTTTTCAGTAACATCTTTTTGTAACAACGGATATCGATAGGGTCGTAAATTCACTGGGTTTGACCATCTTGGAACACATCATTGTAATCTTTCAGAAGCCTCAACAATTCAGGGGGCTGTTGGTCATTGAGTTGGTTCACACCTATTTGAAAATTGGGCAGCTGTCCATTAGTTGCATCATAGATAGCTGCCCTCCTTGCTGTAGCATTTTACTCATCTTCATAGTACTCAGTTTTAACCCCCTTTCCTGTGGCTCCTCTTAACATTATCTTTGATCCCTTAACCATAAATTCAATGGTATGATTCACAAAATCAAAGTAGACCTTACCTAGTGATGTAAACCATTGGATGCCTAGTACCACATCGCAGCCTCCCAATCGGTAAACAGGTAAAGGTCAGCCGTGAACGTGATAGATTGCATCTTCCATTGAAATCCCTCAATCATCGCATCATAAGAAACCCGTCCTCCATCAGCCACTCTAACCATCATGGGTGGCTTCGACTCCAACTTGCAACCCAATTTTTTTGCTAAAGCCGCGTCAATGAAATTATGAGTGCTTCCCGTATCAAGCAACATCTGCAACGCTTTCTTTCCATAGTGCCCGGTTACTCTCATTGTCTGAGTGATGCCAACCATAGCATTAACTGAAATCTGAGAAAACTTGTTGTTTGCATCCGGCGACCCTTTGTCATCACCATCATTCTCCGAATCCTCCCATTCTAAATGAAATAACTGAGGCCGCTTACTCTTGCACCGATGCCATATTCGTATTTCTCATCACAAAAGAAACACAACCCTTTTGATCGCCTTTCATCGAGTTCGGCTGGGGACAAGATCTTTCGGTTGGAATTTGGTTTGAAGGGAGCTATATGTGGTTTTGGTGCGTTCACAAATTTGTTAGTGAAATTGGGAGTTTTCATGGGTAGAGGCAGTATACCAGGTTTGCTTGGAGTTGGGGTGGCTAGATTGTTTGGAGAGGGGAGTTTATGGACCGACTTACTCTTCGCGTTATTCAGGTTAGCCTCCTGAATTTTGGAGATTGTGGTAGGATTAAACATCCTAACCAGGCTCCTCAAATCTTCATTCAACCCAGTAATGAAACAACTCAGAGTGTTTTCCGGGGATAATTGTAACCTACTAATTATGCTGTCAAATTCATTATGATAATCCTTGACAGTCCCCTTTTGCTTCAATTCCATGAGCTCTGCCATAGGATCATCAAACGGCTCCCCGAAACGTCCCGTGATATCGGTTACTACTCCCATGAGGGATTTACATGATTTCTCCGTTTCATGTATCCCTGATGCCATTGCAGAGCTCTGCCCTCTAGATGTATGGAAGCCAAAGGAACCTTAGTGCTGTCCTTAACCATATCCAATTGGAAAAATTGATCGACCTTGTATAACCAGGCTTTTAAATCATCCCCACTAAAACGAGGAAAATCGATTTTAGTCAATCGGGAAGAATACTGATGAGGATTCCCAATTACTTCCCCCAATTTCGGGCCTGGGGTTAAACTCGAGTTCAAATTCGACTGGTTCTGATTTTTAGGACCATCATTCATTGTATCCTCAGAATTTCCCTTCCGAATTCGATCTGCCATGAGTTGGTTTATTTGCAATGATAACCCAGATAAGAGATCGCTAATCTCTGAAATAGATCTAGTGTTTTCAGCAACTCTCATGCTCTGTTGCTGATGATTACATTCAATTCGAGTACCAAAATCAGAGATAACAGTTTTAAGCATCACCTCCAATTCGAAATTACTTCCCTGCTCCGGTGGACGTGTCTGGGTGTTAATGGATGATGCTTCAGTAGAGCTGATTGGTTCCTGCCCTTGATTCGATGTTCCCTGATTCTGTGTCTTTGCCATTGATCGAGTAATAGCAATGATCAGCTCCCAGATCCGAATAGCTCTGATACCAATGATAAACTCCCGAAATTCAATCAAGGTTGGGGTAACCCAACGAGTGATTGAAGCTCCAAATCAGGAAAATCAATGTAAGAATGATCTTCGAGATAGAAGAGCTGGTTAATACGAACCGGAAGAAAGTTTAGCAGAGGAAAAAGGTGTATATTATATTCCTACCTTTTTCAGAGGAAAAACAGACTCTATATAGTGCGTAAATAACAAACTCTACCAGATGATGACATCTGTCCTTTATCAGATCTACCATAGGGTTTATTTAGGGACCTAAATGTGCTGATCTGGCCATGTAACCCAGGTTACATATCAAATGTCAACTTGTTTTAATTGTATATAGAATCCAGTGTTTTTTGTTCGACAGTTAAATCAGGATATAGTTGTGTACGGTATTTTATATCTTTTGGAGTAACTGTTCAATGTATTTTAATGTAAATTAAAAACGCAGAACTTGCAATTTTTGATGTTTGATGCAGATGGGCATGGTTACCCTGTTAATGCTAAGGCAAAAAGTTGTCCAACTTGTGAGGGCACGGGGACAGTAAGTGCTTTTTAAGTTTCATATTATTAATGGCCACTGGAACCTTCGGAGAAGGCTTCGTTTTAGCTGGAATGATTAACAAGAAAAATTTGAAAACCATGCCTTACCAAATATATTTTTATTTTGGGTTCTTACCTGATCTTTTTTAGGTTTTTATTCCTCCATTTATGGCTAGGTGCAGCACTTGTAAAGGGTCAGGCCATATAATAAAGGTTTGACTTCTAAGATTGATGGAAGTTTTAGCCAAAATTTCCAATTGACAGAAATTAGATCAATGGATTTTAATCATTTGGTGCAGGAATACTGTAGGTCATGTGGAGGATCAGGGGTCGTTGAGGTAGTCAAGGAGGTTAAAGTTCCGATACCAGCAGGTTGTTGTTGAATGTACTGTTGATTGACTTCAATGATTGTGAGATGATTTCTAAATTAAGAATCTTCATATTCTCAAAAACAATTCGGTGGCAAATCACAAAGTAATTTTTTATAAGCAGTACTAGCTCCGGACCAAAATTAGTGTCCACATTTGTATTCCCCAAATAAATGCCCTCTTTCATAAGCAAGTGTCTACTTTCCAATTCTGTACTTAATTATATTCTTAATTATGAGATGGGAAATTCTTTACTTCCTTATCATTGAAGGTGAAATTGTCATTTAGTTCGTTAAAAAGTACAATGATTACACATTTTTAGAGTTGTGTGCCTTTTTTATTGTGTACGTATATTTTGGAACGGGGGAGTATATTCTTTTAATGCATTATCTGCTATCTGGTTGTAATATGAACACATTACTACTATTTTATTCCATCCAACATCTGGTGTTTGACTGTTTTCGTAGATCAGCTGTTCTATCTGTTCTTCATGAACTTTTGGATGAAACTTTTTTTGAGCCTATTGTGCTTTTAATCATCTAGCTGAATATGTTGTAACAAGGAGATTAATTGATATAATTACTCAGAATATTGACTATTTATCTTATGTTTTATGTTCAACATGAATTAGGTGTAGACTCTGGTGATACCATATCTATTCCAAGAGCTGGCAATGTTGGAAAAAGGAGTCAACCTGGTACCTTAATTATAAAACTGAAGGTTAATATTAGTTATTTTAGCTATGTTCTTACTTTTCCTTTATCTTTAATGTTTCATGGCCTTTGTAAGTGATCATGACCTATGCCTTTTGAATTATTTACTGATTTTGTAATTTATTATGCTTTTTAGTGTTCATCCTTCATTTTCATGATCTGTAATGTAGGTTGCTGAAGACCCTGTTTTTCAGAGAGATGGTGCAGATCTATATGTGGATTCAAATATTGGTTTCACTCAGGTGAGAGCTGAATACTATATGCACATGCAAACACATTTGATGACGGAACTTTCTGATACTCCCTCCATCCCAAAATAAGTGTCTTCATTTTTATTTTAGTTTGTCCCATAAGTGTCCACTTTCAAAGCAAGTGCCTGCTTTCCAAATCTATTCTTAATTATGTGATGAAAAATTCTACTCCTTTATTATTAAGGGTAAAATTGTCATATAGTTGATTAAAAAGTATAATGATTACAAAGTTTTGTGCCTTTTTCATTATGGATATTTATTTTGGGACGGATATAACTTTGCTTACATGAGTAGGCTGCATCACTATGAATTTACACTTGTTCATTTCTTCAAGTTAAAAGCTTTTAATTAGGTTAGTAACATATGAAGTGTACAAAATTTTTAGATTGCTTTTTCATTTAATCAAAATCATGAGCTATGTTTACACCTTAACTGTGTACTATACTGTCTACTAATCCAAGAAAACACTTGTTGCTGTATATTGTACCATGAGGGTTAAATGGAACCATTTATTCACAATGTGGGACAATATGACAAAAGAATTAACATATTGCATATACAAGAACATATGATTTGAACACATAAACTAGGAAAAACATAATGAGTTAAAGGAACACCATTTGTACAGATGGGAATTGGATCCAAAAAATGAAGATGGCAAATGGAGAAAAATGGGGTAAATAAGAGGACCCTAAGCATATACTGTGTTAGAATAATCGCCTAGGGCCACCAGTAGCTCTGCCTTGGCTTTAAGTGTCGTGAATTTATGATAATTGTTAGCCCAGTTAAGAAAAAGTTTCAGGCAATTTAAAAAATTAATTTGCCAAACTAACATAAGCTCCTAGTTGTAGCGTAATTACTTTGAGAATTGAAAATAGTCTAGCTTAGTTATTTGCCTAAATTCAGATTACTTAACTTGCAATTATTGCACTAATCCAGCAGAAAATCTTAAAAGTTAATATTGGAAATCAAATTTATGCCCTTCTTCTGGATCGATCAATCAATCTGGACTTCTGACAACAATGCAAATCACAGTCAACTTTTCCTCCCAATTGAGTTCTGTTAATCAATCAAAATTTCCCATTTATGGGTAATTTCCCAATCCTTTTTCTATTAGTTTGGAACGGTGAAGTTTATTATTTAGAAACGCAACCATATCATCATAATATAGTATTGGTATTTTAATTTTCATTTGTTCATGTAATATAGAAAGAATTAGGTTTCATATATTATTATGACTTGTAAGTACCGAATACTAACATGAGGTATTTTCCCACCTTTCTCACTGATTGAATTTTCAATCTGACAGGCGATTATTGGTGGTAAGGTTGAGGTACCGACTTTGAATGGAAACACACAAGTAAAAGTGAGTTTATCTCCCCGAATTAATCATATAATTGCCATGAGCTAATTGATTTTCTCATTCTGCTATATCGTGGGAAAGGAACTCTAAAATATTTATGAACCGCGGGGCTTATGTTTGTATGCTTAATAGAACTTTTTAGGCTCTCTTTACTATTATGTATATCCTTATTGAAAAACAGTAAGACCTATAGAGCATAACTCGCTGATATGTTTAGAACATACACTATACTTTTAGGGGGCATTTGGTTTGTTTCAGGGAATGAAAATGTGATTGGGAATGGGAATGTTGGGGAAAGGAAATGGGAATGAGTCTCATTCCCCCCCAATTTGTTGATGAATGCTTCATTATGGTATCTAGCAATGTCATATTCAATCTAAGCAGTTAACACGGTCAATTGCGGAAATTGCGGTCGAGACCTTGATTTGCCATAGCGGTTATTGCGGTGAGATAGCGGTAAAAAAATAGGTTCATAAATTAAATATGAATATATATATATATATATATAATTATATATAACTTAATATATTGTATGCCTAATACATATCAAGTCAAACAATTCATTAATTCAAAAAAAGTGTCAAAGCACACAAGCAACGTAGTAATAGAGTTTATAAAGCTCGTAGATGATTAAATGAGCTAATTAATCATTAATGAAAATGTGATTGGGAATGGGAATGGGAATGTTGGGGAAAGGAAATGGGAATGAGTCTCATTCCCCCCAATTTGTTGATGAATGCTTCGTTATCGGCATCTAGCAATGTCATATTCAATTGCATCAAACCAGACACCATTAATGATTTCTATTCCCCACCCCCACCCCTATTACTCCCAACCAAGCACCCCCTTAATGGGGATTTATGGTAGGCCTATAAATAGTAACTGAAAGTTCCCATCACCGACAGATTTTAATTCTTTGTGCTCGATTTATTCATATACAAACCACAATTCGTCCGATATTAGTTAAATATGAGTGCGGAAATTGTTATATTTGATCACTTATATTTATGACTGTTTTATTGGACTGGAGTTCAGATAATTATATATAATATACATGTCTAGGTAAAAAGTTATGTTCTTCAGATTTTAGTTTATTGAATTATATTGATTATCTGGATCTAAAATAAAACATCTATATGAAAACAATTATTGGGCTTGATAATTTTGATGTATTTTTTCTTGATCTAGATAAGATTCATTTAGCTTGCCAAATTTGTTATTCTTGGATTTATTTGCTTAAATTAATTCGGGATTTTAAATATTTATGGGTTCTGAAATTCTATCCGGATATCGGTTACTTGCACTTACTAGCATCACTTGAGCATTGTTTTAGATTTTATTCTAGCTTGGATATGATAAAAGGGTTTGCATATTTCTGCAGATACCCAAAGGGGTTCAGCCTGGACAGCTAACAATATTAAGAGGCAAAGGTACAAATTTTGTTATTTGCCAATCTTCACTGTTAATCGATTCTTCTCCCTCCATACATACACATAAGCATACAAATATACATATACATATCCATATACGTACATGTATACGTGTACGTGTATGTGGACATGTACATATACATATACATATACATATACATATACATATACATATACATAGTGGAAGGATATTTTGCAACCCTGAAAAAGGTTGCAACCTTTGTAACCCACATCTTAACCGTTGGATTCATGATCGACGGTTATTTTATTTTTATTTTTCTGTTTTTTTTAATTAAAAATATTGGGCCCCATATCTATTGTAACCGCCGATCATGAATCCGACGGCTAAGATGTGGGTTGCAAGGTTTGCAACCTTTTTAAGGGTTGCAAATAAAACAACCCCCATATACATATACATATACATATACATATACATATACATATACATATACATATACATATACATATACATATACATATACATATACATATACATATACATATACATATACATATACATATACATATACATATACATTTACATATACATATACATATACATGTACATATATGTATTCTTGCTATGTTAATTATGACAGGCTTGCCAAGGAAAGGATTTTTTGTTGACCATGGAGATCAGTATGTACGTTTCCGCATTCGTTTCCCTACGTAAGTGTTCTATGTCCATAAATCTTTATGTTAATACATATCATCTGAATGTACTCATGCAATCATATGCTAGTATGTTTAAGCATCAGTTTTGGATGATTTGTGTTGAATTTACCCCTGAAACTTATTGGTAATCTAAGTAAAGAGAAGTTCTTTTTTCAGAGACAATACTTGCAACATGACTAGTTCTATGATGTGAAAACTGATGTAAGCATATTTTTTCAGTTCTGTCAAACAGACAAGAATTTATTGAACTTTCAGGACTTCCCTGTTTTAATATTTTTTTGCAGCTAAAAATCTAATAACCAAGGCTCTTGGAGTTGCTGCTGGTTATCTTGAGTGGTCATTTACCATAAATGAGTTTTCAATTAGGACTATTTAGGCCACTGACCTTAAATGAGATTTTATTTCACAACATAACATTTTGACAAGTTTAATGGCATTCTTGTATATGGGAGTGTCATTCTTATCAATGGAGGTAGCATTCTCAAACCTGTGAGAAGGTCATGGATTTAAAAGAAAATTGTGAGAAAGTGATTCAATGGGTTATTTAACCATATGATCTTCCATGATTTGTTTTTTAAATCCATGACCTCCCGACCTACTAAGGAAAAATGGTTCCATACTCATGAGAAGGTCATGTATTTAATTAGAATCTCATTTAAGGTTATATATTTAAATGACTGTGATTCGATTCAACCAGCCGATCCTTTTCAAGTAGGAACATGACCTTTTAATTTTTTTACTCAATAACTTTCAAATGACATGCCTCTAGTGATAAACACCATGATTCTGGTGTAAAACAGTCTGCTCCTGTTTGGTTTGATGGAATGGTTTTGAGGGATCTGGATTTCGTGGAAGGATTTGGATTTGGATGTAAAACAGTCTGCTCCTGTTTGATTTGATGGGATGGTTTTGAGGGATCTGGATTTCGTGAAAGGATTTGGATTTGGAATCTTTGGTGTGTTTGGTTTGTAGGATTTGGAATGGAATTAAATTCCATTCTTTATAAATAATTTACAAAAACAAATCATAAATAATTATAAAAATAATTAAATTACCTTTTTATTAATTGATATTTGATAATTACAAAACAAATGTTTTAACATAATTTAAAACATTGTCACATACAAATCCTACGAAATTCCGTGAAATACCAACCAACCACTCCCGTGGAATTTCAAAATCCTATGTGGGATTTCAAATCAAAGAAATCCTTTAAACCAAACATGGGATTGGAATGGAATTCAATTTCAAATCCCTCCAAATCTAATCCAATCCCACAAACCAAACGGGACCTTAGAAGGTTAAAAATGACTTCCATAGGAGTCATTTAGTTAAATACCCCAATTCTGAGAGTAGTGTTCTGCTATTTTTTTTTTCTGGTTTGTACTACAGGGTAGTGAATGATCGTCAACGTGCTATACTAGAAGAATTTGCCAAGGAGGAAATTGAACAGGCTCACAAGATGTCAGCTGATGGAAACTGGTGAGTGTCTATCGAAATTTGCTCCTTGCATGCAGGTCTGATTTTATTTCTTTTTATTTTCTTGTTTCTATTTGAGTGCATGCACTTTCAATATTAGGCCGCAGTAGTGAAAATGGGGGTTATTTAAGAGAATAACCTTCAATTCTGACATACATATATATAATATATTTTTTTATTTAAAATATGACCTTCTGACAGATATTGAGACATTTTTTTTGTTAGGCAAAGGCGGCGTTAAATCTGTCAGAAGTTCATGCATTTAAACAAAATATGTCATAGGTTTTCTTTCAAATAAACTATGAAAGTGGATATAAATAATTCTTATTCTACACAGTTTACTCCACAAAATAAAATTCAACTACATTTTTTTGGTATGTCCTAAAAAATGTAACTTTCCTTTTTCTTTTGACAAAGTTCTAATTTAGGATTACTTAAATACCCTTTTTGGTAGCATTGATTTTGCCCTCAAATTTCGATTGGTTTGTCATTGTGAAGGGTTATTTAAGATATTTGACTTATATAGTCGAACACTCGTTAACGATGTGCTGAGTCAAACATTAACATTTATTTTTTGAAGAAGTTTTCATTTTCCCCCTACCCCATGAAGATTACAACACTCCGCTTTTTAGGGATATCATATGAAAATTGCAACATTCATTTTTTAAGATATCTTCATGTTAAAATTTCCTACTTGCCATTGTCTTAACCACAGTCATTGTTTTGGGTCCACAAATATTTCATTTGTATTGGAAGTCATTTTAGATATTTGATTAATATAGTCAATCATCCACTTAACTATATACAAAGTGAGATGTTGCATTTATTTTGGAACGACGACACTTTCTACTTTTAGCTTTATTTACATTTTCTTTTAAGGGTGTTCTATAGAAATTGCAACATTACCATTGAGGAAGTTTTTCATATCAAAATTACGTATTTGCCCATTATCATCATTGCAATTCCTCTTTTCCTTCTCTTTGGAAAGTATATATTAGATATCTGGCAGATAGTCAAACATTTTTTTCGAAACTATTAAGCCTGTTTCTACCTGACTGCCGGTCTCATCTTCATTTATTCTGACATCATAAAGTTAAATGTATAAAAATGTGGAAGGCAAATCGATACCAGTTATCTCATTTATGAAACATAAGCTGTTTTACTTTGTTTACCTTTGTTTTTGTATACAAGTGTCTTCTTTAGATCCCCAAGACCATACCTCTATGTGGGATATGCTGGGTTCATTTTGTTTGGTTTATCTGCTTTAGCCGTAGTTGTGAATGTGATGAACATTCTGAAATGGTTAAACAGGCTTTATCAGCAGCTATCTACTGGTTGAACTTACAGGTGGCTTCATATAACCGAATACGTTACAACCCCCAAATTCATGCTTGAATTCTCCGCCCTAATGCTGCTTCTTCTCTTCCTAAACAAAGTCTTGAGCTAGACCCTTCCCGTCATCGGAAATGGAGGTCAAAAAGTCAATTGGGAGCGTTCGTGACATAAATTGCTGTCATGTCAGCATCACAAGCTGTACAGATACCATATCGATCATTTTCTTCAGAAATTTTGTCGACATCTGTCGAAGAAAGCATAGGTTTGCATCATTATTCTTACATTAAGTCCTCTTTCAACTGTGAGTTGCTTCTTTGATTATTTCACATTTTTGGATGGATGATAAGATGATCAAAATCTGAAGTAGCAATTCTATATTGCGGCTTTTGTACTTTGTGCATTAGAAGTTGTACTTTAATAAGACATGGCATAACAAAAGATGCCAGAAACTTGGGTCTTTGGTTATTCGAACCATTATAGCTTCAGGATATATGTATACTCATTTAGATTTGAATTCTGAATTTGGAGAACAAATTGGAACCCAAAGAGTTGGTCATCTTTTCTAGTGAATACTATCGATTTCATGTTACAGAACAATTTGAGTTTGCTTGTAGTTTGATTACATTGCATTTTGCTTTATCATTATCTTGTCTGTCTTGTTCAGTTTTTGCTTATTTTACACTACCTAAAGATGACCAAATATAGCAATGCTATAATAACTTGTACCTTGAGTAGTGAAAGTTGTACATGACTTGTGATATGTTTGTGGAATTATGAATTTGGGTGAAAACAACTATACCTTAATGGAAGTATTATTATAAAATATATATTATTGACGTCAATTTGAACAAAAGTGAGAAAAAGTTTGTATAGTTTTCAATTGCTAGATAATCCTTATAATGGACAACACACATGCACACGCACACACAAGTCCTTCCCTCATATTTATGTACTGGTTTTTGTTCATAAATATGCTACCTGCATTAAAGAATCTCTGACTGACTGGTCAATTAGAATGTTAAGTGAAGAATTTGCTTATAGCTGGCCACATTATCATGGAGGTAGAAAGAAAGGTCGTCTTATCCAGCTTTGACAATGGAATAATGAATTCCTGTGTCTTTCGTGAAGAGCAGTGTAGTTGAAGGTCCCATTTAGTGGCAACTCAATATGACAAAGATTCTATCTATGCATCTATCCTCGTGTCTTCATAACATTTCTTTTCTTCTTTTTCTCTAAACTGGGATTATACTTTTTGAGAACGAGAGAGAAAGATGGTGAGTTTGTTAGAGTTAAGTCAGTCGGTCCAATCATCAGCATGGCTGCACCTTACTTCATGGATATGTTGGTGTCTCTTTCAGTTTTGCTTGCCTTTGTTCATGTGTTCTTTTGATGATACAGAGATAGAATGAATATACACAATTTGTTTTCTGAGGTTTTTCATCTGTATCTTTTTTAGTATATTTATGTACTCTTTTCTTTGTGCTTCTTACTTGTCTTTTAGGTTGTTCTAAACATGTCACATGGCTTGACTGTTTATCCAAAGAACATGCTATTATATTTTTTAAATATATAATATTTATAGATGTCAAATTCCTCACATTTGGTGAGGTTTGAACCCTTGACCTTCTGGGAGGGAAATATTTATCAAGTCATGTGATGCACCAGCATTACCAAGCTGAGAGTACACTACCTAAACCAGGCTTACTTGGACTCTTGTAATCACCTGTAGAAGGATCCCTGGTTTGGAAGTGCATCATTAAGGATAGATCCAAATGTGGCTACTGCTGTCATTCAGTTGTGGATCTTTGCATCACCACTTACATGGCGATGTAATTTCCTGTATTGTGATTGGCATTAGAGTCTATTTTACACTCTGGGCATCGATTCTGCCAACTAACCTAGGTCACTGCGACTTGTGGATCCATCAAGTGGCTGACTATTCAAATCCTTGTTCCTCATCTACACTTTATTTGGATAAAAGCTTGTGTTGGAACTTAGTGAAGAGGAGCTCAACCTGCTTCATAGTTGTAAATCTTGTTAGGAGCATGCATTTTCTCATCATTATTTATTAAATTGAGTTTTTCTTTTTCAAGGTTTATATAAATTCAAGATGTGTTGGTTTGTTTTTATGGTGTGTTGAAATATTTCGTTTCTTATCAATAACAAAGTGGTATTGAATTTTTTTTGTTTTTGTAAATTAATAATAAGTACTCCATTGTTTATTTTACCCCTAAAAATATTATAACGTTTAATTTAAATAAAAAATCACTTTACTAATAAATATGTAAAATAATCATCACGGAAATCTTTTATGATTATAACACTTATTTTCAAACAATAAATAATATGGAGTAATAACATTATTACTAGAGGTGGATATTCAAATGAGACAATCTTATTTTACGGAACCTTTATAATATGTGATAATACATGTGAGAAAACCGGATGGTGTGTGAGTGATTTGGTCTGTGACCTAGGTCACATCAAAGGTTGCACATGTCTCTGATTTAGTATTACATATGATTTATTATATTAATAATATTATGACATTTTCATAAAATGGAAGTGTTTTCGTTTATTAACTATATATATATATATATATATATATATATATTAAGTGAAGGATCGTGTGAGAAGTTGATGCTATCGTGAGAAGCATGAGAAGTGAATCTAAACCGTTGATCAATTTTAATCTTATGCCCTTCCATGAATTGCACATAGAAGGGAATTGATCCGGTGCATCTCATCCTAATGTTCATCCATTTCTCATCCAAGGGTTGATAACCACTTCTCACGCTTCTTACGTTAACCTCAACTTTTCACTAGAACCCAACCCATATATATATATATATATATATATATATATATATATATATATATATATATATATATATATATATATAAATAGGGTTAGGTTCTTTTGTTAACCCTTGTTTTGTTGTTAACTTTATGAACTAATCTAAACCATCCAGGATGGTTGAGATTAAAACTAATTTTGTAATTAATAAAATATGTTTTATTTATTAAATTGACATATGAACATGTGTGGTTAGGGTTAATTTGGGGAATCAAATAATCATTCCTTTAAGCCCCCATTAAGCGGCTCAGTAATTTCCCCTTAAACCACAATCGTAACCGACTTTGGTAATCAATCTTCCCTGTAACAATTCCAGAAATCGGTTGTGAAATCCGATGAGGATATTGAGCTTACTTATATGTTTTGTATTTTGCCAAACAACTTTTTTCACTTTTCTGTTTTGTGTTCATCGATTTTCATATATGTGAAAAGGGGTTGAACAGTAAATCATTTTGATTTTGCACGTTCCACTAATTAGTTAGATATCCATTAACCTATGTGTTCATATCCGTAAAATTGTTCACATATATGAAGGTAACATATTTTGAAAGTGTTTTCACCTATGTGAGAGTTGCGTTCATCGATGTTCACATCTCTGAAGGTGTGTAACATGGTTGACAAACGAGTAACCCAAAAAAAAGAGTCTTGAAAATAAAAAACATCTGTGTTCATATCTGTTAAAATTTTCATATATGTGAATGTGTGTAAAAGTTTTATATAATGTGTTCATGATTGTTATTACTTGAAAGGTCTATTTGAAAGTGTTTTCAATGATGTTCACCTCTATAAAGCTTAACAAAAAAGAAAGACGAACTCCAAATGGAATGCAATATCTATATTCTCAATTAATTAAATTTGCATTACATGTGTAGGTGTAGTAAGTGCATGTGCACTTGACCATGTTTATCTGTGAAGTAAAAAAGAAATTTCATATTTTGAAATTGAGATTGTTACTAAATTGGATACATCTATTTCATTATGAAGACATATTAAAACACACACACACACACACACACATATACCTCAATCAACAGTACACCCATGTTAATGACAATCAACCCATATTTTTTTTGTTGCAATATTCACCTTTGTAAAGGTCTGTGTTCATAGATGTTCAAATTCTCTGAAGTGTGTAACATAGTTGACAATGTTTTCAAGGTTTGTTCATCATAAATGTAGATGACAAATAAGTATCTGAAAAAAAGAGTCTTTAAAATCAATAACCTCTGTGTTAATCACTGTTAAAATTTATGATATGTGAATGTGTGTAAAAGTTTTAGATAGTGTGTTCATAATTATTCATTACTGTAACGGTCTATTTGAAAGTGTTTTCAATGATGTTCACCTCTATAAAGCTTAACAATGTTTTCAAGGTTTGTTCTTCATGAAATGTACATGACAAAATAAGTAACAAAAAAAAAGTCTTTAAAATCAATAACCTCCGTGTTAATCGCTGTTAAAATTTTAAGATATGTGAATGTGTGTAAAAGGTTTAGATAGTGTGTTCATAATCATTCATTACTCGAACAGTCTATTTGAAAGTGTTTTCAATAAACGTTGCTAAACATTATAAATATGAACATTATATATGAACACAAATTTTCGTTACACTGTTAATTCATTTTCACTACATAAATTCAGGATATTTCTTCACGTTGACACATACGATAATCGAAATGCTTTTACTAAAAGTTGCAGTCCTTACCAAATGATTAGAATGACATATACGATCAATGTGCATTGTGTGCTTGAATATATTTCAAATGAGAAAAAAAATCGTAGATATTATATACAATGATCATTAATGTTAAAAATGAACATGTTTGTTCATCGTCAATGTTTAAAAAAAATAATTTAAAATCGTAGATATATACAATGTTTGATCATTTGTTAATTTTGTTGTGTTCATAACGAAAGGACATCAACATTCAAATCATAATGTTCATCAATGTTCAATTTTGAAGTGAAAAATGAATGAACAATGTAAAACTCAAAATGTTCATAACGAAGATATAAAGCTCTCTGTAAGATTACATAAAGAAGCTTTAACCTGGGTCCCATTTTATCTTATGTTCATCTTTGTGAAGGCGTTCATCTATGTGAAGGCGTTGAACATAATTGAATTTTTGGTTTTAATGAATTCCGTGATGAACTAAATAATGTAAACAACTCGAAAACATTAAAAAAAAACTTACCAATACAATTTTGTTGTTTGATTCGAATATATCAACAGTGCATATACCGTTGTTCTCATTTTCGAGTTCATGGTTTACGAGTTGGTTTTGAATTCCTTAATCCATATTCTGTGTTACCGGATTCGACAAAGTTTCATCAATCACACTTCCATCGACGTCATTATGGAGGACAAAAATCATAATGTCGGAGGACGTTGTTGCATTCATTATCGAGATGTTCATGAGATTCTCTGAATTAAAATGAATACCGTATAAAGTTTTAAAGACAACCGCTAACGATTTTGATAAACATATGAAATTGAAGACTTTCAAAATATTCATATGATTTTAACAATTATTTTGAAAATGAAAAAAATCATGAATTTATAACCTACGCTATAATCAAGGAGGATTCATTCTTATAATCCCCCAACAAATAAATGAAATATTATGTAATTATGAAATGACCTTTCTACCATTTTGTATTAAAGATACAAAACATGAAAACAACAACCAAAGATGCATTTCTATTGATTGAGCAAGGTTCATAAAGTTAACAACAATTTAGTGGTTAACAAACGATCCTTGCTCCCTCCCTCTCTCTCTCTCTCTCTCTCTCTCTCTATATATATATATATATATATATATATAGGAATTTCGTGGTCTTTTTGATTTGTTAAAATATTAAAGACTTTAATTTCCTTCTATGAAAAATGTATTTTTCATTGCAAGGAGGCTACTTTGGTAATTTTGGCACCACTTTAATTAACTTTCAATACCTAAACCATCCAACTTCCTACAAGCCTTTTAGGGGTTGTTCGGTTGTGGCTTAACGGGCTATATAGCCTATATGACTTATTTGCTTAGCCATAACAAGCCGTTCGATTATGGCTTATTCGCTCAGCCGGTGACTTAATCGGTCAGCTGGAGAACCTTACTCCTTCACACTCAGCATCTAATTTCTCCTTATTTCCCCAACTACCCTTATAACAAAGAACCCTATTTTCACATATATTCCAGTTGACGCTTCCAAGTTCCAAGTAATCAATCAATTACTACTTCAAGTACGTAATCCATCGATTACTGCTTCAAACTGGAAGAAATCGATTACTGCTTATTCTTCTTTTACATAACTCTTGTTCTTCCCCCACCAAATGGAGTTAAAATTGACGGTGATACTGATGGAAGCTTTCAGAACAAAATGGAGTTCAAATCGAGCCCCAATTATGGAGGATATAGATCAGATAGTAGATGATGATTTTGGATTGTGTATAGAGAGAGTACAATAGAATCAATTAGGGTTTAAAAAAGGGAAGGAACATATAACAGGGGTTGAAGAAACATAATTTTGAATGATAAATTCAATAGTCTCTTGTTATGCTTTTTGGATGATACATTCATTGAGTTTGAAATTTAAATTTGAAGAATTTGAGTTGGACAGAGGATTCGATCAATGCTGAAAATGATGAGTGATATCTTTTTTATAATAAAAGCTATTTATTTAACATTTTTATCAAGTAGTTGTTTTATTTGGGTAAAATATAGACTGAGGGTAAAATGGTCATTTATGACATTTAGAACGTTAATTAAGCACAACAACCGAACAACAAATTATCTATTAACATTATCCATACAGACAACTTTATCCATACATGTCTTAATAGAAAAACAAACCGAACAATCCCTTACTCTCTCAATCTGTTAAGCCATTTTATTTTAAGTGTCTATATTTATATCTATATTCAAAAAAGAAACATAGAAAGAATTAATCATTTATTTTATTGCAGTTTATGTTAAATAATCATTTATTTCTACTTCTTTATATTATTAACCATTTGTTTTCCTTCATTTATTTTAATTAATCATTCGTTTTCCCTTATTAAAGCAAAAGTGTTTTTTTTTGTTTTTGATTGATATCTTATTAGTTTTTTTGAGTAAACTACGATTTTTGTCCCTGTGGTTTATTGTTTATAACGATTTTCATCCTTGGTATTTAAAAATGCTTTTTTCGTCCTTGTGGTTACCATTCTCTTTCCATTTTCGTCCCTGAGACTAACAATATTAGAAAAGGTCATTTAACTTAAGGGTAATTTTGTCTTTTTCACCTTTTTTTTTGTTAAAAAGCATAATATATATATATATATATATATATATATATATATATATATATATACAAGAGTAAATGTTTACTAAACCCTAACCAGAATACACCTCTCCCCCCACCAACGATGCTTGTCTCCTCTTCCCGTTCTTTTTATCTCCGCCGTATACCAACGACAACCTCCTTCCTTCCTCAGGTTTCATTTAACCGATCTTCTCCACACTGTCTTTTATCTCCCTCTCTTTGCTCTCTATTGACTTGCCTTCTTTCCCTGCCCCCACCACTGTTCAACCCTAAACCTAACCACTTTGATCTCGATATTCACTACTGATCAACATTGTTTTTGCCTTTTATTATTGATCTTATTTTTTCTTTCTGTTATCGATGTTTAACCCTCCGATCTTACCCCTGATAACTAACAAACTTCATCTCCTTCCCTTCAGTTTGAAGCCTTCGAGGTCCTTTTACAGTGAGTAAAAATTACAAAGAAGTTATTCCTAGTTTTCTTTTTTAGGAACAAAAATACAAAGATATGATGTTGCTGATGCTAGTAAGGATGTTGGATCTATGGAAAAATAGAGAGCTGGGAATGATGGTTCTAGTAAGGATTAAAATGCTTTCTCGTCATCTAGAATCAGGGCAATATAGAACACTATAATTGATAACAAACCAAACCAATTACCGTAAGAGTTTAGGGGTTTATGATTTTTGGTTATTTTCTGGTTGAATGTTCCCTAATTTATCTGTTGAATGCTTGGAGCAATGATTTTTTGCATTGCTTTCCAATTTGACTTGCTTTTGTTTTTCATGTGAGTTCTTCCATGTTAGCCTTTTTTTGTTGTTGAAGTAGAGATAACTTTTGTGACACCCGTAAATTTCGCTTTCACATCGGGAACATATGTATATTCGAGGTATGTATATTCTCTCCCAGCTGCATACGTTGCTCCCTCTTGTGTGAAAATTTCCAAGCTTAAGTGTTTAAGGTTTTAGGAGATTGAGGCCACTCCAGGGACTTATGCGGGCTACCACGCGGCCTGGGGACCGTGACTAAAGATGCCCCCACTGGAGTCTCTGGGCCAAGTAGGGGTGTAAATGATGCGAGTCGAGCTCGAGTATCATTATACTCGACTCGACTTGTTAGTATATCGAGGAGTCAAGCTCGAGTTCGAGTCGAGCTTATTCGAGTCGAGTGTTGACCGAGTCGATCTCAAGTAGCTCACGAGTTGTCTCGTCTCATTTACACCCCCTACATAGGCTCAAGCCCTTAGGCTCAAGCCATTTAATAAAGGCAAAAGATGTAAAACAAGGGAAGAGAAAGGTCTATATATAGTGGAGTTCAAAGCATTGGGTTCTATATCCCGCCAATGTGGAATGGATTAGACATACCATCAAGAGTTTACCCATGTCTTTTACACCATCATTTTCCAAAAAAAAAAAAATCAAAAAACTTGAGTTTATTATTATTATTATTATTATTATTATCAATTAAATTAAAATAATATTACTAATTATTATTATTATTTTGCTTATCGAGTATCTCACGAGCTTATCGAGTCGAGTATCAGGTTGCTCAACTCGACTCGTTAGTATATCGAGTCGAGCTCGAGTTCGAGTTGAGCCTATTCGAGTCGAGTGTTGACCGAGTCGATCTCGAGTAGCTCGCGAGTTATCTCGTCACATTTACACTCCTAGGGCCAAGGACACGCGCGACCTACGATTCGACTCCATATCCGCGGGAAAGGGTCTGCAGGCCAAATACGGGATTTCCCCCCTCTTTCCCATTGTTTTTGCACTTTGGAGCTCTTGAGGGAGATTTTGGAAGAGCGAAGAGGTAGGGTTTCCTCCCCTTCATTCATTGCTACTAAATGCAAGATTCTTATGCATTTATTGGGTTGGTTTAGGTTGGTGGTGGTGTTTAAGAGCTTTGTGATTTAAGTGTCAAACTTCCTCCTAAAATCTACTCCCAAGTATCATCATCTAGGGTTTGTTAATAACCCTTACAAGGTGAGTTCATTTACTTTCTTCTATTACATTAGGTTAGGGTTTACATTCTCTAAACCCTCATCTATGTTCCAAAGTATGTTTTGGGAGATTTGTGATATTATAACCTAAACTATGAGATTTGGGGATTTAGCGGTTCTTAATCCAAGGCAAATAAAATGATGAATATGTTTTACAACGAGATTTATAAATTGTAGCGTTCCTCTACTTGTTTGGTATTAAACCCTCACTTCATGGGATTTTGTTAAACCCAAGGTGAAAACTAGGGTTTAGTGAGAGTTCATGTATTGGCTTGATTAACAGAAGTCTTGACCTTGGAATAGGATGTATGAAATTTCTATTAGCATGTTATGTTACGAAGTACCCAAGTAATGGGTGTTAAGAACCATGTAGATATCCTTATATCCGTGAATTGTTTTCTCTAAGGCTTACATGCATGATTAATGACATATGTGTTAACATGTTTTGGTATTTGGTCTTAGTGCAATGGATCCATAGGCACGATGTTCCTATGTCCCCGTTTTGGACATTAGGTTCACTACTTTTGCACGGAATAGGCATCGGGTCACCATGATAAGTAAGGTGTGGACCTATACGGTCGGGCAACGTCTCATGGGCAGTAAGGTGTAATTCCCTTGTGCTAGAGTTCCCCATTTTGGAACTCTCAAGAATAGACCTAGAGGGGTTGACTTGATGTTTTCGAGCAATAGACTTAGAGGAGTTGAGATCATTATGTGATTGGTATTATATGTACCATATTTATTCACTAATGGTTTATTTGATTTATTGGTTTTAGCTCTCGGCTATATACTCCGCGTGACTCCAAATGGCTTTAGTACTTTCATTCTTATTTGACCTGTTCTCACTAGGCTTTAGCCTAACACTTGTTCTTTGATTGTCATATTTGACAGGTCATCTTAGCGGTGGGGCACATCGGGTTTGAGGGAACGATCTTGGGGTTATGAGTGGTGTTTTTGAGATACATATAGTGAGCAACATGCCTTGATTTTTGAAGATATACATTTTGGAAGGATTGCGACACCCGACCATAATCTAGTTAACCAAATTTAGATTAGAAGGTTGTCGTTTTATGCTTCATTTCTTGGATTGTAAATGCCTTACCATAAACCTCGTTTTGGGATGATACACTTGGGTTTGAATTGTTTTACCCTTTCTATTCAGGCTTAAATTATCCCTTATTTTAGGGCGACAGGTTTCTCTATCTTTTTAAATGTTATATTGCCGAAATTTCGAATTTCATTTCTCTCAAATTTTAGGATGTTACAAGTTGATATCAGAGCCATAGTTTAAATGAACTAGGTATGAATGTAAGATGCCTAGACTTAAGCTGAGATTATTAAGTTATGGCTCGTGAGATGAGGTAGAACTCTTAAGATAGGATGGTCTTAGAGTCGACGGAACTCACACAAATTAAAAGTTGTAGTGATGGTAACGAGAACTCTTACGTATTATGTGTTCATGATTTCACTTAGCTAACGTTAGTATGAAGATGTTTTACGTGAGCATACTTGATCTACTGTTATTATAATAATTGATAACTGTAGTAGTACGTTTCCTTGCGTTATTCCTGTGCCCTATCTCTTATTCTATTTCATGCTTGTGTGGCAGACTCATGGTTAATACCAGAAACCGACCGGAAGGCCAAGAGGCCACGACATCCACGACCGACCATCCGCGAGTGACGGCGGTGGCTGAACCCACTCGTCCGGTTAATGTATTAGGCGGGGGAATAGAGCGTATTCGCCGGCACAATTTAGAAACCGAAGAGCCTATTATGGAGGAAGTAACAACAGAGACGAGAATGATGGACCACATAATGTTAGCTATGAACAGGGCTATGGCGCAACAACAAGAGATGTTCTTGAAACTCCTGGAAGACCGAGACACCAACAACCGTAGACATGAAACGGTTGATGAGAATATCATCGTGGTGGGATCCGGGGTACCAGAACTGCAATGCCCACTGATGGGACCAAAATCTCGGGAGTCAGGCAAGCGGCGAAGACTTGCACATTCAAGGCTTTTCTTGGTTGCCGACCACCGGAATTTACGGGCTCGGATAACCCCGTGGACTGTATGAGTTGGATTCGTGAGATGGAGTAGGCTTTTCTCTCTAGTGAATGTGGAGAAAGCTAGAAAGTAATCTTTGGTTCCCGTATGTTAAGGGGTACGACTCTCACGTGGTGGGACGTGTACTCCACTTCTGTTGAGGCGATTGTTCTGGACAAACTAACCTGGCCGGTGTTCAAATAGAAATTATTGGAGGAATACTGTAACGAGAGGTCGATGGACCGAATTAAATAAGAGTTCCAAAACTGGAAGAAGGGTAACCTGACTGTGAAGGAATACACTCGGCTATTCATGGACAAGCTGGGATTGGTGGGACATCTGGTCCCGACAGAGAAGGAAAAGATCAAGGCTTACATCAAGGGCCTTCCATCGGACATGATGTCGATGGTATGTGTATCAAAGGCCTCCACCCTTCGGGAAGCGATCGAGGAGGCGCAACTTATGGAAGACGCTTACAACCTTGGCAAGGAGGAAGGTAGTCGATAAGTCGAGAAGAGGATATGGGAGGGTTGTTCAGTGCCCTCAAAGAAGCCTAGATACACCAACAACAATCACCGTGGCGCCGACCCTAGGCGTGATGCTAAGTGGTGTTCCAAATGCTGGAGCAAACACTTTGGTCCATGTAACTTCGTCCCCGGTACTTGCTACAAGTGCGGGAAACCCGGGCATACGTTTAAAGATTTTCCCGTCAAGGGGAAAATATGTTTCGAGTACAAGGAACCGGGACACGTGAGGGCGAAATGCCCGAAGCTCAAGACCGGGGGAAAATGGCGGGAAGAAGATGAAACTTTCGCGGGCGGCCGTAAGGGATTTTCAGATGACATCAGAGGAGGCTAAGGCATCGACCGATGTGGTATCGGGTACGTTTCTTCTAAACTCCGTACCTACACGTATGTTATTTGACTCAGGTGCTAGCTACTCGTTCATATCCGATAATTTCTGTCAAAGGCTTGCTATGTCTATGAGTAATCTAGAGGATGCTATAGTTGTAGAAATAGCGAATGGGGGTCAAGTATTAATCCGAGATATTCTTAGAGGTTGCACCTTTGAGTTTGAAGGGAAGAAATTCCCCATAAACTTGATGCCTATGCAAATTGGCGGGTACGATGTGGTTGTGGGTATGGACTGGTTATCGGAGAACCAAGCCGAAATTGTGTGTTCCAAGAATATGATCCGATTACCCGTGACAAATGGAGAGGCGACAATAATCTACGGTGAAAGAAGGAAAGGCGAAGTGGCGATTATCTCTATGATCAAGGCTCGGAAATGTTTGGCGAAAGGATGCTCATCCTTCTTGGCTTATGCTATTGACACCAAACTTCAGAAATGGAAATTAGAAGATGTTAGGGTGGTACGTGAGTTTCCTGATGTGTTCCCGGAAGACTTGCCCGGTTTGCCACCTGATTGCTTAGTGGAATTCCGAACTGACCTCATTTCGGGAGCGGCTCCGATTGCTCGAGCTCGTTATCGATTGGCTCCTACCGAGATGCAAGAAATGATGACTCAACTTCAAGACCTTCTTGAGAAGGGCTTCATTCGACCGAGTTCATCACCTTGGGGAGCTCCGGTTTTGTTCGTAAAGAAGAAGGATGGCACAATGCGAATGTGTATCGACTATAGAGAACTTAACAAGGTGACGGTGAAAAACAAATACCTGCTTCCAAGAATCGATGATTTGTTCGACCAATTATAAGGTGCGGGTTGCTTCTCAAAGATTGATCTACGGTCGAGTTATCATCAAGTGAAGGTGGCGAAGGATGACATTCCAAAGATTTGCGTTTAGGATGCGATACGATCATTACGAGTTCCTAGTAATGCCGTTCGGCCTAACCAACGCACCGACGATATTTATGGATTTGATGAACTGAGTGTGTCGGCCATTCCTCGACAAGTCGGTAATAGTGTTCATCTACGAAATCCTAGTATACTCCAAGGACGAGACGGAACATGAGCATCATCTCCGAGAAGTGTTGGAAGTGCTAAGGCGAGAAAAACTCTACGCAAAGTTTTCAAAGTGCGACTTTTGGCTCCAAGAAGTGCAGTTTTTGGGGCATGTGGTCACGAAGGAATGAGTGAAGGTGGATCCCGCGAAGATTGAGGCGATGATGAATTGGGAACCTCCCAAGAGTCCATCTGAAATCCGAAGCTTTCTAGGGTTAGCGGGATACTACCGAAGATTCATACAAGACTTTTCGAAGATAGCTTCATCGTTGACAGCCCTAACACGAAAGAATGTTAAGTTTGTATGGACCGAGAGTCAATATAAGGTGTTTCGAACTCTACAAAGAAATCTTAGCGAAGCTCCAATCCTATCTTTACCCGATGGGACGAAATACTATGTTGTGTATAGCGATGCGTCAAAGATGGGTTTGGGTTGCGTCCTGATGCAAAGGGGTAAAGTAATTGCTTACGCATCAATATAACTCAAGGTTCATGAAGTCAACTACCCTACCTACGACTTGGAATTAGCGGCGGTGGTGTTTGCATTAAAGTTATGGCGACACTACCTCTATGGTACGAAATGCACTCTTTACACGGATCACAAGAGTTTGAGGCATATCTTTGACCAAAAGGAGTTGAATATGAGGAAACGGAGGTGGTTGGAATTATTAAAGGATTACGATTGCGAGTTTCTTTAACACCCAGGTAAGGCAAACGTCGTTGCCGAAGCTTTGAGTCGAAAAGACTACGGAGGAAATTCCCGTGTTACCTCTACACAGATTAGTTTAACTTCAACACTCATTGAACGAATTAAAGCGGCACAGGTTGAGGCCTTGCTAGAAGAGAACCTCAAGGGAGAGGTCATGACAAAGCAACACCTACTCTTGACATGAAATGGCCGGGGAGTAAAGTTGTTCAACGGCCGAGTTTGGGTGCCTAAGATCGGGGGCAACCGAGAACTTCTTCTCGAAGATGGACACAAATCAAAGTATTCTATCCATCCGGGAAGCACGAAAATGTACCGGGACTTAAAATTACATTATTGGTGGACGGTCATGAAGCTTGATGTGGCGCACTACGTGGAGCGATGTGTGACCTGTCTGCAAGTGAAGGTCGAGCACCAACGACCCTATGGGAGTTTACAATCTTTGGAAATTCCAGAATGGAAGTGGGAACACATCACGATGGACTTCGTGACAAAATTGCCAAAGACGTTGAGAGGTTATGACACCATTTGGGTAATAGTGGACTGCTTGACCAAAAGCGCTCATTTCTTGGCCATGCGGGACACTTTACCTATAGACAAACTGGAAAAATTGTATATCGATGAAGTGATATCTCGTCATGGCGTACCGTTGTCTATTGTCTCGGATCACGATAGTAGGTTTACGTCGCATTTTTGGGATGGATTGCAAAAAGAATTGGGCACACGAGTGAAGTTGAGCACGACCTACCATCCCCAAACCGACGGCCAAAGAGAGAGGACAATTCAGACATTAGAAGACATGTTGAGATCCTGTGTGATCGACTTTGGGGGTAGTTGGGACTCGCATCTACCTTTGGTGGAGTTCGCGTACAACAACAACTACCACTCAAGTATTGGAATGGTTCCGTTTGAAGCTTTGTACGGTCGCAAGGGCGAACTCCCATGTGTTGGCTTGAAGTGGGGGAGAAGCAGTTTGCCGGACCCTAAATTGTGCAAGAAACCGTAGACAAAGTGAAAGGTATTCGTGAGCATTTGAAGGAAGCTCAAGACCGACAGAAAAGCTATGCCGACAAGAAGAGGCGACCGATAGAATTCCAAGTGGGAGACCGTGTTATATTGAAAGTGTCCCCTTGGAAAGGGATTATTCGGTTCGGAAAGCGGGGGAAGCTAATTCCCCATTTCCTTGGACCATTCTCCGTGATTAAGCGGGTGGGGCTCCAAGCCTACCAATTAGAACTCCCTCCGGAAATGAGTGAAATCCATTACACATTTCACGTGTGTTACCTTCGAAAGTGTTTAGTGGAGGAGGATAGTGTTATCCCACTTTCTGAGATTAGAGTTCATGAACGAAATCGTTGTATCGAGGAACTCGAGGAGATTTTGGAAAAGAAGACGAAAAAGTTTTGTCACAAGGAAGTCACCATGGTAAAGGTTCAATAGAAACACCATTGTGGTGTCAACGTGACTTGGGAGGCCGAAGAGGATATGAAGCGGAGATATCCACACCTCTTCACCTAGTCAAGATTTCGAGGACGAAATCTCCTTCAAGTTAGGGAGGATTGTGACACCCGTAAATTTTTCTTTCACATCGGGAACATATGTATATTCGAGGTATGTATATTCTCTCCCAGCTGCATACGTTGCTCCCTCTTGTGTGAAAATTTCCAAGCTTAAGTGTTTAAGGGTTTAGGAGATTGAGGCCACTCTAGGGACTTACGTAGGCTACCGCGTGGCCAAGGACATACGCGGCTTACGCCACGACTCCATAGCCGCAGCCAAAGCCGCGAGAAAGGGTCTGCAGGCCAAATACGGGATTTTCCCCTCTTTCCCATTGTTTTTTCATTTTGGAACTCTTGAGGGCGATTTTGGAAGAGCCAAGAGGTAAGGTTTCCTCCCATTCATTCATTGCTACTAAATGTAAGATTCTTATGCATTTAGTGGGTTGGTTTAGGTTGGTGGTGGTGTTTAAGAGCTTTGTGATTGAAGTGTAAAACTTCCTCCTAAAATCTACTTCTAAGTATCATCATCTAGGGTTTGTTAATAACCCTTGCAAGGTGAGTTCATTTACTTTCTTCTATTACATTAGGTTAGGGTTTTCATTTTTTAAACCCTCGTCTATGTTCCAAAGTATGTTTTGGGAGATTTGTGATATTATAACCTAAACTATGAGATTTGGGGATTTAGGGTTTCTTAACCCAAGGCAAATAAATTGATGAATATGTTTTACAACGAGATTTATAAATTGTAGCGTTCCTCTACTTGTTTGGTATTAAACCCTTACTTCATGGGATTTTGGTAAACCCAACCTAAAAACTAGGGTTTAGTGAGAGTTCATGTATTGTCTTGATTAACAGAAGTCTTGAGCTTGGAATAGGATGTATGAAATTTCTATTGGCATGTTATGTTACGAAGTACCCAAGTAATGGGGGTTAAGAACCATGTAGATATCCTTATATCCGTGAATTGTTTTCTCTAAGGCTTACATGCATGATTAATGATATATGTGTTAACATGTTTTGGTATTTGGTCTTAGTGCAATGGATCCATAGGCACGGTAATCCTATGTCCCCATTTTGGACATTAGGTTCACCACTTTGGCACGGAATAGGCATCGGGTCACCATGATAAGTAAGGTGTGGACCTATACGGTCGGGCAACGTCTCATGGGCAGTAAGGTGTAATTCCCTTGTGCTAGAGTTCCCCGTTTTGGAACTCTCAAGAATAGACCTAGAGGGGTTGACTTGATGTTTTCGAGCAATAGACTTAGAGGAGTTGATATCATTATGTGATTGGTGTTATATGTACCATATTTATTCACTAATGGTTTATTTGATTTATTGGTTTTAGCTCTCGGATATATACTCCGCGTGACTCCAAATGGGTTTAGTACTTTCATTCTTATTTGACCTGTTCTCACTAGGCTTTAGCCTAACACTTGCTCTTTGATTGTCATGTTTGACAGGTCATCTTAGCGGTGGGGCACATCGGGCTTGAGGGAATGACCTTGGGTTCGTGAGTAGTCTTTTTGAGATACATAGTGACCAACATGCCTTGATTTTTGAAGATATAATTTTGGAAGGATTGCAACACCCGACCATAATCTAGTTAAATAAATTTAGATTAGTAGGTTTTCGTTTTATACTTCATTTCTTAGATTGTAAATGTCTTACCATATACCCCGTTTTGGGACGATACACTTGGGTTTGAATTGTTTTACCCTTTCTATTCAGGCTTAAATTATCCCCTATTTTAGGGCGACAGGTTTCTCTATCTTTTTAAACGTTATATTGCCGAAATTTTGAATTTCATTCTTTGTCATACAACCTATCTCTCATTCTTTCATTCTAACACATTTTCTCTCACTAGAAGATCGATCTAGGGAATGGACTTTTGTTTATAGTCAACTTCTTTGCCATAGTGTTGACTTCAAATGATTCTTTTGACACCCCAAATGGGGGTAAATAAATAAATATAAAAAAAGGGAAAAGAAAAGGAAAATAAAATCGGTTTTTATTTTATTGGACCAAAAATGTAAGGAAAAAGTTTAGAGTGGCTAACTCTGCCATTTAGTGAAAATGATAGATGAATAAATGGGTTTAAAGTTGTTTTGGACCAAAAATGTTAAATACTGTTTAAGGCAAGGGACGAAATGTAAGAGTCAAATAGTTGAATGGGCCGATTATAACATTTTTCATAGTCAAATGGCATGTTTTGCTATAAGTACAACACTGTTTGGTTCAATGTTGGATGGCGACAAAGCTTTTTGTTTCACAATGTTGGATGGCGATCTACTGAACTTGGAGACTTATTATTGGCCCCCTTTGTCAACTAATAAGCCAAATTCCTTGTATATAAGTGTACACCACCAATCCATGAACATTTTGGTTCAAGCCATTGCTAAAATAATCAGTCTTTGAGGGAGAAATCGGGGCTTGAAGTTCATGTCGGGTTTTCGGTTTCTCGACGATTCTAGGTAAATTACTCAACAGAATCTCGTGATTTTCATGTCTTTAGTTTCATTTTTAAGTTTTCTATTAAACCCAAGTAGTCTCATGTTCCATAATGTGTTGACGATTCGATTTCGTGTTCAAAGTTTGTGTAGTTTCGGTTGAGAAACCTAACTTTTGGACACAAAATATGAGTTCGATTGTTTACCATTTTGCGTGATTTTTACCTCATTTGGTAAGGATGAATGTGCTGATCCATACTCTCTCAGTGATTTGATAACGACCCTTTTCTATATTTAGTGAAAATTACGTTTAATATTATGTATTAGTGTTTCATCATCAGCGATCATACTAAGTCTGTTCGGTTATCACTGATGATCTCTCTTGTAAACATTCATATGTATAAGTGTTTCACTATCAACGGTTAAATACTGAGTATGTTCAGTATCGCTGATGTTTTTCTAATGTAAACAGTTAGACGTAATCCCTGAAGACAAGTTTTGTGACAAAAGATGTTCACCATTGAATCGAAGAGGAAGATGCTGAACAAAGACAAGTCTACTTATGACATGATGCGGATATCAGTGAAGCCAAGACGAATCGACACACACGAAGATGTTAGGTCATGAATTCGCAATTAATCAATGATAAGAAAGATTGAACAAAGGTAGATTGGGAAGGAAATGATTGTATTATTCACAATCTAGAGAGAGAGATTTTCTCTCACTAGAAACACTAAGAAATTTTTTTGTCTACATATTCATTTGTTGATTGACATCAGTACAAGCATCAACTACTCTATTACATTGACATCCATCAAAATCATTCAGATTGTTTTCCACTTCAGTCTTCTTTTTCTTCAAACAATCTTTCTTCACTTTTTCATCTGAAACAGAAACAAATTTAGAGATATTAATAGATGATGAGGAATAAGAACATTCACCTATTTCTTTTGTTTTTCTAGACTTGGATGAAGGCTCAACACTTTGAGTCACAGAAATTGGAATTTCTTTATCAACAACAACCTCTTTGCCTTTTGATAGTTTGAAAATTTGGGACTTATTTCTTTTTGAAAAGATTCATTTTGAATAAAGCTCGAGTCTAGTTCCATCCCGAAATTCTCATTGGCTTCTTCCAATTCAACAATCATGTTGTTGAGATGGGAAATTTGCCTTTCTAATTCTTCAATTTTATCTAAAGCTTGTTGATGTTCAAGATCAGAAAATTTTGAAGCACAAACAGAATCAAACATATCAGAAATGACCTCTTCATCTTTATCTTCTAAGATAGAACAAGTTAGAACAGTTTCAGTTGAGTCAGAATTTGAACTTGCTTTAGAAGACTCAGGTTTTGTTGAAAAAATATTTTCATATTCAACAAATTAACTCTTTTTACTTTCGTAAGAAGAATTTAATTCATCATATGAAAACTTAACTGAATTAAAACCCTGAGTATCTAAGTCAGTTTTAAAATCTGACTTTTCTTCCACTAATTCTTCCTTCTTCAACTTCGGAGATTCAGGTAAAGAAGTTTATGGTTTGACAAAAGTTTCCAGAATGTGGGGTATTAAAATAAAAGATTCATCACCCGACTTTTTAAAGTTGTAAAGATTTTCGGGTGCCTTTTTCAAAACGTCCACATCTGATAAACCCAAACCAGGTTTTGCCTTATAAAATCTTGTGTCTTTCTGATTGTTGGCGAAAATCTTAAGGGTCCGTTCTGTTTGACCTCTATTGAAATTTAGGTCTTCCAATTCCTTGATCTTAGCCTTCAGTCCTGTCTTTGAAAACAATGTCAAACTGAAGTGTTAGTTCCATATTCTTATCCTTTAAAGTAATTATCTCTTTTTGAAGTTCATAAATTCTTGTTTGAAGTTTAGATTTATCCGATTTTAGAACATTCTTCTCTTCTTCTCTTTCTTCAGCCAAAGTTTTAGAAATCAGTGTCTGATCTTGATGTCCTTGTATGGTACTCTTTTGTTGTTTAAATTTTTCTTTTAATTTCAAAAATTCAGAGTTCATCATATTTAACTGGGACATCAAGTTCATCACTTCTTCATTGTCATCAAAAGACTCAGAGTTGTCAGATGTAGAATTTACCTTGGAATCTGACTCCTCATTCAGATGTGCCATTAGATTATAATGCACTTGAGTCAGATTCACCTTTGCTTCCTCAACCTCTTCATCATCAGAATATTCAAACCATATTTCATCTTCAGCCTTCAGTGTTGTGCCCTTTTCCATGGCTTTGGCCAGTTGAGCTTTCTTCATATAATACCTATAATTCTTCACACGCTTTTCTGGGCAATCTTTGATGAAATGGTCGCTCTTTCCGCAGTTATAACACTTATCTGACTTCTCCTTTTCTTTCTCTTCTTTCTTCTCTTCTTTTCTCTCCTCTTTCTTCTCTTTCTGTTTCTCTTTCTTCTCCTCATATATGCCTCTGTACTTGCCAGACTTGTAGGAATCGTACTTCGGCTTGTTGTATAACTATTTCCTACCAAACCTTTTATGGAAGCTCGAAGTCAAAAGTGCAAGTTTTTCTGCAAACTCTGTTAATTCATCATCCTCAGACTCTTCTTGATTCTCTTCATCTGAACTATCTGAGCTGTCAATCATGCTGGTTATAAAGGCTTTCTTCTTTGTACTTTTTCCAGAATCAAAACTTGTCTTGATTGACAGGCCTTTTCCTTGAGCCAACAATGCTAAAGAATCATCTACCTTATTTTTCTTGTCTTTTAACTGATGCAATTCCCTGTTTACAGCAGCTTGCTCCTTCACTTTGTCCTCGTGTTGATTTAAGGCACAAAACAAGTCATTTAGTTTCTCCTCGTCCATATCCTTGTTAATTTGCATCTGTATGGTATAGACATCCCACTCGGGCTGGAGATTCTTTATGAACTTGTAGTTAATCTTAGACTCAGATTTCTGCACTCCGTTCCTTCTGAGATCATTCAGGATGATGTTATAGCGATCATAAGCTTCCCTCAGAGATTCCCCTTCTTTTGCTTTGAAACCCTCATATGCATTGATGCTTTGATTCCTTTTTGTCTTGATAGACTTTGCAGAACCCAAAAACTGTTTCTCTAGCTCATCCCAAATGTCCTTTGTAGATTCTCTGCTGTCAACCCGATTGAAAATGTCATTCGGAATGGCCATGATAAGAAAGGTCAAGGCTGTAACATCTCTTTCGACTAAATTTCTGTCGACATCGCTGTACTGAATGGGATCTCTTGCCACAATTCGCTCAGGAATTTCAAGATTAGTGTCAGTAGCTGGAATCCTGGCAACTGTGACATGCGGGAAGTGAGGACCATTCAGAATAGAATCCATCAAATTCTTATCCTGGTTGTTTAAGAAATTGATCATCCTTTTTCTCCACTACAGAACCGGAGGCTTGGATTTTGAACCCATACTTAGCAGATCTCAAGACATGATTGATGAATAAGAGAAAGATATCTGATAGAAGACTTGAATACAATGGATCTCCCAAAAGAATCAGAAACAGTTGACTTGAAAAGTCAAACCCAAATTACCACTAAAAAAGATTTCCAGAAAAAATACAAGTATAGAACTCGCACATAACTAGAACTCGCAGAACTCAGAAACTCGCAAGTCACTATTCAAAAGACTTCTCGCTAGAAGTTTTATGCACGAAACATAAACTCGCATAAAACTACTTGCGTGAAATGAGAAACTCGCTAGAAGTATTGTGCGCGAAGAAGCTTCTCGCACGATGCTGTATGCGCGTTTCTGACTTAGACAAAATTCTAGCAATAGAGCTTCTCGCAGATGAATGAAAACTCGCACGTCAGGTAGAACTCGCACATGCCTTTGCCTGAACCATACTTATAAAAATTTGAGAATCTTGAAACTCGCAAAACGTAAACTCGTAGAACACAAACTCGCAGAGGTCACTTGCGCGAACTAGCTAGAACTCGCATAAAACAAGAAAAACTCCATCTTGCGTGTTCTTTGCCTTTGCGTGTTCTTCTTTAGCGTGAACCTTAGATCTGGTGCGTTCTTCCCTCTGAGTTTCAAAACTCGATCCAAAGTTCGAATTAGCCTGCAAATTTCTTCACAAATATATCCAACAGATTCGAAAAGTGAAATTGAACACTTTTTGAACATACAGCTATGATTAAAAACAAAAGATTACAATGTGATTCATCATTTACATTGTTCGTGTTCGAGTTTTCAAAAAATCAAGAAAATTCAAATTCAAATCAAATCAGTGATTGAATCGTGAATAAGTGTGAATACAAAGTGATCACTACTACCAATCGATCACCACTAATCCATTTTTACACCAAAATCACAACTTATCTAAGAAAATTCGATCAAACAGTAAAAGTCCAGAAAGTCGACTGCGTGAAATCAAGAAATCCAAGAATTGATCCAAATTGGTAATATGATATTTCTGAAATCGATTGGGGTGGCTCTGATACCAATTGATAATGTCCAATTCAAGCCATGATTAACAATTCAAACACAAATCAGATCAAGATTCTAGAGAGAGAATTTAGAGAGAGAAAGTCATATGTCTATTCAGTCACAAGTGTTATGCGTACAATTCTCTTGGTTCCAAAGGTTACACATAACTCTCACAACAAAGCTATTTATACCACAAGACTTCTCTCAAGACAACTTCTCTCAAACAACATTATAAAAGAACCTCACTATAAGTTCTCTCAAGACAAAGTAAAATACAAAACATAAAGTCAAAGACATTAACAAAAGTCAAACCCACTTGATCTAAACAATACATTAACAGATCCATAGGCACAGTGGTCTTGATGTCTTGAGTTTGGACATTGAGTTACTAGTTTGGCTCGAGATAGGCATCGGGTAACCATGGTAAGTAAGGTGTGGACCTATATGGTCGGGCAACGTCCCATGGGCAGTAAGATGTAATTCATTCGTGCATAAGTTCCCATTTTGAAACTTCTGAGAACAGACCTAGAGGGTTGACTTGGCATTTTCTTGAGGAATATACTTAAAGGAGTTGAGCTTATAGAGGTGATTGTTTTTGGTTTAAATATAATATGATTATTGATGAATTTCTCACTTGTTTTATTTAGTGGCGGCTATCAAAATAACTCTCTCTCCAAATGGTATTGCAATTACTACTAATAAATGTTTGTTCTCACTAAGCGTTAGCCTAACACTTTTTCTTAATGTCATACATGACAGGTCATCTTAGCGGCGGGGCTTTTCGGGATTGAGTGGACGGCCAAGTGGTCGAGAGTTAGCATTTTGGAGAAGTAAAGACCGACGTAAACTATTTTGGTTGGATATCATTTTGGAATGAATGTGACACCCGACTGTAATCTGAATTAATTTGATTTAGATTAATAGGTTGTCGAATTTTATCCTTTAATTCATTTGGGTTTATAAACGCCATACTATTTCGCCTCTTTTGGGTGGCACACTTTGTTTATAGAATGTCTTTTTTGCAATTATTCAGGTTTAAATTAATTCTAATTTTTAGGATGTTACAGATTGTGACTTATGCCACTATCGCATGGCACAATAGCATAGAGTGAAATCTTGGTTTTCTTCGCTCATTCACTTGGTTCGACGCTTTCTTTATCTGGGACGTCAAAATGGAGTATAAGTAGACTTTGTTTTTCTAACAATTGAAATCTTGTATGTCTGCACACAACTTGTGCAATTTGTTAGTCCAAAATACCAATTCTTACTTCAAGACAATTCGTAAACTTATGATTCACAGGGTAAAAATCTGTCAGATAACAAAGTTATCAACAACTCCAAACCTATCTTTCGCTTGTCCTCAAGCAAAAATTGGTGTAAAAAATATAATCATGATATAACATGCAAGCTTACAAAAGTGATGGGTTTTCAAAAGGGGACCGTATGGACAAGTACTTTAGCCATTGAAAACAGGGAAATACAGATACAAAGTTAATAAGAATCAACATACACTCCTTAGCTTCTTGATTAAACTAAGCATAGACAAATTGGTGCGTCACATATGACTTCGAACGGTAAGGTCCAATCCAGTGCGGTGAAAATTGGTGCGGATGTAAGTTCCCTCTTTAGCCTATCATAGGCTACTTCACAAATTTCCGAGAACTCGAATTTAGCGTCTTTGAATAGCAACTCTGAGAGGGACTTCACAATCTTAGAAAAATCCTTGATGAATCGTCGATAGAAACCCACATGACCCAAGAAGCTACGGATCCCCTTCACGGAAGTTGGATATGGAAGTTTCTCGATGACTTCAACCTTCGCCTTGTCGACTTCAATACCCATAGCAGACACCTTGTGGCACAACACAACTCCTTTCATCGCCATGAAGTGACATTTCTCCCAATTCAAGACCAAGTTGGTGTCTTGACATCTCTTAAGGACAATTTTGAGATTTGCCAAACAAGCGTCGTAAGAGTCCCCAAGAATTGAGAAATCATCCATGAATATCTCCATCGTCTTTTCTATCATGTCAGAGAAAATGGCCATCATGCAATGTTGGAATGTGGTGGGAGCGTTGCATAATCTAAAGGCCATATGGCGATAAGGAAATGTGTCATATGGGCAAGTGAATGTCGTCTTTTCTTGATCTTCAGGAGCAATCGGGATTTGATTATATCTCGAGTACCCATCAAAAAAGCAATAATAAGTGTGCCCGACTAATCTCTCCAACATTTGATCAATGAATGGCAAGGGGACCTAATATGTAAATATCCAAAGTACAAGGACCTAATCTGTCATTTTGCAAAGTATAAGGACCTAATCTGTAAATATGCAAATTACGGGGACCTAATCTATTCATATATAAAGTACAAGGACCTAATTTATTAATATGCAAAGTATAGAGACCTAATCTATTAATATGCAACGTACGAGGACCTAATCTTTAAATATGCAAAGTATAGGGACCTAACTTGTCATTATGCAAAATACAAGGACCAAACATGTAAATATCCAAAGTAAAGGGACAAAATCTGTAAATATGCAAACTATAAGAACCTAATATGTAAATATGCAAACTACAGGGACCTAATATGTAATTATGCAAATATATAACAGCAAAACAAAAATCATAACACATGTAAAATACACATTGTAACAAGAAATACAAATATATAACAACGGGGTACATAAATTTTGACTAAAATACAGATTCATGAGAAAACTAAAATTTTGACTTAACATATTTCGAAAATACAAATATATAACAAGAGAACATAGAAACATAAACTAAATTGTTTAACGAAAAAACAACTCTATAACAACAAGGGTGTTAGGTCTAATTTGAGTTAAATAGAAGTAGAGGGGTGTTATTTGTTAATACCCTTAATTGGTATATAATATTTCCTTAATACTTTGTTAAACCTTAATGGTCATTAATAGGTATACGGCTAATCAAAAAACTCTTTGTACCTTGAACATCATCGATTACATTAATCATATGACCATGTTTGAAGAATACCATTGATTGTTACACTTGCTTTCGGATTCACAATTTGTATCAGAGCGGAAAGATGAAGATTTGTGTTAAGCCCATATATTAGTTGATAAATCGTTCACACAACACAATAATGATAAGAGATCAAGAAGATTCAATCAAAATAGTCATATATCTCTTGAGTCACAAGTAAAAGTGTAAGTGTGTGTTCTTGGTGTAGTCACTACCTTGTGTGTGTAATAATTCAAATGAAGCCCTAGAGATTCTCAAAGAAACATTGCCTTATATAGGTCCACATGAACAAGGCATGGTCTAGCCTAAATAACTACGAATTACCCCGTAGAGAAATATATATAATTACAAATAAGACCCCTTTCTAAATTTTTATCTTGAATACAACTAATGATCCAACAATCTCCCCCTTTGGATTCAAGATTAAAAAAAATTTGGCAATTGTCTTCGGGTCTTCACTTCTCTTGAAAATTGTAGCAGATATGTCGTTAACAACTTCAAAACTTGTTGCTCTTCACAGTCTTCACAACTTTGAGGAAACTGTTACCTCCCCATTTTTCCTGAAATTGGAATGAAGTGTCCTTCTGACGATCATCTTCAGTCAGACTTTTGATAATTCAGATAGGTTCAGACACTTTGAAATCTTTGAAAAACTTGAATCCTTTAGCAATCTTCAACAAAATTTCTTTCTTGAACAAAGTAATTCAGATATGACTTTGAAATCCTTGAATATTCTCCCCCTTTTTGATGAATGTGGAGAACCAGCATCATCAAAACATTTCAAAGCAAGTCAGTCTTGGAATTATCTCCCCCAAATCAACATTTAAGCTCAGTATTCATGAATATCTCCCTCTTTGGAAACAATAGCAATCTCCCCCAGATAGAGAAAATATACTAATATCTTCAAAATACGATTTGAAGTTGATTCGGCCGTCAATTAATAAACTGTAATTATTTGAATCTTTGCAAATTCAAACAATTTAGGAGTTGTAACCCTGAATCAACAGATGAATCAGTTCGAAGTGCCTGTCAGTATCACAAAGTTGCTGGGTAACACGAAGTTACTATATAAGGAGCTGGTTATGACGTAGACTCCCCAGGACTTCCATTCAATCATCGAATAACACATGGTTACCTATGAACGTTCTGACAGAAAACAAATTTCTATGTGCTCATGAATGTGTATGAAAGAATTAAGCACATATGATTGCTTTTTAACTTTGGCTCAAAGTATGTAAACTTGTTGAGACAACAACAAATTATACAGAGACTCAATGTGCATGAGAAAGGGTCGAAGGTGGGGTAATTTTCCTTCTTTTTCAATATCCGAATTATGCAAGTGAAAATCAGATGGAGTATGTGTTGCTTCCCCATTCAAATATGAAACATCTTCTTGTTCAGAAGAAGATGAGTAGCTGGTGGGGTTATATGCAAGAGGTGGCATGGGCTAGTTGCCTGTTTCAATATTGTTCACCAATAGATAATGTGGTTGCCCGACTCAGAAAAGATGTGGTGCAAAGTTTATTTTTTCTTTACTCTGATCTCTCACCCTCTTTCTTTTTAAATCAATTGAGCTCACTTCTAACCAAACTCTCATTTGCATTTTTAACTCAGCACTCTTCCCATCTCTACTTTAATGACCCCCTATCCCCTCAATCACTCAGGATTACTTCCGGGGTAGGAAACATTGGTTAGTGTGAATCCATGGAAGTTTTGATAAGCTCACACTGAATCCCGTATTTTCCTAAGAGAAGATGTTGTTCAACAGTCATTTGTACATGAAAGCACAATAAATCAATGTCAGTAAATGTATGCTCATGACAAGATAAGAATGAAATTTGAGCATTTAAAACATTTAAGATATCTCAAAACAACTAGAATGAAATCAAGTGTTTTGAGAATCTGACAATGATTCCTTTAAGAGCTGAAGCTAAAAAGGATGATTCCTTTACAATCAGATCTATTAATCATGAAGAACAAATATTTGGAAGAACAAAGACGTAAGGTGTTTATACGAACAGTGTATAAACATATTTGCAATGAAAGCACATGAAAATGAAATGACGTCTGATTTTTAAACAAACAATGAAATTTCAAATGGGAGGATTACCATAGAAAGATTTATCTTTTGAGATGTGGTAATCACAAAGTCAAGAAAATGAGTTTACTGACCAATGTGTGTAAGAATACTTGGTAAAGTATAACGAAATGACAAGTACACAAGTATTTGTCATTGGAAACACATGGTCAGTTGATGTCATGGAGTCTAAGGATTAGAAAGATATGCCTTGAGTATGATAACCTTAACTCCCCCTAAAGATATTATCTATTGAGTTTTGTGACAAAAACTCAGGTTCTCCCCCTGTAACCTGTGAAAAGTCAACTCATCAGAAAAATATGACAATATCAAAGCGCATATCTTTTCTCTCTAACAGATGTAACTTTTAAAGTTGCAACATTTCTCCCCCTCAAAACAAAAATATTTGACAGTTAAGCTCCCCTCAACGCAGAAACTTCTAGAATGATGTGAGTTTTAAAGCATCCTTTTTAGAAGAAAATCATTGAAGTACGGGTTCTAATCAGATGTAATCATAAGCCAACTCTTTTGGCAATTAAGTGCGGGTCCTGATCAGATATGACCAGAAGCCAAAGTCACTTGAAGTATCCTGCAAAAAGGAATATTGGTAATCATTTATAAAAATGATTTCACTTTCGTCAGTAAAAGATATGAATAGCAATTGTTTGAGAATCAATACACAAGCAACAAGATTAAGATACAAAAAACTCCCCCACGAGTCATGAGAAAAGGTTTAAGTAGTCATGTTCAACATTCCAAGTTTGCTGATTAGAAACCTGAACCTCTTTTCATCCAACGGCTTGGTGAAAAGGTCAGCTAACTGGAGCTCGGTATGAACAAAGTGCATTTCAATATCACTTTTTTCTAGTAGTCCTTGATGAAGTGATAGCGTACATCAATGTGTTTGGTCTTTGAGTGCTGGAACGGGTTAGAAGTTATTGCAATTGCACTCTTAGAATCTCAACAAATAGGCACTCGCTTGTAGTTGTACCCGAAGTCCTTCAACTGCGTCTTCATCTAGAGGACTTGCAAATAGCAGGTAGCAGCAGCTACGTACTCTGCCTCAGCAGTGGATGTAGAAACACAATTTTGTTTCTTTGATGTCCAACTAACAAGTTTATCTCCTATGAATTGACATGATCCATAAGTACTTTTATGGTCTACCTTACATCCTGCATGGTCAGCATCTGTAAAGGCAGTGAGATCAAAACGGGAATCCTTTGGATACCAAAGGCCTAGATCAGGAGTGCCTTCAAGATATATAAAGATTCGCTTAACAGAATTAAAGTGCGACTTTTTGGGATTAGCTTGATATCTCGCACAAAAGCAGGTTGCAAACATGATATCTAGACGACTTGCAGTTAGATAAAGTAAAGAACCAATCATGCTACGATACACCTTTTGATCGACAGGTTTACCAGATAAATCTGTGTCTAAGAGTGTACCAGTAGCCATTGGTGTTTTCATGACAGAACTGTCTGACATATTGAACTTTCTCAAAATATCTTTAATATATTTGGCTTGATTAATGAAAATGCCTTCGGGTTGTTGCTTTACTTACAAACCAAGAAAGAAATTCAATTCACCCATCATCGACATTCCAAATTTCATTTCTATGATCTTTGAAAAGTTCTTGCAGAATTTCGGATTTGTCGACCCAAATATAATGTCATCAACATAAATTTGTATGAGAATCAAGTCCTCACCTTGCCTTTTTAGAAATAAGGTCGTGTCAACTATACCTTTCTTGAAACCGGAAGCTAGGAGAAATTTAGTAAGAGTTTCATACCATGATCGTGGTGCTTGCTTGAGACCATATAGTGCTTTGTCTAATACGTAGACATGATCAGAGTGATGAGGATCAACGAAGCCTTTAGGTTGAGCAACATAGACCTCCTCATGCAGAACGCCATGTGTATCTTGAATAGCCATCTCTCATCACTAAAACATATTTCTTACCGTTGATAGACGCCGTCCGCATAGAGCCACAAAGACCCATGTGAATAAGTTCTAGCGCATATGAGGTTGATGATTCAGTCTTGGACTTGAATGAGCTTCGCTTCATTTTACCCATCTCACATGCTGAACAAAGTGAGTCCTTTTTAAACCTCACTTCTGATAGACCTTTTACCAGACCTTGTCTCTGAAGCTTAGCTATTGATCTGAAATTCTGGTGAGACAAGCGATGATGCCACGTCCATGATTGTGCTTTAGAAGCTTTAGTTAGTAAGCATACGAGACGTGTGGTGGATAGTGTTGGAAAATTTACATAATATAGATTTCCACGGCGCTCAGCTCTAAAGATTCCGTAACCATCAGGATCCTCAAGATAACAATGAGATGTTGTGAAGCGTGTGTGTTCCAAAATCTAGTTTCTTAAACAATAACAATCAAACAAACAAGATTCAAATCAAAGATTACCTGTTTGATTACTTTGAATTTCACAATTTACACTTTCTCTCTCTAGAACTCTTTCTCTCTCTAAAACGTATTCTCTCAAATTTGATATTACAATTTTCCAACTTCCAACCCTTTGATTCTACTGAAAACACAAGAAGAAAAATGTATTTATACTAACACCTAATACTAAGGAAGCAACAAATACAAATACAACTAAGTTTGACTTATTACGAATAGACTTTGACTTTTAATGAGATTTGACTTTTTTCAGCTTTGACTTTCTCAACTTTGACCTTCAGAATACTTGATCTTGTATCCAACAGATTTATGCGCTAACAATCTCCCCCTTTGGATTCAAGATCATTGTTGAAAGATTTAGCAATTAAGTCTTCACTTTAAGCTCTGTCTGAACAATCTCCCCTTTTTCTTTGACGGTCTTCTTTCCAAAACTGTCTTCAAACGAGTAACAATCTCCCCAAAACTTTCACACAACACTTTCAGACTTTGGAAAGAAAATTATCTTCAGATTCAGCTCACCTTGCTTTAACAAATAATCTTCAAAGAAAATTTCCTCAAAAACTTCAGAAATTCTTTGATTGTCTTCAAATCTTCCCTTTGAACTTTCTGACTTGAATATTTCAGAAAATCAACTTCACAAAACTTTATCAGATCTTGTTATCATCTCTTCCAAACTTCCAAACTTTAACATTTCTTCATATCATCTCCCCCTTTTTGATGATTTGAGCATCTATATCATCAAAACTTTTCGTCCAAGAAATGTCTTTGACCATTCTGATCTGTCATACAGAGCCTCTGATTTGGTAACCATAACCAAGTATTCATCTAGATCTTTGCAAATCCAAACAAAATAAGAATAGGTAACTCCTGAATCAACAGATGAATCAGTTAAAATGTCTGTCAGTAACACAAAGTCACTGTGTGTAACAAATACACAATATAAAGGAGCTTTTTGATGTTCACTCCCCCAGGGCTTCCATCCAATCATCGAAATACCACAAAGGCAATTTCTATGAATGTTATGACAAAGAAACAAATTCTTTGTGTGCTCGTGCATGTGTTGAAAGAATTAAGCACAAATAATTGCTTTTCAATAAGGCTCAAAGTTGTGTAAACCACTGAGACAACATTAGATAAACACAGACTCAATGTGCATGATTGAAGTGCGAAGGTGGGGCAGACTTCCTTCTTTTTCAATATCCAGATTTTCCAAATGAAAATCAGATAGATTATGTGCTGCGTCCCCTTTAAAGTATGAAACATTTTCTTTTTAAGAAGAAAATGAGTGGTTGGTGGGATTTAAACAAGAGTTGGCATGGGCTATTTGCCTATTTCAATAACATTCACCAAAGAATTGTGAAATGCTAGTAATGTGGCTGCCCGGCTCAGAAAGTATTGGTGCAGAGTTTGATATTCTTTTACTCTGATCTCACACCCTCTTTCTTTTAATCATTAAGCGCACTACTAACCAAACTCTCTTTTCCATTTTACCTCATCACACAACCCACATTCATTTCTTTTTGACTCCTCACACTCAATCTCTATGGATTAACTTCTTGGGTAGAAATCACTAGTTAACGTGATTCCATAGAAGTTCAGATAATTCATAGCACAAAGAACCCATATAATCCTAATAAGCATGTGTTGTTCAAGATGGTTTAACTATATCAGTTAAAGCTCAATAATACAAATGTCAGATGAATGTATGCTCAGAATATAATTATGAAGATATGAGCATTTTAAAAACATCGAAGTATTTTCAAACAAGTATATTAATGCAAAAGACTTGTTTGAAAATCTGACATTGTATGAAAATGATCAGAAATGAAATGATATATCAATCAAAGCTTAAGGTCAAGAATAATGGATATTGTCTATATGAACCAAGATATAGACATTCTTGAAATGACGTTTTGAAATGAAATGACGCTCAAAATTCTTTGAAGTACAAGCGGGGTGTCTTACCATCGAAAAAATTATGTTTCAATATGAGACATGGTAAGAACTATTTGAACAAGAAATCAAACCAGTGTGTGTGAATACTTGAAAGTATATGAAAAGACAATACGCAAGTATTTATCTTTAGAAACACACGATTTATTTATCAATGAAGCACAAAAATAAAATGAAAATATTTAAAATCACACTTCCAAATTATAAAATCTGTTTAAGAATCGGGAAGTGGTTTGAACATTTAAGAACATGTTTTCTATACCTGAAAGTTGTCCTTCTTTCAAATATATTTGAGATTAAGATAAGAAATTTACCTGTTCGCGCAATCTTAATTCTCAGAAAGTCAAGCTGTAGTCATTTGGATATGATCTTGTCAGCTTCTCTCATCCTGCAAGTCTCAAAGTCTAGTCAAAAATTTATTCACAAAATTTATTCTAAAAGAAAATGACATAAAACAATAAAACAATTAATGTATGAGTTCTGATTTGAAGTAATCAGAAATCATAGTCTTACTCCTTTTGACTTAAAGGCTCCCCCTAAAATCATGCATCACAAAAATTTTGTTAGTTAAAATGTATAATGCAGAAATTAGTTTTGCTCCCCTCAAATGAATGTAGATCATCTAAAATCTTCTCTTACTCCCCCTGAGATCATGAGCAAACAATTAAAGTGCAGATATCTTTCAGAAATAAAGATAAAGAAAATGATGAAAAATAACAATTAGTAACTTTAGTAGGTAACAACCGATTACATCTTAAGATTTAACATACCAAGCTTAGAGACAAGAAAATTAAATCTCTTTTCATCTAAGGGTTTGGTAAATAAATCTGCATGTTGATAATCTGTTTTTACAAAATAAAGTTCAATTGTTCCTTTTTCTACATTATCTTTAATAAAATGATACCTGACATCAATGTGTTTGGTTTTCGTATGCTGGACAGGATTAGCAGATATGGCAATCGCACTCTTCGAGTCACAGTATATAGGAATTTTGTCAAACTTAAATCCATAGTCTCGTAGCTGTGTTCGCATCCACAAGACTTGAGAGCAGCAACTAGCAGCAACTACATACTCCGCTTCAGCAGTCGATGTGGAGGCACATAACTGTTTCTTTGATGCCCAACTAACAAGCTTGTCTCCAAGAAATTGAACGTGACCAGAAGTACTCTTTCTAGCCAACATACAACCTGCATGATCTGCATCTGAATATGCAGTCAGTTGAAACCCAGTATCTTTAGGATACCACAAACCAAGGTTTGTAGTGCCCTTCAGATATCTAAAAATCCGTTTGACAGCGGCCAAATGGGATTCTTTGAGAATAGCTTGATATCTAGAACATAAGCATGTTGAAAACATAATATCTGGTCTACTCGATGTAAGATACATTAACGATCCTATCATACCTCTATAAATCCTAACATCAACACTTTTACCCGAAAGATCAGTGTGGATATTAGTACCTGGTGCCATCGGGGTTCCAATTGGTTTACAATTTTCCATTTTGTACTTCCGAAGAATGTCCAAAATGTACTTATATTGGTTAATAAAAATCCCCGTAGAAAACTGTTTAACTTGTAGTCCGAGAAAGAAATTCATCTCTCCCATCATACTCATTTGAAAACGTGACACCATGAGGTTAGAAAAGTTTTTACAATATTTTGGATTAGTAGAACCAAATATTATATCATCAACATGTATTTGAATAAGAATAATATCAGCTTTTTCTTTCTTGATGAATAAAGTAGTATCAATCTTACCTTTGGAGAAACCAGACTTGACCAAGAATTTGAATAAGACATCATACCATGCTCGAGGGGCTTGTTTTAATCCATAAAGGGCTTTGTCCAAGATATATACATGATCTGGATTATTTGAATTGACGAACCCTTCTGGTTGAGACACGTACACTTCCTCCTTAAGAATGTCGTTCAGAAAAGCTGTTTTCACATCCATCTGAAAGACTGTGATATTTTTATGAGCTGCGTAGGCTAGAAACATTCTGATTGCCTCTATACGCGCTACTGGAGCATACGTCTCATCATAATCAATGCCTTCCTCTTGCCGGTAGCCTTTGGCAACAAGTCTAGCTTTGTTTCTTATGACGATACCATCTTCATCCTTTTTATTCTTGAATACCCATTTAGTGCCGATCACGGTTTTACCTTCCGGCTTAGGAACAAGTCTCCAAACCTTTAGGGATTCAAACTGATTGATCTCTTCTTGCATTGCAGATACCCAGTCCGAATCAGCAAGAGCCTCAGATACTCGTGTTGGATCAATCTTGCTGAGAAACGAGTCATGCATACATTGGTTAAGAGTCGCTGACCTAGTCTGTACAGGCTTGTTGAGATCTCCAATTACTTGATGTAATGGATGCTCTTTGGTCCAGCGATGCTCATGAGGGAGTGGAGTAGATGAAATTTGAATATGATCATCATCTAGAAATCCACTTTCAGATTCTTCAGCTTGAATAACAAGAGGGGGTTTTGCAGTTGAAGACTCAGGTGCAGAAGTATCAGCTGGAATAGCAGATTCTGGATGTTGAGTAGACAATATATCACAACTAACTGAAACAGTTACTTCTGGCTCAACATTTGCTTGTGCATCTTCAACTGTAGGAGTAACAATAGGAATGTGAGTTTCAGATTGAACGGGGGATGCTTGTTCAGTTATAACTTCTGAAGTGACTGGATGATGACAGCTTGTATCTTCAGACCTGTCAGTCACAGCAAATTTAGATACATTATTTCCAAGAAACTCATCATAAAAGAATTCAAATAACAAATCTAAATCAGTTAAATGAGAAGTAGATGTAGAAGCGTTATCCGAATTTTTCGCTGTAGAAACAGGTTCTGGACTGATCTGCCCAGAAGCTAATACTCCAGTAATAACGGGTTCTGAACTGATTTGATCAGAATCCATATCTTCATCAAATGTGACATTAACGCTCTCAACAACTGATTTTGACTTCTTCAGATAAACACGATATGCTGCAGATGTTGAAGAATAACCGATAAAGATGCCTTCGTCCGTCTTAGCACTGAATTTATTCAGACTCGCTCTGTCATTAAGCACAAAACATTTACACCCAAATACGTGAAAATATTTGATAGTTGGTGTTCTGTTGTTGATCAACTCATATGGAGTCTTTTGAAACCGGCGGTGTATCATGGAACGATTTTGAGTATGGCATGCAGTCGACACAACTTCTGCCCACAAGAATAGAGGTAAGTCCGATTGGCTGAGCATAGTCCGAGCGGCCTCGACTAGCGTTCGATTTCGCCTTTCGACTACTCCATTTTGTTCAGGCGTTCTAGCAGCAGAATACTGATGTGAAATCCCAACTGATTCGAGATATTCATCAACAATCTTGATCTTGAATTCTGTGCCATTATCAGTACGAAGAAACTTGACTGGTCGTTAGATTTTCACCTGGGTCGTCTTTAAGAAAGTAATGAGAACTTCCGGTGTCTCATCTTTTGAACGAAGAAATTTGACCCACGTGTATCTTGAATAATCATCCACAATAACCAACACGTATTTCTTTCCACCCAAACTCTGAGTTCTCATTGGACCACACAAATCCATGTGTAACAATTCTAACGGATAACTAGTGCTTGGTTCAGGCTTCCGTTTATGTGTGGATCTCTTCATCTTACCCTTTTCACATGCTGCGCATAAGTGTTCTCGTTCATATTTCAGCTCAGGAAGTCCTTTGACCAATTTCCCTCGAACCAGCTTATTGATATAACGAAAGTTCAAATGAGATAAACGTCTGTGCCAGAGCCAACTTTGTTGCATTGAAGCTTTTGTCATCAAGCAAACTTGATTGTCAATCTGAACTTTGAACAAATTGATGGTGTAGAGGTTGGTCTTTCGATTTCCAGATAAGAGTTCTGTTCCATCTTCAGTGCGAACTGAGTAACTCTTAGACTTGAAGTTGACCTCTAACCCTTTATCGTAGAATTGACCTATGCTGAATAAGTTGTGCCCCAAGCCTTCGACATAACTCACTTTACTGATCGTTATATTGTCTTGAATAATGTCACCATATCCTAAGATAGGTGAAAGCTGATCGTTCCCAAATCTGACATTTCCACTGAATTTCTCTGTATAGTTAGACAATAAATCTTTTTGCCCAGTCATATGCTTGGAACATCCACTGTCCAAGTACCACATATGCCGGGTCTGCAAGAGAAATCAGGAGATAATAGATTTAGGTACCCATTTAAAAACGGGTCCTAACATTTTAGCACAAGATTTTGGTATCCACATGAAAATGGATCCTCTGTTCTTTTGAAAACTTTGAAAAACATTTGATCTCGAAGAATTAACATGATAAGATCCATACCAATCAGAAGAATTATGAAAATAAGCAAAATCAGTTTTCCGATAATTAGGACGAGATTTAGTAGTAATAGGAGATAATTGAATCAATTGCTTTATTGAGTAACGCTTGTAAGAAGTTACAAGGTTTTGTTTATGAGAAGCACATTGACCAACTATATCAGAATCACTACTAACAGATTTAGTACAAGAATTATCAGTAACTGATTCAGCTATCTCAGCATCCTTCTGTTTTGGTCTCCATTCGGATTGAGCTTTTATCTTTTTCTTCCTTAAATCTGAAACATAAGATATAGATTTATTAGAAAAAGTAGATTTCCGGGATTGAGTTTTCTTTTGTGTACCAGTGTATTTCTGTTTCTGTAATCGTTGTTTCTTATGTTTCTTACCTTGAGCATAGTAATCAGCAGTTACAGAAACTGATTCACCAACCTTAGTTGAAGATTCAACAATATGAACATCACTTGGTAACACTCTTTTATTTTTAAGACAAGTAGAATGATCAGGAAGTTTAGAATAGACGTCAAACATATCAGATTCTTCCATGCACCCATTATCAGAATTAAAAGAATCATTTGCAGACTCAAATAAGTCATCAGAATTATCAGAGAAAGTTTGAGGTGCCTTTGAAACTGTAGAACACTTTGTTGATTTAACTTGAAAAATAGTGTTCTTTAAAACTGTAGAAAATACATTTTGTTCTATATCAACCAAAAGTTTTTCATCAGATAAAACATTTTCAAGCTCTACTATTTTGCTCTCAAGAATAGATGTAGGAACATAAACCTTTGCAATTGCAGGTTTTTCCTTCATCTCAGAAGTAGAATAACTAACAAAATAGTCGTTTGAAAGAACTTTGGGTGTTTCTGAAAGATAACTATCATTTAACTTTACATAGTTAAACGGTAGTTGCATTTTCTTTTTATTCTTCCTATTTTCAGTTTCTTGGATCTCAACTTCTTCTGGTAATTTGGTAACAAATTTGGGTTTCAAACGAGTATGTTTACCAGCACATTTCAGAAAATCATAGTTATAGAGGGCTGGTTGTTTTCTGATAGCTCTCTTAAGATAATGGGGGTTTTTAAAATCAAGTCCCCATTTCTCTTTAACATCTTCCTCTTCATTAGGTGCATTGAGAAAAATGGTTTGCTCTGTTTGACCTCTCGCATAAAGTTTTGCTTCCAGACCATTTACCTTCTTGTTCAAAAGCTTATTCTCAACATGCAGTTTATGAACAGTTAGTGCATATTCTCTTTTCTCAAACTCATATTTAGAAACTTTAGCTTCAAAATCAGAAATCTTCTTTTCAAAACAATCTACTTGAGATTTAGAATTAAAATCAGACTTGCGTAAAGAATCAATGAGATCTTTGTTCACAATAACAGACTTATTAAGCTCAAAGATCTTATTATTTCTTTTAACAACCTTTTCTTTTTCCTGTTTCAATTTATTTTGTAAATCTTGAAGCTCAACCACCATGGTTTCCATTTTAGTAATAAAATCTTTTGCAATTAAGTTTAATACCTCACCAGCGGTCTCGTCATCTGACACATCATTCTTCACTTCTTTTCCCATGAGACATAGATGAGCATTTTCTTTCTTTTCTTCCTCTTCACCTTCTGAATAATCCAACCAAAACTCATCTTCAGCCATTAAAGCTACACCCGCTTCTTGTTGTCTTGCCAAAAGCAACTTATTCTGATAGTACTGAGAGTTGCGAACTTTCGGCTTCCGACAATCTTTTGCAAAATGACCCATCTTGCCACAATTGTAGCATTTGATTGAGTCAGTTGCTTGCTTTTCAGTAGCAGTGTAATCATTCATGAACTTCTTCTTCTCATCGGGTTTCTTCTCCATATATCTTTTCTCTTCATATCTCTTTCCTTCCACTCTTTCACGATGCTCATGGTTCTTAGAACTTAATGAAGAATACCTTTGAGAATTTGATCCCGGCTTCTTGTAGAATTTCTTTTGAAAAGTACGGGTCAATAAAATCATTGCTTGCTTCAGACTTTCACCATCATCACCATCTGATGCAGATTCAGATTCAGAAGATGTAAGAACTTTCTTCTTCTTCTTTTCTTTCTCCTTCTCTCCGGCTACCAAAGCAATAGGATCAGGAACTTTTTCTGCTTTCTTTTTCTCAACTCTCTTTTCCTCTACTTCTTCTTCATTCTGCCTCAGAGTCTCATACACTTCATGTAAAGGAATCTCATTCAGATCCTTCATCTGTTTCATCCTACGAGTATGCTTCTTCCATTCAGGTCGTAGAATGCTAAGGAATTTGACATTATTTTCCAGCTGCTTCTTGTTCACCTTGTTCTTTGTCAGTTCATTCAGAATAACAGTAAACCGTTCATATGTATCTTCCAGACTCTCATTCTCTTTGGCTTTGAATTCCTCGTAGCGATTGATGCAGTTAGCCACTTTCATCTGATTCCCTACTTTGGATCCCATCATCATCTTTTCCAATTGATCCCACATCTTCTTAGCATCATGCTTGTAGCTATCAATCTTGATGTAAATGTCATTAGGAATGCTTTGAAGTAGAAGAGACCTTGCTTGCCTATCTACTTTATGCCGTTTCTTTTGTTCTTCAGAATATTATGATAAATCCACTTTAGATGGTTCTGTCTTTAATTCTCTTTCCTCATCATCATTAACATTATCAGTTGAATCTTCATTAACAGGTACTTGAACTATGATCGGTTTCATAGGACCTTCTGTTATTGATAGAAGAATATTCTCTCCATTTGCATGTCGGTCTATGAAATCCAAAAATCTGTCCTTCCATTGTTCATATTCTCCTTTAAACAGCACAGGAGGATTGACATCGGTTCCAATGGAAAGTGCATCTTTTGAAGTCATCTTCTTTAAACCTGTTTGAAAAATATATCAAATAAGAAACTAGAACTGGTCGTTAGTCCAAAATATGAAATCACAAGAAAAATCTTGAAAAAAAAAATTCAGAGATTTTGATCACAGAAAGAACTTTTGATCTGAGAAACACGCAGATCGAGATTTGCGCGTTTGATAAACTCTCAAGCAAACTCGCAGATAAACTCGCAAGCAAACTCGCAGGCAAAACTCGCAAGCAAACTCGCAGGCAAACTCGCAGATCAAACTCGCAGATGATGAAACTCGCAAGTGCCTAAACTCGCTAAAAACTGTTCACGCTGAAACTCGCTAACAGAGGCTTGCGCGTTTACTAAACTTGCACGTCGAAGAACTAGCAAACCACCAAACTCGAACGTCGAAGAACTCGCTAATCACTATTCCTCCTGAAACTCGCTAGCTTCGATTAGCGAGTTTGTAGAACTCGCTGGCCACTACTAACGCGTTTCTTAGAACTCGTAGATAGCCCTTGCGCGTTTTAGACCAAAAATTTATTCCTTCGACTTGCGCGTTCTAGGTTATGAATCTTGCGCGTTTCACGACGAACTAGCGCGTTTCACGAAGAACTTGCGCGTTTGAGAGATCTAGCGCGTTCTTCCTTCTGTCGACCCAAAGACTAACTTTTCCATCTGATTTCGATCTTTTCTTGTTCAAACGATCTGTAACTTTGAACGAACCTTTGGAATCTACCCAAGAACAAGTTACAATAGACGATTTTTACAATTAAACACTTACAAATCACATAGATTGATGAAACAGTGACTTACGACTTTGTGTACAAAAACTTAACAAAAAATCACAAAATTCGTGTGATTAACAATGCAATACAGAAATTGAATTACAAAGACTCGATCTAATACACTTTTAGAACAATTCCTAAACAAAATCTGCTCCAAAATCTCACTCAAACTCAAACTTCGATTTTCGGCTCAAGAACAGTGACGAACCAAGCTTTTCTCGAATTTCTTGATCTGATTTCACCTTTGGATCTGCTCTGATACCAATTGTGTGTTCCAAAATCTAGTTTCTTAAACAATAACAATCAAACAAACAAGATTCAAATCAAAGATTACCTGTTTGATTACTTTGAATTTCACAATTTACACTTTCTCTCTCTAGAACCCTTTCTCTCTCTAAAACGTATTCTCTCAAATTTGATATTACAATTTTCCAACTTCCAACCCTTTGATTCTACTGAAAACACAAGAAGAAAAATGTATTTATACTAACACCTAATACTAAGGAAACAACAAATACAAATACAACTAAGTTTGACTTATTACAAATAGACTTTGACTTTTAATGAGATTTGACTTTCTTCAGCTTTGACTTTCTCAACTTTGACCTTCAGAATACTTGATCTTGTATCCAACAGATTTATGCGCTAACAAAGCGAACTTGGTATTTCATGTCACAGAAGTGACTGGTGTTGAACAGGTTATGATCAAGGTCATCAACATATAACACCTTTTGTATCTTCATAACTCCGTTATAAAGCGTTCCGTATCCTCTAACATGTCCTTCTACTTCATAATTGTCAAAACGAACTGTTCCAGCAGGCTCCTCCACATAGTTATGTAGTAGGTGCTTGAATCCTATCATGTGGCATGAACAACCTGAATCTATCACCCACAATCGACAGGCCTGCAAAAGAAACAATTAGTTTGGCTTTGTTACCCATATCCAAATGGGTCCTTTGCTGTTAGCCGCAAGCAGTTCAGGAATATTACTAGATTTGACTTTTACTCTCCATTCATATCATGGTTTCGGAACCTATTTCCAAACCATTCTAACTTCTAATTCATGAGGTTGCTTTTTAGATCTCAGATTAGTAACCTTAGCACGGAAAACTTTAGGTTGCGTGGAAGAATTGGAATTACAGTTCGTTTAACTTTCTTTTTGCTTTTCTTGCTCTTAGGAGTGGAGTTGTATTTAAAAGAATTGTCCCAACATTGTTTGCAATATAAGTTCTATCGAGTTAATGTCATAAATTTAGATTTATCGGAATAAATCTGACATCCATACTCATCAAAAGAAGTACATCTCAAATCATCACTGTCTTGGGTACAACTGTTTTCAACATCAGTTTCACAAACATTTAAACAATCATTATTATTCTTCGTTCTCCTCCAAACTCCATTACCATTCAGAACTAAAACAGAAACAGAAACCTTGTCAATCTTTTTCTTAGAAGGCAATCCTTTTCTTGAAATACCTGAAGTCTCACCCTTCTCAAAGATACTTGGTTGATACTCAGGGCATTCAGAATAAATGACTGGAGGTTTTGTAGACTCATCAAATTCTGGATTAGATCTTACCTTCCACCTTTGTTCATTAAGCATCTGCTTGTCATTTGAAACATTTTTAAACAAGGTGACTTTCAAATCATTGATCTCTTTGCAAAGCTCTTGATTGTCTTTCACAGACTTTTCAAGTTTAAATTTGAGATCAAAGTTTTCATCTTCAACTGCATCAAGAAATTTTTGCAACATATCAATTTGTTTCATCAAATCAGATGTATGATCACTCACATAATCTGACTCTTTTGAAATAGAAATGGGATCAGGGTCTGAAGCATTCATCATTTCAGAAAATATTGCTTCAGTCATGTTCTCAACAAACTCCATTTGATCATTTTTAAAACAAGATTTATTCGTGACATTGGCCTCTTCTTCAACCTTTTCAACAAGTAAAGGTTCAAGAGTAATAGGGTTTGAAACTGATGGTATAATTAATGGATCTGCATCCGATTCCTATTCATCATATTTGCATTCAGTTTCAGAAAGGATTTTGTCATTGTTGACTGATTCATTTGAAGGTGTGGTAAATAGTGTTTCAAACTCAACGAATTCAATCTTTCGAGTCTTATAACTCTTGTTTAAATCACTATATTTAAAACAACCGATTTAAAAGAATTTTGTGAATCAGCACCACTAGACTTATCCTCTCCTATTACTTCTTTACCTTTGGTCTCTGTAAGAGGTTTAGTGTGTGTCCCACAATGTATATAGATCAAGATTTAGAACAATCAAATACCAATCAAATCACTTTTATTAATCACAAGTCTGGGTTACAATATTTCTCTCTCAACACTTCAAACTCGTATGACTTTGAATAATAGCTCCTTACAAAGAACACGTACAAAACCAATTTATACAAAGACAAGGAACACGCAAAACACTGTTCACGCACACAACAAAAACGCGCAAACAATATAAAACAGGAAAAAATACAATGTTGATTTTGACTTTATTACACTAGACTTTGACTTTCATTGAGAGTTGACTATAGCTTTGACCTTCAGTCTTCAGTCTTTTATGATCTTGTATCCAACATATTTATGCTCTAACAATCTCCCCCTTTGGATTCAACATCATCACAAAAATATTTTGCAATTCAATCTTCCTCTTTAGGCTTCATTATAACAATCTCCCCTTTTCGACAGATTTTCTTTTTAAGGCACAAGCATTGTGTCAGGATCGAAATTCAAACAAGAATTTAATTGACACACACTCAGAAACAATGCTAAAAAAGTTGCGGAAAAACACTTTAACACTAACAATCAATGAAACAGTATATCAAACTCAAATCACAAGTTTATATTGATTCAACTTGATGATTACACACAAAACCTCAATCTGTTGAACAGACTCAACAGATGTTCTATACTTCTCTATAGAAAGGATCTAAACTAGTCTTGAGGTTAATGATCTCTAAAACAAAACCTTATGAATGAAAATTATATCTTTACAATCAAATACTTCTATACTATATATACAAAACTGGATACACGATAATTATCAAAATACAATTGATCTTCAGTATCAATACCATAATTATCTTCAGTCTTATCTCCAGCTTGTCTTTATCTCCAAATCATCTTTATCTTTAGAAGCAGCACTAATTATCTTCAAAAGTATTAACCATCTTCAGCAGTATTAATCTTCAGCAGTACTAACTACTAGCAGTAAGAACTCTCCAAGCAGTACTAACTATTCAAGTAGCAACACTAACTCTTCAAGCAGTATTAATTCTACTAGTAGTAGTAATCTTGATAGTCTGGCAGTAGTAATTACTTAACAACATTAATCAGCAGTATAAACCATACTTAGCATATTCAGACCCAACAATCTCCCCCTAACTTAACTTTTCAGAAAGAGAAGTTAAGTTCTTCATGATATGGTCTTCATGATGCTTTCAACACTTCAGTTTAGTTGCCCAAATTTGGATCCAGTCCCAGACTTTGATTGATGATTCTTCTGACTAGAATCATGGCCATTTCTGAATCCTTTGAACATGTCAACTTAGCATTCAACATTACTTGAAGTTTAGCTTTGCTGTGATCATAAACCTTATCCACCAGGTAGTACTCATGATAGGCTCTATCTACAGTTATGACATAGACTCCACACCTTTCAAATAGCATCCAATTTTCTATTCTTTTGAATTTATTCTTTAGATGCAAATCTCTGATCACATGTTGAACATTGCTGGGATCAAACATCATGCATAAGTACTCCAAGGCAAATCTGATTAAGCTCCTTTCTTCTCCTGTCAAAACCATTTCATACAGGCTCATTCCAACTTTGAACATTTCTTCTAAATCTGATCTGGAACAACTTCTGATGATTTTTCCCCAAGTAGAGTAAACCTCATACTGATCTCCCATCCTTTTAATCCTGAAATATTTCTTCCTTTGATCTTCCAGGATGTCCCAAAAGATAATCTCAGGGGCTCTTTCAGAAATTGGATCAGCTTGTACAGGATCTTTATCTGTCACAGTCATATACAAGTCAAACTGCTCATTTTGTTGCTGATTTGACTGCTCTGGAGTCTGCTCTGGTTCTGCTGAAGGTGTAACATTAGGTTATACTTCTTTTTCTGCTCTTTCTTATTCAATTCTTGCCCTTTTTGCCTTTGTCTTGGTGGCAATGGATTTCTTTCTTTTGATGACTCCAATTTGCTGAGCCAAAGTCTCTTCTTTCTTTTCTTCTTTCTTTTCCTTGATAGGAGTGCCTTCTTCACTTTCAGGGAAGGGTTGTTGTATGTTGAGATCATGCCTCTCTTTCATCCTCCTTTCAGCTTCTTCCCTTTGAGTGGAGTCCCCTTTCAGATTTGACACCTCCTTTGTATATAACTCCTCTATCCTACCATAGGCCATGTTAGTAAACATTCCTTCAGGAACTCCAAGAGCTCCTTTCAGAAAGTTTATCATTTTCCTCATTTCTTGATTAGCCAGGAAGGTCTTTGAGGGTTGTCTTTGTCTTTGCTTTAATGCCAGCCTTTGCGTTGAAGTCTTCTTTGTAACTATCTTGGCAGCAGCTTCATCCTTCAAACTCTTTTGATATTCTTCATTGAGCTTTTTAGCCATATCCAGTGCAAGCTCTCTGTCTTTGGCAGATTGAATTTCTTCTTCCTTTGCCAACTCTGCTTGAAGCTGTTTGGCCACTTCTTCATCTAACTCTATCCGATTCTTTTTCTTTAAAGGTTGAGCAGTTTCAACCATCTTCTCCTTTCCCTTCTTCTTTGCATCCTCCATGCTGACCTCTTTTTCTTTCTTTTCTAATCCTCCTTCTTTGATTATTACTTCCTTAGCCTTTTGAGTGGCTTTGGGAGTGTCATTCTTAGCTTTGACCAAGGTTTCTACAATCTCCATTTCCTCTCTGGACAATGATGTTTCTGCTACTGGTTCTGTTTCTACTTATTTCTCAGTTACTGCTGCTGGTTTAGTTTCTACTTCTTTCTCAGTTACTGCTGTTGGTTCAGTTTCCACTTCTTTCTCAGTTACTGCTGCTGATTCAGTTTCTAATGCTTTGCTATTTTCTTTTTCCTTATTCAGCTCCCCCTCAAACTGAGCTTCCATACCAGTAAGACTGTGTTTCTCCCCTTCATCTTGTTTCTCCCCCTTGTTGAAAGCATCTCCCCTCTTCTTCAAGACATACTGCTTTCTTTTCTTTTTCTGTACCAAATTCATCACCATCTTCTTCAATTTGGTAATCTGCACTTGTTGAGACAGAATTACCAATTTCATCTCCTCTATATCTGAGCCTTGCTTGATGACATCAAGATTAATGTTTCCTATAGTATCCAACAATTCCTGGTAGTTATATCTGTCATCACCTCCTTTGGGTGTGTTTGCCACCCTTGAAGGATCCTTGGATCTTTTAGTAGTAGAGGTCTTCAGCCTAGCAGAGGCACCCTCTACCCCCTTGGTTTCTTGGCACCTGGGACCTTTGGATGATTGCTCACCCAAAGTTGCCATGGGGAAGGTCTTAGATATGTTTACACTGTCCTGCCCTGCACTTTGTGCAAAGTCAGTAGTGTGAGCCTTACAGCCCATATGCTCTTCCCTCTCCTTATTGAGCACCTTCTTGGGGTTGGGAGACACCCCTGTGGTTTCCCTTTGGATATTCTCTAATGGAGAATGCTCCATTAGAGGGCTTGAAGGTTGTGGGGGTGAAGGTACAAGAAGGGAAGGAACCTTCTTTACCTTTTTCCTTATATAAGTGTGAGTGATGGGTGATGTTGGCTTTTGAAGAAGGGACTGAGGGATGTTAATAGAAATGAGTGGTGTGGGTAGGTCATCAGTTTGGTTGTCAGATGAGGGCTTTGACACTGATGCCTCACCATGGGAAGGAGACACACCCATCATTGTAGAGAACAATGGTGTGTCAATACCTGAGAAGTCCTTACTAGGCCTCCTCATATTAGAAAACACCTTCCCTTTTGGGACCTTTGGTACATATACCTCATTAAACTGAGGTAAATCCGTCAATTCTTTATTCAGTAAAGCTTGCACAAACCTGGGATACATATAAAAGGATTTTGTTTTGGTATCCAGGTTTGACAGTAAGTCATTGAAGATCATTTGTGAAAAATTGAACTTCCTGGAGGTTGCTAAGAAGACCATAGCATAAGCAATGGTATTGTCGAACTCACTCCAGCCAGTTGTTTTCTTTGAAATACAGTGTTGAAGGATATGAACAAAGAATCTCCACTGTGGTGAGAATCTGTTCTTGAAAAATTTGAAGACATCAGTGGGACCTTCATACCCCATATTACAGAGAGCTTGGAAGAGATCTTCCTTGGGTAAAGAGGTTATACCTGAGGCATCATCTAGTTGTAGATGAATGCGAATAGCTCCTTCTGTGATTGTCAGGGGTTTATCACACACCCTTGTTTGGATGACCTGATTGCCATCTTCAGTATGAATAGCAGCATTGGCCCAGAACTGCCTTTGGTGTTCCACACAGATTGTGGGATTGACAGTTAATGCGTGGGCTATGTGTGAGGATCTTAGGAAATCCACAATGTGATGAAATCCCTCTGCTTGATTTGGTTTGAGTAGCATTGCTAATTCATTGTGTTCATCGACAAACATCAGTTCAACCATCTTTTTGAGTGATTGGTCGAATCTAGGGTTATGCACTGGTAAGAGAGAATTCAAGAGAACAAGAGAGAGAGAGTACACTAGTAGGAAATTCAAAGAGCCGTTTGTGATTTTGGCGGTCACACAGGGTATTTATAGGTGAAGGGAGTACGTTAGAAGCAGTACTAATTACCTTAGCAGTATTAACGAACTCGCAGTATTAACTCATAGCAGTATTAACCCATACTGGCAGTACTAACACAGACTAGCAGTATTAACACATACTAGCAGTATTAATACATACTGTGACAACCATCAAAGTCCACACTATGAGGTTAGCTTCTGTACTTTTGGAAGTAAAAATTTAAGTATGTCACTCCTAGAAATGCATAAAAGCCTTTAAGATAAAAGTTTCCCGAAAAATTTAGAAGTCGCGTTAAAAACCCAGAACAGTTCCGCATCTGACCGTCACTGTCCAGAAATGCCAAAATAAGTGATTAAAAGTCCAAAATCCATAAACTATAAGAATCAGTATGTTTAATTTGTCTAGTATTGCTAAATTTTCAAATTTGACATTTTTTAGCAAATATTGAGAATCGGGTATTTCGGTTCTCAAATATATCTGATATTTTATGGATTAGGCTAGTAATTTATTTAAAATTTTAAATTAATTCATAATGGTGTTGGATGAGTCATTGGACACATGTCATGACTACACCAATTTATTTGTTAATTACTTTTAAAAAAAAAAAATTAAATCATTAAAACACCAAAAACTAGCCAAAACTCTCATTTTAAAAAAAAAAATCTCTTCAACTCCCTCTCCCTCTCCTCTCTTGTACGGCCACCACCATCACCATCACCACCACCATTCCATTTTCTTGTTATTAAAAAAAAAAATCAAAATCCAAGCAAGAAACCATCAACAATTTGAAGTTAGAATCAAATTTCTCCATCCAATCTTCAAGGTAATCTCAAAAACTACATTTTTTTTTACATGCATGTTCTCATTTTCGATTTTTGGGAGTAAAAGATTGCATCTAAATGTGGTATAAATTAGGTTTTTGTTGATAAAATAGATTGCAAATTGATGTTTATGTATTCAAAAATGAGTTTTTGATTCTTGTTTATTTTTTTTTTCAAAGAAAACTTGTTTATCATCAAGTTTAGGGTTTATGATGATAATGTTGAATTTTGGTATCATGAACCACTAAAATATTGGTATTATTGAAATTATGATTATGTTATCATAATGAAATGTTAGTATAAAAATGTTCTTATGAAGGAATTTCCCAAATTCCACATGATTAAGAACTTAGTAGTGATGATAATATCACTTATTTGGTGTTGTGTTCATGCATGCATTTGGATGAGCATTTAGATTACAATGAATCCATGATGCATAAGTTAGTTTATCATGTAATGAGGAGTGAAGACATGGTTTATAACCAAAAACCATGTCTAATGATCATCATTTTTGGCTTAAAAATAGTATTCTCTTCATTTTTAGAATCTGTCCAGAAAATGGACTCCACTTCTAGCTTGCACAACTCACGAACCACATGTCCAAATTTTGGGTTTTTGCTTCTAGACTTTAATTTAGAGTGTTAGTTTTCTAAAAAGTCCGAAAACACTGAATTTGGAGTTGATTTGGGCACTCAAATGGAATTTATAAGAAAAGGGTGCAATCTGTCCGGTGAGGACAGATTCATACACCCAACTTGTAAAGCCATAACTCCCTCATTACTTATCCAAAATAAGTGAATCTTTTTCCAAATGATAGGATTTTGAGTTAGGTTTGAATCCATATATGGATCACTGTCTAATTCCAGGAATTGATACCCCAAAAGCCTGTTACAAGTGAGGTATGTCACTGATCCGAAAATCAGTGACACTCTGTTTTGTAAAAATTATTTGAGGTATCAAAAGTTATACAAAAATTATAAAAAAATGTAGATTTACTCTAAACATATCATAGTACCACCAAAAAAATTTATGATTAAATAATTCTCTTGGGAATTTAAGTTTCCGTGGTGATTTTATCAAATAACTTTCTGGACAACAAATGCTGAATCCAGAAAGGTGATCCTATTAAGTCTAAATTCTGTTCTATTGCATTTTGGGACTTTGTATAGTTTAAAAATGGATGTGGACTAAGGAATTTATATAATGGCATTTCATGGGACAATTGGACATATTTGTTGGACATCGGAATAGGGCATTAATGTGTTCCACTATGGCAACTCTTGTATAGGGAAACTAAGGGTGTGGCAAACTCCATAAAGTATCAAAGTAAAGTTTCACCCGTTCTATTCGTTAAGGTGAGTATTCACATCCCCATTTTACTTGTTTTGAATAAATTTTGGGGTGAAAAGCATGCTAACTTGTGTTATAAAGATTCATGAGTAGTTTAAATCGTTATGCGATATTAATCGCCAAAGCTTACTTAAGCATTAAATTAAAATGGTATGACATCGTATGATCGGTATGTTGAGTTTTAAAGTAAAGTAAAGAAAAGTCCCCTGTACACTACTATTAACTCATGAACAAATGGTCCTATAGTATTAGTGGATAGCGCTATTTGGACTAACAAACCCACCTTAATACTGACGAGTAAGGGTGCACTATACTAGAGAATGCGGACACTCATTTGGAGTAGGCCGCAAGGGGCTGGAAAGAGCTAAGTCCGGGACGGTTTAGTAGTGGCTCAACAAGACGAAAGAAAACCGAACCATGTCATACGAATGTTGAAACGATAAAGCTCATGAACATTTTCGATTTAAGATATCGAATAAATTCGAAAGTTATATTTATCAAACCCTGCATACAAAATCGTTTTGTGCATAGTTGAAAACCTGTGAACTCACCAACTCTATGTAGTTGATATCCGTTTTTATACATGATTTTCAGGTAACAAAGACGGTATGCCTTAGAAGATTTTTGCATACACGCCATGTCTTGGAAAGAAAACTCTTTTGTTCTAGATTGTATAATATTTATGAAATGTTTGGGCTTGTAATCGTATTAATTTAGTAATGATTATTGTAATGACTTTTCTACATAAAAAAAAAATTTGTTATGTTGGTATAGCTATACACTTGTGTTCATGTTTCGAACTGTCATACTCCGTACTTCCGCTTTAGCGGGGTGTGACACATACTAGCAGTATTAACATGTACCAGCAGTAGTAACAATGATTAGCAGTATAAATAAGTCAAGCAGTAGTAACTTTGCACTGACAGTATAAACCACCTAGCAGTAGTAACCATACTTAACCATTTTTTAACTATTATTATGAGTAATGCAGTGAGCCGTATTAACTGAACGAGAAGTACCAAGTATCCACTCCAAACAATCTGAAATACTTAAACACACAGGAGTTAATAGCACCAATTTAATGAAAGTAACTAAGGAGGAATCTGTATAGGTACATAAAGAGAATGAGAATATACTTATTCATTGTTCATCATGCCCACACTTGTGACCAAGAATGTGAATCTACCCACATCAAAAGCTTTTGTGAATAGATCAGCAAACTGGTTACTTGTGTGTACTTTCTGAACCTGAATTAGCTTCTTCTCATTACAGTCTCTGATAAAATGATACCTTATTTCTATATGTTTTGTTTTTGAATGCTTGACAGGATTATTAACAATGCTAATAGCACTGCTGTTGTCTATGAAAATAGGAGTGTGAAGAAATGTCATACCATAGTCCAGCATTTGATTCTGAATCCATAGCACTTGTGAGCAGCAACTTGCAGCAGCTATGTATTCTGCTTCTGTTGTTGATATGGACACTGTGGTTTGCTTCTTACGTTGCCATGATACGAGTCTTGTACCAAAAAACTGACATCCTGCAGTTGTAGACTTTCTGTCCAAGTTAGCTCCACCCAAATCACTATCTGAATATGCAAGTAGGTCAAATGGTGAGTCATGAGGATACCAAAGTCCTAATCTGGGTTGACCTTTGAGATATGTGAATATCCTCTTGACTTCTTGAAAATGTGATTTCTTTGGCCTAACTTGAAATCTTGCACATACACAAACAGGGAACATGATATCTGGTCTAGAAGCTGTGAGATACATGAGAGAGCCAATCATGGATTTGTAATAATGAACATCCACATCCTCCCCTTCAAGATCTACAGTAATCTGTTTGTGTGTCTCCATGGGTGTGCTTGCAGGCTTGGAATCTGAGAACCCAAACTTGGTTAAAATGTCCTGCACATACTTGGTTTGGCTTATGAAGATTCCATCTTGTTTCTGCTTAACCTGTAGCCCAAGGAAGAAAGTAAGTTCACCCATAGAACTCATCTTGAATCTCTTATGCATTAACTCTTCGAAATCTCTGCACAATTGATCTTTTGTGGATCCAAAGATGATGTCATCCACATAGATTTGCACTAACAGGATGTCCTTCTTGTTCCTTTGAATGAACAGAGTTTTATCAATGATTCCTATCTCAAAACCATTTTCCAAGAGATAGGTAGACAAAGTGTCATACAAAGCTCTTGGTGCTTGATGTAGTCCATACAGTGCTTTCTTCAATTTGTATACTCTGTCAGGGTACTTGGGATTTTCAAACCCTGGGGGCTGACAGACATATACTTCTTCTTCAATTTTTCCATATAGAAAAGCACTTTTCACATTTATTTGGTAGAATTTGAACTTCATGAAGGAAGCATAGGCTAAAAACAACCTAATTGCCTCAATTCTAGCCACTGGTGCAAAAACCTCTTCATAATCAATTCCTTCTTCTTGAGTGTACCTCTGTGCTACCACTCTAGCCTTGTTCTTGATCACTATCCCTCTGTCATCCTTCTTGTTTCTGAAAATCCATTTTGTCCCTATTGCTCTGTATCCTTTAGGCAGTTCTACCAAATCCCATACATTTTGCAGTACAAACTGCAGCAGCTCCTCTTGCATTGCTTCTATCCAGCTTGGATCTTTCATTGCATCATGTGCTTTTTTGGGCTCAACCTGAGATAGAAAGCAAGATAGTAAGCCTGATTGTATGTCTTTTAATCCTCCCAACTTACTCTGATTCCTTGTGATGATTGGAGAATTGATGTCACCAATCACCAACTGAGGAGGATGATCTTTATGCACTTTTGTTTGATGAAAAGCCTCTTCATTAATGTCTGCATCCAGATTAGAGTCATTTTTTTCAGGAGAGCTGCCACCAAACACTGAGGAGTTCTCATCATCACTGTCATCTTCTGCCAATGCAGGCATCTCAGATTCTAGATGTTCTGAAGTAAAAAGTTGATCCTGCTTTTCACCTCTCTCCTCTTCATTCTGAGTAGTTTCAGTATCCTTTGATTCTGAAGCATCTTTTTTCTCTTGAACACAGAGTTCAGTAGACTCTGCTGTAGGAATTGGGAATAGCACAAACTCTTGTCCTTTGACTTGTACTGATTCTGTCCCTGTTCCTGCATTATTCTCATAACTGAAACCCAAAGAATTAGTTAGTGAATCAATGTCAAAAAGCCAATCAGGGCCTGTACCAAGTTTATTTGGTGTGCTCTCATTGCATTTGACATTGTCACTTTCCTCAATTATTCTAGAAGAGGTATTAAATACTCTGTAAGCCTTACTATGGGATGAGTAACCAACCAGAAATCCATCATCTGCTTTGCTATCAAACTTGCATAAGTGAGTTTTGGTATTAAGAATTGTACAAGGACACCTAAATGGTTTGAAAAAATCCAATAAAAGGTTTCTTCTTGTTAAAAAGTTCATATGGTGTCTTGCCTTGAGATTTAACTATTAGAACCCTGTTTTGAACATAACAAGCAGTATTAACTGCTTCTGCCCAAAATGTAACTGGTAGTTTTGAATCTGCCAACAGGGATCTTGCAGCTTCAATCAGTGTCCTATTTCTCCTCTCACCAACTCCATTCTGTTGAGGGGTCCTAGGAGCACTGTATTGTCTCTCAATACCTTTTTCCTCACAGAAGTTGTTTAGATCATGGTTTTTGAATTCAGTTCCATTATCAGATCTGATGATTTTAACTCTTTGATTTGTTTGGTTTCAACTCTGAGAATAAAGGATTTGATCAGTCCATTTGTCTCATCCTTTGTCCTCAGAAAATAGACCCAAGTGAATCTAGAGAAATCATCAACAATAACTAAGCAGTAAGATTTCTTGCCAATACTCATCACATTTGTAGGGCCAAACAGATCCATATGCAGTAAGATAAGAGGTGAAGAGATTGTATTTATCTCTTTGGACTTATGAAAAGTTTTGTGTTGTTTGCCTTTAAGACATGCAACACAATGATCATCACATGAAAATACTTTTTGTGGTAAACCTCTTACAAGGTTGTTTTTCACAAGATTATTCATTGTTTTAAAGTTCATGTGACACATCCTTCTGTGCCATAGAGATGATTCATCAACAGAAGCTTTTGAAAATAGACAATTAAATGATGAATCATTAGATACATTCTCTAAATCCAAGAAATAAACATTGTCCTTTCTTGGTGTTCTCAGTAGTATCATACTTTCATCAACTACCTTGAACCCTTTAGCAAGGATAATACATTCAGTATCAGCAAACAATATACTATGTTTCTTGTCACATACCTGTGATACACTTAACAGGTTGTATCTTAATTGCTCAACATAGTAGACATCCTCAAAGGTCATCTTACCCTTTGTCACATTACCTTTTCCACTAATCTCTCCTCCAGATGGATTATCACCAAATGCAACATGTCCCCCATCAATTCTTTTGAAGTTTTGTAGGCAGGACTTGTTGCCTGTCATGTGCCTAGAGCAACCACTATCAATATGCCAAATGCTCTTCCCTTTTTGCTGTTGGTTGCCCTGCACATAAAGTGGAACAATTAGTTTTTAGTAGGAACCCAAACCAAAGTGGTCTTGGGTTTCCCATTCTCATCAACATATTCACAATCAGTTTTGATGAGCTTTTCAGACTGGGGAATCTTATGGCTTGAATACTTTGTCACAATAATGGGTTTGTTACTGGAAGCAGTACTAACTTGATTGGTAGTACTAACTTTGTTAGCAGTACTAACATCATTAGCAGTACTAATTGGATTAGCAGTACTAATTTTGTTAGCAGTACTAACTTCATTAGCAGTACTAATTTTATTAGCATTACGAACATTGTTAGCAGTAGTATTGCTTGCAGCAGCATTATTTCTGTCAGCAGTACTATTTGAAGTAGCAGTACTAACAGATTTCTTTCCTATTGAAACCCAAACCTGAACAAAATTGTTTGCTTTATTATTCTTTAACTTAGTCCTTGACTTATGTGGAGTATTTTTCTTTGATTTTGCAAACTTGTTTTGAGCATGAGCTTTTAAAGGTGCTCTTTTTACATTTTCAGCCATATGATTCCTTCTTTGATTCCTATAACCAACAGGATTTTGTATATGTCTTTGAAAGTTTATCCTTTGGTTCATAGGATTGAAATAACAGTATTTGGCAATATGGTTAAGCTTTCCACAAATAAAATAAGGTTTTGGTCTATTGATTTTACTCAGATCAACCCCTTGTTTTTGTGCCCACTGATTATTCCAGTTTCTTTGATTACCCCTTGTTTTATCATGTTTTTGGGGCTGATGCTGTTTACATGTACAGGGATTCACAACTGTGGTCTGCATATAGTGGACTCCCTGTACCTTTCCCTTTTCTCTCTTTGAGCTTTCCACCTTTTCACTCTTTGAGCTATGCACCTTTTCACTCTTTGAGCTATCCACCTTTTCACTCTTGATGAATGGTTTACCTCCCCCTTCATTGGTAAGAATATGATTTTCTACACGAATCTCTTCTACATTCTTATTCTCAGAATTCTCTTTCTCATTCTCTTCTTCAACCACCACACTATCTATAGGATCTACTTCTGTTGCTCCTATAGGTAAGTCCTTCTTATTTTGGTTTTCTAAGAGATCTGAAGAGGGAGGGATATAATTATTGTTATAAGGTGGAGGTGTTGCATTGTATCCTATACCACTCTTGATCTTATCATGAACTTGAGCTTTAAGCAAAGAGTCCATTGCTTTGGAAGCATAAAAAAACTTCTCAATGTCAAGCTTAGCTTTCTCATACTCACTCTTTATCTTCTCACACTCCTCTTTAGATTTTTCTATTTGGATCTCTAATTGATCTTTCTCCCACTTCCAGTAATTTGTGTCATAGTAATGCTGAAGTTCATTGGCCTTGTAAGCCTTGATTTGATCTTCAAACTTCACCACAATCACTTTATACTCTCTTATATCTCTCTCTAAACTTTTAAGGTCATCACACATGCTTTGGTTATGATCCCTGTACTTTTGAACAGTCTGAAGACACTCTTTAGTGCACAGTTTAGTTTTTACCTATGTTGGAACATCTGTGCTTGAAGATTCTGAGACTTCTGCCATCAGGGCTTGATTCTGAACAACTTCTTCTGCTTGATCACTCCAATCAAATCTCATTCCTTCTTGAGAAACAAGAGCTTGAGTGGAGTTTCTGTTGTTTTGGAGGCTTGAGGAATGTGCTTGCTGGTGGTTGCTGCCATATTGTTGACGAGTTCCTCCTCTACATTCTTTTGCAAAGTGTCCCATCTTGTGACACTTGTAGCACTCCACCTTTGACTTGTCAAACTCAGCACTATCTTCTCTCCTCTGAGAAAAGTTGTTCCTTCCAGTCCTTTTTATGAATCTCTTTACCCTCATAGTTAGCATGGCCATCTGCCACTTTATATCCATCTCCTCAAGATCATCTGCATTAATTTGTTCAAGATCATCATTAATTAAACCAGAATTAGCATGACTAGCAAGAAAAGATTCTAATACAGAGTCATTAGATACATCTTACTTAGATACATAAGCAGTACTAACTGATTCTGTATTAGCAGCAGAAACAGTAGAAGAAGAAGATGATAAAAGGGCAGCATTATGAGTGTATCCAGATGGTCTTTTCTTGGCTTCAACTTCAGCCTCAAACACCCTTAAGTCATTATAAAGATCGTCTAGTTCTTTGTCCTCCAGCTTGTCATCCTGTCTGAAGGAGACAATATACATGGTCCATTCATCTCCAAGGGACCTTAAGAACTTTCTGTTTACATCATCTTGATCAATCTGCACTCCAACAGTTGCTAGTTCACCAATCAGCTTGATAAACCTGTCAAAAGTTTGAGTCATGGACTCATTCTTAATTGACATAAAGTTTTCGTACTGTTGCTTCAGTATTGCCTTCTGATTTCTCTTGGTACTTTTGGTACCAGAGAATTTCTTCTCTAGAGCATTCCAAAACATCTGTGCATCATGCAGTTGCAGAATTGGTGTTGATACTCATTAGGAATAGCCAAGAGCAGTGTGCTCAAGGCTTTCATCTCTGTCTGCCTTATCTTCCTCTCTCCATCTGTCTTTGGTGGGATTCTTTTTCATCTGCTCCATTCTTTCCTTCATTAGATGGGCCATTTTCAATGATGTCCCACATAGAGTAATCTGTGAGAAGGATGTATTGCCTGATCCTAATCTTTCACATGTCAAACTCATTAGATCTGAGCATTGGAACCTTTGAGACCAGAACACTATCACTTGAACTGTCCATGATGATTGTTGTTTTTCTGAGTTTAACAATGCTCTAATACCACTTGTCAGGATCGAAATTCAAACAAGAATTTAATTCACACACACTCAGAAACAATGCTAAAGAAGTTGCGGAAAAACACTTTAACACTAACAATCAATGAAACAGTATATCAAACTCAAATCACAAGTTTATATTGATTCAACTTGATGATTACACACAAAACCTCAATCTGTTGAACAGACGTTCTATACTTCTCTATAGAAAGGATCTAAACTAGTCTTGAGGTTAATTCTCTCTAAAACAAAACCTTATGAATGAAAATTATATCTTTACAATCAAATACTTCTATACTATATATACAAAACTGAATACACGATAATTATCAAAATACAATTGATCTTCAGTATCAATACCATAATTATCTTCAGTCTTATCTCCAACTTGTCTTTATCTCCAAATCATCTTTATCTTTAGAAGCAGCACTAATTATCTTCAGAAGTATTAACCATCTTCAGCAGTATTAATCTTCAGCAATACTAACTACTAGCAGTAATAACTCTCCAAGCAGTACTAACTATTCAAGTAGCAGCACTAACTCTTCAAGCAGTATTAATTCTACTAGCAGTAGTAATCTTGATAGTCTGGCAGTAGTAATTACTTAACAACATTAATCAGCAGTATAAACCATACTTAGCATATTCAGACCCAACACATTGCAATCTCCCCTTTCTTTGACTGTATTCTTCCCAAGTCTGTCTTTGAACAAAATTAACAATCTCACCCAAATATGGTAGAAACGATCTTCAATAATCTTTACAAAATTTCCACAAAACTCTTTCAGACTTCGGAAAGAAATTATCTTCAGAATTAGCTCGACTTGCTTCAGCAAATAATCTTCAAAGAAAATTTCTGAAAATCAGTACATCTTCAAACATCTTTGACTTTTCTTGTACAAACTTTCAAACTTTCAAACTTTGAACTTTATCTTCTTCAAATCTTTAACTTTGAAATTTCTGAAACTGACATTTCTGTAATTCGTCTCCTCCTTTTTGATGAAACGAGCATCGATATCATCAAAACTTTCATCAAGAAATGTCTTTGACCATTCTGATCTATCTAAGAACCTTTGATTCGTTGCCAATTCGAACAATGTACTCATCCAGATCTTCGCAAATCTAGACAAAATATGAATGTAACACCTGAATCAACAAATGAATCAGTTAATGCTCCTGTCAGTAACACGAAGTCACTGTGTGTAAAAGATACACATAGGAAAGGAGCTTTTTGATGTTCACTCCCCCAGGGCTTCCATCCAATCATTGAAACACCACAAAGGAAATTTCTATGAATATTATGACAAGAAAATAAATTCCTTGTGTGTTCGTGCTAGTGTAGAAAGAATTAAGCATATGATGATTGCTTTGATAAAAAGGCTCAACATAGTGTAAACCACTGAGACAACAATAGATAAACACAGACTCAATGTGCATGATTGAAGTGCGAAGGTGGGGCAGACTTCCTTCTTTTTCAATATCCATATTTTCCAAATAAAAACCAGATAGATAATGTGTTGCGTCCCCAGAAATATATGAAACATTTTCTTTTTAAGAAGAAAATGAGTGGCTGGTGGGGTTTATAACAAGAGTTGGCATGGGCTATTTGCCTGTTTCAATAATGTTCACGAAGAATTGTGAAGCATTAGTAATGTGGTTGCCTGACTCAGAAAGTAGTTGGTGTAGAGTTTGATATTCTTTTACTCTGTTCTCACACCCTCTTTCTTTTAATCATTAAGCTCACATTTAACCAAACTTTCTTTTCCATTTTACCTCAACGCACAACCCACACTCATTTCTTTTCGACTCCTCACACTCAATCACTATGGATTAACTTCTTGGGTAGGAAACATTGGTTATCGTGAATCCATAGAAGTTCATTTATGTCCTAGCACAAAGAAACCCGTATTGTCCTATAAAGCCAATGTTGCTCAAGATAGTTTAACTTGAACAATTAAGACATGGAAAACATGGGTCATATATGTGTATGCTCATAGATGTAATCATGACATTTTGAGCATTTGAAATAATGAAGTATTTTCAAACAAATAAATTGAATGAATGAATATGAATGCAGGAGACTTGTTTGAAAATCTTACATTGTATGAAAAATGATCAGAATCAAATGATATAGCAAACAAAGCTTATGGTCAAGAATAATGGATATCGTCTATATGAAACAAAATATAGACATTCTTGAAAGAACGTTTAGAAATGAAATAACGCTCAAAATTCATTGAAGTGCAAGCGGGGTGTCTTACCATCGAAAAATATGTTTGAAATTTGAGACATGGTAAGAACATTTTGAACAAAAAATCAAACCGATGTGTGTGAATACTTGAAAGTATATGGAAAAGACAATACGCAAGTATTTATCTTTGGAAACACACGGTTTATAAAACATTGAAACTCAAATAAAATGAAAATATTTAAAATCACACATCCAATTCATGAAATCTGTTTAAGAATCGGGAAGTGGTTTGAACATTTAAGAACATGTTTTCTATAATTGAAAGTCGTCCTTCTTTCAACCATATATGAAATTAAGATAAGAAATTAACCTTTCTATGCAGTATTAAATCTCATGAAGTCGGCTAAAGTCATAAAGAGATGATCTTGAAAGCTTCTCTCATTCTGCACAAGACTCAAAGTCATGTCAAAGCAACTTTATTCACAAAATTTATTGAAAAATAAAAGACATAAAGCAGTAAAACATTGAATATACGAGTTCTGATCTGAAATAATCAGAAATCATATCCTTCCTCCTTTTTGTTGTACTCATAGACTCCCCCTAAAATCATGCATCACAAAAATTTAACAGTTAAGTAAATTCAACAAGTCTATAAACTCCCCCTCAAAATAATGTTGATCATCTTCATGTCTTGGCTCACCCCCCCTGAGATCATGAACAACATGTTAAAGTGCAGATATCCTTTCAGTATTAATGATAAAGAAATGATGAAAAATTACAATAAAAGAAAACTTTAATAGGTAATTACTGATTAGATCTTGAGTTTAGCATACCAAGCTTAGACACAATAAAATTGAATCTCTTTTCATCTAAAGGTTTGGTAAACAAATCTGCAAGTTGATAATCAGTTTTTACAAAGTAAAGTTCTATTGTATCTTTTTCTACATTATCTTTAATAAAATGATACATGACATCAATATGGTTTGTTTTAGTATGCTGCATAGGATTAGCTGATATTGCGATAGCGCTCTTTGAGTCACAATAGATCGGTATTTTGTCAAACTTGAATCCATAGTCTCGAAGTTGTGTCCTCATCCACAAGACCTGAGAGCAGCAACTGGCAGCAGCTACATACTCTGCTTCAGCAGTCGAAGTGGAAACACAAAGTTGTTTCTTTGACGCCCAACTAACGAGCTTATCTCCAAGAAATTGAATATGACCCGACGTACTCTTCCTGTCTAACATACATCCAGAATGATATGTATCTGAATAAGCAGTCAGTTCAAATCCTGTATCCTTAGGATACCACAGACCAAGATCTGCAGTCCCCTTAGATATCTAAAAATCCGTTTGACAGCAGCCAAATGGGATTCTTTAGGATCAACCTGATATCTACCACACAAGCATATTGAAAACATTATATCTGTCCTACTTGAAGTAAGATACATTAAAGAACCTATCATGCCTCTATAAGTCCTAACATCAACAGCTTTTCCCGAAGGATCAGTGCCAATCTTAGTACCTGGTGTCATTGGGGTTCCAATTGGTTTGCAATTTTCCATTTTGAATTTCCGAAGAATATAAAAAATGTACTTAGATTGATTAATGAAAATCCTCGTTGAAAATTGTTTGACTTGTAATCCAAGAAAGAAATTAATCTCTCACATCATACTCATCTGAAAACGTGACACCATAAGGTTTGAAAAATTCTTACAGTATTTAGGATTAGTTGATACAAATATAATATCATCGACATATATCTGAATAAGAATGATATCGGCTTTTTACTTTTTGATAAACAAAGTGGTATCGACTTTACCTTTCGAAAAACCTGACTTGACCAAGAATTTTGATAATACCTCATACCAGGCTTGAGGCGCTTGTTTTAACCCATAAAGTGCTTTATCCAAGATGTAGATATGATCTGGTTTAACTGGATTCACAAAGCCTTCTGGTTGCGATACGTAGACTTCCTCCTTAAGTATGCCATTTAGAAAGGCAGTCTTCACATCCATTTGATAGACTGTGAAGTTCTTGTGAGCTGCGTAGGCTAGAAACATGCGGATTTCCTCTATACGCACTACTGGAGCATAAGTCTCGTCATAATATATGCCTTCCTCTTGCCTATATCCCTTGGTAACAAGTCTTGCTTTATTCCTTATAACAATACCATCTTCGTCCTTTTTATTCTTGAACACCCATTTAGTGCCGATAACCGTTTTTCCTTCTGGTTTTGGCACTAGTCTCCAGACCTTCAGAGCTTCGAACTGGTTTAACTCTTCTTGCATAGCAGACACCCAATCCGAAGCAGCTAGATCTGATACTCAAGTAGGCTCTATTTTGCTGAGGAATGAGTCATGCATACATTGATTCAAAGTTGCTGACCTAGTTTGCACCGGTTTGTTGATATCTCCAATTACTTGGTGTAGAGGGTGCTCTTTGGTCCAACGATGTTCATGAGGGAGTCGATTAGATGAAGATTGATCATGATTATCATTTATGAATCCAATATCAACTTTTTTTTTTTGTAAAACATGAGGGAGGGATTCAGTTGAAGTAATTGGTGCAGAAGCTTTAGTAGGTACAGCTTGTTCAGTTTGTTGATCTGTCCTTACAGCACATCCTACTGACTCAGCAACTTCTGGCTCATCATTAATAGATAGAACTTCAACTATTGGAATAGGTATTTGAACTGGAATATCTTGTTGAATCGGGGAATTTGATTCACTGGAAACAACTGAATTGGTTGGATGATTAGCCGTTGAATCTTCCATCCTGTCAACCACAACAATTTTATGCACATTAGACCCAAGATATTCATCATAAAACAGTTCAAATAAAAGATCTAAATCAGATAAATGATTAGTAGATGTTATTGCTTCATCTGATTTGTTCTTTTCAGATATAGGTTCTGAACTGAGTTGTCCAGAAGCTAACACTCCGATTATCACGGGTTATGAACTGACTTGATCAGAAGCCATTTCCTCATCAAATGTGACGTTTACGCTCTCGACAACAGTCTTCGACTTCTTCAAATATACTCGATATGCAACAGATGTAGAAGAATATCCAATGAAGATGCCCTCGTCTGTCTTAGCACTGAACTTGTTCAGACTCTCTCTGTCATTTAGCACAAAACACTTACAACCAAAAATATGAAAATATTTGATGGTTGGTGTTCGGTTGTTGATCAACTCATACGGAGTCTTTTGAAATCTGCGGTGTATCATGGCACGATTTTGAGTGTAACACGCAGTCGAAACAACTTCTGCCCATAGAAATAGAGGTAAGTCTAATTGGCTTAGCATAGTGCGAGCGACCTCGACTAGCGTTCGATTTCGCCTTTCGACTACTCAATTATGTTCTGGTGTACGAGCAACAGAGTATTGATGTGATATCCCGACTGATTCGAGATACTCTTTAACAATTCTGTTTTTAAACTCTGTGCCATTATCAGTTCTGAGAAGCTTGACTGGTTTCTGCAAATTCACCTGGGTCGACTTCAGAAATGTAATGAGTACTTCGGGCATCTCATCTTTTGATCGTAAAAATTTGACCTACGTGTATCGCGAATAATCGTCCACGATAACAAGAACATATTTCTTTTTTCCTAAGCTTTGCGTTCGCATCGGACCACAAAGATCCATATGAAACAACTCTAATGAAGAATTGGTACTAGTTTTAGGCTTCGATTTATGTGGATATCTCTTCATCTTCCCTTTTTCACATGTTGCACACAAGTGTTCTTTCTTGTATCTCAGTTCAGGAAGACCATTCACTAATCTGCCTTTGACCAATTTGTTGATATAACGAAAATTCAGGTGTGACAGCCGTCGGTGCCAAAGACAACTTTGCTGCATCGAAGCTTTTGTCAGTAAGCAAACCTGATTGTCAGTCTGGACCTTTGAAAGATTGATGGTGTAGATATTTGACTTGTGAGTACCAACTAAGAGTTCTTTGCCGTCTTCAGTTCGCACCAAGCAACTCTTAGCTTTTAAATTTACCTCTAACCCTTTGTCGCAGAACTGTCCAATACTAAATAGGTTGTGTCCTAATCCTTCGACATAGATCACCTTCATTATCGTTACTTTGTCTTGTACCACATCACCATAGCCCAGAAGTGGTGAAAATTGGTCGTTTCTAAAACGTACATTTCCGCTGAATTTCTATGTATTATTAGACAATAAAGCTTTCTGCTCGGTCATATGCTTGGAACAACCGCTATCCAAGTACCACATATGTCGGGTCTGCAAGAGAAATCAGGGAACAACAGATTTAGGTACCCATTTAAAAACGGGTCCTAACAGATTAGCACATGATTTTGGTATCCATTTAAATATGGATCCTCATTTCCTTTGAAAACTTTTGAAAACATTTGATTTAGAAGAATAAACATGATAAGATCCAAACCAATCATTAGAATTATGATGATAAGTAAAATCATTCCACCGATAAGTATAAGATTGAGTAGTAGGACGAGATAATTGGAACAATTGCTTTATTGAATATCACTTGTAAGAAATTACAAGGTTTTGTTTATTGAAAGCAACTTTACCAACTACATCATTAACACTACTATCAGATCTATCAGTAACTACATCAGGAATTGATTCAGCCTTCTTATCAGTCTTCTTTTTAGGTCGCCATTCAGTTCTCTCTTCTGATCTTTTCTTTCTTATATCTGAAACAAAGAATTTAGATTTATTAGTAAAATCATATTTCTGAGATTGATTATTCTTACGTTTACCAGTGTTGATCCGTTTCTGTGAACGTTGTTTCTTATGTTTCTTACCCTTAGCATAGTAATCAGCATTCACAGAAACTGATTCACCAACCTTAGTTGATGATTCGCCTTTTTCATAAACACTTGGTAAAACTTCTCCATTAATAACAAAAGTAGAATGATCTGGAAGTGAAGCATTGAAATCAAACATATCAATCTCATTCACACACCCTTCATCAGAATTTAAGAAATCATTTGCAGACTCCAATAAATCATCAAAATCAGATTTAGAAGTATGAGATGCTTTAGAGGATGTAGAACACTTTTTAGATTCAACTTTAAAAACTGTGTTCTTTATAACTGTTGAAAATACAACTTTTTCAATGTCAGCCAATATTCTTTCGTCAGATAAAATATTTTCAAGCTCGATTATTTTGCTTTCTAAAATGAGTGGAGGAACATAAATTTTAGCTTCAACAACTTTTGCCTCCAACTCCTTTGACGAATAACTTTCAAAATAATCATTTGAAAGACATTTTGGCTGATCTAAAATGTAACTATCATTCAGCTTTTGATAGCAGAATGGTAGTTGCATTTTCTTTAAGTTCTTTCTTTTCTCATCCTCTTTAGCTTCTACTTTGTCATATGATTTGGTAATAAATTTGGGATTCAAATGAGGATATTTTCCAGACACAAAAAGATAATCAAAATTATACAAAGCTGGTTGTTTTCTGATAGATTTCTTTAGATAGTGTGGGTTTTCGTAACCCAGACCCCACTTCTCTCTAACATCAGCTTCCTCATTCGGGGTGTTAAGAAAAATAGTTTGATCTGTTTGACCTCGTGTATAAAGTTTAGCTTCTAAACCATTTACCTTCTTTGCTAAGTTCTTGTTTTCAACCTGCAATTTATAAGCATTTAGAACATATTCTTGTTTTCCAGAAACAAACTTAGACAATTTAGATTCAAAATCAGAAATCTTATTTTCAAAACAATCTTTTTCCAGTTTAAAATCAGAAACATATTTGCGAAGAGAATCAATCAAATATTTGTTCCCAACAACTTGTTTGTTAAGATCAAAGATCTTTTGATTTTTCTTTTCAACTCTGTTCTTTTCTTTTTTCAGTTTCTTTTGAAGATCTTGAAGTTCGACCATCATAGCTTCCATTTTAACCATAAAATCAGATTTGGAAATATTATTTACCTCATCAGCAGTTTCTTCATCCGAATCATCATACTTTACTGTGTCGCCCATCAAACACATGTGAGCTGATTCTTCTTTTACCTATTCATCTGAATGATGTAGCCAATACTCATCTTCAGCCATCAATGCCTTGCCAGCTTCTTGTTGTTTGGCCAAGAGCATTTTGTTCTTGTAGTATTCCGAGTTTCGAACCTTCGGCTTCCGAAAATCTTTGGCATAATGACCAACTTTGCCACAGTTGTAGCACTTAATCAGATCATCTGTCTTCTTCTCAGCACCAGCATAATCATTCAGATATTTCTTCTTCTCTTCCGGCTTTCTCTCTACATACCGGTTCTCTTCATATCTCTTTCCTTCAACTCTTTCCCGATGTTCATGATACTTTAAACTTGATGAAGAATACCTCTGTGTGTTTGAACCCGGTTTCTTGTAGAATTTCTTCTGGAACACACGGGTCAGAAGAATCATAGCTTGATTGATGTTTTTACCATCATCATTATCTGAATCTGAATCGGAATCAGAACTGGGAATCACAACTTTCTTCTTCTTTTTCTTCTCTTTTTTTCTTTCTTCTCTTTCTCCTTCTCTCCAGCTACCAAAGCTATGGGGTCAGATATTTTCTCGACATCCTTCTTTTCAGCTCTTTTCTCTTCCACCTCTTCCTCATTCTGACGTAAAGTCTCATAGACTTCATGAAGAGGTATGTCGCTCAAGTCCTTCATCTGAATCATCCGACGGGTATGTTTCTTCCATTCTGGTTGCAGAATGCGTAGGAACTTGACGTTCTTTTCTATCTGCTTCTTCTTTACTTTCTTCTTTGAGAGTTCATTCAGAAGAAGCACAAACCTCTCATAGGTTTCCTCTAGGCTCTCATTTTCTTTTGCTTTAAACTCTTCGTAGCTATTTATGCAGTTAGCCACCTTCATCTGATTTCCTACTTTGGAACCCATCATCATCTTTTGTAACTGATCCCACATCTTCTTTGCATTTGCCTTGTAGCTATCTATCTTGATATAAATTTCATTCAGAATACTCTGGAGTAGAAGAGATCTTGCTTGCTTGTCTGCTTTAAAACGGCTTTTCTGCTCCTCAGAATATTGTGCCAAATCCATCGGAACAGTTCTTATCTTTTGCACTCTGTCCTCGTCTCCATCCTCACTGTTTGAGGATTCATCATTAGGTATTTGAACAGTAGGAGGTATCATTGGTCCTTCTGTAATTGAAAGCAAAATGTTTTCCCCATTTGCATACCGATCAACAAAATCCAGAAATTTGTCCTTCCACTGTACGTATTCCCCTTTGAATAGAACAGGAGGCTTTACGTTTGTACTGATAGAAAGAACATATTTGGAAGTCATCTTGATCTACACTGTTTACTGATCGTCAAAATTCAGAAAGTAAAGTTGGATCTACAAAAATCAAACTTAGTTAAATTTCAAAAAAAAATCAGAAAAGTTTTCTAAGTATGAAACTCGCATACCAAATAAACCTAAAAAACGCACAAATGCCTTCTTGCGAGTTTGAAAAAAGGTTTAAGTAGTCATGTTCAACATTCCAAATTTGATGATTAGAAACCTGAACCTCTTTTCATCCAACGGCTTGGTGAAAAGGTCAGCTAACTGGAGCTCGGTATGAACAAAGTGCATTTCAATATCACTTTTTTCTACATAGTCCTTGATGAAGTGATAGCGTACATCAATGTGCTTGGTCTTTGAGTGCTGGAACGGGTTAGAAGTTATTGCAATTGCGCTCTTGGAATCTCAACAAATAGGCATTCGCTTGTAATTGTACCCGACGTCCTTCAACTGCGTCTTCATCTAGAGGACTTGCAAATAGCAGGTAGCAGCAGCTACGTACTCTGCCTCAGCAGTGGATGTAGAAACAAAGTTTTGTTTCTTCGATGTCCGACTAACAAGTTTGTCTCCTATGAATTGACATGATCCAGAAGTACTCTTATGGTCTACCTTACATCCTGCATGGTCAGCATCTGTAAAGGCAGTGAGATCAAAACGGGAATCCTTTAAATACCAAAGGCCTAGATCAGGAGTGCCTTCAAGATATCTAAAGATTCGCTTAACAGAATTAAAGTGCGACTTTTTGGGATTAGCTTGATATCTCGCACAAAAGCAGGTTGCAAACATGATATCTAGACGACTTGCAGTTAGATAAAGTAAAGAACCAATCATGCTACGATACACCTTTTGATCGACAGGTTTACCAGATAAATCTGTGTCTAAGAGTGTACCAGTAGCCATTGGTGTTTTCATGACAGAACTGTCTGACATATTGAACTTTCTCAAAATATCTTTAATATATTTGGCTTGATTAATGAAAATTCCTTCAGGTAGTTGCTTTACTTGCAAACCAAGAAAGAAATTCAATTCACCCATCATCGACATTTCAAATTTCGTTTCTATGATCTTTGAAAAGTTCTTGCAGAATTTCAGATTTGTCGACCCAAATATAATGTCATCAACATAAATTTGTATGAGAATCAAGTCCTCACCTTGCCTTTTTAGAAATAAGGTGGTGTCAACTATACCTTTCTTGAAACCGGAAGCTAGGAGAAATTTAGTAAGAGTTTCATACCATGCTCGTGGTGCTTGCTTGAGACCATATAGTGCTTTGTCTAATACGTACACATGATCAGGGTGATGAGGATCAATGAAGCCTTCAGGTTGAGCAAGATAGACCTCCTCATGCAGAACGCCATGTGTATCTTGAATATCTATCTATCATCACTAAAACATATTTCTTACCGTTGATAGACGTCGTCCGCATAGAGCCACAAAAATCCATGTGAATAAGTTCTAGCGCATATGAGGTTGATGATTCAGTCTTGGACTTGAATGAGCTTCGCTTCATTTTACCCACCTCACATGCTGAACACAATGAGTCCTTTTCAAACCTCACTTCTGATAGACCTTTTACCAGACCTTGTCTCTGAAGCTTAACTATTGATCTGAAATTCTGGTGAGACAAGCGACGATGCCACGTCCATGATTGTGCTTTAGAAGCTTTAGCTAGTAAGCATACGGGACGTGTGGTGGATAGTGTTGAAAAATATACATAATATAGATTTCCACGGTGCTCAGCTATAAAGATTTCGTAACCATCAGGATCCTCAATATAGCAATGAGATGTTGTGAAGCGAACTTGGTATTTCATGTCACAGAAGTGACTGGTGCTGAACAGGTTATGATCAAAGTCATCAACATATAACACCTTTTGTATCTTCACAACTCCGTTATCAAGCGTTTCGTATCCTCTAACATGTCCTTCTACTTCAGAATTGGCAAAACGAACTGTTCCAGCAGGCTCCTCCACATAATTATGTAGTAGGTGCTTGAATCCTATCATGTGGCATGAACAACCTGAATCTATCACCCACAATCGACAGGCCTGCAAAAGAAACAATTAGTTTGGCTTTGTTACCCATATCCAAATGGTTCCTTTGCTGTTAGCCGCAAGCAGTTCAGGAATATCACTAGATTTGACTTTTACTCTCCATTCATATCGTGGTTTCGGAACCCATTTCCAAACTATTCTAACTTCTAATTCATGAGGTTGCTTTTTAGATCTCAGATTAGTAACCTTAGCACGGAAAACTTTAGGTTGCGTGGAAGAATTGGAATTAAAGTTCGTTTTAGCTTTCTTGTTTGCTTTTCTTGCTCTTAGGAGTCGAGTTGTATTTAAAAGAATTGTCCCAACATTGTTTGCAATATAAATTCTTTCGAGCTAATGTCATAAATTTAGATTTATCGGAATAAATCTGACATCCATACTCATCAAAAGAAGTACATCTCAAATCATCACTGTCTTGGGTACAACTGTTTTCAACATCAGTTTCACAAACATTTAAACAATCATTTTTATTCTTCGTTCTCCTCCAAACTCCATTACCATTCAGAACTGAAACAGAAACAGAAACCTTGTCAATCTTTATCTTAGAAGGCAATCCTTTTCTTGAAATACCTGAAGTCTCACCCTTCTCAAAGATACTTGGTTGATACTCAGGGCATTCAGAATAAATGATTGGAGGTTTTGTAGACTCATCAAATTCTGGATTAGATCTTACCTTCCAGCTTTATTCATTAAGCATCTGCTTGTCATTTGAAACATTTTTAAACAAGGTGACTTTCAAATCATTGATCTCTTTGCAAAGCTCTTGATTGTCTTTCACAGACTTTTCAAGTTTAAATTTGAGATCAAAGTTTTCATCTTCAATTGCATCAAGAGATTTTTGCAACATATCAATTTGTTTCATCAAATCATATGTATGATCACTCACATAATCTGACTCTTTTGAAATACAAATGGGATCAGGGTCTGAAGCATTCATCATTTCAGAAAATATTGCTTCAGTCATGTTCTCAACAAACTCCATTTGATCATTTTTAAAACAAGATTTATTCGTGACATTGGCCTCTTCTTCAACCTTTTCAACAAGTAAAGGTTCAAGAGTAATAGGGTTTGAAATTGATGGTATAATTAATGGATCTGCATCCGATTCATATTCATCATATTTGCATTCAGTTTCAGGAAGCATTTTGTCATTGTTGACTGATTCATTTGAAGGTGTGGTAAATAGTGTTTCAAACTCAACGAATTCAATCCTTCGAGAGTTATAACTCTTGTTTAAAGCACTATATTTAAAACAACCGATTTAAAAGAATTTTTTCAATCAGTACCACTAGACATATCCTCTCCTATTACTTCTTTACCTTTGGTCTCTGTAAGAGGTTTAGTGTGTGTCCCACAATGTGTATAGATCAAGATTTAGAACAATCAAATACCAATCAAATCACTTTTATTAATCACAAGTCTGGGTTACAATATTTCTCTCTCAACACTTCAAACTCGTATTACTTTGAATAATAGCTCCTTACAAAGAACACACACAAAACCAATTTATACAAAGACAAGGAACATGCAAAACACTGTTCACGTAAACAATATAAAACAGGAAAAAATACAATGTTGATTTTGACTTTATTACACTAGACTTTGACTTTCACTGAGAGTTGACTTTAGCTTTACCTTCAGTCTTCAGTCTTCAGTCTTCTATGATCTTGTATCCAACATATTTATGCTCTAACATTTAGAAGTATCAGCTTTAACAAAAGTCACACGAATGTCAGGAATGGTTTTAACCGTGGAGCCAAGTTTGTCAAAGTTATACAAGTGCTCCGGGGCCTTTTTCAAAACTTCATTTACTGGCAAACCCAAACCTGGTTTAACTTTATAAAATCTTTCATCTTGGAGTTTATTAGTCAACAGATTTAATGTTTGCTCAGTCTGACCACGCTTCATGTTTTTTCCCTCCAGTTGCTTAATCTTAGTGTAAGCTTCATTTCGCTCATAAAAACAGACTTCAAATTTAATTTTAAAATCACCTTTTTCAGCGTTAAGATTAACAAGATCCTTTTCCAAATCAGATATTTTTCATTTTAAGGTTTCTTTTACAGCTTTTAAATTATCTTTCTCCTTTTCCTTTTCTTCCACGACAACTTTTAGCAAAGCGTTTTCATCACGAAAACTCAAAGTTGTTTGTCGTTCTGAGCTAAGTTTACCTTTTACCAGTTAAAATTCATCTTTCATGTTGTGGATTTGGACCATACGTGAATCGATGAGTTTAGAGTTTTCGTTTACCTCAGAGTTTTCGTCCTCAGAAGTCTCATCATCATCATTAAGCATTGCCTTGTAGGAGACTTGAGTGAAGTGTGATTGCTCCTCCTTGTCAGAGCTTTGAAACAGCCAGTTCTCCTCCTCGACCATAAGCACCTTCCCTTTCTCCACTTTCATGGAAATCAAAGACTTCCTTGCGTAGTACTCCGAGTTCTTGAATCTCTTAAACTTGCAGTCCTTAGCGAAGTGTCCAAACATTCCACAGTTGAAGCACCTTCCTGCTTCATCCTTCTTCTCTTCCTTATTGCCTTCTCTCTTTTCTTCTTTCCTTTCTTCTTTCTTCTCTTCTCTTCTGTCCTCTCTCTTCTCATCTCTCCTTCCATACTTGGGCTTGTACCTCAGCTCAGACTTGACCCTCTTGTACCCTTCATACTTCGGCTTCAAATAGTATTTCTTTTTGCCAAAGCTTCTTTTGAATTGGCGCGTAAGCAGGGCCAAGTTTTCAGAAAATATGTATATCGTCATCAAAATCGACCTCCAGTTTCTCCTCACTAGTAGCAGAGTCTGAATCAGTAAGCTTAGTGACAAAAATGCTCTCGACACTTTCTTCTTTGATTTTGTGTGACAACTGTCAAATTCTGATTAATGAGGTCAGCACCCTCAGTATAATTTATAAGTTTTGTCACTTTTTAAATTTTATTAAAAGCCCTTAAGATAAAAAGTTTCCCCGAAAAATTTAGAAGTTACGTTAAAGACCCGGAACAGTTCCGCATCTGACCGTCACTGTCCAGAAATGCCAAATAAGTGAATAAAAGTCCAAAATTCTTAAATTATAAAAATCAGAATTTTAATTTCTCTTGCATTGCAAAATTTTCAAAATTTCCATTTATTTAGCAAAAATTGAGAATCGGGTATTTCAGTTCTCAAATATATCTGATATTCTATAGTTTAAAGCTAGTAATTCAATTAATGGTATTAAATTAAATTTTTTTTTATGTATTGGTGAGTCACTAGGACACATGTCCTAATCCTACCAAATTTTAATTATTTTAAAATTAAAACCAAATTTAAAATCAAGAGTTCATCCTCATTTTCAAAAATTAACTTTTCACCTCCTCCTCTCCTCTCTCTCTCTTTTTCGGCCGAAAACACCACCACCACCACACCATTTTCATTTTCTTCTCCTCTTTGCTAAGAATCAAGCTCCAACCAAGAATCCTTCACTATTTTGAAGTTGGAATCCAAGTCTTCATCTCCTATTGTGAAGGTAATCACTTAACACTTCCATTTTTTTTCAAGTTTATAATCAAATGTGGTACATTTCATATCTTTTATGTAAATTTTGTACAATCCAAGTTTTGGAAGTGAAATGGGATGCATTAGTATCTATACATTTGCTAATGAATCATTTAATGATCTTCAAATGAAACTAGGGTTTCCATGTGTGTTATTTTAGAATTTTGTCAAAGAGATGATAATTTTATGAAATGTGGTTTTTGGTCCACAAAACTTTACTAATGTTGGATTGAAATTTATACATTTATATCAATTTTGTGTATAAATAAACTCTTAGGATGAGATTGTTAAATCTCATATGATTAAAGAGTACTAAATAGTGTTAAATCACTAAGTTAGTGTTTATGTTGTCTTGCATGTGGTTGAAATTCTTATATTGAGAAGGATTACCTTTGATATTTATATTATATGAGTTTTTGGCTCTTGTTTCATTGAGTGATAGTATAAAATGTTCTTATGAAGGAATTTTCTAAGTTCTACATGATTAAGAACATTGTAATAATGTTAATGTCATATTTTCTCTATGTTGTGTTCATGCATGCATTTGGATGAGCATTTTGATTGCAATGAATCCATGATGCATGTGTTAGTTTATCATGTGTTGAGGAGTGAAGACATGGTTTATAATCAAAAACCATGTCTAATGATCATTAATTTTTGGTTTAAAATAGTATTTGCATCATTTCATAATCTGTCCAGAAAATGGACTCTACTTCTAGCTTGCACAACTCACAAACCACATGTCCAAATTTGGGGTTTTTGCTTCTAAACTTCAGTTTAGAGTGTTAGCTTTCTAAAAAGTACAAAAACATAGAATTTGGAGATGATTTGGGCACTTAAATGGATTTTATAAGAAAATGGTGCAATCTGTCCAGTAAAGACAGATTCATACACCTATCTTGTTGAGGCCATAACTCCCTCACTACTCATCCAAATTAAGTGAATCTTTTTCCAAATGTTAGGATTTTGAGTTAGGTTTGCATCCATATATGGATCACTAGCTAATTCCAAGAATTGATACCTCAAAAGCCTGTTACAAGTGAGGTATGTCACTGATCCGAAAATCAGTGACACTTTATTCTACCAAAATTATTTGATGTACCAAAAGTTATTCAAAAATTATGAAAAAGTGCAGATTAAATCTAAACATACTATAGTTTCATCACAAAATTTGTGAGTAAATAATTCTCTTGAGAAATTAAGTTTCCGTGTTGAAATTACCGGATAACTTTCTGGACAGCATGTGCTGAATCCAGAAAAGTTGTTTTATCAAGTTTAAGTAATGTTAAGACAAAATAATTATGGACTAAGAAACTTATTTGATGGCATTTCATGGGACAATTGGACATATTGGTTGGACATCGGAATAGGGTATTAATGTGTTTCTTATGGCAACTCTTTTATAGGGAAAGTTAAGGCGTGACAAAATTCATTAAGTTTAAAGTAAAGCTTCACTCGTTGCTTGCATCAAGGTGAGTATTCACAGCCCCACTTTTATCGTTTTAATTGATTTTGGGGTGGAAAGCATGTTTAAGTTGCGTATTTAAAGATTCATGAGAATTGTTTGAAAGTATTGCGAATTGGCAATTTATAAGGCTTTGTTAAAAGCATTTGGAATTATAAGCTATATGATAAGTATGCAATTGATGTGTTGAGTTTTTAATGTTAAGACCCCGTGACACTACTATTAACTCGAAGAAAATCGGGCCTATAGTATTAGTGGATAGCGCTATTTGGTGTGACAAGCCCACCTTAATGCTGACGAGCAGGGGTGCACTATACTAGAGAAGATGACTAAACATGTGGCATGAACCACCGCTGAGTTAGTTCATCGGGGGCGTTGAAATTGGTCAGGGATGGCTTAGTAGTGGCTCAACGTAATATTGTCTTTGCATACACTTATCATAAAGAAATTAAGTTGTGGTGCTCATGAATCAAAGAACTGAAGTTGGTTTATACGTATGTTTTACAAATGTCGACTTGCATATAAAAATGATTTGTGCATATTTAAAACCTGTGAACTCACCAACTCTTTGTAGTTGACCTTGGTTTCTATTCATGCTTTTCAGGAATCAAGAAAGTAATTCCATGATGTTTTATCAGCGCACTTCATATTTTGAAGCAAGATTATTTCTGGCTTTATGCGTATCGTTATATTTTAAAGTTTGGAATTTGTAAACAATGACGATACCTTGTACTTAAAAATGTAATGTATTTTAAATGTTAAGTAAATGTTGGTATGTTTATAATCTTGTGCTATGACATCGGAGCTGTTATGCCTCGTGTTTCCGCTTTAGCGGGGTGTGACATTTTAAAGAATAAACAGGACCAGAACTAGAACTTTTTCTTTCCCAACAATAAAAGCCACTGAGTCCTTCAGATCCTTGGACTCATTGTTGATTGATCTCACTTCATCTTCATGTTGGGAAAGAGTGGAGAATATGTTAGACACATTCTCTTGGGCCATATTCTTTGACATCTGAAGATTGATGGCATAGTTCTTCCACTTTGGGTTCAAGTTCTTAATAAACTTATAGTTTATTTCAGAAGTAGATTTGGTAATGTTGTTCCTCCTCAAATCATTCAAGATGATGTTGTATCTGTTGTAAGTGTCCAGCGGTGTCTCCCCTTCCTTTGCATGAAATCCCTCATATGCATTGATGCACATATTTTGTTTAGCTTGAATTGAAGCTTCACTACCCTCGAATTATCTTGCCAGCTCATCCCATATCTCCTTTGCAGAACTTCTGCTGTCTACACGATTGTAGATGTCATTAGGAATGACCATTGTCAGAAAGATGAGAGCTTCTTCATCTATTTTGTACAAATCTTTCTCTTGTTCAGTGAAGTATTCATATGGTTTTGGAACAAATCTGTTAGGGATCTCAGGAGAGGTAGTTGTAACAGCTTGACCAAGCACTCTAATCATGGGGTTCACAGGACCAGAAGTAATAGATTCCATGTAATCTCTGCTCTTGTGATTCAGAAACTGGATCATTCATTTCTTCCACTGTTGGTACTCATTGTCTAACATGACTGGTGGTTTGGACTGAGAGTCCATGGAAAGGAGTTTACTCGACATCTATAACAGTTGGATTAGTATGCAAACTTATCTTTACAATTTAAATCAACTAATAAGATCTTTGAATCAAGAATTGGATAAAATATACACTCAAAAATTTCCATAAAAAATAAATTTCTTAAAATACTCAAGTGTAGAATTCGCAAGCTATAAGAACCAGAGAAAGATTCGCAGACAGAAGAAAAACATCAAAATTCGCAAACAAGATAGGTAGAATTCGCAAACAGTAGACCTGCGAAACCTTAACAATTCGCAAAGCAGTACTTAGCGAATCCTTGCCTTAGAATAATTTCAGAACACTAGTTTTCGCATGTAGAATTCGCAGAGTATAGAGTTGCGAGTTCTATACTTAAAAAATATTTTAGGTTGCAAGTTTTCACAATTCGCACAACACAACTTTCGTAAGCAAGGATTCGTAAACCATAGACTTACGAATCATAGACTTATAAAATTTTGAACTTTTCACCTAACTTTCGCAAATAAACTTTCGCAACCTGAATAGATTTATGATTTTAAGAACCTGCGAATACTATACTTAGTGAAAATTTTGGAAGATAAAGATCAAGGATTCGTAAAAACAACTTGCGAATCTTAGGGGATTCGCAAACTAGTAGCCTGTGAGTTCTTCAGTATTCGCAACCAAGTCACTTGCGAAACTTGTACTTAATCAAATTTTCAATTTTAAATGTCTTGCGAATCTTGACTTTCGTAGATAAAGGTCTTGCGAATCTTGAGGTTTTCGTAACACTAATACTAGCGAAACCTATACTTTAACAAATTCAACAACCTCTGCGAAATTCAGAGATCTTGCGAATTCTTCCTGGAACTTGCGAGTTCTTCATAAAAACGTCCATGTGCTCGACTTTTAATCCAAAAACACATCAATTGGTTAAATGTCAGTGTAAAAATCACTAAATTCATCCACCTATATACTACGAACAAACCCCAATTAAAAACAATTACCAAAAACAACTTATATGCTCAAATTTGAATGGAACAGTCTTCGAACTTCTCATGAACAAAAACTTCGAAAATCTTCAAAACAACAATCTATTGATGTTTTTAAATGAAATGAGGCAATCTGATGATGTTCTATAACCTTATGTGCACATAATCAAATCATTTTTAGGCTAAAAAACACAATAAATCTCAAAAACGATTTTCACACAATGAAGTTTTCGAAAAACCATTTTTCAATCCAAAATCCTTGATTCTTGGCTCTGATACCAAATGTTAAGCCCATATATTAGTTGATAAATCGTTCACACAACACAATAATGATAAGAGATCAAGAAGAATCAATCAAAATAGTCATATATCTCTTAAGTCACAAGTAAAAGTGTGAGTGTGTGTTCTTGGTGTAGTCACTACCTTGTGTGTATAATAATTCAAATGAAGCCCTAGGGATTCTCAAAGAAACATTGCCTTATATAGGTCCACATGACCAAGGCATGGTCTAGCCTAAATAACTATGAATTACCCCCTAGGGAAATATAGATAATTACAAATAAGACCCCTTTCTACATTTTAATCTTGAATACAACTAATGATCCAACAATTTGATTCAAAAAGGTATTATTTTTTCTTAAGTTTTTCATTCGGTCGAAATATTTGTTTGTGTTCTGGGTTGTTCAATTTTTCGCCAAATTATTGAGTTTAATCGATTCCACTATATTTCGTTGGGTTAGTTAATCTTGAGTCAAATATTGTATTCAAGATTAAAAGGTCAATGTTGTAAAAGTGTAAGTGGCTTTCTTGTAAATAGTGTTGTAAGTAAAAGTGATTGACTTTGACTTTAGATAAAAGTGAGTGAGGTTATGTTGACCATATATAAAGAAATTGTCTTTGTATTTTTAAATGAGTTTAGAACAAAACACGCACACAAGTATTAGAGTGAGAGAATCCGCATAAAGTGAGACTTGTGGCACTGTAAGATCTGTGACACAAAGAAATCATTGTAATTGTTGTTATATCAAAGAATGATTTCTACATATTCAGTATGTGTTTGATAGCTTGGATCTGGACATTTCAATTGGTATCAGAGGAAGAAAGTTGGATTTGGCATCGTCGTCTTTCTCACCAGAACTTTAAAGCTATAAATACTTTGTCGAGTAAAGGCATGGTAAAAGGTCTTCTAGAATTGCGATTCGAGAAGGATTCTTTATGTTCTACATGTGAAATGGGAAAGATGAAACAAAGTTCCCATAAGGCTAAGATAGAATCTTCTTGTAAATCGCCGCTCGAAATGATACACATGGATCTTTGTGGCCTAAAGAGAGTTCAATCAATCAGTGGCAAAAAGTACATCTTAGTCATGATTGATGAATACTCCAGATACACATGGTTAGAGTTTTTAAGAGCAAAATCAGATGCACCAGAGTTGATTATTGCCTTCATCAAGAAAGTCCAAGTTCTGTTACTACTTCCAATCAAGAAACTACGAAGCAACAACGCCACTGAATTCAAGAATGAGACTCTACAAGGATATTTACAATCTATAGGGATTTCTCACAACTTTTCTGCCACTCATACGCCGCAACAGAATGGAGTTGTCGAGCGCAAGAACCGCACTTTGGTCGAAGATGCTAGGACTATGTTGGCTTACTCTGGATTACCATTGTATTTGTGGGCTGAGGTCGTTGCCACCGCATGCTTCACTCAGAATCGGACGATAACTAATAAACGTTTGAATAAGACAACGTATGATATTATAAATAATAGAAACCCTAATGTTAAATTCCTTCGTGTTTTTGGTTGCAGGTGCTTCATTTTGAACGACCGTGATAATCTTGGAAAGTTTGATAAAAAGGCAGACGAAGGCTACTTTCTTGGATATTCCTTGACTTCAAAGGCCTATTGTATCTACAACCGTCATACCAAGACTGTTATAGAAAGCATTCATGTATCATTTGATGAAAATTCAACTTTGACTTCTAAACAACACAGTTCAGGACTCAAACTAAAAGGAAGGGCTTCTATTCAAGAAGGAATAGAACTTGTGTCAAAAGAGAATAAGTCTTCTATTTCTAACTCTCAACTGTCTACATCTGAGTTAGATATTATTTTTTGATGCATTCATGGACATTTGTGCATATTTTGATAAATCTAGTACGTCTGCATCAACGTCAGAGGTCCCTACTATAACTAAAGATATTTATGAACCAACTGAACAAGTCACAAAAGGTCTCGGAGGCGCTTCAGGATCCTAAATTGAATACTTGCTATTCAAGATGAGCTACTCCAGTTTGAACGAAACAAGGTCTGGCGGCTAATCCCACAACCTAAGGATAAATCAGTGACTGGAACTAAGTGGGTCTTTAGGAATAAAAAGGATGAGGTTGGGATTGTTGTGCGAAACAAAGCGAGATTGGTCGCTAAGGGTTATTGTCAACAAGAAGGTATTGATTATGATGAAACCTTCGCCTCTGTTGCAAGGATCTAGGCAATTCGGATATTCCAATCATATGCAACTCACAAGAATTTCACGGTTTTTCAAATGGACGTGAAATCCGCATTCTTAAATGGGATACTACATGAGGAGGCTTATGTTTCACAACCCGAAGGCTTCGTAGATCCACATCACCCTGACCACGTCTATGTTCTTGATAAGGCATTATATGGTCTCAAACAAGCCCCAAGAACATGGTACGAAACTTGAACACAATTCCTACTTGCCTAAGGTTTCAAGAAAGGTACGATTGATACTACTTTATTCCTAAAGAAACAAGGTGAGGATTTGATTTTAATACAGATATTTGTAGATGACATTATATTTGGGTCTACAAATCCTAAATTTTGTAAAAACTTTTTAAATATTATGGAGACTCGATTTGAAATGAGTATGATGGGTGAACTGACATTTTACCCTTGGTCTTTAAGTAAAACAGTCCCCAGATGGTATCTTTATCAACCAGTCTAAATATATCTGAGATATTTTGAAAAATTTTAACATGACTGCTAGTACAGTAATGAAAACACCCATGGCTACTGGAACACTACTGGACGCAGATTTAGCCGGTAAATCTATTGATCAGAAAACGTACCATAGTATGATCGGTTCATTATTGTATCTTACGGCAAGTAGACCTGATATAATGTTTGCTACTTGTTTCTTGACTAGATATCAAGCAACTCCGAAGGAATCTCATCTTGTGGCTGTAAAACGGATCCTTAGATATTTGAAAGCTAACCCTGAATTAGGCCATTGGTATCCAAAGGATTCTGCTTTTGATTTAACTGCCTTTACAGATGCTGATCACGCAAGTTGTAAGCTATATCGGAAGAGCACGTCTGGGTCATGTCAATTTTAGGTGATAAACATGTAAGTTGGACCTCCAAGAAGCAAAATTGTGTGTCTACATCCGCTGTTGAGGCTGAGTATATCGTTGCCGCAAGTTTTTGTTCTCAAGTCCTGTTGATGAAGGCACAATTAAAAGATTTTGGGTAGACCTACCAGTGTGTCCCTATCTATTGCGACTCGAAGAGCGCTATAGCTATAACAACTAACCCGGTTTAGCACTCCAAGACGAAACATATAGATGTTCGTTGCCGCTTTATAAAGGATCATGTGGAGAAAGGTGATATCGAAATGCATTTTGTACAGACGGGTTACCAGTTAGCTGATTTTTTTACTAAACCTTTAGATGAAAAACGTTTTAAGTCTCTTATTAGCAAACTTGGTATGCTTAATATGTCTTCTTAAAGTCTGTTGATATTTCCTGCATGACTCTAGGGGGAGTTGATCTTAATGTTTTCATATATCTAGGGGAGTTAGAACATCTGCTAATATTCTTCTGATTTACTGACGAAGGCGGAATTATTTTATATGATTATCAAAATCTTTCTTATCTTGCAGGATATATGATTGTGACATTGGCTTCTGGATAATTCAGTTCAGAACCCGTACTCAAATGTTTTCATTCTTACTGAAAGCTGAATGATCAATCATTATCAGGACGGTTTTTTTTTTTTTTTTAAGGGGGAGATAGTAGAAAATAGAAATGAGATTAATTGTTATATTCATATTGTTCTCTACTAATGATTTGATTTTTTTTTACAGATACCGAAGAGGAGTATCTGATGTTTTGTCAAAGTGAGCTTAAAAGATAAATATTCATTTACGAGGGAGTTAAGATTTCTACACTTAAGGTATATCTTTCTACATCTTAATCTTTACCACATTTTGAAAGACGAACGACTTTCGGATGTAAAAAAATAATTTCTTAAACCTTCAAAACACTTCGTGTTCTCAAAAGATTTTATGAATTTCGAAGTATGCTTTTAAATGTTTTTCATATCAGTATTTTCATGATTAACTAAACGTGTGTTTCTCAAAGGCTAATACTTTGTATTGTCTTTTCATATACTGTCAAGTATTCTTACACACATTGGTTCAGTACATTTTTGTTGACTTTCTTATTACCATGTCTCAAAAAGACAAATCTTTCGATGGTAATACTCCCGTTTGTATTCTACATTGTTTGAGTATCAGACGTCATTTTTAATAATTGTGGTTTCATTGACAATATGTTTATATTTGTTCATATAACAACTTTCAGTTCTTTGATATCCCAATATTTTTCTTCATGATATTTGATTTGATTGCATCATTGTCAGATTCTCAAAACATTTCACTTGAATTCGTTTAATTCAATCAATTTAATTGTTTTGAGAGATCTTAAATGTTCAACATACTCAAGTCTCATTCTTATTTTTGATGAGCATACATTTTCTGATAATGATATCTTGTGCTTATCTGACAAGATAAACTGTTGAGCAACATTACTTTTTTGGACAAAATACATGGGATTCAGTGTGAGAGCTTATCAGAAGTTCTATGGATTTACGTTAACGTGTATTTCCTACCCAAGAAGTTATCCCGATGGATTGAGCGGAGAGGGGTCAAACGAATAGAGAGTGGGTGTGTGCTGAGATAAAATGTGAAAGAGAGTTTGGCTAGAAGTGAGCTCAAATGATTAAAAGAAAGAGGGAAAAATATCAGAGTAAAATAATATTAAAATCTGCACCAACGTTTTCTGAGTCGGGCAGCCACATAATCTGTTGTTTCACAATTCTTTCGTGAACTTCATTGAAATAGGCAAGCAACCCATGCCAACTTTTGTTAAAACCCCACCTGCTACTCATATTTTTCTCTACAAAAAGATGTTTCATATTTTTTTGGGGAAACAACACATAATCTATCAGATCTTCATTTGGAAGATGTTGACATTGAAACAGAAGAAAAGTTGCCCTACCTTCGAACCTCTTTCATGCACATCGAGTCTGTATATTACTTAAGAAAATTGTGTATTACGTGCACGAGCACACAAGAAATTTGTTTTCTTGTCTTAACATTCATAGAAAATTTCTTTGTAATTTTTCAATGATTGAATGGAAGCCCTGGGGGAGTGAACATCAAAAATATCCTTTCCAATGTGCATTTGTTGTACACAGTGGCTATGTGCTACTGACAGACTTGTTAACTGATCATATGTTGATTCAGGGTCACTGTTTGTGCATTATTGTATTCAAGATTTAAGTGTAAAAGTCTTTGTAATAGAAAAGTCAAAGAAATTCAAAGATGTCAAAAGTTAATGTAATGTTAGTGAAAGTCAAAGCAGTTTACTTTGTAATAGTCAATGTAATTGTAATTAGGAGGTATATGTGTTTGCTTAGGGATTAAGCATTAGGTTAGAAGCATTGTCAATGTCATATTTGTAGAGAGAGAAAGTTAGAGAGAGAAAGTTCAATTTATGTCATTTCTTCAAAGATCAATGAGATTCAATGTTGATTACCTAATAGATCTGGTGTTAACAATTGGTATCAGAGCTTTGGGAGAAGATTTGTGCACAATTTCCACCAAATTCGTCCAAAATTGATCAAGAATTGAAGATTTTTCAAGAATTCTCCATTTTTGAAGAACTTGAAGAACACAAATGGGTTACACATTTCTTGTTGGTTTTTGAGTTTGATTTTGATTGAAAAAACGTTTCCTCAATGTTATATTTCATATTAGCATCAAAATATTTACAAAAACGCATCAAGATTTGAGGAATTTTGATTGAAAAAACGTTTCCTCTCTGTGAAAATTTTTGGAAATGGATTTTGCAAATTTTGTGTTGATTTGATCCGTTTTTGTGCAAAATTGTTTCTAAAAAGTTGTTTTAGACATGATTTGATCATTGTTTTCAAGTTTTAATTAATAAAAATCATTTTTGAAAATTTTGACTTTTCCTTAAAGTGTTCTGTGAATTTTTTTTAAAATTGTTTTTGAGATTTAGTGGTGTTTTGATCCATTTTGATGTGAATTCGTGATTAAAATATGTTTCTAGACATAAATTGATCATTGTTTTCAAGGTTTAATCACAAAATCTCATTTTTCGAAATTTTTTGGGTTGAATGTGTTTTTGAGTGTTCTTGAAAGTTTTTTTAATCTGAGTTTTTGATTCCAAAAAGTTGATGTAATGTTTCAAAAATATGTTTTTGAATGTTTTAGATCCATAATTCACATTCTTGTTTTAGTAGATATTTGTTTTTGCAGGTTTTATGTTTGAACATTAAATGAATTGTGTTGTTCATTGAGAAGCTAAAGAACACGCAAGATACTCGAGAAAAACTCGCAAGCAACTCAACCTCACTTCACCCAAACAACTTTCTGTGTCTTCCTACTTCACGCAAAAGCCTATCTGTGTCAACTGATACTTCACGCAAAAGCCTTTTGCGTCAACTACTACTTCACGCAAAGCATGATCAGCGTCAACCTACTTCACGGACGTTGAAGGTTGCGACACCCTCACTTGACGCAAGCCTCATCTCTGCGTGTTCCATACTTAGTTTTTTTTAGACCTCTTACTTCGCGCAATGCGTGCGTTCTGGACTTATTTTTTTCTTCTGAATTTTTTTTTCACAGTAATGAGATCATCAAGTGGGTTTTGATTTTAATCTTGTTTTTAATGGATCTCATCGTTCCTAATATCTTCGATTGTTGATTTAGAACACATACATACTTTCAAAATCGATTTTGGTTGATAAAATCTCGAGATATTGCGGATTGAAAGTTCATCGGAGACTCGTCGGAGATTCGCCGGAAAAACGGGATTGACCGGAACTCATTTTTAACAGCTGATTTCGATGCCTTAGATTCATAATGTTGTTTTTTACATGATTTCTATTGATTTTCAGGTTCGATAATGTTCATTCGAATGGTCTGGTTCGGACTCTTCATCTGATGATGATGATGAATCGTAATATGCTATGGCCTTTAAAGCATCAAATGAAATTCGCCGGAAAACATATCTCGCCGGAGTTATTCACGTCGATATACAATTCAGTCTTTGTTGCATGATCTGAAGTTTATCGCCGGAATCGATTGGGTTTGTTTCAAGGATCGTTTTGCAACAAACCTCACTAATTTTGGTCGAGAATTAACGAAGATATATTGATTTGAACTTCACAGATCATTGAAGATGACAATGAAAAGTAACTTAACAGAACTCAGTTAGTTCTGTTAAGTTTGTGATAAATTTGGTCCTTTTTTCGTTAGTTCCGTTAGTTTTCTAACAATTTTGGTCCAATTTCGTTAGTTTTATGTTAAGTCTGTTAAGTAGTTGTAATAGTTAACATTTTTAGTCCCTGTCGTTAGGTTTGTTAGGTTTTTCGTTAAATTTGTTACATTTTTGGTCCAATTCTATTAGTATCTGTTAGGTCAGTTAAGTACTTTCACTTGATGACAATTTTAGTCCCTCAAGTTAACTTTCAGAGTGTTGTCAGTTTTAGTCCTTGTAGTTTAAGTTTCAGTTTTTGGCAAATTTAGTCCCGTTTACATTTTCTAGTTTTTTTTTTCAATTTTAGTCCCTATAGTTGTAGTTTCATTCTTTGTCATTTTTGGTCCTTATAGTTTCTTAGTTTAGTATTTTTGCACTTTTAGTCCCAACAATTTATATTTTTTTTGTCGTAATATTTTTCACTTTTAGTCCTCGTTTTTCGTTTTAGTTTCATATTTTGTCGGTTTTAGTCCCTATTTTCGTATTTTTTTTATATTTTAATCGTTTTAAGTCATTTTTTTGTTGATTTTTCGTTTGTGTCGTGTTTAGTCCCTGTTTTTCATTTCTTTTACATTTTTAGTCCATTCTGTGTCGTTTTTCGCTATTTTCATCTGTTTCTAAGCTTAACTGATATATTTTTCATATTTTTGCAGGTATGGAGATTAAAGTTCAAATTTTTTCCACGCTGACTTTTCAGAATTAATTTTTGTGAGACAAATTTACAATTTGTTTTTCAGATTTTAATTTTCTGAATATATTTATGACTTTAATCTTGTTATTCATATCTTTTTAAGAGTGTGCACATAACTCCACTTTTAATCGAAGTTTCTTTTGACAATCACTTTATTACGTAATATTTTTGATATTTTCTTTATCTAATTTATGTGTTTCATTTTTTTAGTATATCTTCAAGTACATCAAGATGTCTACTGTAATGTCAAGGAAAGATTGTGCAATCGCATATATGCCAGAAATACCTGCTATTGAAGTTGAATGAGACAAGCTGAAGATTCAAAATTTAAGTCTTCAAAATCAGATTCATGAGTTGCAAGAAAAATTTATATTTTTACAGAATAATTTTAAATGTACAAAATACACTAATCATTCTAAGTCTGATTTTACAGGTATAATTGAATCAAAAGAAAAAAAGATTGCACGTCTTCAAAGTAAATTGAGACTATCTGAAGAAAAATCAATTGTATTGAAAGCTGAAGCAGATATTGAAGACAAAGTAAATGGTTTGGAAACTGAGAATGTTGAGCTGAAAAGGAAACTCTCTGTATTTAAAAGAAATTGTGCTAAAGAAAAGAAGGAACTTGAGAATTGTTTCGTACAAAAGTTGTCAAAATTTTCCAAGATATCTTTTGAAGAGAAGAAGATTGTTGAGCTAAGATGTATCAAAATTTCAAAGCAAATTGTTGATTTTGAGAAAGTTTTGATCACTGAAAGAGAAAAGTTTGAAAATGAGAGAGCTGATTTTGAGACTGAAGGAAAAACTTTCAATCAATAGATTGCTAGGCTTTCTAGAAAAATTTCTGAGTTAAAAAGTTTATTGGAAAAAGAAAGAAAAGATTTTGAGAAGAATAAGAAAAGTTCTAAGAAGAAGAACGTTGGGATATTCCACGAAATATCCAACAAGAGTAAAATTTTGGAGAAAGATTTTGAAGAGGAAAGAAGATTCTTTGAGACTGAGATTATAAAGCTTTCAAAGAAGTTATCTAAACTATCAGCAACTGCACTGAAAGAATAGTATACGAAGTATGAGTTATAGAAGAAGATTGATCTATTCACTGAAGAAAGAAATAGTTTGTCTACTAAGATCACTGAACTTGAAGGGATTATCGTCAAGGTAGAACTGAGTGAACAAAAGAGTCCAGATACAATTGCTCAATCACCTCTGAATGATCCAGCTGACTCAAAATGTTCATTCAAGATAGCCTCAAGTTCATATCATACAAACGTTTCTAAAAAAGGTCAGCCATTCCTAAAGATCATATTCGTCCTACTAATCTTTTCTATGTTAAATCTATTGATGGTTCAAGAAACTTTAGAAAGAACAATTCTCATCAAAAGATGGTCTGGAGAGTTAAAGGTCCTTCTAATGAAAAAAAGATTGATAAGTCATCTGCATCCACATCAAACGCCAAGAAGAACAATGTATATAAAGGTAAACTTTTAGCGAACCTGATACGATTTATTCTGCTAATCATCTTATCAGGCTAGCTCAAAAGAAGATTTGTTGTTCTTACTGTGGAGCAAATGATTTTGTAAGTAACAATTTTTTTAATTACCGGTGTGGCTCATACTATATTACTCCCAAAAGAACTGCAATTAACAAATATGGACCCAAATACCAGTGGGTACCAAAAGCGACTGAATATGTTTTGTTGGCATCACAAGTGAAGGGGGAGTAAGAGCATAGACTTCTAAACACCTCAGTTTAGGACTCGTTCTTCAAGGTTAAAGAATATTGGTTTCTGAATACGATAGATGTTAGCGCACAAATCTATTGGATTCAAGATCATCCAATCTGAAGTTTGCAATCTGAAGCTAATGCTAAAAAGTCACTCTCAACATAGTCTAATGTTTATTTGTAATAAATGTCAAAGTTCGTGTTTAGTATTTTATTATTATATCCTAAATATCTAGATATTATTTAGATATTAGTTTTAGGATATTTAGTTTAATTATTATTATTATTATTATTATTAAGTTGTAGAAAATGTGTCTTAGAAGCTAACAAGAGAAATCAGATCTAATAAGATCACATTCATACACACACACACACTCACGGTGTAAAAGAGAAAAAACATCGAGAGCTCAAACCGAACATCAATCCTGTAATCGTTTGTTATTAATCAAACAGGTTGGTAATCTTTTGTGTCGTTGTTTTGTTAAGAACTTGATATTATTGTGGACCGACAATTGGTATCAGAGCCTGAAAATAGATGCAAATCAAGTTTTACAAAGAACGAATCTGTGTTCTTCATTTCAAAATCATTCTCGAGTTTTAGTGTGTTTTAGGGGTTGAAATCGATCAGGTTGTGATCGAATAGGGTGCTAAATCGAGTTGTTGTGGTTTAATTTCAATATAGAACTGAAATCGAGTTCCAATTTTGTGATTTTGTTGTCTGAGTTCGACTTGAAAAACGACACTGTTCCATCGATATATTTTTCAAAAGTATTTGTTTTCGAGATCTAAGGCTAGAAATCTGTTCTAAAAGTGTTTGTGGTCATTTGTTAGAATTTTGGTACTGCTAATTGCCACAAACAGGTTATTTTGAGCAAATTAGATCGAATTTTCGAAGTACAGGAACGAACTCACGCAAAGTCACTTTTGCGCCAGTTCATAGTCACTTCTGCGCCATCAACTTCTCGCGAAAAGTCCGTTTCGCGCGACCAACTACTAACGCAAACTTCGTTTTGCGCCAACCCTTACTCGCACAAACCTCAATTCGTGCGACCCTCACTTCACGCAAACCTCAGCTTTCGCCACCTTTGTCTCGCGCAAATATTTCGTGGATCTTAAGTCGAAGTCACTTTTGCGCCAACTCCTTAAAAGCGCAACTTGATTTTTGCGCCAGCGACTTCTAGCGCAAAACTACTTTCGCGCCAGCCTCGCGTAGCGCAAACCTGTTGTGCGCCAGCCTCTCATCGCGCAAACTTGATTTTTGTGCCACTTTCTCAAAGCACAAAGTTTGCCTTTTTTTTTGTGCAAATACCAGACTTAGTCTTATTTCAATTACAATGACTTCAAGAGAAGCTCTAGCAATCGGAACTGACTCTAAGCCACCAGTACTCTTCAGGGGAGAGTATGAACAGTGGAAAGATCGGTTCATGGACTTTATTGAAAGACATGAGTTGGGTGTATTCATCAGGAAGTCAATAGAAGAGGGAGTTATGGCACCAGTTTGGAGGACTCCTCCAGAGGGAACTGATGAGCAACCATATCAACTTAAGTATGAAGATCTAGATGGTGAAAACCTAAACAGAGCAAAAGGTGATAGATTAGCAAACTCTTATATTCTTCAAGGCATTCCAAATGAAATATACGTGAAGATAGACAGCTATAACGCCTCAGGCAAACAGATGTGGGATCAGCTAGAGAAGATGATGCTAGGTTCAAAGGTTGGGAACCAGCTGAAGATATCCAACTGCGTAAACAACTATGAAGAATTCAAAGGCAGAGTTGGAGAGTCACTAGCAGAAACATACGACAGGTTCGTGACCTTGCTGAACGAACTAAGCAAGAACAAGGTCACCAAATCGTAAATAGAGCTGAATGTTAAATTTCTAAGCATTCTCTAGCCTGAATGGAAGAGGTTTGCCAGATAAATGAAGCAAATCAAAGATCTAAACGAGATTCCACTTCATGAGGTGTATGAAACCCTCAAACAAAATGAAGAAGAGGTGGATGAAATCTTGGATGAAAAGAGACAGGGTGAAAAGACAGTTGCTGACTCAGCTGCTCTTGTTGTGAGAAAGAAAAAGAAGAAGATTCTTGTGTCTGAATCAGATGAGGTTGAAACTGAAGCGAACTATGACTCGGACGACTGTGAACAACTGAATCAGGCTATGCTTATTCTGACAAAGGCTTTTCAGAAGAAGTTCTACAAGAAGCCAAGTTCAAACAGTCAGAGGTATTCTTCTGGTCCGAGCAACTATGTTCACAAGGAGAGGGTTGAAGGAAAGAGATTTGAAGGAAAGAAAGTAGAGGAAAGGAAGCCAGAAGAGAGACGGTATCAAGATGAAGGATCCAGTCAGTCAGAACCTCCAACGTGCTACAACTGTGGCAAAATAGGTCACTTTGCCAGAGACTGCCGAAGACCCAAAGTCAGAAACTCAGACTACTACAAGAATAAAATGCTTCTTGCCAAGCAACAAGAGGCTGGTATGGCATTGATGGAAGAAGATGAGTATTGGCTTGATGATTCAGACTAGGAAGATGACGATGAAGAGAATGACGAGAAAGCAAACATGTGCTTAATGGGCAACATAGAAGCAGGAGTTGAAGTTGATTCGGATGATGATGACAACCATAAGGTATGTGATTTAACTGAATCAGATTTCTTAAATCAAATTCATGCCATGATGATAAAACTCCAAGAATTAGATTTGAATCTTAAGCGCGAAAAGGGTGTTATTCTTGAACAAAACCAGTCAATACAGAAATTTAGCAATGACCTTGCTGAGAAGAAAGTATTGATTGAGACTTTACACAAAAACAATGACACCAGCGCAAAAGAACAGACCATAATTCTTAAAGAGGTTACTGAAACAAAGACTAAATTGCGAAAAAGTGAGTTTGATTTCAAAGAGCTTACAAAATTTCATTTTTCAACTTCCAAAGAAAACGAATCTTTACTTGCAAAATTAAAAGCTTTGGAAGAAAAGTTATACAAATTGGGTCAAACTGAACAAACCATTCATCTAAACAAAGCCAAAGAGGAAATAGAGAAATAGGGACTCGGATATGAGAATCCACACTACCTTAAAAAGGGTATATCTGAAGTGCCAGCACTTTATGATATTACTTTTATGAAACTTTCGCACCGATTTCCTAATCTTAAAGTTTTCAATACTGGACTGTCTAAAGAGGATGAAGCCAAGGAAACTGGAAAACGAAAGAAATCATCTAAAGTTCACCTTCCATTTTATTATGAGAAGCTAAGTAATAGTTATAATGATGATCCAAAATATCAAAAGAAATCTCTTTCAAATGACTTCTTTCAGAGTTATTCTGTCAAAGAAATGGAGGCGAAGCCTATTAAAGGTAAACTATATGTCCCTCCTCTCGTTTTGGAAAGTAAAATTTCTGAAGTTGAGACTTCTTTAACAAATGAAAGACTTTTGATTGATATTGAACAAAAAGTTTTTTCTACTGTGTTTAAAAATGTTGTTCTTTCTAAGGCTTCAAAATCTAATGATAGTTTTGGTCTAATTGATGGAGGGTTTGATTTTCTAAACTCTGACGGTGGTTTGGATGGTTGTTTTGATCAGTTTGACTTTAATTCGAAACTTCCTAACCATTCATTTTTTGTTGTAAAATTATTGGGAAAAACCAGTACGTCTGTAAAAAGTGCAAAATCAACGAAAGTTGATAAATCAGTCTCTGTGAACACTAATTATGCTAAATGTAAGAATAAATCTCAGCATTCACAAAAATCGATCACTACTGGTAACCCAAAGAAGAAGCATTCGTTTGTTGCTCAAAAGTCTAACTCACAAGTTTCAAATGTTTCAGATTTGAGCCAGAAAAGGCAGGGAGTTAAGTCTGAATGGAAACCAAAACAGAAGATAGACGAGAATGCAAAATCTTTTTCAAGTGTTAATTGTAATAAGACTATGCCTAGTAAAGATGTTTTGAATACGAATGTTTCTACTATCTTGAAACCAAAACTTGTCGTATATCGCAAGAAATATTCTATGAAGCGATTATTCGAGTTATCTTTATCTTCTAGAAAGTCTTCATACTATGATAAACATGTTTATGCTTCTCGTAAAGATTCTGATGTTTGGTTTGGAACTTATCATGTGCAATCTTATCAATCTAATGCTTCCAATGAATTTCAAATGAAAATCGGACCCAAATTTCAATGGGTACCAAAATCTTGTGCTAACACAGTTGGACCCAAATTCCAATGGGTACCAAAAGCTAAATTTGTGTTGCAGGAACCCAACGTTTAAAGAGGGAGCATAGAAAGTAGGCTTTTGAACAAATCAGTTCAAGACCCGCACTTCAATGCTCAAAAGTATTTACTTCAAATTTTGTTTTATGGATATCTAAATCTCTTGTTTCATAATTTCTCTTGTGCAGATCCGTCATATGTGGTACTTGGATATGGGATGTTCCAAGCATATGATTGGACAAAAAGGTATGTTGACCAACTTTACAGAGAAATACTGTGGAACAGTTAGATTCGGGAATGATCAGTTTTCACCAATACTGGGTTATGGTGATATGGTAAATGACAAAGTCATGATCAAGAAGGTAAGCTATGTTGAAGGCTTATGACACAACCTGTTCAGTATAGGCCAGTTCTGTGACAAAGGCTTAGAGGTCAATTTCAAAGCCAAGATGTGTTCTGTTCGCACTGAAGAAGGCGAGGAACTCTTGGTCGGCACGAGAAAGTCAGACCTATACACAATCAATTTGTCAAATGTCCAGACTGACAAGCAGGTTTGTCTACTCTAGAAAGCCTCGATGCAACAAAGCTGGCTATGGCATCGACGGCTCTCTCACCTCAACTTTAGGTACATCAACAAGTTGGTTAGTGAAAAGTTAGTAAAAGGACTTCCAGAGTTGAAGTATGAAAAAGAACACCTTTGTGCAGCATGTGAAAAGGGAAAGATGAAGAGAGCTCCTCATAAACCAAAGCCAGAACCGAGTACAAGCTCTCCGTTAGAGTTGTTGCATATGGACTTATGCGGTCCTATGCGAACGCAAAGTCTAGGCGGAAAGAAGTACATACTAGTTATCGTGGAAGACTATTCATGATACACTTGGGTCAAATTTCTACGTTCAAAAGATGAGACACCAGATGTTGTCATTACATTCCTGAAGACGACCCAGGTGAATCTGCAAAAACCGGTCAAGCTTCTCAGAACTGACAACGGCACAGAGTTCAAGAACAAAAAGGTTGAAGAATATCTCGAATCTGTCGAGATTTCACATCAATACTTTGCTGCACGTACGCCTCAACAAAATGGAGTGGTCGAAAGAAGAAATCGTACGCTAGTCGAGGCTGCTCGTACTATGCTAAGTCAATCTGACTTACCTCTATTTTTATGGGCTGAAGCTATATCGACTGTGTGCTACACTCAGATTCGCTCCATGATACACCGCAGATTCAAGAAGACTCCTTATGCGTTAATCAACAACCGAACACCGACAATCAAATATTTCCATATATTTGGGTGTAAGTGTTTTGTTCTAAACAATAGAGAGAGTCTGAACAAGTTCAGTGCGAAGGCGGACGAAGGCATCTTCATTGGTTATTCATTTACATCAACTACATTCCGTGTATATCTGAAGAAGTCAAAGACAGTAATTGAAAGCATCAATGTTACGTTTGATGAAGAAATGGCTTCTGAACAACACACTTCAGAACCCATTATAATCGGAGTACTAGCTTCTGGGCAAATCAGTCCAGAACCTGCGTCTCAAGCGATCAAATCAGATGAAGCATCAACGTCTACTAATCATTTATCTGATTTAGATTTATTATTTGAACTGTTTTATGATGAATTTCTTGGATCTAATGTTAAGAAATCTGTTGTGGTTGACAGGATGGAAGACTCAACGAATACTCATCCAACCATGTCAGATATCCTTATTGAATCTAACTCTCAGATTCAACAAGAAATTTCAGTTCAAATGCCGACTCCAACAGTTGAAGCTGTGGTCAATAATGAAGAGACAGAAGTTGCTGAACAAGCTGAACCTGCTGAGACTTCTGCACCTACTACTTCAACTACAACCATAATTCCTCCTGAACTATCAGAAGAAGGTACCAGTGGATTCATAGATGATAATATTGATATATATTCATATAATCCACTACCTAAGGAACATAAATGGACCAAAGAGCACCCGATAAGCCAGATCATTGGTGATCCAACCAAAACGGTGCAAACTAGGTCAGCGTCAATGAATATGTGTATGCATGAATCCTGTCTGAGCAAGATCGAGCTTACTCGCGTATCAGAGGCTCTTGCCGATTCAGACTGGTTGACTGCAATGCAAGAAGAGCTGAATCAGTTCGACGCACTTAAAGTCTGGAGACTCATACCCAAACCTCAAGGTAAAACCATTATAGGTACGAAATGGGTTTTCAAAATCAAGAAAGATGAAGATGGTACCGTTATCAGAAACAAGGCAAGACTTGTAGCCAAAGGATATAGGCAAGAGGAAGGAATAGACTACGACGAGACTTATGCTCCTGTGGCGCGTTTAGAGGCAATTCGAATGTTTCTAGCCTACGCTGCTCACAAGAACTTCACTGTCTTTAAAATGGACGTGAAGACCGCCTTTCTAAATGGCATTCTAAAGGAAGAAGTCTACGTCCTGCAGCCAGAAGGCTTTGTCAATCAAGAGAAACCGAATCATGTCTACATTCTCGACAAAGCAATCTATCGACTGAAACAAGCTCCTCGCGCCTGGTATGATATCCTATCTCAATTTTTAGTCAAGTCTGGTTTTACAAAAGGTACGGTAGATACCACTTTGTTTATTAAAAAGGAAAAAGCCGATATCATTCTTATTCAAATCTATGCGGATGATATTATTTTTGGCTCTACAAATCCTAAGTACTGTAAGAATTTTTCAAACCTTATGGTGTCAAGATTTCAGATGAATATGATGGGAGAGATGAATTTATTTCTCGGATTACAAGTCAAACAATTCTCGACGGAGATTTTTATCAATCAATCAAAATACATTCTTGAAATTCTTCGGAAGTTCAAAATGGAAAATTCAAAACCGATTGGTACCCCAATGGCACCAAGTACTAAGATTGGCACCGATCCATCTGGAAAGGTTGTTGATGTTAGGACTTATAGAGGGATGATAGGTTCTTTGATGTATCTTACTTCTAGTAGGACAGATATAATGTTTTCAACATGCTTATGTGCTCGATATCAGGCCAATCCTAAAGAATCCCATGTGTCTGCAGTTAAGCGCATTTTTAGGTATCTGAAGTGGACTGCAAATCTTGGTCTGTGGTATCCTAAAGACACTAGCTTTGAACTAACAACATATACAGATGCAGATCATGCTGTTTTTATGTTAGACAGGAAGAGCACGTCAGGTCATATACAGTTCCTCAGTGATAAACTCGTAAGTTGGGCATCAAAGAAGCAACTTTGTGTTTCAACTTCAAAGGCCGAAGCAGCATATGTAGCTGCTGCTAGCTGCTGCTCTCAGGTCTTATGGATGAGAACACAACTGCATGACTACGGTTTTCACTTCAACAAAATCCCGATATATTGTGACTCAAAGAGCGCCATCGCGATAACAGCGAATCCTGTTCAGCACACCAAGACAAAACATATATATGTCAGGTATCATTTTATCAAATATCATGTCGAAAAAGGCACAATTGAACTTTTCTTTGTAAAAACTGATTATCAGCTTGCATATTTGTTTACCAAACCCTTGGACGAAAAGAGATTCCATTTTCTTGTCTCTAAGCTTGGTATGCTAAATCTTAAGACATAATCAGTAGTTACCTATCAAAGTTTTCTAATTATATACTTTTTCATCATTTCTTCATTCTTATTTCTGAATGATATCTGCTCTACAAATATTCTGTTCATGATCAAAGGGGGAATATGTGAAGACATTGATAGATAATCATTGTAATTTTGAGGGGGAGCTCACTAATTTCTGCATTTACCTTTTATGCCAAATTTTTGTAATGCATGATTTTAGGGGGAGCTCGTCAAATCAAAGGAGTTAGGATATGACTTCTGATTATTTCTGATCAGAACTCATACTTTAATTGTTTTACTGCATTTTGTCATTTTCATTTTCAGTGAATAAATTTTGCTTTGACTATGACATAAGACTTTTGCAGTTTTTGAGAGATGCTTACAAGATCATATCTTTATGACTTTAAGCTTAGCTTCATGAGATGTAAGATCGCACGTAAAGGTATAATCCTTTATCTTAATCTCATATATGGATGAAAGAAGGATAACTTTCATTCATTGAAAACATAGTTCTTAAAATGTTCAAATCACTTCCCGATTCTTAAACTGATTTCATAATTTGGAAGTGTGACTTTAAATGTTTTCAAGATCTTTTTGTGCTTTAACAGAAATAATTAAACCATTTTGAGCATCATATGCATCATAGGAAAACGTGATTTCTTTATGCTAGGACTTAACACAACTTCAATGGAATCACCTTAACCAGTGATTTCTACCCAAAAAGTTAATCCATAGTGATTGAGTGTAAGGAGTCGAAAATAAATGAGTGTGGTTAGAGTGAGCTTAATGTTTAAAAGAAAGAGGGTGTGAGAACAGAGTTAAAAGAATATCAGAACTCTGCACCAAACTTTTTCTGAGTCGGGCAACCACAATACTAATGTTTCACAACTCATTGGTGAACATTATTGAAACAGGCAACTAGCCCATGCCAACTTTTGAACAAACCTCACCAACTACTCATTTTCTTCTTAAAAGGAAAGTGTTTCACATTTTCAAAGGGGAAGCAGCACATTTGCTATCTGATTTTCATATGGAAAATCTGGATATTGAAAAGAAGGAAGTCTACCCCCACCTTCGCACTTCACTCATGTTGTCATGCACAATTGAGTCTGTGTGTAACTTACTGTTGTCTCAGTGGTTTACACAATATTGAGCCAATAAGCAATCATCAAGTGCTTAATTCTTTCTATCACATGCACGAACACACAAGGAATTTGTTTCTTTGTCATAACGTTCATAGAATTTACCTTTGTGGTGTTTCGATGATTGAATGGAAGCCATGGGGGAGTGAACATCACAAAGCTCCTTTCCAATGTGTATTCATTACACACAGTGACTTAGTGTTACTGACAGGCATATTAACTGATTCATTTGTTGATTCAGGTGTTACATGATTATTTTGTCTGGATTTGCAAAGATATGGATAAATATCTTTTGAATTGACGGATCAGAGGCTCCGAATGAAGGACATTTCTTACTCAGAGTTTTGTTGAAATCGTTTATCTATTCATCAAAAAGGGGGAGAACCTAAAGCTTGAAGAAATGTCCATTCAATTACAAGATTAAAGAAGAGAAAACCTAACCAAGAAATGCGAGAGATCAAAGTATTCTGAAGACATGCTGATTTTAGAGAAATTTTCTTTGAAGATACTTTGCTAAAGCATTCTGAGCTAAATCTGGAGATTATGATATTCTAAAGACAGAGAAGGAGATTGCATCTTCTAAGCTGAAAAAAAAGACTGAATTGCTAAAATCTTTTTAGTAATGATCTTGATCCAAATAGGGAGATTGTTAGCGCACAGATCTATTGGATTCAAGATCATCCAATCTGAAGTTTGCAATCTGAAGCTAATACAGAAAAGTCGCTCTCAACATAGTCTAATGTTTATTTGTAATAAATGTCAAAGTTCGTGTTTAGTATTTTATTATTATATCCTAAATATCTAGATATTATTTAGATATTAGTTTTAGGATATTTAGTTTAGTTATTATTATTATTATTATTATTAAGTTGTAGAAAGTGTGTCTTAGAAGCTAACAAGAGAAATCAGATCTAAGAAGATCACATTCATACACACACACTCACGATGTAAAAGAGAAAAACATCGACAGCTCAAACCGAACATTAATCTTGTAATCGTTTGTTATTAATCAAACAGGTTGGTAATCTTTTGTGTCGTTGTTTTGTTAAGAACTTGATATTATTATGGGTCGACAAGAATTAATTCTCAGAAACAATATCAAAGAAGTTTGCGGAATAACACTTTGATATTCAATGAAACAGTAAATCAACACAGTAAATATGAAGAACAAACTTTAAACTTGTATTGAATGCTTTGAAGTTACAAGATTACACACTCAACCTCAATATTGATGAACAGGCTCACCAATACGAATTCTACTTCTCTAGAATTAGGATCTATGCCTTGAGGTTGATTTTCTCTCTAGAACAAACACTTAGAATTAATTCATCTAAAACTATATTGTATCTTCTATACATATACTATATATATATATATACTGAAGATAAAAGATAATTACAATTAATAAAATATCTTCAGAATATCTTCCATCATTATCTCCAAGCTTTCCATAATCTTCAGTTTATCCAGCTGTCATCCTTTCCATACAGATCTCCATCTTATAAGCAGTATTAATCATAAGCAGCATTAATACTTTGAGCAGTATTAACTCTAGCAGTACTAACCATGCTCAGCAGCATTAATCTCTTCAAGCAGTACTAACTTTGAACTAGCAGTACTAATCTTGTTGAGCAACATTAACCATCAACTAGCAGCATTAAAGAACAGAAGTACTAACTAGAAGTATTAACTGTTTTCTTCTAGCAGCATTAACTTTGTTCCAGCAACATTAACTACAACTGGCAACATTAACCTCAGAAGTAGTAACCATGTTGAACTAGAAGTAGTAACCATGTTGAACTAGAAGTAGTAACCATGTTGAACTAGAAGTAGTAACCATGTTGAACATATTTCAGACCCAACAATCTCCCCCTAACTTAACTTTTCAAAACTGAGAAGTTAAGTTCTTCAGCATAGGGTCTTTATGATAATTTCAAAACTTTCTGCAATTACTAGTTCTTCTTGATTCAGTTTCTGCTGTTATCTTCTTTTCTGTTTCTGCTGTTATCTTCTTTTATGTTTCTGCTGTTATCTTCTTTTCTGTTTCTGCTGTAGTTGTTGCTTTGTTTCAGCTTCTTCACTTATCTCCCCCTCAAAATAAGATTTCATATCAACTTGATTCTCCTTCTCACGTCTTCTCAAGTTCAGTTGTTTAAGTCTCCCCCTTTTTGAAATAATCATGATATGTGCTCCTTTTCATCTCTTTTATCTCCATAATTTGATTGTGAACTTTCAGACTAATTGTACCAAGTGTATCCATCAATTCTTTGTAGTTAAATCTGTCCTCACCTCCTTTAGGTGTGTTTACCACCTTTGAAGGATCCTTGGATCTTTTAGTAGAGATCTTCTGCCTAGCAGAAGCACCTTCTACTCCCTTGGTTTCTTGGCACCTGGGACCTTTAGATAATTACTCATCTAAAGTTACCATGGGGAAGGTCTTAGATATGTTCACACTGTCCTGTCCTGCACTTTGTGCAAAGTCAGTAGTGTGAGCCTTACAACCCATATGCTCTTGCATCTCCTTATTGAGCACCTTCTTGAGGTTGGGAGACACCTCTATGGTTTCCCTTTGGATATTCTCTGATGAAAAATGCTCCATCAGAGGGCTTGTAGGTTTTGAGGTTGAAGATACAAGAAGGGAAGGAACCTTCAGTATCTTTTCCTTATATAATATAGTAATGGGGAATGTTGGTTTGACAAAAGGAATCTGAAGATTTATGCTTGGTAGTGGAAGGTGTGGATAGGTCATCAGTGGGTTGGTCTAATGAGGGCTTTGACCCTGATGCCTTACCTTCTTGATTGTGGGACATCACCATCATTGTAGAGAACAATGGTATATCAACTCCTTCCGAGTCCCTAGCAGATCTTCTCATGTTTGAGAAAACCTTGCCTTTAGGGGGTTTAGGTACATATATCTCATTAAAATGAGGTTAATCCGTCAATTCCTTATTAAGTACTTCTTGTACAAACCATGGATACAGATAAAAGCTTTTTGATTGATATCCAGGTTTGACATTAAATCATTGAAGATCATTTTTAGGTATAGAAAACTTACATTAGCAGTAGTAACACTTATCAGCAGCATTAACACAGACTGACAGTAGTAACACATACCAGCAGCATTAACACAGTCTGACAGTTTTCACTGAACTAGAAGTACTAACTACCTTTCAGTATTAGCAACCTGAAACACTTACAGACACAAGGTTAGTAGTACCATATACCATAAAATTTTCAAAAGTTACTTTATCTTTTGAAACTATACCTTTTTCACTTTTCTTACCTTCTGCTGGATCAAAAGAAACATGTCCTCCATCAAATCTTTTAAATAATTTGAAGGCAATCAATGTTCCTTGTTATGTGCCAAGAGAAATCATTCTCTTCATTCCAAATGCTCTTCCTCTTGAGCTTTTGATTGCCCTGCACACTTGATAAATCAGTTAGTCTTTGATGGAACCCAAGCCAAAGTGGTCTTGGGTTGACCTTTCTCATTAATATAATCTGTCAGTTTGGCTTGAATGAGTTGTTTAGGAATCTCATGACTTGAGTACTTTGTCAAGATTATAGGCTTGGCTGCATTACTACTAGAAGCAGCACTAGCCTTGTTAGCAGTACTAACTTGGTTAGCAGTACTAATCAAGTTAGCAGCACTATTCTTGTTAGCAATACTATCTGGGATAGCAGTACTAACAGGTTTCTTTGCAATTGGAACCCAAACTTGAGCAAAGTTGTTTGCTTTCTTTGTCTTTAAGTTACTCCTTTGTTTATTTGAAGTATTTTTCTTAGTTTTTGCAAACTTGTTTTGAACATGAGACTTTTTAGGTGCTCTGTTCTCAGCCATTTGATTCCTTCCTTGCTTCCTATAACCAAAGGAGTTTTGAGTTTGTCTTTGAAAATTAACTCTTTGGTTGATAGGATTGAAATAACAGTATTTGGCAACATGATTAAGCTTTCCACAGATAAAACAAGGTTTTGGTCTATTGATTTTACTCAGATCAACCCCTTGTTTTTGTGCCCACTGATTATTCCAGTTTCTCTGATTTCCCTTGGTTTATCATGTTTTTGGGGCTCAGATTTATTGCAAGAACACTGTTTACAAGGGACAGGATTCACAACTGTGGTTTGCTTATAATGGACCTTCTCAGACTTTCCCTCAGTCTTTTCTATGTCCTTAGACTTGATCCAAGCCTTTCCACATCCCTCATTGGTGATAATGTTATTTTCTAGAGGAATCTCACCACTCCCAGTGTTCTCCTTACTCTTTTCACTAGAGTTCTCTTCTTCAGAGTCTGTTTCAACCACCACTTTGTCTAAAGGATCTACCATAGTGGCTCCAACAGGCAATTCCTTCCTATTCTTGGTCTCTAGAAAGTCTGATATAGGAGGGATGTAATTGTTGTTGTATGGTGGTGGTGTGGTGTTATAACCTATTCCTCTTCTAAGTTTGTCATGGATTTGAGTTTGGAGCAAAGAGTCCATTGCTTTAGAAGCATTGGAAAATTTCTCAATATCCAGCTTGGCTTTCTCAAACTCACTTTTTATCTTCTCATTCTCCTCTTCTTTCTGTTTAAGCTTAGACTCATACTGATCTTTCTCCCACTTCCAGTAGTTTGAGTCATAAGAGTGTTGAAGCTCATTGGCTTGGAAACTCTTGATCTGTTCCTCAAAACTCTCAACAATTCTTACATAGTCTTTTATATCTCTCTCTAATCTTTTAAGGTCATCACTCATTGTCTGGTTGTGATCCCTGTACCTTTTAACAGTTTCCATACAAGTTTTAGAGCAAAGATTAGACATTACCTCTGTGGGGATTTCTGTGCTTGAAGAATCTGAAACTTTAGCCATTGATGATTTCTGATTTCAAGGAAGAATGATGATTGCAGGTTTCTGAGAATACTAGCTCTGATACCACTTGTCAGGATCGAATTCTCAACAAGAATAAATTCTCAGAAACTAATATCAAAGAAGTTTGCAGAATAACACTTTGATATTCAATGAAACAGTAAATCAACACAGTAAATATGAAGAACAAACTGTAAACTTGTATTGAATGCTTTGAAGTTACAAGATTACACACTCAACCTCAATATTGATGAACAGACTCACCAATACGAATTCTACTTCTCTAGAATTAGGATCTATGCCTTGAGGTTGATTTTCTCTCTAGAACAAACACTTAGAATTAATTCATCTAAAACTATATTGTATCTTCTATACATATACTATATATATATATATATACTGAAGATAAAAGATAATTACAATTAATAAAATATCTTCAGAATATCTTCCATCATTATCTCCAAGCTTTCCATAATCTTCAGTTTATCCAGCTGTCATCCTTTCCATACAGATCTCCATCTTATAAGCAGTATTAATCATAAGCAGCATTAATACTTTGAGCAGTATTAACTCTAGCAGTACTAACCATGCTCAACAGCATTAATCTCTTCAAGCAGTACTAACTTTGAACTAGCAGTACTAATCTTGTTGAGCAACATTAACCATCAACTAGCAGCATTAAAGAACAGAAGTACTAACTAGAAGTATTAACTGTTTTCTTCTAGCAGCATTAACTTTGTTCCAGCAACATTAACTACAACTGGCAACATTAACCTCAGAAGTAGTAACCATGTTGAACTAGAAGTAGTAACCATGTTGAACTAGAAGTAGTAACCATGTTGAACTAGAAGTAGTAACCATGTTGAACTAGAAGTAGTAACCATGTTGAACATATTTCAGACCCAACAATCTCCCCCTAACTTAACTTTTCAAAACTGAGAAGTTAAGTTCTTCAGCATAGGGTCTTTATGATAATTTCAAAACTTTCTGCAATTACTAGTTCTTCTTGATTCAGTTTCTGCTGTTATCTTCTTTTCTGTTTCTGCTGTTATCTTCTTTTCTGTTTCTGCTGTAGTTGTTGCTTTGTTTCAGCTTCTTCACTTATCTCCCCCTCAAAATAAGATTTCATATCAACTTGATTCTCCTTCTCACGTCTTCTCAAGTTCAGTTGTTTAAGTCTCCCCCTTTTTGAAATAATCATGATATGTGCTCCTTTTCATCTCTTTTATCTCCATAATTTGATTGTGAACTTTCAGACTAATTGTACCAAGTGTATCCATCAATTCTTTGTAGTTAAATCTGTCCTCACCTCCTTTAGGTGTGTTTACCACCTTTGAAGGATCCTTGGATCTTTTAGTAGAGATCTTCTGCCTAGCAGAAGCACCTTCTACTCCCTTGGTTTCTTGGCACCTGGGACCTTTAGATAATTACTCATCTAAAGTTGCCATGGGGAAGGTCTTAGATATGTTCACACTGTCCTGTCCTGCACTTTGTGCAAAGTCAGTAGTGTGAGCCTTACAACCCATATGCTCTTGCATCTCCTTATTGAGCACCTTCTTGAGGTTGGGAGACACCTCTATGGTTTCCCTTTGGATATTCTCTGATGAAAAATGCTCCATCAGAGGGCTTGTAGGTTTTGAGGTTGAAGATACAAGAAGGGAAGGAACCTTCAGTATCTTTTCCTTATATAATATAGTAATGGGGAATGTTGGTTTGACACCCCAACCATTTCATGTCCATACTCATGACATTTTATCTGATTGATACATTATCAGATTCTCAAAACAATTCTCTTGATTTCATTTCATTCATTCAATATCCTTGTTTTGAGAGATCTTCAAAGTTCAAATGCTTATATTTCATTCATATCCTTGATGAGCATACATTTATATGACAATGATATCATGTGCTTAATTGTTCAAGATAAATTGTTGAGCAACAATCTTTTTAGGACAAAATTACATGGGATTTATGTGAGAACTGTTATCCCAGATAACAATGTAAATCAATAGATGACAATCAATTTCCAATTAAACACTTTTATTTCAAACTCAGAATTCGTACAAAGACTTTTTCTCTCTGATGCAAGAACACGTATGGTACTTCTGATACTACTACTCTAACAACACAAAACCATATCCCTATTTATACCCAAGGGACAAACACGCACACTACAGAAACAAGTACACACCTTAAAACACTATTACAAAGCTTTGAAATTGACTTTATTACAATTGACTTTGACTTTCTGCTTGAGAGTTGACTTTTGAGCTTTGACTTTCTTGAACTTTGACTTTCAGACTTAATGATCTTGTATCCAACAAATATGTGCACTAACAATCTCCCCCTTTGGATTCAAGATCATTTCTAAAAAGTTTTGACACTTCAATCTCCTCTTTTAAGCTCGTTTGTACAATCTCCCTCTTTGTCAGTCTTTAGCAAATTTATCTTCTCCTTTATTGAACTTTAGCAGAATAGACATTGAATCTCAGTCTTCTCTTTATGCTCGAAACAACCTCTTCTTTTTTTAACACAATCTTTACAACTTTTCTGTATTCTCTCCAAAGTCGTTCTTCAAAACACAGTAACAATCTCTCCCAAAGATGGTAAAAACTTATTTCAGACACTTGGAAAGAAATTATCTTCAAAATTCAGCTCAATTTGCTTCAGCAAAATTATCTTCAAAGAAAATTTCTGGAAAATCGGCTCATCTTCAGAATTCTTTGAACTTTCGCTTTCATATTTTAACATTCTTAAACAATCTTTCATCATATTATCATAAATTTCTCTTTTCAACTCCAAACTTTCTTTATCAATCCACATTTCTTGAATATATTTCCCCCTTTTTGATGAATGAAGCATGAAATCATCAAAACTTGACAAGAAATGTCTTTTTATCTGTTCTGACCATTGATCTTTTATACTAAGCCACTGAACATCCATCGATCCAAAAAACTATTCATCCGAATCTTTGTAAATTCAGACAAATTATGAGTGTAACACCTGTATCAACAAATGAACCAGTTTGAAGTGTCTGTCAGTAACACGAAGTCACTGTGTAACAAATACACAATGGAAAGGAGCTTTTATTATGTTCACTCCCCCAGGTCATCCATTGAATCTTCGAAACACCACAAAGATATTTCTATGAACGTTATGATAAGAAAACGTATTCCTTGTGTGTTCGTGCAAGTGTTAGAAAGAATGAAGCACATGATGATTGCTTTTGATAAGGCTCAAAATTGTGTAAATCATTGAGACAACAACAGTTAAATACAAACTCGATTGTGCATGATCGAAGTGCGAAGGTGGGGCATACTTCCTTCTTTTTCAATATCCAGATTTTCCAAATGAAAACCAGATAGATTATGTGATGCTTCCCCTTGAAATATGAAACATTTTCTTGTTAAGAAGAAAATGAGTAGCTGGTGGGGTTTTTATCAAGAGTTGGCATGGGCAAATTTCCTGTTTCAATAATGTTCACGAAGAATTGTGAAATACTAGTAATGTGGTTGTCCGGCTCAGAAAACGTTGGTGCAGAGTTTAATATTCTTTTACTCTTTTCTCTCATCCTCTTTCTTTTTAAAACATTGAGCTCATTTCTAACCAAACTCTCATTTCCATTTTATCTCATCACACAACCCACACTCAGTTATTTTGACTCCTCACTCTTCAATCACTCAAGGATTAACTTCTTGGGTAGGAAACACTGGTTAACGTGAATCCATAGAAGTTGATTTTAAGTTCTCACACAATGAACCCATGTAAACCTAGAAGAACATGTTGCTCAACTGGTTAACTTTTCAGTTAAAGTACAATGTACAAGTCAGATGTCTGTATGATCATAAAGATAATCATGAAGATTTGAGCATTTTAAAACATTGAAGATATTTCAAACAAGTATATTGAATAAATGAAATGAATACAAGAGACTTGTTTGAAAATTTGACATTGTATAAAAAGATTGTAATAAAATGATTTATCAATTAAGGCTTAGGTCAGCAAAAAATTGGATATTGTCTATATGAACCAAAATATAGACATTCTTGAAAGAAACGTTTAGAAATGATATCAATGCTCAAACTTTGAATATCAATCGGGGTGTCCGACCATCGAAAATATGTTTCAATTTAGAGACATGGTAAGAACATTTCCAACAAAAATTAAATAGGTGTGTGTAAATACTTGAAAGTATATGGAAAAGATAATACACAAGTATTAGTATTTCGAAACACACGGTTTGTTGAACATTAAAGCACAAATAAAAATGAAAACATTTAAAAATCACACTTCTATATTCATGAAATCATTTTAAGAATCGGAAGTGGTTTGAACATTGATGAACATGTTTTCATATCTGAAAGTTGTCCTTCTTTCAGACACGTATGAGATTAAGATTAGAAATAAACCTTTTCGCTCAGTCTTAAATCTCATCAAGTCAACTCTAAGTCATAACATATATGATCTTTTAAGCTTCCTCTCATTTCTTCAAAAAGTCACAAATTCGTCAAAGTAAACTTTATTCACAACATTTATTGAAAATTAAATGACATAAAGTAGTAGAACTTTGATAGTATGAGTTCTGATCTGAAGTAATCATAAGTCATAATTCATACTCCTTTACTCTTGCTCTAACTCTAACTCCGCCTGCAAGTATGCAACATAAAGTTTATCAGTTATAAACATATGCAGAAGGTATAAACTCCCCCTCAAATGAATGTAGATCAACTTTTCATCTTCTCTCACCCCCCTGAAATCATGAATACCTTTCAGTGCAGATATCTTTTCAGAATAAAGATAAAGAAATGAAGAAAAATAACAATAATAAAAACTTTAGTAGGTAATCACATATTATGTCTTGAGATTTAACATACCAAGTTTCGAGACAAGAAAATTGTTAGGACTGAAAGTCCTGTGTGTTGAAAGTAGAATAAAGTATTTATAAGGGTTTATATTGTCGTTAATTGAAAGTTTATTAGTCAGATGGGCCTAAGCCCATAAAGCCCAATTGCTTGTAAGCCTAAGTATATAAAGGCATATTTATCTCATAATTAGGGTTAGACGTTTTGATTATTCAGTTTAGAAAGTTTAAGTCTCATAATTTCCAGATTACTACTCAATAGGTTTACTTTCTCTGATCAGAAATCCTTTCTGTAAACCTGTAACCCTTTGATTGCATATTAATCATATGACTAGTAGTTGTGGCTTAAATAATGTTCATCTTTGATATTATTTGCTATTGATTGCACTGTACTGGGATCTACAATTGGTATCAGAGCAGGATCGAATAATTTATTATCCGATACGATCAAAAGAGCAAAGAGACTGAAGGTTTGATCCAGAAAAGGTTTGTCTAAAACCTTTTAATCAATTATTTGCTTAATATTGTTTATCGTATACAGTTGATTTCTAGATAGATTTAAAAAAAAAAGGGGATTGATTTTTATTTCGGTAATTGATTTCTGCAAAATCGATTTTTTACTGTGTTATCGGTCGATTTTGATTCTAAGTAAGTATCGGTCCTTTGTTTTCTGGAAAATCAGTAAGTTTATCGGTCTGTGTTATTAAATATCAACTTTTTATCGGCCGATTGTTCTTATCTAGGTATCAGTGCGATCGATTTTTTTTGCAAGAAATTCATCAAATTGATCGATTATGTGTTCCTAAAGTTCAAATTTTTGGTTTGAGCTTTCTGGGTTTACTAATTGACCTGCAAATTTGTTGGTTAATCGATTGCTTTTTCGGGGTAAATTCCAGAATTCATCGAGTTCTTCGGTCGGTGTTCTTCGATTTTATCGGTCATATAAGCTTATCTGTTCTTCGTGATTATCTGTTATCGACTGACATATTGACCGGTATATTGTTGGACCGGTAATCTGAGGTCAACCGGTACCTTGTTCCACCAGTACATAGCCTTGACCGATAAATATTTTTTTTTGACCGGTATTTATTATCTTCTATAATTGACCGGTAATTGTTTTGAATTGGTATTTGACCGGTGCATTGTTTATCTACAATTGGTATTTGACTGGTAGTGGTGCATTGTTTATCTACAATTGGTATCACCATCATTAGCCAGTGGCCGGCTTTTACCAGGTTTGATATAATTTCTAGAAGACAGCTTGAGGTTGGAAAGAGCTTGCCAAGCCTTGTCAACATGTGGACTGGGTGAGCTTGTAACGTTTTGAAACTGGCAAGACAACGATCTTACAGCTGCTGATATCGTTGCTTCAACATAAGGTTTTTATGTTGACAAGGAGAAAAGGAAATTGGATTTCAATAATTCATCTTGGTCTGAAAAATTATCATGTGCTTTGGCATGTTGAGACCAATTGTCCCTCGTAAACTTGTCCACATGTTTAGAAGCTCCACCAAAGTTGTTTCTACTCATGTGGTTTGCCTTTGTCATTGTTGATTCTTTTCACGCATATATATCGATCGCTTGCATATATATATATATATATATATATATATATATATATATATATATATATATATATATATATATATATATATTTCTCTCTCTGCATCGCATATATATACATACTTATATATATCTATCGCTTTCTTATATATATCCATATACATCTTGCATGCATACATAGCTATATTATCCATCGCATTCATATATAATAACCGACCGGTCCCTTGCGGCTCCCGGTGTCAACGAACCATCATCTTAATCAAAGCTTTGAGTTTTTTGGTTGTCAAAAAATCTTTCGGTTGATTCAGTAGTGATCGGGAACAAAGTTTTTCAAGTTTAAATTGGTAAGGGTTGTTTGCAAAGCTTAAACGATCAATTTCTATCGAAAAATTTCATCTTATTTCAAGTTTTGAAATTCTCGTTCGGTTTCCGAAAAAAAAATTCGGTTGCTTCGTTCGAGAGATTGAGAGACTCTTTCGAGATTTAATCAGTTGAGGGAGCTTAAGGGAACATAAACGATCATTTTTTGTCGTAAAATTTCAACCCATACTGATTTTTTTAAAGTTTCGATCGTTTTCCGAAAAGTTTTCGGTTGGTTCATTTGTGATCGTGGGTTGACCGGTTGAGTTTTAATCTGGTAAGGACTGATCAGGGAGCTTTAACGATTGCTTTGCATTGAAAATTTCTAACCATTTTCGAGTTTTGCAGGATGGATCAACGGAGAAGATGATGAATAGTAAATCCGTTAACTCTCCGTTAAATGCTTAACATTTTGGTCCTTTTTCCGTTAAGTATCCGTTAGTCCGGTTAGTCAGTTAGTTTGGTTAGTTTTATTTCTTTTTTAGTCCTTTTTCTGTTAGTTTTAGTTAAGTCCGTTAGAAGTTTTATTTTTTAAACTTTTAGTCCCTCTAGTTAGTAGTTTTAGTATATGTCTTTTTTAGTCCTTCTAGTTTTTAAGTTTTAGTTAATGTCGCTTTCAGCCCCCGTACTTCAAGGTTTCAGTAGTTTGTCATTTGTGACCCTAAACTTTCAAGTTTCAGACTTTGTCACTTTTGGTCCTTGCACTTTAAAGTTTCATCTCTTGTCAAAGATGGAGAGCCCACCAAGTCTACGGTCCAAAGGAGAATATGAACGGTGGAAAGCTGATTTTTTGTACTTTGTGGACGACCACGAGGTGGGTAATTATATCAAATTATCTTTGACTGAAGGACAGATGCAATCCCAAATTCCCGCAGAAGCTTCACCCGTGGAACAAGAGAAAAGAGAGAGGGCTAATAGTTTAGCTCGAAATTATATGACTAGTAGTATCTCTTGTGACCTTTTTCATGACATTTTGAGTGAAATTTATGGTCAAATAAATACTTACAAAATGACAGGAAAAGAGTTGTGGCATTGCACTGAATGGTTGATATTAGGGCCAAGGGAATTGTTAAAAGAAAGAGAATTGGAATCTGAGAACTCTGAGCTTAAAAGGAAGATATCTGTTTTGGAGCAAAAGCTGGCTAAAGATAAATTCGAGTTTGAGAAATCATTCGCAAAGAAGTTCTCAGATTTTTCGAGAAAATGTGTTGATGAGAAGAAAGAAGTTGAGCTGAAATGCATAAAACTTTCTCAGCAAGTTTCTGACTTTGAGAAACTAATCATCCTTGAAAGAGAAAAGTTTGCCAAAGAGAAGAAGGCCATTGAACGAAAGAATGTGGAATTCTTCAAAGAAATATCCAGCAAGAGAAACAATGATGAGAAGGGCTTTGAAGAAGAAAGAAGTATGTTTGAGACTGAGATCAAAAAGCTTACTGTCAAGTTATCTGAACTATCTGAGAAGGCACTGAAAGAGCAGAAAGCGAAGTCCGAGTTAAATGAGAAGATTGACCTGCTTGTTTAAGAAAGAGACAACTTTTCTTCAAAGATTAAAGAGCTTGAAAAGATTGTTTCCAAGGTAGTGGTGACTGAGCAAACGACTCCAGAGTCACAAATCCACACACCTAGAAATAATTCAACTAACTTCAAAAAGACAGCCTCAAGCTCACATCTGAAAGTTGTGTCATCAAAAAGGTCAGTTAAATCATATGATCAGATTCGCGGTACTAACTTTTTCTTTGATGAAAATGTAGATGGTTCGGGTACATAAAGAAGGAGAAGAGGAAGATATAAAGAAGAGGAACTGGTCCGGAAGAAGAAACCAGTTGAAGATAAGAAGAAAGATGAGCTGAAAGTGAAGAAATCATGTGTACATACACACAAAGTCAAAGAGAATAATGCGCGTAAAGATAAACCTGATCATATCTACTCGAGAGATCAATTACTCACGTTATCAGGTAAGAAATACTATTGTTCTTATTGTCGTACACATGATCCTATTCACATAACCAGTGATCATTTCTGGTATGGTTCTTATTCCGTTTCCCCCATAAGAACTGCAACTAACATTCACGGACCCAAATACCAGTGGGTACCAAAGCCAAAAACTGATTTTGTTTTGCAGGCACCAACTGTCAAGGGGGAGTAGAAGAACAAAGGCTTCTAAGTAAATCAGCTTAGAACCCGTACTTCAACGGAGTATGGCTTCTGATCACATGACAGATCAGGACTCGTTCTTCAACGTTCATACTTGTATATTTTGCAAATATCCAGGGGGAGCTTATCTGATCTATATCAATTCTATCATGATTTGAGGGGGAGTTTAAAAGGTAAATATCTTCTGATCTAGATCTCTGATTGTTTGAAAGAAGAACAACTTTCGAACATGAAAAACGTTTTCTTAAATGTTCAAACCACTTCTCTATTCTCAAAAGATTTCATGAATTTAGAAGTGTGATTTTAAATGTTTTTCAAATTTTGAGCGTTAATGTTTAACTGACCGTGTGTTTCTAAAGATCAATACTTGTGTATTATCTTGTCTATATACTGTCAAGTATTCACACATACCGGGTCAGTACTTATTTGAAATTGTTATTACCATGTCTCATAACGAACCAATTTTTCGATGGTAATACCCCCGTTTGAAATTCAATGTTGTTGAGCATCAATCATAATTTCTATTCTTGTGCTTTCATTGCAAAATTGTTTACATACGTTCATATAATCATAATATCCAATTCTTTGGTACCCTAACCATTTCATTTGATCTGATTGATACATTGTCAGATTCTCAAAACAATTCTTTTGATTTCATTCAATATCTTTGTTTTGAGAAATCTTCAAAGTTCAATTGCTCAAATCTTATGAGAATACATTTTGACAGTGTTATCATACATTTTGTGCTTAACTGTTCAAGTTAAACTGTTGAGCAACCATTCTTTTTAGGACTTACATGGGATTTGTGTGAGAACTTAAACAGAACTTCCATGGATTCACGTTAACTAGTGTTTCCTACCCCGGAAGTTATCCTTGAGTGATTGAGGGGTGAGGGGTCATAAATCAATGAGTGGGGGAGATAACTCATCCGGTTGAGTTTTTCTCATTGTGCTGAGCGGAAAAATGAAAAAGAGAGTTTGGTTAGAAATGAGCTTTAATGTTAAAAAGAAAGAGGGTGTGAGAACAGAGTTAAAAGAATATGAAAACTCTGCACCAAACACTTTCTGAGCCGGGCAGCCACATATTCTGATTGGTTCACATTCTTTGGTGACCATCATTGAAACAGGCAGTGAGCCCATGCCAACTCTTGCTATAACCCCATCAGCCACTCGTTTCTTTCTTAACAAAGAAATGTTTCATTTTCTTTGGGGACGTAGCATATCTGCTATCTAGGCTTCACTCGGAAGATTTAGATATTGAAAAAGAAGGAAAGTTGCCCCACATTCGCACCTCTTTCATGCACATTGAGTTCGTGAAATATCTGTTGTTGTTTCAACAGTTTACACAATTTGAGCCTGATCAAGCTAAGTAGCTTCAATCATTCATACACTTGCACGAGCACACAAGGAATGAGTTTTCTTGTCATAACATTCATAGAAAATTCCTTTGTGGTTTTTCGATGATTGAATGGAAGCCCTGGGGGAGTGAACATCATAAAAACTCATTTCCAACGTACATCTATTGTACAAAGTGACTTCGTGCTTCTTACAGGCATACTACCTGTTTCATCTGTTGAATCAGGGTTACATTACTCATTATGTCTGAATTTGAAAAGATTCAGATATATACATTTCATGAATTGACGGATACTCAGATCAAAGGGCGGAGATTGTCAAATTTTCATGAAGGGGAGATCAAAGAATTTGTTGAAATTGAAGAGTTTTGATGATAATGATGTTCACAATCATCAAAAAGGGGGAGAGTTTTACAAGTTCAATTTCAAAGTTATAAAGAAAGAAGATTTGTTCAAGTTTTTCAAGATAAATCAAGATTCGTGAAAGTTTGCTTTTCTGAAGACAATCTAGAGATCAAAGAGATGAAGATGCTGTTTTAATTTTCAAAGATGAAGATTTCAAAGGTTTTATTGTATTGATTCTTTCCCTGTATTGATTCTTTCCCGTATCATGTGGTGTCTGCTACAAGGTTATTCCTCCTACGAGCTGATTGAAACAAAGACAGATTCTTTGTTTTAAACTGAAGATGCACCGTGGAATGTCAAGTAACTCTCACATTATCTTTCTTGTGTGCTGATCCGATGTGATTGAGTTTCTACAGTTAAAAGTTGCGTGATAGTGCATTCAGTCGAGGCTACTGTACATTGAATCTGGTTACAAAGTTGATACTATGAAGACCAAGAGCTTTATTCAAGGGGAAGCGTGGAAAGACATGAAGACATGCAACACCAAAGTTCTTCAAAGATTCAAGAGGGAAAGAAGATCAAGGCCTGAAGTTTTTCAAGTTGTTAAATGCTTTATTCAACTTTAGGGGGAGATTGTTAGGACTGAAAGTCCTGTGTGTTGAAAGTAGAATAAAATATTTATAAGGGTTTATATTGTAATTAATTGAAAGTTTATTAGTCAGATGGGCCTAAGCCCATAAAGCCCAATTGCTTGTAAGCCTAAGTATATAAAGGCATATTTATCTCATAATTAGGGTTAGACGTTTTGATTATTCAGTTTAGAAAGTTTAAGTCTCATAATTTCCAGATTACTAGTCAATAGGTTTACTTTCTCTGATCAGAAATCCTTTCTGTAAACCTGTAACCCTTTGATTGCATATTAATCATATGACTAGTAGTTGTGGCTTAAATATTGTTCATCTTTGATATTATTTGCTGTTGATTGCACTGTACTGGGATCTACAAAAATTAAATCTCTTTTCATCGAGAGGCTTGGTAAATAAATCAGCAAGCTTATAATCAGTGTTTACAAAATAAAGTTCTATTGTACCTTTTCCACATTATCCTTGATAAAATGATATCGTACGTCTATGTGTTTGGTCTCTGTATGTTGAACAGGATTCGCTGATCTGGCAATGGCGCTCTTAGACTCACAATAAATCGGGATCTTGTCAAATTTAAATCCATAATCTTGTAGTTGTGTCCTCATCCATAACACCTGGGAACAACAACTCGCCGCAGCGACGTACTCCGCCTCAGTTGTTGATGTGGAAACACACAGTTGTTTCTTTGATGCCCAACTTACGAGTTTATCTCCAAGAAACTGTATGTGCCCCGATGTACTTTTCCTGTCTAACATACAACCTGCATGATCAGCATCTGAGTAAGCTGTCAGTTCAAAACTAGTATCTTTAGGATACCACAAACCAAGATCTGCAGTGCCCTTCAGATATCTGAATATCCTTTTGACCGCAGACAAATGGGATTCTTTGGGAGAAGCCTGATATCTTGCACATACACATGTAGAAAACATAATATCTGGCCTACTTGAAGTTAAATACATCAAAGAACCGATCATCCCTCGATAAGTTCTAACATCGACAGCTTTTCCTGAAGGATCAGTGCTAGTCTTAGATCCTGGTGCCATTGGGGTTCCGATAGGTGTACAATTTTCCATTTTAAATTTTCTAAGAATATCGAAAATGTACTTTGATTGATTAATGAAAATCCCCGTTGAAAACTGTTTAACTTGTAATCCGAGAAAGAAATTAATCTCTCCCATCATACTCATTTGAAATCTAGACACCATGAGATTAGATAAATTCTTACAGTATTTTAGATTTGTAGAGCCAAATATTATATCATCCACATATATTTGAATAAGAATGATATCGGCTTTTTCCTTTTTAATGAACAAAGTAGTATCAATTTTACCTTTCGTGAAGCCCGATTTGACTAGAAATTTAGATTAAACTTCGTACCAGGCGCGAGGGGCTTTATTTAATCCATAAAGTGCTTTTTCTAGGATGTAAACATGATTCCGTTTGTCTGGATTAACAAAGCCTTCAGGCTATGAAACATAGACTTCCTCCTTTAGTATGCCATTAAGAAAGGCAATTTTCACATCCATCTAGTAGATAGTGAAATTCTTGTGGACAACATATGCAAGAAACATTCTGATCGCTTCAATGCGTGCCAGTAGAGCGTAAGTCTCGTCAAAATCAATGCCTTCCTCTTTCCAGTATCCCTTGGCTACAAGTCTTGCTTTATTTCTGATCACGATACCATCTTCATCCTTTTTGTTTTTGAATACCCATTTCGTGCCAATAATAGTTTTACCTTATGACTTAGGCACTAGTCTCCAAACTTTTAAAGCCTCGAACTGGTTCAACTCCTCTTGCATGGCAGTCACCCAATCCGAGTCAGATAAATATTCTGATACGCGAGTAGGCTGTATCTTGCTCAGAAATGAGTCATGCATACACATGTTCAAAGTAGCAGACCTAGTTTCACAGGTTTTGATAGATCACCAATTATCTGGCTTATCGGGTGCTCTTTGGTCCACTTGTATTCATGAGGTAGTGGATTTGATGTAGATTGATCATAAAGCTCATCAAAGTATCCACTTTCAGTTTCTTCAGTTCGTTCTAAAGCAGGGAGGGGTTCAGTTGAAGTCGATGGTATAGAAGTTTCAGTAGGGACAACTATTTTTGGCTGTTGAGTAGACGTCATAGTACAACCAACTGAATCAACAACTTCTGTCTCAACATTTTCAGGTACAACTTCAACTAAAGGAGTAATTGTTTGAATCAGAGTTTCTTTCTAAACCGGGGAAACTAGTTCAGTAGATACATCTGAAATGGTTGGATGATTAGCCGTTGAATCTTCTGACCTGACAACCACAACAGATTTAGACAATTTAGATCCAAGAAACTCATCATAGAAGAATTCAAACAATAAATCTAATTCAGATAAATGTGATGTAAAAGTTGAGGGTTTATCCGAATTAGTGTCTTTAAGCTCAGGTTCTGGACTGATTTGTCCAAAAGCTAATACTCCTGTAAGTACGGGTTATGAACTGCTTTGTTCAGAATCCAAATCTTCATCAAATGTCATGTTTACGCTTTCTATCACATCTTGGACTTCTTTAAGTACACCCGGTATGCAGCAAATGTTTGAGAGTAACCAATGAAGATGCCTTCGTCAGCCTTCGGTCCGAACTTGTTCAGGTTCTCTCTGTCGTTTAATACAAAGCACCTGCATCCAAAAATAAGAAAGTGTTTAATGTAGGTGTACGATTGTTTATAAAAGTATAAGGTGTTTTACCAAACCGGCGATGTATTATGGATCGATTATGTGTATAGCACGCAGTCGAAAGAACTTCGGCCTACAGAAACAGAGGTAGATCAGATTGACTTAGTATAGTACGAGCGGCCTCGACTAGCGTTCGATTTCGTCTTTCTACTACTCCGTTCTGTTCTGGCGTTCTAGCAGCAGAGAATTGATGTGTTATCTCGACCGATTCGAGATAATCGTCAACTATTTTGTTCTTAAATTCTGTGTCGTTGTCTTTTCTAAGAAGCTTGACTGGTTTTTGCAGATTTACTTGGGTAGTCTTTAAGAAACTAATGATGACTTCGGGCGTCTCATCCTTTGATCTCAGAAATTTGACCCATGTATATCGCGAAAAATCATCCACAATAACTAAAACATATTTCTTGCCGCTTATGCTTTGCGTCCTCATTGGACCACAGAGATCCATGTGTAGCAATTCCAATGGAGAACTTGTACTTTGTTCAGGATTTGACTTGTGAGGAACTCTCTTCATCTTTCCTTTCTCACATGCTACACAAAGGTGTTCTTTCTCATACTTGAGCTCAGGAAGTCCTCTGACCAATTTGCCCGTTACCAGTTTGTTTATATAACGAAAATTCAGGTGAGAAAGCCTTCAGTACCATAACCAGCTTTGTTGCAGTAAAGATTTTGAGAGTAGACAAACCTCATTGTCAGTCTTGACTTTTGACGGATTAATCGTGTAGAGGTTAGACTTTCGCGTGCCGACCAAGAGTTCTTTACCGTCTTCAGTACGCACCGAGCAACTCTTAGATTTAAAATTAACCTCTAGATTCTTGTCACAGAACTGTCCAATGCTTAACTGGTTATGTCCTAAACCTTCCACGTAACTCACCTTCGTAATCGTCACATTCTCAGTAATCACATCACCATATCCTAAAATTGGTGAAAACTGGTCGTTGCCGAATCGTACATTCCTGCAAAATTTCTCTGTATAATTAGACAATAAAGCTTTATGCCTGGTCATATGCATGGAGCAACCATAATCCAAGTACCACATATGACGGGTCTGCATAGGAGAAATCAAGGAATAACAACTTTAGGTGCCCATTTAAAAGTGGGTCCTAACAGATTAACACAAGATTTTGGTATCCATTTGTATATGGATCCTCTGAACTTTTGAAAAAGATTTGAAACATATGGCATATAAGAATAAACATGATAAGTACCAAACCAATCATCAGAATATCGGTGAGAGACAAAATCATTCCGTCTATAAGTAGATGACTTAGTAGCAGACCGAGATAATTGGAGTAATTGCTTTATTGCATATCTCTTGTAAGAAGTTACAAGGTTTTATTTATTCGAAGCAACAGAACCAATTACATTAGAAGTACTACTAGTAGATCTATTACAATCCATATCACGAATTGATTATGAACTCTCATCTATCTTCTGTTTTGGTCGCCATTCAGTTCGACCTTCCGGCCTTTTCTTTCTTAAATCTGAAACAAAAGATTTAGATTTGTTAGGAAAATCAGATTTATGAGATTATATTTTCTTAAGCTTACCATTGTTGTTCTATTTCTGTAAGCGCCGTTTCTTTTGCTTCTTACCTTTTGCATAGTAATCAACATTCATAGACACTGATTCACCAACCTTAGTTGATGATTCACCTATTTCATGCACACTTGGTAAAACTTCACCATTTATAACAAAAGTAGAATGATCTGGAAGTTTAGCATTAAAGTCAAACATATCAATCTCATCAACACACCCTTCATCATAATTTAAAAAATCATTTGCAAACGCAAATAAGTCATTAAAATCAGGTTCAGAGGTTTGAGGTGCCTTAGAAGAATTAGAACACGTTTGAGATTCAGCTTTGAAAACAGTGTTCTTTATTACAGTTGAAAACACATTTTGTTCTAAATCAACCAATATTCTTTCATCAAATAAAGATTTTCAAGTTCAATTATTTTTCTTTCTAGAATGAGTGGAGGAACATAAATTTTATCTTTAATCGGTTTTGTCTCCATCTCAGTAGTAGAATAGCTAGCAAAATAATCATTTGAAAGAAATGTTGGTTTTTCTGAAAGATAACTATCATTCAGCTTTTGATAGCAGAATGGTAGTTGCATTTTCTTTAAACTCTTTCTTTTCTCATCTTCTTTAGCCTCAACCTCATCTGGTGACTTGGTAACAAATTTGGGTTTTAAATGATGATATTTACGAGCAACAAAAAGAAAATCAAAATTATACAGTACTGGTTGTTTTCTGATGGCTTTTTTTAAGTAATGGGGGTTATCATAACTGAGTCCCCATTTCTATTTAAAATCAACCTCTTCATTCGGTGTATTTAAGAAAATGGTTTGATCTGTTTGGCTTCTAGCATATAATTTCGCTTCCAAACCATTTACCTTTTTCTCTAAATTCTTGTTTTCTACCTCCAAAATATGAGCTTCTAGAACACATTCATGCCTTTCAAGATCAGAATTAGATAGTTTAGATTCACAATCAGAAATCTTACTTTCAAAACAATCTTTTTCTTGTTTAAAAATAGAAGCAGATTTGTTCAGAGAGTCAATCAAATCTTTGTTCCCTACAAGTTCCTTGTTAAGTTCAAAGATCTTTTGACTTTTCTTCGCAACTCTGTTCTTTTCCTTTTTCAGTTTACATTGATGATCTTGAAGTTCGACCATCATAGCTTCCATTTTGGTTATAAAATCAGATTCAGAAAAGTTAATTACCTCATCAGTTGTCTCTTCATCACTTTCATGAAACTTCGTTGTATCACCCGTCAAGCACATGTGTGATGTCTCTTCCTTCTCTTCTTCATCCGAATGATCCAACCAAAACTCGTCTTCAGCCAACAGTGCCTTGCCAGCCTCTTGCTACTTGGCCAAGAGCATCTTGTTCTTATAGTATTCTGAGTTTCGAACTTTGCGCTTTCGACAGTCTTTGGTATAATGACCAGTCTTTCCACAGTTGTAGCATTTGATCAGGTCATCTATTTTCTTCTCAGCCCCATAGTCATTTAGATATTTCTTCTTCTCATCTGGCTTCCTCTCCACATATCTTCTCTCCTCAAACTTCCTTCCTTCTATTCTCTCCCTGTGTTCATGATTCTTCCAGCCTGACGAGTATCTCTGAGAGTTAGACCACGAATTCTTGTAAAACTTTTTCTGTGAAATGCACAGGTTAGCAGTAACATTGCTTGTTTGAGATTCTCCCCGTCATCACTGTCAAAATCAGAACTTGAATCATCTGAACTTGGGAGCACAATCTTCTTCTTCATTTTCTCTTTCTTCTCTTTCTTCTCTATCTCTTTCTTACCAGCTACCAGTGCAATGGGGTCAGCTGGTTTCTCAGATTTCTTATTTTCAGCTCTTTTCTCTTCGACCTCCACTTCATTTTTCCTCAATGTCTCAAAAACTTCGTGGAGGGGTATGTCACTCAAGTCATTCATTTGCTTTATTCTTCGAGTGTGCTTCTTCCACTCGGGCTGAAGAATACTCAGAAATTTGACATTGTTCTCGATCTACTTCTTCTTGACTTTGTTCTTTGAAAGTTCGTTCAGAAGAAGAACAAATTGTTCATATGTATCCTCCAGCCTCTAATTTTCTTTTTCTTTAAACTCCTCGTAGTTGTTGATGTAGTTCGCTACTTTCATATGTTTGCAACTTTTCAACCCATCATCATTTTCTGTAGCTGATCCCACATCTTTTTGGCATTTTCTTTGTAGTTGTAGATTTTTATGTAGATCTCGTTGTGAATGCTCTGTAGTAAAAGAGATATCGCTTGTTTATCAGCTTTGTATCGGCTTTCTTGGTCGTCAAAGTACTGTGCAAAATCCTTTGGAACTGTCTTTGTCTTTCTAACCCTGTCCTCGTCTCCATCCTCACTGTCTGAAGATTCTTCATCAGGTATCTCCATATTGGGTGGTATCATAGGACCTTCAGTGATAGACAACATAATGTTTTCTCCATTTGCGTGCCGGTCAACAAAGTCAAGAAATATGTCCTTCCACTCTTCATATTCTCCTTTGAACAGAACAGGAGGCCTAACATTAGTACCAATCGAAAGAGCGTCTTTGGAAGTCGTCTTTGAGTTACACTGCTTGTTATGATTGTCAAAATTCAGAAAATAAATTGGATCTACAAAAATCAAACTTAGTCAAATTTCAGAAAAATCAAAAAAAATTACTAAGTATAAAACGCGCATAACAATGAAAAGAAATACTACGCGCAAGACATTATCTGTGCGTTTTAGCTTCACGCACAATGAAGGTTGCGTGAAGTCACTTCTCGCACAAAGGGTTGTACGAGTTAGTGGTTTGCGCACGACAAAGGTTGCGAGAACCAAAGTTCGCGCACGTGCCTTATGCGAGTTTTAAGTTCTCGCACACAACAATGTGCGAGTTCTGTCACTTCACGCAAAGGCTTACGAGTTTCAAACTTAGAAAAATTTTCGAAATTAACTTCTCGCTAAATGCAAGAGCGCAAGAACATGGCTTGCGAGTTTTGGACTTAGAAAAATTTTAAACAAATGGACTTCTCGCTAAATGGAAACGCGCAAGACGAGCACTTCTCGCAGGGATACTTCGCGCACGACACGGTTGATGAACAGTGTAAACTCGCACCTACAAATGTGCGAGTTTCTGCTTCTCGCACAAAACCTTTTGTGAGTTCTTCATTTCAATTGATTTCGTAAATCTTTGAGAGTTATTCACCTTGCGTGTTCTTCGTTAGCGAGTTTTTTGAATCTTGCGAGTTCTTGACTTGCACAGTTCAAAAACTCGATTTTCCAACTGATTTCGATTCAAACCTTCTTCAATGGGCTTGAAATTTCGTAGGGATGCACAGAGACTGATTTCGAACAGATAACCACAAGTGAATTTCAAACACAAACACTAAAATTACAATTTTGATCTATTACAGTGCTTGTGAAATATTTCAAACAAAAATCAAGAAAAACTCAAAATTCACACCGATCTAACTTGAATTGTACTTTGTCTTACAAACAAAATATGTTCTAGATTTCAGAACGAATCTAGAACAAACAAATTCTAGCCTAAAGCACTCTGAAATCCAAAAATCGATGTGCCACATATCGACTTGCAAATTCGTCCAAGAAACATCGATCTTGATCCAAAAATTCTGCATTTCGTATGCTCTGATACCAATTGTTATCCCAGATAACAATGTAAATCGATAGATGACAATCAATTTCCAATTAAACACTTTTATTTCGTACAAAGACCTTTTCTCTCTGATGCAAGAACACATATGGTACTTCTGATACTACTACTCTAACAACACAAAACCATATCCCTATTTATACCCAAGGGACAAACACGCACGCTACAGAAACAAGTACACACCTTAAAACACTATTACAAAGCTTTGATATTGACTTTATTACAATTGACTTTGACTTTCTGCTTGAGAGTTGACTTTTGAGCTTTGATTTTCTTAAACTTTGACTTTCAGACTTCATGATCTTGTATCCAACAAATATGTGCACTAAAAAGAACTTAAACAGAACTTCCATAGATTCACGTAAATCTGTGTTTCCTACCCCGGAAGTTATCCTAGAGTGATTGAGGGGTGAGGGGTCAAAATCAAAGAGTGGGGGAGATAACTCATCCGGTTGAGTTTTTCTCATTGTGCTGAGCGGTAAAATATAAAAGAGAGTTTGGTTAGAAGTGAACATATTGATAAAAAGAAAGAGGGTATGAAAACAGAGTTAAAAGAATATAACAACTCTATACCAACTTTTTCGGAGTCGGGGCAGCCACATCTTCTGATTGGTTCACATTCTTTGGTGACCATCATTGAAACAGGTAGTGAGCCCATGCCAACTCTTGCAATTACCCCACCAACCACTCATTTCTTTTTTAAGAAATAAATGTTTCATTTTCTTTGGGGACGCAACATATCTGCTATCTGGTCTTCACTTGGAAGATTTAGATATTGAAAAAGAAGGAAAGTTGCCCCACCTTCGCATCTATTTCATGCACATTGAGTCTGTGTAATACTTGTTGCTGTCTCAATAGTTTACACAACTTGAGCTTGTTCAAGCTTAAGTAGCTTCAATCATTCCTACATTTTCACGTACAGACAAGGAATAAGTTTTCTTGTCATAGCATTCATAGAAAATTCCTTTTTGGTTTTTCGATGATTGAATAGAAGCCCTGGGGGAGTGAACATCAATAAAACTCCTTTCCAATGTACATCCGTTGTACAAAGTGGCTCCATGCTACTTACAGTTTCCAACTGTTTCATCTTTTGAATCAGGGTTACAACGTTCATTCTTTCTGAATTTGAAAAGATTTGGATATATATATATCTTCTCGAATTGACGGGCATTCAGATAAAAAGGAGGAGAATGTTTTTGGTTTTCAAAGACGGTGCTGAAATTGAAAAGAATTTTGATGATCATGATACTCACAATCATCAAAAAGGGGGAGAAATTCTGAAAGTTTCAATTTCCAAAGCAAGAAGATTTGTTAAAGTCAAGAAGCTCGAGATAAAATGATAAAGATGTTTCAAGATGATTCGAGAGAGGTCGTTGTTCAAAGACAATTCATAGATTAAAGATATGAAGATACAAGCATTGAAAGATTCCTCAAATTTCAAAGATGCAAAGATCCTTCAAAGCCAAAAAGATCAAAGTTTCAAAGATTTCATGATTCAAGACTTGATGACTTTTCAAAGCAAAAGAGAATGAATTTTCAAAGACAATGTGAAAGACTTTCTAGTTTATCTGAAGATTCTTCTAAAGCTGAATGTTTGAATATTGTCAGAGCTTCAACATTTAAAGTCGTCAGAGTTAAAGTTTTGAAGAATCAAGAGCTGAAGATTGTTGTCAAAAAAAATTTAAAATCTTGAATCCAAAGGGGGAGATTGTTAGTGCATTGTTTTATTCAAGATTTAAGTGTAAAACTCTTTGTAATAGAAAATCCAAAGAAAGTCAAAGATGTCAAAAGTCAATGTAATGTTAGTGAAATTCAAAGTAGTTTACTTTGTAATAGTCAATGTAATTATAATTGGGAGGTATATGTGTTTGCTTAGGGATTAAGCATTAGGTTAGAAGCATTGTCAATGTCATATTTGTAGAGAGATAAAGTTAGAGAGAGTTTAAAGAGAGAAAGTTCAATTCATGTACTTTCTTCAAAGATCAATGAGATTCAATGTCGATTACCTAATAGATCTGGTGTTAACAGTTACCATTCCTAATTGTTTGAATTTGAAAAGATTCGGATGAACAAAATTATGAATTGATGGCAGAATGTTCATAACAGATCAGACGGAGATCATATTCTCTTTGGGGAAGATTGTCTATTTTCTTGAATGAGGATATTGTTTATATCTCATGAAGACTATGCTTATTTTGATATATGGGGGATATTTTATCAAAGACGATGTTGAAATTGATGACGTTTTGATGATTCTGATGTCTTATAATTCATCAAAAAGGGGGAGAGTTTTCAATGATCAATTTCAGAAGAAAGCAAAGTCAAGCGAAAGTGATAAAGAGGAGAACGTTCAAGACTTTCTATTCATTGATGAGAAGGGGAAAATAATTCAAAGTTCAATGTCAAAGCAAAGTCAGATAATTTCAAGATATTTCAAAGATCGGAAAGTCTGGAAATTTGTTGCATATGTGTGAACAAAGGGGGAGATTGAAAAAGAGTTCAAGATTTTGAAAAGTCAAAGGTGGTAAAGAAAGATGGAGTAATTTTGATGAGAAAGAATTCCAAAGAGGAAGATTTACTGAATGTTTCAAGTTAAGAAAGTTGCAAAGTTGAAGATTTTTACAACTAGAAGATGACCTGAAGATCATTGTCAATTTTTTTTAATCTTTAATCCAAAGAGGGAGAATGTTGAGTCAAATATTGTGTTCAAGATTAAAAGGTCAATGTTGTAAAAGTGTAAGTGGTTTTCTTGTAAATAGTGTTCTAAGTCAAAGTGATTGACTTTGACTTTAGATAAAATTGAGTGAGGTCATGTTGACCATATATAAAGAAATTGTCTTAGTAGTTTTAAATGAGTTTAGAACAAAACACGCACACAAGTATTAGAGAGAGAGAATCCGCATAAAGTGAGACTTGTGGCACTGTGAGATCTGTGACACAAAGAAATCATTGCAATTGTTGTTATATCAATCAAAGAATGATTTCTACATATTCAGTATGTGTTTGATAGCTTGGATATGGACATTTCAGTTAATGTTTTTGGTGAAGTATCATTAATTAATTTGAAGTATTGAAGCCAAATTTTGCAACTTTTAATCTGGGATTTTTTTGGTCTGTGTTCTTGAAATATCATAATTTTTGGATCAAAATCATATGTTTTGGTCCAAATCGAGTTGGGTTAGTTATTTTTGGCCTCAGTTTATGGTTTAGGGTGTTTAGGGTTCTTTAGAATTGCATCAGATCCGACTTCGTTGAAGGATTAATCGACTCCCAGTGTTTATGATCGTACCCGGATTTAGCCAAAATCCAGGTGTTCATCGACCCTGATCAATTTCTTACCCAGGAAGTTACCTCACCCGGACCCTTTAATCTCGGGTTCTAATAACTCGATTTAATCTGGATCATATCTCCCGGACGACCTCAATCCGGGTTTCCCCATTCCCGGATAGACTCAATCGGGCTCCCCATTCCCTGTAGTCATAACCCGGGTACCGCCTCCCGGGGCCGGATCTATGTTCGGTTCGATATCATCTAGTCCGTCTCCCGGATGATCCCTTTCCGGGTCCACCTCCTAGAACTCCTCCCAAGTTCATCCGGGTACCTACTCCCGGTCTCCTCGGATTCGGTACATCCGACTCCCGGTTCCTAGACCCGGATACCCCTTCCCAGATTCATTCATCCAGGTCCTCCTAATCTAGATCTGGTCCACAATCCGGGTCTCTCTGTTTTTCTTGTCTAAGTCTCTTGTAGGTATTTTTCACTTCTGTGTTTGGTAACTTCTCTCGTGTGTTTTTCTTTTTATTGATTATTTATCTAAACCTTATTGAATCAAACCTCGAGCGTCTTACGATCACCGCAAGTGTTTGAACCATGTCTACCCGAGAAGCACTAGATATGGGTACGAATACGAGACCTCCCATCCTGTTTAGAGGCAAATATCCACAGTGACGGGATAGGTTTATTGACTTTATTGCATGACACGATCATGGCGAGCACTTGCTTCTCTTACAGAAGGACCAACAGTGTTTTACACCGAAACACCTCCCCTACCGAATGTTGATCCACCTAAGCCAGCAGGAGTAAAATTGAACGAAAAGAAGAAAAGAAACGTGCAAAGGGGATCAACTAGCCAAATTATATCTGCTTTAGAGTCTTCCAAACAATATCTACACCATCATTGTTAAAAGAAACTTCCAAAGGTATGTGGGAATAGATAGAGAATATGATGATGTGAACCAAGGATGGAAATCAACTGAAAGTTACCAACTGCATCAACAGCTACAAAGACTTCAAAGGAAGGGAAGGAGAATCATTGGAAGAGACATATGATCGTTTTTGTCTCATGTTGAACGAGCTCAGCAAGAACCAGATCCACAAGACGCTTATTGAGAACAACGTCAAGTTTCTCAACAACTTGCAGCTAGAATGGAAACTCTTTACCTCTCAGATAAGGCAAAATAAGGCATTGGCTGAAATCGAATTGCATGAAGTGTATGAGATCTTAAAGCAGAACGAAGAATAAGTTCTGGAACTTGTTGAGGCAAACAGGAAAGTTGATAAACCGATTGATTCTCTTGCGCTAGTTGTTGATAAAAGGGAAAGATTGTCTTCTTGAATCTCAAAGAAATAAAGGGAACCTAGTGACTCAGAAGGAGAAGATGATGACAGTGAAATAGACCTTGAACTCCAAGGAACTCAGAAGGAGAAGATGTTTCTGACCAAGGAAGTCCAGAAGAAGTTCTTCAGAGGACCTACTCCCAACAATCAGAGGTATGCTACTGGGGTAAACATTTTGAATACAAGGAAAAGTACGAGGGAAAGAAAAGATGTGATGCTAAAAGGCCAGGTGAGGTTGTGTTGGAATACAAGGGTATTGATGAGCCTTCTAAGTGTTACAATTGTGTAAGACAGGCCACTTTGCAATAGAATGTTGGAAACCGGTGGTCAGAAATTCCAAATACTACAAGAACAAGATGCTCATTGCCAAGCAAAAGGAAGCAGGGAAAGCACTTTTAGCTGAAGATGATCACTGGTTGACTGTTACTGATGATGAAGATGAGGAAGATGCACATGCTCACATGTGCTTTATGGTAAAGAATTCTGAGGCGATGATTTAGACAGTGATGATCGTGCATCACAATCTTCGAAAGATGGTTCTGAGGTAAGTCATTCTATCTATATTTCATTACTTGATTAGATGCAACTCATGATGCTTAAGCTACAATACATAACAGATCATTTAAAAAATGAACAAGCTCTTGTTTCCAAATTAGAAGCACGTTTACAAAATAATGATAAAGTCCTTACACAAATAAACGGTGAATGTGTTGACAATCTAAGTTGGGCAAAGAGCTTGCAAAAGAGAAAAACAAACTTGCTGAAACAAACGAGGCTTTACACGAACAAATATCTGATATATCTGCTAAGCTAAAAAGGTCTGAAAGTGAGACCGAAGAATACGTGAATAAATTTGATTTTGACATAATTCAAAAGAATGATTTGCTTGAAAAAATAAAGGATCATGAACTCAAGTTATGTAAACTTGGTCGAACAAATCACACTATTCATTTGAAAAAGCCCAAACAATTCAGATTTTATAATCCCAGAGAAGGCTTGGGATTATATATTCCGGGCTATTTGGCTAAGGCTTTGTCAAAGACTCCCACATTGTACAAGTTTGACTTTCTATATCTTGATCCAGAATATCAAATACAATTTATGAAATCTCCAGAGGAGGTTGAGGCATAGGAGGACTTAAATCGAAAAAGAACTAACATAATGCAACTTTTCCTTTCATCTATGACGAACTCAATGCGAGTTATTGTACGAGAGAGCCAACTCTCTCCAACGACTACTTTCATAGCTACTCGAATGAGGAAATTTACTCAAAACCTGCTGAACCAAAAATTTATGTCCCACCACTGTTTTTTTTACGAGTCTTCCTTTATGTCAGAACCTTGATTTCTGCACAAGTCAAGGGGGAGCTTTGATTTTTTTTATTAGCAGATTCTTTCATTTCTTCTCTTGAGTCTTAGTTTCATTTAGATGTATTCATATTTATTATATTTTATTTCTTTTAAAACTGGGTCGTGCCCCGGGAACCGATAGAATCAAGTGGTGCCCGGGAAACCGCCCTAGGCGGGGTATATACCCAAGTCCCGGTTGAACGAATTCATTCGGCCCCAAACTATCGACATAGTTGATTTCTTAGCATCAGGTGTGTTGGTCGGTCGATTAGGGATGTTTTGACTTGTTCTTACTAATCCAATGCATAAGGTTTATTGTTTTGTTCAAATCGATTGTGGTTTACTTATATGTTTGATTTTAATAGTCGATTGTGTGTTTAACAGTTGGTTTTGGGTAACCTGTTAAAATTGATATTCGATTAAATGTTCTGGATTTGTTTATTATCAAGTTTAAGTTGTGGATTCGGTGTGTAAGTAGTTCGATCAGTTTTTTGGTGTGACTTGGATTGGATATATGATCTCCCGGGATCCTATCTCCCGGTATATAGAACACCTGGTCTCTCCCGGGATCTTATCTCCAGGTCCCTGAACTCCCGGGACTAGCAAACTCCCAGGGTGTAATCGTTACAACACTTCTGGTCCGCCTCCCAGGCAATGGAACTCCCGGTACCAGAACTCTACTCCTTACGACTCAACTCCCGGGCCACGTACCAACTCCTGGTACACGTGGTCCTAGACGCTCCCAGGTCGTTGACTGCCATCTCCTCCATGTTTCCACTGTTATAAATCCGACTACCGGCATATACCCGTACCACAGCTCCCGGTAACCCACACCCAAACTCATGGTACCCCGCACCCAAACTCACGGGCCTAGTAGCGACTCCTGGTACACGCAGTCCCGGATGCTATCTTGACAACTACCGGGGTCTGAACTCCCGGGGTCTTGTCAGGACTTACCATCTCCCGGGACTTGGTTATATCTATATGTCTAGTTCTGTCCTGCACATTGGCATCTCAAACCAACTACTATGGTTTCATTTGCTTAATTGATTTATATTCTATGCCATCCGAATATTAAATTAAAGAGACCGACTTTTGAGCAATATGGACCGTGAATGCTAGTTTTTTACGGATTTCTCTTGATGGCACCTTACAAAACGATTTTTGAAGACTTGGTTACCGAAATTTTGATGCTATTTTACTGTTAACTAGATCTTGGGGAGTGTGCTATATGGATTTGCATAAATCTTTACAGGACATTATTTGGGTTGTTTACATTGGACTTTACCCGGAATCTTGGTTCTCGAGTACTCCTGTTGCGATAATTTATTCAAAGTGTAGTTAACGGACTTTGCTTAACAGGTACCATGGCCCAGAATCCGAATCCAGGAATTGATCCCACCGCTGACGCGTTACTGATCCATCCAAAGCAGTTCCTCCCACTCACTCCAAACAACTTCCACTTGGACTTCTCATAGCTCCAAGGCCAACATCAGGTAGTCATTGAGATCCTCAGAGGCCACCCTCTCTCTTATGCTCTCACTGCAATTGTCGATGTTCCTCATCTGTATCTCTAGCAGTTCTGGCAATATCTCACTCACATCGAAGAAGAATATGGATTCCATCTTGAGGCCCGAATTGACAACACATAGATACTTCTCACTCGGGAGCTCTTCCGATAATTCCTTCGCCTACCCACAGTTGACTCAATTCCGGGCAGAGACAGTTTCGACCCCATCGTCTCAAATTCCACACTATGCACGGATATCCACTCACTGGGATTTGTGGTACCTCTACCATTCCCTTCCGCATTCAATTGTAAGAACTTAAGATCACTATGGTACACTCTTTTCACGTTCCTCAACAGATGCCTATTTGCCATCACCAAGGGCATCGATCAGAGTAGGGCCAACTTTCTGCGGCTCTTTCACGGTGTTGCTTTCAACCTCGATATAGACTATGCAGACATTCTCTGGTTCGAGCTAGTTAGAAGGTCCGAGACAATGCTACAAAACGACGGAACTTCATTCCTTTTATGCAGTTCCTTCAGATATTTATCGGAAACTACATGCAGATCCATGCCACAATAGCTTGTCGTTCTTCTCATCCGGTATGTCCTCACAATCCCACTCACCGACTTCCAACGAGAAACGAAATCGCCAATATAGTCGCTAGGAGAATTCCTGATGGTTTACTAGCCTTTGCTAGTCCAACGGCACTAAGTGTGATAGAGTATAGACACACACACAGAATAGCTACTCCTATGATCCATCTAGCACTGGAGGGATCTCCCCAGGGAGCAAGAACCAAGCGGCGTGAGGGTCCACGCACGAGAGGAGAGAGAGTCCGGAGAGTTGGGGCTCCCGGACCAGGTGTGTTGAGAGAAAATATAGTGAGGGGAAATGAAGCGAGCAGTGCCGTTAGACCAAGCAAGGCTAGCACATCACGCCGATCGCCTACCCCACCTCAGGAAGATCCTCAAATTCAGGAAGAGGATACCGTATCCGAGACTGTCGCTACCGACTCTACATCCGATACCACGACAAAAACCGATCAGATCCATTCCTCTTCCCACACCGAATATGACGCTACCTATGATCAGTCAACCACCCAAGCTGAAACTGAACCTAAGTCAACAAAACCAAATGATGAGTAATATCTCTCATGATGACGATGACCAACCCTCACCCGGAGAGATAAGGAGAGTGGAGGGAGTACGAGTTGAAAATGAAGAGGTACATAGAAAGAGGGAAAGGTAGAGTAAACATAATTTTGAGCATATACGATTGATGAGGCCACCACCTCAGGTTGACCTTCCCCTAGCCACTGTCAGCCAGGTAGCCACATCCGCTACCCAGTCTCATGTGTTGGGATAGGGTATTGAAGAAGTCATCATGGTCCTAGTGACGCAACTGCACACCCCACCTAGCCACTCTGGCATCTCTCAACAGATGTTGGTTTCATTTTATCACGGGGATTCGACACATATTCTACCTGTCTCTTACTTGGAGAGTTCCGGTATTGAAACTAGAGGACAACTACACCGGCCCTCGACTTCGTTTAGTGCACAGCGTCTAGAGGCACTTGATGACATTTTTTCTTTGCCTAGGATACACGTACATACTTTGGCTACTGTTGGATGTCTTAGTGACCCAGTCGGAACATCCATAGTAACTCTACCTATTGGTGGATTACGAGGATTGGGTGGAAGTCCTACCACAGCTATCATCACGCCAGCTGTGAACGTAGGCGGTACGACATCCACAGTGGTTACCACAACTGGAAGGCTGTGTGACCCATGTGTTAGCTTTCCCAGTTTGACTCAAGGGATATTCTGGACGGCGCCCTAAAGGTTGTCCGTTCTCTCATGCGATCGGAAATGAAAGAGGAGGTAGATGCTTTGAAAAGAATGATTAAAGGTAAAGCCCCAATGACTAGGCCTGAAACACTTCCTCCACCACCACCTCCACCCACCGATTACTCCATAGATGACCTCAAATCCATGTTACTGGACAAACTATTATCCCAATCCCAAACTCAGCCTTCCCAAGATGTCGACCTAATCTCTCTCCTACACTCTCAAGCATCAACCCCTATACCCCCACCCCGACCGACTATATCTCCTGAAGCCGTCCAGCACCAAATCGATCTCCTTCAGTCAGTGCAGCAATCTCTAGCTACACTTACTAAAAGGGTGTCATCTTTGGAGGCGACCTTCCAAGGTCAGGTAGAAGGGCTCAAGCGCAAACATGATGACCAGGACGATCATGATCACAATGAGAGGGAGAAACGTCAATGCATATCTGAGCCCGAGTCAGCACAAGCAGTGGTTACTGTAGAGGGATAGACAGAGATGGGTTTTTAGGTACTCTAAACGAAGAACAGGGTCAGGCTCAGGATCAGGTTATGGATTTAGTGTTATACGACGCCAATCCAACGGTTGAAAAGCTCGAGGAATGTGACAGAGGTTCATCCTATGACCTGGAAATGTGAGGTCCATGAGATTAAGATTGAATTGATTATGAAACATTAACAAGAGATTAGGGAGGAAATCTATAGTTTTATTCACAATATTAACTAACTACTACAGAGAGCAACAACTCGTATGATTACATTTTGACAGAAATGAAAGTTACTAACAATGCACTAACAGATCCCTATATATACCCCTTACACCCTTGTTACACAATAAGCCCAAACCCAAGTACAAGGCCCAATACAAATATACAAGATTACTTTACTAAACTTCTAAACAGAACATACTTATGTTCTAACATTCTCCCCCTAAGTTTGTAAAGTAATCATCCTTTTCAGCTCAGCTTCAGCTCCTCTCCCCCTTGATTTCTTTAGAAAACTTAGTGTTGCATAAACTTCTAAGCATCCTCAGCTCCCCCTTGAATATAGCTCTTATCCTTGAAGTTTCAACTTTAATATCATATTTGATGTAGACAATAACCTCGACTGAGTGCACATAAAGACAACTTTTGACTTCTGTAAACCCAACACATTCCTTACGCCCACAAGAATGATATGTGCAGATTATGGAGTGACACCCAAAGTGCTTCTTCAGTGTATAACATATGATCTGTCTTTGAACCTTGAGTTGAATAAGAATTCAGCTTAAGAACTTATTCTAATCAGCTTGCAGGAGGTAGCATCTGGTAGCAAACACTACAATGCAAGGCTTAGAAGACTGATAATTGTTCAACAACTGATGAAAGATACTCATTTTCTAGCTACTTTCTAGAACACTGAACAATCAAACTCAGAACTCCATTCTTCACGAATCAGCTGGATGATTATAAGCACTCAGAATTTTGAAGCACAACCAAAGCATCAGAACAATGATTGCAGTCGCTCACAATACTGATTGAGCAGGTCAGAAGAATGATCAAGAGCACTCAACGGTCTAACAAAAAATAGAAACACTCTAGACTGATGATTGCAGATACTCAGACTGCTAATCCAATCCAATCAGAGACTAAATCCAAACATCCAGTATTTGAAAATCTTGACAAGCATGAGCACTCGTGAAAATTAGATTAGTTGCTAAAAATATGTGACCAACGGAAGATAGGAATGATGTCACATATGCATTACGCGAAAAATCTTAGGAACAGGACAAACTTGTAGCAAAATGGGTTCAGAACAGTCACTTTTCGCATAACTATCACAATTCACAGATCACTATACATTTGAGCACACTTCGCATGAGGCTTAGCCTAAATCTTCACAACTCTCATAGGATTATATGCGAATTCTTACTTTTCGCATATGCCTATGTGCGAAATCCTCACTTCTCGCATGAGTCTATAAGCGAATTCTCACTTTTCGCATAACTCTTCCATGCGAATTCTTAACTTCTCGCATATGACTCCATGCGAATTCTGAACTTGGAATTTTCTTTAGCCACAAGGCATTTATATGGATGCGAATTCTAAACATTTCGCATGTCTCTATAATGCGAATTCTGTACATTTCGCATATCTCTCTCATGCAAATTTTGTACTTAAAAAAATATCATCTTCAAAGCTCTTCAGCATTTGAATTCTTTCCTTATGAGAGTTCTTCCAAATCATGCGAGTTCTTCGATATTTATGCGAATTATGTGGATCTACGATTGTTTTTCCAAATTTCTTCGAATTCAGTTTCAATACTTCGAATTTTGAGATGAGACTTTGTGAGCATGTTCGAAAATTACAATGGAGCACAATTGTTGTTGATGATCATGTCCAAAAATGACTCAATAGCCCAATCGATCTCAACACAGTGACAAATACATTTTCGAACAGAAAATCTCAAAATCGACCCAATTCGTCCAAATTTGATGAAATTAAACAATGTAATTGATTCCAGAAGGTTTGACTATATCCATTGAAACAATTTAGCAACACGGATTATCCAAAATAACATCAAATCACAAAATTTGAAGTTTTCACAGTGCCTATTCATCAACACAACTTGATCTCGATCGTTCGATGAATGATTTCTTCGTTAGGCTCTGATACCAGTTGTGAGGTCCATGAGATAAGATTGAATTGATTGTGAAAGATTAACAAGAGATTAGGGAGGAAATCTGTAGTTTTATTCACAATATTAACTAACTACTACAAAGAGCAAGAACTCGTATGATTACATTTTGACAGAAATGAAAGTTACTAACAATGCATTAACAGATCCCTATATATACCCCTTACACCCTTGTTACACATTAAGCCCAAACCTAAGTACAAGGCCCAATACAAATATACAAGATTACTTTACTAAACTTCTAAACAAACATATTTATGTTCTAACAGGTAAGTTAGGCGTCAGATATAGATCCGTCAGAAGAACCGATCAACACGGAAAAAGTGTTGGTAGTTTTTGAAGCTGAAATGGATAAGTTATTCAATTTCGAGAATGTGGCTCAAGATCATCATTCACCTGAACACTCTTCTGTCGGTATACCCCTTCTTGCTTATTCAACATTTCATCTCGATCTATCTCAGTCAGATCACCCCATCCGATCTCTGCCAGTCTCACAAGTTCATGAAACCAAAAGTACTCAGCCTGATCCACCATTGAAATGGTAAAGAGCCAGAATCAACATTCCATTTCTTGAAGAAAGTCAGAAAAAGCTCTTTGCCCATTGGATTCGCCCGTATGATGAGGTCGCTATGTATGGTCTTCAGTCAATGACAGACAGAAAGGATCAACGCAAGCATATTTTTATGTACAAAAGTCTAAGAAAAATAAACAGCCTTGACAGAACAATGCTCAGAATCAGATATGTTGCTCAGATTGACTCTTGCCGCTTCATGAGCATATGGTATTCTTATTTTTTTTTGTGGCCAGAGAAGATAGAAATCAATGGTCGTTTTCAGAAGCTGACTTTGTAAGTCTCGAGTTACCAGATCTTCTATTTTTGCTCTGAGACTTGAAGACCAGAACCATTCGACCAGGAGAAGTTACAGATGCATTGGAAGGTGTCAAGAGATACATGAAGTGTGCTATGAAGCTTGCATCAATTGAAGACTTCCAGATTGGGTTAGAAAGCAACCAACCAAAGATAAATCTGCTCAATCCTGATCTAAGTCTTCCTCCCGATGTTCAGAATGTACCTGCTTTTACAGTGGTCAAATTTCTAGAATTCGGCATGACTTACTCAAATGGTAAAGGTGATATGAGGTTCTTCCAATTCAGTCAGATTGCCAGATTTTGTGATGGTACACTGATGTTGCTTTGAGACAAGTTAAGGCGTTCTGTTGATCAAGATGACAAAGGGGTCCAGCCTTTGGATTTGAAGTACAGAAGTCTTGTTCTCAAAACTTTGGGCCATATTAAAGAAAGGCTGGAGTACAGAACATCAATGAGACATTTCGAGATCAGTTCGGTTTTCGGAGAACTCATATTCCCAATTGGCAAGATTACGAACTTCAATTTAAAGGGGGAGATTGTTAGGGTAAATTTTATGTTAAATAGAAGTTCGGGCTGGAAATTGTAATTTCTTTAAAGTTGTTTAGTTGATTGGGATTTTCGGCCCTAAAGGCTTACACGCACATATATATTTGTTCCCAACCTAGCTTTAGGTTAGAGTTGGTCATTAGAAGGTTTACTTACATGTATTGAAATTCTCTCTGTAAACCTTAAATCCTTTATTGTTAAATCTAATCATATGACCAACATATTTGATTAAAGGTTTATTGTTTCTTGATTATTACTGTAATTGCACTGTTTCTAGGATCTACAGAAAAGAAAATAGTTCAGCTTGAAAAGGAATTTGAAGTAGCTAAGAATTTGTTCGATGAAGAGAGAAGACTGTTATTTTGTAAAATAGAGGAACTTAAATTCACACCCCCGCTAAGTTCAAGCCTGTCTTTGAACCTGAAATTAGTTTGTCTAAAACATTTTCTATGAAATCAGAGGGCATCCTTGCCCAAAGCTTTCATGGGGGAAACTGTCATTCCTTTTGAAAATCCTCACACTCTTTGTAACTCACCTATCTCCATTGAAGACGTGAAGTCTAACGAAGAACTTGAATTCTCTGCTCTAATGAACTCTAAAAAGTCGTAAAATGAAGAAGTGAATAAGATTGACTTTGATCCTAAACTACCAAGCCATACTGAATTTATTGATAAGGGAAAGAATAAAGTTATTCCAGATCTCATGTATGAGAACGAATGCTCTAAAACCTTTCTCAATGCGTCTCTGTGAGCGCCTCTCATTCAAAAACTAAATCCAAAAGGCGTTCACATAAACGACGAAAATCTAGCAAATCACAAAACTCACGTTCTCAATTTCACTATTCTGACCCACGGTTTACTGATTTATCAGATAGGCATTTCAATCAAAAGGGAGTTAAGCTAGTTTGGGTAGCAAAGCAATCATTCAAAGACAAGAACAAGTCATTTAATTTCGCTTCTAGTGATAGGAAAAACGAATTTTCTCATGGTGTTTTTCATAAGGATGCTACTTTTGGACAACGTTTTCTATTTCCTTGCAAAGTTAATTCCATTAAACAATTTATTTATATTGCCCATGATAATATTTGTTGCTATGTGTGTGGATTGAATGATTTTGTTGACAAATATGTTGCATCTAATTGGTTTGGCATGTATAATCCTTCTTATGGTATTCAAATTCATTTGCATATCTAAGACACAAAGGCCCTGTTTAAAAAATGGGTGCCTAAATCTGGTGCTTCTTCTAACCCAAAAGGACCCATTTACGAATTGGTACCTGATAGGGTTAATTAATTATAATTAATTAACCCTATTTGCATCACATTTCTCACACTTTGAATGTCCTTTTTAGCATTTATTTGAGTCTTTTGTTCCCTTTTAGTTATGTAGTGGAGTTTGTTAGTGCCTGAACTAGACTGAAATAATCTGATTGAAACATGCAAAAACTTGTTACTTATAATGTTTCTTTCATATTCATACGTTGCAGCAGACCGAAGCCTGACGTTCTGGGATTATGGGTCGTTCATTTTGAAGATTTTGTGGATCATGGATCTCTCATGGAGTTGCTTGGAACAATCCTTTTTGGTCCGAATATAGAGGCCATTTGTGATGACATATTTGTAAACACTTTGTGGGCTTGAACACTTTGTTTACCTTTCTTTTATTAGCTTAACTTTGCACCTTAGCCTTGCCTTGCAAAATCTCGGCCCATGGCCCATGTTTTGCATTATAAAAGGAGACTTAAGGTGCCCATTTTAAGCGACACCTCAACCTCACCATCTTTCCACTTTTGAAAATGGTGTACGTTCTCTCTTTTCTAGAATAGTTTTTTGTCCAAGTTAGAGATTTTCGGCTAGTGTAAGTTCAAAACATTCGGCCGAGAACCTCTCATCCCTTGTTTTAGTGATTAAATTGAAGTTTAGTTGGTTAATATTTCAAGCTTCCTCTACCTTGTTCATTTGTTCACACCCTACTTGTTTCCCATCATCTTGGCAAATTGGTTATTTATGGTTAGACTTGGATCCAAAAATTCATTTTCTAATCCGAAGCAAACAATTAAGAGCTTAAGAATGATTTCCATAATTATTGCATACAAGTTCCATTCTTTAAATTTATGTCTTGGCATTCAAGTTTCCCCATCCCCCTCTCTTTCTTTCGTCCTTTTAATTTTATGTCTTTATATTAATGCAATTTAATTTTCGTACTTTAATTTTCCGCAGTCTACTTTCTTGCAATTTAATTTATCGCAATTTAATTTCTCGCATTTCATTTCTTTCACGTTAAGTTAACATTTACTTTCCTTCCAAGAAAGTCATTTACTTGCATGGCAAGTTTCATTTCTTGATGTTTAAATGCTTATAGCTCCTTTATCGCATTTTCTATCTCCAATATTTGTCTTGTAGTTTATATATCTTTTACATAAAGAAACCAAGCTATGACAGGCTGACAACCTGAGCTTGGGGTATAAGGTCGAGTTAAGATTTAATCAGGCAAAAACAGAAAGAGATGTATTGATATAGCCTTATCGTTATTTAAATCAGGTTATAAATATTTCATTGAAGATTACATCTAATTAATTGACAACTAATTATTTGTATGAAAATGTGTACGCCTTTCGGAGGTCAGTTAAATATTTATAATCACAGATAACGTATGTTTGCTATAACATCTTTTTACAGGATTGCTTGTTTTATCTCAACAAAACTTTACACCCTCTTCTTCTTTTTATAATTGATTTTTCAGTAGTTGTTAATCAACCCACCCAAAAAAAAGATTTTCTTCGTTCGCCATCTGAAACCAGCTTTTAAAGACTAGACTTTTGAGAAACCATTGGAAACCTCTCCCTTTGGGATCGATATCCGGTACTTGTATCGTTATTACTTGTTTGATAACGACAATAGATCAAGATGTATACTTGCGTTGAGATCTATTTGCACGCTCAGTTCAGGGTTGCATAAACCCATACAAATAGTACCTAAACCTCGCTAATCGGATTTGCATGCCAGTCATGTGTGGTATTTAGATTCTGGTTTCTCCAAACACATGACTGGAAGAAAGGAGTTGTTGTCGAACTTCACCGATAAATATTACAGAACAGCTTGATTTGGCAACAATCTTTTTTCGCCGATTATGGGTTATAGTGATATTGTGCCAGAGAATATAACTATCAAGAAGGTTTCGTATGTGGAAGGATTAGGACACAATCTGTTCAACATCGGTCAATTCTGTGGCAAGAATCTTGAAGTCAACTTCAAAGCCAGATGATGTAGTGTTCGCACAAACGATGGCATGGAGTTACTAGCTGGGACCGCAAGCAACTAGATAGGGTTTAGGGTAAACCCGATTGATTCTTTTTCTGGTGCATTTTAACTTTCAAAACTCGGGTAAGTAATAACCGGTTACCTTAAACTCCCGGGTCACATATAAAATATGTCCCATCTAATAGATAGCTTCCACGCCGTCGGTCGATTCGATTTGGGTTAGGGTTAACATCGACAGACCGCCGCCCCCGTCGGCCACGTATAGACCATCGACCTAAACTCTATCCCATCATCGTCGCTATAGTTTAGGGTTTGTGTTTGGTCTCGAATAGACCATCAATCTCATCGAGTAAACGAACATAGTTCGGATTAAATCGAGTTTTGCCACATCCGGGTTTTAATCTTTTCACTGATCGATCAGGTTCCTTACTTCCCGGATGAGCTTCATTACCAGTTTTATCAACATCCAGGTACGCTCAACCATGATCGCCCCCTTGAGTCAACTAATCTGGACCGAACCCGGTTCCTCCGAATTCGGGTATGACCAACATCACAATCCGGGCATGAGTGACCAACTCCCGGTTCCCACTCCAGGTTCTACTTCACTCCCGATTCGACCGCCTCCTGGTCCGTCACCGTACACCGCCGGACTCCTAGACCATGGCTTCTGGCTCCCTGACCATCCCTGGGTCGCGTACCGACTCCCGGTATATGCAGCACCCGTGTCGTTCCTCCCAGTCCCCCTCAACGTCTCTCATACCACCCGGACCGCCTCCCGGATCCATGCCATGACCACCAATTGTGAATCCTAGTAAGATCAAATGTAACAATCAAAGCAATAAAGAACAATCAATGGTATTCATCAAACATGGTCAAACATGGTCATAACAATCTCCCCCTTTGAATAGAAGTTCTTAATTCTTATTCTCGCCAGTTCGAAACATATCTTTTCCTAAGCCCAAAACTGATCTCAAATTGCCTTAACGAAGTTCTGTAATCATGTCTTTCATCAATCAGCTCCACAAGTTTAAGTACAAGTCTTCTGTAATCTGGTTCCAAAGTCTTGACCCCTTTGTCATCTAGGGCAATAATAACACGAAGCTCGTCCTTAAGAACATTTAGTGTACCATCACAGTATCGGGCTATCTAACTGAATCATATAAAGCGCAGTTCACCCTTACCGTTCTTGTAGGTCACCGAATTTAGGATATTCAAATAAAGTGTCGGTTGGTACACTCTAAACATTAGGTACACTCTGATCTGGCTTAAGTAGATTGATCTTGGCCCGATTTTTTTCCAGGCCCATTTGGAAGTTTTTTACACAAGTTAATTTCATAGTACTCTTCATTTATCGTTTCATAACTATTAACGCATCAATAACTTCACGGGGACGAATGGTTTTGGACTTCATATCACGTAGCAAGCACAAGAGGTCTGGTAGTTCTAGATTTTCAAAGTCGGCTTCTGAGGACTGTCATTTGTTACCATCATCTCTAGTCATTGTGATGTCCAGACACCAAACTCTCAGGAGACAGGAAGATGAGATCTAATTTAGAGATTTGATTTTATACTTTGTTCTTACAAATTCGATCGATTTACCTATCTTCTATCTCATGTAGATATAGTCGATCAGTTTCTACTTGTTCTTCATCAACCCAATACCATATACTTCAACCTGATCGTACTTACGGATGAAGTAGGCAAAGATCTTTTTATGTATTTCTTCAAGAAAATGAGTGTTGATCCTTACCCTTTCCATTTGAGCGGCAGATCTGGTTGAGTGCTGGTGGTTTCACAAACTGGGGTTTTAGAAGTATCTCGATCAGTAAGATCTGACGAAAAAGTGAGTAGAGGGACGATTCCAAAAAAATATCTCAGCAGACTGATAATCCTGTTGCAGATGCTCGAATAAGCTGTGATAGTCTCGTTGTTGTATAAATTCTTCATCGTCAAACGTGCACAAGTCACTGACCTCAACTTGAAGTGTGACTATTTCTCTTTCAGTGACAACCTATTCAGCTGAAGGATTTACCTCTAAAAGTGGATCTATGAGTGCCCACTCATTCGGTTCATCGGATGACCATCTGTCCACATCCTCAGGCTTTTTAGCCGTTGGAATTTCCTCGTATACAACCTATTCCATGCACGTACAATCTTCCTGATACTGACTTGTCTCTAGAATGTCTGATGTTGGTAAGGTATCGGTCTCAATATCCTATACACTATGGTCTTCTTCTTGAACCCCTTCTGACGCCTATCTTTGATCAGTTCCAGGTTGCATTTTTGTCTGAAGAACCTTTGTCCTTTCAACCGGGTCACCTACCATTTGATGTTTCTCTCCCTCATGATGATTGGGATCATGTTGATCGTCATGTGGATGTTTTGAAAACCTGGCCTGGGTGTGGCAAGAATCCTCAAGTACCTTAACCCTGTTGGAAAGAGCAGATATCGAAGAATATAAGTAGGTAGAGGTGGATCTGATAAAGTGCGGTGACATCCCTGAAACTAGATCTGGTCTCATCTTGAAAGGCAAGGAATTTTTTTTTGCTGATGGTATCTCACTGAGAATCAGACTGTTGGTGAAGAAGTCCAAGTAGATCGGCGTCCTCCTGTGTACCTTAGGATAGGAGCTCGGCACATAACATGAATTTGAGCTCATCGATGCTTGGTTTCGGCTGAACTAGTGCAGATGAAGGTGATGGAGGTGCAAAGGAAAGAGCCGGTGAAATGATAAAGGGTAACATAACACCTGGTCCTTATGGTACGTTCGGCGTTGGAATGTCGATAGCGCCGGTAGGACATCCAGCCAATCCTTATGGTACCCGACCCTATAGATTTTATGGTTGGGCCATACATGCTCACAACTAATGACTCTGTATGTTTCCTAAAGTGTATCGGTTTTAGACTCGATTCGTGATCAACTGAAGTCAATGGTCGGGGTTGGGGCCTATCTGTTTCAATACCTTCACTCTCCGAGTGAGAGCCCAGTAGCGTATGTGCTATATCCCTATGAATATGTGAAACAACCATCTGTTGTGAGATGGTTGATTGGTTGGGTGTGGTTTGTGCATGCGTCGTTGGGTCCACGATGTCTTCTTTAATGCCTTGTCCCAACACATGGGATTCGACAGTAGATGTGGCTACCCGGCTTGATGTGGTTTTGAGACTCAGACACTCATTGTTGCTCTTATTTATCCTTTCTCTCTATCTCACACTTTCATTTTCAACTAAAACACCCTCCGCTCTCCTTGTCTCTCCAGAATCGGTTTGGGAAGAAGGTGGTGTAGATGAGGTGGGTTGAGGTGAAGAAGGTGTAGAAGATGTAGGTGTAGGTGATTTAGGTGGTGGTGTAAGTGAGGTGGGTTGAGGTGAAGAAGGTGTAGGTAAGGTAAGATGGGGTGAGGATATAGTAGGAGGAGGAGAGGGACGACGACCGATGCGAGCAGGTATTCGTCGGAATTGATCATGATCGTCGTCCAACTCAGTGGTGTCGAATGACCGAGAAGATGAAGTAGAGCACGATGGGGTATGTCCCTCCAATGCATTGCCACTCTCAGTACTGATTAAGGATGGGTCATTAATGACCGGTACTTCATGGAGTGTGGAAGTGGTAGAAGGGTGAGGCACCCTTTGTGATGCCTCGCTAGCAATAGAGTGGTCGTCCACGGCACCTCCCACGCCAGAACCCCTCACTACATTTTCTCTCTAAGCATCCTGTCCAAAAGTCCCAGCATTCCATCCATTTGGTAATTTCACTCAAGGACCCTGTCGTCGCACTGGTCTTGCTCCCGGGGCAGGTCCTGCAGGTGCTGGCTGGACCATAGGAGCTTAGTGGCCTAGAAGGTTCCTATACGCTAACACACTAGGTGTCGTAGGACGAGCGTAAGCTAGCAAGGCATCAGGTATTCGCATTGAGACAATATCAAGGATATCGGTCTTATTGATAATAAGGCGCATGGGACGCCCGTTGAAGAATGGTGGGAGTGCTGGTCATCAGATGTCGGATGGCAAGCTGAAGAAACCGCATAAAAGGAATGAAGTTCCTGCGCTTACCCGTCTCATTGTCTTGAACGTTCTAGACCAACTCATTCCAGAGTAGAGCGGCGTAGTCTACATGTCGATGGAAGGCAACGTCGTGGAATACGCAAAGAAAATTCGCACTACACTAATCGATCCCCTTTGGTATTTGATAATAAGCATCGGTTCAGACCGTGAACATGGTGTACCAGATCGGGGTCAGATGCTTGTGGTTGAACGTAGTGATTCTGGTCAGAGCGACCGTATATCCAAGCGAATGGATGTCGGAGAACATCTGTTGTTCTGAGACAGGTGGAGCGTATCCGACTCTTTCTTGAGAGGTAGCAGCTAGGAGTCTGAGGAGATCCCGTAAGATGTCTCTAGTCAAAACGAACTGGGTGGTGTCAAGTAGTGCTTCGAGTATGTCGTTCTGATTGTTCGGGACATAATGGATTGTATGCGACACTTGTTGCAAATAAATCATTGAAACATCAGTGGTGGCGGTGAGTGCGTAGTGTAGAGGATGACCGCGAAGGATCCCGACCACTATGGGATGGCGATTGCTGAAGCCCTAGACATTGAGTGAGTAGTTTGGAAATCATTCGGCCCCGGGCTTCTCATTCTATTTCTCTCTTTCAATCGCACTCTCCCTTTTCCCGATATCTCTCTTTTCGCTTATCGCTCCAACTCGATCGACACACCAGGTACGTTTCTCTCTCTCTCCATCTCTCATCGCTCATCCCCCACCCTATCGTTTCCCTAACTCACCGTCGGCCACACAGTCGTCGTCGCCTCAACCTCGTCGACCGAACATCGACAGTCATTGTCCCGCAGAGTTTCTTGTTTGATTTGATCTACATGCTACATCCCCGAGTTAGGGTTACGAACCCTAAATCACCCCCTAGTCGACGCCCCCCCCCCCCCCCAAACTATCGACATAGTTGATTTCTCAGCGTCAGGCGTGTTGATCGGTCGATTAGGGATGTTTTGACTAGTTCTTATTAATTCAATGAATAAGGTTTATTGTTTTGCTCAAATCGATTGTGGTTTACTTATGTGTTTGATTTTAATAGTCGATTGTGTGTTTAACAGTTGGTTTTGGGTAACCTGTTAAAATTGATATTCGATTAAATGTTCTGGATTTTTTTATTGTCTAGTTTAAGTTGTGGATTCGCTGTGAGTAGTTCGATCACAGTTTTGGTGTGACTTGGATTGGATATATGATCTCCCGGGATCCTAACTCCCGATATATAAAACACCTGGTCTCTCCCAGGATCTTATCTCCCGGTCCCTGAACTCCCGGGACTAGCTAACTCCTAGGGTATAATCGTTACAGCACTTCTGGTCCGCCTTCCGGGCAATGGAACTCCCGGTACCAGGACTCCAGTCCTTACGACTCAACTCCCGGGCCGCATATCAACATCTAGTACACGTGGTCCCGGACGCTCCCAGTCCGTGGACAGCCATCTCCTCCATGTTTCCACTGTTATAAATCCGACTACCGGCATATACCCGTACCACAGCTCCCGGTACACCGCACCCAAACACTCGGGTCACGTATTGACTCCCGGTACATGCAGTGCCGGACGCTATCTTGACAACTCCCGGGGTCTGAACTCCCGGGGTCTTGTCAGGACTTACCATCTCCCGGGACTTGGTTATATATATATATATGTCTAGCTCTATCCGGCACATTGGCATCTTAAACCAACTACTATGGTTTCATTTGATTAATTGATTTATATTCTATGCCATCCGAATATTAAATTGAAGAGACGGACTTTTGAGCAATATGGACCGTGAATGCTAGTTTTTTACGGATTTCTCTTGATGGCACCTTACAAACTGATTTTTGAAGACTTGGTTACAGAAATTTTGATGCTATTTTTATTGATAACTGGATTTTGGTGAGTGTGCTATATGGATTTGCGTAAATCTTTTCATGACATTATTTGGGTTGTTTACATTGGACTTTACCCGGAATCTTGGTTCTCGAGTACTCCTGTTGCGATAATTTATTCAAAGTTGTAGTTAGCGGACGTTGCTTAATAGGTACCATGGCCCAGAATCTGAATCCAGAAATTGATCCCACCGCTGACGCATTACTGATCCATCCAAATCAGTTCCTCCCACTCACTCCAAACAACTTCCACTTGGACTTCTCACAACTCCAAGGCCAACACCAGGTGGTCACTGAGATCCTTAGAGGCCACCCTCTCTCTTATGCTCTCACTGCAATTGTCGATGTTCCTCATTTGTATCTCCAGCAGTTCTGGCAATCTCTCACTCACATCGAAGAAGAATATGGATTCCATCTTGAGGCCCGAATTGACAACACACAGATACTTCTCACTCGGGAGCTCTTCCGACAATTCCTTCGCCTACCCACAGCTGACTCAATTCCGGGCACAGACAGTTTCGACCGCATCGTCTCAAATTCCACACTATGCGTGGATGTCCACTCACTAGGATATGTGGTACCTCTACCATTCCCTTCCGCATTCAACTATCGACACTTAACATCACTATGGTACACTCTTTTCACGTTCCTCAACAGATGCCTATCTGCCATCACCAAGGGCATCGATCAGAGTAGCGCCAACTTTCTGCGGATCTTTCATGGTGTTGCTTTCAACCGCCATGTAGACTAGGCAGACATTCTCTGGTTCGATCTAGTTAGAAGGTCCGAGACAACGCTACAAAATGACGAAACTTCATTCCTTTTATGCAGTTCCATGAGATATTTATCAGAAACTACATGCAGATCCATCCCACAATAGTTCGTCGTTCTTCTCATCTGGTATGTCTCACCATCCCACTCATCGACTTCCAACGAGAAACGAAATCGCCAACATAGTCACTAGGCGAATTCCTGATAGTTTACTAGCCTTTGCTAGTCCAACGGCACTGAGTGTGATAGAGTATAGGCACACACGGAATAGTTGCTCCTATGGTCCATCCAACACTGGAGGAATCTCCCAAGGGAGCAATACCTGAGCGGCGTGAGGGTCCACGCACGAGAGGTAAGAGAGTCCGGGAAGCTGGGGCTCCCGGACCAGGTGTGTTGAGAGAAAATAGAGTGAGGGGAAATGAAGCGAACAGTGCCGTTAGACCAAGCGAGGCTAGCACATCACGCCGATCGCCTACCCCACCTCAGGAAGATCCTCAAATTCAGGAAGAGGATACCGCATCCGAGACTATCGCTACCGACTCTACATCCGATACCGCGACAGAAACCTATCAGATCCATTCCTCTTCCCACACCGAATATGACGCTACCGATGATCGGTCAACCACCCAAGCTGAAACTGAACCTAAGTCAACAGAAGCAAATGATGAGTCATATGACTCTTATGATGACGATGACCAGCCCTCACCGAGACATAAGGAGAGTGGAGGGTGTACGAGGTGAAAATGAAGAGGTACATAGAAAGAGGAAAAGGTAGAGTAAACATAATTTTGAGCGTATACGAGTGATGAGGTAACCACCACAGGTTGACCTTCCCCAAACCACTGTTAGCCAAATAGCCACATCCGCTAACCAGTCTCATGTATTGGGATAGGGTATTGAAGAAGTTGTCATCGACCTAGTGACACAACTGCACACCCCACTTAGACACTCCGACATCTCTCAACAGATGTTGGTTTCATTTTATCACGGGGACTCAGAACATATTCTACCTGTCTCTCACTTGGAGAGTTTAGGTATTGAAACTAGAGGACATCTACCCTGGCCCTCGACTTCTTTTAGTGCACAGCGTTTAGAGCCACTTGATGACATTTTTTCTTTGCCTAGGACACACGTACATACTTCGGCTACTGTTGGATGTCTTAGTGACCCAGTCGGAACATCCATAGTAACTCTACCTATTGGTGGATTACGAGGATTGGGTGGAAGTCCTACCACAGCTATCATCATGCCAACTGTGAACGTAGGCGGTACGACATCCACAGTGGTTACCACAACTGGAAGTCTGCGTGACCTGGGTGTTAGATTTCCCAGTTTGTCTCAAGGGATTTTCTGGACGGCGCCCTAAAGACTGTCCATTCTCTCATTCGATCGGAAATGAAAGAGCAGGTAGATGCTTTGAAAAGAATGATTAAAGGTAAAGCCCCAATGACTGGGCCTGAAACATTACCTCCACTACCACCACCACCTCCACCCACCGATTACTCAATAGATGACCTCATATCCATGTTACTGGCCAAACTATTATCCCAATCCCAAACTCTGCCTTCCCAAGATGCCGACCTAATCTCTCTCCTACACTCTCAAGCATCAACCTTTACACCCCCACCCCGACCCACTATATCTCCTAAAGCCTTCCAGCACCAAACTGATCTCCTTCAGTCAGTACAACAATCTCTAGCTACACTTACTGAAAGGGTGTCATCTTTGGAGGCGACCTGCCGTGGTCAGGAAGAAGGGCTCAAGCGCAGACATGATGACCAGGATGATCATGATCACAATGAGGGGAGAAGCGCTAATGCATATCCGAGCCCGAGTCAGCACAGGCAGTGGTTACTGTAGAGGGACAGACAGAGATGGGTTTTCATGAACTCTAAACAAAGAACAGGGTCATGCTAAGGATCTGGTTATGGATTTAATGTTATACGACGCCAATCCAATGGTTGAAAAGCTCGAGGAATGTGACAGAGGTTCATCCTATGATCTGGAAATGTAAGCTCCATGAGATCAAGATTGAATTGATTATGAAAGATTAATAAGAGCTTATGGAGGAAATATGTAGTTTTATTCACAATATTAACTAACTACTACAGAGAGCAAGAACTCGTATGATTACATTTTGACAGAAATGAAAGTTACTCACAATGCAGTAACATATCCCTATATATACCCCTTACACCCTTGTTACACAATTAGCCCAAACCTAAGTACAAGATTACTTTACTAAACTTCTAAACAGAACATACTTATGTTCTAACATTCTCCCCCTAAGTTTTGTAAAATAATCATCCTTTTCAGCTCAGCTTCAGCTCCTCTCCCCCTTGATTTCTTTAGAAAACTTAGTGTTGCATAAACTTCTAAGCATCCTCAACTCCCCCTTGAATATAGATCTTATCCTTGAAGTTTCAACTTTAATATAAGATCTGATGTAGACAATAACCTCAACTGAGTTCACATAAAGACATCCTTTGACTTTTGTAATCCCAACACATTCCTTACGCCCATAAGAACGATATGTACAGATTATGGAGTGACACCCAAAGTGCATCTTTAATGTATAACATCTAATCTGTCTTTGAACCTCGATTTGAATAAGAATTCAGCTTAAGAACTTATTCTAATCAGCTTGCAGAAGGTAGCATCTGGTAGAAAACACTACAATGCAAGGGTTAGAAGACTTATAATTGTTCAACAACTGATGAAAGATACTTATTTTCTAGCTACTTTCTAGAACACTGAACAATCAAACTCAGAACTCCATTCTTCACGAATCAGTTGGATGATTATAAGCACTCATAATTCTGAAGCACAACCAAAGAATCAGAACAATGATTGCAGTCGCTCACACTACTGATTGATGAGGTCAGAAGAATGATCAAGAGCGCTCAATAGTCTCACAACAAATAGAAGCACTCTAGACTGATGATGGCAGATACTCAGGCTGCTAATCCAATCCTATCAGAGACTAAATCCAAACATCCAGTATCTGAAAATCTTGACAAGCATGAGCACTCGTGAAAATTAGATCAGTTGCTAAAAATATGTGACCAACGGAAGATAGGAATGATGTCACTTATGCATTACGCGAAAAATCTCAGGAACAGGGCAAACTTGTAGCAAAATTGGTTCAGAACAGTCACTTTTCGCATAACATCAAAAACTTTTCGCATAACTATCACAATTCAAAGATCACTATACATTTGAGCACAATTCGCATAGGCTTATATGCGAATTCTTACTTTTCGCATATGCCTATGTGCGAAATCCTCACTTCTCGCATGAGTCTTTAAGCGAATTCTCCCTTTTCGCATTCTTCCATGGGAATTCTTAACTTCTCGCATATGACTCCATGCGAATTCTGAACTTGGAATTTTCTTTAGCCACAAGGAATTTGTATGGATGCGAATTCTAAACATTTCGAATGTCTCTGTAATGCGAATTCTGTACATTTCGCATATCTCTCTCATGCGAATTCTGTACATAAAAAAATATCATCTTCAAAGCTCTTCAGGATGCGAATTTTAGCATGTGAATTCATTCCTTATGTGAGTTCTTCCAAATCATGCAAGTTCTTCGATATTCATGCGAATTCTATGGATCTACGATTGTTTTTCCAAATTTCTTCGAATTCAGCTTCAATACTTAGAATTTTTTGATGAGACATTGTGAGCGGGTTCGAAAATTACAATGGAGCACAATTGTTGTTGATGATCATGTCCAAAAATGACTCAATAGCCCAATCGATCTCAACACAATGACAAATACATTTTCGAACAGAAAATCTCAAAATCGATCCAATTCGTCCAAATTTGATGAAATTAAACAATGTAATTGATTCCACAAGGTTCGACTATATCCACTAAGTCAATTTAGCAACACAGATTATCCAAAATAACATCAAATCACATAATTCAAGTTTTCACAGTGACTATTCATCAACATAACTTGATCCCGATCGTTCGATGAATGATTTCTTCGTTAGACACTGATACCAGGTGTGAGGTCCATGAGATCAAGATTGAATTGATTATGAAAGATTAACAAGAAATTAGGGAGGAAATTTGTAGTTTTATTCACAATATTAACTAACTACTACAGAGAGCAAAAACTCGTATGATTACATTTTGACATAAATGAAAGTTACTAAGAATGCACTAACAGATCCCTATATGTACCCCATACACCCTTGTTACACAATAAGCCCAAACCCAAGTACAAGGCCCAATACAAATATACAAGATTACTTTACTAAACTTCTAAACATAACATATTTATGTTCTAACAGGAAAGTTGGGAGTCAGATATAGATCCGTCAGAAGAACCGATCAACACGGAAAAAGCATTGGTAGTTTTTCAAGCTAAAATGGATAAGTTATTCAATTTCATCCTGATCTATCTCAGTCAAATCACCCCATCTGATCTCCGCCAGTCTCACAAGTTCATGAAACCGAAAGTACTCTACCTGATCCACCATTGAAATGGGAAAGAGTCAGAATCAACATTCCATTTCTTGAAGAAAGTCAGAAAAAGCTCTTTGCCTATTGGATTCGCCCGTATGATGAGGTCGCTATGTATGGTCTTTAGTCAATGACAGACAGAAAGAAGCAACACGAGCATATTTTTATGTACAAAAGTCTAAGAAAAATAAACAGCCTTGACAGGACAAAGCTCAGAATAAGATATGTTGCTCAGATTTACTCTTGTCGCTTCATGAGCATATGGTATTCTTATTTTTTTTGTGACCAGTGAAGATGGAAATCAATGGTCGTTTTCAGAAGCTGACTTTGTAAGTCTTCAGTTACCAGATCTTCTATTTTTGCTCTGAGACTTGAAGACCAGAACCATTCGACCAGGAGAAGTTACAGATGCTTTGGAAGGTGTCAAGAGATACATGAAGTGTGCTATGAATCTTGCATCAATTGAAGACTTCCAGATTGGGTTAGAAAGTAACCAACCAAAGATAAATCTGCTCAATCCTGATCTAAGTCTTCCTCCCGATGTTCAGAATGTACCTGCTTATACAGTGGTGAAATTTCCAGAATTCGGCATGACTTACTCAAATGGTAAAGGTGATATGTGGTTCTTCCGATTCAGTCAGCTGCCAGATTCTACGATGGTACACTTATGTTGCTTTGAGACAAGCTGAGGCGTTCTGTTGATCAAGATGACAAAGGGGTCCAGCCTTTGGATTTGAAGTACAGATGTCTTGTTGTCAAAGCTTTGGGCTAGATTAAAGAAAGGCTAGAGTACATAACTTCAATGAGACATTACGAGATCAGTTTCGGTTTTCGGAGGACTAATGTTCCCAAATGGCGAGATTACGAACTTCAGTTTAAAGGGGGAAATTGTTAGGGTGAATGTTATGTTAAATAGAAGTTCGGGCTGGAAATTGTAATTTCATTAAAGTTGTTTAGTTGATTGGGCTTTTGGGCCCTAAAGGCTTACACGCACATATATATTTGTTCCTAGCCTATCTTTAGGTTAAAGTTGGTCATTAGAAGGTTTACTTACACGTATTGAAATTCTCTCTGTAAACCTTAAACCCTTTATTGTTAAATCTAATCATATGACCAACACTTGTGATTAAAGGTTTATTGTTTCTTTATTATTACTGTAATTGCACTGTTTCTGGGATCTACAGAAAAAAAATAGTTCAGCTTGAAAAGGATTTTGAAGTATCTAAGAGTTTGTTTGATGAACAGAGAAGACTGTTATTTTGTAAAATAAAGGAACTTAAATTCCAAACCCCCGATAAGTTCAAGAATGTCTCTGAACCTGAAATTAGTTTTTCTGAAACATTTTCTATGAAATCATAGGGCATCCTTGCCCAAAGCTTTAATGGGGGAAATTGTCATTCCTTTTGAAATTCCTCACACTCCTTGTGACTCACCTATCTCCGTTGAAGACTTGAAGTCTGACGAAGAACTTGAATTCTCTGCTCTAATGAACTCTAAGGAGTGTTAAAATGAAGAAGTGAACAAGATTGACTTTGATCCTAAACTACCAAGCCATACTGAATTTCTTGATAAGGGCAAGAATAAAGTTATGCCAGATCTCATGTATGAGAACGAATGCTCTAAAACCTCTTCTCAATGCGTCTCTGTGAGCGGCTCTCATTCAAAAACTAAATCCAAAAGACGTTCACATAAACGACGAAAATCTAGCAAATCACAAAACTCATGTTCTCAATTTCACTATTCTGACCCACGGTTTACTGATTTATCAGATAGGCATTTCAATCAAAAGGGAGTTAAGCTAGTTTGGGTAGCAAAGCAATCATTCAAAGACAAGAACAAGTCATTTAATTCCGCTTCTAGTGATAGGAAAAACGAATTTTCTCATGGTGTTTTTAATAAGGCTGCTACTTTTGGACAACGTTTTCTATTTACTTGCAAAGTTAATTCCATTAAGCAATTTATTAGTATTGCCCATGATAATATTTGTTGCTATGCGTGTGGATTGAATGATTTTGTTGACAAATATGTTGCATCTGATTGGTTTGGCATGTATAATCCTTCTTATGGTATTCTAATTCATTTGCATCGCTAAGACACAAAGTCCCTGTTTATAAATAGGTGCCTAAATTGGGTGCTTCTTCTAACCCAAAAGGACCCATTTACGAATGGGTACCTGATAGGGTTAATTAATTAACCCTATTTGCATCACATTTCTCACACATTGAATGTCCTTTTTAGCATTTATTTGAGTCTTTTGTTCCCATTTTAGTTATGTAGTGGAGTTTGTTAATGCCTGAACTAGATTGAAATAATCTAATCGAAACGTGCAAAAACTTGTTACTTATAATGTTTCTTTCATAATCATGACAGATCACATTGGCAAAGCTGGAGTAGACCGAAGCCTCACATTCTTGGATTATGGGTCGTTCATTTTGAAGATTTTGTGGATCATGGATCTCTCATGGAGTTGCTTGGAACAATCCTTTTTGGTCCGAATATAGAGGCCATTTGTGATGAAATATTTGTAAACACTTTGTGGGCTTGAACACTTTGTTTACCTTTCTTTCATTAGCTTAACTTTGCACCTTAGCCTTGCCTTGCAAAATTTCGGCCCATGGCCCATGTTTTGCATTATAAAAGGAGGCTTAAGGTGCCCATTTTAAGTCACACCTCAACATCACCATCTTTCCACTTTTGAAAATGGTGTACGTTCTCTCTTTTCTAGAATAGTTTTTTGTCCAAATTAGAGATTTTTGGCTTGTGTAAGTTCAAAACATTCGGCCGACAACCTCTCATCCCTTGTTTTAGTGATTAAATTGAAGTTTAGTTGGTTAATATTTCAAGCTTCCTCTACCTTGTTCATTTGTTCGCACACTACTTGTTTCCCACCATCTTGGCAAATTGGTTATTTATGGTTAGACATGGAACCAAAAATTCATTTTCTAATCCAAAGCAAACAATTGAGAGCTTAAGAATGATTTCCATAATTGTTGCATACAAGTTCCATTCTTTAAATTTATGTCTTGGCATTCACGTTTCCCCATCCCCCTCTCTTTCTTTTGTCTAGTCTTTTAATTTTATGTCTTTATATTAATGCAATTTAATTTCCGTACTTTAATTTTCCACAGTCTACTTTCTTGCAATATAATTTATCGCAATTTAATTTCTCGCATTTCATTTCTTTCACGTTAAGTTAACATTTACTTTCCTTCCAAGAAAGTCGTTTACTTGCATGGCAAGTTTCATTTCTTGATGTTTAAACGCTTATAGCTCATTTATCGCATTTTCCATCTCCAGTATTTGTCTAGTAGTTTATATATCTTTTACATAAAGAAACTAAACTATGACAGGCTGACAACCTGAGCTTGGGGTGTAAGGTCAAGTTAAGATTTAATCAGGCAAAAACATAAAGAGATGTATTGACAACAAATTATTTATAATTGATTTTTCAGTAGTTGTTAATCAAACCACCCAACAAAATATTTTCTTCGTCTGCCATCTGAAACCAGCTTTTAAAGACTAGACTTTTGAGAAACCATTGGAAACCTCTCCCTGTGGAATCGATATCCGGTACTTGTACCGTTATTACTTGTTTGAAAACGACAATAGATCAAGATGTATACTTGCATTGAGATCTATTTGCACGCTCAGTTCAGGGTTGCATAAACACATACAAATAGTACCTAAACCTCGCTAATCGGTTTTGTAGGCCAGTCATGTGTGGTATTTAGATTCTGGTTTCTCCAAACACATGACTGGAAGAAAGGAGTTGTTGTTGAACTTCACCGATAAATATTACAGAACAATTTGATTTGGCACCAATCATTTTTCGCCTATTATGGGTTATGGTGATATTGAGCCAGAGAATATAACTATCAAGAAGGTTTCGTATGTGGAAGGATTAGGACACAATCTGTTCAACATCGGTCAATTCTGTGGCAAGAATCTTGAAGTCAACTTCAAAGCCAGACGATGTAGTGTTCGCACAGAGGATGGAATGGAGTTACTAGATGGGACCGCAAGCATCTAGATAGGGATTAGGGTACTTAAACCCAGGTGTGACTCTTACCCAAACCCGGTTGATTCTTTTTCTAGTGCATTTTAACTTTCAAAACTCGGGTAAGTAATAACCGGTTGCCTTAAACTCCCAGGTCACATTTAAACTCTGTCCCATCTCATAGATATCTTCCACGCTGTCGGTCGATTTGATTTGGGTTTGGTTAACATCAACAGACCGTTGCCGCCGCCAGCCACGTATAGACCATCGATCTGAACTCTATCCCATCATCGTCGCTATGGTTTAGGGTTTGTGTTTGGTCTCGTATAGACCATCGATCTCATCGAGTAATCGAACATAGTTCAGATTGAATCGAGTTCCGCCACATCCGGGTTTTAATCTTTTCACTGATCGATCGGGTACCTCACTTCCCAGATGACCTTCACTACCGGTTTCGTCAACATCTGGGTACGCTCAACCTCGATCTCCCCCTTAAGTCAACTAATCCGGACCGAACCCGGTTCCTCCGAATTTGGGTGTGATCGACATCACAATCCGGGCATGAGTGACCAACTCCCGGTTCCCGCTCCAGGTTCTTGTTCACTCCCGATTCGACCGCCTCCAGGTCCGTCACCGTACACCGCCGGACTCCTGGACCATGGCTTCTGGCTCCCGGACCATCCCTGGGCCACGTACCGACTCCCGGTACATGCAGCACCCGTGTCGTTCCTCCCGGACCCCCTCAACGTCTCTCGTACCACCCGGACCGCCTCCCGGATCCATGCCATGACCACCAGTTGTGAATCCTAGTAAGATCAAGTGTAACAATCAAAGCAATAAAGAACAATCAATGGTATTCATCAAACATGGTCATATGATTAATGTAATCGATGATGCTCAATGTACAGAGAGGTTTCTGATTAGTCGTATACCTATTAATGACCATTAGGGTTTAACAAAAGATTAAGGAAACATTATATACCACTTAAGGTATTTACAAAATACACCCCTCTACTTCTATTCAACTTAAATTAGACCTAACAATCTCCCCCTTTGAATAGAAGTTCTTAATTCTTATTCCCGCCAGTTCGAAACATATCTTTTCCTAAGCCCAAAACTGATCTCAAAGTGCCTTAACGAAGTTCTGTAATCATGTCTTTCATCAATCAGCTTCACACCTTTAAGTACAAGTCTTCTGTAATTTGGTTCCAAAGTCTTGACCCCTTTGTCATCTCGGGAAATAATAACACGAAGCTCATCCTTATGCACATTTAGTGTACCATCACAGTATCGGGCTATCTAACTGAATCTTATAAAGCGCAGTTCACCCTTACCATTCTCGTAGGACATCGAATTCAGGATATTCAAACAAAGTGTTGGCTGGTACGCTCTGAACTTTATGTAGACTCTGATCTGGCTTAAGTAGATTGATCTTGGCCCGATTTCTTTCCAGACCCATTTGGAAGTTTTTTACACAAGTTAATTTCATAGTACTCTTCATTTATCGTTTCACAACTGTTAACGCATCAATAACTTCATGCGGACGAATGGTTTTAGATTTCATATCACGTAGCAAGCACAAGAGGTCTGGTAGTTCTAGATTTTCAAAGTCGGCTTCTGAGAACAGTCATTTGTTACAATCATCTCTATTTACTGTGAATTCCGGACACCAAACTCTCAGGAGACAGGAAGATGAGATCTAATCTACAGATTTGATTCTTTACTTTATTCTTACAGATTTGATCGGTTTACCTATCTTCAATCTCATGTAGATATATTCGATCAGTTTCTACTTGTTCTTCATCAACCCAATACCATATACTTCAACCTGATCGTACTTACGGATGAAGTGGGCAAAGATCTTTTTATGTATTTCTTCAGGAAAATAAGTGTTGATCCTTACCCTTTCCATTTGAGCGGCGGATCTGGTTGAGTGTTGGTGGTTTCACAAACTGGGGTTTTAGAAGTATCTCGATCAGGAAGATCTGACGAAAAAGTGAGTAGAGGGACGATTCCAAAAAAATATCTCAACAGACTGATAATCCTGTCGGAGATGCTCCAATAAGCTGTCATAGTCTCATTGTTGCCTAAATTCTTCAGCATCAAACGTGCACAAGTCATTGACTTCAGCTTGAAATGTGACTATTGCTCTATTAGTGACAACCTATTCAGGTGAATGATTTACCTCTGAAAGTGGATCTATGAGTGCCCACTCATTCGGTTCATCGGATGACCATCTGTCCACATCCTCAGGCTTTTCAGCCATTGGAATTTCCTCTTATACAACCAATTCCATGCCCATACAATCTATCTGATACTGACTTGTCTGTGGAATGTCTGATGTCGGTATGGTATCGGTCTCAATATTCTATACACTATGTTCTTCTTCTTGAACCCCTTCTGACGCCTTTCTTTGATCAGTTACAGGCTGCATTTCTGTCTGAAGAACCTCTGTCCTTTCAACTGGGTCACCTAGCCTTTGACGTTTCTCTCCCTCATGACGATTGGGATCATCTTGATCATCTTGTGGATGTTTTGAAAACCTGGTCTGGGTGTGGCAGGAATCCTCAAGTACTTTAACCCTGTTGGAAAGGGTAGATACCGAAGAATGTAGGTAGGTAGAGGTGGATCTGATAAAGTGCGGTGACATCCCTGAAACTAGATCTGGTCTCATCCTAAAAGGCAAGGAATTTTGTTTTGCTGATGGTATCTCACTGAGAAGCAGACTTTTGGTGAAGAAGTCTAAGTAGATCGGCGTCCTCATGTGTACCTTAGGATAGGAGCTCGGCATATAACATGGATTTAAGCTCATCGATTCTTGGTTTCGGCAGAACTGGTGCAGATGGAGGTGGAGGTGCAAAGGAAGATTCGGTACCTCTGGGAACTTTTCTTTCAGCATTTGGAGCACTGTGTGTTGGAACTCCTCAACTGATTAGCGCTGAGCATCATAATGTCGAGTAATTTAATAATCAACATCTTGCAATGCCTGCCGCAACATTTCTAGTGAAATGATAAAGGGTAACGTAACACCTGGTCCACCTAGGCTTCCAGTTTTCATCACGGTTGAATCAACCGTGAGGCCTACGTTCGTCGTTGGAATGTCGATAGCGCTGGTAGGACATCCAGCCAATCCTTATGGAGCACCACTTGTGGGTGACCCTATTGCTATTCTGGTTAGTCCACACATGCTCACAACTAATGACTTTGTATGTGTCCAAAAGTGTATCGGCTTTAGACTCGATTCGTGATCACTGAAGTCAATGGTAGGGGTTGGGGCCTATATGTTTCAATATGTTGACTCTCTGCGTGAGAGCCCAGTAGCGTATGTGCTATATCCCCGTGAATATGTGAAACAACCATCTGTTGTGAGATGGTTGAGTGGTTGGGTGGGGTTTGTGCATGCGTCGTTGGGTCTACGGCATCTTCTTTAATCCCTTATCCCAAGACATGGTATTCGACAGAACAAGGAAAGGCGTCGAAAGGGGTTCAAGAAGAAGAGATTGTACAGGATATGGAGACCAATACCACACCGACAGTAGACATTCCGCAGAAAAATTAGTATCAGGAAGACTGTACGGGCATGGAATTGGTTGTATACGACGAAATTCCAATGGATGAAAATTCTGAGGATGTAGACAAATGATCATCCGATGAACCCGATAACTGGGCACTGATAGATCCACTTTCAAAGGTAAATCCATCAGTTGAACAGGTTGCCACTAAAAGAGCAATAGTCACATTTCAAGTTGAAGTCAATGACTTGTGCACGTTTGATGCTGAAGAATTTGTGCAACAACGAGACTATGACAACTTATTTGAGCATCTCCGACAGGATTATCAACCTGGTGAGATATTTTCTAGAAACGTCCCTCTACTCACTTTTTCGTCATATCTCCCCGATCGAGCTACTTATAAAACCCAAGTTTGTGAAACCACCAGCACTCAACCAGATTAACCGCTCAAATGGGAAAGGGTAAGAATCAACATTCCTTTTCTTAAAGAAACACAGAAAAAGATCTTTGCCCACTGGATCCGTAATTACGATTAGGTTCCAGTATATGGTATTGGGTCGATGAAGAATAAACAGAAACAGATCGAGTATATCTATATGAGAAAGAAGACAGTTAAACCGATCAAATCTGTAAGAACAAAGTATATAATCAAATCTGTAGATCATATCTCATATTCCCGTCTCCTGAGAATTTGGTGTCTGAACTTCACAGTAACTAGAGATGATGGTAACAAATGGTAGTTCTCAGAAGTCGAATTTGAAAAGCTAGAACTACTATACCTCTTGTGTTTGCTACGTGATATGAAATCCAGAACCATTCGCCCGCGTAAAGTTATTGATGCGTTAACAGTTGTGAAACGATGCATGAAGAGTACTTTGAAACTAGCTTGTGTAGAAGACTTCCCCAAATGGGTCTGGAAAGCAATTAGGCCAAGATCAATCTACTCAAGCCAGATCAGAGTCTACCTAAAGTTCAAAATGTACCAGCCGACACTTTATTTGAATATCCTGAATTCGGCATGACCTACAAGAATGGTAAGGGTGAACTGCTTTATAAGATTCAGTCTGTTGGATCCCAGATTCAGTCTTTTAACAATGATATAAACATATAATAATAAGAACAGCGGAAGCAAATAATGTTTAAATCAAAGCAAGATTTCGTACTCACAGTAATAAGAAGATATATCCAATAAAGTATTTATAAGAACATACTAATATTCACTGGATAATGCAAGTAGATTATCTAGAATACCCAAAAAGGTGGTTTAATCTTACAAGATCTTCTTGTAAACTTTTCAGTACATAAAGAAATAATTCTATTACAAGTTGGTAAAGAAAGGCACACCTTGAGCAATGGATGCACGTCCTATTTATAGGACCATAAAGTGAATAATGTACTTTCCTGACATAAGAAGCATGCTTGAACAGTGTCTTACCTAAAAGGTAAGCTCAAGACATGTTTGAATAGTAACCTATCTAGAAAGGTAAATCTTATCACTAAGTGACGTGTCTTCTGTTCTTGTGTCAACACTTGTAGAATTCTTCAACTCGATCTTCAGAGACAATGTCTTCAGAGCTCTGATGTAGGTACCTCTGATGAAGCTATCTCTGAAGTCTTCTTGCTGAATTTCTCTATCTCTGGAATGATCTTCAGAGGTAGGCTTGCTCTCTGAAGGCTATCTTTGGAAGTCCTCTGAAATAGGACTTAGATGATTTTCAATACTTTTACAATTCATAATTAGGGCTAACAAAGTTATCATTGCCCGAGATGGTACACTAAATGTGCTTAAGGAAAAGCTTTGTGTTATCATTGCCCGAGATGACAAAGGGGTCAAGACTTTGGAACCAGATTACAGAAGACTTGTACTTAAAGATGTGGAGCTGATTGCTGAAAGACTTGATTACAAAACTTCGTTAAGGCACTTCGAGATCAGTTTTGGGCTCAAGAAAAGATATGTTCCGAACTGGCGGGAATACGAACTTCTATTCAAAGGGGGAGATTGTTAGGTATAATTGAGTTGAATAGAAGTAGAGGGGTGTTATTTGTAAATACCCTTAAGTGGTATATAATGTTTCCTTAATCCTTTATTAAACCCTAATGGTCATTAATAGGTATACGGCTAATTTGAAAACTCTACGTACCTTGCACATCATCGATTACATTAATCATATGACCATGTTTGATGAATACCATTGATTGTTCTTTATTGCTTTGATTGTTACACTTGCTTTGGCATTCACAAAGGGGCTAAGCAAAACTTACTTCACGAGCCATTGAGAAATGTTACTTTAACACCCTCAAATCTGTTAAGAGCAACTAATTTAAATTTTTCAATAATACCTCAAAGTAGGATAAAATCTCTTACGACAAGTCCATACTTGGAATACAATTCTAGGTTGAACCATTAACAAAATAACTAAAGTTTCGCATAAAAACTAATCAAAGTCGGGTGTTACTAAAGTCCTAATAACAGTCGCTATCTCCAAACTGCGGAAGACTTCACCAAGCTACACAATCTCGTGCATATGACTAGCACTCATCCCTTCACAGTATTACTAGTACCATTCCCCAACCGGAACCTGGTGCACATACCGAAAAATGAAAAGGTTAGGATAACGCCTAGTAAGTTCAAGAGTTTTCAACATGAATAAATGTATCGTTAAAAGGTAGTAATGCAATTTAAATCATGATCTTTCAAAATACTTTACTTTAAATACGGAACGAACCATTTTCCAATAACATGTGTCTTTTAAGGACAACGCCCCAATACAAAACATTCTTTATAAAGTGATGCTACCCAAAACTTACACAAACGTGTATAGGAAAAAAGACCCCCAATTTGTAAAAACGTGGATAAAACTTTATATCCCGAAAATGCCCCGAACACAGGTGGTGCAATCATGGAAAACAATCCATATAAATATAATACACCACCGAAACATGGAACTAAAATTCAATACTCACGCGACCATAAAATGGAATGAAATACAAATGTTAAAACATGGATAATTACATATCCAAAATACTACTGGCCGACAACGGGGGAGACCCGTATCCATTGATAATGAAGGAATTCACGAGGTATGCCACTCATACAATGTTAATCGCATGACATGTCCCGACATGAAAGTCCAAATGTCCCTGCGACTCCTCATCAAGTTTCACCCAAAGAGTCGATTGACCTTAGTTTCTATTCTCATGGATTTTTGCCAAAAGGCCCGGCAACATTCGAGGATTACAACTATGGCATTGCCCCGAATGGTGGAGGTCCTAGTGCCTACCCACACAGCGTAGCACCACCCCGGACTCAACCCTCCTAGTGTCCACTTGAAAGGTTAATGTCATAAAACATGGGTTCCGGAGTCAAATCCCGCAACACCCAATCGAACATCAAATAAACACTGGCTTACCTGCCTATGGATCCAACGCAACACAGTCTAACATTACATGACTACACAGGAATGACCAATGCACTCGAGCCTGTACTTATCATTAAGATCCAATATGATGCATTAAGATGTAAATCGTAAATAGGCTCTACATTGAGCCATTAAAACCGGATAAATGTCCCCACGACTCTTTTAAGTCAATACCGAGTTAAAGTGCTCGAAATCCTTTTGACCAACAAATAAAGGTCTTCAAATGATAAAACGCATTTAAACGACATTTATGCAATACATTCTTCAAAAAAACAATATCAACTTAACACATTAATTTATTGGGACAAGTCATTTTCCAATTTAAAACCCTCATTATATTCCGAAAATATTCCATGACATGACGTCGTGTAATTTCCAAACAATTTCTAAACCAAAAGCACCAAAATCACGTTAACGTCAAATAACTTTCATTTATGCAACAAATCACTAAAACAATATATGCTTGAGATTTACACATCAAAATACCCAAAAACCAAAGATAGACATTTTATAAAAATTAACAACCCAATTTACCAATTATGAAAACTTTGTCAAATACTCAACACATTTGATAAATATAAAGTAAACACATTATTACTTCAAAATACACATTTTGGCATGTACATAGTTTTCACAAAGCAACTTGAACTCACCTTGCTAGATTTAGGCTAAATCTAGATTTCCCCCCAACTTGAGCTCCTTTGGAGAAACTTGAATCATCAAGCCAAAACTTTGAAAAAACTATATTCACAAGTTTCCAACCATGAATAACCATATCCAAGTGTTTAGAATCATTCCCCAAACATCTTATATCAAAATCTCCATTATGGCCAAAAACCCTAATTTGACCTAACTTTTCTCAAAATCTTCCAAACCAAAATTGGAGTAACAAAACACTAGGAAATCATCAATGAAGAATTTACAACCCTTAAGTTTTGGTGAAAACCTAGAAAACCCTAAAATTGAGCTTGAGGTTGAAGATGAAGATGGAGATGGTGAACTCTTGATCATAGCTTCCAATTCAACCACTTGATGAAGTTTTGCCTCCATAATGCCAAGGATTTGAGCCAAGAATGACCCAAATTCTCCATATATGTTTTAGGTTAGCTCTAGAGAGTGTTTGGGAAGAAGTGGGAATGAGAAATGAAGAAGTGAGCTGAAAAATCAGATTTATCAACACCCTGTACCCTTTGTGCGACATTGACAGGCTACAATGCCCTGGTCATAGTCGCACTCAACACCCCTCCTTCTCGCACTCAACACCCCTCCTTCTGTTTCTTCCTGCTACATTACCAGGTGCGACTATGACACTGTCATAGTCGTCGGGCATTGTAGTCACGCCCGTACCAAGCTCCGAAACTCGACTTTTTCAATGTCAATACTCCCGATACTCTAAGGGACTTTAAGTAATGTTTTCCCAACAAAAATCCGACCATTTACATGTTACAAAACGTCTGGGTGACCTTTACTTACCGAAAATTATGGGTGTTACAATCCTCCCAACCTTAGAAGAGATTTCGTCCTCGAAATATGGATTCCCATTAAACGTTGTCCGCATAATGGGTTGTCTCTAATCCACTTGACATAACCACCACCATAACCTCATGCTGATACTCACGACAGTCGCCCCCTTGGACACATTACACTTATATCTGAGTGAATGCTTAACTTACTAAAGTAAACTTTAACCACGAGACTACGGTTGTCTCCCAACCTTGGGTGACACGTACTACCTCAAGGGTAGTATGTGATCTCAATCTCTCTCTGACAAATCCCTACTAGTCCAACACGATTCTGTATCTGTGTTGTGATGATCAACACCAACCCAAATAATTCACAAAATTCCTTAATAATTTACCCTTGATATTGGTAAAGCGTTCCTTCCAAGAACGCACCGATACGCTTTCCGAGGGTTGGTTAATTCAAGTCCGGTGATTTCGCGACTCCCAAACAGAACATAAACATCAATCATCTAGTCGATATACCCTTTACCAATCAGAAATTTTTAATCGTTGATACTTAATTACTAACATCTAACATCATTAAAGTTACCGCTTAAATTGCAACACACAGGATTCATCGGGAATGTCCTGAAGTACCCCAACGATCATTGTCCTTGAATTGAATGTCGACACCTATCCTCAAAACGACTATACCGCAAATATGGGGGTACCGTAAATTATTTCGTCCCGGATTTGCATTGTGGAATTAAAGTTGACACTTATCATGGCACTAAAATTCCAATCCTACATCTCTAACAACAAATCACAATATTTCCTTTATTCGCGAAGGTTCTTTAAGATGGTACACCACCAACGCATAACATGTCGTCAATGAATAGTCCATCAAATCAAATCTAACCATGCACAAGCAGCCACGCCAGGATTTAACCCGAAGGTTCACCGAAGCAGAAAGATGACCACTTAATTAATTGGGAGGAATCATGAATCTAATTCCTCAATCATTCATGCGTGCACCAATTCATAAACTGAAACCCATAACTCAAAACTTACCGCACGTTAGACCATCTGGCGCTTCAATTCCCCAGGACTCCTTTAGTCCCTAACTACAACTCTTTCACAACAGGAAATTAAATCTATAGCTCTAATGAGTTCAAGGTTTTTCAACTATAGGACTCAACAAATATGCCATTTGAAATTTTATAAGACTTTTAAACGCAAAATCTGTATAACAATTAATCATACGTGTAAAAATTCACTACTACTTACTCGGTAGTTGTGCAAAGTGGTCACAAACGCCACACATACATAACCATTTGGACATTACCCAAGCTAATAATGACAATTACAAAATATGTGGAACAAACTTTTCAAATGAACCACTATGGTCCTAACATGCATCAATTTATATTGTAAACGTGAAATAATTTTATCTATTAAAACAATGTGCAACAAAGCTTTTGTACAAGACTCCCGAAGAAGAAGTTTTTGTAATCAAGTTCCAAAAATTTCTCATTTAGCCACAAAATGACATGGAAGAAAACTTACCAATAAGACCCGCATGCTTGAGTTCATTTCAAAAAAATTAACAAGGCAAAACGTGCATGCGATTGGTCAGAATGTAAAACAATTTAGATCGGCTTTAGACTTTAAACCGGTTCACCAATATGTTCTATGTTTTAAAAATAGTGACTACAATGTCATGCATGCCAATAAACTAGAATAACGTATTGTGTGAAATAATAAAAGTAAAATCAACAACCGAAGAAGGTATAAAGCAAAAGTTCAACATGAACCATCATAGGTCTTTCAGATGTTTACTCACATCAAAGTATAAATCAAGTCAACTATCATGTAGTGCACAACAAAACACACTTGTATAAAAACTTAAAAGTGCAATAATGCAACATCAAGACTCTCAAGACGCCTCTTGCGGTTGCAAAAAGACATGTGCAAAACCCGCATGAGACATGACGTTCCATAAACTCGTAAATTTACATGCACTATAATCAAAGCCCACTCATTTCAAAGTTCACTCATGCATTGCAAAATGTCGTAAAATAATACTCTATAAAACTCGACAAAACCTCCATAAAGCTTAATAAAACTCAATGGCACCTAAACAATCAAATGGTGCCAAAATTTTCGTTTTCAATAATAAAATAGCATAAGATAAGGTTATGACTAAATGTCATAATTCCAAAAATTTCCCTTTTTATTGAAATATGATATAAAGTGAATTTGTTCAACAAAACTCACATAAAATAAAATTTCCAATAAACTCAAACATCAAAATAATGAACTCTTCGTCTAAAACCTTAACATATGCGGAGGAGAAGATGCAATGTCAAGGTCGTAAATCGCAGTTACTTGCCCGAGACCCCAAAAATATTAAAACATGGATATTACAATACCCAAAAATAGTGTTCGACAAGAAACAAATCTCAATAGAGTTTGCAACCATACGAAATAAAACAATTTTATGTATGTTTAAACTCATGGTTTAGAATCACGAGTGTTAAACGTCTTTCCAATAATTCAAAAGACGACTCGTATGATAACTTGGGAAAGTATGAAATACTTTATGCAAGTTATTTTTAAAGCAAGTTTCGGGCATGAATTTTGGGTCGAGGCTCAAAACTTAGTACTAGGCTCACCAAATCCAACAGTCACACTACCGGTGCCTAAATTTGTAATCATCTTAAGGTAATAGTCAACAACAAAATCGGTCGACCCCACAATTTCTTCTTGAAATAAGGTAGATTCAATAAGCCTACGGTTCTAATTCAACCAATAACTCTGACCCAACATGGTCAACTAATGTATTCATCATGCCTAATTGTCACTCCAAGTGACCATGCTATAAGCATCAACTTCTTCTAATGGTTATCCACTTAGAAATTTCTTCACTACCCCAACGGTCGTCACATCAAAGTATTCCAAGCATACACACGTAACGTGTAGGTTCACCATAACACTGGCCAGGTGCAATTATGAATGTACCGTATGTCACACCCCGCTAAAGCGGAAACACGGAATATGACAGTTCGATAAACATAGCACTAGGAAATGATAAAATACCACCATACATTTCAACCAAAGATTACATCAAGTTCTCAAAAATAAACAAACTTAATACATCCAAAAGCTTGATTACAAAAGTCACTACTAAATGTTAATGAACGCGGTAACATAATTCTAAAAAAATCTTAATCATTTCCCGTAACCTTCTTGTTCCCTGAAAAGCATGTTTAAATAAAAAGGGGTCAACTACGAGAGTTGGTGAGTTCACAGGTTTAAAATATGCACAAAACCATTTTATATGCAAGTTGTCAAACGTAAATCAAATATTAGTCCAAACTTTCAAAACCAATAATTCACGAGTACAAATCTTTAAATTATATGACAGAAATTATGCCTTCAAAATAACCAATACTTTTGTATGTTGGACCTCTACTAGACCATCCCTGACCTTAAACATGCCCCAAAAAGAACTACCAACGTGGTCATGAATCACATGGATAGTCCCTACTTCTCTAGAATTAGTGCACCTTTACTCGTCAGTATAAGGTGGGCTTGTCACACCAAATAGCGCTATCCACTAAAACTATAGGCTCCTTTATGAGTTAACTAGTAGAGTCAGCCGGGGACTTAAAGAAACAACCCAACATACCATTTTTGCATATATGTCATATAATGTCCAAACCAAACGCTTTATAATCAAAGCTACAAAAATTATCCATAACAATCGTATTTAAGCAATCTCGTGAATTATTAAAATAAACACTTTAACATGCTTTTCCCCCAAATTCAATTAGAAACAGTAAAATAGGGGCTGTGATTACTCACCTCAAATGATGATGATGATGCTAAATAACACAACAACGCAAATCTCTAATCCAGAGCCTTTACTTCCCTATAGAGTAATTTGCATAAATGAATAGCAATTGTCAACATCCATCTATAATCCTAACTTAACCATTCCTAGATCTCAATATATGCCTTTATGTTTATTTTGTTGTCTAAAATAAAAATTTAGGTTTAAAATATCAATAATGATCACCAAAACATAACCTTTAAGGTTTTAAGATCAACCTTCTGGATTCAGCACTTGCTGTCCAAAATTTGTGATCACAAAATGAACTTCAAAATAACACTTCCCAAATATCAAAGATAACCAAATTTTTATGGGAACTAATATACTGAGTTAAGAACATAGAGTAAAATTTTCATGCATTTTGGAGATGTTTTGATGTCCCAAAGAATTCCCACAAACCAGTAGGTCACTGAGTTTTGTATCAGTTGCACACTTCTATTGTAGCATGCATTTGGGATACCAAAACTCAAAACTACTCAGTGAGCCATATATGGTTGCAAAGATAACTCAAAATTATTTCATATGGAAAACGATTCACTCCATTTGGAAGATTTATGAAAGAGTTATGGCCTTTGGAAGTTGAGTGTACCAATCTGTCAACTCTGGACAGATTGCACTACATTCTTCTAAAATGCAAATGAATGACCAAAACTTCATAATTTTGAGTGATTCCAGATTCTTTGAATTTCTAACACCTTAAACTAATGTTTAGTAACAAAAATCCCAAATTTTTATGGAGTAAGATAGGATTTATGAAGTTTAAAAGTGGATATAAAATTCATGACAGCAAGCTGTTGATAAAATGAATCATGTATAACATAATAAGATGATCATTTGGCATGGTTTTTATTAATAACACATGGTTTCACATCTTAAATTAATATACAATGATTGTAATGAGACAAATATGTATCATGGATTCATAGCAACTACAAGTGCCCATCCAATCCCATGCATGTCAACAAAATCACTAAATAAGTGATATTACACCATTTTAGATGCTCTTAATCATATGAGATTTGAATAATCTCATCCTAAGAGTTTCTTTATACTCAAAATTGTTGTAAATACATAAATTTCAATCCAATTATCAAAATTTTGTGGACCATAATACCACACTTCATAAAATTAATATTTTGATAAAAATCTCAAAAATCTCACTTAAATACCCAATTTTTATTGGAAGATCATTCAATGGTTCATTTGCAAATGTATAATCTACCAAATGCATCCCATTTCACTTCCAAAAATCAAGATTATACAACTATTACATGCAATGATGTGAAACATTCATATTTTTGAATAAAACTTGAAAAATGGAGATAATAAGTGATTACCTTCTCAATTGGAGATGCAAACTTGATTTCTTGAAGTAGGAGGATGTTAGAAACTTGATTTCTTCTTGAAATTTTCTTGAAAAATCGATGGTGGTGGTGGTGTGTGTGTGTGTGGCCGGTCGTGAACAAGAAGAGAGAAGAGGGAGATGAGAAGTTTTCTTGTAATTATGAAAATGAGATATTAATCCCCTAATTTTGGTTTTTAACTAAAATAAAAAGAGAGAGAGGGCATAGATTTCGGCCATGTGGCCTTATGACTCATCAACATTTTAAAATTAAATTAGAAATATAATTAAGGTTTAAACTTAGTTAAATAATCAGATAAATTTGAGAATCGCAACCTTCAATTATCAATTTATGCTAAAAAATTGAATATTATAATTTAATAAATATATTTTATTTTGAAAATAATACAATCCTCTTATTTTATGTATTTTAGACTTCCAACATAATTTTTGGCATTTCTGATATGTAATGGTCAGTTATCAATCCATATCGGGTATTCTACGCGATTACAGAAATTTTTCGGGTAAAATTCTAATCTAATCAATCAAGTTAAATACTAAAGAATTTAACTTTATAATTAGATCCTAAAAGGTCAAAGATTACTAACCTTAAAATTCTGGTTATTAGGCGGTTGTCACACCGTACATGATCATTCTTGTTACTCTAGACGTGATTCTCGTTCTAGGGTTTTGGGTTGGTAGACCCATTTATTGATCATCCACATTCATTCAAGGGCATTTATTGAAGTTTTTGTCAAAGATCCTCACTCTTCTCCATCAAGTCTTCCATTGGCATTATCTAGGGTTTATATTTTCTAGGTTTTAACCAAAACCTAGATTGTGAGTTTACTAACCCTTGTTAAAACTAGATACACATCATAATCTTCTACTTGCTACTATTTTTCATCTTAACTGGAAATGTTCATTTCTAATGCTTAAGTATTTGAGGTCTTCTTTATGTATACATGCTTATAGGTAACTTAACATGACTTAATGAGATACATATCTTGCTATGGAGATGATTTCTTGCTTGAGACCCCATTTGGTGGTATCACAACTACATGGTTAAATTTGTGGCCAGTCTTGTTTCGGGCTTTTCATCGATTGGGATTGTAATATTGTACCCATGGTTGGTATTGAAATGTTTATGGCTATAATGTGCCTTGTGACCTACTATGAATTATGTTGGACGAACCAAGTCAGTAGACACTAGGAGGATGTAGTCTTGGGTGCCACTGTAATGGTATGTACCTAGACCTCTGTCATTCGGGGTAATGCCATGGTTGTAGTCCTCGGATGTGTCGGGCATTTCGGATGTCACTCATGGTAGTTGCCATCATGGTATATCGACTCTTTGGGTGGAACTTGATTGGTGCTATGGGTCTCCCCTATTGACTCCACATTTAATGAACTTTGGTTAACTATATATAAAAGAATATATGCTTGAGGTTTACACATCAAAATACCCAAAAACCAAAGATAGACATTTTTTTTGAAGTATGGTTGGTTGAATTTTCTTTTAGTGTTAAGGGTCCCACCAATTTTAGTGTTTTTGGTGTTATGGATTGGAGTTGGTCTTAATGTCAAAGAGCCCACCAATTTTAGTGTTTTTGGTCTTTACTTTGATGTTGTAGGTGGGAGTTGGTCTTAGTGTGTCACACCCCGTTAAAGCGGAAACACGAGGCATAACAGTTCCGATCATATAGTACAAGATTATAGTTCATACCACCATTCAATATAATTATTGAAGCATTACAATTTCAAAGAGAAAAAGAAAATAAATATTTATCATCGTTTACAATTCCCAAAAGCTTAACCATAACGGAATATATTTGTAAAGGTAAGCTTGCTTCAAAACATTATTCATGAAGCTTAATCATTGTTGCCTACTTTCTTGACTCCTGAAAAGCGTATATAAAACAAGTTCAACTACAAAGAGTTGGTGAGTTCACAGGTTTTAAATATGCACAAATCAAATTTATATGCAAGTTGTCATTTGTAAAACATACGTATAAACCAAACTTCAATTCTTTGATTAATGAGTATCACAATTTAGTTTATATGACAAGAGGTATGCAATGATAAAAATTACGTTGAGCCACTACTAAACCATCCCTGACCAATTTCAACGCCCCATGAACTACCTCGGCGGTGGTCTATACCACATGGATAGTCATATTCTCTAGTATAGTGCATCCCTACTCGTCAGCATAAGGTGGGTTTGTCAGACCAAATAGCACTATCCACTAATACTATAGGCCCAATTTTGGGTTAAATAGTAGTGCTTAAGGGGACTTAACATTTGATAAACTCAACATATCAATAGCATAAATGTCATATAACTATGATTCCAAACGCTTATAACAAAGCCTTATAAATTGTTATTACACAATACTTTATAAACATTCTCATGAATCTTTAAATACACAATGTATACATGCTTTCCACCCCAAAATCAATTTTAACAGTAAAAGTGGGGCTGTGAATACTCACCTTAGATGATGGTGCTAGGTAACACGACGACGCAAATCTCTAGTCCGGAGCCCCTAAATCCCTATAGAGAAATTTGCATAAAGAAGTGCCAAAATGTCAACATCTATCTAAAATCCTAACTTAACCATTCCTACATCTCAATATATGCCTTTATGTTTATTTTGTTGTCTAAAATAGAAATTTAGGATTAAAATATCAACAATGATCACCAAAACATAAACCTTAAGTTTTTAAGATCAACTTTCTGGATTCAGCACTTGCTGTCCATAATTTGTGATCACAAAATGAGCTTCAAAATGACACTTCCCAAATACCAAAAATAACCAAATTTTTATGGGAACTAATATACTGAGTTTAGAACATCAAGCCAAATTTTCACGAATTTTGGAGATGTTTTGATGTCCCCAAATAATTTCTACAATCAGTAAGTCACTGATTTTTGTATCAGTTGCGTACTTCTTTTGTAGCATGCATTTGGGATACCAAAACTCAAAATTACTCAGAGAGCCATATGTGGTTGCAAAGCTAATTCAAAAATCTATCATATGGAAAACGATTCACCCAACTTCGATGATTTATGAAGGAGTTATGGCCTTTAGAAGTTGAGTGTACCAATCTGTCAACTCAAGACAGATTGCACTACTTTCTTCTAAAATGCAATTGGATGACCAAAACTTCATAATTTTGAGTGATTCTTGCTAACACCTTCAATTGAAGTTTGATAGCAAAAAGACCAGATTTTATCGAGTAGGAAATGATTTATGAAGCTTGAAAGTGGATGTAAAATCCATGACAGCAAGCTGTGATAAAAATGAAACTTTGCATAATGTAATAAGATGATCATTTGGCATGGTTGTTAATAATACCATATGGTTTCACATCTTTAATCAATATACAATGATTCTAACGAGATAAGTATGCATCATGGATTCATAGCTACTACATGTGCTCATCCAATCTCATGCATGATAACCAAAATCACTAATTAAGTGATATTTCACCACTTAGAAGCTCTTGATCATATGAGATTTGAGTAATCTCATCCTAAGAGTTTCCTTATACTCTAATTTGTTGAAATAACATAAATTTCAACCCAAATTTATCAAAATTTCATGAACCTTAAAACCATACTTCATAAAAATTGACATTTTGATAAAATCTCAAAAATTTTACTTGAATTCCCAAATTTTATTGGAAGATCATTCAATGGTTCATTTGCAAATGTATTATTTACCAAATGCATCCCATTTCACTTCCAAAACTAACGGCACGTTTGGTTTGCGGGATTGGAATTGAATGGATTGGATTTGAAGGAGTGATTTGGATTTGGAGGGATTTGGATTTGGGGGGATTTAAAATCCCTCCTTGTGTTTGGTTTGTAGGATTTGGAATGGATTTCAAATCCATTCCTTTATAAGTTTTGTTTGGTTTGTAGGATTTGGATTTGGATTTGGATTGAGTTTTTTTTTTATATAAAGTTTATTGGTAAATTACTTTTTTTATCGATTTTTCTAAAATTGTATATTTAATCATCAATTTTTTTTCAAATTTTCAAAACTACATAATTAATCATCCATTTAATTGTTTCAAAGTTACATATTTAATCATCCATTGCATTGTTTCAAACCACATATTAACCACCAAACTATTTAATCCAAAATACATTTTAACCATCAAATTGTTCTTCCAAGACCACACATTTAATCACCAAGATCTTTCATTCATCCAAAATCCACTTCACAAAAGCTTCCCTATCCGCTTCTGGTAAGTCCCAAAACATGTTCACTCTTTCAGGATCTTCTCTTATCTTTTGATATTACTGTAAACTTCTGCGATTGAGTGAACGACTGCATTTTTGAAACCTCGGAAGTGATCAATGAGCGTTTTTTATCAAGTTCTTCTTCTCGGTCGATACCCTTGTTGAGTTTGTTCGCCATTTTCTCCAAACTTTCTCCAAGTTTGGTAACCGCACTACTGAATACGTCAGCCATAGGATCTACTCGACGTTTTCTCTTCCTACCACGCCCACTTGAAGTTTCTTCAGATGGCATATTTGCATTGCCACCTTGAATATGGCTAGTTGCCATCACGTCATCAAACTCTTCATGCGTGTCTTGTTCTTGATCTTCTATATTCACCTCTTCCTCCACCTCGACAAAATCTCTTGCTCGATTTGCTTGAGCCCTATATTTCCCGAATACGATACAAAGATCCTCATAAAAAAGAAATGTTTTGTTCTTCCATTTTCCCGCCCCTTTATGGACCTATTTCATTAGAATAACATTAATATATATACGCAAATTTTAAAAACAAAAAATTTTAGCGTGTACCTGAAGATACGACTCCCAAACTTGGTCGTCGGCAACCACACAATGTTGTACACTATCGTATCCGAAGCCACTAGTGTATAAACCACTTAACATGTCATGGACAACCATCCAATCTTTTTTCATTATTTTCAACTTTGATTCAATGTGCGGTCTCCCTAAAATGTTGGAGGTCGGCAACGAGTCTTTTAACGCATTTTCTAGATATGTTAAATAACCCGATTTAAAGCCATTATCGGCTTTAAATGATCCCGTATTCACCATGGCAACTAAAGCCTCAACAAGTTTTGCTTCTTCATGATTCGTCCAAACTCGATAGTTTCTATTTTGGCTCGCCATATCTATAAACATAAATAAATCATTTCAAGTACAACAATATATATCGACGTCCAAACTCCATATAAACAATATAAACATAAATAAATCATTTCAAGTACAACAATATATATCGACGTCCAAACTCCATAATTTCTATTATAAATAAACATTTGAAGTATAAGTTAAACAAACATTTGAATCATACATATTATCAATCGGTAGCATTCCAAGAAGCAAACATAGATTGTGCTAAATTATCTCTAAATGCAGTCCACTCATTTGAAGTACCAACAACATTTATATTATCCCCGTCTTCAACTCCAAGGTCTCCGGTTCCATCATCCACTTCATCTTCATTGTCAAATGAATCTATCGGCATTTCTTGCATTATAAAATTGTGAAGGAGACAACATGCCATGATGATCCTAACTTTTAAATCAATAGGATAATACGAGTTATCTCTTAAAATTCTCCACCTTGCCTTTAACATACCGAAACATCGTTCAATAACATTTCTCGCAGATGAATGCTTCATATTGAAAAATTCTTTAGGAGTGGTTGGTTGGTGTCCATCACGCCAATCATTTAAATGGTATCTTTGACCCCTATAAGGAGCTAAGAAACCCTCTCCATTTGTGTATCCGGCATCAACCAAGTAATAACCTAATAATAAATTAAGTCAACGAGCCATCAAGACTTATACTTATTAATATATAGTAAACTATGAAAAGCTATACCAGGTCTTGGAACTTTTAATCCACGAGGCCTAAGAAGAGCATCTCGAAGAACTCTGCCATCAGCCGCTGACCCCTCCCATCCCGGTAACACATATAAATTGCATATCTTGTGAGAACACCCCTAGAACGTTTGTCGCAATATCATTCTTTCTTGTTCTATATCTAGGTTTGTCTTTGAGTGGAACTAAACACTTTATGTAGGTTCCATCTAAAGCTCCTAGACAATTCTAGAACCAAGAAAAAAAGATTATTATATTTTCACAAAAAAGTAAACTTATTCACGAATAAGTAAATTTTAAAAAGAAGTGGAAATACCTTAAACCATTTCCATCTTTGATCGGTAGAGTTATTTGGAACAGGTTCGGGTTTCTTAAGCAATCGTGGATGTAACCTTATTATGGCATTGCAAACTCGAGCAACAACTCTACTAATTGTTTCTCCCGAACGATGAAAACGACATATCATAACTCGATTCTTAACATTGTGAGCAATAACATGAAGAAACATGGCCACTTGTTCTTCAACATTAATAAACCTAGTTGTTCTTAACCCTCCGTATGTTTCAAGCATGTCACACAACTTTTTGAAACACATTCGAGTCATCCTAATTTGCGATATAGACATAGTGTCACTCTCATAAACATACCTATGCAATATTGAGGACCGATTAACAATGGACGAAGAGTATCCAATTTGTGGTTTATCCCTTTGTCTTTTGATCATGAACATCCAAAGAGACACAACAAAAAATATAACAACAACGACAACTGTGTTAAACCATTCCAACCACTCGTCTTCTTTGCCTACGTAAACGTCTTGTTAAACTAATTCGGTCCATTTCCTGTCCAATTACTTGAATTGTTAAATATATATATATATATATATATATATATATATATATATATATATTAAATTGTTAAATAAGCATACATACACATATATTTTAGGGATACAATTTGATCGAATTCAAATAAACCCACATCAGTAAACACAATTGATTCAAGAACAACTCAAATATAGGTTTAATCATACATCAACTCAAAATTCAACATCTTTTTCAGCTTTCAAACTCACAATTGATTCAAGAACAATCTAAACTCACATTAATGTTAATTAAAGTAGATTTCAAGCACCAAATGAAGCACAAAAATCCATCACTGAAATCAGTAATGTGGAGAAGGAAAGTGGGGAAATCTTACCGATTGAACTTGAAATCAAACGAAGAAGATTGATTTTGTGCTGCTTACAGTCGACGATCCGGATGATTGAACTTGAAATCAAACGAAGAAGATTGAAGTTGCCTGAAGAGGAGTGAAGTCGATTGATAAAGCCAAAAATATACCCACAAAAATCATTCACCAACTTTTAACTTTAAAAAGCAAGAATCCCAAATTAACCCAAATCCACATTGAACCAACAAGCATCTTCATGAACAATTAAACATCAAACAAACATATTATGCAACCCAACCCAACCCAACCCAACTTTTTGCATTATTTAACTTATATAAAACATACAAGAATACACAGATTTTGGAGATCAAGACCAAAACAAAGTATACCAATTTGGATTTAACAAATTCTATATTTTAATTCTCTAAAATCAGGAACAAGCTCTTTGATGGAGAAATACAAAGTACAAAAAGGCTAAGCTATGACCCACACCGAATGCAAGTGTATTTTGTGCATTACAAGTTTTGTTTCTTCTCTTTCCTTTTGCAGCATGACTATTGTGGCATTCAGATGACCCTTAACAACATAAACGAATAACATATGGACTAAATATGTGAAATTTAGCAGTTTCAATAACCCTATATAACATATATAACTTATAGTAAACCGATATATGACGTGGCATTCTACAACATGAAGATTTGATTACCTTTTTCCTCAGCATCGCATGCTTTAGAACTCCAATAATTTTACTGCACGACTCTCTCGATCTTAAAATAAACCATCTTCTTCCTATAAGGATTGCATCGTCTAACCGGCATATAGTTTAATAATATAGCTGGGTCGTCAATTATCCGTCTAAAATACCCCTTTGGGATGAAAAAGATAACGTAAACTTGTGTGCCCAAGTCAATACTCTAGACCAACCACCACATATGAATGAGGAAATAACATAAGGCGTACTAAATTGCTCAAATTTTATTCCTAAAACTATATTGAGTCCATATAAATATGATTTCAGACCGTTTAGCCATTGAACGAAACCACAGTAAACACAAGTTGGCACTCATTTGGACCTATTCTCGCTGGATCAGTGGTTAAGTCTCATTGGAAAGCAACAAAGTTAAAACTTATAAATACCACAGAGGAATTATCCAAGTGGTTTTAGTATAAACCATAGGTTCTGAATTCGAATCCAACGAATGCTTGCGGCGGGCCACCATGGTTCTACCAAGGATAAAAATAAATACCATAAACAGTATAAAACCTCAACAATATACATCCCTCTTAACACATTTACAAGCTAGACCCCTTTCAGTATTTAGAAGCTCACAAAATCCCTGACAATGTACAAATTTCACTGCATCAGGTGCAAGTAATAACCTTCCTTCAACCCCATATCTCTAAAATGTTCTTGTAGAGCACCAATTTTAACTTACCGAGGAAAAAAAAACAAAAGAAACTCCATTTCTAACCATTAACCTCATTCAAAACCCTATTGTAGATGAAATACAAAATTGATCTCCAAAACCAAAATCTAAATAAAGTTTAGATTTTTTTAAGATCCTGGCATAGTGTCACCATCACTTTGCTTTTATAAATAAAGTTTCACTTTGCTTTGTTTCAAAATAAATGGCAGAAATCGAAGCACAAATCGCAATACAGAAATAGAAGCACAATCGCAAGCTTTTTTTTAAGAAAACTTACCGATCTTTGAGATGAAAGAAATCGAAGTATGGAGAGGAAGAGCGAGGGAACTCAGTCGATCTGGAGGATGAGCGTGATCGATTAATCGTCGACTGATTGAAAAATCGCAATTAGGGATCCAAATAATCGTCGACTGATCGACTGGTTGAGAAAAAGATCGCCGGTTTAGAAGGAAGCGAGCACAATTGCAATTAGGGATTTAGAAGGAAGCGTGTTTCTATCGATCAGATTGGATTTAGATGAAGCGGCCTAAAATCCATGGGATTTGGATTTGAAATCCTGGCCCAATCCAAGGGATTTCCAAATCCATTAGACGTTGGATTTTAAATTGGTCAATGAATTTAAAATGCAGTCAACACAATCCATTCCCACAATCCAAACACCGGATTGGAATGGATTTGAAATCCAAATCCTTCCAAATCCATTCCATTCCGGTAAACCAAACGCGCCGTAAGATTATACAACTCCTACATGCAATGATGTGAAACATTCACATTTTTGAATTAAAAACTTGAGAAATGAAAATATAAAATGATTACCTTCTCAATTGAAGATGCAAACTTGATTTCTTGAAGTAAAATGATGTTTAAATCTTGATTTCTCCCTTGGAATTTTTCTGAAAAATCGATGATGGTGGTGGTGGTGGTGTGTGGTGGCCAGCGTGAGGAAGAAGAGAGGAGAGGAAGATGAGAGGTTTTCTTGAAAATTTGAAAATAAGATGATTACTCCTAATTTTATTTGGTTTTAATTAAAATAAAAAGAGAGAGAGATGTCATAAAAATCGGCCAAGTGGCCTAATGACTCACCAAAATATATTTTAAATTAAATTAATAAGTTGATTATGATATAAATTTAATTAAATAATCAGATAAATTTGAGAATCGTAACCATGCTAAAAATGAATATATTATAAATAGATAAATATATATTATTTTGAAAATAATAAAATCCCATTATTTTATGTATTTTAGACTTCCAACATAATTTTTGGCATTTCTGAGATGTAATGATCAGTTATCAGTCCACACCGGGTATTTCTACGCGATTACTGAAATTTTTCGGGAAAAATTCTAATCTAATCAATCGAGTTAAAATCTAAAGGAGTAACTTTATGATTAGATCCTTAAAGATCAGAGATTGCTAACCTTAAAATTCTGGTTATTGGACGGTTGTCACATAGTGTCCATTACATTAAAAAAGTTAATTCAATTTCTCATTAAAGTAAAATTTGATATTTATGTTCAAATAAAATACAAATCAAAAGGAGGTGATTGAACATGTTTTTTACACTAAAACCAATCATGTTTTTATCATTGTGGAGCTTTCGTGTTCAATCTCACATAAATTTCTTTATTTCTCAAAGTGATAATAATTACATTTCCAAGTCCTAACCTGGATTTTGCAGAATGGTAACATATGTATCCATACGCAAATACATTAAAAACGTGCATTCTTTATATACATATTAATATATATATATATATATGAATGGGAGTGATTCAACAAAATTTCTATCCATCTGCAGAAATATGAATGAAAAAAAAAAAAAAACACCCAAAAACCCTGACTTTTTCAGCTACCCCAAAATATTATAGAAGTAAAAATTTAGCTACAAAGAAAAAGATGACGTGTTTTAGTGATTATATTATATCTCATACAACTTTCAAATACAAGTCTAGTTTGTTTAAAACAAAGCTAAATGTGAAGTAACTAAAAGATAAACTGAAAAAAAAAAATCAGATTTTACCTTATTAGAATTTGAAATTGTATTCCGAGACCACCGATTCCAACAATGAGGGCAAGATCATCACCATGGGATCTTATCTTTTGTAGGTTTGTCAAGAAGAAAAAAACGAATCTTTAGAAACAGAGGGCGGTCCCCATCTTCCATTGCATAAACTTGTATGTTGTTACACCGATCCACACACTTAGAAAGTGGATATGAAGATCGAAAAAAAAAAGAACAAACTCTACTGAACTGATCGATGTAAAACAGATGCAGGGAGTTTGCAGAAAGAAAAGAGAAGGATGGAAATGGAGCAGTGGGCTAGTGGCGGCTGAATTTCTTTTAGGTTGCGTTGCTTAGGGTAAACTCCATATATATTTACTAGAGTAAATTACAAATTCGACCCCTGTGTTTCACACTTTTTACTAGGGGTGTTCATCTAAACCGTCAAACCGCAAAAACCGTCCACACCGCACCGCACCGTACCGCAAAACATGGTTTAGAACTTCCGCGGTGCGGTTTGCGGTTTGTATTTTTTCCAAACCGCACTATGCGGTGCGGTTTGCGGTTTTGAGTTATCAAACTGCAGTTCAAACCGCACCGCACCGCACATTATATATATATATATATATATATGTATATTTTTTTTAATTTTATATATTAGACACACATATATGTATATATATAGAATAATTGCAATATTTATATAATATGTATTTACGAGTCGGACGTGTTGAATATTTTTATTTTTTGGACTACGATCAAGTTATTGCCGACTTCAAAACGAAGTTTTAATTTTATAATTATTGAATTGTAGGTGTAAAGTGCGTTAGGTACAAACCACATAAACCGCACCGCATTTCGCGGTGCGGTTTGATGCGGTTTGAGATATATGCTGTGCGGTTTGCGGTTTGGAAAAATGCTCAAACCGCATATGCGGTGCGGTTTGCGGTTTTGCCCTAAACCGTACCAAACCGCACCGCGAACACCCCTACTTTTTACCCATAGTGGTCCCAAATACAAAATAAGTATAAAGATTGGACTCGTGGTTTACATTTTTGCATATCTTGAATTTATGTCATTAATTTCAAAAAGATTTCGTTAACTCAGTTAAATAAGGGGTTATTTTAGTCTTATCCACATTTTTTTTGTCTCTATCCTATTTTGTCTTTTTTTTTTGTATATTTCTACACACACAATGCATTGCATTGAATCTCCACCATTCCTTCCCTTTAGTTGTTGACCTTCCTGCTTCCCTTCCCCCTTTTTCTTTTCAACGACCGGACAACGCATTACTCCAACCAAAATCAAACCCTACCCCCATGTTGCAACCCATTTATCTGATGGACCCCTATGTTATGCCCATGACATGCGATACGCAACTAAAATGGGTCGATATCAGGGGACATGAACCAAGAGCAATGAAGATGGTGGATTTCAGTTTACCCAATATATTTCTAGTATTTTGTTTTTTTTAAGTTAACTAGTTGCGTTGAGTTTTCTCATCAAGATCTGGATTAGGGGATTTCATTTAACACTCGAGACTTTTATGGAAATGAAATTTGTTAATCTTGATATTGTGACTCTTAAATGTTGTTTCTAGACGGTGGGTAATGTAACACCTTGATTTTTATCTTAATTGAAGAAAAGTGTTGAACGGGATGAATTGGTAAAGAAAGAACCAAGTATGAGTATGGCTATAGTGTCATGTGGTTGTGACATTTATCACACTAGCACCGATGATACTAAGAGTATGGCCGTCCCGGCTATAATGGCATGCAGTTGTGATAAATGTCACAATTGCAACGACGTTACCGAGTGTTGGTCGTCCCAACGAATGTGCTAGGAAGGTACGACAATTGCACGATAATTGGCATAATAGCATCCAATGTACCGAGAAAATGGTCGAGGAACGATCGAGAAAACATTCAAGAAAAGTTCGAGGAACGACCGAGAAAATGGTCGAGGATCGACCGAGAAAACGGTCGAGGAGGGCTCTCAGTACCTTTTGGGCGAACGTGCCAAGCTAAAGTGACACTGGCACTTTAGTCGGGCACTTTCGCAGAGAAAAAGGTGCCCACTGTACATTTTGGGCGAAAGTGACATCTAAAGAGACACTGTCACTTTCGCTTGTCACTCTCGCGGGCGGGGTGTAGTGCATAAATTCAGCCTCTGTCTTCATTTGGTCATATATTTCTCATTTCTACTCCGTTCTTGGCGATTCAAATTGCTATGGTTTCGTATTTGAGAGATTTTCAAGGATAAATTGTTAGTTTTGGGAAGATCCAGTAGTATTTGGTGGTGGAGTGGAAACAAAGATCAAGAGCCCATCATCATCACCTCCATCTTCAAGAAATTTGGGGTTTTCTAGGTTTTCACCAAAACCTAAGTGGTGAATTGATCCTCCTAGTTTGTAAACTTTATTATGAGTCATAAATCATCTATTGATGACTTTCTAGTGTTTATGTTTCTCAAATTTCGGTTTGGAAGATTTTGAGAAAAGTTAGGTCAAATTAGGGTTTTTGGCGAAAATGGAGATTTTGATACAAGATGTTTGGGGAATGATTCTATATGGTTGAATATGAATATTTATGGTTGGAAATTTATGGATTTAGGCTTTTGGAAGTTTTTCGCTTGAAGATCCAAGTTTCTTCAGAAGAGTTCAAGTTGGGGGAAAATCTAGATTTAGCCTAAATCTAGCAAGGTGAGTTCAAATTGATTTGTGAAAACCGCGTACATGCCAAAATGTTCATTTTAAAATGTTTATATGTTTTGCATTAAATTATCAACAATTGAGTTATTTGGTGAGTTTCGGTTATTCGAAGCGTTTAACTTTATAAACTTTGCACAACACCCATAATTGGGATTTTGGGCATTTTGATAAATAAATCATAAGCATTAGTATTTTAATGATGTATTTTATGGGAGTCGGCCTTTTTGAGTATAAATGCACTTTTAGTGTTTGTTTAGGAGAAATGTTTAATTTGGTGTTATAAGACGTTTTTGAAAGAATAAATGGTATAAATTCATTTGGAAATTAGTTTGTCCCAATCTTAATTGTGCTGGAGTTTATTCGTGTATTTTGGAGCGTGTGTTTGCATACCTTGAGCCGATTACGTTTTATTATTTGGGGACCGTTATTTGTTGGTCAAAAAGGATTTCGAGCACTTTAGCTCGGTTTTGACTTAAAAGAGTCTTGGGGACATTTTTCCGGTTTTAATGGCTCGATGTAGAGCCACATCTATGACTTACATCTTAATGCATCTTATTGCATATTATTGATAATTACATGCTCGAGTGTGTTGGTCATTCTTGTGTAGTCATGTAATTTTAGACTTTGTTGCATTCGATCCATAGGCACGTAAGGGCCTGTTTGTTAGCAACTTAATGAGACTCATAGCTTATTCAGTCAGCTATATATGACTGTTTGGTAGTGGCTTAATGATATAGAAAGTGGCTTATTCAATAAGATTTTAAGGGGGAGCTTTATGTAGAAAGCCAAGTTTTTTCCAAACCAGTCTTTCCCATTAAAAAACACGTTCATTCCATCTATGAAAAAAATCTGTCAAATAAAAACCTTCTAAATCTATACAGACAGATTAATCCACACAGACAACTTTATCCATACGGAACTTAATGGAAAACCAACCAAACAGCCCCTAAGTCAGTCTTTATTTGATGGTCAATTGAGTATTCGGGGTTGGACTCTGGAACCCATGTTTTATGACCTGAACCTTTCAAGTGTACACTAGGAGGGTTGAGTCCGGTTGTGCCATTGTGTTGAAGGGCATTTGGGCCTCCGCTGCTTTGAGTTAATGCCTTGGAGGTAGTCCTTAAGTGTGTCGGACCTTCGGGGTGGTATTCATGGTAATGATCACCAAGGTCAGCTATCTCTTTTGGTGTAGCTTGAAGAATGAATTGTCATATGATTAACGTTGTATGAGTGGTATACTTTTGTGTTCCTCCACTCTCAATGGATACATGTCTCCCCCATTGTCGGCCAGTATTATTTTGGATATTTAATTGTCCATGCTTTAACATTTTGATTTCATTCCATTTTATGGTCGCGTGAGTATTGAATTTTAGTTCCATGTTTTCGGTGGCATATTATATTTATATGGATTTTTCTTCCATGATTTATGAGTTGAGTATTATGCCCCACCCGTGTTTGGGTGTTATGGGATATAAAGTTTTATCCATGTTTTTTATAAACTGGGAGTCCGCTTCCTATTCACGTTTTGGGTGAGCTTCTGGGTTGCATCACTTTATAAATAATGTTTTATGTTGGGATCTTCGTCTTTAAAATTGTATGGATTGGGAAATGTTTATATTGGTGTTTCCTTCGCGTAAATTGCATATCGTTGGAAAATGGGTCGTTTTCATACCAAAGTATATCATTTTGAAAAATTATGATTTAAATTGAATTCTTGCCTTTTTACAATATATTTAATCATGTTGAAAAATTTTGAACTCACTAGGCGTTAGCCTAACCTTTTTATTTGTCGGCATGTGCATCAGGTCCCGGATAGGGAAGGGTACTAGTGACCCTGTGAAAGGATGAGTACTAGTTATATGCACGAGAGTGAGTAGCTTGGTGAAGTCTTCCGCAATTATCTTGGGAATAGCAACGTGTATTTGGCTTGTGACATGTCAACAACATATAGACATCAAGATCAACATCAATACTAAGAACACATAAACATAAATCACAATTGTGTACAAATTCATACCCAAGATTTGTGATACAAACCTTAAATTGAACCTTAAATCAAATTCTAAATAAATCCCTAAATGAACTTAAAAACCAAATTTGCAACCAGGTAGAGTCAGACGGTTCAGAAAAAATTAGGAAGTTAAGTAGAACCAGATGCAGTTTGTACACATGGGATTGGAGATCGTGGTGTTCTTTTCTATTTTATGTTCCAACGAAGATCGTGAGCAGCCGAAACAAACTTTAAACCTAGATCTACAACCAAGACAAAGCCCATATTTGGAACCGGTGAGGGATGCATTCCATACTCCCTATCCCCAACTCGAAACCCATATTTGCAACCAACACAAACCGAAGATGGAGGTTGGTATTGGAAGTTGAAGACGACGTTGGTATTTGGAAATCGTGAGTGACAGAAGGGTTCGAGAGAGAAAAGTGGGCGATAGAGGTGAGAGATCGAGAAGAGAAAAGTGGGGAGGAAGGAGAAAGCAATATAGAGAAAGGGGGAGAAAGATGTAACATTGATGGTGATGGAGGTTGGTGTGGGGAGTCGGAGTCATAGATGGCCGGAAGGTTTGGATCACCAATGGTGAGAAGGGAGGGAATGGCCATGTTTTCAAGGATGAGGGACGATTAAGCGACAACATGTTTCCAGGGTGGACGACGATGAAGCAACGTTTTTTTCAGGGGGATTGGACCAACATAAATGTATGTTATATATATATATATATATATGATAATATAATAATAACAATAATCCATAAAATATAATTAAATAATAATTAAATAATCTTAAAATAAAGAAAAAAGATAAATTGACCATTTTGTCCTCATACTTAACGAAATTACTAGGCGAACGTTAAGATAACGGACATATGTAACACCCCGTTCTTTAGTGATTCTAGTATCGCGTTTTTCCCCTTCCCTATCAAGCCTATAACTTTAATAATAACAATAATCCATAAAATATAACTTTATTTTCATTTAAGGAAACTTTAATCCATTTATAAACTTATTGCATGCTTTTGTGTGGCTAAGTTGTGTTGATAGTACCCACATGCGTAGTACGTATATGTATATGTGTTAATTACGTGTAAGTATGTGTTTTTCGGTAAGTGTTATACGCATGAATGTTTAATAGTTATCAAGAGCCGTTTATAATTGGACTGCATCCTCGATCTCAAGAAACTTTGTCCCGAGACTTTAGAAAGCAATGGGTGTCGAGAGAGGAGCGAGTTAGGGACTGTAGGCATTTTTTGCATCGATTGAGCAGCGGGTGGCAGGCCAGGGGCGACATTGCCCGGCAACAATGCCCCTGGCAATGTCGTTGTGTCAATGTCGCAATTAGGAGTTGAAGGGCTGAAAATTCGCGAAACATTCCAGTAGGTGGGTCACGGGGTGCGACTATGCCCCGACGACAATGCCATGGGCATAGTCGCATGGTCATTGTCGCTAGCGGGGGTATGGGGCCTTTTTGAAGCACAATTTTAAGGCAAAAAACACATCACTTCTCTCATCTATCATATCTATATAGACCTCTCTCAACCTAGGGCGATTTTTCCACTCTCCTTCCCTCTCTCCCTCCTCATTCAAAGCTTCCAATCACACATTGCATTTATTGATCTTCCAAGAGGTTGTTGGGTGTTAGCATTGAATCCTTGGTGCCATAAAAGCTTCAAGACCAACCAAAGAGCATTTCAAGACCACACACCTATCTAGGGGTTTCTCTTTTACAAATCCTAAGTTGTGAGTCTCCTAACCCTCATTTATCTATACTTGCACTATTATTTGCTATTATGAACAGTATGAAGTGTTTAAAGTTAACCTAAAACTAGGGTTTTGTATATCTATCATGTATGGGGGTTCTGATGCTTGTGGGAACTATTAGACATCTTGGGGGTTCTTATATGCATGCAATGTAGTAATAAAACAAATTTATGGCAAAGGACCATTCCCATAAATATGAGATTTGGTTACACATATTCTTATCAGCAGTTAGAGTCATTACATTTGTTGATGGTTGCCATGTTGTCAAACAAGTGATGGGGTATAAAGACAAACACGAATTGGGCATTATTATATTGCTTGAAAGAAATGTGCATTCTACGAAAATTGTTATCTATACTTGATCATGATCTAAATGTGGAGTTTATATCTATCTCCTTATGCACGAGGATTTAGAGGGCATGTAAATATGTGATTATATTTGTTGACCGTTGGGTCACTAGCGAGTATTCAATAGGGGACGCGAGTCTCCAAGTTGTAACTCTGTTAGAGCATAAATATGTTGGATACAAGATCATAGAAGACTGAAGATTGAAGTCAAAGCTGAAGTTAACTCTGAAGCATCAAAGTCAAAGTCTAGTGTAATAAAAATCAAAGTCAAACTTGTATTTTGTGTTTTTCTAGTTGCATGAGAGTTTTAATTTTGTACGCGTTTTGTTATCTTGTAGTGTGCGTGTTTTAGTTGTGAGTATAAATAGTTGCTTTGTGCGTGTATAGACGAATAAACAACGGAGATAACATCATTCGAGTATTGGAGTTAGAGAGATAGTTTTGTAATTGAAATATGAGATTAAATCAAAGTGAGATTTGATGAATTTGTTTGTCATTGTTTGATCTGCATTGTTATCTGGGATAACAATTGGTATCAGAGCAAGTTTAATTCAGAAAAGCAAGGATCGAATTAGAAATTTCTTGATCGATTTTGGACGAACTCGCTATTCACTGTTCAGAATCAAATTTTGAGTTCCAGTGATGATTTGACTTTGTTTTTGACATCGCTGTGATCGATTTTAAGTATAGAACATATTTCGTTTGTATCTCATAGACTAATTCACACTTGTTAGGGTGAATTTTCGGAAAAAAAAAAATTAGTTGTTGTTCAAGTATGTTTAGACGTATTGAAATCAGATCAAAGTTGTAATTCTAGTGCATTAAACTGTAATTGTTTGATTGTAATTGTTTCGAATCATGCAAAAGATGAGTTCTACAAAGTTTTAGTCAAATTGGTTGAAGTTTGAATCGAAATCAGTGTTAAAATCGAGTTTTTGGAACTGCAAGTCAAGAACTCGCTAGATCTATAGAACTCGCAGAGGAAGAACTCTCAAGGACAAAGAACTCGCAAAGGAATGTTGATTTGATCAGTGAAGTAAAGAACTCTCTAATAGCTTTGTGCGTGAAGTAGAAACTCGCACAACACTAGGTGCGAGTTTGTACTGTTCCCTATCTTCCTTGTGCGCGAAGTGGTATCTACGAGAAGTGTTTGTCGTGCGCGTTTGTCTTTTGTGCGAAGTATCTTTAATCAAAATTTTCTAAGTCTCAAACTCGCAAGTCCTGTTCTTGCGTGTTTGCATTTAGCGCGAACTAAGTTTCTGAAATTTTTCTAAGTCTCGATCTCGCAAAGTTTTTGCGCGAAGTTCCAAAAATCGCACATAGTAGTGTGCGAGAAATAAGAACTCGCATAAGCCTCTTGTACGAACTTTGATTCACGCAATCTTTGTTGTGCGCGAACTTCAATTCTCGCATCCACTGTCTTGCATGAACCACAAACTCGCATAACTCAGTGTGCGAGAAGTGAGTTCACTTGAGTCTTTTGTGTGAGAAAAGTTCAATACTCGCATAGAGTGTTTTGCTCGAAGTGTTTCCTTTAAGTGTCATGCGTGTTTTGTACTTGGTCAATTTTTCTGATTTTTCTGAAATTTAACTGAGTTTGATTTTTGTAGATCCAGTTTGTTTTCTGAATTTTGACGATCACAGTAAGCAGTGTAGATCAAGATGACTTCAAAAGACGCTCTCTCTATCGGAACGGATGTAAAACATCCTGTTCTATTCAAAGGTGAATATGAACAGTGGAAGGATCATTTTCTCGACTTCGTCGATCGGCATGCAAATGGGGAAAACATTCTATTGTCAATTACAGAAGGTCCCACGATACCACCTACTGTCGAAATACCTGATGATGAGTCGTCAGACAGTGAGGATGGAGACGAAGACAGAGTGATAAAGATGAAAACAATTCCAAAGGAGTTTGCTCAGTATTTTGATGAGCAGAAAAGTCGTTTCAAAGCCGATAAACAAGCAAGATCTCTTCTACTTCAGAGTATTCCGAATAAGATATACATAAAGATAGACAGATACAAAGCGAATGCAAAGAAGATGTGGGATCAACTACAGAAGATGATGATGGGCTCTAAGGTTGGAATCCAGATGAAAGTGGCCAACTGTATAAACAGTTATGAAGAGTTTAAGGCCAAAGAAAGTGAGAGTTTGGAGGAAACTTATGAGCGATTCGTGTTTCTTCTGAATGAACTATCCAAGAACAAAGTCAAGAAGAAGTAGATCGAGAACAATGTTAAGTTTCTCAGTATCCTACAGCCGGAATGGAAAAAGCACACCCGCCGGATGAAGCAAATGAAAGATTTGAGCGACATACCTCTCCACGAAGTTTACGAGACTTTGAGACAGAATGAGGAGGAGGTTGAAGAGAAAAGAGTTGAGAAAAAGAAAACTGAGAAAGTATCAGATCCCATTGCACTAGTAGCTGGAGAGAAGGAGAAAGAGAAGAAAAAGAAGAAGAAAATAGTTATTCCCAGTTCTGATTATGAGTCTGATTCAGATAGTGACGATGGTGAAAATCTCAAGCAAGTTATGCTTCTTTTAACTCGTGCATTTCAGAAGAAATTCTACAAGAAACCGGGTTCAAACACGCAGAGGTACTCTTCGTCAGGTTCAAACAATCATGAACATAGGGAAAGAGTTGAAGGAAAAAGATATGAAGAGAATCGGTATGTGGAAAGAAAGCCGGAAAAGAAGAAAAAGTATCTGAATGACTATGTTGGTGCTGAAAAGAAGACAGACGGCCTTGTCAAATGCTACAATTGTGGAAAGGTCGGTCACTACGCTAAGGTCTGTCGGAAGCCAAAAGTCAGAAACTCGGAATATTACAAGAACAAGATGCTCTTGGCTAAGCAACAAGAGGCTGGCAAGGCATTGATGGCTGAAGATGAATATTGGCTAGAGCATTCAGATGAAGAGGAAAGAGAAGAAGCAGCTCACATGTGTTTGATGGGTAACACTATAAAGTATGATGATAGTGATGAAGAAACAGCTGATGAGGTACTTAATCTTTCTAAATCTGATTTTATGACTAAAATGGAAGCTATGATGGTCGAACTTCAAGATCTTCAAAAGAAGCTGAAAAAGGAAAAGAACAGAGTTGAAATAAAATATCTTTAAAATCAAAAGATCTTTGATCTTAACAAAGCTGTTGTTGGGAACAAAGATTTAATTGCTTCTTTTATCAAATCTGTCTCTAATCTTAAACAAGAAAAATATTGTTTTGAAAATAAGATTTCTGACTTTGTATCTAAGATTTCTAAGTCTGATTTAGAAAAGCAAGAATGTGTTCTAAAAGCTCATAAATTGCAGGTCGAAAACAAGAGCTTAACAAAGAAAGTAAATGGTTTGGAAGCGAAATTGTACGCACGAGGTCAAACAGATCAAACCATTTTCTTAAACACCCCTAATGAGGAAACTAATGTTAAAGAGAAGTGGGGTCTCGGTTACGAAAACCCACACTATCTTAAGAAAGCCGTCATAAAACAGTATGCTTTATATAATTTTGATTTTCTATATGCGGCTGCTAAATATACTCATTTGAAACCCAAATTTGTTACCAAATCATCTGATGAGGTAGAGGCAAAAGAACAGGAGAAAAGAAAGAATTAGAAGAAAATGCAACTACCATTATGCTATCAGAAGCTGAATGATATTTATATTTCAGATCAACCAAAATGTCTTTCAAATGATTATTTTGAAAGCTATTCGATAAAAGAGTTGGAGGCAAAACCTTTAAAAGCTAAAATTTATGTTCCTCCACTTATTTTAGAAAGCAAAATAATCGAGCTTGAAAATGTTTTATCTGATGAAAGAATATTGGCTGACATTGAACGAAATGTATTTTCTACTATTTTAAAGAACACAGTTTTAAATGTTGAATCTCAAAAGTGTTCTACATCTTCTAAAGCACCTCACATCTCTGAAGTTGATCTTGATGACTTATTTGCGTCTGCAAATGATTTTTTAAATTCTTATGAAGGGTGTGTTGATGAAATTGATATGTTTGATTTTAATGTTAAACTTTCAGATCATTCTACTTTTGTTATTAATGGTCAAGCTTTACCAAGTGTGCATGAAGTTGGTGAATCATCAACTAAGGTTGGTGACACAGTTTCTGTGAATGCTGATTACTATGCTAAAGGTAAGAAGCAAAAGATACGGCGCTCACAGAAACAGAACAACACGGGTAAGCTAAAGAAAAGCCAATTTCAGAAATCTGATTTTCCTAACAGATCTGAATCTTATGTTTCAATAAAAAGGGAAAGATCTAAAGAACGAAATGAATGGCGACCAAAAAGGAAGATCGATGAGAGTTCTGAATCATCTCCTGATTTGAATTGTAATAGATCTAATAGTAGTAATACTGATGTAGTTGGTAGTGTTGCTTCCAATAAACAAAACCTTGTAATTCCTTACAAGTGATATTCATCAATTACTCCAATTATCTCAATATACTACTATGTTATCTAATTATAGACGAAATGATTTTATCTCTCACCGATATGCTAGTGATTGGTTTGGAAATTATCATGTTTGTTCTTATAAGTCTTTTACTTCAAAAGTTTTTCAAAAGGTCAGAGGATCCATATATAAATGGATGCCAAAATCGTGTGCTAAACCGTTAGGACCCACTTTTAAATGGGTACCTAAAGTTATTCTTCCCTGATTTCTCTTATGTAGACCCGTCATATGTGGTACTTGGATAGCGGGTGTTCCAAGCATATGACTGGGCAAAAGGATTTATTGTCTAATTATACAGAGAAATTCTGCGAAAATGTTTGATTCGGCAACGAGCAATTTTCACTGATTTTGGGATATGGTGATGTGATTCAAGACAAGGTAACGATAACGAAGGTGAGCTATGTAGAAGGTTTAGGGAACAACCTATTTAGCATTGGCCAGTTCTGTGACAAAGGATTAGAGGTGAACTTTAAAGCCAAAAGTTGCTCTGTGCGGACTGAAGATGGCAAGGAGCTTTTGGTCGGAACTAGAAAATCTAATCTCCACACAATAAATCTTTCAAAGGTCCAGACTGACAATCAGGTTTGTTTACTGACAAAAGCCTCGATGTAGCAAAGTTGGCTTTGGCACCGAAGGTTGTCACACCTGAATTTTCGTTACATCAATAAATTGGTCAAAGACAGATTGGTGAAAGGTCTTCTAGAGCTGAGATATGAGAAAGAGAATTTATGTGAAGCTTGTGAAAAGGGTAAAATGAAGAGGGAAGCTCACAAGCCTAAACCCGAACCAAGTACAAGTTCTCCGCTTGAACTTTTGCATATGGATCTTTGTGGTCCTATGCGCACTCAGAGTATATATAGGAGGAAATACGTATGTTTTGGTAATAGTGGACAATTATTAGCGTTACACATGGGTAAAGTTTCTAAGGTCAAAAGATGAGACGCCCGAAGTACTCATCAACTTTCTGAAGACAACCCAAGTGAACTTGCAGAAGACAGTTAAGCTTTTACGGACAGATAATGGCACAAAGTTTAAAAACAAGACTATTGAAGATTATCTCGAATCTGTCGGGATAACACATCAATTCTCTGCTGCTAGGACGCCAGAACAGAATGGAGTAGTAGAAAGACGCAATCGAATGCTAGTCGAGGCCGCTCGCACTATGCTCATCCAGTCCGATCTACCTCTGTTTTTGTGGCCAAGAAAAAAGAGGCAGGAAAAGCACTTATGGCCAAATATGATTACTGGCTGGATCATATTGATTATGAGGATGACAAAGAAGAGACAACTCACATGTGCTTAATAGGCGAATAAGTCAAATATGATGAAGAGACTTCCGAAGAGGTAAATAATTTTTTGGAATCTGATTTCTTAAAGCAAATGGAAACCATGATGGTTGAGCTTCAGGACTTACAAGCTAAGCTCATAAAGGAGAAAAGTAGAGTTGCGAAAAAGCATTAAACAATTTTTGATCTCAAAAAGGAAATTGTTGGGAACAAAAAGTTGATTGACTCTTTGAACAAATTGGCTACTAATTTTGAAAAAACAAAAAGCTTGTTTTGAAAGTCAAATTTCTAAAACAGTTTCAAAGTTTAATAAGTCTGAACTTGAGAAGGAAGAGTCTGTTCTGAATTATAATAAACTGCAATTTGAAAACAAATCTTGGTTGAAAAAGATTAATGGTTTGGAAGCAAACCTTTATGCTCGAGGTCAAACTAATCAAACCATTTTTTCTAAACAAACCAAAGGAAGTTACAGATTTTAAAGATAACTGGAGTATTGGTTACGATAACCCACATTAGCTAAAGATAACTGACAATGGATATTTAGATGAGCTTTATGATCAATCTACATCGAATCCACTCCCTCATGAGCATAAATGAACCAAAGAGCACCCGATAAGCCAAATTATTGGAGATCCAACTTTACCGGTGCAAACTAGGTCTGCGACTTTAAACATGTGTATGCATGATTCCTTTCTGAGTAAGATAGAGCCAACTTGAGTATCAGAGGCTCTCGCCGACTCAGATTGGGTTACTGCAATGCAAGAGGAGCTAAATCAGTTTGAAGCCTTAAAAGTCTGGAGACTTGTGCCAAAACCGGAAGGTAAATCTATTATCGGTACCAAATGGGTATTCAAGAATAAGAAGAATGAAGATGGTATCGTCATTAAGAACAAAGCACGACTTGTTGCAAAAGGCTACCGGCAAGAGGAAGGCATTGATTATGATGAGACTTATGCTCCAGTGGCACGTATTGAAGTAATCAGAATGTTTCTTGCGTATGTTGCTCATAAAAACTTCATTGTCTATCAAATGGACGTGAACACTGCCTTTCTAAATGGTATTCTTAAGGAGGAAGTCTACGTATCACAACCAGAAGGCTTTGTGCATCCAAATAAACCAGATCATGTCTACATCTTGGATAAAGCACTTTATGGTCTTAAACAAGCACCTCGAGCCTGGTATGAGGTGTTATCAAGGATTTTAGTCAAGTCGGGCTTCATGAAAGGTAAACTCGATACTACTTTGTTCATTAAGAAATAAAAGGCCGATATCATTCTTATTCAAATATATGTGGATGATATAATATTTGGTTCAACTAATCCTAAATACTGTAAGAATTTTTCAAACCTCATGGTGTCTAGATTTCAAATGAGTATGATGGGAGAGATGAATTTCTTTCTCGGATTACAAGTTAAGCAATTTTCAACGGGGATTTTTATAAACCAAGCTAAGTACATTTTTGATATTCTTCAGAAATTCAAAATCTTCAGAAATTCAAAATGGACACTTGTAAACCAATTGGAACCCCGATGGCACCAGGAACTAAGATCGGCATGGATCCTTCGGGAAAACCTATTGATGTTAGAACCTATAGAGGAATGATTGGTTCTTTGATGTATCTTACTTCAAGTAGGCCAGATATTATGTTTTCTACATGTTTATGCGCAAGATATCAGGCTAATCCAAAAGAATCCCATTTGTCTGCGGTCAAAAGGATCTTTAGATATCTGAAAGGGACTGCAGATCTTGGTCTGTGGTATCCTAAAAATACTGGTTTTGAACTGACGGCTTACTCAGATGCAGATCATGCTGGATGTATGTTAGACAGGAAGAACACATCGGGTCATATACAGTTTCTTGGAGATAAACTCGTTAGTTGGGCATCAAAGAAACAACTTTGTATTTCCACATCACCGGCTGAGGCGGAGTATGTTGCTGCTGCAAGCTATTGCTCTCAGGTGTTGTGGATGAGGACACAACTAGGAGATTACGGATTCAAATTTGACAAGATTCCGATTTACTGTGACTCTAAGAGTGTTATTGCCATATCAACAAATCTTGTACAACATACAAAGACCAAACACATAGATGTACGGTATCATTTTATCAAAGACAATGTTGAAAAAGGTACAATAGAACTTTATTTTGTAAACACTGATTATGATTATCAGCTTGCAGATTTGTTTACCAAGCCTTTAGATGAAAAAAGGTTTAATTTTCTTATCTCTAAACTTGGTATGCTAAATCTTAAGACATAATCTGTGCTTACCTACTAAAGTTTTTCTTATTGTTATTTTTCTTTATTTCTTTATTTTTAATCTGATAAGATATCTACACTTTAAGGTATGTTCATGGTTTCAGGGGGAGTAAGAGAAAATGAAAAGTTGGTCTACATTCAATTGAGGGGGAGTTCATATTGTTGATTTATGCTTATCACTGATAAATTTTTCTGATGCATAAATGCAGGGGAAGTTTGAGTTAAAAACAAGGAGTATGAATTATGACTTCTAATTACTTCAGATCAGAACTTGTACATTCAATGTTTTACTGCTTTTTGTCATTTACATTTCAATAAAGTTTTTGTGAATAAAACTTTGCACTTTGACGACTTTGTGACTAATGCAGATTGAGAGGATGCTTACAAGATCATAGTTTATATGACTTGCAACTTGACTTGATGAGATTTACGCTGAGCGAAAAAGGTTTATTTCTATTCTTAATCTAATATATGGTTGAAAGAAGGACGACTTTCAATCATAGAAAACGTGTTCTTCAACGTTCAAACCACTTCTGATTCTTAAACGATGTCATGATTTGGAAGTGTGATTTTAAAATTTTTCATTATTAGATGTGCTTACATGTTTATAGATCGTGTGTTTCCAAAGATTAATACTTGTGTATTGTCTTTTTCATATACTGTCAAGTATTCACACACACACCGGTTTATTATTTTGTTGAATTTGTTCATACCATGTCTCTAAATTGAAACAAATTTTCGATGGTAAGACACCCCGTTTGAAATTCAATGAATTTGAGCGTGATTTCATTTGTTCTTTCAAGAATGTCTATATATTGGTTCGTATAGACAACATTCAATTTTTGCTGACCTAAGCCTTAATTCTTAAATCATTTTTGTTTGATCTAATTATATTATTGTCAGATTCTCAAAACAATTCACTTGACTTCGTTTTATGTATTCAATTTCATTGTTTTGAGAAATCTTAAATTTTGAAAAGCTCACACATTGATATTCTGAAGCATACATACAATGACTATGGAATTTTGTGCTTTCACTGCAAAATTAAACCATGTTAAGCAATGTAACACCCTCAAATCTGGAAATAGCAACTTATTTAAAATTTTCTAAATACATCAATAAAGGAATTATCTACAACCACAAATTAAGATTTAACCTCAATACAAACATTCATTCTATACAAAAGCCTATGATAAGAACGGGTGCTACTAAAAACCCAAAAGTGTCACTATCTCCAAGCTGCGGAAGACTTCACCAAATACTTACACTCGTGAACCACTACGCACATCTCTTCATACGACTGCTAGAACCGAACCCCCTTCTAGAACCTGATGCACATGCCGACAAATAAAAAGGTTAGGCTTAACGCCTAGTGAGCTCAAGATTTTTCAACATATATAAAGATGTCTGTGAAAATAGATAATGCAGTTTAATTCATAATCTTTCAAAAGGTATGCTTTGAATATGCAAACGACTCGTTTTCCAATAATATGCATTTTAGACGAAGAACACCAATTTGTACATTTTCCAAATCAAACTACTACAAAATGATGATACCAAAGTAAACCGCCCCTTCATAATTTAGCTTTAGCCCAAAACTCACTCAAAGCGTAAATATAAATTGAACTCTCCATTTAAGAAGGTACGGTTAAACCTTATATTTCAAAACAACCAAAACATGGGTGGGGCATAATACTCAACCCATAAATCAAGGGTAAAACCCAAATATACAAAACGTCACCGAAAACTGGGATAATAAAACTCAATACCCAAAAACAACACCTTTCGGTGACGGGGGATACCCGATTCCATAAAATGTGACGGTCCACAAAGTAAGCCCATTTTATGTTCTTATGACTAGTCATATAAACAAAAGTACACGCAAGGGATGTCAGGCTCAGTAGCTTTAAACGTACACCCACGGAAACTCGAGTTCAACCCCGTCGGGTTCCTATGTCGAGCCCCTCATCCAATATCGTAATACTTGAGCACGAAGGACTTATACCCACATCCGGTACCTTAACGTGCAGCACGAAGGACTTATACCCACATCCAGTACCTTAACGTGCATCGACGTGGAAAACTAATCGTCCCAACGCCGGAACAATAATAAACCAAATACGGGGTCATGACTCCCAAATGCATCAAATAAGCCAAATAATACGCATAAGGCCCAACAAGGCTCGAAGTCGAGCTACCAAAACTGGACAACTGTCCAAAGACTCCAAATCAAATAAAAATACCAAGCCGCAGACTTAGCACCCATTGACCCATTGATAAATGAAGTAAAAATACGATAAAACGCACTCAACCAACGGTTATGCAAACACAACGACTAAAAGTAAGATTAGTTCAAAACTCACATTAGTTGAGGTACCCATTTTCCAAGTGAACTGATACTCCCATATTTTCCAAATGCCTCATAACACATAATATGCATTTTCCAAATTTAACTGCTGATAAGAACGAAAATCATGAAATGAAACTATGAACGCTCTTTCAAATGCCTCACATAAAAGTGAAAGTAATACTTTATAAAACACTCCATTTCATGATGATGCATGGAACCCGATAAACATTTAAAAGCGTATTTTCTTTGACCGAAGATCTACTTATGCAATAAGACCTCAAAACACATTCGTTTGTAACACATTTATCAAAATGCCCAAAATCCCAAATGTGGGTGTTATACAAGGTTGTAAAGTTAAATACTTCAAGAAATCAAGATCTACAAATAACCCAACCTTTGATAATTTCATGTAAAACACATAAACACTTTTAAAATAGACATTTTGGCATGTACAACGTTTTCACAAATCAACTTGAACTCACCTTGCTAGATTTAGGCTAAATCTAGATTTTACCCAACGAGCTCTTTTGACGGCCATTTGAATCCTCAAACCGAAATCTTCCAAAACCTAGATCCGAACATTTCAACCCATTAATACCCATAATCAACCATAAGGAACATTATCCAAACATTATAAATCACAATCCCAAACAATATCCAAAACCCTAATTTCTCCAAAACCACCAAATCCGAGATTTGGTATACCAAATACTAAGAGGTCAAAATGGAGTATTTCAACCTTTAAAATCAAGAAAGCTTACCACTTACAAACTATGAGACCTTCCGAGGACACCCATAACAATTCTTCAACCCAAACTCCCAAACAAGAACTTTGGGGGAAGATAAAGGTGGAGGTTCTTGACCATAGCTTCCAATCTTTGTTGGGTGGTGAGGAAATACTTGGAATATCATGGATTTGGTGGCTTGAGGGTATAAAACGGATTTTAGGGTTTGGGTTCAGTTTCCAGAGAGAAAAGGGTGAAATGGGGGAAGTTGGAATGAGAGAGAGACTGAAATTCGACTTTATGCAGCTCTGCACTCCGCTGGCGACATGCCACGCGACTATGCCCTTGTCATAGTCGTCGGGCATAGTCGCCCGAAGGGGAGTGCCCGCGGTACCATTCTCGCGATTGTGCCACGCGAGAGTGACACCTTGTCACAATCGCGGGCATAGTCGCCCAAGGTGTACTGAGGGTCCAAATTCCAACTTTTTCAACGACAAAGCTCCCGATACTCCGAGGGACTTATACAAAGCATTTCCCCAACAAAGCCCCACCGATTACAAGTCACAAAAATGTCCGGTTGACATTTATTTACCGAAAGTTACGGGTGTTACAAGCAACTCTATACTTCTAGGATTACATGGGTTCATTGTGTGAAGACTTAAATGAAAACTTCTATGGATTCACGTTAACCAGTGTTTCCTACCCAAGAAGTTAATCCTTGAGTGATCGATTGTGTGAAGAGTCAAATACTGAGTGTGGGTTATGTGTTGAGGTAAAATGTAAATGAGAGTTTGGTTAGAAGCGAGCTCAATGTTTAAAAAGAAAGAGGGCGATAGAACAGAGTAAAAGAATATTAAACTCTGTACCAACTACTTTCTGAGCCGGGCAACCACATTTCTAGTGTTTCACAATTCTTCGTGACCATTATTGAACCAGGTAACTAGCCCATGCCAACTCTTGTTAAAAACCCCACCAGCCACTCATTTTCTTCTCAAAAAGAAAATGTTTCATATTTTAAAGGGGACACAACACATATGCTATCTGATTTTCATTTGGAAAAACTGGATATTGAAAAGAAGGAAGTCTGCCCCACCTTCGCACTTCGATCATGCACAATAGAGTCTGTGTATAATTACTGTTGTCTCAGTGGTTTACACAATTTTGAGCTTTATAAAAGCAATCATCATGTGCTTAATTCTTTCTAACACTTGCACGAACACACAAGGAAATTTGTTTTTCTTGTCATAACGTTCATAGAAATATCTTTGTGGTGTTTCGATGATTGAATGGAAGCCCTGGGGGAGTCAACATCACAAAAGCTCATTTCCAATGTGTATTCGTTACACACAGTAACTTTGTGTTACTGACAAACATTATAACTAATTCATTTGTTGATTCAGGTGTTACATTAATAATTTGTCTGAATTTGTAAAGATTTGGATGAATATCTTTTTGGATCGACAAATAATCAGAGGCTCAGTATGAAAGATCAGTGGTCAGAAAAGATTCCAGAGACATTTCTTATACAAGTTTGGATGATTTCATGCCTTCTTTCATCAAAAAGGGGGAGATGACAAAGTTAACGAAATGTCTGGAAAGATCAGTTTGTATCATAGATGGGGGAGAAGATCAAGTAATGATTGTGAAAGAAAGTTGTTAAAGATAATTTGCTGATGCAGTCTGAGCTAAAACTGAAGATAATTCTTTTCTGAAGTCTGCAAGAGTTTTTGTTACTTTGGGGGGAGATTGTTACTATTTTTTTCCAAGACAAATATTGGGGAGATTACAGAAATTTGTGAAGATCGTTTTGAGCATAAAGAGGAGACTGAGTTTAAATGTCTATTTTGCTAAAGTTCAACAAAGAGGGAGATATATTTGTTAAAGACTGACAAAGGGAGAGATTTTACAAAGTTAAGCTTAAAGGAGAAGATTGATTTGTTAAATCTTTTTGAAGATGATCTTGAATCCAAAGGGGGAGATTGTTAGAGCATAAATATGTTGGATACAAGATCATAGAAGACTGAAGATTGAAGTCAAAGCTGAAGCCAACTCTCAAGCATCAAAGTCAAAGCTTAGTGTAATAAAAATCAAAGTCAAACTTGTATTTCGTGTTTTTCTAGTTGTATGAGAGTTTTAATTTTGTGCGCGTTTTGTTATCTTGTAGTGTGCGTGTTGTAGTTGTGAGTATAAATAGTTTCTTTGTGCGTGTATAGACGAATGAACAACAGAGATAGCATCATACTAGTATTGGATTTAGAGAGAGAAAGTTTTGTAATTGAAATCTGAGATTAAATCGAAGTGAGATTTGATGAATTTGTTTGTCATTGTTTGATCTGCATTGTTGTTAATCAATAAATCCCAATCAAACAAGATTTTCTCATTAAGATCAAACACAAGAACTAGAGAGAGAGAGTAGAGAGAGAAAGTAGATCTTGAATATATCTCACAAATCTGACTTTACAATGACGTGCTTACCTAAAGATTACAAAGCAAACCCTATTTATACCAACTAACTAATCAAAGACTTAACAACTAAGTAAAACAAAAACAACTTTGACTTTTAAAGACTTTGACATTGTTGACTTTGTAACTTTGACTTTCTAATTAAATCTTGGATACAATATTTGGACTTAACAATCTCCCCCTTGTATTCAAGATTTAATAAAAAATTTGACACTAGTCTTCAGCACTTGATTCTTCAGCTTTTGTCTTTGACAACTTTGAACTTTGAAGCTTTAACAATCTTCAGTCTTTTAGCCTTTGAAAAATCTTGAAAAGCCTTTTACACTTTGCAACTTTGAAAGTCAACATGTCATGAACAAGAAACAGAATTCTTGAAACTTCTGAAACAATGAACTTTGAAACATTTTTGAAAAATTGAGGAGTCTTTGAAAAACTTGTATCTTCATCTCTTGTGATCTCTGGACTGTCTTCAGAGAAACAAACTTTCACAAATCTTCTTGATTTATCTTTGAACAATCTTTCTTCATAATCTTTTAACTTTGAATTAGAGGAAGCATTTTGAATTGACTTTTGAACTTTCAGAATTTCTTCACAAAGTCTTTTCATTTTGACAACTCTTCTTGGCTTTGAAATTGAATCTTTGTAAATGTCTCCCCCTTTTTGATGATTGTGAGCATCATGATCATCAAAACATCTTCAATTTCGACACAGTCTTTGATCACCCCCTTTGAATTCAAATAACAATCTCCCCTTTCAATGATAATTTGACTGTTGCGCCCTTTGATCTAAATAACTGAATCATGAACTGTATATACCCGAATCTTTTCAAATTCAGATATAATGAACGTTGTAACCCTGAATCAACAGATGAAACAGTTAGCATGCCTGTAAGTAGCACGAAGCCACTTTGTACAATGGATGTACATTGGAAAGGAGCTTTTGTGATGATCACTCCTCCAGGGCTTCCATTCAATTATCAAAAAACCACAAAGGAATTTTCTATGAATGTTATTACAAGAAAACTTATTCCTTTGTGTGCTCGTGTAAGTGTAGAATGATTGAAGCTACTTAGGCTTTTTCAGGCTCAAATTGTGTAAACTGTTGAGACAGCAACAAATATAACACGGACTCAATGTGCATGAAAGAGGTGCGAAGGTGGGGCAACTTTCCTTCTTTTTCAATATCTAAATCTTCCGAGTGAAGATTAGATAGCATATATGTTGCGTCCCCAAAGAAAATGAAACATTTCTTTGTTAAGAAAGAAATGAGTGGTTGGTGGGGTTAATGCAAGAGTTGGCATGGGCTCACTGCCTGTTTCAATTATGGTCACCAACGAATGTGAACCAATCAGAAGATGTGGCTGCCCGACTCAGAAAGTAGTTGGTGCAGAGTTCTGATATTCTTTTAACTCTGTTCTCACACCCTATTTCTTTTTATCATTAAAGCTCACTTCTAACTAAACTCTCATTTCCATTTTTCCGCTCCACACAATGAGAAAAACTCAACCGGATGAGTTATCTCCCCCACTCTTTGAAATTGACCCCTCACCCCTCAATCACTCAAGGATAACTTCCTGGGTACGAAACACAAGTTGCGTGAATCCATGTAAGTTCTGTTTAAGCTCACACATGAATCCCATGTTATTCCTAAGAAGAATGGTTTCTCAACAGTTTAACTTGAACAGTTAAGCATAAGATGTATGATATTCATTGTCAAAATGTATGCTCATGAAATTTGAGCAATTGAACTTTGAAGATTTCTCAAAACAATGATATTGAATGAATGAAATGAAATCAAAAGAATTGTTTTGAGAATATGACAATGTATAAGCAGATCAAATGAAATGGATAGGGTATCAAAGAATTGGATATTTTGTTTATAGGAAAGAATATAAACAATTTTAGCAATGAAAGCACAAATATGAAAAAGATGAATGATGCTCAACAACTTTGAATTTCAAACGGGGGTATTACCATCGAAAAATATGTTCGTTATGAGACATGGTGATAACAAATTCAAATGAAGTACTGAACCGGCGTGTATGAATACTTTACAGTATATGGATAAGATAATACGCAAGTATTGATCTTTGGAAACACACGGTCAGTTAAACATTAAGGTCAAAATTTGAAAAACATTTAAAAGCTCACTTTTGTATTCATGAAATCTTTTGAGAATAAGAAGTGGTTTGAACATTTAAGAAACGATTTTTCATGTTCGAAAGTTGTTCTTCTTTCAAACAATCAGAGATCTAGATCAGAAGATAGTTACCTTTAAGCTCCCCCTCAAAACATGATATAATGATTTATGTCTTTTGAGCTCCCCTGGATATTAGCATAATATCCTTCTTTGATCATTGAAAAATGGGTCCTGATCTGTCATGTGATCAGAAGCCACTTTATTCACATCATTTATTCAAAAATAAAATGACAGAAAGCATTAAAACATTTTATAGTATGAGTTCTGATCTGAAATAATCAAAAATCATCACCTTTACTCCCCCTTAAATTAGGCATCTGAAATATGTCAGTTAAAACACAAGATAGAGATCAATACAACTTCCTTTTGAAGTGTAGACCATCATATCGTAAGTATATTGCAATGAAAAAGTGCAGGATAGAGATCAATACAACTCCCTTGTGAAGTGTAGACCGTCATATCTTATCGGATGCAAAATACAGGAGTAAGGTCTTTTGATCGATGAGGTCCAAGTCCTAAACTGTTGTGCTTAGAAGTCAAACTCCATTGAAGTACGGGTCCTAAGCTGTATACTTAGAAGCCATAGTATTTTAACTTTGAAGTACGGGTTTTGAACTGCTGTGTTCAAAAACCTTAATCTTTACATTGAGGTGTGGGTCTTGAAATGTGTCATTCAAGAGTCATTGTTCTCTTACTCCCCCTTGACTTGAGGTGCCTGAAACACAGAATCACTTTTCGGCTTTGGTACCCACTGGTATTTGGGTCCAGAAAAGTTAGTTGCAGTTCGTGTGGGGGTTATAGAGTAAGAATCATACCAGTAATGTTCACGTTTCTTGTGGATATGATCATGTGGACAGCAGTAAGAACAATAATATTTATTACCTGAAAACCTGAATAATTGATCTCTTGAGTATATAAGGCCAGGTTTACCTTTATGCTCTTTGTTCTTCTTTGCTTTGTGTGTATGTACACATGATGTCTTCCCTTTCAGCTTATTTGACATCTCATATTTAACTGGTTTCTTCTGCCAGACCAGTTTCTCTTTCTTGTAACTTCTTCTTCTTGGAGATGTACTTGAACCATCTACATATCCATCATAGAAAATGTTAGTTTGAAGAATCTGATCAAAAGATTTAAATGACCTTTGTGAACAGACAAATTTCTAAGTTGATCTTGAGGTAGATTTCTCAAGCTCTTTGATCTTTGAAGCAAAGTTGTCTCTTTCTTTTACAAGCTGGTCAATCTTCTTCTAGAACTCAGACTTTGTTTTCTGCTCTTTCAGTGCAGTAGTAGATAGTTCAGATAACTTTGAAGTCAGCCTTTTGATTTCAGACTTAAAGATGGACCGTTCTTCTTCAAATCCTTTTTCTGAATCATTTCTTTGGCCGGATAATTCCTTAAAGAATCCCACATTCTTTTGTTCTATGGCCTTCTTTTCTTGAGCAAACTTCTCTCTTTCCAAAATAAGTACTTTCTCAAAATCTGAAATTTGTTGAGAAAGTTTGATGCATTTAAGCTCAACTGACTTCTTCTCTTCAAAATATTTCTTTGAGAAATCTGAGAACTTCTTTGAAAAACTTTTCTTTTTAGTCTCAAAAACAGCTTTATGTTTAGTAAGCTGTTGTTCTAACACAAATATGTTCTTTCTTAGTTCAGCATTCTCAGATTCCAATTTCTTTAACTTCTCATCATTCTGCCCAGAAGATCTTTTCAGAAGATCTTCATTGATAATCTTTAAAGCACTAATTTCTTCTTTCAGTCTTATGCTTTCTTCATAATGCTCTTTTGACTTTTGTGAGTGAAAGTCAACAACATGACCCAGATTAATTTTCTCTAATTGCAGCTTTCTAATCTTCTCTTCAAGCTCAGCAAAATATCCCATCTTGAATGAGTTCATCAACTTGATATGAATGATCGTTCCAAACTGTATATCAGAAAATCAAAAATCAGATTAAATTGAAATCTTGCACAAAAAGAACTTTTGTCCCCCTCCGCAGACTTAGCACGGGGGTCCCGCTACAAGTTGGTATCAGAGCTTTAGTTTAAGTGAACTAGGTATGTAAACCCGATGCCTAGACTTAAGCTGAGACCATTAGGATGTAACTGGTGAGGATTGGGTATAATTTTAGGATGGGACGTCCTTAGAGTCAACAGAAATTACGTCGTTAAGAGTTGTAAGAGTGGTATCAAGAGTTCTTATGTACTGTATGTTCATAATTCCAATTAGCTACTGCTATTATGAATGTATGATTACGTAAGTATGCTTAAGTTACTATGATTATGATGATTGATGTATTGTATTAGTACGTTTCTTGTGTATAATTGTTGATCCATACTCTCTCAGTGATTTGATAATGACCCTTTTCTATGCTTAGTGAAAATTATGTTTAACATTTTTTATTAGTGTTTCATCATCAACGATCATACTGAGTCTGTTCAGTTATCACTGATGATCTCTCTTGTAAACATTCATATGTATTTGTGTTTCACCATCAACGGTCTAATACTGAGTATCTTTAGTATTGCTGATGATTTCGAATGTAAACAGTTAGATGTAATCCCTGAAGACAAGTTTCGCGACAAAATATGTTCACTGCTGAATCGAAGACAAAGCTGCTGAACAAAGACAAGTCTACTCATAATCTGATGCAGATATCAGTGAAGCCAAGACAAGTCTACAAACGCGAAGAAACCTGAGGAAAAGCTTCAGCGATAGCTGAATTTATTTATATCTCTGAAGGAAGAAATATTCAGTGATTGATGATCACTTATCTTATGCCTCAAGTCTCTTATGTCTTATCCTTGCACACATAGTACGATTGTCAGAAAATACATACCTCTGCAGCAATTCGTACAACAACTCTATCAACTACACTGTTCATCATACGACCAAAAGCATGTCTCCTAAAGTCAGACTCATGCAACCAACCAATGAAGGACAGGTGTAAAGTACTTTGCCATGCATTTAATGCATAGGGTATAAATAGAAAGATCAACACTCCATCTGAGTGTTGCCTTCATCTTTCTAAATATATAGAAACCCTTGTTTTCTATATTATCCCAATCTCTCATTCTCTATTTATAGTGCAACCTTCTTAGTGTTTCTTAAGTTTGTTTAGATTACGTTTTACTCAATCTTATTTCGCAACAAAGTTGTAAATTATGAGTTGATATATCAATAAACAATTTATTAAACTTTAAAATTATGTGTTTGTATACAACCCCCCCCCCCCCTTCTACAAACTTGTTAAGCACCTTTGGAACCAACAAGTGGTATCAGAGCAAACTGTTTAATCTCATAAAGAAGAACTTGATTTATTCTCTTCCTTGCTATTCTTAAAATGACACTCAACACAAACACAAACTATTATGATAATGGTTCTCTCTCAAAACCTCGTCGATTTAGCAGAGATAACTTTGCTCTCTGGAAAAATCGAATGATGCTATTTATTGAAGGTGTAGATCCCACTATACCTGAATATGTAGCAAATGGCCCTTATGAACCTTTCACAATCATAGTTGTCGTTCCAGCTACTGCCACTGTTAGTGTATTATTGTATCCAAGGTTTAGTGTGAAAAGTCAAGTCAAGAGAAGTCAACAAAGTCAATGTCTGTAAAGTCAATATGAGTTTACTTTGTGGTTAAGCTTGTGATTTTAGTTCTCATATAAATAGTGTTTCCTTTGTAATAGTTTGTAGGCGGTTCATCATTGCAATATACATATGACTACGTTTTCTCTCTCTATACTCTCTCTCTAGAATATCTACATTGTTACATCAATCTTGATTGAGATTATGTTTGAATAGCTTGATTGTGATTGGGAAATACAATTTCAATTCGTATCAGAGCAGACCAAACATTTTCAGAAAGATCACAACATTTGATTGATCGAAGTTTCAATTTTTTTTTCAAGAACACTCGTTTTCTGGAAAGTTACTGTTCAATCGAATTCACATTTGATAGTTAGTTTTTGAATGTAAAAATGGTTGTATGATGTTCGATTCAATGTATTGATCATTTCTTGTTCACAAAGATTCCTGAATTAATCATTGGAATAGATTCAATTTTGAATTCTTGAAATTTTCTTGAAAACGGACTCGAACACTGTTCTTGAATCAGATTGTTGCATTTTGATGTTTTTATTCAAAATCTTGTGATAGAATAATGTTCTAATTGGTAAATCGATCATCTCTATGCAATTTCATGTTTAAATTTGCAGGTTATTCGATTTTTTGATTGATCTTGAAACTCAGAGGAAGAACGCGCTAGATTGGTAAAACACGTAAGGTTCATCAAGTGAAGAACACGCAAACCTCGGTCTGCGAGTTCTTAAAACGCGCTAGTCTTTATCAGCGAGTTCTTCATGAAACGCGCAAGTGTTTTTTGCGAGTTCATCATCAAATGCGTAAATAGTACCTAGCGAGTTCTTAAAACACGCAAATAAAAGGCTGCGAGTTTGAAAAGTGTCGAATTTTTTCTAAGGCAAGAAACGCGCAAAGGAATATAAACGCGCAAGTTGAGTTTTGCGCGAACCTTGAAAAGCGCATATTGTGTTTTTGCGCGAACTTCGAAACGTGTAAATCTTGTTTTGCGCGAGCCTCAGAAAGCGCATATCTTGTTTTACGGGAGCTTCATAACGCGCAAGTAACGTTTAGCGCGAATCAGAAACGCGCAAGTGCTTGTTAGCGCAAACTTCACAAAACGCGCAAGTAGCATCTAGCGTGAAACATAAACGCGCAAGTGCCTGTTTGTGCGTTTATCAGTGAATAGTGCTTTGCGTGTTTGGTGCCTTGCGAGTTTCAGAGTTAGAATTTTTTTTGAAATTAAATTTTTTTTGGTGATCCAAGTTTGACTTTTTAGTCAACATTTCTGATTTGTTTGGGAATGATCATTTCATATCAAGCTCATATATCTTTCAAGATGCCAAAGACAGATGAGAGAGGAAATACAATACTGTCAGCTAGAGACATGGCTGTATTGTACATGCCTGAGATACCTTTTATAGAGGCTGAACGAGACAAACTGAGAATTCAGAATACAACCTTTATCAAACAAATTCAGGAGTTTAAATCAAAATTGTCAATTTCTGTTAAATCTTCTGATTGTGTAAAGTGTGCTAATCATGCTAAATCTGATTATGCAGGTATCATCAGCGCAAGAGAGAAGGAAATTAGAGAAAAAGAGACAGAAATTAAAGATGGAGAGAAAATGATTAAAATAAAAGAATATGTCATTCAGTCTCTTGAAAGAACAATCAAGGTTAAAGAGTCTATAATTACGAATCTTCAAAGCCAACTGAAGACGACTGAACAAAAATCATCAAAATTGCAAGATGAATCAGTCAAGCTTCAAAACAAGTTGAAGGCTTTTGAAGATCAGATATCTGCTCTGGAGAAGAAGAATGTTGAACTAAAAACAAGTCTCCAAGCAGAAAAAGAAAAATCAAGTGTGAAGACATCTTTTACTCAACAGTCATCTGAATTTTCCAAGTAAACTCTCTAAGAGAAAAAGGATTTGGAGCTTAGATGCCTTAAACTTTCCAAGCAAGTGTCTGATTTTGAAAAGATAATAATCACTGAAAGAGACATGTTTGCTAAGGAAAGAAAAGTTCTTGAAGATAAAATTGTTGAATTTCCCAATCAGATTTCTACTTTACAAGACTTGCTTGAAAAAGAAAGACAGTTTTTCAAAGAAAAGAAGTAGTCTTATGAGCTTGAAAAGAGAAATACTGAAAAGAAAAATACTGGGATTTTCAAGGAAATTTCTGATAAAACCAAGAAATTACAAAAAGATTTTGAACAAGAACGCTTACATTTTGAATCTGAAATATCAAAGCTCTTATCAAAAATCTATGTTCTATCATCAGATGTTCAAAAAGAACAGAAGGTCAAATCTGATTTGAAACAAAAGTTTGACACACTAACTTCTGAAAGAAACATTTTATCCGAAAAGATAAAAATCTTGGAAGCTGCAAACGTTAAATTGTCAGAAAAGATTACAGCTGATGTGATTAGTCAATCACCTATTGATAATTCAACAGAATCAGTCCGTTCTTTCAAAACAGCTTCAAGTTCAATTCATGACAAAAATGTTTTGAAAAAGAAAAGTGTCAAACCAATCATTGTCAAATCAAGTCAGATCAGACCATCAAATCTGTTTTATGATAAATTTGCTAAATCTGTTGATGGTTCAGCAAATTTTTATATAAAATCTCTTGGAAAGCAATCTAAGAAAAATCAGATGGTCTGGAGAGTGAAGAGTTATTCAGATGATGAGAAGAAGAATGACAAAGCATCTGTTTCTACATCCAATGCCAAGAAGAACAGAGCGCGTAAAGGTAAATCTTTTGTCCATCCTGATATGTTTTATTCAACTAATCACTTGATTAGGGTTGCTCAGAAGAAAATATGTTGTTCTTACTGTGGAACACATGACTTTGTGAGTAAAAATTTTGTCAATTACTTGTATGGTTCATATTATGTAAACCCCACAAGAACTGCAATTAACACTTCAGGACCCAAATACCAGTGGGTACCAAAAGCTAAATCTGTGTTGCAGGCACCCAAGGTTTAAGGGGGAGCATAGAACATAGGCTTTTGAACACAACAGTTCAAAACCCGGACCTTAAAGTCAAAGAGTTTTGGCTTCTAAACATTTCAGTTTAGAACCCGGACTTAAATGTCAAGATTGTGGCTTCTGATCACATGACAGATCAGGACCCGTTCTTCAATGTTCATATAAGGATATTTTGAAAATATCCAGGGGGAGCTTACTTGAATCTAAATCATTCTATCATGATTTGAGGGGGAGTTAAAAGGTAAAAATCTTCTGATCTAGATCTCTGATTATTTGGAAGAAGAACAACTTTCAAACATGAAAAACGCTTTCTGAAATGTTCAAACCACTTCTCTATTCTCAAAACATTTCATGAATTAAGAAGTGTGATTTTAAATGTTTTTCATTATCGAGTTTTAATGTTTAACTGACCGTGTGTTTCTAAATATCAATACTTGTGTATTATCTTGTCTATATACTGTAAAGTATTCACACACATCGGTTCAGTACTTCATTTGAATTCGTTATTACCATGTCTCATAACGACCAAATTTTTCGATGGTAATACTCCCGTTTGATTTCAAATGTTGTTGAGCATCAATCATCATTTTCAAATTTGTGCGTTCATTGCTAAATTGTTTATATTCGTTCATATAAACAAACTATCAAGTTCTTTGATACCCTAACCATTTCATTTGAGCTGATTGATACATTGCCAGATTCTCAAAACAGTTCTTTTGATTTTATTTCATTCATTCAACATCATTGTTTTGAGAGATCTTCATTGTTCAAATGCTCAAATCTCATTTATATTTGATGAGCATACATTTTGACAATGTTATCATTTTTGTGATTAATTGTTCAAGTTAAACTATTGAACAACCATTCTTTTTAGGACTTACATGGGATTCATGTGTGAGCTTAAACAGAACTTCCATGGATTCACGTAAACCTGTGTTTCCTACCCAGGACGTTATTCTTGAGTGATTGAGGGGTGAGGGGTCATAAATCAAAGAGTGGGGGAGATAACTCATCCGGTTGAGTTTTTCTCATTGTGATGAGCGGAAAAATGAAAATGAGAGTTTGGTTAGAAGTGAGCTTCAATGTTAAAAAGAAAGAGGGTGTGAGAACAGAGTTAAAAGAATATCAAAACTCTGCACCAACCACTTTCTGAGCCGGGCAGCCACATCTTCTGATTGGTTCACATTTTTTGGTGACCATCATTGAAATAGGCAGTGAGCCCATGCCAACTCTTGCATTAACCCCACCAGTCACTCGTTTCTTTCTTAACAAAGAAATGTTTCATTTTCTTTGGGGACGCAGCATATCTGCTATCTAGTTTTCACTCGGAAGATTTAGATATTGAAAAGCAAGGAAAGTTGCCCCACCTTCGCACCTCTTTCATGCACATTGAGTCCGTGTAATATTTATTGTTGTCTCAACAGTTTACACAATTTGAGCCTTATGAAACACAATCATTGTGCTAAATTCTTTCATACACAAGCACGAGCACACAGAAAATTTGTTTTTTTGTCAGAACATTCATAGATAAACCTTGTGCTTTTCAATGATTGAATGGAAGACCTGGGGAGTTATCATCAAACCAGCTCCTTAAATTGTACATTCGTTGTACATAATAACTCTGTGTTACTGGCAGGCACTCCTAACTATTTCATTTGTTGAATCAGGGTTACCAAGTTTATTATATCTGAATTTGAAAAGATTCGGGTATATACAGTTCATGATTCAGATACTTAGATCAAAGGATGGAAAATGTCAAATTATCATAAAGGAGGAGATTATTACGTTGAATACAAAGGGGGGTGATCAAAGAGAATGTTGAAATTGAATATGTTTTGATGATTATGATGCTCACAATCATCAAAAAGGGGGAGAATTCTACAGAGATCAATTTCAAAGAGTTTTAGAGTTAAAAAGTCAAGACTTGTGGAGAATTTCTGAAAGTTCAAATCAGATAAAAAGAAATCATTCTCAAAAGATTCTGAAGACAAGTCCAAATTAAGATGATTCGAGAAAGTTTGTTTTTCCGAAGACAGTCAAGAGATCAAAGAAATGAAGATACAAAGTTCAAATATTCCTCAAGTTTCTCGAAGTTTTTTAAAAGTTTCAAAGATGAAGTTTTTCAAAGAAGATTAAAGAAGTTTTTCAAAGTATTGTATCAAGACTTCAAATGGTTCGTCTACAAGACTTGTTGACTATTCAAAGATGCTAATCGTGAATGACTTTTCAAGATTCTTCAACAACTTCAGAAAGAGCTTCAAAGTTCAAAGTCGTCAAAGTTAAAGATTGAAGAATCAAAGGCTGAAGACTAGTGTCAAAAAAAAATTTAAATATTGAATACAAAGGGGACATTGTTAGTGTATTATTGTATCCAAGATTTAGTGTGAAAAGTCAAGTCAAGAGAAGTCAACAAAGTCAATGTCTGTAAAGTCAATATGAGTTTACTTTGTGGTTAAGCTTGTGATTTTAGTTCTCATATAAATAGTGTTTCCTTTGTAATAGTTTGTAGGTGGTTCATCATTGCAATATACATATGACTACGTTTTCTCTCTCTATACTCTCTCTCTAGAATATCTACACTGTTACGTCAATCTTGATTGAGATTATGTTTGAATAGCTTGATTTTTATTGGGAAATACAATTTCAATTGGTATCACAGATATCTATGACATCTGCAGGCGATCTCTTGACATCGAGCGTCCCACCTATACCAACCTTAATCTCCTTGTATCTCAGGTTATCTCATCATTGACTGCATCTTTGAGGTTTGATGGTGCCTTGAATGTGGATGTGACTGAATTCCAGACCAACTTGGTCCCATACCCCAGAATCCACTTCATGCTTTCGTCGTATGCTCCTGTGATCTCAGCCGAGAAGGCTTATCACGAGCAACTATCTGTTACTGAGATCACCAATAGTGCATTTGAACCCTCGTCCATGATGGCCAAATGTGATCTTTCTGAAAATGTTTGGTCTGCTCTGATACTAATTGAAATTGTATTTCCCAATCACAATCAAGCTATTCAAACATAATCTCAATCAAGATTGATGTAACAGTGTAGATATTCTAGAGAGAGAGTATAGAGAGAGAAAGCGTAGTCATATGTATATTGCAATGATGAACCACTTACAAACTATTACAAAGGAAACACTATTTATATGAGAACTAAAATCACAAGCTTAACCACAAAGTAAACTCATATTGACTTTACAGACATTGACTTTGTTGACTTCTCTTGACTTGACTTTTCACACTAAATCTTGGATACAATAATACACTAACAGTTCCATATGCTCAAATGTTACCTATTTCAAATTTTGAGGAGTTATGGAACCAAATGTGTAACCTCCACATTTTTGGTATTCCTTCAATTTGGAAATTAATTATTTGGTGTATTCTTGTACCTGCATACAAAAGGATGAAACAATGATATTGAATATCTTGAGGGTATCTTTGTGTTAAACTATATTGTAATGGATCCATAGGCATAGGAGTCTTTTGTTTTGATTGGGATGTCAAATTTCCATACTTTAATATGGAGTAGGCATTGAGTCCCGATGGGAAAGTATGGTGTGGGCCATTTAGTCGGCCATCGCCTAAGAGCAGTAAATTGAAACTTCATACTAATTAAGACTATCTCGGGTTTTGGATATCTCAAGGTATCGATCTGGTGTGGTTGAACTAGAGACTCCAGAGGAATAGACTTTGAGTAGTTGAGCTTGATATATTAATTGATTATAATCCATGAGTGTGACTTATTTAACATGTGGTGTGGCTTACTATTATGTTTCGTCACTAATCATGGAAATCGGGTCTCCCCCGTCATCGTAAGATGTTATGTGATCTACTTGGGTTCAACTTCAACTCGATTGGTAAAATGTATCATTTTAAAGCTATAAATCTGACTTATTTACTTTCAGCGTTATTTTACAGTTGCTTGATCTCACTAGGCTTCAGCCTAACACTTTTTTCTTAAATGACATGTATATCAGGTCATTCTAGTGGTGGGACTCCTCGGGTATGAGCGGAGATCCAGATGGTTGATAGTGGCACTTTTTGGTGAAGTCGTGCCATAGCGATTATTTTTGTTGAACAAGATTCTTTTGAGAAGATATAGCAATACTGTTAATCACAAAATCCCAATCTATCAAGCAATTACTCAATATTATGAAGAACTAGAGAGAGAAACTAGAGAGAGAAAGTAGATCTTGATTAGCCACAAGTCTGATATTACAATATGTGCTTCGTAGTTACAAGATTACCAAAGCCAAAACCTATTTAAGCCAACTATCTAAACAAGACTTAAAGGCTAAGAAAACTAGACAAGCTTTGACTTTTACATGACTTTGACATTGTTGACTTTTACATATTTGACTTTCCACATTAAATCTTGGATACAATATTTAGACTTAACAATCTCCCCCTTTGTATTCAAGATTTAATAAAAATTTGATACTGATCTTCAGCTCTTGATTCTTCAGCTTTTGTCTCTTTAACTTTGAACTTTGAAGCTTTCACAGTCTTCAGTCTTTCAGCCTTTGAAGAATCTTGGGAAGTCTTTTTCTCTTTGTAGCTTTGAAAGTGAACAAGCCTTGAACACGAAACAAAAATCTTGAAATGATTGAAAACTTCTTTGAAGAAACTTTCTTTGGAAAAACAAACTTCTTTGTATCTTCATCACTTTGATCTCTGAACCATCTTTGGAAGAACAGACTTTCACGAAACATCTTGATATATCTTTGAACATTCTTTCTTCAGAAACTTTTGACTTTGAAACAGCGGAAGCATTTTGAATTTCATTTTGAATTTCTGACTTGAACTTTTCATAGTTTTGAAATTGATCTTTGTAACATTCTCCCCCTTTTTGATGATTACGAGCATCCTGATCATCAAAACTTCATCAATTTCAGCATAGACTTTGATTTCCCCCTTTGAAAACAAACAACAATCTCCCCTTTAACAGTTGGCGCGCTTTGATCTGAGAGCCGTCAATTCATGAAAGATATATATCTGAATCTTTTCAAATTCAGACATAATGAACGTGGTAACCCTAAATCAACAAATGAAACAGTTAGGAATGCCTGTCAGTAACACAAAGTTACTGTGTACAACGAATGTACAATGTAAGGAGCTGGTTTGATGTTGACTCCCCAGGACTTCCATTCAATCATTGAAAAACACACGATAATTCTATGAATGTTCTGACAGAAAAACAAATTTTCTGTGTGCTCGTGCTTGTGTTTGAAAGAATTAGCACAATGATTGTGTTTCATAAGGCTCAAAGTATGTAAATCACTGAGACAACAATGATTGTACATGGACTCAATGTGCATGAGAAAGGGTCGAAGGTGGGGCAACTTTCCTTCTTTTTCAATATCAGTATCTTCCAAGAGAAGAACCAATAGATTATGTGTTGCTTCCCCAGAAAATGTGAAACATTCTTTTTTTAAGAAAAGAATGAGTAGCTGGTGGGGTTAATGCAAGAGATGGCATGGGCTATTTGCCTATTTAAATGATGGTCACCAAAGAAATGTGAACCAATCAGTAGTGTGGTTGCCCGGTTCAGAAAGATGTTTGGTGCAGAGTTCTGATATTCTTTTAACTCTGTTCTCACACCCTCTTTCTTTTAAACATATAAGCTCACATCTAACCAATCTCTCATTTTCATTTTACCTCAGTTCACTCCCACACTCAATTCTTTTAGACCCCTCTCCCCTCAATCACTCAAAGGATTTCTTCCGGGGTAGGAAACAATGGTTATCGTGAATCCATGGAAGATCTATTAAGCACTCACACTGAATCCCATGCTGGTCAATGGTTTTCTTGATATGTAAAGCACAAGAAATCATATGTCAGCGTATGTATGCTCATCAAAAATCAGAAATGAAATTTGAGCATTTTTAAACATTTAAGATTTCTCAAAACTAGAATATTGAATGAATGAAATGAAATCAAAAAAATTGTTTTGAGAATCTGACAATGATTAAAATCAGATCAAATGAAATAGCTAGGATATCAAAGAACTGAATATTTTGTTTATATGAACAAATATAAACAATTTAGCAATAAAGGCACAAATTTGAAAAAGATGAATGATGCTCAACAACTTTGAAAGCAAACGGGGGTATTACCATCGAAAAATTGGTTCGTTTAGAGACATGGTAATAACAAATTCAAATGAAAGACTGAACCGGTGTGTGTGAATACTTGACAGTATATGAACAAGATAATACACAAGTATTGATCTTTGGAAACACACGGTCAGTTAAACATTAAGCTCAAAAATGAAAAATATTTAAAAGCACACTTCTAAATTCATGAAATCTTTTGAGAATTTGAACATTTACGAAATTGTTTTTCATGTTCGAAAGTTTTTCATCTTTCAAACAATCAGAGATCTACGATCAGAAGATATTTACCTTTTAAGCTCCCCCTCAAATCATGAAAGAATGATTTTGATCTTTTAAGCTCCCCCTGGATATTAGCAGAATATCCTTCTCTGATAATTGAAAAACGGGTCCTGATCTGTTATTTGATCAGAAGCCATCACCTTTACTCCCCCTTAAATTAGGCATCTGAAATATGTCAGTTAAAACACAAGATAGAGATCAATACAACTTCCTTTTGAAATGTAGACCATCATATCGTAAGTATATTGCAATGAAAAAGTACAGGATAGAGATCAAGACAACTCCCTTGTGAAGTGTAGACCATCATATCTTATCGGATGCAAAATACAGGAGTAAGGTCTTTTGGTCGCTGAGGTCCGAGTCCTAAACTGTTGTGTTTAGAAGTCAAACTCCATTGAAGTTCGGGTCCTAAGCTGTGTACTTAGAAGCCATAATCTTGACATTTAGGTGCGGGTCTTGAACTATGTTATTCAAGAACCATAATTTTGACATTGAAGTCCGGGTTTTGAACTGCTATGTTCAAAAGCCATTATTTTCTTACTCCCCCTTGACGTGAGGTGCCTACAACAAAGAATCAGTTTTCTTCTTTGGTACCCACTGGTATTTGGGTCCAGAAATGTTAGTTTCAGTTCGTGTGGGGGTTACAGAGTAAGAATCATACCAGAAATGATCACTGGTCTTGTGGATATGATCAGGTGTAAAGCAGTAAGAACAATAAAATTTATTACCTGAAAACTTGAGTAATTGGTCTTTTGAGTATTTAAGGTCAGGTTTACCTTTATGCTCTTTGTTCTTTTTAGATTTATGAGTATGTACACATGATGTCTTTCCATTCAGCTCATCTTTCTTGTCATCTTTGACAGATTTCTTCATCCAGACCAGTTTCTCTTTCTTGTAACTTCTTCTCCTTGGATATGTATCTGAACTGAGAGTCCAAGATCACTGATTCTTTAGAGAGAGAAAGTAGAGAGAGTATTGAAGCGCAAAGTATGAAAGTATGATTAATGTGAGTGCCAAGGTTACAAAACAAAGGCTCTAAGGGGACTTAAATACCCCTAGCCTTTACAATACAGATAAGAACATTAAGCACAATATTGGCTAGAAAATAAATACAATGATTACTATAAAAACAGATCTAACAATCTCCCCCTTAGTAATCATTGGCGCCGTGGTCTTCAAAAACAATCTTCAAACACAGCATAGACCAACCAGGCGACTTTGAAGAATCACTGACGCTCTTCTCTTTGACGAAGTCGATTCAGACCAACTAAAACTTCCAGTCGTCTTAGAGTTGAGCGGAGATTCAATCTTTCTTGAATTGAATCTAAAGTCTTCTGGATAAGACGGATTTCATCATTATCAACCAGGAATGCATTTTCTTTTGATTCCATAAATCTTCTTTTGGCCTCCTTCAGACGTTGTTCTAACTGTAGCTTGATCACTTTTAAGGTTCCATCGGAGTAGTGAGCAATTTCTTCAATCTTGAGAAAGCATTTTTCATTAGAGCCATTATTGTACACAACTCCATATGGATCTTCAACAATAGTGAGAAAAGGATAAGACTCTAAGTTTGGTAAGCTTCGGTTAGGCCTGAGAAGATTCACAACTGGTTGGAAGCTTTCAACAGCCATCTGGAAATCAAAAACCCTGAAGAATCGGTTTTGTCGTCGAATGAATCTTTTAATGACGAACAAAGCTTGTGAAATATCCTGAGATCTATGATACAGATTCCTGAAGTGATCATATAAGAATTCAACATCATCTATAGAAAGATCAGCAAAGTCTGCCTCTGAAAATCTGTACCGCTTGCAGTCTCTTCTTTCAACTTCAAAATCGGGATACCAGATGTTCACAAACTTGTTGATTGTGACACTGATGACTCGAACAATCAAGTGTTGAGAAGAAACGGTATTATTCCTTTTGCGCTGACACTTGATGAATATCAAGTACTCATATTGATAGGCATCTGACTCTTTCTCCACTCCAAGGATTGCATAGATGTTAATCGCCCTTCTTCTAGAGACAAAGATGTTTCTCTGAGTGTCTTCTAGAAAGGCTGATCTTTGCCTTGATGCCAAATATCTACGATGCAAATTCCTTTGCCTTTGACGTCTAGATAAAGTTGGTCCTTCTTCTAGAATGGATGGTGGAATTATAGGATCAGAAGATGGAACATCAGCTTCTGCTCTTGACGACTGACCAACTTCAAATGATCTTGAAGGAATAGTGGTAGTCGGAGCTGAACTAGCAACAGGAGTAGATGTGACATTAACTGATTCAGGAATCTCATCATGAGCAGGAAGATAACTGTATAACAAATCAACTTCTTCTTCCTCTTTCGCATCCAAGAACACTGAGTCATCTTCTGTATCTGATATGATAATGATGTCATCACAGTCTTCTTCATTGACTTGACAAATCTTTTCAAACCTGACATCTTCATCATCATCAGAATTAATTTCTATGAAGTTAGCAAAGAATGACCTCATGTCATTTGCAGCTTCACATTCTTCAACTTCATGAATACTTGTAGAAACATCTGGATCCATGTAAACAAGAATTTGCATATTATTGTTAATATTACTCTCAGAAATGTTCAGTTCATTATGCAAAGAAGACAGATCAACATTCTCAATCATCACATTCACTAAATTTTGAATGTTGCAATCTTCAACAGATTCACCACTCTTTCCTCTGTCACCAGCCGCTTCTTCTTGAGTATCTTCTCTAACTTCAGAAGATCCTTCAATTCTCGGTCTCTTCGCCATCTCCCCCTCATGGCCTTGATGATCAGGATCATCTTGGTCATGTCGGTGTTTAAGAGACGGGTTGGCCTTAGATCTGCAGCTTTGTTCATGAGAATCAAGCCTTGAAGATAAATCAGAGAAGGCTTGAGACATAAACGATTTGAGATCAGCAAAACTTGATTGAACCTCTGATCTGAATGCATGAAACTCAGTAGATAAAGTTGTAATCCGGTCAGATTCAGAAGAAGGAACTGGAGGTGGCGTAGGTTGGAAGTTCCGTAAAAGAGAGATAAGATCTTTATCTTGATGTTCAGGCGGCGACATAGAGAGAAGTCGAGCATAGAGCAAATCTGTCAACTCTGAAATTAGAAGATCGGAGACTGGAGTTGTTGAAGTCGAGACAGGAGGACGAGTAGAAGTAGAAACACCAACAGACTGCAAAAATGGTGGAGGTTGAGGAATAGACATGATTGCAGGAGCAGATGATTGAACAGCAGTAGATGAGTCTCTAATAACCACCCCAGATGGGCGTCGGAAAGGAATTACTTCAGGTATTGAGGATGTATCAATCTCTGGCATTTTTCCCTTTAACAAAGCACGTAACTTCTGAATTTCCGAATTCTTATGTTCTTCAAACTGCTCATTCATCTGTCGAATCACATCATTTAGAGTAGAAAATTTTGCTGTTGAATCCCGTACCTCGACTGAAGAAGTTTCGACACTGGAAGAAGGCTCGAGAGAAGATGGAGAAACAGCAGTATCTAGAACCTGATGATGAGTTGAAACATTAGCAAAAGCTAAATCAAGTTCATCGACCTGTATATCAGCAACTTTCGGATTGATGGGAACAGATTCGGCTTCAGAATGAATATCCTCTTGAACAATCACTTCCGGTGTCCTGGTCTTCCTTTCATAAACTTGAATACTCGGTTGATCAGCATGATCACTATCATCATCATCAAAATCACTTTCATACTAATCATTATCACTAGCAATAACAACAGCATCATTAGCATCATCAGCATCATCAGAAGGAACAGGAATAGGAGACTCAGTAACAATTGCAGTTAGAACATTCTCAATTTGTTGAGAAGCTACATCCTCTTGAACTATGTATTTTTCAACAAATATTGCAACTTCTTGCTCATCTTCAGCCTCTTTTTCAGCTTCAGGCTCTTGTTTATGAATAGCTGCTTCAACTTCAACATCTTTTTCAGCACCTTGATTGTCATTAGAAGGCTCATCTTGTACAGCTTCCATGAACTCATTCTCCATACAATATTCTATGACATCCTCATCTGTAACATCAGCATAATTGGCAATAAGAGCATATGGAATAGTCATAGAATAGTTGAAAGACTTCTTCTGCTTTTGAATATAAGTCATTTCCGAGTCTGGAACCTGAGGCCAAGATAACCTGCAAGGAATAGTTGGATTGCTACGGAGCATGCTTCGAACAATAAGCTTCAGAAATCTGACAAACGGAATGAATTTCCGTTTCTTGTTGGTGAACTTGTCATGTACCACCTCTGAGAGTTCGGTCCAAAAAATAAACGTGTAGTCGACATGCAAGTCATAGACGACTGCATGGAACAATCGGAGATACAATAAACTTGCACTGTCTGTGCCAAAATGCTTCGATGTCAGGCACCTGATGAGAACTGAGAACAGTGCATACCATACTGGAGGTAGATTAGACTTGTCAAAGTCTGTAGGTTTGTTCAAAGTACCAACATATCCAAGATTCCGTGTCCCTTCATAGACTTCCTCTTCAGATGGAAAGCTGTCATATATAGTTCGGCCTGGTCTGGAGTTCGGCTCAGGAAGCTCCAGTATCAATCTCAGTCGCTTGTATGAGAGGAATGATTCAAATTGATCGATTTGAAGATCAAAGTGATGCGGACGAGCCATTTCATTCTTTGTTATTGTATGCCAAGCCTGCTGTAGATATACTTCAGGAACATCTGCGCAGTAAGAAAGAGCAGGGGCAAGTAGATGACCTTTGAGAATTGCTCGTATCACTTGATGTATCTTGATTCGGTCAAAGTCCACGTGATAGTTGTTCGGCTTGTATGGCATATACATGATGGTTGGGAACACATCATTTGGTGTACGTCGAGAAGCAGAAAGATCGGCTCCAACAGAAGGATGTGACGGCATGGGAGTATCATGAGAAGCTCGATCAGACGGATCATCGAGAATGGCATTCTCGTCTTGAATCATTGGATCATTATTGGTTTTGGAAGACATAATAGACCTGGAAAACAAAATAAAAAAAGATTTAGACAAAAAAAAATATTCTAAGTATGGTTTACGTGCCAAGTTAGAAGCGCAAACCAAAGTGTGCGTTTCAGACATGAGACGCAAAGGTAAGTTTGCGTGTCTAACATGGTCCGAAAACTATACTTAGAAAAACAAAACAAAAACACAAAGGAAGGTTTGCGTATCAAGTTAGAAGCGCAAAGTAGACTTTGCGTTTCTAGTTAGAGACGCAAAGTTCACTTTGCGCGTCTAGTTAGACGCGCAAAGTTCACTTTGCGTTTCTAACTAGACGCGCAAAGTTCACTTTGCGTTTCTAGTTAGACGCGCAAAGTTCACTTTGCGTTTCTAACTAGACGCGCAAAGTAGACTTTTTGCGGGACAAACATACTTGAAATCAAAACCTTAACAAAACACGAAGTAAAAACAAAAAAGAAAGTTTACGTGTCAAAGAGGAGACGCAAAGTACACTTTGCGTGTCCTAGTTGATACGTAAACAACACTTGAAAGAAAAATAGGTTTGTTTAACAAATTAGAAGCGCAAAGTATACTTTGCGTTTCCAATTAGACGCGCAAAGTTCACTTTGCGTTTCTAGTTAGACGCGCAAAGTTCACTTTGCGTTTCTAACTAGACGCGCAAAGTAGACTTTGCGGGTCTATCAAAATTGAACTCCAAACCTAGTTTTTTGCAAGTCAAAAAAACCCGAAAAACACAAAAACTAAAATTAAAGCTAGATAACAAGAAATTAAAGTAAAAGAAAACATACCTGAAGATCGTTTAGCAGTTCTAAGCAAAACCCAATACTTGATTTAAGAAAAAATGCACGAAATCACAATCTAAGTATTTTGAATGGAACGAGAAATACGAACATCAGATTTTGGAAAACTCTAATCGATAAACAAGTGTAACTCAACATCAATATACGAAGGGAATAGAATCAAAACATATCTTAATTTCTCGAATTAAAATCTGAAAGTAATCAGATTGGAACCGTGAACTCAGAGAGCGACAGAGAGAAATGGAGCCGAAAAGACAAAAGACTAAGAACAGGTAGGCGGGAAAGAGAAAAAATGAAAAGAAAAACACTATTTAAACCTAGAAAACTAAAACAAATCTAAAAAAAACATAAAAAAATAAATAAAAATAATGTAAAAAAAATATACCTGAAATTCTTTTGCTCCCCCCTACACAAATGCACAAAAATTTAACTGTTAATATAGCAAATGTGTAGAAAAATCTTAGAAACATACCTGTTTAACTTCTGATCAGCACAGATAAGTTTCTTCCTTACTCCCCCTCAATCACAGAAACAATCAGATAACTTTTTCATATTAGCTCCCCCCCTTGAAAATTGCACAGACCATATCCAAAAAATACAGATACTCAAACATAAAGACATCAGTATGAAAGATGACCATATTTAATATAAATTTTGTAACAACTGAACATATAAAATTTTACACACTAAACAAATTAAAGTCTACTCAGTAAAATTTCACAGATTTATCAATCAGTTGAAATCAAGCATATGTTGTTGGATGCAAGACCAAGTATAATTGCATATCAAGTTTAGACATGTTCAGTTTCAAAAACTTCCATTTGTCTATTCAGTGTGCTCGCATGTGAACTTCAATTAGCTTCAAGAAAAATGCAGTTCTAAAATTAATTTAGAAAACTTTGCATGAACTGACACTAAGTTATCAAAAATTAAGACTTTCACAAATTTACAGGTTTATCACAACTCAAACATATCACCAAGTATCATGAGATGTGTGCTCATTGGCATCTTTTTAGCAGTGTGCACATTGGCATCTTAACATGAGTGTGCTCTTTGGCATCTTTTAAGCGCGTGCACTTTGGCATCTTTTAATCAGAGAGTTCATTAAGTAAAGAACATGTCGTAAACGTAACTTTCTATCTGACCCTATTGCAGGATTTGAGTCAGCCACTCCCAGACCAGTTGGCCTTAGGGGAATAGGTGTCAAGCACCCCTTGGAACTTACTTTCCCGGATCAGAAAGGCTACATCGACATATTCTAAACCCATTCATACCAGTAAAACATGACTTTCTATCTGATTCTATAGAAGGATTTCTGTTCGAACACTCCCAGACCAAATGACCTTAGGGGACTAGATGTCGAGCATCCCACGGAACTTACTTTCCCAAACCAGAAAGGTCACAGGTACAAACTTTTAAACCCAGAGATTTCTGTATTTTAAGAATTTATTATTCATCTCAATTACTCAGATCAACGTCTAAATGCTTAGCCCATATTTTCATTCCGATCTATAATTCTGATCATTTAGGTAGTCTAAGCAAAGTAAAGTATAAAAATTCAGACTCACATATCTTTAAAGCAGTATTAAAAGCTACAAACATGTTGCTGACTTTTTGACTTTTGTAAGACATGAAAGTTGAACATATAAAACTTTAATATAAACAAATAACTTGTTAAAGACCCTAAACATACGTTTTATTCAAAAGAAAGAAAATCTGTAAAATTTTATTTTATAGAATAAAATTTGTAAAGATTTAAACTTTTAAATTCAACATGCCTAATTTTGAAAGCAAAAAATTGAAATGTTTTTCATCTAAGGCTTTTGTAAAGATATCAACAAGTTGATATTCAGTTGGTACAAAATATAATTCAATAGTACCTTCTTCCACGTGATGCTTTATAAAATGGTACCGCATGTCTATGTGCTTGGTCTTGGTGTGCTAGACTGGATTGACCGATATCGCAATTGCAGACTTGCAGTCACAATAAATTGGCACTGTCTGGTACAACATCCCATAATCACGAAGTTGCGTTTTCATCCAGAGCACTTGAGCACAGCAACTGGTTGCAGCGACGTATTCAGCTTCGTTTGTTGATATTGAAATGCAGTTTTGATTTTTCGACGCCCAACTTATCAGTCTGTCACCTAAAAACTGAAGATGACCAGAAGTACTCTTCCTGTCCAATTGATTACCACCAAAATCTGCATCTGAATAAGCAATCAAATTATAGTCAGAACTTTTAGGATACCATAATCCTAAATAAGGAGTTCCTTTAATATATCTAAAAATGCGTTTGACTGCTAAAAGATGAGATTCTTTTGGTTTAGCCTGGAATCGGGCACACAAGCACGTGGAGAACATTATGTCCGGGCGACTGGCAGTTAGATACATCAGTGATCCAATCATCCCTCTGAATGTCTTTTGATCCACAACTTTTCCATCTGGATCGAGTCCGAGTTTGGCACCATGAGCCATCGGCGTTCTGATTAAAGTAGATTTATCCATCTTGAATTTCTTCAAGATGTCAAATATATACTTTGACTGGTTGATGAAGATACCATCAGGAAGCTGTTTCACTTGTAAGCCGAGGAAGAAATTGATTTCTCCCATCATGCTCATATGAAATCTAGAGGTCATAAGATCAGAAAACCATGTACACAAAGATTTGTTAGTTGCACCGAAAATAATATCATCTACGTATATTTGTACTAAGCAGATATCAAGATTAGTTCTATAAATGAAAAGAGTAGTATCGATAGATCCTTTGGTGAAGCCGGATTTGACCAAGAAAGCTGACAAGTCGTCATACCACGCCCGTGGAGCTTGTTTCAAACCATACAATGCTTTATCGAGAAAATATACATAATCTGGACGATCTTTGTCAACAAATCCCTCTGGCTGAGATACATATACTTCTTCTTTCAGTTTTCCATTGAGAAATGTCGTCTTGACGTCCATTTGATATACTGTGAAGTTTCGATAAGCAGCGAAGGCAAGAAACATTCGGATAGCTTCCAATCTGGCAACCGGTGCAAACGTTTCATCGTAGTCAATACCTTCTTCTTGTCGATATCCTTTGGCTACCAACCTTGATTTGTTCCGCACGACGATACCATCTTTATCCTTTTTGTTCTTGAATATCCACTTTGTACCAATTATGCTTTTTCCCTTCGGCCTTGGTACAAGTCTCCACACTTTGAGCGCATCAAATTGATTGATCTCCTCTTGCATAGAAATAATCCAATCCGGCTCTTCCAATGCTTCAGAAACTTTTGTAGGTTCAATCTTACTTAGGAAGCAAGTGAAGTGACATTCGTTGGAAGTAGCCGTTTTGGAGCGTGTAGAAACATTGGCTTGAGGATCTTCAATAATTTGATGAATTGGATGAGATCTTGTCCATTTTGTTGTATGAGGGAGAGGATTAATTACATCTTGAACCACTTCTAAATGAAGAGAGGGAGGTTCAGAAACTTCTACATCAGATGAAGAGATAGAAATAGATTCCATTTGAGGAGGAGGTATCTCAACAATATCTGAATCAGATTCGGGAACAGTTTGTTGAATAACATCATTCTGTACTTCTTCCTGCAGTGATTCACTTTGAACAGGTTGATCTTGAATTGACTCTTCTTGAGGATGTTCTTCATGAATAAGCTCAGCTTCTGATTGAACATTGTCTGATTGAACAAAATCTTGTTGTACCGGTTCTTGTTGAATAGGAGAGACTGGAGCAGCATCATTGTCAGAGATAGATGCAGCGGAATTTGGAATAGATGAGCTCTCAGTTTCCTGATTCAAAACATTAGAAACATTTAAAGAATTAGACCTAGGCACATCATCATAAAAATTTTCAAACAGAAAATCAAGATCAGAAAGATTAGGAGAGGGAGTAGAAGAATCCTGGTTATCCGGTGAAAGAGCAGGTTCTGAACTGATTTGCTCAGAAACTGAATTTCCAGTAAAAGCGGGTTCTGAGCCTGAGTGACTAGAAACCAATTCAGCAGCTTCGTCAAATTTTACATTGACACTTTCTATGACCTTTCTTGCAGAGAACAGAAAAACTCTATAAGCAGCAGAGTTTGAAGAATAACCCACGAATACACCCTCATTTGCCTTTGGACTAAACTTGTTGAGATTCTCCCTATCATTCAGAACGTAGCATTTACACCCGAATGACTTGAAATACTTGATATTCGGTTTGATCCCGTTCATAAGTTTATACGGTGTTTTGTTGAAACGACGATGCAGAATTGATCTGTTCTGTGTAGTTGAAACTGCTTCAGCCCAGTAAGACAAAGGTAGACCTAAATAAGCAAGCATTGATATGGCGGACTCAACAAGCGTTCTATTTCTTCTTTCAACAACGCCGTTTTGTTGCGGAGTACGTGCAGCAGAAAATTGTTGTTGTATTCCTTGAGATTCATAGAATGCCTAAAGAGTACTGTTTTTGAATTCAGTGCCATTGTCAGATCTTACCACTTTCACTTGCTTCTGCTTATTTTTCTGAGTTGTCTTGATGAGGTTGATGAGTACTTCAGGAGTGTCGTCTTTTTACTTCAGAAATTTTACCCAAGTATATCTGGAGTAGTCATCAACAACCACCAAAACATATTTCTTATGTCCTAAACTCTTTGTCTTCATCGGACCACACAAATCAACATGCAAAAGATCAAGAATAGCCGAAGTGCCGTGTTTAGGCTTAGGCTTGTGAGGAGCTTTCTTCATTTTTCCTTTCTCACAATCCTGGCATAGATGGTCTTTCTGGAAACGGAGAACTGGAAGACCTCTCACTGAATCATTCTTGACCAGGCGATCCATACACTTGAAGTTGAGATGAGCAAATCGTCTGTGCCAAATCCAACTTTCTTGAATTGAAGCTTTAGAAAGCAAGCAGATATCTGAAGGAATTTTGATCTTGGAAAGATCAATGGTATATAAATTTGATTGCCTTTTTCCCACCAGAAGATCCTTGCCATTATCATTCTTCACTGCAACTCTTTTGGATTTGAAGCTGACTTCAAGGTCTTTATCACAGAATTTTCCTATGCTGAAAAGGTTGTGACTTAGACCCTTAACGTAGCTTACTCTTTTGACAGTTATGTTACCCTGAACTAGATCACCATAACCAAGAATCGGAGTTGTCTCACAGTTGCCAAATTTCACACGCCCGCAACATTTATCTTTAAAATTAGGCAGAAGAGATTTGTTGCCAGTCATATGTTTTGAACATCCCGAGTCCAGATACCATAATTGACTAAGCTGCACACACATAAACTACACCTTTTTAGGTACCCATATGCTTATGGGTCCCTTGTTAGATTTATGCTTTTTATTTTTCATAGATTTATTTTTCATGCACGAATGAAATCAATTATCAATAGAAGATAAAACACAATTATCAGAATCAGAACTAGAAGAAGCATATGAGATATTCTTTGATATATCAAACATTTGCTGAAAAGAATATTTTGGGTTTTTATTACATGTAGCAAATGTATCAGAATCACAAAGATTGTCTACACGGTTAACTCCTAATAGTTTAGATTCTAAAATTGGCTGTTTCATCCTCCAAATCTGCCTTGATGTCTTCCTCACAGTCCGATCTGAAGAAGAAAAATTAGAAACATTAGAATTTTCAGATAAGACTGTATCATGTTTCTTTGACTTCTTTGATCTTCTTCTTTTACGCTTCTTTTTATAAAATTGAGCATTTAGCAGTAAAGAATTATCAATAATTGAATCAGAAGAAGAAACTTTATCAAAGAAAGCAGTCTTAGCATTTGACATTAAAGAACTAGCCTCAGAGTGAAAATTTTCAAAATTGCACAAGTTTGGAGGAGGTTTGCGCTTCCCATTGGAGGCGCAAACTGAGCTTTGCGCGTCCAACTGCACGCGCAAACTTTCAGTTTGCGTTTCCAATGTGGAATGCAAATGGCCATTGTTTTTCAAAACTTTAGAATTTTCCTTAGAATCTTTTGACAATCCAGAAGAAATTTTATCTTCAAAACTTGTTTTCATTATAAAAAGAAATAAATCGTTTTCTAAACAAGTTTGAAGATTTTGTTCTTCCAATCGATCTTCAAGATCAACAATTTTTTCTTCTAACACTAATGGGGGAATGTATTTCTTAGTATCATAAGACACCGGAGATACATTTTCCTTATCAGTGTTAGCAAAAATATACACAAAATCTGTTGAAAATGAAGATTTATTGGAAGATTTGACATTTAAAAGATTTTGAAATTTTCTGGATTTCTTAGATTGATCAGGAAAATACTTTGCATTTTCAGAAGTGTAAACAAATGGCATTTCCATCCTCTTGTTTTTCATTCTTTTCACATTTTCTTCTTCCAAAATTTGTTTCTCAGTTGTCCAAAAGAATTTAAACTGAGGAGCATATCTTGCAAGAGTAAAGTAATCATATTCATATAAAGTAGGAACTTCATTTTTAGCATGATTTAAAAAATGCGAGTTTTCAAAACCAAGTCCCCACTTTTCTTTTATGGCTTCTTCACTCCTTGGTTTATTCATGTAAATGGTTTGCTCAGACTGTTTTCTTTTATACAATTTCCTTTCTAAAACAATTATCTTGTCAGAAAGAATTTTATTTGAAGAAGTCAGTTCAGTCAACGAATCACGATAAGTCTGATTTGAATTTTCTAACTCGACCAACTGCTTATTAAATTTCTCTTTTGTGTCAATTAAAATTGACTTTTCATCTTTTAAAGAAATTTGCAGTTTTTCGATTAAATCAGACCTTTCTTGATTTTTAAACTTTTCATAAACAAACTTTGAGCGCAAATCATGCAAAGCAGTGATAAAAACATTCATTTGAGATAAAAAGAAATTATAGTTAAACTCAGATATTACCTCAGAAACATCAGATGATGTATCCTCTTCCTCATCATCAGATTTGTCATCTCCTATAAAGGACATGGCCGCAGTTTCCTCATTTTCAGCCTCGTTGTCCGAATGATCCAACCAATATTCTTCTTCGGCCAACAGGATGGTTTCACTTTCTTTCTTTTCAGCAAGAGCCAACTTCTTTCGGTAAAAAGCAGCATCCTTTACCACTTTGACTCTGCAGTCCTTAACCATATGTCCAGGCTTTTCACAGTTAAAACAGTTAACCACCTTTTTCTCATCCTTCTTCTGTTCAACCACCTTAGTTGGTTCATACTTTGGAGTGTATGTCTTTGAAGGAGCACCAGGTTCTATCTTTTTAGAACCAGAAGTGAACCGCAAATTGTTTGAACCAGATTTGTGATTGAATCTCTTCTGATAGTGCTGAGTCAAAAGTATCATGGCCTTCTCTAGAGCTTCGCCATCATCATCCGTTGATCCATCATAAGCTGTTTCAGTCAAAGCTTGCTCAGCCAGTTGGCTAGCTAAAAGAGCAATAGGATCTACTGACAGAGGCTTGTTCTTCTTATCCAGTTTCGCCTTCTTCTCCATTACCATAGATTCATCTGTCATCAAGATTTCGTATAACTCCTGAATTGGCATGGTTGAGATTCTGACATCGTTTCTCATTCTGTGGCATGACTTATTCCACTCAGGTTGTAAAGCGTTCAGAAACTTCAAGTTAGCCTCCAACTCAGTCTTGGTAACTTTAATCTTGTAGAGATCATTGATAACAGCCTAGAATCGATCAAAAACATTTTTCAAACTTTCCCCATCCTTGGCCTTGAACATTTCAAAGTTGTTCATGTACCTAGTCTGACGCAACTGAGTAGACATAGCAATACCAAGCATAATCTTCTCAAGTTGTGTCCACATCATCATTGGGTTATGTTTGAAGCAATAGATTCTGTTATAGATGGATTTGGGAAGAGCAAGGATCAGATTTGATTTGGTCTGGCTATCAGCTTGATGTCTTAACATCTCATCAGCATCATATTCCCTTAAAGCTTTTTCAACAGAAGTAGCAACTGAAGTTACTGTAGCTGGAACAACTTTCCTTGGTATTTCCATAGGACCTGAGTCAGTGATTTCACCATGTTCTCCCCATTCGGTTGCCTTTCAATAAAGTTGATGAACCGATCCTGCCACTGTTCGAATTCATTCTCATTGATAAGAACTGGTGGACGAGTATCAGACCCCAAAGACATCATGAGGTCATTCTTGTAGATTTGTGCTTGCAAAGACATCTTGAGAAAAATCAGAAAATTTGGAAAATTTTCTAAGTATGAGAGACCCGCAAACTAGAGGCTTGCGTTTGTAATGAGAAGCGCAAAGAAGGTCTTGCGTTTGCAGAGGGAAACGTAAACTGAGCTTTGCGTTTGCTTTGAGACACGCAAAGTGTTACTTTGCGGGTTGAGACTTTGTGTTTGATGCACTAAGACTTTTCACTTGAAGAGAGAAACGCAAACTGATGGTTTGCGTGTTAGACTAGAACTGAGAAACTTGAAACTTTGAGCTTTGCGTTTCCAATGAGAACCGCAAAACTGAAAAAAAAATCACTAATATAAGAGTTAGATCACAAGATATATGAATGCATGAATGAGGCGCAAAGCATTATGAATATATGAATGAGGCGCAAGATTATATGAATCACACGCAAACATATATGAATGAAACGCAAAGTTCAGAAACACTATTAATTCTTGCAAAGACTCTGAATGACACGCAAACTTTATGAATGACACGCAAACTTCATGAATGACACGCAAACTTCACCAACTCACAGATTTTCGCAAGAACAAATCAAACTAAGAAATTTATGCAAAGAGAACACACACTTAATATCGAAAACACCTTTCTAACAACTTTTGATTAACAAAATCGATTAAAATCAACACAATCTAAAAATTCGACAAGGAACAGAACAAGAATGGCGTTTTTCCAGAAAATACCACAATCACCAAATTAACAAACTAAACAAGATTTTTATACAAAAATACAAGAAGCAACAATGATCGATTATCAAAATCGAAACTAATGAACCAAAGATCAATATAATTCGACCACAAACAGATCCAAATTTTATGAGAAATCAAGAAAACGAGATTTTCTTGAAAAATTCAAGAAAATCAATCAAATTTTCGATTTCAATCACAAATTCAGATACAGAAAAACAATCTCTCAATTCTCTCAAGATTCAGATTGCTCTGATACCAATTGAGAGTCCAAGATCATTGATTCTTTAGAGAGAGAAAGTAGAGAGAGAGTATTGAAGCGCAAAGTATGAAAGTATGATTAATGTGAGTGCCAAGGTTACAAAACAAAGGCTCTAAGGGGACTTAAATACCCCTAGCCTTTACAATACAGATAAGAACATTAAGTACAGTATTGGCTAGAAAATAAATACAATGATTACTATAAAAACAGATCTAACATGAACCATCTAAAATTGATCATAGAAAATGTTAGTTTGACGAATCTGATTAAAGGATTTAACTGACCTTTGTGAAGAGACAAATTTCTAATTTGAACTTGAAGCAGACTTTACAAGTTTTTTGATCTTTGAAGCAAAGTTGTCTCTTTCTTTCACAAGTTAGTCAATCTTCTTTGAGAATTCAGACTTCGTCTTTTGCTCTTTCAGCACAGTAGTAGATAGTTCAGATAACTTTGAAGTCATCTTTTTTATTTCAGTTTCAAAGATTGATCGTTCTTCTTCAAATCCTCTCTCTGACTCATTTCTCTGGCCGGATAATTCTTTAAAGAATCCCACATTCTTCTTTTCTATGGCCTTCTTCTCTTTATCAAACTTATCTCTTTCCAAAATCAGCACTTTCTCAAAATCGTAGATTTGTTTAGAAAGTTTAATGCATTTAAGCTCAACTGACTTCTTCTCTTCAAAACACTTTTTAGAGAAATCTGAGAACTTCTTTGAAAAAATTTTCTTTTCATTTTCAAAAGAAGCTTTATTTTCAGCAAGCTGTTTTTCAAAATCAAATAAATTCTTTTTAAGCTCAGTTTTCTCAGATTCCAAAACATATATATTCTCTTCGAAAGCCTTCAACTTGTTTTGAAGCTCAACTGATTCTGCTTGTAGCTCAGGTGATTTCTGTTCAGTTGTCTTCAGTTGACTTTGAAGATTTATAATCTCTCTCTCTTTCTCTTTTATCTCTTTTTCCTTCTCATAGACGATACCTGAAAATTTAGACATATTATCAGTACACTTTATACATTCAGGAGTTTTAACACAATTGAACAATTTAAGTTGCAACTCCTGAATCCTTTTGAGATATTCTGAATTTTTTATTTTCAGATCATTTCGTTCAGCTTCAATAACAGATATCTCAGATTTGTACAAACTTGACATCTTGAATAAGAAAACAGCTTGATAAGAATGATTGTTCCCAAACTGTAAATCAGAAAATATTTGATCACAATCAGAACAATGTCCCCCTCCGCAAAGACAGGTTCTCGTAAGCTTTTCGGAATCAACGTGATGCGCAAAGACAGGTTCTCGTAAGCAGAGAGTTACGCAAAGTATGGTTTGCGTAGGCCGAAGGATGTGCAAAGTGAGCTTTGTGTAATGGTCTTGATGCGCAAAGTGAGCTTTGCGTGTTGAACTTGATGCGCAAAGTGAGATTTGCGTGTTGAACTTGATGCGCAAAGTGAGCTTTGCGTGTTGAACTTGATGCGCAAAGTGAGCTTTGCGTGGCCTACTCGAGACGCAAAGTAAGGCAAACTGGACTTTTCGTAATAACGTAGATGGCACTCGATGAATCTTGCGCAAACCAGAAGAACTTGCGCAAACTGAAGATGAACTTGCGCAAATTGAGTTCTTGACAGTTTCTTTCTCAAATCGATTCAAACCTGCAAATTTGATCTCAAAAAATTTATAAGTATCATCGATAAACAGTACTAAACACACGAATACAATCAATTTTCGATTAAAACAACAATTCAAACAATTTCGTTCAAGAACAGTGTTCGAACTTGTTTTCAAGAAAATCTCAAAAATCGAAAATTGAAAACGATTTGGTTCAAATTAAGAGATGTAATCCAAACAAGAATCAATCCTAAACACAATTCGCATCCAATGAATCCATTTTCTTGCAACAAAAATGATTTTACACACAAATTCAGATGAATAGTACTAAAACTCGTTTTCTTGAAATTTTTTCGAAAACATTGATTTTCGATCCAAAACTCTCCAGATTTCAATTCAAATCATGATCAAATCATTTCTAAAAAGTTTGGTTCAGCTCTGATACCAATTGTTAATCACAAAATCCCAATCTATCAAGCAATTACTCAATATTATGAAGAACTAGAGAGAGAAACTAGAGAGAGAAAGTAGATATTGATTAGCCACAAGTCTGATATTACAATATGTGCTTCGTAGTTACAAGATTACCAAAGCCAAAACCTATTTAAACCAACTATCTAAACAAGACTTAAAGGCTAAGAAAACTAGACAAACTTTGACTTTTACATGACTTTGACATTGTTGACTTTTACATATTTGACTTTCCACATTAAATCTTGGATACAATATTTAGACTTAACAAATACCCATCTTTAATATTGACTAGACTAGTTTAGAAGACTAGTTTATATTAGTAGGCCGTTGTATTTATCTCTTTTATTTGGTTGTAAACGCCTTACCATTTCCCCATTATTGGGTGATTCAGTTATTTAAGTTTTAAATCCACGCCTATATTTAGGTTTAAATTTACCCTCAATTTTAGGAGTGTTACAATGGAAGTGGGAAAAGGACTCATCATGGGTTCATCTAGTCTATGTTGACATGTGGTATAAATATGGAGGTCAGAAAATGACTCATCATGTTGTCTTTCAATTGGATCAATGAGGAGTTTTTTTTTCCTGTAACGAGTGTGGGACTCTATTTATTCAAAGCAATCCAGTAGTAACCATTTTTGTGAAAAAAAACACTTCAGTGCTGGTGTGTGTGATTCAATAATGGTCTTTTAACTTACTCTGTATCCTACTTTCATGGAAATCCTTGTCATTCTTTCAATCTTACAAATAAAAATAATTTGAGGGTTTGTAGGCTTAAAGAATACTGACATTAATGTTTTTTGCCAATCTTTTTTGTGAGTATGTGTTGCATTCTAATGTTTGAGAAGACATAAGTTTTAATTTGACTGGAGCAATTTTAGTGCATTGCTTTGAAGGTGTATCGAGAAAGTAAATATTCATGTTGGCCCATGTTATTTATTGGTTTCTTGCTTGTGTACGTGTTTATTTGTTATTGCCATGTAAGTGAACTTTTATTCCCTCTATTTAGATCTTAAAATTTGTTTTCTTTATCATAGTCAGTTGTATTAAAAACATTCATCTCTTTTCTTTTCTTTTATTTTTATCTTTATTACCACTAGAAAAGTACTCGCGTAATGCAGCGAGATAACTCACGATTTTAATGTTTCAGTTTATTTTTTTGTTGATTTACAGTACGATTTTGGATGGTTTTGAGAAATTGATAATGTTTTTTTATAAATTTGTTTAATTTAGGCTTAATAATATAATGTTTTTTATATAAAAAAGTTAAGTATTTTGTTAGGATTCAATGATTATCTTATATATTTTAATGACATCTAGAAAAAATAACCAATTACATATTTAATAATATAATTAAAAAAAATTATAGTAATATAATATATTAATTAATAGTGATATATGGAAAGGTCTGCATAAAAGGAAGGTCATGCACATACCAAATTAGTGGGTGTTAGAAGATATTAAAACATAATAATTGAACTCAATTACAAACTTAGCTACAAAATATAATGTAATTTATTTTGGTTTAATAATATAATGTTTTTTTATAAAATATTATGTTAGATTTTTTTAGTTATATTTTAGATTTTTTATATATAAAATTTGATTTTTATTCTATATTTAATTATGTTGATAGTGATTTTAGGGGAGTTAAAGTAGGAAATGATTTTAGGGGAGTTAAAATGGTTAGAGATAATGATTAAAATTTAATAAATAGCATTAAATGTAGTACATACAACTTTAATGGTTGTTTTTTAAGAGATTTTAAGTAATTAACATTAAATAGTGGTACATTAAGTTTTAAGACTTGTTTTTAAGAGTTTTTTTATGTCTGCTTTATAATATAGTATAGATAATAGTCACCTACGTAGATATGATGCGGTATGTACGTGAACATTTTTGTAGCTATTGTAGTATATGACATCATTTTTTCAAATATTGACAATAAATTTCAGCTATAGTTTCAGAAACAATTTTAGATATCTTCAATTTCTTATGAAATCTTTTTTGATATTCTATATCTAAGAGTCGAATACAATGTAACCAGACTTTGGAGTTTGCATCTCAGTATACTAAAGTAAGCTGGCATAAGATTCTAGTCAAACAAATACCAAGCATTAGTAAATCTATTCCATTATATTTGTGAGTGGTATGTAGATAACATTTGTTTTTACATATATAGATAGACCATCAAAAACCTTGTTCGTTATTGTGACATAGTATTTTATCTTTACATCTCTTTGGAACTGTCATTTAATTGGTTCTTGCATTACCTTGATAGATGGGACTTCTGTTTCTATTAAGAGCATCCACAGTGGGTGCTTCTTGTTGAAAGTCCTTTCCAGCTGGCAACCATAAACCTCACAATCCAAAGTCCACATTATTGAGAAAGGAAAAGTTTGTTCCACGTGTATGGAGCGGTTCCTCTGCGAGGACCGCTCCTTGTGATCAAAATAATCAGTTTTCTATATATATTATAATGTATAAATCAATTAAAAATAATTTCATAATTAATTAATTATTTTTCAACTTTTTACCTAAATAAATTAATTACAACTTCCAACTACACAAATTTATTATTCAATTTAATTACTAACTTCCAATTACACAAATTAATTACCAATTTTACCTATAAAAAATTGACCTACATCATTTCAAATTACATCTTCCTATCTTCAACTCTTTCAGTTTTTTACCCTCTCTAAAATTTTTACTCTCTTTCAGTATGGATCCTAACCATACGAACTACTTTACGAATTTGTTGAACTCACCCGTCAATGATACAAGTTCACCAAATACAACAAATAGACAAGTTCAACCGAATTTTCTACCATATCAATTTCCACCGCTTTACGCACACACTCAAGATTCTTCTCACGGTACGTCAAATGTTAGTCGTTTTTTATTTCCGCCAAACACTCAATATTCTATGTTCACACCAAATCCATATATGCCTACATTTCCATCACAACCCACACCGAATGCACCGAATGACTTTTCTGAAATTCCACCATTTTCTACCCAAGAAAGTTTAGAAAATAACGATTTTGATGAAAAAAATCATTTGAAAGCATTAAATAAAGAAAAATGGAGTCGCAAAGAAGATGAATTAATGATAAGTGTTTGGCTCGTTATTTCCACCGATAGCGTGATTGGAACCAATCAACAAAACAAAGATTTTTGGAAAAGAATTGCTGAGTACTATAATACTCATCGCGCTTCTTTCATCGAAAGAAAAACAAATGTTTTAAAATCTCATTATTATAGGATAAATCCTCAAGTAAATGAATTCAATCAAGGTTATATTCGATTAAAGAATGAGCATCATAGTGCGTGGTCCGATGATCAAGTTATGGAAAAAGCTCGTGAACTTTACCACTTCGATTCGGCAACTAACTTATGGTACACCTGCTGACTATAGCGACGAGTACATACGAATCGGCGAAAGCACTGCCATTGAATGTCTAAAAAAATTCTGCCGATGTGTTATTGAAGTATTTGGAGGTCAATACCTAAGAAGGCCTACCACTCACGACGTCCATCGTATACTACAATTACATTCTGAACACCACGGTTTTCCTGGTATGTTAGGAAGTATTGATTGTATGCATTGGGAATGGAAAAATTGTCCTGTAGGTTGGAAAGGTCAATTTACACGAGGTGATCATGGAGTGCCGACAATTATGTTGGAAGCAGTTGCATCTCAAGACCTTTGGATTTGGCATGCATTTTTTGGTGTTGCGGGTTCTAACAATGATATAAATGTCTTAAATCAGTCTCCCTTGTTTAATAATGTATTACAAGGTTGTGCTCCACAGGTACAATTTGTTGTGAATGGAACAGAATATAATAAGGGATATTATCTTGGTGACGACATATATCCGGAGTGGGCGATGATCGTGAAGAGTTTTTTACATCCATCAGATCCTAAAAGAAAAAAGTTCAAAGAAATGCAAGAGGCGGCTAGAAAAGATGTAGAACGAGCACTTGGTGTTCTTCAATCTCGTTGGGCAATCATAAGAGGAGCAACAAGATTATGGCAAATCAAAATATTGAGTGACATCATTTATACATGCATCATATTACATAATATGATTATAGAAAACGAAGGGATTTCAGCAACTAGTTGGTCTGACGACCACGAAGATCCTCCAATACCCGTATCTCAAGGTCCCGTTCAACAATTTCAACAATGCCTTCAAATGAATGCTGAAATACGTGACCGTTCAGTACATCATCAAATTCGAGCAGATTTGGTCGAACATATTTCGGAAAGGTTTAAGGAAGATTGATGTAGATTTATTAAAATTATTTTTTAGTTATTGTAACTTTTAATTATTATGGCTTGTTATTGTAAGTTTTAACTATTAAGGGTATTTTAATTATTGTCTTTTAATTATAATAGTAAATTATTATTATTATTATATTTTTATTATATAAACTATGGACCGGTTCATGATTGAGAGTGAAAGGTTTATGAAATGTGTAGAAAAGAGAAAACCGATGTGGCAGAGAGAGAAAGCTGATGTGGCAAAGTTATGGACTTTTGATAAGGTCCATGATTATAGATGCTCTAAGGTAGTTTCAGTAGCGGATGACATACCCTCTGATTTTCTGGCTGCTTAGTACAAAATTTCCAAATGGGATATGTTAAATTCATCTTTTTTTGTTAATGGGTCCTTCCACAATTACTAGTTTAAGTGGCCAAGTCCAATAATGAAATAAGTCCACTAAATTGATGAAAAACTATTGCTCAATATTAATCCATATAGGCTTAATTAATCAACAACCCTAAGTCATTCAAATTGATTAACACTTCGATCTACGAGTGTACTCTTCCCTATTTAGTTTTTTTTAATTGTATATAGTTTTGAAGCCCACAACTCTACCTCGGCATGGTCCTCTACCCTCACCCTTGCTTGACATGTAACCAACCCCATGGTCTCACAACCTTTAGGATTACCTGCTAGACGAGGAGTCGAAACTCGGACAGCCATTGCCCGTTGGTAAGTTTTTTTTATTGATTTTTCTAATCCATCTACCTAATTTGTGCATTCATTGATTGTTTCCTATGTGTAACACTTACTCTTAAAAGATAAAATGTAGATCAACATGAAAAAACAATCAAACTTTTCATGGGTTTTTTAAAAGAAAACATACAAGTTCTCAAGATACCGAAGAGATGGCAAATACTGAGAACACCCCTACATCTAGTACCCCAGCTACTGAGAACGCCAGCAAGAAAGTGTAAATGAAAAGTAACGATATTGATCTTAGTACATTAGAATGATATCCCAGTTTGCATCATCAAATTTATGATTATCTTGTTAATCAATGTGATACAGTTCGACATGCTTATATGAATCTTGGTCCCTTTTAACCAAAACTTTCGAAAGATCCCAAATCTGGACTTGAGTCTCCTAAATGGAGCTATCAACCATTTTGGTTTAGGTTTTATCCTTGGCTTGAATATTAAAATACTGCAATTGTTGTATTTTGTTTCCATGTTTTCTGTTTAACAAGCCTTATGGGACTGGATACGACGACCAACAATAGATGGATTTAGAAATTGGAAAAAAATGAGGGTAAAATGTGATTTTTTGCATCATATGGGAATCGAGTGCACATCTTTCCACAATGTTACACAAAAAGCATGGAAGGATTTGTTGAATGAGGCACAAGATATACAGAATGTGTATGAGAACTTTATAATAGAAGAACGTGAGAAGAATAGATAGAGATTGATGGTTTGTATTTATTCAGCTCGTACATGCATGTGCATTTCAAGTCGTTGCATTATAAGGTCAAAAGGAAAAACCAGATTCCATCAATGAAGGATTTTTTTTGAAATATTAGAGGCAATTGGTAGATTTATCACCGAAACTAAAAAGTTGTTTCACAATGCTCCTAAATACGCGTCGTATACATCACTAGTGATTCAAAAAGATATTTTGGACCTTATTTCAAGTATCGTAAGACTAATGATTTGTGAGGAGATTGGTGGTGGAAAGTTTTTCTTTACGTGTTGATGAAGCATAAGATGAGTCTCATAAAGAACAAATGTCCATTGTTTTGAGATTTGTTAATAAAGAGGGCGTTATTACAGAGCCTTTTTTTGGGTTTGTTCATGTTCCTGACACTACGACACGACTCTCAATGATAGGATTTATTCTTTATTGTCACATTACAACCTTGATATCAAGTTCGTTCGTGGTCAAGGGTATGATGGTGCAAGAAACATGTGAGGTCAGTTTCAGGTTTGCAACCATTGATTTTAAGTGATTGTTAATATGCATATTATGTGCATTGTTTTGCTCATCAACTGCAATTGGCATTAACGACCCCCTCACGATGAGTTAATGCATTGCAGAAGTTTTTTACTTAATTGTCTATTGTCAATGTTGTTGGTGCTTCTTCCAAGCGCACTGACCAACTAAGAAATGCACAAGCTGGGAAAATTGCATACCTAATTTCTGTTGATGAGTTGGAGACTAGTAGAGGTCTAAATCAAATGTGTACATTACAACGAGCTGGAAATACTAGATGGAGTTCTCGCATTACTACAGAAGTGGCTTTTCTACACGCCCTTTTTTACACGTTTTATAAAAAACCGTGTAAAATACACCATGTTTTTTTAAAGATTTTTTTACACGGTGTATTTTTAAAGATTTTTATTTCAAATATTTTGAAGTTTCATTCTCTATTTTAGAGAAATTTTGAAGAATCTGTTAGAAATTGTTGAACCTAGATTTTTTAATTTGTCAAAACTAAGATTGTAAAGCAGAAGCACAAATATGATCTTTTGGCAAAATGACAAAATAAGAATAAATTCAGAGCAGTTCATCGTCATTGTCATCTATATTGATTTGAATAAGGTAATTACACTTGAAGGTGATCACAATTGAAGCATCACAGGGATTGATCTTCAGAGTGTTTTTATAGGAAATTTAGGATTATATTTCACACACATTACAAGGAAAATGAAGATCTATTTATAAGCCTATTTGAGCTAAGTCAAGGCATCATCGAATGAGGAGCATCCATGTGTAAAGGTGCTTAACAAACTTTAGGCGGGAACGATTGAGCTTCAGATCTTTAAATCTTAATCAGAGGCTAAGAGTTGAGTCAAGAAGGAGATCTTTAGAGCTAGCCGGATTCTCTGGATGGGCTAGCCAGATCTCTAAAGAGTCTTACGAGTGCTTGATAAGAGATTGGGGCTAATAGAGATGTTCAAACATTCCCAAATTGATTTTTATTTATCAAGAATAGTAAATTACAAATTCTATCCCTGTGGTTTGGTGAAAATTTAGATTTAGTCTCAAATGAAAATGATTATAGGGATGGTCACTATGGTTTCAGTTTTGTTATGGATCAGGTCCCTCATGTTAACAGTCGTTTAAAATCTATATTAGCTTAGAGATATTTTTATTTTTTTTGTGTTATGAATTTTGTAATTGTTTCAAGTTCATGTTTTGCCAATTTCTAAAACTCACGTCCTTGTATTCATTTAGGGATCCAATCCATAAGTTTTATTTTGAAAGGTGTTCGAGGCTATGTCCAAACTAATCCCGAGAAATTGTGACCACAAGAAATCAGCCTGATAAACTCAGTGGCCACAACTATTGTCTACGTCTGGAATTGAACCATGTTGAACCATGTGCAGATGAGATATTCCAGCATATCCCCCATGCCTCGACCACTCCGCCACAACCCTTGTGGTTTCCAATCCATAAGTTCCACCAAACCAAAAGGACGAAATCTGTAATTTACTTCTTTTCTAATTATCCTTTTCGTATTTATAAATCCCTTCCAGTGTTGTAACATGTATCGGCTAAAATTACTAGTCGCCTCCCTCCTTATCGCCACCACCACCGCCATAACCACCAAAGATGGCAGTCATATCCCTCCTCTTGAGTATTCTTATGACCACCACCACCGAAAAAGAAAAAGGAAAAACATCCATTGGTCAAGTATCTTGGTTCACCCTCTTAGATCAAGCATCCTATCACCTTCACCACCACAATCACTATCACTCTCGCTCAAAGTCCGTTGTCCATCCACAGAGTCGCATGACAATCCCAACGTCTCACAATAGAACCCAATCACTGATAGATTGATTTTAGCCACCGGATAGTTTTTCCCCTTCTTCAACAATTTGAGAAAATAATCAATTATTTTTCTAGGGTTTGAATCTTGTTAGGGTTTTTGTTAAAATTGGGTCATTGTGTACATAAAAACTATATTGCTCTAATTGAAAGTGTTTGCTCATGCATATAATTTTTATTTTTTGTTTGATTTTGGGTAAGTTTATGGGTTTGATTTTTGTTCACCATAATCTAGGGGAAGAGATAGGAGAGAAAGAAGTTCCTTGAATTTGAAAAATTGACAAAACACTCCTGAAACAATTACGAATTTCATAACATAGCAAAAAAAATATAAATCGCTCTAAGTTAATAGAGATTTTAAACAACTGTTAATATGAGGACCTGATTCATTACATAAATGAAACCACTGTCCCTGTAATTATTTCACTTAAAGACCCAATCCAGATTTTAACCAAATCATAGGCACAAAATTTGTAATTTACTCTTCTCAAAATATACACAATTATTAAGCACAATTTTTCATGTGTCTTCCTTCCACGTATTTATTATAAAAATAAACCACAAAGCAAGATCTAAAATTTCTTTTAAGGGGAAATCAAAACAACTGCTCATAGTTGAACATCTATATGTATGTTCAACAATGAGTAGGTAGAATTTTTTTTAACTGTGTCATCTTGCATACACCTCGACTAATCAATCCCATTGTGCCATCTTGCATACACCTCGACTAATCAATCCCATTGGGCCCTCGAGAACAGGCGGGAAAATCCCAGTGGCTTTAGAGGGACTCAACCTAGTGAACTATAGAGAGAGGAGCCCCAAAGGTCCACACCTTTAGAGATTTTTATAACTCCAAAACCAGAAAAACACACACACACACACACTACAAATAGCCTAATATGTTCTACTAGTAACTCACCATCGTTGTTGATCATAGTTCATATCTAATCTTTGGACACCTTCCTTACTCTTGCTCCTTGTTCTTGATCCTTGGCCTTGGAATCCTGCTGTAGGTGGCCCATAGCTCTTCTTCGAGAACTGAGTCGCAGCGGCTCTTGCACCAGCTATGGCGGCTGCAAGGGTTGGAGACGAACCCTCCTCTGTTTTAGATGTGTTCGACCCATTCTTAAGCCCATGAGCCAGTGACCCTGGCTTCAAAGACAACAGATTCCGAGGGTATGGCAGCGGAAACTTAACCGGTAATCGAGCTTCAACTGGACAAAGACCTCTAACTGCTCCCTCAAGAATCTACCAGAAATGAAAAGAAATCAGATTTGAAATATGGAAAACGATAAAAGCCAGTAAAAAGATAAGTTTTTAAGGCTAGTAAGAAAGTTCTACTTCGCGTTAATGGTAGAATTTCATGTTTACCCTTTTTTCCAAGTTATAGACTCCTTGATATCCACGCATTTCGAATGGAACCAGCAATTTCTGCATATATTTTTGCTTATTAATCAAAAACGATGTTAAGGAAGTGCGTTTAAAGAACTTTATGATGCTTTCTTTTGCGACGAAAACTGAAAATAGGAAATAATCGTTCAAAAGGCAAACCTGTGGTTGTTCGCAGAGCCAACAAAAAGGTGTTTGCCCTTCCAGCCTCACCTGTAAGGAGAACTTGTAATTAATTAAAGAGCGCTTGTAAAATTAAAACAAACACATTTTGGTAGGGGGTAGAGGTTCGGATGCCTACCCCTTGGGATACATCCTCCCAGGATACAAGCTCTTCAGATGTAACACATCCAACTACTTCAACACAACCTGTATCGAAAACACAATTTTCATGTTTTAGCTAACTCACCAAAAAAATCAAATGCACAGAACATAATGTATAATCAACTACATTTGGCAGCGAATAATCCATGATAGAGTTTGATTATAAAGCAGGCGTTTTTGGAAAGAGGATATTGGGAGAAAGGCGCTGAACATAAAAAAGATGATCCAGTAGAATCAAATTATGACCTAATAGTCTTGAAACAGGGTAATGTTCTGGGAACTTGAGATCGGTAATTCCATCTAATGCATATAATTGTCTGTAGAAGTCCTCCATCGCTTTGATTGTTTCAGGATCTGGGACCTTACCAGCAGCATGAATCCAGAGACGGCCTTTAAAAAGTTTGAGAAGACAATAACCATGCTTTAGTAAAGAAGATTAGCAGAAAGCCATGGTTAGACATGATAAGGAAAAAGGAGGGAAAAAGAAAGATAGTGTGGTTTGCATAGAATTGAAGCAAATCATCAAAGAGTTCAACAAACAAATTAGAAAGGATTAATCAAACTTTTTAGGTACATCATATATAACTTTGAAGAATCTTCTGAAGTAATGCATAACGTGAGTCATAGAACCAGTCTCTTTGCAAGATATCATTGGAAAGATTTCTTCAAATCTGAGAAGCCCTGCCAAAGTCTCCCTTTTTTCATTTATCAAAGTAATCACTTAGTTTCAGGATCCAGGCTAGCAATTGAAAGGCTTTACAAGTCCATAAGTTGCAAAGAGGAAATCTAGTTACACAACCCAATGCTATAATCTCTAAATGCAATTTTACAAGGTCCATTCAAGTTGTTACAACAATGTAAATGATAATGATTATGATAGGAAGATTTTGTAATGTCTTCCAATGACGTGTTGAACTTTTAAAAATATTTTGCAACTTTTACTTGCATACATATAATATTACACTCTGCGGCTCTGCCTATAAACCAAACCAAACCAAAACATACAAACCTAGTATATTGCACGAGATGGGTCTGGGGAAGGTAAGATGTACCCAGACCTGAACTATACTGCACAGAGTAGAGTGACATATAATCAAACCCATATAAAACAAAACAAAACCTCTGCTTCTGTGTCTGTGGACAGGAACAGAGATCAATAAGTTGACAGTTTTGGAAAAGGCAAGGGCATTTTAATCCACAATTTTCCAATGAGTGTTCATTTAGTGAATATGTTTAGCCTGAAACACTTTATTTGTTACATGGAAATACATACATAATGATGCACAAAAACAAAAGCATTTAATTAGTCACCTCTTGTTCACTCAGCTTACTTGGCCTAGAAAACCTAATACTAGATGCCAAGGTCAATGAATATGGTAATCCTATTTCTTGTTCATCCAATTTTGTAAATGTTTAACTCATGTTCCGACTTTGTTGTTAAATAGCTTATTTGTGTGTGTGTGTGTCTATATAAATGGTTAACTTGCCTTGTACCATCATGGTTTTATGGTTAACATCAGTTAAACCTACTAAATCTGTAGATCAACACTAGTAAACAAAAAAAATTCAAATCTCAAGACATAAAATAAGTATTACTCAGTTTTGACTTATTTAGATCAATCCTAATACTTTCCAAATGCTTAATTTGCATGGATCCTGTTACCTATCATCAACTTTCAATTTGTAGTACTTGTAACAAAATCCAATGTGATTAACAATTTTCTAGAAAAGAATTAGCATCCACAACAACAATATGAATCTGAAAATCAACTAGGTATGGAAAAGAAATTATACGGTGAAGCATTAAAAACCCTGTCGTAACATCAACATAACAAATTTCAAAAAGTTTACCAAAAACAACAACAAATAGGAACAACATCCAGATCAATTCATCAAATTGTATTGTTTTCTTCTATAATTTAAAAAAAAAAAAAAAGAACGATGCATTTCTGTTACTTTGAAAGTACCTGTAACTGGAGAAGGCCAAGATCTTCCTTCGATACGCTTGATACCATAAACAAGCAGAGAAGCCCATGGCTGATGCATAGTCAGACACGGGTTTCTGTAATTACCGTCGCCTCTCCTTCTACTTGCCATCAATTTTCTTCTCTGTATCTGCTGTTTGAATTTCAGATATCAATTAGATTTGGCGCTAGGGTTTATAGAGTTTCTTTCCCCAAAAGTTACCTTTTCTCCTTTTCTGTTTTATGGAAACCATTTGTTGATCGCCTTCAGATTCCTTTTACAAGAATAAAAATCCACTTGTCTTTCATTGTTCTATTTTTTGTCCATAAGGACCATAACAATTTAAAACTTAAAGTAAACTCCAATTTTCGTCCTTCACGTTTCTAGATTTTTTTAAAAGTAAGACCAAGATTTTTCGTCCTTCAGGTATTGATTTTGCTTTCAAAGTAGGACTTGACCACTAATTCCATTAAAAGGTTCCGTTAGAGGTAAGGTATTTTCATTCAACCATGTATTGTCCTTATTTTGCACCTTTTTTATGTTTTTTTTCTTATTTTTGTAAAACCATAAAAACTTAGGGACTTGTTACGTAAATAACTATTATATATATATATATATATATATATATATATATATATATATATATATATATACTATATTAATATGCATCTTGCTCAAAACTCTTAAATATAACTAACAATGCTTGAAGTACTGCTTTTTCATGCACATAATTTGAAAATCTCTTAAATATAACCCTAGAAGCATAATGTACTGCTATTTGATGATTGGCTTCTTAAAGTTTCATAAGTACAAGTCATTATGCTTGATGGACAATTTATCAATGCAGACTTTTGTAGCCTTCCACTTTTATGTCTAAAATTTTATGCCTTTCTCTTCCAGAAAACTTGACTTGTCAAAAAAAAGTCCAAGTACTGAGAAACTGTGGGCGGAAAATTTGAAATTCAAATTTCAAACACCATCAAGACCTCCAAAAAATAGTTGTATATCTCCATCTATACCTCTCGCTCCAATTCGAATTTCTCCATTCAAAACCCTAGATATATTACCTCCTTTCTCTTTGAAGGTATGTTCTAGTTTGTTCTTAAACGAGGTATGTTTTTCTCTAAAACACTTGATGTATGATCTTTATGGCCATGTGAGTTATGTTGTTCCACTCCGCCCCTATATATGTGATTTGTGATATTTTTTTCTTTCCTGTTGCCCAGATGATGATTCAAGCTTTTGATTCGTCCATATTATGCTTAATGCTCTCTTCAGCTTTTGGTTTTTCTATTCTTTCTCCTAATTCCATTTTCACCATCGATTTACTCATACAGTTAGGTTTCTAGAAGAGACAATCTATCATTACCATTTTGTTCACCTTCAGGTTTCTTTAAGTAATTGCCATCATCATTCTGCCGTGTTCAGATGAATTTGAGCTTCTATCACTTTCCAATTTTATTCTTTTCTTTTCTAACATAATTCTTCTTCAATGGTTTTGATGGTTGCCTCTCCAAAGTGTAAATTATACTTCTCTAAGAACTACACAAGTGAATTGAACTACCTTTGTGAGAATTATTTGTCCGGACTTCACCTCGACGGTTAGGGCACGATGCCCTTAAAGTTTTCCTCATTTTTAAATATAACGAGTTCAAAATACTTCCATATTATTCTAAACGGTGAGTTCAAAATGCTTCTCTTTGTTTCTAAATGGTGAGTTTAAAATACTTCTCTTTGTTTCTAAATGGTGAGTTTAATGTAACACCCGTAAATTTCGATGAGTAAAGGCCACCCAGACATTTTTTCAACTTGTAAATGGCGAGATTTATGTTGGGAAAACATTATTTAAAGTCTCTTGGAGTATCAGGAGTCTTGGCGCAGAAAAAGTCGAGTTTCGGAGCTTGGTATGGGCACGACTACAATGTCCGGCGACTATGACAGTGTCATAGTCGCACCTGGCGATGTAGCAGTAATAATCAGAACAGGGAGGGGAGCAGGCGACAATGACTAACGACATTGCCCAGGGCAATGTCGCACCAGGGGTCTGTGTGCTGTTAAATTCGGGATTTTGACTCTTTTCTACATTCTCACCTTATATTTCACTCCCAACTCTCTCTAAACTCTCCCAAGATCACCCAAACCTATCTATGGTGGTTTTGATCCATTAAATGCCTCCATCCTCAAGTATTGAAGTGTCATCAAAGGGTAGAAGCTAGACACCAATAATCTCCATCTTCATCTTCAACCTCAAGCTAGGTTTTCACTAAAAGCTAAGTGGTAAGTTCATCATCCTAGGTTCTAATCTTGGTTATAAGTTATAAATGCTTCATTAATGATTTCTTAATGAATGGTATCCAAAATTTCGGATTTGATGATTTTGGAGAAATTAGTTCAAAATTAGGGTTTGGCCAAATTGGGGATTTTGATGTAAAATGTTTGGGGAACGATTCTAAATGGATTGAATATGATTATTTATGGTTGAAAATTTGTGGATCTAGGTTTTGGAAGGATTTTGCTTGTGGATTCGGATTTCTTCAAGGAAGCTCAAGTTGGGGTAAAATCTAGATTTAGCCAAAATCTAGCAAGGTGAGTTCAAGTTGATTTGTGAAAACGGTGTACATGCCAAAATGTCTATTTTAAAGTGTTTATATGTTTTACATGAAATTATTAACTGTTGAGTTATTTGGTAAGTCTTGATTATTTGAAGTGTTTAATTTTATAAACTTTTTAAAACACACACATTTGGGATATTGAGCACTTTGATAAATAAGGCTTGAGTATTGGTATTTTAATGAGTTAGTTTATGGAAGTAGAATTTTGAGTATAAATGCATTTTATTGTGAGTTATGGGACGTTTTGAAAGGATAAATGGTATAAACTCACTTGGAAAATGATTCGTCCCAATCCAAACTATGTTGGAGTTATTTTTATATTTTGGAGCATGGGTTGCATAAATGCGGGTCGTATACGTTTTGGTTTCATTTTATGATTTTCTTACAGTTGGTCTTTCGATTGTTGAGCCTATGGCTCGGTTTGGACCTCGTTGGGTCTTGGGGACAATTGTCCGGGTTTTGATAGTTCGATGTAGAACGTTTGGTCATGATTTGCATTTACTGCATCTTATTTGGGAATTACATGTTTTGAATGCGTTAATTAATTTCTTTGGAGTCATGCAATGTTTTTAGCTAGTGCAATGGATCCATAGGCACGATGTTCTTAATGTCCCGTTTTGGACAAGTTCACCACTTTGGCACGAAATAGGCATCGGGTCACCATGGTAAGTAAGGTGTGGACCTATATGGTCGGGCAGCGTCCCATGGGCAGTAAGGTGTAATTCAATTGTGTATAAGTTCCTGTTTTGGAACTGAGTTCCTGTTTTGGAACTCTCAAGAATAGACTCAGAGGGGTTGACTTGATGTTTACGAGCAACAAACTTAGAGGAGTTGAGCTCGATATGTTTTATGTGTATAATCCATATGTTTTGGTTTTCTACATAATTATGTGACCTACTTTTGTGTTTCATCACGTGCAATGTAATCGGGTCTCCCTCGTCACCAAAAGGTGTTGTTTTGGGTATGGAGTTTTATAATCCATATTTTCGGTGACGTTTTGAGCATGGGTTGTTATCCATGTTCTAAGGTTTTGAATTTTGAGTCTTATCCATGTTTTTGGATGTTTTGGATGATAGAGTTTATCCACGTTCTCAGTATTTGGTTGTTAAAGTATAAGTTATGTTTTGCGTGAGTTTTGGGTTTTGGATTTATATTCGAAGAAACGTTTGTATCAAGGTTTTAATCATTAAAACGATGAATGTTGGAAAAGAGATTGTTTTCAGTCTGAATGTATTTTATTTTGGAAAACCACGTTTTAAATAACACTCTTAAAGTTTATTGTTTTACATATCTATGATGAAAACTCTTGAGTTCACTAGGCGTTAAGCCTAGCCTTTTTATTTGCCGACATGTGCACCAGGTTCTAGTTGGGGAATGGTTCTAGCAATACTATGAAGAGATGAACTCTAGTTTTACACAAGCGTAAGTAGTTTGGGAAGTCTTACGCAGTTTAGAGATAGTGATTGTTATGGGGTTTTAGTATCATCCGTCCCTATTATAGACCGTGTGTAAAGATTGAAATGTGTTTATTGAAATTATACCTTAACTTCTTGTTGTAGATGAATCAGTTATCAATGTATTTAGAAAATTTTAAATTGGTTACTATTTCCATATTTGAGGATGTTACAAGTTGGTATCAGAGCTTAAGTTTGAGAGAATTAGGTATTAATTTTGAATGCCTAGACTCAAACAAGCATACTATTAAGTGATTGAAAGTGAAATTGCACCATTAGGCACTTTAAGATAGTATATTTGGAGGTTGGTAGGGTCGTTAGAAACGGGAACTCGTCGAGGGTAGCAAGGATGATCATATACGGTACGTTCATAATTGTACCTATCTAGTGTTATGGTGAACCTATATGTTACATGTGTATGCTTGAACTACCTTGGTGTGATGACCGTTGGGGTAGTGAAGAAGTTTCTAAGCGAGTACCCGATAGAAGGGGTTTATTGGCGAGGACCCATGGCCCCGTGGCCCACTTTTGTGGACCCTACAAGTCATCCCTCTACAAGCTTGCACCGGAAAAGACATCCTGTCTCCCCCCGGATTTGAACCCTAGTACGGGAACCCCAGGTAGAAGCGTTTACGGAGAGTTGATGTTTATGTGTGTCCCACAATGTGTATAGATCAAAATTATGACAATCAATTTCCAATTCAAACACTTTTATTAATCACAAGATTCAAATCACAATACACTTTAGTTCTCTCACAATAATATCAAACCAAATCCAATTTATACAAAAGCTAGAAACGCACATGGTGCTAAACGCGCACAACACTAAGAAAAACAAAATTACAATTTTGACTTTTGACTTTTATTACAAGAAACTTTGACTTTGATACTGAGAGTTGACTTTAGCATTGACCTTCAGTCTTCAGTCTTCTATGATCTTGTATCCAACATATTTATGCTCTAACAATCTCCCCCTTTGGATTCAAGATCATGTTTGAAAGATTTAGCAAAACAATCTCCCCTTTTGATTTAATCTGGACAATCTTTGACTATATTCTTCCAAGTCCGTCTCTAAAAGATATTAACAATCTCCCCCAAATATGATAGAAAAGCTCTTCATCAATCTCCCCAAAACTATCACACAACTCTTTCAGACTTCAGAAAGAAATTATCTCCATTTTCAGCTTTGTTTGCTTTAGTAACAAACCATCAAAGAAAATTTATGTAAAGTCTCAGCACATCTTCAGAAATCTTCAACTTTGCATCCTTCTTTTACAATTAACCTTTGATCTCAAACAATTCTTTAACATTGAAATTTCTGACTCAGACATTTCTGTAATTCATCTCCCCCTTTTTGATAAATAGAGCATCTATATCATCAAAACTTTCTTCAAGAAATGTCTTTATATGTTCTGACCACTGATCTTACAAACGGAGCCTCTGATTCGTTGCCAATTCGAACAAATTATTCATCTAGATCTTTTCAAATATAGACAAAATATTCGTGTAATACCTGAATCAACAAATGAATCAGTTAAAAATGTCCGTCAGTAACACAAAGTTACTGTGTGTAACAGATACACATAGGAAAGGAGATTTTTGATGATCACTCCCCCAGGGCTTCCATCCAATCATCGAAACACCACAAAGGAAATTTCTATGAATGTTATGACAAGAAAACAAATTCCTTATGTGCTCGTGCAAGTGTAGAAAGAATTAAGCACATGATGATTGCTTTATATAAGGCTCAACATTGTGTAAACCACTGAGACAACAGTAATTAAACACAGACTCAATGTGCATGATTGAAGTATGAAGGTGGAGCAGACTTCCTTCTATTTCAATATCCATATTTTCCAAATGAAAATCAAATAGATTATATGCTGCGTCCCCAGAAAAATATGAAACATTTTCTTGTTAAGAAGAAAATGAGTGGTTGGTGGGGTATTTATCAAGAGTTGGCATGGGCTAGATGCCTATTTCAATAATGTTCACGAAGAATTGTGAAACATTAGTAATGTGGTTGCCCGGCTCAGAAAGTAGTTGGTGCAGAGTTTGATATTCTTTTACTCTGATCTCTCACCCTCTTTCTTTTTAATCATTTGAGCTCACTGCTAATCAAACTCTCTTTTCCATTTTACCTCGTCACACAACCCACACTCATTTCTTTTTGACTCCTCACACTCAATCACTAAGGATTAACTTCTTGGGTAGAAAACACTGGTTAACGTGAATCCATAGAAGTTCAATTAAGTCCTAGCACAAAGAACCCATATTTTCCTATTAAAGCGTAATGTTGCTCAAAATGGTTTAACTTGAACAGTTAAAGCGCAAATACAAGTAAGATGTTTGTATGCTCAGAATATAATCATGAAGATATGAGCATTTTAAACATTGAAGATATTTTCAAACAAGTAAATTAAAGGAATGATCATGAATGCAAGAGACTTGTTTGAAAATATGACATTGTATGAAAATGATCAGAATCAAATGATATAGCAATCAAAGCTTATGGTTACGAATAATGGATATTGTCTATATGAAACAAAATATAGACATTGTTGAATTGACGTTTAGAAATGAAATACCGCTCAATATTCATTAAAGTTCAAGCGGGGTGTCTTACCATCGAAAAATATGTTTCAAATTTGAGACATGGTAAGAACATTTTAAACAAGAAATCAAACCGATGTGTGTGAATACTTGAAAGTATATAGAAAAGACAATACGCAAGTATTTATCTTTGGAAACACACGGTTTGTAAACATTCAAACTCAAATAAAATGAAAACATTTAAAATCACACTTCCAATTCATGAAATCTGTTTAAGAATCGGGAAGTGGTTTGAACATTTAAGAATATGTTTTCTATGATTGAAAGTCGTCCTTCTTTCAACCATATATGAGATTAAGATAAGAAATTTAACCTTTATCATGAAATCAAGCTTAAAGTCATAATTATATGATCTTGATAGTTTCTCTCAATCTGCAAAAGTCTCAAAGTCATGTCAAATCAACTTTATTCACAAAATTTATTGAAAAGTAAACAACAGAAAGCAGTAAGAAAGCAGTAAAACAATAAGTGAACGAGTTCTGATCTGAATTAATCAGAAATCATGTCCTTACTCCTTTTGTTGTACACATATACTCCCCCTAAAAATATGCATCACAAAAATTTGGCAGTTAAATGAATGCAAAAATTCTATAAACTCCCCCTCAAAATAATGTCGATCATCTTAAAGTCTTGTCTCACTCCCCCTTAGATCATAAACAAAATATTAAAGTGCAGATATCCTTTCAGAATGAATAATAAAGAAATGATGAAAAATTACAATAAAAAAAACTTTAATAGGTAATCTCTGATTAGACCTTGAGATTTAGCATACCAAGCTTAGATACAAGAAAATTGAATCTCTTTTCATCTAAAGGTTTGGTAAACAAATCTGCAAGTTGATAATCAGTTTTTACAAAGTAAAGTTCTATTGTACCTTTTTCTACATTATCTTTGATAAAATGATACCTGACATCAATGTGCTTTGTTTTAGTATGCTGCACAGGATTAGCTGATATAGCGATGGCGCTATTCGAGTCACAATAAATCGGTATTTTGTCAAACTTGAATCCATAGTCTCGAAGTTGTGTCCTCATCCATAAGACCTGAGAGCAGCAACTGGCAGCAGCTACATACTCTGCTTCAGCAGTCGAGGTGGAAAAACAAAGTTGTTTCTTTGACGCCCAGCTTACGAGCTTGTCTCCAAGAAATTGAATATGACCCGATGTGCTCTTCCTGTCTAACATACACCCAACATGATATGCGTCTGAATAAGCAGTCAGCTTAAACCCTGTATCCTTAGGATACCACAGACCAAGATCTGCAGTCCCCTTCAGATATCTAAAAATCCATTTGACAGCAGCCAAATGGGATTCTTTAGGAGTAGCCTGATATCTTGCACATAAACATGTTGAAAACATTATATCTGGACTACTTGAAGTAAGATACAATAAAGAACCTATCATGCCTCTATAAGTCCTAACATCAACAGCTTTTCCCGAAGGATCAGTACCAATCTTAGTACCTGGTGCCATTGGAGTTCCAATAGGTTTGCAATTTTCCATTTTGAAGTTCTGAAGAATAACAAAAATGTACTTTGCTTGGTTTATAAAAATCCCCGTTGAAAACTGTTTTACTTGTAATCCGAGAAAGAAATTCATCTCTCCCATCATACTCATTTGAAATCTTGACACCATTAGATTTGAAAAGTTTTTACAGTATTTAGGATTTGTAGAGCCAAATATTATATCATCAACATATATTTGAATAAGAATGATATCGACTTTTTCCTTTTTAATGAACAAAGTGGTATCGACTTTACCTTTTGAAAAACCTGACTTGACCAAGAATTTAGATAAAACATCATACCAGGCGCGATGTGCTTGTTTCAGACCATACAGAGCTTTATCCAAGATGTAGACATGATTTTACTTATCTGGATTTACAAACCCTTCTGGTTGAGATACGTAGACTTCCTCCTTAAGAATGTCGTTCAGAAAGGCAGTCTTCACGTCCATTTGATAGACAATGAAGTTCTTATGGGCTGCGTAGGCTAGAAACATGTGGATTGCCTCTATACGCGCCACTGGAGCATAAGTCTCGTCATAATCTATGCCTTCCTCTTGTCGGTAACCTTTGGCAACAAGTATGGCTTTGTTTCGAATAACAATACCATCTTCATCTTTCTTGTTTTTGAATACCCATTTAGTACCGATAATGGTCTTTCCTTCCGGTTTTGGCACTAATCTCCAGGCCTTTAGGGCTTCGAACTGGTTTAACTCTTCTTGCATAGCAGACACCCAATCCGAAACAGCTAGAGCTTCTGATACTCGAGTAGGCTCTATCTTGCTGAGGAATGAGTCATGCAAACATTGATTTAAAGTTACTGACCTAGTTTGCACCGGTTTGTCTAGATCTCCAATGATTTGATGAAGAGGGTGCTCTTTGGTCCAGCGATGTTCATGAGGGAGTAGATTAGATGGAGATTGATCATGGTTGTCATCTAAAAATCCATTATCAGCTTCTTCAGTTTGTACAACATGAGGGAGGAGTTTAGTTGAAGTAATTGGTGCAAAAGTTTCAGTAGGTACAGTGTGTTCAGTCTGTTGATCAGTCCTTATAGTACACCCTACTGATTCAACAACTTCTGGCTCTTCGTTAGTAGATACAGCTTCAACTATCGGAGTAGGCATATGAACTGGAATTTCTTGCTGAATCGGGGAATTTGATTCAGTGGAAACATCTGAAATGGTTGGATGATTAGTCGTTGACTCTTCCATCCTGTCAACCACAACAGGTTTAGTCACGTTAGATCCAAGAAATTCATCATAAAATAGTTCAAATAAAAGATCTAAATCAGATAAATGAGTAGTAGACGATGATGCAACATCTGATTTATTCACTGTAGATACAGGTTCATGACTGATTTGCCCAGAAGCTAGCACTCCGGTTATCACGAGTTCTGAACTGACTTGTTTAGAAGCCATTTCCTCATCGAATGTGATGTTTACGCTCTTGATAACAGTCTTCGACTTCTTCAAGTACACTCGATATGCAGCAGATGTAGAAGAATATCCAATGAAGATTCCCTCGCCTGCCTTAGCACTGAACTTGTTCAGATTCTCTCTGTCATTTAGCACAAAACACTTACACCCAAATATATGAAAATACTTGATAATCGGTGTTCGGTTGTTGATCAAAGCATACATAGTCTTTTGAAATATGCGGTGTATCATGGAACGGTTTTGAGTGTAGCACGCAGTCGAAACAACTTCTGCCCACAGAAACAAGGGTAAGTCTGATTGGCTGAGCATAGTGCGAGCGGCCTCGACTAGCGTTCGATTTCTCCTTTCGACTACTCCATTCTGTTCTGGCGTACGAGCAGCAGAGTATTGATGTGATATCCTAACCGATTCGAGATACTCTTCAACACTTCTGTTTTTGAACTCTGTGTCGTTATCAGTTCTGAGAAGCTTGACTGGTTTCTGCAGATTCACCTAGGTCGTCTTCAGAAATGTGATGAGTACTTCGGGCGTCTCATCTTTTGATCCTAGAAATTTGACCCACGTGTATCACGAATAGTTGTCCACGATAACTAGAACATATTTCTTTCCGCCTAAGCTTTGCGTTCGCATCGAACCACAAAGATCCATATGCAACAACTCTAATGGAGAACTGGTACTAGGTTCAGGATTCGGTTTATGTGGAGCTCTCTTCATCTTTCCTTTTTCACAGGCTGCACATAGATGTTCCTTTTCGTATCTCAGCTCAGGAAAACCTTTCACCAATCTGCCTTTGACCAATTTGTTGATATAACGAAAATTCAGGTGTGACAGCCGTCGGTGCCAAAGCCAACTTTGCTGCATCGAAGCTTTTGTCAGTAAGCAAACGTGATTGTCAGTCTGGACCTTTGAAAGATTGATGGTGTAGAGGTTGGACTTTCGAATGCCGACTAAGAGTTCGTTGCCGTCTTCAGTACGCAACTCTTAGCTTTGAAATTTACCTCTAATCCTTTGTCGCAGAACTGGCCAATACTAAATAGGTTGTGCCCTAATACTTTTACATAACTCACCTTCGTTATCGTCAACTTATCTTGAATGATGTCACCATATCCAAGAATTGGTGAAAATTGATCATTGCCAAAAACGAACATTTCCGTTGAATTTCTCTGTATAATTAGACAATAAATCATTTTACCCAGTCATATGCTTGGAACAGTCGCTATCCAAATAACACATATGACGGGTCTGCAAGAGAAATCAGGGAACAATAATTTTAGTCACCCATTTAAAAACGGGTCCTAACGGATTAGCGCAAGATTTTGGTATCCATTTGAATATGGATCCTCTTTTCTTTTGAAAACTCTTAAAAACATTTGATTTAGAGGAATAAACATGATATGATCCAAACCAATCATTAGAATAATGATGATAAACAAAATCATTCCACCGATAAGTATAAGATTTAGTAGTAGGAGGAGATAATTGGAACAGTTGCTTTATGGAATATCTCTTGTAAGAAGTTACAAGGTTTTTATTAATAGAAGTAACAGAACCAACTACATCAGACAGACTACTATTTGATCTATTACAAGAATTATCAGGAATTGACTCTGCCTTGCCATCAATCTTCCTTTTAGGTCGCCATTCAGTTCTCTCTTCCGACCTTTTCTTTCTTAAATCTGAAACAAAGAATTTAGATTTATTAGGAAAATCAGATTTCTGAGATTGAGTTTTCTTGTGTTTACCAGTGTTGTTCCGTTTCTGTGAGCGTTGTTTCTTATGTTTCTTACCCTTAGCATAGTAATCAGCATTCACAGAAACTGATTCACCAACCTTAGTTGATGATTCACCTTTTTCATGAGCACTTGGTAAAGCTTCTCCATTAATAACAAAAGTAGAATGATTTGGAAGTGAAGCATTGAAGTCAAACATATCAATTTCCTCTATACACCCATCATCAGAATTAAGAAAATCATTTGCAGACGTAAATAAGTCATCAAAATTATCAGTTGAAATTTGAGGGGCTTTAGAAAAATTAGAACACTTTGTAGAATTGTTTTGAAAAACAATGTTCTTTAACACAGTTGAGAAAACAATTTGTTCAATATCTACCAAAATTCTATCTTCAGATAAAACGTTTTCAAGCTCAATTATTTTGCTTTCTATAATGAGTGGAGGAACATAAACTTTTGCAATTGCAGGTTTTGCCTCCATCTCTGAAACAGAATAGCTAGCAAAATAATCATTTGAAAGAACTTTTGGTGTTTCAGAAAGATAAGTATCATTCAGCTTTTCATAGCTAAATGGTAGTTGCATTTTCTTTACATTCTTTCTCTTTTCAGTTTCTTTAGCCTCAACTTCATCTGGTAATTTGGTAACAAATTAGGGTTTTAAATGAGGATATTTACCAGCAGCAACAAGAAAATCAAAGTTATATAACGTTGGTTGTTTTCTGATGGCTTTCTTTAAGTAATGGGGGTTATTGTAATCGAGTCCCCATTTCTCTTTAACATCAGCTTCTTCAATGGGTGTATTTAGAAAAATAGTTTGATCTGTTTGGCCTATAGAATGAAGTTTAGCTTCCAAACCATTTACCTTCTTAGTCAAGCTCTTGTTTTCAGCTTGCAATTTAATAGCTTTTAGTACAGATTCTTTAATTTCTATATCATACATAGAAATTTTAGATTCAAAATCAGAAATCTTATTTTCAAAACAATCTTTTTCATGTTTAAAATCAGAAGCAGATTTGCGTAGAGAATCAATTAAATCTTTGTTCCCAATAACTGATTTATTAAGCTCAAAGATCTTTTGATTTCTCCTAGAAACTCTGTCTTTCTCCTTTTTCAGTTTAGATTGTAGGTCTTGAAGTTCGACCATCATGGCTTCCATTTTGGTCATAAAATCATTTTCAATTAAGTGCATTACCTCATCAGATGTCTCATCCTCAGAATCATCATGCTTATCTTCTTTACCCATTAAGCATAAATGAGCTGACTCTTCTGTCTCGTCCTCAACGTCTGAATGATCTAACCAATATTCATCTTCAGCCATTAACGCCTTGCCAGCTTCCTGTTGCTTGGCTAAGAGCATTTTGTTCTTGTAGTATTCCGAATTTCGAACCTTCGGCTTCCGACAATCTTTTGCATAATGTCCGACCTTGCCACAGTTGTAGCATTTGATCAGATCATTAGCTTTCTTCTCAGTACCGATATAATCATTCACATATTTATTCATCTCTTCTGGCTTCTTCTCAACAACTCTTGTCTCTTCAAACCTTCTACTCTCAACTCTTTCTCTATGCTCTTGATTCTTGGATCACGTAGAAGAATACCTCTGTGAGTTTGACCCTGGTTTCTTGTAGAACTTTTTCTGAAAAGCTCGAGTCAGTAAAAGCATTGCCTGCTTGAGGTTCTCCCCATCATCACCATCGAATTCAGAATCAGACTCAAAACTAGAAATGACTATTTTCTTATTTTTCTTCTTCTCTTTCTTTTCTTTCTTCTTTTCTCCAGCTATAAGTGCTATGGGATCTGCAACCTTCTCAGCTTTCTTTTTCTCATCTCTTTTCTCTTCCACCTCTTCCTCATTCTGACATAAAGTCTCGTAGACTTCATGAAGAGGTATATCACTCAAGTCTTTCATCTGTTTCATCCAGCGTGTATGTTTCTTCCATTCTGGTTGCAGGATGCTGAGGAACTTCACGTTGTTCTCAATCTGCTTCTTCTTAACCTTGTTCTTTGACATCTCATTTAGAAGAAGAACAAATCTTTCATATGTGTCCTCTAAGCTCTCATTATCCTTCACTTTGAATTCTTTGTAGCTGTTTATGCAGTTAGCTACCTTCATTTGGTTGCCTACTTTCGAAACCCATCATCATCTTTTGTAGCTGATCCCACATAGACTTGGCATTATCCTTGTAACTGCCAATCTTGATATAAATCTCATTAGGTATACTCTGAAGCAGGAGAGATTTGGCTTGTTTATCAGCTTTTAACTGATTTTTCTAAGCATCAGTGAGCTGAACAGGTTCTATCTCAATAGTTCTTGTCTGAACTTCATCATCATCTGATCCAATATTTGGAGCAGGTATTTCAGCAGTAGGAATCTTGAAAGGACCTTTTGTGATAGACAAAAGAATGTTTTCTCCGTTTACTTGCCGATCCACAAAATCAAGAAAACGATCCTTCCACTGTTCATATTCACCTCTGAATAGAACAGGAGGCTTGACATCAGACCCAATAGCAAGTGCTTCTCTGGAAGTCATCTTTGATCTATACAACTTTTTATGATCGTCAAAATTCAGATAACAAACTGGATCTACACAAATCAAACTTAGTTAAATTTCAGAAAAAAAAATTCAGAAAATTTGACTAAGTATGAAACTCGCATACCAAATAAACCAAAAACAAAATGCGCAAATGCCTTCGTGCGAGTTTGAGAAACAAAGCTGCGTGAAGTCACTTCTCACACACAAAAAGTTAAAAATATCATCAAAAAGGGGGAGACAGTATCAAGAAATGTTAAAGATGAGAGATTATGTTCAAGAAATGTCTGGAAAGCAAAGTTTGTATTGTTTTTGGGGAGAGATATTCAAGATTGTTGAAAGTTGAAAGCATGAGTTTAAAGATTTCAAAATTATTGAGGATCTTACTGAAATTTTCTTTGAAGATAAATTTGCTGAAGCAAAGTGTGCTAAATTTGAAGATAATTTTTTTTTCAAGACTGAAAGAGAAGTTTGTTTACAACCTTGGGGAAGAATGCTACTATTCTTGAAGAACATACTTTGGAAGATTGATGAAAGTTTTTGAAGATATTGTGTTTATCAAAGAAAGGGAGAGAATGTTGATTGCTTGAGAAGATCTTGTTTACATCAAAGGGAGAAGATTCAAATTGAGCTTAAAAGAGAAGATTGAACTGCAATATCTTTTTAGAAATGATCTTGATCCAAAGGGGGAGAATGTTAGAGCAGAAATATGTTGGATACAAGATCATAAAGATTGAAGATAAAAGTTCAAGATGTCAAAGGCTCAAAGTCAACTCTCAAGCATCAAAGTCAAGGTCTTTGTAATAATGTCAAAGTCAAAGTTTGTGTTTTAGTTTCCTTGTTATGTAGCTTGTATAAATAGATTTTGCCTTTGTATTCTTTGTAAGACACTACACGGAGCATATGAGAGAAGAGGAGATTGAATATTATTCTAGAGAGAGAATGTAGTGAGAGAAAGCGAGATTTGTAATAGTTGAGATTTGAAATTCAATGACATATGAGTTACACATTGTTATCTTGATTGTTTGTTATTGATTAGAACTTGAATTAGGACTTAACAGTTTATAGCATTGTCATTTGGAGTGATGGATAAGCATGATAAATACATTACGTTGACCATTTTGACTCGGAGTTATTGGTTGGTTTAGAACCATAGACTTTGGGAATCGACATTATTTGAGGAGAAATTGTAAGGTGAACCGATGAAATCTTTGATGATTGTCTTAAGATGTTTGAACAGTTGGATGACGATAGTGTGGCTAGGAAATTGAGAATCGCGGTTCAAAAACGTTGAGTGCCAACCAAATTCATGCACAAAATTTATTTCCGAAATAAATTGCATCGATTATTTCTCATGTTTCCAAGTCACAATGTAGATTATATTACGAAATCTTGGAAAAATGTTTAGCACACACAAGTTTTTGAAACATGATTTTAAACATGCATAAAATTATTTTATTACATGTGGTTGCAAACTTTGTTGAGACTTTCTTTATTATCGTTGTTGTCCAACACTATATTCAGATATTGTGAAGTATGTATCTTGATGTTTGTAGCGCCCCGAATTTTTGTTGTATAATTCTATCGTTAAGACTTCTAGCCTTCATTATTGGTAAATCTTAGTTATCTTGCGTTTACCGCTAGTTGTTAGCACCGTGCTTTTGAGCCAAGTTTGAATGCTTAGAATTGGGTTTGGTTGTGAAACATAGAGGCTTGCGCGGGCTACCCCGCGACTTGAAAGTCGCGGCCTAAGCCGCGTAACCCTCTAGAGGTCTTCAGTCTCGATGGCACGCGCAGGCTACGCCGTGGCTTCATGTCGCGGCCAAAGCCGCGGGATTGCCCTGATGATTATTAAGCGGGTTTCTACCCACCTTTTCTCATTTATTTCTCATCTACCTTCATTTCTACTCTCTCTCAACTCTCCTCATTCAACCATCCGAAAATTAGGGTTCGACCAACCAAATCGACCATATTTATTGCTAGAAGTTGGGTGATTCAACTATAGATTCAAGATTTTGGCATTTAAAGCACCTCCTCCATTGTCATCTTCTCCAAGGATCAACTAGGATTTTGGGTTTTCTTCAAAAACCCATTTGGTTAGTTCATACTTCCATTTTCCAAACCTTATACATGTCAAAACATATATTTTAAACTTCTATATATCTCCTTGGTTTTGGATTCATGTTTATTACATTTTGACCTAACTTGAGTTTTGGGAGATTTTGGGGTTTCCAATCACTTTCAACTAAAAGGAAGGGTTCCATCTTGTATGACGTAAAATGAAGTATCACTTGCACATTTATGTGAGGTACTTGAAAGAATGTATGTAATTTCATTTTATGATTTATCATTCTTATCAGCAGTTAAACTTGGAAATGTTTATTTGGAAATAAATGGTATTGAGGACTATACGATTGATTATGGTTAGTCACAAATGAAATTGTGACAAGTCTAGACTATTACTAGTGGATCCATAGGTATTGAGTCGACTTATGTTTGGGATGTATTTCCCCCTTGTAGCTAGTTGAGACATTGGATCCTCGGAGGCCACTTGGTACGGTTATGTGGGACCGTTTAATAGCCATGGATCGTAATGTAATCCTAGTGAACGAGTATGACTTGGTTTCCTCGAGTATGACTTAGTATGGACCGGCGTTGTTCGTTGCCATGGATTCCAAGTATTTAGCTCATAACTCGGATTGTGGCTTACTTTTGTGTTCCGCTACAATCCTTGGTAAATCGGGTCTCTCTGTCATCGCAAGATGTAATTTTTGGACTGAAAGGTCCTTAAGCGTTTAATATTTCAAACTGTAAATTCAACTTGTTTGAAAAGATTTTATTTCGTTACAACCGTATGTATTTCTTGAATTATAAACTGTATGTTCTCACTAGGCTTTAAGCCTAACACTTTTCTCAAATGATGTGTATATCAGGTTCCTTTAGCGATGGGTTGCCAAAGGTCTGAGTGTCGAGCGTGGTCTTGAGGCATTTTTGAGATGACTATACATTTGGTGTTTTGGGCATTTAATTGAGCTTCTTATTTTTTGTGATTTTGGGTTGACAACCGATGTAATCTAGATAGTACATGTTTAGATTAGTTTGTTGTTGATTTCCATATCCGTTTGCAGGTTTTGTAAATGCTTATACATTTCCCCTTTTGGGTGGTTTGTTCCAAATACAACGTCATTTTGCGAAATTTTCAATTTTTAAATTACTCTAAATCTTAGGGGGCGTTTGGTTCGCAGATTCTGATGGAATCTGATGGAATTGGAATGTCCAATTCCTTTGACCGAATTCAATTCCCTTCTTTGGTTCATTCTTTTCTATGGAAGGAATGTGTGAATTCCACCAAATTCCACAAATGAAGGATTTGAACATTCCATCCTAAAACCCAAGGATTTCAATGGAATGAAATCTTATATTTTGATAATTCCAAAGTTACCCTTTACTCCAAACTAAACCCTACTAATATTGATTATCAGCAAACACCAACTCTCTCTCTCTCTCATCTCTCTCTCCCTCTCTCTCTCCTCTCTCTTCTCTCACTATCTCTCTCTCCTCCCTTTCTCTCCTCTCTCTTTATCTCTCCTCTCTCTCTCCTCTCTATTTCTCTCCTCTCTCTATCTCTCTCTCCTCTATCTCTCCTCCACTCTCTCCTCTCTCTCTCCCTCTCTCCTCCCTCTCTCTCCTCTCTCTCTCTCTCTCTTCCCTCTCTCTTTATCTCTCCTCTCTCTCTCCTATCTCTCTCTCCTCTCTCTCTCCCTCTCTCCTCCCTCTCTCTCATCTCTCTCTCTTCCCTGTCTCTTTATCTCTCCTCTCTCTCTCCCTCTCTCCTCCACTCTCGCCTCTCTCTCTATCTCTCTCTCCTTTCTCTCCTCCACTCTCTCCACTCTCTCCTCTCTCTCCTCTCACTCCCTCTATCCTCTCTATCCTCTATCTTTCCTCTCTCTCTCCTCACTCTCTCGGCATCATTCATGTGCTAAAATAATCAAAACAATTTTTGTTAAAAATTAAACTATTTAATGACTATTTTATTAAAGTAATTTTTGTTTAAAAAATTAAAATAATCAAAAAGGGTATTTTGGTCATTTACCAAAATTCCATTCCAATTCCGAAGCTACAATCTGTGAACCAGACAGAAAAATTCCAATTCATTTAACAGATTCCATTCCAATTCTGTCAACCAAACAGGTGGTCAAACCTGACAACATTCCATTCCAATTCCATCAAAGTCAAATTTCTTTGACAGATTCCATTACATCCAAAAACATTCTGCGAACCAAACGCCCCCTTAGGGTGTTACAAGTTGGTATCAGAGAACTAGTTTAAGTGAATTAGGCATGCATGTAAAATGTCTAGACTTAGACTGAGTATGTTAAGCGATGATTTGCGAGTTTGGGTAGAACTTCTAAGATGGGTTGATCTTAGAGTCGACGGAAATTATGTTTATCAAGCGTTGTGGCAATGGTAACGAGAACCTTTTATGTATTATATGTTCACTAGTTGTGTGCCCGCGCAATGCGGCGGGGTGTGAAATTTGAATAAATGTAAGCAAATATAGTGATTACAAATAAACAACTGTATTTGAAATTATCAAGCAAAAGTTAAGTTAATCGGGAAATTGTTTTCTATTTTTAATTTTAAACTTGGAATGGCATAATGTCAATTGTGGATGAACATAATGTCATTCTTGTTTAGTTTAATAATGGCCTTTTTCTGCCAATTAATGTAAAAAAAAAACATTTAATTCTTCATGTTCTACATCTACTGAACCTAATAAACATATTTTCAATCTATATGTAACTAACCCGTATTGCCTGTTATGGAACCCAGACGTATGTACATAAAAAAAACACAAACATATATTTTTGCTAGGAATAAGATGATGGTCATTAACTTCTCTAGCTTGAAGTGGTTGGTGACCGTTTTTGGAACAATGAAAATGTGTTTTTTCAAAAGGTAATACCACCTTGTAATTATATTACACTTTGATTTTATCTCCTGTAACTAACACTCTTTGGCATATAATCATAACAGTACCAATATCTTATGTCATATTATATACTACTTGTTCATTCAAACATCCCAATGAGAAAAGATGAAACAAATTCACAAAAGAATAAATATCAACATAGGAATCCCTTCTGAAATAAGAATACTATCAACTCATTCATAAATACAGTTGTTATACTTGCATTTCAACTTTTTAATATATATAACATCTAAAATCCAACCATATCAATGTCTACAACAAAATTTACCCTCTTATGTCATTTCCATCATCAATTCGTCATATACCAAAATGACTATCAACTCCCATCCAAGAAAGGAAACATAAACCGTTGAATCCCAAAATCTTTTTACACTTGCTACTTCTAAACCCTTTACTTATTAGTCACAAAAACATGACAGAGCTCTCAGCTGCCAACAAAACATCGCATACCTGTCTACAAATTCAGCTCAATATTAGCAAAAAGGAAAGTTTCACACCTTATGCAATAATCCATAATGCAAGCATTTACAAATAAAATGGAGTCAGGTATCCAAAACACAACAGATTAAATATTGTGCCTCAAAAATGCATAGTCAATCAGATTACTTGGATGAAGTGGGTAACAATAACCCACACACCTCTTCATATCTCTTCTGATTCGATATTTTTTTTAAGATTTGGTGGTTCCAAAACCTTTTTCCTCCGTCACACGGTAATCTAATTGACTATGCAACCGTACCAAGATGCAACCGTACCAAGATGCAGGTTGAATATATTCACATACTCTTGTCATGCTACATTTTTAATGAAGTGAAATTGAATAATATTCTTAAATCTTTGTCATCGCTTAAATATGTAAAAAAATGTGCTAAATCTCCCACATATATGTGAAAGTGAACAACACATTTACACCTTGGTGCAAGTATGTACCAGTAAAGGGTTGACAAAAATCAAAATGCAAGTATGTACCAGTTGGATTAGATAACTACACATTTACACATTGGTGCAAGTATATGAAAGTGAACAACACATTTACACATTGGTGCAAGTATGTACCTGTTGGATTGGATAACTACAGGAATGACACAGTTCTAGGGAGGAAAAAAAACAAGATTCACTATAAATTAAATGGATTTATAGCATTTAACAAATGGGTTTTGAAAGAACAGGTTAGAAAGAGACCCAAAAACAGAAAACATAAAATAATCCAAATGAGCTAGAAAAATTGTAGTAAAGAAATACAGACTCACTATAAATTATATGGTTACCTTGATTGTTCGATCGGCAAGACAAACCCGGTACAGAACATTGATGACCTACAATGTAAATCAACAACAAATGAGCTAGCAATGCCTTTGCAATGTTATACTTAATAGGCTTGTAGAAAGTAAAACTTTTCATTTATTCACTGCCTAACTTAGCTTTCAAAAAACATCACAAAATGTATACTTAATTCATACAAAGTTTAACAAAAAAACAACCAAACATCCGAACACACACATTGTGTCACACTCTCTCTCCCTGGTGCATATGAGTAAAGGAACCATGTTAAAATAACTCATAATGCGAGCTATAAAGAATTCTCGTGCAGGTAAGCAAAAAACGCAAGTGTGTTTACACAGTCCAAAAGATGGTTCAGAAATTACCTGTATCTCTCTGCTAAGCTACTCCCCCAAAGCAATGACAGGAAGTGCAGATGCAAAGAAGATGTAAGCCGTTGGAGCTAATTACCTTCCAAAACCTTTTTCCTCCGTCACACAGTAATCTAATTGACTATGCAACCGTACCAAGATGCAGGTTGAATATATTCACATACTCTTGTCATGCTACATTTTTAATGAAGTGAAATTGAATAATATTCTTAAATCTTTGTCATCGCTTAAATATGTATAAAAATGTGCTAAATCTCCCACAGACATGTGAAAGTGAACAACACATTTACACATTGGTGCAAGTATGTACCAGTAAAGGGTTGACAAAAATCAAAATGCAAGTATGTACCAGTTGGATTAGATAACTACACATTTATACATTGGTGCAAATATATGAAAGTGAACAAAACATTTACACATTGGTGCAAGTATGTACCTGTTGGATTGGATAACTACAGGATTGACACAATTCTAGGGAGGAAAAAAACAAGATTCAGTATAAATTAAACGGATTTATTGCATTTAACAAATGGGTTTTGAAAGAACAGGTTAGAAAGAGACCCAAAAACAGAAAACATAAAATAATCCAAATGAGCTAGAAAAATTGAAGTAAAGAAATGCAGACTCACTATAAATTATATGGTTACCTTGATTGTTCGATCGGCAAGACAAACCCGGTACAGAACATTGATGACCTACAATGTAAGTCAACAACAAATGAGCTAGCAATGCCTTTGCAATGTTATACTTAATAGGCTTGTAGAAAGTAAAGCTTTTCATTTATTCACTACCTAACTTAGCTTTCAAAAAACATCACTAAATGTATACTTAATTCATACAAAGTTTAATAAAAAAACAATCAAACATCCCCTTAGTTACTATTTCACGAACACACACATTATGTCACGCTCCCTCTCCCTGCTGCATATGAGTAAAGGAACCACGTTAAAATAACTCATAATGCAAGCTATAAAGAATTCTCGTGCAGGTAAGCAAAAACGCAAGTGTGTTTACACAATCCAAAAGATGGTTCAGAAATTACCTGTATCTCTGCTAAGCTGCTCCCCCAAAGCAATGACAGGAAGTGCAGATGCAAAGAAGATGTAAGCCATTGGAGCTAATTACCTTCCACATCATAAAAAATAAATAAAACAATTAAAAAAGGTACTATCTAGATTATCTACGGCTAAAAACATAGGATTAAAAAGTGTATTCGAATAAACATTGAGATCAGTTACATGAAGAAATTTACCCAATTCCAGAACGGATACCAGCAATCCAATCTTGTTTGTAACACAATGCTCTTAACGACAACTCAAATAAACTTACAAATTGCTTACCTACAAAACCAAAAATTAAAAACAAATCGATCCAGGATGGTGTGCAACCCAAACCCTAACGATCACACCTGAGAAGAAACCCAAATACTGGCAATTTAACCCTTGGTGATGGTGTTGGCGACTTGAAACTGAGAAGAAACGACAAGAAACCCTGAATCAATCGTAGCTAAACAGGAACATTAGAAAAATGTTTTGAATCAATCGTACCTGAGAAGAAACCCAATCAAGCGTACCTCAGAAAAAAGGTGTTGGAGGCGATTGAGAAGAAACCCTAAGAAGAAAAAACCCTGCATTGAAGGCAGTCTTGGAGGGTGAAGAGTCATCGGTGGTGAAGTATTTGAAGAAACAAATTGATGGTAAGAAATTGTACCTGAGGAATCGATTTGAGATTTGAAGAAACCCAAAGAAATCGATGGTGAACTTTCCTGAAGAAACAAACCTGTGTGAACCCAATGATATCAATGGTGAAATTTTGAAGAAACAAACCTTTGGTTTGAATCGATGGCGAATCGATGGTGAAGTATTTGAACAAACAAATCGATTGTAAGAAATTGTACCTGAGGAATCGATTTGAGATTTGAAGCCTGATACGAATTTGAAGCCCTGTTTATTTCTGTCTCTTGTCTTGGAGGATGAAACGACGCCTTGAAGGATGAAACGGCGTGTTGGAGAATAAAGAAATTATGAATCGGTGTCTTGGAGGATGAAAAGACGTAATCGAGATTTGAAGTTGATAGATGTGGATTATATGCATTAAAAGTGTTGTACATAATGCTTTAAATGGTTGTAAAGTTGAAAATTAAGTAATGTGCTTTAAATGGTGGTACATAATGCTTAAAAGGTTGTATTTAAGAAAAGCAACCCAAATGCTTTATAAAGTAGTATAGATAATCTCACTTAGCTAATGTTATTATGAGGATGTTTTACGTAAGTGTGCTTGAAGTGTCGTTACTATGACAATTGGTAATGTGGTAGTACGTTTTCTTTCGTGTTTAATCCTACCTCTCTCTTATTTCCTTCTCTGTCCTGTGTAGCAGTTCAGTATGGTGAGTATGCACGGTAGACCGCGTACACGAGTAGATGGTGTCGAGGCGTCAGCCTCAACTGCTGATCAACCGGGTAGGGTTGAGGTCGTTGTACGCCCATCTACACTAGTACAAAAACTCACATTTGCCACGGTTAAAAACCGTGGCCATAGGCCTTTGGCCACAATTTTTTTTTCAATCAAACCGTAGCCTATTCTTGCGTGACCATTGATACGTTTTCGCCACGTTTAAAATGTATCACCATATCAAATAAAAAACCATAGCTATAAACGTATCTAATATTTAAGTTACTTGAGCATTTTACTATAACGTGGCAATAAACTATTTATCGCCACACAAACTCATGTTAAACATGGTCATTAGCTACCTTTTGGTTACACAAAATAAACAAAATCATGGCAATAAACTATTTATGGCCACACAATTTGTTTTTAAGGTGACCAATGATTACTCTATAATCACGTATATTTGTTTTAATGTGGCCATAAACTACTTATCGTGACGCAAATTTTATTAACTGTGACCAATTCATGACATATGGTTACCATAAATGTTGGAATCATGGCTATTGTTTACGTTTTGGTCATACAAAATAACTCAAAATATAGCCATAACCAACTTATAGTCATGCAATTCATGACATATGGTTACACTTAAACTTTTGAAGCGTGACCATTAGTTACCTTTTGGTCACGTAAAATAACTAAAACCGTAGCGATAAACCAATTATAGCCACAAAAATTTCATATTAACCATTGCCAGTTCATATCATTTGGTTACACTAAATTGTTAGAAATGTGGCTATTGATTAACTTTTGGTCACATATGTTAACTAAAAGCGTGACCATAAACTACTTATAGCCATGAAAATTTTACATTAACCGTGGCCATTTCATGACATATGGTTACGCTGAATTGTTAAAAACCGTGGCTATTGGTGGTCTTTTGTTTACACGGAATAGCTAAAACCGTTACCTAATATTATTTATAGCTATACAAATTTTATATTAACCGTTGCCATTTAATTACATATGGTGACGTTGGATAGATAAAACTGTGACTATTGGTTACCTTTTGGTTACACGAAATAATTAAAATTGTGGTTGTAAACTACTTATAACCATGAAAATTTCATATTAACTGTGACTAATTCGTGACATATGGTTACGCTGAATTGTTAAAACTGTAGCCATTGGTTACTTTTTTGTCACATGAAATAACCAAAACCATGACAATAAACTAGCTATAGTCACACAAATTTTATAGTAAGCGTGGTCAATTCATGATGTATGGTTACGTTGAATTTTAATAATCGTGGCTCTTTGTTGCCTGTTGGTCACACAAAATAACTAAAACTGTGACAATAAACTATTTACAGACACATAAATTTTATATCAACCGTGACCAATTCTTAATGTATGGTTGCACTAAATTGTAAAATTGTAGCTAATGGTTGCTTTTCGATCACACGAAACGGCTAAAATGTGGCTATAAACTACATATAATCATGCAAATTAATCATAGCACTTGATCATGACTAGTTAACCTTTGGCAACGATTTTAATAATGTATGGAGAAATGATAAATAAAAAATTTAATATAATAATTAATTAAGAAACATTTAGTAATTACATTAATAATCATATGAATAAGGTATAACGTCAAAGACATATTTATCACTGCTAGTTCTCTAATATATTAGACTTTTGTTAATGAAAGCTACTTCTCGTACGTTTGGCCTTCCGCAACTAGCTAATAGTGTATAATTTTCTTTCTTTTCACATGATTTTGTCTCTCATGCTGATGAAATGTTGGTTGGTTGTAGTACCTGCAACAACAATAAAAATTGCGTCTTATCCACTTGTAGAAACTTTATACTAATAGTCTTGTTAATTACTAAAAATTTCTTATAAAGCAATAATGAAATATAAACATAAAAAAATGTATGCGTACTAATATCATTTATCTCTAGGTCTCAAAGAACAAAAAAATAGTAGATAAGTAGTAAATAAATAAAACATGTGAATCAACCTTAATTAATTTCAAAAGAAATGAAAATTTGAAGTGAAACATTGCCTTCTAAAGTGAATTTAATTGCATAAGACGACTTTCATGGACGCATATTACATCTCCTTGCAAAAAACCATCAAGTTCATCAGAAGATTTAAAAAAGACATCTCCTTGCATAATTGATGTATTATCAATCTCTATGCCTTGCAATACTTTGCAAAGAAGCCTAGGTGCAATACATATTGTGTGCATGGGTTTGACATTTTTAAGAAATACTAAAATCTAAGGTGCAACACATGTTGATGCTAGTAAAACAAAATAGAGAAACAACATCAAAAAGGAACATTGTCAAAGCATTTAAACTCAAATAAAATTAAACTGCTTTTGGCCAAACTCAATTGGGGTGCTATATTCTATGAACAAATAAACAGGCATAAAAATATTAAAAAGTCTGAAGATAAATAAGGAAGCTTACTCGAATTCAACATATATCAAGTATCGCTTACTCTGCTATGTTAATCAATTTAGAAATCTCATATACCCAAACAACAAGAAGATTATTAATAGTTTAGTGAAAGCCTTGACATAATTACAATTTGTTGGCACAACAATACAAAAATCAATCTGTGTTAGAATTATAAATGGGGAATGATGTATTTGGAAGAAAGCGATAAATCAGAAACAATTATTGAAGAAACAAAAATGGAGACTAACACTGTTAAATGCCTGAAATCAATAAATAGAAACAAGTTACTTGGGTTTAGACCGTTCAGACATGGAATTGCTCGAACAAAGAAAACATTAGGATGTAATTTGTATTAGTTTTTAATACCAAACATTGAACATAATACTAATTTAAATCGAAGTTGTAAACATCAAATACTTGATATATTCGTTTTTATTATTGAACCTCAAGTGTTCAATAAGATATAAGACATGAAAGAAACGTACCTTGATTCCATTGATAACCGGTTGAGAACGCGTAGGTTGATCGACTCATCCTAGTAGATTCAAACTCTTAACATTTCTATATCTGTAAATCTCTCATGTTTTCAATGATGAAATGGTAATCTTATCTCTCTACATTGTGAACGTATTAGGAACCTAACCCTTGTCGTAACCGCTTAATGGTTATTAATTTCGTTGGTTCATCATTAATTTAGCAAATACATTTTTGTATAATACTTAATATTAAAAAATAATGGCATATATATATGCACTTTAAAAATAAATATTACGATCCCAAAACATTTCCAGTTTGTTCATTTTTTAATATGGATGGTGCCATTTTAAAAAGGAAATTTTTTTTCATGTGCCCAGTTGCTCATTCCATCATATCCTTCTAAAACATGACAATTTTTAAAATACATTAATAATGTTATTAAATTGATGCAGAAAGTTGGTAGCATAATATTTCATTTTATTCTTTTTGCCCATACATCATAAGGTTGACTTTTTACAGAACAAAAATGATGTAATTTTAGAATGCCAACATAAGAAATATACTGTTGTTGGTCTTGAAAAGACAATCTCATTTGACATTTTAGTGCCGAATGAGTTATTTTCTAACCTCCAAATTGACAAGAATTATTTTCCTTGTAGAAAGATTGATGATTACTTCCTCCATTCTATGCTATATGTCCTAGCTAGTTCAGTTTTGTATTTAAAGTAAACTAGTTCCAATTTCTTGGGGTAGAGGGAGCATAACATAAACTAACTTGAATCGGTAAAGAGCGAGTACATTTTGTGTCTAGCTTACAAAAAGAACTCAACGTTCTCATGTTTATGGTTGAAGAATGTGAGATATAACGTTGGGATCTTTTAATTGCTTCATTGAGATCATGCTTGGTCTTTTGCCTTCTTTTATCCTTCTTTTTAGTGGTATCTTTTACTTTAAATGACCTTGATATGTTACAAGGATTCCTTACTTTTTCTGAAATTGATAGTTTCACTTGAAACTCTAGAAGCCTACTAAATGCATGCTATTAAAAGAATCCATATTTGAGTGTCAAATCGGCTACCTTTTAACTTAGAAATTTAGTAACAGTTGTCATGAAGGAATTCGTGTAAACATGAAAGTCTGAAAACTTAATGGTCTTACTTGAATCCGTTGAGAAATATGGAGACATTAGGGTAATTCTCAATTTGCTGGCTGTGCCGAAGTAGTGGCAAATAGGAAATGCCTCTGTATCACGGACTAAAGCCCACATGAATTTGCAGTGAATGCTAGTAAACTAGCATCAACTAAAGTAGTCCACACATGGAAAATTAAGGACAAATTACTTGAGGGAGTGGGTTCGTTTTAATTATATGATTCAACTTCTAGACTTCAGTTCTTGTGGTTGTGATATTATAACCAATTTAATTGTCTTATCATACACCAATTGTGAAGCTAAAGACAGCTATTGTCAATAACTAAAAGTAGTAAGCAGAACCATAAATAAGTTTTAGAGGGTTGAACATTTTGGAGTTATTCCAAAGACAAATTATACTTTTTAGGATGCCAATGATTATAGTTGTCAAGTACATGAAGCAACAACAATTTGGTCTAATGTTAACTGTTAAGTAAGAGCATTTTGAAAATAAATGAAAGAAGCAATTAGGCAAAAAAAAACATAATGAATAGCTACCGGAAAATAGAGGTTGAGACAAACCTAAACAAATATGACCATTGCAATAAATGTGTGGATGAAGTGGAGCTAGAGGAATAAAATAACCTGCCCAAACGAATAGAGTAAAACAAACAGAGATCAAGGTTATTTAAACATAGCAATATTCGAGTACAAGTAAACGTGATAAAACAAATAAAACTAGTCTCATATATTTGTTCAAATCCCAGAACTATACAGATGCCAGATGCCAGGATCCCAATAATGAGTTAAAAAATGAATCAAAAGAGTACAATAGTTAAATGTGATCAAATTAGATTAAATAAAGCAACGAAAGGATAAATCATATTCAAACTAGCAATTCCAGTTAGAAACAATGGATTGATGATAACTAACATTCAATAATCAACTTCACTTTGAATGAAATCATCGATTATTTCTTTCAAAACTGATGCAAAAAAAGAAATGATTAATCTATTCTTCAGCGTTGAGAAAATGATAGCAATATTGAGAATTTCTGTTAAGAATTTCTTATTTAACCAAAAGGAACAACAAATCATCAAAAGAAGACATCGTTTAGCGGTGTGGAAGACCAAATCTATATAAATGAAGTTACCATTAGTACTTCAATTGCCTTGGTCGCTTTAGAGGTTATTTCTTGTAGTACGAGATTTACATTGTTTTGTACACAAGATCAGTGAAAAAAAGAAGCTATTGATCTCATATCAACTAATACTTGAAGCAACTTGATGGAGATCTTAGAGCAGTTCGAGCGGATAGATGGATGGATGAAGCAAGGGTGTTTTTGGTTTTCGATAGCAAGAGTGAATTACTAATTCTTAGCCATCGCTATAACTTGGTGTCTATAGATGCAAGTTCTTGTACTGTAGGATCATGTATATTGCTAAGATCAAAAAACAACATGCGATCAAGTTCTGTGAGTCCGATAATCAGATAAATCGAATCTTTAAGAAAAGTTCACGCGTGTTGTCTTGTACACATGCCTCTGTTGCACTTAGTAAGTTTGAGCTAAGTTCAAAAAAATGCAACAAGGACTAGTCCTAGAGTGCAATACTTCTTTGCACATTACAAGTGAATAACGCTCACTGTGACAATTCCTATCTCAAATTCCCTAATGTATTATCATCATTTCACTTCCATTATTAACTAAATGAAAATCAAGAACTTACATGTTTGACTTGCTTATCTGTACTTTGGCCCAATATATCAATGGAGTTCAAGGCAATAGATGAGCCTAGTACTAGAAGTATCAGTACTTTGAGAACAAACATAGAAGCAACAGAACAGTTTTAAAAACCCCATCTATAAAACAATTTGTTTAAAAAAATCCACAAAAGAAAAAAAGCAAAATCTGACTCTTTATCATTATACAAGTACACCAAAATTCGTATTGTTTAAGATAGATAGACATCCTCATGGTAACTTCAATCTACAGATTAATGAGGTAGTGAGATACCCAGTGGTGTTTTAGTAAAAAAGAAGATACAAATAGATCTATGTGTAAAATACGAGAGACAAACCATTACGAATATATTGAGTGAAAAAAATTGCGTTCAAGCAATATCAATATAATTAAAAGAAATTCGAGAAAACAGTGATTTTTCTTGTTAAGAATAAAAAGGGAAAACGTTAGGTAGCGGAAACTAGTGTTGTACAGTGTTCGCTTTGGTGGAAGTAGTGAGCCCACATAGTCCTTCCAACTCTCTTTGAAGAGAACACAGTCGTCCTTCCAACTCTCATTTTGTAACAATACAAAACTTCTAGATACATGATCGCAACAAAAACTAAAACAACCACGTATGAATGACGCATAATAATTGAAGTAAATCAATAACAAAACAATAAAAGAGATATCAACAGCAAAAACAAAATCTAAATAGTTATAAAAAAAGAGTCCACATTTGATGTTTGAACTTTGAGCATTCAAAATCAAAAGAAAGCTCTATCATAGCTAAGACCAAAAGCAACAGTAAAATCAAAAGCAACATCTAAACATTCAACAACAAAAGCTAAATTAAAATAACCAAAATCAAATCAGTGGCAACAAGTAAAATCGAAATCAGAGGCAAAATCTACGTAGAGATTGAGTTCCAGACAGTAGCAAGACTAAGTAAAACATCAACTACGTGCAAACAATTAACATCAGTGCGACGAGGCTTGACGTGCAGTGGAACTTACTTGAGAGGTTACAGTCTTGCAGGGGCGAGAGAAGGAGCAACCATGAACAGTTGGACGGGAGAGGAGCAGCCGCGGAAATGAGGGAAAGGAAATCATGAGGCGGGAGAAAGCGGCAATTAGGATTAGGTTTTGGTTTTTTTGATTTAGATTTTGATTTTTAAAGTTTGAAAATTTTAGATTTTAATTTTCTTAATATTTTGTATTTTAAGATTTACTTTTTATACATAGTGAAATTGATGGTCCCGTCTGATTTTGGTAGGTTATAGGCTTTTATCTAATAATCTATTAATTTAATTTGGATATTGGAAATTTTGAATATAATGTGATTCAATCACTATTTTGAAATTCAGTCCTAGTTCATTGGTTCTGATTGAATTAGATCATTTTTTTTTTTTTTCAGTTTTCCTATAATTTCTTTAAAATAGAGAACCAAACGTGATAGTATCTAAAAAGTATTATATTCAACTCCAACAGATTTGTTACTTTAAAAATTTTAAAATAACTAATATTATTATAATATTCTCTAATTAATCATCCCGATACACTTTTAAAAGAAAAACTTAATATAAAATGATAAAAATTGAATCTCATTTGTGGGATTGAATAAAATAATATTTCACTCTCCTATTTAGAAAAATTATAGAGAATTCTCTATATTTAGAGATTTTTCATGATTCTCTATTATAGCAAACAAAATAGCAATGCTATTTTAGCAATGTTGTTGGAGATGCTCGAACAATGACATTCATCTGATGATTAGAGCAGAACTCCATCTGCTTATTATAACTTAAATGTTTAAAAGAATTATAAATAAAGATCAAGGGATAACCTTGAAAAAAAAAGAACCGGATAACCATGAAAAAATATATCGAAGTGGATATCAAATTAAAGATAATAAAATGATCACTTTTTTGATGTAACTTGTTTCACTCCAATTTTTGTTTCACCATAGCCATTGGATCATCTTAATCTAACAACTGGGATGAATTCTTCGGTTTTTTCTTTTTTCAGGGTTCTCTCTAGATCTCACCTCTCTCTCTCTCTCTCTCTCTCTATATATATATATATATATACACACACACACTACATATGTGTATATAGGGGTTTAATCTAGTTATGACCAAAAAAACGTTTAAGGACCATAAAGATCAATCTCGGTCATCTACGGGTTTTAATCAAAAACCATTAAACCTGGTGGCACTTTTTGTAATATTTTTGAAAGTCATGACTAATCTCCCATCTAATTTGAAAAAGGAAGGGTATATTGGGGTTTTGAAATAGATTAAGCAACTGGGCTTATCAACCCAACCCTTGACTTCATCATCCCCCAACTTCTTAACTTCATTCATCTCTGTCACCGGGTGCCTCCACCCCCTCCGCCTTCTCCACAAAATTATTCCCCATATTCGATGACATAGCTTGGATCTGCTTTGAGGCTGACCATGATCTCGTGAAACAATACGACAACGACCTAATGTTCCGATTGTAACATGATCTTTCACAGTTATCTCCGGTGCGACTTTGCCGTGATTTGACGGCGTTTGCTCCAGGTTTGCCGGCGTTTTGTTCGAGGTTATCGTTGGTCGTCTCTCTATGTGTGTGGTTTTTGTTGCCTTCGTCCTCCAACTCAGATTTGTCGCCGTTTTGGTCGAGTTGCCGGCGTTTTGCTCCAGGTTTGCCGGCGCTCGTCTCTCTCTGGTTTGTGTTGCCTTCGTCCTCCACATCTGGATTTTGTCAAGACCACAAGCTACAAATCTCTCCTTGTGGTTGTTTTTTGCCTAAATTCTAGATCCAGGGTTTAATTGAAGTTTTTAATTATATGATTTAATTTAGATTCCATGGGGTGAAATAAGATACAGAATAATATTATGTTTTAAATGGAATTGTGTTTGATTTCATGAGGTGCAATAGCTTATATATGCAGATTGTGTTTGATTTCATGTCGTGAAATAACATATATGTGATTATTATGTTGGATTTCATGAGGTGAAATAATATATATATATATATATATATATATGAAACTTATGTTTGATTTCATCTGGTGAAATGACATATAGATAAAATACTGTCATTATTAAAATTATAAAAAATAATAACTTTTATCATTCAATTGATGAATATGTGTTTCATTTGGTGAATCTTTGTTACCAAAATGACAATTATGTCATTTTCATGGGGTGAAGTAGTTTTCAACTGAAACCATATGATTAAAACCAAATTACGGCTTAGATTGGTTCTCACAATTTCAACCTTTTTATGGTTTCAATTGATTATCGACCTACATACATATACCACATACATACACAGAGGAATGATATTTTGCAACACGCAAAAAGGTTGCAACCTAGATCTTAACCGTCCATCTCATCTAGATTTGTTTTAATTAATTTATTGATAATTATTAATTCACAGGGGCAGAATTGTCTTTTGCAAAATGGTTAGTTATTTCCTTTTTTTTTTAAATATATTTATGGTTTATCATTTCCATAAATGTATCGGTTTATTCTAGGTAGGTTTTGAAACTGATTTCCTTTATTTATTTATGTATTTTAATTTTTTTCGGTAATCATTGACAGGGTTTGATACAGTTGCCGTTTTTTCCGATATTTCATTGGTTGTTTGTGTTCGGATTTATGTTTATTTTTGTGTCGATCACAAGGTTTGTTTCTGAAGTGGGTTAAGTGCTTGTTATCGTGTTCTTTTATGGATTCCAAATTGGAGGTCGTCCAAAAGTGCATCGATGGAGTTTCTGTTGAACATAATGATGGTTTCCGTCGGCGGATGTTGATGCCATTGAAATTAATGGCAATGATGATCTCGGTGTAGAACTTCGGACGTTGTCTGGATCGAACTCTAATAGTAAAGACATGGTTTTGGCTTTTGATTCCCTTTCAATGTTCTACTGTCGAAGTTCTGGACGGAGTTTCGATGTTCGTCGAAGTTTTTCGTGTGGAAGATTGTTTTGTACCAGATGATATGACAGTTCTTATTCTCTCAAACTGTTACAAACTTAAGGGGATTAACCATCCGTCCAATATATATATATATATATAGAGAGAGAGAGAGTCGGGTTCAAACGAGAACAATACATATTTAAAAGAACACGAGAACTAACAAAATCATTAGTGATTTTACATTAACACACGAAAAAAGGACTTTGGCCACGGTTTTTGGTTCGCGTGACTTTTTTGTACGTTAATGTAAAATCACTAATGATTTTGTTCGTTCTCGTGTTATTTTAAATAGTTACCATGTCGTTTGATCCTCCATCTCTCTCTCTCTCTCTATATATATATATATGTATATGATAGTTAAAGTTTGTTAGAATATTTATTTATTTATGAAACACTACATGAGTTAATTCACATAAATGAGAAGATTAAACCCTTTGGGGTAGCTTAACCGGTAAGACCTTGGGTTTACCGTCAATATACTCTCAACTGTTGATTCTTTTTTTTTTTTTTTTCAACTGGTTGTTTGTTAATTCTGAACCCTTTCTCTCTTTATGGTGGAAATAAATTAATCTTTTTTTTTTAACTAAAATAATTTGCATTTTTATATTAAAATTAATCTTTTAATTATAATCTAAATTTGAATAAAATAAAATATCTAAAAAACGAGAACTACTTAATTTTTACACAAATGGAATGGTCAATATTGTGTTATGTGCTTAATTTAGATGAATGGAGGGAATGAAAATCCATATTCCCGCCCTCTTTGCTGCTCCCCACCCTCACACCCCCTCAATTTTCCTTACGCATAACCTCATCCATACCACATATCTCTTATTCTCTTAACCTAAATCCCTTTGACAGATTTATGGTTTATCTCGATTTCTTTCTCTGTATCGTCATTGATCAAATGGAGTTCAAGAAAAATGGATTACGTTTTACAATCGGTGAGTGAATTTATAGTATTGATTTAACCTAGCTAACTCTCACCATGTCCTATCAATCCCAGTAACATAGAGACCTACATATATCGTATTCTTTGCTGCTACTATCAAGTTTTGAGCATGAGTTTGATCCCATTTTACATAAGATTAATCCATTTATCAATTGGTTATTGATACTTCTGTCAAGGTTTACTACTTATGTAATTGTTTAACAGCTTGTCATGTATTGATATCATGTTACACGATGTTCCTCTTTTGATACCATTTCCTTGCTCCCCATTTCAATGTTCAAGTGCGTCTTCTTCTGGAGAAAAAAATCAAGCTATGAAAGGACAAAAGGTAATAAGAGGTGTTTAATAAACACATCTACACATCACCCCATAATAATTATTAGTTGTGGGCATAGTTTTGAGTATCTCAATCCTCAAGTATCTTGTATCGATTCACTGTTACATATTTAATTATCTACATTAATTGTAAGGTAACTAGCTATAAATCCAACTCTATTAGGAGATTGACTATTGATTAGTCCTCATGGTCCCATATAATTTGAAATGAGATTTGTGTTACAGGGGTGTGATATGTTGCATTGAATATACACAAGCTGAGCACTAGATTACTCTTGGTGAACTTGATATTAAACACTAGACTACAATACACGAAGAGATGCATATGTCATGTGAAAGTTAACAAGTTGGATCATTAAGTTTGAAAAGACTTGTTTTTAGTTTTTTTAAGTTTTAGTTTATAATGTTACACAAAACATGCAACTTTAGTCCAATCTCCAATACATAATGTAAAATCTTTTTTCTTCCATTTCTTTCTCATCTTTTCATAATTCATATCTGATATGTATCAAAGGTGGATGTTGTATGGGCAAACAAATTCCAACATTATGATAAAAGATGGATTTGTTAGAAGTAACGGTTAATTTAAACTAGTCACTCCAACTTAGTTGATAACTAAAACCTAGAGATTAGAAGATAATACTCCTGCTCTTACGAGTCTATTGAAAGTCTTTAGCTTAGTTTGTTATTTCCAGCCTATTTAACAAAGGCTTGTGTTTTCTTATCACTTAAGCAAAAAAACAAAAGAGTTCTCAGTGCTTCTATTGTGCTCTCTTGTTTAGTTGCTCTTCGTCGGTCCACACAATACTTATCAAGTTTATAGAAACAACAACAATAACGATTACCAACCTGTATTGATTATAACAACGGTTACAGGATTGATCGATTTAAGCTATAGATGTGTTCTCTGTTTTCTCTCTGATTTACACCTTTTAGTGTGTGTTTTTGTGTGTTGATTATGATCTGATCTATGAGAGTTGTTAGAGATACAATATCTTATCTAAAGTGTGTCTAACACACTTCCATAATATCTAGATTTAATATCTAGATATTATTTCTAACTAAATAATATAACTAACTAAACTAAATCTAATAACTAATTAAGTTAACTAATATCTAACAAACTAGATATTAACTTAACTAATACAATAACAAACAATTACATTGACATTTATTACAAATAAACATTAGACTTTAATATCGAGAGTCGACGTTCCGGCTTTAGCTTCAGATTGCGATCTTCAGTTTGGATGATCTTGAATTCAATGAGACTGTGGTCTAACAATCTCCCCCTTTGGATCAAGATCATTACTAAAAAGATTTTAGCAATTCAGTCTTCTTCTTTAGCTCAGAAGATGCAATCTCTTTCTCTAGCTCTAAAATCAGCATGTCTTCAGAATACTTGCTTTTGAAGAGTTCAATCTTTGATGTGATTCTTGAAACATGTGATCTTTGCCATTTCTTGTGTAGTCATTCTCCCCCTTTTTGATGTTAAGTGAAACGATTTCATCAAAACTATTTGTAAGAAATGTCCTTCAGTTAGAGCCTCTGATTCGTCAATTCATAAGATATTCATCTAGATCTTTTCAAATCTAGACAAATTAGTCGTGTAACACCTGAATCAACTAATGAATCAATTAACATGTCTGTCAGTAACACTAAGTCACTGTGTGTAACAAATACACATTGGAAAGGAGCTGTTTGATGTGGACTCCCCCAGGGCTTCCATTTAATCATCGAAACACCACAAAGGTTATTTCTATAAACGTTATGACAAAGAAACAAATTCCTTGTGTGTTCGTGCTTGTGATAGAAAGAATTAAGCACTTGATGATTGCTTATTTGGCTCAAAATTGTGTAAACCACTGAGACAACAGTAAGTTAAACACAGACTCAATGTGCATGATTGAAGTGCGAAGGTGGGGCAGACTTCCTTCTTTTCAATATCTAGATTTTCCAAATGAAAATCAGATAGCATATGTGCTGCTTCCCCTTAGAAAATGAAACATTTTCCTGTTAAGAAGAAAATGAGTAGCTGGTGGGGTAATTTCAAGAGTTGGCATGGGCTAGTTGCTTGTTTCAATAATGTTCACCAAAGAATTGTGAAACATTAGTAATGTGGCTGCCCGACTCAGAAAAAGTTGGTGCAGAGTTGTGATATTCTTTTAACTCTGTTATCACACGCTCTTTCTTTTAAACATTTTGCTCACTCTAATCACACTTCGTTTCTTTGTTTGATACACTCATTTCTTTTCGACTTCTCACACTCAATCACTAAGGATTAACTTCTTGGGTAGAAATCACTGGTTAAGGTGATTTCATAGAAGTTGTGTTAATTCCTAGCACAAAGAAATCCTTGTTTTCCTATGATGCATATGATGCTCAGATTGGTTTAACTATTTCAGTTAAAGCACAATATATTTCTTAAAAACATTTAAAGTCACACTTCCAATTCATGAATTCGGTTTAAGAATCGGGAAGTGGTTTGAACATTGAAAACAATGTTTTCGATGATTGAAAGTTGTCCTCTTTTCAACCATATATGAGATAAAGATATAGAATTATACCTTTACGTACGATCTTCCATCTCATGAAGCTAAGCTTAGAGTCATAAAGATATGATCTTGTAAGCATCTCTCAAAAATTCTGCAAAAGTCTTATGTCAAGTCAAAGTAAAATTTATTCACTTAAATTGAAAAGACAAAAAGCAGTAAAACTTTTAAAATACGAGTTCTGATCAGAAATAATCAGAAGTCATCACCTTTTTATTTACTCCCCCTGAAATTATGCATCCAAAAATATGTCAGTTAAAAAGATATGCATTAAAATTTCAGACAGATATGTACTCCCCTTTTGAAGGTTGATTTCCTCTTTTGAGTATCTGAGTACAATTTCTCAAATCAGCACAGGAGTAAGGTCTTTTGATCATTGAAGTGCGAGTCCTAAACTGTTGTGTTTAGAAGTCAAACTTCGTTGAAGTACAAGTTCTAAGCTGATTTACTTAGAAGCCATTATTTTCTTTGATGTCCGGGTCTTGAACTGTTGTGTTCAAAATCCTTTTCTCTCCTACTCCCCCTAGACAGTAGGTGCCTGCAACACAGATTTAACAGGTTTTGGTACCCACTGGTATTTGGGTCCATGAGTGTTAGTTGCAGTTCGTATGGGGGTAACTGAGTAAGAACCATACCCGTAATGGTCACTTGTCTTGTGAACAGGATCATGTGTACGACAATAAGAACAATAGAATTTTTTCCCTGACAAGCTGATTAATTTATCTCTTGAGTAAACAAAATCAGGTTTACCTTTCAGCGCATTGTTCTTCTTGGCAATCGGCGTATGTACACATGAGTTTTTACATTTCAGCTCTTCTTTAACTGGTTTCTTGTTCCAGACCAGTTCAGCTTCTTCCTGGAAGCTTCTTCTCCTTCTTTGTGTACCTGAACTATCTCTATTCCTGTCATAGAAAAGATTAGTAGAATGAATCTGATTAGAAGATTTAACTGACCTTTTGAAAAGAGCAGTTTTCTGATGTGAGCTTGCGGCTGGTTTGTTAGAACCAACTGAATTATTTCTAGGTGAGTGGATTTTTGACTCTGGAGTCTTTCGCTCAGTCACCACCACCATCTTTGAAATAATATCTTGAAGCTCTTTTACCTTTGAAGAATAACTGTCTCTTTCTTTGATAAGGAGATCAATCTTCGTCTCAAATGCAGACTTCTTTTTCTTCTCTGTCAGTATACTCTTAGATAATTTAGATAGCTTCTCGGTAAGCTTCTTTATCTTTGCTTCAAGGATGCTTCTTTCTTCTTTGAATCCCTTCTTAGCACCCTTCTGATCATTTGCCTTCCAATATGATTACTTTCTCAAAGTCTTCAACTTTTTGAGAAAGCATTAAACTTTGAAGCTCAAACACCTTCTTCTCCTCAACACCCTTCTTGGACAGATCTGAGAACTTCTTTTCAAACTCAGATATTTTCTTTTCAAGCTCAGCATTTGCACTCTCCAAATCTTTGAATTTCTTCTCGTTGCTCGCAACAGACTCTTTCTTCTGTATTTGAGCTTCCAGATCAGAAATCTTTCTTTTTAGCGCATCATTCTCAGCTTCCAAATCTTTTCCTTTTGATGACATCTTTGATCTTGTCATACACTTCTCAATATGTTCCCATATCAGCTTTCCTGTAGCCCTTTCGCGATCTAATGTGAGAAAGATCTCTTTTGAAATCTCTTCAGTCATTCCATTCAATAGGAAAGATCGGGCTAATTGGTCAGCTTCATGTCTCTTTTTCTGCTCATCAGTGTATTCATCAAGTCTTAATTGAAGTTGAGATGGTACTATTTCTCCATTCTCCTTCACAAGAGTAGAAGGTTTCGTTGGAACTGTCATTTTTCCTTCCCTCATAGATTTTCTAATTAAATCCTTCATTTCATGTCTTTCAATGAAATCTATGAACCGACTTTTCCACTGATCAAAGTCTCCCCTGAAGAGTACTGGTGGCTTTGAGTCATTTCCGATAGCTAGAATTTCTCTGGATGTTATTTTGAAGAAAATTCTAAGTCTGGATTTGAGCAAAGAGAGGTTTGCGTATCAAGGTTTGCGTGCACAAATGGAGGTTTGCGTGTCAAGCGGGTTGCGCAAACTGAGGTTTGCGTATCAAGCGGGTTGCGCAAAGTGAAGTTTTGCGTATCACGTTAGATGCGCAAAGTGAACTTTGCGTTTCGAGAGGGTTGCGCAAACTGGCCTTGATCTTTGCGTATCCTTCTTGTTGCGAGAAGTGAAGTTCAAGGTTTGCGTATCAAGAGTGTATCGAGAAGTGGAGTTTGCGTAAGTCGTTGGATGCGTGAAGTATGCTTTGCGTGTTGCTTGAGATGCGCAAAGTGGACTTTGCGTTTCACGTTGGTTGCGCAAAGTTGGGTTTGCGTATCAGGTTGGATGCGCAAAGTTGGGTTTGCGTGTGTTCGTCTTCTGGTTTGCGCAAGTTCGTCTGTACTTCAATAATTTCGACTTTTCAACCTGTTTTTCCAAGATTAACAGACCCAAACTCTACCAATATGTCTAGAAACACTTCTAGAACTGAATGCTATCACTCGATCGCGATAAAACACACTTTTTGAAAATAAATTTGATCGCACAGTGACTTTCTAAACTCGACTGTTTTCTCACAAAAATCACAAAATGGAACTCGATTAAAGCTTTATTGTGAAATCAAACAACAACAACTCGATCTAGCAACCTAATCGATCACAACTTGATCGATTTTAACACTTAAAATCTCGAAATCGATTTTCAAATAAGAACACATAGTCGTTTTTCTTAAAAAAACTTGATTTTGATCTTAATCAGGCTCTGATACCAATTGTTGGTCCACACAATACTTATCAAGTTTATAGAAACAACAACAATAACGATTACCAACCTGTATTTATTATAACAACGGTTACAGGATTGATCGATTTAAGCTATAGATGTGTTCTCTGTTTTCTCTTTGATTTACACCTTTTAGTGTGTGTTTTTGTGTGTTGATTATGATCTGATCTATGAGAGTTGTTAGAGATACAATATCTTATCTAAAGTGTGTCTAACACACTTCCATAATATCTAGATTTAATATCTAGATATTATTTCTAACTAAATAATATAACTAACTAAACTAAATCTAAAAACTAACTAAGTTAACTAATATCTAACAAACTAGATATTAACTTAACTAATACAATAACAAACAATTACATTGACATTTATTACAAATAAACATTAGACTTTAATATCGAGAGTCGACGTTCTGGCTTTAGCTTCAGATTGCGATCTTCAGTTTGGATGATCTTGAATCCAATGAGACTGTGGTCTAACACTCTTCTTTTAATTTCTAACAAGAACCTCTCTTTCTTTTCATATGCGTGGTTCTTGGGCTTATTTAATATAGCTTCATAAATTTGCTTGTTAGGATGGTTTGTTTTGTGGCTAGATAACACATTGCCAACTAATGAAATTGTTTTTGGTAACAGGTGGAGGTAATTCATATGAAACAACATTTTAAAGAGATTTGGAAGCATAAAAGTGTTTTCGTTGAGCTTGTTCAAGTATCATCCTAATGCAATCTGGTTTTTAGGACTTGCCCTTGTTCATGTCTGTTTTCCGGAGGACATTTGTTGTCCACAAGAACTCTTTAAGAAACCTTCAAGCATTAAAGAACTTGAGAAACTACCAAAGGGGTTTCTCAGTTCACCAAAGAGCACAACTAACTACTCTTAAAAGGTCAACTGGCTTCCTTCCCTATAAAAAGGTGATCAATGTATAGAAACACTTTGCATTTGTGCTTGCTCCTAGTGTTTAGTCTAACCCCTTGGAGTAAATATTGCCCCTGTTTAGGTGTTTTATAAATGTTTCCTATCATAATATATTTATTTTATTTTACATGAATAACCACTTGATGCAGGTGGCAAACACAAGTTTTGTTTTTCATCTTTTCTTGGTGATTCAACTTTGTTGTTTTGTTTAAACACAATCAGTTGCTTTTATCCGGAGACCAAGTATGATGAGTAAAAACATAATGGTCAGCGGACTGTCCCATTAGTAGTCAACAGACTTCCCCATTAGTATATATTTGTGTTCGCCAAATGCTTGCGAGAGTCACTTTTAAACGAAATGAAAGTCAAATGCTTTGCTAATAACCTGTGTTATGTTTTTTGCAGCACTACATGAAGCAAATTCAAATATAGTTTCACTGTATTTCTGAATTGTTCGGCTACATTCTTTTAGTTTAAAATGGGTTTTTAAAACTGTAAGTGTAAACTGCATGCTGTTGGGACCTCGGTCATTATATTTCATTTGGCCTAGAATACTAATTTGACTTGTTCGCTAATGGTGTTTGTCTTTTAATTTTAATGTTGGCTCAGGTTGTACTTTGACTGTCATGTTGAATTCTAATCATTGAATTGAATCTTTTAGCCAAAGACATCTTGTTTAGCTTTTATGTGTTGTGCCCCAACTAATGTCAACTGTACATGTTTTGTTAATTTTTCTGCATGCATATACATTAGGAACATTGTTTATGCTCAGTTCAAAACAGAAAGTTTGCTGTTTGATCATGTTGTGTTGACAACATAACAAGACAGATTGTAGCAGTCCTGTTGAAAATAACAGATTTCAGAATTTGCTGTCGAGTTGTATTAGATTTTGACACTTTTTTTTTTCTTTTTGATGATATGTTGGAGTTTAAACAGTAACATGTTTGGCACAACTTCGATATGAACAGATTGGTTAAAAACCTGTCAAGAATTAGCAGCTTGTTACTCCAGATCGATCACTAAGTTTAACCAGAAAGTTGCTGTTGTGCAAGAATGTTATGCAAAAAATATACATAGATTGCAGAAGCTGCTGTTTGTTATGATCAAACAAAATTTATGCTTATTCAGATTTCTCTATGTTGCAATCAGGGTCTGTGTTTGCTGATTTGCTCAAAGCTTTTTTAGAATTTTGACAATGCCTTATCGGAGTTTTGAGACAGCATGTCTAGATTTATCTCATGTGTATTCATAGTCTTGATCAAGAGGCTTTCAGATTGCAATGTGAATATGTACAGAGTGTGTTTCAAAGCTGTTTCATGGTTAAACTTTTGCGCAGATCCAGAGATTGTTACATGGTTATTCAGAGTTTTGGATAAGAGGATAAAACTTCTTACCGTGCTCTGGTTTGATAAATGAAAAAATTACCACTTATCGCCTCTTATCGATTTCTCTCTATCACACCCTCTAGATCCAGATCTGTGAAGCATCGAACGCACCCTCAATCAATCCATCTTCGATCTGCTTCATCCTTCTCGTCTTTACTTCATTGATCTACTCAAATCGTTTGCTTCATCCTCAATCTCTTGATTGATCTCTCCATCCTCTTGACCTACAATTGATCCATTCTCTCAACTAGGTATGATTTGTAAACCTCAAAGTTTTTATGTTTTTTGTTGTTGTATTGATTTCGCATATCTGTTCTCAAATCCGTTTTAAGTATCTATCCTTTAAATCTGTTTTGAGGTTTTCTTTTTGTGAGATGAATGTTTCGGGGTTATGTGTGACTTCTATAGTTTTGAAACAATAAAAACCACCTACATCTGTTAATCGATTCTGTGAGGAGTTTGATATATATACTTTTGTATGTGGGTTTATGGTTCTTTGACTGCATCAACTAGAGATACGAGACATCACCTTTGACTGGCATTTGCTGCATAAATTGAATATGATAGTGAAAAATAAAAAATGATGACTGTCTCTAATCTAGAATAAACCAAGGAAGAAACAAACATTATTAGAAGCCCGTTCTTGTTTAATTGTTTTTCTCCTTTGGCTTTTGATGTGCATATGATAACACTCGTGCGAATGCGAAATGATGAAAAACCCTTATCATTTTGTTACTTGTTCAGGGAAAGACGATGGATATGGTTTTGAATGTGTGTTAAGCATGAAGAAAGATGATAAAACCTCTGACATTATATGCTGTTAAGGTTCAGTCAGTGGGAGGAGTATAGCATGATCTTAAATACAACTATACAAGTAGAGCTAATTTGAACTCATCATTTGAAGATTTTGTTTTGTTTTCTATCTGTCGTCTACAAATTTTCTTTATGAATGAAGCTTGATTTTTCAATCAGCAAGGTTACAAGCAAAATTACTTGCATTTTGACTGGAAAAGAATAAAGAGAAAGAAAGAATCGAAGTTGATCAATGTGAACTCGAAACAAACGAAAAGGAAGCGAAAGAACCTCAAAATACATTTGTTGCTACAACTTATCCAATCTAAGAGGGTTTTTTTTTTCTTTGACTTCAAGTAACATTTCCATCTAACATCAATAACTTATGATTTTTAGTGGGTGATGTCAAAACTCAAAACTGGGAAGAATTCAGGTGCTTTGATCGACTCAGGAAGTCAAGGCCGGTGGCTAGATATATGTTCAATAAACAAACAACCAAGCAAGGCCTATTCCGATAGACACTATACATATTTAGAAGTTTGTCAGTTTACAAAAAACAGTCTTATGGATTCAAATTTCAGTGCCACCTCTTATCAATCAGAAGTGAAATAAGACTTCTGACTTCAACACCTCTTAAAAAACGAATGCCCCCTTAGCCTTCCTCTAAGCGCAGTCGTATGTAATCAAACTTTTAAATCCAGACTTCGGTCATGTGCATTCAGAGTATTTGCCTTAGTGTTTCATATGTTTTTGGAGTTTTATTCCTCTTATTACAAAGGTTTCTCAACTCTGTTCTTTATGGATACAACTCTGATTTTGAAGGTGAAATTTGAGAGTTTGTTGTCAGCTTTGCACAACTGTAGCATTTTTCTCATAACTTCCTCCTCGAAGCTCCAAAATCTATGAGTCCAGATGCATTAGATTTCTAAGAAACATATTTACAACTTTTATGATTTAAGTTTGGTTAAATTCAAGATGATGATATGTCAAAATTTGTTTTAAACTCAGTGGACAGAAGCTGGATAGAAAGCTTGTGTTTCATGCAAATTCTCCAAATTTGCGAATGGTCTTTGCTCTTTTGATTTTTATGGATCCAAGAAAAGTTGGACCAACTATGTTGATTTTTATGGTTTCCCTTTTTGTTTTCAGCTTCTGGGCCATTGTATAAGGCCTTTGTTGGTTTTTTCCCCAAACATTTCTTGGGTAGATGTTTTGCTCTTGTAAAACGGGCATTCCCCATGTCTTTTTTGTAAATCGTCTTTTTCCTCAATTGGGACAAAGCTCATTTAAACAACAAGAAACACCTTCTCATGATTATGCCAATTTGGGAAAAATCCAGATCTCACAGAAAAAAAAAAATACTCAAAGTAATACAAAACAGGTAAATACAAAAGTCAGTTGATGGACTCAAAATGAACCGTGGTCATACGATTTTTAACAAGACTATACGTAACCCTAAAGTCAGACATATTTAGTTTAACTATGCCATTACCTATACTTATACTACACAAATTTCATATTAACTATGATCAACTTGTTACATATAATTACGTTTAATCTTTAGAACCATGATTATTGCTTTCATTTTGGTCACACAAAATAATAAAAAATGTGGCCAATTCATAACAATGCTTATGCTTAATTGTTAGAACTGTTTCTATTGGTTACGTTTTGGTCATACAATATAATAAAAATCGTAGCTATTAAAGATATAATGATGGCCATAAGTTATACATTAGTCATACAAAATGAACTGTTAGAACCGTGGCTAATCGCGACATATAGTTACAATCATACAAATTTAATATTAAACATAAGTAAGTTATGATACATAGTTACACTTAATTTTTATAACGATGACTATTGGCCACTTTTGGTTACACAAAATAATAAAAAATACTGGTCAATTCATGACATACAGTTACACTTAATATGTAGAATTATGGCTACGGATTACCTTTTGGTCACACAAAATATTAAAAATCATAGCCAAATTCATGACATATAGTTACGCTTAAATTTTAGAAATGTGGCTATATGTTACCTTTTGGTCACACAAATATTAAAAATCATAGCCAAATTCATGACATATAGTTATGCTTAATTTTAGAAACGTAGCTATAGGTTACCTTTTGGTCACACAATATATGTAGAATTATGGCTACTGGTACCTATGCCACACAAAATATTAAAAACTATAGCCAAATTCATGTCATATAGTTACACTTAATTTTTAGAAATGTGGTTGTATGTTACCTTTTGGTCACATGAAATATTAAAAACCATAGCCAAATTTATGACATATAGTTATGCTTAATTTTTAGAAACGTGGCTATAGGTTACCTTTTCGTCACACAAAATAATAACACAGTGGTCAATTCAAGACATATAGTTACAATTAAATTTAGAAGCATGACTATTAGTTACTTTTTGGTCATGTAAACTACTAAAAATCGTGACCATAAACCATTTATTAGTCACGCAATTGACTCGTTAGAATCATGCCTATTGGTCAGTTTTTAGTGACAATAAATTATGTTAATCGTGGTTTTAGCTATACTAACAGCTACACACATTGCATATTAACTGTGGCAAAATCATCACATATTGTTACGCTTCATATTTATAATTGTGACTACTGTTACCTTTTAGTCACAGAAAATAATAAAAACCATGACTAATAATACCGTGACTTTTGGCCATGTTTTACAAATTTTCATGGCTACATATTTATTTCTTTTGGTCATGGAAAATTTACCTTATGTGGCCATATGTTGGTCTATGGCCACAAATAATAACCGTCTGAACATAAAACCATGATTTAGAAAAAAAGCATGACTATATGTCTATCTATAGCCACAGTTTTTAGTCGTTACTTGCCATGGAAAAAAACTTGTGGCCGTAAAGAACCATTTAGTCACAGTTTTATCTAAACCATGACTTTATGTTTAAACATTTTTTGTAATGGTCACATTTATTGAGTTAAATCGTGGCTAACTCAATACTCAAATTTTATTTATGACATTTAGCCACGGTTCTAAACCCAACCGTGACTAACTTCAATTTTTAAAACCGTAGCAAATAACCATTTTTGTACTAGTGCTATTCAACTGGTGCTAGGTGGAGGGCCTGAGGTCATTCCGCAAGTAGACCTGGCTTCGTCCTACCCAGTCATCCGGGATGCAAATTCCCAATCTGAGATGATGGCCAGCATGATGTTGGTGATGAATGAAGCTATGGCCAAGCAACAAGAGTTTCTTCTGAAAGTGATCGAGGATTGCGATGTGAGTAATCGGAGGAATGAGACGATTGCGGAGAATATTGAGGTGATTGGATCCGGTGGTACGGGTCATGAGATCCGAACTGAGGAGCCAATAACTGTTGAGGTGAGGCAAGGCAAGAGAGCTTGCTCGTACAAGACCTTTCTGTGTTGTAGACCCCCGAAATTCTCTGGTTCCGAAGATCCGGTAGCGTGCATAAAATGGATTCAAGGAATCGAGCAAGCCTTTGGCTCATCTGAGTGTGGGCATGATCAGAAGGTGTGGTTTGGTTCTCAGATGCTCAGAGACATGACTCTCACTTGGTGGAACGTCACCCAGTCCACCCTCTCCCCTACTGTTCTGGCTTAGTTGTCTTGGGCCGAGTTCAAGAAGAAGGTACTAGAAGGAGTACTGCAGTGAGAGGGCTTTGGACCGCATCAAAGCCGAGTTCCGAGCACTTGAGAAAGGAAACTTGACGGTGAGGGAGTATACCCGTCAATTTATGGAGAAGCTGGGGTTAGTGGGGCAAGTGGCCCCAACAGAAACATAGAAGATCAATGCCTACCTTAAGGTCCTGCCGGTGGACATGATGTCCATGGTCTGCAACTCAAAGGCTTCTAATCTTCGCGAGATGATAGAGGAAGCCCATTTTATGGAAGATGTTTACGCGAGGGGTAAACCGGAGAAAGCGGTGGTGGTCGGAGACAAGAGAAAGTGGGAAAGCAATTGTACCTCCTAAGAGAAATCGACCTTTTGTCGGAAATTGAAGCTTCAACAATTACCAAGAAGCTAGATGGTGCCAGAAGTGCCAAATCAAGCACCATGGTAACTGTAACCCCACTCCTCAACCTTGTTCCAAGTGTGGTAAGTCTGATCATGCCACCCAAGATTGCCCGATCACAGGGCTTATCTGCTTCGAGTGCAAGGCACCGGGGAATATGAAGAGGGATTGCCCGAAGCTCAAGTCGGGTAGTGCGTTGGAGAAGATAGAGAACCCATCTAAGGTTCCGGGTCGAGCTTTTCAGATGACGGTCGATGAGGACAAGGCATCCGACGATGTGGTATCGGGTACGTTTCTTCTAAACTCCGTACCTGCTCGTGTACTATTTGATTCGGGTGCCAGTTTCTCTTTTATATCTGAGTCGTTTCGTCAAAAACTTGTTATGCCCTCTAATAGTCTAGAGAATGCGTTAGTGGTAGAGATAGCAAATGGTAGTCAAGTTCTAATCCGCGAGGTTCTGAGGAAGTGTACTCTCGGAATCGAAGGGAAAGAATTCCCGGTCAAGTTGATGCCGATGATTATTGGAGGTTTTGATGTGGTGGTCGGCATGTGTTGGTTGGCGAACAATCATGACGAGATCGTATGCTCCAAGAAACTAATCCGACTTCCCGATCCTAGTGGTGAGGTTGTGATCTATGGTGAGTAGAGGAAAGGTGATGTGGCAATCATCACCATGGCTAAGGCGCGCAAATGCTTGGTGAAAGGATGCTCGTCTTTCCCAGCCTACGTGATTGACGCCAAGCTCGAGAAGTTAAAGCTTGAAGATGTGAAGATAGTGCGTGAGTTTCCCGACATCTTTCCGGATGACTTGCCTGGGTTACCACCCGATCGTCAAGTGAATTTCAGATTGATCTCGTGCTGGGAGCGGCTCCTATTGCTAGAGCCCCTTACCGGTTGGCGCCATCAGAGATGCAAGAGATGATGGCTCAACTCTAAGAGCCTTTGGAGAAGGGTTTCATAAGACCGAGCTCGTCGCCTTGGGGAGCTCTGGTCTTGTTTGTCAAGAAGAAGGATGGCACAATGAGAATGTGCATCGATTATCGCGAGTTAAACAAGGCAACGATGAAGAACAAGTACCCGCTTTCGAGGATAGACGACCTGTTCGATCAATTCCAAGGAGCGGGGTGTTTCTCCAAGATCGACTTGCGTTCAGGATACCACCAAGTGAAGGTGAGGGGAGAAGACGTCTCAAAGACGACCTTTAGAATGCATTACGACCATTACGAATTCCTTGTAATGCCATTTGGCCTAACAAACGCATCGACGGTGTTTTTGGATTCGATGAATAGAGTGTATCGACCATTCCTCGACAAGTCGGTCATCGTATTCATTGATGACATACTCGTATATTCCAAGATTGAGTTGGAACATGAGTAACACCTTCGTGAAGTTCTAGAAGTGTTGAGAAAGGAGAAACTATATGCCAAATTCTCCAAGTGCGACTTCTTGCTGGAAGAGTTCAATTCTTGGGTCACGTTGTCACCCGAGACAGGGTGAAAGTGGACTCCTCTAAAATTGAATCCATGATGAATTGGGAGCCTCCCACGAGTCCGTCCGAAATCCGAAGCTTCTTGGGTTTGGCGGGATATTACCGGAGATTTATTCAAGACTTATCGAAAATCGCTTCTTCCTTGACAACTTTAACTCGGAAGAATGAGAAGTTCGTTTGGATCGAAACACAAGAGAAGGCATTCCAGATCCTACAAAAGAAGTTGTGCGAAGCCCCAATTCTAGCACTACCCAAAGAATCTGAAGACTTCGTGGTCTATAGCGACACTTCAAAAATGGGATTAGGATGCGTGTTGATGCAAAGAGGCAAGGTAATTGCTTACGCCTCGAGGCAACTCAAAATTCACGAGAAGAATTATCCTACCCACGATTTGGAGTTAGCGGCGGTAGTGTTCGCCTTGAAGCTTTGGCGGCATTACCTCTATGGCACGAAATGTACACTCTACACGAATCATAAGAGCCTAAAGTATGTCTTTGATCAAAAAGAGTTAAATATGAGGCAAAGGTGGTGGCTCGAGTTGCTCAAGGACTATCATTGTGAGTTTCTTTACCATCCCGGTAAGGCGAACGTAGTGGCCGATGCGTTAAGTCGGAAGGACTATAGCAGAAGTATTCGGGCTACCCTTTCGAGAATAGAGCTAGTGTCAAGTCTTGCTGAGAAGATCAAGACATCTCAAGTGGAAGCCTTGTTGGAAGAAAATCTTAAGGACGAAGTGATGACAAAACAACGTTTGCTCTTAACGGAGGATAGCCGTGGGGTAAAACTGTTTAACGGTCGTGTATGGGTGCCCAAAGTTGGGGGCAACCAGGAATTACTTCTTGAGGATGCCCACAAGTCCAAGTATTCCATTCATCCGGGAAGTACAAAGATGTATCGGGACTTGAAGTTACACTATTGGTGGCCGGTAATGAAACATGATGTGGCGCGTTACGTAGAGCGTTGTGTGACGTGCTTGCAGGTGAAAGCCGAACATCAACGACCGTATGGGAGCCTTCAGTCCTTAGAGATCCCCGAGTGGAAGTGGGAGCACATTACCATGGACTTCGTGACGAAGTTGCCCAAAACTCTTCGAGGTCACGATACCATTTGGGTAATAGTCGATCGATTGACTAAGAGCGCTCACTTTTTGGCTATGCGCGAAACCTTACCGATGGACAAGTTAGCAAAACTCTACATCAATGAAGTGGTTTCGAGGCATGGGGTACCTTTGTCGATCGTGTCGGATCACGACAGTCGATTCACTTCGAATTTTTGGGATGGCTTTCAGAAGGAGCTTGGTACGCGAATAAAGTTGAGTACGACTTACCATCCGCAAACCGACGGTCAAAGTGAGAGAACGATCCAAACGCTTGAAGACATGCTAAGGTCTTGTGTTATTGATTTTGGGGGTAGTTGGGACTCTCACCTACCTTTGGTGGAGTTTGCTTACAACTATAACTACCACTCGAGTATCGGAATGGGACCATTTGAGGCGTTGTACGGGTGGAAGTGCCAAACTCCCATGTGTTGGTTGGAGGCGGGAGAAAAGCAATTCGCCAGACCCGAAATTGAGCAAGAGACGACCGATAAAGTTAAAGGCATTCGAGAAAGGTTGAAAGCGGATCAAGATCGGCAGAAGAGCTATGCCGATAAGAAGAGGCGACCGATGGAGTTTCAAGTGGACGACCGCGTGATGCTCAATGTGTTTCCATGGAAGGGCATTATCAGGTTCGGAAAGCGTGGGAAGCTGAGTCCCCGTTTCCTCGGACCTTTTAAAGTGCTTAAGCGGGTGGGTTTGCAAGCCTACCAATTAGAACTTCCGCCGTAGATGAGCGGGATCCACAACACATTCCATATCTGTTACCTTCGGAAGTGTTTGGCGGAAGAAGAAAGCATCATTCCTCTTTCCGAGATAAGAGTAGACGAGGGTAACCGATGTGTGGAGGAACCCGACGCTATCTTAAAAAAGAAGTCTAAGAAATTGCGTAAAATTATTTTATTGCATGATTTTAAACATGCATAAAATTATTTTATTACATGTGGTGGCAAATTTGTTGAGACTTTCTTTATTATCGTTGTTGTCCAACACTATATTCGGATATTTTGAAGTATGTATCTTGATGTTTGTAACGCCCCGAATTTTCGTTGTATAATTCTATCGTTAAGACTTCTAGCCTTCATTATTGTTAAATCTTAGTTATCTTGCGCTTACCGCTAGTTGTTAGCACCGTGCTTTTGAGCCAAGTTTGAATTCTTAGAATTGGGTTTGGTTGTGAAACATAGAGGCTTGCGTGGGCTACCCCGCGACTTGGAAGCCGCAACCTAAGCCGCGTAACCCTCTGGAGGTCTTCAGTCTCGATGGCACGCGCGGGCTACGCCGCGGCTTCATGTCGCGGCCAAAGACGCGAGATTGTCCTGATGATTATTAAGCGAGTTTCTTCCCACCTTTTCTCATTTATTTCTCATCTACCTTCATTTCTACTCTCTCTCAACTCTCCTCATTCAACCATCCGAAAATTAGGGTTCCACCAACCAAATCGACCATATTTATTGCTAGAAGTTGGGTGATTCAACTATAGATTCAAGATTTTGGCATTTAAAGCACCTCCTCCATTGTCATCTTCTCCAAGGATCAACTAGGATTTTGGGTTTTCTTCAAAAACCCACTTGGTGAGTTCATACTTCTATTTTCCAAACCTTATACATGTCAAAACATATATTTTAAACTTCTATATATCTCCTTTGTTTTGGATTCATGTTTATTTCATTTTGACCTAACTTGAGTTTTGGGAGATTTTGGGGTTTCCAATCACTTTTAACTAAAAGGAAGGGTTCCATCTTGTATGACGTAAAATGAACTATCACTTGCACATTTATGTGAGGTACTTGAAAGAATGTATATAATTTAATTTTATGATTTTTCATTCTTATCAGCAGTTAAACATGGATATGTTTATTTGGAAATAAATGGTATTGAGGACTATACGATTGGTTATGGTTTGTCACAAATGAGATTGTGATAAGTCTAGACTATTACTAGTGGATCCATAGGTATTGAGTCGACTTATGTTTGGGATGTATTTCCCCCTTGTAGCTAGTTGAGACATTGGATCCTCGGAGGCCACTTGGTACGGTTATGTGGGACCAGTTCCTAGCCATGGATCGTAATGTAATCCAAGTGAACGAGTATGACTTGGTTTCCTCGGGTGCCTCCCACACATCTTAGTACGGACCGACGTTGTTCGTGGCCATGGATTCCAAGTATTTAGCTCATAACTCGGATTGTGGCTTACTTTTGTGTTCCGCTACAATCCTTGGTAAATCGGGTCTCCCCGATCTTCGCAAGATGTAATTTTTGGACCGACAGGTCCTTAAGCGTTTAATATTTCAAACTGTAAACTCAACTCGTTTGAAAAGATTTTATTTCGTTACAACCGTATGTATTTCTTGAATTATAAACTGTATGTTCTCACTAGGCTTTAAGCCTAACACTTTTCTCAAATGATGTGTATATCAGGTTCCTTTAGCGGTGGGTTACCAAAGGGTTGATTGTCGAGCGTGGGCTTGAGGCATTTTTGAGATGACTAGACATTTGGTGTTTTGGGCATTTAATTGAGCTCCTTATTTTTGGTGATTTTGGGTTGACAACCGATGTATTCTAGATAGTACATGTTTAGATTAGTTTGTTGTTGATTTCCATATCCGTTAGCAAGTTTTGTAAATGCTTATACATTTCCCTTTTTGGGTGGTTTGTTCCAAATACAACGTCATTTTGCCAAATTTTCAAATTTTAAATTACTCTAAATCTTAGGGTGTTACAATGTTGTTTAGGGTATTGGACAAGTAACCGCGACTTATGAGTTTTACATTGGATCTCCTCCACATATGTTAAGGTCGTGGACAAAAAGTTGCCTTCCACTATTTTAGTGTTTGAATTATTTTGGGAACTTTACCCCGTGTGAGTTTTAACGAGTTTTATGAAGTATTATTTTATGACGTTTTGCAACGCATGAGTCTACTTCGAAATGCGTAGGCTTTAATTATGATGCATGTAAATTTATGAGTTTTAATTAAGCGTTATGTCTCATGTGAGTTTTGTTGAAAAGTATCACTTTATATCACAATGCGATAAAAGAGAAAATTTTGGAATTATGACATTTTAGTCATAACTTTGTTTCACGCTATTTGATTATTGGGAACGAAGATTTTGGCACCATTTGATTTTTGAGTGTCGTTGAGTGGCATTGAGTTTTATGGAAAATGTTGCTGGGTCTTAAGGAATTCTATTTTACGACATTTTGTGTCGTGTAGATGAACTTAGAAACGCGTATACTCGAATTGTGTGTGCGTTAATTTATGAATTTTTGTTTAATAATTTTGTCTCATGCGGGTTTGCACATGTCTTTTCGCAACCGTGAGAGACGTCTTGAGAGTTTTGTTGGTGGATGTTACCCCATATGTTAATTTGGGAAGTTTCTGTATCATGTGATTTCTCTTTTGAGTTTTATGCAAGTATTTTGTTGTACGCTGTTTGGTATTTGAATTGATTTACACTTTTGCGTGAGTAAACGTGTGAAAGATCTTTAATGGTTCGAGTTGAACTTTTGCTTTATACCTTCTCTAGTTCTCGATTTTACTATTATAATTTCACGTAATGCATTATATTGGTTTATTGGTATGCATGTCATGGTAGCCACTATTTTGGGGACTAAGAGCATTTTATTATGCGGTTTAAAAGTTGAAATCGATTTAAATTATTTTACGTTTGACCAAATCGCATACACCTATCGTTTTACTAAATTGGGTAAATAAACTGATGTATATGGGTCATGTTGGAAATTTTATTCCATATCATTTTACGATTAAATGGGAAAGTTTTGGAACTGAATTACATAGATTTCTCCTTCTGGAACTTATACCAACATTTGTTGCACATGTTTTAGTACAGAAAACTATTTTTTTTACGAACACGACATAAATTGATGCACGTTAGGACCATAGGGGTCCATTTGAAAAGCCGTTGTGCCTATTTTATTATTGTCATTATTAGCGTGATTATTGATCAAATGCTTTTCGAAATTGTTTTATATGCGTGGCGTTTGTGACCACTTTGCATAACTACCGAGTAAGCGGTAGTGGACTTTTACACGCACGATTAACTACTATAAGGATTTTATGTTTGAAAGTTTATAAAATCTCAATTGCATATTTGTTGAGTCCTATAGTCGAAAATCCTTGAACTCATTTGGGTTATAGATTTGAACCCCCTTGAGAAAGGACTTGTAATCAGGGACTAGAGGAGTCCTTGGGAATCGAAACGTCAGATGATCCGACTTGTGGTCAGTTTTGGAACTTTGGTTTTAAGTTTAGCATAGGTACACGCATAAATAGTTGAGGTATTAGAATTAGGCTTTCTCCCAGTTAAGTAAAGGAGTGATCATTCTGCTTTGGTAAATCTGCGGGACAAGGTCTTGTGATTTTATTTGCGTATGGTTGAATTTGATTTGATGGAACTACTTGTACGTTCAGTATCAGGTTATGTATTGGTGGGGTATCACCTCAATGAGTCTTTGTGAATAAAAGAAATATTGTGGTTCGTTTGTTAGAGATGTACAAGTGGAATATTAGTGCCAGGTTAGGTGTCAATTCTAAATTCGACAATACAAGTCCGGAATGGAATGTTTTGCGGTAAACCCACGTTTGGGGTATAGTCGTTTTGAGGATAGGTGTCGACATTCGATTTTGAGGACAATGACCGTTGGAGTGCTTCAAGAACATTTCAATTAAACCTTGTGTGTACGCAGTTAAGTGGTAACTTTAAGGTTGTTAGATGTTTGTGATTAAGTACCAATGATCAAGGTTTCTTGATCTGGTAAAGGTTATATCGACCATTATGATTGATGTTTAAGTATAGTTTGGAGTTGTGCAATCGCCAAATTTGAATAGACCGACCCCGTGGAGAATGTTTTGGCACATCCCTGGAAGGATGGCTCTACCAATAGCAAGGGCGAATGATTAAGGGATTATGGGGATTCTTTGGGTCGGGTGTTGATCATCGGAATACAAATCCGTAATCGTGTTGAACTGGTACGGGCTTGGAAGAGAGAGGTTGAGGTCACAAACTACCCTTGAGGTAGTATGTGTCACCCAAGATTGGGAGACAACCACAACCTTGTGGATTAGAAGCTACTTTAGTAAGTCAAGCGTTCGCTCGGATATAAGGGTAATGTGCCCAAGGGGGACATTCGTCGTGAGTATCAGCATAGGGTTTATCGTGGTCGTTCTGGCAAGTGGATTAAGGACAACCTAATATGCAGGCAATGTTAAATGGGAATCTAGATTTCGAGGACAAAATCTCTTTTAAGGTTGGGAGGATTCTAATACCCGTAATTTTCGGTGAGTAAAGGCCACCTAGACATTTTTGCAACTTGTAAATGGCGGGATTTATGTTGGGAAAACATTATTTAAAGTCCCTTGGAGTATCGGGAGTCTTGGCGCTGAAAAAGTCGAGTTTCGGAGCTTGGTACGGGCACAGCTACAATGCCCGGCGACTATGACAGTGTCATAATCGCACCTGGCGATGTAGCAGCAACAATCAGAACAGGGAGGGGAGCTAGCGACAAAGACCAGACATTGCCCAGGGCAATGTCTCCTGGCAATGTCACACCAGGGGTTTGTGTGCTGTTAATTTCGGGATTTTGGTTCTTTTCTTCATTCTCACCTCACATTTCACTCCAACTCTCTCTAAACTCTCCCAAGATTACCCAAACCTATCTATGGTGGTTTTGATCCATTAAATGCCTCCATCCTCCTAGGTTATAATCTTGGTTATAAGTTATAAATGCTTCATTAATGATTTCTTAATGAATGGTATCCAAAATTTCGGATTTGATGATTTTGGAGAAATTAGTTCAAAATTAGGGTTTGGCCAAATTGGGGATTTTGATGTAAAATGTTTGGGGAACGATTCTAAATGGATTGAATATGATTATTTATGGTTGGAAATTTGTGGATCTAGGTTTTGGAAGGATTTTGCTTGTGGATTCGGATTTCTTCAAGGAAGCTCAAGTTGGGGTAAAATCTAGATTTAGCCAAAATCTAGCAAGGTGAGTTCAAGTTGATTTGTGAAAACGGTGTACATGCCAAAATGTCTATTTTAAAGTGTTTATATGTTTTACATGAAATTATTAACTGTTGAGTTATTTGGTAAGTCTTGATTATTTGAAGTGTTTAATTTTATAAACTTTTTAAAACACCCACATTTGGGATATTGAGCACTTTGATAAATAAGGCTTGAGTATTGGTATTTTAATGAGTTAGTTTATGGAAGTAGAATTTTGAGTATAAATTCATTTTATTGTGAGTTATGGGACGTTTTGAAAGGATAAATGGTATAAACTCACTTGGAAAATGATTCGTCCCAATCCAAACTATGTTGGAGTTATTTTTATATTTTGGAGCATGGGTTGCATAAATGAGGGTCGTATACGTTTTGGTTTCATTTTATAATTTTCTTATAGTTGGTCTTTCAATTGTTGAGCTTATGGCTCAGTTTGGACCTCGTTGGGTCTTAGGGACAACTGTCCGGGTTTTGATAGCTCGATGTAGAGCGTTTGGTCACGATTTGCATTTACTGCATCTTATTTGGGAATTACATGTTTTGAATGCGTTAATTCATTCGTTTGGAGTCATGTAATGTTTTTAGCTAGTGCAATGGATCCATAGGCACAATGTTCTTAATGTCCCATTTTTGAAAAGTTCACTACCTTGGCACAGAATAGGCATCGGGTCACCATGGTAAGTAAGGTGTGGACCTATATGGTCGGGCATCGTCCCATGGGCAGTAAGGTGTAATTCCATTGTGCATAAGTTCCCGTTTTGGAACTGAGTTCCCGTTTTAGAACACTCAAGAATAGACTCAGAGGGGTTGACTTGATGTTTTCGAGCAACAGACTTAGAGGAGTTGAGCTCGATATGTTTTATGAGTATAATCCATACGTTTTGGTTTTCTACATAGTTATGTGACCTACTTTTGTGTTCCGTCACGTGCAATGTAATCGGGTCTCCCTCGTCACCGAAAGGTGTTGTTTTAGGTATAGAGTTTTATAATTCATGTTTTCGGTGACGTTTTCAGCATGGGTTGTTATCCATGTTCTAAGGTTTTGAATATTGAGTCTTATCCATGTTTTCAGATGTTTTGGATGATAGAGTTTATCCACGTTCTCAATATTTGGTTGTTAAAGTATAAGTTATGTTTTGCATGAGTTTTGAGTTTTGGATTTATATTCGAAGAAACGTTTGTATCAAGGTTTTAATCATGAAAACGATGAATGTTGGAAAAGAAATTGTTTTTAGTCTGAATGTATTTTATTTTGGAAAATCATGTTTTAAATAACACTCTTAGAGTTTATTGTTTTACATATCTATGATGAAAACTCTTGAGCTCACTAAGCGTTAAGCCTAACATTTTTATTTATTGGCATGTACATCAGGTTCAGTTGGGGAATGGTTCTAACAATACTATGAAGAGATGTGCTCTAGTTTTACACAAGGGTAAGTAGTTTGGGAAGTCTTCCGCAGTTTGGAGATAGTGACTGTTATGGGATTTTAGTATCATCCGTCCCTATTATAGTCCGTGTGTAAAGATTGAAATGTGTTTATTGAAGTTAGACCGTGTATAAAGATTGAAACTTGTTGTTGTAGATGAACCAGTTATCGATGTATTTAGAAAATTTTAAGTTAGTTGCTATTTCCAGATTTGAGGATGTTACATTTAAAATGCTTCTATTTATTTCTAAATATGTGATAATGGTTCGACTAGTTAAAGTCAATATTTTCTTGGTAGATTTTACTTTCATAAAATTTTTCTTCTAAACTTATTTGATGTAAACGAGAAGTGTTACACGTCAGAATTGGGCATGTTGTTCTTGTTTCCCTTTTATTGTTAATTTTGTAATTGCCGATTTTTGATTTTTTTCTCAGATTCCTCTTTCAAAGTTTTCGCAGATGCGTTGAGTAGTGGAGGGTTTATCAAGGTAATATTTTTGGAGTGTGAAGTTTTATGTCTTCTGTTTAATCTTGTGCTTCCTAATGGTTGTTCTTTTGATAAATGGACATATTATATTTGGCTTTATGGTCCTTTTTTGGAGTTTTCAGATAGATTGGTTTAATTTAGAGATTTGGGGTTTAATTTTTAGATTTGCAATAGATTGGAGAAGCTATTTAGATTCTAATGGTTGTCACACAGATGGTCTCTAGTCTATTATCTAATGATATGGTTTAGAGGGTGAACTTATCTTGGTTTCAAATACGACTTTCTGATCTGTTTGGCCCTTTCTTACACCTGTTGGAATCTGTTGGTTTCATACTCATTATTGGTGTTATTGTTGGTTGTTTTCAAGTTTAGGTTTCTACATGTTTATGTGGATTTCTGATTAGAATAATAGCAATATATATATATATATATATATATATATATATATATATATATATATATATATATATATAAGAAGGCATTATTCCCGTGCTCCTTCTACCTCTCTATGGGATAAGTGTTGTAAGCCTACATGGTTATAAATCTTGATTTCTTTGTTGAAGCCATACACGTGGATCTGTTTTACAAAATAGTTTTGAAAACAAAGAAGCACTAGAAAGTATAAATGTTTCCTTCTTCCCTGAGGTAATGTTTACTAAGACTTGACATATAGATTTGAACTTTTGAATGCTTTAGAGTTTAAACTTACTGGTGAGGAAAAATATTAGAAAGGGGTGAGTTTTTCTAAATTCAAGAAAAACATATTTGGGTTTCAATGTTGAATCATTTTGGAGTTCTGAATGGTATTTAACACACTTTTGTATTCTAATGAATTGCATCAACAAACTTGCTCAAGCTGGAATCAGGATATGAGTTCTTACTTTGTGAGAATATGGAAATGGGGTTAATTGTTTAGGTTTTAATCACATTTTTGGTTGGTTTACACTCATCAATAGGTTAATACATTTTTTATGTCAGATTGTGCAGTCACGGGTGTAATACCCTAAAATAGGGGTAAATTTAAACCCGAATAAACACGACAAATGACACTTAAATATGAAGTAATCACCCAAAAAGGGAAACTGTAATAACGTTTACAAATTCTATAATTGGACAATAAAGTCGACAACAAACTAATCTAAATCAATTACATCTAGATTATGACAGTTGTCAACCTAATCTCCCAAAAGTGTCTATTCCTTTCTGTACGCCAATATCCCAAAAGTTTATCTCCAAAAGTTGCCGCTAACGACCAACACTCGTCTCTCATTTCTTGAAAGCCCCAATCGTTAACAGAACTTGTTATACATGTCATTTGAGAACAAACATTTTATAGAAATAAATTGGAAATGATTGAAACATAAATAAATAGTTTTTCAATGATTTAGAAAGGTAAAGCGTGCCAAATAACCACATAAGACCTTACGGTCCAAAAGCATCTTACGATGACTGAGGAGACCCGATTTCCAAGGATCCTAGCGGAACACAAAAGTAACCCACTTTCCAAGTTGTGAGCTCAATATTGGTACCCATGACCACGAACAATGCCGACTCGTAGATAGATGTCGGGGAGGGCACCCGAGGATCCCAATAATACTCATTCACTAGGATTACATTTACGACACATGGCTAGTATCCGATCCCACATAACCGTACCAAATTGCCTCCGATGATACAATGTCTCAACTAGTTACAAAGGGGGAAACATCCCAAAGTAAGCTGACTCCTATTCCTATGGATCCAATAATAATAGTCTAAGCCTTGTCACAATTACATTTGTGACAAAACTATACTCACATATATAGTTTCTTAACAACGTTTCCATAAAATGGTTCCCTTGCATATATAGCTCCCTAGGAACTAAATCCATAATTTAGCATTCAAATTCCCATTTTCCAAATGCCAACATAAAGAATTTACAAACAAGTTTCCAAAGGTCATATAACTTTAAAATATCCATTTTTACCATAAACATCACCTATTTGTTTCCTTCTCCAAAAATCCACATTTCAAGGTAACTTCTAAAATGTTAAAAAACCATAATGTAATCAAAATGGTTCCAATTTAACATTTAACCGTAAATATACACTTAAAATCACATTTTAGATCACCATCCATAAAGCTCTTCCTCATATCCAAAAATAGTGAAAACCCTAAAACCTCAAAAATGTCAAGTTAGGGCAAAATATTTCAAACAAGGAATATAAACGAGGAGATGTTTTAGGAGTTCAAAATGTAGGATTTTGACATGTATAAAGTTTAAGAAAAGGTAGTATGAACTCACCTCTTAGGTTTAAGATGTAAACCTAGAAAACCCTAGAAGTAGGAGGATGGTAACTTGCACATGAGGATGATGACACCTTCACACTTAATACTTATAACCACCTATAAGCAACCATAAATGTGTGAGAGGAAGGTAGCTAAGAAGATTAAATGCATAGAGATGGAAGAACTTACCACCAAACTGCAGATAAAAACAACCTAACTCTCTCAAAATTAAGATAAAATGACCAAGAAAACGGGGATGTATAATTTATACCCCTTGCCCGATCCCTGCGACCTTGACTCGGTGTTAACCCCAAGTATCTCTATTGTAAAAGTATTGAAAAATTTATCAAGTCAATAAGACCTCAGAGATTACTAAGACAAGCTCAGAAGAAAACTTCAGAGACAATCTCAACTCAGAGATCACCTCAGAGGTACCCTCAGAAGACATCAGAGCAAGGCATTCCCTCTGAAAATTATCTCTGAAGTTCTGCAATGCGATTGTTCACCAAGTATGGAGCTCCAATCTAGCCGTGTCACGTTAGCTATGAAAAGATACTTTACACTTTACACGTGTCACAATAGGATTTAATAGTAGAAAAAGTACTCCTGATCAGGCTATAAATAGGACATGATTGTAGTACTAAAAAAAGGAGAATTTGCAATTCCACTAACACGTACTGTAATTGTAATAGCATAGTGGTGAGAGAGATTTTGTGAGATTACACACACCTTACGGTGTTCTTGGTGTTCTTCACATTTTACTGGAAATATATTCGAGCTTTTCATCCTATTTTATTACATATATTTCAGTAATCTCTTCTCTATTTAATTATGCATGATCAAGATATTATGCAAATGTTATTGCTTCCGCTTATCATTCTTGTTTGCATATATCACAAGTAGAATCAGGGAACCAACCATTGGTATCAAAGTAGATTGATTTGCTGAAATCAAATCGCTCCAATCTTTTCCAGGTTGATTCTTACTTGTTGCTCATTTGATTCTTTTCTGAGATTATCATTCCATTTATTGTTTATTATAGACCTTGTGACATTCATCATATTTCTTTAATAAACAAGCAAATCTTATTCCAGATTAGAATATAGTACTTTATTTATAGTGTTTTATATTCTCGGGTCACTTTAATCTTTAGTTTGTTCTCCTTTGATCATCTCAGTTTGCTATTCTCTTTAAGAACACACATCTTGTTCATCTTGTTCATCTTTCTACTCTTTTCAAATGGCGAATCAAGGCATTAATGCTATTTATACTATTGGTTCCTTAACCAAACCTCCTACTATCCTAAGGGAAGAATATCCCCAATGGAAGATCAGGAACCAAACCTCCTACTATCCTAAAGGAAGAATATCCCCAATGGAAGATCAGGATGGTTAACTTCATGGATAGGATTGACAAAGATCTGATGAGATCAGTTACACAAGGACCTTTCCAACCAATGCTTACGGTTCTGCGTGTCCTTGCCTCAACCACCATAGCAGAAATAGGTGCCTCATCTTGAACCAAAAATATCTGGTTTTATTGATGAAGAACTTTCCAAAATGGAAAATGATCTAAAAGATGTTAGACTCATGATAATGGCCATTCCAAACGACAATTTTCAAGAACTAGACTCTTGTGTTACAACAAAAGAAATCTAGGATCAACTGTTAAACCAACTTGAGGGTGGTATCAAAACCCAGAAAAACAGAAGAACTCAATGCATCAATGAATACAATGATTTGTCTGCTCTTCCTGAAGAATCTTTACAACAGACCTACAATCGTTTTAATGTGCTCATCAATAAAGGCAAAAAAAAATGTGGGGTTGTAAGATCTAGGGATGATAACAGTGTCTTATTCTTGAATAGCTTAAAAGATGAATGGTTACAACTCTCCATGTCTTTGTAAGCAAATCAGGATCTTGGTGCATGGACTCTTTCTGATGTCTATGGCACCTTAGCAGCACAAAAGAAGGATGTGATCAAGCAGAAAGGAAAGATCTCAGTAGGAGGACCTCTGGATCTCATCTCTGAGTCCAAAGGTACCTCTGATGAAAAGGCACTAAGAGAAAATGAATTCAGAGATAAGAAGATCAGAGATGAGTCAACAAAGGACATAGATCAATCCAGAGATTCTAAAAGAAAAGCAAAGAAAGCCATGATTGCTGACAGTAAAGATGAGATCAAACTATATGAGTTTGAGGAAGATGAAGATATAAATTCTTTTTCCATGCCCTTTGCTCTTATAACTCACTAGTTCAATAAGAGATTTGGCAAGAAAGTATTTGATACCAGAGGTAGAGATGAAGAGAAGAGAGGATATCAGAGAGAGGACCACCATCAACAAAGACCTTCCCCTCATCATGATCAGAGATCTGTGCACTTTCAAAATCAGAAACCTGCACAGTACCAGTTAAAGTTCATTCAACAAGATCCTCAGAGGCCAGAAACCACCACAATCACAAATCATAACGATGGAAGATGTTTCAGATGTGGCAAACTAGGTCACTTCTCTGCTAACTGCAAAGGTAGACTGATTAAGGATCAGGACTACCACAAAAACAAATACAAGTTTAACTTCAAGGAAAGAATTTTAGTTTCATAGAGAGAAATTTGGGTCTCTTATTCTTCTTTTGATGATGAATCAGAGCACACCGATTTCTGTTGTATTGTTGTTACTACTGATGATGGCTCAGAGGAGACTGTCAGAACTGAAGTGGTAGAGCACATATTTATTGGATTCAAGATCATCAAGATTGAAGACGGAAATTTGAAGTCAAAGCTGAAAAAGTCAACTCTCAATTATAAAGTCTAGGTCCTTTGTAATAAATAGTCAAAGTTTATTTTGTATTTTCGTTTTTAGTCCTTTTTCCCTTAAAATAGGTTTATGGTTTAAATTAGGTTTTTAGGTTTTTGTTTGGGATCTGGTTAGTGTTAGCAGCCGTACATTCTAAGATTGAGAGAGAGAGAGAGAGAGCTACGGCTATAGAGAAAAACAGAGAGAACTTATCGAGATATTCATATTCAAGCCTTGTAACCATTTGAATCGATTGCTAATTCAATATCAGGTTTGCTTATTCATTATTGTTTGATTGATTTGCTTGATTAGAACTTAAATTATTGGGACAATCATGAAGACTCTTTGGATGCTTTTGAATTCAATGCTGAGGTATGTTCCTCACCTGTTTCTGAAAATGAAAATGGACTTGAGATGGATGTTTTAAAACTAAATGGAGAATTTCAGAAACTTAAACATAAACTTTTAGAAGAAAAGTAAATGATAAAACAAGCTCAGAAAAGTCTCAACTTCTATGAAAGAGAAAAAGACATTTTAGAAGAAGAAAAGAAGGAGATTTTCACAAAGAAGTTTGAGCTTGAGAAAAGACAAATGTTGAAAGAAAAATACTTTTTTGATAAGGCTAAAGAATTTGAAAAAAAATTTAAAATCCAAGGAGGAAGAAGTAAAGAAATGAGCGTATGAGAGACTCAACTTTGTTGCTCTAACAAACTATTTTCAAATGAAGAGAGAGAGCATTTGCACCAATCTCTTCAAAGAAAAGAACTCTTGATTAAGAAGTACAAAGATGCACAAGATGTGCATGTGAAGATAAATTCTCAGATGGACACTCATGGCTTAGGTTACAGTGACCTAGATCCTTTCACTGGAAAGAAGAAGACATCTCTGTCTTCTACCTTCTATATTGGAAAAACTCAAAAGCTTGACTTTCCATCTTTGAACTGTGCAAACATTTTCAAAAGAGTTAAGACCTTTGAAGGATCAAGAACCAGGAAGCTTGATTTCAAAAACATCTCTTACACCACTGTCTTTGATCTAAAGAAAATTTCAAAAACCAAAGATCAAGGCATATCTGAATCCTCAAACAAGGTTTCAGAAACTATTCAGAGCATGGATCCAAAAGAAATTTTCAAATTTGATTCCTTCATGGATCAGAAATCTGACATATCTAAAGAAGGTACCACTGAACCTCAAGCTCAGAGTGAACTCAATCCAGAGGCACCAGATTTCACTCTTAACTCTGAGGATAATGTCAGAACAAGTTTTGAAGAAGATATAAGAAGAATACCGAAACAAAACTCACTCTCTGATTCTCAAGTTAAACCTTGCACTATCAAATATTTAGTTTTTCCAACTCTAGAAGCAATGACAAGAACAATGCATCTCCAAAAGTAACTATCTCTAATAGAGTCAAAAGGGACTTTCTAGAGTTTGACTCTGACTCTAAAGTTGATGACCAGATCTTCTTTGCTCCAGAAATAGTTGTGTACAAAGCTAAACAGACAGAAGCAGGATCTGGAATTCTAAACAACCCAATTTCTTTACCGAAGAACAAATCCATAATTCCAATATGTCCTCTATTTGTGGAGGTATGTCTCAAAGCCAAAACCTCTCTGGAATTAGAAAAACAGGTGCAAGAAAAAGCAACGAGCAAAACTACCTATTTACCTTCCAAACCATATGGATTTAATCCAATGAAATTCACTCTTGAACAGAAGGGAAAGTGGAAAGTAAATGACGATTCTGCTTCTTATAATGCAGTGAATGCAAGAGAGAAGAACAACCTTTGGAACAGAGGAAAGAAACAACCTCAGAAGAAGGCCAATTTTCAATCAAACAAGTCTGAAATAGATAGGAGCTTTTGTAAAAACTCCAAAACTAAACAAATTTCAAAGATCCATTGCTCCAAAGTTTATGAATGAAAACCAAAGCTTTAAGAAAACATCTCAGTGTTCTCTCAATTGAAATTGTGTTAATTTATTGCTCAAATTAAGGAATCACCTTAATGGTCCTCACTGTGTTCTGAATAGGTCACCAAAAGGGAAAAATCCTAAGACTAAATCTCAGAACAAACAGAGGAAGGTACTTGGTAAAACATCACAAAATGGAAACCTAGAGGACCTAAAGGATACACTCATACCTAACAAGAAAGGACCCATTATGAGATGGGTACCTAAAAGGAAACTCTATATCTTTCATGCAGAAACAACGTGTGCCAATCTGGTATCTCGACTCTGGATGTTCACGACACATGACTGGAAATAAAGAGTTATGGTCCTCTTTCAAAGACAAGTTAGGAGGAACTGTAACTTTTGGTGACAATAGGCAAGGAAAAATAAGAGGATATGTGGTATTATCCAAAGGAGACATCTCTGTCTCTAAGGTTGCTTATGTAGATGGGCTAAAACACAACTTGCTCAACATAAGTCAACTATGTGATCATGGTTTTGATGTCAAATTCCAGAAGAAATATTGTTCATTACTTACTAATTTTGGTCAAGAGTTATTCAAATCTGATAGAAAAGGTAATCTCTATCACACGAAATTCAACTAACACACGAATTCAGAGAAGCTCTGTTTAGTCTCTCTGAACAATGAAGATGCATGGCTCTGGTATCGAAGGCTCTCTCATATGAACTTATTAACTCTTGAAAAATTAGTAAAGTTAAATTTGGTAAAAGGCCTACTATCTCTGAAGTTTGACAAAGACCATCTTTGCTCAGCATGTGAGATGGGTAAGCTCAAAAGAGCTTCTCACAGGACTAAGAGTGATCACAATTGCCTAAGACCCTTGCACATGGTACATATGGACCTCTGTGGTCCTATATCAGTGCTAAGTCTTTTTGGAAAGATGTATTTTCTTGTATTAATAGATGAATACTCAAGATATACTTGGATTGAGTTCATCAGAGCTAAATTTGATGTCCAGATGTACTAATAAGTTTGTTGAAAAGAATTCAGGTACTGCTAAATTGCAAGGTTCAGAAGTTAAGGAGTGACAATGGTATTGAGTTCAGAAATGCTACTCTTGAAACATACCTTGTCAATGAAGGCATCTCTCAAAACGTCTCTGCAGTCAGAACCCCTTAGAAAAATGGGGTTGTGGAAAGAATAAACAGAACCTTAGTTGAAGATGCAAGAACGATTGTTGGGTCTGAATGTGTTAAGTATGGTTTATGATGATTAATATTCATGATTAATGCTGCTAAGTGATTACTACTGCTAGGCCATCAAGATTACTAATGCTGAGTATTAATGCTGCTAGTAGTTAATACTGCTTGGAAATTACTACTGCCAGATGAAGTTAATGCTGCTGGATGATTAATACTGCTGAGGATGATTAGTGCTGCTTATAAAGATAAAGATAGAATGATTGCTTGGAACGAAAGAATAGGAGTTGGAGACATTGCTGAAGATAATTATGGACTGGATTCTGAAGAATAATATTTTCTTTGTAATTATCTTATAATCTGTTTTGTATATATAGTATAGATAATTGATAGTCTTAGATACGAATACTTTGATAGAGTTGTTTTAGAGAATTAACCTCAAGACTAGTATTGATCCTTTCTATAGAGAAGTATAGAACGTCTGTTGAGTCGGTTCAACAGATTGAGGTTGTGTTTGTAATCATTAAGTTTTATGCAATATAAACTTATGATTTGAGTTCATAATATGTGTTTTGATTATTTGTTAAAGTGTTATTCCGCTACTTATTTAACATTGTTTCTGAGTTTGTATTAAATTATTGTTTAGAATTTTCGATCTTGACAAGTGGTATCAGAGCTAGAAAACTCAGAAATCTATAATCATGGATGGTTCAAGCGATAGTGTTCTGGTCTCAAAGGTTCCCATGATCAAACCCAATGAGTTTGACATGTGGAAGATCAGAATCAAGCAATATATTCTTCTCACAGACTTCTCAATGTGGGACATCATTGAGAATGGTCCCTCTGATGGAGGAAAGATGGATGCAGATGGCAAGAGACCTCCACCAAAGACTGATGGAAAGAGGAAGATGAGGCAGACAGAGATGAAAGCCTTGAGCACTCTGCTCTTGGAAATTCCTAATGAGTATCAACATCAATTCTGCAACTGTTCTGATGCACAAATTCTATGGAATGCACTGGAGAAAAGATTTTCTGGTACCAAAAGTACCAAGAGAAATCAGAAGGCCATCCTGAAGCAGCAATATGAAAACTTCATGTCTACAAAGAATGAGTCCATGACTTAAACTTTTGATAGATTTAATAAGTTAATTGGTGAATTGGCTACTGTTGGTGTCCAGATAGACCAAGATGATGTCAACAGAAATTTTTTAAGATCTCTTGGTGATGAATGGACTATGTACACTGTCTCCTTCAGACAGAATGACCAACTGGAGGACAAGGAACTGGATGACCTCTATAATGACCTTAGGGTGTTTGAAGCAAAGGTAGAAGCAAAGAAGAGACCCTCTGGATATTCATACAATGCTGCTCTTTTATCATCCTCTACTGATTCTGCTGCTAATACAGAATTAGTTAGTGCTGCCCATGGATCAAAGCAAGATGGATCTAATGACTCAGTCTTAGAAGCTTTTCTAGCCAGTCATGCTAATTCCACTCTAATTAATGATGACTTTGAACAAATAAATGCAGATGATCTGGAAGAGATGGATATCAAGTGGCAGATGGCTATGCTCACAATGAGGGTAAAAAGATTCATCAAAAGGACTAGAAGGAACAACTTTGCTCAGAAAAGATAAGATGGGGTTGGATTTGATAAATCCAAGGTTGAATGTTTCAAGTGTCACAAGCTGGGGCACTTTGCAAGAGAATGCAGAAGTGGAATTCCTCAACAACATACTAGCAACCATCAACCATCACAGTCCACTAGCTTCAACAACAGGAACTCTTCTCAAGCTCTTGTTTCCCAAGAAGGAATGGGATTTGATTGGAGTGACCAAGCAGAAGAAGCAGTTCAGAATCAAGCTTTAATGGCTAAAGTTTCAGAGTCAGCAAGCACTGATATTACCACAGAGGTAACATCTAATATTTGCTCTAAAACATGTATTGAAACTGTTAAAAAGTACAGGGATCACAATCAGAGTATGTGTGATGACCTTAAAAGGTTAGAGAAAGATAGAAGAGAGTATGTTTTGATTGTTGAGAGGTTTGAAGAACAAATTAAGTCATACCAGGCTAATGAACTTCAACACTATTATGATACCAACTACTGGAAGTGGGAGAAGAATCAGTTAGAGACTAAACTAGAGAAGGCCAAAACAGAATGTGAGAAAATCAAGAGTGAGTTTGAGAAAGCCAAACTTGATATTGAGAAATATTCCAATGCCTCTAAAGCAATGGACTCACTTCTAAAAACTCAAGTTCATGACAAGCTGAGAAGAGGTATAGGCTATAACACCACCCCTCCACCATACAACAATAACTATATCCCTCCCACTTCAGATCTCTTAGAAAGATAGGACAAGAAGGAATTAACTAAAGGATCCACTGAAGTAGATCCTTTAGACAAAGTAGTGGTTGAGGCAGATTCTGAAGAAGAGGACTCTGAGAGTAAGAATGAGGAAGACCACAAAGATATTCCCTTAGAAAACCACATTATGACAAATGAAAGGGGGGGGGGGTAAACCTTTTGTCAAGAGTGAGAAAGTGAAGTCTGGGGAAGAGACTGTTAAGAATGAAAAAGCTGAGACCTCTAAGAGAGGGAAGGGAAAGGTACAGGGAGTCCATTACATGCAAACTACTGTCGTTAATCCCTGTACTTGTAAACAGAATAAGCCCCAACAACATGACAAAATAAGGGGAAATCAAAGAAATCGAAATAATCAGTGGGCTTTAAAACAAGGAATTGATCTGAGAAAAACTAACAGACCAAAGCCTTGTTTTATCTGTGGCAAGTTAAATCATCTAGCCAAACACTGTTATTTCAATCCTATTAACCAAAGGACCACTTTTCAAAGAAATATACAAAATCCTGTTGGTTATAGGAAGCAAATAAGGAATCATATGGCTGAGGATAGGGCACCTATAAAATCTCATGCTCAGAATAAGTTTGCTAATTCAAAGAAAATACGCCAAATAAGCCAAGGAGTAACTTAAATAAAAAGAAAGCAAACAACTTTGTCCAGGTTTGGGTTCCAAAAGAAAAGAAATCTGTTAGTACTGCTACTACAAATAGTACTGCTGACAAGAATAGTGCTGCTGCAAGCAATACTACTGCTAACCCAGTTAGTACTGCTAACAAAGTTAGTACTGCTAACCCAATTAGTACTACTAATGATGTTAGTACTGCTAACAAAGTTAGTACTGCAAATCAAGTTAGTACTGCTTCCAGTGACAGGCTCATTATTCTGACAAAGTATTCAAGCAATAAGATTCCTCAGTTTGATAATCTTATCAAGTCTGAATATGAATATGTTGATGAGAATGGGAAACCCAAGACCACTTTGGCTTGGGTTCCTATTAAAAACTAACTGCTTTATTATATGTGCAGGGCAACCAACAGCTCAAGGGAAGGAGCATTTGGCATGTTGATAGTGGTTGTTGCAGGCACATGACAGGTAACATGACCTGCCTTCAAAACTTCAAAAGAATTGATGGAGGACATGTTGCTTTTGGTGATAATCCAGCAGGTGGAAAGATAAGTGGAAAAGGTAATGTGTCAAAAGGTAAGATGATATTTGAGGATGTATACTATGTTGAGCAATTGAGATACAACCTGTTAAGTGTATCACAGGTCTGTGACAAGAAACATAGCATATTATTCAATGATACTGAATGTATTATCCTTGCTCCAGGGTTCAAGGTAGTTGATGAAAGCATGATACTACTTAGAACTCCTAGAAAGGACAATGTTTATTGCTTAGACTTAGAGAGTGTAGTTTCTGATTCATCTCTAAATTGTTTATTTTCAAAAGCTTCATTGGATGAATCATCTCTTTGGCACAGAAGGATGTGTCACATGAACTTTAAGACAATGAACAAACTTGTGAAAAACAACCTTGTAAGAGGTTTGCCACAAAAGGTATTTTCATGTGATGATCATTGTGTTGCATGTCTTAAAGACAAACAACACAAAACTTCTCATAAGTCCAAAGATATAAATACAATCTCTTCACCTCTAAATTTACTGCACATGGATCTGTTTGGTCCTACAAATGTGATGAGTATTGGTAAGAAATCCTACTGCTTGGTTATTGTTGATGATTTCTCTAGATTCACTTGGGTCTATTTTCTGAGGACTAAGGATGAGACATGTGGACTGATTAAATCCTTTGTTCTTAGAGTTGAAAACCAAAAAAATCTAAGAGTTAAAGTTATTAGGTCTGATAATGGAACTGAATTTAAAAACAATGACCTAAACAACTTCTGTGAGGAAAAAGGCATTGAGAGACAATACAGTGCTCCTAGGACTCCTCAACAGAATGGTGTTGTTGAAAGGAGAAATAGGACTTTGATAGAAGCTGATAGATCTCTATTGGCAGATTTAAAACTTCCAATCACTTTTTGGGCAGAAGCAGTTAATACTGCCTGCTATGTTCAAAACAGAGTTCTAGTAGTGAAGTCTCAAGACAAGACACCTTATGAGCTTTTTAAAAAGAAGAAACCTTTTATTGGATTTTTCAAACCATTTGGGTGTCCTTGCACAATTCTCAATACCAAAACTCACATAGGCAAGTTTGATAGCAAAGCTGAAGATGGGTTTCTTGTTGGATATTCATCTCAAAGTAAGGCCTACAGAGTTTTCAACACCTTTTCTAGAATTATTGAGGAAAGTGACAATGTCAAATGCAATGAGAACACACCAAATCAACTTGGTTCAGGTCCTGATTGGCTATTTGACATTGATTCACTGACTAATTCTTTGGGTTTCAGTAATGAGCATAATACAGAAACAGGGACAGAAAATGTACAAGTACAAAGACAAGAGTTTGTACTGTTCCCAACACCTACTGCTGATCCTGTTGAATTCTGTGACCAAGATAAGAAAGATACTTCAGATTCAAAGGACACTGAACCAACTCAGAATGAAGAGGACAGAGGTGAAAAGGAAGATCAACCCTCAGATTCAGGAATCAAAGGTCCTGAGATGCCATATTTGGAAGAAGATGACACAGATGATGATAACTCTTCAGTTTTTGGTGGCAGCACTCCTGAAAATAATGACTCTAATCTGGAAGCAGATATTAATGAAGAGGCTGTTCATCAAACAAGAGTTCTGAAAAATCCTCCTCCTCAATTGGTGATTGGTGACATCAATTCACCTATAATCATAAGGAATCAGAGTAAGTTGGGAGGATTGAAAGATATTCAATCAGGTTTACTTTCTTGCTTTCTATCTGTTGGGAACTGAAGAATTTATCAAGTATGGTTAATGCTGCTAGTTCAGAGTTAATACTGCTAGAAGATTTAAAGGTTAGTACTGCTGAGTGTTACTACTGCTAGTAGTTAATACTGCTGGTCAAAGTTAGTGCTGCTTAAACAAAGTTAGTACTGCTTAGCTAGTTAGTACTGCTAGTGGTTAGTACTGCTTAGTAGTTAATGCTGCTAGAAGAAAGTTAATGCTGCTGAAGATTAATACTGCTTATATGATGAAGATTCGTATGAAAGGATATACATGGAAGCTTAGAGATATACATAGAAGATATACTGAAGATATTTTATTCATTGTAATTATCTTTGTATTCAGTATATATATATAGTATTGTTTAGAATAGGATAATAACTTTTAACTTTAAGTTTTCATTATTTTTAGAGAAAAACAACCTCAAGGCATAGATCCTAATTCTAGAGATGTAGAATTCGTATTGGTGAGTCTGTTCATCAATATTGAGGTTGAGTGAGTAATCTTGTAACTTCAAAGCATCAAATAAAAGCTTACAGTTTGTTATTCATATTTACTGTGTTGATTTACTGTTTCATTGAATATCAAAGTGTTATTCCGCAAACTTCTTTGATATTGTTTCTGAGAATTAATTCTTGTTGAGAATTCGATCCTGACAAGTGGTATCAGAGCCTGATTTCTCAGAAACAACTATTCATCATGGAAAATCTTACAGAATCAAGCAGTACTTTGGTCTCAAAAGTTCCAATGCTTAGATCCAATGAATTTGACATGTGGAAGATCAGAATCAAGCAATATATTCTCCTCACAGATTACTCTATGTGGGACATCATTGAGAATGGCCCATCTGATGGAGGAAAAATTGGTGAAGATGGCAAAAGAACTCCTCCAAAGACAGATGTAGACAGGAAATCAAGACAGACAGAGATGAAAGCCTTGAGCACACTGCTCTTGGCCATTCCAAATGAGTATCAACACCAATTCTGCAATTGCACTGATGCACAGATGCTCTGGAATGCTCTAGAGAAGAGATTCTCAGGTACCAAAAGTACCAAGAGAAATCAAAAGGCAATCTTAAAGCAACAGTATGAAAACTTCATCTCAACTAAGAATGAGTCCATGACTCAAACTTTTGACAGGTTTAATAAACTAATTGGTGAACTAGCTACTATGGGAGTACAGATTGATCAAGATGATGTGAACAGAAAGTTCTTAAGGTCCCTCGGAGATGAATGGACCATGTACACTGTGTCATTCAGACAGAATGATCAGTTGGAAGAAAAAGAACTTGATGATCTGTACAATGATCTTAGAGTATTTGAAGCTGAGGTGGAGGCAAAGAAGAAGCCTTCTGGATATATTCATAATGCTGCACTCCTATCAGCATCAATTGATTCTACTGCTAACCCTGAATCAGTTAATGCTGCTAATGGAACAAACCAAGAGAAAGGCTCTGAAACTGTGTTTGAGGCCTTTCTGACAAGTCATGGAAACTCTTCTCTCATTAATGATGACTTGGAACAACTCAATCCAGATGATCTTGAAGAAATGGATATTAAATGGCAAATGGCCATGCTCTCCATGAGAGTTAAAAAGTTCATAAAAAGAACTGGGAGGAACAACTTCTCCCAAAGAAGAGAAGATGGAGCAGGGTTTGATAAATCAAAGGTGGAATGCTACAAATGCCATCTGAAGGGACATTTTGCTAGAGAATGCAGAAGTGGAGTGTCTCACAACAACAACCACCAACAAACTCAATCTGGAAGCTTCAATAACAACAGAAACTCTGCTCAAGCCCTTGTTTCTCAACAAGGAATGGGGTTTGATTGGAGTGATCAAGCTGAAGAGGCTATTCAGAATCAAGCTCTAATGGCTAAAGTATCTGATCTCCCATCTGAGGTAAGTTCTAATCTCTGTTCTAAAACTTGCATAGACACTGTTAAAAGGTACAGGGATCACAATCAGAAGATGAGTGATGACCTTAAGAGATTAGAAAAAGATATCAAAGACTATGTAAGGATTGTAGAGAGATTTGAAGATCAGATCAAAGGTTTTCAAGCCAATGAACTCCAACACTCATATGACACCAATTACTGGCAGTGGGAGAAAAAGGATTTAGAACTTAAACTGACCAAATCTAAAGAGGAGAGTGAAAAACTGAAAGAGGAGCTAACCAAGGTTAAGCTTGATGTAGAAAAGTTTTCCAATGCTTCTAAAGCAATGGACTCTTTACTACAAAATCAGATTCATGATAAGCTAAGAAGAGGAATTGGGTACAATGCAACACCTCCACCATATAACAACAATTACATTCCTCCTACTTCAGACCTGTTAGACACCAAAGATAGGAAGGACTTGCCTGAGGGAGCCACTGAAATAGATCCCTTAGATGAGGTAGTTGTTGAAGATAAGACTGAGAAAGAGGTTGGCAAGAGTAAGGAGAACAAGGTGAGTGGTGAGATTCCTCTAGAGAATAACATTATCACCAATGATGATTGTGGAAGGGCTTGGATCAAATCCAAGGACATAGAGAAGACAGAGGGAAAGTCTGGTAAGGTCCATTACAAACAGACCACAGTTGTGAATCCAGGTCCTTGCAAACAGTGTGCATGTAAGAAGAATGAGCCCCAAAAACAGGACAAAAAGAGGGGAAATCAAAGAAACTGGAATAATCAGTGGGCACAAAAACAAGGGGTTGATCTGAGTAAAATCAATAGACCAAAACCTTGTTTTATCTGTGGCAAATTGAATCATCTTGCAAAATTCTGTTATTTCAATCCTATGAAACAAAGGATGAATTTCCAAAGATCCATGCAAAAACCCTTTGGTTATAAGAAAATTGAAAAGAAACATGTGGCTAAGAAAACTGTTAAAACTAAAAGCCACATGAAGAAAAAGTCTGTTAAAGAAAGTGTCAATATGTGGATTCCTAAAAGCACTAAAACTGTTAGTACTACTACCACAAATAGTGTTGCTGACAATGATAGTGCTGCTAGAAGTAATACTACTGCTAACAATGTTAATGCTGCTAACAAGGTTAGTACTGCTAAATCTGTTAGTACTGCTAACTCTGTTAGTACTTCTAAGGTTAGTACTGCTTCTAGTGTTGGTTTTGCTAAGCCAATAACATTGACAAAGTACTCTAATAAAGAGTGCTCTGAGTTTAAAAACCTCATTAAAAAGGAATGTAAATACTTTGATGAGAAGGGAAGACCCAAGACAACTGTTGCTTGGGTCCCCAATCATACTAATTGATTTATCTAATGTGCAGGGCAACCAACAGCTCAAGGGAAAGAGCATTTGGCATGTTGATAGTGGTTGCTCTAGGCACATGACAGGCAACATGTCATGTCTTCAGGATTTCAAACATATCAATGGAGGACATGTTGCATTTGGAGACAATCTTACTGGTGGTAAGATAAGTGGAAAAGGTAATGTCACCAAAGGTAAGATGACATTTGAGGATGTCTACTATGTTGATCAATTAAAGTACAACCTGTTAAGTGTATCACAGGTTTGTGACAAACAACATAGTATATTATTTACTAATACTGAGTGTATGATCCTTGCTCCAGGGTTCAAGGTAGTTGATGAAAGCATGATACTACTTAGAACTCCAAGGAAGGACAATGTTTACTGTCTTGATTTGAACAATGTTGATAGTGATTCATCTTTAAATTGTCTTGTTTCAAAAGCTTCTGTAGATGAATCCTCCCTTTGGCACAGAAGGATGTGTCACATGAATTTCAAGACTATGAACAATCTTGTTAAAAATAACCTTGTAAGAGGTTTACCCTCAAAAGTCTTTTCATGTGATGATCATTGTGTTGCTTGTCTTAAAGGCAAACAACACAAAACTTCTCATAAGACCAAAGAGTTAAATTCTGTTTCTTCTTGTCTCCAGTTATTGCATATGGATCTGTTTGGTCCTACAAATGTTATGAGTATAGGCAAGAAATCTTACTGCTTAGTTATTGTTGATGATTACTCCAGATTTACTTGGGTATATTTTCTAAGGACTAAGGATGAAACAAGTGATCTTATCAAATCCTTTATTCTAAGAATTGAAAACCAAACTAATCAAAGAGTAAAAGTCATTAGATCAGATAATGGAACTGAGTTTAAAAATCATGATCTAAACACCTTCTGTGAAGAAAAAGGTATTGAGAGGCAATATAGTGCTCCTAGGACTCCTCAACAGAATGGTGTTGCTGAAAGGAGAAATAGGACACTAATAGAGGCTGCTAGATCTCTGTTGGCTGATTCAAAATTACCTATTACCTTCTGGGCTGAAGCAGTTAATACTGCTTGTTATGTCCAAAACAGAGTTCTAGTGGTCCAGCAAAAGAACAAGACCCCATATGAACTTTTAAATAAAAGAAAACCTTTTATTGGTTTCTTCAAACCTTTTGGGTGTCCTTGTACAATTCTAAATACCAAATCTCACTTAGGTAAGTTTGATAGCAAAGCAGATGATGGATTTCTTGTGGGATATTCATCTCAGAGTAAGGCCTACAGAGTATTTAACTCTTCTTCTAGAATAATTGAAGAAAGTGACAATGTCAAATGCAATGAGAGCACACCAAATCCTGTTGGGTCTGGACGTCAGTGGCTATTTGACATTGACTCACTAACTAACTCTTTTGGTTTCAGTAATGAGTTTACAGGAACAGGTAGTGGAGAATCAGAGATCACACAAGTTCAAGAAAGTATATCTAAATCTGTGATTTTTCCCATACCCACAGTAAATGAAGACTGTGAAAAGGAACCATTTACTGAACCAAGTCAGAGTGAAGAAGACACTAGAGATGAGGAGACTCAAGAATCAGAAGTGGCATCTGAAAACACTTCAGTTGAGTTGCATGACTCTAATCTAGAGGCTGGACTGAATGAAGAACCTAGTCATAACACCAGAGTTCAAAAGAATCATCCTCCACAGCTGGTAATAGGAGATATCTCTTCTCCTATGATGACTAGACATCAAAGCAGGCTTCAAGAAATGCAAGATCAACAGCATACAGTCCTTTCTTGCTTTTTATCCCAGCTTGAGCCTAAAAAGGCACATGATGCTATGAAAGAATCTAGCTGGATAGAAGCAATGCAAGAAGAACTGTTACAGTTCAAGCTACAAGATGTATGGGATCTAGTAGACCTTCCTAAAGGTCACAGAGCAATTGGCACAAAGTGGATTTTCAGAAACAAGAGAGATGAAAGAGGTATTGTCATAAGGAACAAAGCAAGGCTGGTGGCTCAAGGCTATACTCAAGAAGAGGGTATAGATTATGAAGAAGTTTTTGCACCTGTGGCTAGGATAGAAGCAATCAGACTATTCCTAGCCTATGCCTCTTACATGAACTTCAAAGTCTATCAAATGGATGTAAAAAGTGCTTTTCTCTATGGATCAATTGAAGAAGAAGTATATGTCTGTCAACCACCAGGGTTTGAAAACCCAAGCTATCCAGACAGAGTATATAAATTGAAGAAAGCACTTTATGGACTACATCAAGCCCCAAGAGCATGGTATGACACCCTGTCATCCTATCTCTTGGAAAATGACTTTGAAAGAGGAGTCATTGATAAGACTCTATTTATCAAAAGAAAGAAGAAGGATATCTTGCTGGTCCAAATATATGTTGATGACATTATTTTTGGTTCTACAAGAAACAACATGTGCAAGGAGTTTGAGGATTTAATGCATCAAAGGTTCAAAATGAGTTCAATGGGGGAACTTACTTTCTTCCTTGGACTCCAAGTTCAACAGAAGTCAGATGGCATTTTCATATGTCAATCCAAGTATGTGCAGGATATTCTAACCAAGTTTGGTTTCTCAGAATCAAAACCTGTCAGCACACCTATGGAAACACACAAGCAGATCACAGCAGATCTTGAGGGGGAGGACATGGATGTGCATTATTATAGATCCATGATTGGCTCTCTCATGTATCTCACAGCATCAAGGCCAGATATAATGTTTCCAGTCTGTGTATGTGCAAGATTTCAAGTTAGGCCAAAGCATTCTCACTTTCAAGCTGTTAAGAGGATATTCAGATATCTCAAAGGGCAACCCAGATTGGGACTTTGGTATCCTCATAACTCACCTTTTGACCTAATAGCATACTCAGACAGTGATCTAGGTGGGGCAAACTTGGACAGAAAATCTACTTCTGGAGGATGTCAGTTTTTGGGTGCTAGACTAGTCTCATGGCAGTGCAAGAAACAAACCACAGTATCCACATCTACAACAGAGGCAGAGTACATAGCAGCTGCAAGTTGCTGTTCTCAAGTCTTATGGATTCAGAATCAAATGTTGGATTATGGGGTAACCTTTCTACACACTCCAATCTTTATTGACAACAGCAGTGCTATTAGCATTGTAAATAATCCAGTCAAGCACTCAAAGACAAAGCACATTGGAATCAGGTATCACTTTATAAGAGATTGTAATGAAAAGAAACTTATTCAAGTTGTCAAAGTCCACACTGATAATCAGTTTGCTGATCTATTCACTAAAGCTTTTGATGTGGGTAGATTCACTTTCTTGGTCACAAGTGTGGGAATGATAAACTCTGAATAATCTTCTTCTCAAAAAGTGGTTTTATACCTGTATATTTTTATTCTTGGTGTTACTAATCTTCTTTTTCAGGATATGCATAGCAGTACTCAGTGTTTAGCAAGTTTAAAAGGAGTAAGTATAGTTAATACTGCTAGTAGTTAATACTGCTTTCAGTTAATACTGCTAGTAGTTAATGCTGCTTTCAGTTAATACTGCTAGTGGTTAATACTGCTTTCAGTTAATACTGCTAGAAGTTAATACTGCTTTCAGTTAATACTGCTAGTTAGTTAATACTGCTAGTTAGTTAATACTGCTAGCCGTTACTACTGCTAGTAGTTAATACTGCTCTAGGTTAATACTGCTTATATTCCGAATACTATAAATACTCTTTGCCCGCCTAAAAGTTCATAACGACTCTTTGCATACTGTTCCCTTGCGCTCTAAACCCTTTCTCTCTCAAAGTTCAAAGTTTTCAGGCAAGAATCTTCAAGGTCAATGGCATCAATGGCGTTCATTGACGAGCACAATGAAATCGCAATGCTCCAAAAGCCAAAACAAGTAGAAGGCTTTCATCAGATTGTGGATTTCCTCAAGTCAAGCCACATTGCTCATGCTCTTACTGTATCCCCTACAATCTACATTGAGCATCAAAAGCAGTTCTGGGCCAATGCAACCATTGTTGTGGAAAATGGTGTGCAAATGATCAAGACAAGAATCTGTGATCAACCACTAACAGTTACTGAAGAGGTTATACGCATCAGTCTACGTCTAGACGATGCCTCTGGTATAACTTCTATCCCAAATGATGAACTGTTTTCAAATCTTACAAGAATGGGGTATGGAGGCCCATTGGGTGTTTTCAAGTTTTCTAAAGCAAAATTCTCTCCCCAATGGCGTTTCTTTGTCCATACTCTAATGCATTGTATATCCAAAAAGACTACTGGATGGAGTGAGTTCAGCAGCACTATTGCTTCTGCTTTGGTATGCTTGGCCACTACCAGAAGGTACAATTTTTCACAAATGATTTTCAATGATCTTGTCTCAAACATGGGAAACAAAAAGAGCTTCTTTATGTATCCCAGGTTTGTTCAAGAAGTTATTACTCATCAATTGACGGATATACCTCAACCTGTTGGGGTATATGTACCTAAACCCCCCAAAGGCAAGGTTTTCTCAAATATGAGAAGATCTGCTGGGGACTCTGAAGGAGTTGACACCCCATTGTTCTCTACAATGATGGTGGTGTCCCAAACCAATGAAGGTATGGTAGCAGGGTCAAGGCCCTCATTAGACCAACCCACTGCTAGCCAATCCCAACCTTCCATCTCTCAAATTTTCCCTCAGTCCTTTGCTGCTAAACCCACTCCCATAATATCCAAGACATATGTCAAGAGAAAGGTACACAAGGCTCCTTCCCTTGTTGTACCTACTATTAACCAAGAGCCTCAAAGCCCTCTATTGGAGCATTCTCCAATAGAGAATATCCAAAGGGAATCCACTAGGGTGTCTCCCAACCCAAAGGAGGTGCTCTCTGAGGAGGAGGTAGAGCATATGGGTGATGAGGCTGCCACTACTCCTGCTAGCACAGAGGAGGACAGTGGTAACATCAATAAGACCTCCCCCATGGCAACTTTGAATGAGCAATCATTTGAAGGACCCTGGTGCCAAGAAACCACAGGGGTGGATAGTGCTTCTGCTAGGCAGAAGACATCTACTAATAAAAGATCCAATGATCCTTCAATAGGGGGTAACACTCCTGGAGAAGGTGAGGACAGATATAACTATGATGAATTGATGGAGACCATGGGAAACATCAACCAGGATGTCATCAAGCAAGGAAAAGAAATAGAGGAGATGAAGCTGATTATTCTATCTCAACAAGTTCAGATCACCAAACTGAAGAAAATGGTGACAAGATTGTTACAGAAAAGGAGAAGGAAGCAGTTTGTGCTCAAGAGGAGGACAAATGTTCAAGATGATTTCAACAAGGGGGAGAATTCAGAGGCTGAAGCAGAAAAAGAAAGTATTTCTGAGATGGGATTTGATGTTAAGGGGGAGAAAGCTGCAGAAAAAGAAGCACAAGAAGTAGAAACAGATAATGTTCAAACAGTAACAGGGCTATCTGTTGAAGAATTGGAAATAGCTGAAACCTTAGTAAAAGCAAAGAATGACACTCCTAAGGCTACTCAAAAGGCTAAGGGAGTGGTCATCAATGAAGGAGACCTTGAAAAGAAGACACAAGAAAGAAGTGAGGCAGGGTTGAAGGATACAAAGGGTAAAGCTAAGATGATTGAACCTGAACAACCTGCAAAGAAGAAAATTCAGATAGAACTGGATGAAGAAGTGGCAAAGCAGCTTCAGGCAGAAATGGAAAGGGAGGAACAACTTCAATCTGAGAAGGATAGAGAGCTTGCACTGAATATGGCCAGAAAACTAAATGAAGAGTATCAGAAGAGCATGAAAACAGCAGCTCAGGCCAAGCAAGTACAAGTAAAAAGAATGCCATTCAAAAAGCAGAAAAGACAACCCTCCAAGACCTTTTTGGCCAATCAGGAAAGAAGAAAGATGATAAACTTCCTGAAAGGGGCAATTGGTGTTAAGGGGGAGATGTTTACTCATATGGCATACTCTCAGGTTGAAGAGCTATACAGGAAGGTAATGACAAAGCTCCAAGGGGATTCCTCTCAAAGGGAAGAAGCAGAAAGAAGGATGAAAGAGAGACATGATCTCAACATCCAACAACCATTCCCTGAGAAAACCACACCTTCCAAAGAAGAAGCAGAAGAGAAGAAGGAAGAACCTGGAAATGTTGGTAGAGAAGCCAAGTCTGGAAAAAGAGTGAAAACAATTGCTCCAAAAAGGCAGTTGAAAAGGCCTAGGGTGGAAGAAACTGAAAAGGAAGCAGAACCTTCAGTCACATCCCCAACAGAGCCAGTACAGAGTCCAGAGCAGGTCACTAAGCAAACTGATGAAAGTATGGATCCGTACATGACAATAGTGGAACCTTTGAAAGCTGTTCCAATCTCTATGCAAGCTCCAGAGATCATCTTCTGGGATATTCTGAGAGACAATGGAAAGAATTTCTTCAGAATCAAGAGAGCTGATGGTTCATTTGAAGCTTATTCAACATGGGGGAAAGTCATCAGAAGTTGTTCAAGAGTTGATATGGAAGAACTATATAAAGTTGGGATGAAACTTTATGAACCTGTGTTGAAAGGTGCTGAAGAGAATCTTCTCAAAGTGACATTGGAATACTTGTGCATGATGTTTGAGCCTGCAAGAGTGCACCATAGGATTAAAGATCATATGCATGAGTTTATATTCAAGAAGATTGACAAATGGATACTGTTTGAAAACTGTGGAGTATACATGATTACTATTGACAATTGTTATCATGAATACTACCTGGTGGACAAAATATATGAGCATAGCAAGGAGAAGTTAGAAGGGATGCTTAAAGCTACACTGGTTTGTACAAAGGATTCAGATATGGCCAAGATTGTGGTGAGAAGAACTGTAAATCAAAGTTTGGGCCTAGATCCAAATTTGGGAAATTGAATCAGAGGTGTTGAAAGCATCTTGAAGAAGATCTGAAGAACTTGACTTCTTTTCCTAAAAGTCAAGTTAGGGGGAGATTGTTGGGAACTGAAGAATTTATCAAGTATGGTTAATGCTGCTAGTTCAGAGTTAATACTGCTAGAAGATTTAAAGGTTAGTACTGCTGAGTGTTACTACTGCTAGTAGTTAATACTGCTGGTCAAAGTTAGTGCTGCTTAAACAAAGTTAGTACTGCTTAGCTAGTTAGTACTGCTAGTGGTTAGTACTGCTTAGTAGTTAATGCTGCTAGAAGAAAGTTAATGCTGCTGAAGATTAATACTGCTTATATGATGAAGATTCGTATGAAAGGATATACATGGAAGCTTAGAGATATACATAGAAAATATACTGAAGATATTTTATTCATTGTAATTATCTTTGTATTCAGTATATATATATAGTATTGTTTAGAATAGGATAATAACTTTTAACTTTAAGTTTTCATTATTTTTAGAGAAAAACAACCTCAAGGCATAGATCCTAATTCTAGAGAAGTAGAATTCGTATTGGTGAGTCTGTTCATCAATATTGAGGTTGAGTGAGTAATCTTGTAACTTCAAAGCATCAAATAAAAGCTTACAGTTTGTTATTCATATTTACTGTGTTGATTTACTGTTTCATTGAATATCAAAGTGTTATTCCGCAAACTTCTTTGATATTGTTTCTGAGAATTAATTCTTGTTGAGAATTCGATCCTGACACTATCTCAGGTTGAACCCAAAATGGCATATGATGAAATGAAGGATCCAAGCTGGATAGAAGCAATGAAAGAGGAGCTACTGCAGTTTGTGCTGCAGGATGTATGGAATTTGGTTGACCTTCCTAAAGGACACAGAGCTATAGGCACTAAATGGATCTTCAGGAACAAGAAAGATGAGAGAGGAATAGTAATAAAGAACAAGGCCAGATTAGTGGCACAAGGGTATACTCAAGAAGAGGTAATTGATTATGAAGAGGTATTTGCACCAGTGGCCAGGATTGAGGCAATCAGGCTATTCTTAGCCTATGCTTCTTTCATGAAGTTCAGGGTCTACCAGATGGATGTAAAGAGTGCTTTCCTGTATGGGAGAATTGAAGAAGAAGTGTATGTCTGTCAGCCTCCAGGGTTTGAGAATCCAAATTATCCTGACAGAGTATACAAACTGAAGAAGGCACTCTATGGGCTACATCAAGCACCAAGGGCATGGTATGACACTTTGTCTACCTATCTCTTGGAAAATGGTTTTCAAAGAGGAATCATAGACAAGACTCTGTTCATTCAGAGGAAGAAGAAGGACATCATTATAGTACAAATCTATGTGGATGATATTATATTTGGATCCACAAAAGATCAAATGTGCAGAGATTTTGAAGAATTGATGCACAAGAGATTCAAGATGAGTTATATGGGTGAACTTACCTTCTTCCTTGGGCTACAAGTTAAGCAGAAGAAAGATGGGATATTTATAAGCCAATCTAAGTATGTGCAGGACATTCTTACTAAGTTTGGATTCTCAGATTCAAAGCCTGCAAGCACACCCATGGAGACACACAAACAGATCACTGCAGATCTTGAGGGGGAGGATGTGGATGTTCATCACTATAGATCCATGATTGGCTCCCTCATGTATCTCACTGCTTCAAGACTAGATATCATGTTTCCTGTTTGTATGTCTGCAAGATTTCAAGTAAGGCCTAAGCAGTCACACTTTCAAGAAGTCAAGAGGATATTCAGATATCTCAAAGGCCAACCTAGATTAGGTCTTTGGTATCCTCATGACTCACCACTTGACCTACTTGCTTTTTCAGACAGTGACTTGGATGGTGCAAATTTAGATAGAAAGTCAACTTCAGGGGGATGTCAGTTTTTGGGTGCAAGACTAGTATCCTGGCAGTGCAAGAAACAAACCACATTGTCCACCTCTACAACAGAAGCAGGGTATATAGCTGCTGCAAGCTGCTGTTCACAAGTACTCTGGATTCAGAATCAAATGCTGGACTATGGTATGACTTTTCTTCACACTCCAATCTTCATAGACAATAACAGTGCTATTAGCATTGTTAATAATCCAGTCAAGCACTCCAAAACAAAGCATATAGAAATCAGGTACCACTTTATCAGAGACTGTAATGAAAAGAAACTCATTCAGGTTGTGAAAGTCCATACAAGTAACTAATTTGCTGACCTATTCACCAAAGCTTTTGATGTGGGTAGATTCACATTCTTGGTCACAAGTGTGGGCATGATAAACACTTAATAAGCCTCCTTTGATCTGCTTTATGTATCATTTCTGCATAAATTCCTTTCTGTCTACTTTCTCATATTGTTTTGTGCATGGTGCTGCTAACCTTGTGTGTTTAAGTGTTTCAGATTGCTTAAATTGAATACTTGGTACTTCTAGTTACGTTAATACTGCTCTCTATATTACTCATGTTAACAGTTCAAATATGGTTAAGTATGGTTACTACTGCTACGGAGTTTATACTGCCAGTGCAAAGTTACTACTGCTTACCTTGTTTCTACTGCTAATCAGTGTTACTACTGCTGCCATGTGTTAATACTGCTAGTATGAGTTAATACTGCTAGTTTGTGTTAGTACTGCCAGTATGTGTTACTACTGCTAATATGAGTTAATACTGCGAGTTGGTTAATACTGCTAGGGTACTTAGTACTGCTTCTAACTGAAACCCTCCACCTATAAATACCCTCTGTGACCGCCAAAATACAAACGGCTATTTGAACTTCCATTGCTTCTCTTTCTCTTTCTCTCTCTCTCTCTCTCTCTCGATTTCTTGCTCACCAGTGTAAACCACTTGTTGCGATTCGAACCCTAGAATCAATCAGAAGATGGCAGGACTAGAATTCTTTGATGAACACAATGTGGTTGCTATGCTGCAAAAACCCAAACAGGCTGAAGGTTTTCATCAGATTGTGGATTTCCTACAATCCTCACACATCGCCCACACATTAACTGTTAATCCCACAATCTATGTGGAACATCAAAGACAGTTCTGGGCCAATGCTGCTATTCAAACCGAAGATGGCACTCAGGTCATCAAAACAAGGGTTTGTGATAAACCTCTAACCATCACCGAAGGCTGTATTCGCATCCATCTACGCTTAGATGATGCCTCAGGTATTACCTCTCTTCCTAAGGAAAATCTCTTCCATGCTCTTAGTCAAATGGGGTATGAACGTCCCACTGATGTCTATAAGTTTTTCAAGAACAGATTTTCACCTCAGTGGAGATTTTTTGTTCATACTCTACAACACTGTATTTCACGAAAAACAACTGGATGGAGTGAGTTTAGCAGTACCTTAGCTTATGCTCTAGTCTGCTTAGCTACCTCTAGAAAGTTTAATTTTGCTCAAATGATTTTCAATGATTTAATGTCAAACCTGGATACAAAATCAAAAAGCTTTTTTTATGTATCCAAGGTTTGTACAAGAAGTACTTGATATATGTACCAAAACTCCCTTCAAGGAGGTATATGTACCAAAACTCCCAAAGGGAAAGGTGTTCTCAAATATGAAGAGGCCCAGTAAGGAGTTCTCAGGTAGAGACACTCCATTGTTCTCTACAATGATGGGTGTGTCTCATTCCCATGGTGAGGCATCAGGGTCACATCCCACATCTGACCACCCAACTGATGACCTACCCACACCACTCATTTCTATCAATATCCCTCAGTTTCCTATTGACAAGCCACAATCCCCCATCACCAAAACTTACACAAGGAAAAGGTACAGAAGGTTCCTTCCCTTCTAGTATCTTCACCCCCAAAGCCTAACAGCCCTCTCATGGAGCATTATCCATCAGAGAATATCCATAGGGAAACCACAGGGGTGTCTCCCAACCCCAAGAAGGTGCTCACTAAGGAACAGGTTGAGCATGTGGGCAGTGAGGCTCACACTACTGACTTTGCACAAAGTGCAGGGCAGGACAGTGTGAACATCCCTAAGACATTCCCCACGACAACTTTGGATGAGCAATCATCCAAAGGTCCCAGGTGCCAAGAAACCAAGGGGGTAGAGGGTGCTTCTGCTAGGCAGAAGACTCCTACTAAAACTTCCAAGGATCCTTCCAGGGTGGTCAACACACCTAAAGGAGGTGAGGATAGATATAACTATGAGGAATTGATGGAAACTATTGCAAATGTCAATCTGGATGTACTCAAACAAGGTGCAGAAATAGAGGATATGAAACTGGTCATTCTTTCACAAAAAGTGAAGATAAGCAAATTAAAGAAGATGGTTCTGAGGCTAGTGCAGAAAAAGAAAAGAAAGCCGTATGTACTGAAGAAAAGGGGAGATGTTAATGATGCTTTCAACAAGGGGGAGAATCAAGTTGAAAAGCAAAGCCCAGATGGTATGGAATCTCAGTTTGAGGAGGAGATGAATAGTGAAGCAGAAAAGAAACAAGCATCAAAATCAATGGAGGAAGCAGAAACTGAAAAAGTAGTAGAAACAGAAAAAGTTGCAGCAGAAACTGGTATGTCTGTAGAGGAGGTTGAGATTGCTGAAACTTTGGTCAAAGCAAAGAATGACACCCCAAGGCTACTCAAAAGGCCAAGGGAGTGGAAATCAAAGAAGGTGGAACAGAGAAGAAAAGAAAAGAAGTCAGTGTTGCTGAAGACAAAAGGAAAGGAAAAGAAAAGATGGTTGAACCAGTAAAAGCATCAAATAAACAAACTCAAATAGAATTGGATGAAGAGGTGGCTAAGAACTTGCAAGAGGAATTGGAAAAGGAGGAAGAGATCCAATCTGCAAAAGACAGAGAGATTGCTTTGGAATTGGCTACTAAGCTTAATGAAGAATATCAAAAGAGTCTGAAGTCTGCAGCTGATGCTAAGAAAGTCACAAAGAAGGCTTCAAGGCAAAGGCTACCACTGAAGACTAGACAAAGACAACCTTCTAAGACATTTTTGGCTAATCAAGAGAGAAGGAAAATGATAAACATCTTGAAAGGAGCTCTTGGAGTTCCTGAAGGAATGTTTACCAACATGCCTTATGGTAGGATAAAGGAGCTGTATAAGAAGGAGATGGCCAATCTGAAAGGGGACTTCACTCACAGGGTAGAGGTTGAAAGGAAGATGAAGGAGAGGCATGACCTCAACATACAACAACCCTTCCCTGACAGTGAAGAAGGCACTCCTAGCAAAGACAAGGAAGAAATGAAGCAAGAAGAGACATTAGCTCAAAAGTTTGGTGCCATTAAAAGAAAGAAGTCAATTGCCACCAAGCCAAAAGCAAAAAGGGCAAGAATTGAAGAAGAGAAGAAGGAAAATGAAAGAGCAGAAGCAGAAGCAGAACCTACTGTTGAACCTTCAGCAGAGCCAGAGCAGAATCCAGAGCAGTCCAATCAACAATCCAATGAGCAGTTTCACTTGTATATGACTTTGACAGATGAAGATCCAGTGCAAGCTGATGCTATTTCTATGAAAGCACCAAAAAAATATCTTTTGGGATATTCTGAAGGACAATAGAAAAGAATATTTCAGATTCAAAAGAATGGGTGATCAGTTTGAGGTGTACGCAACTTGGGGCAAAGTGATCAGAAGTTGTTCCAGGGCTGACCTAGAGGAAATGTACAAGGTAGGAACAAAACTCTATGAGACTGTGTTGCAAGGGACTGAAATGAGTTTACTCAAGATTGCTATGGAATACTTATGCATGATGTTTGAGCCTGAAAAAGTGAAGTATAGGATCAAAGACTTACATCATGAGTATGGTTTCAAAAAGATTGATCATTGGATGTTATTTGAAAACTGTGGTGTGTACATGATAACAATTGACAAAAGCTATCATAAGTACTACTTGGTTGACAAGATCTATGATCACAACAGAGCTAAGTTGGAAGGGATGCTGAAAGCTAAGCTGGTATGTGCTAAAGGATCAGAAATGGCCAGAATAGTGATCAGAAGGACAATTAATCAAAGTCTGGGATTGGATCCAAATTTGGGCAATTAAGTTGAAGTGTTGAAAGCATCATGAAGACCTTATGCTGAAGAACTTAATTTCTCATTCTGAAAAGTTAAGTTAGGGGGAGATTGTTGGGTCTGAATGTGTTAAGTATGGTTTAAGCTGCTCAGTATTCATGATTAATGCTGCTAAGTGATTACTATTGCTAGGCCATCAAGATTACTACTGCTGAGTATTAATGCTGCTAGTAGTTAATACTGCTTGGAAATTACTACTGCCAGTTTAAGTTAATACTGCCAGATGAAGTTAATGCTGCTGGATGATTAATACTGCTGAGGATGATTAGTGCTGCTTATAAAGATAAAGATGGAATGATTGCTTGGAACGAAAGAATAGGAGTTGGAGATATTGCTGAAGATAATTATGGACTGGATTCTGAAGAATAATATTTTCTTTGTAATTATCTTATAATCTGTTTTGTATATATAGTATAGATAATTGATAGTCTTATATACGAATACTTTGATAGAGTTGTTTTAGAGAATTAACCTCAAGACTAGTATTGATCCTTTCTATAGAGAAGTATAGAACGTCTGTTGAGTCGGTTCAACAGATTGAGGTTGTGTTTGTAATCATTAAGTTTTATGCAATATAAACTTATGATTTGAGTTCATATTCTGTGTTTTGATTATTTGTTAAAGTGTTATTCTGCGACTTCTTTAACATTGTTTCTGAGTTTGTATTAAATTCTTGTTTAGAATTTTCGATCTTGACAACGATGTTGGCAGGATCTGATGTTCCAATAAACTTCTGGGCAGAAGCAGTATCAACAACATGTTTCACCCAAAACAAAGCGATCATTGTTAAAATATTCAAAAAGACTGCTTATGAACTCATCAATAATAGAAGGCCTAATGTGAAGTACTTTCATGTTTTTGGCTGCAGATGCTTTATCTTGAACGACAGGGATCAACTTGGAAAGTTTGACAGAAAGGCCGATGAAGGAAAATTCATCGAATACTCTCTAACTTCCAAAGCATACAGAGTCTACAATCTCTAGACCAAGCTCATTCATGAAAGCATCAATGTCTCTTTTGATGATAAAGAGACAAGGACTTATGAGTATTCTCACTTAGAACTCAAGCAAAACCAAGAGATCCCCGATTCCTCTAAAACAAGATAATCAAAGATCAACCTTCTCTTTGAGGACTTCTTTGATGATGAAGATACCTCTGAGTTTACCATCAGATGTAACTCTATTTCAGGTTCAGAAAGACCTGAGGCATCATGTACATCTCTATATGGTCCGTCTGATACATCACCCTCTACCTATCTGACTATAGGTACAAAACAAGATGATAGCAATGGACATCAATCTAAGTAAGAGCAACCTGAAACATCATCACCAACTCAGAGTAGAAATGAAAAAGAACCTCTTGAGGGCACAATTCCAAGTTTACCACAAACTACTTCTAATGCACAAACCCCTCCACATGTGCATGCTCTCATGACAAGATGGAAAATAGATCATCCTCAGAACCAAATAATTAGGCTCCTTCTGATGGAGTAAAGACCAGATCTGCCATAGTAAATGAATGTTTCCTTGTAAACTTTCTGAGTGTGGTAAAAAGATATATGAAGCACTAGCAGACCCCAACTAGATTGAAGCAATGGAAGAAGAGCTTCTTGAGTTTGAAATAGACAAGGTTTGGTCTCTAGTCGCACTTCCAAAAGATAAAATTGTTATTTGAACTAAGTGGGTTTTCATGAATAAGAAGGACGAGGATGGTATCATTATCAGAAATAAGGCCAGATTTGTTGCTAAAGGATACTGCCAAGAGGAAGGCATTGATTATGATGAAACCTTTGCTCCAGTTGCTAGACTTGAGGCTACCAGAATCTTCTTAGCTTATGTAGCTCACAAAGGATTCAGAGTATATCAAATGGATGTAAAATTTTCCTTTCTCAATGGTAAGCTAAATGAAGAAATCTATGTCTAGCAGCCTTCTGGCTTTGAGAGTTCAGAGTTTCCAGACCATGTTTACTTCCTAGACAAAGCTCTGTATGGACTTAAACAGGCACCCAAAGCCTGATATGAAACTCTCTCAACCTTTCTATTAAATAACAACTTTGAAAAAAGGTACTATGGATACAACCCTGTTTATGAAGAGATATAAAAATAAGCTTCTTCTGGTACAGATATATGTTGATGATATTATATTTGGTTCCACTAACCAAAAATTATGTGACAAGTTTTCAGAGTTGATGAAAAGTGAGTTCAAAATGAGCATTATGGGAGAATTACATTCTTCTTAGGATTGCAAGTTAAGAAAACTCAAACAGGGAATTTTATAAGCAAATCAAAATATGTTTATGATATTTTAAAGAAATACAGTCTTAACAATTAAACTCCTATGAAAATACCTATTGCCACTGGAGTTAAACTTGACTCAGACCCTTCTGGTAAAATAGTGGATGTCAAGACCTACAGAGGTATGATATGGTCCCTTCTGTATGTGATAGCTAGTAGACCAGACATAATGTTTGCAACCTGTCTCTGTGCTAGATCCCAAACAAATCCAAAGGAATCTCACTTATGCGCAGTGAAAAGAATCTTTAGATACCTTAAGGGGACTTAATTATTGGGTCTCTGGTATCATCTGAATTCTGGTTTGAGCTAATTGCATACACAGACTCATATTATGGAGGATGTAGAAATGATAGAAAGAGTACTTCTGGAAGTTGTCAACTACTTGGTGATAAGTTGGTTAGTTGGACATCCGAGAAACAGAATTGTGTGTCCACTTCTACACCAGAAGCAAAATATGTGGCTGCTGCTAGCTGTTTCTCACAAGTCATATGGATTAAAACTCAACTCAGAGACTATGGTCTTAAATTTAACAAACTTCCCATCCTCTATGATTCAAAGAGTGCAATTGCTATCACTGAAAATCCAGGTGCAACACTCTAAAACCATGCACATTGATATCAGGTACCACTTTATCAAAGATCATGTTGAGAAAGGTACAATTGAGATGTACTTTGTTTCAACAAACTACTAGCTTGTTGATCTCTTTACAAAAGCCCTTGATGGAAGGAGATTAATGTAACGACCCGGTTTCCAAAAATCACTTCAAAAACCATAATTCTACCTCAAATACAGGAAACCGTCCAATATGAGATCTAGAAAGGGTCAACTAAAATAATCTTCTCAAAATCATCTCAAATACAACGACGGTAAGAATATTTCTAGCCGCAATAATAAGTAAAATACTTACTAATAGATCCGACAATGATCCTTTAACATAAAAATCCAAAATCATTACTATTCCGCAACAACGGAAGTAAATAAACTTAACAATAGATTTAAATTCTTACTAATCTATAATCACCAAAACCTTTAACCGAAAATATAATTAACCCGACAATATTAATGAACCGGTTATTGGAGACAACCTTCACCACAATATTTACTACTTACCCTTTTTCCCAGGCTATCAATCCCAATATAAAGTTCACCTGAAATACATATTTTTGAAAACAAAATGAGGGTTAGACCATACGGTCTAATGAGTAAATCCGTGTAAAATACTAATTCAGTAAAATCACTTTGACATAATGCCATAAATCATGTAGCCATAAAGTAGGCTCTCAGGAACTACAAACCAGTTAGTCATAAATTAGCACTCAGGCACAACATCCCTCCCAGGTAACTAACCACAACAGTCTCTTTTCAAAATAACGCACACCCCGATAAGACCGAGGTCAATATCGGTGATGGCTCACTACACGAAACATATTCGCGAGCATAAACATGTACACTCCGATAAGACCGTGATCAATATTGGCAGTGGCTCACCACGTGAAACATATTTGCGGGCCAAATAAATGAATATATATATATATATATATAACCCCCTACTCGGAACATTACAGTCTCACACGCACACGAGCTTCTGTTGTGAAAGTCCCTTTATCCCAAAAAAGTTATAATCAAGCGACATGTGTTAATAATAAACAACATGTAATAAAAACTGTATCACAGTTGACGGTAACAATTCAAACATACAATCTGGTATAACATCGAAATAATAACCATTTTATAATATATGTATTTCAGTTTGGAAATGGTTAAAAGAAAACTCATCTCGATAATGCTATACAATGAAATAAACTTTAATTGATAATTCATGGGGAAAATTCAAAATCCAAACTTTCTTTCTTCAATTCTCCAACGTTTCTCCAAGAGCTCTTTCTTTCATTCTCTCTTTAAAAACACTCACGTAAGGGTTGGGAGAGTAAATGAAGTCGGTAAAATTTGAATGATGTTAGAACATAAATATGTTCTATTTTAGAAGTTTAGTAAAGTAATCCTTTATAATTGTATTGGGCCTTGTATATGGGTTTGAGCTTAAATGTAACAAGGGTATTGGGTATAAATAGGAATCTTGTATTGTGTGTTTTGTAACTTTCATATTGTAACCATGTAGCTCTCATACGAATTATCTCTGTAGTAGTAGTTTGTAGTTTACTTTCTGTGTTGAATAAAATCTACAGATTCCAAACCCCAATGATCCTTGTCAATTATGTTTAATCAATTCAATTATGATCTCTTGGACCTCACAAGTGGTATCAGAGCCTAACGAAGAAATCATTCTTTGCACGATCGAGATCAGATTGAGTTGATAGAACAGTCACTGTGGAAATTTTCGAATTCATTGATTTGGTGGTAAATTGAATGTACTTTGATGCTAAATTGATTCTGAGGTTATAGAAGAATCAAGTAGAATCAATTACCAGATTTAATTTCAGTTTATTTGGTTGATTAGATCGAATTTGAGATTTTTATGATCAAAAACATGTTTCACTGTGGTTGAGATCGATTGGACTTTAGAGTGGTATTTAGACAAGATCATCAACATCAAATTCGAAGTATAGAAGGTCAATTTAAAGATTTCAGTGGAAAACATTCGAGATCCATAAAATTCACATGATTAATTGAAGAACTCGCATGAAAATGGAAGAACTCGCATAGAAGAATTCGCATGCTGAAAGTATTGAAGAATTTGCATGTCAGAATTCGCATGGTCCTTGAAGATGATATTTTTATTAAGTACATAATTCGCACAAGAAACATATGCGAAATGTTTAAGAATTCGCATGATGAAATTATTTGAAGATGAAATTTTGTTTAAGTGTGGAATTCGTACAGAAGAGTGATGCGAAAAGTAGAGAATTCGCAGGTGTGAGTTATGCGAGAAGTGAGAATTTCGCACATAGGATCGTGCGAAAAGTAAGAATTCGCACGCAGGCCTATGCGAATTCTGGAGTTTTTGGCTAATGCCATCATGCGAATTGTCCTAAATTGGAATAGTGATCTGCAAATTGTAGTGTGATGCAAAAATTTGTGACTTTTTGAGAAAATTGACTGTTCTGAACCCATTTTGATACAAGTTTGCCCTGTTCCCTAGCTTTTTTCGCGTAATGCATATGTGACATCACTCTTATCATATGTTGGTCACATATCTTTAGCAACTGATCTAATCTTTCACGAGTGCTCATGCTTTTCAAGATTTTCAGATACTGGATTTGAGGATTTAGTCACTGATTGGATTGAGTTAGCTGCCTGAGCATTTGCAATCATCAGTATGGAAAGCTTATTTTGTTGTTAGACCGTTGAATGCTCTTTATCATTCTTCTGACCTGATCAATCAGTAGTGTGAGCGACTGCAATAATTGTTCTGATGCTTGAGTTGTAATTCAGAATCCTGAGTGCTTATAATCATCTAGTTGATTCGTGAAGAAAGGAGTTATGGGTTTGATTGTTCAGTATTCTGGAAAGTTATCAGAAAATGAGCATCTTTCATCAGTTGTTGAACAATAATCGCCTTCTAACCCTTGTCCTTGTAGTGTTGCTACCGGATGCTACCTCCTGTAAGTTGATCATAATAAGTTCTTAAGCTGAATTCTTATTTCAACTCATGGTTCAAAGACAGATCAGATGTTATACACTGAAGATGCACTTAGTGGTCATTCCATAATTCAACACATATCATTCTTGTGGGCGTACGGAATGTGTTGGGTTTACAAGAGTCAAAAGCTGTCTTTATGTGCACTCAGTCGAGGTTATGGTCTACATCAGATCTAATATTAAAGTTGAAACTTCAAGGATAAGAGATACTTTCAAGGGGGAGCTAGAGGATCTTTAAAGTTTATGCAACGTTAAATTTTTTAAATAAATCAAAGGGGAGAGGAGTTGAAGCTCGAGCTTAAAAGAGAATGATTACTTTACAAAACTTAGGGGGAGAATGTTAGAACATAAATATGTTCTATTTTAGTAGTTTAGTAAAGTAATCCTTTATAATTGTATTGGGCCTTGCATATGGGTTTGGGCTTAAATGTAACAAGGGTATTGGGTATAAATAGGAATCTTGTAGTGTGTGTTTTGTAACTTTCATATTGTAACCATGTATCTCTCATACGAATTCTCTCTGTAGTGTAGTTTGTAGTTTACTTTCTGTGTTGAATAAAATCTACAGATTCCAAACCCCAATGATCCTTGTCAATCATGTTTAATTAATTCAATTATGATCTCTTGGACCTCACAAATGAGATAAGGAGAAGGTATTCTTCTTTTTATACTCCCAATTTACATATGTAGTCCCCCAAAAATTGATGATTTAACAATCATCACCCTTGAACTTAAACCTTTTGCCAATCTTGAATTTTTGGGTTATTACAATCTCCCCTCCTTAACAAAATTCCGTCCCCGAATTCACACAAGCAACAAGCGGGGATAACTGAGTGCGAAAAGAAAACGAGATCAAGACCTTCCATCACATAGATGTCTTTAGGAACCCAAATAACTTTCACAAGACTAATATCTTTACCCATTCAAATAACTCTTTTGCTCCTACTAGAACAACCTTTCAAATCAAAATACAAATATTACTGGATTTCCATGCTTTCACTACGCAACTCTGATTAAACTCACAAATCACACAATATTCTTAATAATCACAACCTCACTTAATAACCGGAAAACAAAAATTATCTTATTTTTCATCTTCAAATATCTCAACACCTCAAATCTAGAAATTTAAATCGTGCAACAAACATGATCATATTTGCGCTTACGGATTTTAAAACGCATCTAAATTTGGTTACCACCGTACCACAAACAATTGCAATTCTATAAAAGAAAGAATTATTAGTAAGGTTCACACCACAATAAACATAAACTTTTGACTAACCATAATAATCACTCAATTCGATATCTTAACGCAAACTCATCTTTGCATTTTCACTTAGATTCAAAATCAAGAATCCCTTAACAACAAATACACTATTCTCAATATAACCAAAACATAAAATTTTTAATTCCACACAAAATATTGCACCGTTAATACAACGGTAATCATCAATTCACAAATACTAACCACTTCATTTGAACCTTGCCCACATCATTCACAAATTTATACTCAATTAATCCACCACTAAAAACCGATTCAAATCTTAAAACAAACATAATCAGAAAGTTCCATCAAATCATCCAATAACCAAAACCCACAACTTTTCATCAAACACTACTTTATACCACCTTCACCAAGCCGCGTCAGAAACTTAAAAACATACACTCTCATGGAGTAAAATATACTCAACAAAAAAAATTATCAAACAGTATTAACCAACCGAATATGACATTTTCATCGATATCCAATCAGAACAAAATAAACTCATCTTTAATTGTCTATAATTCCCAACGCCTTCATCGAACTTACTTTTCAGCCTTAACTTAACACCAAGAACATCGCAATTGGATTCATAGCACAACATACCTTACGAAAAAATCTAATGTTATTACTTCAAATAAGTGCAAAACTTGATAACCAATCAAATACTTACAAGTCTATATTGGCATACAACGCCATTTTCTCAATTATAGCACAAAATCCTCATGACGTTCAAAAGGCGATACTTTCGCGACATCAAATAATACATCGATATCAAGTTCAAATGTCTTAACACAACATAATTCCCTAAAGACCGAACCATTACTAAACATAACGGACAAACCGTTATCATATTCAATTTATTACACTTTTGACTTAGCATAAAAATGCTAGACAGAAAGTCTCAAATATTTACTTCACTTAAATCACCCCATGAGGAAACTAATCAACATCGGTTTCTCCTTACGTGACCGACCAAATCTACAACTAATCACACACTAATAATATAAAGCCATTTCATGACTTAAATTCTCAACTCAAAGGAAAGTACCAGGTAAACACCCAAATCCCTTAAATCAATTTTCTGAGCCAAGAAAAATTCACAACCATCAATTCTTATCACATACTGATAGAATGTTAATGCAAAAACAATCAAGTTACAATGAATCACAAGCCTTTGATTTATTGAAATTGAGAGAAAATACAAGATTGGAATGCAAGATATATTTTCTCTCTCTACAACTTTCTCTCACTAGAATAACTCTCTCTAAAATGTGAATTAGGCTCCTATCAACTCTAACGACAAGATTACAAGGGAAATGGTATTTATACCTAAATCTAATACAAGGAAACTAATCCACAACCTTGACTTTTACATTTAATGACATTGACTTTGACTTTCTCTCCTTTAACTTTGACTTTGACTTCACCCTTTGACACTTTTAATCTTTAACATAGAATCCTAGTTCAATGATCTCAGAGAGAATACGTGAATATGTCACTTGTCGCACACCAATAAAAATGGCTAAGTATGGATCTTGTCGCGCCCTGAAGAACAATACGTACGATAAGACTTTTTGTCGAGCATTGAACACGCGATAACCTGATCTTATCGCGCAAGGCACACATGATAAGATAATCTTGTCGAGCAAGAGGAACGTGATAAATACTGTTCACTCTCCTTTGTCGCGCGATAAGCTGACCTTGTCGTGCAAAACACACGCGGCAAGTACTGTTCACACTACGTTGTCACGCAATAAGTTGATCTTGCCACTCAAGTGTCACGCGATAAGATTTACACGTAGTCTCTCATCGAAGTGTCGCACGATAACTTTGAAGGTCTTTGTCATGCGGCAAAGATGAACACCATCATTCCTTCAACGGGCAATAAGTTTGGATATTTCACAAAAATTTCGAATCTTCTCAAAACTTATCCAAGTCATTTGAAAATTGGAACGAAAGTGCGAATTAACAACATAATCAAATTTAATACTGTGAATTTACTCAATAAACCACAAAGTCTGGTACTTATAATCCAAAACAATAGCCATGGTTTTTGAACTCAAAATACCAAAAATCTCTCCAAATTTGATTTTTCAACGATTATTTTCAATCCAAGTTGATTTAGATTACTTCCATTGTCAATCTTGAATCAATTAAACATAAAATTTGATCAAAACAATTCTATTCAAGAAATTCAAGATTTTTAGTCAGTTTTTTCAAAAACCAAAAAACTTCAAAAATATTACTCAAATCTTCAAAAAAATTCAATGAATTTCACTGATTAGGCTCTGATACCAATTGTTAATGAAAAACAATCAAGTAAAAATGAATCACAAGTCTTTGATTTATTGAAATTGAGAGAAAATACAAGATTGGAATGCAAGATCTATTTTCTCTCTCTACAACTTTCTCTCACTAGAATAACTCTCTCTAAAATATGAATTAGGCTCCTTTCAACTCTAACTACAAGATTACACGGGAAATGGTATTATACCTAAATCTAATACAAGGAAACTAATCCACAACCTTGACTTTTACATTTAATGACATTGACTTTCTCTCCTTTAGCTTTGACTTTGACTTCACTGTTTGATACTATTAATCTTCAACATAAAATCCTCGTTCAATGATCTCGGATACAACAATATTTTCTCTAGCATAAAAGAAGAATTTTCACAATAATGAAGCATAAATTTACACTTCATTTGCTTACAATTAAAATCCTAATAATCTATGTAATTTATTAAGAAATGAATAAAAGACTCAAATTCTTTATAAATTTTGACACTAAAACATAACAAAAGTGATGTAAATGAGGTAAATAAATTTACCTTATCAGATACCTAGACTCAAGACTCAAACTATTGTTTTTCTAAGTGGATGAAAGTGAGATTGTACAATTAGGCACTTTAAGATAAGATATTTGAGGTTGATAGAGTCATTAGAATCAAGAATCATAATGATGGTAGCAAGAATTTTTATGTATAGTACGTTCATAATTGCACCTGGCCAGTGTTATGGTGAACTTACATGTTACATGTGAGTGCTTGAATTACCTTCATGTAATTATCTATGGGGTAGTGGATAAATTCTTAGTGAATAGTCATCAAAAGAAGTTGATGTTTATAGCATTATCACTTTGAGTGGCAGTAAAGCATGATGAGTACATTAACTTGATCATTTCAGGTCACTGTTTTTGGGCAAGGTTGAACCATAGGCTTGTTAAGTCATCATTGTTTTGTGGAGAGATTATAAGGTTGACTGACTATGGGTGAGTTACCGCCTTAAGACCTTTGATTTTTTCCAAGGATATTAGTTTAACTAGTAGACTGGGTGAGCTTGGTTCTAAGATTGTGAGAACCGACCAAATTTTATGCACATGATTTATTTCTAAAATTAATTGCATACGTTGTTTCATACTTTTCAAAGATCATCGTGCGGGTTGTGTTATGAAATTTTCGAAAACGTCTTACCGCACACAAGATTGTAAACCATGATTCTTAAACATGCATAAAATGCTTTTATTGCATGTGGCTGCAAGCTTTGTTGAGATTTTATCTCATGTCGTTTTAGTGACCAAAGAGTGAAATTTCGAAATATCATGAACTTGATTTATTGCGTTAGTTTGTATTTATTGAGGAAATTTATGATATCTTATTCTTAACTTTGATTGATGCGATTTGATTTTTGGAAACGAGAATTTGGGCACTAATTGATTGTTTGGATGCCCTTGAGTTTCATTGAGCCTTATAGAGTTTTATCTTATGTGTTCTTGCGACACATGGATGAAACTTTGAAATGCGTATACTTGAATTATTGTGTGTGTTAATTTATGAGTTTTTATTGAACATTTTGTCTCATGTGAGTGTTGTTGAGGGATGTATCCCATGTCTTTATGCAACCAAGAGTGTCGTTTTGGAGTTTTAATATCGTGTAATTTCACTTTTGGGTTTTGTGCTAGTATATTTCGTAGCACACTATTTAGCGCACAATTGATTTATACTCTTGGCAAGCGATTGTGTAGTCATACTTTGATGTTTTATATTAATGTTTTGTTTGTGCATTTTCGTTGTTGTTGCCATTGCTTTTCGTTCACACAAATGCATTATATTGAAGTACTTGGGGTGCATGGCATTATAGCCACTATTTTAAAACATAGAGCATATTGGCGGTTCGATTTAAAGTTTGAACCCGATCTAAATTATTTTACATTTCGACCAAATCGCATACACCTATCGTTTTACTAAGTTTTGGGAAATAAACTGATGCATGCGGGTCTTGTTGGAAAATTTTATTCCATGTCATTTTATGGTTAAAAGAGAGAATTTTGGAGCTTGATTTCGTGAAGTTCCTCTTTTGGAGATTGTACGAACGTTTTATTGCACACTATTTTAATGCTGAGAAAATTATTTTGCGCTCATGGCATGAGTAAGTACATGCCAGGACCATAGCGGTTCATTTGAAAAGTTTGTTGACCATACTTTGGTGTTTTCGTTATTAACTTGAATAGTGATCAAGTATCTTTCAAAACGATTTTTTTATGTGTGACAAGTGTACCCATTTTGCACAACTACCGAGTAAACGGTAGTGGAGTTTTACACATACGGTTAATTGTTGTAAAGATTTTGTGTTTGAAAAGTCTTATAAAATTTCAAATAGACATATCAATTTGAAAAACCTTGAACTCATTAGAGCTATAGATTTAAACCCTTTTGTGAAAGGAGTTATGATCAGGGACTAGAGAAGTCCTTGGGATCTGAAGCGTCGGATGATCCAAATTGTGGTCAGATTTGAAACTAGGGATTTCAGCCTCATGAGTCTGTTCACGTAAGTGTTGATCTTTCTCTTTCTCTTTCGGTAAATCAAAGGCTTCATAATTTTTTATTTGGGCCTTGTATTAGAATTGGGTTTGGGCTTAAATGTAAACAAGGGTGATGAGGGTATAAATAGGAATTGTGTTGTAGAATGTTTGTAATTTCATTTTAAAAATGTAGCCGTATACTTTTGTATGTGTTTCTAGAGAGAGAAACATTTCCTCTCTCTAGAGTTTGTGAATAATACAAACAATTACTCCCAATTCATCTTTGTTTAATCTTTCCACATTGATTAGATTGTGATCTATGGACAAAACAAGTGGTATCAGAGCCTAAATCGAAGACAAATTAATCGATACGATCAAGATTACAATTTAATCGACGGAACAGTAACTTCGCATGAACAATGTTTTTTTTAATATTTGATTTGATGCTAAATTGGATGAGCTATGATGCAAAGTTGATTAAGAACTTAATGTCGAATCATATTGAGTCAATTTCAGTGATTAATTGCAACAAATATGGATGAATTGATCGATTTTGAGGTTGTTTGGTTCGAAAATCAGTTTTTACCGTGTTGAGATCGATTTCAGCTATAGAGGTGTTATTGTTGAAGATCATCAACTACGAAAGTGCTCCAATGTTAATTTTGAACCCGCACATAAAGTTTTACCTCATAATTTCAAAGTGTTGAAAATTTTTTGAATTTCCAGACAACAGAATTCGCAAGATCCCTAAAGTTCGCATGTTCTTGAAGAACTCGCATGACACATCATTGAAGAATTCACATGACCCATCCATGAATACAACATATTCATTAAGTACAGAATTCGTAAGTAGCTTCATGCGAAAAGTCAGAAATTCGCACACTACTGTGCTACGTTGTATGCGAAAAGTGAAGATTTCGCAAGCCATTCCATACGAAAAGGTTAGAATCGCACAATGTTTTATGCGAAAAGTGGCTTCCTGGATGAAAAACTAAGTGAAGAATTCACATAATATGTTGCGAAAAGCTTTGATGATCAAATATTTTTAAGTGTAGATTTCGCATGAAAGGGTATGCGAAAAGTTAAAATTAGCATGCAGTACCCTGCGAAAAGTACACAATTCGCATAAAGCTCATGCAAAAACCGAGGAATTTGCATGAAGGAAAATGCGAAAAGTGAGGAATCCGCACACAAGCCTATGCGAAAAGTGAGGTTTTTGGCTCATGCCACATGATCTTAATGGTTAATGGTCTGTGACATTCTTGTTCTGCGAAAAGTATGTTCATGTGATGTGCGAAATGTTACTGTTCTGAACCAATTTAGCTACAAGTTTGCCATGTTCCCGAGGTTTTCCACGTAATGCATATGGGACATCATTCCTATCTTCTATTGGTCACATATATTTAGCAACTGATCAAAATTTCACGAGTGCTCATGCTTGTCATGATTTTCAGATACTGGGTGTTTGGATTTAGTCTTTGATTGGATTGGATTAGCAAATTGAGTATCTGCAATCATTAGTCTGGAGTTTTTCTCTACAATGCCAGACCTTTGAGTGCTCTTAATCATTTTCTGACCTGATCAATTAGAAGTGTGAGTGACTGCAATCATTGTTCTGGTGCTTTGGTTGTGATCTAGAATTTTGAGTGCTTATAATCATCCAGCTGATTCGTGAAGAAAGGAGACCTGAGTTCATTTGTTCAGTGTTATGGAAAGCAGTTAGAAAATGAGTGTCTTTCATCTGTTGTTGAACAAACATTTCTTCTAACTCTTGCGTAGTAGTGTTTGTTACGAGTTACTTCCTTCTATGAGCAGATCAGATCAAGTTCTTAAGCTGAATTTCTATTTAACTCGCGGTTAAAGACAAATTTGGTCTTATAAACTGAAGATGCACTTTGGTTGTCACGTCAGAATTCACACATTTCTTTCTTGTGGGCATAACGAATATGTTGAATTTACTAGAGATGAAAGTTGTCTTTTGTGTACTCAGTCGAGGCTATTGTGTACATGGGATCTGGTATTAAAGTTGAAACTTCAAAGGATAAGACCTATTTTCAAGGGGGAGCCAGAGCCCTTTTGTAGTTTAAGCAACGCTAAGTTTTCTAAAGAAGTCAAGGGGGAGAAGAGCTGAAGCTGAAGAGGATGATTCATTTACAAAACTTAGGGGGAGAATGTTAGAACATAAAATGTTCTAAGTTTAGAAGTTTTGTGAAGGCCTCATAATTTGTTATTTGGGCCTTGTATTAACATTGGGTTTGGGCTTAAATGTTAACAAGGGTGATGAGGGTATAAATAGGAGTTGTGTTGTAGAATGTTTGTAATGTCATTTTAAAAATGTAGCCGTATACTTTTGTATGTGTTTCTAGAGAGAGAAACATTTCCTCTCTCTAGAGTTTGTGAATAATACAAACAAATCCTCCCAATTCATCTTTGTTTAATCTTTCCACATTGATTAGATTGTGATCTATGGACCTAATACTCTGCAATACTCAACACTTATGAAAATTTTTCAAAAGATTTATGGAGTGCGGGTTATTTTAAAGGTCACAGGCATTTGGGTATAGCAAATGCCACGCGCGTGAGAATAGTGGGAGGTTCATGTACTCGATCGTGCACCGCCCTAAATGACGTGGCAACATACCATTGGGCTGTAAACTGTACCGTTGTTTTTGAAACGTTTTTTCAAAACGACTATGTACTCATCATAGACTCTAAACATTTATATTTTACCGCCTAAATTTTTTTACCTCTCACACCATAAATACCCAAACCCTTTCACTTTTTTCATCTTTTACCGCAATCTTTCTCTTTCAAGAACTCAAGCAAGAACCTACAATTCTTTTCTCCCACTTTCTTCTTCAATGGCGTCCCACTCCTTGTCTGCACAAAACTCGAACAACTCAACACCCCAAAGCAATGACAACAACTCTGCTTCCGTTGATCAACAACTAATGAATAATCGAATGGTATCCTTTGCTCGACATGAATACCATCTTAACAATCTGCCATTGAAGCCCAACAACCACTATGTTTTTCTTGACCCTAAGGATTTTGCCAAGGACTTCGAACCCCTCATTCTTTTGCTACAAAATCATTTTCGAAACAAAGCCCTAACTATGACCCGAACCGATGTCCCTGAATCATACATCCAACAATTCTGGTAATCATGCAGATTTGAAAAGCATGAAAAGTTTAGACCCTGCATCATGGGATATGCCACTGCACCAAATGTGAACGATGTCCTTGAACTAGGAATCAACAAAAAGGTTATTTCCACCATATTCGAACTCCCCACCAAAACTTAACTAAACCTAATCAAGTACTCAGATGAACCCTCTGATGAGGAAATTGTTGAATTTTTGTTGTTCATTGGGCATGGAAAACCCATTTCTAAGAGGAAAGGCTTCCGCAGACAATTCCTTCCATCTCCGTGGAATGTCTTATTTTCGATTCTGAATAGAACTCTCATAGGCAAAATAGGTAGCCCCGACCAATTGAGCCACAATATACTGGCGATCATTCAGATTAATTCTAAGGGAGATGATCAACACTATCTTGAAGAAGTGTGAAGAGCACAGCCGAGACAAACCTCTTCCATCTATGGTCTACAATAGATTCATCGTTATCTTACTTGGAGATTCCATGATTGGGCCAAACAAACTACCGTTAAAGGGTAAGCTGATCAAGCTCTATGCAATGAACTCGCACAAGCCAAACTCCTAACCTATTTAGGTAGTGAAGAAGTTAGGATGGGATATATGCGTGGAAGCAGGACTCCAAAACTGAGTCCTGCAACCCCTCTATGAATAGTAGCCAGAGAAGGTGAGGTTGTTATTTTTCTTAGGTGTCAGGATCTAAATTCAAAACAAGAATTTAAATAAACACTCAGAAACTTTGTTAAAGAAGTTGCGGAATAACACTTTAACAAGAAATCAATGAAATAGTGTATGAATTCAAATCACAAGTTGTATTGAATTAACTTGATGATTACAACCAAAGCCTTAATCTGTTGAACAGGCTCAACAGACGTTTAAAACTTCTCTAATGAAAGGATCACCAAGAATCTTGAGGATAATTCTCTCTAAAACAAAAGACGTATATCTATTTTATAATCTAAGACTTCTATACTATATATTTAAAATAGATTACAAGATAATTATTAAAGAAATATTGATCTTCAGCATCCATTCCATAATTATCTTCAGCTCCTTGTCTTTAGCTTCAAGTAACAAACCATCCTTATCAATATCAGCAACATTAATTCTTCTAGCAGTATCTTCTTTTCATCAACAATACTAACATGCTAGTAGTAGCTTCCATCTTGCAGTACTAACTCTCCAAGCAGTACTAACTGTTCTTCTAGAAGTACTAACCCTTCAAGCAGTACTAATATTACTAGTAGTAGTAATTTCTTCAAGTAGAAGTACTAATCTCTTCAGAAGTAGTAATCTTCAAGTCTCAGCAGCACTATGCAGACTTAGCATATGTCAGACCAACAATCTTCCCCTAACTTAACTTTTGAAATCAAGAAGTTAAGTTCTTCAGAATAAGGTCTTCATGATGCTTTCAAAATTACTGCTCAATTTCCCATATTAGGATCCAATCCTGCATATTGATTGATTGTTCTTCTAATCACAATTCTTGCCTTCTCTGAACCTTTAGTGCAGACCAACTTAGCTTTCATCATCCCCTGCAACTTTTCTTTGCTGTGATCATACACCTTATCAACCAGATAGTACTCATGAAATCTGTTGTCAATAGTTATGACATATACTCCAGATTTTTCAACAAGCATCCAATGATCAATGTTGTTAAATCTTTCTCTGTGATGCAAGTCTTTGATAAGATATTCAACTTTAACAGGGTCAAACATCATACACAAATACTCCAGAGCCATATTTGTTAAGCTCATCCTTGCTCCTCTTAACAAGTCACCATATGATTTCAATCCAACCCTGTACATGTCTTCGAAATCAAATCTAGTACAACTTCTGATGATCTTATCCCATGTTGAATACACCTCATACTTGCCATCCATTCTTTTGATCCTGTAGAATTCTGTGCCTTTATCCACCATAGTATCCCAATGAATGATTTCTGGAGCTTTCACTGAGATAGGATCAATTTTCAATGGTTCATCATCTGTCAATGTTAAGTACAAATCACACTGCTCATCAGATTGACTTTGCTGTTCTGGAGGTTGTTGACTTGATTGCTCTTGACTCTGCTCTTGAGTTTCAACATGCTCTGCTTGTTGCTGCTGCTCTTGTGGTTTATGCTGCTCTTGTGGATTCTGCTTTTTGAGTAACTGGATTAGATCCTTTTCCATTTCTGATCCTCTTCCACCACTCAGCTTTAATTACAGCATACCATTCAATCTGATCACATCATGCTTGTACTGCTTTTCCACCAGATAATACTCTATCTTTGCCTTTGACATAAACACAACATAAACTCCACATTGCTTTAGCAAACGCCATCTCAACACATTCTGCTTTTCAAGTTGTATTCTTTCAGGTTCAAACATAAGACATATCCAGTCCATGATTAGCCTTGTATCATCCTGAGCTCCTTGCTGAATCCTTTCTTCATACAACTTCATCCCAACAGAATACATTTCTTCCAAGTCACTTCTTGAGCACTGTTGCATGAACTGATGAAAACTTGTATAGATCTCAAATCTGTTATTTGCTCTTTTGATTCTGAGAAAGTGCTTGTCTTTCTCCACACATACATCCCAAAAGATAATCTTTGGAAGCATTGAACTGACTGGAGTAGCAGGCACAAGAGGTGCATCTGTAGTTCTTGATGATTCAACTTCCATTCTTTCACTTCCCTGCTCTTTCTCACCTTCCTCAGTTCTTGGCCTTTTTGCCTTTGTCTTTGTAGCAATTGACTTCATTCTATTGACAGCTCCAATCTTCTGAGCTAGAATCTCTTCCTTCTTAACTTCTTCCTTTTCTTTAGATGGGGTGCCTTCTTCACTGTCAGGAAAAGGCTTTTGAATGTTTAAATCATGTCTTTCTTTCATCTTTCTTTCAAATTTTAACTCTCTGATTGAGATCTCCTTGCAGCTTGGCCATCTCCTTTTTGTACAAATCCTCTATTCTGCTAAAAGACATTTTAGTAAACATCCCTTCAGGAACTCCAACAGATCCTGTCAAGAAGTTTATCATCTTTCTTCTTTCCTGTGTAGCTAGAAAGGTCTTTGAAGGCTGTCTTTGTCTTGTTGATTTCTTTAAAGGCTGCCTTTGTCTAGTTGCTTTCAATGTAACTCTCTTTGCAGCAGTCTTCAAACTCTTTTGGTATTCTTCATTAAGCCTTGTTGCCAAATCCATTGCAAGCTTTCTGTCTTTGGCCTTTTGGATCTCATCCTCCTTTTCAAACTCCTTCTCAAACTGTGCATTCAACTCCTTTGCTACTTTCAAAGAAAGAGCTTCTATAGTTAACTCTTCTTGCATTATCTTGGCCAATTCTGCATCCAATTCCATTTGCTTATGCTTCTTTAATGGTTTCACAGGCTCAACCATCTTTTCTTTCCCTTTCTTCTTGGTCTCTGTCACAGTGATCTCTTTCTTTCTCTTCTCTGAGCCTCCTTCTTTAATCACCACTCCCTTAGCCTTTTGAGTAGCCTTAGGAGTGTCATTCTTTGCATTAACCAACATCTCTGCAATCTCAATTTCTTCCATAGACATTCCTGTTTCTGCTGCTGCTTTCTTTGTTTCTACTGCTTTAGCAGTTTCTACTTCTGGTTCAGTAGTTACTGCTGCTTCTTCAGTTTCTACTGTTGGTTGAGTTACTGCTTCTTTCACTACTGTTTCTGCTGCTTTCACACCTTGATCCTTCTTATTCACCTCAACATTCTTTTCAGCTTCACCACCAATCTCCCCCTCAAATTGAAATTCCATACCAACTGAACTCTCCTTCTCAACTTCAGCTTCTTGATTCTCCCCCTTTTTGGAAGCATCATGAGCACTTTCCCTTTTCTTCAAGACAAATTGCTTTCTCTTCTTTTTGTGCACCAAATTAAGCACCATCTTCTTGAGTTTGTCTATCTGCCCCTGTTCAGAAATGATCACCTTTTTCAACGCCTTTATCTCCAAACCCTGATTGAGTACATCTAAGTTCACATTGCCAATGGTATCCATCAATTCGTCATAGTTATATCTGTCCTCACCTCCTTTAGGTGTGTTTACCACCCGTGAAGGATCATATGATCTTTTAGTAGAGGCCTTCTGCCTAGCAGAAGCACCTACTACCCTCTTCGTTTCTTGGCACCTGGGTCCCTTAGATGATTTCTCATCCAAAGTTGTCGTGGGGAAGGTCTTAGCCATGTTCACACTGTCCTAACCCACACCTTGTGCATAATCAGTAGTGTGAGCCTTGCTGCCCACATGCTCATCCTTCTCCTGAGAGAGCACCTTCTCGGGGTTGGGAGACACCCCTATGGATTCCTTTTGGATATTATCTGATAGAGAATGCTCCATCAGAGGGCTTGTAGGCTTTTGGGGTGTAGATACATGAAGGGAAGGAACCTTCTGTACCTTTTTCTTTGTATATTTTTGAGTGATTGGGGGAATTGGCTTATCAACAAGGATCTGGGGAAGAACATTTGAAGTGAATGGTGTGGGTAGGTCATCAGTGGGTTGGTCAGATATGGGCTGTGACCCTGATGCCTCACCATGTGGGTGGGACACAACCATCATTGTAGAGAACAATGGTGTGTCTTTTCCAAAAAATTCCTTACTAGGCCTTCTCATATTGGAAAATACCTTCCCTTTGGGAGGTTTAGGTACATATACCTCTTTAAAAGAGGGTAAATCCGTCAATTCCATGTTTAGTACCTTTTGTACAAACCTTGGATACATAAAAAATCTTTTGGTTTTGGTTTTGGTATCCAAGTTTGACAGCAAATCATTTAAAATCATTTGGGAAAAATTGAACTTTCTGGAGGTAGCTAAGCATACAAGAGCATAGGCTATTGTACTGATAAACACACTCCATCCAGTTGTCTTGCGAGATAGACAATATTGAAGAGTATGAACAAAGAATCTCCACTGAGGTGAAAATTTTCTTTTGTAAAACTTGTAAACCTCAGTAGGACCTTCATACCCCATTCTACCAATTTCTTGAAATAGATCTTTCTTTGAGAGAGTAGAAATACCTGAGGCATCATCTAGATGAAGATAAGTGCGTATGCAGTCTTCTGTGATTCTGATAGGTTTATCATAAACCCTTGATTGAATGAACTGATTGCCATCAATAGTCTGAATTGATGCATTTGCCCAGAACTGTCGCATATGTTCCACATAGATGGTAGGATTTACCGTTAGCGCATAGGCAATATGTGATGTTAAGAAATCCACAATTTCATGAAAACCCTCAACTTGTTTGGGTTTTTGTAGCATTGCAAGCTCATTGTGGTCATCAAAGAAATCAAGTGCTGCCATCTTTTTGATCGAGTCTAGGGTTCGAATCAAAGCTAGGGTTCACACACTGGTGTTAAGTCCGATTTTATAGTAATCATTGTATTTATAGGCTTGGTCTAATACAGTGTTTAGAGTCATATTCTGTGTTGTATTGACCAGGGTATTTAAGTCCCTTTGGTTGTTGTGTCTAAGAACACTACACGCTCATCAATCATAGTTTACTCTTTGCGCTTCATATTGCTCTCTCTCTACTTTCTCTCTCTAGGATTTAGAGATCTTGGATTAACAATTGGTATCAGAGCCAATCTAAATCTTGAGAGGATCGAGAGAATTGATTTTCGTATATGAATTTGTGCATTAATTCGAAAATTTGATTGATTTTCTTGAATTTTTTCAAGAAAATCTCGTTTTTGAATTTTTCCAAGAAAATCTCGTTTTTGAATTTTTCATCAAATTCGGCCTTGTTTGTGATTGAATTTCGTTGATTTTTGGTTTGTTAGATTCGATTTTGCAAGTAGAACACTCTTGATTCACACCAAATTTCAAGAAAAATGGTTTTTGATCATCAATTTTGAGAAATTTCGATTTTCTGGAAACTCGTTTTTGACGTACTACTCTTTACTCGAATTGGTGATTTTATGGTTTTTGATCGAAATTTTTGATTGAAATATGTTAGAAAGTTGTTTTCGATCTTGTTTGTGTAATAAAGTTTCATCAAATTTGGTTGTGTAAATCAAATTTTGGGTAATCTGTGTATGTTATCGCTTTGCGCCAATTCATATGAGTTTGCGCCAGATCTATACTTTGCGCGAGTTCATAAGAGTTTGCGCTAGTTCTTCCTAATATTGTCTTAGTGTATTTTAGGTTATTCATCAAGTTCAGATCTCTTCTCAGGCGAAGTTTGCTTTGCGTATTCCAAAGCTCACGAGAAGTTCACTTTGCGTATTCCTCAGCTCACGCAAACTCCTAGTTTGTGTTATATTCAGATTGCGCAAAGTACAGTTTGCGTTTCTAGCCTATCAAGCAAAGTCTGATTCTCTTCATCAACGTATCACGCAAAGTTCAGTTTGCGTCTTCATCTGGTCACGAAAAGCTAGTTTGCGTCATCCCTCTGCTCACGCAAATCAGAGTTTGCGTCTCTCTCAGCTCAAGAAAAGTACAGTTCTCCCGCCACGTTCTTCTCACGTAAAGCTCATCTTGCGTCACTTAAAGCTCACGCAAAGCTTGTTTTACATCTTCAGTGATTCATGCAAATCCAAGTTTGCGTTTTACTCGGATCACGCAAATCCTAGTTTGCGTCTCCTTCTACTCACGCAAAGTTGGTTTGCGTCTCCAACTGCTCGCGACTATCTTAGTTTGCGTCTTCTGCCTATCACGTAAACCTCAAGTTTGCGCCAGTTCTCAGTCCAGACTTAGAATTTTTCTGAGTTTCTGAAATATGGATTCTGCGAAGTTTGCTTTCCAAGCTCAATTTTACAAGAGTGATCTGATGATGAAATTAGGCACAAAAACTCGTCCTCCAGTTCTAGTTGACGAAAATGAATTCACTCAATGGCAAGATAGGTTCTTGAACTTCATCGAGCGTCAAGCTAATGGAGATAACATGATGAAGTCTCTATCTGAAGGACCTTTCATAAAGCCTAATAAAGAGACTCCTGCAACAACTGAAGAGTCTTTGCGAATAAAAGCTGATAAAGAATTAAAAGCTAATCTGATTCTAGCTTTACCAAACTTTGTCTACAACCGGGTTGATCATTGCAAGGATTATCGAAATCTGTTGTGGGCACAATTGGAAAAGATCATTCTTGGTTCATCAGTCGCAACTCAACTCCGCCATACACGTTATATGAACAATTTTGAGGAGTTTAAAGCCAAAGAATCTGAGTCTCTAAAGAGTGTTTTCGACAAATTCTGTACAATGCTGAATGATCTGCGAAAGATAAATGTGAACAAGACAGAGCTTGAGACGAATCTAAAATTCCTCAATGCTCTTCAGCCTGAATGGAACAAATCTTGTCACAGACTGAGGAACGATGTTCGGGTATCCACTATGCAGATTCAGGAATTATTTGAGATTCTGATGACTGATGGGAGCTTGGTGCAAGAGAAGAAAGCTAAGCTTGAAAAGAAGAACAAGAAGTCAGTGGACCCGGTTGCACTCCTCACAAACCAACTGGATGAATAAGCGTTGTCTGATAACGCTTACAATGGGGCTACTGATGATGATGGCGAGGCACTTCAGAAAGACATGATCCTTCTCTCACAACATTATCAGAAAAAGTTCCAACCACGTTCGAGTTCCAACACTTCTCGCTTCACTTCTGGTTCTAAGACTGTACAAGTGCCCGAGCCAAAGACTGCTGCATGTTACAACTGTGGTAAGCCAGGTCATTTCTCAAAGGAGTGTCGAGTGAAGAAGGTTAGGGATTCGGCATACTATAGGAAGAAAATGGAACTGACCGAGAAAAGAGAGAATGGAACTGCTCTTCTTGCTGAAGAAGAATTCTGGCTGGATCACTCCGACGATGAAGCTGCAAATGTCGAGATCGCTCAGATGTGCTTTGTTGGAGATGATCAGTCAGATGATGATTCTGACACTGATGAAGACGAGGTAATTTCTGATTTTGATTACACTTTCATTTCTTCACAGATGGATATTATAATTACTGCTTTACATGATTACTGCTTGAAGTTATTATCTGAAAATAATTTAAATTCTGAAAAGTCAGATTTGATTGACAAATTGAAAATTTCTTTGAAAGATAAAAAGTCTATTTTGGAAAATACTAAAGACATCTTTCAAAAGACATTAGATGATTTGGAAAAATCAAATAAGTCTTATCTTAAATCTTTGACTGTTATGACCGCTTTAGAAGACAGTTTTTCGGATAAAATAAATAAATTAGAAGAAAAGTTATATCGAAGGAACCAATCTGAGCAAACAATTTTTATGAATAAACCAAGGAGTGAGGAAGCTTTAAAAGAAAAATGGGGACTTGGTTTTAAAAATCCACATTGTTTAAACAATGTGATTGAAAAATCCCCGACTTTATATAAATACGATTATCTAACTCTTGCTCAATATGCTCCTCAATTTAAAATTGATTGGATGAATGAGAAGCAAGTGTTAGAAATCGAAAATGAGAAAAGGACTAATAACATGAAAAATGAAATTCCTTTTGTTTACACGTATGAAAATGCAAAATATTTTCCTGATAAATCAAGGAAAGGCAGAAAAGCTTTAAATGATATATCTCTTGTCAAATCTTCAATATCTGATGATTTTGTTGATGTTTATGCCAATATTTCAGATAAGGAAAATATTTCTCTAATCATTTATGATTCTAAGAAGTATAATCCTCCTTTAACATTAGAAGGCAAAATAATTGATCTTGAAGATAAGATGGCAGATCAAAATATTTTACAAGAAATTGAATTTGATATTATTCTTTATTTCATGACGTCTAGCTTGAAGAAAAATTATTTTCTCAAAAACAAGATTCTATTTCTAGCCTTTCTTCTGATTGTCAAGTAAACAAAATGGAAGTTTCTAAATCTGATATCTTTTCTCAAAATAATTCTGACTCCGAGGTAAGTTCAGATTTATTGTCTGATCAGATTGGTTGCTTAGGTAAAATTATTTGTTCTGATTTAAATATTAATTCAGAAATTCTTGATGAATCTTTTACGCTAAATGATCAATATTATATACCCAAGCGTAAAAGAAGACGGTCAAAGAAGTCGAAGAAATAAGATAAAGTTCTTTCTGACAGTTCTAATTCTTCTGATTCTAATCTTTCAGATAGTGCCAGGATCTAATTCTTAACAAGAATAATGAACTCAGAAACAATATTAAAGGAGTTGCGGAATAACACTTTAATATTCAATAATCAATGTAACAATGAATCAGAAATCACAACTTGTAAACTTTATTGAATGATTAAAGTTACAAGATTTCAAACAAAACCTCAATATTGATGAACAGGCTCACCAATACGAATTCTACTTCTCTAGAACTAGGGTTCTAAACCTTGAGGTTAATTCTCTCTATGAAAACAAAAAAATTTAGAATTATTATCTTCTATCAAACTATTCTATACTATTTATACAAGACATATTACAAGATAATTATCAAAATACAATTGATCTTCAGTCCATAATTATCTCCTTTACTTTATTAAGTCTTCTATACAGCTGTCTTCCTTCCATTCTGAGTCTTCATCTCATAAGCAACATTAACCTTCTTCAGCAGTATTAATCATCTTCAGCAGCATTAAACACCTCAGCAGTATTAATGATGTTAGCAGTAGTAATCCCTTAGCAGTACTAACTACTAGAAGTACTAACCCTCCAAGCAGTACTAACTATTGAAATAGCAACACTAACTTTTCAAACAATATTAAATCTACTAGCAGTAGTAATCATGATGTACTAGCAGCATTAACCATACTTGAACAAATCTTCAGTTCCCAACAATCTCCCCCTAACTTGACTTTTAGGAAGAGAAGTCAAGTTCTTCAGATGTGGTCTTCAAGATGCTTTCAAAACTTCAGCCTAGTTGCCCAAATTTGGATCCAACCCCAGACTTTGATTGATTGTCCTTCTTATCACAATTCTGGCTATTTCAGATCCTTTTGCACACACTAGCTTGGCTTTCAGCATTCCTTCTAGCTTCACCTTGCTATGATTATATACTTTGTCCACTAGAAAATACTCATGATAGCAGTTGTCTATTGTAATCATATATACATCACAGTTTTCAAATAGCATCCACTTATCAATCTTCTTAAACCCATAATCATGATGTAGATCCTTTATCCTGTACACTACTTTTTCTGGTTCAAACATCATACACAAGTATTCCATTGCAATCTTGAGTAGACTTTCTTCAGTTCCTTTCATCACAGGCTCATATAGCTTGATTCCCACCTTGTGCATTTCTTCTAAATCAGCCCTTGAACAACTTCAGATCACTTTACCCCAAGTTGAGTAGACTTCAAACACATGACCAACTCTTTTGAGTCTGAAGTACTCCTTTCTGTTGTCCCTCAGAATATCCCAAAAGATGACTTCTGGTGCCTTCACAGAAATGGGAACAGCCTGTACTGGTTCTATTACAGTCATGAACAAATCAACCTGCTCATTTGATTGCAGATTGGATGGTTCTGGATTCTGCTCTGGTCTTGCTGAAGGTGGAACAAAAGATTCTGCCTCTTTTTCTGTTTCTTCAATCCTTGGCTTCTTGGATTGTTTCTTGGAGGCTATGGTCTTTACTCTTTTTGCAGATTTGGCTTCCACAGCAACATTCTCTTCTTTAGTGTCTTCATCCTTTTCTTTTGTAGGAGTGGCTTCCTCAGGGAAGGGTTGTTGGATGTTGAGATCATGCCTCTCTTTCATCATTCTTTCAGCTTCTTACCTTTGAGAGGAGTCCCCTTGAAGCTTAGCCATTTCCTTCTTATATAGCTCCTCAACCTTGCTGTATGCCATGTTAGTGAACATCTCTCCTTTGACACCAATTGAGCCTTTCAGAAAGTTGATCATTTTTCTCTTTTCTTGATTGGCCAAAAAGGTCTTAGAAGGTTGTCTTTTCTACTTCTTGGCTGACATTCTTTGCTTGGATGCTTTCACTGATATTTTCTTGGCCTCAGCTGCAGTTTTCATGCTCTGTTGATACTCTTCATTTAGATTTTTAGCCATGTCCAGTGCAAGCTCTCTGTCATTTTCAGATTGGAGTTGTTCTTCCTTTTCCATCTCAGCTTGAAGCTGTTTTGCCACTTCTTCATCTAACTCCAACTGATTCTTTTTCTTTGAAAGTTGTTCAGGTTCAACCATCTTAGCCTTTCCCTTTGCATCCTTCAAACCTGTTTCACTGATTTCTTTTCTTTTCTTTTCAATACCTCCTTCCTTAATGACCACTCCCTTGGCCTTTTTAGTAGCCTTAGGAGTGTCATTCTTAGCTTTTACCAGAGTTTCTGCAATTTCTAACTCCTCAACAGATAGCCCTGTTGCTGCTGCTTCATTTATCTCAACAGCATTAACTGTTTCTGCTGCTTGAGCAAATTCTGTTTCTGTGTCTACTGCTTTTGATTCTGTTTCTACTGCTTTTGATTCTGTTTCTACTGCTGCTTGAACCTTATCTGTTTCTGCTGCTTTCTCCCCCTCAAAATCAAATCCCATCTCAGATGTGCTTTCCTTCTCTACTTCAGCCTCTTGATTCTCCCCCATTTTGAAAGCATCTTTCCTTTTCTTCAGAACATATTGCTTTCTCTTCTTTTTCTGCACCAATCTCCTCACCATCTTCTTCAATTTGGTAATCTGTACTTGTTGAGACAGAATCACCATTTTCATCTCCTCTATGTCTGCTCCCTGTTTGATAACATCCAGATTAATGTTTCCCATTTTATCCATCAATTCTTGGTAGTTATATCTATCCTCACCTTCTCCAGGAGTGTTACCCCCTTTTGAAGGATCATTGGAACATTTAGTAGTGGAAGTCTTCTGCCTAGCAGAAACACCCTTCACCCCCTTGGTTTCTTGGCACCTGGGACCTTTGAATGATTGCTCATTCAAAGTTTTCATGGGGGAGGTCTTATTGATGTTACCACTGTCCTCCTCTATGCTAGCAGGAGTAGTGGCAGCCTGCTCACCCATATGCTCATGCATCTCCTCAGTGTGCACCTTCTTGGGGTTGGGAGACACCCCTGTGGTTTCCCTATAGATATTCTCTAATGGAGAATTATCCATTAGAGGGCTTAAAGGCTTTGTGGGTGAAGGTACAAGGAGGGAAGGAGCCTTCTTTACCTTTTTCCTTATGTATGTATTGGTTATGGGTGAAGTTGGTTTTTGAAGAAGGGACTGAGGGATTGATATAGTGATTGAAGGTTGGGATTGGCTCTCAGTGGGATGGTCTAATGAGGGCCTTGACCCTGAAGCCATACCTTCTTGATTGTGGGACACCACCATCATTGTAGAGAACAATGGGGTGTCAACTCCTTCCGAGTCCATGGGAGATCTCTTCATATTTGAAAAGACCTTTCCCTTGGGGATTTTGGGTACATATACCTCATCAAATTGAGGCATATCCGTCAATTCAGTGGTTATAACTGCCTGGACAAATCTTGGGTACATATAAAAACTATTTTTGTTTCCCAAGTTTGACACAAGGTCATTGAAAATCATTTTTGAAAAATTATACTTTCTGGCAGTGGCCAAGCAGACCAAAGCATAAGCAATGGTACTACTGAACTCACTCCATCCAGTAGTTTTTCTATAAATGCAATGCATAAGGGTATGGACAAAGAAACGCCATTGGGGAGAAAATTTGGCTTTTGAGAACTTGAAAACACCCAATGGGCCTCCATACCCCATTCTAGTGAGAGTGGAAAACAGATCATCATTAGAGATAGATGAGATACCTGAGGCATCGTCTAGTCGTAGACTGATGCGAATTACCTCTTCAGAAACTGTCAAGGGTTTGTCACACACCCTTGTCTTGATAACCTTCACACCATTTTCAGTAATAGCAGTGGCATTGGCCCAAAATTGCCTCTGGTGCTCAATATAGATTGATGGTGACACTGTAAGAGCATGAGCGATATGGCTGGACTTGAGGAAATCGACTATTTGATGAAATCCAGCAGCTTGCTTAGGCTTTTGAAGCATCGCGATCTTATTGTGTTCATCAATAAACGCCATTGATGCCATCGAGCTTGAGTAGTCTTGACTGAAACTCACTAGGTGCTTGAGAGAAAAAGATTAGAGAGAAGATGAACAGTATTCAAAGAGTCGTTATGAGCTTTTAGGCGGGCACAGAGGGTATTTATATGATTCGGGAAAGAAGCAGTATTAACTCAGAGCAGTATTAACTAACTAGCAGTATTAACTGAGAGCAGTATTAACCACTAGCAGTATTAACTAACTAGCAGTATTAACTGAGAGCAGTATTAACCACTAGCAGTATTAACTAACTAGCAGTATTAACTGAGAGCAGTATTAACCACTAGCAGTATTAACTAACTAGCAGTATTAACTGAGAGCAGTATTAACCACTAGCAGTATTAACTAACTAGCAGTATTAACTGAGAGCAGTATTAACCACTAGCAGTATTAACTAACTAGAAGTAGTAACTTTGCCCTGGCAGCATTAAAACTGCACTAGCAGTAGTAACTATACTTACACTTTTTGAAGCTTGTGTTAGTCTGATCATGCCCACACTTGTGACCAAGAAGGTGAATCTACCCACATCAAAGGCTTTGGTGAATAGATCAGCAAACTGGTTGTCAGTATGAACTTTAGCAACTTGAATTAGCTTCTTTTCATTACAGTCTCTAATAAAGTGATAGCTGATCTCAATGTGCTTTGTTTTGGAGTGCTTGATTGGATTGTTAACAATGCTGATAGCACTGCTATTGTCAATGAAGATTGGAGTGTGCAGAAAGGTTACCCCATAGTCCAGCATTTGATTCTGAATCCATAGAACCTGAGAGCAGCAACTTGCAGCAACAATGTACTCAGCTTCTGTTGTGGATAAGGACACTGTGGTTTGCTTCTTACACTGCCAAAATACTAGTCTTGCACCCAAAAGTTGACATCCCCCTGAAGTAGACTTTCTATCCATATTAGCACCTCCCAAGTCACTGTCTGAATATGCAATCAAGTCAAAGTTGGATTCATAGGGATACCAAAGACCTAATCTAGGTTGCCTTTTTAAGTATCTGAAAATCCTTTTAACTGCTTGAAGATGTGACTGCTTTGGCTTGACTTGGAATCTGGCACAAACACACACTGGAAACATGATATCTGGTCTTGAGGCTGTGAGATACATGAGAGATCCAATCATTGATCTATAAAGATGGACATCAACATCCTCCCCCTCAAGATCAACAGTGATATGTTTGTGTGTTTCCATAGGTGTGCTTGCTGGCTTTGAGTCTGATAAACCATATTTGTCCAGGATGTCTTTCACATACTTTGATTGACTTATGAAGATCCCATCTTTCTGTTGTTTCACTTGAAGCCCAAGGAAGAAAGTAAGTTCACCCATTGAACTCATTTTGAAGCTCTTGTGCGTTAACTCTTCAAAGTCTCTACACATCTGATCTTTTGTGGATCCAAAGATGATGTCATCCACATAGATCTGAATAAGTAGGATGTCCTTCTTACTTCTTTTAATGAAAAGGGTTTTGTCAATTATTCCCCTTTCAAACCCATTTTCCAAGACATAGGTAGACAGAGTGTCATACCATGCTCTTGGGGCTTGATGTAGACCATAGAGTGCTTTCTTAAGTTTGTACACTCTGTCAGGATATGATGGATTTTCAAATCCAGGGGGCTGACAGACATATACTTCTTCATCAATTATTCCATATAGAAAGGCACTCTTAACATCCATTTGATATACCTTGAACTTCATAAATGAAGCATAGGCTAGAAACAACCTAATTGCCTCTACCCTTGCAACTGGAGCAAAAACTTCCTCATAGTCTATGCCTTCTTCCTGAGTGTACCCTTGTGCCACTAGCCTTGCTTTATTCCTGATTACTATTCCTCTCTCATCCTTTTTATTTCTGAAAATCCTCTTGGTGCCAATAGCTCTATGACCTTTTGGAAGGTCCACCAAGTCCCAAACATCTTGCAGTTTGAACTGTAGTAACTCTTCTTGTATGGCTTCTATCCAACTTGAATCTTTCAATGCATCATAAGCCTTCTTAGGCTCAATCTGAGATAGAAAGCAAGAGAGTACTGTATTCTGCTGATCTTGCATGTCTTGAAGTCTGCTTTGTTTCCTAGTCATCATAGGAGAAGAGATGTCTCCTATTACCAGCTCAGGAGGATGATTCTTCTGAGTTCTTGTCTGGAGACTAGGTTCTTCATTAATTCCCACATATAAATTGGAATCATTTAAGTCAGCTGAGGGAATCACATCAGCTGCTTCGGGCTCTTCATGCTCTGGATTCTCCTCATCTCTTCTTTCTTCTTCACTCTGAATTGGTTCAGTAACATTTTCCTTTTCACAGATTTCAACAGGGTCCATTGAAGGTATGGGAAAGATCACAGACTGAGGAATACTATTCTGTACTTGTGCTTCCCCTGATCCTCTACTTTCTGAACCTGCATGATCATCACTACTGAAACCAAAAGAGTTAGTTAGTGAATCAATGTCAAACAACCACTGAGGACCAGAACCAATAGGGTTTGGTGTGTTCTCATTGCATTTGACATTGTCACTTTCCTCAATTATTCTGGAAGAAGAATTAAATACTCTGTAGGCCTTACTCTAAGATGAGTAACCAACAAGAAAACCATCATCTACTTTGCTATCAAACTTTCCTAAGTGAGTTTTGGTATTGAGAATAGTACAAGGACACCCAAAAGGTTTGAAAAATCCAATAAATGGTTTTCTTTTATTTAAAAGCTCATATGGTGTCTTGACTACTAGAACTCTGTTTTGGACATAACAAGCAGTATTAACTGCTTCAGCCCAGAAAGTAATTGGAAGTTTTGAATCAGCTAACAGAGATCTAGCAGCCTCAATCAGTGTCCTATTTCTTCTCTCAGCAACACCATTTTGTTGTGGAGTCCGAGGAGCACTGTATTGCCTCTAAATTCCTTATTCCTCACAAAAGGTGTTTAGGTCAAGATTTTTAAATTCAGTACCATTGTCTGACCTAATGACTTTTACCTTTTGATTTGTTTGGTTTTTAATTCTTAGAATAAAGGATTTGATCAGTCCACTTGTCTCATCCTTAGTCCTTAGAAATTATACCCAAGTAAATCTAGAGTAATCATCAACAATAACTAAGCAGTATGATTTCTTACCTATACTCATAACATTTGTAGGACCAAACAGATCCATATGCAACAACTGAAGAGAAGAAGAAATTGTGTTCACTTCTTTAGACTTATGAGAAGTTTTATGTTGTTTCCCTTTGAGACAAGCAACACAGTAATCATCACATGAAAAGACTTTTGAAGGCAAACCTCTCACAAGGTTGTTTTTGACAAGTTTATTCATTGTTTTAAAGTTCATGTGACACATCCTTCTATGCCAAAGTGATGATTCATCCAAAGATGCTTTTGAAACAAGACAGTTTAGGGATGAATCAGTTGACACATTCTCCATATCCAAACAATAGACATTATCCTTTCTGGGAGTTCTTAGTAGTATCATCTTTTCATCAACTACCTTGAATCCAGGGGCAAGGATAATTCATTCTGAATTAGTGAATAATATACTATGCTGTTTGTCACAAACCTATGATACACTTAACAGGTTGTACCTTAACTGCTCAACATAGAAAACATCCTCAAAGGTCATCTTACCTTTTGTTACATCACCCTCACCATTAATCTTACCTCCATCTGGAGTATTACCAAAGGCAACATGTCCTCCATCAATTTTCTTGAAATTCTTGAGGCAAGCCATGTTCCCTGTCATGTGCCTAGAGCAACCACTATCAACATGCCAGATGCTCTTTCCCTTTAGCTGCTGATTGCCCTGCACATAAGATAAATCAATTAGTATTGATTGGGAACCCAAGCCAAAGTGGTCTTGGGTCTCCCTTTCTCATCAAAGTATTTATATTCCTTTTTGATGAGATTTTTAAAATCAGAGCACTCTTTACTGGAGTACTTTGTCAAGATGATTGGTCTAGCAGCACAAACACTAGAAGCAGTACTAATTGTAGAAGTACTAACAGAGTTAGCAACATTAACATTTGAAGAGGTACTAACAATGTTAGTTTTAGAAGTACTAATACTCTCAGCAACACTAACATTGGTAGCAACAGTATTGCTTCTAGCAGCACTATCTTTGTCAGCAACAATATTTGTGGTAGCAGTACTAACAGTTTTAGTGCTTTTAGGAACCCACATCTTGACATTCTCTTTTACAGTCTTTTTCTTCATGTGGCTTTTAGATTTAACAAGTTTCTTAGCCACATGGTTCCTTTCATCCTTCCTATAACCAAAGGGTTTTTGCATAGCTCTTTGAAAATTCATCCTTTGGTTAATAGGATTAAAGTAACAGTACTTGGCAAGATGATTCAATTTGCCACATATGAAGCAAGGTTTTGGTCTGATGATTCTAATCAGATCAACTCCTTGTTTTTTAGCCCACTGATTATTCCAATTCCTTTGATTGCCCCTCCTTTTATCTTGTTTTAGAGGCTCAGACTTATTACATGCACACTGTTTGCAAGGAACAGGATTCACAACTGTAGTCTGCTTGTAATGGACCTTTTTAGACTTTCCCTCAGTCTTCTATATGTCATTGGATTTGATCCAAGCCCTTCCACAATCCTCATTGGTGATAATGTTATTCTCTAAGGGAATCTCACCACTCACAGTATTGTCCTTACTCTTACTGGCCTCTTTCTCAGTCTTGTCCTCAACAATTACTTCATCTAAGGGATCTATCTTAGTGGCTCCCTCATTCAAGTCCTTCCTATCCTTGGTCTCTAGTAAGTCTGATGTAGGAGGGATGTAGTTGTTGTTGTATGGTGGTGGTGTGGTATTGTACCCAATTCCTCTTCTCAGTTTGTCATGAAAATGGGTTTGTAGTAAAGAGTCCATTGCTTTAGAAGCATTGGAAAACTTTTCCACATCTAGCTTAACTTTGGCTAGCTCTCCTCTCAACTTTTCATTATCCTCTTTAGACTTTGTCAGTTGGATTTCTAGATCATTTTTCTCCCACTTCCAGTAATTTGTATCATATGTGTGTTGCAGTTCATTGGCTTGAAAACTTTTAATTTGTTCCTCAAGCCTCTCAAAATTTTTTACATAGTCTTTTATATCTTTTTCTAATCTCTTAAGGTCATCACTCATATTCTGGTTGTGATCCCTGTACCTTTTAACAGTATCTATGAAAGTTTGAGAACAGAGATTAGAAAGTACCTCAGTTGGAAGATCAGATACCTCTGCCATGAGAGCTTGATTTTGAATAGCCTCTTCTGCTTGATCACTCCAGTCAAACCCCATTCCTTGTTGAGAAACAAGAGCTTGAGCAGAGTTTCTGTTCTGGTTGAAGCTTCCAGTCTGATTTTGTTGGTGATTGTGAGACACTCCACTTCTGCATTCTCTGGCAAAGTGTCCCTTCAGATGACATTTATAGCACTCCACCTTTGACTTATCAAAGCCTGCACCATCTTCTCTTCTTTGGGAGAAGTTGTTCCTCCCAGTCCTTTTGATGAACTTCTTCACCCTCATAGAAGGCATGGCCATCTGCCATTTAATATCCATCTCTTCAAGATCATTAGGATGAAACTGTTCCAAGTCATCATTGATTAAAGAAGAGTTACCATGACTGGAAAGAAAGGCTTCAAAAACAGATTCATTGCTTTTTTCTTGATTTACTCCACTGGCAGCATTAACTGATTCAGGGTTAGCAGTAGAATCAATTGATGCTGATAGGAGTGCAGCATTATGAACATATCCAATAGGCTTCTTCTTTGCTTCCACCTCAGATTCAAACACTCTCAAATCATTGTACATATCATCCAGTTCCTTTTCTTCCAATTGTTCATTCTGTCTGAATGAAACAGTATACATGGTCCATTCATCTCCAAGGGACCTTAAGAACTTTCTGTTTACATCATCTTGATCAATCTGTACTCCCATAGTAGCTAGTTCACCAATCAGCTTGTTAAACCTGTCAAAAGTTTGAGTCATGGACTTATTCTTAGTTGACATAAAGTTTTCATACAGTTGCTTCAATATTGCCTTCTGATTTCTCTTGGTACTTTTGGTACCAGAGAATCTCTTCTCTAGAGCATTCCAAAGCATCTGTGCATCAGTGCAATTGCATAATTGGTGTTGATACTCATTGGGAATAGCCAAGAGCAGTGTGCTCAAGGCTTTCATCTCTGTCTGCCTTGTCTTCCTTTCTGCATCCGTCATTGGTGGGATTCTTTTTCCATCCGCACCAATCTTTCCTTCATCATATGGGCCATTATCAATGATGTCCCACATGGAGTAATCTGTGAGAAGAATGTATTGTTTGATCCTAATCTTCCACATGTCAAACTCATTAGATCTGAGCATTGGAACCTTTGAGACAAGAGTACTGTTTGATTCAACTGTGTTTTCCATGATGAATGAAGGTTTCTGAGAATACTTGCTCTGATACCACTTGTCAGGATCTAATTCTTAACAAGAATAATGAACTCAGAAACAATATTAAAGGAGTTGCGGAATAACACTTTAATATTCAACAATCAATGTAACAGTGAATCAGAAATCACAACTTGTAAACTTTATTGAATGATTAAAGTTACAAGATTTCAAACAAAACCTCAATATTGATGAACAGGCTCACCAATACGAATTCTACTTCTCTAGAACTAGGGTTCTAAACCTTGAGGTTAATTCTCTCTATGAAAACAAAAAAATTCAGAATTATTATCTTCTGTCAAACTATTCTATACTATTTATACAAGACATATTACAAGATAATTATCAAAATACAATTGATCTTCAATCCATAATTATCTCCTTTACTTTAGCAAGTCTTCTATACAGCTGTCTTCCTTCCATTTTGAGTCTTCATCTCATAAGCAGCATTAACCTTCTTCAGCAGTATTAATCATCTTCAGCAGCATTAAACACCTCAGCAGTATTAATGATGTTAGTAGTAGTAATCCCTTAGCAGTACTAACTACTAGCAGTACTAACCCTCCAAGCAGTACTAACTATTGAAATAGCAGCACTAACTTTTCAAGCAGTATTAAATCTACTAGCAGTAGTAATCATGATGTACTAGCAGCATTAACCATACTTGAACAACTCTTCAATTCCCAACAGATAGGACTTTGAGCAAGTCATCAAAGCAGATTTGGAGAGCGAAGCGGATATCTGATGAATCTCAGACTGATGGAGATAGATATGTAGACAAATATTATAAAAGTGATTCATTTGCTGTTTGTAAGAAAATTTCAAAATATTCAATAAAGCAAATGATTCAAATTTCCAAAAATGTCTCATATTCTTCTTCTGATTCTAGTTCAGATGATTATGCCTTGTATTCATCTGATGACTGTGCTTGTTTTTCTGATAATTTTTCTCGTGCTTCTCGAATTAAATCTAATCAATATTTCCCCATAAGAACTGCAACTAACAAACATGGGCCCAAATTCAAGTGGGTACCCAAATCTCAATTTGATTCAAAGTTGCAGGCATCTCATGTCAAGGGGGAGTAAGAGAAATATGGCTCTTGAGAAAATCAGCTCATGACCCGGACTTCATTGTCAACATTTTGGCTTCTGAGTATTTCAGCTCAGAACATGTGCTTCAAAGACTATGACTTCTAGACATGTCAGTCTAGGACTCATTCTTAAATGTTTTAAGCTTCTGACTAATGAGAAACTGTGAGTGCATCTACTTTTAATTCCGCTGCATTTATCTCTGATAATGATGTTGTTCCAGTTTTCTCAAATGTTTTTAAAAGAATCTGAGCTATTTTATTCAAACTCCTGAATTTGTTCAACCCAAAATTTTCAAATGAGTCACAAATTTTTTATACATTATGTGAAAGATAATATTATTGAATTCTATTTTGTTTCAACTGAATATAAACTTGTCGATCAAATGTTTCAATTTTCAAATCTCGGCATGTTGAATTTAAAAGTTTAAACCTTCACAAATTTTATTCTATAAAGTAAAAGTTTTACAATTTTCTTTCTTTTGAATAAAATGTGTGTCTAGGATAAATTTTCAAGTTGCTTTGTTTATATTGAAGTTTTATATGTTCATCTTTCAACTCTACCAAAAGTCGAAAAGTTAGCAACATGTTTGTATCTTTTGATACTGCTTTAAAGTTGTGTGATTCAGAATATTTATAGTTTACAATGCTTAGAAAACCTAAAAAGTCGAAATTTTGGATTGTAATGAAAATATGGGCTAAGCACTTAGACGTAAAACCTTGTGATTGAGATGATTATTAAATTCTTATAAATCAGAAATCTCTAAGTTTAAAAGTTTGTACATGTGACCTTTCTGGTTTGGGAAAGTAAGTTCTGTGGGATGCTTGTCATCTGGTCCCCTAAGGTCAATTGATCTGGGAGTGATCGAACCCAAATCCTTCAATAGAATCAGATAGAAAGTCATGTTCTACTAGTATGAATGGGTTTAGGATGTGTCGATGTAGCCTTTCTGATCTGGGAAAGTAAGTTCCAAGGGGTGTTTGACACCTAGTCCCCTAAGGCCAACTAGTCTGGGAGCGGCTGACCCAAATCCTGCAATAGGGTCAGATAGAAAGTTACATTTACGACATGTTCTTTACTTAATAAACTTGGTGATTAAAAGATGCCAAAAGTGCACAAGCTTCAAAGATGCCAAAGAGCACACTCATGTAAATATGCCATAAAGCACAATGCTAAAAGATGCCAATGAGCACACATCTCATGATACTTGGTGATATGTTTGAGTTGCAATAAACCTGAAAATTTGTGAAAGTCTGAATTCTTGATGGATTAGTGTGATTACATGCAAAGTTCTCTATTATATTTTTAGAATTGCATTTTCTTGAAGCTAATCGGAGTTCACATGCGAGCACACTGAATAGATTGATGAAAGTTTTTGAAACTGAACATGTCTTAACTTGATATGCAATAAAACTTGTTTCTGTATCCAAATACATACATTTGATTTCATCTGATGGATTTTATTGTGATATTTTACTAAGTAGAATTTTATTTGTTTCTGTTTAAATTTTTATATATTTAGTCGTTTCAAAATACATATTCAGTATATTTTTCTTTCTACTTTGATGTTTCAATTCTTGTGTTCTCATATTTCATTTAAATGGGTTTGTGCATTATTCAAGGGGGAGTGAATAAGGAGAAATTTTTCTGAAAAGATCATATCTGTTTTTGAGGGGGAGTATCTGGTTTTCTACATGAATGGTAACTTGAATTGTCATATCTAGTGCATTTGTGTAGGGGGAGTCAAAGAGCTTAAAAAGGTAAAATTTTCTGAGTTCAAGTCAGATTTGCGCCAACGGTTGTTCGCGCAAACCTCACTTTGCGCCACCTTCGGCTAGCGCAAACCTTACTTTGCGCCACCAGTGTGTCGCGAAAATCTCCTCTGTTTTCTCCTTTCTTTGATTTTGCAGATCTTAAGTTGTCTCGTCTCCAACATTTACATGACCAAGTTGATGCCGATCATCAAGGTCATGAGGGGGAAAAGTTAAGGAGATGTTAAAGAGACAAAGAGCTCCAAAGTTTATCTGCTGATCAAAATTCACTCAAGATTCTATTTTTCTCAGCCATACTAGTCTTTTGCTGTTCAAGTTCCGATCACCACAAATTCTTCAAGTTCATTTAAAAGAGGTGTATCGTCTAGAGCACAAGCTGTTGAATCAATTGTTCCTTCAAGCTTATTCAAACTGGTCAAGTCTTGTCAAGACAACAAAGACAAATCAATCTGAAAGATGCTGAGAAGAATTTTTTTTTAAAAAAAAGTCGGAAAGCTTTTCAAAGTCGCTTAGTTGGTCCTTGCTGATTTAGAAGATGGATTTTGAAGACCACATCGCCAATGATTACTAAGGGGGAGATTGTTAAGTCTGATTTTATAGTAATCATTGTATTTATAGGCTTGGTCTAATACAGTGTTTAGAGTCATATTCTGTGTTGTATTGACCAGGGTATTTAAGTCCCTTTGGTCCTTGTGTCTAAGAACACTACACGCTCATCAATCATAGTTAACTCTTTGTGCTTCATATTGCTCTCTCTCTACTTTCTTTCTCTAGGATTTAGAGATATTGGATTAACAACTGGTAATCAAGAATTCTAGAGAGAGAGAGAGAGAGAGGATGAAAACTCAATGGAAATTCAAAGAGCCGTTAGGGTTTTTGGCGGTCAGAGAGGGTATTTATAGGGTAAGGGATTCAGTTAGAAGCAGTACTAAGTACCCTAGCAGCATTAAGACATACCCACAATATTAACCCATATCAGCAGTAGTAATACATACCAGCAGTATTAACACATACTAGCAGTATTAACATTGTTTGGGAGTAGAAATATGGCAAGTAGTAGTGACTTTGTACTAGCAGTATAAACCACCTAGCAGTAGTAACCATACTTAACCATATTTGAACTATCAGCAGGAGTAATAGTGAGAGCAGTATTAACTTAACCAGAAGTACCATGTATCTAATCAACAAAGCAATCTGAAACACTTAAACACAAATGGTTAGCAGCACCATGCACAATGAAATATGAGAAGGTAAACATTGAAGAATCTATACAGAAATGGTACATGAAAAGAAAATCAAAAGAGGCTTATTCAGTGTTTATCATGCCCACACTTGTGACCAAGAATGTGAAAACAGACAGTTTAGTGATGAAAACAGACGAAACACTCTCTAAGTCCAAATAATAAACATTATCCTTTCTAGGAGTTCTAAGTAGTATCATATTTTCATCAACTACCTTGAATCCTGGAGCAAGGGTAATACATTCAGTGTCACTAAATAATATACTATTTTTCTTGTCACAAACCTGTGATACACTTAACAGGTTGTATCTCAATTGCTCAACATAATAAACATCTTCAAAAGTCATCTTACCTTTTGAAACCATACCTTTACCACTTATCTTACCTCCTACTGGATTGTCACCAAAAGCAACACGTCCTCCATCAAACCTTTTGAAGTTTTGAAGACAGTCCATGTTACCTGTCATGTGCCTAGAGCAACCATTATCTACATGCCAAATGCTCTTCCTCTTGAGCTGTTGATTGCCCTGCACATAAGATAAAACAATTAGTGTTTTGAGGGAACCCAAGCCAGAATGGTCTTGGGTTGCCCTTTCTCATCAACATACTCATGCTCAGAAAGCTTGGTCTTGATGAGATGATCAGAATTAGGAATCTCATGGCTGGAATACTTTGTCATAATTATAGGCTTGACAGTATTAACACTGGTAGCAGTACTATCCTTGTTAGCAGTACTAACTTGGTTAGCAGTAGTATTGCTATCAACAATACTATTTCTGTTAGCAGTACTATTTGAGATAGTAGTACTAACAGGTTTCTTGTCTTTTGGAGCCCAAATTTTGACAAAGTTGTTTGCTTTCCTATTCTTTGAGTTACTCCTTAATTTTCTTGGAGTATTTTCTTTTGATTTAGCAAACTGATTCTGAATATGAGATTTCATTGGTGCTGTTCTCACATTATCAGCCATGTGGTTCCTTGATTGTCTTGATTGCTTCCTATAACCAACAGAATTTCGTATTTGTCTTTGAAAAGTTATTCTTTGGTTAACATGATTGAAATAACAGTGTTTGGCTAAATGATTCAACTTGCCACAAATAAAACATGGCTTTGGTCTATTGGTTTTGCTTAGATCAATTCCTTGTTTTTGAGCCCACTGTTTCTCTGATTTTCCCTTATTTTATCATGTTGATGAGGCTTGATCTGTTGACAAGTACAGGGATTTACAACAGTAGTTTGCATATAGTGAACTCCCTGTACCTTTTCCTTCTCTTTCCTAGAGGTCTCAGCTTTCTCACTCTTAACATTCTCTTTCCCTATCTTAGACATCTCCACTTTCTCACTCTTGACAAATGGTTTACCCCCCCTCTCATTTGTAAGAATATGATTTTCTAGAGGAATTTCTCTTTGGTCTTCCTTATTCTTATCCTTAGTGTTCTCTTCTTCAGACTCTACCTCAACCACTACTTTCTCTATTGGATCTACTTCTGTGGCTCCTGCAGGTAAGTCCTTCTTATCTTGTCTTTCTAAGAGGTCTGAGGTGGGTGGAATATAGTTGTTATTGTAAGGTGGAGGGGTGTTGTTGTAGCCTATACCTCTCTTCAGTTTTTCATGAACTTGAGATTTGAGTAAAGTGTCCATTGCTTTAGAGGCATTGGAAAATTTCTCAATGTCTAATTTGGCCTTCTCAAATTCACTCCTCACTTTCTCACATTCCTCTCTAGCCTTCTCTAGCTTAATTTCTAACTCCTTCTTCTCCCACTTCCAATAGTTGTGATCATATGAATGTTGAAGTTCATTGGCCTGATATGCCTTGATCTGTTCTTCAAAATTCACAATGACCAAACTAGACTCTCTCCTATGTTTCTCCAACCTTTTAATATCATCACACATGCTCTGATTGTGATCCCTGTACTTTCTAACAGTTTCAAGACAGGGTTTAGAGCAAAGTTTAGATTTTACCTCTGTGGGGATTGTTGTGCTTGAAGACTCTGAAACCTCAGCCATCAATGCTTGATTCTGGATTGCCTCATCTGCTTGATCACTCCAATCAAATCCCATTCCATCTTGTGAGACAAGTGCTTGAGATGAGTTCCTGTTGTTGTTGTAGTTTGTGGACTTTATTTGTTGATTGTTGCTCCCATGCTGTTGAGAAATTCCTCCCCTGCATTCTCTTGCAAAGTGCCCCAGTTTATGACACTTGTAACATTCCACCTTGGATTTGTCAAATCCAGCACCATCTTCTCTTTTCATGGCAAAGTTGTTTCTTCTTGTTCTTTTAATGAATCTTTTGATTCTCATGGTGAGCATAGCCATTTGCCACTTGATGTCCATCTCTTCAAGATCATCAACATTGATCTGCTCCAGATCATCATTAATAAGAGAAGATTTAGCATGGCTAGCAAGGAAAGCTTCCAAAACAGAATCATTGGGTCCATCCTGTTTTGAGCCATAAGCAGCACTAACTGATTTTGTATTAGCAGAAGAATCAGTAGTAGATGATAGGAGTGCATGATTGTGAGAATATCCAGATGGCTTCTTCTTTGATTCAACCTCTGCTTCAAACACCCTAAGGTCATTGTAGAGGTCATCAAGTTCCTTATCCTCCAGATTATCATTCTGCCTGAAGGATACTGTATACATTATCCATTCTTCACAAGAGATCTTAGAAACTTTCTGTTGAGATCATCCTGGTCCATCTTGACACCAACAGTGGCCAATTCTCCAATCAACTTGTTGAATCTATCAAAGGTTTGAGTCATAGACTCATTCTTTGTAGACATAAAATTTTCATATTGTTGCTTGAGAATTGCTTTCTGATTTCTCTTAGTGCTTTTGGTACCTGAAAATCTCTTCTCCAAAGCATTCCACAAGATTTTGGCATCAACACAGTTGCAAAAATTGATGTTGATATTCATTAGGAATTGCCAAGAGCAGAGTGCTCAAGGCTTTCATCTCAGTCTGCCTCATCTTTCTTTCTCCATCAGTGTTTGGTGGAGGTCTCTTGCCATCTGCTCCCATCTCTCCTACATTGGAGGGACCATTCTCAATGATGTCCCACATTGAGTAGTCTGTAAGAAGTATATACTGTCTGATCCTGATTTTCCACATGTCAAACTCATTAGGTTTGAGCATGGGAACCTTTGAAACAAGAACACTGTCGTTTGATCCATCCATGATGATTATTGATTTCTGATTTCCTAAAGCTCTGATACCACTTTTCAGGATCTAAATTCAAAACAAGAATTTAAATAAACACTCAGAAACTTTGTTAAAAAAGTTGCGGAATAACACTTTAACAAGAAATCAATGAAACAGTGTATGAATTCAAATCACAAGTTGTATTGAATTAACTTGATGATTACAACCAAAGCCTCAATCTGTTGAATAGGCTCAACAGACGTTCAAAACTTCTCTAATGAAAGGATCACCAAGAATCTTGAGGCTAATTCTCTCTAAAACAAAAGACGTATATCTATTTTATAATCTAAGACTTCTAGACTATATATTTAAAACAGATTACAAGATAATTATTAAAGAAATATTGATCTTCAGCATCCATTCTATAATTATCTTCATCTCCTTGTCTTTAGCTTCAAGTAACAAACCATCCTTATCAACATCAGCAACATTAATTCTTCTTGCAGTATCTTCTTATCATCAGCAGTACTAACATGCTAGCAGTAGCTTCCATCTTGCAGTACTAACTCTCCAAGCAGTCTTAACTGTTCTTCTAGCAGTACTAACCCTTCAAGCAGTACTAATATTACTAGCAATAGTAATTTCTTCAAGTAGCAGTACTAATGTCTTCAGAAGTAGTAATCTTCAAGTCTCAGCAGCACTATGCAGACTTAGCATATTTCAGACCCAACATTAGGCCTAGTGTAGAAGAAGGAGAACAGGGTAGAGGAGAAGGTGAGATGAGAGTAGAACGTGTGGAAAAACCAGAGCATGGGGATGGGAGTGAGAACCCAAAGGCGAAAAAAAAGAAAACCCATAAAAAGAGGACTGTAGAAGTAGAAGTCCCAAACCCCCCGAATTACAAATACCAGAGGTCGCCGAACCTCTGAAGAAGAAGAAGAAGAAATACTATATGAGGGTTGAGGATGAAGAGCCCAATGTTGAAAAATCCTCTGTATCGACTTTTGAGGTACAAGCTACTGAAGAACCCTCTAAAAAGAGGAAGAAGAGGAAGTTGATGAAGTTAGCCGATAAGGCTAAACCTGACCTTGCCTCTGTGCCCTTTGAAAAGGCACAAGCAAATCTTGATGTGGAGGAACCTGCAGTGGTTGAAGAGGCACCTCTGCAGAAGAAGAAGGAGATGAAAAGTTGTAGTTTAGGAGGCAAAGAACATAGAGGCTGAGGCTATAATAGAAGAAAGGCCTCAGAGCCCCTTGGCAATGGCAGTTGATATTGCCAAAGAAGTGGTGGAGAGATTAAGTCCTCCCGCCACAGAGGCCACTCAGCGTAATAGTCCAGAGGACCTAACTGCAATGGCCTCAATGTTCGAACACTTTCCCTCACCACTAAGGATCGAAACCACAGAAGCCGAAGAGGTTCTGGGGAAGATGGAGATAAAAATGAGAAGAGTGATGAAGAGGAGAAGGAAAAAGAGAAGGAGGAGAGAGAGGGAGAAAAAGATGCCGAAGGCACACCAACCAACCCCCCTCCCAGTGCTAACCACCCATCCACATCTGCATGTCTAGTGCAACAAGGTGTTGAAGAAGGAGTGCACACTCCAAGCCTAAGCCCATCCAGCCGGGAAGAGGAACCTTTTTCCTCCTCTGTGCCACTAATATCCGGGGAAAACCAAGCAGCCACATCCTCCCAGAAGGATGTTGGTGAAGAAATAAATGCTCTCTCTCCCCACAGCATGCAAGTTTAAAATACAAATACATTTGTTGCCTCTATCACACAAGAGGGAACACCCCAAGGTCGTTCAGAGCGACCTCAGAGATCACCCGCACATGAAGTGGTTCTAGACCAACCTACTAGTACATTTCTTATCATTCAACAGGAGGACTCTGAATCCCCTGTTTGTGATGATACGAACAGAACATTCGTAGAGTCATCTCCTTCTGACGATATTCGAGGATCAGATGGAAATCCTGAAGAGCCCAAAAATAAAACAAGCTCTTTAGGTGCCAAGGGTGAATTGGCTCAATCTGGAGCATGTGTTGTCTAGTGAGTGACCCCTCTGCACCCATCTCCGGGGCCGAATTTAAGGCCTTTGCAGATTTAGTGTATGCCAATCTAGCCGAGTTGAAAAGCTTGGTCCCTACGAAGACAATTTCCATGATCGTGAAGAAAGGAGATAAGGTCACAGAGGTGGTCAACTCCATCAAAGCCACCTCTAAGGCTAATTCAACAGAGCTCAAGAAGGTCATGGATGCCTCTGCCAAAAGTGTCACCAAAGAAGAATTTAATAAGCTGACAGCGGCAATTCAGGCCAACACAGAGGCTCTGAAGTGCTTTGCAAAGATCTTTTCCAAAAAACATGCCCCTGCACCTCCTGCAAGCGATTCACCCTCCACCAAAGAAGTGCTCGCGACTCTGAGAATCAAAATTAAGGACATGGTTTGCAGTACCATGGTCCCCATTCCCTCTACATCTCAACCGCAAAATACCGCAGAAGTCAGTCTTCCTTCCTCTCTTTCCACCAAAGCCGAGCTCCACAGAATGGGTGAATCCCTGATGAATCAAGTCAACAAAATCAGTGTTGACTTCATGGCTAAAGCAAACAAGGCCGCAGAAGATGTGAAGAAAAATATTTCCTTGATGAAGTTCATCACTGATTACGAGGTAAATAAAGCCACCATGGCCGCCCACGATATTGTAGCGATATTTGAGCATACGGCAAGGATGCAGAGGAAGAAGAAAAGGCGTGCACCGTCTTCATGCCAAGCAGAGGCCGATGCAAAGAAGAGGAAGCACGATGACCAAGGGCCAGATCGGTCTGGTCCTTCTGGCCATTGTGAGGGGGAGATTCTGCCTGCATTGCCTGGAATCCCATTATCTGCAGCTCCCCTAAATCAAGTTCCAGTGAGCTCAGAGTCCAACCCTCAGTAGAAGACACAAACCACCTCTGTATCTCACTCTCCTACAAAATTCCAAGTGCCAAAAGTAACAGAAGTTCAGAAACCTAACGTCACAAAATCCCCCGTGAACAAGCCTTCTGCCAAAGAAAAAGGGAAAGCCATAGCCACAGAGGTCTCAAAGACAAAGTCCATGCCTCCACCCAACATTGAAAAGCTCATGAAGAGTGCCTTCGACTCCATCGTGATGCCCAAACCCGAGGAAGAAGACTGGGTTTTAGATCTAGAGCCTCTGTCAAAATTACCAATCCTAGACCCTCTGGTGAAACCCACTTAGGATCGAGTAGCTGAGATCATTCAAGGTATCGAAGCTACGAGGAAGCCAATTCCACCCTCCCTTCCAAAGAAGGATCTGGAAGAGGTTGTCTACAAATACCTCTATAGCCGAGGTATAAATGATCTGCTGCCAGAGCCAACACTAAATGAAGAAATCGTTTCAGAGGAGACTAGAAGGTTCTAGAAAGAAAATGCTCAACCTAAGGCAAAGGTTTTATACATGGAAAACATCACTAGAGTTCTGGGAATCAAGCTTCTGCACACCAATTGCCAAAATTTCTGGTACAATCAATATTTTGTTCAGAGGGAAGATGGGAAGAAGATGAAGGTCACAGACACAAACTTACGAAACCTTCACCCTTTCGACCTCCCTGAGCTCTACAAATGGACAGAGGAAAGATTTGGCTGGAGACAAAAGATTTGGGAGAAATAACTCTACTACAGCCTAGATGACTTTCAGGTCCCTCTGGACTTGGGAGTAAAGAAGATATATCTGACAGCCCCTGATGATGACAGTCCTACCTCTACCAACATTTTACCAAACTCTATCATCACTGTTAGCGCACAGATCTATAGGATTCAAGATCATCCAATCTGAAGATCGCAATCTGAAGCTTATGCCGGAAAGTCGACTCCTAAATATTAGTCTAATGTCGTTTGTAATAAAATTCAAAGTATTGTTTATTATATTTGTTGTTTGTCCTAAATATCTAATTAATAGATATTAGGATATTAGTTTATTTAGTTAGATATTATTATTAGTTTATTATTATTCTTGCAAGTGGGCTTGCAAGTTGATGGTTTAGTGTGTAAAGGAAGCAAGAGATCGATCAGATCTCACAATCTCTTACACACACACAAAATATATCGATCCATCAAGATCCAAAGAGAAAAGAGAGAAAGAGATTCAAGAACATCAACCTTGTAATACACTGTTTGTAATCGAAACAGGTTGGTAATCTATATATTTGTGTTGTTTGATTATTTGGTAACGATCGTGTTCAATCACACGAACTCACAATTGGTATCAGAGCAGAAACCAGATCAAAATCAAACTTTTAAAAACTCTCTGTGTTCTTCATTCTTCAAGAACACTGTGCTATCAATCAAAATCTTCAATTTGTGGTTGTTTTCGAAATCAAATGGTTGTGTGTTGTTCTAGTTGTTTAGTCGATCGTTGTGTCAAAGTTTGGTACTATAATTCATTTTCTAGTTGGGTGTATTTGGGATTTACAGACCCGTTTTATCGACAAAGTGTACACACTGGTCGAACAATTTTGTTGGGAAGTGAAGAAATGCTAAGTATGGTTAATGCTGCTAGAACATGATTAATGCTGCTGTTGGTCCCGAAGGTGATAAACAAGTTTGTAGAAGGGGGGGGGGGGTTGAATACAAACACAGAAATTAAAGTTTAATAAATTGTTTATTGATAAATCAAAATACAATTTACAAGTTTGTTGCGGAATAAGATTAAGACAGACTCAATCTAAACAAACTTAAGAAACACTAAGATGGTTGCACAAGAAATTCAGAGAATGGGGGATTTAAGAGAGATAGAAAACAAGGGTTTCTATTATGGAGTTCAAGGATTGAGCACACCTTCAGATGAAGGGGTGAGCTTCCTATTTATACCCTATGCATTAAATGCATGGCAGGGCACTTTACACGTGGCGTTCATAGATTGGCTTTGGGAGTCTTACTTTTGGAGACATGCTTTTGGCCGTTTTATGAACAGTGTAGTTGACAGAGTTGTTGTACGATTTTTGGCAGAGACGTGTCCGTTCTGACACATCGTACTGGTTGTGCAAGGTAAGACAAAAGGAAACTTGAGGCATAAGCTTTGTGATCGTTGATCGCTGAGTATCTCTTCTTTCAGAGATAAAGAAGTTCAGCTATCGCTTAAGCTTTTCCTCAGGCTTCTTCGCGTAAGTAGATTCGTCTGGTCTTCGCTGATATCCGCATCAGGCACTAGTAGACTTATCTATTGTTCAGTGGCTTCGTCTTCGATTCAGCTATGAACTATGTTGACGCGAGACTTGTCTTCAGGGATTACGTTAACTGTGTTACATGGGAAACTATCAGCGATGACTGAACAGACTCAGTTTGATTGCTGAAAGTGAAACACATACATATTAAATGTTTACAGAAAGGTCATCAGCGATAACTAAACAGACTCAGTCTGATCGCTGATGATGAAACACTAATACATATAATAACGTAATTTTCACTAAGTATAAAAGAGGGTCGTTATCAAATCACTGAGAGAGTTTGGATCAACAGCTGCTCTTCAAGATTAGTACTGCTGGAGTTACTACTGCTAAGAGATTAATACTGCTGATCTTGACTAGTGCTGCTTATGAGATGGATCAACAATCTCCCCCTATTTGATAATGACAAAGTAACTGAGGAAAATTACTTTATAATTCAAAATATGGGAATAAAAAGGACTCATAGAATGCATGTCCCAATTACTATTTTGAGGGATCTTTTACAGTACTGATAGGGTTAAGTACATCACTGCAGTTTTCATTTAATTCAGGGATCGAATTACAAGCTATGAAAATTACAAGTACAAGTGAATAACTAACTACTGTAAGTATAACTAACAGATTACAGAGAAGGAAACTAATCTATCAGCTATTAAAAGAAGATTTAGGAGGATTGATCATATACTCAGGTATTTCTTCTCCTTGCTGTCTTCGTTCCAAAGATTCTTGACTGATAATTTCTTTAATTTTTTCAGCAGCAGGGAAGAAGTCACACCATAAGCATAAGAGATCCTTGAGATGATTCAGAGGACAAATAGGAATCTCAGAGATTCTTTGAAATCTGAGTTCCTCATCATCATCTCTGAAGAATATTCCATAAGGATTGTCAATTACTTGACCAGCTTGGAAAGGACCACCAGGAGGCAGAGATAGATCCAGAACTGAAAGATCGGGAGGAGGACCAAACAGTGCATCTCTTGAAAATTTGATAGAAGTTTCATTCCTGATGATGGCGACGTCTTCAGAGGAGGAGGACCAAATTCTTCTCTTGAGTTTCAAAGATTTGGGAGGAAGAGGAGATGGCAGCTTCAGTACAGAGGTGACTCTATTTATGAGGGCTTCAAGAAGTCCTTCAACGTAGCCTCTGTATGTAGATTTGGATTTCTTCAGCGCATCCCAGAACTCCAACCATTCCGTAAATCCGAAGCTCTCAAGTTTGGATACGTACATTGCTTTTTGGGTTCCATCCTCTCTGGTAATCTCCATGGTTACTGAGAGTTGATCCTTCTTCTTGCGACCAGAGATAGTCACGGCTGATATTGGAAGAAGATCAGAACGATAGTCCATCTTCTGTTTACACCATTCGATAGATCTATCGTTGATCTCTTGTTCTTTGGAGCGTTCCTCTTCAATTTCTTTCAGCAGTGCAGCTTGAACTTCCACAGGTTTGCTTTTCAGCTTTTTGTCCTTGACTTGAGAAGATTGAATCTTTAAAGCGAGTTGAGCATCTCGTTTGCATTCAGCGATCTATTTCTCAGCTTTGGCAGATTCTTCTAGTTCAGCTTTAGTGAGGAAGTCGAGCTCTGAGAAGGATATTTGAAGAGGAATTTTTAGCCGTTGACTTTCTAGTTGAGCGATCATTTCAACTCTTTTCTTCACCATTTCCTCTGACCAAAGAGATGGTCGAGAGGGCCTTCCTGGATGGGTCAGGGAATCTTCTTCTTCTTCTTCATCAATCTCAGTGATAGAGATTGGGATTATTTCTTCAGCGATAGAAGCTGGAATTATTTGTAGTTCAGAACCCTTAAGCAGGGGTGAGAACTGTCTGGATAGAAAAAGAAGGAAAGAAGGGATAAGTGTATTTTTAGAAATAGAGAGATAAAGGCTAGAAGGAAATAGGGGTTTGGAAAGAGTAGGAGAGTGGTACAATTGAAAGACATACCTGAGAAGGATGCTCCCCCTCAGATTGTGATCCAGTCCTCAAGCATTCTTCAGCGATCGGTTGCTTGTCTTTGCTTTGCGAAGGAACACTTGAAGATGTATCACCTCTCACCCCTGCTTTGACAACTTCTTGCGAAGTTGTACCTGATGCAACGTTCGGCTTGGAGAACCACATAGATTGGTCTTCATCGTCGTCGTCGTCATCGTAGGGCTGATCCTTTTCTTGATCATCAAGATCTAGATCATCTTCCTCTTCATCGTCTTCTTCCTCATCCTCTTCAAAGAGAATAGAGTGAATAGATGAGGATTCTTTTGCCTTCTCCCCCTCAGATTGAGAGGGAGGTTCCTTTGGAGTCTTAGCTTCCCCAGCAGCAGCAATAGAAGTTTCTTCAGCTTTCTCCCCCACTTTGTCATTATCAGTGGTAGGGGATTGTTCAGCTACTGGAGTAGCTGTTGAAGCTTTTAGCACTTGGACGTCAGCCTCCAGACGCTTAATCCGGTCTTCAACCGCAGGGATGTCGCACGTGGCATCATGAATGAATTCCACAGCGACGTTGAGGTTGGTACGATCATCTTCAGTGAAGGAGGGAGGCAGCACTGGAGCTGGTGCATTCACTTTCTGTAAAATTTGCTAAAGAAGGGACGTGCAGAGGTCAACCTTTGAAGAGAGACCCTGAACTTCAGCGGTAAGAGACTCAAGTCGCCCTTGAAAGAGTTGAGAGGACTCTCTGAGTTGGACGACTTGTTCTTCAACAGCTGAAAGTTGTGAGTTCTCAGCTTTAGATGAGCAAGTGGCGGTCAACTTCTTCAGCTCCTCACCAGCCTGATTGACGGCGCTGGTGGTTTCATTTATGGTGTTGGTGAGTGCGTCCACCTTTTCTCCCAGACTGTTGACATGTGTGTCAACAGACGCCAAGCTAGGACCTGAAAATAATGTTATTTCAGATATGGGCTTATTTGGAGAGGGGGGGAGAGAAGTGTTTAGGATTATAGGTGTACCTGACGTATCAAACATTTTGTAGAACTGCATAGATTCCTCAAAAGTTTGATGTTCAGGTCCTATAGGGAAAGAAGAGGTAGCGGGTTCAGAGACCAAATGAGTAGAAAAAGGAAGAGTTTTGGGGATAAAAGTAGGGATGGGGTTAATCTCAGTGAATGAGATAGTAGGTGGGATTACTGATGATGTGACAGCGAGCGAGATCGCTGACACGGCAGTATGAGTGACTGCTGAGGTTGTGGAGGAAAGACCCACAAATGCATCTAAGGTAGCTTGTTGAGAAGCTCCCTCAGGTATAGTACTAGAGGGTGTACTTTCCTTAGTCTTTTTGGCCTTTTTGGAAGGACCAATCGGACTAGCTGATGGTCGTTTAGAAGTAGTGGTAGCGACAGGGATAGCAGACGAATGAACCGTCTGCGTGGTCGCTGAAGATGAAGAAGAATGGAGAGAGAGACGAGAGCGAAGGAGAGAGATACTTACCTCGTCGACGAGTGGCTTTACCTCCAGTGATCGTTGACCTACCCTGGCAAAGGTGCCATCATCTTTGGTGGGATAGGTGTTGGGATAGAGGAACTTGATGTACGTACATATGAAACGTACGTACGAGATCTTGGGATCTCGTTCAGGCTTCTCTAATCTCGACCTCAGGTCTTCAAAGATGGTTGTGGCGTAGTCAAAGTTTTGACCAGCAATAACGGAGTAGGCCATCTGCAGTTGTGTTTTGCTGGCTTGATCCAGCGAACCACTCTTCCCACTCATGCACTGAATTATGTGCGAGAAGATAAAGTTCAGTTGTGATGGCATCTGAGCTTTGAGGATCTTGGTGAGCTTCTTGTTGGGAATAGAAGATCTCGGTTTGTTTTCCCAACAATAGCCCATTGCGTCCAGGAATGATATCAGCTCATCATCAGTGGGGAGAGCGTCGAACCCACTCTTTGGTTTGTCAGGGAATCTTAAAGATTTCCTGAGGCTAAGAGCGGTCATGCTCCCTGGCCCCAATTCCGTGCTGAAAGAGATAGCAGGGACTCGTTCACCTTTCTTGTTGGTGAGTTCAGTTGCATCAGCAGTGAATCAGAACTGCTGGAGTAGAGTCTTGGAAGGCTTAGGATCCACAGTGATCGCGTAAGCTATACATGACTGCTTGAGGAATTCAGCAGCTTCCACCAGATGTGGGTATTTGTCAGCTTTGAACTCGAGTCTGGCCAAATGATTACATTTAGTAATCTCAACTTCAGTGAGAGCGAATCGTACATATTTGGAAGCAACGATTGAAGACTGTGTCATTTCTGTTATGGAAAGAGGCATAATAGAAGAAATGATTTAGGAGTAGAAAAATAGTGTTCTGGGTAGAAAGAATGAAGAACACTTTGAAACCAAAAGGTTTTTATTGAAAAACATAAAATCAGAAAGAATGATCTTTAGTTTTTGAAAAAAAACGTTTTATAAAATCCATAGAAAACGAGCAGGATTTTAAAAAGAATAAAAAGCATAAGAACAAAGCACATAAACATGAAATAAACCTGTGTATCTTGAAGAAAAAGAGTTGCAGATTCAATATTCTGGGTTTACTTGCTTGAGTGTTCTTGAGAGAATGTTTCTTGCTTTGAAAGTTTTGAAAGTGTAAACCGTATAAAGGAGAGAAGAATTCCTTTTATACGAAGAGAGAGGAGAGAGAGAGAGATAGAGAGAGAGAGAGAGAGTGAAGCGGGAAAAGAAAGGATCATCATGACATTGACACGTTCCACGAAGTTGATTGGATAGAAGGGCAACGGACGAACGTGTCAGAAAAGGCATGTCGTGGATTGTCGGTTCAAATGACGTCATAGAAGAGAGAGACTGTACATTTGTCCGTTTTGAAATGATCACTGAAGAAAGGTTAGTGATAGATTTTCCTTTTTAAAAGTATCCCTGATAGTAAAGATAGGGATAGATTTTCCTTTTAAAGGATCACTGACTAGAAATATCAGTGATTAATGTATTTTTCAAAAAGCTTTTAATCATTTAAAGAAAGTTCAGTGATTAAAGTTTATATTTTGAAGAAAAACATCTTTGAGGGAAAGGAGAGAACATACCTGAGTCAGAATGTTTATCAGAGAGAATGATGAAAGGGGAACTTTTGATTACTGACACAATACATGAACGCTGAAGAATTATTCTTCGATGTTCAGCATTCCAAGCTCACTGATGAGAAAGTTGAACCTTGTCTCATCAAGAGGTTTGGTGAATAAATCAGCAAGCTGAAAGTCAGTAGGGATAAAGTGAAGTTCAATATCACCATTCATCACATGATCTCTGATAAAGTGATATCTGATCTCTATGTGTTTCGTTTTTGAATGTAGCACTGGATTATTTGCTATAGCGATAGCACTAGTGCTGTCGCAATAGATAGGAATCTTTGACAGCTGAAGGTCATAATCTATAAGTTAATTTCTCATCCACAAGATTTGAGAACAACAACTTCCAGCGGCTACGTATTCAGCTTCAGCTGTGGAAGTGGACACAGAATTTTGCTTCTTGCTTGTCCAGCTTACCAGCTTTCCTTCCAAGAGTTGACATCCACCAGTGGTACTCTTTCTGTCAAGTTTACAGCCTGCAAAATCACTATCAGAATAACCAGTTAGATCGAACCCTGAGTCTTTGGGATACCAAAGACCGAGGTTAGGAGTTCCTTTCAGATATCTGAAAATTCGCTTTACAGCGATCAGATGGGATTCCTTGGGTTCAGATTGATAGCATGCACATAAACAAGTAGAGTACATGATGTCAGGTCGGCTCGCTGTAAGATACAGCAATGAGCCTATCATTCCTTTATAGGCAGTGACATTAACAGGTTTTCCAGATGGATCCTTGTTAAGTGTCAGCGTTGGTGCCATAGGAGTTTTCATCGCTGAAGTTTGTGTGAGATCAAACTTCTTTAGCATATCTTTAACATACTTACCTTGGCAGATAAAAGTACCTTTGTCAGATTGTTTAATCTGAAGACCAAGAAAATATGTCAGCTCACCCATCATACTCATTTTATATTCTTTCTTCATTTTTTCAGCGAAGCGAGTACATAGAGATGGGTTAGTAGAACCAAATATTATGTCATCGACATATATTTGTACAAGAATTATATGACCTTTTATCTTTCTGAAAAATAACGTATTATCAATCTTGCCACGTTCAAAATTTCCAGAGATAAGAAAAGATGAGAGAGTGTCATACCAAGCACGAGGGGTTTGTTTTAGACCATAGAGAGCCTTATCCAATTTATAAACATAATTTGGATGCTTAGGGTCATAGAACCCTGGTGGTTGTTCTACATAAACTTCTTCATTCAGCTTTCCATTCAGAAATGCTGATTTTACGTCCATTTGATAAACGATGAAGTCTTTATAGACTGCATAAGCTAAGAATAGTCGAATTGCTTCGAGCCTGGCCACAGGGGCAAAGGTTTCATCATAGTCTATGCCTTCCTCTTGTCTGTATCCCTGAGCAACAAGTCGAGCCTTGTTGCGGGTTACAGTTTCATGTTCATCTAACTTGTTTCTAAACACCCATTTGGTGCCTATTACAGTTTTATCAGATGGTCTAGGAACGAGATTCCAAACTTTGTTTCGAGAAAATTCAGTCAGCTCTTCTTGCATAGCGCTGACCCAGTTTGGATCTCTGAGGGCATCATCAGTCTTCTTTGGTTCTATTAAGGAGAGAAAGTTTACAAAGAGACAGATATTACCTGAGCTTCGTCGTGTCTGAATACCTGCATCTGGATCACCGAGAATTTGATCTATTGGGTGATCTCTTGTCCATCGCTGAGCAGGAGCATGATCGCTTAACTCAGAGGTTGGATCAACAATTGAGATGTTTACTGATGAGGACGTTTGAGGTTCATCAGCAATTAACTGTTGAGTAGGTTCACTAGAGAGGTTTCCAGACGAAGGCAGATTTGATGGTGGTAATGTGTTTAGAGGTTCAGCTGAAACCCATGAGGTGGATTCAGCGGTGGGAGGTATGATACTTGGTTCTTCATCAGCAGCTGAAGTTTCAGTGTGCTGATGGTTTGAGAAGAAAGGTTCAGTTCCTCTATAGTGAGAGAGCATCCAAGTATTCAGTTCTTCATTGTCAGCGATTGGTTTAGAGTTCGCTGAGCGCGTTTCATCAAACGTGACATGAATGGTTTCTTCTACGGTTTTTCTTCTCTTGTTGAAAACTCTGTAGGCTTTGGAGATGGAGGAATATCCTAGAAATATTCCATCATCGGCTTTTGGGTCGAACTTTCCAAGTTGATCTTTGTTGTTTAAGATAAAGCACTGACAACCAAAGATATGAAGAAAGCTGATAGAAGGCTTCCTTCCAAGAAAAAGTTCATAAGCTGTCTTCCCAAATCGCTTTATTATCAGCGATCTGTTTTGAGTAAAACATGCAGTGTTTACAGCTTCTGCCCAAAATTGAGTAGGGAGGTGAGAATCGCTGAGCATTGATCTAGCAGCTTCTATGATCGTTCTGTTTCTTCTTTCAGCGACTCCATTTTGCTGAGGTGTTCTTACTGAAGAGAAGTTGTGAGAGATTCCCTTGTTCTCAAAGAAATTGTCCAGGGAACTATTTTTGAATTCAGTTCCATGATCACTTCTTATTGAACGAACAGTAAGATTATTCAGCACTTCCATCTTTTTGACAAAAGATATTAATTCTTCTGGAGTATCACTCTTACAGCGAAGAAAAATAACCCAGGTGTAGCGAGAATATTCATCTACAATGACAAGCGTATATTTCTTTCCAGCTATTGATTGGATGTTGACAGGGCCAAATAGATCCATATGCAAGAGCTGAAGAGGACTTGTCACTGAGGAAACTTGTTTCGACTTGAGACTAGCTTTTGTTTGTTTTTCTTTTTCACATGCTGAGCAGAGAGATTCTTTAGCATATGAGTGCTGAGGAAGACCAGAAACCAGTTCCTTAGATGAGAGAGAATTCAGGGTTTTGAAGTTTAGATGAGAGAGCCTTTTATGCCATAGCAAGTTGACATCAGAAGAGGCCTTAGAGAGAAAACATAAGTTTTCAGTGATAGTAGAGTCCATATCTATTACATAGACATTTTCTCTTCTATAACCACTGAGAGCAAGTTTTCCTTTTTCATCTACCACTGAACATGCTTTCTTAGAAAAGCGAACTTCGTAGTCTTTGTCACATAGCTGACTAATGCTTAGAAGATTGTGCTTTAGTCCATCTACATAAGCGACTCTTCGAAAGGTAGTTGTCCCATTGCTGAGGACACCAAACCCTCGGGTAAATCCTTTTCCATTTCCACCAAAGGTAACAGAGGGGCCTTTCTCTTTCTTATATTCAGTGAGCAGGTCTCTTTGTCCAGTCTTATGACGAGAACATCCACTATCGAGATACCAGATGCCCTTTGATCCCTGCATACATAAGGAAGATTAAGCGTTGTTTGGTACCCACTTTTCAATGGGTCCTTCAGAGTTAGTGGATAAGGAAGATTTAGCAGTCTTCACAGCTGATGAAGATTCAACTTCAGTGGTAATCTTCACTTTGGTTAATTTCTTAACCTTAGTGGTATTTTTCACTTTGGTTGATTTTTCAACCTTGGTGACTTTATTTGCCTTAGAGGCATTTTTCTTCACTTTAGCTGTTTTATCAGCTTTGGTGGTATTTGGACACTTGCTCGCAATATGGTCAGTAAATCCACAGTGATAACATTTTCTATATCTGATGGTGGTTTTATAACCAAAAGGTTTTGAAAACTTAAGATGAGCAGGTCCAGCTCCAAGAATGCCTTTAGCACGAGATCTGGGAGGAATTTTTATTTCTTCAGGTCTCATGGGCTTTAGATCAACCTTCAGCTTTGGAGGACAGATATCAAAGATTTCTGTCACTGAGCTAGAAGGTTTATCCACTGAAGGTTTGGAAGGAACTTTCAGTTTGGTTTTCTTGGAAGCCTTCTGAGGAGGGAGAATAGACTTTCCTTTATCTGCAGGCTTAGATCTTGCAGACATCTCCTCAGGGATGGGATTTGAAGAAGAACAGGGATAGAATTGATTATAAGAAGTGTCAAAGAAAGATGTGACAAAAGTTCCAAACTTAAGCGAGGAACTTTCTTCTTTAGGATCATCCTGTGGTGTCCAAAAACCAAGACCAGTTCTATCACTTTCAGGAGTTTGAGCATTTATTATCTCAGAGATCTTTGTTGATGATTTGCACCATTTTTCAACATGAGCCTTTTCTTCTTTTAGAGCAGCGATGGCTTGTTCGCGTTCAATGCTGATGATTTCATTTATAATGACTTGATCTTTCAACTTTTCTTCTAAAAGATTTAGTTCACTGATCTTTTCATGACATTTCTCTAACTCTTGTGTTAAATAAACATTTTTATTTTCAGCTTGAGTTTTGTCGTTTAGAGCATTATAAAGGTCAATCGTCAGCACATCAACAGCGCGACTTCTCTCAGCTTCAGGCAGAGAGGGATTTGTAGAGATAGATACCTGAGATGATATGTAGCTCATAGAAGGTTCATATGGTTCTTCTACTTCTTCTTTAATCTCAGCCATGAGGCAAAGATTAGCGACTTCTTCTTCATCAGAAGATGATTCTTCTGATTCAGCCCAGTCATGTTCTTCAGCGATGAGACCTTTACCTTTTCGCTGATAGCTTTTCAGCTTTTGATATTTGTTCTTCAGCTTATGGTATTTGTCATCACTGGATCTTCTTGAGGTAGAAGGTTTGAAGACCTTTTTCGACCTGCACTCACTAGCAAAATGTCCAATTTTTTCGCAGTTATAGCAAGTGGCTGTAGCCTTATCAACTGGAGTTGATTTTGGCTTTTCAGTAAGAGAGAGAGTTTTACTTCTTCGGAAGTTACTCTTTCTTGCAAATCTCTTAAAAGAGTTTGTCAAGAGTGCTAAGGACTCATTAAACTCTGAAAGATCAGCGTCTGATAAATCCTCAGATTCAGAATCTAACTCAGTGATGGTGAGAGTAGATCGCTGGGATGGAATTATCTCTGACGAGACTAAAGCAACAGCAGTGCTTTTGGAGTCTTTAGAGTCTTTTACAAGATTCTTCTTCAGGAGATTAGATTGCTCATAGTTGAGCAATATTCCATACAGAGTGCTTAGAGAGAGAGTATGTAAGTCTTTTGTCAGCTTAAGACATATTGAATAACTGTCCCAGCTTTCAGGAAGACTTTCCAAGAATTTTGTTAGGACCTCAGAATTAGAATAGGTCCTTCCAACATTTCTTAGGTCAATGATCAGGCAGTTAAACCGCTGATGAATGTCAGAAAGAGATTCATTCTTACCAGCGATAAAACTTTCATACTGTCTTACCAAGTTAATCTTTCGGGTCTCTTGGATTTCAGTGGTGCCCTCATATTGAACACATATGGTTTCCCACATTTCTTTAGAAGTTTTTAGATGCATGATGGAATGGAAAACTTCATCAGGCAGAGACATTGATATAATGGTCTTTGCTCTTGCATCTATGCCTACCTTCTTTTTATCTTCATCACTCCACTGTCTTATTTCCTTAACGACATATCGTTCAGGGACAGCTTCAGTGGTGGCAGTAGCGGGAACCGCAACTATAATTCTAACAGGTTCATAGGGTCCGTTTTCTATATATTCAGGTATAGTAGGATCCGCACCTTCAAGCAATAGCATCATTCGATTTTTCCATAGAGAAAAGTTATCTCTGCTAAATCGAGGAGGTTTAGAAAGTGAACCATTATCATAGTAGTTTGTGTTTGTGTTTAGTGCCATTTTAGAATAGCAAGGAAGAGTATACAGCAAGATCTTGTTTATTAGATTCAACAAACCGCTCTGATACCACTTGTTGGTCCCGAAGGTGCTAAACAAGTTTGTAGAAGGGGGGGGGGGGGTTGAATACAAACACAGAAATTAAAGTTTAATAAATTGCTTATTGATAAATCAAAATACAATTTACAAGTTTGTTGCGGAATAAGATTAAGACAGACTCAATCTAAACAAACTTAAGAAACACTAAGATGGTTGCACAAGAAATTCAGAGAATGAGGGATTTAAGAGAGATAGAAAACAAGGGTTTCTATTATGGAGTTCAAGGATTGAGCACACCTTCAGATGAAGGGGTGAGCTTCCTATTTATACCCTATGCATTAAATGCATGGCAGGGCACTTTACACGTGGCGTTCATAGATTGGCTTTGGGAGTCTTACTTTTGGAGACATGCTTTTGGCCGTTTTATGAACAGTGTAGTTGACAGAGTTGTTGTACGATTTTTGGCAGAGACGTGTCCGTTCTGACACATCGTACTGGTTGTGCAAGGTAAGACAAAAGGAAACTTGAGGCATAAGCTTTGTGATCGTTGATCGCTGAGTATCTCTTCTTTCAGAGATAAAGAAGTTCAGCTATCGCTGAAGCTTTTCCTCAGGCTTCTTCGCGTAAGTAGATTCGTCTGGTCTTCGCTGATATCCGCATCAGGTCACTAGTAGACTTATCTGTTGTTCAGTGGCTTCGTCTTCGATTCAGCTATGAACTATGTTGAGGCGAGACTTGTCTTCAGGGATTACGTTAACTGTGTTACATGGGAAACTATCAGCGATGACTGAACAGACTCAGTTTGATTGCTGAAAGTGAAACACATACATATTAAATGTTTACAGAAAGGTCATCAGCGATAACTAAACAGACTCAGTCTGATCGCTGATGATGAAACACTAATACATATAATAACGTAATTTTCACTAAGTATAAAAGAGGGTCGTTATCAAATCACTGAGAGAGTTTGGATCAACAGCTGCTCTTCAAGATTAGTACTGCTGGAGTTACTACTGCTAAGAGATTAATACTGCTGATCTTGACTAGTGCTGCTTATGAGATGGAGATCCGAATTACAAGAATGACAGCTGGATAGACTGAAGATATTCATGGAAGATATTCTGAAGATATTTTATTAATTGTAATTATCTTTTGTTCAGTATATATATAGAATTGATAGAATAGTTTCATTGTTATTAGTTCTGAGTTTTTGTTTTAGAGAGAATTAACCTCAAGGCATAGTTCCTAATTCTAGAGAAGTAGAATTCGTCTTGAAAGAGCTTGTTCTTCAAGATTGAGGTTGTGTGTGTAATCTTGTAACTTCAACCATTCAATACAAGTTTACAAGTTATTCATCATATTTACTGTTTGTTTACTGTGTTATTGAATATCAAAGTGTTATTCCGCAAACTTCTTTGATATTGTTTCTGAGTATTTATAATTCTTGTTGAGAATTCGATCCTAACAAGTGGTATCAGAGCAGGTTCTCTCATAAACATTCATTCATTCATCATGGAAAACTTTGCAGAATCAAACAGTACTCTTGTCTCTAAGGTTCCAATGCTCAAACCCAATGAGTTTGACATGTGGAAGATCAGAATCAGGCAATACATTCTCCTTACTGACTACTCAATGTGGGATGTCATTGAGAATGGCCCCTCTACTGAAGGTCAGATTGGACCAGATGGTAAAAGATCTCCACCAAAGACAGATGGTGAGAGGAAGATTAGACAGACAGAGATGAAGGCCTTGAGCACACTGCTCTTGGCCATCCCCAATGAATATCAGCATCAATTCTGTAACTGCACAGATGCTCAGATTCTCTGGAATGCTCTAGAGAAAAGATTTGCTGGAACTAAAAGCACCAAAAGAAATCAAAGGGATGTTCTGAAGCAGCAGTATGAGAACTTCACTTCTTCAAAGAATGAGTCCATGACTCAAACTTTTGACAGGTTCAACAAGCTTATTGGTGAACTGGCTACTGTGGGAGTGAAGATGGAGCAAGATGATATCAACAGGAAATTCCTCAGATCTCTTAGAGAAGAATGGACTATGTACACTGTCTCATATAGACAGAGTGACAATCTGGAAGAGAAGGAACTAGATGAGCTGTATAATGATCTAAGAGTTTTTGAATCAGAGGTAGAAACTAAGAAGAAGCCCACTGGGTATATTCATAATGCAGCACTTCTATCAGCATCTGCTGATACTACTGCCAACTCTGAAGCAGTTAGTGCTGCTAGTGGAGTGAATTCAGAAAAAGGCACTGAAACTATCTTTGAAGCCTTTTTGTCAAGTCATAGCAACAACTCTTTGATTAATGATGATCTGGAACAAATTCACCCTGATGACTTGGAGGAGATGGACATTAAATGGCAGATGGCCATGTTATCTATGAGGGTGAAGAAGTTTATTAAAAGAACTGGGAGGAACAACTTCTCTCAAAGAAGAGAAGATGGTGCTGGTTTTGACAAGACAAAGGTGGAATGTTATAAGTGCCACATGAAGGGACACTTTGCTAGAGAATGCAGAAGTGGTGTGCCAAATAACAACCACCAACAAGCCCAGAATGGAGGCTACAATCAAAACAAGAACTCTGCTCAAGCCCTTGTTTCTCAACAAGGAATGGGGTTTGACTGGAGTGACCAAGCTGAGGAAGCCATTCAGAATCAAGCTCTTATGGCAGAGGTATCTGATCTTCCCTTTGAGGTAAGTTCTAATCTTTGTACTCAATCTTGCATAGATACTGTCAAAAGGTACAGGGATCACAACCAAAACATGTGTGATGATCTCAAAAGATTAGAGAAGGACAGAAGAGATTATGTGTTGATAGTGGAAAGGTTTGTAGAACAAATCAAAGGCTTTCAAGCCAATGAACTTCAACACTCTTATGACACAAATTACTGAAAGTGGGAAAAGAATGAGTTAGAGACCAAACTGTCTAAGTCCAAAGAAGAGAATGATAAGTTGAAAGAAGAATTAGGTAAGGTTAAGCTTGATATAGAAAAGTTTTCATACGCTTCAAAAGCAATGGATTTTCTTCTAAAGGCTCAGATTCATGATAAGATGAAGCCTGGTGTTGGATACAACAACACACCCCCTCCTTACAACAACAATTATATCCCTCCTACATCAGATCTGTTAGAGACCAAGGAGAAAAAGGACTTGTCTGAGAAAGCATTTAAGATAGATCCTTTGGATGAGGTGGTGGTTAAGGATTTGACTGAGAAAGAAGCCAGTGAGAATAGGAATAATGCTGTGAGTAAAGAGATACCCTTAGAAAACAACATTATCACTAATGAGGGATGTGGAAAAATCTGGGTCAAGTCTTAAGAGATAGAGAAGACCAAAGGAAAGGCTAACAAGGTCCATTACAAACAGACCACGGTTGTGAATCCTGGCCCTTGTAAACAGTGTGCTTGCAATAAAACAGAGAGCCCAAATTCTGGTACAAAGAGTGGTAATCAAAGAAACTGGAATAATCAATGGGCTCAGAAACAAGGAGTTGATCTGAGTAAGATAATCAGACCAAAACCTTGTTTCATATGTGGCAAGTTGAATCATTTGGCTGAGTGCTGTTTCTTTAATCCTACTAACCAAAGGATGAACTTTCAAAGATTTGTGCAAAAACCTGTTGGTTATAGGAAGGCTGGAAAGAAAAATGTGGCTAAGAAATTTGTTGAAACCAAAGGCCACATGCAGAAAAAGTTTTTAAAAGAAAGTATTAAAATGTGGGTGCCTAGAAGCACTAAAACTGTTTGTGCTGCTAACAGGGATAGTGCTGCTAATAGCAATACTGCTGCTACCAGTGTTAGTACTGCTGAGAATCTTAATGCTTCTAACACTGTTAGTGCTTCTTCAAAGGTTACTACTGCTAACACAGTTACTACTGCTGACACAGTTAATACTTCTAACAAGGTTAGTACTGCTAAGCATGCAAGTGTTGCTAATGCAGTTAGTTCTTCTAAAAACAGTACTGCTTCTAGCAAATATGCATCCAAACCCATTATTGTAACAAAGTACTCCAGTAATGAGGAGTCAAAGTTTAAAAATCTTGTCAAGAAAGAATGTAAATATTTTGATGAGAAAGGGGTACCCAAGACCACTTTGGCTTGGGTTCCTAATCCATACTAACTGATTTATCTTATGTGCAGGGCAACCAACAGCTCAAGGGGAAGTGCATCTGGCATGTGGATAGTGGTTGCTCTAGGCACATGACAGGCAACATGTCATGCCTTCAGGATTTCAAGCATATCAATGGAGGACATGTTGCATATGGAGACAATCTTGCAGGTGAAAAATAAGTGGAAAAGGTAATGTCACAAAAGGTAAGATGACATTTGAGGATGTCTACTATCAGCTAAAGTACAACCTGTTAAGTGTATCACAGGTTTGTGACAAACAACATAGTATATTATTTACAAGTACAGAATGTATGATCCTTGCTCCAGGATTCAAGGTAGTTGATGAAAGCATGATACTACTTAGAACTCCAAGAAAGGACAATGTTTATTGTCTAGATATGGACAATGTTTCAAGTGATTCATCCCTGAACTGTCTTGTTTCAAAAGCTTATGTGGATGAATCCTCTCTTTGGCACAGAAGGATGTGTCACATGAATTTCAAGACAATGAACAAACTTGTTAAAAACAACCTTGTAAGAGGTTTACCATCAAAAGTCTTTTCATGTGATGATCATTGTGTTGCTTGTCTTAAAGGCAAACAACACAAAACTTCTCATAAGACCAAAGAGGTAAATTTAATTTCTTCTTGTCTCCAGTTATTACATATGGATCTGTTTGGCCCTACAAATGTGATGAGCATAGGGAAGAAATCATATTGCCTAGTTATTCTTGATGATTACTCTATATTTACTTGGGTATATTTTCTAAGGACTAAGGATGAGACAAGTGGACTGATCAAATCCTTTATTCTAAGAATTGAAAACCAAACTAATCAAAAAGTAAAAGTTATTAGATCAGACAATGGAACTGAATTTAAAAATCTTGATCTAAACATCTTTTGTGAAGAAAAAGGCATTGAGAGACAATATAGTGCTCCTAGGACTCCACAACAAAATGGAGTTGCTGAAAGAAGGAACAGGACACTAATTGAGGTTGCTAGATCTCTGTTAGCTGATTCAAAACTGCCAATTACTTTCTGGGCTGAAGCAGTTAACACTGCCTGTTATGTCCAAAACAGAGTGCTATTGGTCAAGCCAAAGAACAAGACACCTTATGAGCTCTTATATAAAAGAAAACCATTTATTGGATTTTTTAAACCATTTGGGTGTCCTTGTACAATTCTCAATACTAAATCTCACCTAGGAAAGTTTGATAGCAAGGCAGATGATGGATTTCTTGTGGGTTACTCATCTCAAAGTAAAGCCTACAGAGTTTTTAATACTTCTTCTAGAATAATTGAGGAAAGTGACAATGTCAAATGCAATGAGAACACACCAAATCCTATTGGGTCTGGTCCTCAATGGCCGTTTGAAATTGATTCACTAACTAACTCTTTTGGTTTCAGTAGTGATGATTATGCAGGACCAGGTAGTGGAGGATCAGGGACTACACAAGTTCAAGAAAATATACCTCAGTCTGTAATTTTTCCCATACCTACAGTGGATCCTATTGAAGACTGTGAAAAGCAGCCATCTACTGAACCAAATCAGAGTGAAGAAGAAAGGAGAGATGAGGAGAATCAAGAGAATCAAGAGAATAAAGAACCAGAAGTAGATGCTGACATCACCTCAGTTGAGTTGAATGACTCCAATCTAGAGGTGGGACTAAATGAAGAACCTAGTCATCAAACAAGAACACAAAAGAATCATCCTTCTTAGCTGGTAATAGGAGATATCTCTTCTCCTATGATGACTAGAAATCAAAGCAGGCTGCAAGATATGCAAGACCAACAACATACAGTGCTCTCTTGCTTTCTATCCCAGCTTGAGCCTAAGAAGGCTCATGATGCTATGAAAGATTCCAGTTGGATAGAAGCTATGCAAGAAGAGCTGCTCCAATTCAAGCTGTAAGATGTTTGGGATCTGGTAGACCTTCCTAAAGGTCAAAGAGCAATAGGCACAAAATGGGTCTTCAGAAATAAGAGAGATGAGAGAGGAATAGTAATAAAGAACAAAGCAAGGTTGGTGGCTCAAGGGTATACACAAGAAGAAGGAATAGATTATGAAGAAGTATTTGCACCAGTGGCTAGGATAGAAGCAATCAGATTGTTCCTGGCCTATGCTTCTTATATGAAGTTCAAAGTCTATCAAATGGATGTAAAAAGTGCATTTTTATATGGATCAATTGAAGAAGAAGTATATGTCTGTCAACCACCAGGGTTTGAAAATCCAAACTATCCAGGCAGAGTATACAAACTGAAGAAAGCACTTTATAGACTGCATCAAGCACCAAGAGCATGGTATGACACTCTGTCATCCTATCTATTGGAAAATGGCTTTGAAAGAGGAGTCATTGATAAGACTCTGTTCATCAAGAGAAAGAAGAAGGACATCTTGCTGGTCCAAATCTATGTGGATGATATCATCTTTGGATCCACAAGAGACAATATGTGCAAGGAGTTTGAGGATCTCATGCATCAAAGGTTCAAAATGAATTCCATGGGGGAACTTACTTTCTTCCTTGGACTCCAAGTTCAACAGAAGTCAGATGGTATTTTTATTTGTCAGTCCAAGTATGTGCAGGACATTCTAACCAAGTTTGGTTTCTCAGACTCTAAGCCTGCCAGCACACCTATGGAGACACACAAACAGATAACAGCAGATCTTGAGGGGGAGGATATGGATGTTCATCACTATAGATCCATGATTGTCTCTCTCATGTATCTTATAGCCTCTAGACCAGATATAATATTTCCAGTCTATGTGTGTGCAAGATTTCAAGTTAGGCCAAAGCAATCACACTATCAAGTTGTTAAGAGGATATTCAGATATCTCAAAGGGCAACCTAGATTGGGACTTTGGTATCCTTATGATTCATCATTTGACCTACTTACATACTCAGATAGTGACTTAGGTGGAGCAAACTTGGACAGAAAATCTACTTCTGGAGGATGCCAGTTTTTGGGTGCAAGACTAGTTTCATGGCAGTGCAAGAAACAAACCACAGTGTCCACATCTACAACAGAAGCAGAGTACATAGCAGCTGCAAGTTGCTGTTCTCAAGTCTTATGGATTCAGAATCAAATGCTGGACTATGGGGTAACATTTCTACACACTCCAATCTTTATTGATAATAGCAGTGCTATTAGCATTGTTAATAATCCTGTCAAGCACTCAAAGACAAAGCACATTGAGATTAGGTATCACTTTATAAGAGAATGCAATGAAAAGAAGCTTATTCAAGTTGTAAAAATTCACACTGATAACCAGTTTGCTGATCTATTCACCAAAGCCTTTGATGTGGGTAGATTCACTTTCTTGGTAACAAGTGTGGGAATGATCAACTCTGAATAAGATCCTACTTAAAAAGTGGTTCAATACCTGTATTTTGGTTATTCTTGGTGTTACTAACTTTCTTTCTCAGGAAATGTATAGCCGTACTCAGTTTATCACAAGCTTAAAAGTGTAAGTATGGTTAATACTGCCAGTACAGTTTTAATACTGCCAGTACAGTTTTAGTACTGCCAGTACAGTATTAATACTGCCAGTGCACAGTTAATGCTGCTAGTGGTTAATACTGCTCTTAGTTAATACTGCTAGTTAGTTAATACTGCTAGTGGTTAGTACTGCTAGTTAGTTAATGCTGCTAGTGGTTAATACTGCTCTCAGTTAATACTACTAGTAGTTAATACTGCTCACTGTTAATACTGCTTTCACTATCTTTTTACGGTTAATATTGCTTTCAATCCGAATACTATAAATACCCTTTGCCCGCCTAAAAAGTTCATAACGACTCTTTGCATACTGTTCACTTGCGCTCTAACCCTTTTCTCTCAAGTAACAAGTTTTCAGGCAAGAACACTCAAGTTCAATGGCATCCATGGGGTTCATTGACGAGCACAATGAAATCGCGATGCTCCAAAAGCCAAAACAAGCTAAAGGTTTTCACCAGATAGTCGACTTTCTGAAGTCCAGCCACATCGCTCATGCTCTCACTGTGTCTCCTACCATCTTCATAGAGCATCAGAGGCAATTCTGGGCCAATGCCACCATCGTTACAGAGAATGGTGTGCAAACGATAAAGACAAGGGTGTGTGACAAACCCCTAACAGTTACTGAAGAGGTACTATGCATCTGTCTACGTCTAGACGATGCTGCAGGTATCACCTCTATTCCTAATGAGGAACTATTCTCAACTCTTTCAAGAATGGGGTATGAAGGCCAAATGGGAATTTTCAAGTTTTTCAAAGCTAAATTTTCATCCCAATGGAGGTTCTTTGTTCATACCCTGATGCACTGTATTTCAAAGAAAACTACTGGATGGAGCCAATTTAGCAGTCCCATTACATATGCTTTGGTTTGTTTATCTACTACTAGAAAATATAATTTTTCTCTGATGATCTTCAATGATCTTGTCTCAAACCTGGACAACAAGAAGAGTTTCTTCATGTATCCCAGGTTTGTACAGGCAGTTATCACTAATGAATTGATGGATATACCTCACTTTGATGGGGTATATGTACCTAAACCCCCTAAAAGCAAGGTTTTCTCAAATATGAGAAGATCTGCTAGGGGCTCGGAAGGAGTTGACACCCCATTGTTCTCTACAATGATGGTGGTGTCCCACACTGATGAAGGTATGGCAGCAGGGTCAAAGCCCTCCTCAGACCATCCCACTGCTAGCCAATCCCAACCTTCCCACTCTATATCTATTCCCCAGTCTCTGCTTCATAAGCCCACATCTCCGATTACCCAAACTTACAAAACGAAACAGGTAAAGAAGGCTCCTTCCCTTCTTGTACCTTCACCCACTAAGCCTTTAAGCCCTCTGAGGGAGGATTCTCCTTTAGAGAATATCTACAGGGCAACCACAGGGGTGTCTCCCAACCCCAAGGAGGTGCTCACTGAGGTGGAGGTTGAGCATATGGGTGTTAAGGCTGCCACTACTCCTGCTAGCACAGAGGAGGTCAGTGGTAACATCTCTAAGACCTTCCCCATGGCAACTTTGGGTGAGAAATCATCCAAAGGTCCCAGATGCCAAGAAACCAAGGGGGTGGATAGTGCTTCTGCTAGGCAGAAGGCTTCTACTACTAAAAGATCCAATGATCATTCAAAAGGGGGTAACACTCCTGGAGAAGGTGAGGACAGATATAACTATGACGAATTGATGGAAACCATGGGAAACATCAAGATGAATGTTCTTAAACAGGGCAAAGAGATAGATGAAATGAAGCTGGTAATCTTGTCTCAACAAGCACAGATTGCCAAGCTAAAGAAAATGGTGTCAAGGCTATTGCAAAAGAAGAGGAGAAAACAATATGTTTTGAAGAAGAGATCAACCATTAAAGATGCTACCAACAAGGTGGAGAAAGAGTCTGAAAAAGAGAAAGAGGATGGGATAGAAGCAGAAACAGATTTTGCTCAAGCAGCAGAAACAGTTAATGCTGCTGAGGCAAAAGAAGCAGTAGAAACAGAGGAAACAGTAACAGGGCTTTCTGTAGAAGAACTAGAAATTGCAGAAACACTGGTTAAAGCCAAGAATGACACTCCCAATGCAAAGGGAGTGGTCATAAATGAAGGGGGGGGGGTAAAAAAGACAGAAAAGAAAGATAAGGCTGCAGATACAAAGGGAAAAGGAAAGGAGAAGATTATTGAATCTGAAATGCCTTCAAAGAGAAAGACTCAGATTGAATTGGATGAGGAAATTGCAAAGAAGCTTCAAGAATAGATGGAAAAGGAGGAACAACTCCAAACTGAAACTGATAGAGAACTTGCAAAGATTATGGCTAGAAAGCTAAATGCAGAGTATCAGAAGAGTATACAAGAAGCAGCTCAGGCCAAGAAACTTCAAGTCAAAAGAATAGCAAGTCAAAAGCAGAAAAGACAACCTTCCAAGACCTTTGTGGCCAATCAGGAAAGGAGAAAAATGATAAATTTTCTGAAAGGTGCAATTGGGGTCAAGGGAGAGATGTTTACCAATATGGCATACAGCAAGATTGGGGAGCTGTACAAGAAGGAAATGGCCAAACTTCAAGGGGACTCATCTCAAAGGGAAGAAGCTGAAAGAAGAATGAAGGAGAGGCATGACCTCAATATTCAACAACCATTCCCTGAGGAGACCACACCTTCAAAAGAGAATGCTGAAGAAATGAAGGAAAAAAAAGAGAATGCTGGTATAGAAGTTAAATCTGCAAAGAGGGTGAAGACAATTACTTCCAAAAAGCAGTTTAAAAGGCCAAGAGTGAAAGAAAGAGCAGAAACTGAAGCAGAACCTTCAGTCACACCTTCAGCAGAACCTGTGCAGAACTCAGAACAGTCCAAAGAGCAATCAGATAAGCATGTGGGGATGTATATGACAATTCTAGAACCAGTTCAGGCTGTCCCAATCTCCATGAAGGCTCCAGAGATCATCTTTTGGGATATTCTAAGAGACAATGGAAAGGATTTCTTTAGACTCAAAAGAAATGGTGGTGCATTTGAAGCATATTCAACCTGGGGGAGAGTAATCAGAGGTTGTTCAAGAGCAGACATAGAGGAAATGTACAAAGTGGGAATGAAACTCTATGAGCCTGTGTTGAAAGGTACTGAAGAAAATCTTCTTAAAGTGGCAATGGAATACTTATGTATGATGTTTGATCCAGAGAAGGTGGTGCATAGGATTAAAGATCTTCATCATGAATATGTGTTCAAAAAGATTGATCATTGGATACTCTTTGAAAACTGTGGTGTGTACATGATTACAATTGATAAATGTTATCATGAATACTACCTAGTTGACAAAATATATGATCATAGCAAGCAGAAACTTGAAGGGATGCTCAAAGCTAAGCTAGTATGCACAAAGGATTCAGAAATGGCTAGAATTGTGGTGAGAAGAATTATCAATCAAAGTCTGGGCCTAGATCCAAATTTGGGCAACTGAACCTGAGGTGTTGAAAGCATCTTGAAGATCAGATCTGAAGAACTTGACTTCTCTTCCTAAAAGTCAAGTTAGGGGGAGATTGTTGGGAACTGAATTAATGCTAAGTATGGTTAATGCTGGTAGAACATGATTAATTCTGCTCTTCAAGATTAGTACTGCTGGAGTTACTACTGCTAAGAGATTAATACTGCTGATCTTGACTAGTGCTGCTTATGAGATGGAGATCCGAATTACAAGAATGACAGCTGGATAGACTGAAGATATTCATGGAAGATATTCTGAAGATATTTTATTAATTGTAATTATCTTTTGTTCAGTATATATATAGAATTGATAGAATAGTTTCATTGTTATTAGTTCTGAGTTTTTGTTTTAGAGAGAATTAACCTCAAGGCATAGTTCCTAATTCTAGAGAAGTAGAATTCGTCTTGAAAGAGCTTGTTCTTCAAGATTGAGATTGTGTGTGTAATCTTGTAACTTCAACCATTCAATACAAGTTTACAAGTTATTCATCATATTTACTGTTTGTTTACTGTGTTATTGAATATCAAAGTGTTATTCCGCAAACTTCTTGGATATTGTTTCTGAGTATTTATAATTCTTGTTGAGAATTCGATCCTAACAAACTTTAACCAATACCGGTCCTCATAAAACCACCTCTATACCGGTCGACAGATATCAACACCTAGTCTCGGTCGAAGGTTTCATATCACTATCGGTCAATGTTTTGTACCGGTCAAAGTTTTGTAATTCGTTTTACCGGTCGACCGATATCAACACCCAGGTCCGGTCGAAGAAATTCTTTCTTAGTACCGGTCAACAATTCAATACCGGTTGATATCTCTACACGGTTCCGATCGATATCTCTAGCCCAGTCGCAAAGCAAGATACTGGTCCACATCTGTATACCGGTCGTGACACTGTACACATCTGGTCACTATTCAATACCGGTCCAACTATTTCAAGCACCATACCGGTCGAAACCACGGACCGACATACCTCCGGTCTCACTACTTGTACCGGTCCCAATCACTCAGTACGGTCGACACATTTTATCGGTCGACACAAAATACCGGTCGAGAACTCCGGTCGTTACATCACCCTGGTCAATCAGTATCCCGGTTGAACATCTCTCCGGTTATAACATCTTACCGGTTGACTCACTTTAGCGCCATAAACGTGTCACGCAAACCTCTACTTTGCGCGACCAACTACTCGCACAAACCTCAATACGCGCGACCCATTACTCACGCAAAGTGTCTTTTTGCGCCAACCATTACTCGAACAAACCTCAGTTTCATGCCACTCATGTCTAGCGTAAACCTTCAGTTCGCGCGACCTGCCTTTCGCGCAAAGTTCAATTTTGCGCCAGTACCTGACTTGGTCATTTCTGAATTGTTTTATTTTGTGAACTAGTATTCGAAACAGGTTTTTATTTCACATTATCGAAAAGAATGACTTCAAGAGAAGCCCTTGCTATCGGAACCGACACGAAGCCACCAGTACTCTTCAGAGGAGAGTATGAACAGTGGAAAGATCGGTTCATGGACTTTATTGAAAGACATGATTTGGGAGTATTCATCAGGAAGTCAATAGAAGAGGCAGTTATGGCACCAGTTTGGAGGACTCCTCCAGGGGGAACAGATGAGCAACCATATCAACTTAAGTATGAAGATCTAGATGGTGAAAACCTAAATAGAGCAAAAGGTGATAGATTAGCAAAGTCTTATATTCTTCAAGGCATACCAAATGAAATATACGTGAAGATAGACAGCTATAAGGCCTCAGGCAAACAGATGTGGGATCAGCTAGAGAAGATGATGCTAGGCTCAAAGGTTGGGAACCAGCTGAAGATATCCAACTGCCTAAACAACTATGAAGAATTCAAAGGCAGAGTTGAAGAGTCAATAGCAGAAACATACGACAGGTATGTGACCTTGCTGAACGAACTAAGCAAGAATAAGGTCACCAAATCGCAAATAGAGCTGAATGTCAAATTCTTAAGCATTCTCCAGCCTGAATGGAAGAGGTTTGCTAGTCAGATGAAGCAAATCAAAGATTTAAACGAGATTCCACTTCATGAGGTGTATGAAACCCTCAAACAGAATGAAGAAGAGGTGGATGAAATACTGAATGAAAAGAGGCAGATTGGGAAGACAATTGATGACTCAGTTGCTCTTGTTGTGAAAAAGAAGAAGAAGAAGATGCTTATGTCTGAATCAGATGAGGTTGAAGCTGAAGCAAACTCTGACTCGGATGACTGTGAACAACTAAAGCAGGCAATGCTAATGTTGACTAAGGCTTTTCAGAAGAAATTCTACAAAAAGCCAAGCTCAAACAGTCAGAGATATTCTTCTGGTCCAAGCAACTATATTCACAAGGAGAGGATTGAAAGTAAAAGAGTAGAGGAAAGGAATCCGAAAGAAAGAAAGTATAAATCTGAAGCATCTAGTCAGATAGAACCTACAAAGTGCTACAACTGTGGTAGACTTGGACATTTTGCAAGAGACTGCCGAAAACCCAAAGTCAGAAACTCTGACTACTACAAAAACAAAATGATTCTAGCCAAGCAACAAGAGGCTGGAAAGGCATTGATGGCAGAAGATGAATACTGGCTAGATCACTCAGACCAGGAAGATGACGATGAAGAGAATGACGAGAAAGCAAACATGTGATTAATGGGCAACATAGAAACGGAAGTTGAAGCTGACTCCGATGATGAGGAGAATGAGGTATGTGATTTAACTCAATCTGATTTCATAAATCAAATGCATGCCATGATGTCAAAACTTGAAGAATTAGAGTCGAAACTTAAGCGAGAAAAGGGTGTTATTCTTGAACAAAACCAATCAATACAGAAACTTAGCAATGGCCTTGCTGAGAAGAAAGTATTGATTGAGACTTTACACAAAAACAATGACACAGCGCAAAAGAACAAACCATAATTCTTAAAGAGGTTACTGAAACAAAGACTAAATTGCGAAAAAGTGAGTTTGATTTCAAAGAACTTACGAAATTGCATTCTTCAATTTCCAAAGAAAACGAATCTTTACTTGCATAATTAAATGCTTTGGAAAAGAAGTTATACTCATTGGGTTAAACTGAACAAACCATTCATCTAAATAAACCCAAAGAGAATAAAGAGAGCTGGGGACTTGGTTATGAGAACCCTCATTATCTTAAAAAGGGTATATCTGAAGTCCCAACACTTTATGATCTTACATTTTTTAAACTAGCTCGAAGAATCCCTAAACTTGAAGTTTTCTGGACTAGACTATCTAAAGAGGATGAAGCCAAGGAATTTGAAAAACGAAAGAAATCATCTAAAGTTCATCTTCCATTTTATTATGCGAAGCTGAATAATAGTTATAACGATGATCCAAAATATCAAAAGAAATATCTTTCAAATGACTTTTTTTAGAGTTATTCTGTCAAAGAAATGGAGGCGAAGCCTATTCAAGGTAAACTATATGTCCCTCCTCTCATGTTGGAAAGTAAAATTTATGAACTTGAGACTTCTTTAACAGATGAAAGACTCTTGATTGAGATTGAACAAAAAGTTTTTTCAACTGTGATTAAGAGTTATGTTCTTTCTAAATCTTCAAAGGCTTCAAAATCTGATGATCTGTTTGGTTTAGCTAATGGAGGGTTTGATTTTCTAAACTCCGATGGTGTTTTAGATGAGTGTATTGATCAATTTGATTTTCTTGCGAAACTTCCTAACCATTCATCTTTTGTTGTAAAATCATTGGGAAAAACCAGTACGTCTGTAAAAAGTGCAAAATCAACGAAAGTTGATAAATCAGTCTCTGTGAACACTAAGTATGCTAAAGGTAAGAATAAATCTCAGCATTCACAAAAACCGATCACTATTGGTAACCCAAAGAAGAAGCATTCAGTTGTTGCTCACAAGTCTAACTCACCAGTTTCAACTGTTTCAGATTTGAGCAAGAAAAGGCCAGAAGTTAAATCTCAATGGAAACCAAAACAGGAGACTGACAAGACTAATAAATCTTTTTGTACTGTTGGTTGTAATAAGACTTCTCCTATTAAAGATGTTTTAATTGCTGATGTTGCTATTTTGAAACCAAAACTTGTCGTTTATCGCAAGAAATACTCTATGAAGCAATTATTCCAGTTATCTTTATCTGCTAGAAAGTCTTCATATTATGATAAACATGTTTATGCTTCTTGTCAAGATTCTGATGTTTGGTTTGGAACTTATCATGTGCACTCTAATCATTCTAATTCTTCCAATGAATTTCAAATGAAAAACGGACCCTGTTGGATCAAATAATTGTATTCAAGATTAAAGTTAAATTAGAGGTCTAAACCGTATTTGCTTGATAGTTAAATATTAGAGGGTTTAAAGTGTAATATGTTAATAGTTATTTGTAAATGGGCCTAAAGCCTGTTAGAAAGCCCATTAAGGTTAAAGCCCATATGGCCTAGGTATTTAAAGTTTTAGTTATTTAGTTTTATGGTGAATTCTCTCATTATTATCATTATCATAATTATTGTTTAGAGAGAGGTAGCCGTTTTCTCTGTATTCAAGGGTATCAAGAACACACAAGGTTTAACCGTTTATTCAAGGGATTGGTATGTTATTCTGATCTTATATCTCTTGATATTATTGTGTTTGTGTGTTAATCATCAACTAGATTAATCTGGGATAACAGACCCAAATTTCTATGGGTACCAAAATCTTGTGCTAACACAGTTGGACCCAATTTCAAATGGGTACCAAAAGCTAAATATGTGTTGCAGGCACCCAAAGTTTAAGGGGAGCTTAGCAAATGACTTCTAGACAAAACAGTCTAGGACTCGTACCTCAAAGAACAGTGGCTCTTGAATACAACAGTTCAAGACCCGCGCTTCAATGTTCAAAAGTGTTTATTCCATTTTTTGTTTTATGAGTATCTAAATCTTGGGTTTCGTAATTTCTCTTATGCAGAAACGTCATATGTGGTACTTGGATAGCGGGTGTTCCAAGCATATGACAGGGCAGAAAGAGATGTTGTCCAATTATACAGATAAATATTGCGGGACAGTTAGATTTGGGAACGACCAGTTTTCACCAATTCTAGGATATGGTGATATGGTACATGACAAAGTCACGATCAAGAAGGTGAGCTATGTTGAAGGCTTAAGGCACAACCTGTTCAGTATAGTCCAGTTCTGTGACAAAGGCTTAGAGGTCAATTTTAAAGCCAAGAGGTGTTCTGTTCGCACCGAAGAAGGCCAGGAACTCTTGGTAGGCACACGAAAGTCCGACCTCTACACAATCAATTTGTCAAACGTCCATACTGACAAGCAGATTTGTCTACTCTCTAAAGCCTCGATGCAGCAAAGCTGGTTATGGCATCGACGGCTCTCTCACCTCAACTTTCGGTACATTAACAAGGTGGTCAGTGGAAAGCTAGTTAAAGGACTTCCAGAGCTGAAGTAAGAAAAAGAACACCTTTGTGCAGCATGTGAAAAGGGAAAGATGAAGAGGGCTCCACATAAACCAAAGCCTGAACTGAGTACTAACTCTCCATTAGAGTTGTTACATATGGATCTCTGTAGTCCGATGCGAACCCAAAGTCTAGGCGGAAAGAAGTACATACTAGTTATCGTGGACGATTACTCGTGATACACTTGGGTCAAATTTCTACGTTCAAAAGATGAGACACCTGATGTTCTCATTACATTCCTGAAGACGACCCAGGTAAATCTGCAGAAACTGGTCAAGCTTCTAAGAACATACAATGGCACAGAGTTCAAGAACAAAAAGTTTGAAGAATATCTCGTATCTGTCGGGATTTCACATCAATACTCTGTTGCACGTACGCCTCAACAAAATGGAGTGGTCGAAAGAAGAAATCGTATGCTAGTCGAGGCTGCTCATACTATGCTAAGTCAATCTGACTTACCTCTATTTCTATGGGCTGAAGCTGTATCGACTGCGTGCTACACTCAGAATCGAACCATGATACACCACAAATTCAAGAAGACTCCTTATGCGTTAATCAACAACCGAACACCGACAATCAAATATTTCCATATATTTGGGTGTAAGTGTTACGTTCTAAACGATAGAGAGAGTCTGAACAAGTTCAGTGCCAAGGCGGATGAAGGCATCTTCATTGGTTATTCCTCTACATCAACTGCATACCGTGTATATCTGAAGAAGTCAAAGACAGTTATTGTTATCCCTGATTAATCTAGTTGGTAAACAATTATCACAGAACACAATAATATCAAGAGATATAAAGATTAATAATAACGTACCAATCCCTTGAATAAACAGTTAAACCCTTGAGTGTTCTTGATGCCCTTTGATTACAGAGAAAACTTCACTTGACTATAATCTCTAAACAATAATTATCAAAGGTTCTAACCTAAACCTAAACTAAACATAACTTTAAATACCCAGGCTTTTAGGCCTAATGGGCTTATGGGCTTGAGGCCCAATAGCTAATAAACTATTGAATAAATACTAATTAGACCCTCTAACTTTAACTATCAAATAAATACAGTATAAACCCTTTAATCTTGAATACAATTATTTTATCCAACAGTTATCGAAAGCGTCAACGTTTTGTTTGATGAAGAGATGGCTTCTGAACAACACAGTTCAGAACCCGTTATAACTGGAGTACTAGCTTCTGGACAAATCAATCCAGAACCTGCGTCTCAAGCGATCAAATCAGATGAAGCATCAACGTCTACTAATCATTTATCTGATTTAGATTTATTATTTGAACTATTTTATGATGAATTTCTTGGATCTAATGTAAAGAAATCTGTTGTGGTTGACAGTAATGAAGACTCAATGACTACTCATCCAACCATATTAGATATCCCTATTGAATCTAATTCTCAGATTCAACAAGAAATTCCAGTTCAAATGCCGACTCCAACAGTTGAAGCTGTGACAAATAACGAAGAGACAGAAGTTGCTATATCAGTAGGATGTTCTGTACAGACTGATCTACAGACGGACCAAGTTGTACCTGCTGATCCTTATGTACCTACTACTTCAACTGCAACCATTATTCCTCCTAAAATACCAGAAGAAGGTACCAGTGGACTCATAGATGATAATATTGATATATATTCATATAATCCACTACCTCATGAACATAAATGGACCAAAGAGCACCCGATAAGCCAGATCATTGGTGATCCATCAAAACCGGTGCAAACTAGGTCTGCTTCAATGAATTCGTGTATGCATGACTCCTTTCTGAGAAAGTTCGAGCCAACTCGCGTATCAGAGGCACTTGCTGATCCAAAATGGGTGACTTCAATGCAAGAAGAGCTGAATCAGTTCGACGCACTTAAAGTCTGGAGACTCGTACCCAAACCTCAAGGTAAAACCATTGTAGGTACGAAATGGGTTTTCAAGATCAAGAAAGATGAAGATGGTACCGTTATCAGAAACAAAGCAATACTTGTAGCCAGAGGTTACAGACAAGATGAAGGAATAGACTACGATGAGACTTATGCTCCTGTGGCGCGTTTAGAGGCAATTCGAATGTTTCTAGCCTACGCTGCTCACAAGAACTTCACTGTCTTTCAAATGGACGTGAAGACCGCCTTTCTGAATGACATTCTAAAGGAAGAAATCTACGTCTCGCATCCATAAGGATTTGTCAATCAAGAGAAACCGACTCATGTTTACATTCTCGACAAAGCACTCTATGGACTGAAACAAGCTCCTCGCGCCTGGTATGATGTCCTATCTCAATTTTTAGTCAAGTCTGGTTTTACAAAAGGTACGGTAGATACCACTTTGTTTATTAAAAAGAAAAAAGACGATATTATTCTTATTCAAATCTATGTGAATGATATATTTTTGGCTCTACAAATCCTAAGTACTGTAAGAAATTTTCAAACCTTATGGTGTAAAGATTTCAGATGAATATGATGGGAGAGATGAATTTCTTTCTCGGATTACAAGTCAAACAATTTTCATCGGGGATTTTTATCAATCAATCAAAATACATTTTTGATATTCTTGGGAAGTTCAAAATGGAAAATTCAAAACCGATTGGTACCCTAATGGCACCATGTACTAAGATTGGCACCGATCCTTCTGGAAAGGCTGTTGATGTTAGGACTTACAGAGGGATGATAGGATCTTTAATGTATTTTAATTCTAGTAGGCCAGATATAATGTTCTCTACATGCTTATGTGCTAGATATCAGGCTAATCCCAAAGAAATCATTTGTCTACAGTGAAGCGCATTTTTAGGTATCTAAAGGGGACTGCAGATCTTGGTCTGTGGTATCCTAAAGATACTAGCTTTGAACTAACAGCGTATACAGATGCAGATCATGCTGGTTGTATGTTAGACAGGAAGAGCACGTTAGGACATATACAGTTCCTCGGTGATAAACTCGTAAGTTGGGCATCGAAGAAGCAAGTTTGTGTTTCAACTTCAACGGCCGAAGCAGAATATGTAGCTGCTGCTAGTTGCTGTTCTCAGGTCCTATGGATGAGAACACAATTGCACGACTACGGTTTTCACTTCAACAAAATCCCGATATACTGTGACTCAAAAAGCGCCATCGCGATAACGGCGAATCCTGTTCAGCACACCAAGACCAAACACATAGATGTCAGGTATCATTTTATTAAAGATAATGTCGAAAAAGGAACAATTGAACTTTTCTTTGTAAAAACTGATTATCAACTTGCCGATTTGTTTACCAAACCTTTGGACGAAAAGAGGTTCACCTTTTTTTTCTCAAAGCTTGGTATGTTAAATCTTAAGATCTAATCAGTAGTTACCTATCAAAGTTTTCTAATTGCATACTTTTCATCATTTCTTCATTCTTATTTCTGATTGATATCTGTACATTAACAATACGTTCATGATCCAAGGGGGAGTATGAGAAGAAATTGATAGTTGGTCAATATTATTTTGAGGGGGAGCTCACTAATTTCTGCATTTACTTTTTATGCCAAATTTTCTGTAATGCATGATTTTAGGGGGAGCTCGTCAAATCAAAGGAGTATGGATATGACTTCTGATTATTTCTGATCAGAACTCGTACTTTCATAGTTTTACTGCTTTTTGTCTTTTCAATATAAGTGAATAAATTTTGCTTTGACATAGACATAAGACTTTTGCAGATTTTTTGAGAGATGCTTATAAGATCATATCTTTATGACTTTAAGCTTAGCTTCATGAGATGTAAGATCGCACGTAAAGGTATAATCCTTTATCTTAATCTCATATATGGTTGAAAGAAGGACAACTTTCAATCATAGAAAACATTGTTATTAAATGTTCAAACCACTTCTCGATTCTCAAATCAAATTCATGATTTGGAAGTGTGACTTTAAATGTTTTCAAGATCTACATTGTGCTTTAACTGAAATAGTTAAACCAATCTGAGCATCATATGCATCATAAGAAAACATGATTTCTTTGTGCTAGGAATTAACACAACTTCAATGGAATCACCTTAACTAGTGATTTCTACCCACGAAGTTAATCCATAGTGATTGAGTGTGAGAAATCAAAAGAAATGAGTGTGGATTGGATAATGAGCTATAATGCAAAGAGAGTTCGGTTAGAAGTGAGCTATATGTTTAAAAGGAAGAGGGTGTGAGAACAGAGTTAAAAGAATATCAGAACTCTGCACCAACTTTTTTTGAGTCGGGCAGCCACAATTCTAGTGTTTCACAACTTTTTGGTGAACATTATTGAAACAGGCAACTAGCCCATGCCAACTCTTGATCAAACCTCACCAACTACTCATTTTCTTCTCAACAGGAAAGTGTTTCACATTTTCAAGGGGGAAGCAACACATTTACTATCTGATTTTCATTTGGAAAATCTGGATATTGAAAAGAAGGATGTCTGTCCCACCTTCGCACTTCAATCATGCACATTGAGTCTGTGTTTAACTTACCGTTGTCTCAGTGGTTTACACAAATTTGAGCCTATAAGCAATCATCCGTGCTGAATTCTTTCTATCACATGCACGAACAAACAAGGAATTTGTTTCTTTGTCTTAACGTTCATAGAAATTGCCTTTGTGGTGTTTCGATGATTGAATGGAAGCCCTGGAGGAGTCAACATCACAAAGATCCTTTCCAATGTGTATTTGTTACACACATTGACTTCGTGTTACTAACAGGCATTTTTAACTGATTGATTTGTTGATACAGGTGTTACATGACTAATTTGTCTGGATTTGCAATGATCTAGATGAATATCTTATGAATTGACGAATCAGAGGCTCCAAAAGATAGACATTTCTTGACATAAAGTTTTGATGAACTTCTTACTCTTTTCATCAAAAAGGGGGAGAAGGGCCGAACAAGAAATGTGGAATAACACAAGATTAGAGCAAGTATTCTGAAGACATGCTGAATTGCAAGAAATTTTCTTTGAAGATACTTTGCTACAACAATCTGAGCTACAACTAGAGATAATTTCTTCCCAAAATCTGAAAGAGAATTTATCTACATCAAAGGGGAAGATTGTTACATTCTGAAGACTAAAGAAGGAGATTGCCTCTTCTGAGCTGTAAGAGAAGATTGAATTAAACAGATCTATTGGATAACTATTTTTTGAATGATCTTGATCCAAAGGGGGAGATTGTTAGCGCACAGATCTATTGGATTCAAGATCATCCAATCTGTAGATCGCAATCTGAAGCTAATGCCGGAAAGTCAACTCTTAAATATTAGTCTAATGTCGTTTGTAATAAAAGTCAAAGTATTGTTTATTATATTTGTTGTTTGTCCTAAATATCTAATTAATAGATATTAGGATATTAGTTTATTTAGTTAGATATTATTATGAGTTTATTATTATTCTTGCAAGTGGGCTTGCAAGTTGATGGTTTAGTGTGTAAAGGACGCAAGAGATCGATCAGATCTCACAATCTCATACACACACACAAAATATATCGGTCCATCAAGATCCAGAGAGAAAAGAGAGAAAGAGCTTCAAGAACATCAGCCTTGTAATACATTTTTTGTAATCGAAACAGGTTGGTAATCTATATCTTTGTGTTGTTTGATTATTTGGTAACGATCATGTTCAATCACACGGACTCACAATCACCCATCCAAAATTTGGCTACGTGTACCTAAACTCTCAAGGCGAAAAGAAGATCTTCATGGGTCACGAAAGCCAGAGGTACTCCACTTAGTCTCTGTTGTTCACTCAACATGAAATCAAAAGCCACAAGGGCACATAACTTGTTAACCCTGAGGTCGCAGATCAACTTCTCGCGATTATAGAGGTGTCCATCAGATTTCGAGACATGTGTGCTTTCTTCTACAGAGAGCTGAAGAAGGATGGAGGCTGTGGAAAGAAGATAGATGATTTCCCATATGCCAAGATATAGGCTCTAATGTTGTGTAATTTTTTGTTTTTCATTCATATCTTAAGATTATGCTCTGTAAATGCCTTCTGGCATCTTTAATTATGAATGAAATATGTCTTCAATGAATGAGTTCCTTTCACCTCTTATGTTTCCTACTTAGCCATGCTCCAACTTCCATATTTTTCAATACTTAGGGGTAGATTGTTAGCTCCAATCATCATGTATAGAAGTATTGGAAAATAGGCTAAGTATAGAAACTTCAGAAGATATCTTCCTTTCACCAAGACTCTGCATAAGTGCAATGCTCAGAACGTCTGTCAACCATCATCCGCAAAGAACTTAACAAGAAGATGATCTTCAGCCTGCAGAGCCTCTGGGACCCTTCACAGAGCCTCTGTGGTGGCTACCTTTAGAGGATGGAAGACTTGTGAATTCTAAGAAGAGACAATGCCATGCGCTTATCACGTGCTTCCTTGTTGTACGAAGATTTACCATATCAATAGTACACACAGGTTCTCTTTACTTTCCAGGTGGCATTCCGTTTATGGAATTCAACCATTGTCTTGTACGTTTGTGTGATCCTCTCATTGTATATGTATGGAGCACCTCCTAAATTCACAATAAGCACACACAATTCACCTAAGCTTGTCTAGCAAGAGAGAAATCTATTGAGAGCAAATATTGTACATACACAACTGCGTGTTCTTAGTGTTTTGGCAAGTTTAATGAAGATGAACTTTCAATGATTCACTCCTATTGTTATTAGTTATCTTTTTTTCTTGTTTGTGCGTGTTTACTACCAAACAACCATTCACTTAAATTTAAATCGCTTCAATATCATTTTGTTTTCTTGTGTTTTGGTTAAATCATTGTGAGACCCAAACTGGGAACCTACACCTCCACCATTGCCCAGTTTCATCTAACTTGACCCTTTAATTCTTCTTTAAAGAACTGATTGGAATCCTATAATCTTTCTTCTCTCTCGTTGTAACTCCAAAATATCAACTCTTTCTATCAACCACTCCAAACCGTGATGTCGCAACAACGATTCTTTCTCTCGTTCAGGTTTGATTAACAAAAACTGAAAAAAGACAAGTTTGATGTTGGCTACCAAGATGCATCTTAATACGCATCTGTCTGCAAATATGCATCAGTCTCGACCTCCATTTTGTAACACCCGGAAAAATTAAGGTAAGTATTTATAAATTCTAATGTGTTCTCTTCACTTATAAATGTTGGGATTTTGCCTTGGGTTGAAGATCTTTGGTATGGTATTTTACATGTTGTTACCTTAAGCTCTTTGCATGGTTCTTAGTATCGAAATCGTCGAAAAGTCAGCAGGTGGGGAGGTTAGTGCGACAATGACTAGCGACTATGACATGGTCATAGTCATAGTCGCGGGTGGCATACCGTAAGTGGTGATGAGGGTGCGACTTTGCCACCGCGACAATGCCATGGGCAAGGTCGCAGGGCATTATCGCCTAGTGCGTACCGCGGGTCATAGTTGGGGAGCGACTATGACACCGCGACAGTGCCAATGGCATTGTCGTCGGGCACTGTCGCCGGCGGACACTGAGGGTATAAAAACACCACTTAGACCATTTTGATTTCATTTTTCTCATCTCAAACGTTTTGGAGCTGTATTAGAACTCTTTTGGACGATTTTCTCTCATCTTGAAACCCTCCAACATTTATTTATACCCTAGAGTTAGTTGGGGACATTTATTGGTGGTTAAGGGTGCTAGAGGATCATTCAAGGGAAGCATTCATGGCACAATCAAGTATTCACCTTCTCACCATCTCATCCAAGTTTTCTAGGGTTTTGTATAAAACCCTAGATAGTGAGTTTCTACTACTATTTTCAAATGAGATACATATCTTGTGTGCTTACTTGCTTAGTATTTCATATATATGTAAAAATTTGATCACCTGATAAGTCTGACCTAACTGCTACTTGTAATATTGTTGGGAATATAGTCATGGCATTTCATGTGGATCTTGATGATGTTGTTATTAATGTTATTATAACTTGGTTATATGTTGTTTTGGTGAGCCATGGATATCATATTTGGACTTGTACATTTTAGAGTTTTGTACCTAAAATATGCTTGGGATTTTATGAGGTCTTATACATGTATCTTGTTGATATGGAATTATGTATAGAGATGGATATCGTACGTATGTAGGATGAACCATGAGTAAGTGCTAGGAGGATGTAGTCTTAGGTGCCACCATGATGGTATGCACCTAGACCTCCGTGTTATCCAAGTTTAATCAAGTTGGTAAATAATCACAGAACACAATAAGATCAAACAACACAATAATAATCAAGAGATATATAAATCAGAGTAACATACCAATCCCTTGAATAAACAACGAAACCCTTGTGTGTTCTTGATACCCTTGAATATAGGATTACAGCAACCTCTCTCTAAACAATAATTATGAAAGTAATAATAATGAGAGTTAACCTAAAACCTAAACTAAACATAACTTTAAATACCTAGGCCATATGGGCTTCCTAATGCTTAATGGGCTTGGGCCCAATAGATAATAACTATTAAACTATTACAATTTAAACCCTGAACTGTAACTATCAAGTAAATACAGTTTAGACCCTCTAATTTAACTTTGACACAATTTCAGTTTAAACCCTTAACTTTAACTTTAATCTTGAATACAATTTATGATCCAACAATCTCCCTCTTTGGATTCAAGATTAAAAAAAATTTTGCAATTGTCTTCGGGTCTTCACTTTTCTTCAGATATGACGTTGATAGCTTCAAAACTTCAAAACTTCAAATCTTTGAAAATCTTCAGCAGTCTTCAGATTATATTCTCCTTCTTTGAGTATTCTCCCTTTTTGTATCTTCTCCGCCTTTTTGATGAATGGTGAGAATCATCATCATCAAAACATACCAAAACAATCTCCTCCTTTTCAAGACAATTTCCGCCATTGTGTATGATCACGTAAGCACAATCTTCATGTAACGAGCCCTGTATGGAAATAAGAGCAGTCTTCCCAGATGGAAAGAGTGATTATTTCAATCTTTTCAGATTAAAATATAAAGTAGTAACCATTCAAATCTTTTCAAATTCACACAGTTTAATAAGTGTAACCTTGAATCAACAAATGACTCAGTTAGAATGTCTGTCAATGACACAAAGTCACTGAGTAACACAAAATTACTATATAAGGAGCTGCTTTGATGTAGACTCCCCAGGTCTTCCATTCAATCATCGAATAACACATGGTTATCTATGAACGTTCTGACAGAAAACAAATTTCTGTGTGCTCGTGCATGTGTTAGAAAAAAAATTAAGCATAGATGATTGCTTTTTCAATATAGGCTCAAAGTATGTAAACTTGTTGAGACAGCAACAAATTGTACAAAGACTCAATGTGCATGAGAAAGGGTTCGAAGGTGGGGCAACTTTCCTTCTTTTTCAATATTAGTATCTTCCAAATGAAGAACCAATAGCGTATGTGTTGCGTCCCCAGAAAATGTGAAACATTCTCTTTAAGAGAAAAGAATGAGTAGCTGGTGGGGTTATATGCAAGAGATGGCATGGGCTAGTTGCCTATTTCAATGATGGTCACCAAAGAATGTGAACCAATCAGATTATGTGGCTGCCCGGCTCATAAAAAAGTTTGGTGGAGAGTTTGATATTCTTTTACTCTGTTCTCTCACCCTCTTTCTTTTAATGCTCACGTTTAACCAATCTCTCTTTTCCATTTTACCTCTTTTCACACACCAACACTCAAATATTTTGACCCCTCTCCCCTCAATCACTCAGGGAATACTTCATGGGTAGGAAACACTGGTTATCGTGAATCCATGGAAGTTCTGTTAAGTTCTCACACTGAATCCCATGTATTTTCCTAAAAGAACATGCTGTTCAACAGGCGTTTTGTACATGTAAGCACAAATACCACTTGTTACATGAAAAATAAGACTTTCGGAGATGTCAACACAGTTATGTATGACGATGCAATTCTCCCCCTCAAACTAAAAGAGTTTGACAATTAAGCTTATATCATTTTATCATGAAGAATAAGATTTTGGAGAATCAAAAACGAATGTTGTTTATATGAACAATATATAAACATATTTTCAATGAAAGCACATGAAATGACGTTTGATTCAATCAACAGTGAATACAAATAACGTGAGTATTACCATAGAAAGATTTAACTTTTGATACATGGTAATAACAAAGTCAAATAGAATGTTCCGAACCGTTATGTGTATGAATACTAGACAAAGTATATTGACAAGATAAAACACAAGTATTTATCTTTGAAGAACACACGGTCAGATAAGCATTTAAGTATCCAAAAATCTGTTAATATCACAGATATTCTCCCCCTTAACTGATAGATATTTTTTTTAAAGCTTAAGAAAAAACAGAAAAAATAAGGCACTGAAGTGCGGGTTCTAATCCGATGTGATTAGAAGCCATTGTCACTTGACCAAACCTGCATAAATAAAAGAAATAATGGTAATCATTTATGAAAATGATTCCTCTCTCGTTAACAACAGTTGGAAAATAACACACAAGATCAAAACTTGGAATACTCCCCCTAGAATCATGAGTAAGGTTTAAGACATGTTCAACATTCCAAGTTTGCTGATGAGAAATTGAAAATGCTTTTTATCCAATGGCTTGGTGAAAAGGTCAGCTAACTGGAAGTCAGTTTGAACAAAGTGCATTTCAATATTACCTTTTTCTACATGATCCTTGATGAAATGATAGCGTACGTCGATATGCTTGGTCTTGGAATGTTGTACCGGATTAGCAGTTATAGATATTGCACTCTTGGAATCACAATAAATAGGAACACGCTTGTAGTTGTATCCAAAGTCCCTTAACTGTGTCGTCATCCAGAGGACTTGAGAACAGCAGCTAGCAGCAGCTACATACTCAGCCTCGACAGTGGATGTTGAAACACAGTTTTGTTTCTTTGAAGTCCAACTCACAAGTTTATCACCTATGAATTGACATGATCCAGAGGTGCTCTTCTGGTCTAGCTTACATCCTGCATGATCAGCATCTGTAAAGGCAGTTAGTTCAAAACGAGAATCCTTTGGATACCAAAGGCCTAGATTAGGCGAGCCTTTGAGATATCTAAGGATTCGCTTAACAACAGATAAGTGCGACTCTTTAGGATTAGTCTGATATCTCGCACAAAAGCATGTGGCAAACATTATATCCGGGCGACTAGCAGTCAGATAAAGTAAAGAACCAATCATGCTACGATACACCTTTTGATCAACAGGTTTCCCGGAGGGATCCGCGTCTAAGAGTGTACCAGTAGCCATTGGTGTTTTCATGACTGAACTATCTGACATATTGAACTTTTTCAAAATATCGTTTATGTATTTAGCTTCATTAATAAATATGCCGTCGGGTAATTGCTTTACTTGTAGACCAAGAAAGAAATTCAATTCACCCATCATCGACATCTCAAACTTTGTTTCCATTATTTTTGAAAAGTTCTTACAAAATTTCTGATTTGTCGACCCAAAAATTATATCGTCAACATAAATCTGAATGAGAATCAAGTCCTCACCTTACCTTTTAAGAAATAAGGTTGTATCAACAGTACCTTTCTTGAAACCAGAAGCAAGTAGAAATTTAGTGAGAGTTTCATACCAGGCTCGCGGTGCTTGTTTAAGACCATAAAGCGCTTTGTATAAAACATAGACATGATCAGGGTGATGAGGATCAACGAAACCTTCAGGTTGAGCCACGTAAACCTCCTCATGCAAAACGCCATTTAGAAAAGCCGACTTTACGTCCATTTGATAGACAGTAAAGTTTTTGTGCGCTGCATATGCTAGAAAGATTCTGATGGCTTCGATCCTTGCAACCGGGGCGAATGTTTCATCATAGTCAATGCCCTCTTGTTGACAATACCCTTTGGGGACCAGTCGAGCTTTGTTTCTTACGACTACTCCAGCTTCGTCTTTCTTATTTCTGAACACCCACTTTGTGCCAATAACGGATTTACCTTTAGGTAGTGGGATCAAGCACCATACCTTGTTCCTTTCGAATTGGAGAAGCTCATCTTGCATAGCAGAAATCCAGAAGGGATCACGTAGAGCTTTAGACGCTTTCTTTAGTTCTAGGGAACTAAGGAAGCTTGAAAACATGCAGAAGTTGGCTGTTGCAGATCTTGTCGTGACACCAGATTGTACATCACCTATCACATTGGTCAGGGGATGATCCTTAGTCCAACGATGTGTGCTTGGTAGAGCTTCAACTGTTTGTTGCGTATTCGACGCATCGTTTTCATCATGCACAGCAGGTTGCTCCATAGATGTACTCGGGACATCTTGTACTGGTGTTTCTGATACTGAAGCTTCTGGACTAATAGTTGAAGTGCTCGGGACTTCGTTTCCAGAAGAACTATCTGTAGAGATAGATTCAACATTAGTAGAGTCAGAAACTAACTTTGTACTCGTACCTGATGGAGATGAAGTGTCAGTGACTTCTTCGGAAGGTCCAGACATGTCTTCAGAAATAGTAGGGACCTCCGAGCTTGTACCACTTGTTATTGATGTGGATATGCCTTTTTCAAAATCTGCACATATATCATCAAAGGCATCAATAAACAATAAATCTAACTCAGATGAAGTAGAGTTAGAGTTAGAAGAAGTGAATCCTTTAGGTGTTGGTTCTATTCTTGATTGAATAGAAGCTTTGTCGTTAAGACCGAGTTCTGAACTGTTGTGTCCAGAAGTCCTTGTAGAATTCTCATCAAAGGAGACATTCATGCTCTCAACAACCGTCTTGGTTCGAATAATGTAAATTCGATAAGCTTTGGATGTCAGAGAGTATCCAACGAGATATCCTTCATCCGCTTTCTTATCAAACTTTGATAATCCTTGACGCTATTTTAGAATGTAACACCTGCGACCAAATACACGAAGGAACTTGATGTTAGGTGTACGATTGTTGATCAACTCATATGCTGTCTTATTAAATCGCTTGACCACAATGGTACGGTTCTGAGTAAAACATGCTGTAGCGACTGCCTCAGCCCAAAGGTACATGGGTAGATTCGAGTAAGCAAGCATAGTACGAGCTGCTTCAACCAGAGTATGGTTCTTCCGTTCAACAATGCCATTTTGCTGTGGAGTGTAGGCGGCGGAGAAATTATGTGAAATACCCACGGAAGTAAGATAACTCTTCAGGGTGTCATTCTTGAACTCCGTGCCATTGTCACTGTGAATGGTTCTGACTGGCAGTTGAAGACGTACTTGAATGCGCTTGATGAAAGAGATAATCAACTCTGGCGCATCTGACTTGTTGCGAAGAAACTCGAGCCATGTATACCTTGAGTAGTCATCTATCAATACCAAGACATATTTCTTTCCGTTGATAGATGTTGTGCGCATTGGGCCACAAAGGTCCATGTGAAGAAGTTCCAGTGCAGATGAGGTCGATGATTCAGCTTTGGACTTGAAGGAGCTTCGCTTCATTTTTCCCAACTCACATGCGGGACATAGTGAGTCTTTTTCGAACCTCATTTCTGGTAGAACTTTGACCAGACCTTGTCTCTGTAGCTTCGCTATAGATCTGAAATTTTGATGAGACAAGCGTCGATGCCACGTCCATGATTGTGCTTTAGAAGCTTTGGCTAGTAGACATACTGGACGTGTGGCAGACAGTGTAGGAAAATCTACATAGTATAAATTTCCATGGCGTGCAGCTTTGAAGACTTCGTAACCATCGGGATCCTCTAGATAGCAATGAGTGGTTGTGAAGCGGACTTGATACTTTATGTCACAGAAGTGACTGGTACTGAACAGATTGTGATCAAGTCCTTCAACATATAGCACTTTTTGAATCTTCACAACACCGTTATCGAGCATTCCATATCCTCTGACGTGGCCTTCGGCTTCAGAATTGGCAAATCTAACTGCTTCGGCAGGCTCCTCTACATAGTTATGCAAGAGGTGCTTGAATCCTGTCATGTGGCGTGAACATCCGGAATCTATTACCCACAATCGACAGGCCTGCAAAAGAGACAATTAGTTTTGCTTAGGCACCCATATCAGGATGGGTCCTTCGAGGTTAGCATCAAGCAACTCAGGAATATCATCTGGTTTGACTTTCATTCTCCATTCATAACGCGGTTTTGGAACCCATTTCCAAACCATATTAACATTTAATTCCTAAAAGTGCTTTTTACAAGTGGGATTGGCAACCTTAACTCGATACACTTTGGGTTGTGTAGAAGAATCAGAATTAGAATTAGACTTAGAGTTCAGCTTAGCTTTGCTTTTATTCTTTTTGGACTTAGGAGGGGAGTAGTATTTGAATGAATTATCCCAACAGTGTTTGCAATAAAGATTCTTTCGAGCAAAATTCATAAACTTAGATTTATCGGAACAAATCTTACATTCATGTTTATCAAAAGAAGTATTATTCAAAATAACACTGTATGTAGGACAACTACTAGAATTCAAACTATTCTTTTTATTCAAACTAAGATCTTTATTCTTCTTATTCTTCTCAACTCCATTTCCTCTTATATCTGAAACAGAAATAGGAATCTCATTAGTCTCATGCTTAGAAGGTGATTCTTTTCTAGAATTAGTTGAAGTTTCACCCTTCTCAAAGATGCTCGGTAGATATTCAGGACAGTCAGAGTAAACAACTGTAGGTTTTGTAGGAGCATCAAATTTTGGATTGGTTCTTACCTTCCAGCTTGGATCATTGAACATCTGTTTATCACTTGAAGCATTTTTAAACATAGTAACTTTCAAATCATTGATCTCTATGCAAAGCTCTTGGTTTACTTTTAAAGACTTTTCAAGTTTATGTTTGGGATCAAAGTTTTCATCTTCAACCTCATCAAGAGACTGTTGCAACAAGTTAATTTGCTTCATCAATTCAGATGTATTATTATTCACAGAATTTGACCCCTTTAAATCAGAAACCGGATCAGAGTCTGAAGCATTCATCATTTCAGAGAATATCTCTTCAGTCATGGACTCAATAAACTCCGTTTTATCATTTTTAGAACAAGATTCATTCGTGTTAGCAGTTTCTTCTTCAACCTCTTCAACAAGTAAAGGTTTAGAAGCAATAGGATTTGAGACTGATGGCATAGTAGATGGATCAACATCCGATTCATACTCATCATATTTGCATGCAGTCTCAGGTAGAACTGTGTTGGTGCTAACTGATTCATTGGAAGGTGTGGTAAATAGTGATTCAAACTCAGTAAATTTGATCTTTCGAGTCGCATAGCTTTTGTTTAAATCACCATATTGAAAACCAACTGATTTAAAAGGATTTTGAGAATCAGTGTCACCAGACTTGTTCTTTCCCATTTCTTCTTGACCTTTGATCTCAGATAAAGGTGTAGGAGTAATTGCTTCAACAAAAGTTGCACGAATGTCAGGAATGGGTCTGATTGCGGAGCCGAATTTATCAAAATTATATAGATGCTCCGGTGCCTTTTTCAAAATCTCATTAGTTGGCACACCCAAACTTGGTTTTAGTTTATAAAACCTTTCGTCTTGGAGTTTATTGGTCAACAGATTTAATGTTTGCTCAGTCTGACCTCGTTTCATATTAATGTCCTCCAGTTGCTTAATTTTGGTGTAAGCTTCATTTCTTTCTTTATAACAAACTTCAAATTTTATTTTGAACTCACCTTTTTCAGCATTGATATTCACAAGATCCTTTTCTAAATCAGATATTTTGCTTTTCAAAGAATCCTTTTCAGCTTTTAAACCGTCTTTTTCCTTTTCTTTTTCGTCCACAACAACTTTCAGCAAAGAGTTTTCATCACGAAAACTCAATATTGATTGTTGTGCAGAGCTAAGTTTGCCTTTCAATAAAGCAAATTCATCTTTCATGCTATGTATTTGGGTCAGAAGAGATTCAATAAGCTCAGAATTATCACTTACCTCAGAGTTTGCATCTTCAGATTGTGCCTCAGAATCTTCATCGTCACCATCCAGCTTTGCCATATAAGATACTTGAGTGAAGTGAGCTTGCTCCTCGTCATCGGAACTTTGGAACAACCAGTTCTCTTCTTCGGCCATAAGCACCTTTCCTTCTTCAGCTTTCTTGGCGATGAGTGACTTTCTTGCATAATAGTTTGAGTTCTTTACCTTCTTGAATCTGCAGTCTCTGGAGAAGTGCCCAAATTTGCCACAATTATAGCATCTTCCTGGTTCATCAGCTCTGTCTTCTTTCTTTTCTTCTCTCTTATCTTTTCTTCTGTCTTCTTTTCTCTCTTCTCGTCTTTCCTCTTGCCGTCCTTGCCTTGGCTTGTATCTTAATTCAACCTTCTCTTTCTTGTGACCTTCGTACTTAGGCTTTGAATAAAACTTCTTCTTGCCAAAGGTCTTCTTGAATCTTCGAGTAATAAGAGCCAAGTCCTCAGAGAACTTCTGAATATCTGGATCAGAATCAATCTCCAGTTCTTCATCACTTGAAGCAGAGTCAGAGTCGGTAACTTCAGTAACTAGAGCTTTTGTCACCTTTTTCTTTGACCTTGAGGAAGATACAGAACTTTTACCGGCTATGAGAGCCACAAAATCCTTCAGTTTATTGGACTCAAGATTGATGGTTCTCACCTCATCCTCATGTTGAGAAAGAGTAGAGAAAATATCAGTGACGTTTTCCTGAGCCATGTTCTTTGACATCTGAAGGTTGATGACAAAGTTCTTCCATTCTGGATTTAAGTTCTTGATGAACTTATAATTAATCTCCGAAGCAGACTTAGAGATGTTGTTCCTCCGCAGGTCATTGAGAATGATGTTATATCTGTTGTAGGTCTCTAGCAGCGTCTCTCCTTCTTTTGCATGAAACCCCTCGTATGCATTTATGCATATATTATGCTTAGCTTGGATAGAGGCTTCACTTCCTTCAAACTGTCTGGATAGTTCATCCCAGATTTCCTTTGCAGAGTTCCGACTGTCTACACGGTTGTAGATGTCGTTCGGGATTGCCATGGTCAGATAGATAAGAGCCTCTTCATCTGTCTTGTACTGTTCCTTCTGCTTTTCAGTAAAGTACTGACAAGGTTTAGAAACATATCTGTCTAGGATTTCTGGAGAGGTGTCAGTTGCTGCTTGGCCATCAACTTTGATCATCGGATTGACCGGACCATTGATGATTGATTCCATGTAGTCTCTATTTTTATGATTCAGAAACTGGACCATTCTCTTCTTCCATTGCTGATATTCATCAGCCATAAGGACAGGCGGTTTGGACTGAGAACCCATCGAGAGAAGCTGGTTCGACATCTTAGCTGTACGGTTAGTAATTAAACTTATCTGTACCAAGACAACCAACTAGATGAGATCGTTAGAATCAAGAGTAAAGACTACACCCAAAAATTTTCAGAAAAATAAATTTCCAAAAATAATCAAATGCAGTCCTCGCACACAGTATAAAGCACTAATATCTATGAATAAAATACTGAAAAATTAAGAAGATTTTGATCAAGAGCAAAACTTTTGTCCCCCTTCGCAGACTTAGCACGGTTAGCGGGTGGGGTCAAGGGGCAACGCCCTTGCGGGGGTATGGGGGCAGCGCCCCTAGAGAAATTTTTTTGACAATTAGATGCCCTGTTACAGTTTGCAAAAATCGACCGGGGATGTGCTTCGACCGGTATTGAGTCGACCGGAGACTTGTTCGACCAGGGAAGTGCAAAGACCGGTAAGATGTAAGACCGGAACTATGCTTGACCGGTAAAATTGATTCGACCGGTAACTTGTTCGACCGTAAGTATGCTTAGACCGATAATGCTTAGACCGATAGAGGTCTTTGACTGGTAGGGGTCTCGATCGGGACTTCCTTAGACCGGGGTGAGCTGAGAGTGTACCGGTCGAATGCTAAGGACCGATAAATGGTATTCGACCGGAAGAGTAAGGACCGGTATGGTGCTAAGGACCGATGTAACTCGACCGATATACTCTTAGACCGGTGCCTTGTTTGACCGGTATAGATTCGACCGATATTAATTCGACCGGACAAGGTATCGACCGATGTTGATGTGAGTGTATCGGTCGACCGGACAAATGTGAGTACCGGTGAATATAATGACCGATACTATGTTCGACCGATAAAGTGCTATGACCGGTATAGTGTTCGACCTGAATGGTGTTAAGACCGGTATGTTCTTAACCAGCCCAGAAGTTGATGAACAGACGCAATAATCAACCCAGAAAATCAGTACAGACTCACAATCAGATGCAAAAATCAGTCCTTTGTACTCAGAAACATGCACCAATCACAATACAATCAAACTCAGAGATCAATTTCAACTTTTAAGCATTCGATTTGATAAGCATAGTAATGATCGATAGTTAGCTTTTGTCAAACCCAGAAAACTTAAAATCACAAATTCACTCACTTTGTTAATTCTCAATGCAATTAATCAATCAGATGGTATTTAGAAGCGTAAATCTCAACTAATCAGATCAACTTTAAGCATAAAAGCACATAGATTCACAAAAAAAAATTCGATGAACAGTGATTATCGATGAACAGTAGTCGATGAATAGTAATCTCAAAAAAAAATTTCATTCTTTAGGCTCTGATACCAATTGTTATCCCAGTTTAATCTAGTTGGTAAATAATCACAGAACACAATAAGATCAAACAACACAATAATAATCAAGAGATATATAAATCAGAGTAACATACCAATCCCTTGAATAAACAACGAAACCCTTGTGTGTTCTTGATACCCTTGAATATAGGATTACAGCAACCTCTCTCTAAACAATAATTATGAAAGTAATAATAATGAGAGTTAACCTAAAACCTAAACTAAACATAACTTTAAATACCTAGGCCATATGGGCTTCCTAATGCTTAATGGGCTTGGGCCCAATAGCTAATAACTATTAAACTATTACAATTTAAACCCTGAACTGTAACTATCAAGTAAATACAGTTTAGACCCTCTAATTTAACTTTGACACAATTGCAGTTTAAACCCTTAACTTTAACTTTAATCTTGAATACAATTTATGATCCAACACTCCGCCATTTGGAGTAATGCCTGGGAGATAGTCTTCAAGTGTGCCGGGCCATCGGGATGTTGCTCATACGAGTGAACATCAAGGTACATTGATTTGAGGTAAAACTCATTGGTGTGATGGGTCTCCCCCATTGATTCCCTTATGGCCTTTAGTGACTAAAATGATATAAACGTTCACACAATGTTTTATAAACCCTGATGCTTAATGAGCTTGGGCCCAATAGCTAATAACTATTAAACTATTACAATTTAAACCCTGAACTGTAACTATCAAGTAAATACAGTTTAGACCCTCTAGTTTAACTTTGACACAATTGCAGTTTAAACCCTTAACTTTAACTTTAATCTTGAATACAATTTATGATCCAACACTCCGCCATTTGGAGTAATGCCTGGGAGATAGTCTTCAAGTGTGCCGGGCCATCGGGATGTTGCTCATACGAGTGAACATCAAGGTACATTGATTTGAGGTAAAACTCATTGGTGTGATGGGTCTCCCCCATTGATTCCCTTATGGCCTTTAGTGACTAAAATGATATAAACGTTCACACAATGTTTTATAAATGTATGCCATGTTCTTGTACAACTCACTGGGCCAGTTTGGCCTAAAACTTGTTGGTTTGATATGTATCTCAGGTTCGAGCGGTACTACCACCAAGAAGGTTTAGCCGACCTCTAGATGTGAGCTTGGGGAGCATTTTTGGGATGCCAATTTTAGAAGACAAATATTTTTGGAAGTAGATGACAACTGACTGTAATTTTATTTCTAGTTAGAGTTTAGATTAGGAGGTTGTCATTTATCATTGCTTATTCTTACAGACTTGTAATTAAACAGGCATTTATTGTTCCTTTTTGGGCGAGCTCATGCTTTGGCATTGAAATGATTACCATATTTCCATTTTCCGGAATTTTTTGTTTGTCCCATTTTTGGGGGCGTTACACATTTCCCTCACGTTGGCAACACATTCTCCCCCTTTACACCAATATGCATTTGTCTCCAGCCATGAACCATTATCGTTAGCCACCTCTACCCATCATCTTGAACGTATTATTTACTGTATAGGGGTATCACATTGTCAACATATATTATGCACTCTCAAACGTATTCTTACGGTGTTGTCATACTTTTTTCAACACATAATTTATTTGAACCAACCAAATTGGAACGTTGGACATAATTTTTAACATGTCGCTTACAATTATCACCATTTTTTTATTTTATAATTCTTTTAGTTTCATATTGTGGAAACCTCAATCACACAGGTTATCATGTTTGTAACCAACAGGCACCCATTTATACAAATGTTCATATATAGGAATGGTAACATCTATTTGTTTTGAAAATTTGTTAGACCTATTCCGGAACTAATGTTCATTTAAGTTACTGACTACAACATGTAAACATATGTGTTTAAGGTAATATTAACCCATATGAAACTAGAAAAAGTTGTCCAAATTAAATGCTTAAATAATCCAAAGACGTAGAAATGGAAACAATAACTAATTTTGAATACATGACGAACAATTTTGTTGTAAGATGATCATTGTCATAAGCCAAAGCAATATATATTCAATAATGATGAAGCAAAAATGAATGTTAATGTGAACATAAATGTTCATTATATGAACACTACTAAACCCAATGAATGACAGTGTATATATTACATAGGGTGATCATCCGAACTCTTTTAGGGTTTTCTTTAAGTTTAATGTGAAGAAACTTGCCTTTGTTTTTTTAGAGATTTTTCCAATATGTATAATAATCTACTATTCATAGGGTTATTGTTTCAATGAGAATTGATATTTATTAATTATTTTTGTGAGTCTGAAAATAGACCTCATAGTTTCCATAAATTAGATGGTTATCAAAAGAAGACCCCATATATATATATATATATATATAGTGTTTGGTTCATTTGAGAAATGGTAAATATATGAGAAATAGAGAAGTAATCCTAGCCATTCATATGGTCAAGATCGGATTTGACTAGTCAAATATTGCGGCTTTGACCGGTCAAAAGTTGCGGCTTTGACTGGTCAAAAGTTGCGGCTATCCCAAAAATAGAAGGACAATTTCATAAATTTTACAAAACACACGGGCTGTGTTCATATATGAACTATATGTTCATATATGAACCAGTGCAATTCACAACTGAACTCTTTTAACTGATTCATATATGAACCTTTGTGATTCATATATGAATCTGTATTAATCACAAAGATTCATATATGAATCTATATGAATCACAAAGATTCATATATGAATCAGTTGAACTAATTAATAGATTCATATATGAATCTTTGTGATTCATACAGATTCATATATGAACCCATCCCGTGTATTTTACGAAATTACCCCTCTACCTTCTATAGACCACACAAGGAATTATCCGGTGCTTCGCGGTCAAAGCCGCAAATGTTGACCAGATGAATGGCTAAGATTACTTCTCTATTTCTCATATATTTACCATTTCTCAAATGAACATCTCCCTATATATATATATATATATATATAGGGTTTATTTTAAGTGAGAATAAGAGTTATGGTGAAAAGGCGAGAACAAAATATTCATATACCTTCATTTACATTCAACTACCTTTATTACCTATTTTATCATCATAACCGAAACTTTAGCAAATTCATGCATGTGAAAGTGACTAAATGTATGTAAAATTTCGTGAAAGTGACTTGAAAGTGAAGAAAAACTTGAAGAAAAATGTAGTTGAAGATAATTGAATGTAGTTTAAGGTACTGAAAATTTTGAAGAAAATTAAGTTAGATTAAAATGTCAACTCATTCAAAGGCCCAAAATTGTTCTCATCTTCTCATCATGTCTGTTATTCTCACAACGTCCCTTGTATATATATATACACACACACACACACACACACACACATATATATATATATATATATGATATATAAATAGTTAGGATCATGTGAGAAAAGTCCTTTTCGTGAGAAGGAGAAAACATTGTCAAGCCTTTAGATAAGTTGATTTGATTTAATGGCAAAAAATGTGGACGTTTAACTACCTTCAATTGATGACAGCCAAAAAACATGGACCTTCTACTACCTTCATCTACGTTTGACAACCTTCATACTCACCTTTAGTCACATTCACGAACTTCTATGTTGAGCTAAAATGTTGTATTCAAGATTTAAAGGACTAAAAGTGTAAAGTTTGTAAAGTGTTGTAAAAGTCAACCTTGTTGATTACTATAAATAGCTTTAGTGTCCATGTTAGTCGTGTACCACTTGAGATATTATCATGCATTGTATACAAGTGAGATATATGACTTAGAGAGAAAGAGAGTCATTGATCTTAGAGAGAGAAATCATTGTAAATCATTCTTAATCAATGAATATGAGTTCTACATCTTGATCTTATGTTAGTTTAATTGGACTTGATACTAGAACAACAATTGGTATCAGAGCTACACAAAGAATTCAAAGAAAATGGTCAAATTTTGAAGATTTTTTGAGTTTTTAGAAGTTGCAAGAGCAGTTACTTTTGTGGATTTGAATTTCATTCATTTTGAGTTGTTTGAGCTCAAATTTGGTTCAATTGCATTCACTTAGTGTATTGGATCAAATCTTGTTTGGATCATGTAGTCAAATTCACAACAGATTAGATGAATTTTGAGATTTTTGTAAATTTTTGTTTGAAAGTCATGGAACACTGAGTTTAGATCGAAGTTTGATTTATAGTGGTTTTTGGTCGAAATTGTAATCAACAGAAGTGTTCAGACTTGTGAGTAAATCCTCAAAATTTTGTAGCAATTGATCAAGTTTTGAAAGAGTTATGGGTGATTCAAAGCTTTGAAGAGCGCTTGACGCAAGATTCAAACTTGTGGCAAGATTCATCCTACTTGTCTCAAGGTCTTCACACTTGACGCAAGATTCATATTTTGGAGTTTGTGTGTTTTGTGGAAATTCTACTAAGTATAGAACTTTCAAGGAGCGAGATACGAAAAGCTACTTGACGCATCAAGTACTTTACGAGAAGCACACTTGACGCAAGTAACCTGTTACCACAAGTTACTGTTCAATGAAGTTGACACAAGTTGTTGTATACGTCAAGTAAGATAGTCTCAAGTTTTGTGTTACGAGAAGTAAAGTTGTCGCAAGAGGTGTGATACGTCAAGTGAGGTTGACGTAAGTCGAAGGACAAAACAAGTCACTTCTCAAGTATAGTTGGATACGTCAAGTCCACTACTCGGGTCTTTGAGTTGCGTCAAGTAAGGCTATTCAGTATACGACAAGTGAATTCCTTTGGTCTACATCAAGTGCATCTATTCAGTCTGCAACAAGTTCACTCTTCAGGCTGCGAATTCTGGACTTAGTCAATTTTTGAGAAAATTTGTCTGTTGACCAAGTTTGACTTTTTGAAAGTCAAAGTTTTTTTGATTCTTTGCTAACTATCATATCAAGTTCATATTTTCTACATATTTCAAGATTTTTAAAGATTTGTTAAGCATGGGTTCTCAGTCAAAACCTCCAGTTTTATCAATTGGAGAATATCCATAATGGAGATGGAGAATGACTCAATTCTTAAAAAATAAGGATAGGAAGTTGATGAAGTCTATTCTTCAAGGACCTTCTGAACCTCAGATTACTATAGTTGGTTCACCTGCAACATCCACCTCTCCTGAAATTCCTGACAGACAAATCCCAAAGCCATATGAATATCAATGTGGCTTAAAAGGCACAGGCTTTGATTGATGAACAAGTATTGATTCTACCGACCATGGCAATCCCAAATGATCTGTTTAACAGAGGGGATAGTAGAGAACCTGCAAAGGCTATATGGGATGAGTTGGAGAGACAACTGCAAGGTACTGAAAGATCCATCAAGGCAAAGTTGAACTAGAGAATTAATGTTTATGAGGGGTTCAAAGCAAAAGAAGGTGAATCTCTAACAGACATTTACAACAGATTTAATGTGATTCTGAATGACTTGAGAAGAAATGGGCTGAATAAGTCAGTGCTTGAGATAAACTGCAAGTTTGTGAAGGATTTGAATCCAGAATGGGATACTTATTCCATCAATCTTCAAATGACAAAGAATATGGATCAAGAGGATGTGAATGATCTTTTTGTCACTTTAATTCAGCTTGAAGATAAAGTTAAGCAGATCAATGCTAAAAAGAAGATGGTAGATGATTCTCTTGCACTTCTTGCTGGTAAACAAAGTAGTATTAAAGCAAGTTCTTTCAAGTCCAAGATTTCTAAACCTTCACTCATGTCAGAGTTGCCAAAATTGATTAAGGATTCAACTGAAGAGGAAGAGGATTCTGATGAGGATATAAAGAGATTTACTAAGAATCTAGCCTTGTTGACTCACAATTTCAACAAAAGGTTTGGAAAGAAGAAGTACTACTCAAAAAGCAAACCTGAATTTTACAAGGCTGATAAATATAGGGCCAAGTATGAGAAGACGATTTTTGTAAAAGATGAGAAGAAAGATGAGAAAGAGAAAGAAGATATTCAGAATGTCAGATGCTTTAATGTACTTATCTTTCTTATATCCCTCATACTTAGGCTTTGAATACCTATGCTTGCCAAAACTTCTTTGAAATTTCTTAGTGATGAGAGCAAGATTATCAGCAAACCTCTGAATATCTTCGTCAGAATGTTCTTCAGTTTCAGAGGAGGAGTCATCAGAACTTGACTCGATAACTTTAGTAGAAAGAGCTCTGGATTTCCTTGACTTTGATTTGTACTTGAATGAAGAACTGGGCTTAGAACTCGATCCTTTCTTCTTTTCAGACAACAAGGCTAAAGAATCTTTTACAATCTTCTTTTCTTCACTAAGTTGCTTGACTTCATCCTCGTGTTGAGATAAAGTTGTGAAGATGTCATTCACGTCTTCCTGTGCCATGTCCTTGGTCATATGTATGTTGATTGCATAGCTTTTCCACTCAGGATTCAAGTTCTTGATGAACTTGTAGTTTATCTCAGAGACTGTCTTGTTCATCCCATTTCTTCTCAAATCGTTTAGAATAACATTGAAACGAGTATATGTATCCAGAAGAGTCTCTCCTTCCTTAGCATGGAAGCCTTCATACGCATTTATGCTCTGGTTCAGCTTTGCCTGTATAGATTTCTCAGTACCTTGGAACTGTCTTTCTAGTTCGTCCCACATGGCTTTCACAGACTCCCTACTATCTACACGGTTGTAGATGTCATTAGGGATAGCCATGGTCAGATAAATCAGGGCCTCTTCATCAATCTTATGTAATTCTTTCTGTCTCTCGCAATAATACTGATAAAGCCTTCGGACATAACGAACTGGAATTTCAGGTGATGTCTCTGTTGCAGCCTGTCCAGGTACTGTGACAACTGGTTGTACTGGACCTTCAATGATAGACTTCATGTAATCCCTGTTCTTATGATTTAAGAATTGGTTCATCCTCCGCTTCCACTGGGAATATTCTCCTACAGATAAGACAGGAGGCTTTGACTGTGATCCCCTTGAAAGTAGTTCTTTTGACATGATGAGAAGATGTGTTTATCTGTGTACAACAAAAGATATTAGCTAGTAAAGATCTTTAAACCCAACAGCTTGAGAAAAATTTCAGAAAATGAAATTTCTAAAAATTCTAAGTTCAGAATTCGAAAATGAGTTCAGATTAAGAACAATTCGCAATTCAAATAAAGACAAGTTCAGAATTCGCAAACCTCACACAATTCGCAAGAAAAACTAAGGAATTCTTAAAGACTAAGAAATTCGTAAAGACAAGAATTCATAATACACAATTCGCAAGATACTCTTCGGCGAAATCTATCCTTAGACAAATTTTGAACACACAATTCGTAACACAATTCGCAGAGAGAATTCGTGAACCACTGAGATATGAATTCTTCACTTAAGAAAATTTTCAAAACCTCTGCGAATTCTTAACAATTCGTTGCACTGAATGTCGCGAATTTTAGCTTTTCGTTATAGACACAATAGCGAATTCTTCAGAATTCGTTACAGACACAGTCACGAATTCTTGACTTGAACATTTTTAAAATTCAACTTTTCGCAAAACTGAATATTACGAATTCTCACTTTTCGTTTCAGAGAGTAATACGAATTCTGTCCTTGGTGAGATTTTCAAGATTTATTGCGAATTCTTCAACAATTCGTTAAGTGTCCTATTGCGAATTCTTTACTTATGAATTCAAAAATGATATTTAGCGAATTCTGATAACGAAATCTGTCAAAATCACGAGTTCTTCATACGAATCCTACGAATCTTGCGAGTTCTTGACTATATAGTTCGAAAAATTCGATTTTCGTCCAGAAACTGATCCAAAACTCCAAATTGAATGATGTAACTTCACAGAATCAACACTGTTAGTCCAAAGAATAATCCAATGCAATATGATAAACTAATTTTCACATTTGCACACTCAATCTAATCAAACAGTGATCGACTTTCGTTCGAACCAAAAACCAACAAATCTGGAAAAATTCGATTACAAAATGTTTTTCTGCAAAAATCAAACTGATAGAATCTTTTCAAAACACAAATCGATCATAGAACCATCATCAATTTCAACAAAAACTAACTTATACTCACAAAATTCAATCAAATCAGTTTTCTCAGAACTCGACTTTTCAAAAACTCAAAAATTGTTGGATTACGAGCTATGATACCAATTGTGACCCATAAATACTAGCATATTAACACAACACAGTTTAACAATCTATTTGTATTAGATCAAATCACAATATTACAGTTTAATCACAGATCTAACTAGTGTCACAGATCTCACTTGTCAACTATGTGTGTGCGTACAAACCTGTATCTGCGTATCTAAAATGAGCGTAGTTACAAATCTAACAAAAACTGAAACTATTTATACTAAGTCAACCTTTGTTGGCTTTACAATCAAACACTTCAACTAATAAACAATAACAAAATAGACCCTCAATTTAATCTTAAATACAATTTTGGTCTAACACTATCTATTAAAGAAAACAAACCACACACCCTAAAACACAAACTAAACAAACACACTACAAAGACTTTGACTTATTTACAACTTGACTTTGACTTTCACTAGAGAGTTGACTTTGAGCTTTGACAATCTTGAACTTTGACCTTCAGTCTTCTTGATCTTGTATCCACCAAATATGTGCACAAACAATCTCCCCCTTTGGATTCAAAATCATCTTTAAAAGATTTTGCAATACAATCTCCTAATTTGTCAGTCTTCAACAAGTTTATCACTCCCTTTATGGATTTCTTTCAAATTGAATCTTCCCCTTAATACTCAAAATAATCTTCACATTGTCTTCAAAAGTATTAACAATCTCCCCCAAATACGATAGAAATCTCTTTCAGATACTGGAAAGAAATTATCTTCAGATTCAACTCGGTTTGCTTCAATAGATTGTCTTCAAAGGAAATTTCAGTAAAATTCTACTGGCTTTCTGAAATCTTTGAACTCTTTCTCTTTTCAAGTTCCAACAATCTTCAAGAAATTCACAAACCTTGATAAAACTTTCTTAATCACTTCAACCATTTCTTGATCTTCTCTCATATCTACAACATCTTGATTCGCTCTCCCCCTTTTTGATGAATGAAGCATGAAATCATCAAAACTTTACAAGAAATGTCTTTGATCTGATCTGACCACTAATCTTTCATACTGAGCCTCTGACCATCGATCGATCCAAAAAGATATTCATCCGAATCTTTGCAAATTCAGACAAATTAAGAATGTAACACCTGAATCAACAAATGAATTAGTTAGAAGTGCCTATCAGTAACACGAAGTCACTGTGTGTAACGAAATACACATTGGAAAGGAGCTTTGGTTATGTTCACTCCCCCAGGTCTTCCATTAAATCATCGAAACACCATAAAAGAATTTCTATGAACGTTATGACAAGAAAACGTATTCTTTTGTGTGTATGGGCATGTGTTTGAAAAAATTAGCATAGATGATTGCATTTTATAGGCTCAAAATTGTGTAAACCATTGAGATAACAATAGTTAAACATAGACTCGATTGTGGATGATCAAAGTGCGAAGGTGGGGCAGACTTCCTTCTTTTTCAATATCTAGATTTTCCAAATGAAAACCAGATAGCTTATGTGCTGCGTCCCCTTGAAATATGAAACATTTTCTTGTTGAGAAGAAAATGAGTAGATGGTGGGGTTTTTATCAAGAGTAGGCATGGGCTAGTTGTCTGTTTCAATAATGTTCACAAAGAATTGTGAAACACTAGTAATGTGGCCGCCCGACTTAGAAAAAGTTGGTGCAGAGTTTGATATACTTTTACTCTGTTCTCTCATCCTCTTTATTTTTAATCACTGAGCTCACATCTAACCAAACTCTCATTTACATTTTACCTCTCCACACAACCCACAGTCAGTATTTTGACTCTTCACACATTCGATCACTCAAGGATTAACTTCTTGGGTAGGAAACACTGGTTAACGTGAATCCATAGAAGTTTCAATTAAGTCCTTACACAATGAACCCATGTAGTTCTATAAGAACATGTTGCTCAACAATTTGTTTGGCAATTAATCACAAAATACCATAGTCAGTGTATGTATGCGTCACATTATCAATGTGTGAGCTTTTGAACATTTAAGATTTCTCAAAACAATAAAATTGAACAAATGAAACAAAGTCAAGTGAAGTGTTTTGAGAATCTGACAATGATATAATCATATCAGTCAAAAAATGATTTAGCAATTAAGGCTTAGGTCAACAAAAATTGGATATGGTCTATACGAACCAAGATATAAACAATTCTTGAAAGAATGTTTCAAAATGAAATCACGCTCAAACTTTGAAAAACAAGCAGGGTGTATCCCCATCGAAAAATTTGTTCAATTTGAGACATGGTGATAACATTCACAAAAAAAAAAATTAAACCGATGTGTGTGAATACTTGAAAGTATATGGAAAAGATAATACACAAGTATTTATACTGTAAGAATTTTTCTAACCTCATGGTGTCCATATTTCAGATGAGTATGATGGAAGAAATGGATTTCTTTCTCGGATTACAAGTCAAACAATTTTCCACGGGGATCTTTATTAATCAAGCTAAGTACATTTTCGATATTCTTAGAAAATTTAAAATGGAAAATTGTACACCCATTGGAACCCCAATGGCACCTGTAACTAAGATCGGCACTGATCCTTCGGGTAAAACAGTTAATGTTTGAACCTACCGAGGGATGATTGGTTCTTTAATGTATTTAACATCTAGTAGGCCATATGTAATGTCTATGTGCTTCTCCAAAAGAATCCCATTTGTCTGAAGTTAAACGAAATTTTAGATATCTGAAAGGCACTGCAAATCTTGGTTTGTGGTATCCTAAGGATACAGTTTTTGAATTGACAGCATATTTAGATGCAGACCATGCAGGTTGTATGCTTGACAGGAAAAGTACGTCGGGGCACATACAATTTATGGGCGATAAACTAGTGAGTTGGGATTCAAAGAAACAACTCTGTGTATCTACATCAACAGTTGAGGCAGAGTACGTCGCTACGACGAGCTGCTGTTCTCAAGTGTTGTGGATGAGAACACAACTCCAAGATTATGGCTTCAAATACAACAAGATCCCGATCTATTGCGATTCGAAGAGCGCAATTGCAATATCTGCGAATCCTGTTCAACATTCAAAGACCAAACACATTGATGTCATATATCATTTTATTAAAGACAATATGGAAAAAGGTACAATCGAAATTTACTTTGTAAACACAGATTATCAACTTGCAGATTTATTTACCAAACCGCTTGATGAAAAGAGATTTAATTTTCTCATTTCAAAACTTGGTATGTTAAATCTCAAGACTTAATATGTGATTACCTATTAAAGTTTAGCTTTGTTATTTTTCTTCATTTATTTATTTTTATTCTGAAAAGATATATGCACTGAAAGGTATTCATGATTTCAGGGGGAGTGTGAGAAGATGATACGATAATATACATTTGAGGGGGAGTTAATAAACTTTGCGTATGTTTATTACTGATAAATTTTCTGATGCATAATTTCAGGGGGAGTAAGAGATAAGGAGTATTGAATATGACTTCTAATTACATCTGATCAGAACTCGTACTTTTAAACGTTTTATTGCTTTATGTCATTTTATTTTCAATAAATTTTGTTGTTAATAAAGCTTTATTCTTTGACGGACTTGTGATTTTTGCAGGACTAAGAGAGAACTTACATGATCATTTCATAAATGACTTAGAGCTGACTTGATGAGATTTAAGACTGAGCAAAAGGTTTATTTCTAATCTTAATCTCATACGTGTCTGAAAAAAGGACAACTTTCAGATATGAAATCATTTTATTAAATGTTCAAACGAATATAGAAGTGTGTTTTTTAAATGTTTTCATCTCATACGTGTCTAATCTTAATCTCATATGTTTTCATCTCATAGAAGTGTGTTTTTTAAATGTTTTCATCTACATGTGCTTTAATGATTAATAAACCGTGTGTTTCCAAAGATAAATACTTGTGTATTATTTTTTCCATATACTTTCAAGTATTTACACACACCGGTTTAGTATATTTTGTTGAATATGTTCTACTATGTCTCATATTGAAACAACTTTTCGATGGTAGGACACCCCGCTTGTTATTTAACGTTTGAGCGTGATTTCATTTCAAAACGTTTCTTTCAAGACTTGTCTATATTTTGATTCGTATAGACAATATCCAATTTTTGCTGACCTAAGCCTTAATCGATAAATCAATTATATTTGATCTTTTCATACAATGTCAGATTTTCAAACAAGTTTCTTGTATTCATTTCATTCATTCAATATACTTGTTTTGAATAATCTTCAATGTTTAAAAATACTCAAATCTTCATGATTACATCTATGAGCATACAAACATCTGACTTTTATATATATGTACTTTAACTGTCAAGTTAAACAATTTTTGAACATGTTTTTATAGGAATTACATGGGTTCATTGTGTGAGGACTTAACAGAACTTCTATGGATTCACGTTAACCAGTGTTTCCTACGGAAGAAGTTAATTCTTAGTGATCGAGAGGCGAGGAGTCAAAATAACTAAGTGTGTGTATGTGTGATGAGTTAAAATGCAAAGAGAGTTTGGTTAGAAGCAAGCTAAATGATTAAAAAGAAAGAGGGTGTGAGAACAGAGTAAAAGAATATCAAACACTGTATCGAACTTTTTCTGAGTCGGGCAGCCACGTTGCTGGTGTTTCACAAATTTTTGTGAACATCATTGAAATAGGCAACTAGCCCATGCCAACTCTTGATAAAAACCCCACCAGCTACTCATTTTCTTCTCAACAAGAAAATGTTTCATATTTTCAAGGGGACGCATCACATAATCTATCTGATTTTCATTTAGAAAATCTGGATATTGAAAAAGAAGGAAGTTTGCCCTACCTTCGCGCTTCGATCATGTACAATTGGGTCTGTGTTATACTATTGTTATCTCAATGGTTTACACAATTTTGAGCCTATTAAAAACAATCATCAAGCTTAATTCTTTCAAACACAAGCACGTACACACAGGAAATTCGTTTTTCTATCTAGTTTAACCTTGTGTTATTCGATAATTGAATGGAAGACCTGGGGTAGTGAACATAAAAAAGGTTCTTTTCCAATGTGTATTTGTTACACACAGTGACTTCGTGTTACTGACAGTCATTTTAACTGATTCATTTGTTGATTCAGGTGTTACACTCATAATTTGTCTGAATTTGAAAAGATTCGGATAAATACATTCAGATGAATTGACGAACTATCAGAGACTCTTGTGAAAGATCAATGGTCATAGAAATATTCATGACATTTCTTGAGGAAGTTTTGATGATTTCAATGCCACAATCATCAAAAAGGGGAGAGATGATCAAGAAATGTTGGATAGGATAAAGAAAAGTTGGAGCTTAAAGAAGATATTTATGTCAAGACAGTTAATTTGAAGAAAGTTTGTTGAAAGCGTAAAGAACAAATTCAAATAATTTCGGAAGCAAGCTGATTTTTACTGAAATTTTCTTTGAAGATAATTTACTAAAGCAAACCGAGATAAACCTAAAGATATTTTTTTCCGATGTTTGAAAGAGATTGTGTTATCTTGGGGGAGATTGTTCAAAAGTGTTGAAGATTTTTATCACAGACTTTGAGGAGATTAAAGTAAGTTTGAAGACTTTTTCTGAGCATAAAGAGGAGATTGTAATTCAATGCTTATTTTCTTTCTGAAGATAGTCTAAGTTGACAGAAATCTACAAGGGGGAGATAAATTGTTAAAGTTTAACAATGCAACATAGGGGGAGAATGTCCTGCAAATATTTGTGAAGATGATCTTGATCAAAAGGGGGAGAATGTTAGTGCATATATTTGTTGGATACAAGATCATGAAGACTGAAGACTGAAAGTCAAAGCAAGTCAAAGCTAAAGTCAAATCTCAAGTATTAAAGTCAAAGTCTCTTTGTAATAAAGTCAAAGTCAAAGTCTTGTGTTGTATTTTGTTTTGTATTTGTTTTAGTTGTGTTTTATCCCGCATGTGTTTAAATAGGGATATGGTTAGAAGTTGTAAGTGTGTGACAAGAGTTGTGTGTTAGAATTGAACGCAAAAAGAGTTCTAGAGAGAGAAAGATTGTCAGAGTCTGTATACGAATTCTTTAATCGAATTGGAAAACAGGTTAAGTAATTGATTGTTTGTCATCTTGTTATTGTGATTGAAACTGCATTAGAACTTGAATTTAGGGATTAATACGAGTCACGCCCGATACATAAAATCTCCATTTTATACCCTTATGCAGATTCGATATCTCTATATGAATCCCTACATATGTTAGTCATCATCATATTAGTTCAACCTTAAACCCGAAATAATATTTAGCTATGTACACTTAAAATACATTATTCAAAGGTTATTTATTATGAATAATTAAAACACATAATATAATACATCTATAATGCCTTTTTATTTATTTATTAATTTCTTGAAACAAAAACTCAAAGTTACAATAATCATATGATTGTTTTTTTGGCATTCACTAACACCTTTAAGTCTCGGATCTTCGTTGTAGAGTATGACTGATCAAAGAAACATATATAGTTGTGGGTATGGTCTCGCTTTCCTTTTACACTCAAGTGTAAGGCATCTGTCGTGCCAAAACCTTCGAGCCTTGCATCTTTATCACAATCCTCCACCTGGATCTGTAAACACACACACACACATACACACACACCTGAAACAGATAAAAGAAGAAAATGGGAGAGGAAAATAAGTCGCATAAAAGGTGCCTAAATGTTCTTGGTTGTAATGCAGAGCATGGGTTATCCATAGCAGTTTATAAGATAAAACTACGACCCACCACCCCTTTCGTAACTATAACAGCTACCCTTGGTTTTTGATATATGGATTTCATACAAATTGTCTTGCAAACCACGAATCAACTAAATCATAGAGTTTTGTTTTGGATTTGATTTAAACTTTTGAATTAGGGTTTATGGTTTGTACTGATGAAGAAGATGAACATTCAAGAAAAAGAAAATCTTTAAAATGGAAGAAAACAAAACGATGGAGATGCCTCCTAGTTAACAAAGGTAGTTGATGAACGTTACCAAGTGAGAACAAATCTAGCACAGATTGTATACATGAAGGTTGATCTAGTGATAAACAAAGATTAAGAACCAAATATATAAATTTATACATACTACAAACCAAGTTCATAATTTACTCAAAATATTAAGAAGTAAAAAACGAGTAAATTACAAATTATAATTCATGTTTTTTCATCTCGGTTATGTAGAAGACCCCCAACCCCTAAAATTCATGACTAAGATCCTTAGGAATTCATTTTTGCTATGGATCAGGTCCCTTGCACTAACTTCCGTTAAAAAACTTCGTTAAGTTAGAGGTATTTGGGTTTATTTACTATTTTTACAATTTACATTGAAAAAAGAGTATTAATATAATATTTAATATTTTTATAATATAAACACATATATACAAAAACATTACATGAAAAACACCCCATTTTTCCAAGCCCCCCGGTCGAGCATCCAATTCCCATTCCATGGTGACTGTCCTCCTTTGGTAGACACCCCCTACAAGAACCTTGTTCATTGTCATCCACCTCTCTATGTTCCCTTCTACAAGCCATTATCCCACTTACGAATCTTTGGCAAATTAGTTTTCTCGGTGAACCCCTCACCCATCGTACCCCCCTAAACTATGGCGAACATTGTTTTCCCGATGAAACCCTCACCTATTGCCCCCCCACCCCCACCCCACGAACCATTGCCAAAAACTGACCTTAACACCATCGTCCACCCATCAACGTCTCGTGAATACCGACCTCAACTCCATCGTTCACCCCTCCTACGTCTTCTTCACCGACAACCTACAAACTTCGTCTTCCTTACCGAGTCCCTACAACTTTGTCTTCCTCTCCGAGAACAAAACCACCAGAACCCCATACCCCTCTAAATCTATGCTTGATGAGAACATGAACCACACTGACTTCTGTGGTTCTAAATTTGAACAACTCAGAGAGGCTCTTCTATTTTTCATTTTTTTTCTTCTTCTACGATGCATCATCATCTGGGTTTTGTTTAGGTTGGGATTTTGATTTTCATTTAATACTATTTTACAATTTAAGTTTAAAATTAAGTATTTGTTAATCAAAAATCCCAAAACAATCAAGCAAATCAATAATGTTCAAGAACTAGAGAGAGAATTTAGAGAGAGAAAGTAGATATTGATTAGCCCACAAGTCTCAATGTTACAATTACGTTCTTCTCTGAACGTTACAAGATTACAAAACCAACACTCTATATATACCAACTAACTAAAACAAGACTTAACCTCTAAGGAATGCTAAACAAGCTTTGACAAAACTATTACAAAGACTATGTTGACTTTTACATCTTTGACTTTCCTATTAAATCTTGGATACAATATTTAGACTTAACAATCTCCCCCTTTGTATTCAAGATTTAATAAAAATTTGACACTAGTCTTCAGCACTTGCTTCTTCAGCTTTTATCTCTTTAACTTTGAACTTTGAATCTTTCACAGTCTTTACTCTTTCAGCTCTTGAAGAATCTTGGAAAGTCTTTTGCACATTGAAGCTTTGAAAGTCAACAAGCCTTGAACATGAAACTGAATACTTGAAACTTTTTGAAACATCTTTGAAACTTTGACATTAAACTTCTTTCACAAACTTTGAACATCTTTGAAACAACTTTGTATCTTCATCACTCAGATCTCTGGACTGTCTTTATTTAGCTTTGAACAAACTTTCTTCACAAGTCTTTTCACTTTGACAACTTCATGGCATTGAAATTGATCTTTGTAAAATTCTCCCCCTTTTTGATGATTGAGAGCATCATGATCATCAAAATTTCTTCAATTTCAGCACAGACTTTGATTTCCCCTTTTTGTGAACAAATAACAATCTCCCCTTTGACAGTTGTCGCGCTTTGATCTGAGAGTCGTCAATTCATGAAAGGTATATATCCGAATCTTTTCAAATTCAGACATAATAAACGTGGTAACCATGAATCAACAAATGAAACAGTTAGGAATGCCTGTCAGTAACACAAAGTCACTGTGTACAACAAATGTACAATGTATGGAGCTGGCTTGATGATAACTCCCCAGGACTTCCATTCAATCATTGAAAAACACAAGGTTTATCTATGAATGTTCTGACAGAAAAACAATTTTTCTGTGTGCTCGTGCTTGTGTATGAAAGAATTTAGCACAATGATTGTGTTTCATAAGGCTCAAAATGTGTAAACTGTTGAGACAGCAACATGTATTACACGGACTCAATGTGAATGAAAGAGGTGCGAAGGTGGGGAAATTTTCCTTCTTTTTCAATATCTAAATCTTTCGAGTGAAGATTAGATAGCATATATGATGCATCCCCAAAGAAAATGAAACATTTCTTTGTTAAGAAAGAAACGAGTGGTTGGTGGGGTAATAGCAAGAGTTGACATGGGCTCACTGCCTGTTTCAATGATGGTCACCAAAGAATGTGAACCAATCAGAAATGTGGTTGGCCGACTCAGAAAGTGGTAGGTGCAGAGTTCTGATATTCTTTTAACTCTGATCTCACACCCTCTTTCTTTTTATCTTTATGCTTCTAACCAAACTCTCATTTCCATTTTTCCGCTCCACGCAATGAGAAAAACTCAACCGGATAAGTTATCTCCCCCACTCTTTGATTTTGACCCCTCACCCCTCAATCACTCAAGGATAACTTCCTGGGTAGGAAACACTGGTTTATGTGAATCCGTGGAAGTTCTGTTTAAGCTCACACACGAATCCCATGTAATTCCTAAGAAGAATCGTTGCTCAACAGTTTAACTTAAACAGTTAAGCTAAAAAAGATAACAGTGTCAGAATGTATGCTTATTTAGAAATATGAATGAAATTTGAGCATTTGAACTTTGAAGATTTCTCAAAACAAGAATATTGAATGAATGAAATTAAATCAAAAGAATGGTTTTGAGAATTTGACAATGTATCAATCAGATCAAATCAAATGGTTAGGGTATCAAAGAATTGGATATTTTGTTTATATAAACAATTTAGCAATGAACGCTCAATGATTAGAAATGATGATTGATGCTCAACATCATTGAATTTCAAACGAGGGTATTACCATCGAAAAATTAGTTCGTTATGAGACATGGTAATAACAAATGCAAATGAAATACTGAACCAGTGTGTGTGAATACATTACAGTATATGGATAAGATAATACGCAAGTATTGATCTTTAGAAACACACGGTAAGTTAAACATTAAGCTCAAAATTTGAAAAACATTTAAAAGTCACACTTCTAAATTCATAAAATCTTGTGAGAACCAGAAGTGGTTTGAACATTTCAGAAGACGTTTTTCATGCTTGAAAGTTGTTCTTCTTTCAAACAATCAGAGATCTAGGACAGAAGATATTTACTTTTTCAGCTCCCCCTCAAATCATGATATAATGATTTAAATCTTTTAAGCTCCCCCTGGATATTAGCATAATATCCTTCTTTGAACATTGAAAAACGGGTCCTGATTTGTCATGTGATCAAAAGCCACTTTATTCACATCATTTATTAAAAAAAAATGACAAAAAGCAGTATAACATTTTTATAGTATGAGTTCTGATCTAAAATAACCAGAAATCATCACCTTTACTCCCCCTTAAATTAGGCATCTGAAATATGTCAGTTAAAACAGGATAGAGATCAGACACTCCCTTTTAAATTTAGACCATCATGTCAGAAAAATCTATCAGTGAAAAAGTACAGGATAGAGATCAGATCAATTCTCTTGGGATGTAGACCATCATATCCATCGGATGCAAAAATACAGGAGTAAGGTCTTTTGATTGCTGAGGTCCGAGTCCTAAACTGTTGTGTTTAGAAGCCAAACTCCATTGAAGAACAGGTCCTAAGTTGTCTACTTAGAAGCCATAATCTTGACATTGAGGTGCGGGTTTTGAACTGCGTTATTCAAAAGCCATTATTCTCTTACTCCCCCTTGATTTGAGGTGCCTGCAACACAAAATCAGTTTTCGGCTTTGGTACCCACTGGTATTTGGGTCCATGTGTGTTAGTTGTAGTTCTTGTGGGGTTTATAGAGTAAGAACCATACTAGAAATGATCACTCGTTTTGTGAATATGATCATGTGTACAGCAGTAAGAACAATAATATTTATTACGTGAAAACCTGAGTAATTGATCTTTTGAGTATATATGGTCAGGTTTACCTTTATGCTCTTTATTCTTCTTTGCTTTATGAACATGTACACATGATGTGTTTCTTTTCATCTCATTTGTCTTGTCATCTTTGACTGATTTCTTTTGCCAGACCAGTTTCTCTTTCTTGTAACTATTTCTCCTCGGAAATGTATCTGAACCATCTAAATAACCATCATAGAAAATGTTAGTTCGACGAATCTGATCAAAATATTTAACTGACCTTTGTGAAGAGACATATTTCTGATTTGAACTTGAAACAGACTTTTCAAGCTCTTTGATCTTTGAAGCATAGTTGGCTCTTTCTTTCACAAGCAGGTCAATCTTTGTCTTGAATTCAGACTTCGTTTTTTGCTCTTTCAATGCATTTGCAGATAATTCAGATAACTTTGAAGTTAGTCTTTTGATTTCAGTCTCAAAAATTGATCGTTCTTCTTCAAACCCTTTCTCTGAATCATTTCTCTGGCCTAATAATTCCTTGAAAAATCCTACACTCTTCTATTCAATAGCCTTCTTTTCTTTAGCAAACTTCTCTCTTTCCAAAATAAACACTTTCTCAAAATCGGAAATTTGTTGAGAAAGTTTTATGCATTTAAGATCCACAGACTTCTTCTCTTCAAAACACTTCTTTGAGAAATTTGAGAACTTCTTTGAAAAACTTTTCTTTTCAGTTTCAAAATTACCTTTATCTTCAGCAAGCTTTTGCTCCAAATCAGATATGTTCTTTCTAAGTGCAGCATTCTCAGATTCCAATCCCTTTATCTTCTCATCATTCTGCCCAGAAGATCTTTTCAAAAGATCTTCATTGATAATCTTTAAAGTACTGATTTCTTCTTTCAGTCTGATGCTTTCTTCATAATGCTCTTTTGACTTTTGTGAGTGAAAGTCAACAGCATGACCCAGATTAATTTTCTCTAAATTCAGCTTTCTAATCTTCTTTTCAAGCTCAGGAAAATATCCCATCTTGAATGAGTACATTAGCTTGATATGTATGATCATTCCAAACTGTATATCAGAAAATCAAAAATCAAATCAAATTGAAATCTAGCACAAAATTTAAAACTTTAACACTTGATATGGCGCAAAGTCAAGTTTTGCGAGAACAGTCTGATGCGCCAACCAATCTTCTCGTGATCAGCGTATAACGCAAAGTGAGCTTTGCGCAAGCCAAGTGAAACGCAAGATGAGGTTTGCGTAAGCCAAAGAAGACGCAAACTAAGCTTTGCGTGATGTGTTGATTGCGCAAACTGAGCTTTGCGTAAGGTGTTGATTGCGCAAACTGAGCTTTGCGTAAGCCAAGAGATACGCAAACTGAGCTTTGCGTAAGTCGATGATTGCGCAAACTTTGCTTTGCGTGAATGGTTAGATACGTAAACTATACTTTGCGTTATTAGTGCAAGACGCAAAGTAGCTTTTCGTAAGCTACAGGATACGTAAAGTAGCTTTTCCTTAAAGCCCAGATAAACTTGCACAAATTTCAATGAACTCGAAGATGAACTTGCGCAAATCGTATGAACTTGCGCAAACCGTGGATCTTGGCTCTTTCTTTCTCAAAACGATCCAAATCTGCAAATTTGATCTCAAAAATTTATCAGTATCATCGAAAAACACTACAAAACACAAATTGACAATCAAATTTCGATTAAAAACAACAATTCACACATTTTCAATCAAGAACAGAGTTCGAACAAATATTTCAAGAAAAGTTCAAAAATCGAAAATTGACATCGATTTAGTTCGAATTACGAGATGAAATCAATACAAGAAACAATCCTAAACTAAAATCGAATCCAACAATTCCATTTTCTTGCACCAAAAACGATTTTTCAAAAAAATTCGTATGAACAGTAAACACGAGTTCTTAAAAAAAAAATTCAGAAAAACTCAATTTTCGATCTAAAAAACTCCAGTTTCAATTCAAACTTTGATCAAATCATTTCTGATAATGTTTGGTTCAACTCTGATACCAATTGTTAATCAAAAATCCCAAAACAATCAAGCAATTACTCAATAATGTTCAAGAACTAGAGAGAGAAAGTAGATCTTGATTAGCCACAAGTCTCAATGTTACAATTACGTTCTTCTCTGAAAGTTACAAGATTACAAAACCAACACTCTATATATACCAACTAACTAAAACAAGACTTAACCTCTAAGGAATGCTAAACAAGCTTTGACAAAACTATTACAAAGACTATGTTGACTTTTACATCTTTGAGTTTCCTATTAAATCTTGGATACAATATTTAGACTTAACAATATTAATATATTATTTAATATGTTTATGATATAAATATATATATACACACCAATGCATGAAGAACACTCCCATTTCCCAAGCTCCTCAGTTGAGCATTCAGTTCCCATTCCATGGTGACCGTCTTCCTCCAAAGACTCCCCACACCTCCGAATATTGTCCTCCCCTGTACGAACCTCCGATGAACCATGTGTTCCAGTGAACCCCTCACCCATCATCCCCCCTTGCAAACGTTCGACAAAAACCGTTTTCTCGGTGAACCACTCACCCATCGTGTTAGTGTGTATGTCCAGAAGTCAATCATTGGATGGTTTTATTTGGACATTATGTCATGATATTAATTAAATAAAAGGCATTGCCCAATTATTATGTTTATATCATGATGTTTATGTCATGGACATTATGTTATATCGAAACATAATAATAACCTTAAAATAATGTATTCCAAAATGTCCTTAGACCAAAGGATTAATTTCGGTTTAAGTTGAATTGATATGGTAAAACTAGTATATGCAGAGATTCATATGGAGATACAAAATCCACATATGGTTACAAGATGGGATCTGTATCGGGCGTGACTTGCTTTGAGAATGTTTCATTAGGTATCATATGAGTGTCATAGACATTTCTCATGTGATAATTGTACAGTTAGTCCCTTGACTTGAGATCATAGAATTTTCTTTGCATGAGTGGTGTACTTTGATAATTGGTTCTAAATCATTCCGTAATTGGTTGACAGAATAATTGTTGGGTACACCGCGTATCACTTAGTAGTACTAGCATAGATCAAGATATGATTTGTTACTCTTGTATGTCGAGAGTGATATCCCTGGCCGCTCGTTTGAATAGTATTGTGGAAGTGCATGCATGCTCAGATGACCAATATACAATATTGATAATCGGTATAGGATAATGATAATCAATATAGGATACTGATATTGTCTTACTAGTATATTCTGAAATCGAGAAACTAAGTATCAAACATAACGATGATGACACATCCATCCCTCGTGTTCGATATGGATATCTAAACAAATGGTCATATATGTGTACACTAATAATGATCACACAATTTGTTGATTAGCTGGATCACCAAACTTTATCTTTTGGGTAATGATGATGTATTGCTAGATGTCGGTCTTCGTTTATAATTATAAATAGGATTTATAATTATTGCCAACGTGATAAAGTCCCAATAAGTCACTATATATATAATTAATTGTTACACACTCCTTAGCGGATTTCAACTTCCATAACCACCGTCCTGCTGTCTTAATCGACCAACACCCATTGTGGGTTCTAGGTTAGCGCGCAGTTTGGCACCGTAACCCGGCTTCCGGTTCATCCCGCATCGCCAGTTCTACTTACCAAAAACGGCCCACTTGGAGCTCTCGATTCCGTGGCACGGCTCAACGAAGCAGCCGCACCGTCCTACCTATTTAAAGTTTGAGAATAGGTCGAGGGCGTTGCGCCCCCGATCCCTCTAATCATTCGCTTTACCCGATAGAACTCGCACCCGGGCTCCAGCTATCCTGAGGGAAACTTCGGAGGGAACCAGCTACTAGACGGTTCGATTAGTCACTCCTGAATAAAAAGAATTAATAATTAATTAAAGTAAAAGATTAGTTTATATATACAAAGACATATATATCCGATCTATTGAGATAAATTCAGATTATATATATATATATATATATATATCTTGTTTGACAAGCTTGGGATAGACATGACAAGTATTGACTTGTCATATCATTACTTTATATTAGTTTAGGAGACAAGAAAGCTTTTAGAAAATATGAGATATTCTAAAGAATTGAGCCACTCTCCCTATAGTACTACATATGGGATAGGTACTATCATTACACTCATATATATATATATATATATATATATATATATATAAAGGCCATTTTGAGACCATGCGCCTTATGCCTTTTTGAAGGATTGAAGAAATGTTCTTCTCTCAATATATCCCAGAAACTGTTCTTCCTTTCCTTCAAGGAGTTGGAGACCGTATCTAGCGTTCGGGAAGGAAGATGATCTCCTCTCTTGGCGTAGGATATCGAACTTCTGAATATTTGCATGGATACCATGGAGGGAACGAGTTGAGTTCGTTGCTAAGATTCAGATACGACATCAAATGGTTACTGCTCATACTCGTAAAATTTTCAAACATCCATCCTACCCCGTTTCGTATGGATTTTTGGAGGAATGTGGTTATTTCCCGCTGAGTGTATGGCTCTCATATTCCAACACATCATCCCCCTCTTACGAACCTCCGAGGAACATTGACCTCAACACTATCGTCCACCCACCAACGTATCACAAATACCGACCTCAACTCCATCATCCACCCCTCCTCTGTCTTCTTCACCAAGAACCAAGGTTCTAAAAAGCACGCCTTGGCGTCGCCATGGTGCACCATGGCATCGAGGCATGGCCTTGCCGCCACGTTTTACCCCTTGGCGTCGTGATAAGGCGCCGAGCTCGTTATGGCGCGCCATGGCCCGCCATTGAGAGTTATGGCGTTACGCCTTGGCATTGAGATATGGCGCGTTATGGCGTTACAACTTCGAATTTGTGTACTTTGAAATTCGATTGGAATTTACCCATTAGTATCGATTATAGCTTAGAAATTTTTTTGTTTATCGTTTTATATGAATTTTAATTGTTAATAACTCGTTCATTATTGTTCAAGACACCGATAAAAACACAGACATACACATATATACATATAAATTATATACAGATTTGCCGCCTTAAGTCACGCCTTGGAAAACGCCATAACTCGTAAGGCTTGAGGCTTGACCTCGCCGCCACGCCACGCCTCACACCATTTAGAACCTTGCCAGGAACCAACAACTCCGTCTTCCTCACCAAGAACCTAAAACTCCCTCCTCTTCATCGAGAACACAACCACCAGAACCACATACCTCTCCAACATGAACCACACCTATTTTTTTTTTTTGCTTCTCAATGCATCATCATCTAGGTTTGGTTCGGTATGGATTTGGTTTTTGATTATGAGTTCTTGATCTTAATTATGAGTTTTGTTTGGGTCTTATTAGTAAATGTTTTATACACTTATAAAAGATGTCTTTAAATCCAGGGTTGAAATCCAGGGTAAAAGCCCTTGTGGCCAAGGAGGTTCACCTACGATGACTTCAGGCCATTCGTGGTCGTCCGGGAATTAGTCGGTGTGCATAAGCCTACCCGAAAACCCACGATTACTAAAAAAAAGATGATGAAATTACCCCTGAATCAATATATTTTTTTGAACAAAGTTAGGGTAAAAGACTTAATCCATAAAGAAAATGAAACCTCGAGGATTAGGGTTCAGGGACTTTCTTTGTAACCGACATGAAACCTTAGGGGCAGAATTTGTAATTTACTCTAAAAATAAATAAGATAGATTATTAAGCAGAGTTCAAAAAGATTCCCTCATTCAGCTTCGCCGCTCTCCTAATCTATCGATCCATTCTTTGTGTTCATCGAAAACCCTAGTCTATTTGTTATCTATCTGTCTCTTCTGGCGTCTCTCTCCATTTGGTAAGAATTTGTATAAGATTTTGTTTATTGAGTTGTACTCTACAAACAAACTTGCTAATTTCATTTTTCTGATTTTGAATCTGCTCCTTCCTTCGTGTAAAATTTAACTGCATTTGCACTCTAGGTCTAGAACTAGTTCTGATTGCAGTTATCGGTATTTTGCATTGTTTTGAGTGTGCATTTATCAGAAAGTTTACAAAAGGTTGATTTTATGGGTGATTTGGATCTGCAGTTTCATTTTGATTGGAAATTGATGAAAATTATTGCATTAAGCTATTACATTTATATTTGGTGGTATTTGGTGAAACTATGTTATCAGTACAAAAGACAACCAAAGCAAGCACCAAAAGCCTTAGATAGAGGTATGTTGTAACAAGAACAAACTTTTGATTTCAACCTGCAATTGTTGACGAGAAATTTATAAGACGACAAAAAGATGCATGGTATCAAGGTCAAATAGTGAGAGGTCAATTAATGATGAACGACCGTGTTGCTTTGTGAACCTTACCCAACAATAGCATCGCTTGGAGATGTGGCCATCTGACAAAAGCAAGTAGATATATACGGTTAAAGTGCAAGAAAACATTAGAATATATATATATATATATATATATATAGACTTAAGTTCGCGTGAGACCAAACAGTTTCCGTGAGACCGGTGAGACCAAGCTTTAAAGTATGAAACTTCACACCAAAAAACTGTAAAGGTAAAAAAAATCGAACTTTTCATAGGGAAAACATCGTAAATGTTACGTTCACGGTGTTTTTCGCTGTGAATGTTTGTTTTTTTTATACCTTCACAGCGTCTTCACTGTGAAGGTTCGGATATATCTTCACAGTCTTTTATCTGTGAAGGTTTGATTTTTTTTAACTTGGTTTAGGTTTTTTTTACCTTCATAGTGTGATTACATTATGAAGGTTCGAATGTTTTTTACCTTCACAGTGTTTCAGTGTGAAGTTTCATGTTTTAAGGCTTGGTCTCACGCGGTCTCACGGAAACAACTTGGTCTCACGTGAACCTGACCCTATATATATATATATATATATATATAGAGAGAGAGAGAGAGGTAGGATCATGCGAGCAACTAAACATTTTGCAAGAAGTCGAGAAGTGTTATATCATAGATGATTACAAGGCATGTGGGTGTGCTTAGACATATATGATTAAACGTCTATGTATTGCCAATATGAAAGGTGTTTAATCATATATGATTAAGTTTGTGTATCATATATGATTAAACACTTCTCGCCTTCTCGCAAAATGTTTAGCTTCTCGTTTGAACCTATATATATATATATATAAGCAGTTGAGTTAACGTAAGAAGCATGAGAAGTGATTATCAACCATTTGATGTATATCAGAATGAAATGCACCAAAATGCACCAGATCAATTACCTTCTAAAGCGCAATTCATGGGGGGCATGAGAGTAAAAGTGATCAATGTTTAAGATCCACTACTCACGTTAACCCAACTTCTCACACAATCATCCGCCTGTATATGTATATGTATATGTATATGTATATGTATATGTATATGTATATGTATATGTATATGTATATGTATATGTATATGTATATGTATATGTATATGTATATGTATATGTATATGTATATGTATATGTATATGTATATGTATATGTATATGTATGTTCCTATGAGAAGTTGAGTTAGCGTGAGAAGTGACTATCAACCGTTGGATGCACATTAGAATGAGATGAACCGAGATAAGATGTATCGAGATGTACTAGATCAATCCCCGTATCAAGCGCAATTCATGGTGGCATTGAGATTAAAAGTCATCTTGGGTTCAAATCCACTTCTCATATTGAGTTAACTTCTCACACGATCATTCGTATATATATATATATGTAGGGTTAGGTTCCGGTGAGAAGTTGAGTTAACGGTGATAAGTGGTTATCGACCATTAGATGAGAAATGAACGTACATTTGGATAAGATGCATCAAGATAAGATGCACCATTAAGCCACAATTAATGGGAGGGCTTGAGATTAAAAGAGATCAACGGTTCAGATCCACTTCTCACGCTTCTCACCATTAACTCAACTTCTCACACGATCCTTCGCCTATATATATATATAAAAGGTTGTGTGTTCCGGTGAGAAGTTGAGGTTAACATGAGAAGTGGTTATCAACCATTCGATAAGAAATGGACGCATATTAGGATGAGATGCACCGAGATAAGATACACTTAGATGCACCAAGATACGATACACTGAGATGCACTGGATCAATTCCTGTCTAGGACGTAATATATATATATATATATATATATATATATATATATATATATATAGAGAGAGAGAGAGAGAGAGAGAGAGGGGGGAGGTTCAGGGGAAACCTCAAAAAAAATAGAAAACTAAGGAACACCCTTGTAGCCATTCATCTTGGCGGTATGCACTTGTACATACAAGTAAATTAAGTCATTTTTTGGTTTTTATGCACATGTGCATTATGCATTTATGCATATGCACATGTGCATGTTACAAATTACTTGTATGCACAAGTGCATACCATCCAGATGAAGGGTTACCAGAGTGTTCCTCAGTTTTTCGTTTTTTTAGGTTTTCACCTGAACCAGACCCTATATATATATATATATATATATATATATATGGATGAGTTCCGGTGAGAAGTTGAGGTTAACGTCAGAAGTGTTTATTAACAATTGGATAAGAAATGGACGCATATTAGGATGAGATGCACTGGATCAATTCCTTCTAAGGCGCAATTCATGGGAGGGCATTTGATTTAAAGCGATCAACGGTTTAGATCCACTTATCATGCTTCTCACGTTAACCCCAACTTCTCACACGGTCCTTCGCCTATATGTATGTATGTATTATATATGCGAAGGATCGTGTGAGAAGTTGAGTTAACGGTGATAAGTGTGAGAAGTGGATCTGAATCGTTGATCTCTTTTATTCTCAAGCCCTCCCATGAATTGCGACTTAGAAGGTAATTGATCTGGTGCATCTCGATGTATCTTATCTCGGTACATATTATCTTAATTTGCGTCCATTTCTCATCCAACGGTTGATAACCACTTATCACGCTTTTCATAGGCAAAGGATCAGGTGAGAAGTTGAGTTATTGGTGAGAAGCATGAAAAGTGGATCTGAATCGTTAAATCTCTTTTAATCTCAAGCCCTCCCATGAATTGCGGCTTAGAAGGGAATTGATCTGGTGTATCTCGGTGCATCTCATCCTAGTGTGCGTCCATTTCTCATCCAACGGTCTATAACCACTTCTCACGCTTCTCACCATTAACTCAACTTCTCGCTGGAACCCAACCCCCCCTCTCTCTCTCTCTATATATATATATATATATGTATGTATATAGGCGAATAATCGTGTGACAAATTGAGGTTAACGTGATAAGCGTCAGAACTGCATCTGAATCATTGATAACTTTCAAATCTCATGTTCTCTCATGAATTGCGTCTAGAAGGGATTGATCCGATGCATCTCGGTGCATCTCATCCTAATATGTATCCATTTCTCATTCAATTGTCTATAATCACTTCTCACGCTTCTCACGTTAACGTCAACTTTTAACCGGAACCCAACGCTATATATGTGTCTAGAGGTCTCCTATGTATATATATATATATATATATATATATGTGTGTGTGTGTATGTGAGAGAGAGAGAGTGAAGGCACTCTAGATGTTTGTTGCTGATAAATTTATCACATTCTTGAGTTGAAAGTTAGATCATTAAATGGAAGACTTACATTACGTGATGACGGTGATAGTGATGGAAGGAGTGTAGCAACAGCAACATCGATCTGAGTTGTAAATGTTATCAGAGTGAGTTGTCCTCTTTGTAATACCCAACTCCATCTCAATATTTGCCCACTGGCTAGCATCAATGTGGGTAAGGAACAAACTCTTCATCTCTTCATACCAACGAGAAAATTGTGCCTCCATGGCTACCCTCGAGTACTCTGGTGTCAACTCCATGATTGATTTGATTGACCGGATTAGTTCATAGTCTGGCTTCCTACCCACAACTTTCACTTGCAGTTTTACCATCTTCCAACCAAGCACTTGTGACATCAATTCCTCGAGCTTCAACTTCCTTGCCTCCAGCATTGCCTCAATCTTTATTTTTGCCTCCAACACTCTCTGTTCTTCGACCATAGGCTCTTGTTGTGTTTCTTCCTCCATCTTGGCCACCTTCTTTGCCCTAATGCCCTTATCTACCTGCTGCGTTGATCTCTTCTGTGGCAACTTCAATAGTAGATTGATTACACACATACTGTATTTTTTATCGTATAATACATTTCAATCACTCTAAAGGAAAATCTACTAATTATAACTTGGCACAACAATGTGTAAGAAACGTGAAAAACAAAGGGACACGAAGAAGATAATGTTTTTTCTTCAAGAATGAGTTTTGGTCAAAGATCTAAAGAATAAATATCCATCTTAAACACGTACGCACCCCAAATCTTTGCGTCTTTTAACACATAATTTCTTACCTTACATTTTTCTTTTCCCGTCGGATAATTATTTTTCTCAGAGGCCCAATGTGTGCCCTATGTTTAACATATAGTGGGATTTCATGGTTGATCTATCTAACATAAATTATGTCTATATTGTATATTATCGTCGATCCAAATTAGAATTTATGCACCGACCCAAGCCTAAGCCAAGCCCATTAATAGGATATGTTCTAGAAGGGGTACTGATGAGAATCAAATTGAGAATAAGATTTTATTGATGAACCACGCCCGAAATCGAATGATTTAAGAACAATCACGTCTGGAATTCGATACCCAGAAATCTCCTTTTCAAAGACAATAAACAAAAGTAATTTTCTACCTAAACCCTAGAGGCAATCAGTCCCTAGGCTAAAAACGACCCCCTCCCAAAAATACCAAAACATACCCAAAATAGCTAATAAAGACAAAATTAGATAATTAATTATAATAAATGACGCCTAACCCCCCTTCAAGTTTCAATTCATCCCCTGCCCCCTTCCTTTTGCGACGATAAACCAAACCCCAACGGTCTTGGTCACGGTTAATATCATCACTCCTGCCCTGAAAAATCACCTTGTCCTCAAGATGAAAGTTAGGAAATTGCTGCTGGATCTGATCATATGCCTCCCACGTTGCCTCTGATACTGGTAACCCTTTCCACGCCACCAATACCTCCCACTGACCCTCCATTTTCCGAGTTTTCAACATCTCCGCTGGTTCCATAACAGTTTCATCACCCTTATCACCCGGAAGTTCAGGCTCAACTTAATGATCTCCAATCACTCATTTCAATTGTGACACATGGAAAATGGGATGTATAGACAAATTGGATGGCATCTTCAAACGATAATCTATCGGCCTGATCCGTTCCACTATCTCAAACGGGCCATATAATCGCAGTGCCAAATTCTAACTCACCCGTCTAGCCACGGTGACTTGTCGGTACGGATGGAGTTTCAAGTAAACCTTATCCCTAACCTCGAAAGTAACATCCTTCCGTCTCCCATCCGCCTGTGTCTTCATTACCTGTTAGGATTGAAGCAACTGACCCCGCAACTCCTTTTAAACCCGATCTCGATTTAACAAATAATGATCCACCTCAAATGTTACCGCCGAACCTTGATCATAACTCACAAGACGTGGAGGATCCCACCCATACAATACCTTAAAGGGTGTTGTCCCTATGGATGAATGATAGGACGTGTTATACCAGTACTCATCCCAAGGCAACCACCTAACCCACTCTTTAAGACGCATGGACGCAAAACACCGCAAATACGTCTCTAAGCTCCGATTTACTACCTCCGTCTGACCGTCAATCTATGGATGGTAGGCAGTGTTGTGTTTCAATGTGATTCCCAGGTTTTTGAACAGTTCTCGCCAGAAGTGACTTACAAACACCTTATCCTGATCCGAAATAATGGAGTTAGGGATCCCGTGAAACCGGAAGATATCTCGGATAAACACCATTGCCACTGAGGCCGCCATATATAGGTGTTTGAAGGGAACGAAGTGTGCAGACTTACTCAATCGATCAACCACTACCATAATCACACTATACCTGGACGATTTGGGCAGACCATCTATGAAATCCATAGTCAAATCCCCCCAAATGCGGATGGGAAAGTCGAGTGGTTGTATTAGGCTAGCCGGAGACAGATTCAAATACTTATTCCGCTGACATACACCACACTCCGCAACTAGTTTGGCGATATCACATCGCATCCCGACCCAAAAAAACTCCCGAACCATTCGTTGGTACGTCTTTTGCGTCCCCTCGTGTCCTACCCCCCCCCCCCCCCCCCCCCCCCCCCCGCCCCCCCGCGTGAATGTCCGAGAACAACTTGGTTATCCATTTAGAGGTACGAGGTAACACCAATCGACCCTGTAGAGAACCTCCCCTCCTTCAAGACTAGGATGTACCCCACCAGTCCCTCATTGCTTGCTTCAATGTGTCCCTTCAATGCCACAATCTCTGGGTCGTTTTCAAATCTCGCGACAACTGTTCGTGAAACCCTACTGACGTAACTGATAACGTACCCAAACCGCGTCACTTCCTCGCCTTGGCAATGCATCAGCTACCCCGTTTTCCCGACCCGGTCAATACACAATCTCAAACTTATAACCTAATAGTTTCGAGATCCATTTCAGATGCTCCCCCGCTACAGTTAGCTGTTCCAAAATATATTTCAGACTCTTCTGGTCTGTGATGACCGTAAAAGGACGCCCTAACAGGTAAGGCCTCCACTTATGTACCGCCATTACTATCGCGATTAGTTCCCACTCATACACCGATTTCATTTGTGCCCGTGGCCCCAACACCTGACTGAAGTAGGCAATCGGTCTCCCCACCTGCATCAACACCGCCCCAACCCATGCCCCGACATGTTTATCTCAATCGTGAACCGTTTGGTGAAATCTGGAAGCGCAAAACGAGTACTGGAGTCATCACCTCTGGTAACTGACGAAAGGCCCGAGTGGCTTCACCCGTCCATTAGAAACCCTTTTTTTTAATAAATCCGTCAGGACTCGAGCAATTTTCCCATACCCTTGCACAAACGTCCGGTAGTACCCCATCAACCCCAAAAATCCCCGCAATTCCCGAACATTCCGAGGGATGGGCCATTCTATCATTGCTGTGATTTTAGACGGGTCAACTTTCACACCCTCACCCCATGAAAATATGCCCTAAATACTCCACTCGGCTATGCCCAAACCCGCACTTCTTCCAGTTGACATACAACGTTTCTTCCAGTAAACATCTAAAGACCACAGCAAGATGTTCCCGATGATCGTCCATATTCCGGATGTAAACCAGAATGTAATCAAAAAACACCAACACGAACTTGCGTAAATAGGGTCAGAACACCCGGTTCATCAGAGCCTGAAATGTTGAAGGTGCGTTTGTCAGCCCGAATGGCATGACCATGAACTCATAATTCCCCTCGTGAGTTCGGAAATTCGTTTTATGACTATCCGAGTCCCTCATGCGAATTTGGTGATACTCCGATTTCAAGTCAATTCTGTCAAACACCGTGGCACCATGCAATTCATCTAACAGTTCATCGATGACAGGTATTGGGAACTTGTCTAGCACCGTTGACTTGTTCATTGCCCGATAATCTACACAAAAGCGCCAGCTCCCATCTTTTTTCTTTACCAACATCCCAGGGCTAGAGAATGGGCTAGTACTAGGTCGGATAATACCCGACTCCATCGTTTCCCCCAATAATCTCTCAATATCGTCCTTATGCAGTTGAGGATAATGGTAGGGCCGGTCATTGATCGATTTGGTACCTCATTTCAAGGTGATAGCGTGTTCATGACCCCTTAAGGGTGGTAAACCTGCAGGCATCATGAAAACATCGGAAAAATCAGTTAGTAACTCATCCAACACCGGATGCACCTGTGACTCGGGCATGTTTTCCCTATCCAAGCTCTCTAAGGTGACCAAATATCCTTTATCGATGTCATCGAGTCTTCGTGCTAGGTCTCGCAGGGAGGCCTCTCCCTGCTGTAACCCGGGCTCCCGGTGCAAAGTTACCCTCTTCCTGTCATGTTGGAAAGTCATAGTCAATTCCCTCCAATTAACCCGTGTATCCCCTAACTGTCGTAACCACTTTAACCTCAAAATGACGTATGTACTCCCTTACTCCAACGGATAAAAATCATCGGTGATGTCCAGGCAACTGTAACTCCATCCCTCAACACATTCCCTAGCTTTTCTCGGCCTTTCCATTTCCTAAAATGACCCGGTTTCCCACGAACCCGTTACCGCCAATTGTAGTGGTTCAACCAGCCTCAACGACACAAAATTATGGGTTGCCCCACTATCGAACAATACCACTACCTCAACTTCGTGAATACTACCCCGTAATTTCATGGAATGAGGAGTTGTAATTCCTACGACCGACTAAGTTGAAACGTCAACTGCATCCAAGTGCACATGCTCTGCCGGGTTCCCCTCCTCATCCTTGGACCCCTCTTCTTTTTCATAAACCACCATGACTTTTAAAGTATTATCCAGATATCGATGCTCGGTCCCGAACTTCCCATCACACCGAAAACAAAGGCCCTTCGCTCTTTTATCTGCCAGTTCAGTCTCTGTCATAAGCTTAAAAGGCGGTTTTGTCTCTCCCGTCGTAGGCCTATGCCTCCCAGTTGGGGCGATAAGAGGCGATCGTACCCCTCCCCGTCCGATGGTACGCACCATCCCACTTCTCGTTACACTCTTCCCCTGCTCCCCACTACTCCCAGATCGGTTCTCGTCTATCATTATGAACAGTTTCATAGCCCGACCCAACCCAGAAGGTTGCAACACCCGTACTGAAGTGCACAAATCATCCTTCAACCCTTTTATAAATGTACCCTCCAGAATCTTCTCCGATATTCCCTCCAACTGCTGTAATGCCCCGAATTTTCGTTGTATAATTCTAGCGTAAGACTACTAGTCTTATATATTGTTAGATATTTTATTCTCGCGCTTACCCTGTTTGTGCGTATCGCGTGTTTAGCAAGTTCGTGTGTTGAATCTTGATTTATGGAATGAGAAACAGTAGGCTACGCGAGTTAGATCGCGACTTGCAAGTCGTGGCACAAGCCGCGTAACCAACTGTCTTTTTTCCATTTCAGGAACACGGGTGACCTATGCCGCGACTTAAAGTCGCGGCATAACCCGCGAGATCCCCTGGTCGCCCCAAATACAGGTTTTCACCATTTTCCTCATTGATTTCTCTCATCTACCCTCTTTGCTCTCTCTCTTAACCCTCATAAATGTCCCCGACCGAAATTTAGGGTTTCCTTCCCCAATCTACATCATTTATTGCTAAGAAGTTGGAGTTTCACCTAAGGATTCAAGTTTTGGGCATTTAGTCATCTCTTCCATTGCCATCTTCTCCAAGGAACAACTAGGGTTAGGGTTTGGGTTTTCTTCAAAAATCACTCGGTGAGTTCATCCTTTTCATAAAACTCTATACATGTTCAAATCATACTTTTAACCTACTAGACCTCTCCATTTTCATTTACGTAACTTGGGGTGCATTTTCACCCAAAACCCTATTTTGGGGAGTCTAGGGTTCATATGTGTGGAAAGAGTTTAACAAAAGAAAGAGGATATCTTGGATATATGTATGAAGGAAGCTTATCACTATGTTTTCTATCCTCTAGCTTCAAAGATTTGTAAATGATGGGTAAATGCTATTTTCATCTAACTACTTATAAGTTTGTACTTTGGGAACTTGTTTTACTATAACCTTGGGCTGAATATTTGGAACCTCTTGGAAAGATTATGCAAGTATTTATGCAAAAACCTTCTTTATCAATATTGAGGTCATCATATCTTAATGTGGAAATACCGGTTAGCTTGTTAGCTCTATGTGACATATTGGGTTGCATTGGGAGTCATGATCCCATATTTGTTGATTGCATTTAGTTCGACGTAGGGACGCGAGTCTCTTACGTCGAGGCACGTTTCGGCATCGGATTGGGCTATAAGTCCTACGTGCTAAGTATGTACGATATTGGATGAGGATCTCGACGTAAGGGTCCTTTTAGGGATGAAATCGAGTTTCCGCGTGTGTACGTTTAAAGCCACAGAGCCTAACATCCCTTGCGTGTACTTTTATGTGTTTGGCATTACTAGTTGTCAAGTGGCCTACTTTTGTGTTCCGTCATTTGCGTTAGTATACGGGCCTCCCCCGTTAAACCAAGAGGTAACTGTTCATAGTAAAAGCACTATTATTCTTATCACAACTCCACCTTACTTATTTACGCTTAACATTGTTTACCTCAATTTAAATGTTTGATCTCACTAGGAGTTAGCCTAACACTTTTTCTTAAAATGGCATTTATAGCAGGTCAACCTAGCGCTGGGAGTTGTCGGGATTGAGGGGACGACCTAGGGAAAGGAGTAATCTTTTTGGAAGATACTTTGACCAATATATCGAAGATAGTGGATACACCTTTTTGGGAGAATAGCAACACCCGAAATTTATCTTTCTTGTTTTATGTTAGATTAAGTTGTTGTACTTTATTCTTCAATTGTTCCCTTGTAAAGGCTATAGCTATATTCCCCGTTTTTGGGACGATACTTTGGGTTTTATTATGGAAGGTTTTCTATTCCCTGGTTTACCCTGTTTCTAGTCGCCTTATTGCAAAACTTTCGAATCTTTATCCTCTATAAATTTTAGGGTGTTATAAGTTGGTATCAGAGCAGTAGTTTAAGTGAACTAGGTATGGATGTAGGATACCTAGACTTAAGCTGTGAATTTAAGTTTTGATTAATCGAGAGGGGGTAGGACTTCTAAGGTAGGATGGTTTTGGGTCGACGAAAACTACACAAATGAAGAGTTAGGTAATGCTGATGAAATTTTTTACATATCGCATGTTCATAATTTCGCTTAGCTAACGTTATTATGAGGATGTTTTACGTGATTATGCTTATGTTCCATTGTTGTGATTATTAACGAATGTAGTAGTACGTTTCCTGTCTTTTACTCATATGGTCTCTTTATGCGTGTGTGTGTGTGTGGCAGACTATGGTAATCACTCGTAATCGGCCGGAAGGTCAAGATACAGCGGCGTCTACGGCCGACCAAACAAGGGTAACCAATGCAGATCTGCCCCACCATTTATAAAAGTGTTGGGCGGGGGACCGGAACACATACCCCAACGTAACATAGTTGCAACCCATCCGATTATTGAAAAGACAACTCCGAGACCTGGATGATGGATCGGATGATGCAAGCCATGAATGCTGCAATGGCTCAACAACAAGAAATATTTCTGAAGTTACTGGAAGACCGTGATGCTAGCAACCGTAGGCAAGAAGCAGTGGAAGAGAACGTTGTGGTGGCGGGATCTGGGGGCACTGGACCCATAATCCCTTCTAATGAGACCCCAACCTCGAAAGTAAGGCACGCACCAAAGGCTTGTACTTTCAAGGCATTCCTCGGATGTCAATCACCGGAATTTCAATGCTCAGATGACCCGGTGGCATGCATGAATTGGATCCGAGAAATGGAGCAGGCTTTACGATCGAGCGAGTGTGGGGAAAATCAGAAAGCTATTTTCGTGTCTCAAATGTTGAGGGGAGCGACCCTCACATGGTGGAATGCATATTCCTCTTCCGTTGAGGCCACCGTATTGGCCAAGCTGAGTTGGGGAACTTTCAAGAAAAGGTTATGGAAGAATTCTGTAACGAACGATCCATGGATTGAATCATCGACGAGTTTCGAGGTTTGAAGAAGGAAAATTTATCGGTAAAGGAGTACAACAAGTTGTTTATAGATAAGCTGGGCTTAGTGGGACATCTGGTCCCAACCGAAAGGGAGAAGATCAAGGCATACATCAAGGGTTTGCCTACTGAGATGATGAACATGGTACGAGTATTGAAGGCCTCTACTCTTTGGGAGGCAATCGAGGAGGCACAACTAATAGAAGATTCTTATGGCTCGAACAAAATGGAGAAGAGAGGTTCGGTTGAAAAGAGAAGATGGGAGGGAAGTTCAGTGCACTCCAAAAGATCGAAGTCGTTCAACAACAATAGTCATCGAGGAGTGGGTCCAAGGCGGGACATTCCTTGGTGTCCCAAATGTCGAAGCAAACATCTCGGTCCTTGCAACTCGGGATTCGAGCCATGTTTTAAATGTGGCAAGGCCGGTCACAGTTTCAGAGATTGTCTGATCAGAGGACAGATTTGTTTTGGATGCAAGGAATTGGGCCACATCAGAAGTGAGTGCCCAAAGGCTAAGACGGGTTTCGGCGGGGCAAAGAAAGTGGACCCTCCGAAAGCAACGGGGAGAGCCTTTCAGATGACTACCGAGGAAGCAAAGGCATCGACAGATGTAGTGTCGGGTACGTTTCTCCTAAACTCCGTACCTACACGCATTTTATTTGATTTGGAGGCAAGCTTTTCGTTTGTGTCAAGTTCATTTTGCCCAAATCTTTTTGTACCCACTACTAGTTTAGAAGATGCGTTAGTGGTAGAGTTAGCGGATGGCGACCAAGTAGTAATTCGGGACATCCTTAGAGGTTGCAAATTAGAAATTGGAGGAAGAGAATTTCCGATTGATTTAAGACCAATGGTCATAGGAGGTTTCGATGTTGTGGTCGGGATGGACTGGTTGGCGAGAAATCGAGCGGAGATCCGTTGTGCCAAGAAGTTGATTAGAATTCCAATTTCGGATACCGAATCGGTAACCGTGTTCGGCGAGAGGCGGAAGGGCGATGTGGCAATTATCAGCATGGCAAAGGCACGAAAAGATTTGTCTAAAGGATGCTCATCCTTTTTGGCGTATGTAATAGACGCCAAGCTTGAAAAGAAGAAGCTAGAGCATGTTGCGGTGGTGAATGAGTTCCCCGACGTGTTCCCGAACGACTTGCCAGGGTTACCACCCAATCGCCAGGTGGAGTTCAAGATCGATCTAGCGTCGGGGGCGGCCCCGATAGATACAACTCCATACCGTATGGCCCCATCAGAGATGAAAGAGATGATGGGTCAACTACAAGACCTTCTTGAGAAGAGGTTCGTGAGACCGAGCTCGTCGCCTTGGGGAGCACCAGTTCTGTTTATAAAGAAGAAAGACGGCACCATAAGGATGTGCATCAACTATAGGGAGTTGAACAAGGTGACTGTGAAGAATAAGTACCCACTCCCTAGAATCGATGACTTATTCGATCAACTACAAGGAGCCGGTTGTTTTCCAAAGATCGATCTGCGTTCGGGTTACCACCAGGTGAAGGTCAAGGAGGATGATATTCCGAAGACCGCCTTCTGGACGCGTTATGGTGACTATGAGTTCTTAGTGATGCCTTTTGGCTTGACAAACGCTCCGGTGGTATTCATGGACTTAATGAACCGTATGTGCCGACCCTTCCTTGATAAGTTGGTCATTGTGTTCATTGATGACATCTTGATTTACTCCAAGAGCGAGTCAGACCTTGCGCGACATCTCCGGGATGTTTTGGAGGTCTTGAGGAAGGATAAAATTTATGCAAAATTCTCCAAATGTGAATTTTGGTTGAAGGAAGTGCAGTTTTTAGGACATATGGTCACGAAAGACGGAGTGAAGGTGGACCCTGCGAAGATAGATGCCATGATGAATTGGGAACCTCCCAAGAGCCCATCTGAAATCCGAACTTTCTTGGGCTTGGCGGGTTACTACCGAAGGTTCATACAAGATTTCTCCAAGATTGCATCTCCGTTGACAGCATTGACCAAGAAGAACGTCAAGTTCGTTTGGACCGAAGCATAAGAAAAGGCTTTCCGGATATTACAAACAAAGTTGTGTGAGGCTCCGATCTTGTCGTTACCGGAAGGCTCGGAAGATTTTGTTGTCTATAGCGATGCATCCAAGATGGGGCTTGGGTGTGTGCTTATGCAAAGGGGAAAGGTGATTGCCAATGCGTCTAGGCAACTAAAGGTGCACGAGAAGAATTACCCCACTCATGACTTAGAATTAGCAGCGGTAGTGTTCGCATTAAAATTATGGCGACATTACCTCTATGGTACGAAGTGCACCTTGTACACGGACCATAAGAGCTTGAAATATGTGTTTGATCAAAAGGAGCTCAACATGAGGCAAAGGAGATGGTTTGAACTACTCAAGGATTACGACTGTGAGCTACTATACCACCCGGGTAAAGCAAATATGGTGGCCGATGCTTTGAGTCGGAAGGAGTATAATGGGAAGCTTCAAGCCAAGCTTTCTAGAATCGAGTTAGTGTCAAGCCTCGTGGAAAGGATTAAAGCGTCACAAACCGAAGTCTTGAAGGAAGAGAACCTCAAAGATGAAGTAATGGTTAAGCAACGCCTACTCTTGACCGAAGATAGTCGTGAGATTAAGTGCTTCGATGGAAGGGTTTGGGTTCCAAGGATAGGCGGGAATCGAGATCTACTCTTGGAAGAAGCGAACAAGTCAAAATACTCTATCCACCCGGGGAGTACAAAGATGTATAAGGATTTGAAGCTACACTATTGGTGGCCGGGTATGAAATTAGATGTAGCACGCCATGTGGAGCGATGCGTGACGTGTTCACAAGTGAAGGACGAGCACCAACGACCTTATGGGAGCCTTCAACCATTAGAAATACCCGAGTGGAAGTGGGACAAGATTACTATGGACTTTGTAACCAAGCTACCGATGAATTTGAAAGGAAACGACACCATTTGGGTGATTGTGGATCGTTTAACGAAGAGTGCGCATTTTCTAGCAATGAGGGAGACTCTGCCAATGGATAAGTTGGCAAAGCTTTATATAGACGAAGTGGTCTCTAGACATTGTATACCCTTGTCTATAGTCTTCGACCAGGATATCCGGTTTACATTAAGATTTTGGAAAGCCCTACATCAAGAATTGGGCACACGGGTGAATTTGAGCACGACATACCACCAGCAAAGAGACGGACAAAGCGAAAAGACGATTCAAACCTTGGAGGATATGTTTAGGTCGTGTGTGATCGACTTTGGTGGTAATTGGAATACTCATCTACCATTGGTAGAATTTGCATACAACAATAGTTACCTCACAAGCCTCAGGATGGCGCCATTCGAAGCTTTATACGGGCGCAAGTGTAGACCCCTCGTGTGTTGGTTAGATGTTGGGAAATTCAGAAATGCTCAAGTATGGTTAATGCTGCTTCAACATAATTACTACTGCCAGTTGAAGTTAATGCTGCTAATACAAGTTAATACTGCTCATCAAGATTAGTACTGCTAGAACAAAGTTAATACTGCTGAGCATGGTTAGTACTGCTGAACTTATTACTGCTCAGAGCATTAATGCTGCTTATAAGATGAAGATTCGTTTGACAAGGATGACAGCTGGATTGAAGATATCTATGGAAGCTTGGAGATATTGATGGAAGATTATACTGAAGATCTTTTATTATTTTGTAATTATCTTTTATCTTCAGTATATGTATAGAATAGTTTGTTTTTCTTTAGGAGTAACATTCATTATGAGTTTTAGCTTTCATAAGAGAGAATCAACCTCAAGGTTAGATCCCTAATTCTAGAGAAGTAGAATTCGTATTGGTGAGCATGTTCATCAATATTGAGGTTGTGTGTAAAAGCTTGTGACTTTCAATCATTAAATAAAGTTTGCAAGTTGTTCATCAGATTTACTGTTTTGTTTACTGTTTCATTAAATATCAAAGTGTTATTCTGCAAACTTCTTTGATATTGTTTTCTGAGAGTTTATTCTTGTTTAGAATTAAGATCCTGTCAAGTGGTATCAGAGCTTGTATTCTCAGAAATCTTATTCATCATGGAAAACATTGTTGAATCAAACAGTACCCTGGTCTCAACGGTCCCAATGCTTAGATCCAATGAATTCGACATGTGGAAGATCAGAATAAAGCAATACATTCTTCTCACTGATTACTCTATGTGGGACATCATTGAGAATGGCCCATCTGATGCAGGAAAAATTGGTGCAGATGGAAAGAGAACTCCACCAAAAACAGATGCAGAAAGAAAGACAAGGCAAACAGAGATGAAAGCCTTGAGCACTCTGCTCTTGGCCATTCCCAATTAATATCAACACCAATTCTGCAGTTGAACTGATGCACAGATGCTCTGGAATGCTCTAGAGAAGAGATTCTCAGGTACCAAAAGTACCAAGAGAAATCAGAAGGCTATATTGAAGCAACAATATGAGAACTTTATGTCAACCAAGAATGAGTCCATGACTCAAACTTTTGACAGGTTCAACAAGCTAATTGGTGAACTACAGTTGGAGTACAAATTGATCAAGATGATCTAAACAGGAAGTTCTTAAGGTCCCTGGGTGATGAATGGACCATGTATACTGTCTCTTTCAGACAGAATGATCAACTGGAAGAAAAGGAACATGATGATCTATACAATGATCTAAGAGTTTTTGAATCTGAGGTAGAGGCTAAGAAGAAGCCTTCTGGGTATGTTCACAATGCTGCACTCCTATCAGCATCAATTGATTCTACTTCCAACCCTGAATCAGTTAGTGCTGCTAATGGAATAAATCAAGAGAAAGGCACTGAATCTGTGTTTGAATCCTTTCTGTCCAATCATGGAAACTCTTCTCTAATTAATGATGACTTGGAACAACTCCATCCAGATGATCTTGAAGAGATGGACATTAAATGGCAGATGGCCATGCTCTCTATGAGAGTAAAGAAGTTCATCAAGAGAACTGGGAGGAACAACTTCTCCCAAAGAAGAGAAGATGGAGAAGGTTTTGACAAGTCAAAGGTGGAATGTTATAAATGTCATCAAAAGGGACACTTTGCTAGGGAATGCAGAAGTGGAGTGTCTCACAACAACAACCACCAACAAGCACAGTCTGGAAGCTTCAATAATAACAGAAACTCTGCACAAGCCCTAGTCTCTCAACAAGGTATGGGGTTTGATTGGAGTGATCAAGCAGAAGAGGCTATCCAAAACCAAGCTCTAATGGCAGAAGTGTCTGATCTCCCAACAGAGGTAACTTCTAATCTTTGTTCTCAAAATTGCATTAACACTGTTAAAAGGTATAGGGATCACAATCAGAACATGAGTGATGACCTTAAGAGATTATAAAATGACATAAAAGATTATGTGAGGATTGTTGAGAGGTTTGAAGATCAGATTAAGAGTTTTCAAGCTAATGAGCTTCAACACTCATATGACACAAACTACTGGAAGTGGGAGAAGAATGACCTAGAACTCCAACTGACCAAATCTAAAGAGGAGAGTGATAAGTTAAGAGGAGAGTTAGCTAAAGTCAAGCTAGATGTAGAAAAGTTTTCCAATGCTTCTAAAGCAATGGACTCTTTACTACAAACTCAGATTCATGATAGACTGAGAAGAGGAATAGGGTATAATACCACACCACCACCCTACAACAACAACTACATCCCTCCTAGTTCAGACTTGTTAGAGACAAAGGATAGGAAGGACCTGCCTGAGGGAGCCACTGAGATAGATCCCTTAGATGAAGTAGTTTTTAAGGATAAAACTGAGAAAGAAACTGTCAAGAATAAGGACAACAATGTGAGTGGTGAGATTCCTATAGAAAATCACATAGTTACCAATGAGGGATGTGGAAAGAATAGGGTCAAGTCCAAAGAGATAGAGAAGACTGAGGGAAAGACCAAGAAGGTTCATTATAAGCAGACCACTGTTGTGAACCCTATCCCTTGCAAACAGTGTGCATGCAATAAATCTAAGCCCCAAAAACATGATAAACCAAGGGGAAATCAGAGAAACTGGAATAATCAATGGGCACAAAAACAAGGGTTGATCTGAGGAAAATCAATAGACCAAAACCCTGCTTTATTTGTGGAAAGCTTAACCACATTGCCAAATACTGCTTTTTCAATCCTATGAACCAAAGGCTTAACTTTCAAAGATCTACTCAAAAACCCTTTGGTTATAGGAAGAAAGAAAAGAACCATGTGGCTAAGAAGATTGTTAAATCTAAAAGCCACATGAAGAAAAAGAATGTGGAAGACAGTGTCAATATCTGGATACCTAAAAGCATTAAAGTTGTTAGTACTGCTACCACAAATAGTGCTGATGACAGTGATAGTGCTGCTAGAATCAATAATACTGCTACCAATGTTAGTGCTGCTAACATTGTTAGTACTTCTGCAAATGTTAATACTGTTAACTCTGTTAGTGCTGCCAACAAGGTTAATACTGCCAAACCTGTTAGTACTGCTAACTCTGTTAGTACTTCTAAAGATAGTGCTGCTTCTAGTATTAGTGCTGCTAGACCAATAATCTTGACAAAGTACTCAAATACTGAGTGTTCTGATTTTAAAAACCTCATCAAAAAGGAGTGTAAGTATTTTGATGAGAAAGGGAGACCCAAGACCACTTTGGCTTGGGTTCCCAATCAATACTAATTGTCTAATCTTATGTGCAGGGCAACCAACAGCTCAAAGGGAAGAGCATCTGGCATGTTGATAGTGGTTGCTCTAGGCACATGACAGGGAACATGTCTTGCCTCAAGAACTTCAAGAAGATTGATGGTGGGCATGTTGCTTTTGGGAATACTCCAGATGGAGGTAAAATTAATGGTAAAGGTGATGTGACCAAAGGTAAAATGACCTTTGAAGATGTTTTCTATGTTGAACAGTTAAGGTACAACCTGTTAAGTGTATCACAAGTTTGTGACAAACAACATAGTATACTGTTTACAGATTCTGAATGTATTATCCTTGCTCCTGGATTCAAGGTAGTTGATGAAAATATGATACTACTAAGAACCCCCAGAAAGGACAATGTATATTGTTTAGATATGGAAAGTGTTCCATCTGATTCATTCCTAAATTGTCTTGTTTCAAAAGCTTCTCTGAATGAATCATCACTTTGGCACAGAAGGATGTGTCACATGAACTTTAATACAATAAATAAACTTGTTAAAAACAACCTTGTAAGAGGTTTGCCTTCTAAAGTCTATTCATGTGATGATCATTGTGTTGCTTGTCTCAAAGGTAAACAACACAAAACTTCTCATAAGTCCAAAGAGGTGAACACAATCTCTAATTCTCTTCATTTATTGCATATGGATCTGTTTGGCCCTACAAATGTTATGAGTATTGGTAAGAAGTCATACTGCCTAGTTATTGTTGATGATTACTCTAGATTTACTTAGGTATATTTTCTAAGGACTAAGGATGAGACAAGTAGACTGATCAAATCCTTTATTCTAAGAATTGAAAACCAAACCAATCAAAAAGTAAAAGTCATTAGGTCAGACAATGGTACTGAATTTAAAAATATTGACCTAAACACCTTTTGTGAGGAAAAAGGAATTGAGAGACAATACAGTGTTCCTAGGACTCCACAACAAAATGGTGTTGCTGAGAGAAGGAATAGGACACTGATTGAGGCTGCTAGATCTCTGTTAGCTGACTCTAAACTTCCAATAACTTTCTGGGCAGAAGCAGTTAATACTGCTTGCTATGTCCAAAACAGAGTACTAGTAGTCAAGCCTAAGAACAAGACACCTTATGAGCTTTTTAATAAAAGAAAACCCTTTATTGGATTTTTCAAACTTTTGGGTGTCCTTGTACTATTATCAACACTAAATCTCACTTGGGAAAGTTTGATAGCAAGGCTGATGATGGTTTTCTTGTTGGTTACTCATCTCAAAGTAAGGCCTACAGAGTTTTTAATACTTCTTCTAGAATAATTGAGGAAAGTGACAATGTCAAATGCAATGAGAACACACCAAATCCTATTGGGTCTGGTCCTCAGTGGCTGTTTCACATTGATTCACTAACTAACTCTTTTGGTTTCAGTAGTGATGATTATGCAGGTTCAGGAAGTGGAGGATCAGGGGCTACACAAGTTCAAGACATTATACCTCAGTCTGTGATCTTTCCTATGCCTATAAAAGAACCTGTTGAATTCTGTGAAAAGGAGACTATAACTGAGCCAATACAGAGTGAAGAAGAAAGAAGAGAAGAGGAATCTTCAGGGCATAAAGAGCTAGAAGTAGCTGAGGTGATCCCCTCAGCTGACTTAAATGATTCCAATCTAGAGGAGGGAATCCATGAAGAACCTAGTTTTCAGACTATAACACAAAAGAATCATCCTCTAGAGCTAGTAATAGGAGACATATCTTCTTCTATGATTACAAGGAATCAAAGCAGACTTCAAGAGCTGCAGGATCAACAACACACAGTACTTTCCTGCTTTCTATCCCAGATTAAGCCTAAGAAGGCCTATGATGCAATGAAGGATTCAAGTTGGATAGAAGCCATGCAAGAAGTGTTACTTCAATTCAAACTACAGGATGTTTGGGACTTGGTGGACCTTCCAAAAGGTCAAAGAGCTATAGGCACCAAGTGGATTTTCAGGAACAAAAAGGATGAGAGAGGTATTGTGATCAGGAACAAAGCAAGGCTTGTGGCACAAGGGTACACTCAAGAAGAGGGCATAGATTATGATGAAGTGTTTGCTCCAGTGGCAAGGGTAGAGGCAATTAGGATGTTCCTAGCCTATGCCTCATACATGAAGTTCAAGGTCTATCAAATGGATGTAAAGAGTGCCTTTCTATATGGTACAATTGATGAAGAAGTATATGTCTGTCAGCCACCTGGTTTTGAAAATTCTTCATATCCTGACAGAGTATACAAGCTAAAAAAAGCACTCTATGGTCTACATCAAGCCCCAATAGCATGGTATGACACTCTGTCTACCTATCTCTTGGAGAATGGGTTTGAAAGGGGCATCATTGACAAGACCCTTTTCATTAAAAGAAGTAAGAAGTACATCCTATTAGTTCAGATCTATGTGGATGATATCATCTTTGGATCCACAAAAGATCAGATGTGTAGAGACTTTGAAGAGTTGATGCACAAGAGCTTTAAAATGAGTTCAATGGGTGAAGTTACCTTCTTCCTTGGACTTCAGGTGAAACAGCAGTCAGATGGAATATTCATTAGTCAATCAAAGTATGTGCAAGACATCTTGGAGAAATATGGTTTAAAAGACTCAAAGCCAGCAAGCACACCAATGGAAACTCACAAACAGATCACTGCTGATCTTGAGGGGGAGGATGTTGATGTCCATCTATACAGATCAATGATTGGATCTCTCATGTATCTCACAGCCTCAAGACCAGACATCATGTTTCCAGTATGTGTATGTGCCAGATTCCAAGTCAAGCCTAAACAATCACATCTTCAAGTTGTGAAGAGGATTTTCAGATACTTAAGAGGGCAACCTAGATTAGGTCTTTGGTATCTATATGAATCTTCATTTGACTTGATTGCTTATTCAGATAGTGACTTGGGTGGTGCCAACATGGACAGAAAGTCTACTTCAGGGGGGTGTCAACTTTTGGGTGCAAGACTAGTATCTTGGCAGTGTAAGAAACAAACCACAGTGTCCTTATCAACAACAGAAGCTGAGTATATTGCTGCTGCAAGTTGCTGCTCTCAGGTTCTATGGATTCAAAATCAGATGCTGGACTATGAGGTAACATTTCTTCACATTCCAATCTTTATTGACAATAGCAGTGCTATAAGCATTGTTAACAATCCAGTCAAGCACTCCAAAACAAAGCACATTGAGATCAGGTATCACTTTATTAGAGATTGCAATGAAAAGAAGCTTATTCAAGTTTCCAAAGTTCATACTGACAACCAGCTTGCAGATCTATTCACTAAAGCTTTTGATGTGGGTAGATTCACTTTCTTGGTCTCAAGTGTGGGCATGATCAACTCTGAATGAGCTCATGTTTTTAAAAGTGTTCCTATACCTGCTATTTTGGTTATTTGTGTGTTGCTAATCATCTTTCACAGGTAGTTATTGCCTTGATCAGACCTTCATAAGCTTCAAAAAGAGTAAGTATAGTTAATGCTGCCAGTGCAGTTTTAATACTGCCAGTGCACAGTTAATACTGCTAGTGGTTAATACTGCTCTCAGTTAATACTGCTAGTGGTTAATACTGCTCTCAGTTAATACTGCTAGTTAGTTAATACTACTAGTGGCTAATACTGCTCTCAGTTAATACTGCTAGTTAGTTAATACTGCTCTCAGTTAATACTACTAGTTAGTTACTACTGCTAGTGGTTAATACTGCTCTAGGTTAATACTTCTTATATCCCATACACTATAAATACCCTTTACCCGCCTAAAAGTTCATAACGACTCTTTGCATACTGATCACTTGCTCTCTAACCCTTTTCTCTCAAGTACCAAGTATTTCAGGCCAGAACATTCAAGTTCAATGGCATCCATGGCATTCATCGACGAGCACAATGAAATCGCAATGCTACAAAAGCCAAAGCAAGCTGCAGGATTTCATCAGATTGGGGATTTTCTAAAGTCTAGCCACATTGCCAATGCTCTAACTGTGTCGCCAACAATATACATAGAGCATCAAAGGCAATTCTGGGCGAATGCTACCATAATCACAGAGAATGGTGTGCAGATTCTGAAAACAAGGGTGTGTGACAAACCCTTGTCTGTTACTGAAGAGGTGATACGCATGTGTCTACGTCTAGACGATGCTGAAGGTATTACTTCTCCTCCTAATGAGGACCTGTTCTCAAATTTATCAAGAATGGGGTATGGAGGCCAGTTGGGTGGTTTTAAATTCTCAAAAGCAAAATTTTATACCCAATGGCGTTTTCTTGTTCATACCCTTATGCACTGCATCTCTAAAAAGACTACTGGATGGAGTGAGTTTAGCAGTACCATTGCTTATGCCTTGGTCTGCTTGGCCACTGCCAGAAAGTACAATTTTTCTAAAATGATTTTCAGTGATCTTGTCTCAAACCTGGGAAGTAAAACGAGTTTTTATATGTACCCCAGGTTTGTACAAGAAGTTATAACACACGAATTGACGGATATGCCTCACTTTGATGAGGTATATGTACCAAAAATTCCCAAAGGTAAGGTATTTTCAAACATGAAGAGATCCCCTTTGGACTCGGAAGGAGTTGACACCCCATTGTTCTCTACAATGATGGTGGTGTCCCACACTGAAGAAGGTATGGTAGCAGGGTCAAGGCCCTCATTAGACCATCCCACTGCTAGCCAATCCCAACCTTCCCACTGTATATCAATTCCCCAGTCTCTACTTCAAAAGCCAACCTCTCCAATTACCCAAACTTATATAAGGAAAAAGGTAAAGAAGGCTCCTTCCCTTCTTGTACCTTCACCCACTGAGCCTTTAAGCCCTCTAAGGGAGAATTCTCCTTTAGAGAATATCTACAGGGAAACCACAGGGGTGTCTCCCAACCCCAAGGAGGTGCTCACTGAGGAGATGGTTGAGCATATGGGTGAGCAGGCTGCCACTACTCCTGCTAACACAGAGGAGGACAGTGGTAACATAAATAAGACCTCCCCCATGCCAACTTTGAATGAGCAATCATTCAAAGGTCCCAGGTGCCAAGAAACCAAGGGGGTGGATAGTGCTTCTGCTAGGCAGAAGACTTCCACTACAAAAAGATCCAATGATCCTTCAAAAGGGGGTAACACTCCTGGAGAAGGTGAGGACAGATATAACTATCAAGAATTGATGGATACAATGGGAAACATCAACCTGGATGTTATTCAACAAAGAAAAGAGATAGATGAAATGAAGCTGGTAATCTTGTCTCAACAAGTACAGATTACCAAACTGAAGAAATTGGTGACAAGCTTGGTACAAAAAAGGAGAAGAAAGCAGTTTGTGTTAAAGAAGAGGTCAAATGATAAAGATGCTTCCAACAAGGGGGAGAAAGAGGCTGAAACAGAGAAAGAAAGTACAACTGAGAGGGCATTTGAGATTGAGGGGGAGCAAGAGGCAGAAATAGAGAAAGTAACAGAATCAATAGCAGCAGAAAAGGAAACAGAATTTGCTCAAGCAGCAGAAACTATTAATGCTGTTGAAGTAAAAGAAGCAGTAGTAACAGGGCTCTCTGTAGAAGAAATAGAGTTTGCAGAGACTTTGGTAAAAGCCAAGAATGACACTCCTGAGGCTAGTAAAAAGGCCAAAGGAGTGGTCATCAATGAAGGAGGTCTCTCAAAGAAAAGAAAAGAAACAAGTAAGGCAAGTCTGAAGGATGCTAAGGGAAAAGGAAAGATGGTTGAACCTGAACAACAACCTTTAAAGAAGAAAAGTCAGATTGAGCTAGATGAAGAGTTAGCAAAGCAGCTTCAAGAACAGATGGAAAAGGAGGAACAAATCCAAAATGAAACAGATAGAGAGCTTGCAAAGATAATGACCAGAAAACTCAATGCAGAATATCAAAAGAGCTTAAAAGCAGCTGAGGCCAAGAAACTTCCAGTCAAAAGAATGCCACTCAAAAAGCAGAAGAGACAACCCTCCAAGACCTTTTTGGCCAATCAGGAAAGAAGAAAAATGATAAATTTCCTGAAAGGTTCAATTGGTGTCAAAGGGGAAATGTTTAATAATATGGCATTCAGTCAAGTGGAGGAGCTGTATAAGAAAGAGATGGCTAGGCTGCAATGGGACTCCTCACAAAGGGAAGAGGCTGAAAGAAGAATGAAGGAGAGACATGATCTAAACATTCAGCAACCATTCCCTGAGGAAGTCACACCTACAAAAGAGCATAAGGAAGACTCAGAGAATGTTGGTATAGAGGCTAAATCTGCAAAGAGGGTGAAGACTATAGCTTCCAAGAAGCAGTCCAAAAGGCCAAGAGTTGAAGAAAGAGCAGAAACTGCAGCAGAACCTTCAGTTACTCCTTCAACTGAATCTGTGCAGAACCCAGAACAGTCCAATAAGCAATGTAATCTTGAGCTTTATATGACTACAACAGCTGATGAACCAGTTCAAGCTGATCCCATTTCTATGAAAGCACCAGAAGTCATCTTTTGGGATATTCTGGAAGATCAAAGAAAGAAATACTTCAGGCTTAAGAGAGTAGGAGATGTATATGAAGTGTATTCTACTTGGGGAAGACTCATCAGAAGTTGTTCAAGATCAGATTTAGAAGAGATGTTTAAAGTTGGATTGGATTTATATGAAAAGGAGCTGAAAGGAGAAGGAATGAGCTTAATCAGATTAGCCATGGAGTACTTGTGCATGATGTTTGATCCTAGCAAAGTTCAACATGTGATCAGAGATTTGCATCTACAAAATAAATTCCAAAGAATAGAAAACTGGATGATATTTGAAAGGTGTGGAGTTTATGTCATCACTGTAGACAGAGATTATCATGAGTACTACTTGGTTGATAAAATCTATGATCACAGCAAGGCTAAATTACAAGCAATGTTGAATGCCAAGCTTACATGTTCAAAAGATTCAGAAATGGCAAAGATTGTGGTTAGCAGAATCATTAATCAAAGCTTGGGTTTGGATCCTAATCTAGGGGTGTGAACTGAAGTGTTGAAAGCATCTTGAAGATCATCTGAAGAACTTGACTTCTCTTTCTAAAAGTCAAGTTAGGGGGAGATTGTTGGGAAATTCAGAAATGCTCAAGTATGGTTAATGCTGCTTCAACATAATTACTACTGTCAATTGAAGTTAATGCTGCTAATACAAGTTAATACTGCTCATCAAGATTAGTACTGCTAGAACAAAGTTAATACTGCTGAGCATGGTTAGTACTGCTGAACTTAATACTGCTCAGAGCATTAATGCTGCTTATAAGATGAAGATTCATTTGACAAGGATGACAGCTGGATTGAAGATATCTATGGAAGCTTGGAGATATTGATGGAAGATTATACTGAAGATCTTTTATTATTTTGTAATTATCTTTTATCTTCAGTATATGTATAGAATAGTTTGTTTTTCTTTAGGAGTAACATTCATTCTGAGTTTTAGCTTTCATAAGAGAGAATCAACCTCAAGGTTAGATCCCTAATTCTAGAGAAGTAGAATTCGTATTGGTGAGCATGTTCATCAATATTGAGGTTGTGTGTAAAAGATTGTGACTTTCAATCATTAAATAAAGTTTTCAAGTTGTTCATCAGATTTACTGTTTTGTTTACTGTTTCATTAAATATCAAAGTGTTATTCCGCAAACTTCTTTGATATTGTTTTCTGAGAGTTTATTCTTGTTTAGAATTAAGATCCTGTCATTAGAGGCGGGAGAGAAGCAATTTGCTGGACCGGAGATTGTGTAAGAAACGACCAACAAGGTCAAGGCAATTCGGGAGCGGCTGAAAGCGGCGCAAGATCGTCAGAAAAGTTACGCTGACAAAAAGAGGAGATCGATGGAGTTCAAAGTGGGAGATCAGGTTTTCTTGAAGGTGTCTCCTTGGAAGGGTTTAATTAGGTTCGGGAAGCGAGGGAACCTAAGTCCCCGTTTTCTTGGACTATTTACCATTCTTGAGCATATTGGTCTCCAAGCATAAAAGTTGGACTTACCACCGGAGATGGACGGAATACACCCCACGTTTCATGTGTGTTATCTACGGAAGTGCTTAGCGGAGGAAGAGAGTGTCATACCGCTATCCGAGATTCGAGTGGACGACCATCGTTGTGTCGAAGAACCCGAAGCCATTTTGGAAAAGGTAATCAAGAAACTCCGGCACACAAAGATGTGGCAATGGTGAAGGTTCAATGGAAACATCATCGCGGTGCGAATGTGACTTGGGAAGCGGAGGAGTACATGAAGCACCGGTACCCTCGTTTGTTTGATTAGTTAGGATTTCGAGGACGAAATCATTCCTAACTTGGGGAGGATTTTAACGCCCCGAATTTTCGTTGTATAATTCTAGCGTAACACTTCTAGTCTTGTATATTGTTAGATATTGTATTCTCGCGCTTACCCTGTTTGTGCGTATCGCGTGTTTAGCAAGTTCGTGTGTTGAATCTTGATTTATGGAATGAGAAACAGTGGGCTACGCGAGTTAGATCGCGACTTGCAAGTCGCGGCAGAAGTCGCGTAACCAACTGTCCGTTTTCCATTTCAGGAACACGGGCGACCTATGTCGCGACTTAAGGCCGCGGCATAACTCGCGAGATCCCCTGGTCGCCCCAAATACGAGTTTTTCCCCATTTTCCTCATTGATTTATCTCATCTACCCTCTTTACTCTCTCTCAACCCTCATAAATGTCCCCAACCGAAATTTAGGGTTTCCTTCCCCAATCTACATCATTTATTGCTAAGAAGTTGGAGTTTCACCTAAGGATTCAAGCTTTGGGAATTTTGTCATCTTCTCTATTGCCATCTTCTCCAAGGAACAACTAGGGTTTGGGTTTTCTTCAAAAACCCACTCAGTGAGTTCATCATTTTCATAAAACTCTATACATGTTCAAATCATACTTTTAACGTACTAGACCTCTCCATTTTCATTTACGTAACTTCGGGTGCATTTTCACTTACCCTATTTTGGGGAGTCTAGGGTTCATATGTGTGGAAAGAGTTTAACAAACGAAAGAGGATATCTTGGATATATGTATGAAGGAAGCTTATCACTATGTTTTCTATCCTCTAGCTTCAATGATTTGTAGATGATGGGTAAATGCTATTTTCATCTAACTGTTGATAAGTTTGTACTTTGGGAACTTGTTTTACTATAACCTTGGGCTGAATATGTGGAACCTCTTGGAAAGATTATGCAAGTATTTATGCAAAAACCTTCTTTATCAATATTGCGGTCATCATATCTTAATGTGGAAATACCGGTTAGCTTGTTAGCTCTATGTGACATATTGGGTTGCATTGGGAGTCATGACCCCATATTTGTTGATTGCATTTAGTCCGACATAGGGACGCGAGTCTCTTACGTCGATGCACGTTTAGACATCGGATTGGGCTATAAGTCCTACGTGCTAAGTATGTACGATATTGGATGAGGAGCTCGACGTAAGGGCCCTTTTAGGGTTGAAGTCGAGTTTTCGCAGGTGTACGTTTAAAGCCACGGAGCCTAACATCCCTTACGTGTACTTTTATGTGTTTGGCCTTACTAGCTGTCAAGTGGCCTATTTTTGTGTTCTGACATTTGCGTTAGTATGCGGGCCTCCCTCGTTAAACCAAGAGGTAACTGTTCATAGTAAAAGTACTATTATTCTTATCACAACTCCACCTTACTTATTTACGCTTAACATTGTTTACCTCAATTTAAATGTTTGATCTCACTAGGCGTTAGCCTAACACTTTTTCTTAAAATGGCATGTATAGCAGGTCAACCTAGCGCTGGGTGTTGTCGGGATTGAGGGGACGACCTAGGGGCAGGAGTAGTCTTTTTGGAAGATACTTTGACCAATATATCGAAGATAGTGGATACACCTTTTTGGGAGAATAGCAACACCCGAAATTAATCTTTCTTGTTTTAAGTTAGATTATTAGGTTGTTGTACTTTATTCTTCAATTGTTCCCTTGTAAAGGCTATAGCTATATTCCCCGTTTTTGGGACGATACTTTGGGTTTTGTCATGGAAGGTTTTGTATTCCCAGGTTTACCCTATTTCTAGTCGCCTTATTTCAAAACTTTCGAATCTTTATCCTCTATAAACTAACATACTCCCTTGTTGTCCCCTCCTGTTTAATGGTCAATAACTGTTTATATAGGTTTCCATCTTGCGATGGTTGGAAGCGGTTTAGTAGACGGGATTTTAGATGTTCCCAACAGCGGAACGGTTCCCGTTAGTCACTCCAACGATACCATGATAATGCCTGCCCCTCCATACACGAAACTGTTGCCTTCAACTTTCCCCCGTAGTAACAAACCCTTGAATATCAAAAAATTGCTCAACCCGATACACCTAACCATACGCATCCTCCCCTCAAACAGTGGCATTTTCAATTTCCGAAACGATAATTTGTGCCTGGAACCCACACCTTTTCCACTGTTGGTCCCGACTCGGACCCCAACCCGCTGCACCATGGTGGCAGTCCTGTCGGCCCCATCGAAAATTTTTCCGGTCCCGAATAATAAGTCCCATGACCCGTTATTGGTGGAAACTTACCCGAAAGAGAGCTGTTGACCTCCTGAGATTGCGGAATTGGGAACCCCTGCTCATAAAAAACCAAGCCCTACGACTGGATCAGTGGTTGAGTGTCGATCGTTGACGTTGGCATGGCCGTCATAGGCGGTGGCGGCGGCTTGGAGGTCTCCTCCTACTGCAGCAGCAACTTCATCACCTACTCATGCCGTTTTTCAGACTAAACGCAGGGAATTAACCGCCATTTCTAGCTTCTCGAATCTTTCCCCTGCCTCTGCCTTGTATTGAGCCAAATCATTCTCCACATCAACGATTTCCGTCATGGATATCCCGAAAAAATCATAGGTTGCAGGATACTAGCTCTAATACCAATTGATGAGAATCAAATTGAGAATCATATTTTATTGATGAACCGCACCCGAAATCGAATGCTTTAACAACAATCGCGTCTAAAATTCAAGAACCAGAAATCTCTCGTCCAAAGACAATAAACAAAAGTAATTTTTTGCCTAAACCCTAGAGGCAATCAATCTAAGGCTAAAAACGATCCCCCTCCCAAAAATACCAAAACGTACCTAAAATAGCTAATAAAGACAAGATTAGATAATTAATTATAATTAATGACGCCTAACCCCCTTCAAGTTTCAATTGATCCCTTGTCCCCCTTCCTTTTGCGAAGATAAACCAAACCCCAATGGTCTCAGTCATGGTTCATATCTGGTAGTTATGGCATTGTTTACCCTAGAGTCTATTAATAAATAGGGAGTAAGCAGGAGTGAAAGATCATCCAGAAAATTGTTGAGTGTCTTCCTTAGGAGACCTCTGCCCTCTCAAATAGCCAAAAAACCCTTTTGTCTTTCTAACTGAAGCACCCATATTAGTTCTAATCAATCTATATTCTAATTCCATTGACTGTAAGATATTTATTATATGTACTATGAAAACAATTTATTTATCTGAGAGATAATGAGATATATCATTAAAATTTGTAACTTCACTAAATAATCTGTCAAAGAAGTGATGAACAAGAATATGATGTCAAATACATAGATCATACAATAATGTCAATACCTGAGGTATATCCATGAGGAAAGTGGCACTTGGAGAGCTCTGATGTAAATAGTTTCTGACTTGAGCGAGCATTGTTGGTATATGGTCCCATGGCACCCTTTTCATCTTCAAGCACTTCAAGTCATTGAATAGACAAGGTTCAAGCGAGAGTTAATCCAAGCATTTGGAGATAACCTTGGGAGTTGGAACATAACATACAAAAAAATATATATACAAACGTAAGAAAATAGAAACGGTCAATATTGTCTTCATACATTTACAAAAGAATAAGATGACAATGAATTATGAATATATGCCAATATTTTTTCTCAAGTAAGAGGTTAATAGCTATTAAAACTTCTTTTGTGATAAAAAATGGCCAACAGATTGACACAAAAAAATCATGGGAGAAAAAGTGGCTTTTTCCAAAATTTCTATGCGGTTTCTGAATCTCTATGCGGTTTCTATCTTTTTCCAAAATTTCCTTTAGTTTCTGAATGATGTTCAAAACTTTTTAATTTTTTTTTTATGATTCTAGTCAACCTCTTGAGCATAAAAATCATGAAGAACTGCATAATATTAATCCATTTAATGGCAAAAATATCTTCAACAGTTCCAGTTTGTTAAAACTTTTGTCAAAAGATTTGGCATTTGACAGATGGAGGACATTGAGTTTCTTAAATGTTGTCTCTATGGTTTGTGTTGAAGAGTAGAAGGTCTGTTATGATGGAATTAATGTTGGGAACGAATAACATTCCATAGATCATACCCTATATATAACATCATGGAACAAATTTTTTGGTGATTGTCCGGTTTTGGACACTAGTGTGCCTTTTCGGGATGTACTAGAAGAAAATTGCATTCCTTTCTTTATGGACAAGTTTATTGCTAAGAATCGTTGACCTCATCTATCCACAATTCAATAATTTTAAATAATTACAGTAAGGATGATAATAATTAATAACCATGAAAATTGTATACCTTAATGACGATCATATCAATGATAAGACATTTGGCACTCCAGAGTTTCTGGAACAAATCGAGTAGTTTTGGAGTATCTATCTTCAATCTTATGAGAGGTATCCAAAGAGATATTCACTTCCTCTAGAGAATCCAAGCCTTCTGTGGACAACTAAAGAAAAACTGCCGTCATAGTCCTGGACTGATGCTGTCAGGTTCTTAAGTTGAGGAGCAACCACATGGAAAACCTCAGGAAAGTTGTCGGGATCTGTAACTGTAAGATTAGAAAGTTGTGGAGCAGAAACATTGAAAACCTCAAGGCGAACATGGAACAATGATGTAAAGTGAGGCATGTCAAATTCACACACTTGAAAAAAAGATCGAGACTTGCATCTCTTTGATCACCTAATTGCTGATTACGCAAATTTAAGGTTTCTAAAGCCGAAAAATCCCAAGCTGAATTAGGTACGCAAGAACCAGCACATAAGCATCATCGTTTGGTTGCAAGGGTGACATGTTTGAGACCGTGAGAACTAAAGACTTTTCTAGAGAACCTGAGCCGTCTCAAAATCAATTGCCTAGCATTATGCCAATATACATAGTTTATGACACTTTTGACAATAGACCGAGTGGGTGCTCCTGTGAATGAGAGCTCAACTGCAGAGACTTCTGTATGATGGTTGTGGTGAGATAGTGTATGTTCCATGAATTTGGAAAACTCAGGCAAAGTACGAAACATTTCATTATTTAAGTTAAGACAGGGTGTTGAAATCCAAATATGCTTCCATTTTGAAACAGTTCAAGTATCTTCTATAATCTCAAGTTTGAGATTCAAATCTATATTTTTATATATATAAAGGTGTATACAGAGATGACTATTTATACACCTAATCATAAACTAACTAACCAAATAATAAGGTATTAGATCACATATCTATTGGATTCAAGATCATCCAAACTGAAGATCGCAATCTGAAGCTAAAGCCGGAACGTCGACTCTCGATATTAAAGTCTAATGTTACTTTATAATAAATGTTAAAGTTGTTTGTTATTGTTGTTAGTATTTTATGTTTATTCTAAATATCTAATTAATAGATATTTAGATATTAGTTAGTTTATTATTAGTTTTAGATATTTGGTTTATATTGTTTAATATTGCAACTTGTTGCTGCAAGTGGTTGTATTAGGTGTTTGTGTGTTAGAGAAGCTAACATAAGAAAATATCAGATCAAATTAGAACACACACACAAAAGGTTTAAAAAGAGAGAAAACACATCCAAAGCTTGAATCGATCAACCTTGTAACTATTGTTATTAATCAATACAAGTTGGTAATCATTTTGTGTTGTTGTTTCTATAAACTTGATAAGTATTGTGGACCCTCAATTGGTATCAGAGCCTGAGTAAAGATCAAAATCAAGTTTTAAGAAAACGACTCTGTGCTTACTGTGTTCTTCATTTGAAAAATCGATTTCGAGTTTTAGAGTGTTTTAGGTGTTAAAATCGATCAGGTTGTGATCGATATACATGCTAGATTGAGTTGTGAGTGTTTGATTTCAGTTTAGAGCTTAAATCGAGTTCCAAAATTTGTGATTTTGTTGACTGAGTTATCGTCCAAAAAGTTACTGTGCCATCAATTTTATTTTCAAAAAGTGATATTTATCGAGATCGGGTGGTCACAATCAGTTCTAGAAGTGATTTTAGACATATCGGTAGAGTTTGGTACTGCTAATCGACGTTGATACAGGTTTTTTAGTCGAATTTTCGAAGTACAGGAGGAACTCACACAAACACAGGGAAGAACTCACGCAAAGCTCACTTTGCGTGACACACTTTGCGAATCAGACGAATCACGCAAAGTCCACTTTGCGCTTCCCACGTATAACGCAAAGCTTACTTTGCGCAACCAACTGATCACGCAAAACTCACTTTGCGCAAAGAACGTCTCGCGCAAGACTCAGTTTGCGCAACTCTCTTGAAAAGCAAACCTCAGTTTGCGCAACCTTCTAGTCACGCAAACTTCAACTTTGCGCAACACTCGCATCACGCAAACTTCACTTCTCGCAACAAGAAGGATACGCAAACCTCAGTTTGCGCAACCCACTCGTCACGCAAACCACACTTTGCAGGACCCCGTGCTAAGTCTGCCTAGGGGGACAAAATTTCTTGTGTGATCAAATTTTATCTGGACTAACGGTCAAGTACAAGTTCTTATTGCTCATCAATCAGAAACATAATGAATTCCAGCGAAGCTAATTCAATCAATATGGATGAGAATACACCTGTACTTTACAAAGGAAGGATTTCTGACTTGGAAGCAGAAGGAGAGAAGAAAGAGACAACACTCTTGTGCTTGATGAGTCAGATGAAGATAAAAACCGAAGTTGATTCTAATAACGAGGTATATGATCAAATGCATGCCATGAAGTTAAAACTCCAAGATTTAGAGTTGATTCTTAAGCGTGAAAATGGTGTTATTACTGACAAAAACTAATCGATACAGAAACTTAGCGATGAAATTGCTGAGAAGAAAAAATATTGGTTGAGGTTTTACATAGAAACAATGACACCAGCGCGAAAGAACAGACTATAATTCTTAAAGAGAATTCTGAACTCAAGTCTAAACTGCTAAAAAGTGAGCTTGATTTATATGAGCTTACGAATTTGCAATCTTCAACTTCCAAAGAAAACTTTTCTTTACTTGGTAAATTAAAAAGTTTGGAAGAGAAGTTATACAAAATAGGTCAAACTGAACAAACTATTCATCTGAACAAACCCAAAGAGGAAATAGAGAGATGAGGAATCGGTTATAAGAATCCTCACTGTCTTCAAAAAGGAATTTCTGAAGTGCCTGCACTTTATGATCATCTTTCTATGAAATTAGCTCGACGAATCCCTGAGTTTAAAACTTTCTGTACTAAACTATCTGAAAAGGAAGAAGCCGACGAAACTGAATAACGTTTGAAATCATCTAAAGTTCATCTTCCATTTTATTATGCGAAGATGAATAATAGTTATAATGAAAATCTAATATATCAAAAGAAGAAAACTCTTTCAAGTGATTTCTTTCAAAGTTATTCTGAAAAAGAAATGGAGGCGAAGCCTATTCAAGGTAAAATATATGTCCCTCCTCTTGTTTTAGAAAGTAAAATTTCTGAACTCGATAATTCTTTAACAGATGAAAGACTTTTGATGAATATTGAACAAAAAGTTTTTTCAACCGTGCTTAAAAATGTTGTTCTTTCTAACGCTTCAAACTCTAAAGATATGTTAGGTCTAAACTCTGATGGTGTTTCAGATGAGTGTTTTGAACAATTTGACTTTAATACCAAACTTCCAAAAACCAGTATGCCTGTTAACAGTGCAAAATCAACGAAAGTTGATAAACCAGTCTCTGTGGAAGCTAAAAATGTTAAAGGTAAGATTAAATCTCAGCATTCACAGAAACCGATCACTACCGGTAAGCCGAAGAAGGTGCATTCGTTTGTTGCTCAAAAGTCTAACTCACAAGTTTCAAATGTTTCAGCAATGAACAAGAAAAGACTTGAAGTTAAATCTAAATGGCAACCGAAACGGGAGTTTGACGAGACTGCTATATCATGTTCTAGTGCTGACTGTAATAAGATTACTACTAGTAAAGATGATATAACTGTGGATGTTGCTTTTTCTAAACCAAAACTTGTTGATTCTCGCAAGAAATTTTCAAAACAGCAATTATTCCAGTTATCTTTGTCTGCTAGAAAGTTTTCAAATTATGATAGACATGATTATGCTTCTTGTCAAGATTCTGACATTTGGTTTGGAACATATCATGTTCCCTCTTATCATTCAAATTCTTTATCTGATTCTAAAAAGCAAAACGGACCCAAATTTCAATGGGTACCAAAATCTTGTGCTAACACAGTAGGACCCAAATTCCAGTGGGTACCGAAAGCTAAATCTGTGTTGTAGGCACACAAAGTTTAAAGAGAAATCGACTTCTGATTATGTACAAATCAGGACTCGTTCTTCAATGACAAGACATTGGTTCTTGAGTAAATCAGTTCAAGACCCGCTCCTAAATGCTCAAGAGTCTTAATTCCATCTTTGTTTTAATACTATTTAAATCAATTGTTTCATTATTTCTCTTGTGCAGATCCGTCATATGTGGTACTTGGATAGTGGATGCTCCAAGCATATGACTGGACAAAAAGATATGTTGTCCAATTTTAAAGAGAAGTATTGCGGATCAGTCAGATTCGGCAACGACCAGTTTTCTCCAATAATGGGATATGGTGATGTACAACATGACAATGTCACGATAAAGAAGGTGAGCTATGTAGAAGGCTTACGGCACAACCTGTTCAGTATCGGGCAGTTCTGTGACAAAAGCTTAGAGGTCAATTTCAAAGCCAAGACGTGTTAAGTGCGCACTGAATAAGGCGAGGAACTCTTGGTCGGAACAAGAAAGTCAGACCTCTACACAATTAACTTGTCAAAAATCCAGACTGACAAACAGGTTTTTCTAATGACGAAAGCCTCGATGCAACAAAGCTGGTTATGGCATCGAAGGCTCTCTCACCTCAACTTCAGGTACATCAACAATCTGGTCAGAGGAAAGCTCGTCAAAGGACTTCCAGCGCTCAAATATGAAAGAGAACATCTTTGTGCAGCATGTGGAAAAGGAAAAATGAAGAGGGCTCCACATAAACCAAAGCCTGAACCGAGTACAAGCGCTCTGTTAGAGTTATTGCATATGGACTTATGCGGTCCAATGCGACCTCAAAGTCTAGGCGGAAAGAAGTACATACTCGTGATCGTGGACGATTACTCGCGATACACATGGGTCAAGTTTCTACGTTCAAAGGATGAGACACCAGATGTTCTCATCACATTCCTAAAGACGGTCAAGTTTCTATGAACAGACAACGGCACAGAGTTCAAGAACAACAAGGTTGAAGAATATCTCGAATCTGTCAGGATTTCACATCAATACTTTGCTGCTCGTACGTCTCAACAAAATGGAGTGGTCGAAAGAAGAAATCGTACGCTAGTCGAGGCTGCTCGTACTATGCTAAGTCAATCAGACTTACCTCTATTTTTGTGGGTTGAAGCTGTATCGACCGCGTGCTATACACAGAATCTCTCCATGATACATCGCAGATTCAAGAAGACTCCTTATGCTTTAATCAACAACCGAACACCGACAATCAAATATTTCCATATATTTGGGTGTAAGTGTTTCGTGCTAAACGATAGGGAGAGTCTCAACAAGTTCAGTGCTAAGGCGGACGAAGGAATCTTCATTGGTTATTCCTCGACATCAACTGCATTCCGTGTTTATCTGAAGAAGTCAAAGACGGTGATTGAAAGCATCAACGTCACGTTTGATGAAGATATGGCTTCTGAACAACATAGTTCAGAACCCGCTATAACAGGAATTCTAGCTTCTGGGAAAATCAGTCCAGTACCTACGTCTCAACAGAATAAATCAGATGAAGCATCAACTTCTACTAACCAATTATCTGATTTAGATTTATTATTTGAATTGTTTTATGATGAATTTCTTGGATCTAATGTAAAGAAATCTGTTGTGGTTGACAGGATGGAAGACTTAACCACTACTCATCCAACCAGTTCAGATGTTCCTATTGAATCCAACGCCCCGATTCAACAAGAAGTTACAATTCAAATGCCGACTCCAACAGTTGAAGAAGTTCCATGTGATGAAGAGACAGAAGTAGTTGAACCAGTAGGATGTTCTGTACAGATCCATCCACAGCCGGAACAAGCTGTACCTGCTGAGCCTTTTGAACCTACCACTTCAACTGCAATCATCATTCCTCCTGAACAAGCTGAAGAAGGTACAAGTGGATTTATAGATGATACAACTGACATACATTCATATAATCCACTACCTCATGAACATAAATGGACCAAAGAGCACCCGATAATCCAGAACATTGGCGATCCATCAAAACCGGTGCAAACTAGGTCAACATCTATGAATATGTGCATGCATGACTCCTTTCTGAGCAAGTTCGAGCCAACTCGCGTATCAGAGGCACTTGCTGATCCAGAATGGGTGATCTCAATGCAAGAAGAGCTGAATCAGTTCGACGCAGTTAAAGTCTGGAGACTCGTACCAAAACCTCAAGGTAAAACAATAATAGGTACGAAATGGGTTTTCAAGATAAAGAAAGACGAAGATGGTACCGTTATCCGAAACAAGGCAAGACTAGTAGCCAAAGGATACAAACAAGAGGAAGGAATCGACTATGACGAGACATATGCTCCTGTGGCGCGAATAGAGGCAATCAGAATGTTTCTAGCCTACGCAGCCCACAAGAACTTCACGGTCTTTCAAATGGACGTAAAGACTGCCTTTCTGAATGGCATTCTGAAGGAAGAAGTCTACGTCTCTCAGTCAGAGGGTTTTGTCAATCAAGAGAAGCCAAATCACGTCTACATTCTCGACAAAGCACTCTACGGTCTGAAACAAGCTCCTCGAGCCTGGTATGATGTCCTTTCCAAATTTCTAGTCAAGTCTGGTTTTTCTAAAGGTACGGTGGATACCACTTTGTTTATCAAAAAGGAAAAAGCCGATATCATTCTAATTCAAATCTATGTAGATGATATTATTTTTGGCTCTACAAATCCTAAGTACTGTAAGAATTTTTCAAACCTTATGGTGTCTAGATTTCAGATGAATTTGATGGGAGAGATGAATTTCTTTCTCGGTTTACAAGTCAAACAATTTTCATCGGGTATTTTTATCAATCAATCAAAATACATTATGTATATTCTTCGGAAGTTCAAAATGGAAAATTCAAAATCGATTAGTACCCCAATGGCACCAGGTACTAAGATTGGCACCGATCCTTCGGGTAAGGCTGTTGATGTTAGGACTTACAGAGGAATGATAGGTTCTTTAATGTATCTTACTTCTAGTCGTCCAAATATAATGTTTTCAACATGCTTATGTGCACGATATCAGGCCAATCCTAAAGAAATCCACGTGTCTGCAGTGAAGCGCATATTTAGGTATCTGAAGGGCACTACAGATCTTGGTCTGTGGTATCCTAAAGATACTAGTTTTGAACTAACAGCGTATACAGATGCAGATCATGCAGGTTGTATGTTAGACAGGAAGAGCACGTCAGGATATGTACAGTTCCTCGGTCATAAGCTCGTAAGTTGGGCATCGAAGAAGAAACTTTGTGTTTCAACTTCCACGGCCGAAGAAGAATATGTAGCTGCTGCTAGCTGCTGTTCTCAGGTCTTATGGATGAGAACTCAATTGCGCGACTACGGTTTCCACTTCAACAAAATCCCGATATACTGTGACTCCAAGAGCGCCATCGCAATAACAGCGAATCCTGTTCAACACACAAAGACTAAACACATAGACGTCAGGTATCATTTTATTAAAGATCATGTCGAAAAAGGAACAATTGAACTTTTTTTTGTAAAAACTGATTATCAGCTTGCCGATTTGTTTACCAAACCTTTAGACGAAAAGAGGTTTAACTTTCTTGTCTCTAAGCTTGGTATGCTAAATCTAAAGATTTAATCAGTAGTTACCTATCAAAGTTTTCTAATTGTATAATTTTTCATCATTTCTTCATTCTTAATTCTGATTGATATCTGCACTTCTATATTTTGTTCATGATCCAAGGGGGAGTATGAGAAGATATTGACAAGTGATCAATCTTCTTTTGAGGGGGAGCTCATAAGATTTTTGCATTCACCTTTTATGTCAAATTTTTGTAATGCAAGATTTTAGGGGAAGCTCTTCAAGTCAAAGGAGTTTGGATATGACTTCTGATTTTTTCTGATCAGAACTCGTACTTTAACAGTTTTACTGCTTTTTGTCTTTTCAATTTAAGTGAATAAATTTGCTTTGACTTGACATAAGACTTTTGCAGAATTCTTGAGAGATGCTTACAAGTTCATATGTTTATGACTTTAAAGATTAGCTTCATGAGATGAAAGATCGTACGTAAAGATATAATTCTATATCTTCATATCATATATGGTTGAAAGAAGGACAACTTTCAATCATCGAAAACATTGTTTTCAATGTTCAAACCACTTCCCGATTCTCAAAACGAATTCATGAATTAGAAGTGGGACTTTAAATGTTTTCAAGAAATATATTGTGCTTTAACTGAAATAGTTAAACCAATCTGAGCATCATATGCATCATAGAAAAATAAGGATTTCTTTGTGCTAGGAATTAACACAACTTCTATGAAATCACCTTAACCAGTGATTTCTACCCAAGAAGTTAATCCAAAGTGATTAAGTGTGAGAAGTCGAAAAGAATTGAGTGATGAGATATAATTGAAAAAGAAAGTTTGGTTAGAGTGAGCTAAATGTTTAAAAGAAAGAGCGTGTGAGAAAAGAGTTAAGAGAATATCACAACTCTGAACCAACTTTTTCTGAGCCGGGCAACCACATTACTAGTTTTTCACAATTCTTTCATGATCATTATTGAAACAGGCAACTAGCCCATGCCAACTCTTGATCAAACCTCACCAACTACTCATTTTCTTCTCAACAAGAAAGTGTTTCACATTTTCAAAGGGGATGCAGCACATTTGCTATCTGATTTTCATTTGGAAAATCTGGATATTGAAAAGAAGGAAGTCTGCCCCACCTTCGCACTTCACTCATGCACATTGAGTCTGTGTTTAACTTACTGTTGTCTCAGTGGTTTACACAATTTTGAGCGAAATAAGCAATCATCAAGTGCTTAATTCTTTCTATCACAAGCACGAACACACAAGGAATTTGTTTCTTTGTCATAACGTTTATAGAAATTACCTTTGTGGTGTTTCGATGATTAAATGGAAGCCCTGGGGGAGTCAACATCAAACAACTCCTTTCGATTGTGTATTTGTTACACACAGTGACTTAGTGTTACTGACAGGCATGTTAACTGATTTATTAGTTGATTCAGGTGTTACACGACTAGTTTGTCTGGATTTGCAAAGATCTGGATGAATATCTTTTGAATTGACGGATCAGTGGCTCCAAGTGGTTGACATTTCTTACTCAGAGTTTTGATGAAGTCGTTGCACTTTCCATCAAAAAGGGGGAGAATGACTACACAAGAAATGGCAAAGATCACATGTTTCAAGAATCACGTCCAAGATTGAACTCTTCAAAAGCAAGTATTCTGAAGACATGCTGATTTCAGAGCTAGAGAAAGAGATTGCATCTTCTGAGCTGAACAAGAAGACTGAATTGCTAAAATACTTTTAGTAATGATCTTGATCCAAAGGGGGAGATTGTTAGATCACATATATATTGGATTCAAGATCATCCAAACTGAAGATCGCAATCTGAAGTTAAAGCCGGAACGTCGACTCTCGATATTAAAGTCTAATGTTACTTTATAATAAATGTCAAAGTTGTTTGTTATTGTTGTTAGTATTTTATGTTTATTCTAAATATCTAATTAATAGATATTTAGATATTAGTTAGTTTATTATTAGTTTTAGATATTTGGTTTATATTGTTTAATATTGCAACTTGTTGTTGCAAGTGGTTGTATTAGGTGTTTGTGTGTTAGAGAAGCTAACATAAGAAAATATCAGATCAAATTAGAACACACACAAAAGGTGTAAAAAGAGAGAAAACAGAGAAAACACATCCAAATCTTAAATCGATCAACCTTGTAACCATTGTTATTAATCAATACAGGTTGGTAATCATTTTGTGTTGTTGTTTCTATAAACTTGATAAGTATTGTGGACCCTCATAAGGTGATAAGGATGCTAACAACTAATACTAAGATAAACATTGAAATCAGTCATGTGAGCTAATCATAAACGAGATGTTGTTATGGTGATGTGGCAGCCAAGGATATACTCTAACATCCCCCCTCAAGCTGAGCGGTGGAGCAAACCCGAAGCTTGGATGAGAGTTGTTGAAAGCGAAGAGCAGCTAACCCTTTTGTTAGGATATCTGCAGGCTGAAGAGCTGTCGGAATGTATCGAATGTGAAGCGTCTGAGCAAGTGCCATATCACGAATAAAATGTAAATCAACCTCCAGATATTTTGTCCGTTGATGAAAGACGGGATTTGTTGCAAGGTAAGTTGCCCCCATATTATCACACCATAAAGTAGGAGGACAGTCAGATTGGATGTGAAGTTCATGGAGAAGGGACTGCAACCAACGAATTTCAGCAGTTGTGTGAGCAACAGCTCAATATTCGGCCTCGGTACTCGATCTAGCAACAGTGTGTTGCTTCCGAGAGCTCCAACAGATTAGGTTGGGGCCTAGAAAAATGCAGTAACCTATAGTAGAACTAAGATCATCAGGGCAACCAGCCCAATCTACATCAGAGTACGCATGTAAAGTCACATCATATGAACGTTTAATAACAAGCCCGTAAGTGGAGGTGCCACGTAAATATCTGAGTATTCTCTTAACAACAACCAAGTGGCGATCAGTGGGAGTTTGCATATACTGAGACACCATGCTTACAGCGTAGGCTATCTATGGACGTGTAAGAACCAGATATTGTAGTGCCCCTACAGTATGCCGATATTGGACAGGATCATCCAGGGGTATTCCGGAAAATCGGGAGAGTTGACGACGAGGAGAGACAGGGGTGGAGAGTGGTTTACAATCTCGGAGTCCTGTGCGATCAAGTAGATATCGCTCTTGACTTAGATCTAACCCAGTACTAGTGAATGTACCCCGTACACCAAGAAAATAGTTCAAGGTACCGAGGTCCTTGAGAGAAAATTTTGAGTGTAGGCGACCAATCAATGTGGTAATGTAGGATGAGGAACTGCCTGTAATAATGATATCATCAACATAAACCAACACATAGCAAGTAACAGATGATGTACGGGAAATAAATAATGAGGTATCTGAGACACATCGGGTGAAACCAAAACCAGTCAAAGCAGATGAGAGCTTTTCAAAACAAGCACGCAGAGCTTGCTTGAGACCATAGATGGCCTTTTTCAAAAGACATACATGATTTGGACAGGCGGAATCAGTAAAACCCGATGGTTGTGCCATATAGACCGGCTCAGATAAGTCGCCATGGAGAAATGCATTATTGACATCAATTTGTCTAATATCCCAACCACGGGAGTAAGCAATGGAGAGTACAGTACGAACAGTAGTGAGTTTAACCACAGGACTGAAGGTTTCTGAGTAATCAACGCCTTCAGTTTGGTGAAACCCTTTGGCTACCAACCTTGCTTTGTAGCGACTAACTCTACCATCAGGATGTCGTTTTATCTCGAAGACCCATTTGCATCCGACAATATTGACCTTAGGTGGTGGAGGAACCAATACCCAAGTATGATTAGTGTGTAGAGCAGAAAGTTCAGACTGCATAACATTACACCATTGAGGCGACTTTTTGGCTTGGGAAACGGTGAATGGTTCTTTTTCTGGAACTGAGGAGGGAGAGGCATGAAAGAGAAAATGGTCTGGAAACTGGGTTGGTTTTCTGGTATTGTCTCGAGAGCGTGTGGCCATATGGTGAGTGGGTGGATGAGGACAAGGAGGAGATGAGGAAGGTGAATCGGATAATGTGGAAGGTGAACGGGATGATGTGGTCTCAGATGTAGCGGGAGAGATAGGGTTAGAGGTAGAAATATTTGTAGGAAAGTTGGGAGTAGTAAAGGAGAAGGGAGGATCGGGAATGCTAACATGGGAGGATCGGTCATAGGATGAAGGTGTTGGAGAGGTATTTATAGAGGGAAATGTTGTTTCGTGAAAGACAACATGCCGACTAGTATGAACTTTGGTGGTGCGAGGGTTAAAGCAAAGGTACCCTTTGTAATTTGAGGCATAACCAAGGAACAGACAGGGACGTGATTTGGGTGAAAGCTTGTCAGGGCGAAGATGTCCAAAATAGGGGTAACACAAGAACCCAAAAGTACGGAGAGAAGAGTAGTCAGGAGGTGTTTGGAATAGTTTTTGGAATGGGGATTGACCATTAAGGGAGGAGGAGGGAAGTCTATTTATCATATAGGTGGCGGTAGAGTAAGCATCGGCCCAAAAATATTTGGAGAGATTGGCATGAGTTAAAAGAGTAAGAGCAATCTCAGATAAATGATGGTTCTTTTGTTCTGCAACTCCGTTTTGTTGAGGAGTGTATGGACAAGAGATGCGATATGTAATGCCAGAACAAGATAGAAAATTCTCCATGGACCCTTTAATAAGTTTAGGAGCCCCGTCACACTGGAAGAATTTTATCTTAGTAGATAGAAGTGTTTCAGTATGTTGTTTAAAATGGCAAAATGCTTCAAACACTTGATCTCGAGAAGTGAGGGGATATAACCACATGTATCGACTATAATCATCAATGAATGTAACAAAATATTTATAACCACAATGAGAAAGTACAGGTGATGGTCCCCAATTGTCACAATGGACAATGTATAAAGGTGATGGACTATGAGAGGTATGTGAATCAAATGGTAATTTAGTAAGTTTGGAAATATTGCACGAGTTACAAGGAAATGGTAACCTTTTATTATTTGACGAAGAAAGTTTATTCAAGACATATTTTCCCGGATGCCCAAGACGACAATGCCAAAGTAGAGTGGAAGATAACTCAGTAGAAGTAGAAGATGCAGCAGCGAGTCCATAAAGATTATGTGGGTGTGCTGTAATGTGGTGGAGGAGTTCCCCTGTCAATCTCTGAACAAAGAAACCAAGAGGTGAGAAAGCAACTATACAATGATTATCACGTACAAGTTGAGAGATGAACAAAAGGTTTTTGGTCAATCCAGGGACTAACAAAACATTTTTGAGTTTAAGGGTACAATTAGAAAGTAGAAGGCAGAAATGACTAATGTGTGTAATGTTAAGTGCCATACCGTTTCCGACTATCACTTTATCTGATCCGGTGTATGGTTGATCTCCATGTACCAAATTAGGATCAAATGTCATATGTGCAGAGGCACCAGAGTCAGAAATCCAAGAGTCTACGGTCTCACAGATATCAGATAAAGACTCGTTTGTCAGCCGAACATTTAGTGCAAAATGATTTTTAGAAAACAAGTTGGAATTGCGTGGAGGATTATACTGTGTTCTGCACCTGGGCCCAATTTGCGAAATGTGTTGGGCCGAAACCAGAGTCTGATGGTTCTGGATTTTGGATCTGTGGATTTGGCCTAATAAAGTCTTGTGATTGATGAAACTGAGCAGGCTAAAATGGTTGTGTTCCTTGTTGATCAATTGGGAAGAGTCGTGAGTTAAACTCGGTCTGAACTCCATGTCCCGATTGATTATATGGTCCCTGCATAAAATCAGGATTAAAATTGCAATTTTCAAAATGAGTATCAGGCCATTGTTGTTGGGCGATGTTGGCAGTAAAGTTTGAATGAGAGCCTCGTCCTCTTCCAAAATGATTTCGGTTATTACTTCCAGATGTGTAATGCCCTCGAGTTCCTCTGCCTCCTGCTGTAAGTCTGTCTACTATTATTACCTGAGTTGGACGCGAAACGATAATAGCATTTGCAGGCTTCATGGCCATGTTTCTTGCAAATCTGACAGGGAACATCCAACTTTGGATTGCTGTCATGCGAGGAGGTGTTTGTAAGGTGTAGTGCATTCATGGCCGCAACTAGTAAGCTTGGTTCTTGTTATTGCAACATTCTTTCTTCATAGACCAGAAGTCTAGATCGAAGTTCAGAGAACGACGGTTGTACACTGCAATTTTCAATGCTAAGAACAAAGGAATTATAAGTAGTATTTAACCCATATAGTGTTTTTAGGACCAAGTTTGATTCAAAAATTGGATCTCCCATTGCCTTTAAAGAGTCTTCAATTCTTTTGAGGTTATCACAATAAATCTGAATAGAACTTGTGCCCTGTTTTGTTGTTTGGTACTGAGTTTGTAAATACGATTTCTTTGCAAAGGCTTGATGAAGGTAGGAGTCCTCTATTAACTTCCATAGTTAGCAGCTGTTTTTGCATCAACAGCAAGGTGGGCCATGGACTGATTCAAGGTTGCGTTTAGACATACACTAACATAACCATCTAATTTGGTCCATTCATCAAACTCAGGCGATGTTGCAGCAGGTTGTGGGTGGTTGATATCAATATAGCTAAGCAAACCCAACATCTTTAGCACATTTAGCATCTGGTGTTTCCAGATTAGATAATTATCTCCATTGAGATTTACAGAGATGCAGTTGGTTAGGTTAGCTACTGACATATGGTGAGAGGAATTATTGGTTGGTGCAGTGGGTTCACGTGGGTTTGTCATTATCAGATGAATAAGAAGAAGAAATTTTGGTTGGTTTTAGAAGAAAAGGTAAAAGGGAATCTGTGGCTTCAAAAGGGGTTAACTAAAAAAAAGAAAGAGGTTTATAGAGATGAATACTTACAGGCGTTTGACTTTGTGAAATTTTATGATTTGTGAAAAAACTTGACGTTGATTTCTGCTATTGCTCTGATACCATGAAAGAGTTCAAGTATCTTCTATAATCTCAAGTTTGAGATTCAGATCTATATTTATATATATATAAAGGTGTATACAGATATGACTATTTATACACCTGATCATAAACTAACTAACCAAATAATAAGGTGATAAGGATGCTAACAACTAATACTAAGATAAACATTGAAATCAGTCATGTAAGCTAATCATAAACGAGATGTTGTTATGCTGATGTGGCAGCCAAGGATATACTCTAACACATTTCTTAGACAATGTACTTGTCTGAATAGCATATTTCATGTCAAGGAATGATAGAATGTGATAAATAATCTCATCTGGCAAATTGCTTATTCTATCTTCTTCTTCTTCTTCTTCTTCTTCTTCTTCTTCAATGATAATTGCTCCATCGTGTTCCAGATCCATCAGCTCTGCAATGAGCCTTGCTCTATATGCTTGGATAACGCTTTCCATTTAAAGCATCTGAATTTTGTTAATGTAGATCAGTACAATTAGTTACAGAAATAATCATACTTAGGAGCCGTTTACCAAAATGCTTGCCAGATAAGCGCTTACCGATAAAGACATTACTCTTATTTACCGTATAGTATAGCATTCCTGACCATTAAAATTGGTTGTTGGTAAGCTTCATAAACCCGATAAGCACTTACCGGGTAAGAGTCATTACCTTACATACCAAGTAAGACTCTCGGTTCTTGTTATGACTCTTACCGGGTATGATTCTAGGTAGTTTCCATGATCAATAGCTAAGGACCATAAGGTAAGTGATACCAGTAAGCGCTTACCTGGGTAAGTATTTAGTAAACGACCCCTTAGACTTGTATTGAAACGAAAACTGAACAATATCGCCATACAAGAAATAAGAAAGAAAAATTGGAAGGAAATTAAAGAAAAAGGAAATAAAAACCACACTATACCAAAACAAGTAGACTTAGAACCTTTGCTAAACGAAAAAACCTTTTCATACAATGCAACCCAATTCAAAGGCTATGACCTTCAAACATCTACAACACTAGAATATCAACTATGAGGTACCAACCTTACTTAAAAAAACAATGATAAGTCGTAGATAGTTTTAATGTTACACAAAATAACAATTCAGAATTATATAAAACTTCCCCTCCAATGAATTGCAACAAAACCATTTTTCAACAAGCCTTTTATCTCCATCTAAAGCTTTATGCTAGGTTACAATGAACCCAATACATATATATATATATATATATATATATATATATATATATATAGACGAAGAAAAAAAAGTTACTGTGAGAAGGTAAGAAGATATCAAACCCGCCTATTGATCGTGCGGGATTGATCAGGTGCATCTCATCCTAATGTGCATCCAAGAATGGAGATCCCTTCTTACCATTCTATTTGAGCATTAGGATACATAACAATTTTACATGTTATACATGTGATATTAGCAGACTTCCATTTTATGTTCTTAAACAACTAATTTATTTGCTCATTACTTATTTTGTTGATAACTAATTGAAGAAAAAAACTAGGGGTTACGAGAAAATAAAATGATCAACCTGCTTCAATGTAGCCATTACCCCTACCAAAGTTACAGTAATACATGCAATAAAATCCTAATATATACCCATATATGATTACGAACATGAATGCATATAATTTTTAATCTGTCGCAAATTACCGACGGATTTCTGACGTCCTTTAGGAAATCCGTCAGTAATCCGTCGGAAACTAACATGTATGTATGTATGTATGTGTATGCTCGTATGTATATAGTACATATATATATGTATACACGTGTATGTCGTAAGTGTGTGTGTGTGTATATGTCTAGATCATGTATTGTATACATATGTATTGTTTGTATGCATATAGCACATATGTCTATATCATGTCTAGCTATGTATATATGTGTGTGTATATGTCTACAGATCATGTCTATGTATGTGTGTATGTATGTATTTCTATAGATCATGTCTATGTATGTGTGTATGTATGTATGTATGCATGTATGTATGTCAATAGATCATGTCTATGTATGTGTGTGTATGTATGTATGTCTATAGATGTATTGTATACATATGTATTGCTTGTATGTATATAGCATATACGTCTATATCATGTCTATGTATGTGTGTATGTATGTATGTATGTATGTATGTATGTATGTTTGTATGTCTATAGATGTATTGTATACATATGTATTGCTTGTATGTATATAGATATGTCTATATCAAGTATATGTACGTATATATGTATCTATGTCTATAGATGCATGCATGTATATGTATATCATGTTTATGTATATGTCGTATAGTATGCATATGTATATCATGTGTACGTATGTATGTCTATAGGTGTATTATATACATATGTATTGCTTGTATGTATATGTATATGTCGTATGCATATAAATGTGTGTATGTCATGTACATGTCTATGTATGTATGTATGTCTATATAGATGTATGTATGTATGTCTATGTATGTATGTCTATGTATGAATGTATGTATGTATGTATGTATGTATGTATGTATGTCTATAGATGTATGTATGTGTATAACACTTTTGGTCCTTGATCTAACTGGAATTAACGAGAAAAGATAACGGTCGTTAACTGTTTCCGTTAAGTCCAGTTACTTCAAAGGTATTTTAGTCAATTTAAATATAATTTGATAAATTAATAATATATTTAATAATTTTAATATTAAATAATATATAATAATTTATTTAATAATTATTAATAATTTTAAAAACAATATAATTTAATAATCATTAATAAATTAAATGTAAATTTATTTTAATTTTAAAAAAGGGAAATCTGTCCGACGGATTATTTATGTCGGTAAACACCGAGGCGACGGATATTCCGTTGGAAATCCGTCGGTGATATTCGGAAATTTCTAAAAAAAATGGCGGGCATAAAGCCCTAATTTTTCAATTCATCCCTCTCATCGCTCCTCTCATCGATCTCTCCTCTCTTCCCTCTCACTCACTCACTGCCATCGCTCCTCCCTCTTGATCTCTCCTCTCATCGCTCCTCCCTCACTCCGGCGACCGACCAAACCCCTCACTTTTCCGACGACACACTTCTCTCTTCCCTCTCACTCACTTCCATCGCCCACTTCGCTGACCATCGCTCACTCCGGCGACCGACCATCTCACTCACTGCCATCGCTCTCACTCACTCACTGCCATCACTCACGGTATTTTCCTCTCTCTACCGCTGCTTGATCTTTTGTTTGAAAAAGGTGTTTGAGCATTTCTTTGTAATTTTCAGTAAATATGGAGATAAAATGTTTGAGCATTTCTTTATAATTGCTTTCTGGAAATGTGATTGATTTGATCAAATGTTTGAGCATTTCTTTGTGTTTTAATGCACTGCTTTATGGAAATATGGAGATAAATTTCTTTCAACTTGTGTTCAGTTTCCACATAAGGTTTTGATGGTATGCAGTTTATATGGGTACTGGATGAATATTCAACAGAATAGATCTTTGTAATCTGAGTTTTACAAAAATTAATGAAATCGGACATTTGTTAATTTGATGTGGTGAAATTTGAAATTGAAAGAAAGAAAGTTGGATTTAATGTAAGAAATCTGATAGATTCAATAAGACACTTTGTTATTTTCAATCATTGTTGAGCATATGTGGTCATGTTTACATGGATCTACAATTGGATCTATGAAGGTGCTGGAATTGACAGTTAGCATTATCATAATGCTTTCTACATGGTTCAAGCCAACATCCTTCCAGGGCTGTTTGAAAAAGAAAGAGGCATTGATGAGTGTGTTGATAGTGTTTATTGAAATTCAGATTGCAGAAACATTCATTAACACTTGGTGTTTGAATGTTGAAATTTGAAAAGGTTTAATGTTTCTAAAGTACTGAATCGATATATGTTAGGGCGTTGTCATCTTTTAACCATCTATGTGTTGATTTTTTGGGTTTTTAGGTCTTTTTTCGGATTGCCATTGTCGGATTATGAATCGTATATGTTTGTGCCTCCCAACTGCAGGTCTTGTTTGAGCCAAAGGGTCTGCTGTTACCCTTGAGTTAAATGGGTTCACCTTTTTGTGCCATGGTGATTTGCTCTATCGATATGTAAGTCTTCGTGCTTGGAATTTTAATCAAATTGCATATATAAGAATGTGTTGTAGAATGTGTTGTAGTTTTGCGTAGAATGTATGTATGGAATCTATGAATATGATAAGCAGAAGATCATGCATGTACGAAATCTATGAATATGTGGGTGTGGATTTATGTATCTATGTGTGATATCGTTTATGATAAACTTGATGATGATTTAATAAACTTGTGATATTATTTAGTTGGGTTGCCAATTGTTGGGCAAACATTATGCTTGATTTTATTTATTTATTTTAGTTGGGTTGCCAATTGTTGGGCAAACATTAGGTTGATGATGATTTGATAAACTTGTGATATTATTTAGTTAAGTTGCCAATTGTTGGGCAAACATTATGCTTGATTTTATTTCTTTATTTTACTTGGGTTGTCAATTGTTGGGCAAACATTAGGTTGATATACGGCTTTATTCATTTTATAGTCGTTATTCCGCCAAAATTTTAAAAAACATATGTTGAAGTCATTCAATAGCCTTCTAACTTCATTGACACCTACGGTTTGACTTATAAATAGTCAAACCATTACACGTAGGGTTTTAAACTTTCCAAAACACTTTTCTTTGATTGTAACCTACGGTTTTGACTTTCCAATAGTCAAACCGTTACACTTAGAGTTTTAAAGTCATTGAAAGCTCCTCTAAACCTACGGTTTGACTTTCAAATAGGCAAACCATTACATGTAGTGTTCAATAACCTTCTAACTTCATTGACACCTACAGTTTGACTTTTAAATAATCAAACCATTACATGTAGGGTTTTAAACTTTCCAAAACACCTTTTTTTGATTGTAACCTACGGTTTTGACTTTCCAATTGTCAAACCATTACACTTAGAGTTTTAATGTCATCCAAAGCTCCTCTAAACCTACGGTTTGACTTTCAAGTAGGAAAACCATTACATGTAGTGTTCAATAGCCTTCTAACCCTATTGACACCTATGGTTTGACTTTTAAATAGTCAAACCATTACACGTAGGGTTTTAAACTTTCCAAAACACCTTTCTTTGATTGTAACCTACGGTTTTGACTTTCTAATAGTCAAACCGTTACACTTAGAGTTTTAAAGTCATCGAAAGCTCCTCTAAACCTACGGTTTGACTTTCAAGTATGCAAACCATTACATGTAGTGTTCAATAAACTTCTAACTTCATTGACACCCACGGTATGACTTTTAAATAGTCAAACCATTACACCACCTCTATCTTGGTTATGTCGACTAACTACTTCTTTCTTTGTTGTAGTTGGTGAATATGTCGACAGATAGAGGATGGATGTATAGAAAGAACGACAGTCGGGGGTTTCTTAGCGTCGACTATATTGTTGCAATGGACTGTTTTTTGGACTATACCTTTGCCAATGAAAGGATTGTTGATAGGAAACCTTCACGTGATGGAATAGTGCTTCGTATCAGATGCCCTTGTAAGAAGTGTCAAAACTTACGCCATAAAAAAAAGGATGACGTGAAGCTGTATTTGATGAAGCACGGTTTCATGCCTGATTATCCCACATGGTAGGCACATGGTGAAACCTATTACCATAATGAAGGGCATCAAGACGTGGGTCAATCTTCGGAAGTAGATCATAATGAAGGGTATGTTGAAATGGTGAACAATCACATGATACATGATGGCATGGCATGGGAAGAAGAAACCCCTAATCGTTTTGCCCAAGGATTTTATGACATGTCCCCATTATGGGACGGGTGTCCAAATTACTCGAAATTAGGAGCTGCGACGAGATTGTTGAATTGGAAGGCAGAATGTAATGTACCTGAGACGACTTATAATCGAGTTGTTCCTATAATTAAATAGATGCTATCCGAGGGTGACAAACTACTCGGTAACTTCTATGAGACGAAGAATAGTTTGAAAAAGATTTCTCTACCAAAAGTAAAGATTGACGCTTGCAAAAACCATTGCGTGCTATTTTAAAAGCATGATTCTGAGTTGACCCATTGTCGGTATTGCAATAAAAGTCGTTACAAGACTAGTGGACGAAGCAAAGTCCCTAGCTTGATGTTGACGTACTTGCCTATTGTTCCTAGACATCAAAGATTGTATATGTCAAAGAAGACGTCTAAAGAGATGACTTGGCACAACGATCATCAGACAGAACCGGGTGTGATGGTACATCCAAGTGATGGTGCGGCTTGAAAGCATTTCGACATGGTACATCCTAACTTCGCTTCTGAGGTCCGGAATGTGCGTCTTGGCTTATGCACCGACGGTTTCAACCCAAATAATTCAAATTCGAATCCGTATTCACTATGGCCAGTGTTTCTTACCATCTACAATTTACCTCCTTGGTTGAGTTTGAAAGATTCATATGTTAAACTTGCATTGGTCATTCCTGGTAGAAAGAGCCTCGGTCAGAATTTGGATGTGTTTCTTAGGACGCTAATAGATGATCTGAAGATGTTGTATACAATGGGTGCTCTTACGTATTATGCTTATCGTAAGAATAATTTTCAGATGAGGGTTATACTTCTATGGACCGTCAGCGACTTCCCTGCCTACGCAATGTTGTCGAGTTGGAGCACGCACGACAAGCTAGCCTACCCGTTATGCATGGGTATAGTCGATTCGTTTCAGTTAAAAAATTGAGGTAAATCTTGTTGGTTTGACTATCATCAGAGATGTTTACCTAGTGCACACCCCTTCCGACGTGATCAAACAGGATTTTTGGACGGATCTAGGGTGTTAGCCGATCTACCACCCGAGTTAACCGGTGAAGAAATATGGGAGCAGGTCCGTCATCTTCCAACTATTTACAATGGCTCCTTGTTTCGATCGACCAATAGAAAAATTATCGGCTTCGGAATCACTCATAATTGGGTGAAAAGAAGCATCTTTTAGGAGTTGCAATATTGGAAGAAGCTGTTAATCTGACACAACCTGGATGTCATGCACATTGAGAAGAACGTATTTGAGAATCTCTTTAACACTGTCATGGACACGTCAAAAATGAAAGACAATATAAAAGCAAGGAGGGATGTAGAGATTTATTGCAACCAATCGCAGTTGCACATTGCCATTTCAGGCAATAAAGTAGTGAAGTCGAAGTCGTCGTACACTTTGACCAAACAAGTATGTGAATGGTTGAAGAGACTGAACTTTCCGGATGGGTATGATTCGAATATTGGGGGGTGTAAACAAGGTAGACTACAACTTTTATAGCTTCAAGAGCCATGATTGTCATGTGTTTATGCAACGATTGCTCCCTATTGCCTTACGAGGGATGATACCGACTCCCATATAGGATGCGATAACAGAGTTATGCACATTCTTTCGTGCACTTTGCTCAAGGGTGTTACACTTAGAAGACTTGATTCCATTGCAAACAAGTATCGTTCAAACAATTTGTAAGTTGGAAAAAGTCTTCCCGCCCGTATTCTTTGATTATATAGAACACTTAGTGATACATTTGACACGAGAAGCCATAAATGGTCAGCCGGTCCAATATAGGTGGATGTATCTTTATGAGTGGTAAATGAACTTTTCCATTCAAATACTCACCTATTTATTTTCTAACACGTATTTCAATCATTGTTTAGGAAACTTGGGTCGTTTAAGAGGACTGTTAGAAACAAAGCAAGGGTGGAGGGGTCTATCGTTGAGTCTTGTCTTGTAAATGAACTCTCCACCTATTGCTCCCTGTATTTTGATCCACAGATAGAAACTCGGCATAATCGCAAATCAAGAAACTTTGCCTCAGATATTCCTAGTTCCTCAGGAATAGACGATCAATTGATCATATTCAAGGTTCCATCTCGTTGATTATTCGAGAAGGGGGGGGGAAGACCATCTTAACTTAAGGCGAGATTCACAAGATCCACACATATGTGTTGTTGAATTGTGAAGAAGTTCGACCTTTTCAATTGACTTTTGATGAGTGGATACGGCAAAGAGAACCTCATCTTGATGTAGTTGCACAAGATAAAGCTCGGGATGAAAGGTTTTCTACTTGGTTTGAACAACACGTGAGTACATAAATATGAAATTTACATATGTAATGTTACACATAAGTATTTTATTTCTTATTTGTGGTTTTATAGGTCATGCTCGGATCAACAGATTTCTCCGATCATTTGAAATCCCTAGCACGTGGACCGGGCCGATATGCTTGGTCGCATAAGGGATATTTTGTCATTGGTTACAAGTTTCTTGCGGTAACACATGTTGTTGGGAGTGTCACACATAATAGTGGCGTATGTGTGAGAGGATCTTGTTATGATGACTCCAAGTTTGATTATAACGGATTGTTGGATGACGTGTTAGAGGTGAAGTATTACTGTGTAGGCTATTGTGTTGTAGTTTTGTTCAAGTGTACATGGTTTGATAGTCTATAGGGAGTTAGAGTCGACCCTAAACATGGGTTGGTTGATATCAAATACAAGTCCAGACTCAGAGATGAGGACTATTACGTCCTAGCATCACAAGCGGAACAGGTGTATTACACACCCTATCCTTCAGGAAATAAAGATTTAAAGGACTGGTGGACAGTTGTGAAGACCAAAGCCCGTGGAATATATGAAGTTGCAGAAAGGGCTATCGATGAGTTGGATTATGATAACGTGGATGGAGAACCGTTCTTTCAAATCAACGAACAGGTAATTCATAATACAAACAATTGGGTAAATGAGGACCTCGATTCCGTCCCTCTTGTCACTGGGGAGCTCAACGTAGTCGCCACAAATGACGAATCTAGCGATGAGGAAGATGCATCAGATCATGAAGCTAGAAACGAGGAAGAAGAATTTGAAGATGTGGATGATGATGAAGATAACGAAGACGAACTTATGTAATCTGATCAGTCGTCTGATCACTAGTGTGTCGTTCTTATGTAGATATTATTCATAATAATTATATCCTTATTATATGTTTGTACACTCATATTTTTGTGTCTTATGATTTATGTACACTTATATCATTATGTGTGAACCATTCTCTATTGGTGGGACGCGGCACTAGGGGTACTAGGGGTAGGGGTAGAGGCGCTAGCAGGGGCAGTAGCAGCTCCGCCAGGCATGGTAACCCCCACGCCGACGAGCCTATCTACGAGTCCACCTTTGTTGCATCTACCGACGAGGGACTAGATCAGATCCAGCCTGAGGACGATCTTGAGTCGCCTAGAGTGGGCTCGAGGGTTAGAGGCCCCAATATTGCATCACAAACGCCCCATCCGAGTCAGCGACCGACGCTTGTGTTGTCTGCCGTTAGCGGGTAAGTAGATGTGATATATTATTAATTCTAGTGTATAATAAACCGATCCTAATGTTTTTTATGTTGTATATTTTTCAATTGTGAAGGTCTAAGGACCAGTCAGTGGCCCGGAGGGCCATTACCATCTTTCGGTCCATGTTCGTTGGTCCATGGGCTCATATTAGGGATGTCCCTGAGAAGCACTATCCACGGATGATGGATCGTTTACCGGTATGTATTTTACTCTATTTATCTAATTGAATGGATTTATTTTTACTTAATCCAAACAATGTGCATGCAGTTGTATTATTGGCCTCCTGAGATGGACGCCGACGTATTATTTGCATTCCGGCATACCCTGACGAATAGGTACGCGGGCATTATGAGAGATGCCCATAATTCGGCGAGGGATAGGGCTTTAGCTATAGATGGTGTCCGTTTCGACGGACATGACTACACGGTTCTTAGGGCACACAATCCATAGTGGATCCGACATGATTTTTGGGTCGAGATGATTAATCAGGTTTGTTTTGTTTTGAATACTTGAATCTGGTTGTACTAGGATTTATATTGATTTATTTCTTGTTTTTAACATGTATGGAACACCGATGCGTTCAGGCGTGTATATGCTAATACGGCCAATCGGGCCACCGAGTATGAGGGGATGACATCCAGACAATGTACCAGATCTATTAGTACCGCTATGCATCAGGACCGCATGGTAATTTATCATCCACTAGAGTAAATGTATATAATTGATGAATATATATATATATACATGATTTCGTTACCTACTAATAATTTAAGTTGTCTATTGTAGAGAGATGCATGGGGTCGTGAGCCTACTAACGACGAGGTTTGGGAGGCTACATACTGCACCAACAAGAAGCTTGTTTCGGGTGCGACTAGTCCGCCCACGGATCCTCCGATCTACCTTTACCCAAAGGCGGCTCGTATGGTGGTAATTTCATCTATGTATGTCTAGATTTTTGTTTGTTTTATATGGTAGATAGAAATTATAGAAAACTTAGTCTGGGCTGCCGTTGTTGGGCAGACGATAGGATTGTTTTGATAAAAGCAGGTCATGGATATATATGTTCGAATTACAGTTGAAATGCTGCCGAATTTTATATAGGTTAGTTGACTTGACAATGTCTAACTTGGTAAATTGTAGGATAACTACCATCGGATTAGGGAGGAGGAGTACCCGGACTTACCTCCCGACACTGTACCTCTCAATGAAGCCGAGTTGTGGGAGCATAGTGTTGGAGGACGGCGTAATGTCCGTATTTTTGGATGGGGACCAGTCAGGATCCCTATTATGCTATGACCGGTACGAGCGGGAGCTCGCACGATCGTCGTGATGCGGAGGTATGCTTGTCAAATGTTGTTTAACATTGTTAATTATATGTTTGTTAAATGTTGTCTAACATTGTTATATATATGTTTGTCAAATGTTGAATTTCAGTTGGATGAGCTGAGACAGAGGCTAGAGAGAGAGGAAGCAGAGATGATCCAGATGCAGGAGCGACTAGAGTGAGAGGAAGCAGAGAGGATCCAGATGCAGGAGCGACTTGACTTGTTTGAGGTGTTCATGAAGAAGTTTCAAGATCACCCATTCCCCCCCCCCTCTCCCGATGTAGGATAGTTTGTATTACGTTTTAATTTTTAGATATTACATTTTAATTTCTAGATATTAAATGAAAAATGGGCAGGTTTTGTACAGTTTTAAACTGGATATTAAATGAAAAATTTGCAGGTTTTGTATAGGTTATAAACTGGCATTTATTAATTTTTAATAAAAAATTAAATTACCGATGGATAATCCGTCGGTAAATATATTTTAATTTAATTTTTATTTATTAATAATCCGTAGGAAATCCGTCGCTAATTATGTCAGAAAATATCCGTCGGTAATTGGAGACCGTCGATGATCCATCGGAAATAACCCACACCATCGGCGATCCGTCGGAAAATGTAGCCGTCGGTGATCCATCGGTAATATTCGTCGGTGATCCGTCGGAAATATTAACGCCGACCACTGAATTTCTGAGGGACATTTACCGACGGATCACCGACGGATTTTTCCGTTGGTGATAGGCCTCTTTTTTGTAGTGCGACAGCTTCCCCAAAATTTCTCCAAAATGGAGAACCAAAATTCAAAATCTTCAAAAAAAAAAAATTATATCCATCTCCAACAGATTCCCCATTTTGGAGGTAAATCATTTATTATATTATTAAAATATTCTATATATTTAATAAAATATTATTTCTCTCACCTAAAGATTTCATTTCAAAAATTCTTATTGGTGGGATATAATAAAAAAACATTCTCTCTTGGTAATCATTTTTGGGGATATCTCCAAATTTGGAGAAAACTACATACTCTCTCTCTTATTTTCTCCATTTTGGAGAATGTTTGGAGCAAAAAGTTGCTCAAAATCTCCATTTTCTCCATTTTATAGAAGCTGTTGGAGATGCTCTTAATGTTAAAACCTAGTAAGATAACAGAAGGAAAAGAAGGGAGCTTACTTATTTGAACTCGCTGCTCTAAGAAACTGTAATGGATGGAAGAACTTGGTTCTTCCGGATTACATCAAATCAATAGGTTTGTTTATATAGTGGTGCAAAAAGAATAATAACAACCAACGAAGATACGAGTTTCCTAAATCAAGAGAATATGAAATTTCAAATATAAAGAAATATTATTTTTTAGAATTACGGTGTCAGATCCTCAATATCCTATAGAAACAAACATTTTACCTTCCTAATCGAAATTCACAGGAAATTTGCAGGTCGAATAGGGTTTTTACCCGTTTACTTGGGTGGTTACGGTTAGAGATGTAAACGAACCGAACGTTTAACGAACCATTCGTAAACCATTCAGCGGGAGGTTCGTTTATGTTCATTTATTTAATAAACGAACGAACATGAACAAGTTTTTTCGTTCGTTTAATTAAACAAACGAACATTAACAAAGACCTCCTTCGTTCATTTATGTTCGTGAACGTTTGTTCGTTTACGTTCTTTTACTCGTTTTCGTTTACGTTCGTTTACTAATAATAATAAATTAACAATTAAATAATTATTATTATTAAAATTATAACAGATATAATTAATAATAATAATTTAATAAAGAGATATCAATTTTCGAAAAAATAAATAATAAAACTGATGGTTACTGTAACACCCTTAAAAATAGAGGTTAATTTAAACGTGAATAAATGTGAAATAAATCGGAGTTATCATAAACAAATCACCCTAAAAGGAGGACAATTGTATTACGTTTACATTACGAATAATCAAGTAAAATAAAACTCAACAATCTATTAATCTATATTGACGAAGTTTAGATTATGGACGGGTGTTGCTATCTCACTTCCAAAAGTATGCTATTTCTATACCAAAGTGCACGCCTCTATAAACTCCCAAAAATGCTACTTCTCTTCGAGACTCTCCGCTCAAACCTGAGAAGTACCACCGCTAGAGTGATCTGTTATACGTGTCATTTTAAGAAAAAGTGTTAGGCTAAAGCCTAGTGAGAACAAACATTTATGTTGGGGAAGACAATAAGTTTTAATGAAATGAGTGCGGAAACAAATAGATAAGAATTGGTAGAAATTCACTTCTATACAAATATCTCTTGGGTTGACGGGGGAGTCCCGCTTACCAACACAAGTGACGGAACACAAAAGTAGGCCACTTATCACGTTAGTAAAACCAATCACATAGAAATACACATATTGAATGTCGAGCTCGGCTGCTTAAAACATACACCGATGGAATGTCAACTTCAACCTCTCTAGGTTTATATATTGAGTTATGTTAGATCACATATCTATTGGATTCAAGATCATCCAATCTGAAGATCCAATCTGAAGCTAAAGCCGGAAAGTCGACTCTCGATATTAAGACTAATGTCGTTTGTAATAAAATGTCAAAGTTAGTTTTATTGTATTTTATTGTTTCTAAGTAACTAGTTAGTTTGTTAGTTTATTTAGTTTAGATATTAGTTAGTTATTATATTAGTTTAGTTTAATAGTTTTATATTGCAAGTTGTAAGGATTGTGTATCTTAGAAGCTAAGATCAAATCTAAATCAGATCAGATCTCTCACATTTCACAGATAAGAAGAACACACACAAAAAAGGTGTAAACACATAGAGAGCTTCAAAGAGAAATCTATCAACCATATGTATTCCGTGATTATTAATCAAACAGGTTGGTAATCGTATATGTGTTGTTATCTATAAGAAGTTGATATTATTGTGTACCGACAAGTTATCCTCATCCAAGAAAATTTACTAGCACGTAGGACTTATACCATACCGTCGATGCCTAACGGTGCCTCAATGTGGAAAACTAGCGTTCCATCATTGGGCATAATGACTCTAGCGCTTATCGATCCATTACACTCAATACCAACCAAACAACAAATTATATTTAACCAAATACCATTAAATTTCTATAATCAATCTTCCATCAAGATTCTCAAAACAAATAAGAAGTCATCAATGGCATAACCAAGTTTTCAAATAAATCCTCATAAAGTTCCATGGTTCCCAAAATATCCATTTGAATATCATTTCCACATAATAACTCAATTTCCACAAGTTACTCACTCAAAATATTCCAACATTTCAAAACCCTAGTTTTGACTCAAAATACTTAGACTTAAAATTTGAGGAAAACATGTTCTAAAATGTGTAAACCACAAATAACCCAAAAATATTAGTTATTCAACTTTCCAAACATATTCATACAAGTAAACCCTAAAATCTCCAAAATTTAGGTTTTGATGAAAACTCATCTAAATCATGAAGTAGTCAAAGAGGAGATGCTTAGAAGGTTAAAACCCACATTTTAACATGTATAAAGTTTGTCAAATGAGAATGAAGTCACCTTGTAGGGTTATAACTTAAAACCCTAGAATCCAAGAAACTAGTGAGATAAGGTTGGGACCTTGAGGAGACTTGAACCTTGTACAATAAATGCTCAAGAGAACCTATAATATCATTAATGGTCAAAAAGTTTTTTGGTAGATAGGAGACATTAATGGCAAGGGAATGTTGGAGGAGAGACTTACCAGAATTTTAGAGAGAAAATCGCACCTCAAATATTCCAAAATCAGATAAAGTCATAAAATCGCGACGTGCTCATTTAAATACCCGGTCCCTCATTTCAGCGAAAGTGCCCGGTGATTATGACACTTGTCACTTTCGCCGGCACAATCGCCATTGTCCTGAGGCCCGCGGTACACTCCACACGGAAATGACACACAATAGTGACCAGGGCATATTTTTCTGGTACTATCGCCGAGATTATACCGAGACTCCATAGACCCCCGCGACCTTGACAAGGCGATAGTGACTATGTCACTGTCACGGGGCATAATCGACCAAACTGTACCGAAACCCAAAAGCTGATTTTTCCCACTCGGAATCTATTGTATCACGCAAGGTAAAACATAGTATAGAGTCTACTGTAATCCAGAATTTGAGTATTGCCAAACACTTCAATGATGCACTTTTCTTACCAAATTTTCGGGTGTTACAGTTACCGTTGTCCCTTATATAAATATGTATACCTTTTTGTCCCTTATATAAATATGTATACCTTTTTTTCTCAAATAATTTCGATGAACGAACACAAACGAACACGAACAAACAAATTTTCTTAATGAACGAACATGAACACAAAAAATTTCATTCGTTTACCGTTCGTTTGTTCAGTTATGTTAAATGAACGAACACGAACAAGCTTCCGTTCGTGTTCATTCGGTTCGTTTACAACCCTAGTTACGGTTAAGGGAATCTCCAATACAAGATTTATATAAATAAACTAGTTACGTACTGCATGCGATGCGACGCGAAGCATCCCAAAATCAAAACCGATAACTCGAAACCAAAAATCATGTTTCATTTTTTGTTCTATTTCCTTCCTACTTGATGTTAATCTTATGGATGTATATGGTTTTAATAAAACACGAAAACATCCGAGTACATAAAAAATCATATATGATTCACGTAAAAAATCATATATGATTCACGTAAAAAATCATATATGATTCATGCGACTATGCACGTAACCTTTAGATCGCGCTAGACATCGCCCGCGTCCGATTTTTTCGGATTAGTGTAAAATCACATATAATTTTATAAATGATCTGTTGTTTTTTTGTTGTTTTCTTGTTTCTTAAATAGTTAGCATTAACCTTCCCCTTTCTCTCTCTCTCTCTCTCTATATATATATATATGTGCAATACAAACAAACTACTTCCATTTGAAAACTTTACAACAAATTTGATGCATCAATATTTTAGTAAAATGAAAAAGGTATTTGCCTCAAATACTAAATAGAGTCAAGTCATCTCAGAAATAAACCGAAAAACCTACAAACTAACCAATTCCTAAACATATATATATATATAGAGAGAGAGAGGGGAAGGATCATGCGAGAAGTTAAACATTTTACGAGTAGGCGAGAAGTGTGATATCATATATTATTACACGGCCTGTGGGTGTGCTTAATCATATATGATTAAACGTCTATACATTGTCAATATGAGATGTGTTTAATCATATATGATTAAGCTTGTGTATCATATATGATTAAACACTTCTCGCCTTCACGCAAAATGTTTACCTTCTCGTTTGAACCTGCCCCTATATATATATATATATATATATAATTTCCCACACTCATCACCAACAAAGCAATATATAAAGGAATAATAAAATGTACCCATTACGACTTCCATGTATGAAACACTAGAATAGGTTAAAGACGATCCCAGAGAGAGGGAGAGAGAGATTTTGGTCCATCATTTCGTGACTTATATCAATGAAGTCTACATACATCCTACCTCTAACTGATATAGTAGATGTTGAATGATTTGATGCAGAAGATTTGGAATGATTTGATGCAAGAAAAGAGAACAACAATGATGGAGATCGAGAAGGAAAAGAGAAACGAAAGAAGGAGGACGAACCTGATGTAGATCGACAACTCTTTTGAAGGAGAATGGAGGCGGCGGAGGTATCCGGTGATGGAGGTCTGGAATCGATAAAAGAAAAAGCGTAATGAAGGACAGGAGGTCGATGTCTAAGCGATTTAGAGGTTAAGGCACCCCTTTTTTGTTTAGAGATTATTTAGACATAAGAGCCTCTAAAACTTAAAAAAATGGTATGAAACATCTAAAGGTCTGACCAAATCAGACTTAAGAACCAATTAAGTGCTTATTTTCAAAAACAAACAAGGCCTTATTCTCTTTCCTCATCTTCTCGATATCATCCTTATTAATTGTTAACCAGTGGATTTCACCTCAGTTGTTTTTTGGTCCATCACCTCTGTATGGGCTGTTGGAGTGCCATGAAGATAGAATTCGTCTAGAAAGATGTTCCCTTCTGTTTTTTGCTCTAACTCTGACATGTACCAACTCTGAAGTTACTTAGTACATTGACCGAGATTCCAAGAGAGAAAAGGACTTATTTTTCATTTCAAAATATACAAAGGAGATGGTGATATTGCAAGCTCTAGGAAGATACCATATCAACCTAACCTAGGAAGAATGAAAGAATATATGCAAACACTAATTGACGATAAACTGAAGTTACCCTCAAAAGACTACATGAAAAATCAACAAATTGTTCTTAGTTACCTTCCAATTGCTTTACTAATACTCTGAATGCCCAACATGCCATTTCAAGAGCTTGACCAAAGCTTCTTTCCCATAAATTTTCTCCTCCTTGCCACAAATGTCTATCATAGGCAATAGCCCCTTCTTCATCACCACTTTGTTCCAACAAACATTGCAATTGAATACTTATTATAAGTTGCTAATTAGAGTCAAACCTCAAAGTATGAAAAACATATACTCTTTTCAATATAGTGTTCATGATAGTTCCTCGAGGAAATATGAATCACTATAAGAATACCAGTAAAAATTAAAGAAGCCATGTAAGTTACCGAGTGATCATATTTATCTTTCAAGAATTAATAAGAATTGAGTGATTAAAATTGTGTAGTGCGCACCAATTACCCAATTTAAGAACACAATACCATCCTTAAATGACAGAAGGAAAAAAATAATAAGACTGGTTTTCGCTAAGTTTTATAATACAATACAACGTACAAAAAAACTTATTTCTAAATGAAATTGGGATGAGAAAGGAGCCCCAAATCCCGATACCGAACTAGTACTATACCGGTACCGGACCGTCCTATGTATTTCGGTATGGTAATTGGTTCCTTGTTTTTCCTATAATCGGTATTCGGTAATATCTATCAGTACCGAAAGTCGAAAAGAAACCCTTTTTTTCACAAATCCCAAACATATCCATTCTTGTTCTTATTTCAAAATTCAAATCCATTCCAAAATATGAAACGGTTCCTTACCATAGTGATGAAATACAAACCCTAAACCTTCAAAAAATTCCAATTTTTGCAATTGATCAACCCCTTCTATTAAAGATACACAAGTCAGTTTGTTTGCTTGTTTTATATTATAAAATATGGATGAGTAAGTTTGTTCGATTGTTTGATTGTCAAGAAGGTACCGAAATACCGAACCGGTACCATACCGATCTAATCGATACGGTATTCGGTATATTGAATTTTCCATATTTTCGGTATCCGGAATTTTCGGAACGGTACCGGTTCGGTACGGTACTAGTCCCATCCTCACCCTTAATTGAAAATGCACAAGAGCCTCAATAATAATCTTACTTGCTTGGTTAACCATATTCTTACCCTTGGTAGTTTGGTATGATGAATTTTCAGTCAAGCTTGCAATCAAAGTACAAAATGTGGTCCCTTGCGAGAAAATGTATCTTAAAAAAGTAAACAGACCAAGAGAAAAATGATTATATGGTTATAATATATGATCAAAGGTGTGGTTTTGGATGATTTCCTTATATTATTTTCAATAAAGAGATGATATATTAAGGCATTATTTGGTGGGATAATTTAAGCATACAAGCTTAAAGTAGTAGATGATATATGAGGACAATAAGTTGGGGAGTCAACATATCTTAAAAACTCAATCCATGAAAATGAGAAAGGAAAGCATGAATGCTTTTATTAAATACAAAAAACTTACTCCTGGATATGGATATACAGGGTCGGGTGTCCTCCCACTACCATATAAGTCAAAAGAATTTTCGTAGATACCTAATGTCTCCTTTAGGCAACTGCAATAGAATTAAGAAACTCAACAAACTACCGCGTCAAAATTCAAGTGAAACACCAACTAAATCAAGGGTTTTGTTTAATTAAATATAAAGTGAGAACTTCAATGGGTGATGAATCATCACCTGATGGGTTTTGGTCTTCTTTGTCATCTGATTCTGTGTCTTTGTTGGAGAGGTTCGAACAGAGAAGAAGGGGCCAACTGACATATGGAGCAACCTTGCTTTTCGAAACTGAATCCCATTTATGGAATTATTCTCTAACTCCGGTATTGACCCTATCAATGTGGTTTCTAGCTTTGCCATCATTACATAATGTGGTGGTTTGTTAAATATGGTATGTGATGTTAGAATGAGGTTTGTTGATGGGGTGGCAATGGTGGGGTTGGAACTTGACCTTCTATACACGAAAATCAAAACATCAAAACCAAATTCTCTAAAAATTATTTCACATTTTGCAATCTCTAACTTCACGAAGATTAATTCAATCATGCTCTTAAGCATAAATAGATATTTATACTGAAAGAAAATTAATACCGAAAGAAAATTTGTCGGTCCACTATGTTTATATCAACTTCTTACAAAACAACAACAATAACAAGACGATCTAATACACTTATCCAACCTGTTTGATAGATAAACAAATAACGATTACAAGATATTATGTTGGTTGAAGCAAGTGTGCAAGACACACTAAGATATCAGATCACTTTCACAAACACACAAAAGGTGTAAAAACAGAGAGAACACATAATTAAGAGCTTTCCACGGTTTTAATTTCATTATTGCACTAATATCGAGTCCCAATTTGTGAAAATTGTGTCTGAGTTCACGTTTTATAAAACTCACTATTCCATCGATCCATTTTTCAAAAAGTGATGTTTATTGCGATCGAGTGTTTGTAATCTGTTATAGAACTATTAGTGGTCATTTTATTACAATTTGGGACTACTAATCGGTGCCAAACAGGTCGATTTATCGAAATCAGATCGATTTTTCGAACACAGGGACGAACTCGCACAAACACAGGGACGAACTCGCGCAAACCACAATTTGCGCCAGCCACTTATCGCGAGAACCATACTTTGCGCCTCAAGCTCGTCGCGCAAACCTCAATTGCACTACCAACGTCTCGCGCAAACCTTACTTTGCGCTTCCACCGACTCGCGCAAACCTTAGTTCGCGCGACCCTCACTTCATGCAAACCTCAATTCGCGCGACCAACGTATCACGCAAACCTCAGTTCGCGCCATCAGCTCTTCACGCAAAGCCTAAGTCACATTTGCGCCAACTCCTTGTAGCGCAAACCTCACTTCGCGCCAACCTCTACTAGAGCAAACCATACTTTGCGCCACACACATCTCGCGCAAATCTTACTTCGCGCCAGCAACCTTTCGCGCAAACCTCCATTTTGCGCCAATCACTATTCCATACTTAGAATATTTTTCTGAGAATTTTTCAAAACTGAAATAGGGTCTTTAAGTCTGCCTAGGGGGACAAAATTTCTTGTTGTGATCAAAATTTCTATTCAAAGATTCTGTATCTTTGTGATTTATTTTGGGCTAACGATCATATTCAAGTTTTTCTAATCTTAACAGAATGTCTTCCTATATTCCTATGTTGAATAAAGGAGAATACAAAAAGTGGAAAATTAATTTTTTCAGCTTTGTAGATAATGATGATCTGGGTCAAAACATGAGATTATCATTATCTGAGGGAGCACAGGTGCAAAGAGATTTTGCTGATTATAGAGCTATAGTTTATCCGAGAAAGAGTATTTCTAAAGAAATATATGATTTAATGGATGTTCCCGAAGCTTCAGGGAAAGATATTTGGGACTATCTTGCATTAAACTCTGAATGGATTAACTCAGACCGAAAGGTTTTCTTAAAGGGAAAAGATTTGGAAGCTGAGAATGATGAGCTAAAAAGAAAGATCTGTTGGGAAATGAAGATTTGATTAAGTATGATTAATGCTGCCAGTACAACTTGGTTACTACTGCTGATATAAGTTACTACTGCTGAGTCAGATTAATATTGCTTGAAGAAATTAATACTGCTAAGCTGAGTTAATGCTGCTGGTGAAGATTAGTACTGCTCAGAGTGATAATGCTGCTATGACTTAATACTGCTTATGTGATAATCAAGATTTTCGCAGATCAAGGCTTGAAGATAATCATGGAAGGTTGAAGATAATTATGGAAGAATATACTGAAGATTTTTTAAGTTTTGTACTTATCTTTTATTTTTCAATATACGTATAGGATTATTGAGAATAGTTTAGGATATACGAGATTTCTAAGTTTGTGTTGATAGAGAGAATTAACCTCAAGGTTTACAATCCTAGTTCTAGAGAAGTAGAATTCGTCTTGGTGAGCCTGTTCAACAAGATTGAGGTTTTGTGTGAAGGCTTATAACTTTAATCATTCAATAAAGTTTACAAGTTGTGATTTCTACTTTACTGTTTCATTGATATTTGAATATTAAAGTGTTTTTCCGCAACTTCTTTAATATTGTTTCTGAGTTTCATTATTCTTGTTAAAATCAGATCCTGACAAGTGGTATCAGAGCATAGTATTCTCAGAAACCTTCATTCATCATGGACAACACAGTTGAATCAACCAGTACTCTTGTTTCAAAGGTTCCCATGCTCAAACCTAATGAGTTTGACATGTGGAAAATTAGAATCAAGTAGTACATTCTCCTTACAGACTTTTCTATGTGGGACATTGTTGAGAATGGTCCCTCTGCTGAAGGTAGAATTGGACAAGATGGAAGAAGACCACCTCCAAAAACTGATGCTGAAAAGAAAGTGAGACAATTGGAGATGAAAGCCTTAAGCACCCTGCTTTTGGCCATTCCTAATGAGTATCAACATCAGTTTCACCACTGCACTGATGCTCAGATTCTATGGAATGCTTTAGAAAAGAGATTTGCTGGCACAAAGAGCACTAAGAGGAATCAAAGGGATATTCTCAAGCAGCAAATATGAGAATTTTACATCTTCAAAGAATGAGTCTATGACTCAAACTTTTGATAGATTCAATAAGCTAATTGGTGATTTGGCTACTGTTGGAGTTCAGATGGAACAAGATGATGTCAACAGAAAGTTCCTCAGATCTCTTGGAGATGAATGAACCATGTACACTGTCTCATTCAGACAGAATGACATGCTGGAAGAAAAGGAACTGGATGATCTGAGAGTGTTTGAATCTGAAGTGGAAGCAAAGAAGAAGCCTACTTGATATGTTCATAATGCTGCACTCCTATCAGCATCAACTGATTCTACTGCTAACCCTAAATCAGTTAATGCTGCCAGTGGAGTAAATCAATAAAAAATCAATGAATCTGTTTTTGAAGACTTTATTTCCAGCCATGGTAACTCTTCTTTAATCAATGATGACCTGGAACAACTTCATCCTGATGATCTTGAAGAGATGGATATTAAATGGCAGATGGCCATGCTTTCTATGAGGGTGAAGTTCATCAAAAGGACTGGAAGGAACAACTTCTCCCAAAGAAGAGAAGATGGAGCAGGCTTTGATAATTCAAAGGTGGAGTGCTACAAGTGTCACATGAAGGGACACTTTGCCAGGGAATGCAGAAGTGGAATGTCTCAAAACAACCACCAACAAGCTCAGACTAGAAGCTTCAACCAGAACAGAAACTCTGCTCAAGCTCTTGTTTCACAACAAGGAATGGGGTTTGACTGGAGTGATCAAGCAGAAGAGGCCATTCAAAATCAAGCTCTCATTGCAGAGGTATCTGATCTCCCAACTGAGGTACTTTCTAATCTCTGTTCTCAAACTTGCATAGACACTGTTAAAAGGTACAGGGATCACAACCAGAGTATGAGTTATGACCTTAAGAGGTTAGAAAAGGATAGAAAAGACTATGTGAAAATTTTTGACAGGTTTGAGGAACAAATTAAAAGTTTCCAAGCCAATGAACTTCAACACACATATGATACAAATTACTGGAAGTGGGAGAAAAATGATTTAGAAATCCAATGACAAAGTCTAGAGAGGAGAATGAAAAGTTGAGAGGAGAGCTAGCCAAGGTTAAGCTGGATGTGGAAAAGTTTTCATATGCTTCTAAAGCCATGGATTCAATTCTAAAGGTTCAAATCCATGATAAGCTTAAACCAGGAATTGGGTACAATACCACACCACCACCATACAACAACAACTACATCCCTCCTAAATCAGATTTGCTAGAGACCAAGGATAGGAAGGACTTGAATGAGGGAGCCACTAAGATAGATCCTTTAGATGAAGTAGTTGTTGAGGACAAGACTGAGAAAGAAGCTAGTAAGAGTAAGGATAAAACTGTGAGTGGTGAGATTCCCTTAAAAAATAACATTCTTACCAATGAGGGTGGTGGAAGGGATTGGGTCAAATCTGATGGTGTAGAGAAGACTGAGGGAAAGTCTAAAAAGGTCCATTACAAGCAAACTATAGTTGTGAATCCTGTTCCTTGCAAACAGTGTGCAGGTAATAAATATGAGCCCTTAAAACATGATAAAAGGAGGGGAAATCAAAGAAATTGGAATAATCAGTGGGCTCAGAAACAAGGAGTTGATCTGAGTAGAATCATCAGACCAAAACCTTGTTTCATATGTGGCAAATTGAACCATCTTGCCAAGCACTGTTATTTTAATCCTATGAACCAAAGGATAAATTTTCAAAGATCTGTGCAAAAACCCTTTGGTTATAGGAAGTATGAAAGGAACCATGTGGCTAAGAAACCTGTTAAATCTAAAAGCCACATGAAGAAAAAGACTGTAAAAGAGAGTTTCAAGATGTGGGTTCCCAAAAGCACTAAAACTGTTAGTACTGCTACCACAAATAGTGATGCTGACAAAGATAGTGCTGCTAGAAGCAATACTGCTGCTATCAATGTTAGTACTGCTGAGAGTATTAGTACTTCTAAAACTAACATTGTTAGTACTTCTTCAGATGTTAATACTGCTAACTCTGTTAGTGCTTCTAACAAGGTTAGTACTGTTAAACCTGTTAGTGCTGCTAACTCTGTTAGTACTTCTAAAATTAGTACTGCTTCTAGTGCTTGTGCTTCTAGACCAATCATCTTGACAAAGTACTCCAGTCAAGAGGATTCTAAATTTAAAAATCTCATCAAAAAGGAGTGTAAGTACTTTGATGAGAAAGGGAGACCCAAGACCACTTTGGCTTGGGTTCCCAGTCAATACTAATTGATTTATGTTATGTGCAGGGCAACCAGCAGCTCAAGGGAAAGAGCATATGGCATGTTGATAGTGGTTGCTCTAGGCACATGACAGGGAACATGGCTTGCCTCAAGAATTTCAAGAAAATTGATGGAGGGCATGTTGCCTTTGGTAATACTCCAGATGGAGGTAAGCTTAGTGGTAAGGGAGATGTAACAAAAGGTAAAATGACCTTTGAAGATGTTTTCTATGTTGAACAGTTAAGATACAATCTGTTAAGTGTATCACAGGTTTGTGACAAAAAGCATAGCATATTATTCACTGATTCAGAATGCATTATCCTTGCTCCTGGATTCAAGGTAGTTGATGAAAAGATGATACTACGAAGAACTCCTAGAAAGGATAATGTCTATTGTTTGGATATGGAAAATGTTTCAAATGATTCATCCCTAAACTGTCTTGTTTCAAAAGCTTCTTTGGATGAATCATCACTTTGGCACAGAAGGATGTGTCACATGAACTTTAAAACAATGAATAAACTTGTTAAAAACAACCTTGTAAGAAGTCTGCCTTCAAAAGTCTTTTCATGTGATGATCATTGTGTTGCTTGTCTCAAAGGCAAACAACACAAAACTTCTCATAAGTCCAAAGAGTTGAACACAATTTCCTCTTCTCTTCAGTTGTTGCATATGGATCTGTTTGGTCCTACAAATGTTATGAGTATAGGTAAGAAATCATACTGCTTAGTTATTGTTGATGATTACTCTAGATTTACTTGGGTATATTTTCTAAGGACTAAGGATGAGACAAGTGGACTGATCAAATTCTTCATTCTAAGAATTGAAAACCAAACAAATCAAAAGGTAAAAGTCATTAGGTCAGATAATGGTTCTGAATTTAAAAATCTTGACCTAAACACCTTTTGTGAGGAAAAAGGAATTGAGAGGCAATACAGTGCTCCTAGGACTCCACAACAAAATGGTGTTTCTGAGAGAAGGAATAGGACACTGATTGAAGCTGCTAGATCTCTGTTAGCTGATTCAAAACTTCCAATTACTTTCTGGGCTAAAGTAGTTAATACTGCTTGCTATGTCCAAAACAGAGTTCTAGTAGTCAAGCCTAAAAACAAGACACCATATGAGATGTTAAATAAAAGAAAACCATTTATTGGATTTTTCAAACCTTTTGGGTGTCCTTGTACCATTCTCAATACCAAATCTCACTTAGGAAAGTTTGATAGCAAAGCAGATGATGGTTTTCTTGTTGGTTACTCATCTCAGAGTAAGGCCTACAGAGTTTTTAATTCTTCTTCTAAAATAATTGAGGAAAGTGACAATGTCAAATGCAATGAGAACACACCAAATCCTATTGGTTCAGGTCCTCAGTGGTTATTTGATATTGATTCATTAACTAACTCTTTGGGTTTCAGTAGTGATGATCATGCAGGATCAGGAAGTAGAGGATCAAGGGATGAACAAGTACAAGATATTATTCCTCAGTCTATGATCTTTCCCATACCTACAATGGACCCTGTTGAAATCTGTGACAAGGAGTCTGTTACTGAACCAATTCAGAGTGAAGAAGAAAGAAGAGATGAGGAGAATCCAGAGCATGAAGAGCCAGAAGCAGCTGATGAGATTCCCTCAGCTAACTTAAATGATTCAAATTTAGATGTGGGAATTAATGAAGAACCTAGTCTTCAGACAAGAACTCAGAAGAATCATCCTCCTGAGCTGGTAATAGGAGACATCTCTTCTCCTATTATTACTAGGAATCAAAGCAGACTTCAAGGTTTGTAGGATCAGCAACATACAATACTCTCTTGCTTTCTATCTCAGATTGAGCCTAATAAGGCTTATGATGCAATGAAAGATACAAGTTGGATAGAAGCCATGCAAGAAGAGTTGCTACATTTTAAATTGCAAGATGTTTGGGACTTGGTGGACCTTCCAAAAGGTCATAGAGCAATTGGCACCAAGTGGATTTTCAGAAATAAAAAGGATGAGAGAGGAATAGTAATCAGGAACAAAACAAGGCTAGTGACACAAGGGTACACTCAGTAAGAAGGCATAGACTATGAGGAAGTTTTTGCTCCAGTTGCACGGGTAGAGGCAATTAGGCTGTTTTTAGCCTATGCTTCATTTATGAAGTTCAAGGTATACAAGATGGATGTGAAGTGTGCCTTTCTATATGGAACAATTGATGAAGAAGTATACGTTTGTCAGCCCCCTGGATTTGAAAATCCATCATTCCCTGACAGAGTATACAAACTTAAGAAAGCACTCTATGGTCTACATCAAGCCCCAAGAGCATGGTATGATACTCTGTCTACCTATCTCTTGGAAAATGGGTTTGAAAGAGGAATAATTGACAAGACCCTTTTCATTAGAAGAAGTAAGAAGAACATCCTACTTGTTCAGATCTATGTGGATGACATCATATTTGGATCCACAAAAGATCAGATGTGTAGAGACTTTGAAGAGTTGATGCACAAGAGCTTCAAAATGAGTTCAATGGGTGAACTCACTTTCTTCCTTGGGCTTCAAGTGAAACAACAGAAATATGGGATTTTCATAAGTCAATCAAAGTATGTGAAAGACATCCTAGATAAGTATGGTTTATCAGACTCAAAGCCAGCAAGCACACCAATGGAAACACACAAATAGATCACTGCTGATCTTGAGGGGGAGGATGTTGATGTCCATCTTTATAGATCAATGATTGGATCTCTCATGTATCTCACAGCCTCAAGACCAGATATCATGTTTCCAGTGTGTGTGTGTGCCAGATTCCAAGTTAAGCCAAAGCAGTCACATCTTCAAGTTGTTAAGAGGATTTTCAGATACTTAAGAGGGCAACCTAGATTAGGTCTTTGGTATCCTTATGAATCTACTTTTGATTTGATTGCATATTCAGACAGTGACTTGGGTGGTGCTAATATGGATAGAAAGTCTACTTCAGGGGGATGTCAACTTTTGGGTGCAAGACTAGTATCTTGGCAGTGTAAGAAGCAAACCACAGTGTCCTTATCCATAACAAAAGCTGAGTACATTACTGCTGCAAGTTGTTGCTCTCAGGTTCTATGGATTCAGAATCAAATGCTGGACTATGGGGTAACCTTTCTTCACACTCCAATCTTCATTGACAATAGCAGTGCTATTAGCATTGTTAACAATCCAGTCAAGCACTCCAAAACAAAGCACATTGAAATCAGGTATCACTTTATTAGAGACTGCAATGAAAAGAAGCTTATTCAAGTTGCTAAAGTTCATACTTATAATCAGTTTGCTGATCTATTCACTAAAGCTTTTGATGTGGGTAGATTCACTTTCTTGGTCACAATTGTGGGAATGATCAACTCTGAATGAGCTCGTGATTAAAAAGTGTTTGTATACCTGTTATTTGTTTAGTTTTTTTTTGGTGCTACGAATCATCTTTCTCAGGAAGTTTATTGCCCTGTTCAGACTAACACAAGCTTCAACAGTGTAAGTATAGTTAATGCTGCCAGTGCAGTTTTAATACTGCCAGTGCAAAGTTACTACTGCAGGTTCATTATTACTACTGCTCGTAGTTAATACTGCTAGTTAGTTAATACTACTCGTAGTTAATACTGCTAGTCAGTTAATACTGCTCGTAGTTAATACTGCTAGTTAGTTAATACTGCTAGTAGTTAATACTGCTAGTTCGTTAATACTGCTAGTTAGTTAATACTGCTCGTAGTTAATACTGCTAGTTAGTTAATACTGCTCGTAGTTAATACTGCTAGTTAGTTAGTACTGCTTTAACTGAAATTAGGGTTAATACTGCTTCCTTCCCGAATCTTATAAATACCCTCTTTGCCCACCTAAAAGCTCACAACGACTCTTTGAATACTGTTCATCTTCTCTCTAACTCTTTTCTCTCAAGTAACCAGTGTGTTTCAGTCAAGAATCATCAAGACCGATGGCATCCATGGCGTTTATTGATGAACACAATGAGATCGCAATGCTTCAAAAGCCGAAGCAGGCTGATGAATTCCATCAAATAAATGATTTTCTCAAGACCAGTCATATAGCGTATGCTCTTACTGTGTCACCACCAATCTTCATCGAGCACCAGAAGCAATTTTGGGCCAATGCCACCGCTGTTACTGAAAACGGTGTGCAGTTTATCAAGACAAGGGTGTGTGACAAACCCTTGATAGTCACTGAAGAGGTCATCCGCATCAGTCTACGTCTAGACGATGCCTCAGGTATTACCTCTATCCCTAATGAGGACTTGTTTTCCAATCTCACAAGAATGGGGTATGAAGGCCAACAGGGTGTTTTCAAATTTTACAAAGCTAACTTTTCTCCCCAATGGCAGTTCTTTGTTCATACCCTTATGCACTATATTTCTAGAAAAACTACTGGGGTGTCTCCCAACCCCAAGGAGGTTCTCACTGAGGAGATGTATGAGCATGTGGGTGAGAAGGTTGTCACTACTCCTGCTAGCACAGAGGAGGCCAGTGGTAACATCACTAAGACCTTCCCCATGGCAACTTTGGGTGAGCAATCATCCAAAGGTCCGAGGTGCCAAGAAACCAAGGGGGTGGAGGGTGCTTCTGCTAGGCAGAAGACCTCTACTACTAAAAGTTCCAATGATCCCTCAAAAGGGGGTAACACTCCTAGAGAAGGTGAGGATAGATATGACTACCACGAATTGATTTCGGCCATGTCCAAAATGGCAACTGAACTGGATTCTTAGAAGCAGGTTGTAAATGAAATCAAGAAGGTCATCATCAACCAGCAAGAAGAAATCAGCACATTAAAGCAGTTGGTTAAGAAGGTGATTCAAAAGAAGAAGAAGCAAAGATTTGTACTTAGAAGAAGGAACCCAGTGGATGATACTCCCAAAAAGGGGGAGTCAGAAGCTGAGGTCAACATGGAGAATGCTGAGAAAAAGGGGGAGATACATGGAGTTGAGGGGGAGTTTGATGTTCAAGCAGTAGAAACAGATTCAGTGTTTGAAGAACCAGCAGTAACAGATAGAGCAGCATAAACAGTTAATGTTTCTGAAGCAAGCAAAGCAGCAGAAACAGTTAATGCTGCTAAAATAAATGAAGCAGCAGAAATTGTTAAAGAGATATTAACAGACCTCCTTAGCAGCAATTTGGAAGAAATTGAGGTAGCTGAAGCATTAATCAAGGCTAAACATGATACTCCTAAGGTCACTTCAAAGGCCAAAGGAGTTGTCATCAAAGACAATGTTGAGGTTATCAAGAAAGCAAGTGTTGAGAAGGTAGCAAGCAAGGACAAAGGCAAAGCCAAGATAGTGGAATCTAACCAACCACATAAAAAGCAAAAGCTGATTGAGTCAGATGAAGCTTTAGCTAAGAAGATTCAAGCAGAACTTGAGCAAGCAGAAACAGATCAAATGGAAAAGGATAGGGAGATGGCACGAGCTCTAGTTGCAGAGCTTAATGAAGCATTTCAAAAGAGTTTGGCAACAGAGATAGCACAGAAGAAACCTGCAACTCTAAAGAAGCATGTGATGATCAAAAAGAGTGCAAAGAAGAGACAACCTTCATAGACCTACCTTGGCACTCAATAGAGAAAAAAGATGATCACTTTCCTCAAAGGTGCTATGGGAGTCAAAAAGGAGATGTTCACAAAAATGTCATTTGATCAAATCAAAGGGTTGTATGATGCAGAGATGACTAAGCTTCAAGAAAATGACAAAGCCAGAGTTGAAGTAGAAAAGAGGATGAAAGAGAGTCATGACTTTCTAATACAAAAACCCTTTCCTGATGATCAAGAAACTCCAAAGAAGGAAGCTACTCTAGGTGAAAGTTTGAAGACTTTGAAAAGAACAAAAATGATGGCAAGAAGAAAACTTGTTAAGAAACCTAGAGTGGTTGAGGAAGAAGCTGAGAAAGAACAAAAGGTAGCTGAAGAAGAAGGGGCACCTAAGTCTGATGAAAAGAATGCTCAATCTCAGGAAGAACCATCCAGTACTTATGATGTAAATATGTACATGGTGGTGATAGAGAAAGTGCCTGAGCCTATAACAGCTAAACCAGTTGGTGTCAAGCCTCCTGAGATTACTCATTGGGATACCATGGAAGTAGATGGAAAGGAGTATATCAGGCTGAAGAGGAAAGATGAAAAGTTTGAGGTGTATCCTACTTGGGCCAAGATAGTAAGAGTATGCTCTAGATCTGATTTAGAGGAAATGTTTGAGGTGGGGATGAAATTATATGCTGATAAGCTGAAAGCTCAGGGATACCAGTTACAAAACTTGTGATGGAATATCTGTGCATGTTGTTCAAGCCAGAGGAAGTTCAGCATGTTATCAGAAATGTTTTCAAAACCATCAACAACTGGACTCTGTATGAAAGAAGTGGAGTATATGCACTGGCTATGGATACAAGTCACTTTGAATACTTCCTAGTGGATAGAGTTTACAACCATAGCAGGTTAAAGTTGCATGCTATGTTGAAGAAGAAGCTTGGTTGTGCACCTGATTCTGAAATGGCAAGATACTTGATTCAGAGAACTATTAATCAAAGTTTGGGGTTGAATCCTGATATGGGATTATGAGCTATGGAGTTTTGGGAGCATCTGAAGAACTTGACTTCTCTTCTCTAAAAGTCAAGTTAGGGGGAGATTGTTGGGAACTGAAGATTTGATTAAGTATGATTAATGCTACCAGTACAACATGGTTACTACTGCTGAGATAAGTTACTACTACTGAGTCAGATTAATACTGCTTGAAGAAATTAATACTGCTAAGCTGAGTTAATGCTGCTGGTGAAGATTAGTATTGCTCAGAGTGTTAATGCTGCTATGACTTAATACTGCTTAGGTGATAATCAAGATTTTCGCAGATCACGGCTTGAAGATAATCATGGAAGGTTGAAGATAATCATGGAAGAATATACTGAAGATTTTTTAAGTTTTGTACTTATCTTTTATTTTTCAATATATGTATAGGATTATTGAGAATAGTTTAGGATATACGAGATTTCTAAGTTTGTGTTTGATAGAGAGAATTAACCTCAAGGTTTACAATCCTAGTTCTAGAGAAGTAGAATTAGTCTTGGTGAGCCTGTTCATCAAGATTGAGGTTTTGTGTGAAGGCTTGTAACTTTAATCATTCAATAAAGTTTACAAGTTGTGATTTCTACTTTACTGTTTCATTGATATTTGAATATTAAAGTGTTTTTCCGCAACTTCTTTAATATTGTTTCTGAGTTTCATTATTCTTGTTAAGAATCAGATCCTAACAAGATCTCAGACTTAGAAGATCAAAGTATCCAGACCCTGCAAGCAGCTTCTGTTGAAAGCTAAGAAGAAATGGTAAAGGATTTGGAGAGTACAAATGCTGAGCTACAAAAGAAAATATTTGAGTTTGAAAAGAAGTTCTCAGATCTTTCCAAGAAGAGAGCTGAAAATGAAGTGGTTGAATTTAAATGTTTAAAGCTTTCTCAACAAGTTGGTAACTTTGAGAAAGTAATCATTTTAGAAATAGATCAGTTTGCCAAAGAGAAGAAGGCATTTGATCAGAAGAATGCAGGATACTTAAAAGAAATATCATATGGAAGAAAGGGTACTAAGAAGGAATTTGAAGAAGAAAAAAGCACCTTTGAAGCTGCAATTAGGAAGCTTAATGCAAAGCTATCTGAACTTTCTAAAAATGCACAGAAAGAGAAGAAGAAGAAGTGTGAGCTTGAGAAGAAGATTGACCTTCTCGTCAAAGAAAGAAACAGTTATTCTTCAAAGGTTAACGAGCTTGAAAAGATTATTTCAATGGTGATGGTGACTGAGCACACTCACCTAGAGATGATTTAGCTGATTCGGAATGCTCATTCAAGTCAGCTGCAAGTTCAACATTCAAACCTGTTTCTTCAAAAAGGTCAGTTAAATCTTCTAATTAGATTCGTAGTTCTAACCTTTTCTTTGATAGAAACATAGATGGTTCAGGTACACATCAAAGGAAGAGAAGGAACAGCTACAAAGAAGTTGAACTGGTCTGGAACAGGAAACCAATTGAAGCAAAAAAGAAATATGAGCTTAAAAGTAAAAACGCATGTGTACATACGCATAATGCCAAGAAGAACATTGCGCGTAAAGGTAAACCTGATTTCGTCTACACGAGAGATCAATTAATCAGGTTGACAAGTAAGAAATTCTATTGTTCTTATTGTCGTACACATGATCCTATTCAGAAAACAAGTGATCATTACTGGTACGGTTCTTACTCAATAACCCCCATACGAACTGCAACTAACACATATGGACCCAAATACTAGTGGGTACCAAAGAAAACTAAACCTGTGTTGCAGGCTGTTGGTCCCGGAGGTGCTTAACAAGTTTGTAGAAGGGGGGTTGAATACAAACACAGAAATTTAAGGTTTAATAAATTGTTTATTGATAAATCAAACACAATTTACAAGTTTGTTGCGGAATAGATTAAGGCAGACTTAATCTAAACAAACTTAATAAACACTAAGATGATTGCACAAGAATTTCAGAGAATGGGGGATTATAGAAAACAAGGGTTTCTATTTGGAGTTCAAGGGTTGAGCACACCCTCAGATGGAGGGGTGAGCTTCCTATTTATACCCTATGCATTAAATGCATGGCAGGGCACTTTACACGTGGCATTCACTGATTGGCTTTGTAAGTCTGACTTTGGGAGACATGCTTTCGACCGGATCATGAACAGTATAGTTGACAGAGTTGTTGTACGAATTATGGAAGAGGCATGTCCTGTCTGACACATCGTACTGAGTTGTGCAAGGTAAGACAAATGGAAACTTGAGGTATAAGCTTTGTGATCATTCAATCGCTGAATATCTCTTTCTTCAGAGATATCAAGAGTTCAGCGATCGCTGAAACTTTCCTAATGTTCCTTCGCGTATAAGTAGAGTTGTCTTTGCTTCACTGATATCCGCATCAGGTCATTAGTAGACTTCTCTTTGTTCAGCAGTTCGTCTTCGATTCAGCTATGAACATCAGTTTACGCGAGACTTGTCTTCAGGGATTACGTTACTGTTTACATCAGAACTATCAGCGATAACTGAACAGACTCAGTTTGATCACTGATAGTGAAACACTAATACATATTAAATGTTTATAAGAAAGACTATCAGCGATAACTGAACAGACTCAGTCTGATCGCTGATGGTGAAACATTAATACATTTTAAACGTAATTTTCACTAAGTACAGAAAAGGGTCGTTATCAAATCACTGAGAGAGTTTGGATCAACAATTTCCCCCTATTTGATAATGACAAAGTAACTGAAGAAAATTACTTTATAATTCAAAATGATGGAATAATCAGGACTCATAACATACATGTCCCAATTACTATTTTGAGGGATCTTTTACAGTACTGATAGAGTTAAGTACTTCACTGAAATTTTCATTAATCTAGGAGAAGAATTACAAGGTATGAAAATTACAAGTACAAGTGATGTACTAACTACTGTAAGTTAAACTAATAGATTACAAGAAAGAAAACTAATCTATCAGCTATATAAAGAGGGTTTAGGAGGATTGATCAAATACTCAGGTATTTCTTCTCCTTTTTGCCTTCGCTCTAAAGATTCTTTGCAGATGATCGCTATGATTTGCTCAGCAGCAGGAGAGAGAGTACACCATAGGCACATGAGATCCTTGAGAAGAGCGAGGGGACAGATAGGGATTTCAGAGACTCTTTGAAATCTGAGCTGTTCCTCGTCATCTCTGAAGAAGATTCCAAAAGGTTCTTTAAGAACTTGTCCCGCAACGTATGGTCCGCCAGGAGGCAGATATAGATCCAGAACTGAAAGATTAGGAGGAGGAGCGAACAGAACTTCTCTTGAGAATTTGATGGAGGTTTCATTCCTGATCACCACGACATTTTCAGAGGAGGAGGAGACAGGCTTTCTTCTGATCTGCTTTGGCTTAGAAGGAAGAGCTGACGGCACTTTTAATATTGTAGCGACTCTGTTGATGAGAGCATCATTTATCCCTTCAACATAGCCTCTGTAGATTGACTTTGATTTCTTCAGTGCGTCTTTGAACTCAAGCCATTCCATATAACCGAGGCTTTCCAGCTTTGAAACAAACATTGCCTTGCAGCTTCCATCCTCTCCGGTAATCTCCATAGTGACAGAAACTTTGTCCTTCTTCTTTCTTCCAGAGATAGCAACTGAAACAATCTTCATTGGGTCAGATCGATAGTCGAGTTTATGTTTGCACCAATCAACTGAGCTATAGCTGACCACTAGAGCTTTAGAGCGTTCCTCTTCAATTTCTTTTAACAGAGCAACCTGGACTTCAACTAGTTTCTTCTTCAGTTTCTTGTCTTTGACTTGAGAAGACTGAATTTTGAGAGCCAGAGTGGCATCTCTTTGGAAGTCAGCGATCAGCTTCTCAGCCCTGACGGATTCTTCAATTTCAGCTTCAGTCAGGAACTCTAGATCTGTTGATTGAGAGGGGATCTTCAGCCGTTGACTCTCCAGATGAGAGATCATCTCTGTTCTTTTCTTCATCTCTTCCTCTAACCAGTGAGATGGTCTAGAGGGCCTCCGTGGGTGTTGCAGGGACTCATCTTTTTCATCCTCTTCATCAATCTCTTTTACAGAGATTGGGATTATCTGGTCATCAGCTTCAGCAGCTGGGATTATTTGGATCTCTTTTCCCTTAAGCAGGGGAGAGAACTGTCTGGTCAGAAAATGAAAAAGGTTAGATTATTTTTAGAGAAGAGAGATAAAGGCTTAGAAAGAAACAGGGGTGGGATTTTTATAGAAGGATAAGGGAACGAGGGAAAGGCATACCTGAGAAGGATTCTCCTCAGATAGTGAAGTCATCTTCAGGTTTCCCTCAGCAGTAGCACCTTTGCTTTGGGAAAGGGTTCCTGAAGGTGTCTCATGACTCCCCCCCTGCTTTGATAACTTCTTTCGAAGCTATCGCTGATGAAGTGACGGTTGAAGAACACCATAGAGATTGATCTTCTTCATCGTCATCATCATCATCTTGATAAGGTTCTTCCTCTTGATCTTCAAGATCAAGGGATTCATCTTCATCGTCTTCCTCTTCATCGACTAATTCAGCGATGGTAGGAGGGGCTTTCTCAGCAGCTAACTCCCCCTCAACCTGAGAGGGAGTTTCCAGATGGACCTCAGCAGCAACTTTGAACTCCGTATTTTCTTCAGTTGCTTTCTCCCCCTCTTTGTCATTATCATTGAGGGAGAGATCTTTGGAAGGAGATGAAGCTTTTGCAGCGGCCAACACCTGAACTTCAGCCTCCAAACTGTCCAGACGGCCTTCAATCACAGGAAGATCTGACGTAGCCTGATGAATGAACTCCACGGCAATGTCCAGCGATGTACGATCGTTCTCTGTGAATGAGGGAGTAGGAGTCGGAGCTGGTGCCTTCAGGTGAGTCAGGATTTGCTGAAGAAGAACTTCACAGGAATCAACCTTTGTAGCCAGGGCTGCAAACTATTGTTGTGAGTCTTCCCTGACTTTGACAATCGCTTCTTGGAGAGTAGCGATTTGAGAAACGTCAGCTTTGGAGGCGCAGTTGGCTGTCAGCATCTTCAGTGCTTCACCAGCTGATTGAACAGCATTGGTAGTGTTGTTGAGAGAGGCAGTCAGAGATTCCACCTTTGCACTCAAACTGTTGACATTGGTGTCAACAGTCGCCAAACTAGGACCTGAAATATAAGTTAGTTTTTGAGAAACAGGCTTATATGGTGAGTTGGGAGAAGTGTTTAAGGTTATACGTGTACCTGAATTATCAAACATTTTGTAGAATTGCAAAGATTCCTCAAAAGAATGATGTTCAGGTCCTATGGGTCCAAGCTGTGGTTGTGAAAAAGTAGAAGATGGGTCAGAGACCAAAGAAATAGAAGGATGAGAGATGGGGATAGAAGTAGGGATAGGGGTAGTTACCGTAGTGGTCACCTCAGAAGGTGGAAGAGCTGATATGATTGGCGGTGTCACTGTTGATGTGACAGCGACCATAGTCACTGGCACGGTTGATGTGGGTATTGCTGAGGATGTGGAGGAGAGACCCACGAAAGCATCTAAGGAAGTTTGTTGAGAAACATCCTTAGGTCTTGAGCTAGAGGTAACTGTCTCCTTGGTCACCTTGGCCTTCTTCGAAGGACCAAGGGAGCCAGTTGGTGGTCGTTTGGAAGGGGTAGCGGCAGGGATAGCAGAAGAAGGAACCTCCTGTGTGGCCGCTGAAGACGAAGAAGTGAGGAGAGAGAGTCGGGAGTGAAGTTCAGAGATACTTACCTCGTTGGGGAGCGTCTTGACCTCCAGGGAGTGCTGACCCACTTTTGGAAAAGATGCATCAGCGTTGGTGGGGTAAGTAGCAGGGTAGAGGAACTTCAGGTACGCGCAGATGAAGCGTACGTAGGGGACCTTGGGATCCCTCTCGGTCTTCTCTATCGTTGACTTTAGATCGTCAAAGATAGTTGTTGCGTAGTCGAAGTTTCTTCCAGCGATCACTGAGTAAGCCATCTGGACATGAATCTTGCTGGCTTGGTCCAGTGACCCACTCTTCCCACTCATACACTGAATGAAGTGTGAAAAGATGTAGTTAAGCTGAGAAGGCATCAGTGCCTTCTTCACAAGAGTCAGCTTCTTGTTTGGAATCGTCGTCCTTGGCTTGGGTTCCCAAGAGTATTCCATAGCATCCAGGAATTGGATGAGTTCAACATCAGTGGGTAAGGCGTCGAATCCATTCCTGGGTTTGTCAGGAAATCGCATAGCTTTCCTCAGGCCTAAGGTCGTCATCATCCCTGTTCCAAGTTCAGTGCTGAAGGAGATAGCAGGAACTACTTCACCCTTTTTGTTGGTGAGAGAGGTCTCTTCAGCTGTAAACCAGAATTGTTGGAGAAGAACTTTGGAAGGTGTGGTATCCACAGTGATAGCATAAGCAATGCAGGATTGCTTCAGAAATTTTGCGGCTTCCACCAGATGTGGGTATTTGACACCATCAAAGTCAAGGCGAGCAAGATGATTGTTTTTGGGAAGCTCAGAATCAGTGATGGCGAACTTGACGTTCTTAGAGGCGACAAGTGCAGATTGAGACATTCTGAATATGAATAGATAGAAGAATAGAAGAAAAGTTTTAGTCTACAAATAAAGAAGGTTTTCCCAGTTTCTATTTTAGGAAAGAAACATAGAAAAATCAACATATTTGAAGATTAAAAAGTGTTCTTAATATGAGATATAAGAACAAGAAGAAAAACCAAAGATTTTGAATGAAGAAAAATCAAAATAAAATGGTTTTTAAAGAATAAAATCAAAAAAGAAAATGATTTTATGTGATAAGAATCTTATAAACCCATAATGGCAGTCCATAAATGGAGTTTTATGTAAAAAGATTTAAGATAAGAATAAGAAAAAGATCAAGAATAACCTGTTGATCTTTGAAGAGGATGATGCAAAAGCTTGAGAATGCTAGAATTTATTTGAGAGAGTTTTCTTGCCTTGAAAGTATTTCCAGAAAGCGTAAAATGATAAGAATGGAAAAACATTCCTTTTATACGTGAGAGAGAGAGAGAGAAAGGCGGGAAAACAAATGTTCATCATGACATGGACATGTCCCACGAAGTTGATTGGATGGAAGGGCAACGGACGAACATGTCAGAAAAAGGCATGTCGTGGATTGTCGGTTTAAATGACGTCATAGAAGAGAGAGACTATTCATTTGCCCATTTTGAAATTATTGCTAAAGAAAAGTCAGCGAAAGATTTTTCTTTTTGAAAGTATCCCTGATGGTAAAGATAGGAATGAATTTTCTTTTAAGAAGGATCACTGACTAGAAATATCAGTGATAAATTTATTTTGCAAAAAGCTTTTAATCATTTGAAGAAAGTTCAGTGATTAAAGTTTATATTTTGAAAACATCTTAACTGAATGAAAATTCAGTTGTAAGGATGGAGAGAACATACCTGAGAGTCAGAATGTTTATCAGAAAAAAAATGATAAAAGGGGAACTTATGATTACTGACACAATGCATGAACGCTAAAGAATTATTCTTCGAGATTCAGCATTCCAAGCTCACTGATGAGAAAGTTGAACCTTGTCTCATCGAGAGGTTTGGTGAATAGATCAGCAAGCTGATAGTCAGTAGGGATGAAATGATGTTCAATATCATCGTTCATCACATGATCTCTGATAAAATGATATCTGATCTCTATGTGTTTCGTCTTTGAATGTAGCACTGGATTATTTGCTATAGCGATAGCACTAGTGCTGTCGCAATAGATTGGAATCTTTGATAGTTGAAGGTCATAGTCTAATAGTTGATTTCTGATCCATAAGAACTGAGCACAACAACTTCCAGCGACTACGTATTCAGCTTCAGTTGTGGAAGTGGACACTGAATTTTGCATTTTGCATGTCCAGCTTACCAGCTTTCAGCGAAGCGAGTACACAGAGATGGGTTAGTAGAACCAAATATTATGTCATCGACATATATTTGTACAAGAATTATTTGACCTTTTATTTTTCTGAAAAATAACGTATTATCAATCTTGCCACGTTCAAAATTTTCAGAGATAAGAAAAGATGAGAGACTGTCATACCAAGCACGAGGGGCTTGTTTTAGACCATAGAGAGCCTTATCCAATTTATAAACATAATTTGGATACTTAGGGTCATAGAACCCTGGAGGTTGTTCTACATAGACTTCTTCATTCAGCTTTCCATTGAGGAACGCTGATTTTACATCCATTTGATACACAATGAAGTCTTTGTAAACTGCATAAGCTAAGAATAGTCGAATTGCTTCGAGCCTAGCCACAGGGGCAAAGGTTTCATCATAGTCTATTCCTTCCTCTTGTCTGTATCCCTGAGCAACAAGTCGAGCCTTGTTGCGGGTTACAGTTCCATGTTCATCTAACTTGTTTCTAAACACCCATTTGGTTCCTATAACAGTCTTATCAGATGGTCTAGGAACAAGATTCCAAACTTTGTTACGAGTAAACTCAGTCAGCTCTTCTTGCATAGCGCTGACCCAGTTTGGATCTCTGAGGGCATCATCAGTCTTCTTTGGTTCTATGAAAGAGAGAAAGTTGACAAAGAGACAGATATTACCTGAGCTTCATCGTGTCTGGATACCTGCATCTGGATCACCAAGAATTTGATCTATTGGGTGATCTCTGGTCCATCGCTGAGTAGGAGCATGATCGCTTAACTCAGATGTTGGATCAACAAATTGGATGTTTACTGATGAGGACGTTTGAGGTTCATCAGCAATTAACTGTTGAGTGGTGGATAGACTATTGTTATCAGAGAGGTTTTCAGACGAATGTAGATCTGATGGTAGCAGTGTGTTTAGAGGTTCAGCTGAAACCCATGAGTTGGATTCAGCGTTAGGATGTATGATGTTTGGATCATCATCAGCAGTAGGTGGATCTGTGTGCTGATGGTTTGAAAAGAAAGGTTATGTTTCTCTGTAATGAGAAAACATCCAAGCATTTAACTCTTCATTGTCAGCGATTGGTTTGGAGTTCACTGAGCGAGTTTCATCAAAAGTGACATGAATTGTTTCTTCCACAGATTGTCTTCGCTTGTTGAAAAGTCTGTAGGCTTTGGAGATGGAGGAATATCCTAGAAATATTCCATCATCAGCTTTTGGGTCGAACTTTCCAAGCTGATCTTTGTTGTTTAAGATAAAGCACTGACAACCAAAGATATGAAGAAAGCTGAGAGAGGGATTTCTTCCATGAAAAAGTTCATAAGCTATCTTTCCAAATCGCTTTACTATCAGCGATCTGTTCTGAGTAAAACAAGCAGTATTTACAACTTCAGCCCAAAATTTAGTAGGGGGGTGAGAATCGCTGAGCATTGATCTAGCAGCTTCAATGATCGTTTTGTTTCTTCTTTCAGCGACTCCGTTTTGCTGAGGTGTTCTTACTGAGGAGAAATTATGAGAAATTTCCTTGTTCTCAAATAAATTGTTCATAGAACTGTTTTTGAATTCAGTTCCATGATCACTTCTTATTGAACGAACAGTAATATTATTCAGCACTTCCATCTTTTTAACAAAGGATATTAGTTCTTCAGGAGTATCACTCTTGCAGCGAAGAAAGATAACCCAGGTATAGCGAGAGAATTTATCCACAATGACAAGTGTATATTTCTTTCCAGCTATTGATTGGATATTGACAGGGCCAAACAGATCCATATGTAAGAGCTGAAGAGGACTTGTCACTGAGGAGACTTGTTTAGATTTGAAACTAGCTTTTGTTTGTTTTCCTTTTTCACATGCTGAGCAGAGAGATTCTTTAGCATATGAGTGCTGAGGAAGACCACAAACCAGTTCCTTAGAAGAAAGAGAATTCAGGGTTTTGAAGTTTAGATGAGAGAGCCTTTTGTGCCATAGCTAGTTGACATCAGAAGAGGCCTTAGAGAGAAAACATAAGTTTTCAGTGGTAGTAGAGTCCATATATATTACATAGACATTTTCTCTGCGATAACCACTGAGAGCAAATTTTCCTTTCTCATCCACCACTGAACATGCTTTCTTAGAAAAGCGAACTTCGTAGTCCTTGTCACATAGCTGACTGATGCTTAGAAGGTTGTGCTTCAGTCCATCTACATAAGCGACTCTTCGAAAGGTAGTTGTCCCATTGCTGAGAACACCAAACCCTCGAGTATATCCTTTTCCATTTCCACCGAAGGTCACATAGGGACCTTTCTCTTCCTTGTATTCAGTGAGCAGGTCTTTTTGTCCAGTCATATGACGAGAACATCCACTATCGAGATACCAGATGCCCTTTGATCCCTGCACACATAAGGAAGATTAAGCGTTGTTTGGTACCCACTTTTCCATGGGTCCTTTTGGGTTAGTGGAGATGGAAGGTTCAGTAATCTTCACAGCAGATGAAGATTCAGCTTCAGTGGTAATATTCACTTTGGTTAATTTCTTAACCTTAGTGGTATTCTTCACCTTGGTCGATTTTTCAGCTTTAGTGACCTTTTCAGCCTTGGAGGCATTCATCTTCACTTTAGCTGTTTTATCAGCTTTAGTGGCAGTTGGACATTTGCTTGCAATATGGTCAGTAAAACCATAGGGATAACATTTTCTATATTTGAAAATGGTTTTAGGACCAGAGGTAGAAGGTTTTGCAAGCTTGAGATGAGCAGGGCCAGGTCCAAGAATGCTTTTCTCATGAGATCTGGGAGGAATTTTCATTTCTTCAGATCTCGTGGGTTTAAAGTCAATCTTTAGCTTTGGAGTACAGAGATCGAAGATTTCTATCACAGAGCTAGAGGATTGATTCATTGAAGGTTTAGAAGGAACTTTCAGCTTTGCTTTCTTGGTAGCCTTCTGAGGACGAAGAATGGATTTTCCTTTATCCGCAGACTTAGAGTCTTTGGATTTTTCCTCAGGGATAGAGTTTGAAGAAGGATAAAATTGATCATAAGAAGTGTTAGATATAGGAGTGACAAACGTTCCAAACTTAAGCATGGAACTTTCTTCTTTAGGCTCATCCTGTGGTGTCCAAAAGCCAAGACCAGTTTTATCACTTTCAGGAGTTTGAGCATTTATTATCTCAGAGATCTTTGTTGATGATTTTCACCATTTCTCAACATGAGCCTTTTCTGTTTTTAGAGCAGCGATGGCTTGTTCGCGTTCAATGCTGATGATTTCATTTATAATGACTTGATCTTTCAACTTCTCTTCTAAAAGAGTTAGTTCTCTGATCTTTTCATGACATTTCTCTAGCTCTTGAGTTAAATGAACATTTTTATTTTCAGCTTGAGTTTTGTCGTTTAGAGCATTATAAGGATCAATCGTCAGCACATCAACAACGCGACTTCTCTCAGCTTCAGGCAGAGAGGGATTAGTAGAGATAGATACCTGAGATGATATGTAGCTCATAGAAGGTTCATATGGTTCTTCCACTTCTTCTTTAATCTCGGCCATGAGGCAGAGATTAGCGACTTCTTCTTCATCAGAACTTGATTCTTCTGATTCAGCCCAGTCGTGTTCTTCAGCGATGAGACCTAAACCTTTTCTCTTGTAGCTTTTCAGCTTTTGATATTTGTTCTTTAGTTTTAGGTATTTGTCATCACTGGATCTTCTTGAGGTAGAAGGATTGAAGACCTTTTTAGACCTGCACTCACTAGCAAAGTGTCCAATCTTTTCACAGTTATAGCAAGTGGCAGTAGCCTTATCAACAGGAGTTGATTTTGGCTTTTCAGTAAGAGAGAGAGACTTATTTCTTCGAAAATTGCTCTTTCTTGCAAATCTCTTAAAAGAGTTTGTCAAGAGTGCTAAGGACTCATCGAACTCTGAAAGATCAGGGTCTGATAGATCCTCAGTTTCAGAATCTAACTCAGTGATGGTGAGAGTAGATCGCTGAGATGGAATTATCTCTGAAGAGACTAAAGCAACAGGAGTGCTTTTGGAGTCTTTAGAATCTTTTACAAGATTCTTCTTTAAGAGATTTGATTGCTCATAGTTGAGCAATATTCCATACAAAGTGCTGAGAGAAAGAGAATTTAAGTCTTTTGTCAGCTTAAGACATATTGAATAACTGTCCCAGCTTTCAGGAAGACATTCTAAGAATTTTGTTAGGACCTTAGAATTAGAATAGGTCCTACCAACTATTCTTAGATCAATGATTAAGCAGTTAAACCGCTGATGAACGTCAGAGAGAGATTCATTCTTACCAGCGATGAAACTTTCATACTGTCTTACCAAGTTAATCTTTCAAGTCTCTTGGATTTTAGTGGTGCCCTCATATTGAACACATATGGTTTCCCACATTTCTTTAGAAGTTTTCAGATGCATGATGGAATGGAAAACTTCATCAGGCTGAGCCATTGAGATAATGGTCTTTGCTCTTGCATCTATACATACCTTCTTTTTGTCTTCATCACTCCACTGTCTTATTTCCTTAACGACATAGCGTTCAGGGACAGCTTCAGTGGTGGCAGTAGCGGGAACTGCAGTTATAATTCTAACAGGTTCATAGGGCCCATTTTCTATATACTCAGGTATAGTAGGATCAACACCTTCAAGAAATAGCATCATTCGATTTTTCCATAGAGAAAATTTATCTCTGCTAAATCGAGGAGGTTTAGAGAGTGAACCATTATCATAGTAGTTAGTGTTTGTGTTAAGTGCCATTTGAGAATAGCAAAGAAGAGAATAAAGCAAGATCTTGTTTATTAGATTAAACAGTCTGCTCTGATACCACTTGTTGGTCCCGGAGGTGCTTAACAAGTTTGTAGAAGAGGGGGTTGAATACAAACACAGAAATTTAAGGTTTAATAAATTGTTTATTGATAAATCAAACACAATTTACAAGTTTGTTGCGGAATAGATTAAGACAGACTTAATCTAAACAAACTTAAGAAACACTAAGATGGTTGCACAAGAATTTCAGAGAATGGGGGATTATAGAAAACAAGGGTTTCTATTTGGAGTTCAAGGGTTGAGCACACCCTCAGATGGAGGGGTGAGCTTCCTATCTATACCCTATGCATTAAATGCATGGCAGGGCACTTTACACGTGGCATTCACTGATTGGCTTTGTAAGTCTGACTTTGGGAGACATGCTTTCGACCGGATCATGAACAGTGTAGTTGACAGAGTTGTTGTACGAATTATGGCATAGGCATGTCCTGTCTGACACATCGTACTGAGTTGTGCAAGGTAAGACAAATGGAAACTTGAGGTATAAGCTTTGTGATCATTCAATCGTTGATTATCTCTTTCTTCAGAGATATCAAGAGTTCAGTGATCGCTGAAGCTTTCCTTATGTTCCTTTGCATATAAGTAGAGTTGTCTTTGCTTCACTGATATCCGCATCAGGTCATTAGTAGACTTCTCTTTGTTCAGCAGCTTCGTCTTTGATTCAGCTATGAACATCAGTTGACGCGAGACTTGTCTTCAGGGATTACGTTACTGTTTACATCAGAACTATCAGCGATAACTGAACAGACTCAGTTTGATCACTGATAGTGAAACACTAATACATATTAAATGTTTATAAGAAAGACTATCAGCGATAACTGAACAGACTCAGTCTGATCGCTGATGGTGAAACATTAATACATTTTAAACGTAATTTTCACTAAGTACAGAAAATGGTCGTTATCAAATCACTGAGAGAGTTTGGATCAACACAGGCACCTACTGTCAAGGGGGAGTAGGAGAACAATGGCTTCTAAGTACATCAGCTTAGAACCCGTAATTCAACGAAGTTTGACTTCTAAACACAACTGTTTAGGACTCACACTTCAATGATCAAAAGACCTTACTCCTGTGCTGATATGAGAAATTGTACTCAGATACTCAAAAGAGGAAATCAATCTTCAAGGGGGAGTACATACTTTTCTGAAATTTATGCATTGGATAGACATGATGAATTGCACTTCAAAAAGTAAGTTGTAGATCTCTATCATGTACTTTTTCACTGACATATTTTAGATGCATAATTTCAGGGGGAGTAAAGAAGGTGATGACTTCTGATTATTTCAGATCAGAACTCGTACTTTCAGAGTTTTACTGCTTTTTGTCTTTTTAATATAAGTGAATAAATTTGCTTTGACATAGACATAAGACTTTTGCAGAATTTTTGAGAAAAGCTTACAAGTTCATATGTGTATGACCTTACGCTTAGCTTCATGAGATGTAAGATCGCACGTAAAGGTATAATTCTTCATCTTCATCTCATATATGGTTGATAAGTGGACAACTTTCAATCATTTGAAAACATTGTTCTTAAATGTTCAAACCACTTCCTGAGTCTTAAACCGAATTCATGAATTGGAAGTGTGACTTTAAATGTTTTCAAGATCAACATTGTGCTTTAACTGAAATAGTTAAACCATTCTGAGCATCATGTGCATCATAGGAAAACATGATTTCTTTGTGATAGGAATTAACACAACTTCTATGGAATCACCTTAACCAGTGATTTCTACCCACGAAGTTAATCCATAGTGATTGAGTGTGGAAAGTCAAAAGAAATGAGTGTGTCAAACAGAGAAAGAAAGTTCGGTTAGCAGTGAGCTAAATGTTTAAAAAAAAGAGAGTGTGAGAACAGAGTTAAAAGAATATCACAACTCTGCACCAACTACTTTCTGAGCTGGGCAGCCACATTTCTAGTGTTTCACAACTCTTTTGTGATCATTATTGAAACAGGCAACTAGCCCATGACAACTCTTGATTAACCTCACCAACTACTCATTTTCTTCTCAAAAAGAAAGTGTTTCACATTTTCAAAGGGGAAGCAGCACATTTGCTATCTGATTTTCATTTGGAAAATCTGGATATTGAAAAGAAGAAAGTCTGCTCCACCTTCGCACTTCAATCATGCACATTGAGTCTGTGTTTAACTTACTGTTGTCTCAGTGGTTTACACAATATTGAGCCCTATAAGCAATCATCAAGTGCTTCATTCTTTCTATCACAAGCACAAACCCACAAGGAATTTGTTTCTTTGTCATAACGTTTATAGAAATAACCTTTGTGGTGTTTCGATGATTAAATGGAAGCCCTGGGGGAGTCAACATCAAACAGCTCCTTTCCATTGTGTATTCGTTACACACAGTGACTTAGTGTTACTGACAGGCGTTTCTAACTAATTTATTTATTGCTACAGGTGTTACATGACTATTTTGTATAGATTTGCAAAGATCTGGATAAATATCTATTGCATTGACGAATCAGAGGCTCCTTATGAACAACATTTCTTGACCATCAAGTTTTGATGAAATCGTTACACTTCTCATCAAAAAGGGGGTGAAGATCTACCCAAGAAATGGAGAAGAGCTAACCAAGAAATCACATGTTTCAAGAATCACGTTTAAGATTGAATTCTTCAAAGAGCAAGTATTCTGAAGATATGCTGATACAAGAGAAATTTTCTTTGAAAATACTTTACTGAAGAATTTCGAGCTGAAACTAGAGATAATTTTTTCCCATGAACTGAAAGAGAGAAAAACTACATCTTTTGGGGAGTTTACTATATCTTGAAGACTAAGAGAGAGATTGCATCTTCAATGCTGAAAGAGAAGATCGTATTGCTAAATCATTTTCGTAATGATCTTGATCCAAAGGGGGAGATTGTTAGGACACAGTCTCATTGGATTCAAGATCATCCAATACGAAGATCGCAATCTGAAGTAAAAGCTGACAAGTCACTCTCAACAATAGTCTAGGGTCAAATATGTAATAATTGTCAAAGTGTAATTGTGTTAATTATATTAGTTTAATTAGTTTAGATATTATATTAGTTTAACTATAATATCTAGATATTAGTTAGATAATATCTAAGTTTAGATATTAGTTGTTTTGTGTGTTGAGGAAGCTAATAAGAAAGAAATCAGATATCACATTTTACACACAAAATTAATGGCAGGAATTAATGGCATCAATAGATATTTATACTGAAAGAAAATTAATGGCAAGAATTATTAAATATGGATTCACAAAAATGATTAATTTCATCACCAAAAAAAAACCCTTCGACTTAATTGCATAATTGTTGAGTAATATGGGTAAGCATGAGATCCCTTTTGGTCCAAAGTGTGATGTCCCAACTCCACAACTGTGTATTCGGATACTACTTCCTTACAACTTGGACCTTTCCTAAAGCATTCACCTTGTTTTTTTGAAAGGAGCAAAAAGGGGCTTAGTGTTTCTTCCATTCTACCTAGCTTAATCAGTTGGTCTTACCTAGGTTAATGTTCTCACCCTTTCTTAACAAAAGAACAAAAATAAAGCTTTAAAAGGCAATTAAGGTCTACAAAACCACATCAATGGCTAATTCTGCAGCAAAAAAAATCGCTACGTGAGTTAACGCAATAAGGAAATAGACAACGATATACAATTGAATTCTCGTGCCCAACATACGTAAGAGAGAATCAGTAAAAATTGAATTATATAATAAAGAAGGAAAAGATAGTAAAATAATTATCGAATCTGATGGATGATTGAACTCTTAGCACCTAATATAAAAACCCACATAAGCCCCCAAAACACCCTAAATTTTTTCACTATGATAAGATGAGACGATGATGCTTTTGCATCAATGTTGATTCCATGAGCTTGTGTACATAAAGTTTTACAGTTTTTAAAGTGAAACATTATAGCCCTTAATTGCATAAACTCTTACTAAGTCCTACTAACTATACTTTCTATATCTACAGACCTAAATTTTAGGTGCTTTTGGTTCCTTCTATGAGTTAATGTAAAGAAGAATAAGAACTTATTTGTTTAAACTAACTTGGCATTTTAACGTGACTTTAGACATGTGGTACTAATTAAGATGAGACAGGTGGACAAACAAATGAATGACAAAAGCACATATGTGAATTTTCTTATCTTAATGAAAACAAGTCGGCTCTCTGCTATGAGGCAAATTGATGAGTAACCAATAACAACTAAATGGCAATTTAGGGGTAAGCTTCTATAAGAGAAGGTGTATTACATGTGTTTTGATTGGCATAAGCAACAAGTTATGGTCAAATAATTCAGTTATCATACCAAGTACTAAGACACTAACAGATGCAATTGTAACAATGAGCTCTTTTAGAGTAACTGTTCACGCACCTTCTAGTGGGTGCAATAGTTGGTCCGGGTGGAAATGCCAACTTTTTTGTAGAGACAAATACGTGCAACACCAACTGTAGTATTTTTATTCTTCCTGTATACAAAAAAAACAACATCATGATGAAAAAACTACCACACACAGAAAAATAGTGGAAAATAACATGCAAAGAAAAAGACAAAGAGGCTTGAATCACTTGCGATGTTAGTCCAACAAAGAATGTATATTATTTAGGTAGATTTTTCAAGGTCGTTTCTCTAATAATCTTTTATGCTATAGAAGAGCCTTATCCATATCCATATCCATATTTTTGATTTCTTTGGATGGTTCTTTTGCCACTATAACATATATTTCCCCTTCTTCAATAAGGTGGGATGAAATAAAGCAATCAAAAAATTATGTTATAATCACAACAATGACCAACAAAACCAAAGATATTGATTAATCCGGGATGCAATATAATAACCAACCTGTGCAGACTCCACATAAACAAATACATGCGTATTCAAATCGGCTTTCACTTTGACCTTGAAACGCTCACCTTCTGTTGATTGGAAAAAGGCAATCTGCATACCATTGTCAACATAAAAGTATAAGCAACAAGCATTAATCCAACCACAAGGGTTGTGGCGTACTGGTTAAGCCGTGGGGGATGTGGTGGAATATCCCATGTGCCCAAGGTTCGAATCTAAACGTACACAACATCTATGGCCACTGAGATTAAATCAAGGTTGATGTCTTATAGTCATAATTTGCCAAGGCATTAGTCTAGGACACCCTTCCCCCCCCCCCCCCCCCCCAAAAAAAAAAACAAGCATTAATCCAAAAACTATTTGACAAAAAACCCAATATGAAGATCATCGTCAACATAGACAATTTAGTTCATATATGCAACTTAATTCATACAGGATTTAGTGAAAAACCAACCAAACAACCCTTTAAGTCCCTTAAATGATAGTTCCAATGACCTTAAATGACAATATATCACTTTAATGTCCTAGGGTGGAGTTCAAACGTAAAGTCGGTCAATTTGTGAGAAGGCTACAACTCCAAGATCATACATGATTTGATGTGATCTTGCTCAACAAATGTGGGTTTGAACACGTGTTGCCTGATTGTTCTATTGGTTGCTAAGATAGTTGTGGTTGAAACCGCGACCCAACAAGATCAAATCATTTGGTATCAGAGCTAGCATTATTGGTTGCATATCTTTTATTTTATTTTCCTCTTCTTATTCTCGATTTCTTGGGATTTAAGAATCACATTTTGGTAATGGATTATGTCACAAGTTGGCAAGGTTCTTACTAGTGACTAATGAATTCTAAAGAAAACATCCTCACATCTACTTCTCTTTTCTTTGGTTTCTTAGGTTCAAAATTCAAGTGTTAATAGTGGGTCTCATCACAAGTTGACGAGGTTCCTATTATTGGGTTTTGAGTTCTTTGAGAAATTCAAAAACTTCTTATTTTAGTTACTTCCATTTTCTTGCTATATTTTTGTAGAGAGAAAAAAAAAAGATAATGGAAAAAAAGCAGGAAAAAATAAAGAAAAGGTATAAAAAAATATTCGACAAAAAAAAAGATGAAGAAAACAAGGAAAGATATGGAATAGAAAATATTTTTTTTCCTTTGTTTTTCATGTAGATGAAGATTCAGGACGAATCTTTTTGAAGAGAGAGGGAATGACATGATCCATCATCATGGCTTGTATTCAAGTATAAGAGCTAATGAAAACTCAAATGGGCTTACATGACAAGGAGAAAAACTTGGGCCAATCAAGATCCATCATCATGGCTTGGTGAAGTCTTCCGCCTTTATCTTGGGAATTGCAACTTGTATTTGGGTTTTAGTAACACCCGACTCTATTTAGTCTTCGTGTAAGACTTTATTTATTTGTTGATGGTTAAACCTAGATTAGTAACTCAAGTTTGGCCTTGTTGTAAGAGATTTTATCTTTATTGGAGGTTTTATTGAAAATTTTAAATTAGTTGCGCTTTCCAATTTTGAGGGTGTTACATTATGGTACATAGAAACAACTAAAAGATACACTACATGCATTAAAACTTGTCTGTATTGAGTAGAAAAAAGGAAACCAAACAAGCCGAATATATGCCACCCGATGGTGGGGTCCAAGAGGTAACATGTATGCGGTCTTGTCATCTACTTTAAAGAGTAAAACAACTGTTTTTGTAGACACCATAGGCTTCCAACATATACAAGTAAAACTTGATCTAGAGTACCATTGATTTTAAGACAAAAATTCAGATTGAAATCACTAAACAACAAACATAAAAAGATGACAGAGTCACAATACCCAAGAAAAAAATTATGCATTTTACGACATTAATTTATAAAGCACGGATATCGATCGCCACATATACAAGAAATGGTTACTCATAACTACCATTGATCTTCAAGAAGATTGAAATTGCTCTCATCCCAACAGAAAGATAAAATGTCGACAAAATCTGCATAAATTATGTAGAATTTGCAAAAAAAAAAAACTAGTTTTGTTCAAAAAGGATTAGAGTAGATGAGGTGTTGGTCATGCTAATCAATGGTAACACAAAAAAAAGAGAGGCTAAAACGCATTAAGTTTTCATCATATAAGAACCAAAAAATATGTCAATGATATTGGCACTTTAGATATTCAAATAGGAAGTAATTCAAAATCCACAAATTCAATTTAAACCTCAGGATAAATTTGTACCATGAATTGCAAAATGCAGTTGATCTGACCATGATTCATAATTACACAAGAACTGAAAAGAGGCTAGGGATCATAAGGACAACCATATCAATCAAATATGGATTTATATCAATAAACAACTCCTCAATACAAAGCCAAAAGGTGTTTATGCGATCCACTACATTACTTCGTAGACCAATCACATAACCTAAAATCATTCGTAAACTGTCCGATTCATGGTTAGAATGATATGCATCTCCCAGGCAATTCATCAAACACATGGTACTCACTCCATAACATATGGTAACTAATACATTAGAGCAGACTGATCATGAGACCACATAGGATCAAATAATATATAAAGATGAAGATGTGATGTAGTAGAAAAATTGATGGATTTACCTAAAGACTTGTAGGAAAGAATATCAAGTTGAGAACTTAGCAAGTTCCTTGATATGAATCAAGTTCCTTTTTTGATCTGCTTTCCAAATTTGAGAAGCCAGAACCAAATTTTCCAAAAGCTTGAACGAGGGTGTGATGATAAAATTGATAAACCGATTTTGAAGATGCAGTAAGGTTTCTTGAGAACATATAAGGGGTTTGAGTAGTTGAATCATCTACTGGTGTTGAGCCATTTTCCTCTTCTTATATGCAGCAAGAAACCATCACCTTTCTGATGGGGGTTTAATTTGGGAAATGAGAGAATTAGTCGGCAAAAGGAGTTTGATGTGCGATACTACAAGAACATGGAGAGGGAGACGATTGTGGAGAAGGAGACACTTTAGAGGGTTGTATGGCACGCTATTGTCTTAAAGTTTCAAAGAAACCGTTTCACTGCTGAATGTCGAACCGGAAGCCATTGTTGTTGAGAATTGGGAGTGAAATCGAATGGATTTAGAATAGAGAGTTGGATTGTATCTCTAGTGTGAATGTGTTCATGCGTTGTGCTTTTCACCTTCCAACTCTTGTCGTCTTCTTCACCAAGATCACGTTGATTGGATCTATGAGATTTTTTGAAACACTGAACTTACCTATAGGGCAGAAAGCCTCAATCTTCTATCACCTCACTTCCACAATTTACCTTTGTGGTTGAATCGATTGATTGAGAGAGGAGATTAATTGGAGGGTGCCAATCGTCTCTAAAACGGCAACAAGCGGAGAAACAACCATCGATTTTGAACATTGTGACGATATATAGAGCAATGGAGGTTACAATCGTAAAAATATGAACAATGAAATAAATATGGGATTTCTCTCACTATTCTTAACATAGCAGTTTATGAAAGAGGAGAATTTCTGGTGCATAACATGGGGGAGGGACAAGTCGTGGAGAAGGAGACCGAGGGAGAGGTCGTGGAGAAGACAGTTTATTTCAATTATGTGCTATAGGATTGTACATTGTGCATAAAAAGTGGTATTCATGAATCTTGAAAAATAACTGAAATAGAATTTTCATTAAGTAGTATAGAAGTGAAGTGGTTTGTAAGAATTGTTATTGTGCATCTATTAGTCCCAATATGCAAGTGTAATTCAATATAATTCCACAAATCTCACAAATATTATTGATCTTGAAATGATGATTACAACTTTGTTAGTGCACAGATTTGTTGGATACAAGATCATAATAATTGAAGCTGGAAGTCAAAGAAAGTCAAAGTTCAAAGGTCAACTCTCAAGCAAAGTCAAAGTCAAATGTAATAAATTCAAAGTCAAAGTATTGTGTTTGTTCTGTTTTGTAAGCATGTGTATCTTGGTTTTGTTTTTAATAGATAGATGGCTAGTAGGTGTGGTTAACACATGTAACTTGAGACTAGAAAGAGTTCGCAGATTGTTAGAGAGAGAGAGATTTGTAAAGAGAAAAAGTAGTATGTGAATACATTTCTAATCGAATCTTGAAGTTGAATTGAAACAGGTAGATTTTATATCTTGTTTCTGTGATTGATTTAGATAAGAACTTGATAATCTGGGATTAATAATTGGTATCAGAGCCAAGTTCAATTTGAAATCAAGAAAATCAGAGTTCGACACTGTTTCATTGAGTTCAGATTCAATTTTGAGTTTGTGTTGATGTTAGTGCATTGTTGTATCCAAGATTTAAGTGTGGAAAGTCAAAGTCTGTAAAGTCAACCAAGTCAAGTCTTGTTTAGTCATAGTGTGTTTAGCTTGAGAGTTCATGGTCCTTGACCATATATAATCTTTGTGTGTTTGTAATCATGTAACTAGAACTTGTAATTGTCACATTCATAGATATATGAATTTGTGATTTCTCTCTCTTCTCTCTCTCTCTAGATCTTAATTGTCAAATCTTGATCTTTATTGTATTGCTTGAATCTGGGAATCATACTTTATCAATTGGTATCAGAGCCATTAACAATCAAATCTAAGCAATTCAAACACAGATTCTAGAGAGAGAGTATAGAGAGAGAACAAGTCATATGTATTGAATGAAGTCACAAGATTACAAGGAAAGCGCACGTCTCTCTGTTACCAGATTCTCTCACAGAACTAGGCTATATATACTTAGCTACTTCTCTCAAAGCACAAAAACTCTCAAGACATAAGTTCTCTCAAAGACTTTTACAAAGTCAAAGTCAAATACAATACAAAAGACAACACTTGATCTAAACTAGTACATTAACATTCTCCCCCTTTTAGATCAAGCATTAAAGATTGGCAAGCCCCAACGAGAATGACTCCCTTATCTGATTCCGAGTAATGATTCAAAGATTCTAATTCCCCTTCTGAAGTGAATTTTGTCATCCAGAGCATCAAGCACTCTGACCAAAGCAAGTCTATCGAACTTTCCAAGACCTTTCTCTCCTCTGTTGACCTTTTCTTTATCCTCTTTGTACTTTCTGTTGAGCTGGAGTCTAACTACTTTGATTGTTCCAACTAAAAACTTTGACAATTCAGATATCCTCATAAACCTCTTCTTATTCTCTCCCTTCTTGTAAACAACTCCAAGCTCTGGTTGATCAATAACTTTGAACAGATCAAGATTCTCCAAATCTTCATAATCCAAATTAGGCTTAGTCATATTCACCTTCTTCTAATTAGTCGCCAAGGCAAGCTGGAAATCATAACAGTACGTATAGTTGACATGCCTTCTCATGAATCTTTTAACTGCTTCCAAGGCAAAGACAATGTTCTTCGGATGAACTGTCATGTTCCTGAATAAATGATAGAGATATTAAATGTCGTCTACATCCAAATGAGAGAAATCAGCTTCTGAAAATTCACAGTGTGTAAGATCTCTTCTTGGAACGTAAAACACTTAATACCAGACTTTTCTGTGAAACTTTCTCAGCTTGACATGCTTAACTGTGAAAATTCTGGATTTGTTCTTGACATATTTCTCATCTTTTCTCTCCCAAGTGATCATCCTTGCTTATTCTTCCTGAACATCCCATGGAAGATGAGACACACCTAAAACCTTGTGAGTATCTAACAATCTGATCCTATGCACAAACATTTTCTCCCTATCCTCCTCTAGAAAAGGAACTCTCAAAGTATTCTTCATATGTTTGATTTTTGCATTAGTAGGAACAAGAGATGCTTGAGGTGCTTCTGAAGGTCCTGCTTGGGTTTCAACTGCGTTAGAAGGAAAGAAGGCATCAGGATTAGGTAAAGGATAAGTTTCAGATTGGTTTTCAAGGTTGATTTCAGGATTTGTTTCAGGATTGGTTTCAAGGTTGGTTTCATGAATTGGGCTTGGAAATCTGTTTGGGCTTGGCCGGATTGACCGACTGGTCTTAGCCTCTTAGGGCAGAAGCAGAAGTTGCTTCAGTGAATCAGTGCTTTGAGTCTTTGCAGGTACTAGGTAAACCTTTAATTTCAAATGGTAATTTGTTTCCCAATTTTTCTTGTTTGAGTATCATAGTATTCTTGCTACTTCTCCAAATCCTCAAATGTGTTTTCCATTTCTAAAAATAATGGCTTGAGACTTGAAAGTCTTGTGTGATATCTATTGCATCAATGTTTTAGGGTGTTGCTTTCTTTCTTTTTTGTTTTCTTCTACAGATTTGTTTATTCAATGGATTTCATCTTTATTTTGATCAATGTTCATGGGATTTTATTTGTGTGTAGATCGATGTTCATTTAGAAATAGAGGAAGCAGTTTGTATATGTTAATTCACATATGCAAAATAGGTGTTTGATTAAATGCCTCAATGGAAGAAAACTTTAAATTGAACTTTTCAACCATACAAGACTTTCAAGTTAGCTATAATCTATCTACTATGATCCTTACCTTTGACTAATTTCATAAATCTACTCTCCGTCTTTCTATAAAAATTTATCGTAACATGATATCTAATGTCCTGTTTTTAAGTTGTTGCATCTTTTAGAAACATCCAGGTCATAGTTTATTATGAAATGATGTATAGTGTCCTGTTTTTAGGCGGTTACATTTTTTAGAAATATCGAGGTCAAGTGTAGGCAATTATCATTTTGGCAAAGCATCGTAAAATACTACTATAGGCGAAGAAAGTATTCCACACTGTATATACATTACAAAAGGAGTGTCTAGCAGGTCAAGTGTGTACAATTGTCTTTTGAGTTATGATTATACATGGAAACATTTTTGTTCTTAGTTAGTCTTTGTTTGTATGAGTAATAAAATATTCATGATGAGAGTGTACAATTGTCCTTTTTGTTCTTGAGTCTATTCTATCTCATGCTTGCTTGTACAATTGCTTTTTTACTATAAGTTGGTTGCTCATGGCTTATATTTTTCCTCTTTTCATGGTATTAATATCACAATTTGCCTATTTCTTCTTTACTTAATGTCAACATTATATTTCTTTGCACTTTGGTTTTATACGTAAACTCTATTTACTTCGCTTAACTAACCTTTCGATGATATTAATCTGCATATGAATCTATATTAATTTATATTGATGGGCTCACACGATCCTTCGTCTATACATATATATGGGACATCTTTTTGGCTTTTCGCCTTGAGCATCAGAAACCTCAGGACCGGCCCTGCTTGATAAATTATGACATCATTTGTCGTTGTCATTAACATTCAATTTAACAGCTAGAATAAATTTAATATTAAAATATTAAACAAATACATATTATTTGTAAAGAATGGAAAAGATCACATCAACTTTGACGCCATCGACATCATCCCGAAAATCTGAACCTTAAAATGTGTTTCTAAATTAAATAAGATATTACTTATTTTGAACAACATTTTTCACTTTTTACTTTTAGCTTACTTTGTTTAATTTGACCAAGATTTACAACTTGTGAAATGTATTTTTTATACTAAAAATAACGTTGGTTGGATCAACTTGCGAAATTGGCGTGGTGGCTTGCGTGGTCATGTCAACTTGTGAAATGTCCTCAGTGGCTTGTGAAATGGCCCACTAAAAGTATATTTTATTTATAAAAAATACATTTTGCAAGTTGTAAAATAGGTACCTGGGAAATCTAGGCTATTTATAAAGAAGTTGGTTGAAAAATAAAGATGTTCATACAAATATTTTTATATACTCAAATGATAAAGTATTTTATACTGTTAAATGTCAATTTTTTGTCATATACATTCAGGCCATAACTAAAAACATGTATTTATAAGTGTTTTTGGCCATTTGTGTATTACAATTTGGAAGATTTCTCGAAATTCTGATTTGAACGTTTTTGACGCGTTTTCATGTGTAGAAAACAACACAAATATATTTATATGATTGATTTATTTGATATTTTTTTAAATAGATTAATTAAAAATATTTAATTTGAAAGATAACACATAAATATATAGAGGGAAGATTATGCGAAAAACAAACTAATTTGCGAGAATGCGAGAGTGAATATGAGCCACATAATCTATTAATAAAAAATACAATAAATAAAAAATGAAAAATAATTTAAAAAATTAGCATAATTACCATTTTAAATTGGATAAATTCTTAAAATATCATAAAATCATTTACATTTATTTATTTTTAATTTTAATTAATTCATAATATTTTTATCAAGTTTTATATAAATTTTTTTCGATACATTTTTTATTAAAAAAATTCATAATTTTCATCAAATATCAATGTGATATCCACCATTAATTCTTTATCTTTTTTACCATTTTATCTCTATGTTTTGGATCCATGTTTTCAATCACATGTGACTAGATACATTTAACATATTGACCTATTATCACATATGATTCACTATGTAAATTTTGTACATATCACATATGTTAATATACGTCTGAATATAAATGACGTATTATTACATGTGATAATATTTACATCACAAAAGATATATAAATGTAAATATACATAATCACATATGATTAATAAAAATATTTACAATTATCACATATTAATTGATGGTGGATAACACATATGATATTTAATGAAAATTGTGAATTTCTTTATCAAAAGTGTTAGAAAAACAAATAATATAAAAAATGATAAAAAATTATGAATTAAGTAAAATTAAAAAATAAATAAATCTTAAAGATATAATGTGATTTTTAAGGATTTATCCAAATTAAAATGATCGTTATCTTAATTACTAAAATTATTTTTTAATTTTTATTTATGGTATTTGTTAATTAACGGATTATATGTCACATATTCCTTCTCGCATTCTCACAAATTAACCGTCTTTTTGTTTAAACCTGCCCTATATATATATATATATATATATATATATATATATATATATATATATATATATATATATGGTTGAGTTTCGATGAGAAGATGAGTTAATTATGAGAAAACGTGAGAAGTGGTTATAGATCGTTGGATGAGAAATGAACGCATATTAGGAATGATACGCACCGAGATGCATCAGATCAATTCCCTTTTAAACCGCATTCATGGGAGGGCTTGAGATTAAAAGAGATCAACGGTTCAGATCCACTTATCATGCTTCTCACCGTTAACTCAACTTCTCACACGATCTTTCGCCTATATAGGGTAGTGTCATTTAGAAACCATCTTAATTTTGAAAATCATGGAAACTGTCTATTTCATTGGTTAAGTTAATGAAATTGTTTCATGAATTTGTAAAATTTGATAAATTGTTTTATACAATTCTTTTCTTGATGAAATTGTTACATATATTTGTGCCTTTTATGTAAAAATAAAAAAGTTTCATCAGAAAAAAATGCATGAAACAATTTCATTAGAATGCGAAAATATATTAAACAATTTCATTTTAACATAAAAAACACAAATATATGAAACAATTTCATCAACAAAAGATTATATGACACAATTTCATCAACAAAAGATTATATGACACAATTTCATCAAATTAAACAGTTTCATGAATCAATTTCATTAATTTAACCAATGAAATCGACGATTTCCACGGTGTGTAAAATTAAGTGATTTCCATTTGATCTCTCTCCTATATATATGTGTGTGTGTGTGTGTGTGTGTGTGTAGGGTTCATTTAACCAATAATAATTTTTCACTTTTTCTCAATCATGATGGTTGATTAATCAAGAATATATGAAACAATTTCATTAAGAATATATGAGTGTTGATTAATCAAGAATATATTGAAACAAATTTCATCAAAATGAGAAATACATGAAACAATTTCATTATTACATATAAACAAAAATATATGAAACAATTTCATCAAAAAAAGAATTATATGAAACAAATTCATCATATTGAACACTTTCATGAAACAATTTCATTCACTTAAACAATGAAAACGACAGTCTGTACGATTTGTTAGATATCACTGGTTTGTAAAATAATCTTGGCCTATATATATACATATATATATATATATATATATGTATGTATATATATAGGGAGAGGTTTAGATGAAAAATACTAAATGTATAAGAAATAGAGTAGTGATCCAATTTTACATTTTTAGCCTCTACCAAGTTGTATGTGTTTTGACCTTAAGACAAGTTTTACATGTTTTAGCTCAGTTATATTGTTTTAGTTTTTACTTTTTTGGCTGCTTTGTTGTTTTAACTTTTAAAAGCTTTAATATAATAAATGGTATGAATTTTTATATTGTTGATGATTTTAGTGAAATCATGGGTTCATTTATGTACCTTGATTCACAAGAGAATACGTGGTTGTTAGTTAAGCTATATACCAAGTTAGGAGGTGTAGAGAGCACACTTGGGTAAAATAACTAGAACCAGGGAGGTTTAGGGGACCGCCCTTGTGAGGTTTGGGGTAGAGCCCCGAAACCTCTATGGATTTTATGAATAGAAGTACTTGAGGAAAATGAGCTTTTTAATGTTTTAAGGTAGTTCAGAAGCCTCTAAGTCATATTCAAAAATTTCAGAGTCCTAAGAAGTCTTTGAGTTTTTTCCAGAAGCCTCTAAATCTTTTTTTGAAGCTTTTGATTTTGACCGACTCTGAAGTGTTTCTGAGTTACCGTGTAAGCAGTTTGTAACTGTTGTATTTGTAAGTATTGGGTATAATCATTGTTTGTAACCGTTGTGTTTGTAAGTTGTTTCAAATGTTTCGAGTCGGATTAAAAGAAAAAATGGCTTAAACAAAAATCAATCGGTCCTTAAAATTTTCGTAATCAATGAACAATTTACAAAATCCCGAAACAAGTAAGGATGATTTGGTTCACATTTATGACCAAAATGGAATCAAATCATGGGACATATAGCTACATGGGTGTTTTTATGTTTGTTTACTATGTTAGATGTTATTGGAATCAGGTATACATTTACGTTGTTCATCTATTAATAAATTAGGCATGAGACTCAACAGAATTCAATTTTCTGTGTTTTATTTTTCCACAACGACGTTAATTCTTAACCAAACTTTCTTGGAAATATACATAGATTGCGATGTGTAGATAATAAATGGATCACATAATCGCATTTGCATACGTCATACGTGTATCATATTAGATATCTTAGGGGTCGTTTATCAAACGCTTACCCGGATAAGCGCTTACCAATAAAATTTAACACTATCACTTACTTAGCGGATAAGATTTTAGTCCACCAAAACAGTATCGTATGCAACAATTTTCTCGGTAAGAGCTAACCGTGGTAAGTGTCTTCGCCATCACTTACCAGAGTAAGACTCTTGGTCCTTGCCTTAACTTTTACCGCGTAAGATTTTTGTCATTGACATCTTCATTCATAAGATAATATGACTTGGTAAACGTTTACCCGAGTAAGCGTTTAATAAACGACCCCTTAGTACATTTTTATATGTCACATATATCCAAAACTAACATTTAAATTTATAGTCAACATATATTCAATAGATTCGGTTGTTTCGGTATAGTTTCCAGAAACATGACATACATTTAATAAATTAATACGTTTATTACATTTTCAAATTAATAAATTGAAATAAATTAATTATAAATTAAATTTGAATGATCGAGTAAACTAATTTATTCTGTAGGCCATAACAAGACTTTTATATAAATTTTTTTGGTTATATCTAAATTATATTTTCGAAAAATTCCATAAATTCTGATTTGAAATGTCTCACGCGTTTTCATTTCAATGAAAGCAACAAGAAAAAAAACATTAAATTTGTCAAAAAGTAAATATTGTATTTTAATCAATGTTCTGAAAAATTCGTCGCACGGTCGCTATGGCGCGCCATGGCACCAAGGTTTGTGTCTCACGCCACGTTAAGCCCGTGACACGCCATATCCGAATGCATAATTTTGTAATGCAATATTTGATTTTTCTGTACGTTTTTAATGTCTTATTTGCAAGTTTTTTAATATATACCATAATTTAACTTGCTTATTACTATTGACTCATTGAGTAACACTACAAAACATATGTTTTTATATATAATGATATATATGAATTAGAAAAATGACGCCATAAGTCACGCCTTGAAAACACCATGGCTTCGCCGTGGCTCCTAAGGCTTGAGGCTTGGCTTCGCCGCCACGCCACGCCTCACGCCATTTAGAACATTGATTTTAATACATCAAATCATACGTTTTATGTTCGTCTTGTTGATATATCAATTCTTACAGTAGGATACATTAATTTTTTTTGACAGTTTTTATATAATTCAGTTAAATAAAAAAAACAAAGAGCAAATTATCTCATCTCTATATTATATATTTGATACTTTATAAACAGTTTATATTTGAAAAACCTGAAATTGAGCAATTGAATTACATTTTTATGAGCATCTAATCTTAAATTAATTTATGTTGAAACGGTTTGATGTTATTAGTAAGGTTATGTCTTTCGAATTTGTAGTTATACCTTGGTATTGTAAACATACAAAAATTGGAAAAATTTACTTATATACTTGACAAATCGAAAATTATTTAATTTATAATTTTATACAAATAAATTTGAACGTTCATAGTTAATATAAAAGTTTGGCCGGATAGAGGTGATCAACAGTACTAACACCTATTAATTCCCGGGTTTTGTCACCATGTGGTTGTCGATTGGATCATTTTCCTCATTGTATGTGGACCGGCCTTGTTATTTTTGTTGGTTTCGGACATGTCAGATCTTTTTGTGTGAATTGGTTGTTCAGGTACGAAGTATAAAAAAATGTTTCATAACTTGTTTATGTGTATTATCTATACTATATTATAAAACATTTTGATTAAATTTTTAAAAACCATTTTTAATACATCAAGTACTATTTGATGATGCATATTTCTTGAAATTGAAAATTACAAGTAATGGTACACGAGTACAATTTTTTAAAGCTATATGTTTGAATTCATAAAACTAACTGATAAACATAATCAAATACAAACAAACATCACATTTTAAATATAAAAAATTTAAAATATAATTAAGATAATTATTGAGTTATAACACAATACTTAATTAGTATTTTTATAAGAAAAAATATTATATTATTGAACCTCATTACTTCTTTATTAAACCTAATTAAATTATAATAAAAAATAGAACTAAAAATTATCTTAATAAAAAATCATTATATTATTAAAAATTACCTCGTTTATAATTAATAATAAAATAAACTATCGAACTTTTAAAAAATAGTTACCACGGTCTTTTAACCTAAAAAAGAAAACTACTTGTAACCTACTAGGAATGTTTTAAAGTAAAAAGAAACCTAAATCAGTTTTACCGTTCATAAACTTTACGCCGTTCAAACCCCTCGCCACTCCTCGTCGCACGATCGTTGTCCGTTTTCTATATCTTCTATCACGTTGTTGGCCTTTGCCATTGATCTCTCTCTTTTTGATCTATCAAAAGAGGGAGGTAACCAATTTTAGAAGTTCGATGGTTTATTTAATTGAAAAAAAATGTTCAGAGAGTTAATCATTCAAAACAAGAAAGTTTAATGTTTTTCGTTTTACAAAATAGTTCAGGGATCTAATCATTCAAAAATGAGAAAGTTTAATGATTTTTTTCATTCAAAAAAATAGTTTGAGAACTTAATTATTCAAAATGAGATAGTTCGTTGGGTTTTCTGAACATTCCCCTATATTATTAAACTAAAAATAAAATACTTCGTTTTAAATTATATTAAAAAAGTTGAACTAAAAATTATCTTTACAAAAATATAATATTATTAAAGCTAAAATAAATTACTTCGTTATTAAACCTAAATTAAATTATAATAAAAATTAAACTAAAAAAATATGAAAAAAAACAAGAACTTTTAAATTGTTAATTTGATACCAAATATAATCTTTTCAAATTTTGATGAGGTCTTCAAATTCATATTTTATTCAAATATACAAACATTATCGTTTTCTTAAAACCAAACAAAAACGTATTATGAAATCAACATCCACAGTTAATAAAATGAAATATTAAAATCGAGATCTATCTTATTATATTGTTCGAGTACACTTTTAGTTAGATACTAAAATGATGCATATATAACAAATCAAAGTAAACCAAAAATTAGGGGTGTTCAAAAAAACCGCTGGACCGCTCAAACCAGTCGAACCAAGTCAAATCGAACCGTTTTTGGCTGTTTAGGCAGTCTGGCGGTCTGGTCTGGTCTGAAAAATCGCCAAACCGGGCGGTCCGGTCTGGTCTGCGGTTTGGAGGTTTTTTTGGACGGTTTGGACTAAACCGACCGCCAAATATATCTATATATATTTTTTATTTTTTTATATACATCTTTATATCATCTATTGTTTGACCCGAATATCCAATTTATCTTTAGACTTAAATATATACAAAAAGGCCCAAAGATAATTTTAAATCGCCGTGAATTTTATTTGCACTTTGCATATTATTTTTTTTTTTGTGTTTTGTCTTGGAATATTTTATTAACTTTTGTGGACTTTGTTAACATTGTTGTAGACTTTTATTTATTTTAAATGAACTCAAGCTAATTAACCATTAAAGTTTAAATTTTTATATATTTTTTATGTTTAAACTTTAAGGCCCACTAAAAGGCCCAAACCGCCTAAACCGGTCGACCAAACCGCCTAAACCGCGGTCCAACTTGACCGGTCTGGGCACTTGATGTCAAACCGCTTTGTTTGAAAAATCAACAAACCGCCACTAGCGGTTTGGTTTGTGACTTGAGGGGTTAAACCGTTCAAACCGGACCGCGAACACCCCTACCAAAAATGATGAATTTGTTTGTATTTAATCCAAACCACATATGAACATGTATTAATTGATGTATGTTTTGAGTATCAAAATGTCGTAGAAGTTGACTCATTAGTAAATTGGCGGTCCATTCACTACGACTCCTTCTAGGAAACTTCAACCTAGACTTCCACAGTTTATATGGATTCTTGTTCCGCGAACATCAAACATCATTTAGTTGAAATTTTAATAAAACATGTATCTATATTATATTATAAAGATGGTATAAAAAACTATTAAAATAAGTCTTAAAACTTAATGTACCGCTATTTAATGTTAATTACTTAAAAAACAGCCATAAAAGCTATATGTACTACATTTAATGTTATTCATTAATTTTCAATCATTATCTCTAACCATTTTAACTCCCTTAAAATCATTTCCCACTTTAACTCCCTAAAATAACTCTCAGCATATTTTAGATATAAAAAATCTAAAATGTAATTAAAAAATCTTACAGAATATTTTATAAAAAAATTATATTATTAAACCAAAATAAATTACATTATACTATATAATTAAGTCTAAATTAAACAAATTTATATAAAAAAATCATTATCACTCTCTCACAACCATCCAAAATCGTAATGTAAATCGACAAAAAACAGAAAATAAAATGAAACATTAAAATCGTGATGTATCTAGCTGCATTACTTCTAGTACTATATTATAAAAGCATACATAAAAAACTTTTAGTTCAACATTTTATGCATAAGGTACCATCATTTTATGCAATATTTTAAAAATCTCTTAATTTACAAGTATCAAAGCACAAGATACATATAACTAATGTAGACTTTTAACACCCATCAATTTGGTATGTGCAGAGTCTTCCTTTTATGCAGACTTTTCCATGTATCACTATTAATTATTATATTATATTACTATAATTTTGTTTTAATTATATTATTAAATATGTAATTGGTTATTTTTTATAGGTGTCATTAAAATATATAAGATAATCATCGAATTAACAAAATACTTAATTTTTTTATATAAAAACATTATAAATCTAACAAAATACTTAATTTTTTTAATATAAAAAACATTATATTAATAAGACTAAATTAAACAAATTTATAAAAAAAACATTATCACTTTCTCAAAACCATCAAAAATCGTACTGTAAATCGACAAAAAAATAAAATGAAATATTAAAATCGTGATATATCTCGTTGTATTGCGCGAGTACGCTTCTAGTAAATAATTAAATCAGATAGACTATGTTTGTAGCAATTGAATTTGTTATATGACCAATATTTTTCCTTCAATTTAAAGAACGATATTTTTCTGTTTGGGTAGAAATTCCAACAGTCCATTGTCGCACGACCAGAGAGATAAGCGACGCCCTTCCTTTGGGCGACCTCAACTAAACAACCAATAACCCGTCTGACAAATTCTGTCGTGCGACTTGATTTCGGTTACTAACCTAAAAACATACATTATATCATGTTTAATGTAGGATTCAAAGACATTTATGACCAAAGATTGTAACAGACGCTATCATCAATATTAAATGGTCATTCTATTAATGAGTAAGATACGCATTCAATACGTACCAACGGAAAAATGGAGTATGAATATGAAGATGGAACCTCACATTCGGGAGATCTGATTCTCAGACCTGAGAAGCTCACGAATACGCACTCAATCTCGTTCAGTCTCTCTCGAAACTCGTAAAGCTTATTACCGTTTATCGTGCGACGCACGACCCTGATTGACGTATTGTTTTACATTGTATTACACTTGTAACACTTTTTATAAAGGACGACGTCCCTGATTGACGTCCATAGTGCACGACGATTCATACTCGTCCGCGGTTTTTACCTATTTTAAGGGTTTTTCCGCGTCACCAATTCTCTCGCCTCATTTACTTTATTTTTATTATAGTCGTACGATTATTGTTGTTACTTTTTTTGGTTGGATCAAGCTTCACGTTTACCTTAAATCTTCCTTGGGAATTTTTGGCATAAACAGTTTGGCGCCCACCGTGGGGCCCCATCCAAAGAAAATCTTCGATAATCTTACGACGTACTAACGTGTTCCTTCGAGTGTTTCTCTTTTTCATTCGTTCAGGACAATGGCATTCCAAGGAACTCAAGATCATGTTGTGGCCCAGATGAACATGGAACTGACTGCCGCCTGTGCTCGTATTGACGCCCTAACAGCCCAGGCTCGACAAGCGGCTGAAACTATCGAGCATCTAAGAAACCAAAGTGGAAACCATGTGACGGGGACTACGAATGCTTATGCCGGTACTTGGAATGTTCCCCCTCCATTGCCTAATTATCCTCGTCCACCACTAGTTAATCCTGCGACCTTCGTAATCCCAACCTTACCTATGGCCTCTATACCATTCAATGGATATGCCTCTGATTTCTCACGACAGACTAGCTTCAACGGATCAGGTTATGTTCCATCGGGTGTCCCAAGTGGTGTCCCGATAGATCCCGTTGCACAACGATTGAAGCTTCTGGAAGAGCAGAAAGAGCGTGTCTTGTCGATGCTAGCAAAATTGTCGGGGGCAGCAGTTCCAGTTGATGTCGAGCCACATACAGGATTTCAGGCATCGCCATTCGTTGATGAGATCGCGTTGGTGGACGTCCCAAAGAAGTACAGCATCCCGACCTTCACCCCAAAATATTCAAGCATCACTGATCCGACAAAACATGTCGCCCAGTACAAACAACTTATGTGGACTGTCTCGATACCGCATCAGTTTCAAGAAGTCTGCATGTGCAAGAGTTTTGGGGCAACCTTGACTGGAGCAGCGTTACAATGGTTGATCAATCTCAAACCCAAAACCATCGGGTCTTTTGCAGAGTTGGTGAACCAATTTTCTCAACAATTCGCCAGTAGTCGAAAAATGGAAAAACAGACGAGTGACCTTTATTATGTCGTACAGAAAAATGGAGAGTCCATCCAGGACTATTTTAATCGATTCAACGCGGAGATGACCGGTATCCGAAATTGCGACGTAAAAACAACTATTGAAGCATACAAACGGGGTTTGGACGATAGATCAGGGTTGTATCTCGACCTTACGAAATATCCTCCAGAAACCTTTGAAGACGTACGAGCAAGGACGCTCGCTCATATAAGGGTCGAGGATGACCTCGTTTTCAGAAATAAACACTTGAGCGACAGGAAAAGCTTAGGTGTTAAAAAGCCAGATTTCAAACCGAAGCCGACCGGTCGATCAGAGCCTGCCAGACAAATTTCAAATGTCAGATTTGAGAAGAAAAGGTCTACGACTTCCAAATCTATCCAATATCCTAAGATATCATCTTATGGCTTCCCTAGATCAGCCAAAGACGTCGTCGCGTCCTTGAAACAACTCCAACGGAACATTCGATGGCCAAAGAAAAGCGACAAAGACAGTAATAAAGACAAAACAAAATGGTGCGATTTCCATAATGACTTCGGTCATGTAACGGATGATTGCATCACCCTAAAGAAAGAATTGTCCTGGCTTGACTCGAAAGGTTATTTACAAGAATTGACAGAAAAGAAGGATGTGCGTCCCACATCCCTAGAGCATGCTAAGGTAATTAATTGTATCACCGGAGGTTCTGATATCTGTGGGACCACATATTCAGCTGCTAAGAGACATGCTAGTCGCGGTCCCGACGACCGACCAATTCCAAAGGAGGCAAGACCCAAGGAGGACGCAGAGTTAGAAGCTATGCCCTTAACGTTCGACCAATCAGATCTCGACGACGTACACCAGAAACATCATGACGGACTAATTATCCAATTGAGCATTGGAAATTGCCTGACGAAGAGGATACTCGTCGACGGAGGTAGTTCTGCTAATATTATCTTTATTTATGCAGTGAAAGCTATGGGGATCGACAAATCCGAGATTACCCGATGCTCGACTACACTCGTTGGATTTAACCGAGGAGCGACAAATACCATGGGGGAAATCACACTGCCAGTATATGCTAAAGGAATCAACAGGCAGACGAAGTTCAACGTCGTCGACTGCTCATCGGCTTATAACGTTATCCTTGGGCGGCCATGGATTCACGATATGAAAGTTGTACCCTCGACGTACCACCAAACCTTGAAATTCCCCACGCCATGGGGAGTACAGGAGATCAAAGGCGAAAGAAAACTTGCTAGGGAGTGTTACAAAGTCTCTTTGAAGCCCTCGAAACAGACAGTATAGCAATTACAGAGTCAGGACGTTCCTGGGACTGATGACGACTATCGCTTGAAAGCTGTCGTTCTAAACCAGGATAAGCCTGATCAGATGGTCTACATAGGTTCGACGCTCGATCCATCCTTTAAAAAGAGACTAATTTCTTTTTTGCAGGACCACTATGACTGCTTCGCATGGACGCACGAAGACATGGTCGGTATCGATCCAAATATTATTTCTCATAAACTCAACGTCGACCCATCATTCAAACCTGTTCAACAGAAAAGACGAAAATTTGCTCCTGAAAGAAATAAAGTTATCAACGACGAAGTTGATAATCTGCTTAAAACAGGAAAGATACGAGAAGTCAAATATCCAGATTGGCTCGCCAACGTTGTTGTCGTCCAAAAGAAAAATGGTAAATGGAGAGTGTGCATTGATTTCACGGATCTTAACAAGGCCTGTCCAAAAGATCCATTTCCATTGCCACACATCGATTCTATGGTTGACGCTACAGCTGGACACGAATTTCTCACCTTCATGGACGCATATTTCGAATATAACCAGATATTGATGCATTCCGACGATCAAGAAAAAACGACCTTCATGACAGATAAAGGTATTTATTGTTATAAAGTAATGCCTTTTGGTCTTAAGAAATGCAGGTTCGACATATCAACGGCTAGTGAATATGATGTTCAAAGAACATTTGGGCGACACAATGAAGGTATACATCGACGACATGCTCGTCAAATCGAAACATACGGACGATCATATAGGACATTTGAAGTAATCGTTCGACATTTTGCGTGAATACAAAATGAAGTTAAATCCGATAAAGTGTTCTTTTGGAGTTCGAGCTGGCAAATTTCTCGGTTACATGGTCACACGACGAGGAATCGAAGCTAACCCAGATCAAATCAAGGCAATTATCGAGATAAAATCGCCTAGAAATTTTAAAGAAGTCCAACGTCTAACAGGACGTGTAGCAGCATTAAACATATTCATCTCTCGGTCGTCCGACAGATGTCACCTATTCTACAATGTCCTACAAAAAAACAAAGGATTCGAATGGACTGATAAGCATGAAGAGGCGTTGCAACAACTAAAGAAATACATGACATCACCTCCCTTCCTCTCCAAACCTGAGAAAGGTGAAGTTCTTCAACTCTATCTAGCTACCAGTGTTAATTCGGTGAGTGCAATCCTTATACGAGAAACCGACGGATGACAATTGCCGATCTACTATGTAAGTAAAACTTTATTAGACGCTGAAACCAGGTATTCGTCCATAGAAAAACTCTTGCTTTCATTAGTTATGGCCGCTAAGAAGTTACGACATTATTATGAATCGCATCCTATAACTGTTGTAACTAACTTTCCATTGAAGTCTGTGTTAAGAAAACCTGAACTAACAGGACGACTGGCTAAATGGAGAATCTATCTCAGTAATTATGATATGGATTTTAAGCCTAAAACGGCGATCAAATCACAGGTCTTGGCAAATTTTGTTACAAATTTTAGTCCAAAACAAGAAGAAGCGACGACGTCCAACGAGTTAATTGTGGCGACTTTGCACGACACCACTTGGACACTCGACGTCGATGGTTCATCGAACATACGAGGAACAGGCCTGGGTGTCGTCCTACAGTCCCCACAAGGGGGCAAAATAATGTACTCCATACGATGCGACTTCAAGGAAACAAATAATGAGGCAGAGTACGAAGCACTAATTGCAGGAATCAAAATTTATCATGACTTGGGGGCAACACATCTGCATGTCCGAAGCGACTCGTCCCTAGTTGTTAACCAAATCAATGGAGGATTCGCAGCAAAAGATTCGAGGATGATTGCCTATTATAAAATAGTAAAAGAAGAAGCAAAGAAGTTCAGTCGCTTCATAATCGAGCAGATACCAAGAGATCAGAACACTCAAGCTGATGCACTAGCCAATTTGGGGTCAGCACTTAATCAATCGACATTCGACAGTATCCCAATAGTCCACCTTGCAACACCATCCATCAAAGACGACGGTAATACTTTGGTCGCACCAATTGAGGAAGAAAACTCTTGGTCGGACGACATTAAAAATTATCTAGAGAACGATCAACTGCCTGATGACAGAATGGAAGCAAGAAAGGTCAGATTTAAAGCATCAAGGTACGTCATGATCAGAGGACAATTATATCGAAGATCTTCGACTGGTTTGAATCTACGATGTATTACCAATAAGACGCAAGTCCAGAAAATCCTACAAGATATGCACGATGGTGAATGTGGAAATCACTCAGGAAGTCGCAGTCTAGCCAACAGGATATCACGACAAGGTTACTATTGGCCAACATTGAGGCAAGATGCGATCAGGTATGTACAATCGTGCGACGCATGTCAGCTATACGCAAATATATCTCATAAACCGTCAGAACCCTTGCACTCGACTTTGATCCCATGGCCCTTTATGAAATGGGGAATGGACATCATTGGGAAATTACCACCTGCCCCCGGGCAAAAGGTATTTCTTCTAGTTTTAACAGATTATTTCTCTAAGTGGATAGAAGCAACAACTTTTTCCCAAGTTCGGGATAAAGAAGTCGTTTCGTTTGTCCAAACTAACATCATTTGCAGGATTGGAATTCCATCCGAAATAACATGCGACAATGGAACACAGTTCATCAGTGATCGGTCGCGAAGATTTTGTGAAGAAAGAAATATCAAGTTGGTAACATCGACACCTCGATATCCACAATCGAATGGTCTAGACGAGTCTAGTAATAAAACTATTATCAATTCGATCAAGAAAAGACTCAAAGCTGCCAAAGGAAAGTGGGTGGAAGAATTACCTTCCGTTCTATGGGCTAATCGTACGACACCACGTACGTCCACAGGACAAACTCCCTTATCCTTAGTCTATGGATGCGAAGCTGTGTTACCTATTGAGGTACGACTACCGACTTCAAGACATACGTCTGTTGAGCATAACTTGGTCGATCTAAGCTATGACCTCGACGCCTTAGAGGAACTTAGAGAAGTAGCATATATCCGCATGGCGTCACAGAAACAAGCGGTCGAGCGACATTTCAACAAAAATGTCCAAATCAAAGTCTTCAAAGAAGGCGACTACGTTCTACGTCGAGTGTTTCAAAACACTCAGGAGCTCAATGCAGGTAAACTTTCCACTAAGTGGGAAGGTTCTTATCAAATCTCTGGTATCGTGGGTAAGGGAGCTTATAAAATACAAACCCTCGACGGTCGAGATATCCCACGAAGTTGGAACACAATCCATTTAAAGAGGTATTTCTTTTAAATTCCGAATCTATTTCCTTTGGTTGTTTCTTAAGAAAGATTACTAACTTAAGCATCGGAGGGTCGTTGGTCAAACCAACGACCACCCCACTAATGTTGTTCTTCGCAGGGACGCACAACTTAGTTAAAATCTTTATGTCAGGTAATAATCATACACGGTCGGTCGTAATTGTTGACAAAGGTTAATTTCTACACTTGATATTTAGATCCGAAAACCATTATTACAATTGCACTTGGTCGATCGAATATCCAGTTGATTTTATTATATTACATTATGATGGTGTGGTCAATCGTATGATGTACCGTGGTTATTTATCCTCTTAGTTTACTCAATGTATGATAAAATATAAGTTGAAATAGAAAAACAAGTAACAAGCATCAACGGACAAAAGAATCTTTTCCATTAGATATTTAAAGGACAAGGGACGACCACAGACGGTCGACCCCTAATAGAGAAGAAACTAATCTAAGAAGGAGGAACGTCAGATTGTTCCTGCACGACATCAGTTACTACCGCCGCCTCTATTCCGTCATCACTCCCCTCCAGGTCATCATCTTCATCAAGGTCCCTTTCGGTCCCATGGTGTCAAGGTAGGTTTTGAGCTCCTCAGTAGCCGACGCCATGGGGTTCTTCCCATTCAGATGACGCCTCATCAAAGCAGCTCGAGCCGTGAGACGAGAGAAGGCCTCGACTTGATTATTCTCCATCTCCAGGTCCTTGACGTCGCCCTCCAGCTCTTCGACCCTCTTCTTGAGGGATGCGATTTCGTCAACAGAAGCAGCGGTAGCAGTGACGGCCTTGATCTTCTCGACCTCCAGTTTGGTCGACGACGCCTCCAACTCAAGGAGACGATCCCTAAGCTTAACTTTCTCACGATCCGAAATCTCTAGTAGATTTCGAGCATCGGAGAGCTCAGTTTTGAGGCCCTCAATTTTCGCCTTCTCAACCTCGACCGCCTCCAGAGCCACCTTTTCCTTTCTGAGAGCCTCATCGGCCCTTTTCTCGACGTCAGGGAAGGCCGCCCTAAGACCTTCCATCTGAGCAAAGAAGCTCAGACTAGCTTGAAAAGCCTATACGACAGAAGGAAAAGAGTTAGTAGCAAGCAAAATGAGTCACAAAAAAAAAAATATATATATATATAAAATTTACCATGAAAGAGAGACCAGCGGCGTGCACCACAGTGTCCTCGACCCGAGACTCCTTGTATCGGTCATAGAAAGTTTGGAGAAGGAATTTCCCCAGGTGTGGAAAAATGATGTCCCTCTCAAGGACGTCATTGACCATGAAGTCAGATAGGAGAGTGACTTTAAATGTCGTCTCTCCCACTTTCTCCTTATTCTTCTCCTCGCTCTTGGAGGAAGAAGATGCAAGGAAGGGCTTGTCAAAGCCTGACACTCCCGACGGTGGGGCGTCCTTCGTCACCTTGATCGAGCCTCTAAGCTCGACCCCAGCAACGGTTCCCTTCGATGGTGTCATCCCTGCAAGGGACGACAGAGCAGCGTCTCCCGTCTTCTTAAGTGAGAGTCGAGGTTTGCCTCAGACCCGTCTCATGTCTACCCCCGCAGAAGAGGCAAATCTCTTCCTCGATTTTTCCCTGCCTTGGCGGGCAAGCTCCAGTTGTTCGGCTCGTCTAAGGGCGGATGACTTCGCAGGTGCATCCCCTGGATAAAATAAGTAAGTTAGAAAAGAAGTCGCATACAATACAAAAATAAAAAGTATTGTCGAACGACATACCAAACATCTCTTCTTCTCTTTCTTCTTCCTTCTCGTCTTCTCTCTCTTCTTTCCTCTCTTCTTCTCGACAAGAACCTTTGACAAACGTCGCTTTTTTTACGAAAACGACCTCCTCTTCTTCGTCATTTGACCGAGCCGAAAACGAACGGTCAGCAATACTTCTTTCCAAGATCTTCTGAATCTTGTTGTGAGAATCTTTATTTGGCTTGACTTTAGTGAAGTCAATTGCTGTCAAACAGAGAAAGAAAACATCAGAATAGATATTATAAAAAAATAAATAAATGCACGACAAAGCGGTAAACCTACCCGACTCATTCCATCCGGACGACAACCATTGATTGTCCTCGTCGTTCACAGACGCCACCTAGAGGAAAACGTACTGGCGTTTCCAACCACAGTCGTTCACCACAGTATTGTGCACCAGTACATTGTCTCCCTTCGTTCGAGGGAATAGACTATATCTGTGATAACTATCCGCCCGAACGCTGTAAGCAGTCAGGAGGTCGTTCAAGTTGAACGGAACCTCCCAATCGTCCGTAAGACGCTCGATAACCTGGACAATCCGCCAGAACTGGGGCATTAATTGTCCAGGCGTCAAATCAAACGCATCCAAAAACGACCTGACCAAAGGACTAAATGGCCAAGTAAATCCTATCTTGAAGGGATACTCGTATAAAACGCAGTACCCCTTCGGAACCTCATCCGGCCTTAAGTCTTCCGGCGTCATCAGATTAATTTCATCTGGAATCCTGGCCAATTTTTGAAAGTAATCCAAGTTTCCTCTTACCTATACACACCTGTGGGTTCGGTCGACATCTGAAAATCTGGGATATTGAGGGTCGCACGCCAATAACTAAGGATATCCCAAACTTTCCTATGCTTTCTAGCTATGGACTTCCTACGCATATAATCCACACAGAGGGAAAACGGGAAATCGTACCTTAAATAGAACTCTAAACCTCGAACTTAGAACGAAAAGGATTCCGATCGTTTGGAAAGTGAATCTCGCCGGAGGTATATGATCTCTAAGAGGGTAAGCGTAAAAAAGGAAAAGATTGAGGGCAATCCGTATTTATACTGAAAATCGGAAAACAAATCGCCAAAAAATCAAATTGCCAATCGACGAATCGACAAGTGTCGTCCGTGTCAGGCAACCTTTCGAGTACATCCATTGAATGCATGACACCTGTCCAATATTAGCTGTCTAAACTGTTTATTCTGCAGGGAATGACGTCATTGTTTAGTTGGAAACAAACCGGTTCAGTTCTATACGAATTACCCGCGTTCTTTTATGACACGTGTTCTAAGTTTTAAAATTTAAATTTGAAAAAAGTTACCGCTTGAATTTTAAATTTGGGGGCAAACTGTTTGGGTAGAAATTCCAACAGTCCATTGTCGCACGACCAGAGAGATAAGCGACGTCCTTCCTTTGGGCGACCTCGACTAAACAACCAATAACCCGTCTGAAAAATTCTGTCGTGCGACTTGATTTCGGTTACTAACCTAAAAACATACATGATATCATGTTTAATGCAGGATTCAAAGACATTTATGACCAAAGATTGTAACAGAAGCTATCATCAATATTAAACGGTCATTCTATTAATGAGCAAGATACGCATTCAAGACGTACCAACGGAAAAATGGAGTATAAATATGAAGATGGAACTTCACATTCGGGAGATCTGATTCTCAGACCTGAGAAGCTCACGAATTACGCTCTCAATCTCGTTCAGTCTCTCTCGAAATTCGTAAAGCTTATTACCGTTTATCGTGCGACGCACGACCCTGTTTGACGTATTGTTTTACATTGTATTACACTTGTAACACTTGTTATAAAGGACGACGTCCCTGATTGACGTCCATAGTGCACGACGATTCATACTCGTCCGCGGTTTTTACCCATTTTAAGGGTTTTTCCGCGTCACCAATTCTCTCGCCTCATTTACTTTATTTTTATTATAGTCGTACGATTATTGTTGTTACTTTCTTTGGTTGGATCAAGCTTCACGTTTACCTTAAATCTTCATTCGGAGATTTTTGGCATAAACATTTTCCTTCAATTTAGGGTTGTTTTATGTATATCTATACTATATTATAAAGAATTTATAAAAAAAAACTGTTAAAAACAATTGTTAAAACTTAATGTACCGCTATTTAATGCTAATTACTTAAAATCTCTCCTAAAAACAACCATTAGAGCTTTATGTACTACATTTAATGCTATTTTTTAACTTTAAATCCTTATCTCTAACCACTTTAATTCACCTACAATCACTCCCCACTTCAACTTGTAACAATCCATTCGCAAAATAAACATACGAAACAGGACATAACAATAACTCACCAAAAATGGCTCCAAAGTACAACTCAACATACGAGGTTCGCGGAAACAACCTATTACACAACTGAGAGTGACTAAAAAGGAAAATAGATTTAAACTGGAAAGCTATGGCATCAATCCTCTAGTCCAAGCCTCCTCCTCAAAGCTTCTCATTCCCTTACCCGCACCATCTACTTCACGTCTTTCTGAAAAAGTTTTTAGTTTTGAAAGAGCGGGGGTTAGGCCGAAAGGTCTAGTGAGTTCCCTCTATTGACGGTTTCCAAGCCATAGCATCATATAAAGAGATTTATAAACATTTATAAACCAGTTCAGTTTTATTAAAAACATCACACTTGCAAATCACGCTTCGGGCACACACTAAAGTCACGCATAGGCCACAACGTGTCTGACTCATACTGCCTTATTCTGGGACACCCCCCATTGGCATAAACGGGACACACCCCGGTATGAGCGCAGACGGGACACACCACTCGACATAGGCCATACTCGCCAACTACAATGTAGGCATACATTTTACACAATCAATACAAAAAAAGCATATTGTACATTTCATAAACTTCACATGCGAAAATAGCATAAATATCAGTAAAGATTTGGGTTAGAAAACTCACCTGTCGCTTTTGCTTTACCCTTCGAACCCGTACTTGCATCCTTAAACCAAACACCTACGAATAAAAAAGTTAGGTTGGTAAGATACCAAAGCTTCAAAAAGCACAACTACTGGCCCCTCTCAGAGGCGCCTCTAACTTCCCCAGCCTCTCTTACTGAAACGGTCACTCACCCGGGGGTCTCCCCTACCGGCTTGGCTCCCCCTCGTGTCCGCCTCCTGGACCCATCGGGTTCCCCGACTCCCGGGTCCTGCCGGTTCCAACCCGACTCTCGGGTTCCTCCCGTCGACTCTCGGATCCTACCCGACTCCCGGGTTTCCCCCTCCCGACTCTCTTCTCCCCCGGCCTCCCCGGGTTCTTCCCATCCAGGACCCCGCCTCTCGGGGCTCCTCTTCTCGGGTGCATCCTCTACCCCGGGCTTCCCGGGTCATTCCTAATCTTGGGACCCCGACTCCCGGGTGTCCCTTACGGGAACTCCCCACCCGGCCTCCCAGAGCTTTCCTTCTCCTGAGGCCCCGTCTCCCGGGGCACGGAAACTTAATCGGGTGATTCCCGTTGTTGGGGTTTTTCACAAATAAGAAGGGAAATCCTTCCAAAGAAGGAGAAACCCAAACCAAGTCTCCCAACCAAGGGTTAAGAACAAAACTCCAATATCCAAACTTTATAACCAAGAAGGAATAGCCTGGAAGAACTCCAATAAGCTTTTTCCTCCCTAACTAATCTAGGGCTCTCTAACCAAGAATCACACCAAGAACGAGATAATATAAAGGATTAGGATTACCTTGATGAGAGTTCGGTGTGTAGTCCTATTTTATAATTGCCCTTCTTGATTCTTCCCACATGCCTCTCACAACCGCACCAAGGAATTCTCCCTGCTATCTTGACCTCCCAAAAGTGAGGATGGTTAGGCGTCTAGGGTATTAGGGCTAAAACCCTCTAAGATCATATTTACAAATTAGCCCCCCACACCTTGGGCTTTGAGCAACAAATCACCCGTACTCTCAACCTTATTACTTTTTGTCACGGTTATTACAATATCTCCCCCTCAAAAGAATTCCGTCCCGGAATTCCTTTGTCAAATAAACTTGGGTATTGGGACCTCATGTCCACTTCTTCCTCCTAAGTTTCCTTTTGCCCTTAATAACATCACCATTGGACTTTCACAAGGAAGATTTCTTTGGTACTTAGCTTCTTGATCTTACGGTTAATGGTCGTCCCCGACCCTAAGACAATGGTTAATTTCTTATTTCACTTGCATTCTTTGTACATGTATCGACATACCAACTTCCAACCACTACTCTGTAAAATATAGGTGTGAAACACAATATGAGTTTTCCATACTCTCGTCGAGCACATCCAGATCACACACTATCTCTCCAACTCTTTCCATAATATCAACGGATCCAAAAATGAGGCCCAACTCCACTTTTCTCTCGAACACCTCCCTCTCATCCAATGGGAACGTCTTCCGCATCAAGTTTTCCCCCATCTCAAATTCGAGATTCAAAAGGCTCATGTTTTCCAATCCAAACAACTCAGAAACCCTCAGTTGCCCAACCATCCTGATCAAATCATGGTCGTACCAAAATCCTTCGGAACCACCCCTCGGTTAAACACAACTTTCTTATGTCGGGATATCTCGGTTTTAGAATACATCAAAACAAGGGTTTCGCATACAACTTCACTTCCCTTAAAAAGAATTTTAATGAATTCAACACCACGACAACATGCATCCTTTATAAAGCACAAAAAAAGAATATATATATATATATATATATATATATATATATAACCATTTCAGTCGCTAGATTAATACAAGGTCAACCTTAAATATCCCAATAAACTCACAGTTAGGAGTTTTTTCATCGGATATCATGCATTTCTAAGATCGCTTCCCCCAATACGACATATGTCTAACGCATATAGCACCTTCTTTCCCGAATCACACTGACTACAACTCAACAATGTTAACCAATTCTTACTCTCCCACCGCATTATCACTCTATACTTATACATAACTAATAATAGGAAACCTTCACAATCCATCATCTGAAGAATCCATCAATCCAAACTGAACTAATCCTGAAGACACTCATTCACATTCGCACTGCACCCAACAATCGTCCAACCATGTATGAAATAAATTCAAGTTTCACTCGCTCAACAAGAAGGAGTGACCATGCTCAAACAAAACCATTCTCGCTAACTAAACACTGAACGACAAGTTCACTTGGAACATTTCCCATAATAGACCAAGTCTTAAACCAACGGTCCTTCATTCCGAGCACTACATTCAATTACCCTTTCAGTTCCTTCTCAAAAATATAAACATGCTTTCAAAGAACGACTCACTAATAGGTGCACGCTTTCAGCCAACCGCCCAAGATAGTTTTCCTCGACCCATACACCATAACAAACACACAAATCCACTTTTCATACTCTCACTAGGAGTTCAAGTACCCGAAGATAACAATCTGCAAACCTTGCTTCCCATTTTCTGTGTCACTTGCCAAACTTTCTACTTCCAGTTCACCCACTTATTTCAACACACCATCTCCACTACCTCTAGCTGGTATGGAACATTACCCGCCAAATATTGTCCACTCCATTATCCGATCATTCCAAATGAATTGATATCATATTTACAATCATATGCCTAACCAACGGTTTCACCACAAATCTCGCTCGATACATTCAACCAATTTATTCTGAAACAAAACTAAATGCTTGAAAGCACCATGCATTTTGCGCTCTCCGAGAACGGAGTTGTCCTATCCACTAGAATTCCTTTACACCCAAGGAATACTTCAACACTCCCCAATAAACTTCAAATTCACAACGAAGTACTTCTAACTACCCGAATATGGCATCCTCATCAATGTAACAAAGGTTCAAGATAAACTCACCAAATAACTCATCGCGACCCAACTGCACATGGTTCCTCTTTAAGGCAACCACGAACTACCAATCCACCCCTTCATTTTGAAGATAACTATACCATACACCATCCTAAAATCCATACATCCACACAACCTACTTAACACTTTGCATACTCAACAGAAGGCTCCGAACAAAGATTTCCACCCACACCTATTCTTTATCAACAACACAAGTCTACCACTTACCTCATAGTAACTTCTCACCACATCAATGCCTTGCACAACTACTTTGACATAAAATTCCACTAGCTAACCACACAACCACTACCCCACAACATCACAATACAGCCAAAAGCTTCACAATCACTTTGCACACATAACAGATATTTCCTTCTCCATGTCCACCATAAAAATAAGGTTATCTCGCGAGTTTGTCTTTCTCGAATCTGAATGAACCACAAAATCATGATCATCTAATCTAATCGAATATGTTTTCGTTCTTAACAACTCATCGCGATCTATAAGAGACTAGTTCAAATAGCACATAAGATAAGGCGCACTGCCTCGCAGACCATCACACTCAAAGCCTACCAACTCCAATTGTGCTAAGTACTTCATTCCTAAGCAAATCACCAGAACCCATTAGAAAACACCTATCCAACTAGCAATCTTCCGCTTTCATAACTCCCAAACAAGGTGGCCCAACGTCATGCCAGATACACTTTTCCCCGAATGACCTCTTACATCCTTGTATAAATTCAACCAATAACCACACCATAGTTACTTCTCCAATTTTCAGTGTCCTGACAATGACCTCAACAAATAGTCGTTGACTTCAATATCGACAGTCGACATGGTGATCATTCGACAATGTCTCTGTCCAACAAGGATTCCTAATGGAACCTACTTCTTCCAACGCACCACAGCTAAATCTGTGCCCCAACGAATTTATAGGTTGTAGGCACAAGATTCACTTGTTACCTAGTCAAATTTCAAGACCACCTCAAAACTCCAGCTCGGCGCTGATAACCTTTCATCAAAGTATCGTAACACTACTTATCAACATATTGCTAAACGAAGTATCTTGACGACCCGGATTCCGCCCCGAGCATCACCACCCCCCGACAAGTGCATCACAAGTAACCGAACAAGAGTGTATGCTACCACAATATGAACATTCCTAACGTCAATGATTGTGACTTTCGTCATTCACCGCCCATCCCTAATGGGAATACCCATGTCATGAATCCACCATCAACGACTCGATCGCCACACTTCCACTCTCAAAACCTTTCCTCATCCTTAATTGCAACATTTCCCACGACCTAGAGAGTTCATAGCCTTCATGCATGACAACACATTAATTTAAATCATTTGACACATTTGAAAATTCAGTAAGTACCACATTACGAAACAAGCTTGTGTATACAAAATACTACATGGGCATAATTGAATAGCCATGCAGAACGATCTCGAGGATCGTTCTCACTCACCCCATGATAAAATAAACCTTGTCCAACCAAAATCGATGTTGGCACAAATGAAATTATTTTCAATGAAAATGCTATTTATGAAATACGGCAAAATTACTTACACCGAGCGAGTCAGTCGACTCTCACCCTCATTTGCATGACAACGACATATCCGTTCTAATTTCACTTATAAAATCATGTGATCAAATGTTGTTATGATTTTCCCAACAAAGGTTAACTCATTTATAAAAGAAGGGAACTAATTCCCCAAATTACCAAGTTTAAAATTTATCACACAACGAAATAAACTTGTCTTTTTGATCAAAACACACGTTTGCACGCGTCAACTCATTTTCAAACGAGAAACTCACAAGGCGTGCACACACACACACACACACACACACACACACACACACACACTGTAACAACTACCTTAAAACATAACATGTATCATACAATACATACAATCATTTTACATTTCATACACCCATATATTACATATAAGGTCACGAAGTCTAGAATAACACTAACTACATATTATAGTACCAACTTTATGCTTTTGAAACCTAAGCACATACATACATACATACATACATACATACATACATACATACATACATACATACATACATACATACATACATACATACATACATACATACATACATACATACATACACACATACATACACACATACACACATACATACATACACACATACACACATACATACATACATACATACATACACACATACATACATACATACATACATACATACATACATACATACATACATACATACATACATACATACATACATACATACATACATACATACATACATACATAGTACTACATCCAACAAAAACCATTGACATATAACATTGTTCAACTAGAAGTAGTAACTCATAATAGCTTCCACGTGCAACACATTTCTTCACATAACAACATAACTTATCTTTTCCTTTTGCCTTACCAGTCATCTGTCCTGGAATACAGATTTGGAAAAATATTGAGGGTTAGACCAATTAGTCTAAGTGAGATAATCCCAAACATTTTAATTACAATATTATGAAAACATTGATTTGAAACCATTATCAACAAATCACAATTCAAATCTCATGCAATGTACTCAGTTGGCCTATAACACCAATAACCCATGGCCATATCAGAATTAATTGGCCGCTAAGCATAACTAATTAATTTACTTTGAAGTACCTCAAGTACAACCAACCCCGTTTCCCCTTTCGGTACAACCAACTCCATCCGGCCTCTACGTCCGACCAAAATACAATAGTGTAATGCAATGCTCAAACATATGAGATTTCAATTCAATAATCACATTCCATATAACTCACAATAATTACTACACATATCACATATAAACCAATTCATAACATAAGTACTCCAGTTCGAAAATGGGTAAAAGAAAACTCACCTTATTAAGAGTTCGAAGCCACACACGCGCAAACGACACAACCGAACATCACTTATATCAAACTTCACTGACGAGTAACTGAGCCTGTAATATATACACATTTATGAAATTCACATAATTATAGGTATATAAGACTCACTACTACAATTTACGACCTTAAACGACCCAACGGACACTCCCGAATCGCAACCGAGCTTAAAACCGAACAACCGACATAAAAAACAAGAGTTGGGGCTGTGATATGATCATAATAACTTGTTCAATGTGTTCAAAAGCTATTCTACGCTCAAAACGAGTACCCATACCCCTATATTACACCTAGAAATGACACGAGTATACAACACAGAAAATCAAAAAATGCTGAAACAGTGAGTTGCGCGGCTTCTTCCGCGACCTAAGGTCGCCCAGAAGGTCGCCAAGTCAATGGACAACCCCTCTTCACATGCAACAACCCCTGTTTCAATCCTTGATGTCTAACCCTAAACCAAACTCAATCCCAGGTCATCTGAAGAAGGAAATGCATGAAAACTTGGTTCTAAACATTGTTAGGTTCCCACAACTCTATTCCAACAAAAGAAACACATGGAAACACTAAAATTCACACTGAAAGATGGAATTTAAAACACCCAAAGCATGAACTTCGTCATCCATGGAACAACTCAAAACTAAGAACTTGAAGAAACATAAACTTCTAAAACTATAGAAACTTCTAAACCATGATGATTTTAACTGAAACAACCAAACACATGAACATACTCTTAGGATTATCCATGGAAGAACATATATAAAATGAACCCTAAAACTAAGAACTAAGAATTAGAATTCATACCTGGAAATAATTTAATGTATAACTTTAAATATCAAAGACTTCTCCTATTTCATGCCCCTTTCTTCTTTTTCTTACTCTTCTTCTTCTATTCTTTCTCTCTTGTACTCTCTTCTCTCTCACGACACAAACACACACAAAACACATACACACTATGAAAATTTCTGGAGATAAAAGGAACAAGGAGATGACAAGTTGACAACACATTTACTTGATGACTCATACTACTAATTAACCAAACTTCCCACTATAGACCCTCAACTAACATCTATATACTATAACAATCCTTTATATTATACTAACTAAATATTAACCCCCTTAAAACTATAATAAGTCACATAAAATAATAAGGTCACTTACCGGGTCATCACACACACACACACACACACACACACACACACACACACACACACACACACACACACACACACACACACACATATATATATATTATTAAATGAAGGACTCATGTACTTGTTCGAAAACACAATGCATGATACTCATTTTACATCGAAGGCTATTCACTCTAGCAAGGTCAACCGTTTGCACTCAAAACAATTTATCACAGACCCCCTACTTCCGACCAACCAGTCAGGTTCCTCGCATTTGTAGCAACCTTCGACGCCATTGTTTCCCAACCTACTTGAATGTCCAAGTACCAATTACCACAATGATTAATGATTGCAAATCAGGCGTCTTCACTTTGACCCAAAAAGGCTAACCAACAATAGCCCATTTTCATCCTATCCTTAGTCCATATTACCAATCAAAACTGCTATCATTTCTGAACCATCTTGCCACCCTTCCATTAACTAAAGAGTCAAAAGGCTCATTTCTATTACTTGATTCTTGGGTTAAAACTCTCAAGATCCCAATTGATCGACATAACAAACTACCATAATGGAGATTCACTAAAATCTAGGAGCTCACCTTAAGAGGCATTAACATTTATACTCTAAACGAGCTCATACAATACACCAAAACCATTGGTATCATTGCAATGTTGGAACTCTCTACCCACTACCACACCCTTCGATCACCTCATCAATAGTAGTCGAGCATACCCATGCACATGGAAATCCATAATGGCATTGGCCAAATGCAATTCTGAATTTACCTTACATGAGTCCTCACTACCATCGTCATGATTTTCGATGATTAAGATCTTCCTTAATGACTTCCTATATCTCAGTAATGTCCCTCTATTCTACAGTTTACGTTTAGGCCCATCCGGTCGCCTAAATCCCTTAAACTATGGCTTTGATACCAACTATAACAACCCATTCGCTAAAATAAACATACGAAATAGGACAAAACAATAACTCTCCGAAAATGGCTCCAAAGTACAACTCAACATACGAGGTCCGCGGAAACAACCTATTACACAACTGAGAGTGACTAAAAAGGAAAACATATTTAAACTGGAAAGCTATGGCATCAATCCTCTAGTCCAAGTCTCCTGCTCAAAGCTTCTCATTCCCTTACCCATACCATCTACTCCACGTCTTCCTGAAAAGGTTTTTAGTTTTGAAAGAGCGAGGGTTAGGCCGAAAGGTCTAGTGAGTTCCCTCTATCGACGGTGTCCAAGCCATTGCATCAAATAAAAAGATTTATAAACAATTATAAACCAGTTCAGTTTCATTAAAAACATCACACTCGCAAATCACGTTTCTGGCACACAATGAAGTTACGCATAGGCGATAACGTGTCTGGATCATACTACCTTATTCTGGGACACACCACCTATTGGCATACACGAGACACCCCCCCGGTATGAGCGTAGGCAGGACATACACCCCGACTTAGGCCATACTCGCCAACTACAATGTATGCATATATTTTACACAATCGATACAAAAAAGCGTATTGTACAATTAATAAACTTCACATGCGAAAATAGCATAAATATTAGTAGAGATTTTGGTTAGAAAACTTACCTGTAGCTTTTGATTTACCCGTCGAACCCACACTTGCATACTTAAACCAAACACCTATGAATAAGGAAGTTAGGGTGGTAAGATACCCAAGCCCCAAAAAGTACAACTACTGGCTCCTCTCAGAGGCGCCTTTAACTTACCAGACTCTCTTACCGAAACGGTCACTCACCCGGGGGCTTCCCCTACCGGCTTGGCTCCCCCCCGGTGTCCGCCTCCTAGACCCACCAGGTTCCCCGACTCCCGGGTCCCCCTGGCTCCTACCCTACTCCCGGGTTCCTCCCACCAACTCCCGACTCCTACCCGACCCCCGGGTTTCCCCATCCCGGGACGGCCTCCCTACTGTCTTCTCCCCTGGCCTCCCCGAGTTCTTCCCACCCGGGACCTCACCTCCCGAGGTTCCCCTTCCCGGGTGAACCCTCTACACCGAGCTCCCCGGGTAATTCCCAATCTTGGGACCCCGACTCCCGGGCATCCCTTACGGGAACTCCCCACCCGTCCTCCCAGGCTTTCCTTTTCCCAAAGCCCCGTCTCCTGGGGCATGGAAACTTAATCGGGTGATTCTCGTTGCTAGGGTTTTTTCACGAATAAGAAGGGAAATCCTTCCAAAGAAGGAGAAACCCAAACCAAGTCTCTCAACCAAGGGTTATGAACAAAACTCCAATATCCACACTTTCTAACCAAGAAGGAATAGCCTGGAAGAACTCCAATAAGCTTATTCCTCCCCAACTAATCTAGGGCTCTCTAACCACGAATCCCACCAAGAACGAGAAAATATAAAGGATTAGGATTACCTTGATGAGAGTTAGGAGTGTAGTCATATTTTCCAATTGCCCTTCTTGATTCTTCCCACTTGCCTCTCACAATTGTACCAAGGAATTCTCCTTGCTATCTTGACCTCCCCAAAGTGAGAATGATTAGGCGGCTAGGGTATTAGGGCTAAAACCCTCTAAGTTCATATTTACAAACTAGCCCCCCACACCTTGGGTTGTGAGCAACAACTCACCCATACTCTCAACCTTATTACTTTTGGTCACTGTTATTACACATCTCCCCTAAAATCACTTCCCGCATAACTAAATACAAGATAAAAATCAAATTTTAAATATAAAAAATTTAAAGTATAATTAAGAAAATCTATTAGAATATTTAATGTTTATTTTATAAAAAACATTATATTATTAAACTTAAAATAAATTACATTATTATTAATTTATTAAAGAAATTTTTAAAAAACAAGCTTTTATACATTAAATACTGTTTACTGATACACATTACTTAAAATTCAAGATTACAAGTCATGATTCATGAGGACAAATTTCTAAAGCTATATGTTTGAATTAATAACTAACTATAAACATTATCAAAACAGGATAAAATCTCAATTTAAAATATATAAGATAATTATTGAATTCTAACAAAATACTTAATTTTCTTAAATAAAAATTATTATATTATTAAGCCTAAATTAAACAAATTTATATAAAAAAAATCATTATCACTCTTTAAAAACCATCCAAAATCGTACTGTAAATCAATAAAAAATAAGAAAAAATAAAATAAAAAAAACATTAAAATCGTGATATATATCGCTGCATTGCGAGAGTACGTTTCTAGTCTTTTATAAAGTTAGATTCTTATTTTAAAATTGGCACGGAGTGTATAAATACAAAGAAGACACACAATTTAATCTTGACAAAAATTTTACAAAAAATAAATTAGATCAAACTATATAGTTAAGTTATATGGATGAGGTCGCTTAGTTTAAGAAGAATTTCGGGGCTCTACCTTGTAGTGAAAAGCTGCAAACTCTCAATTAGATTACACCATCCAATTAGTATCCCTTTATATTTAATTAATTTATGGTGTCTCTTTGCCGAATGAAACTCAAGAACTTGAAACTGCTTATGGTTTTAATTTTTAAAAAGAGTAAACTCTAATTTTGGTCCTTGAGGTTTACTGAAAAGTTTGAAAGTGAGATCTGAACTTTGATAAGTCTAAAAATCATCCTTGTGGTTCTCATTTTTCTTTGAAAGTGGTCCCTGATAACTAACCCTGTTAAAAAAATTCCGTTACATTAAGGGTATTTTTGTCTTTTCATGTATTTCGTTAATTCACTTTTAAAAAATTAAATAAAAACTTGCATTATATTTGTTTATCTATTTCCGAAAACACTGGGATCGTCTTCGTCTCCCCTCCTTCCCATTGCCCCTTCCTCATCTACTTCATCTTTATATTAAAATTGCCCACGAAGCTCTAGGTATGTGGTTTTCATTTTTTGCACAAATCACAAGGACAAATCGTCCCTTGATGAACAAATCACACGGACAAAACCAAATCGAATATGCCATTAAACCCAGGTTTGAGCTTTGATGAAGTTGCAGGTTTTCTTTATCTCACCACTTGTTCATCTTCTAGGTCTCTTCCATTTTCTGCTTTTGTATAAACCCACCAATCAAAGAATCTGTTTTCTAGTAATCTTGGTATACTTTTCTGAAACCCCTTTGTTGATTTCTAGAAAACAAATCTAGCTTTTGTTGATGACCATGCTTAAATTGTATTTACGTTACGAATTTCGAGGATTAGTTATTTATCTAGGGTTTTGCATGATGATTTTGTTTTGATTGTTTGCTTTCAGGGTGAATCGAATTACCAGAAGATGCTAATGGGTTCTCGTTGATTTTAGCGATAGGGTTTTTTGGGGGAAATTTAACGATTTTTCTAAAATGCCGTCTACAAGTAGTTCTGGATATCTTTCGGAACGATTCGTCGATCAATTTTAGGATTTGGAAGTGATCATAATCAAATTCACTCTGAAGAACTGAACAATGAGCCTAAATCTCTTCTGGATCGTGAGCTTGAAGGTTTTCAAAATCAAATGTTTAATCAATTTCATACACTTTCATCATCATCATCATCATCTTCTGCTGATAAATTTCTTTCCATTGATTGGATGTTGAAGCTACTGGATGCATTTCTTGCTTGCCAAGAAGATTTCAAACTTATTCTCTTAAAGAATCCACAAGTTTTTTCGAAACCTCCTTTAGATAGGCTGCTAATGGAGTTCTTCGATAGAAGTATCAAAGCTCTCGATATCTGTAACGTTGTTCGTGACGGGATCGAAAAGATTCGTGTTTGGCATAAACATTTAGAGATTATTTCGAGTGCTTTTGATTCGAAACAGGGGAATGTAATTGGTGGACAATTTAGGATGGCGAGAAAAGCGTTGACGGATTTAGCTATCGTTATATAAGCTCGGTGATCAAAAGGATTCTGGATCTGTTTTTTCGCATAGAAACCGATCTTTTGGGCATCAAAATAAGGGAAAAGAACGTAAAAAAGGACACTCGAAATCCCTTTCTTGGAGTGTATCTAATTCTTCGTCAGCAACTAAACAACTTCAATCAATGGCAAACGGTTTAGTTCAGGCTCGAGTTAACGAAATCGGTCAAATAATTCGGTCTTGCAAACTGTGTTTTCACAATGGGGTTTAGTGAAGGTGATAATGATGGCATTGTTCGTGGAAGGAAAACCCCCATAAAATAAACCCCTACACATGCATCATCTTCTGACTATCTCCTGCTTCTCCTTCCTCGCCGGGACCCTAACCGCCACCGTGACCACTGACCTACAACTTTTAAGTGTGTTGTCTTTCTACAACAGGCTGTATGTGTATGTGTTTTTGCATAGTGGATGTGTGTGTATCAACGAAGATGTCGGAATGAAGATGTTCAATGAACATGGAGGGATGAAGGCGTTCATGTGTAAATCTATGTGCATTAATATATATATATATATATATAATATATATATATATATATATAATATATATATATATATATATAATTAATAGATAATAAATAATATAATAATGTAATTTGATTTTTTTTACAAAATAAACAGGGAAATAAGAAAAAGGACAAAAATACCCTTTTTTAACGGACAATTATTAACGGAGTTTGTGACGAAGGACCACTTTTAGAGTAAAATAAAAACTACGAGGATGATTTCTAGACTTAACAAAGTCCAAGTCCCACTTTCAGACTTTTCACTAAACCTCGAGGACTGAAATTAGAGTTTTGGTAACCTGCCCGCGAGATAAGCGAGTATCTCACCAAGTTAGATTTTTTAAACAGGGAAAAAAACGTTTTAATTGATCGTTCTATCAAACATTTGAAAATATTAAAAACGGTTTTAAGTTTAAAAAATTTAAAATTGTCAAAAACAAACTTTTTACACTACACCAAATGTTGTCTTAGACAACATATGCTAATTGTCTATGTTGCTTAAGATAAGCTTAGGCAACAAAGGCTAATATATGTTGTCTAAGTTTCCTCTTAGGCAACATGTAGTTCTATGTTGCCTAAGTCAGACCTTATTTAACATATGTATAATTATATGTTGCCTCAACTATCTTAAGCAACATTTTCCCTTATGTTGCCTTAGTTTCATATTGTTTTTTTAATAAATGAAAGTTATCTTAGGCAACATATTGTTTTGTTTATATGTTGTCTAAGGTCAAAAATATAAATAAATATAGATAGTTGAAAATGTAAAAACTTGTATAATGTTTTTTAAAAATCAATGAAAGTTATCTTAGGCAACATGTTTTTTTGTTTCTATGTTGCCTAAGGTCAAAAATATAACTAAATATAGGTAATCAAAAATTTAATAACTTGTATAATTTTTTTTTAAATCAATGAAAGTTATCTTAGGCAACATATTTTCTTGTTTCTATGTTGCCTAAGGTCAAAAATATAAATAAATATAGGTAGTTGAAAATGTAATAACTTGTAAAATGTTTTTTTTTTTAAATCAAACCGCATCTATTGGGTTGGAAACGAGTTGGGCCCAATCCGACTAAAACTTGTACGTTTTTACTTTTTTTTTTTTTATGATTTTGAACTTTTAGCGGCTCGTCTTTTCTATCAATTCTCAAGTCCTTCTATCTTAGTCATAAACTCATAGTTCAGATCTGTCTACGAGACCACGCCAAATAAAATCGTACAAATCTAACCTTCAAGTCTTCAAAAATATTCAACATCAACTTGGGCTTTAATGTATCAGTTGGGATTTAATGGATCAATTTAGGCTTTAATTGATCCACTTGGGCTTTAATGGACCCAATTAGGATTTAATGGATCCAGTTGGACTTTAATGGATCGGTTGATTTCAATGCATCCATTTGATCCCAATACATATCACATGCATATATGTAGTACATATTTGCAGACAAACACGTATTAAGTCATCATTAGTGTTATTGGGCCTCGATAAGTCATGAAAGGTTTTGTTGGTATATATTGGTTCTTACTAAGGTTTGGTGTTATTACGCTATAATAAGTCATTAAAGGTTTTAGTGTACTATATTGGTCTTTAGTAGGCTATAGTGGGCCTTAGTGGTCTTATCGAGCTCAATACACACCACATGCATACAAACACGTATTAAGTCACCATTGTGTTATTGGGCTTAATAAGTCATAAAAGGTCTTTTATTATATTGTAATGGTTCTTAAAAAACTTTAGTGGCGTTTAATGGATCTATTAGTGTTTAATTAATTCTATGGAACTTTAATCGGTTCTATTGGCCTTTAAAGGTTTTCATTGGGCCTTAACTGATCTTTTGGGCTTTAAAGGGTTTCATTGGGCCTTAATGGATCTATCGGACTTTAAAGGGTTTCATTGGGTCTTAATGAATCTATTGGGGTTTTATTAATTCTACCGAACTTTAATTGGTTCTATTGGCCTTTAAAGGTTTTTATTGGGCCTTAACGGATCTATCGGGCTTTAAGGGGTTCTATTGGGTTTTAAAGGTTTTCATTGGGCCTTAACTGATCTTTCGAGCTTTAAAGGGTTTCATTGGGCCTTAATGGATCTATCAGACTTTAAAGGGTTCTATTGGGTTGTAAAGGGTTTCATTGGGCCTTAATGGATCTATCGAGATTTAAAGGGTTTCATTGGGTCTTGATGGATCTATTAGGGTTTAATTAATTGTACCGAACTTTAATCGGTTCTATTGACCTTTAAAGTTTTTCATTGGGCCTTAACTGATCTTTCGGGCTTAAAAGGGTTTCATTGGGCCTTAATGGATCTATCACACTTTAAAGGGTTTTATTGGGTTTTAAAGGTTTCATTGGGCCTTAATGGATCTATCGAGATTTAAAGGAATTCATTGGGTCTTAATGAATCTATTGGGGTTTAATTAATTCTACCGAACTTTAATCGATTCTATTGGCCTTTAAAGGTTTTCATTGGGCCTTAACGGATCTATCGGGCTTTAAGGGATTCTATTGGGTTTTAAAGAGTTTCATTGGTTTAGTTTATGTAAGTTTCTAGAATCGTAAGTTTCTAGAATCATTTAGTTTATAATCTAGAATCGTTTAGTTTATGTAAGTTTATGGAATCTGGAATCGTTTAGTTTATGTAAGTTTTCGGAATCTGGAATTGAAATATGGAATCTGGAATCGCTTATGTAAGTTTCTGTTTTTTTCACTTGAAATCTAGAATCACTTATATCATTTAGTTCTTATGTAAGTTTATGTTTTTTCTTCAGTTTATAATAGCAGTTCTTAGTATGATTGATTCATCATTAAGTGGATTGCTATATTCTATTTATGTTCTACTACATCTTTTGCTGATATTCTCTCTAGTTTAACATTCTTCTATTTATCAGTTTGTAGTTCCATATGCCTCCCAAAAAAAGTCGAGCGTTCAGTTTAGCAAAGGCGTCGGTCTTGGGAAGAACTACCACACACTCAGAGGAAGATTCAGTGGAGGTCTCATCAGAGGCGACACCTTTGTTGGTCCGTCGGTAGGGACGATTGTTCAAGGTGTGGGTAGTTTGGCGGTTCGAGCTCCGAGGATGAGAGGTCCGGCGAAGGTAATATCTATGTCGGTGTGTATGGTTAACGAGGATGATTTGCGGCGACAACTTGCCGAGCGCGACGAGGAGATTCGCTTACTAAAAGAGGCACAAGATGAGGCAAAAAAGGAAGCCGCGGAACAAAAGAAGGAAGCCGCCGAACAAAGAAATATGATAGAATCTTTGATGCGTATGTGCGGTGGTGCTAGTGAAGCAAACTCCAACACAACAACCCCGACGAACAATTTATTAGGTTGATTTTTATTTCATGTTTTCAAACTTGTTGCTTATTTTTGTACTTATTTTTAGGAAAAACGTTATATTTCAATTATTGAATTTATTAGTTACTAGTATTGTAATTGGAGTTGTTTGCCGAAAATGAACAGTAATATTTTTTTTATATATAAAACATCCTAGGCAACTTATCTACAAGTGTTGCCTAAGTGAAATATTTCAAAGGCAACATATGCAAATAGAGTATGTTGTCTAAGTGGATATCTTAGGCAACACATGCATAAATCTAATGTTTCCTTAGTGTTTGTTTGGTGCAACATATGTTTTTTTCATAGGCAACATAACCTGTTGTGTGTTGCTTAAGGAGTCAGCTTAGGCAACGTACCATGTTTGCTTATGTTGCCTAAGTTCTTATGCAACATTGAGAAGGCAACATTGCTTAGGCAACATAGGCATGTTGCCTAAGCCTTAGGCAACACATAAACCCCTCTTAGGCAACAATTTTCATTTGTTGCCTAAGTGACATTTGGTGTAGTGTTAAGCCATCACCAACATCCACCGTGAATGGATCAAGCAACCTCAACGTTACAATCGACGAACTTCCAAACAAACTATATCAACTTTGATATTAAAATTGGCAGTTTTATTTTAAATATAATTACCCCTTCAACAGATTGAGACTATAAATTCATTTTCAGTATATTAAATGAATGGGTTACCGTAAGACATGCACTACAACATAATTGGATTTATAGGACATCAAAAAGGTCTGAGTGTCCTAATATACTACTTTATAGGACCAAACACTTATGCGTCATATGTAAAGGTGTTGTAATAAGTTTATATGATGTTTTTGGACGTCTTAAAAAGCTTTTTAGGATACTTTTGAAACAAAATGTCTCTATTTGCTCTTTTATAGGACATTATTGGAAAAAAGTGTCCTTTAAAACAAGTGATCCTTAAAAAGATGTGTTTATAGAAGTGTCCTATTTTTAATAGAAAATTGTATTTCAAAAGTGTCGTAAAAGCTTGTGTAATAACCCAAAACTTAAAATAACGACAATTGGCATAAAGTGCCAAACTGTCACCATATCCAACAAGTAAACATAAATTGCTAGTTACATCTCACGAGTTGCAACAGGTAAAAGTAACATTCATAGTTGAGATTTATTACATAACAAAAACTATGTCTATGCTTGACCAACTAGAATCATCATTAAGTTGAGGATCATAACTAGAATGTATTTCAATCCTAGTAATTTATAACTCGTTTTAATGATTAAGGATGCTTTGATCCAAGTCTTGTTATTTGTACAGATTGTTCAGATAAAGATCTTTTGCAAATGTTAAAGGGGAGCTTATCTGATTATAAATCATTTTATCATGATTTGAGGGGGAGCTCAAACATTTTTGACTGTAAGTATCTTCTGATCTTAATCTCAGATTGTTTGAAAGAAGAACGACTTTCAAGCAAGAAAAATGTTTTCTTAAATGTTTAAACCAGTTCTCTATTTTAAACATATTTTATAAATTTAGAAGTGTGATTTTAAATGTTTTTCATATCGATCTTGAATCATAACATCATTTCTGATCGTGTGTTTCCAAAGATTAATACTTGTGTATTATCTTGTCTATTCTTTCAAGTATTCATACACATCGGTTCAGTTTCTTATTGACTTTGTTATTACCATGTCTCAAAGCGAAACAATTTTTCGATAGTAATACTCTCGTTTGTATTCCAAGTTGTTGAGCATCATATATTCTTTCAACTTGAGTGTTTATTTCAAAGATTGCTTATATTCGTTCATATAAACACTATGAAATTCTTTGATACCCTAATCCTTCATAATTATCTTTCAAGATATTTGATCTGTGAAACATTGTCAGATTCTCAAACAAGTATTTCAAATTAATTTTATTCATTCAATATCCTTGTTATGAGAAATCTTCAAAGTTGAAATGCTCAAATATTAATGATATTGTTGTGAAGAATACATTCATTTGACAATGTGTTTCATATTCTGAGATTCATAATTGTTCAAGCGAAATTGTTGAACAACACCATGTTTTTAGGATATATTTTCATGGGATCAGTGTGTGAGCATAAAAAACATCTATGGATTCACGTTAACCAGTGTTTCATACCTAAGAAGTTATCCTTGAGTGATTGAGGGGTGAGGGGTCTATATCAAAGAGTGGGGGAGATAACTCATACGATTGAGTTTTTCTCGTTGTGCTGAGCGGTAAAATGTAAATGAGAGTTTGGTTAGAAGTGAGCATATTAAAAACATACATAGGGTGTGAGAACAGAGTTAAAATAATAAGAGAACTTTACACCAACCACTTCTGAGTCGGACAACCACATTACTGTTGTTTCACAATTCTTGCCTGAACATCATTGAAACAGACAGCGAACCCATGCCAACTCTTGATTTTAACCCCACCAGCCACTCATTTCTTTCTCAACAAAGAAATGTTTCAATTTTTCTTGGGGACGCAACACATATGCTATCTAATCTTCATTCGGAAGAATTGGATATTGAAAAAGAAAGAAGTTTACCCCACCTTCGCACTTCAATCATGCACATTGAGTCTGTGGAAAACCTTTTGCTGTCTCAACATTTTATCCAATTTGAGTCTGATCAAGCATAAGGTGCTTCAATCATTTTCTATACTTGCACGTACACACAAAGTAATATGTTTTTTTGCTGTCATAACGTTCATAGAAATTCCTATGTGTTTTTCGATGATTGAATAGAAGCCCTGAGGGAGTGAACATCAAAAAGCTCATTTCCAAAGTACATTCGTTGTACTAAGTGGTTCTGTACTACTTACTGGAATTTCAACTGTTTCATATGTTGATTCAGGGTTACAACTTTCATTCTATCTGAATTTGAAAAGATTCAGATATACATATCCTTTGGAATTGACAGTTTATCATATCAAAAGAAGGAGAATGTTACTGGTATTCTAAGATAGTCCTGAGATTGAAAAGAGTTTTGATGATCATGATGCTCACAATCATCAAAAAGGGGGAGAAATAGCACAGAAAAGAAAAGGGGAGATATTTTGAATGTTTTAATTTCCATGAAGGGAAGATAATTCAAAGTCAAGAAATTCGAGATAATGAGACAAGAAGAGATATAAAGATACAGATGTTTCGAGAGAGATCAATGTTCAAAGATGTTTACAAGAGATGAAGATACAAAGTTCAAGACGTTGTTTAAAGAGTTTGAGTTCAAAGATACAAAGATCAAAGCTAAAAAGATCTGAAGTTCATGTTTCGAGACTTGATGACAATTTGAGAAAATCCATTTCAAAGGACAAAGTTTGAAGATTGTCAGAGCTTCAAAGTTTAAAGCAGTCAGAGTTAAAGTGTTGAAGATCAAGAGCTGAAGACTGCTGCCAATTTTTTTTAAATCTTGAATCCAATGGGGGAGAATGTTAGGGTATTAAATTGTATTCAAGATTTGTTGCGAGTCAAATGTAAAAGTCGAGATTGTAAAAGTCAAAGTCTAGTTTAGTTGCTTGTAAAGTCAATGGTGTGTCATTCACTTAGTATAAATAGCTTGTGTTTGTTTGAAAGCTTACGGTGAGTAACTCTTAACTTGGAGAGACATTTTAGACTTGTAACTTTGAAAGCATTATCAATGACATATGACTTTCTCTCTCTACACATTCCTCTCTCTAGAACTTTACATTGAATTTCATTGTTTGAGCTTGAATTTGTGACATACATTGCTCTTCCTATTATTATAATTTTCAACCTCATACGTAGTTGAAAATGGTTTAATTTTAAAAGAAACAGTATTAGACTGAAAGGTCTAGTGAATTCCTTTACCATCACGGTGGTTAAGTAAAAGTATTCCTTGCAAAAGACACCTTGGTGTACATAGAATTTGAATGCAAGTAATCACATCTTCCCCCCAGAACAAAATGCATAATGTTTGTACACACACATTTCCTCACCCATGACATAACATATATGGATCCCAATAGATGCCAATCCAATGTGCTAATGGAATGCATTCAAGGCACATGGAGATATCACTCCCATGAGATCTTAGGAAACCTGATTTTATCTTATCTTTTAAGTAGTTGACAATCCCGTTGTTTTGATGACTGGCTAACACAAAGCCCAACTTTATTTGTATTCGAATAGTTTAATTCTCATTATGAAAAAAGTTGAATATTAACTCAGAAGAATTTGACGAAATGTTTCTATAATCGCGAAATCTAGAAAACACATAACTGGCTTTGCAAAGCGTGTCATCTTCGATCTTCACCAAATTATTATCTTGAGAAGTGAGTCGCAAAGAATTTATTTTTTTCGAAAATAATATCATCTTCGGATTATTAAAAGGTAAACACTCTCGACGGTATCGGTAAAATACTTGGATGGGTTTTATAAACTGAATTCAAATCCTTTTTAATATAAAAATCCTGAAATGTAAAAAGTAATATCTTCTTCATCATGATTATGCCTAGATCTAATTTTTTTCAAAGATTGTGACATGTTGCTTCTTAAACCAAAGTTGCATTAAAGGAAAAGATGGCTCATTAAATGGTGATAGCCAGAAAGCATGAAAGTCTCTCATTTGAAGTGTTGGTTCAAAGATATATTCTAAGTCTTGAAATCTGGATGCGCGATCTAGAGCTCTGAAGTCAAAATTTAGATTTGCTAAAAATTGTCTAAGCATTTAAGTATAGACTGAAGGTTCAAATATATGAAGAAGTGAAGTCAGAGTTCAGCTGAGAAAGTCTGAAGTGTCTATTCAGATTTGATTCTTTAAAGACTTTCTTCAGTTCAAGTATAGAAGACCATGAGAAGACCGGAACACGTGGCTCAAGCTTATTTGTCTTTGTCTTACATTCATGTATCTTTAGAGTTGTCTTTCGTATTTTGTAAGCTTTTTGAAAGTTAATGAGTTATATTAAAAAGAATATTTCTCTTTCTAGAATTCTCTCTGTAATCTTGTAACCTTTTCTACGTCAATGACATATGAATTCCAAGCCCCAATTCATGTTCTTATGTTGATTCAATTCTTACTGTATTGATTACATTTCTTGATTAGATCTAATTGGGAACCTACAATTGGTATCAGAGCCAACGACTACTGAGATCTATTCTTTGGTCATTCTTGATAAATTTCTTCAAATTCTAAACCAATCCGGTCAGATCGATTCGTTTAGATCTATAGCAATGTCTAAGGAGTATGTAAGTATTGGTTTAGAAACGAAGCCTCCAGCACTATTCTTTGGGAAATATCATCAATGGCGGATCAGAATGATTCAATTTCTAGATAACATTGATGAAGATCTTATGCGATCTATAACTAAAGGTCCATATGGAAGTTTCAATGATATACCAGTTGCTCCTCAAACTAGAGAGACTCTAGCCATTACTGCAACAAGAATAAATAAGGACAAGAAGGATTACAATGCAGAGGAAAAGAAGAAGGAAAACATTAATAGAAGAGGCATGGCCCTACTAACTATGGCCTTACCTAATGAAATATTTAACAGAGTAGACAGTCTGAAGTATGCTAAGGCTCTGTGGAATGAAGTTGAGGCACAAATGCAAGGTAGACTTAAAGTTATACAAAACAAGTTAAATATGTGAATCCGCGAGGGGTTTATGGCTAAAGAATCTGATATTTGATATGATACTTATAAAATGTTCAATGATATATTGAATGATCTGAGGAGGAATGGGGTACATAAAACAAACAATCAAATAAACAATAATTTTTTTAAAGACCTCAGACCCGAGTGGGACAACCTTCAAATGAATAAAAAGGATATCCATGATATCTTTGGTACCTTGAACCAACATGAAGAGAAAGTCAGAGAGAGATTGGCTGATAAAAAGGAAGTATCAGATTCATCGACCTTGATTTATGAAAGAAAGTATAAATCAAGTACTAAGCATTAAAGGTCATCCTCTTCGGAGAAGATCATTGAACTACCACTAGAGATTATTTCTGATTCTGGATCAGAGAATAACGACTCAGACTTGGAGATGAAGAAAATGGTTGAAAATATGGCTCTGCTGACCAAGACATTCAACAAAAGGTTTGGTAGAAAATATTACTCTGATAATTACAGGAAAATCAACAGTTTCAGAAAGTATAAGTCTGAAGACAAGAAGGGGGATAAGAAAGAAGAAAAGAAAGAAAAAGAAGAAGACAAGGTCCCTAGATGCTTTAATTCTGTAAAGTATGGACACTTTGCAAGCGAGTGCATATTCAAAAAGGTTAAGAACTCAAACTATTACTCAAGAAAGATGCAGATTCCTAAAAAGAAAGAACAGGGTCAAAGCCTTATACCTGAACAGGAAAATTGGTTGGAAGAGTCAACTTCTCCAGATGAGGAGATTGCCAACTACTACATGATGGGTTCTTTGAGCAAGTCTAGATCATTTGCTAACTCTAAAAAATCTGATTCAGAGACAGATTCTGAGGTACAACACTCTCTTGACTCAGATTTTAGGAATCAAATTGAAAAAATTAATGTTGGATTTCTTGATATGATGAAAAGGATGAAAGTAGAGATAATTTTGGTTAACATATTTAGAACTTAAAAAGAAATTTTCAAAATAAAATTTGAGGATTTATAAAAAGACAGATAAGATTTTGAAAAAGAGAAATTTGTTTTAACTTATAAGATATCTGGTTTAGAGAAAGACTATGAGAAAGTTGGAGATGAAAATAAATATTTTAGAATTAAAAATGAATATTTATCAAAAGAGAGAATTGATCTTTATAAAAAGATTAACATCTTGAAGACTTAAATTTTTAGGGAGGACAAATTAAACAAACATTAAATTTGCTAACTACTAATCCTAAAGACAACATATTTTACAATCGTAAATTTAGACTTGGTTTGAATGAGCATGCAATGCTGCAAAATGCCCCTGCAAACTTGTATGATTTTTCTAAAATGGGTGTTTTTCAATCTAAAGGATAGTGTCCAAACTCAAAACCCATTATTGGAAATCTGGTGGAAAGGATTCCTATTAACTGAATATTTTGTTAACTCTGAGTTCTTTGGCTCAAAGTCTAATGGTAAAGGAACAGAGAAAGTTGAAGTATGTTCAAATTCAGATTGTAGTGATAAGATATTTGATGACACTATTCACTCAAACTTGTAAAAGCAATGATCAATTTAAGTATAACAATGTGGCTTCTGATTATTCAAATTTGAATCAAAGTTACCAAAATAAACAGAAATACTATTCTTTACTATTCACTCAAACTTGTAAAATCAATGATCAATTTAAGTATAACAATGTGGCTTCTGATTATTCAAATTTGAATCAAAGTTACCAAAATAAACAGACATACTATTCTTATAAAGATTATGATATTGCTTTTCAATTTTCGTGTAACACCCTTAAAAATAAGGGTAAATTCAAACCTGAAAATTTTACATGGGTAAGTAACTTGAATAAATAACGCAACCAATAATGGGGAAAATAGTAAGGCATTTACAATCCGAATTTACGAAAGAGATAAATAAGAACATACTAATCTAAACTAGACTAGGCATAGATTAAGAACGAGTGTCACTATCTCCTTCTAAAAGAATCTTCTCCACAAATCAAATCACCAAAGCTATTCTTCAAAAGAATCCTGTCCGCTCAAACCCATGGAACCTCACAGCTAGGAGAACCTGATACACATGGCATTTCAAGAAAAAGTGTTAGGCTTAACGCCTAGTGAGAACAAATAGTTATATGATAAAACTATGAAATTGTAGAACACAATGTATATCCTTCATCAACTCATTCAGTTAAAATACATCATTTCATTCCCTTAAAATGGGCGTTTAACATCATAACATGATGAGGGAGACCCGATTTACCATAGGTCATGACGGAAGACAAAAGTAAGCCACAAACTTATGTTTTGAGCATACAACAAGAATGGATAATTATTGACATCAAGCCTATCTAGGTCTTTTGTCATTTTGAACACCAACTCTATCCAAGTCTGTAGTCAGACATAGAAAAATGAGTTCAACTCTATCCAAGTCTTTTACTCAAAGGATCGCCAAGTTCAACCCTATCTAGGTCTTTGCCTTGGGACCTCACAATCCAAGACACACTTATTCATTTAGGAATTACATTATGTAATTAATGTCTCATCAAATTACAAATTGGAAATCTCATCTCATTATAAAATAAACTCGACTTTTATGCCTATGGATCCATTGCATTATAGTCTAACATATCAACACCTTCATGGTGTACCATTACAATATACAACTGTGAGTCCAAGAATCTACTAAATCGTAGAGAGAGAAAGTAGAGAGAGAGAGAGTAGGAGCGCCAAAATGTAAACTGATATTCAATATGATCTCAAAGTTACAAAACAAAGGCTACAAGGGGACTTAAATACCCCTAGCCTTAGCAATACAGATAAGCACTCTAAACACAGATAAGACTAAGGAAAATAAATACAATGATTACTACAAAATCAGTCTTAACAATCTCCCCCTTAGTAATCATTGGCGCTCTTCTCTTTGACGAAGACGATTTAAACCAAGCAAAACTTCCAAGCGTCTTAGAGTTGAGCGTAACATCAATCTCTCACCAATTGTATTAAAAGTATTCTTGAGAAGTCTAATCTCATCATTATCAATTTGATACAAATTTCTTCTTGTCTCCAAAAATCTTCTTTGAGCATCCTTTAAACGCTGGTCCAACTGTAGCTTGATCACCTTCAACGTTCCATCAGAGTAATGATTAATCTCTTCAAATCTGAGGAAGCATTTTTTACTAGAAGCATTCCTGTATATAACTCCATATGGATTCTGAAGAATTGTGAATAAGGAATATGAGTCAATGTTCGGCAAGCTACGGTCAGGTCTTTGAAGATTTACCACTGGTTGAAAACTTTCAGCAGCCATTTGAAAATCAAAAACTCTGTAGAATCTGATTTGGCGCCGAATAAACCTTTTGATCACAAACAGTGCTTGAGAGATATCTTGAGTTCTATGGTAAAGATCCCTGAAATGATTATAAAGAAACTCAATGTCATCAATAGATAGATCACCCAAATCTGCCTTCAAGAAAGTATATAACTTGCAATCTCTTCTTTCCACTTCAAAGTCCGGATACCAGATATTGACAAACTTATTTATCGTGACACTCATAACTCGGACAATCAGATGCGGAGAAGAAACGAGATTCTTTCCACGGCGCTGGCACTTGATGAACATTAAGTACTCGTACTGATATTCGTCTGACTCCTTTTCTACACCAAGGATTGCATGAATGTTGATCGGTCCTTTTCTAGAAACAAAAATATTACTCTGAGAGTCTTCTAGGAAAGCCGATCTTAGCCTTGAAGCCATATGTCGTTGTTGCAAACTTCTTAGTCTTTCTTGTGTGGTCAAAGTTGGTCCTTATTCTAAGATAGACGGTGGAATCACAGGATCAGAAGGAGGAACATCAACTTGAGCTCTGGACGACTGACCAACTTCAAATGTATCTGAAGGAGCAGTGGTAGTCAGAGCTATATCAGCAGCAGGAATAGAAGTAGATGGAGCAGCTTCAGTAATTTCTTCTTGAGAAGGAAGATCTCTGTACAACAAGTCTGTAATTTCTTCATCTTTTGCATCCATGAAAATAGAATCATCTTCGGTGTCAGATATCACAACTATATCCTCATATTCTTCTTCTTTAACCTTGCAAAGCTTCTCGTATCTGATGTTATCATCATCGTCTGAGTTGATCTCAATGAAGTTTGCAAAGAATGATCTCATGTCATTAGCAATCTCAGAATCATCCAGTACCACTGACTTTGGTGCAAAATCTGGATCTTCATATACAACAATTTGCATGTTGTTCTCAATATTCTGTTGAGAAATGTTCAACATTAGGCATTGCAGACAAGTCAACACCGTTAGATTAAATTAGCCCCCAATTTAATTGAATGTTTTATAAAGAATTGTATTTTGGGATTTTTAAATAGTTGTGTGGGCTTGAGCCTTTTATTTGTAAATGGGCCCTATATAAAGGTGCCCATGGCTCCTTTGCTCATTGGATTGCTGGAGAAGACACTTTTTAACACACACAGACTAGGTGAATCAGATGAGAGTCGATTAATGTTTAGTGTGGTGTTCTTCCCAATATCCTCTCCATTGTTAATCAATCTAAGCATATGAGATGTGATTTTGATGAATATTGTTCTTCATTTCTATCTTATATCTTCTTTAATATGGAGTTCTTCTTTTGTTTGCCTAAATGGGATCTAACATTTGGTATCAGAGCCTGATGAAGAAACCCTTCTTCATTTCGGTCATCTATGGCAACAATTGAAGATTGGATGATTATTTGTTGTTTTGGTGCTTAGATTGATTCAATCACATGAGCCTTGACACAAATATCATTTCTATAGTTTATTTCCTATTTTGTGCTTATTGGAAATCTATTTCTTCATTTAGATGAGATTTGGATGATCTTTGATGGAAGATTTTATTGATTTCTGACCAAATATGATTTCTGCACACCACATGTTTGATGAAATGTCTATGAGAAGATTTAATTTCATTTTGGTTAAATCTGATCAGTTTTTATTACATGTGTGTATCTTTAAATCTCTCTCATTTATTGGTCTGGAATTTGATAGCACTAAGTAGATGGTTGATCTATGATCTCATCCTTGTGTGTGCTTTAGTCCTTGTGCTTTCTTAGCAACTTGGAGGAATGGTTGTTGATCTATGATCTGGCTGTTTATTTAAGCAAGTTAGGACTATTTTTTCATTTGGGTTTGATTAATAACGAATCAATAATCCAGATTTGGTGTTGTGTTACATGTTCAAAGTCAGATCTGAAATGATTTTTTTTTATCTTTGATTGCTTAAATTTAACTTTCTGAAGTAATCAATCAGAAACTTAATTTTCCGCAATCTTTGTTCTAAGAAGATTTATGGAGATCGATTCATTCTTATACATCAAATCAAGTTTGTGAGCACTTGATATGAATTGGAGGATTTGTGATAGATTAAGATTTTGGAAAGTTAATTTGACATTGGGACAACAAGATTTCAGATCTATCCATGATCTGCAACAGGCTGTTAAATCAGTTCATGTGCGAATTCAAAACAGTTGTTATTGGTTCAAAACAAAAAAGGACTGTCATGTTCTTGTTGTTTGTGTTTATGGCTAGATAGATTTTGAAAGATGTTGGGCAAAATGTTTAGATTTTGAAGAGTGCCTACTGTTGTGATCAGTTAGTTCGAAGATGACCAGATATGTAATTCAAAGTGCAACTATTGGTGTGTGCATAACGTGTAAACTTGCAGCATAAGTTTTTGTTGGACTAACAACCCAATCGAAGTCTGAATTCAAGAAGTGAATATGTTAGAGATATTCCTAAGCTGGCCAGAGTTGTAGACATTCGATATGTGCAGATTTGTAAAGTTAACAACAGTTAAAATTGAAAGCTATCCAGAGTTGGTTCAAGGTAAATCAGAATTATGACAGCTTTGCGCGCCTGTTGAATTTTGCTCAGATCTCCCTCCTCGAAGATCCAAATTTGACGAGTCCAAATGGGTTAGATTCCTAAGACATAGATGAACATTTTTTATGCTTTCAGATTGTTCTGAATCAGTGGGATGATTGGACATAATATGTGTTAAAGTCGGTATATAGCTGCTGTCAAGTTGCTGTTAAGCTGCTGTTATGCTGTTAAGTTGTTGTTGAGCTGCTGCTGCTTGTTGTTGTTTGCTGTTTTGCTGCTGTTCAAATTTAAATTGTGCAGAAAATTCACAGACTTGAAAAGAACAAGAATCTGATATGCATAAATGGACATCGCACGATTATTTGCTGATATGGGTGATTCCTATGTTGAGTTGATTGCAACTGGTTCAGATGGATCAATGTTGATTAATCATGCCCTACTGGAAGTTGCTGCACATACAGAATATGATGCCAAATCTAATGGAGATGATCCTCTCGAGCAATCAATTGATCATGTTGCTGTTTGTTCGAAATATTTAGCTTGGAACAACTTGTCCAGAGATAATCATATCTTTCTAGCAACTATTCAGAAGTCTATTGTGCAAAACGATCAAAGTTGTTGCGTTCAGTTTTAGGACCATCGAGCTGCTGTTACAGAAGAATATGCAGATATATATCAGATTTTTGAAGAAGCAGTTGTCTTACGGTGCACAGAGGCTAGGTTGTGTAGAGAATGCACATAAGCAGCTATGTTCAGACTTCTAAAAGTGCAGAGCTACTTATGATCGAATTGCATCAAGCAAGAGCAGATACATAGAGCTTGCTTTCAGCTAGGGAGGAACTTGTTTCATGAGTACAACAACTGACAGAAGATCATCAGAGGGTCCATATGAATTTGCAGCAGGTTCTTCTCTGATGATTGGAACTTGACAGCCTTAGACAAGAATATCAGCATTGTAGGGAAGATTTTTCCATATTTGATGCAGAAGCTACACAACTCTTAATCAGAAAATTGTTTGCTGCTATTCTTAATGATCATCGCAGAAGCTGTTATGCACAGAGGCATGCGCAGAACCTCTGTGCACATGCAGAAGTTCAGAAGTGTAGTGTTGAACATCAGAGGACATACAGAACCTCTGAAAATTGTCTAGAAGCTATTCAGAAGTCTACACAGAAGATTAATCAGAGCTGTTCTATGACTGTCCAGATATACCAACAGAATTAGTCGTGGTTTAAGCTTGAAAGTTTATGGCAAATTATAGACAGAAACGTGCAGCAATATATTCGAGGTGACTATCCAGATCTGTGCTGAACCAAGACTGTCCAAATTATCAAAATACAGAATATGTGCAGATCACAGAGCCTCTATAAACTGCCCAGAGAGCTCTGTAGAGGTGCTCCAGAAGTGAAGATTATGTGCATAAGATACACAACAGTCCAAAGATGCTTATACTCTGCAGATAGTCCAAGCACGTGCAGAAGTTCAGAGGCAGAAAATGCCCATCAGAGGACGTGCAGAGCTTCTGCAACCTGTCCAAAAACCACAAAGGCTACAACAGAATATCAGAAAACACAGAGGTTGTTTGTGCAGAGCCTCTGTGAAAATGCAGAAGTAACTCCAGTAGTATGCTGTCCAGAGGTTAATAGCAGAGGTTGTTAACATCAGAGACATGTGCAAAGCCTCTCTGAAGATGCCCAAAGGCTGTTGTGCAAAGAGGCTATGTGCAAAACTTTATCAGAGGTGTTCCAATCAGTTCAAAGATGCTCTTATGCACATCTAGAGCAAACTCAGAAGCAGTCCAGAGATACTTTTAAGGTGTCCGCAAAGGCTCTAACAGAGAGCAACACAACCATATTCTGAGCTCTGTGGACCAAATCCTCTGAAGAGCAGTGAATAAAGAGGAGGACCATAGGTAGACCCAAGCACGCAGATCAAAGGTCGATGGTTTAGAGGTCGCAATGAGCCAAGATCCCAAAGCCCGAATTTTTCGAATTTTCTGACAGGATTGCGCTGTTTTAGAAACACATGCACAACTGTTTACTCGAAGATCCGATTTACATGAGTCCAGTTGCGTTGGATTTATAAAACACAGACGTACGACTTTGCTGTTTTGAGTTTTCTCAAATTCCGTGAGCTGATATGCCAAAATCAGTGTCAAAGTCTGTGTTATGGTGCTGGACCGAAAGCATCGAATTTCACTTGCGCTCTTTCCGCTTTCAAGAATGGTGTTCTCTCGATGTTTCTTCATAGTTTCAAGCTGATATTGTGAAATATAGTTTGTCACTCCCTCCTCCGTTATTCAAGTTTAAGGCTCGGTGCTGAACGTTTACTCAACGGGATCTTAAGAGTCAAATTTTCTGTTTTGACGACTGTTATGCGCAGCTGTGGGAAAACTTGCACAACTCACTCATTTTTCATCAAAAATGGATGAATCAAAGTTTGTTGGAAATCTAAGAGGCTGGAGTTTAATGTGCATGTTTTATGTTTTCTCTCAATCAGGTTCCTTGATGGTCAAAAACAGTGGTGAGTTGAGACATGAAAGCTGGACAAAATGGGGTAATTCGTCTAAGTCTTTCAAGAATATGAGCCTATATTTGAGGGGGAGCTTATGATGCTTTGAAGACTCGAAGAACGGCACACCAAAGATTCTAAATAAAGCAAGGGGGAGACTATATGATGATGCTTTATTTATAAAACATTAGGGGGAGATTGTTAGATTAAATTAGCCCCCAATTTAATTGAATGTTTTATAAAGAATTGTATTTTGGGCTTTTTAAATAGTTGTGTGGGCTTGAGCCTTTTATTTGTAAATGGGCCCTATATAAAGGTGCCCATGGCTCCTTTGCTCATTAGAATGCTGGAGAAGACACTTTTTAATACACACAGACTAGGTGAATCAGATGAGAGTCGATTAATGTTTAGTGTGGTGTTCTTCCCAATATCCCCTCCATTGTTAATCAATCTAAGCATATGAGATGTGATTTTGATGAATATTGTTCTTCATTTCTATCTTATATCTTCTTTAATATGGAGTTCTTCTTTTGTTTGCCTAAATGGGATCTAACAAACACTTTCTAACATATTGTGTACGAGATCTTCAACATTACAATCCTGGACATTGTCAGTACTCTTTTCTTTGTCAGCCACATTTTCTTGTGTTTGATCATCTCTGACTGACGAACCCTCCACCCTTTGTCTCTTATCCATCTCCCCCTCATGACCTTGAGGATCTGGATCATACTAGTCATGTCGTCGTTTAAGAGACGGACCTACTTCAGTTCTGCAGTTCAGGTCATGACGATCAAATCGATCAGATAAGGCAGTGAGAGCTTGAGTCATGAGAGATAAAGCTTCCTTGATGTCCGAAAAATTCGTCTGAGTTTCAGTACGAAAGGAAGTGAATTCCGTGTATAGCGCAGACACCCTGTCAGGAGCAGAAGTGGAAGTAGAAGTTGGAGTTGGAGTCGGAGTCGGATTTGGTTGAAAAGTCTGTACGAGAGTGATCAAATCTTTATCTTGTTGGTCTGGCGGCGACATAGACAAAAGACGACCATAAAGCATGTTCGACAACTCTGAGATAGGAAGATTTGAGACTGGAATGCTCGATGAAACTGGAGGACAAGTTGTTGTAGAAGGAACCGAAGAAGATAATCCCACTGACTGCATAAATGGTGGAGGAAGTGGAATAGATACTATTGCAGGAGCAGTGGAGACAGTGGAAGACGGTTCTCGGATAACTACCCCAGATGGGCGTCTGAAAGGAATCTTCGGAGGAATCATAGAAGTATCAATTTCTGGCATTTTACCCTTGAAAAGAGCCTTCAACTTCTGAATTTATTCATTCTTTTTCTCTTCAAACCGCTCATTCAACTGTCAGATGACTTCATTCAGAGTGGTAAACTTCTCCGTTGTATCACGAACTTCAAGTGAAGAAGTATCAATAGTAGAAGAGACCTCAAGATAAGAATGAGAAACTGCTGTAACTTGAACCTGATGATGAGTTGAAGCATTGGCAAATTCTAAATCAAGCTCATCAACATGAATATCAGCAACTGCAACATTAATCAGAAGAGACTCTTCTTCAGACATAACATCTTCTTGAATATGAACTTCTGGTTCCTTTGACTTCCTTTCATAAACACGAATATCAGGATGGTCACTATCATTTCCATCATTGTCATCATCATCTTCATCATCATTATCACTAATATATGCATCTCTATTTCCTTCTCTATCTTCATCAGAAACATCATCAGTAGGAGCAGTATCATCATGGACAATATGAGCATGTTCAGTGTCGATGGCTTCAAGTACATCATCTATCTGTTGAACTACAACAGCTGCTTTAACCACTTGTTCTGCAACTGCTTCAACCTCTTGTTCGGCAACAGCTGCTTCGACCTCTTGATCAGCATGAAAGGATGCAGCTCGTTCATCATGAGATGGTTCATCTTGGTCAACTTCCATAAAATCATTCTCCATGCAGTACTGAACAACACTATCATCAGTCATATCAGCATAGTTTGCGATTAGAGCATAAGGAATGGTCATGGAATAGTTGAATGACTGCTTCGGTTTCTGAATATATGTCATTTCAGTATCAGGAACTTGAGGCCAAGACAGTCGACGAGGGATACCTGGATTACTTCTGATCATACTGCGAACAATGAGCTTCATATATCTGATAAAGGGAATGAACTTGCGCTTCTTATGAGTAATCTTGTCTTGCACCCTCTCCGAAAGTTCGGTCCAGAAAATATACGTATAGTCGACATGAAAGTCATAGACGACTGCATGGAACAACCGGAGATAATGCAGACTTGCATTATCCGTGCTAGAATGTTTCGATGTGAGGCACCTGTTGAGAACGGAGAACAATGCATACCATACAGGAGGTAGATTTGATTTATCAAAATCACATACTCTATTAAATGTACCAAGATATTCCATATTACGAATTCCTTCTAAAACATCCAATTCAGAAGGGAAGCTATCGTAAGATGTACGCCCTGGTCTGGAATTTGGCTCAGGAAGCTCCAGAATGAGACGAAGACGCTTGTAAGATAGAAACGAGTCAAACTGGTCAATCTGCAGATTAAAACGATGTGGACGAACGGACTCATTCTTTGTAATTGAATGCCATGCTTGCTGAAGATACACTTCAGGAACATCAGTACAAGAAGTGAGAGCCCTAGCAAGCGGATGTCCCTTGAGAATTGCGCGAATCACCGGATGTATCTTTATCTTGTCAAAGTCGATGTAGTAGTTGTTTGGCTTGTAGGGAAGCATGTACATCATGATTGGAAAATCATCGTTTGGTGTTCGGTGTGATGCAGAAATATTTGCCCCGATAGAAGGAACAGATGGCATCGGCGTCTCGTGAGAAGCACGATCAGATGGGTCATCGAGAATAACATTCTCATCTTGAATCACTGGATCAGTGTTGGTTTGTGAAGCCATTGAATAACCTGGAAAAACAGAAACGAAGAAAAATTAGACAAGGTAAGAAAACACAAAAATGAAAAATATTCTAAGTCTGGTTTGCGTGTGTTGGTTCAGAAATAACTAAGTCTGGTTAGTACTGCTAGGTGAAGAAAGATTACTACTGCTTAGCATGTTAATACTGCTATGCAATATTTGTACTGCTAGTAGTTAATACTGCTTGGAAATTACTACTGTCATAAGAGATTAATACTGCAAGCATGGTTAGTACTGCCAGAGACAAAGTTAATACTGCTATTGAGTTAATGCTGCTTGTGAAGATAAAGATGGATTGATGCGGAAGAATAGGAGATGAAGATAATTATGGACTGGATTCTGAAGAATAATATTTCCTTTGTAATTATCTTGTAATCAGTTTTGTATATATAGTCTAGATAATTTTAGATTATAGTAGGAGTTGTTTTTGTTTAGAGAATTAACCTCAAGACTAGTATTGATCCTTTCTATAGAGAAGGGTAGAACGTCTGTTGAGTCTGTTCAACAGATTGAGGTTGTATTTGTAATCATTAAGTTTTATGCAATATAAACTTATGATTTGAGTTCATATTCTGTGTTTTGATTAATTGTTAAAGTGTTATTCCGCGACTTCTTTAACATTGTTTCTAAGTTTGTATTAAATTCTTGTTTAGAATTTTCGATCTTGACAAGTGGTATCAGAGCTAGAAAACTCAGAAATCTATAATCATGGATGGTTCAAGCGATAGCGTTCTGGTCTCAAAAGTTCCCATGCTCAAATCCAATGAGTTTGACATGTGGAAAATCAAAGTCAAGCAATACATTCTTCTCCCAGACTTCTCAATGTGGGACATCATTGAGAATGGTCCCTCAAATGGAGGAAGGATGGACGCAGAAGGAAAGAGACCTCCACCAAAGACTGATGGAGAAAGAAAGATGAGGCAGACAGAGATGAAAGCCTTGAGCACTCTGCTCTTGGCTATACCTAATGAGTACCAACACCAGTTCTGCAACTGCACGGATGCTCAAATTCTATGGAATGCACTGGAGAAAAGATTTTCTGGTACCAAAAGTACCAAGAGAAATCAGAAGGCCATCCTGAAGCAGCAATATGAAAACTTCATGTCTACAAAGAATGAGTCCATGACTCAAACTTTTGATAGATTTAATAAGTTAATTGGTGAATTGGCTACTGTTGGTGTCCAGATAGATCAAGATGATTTCAACAGAAAATTTCTAAGATCCCTTGGTGATGAATGGACTATGTACACTGTCTCCTTCAGATAGAATGACCAGCTGGAGGACAAGGAACTGGATGACCTCTATAATGACCTTAGGGTGTTTGAAGCAGAGGTAGAAGCAAAGAAGAGGCCCTCTAAATAGTCATACAATGCTGCTCTTTTATCTTCTTCTATTGATTTTGCTGCTAATACAGAATCAGTTAGTGCTGCCCATGGATCAAAGCAAGATGGAGCTAATGACTCAGTTTTACAAGCTTTTCTAGCCAGTCATGCTAATTCCACTCTAATTAATGATGACTTAGAACAGATAAATGTTGATGATCTGGAAGAGATGGATATCAAGTGGCAGATGGCTATGCTCACAATAAGGGTAAAAAGATTTATCAAAAGGTCTGGAAGGAACAACTTTTCTCAGAAAAGAGAAGATGGGGTTGGATTTGATAAATCCAAGGTTGAATGTTACAAGTGTCACAATCTAGGACACTTTGCAAGAGAATGCAGAAGTGGATTGCCTCAACAACATACTAGCAACCATCAACCATCACAGTCCACTAGCTTCAACAACAGGAACTCTTCTCAAGCCATTGTTTCCCAAGAAGGAATGGGATTTGATTGGAGTGACCAAGCAGAAGAAGCAGTTCAGAATCAAGCTTTGATGGCCGAAGTTTCAGAGTCATCAAGCACTGCACTTCCCACGGAGGTAACATCTAACCTTTGATCTAAAACCTGTATTGAAACTGTTAAAAAGTACAGGGATCACAATCAGAGCATGTGTGATGATCTTAAAAGGCTAGAGAAAGATAGAAGAGAGTATGTATTGATTGTTGAGAGGTTTGAAGAACAAATTAAGTCATATCAGGCTAATGAACTTCAACATTCTTATGATACCAACTACTGGAAGTGGGAGAAGAATCAGTTAGAGATTGAACTAGAGAAGGCCAAAGCAGAATGTGAGAAAATTAAGAGTGAATTTGAGAAGGCCAAACTAGATATTGAGAAATATTCCAATGCTTCTAAAGCAATGGACTCTTTACTCAAAAATCAAGTTCATGACAAACTGAGAAGAGGAATAGGCTATAATACCACCCCTCCACCATACAACAATAACTATATCCCTTCTACTTCATACCTCTTAGAAAGACAAGAGAAAATAGACTTACCTGCAGGAGCCACAGATGTAGATCCTCTTGACAGTGTAGTGGTTGAGGAAGAGGCTGAAGAAGAGACTACTAAGGGTAAGAATAAGGATGACCTTAAAGAAATCCCTTTAGAAAATCATATCCTTACTAATGAAAGGGGGGTAAACCTTTTGTAAAGAGTGAGAAGGCTGAAAGTTCTAAGAGAGGGAAGGGAAAGGTACAGGGAGTCTATTACATGCAAACCACTGTTGTTAATCCCTGTACTTGTAAACAGAATCAACCACAACAACATGATAAAACCAGGGGAAATCAAAGAAACAGAAATAATCAGTGGGCTTTAAAACAAGGAATTGATCTGAGAAATATAAACAGACCAAAGCCTTGTTTTATCTGTGGCAAGTTAAATCATCTAGCCAAACACTGTTATTTCAATCCTATTAACCAAAGGATCACTTTTCAAAGAAATATACAAAATCCTGTTGGTTATAGGAAGCAAATAAGGAGTCATATGGCTGAGAATGTGAGAAGGGCACCTATAAAATCTCATGTTCAGAATAAGTTTGCTAATTCAAAGAAAAATACTCCAAATAAGCCAAGGAGTAACTTAAGGAAAAAGAAAGCAAACAACTTTGTCCAGGTTTGGGTTCCAAAAGTAAAGAAATCTGTTAGTACTGCTACTTCAAATAGTACTACTGACAGAATTAGTGCTGCTGCAAGCAATACTACTGCTAACCCAGTTAAAACTGCTAACCCAATTAGTACTGCTAACCCAATTAGTACTGCTAATGATGTTAGTACTGCTAACAAAGTTAGTACTGCCAATCAAGTTAGTATTGCTTCCAGTGACAGGCCCATTATTCTGACAAAGTATTCAAGCAATAAGATTCCTCAGTTTAATAATCTCATCAAGTCTGAATATGAATATGTTGATGAGAATGGGAAACCCAAGACCACTTTGGCTTGGGTTCCTATTAAAAACTAACTGCTTTATTATATGTGCAGGGCAACCAACAACTCAAGGGAAGGAGCATTTGGCATGTTGATAGTGGTTGTTCCAGGCACATGACAGGTAACATGGCCTGCCTTCAAAACTTCAAAATAACTGATGGAGAACATGTTGCTTTTGGTGATAATCCAGCAGGTGGTAAGATAAGTGGAAAAGGTAATGTGTCAAAAGGTAAGATGACCTTTGAGGATGTATACTATGTTGAGCAATTGAGATACAACCTGTTAAGTGTATCACAGGTCTGTGACAAGAAACATAGCATATTATTCAATGATACTGAATGTATTATCCTTGCTCCAGGATTCAAGGTAGTTAATGAAAGTATGATACTACTTAGAACTCTTAGAAAGGACAATGTTTATTGCTTAGACTTGGAGAGTGTATCTTCTGATTCATCTTTAAATTGTTTATTTTCAAAAGCTTCATTGGATGAATCATCTCTTTGGCACAGAAGGATGTGTCACATGAACTTTAAAACAATGAACAAACTTGTGACAAACAACCTTGTAAGAGGTTTGCCACAAAAGGTATTTTCATGTGATGATCATTGTGTTGCATGTCTTAAAGGCAAACAGCACAAAACTTCACATAAGTCCAAAGAGATAAATACAATCTCTTCACCTCTCAATTTACTGCATATGGATCTGTTTGGTCCTACAAATGTGATGAGTATTGGTAAGAAATCCTAATGCTTGGTTATTGTTGATGATTTCTCTAGATTCACTTGGGTCTATTTTCTGAGGACTAAGGATGAGACAAGTGGACTGATCAAATCCTTTGTCCTTAGAGTTGAAAACCAAACAAATCTAAGAGTTAAAGTCATCAGGTCTGATAATGGAACTGAATTTAAAAACAATGACCTAAACAACTTCTGTGAGGAAAAAGGCAATGAGAGACAATACAATGCTCCTAGGACTCTTCAACAGAATGGTGTTGCTGAAAGCAGAAATATGACTCTGATAGAAGCTGCTAGATCTCTGTTGGCAGATTCAAAACTTCCAATCACTTATTGGGCAGAAGCAGTTAATACAGCCTGCTATGTTCAAAACAGAGTTCTAGTAGTGAAATCCCAAGACAAGACACCTTATGAGCTTTTTAAAAAGAAGAAACCTTTTATTGGATTTTTCAAACCATTTGGGTGTCCTTGCACAATTATCAATACCAAAACTCACCTAGGCAAGTTTGATAGCAAAGCTGAGGATGGGTTTCTTGTTGGATATTCATCTCAAAGTATGCCTACAGAGTTTTCAACACCTCTTCTAGGATTATTGAGGAAAGTGACAATGTCAAATGCAATGAGAACACACCAAATCAACTTGGTTCAGGTCCTGATTGGCTATTTGACATTGATTCACTGACTAATTCTTTGGGTTTCAGTAATGAGCATAATGCAGGAACAGAGACAGAAAAAGTACAAGTACAAAGACAAGAGTTTGTGTTGTTCCCAACACCCACTGCTGATCCTGTTGAATTATGTGACCAAGATAAGAAAGATACTTCAGATTCAAAGGACACTGAACCAGCTCAAAATGAAGAGGACATAGGTGAAAAGGAAGATCAACCCTCAGATTCAGGAATCAAAGGTCCTGAGATGCCATGTTTGGAAGAAGATGACACAGATGATGATAACTCTTCAGTTTTTGGTGGCAGCACTCCTGAGAAGAATGACTCAAATCTGGAAGCAGATATTAATGAAGAGGTTGTTCATCAAACAAGAGTTTAGAAAAATCATCCTCCTCAATTGGTGATGGGTGACATAAATTCTCCTATAGTCACAAGGAATCAAAGCAAGTTGGGAGGATTGAAGGACATACAATCAAGATTACTATCTTGTTTTCTATCACAGGTTGAACCCAAAAAGACATATGATGCAATGAAGGATCCAAGCTGGATAGAAGTAATGCAAGAGGAGCTACTACAGTTTATGCTGCAAGATGTATGGGATTTGGTTGACCTTCGAAAAGGACACAGAGCTATAGGCACTAAATGGATCTTCAGGAACAAGAAAGATGAGAGAGGAATAGTAATAAAGGATAAGGACAGATTAGTGGCACAAGGGTATACTCAAGAAGAAGGAATTGATTATGAAGAGGTATTTGCACCAGTGGCCAGGATTGAGGAAATCAGGCTATTTTTAGCATATGCTTCTTTCATGAAGTTCAGGGTCTACCAAATGGATGTAAAGAGTGCTTTCCTATATGAGAGAATTGAAGAAGAAGTGTATGTCTGTCAGCCTCTAGGGTTTGAGAATCCAAATTATCCTGATAGAGTATACAAATTGAAGAAGGCACTCTATGGGCTACATCAAGCACCAAGGGCATGGTATGACACTTTGTCTACCTATCTCTTGGAAAATGGTTTTCAAAGAGGAATCATAGACAAGACTCTGTTCATTCAGAGGAAGAATAAGGACATCCTAATAGTGCAAATCTATGTGGATGATATTATCTTTGGATCCACAAAAGATCAAATGTGCAGAGATTTTGAAGATTTGATGCACAAGAGATTCAAGATGAGTTCTATGGGAGAACTTACTTTCTTCCTTTGGCTACAAGTTAAGCAGAAGAAAGATGGGATATTTCTAAGCCAATCCAAGTATGTGCATGACATTCTTACTAAGTTTGGATTCTCAGATTCAAAGTCTACAAGCACACCCATGGAGACACACAAACAGATCACTGTAGATCTTGAGGGGGAGGATGTGGATGTTCATCACTATAGATCCATGATTGGCTCCCTCATGTATCTCACTGCTTCAAGACCAGATATCATGTTTCCTGTTTGTGTGTGTGCAAGATTTCAAGTAAGGCCTAAGCAGTCACACTTTCAAGCAGTCAAGAGGTTATTCAGATATCTCAAAGGCCAACCTAGATTAGGTCTTTGGTATCCTCATGACTCACCATTTGACCTACTTGCTTATTCAGACAGTGACTTGGGTGGTGCAAATTTGGATAGAAAGTCAACTTTAGGAGGATGTCAGTTTTTGGGTGCAAGACTAGTGTCATGGCAATGCAAGAAACAAACCACAGTGTCCACCTCTACAACAGAAGCAGATTATATAGCTGCTGCAAGCTGCTGTTCACAAGTACTCTGGAGTCAGAATCAAAAGCTGGACTATGGTATGACTTTTCTTCACACTCCAATCTTCATAGACAATAACAGTGCTATTAGCATTGTTAATAATCCAGTCAAGCACTCCAAAACAAAGCATATAGAAATCAGGTACCACTTTATCAGAGACTGTAATGAAAAGAAGCTAATTTAGGTTGTGAAAGTCCATACAAGTAACCAATTTGCTGATCTATTCACCAAAGCTTTTGATGTGGGTAGATTCACATTATTGGTCACAAGTGTGGGCATGATAAACACTGAATGAGCCTCCTTTGATCTGATTTATGTACCATTTCTGTATAGATTCCTTCCTGTCTACTTTCTCATATTGTATTGTGCATGGTGCTGCTAACGTTGTGTGTTTAAGTGTTCAGATTGCTTAAATTGAATACTTGGTACTTCTAGTTCAGTTAATACTGCTCTCTATATTACTCATGATAACAGTCCAAAAAGAGTTAAGTATGGTTACTACTGCTAGGTAGTTTATACTGCCAGTGCAAAGTTACTACTGCTTGCTTTATTTATACTTCTAATCAGTGTTACTACTGCTGGTAGGTGTTAATACTGCTAGTCTGTGTTAATACTGCTAGTCTGTGTTAGTACTGCCAGTAGGTGTTACTACTGCTAATATGAGTTAATACTGCGAGTTGGTTAATACTGCTAGGATACTTAGTACTGCTTCTAACTGAAACCCTCCACCTATAAATACCCCTTTGTGACCGCCAAAATACAAACGGCTCTTTGAACTTCCATTGCTTCTCTTTCTCTCTCTCTTTCAATTTCTTGCTCACTAGTGTACACCCTAGTTGCAATTCGAACCCTAGAATCAATCACAACGATGGCAGCCCTACAATTCTTTGATGAACACAATGAGGTTGCAATGCTGCAAAAACCCAAACAGGATGAAGGTTTTCATCAGATTGTGGATTTCCTCAAATCGTCTCACATTGCCTATGCCCTCACTGTCAATCCCACAATCTGTGTGGAACATCTACGACAATTTTGGGCACTGAAGATGGCACTCAGATCATCAAAACAAGGGTGTGTGATAAACCCCTGACCATCTCAGAAGAATGTATTCGCATCCATCTACGCTTAGATGATGCCTCAGGTATTACCTCTTTTCCTAAGGAAGATCTCTTCCAAGTTGTTAATCGAATGGGGTATGAAGGTCCCACAGAGGTATTCAAGTTCTTCAAGAACAGATTTTCACCTCAGTGGCGATTCTTTGTTCATACCCTACAACATTGCATTTCAAGAAAAACAACTGGATGGAGTGAGTTCAGCAGCACCATAGCCTATGCTTTGGTCTGCTTAGCGATCACAAATGATCTTAAATGATTTAATGTCAAACCTGGATACCAAATCAAGAAGCTTTTTTATGTATCCTAGGTTTGTACAAGAAGTAGTTAATAAGGAATTGACAGATTTACCTACCTTCAAAGAGGTATATGTACCAAAACTCCCAAAGGGGAAAGTGTTCTCAGATATGAAAAGGTCCAGTAAGGACTTCTCTGGTATAGACACACCATTGTTCTCTACAATGATGGTTGTGTCCCACCCTCAAGGTGAGGCATCAGGGTCAAAGCCCACATTAGACCAACCCACTGATGACCTACCCACACCTTCCAGTACAAAGCTTATCCCTCAGTCCCTTTTAAAGAAGCCAACATCACCCATGACTTATACATACACAAGGAAAAAGGTACAGAAGGTTCCTTACCTTCTAGTATCTTCACCCCCACAGCCTAAAAGCCCTCTGATGAAACATTTTCCATCAGAGAATATCCAAAGGGAAACCACAGGGGTATCTCCCAACCCCAAGAAGGTGCTCAATAAGGAGAAGGAAGAGCATGTGGGTAGTGAGGCTCACACTACTGACTTTGTACAAAGTGCAGGGCAGGACAGTGTGAACATCTTTAAGACCTTCCCCACGGCAACTTTGGGTGAGCAATCATCCAAAGGTCCCAAGTGCCAAGAAACCAAGGGGGTAGAGGGTGCTTCTGCTAGGTAGAAGACTCCTACTAAAACTTCCAAGGATCCTTCAAGGGTGGTCAACACACCCAAAGGTGGTGAGGATAGATATACTTATGATGAATTGATGGATACACTTGGTACCTTAAGTCAGGAAATTACTGATCAAGCACTGGAGATAAAAGATATGCAACAGGTGATACTTTCCCAACAACTTCAGATCACCAAACTGAAGAAGATGCTTCTGCGGCTAGTGCACAAAAAGAAGAAAACCAAATTTGTGCTAAAGAAGAGGAGCATAGATCATGTTGCTTCCAAAAAGGGGGGAGACAACTGAAGCTGAAACTAAAACACAAAGTCCTGTTGGCATGGAATCAAAATTTGAGGGGGAGTTGGGTACAGAAGCATAAGGTAGCAAAGCAGCAGAAACCTTTAAGCTAGCAGCAGAAATAGGTCTAGCAGCAGAAACTGAGAAGTCTGCAGTAGAAACTGAAAAAGTAGCAGCAGAAACAGGGTTGACTATTGAGGAAATACAGATTGCAGAAACACTAGTGAAGGCCAAAAGCCTAAGGGAGTGGAAATCAAAGAAGGTGGTATAGCAAATAAAAGAAAAGAAGCTAGTATTGCTGAGATTAAGGGTAAAGGCAAAGAGAAGGGGGTTGAATCTGTAAAAGCATCAAAGAAACAAAGTCAAATAGCTCTGGATGAAGAATTGGCAAGGAAGATGCAAGCAGACCATGAAAAGGAAAATGAGATTCAATCTGCCAAAGACAGAGAGATTGCATTGGAGTTGGCCAAGAAGATCAATGAAGAATATCAAAAGAGTCTGAAGTCTGCAGATGCTGCTAAGAAAGTCACAAAGAAGGCTTCAAGGCAAAGGCTACCACTGAAGACTAGACAAAGACAGCCTTCCAAGACATACTTAGCCAACCAAGAAAGAAGGAAGATGATAAACTTCTTGAAAGGAGGTATTGGATTTCCTGAGGGAATGTTTACAGGTATGTATTTTGGAAAGCTTGAAGAACTTTACAAGAAGGAAATGGCAAAGCTGCAAGGAGACTTCACTCAAAGGGTTGAGGTTGAAAGGAAAATGAAAGAAAGGCATGATCTGCATATCCAACAACCTTTTCCTGAGAATGAAGAAACCACTCATACAAAAGAAGTGGAAGAAGAACAGAAAGAAGAAACTCTTGCTCAAACAGTCAAAGCTATCAAAAGAATGAAAACCTTAGCTTTAAAGAAACAGACCAAAAGGCCAAGGATTGAAGAAGTGCAAAAAGAGGCTGAACCTGTTGTTGCAACCCCTGAAGAACAATCACGTCAACAAGGTGCAGAACAATCTGAACAATCTGAGGTACATGATGGTTTTTATATGAGAGTGACTGACAGTGAACCTGTAGAAGCTAACCCAATATCAGTCCAAGCCCCTGAAATTATCCATTGGGATATCCTGAAAGATCAAAGAAAGAAATACTTCAGGATTAAAAGGATGGGAGACAAGTATGAGGTTTACTCTACTTGGGGAAAAATCATCAGAAGCTGTTCCAGATCAGACTTAGAAGAAATGTTCAAAGTTGGAATGAGCTTGTATGAAAAGGATTTGACAGGAGCTGGAATGAGCTTAATAAGATTAGCCATGGAGTACTTATGCATGATATTTGATCCTAGGAAAGTTCAACATGTTGTCAGAGATCTGCATCTGGAGAATAAATTCCAAAGAATAGACAATTGGATGCTATTTGAAAGGTGTGGAGTCTATGTCATCACTATTGACATATCTTATCATGAGTACTACCTGGTGGATAGAATTTATGATCACAGCAAAGCCAAATTGCAAGGTATGTTGAATGCTAAGCTGGTGTGTTCATAGGATTCAGAAATGGCCAAGATAGTAGTTAGAAGAATCATCAATCAAAGCTTAGGTTTGGATCCTAATCTTGGGAATTGAGTTTAAGTTTTGAAAGCATCATGAAGGAACACATCTTGAAGAACTTAACTTCTCAATCTGAAAAGTTAAGTTAGGGGGAGATTGTTGGGTCAGAAATAACTAAGTCTAGTTAGTACTGCTAGGTGAAGAAAGATTACTACTGCTTAGCATGTTAACACTGCTATGCAATATTTGTACTGCTAGTAGTTAATACTGCTTGGAAATTACTACTGTCATAAGAGATTAATACTGCAAGCATGGTTAGTACTGCTAGAGACAAAGTTAATACTTCTATTGAGTTAATGCTGCTTGTGAAGATAAAGATGGATTGATGCGGAAGAATAGGAGATGAAGATAATTATGGATTGGATTCTGAAGAATAATATTTCCTTTGTAATTATCTTGTAATCAGTTTTGTATATATAGTCTAGATAATTTTAGATTATAGTAGGAGTTGTTTTTGTTTTGAGAATTAACCTCAAGACTAGTATTGATCCTTTCTATAGAGAAGTGTAGAACGTCTGTTGAGTCTGTTCAATAGATTGAGGTTGTGTTTGTAATCATTAAGTTTTATGCAATATAAACTTATGATTTGAGTTCATATTCTGTGTTTTGATTAATTGTTAAAGTGTTATTCCGCCAATTCTTTAACATTGTTTTTGAGTTTGTATTAAATTCTTGTTTAGAATTTTCGATCTTGACAGCGTGACAAGTGAGAAACGCAAAGTAAGGTTTGTGTGATAAACTAGAGACACAAAGAGAAGTTTGCGTGACAAGCATGAGACGCAAACTGAAGTTTGCGTATTCAGTTCATAACGCAAAACAAGGTTTGCGTCAACCACTTGTGAAGAAAACTTGACCTGAAAACATTTCATTAACAGAGGTTTGCGTGACACATAGGTGACGCAAATGAAACTTTGCTTGACCAACTTGTAACGCAAAGTAAGCTTTGCGTGACCTACTTGTTACGCAAACTATACTTCAAACAAAATCCAACACACAACATACGAGGTTTGCGTGTCAAGAACATAACGCAAATCAGGTTTGCGTGAGAAACATATAACGCAAACATAAGTTTGCGTGACTAACGGATAACGCAAACTTAGGTTTGCGTGACCAACAGGTAATGCAAACTTAGTTTTGTGTGACCAACAGGTAACGCAAACTTAGGTTTGCGTGACAACGTGATACGCAAATCTGACTTGAGTTGTGCTCATAAAACACAAAACCCTAGAAAAAAATGAACATTTTCGCGGGTTCATCTCTGTTTTTCCAAAAATTCAGAGGAAACATAAAATAGATGATTCGAAAATCATATACATTCATTTAAAAGTATATATTGACCAAAGAAATACATAAGAAAATCATTGTTCAACCCAAAACTTTGAAAAATTTCGAAAACCAAAGATGAACAGTCGTGAAATACTTAAAAACCAAAATCAAAGCAACTAAACTTCAAAATAAAGTGTAAAAACACATACCAGATAGTCGAAATATGCAACTAAATCAAACCCAAACGTGGATTTATGAATGAAGAGGTCGATCTGATGTTGAAGACGATGAACAGTTCAAATGAATCGCACAGTCAGATGATGAACAATCAAAGTTGAAAAGAAAAAAAATAGCAAAACGAATACTAAACATAATCATGAATCAAATGCAACTAGTAATCAAAAACATACCTGATAGAAAGATTTACAATCTGAAACAATGAGAAAGAAAGCGGCACACAGTGATAAAGAGGGAAGATGAACAGTGAAAAATGGTTTCAAAAGAGAAAGGGAGCGAGAAAAATAAAAAGGAACAATACAAACAATATTTATACCACTTAAAAACAATATACTAAAAAAATATTCACTAAAAAAAATAACACTCCTAAAAAATACAATTAAAAAAAATGAAATGTTACCTGTAAGCTATTTTTACTCCCCCTACACAAATGCACAAAATTTATCATATCAGTAAAGCATTTGTGTAGAAAAATCAGAAATACTTACTTGATGAATTTCTGATCAGCACGTGAAGTATTTTATCAGCTAAATTCACTCCACCTCAAAAGCAGAATGTTGTTAGATTCACATTCAGATTACCACTCCCCCTCGAAAAATGCACAGACCATTTTACAAAAATATGAATACACAAACATTAAGATATCAGTGTAAAAAGAAAATTATACTGAATATAAATTTTAAAAAAACTGAACATATAAAATTTTAAACACTAAACAAATTAAAGTCTACTCAGTAAAATATCACAGATTTATCAATCAGTTGAAATCAAGTATATGTTGTTGGATACAGAGACAAGTTTCATTGCATATCAAGTTAAGACATGTTTAGTTTCAAAAACTTCCATCAATCTATTCAGTGTGCTCGCATGCGAACTTCGATTAGCTTCAAGAAAAATGCAATTCTAAAAAATATAATAGAGAACTTTGCATGTACTCACACTAAGCCATCAAAAATTAAGACTTTGACAAATTTACAGGTTTATCGCAACTCAAACATATCACCAAGTATCATGAGATGTGTGCTCATTGGCATCTTTTTGCAGTGTGCACATTGGCATCTTCACATGATTGTGCTCTTTGGCATCTTTTACGCTTGTGCACTTTGGCATCTTTTAATAAAAAAGTTCGGTAAGTAAAGAACATACCGTAAACGTAACTTTCTATCTGACCCTATTGCAGGATTTGGGTCAGCCGCTCCCAGACCAGATGGCCTTAAGGGACTAGGTGTTAAGCACCCCTTGGAACTTACTTTCCCGGATCAGAAAGGCTACATCGACATATCCTAAACCCATTCATACCAGTAGAACATGACTTTCGATCTGGTTCTACAGAAGGATTTGGGTTCAATCACTCCCAGACCAAATGACCTTAGGGGACCAGATGACAAGCATCCCACGGAACTTACTTTCCCAAACCAGAAAGGCCACAAGTACAAACTTTTAAACTCAGCGATTTCTGTATTTATATATAGAATTATTCATCTCAATCACTCAGTTCTACATCTAAGTGCTTAGCCCATATTTTCATTACAATCCATAATTCTGAGTTTTTAGGTTTTCTAAGCATTGTAAACTATAAATATCCCAAATCACATATCTTTAAAGCAGTATCAAAAGCTTCAAACATGTTGTTGACCTTTCGATCTTTGTAAGACTTGAAAGTTGATCATATAAAACTTTAATATAAACAAAGAAACTTGAAAATTTATCGAAAGAAAACCTGTAAAGCTTTTACTTTAAAGAATAAAATTTGTAAACCTGTAAAGCTTTTACTTTATAGAAAACCTGTAAAGCTTTTACTGAAAGAAATTTGTAAAGCTTTTACTTTATAGAATAAAATTTGTAAAGATTTAAACTTTTAAATTCAACATGCCAAGTTTTGAAAGCAGAAAATTAAAACGTTTTTCATCTAAAGCTTTTGTAAAGATATCAGTAAATTGATATTAAGTTGGTACAAAATATAATTCAATAGTACCTTCTTCCACATGATGCTTTATGAAATGGTATCGCATATCTATGTGTTTGGTCTTAGTGTGCTGGACCGGATTGACTGATATCACGATCGCGGATTTGCTGTCACAATAGATTGGCACTGTTTTGTATAGCATACCGTAATCATGAAGTTGTGTCTTCATCCAAAGCACTTGAGCGCAACAACTAGCTGCGACGACGTATTCTGCCTCTGCAGTTGAGATAGAAACACAGTTCTGCTTCTTCGACGCCCAACTTATCAGTCTATCACCCAAAAGTTGAAGGTGACCTGATGTGCTTTTCCGGTCTAACTGATTTCCACCAAAATCTGCATCAGAATAAGCAATCAGTTTATAGTCAGAACTCTTAGGATACCACAAACCTAAGTATGGAGTTCATTTGATGTAGCGAAATATGCGCTTGACTGCCAACAGATGCGATTCCTTTGGTTTGGCTTGAAATCTGGCACATAGGCAAGTAGAGAACATTATATCCGGGCGACTTGCTGTGAGGTACATCAGTGATCCGATCATTCCTCGATAAGTCTTTACGTCCACAGCTTTTTCATCTGGGTCTAATCCAATTTTGGCACCGTGAGCCATCGGCGTACCAATTGAAGAAGATTTGTCCATCTTGAATTTCTTCAATATGTCAAACACGTACTTCGACTGGTTGATAAAAATGTCATCTGGAAGCTGCTTCACTTGTAAGCCGAGGAAGAAATTAATTTCTCCCATCATGCTCATCTGAAACTTGGAGGTCATAAGATCAGAAAACCATGTACATAATGATTGATTAGTCGCACCAAATATAATATCATCTACGTATATTTGTACTAAGCAGATATCCAAGTTAGAATGGTAGATGAAAAGAGTAGTATCAATAGATCCTTTGGTAAACCCGGATTTGACCAAGAAGGCTGACAACTCATCATACCACGCCCTCGGTGCTTGTTTTAGGCCATACAGTGCTTTATCGAGAAAATAGACAAGATCTGGATAGTCTTTGTTAACAAACCCATCTGGTTGAGAAACGTAGACTTCTTCTTTCAGTTTCCCATTCAGAAAAGCTGTCTTCACATCCATCTGATATACTGTAAAGTTCCGATAAACAGCGAAAGCCAGAAACATACGGATAGCTTCTAATCGAGCGACCGGCGCGAAAGTTTCATCGTAGTCAATTCCTTCTTCTTGTCGATACCCCTTGGCTACCAATCTAGCTTTGTTACGAACAACGATACCATCTTTGTCTTTCTTGTTCTTGAATATCCACTTTGTTCCAACTATGCTCTTTCCTTTTGGTCGTGGTACAAGTCTCCAAACTTTCAACGCGTCAAATTGATTGAGATCCTCTTGCATTGCTATAATCCAATCCGGATCCTCCAACGCTTCAAATACTTTGGTTGGTTCAATCTTGCTTAGAAAGCAAGTGAAGAGACATTCGTTGGGAGTTGCCGTCTTGGAACGTGTAGACACACTTGCTTGAGAATCACCAATAATTTGATGAATGGGATGAGATCTTGTCCATTTGGTGGTGTGAGGGAGAGGATCAATAACATCTTGAACAACTTCTAATTGTTCAGAGTGAGATTCTGGAGCTTCTATGTTAGTTGAAGAAATAGATACAATTTCAACTGGAGGAGGAGGTAACTCAACAATATCTGGATCACAGTTTCCTATTTCAAAAGATTTGAAGCATTTTCAGAGTTAGATCTAGGCACATCATCATAAAAATTCTCAAACAGAAAATCAAGATCAGAAAGATTATTCAAAGAAGTAGAAAGATCCTGATTTATCGGTTGAAGTGAAGGTTATGAACTGAGTTGTTCAGAAGCTGAATTCCCTGTAGGTGCGGGTTCTGGATCTGATTGACCAGAAACCAAGACGGCAACTTCGTCAAATTTGACATTGACACTCTCTATCACTTTTCTTGCGGAAGTAAGAAAGACTCGATAAACTGCAGAGTTAGATGAATAACCAAGAAAAATACCCTCATCTGCTTTTGGACTAAACTTGTTGAGATTGTCTCGGTCATTTAGAACATAGCACTTACACCCAAATGACTTGAAATATTTGAAATTCGGTTTGATACCGTTCATAAGCTCATATGGTGTTTTGTTGAATCGGCGATGCAGAATTGATCTGTTCTGAGTATGACAAGCAGTTGAGACAACTTCAACCCAATGAGACAAAGGAAGACTAGAATAAGTAAGCATTGATCTGGCAGCCTCGACAAGCGTTCTGTTTCTTCGTTCAACAACCCCATTCTGTTGCGGTGTTCGTGCAGTAGAAAACTGTTGTTGAATACCTTGATCTTCATAAAAAGCTTGAAGAGCGCTGTTCTTGAATTCTGTACCATTGTCGGATCTGACAACCTTGACTGCTTTTTGCTTATTTGTCTGAATTGTTTTGATGAGGTTGATGAGAATGTCGGGAGTTTCATATTTAGATTTGAGAAACTTAACCCATGTATATCGTGAGTAATCATCTACAACCACCAAGACATATATTTTCTTTCCAATACTCTTTGTCTTCATCGGTCCGCATAAATCAACGTGAAGTAGATCAAGAATGTCCGAAGTGCAGGGTTCAGTCTTTGGCTTATGAGAAGATTTCTTCATCTTTCCTTTCTCACAATCTTGACAGAGGTGGTCTTTCTGAAAACGAAGTACTGGGAGACCCCTCACTGAATCAGTCTTGACAAGGCGATCCATGTATTTAAAGTTGAGATGAGCTAGTCGTCGATGCCATATCCAACTTTCATGAACTGAAGCTTTAGATAGCAAACAGATGTCTGATGGGATTTTAACCTTGGAAAGATCAATGGTATACAGATTGGATCTTCTCTTTCCAACTAGTAAATCCCTGCCACTATCATTCTTTACAGCAACTCTTTTAGATTTGAAGCTAACTTCAAGATCTTTATCACAGAACTGATAGATGCTGAATAAGTTGTGGCTTAGACCTTCGATGTAGCTGACTCTCTTGACAGCTATATTACCTTGAACAAGATCACCATAACCTAGAATGGGAGCAGTCTCACAGTTTCCAAACTTAACACGACCGCAACATTTTTCTTTAAAATTGGAAAGTAGAGATTTATTGCCCGTCATGTGTTTGGAACACCCCGAATCCAGATACCATAAATGACTAAGTTGCACATACAGAAACTACACAGATTTAGGTACCCATATACTTATGGGTCCCTTCTTGTTAGATTTGTGTCTTTTATTTTTCGAAAGTTTATTTTTCAAACACTCATGAATGCAACCATCAATAGAGGAAGAAACATAATCATCAGAATCAGAATTAGAAGAAGAATATGAAACATTCTTTGCAATGTGAATCATTTGTTGAATTGAATATTTTGTCTTTTTATTACAAAAGGCAAATGTATCCGAATGACAAAGATTCTCTACACATATATCTCCTAACAATTCAGACTCTGTTGATTGCTGCTTAACCCTCCATATCAGCTTCGGTGACTTCTTCACAGTCCGATCTGAAACAGAAGAATCAGAAGAATTAGAATTTTCAGACAAGACATTATCCTGTTTCCTTGACTTCTTTGACCTTCTTCTTTTACGCTTTGTTTTATAATACTGATCATTTAGTGTCAAAGAATCATCAACAATTGAATTAGAAGAAGAAATTTTATCTAAGAAATCAGACTGAGCATTCGACATTGTAGAACTAGCCTTGGAGTGAGGATTTTCAAAAATGCACAAGTCAGAAGGAGGTTTGCGCGACCCTTTGGTGGCGCAAATGCACACTGTTTTTAAGATTTTGAGTATTTTTCTTGGAATCGTGAGAAAATCCAGAAGTAATTTTGTCTTCAAAACTTGTTTTCATTATAAAAAGAAATAAACTGTTTTCAAAATTAGTTTGAAGACTTTGTTCTTCCAATTTAACTTCAAGATCAACTATCTTACCTTCTAACACTAATGGGGGAATGTATTTCCGAGAATCATAAGAAACCGGAGATACATTTTCCTTATTAGTATTAGCATATATATCAACAAATTTAGTTGGTAATGAAGATTTATTGGAAGAATTGATATTTAAAACATTTTTGAATTTTCTGGATTTCTTTGATTGGTCAGGAAAATACTTGGCATTTTCAGAAATATAGACAAATGGCATTTCCATCCTCTTGTTTTTCATTCTTTTCTCATTTTCATCTTCTGAAATTTGCTTTTCACTTGTCCAAAAGAATTTAAACTGAGGTGCATATCTTGCAAGACCTAGATGATCATATTCATATACAGTAGGAACTTCTGTTTTAGCGAGATTTAAAAAATGCGGATTTTCAAAACCGAGTCCCTACTTTTCGTTTATAGATTCATCACTCCTTGGTTTATTCATATCAATGGTTTGCTCAGTTTGTTCTCTCTTATATAATTTTCCTTCTAAATCAATTATTTTATCAGAAAGATTTTGATTTAAAGTGGTCAGTTCAGTCAAAGAATCACGATAAGTCTGATTTGAATTTTCTAACTCACCCAACTGCTTTTGAAATTTCTCTTTTGTATCTATTAAAATAGATTTTTCATCTTTCAGCGAAATTTGCAGTTTTTCAATCAAAACAAACTTTTCTTGATTATCAAACTTTTCAGATGTGAACTTTGAATGTAAATCATGTAAAGCATTGATAATAACGTTCATTTGAGATGAAATGAAATTATACTCAAACTCAGAAATTACCTCAGATTCGTCTGTTGAAGTGTCCTCTTCTTCATCATCGCTCTTATCGTCTCCAATGAAACATATGGCAGCTGTTTCTTCATTCTCAGATTCGTTGTCAAAATGATCAAGCCAATACTCTTCCTCAGCAAGTAGAATAGTTCCATTTTCTCTCTTCTCTGCCAGTTCCAACTTCTATCTGTAAAACGCAGAATCTTTGACCACCATCACACGATACTCCTTAGCAATGTGTCCCGGTTTTCCACAGTTAAACCAATTCATTGCTTTCTTTTCTTCCTTTTTTGGCTCAGCCTCTTTAACAAGTTCATACTTTGGAGTGTATGGCTTTGACGGAGCCCCGGGTTCCAATTTCTTTGAGTCGTATGTGAAGCGAAGATTGTTTGAACCTGATCTATGTTGGAACCTTTTTTGATAATGTTGAGTGAGTAGAATCATAGCCTTTTCCAAAGCTTCACCATCATCATCCGTAGACCCATCATATGCACTTTCTGACAAAGCTTGTTCAGCCAGTTGGCTAGCAAGTAAAGCAATCGGATCCACAGTCTTTGGTTTATTCTTCTTATCCATCTTAGCTTTCTTGTCCAGAACCATGTTCTCATCAGTCATCAAGATTTCATAAAGTTCTTGAATTGGCATTGTGGAGATTCTGACATCATTCCTCATCCTGTGACATGATTTGTTCCATTCTGGTTGAAGAGCATTCAAAAACTTCAGATTGGCTTCTAATTCAGTCTTTGTCCCCTTGATCTTGTATAAGTCATTAATTACTGCCCAAAATCTATCAAACACGCTTTTCAGACTTTCTCCATCTTTAGCTTTAAACTCCTCAAAGTTGTTCATGTAACGGGTCTGACGGAGTTGAGTAGCCACAACAGATCCAAGCATTATATTTTCCAATTGATTCCACATGAGCATAGGATTTTGCTTGAAACAGTCAATTCTGTTGTTGATTGAATTGGGTAGAGCAAGAATCAGATTTGACTTTGCTTGACTATCAGCTTGATATCTTAAGAGCTCATCAACATCATACTCTCTTATAGACTTTTCAACTCTTGTAGCCCGAGTAGTTGCAGTAGCTGGTATTTCTTTCATAAGCCTCTCCATAGGACCCTCAATCAAAGATTTCATCATATTTTCACCATTTGGTTGTCGCTCTATGAAATTTATGAATCGGTCTTGCCACTGCTGAAATTCGTTTTCATTTATCAGCACAGGAGGTCGAGTGTCGGACCCGAAAGACATCATCAAGTCGTTCTTGTATACTTGATCTTGAAGAGACATTTTGACAAAATCAGAAAGTTCGAAATCGCTATGTCTGAAACACAGGAGAACTGGCGCAAACCGAAGTTTGCGTTAGCAGTGAAAGAAGCAAAGGAGATTTGCGTGAGCCAAGCAAGACGCAAAACGAACTTTGCATGAAGCGTTGAAGATGCAAACCAAGCTTTTCGTGACCAGTTGAAGACGCAAACTGAGCTTTGCGTTATGCGAAGAAGACGCAAACTGAACTTTGCGTTAGAAGCTTATGATGCAAACAGAACTTCTCGTGAGCTGAGGAATACGCAAAGTAGCTTTGCGTGAGGGTCTTGTGAAGATAACTTGCACTATGCGTGATACACTAGAGACGCAAAGTATACTTCTCTTGATGCACCAGAGACGCAAAGTTAGCTTTGCGTGAATAACCCAATGCGAAAAGTTGAACTTCTCGAGACGAAAACCTGAAATACACTGGCGCAAAGATTAGAACAAAAATGAACTAGTGCAAACTAGTATGAACTCGCGCAAACGTATATGAACTCGCGCAAACTATAGATCTGGCGCAAACCTCTGAAAAACAAGAAAATCTTGCAAAATTCAATTATAGCCATGAAATTAATGCAACAAATTCACACACAATTGAACGAAAACAAGTTTCTAACACTTTTCAATCAACAAAAACGATTAAAAAACCACGAAATCAACAATTCAAGAATGTAATAGTACGTGAAAAATGGTTTTTCAAAAAATCACTAAATCTCAAAATCGACGATCAAAACCAGTTTTTCTTGCAAAATAATGTGAAACAATTATGTTCTCCTATCAAAATCGATTCCAATGAATCAAATTGCAACACAATTCGTCCTAAAACCAGTCCGAATTTGATGAAAAAGCAAAAAATGAGATTTTCTTGAAAAAATCAAGAAAATCGATCAAATTTTCTGCTTTAATCCACAAATTCAGAAACTAAATCGAATTCTCTCAGTCCTCTCAGATTCAGATTAGCTCTGATACCAATTGTGAGTCCAAGAATATACTAAATCGTAGAGACAGAAAGTAGAGAGAGAGAGTAAGAGCGCCAAAATGTTAACTGATATTCAATATGATCTCAAAGTTACAAAACAAAGGCTACAAGGGGACTTAAATACACCTAGCCTTAACAATACAAATAAGCACTATAAACACAGATAAGACTAAGGAAAATAAATACAATGATTATTACAAAATCAGTCTTAACAACAACAATTATATTTGTATTACAAAAGTCATTTAGAAATGAAATCCAAGTTTATATGTGAATAAAAGAACAATTGTAGTCTACACACATTTGGTCTCAAACTCATCCAAAATCAAGGATAAAGATCATTTATGCAAACAATATCATATTCTACAATCATTTCCTCAAAATACCCAAAATGGTTAAAACCCTAGTTTTGGACCTAACTTCTCCGAAATTATTCAAATGAGAAATCATGTAGTAAAAATTTTGGATAATCATGAAAGAAGAATTTTGACATGTATAAAGTGTTAGAAATAAGTAGGATGAACTCATAATGCTTGGTTTTGTCAAAATCCCTAAATACCAAGAAGTTACAAGAGATGGATGAGAAGTTTCCTTGATCTAGCACTCTAGGTTGAATCTCTAGCCGTGATGGTGAAGAACCACTTGAAATTCAAGGAAAGGAATTTACATGTCTTAGGGTTTGAAGTTAATGAGAGAAAATCGGGAGGAGGAAGTATGAGAAACGGTAGGTGAGGTGATAAATGAGAAAAGGATGGAAAAGAACAACATTTAAGTCACTGGCTCTCGTATGCAATAGTGCCATGAGATTGTGCCAAGAGCACTCTAGCATGGCCTAAATTCCCGAGGTGTACCGCCAGTGCCCCCATCTGCGCGATTGTGACACGACGACATTGCCAGTGTCACTCTCGCAGGTCATACTCGAACAGACTGTACCAAGAGGGTCCCAAACTCGGAGATTGTGACCAGACTACTGTGACCACGTCATTCTCGCTGAGCACTCTCACCCCAAGCCGGTCGAACTCCGAAAGTTAACTTTTCTCTCCCAAACGCTCTCGACTCGTTTAAAGATGGAAACTAAAATATTTCCTCTTTATTATACCAATAATTTAGAGCTACTAAAGGCATTAAAGATTAACTTTTCATCTTTTCATACCAAAATTCAGGGTGTTACAAACCTCCCCACCTTGGAATTGATTGCGTCCTCAAAATCTTTACTATGGAAATAAATGTTGATATCTCCGCTTCATATCCTCTTCGGCTTCCCAAATCACGTTGGCGCCACAGTGATGGTTCCATTGCAACTTGACCATCATGACCTCCCTGTGACGAAGCTTCTTTGACTTCCTCTCTAGAATCCCATCGGGTTCCTCAATACAACAGTTGCCCTCATCGACCCTTTTCTCTAAGAGGGGATGACACTTTCCTCTTCTGCCAAACACTACCATAGATAAAAAGTATGGAAAGTGTTTTGAATTCCATTAATCTCCGGTGGTAATTTAAATCGGTAAGCTTATAGTCACACGTTTTATTACGGTAAACAGTCCAAGGAAATGATGACTTAGCTTCCTACGCTCTTCGAACCGGATGATTTCGTTCCAAGGAGACACTTTCAACATCACTCGGTCTCTTACTTGGAATTCAATCAGTCACCTCTTCTTATCAGCATAACTCTTCTGACGGTCTTGAGCAACTTCCAAACGCTCCTGTACGCCTTTAACTTTGTCAGTCATGTTGTTCTAGATTCAAGATACTCAATCACACTCAAAATGTAGAAATTATCTTATTGATCAAATCTTTGAATTACAATGATTTCTCTAGTCATATATCTCACAGAGTGCCATAAGTCTATTACTGTTTGTTTTCTCCCTCTCTCTCTACAAAATGTGTGCGTGTTCTAGCGTATCTACAAATCTACAAGGACCAAAACTATTTATATGGTCAAACTCTTTGACCTTACAACTCAAAACCCTTATGTCAAAGTCAATCATTTTGACTTACAACACTATTACAAAATACAACTTTACATGAAATGACAACTTTGACCCTTTTAATCTTGAATACAATATTTGACTCAACAATCTCCCCCTTTAGATTCAAGATTAAAAAAAAATTGACACTAAGCATCAGGTCTTCTCTCTCTTATAAATCTTCAACTTTATAGCTTTCACAACTTTGAAACTTTAAGTAAATCTTCCCTTTGGATTTCCTTTCAACAGAATTGCTTTATATTTCTTCTTAAACCTTGACACTTGAACAACTTGAAATCTTTTTCACTCTCCCCCTTTGATCACAAAAAAATACTCCTATCTTTCAGTCTTTCCCAACAATCCCTTCTTCTTGAAAACATCTTGAAATTTTCTTCAGAAACGACTTTGAAATCGTTGAACTTTCTCCTATTTACAACTTTCACTTGACTTTGAATTTCGAACTCTCTCCCCCATTTTCTGATTAAACAACAAAAACTTTGACTTTGCGATCTTTTGAAATTGAACTTTGAACTTACTCCCCCTTTTTGATGAATGATGAAATATCATAATCATCAAAACTTTAACATTTTTAGCACCTTCTTTGATACAATCTCCCCCAAATATCAAGATAAGCATAGTGTGCATGATAAGCAGAAACAATATCCGCCATTCAGTATCATAAGAATCTCCTCCGATCTGATATGAGAATGTATCCGTCAATTCATAAAATGTATTTATCCAAATCTTTTCAAATTCATACAAATTAAGAATGATAACCCTGAATAAACAAATGATACAGTTATTATGCCTGTAAGTAACACAAAGTCACTTAGTACAACAAACGTACTGTACAAGGAGAAATAGTGATGTTCACTGTTGGGAACTGAAGAATTGCCAGGTACAGTTAATGCTGCTAGCAGAACCTGATTACTACTTCTGAGGTTAATGCTGCCAGTTGAAGTTAATGCTGCTGAACAATATTAATACTGCTGGAAGAGATTAATACTGCTGAGCATGGTTAGTACTGCTGAACTTAATACTGCTCAGAGTATTAAAGCTTCTTATAAGATGAAGATCAATATGGCAAGGATGACAGCTGGATTGAAGATATTCATGGAAGCTTGGAGATAATGATGGAAGATTATACTGAAGATCTTTTATTATTTTGTAATTATCTTTTGTCTTCAGTATATGTATAGAATAGTTTTGTTTCTTTAGAAATTTTTTTTATTCATTCTGAGTTTTAGCTTTCATAGAGAGAATCAACCTCAAGGTTAGAACCCTAATTCTAGAGAAGTAGAATTCGTATTGGTGAGTCTGTTCATTAATATTGAGGTTGTGTGTAAAAGCTTGTGACTTTCAATCATTCAATAAGAGTTTGCAAGTTGTTCATCAGATTTACTGTTTGTTTACTGTTTCATTGAATATCAAAGTGTTATTCCGCAAACTTCTTTGATATTGTTTTCTAAGAGTTTATTCTTGTTTAGAATTAAGATCCTGACAAGTGGTATCAGAGCCTGTATTCTCAGAAATCTTATTCATCATGGAAAACGTTGTTGAATCAAACAGTACCCTGGTCTCAAAGGTCCCAATGCTTAGATCCAATGAATTCGACATGTGGAATATTAGAATAAAGCAATACATTCTTCTCACTGATTACTCTATGTGGGACATCATTGAGAATGGCCCATCTGATGCAGGAAAGATTGGTGCAGATGGAAAGAGAACTCCACCAAAGACAGATGCAGAAAGAAAGACAAGGCAAACAGAGATGAAAGCCTTGAGCACTCTGCTCTTGGACATTCCCAATGAATATCAACACCAATTCTGCAGTTGCACTGATGCACAGATGCTTTGGAATGCTCTAGAGAAGAGATTCTCAGGTACCAAAAGTACCAAGAGAAATCAGAAGGCATATGATGCAATGAAAGACTCAAGTTGGATAGAATCCATGCAAGAAGAGTTACTTCAATTCAAACTACAGGATGTTTGGGACTTGGTGGACCTTCCAAAATGTCATAGAGCTATTGGCACCAAGTGGATCTTTAGGAATAAAAAGGATGAGAGAGGAATTGTGATCAGGAACAAAGCAAGGCTTGTGGCTCAAGGGTACACTCAAGAAGAGGGCATAGATTATGATGAAGTGTTTGCTTCAGTGGCAAGGGTAGAGGCAATTAGGCTGTTCCTAGCCTATGCCTCATACATGAAGTTCAAGGTCTATCAAATGGATGTAAAGAGTGCCTTCCTATATGGTACAATTGATGAAGAAGTATATGTATGTCAGCCACCTGGTTTTGAAAATCCTACATATCCTGACAGAGTATACAAGCTGAAGAAAACACTCTATGGTCTACATCAAGCCCCAAGAGGATGGTATGACACTCTGTCTACCTATCTCTTGGAAAATGGGTTTGAAAGGGGCATAATTGACAAGACCCTTTTCATTAAAAGAAGTAAGAAGGACATCCTACTAGTTCAGATCTATGTGGATGATATCATTTTTGGATCCACAAAAGATCAGATGTGTAGAGACTTTGAAGAGTTGATGCACAAGAGCTTTAAAATGAGTTCAATGGGTGAACTTAACTTCTTCCTTGGACTTTAGGTGAAACAGCAGACAAATGGAATCTTCATTAGTCAATCAAAATATGTGCAAGACATCCTGGATAAATATGGTTTAAAAGACTTAAAGCCAGCAAGCACACCAATGGAAACTCACAAACATATCACTGTTGATCTTGAGGGGGAGGATGTTGATGTCCATCTATATAGATCAATGATTGGATCTCTAATGTATCTCACAGCCTCAAGACCAGATATCATGTTTCCAGTATGTGTATGTGCCAGATTCCAAGTCAAGCCAAAACAATCACATCTTCAAGCTGTGAAGAGGATTTTCAGATACTTAAGAGGGCAACCTAGATTAGGTCTTTGGTATCCATATGAATCTTCATTCGACTTGATTGCATATTCAGATAGTGACTTGGGTGGTGCTAACATGGACAGAAAGTCTACTTCAGGGGGATGTCAACTTTTGGGTGAAAGACTAGTATCTTGGCAGTGCAAGAAACAAAGCACAGTGTCCTTATCAACAACATAAGCTGAGTATATTGCTACTGCAAGTTGCTGCTCTCAGGTTCTATGGATTCAGAATCAGATGCTGGACTATGGGGTAACATTTCTTCACACTCCAATCTTTATTGACAATAGCAGTGCTATAAGCATTGTTAACAATCCAGTCAAGCACTCCAAAACAAAACACATTGAAATCAAGTATCACATTATCAGAGATTGCAATGAAAAGAAGCTCATTCAAGTTGCCAAAGTTCATACTGACAACCAGTTTGCAGATCTATTCACTAAAGCTTTTGATGTTGGTAGATTCACTTTCTTGGTCTCAAGTGTGGGCATGATCAACTCTGAATGAGCTCATGTTTTTAAAAAAGTGTTCCTATACCTGCTATTTTGGTTATTTGTGTACTGCTAATCATCTTTCACAAGAAGTTATTGCCTTGATCAGACCTTCATAAGCTTCAAAAAGAGTAAGTATAGTTAATACTGCCAGTACAGTTTTAACACTGCCAGTGCTCAGTTAATACTGCTAGTTAGTTAATACTGCTAGTTAGTTAATACTGCTAGTGGTTAATACTGCTCTCAGTTAATACTGCTAGTTAGTTAATACTGCTAGTGGTTAATACTGCTCTCAGTTAATACTGCTAGTTAGTTAATATGGCTATTAGTTAATACTGCTCTCAGTTAACACTGCTAGTTAGTTAATACTGCTAGTGGTTAATACTGCTCTCAGTAAATACTGCTAGTTAGTTAATACGGCTATTAGTTAATACTGCTCTAGGTTAATACTGCTCTCAGTTAACACTGCTAGTTAGTTAATACTGCTAGTGGTTAATACTGCTCTCAGTTAATACTGCTAGTTAGTTAATACGGCTATTAGTTAATACTGCTCTAGGTTAATACTGCTTATGTCCCATGCACTATAAATACCCTTTGCCCACCTAAAAGCTCATAACGACTCTTTGCATACTGTTCACTTTCTCTCTAACCCTTTTCTCTCAAGTACCAAGTATTTCAGGCAAGAACATTCAAGTTCAATGGCATCCATGGCATTCATCGACGAGCACAATGAAATCGCGATGCTACAAAAGCCAAAGCAAGCTGCAGGATTTCATCAGATTGTGGATTTTCTGAAGTCTAGCCACATTGCCCATGCTCTAACTGTGTCGCCAACAATATACATAGAGCATCAAAGGCAATTCTGGGAAAATGCCACCATAGTCACAGAGAATGGTGTGCAGATTCTGAAAACAAGGGTGTGTGACAAACCCTTGTCAGTTACTGAAGAGGTGATACGCATCTGTCTACGTCTAGACGATGCTGAAGGTATTACTTCTCTTCCTCATGAGGACTTGTTCTCCAATTTATCAAGAATGGGGTATGGAGGCCAATTGGGTGGGTTTAAATTCTCAAAAGCAAAATTTTATACCCAATGGCGTTTTCTTGTTCATACCCTTATGCACTGCATTTCTAAAAAGACTACTGGATGGAGTGAGTTTAGCAGCACCATTGCTTATGCTTTGGTCTGCTTGGCCACTGCCAGAAAGTACAATTTTTCTAGAATGATTTTCAGTGATCTTGTCTCAAACCTGGGAAGCAAAAAGAGCTTTTATATGTACCCCAGGTTTGTACAGGAAGTTATAACTCATGAATTGACGGATATGCCTCACTTTGATGAGATATATGTACCCAAAATCCCCAAAGGTAAGGTATTTTCAAACATGAAGAGATCCCCTTTGGACTCGGAAGGAGTTGACACCCCATTGTTCTCTACAATGATAGTGGTGTCCCACACTGAAGAAGGTATGGCAGTAGGGTCAAGGCCCTCATTAGACCATCCCACTGCTAGCCAATCCCAACCTTCCTACTCTATATCTATCCCACAGTCTCTAATTCATAAGCCAATTTCCCCTATCACCCAAACTTATACAAGGAAAAAGGTAAAGAAGGCTCCTTCCCTTCTTGTACCATCACCCACAGAGCCTTTAAGCTCTCTAAGGGAGAATTCTCCTTTAGAGAATATCTACAGGGAAACCACAGGGGTGTCTCCCAACCCCAAGGAGGTGCTCACTGAGGAGATGGTTGAGCATATGGGTGCTAAGGCTGCCACTACTCCTGCTAGCACAGAGGAGGCAAGTGGTAACATCAATAAGACCTTCCCCATGGCAACTTTGGGTGAGCAATCATCCAAAGGTCCCAGGTGCCAAGAACCCACGGGGGTGGAGAGTGCTTCTGTTAGGCAGAAGGATCCCACTACAAAAAGATTCAATGATCCTTCAAAAGAAGGTAACACTTCTGGAGAAGGTGAGGACAGATATAACTATTTTGAATTGATGGAAACCATGGGAAACATCAACATGGATGTGATCAAACAGGGCAAAGATATAGAAGAGCTGAAAATGATAGTTCTGTCACAACAAGAACAGATTGTCAACCTGAAGCAAATGGTGAAGAAATTGATTCTGCAAAAGAAGAAGAAACAATTTGTACTAAGAAGGAGGAAACCAGTGCCTGATGCTCCCAAAAAAGGGGAGTCAGAAGCAGATGTCAATATGGAAGATGCCAAAGCTAAGGGGGAGCAAGAGAAAGTTGAGTTTGAGGGGGAGCAAATAACTGCAGAAAATGTTGTACAAGAAGCAGTAACAGAATCAATAGCAGCAGAAATAGTTAATGTTGCTCAAGCAAATAAAGAAGCAGAAACTGTTAATGCTGCTGAACTGAAAGAAGCAGCAAAAATGGTGAAAGAAGTGTTAAGTGATCTTCAGAGCAGAAATTTGGAAGAACTTGAGACAGCTGAAGCATTAATCAAAGCCAAGCATGATACTCCCAAGGTCACTTCAAAGGCCAAAGGAGTTGTCATCAAAGAAAATGTTGAAGTTGTCAAGAAAGTCAGTGTTGATAAAGCAAAAAGCAAGGACAAAGGCAAAGCTAAGATGGTGGAATCTGATCAACCAATCAAAAAGCAAAGGTTGGTTGAGTCAGATGAAGCTTTGGACAGAAAGATACAAGCAAATATTGAGCAAGAAGAAAGAGTCCAAGTTGAGAAAGACAGGGAAATGGCTAAGGCTTTAGCTGCAGAATTGAATAAAGCTTATCAACAAAGCCTGGAAACTGAAACAGCTCAGAAGAAAGCTGCAACCCTTAAGAAGTCTGTGGTGGTCAAGAAAGCTGCAAAGAAGAGACAACCCTCAAAGACTTTCCTTGGTACTCAAGAGAGAAACAAGATGATAACTTTTCTCAAGGGTGCTGTAGGAGTCAGAAAGGAGAGGTTCTCCAAGATGACATTTGAGCAGATCAAAGAGCTATATAATTCTGAAATGGCCAAGCTTCAAGGGAATGAAACTGCCAGGGTGGAGATGGAGAAGAGAATGAAAGAAAGCAATGATTTCATGCTAGAAAAACCTTTTCTAGTCACTATTGGTGAAAGTCTAAGGACTTTAAAAAGAACAAAGATGATGGCAAGGAGAAAGATAATCAAGAAGCCTAGAATAACTGAAGGAGAGGCTGAGAAGGTTGCTGAAGAAGAAGGGGCACCTGAGCCATCTGAACAGAAAGAGCCTTCAAGCACTGATGATGTAAAGATGTACATGGTAGTGATGGACAAAGTGCCTGAACCAATTTCAGCTGAACCTGTTGGTGTTAAGCCTCCTGAAGTTATTCACTGGGATACATTTATAGTGGATGGAAAGGAATACATCAGGCTCAAGAGGAAGGATGAAAAGTATGAGGTATTCAACACTTGGGCAAAGATTGTCAGAACATGCTCCAGGTCTGATATAGAAGAAATGATTCAAATAGGGATGAAGTTGTATGCAGATCAGTTAAAAGCTCCAGGGATTTCAATTACAAAACTGGTGATGGAGTATCTGTGTATGATGTTCAAACCTGAAGAACTGGAGCATGTGATAAGAAATGTGTTTCAAACAATCAACAATTGGACTCTATATGAAACTAGTGGAGTATATGCAGTGACTTTGGATAGAAATCACATAGAATACTTCCTAGTGGATAGAGTATACAACCATAGCAGACTGAAGCTTCATGCAATGTTGAAGAAGAAGCTTGGATGTGTTGAAAACTCAGAAATGGCAAAGTATCTGATTCAGAGAATGATCAATCAAAGTTTGGGGCTAAATGTTGATACAGGGATCTGAAGAATGGTATTTTGGGAGCATCTGAAGAACTTGACTTCTCTTCCTAAAAGTCAAGTTAGGGGGAGATTGTTGGGAACTGAAGAATTGCCAGGTACAGTTAATGCTGCTAGCAGAACCTGATTACTACTTATGAGGTTAATGCTGCCAGTTGAAGTTAATGCTGCTGAACAATATTAATACTACTGGAAGAGATTAATACTGCTGAGCATGGTTAGTACTGCTAAACTTAATACTGCTCAGAGTATTAAAGCTGCTTATAAGATAAAGATCAGTATGGCAAGGATGACAGCTGGATTGAAGATATTCATGGAAGCTTGGAGATAATGATGGAAGATTATACTGAAGATCTTTTATTATTTTGTAATTATCTTTTGTCTTCAGTATATGTATAGAATAGTTTTGTTTCTTTAGAAATAATTTTTATTCATTCTGAGTTTTATCTTTCATAGAGAGAATCAACCTCAAGGTTAGAACCCTAATTCTAGAGAAGTAGAATTCGTATTGGTGAGTCTGTTCATCAATATTGAGGTTGTGTGTAAAAGCTTGTGACTTTCAATCATTCAATAAGAGTTTGCAAGTTGTTCATCAGATTTACTGTTTGTTTACTGTTTCATTGAATATAAAAGTGTTATTCCACAAACTTCTTTGATATTGTTTTCTGAGAGTTTATTCTTGTTTAGAATTAAGATCCTGACATTCACTCCCCATGTCTTCCATTCAATCATCGAAAAACACAAGGTAACTCTATGAACGTTCTGACAGAAAAACGAACTTTCTGTGTGAATGTGCTTGTGTATGAAATAATTAAACATAAATATTGCTTTATCAGGCTCATAAATATGTAAACCATTGAGACAACAACAATATTACGTGGACTCAATGTGCATGATAAAGGTTCAATGGTGGGGAAACGTTCTTTCTTTTTCAATATCCAAATCTTCCAAATGAAGATTAGATAGTAGATGTGTTGGTTCCCCAATAAAAAGTGAAACATCTTTTGGTTAAGAAAAAGATGAGTAGCTGTTCGGGTTATAGCAAGAGTTGGCATGGGCTAGTGCCTGTTTCAATGAAGGTCACCAAAGAATGTGAACCAACAAACAATATGGCTGCCCGACTCAGAAAAAGTTAGTGCAGAGTTTTCATATTCTTTTAACTCTGGTCTCACACGCTCTTTCTTTTGAACATTTAAGCTCACTTCTAACCAATCTCTTTTTTCCATTTTACCTCATCACATACCCACTCTCTGATTTTGACCCCTCTCCCCTTAATCACTCGAGGATAACTTCTTGGGTAGGAAACACCAGTTTTTGTGAATCCATAGAAGTTCTGATAAGCTCTCACACTGATTCCCATGTATTTTGTTCTAAAAGAATAGTGTTGCTCAAAAATTTATTATTGACAGTTAAGCACAAAATATGAAGTACATATGTCATATGTAAGCTCCAAAAAAATCAATCATGTATGAGCTTTTGAACATTGAAGATCTATCAAAACAAGAATAATGAATGAATGAAATGAAATCAAGAGAGTTGTTTTGAGAATCCGACATTGTTTCAATCAGATCAAAATAGCTTGTTGTATCAAAGAATTGAAATTTGTTTATATGAACAAATATAAACATGTTAACAATGAACACACAATAAAAAATAGAAATGATGTCTGATTCTCAATCAACAGTGAAATTCAAACGGGAGTATTACAATCAACATTTTTATCGATTAGAGACATTGTAATAACAATGTCAATAGAAAGTACTGAACCGATGTCTGTGAATACTTGAGAGTATATAGACAAGATAATACACAAGTATTGATCTTTGGAAACACACAGTCAGTTTAAACATGAAAGTACCAAAATGAAAATCATTTAAAATCACACTTCAAAATTCATAAAATCTTTTGAGAACACGAAGTGGTTTGAACATTTAGAAAACAATTTTACATACGTGAAAGTTGTTTTTCTTTCAAAGTACGTTGAGATTAAGAATTAGAATGATATACCTTCAGTATAGAATTCTAAACTTCCCCTGAAATGAATATTCTATCTTCCCCTTCAATTAAGAACAGGAAGAAAAAATGGAAACTATTAAGCTCCCCTTGACAAAACGTTAGATATTCTCTCTTCAATACCTGTAATAAGTCAAATCATCAGTAGAGAACAATATGAATATAACAATTAATCTCATTTATCATTTCTCATTTCTCTTTTCTCCCTTGTTAAAAATATATATCAATGAAAAATCAATTTATCGATCTTTGAATTTTCTCCCCCTAAAACAAACAACAAATACTTCCTGATTAGGATTGATCGTTCAACTTTTAGAAAAGATCAAAAACTTTGAAGTACGGGTTCTAAACTGAATTATCCAGAAGCCGATGTTACATATTATTCGGTGAGAATAACAACTTTGCTAAAAAACTTCTTTGTAACCTGCAAAATAAGAATGATTTTGGTAATCATCTGTGATGATTCCTCCTTCGTCAGTATTAGCAAGATATAATCAAATATCATAACTCCCCCAAGAAAATTTGCATTCACAAATTTATCAGAAGTAATAAAATGTACTCCCCCTTGAAGATTGATCATTTTTATATGCTTCAAAGTACAAAATCTACTTTGAACATTGAAGTATGAGTTCTAAACTATTATGTTTAGAAGTCAAACTTAATCTTTGAGATACAGGTTCTAAACTGTAGTGTTTAGAAGCCATCGTTCGCTGAAGTACGAAATCTGAACTATTGTGTTCAGAAGTCTATGCTCTTACTCCGTTTAGACTTTAGGCTCTTGCAACATAGATAGAGATTTTGGTACCCACTGGTATTTGGGTCCTGGTTTGTTAGTTGTAGTTCTTTTAGGAGAAATATAATAAGAACCACACCAGTAATTGACATAATTTTTACTAACGAAATCATTTACACCATAGTAAGAATAATTAATTGTATTTCGTGCTAACCTGATCAATTAATTGACAGTGTAAACAAGATCAGGTTTCACAAAATATTTACTTTTTGGAACATTGTTCTTTTTGGCATGTAGAGTATGCACAAATGATTTCTGATCCTTCTTCTTATCTAAGGATCCGTTCACTCTCCAAATCAAATTTTCTTTATCATATGACTTTTTAGATTTACCTGAACCATCAACACTTCTATCATAGAAAATGTTAGAAGGACGAATCTGATCTTTAGGAGTTACTTACCTCTTAGAACAAACATGAGTATGGTAAGAACTTGAAGCTGTTTTGAATAAGCATTATGATTCAGCTAAATCATGTCTCGGTAATTGAACAGTTGACTATGGCGTCTTCTCTTCAGTTAATTTCACCTTGAACATGATCTTTTCAAGTTCAATTATCTTTGCAGACAAGCTGTTTCTTTCCTTTGAAAGCAGGTCAAACTTCTTATGCAATTCAAACTTCGCATTCTTCTCCTTCATAGCAGTAGTTGACAGCTCAGATAATTTCCTTGTCAGCTTCTTTATTTCAGCCTTAAACACTTTCCTTTCCTCTTCAAAATCTTTCTCCACACTCTTTCTCTTATCTGAAATTTCTTTAAAAACACCAACATTTTTCTGCTCAACTTTCTTTTTCTCTTTCTCAAACTTATCTCTTTCCATAATGGTTACTTTCTCAAAGTCTGTCACATGTTGAGAAAGTTTGGCACATTTGAATTCAATGGATTTCTTCTCTTCAAATGACTTTCTTGATAAATCAGAAAACTTTTGAGCAAAAGTTTTTCTTTCCTTGTCAAACTCTTCTCTTTCTTTAGCAATCTGCTTTTCTAAGACGGATATCTTCTTCTGTAGCTTAACACTTGCAAATTCTAAACCTTTGACTATATCCTCACTCCTTTTGACAAAGAATTCTTGTTTGAATTTGACAATTTGAGCTTCTAATTCCAAAATCTTCTTCTTCAGCTCAGTATTCGTTCTTTCCAAATAATTTATGTTCTCTTCAACCTTCTTCAGTTTTTCTTGCACACTGGAGTTGTCTTTTACAAGATAAGCTTCTTCTTTCAGCACATTTATTTCCACTTCAAGGAAAAACAATTTCTCTTTTAATTTGTCTCTTTCTGCTTTAAGATCTGAGTTTTCAAATTTGTTTTTCAGATCTTTTACTACGGATTCAAGAGCAGAGACCTTGTTTTCCAATTCAACTATCTCAACTTTAATCTTTACGTTTTCCCTTAAGCAATCATTTGCCATCCTGGTATAGATAGATAGTTGTCCAGAAAGATGCTTAATATTATTAGGCTCAAAAATATTAATCTGTCCACACACTCAAAACTGTAACCTTGAGACATTTTAAGATCTCTAAAATAATAGCTTGAAATGATCGTTAGTCAGATAATCAGAGACCATGGCTTGATAATCAGATAATCCAAAAAATTTCTAAGAATAGAATCCTCACAGAACTGAGAAAAACTATACTTTTCGCACCACAAAACAAACTTTTCGCACAAACACTAAAATTCGCACACCAAAGATGAATCTCCTCTGCTTTTCGCATGCTATTATATGCGAATTCTCACTTCACCCACGCTTAAGGATGCGAATTGCAATATTTCACACGCAGTTGGATGCGTATTCTGACTTTTCGCACATAGAGAGATGCGAATTCTTGACTTGAACTCTCCAAACTTTAAGCTTTTCGCAGAAGCAATTTGTACGAATTTCATACTTAGTCAAATTCACACTTCTTAACTTTTCGCAATGGTACGAATTCCAGACTTAAAAAAAACATCAAGTCTTCATCATGTGAAATCTACCCTTTTCGCATGTAGTGAGATGAGAATTCTCACTTTTCGTACACAAAGGGATGCGAAAAGTTTCCTTAGAAATTCAAAAATCCACTTTTCGTATGATGAGCTATGCGAAATTCAGCTTTTCGTACAACATGCAAATTGTTCAGATCTTGCGAGTTCTTGATACTTTCGACTTCAAAAGCACTGGGATCACCAAATTTCGAACCAATACTTCGAATTAACCTCTGAAACTTCGTGAATTTGACCACAAAGATGTCGAGAACAAAACCTTTGCAACAATTACATCAAAAAACAATTGAATCAACAATCTAGATTCAAATACAACGCGTTAATACAGTCGAACTCAAGAACTACGAATTCGTGAAATTGACTATGAATTACAGTGAATCTGTGTAAGCAATCCAAATGAAATATGTTTTACAGCATAAAACGCATTCAGTGCAATGAAATTATTGACAATTACAATACAAAAACTCAAAATCGATCTAAAAACAGACGAGGTGCGAGTTCTTCATGTTGAACAGTGAAAATTTTGTCTTATGATTGATCTGATTAGGCTCTGATACCAAATTTTGTTCCAGATTCAAGCTACTCAATCACACTCAAAATGTAGAAATCATCTTATTGATCAAAAGTTTGAATTACAATGATTTCTCTAGTTATATATTTCACAGAGTGCCACAAGTCTATTATTGTGTGTTTTCTCTCTCTCTCTCTCTCTCTACAAAATGTGTGCATGTTCTAGCGTATCTACAAATCTACAAGGACCAAAACTATTTATATGGTCAAACTCTTTGACCTTATAACTCAAAACCCTTATGTCAAAGTCAATCACTTTGACTTACAACACAATTACAAAATACAACTTTACATGAAATGACAACTTTGACCCTTTTAATCTTGAATACAATATTTGACTCAATAAGTCATTTCTTGAACGATTTCGGGATCGAAAAACTGCTTCACTCCTGCCTCTAACCAACTCACGAGAGTCCTACACTTTCGCCCATACAAGGCTTCAAACGGTGTCATCCCACCCATCAAAGGTAGGGGAGAGTCTTAATTACCACCAAAGTCGATTACACACGACCTCAACATGTCTTCTAATGTTTGAATCATCGGTTTGGGGACGATAGGTCGTTCTTAGTTTCACTCTTGTCACCAATTCCTTTTCTAGGCCATCCCAAAAAATCGAGTGAACTGACTATCACGATCCGAGACAACTGACAAGGGCACTTCATGGCTTGAAATCACTTTATCGATGTACAACTTTGCCAACTTATCCATCCACAAGGTTTCCCGCATAGCTAAGAAGTGAGTACTCTTGGTCAAACAGTGGACAACTACCTAACTAGTATCGTGATCTCTTAAGGTTTTCGGCAATTCGATTACAAAATCCAGTGCAATGTGTTCCCACTTCCATTCAGGGATCTCTAGAGATTGAAGACTCCCATACATACGTTAGTGTTCGATTTTCTCTTGCAAACATGTCATACACCTTTCCACGTAGTTTGCCTTATCCAACTTCATGACTGGTCACCAATAGTTTAACTTCAAATCTTTGTTCATCTTTGTACTTCCCGAGTGTGTAAAATACTTAGATTTGTGGGCATCCTCTGGAAGTAATTCACGATTACCCCCAATATTGGGCACCCACACACGACCTTTGAACAACTTCACTCCACGACTATCTTCCTCAAGAGTAAGTGTTGTTTTGTCATTACTTCCTCTTTAAAATTTCCTTCCAATAAGGCTTCGACTTGTGAAGTATTTATCCTTTGGACGAGGCTTGAAACTAGCTCGATCCTCGAAAGGGCGGCCTAGATGCTTCCGCTATAGTCCTTCTGACTCAGGGTATTGACTACCACATTTGCCTTACCCGAGTGGTAAAACAATTCACAGTCATAGTCCTTAAGTATTTTGAGGCATCGCCTCTTCCTCATATTCAACTCTTTCTGAACAAAGACGTATTTCAAAATCTTATGATCAGTGTATACGGTAGTTTTTGTGCCATAAAGGTAGTGTCGCCATAGCTTTAATGTGAATACCATCGTTGCTAATTCCAAGTCATGAGTAGGTTAGTTTATTTCGTGCTCCTTGAGTTTCCTCGACGCATAGGCGATCACCTTGCCCCTTTGCATCAATACACAACCCAAGCGCATTTTGGAAGCGTCACTATAGACTACAAAATCTTCGGTTCCTTAGGGTAAGGATAGACTCGGTGCTTCACATAATTTCTTCTGAAGAGTCTATAACTCTCTTTCTTGGGCATCGATGCACACAAAATTCACATTCTTCCGCGTTAGAGCCATCAAGGATTAATCAATCTTTGAGAAGTCTTCGATGAATCTCCGATAGTATCCCGCTAAACCCAAGAAGCTTCGGATTTCGGATGGACTCTTGGGCGGATCAAAATTTGTTATGACTTCAATCTTTGAAGGGTCCACTTTCACCCCGTCTCGGGTGACTATATGGCTCAAGAATTGAACCTCCTCCATCCAGAAACCACCACTTGGAGAATTTTTCGTACAACTTCTCCTTCCTCAATACTCCTAAAACTTCTTGTAGGTCTTGCTCATGATATTACTCATTCTTGGAATAGACGAGTATCTCATCAATTAACACGATCACCGACTTATCAAGGAAAGGTCAGCATACTTGTTTAATCAAATATATTAACATCTCCGGTGCGTTAGTCAAGCCAAACGACATTACTAAAAACTCATGATGTCCGTAACGCATTCTGAAAGTCGGTTTTAGAATGTCGTCCTTCTTCACCCTTACTTGATGATATTCTAAGCGTAGGTCGTTCTTTGAGAAACAACCTGCTCATTGAAGTTGATAGAACAAGTCATAGATCCTTGGAAGCGATGATACTTGTTCTTCATGGTTGCCTTGTTCAATTCCGTATAATCGATGCACATCCTCAATATGCCATCCTTCTTAACGAACAAGACCGAGGCTCCCTAAGGCGACGAGCTCGGTCTCACATATCCTCTCTCGAAAAGGTATTGAAGTTGTGTCATCATCTCTTTCATTTCGGATGGAGCTAACCATTAACGAGCTCTAGCGATTGGAGATGCCCCTGGGGTAAGGTCAATCCGAAACTCTATTTGTCGGTTGGGTGGCAGACCGGGCAAGTCATCCGGGAATACATTGGGAAACTCGCACACCAACTTCACGTCCTCAAGCTTCTTCTTCTCGAGCTTGGAATCTATCACATATTCCAAGAAGGATGAACATCCTTTTACCATGCACATACGTGCTTTAGCCATGGTAATGACATTGACATCTCCCTTCCACCTCTCTCCATAGACGAACACGACATCACTGTCCAAAGTTGGGATTCGAATAAACTTCTTTGAGCATAAGATCTCATCTTGGTTTTCTACCAACCGATCCATCCCGATCACTATGTTGAAACCACCAATCAACATAGGCAATAAATTGATCGGAAACTCCTTCCCCTCGATCTCAAGAATGCAATTCTTCAAAACTTCACGAATCACCACTTGACCACCAGTAGCTATCTCTACTACTAAGGCCTCCTCTAAAATGCTAGTGGGCATAGAAAGCTTTTGAAAAAAAAAGTCTAACACGAAAGAGAATCTTGCACCTGAATCAAATAAAACACGTGTAGGTACGAAGTCTATGAAAAACGTACCAGAGACGACATCCGTCGACTCTTTTGCTTCCTCGGTGGTCATCTAAAATGCTCTTACAGTCACTCTTGGAGAGCTTTCCTCCATTCCTTGTGCTCCTCCCGACCTTAGCTTAGGCCACTCACTTCGGACGTAACCCGACTCCTTGCACTCGTAGCATGTGACTCCTTTTATTGGGAAATCATTAAGGACATGACCAGCCTTTCCATACTTGAAGCAATTCACGACATTGGAATTTCATGGACCAAAATGTTTGCTTCGGTATTTGGGGAACCATGTAGCATCACGCTAGGGTCGAACCCACGGTTATTGGCGAAGGTTTTTGGACTCTTGGAGGGTATCGAATTGCCCTCCCACTTTATCTTCTCCTCAAAACCAACCTCTCTTATTAGTCTCGAGCATAGACATCCTCCATAATTTGGGCCTCTACAATTTCCTCTCGAAGAGTAGAGGCCTTTGCATTGCATACCATGGCCATCAAATCGGCGGACAACCCCTTGAGGTATGAATTTATCTTCTATTTCTCAGTTGGGGCCACATGACCCAACAAATCCAGTTTCTCCATAAATTGTCAGGTGTAATCCCACACCGACATGTTCCCCTTCCTTTAGGCTCGAAAGTCTTCTTCAATTCGGTCGATCACTCGTTCGTTGCAATACTCCTCCATGAAACAAGGGGAAATCAATGAAACAGAAATAATCAGTGGGCTTTAAAACAAGGAATTGATCTGAGAAAAATTAACAGACCAAAGCCTTGTTTTATCTGTGGTAAGTTAAATCATCTAGCCAAACACTGTTATTTCAATCCTATTAACCAAAGGATCACTTTTCAAAGAAATATACAAAATCCTGTTGGTTATAGGAAGCAAATAAGGAATCATATGGCTGAGAATGTGAGAAGGGCACCTATAAAATCTCATGCTCAGAATAAGTTTGCTAATTCAAAGAAAAATACTCCAAATAACCGAAGGAGTAACTTAAAGAAAAAGAAAGCAAACAACTTTGTTCAGGTTTGGGTTCCAAAAGTAAAGAAATCTGTTAGTACTGCTACTTCAAATAGTACTGCTGACAGAAATAGTGCTGCTGAAAGCAATACTACTGCTAAACCAATTAATACTGCTAACAAAGTTAGTACTGCTAACCAAATTAGTACTGCTAATGATGTTAGTACTGCTAACAAAGTTAGTACTGCCAATCAAGTTAGTACTGCTTCCAGTGACAGGCCCATACTTCTGACAAAGTATTCAAGCAATAAGATTCCTCAGTTTGATATAATCTCATCAGGTATGAATATGAATATGTTGATGAGAATGGGAAACCCAAGACCACTTTGGCTTGGGTTCCTATTAAAAACTAACTGCTTTATTATATGTGCAGGGCAACCAATAGCTCAAGGGAAGGAGCATTTGGCATGTTGATAGTGGTTGTTCCAGGCACATGACAGGTAACATGTCCTGCCTTCAAAACTTCAAAAGAATTGATGGATGACATGTTGCTTTTGGTGATAATCCAGCAGGTGGAAAGATAAGTGGAAAAGGTAATGTGTCAAAAGGTAAGATGACCTTTGAGGATGTATACTATGTTGAGCAATTGAGATACAACCTGTTAAGTGTATCACAGGTCTGTGACAAGAAACATAGCATATTATTCAATGATACTGAATGTATTATTCTTGCTCCAGGGTTCAAGGTAGTTGATGAAAGTATGATACTACTTAGAACTCCTAGAAAGGACAATGTTTATTGCTTAGACTTGGAGAGTGTAGCTTCTGATTCATCTTTAAATTGTTTATTTTCAATAGCTTCATTGGATGAATCATCTCTTTGGCACAGAAGGATGTGTCACATGAACTTTAAAACAATTAACAAACTTGTGAAAAACAACTTTGTAAGAGGTTTGCCACAAAAGGTATTTTCATGTGATGATCATTGTGTTGCATGTCTTAAAGGCAAACAGCACAAAACTTCTCATAAGTCCAAAGAGATAAATACAATCTCTTCACCTCTTAATTTACTGCATATGGATCTGTTTGGACCTACAAATGTGATGAGTATTGGTAAGAAATCCTACTGCTTGGTTATTGTTGATGATTTCTCTAGATTCACTTGGGTCTATTTTCTAAGGACTAAGGATGAGACAAGTGGACTGATCAAATCCTTTGTTCTTAGAGTTGAGAACCAAACAAATCTAAGAGTTAAAGTCATCAGGTCTGATAATGGCACTGAATTTAAAAACAATGACCTAAACAGCTTCTGTGAGGAAAAAGGCATTGAGAGACAATACAGTGCTCATAGGACTCCTCAACAGAATGGTGTTGCTGAAAGGAGAAATAGGACTCTGATAGAAGCTGCTAGATCTCTGTTGGCAGATTCAAAACTTCCAATCACTTTTTGGGCAGAAGCAGTTAATACTGCCTGCTATGTTCAAAACAGAGTTCTAGTAGTGAAATCCCAAGACAAGACACCTTATGAGTTTTTTAAAAAGAAGAAACATTTTATTGGATTTTTCAAACCATTTGGGTGTCCTTGCACAATTCTCAATACCAAAACTCACCTAGGCAAGTTTGATAGCAAAGTTGAGGATAGGTTTCTTGTTGGATATTCATCTCAAAGTAAGGCCTACAGAGTTTTCAACACCTCTTCTAGGATTATTGAGGAAAGTGACAATGTCAAATGCAATGAGAACACACCAAATCAACTTGGTTCAGGACCTGATTGGCTATTTGACATTGATTCACTGTCTAATTCTTTGGGTTTCAGTAATGAGCATAATGCAGGAACAGGGACAGAAAAGGTACAAGTACAAAGACAAGAGTTTGTGTTGTTCCCAACACCTATTGCTGATCCTATTGAATTCTGTGACCAAGATAAGAAAGATACTTCAGATTCAAAATGAAAAGGACAGAGGTGAAAAGGAAGATCAACCCTCAGATTCAGGAATCAAAGGTCCTGAGATGCCATGTTTGGAAGAAGATGACACAGATGATGATAACTCTTCAGGTTTTGGTGGAAGCACTCCTGAAAAGAATGACTCTAATATGGAAGCAGACATTAATGAAGAGGTTGTTCATCAAAAAAGAGTTCAAAAAAATCATCCTCCTCAATTGGTGATTGGTGACATCAATTCTCCTATAATCACAAGGAATCAAAGCAAGTTGGGAGGATTGAAGGACATACAATCAGGACTACTATCTTGCTTTCTATCCTAGGTTGAACCCAAAAAGGCATTTGATGCAATGAAGGATCCAAGTTGGATATAAGCAATGCAAAAGGAGCTACTGCAGTTTGTGCTGCAGGATGTATGGGATTTGGTTGACCTTCCAAAAGGACACAGAGCTATAGGCACTAAATGGATCTTCAGGAACAAGAAAGATGAGAGAGGGATAGTAATAAAGAACAAGGCCAGATTAGTGGCACAAGGGTATACTCAAGAAGAGGAAATTGATTATGAAGAGGTATTTGCACCAGTGGCCAGGATTGAGGCAATCAGGCTATTTTTAGCCTATGCTTCTTTCATGAAGTTCAGGGTCTATCAGATGGATGTAAAGAGTGTTTTCCTGTATGGGAGAATTGAAGAAGAAGTGTATGTCTGTCAGCCTCCAGGGTTTGAGAATCCAAATTATCCTGATAGAGTATACAAATTGAAGAAGGCACTCTATGGGTTACATCAAGCACCAAGGGCATGGTATGACACTTTCTCTACCTATCTCTTGGAAAATGGTTTTCAAAGAGGAATCATAGACAAGACTCTGTTCATTCAGAAGAAGAAGAAGGACATCCTTATAGTGCAAATCTATGTGGATGATATTATCTTTGGATCCACAAAAGATCAAATGTGCAGAGATTTTGAAGAATTGATGCACAAGAGATTCAAGATGAGTTCTATGGGTGAACTTACTTTCTTCCTTGGGCTACAAGTTAAGCAGAATAAAGATGCGATATTTATAAGCCAATCCAAGTATGTGCAGGACATTCTTACTAAGTTTGGATTCTCAGACTCAAAGCCTGCAAGCACACCCATGGAGACACACAAACAGATCACTGCAGATCTTGAGGGGGAGGATGTGGATGTTCATCACTATAGATCCATGATTGGCTCCCTCATGTATCTCACTGCTTCAAGACCAGATATCATGTTTCTTGTTTGTGTGTGTGCAAGATTTCAAGTAAGGCCAACCTAGATTAGGTCTTTGGTATCCTCATGATTCACCATTTGCCCTACTTGCTTATTCAGACAGTGACTTGGGTGGTGCAAATTTGGATAGAAAGTCAACTTCAGGGGGATGTCAGTTTTTGGGTGCAAGACTAGTGTCATGGAAGTGCAAGAAACAAACCACAATGTCCACCTCTACAACAGAAGCAGAGTATATAGCTGCTGCAAGCTGCTGTTCACAAGTACTATGGATTCAGAATCAAATGCTGGACTATGGTATGACTTTTCTTCACACTCCAATCTTCATAGACAATAACAGTGTTATTAGCATTGTTAATAATCCAGTCAAGCACTCCAAAACAAAGCATATAGAAATCAGGTACCACTTTATTAGAGACTGTAATGAAAAGAAGCTCATTCAGGTTGTGAAAGTCCATACAAGTAACCAATTTGCTGATCTATTCACCAAAGCATTTGATGTGGGTAGATTCACATTCTTGGTCACAAGTGTGGGCATGATAAACACTGAATAAGCCTCCTTTGATCTGCTTTATGTACCATTTCTGTATAGATTCCTTCCTGTCTACTTTCTCATAGTGTATTGTGCATGGCGCTGCTAACCTTGTGTGTTTAAGTGTTTCAGATTGCTTAAATTGAATACTTGGTACTTCTAGTTCAGTTAATACTGCTCTCTATATTACTCATGATAACAGTCCAAAAAGAGTTAAGTATGGTTACTACTGCTAGGTAGTTTATACTGCCAATGCAAAGTTACTACTACTTGCTTTAATTTATACTGCTAATCAGTGTTAATACTGCTGGTAGGTGTTAATACTGCTAGTCTGTGTTAATATTGCTAGTCTGTATTAGTACTGCCAGTATGTGTTACTACTGCTAATATGAGTTAATACTGCGGGCTGGTTAATACTGCTAGGGCACTTAGTACTGCTTCTAACTGAAACCCTCCACCTATAAATACCCCTGGTGACCGCCAAAATACAAACAGCTCTTTGAACTTCCATTGCTTCTCTTTCTCTCTCTCTCTCTCGATTTCTTGCTCACCGGTGTAAACCCTAGTTGCGATTCGAACCCTAGAATCAATCAGAACGATGGTAGGACTAGAATTCTTTGATGAACACAATGAGGTTGCTATGCTACAAAAACCCAAACAGGCTGAAGGTTTTCATCAAATTGTGGATTTCCTCAAAGCGTCACACATTTCCTATGCCCTCACTGTCAATCCCACAATCTGTGTGGAACACCTACGACAATTTTGGGCAAATGCTATCATCCACACTGAAGAGGGAACTCAGGTCATCAAAACAAGGGTGTGTGATAAACCCCTGATCATCTCAGAAGAGTGTATTCACATCCATCTACGCTTAGATGATGCCTCAGGTATTACCTCTCTTCCTAAGGAAGATCTCTTCCACGTTCTTAGTCATATGGGGTATGAAGGTCCCACTGACGTATTTAAGTTTTTCAAGAACAGATTTTCACCTCAGTGGAGATTCTTTGTTCAAACCCTGCAACACTGCATTTCAAGAAAAACAACTGGCTGGAGTGAGTTCAGCAGCACCATAGCCTATGCTTTGGTCTACTTAGCGACCTCTAGAAAGTTTAATTTCTCTCAAATGATCTTAAACGATTTAATGTCAAACCTAGATACCAAATCAAAAAGCTTTTTTATGTATCCAAGGTTTGTACAAGAAGTACTTGATAAGGAATTGACGGATTTACCTACCTTCAAAGAGGTATATGTACCAAAACTCCCAAAAGGGAAAGTGTTCTCAAATATGAAGAGGTACAGTAAGGACTTCTCTGGTATAGACACACCATTGTTCTCTACAATGATGGTTGTGTCCCACCCTCAAGGTGAGGCATCTGGGTCAAAGCCCACATTAGACCAACCCACTGATGATCTACCCACACCTTCCACTACAAAGCATATCCCACAGTCCCTTCTAAAGAAGCCAACATCATCCATTACTCATACATACACAAGGAAAAAGGTACAGAAGGTTCCTTCCCTTCTAGTATTTTCACCCCCACAGCCTAAAAGCCCTTTGATGGAGCATTCTCCATCAGAGAATATCGAAAGGGAATCCCCTGGGGTGTCTCCCAACCCCATGAAGGTGCTCTCTAAGGACAAGGCAGAGCATGTGGGCAGCAAGGCTCACACTACTGATTCTGCACAAAGTGCAGGACAGGACAGTGTGAACATCCTTAAGACCTTCCCCACGGAAAATTTGGGTGACCAATCATCCAAAGGTCCCAGGTGCCAAGAAACCAAGGGGGTAGCAGGTGCTTCTGCTAGGGAGAAGACCTCTACTAAACGTTCCAAGGATCCTTCAAGGGTGGTAAAAACACCCAAAGGAGGTGAGGATAGATATACTTATGATGAATTGATGGATACACTTGGTACCTTAAGTCATGAAATTAATGAACAAGAACTGGAGATAAAAGATATGCAACAGGTGATACTTTCCTAACAACTTCACATCACCAAACTGAAGAAGATGCTTCTGCGGCTAGTGCACAAAAAGAAGAAAACCAGATTTGTGCTAAAGAAGAGGAGCATAGATCATGATGCTTCCAAAAAGGGGGAGACAACTGAAGCTGAAACTGAAAAACAAAGTCTTGTTGGCATGGAATCTAAATTTGAGGGGGAGTTGGGTACAGAAGCAGAAGGTAGCAAAGCAGCAGAAACCTTTAAGCTAGCAGCAGAAATAAGTCTAGCAGCAGAAACTGAGAAGGCTGCAGTAGAAACTGAAAAAGTAGCAGCAGAAACAGGGCTAACTATTGAGGAAATACAGATTGCAGAAACACTAGTGAAGGCCAAAGTTGACACTCCCAAGGCTACTCAAAAGGCTAAGGGAGTGAAAATCAAAGAAGGTGGTCTAGCAAAGAAAAGAAAAGAAGCTAGTATTGCTGAGATTAAGGGTAAAGGCAAAGAGAAGGTGATTGAATCTATAAAAGCATCAAAGAAACAAAGTCAAATAGCTCTGGATGAAGAATTGGCAAGGAAGATGCAAGCAGACCTTGAAAAGGAAAATGAGATTCAATCTGCCAAAGACGGAGAGATTGCATTGGAGTTTTCCAAGAAGATCAATGAAGAATATCAAAAGAGTCTGAAGTCTGCAGCTGCTGCTAAGAAAGTCACAAAGAAGGCTTCAAGGCAAAGGCTACCACTGAAGACTAGACAAAGACAACCTTCTAAGACATACTTAGCCAACCAAGAAAGAAGGAAGATGATAAACTTCCTGAAAGGAGCTATTGGAGTTTCTGAGGGAATGTTTACAGGTATGTCTTTTGGAAAGCTTGAAGAACTTTACAAGAAGGAAATGGCAAAGCTGCAAGGAGACTTTTCTCAAAGGGTTGAGGTTGAAAGGAAAATGAAAAAAAGGCATGATCTGCATATCCAACAACCTTTTCCAGAGAATGAAGAAACCACTCCTACACAAAAAGTGGAAGAAGAACAGAAAGAAGAAACTCTTGCTCAAACAGTCAAAGCTGTCAAAAGAATGAAAACCTTAGCTTCAAAGAAACAGACCAAAAGGCCAAGGATTGAAGAAGTTCAAAAAGAAGTTGAACCTGTTGTTGCAACCCCTGAAGAACAATTTAGTCAACAAGGTGCAGAACAATCTGAACAATCTGAGGTAAATGTTGGTTTGTATATGACAGTGACTGATAGTGAACCTGTACAAGCTGACCCAATATCAGTCCAAGCCCCTGAAATTATCCATTGGGATATCCTGGAAGATCAAAGGAAGAAATGCATCAGGATTAAAAGGATGGGAGACAAGTATGAGGTTTACTCTACTTGGGGAAAAATCATCAGAAGTTGTTCCAGATCTAACTTAGAAGAAATGTTCAAGGTTGGGATGAGCTTGTATGGTGATACTCTGAAAGAAGCATGAATGAACATAAAGAAGCTGGCAATGGAGTACTTGTGCATGATGTTTGATCCTAGCAAAGTTCAACATGTTGTCAGAGATCTGCATCTGGAGAATAAATTCCAAAGAATAGACAATTGGATGCTATTTGAAAGGTGTGGAGTCTATGTCATCACCATTGACAGATCTTATCATGAGTACTACCTGGTGGATAGAATTTATGATCACAGCAAAGCCAAATTGCAAGGTATGTTGAATGCTAAGCTGGTATGTTCAAAGGATTCTGAAATGGCTAAGATAGTAGTCAGAAGAACTATCAATCAGAGTTTGTGTCTGGATTCTAATCTATGCAACTAAGATGGAGTTTTGAAAGCATCATGAAGGAACACATCTTGAAGAACTTAACTTCTCAATCTGAAAAGTTAAGTTAGGGGGAGATTGTTGGGTCAGAAATAACCAAGTCTGGTTAGTACTGCTAGGTGAAGAAAGATTACTACTGCTTAGCATGTTAATACTGCTATGCAATATTTGTACTGCTAGTAGTTAGTACTGCTTAAAGATTACTACTGCAAGTGAAAGGTTAATACTGCAAGCATGATAATACTGCTGATGATGTTAATGCTGCTGGATAAGGATGAAGTTAATACTGCTTATGAAGATAATGCTTGAAGAGAAAGAATAGGATCTGGAAATAGAGATGAAGATAATTATGGAATGAAGATCAATTATGTTTTGATAAATATCTTGTAATTAATTATGTATATATATATAGTCTAGAAGTCCTTAATAGTGAGACACAAATTGATAGTTTTATATATTCGTATTAGTGAGAATGAACCTCAAGATTCATTGTAATACTTTCTTTAGAGAAGTTTAGAACGTCTGTTGAGCCTGTTCAACAGATTGAGGTTGAGTTTGTAATCATTAAGTTAATCAATATAACTTGTGATTTGCATTCAAGTACTGTTTCATTGATTGAGTGTTAAAGTGTTTTTCCGCAACTTCTTTAACATTGTTTCTGAGTGTGTTAATTAAATTCTTCATTAGAATTTTTCGATCTTGACAAGATATCAAAACTGGACAATTGTCCCCAAAACCCAACATAATCAAATACCCAGCCACATGCTCAAACAATCAAAGGACTAATTGTCAAAAGCAATAAAATGCAATAAATGCACTCGACCAATGTTTGTGCAAATGCGTGCTCCAAAGTACACAACCAAACTCCACACAACTTAGAATAAGATAGATCATTTTCCAAACAAGGTTATACCATAGACACGTGCTCAAATGCTCGGAATTTTCTCATTGAAATACTTAAAATACATTTTTCCCCAGAACAAAGATTTGAAGTTTCCGAAATGTTCACAAGGTCAGAAATGACCAAAACCCAAGGACTCACCCGTTGAAGTTTTCAAACCTCTCATTACACAAATTATGCACATTTCCAACAAACACCAAAAATGCATTTTTACCAAGATAATCTTCTTTCATGCAATAAATTATCAAAACACTTTTGTTTATGAATTATTTATCAAAATGCCCAAAAGTCCCAAATGTGGGTGCTTCACAAAGTTTATAAAATTTAACAATTCAAATAATCAAGACTCACCAAATAACTTAACAGTTAATCATTTCATGTAAAACACATAAACACTTTAAAAATAGATATTTTCGCATGTACAACGTTTTCACAAATCAATATGAACTCACCTTGCTAGATTTAGGCTAAATTTAGATTTTACCTAACTTGAGCTCCTTTGAAGAACACTTGGATCCTCAAGCCAAAAAACTTCCAAAAACCTAGATCCATACATTTCCAACCATAAATATCCATATCCAACCATATACGATCATTCCCCAAACATTAAACATGAAGATCTCAACTTATACCAAAACCCTAATTTCCATAGTTAAAGAGAAGAGAAGATTACCTTCACCAAGGATTGAACCCATCAACAATACTCTTCTAGATCTCCAAAATAAACCACAAACTTCAAATCTTTAAGCTGGAGAAAAAGTTGGATGAAACCTTAGAAACTTGATGAAGAAGATGAAGTGAAATGGTTCTAAAAAGGTTAAGGTTCATAAAAATGGTGTGGGGTTTGATTTAGGAGGGAAAGATGGAGAAGGAGAATGGATTTGGGGTTTTTGGATGAGAAAATGGAAATGAGGGAGAGGGAGATAAAATCTAGATGTGGGGTAAAAGTATAAGAGAGAGGAGGGAAAAGTTGAGGGTGAAAAAGGGTGAAAACTTCGTCAAACTTAATGTGGACGTCCACTTGGAGCCCTACACGGACGTCCACATGCTTCCGGACGAAAACTGACGAAACTTCTGCTGCTACCGCGGAAGATCCTATGTGGACGTCCACTTGCTTCCCTATGCGGACGTCTACTTGACACTGGTCGCGTGCCCGATCACTGTTTTGGTCATAACTTCTTCATTATAGCTCCGTTTTTTCTCCGAAAAGGACCGTTGGACTCGTAATTGAATCCTTCATCCAACAAGACTATAAAATCTAGGATCCAAGTCAAAAATCCTATCTCTTCTTTTTCCCTTAAATACTGATTTCTGTATTAACTTGAAATTATTCTTTTCGAAAATCAGGGTGTTACAAGGTTTATCTTTCAACTTGCTAGATGGAGATGAAACACTTAGTTTAGGAGGAAAAACTCTAAAAAATGAGTTAGGGTTCATTTTGAAGGTTAGGGGTCAATTTGGGAGAGAAAATGGGGAGAAGTTTTGAGGTTTAGGTGAAAAATGAGATTTGGGGTCGGTTCCTCCCTTTTAAATGCGCACAAAGGCTCTGTGCAGCGGTGGCGCTGATCGATCCGCGCGAAGAGTCACATAGAGCACTGGGAATGTGGGGGAACAGAGCCCCACTATGATGGTGGCGTTGATCCATTCGCGTGGAGGGTCGTGCGGAGCACTGCTGCCCGATTTTCTTCATTTTTCTTGCCCGATCACTGTTTTGGTCATAACTTCTTCGTTTTAACTCCGATTTTACTCCGAAAAAAACCGTTGGACTCGTAATTGAACCCTTCATCCAACAAAGCTAGAAAATATAGGATTCAAGTCCAAAGTCTTATTTCTTCTTTTTCCCTTAAAATACCCATTTGTATTAACTTGAAATTATATCTCCCTAAAAATCGGGGTGTTACACTATTGTTATTTCCTCATTTTGGGTGATATCCCTTTATTTAAGATGTCATATTTCGCAAACATTCACGTTTAAATTTACCACTATTTTTAAGGTGTTACAATATATGTAAAGTGGACGTCCACATAGACCTTTTTTCATCCATACTTCTGCCTGTTTCCGCGGAAGCATCAAAACTTTTTATGGACGAAACGAAGTATATGGACGTCTGCTACTTATGTTATTTGAATATTTTTGTTTTCACTTCTTGTTTTAAGGTTGATAGGACCCATGAAAAAATTGGGTACCAAATACCTATTTCTCATGAACTTTTGTAGATGGTTTTGGAAATGAAATTGAAGATCTAATGGGATTTTAATAGCGGTTGCATACGTCACATGACCAGTAATAGAAACCTATTCTCATCGTATAAGGAATGTGACAGAGCGCAAGTTGTCTTCATTGGCAATGCAAAAGGAAAAGTAATCGGTAGGGGTAACATAGTTTGCAATAATGTTAAGTTCTTAAATGTTGAGTATGTGAATAATTTGAATTTTAATTTGCTAAGTGTAAACCAATTATGTGAGAATAATATTCATGTGCTATTTTAAAATAATGCATGCAAAATTGTCGATCCACAATACTATATCAAGTTCTTATAAAAACAACAACAACAAGATTACCAACCTGTATGATTAATAACAAACGATTACAAGGATTGGTGTTCGGTTTTAAGCTCTGTGTGTTCTCTGTTTTTACACCTTGAGTGTGTGTGAATTTGTGTGTGTCTGATAATCTCTCTTCTTGAGAGAGTTGCTGAGAGATCTGATATTAGATCTAGCTTCTACTACACACTACCTAATCAACCACTTGCAATATTAAACTAAACTAAACTAATAATATCTAGATTGTTAGATATTATATAACTAACTAAACAAAACAAAATAACAAACTAACAACTAACTAACTAGTTACTTAGAAATAAATAAAATACAATAAAACTAACTTTGACATTTATTAAAAGGAAACATTAGACTTTAATATCGAGAGTCGACGTTTCTGCTTTAGCTTCAGATTGGATCTTCAAATTGGAGGATCTTGAATCCAATGAGACTGTGGTCTAACAATCTTCCCCTTTGGATCAAGATCATTACTAAAAAGATTTTAGCAATTCAGTCTTCTTCTTCAACTCAGAAGATGCAATCTCTTTCTCTAGCTCAGAATGCTTTAGCAAAGTATCTTCAAAGAAAATTTATCTGAAATCAGCATGTCCTCAGAATACTTGGATCTCGCAGTCCTTGATCTTGTAATGTAATGGACTGAACATTTCTTCAAGCTTTAGATTCTCCCCCTTTTTGATGAAAAGTGCAACGACTTTATCAAAACTTTGAGTAAGAAATGTCAACCACTTGGAGCCTCTGATCCGTCAATTCAAAAGATATTCATCCAGATCTTTTCAAATACAGAAAAAAATAGTCGTGTAACACCTGAATCGACTAATGAATCAGTTAACATGCCTGTCAGTAACACTAAGTCACTGTGTGTAACGAATACACATTGTAAAGGAGTTGTTTGATGTTGACTCCCCCAGGGCTTCCATTTAATCATCGAAACACCACAAAGGTAATTTCTATAAACGTTATGACAAAGAAACAAATTCCTTGTGTGTTCGTGCTTGTGATAGAAAGAATTAAGCACTTGATGATTGCTTATAGGCTCAAAATTGTGTAAACCACTGAGACAACAGTAAGTTAAACACAGACTCAATTGTGCATGAGTGAAGTGCGAAGGTGGGGCCGACTTCCTTCTTTTCAATATCCAGATTTTCCAAATGAAAATCAGATAGCAAATGTGTTGCATCCCCTTTGAAAATGTGAAACACTTTCTTGTTAAGAAGAAAATGAGTAGATAGTGAGATTTGATCAAGATTTGGCATGGGCTAGTTTCCTGTTTCAATAATGTTCACCAAAGAATTGTGAAACACTAGTAATGTGGCTGCCCGACTCAGAAAAAGTTGGTGCAGAGTTTTGATATTCTTTTAACTCTGTTCTCACACCCTCTTTCTTTTAAACATTAAGTTTACTCCAACCAAACTTAGTTCTTTGTTTGACACACTCATTTCTTTTGACTTCTCACACTCAATCACTATGGATTAACTTCGTGGGTAGAAATCACTGGTTAAGGTGATTCCATAGAAGTTGTGTTAATTCCTAGCACAATGAAATCCTTGTTTTGCTATGATGCATATGATGCTCAGATTGATTTAACTATTTCAGTTAAAGCACAATATATATCTTGAAAACATTTAAAGTCACACTTCCAATTCATGAAATCGGTTTAAGATTCGGGAAGTGGATTGAACATTTAGAACAATGTTTTCTATGATTGAAAGTTGTCCTCTTTTCAATCATATATGAGATGAAGATATAGAATTATACCTTTACGTACGATCTTCCATCTCATGAAGCTAAGCTTAAAGTCATAAACATATGAACTTGTAAGCATCTCTCAAAAATTCTGCAAAAGTCTTATGTCAAGTCAAAGTAAAATTTATTCACTTAAATTGAAAAGACAAAAAGCAGTTAAAACTGTTAAAGTACGAGTTCTGATCCGAAATAATCAGAAGTCATATCCAAACTCCTTTGACTTGAAGAGCTCCCCCTAAAATCTTGCATTACAAAAAAAATTGGCATTAAAAGGTACATGCAAAAAAATTTATGAGCTCCCCCTCGAAGTAATATTGACCACTTGTCAATTTCTTCTCATACTCCCCCTTGGATCATGAACAGAAGATAGAAGTGCAGATATCAATCAGAGTTAAGAATGAAGAAATGATGAAAAAGTATACAATTAGAAAAACTTTGATAGGTAACTACTGATTAGATCTTGAGATTTAGCATACCAAGCTTAGAGACAAGAAAGGTAAACCTCTTTTCGTCTAAAGGTTTGGTAAACAAATCGGCAAGCTGATAATCAGTTTTTACAAAGAAAAGTTCAATTGTTCCTTTTTCAACATGATCTTTAATAAAATGATACCTAACGTCTATGTGTTTAGTCTTTGGGTGTTGAACAGGATTTCCTGTTATTGCGATAGCGCTCTTGGAGTCACAGTATATCGGGATTTTGTTGAAGTGGAAACCGTAGTCGCGCAATTGAGTTCTCATCCATAAGACCTGAGAACAGCAGCTAGCAGCAGCTACATATTCTGCTTCGGCCGTGGAAGTTGAAACACAAAGTTGCTTCTTCGATGCCCAACTTACGAGCTTATCACCGAGGAACTGCACATGTCCTGACGTGCTCTTCCTGTCTAACATACAACCTGCATGATCTGCATCTGTGTACGCTGTTAGTTCAAAACTAGTATCTTTAGGATACCACAGACCAAGATCTGCAGTGCCCTTCAGATACCTAAATATGCGCTTCACATCAGACATATGGATTTCTTTTGGATTGGCCTGATATCGTGCACATAAGCATGTTGAGAACATTATATCTGGCCTACTAGAAGTAAGATACATTAAAGAGCCTATCATCCCTCGATAAGTCCTAACATCAACAGCCTTTCCCAAATGATCGGTACCAATTTTAGTACCTGGTGCCATTGGGGTACCAATCGGTTTTGAATTTTCCATTTTGAACTTCCGAAGAATATCCATAATGTATTTTGATTGATTGATAAAAATACCCGATGAAAATAGTTTGACTTGTAAACCAAGAAAGAAATTCATCTCTCCTATCAAATTCATCTGAAATCTAGACACCATAAGGTTTGAAAAATTCTTACAGTACTTAGGATTTTGTTGGGAACTGAAGAATTCTTCAAGTATGGTTAATGCTGCTAGTTCAAAGTTACTACTGCTAGAAGACTTAAAGGTTAATACTGCTGAGTGTTACTACTGCTAGTACTATTAATACTGCTAGTCATAGTTAGTGCTGCTTGAACAAAGTTAGTACTGCTTAGCTAGTTAGTACTGCTAGTGGTTAGTGCTGCTTAGTAGTTAATGCTGCTAGAAGGAAGTTAATGCTGCTGAAGATTAATACTGCTTATATGATGAAGATTCGTATGAAAGGATATACATGGAAGCTTAGAGATATACATGGAAGATATACTGAAGATATTTTATTTATTGTAATTATCTTTGTATTCAGTATATATATTGTATAGTTTAGAATAATGAGTTAACTTTTGTTTTTCATTCTTTTAGAGAGAAAATCAACCTCAAGGCATAGATCCTAATTCTGGAGAAGTAGAATTCGTATTGGTGAGCCTGTTCATCAATATTGAGGTTGAGTGAGTAATCTTGTAAGTTCAAAGCATTCAATACAAGTTTACAGTTTGTTGATTATATTCTGTTTTGATTTTGTGTTTGATTAAATATCAAAGTGTTATTCCGCAAACTTCTTTGATATTGTTTCTGAGAATTAATTCTTGTTGAGAATTCGATCCTGACAAGTGGTATCAGAGAATTATTGTTACTGATTAGATCTTGACAAGTGTTACATTTGAGGATGTCTACTATGTTGATCAATTAAAGTACAACCTGTTAAGTGTATCACAGGTTTGTGACAAACAACATAATATATTATTTACTAATAATGAGTGTATGATTCTTGCTCCAGGGTTCAAGGTAGTTGATGAAAGCATGATACTACTTAGAACTCCAAGAAAGGACAATGTTTACTGTCTTGATATGGACAATGTTGATAGTGATTCATCTCTAAATTGTCTTGTTTCAAAAGCTTTTGTAGATGAATCCTCCCTTTGGCACAGAAGGATGTGTCACATGAATTTCAAGACTATGAACAATCTTGTTAAAAATAACCTTGTAAGAGGTTTACCTTCAAAAGTCTTTTCATGTGATGATCATTGTGTTGCTTGTCTTAAAGGCAAACAACACAAAACTTCTCATAAGACCAAAGAGTTAAATTCTGTTTCTTCTTGTCTCCAATTACTGCATATGGATCTGTTTGGTCCTACAAATGTTATGAGTATAGGCAAGAAATCGTACTGCTTGGTTATTGTTGATGATTACTCCAGATTTACTTGGGTATATTTTCTAAGAACTAAGGATGAAACAAGTGGTCTTATCAAATCCTTTATTCTAAGAACTGAAAACCAAACTAATCAAAGAGTAAAAGTCATTAGATCAGATAATGGAACTGAGTTTAAAAATCATGATCTAAACACCTTTTGTGAAGAAAAAGGTATTGAGAGGCAATACAGTGCTCCTAGGACTCCTCAACAGAATGGTGTTGCTGAAAGGAGGAATAGAACACTAATAGAGGCTGCTAGATCTCTGTTGGCTGATTCAAAATTGCCAATTACCTTCTGGGCTGAAGCAGTTAATACTGCTTGTTATGTCCAAAACAGAGTTCTAGTGGTCAAGCAAAAGAACAAGACCCCATATGAGCTTTTAAATAAAAGAAAACCTTTTATTGGTTTCTTCAAACCTTTTGGGTGTCCTTGTACAATTCTAAATACCAAATCTCACTTAGGTAAGTTTGATAGCAAAGCAGATGATGGATTTCTTGTTGGATATTCATCTCAGAGTAAGGCCTACAGAAAGTATATCTAAATCTGTGATTTTTCCCATACCCACAGTAAATTCTGTTGAAGACTGTGAAAAGGAATCATTTAATGGACCAAGTCAGAGTGAAGCAGAAACTAGAAATGAGGAGACTCAAGAAAATAATGAAGTGGCATCTGAAAACACTTCAGTTGAGTTGCATGAATCTAATCTTGAGGCTGGACTGAATGAAGAACCTAGTCATAACACCAGAGTTCAAAAGAATCATCCTCCATAGTTGATAATAGGAGATATCTCTTCTCCTATGATGACTAGACATCAAAGCAGACTTCAGGAAATGCAAGATCAACAGCATACAGTGCTTTCTTGTTTTCTATCACAGCTTGAGCCTAAAAAGGCACATGATGCTATGAAAGAATCTAGCTGGATAGAAGCAATGCAAGAGGAACTGTTACAGTTCAAGCTACAAGATGTATGGGATCTAGTAGACCTTTCTAAAGGTCACAGAGCGATTGGCACAAAGTGGATTTTCAGAAACAAGAGAGATGAAAGAGGTATTGTCATAAGGAACAAAGCAAGGCTGGTGGCTCAAGGCTATACTCAAGAAGAGGGTATAGATTATGAAGAAGTTTTTGCACCTGTGGCTAGGATAGAAGCAATCAGACTATTCCTAGCCTATGCTTCTTACATGAACTTCAAAGTCTATCAAATGGATGTAAAAAGTGCGTTTCTCTATGGATCAATTGAAGAAGAAGTATATGTCTGTCAACCACCAGGGTTTGAAAACCCAAGCTATCCAGACAGGGTATACAAATTAAAGAAAGCACTTTATGGACTACATCAAGCCCCAAGAGCATGGTATGACACACTGTCATCCTATCTCTTGGAAAATGACTTTGAAAGAGGAGTCATTGATAAGACTCTATTTATCAAAAGAAAGAAGAAGGATATCTTGCTGGTCCAAATCTATGTTGATGACATTATCTTTGGATCAACAAGAAACAACATGTGCAAGGAGTTTGAGGATTTAATGCATCAAAGGTTCAAAATGAGTTCCATGGGGGAACTTACTTTCTTCCTTGGACTCCAAGTTCAACAGAAGTCAGATGGCATTTTCATCTGTCAATCCAAGTATGTGCAGGATATTCTAACCAAGTTTGGTTTCTCAGAATCAAAACCTGCCAGCACACCTATGGAAACACACAAGCAGATCACAGCAGATCTTGAGGGGGAGGATATGGATGTGCATCATTATAGATCCATGATTGGCTCTCTCATGTATCTCACAGCATCAAGGCCAGATATAATGTTTTCAGTCTGTGTATGTGCAAGATTTCAAGTTAGGCCAAAGCAATCTCACTTTCAAGTTGTTAAGAGGATATTCAGATATCTCAAAGGGCAACCCAGATTGGGACTTTGGTATCCTCATAACTCACCTTTTGACCTAATAGCATACTCAGACAGTGATCTAGGTGGGGCAAACTTGGACAGAAAATCTACTTCTGGAGGATGTCAGTTTTTGGGTGCTAGACTAGTCTCATGGCAGTGCAAGAAACAAACCACAGTATCCACATCTACAACAGAGGCAGAGTACATAGCAGCTGCAAGTTGCTGTTCTCAAGTCTTATGGATTCAGAATCAAATGTTGGATTATGGGGTAACCTTTCTACACACTCCAATCTTTATTGACAACAGCAGTGCTATTAGCATTGTGAATAATCCAGTCAAGCACTAAAAAACAAAGCACATTGAGATCAGGTATCACTTTATAAGAGATTGTAATGAAAAGAAACTTATTCAAGTTGTCAAAGTTCACACTGATAATCAGTTTGCTGATCTATTCACTAAAGCTTTTGATGTGGGTAGATTCACTTTCTTGGTAACAAGTGTGGGAATGATAAACTCTGAATAATCCCCTTCTCAAAAAGTGGTTTTATATCTGTATAGTATTCCTGGAGTTACTAATCTTCTGTTTCAGGATATGCATAGCAGTACTCAGTGTTTAGCAAGTTTAAAAGGAGTAAGTTAGTTAATACTGCTAGTGGTTAATACTGCTTTCAGTTAATACTGCTAGTGGTTAATACTGCTTTCAGTTAATACTGCTAGTGGTTAATACTGCTTTCAGTTAATACTGCTAGTGGTTAATACGGCTTTCAGTTAATACTGCTAGTGGTTAATACTGCTAGTAGTTAATACTGCTAGTTAGTTAATACTGCTAGCAGTTAATACTGCTAGTAGTTAATACTGCTCTAGGTTAATACTGCTTATATTCCGAATACTATAAATACTTTTTGCCTGCCTAAAAGTTCATAACGACTCTTTGCATACTGTTCTCTTGCGCTCAAAACCTTTTCTCTCTCAAGTTCGAAGTTTTCAGGCAACCTTTTCACTAAGATCAATGGCATCCATGACTTTCATCGACGAGCACAACGAGATTGCGATGCTACAAAAGCCAAAGCAAGCTGCAGGATTTCATCAGATTGTGGATTTCCTCAAGACAAGCCACATTGCTCATGCTCTTATTGTATCCCCTACAATCTATATTGAGCATCAAAGGCAGTTCTGGGCTAATGCAACCATTGTTGTTGAGAATGGTGTGCAGATGATCAAGACAAGAATCTGTGATCAATCACTAACGGTTACTGAAGAGGTTATTCGCATCAGTCTACGTCTAGACGATGCCTCTGGTATAACCTCTATCCCAAACGATGAACTGTTTTCAAACCTTACAAGAATGGGGTATGGAGGCCCATTGGGAGTTTTCAAATTTTCTAAAGCAAAATTCTCACCCCAATGGCGTTTCTTTGTCCATACTCTTATGCATTGTATCTCCAAAAAGACTACTGGATGGAGTGAGTTCAGCAGCACTATTGCTTATGCTTTGGTGTGCTTGGCCACTGCCAGAAAGTATAATTTTTCTAAAATGATTTTCAGTGATCTTGTCTCAAACATGGGAAACAAAAAGAGCTTCTTTATGTATCCCAGGTTTGTTCAAGAAGTTATTACTCATGAATTGACGGATATACCTCAACCTGTTGGGGTATATGTACCTAAACCCCCCAAAGGCAAGGTTTTCTCAAATATGAGAAGATCTGCTGGGGACTCTGAAGGAGTTGACACCCCATTGTTCTCTACAATGATGGTGGTGTCCCAAACCAATGAAGGTATGGCAGCAGGGTCAAGGCCCCCATTAGACCAACCCACTGCTAGCCAGGCCCAACCTTCCCTCTCAAAATCAATTCCCCAGTCCCTTCTTGAAAAACCAACCTCTCCCATCACCCAAACTTACAAGAGAAAACAGGTAAAGAAGGCTCCTTCCCTTCTTGTACCATTACCCACTAAGCCTATAAGCCCTCTAAGGGAGAATTCTCCCCTAGAGAATATCCAAAGGGAAACCACAAGGGTGTCTCCCAACCCAAAGGAGGTGCTCTCTGAGGAGGAGGTAGAGCATATGGGTGATGAGGCTGCCACTACTCCTGCTAGCACAGAGGAGGAAAGTGGTAACATCAATAAGACCTCCCCCATGGCAACTTTGAATGAGCAATCATTTGAAGGTCCCTGGTGCCAAGAAACCACAGGGGTGGATAGTGCTTCTGCAAGGCAGAAGACTTCCACAAATAAAAGATCCAATGATCCATCAAAAGAGGGTAACACTTCTGGAGAAGGTGAGGACAGATATACTTACTATGAATTGATGGAAACAATGGGCAACATCAACCAAGATGTTCTCAAACAAAGGAAAGAAATTGAAGAGATGAAGCTGGTAATCCTGTCACAACAAGTTCAGATTGCCAAATTAAAGAAAATAGTGACAAAGCTTGTACAGAAGAAGAGAAGAAAACAGTTTGTTTTAAAGAAGAGATCAACTAATAAAGATGCTTCCAACAAGGGGGAGAAAAAGGCTGAAAAAGAGAAATCAAATCCAGCTGAGAGGGCATTTGAGGTTGAGGGGGAGAAAGAGGCAGAAAAAGAATCAGAATTCACTGAAGCAGCAGAAACTGTTAATACTGCTGAAGCAACAGTAACAGAAGCAGCAGTAACAGGGCTTTCTGTTGAAGAAATGGAGATTGTAGAAACACTAGTCAAAGCAAAGAATGACACTCCTGAGGCTACTCAAAAGGCCAAGGGAGTAGTCATCAATGAAGGAAAAGTTAAACAAAAGGCAACAGAAAAGGCAAAGGAGACAAAAGGAAAAGGAAAGGAGAAAATGGTTGAAGCTGAACTGCCTGCCAAGAAAAAGAGTCAGATTGAGTTGGATGAAGAAATGGCAAAGCTACTTCAGGCTGAAATGGAAAAAGAAGAACAACTTCAATCAGAGAAGGATAGAGAGCTTGCAAGGATAATGGCCAAGAAGTTAAATGCAGAATACCAAAAGAGTTTGAAAGAAGCAGCTCAGACAGCAACTCAGGCCAAGAAACTCCAAGTTAAGAAGATGCCAATTCAGAAACAAAAGCAGAAAAGACAACCCTCCAAGACATTTTTGGCCAATCAGGAAAGAAGAAAAATGATAAACTTTCTGAAAGGTGCAATTGGTGTTAAGGGGGAGATGTTTACTCACATGGCATTCTCTCAGATTGAAGAGTTGTATAACAAGGAAATGGCCAAGCTTCAAGGGGATTCAGCACAAAGGGAGGAGGCTGAGAGAAGGATGAAAGAGAGACATGATCTCAACATCCAACAACCATTCCCTGAGGACACCACACCTTCAAAAGATAAAACTGAAGAGATGAAGGAAGAACATGAAGGTGTTGGTATAGAAGTTACATCTGGGAAGAGGGTGAAGTCAATTGCCTCCAAGAAGCAGAACAAAAGGCCAAGAGTTGAAGAAACAGCAGAAACAGCAGAACCTTCAGTTACTTCTACAACTGAATCTGTAAAGAACCCAGAAAAATCCAATAAGCAATATAATCTTGATCTTTATATGACTACAACAGCTGATGAACCAGTTTCAGTTGATCCCATCTCTATGAAAGCTCCAGAAGTTATCTTTTGGGATATTTTGGAAGATCAAAGGAAGAAACACTTCAGGCTTAAGAGAATGGGAGATCTATATGAAGTGTACTCTACTTGGGGTAGACTCATAAGAAGTTGTTCAAGATCAGATTTAGAAGAGATGTTTAAAGTTGGGTTGGAGATATATGAAAAGGAACTGAAAGGAGAAGGAATGAGCTTAATCAGATTAGCTATGGAGTACTTATGCATGATGTTTGACCCTAGCAAAGTTCTACATGTGATCAGAGATTTGCATCTACAGAATAAATTCCAAAGAATAGAAAATTGGATGATATTTGAAAGGTGTGGAGTCTATGTCATCACTGTGGACAGAGCTTATCATGAGTACTACTTAGTTGATAAAATCTATGATCACAGCAAGGCCAAATTACAAGCAATGTTGAATGCAAAGCTTACATGTTCAAAAGATTCAGAAATGGCAAAGATTGTGGTTAGCAGAATCATTAATCAAAGTTTGGGTTTGGATCCTAATCTAGGAGTATGAATTGAGGTGTTGAAAGCATCTTGAAGAAGATTTGAAGAACTTGACTTCTTTTCCTAAAAGTCAAGTTAGGGGGAGATTGTTGGGAACTGAAGAATTCTGCAAGTATGGTTAATGCTGCTAGTTCAAAGTTACTACTGCTAGAAGACTTAAAGGTTAATACTACTGAGTGTTACTACTGCTAGTACTATTAATACTGCTAGTCATAGTTAGTGCTGCTTGAACAAAGTTAGTACTGCTTAGCTAGTTAGTACTGCTAGTGGTTAGTGCTGCTTAGTAGTTAATGCTGCTAGAAGGAAGTTAATGCTGCTGAAGATTAATACTGCTTATATGATGAAGATTCGTATGAAAGGATATACATGGAAGCTTAGAGATATACATGGAAGATATACTGAAGATATTTTATTTATTGTAATTATCTTTGTATTCAGTATATATATTGTATAGTTTAGAATAATGAGTTAACTTTTGTTTTTCATTCTTTTAGAGAGAAAATCAACCTCAAGGCATAGATCCTAATTCTAGAGAAGTAGAATTCGTATTGGTGAGCCTGTTCATCAATATTGAGGTTGAGTGAGTAATCTTGTAAGTTCAAAGCATTCAATACAAGTTTACAGTTTGTTGATTATATTCTGTTTTGATTTTCTGTTTGATTAAATATCAAAGTGTTATTCCGCAAACTTCTTTGATATTGTTTCTGAGAATTAATTCTTGTTGAGAATTCGATCCTGACAGATTTGTAGAGAAAAAAATAATATCATCTACATAGATTTGAATTAAAATGATATCGGCTTTTTCCTTTTTGATAAATAAAGTGGTATCCACCGTACCTTTTGAAAAACCAGATTTGACTAGAAATGTGGAAAGGACATCATATCAGGCTCGAGGAGCTTGTTTCAGGTCGTAGAGTGCTTTGTCGAGAATGTAGACGTGAGTCGGCTTCTCTTGATTGACAAAACACTCTGGATGAGAGACGTAGACTTCCTCCTTCAGAATGTCATTCAGAAAGGCAGTCTTCACGTCCATTTGAAAGACCGTGAAGTTCTTGTGTGCTGCGTAGGCTAGAAACATTCTGATTGCCTCTAATCGCGCCACAGGAGCATATGTCTCGTCGTAGTCGATTCCTTCCTCTTGTCTGTATCCTTTGGCTACTAGTCTTGCCTTGTTTCGGATAACGGTACCACAATCGTCCTTTTTGATCATAAAAACCCACTTCGTACCTATAATTGTTTTACCTTTAGGTTTTGGTACGAGTCGCCAGACTTGAAGTGCGTCGAACTGATTCAGCTCTTCTTGTATTGAGATCACCCATTCTGGATCAGCAAGTGCCTCTGATACGCGAGTTGGCTCGAACTTGCTCAGAAAGGAGTCATGCATGCACAAGTTTATTGATGCGGACCTAGTTTGCACCGGTTTTGTTGGATCGCCAATGATCTGGCTTATCGGGTGCTCTTTGGTCCATTTATGTTCATGAGGCAGTGGATTATGTGAAAGTATGTCAATTGTATCATCTATAAATCCACTTGTATCTTCTTCAGTTTGTTCAGGAGGAATGATGATTGCAGTTGAAGTGATAGGTGCAGAAGGCTCAGTAGGTTCAGCTTGTTCTGGCTGTAAATTGATTTGAATAGAACATCCTACTGATTCAGCTACTTCTGTCTCTTCATCACATGGCACTTCTTCAACTGTCGGAGTCGGCATTTGAATTTGAACTTCTTGTTGAATCGGGGTGTTGGATTCAATAGGAACATCTGAACTGGTTGGATGAGTAGTCGTTAAGTCTTCCATCCTGTCAACCACAACAGATTTCTTTACATTAGATCCAAGAAATTCATTATAAAACAATTCAAATAATAAATCTAAATCAGATATATGATTAGTTGACGTTGATGCTTCATCTGATTTATTATGTTGAGACGCAGGTTCTGGACTGATTTGCCCAGAAGCTAGTACTCTAGTGATAACGGGTTCTGAACTGTGTTGTTCGGAAGCCATCTATTCATCAAACGTGACGTTGATGCTTTCTATAACCGTCTTTGACTTCTCCAGATAGATATGGTCCAATGAAGATGCCTTCGTCCGCCTTGGCACTGAACTTGTTGAGACTCTCCCTATCGTTTAGCACGAAACACTTACACCCAAATATATGGAAATTATTTGATTGTCGGTGTTCGGTTTTTGATTAACGTATAAGGAGTCTTCTTAAATCTTCGATGTATCATGGAGCGATTATGTGTGTAACACGCAGTCGATACAACTTCTGCCCACAAAAATACAGGTAAGTCTGATTGACTTAGCATAGTACGAGCAGCCTCGACTAGCGTACGATTTCTTCTTTCGACCACTCCATTTTGTTGAGGCGTACGAGCAGCAGAGTATTGATGTGATATCCCGACAGATTCGAGATATTCTTCAACCTTGTTGTTCTTGAACTATGTGTCGTTGTCTGTTCTTAGAAGCTTGACCGGTTTCTGCAGATTCACCTGGGTCGTCTTTAGGAATGTGATGAGAACACCTGGTGTCTCCTCCTTTGAACGTAGAAACTTGACCCATGTGTATCACGAGTAATCGTCCACGATCATGAGTATGTACTTCTTTCCGCCTAGACTTTGAGTTCGCATTGGACCGCATAAGTCCATATGCAATAACTCTAACGGAGCGCTTGTACTCGGTTCAGGCTTTGGTTTATGTGGTGCCCTCTTCATTTTTCCCTTTTCACATGCTGCACAAAGATGTTCTCTTTCATATTTGAGCGCTGGAAGTCCTTTGACGAGCTTTCCTCTGACCAGATTGTTGATGTACCTGAAGTTGAGGTGAGAGAGCCTTCGATTCCATAACCAGCTTTGTTGCATCGAGGCTTTCATCATTAGACAAACCTGTTTGTCAGTCTGGATTTTTGACAAGTTAATTGTGTATAGGTATGACTTTCTTGTTCCGACCAAGAGTTCCTCGCCTTCTTCAGTGCGAACTGAACACGTCTTGGCTTTGAAATTAACCTCTAAGCTTTTGTCCCAGAACTGCCCGATACTGAACAGGTTGTGCCGTAAGCCTTCTACATAGCTCACCTTCTTTATCGCGACATTGTCATGTTGTACATCACCATATCCCATTATTGGAGAAAACTGGTCGTTGCCGAATCTGACTGATCCGCAATACTTCTATTTAAAATTGGACAACATATCTTTTTGTCCAGTCATATGCTTGGAGCATCCGCTATCCAAGTACCACATATGACGGATCTGCACAAGAGAAGTAATGAAACAATTGATTTAAATAGTCTTAAAACAAAGATGGAATTAAGACTCTTGAGCATTGAGGAGCGGGTCTTGAACAGATGTGTTCAAAAGCCATATTCTCTTCTTAAGCACGGGTTCTGAACAGACGTGTTAAGAAACCATTGTTTTATCTTTGAAGTACGGGTCTTGAACTGTTGTATTCAAGAACCTAATTTCTTTGAGGAACGAGTCCTTGACTGTTTTGTCTAGAAGTCATATCTTCATAACTTCTTTTAAACTTTGTGTGCCTGCAACACAGATTTAGCCTTAGGTACCCACTGGAATTTGGGTCCTACTGTGTTAGCACAAGATTTTGGTACCCATTTGAAATTGGGTCCTCTTTTCTTTTGAAAATCAAATGAATCAGATGAATGATATGAATGATATGAGTGCACATGATTATTGCCAAACCAAATCTCGGAATCTTGATAAGAAGTAGAAACATGTTTATCATAAATAGAAGACTTTCTACCTTATAAAGATAACTGAAATAATTGCTTCATTGTATATTGTTTACGAGAAACATCAAGTTTTGAGTTCAAAATAGCAACTTCAGCAATTAAGACATCTTTACTAGGCGAAGTCTTACTACAATTAACACTACAAAACAATTTAACGGCCTTGTCAAGCTTCTGTTTTGGTTGCCACTGAGATTTAACTTCTGGCCTTTGCTTGCTCAGATCTGAAACATGTGAAACTCTTGAGTTAGACTTTTGAGCAACAAACGAATGCTTCTTCTTCGGATTACCAGTAGTGTTCGGTTTCTGTGAATGCTTAGATATAATCTTACCTTTAGCAATTTTAGCTTTCACAGATACTGAGTTATCAACTTTCGTTGATTTTGCACTGTTAACAGACATACTGGTTTTATCCAAAGATTTGACAACAAAAGATGAATGGTTAGGAAGTCTTTCATTAAAGTCAAATTGATTAGAACAATCATCTAAACCACCGTCAGAGTTCAGAAAATCAAACCCTTTATTTGATGAACCAAACATATCCTCGGAGTTTGAAGCCTTAGAAAGAACAGAATTTTTGAACACAGTTGAAAAAAAAAATTGTTCAATATTCATCAAAAGTCTTTCATCTGATAAAGAATTCTCGAGTTCAGAAATTTTACTTTCTAAAATGAGAGGAGGGACATATAGTTTACCTTGAATAGGCTTCGCCTCCATTTCTTTTTCAAAATAACTTTGAAATAAGTCATTTGAAAGAGATTTCTTCTTTTGATATATTGGATTTTCATTATAACTATTATTCATCTTCGCATAATAAAATGAAAGATGAACTTTAGATGATTTCAAACGTTTTTCAGTTTCGTTGGCTTCATCCTTTTCAGATAGACTAGTCCAGAAAGTTTTAAACTCAGGGATTCTTCGAGCTAATTTCAAAGAAAGATGATCATAAAGTGCAGGCACTTCAGATATTCCTTTTTTAAGATAGTGAGGATTCTTATAACCGATTCCCCATTTCTCTATTTCCTCTTTGGGTTTGTTCAGATGAATAGTCTGTTCAGTTTGACCCATTTTGTATAACTTCTCTTCCAAACTTTTTAATTTACCAAGTAAAGAAAAGTTTTCTTTGGTACATGAAGAATGCAAGTTCGTAAGCTCATATAAATCAAGCTCAATTTTTCTCAGTTTAGACTTGAGTTCAGAATTCTCTTTAAGAATTATAGTCTTTTCTTTGGCGTTGGTGTCATTGTTTGTATGTAAAACCTCAACCAATACTTTCTTCTCAGCAATTTCATTGCTAAGTTTTTGTATCAATTGGTTTTTGTCAGTTATAACACCATTTTCTCGCTTAAGCTTTGACTCTAACTCTTGTTGTTTTACATTCATGGCATTCATTTTATTCATGAAATCTGAATACGATAAATCACACACCTCATCTTTTGCATCCTCTTCTGAATCGGCTTCATCATCTGATTCCTGCTTTCCCATCAAGCACATGTTGACTGCTTCATCTTTCTCTTCATCCTCTTCTTCCTCCTCTGAATGATCAAGCCAGTATTCATCCTCGGCCATCAGTGCCTTACCAGCCTCCTGTTGCTTTGCAAGAAGCATCTTGTTCTTGTAATAATCGGAGTTTCTGACTTTTGGCCTTCGGCAGTCTCTGGCACAGTGGCCTGTTTTGCCACAGTTGTAGCACGTTGGTGGTTCTGACTGACTGGATCCTTCAGCTTGAAACCTTCTCTCTTCCTGTTTCCTCTCCTCTATTCTCTTCCCTTCAGCATGCTACCTTCTCTCTTCCGGCTTCTTCTCCTCTATCCTCTTCCCTTCAAACTTCTTTCCTTCATATCTACTTCCTTCAACCATTTCCTTGTCGACATAGTTGTTAGGACCAGAAGAATACCTCTGACTATTTGATGTTGGCTTTTTGTAGAACTTTTTCTGAAAAGCATTTGTCAGCAGAAGCATTCCTTGCTTCAGTTGATCATTTTCATCCGAGTCAGAGTTTGCATAATCTTCATTTTCTTCTAAATCATACACAATCGTCTTGTTCTTCTTCTTACTGACAACAAGAGCAACTGTGTCTTCAACTGTCTTTCCTTTCTGCCTCTTCTCATCTAGAATTTCATCCACCTCTTCTTCATTCTGTTTGAGGGTTTCATACACCTCATGAATTGGAATCTCATTCAGATCCTTGATCTGTTTCATCTGCCTGGCAAATCTCTTCCATTCCGGCTGTAGAATACTCAGGAATTTGACGTTCAGTTCTATTTGAGATTTGTGGACCTTGTTCTTGCTTAGTTCGTTCAGCAAGGTCACAAACCTGTCATAGGTTTCTTCTAAAGTTTCTCTGACTCTGCCTCTAAATTCTTCATAATTATTTACGCAGTTGGAGATTTTCAGCTGATTTCCAACCTTTGAACCCAACATCATCTTCTCTAGATGATCCCACATTTCTTTGTCGGAGGCCTTATAGTTGTCAATCTTTACATAGATTTCGTTTAGAATTCCTTGTAGAATGTATGACTTAGCTAATCTGTCGCCTTTAGCTCTTCTTAGGTTATCATCTTCTAGCTCATGATACTTAAGTTCAACCTGTGTCGGCACAGTTCCAACCAAACGAGTCGTCAACACTGGTTTCATAACCCCTTCTTCTATAGATTGCCTGATGAAATCACCCAACTCATGTCTGTCAACAAAGTTCAGGAACCGATCTTTTCACTGTTCGTATTCTCCTTTAAAGAGAACTGGTGGCTTGGTGTCAGTTCCAATTGCAAGGGCTTCTCTGGATGTCATTCTGATTAAGAAGATTTAAATCTTGTATTTGAGTAAAGAGAGGTTTGCGTGACTAGTGGGAAGAGCAAAGTAAGGTTTGCGCGAGAAGTTGGTTGCGCAAATTTGAAGTTTGCGTATTGAGAGGGTTGCGCAAAGTTGAAGTTTGCGTTTCAAGAGAGTAGCACAAACTGAGGTTTGCGTGACTAGAAGGTTGCGAGAACCGAGTCTTGCGCGAGACGTTCGTTGCGCAAAGTGAGCTTTGCGTTTCAAGTGGGTTGCGCAAACTGAAGTTCGCGTAAGCCGTTGGTCGCGAGAAGTGTGCTTTGCGTGATCAGTGTGTTGCGCAAAGTAGGCTTTGCGTATCACGTTGGTTGCGCAAAGTAGGCTTTGTGTATTGAGTTGGTTGCGCAAAGTGGGCTTTGCGTGAGTTCTTCCTCTGGTTTGCGCAAGTTCGTCTGTACTTCGATAAAATCGACTTTTCAACCTGTTTTTCCAAGATTAACAGTACCAAACTCTACCAATATGTCTAAAAACACTTCTAGAATAGATTGTGACCACTTGATCTAGATAAAAATCACTTTTTCGAAAATAAATCGATGGCACAGTAACTTTTGAAAACTCGAACTCAGACCACAAAATCACCAAAATGGAACTCGATTAAAGCTCTATACTGAAATTAATCACTCACAACTCGATCTAGCATGTATATCGATCACAACCTGATCCATTTTAACACCTAAAACACTCTAAATCTAGAAATCGATTTTCAAATAAGAACACAGAGTCGTTTTTCTTAAAACTTGATTTTGATCTATTATCAGGCTCTGATACCAATTTTCGGTCCACAATACTATATCAAGTTCTTATAAAAACAACAACAACAAGATTACCAACCTGTATGATTAATAACAAACGATTACAAGGATTGGTGTTCGGTTTTAAGCTCTGTGTGTTCTCTATTTTTACACCTTGAGTGTGTGTGAATTTGTGTGTGTCTGATAATCTCTCTTCTTGAGAGAGTTGTTGAGAGATCTGATATTAGATCTAGCTTCTACTACACACTACCTAATCAACCACTTGCAATATTAAACTAAACTAAACTAATAATATCTAGATTGTTAGATATTATATAACTAACTAAACAAAACAAAATAACAAACTAACAACTAACTAACTAGTTACTTAGAAATAAATAAAATACAATAAAACTAACTTTGACATTTATTACAAGGAAACATTAGACTTTAATATCGATAGTCGACGTTTCTGCTTTAGCTTCAGATTGGATCTTCAGATTGGATGATCTTGAATCCAATGAGACTGTGGTCTAACAATAACTAAAAATGGCAAGCTAATTCTAACCGGTAATAAAAAGAAGAAATTATATATTTGTAAAACACATGTTAAAAGTTTTGTTTGTGTTTAACTTCCGTGTATGATAATACTACTTTGTGACATAAAATATTAGGTCATGCAAACTTACTTTTAATTCAAAAATTGAAAATAAAGACCTTGTCAGTGACCTTCCTACAATTCAAGTTTGATAATCATTTTTTTGATGTGTGTCGCGTTGGAAATCATGTTCATGCTTCTCATAAATCAAATAATATGGTCTAAACGAAGAGCGTGTTAGAGTTACTCCACATGGACCTTTTTGGTCCCTCGGCAATCCAAAGCTATGGAGGAGATTTCTATACACTTGAGGCTATTGATGCTTTTTTCTCGATACACTTGGACTTTATTTTTACAAAATAAAAATGAAGTTTTCGAAAAATTTAAAATTTTGGGAAAGAGAATTCAAAACCTACAAGCTTGTTCAATTATTTCTATTCGTACGGACCATGGCAGAGAATTCGATAATGAAACACAATTTGGAGCATTTTGTGACAAGTACAACATTACTCATAACTTCTTGGCTCCTCGAACTCCTCTATCCAATGGGGTTTTTGAGAAGAAAAACTGAACTTTACAAAAGATGAGTCGTACTATGTTAAATGAGAAAAATACACCCTAAAAGTTTTGGTGTAACGCCGTAGCGGCAACCTATGTTCTAAATCGTGTCCTTATTAGGGGAATCCTATAATAGAAACCCTATGAGTTGTATCGAGGTAGAAATCCCTTCATAGGTCACCTTAAAGATTTTGGATACAAGTGTTATATTCTAAACAATAAGGATTATCTAAATAAGTCTAACCCTAAAGACTATGAAGAAATCTTCTTAGGTTAATCTTGGAATAACAAAGCCTATATAGTTTTTAACAAGTCAACCATGGTAGTTGAAGAATCCTCTTTAGTTTGTTTTGGTGAGACTACACCCAAGCCAAGCCCTCATTTATTATATGATGATATAAGTGAATAAGAGGCTCTAGCACGTAATCATAGAACCTTGACTTTAGACCTCCAATCTTCATCTAGTCAGGTTGAACCTAGTGATACACCTCCTTGCTATGTTCCCCAAGCAATAGAAAATCTTAACCTAAGAGATGCAATCATCCTGTAAAACAAATTGTGACCCATATTGCTAGCATATAATTCACACAAACAGATTAAGAACACAATATTATTGACCAAATCATGTTATTACAATTTGTCACAGATCTCACACGTAATCACAAGTCTCACGTAGTTCACTGTGTGTGTGTGTGTGTGTGCGAGTTCTTACCACTCTCTCAGAATGAATCTAATACGCATGTCTATCTATCTAACAAAGAGACCAACCTTTTTATACAAAGTCAACATAGTTGAATTTACAACTCAAAACCCTTAACTATTCAACATTTACAAACTAGACCCTCTATTTTAATCTTGAATACAATATACATCCAACAATCTCCCCCTTTGGATTCAAGATTAAAAAAATTGACAAATAATCTTCAGGTCTTCTTATCTTCAAATAATCTTCAGCATACAGTCTTTATCAGCTTTGACAACTTCAAATCTTTGACACTTGAATGAACTTCATCTTTGGACATCTGAAGTGAATCTTCCTATTTGGCTTTACTTTAACAATTTTGACAAATCTCCAAAACTTTCAAACTTTCTTTCAAACTTTGAATTTGAAATCAATAGATTCAAACAACCATCTATTTGATTTGAACATCTCCCCTTTTATTACATCTCCTTTGACTTCTTGATAATATAAACTTTGATCTGACTTGAACTGTTGACAAACTTTTCTCCAATTCTGAAAACTGACTTTGAAACCTTTATATATCTCCCTTTTCTCAACTTTTGCATGATTTGACTTCTTTCTGATACACTCAACTTGCAATTGACTTGAACTTTGAACTTTCTCCCCCTTTTTGATGAATTATGAGAATCAGAATCATCAAAACTTTCAAGGCAGTTCTGTCTTTGAATGATCTCCCCAAAACATCAGATAAGCATAGTCTTCATCATTAACAATCTCCCCTTGTTGGTAGAATATAAACAATCTCCCCCATGTATAAAAGTAATTAAACTCCCGTCAATTCATGAATGTATTTATCCGAATCTTTTCAAATTCAGACAAATTATGAGTTGTAACTCTGAATCAACGGATGAAACAGTTAGGAATGCCTGTCAGTAACACAAAGTTACTGTGTACAACGAATGTACGATTTAAGGAGCTTGAGATGATGTTCACTCCCCAGGACTTCCATTCAATCATTGAAAAACACAAGGTATTTTCTATGAATGTTCTGACAGAAAAATAGATTTTCTGTGTGCTTGTGCTTGTGTTATGAAATAATTAAGCACAATGATTGCTGTTTAGGCTCAAAATTATGTAAACCAATGAGACAACAAAGGTTATACATAGACTCAATGTACATGAAAAAGGGTCAAAGGTGGGGAAACTTTCCTTCTTTTTCAATATCAGTATCTTCCGAGTGAAGAACCAATAGCGTATATGTTGCATCCCCAGAAAATGTGAAACATTATCTTTTTAAGAAAAAAATGAGTAGCTGGTGAGGTTTTATACAAGAGTTGGCATGGGCTCACTGCCTTTTTCAATGATGGTCACCAAAGAATGTGAACCAATCAGATTATGTGGCTGCCGGCTCAGAAAGAATTTGGTGCAGAGTTTAATATTCTTTTACTCTGATCTCACACCCTCTTTCTTTTAATCTTTTAAGCTCACTTCTAACCAATCTCTCATTTCCATTTTACCTCTTCACACACCAACACTCAATCTTTTGACCCCTCTCCCCTCAATCACTCTTGGGAATACTTCCTGTCAGGATCGAAATTCAAACAAGAATTTAATTCACAGACACTCAGAATCAATGCTAAAGAAGTTGCGGAAAAACACTTTAACACTAACAATCAATGAAACAGTATATGCACTTAAATAACAAGTTATATTGATTAAACTTGATGATTACACATAAAACCTCAATCTGTTGAACAGGCTCAACAGACGTTCTATACTTCTCTATAGAAAGGATCTTAACTAGTCTTGAGGTTTATTCTCTCTAAAACAAAACTTATGAATGATAATTATTTTTCTATCAAAGACTTCTATACTATATAAACAAGACTGATTACAAGATAATTATCAAAATAAAATTGATCTTCATTCCATTATTATCTCCTTTACTTTAGCTTCAATCTATACAGTTGTCTCATACGGAGTCTTCATCTCATAAGCAGCACTATCTTCATGAGCAGTATTAATTCTGAACTAGCAGTATTAATCTCAGCAAGCAGTATTAATTTTGTCTCAGCAGCATTAACTCCTTCAAGCAGTAGTAATGGTGATCTAGCAGTACTAACTTCCTCAGGCAGTAGTAATAGTCATGTCTAGCAGTAGTAACCATCCTTAGCACATTTCAGACCTAACAATCTCCCCCTAACTTAACTTTTCAAATTGAGAAGTTAAGTTCTTCAAAAATTGGTCTTCATGATGCTTTCAAAACCTAAGTTTACACCCCTAGATTAGGATCCAAACCCAAAATTTGATTGATGATCCTGCTAACCACAATCCTTGCCATTTCTGAGCCTTGAGGACAGATTAATTTGGCTTTCAGCATCCCGTGTAGCTTGGCTAGGCTATGGTCATATATCTTATCCACCAGGTAATATTCATGGAAACTTTTGTCAATGGTTAAGATATATACCCTACACCTTTCTATAAGCATCCAGTTGTCGACAGACTTGAATACATCTTTGATGACATGCTTGACAAGATCTGGACTGAACATCATGCATAAATACTCCATCCCTGCATAAATGCTAGTTTCTTGATGTTCATCCCTGGAGTCTTCAGTACATCTCCATACAGATTCATTCCCACTTTAAACATTTCTTCCAAGTCTGACCTTGAACAACATCTTACTATCTTCCCCCAAGTAGAATAGACTTCAAAGTTATCACCCATTCTTTTGATTCTGAAATATTCTTTGCCTTGATCTTCAAGAATATCCCAGTGGATGATTTCAGGGGCTTGGACTGAAATGGGATCTGCCTTCACTGGATCATTATCTGTTACAGTCATGTAAAGTTCAAAATGCACATCAGATTGATTTGGTTGTTGTGCACTTTGACTTGATTGCTCAGCTTGACCTGTAACAGATGGTTCTGTTTCTTTCTCAGCTTCTTCAACCCTTGGCTTCTTAGACAGTTTCTTGGAAGCTATTGTCTTCAACCTTTTAACAGATTTGACTTCTTTAGTAGTAGCTTCCTTTTTCTTTTCTTCAACCTTAGGGGTGGTCTCCTCACTCTCAGGGAAGGGTTGTTGAATATTGAGATCATGTCTCTCTTTCATTTGTCTTTCAAATTCTATCCTTTGAGTGAAGTCCCCTTGAAGCTTTGCCATTTCCTTCTTGTATAGATCTTCAACTCTTGAGTAGGACATATCAGCAAACATTTCTTCCTTAACCCCCACTGAGCCTTTCAGAAAGTTGATCATCTTTCTCCTTTCTTGATTGGCCAGGTAAGTTTTAGAAGGTTGTCTTTTCTGCTTCTTTGCTAAAAGTCTTTGTATGGAAGCTTTCACAGTGCTTTTCTTGGCCTCATTTGCAGCCCTTAAGTTTTCTTGATATTCCTCATTCAGCCTAGTGGACAGATCTAGAGCAATCTGCCTATCTTTGGCCTTTTGAGTTTCTTCTTCTTGTTGTAGCTCAGCCTGCAGCTTCTTTGCCAGTTCCTCATCTAGTTCAATCTGTTTTAGCTTCTTTGGTGGCTTTGCAGATTCATCCACCTTTGCCTTTCCTTTCCTCTTCACTTCAGCCTCACTGATTTCTTTCCTTTTTATCTCAGGTCCTCCCTCTTTGATTTCCACTCCCTTGGCCTTTTGAGTGGCTTTGGGAGTGTCTGTTTTGGCCTTTAGAAGGGTTTCTGCTATCTCTATTTCTTCAACAGAAAGCCCTGTTACTGTTGTTGTACTTGTTTCTGCTGCTAAGCCAATTGATGCTGCTTTCTTGAACGTTTTTACTGTTGGCTCTGTTTCTACTGATGAACTGGTTTCTGCTTCTTTGCCCTTCTCCCCCTCAAAAGTAGATTCTATTCCAACAGGACTCTGTTTCTCAGATTCAGCTCTGTTCTCCCCCTTTTTGGAAGCATCATGAGGGATGCTCCTCTTCATCAGTATGAATTTGGTCCTCTTCTTCTTTTGCACATGCTTGAGGACCATTTTCTTGAGGTTGGAAATCTGGACTTGTTGGGATAAGATCACTTGTTGCAGCTTCTCAATAAGTTTTCCCTGAGATAGGACATCCATATTGATATTGGCAATAGTTTCCATCAATTTATCGTATGTATATCTATCCTCACCACCTTTAGGTGTGTTTAACACCCTTGGAGGATCACTGGAACTTTTAGTAGGGGTCCTCTGCCTAGCAGAGGCACCTTCTACCCCCATGGTTTCTTGGCACCGGGGACCTTTGGATGATTGCTCACCCAAAGTTGCCGTGGGGAAGGTCTTAGAGATGTTCACACTGTCCTGTCCTGCACTTTGTGCAGAAACAGTAGTGTGAGCCTTGCTGTCCACATGCTTAAACTTCTCCTTAGTAAGCACCTTCTTGGGGTTGGGAGACACCCCTTTGGTTTCCCTTTGGATATTCTCTAATGAAGAATGCTCCATTAGAGGGCTTGTGGGCTTAGAGGGTGTTGGTACATGAAGGGAAGGATCCTTCTGCACCTTCTTTTTAGTGTATAATTTGGTGATGGGAGGAGTTGGTCTATTTAGAAGGGACAGAGGAATTGTTTTTATGGTGGAAGGTGTGGGTAGGTCATCAGTGGGTTGGTCCAATGAGGCTTGGGACCCTGATGCCTCACCTGTAGATTGGGACACAACCATCATTGTTGAGAACAATGGTGTGTCAATACCTGAGAAGACCTTACAAATTCTCCTCATATTTGAAAACACCTTCCCTTTCGGGACCTTAGGTACATATACCTCATTAAAATGAGTTAATTTCGTCAATTCCTTATTCAATATAGCTTGTACAAACCTGGGATACATATAAAAGGATTTTGACTTGGTATCCAGGTTTGACAGAAAATCATTTAAGACCATTTTCGAAAAATTGAACTTTCTGGAGGTTGCTAAGCAGACCAAAGCATAAGCAATGGTACAGCTGAACTCACTCCAGCCAGTTGTTTTCTTTGAAATGCAATGTTGGAGAGTATGAACAAAGAATCTCCACTGAGGTTAGAATTTGTTCTTAAAGAACTTATAAATCTCAGTGGGACCTTCATATCCCATTATGCTTATATTTTCAAAAAGATCTTCCTTGGGTAGAGATGTTATACCTGCGGCATCATCTAAAAGTAGATGAATGCGAATGGTCTCCCCCGAGATGGTCATGGGTTTATCATAAACCCTTGACTTGATAACCTGAGTATCCTCTTCATTATGGATGGTGGCATTTGCCCAGAACTGTCTTTGATGCTCCACATAGATTGTGGGATTGACCGTTAAAGCGTGGGCGATATGTGTGGATTTTAGGAAGTCCATAATCTGATGAAATCCTTCGGCTTGGTTAGGCTTATTCAGCATTGCCAACTCATTGTGGTCATCGACAAATACAAGACCTTCCATTTGAGAGAGATTTGACTGCGAACTAGGATTAAGAGCTTGAAAAGCAAGAGCGTTAGCGAGAACGAGAGAGAAAGAAGAAAAATGAGTGCAAGAAATTCAAAGAGTCGTTTTGATTTTTGGCGGACTAAGGGGGTATTTATACAATCATAGAAACAGTTAAGAGCAGTACTAATTTACATTAGCAGTAGTAACTGACCCCCGCAGTAGTAACTCTTTGAAGCAGTAGTAATACTTACTAGTAGTAGTAACTCTTTGAAGCAGTAGTAATACTTACTAGCAGTAGTAACTCTTTGAAGCAGTAGTAACACTAACTAGCAGTAGTAATACATACTAGCAGTATTAACACAGACTAGCAGCATTAACAGTGGTAATACAGACTAGCAGTAGTAGTACATACTAGCAGTATTAACTATACTTCACTTTTGTTTGGCCTTTCTTCCTGAAACACTTAAGCACACAAGGGTTAATAGCACCAATTTAATGAAAGTAAATAAGGAGGAATCTATAGAGGTACATAAAGAGAATGAGAATATACTTATTCATTGTTCATCATGCCCACACTTGTGACCAAGAATGTGAATCTACCCACATCAAAAGCTTTTGTGAATAGATCTGCAAACTGGTTACCTGTATGTACTTTTTGAACCTGAATTAGCTTCTTCTCATTACAGTCTCTGATAAAATGGTACCTTATTTCTACATGCTTTGTTTTTGAATGCTTGACAGGATTATTAACAATGCTAATAGCACTGCTATTGTCTATGAAAATAGGAGTGTGAAGAAATGTCATACCATAGTCCATCATTTGATTCTGAATCCATAGCACTTGTGAGCAGCAGCTTGCAGCAGCTATGTATTCTGCTTCTGTTGTTGAAGTGGACATTGTGGTTTGCTTCTTACACTGCCATGATACTAGTCTTGCACCCAAAAACTGACATCCTCCAGTTGTAGACTTTCTGTCCAAGTTAGCTCCACCCAAATCACTATCTGAATATGCCAGTAGGTCAAATGGTGAGTCATGAGGATACCAAAGTCCTAATCTGGGTTGTCCTTTGAGATATCTGAATATCCTCTTGACTGCTTGAAAATGTGATTGCTTTGGCCTAACTTCAAATCTTGCACACACACAAACAGGGAACATGATATCTGGTCTAGAAGCTGTGAGATACATGAGAGAGCCAATCATGGATCTGTAATAATGAACATCCACATCCACCCCCTCAAGATCTGCAGTTATTTGTTTGTGTGTCTCCATGGGTGTGCTTGCAGGCTTGGAATCTGAGAACCCAAACTTGGTTAAAATGTCCTGCACATACATGGTTTGGCTTATGAAGATTCCATCTTGTTTCTGCTTAACCTGTAGCCCAAGGAAGAAAGTAAGTTCACCCATAGAACTCATCTTGAATCTTTTATGCATTAATTCTTCAAAATCTCTGCACAATTGATCTTTTGTGGATCCAAAGATGATGTCATTCACATAGATTTGCACTAACAGGATGTCCTTCTTCTTTGTTTGAATGAACAGAGTCTTGTCAATGATTCCTCTCTCAAAACCATTTTCCAAGAGATAGGTAGACAATGTGTCATACCAAGCTCTTGGTGCTTGATGTAGTCCATACAGTGATTTCTTCAATTTGTATACTCTGTCAGGGTACTTCGGATCTTCAAACCCTGGGGGCTGACAGACATATACTTCTTATTCAATTTTGCCATATAGAAAAGCACTTTTCACATCCATTTGGTAGACTTTGAACTTCATGAAAGAAGCATAGGCTAAAAACAGCCTAATTGCCTCAATCCTAGCCACTGGTGCAAAAACCTCTTCATAATCAATTCCTTCTTCTTGAGTATACCCCTGTGCTACCAATCTAACTTGCTCTTGATCACTATCCGTCTCTCATCCTTCTTGTTTCTAAAAATCCATTTTGTCCCTATAGCTCTGTGTCCTTTAGGCAGTTCTACCAAATCCCATACATTTTGCAGTACAAACTGCAGCAGCTCCTCTTGCATTGCTTCTATCCAGCTTGGATCTTTCATTGCATCATGTGCCTTTTGGGGCTCAACCTGAGATAGAAAGCAAGATAGTAATCCTGATTGTATGTCTTTTAATCCTCCCAACTTACTCTGATTCCTTGTGATGATTGGAGAATTGATGTCACCAATCACCAACTGAGGAGGATGATCTTTATGCACTTTTGTTTGATGAATAGCCTCCTCATTAATCTCTGCATCCAGATTAGAGTCATTCTTTTCAGGAGAGTTTCGACCAAACACTGAGGAGTTCTCATCATCAGTATCATCTTCTGCCAATGCATGCATCTCAGGTTCTAGATGTTCTGAAGTCAAAAGTTGATCCTTCTTTTCATTTCTCTCCTCTTCATTCTGAGCAGTTGCAGTATCCTTTGAATCTGAAGCATCTTTCTTCTCTTGAACACATAGTTCAATAGGATCTGCTGTAGAGATTGGGAACAGCACAAACTCTTGTCTTTTGTCTTGTACTGATTCTGTCCCTGTTCCTGCATTATTCTCATAACTGAAACCCAAAGAATTAGTTAGTGAATCAATGTCAAAAAGCCAATCAGGGCCTGTACCAAGTTTATTTGGTGTGCTCTCATTGCATTTGACATCGTCACTTTCCTCAATTATTCTAGAAGAGGTATTAAATACTCTGTAAGCCTTACTTTGGGATGAGTAACCAACCAGAAATCCATCATCTGTTTTGCTATCAAACTTGCCTAAGTGAGTTTTGGTATTAAGAATTGTGCAAGGACACCCAAATGGTTTGAAAATCCAATAAAAGGTTTCTTCTTGTTAAAAAGTTCATATGGTGTCTTGCCTTGAGATTTAACTATTAGAACCCTGTTTTGAGCATAACAAGCAGTATTAACTGGTTTTTCCCAAAATGTAACTGGCAGTTTTGAATCTGCCAACAGGGATCTTCCAGCTTCAATCAGTGTCTTATTTCTTCTCTCAGCAACTCCATTCTGTTGAGGGGTCCTAGGAGCACTGTATTGTCTCTCAATACCTTTTTCCTCACAGAAGCTGAATTTAGATCATGGTTTTTAAATTCAGTTCCATTATCAGACCTGATGATTTTAACTCTTTGATTTGTTTGGTTTTCAACTCTGAGAATAAAGGATTTGATCAATCCATTTGTCTCATCCTTTGTCCTTAGAAAATAGACCCAAGTGAATCTAGAGAAATCATCAACAATAACTAAGCAGTAAGATTTCTTGCCAATACTCATCACATTAGTAGGACCAAACAGATCCATATGCAATAATTGGAGAGGTGTAGAGATTGTATTTACCTCTTTGGACTTATGAGAAGATTTGTGATGTTTGCCTTTAAGACAAGCAACACAATGATCATCCCATGAAAATACCTTTTATGGCAAACCTCTTACAAGGTTGTTTTTCACAAGTTTATTCATTATTTTAGAGTTCATGTGACACATCCTTCTGTGCCAAAGAGATGATTCATCAACAGAAGCTTTTGAAAATAGACAATTAAAAGATGAATCATTAGATACATTCTCTAAATCCAGGCAATAAACATTGTCCTTTCTTGGTGTTCTCAGTAGTATCATACTTTCATCAACTACCTTGAACCCTTTAGCAAGGATAATACATTCAGTATCAGTAAATAATATACTATGTTTCTTGTCACAAACCTGTGATACACTTAACAGGTTGTATCTCAATTGATCAACATAGTAGACATCCTCAAAGGTCATCTTACCCTTTGACACATTACCTTTTCCACTAATCTTTCCTCCAGATGGATTATCACCAAATGCAACATGTCCTCCATCAATTCTTTTGAAGTTTTGTAGGCAGGACTTGTTGCCTGTCATGTGCCTAGAGCAACCACTATCAACATGCCAAATGTTCTTCCCTTTTAGCTGTTGGTTGCCCTGCACATAAAGTAGAACAGTTAGTTTTTAATAGGAACCCAAGCCAAAGTGGTCTTGGGTTTCCCATTCTCATCAACATATTCATAATCAGTTTTGATGAGCTTTTCAGACTGGGGAATCTTATGGCTTGAGTATTTTGTCAAGATAATAGGTCTTGCAGTCCTAACACTGGAAGCAGTACTAACTGAATTAGCAGTACTAACTAGGTTAGCAGTACTAACTCTGTTAGCAGCACTAACATTGGTAGCAGCACTATTTCTGTTAGCAGTACTATTTAAGGTAGCAGTACTAACAGGTTTAGTGCTTTTTGGGACCCAAACCTGGACAAATTTCTTTGCTTTCTTCTTCATTAAGTTACTCCTTGACTTGTTTGGAGTATTTTTCTTTGATTTTGCAAACTTGTTTTGAACATTAGCTTTTAAAGGTGCTTTTTTTACATTTTCAGCCATATGATTCCTTCTTTGATTCCTATCACCAACAGGATTTTGTATATGACTTTGAAAATTTATCCTTTGGTTCATAGGATTGAAATAACAGTATTTGGCAATATGATTAAGCTTTCCACAAATAAAACAAGGTTTTGGTCTATTGATTCTACTCAAATCAACCCCTTTTTTTGTGCCCACTGATTATTCCAGTTTCTTTGATTACCCCTTGTTTTATCATGTTTTTGGGGTTGATGTTATTTACATGTACAGGGATTCACAACTGTGGTCTGCATATAGTGGACTCCCTGTACCTTTCCTTTTTCTCTCTTTGAGCTATCCACCTTTTCACTCTTGATGAATGGTTTACCCCCCCTTTCATTTGTAAGGATATGATTTTCTACAAGAATCTCTTCTGCATTCTTACTCTCAGAATTCTCTTCCTCGTTCTCTTCTTCAACCACCACACAATCTATAGGATCTACTTCTGTTGCTCCTATAGGTAAGTCCTCCTTATTTTGGTTCTCTAAGAGATCTGAAGAGGGAGGGATGTAATTATTGTTATAAGGTGGAGGTGTTGCATTGTATCCTATACCACTCTTGATCTTATCATGAACTTGAGCTTTAAGCAAAGAGTCCATTGCTTTGGAAGCATAAGAGAACTTCTCAATGTCAAGCTTAGCTTTCTCATACTCACTCTTTATCTTCTCACACTCCTCTTTAGACTTTTCTATTTGAATCTCTAATTGATCTTTCTCCCACTTCCAGTAATTTGTGTCATAGTAATGTTGAAGTTCATTGGCCTTGTAAGCCTTGATTTGATCTTCAAACTTCTCAACAATCACTTTATACTCTCTTATATCTCTTTCTAACCTTTTAAGGTCGTCACACATGCTATGGTTATGATCCCAGTACTTTTATACAGTCTGATGACACTCTTTAGTGCACAGTTTAGTTTTTACCTCTGTTGGAATATATGTGCTTGAAGATTCTGAGACTTCTGCCATCAAGGCTTGATTCTGAACAGCTTCTTCTGCTTGATCACTCCAATCAAATCCCATTCCTTCTTGAGAAACAAGAGCTTGAGTGGAGTTTCTGTTGTTTTGGAAGCTTGAGGAATGTGCTTGCTGGTGGTTGCTGCCATATTGTTGAGGAATTCCTCCTCTGCATTCTTTTGCAAAGTGTCCCATCTTGTGACACTTGTAGCACTCCACCTTTGACTTGTCAAACCCAGCACCATCTTCTCTCCTCTGAGAAAAGTTGTTCCTTCCAGTCCTCTTTATGAATCTCTTGACCCTCATAGTTAGCATGACCATCTGCCACTTTATATCCATCTCCTCAAGGTCATCTGCATTAATTTGTTCAAGATCATCATTAATTAAACCAGAATTAGCATAACTAGCAAGAAAAGCTTCTAATACAGAGTCATTAGATACATCCTGCTTAGATACATAAGCAGTACTAATTGATTATGTATTAGCAGCAGAATCAGTAGAAGAAGAAGATGATAAAAGAGCAGCATTATGAGTGTAACCAGATGGTCTTTTATTGGCTTCCACTTCAGCCTCAAACACCCTTAAGTCATTGTAAAGATCGTCTAGTTCTTTGTCCTCCAGCTTGTCATTCTGTCTGAAGGAGACAGTATACATGGTCCATTCATCTCCAAGGGACCTTAAGAACATTCTGTTTACATCATCTTGATCAATCTGCACTCCAACAGTAGCTAGTTCACCAATCAGCTTGTTAAACCTGTCAAAAGTTTAAGTCATGGACTCATTCTTAGTTGACATGAAGTTTTCATACAGTTGCTTCAATATTGCCTTCTGATTTCTCTTGGTACTTTTGGTACCAGAGAATCTCTTCTCTAGAGCATTCCAAAGCATCTAGGCATCAGTGCAGTTGCAGAATTGGTGTTGATACTCATTAGGAATAGCCAAGAGCAGTGTGCTCAAGGCTTTCATCTCTGTCTGCCTTATCTTCCTCTCTCCATCCGTCTTTGGTGGGATTCTTTTTCCATCTGCTCCAATCTTTCCTTCATTAGATGGCCCATTCTCAATGATGTCCCACATAGAGTAATCTGTGAGAAGAATGTATTGCCTGATCCTAATCTTCCACATGTCAAACTCATTAGATCTGAGCATTGGAACCTTTGAGACCAGAACGCTATCACTTCAACCGTCCATGATGATTGTTGTTTTTCTGAGTTTAACAAAGCTCTGATTCCACTTGTCAGGATCGAAATTCAAACAAGAATTTAATTCACACACACTCAAAATCAATGCTAAAGAAGTTGCGGAAAAACACTTTAACACTAACAATCAATGAAACAGTATATGCACTTAAATCACAAGTTATATTGATTAAACTTGATGATTACACACAAAACCTCAATCTGTTGAACAGGCTCAACAGACGTTCTATACTTCTCTATAGAAAGGATCTAAACTAGTCTTGAGGTTTATTCTCTCTAAAACAAAACTTATGAATGATAATTATTTTTCTATCAAATACTTCTATACTATATAAACAAGACTGATTACAAGATAATTATCAAAATAAAATTGATCTTCATTCCATAATTATCTCCTTTACTTTAGCTTCAATCTATACAGTTGTCTCATACGGAGTCTTCATCTCATAAGCAGCACTATCTTCATGAGCAGTATTAATTCTGAACTAGCAGTATTAATCTCAGCAAGCAGTATTAATTTTGTCTCAGCAGCATTAACTCCTTCAAGCAGTAGTAATGGTGATCTAGCAGTACTAACTTCCTCAGGCAGTAGTAATAGTCATGTCTAGCAGTAGTAACCATCCTTAGCACATTTCAGACCCAACACTTCCGGGGTAGGAAACACTGGTTATCGTGAATCCATGGAAGTTTTGTTAAGCTCTCACATCGAATCCCATGTATTTGTCCTAAAAACATGCGTTGCTTAATGATTTTCTTGTCATTGAAGTGCAAGAAATCATTTGTCAGTATATGTATGCTCATTAAAAATTAGAATAAAACTTGAGCATTTTATGCATTTAAGATTTCTCAAAACTTTGTATGAATGAATAATCATGAAAGAATAGAAATGTTTTAAGAATCTGACAATGATTAAATCAGATCAAATTATCATGAAGAAAAATAATAAGGGATGTCAAAGACGAATGTTGTTTATATGAACAATATTTAAACATTTTAACAATGAAAGCACATATAATGATGAAATGACATCTGATCTCAAACAATGTAGAATACAAACGAGAGTATTACCATAGAAAGATTTAACATTTGATACATGGTGATAACAAAGTCAAGAAATGTACTGAACCGATGTGTGTATGAATACTTGACAAAGTATATGAAAAGAAAATGCACAAGTATTTTTCTTTAAGAACACATGGTCAGATAATCATGAAAGTATCCATATGAAATTCATTTAAAATCGCACTTTGAAATTTATAAAACATTTGAGAATGCGAAGTGGTTTGAACATTTAAAAATATGATTTTCACAAGTGAAAATTGTTCATCTTTCAACAAGTGATAGAGTGTAAGGATTAGAAATATATACCTTTAGAACAAAATCCTTAACTCCCTCTGAAATGAATATTTTCAGTGAAGTATCCTTGACAAAAACTCAGATATCCTCCCCCTAAATATCTGTAAAAAAAATCAATTAATTAGAAAAATATAACAATGAAAGTGCAACTATCTATTATCTCCTCCCCCTAAAAGATATAGCATTGTAATTTACTAACCCCCCCTCAAATAAAAAAAAAACTTCTTGAAAAGATGTTATCTTTTGAGCATCCTTCAGAAGAAAAACTTTGAGATCGGGTTCTAAACTGAGTATCCAGAAGCCATTATTACATATTCTCCGGTGAGAATAGTAATATGCAATTTTACCATTTAAGAACAAGTCCTAAACTAATGTGTTTAGAAGTCATTGTTCTTTGAAGAACGAGTTCTGAACTGTTGTATTCAGAAGTCTTAGTTCTTTCTCCCCCTTAGTCTTTATTTGCCTGCAACACAGGTTTAGCTTTTGGTATCTACTGGTATTTGGATCCTGAATTGTTAGTTGCAGTTCTAGTAGAAGAGATATAGTAAGAACCATACCAGCTATTTTCATAATTTTTATTAACAAAATCATTTGAGCCGCAGTAGGAACAACTAATTTTCTTTTGAGCTAACCTGATCAATTGATTGATAGTGTAAACCAGATCAGGTTTGCCAAAAGTTTTACCTTTCGAAGCATAGTTCCTTTTAGCTTTGAATGTATGCACAAATGATTTATCTTTTTTTTTTCTTCTCTTCCGAATATCCTTTAACTCTCCGAAACCAGTTTTCTTTATCTTTCTCATCTTTCTTTCTCCAGGTCATTTTCTATTGAGTTTTATTCCTTTTGATATTACCTGAACCATCAACATATTTGTCATAGAAAAGGTTAGAATGACGAATCTGATCATTTGATTTAGAAGTATGACTGTCAATTGAATCAAATAAAGGATTAATAGAAACACGTGTGAAAATTGAACTTGCTGCTTATTTTAATGAGCATTCGAATGCAGCTAGATCATCTCTTGGTGATTGGACAATTGATTCAGAAGTCTTTGACTCAGTCAGTTTCACCTTGAACATGATCTCTTCAAGTTCTTTTATCTTTGAAGGCAGACAGTTTCTTTCCTTTAACAGTATGTCAAACTTCTTATGCAACTCAAATTTTGCATTCTTCTCCTTCTGAATATTTGTTGACAGCTCAGATAGCTTTCCATTCAGCTCTTTTATCTCAGCTTCAAATGCTTTCTTTTCTTCTCTAAAATATTTCTTTACAAACTTTTGCTCAGCTAGTTTTTTCTCTTTATCAAACTTATCTCTCTCTATTATGATTACTTTCTCAAAGTCTGAAACTTGTTGAGAAAGCTTTACACATTTAAGCTCTACAACTTTCTTCTCCTCAAAGGCTTTTCTTGAGAATTCTGAAAACTTCTTAGCAAATTCTTTTCTTTCTCTTTCAAAATCAACTTTATCTTTCTTCTCTTTATTCACTTGATCTTCTATTTCAAATATTTTCTTCTTCAGCTCAGCATTATCTCTCTCAATTTCTTTTCTCTTCTTCTCAATCTTCTTCACCTCATCTTGATCTGTTGAAATTTTCTTTTCTTTAATCGCTTTCTCTTTTAGCATGTTTATATCAACTTCCAAACTGAACACTTTGTCTTTCAGTTTGTCTCTTTCAGCAAAAAGTAAAGAATTTGACTTTCTAAGTGCATCAGATGTTTCACTGGCAATATTTGCTCTTCTTCTTAGTTCATCTAGCTCTCTATGTATTGATTCCTTCTTTGAGTAGCTTGAACTAGAATTAAGACTTTCAGACCTTTTCAGTTTGTCTTGAAGATTTAAGATCTCTTTCTCTTTAGATTCAATCATTCCTGGAAAATTAATCTTTGAATAAGATATGCATTTTGAACAAACAAAATCTTTATTATCTTTCAATCTATTAATTTGTTCATGAAAAGATGCATTCCGAATCTTAAGATCCTTGATTTCAGCTTCCATAGCAGGAATTTCTGGCATAAATGCTAAAGCACAATCTCTCTTTGTAAGCATTGTATTTCCTTTTTTATCAATGTATGGCATTCTGACAATCTGCACAACTCAAAAATAAGCTAGTAATGATCTTTAATCAGAAAAATCACTTGAAAAATACAGAAAAATCACTCAAAAATGATTTACAAGTCAAGAATTCGTATATCACTATTTGCAAGACAAGAATTCGAATGACACTCACAACAAACACAATTCATATAGAACAATTCGCAATCCACTCACATGCAAGAATTCGTATGATCATAATTCGCAAGACACTCAAGCAAAAATTTACAAGTATAGAATTCGTAGACACAATTCGCATGAAAGGATACGATAAAGGATACGGATTCTAAGCTTTTCGTTTATACTTGATGTGCGAATCCTGAGCTTTTCGCATATAGTAGAGTGAGAATTCTGAGATTTTTGTATAACCCTATATGTGAGTTCCTCCCTTGGAATTTTCTAACACTCAGATGCGAATTCAACACAACTCGTAAGTGTCTCTCTTGCGAATTCTGAGCATTTCGTACATGTCTCTTGTACGAATTCCACACTTTTCGTATAAAGACCTCTACGAATTCTTTACTTCTCAAAAATAGCTTTTGTGCGAATTCTTTGAACCCTGCGAATTCTGTCCTTGGAAACAATGAAATCAATCAATCTACGAACTCCATGACTCTGCGAGTTCTACTTGCGAGTTCTTCAACAAATCTGCGAATTCTTTGAATCTTGAAGTTTTTTTTTCTTGACTTTTCAACTGAAATCCACTCAAACTTTGATGTTTGGCTCTGAAGCTTTGTAGAAATGATCACTTTGTCATCGATAGCAACCCTACGGAGTGAATTTATCAACTAACAAATGTAGATATGGTAATCAGATCTTGAAAGTCCACGACTTGAAACTTTCAGAAACTTGACAGATTGATCAAATTCTTCGATTCTGTTGATCAATTTGATTTCCAACCTGAACAAGAAATGTTCTGCTTCACTAATCGATCACTATGAACTCAAATTCCCATTCAAATCATCACTCTTTCACAAAATCACTTTCAATGGAATAGTGACTTTTTCTTGAAAAAAAATCGATCTTTCTGATTTACCTGATCTCTGCTCTAATACCAATTGTGACCAAGATTGTTAGCATATAATTCACACAAACAGATTAAGAACACAATATTATTGATCAAATCTTGTTATTACAATTAGCCACAGATCTCACACGTAATCATAAGTCTCACGTAGTTCACTGTGTGTGTGTGTGTGTGTATGTGTGTGAGTTCTTACCACTCTCTCAGAATGAATCTAATACGCGTGTCAATCTATCTAACAAAGAGACCAACCTATTTATACTAAGTCAACATAGTTGACTTTACAACTCAAAACCCTTAACTATTCAACATTTACAAACTAGACCCTCTATTTTAATCTTGAATACAATATACATCCAACACAAATCATAGGTGAGTTAAACCAAAGAACCACTAGATCTCAAATCCATACCCATAGTGTTTTCCATGCCCGCGTTTCTTCTATAGAACCTAAAAATATAAATGAAGCCTTAAAAGATGATGATTGGATCATAGCAATGCATGAAGAACTTAACCAATTCACTAGGAACGGTGTGTAGGACTTAGTGCCTCAACCTAGTGGACAAACCATCATAGGGACTAAATGGGTCTTTCGAAACAAGGTAGATGAACACGGTGGAGTCACACAAAACAATGCACGATTAGTTGCTAAGGGTACAATAAACCTTTTCTCCATTGCAAGATTAGAAACCATAAGAATGATTTTGGCTTATGTTAACGCAAAAGGCTTCAAGCTTTATCAAATGGATGTCAAAAGTGCTTTCTAAATGGTGTAATAACTGAGGAAGTGTTTGTCACACAACGTCCCAACTTTGAAACTTTTGAAAAACCAGGACACGTATTTAAAGTTAAAAGGGCGCTTTATGGTCTCAAGCAAGCTCCGTGTGCTTGGTATGACATATTAAAATCTTTCTTGATGGATAATGGTTATGTAATGAGTAAATTGGACAACACATTATTTGCTAAGCAATCAAATAATGATTTAGTTGTTGTACAAATTTATGTTGATGACATCATTTTTGGTTCAAGCAATAACATGCTATGTGAAGAATTTGCTACAAAAATGCAAAATTGAATTTGAAATGAATATGATAGGCGAATTGAATTACTTTCTTGGCTTACAAATTAGACAACTTGATGATGGAATTTTTTTAACTCAATCCAAATATGCTAAATATATGCTTAAGAAGTTTAATTTTGATGATGTAAAGTCTGTAGACACCCCTATGACTACCAATATTAAGCTATCTAGTGATGAAGAAGGAAATGACTTCAATGAAAAGAAAGATCGTGCTATGATTGGGAGTTTACTTTATCTAACGACAAGCAAACCTAATATTATGTATAGTGTATGCTTGTGTGCAAGATTTTTCAGAGAAGTTCGCGACAATCTCATTATGAAGTTGTCAAATGCATATTCTGCTACATAAGAGGAACTGTAAATCTCGACTTATGATACCCAAAGAATCCAGAGCTAGGAATTACATGTTATACGTATTCGGAACTAGGTGGTTAAGATATTGTTTGTGAGATCCATAAGAACTTTTATGTTAAGTTATTGTTTCACATGATTTGTTTCCATCTAAGGCTAGCATTTAATGTATTGATGAACATATATTTGTTTGTCAATGTGCTTGTTTTATATGTATTAGGTTCACAATGTAAAACCTTTTTTACATGTAACTTCTATTTCACAAACAGACTAAAAAGGTTCATTTGTGAAACAAATGTATGTTAATCAATATTCTAAATGCTAGTCTTAGATGAAAAAAAATCATATGAAATAGCACATGATGCAGTTCTCAAGGTTATCACAATTTCATGAGGTCTCAAAAGAAGGTCCCCATATATATATATAGGGTGCGTTTCATTTGAAAACCAATCAATTCGTGGAAACTCTGCAAACCATTGTTTTAGGAAACAATATATATATATTTATGGAAAACTATTATGATTCATTAATAATGATTGTGATATATATGGAAGATGATAAGATTCATTTATTATAATCATGACTTTAGATTAGGAAACTTAACAAAATGTTTCCTAAAATAGTGGTTTGCAAAGTTTCCACGAATTGATTGGTTTTCAAATGAAACGCACCCTATCTATATATATATATATATGTATATGTATATATATATGTATAAGGCAAGTCAATAATAAACCATCAGTGTGTGTATATATATAGGGTTGAGTTTCGTTGAGAAGTTGAGGTTAACATGAGAAGCGTGAGAATGGATTATCAATCGTTGGATGATAAATGGGTACACATTAGTATTAGATGCATCGAGATGCACCAGATCAGTTCTCTTCTAAGGCACAATTCATGGGAGGGTATGAGAATAAAAGTGATCAACAGTTCAAACTCACTTCTCACGTTAATCTCAACTTTTCACACGATCATTCGCTTATATATATTGTATTGGTATAAAAGGACACGATCTCTTGTTCTAAATTAAGCATGAAAGGTCGATAAATATTAAACAACAAGATCTTATTTTCTAATTTAGGCACTAAAAATCAATAGGGTTGTTTGTTTGTTTTTAAAAACCTCTTAATGGTTCTTAAGTCTGAATCGTTCAGACCTTTTTACACACCACCTCTTATTAATCATAACTAACATAAGACTTTAGACCTCTTAAAAAACAAACAGCACCTAAATCTAATACTGAAACTATGTCAAACAAATATAAAACTAACGTTTTGTTAAATTGTACTAATATATATATATATATATATATATAGAGAGAGAGAGAGAGAGAGAGAGAGAGCAAGGATCATTTGTTAACCATCCATTTCTTGTTAACATTATGAACTTTGCTCAATCAATAGGAATTCAAAGACTGTTGATGTTTAAATTATTGAAATTATTAATGTTAAAGGGTATATATGTCATTTTATTTCTAACAATTTTGCATTAATTTTATTAGGAGTTACAAAAAACAAGTTTCCATAATTACATGGTAGGTTACGATTCTTGTATTATGTCCATATCCTACATTTTTTTACATCATATCAATAGGATAAACATATTTCGGTGCATATGTTTGATAAAATAGTAAATCGTATAGTCGTTTTTTTCAAGAAATCTATCATATATTAATCATCATTCGTAAATCACACGAATATTCATATATTAAAGATGAACATATGTGTCTTATGCAATGTTTTATGTTTGTAAGGTGTTCATCGATGTTCCCATCTATCAATGTTTGGGTTCATCGATGTTTTTTTTGGAAAGGGTATCCTGGATCTATGGCCCAGACTAATCCCTGGCAATTAGGGCTTTTGGCCCAGCTGCTAAAGCATACAGCCCTGAGTTTATCCTAAGTGGCCACAAGTGCTGCTAGTGGGGCTCGAACCCGGGTTGAGCGCTATGAACTCCCCAAGCCTTTACCACCACACCACAACCCTTCTATCAATGTTCATCGATGTTCCCTTCTATCAATGTTTTATGTTTGTAAGGTGTTCATCGATGAACATTTGTGTTCATATGTAATGAAATAAATGTAATGATTAAATCATTTTCTGTTCCCCATAATAAATGTTTTATATTGTATGTTACGATTAAATCATTTTCTTTTCCCCATAATAAATGTTTCATATGTAATGAAAGAAATGTAATAAATGTTCATCCGTTTCTATTGTAATGAAATAAATGTTCAATTAGACGTTTCATATGGATTAATACTATGAGTCTTTTTTCTCCATAATACCCTTGACCAGTCATGTTCACCTTCATATGTAATAAATGAGACGTTTTTTTAATAAAAACTAAGTATTAATCTCAACCATCCAATATCAAGATGGATGGTTTGGATTAGTTCACATAGTTAATAAAAATATGAAAACAAAAGAATTCAACATGTATTTTGAACATTTTTAATTATCAATTATAAAAAGATGAGAGATGAGTAAATATTTCATAAAAGACCTTATACTTTGGAAGAATAACACAAATGGCCTTTTCCGAACTCTAGTTAGTGAATGCCTAGGTCATTCGGATATCGGAGGCCTTCTTTCTTGCCGATTTTGCATGCTCATTCATTTAGATGTTAATTATAATTTATAATAATGTAGATGGTGAATGTGTATCGGCTGTGAAATTTATGTACTTGGGTTTAAAGGGAGTAGAGTGTCTTTTTCCAAAATACAAGGGCTTCTAAGTAATACTTGTTTTTTCAATATCTGTAGATAAATATTGTAATATTTAATAATTGAGTATTTAAAAAGCATAGTTAATAGTTATTATTATAATTGAAAGTAGTTCTTTGTGACAAGGAGACATCTTAAGATCCAAGACATTCATATTTATAATCGGAATTAAATTTACAAATTTCAAATTGAATATTTTAATTATATTGAAAGAATTTCGACCACAGAATTGTACTCGAACTATATGATAAAACTATTAATGTAATCACTATTTATATACTCTAATGAGTAAATATTGTTCAATATTAACTTTGCAAATAAAAACGACACACTACAAGAAAAATGAGTTTTAGAGAAGGAAAGTTTTAGAGAAGGATTTTCAATTGTATCTAAAGATTACTTTTAGAGAAGAAATTTATTGACAAAAATTAAAAGTGTATCTAAAAGTATGCTAACTTTTAAATGCGTTCTTTGGGACAAAATAGACCGTATTATTATTGTCATAAACTTTTAGTGTTGCAACTGTGTTATCTTTAAATTTTTGTGTATGTTATACTTGCATCATCCTGGTCATAGATTCAGGTAACAAAGTTCGAAATTTAGTTTCAAACCTTCATGTCTTCTGTTCCAAAGTTTGAAATTATGAAATTCAAATTTTGTTAGTTATTTTTTTAATACGTCTATATAAAATTATGTTTTAGTGATTTTTTTAATAGAGATTTCTTTTGTGTGAACATTCTAGTAACTTTCTTCATCATCACAAATTAACATATAAGTGTTGTCGATTGCCTCTATGGTAAATTATTTTGGAGAATATGGACAAAATAAGGGTTACTGTTGATTACTAATAGACCAAAAGTTACTAATCTCAAGTAGTGGCTGCTCTTTGCAGACATGTCTGGTTACATAGAGGCAAGCCACCGATATCTGTTTTTTTTTCTTTCAAAACAGGGATTCTTATAAATTGATATAGTATCTTTAACCTAGGATTGATGTTTTACCACAAACAAGCTAAGCTTGAGAGATATGATCATCAGAGGCTTCCTGAAAATGTAAGATGGTTGATTTCAAGCTCTATTTATTGGCTTACCTTCTCTAGTAGAATTTGTTTGATAATATCATATTGTATTATCCTACAACTTTGGATCCCAAGAGTTATGATGTTATTTGTTCGTAACTGTTGTTTTGTGGGTGAAGTGAAATCCACAAGTATTTTGCAATTGCCTAATTTTTGTAGAATTTGTTATTTATGTTGGGGGGCATAAGGATATTTACTTCTATTCTACATTCCTAATTGCCATATTGATGGTATAAAGCTATTCGTGAAAGAGATGATGATGTTGCATTTGAGGATGTGATTAGAGATCATTGTTATGGAGGAGAGATTAATCCTATTGGTCAGTTTATTAGGTTTTTCTGTTGCATTTCAAATTAGAATTTTCCCTTTTTTTGGTTAACTTCATGCTCTGTTTCTCATTTATCATATGTTATGTACTTCATTAGTGAAATGATATTGGCTCATTTTGTAGCAAGAATGAACATCCAAATGAATCGGGATTCACAATTAATGAACAAAGTTATGGTGGATCTAAAGGCTTGCAATATGGTTCAGATGGTTGTGTCTCTACAATATCCAGGTTTGTGTCCTTTATGTATTACTCATAATCATTGAAGCAGATATTTATATCATGCATATCATGTATGTGAATTGTAAAGCTAATTATATAAAGTCGTGGTGTAAAAGGGCATGTATTAGGTTGAGCCAACATGTCTTCCACATATGACATGGTGGCATGGTGCTAAAAGATGATCAAGCTTTTTGTATAAACTTAATGTATGATGGAGTTTTCACATATTAATCAATCAGGTCATGCACTTTCTAAGCAATTAACTGAACCTATGATGTCATCCAACTGAAAAGTTCTGTATAGTATGACGACTATTTACTAGAGAATTATGTATGCCCATTAAATAATAATGTAAGCTAATTTTGATTGTCTACTTTGAAAAGTGGCTCTTATTTTTCTGATTCAATTGTTTATTCTTTTTTGGCAATATGAGATGCAACATGATTTTATTGATGGTTTATGTTATCATGTCCTAATATTCTTGCTTGTTATTTTAAGGTTGTTTTATTCCCCTTATTTGAGTATGATTCAATTTTATGTCGTACTTCAAACAAGAAGTGCTTTCGCCTCGACCAAGAAGTGATCAAGTAGAAGAGCAAGGGAAGTACCATTATGGAGTTACCGGTGCCAGTAAAGACTGTAAGTCTAGTGTTGTTGTTTTTTTGCAATTGGAGGGATTTTATAATGTGAAATCGACCTTACACAATTGTGGAGCTAGGGCTGTAGATAAGCAGTTTTACCAGGGCCAGTTTTTGAAGCCATTTGAACGGTGGAAGTACCTGATTTGGTATTTGTTTGAATGTAGTACCAACAAACGAGCTATGTTCCTACTTGGCTCAACTGGACTGGAATAAAACATTTTTATTTAAAAGTTGAAATTATTGGCCCTAAGGAATTGAACTTGAAACCTATATTTGTATTTTTTTTACCCATGGAAATGCAAATGCCAAACCCAGCTTAAATCACATGAACTTGAGTAGAATTCAACACCGAGAAGTGAAACTCGTTTAGAACTCTAGCATTACTATTTATACTTAAATAGATCATATTTGGTTTTTTGGGGATTGTGAGTTCCTTTAACTCGACTATATTTCTATTGTCTATAAAATAACTTATATTTATTTGATTATGTTCTCTGGTATAACATTCCCAATGGATGGTAGCAGAAGTCCTAAATGATGACCATACAATGTAAAATTAGATATGTATAGATTTAGGTAATTTTGTGGAGCTGGTTACTTTGCAGGAGCCTTGGAGTAATCTAAATGCTCCTCAGGTTTGTGCCTTTATTTAGTCTTTGATTTGTTGAAAACTAGATTACTACATTTATTTGTGCTCTGTATAGCAAGCATTCATTTAATTTAATAATGAAGAATTTAAAGTTGTCTGCTGTTTTTTATGGGCATGAAGTGTTATATTCAATCTGCATCTGATTTAGCTTTTGCCAATATATTCAGCTTTATAATCCTTGGGCTTCTTATGTCACTAGTAATTCAAACAGTGAGTGATTTTTGAATTAAGAGCATTCCGTACTGCTACAGGTTTTTGTATTGTTCTGTTTGTTGTCTCCTTAGCCAATTGATTCAACCGACTCGAACATCTCGAATGACATTTAGCATACACAGTCTGCAGTTTGGAGAAGTTTCATGTGCAGTTTGGAGAAGTTTCATGTAAGTGCATTTTTTTAGAGTTTTACCAATTGTAATATGTCGATGAACATTATTTTGTTGTGGTTATTGGAACCGATCTCTTCACTCATTCTCATGTTGGTTGTTTATGCACGTTATTAGAATTCATTTTTTGTCTCAATCTTTACTACCACCAATTGTTGAATTTGTAGATGACACACATCTTTTCGTATTGCCCTCCGGCGTCATCGTGTGAACTTTGTTTAAGACAATATTGGAAACATCATTCACACATGGTATAATCATTTATTCAAAATAAGGATAAACGATTACATTGTTGCAATTAAACTATATGAAATTTGTTTCTTTAGAGTTCAACTGTTGATTTCTTATTGAATTCGACTAATGTTTTATAAACTTAATATGTATGTGTTTCTTCATGCCTGGATCATGTTTGTTGAAACCCTCCATTGAAACTGCAACTTCCAATCTTTAAGATATGAGTGCCAAATTGGTATGGTATGAAGCCCCTGTTACTTAGATACTTATATTTAATCCTTAAGTATTTACTTCTTCTATTTGTACTTTTTTGCAGACACCAGTGTAATCAGACGGGCTTCGTCGTCTGTGCAAAGTAACAAACGTGATTGTACTCCAATATAAAAAAGTGAGAAAATAGATGGGAGATGATAGGTTGAGTATTAAGTTTTGCTAGGAGTTTAGGGACGATGTTAGAAAATGGATGTATGGATTGATTGAAAATTTCTTGTCTTTTATTATGATAAATGTATGAAAATTTATTGCTTTGAGTTTTTTATGTTGTTTTTGTTGATTAATATTATTATTTATAATATATAATTATATATTAATATAGAGCTAAAATATGGATGAAAAAAATAATACACTATTCAGAGAAGGAATTGATCTTTTAAAAGTGAATCTAAAGATAACCTTTAGAGAAGGTTTTGATTATTTGTATCTAAAGATAACCTTTAGAGAAAATTTGTGAAGTGTAACTAAAGAACATCTTTAGAGAAGGTTTAGGTAAAGTGTCACTAAAGACAATACCTTTAGAGAAGCTTTTTGTGAACCTTCTCTGAAGGTACTTTTTAAAGACGTTTCTAAAGCGTCACAAATACTTGAAAAACGTCACTAATAAATGCTTTTAGAGAAGCTTTTTGAAAAAAGTTGATTAACCTTTAGAGAAGCTTTGAAAGTGTATCTAAAGCCCCCAAAAAGTGTCTCTAAAAGCTAACAAAAACATACCCTTCGAAAACCTTCCTAAAACTTTTAGCTACCCTTATATAGAGAAGCTTCATGACGGAATTGAAAAACTTCTCTAAAGCCTTTAGAGAAACTTTTAATACTTTTACGTTCAAATCAAAACCTTCTCTAAAACCCTTTTTTCTTGTAGTGACATTAGTTGAAGTTTTTAATTTATTCAACAAATAATTCAAACATTAATTTTATTTACTTCTATATTAAATGATTTATTTTTCTACATATACACAAAAAAATTGTTTAACAAGTTGAGACCTTAAAAACGAATCCACTTACCAAATCGATCTTTTCATTTAATATGTCCTTACCAAATTGATCCTCACATTTCTCAATTCATTAACCTAAATCGATCCACAGTCTCAATCGATCCCATGTAGATGAATAAATATGTGACATTGTATAAATTTACATATAAATACAACACTATGACATTCTGATGGGTAAAATAGACAATTTAAAAAAATTCAAACATTTATCAGTTTGCACAAACAAGTAATGTTATTCACTCAAATTTTAGACTTCAGCACCACCTCTAATCAATCAGAAATGAAATAAGATTTCAGAATTTAGCACCTCTTAACAAACCAAACGTCACCTTAGACTATTTTGGTGCCTTATAAACTCAATTTTATTGTAATGCTGATTATCAAATGTCTAAAGTAATTTTTAATAATATAAAAAACAAAAAGAACTCATGTATAATAATCAACCTTACTAATATATTGTTGGTATTAGTGACGGATAAATCGAAATATTTGAATTAAAATATATAATTTCTAAGAAAAAAATATTTTTATTTTAGAGATAAACAGGGCCGTCCCAATCTTTTTGGAGGCCCTGTTACACTTGCATCAAAAATACGAGTCGATTGGAACACAAAACAAATAACAAATAGAAGTTAAATAGAAAAGTTCATACTAAATTGAAAGTCTTACAAGTTAATGAAAATAACCATTGAGTAGCTAAAACCAAATCATTAGGCATCTCTGATTTTGAGCTATTGGGAATTTCAATCGACAACCGATTGAATCGGGAATAGATATGGGAAGAAGACGATTAGAGGGAAGAAGATTGAAGCGGTATCCGATTGATTATGATTTGAGGATTATTGACTAACCTTATAACTCAGGCCCAACAATGTGAAACTTGGGCCCCAAAAATTTTGGGAGCCCTGTTCGGAATCCCATATTTAACATGCCAAAGGACGGGCCTGGAGATAAAATAAAATAGATCATATTTAAGAAAATAAAGTAATTCTTTATTGACTTTTAACTCCGTATATGACTTTTTTTTGAGCTCCCGTATACGACTTATTGCTACCAAAAATTGAAATTATATAATGGTCCCTAGTTTTTATGAAAAGGGGTAATAATGTGATATAAATTTAATAAAATAAAAATATATTTTATTAACTTTAATAAAATAAAATTATATTTTATTATCATCATCAAAATGTGTTTTAATGGTCAAAATTTGAATAACCTAGTTACCTAGGGACCATTTTACAATAACCTTTTTTGTAACACAAAGTCGTCCCTGGAAATTAAAAGTCAAAAAAGAATTGCTTTTGCTAATATCATGTTTATATATTTACGGTCTTTAAAATTAAGAAGTTTATTTTATAAAATATTCAATTAGTTACTATATATCTATACTATCTATACTATATTATAAAACACAGACAAAAAACTTTTAAATACAAATTATTAAGCATAAGGTACCATCATTTTATGCAAGATTTTAAAAATATTTTAATTTACAAGTATCAAAACACAAGATACATATTACTACTCCAGGTCTCTAACACCCACCAATTTGGTATGTGCAGAGCCTTCCTTTTATGCTGACATTTCTATGTATCATTATTAATTAGTATATTATATTACTATAAATTTGTTTTAATTATATTATTAAATATGTAATCGGTTATTTTTTATAGATGTCATAAAAATATATAAGATAATCATTGAATTCTAACAAAATACTTATTTTTTTTATACAAAAAACATTATATTATTAAGCCTAAATTAAACAAATTTATAAAAAAAAAATTGTCACTTTCTCAAAACCATCCAAAATCGTACTGTAAATCGACAAAAAGAAAAAAAATAAAATGAAACATTAAAATCGTGATGTTTCTCGCTGCATTGCGCGAGTACGCTTCTAGTATTATATTAAAAAGCATTTGGTAAAAACTCTTAAAAACATATTTGTATATATCAATTACTGTTTATTAATGCATATTACATAAAATTCAACATCATAAGAAAATGATGCATGGGTACAATGTTTTAAACCTACATGTTTGATTCATAACTATATGATAAACATAATCAAATATATGATGAATATCTCATTTTAAATATAAAGAATCTAAAATATAATTAGAATAATCATTGAATTCTAATAGAATACCTAATTATTATTATTTTTTTATAAAAACATTATATTATTAAACCTAAGGGTTGTTTACCAAATTTTTTGGATAAGTGTTGACTATGATAAAAAGTCTGATTGAGGTAGGAGGTCTGACTCTAACAAGCACCGATTATAAAATAGAGTTTACTTAAACATTTTATGTTAAGCGCTTACTATGTAAAATGACCATTATATCTTTTTATTTATTATAACTAATACATGTATATTATTATATACCAAATGCTTTATAATAATATATTTACATTACTAGCATTTTTTTTATGGTATGTTATTATATTATATTTATATAATTATAATTATAATATGAGAGAATTACAGTTTTGGTCCCTGAAGTTTCGTACTTTCTTTGAAAGTGGGACCTATACTTTAATATCTCAAATAGTAGTCCCTTAGGTTTAAATTTTGCTTTGAAAATAGGACCTGACCACTAACTTTGTTAAAAAACTCAGGTTAGACCCAGGGGCATTTTCGTCCAATCATGTTTTTGTACTTTTTTTTGTTTTTCATTAATTTTATAAATAACACAAAACTATAAGGACCAACTTGTAATTAACTCTAATATATATAGTGTGGGTATGTATATAAAACACAAGTCTGTATGTATATGTAATTGACCATCTTCTTCGATGGTCACCATATTTATCCACAGAACCACTCTCTCTTTCTTCCTCCATCCACCACCACCACCACCATAACCTCCAAAACCACCGCCCATCTCCGCCACCATCACCATCCAAAAAAACCCACTTGCTCCTCTCCCTCACCCTCCTCCACTCTCACCCTCACTTGTTCCTCTCACTCAACCTCCTCCACCGTCCAACAAAACCCACCACCCACCGGAAAATTCCTCTCCACCTCTGACCACCAAAACTCATTGATATATATATATATGGTTATTATATATATATATATATATAAAACAAAGGAACAACCTTAACCCACCATGAACAGGAATCAAGTCTCGATGAAGAAAACTACAGATTTTATGCTAATCTATTCTCTATTTTGATGGGAGGAATCCTCGATATAATTTTCTGGATAGAGCACAAAAATGGGAAAAGATGTAAACTGCTTAAAAACCGCTCCAACCATTTACGTGACTTTGCTGTGGGTTATGAGACTTCGAAAGTCGCCCGGATCACATTTGGTTTGTAAACCACAATGCTGAATGCGAGTATGTTGCGGGTTTACTAACTTTGAAGTCGCTTTACTCACTGTGAGAAGCCTCCTTTTTTTACTTTGCTTTTCTATTTTGACTTTATAAAGCACCAACACATCACCTTCATCCATCATCCTTTTAAACCCATTTAATTTTCATGCATGCAGTCTTTTCAAACAACTTCCATGCATAAGATGTTGGACGCATATATTTGATGAAATTTGGAGCAACAATATTACAAAGAGAATGAAAATCACAGGGACAATGGTAAAAGGTTGTGGTCAGGATTAGGGGATGATATTGCTTCGATCTGAGTTGTGGTTGGGGTGGATATAACGAAGGACCTGGTGGTTGGGGTGGTCCTGGTCGCGGTGGCGGTCGTGGTGGTTGGGGAGGGGGTTGTAGATATGGGTGTTGTGGTAGATGGTACAGTCGTGGAGGCTGTAGACCACGGTGGGTTTGGATGGGGTGTTGATATAGAGGGAATCGAGAAACTATGCAGGTCATCAGAGGTGTAGAGGTTAAGGCAACAATGGTGAATTGGTCATCGATTGAAGCAAAGCCTTAAAGTGAGTAATGGAAGTTGGATTTGAATTTGTCCTTCGTCCCTGTATATATATGATATATATGCAGACCTGTGTGTTGTATATATAGATACACGCATTATATAAATGTATGCATATATATTAGAGTTAATTACAAGTTTGGTCCCTATAAATTTCATGTTTTCTACCAAAAAAGGAAAATAAAAAGAAATTGCAAAATTAGACAGAAAAAGTAATTGGACGAAAATGCCCTTGACACTAACGATTAAAATAGATGGAGTTAGTGGTCAGGTCCTCTTTTCAGAGCAAATACCAAACCTCAGGACCACTACTTGAGATACGGAAGTATAGGTCCTCCTTTCAAAGAAAATACGAAACCTTAAGGACCAAAACTGTAATTCTCTCTTATAATATTGAATAATTACGGTAGTAAATTTGGTATAGTGTTTTTGGTTAATTTATCATATTTATGCATTTTAGTGCATATTTTTTTTCATTATCTATACTATATTATAAAGCATCTATAAAAAAACTCTTAAAAAATACTACAAGAAAAAACTTAGTTAGTGACCAAAATTTTAGTGACTACTTATATTTTAGTCACTAAATGTGATGTTAGTGACAATGACATAGGTCATCATTAATATTTTGTCACTAAAATGAATTTTAGTGACAAAATAAATTTGGTCACTAAGTGGTCACTAATTCTCATGTAAAAAAATACTTTTCATATCGATCTATTTTCATGACTAAATTTGTGACAATTGTGTTTTTCGTCATTAATATTATAAATTCATGCGTTTAGTGACTAGAATAATTGTAACATCCCCCGTCCCCGTGGTCCGGAACGGGTGATGTTACGAACGAGACTTAACATAAATACACAACTAAATTCAGAGCTATTAATAAACTCTAAACATATATTACAATCCAAACTATCATACCTCAAAAAGACTTTATAAACTTAGAATATTATAAAATAAAGTGATTCTAAGAACTCCAAAATATGACGCTCGATCTCAAGTCCCGTCCCCGTAAACTTCACTTCGAACCTGCTGTGTCAGAAAACAAAAACACGGCTGAGCATATAACTCAGTGAATGGATTATAATATAAGTTCGTAAATAATAATGAAAACATCAATAACGAAGCGAAAGACTTAAAAATTTATTCGATGAAAGTTCTTGAAACTCAAGTTCATAACAAAAGAGATGTTCAGTAATTTTTAAAGACAATAATTTCAAGAACAGTTCAAACTTTAATTTCAAAACGTAATATAAATAAAGTCCGTCAATTCCTGTTGTTGTGTTCGTGGGGTGGCCAAACCACACGAACTGGGTCGGCATGCGGGCACACACAACGAATCCCCCGTGAATTTAACCACGGTCACATATTCTGTGGGTAAAATCTAGAATCGATTCATCCACCCTGGAGCCAACAAAGTCAGCCAAGCCCTTCCAGAGTGGGTTCACGTAAGCCACGTAGGCTTAACTCTGGTGGACCGTCATCTGCAGGACGCTATGACAACAAAGCCGTCATAGAAGGCATCCCAAATAATGTGCCCATTTATTGGGTTCTTCTAAAATCAAAGAAAACTAAATATGTGTCACTTACCCAAATGGCGATCACAGAAATTATAATCTATATACTTCACATTTTTCATAAACAATCTCATACGAGACACATTTTAATAAAACATCAAAATGTTCAAACAATTGATTCAATAAACCAAAATCAATGTGTATGTGTGTGTACAATTTCGCATTTGTTGATCACGTTTGGTTGATCAATCATAAGGCGGTGAACCACCTTTAGGAAGGGTCAACTACAACAAATAGTTGCCCACGATTTAAAAGAATTGAAATATATACCTTGATCGGATTGAGATGCAACATGTGATCAATCGAGACTCAGGATGAAGTTTAACCCGTTCGATTGCCTATTTAAACCATAAATTACTATTACTCGCATATCATAAAACTCAAAGCTTATTATCTTAAGCTTAATTACAAAATTATATTCTCTTAAACATTAAACCGACCACTTGGTGTGCGGTTAAACATCTAAATATAAATATCATCGTTTTGATTCTAATCTTTACCCGTTTGTAATTTTGACAAAAACAAACGTTCCTAAACATATACATGATTATAACTTTGTATTATATAATCATAATCTACCAACCAATTTCAACTACCCTAACTTACCAACTTAAATAACATAACAAGAAATTTATACCTCTAAGAAGGGTTCGTCGCGTAGATTCCGAATATGTAATTATTTCTTCGATTACTTCAAAGATTTGAAAGAAAATCTAGAGAGAAGGAGAGTTTTAGAGAGAGAGAATGATGGCGGTTGAAGAGGGACGATGAATTGTAATTTTACTCTAATTTGATCAATAGTGTTCTTATATATATAATTATATATACGTTTATTATTAATTATTTTTTAATACTTATAAAGAGTTTGGATAATTGACGGTTTTTACCCCTCAACTATCTTTGGTTGCTATTTTTAATTAAGGTTCAATTCGGGTAAGAATAATTATACTTTTTTTTTAAACCTAGTCTTACAATTATTCCCCCCCTTAAAAAGAGATTTCGTCCTCGAAATCGAATTAGACAGGAAACTTACATCGATTAAAGAATTCGGGGTACTCCCGTCGCATGTGTTCCTCAGTTTCCCACGTCGCCTCACGTTCAGAATGATTTTTCCAAATAACTTTTACAAAAGGAATCACTCTCTTTCGTGTACCTCTCTCATCACGATCAATAATCGCTTCAGGTTCCTCGAGATAAGAAAGATCAGGTTCTATGTGTTCCAAGGGATATTCAATGACGTGTAAGGGATGATAGTTGTACCCTCGAAGTGAAGAGACATGGAACACATTATGTATTTGGGATAATTGCGGCGGTAGGGCTAACCGGTAAGCCGCAACGCCAACCCTTTCCAGAATTTCGAAGGGACCAATGTATCTCGGGCTCAACTTTCCTTTGAGACTGAAACGTTTGATGCCACGAGTTGGGGAAACCTTTAAGAAAACTTTATCTCCCGGTTGGAACTCGATAGGTCGTCGTCATTTGTCGGCGTAGCTCTTTTGACGAGTTTGAGCCTCTTTCATCATTTGACGCGCAATTTCGACCTTCTCGGTAGTAATTTGTACCAGTTCTGGGCCTTCAAGAATACGTTCTCCAAGTTCATTCCAACAAGTCGGTGTTCAACATTTTCGGCCATAAAGTGCTTCATACGAGGCCATGCCGATACTCGACTGCCAACTATTATTATAGGAGAACTCTATTAGGTACAAATAACTATCCCAACTTCCATGCCATTCCAACGCACATGCTCGAAGCATATCCTCCAGTGTTTGAATCGTACGTTCAGATTGCCTATCAGTTTGCGGATGAAAGGTTGTACTAAAATTCAAACGTGTGCCCCAAGCTTTATGTAATCCTTCCCAAAATCGAGATGTAAAACGTGGGTCTCAATCAGAGGTAATCGATACAGGAGTGCCATGAAGACGTACAATCTCACGTTGGAATATTTCTGTCAATTTATCAACTGACCATGTTTGTCGGATAGGAAGAAAATGTGCCGATTTCGTCAGTCGGTCAACCACTACCCAAAGTGCATTGCGTTTCAAGGTCGTGCGAGGTAGTCCGACTACAAAATCCATAGTTACATGTTCCCATTTCCACACGGGAATGTTCAACGATTGAAGAAGACCACCCAGACGTTGACGATCACTTTTAACTTGTTGACAAGTGAGACAACGAGCTACAAAATCGGTGATATCTCGCTTCATTCCAATCCACCAGTAATGGGTCTGTAAGTCACGATACATTTTTGTTGTACCCGGGTGAACGGAAAACATAGATTTATGAGCTTCAGTCAGAATCTGATCTTTAAGCTCCGAGTTATTTGGAACACAAAGACGATCTCGAAACCACAACACGTGATCATCATCAATCTTGAATTCCAAACTAACATTCTCTTTTGCTTGCTGGAAGTTCGCCCATAATTCACTGTCGTCTTGTTGGGCTTCTTTTATCCGAGAAATTAGAGTCGGTTCTACGATTAGGTTCGATAGAATTTCCGTTTGTGAACTCGAATAGATTTCCAGTCCGAACCGTTCGATCTCCAAAGCTAACTCTGTAGGAACAAGTAACGAGGAAACCTGTCCCACAGCTTTACGACTTAAAGCGTCGGCGACTACATTAGCCTTACCCGGATGATACTGTATATGAACATCGTAATCCTTTAGAAGTTAGAGCCACCTCCGTTGACGCATATTTAACTCCTTTTGAGTAAATATATATTTAAGGCTCTTGTGGTCGGTGAAAACTTCACATGTCTCACCGTACAAATAATGATGCCAAATTTTAAGTGCGAAGATAACTGCAGCCAATTCGAGATCGTGAGACGGTTAAATTGACCTCGTAAGGCTTTAATTGACGTGATGCATATGCGATTACTCTACCGTTTTGCATAAGAACACAACCGAGACCTATCTTTGAAGCATCACTATAAACTTGAAAACCTCCGGTGCCAGACGGTAATACAAGAACAGGTGCGGTAACCAATCGATGCTTCAATTCCTCGAAACTGGACTCTTGTTCGGAACCCCAATTGAATTTGACTCCTTTTCGGAGTAATCGAGTTAACGGTAGAGATATTTTAGAAAATCCTTCCACGAATCGTCTATAATAACCGTCCAGACCCAGAAAACCACGAACTTCAGATACGGTCGTAGGTCGAGGCCATTTAGTGACGGTTTCAATATTCGTTGGATCGACTTTGACACCTTCCGCAGAGATTACGTGTCCGAGAAAAGATACTTGATCAAGCCAGAATTCACATTTTGAACATTTTGCGTATAACTTTTTCATTCGAAGAGTTTCCAAAACGATGTGAAGATGTTGATCATGTTGCTCTCTTGACTTCGAGTATATCAATATGTCATCGATAAACACGATAACAAAGTCGTCGAGATAATCTTTGAAAACCCGATTCATAAGATCCATAAAGACTGCTGGAGCATTAGTTAGCCCGAAACGCATTACTAAAAATTCGTAGTGCCCATAGCGAGTTCTAAATGCAGTTTTCGGAATATCACAATCTCGGATACGAAGTTGATGGTACCCAGACCAAAGATCAATTTTGGAAAAGTATCGTGCCCCTTGTAATTGATCGAACAAATCGTCGATTCTCGGCAACGGATACTTGTTACGTATCATTACTTTATTAAGCTCCCGGTAATCAATACAAAGACGCATCGTACCGTCTTTCTTTTTGAAAAAGAGAACCGGAGCTCCCCAGGGTGAAACGCTGGGTCAAATGAAACCTTTCTTTAATAAATCATCGAGTTGAGTTTTGAGTTCCTTCATTTCAGTTGGATTCATTCGGTAGGGAGCCTTAGAAATAGGAGAAGCTCCCAGAACTAGATCGATGATAAATTCGACTTCCCGGACTGGTGGTATACCCGGTAAATCGTCGGGAAACACATCAAGATATTCGGAAACAACAGGTACGGATGCAGAAGTAGGGATTATCTGTTCAGGATCTTGTAACGAGGCCAGAAAACTTTTGCTACTTTGCCAAATATACTGCTTCACAGTAATAGAAGTTAAAGCGCTAACATCTTCTTTTGGAGTACCTCCTTGAAAGATTGCCTCTGTTTGTCAACATCCCCAAACAATATTTGTTTGGCGTTACAGTCTATAGTTGCATGGTGGTGTGACAACCAGTCCATCCCAATATTAATTGAAAGTGGGACATATGCATTGGAAGTAGAGTGACCTCCCGTATGCGATCTCCAATAAATAACGGACAATTTGAGAATCGAGTTAACACATATATTGAACCACCCATTGGGGTAGATATTACGACTGGACATTCGGTGGTTTGTTCATAAGGTTTTAACCGGAATTCTAATTGTTCAAAAACAATAGAGTGTGTTTCCCCGGTATCAAACAAGGCATAAACAGATAAATCATTTAGGTTAACATGGCCTGAAATCATACCCGCTTGAGATTTGTCGCCAGGTAACGCAAAGACTCGCCTACTAGTAGTTGCTTGTTTTCCTTTTCCTTTTCCAGCTTTAGGACAATCTCTGGCCATATGCCCTTGTTCTTGACAATTAAAACACGAACCGGTCATCTTTAGACACAGACCCGGCCGATGTCGAAGATTACACTGATTACAAATATTAATTGGGCTTGAAACATTCCGACTTCCACTGCTAGACAACACTGGAGATCGTGTCGTGAATTGACTTGAAGTTTTATGTGGGTTAATGTTCGACTTTGACTTTACGAAACGAGGGTTGCCTTGGAAAGATTCAGGTCCACGTTTCTTATTGTCAACGCGTGAAGTTAACTGTTGTTGTTGTGACCGATCAATATTCTTCGCTGCGTCGGCCACCTATGTAACAGTATTAAAAGGAAGATTCAAGAGACTATCCTTATACTTCGAGTTAAGTGTCCATTTAAACTTATTGGCTTGTTGCGCTTGTGTGCCTGCGGTATTTCCTGCAAAACGAGAAAACTTAAGAAAACAAGCCATATAGTCGACAACGGTTTCTTCCTCGCCTTGTTGGATCGTTGAATATTCCCGCATATAAGCATCACGATCTGCCGCCGTAAAATACTGATTGAAGAAAAACTCTTTGAAGTTATCCCAAGATAAGTTCTTAACAGATGGGTCAGTTTGAACGCAAGCTTCCCACCAATTGTTCGCTTCTTTCTCAAACTTATAAGTAGCCAAGCGGACCCTGTACTCATCTGGAATATCTAAGACATTAAAAATCTTTTCGATGTGCCGAATCCAGTGTTCAACATCTACTAAATCTACGACCCTTGAGAAAGATTGAGGTTTCTGTTTATTAAACCTCTCCAGCCATGTATGCATTTCTCCCATTGGATTACCCGAACTTGATCCAGGATTTCCAGTATTTGCTGTAGGAACAGAATTTGGATTTGGATTTGGATTTGAAGGAAGATTTTGTGCTGTCTGTCGCATAGCCTGGATGGCTTGCTCAAGATATGTAGGAATCATACTTGACATGGTCTGACGGACCACATCAGCAATATTAGGTTCACTAGTACCGCCCACTGGATTGGGATTTGGGTTACCCTCAGGTTGAGATCTGGACTTGCGTAGGCGACCCCGTCTCGACATTCTAATACAGAACAATATCAAAATCAGAATTCAAAACATTTACAGATTGAAAATCAATAAATAGAATTAAATTCTAGTATACCCATTCTAATGTCTACCCAATTCTCACAGGTCAAACTTATTTAATCTACAAGTCGTAACATATGCTCTGATACCATATTTGTAACATCCCCCGTCCCCGTGGTCCGGAACGGGTGATGTCACGAACGGGACTTAACATAAATACACAAATAAATACAGAGCTATTAATAAACTCTAAACATATATTACAACCAAACTATCATACCTCAAAAAGACTTTATAAACTTAGAATATTATAAAATAAAGTGATTCTAAGAACTCCAAAATATGAGGCTCGATCTCAAGTCCCGTCCTCGTAAACTTCACTTCGAACCTGCCGTGTCAGAAAACAAAAACACGGCTGATCACATAACTCAGTGAATGGATTATAATATAAGTTCGTAAATAATAATGAAAACATCAATAACGAAGCGGAAGACTTAAAAATTCATTCGATGAAAGTTCTTGAAACTCAAGTTCATAACAAAAGAGATGTTCAGTAATTTTTAAAGACAATAATTTCAAGAACAGTTCAAACTTTAATTTCAAAACGTAATATAAATAAAGTCCGTCAATTCCTGTTGTTGTGTTCGTGGGGTAGCCAAACCACACGAACTGGGTCGGCATGCGGGCACACACAACGGATCCCCCGTGAATTTAACCACGGTCACATATTCTGTGGGTAAAATCTAGAATCGATTCATCCGCCCTGGAGCCAACAAAGTCAGCCAAGCCCTTCCAGAGTGGGTTCACGTAAGCCACATAGGCTTAACTCTGGTGGACCGTCATCTGCAGGACGCTATGACAACAAAGCCGTCATAGAAGGCATCCCAAATAATGTGCCCATTTATTGGGTTCTTCTAAAATCAAAGAAAACTAAACATGTGCCACTTACCCAAATGGCGATCACAGAAATTATAATCTATATACTTCACATTTTTCAAAAACAATCTCATACGAGACACATTTTAATAAAACATCAAAATGTTCAAACAATTGATTCAATAAACCAAAATCAATGTGTATGTGTGTGTACAATTTCGCATTTGTTGATCACGTTTGGTTGATCAATCATAAGGCGGTGAACCACCTTTAGGAAGGGTCAACTACAACAAATAGTTATCCACGATTCAAAAGAATTGAAATCCATACCTTGATCGGATTGAGATGCACCATGTGATCAATCGAGACTCAGGATGAAGTTTAACCCGTTCGATTGCCTATTTAAACCATAAATTACTATTACTCGCATATCATAAAACTCAAAGCTTATTATCTTAAGCTTAATTACAAAATTATATTCTCTTAAACATTAAACCGACCACTTGGTGTGCGGTTAAACATCTAAATATAAATATCATCGTTTTGATTCTAAACTTTACCCGTTTGTAATTTTGACAAAAACAAACGTTCCTAAACATATACATGATTATAACTTTGTATTATATAATCATAATCTACCAACCAATTTCAACTACCCTAACTTACCAACTTAAATAACATAACAAGAAATTTATACCTCTAAGAAGGGTTCGTCGCGTAGATTCCGAATATGTAATTATTTCTTCGATTACTTCAACGATTTGAAAGAAAATCTAGAGAGAAGGAGAGTTTTAGAGAGAGAATGATGGCGGTTGAAGAGGGACGATGAATTGTAATTTTACTCTAATTTGATCAATAGTGTTCTTATATATATAATTATATATACGTTTATTATTAATTGTTTTTTAATAATTATAAAGAGTTTGGATAATTGACGGTTTTTACCCCTCAACTATCTTTGATTGCTATTTTTAATTAAGGTTCAATTCGGGTAAGAATAATTGTACTTTTTTTTAAACCGAGTCTTACAATAATAGTCACTAAGTTGAAAATTCTAGTGACCAAAAAAATGATGGTCACTAAGTTGGAAGTTTAAGTGACCAATAATAAGTAGTCACTAATTTGAAATGATTAGTGACCAAAAATAGTGGTCACTAACTAGTTGATGTCACTTAGAAATATTAGTGACAACGAATGGTCGTCACTAAATTGAATGTGTTAGTAACCAAAAAATAGTGGTCCCTAAGTGGATTCATTACTTGTTTGATTATATTAAGTTGGATGGGTTAGTGACAAAAAAATGGTGGTCACTAAATTGAAAGTGTTAGTGACCAACAAAAAGTAGCTACTAAATAGTATTCATTAATCATATAGTAGGAAGAGTTAGTGGGCAAAAAATGATGGTCACTAAATTGGATGTGTTAGTAACCAAAAAATAGTGATCACTAATTTGAAAGTATTAGTAACCAAAAAATAGTGGTCACTAAATGGTATTCAATACTTTGATAAATATAGTGAGTTAGAAAGGTTAGTGACCAAAAGAATAGGGGTCACTAAGTTGAAAAGGTTAGTGATTAAGAAATTGTCATCACTAAGTTAGAAAGGTTTGTGACCAAAAAATTGTGGTCACTGTGTACTAAATCGTGGAATCTATCTAATAAATAGAATTTTAGGGGCTAAAAGTACCAATTTCGCAAATTCTTAAGAAACATGCGGGTACTTTCCTGGTTCGACACAACCCATGACCCGATCGTCATCACCCGATTTAAAACATTTGGGTCAATTTATTTGGTTTCCTTCACCGATCATCAAAAACCCTAGCCTTAACTCTCTCTCTCTCGATCGACACACCTATCGACTTTTGTTCCCTCAGAGAACCGATATCAGCTTTCAGGAAACAATCAAACAACCGATTTTGGTGTTGTGATTGAATTTTTGCTCGAAATCAAACAACTGATTTTGGTAAGTATTGTTATTTATTTCGTAGCAATTTAGGAACAAATCTCTAATCCTCTGTGTTTCTCACAATCGAGAATCCAAACCAGTTTATTGTGATATCATGTTTATTATTGTTGTTTTACTTTTCCAATTTCTTCAATAATGGTTTATCTTCAGTCTCCAATTTCGATTCACTGTCTTTTCCTTAAGGCTTTTGAATTGTGATTTCGAAATTCTAGTGACTACTTCCAAAAAACGTAGTTTAACAAAACTCGTCGCTTAACAATCAAATACCTACATTCAATAATTAAGATCTAGCAAACCAATACATGAAGACATGTTACGTTGCTATTAATTTCTATGATAACAAATTAATAATCCATGCTTCATTATTTTAATGCTTTAATATGCAACTAAGTCTTATAAGTATGCACTAGTTAAGTGGGATTAATCAGGCTGCTCTTCTGCAATTTGAGTTTGGTACTCCAGAAACTGAATCATATATCATATACCTAAGGTACTTTTGTTACTCCATTCCAATTTTCTATATCTTACCCCCTCCATTACATGTCTCTGTATCTTACTCACACTTTGATTGTTTAAAAAAAATAAGGATGGGCCTACTTCATAGTTATGTTGTGAGCCTAGGTGTAGGGCCGATATGGCTGGGATAGAAACCCGTCCTAAAACTGTCTCTTTGACAGCAAATTTGGAGTTTTTCTTGTTCTTCGTAGAGCCTCCAAATTGCCTCAATAACTTGTCTAGGTACTTGTCATTATTAGAGTACTCCGTCCAATGATTAAATGGTACTATCGTTTTCATTTCCGGATGTACCATAAAAATGAAGTGCTATAATGTTTTAGCTGATGATATTTTCTTTATCCCCCAACTTGGTATCTTTATCTACTTTCATTTCTTGATTTACCCATTTCATACTCTGTTCTAATTTACTTGTTTGATCTCTCAAACGATCTCAGTTTTAATCCATGTTCTATACTATGTTTCTCTAAACTATCTCCATACTAGGTAAGAACGTTATGTTGGATTTGCTCAGAGATAAGTTTCCGAAGGCTAACGAATTTGGAAGTGAAGTAATTCCAGGTGCAACTTCAATTGGCTTGCGGGTAAGTATGTTTCTATAAAACAATCTGCAAAGCTCATTTAGAGGTTGTTTGGTCGTCCTGTATTGATAAAGTTGTATGTGTCGATTAACCTGTTTGTATAGATCGGGAAAGTTTTTGTTTGGGAGGGTTTTTTCATAGATGGAATGAGCGTGTTTTTAATTGGGAGGGCAGACTTGGAATTTTTTTTGGCTTTCTTCATAAAACTTCCCTTGAATAAGCCACTTTCTATATCATTCGGCCACTAGCAAATATTTATTTATAACTGACAGAAGAAGTTGTGAATCTCATTAGGCTTATTAAGCTGCAAAACATACAAACCCTTAGTATCAATGCTTTCAAATACTTGCATCTAGTTATCGATTTAAAGCCCAAGATTGTTAAGATTATGAAATTTCTTCCATTCCTTTTAGGTACAAGCATACCTGTATGATGCTTGTTGGGAAGACGTTGGTAGCATTGAGGCTTTTTATCATGCAAATCTAGGAATTACCAAGAAGGCAAAACCAGATTTCAGGTCAGCTGCATACCCTTTTTGGCATATAACTAAGTAAAACTTGTTCAACTGGTTATCTGTATACATTCCCATTTTGTTCATATAAATTCTTATTCACGATGATGCAGTTTCTATGATTGTTCTGCTCCAATCTATACATAACCGCGATATTTACCACCTTCAAAAATGTTGAATGCTGATGTTACAAACAGTGTGATTGGTGAGGATTGTGTGATGAAGGTACTTATGATATATGTTATGCAAATGAATCACCTCTGCTTTCATTCTGTAGACCCTTTTCTGAGTAAAATTGGTTTCCTTACAGAACTATAAAATTCATCATTCAGTGATTGGTCTTCGGTCTTACATCGGTGATGGTGTTATTATTGAAGACATTTTGCTCATGGTAGATGACTACTATGAGGTTACCTAACTTGTTAAGAAAACCAGTCCTTTTTCTTGTTTCCTTTTTCTTATAAGTTATGTTTGTTATATGGAGCAGACTGATTCAGACAGAAGGTTGTTAGAAGCAAAGGGTGGGGTTTCAATTTTGTCCTGGAAGTGAAATTTACAACTGATTACACTAGTCAGTCAACAACATATTTCAAATTGTACTAGCAGTTGGGACAAGTACGACATTTGAAAAAGGAAATGTTTGAAAACACCTATTGTTGTAGTCTAAAATTTTACTCATATTGAATGACAATAAGTTCTAGTAGTGTTCATTTTCAACTTCAATTGCCTACAGATAGAGGCTGATCAGGATCATAAAAATCAGTGGTAGCAACAGAATCAGTGAAGGTACCACTTGTTAGGTTATTCATCTCTATTATTTAAATATTAAATGTTAACCATTTCACATTTGATATTTTTACTATGCGAACCTCTGCTATTTGACAATGTGTTTGTTGCGACACTAGTTGATAAACTGTTGTCCGACAATGTGAGAGGCTCTGTAAGTAGAAATAAACTTTTGTAAGGTCAAAAGTATGTTGTTGAGTATTTAAGCGTTATATTTATCATCTAAACATCTAAATTATGAGTATTTAAGCGCTAATTTGGTATTTAGACAGGTGTAATGTATCTTGTCGTATTTGTATATTGTAAATTTTCAGTAGTACATAACTACATACAACAAAATGACACTGTTATTGGCAACTTTTGCCTGTAAACCTTAATTAAAACCTTTCAGGGTTCCACAATGTGGTTGATCTGGGACTTGTATATGGTCATTGTGTGGTTTCAATTTGGGCAATTAAGGAGACTTAATTGGTAGATAATATAGTTGCAAAACTTGCTAGTTGTAAAGGTTTGGAAAAATAGGCACTGTAGGAAAAGAGGCCCATTGATCCACTATTGAGGTAATCTATGTGAATAGATTGGAAAAGTTGGGATTTCTTGTTTTTTAGCAAAATTACGAGAACCCCCCAACTACCTTCTTCTTTTCTTTAATACCCTAATTCTATATTACATTTTAGATCAGACTATTGATAGTAGTTAACTTACTAGTTGTGATAATATTTAACTTATTTATGTGAGCCTCTTGTTCAAACATGCTTACCACATTTCAACTTACTTATCAACATGGTTAAAAATGCATGTCAGGTGCTCTAATCCACCTTGTGCTAAACCCACTAAACTCAATAACTCTATAATTTTGTTCATGACCTAGTCTCATTCGTATTTTTGCATCAGAAGAAGCATATAATATGGTATTTTGTCCTTAATGCTTGACGTGGAGTGACCCAATTTAATGCTGCAAATACAAAAATGATGCCGAAATCTTTACGATGACTAACTTCATTGCAGCATATCAACATAATGAAATATTGGAATTTGAGAAAATCATCAAGGTAAGATATTGACCGTTATGTACCCATAATTTAGGGGGTGTTTGGTTGGGGGTATTAGAAGATAGGGAATGGGAGTGATATTCATTGTAGGCGTTTGGAACAATTAAGAAAAAGGAATGGAATGAAAGATGTTGTTTGGTTAAGAGGAATATAATTAATCATTATATTAGAAGTGGGTAAAATCCATACCTACCAAATTTGGGAGGAATAAAAAGAAATGGCGGAGCATTTATCTGGTTCCCTAATTGTGAAGACCGTCTTCTCCTTCACCATCGAAGCCCACAAAAATTGCTTTTTCCCCACTGGTTGCTCAAAATCAAATAGCATGGTTCAATCGATCATCTTCAATAGATTGATCTCGATCCTTCAATAGATCGCTTCCCCTCTTTGTAGAACTCGGCAACAACAACACACTCGATCGATCCTCGACCTGTAACTTCATGTTTGTTTCTTTTTTCCGTCTTATCTTTGTTCGATTTTCTTTGTTGGATCCCGATCTTTGTTCGATTTTTTCTATCTTATCTTTGTTCAATTTTTTCTGTTGGATCCCGGTCCCAAAAGAAGATAAGAATCCTGTTGGATCCCGATCTCTAACACAATATAGAAGTAGTCGTACTATTGCTCCGATCGATCTGTGACTTTCTTTTGTTCAATTTTTTCTGTTGATTCATTTGATTTTTTATGTTTTCATCTTGGTTCTATTTGATTTGATCTGTGATATTCTTTTCTTATTTGATTTTTTTTCTGTTTTTTGTTCAATTTATTCGATTTTCACCTGAATAAAGGGTTTACTATGGTTATTTTCTAACCGAAATAGGGTCACCGGAGTAAAGTGAGGAAGAAAGCCCATTAAAGGTACAATGGTTTTTTCGTTTCCAAACATCAACAATACAAAGGAATGGACATTAATGCAAAACAATATAATGAGAATATTCATTCCCATTCCATGCTATATTCATTTTCATTTTCATTCCCATTCCTTTAAATGAACCAAACGCTTAGACAAAATCAATTATGTGTGATTCATTCATGTGTTCTCTTTCCCTTTCCCTCTGCTTGCTCCTGCCAACTCCCTAATCATATGAATGCAAATTCTCAAAATAATATGTGGCAGGGTAACAGAAGAACCATCATGGATGATCCCTTCATCAAAAATTATATCAAAGATCATCTGAAAAACATCAGAACTCAAGTCCTACTCAGGCTGATCAAGCCATACAGATCCCCTTCATATCAAAAGGTAGCAATTCTTTTTGTATGGCCCAAAAATATTTTAAGGGAATCATATACATGGACATACATACATATATACTCGAAATTGGGAAAGTTCAGATGAGAACGTTAAATATTTTGAAAAGTGGTAACCAATTATTTCATGTATTATTCATGAATAATCCTCTATTTTCATTACAAATATCATGTAATTTCAATATAAATAATTTTCATCATTGATACCTATCGCGCATTATGAATAATCTGTTCGCCATGTTCTCAATATATTTATGGTTGTCATTTGAATTTGCACCTACCCTAATACATGCATATATACATGTACTTATATAATTATAAATTTATTAATGGATTTATAAACACTTGTTGCCTTTACGGGGTAACTAAACGTTTCTACCATTCCGATATGTACTCTGGCCAGAACCCACCACCGCATTGTCGTGAAAATCTCCAGAATGATCCATCATCGCATCACCGTGACTGTTTGTTTCGATGTCACACAACCCATTTCTGACAGTGCTTCAAGAACCTAAATCTATGAGAAAGATTCTAGTTTTATTTAAAGTTCTTGACGTTGTTTGCCTTCAAGTTTTAAGCAGGCATGATTATGATGGTGCCGCTGTTGATATCTTTTGTTTGGGGAGTCTAGTCTGCCAACTTTGTATAAAAATGTGAACTACAGGTTTAATATATTCTGCAACTTTATGATGCTTAGATAGGAGAACGTTAAACTTGAAATTAAATTTAGGTTTTAATTATTCAATTTTCTAATGAAATGTTTTCTAATTCTAAAATGGGTTCATCTTTTTGGTTTGAAAGTTTAGTTTTTTTAATCTGTTTTTGAATCATTATTCAAAAGTGATCTTCGTGGAAATCAATTATCTGGTCAAATCCCAGATAAAATTGGTGATTGAAGTACCCTTAAGAACTTGTAAGAACTTGGAATTGAACTTAGTTTTTTGGAATTATAGGGTTTCTGTTTATAATGTAGTTTAAATTCTAATTGAATTGTGTTTATTAGGGATTTATCGTTTAATATGTTATCTGGAGACATATTGTTTTCGATATTGAAGTTAAAGCAGCTCGAGATCTTGTAAGTTTCGTACCTATCGTAGGTTGAGTATTTAATTTTATGTTGTAAGTTTTGGGCTAAATTGATGACACCATTCCCATTGTTATTATTACTTACAGGATCTTGACAAACAATCAATTGATCGGTTCGATCCCTTCGACATTGTCGTAGATTCCAAATTTGAAGATTTTGTAAGTGTTTTCGTATAGTCTTGGTCATCATTTCGATTAAAATGGATATATTTATATCTATAATGTCTACTCCAGGGACTTGGCACAAAACCGACACAACGGTGAAATATCGAGGCTTGTATACTGGAATGAGGTTTGACAGTATCTGTAAGTTTCTAAAACTCGATACTTTCGAAAGCTATTTACAAAATTTGACTGAAATATGATCGAATAATGCATCGGTTAAGGAGCAACAATTTGGTCGGCGAGCTCTCTCCCGATATCCGTCAGCTGAAGAGGCCTGTGGTATTTGTAAGTTATAGTTTTACACGTACAAGTGGGATATAATTGGAGTAGCACACGTACAAGTGGGATATACGGGGTATATTTGGTGTGGTTTTAAGTTTGTGATCGTTTTTTCTTACGCATAGATTACTTATACAACGATGTGCGGAACAATATTTAAGTGGTACAATTCCTTCCGATATCGGAAACTGCACCGGTTTCCAGGTCTTGTAAGTACTCTGACTTGAGAATGTACATTTATGGAAACAAGCGCTTTGCTCTTTTAGGTAGAGGTGAGGTCTAATCACATCTTAACCTCTGGATCTAGTTTGGAGCACGATTTCCTAGGTCCGTTTTGATTAACATTTATGGAAATATCGAGCATGGTTTGTTTTGGTTAACCGTTGCTTTATCGTTAGGGATCTTGTGTACAACCAATTAACAGAGAGATACCATTCAACATCGGTTTCCTACAAGTTGCTACATTGTGAGTCTTTCTTTGACTATTTTATGATCAATTCTTATATCTTTGTTTAATTTATTGTACTCGTTTAGTTTTGCGTATTTGAGTGTATTTTAGATCACTCCAAGGAAATGAGTTATCAACGAAAATACCGTCTGTAATTGGACTCATGCAAGCACTTGTCATTTTGTAAAAGCGACCTTATACAATTATTCCATATTCAAAAACCAAGATTTATGCGTTCATCATCTCTTACTAGATTCATATTGCAGGGACTTATGATTATTGTAATATAACAATTATAGTAGAAATTAAATATATTTTTTCATATTATTTTAATTTAGTGACCACTTTCTTTGGTCACTAATAGAAGTTAACGGATGTTAATGGAGTCGTTATCTTGAAAAATTAGTGACGACATTTAGCGATTTAGTGACGATATTTAGTGACTAAATTAGTCGTCACAAACATAGTGACCACTTTAATTTTGTCACTAATTAGTGACCAATTTTGTATTTGGTCAGTATCATAAATCAGTGACGGACCTTTAGTAACGAAAAGTGACCACCAAAATTTTGTTTAGTGACCAATTTTAGGTTGTTAGTGACCAAAATCTTTTTGTCACTAATCAGGATTTTTTTTAGTCACAATTGCTAAAGTTTAATGTACTTTTATTTAATGTTAATTATTTAAAATCTCTTAAAAACAACCATTAAAGGTTTTTGTACTACATTTCATTTATTTCTTAACTTTCAATCCTTATCTCTAACCACTTTCAACTCACTAAAATCACTCCCCACATAACTAAATACAGGATAAAAATCTAAAATACAATTAACAAAATCTAACAGAATATTTAATGTTTATTTTATTAAAAAAACATTATATTATTAAACTATCGAAGAAACTCTTAAAAACAAGCTTTTATGCATTAAGTTTTGTTTATTGATACACATTAATTAAAATTCAAGATTACAAGTCATGATTCATGAGTACAAAATTCTAAATCTATATGTTTGAATTCATAACTAACTGATAAACATAATACATAATCAAAACAAAATAAATATCTTAATTTAAATATAAAAAATTTAAAATATGGGCAACGCTAATGTCACCCTTTAGTAGGGGTGTTGAATGCATGGGTAATGGTGCCAATGATTTTTAAGGTTTATACTATCACATCACTTGACATATATATATATATTATCTTTATATATATAATGTTTTATTACTTTCCATTTATTTTATAAATTTGTAACTTTTGATTTTATTATAACTTTGTAAAATATATTTTTCTTTATGTTAGTCAAATTTAATTAAATGCAAAAAAATCCGATTACCCAGAAATATAAGATTACTTTGTAGATGGCACATCTTCCAAAGTATTATGAGAAATTATAGACCATCAATAACATCAAATCATGTTGGGGTTCCTTTTACAATGCATCAAAAACATGGGTTCGTGAACCTGTTGTTAACAAGACTACTCGTGGATGGCCCTTGTTGAAGGATAAGCTTTTCAGAAATACTCATGTTGATCCCTCATTTGCAACTCATGTTGATCCGTCTGTTGCAACTCATGTTGACCCATCTTTTACAAGTGAAAGACCCCTTAGACGTAGTAGTTCGAACGCGTCTACATTTGTTGACTTGGAAAAAATGAGCTACCAAGAACCAGCGAGACACAGTTCTTTCATGTTCAAAAATTATAATGCACATCCACACATCAATCAATTTGCAGCAATGTTTCACCCTTACATCACGCAGGTACATGATGTGAGAGGTGATGGAAATTGTGGATTCCGAGCAATAGTTATCTCTCTAGGTCTTCATGAAGATGCATGGCCCACAATTCAGTTTAACTTGATGGAAGAGTTAGAAACAAACAAGACATAGTACATCAACGCTTTTGGAGGTGAACATTGGAATATTACTTATAACACTTTAAACTTCTTTCGATCAGATCAAGGTGCACCAGTTGAACACTGGATGACAATGCCTGAAATAGGTGTCTTGATTGCTTCAAAATATAATGTGATATTACACGTTATAAGTATGGACGACCGTGGGACATACTTGCCGCTTAGGTCCACTCCGCCAGTGTGGTATCAACTTGTTGTTTTTACAATTGGGTACGTTAATGGTAACCATTATGTGAAACTAGATATGGTAGAAGGATACTCGTTTCCTACTATTGTAGCGCATTTTTTCCATTACACTTATCCATGTGCTGTCAGGGGTGAGCAAAACCCGCTCGACCCGAACTACCCGACCGACCCGAGACCCGAACTACCCGAACTGGAGCCACCCGAGAGACCCGAATACCTGACCCCCCGAACCCGAACTATTCTGCGGGTAATACGGATCGGGGTGGGTATCCAAACCCCCCACCTGAACCCGTCCGAATATCCGAATTGTTTTTTATTTTTAAAATATATTTATTTTAAATTAAATATTATATATATATATACATACCTGATAATATATATTAATTCTAAACCTAAATACAAAATCGATTTCCTCTCGGCTCTCCAATCGAATATCGATAATCTCTTCTCGGCGATTCACGAACACAAAGACTCCAAAGTTCAATCGATCTCCTCTCGGCTCTTGGCTTTCGACTCTGACTCCAGCGATCGGCGGTCGGCGGCCAGCTCCAACCACTGGCGCAAATCCTCCAGCCGCCTGCCCACCTCTGTAAGTCCAACCACCGACGCAAAATTAGTCTAATTCACTCCCCATTCTCTCCATTACACCTCTGTAATTGGTTTTACACTTTGCTTTGAAGTTTGAATTACTTTGTTTTATTTGGTTTGAATTAGGTTTTGTTTTGTTTTACTTTGATTTGAATTAGGTTTTAATTGGTTTTACACTTTGCTTAATAGAAGCTACTCCAGCCACTATTGATTTTTATTTTGAATTATGTAACACCCCGAGTTTCGTGAGGTATCAATTCAAGTTAATACAGAAACCGATATATCAAGGAAAAATAAGATTTTTGATTTTGGACTTTCATCCTAGATTTTATAGTCTAGATTGATGAAGGATTCAATTACGAGTCCAACGGTTCTTTCCGGAGCAAAAACGGAGCTATAACGAAGAAGTTATGGCCAAAAAGTTTCAGTACGCGCTAGGCTATAATGCCCGACGATTGTGATAGTGTCACAATCGCCTGTCAAGGTCGTTGGAGCCCAGAAACGCTCGGTACAATCTCAGCGATTGTGCCCGGCGATTATGACATTGTCACTATAGCCTGGCACAATCGCCTGGGTGTTTCAGGGTGTTAAAATCGCGATTTTCAGCCCCAAACTTCATTTCTTCATAACTCTCTCATTTCAACTCCGATTTGGGCGATTCAAGTTGCTACGATTTCGTTTTTGAGATATTTTCAAGGATATGTAAAGAGATTGGAAGTATATTGGAGTATACTAGAGTATTTGGTCGTGGTAAGCTTCTCATCTCTCACTATTCATCTTCTTCCCCAAAGTTTTCTTGATTTTCATCCATCCTTTGTTCTCCCTTTCATAGATTGGAGTTTTGAAACCATTTTGGTGAACTAGAAGTGTTTTGGTTGGTGGATTCAAGATTGGGTTAAGGCAATCTTCTATTCTCTTCGGTTATGGAAGTTAGGGTTTCGGTAGTAATGGAGGTATTCATGTAGATGGTTTGGGAAACGATTATTTGTGGTTGATTATGTTTATTTATGGTTGAATATGTATGGATTTAGGTTTTGGAAGTTTGGTCTTGAGAATCCAAGTGTTCTTCAAAGGAGCTCTAATTGGGGGAAAATCTAGATTTAGCCTAAATCTAGCGAGGTGAGTTCAAGTTGATTTGTGAAAACGGTGTACATGTCAAAATGGTTATTTTTAAAATGTTTATGTTTTACACCAAATGGTTAACTGCTGATAAGTTTTAGTATTTGGTTATATTTATCTTTATAAACTCATGAAACATGCATTTTGGTGATTTTAGGCATATTGACAAATAAAACTTGTTGACATGTTTCTTTGACGTATTTTATATAAATGGAGTCCATTTGATGTAAATGTCATTTACATGATTTTGTTCTTATGTCTATTTGGAAAATGTGTATAACTGTGTCACGAAATATTTTGGGAAATAAGAGTAAAGAGTTTATTTGGGAAAATGGTTTGCCTCAAACAATGTTGAGTTCGTGTTATTTTACACTTTTGGGTCGTTGTGTCTTCGTTAGTCGGTTAAACGTGTTTTTAATGTTTACAAAGGCTTCGTTGGTGATTTACGTAAAGTGTTGGGCCTTTGGCTCAGTTTTGACTAAATGAGTCGCGTGGACATTTGTCCGAATTTTTAACCATCGTGGGTTTTAAGTGTTGACGATTAATTCGTGTCATTGGTGAGTTACATGCTTTGGGTGCTTTGGTCATTCTTTTGGAGTCATGTAATGTTAGCTAGTGTCATAATGGATGGCACGTAAGTCTGTCGGTTGTGTAAGGCCTGAGGTTTTAGGTTACTTTTAGTGACCGCTCGGGTTTGCTAGCGAGTAGGAATTTGTGGTTTGAGCCGCAGAGTTGGAACTCGTCTAGATTGGATTAGGCATCCGGTTGCTCGTAAGACCGCGGGGCGGAACTCGACGGAGTATGGCAAGGGGAATCAACAGGTTCGAGGATTGTGATGTCTGTTATGACATGGGAACTAGAACCGGGGCACGTTGGTGAAATCCAATAACATCGCGGGTGGCCCCATTCACGTGTTCTCGCCACCCAAGATGGAAACGTTTAGATGACATACAAGGAAGTCGCGTGAACGGTCTACTTGCGTGTTACTCTATTCTCAGTGTATACGGGTCTCTTCATCGTTGACTCGTGGTATTTTATATGGTAATGTCGTATTTTACCAAATTGGGTTTTTATGTGGTCGACGATAAATGATGGCTTTAATATTGGGTTCCCCCACGTATATTAAGGCTTGAATGGAATGCGTCATTCCTACGTTTTCAGTATTTGGTTTCCTTTCATTTTATGGTTGCGTGAGTTTTGAGTTAAATATAAGTTTACGAAAGACATTTTATATTGGAATCTTTCTGTAAAACATCTTGGTTTGGTTAGCGATCAACGTGGTGTCTCTTTCCTTTAAAATATATACTTATTGGTAAATGAGTTATTTCATAAGCAAAGCATATCATTTTGAAAGATTATGACTTTAATTGAATTCTTACATTTTAAACGATTTATTTATATATGTTGAAAACTCTTGAGCTTACTAGGCATTAAACCTAACCTTTTTATTTGTCGGCATGTGCATCAGGATTCCAGTTGGGGGTTGAGTTCTAGCAATGCTTTGAAGATGAAGAGTCTTAGCTAGACGTAAAAGTAAGTAATTGGTGAAGTCTTCCGCAAGTTGGAGATAGCGATTGTTATTGGGTATTAGTAGCACCCGTCCTTTTTAGTCTGTATGTATAGATTGTGTACGTGTATTGAGGTTGAATCTAAATTGTGGTTGTAGATGATCCGGTTATTGATGTATTTAGAAAATTTTAATGAAGTTGCTATTTCCAGAATTTAGGGTGTTACAAGTTGGTATCAGAGCTTAAGTTTGAGAGATTTAGGTATTGATTGTTGGATGCCTAGACTCAAACTAGCGTTATTATAAGTGATTGAAAATGAAGTTGCACATTAGGAACCTTAAGATAAGATATTTTGGAGTTGATCGAGTCGCTAGAAACGGGAAATTTGTCAAGGGTCGCAAGGATGATCATGTATGGTAGTTCATAATGGCACCTGGACAGTGTTATGGTGAACCTACATATTACATGTGAATACTTGAACTACCTTGGTATGATGACCGTTGGGGTAGTGAGAAAGTTTCTAAGCGAGTAATTTAAGGAAAGGTTGATGTCTATAGCAATGTTGCATTGAAGTGATAGTTAAGTGCGATGAATGCATTAAGTTGATCATCTTGAGTCTGAATTATTGGTTGGATTAGAACTATAAGTTCGTTAGACCACTTTTATTTCGAGGAGAAATTGTAAGTTAACCGAATTAGTGGGTTTGTGGCTCTAAGATGTTTGATGCACCCGGATGACAATAGTATGTCGGAAAATAGAGGAGTGTAGTCCTAAGATGCTGAGTGCCGACCAAATCTATGCACAAAATTTATTTCTTAAAATGAGTTTGCATAAATTGTTTCTCGTATTCTCAAAACATAAAGTGAGCTATATTATAAAGTCTTGATAAAGCATTTATTACTCATCGGATTTTAAACCACGAGTTTAAGCATGCATAAGATTGTTTTGTTGCACGCGACTACATATTGTTGTTAAAAATCACTTCGTCCACGTTCCGTGTGTAACGTAGTTTTTCGGATATTGTAATATTCGTGTTTTAATGTTATTTAAGTTATTGGGCAAGTAACTGTGGACTTTTTGACCTTGACATTGGATCTCCTCCGCGTTTGTTAAGGTTTTAAAGGAAGAGTTGTCCCATGTTTGAGTCGGAATTTCTTGAGAATTTTAGTCTGTACGAGTCGCGTTGAATTTTATGGATTATTGTTTTACGATGTTCTGGAGCATGTGAGTGTACATTGAGTTGCGTGAGTTTCAATTTTATTGCGTATAAACTTACGAACTTTTGGGCATAGTGTCTGATGAAGGTTTTGTTGAAAAGGGCCACTTTATCTTACGTTGCGATTTAGAGTTTGACATTTTGGAATTCTTGTCGTATTACGTTTTTATTTTATTTTATTTTTTTATTTATGTTGGGAAATGAAATTTTGACACCGTTTGATTTTAGCGTTATTGAGTTTTTATGAAAATTCAGTTGAGTTTTATGGTGTCTTATCTTACGACTTTTTACGTCGCGTAGATGAATTTTAGGACGTATATACATACGTTATTGTGTGCATTGATTTATAAATTTTGGTAATAGACGTCATCCTACGCGTTGTTTTGGGAAAGTTTCATTTTCACGTGATTTATCTCTGGGCTATATTTAAGTGTCACTCGTTGCATACTAATTTTATTTGGATTAAATTATTCCGTTGGTGTGAGTAATTGTATAAAAAAATCTATGTTGTTTCAGATAGAACTGTTTATTTAAACGTGTTTCAATTGTAAACTTTGCTGTCCTAAGTTTCCGCAATGCATGAAATGAGTTTTCTGTTTGCATGACGTTGTTGTTACCGCGTTGGGTAAGTGTGTTTTATATGTGCGGCCCAGAATTGGGACTCGATTTAAAATTTATTTACGTTCCTATCGTGTAGTTAAATTTGGGGAAAATAAACGGACGTATATGAGCCTTGTTGGAAATTTTATCTTCTAATGTGTTGCGTTCTTTTAATGAAAAGATTTTAAAATTGAAGTCGTGAAATTTTTCTTTGGAAGTTGTACAAACATTCCTTGCACGTGTTGTGGTGCAGGAACCTATTTTCTCGTATATAGTGTAAATTGTTGCGCATGTTTTATTATTGTCTCTATTAACATAATTATTAAACAAATGAGTTTTGGAAATGGTTTCATATGCGCTGTGTTGATGATCAATTTTGAAACCTATCAGGTGAACGGTAGTGTATCTTTACCGCACAATTAATCGTTAAAAAGCTTATGTATTTGAAAGTTTTATAAATTTCCAATTGGCATACTGGCTGAAAAACCTTGAACTCATTAGGCCTACAGATTTAAACCCCTGTCATGAAAGGAGTTGTAATTAAGGGACTAGAGAAGTCCTTAGGATATGAAGCGTCAGATGATCCGACTCGCGGTCAGTCTTGGATTTTGGATTTCAGTTTTGAATCTGGGTACGCATGATTAATGGAGTTGGTATGTTTAAGATTTTCCAGTTAGTTAAGAGGTGATTTTATAATTCGGTAATCATGCGGGATAAGGTCTTGTGTGATTACCTGCACTTAAATGGAGTTTGACTTGGTGGGAGTGCTCGTCGGTGTGACATGATGATATAGGTCGATGGTGTATCGTCTTAGTAGGCTCCCCGATCAAAGGAAGTTCTTATGGTCCGTATGATAAATTGTAATAAATGGAAATTTTAGCACTCTATTAGGCGTCAACCCTAGTGCGATCATCCGATTGGAATGAAATCTTGGACGGGATGTCCACGTTTTCGAAGTCACCGTGTAGTCCTAGGCGTCGACTTGTTTTCTTGGAGTCAATGGATCTAGGAATGTTTGGGAGGTACCCCGGTTGGATCATGGGAAGTATTGTCATTTCGAGGATGGAATTTAAATGAAGGATAAATGGAGATGATTTTTGGATATATTTGGTGGGAATGTCGAGGTAGACTTTAAGTACCAATCGATTTTTTTAGGAGACCATGACGCGTCGCATTTAGAGGTATCTAATAGAAAGGTTTGCTTTGAGGTATTCTTGGTGGAAATGTCTAGATAAGGTCGTAAGTTGCTTTCGGTGGAAATCGCGATTTTCAGCCCCAAACTTCATTTCTTCATAACTCTCTCATTTCAACTCCGATTTGGGCGATTCAAGTTGCTACGGTTTCTTTTTTGAGAGCTTTTCAAGGATATGGAAAGATATTGGAAGTATATTGGAGTATACTAGAGTATTTGGTGGTGGTAAGCTTCTCATCTCTCACTATTCATCTTCTTCCCCAAAGTTTTATTGGTTTTCATCCACCATTTGTTCTCCCTTTCATAGATTGGAGTTTTGTAACCATTTTGGTGAACTAGAAGTGTTTTGGTTGGTGGATTCAAGCTTGGGTTAAGGTAATCTTCTATTCTCTTCGGTTATGGAAGTTAGGGTTTCGGTAGTAATGGAGGGATTCATGTAGATGGTTTGGGAAACGATTATTTGTGGTTGTTTATGTTTATTTATGGTTGAATATGTATGGATTTAGGTTTTGGAATTTTGGTCTTGAGAATCCAAGTGTTCTTCAAAGGAGCTCTAATTGGGGGAAAATCTAGATTTAGCCTAAATCTAGCGAGTTGAGTTCAAGTTGATTTGTGAAAACGGTGTACATGTCAAAATGGTTATTTTTAAAATGTTTATGTTTTACACCAAATGGTTAACTGCTGATAAGTTTGAGTATTTGGTTATATTTATCTTTATAAACTCATGAAACATGCATTTTGGTGATTTTAGGCATATTGCCAAATAAAACTTGTTGACATGTTTCTTTGACGTATTTTATATAAATGGAGTCCATTTGATGTAAATGTCATTTACATGATTTTGTTCTTACGTCTATTTGGAAAATGTGCATAACTGTGTCACGAAATATTTTGGGAAATAAAAGTAAAGAGTTTATTTGGGAAAATGGTTTGCCTCAAACAATGTTGAGTTTGTGTTATTTTACACTTTTGGGTCGTTGTGTCTTCGTTAGTCGGTTAAACGTGTTTTTAATGTTTACAAAGGCTTCGTTGGTGATTTACGTAAAGTGTTGGGCCTTTGGCTCGGTTTTGACTAAATGAGTCGCGTGGACAATTGTCCGGATTTATAACCGTCATGGGTTTGAAGTGTTGACGATTAATTCGTGTCATTGGTGAGTTACATGCTTTGGGTTCTTTGGTCATTCTTTTGGAGTCATGTAATGTTAGATAGTGTCGTAATGGATCCATAGGCACGTAAGTCTGTCGGTTGTGTAAGGCCTAAGGTTTTGGGTTACTTTTAGTGACCATTCGGGTTTGCTAGCGAGTAGGAATATGTGGTTTGAGCCGCAGAGTTGGAACTCGTCTAGATTGGATTAGGCACCCGGTTGCTCGTAAGACCGCGGGGCGGAACTCGACGGAGTATGGCAAGGGGCAACAACAGGTTCGAGGATTGTTGGGAATTCAAAATTGCACAAGTATGGTTCATGCTGCTAGCACAACATGGTTACTACTTCTGAAGTTACTACTGCTGAGACAGATTAATACTGCTAACCAAGATTACTACTGCTTGATGAAGTTAGTACTGCCAGATCAAAGTTAATACTTCTGAGCACAGTTACTACTGTTGGAGAAGATTAATATTGCTTAGAGTGTTAATACTGCTATAACTTAATGGTGCTTAAGAGATTATCAAGATATGTGCAGATCAAGAATGAAGATAATCATGGAAAGCTTGGAGATAACTATGGAAGATTATACTGAAGATCTTTTATAAATTGTAATTATCTTTTATCTTTAGTATATATATAGAATTATTGTGAATAGTTTAGAAGAAATCAAATTAGACAATATTCTGAGTTTTTGTTTTCATAGAGAGAATTAACCTCAAGGTTTATAATCCTAGTTCTAGAGAAGTAGAATTCGTATTGGTGAGTCTGTTCATCAATATTGAGGTTGTTTGTGAAATATTGTAGCTTTGAATCATTCAATAAAGTTTACAAGTTGAGATTTCTGATTCACTGTTTCATTGATATTCTGAATATTAAAGTGTTATTCCGCAAACTCCTTTAATATTGTTTCTGAGTTCATTATTCTTGTTAAGAATCAGATCCTGACAAGTGGTATCAGAGCTAGTATTCTCAGAAACCTTCATTTATCATGGAAAACACAGTTGAATCAAACAGTAGTCTTGTCTCAAAGGTTCCAATGCTCAGATCTAATGAGTATGACATGTGGAAGATAAAGATCAAATGATACATTCTCCTCACAGATTACTCTATGTGGGACATCATTGAGAATGGCCCATCTGATGAAGGAAAAATTGGTGCAGATGGAAAAAGAACTCCACCAAAGACAAATGCAGAAAAGAAGGGAAGGCAAACATAGATGAAAGCTTTGAGTACGCTGCTCTTGGCTATTCACAATGAATATCAACACCAATTCTGCAATTGCACTGATGCACAAATGCTTTGGAATGTTCTAGAGAAAAGATTCTCTGGTACCAAAAGTACCAAGAGAAATCAGAAGGCAATACTGAAGCAATTGTATGAAAACTTTATGTCAACTAAGAATGAGTCCATGACTCAAACTTTTGACAGGTTTAACAAGTTGATTGGTGAACTAGCTACTATGGGAGTACAGATTGATCAAGATGATGTAAACAGAAAGTTTTTAAGGTCCCTTGGAGATGAATGGACCATGTATATTGTTTCATTCAGACAGAATGAACAATTGGAAGAAAAAGAACTTGATGATTTGTACAATGACCTTAGAGTATTTGAAGCTGAGGTGGAGGCAAAGAAGAAGCCTTCTGGATATGTTCGTAATGCTGCACTCCTATCAGCATCAATTGATTCTACTGCTAACCCTGAATCAGTTAATGCTGCCAATGGAGCAAATCAAGAAAAAGGCACTGAATCTGTTTTTGAAGCCTTTCTGTCCAGCCATGGAAACTCTTCTTTAATCAATGATGACTTGGAACAACTTCATCCTGATGATCTTGAAGAGATGGATATTAAATGGCAGATGGCCATGCTTTCCATGAGGGTAAAGAAGTTCATCAAGAGGACTGGGAGGAATAACTTCTCCCAAAGAAGAGAAGATGGAGCAGGTTTTGACAAGTCAAAGGTAGAATGCTATAAATGTCATATGAAGGGAAACTTTGACAGGGAATGCAGAAGGGGAGTGCCTCACAATAACCACCAACAAGTTCAGACTGGTAGCTTCAACCAGAACAGAAACTCTGCTCAAGCCCTTGTTTCTCAACAAGGAATGGGGTTTGACTGGAGTGATCAAGCAGAAGAGGCTATTCAAAATCAAGCTCTTATGCCAGAGGTATATGATCTCCCAACTGATGTAAGTTCTAATCTCTGTTCTAAAACATGCATAGACACTGTTAAAAGGTACAGGGATCACAACCAGAATATGAGTGATGATCTTAAGAGGTTAGCAAAAGATATAAAAGACCATGTGAGAATTGTTGAGAGGTTTGAGGAACAAATTAAAGGTTTCCAAGCCAATGAACTTCTACACTCATATGACACAAACTACTGGAAGTGGGAGAAAAAGGATCTAGAACTCCAACTGACAAAGTCTAAAGAGGAGAGTGAAAAGTTGAGAGGGGAGCTAGCCAAAGTTAAGCTAGATGTAGAAAAGTTTTCCAATGCTTCTAAAGCAATAGACTCTTTACTACAAACTCATATTCATGACAAGTTGAGAAGAGGAATTGGGTACAATACCACACCACCACCATACAACAACAACTACATTCCTCCTACATCAGACTTGCTAGAAACCAAAGATAGGAAGAACTTGCCTAAGGGAGCCACTGAGATAGATCCCTTAGATGAGGTAGTTGTTGAGGACAAGACTGAGAAAGAGGTTGGTAAGAGTAAGGAGAACACTCTGAGTGATGAGATTCCTCTAGAGAATCACATTATTACCAATGAGGGTTGTGGAAAGATTTGGGTAAAATCTAAGGACATAGAGAAGACTGAGGGAAAGTCTAGTAAGGTCCATTACAAGCAGATCACAGTTGTGAATCCTGTTCCTTGCAAACAGTGTGCTTGTACTAAATCTAAGCCCCTAAAACATGATAAAAGAAGGGGTAATCAAAGAAACTGAAATAATCAGTGGGTACAAAAACAAGGGGTTGATCTGAGTAAAATCAATAGATCAAAACCTTGTTTTATTTGTGGAAAGATCAATCATATTGCTAAATACTGTTATTTCAATCCTACAAACCAAAGGATTAGTTTTCAAAGATCTGTGCAAAAACCCTTTGGTTATAGGAAGAATGAAAGGAACCATGTGGCTAAGAAATCTGTTAAATCTAAAAGCCACATGAAGAAAAAGACTGTTGTGGAGAGTGTCAAGATGTGGATTCCTAAAAGCACTAAAACTGTTAGTACTGCTACCACAAATAGTACTGTTGACAATGATAGTGCTGCTAGAAGCAATACTACTGCTACCAATGTTAGTGCTGCTAAGAGTATTAGTACTGCTAAAACTAACATTGTTAGTACTTCTTCTAATGTTAATACTGCTAACTCTGTTAGTACTTCTAACAAGGTTAGTACTTCTAAACCTGTTAGTGCTACTAACTCTGTTAGTACTTCTAAGGTTAGTACTGCTTCTAAAGTTTCTGCTGCTAAGCCAATCATCTTGACAAAGTACTCCAGTAAAGAGTGCTCTGAGTTTAAAAATCTCATCAAAAAGGAATGTAAATACTTTGATGAGAAAGGGAGACCCATGACCACTTTGGCTTGGGTTCCCAATCAATACTAATTGTTTTATCTTATGTGCAGGGCAACCAACAGCTCAAGGGGAAGAGCATCTGGCATGTTGATAGTGGTTGCTCTAGGCACATGACAGGGAACATGTCTTGCCTCAAGAATTTCAAGAAAATTGATGGTGGGTATTTTGCTTTTGGTAATACTCCAGATGGAGGTAAGCTCAGTGGTAAGGGTGATGTAACCAAAGGTAAAATGATCTTTGAAGATGTATTCTATGTTGAGCAATTAAGGTACAACTTGTTAAGTGTATCACAGGTTTGTGACAAAAAGCATAGTATATTGTTTACAGATTCTGAATGCATTATCCTTGCTCCTGGATTCAAGGTAGTTGATGAAAAGATGATACTACTAAGAACTCCCAGAAAGGATAATGTTTATTGTTTATATATGGAAAGTGTTTCAACTGATTCATCCCTAAACTGTCTTGTTTCAAAAGCATCTTTGGATGAATCATCACTTTGGCACAGAAGGATGTGTCACATGAACTTTAAAACTATGAATAAACTTGTTAAAAACAACCTTGTAAGAGGTTTGCCTTCAAAAGTCTTTTCATGTGATGATCATTGTGTTGCCTGTCTCAAAGGCAAACAACACAAAACTTCTCATAAGTCCAAAGAGTTGAATACTATCTCTAATTCTCTTCATTTGTTGCATATGGATCTGTTTGGTCCTACAAATGTTATGAGTATAGGCAAGAAATCATACTGCTTAGTTATTGTTGATGATTACTCTAGATTTACTTGGGTATATTTTCTAAAGACTAAGGATGAGACAAGTGGACTGATCAAATCCTTTATTCTAAGAATTGAAAACCAAACAAATCAAAAGGTAAAAGTCATTAGGTCAGACAATGGTACTGAATTTAAAAATCATGACCTAAACACCTTTTGTGAGGAAAAAGGAATTGAGAGGCAATACAGTGCTCCTAGGACTCCACAACAAAATGGTGTTGCTGAGAGAAGGAATATGACACTGATTGAAGCTGCTAGATCTCTGTTAGCCGATTCCAAACATCCAATTACTTTCTGGGCTGAACAGTCAATACTGCTTGTTATGTTCAGAACATAGTTCTAGTAGTCAAGCCTAAAAACAAGACACCATATGAGCTTTTAAATAAAAGAAAACCATTTATTGGATTTTTCAAACCTTTTGGGTGTCCTTGTACCATTCTCAATACCAAAACTCACTTAGGAAAGTTTGATAGCAAGGCAGATGATGGTTTTCTTGTTGGTTACTCATCTCAGAGTAAGGCTTACAGAGTATTTAATTCTTCTTCTAAAATAATTGAGGAAAGTGACAATGTCAAATGCAATGAGAACACACCAAATCCTATTGGTTCAGGTCCTCAGTGGTTGTTTGACATTGATTCACTAACTAACTCTTTGGGTTTCAGTAGTGATGATCATGAAGGTTCAGGAAGTGGAGGATCAGGGGATGTTCAAGTACAAGACATTATTCCTCAGTCTGTGATCTTTCCCATACCTACAATGGAACCTGTTGATTTCTGTGAAAAAGAGACTTTGACTGAACCAATTCAGAGTGAAGAAGAAAGAAGAGATGAGGAGAATCAAATGCATGAAGAGCCAGAAGCAGCTGATGAGATCACCTCAGCTGACTTAAATGAGTCCAATTTAGAAGTTGGAATCAATGAAGAACCTAGTCATCAGACTAGAACTCAAAAGAACCATCCTCCAGAGCTGGTCATAGGAGACATCTCTTCTCCTATGATGACAAGGAATCAAAGCAGACTTCAAGAGCTGCAGGATCAGCAACACACAGTACTCTCTTGCTTTCTATCTCAGATTGAGCCTAAGAAGGTCTTTGATGCAATGAAAGACTCCAGTTGGATAGAAGCTATGCAAGAAGAGTTACTGCAGTTCAAATTACAAGAAGTTTGGGACTTGGTAGACCTTCCAAAAGATCATAGAGCTATTGGCACCAAATGGATTTTCAGGAATAAAAAGGATGAGAGAGGAATTGTGATCAGGAACAAAGCAAGGCTAGTGGCATAAGGGTACACTCAGGAAGAAGGCATAGATTATGAAGAAGTGTTTGCCCCAGTTGCAAGGGTAGAGGCAATTAGGTTATTTCTAGCCTATGCCTTACACATGAAATTCAAGGTCTATCAAATGGATGTAAAGAGTGCCTTTCTATATGGTACAATTGATGAAGAAGTATATGTCTGTCAGCCCCCTGGATTTGAAAATCCATCATATCCTGACAGAGTATACAAACTGAAGAAAGCACTTTATGGTCTACATCAAGCCCCAAGAGCATGGTATGATACTCTGTCTACCTATCTGTTAGAAAATGGGTTTGAAAGGGGAATAATTGACAAGACCCTCTTCATTAAAAGGAGTAAGAAGGACATCCTACTTGTTCAGATCTACGTGGATGACATCATCTTTGGATCCACACAAGATCAGATGTGTAGAGACTTTGAAAATTTTATGCACAAGAGCTTTAAAATGAGTTCAATGGGTGAACTTACCTTCTTCCTTGGGCTTCAAGTGAAACAACAGAAAGATGGAATATTCATAAGCCAATCAAAATATGTGAAATACATCCTGGACAAATATGGTTTATCAGACTCAAAGCCAGCAAGCACACCTATGGAAACACACAAACAGATCACTGCTGATCTTGAGGGGGAGGATGTTGATGTCCATCTTTATAGATCAATGATTGGATCTCTCATGTATCTCACAGCCTCAAGACTAGATATTATGTTTTCAGTGTGTGTTTGTGCCAGATTCCAAGTCAAGCCAAAGCAATCACATCTTCAAGCTGTTAAGAGGATTTTCAGATACTTAAGAGGGCAACCTAGATTAGGTCTTTGGTATCCTTATGAATCCAACTTTGACTTGATTGCATATTCAGACAGTGACTTGGGTGGTGCTAATATGGATAGAAAGTCTATTTCAGGTGGATGTCAGCTTTTGGGTGCAAGACTAGTATCTTGGCAGTGTAAGAAGCAAACCACAGTGTCCTTATCTACAACAGAAGCTGAGTACATTGCTGCTGCAAGTTGATGCTCTCAGGTTCTATGGATTCAGAATCAAATGCTGGACTATGGGGTAACCTTTCTTCACACTCCAATCTTCATTGACAATAGCAGTGCTATAAGCATTGTTAACAATCCAGTCAAGCACTCCAAAACAAAGCACATTGAGATCAGGTATCACTTTATTAGAGATTGTAATGAAAAAAAGCTTATTCAAGTTGCTAAAGTTCATACTGACAACCAGTTTGCTGATCTATTCACTAAAGCTTTTGATGTGGGTAGATTCACTTTCTTGGTCACAAGTGTGGGCATGATCAATTCTGAATGAGCTCATGTTTAAAAAGTGATTGTATACCTGCTATTTGGTTATTTTTGGTTGTTACTAATCATCTTTCTCAGGAAGTATGTTGCCTTGTTCAAACCTTCACAAGCTTCAAAAAGTGTAAGTGCAGTTAATGCTGCCAGTGCAGGTTTAATACTTCTAGTTAGTTGATACTGCTAGAAGTTAATACTGCTTTCAGTTAATACTGCTAGTTAGTTAATACTGCTAGTGGTTAATACTGCTCTCAGTTAATACTGCTAGTTAGTTAATACTGCTAGAATTTAATACTGCTTTCAGTTAATACTGCTAGTTAGTTAATACTGCTAGTGGTTAATACTGCTCTCAGTTAATACTGCTAGTTAGTTAATACTGCTAGTAGTTAATACTGCTTATGTCCCGAATCGTATAAATACACTCTTTGCCCGCCTAAAAGTTCATAACGACTCATTGATTACTATTCATCGTCTCTCTAACCCTTTTTCTCTCAAGCTCATAGTAAGTTTCAGGCAAGAACTCTCAAGCTCAATGGCATCCATGGCGTTCATTGATGAGCACAACGAAATCGCGATGCTTCAAAAGCCGAAGCAGGCTGATGGATTTCACCAGATAGTCGATTTTCTCAAGACAAGCCATAATGCGTATGCTCTTACAGCGTCTCCAACAATCTACATAGAGCATCAGAAACAATGCTGGGCAAATGCCACCATTGTTACTGAAAATGGTGTGCAAGTTATCAAGACAAGGGTATGTGACAAAACCTTGTCAGTTTCTGAAGAGGTGATTCACATCTGTCTACGACTAGACGATGCTGCAGGTATTACCTCTATTCCTAATGAGGACTTGTTCTCCAATCTTTCAAGAATGGGGTATGGAGGCCAATTGGGTGGTTTGAAATTCTCAAAAGCTAAATTTTATACCCAATGGCGTTTTCTTGTTCATACCCTTATGCATTGTATTTCCAAAAAGACTACTAGCTGGAGTGAGTTCAGTAGTACCATTGCTTATGCTTTGGTTTGCTTGGCCACTGCCAGAAAGTACAATTTTTCAAAAATGATTTTTACTGATCTTGTGTCAAACTTGGGAAACAAAAAGAAGTTTTATATGTACCCAAGATTTGTACAGGTAGTTATAACCAATGAATTGACGGATATGCCTCAATTTGATGAGGTATATGTACCTAAAATCCCCAAAGGTAAGGTCTTTTCAAATATGAAGAGATCTCCATTGGACTCGGAAGGAGTTGACACCCCATTGTTCCCTACAATGATGGTGGTGTCCCACAATGAAGAAGGTATGGTTTCAGGGTCAAGGCCCTCATTAGACCATCCCACTGAAAGCCAATTCTCAACCTTCAATCACCATATCAATCCCACAGTCCCTTATTAAAAAACCAACTTCTCCAATCACCAATACATACATCAGGAAAAAGGTAAAGAAGGCTCCTTCCCTTCTTGTACCTTCACCCACAGAGCCTTTAAGCCCTCTAATGGAGAATTCTCCGTTAGAGAATATCTACAGGGAATCCACAGGGGTGTCTCCCAACCCCAAGGAGGTACTCAATGAGGAGATGTATGAGCATATGGGTGAGCAGGCTGCCACTACTCCTGCTACCACAGAGGAGGACAGTGGTAACATCAATAAGACCTCCCCCATGGCAACTTTGAATGAGCAATCATTCAAAGGTCCCAGGTGCCAAGAAACCAAGGGGGTGGAGGGTACTTCTACTAGGCAGAAGACTTCCACTACTAAAAGATCCCATCATCCTTCAAAAGGGGTTAACACTCCTGGAGAAGGTGAGGACAGATATGACTATAATGAATTGATGGAAACAATGGGCAACATCAATCTGGATGTAATCAAGCAAGGCAAAGACATAGAAGAGATGAAAATGGTGATTCTGTCTCAACAAGTACAAATTACCAACTTGAAGAAAATGGTGAAGAGATTGGTTCAGAAAAAGAAAAGGAAAGAGTTTGTGCTCAGAAGAAGGAAACCAGTGGATAATGCTCCCAAAAAGGGGGAGTCAGAAGCTGATGAAAACATGGAAGATGCTAATGATAAGGGGGAGAAATTTGATTTTGAGGGGGTACAAGAAGCTAAAACAGTACAAGCAGCTGAAACAGAACAAGCAGCAGTAACAGTTAATGCTACTGAAACAAGCAAAGCAGCAGAAACTGTTAATACTGCTGAATTGAATGAAGCAGCATAAATGGTTCAAGAGGTATTAACAGACCTTCTTAGCAGCAATGTGCAAGAACTTGAGACAGCTGAAGCATTAATCAAAGCTAAACATGATACTCCCAAGGTCACTTCAAAGGCCAAAGGAGTTGTCATCAAAGACAATGTTGAAGTTATCAAGAAAGTTAGTGATGATAAAGTAAACAACAAGGACAAAGGCAAAGCTAAGATGGTGGAATCTGATCAACCAATTAAAAAGCAAAAGTTGGTTGAGTCAGATGAAGCATTGGCCAAGAAGATTCAGGCTGAACTTGAGCAAGAAGAAAAGGTTCAAGTGGAAAAAGACAGAGAGATGGCTAAGGCTTTAGCTGCAGAGTTAAATGAAGTTTATCAACAGAGTTTGGCAACTGAGATAGCAAAGAAGAAAGCTACAACTCTAAAGAAGCCTGGAATGATCAGAATGGGTACAAATAAGAGACAACCTTCACAGACATTCCTTGGCACTCAAGAGAGAAACAAGATGATTACTTTTCTCAAATGTGCTGTGGGAGTTAAAAAGGAAATGTTCACAAAGATGTCTTTTGAACAAATCAAAGGTTTGTATGAAGCTGAGATGACCAGGTTACAAGGAAATGACAGAGCAAGAGTTGAAGCAGAAAAGAAGATGAAAGAAAGACATGATCTTTAAATTCAAAAACCTTTCCCTGATGAGCAAGAATCACCAAGGAAGGAAGCTACTCTAGGTGATAGTTTGAGGAAGTTGAAAAGAACTAAAATGATGGCAAGAAGAACACCAGCCAAGAAACCTAGAGTGGAAGAAGCTGAGAAAGAACAGAAAGAAGCTGAAGAAGAAGGAGCATCTAAATCTGTTGAACAGGAGGCTCAAACTCAGGAAGAACCATCAAGTACTGCTGATGTGAATCTGTACATGGTAGTGATGGACAAAGTGCCTGAGCCTATATCAGCTGAACCTGTTGGTGTTAAGCCTCCAGAGATCATTCACTGGGATACTATGGAGGTTGATGGAAAGGAGTACATCAGGCTGAAGAGGAAGGATGATAAATTTGAAGTGTATCCTACTTGGGCAAAGATAGTAAGAACATGTTCCAGATCTGATCTAGAAGAGATGTTTGAAGTAGGAATGGAATTGTATACTGATCAACTGAAAGCTCCAGGGATATCAATCACAAAACTTGTGACGGAGTATCTATGTATGTTGTTCAATCCAGAAGAAGTGAAGGATATTATCAGAAATGTGTTTCAAACAGTTAACAACTGGACTCTATATGAAACTAGTGGAGTATATGCACTGACTATGGATAAAAATCACATAGAATACTTCCTAGTGGATAGAGTTTACAACCACAGCAGATTGAAGCTGCATGCCATGTTGAAAGAACAATTAATCAAAGAACAATTAATCAGATTCAGAAATGGCAAGGTATTTGATCCAAAGAACAATTAATCAAAGTTTGGGGTTGAATGCTGATACAGGGCTGTGAATAATGGAGTTTTGGGAGCATCTGAAGAACTTGACTTCTCTTCCTCAAAGTCAAGTTAGGGGGAGATTGTTGGGAATTCAGAATTGCACAAGTATGGTTCATGCTGCTAGCACAACATGGTTACTACTTCTGAAGTTACTACTGCTGAGACAGATTAATATTGCTAACCAAGATTACTACTGCTTGATGAAGTTAGTACTGCCAGATCAAAGTTAATACTGCTGAGCACAGTTACTACTGCTGGAGAAGATTAATATTGCTCAGAGTGTTAATACTGCTACAACTTAATGCTGCTTAAGAGATTATCAAGATACGTGCAGATCAAGAATGAAGATAATCATGGAAAGCTTGGAGATTACTATGGAAGATTATACTAAAGATCTTTTATAATTTGTAGTTATCTTTTATCTTTAGTATATATATATAGAATTATTGTGAATAGTTTAGAAGAAATCAAATTAGACAATATTCTGAGTTTTTGTTTTCATAGAGAGAATTAACCTCAAGGTTTATAATCCTAGTTCTAGAGAAGTAGAATTCGTATTGGTGAGTCTGTTCATCAATATTGAGGTTGTTTGTGAAATCTTGTAGCTTTGAATCATTCAATAAAGTTTACAAGTTGAGATTTCTGATTCACTGTTTCATTGATATTCTGAATATTAAAGAGTTATTCCGCAAACTCCTTTAATATTGTTTCTGAGTTCATTATTCTTGTTAAGAATCAGATTCTGACAAGGATTGTGATGTCTGTTATGGCATGGAAACTAGAACCGGGGCACGTTGGTGAAATCCAATAACATCGTAGGTGGCCCCATTCACGTGTTCTCGCCACCCAAGATGGAAACGTTTAGATGACATACAAGAAAGTCGCGTGAACGGCCTACTTGCGTGTTACTCTATTCTCAGTGTATACGGGTCTCTTCATCGTTGATTCGTGGTATTTTATATGGTAATGTCGTATTTTACCAAATTGGGTTTTTATGTGGTCGACGATAAATGATGGCTTTAATATTGGGTTCCCCCACGTATATTAAGGCTTGAATGGAATGCGTCATTCCTACGTTTTCAGTATTTGGTTTCCTTTCATTTTATGGTTGCGTGAGTTTTGAGTTAAATATAAGTTTACGAAAGACGTTTTATATTGGAATCTTTCTGTAAAACATCTTGGTTTGGTTAGCGATCAACGTGGTGTCTCTTTCCTTTAAAATATATACTTATTGGTAAATGAGTTGTTTCATAAGCGAAGCATATCATTTTGAAAGATTATGACTTTAATTGCAATCTTACATTTTAAACGATTTATTTATATATGTTGAAAATTCTTGAGCTCACTAGGTATTAAGCCTAACCTTTTTATTTGTCGGCATGTGCATCAGGATTCCAGTTGGGGGTTGGGTTCTTGCAACGCTTTGAAGATGAAGAGTCTTAGCTAGACGTAAAAGTAAGTAATTGGTGAAGTCTTCCGCAAGTTGGAGATAGCGATTGTTATTGGGTATTAGTAGCACCCGTCCTTTTTAGTCTGTATGTATAGATTGTGTACGTGTATTGAGGTTGAATCTAAATTGTGGTTGTAGATGATCCGGTTATTGATGTATTTAGAAAATTTTAATTATGTTGCTATTTCCAGAATTTTGGGTGTTACAAGTTGGTATCAGAGCTTAAGTTTGAGAGATTTAGGTATTGATTGTCAAGGGTCGCAAGGATGATCATGTATGGTAGTTCACAATGGCACCTGGACAGTGTTACGGTGAACCTACATATTACATGTGAATACTTGAACTACCTTGGTATGATGACCGTTGGGGTAGTGAGAAAGTTTCTAAGCGAGTAATTTAAGGAAAGGTTGATGTCTATAGCAATATTTCATTGAAGTGATAGTTAAGTGCGATGAATGCATTAAGTTGATCATCTTGAGTCAGAATTATTGGTTGGATTAGAACTATAAGTTCGTTAGACCAATTTTATTTCGAGGAGAAATTGTAAGTTAACCGAATTAGTGGGTTTGTGGCTCTAAGATGTTTGATGCATCCGGATGACAATAGTATGTCGGAAAATAGAGGAGTGTAGTCCTAAGATGCTGAGTTCCGACCAAATCTATGCACGGAATTTATTTCTAAAATGAGTTTGCATAAATTGTTTTCTCGTATTCTCAAAACATAAAGTGAGCTATATTATAAAGTCTTGATAAAGCATTTATTACTCATCGGATTTTAAACCACGAGTTTAAGCATGCATAAGATTGTTTTGTTGCACGCGACTGCATATTGTTGTTAAAAATCTCTTCGTCCACGTTCCGTGTCTAACGTAGTTTTTCGGATATTGTAATATTCGTGTTTTAATGTTATTTAAGTTATTGGGCAAGTAACTGTGGACTTTTTGACCTTGACATTGGATCTCCTTCGCGTATGTTAAGGTTTTAAAGGAAGAGTTGTCCCATGTTTGAGTCGGAATTTCTTGAGAATTTTAATCTGTACGAGTCGCGTTGAATTTTTATGGATTATTGTTTTACGACGTTCTGGAGCGCGTGACTGTACTTTGAGTTGCGTGAGTTTCAATTTTATTGCGTATAAACTTACGAACTTTTGGGCATAGTGTCTCATGAAGGTTTTGTTGAAAAGGGTCACTTTATCTTACGTTGCGATTTAGAGTTTGACATTTTGGAATTATTGTCGTATTACGTTTTTATTTTATTTTAATTTTTTATTTATGTTGGGAAATGAAATTTTGACACCGTTTGATTTTAGCGTTATTGAGTTTTTATGAAAATTCAGTTGAATTTTATGGTGTCTTATCTTACGACTTTTTACGTCGCGTAGATGAATTTTAGGACGTATATACATACGTTATTGTGTGCGTTGATTTATAAATTTTGGTAATAGACGTCATCCTACGCGTTGTTTTGGGAAAGTTTCATTTTCACGTGATTTATCTCTGGGCTATATTCAAGTGTCACTCGTTGCATACTAATTTTATTTGGATTAAATTATTCCGTTGGTGTGAGTAATTGTATAAAAAAATATGTGTTGTTTCAGATATAACTGTTTATTTAAACGTGTTTCAATTGTAAACTTTGCTGTCATAAGTTTCCGCAATGCATGAAATGAGTTTTCTGTTTGCATGACGTTGTTGTTACCGCGTTGGGTAAGTGTGTTTTATATGTGCGGCCCAAAATTGGGACTCGATTTAAAATTTATTTACGTTCCTATCGTGTAGTTAAATTTGGGGAAAATAAACGGACGTATATGAGCCTATCTTAAAATTTATTTACGTTCCTATCGTCTAATGTGTTGCGTTCTTTTAATGAAAAGATTTTAAAATTGAAGTCGTGAAATTTTTCTTTGGAAGTTGTACAAACATTCCTTGCACGTGTTGTGGAGCAGGAACCTATTTTCAAGTATATAGTGTAAATTGTTGTGCATGTTTTATTATTGTCTCTATTAACATAATTATTAAACAAATGAGTTTTGGAAATGGTTTCATATGCACTGTGTTGATGATCAATTTTGAAACCTATCAGGTGAACGGTAGTGTATCTTTACCGCACAATTAATCGTTAAAAAGCTTATGTATTTGAAAGTTTTATAAATTTTCAATTGGCATACTGGCTGAAAAACCTTGAACTCATTAGGCCTACAGATTTAAACCCCTGTCATGAAAGGAGTTGTAATTAAGAAACTAGAGAAGTCCTTAGGATATGAAGTGTCAGATGATCCGACTCGCGGTCAGTCTTGGATTTTGGATTTCAGTTTTGAATCTGGGTACGCATGGTTAATGGAGTTGGTATGTTTAAGATTTTCCAGTTAGTTAAGAGGTGATTTTATAATTCGGTAACCATGCGGGATAATGTCTTGTGTGATTACCTGCGCTTAAATGGAGTTTGACTTGGTGGGAGTGCTTGTCGGTGTGACATGATGATATAGGTCGATGGTGTATCATCTTAGTAGGCTCCCCGATCAAAGGAAGTTCTTATGGTCCGTATGATAAATTGTAATAAATGGAAATTTTAGCACTCTATTAGGCGTCAACCCTAGTGCGATCATCCGATTGGAATGAAATCTTGGACGGGATGTCCACGTTTTCGAAGTCACCGTGTAGTCCTAGGCGTCGACTTGTTTTCTTGGAGTCAATGGATCTAGGAATGTTTGGGAGGTACCCCGGTTGGATCATGGGAAGTATTGTCATTTCGAGGATGGAATTTAAATGAAGGATAAATGGAGATGATTTTTGGATATATTTGGTGGGAATGTCGAGGTAGACTTTAAGTACCAAGCAATTTTTTTAGGAGACCATGACGCGTCGCATTTAGAGGTATGTAAGAGAAAGGTTTGCTTTGAGGTATTCTTGGTGGAAATGTCTAGATAAGGTCGTAAGTTGCTTTCGGTGTGTTATGAGAAATCTAAGGTTGGGAGGCAACCGAGAATTATCGAGAGAAATAAAATGATTAATCAATGACTCAACGTTCATCCTGATGTCGGTAAAATATATTGAACGTTGAGATTTAGTTTGTAATGGCACGTTATGAGAAACTCAGCGAAAACCTCAACCGAAATGTAATCGGGTCCGTATATGAGGTGAAGTTTTATGAAGGTATCCCTTTGGGATAGGGAATCAATAGATATTTCAAATGTGAATGTTGTGTGCTTGGTAATTCCAGATTTCGAGGACAAAATCTCTTTTAAGGTTGGGAGGATTGTAACACCCCGAGTTTCGTGAGGTATTAATTCAAGTTAATACAGAAACTGATATATCAAGGAAAAATAAGATTTTTCATTTTGGACTTGAATCCTATATTTTATAGTCTATATGGATGAAGGATTCAATTACGAGTCCAATGGTTCTTTCCGGAGCGAAAACGGAGCTATAACGAAGAAGTTATGGCCAAAACAGATTCGGTACGCGCTAGGCTATAATGCCCGGTGATTGTGACAGTGTCACAATCGCCTGTCAAGGTCGCCGGAGCCTAGAAACGCTCGGTACAATCTCAGCGATTGTGCCTGGCGATTATGACATTGTCACTATAGCCTGGCACAATCGTCTGGGTGTTTCAGGGTGTTAAAATCGCGATTTTCAGCCCCAAACTTCATTTCATCATAACTCTCTCATTTCAACTCCGATTTGGGCGATTCAAGTTGCTACGGTTTCGTTTTTGAGAGATTTTCAAGGATATGGAAAGAGATTGGAAGTATATTGGAGTATACTAGAGTATTTGGTGGTGGTAAGCTTCTCATCTCTCACTATTCATCTTCTTCTCCAAAGTTTTCTTGGTTTTCATCCACCCTTTGTTATCCCTTTCATAGATTGGAGTTTTGTAACCATTTTGGTGAACTAGAAGTGTTTTGGTTGGTGGATTCAAGCTTGGGTTAAGGTAATCTTCTATTCTCTTCGGTTATGGAAGTTAGGGTTTCGGTAGTGATGGAGGTATTCATGTAGATGGTTTGGGAAACGATTATTTGTGGTTGATTATGTTTATTTATGGTTGAATATGTATGGATTTAGGTTTTGGAAGTTTGGTCTTGAGAATCCAAGTGTTCTTCAAAGGAGCTCTAATTGGGGGAAAATCTAGATTTAGCCTAAATCTAGCGAGGTGAGTTCAAGTTGATATGTGAAAACGGTGTACATGTCAAAATGGTTATTTTTAAAATGTTTATGTTTTACACCAAATGGTTAACTGCTGATAAGTTTGAGTATTTGGTTATATTTATCTTTATAAACTCATGAAACATGCATTTTGGTGATTTTAGGCATATTGACAAATAAAACTTGTTGACATGTTTCTTTGACGTATTTTATATAAATGGAGTCCATTTGATGTAAATGTCATTTACATGATTTTGTTCTTACATCTATTTGGAAAATGTGCATAACTGTGTCACGAAATATTTTGGGAAATAAGAGTAAAGAGTTTATTTGGGAAAATGGTTTGCCTCAAACAATGTTGAGTTCGTGTTATTTTACATTTTTGGGTCGTTGTGTCTTCGTTAGTCGGTTAAACGTGTTTTTAATGTTTACAAAGGCTTCGTTGGTGATTTACGTAAAGTGTTGGGCCTTTGGCTCGGTTTTGACTAAATGAGTCGCGTGGACAATTGTCCGGATTTATAACCGTCGTGGGTTTTAAGTGTTGACGATTAATTCGTGTCATTGGTGAGTTACATGCTTTGGGTGCTTTGGTCATTCTTTTGGAGTCATGTAATGTTAGATAGTGTCGTAATGGATCCATAGGCACGTAAGTCTATCGGTTGTGTAAGGCCTGAGGTTTTGGGTTACTTTTAGTGATCGCTCGGGTTTGCTAGCGAGTAGGAATATGTGGTTTGAGCCGCAGAGTTGGAACTCGCCTAGATTGGATTAGGCACCCGGTTGCTCGTAAGACCGCGGGGCGGAACTCGACGGAGTATGGCAAGGGGCAGCAACAGGTTCGAGGATTGTGATGTTTGTTATGGCATGGGAACTAGAACCGGGGCACGTTGGTGAAATCCAATAACATCGCGGGTGGCCCCATTCACGTGTTCTCGCCACCCAAGATGGAAACGTTTAGATGACATACAAGGAAGTCGCGTGAACGGCCTACTTGCGTGTTACTCTATTCTCAGTGTATACGGGTCTCTTCATCGTTGATTCGTGGTATTTTATATGGTAATGTCGTATTTTACCAAATTGGGTTTTTATGTGGTCGACGATAAATGATGGCTTTAATATTGGGTTTCCCCCACGTATATTAAGGCTTGAATGGAATGCGTCATTCCTACGTTTTCAGTATTTGGTTTCCTTTCATTTTATGGTTGCGTGAGTTTTGAGTTAAATATAAGTTTACGAAAGACGTTTTATATTGGAATCTTTCTGTAAAACATCTTGGTTTGGTTAGCGATCAACGTGGTGTCTCTTTCCTTTAAAATATATACTTATTGGTAAATGAGTTGTTTCATAAGCAAAGCATATCATTTTGAAAGATTATGACTTGAATTGCATTCTTACATTTTAAACGATTTATTTATATATGTTGAAAACTCTTGAGCTCACTAGGCATTAAGCCTAACCTTTTTATTTGTCGGCATGTGCATCAGGATTCCAGTTGGGGTTGGGTTCTAGCAATGCTTTGAAGATGAAGAGTCTTAGCTAGACGTAAAAGTAAGTAATTGGTGAAGTCTTCCGCAAGTTAGAGATAGCGATTGTTATTGGGTATTAGTAGCACCCGTCCTTTTTAGTCTGTATGTATAGATTGTGTACGTATATTGAGGTTGAATCTAAATTGTGGTTGTAGATGATCCGATTATTGATGTATTTAGAAAATTTTAATTAAGTTGCTATTTCCAGAATTTTGGATGTTACAAGTTGGTTCAGAGCTTAAGTTTAAGAGATTTAGGTATTGATTGTTGGATGCCTAGACTCATACTAGCGTTCTTATAAGTGATTGAAAATGAATTTGCACATTAGGCACCTTAAGATAAGATATTTTGGAGTTGATCGAGTCGCTAGAAACGGGAAATTTGTCAAGGGTCGCAAGGATGATCATGTATGGTAGTTCATAATGGCACCTGGACAGTGTTATGGTGAACCTACATTAAATGTGAATACTTGAACTACCTTGGTATGATGACCGTTGGGGTAGTGAGAAAGTTTCTAAGCGAGTAATTTAAGAAAAGGTTGATGTCTATAGCTATGTTGCATTGAAGTGATAGTTAAGTGCGATGAATGCATTAAGTTGATCATCTTGAGTCAGAATTATTGGTTGGATTAGAACTATAAGTTCGTTAGACAACTTTTATTTCGAGGAGAAATTGTAAGTTAACCGAATTAGTGGGTTTGTGGCTCTAAGATGTTTGATGCATCCGGATGACAATAGTATGTCGGAAAATAGAGGAGTGTAGTCCTAAGATGCTGAGTTCTGACCAAATCTATGCACGGAATTTATTTCTAAAATGAGTTTGCATAAATTGTTTCTCGTATTCTCAAAACATAAAGTGAGCTATATTATAAAGTCTTGATAAAGCATTTATTACTCATCGGATTTTAAACCACGAGTTTAAGCATGCATAAGATTGTTTTGTTGCACGCGACTGCATATTGTTGTTAAAAATCTCTTCGTCCACGTTCCGTGTCTAACGTAGTTTTTCGGATATTGTAATATTCGTGTTTTAATGTTATTTAAGTTATTGGGCAAGTAACTGTGGACTTTTTGACCTTGACATTGGATCTCCTTCGCGTATGTTAAGGTTTTAAAGGAAGAGTTGTCCCATGTTTGAGTCGGAATTTCTTGAGAATTTTAATCTGTACGAGTCGCGTTGAATTTTTATGGATTATTGTTTTACGACGTTCTGGAGCGCGTGACTGTACTTTGAGTTGCGTGAGTTTCAATTTTATTGCGTATAAACTTACGAACTTTTGGGCATAGTGTCTCATGAAGGTTTTGTTGAAAAGGGTCACTTTATCTTACGTTGCGATTTAGAGTTTGACATTTTGGAATTATTGTCGTATTACGTTTTTATTTTATTTTAATTTTTTATTTATGTTGGGAAATGAAATTTTGACACCGTTTGATTTTAGCGTTATTGAGTTTTTATGAAAATTCAGTTGAGTTCTATGGTGTCTTATCTTACGACTTTTTACGTCGTGTAGATGAATTTTAGGACGTATATACATACGTTATTGTGTGCGTTGATTTATAAATTTTGGTAATAGACGTCATCATACGCGTTGTTTTGGGAAAGTTTCATTTTCACGTGACTTATCTCTGGGCTATATTCAAGTGTCACTCGTTGCATACTAATTTTATTTGGATTAAATTATTCCGTTGGTGTGAGTAATTGTATAAAAAATCTATGTTGTTTCAGATAGAACTGTTTATTTAAACGTGTTTCAATTGTAAACTTTGTTGTCATAAGTTTCCGCAATGTATGAAATGAGTTTTCGGTTTGCATGACGTTGTTGTTACCGCGTTGGGTAAGTGTGTTTTATATGTGCAGCCCAAAATTGGGACTCGATTTAAAATTTATTTACGTTCCTATCGTGTAGTTAAATTTGGGGAAAATAAACGGACGTATATGAGCCTTGTTGGAAATTTTATCTTCTAATGTGTTGCGTTCTTTTAATGAAAAGATTTTAAAATTGAAGTCGTGAAATTTTTCTTTGGAAGTCGTACAAACATTCCTTGCACGTGTTGTGGTGCAGGAACCTATTTTCACGTATATAGTGTAAATTGTTGCGAATGTTTTATTATTGTTTCTATTAACATAATTATTAAACAAATGAGTTTTGGAAATGGTTTCATATGCGCTGTGTTGATGATCAATTTTGAAACCTATCAGGTGAACGGTAGTGTATCTTTACCGCACAATTAATCGTTAAAAAGCTTATGTATTTGAAAGTTTCATAAATTTCCAATTGGCATACTGGCTGAAAAACCTTGAACTCATTAGGCCTACAGATTTAAACCCCTGTCATGAAAGGAGTTGTAATTAAGGGACTAGAGAAGTCCTTAGGATATGAAGCGCCAGATGATCCGACTCGCGGTCAGTCTTGGATTTTGGATTTCAGTTTTGAATCTGGGTACGCATGGTTAACGGAGTTGGTATGTTCAAGCTTTTCCAGTTAGTTAAGAGGTGATTTTATAATTCGGTAACCATGCGGGATAAGGTCTTGTGTGATTACCTGCGCTTAAATGGAGTTTGACTTGGTGGGAGTGCTCGTTGGTGTGACATGATGATATAGGTCGATGGTGTATCGTCTTAGTAGGCTCCACGATCAAAGGAAGTTCTTATGGTCCGTATGATAAATTGTAATAAATGGAAATTTTAGCACTCTATTAGAGGTCAACCCTAGTGCGATCATCCGATTGGAATGAAATCTTGGACGGGATGTCCACGTTTTCGAAGTCACCGTGTAGTTCTAGGCGTCGACTTATTTTCTTGGAGTCAATGGATCTAGGAATGTTTGGGAGGTACCCCGGTTGGATCATGGGAAGTATTGTCATTTCGAGGATGGAATTTAAATGAAGGATAAATGGTGATGATTTTTGGATATATTTGGTGGGAATGTCGAGGTAGACTTTAAGTACCAATCGATTTTTTTAGGAGACCATGACGCGTCGCATTTAGAGGTATGTAAGAGAAAGGTTTGCTTTGAGGTATTCTTGGTGGAAATGTCTAGATAAGGTCGTAAGTTGCTTTCGGTGTGTTATGAGAAATCTAAGGTTGGGAGGCAACCGAGAATTATCGAGAGAAATAAAATGATTAATCAATGACTCAACGTTCATCCTGATATCGGTAAAATATATTGAACATTGAGATTTAGTTTGTAACGGCACGTTATGAGAAACTCAGCGAAAACCTCAACCGGAATGTAATCGGGTCCGTATATGAGGTGAAGTTTTATGAAGGCATACCTTTGGGATAGGGAATCAATAGATCTTTCAAATGTGAATGTTGGGTGCTTGGTGATTCTAGATTTCGAGGACGAAATCTCTTTTAAGGTTGGGAGGATTGTAACACCCCGAGTTTCGTGAGGTATCAATTCAAGTTAATACAGTTCGTGAGGATTGTAACACCCCGAGTAAAAGAGTAATAATGACTCAAAACCGAAACATAAAGTGACATGTCACCAATTTACACAATTATCTCAACTGGTAACTAAAACGTATCATCACACCAAAAGTCAAGAATTAAGAAAATCATCTGGGTTCGAGGGTTGTACGGACCACTCGAACAATAAGAAATGAGTATAGGGCAATACACTCAATTCCCTTCCGATAACCGGCTCCCGATAACGGTTCCCGAAAACGGCTCCCGAAAACAGTTCCTAGGATCGATCCATTCGCCCTCAAGTTGGTCGGTACCAGGCCAGACCCACTTATTGACATTGGGGTACTAATCACAAGGACGCCATGGCAATTCATAGCCGCCATGGAGGCGTCACGACATCGTTGCCCTCGATGTCCTGCCTTAAAGCACGAAATATTCAAATCGTTGAAAACATGTCATGTCGATGTATAAGAAGTAATTTCATAAAACATGTGACGTTCAATCACTAAATATCAAAATAGAATTCCGATAACGGTTCAAATCCAAAAACGATTCAATCCGATAACGGATCAATTATAAAGAAATAATCAAATCCAAAGATAGTTCAATTCAACTCGAATAGCCAATAATGAATATATCAAAGATAAGCCATGGTGATAGCTCCAAATAATAATCATGATCATAAACATTATTAATGTCGACAATTAGAGGAGTTATCAAACTCACAATATCTCAATATGATTACATGAATTGAATATGAAGAATTATAATCATAATCGAGTAATAGATATCTAGATGGTAAACGGAATACGATATTACCTCGATAATAGACTAATGTCTAAAGAGATTCGCAAGAATTGGATATCCGTACCTTAAATGGTAATCGGAGTGATGCTACACATTCCGGATGTTCCGACCTTAAGCCCCGTCACTCCAAGTTACCTTAGAGTTTTACATATGCATATAGCCTCTATCCCATTGTTAAGACCCCTTTCTTATATTAAGATTGACCCTGAATAAGATTAAACGTGATTGGGATTTGATTACATACGTTACAAGTCCTTAAAGCACAAGGTACACACAAATAATGCAACATATATAATCCCATGCACCTGACAGCTTTGAACTAACTCGAATTTGAGTCTTTTTATCATACTTAGAGGTATATTCAGGTGTTAATGTCTAAACAAAAGTTTTACCTCTATTTCTTATGGTTCTAATCGTTTTGGATTCATCCATTTTGAAGCAAATACCGATTTTATAAGAAATTTCTAAAAACAGTGCACAAATCCCGTTTTTCACAGGACCAGCTCAAGAAACTCATTGTTTTGAGCCTTATAAATTTAAAATCAGCTCTTGACATAAACTACAAAGTTGTAATATACACCAATACCTTTCCAAAGGTATATTATACACCTTAATCGGATCAACGAGTGATTTTATACGATTTTTCAAACAATCTGCAAATTTTAAGACTCTACTTGACAGCTCAAAACATATCTCCTTTTCATAAGATTGCTACCAAAATCATCATGAATCAACTAGATACCATTCCCATATCACAAACAAATGTTTACAACTTAATTTCCAACTTATTTAATCAACAATTTGATGTACATACCTTGGTTTGTCTTCTACAACTAGCACTCCTTCAAGATTTAATCATCAATACCTCAAGTTCTTAATCCTTCAATCATAAACCAAAATTCTTGATCAAACTTTTGTATAACATGCTAAAACTTCAACATACCTTGGGATTTATATAGGCATACCTTAATTCTTTACTTTTTCTTCAAGAATCTTTCATAAAATTAACATCTTCATAGTTGCATGATGAGAATTGAAGCAAACCCTAGCTTTGAATGTTGAGAGAATTTTGATTCTAGAGAGAGAGAGAGGTTGAGATTAAAATGAAAATTATGTCTGAAAATATGGGTTTAAAAACTTGGCAAAGTAGGTTAAGAATTTCCATTTTGTCCAACATTGATCCTTCATCTATTTCCTAATTCACTAATGGTCCTTGTATGAATATTTCATAACATTTCAAGTCCTAAACCCATGTTTCATTTGTACATAATTGACCCCTTACATAAGACTTTGACTTATATTAATACCCTAAAATACAACTATTTTAACTATGGTTACAAGTAGGTATAGCATCACATAAATCAACATACCGGTAACGAAATTTTGGGTGTTATACTTCCAGTTGTGGTGACGAATGTAGAAGTCGCACCGCCTACGTTAACAACTGGCGTAATAATAGCTGTGGTAGGACTTCCACCCAATCCTCGTAAACCAACCGAAGTTGGAATTACTATAGGTGTTCCGGTCGGGTCACCAAGGCCTCCAGCAGTAGCCGAGAAAGGTACCTGTGTCCTAGGCAAAGGAGATATAATATCAAATGGCTCTAGACGCTGTGCACCCAAAGAAGGAGAGGATGGGGGATGTTGTCCTCTTGTTTCAATACCGGTACTCTCCAAGCGAGAGACCGATAGCGTTTGTGCTAAATCCCCGTGAGAAATTGAAACCAACATCTGTTGAGAGATGTCAGAGTGGCTAGGGGGGTGTGCAATTGCGTCGCTAGGTCCACGACGACTTCTTCAATACCCTGTCTCAACACATGAGACTTGGTAGCAGATGTGGCTACCTGGCTGGATGAAGTTAGGGGGGATCAACCATTGATGGTTGCCCCATCACTCGTGTACGCTCGAAATTAAATTTGCTCTTCCTTTCCTTCTCTCTGCTCACATTTACATTTTCAATTATATCTCCCTCCGCTCTCCTTGTCTCTCCAGGTGAAGGCTCGTCATCATCACCATCAGAGTCAGATGACTCATCACTTGATTCTGATGCTTCGGTGGCTGATTCCGACTGAGTGGCGGATGGATATGTTGCCTCCTCAGTTTCGGTGGTAGAAGAGGACTGAACTTGAGCGATTTCTGTAGGTGTGTCCTCTTCTGTTGGGAACTGAAGAATTTACCAAGTATGGTTAATGCTGCTAGTTCAGAATTACTACTGCTAGAGGACTTCAAAGTTAATATTGCTGAGTATTACTACTGCTAGTCAAAGTTAGTGTTGTTTGAACAAAGTTAGTACTGCTTAGCTAGTTAGTGTTGCTAGTGGTTAGTGCTGCTTAGTAGTTAATACTTCCAGTTGAAGTTAATGATGCTCTTCAATATTAATACTGCTGGAGTTAGTACTGCTCAGAGTATTAATGCTGCTGAAGAATAATGCTGCTTATGTGATAAAGAATTCGCATGGAAGGATGACAGCTGGATGGACTGAAGATATTTATGGAAGATATTCTGAAGATATTTTATTAATTGTAATTATCTTTTATCCTTAGTATATATATTGTATTGTTTAGAATAGTGAGATAACTTTTGTTTTTAGAGAACAGTTTTTAAATTCTAAGTTTTTGTTTTAGAGAGAATCAACCTCAAGGCATAGATCCTAATTCTAGAGAAGTAGAATTCGTCTTGAAAGAGCTTGTTCTTCAAGATTGAGGTTGAGTGTGTAATCTTGTGATTTTAATCATTCAATACAAGTTTACAAGTTATTAATCATTTACTGTTTGTTTACTGTTATATTGAATATCAAAGTGTTATTCCGCAACTTCTTTGATATTGTTTCTGAGACTTTATTCTTGTTAAGAATTCGATCCTGACAAGTGGTATCAGAGCAAGTATTCTCAGAAACCTACATTCAAATTCAAAGCATCATGGCAAAAGAATCAGAATCTTCAAGCACTGTCATTCCCACTGAGGTAACATCCAATCTTTGTTCTAAATCTTGTATTGAAACTGTTAAAAGGTACAGGGATCACAATCAGGTTATGTGTGATGACCTTAAAAGATTAGAGAGAGATATAAAAGACTATGTAAGAATTGTTGAGAGTTTTGAGGAACAGATTAAGAGTTTCCAAGCCAATGAGCTTCAACACTCTTATGACACAAACTACTGGAAGTGGGAGAAAGATCAGTATGAATTTAAGCTTAAACAGAAAGAAGAGGAGAATGAAAAGATAAAGAGTGAGTTTGAGAAAGCCAAACTGGATATTGAGAAATTTTCCAATGCTTCTAAAGCAATGGACTCTTTGCTCCAAACTCAAATCCATGACAAACTTAGAAGAGGAATAGACTATAACACCACGCCACCACCATACAACAACAATTACATTCCTCCTATATCAGACTTGCTAGAGACCAAGGATAGGAAGAAATTATCTGATGGAGCCACTAAGGTAGATCCATTAGAAAAACTGGTGGTTGAAACAGACTCTGAAGAAGAGAACTCTAATGATAAGAGTAAGGAGAACACTGTATGTGGTGAGATTCCTCTAGAAAATCACATTATCACCAATAAGGGATGTGGAAAGACTTGGGTCAAATCTAAGGACATAGAGAAGACTGAGAGAAAGTCTGAGAAGGTCCATTATAAGCAGACCACCGTTGTGAATCATGTCCCTTACAAACAGTGTGCTTACAATAAATCTGAGTCCCAAAAACATGATAAACCAAGGGGAAATCAGAGAAATTGGAATAACCAGTGGGCACAAAAACAAGGGGTTGATCTAAGAAAAATCAATAGACCAAAACCTTGTTTTATTTGTGGAAAGCTTAATCATGTTGCCAAATACTGTTATTTCAATCCTATAAACCAAAGAGTAAATTTTCAAAGACAAACTCAAAACTCCTTTGGTTATAGGAAGCAAGGAAGGAATCAAATAGCTGAGAACAGAGCACCTAAAAAGTCTCATGTTCAAAACACGTTTGCTAAAACAAAGAAAAATACTTCAAATAAGCCAAGGAGTAATTTAAAGACAAAGAAAGCAAACAACTTTGTTCAAGTTTGGGTTCCAATTGTAAAGAAACCTGTTAGTACTGCTATCCCAGATAGTACTGCTAACAGAAATAGTGCTGCTGCAACCAATACTACTGCTAACAAGGATAGTGCTTCTACTAGTATTAATGTTGCAAAGCCTATAATCTTGACAAAGTATTCCAGCCATGAGATTCCTAAACAACTCATCCAGACCAAACTGACAGATTATATAAATGAGAAAGGACAACCCAAGACCACTTTGGCTTGGGTCCCTCAAAGACTAACTGATTTATCAAGTGTGCATGGCAACCAAAAGCTCAAGAGGAAGAGCATTTGGAATGAAGATAATGGTTGCTCTTGGCACATAACAAGGAACATGGACTGCCTTCAAATTCTTTAAAAGATTTGATGGAGGACATGTTACTTTTGATCCAACAGAAGGTAAGAAAAGTGAAAAAGGTATAGTTTCAAAAGATAAAGTAACTTTTGAAAATTTTATGATATATGGTACTACTAACCTTGTGTCTGTAAGTGTTTCAGGTTGCTAATACTGAAAGGTAGTTAGTACTTCTAGTTCAGTGAATACTGTCAGACTGTGTTAATGCTGCTGGTATGTGTTACTACTGCCAGTCTGTGTTAATGTTGCTGATAAGTGTTACTACTGCTAATGTAAGTTTTCTATACCTAAAAATGATCTTCATTGATTTAATGTCAAACCTGGATATCAATCAAAAAGCTTTTATCTGTATCCAAGGTTTGTACAAGAAGTACTTAATAATGAATTGACGGACATACTTCACTTTGATGAGGTATATGTACCTAAACCCCCTAAAGGCAAGGTTTTCTCAAACATGAGAAGATCTGCTAGGGACTCTGAAGGAGTTGACACCCCATTGTTCTCAACAATGATGGTGGTGTCCCAACCACAAGAAGGTATGGTAGCAGGGTCAAGGCCCTCATTAGACATTCCCACTGCTAGCCAAACCCAACCTTCCCACTCTATATCTATTCCACAGTCTCTACTTCATAAGTTAACTTCACCAATAAAACAGGTAAAGAAGGCTCCTTCCCTTCTTGTACCTTCACCCACTAAGCCTTTAAGCCCTCTAAGGGAGGATTCTCCTTTAGAGAATATCCATAGGGAAACCACAGGGGTGTCTCCCAACCTCAAGAAGGTGCTCAATAAGGAGATGCAAGAGCATATGGGTTGTAAGGCTCACACTACTGACTTTGCACAAAGTGCAGGACAGGACAGTGTGAACATATCTAAGACCTTCCCCATGGAAACTTTAGATGAGTAATTATCTAAAGGTCCCAGGTGCCAAGAAACCAAGGGAGTAGAAGGTGCTTCTGCTAGGCAGAAGATCTCTACTAAAAGATCCAAGGATCCTTCAAAGGTGGTAAACACACCTAAAGGAGGTGAGGACAGTTTAACTATAAAGAATTGATGGATACACTTGGTACAATTAGTCTGAAAGTTCACAATCAAATTATGGAGATAAAAGAGATGAAAAGGTGATCACTTCTTATTACTAGCAGATAGATCATATCAAGAAGCTGGTACTGAAAAAGAAGAAAATTAAAGTTTGTATTGATGAAAAGGAGCACATATCATGATAATTTCAAAAAGGGGGAGACTTAAACAACTGAACTTGAGAAGACATAAGAAGGAGAATCAAGTTGATATGAAATCTTATTTTGAGGGGGAGATAAGTGAAGAAGCTGAAACAAAGCATTAACTACAGCAGAAACAGAAAAGAAGATAACAGCAGAAACAGAAAAAGAGATAACTGCAGAAACTGAATCAAGAAGAACTAGTAATTGCAGAAAGTTTTGAAGTTATCATAAAGAGCCTATGCTGAAGAACTTAACTTCTCAGTTTTGAAAAGTTAAGTTAGGGGGAGATTGTTGGGAACTGAAGAATTTACCAAGTATAGTTAATGCTGCTAGTTCAGAATTACTACTGCTAGAGGACTTCAAAGTTAATACTGCTGAGTATTACTACTGCTAGTAGAATTAATACTGCTAGTCAAAGTTAGTGCTGCTTGAACAAAGTTAGTACTGCTTAGCTAGTTAGTGCTGCTAGTGGTTAGTGCTGCTTAGTAGTTAATACTTCCAGTTGAAGTTAATGTTGCTCTTCAATATTAATACTGCTGGAGTTAGTACTGCTCAGAGTATTAATGCTGCTGAAGAATAATGCTGCTTATGTGATAAAGAATTCGCATGGAAGGATGACAGCTGGATGGACTGAAGATATTTATGGAAGATATTCTGAAGATATTTTATTAATTGTAATTATCTTTTATCTTTAGTATATATATTGTATTGTTTAGAATAGTGAGATAACTTTTGTTTTTAGAGAACAGTTTTTAAATTCTAAGTTTTTGTTTTAGAGAGAATCAACCTCAAGGCATAGATCCTAAATCTAGAGAAGTAGAATTCGTCTTGAAAGAGCTTGTTCTTCAAGATTGAGGTTGAGTGTGTAATCTTGTGATTTTAATCATTCAATACAAGTTTACAAGTTATTAATCATATACTGTTTGTTTACTGTTATATTGAATATCAAAGTGTTATTCCGCAACTTCTTTGATATTGTTTCTGAGACTTTATTCTTGTTGAGAATTCGATCCTGACATCTTCCACCGTCTGAGAGGCTGTCGGTGTAGGCGATCTGCGAGAAGTACTGGCCTGGCTTTGTCTAACTGCGCTGCCCGCTGCAGAACCCCTCACAATATTTTCTCTTTGCACACCCTGCCCGGGAGCCCCAGCACTCCGGACTCTACCGCCTCTCATACGTGGACCCTCACGTCGCTCAGGTCTCGCTCCTTGGGGAGGTCCTTCCGGATCTGGATGGACCCTAGGAGCTGGTAGGTTGTGTATGCGCCTATAATCTATCACATTCAGCGTCGTTGGACTCACGTAGGCCAGTAACCCATCTGGAATCTGTCAGGAGATTAGAACTTCGGGATTAGGACGAATCGGGATACGATGAGTTTGGTTATGCGGACATGTCGGATGTGAAGAGCGTCGAGCAATAGTTAGATGAAGATCCATGTAGTTGCGGATGAGGATCTGGAGAAAACGCATATACGGAATGAAGTTCTGTCGCCTTGTTGCGTTGTCTCGGACCTTTTGAACTAACTCGAACCGGAGAATGTTCGCATAATCGGCATGGCGGTGGAATGCCACGGCATGGAACAGGCGGAGGATGTTGATACTCATCTGATCGATGCCTTTCGTTATAGCCGACAGACACCGATTGAGGTACATGAATAGAGTGTACCATATGGTAGTCAGATTCTTCCTGTTGAGGGTGGATGGAAGACGGATAGGCGTGCGGTAACCCAAAGACTGTATGTCTAAGCAGAGAATAGTGTCGGGAACGATTGGTTCGAAACTGTTTCTCCCTGCAAATGAGTTGGCGTTAGGCAGGTAGAGAAACTGGTGGAAGAGTTCTCGCGTGAGCAGTACGGTGGTGGTGTCAATCCGGCCTTCCAGATTAAAGCCATCGTCGGCCTCAACCGGAGTGAGTGAGCGTCAGAATTGTTGCAAGTAGATATGGGGCACATCGGTGGTCTCCGTGAGAGCATAAGAGAGAGGGTGGCCTTGAAGGATCTCGACCATCACTTGGTATTGGCACTCAGGTTGAGTGACGTCGAGATGGAAATTATTCGACGTGAGAGGAAGAAACTGATCCGTGAGCCAGGGTCAATTACCAATTCTTCTCAAAATAAGTGAACCATATAAGATTCAGAAACACACCAGTCACTCTCATCACATAATCATCTTTCACTAAACATGACTTTCAAGCAAACAGGATTTCAAACTTTAATACCAAGCCGACCGGGGTCTAGCAACGCCCGGGGTCTAGAAACGACCGGGGTCTAGCAACGATCGGGGTCGCCGAATCGACCGGTATCATAACCGACCGGAGTAACAACAGTAAAGCGACCGGGGTCTATACCGACCGGGGTCTCGAGCGACCGGGGTCTGGAATTACCGGGCGGCGCACAGGGAGGCATGGGCGTCGCACAGGGAGGCGTGTAAGCCGCGGACCGGGGTCTATGACTGGGGTCGCCTGGTGTCACTGAAGCAAACAGAAACCAAACGAAGTCAAGACTAAGTTTTAACCCATGTAATCGAATATAAAGTAAATAAACATTCCAATAGTCATCGATATAATCCCAATAAAACCAAACCAAAACACCCTTGGGACAGGTGTGTAACCTGAGTCGACCGGAGTTACCATCCAACCCGAATAATTAAAATCCAAACCGACCGGTGACTACCAAACGACTAGGGTCTGTCGACCGACCGGTGTATATCGACCACGAAGAGAGAGACCAGGGTGAACCCATACAGATCATAACCAGATTAAGCATTAACCAAAAACGATTCCAAAAACATTAACCATATATCGAAATACTAGCTGAAATCGATATAGAACCCCTCGAATCGACTGATGTCGATGGCGGCGATAACCCCTCAAAAACGAACCACCACAGAGGGCGGTACGTCGATCGACCGGGGTTAATGAATAACATCGACCGGAGTCCGATCAAGAACATCGACCGGCGATGGAACCCTAGATCGAGAGAGAAAAGAGAGTGAGAATGAAATACCTGATGTCGATCGAAGTCGAGGGAGAGAGAGATGTCGAGAGCGATGATAGATAGAGAGAAAGTGGAGAGTGAAAGATGGAAAAAAGGAGAGACCGGGGTATTTAAAACCCCGGGTCGGGGCGGTTCCGGGTTGGGCCGAGAGTCGGTGTCGAATACGGGCCGGTCCAATTTCGATTTTTTTTAATAATAAAATAAAAGAAAGAACTTGAATTAAAAGAAATAAAACCAACCTAAGGATTAAAAAAAATGTAAACTAACGTAAAATTAACAAATTTAAAAAACAAAGACTTCAAAGAAACGGCTCCCCCTCAAAATAGGAGCAACTTACGGAAAAAAAAAATATCGTTCCCCCTTGACGTTTGCTGAGCAGTAACTAAACACAAGAAAACTTACCTGCTCCCCCTCGAACGGAGAAACTGAAAACACTTACTGATCATCTGTCGATAGTGCTCTCCCTTGACACATGAACAACTCGAGAAATTTACCACAAACGACATACTCTTTAAGTGATCGAACGACTGGACTGCAACAGAAAATGAAACACCACGAAGAACAAGGAAACACACGAGAAAAATAAAACGAAAGAAATCTCATTTATTAATACAGAAGTTCGAAACTTGTACAGAACTTAACGAGTAAAATGCAAAAACCAATGAGTGTGGCTATGAGCATCTAGAGACAAGTCACTGGGGCATTAAGTCACAGTCATTCGTTATTGAATGAGACTCGACGAGGTATGTAGAAACGTCAAACTTTCAGATTCAGCATACCTAGCTTGGACACTAGATAATTAAAACGTTTTTCGTCCAAGGCTTTGGTAAACAGGTCTGCAATCTGATGTTCTGTATTAACAAAGTAGAGTTCGATGGTACCTCTTTCCACGTGGTCTTTTATGAAATGATAGCGCACATCAATGTGTTTCGTCTTCGTGTGTTGGACGGGATTGCTTGATATCGTGATGGCGCTCTTCGAGTCTCAGTAAATGGGGATCTTCGAGTAATGGAAGCCATAGTCTTTCAGCTGGGTGCGCATCCATATTACCTGTGAGCAGCAACTGGCGGCTGCTACATACTCTGCCTCGGCGGTAGAGGTCGATACGCAGTTTTGCTTCTTCGAAGCCCAGCTGACAAGACGATCACCCAAGAACTGGACATGTCCTGTCGTGCTTTTCCGGTCCAGCATATTTCTGGCATGGTCAGCGTCTGAATAAGCTGTCAGTTCAAAACCTGTCTCTTTCGGGTACCACAAACCAAGATCAACAGTACCTTTTAAATAACGAAATATACGCTTAACTGCAGATAAATGAGACTCTTTCGGTTTTGACTGAAATTTTGCACACAAGAATGTTGAAAACATAATGTCTGGCCGGCTAGCCGTCTAGTACATCAGGGAACCTATCATTCCTCTATAAGTCTTAGCATCCACATCCTTTCCGTCAGGATCGGAGTGTAGCTTTATACTGGTAGACATGGGGGTTTTCATAGGTGAAGAATTTTCCATCTGATATTTCTGAAGAATATCCGAGATGTACTTAGATTGATTAATGAAAATTCCTGTAGCTAATTGATTAACTTGAAGACCCAGGAAAAAATTCATTTGACCCATCATGCTCATTTGAAAATGTTTACTCATGAGGGCTGAGAAGTTCTGACAGTACTTGGGGTTTGTTGAGCCAAAGATTATGTCATCGACATAGATCTATACAAGAATAATATCACGCTTTTCTCTTTTAATAAATAGAGTGGTGTCGATCTTACCTTTGGAAAAGCCAGATTTAACTAAGAAGGATGAGAGTGCATCATACCAGGCTCGTGGTGCTTGCTTGAGACCGTACAAGGCCTTGTCAAGAAAGTAGACAGGATGAGGTTTTTCAGAACTCACGAAGCCTTCGGGTTACGAGACATAAACTTCTTCCTTAAGGACGCCATTCAGAAACGCGGATTTCACATCCATTTGAAAGTCAATGAAGTTCTTGTGAGCGGCGTAGGCAAGAAACATGCAAATCGCTTCAATTCGTGCAACCGGTGTGAACGTCTCATCGTAATATATTCCTTCATGTTGGCGATATCCTTTGGCTAACAGACGCGCTTTATTCCGGACTATGATTCCATCTTCATCCTTCTTGTTCTTGAAAATCCATTTCGTCCCAATCACCGTCTTATTCTTTGGCCGGGGAACAAGTCGCCATACTTTGAGGCTTTCAAATTGGTTGAGTTCCTCTTGCATAGCTATTACCCAGTCCGGATCATTCAATGCTTCGGGGACGGTTGAAGGTTCGATACGGCTAAGGAACAAAGAGAATAGACAGTCATTCGCGGTAGTGGATCGAGTCTGAACAGGTGTATTGGGATCACCGATGATCTGATGTAGGGTGTGAGATCGTGTCCACTTGGTGGCGTATGGAAGACGTTGATATGTCTGATGTGAGGTATCGGAATCCACATAACCACCTAGGGGCAGATCCTGAACTGCTTCGAGTGATGACGGCCTATGAGGTGGGAGCTCCTGAGTTGGAGTCGGGCGTGTAGCAGAGGACGATTCAGCGGGTGATGAAACTATAACAATATCCGGGATTGTCGGAGAGGGAACTTCGTGAGCACCTTTAGCAAAGGTCAGTTCAGGAGGTCCTACTGGTGCTGGTGCTTCAGTAGGAACTTGAGATATCGGTGGGGGATCACTCGAGCTTGGGGATGCTAATTCAATGATGGTAGAGGGGGAAACATCAGGCGAGGTTGGCGCACCTGAGTCGGATGGACCAGTGACCTGTGTCACTTCTGGTGCTTGAGCATCATTCCTGTTATATGATATAGCATTAGGCATAGAAGGAAAGTAATCATCATAAAAATGCTCAAAAAGTAAATATAAATCTGAAAGATGTGCTCTTGACGTAGATGCTTGATCTGGATTTACTGGAGATTGTGTAGATCCTGAACATAATTGTCTAGAAGCTAACACACCAGTTAAAGCGGGTTCTGAATTAAGGTGTTCAGAAGCCATATCAGTGGCCTTGTCAAAAGTCATGTTTACACTCTCAACGACGGTCTTTGTCCGTTTGTTGTAGACTCTGTAAGCTTTGGCTTGCTGTGAATAGCCGATGAACACTCCTTCGTCCGCTTTTGGGCTGAATTTGCCTAGATCGTCCTTGTCATTTAGTACGAAGCACGTGCATCCGAATGCATGGAAATAGTTGATGTTCGGGATGCGTTTGTTGATGATCTCGTATGGGGTCTTGTTGAACCACTTGTTGATGATAGTACGGTTTTGTGTGTAGCATGCGGTAGCAACTGCTTCTGCCCATAAATATAGCGGGAGCTTGGACTGAGATAACATTGTGCGCGCGGCTTCGACAAGAGTTCGATTACGGTGCTCTACTACCCCGTTTTGCTGAGGAGTACGAGCAGCTGAGAAAGTGTGGGTAATACCCACCGATGTCAGGTAACTAGTGAACACTTTATTCTTTAACTCTATGTCGTTATCTGTCCTAATAGTCTGAACTGATTGGTTGAGACTGACTTGAACACTCTTTAAGAGAGAGATGATCAGGTTGGGGGTTTCATCCTTTGAACGAAGGAATCTATCCTACGTGTAGCGAGAAAAATCATCAACCATCACTAGGACATACTTCTTGTGATTGATACTCAGAATGCGCATTGGTCCACACAAATCCATATGAATGAGTTCAAGGGACCGAGAAGTACTTGGAGTGGATTTAGGCTTGTGAGAAGCCTTCTTCATCTTGCCCATTTCACAGGCAGCACACAAGTGATCTTTTTCAAACTTAAGATCTGGCATTCCCCTCACATGTCCACCGAGCACCAACTTATTGATAGTCTTGAAGTTCAGGTGCGAGAGTCTACGATGCCATAACCATTTTTGTTCGGCTGAGGCTTTGGACATCAAACAAACTTTCTTATCTGCTTTCAATCGTGTAGAGATTTGTGCGACGCGTTCCAGCAAGAATTTCTTTTCCATCTTCAGTCCGAATGCTGCACCTATTTGCTTTAAATGTGACCTCTAGATTCTTGTCGCATAATTGACCGATGTTGAACAAGTTGTGACCAAGACCTTCGATGTAGGACACTTTCTTTATTGTGAGATTATCCTTGATAATATCTCCGTATCCCAAAATTGGAGAATAATGATTATTCCCAAAGCGTACATTACCACAAAACTTCTCGGTGAAGTTTGTGAGAAGCTCCTTTCTTCCGGTCATGTACTTGGAGCATCCTAAATCTAAATACCACACATGACCGTCCTGCAAAACAAGTTAAGGCTTTTTAGGTACCCATTCGTAAATCGGTCCTTTAGGATTAGACTTAACACCCGACTGGGAGACCCGTTTGGACTTGGGTTTGTTCCTATGGCGGGGAGCATCAAACTTTGAATGATAATTAGAAACATGATATGACCCAAAACAATCAGATGCAAATCTACGATCAACAAAATCATTCAATCCACAATAGGAGCAACAAACACAATCATGAGACAGTTGAAGTAATTGTTGAATTGAATGAACTTTTAAAGGAAATAATCCATTACATTCAACCAAAGGTTTAGAATTAAAAACATCATGACTGTTATTGTTTTTCCTAGAATTTAAAACTGGATTAACTAAATCTGTCTTCGGCGTGCTCTCCTTAGACTTCTTAGCTACCCACTCGTACTTGACTTCTTTGCGTCGACCAAAAGTATCTGAAAGACCGTTAAACCCATAGTAAGAAGATTTGAATTTTGATGATTGTTTCTTTTTAGAGCGACCGGTCTTTTTCTTCTTCTGTGAACGTCTTTTGGATTTAAAAATTGAAGAATTGTGCACAGAAGAGTTTTGTGGGGCAGATGTGGAACATTCACCCTTGTAAAATTTTACCGGAGGCTCACAAGTAGAATTTAGAAAATCAACGTGACTTGAAAGTAAAGGATTAAACTCAAATTGATCTAATTGACTGTCTAGACACACCTCAGAATTCAGAAAGGCTGAAAATTCCATTTCCTCATCAGAAGGAGCCTTATCACTTGACGAATTCAGAACATCGGAAGGATTTGTTTCTTTGAACGGATCATAGGCGGAAGCATTTTGAAAATCATAACAATGATCCGTTTCTAAATATTGAGGCTCTTTTCCTTTGTTTGAAAGATTTGGTGACGAGTCACCCAAAAAGGCTTTACAGGAAGATGTATCCGAGGGTGGATAGGAATTTTCAGACAGATGAATTTTCTCAACTTGAAGAATTTCAGGCTTAGCTTGAGGCTGAGCTTTGTGAAGTCGCTCTTTCATCAGATTTGCTGCCACAGCAGCCAATTGTGAATTAAGCTTCTTTATTTCTGTTTGAAAGTATTCCTTTTCCTCCTCCAACACAGTTTCCTTTTTATCGGAATTGAGACACTCAATTTGGGATAATAGCTTTTGTTTTTCCTTTTGAAAAATGTTCCTGTCCTGTGCAAATGACTCTTCTAGCTGAACAATTTTCTTTTCTAAAATCAGAGGTGGAACATAAACTTTATGGTCTATTAATTCCTCCTCAGTTTCAACGGTTTTAGCATCTAGTTCAACTTGAGTGTAGCTTCGAAAATAGTCATTTGACAGGAAACAGGATTTTTCAGCATTGTAAGATGCATTCAATGAATCATAAACAAAAGGAAGTTGCATTTTGGAAGAGTTCTTCCTTCACAAATTGTCCTGTTCCGTTTCCTCATCATCAAGTGGCTTGGTCCAATTGATTTTGTACTCTGGGTAGGTTTTATCTATTCCAAAAAATTCGAACGCATATAACGTAGGAACTTTGGATAAGGCCTTTTTCAGATAACGTGGGTTATCGTAACCGATACCCGTCTCTGAATATTTGAATTCTTTTGGTGTAATTAGATTCAGCGTTTGATGAGATTGACCAATTTTATAAAGTTTTTGTTCAAGATCCTTTAACTGAGTAGATAACCTTTGATTTTTATTTTTATAAGTCACGCTTTGAGTTACAATATCAATTTTCTCATTTTCTGACATGCGAAGCTTATAGGTAAGATTATCTACTTTGGTCTTTAACTCTTTTGATTCTTTTGAACAACTGTCACACTCTTCTTTTAGATTTGAAATTATGCACTTTTTCAATACATTGAGACTGTGATGATATTGACTAGAGTAATTATGAATGAGATCTAAACTGAATAAAGAACTAGAATACGCCTTATATATGGCGCTTACAATATTAATGGGCTTAAGGGCTTTGGGCCTAACTATTAAATAAACTATGAAAGAATTACAATTTGCACCCTGAACTTCTATTTAACATATAACTACCCTAACAACATACTTTTCATATGCAGAAATTTTTTACTTTATCAGTCAACATTTATCAATAAAAAAAGATGATTTATGTTTCCAAACTCTGTCAGACTTACCTTAAGTTCAACCAAATTTAAATTTCAAATAAGGACCCGATTCGAGATTCAAATCACCTAAAACCCTAAAACCTCTCATCCCCATCTCTCACGCTCACCTTGAAGAGACGATCAAAATACAAATTTTCTCTTTGCAAAAGGATGATTACTTCACAGTTTTGGTGGTTATGGATTTCTCCAAAATCTGTAAGTTCACATCCTCGATTCCTAGCTTCTGTTTAACTAAAGTTCCTTTGTTTGATTTTTGTGTTTGATTTTTAAGGTCCAGTTGTTTCTTCTTCATTCTCCTCCAAGCATGGGCTTAAATATACGATTCGTCCTGCTAATCGATTCTTTAGTCAATCAGTTCTGCTTTGATCGCTGATCATCATCCACGGTTGTAGGATTCTGCTTCGATCGCCGATCACCATCCAGGGTTCTAGGGTTCTTCTTAAGTATTCAATTTCACAATCGGTTATGAGGTAACTGAACTTGATTTTTTCTTTATGGTCTTCAATCGGTTTCTCCTTCACAATCAGTTTAGAGTAAATTACATACTTCGTTCTAAATTTTTGGCTTTAATTGTTGTGTATTTGTTTCTTTTGTTTCTCCTTCATAATCGATTCTGAGGTAACAAAACTTGGTTTTTTTCTTTATGGTCTTCAGTCGGTTTCTCCTTCACAATCTGGATGTTGGGCTTTAATTGTTGTGTATTTGTTACTATGCTTACACACATATATTTCACTGTGGGTTCGATTTTGCACTGTGGTTTCAAATATGGTTTCTAAGCGTGAAATCTAATACGAGTTGTTGTTTGCAGTGATGTAATAGTTTCAAGATTTAACCATTCGTGCACCCGTAGATTCTCCTAATACCGATGGCATCGATCTAGGTTTTAATTAGATAGTTCTTTTCGATTGGTTGAAATTTCTGATATTCGGTTTTAAAATGTTAATTTGCAAATAAGAAATGTTCTTTCTGCAGATTCTTGTAAAAATGTAAAAACTCAGGATGTTTTCATCGTATCTGCAGACGACTGTATAGCAGTCAAGAGTGGATGGCTTTACTGGGACAAGAAATAAATGATTTATTGACGATTTATTGTTCAATATATGAAGTTGTTTGCTTTGCTATTACAATTGTTAAAGTTCCTAGATTGTAATCAGTCGTCATGCTTACTTTTACTTAAGTTTTGCATCCCGACGCATTATGCGGGTTCACTGCTAGTTGTACTAAAAAAACATTATTATCATATTTGATACCAATTAATAAAAAAAATATAAATACCATAATTATATTTTAAGGAATTGGTAACTATCTAAAAATAACTCCTTTATATAACTACCATAAATATCTATTTAAATAAAAAAAAATACCAAATTACCCTTACATTTAAAATAAACCAAAAAGGAAAAGAAATTTTCTGATTGGTTGGAATTGATTTGCAAAGTTTTCAATGTAAGAGAGGTTTTCAAATGATCGTTCTCATATATATATATATATATATATATATATATATATATATGAAAAGACAACCAAATGACAAAAAATGAAAAAAAAAAAGTAATGATGGTTTTATTCTTAGGGGTGCCATTAGCAATCATGAGGGTGCCATTAACTTGGGGCTTAAAATATATTAGATAATCATTGAATTCTAACAAGATACTTAATTTTTTTTATATAAAAAACATTATATTATTAAGCCTAAATTAAACAAATTTATAAAATAAAAAAAACTATTATCATTCCCTCAAAACCATCCAAAATGGTACTATAAATCGATAAAAAAACAAAAATAAAAGGAAACATTAAAATCGTGATGTATCTCGCTGCATTGTGCGGGTACGCTAATATTATTATATAGATCTCTTTCCTTGTGTAGAAAGAAATTATAGGTAGCAAATTGTAAAAGAATGGAGAAGATCTCTTGTCGGGTAAGAAAAAAAAAATTAGAGTGTAAATAAGGGGTCGTTTACCCAAATACTTATCCGGTAAGTGTTACTGGTAAAAATTAACATTTTCACTTACTTTTTCGCGTAAGATTCTAGTTCATTTAAATGGCGTCGTAACCTTTTGAGTGCTTACCCAGTAAGACTTGTCGCCTACACTTACCGGGTAAGACTTTCGGTCCTTGCCATCGTTCTTACGTGTAAGATTCTAGGTACTTGTAAAGTTCATCCGGTAAGGTAAGTAACTTGGTAAGAGCTTACCGGGTAAGCGTTTGTTAAACATATCAAATGGCCATACGCTGACCGTGATAAGATTCCATACCATGTGTTTTATATGTTATAACATATCAAATCCTTCTTTTATAATAATTATGTATTAGAGCCTCGTGGTTTGCAGTTTAGGCCACCTTCGGTCCCTTATACTTAGGGCTGTAAACGAACTGAACGAACATGAATGGATTCTTGTTCGCATTCGTTCGTTTAACTTAACCGAACAAAAGAACGAACACGAACGGTAAACAAACGAAATTTTTTATGTTCATGTTTGTTCATTAAGAAAATTTGTTTGTTCATGTTCGTTTATGTTCGTTCATTAAGAGCTAAACGAACGTAAACGAACAAACTTAAATGAGCTAAACGAACGTAAACGAACGAACGAACTTAAATGAACATAAACAAGGGCTCAAGCCCTTATGCTCAATATACTAAGCAAAACTAAATGTTAAAACAATGAAGTTTAAGGGCTATATATACTAGAGTATTGAGCATCCAAATGGGAAATCTCACCCATGTGGGATGGGTTGTTCCCAACTATCAAACATCTATACAAGGGAGTGGTGTAAAGCATTCCACATCAAAATTATTTGAGAAAAAACAAGGTATACATGTTTATATAAAGGAAAATGGTAACCATCGGTTTCATTATTTATTTTTTTCAAAAATTGATATGTCTTTATTAAATTATTATTATTATTATTAATTATATCTATCATAATTTTAAAAATAATAATTATTTAGTTGTTAATTTATTATTAGTAAACGAACATTAATGAACGAACGTTCACAAACATAAATGAACGAACGAGGTAATTGTTCATGTTCGTTCGTTTAGTTAAACGAACGAAAAAAAAACTTGTTTATGTTCGTTGGTTTATTAAATAAACGAACATAAACGAATTTCCTGCTGAAAGATTCACGAACGGTTCGTTGAACGTTCAATTCGTTTACAGCCCTACTTATACTAACACAGTCCAAGTTTTTTTTTGTTAAATGAATTAAATCAAACGGTTGTTTTAGTCTTTTTAAGCAGTTTCTTCATTTTTATATTAAAAAATTCTTTTTTTATTTTGTTTTTTAATATATTTTTGTAATGTATTATATATATATCACGTACACACACAATACTCAGTGGCCTCCCCCATCGCCTCCACACCATACCAACACTATCTTCTATGGTGAAACCACAACCGCCGCCTTCTCCTTCCAATAATCGATGAAGCCGTCGCTGAAATTCACCCGACAATGTTCATCAACCCTACCACCATCGCCTTCCCCATCCCTCCGTTTTTCCGACCACTGTTCCTCAACCCCACCACCGTCGTCCGCCCACATAGATAAATGCCCTAAGTCGTTCCCACCGAGAAACCCCATCATCATGGCCCTAAATCACTGCCCCTTATCTCTCTGTTGAGCAATTTTATATCCCATATCCATCTATTTTCCCCACTTCGAGTCTCGATCTGAGATCCCGAAATCCATATCCCATCGTCTTTCCTATCCTCCTATGGCTGCTCCACCATCGTTCTTCCTCCACAATCTGCTAGAAAAACTATGTTAATTAAAAGAAAATATGTAGACAACAATGATTAGAACGTGATAAGGATCATTTTCCTTAGGATATTATTAGCCCCCACTATCAAGGTTGTTTAACACACCCCCAGGAATGATCTAATCAATAGAATATGTTCAACAACAAAATATATTCTCCAAAAACAAATGTGCAGAAATTCATGAAGAGAAAAGTAGAGAATCAAGAGAAGTAAACCATGGAAATATGACACATATTTATAGGTTTCCATGCATAACTAATCTGGATAAGTTTAACTAACTTGAAACCTTATCCAAAATCAAATTAGCATTGAGAAACCTGTCAACGTGCTAGTGTTATCTTTTGACCGTTAAATGTATGTGTAAAATCCAGCCAACAAGGCCAAATTCCCCTTAGTTCATTTGATCTCTTAAACAACTCTACAAGTTGTTTAAGGATTATAAACTAAGAAAGAGTTTATCACTCTTCCAATGTGGGACAAGTGATAAGCCTAAAATACAAACATATATATATATATCTCATCAAATCAAGGAAGATCCCACTATTCTTTCTATGTGGGACACATCTCACTATGAAGACTATAAATATATATATATATATATATATATATATATATATATAACACAACCACTACTCTCCCCGTCCTTTGTCTTCCACCACCCCTTCTCCCACCGTTCTATTATGCACATGACATGCTGTCAACAAAGCCTCACCCCATAAGTTTAGTGGCAAATGTGAATTAACAAACATGGCGTTAACCATATCAACTAAGACTCCATTTTTCCTTTCCCCTGCTCCATTTTGTTGAGGTCTATAAGGTGTACTAACTTGATGTATTATACCATGCTCTTCACAATAGGAAACAAAATTTGTAGGAAAGTATTCCCTACCTCTATCACTGCGCAGAATTTTAAGTTTTCTTCCCTTTTGTGTTTCTACCATGGTTTTATACAATATAAACATATCAAAGGCTTGATCTTTAGTTTTCATCAGGTAAACATAAGTGAACCTAGAATGATCATCAATGAATGTTATAAAATATCTACATCCACCTCTAGTTAATGTGCCATTGAGTTCATATATATCCGAATGGACAAGTTCTAAAATTTCAGGATTTCTTTCAATCTTTAGGAAAGGCTTTCTTTTCATCTTAGCTTGCACACATATTTCAAACTTATCATTATGTCCATTTTGATAAGAAATTAATCCACCTCTATTCATAAAATTCATAGTTTGATAGTTAACATGTGCCAAACGATTATGCCAAAGATTGAAATTTGAACATTCAATATTAAAATAAGAACTAAAATGTGACACATCAAAGTAAGCAGAATTTCCAACTTCATTTATTGATAATTTAAACATACCATCACATACATATCCTTTCCCGATAAATGACCCATCCTTAGATACAATGATCTTATCGACTTCTATTACAACCTATAGACCAACTTTACATAAGACATAACCGGACACCAAATTCTTCCTCATCTTGGGAACATGAAGCACATTTGTGAGAATTATCTTCTTTCCGGAAGTGAAAGATATTTCCACACTTCCTTTGCCTTGAACCTTGGTGGTATGATGATCATCCATTAAGACTTCATAACCATTTGAAGTCTCCATGTAGTCCTTGAAAAAGGAACGATTGTTGCACACATGGGTTGTTGCACCAGAATCATACCACCAGTTGTTGCTCATAGTTGCAGCAGCCATATGAACCTCTTGGATCGTACTAACATGCAAGTACGAAACCATAGCCATGATTTCATTGGTATTTTCTACCAAACTTGCACTTCCACTTGCAACACCACTTCCCCTTGCTTCATTTCCTTGAGTTTGTTCCTTCTTGGGATTTCGGCAAAATTTATCGTATGTGTCCTTTCTTTCCACACTTGTGACACACGATTTCCGAAAAATCCCTCTTCCTTTTATTGTTGTTTGAACTTGATGTACTCAGATCATATGTCTTTCTCTTCTGATTTTTCTGAGTTACATAGTGCAGTTTGGAACTTGAAGGACCACTGAGATCCTTCTCACGATTACGTGTTTCCTCTTCAATCCGGAGATGTTTTTGTATTTGTTTCAAAGTGAAATCCTCAATTGTGTGCAGAAGTTTTCTTCGGTAATCATTCCAAGATGGTGGTAACTTGGCAATGATTCTCCAAACAATCATTTGGTCAGGAATGGATATCTTCAAATCCTTAAACTTAGAAATAAGGATTAGAAATTCATGTACTTGATCTAAAATAAAGACATTATCAACCATAGAAAACTCAAAGAACTTAAACGTGATGAACTTATCTGCCCCTTGCTTCTCCGTGTTGTATTTGAACTCCAAAGAACTCCAAATCTCTTTGGCGGACTGAATTGGTGAGTAGAGATCATAGAGACGATCCGAAAGGGAGTTCAAGATCTATCCTCTACATAGCAATTCATCCTCTCCACGCTTCTTCCTTTCCACTGCTCTCTCATTGGTGTCTTTGCTTGAAGATGATGGTAAATCATCCAATTTCGTACCCAAAATATAGATGACTTTGAAAGCGGTGAGTAAGAACTTCATCTTTTCTTTCCAACGAAGGAAATTCGAACCATCAAAACGATCAAGTTTGATTGAATCGTTTCCCAATAACTTCATGGTATTATGAACACTATCCATGATTCTACTGTTAGGTTACAGGATCTCAAGCACAGCGGAAAATAAAACCGTAACCCTCCAAGGACCCATACGAACCGGAATAAATCGGGTGTTTTAAAATTATACATCACAGTTAACGAGACTTTGAATTCCAGCAACAAACAAAGCTTGATGCGTCAACGGTATCCACGCGAACAATCTAAATCCTTTGCCTTCTTGATGCTAGTCACGGTTTCAAAACATAAAAAGAAAAGGGAGCATGAAGTTGTAGGTGTTTTGAGAGAAAATTGCAAGACACAAAAACTTGCATACAATGTCATACATTATATATGAGTATGAGAGGTATGGCATAACCACCGCCATCCCTACACCATACGTGAGTGTAAGACTTTCTATACATCATCACTCCCTTACAAAGGTCATCCCTAGTCAACTTTATTTATGTCCAACATAAATAATATCTGATTTTATTTAATCAGATTAAATCAATATAAATCAGATATAATAATTAAACGTTTTAATTATTGAAACTCCTTATTCGAATATGTTCAAAGCGTGTGACCCAATGGGTTATCGACATGTTGGTAATAAATATAAATCTCGTATTTATAATTATAAACGATGAGCGGTATCTAGCAATACAACACTGTCACCCAAATGATGAGAATTGGTGATACAACAAATTATCGGTTTGTAGTCAATTTTAGTTTACACATTTAATTCATTTGTCTTTGATGTCTAGGTTGAACACGAGACATTTAATGTGTCATTCTCATTATGTCCAATCTCTAGGTTCTTGATTCCCTAATATACAAATAAAAAACAGAAAATGATATTTCATATCATTTATCTTAGCATGCATGCATTTCCTTAGTATATATTTATCAAGGGGCCAAGAGACATCACTCCCGTCATAAAGGAGGGACAAATCCTATCTCGATACATGCTAGTTCTACCATGTGATTTATAAAATACCCAACAATAATTCTGTCAACCAGTTACGGAATGATTAGAACAAATGTCAAAATATATTATTCACACATAACAAACTCCATATTTCTCAAGTCAAAGAATTACATGTACATTGACCACATGAGAAACACTTATGACACTCACATGACATCCAATGCAGTGTTCTCATAGCGAGTCACGTCCGATACACAAAATCTCCATTTTGTACCCATACGTAGATTCAATATCTCTATATGAATCCCTACATATGCTAGTCATTATCATATTACTTCAACCTTAAAACCCAAAATAATATTTAACTAGGGACATTTAGAATACATTATTCTAAGGTTATTTATTATGAATAATTAAAATACAGAATATAACATTGACATAATAAAATGGGCAATGCCTTTTATTTATTTATTAATTTCATGAAACAAAACTCAAAATTACAATCATCGTATGATTAGCTTTTGGGCATTCACTAACAATCTCCCACTTTCACTAAATCCAATCATCCATGCATCGTATACCAATGGATCTACAGTGGACATCATGTTTCTGTTGTGTTAACGGCTTGGTTAGTGGATCGACAACATTACTGTCAGTTGACACTCTGCTTATACTAACATCGCCTCTTTCAATAATGTCTCTAATGAGATGATATCTTCTAATAATATAATTAGATATTTAGTGAGATCTAGGTTCCTTGGCCTGTGTTATAGCTTCATTGTTGTTACATAACAACTCTATAAGACAATCACTGCTACGAACAACTCCAAGTTGAGAAATAAATTTCTTGATCCAAACGGCTTCCTTAGCTGCATCAGATGCTCATGCGATGTACTCATCTTCCATTGTAGAATAATCTACTGTTGCTTGCTTTGAACTCTTCCAACTCACATCACCACCATTAAAGGAAACATAAAACCCGACTGTGATCGAAAATCATCTTTATCTGTTTAGAAACTTGCATCAGTGTAACCCTTTACACTCAAATCTTCTTCACCGCCATATACCAAGAATGAATCCTTTGTTCTTCTTAAGTATTTTAGGATATTCTTCACGGAAATCCAGTGACCATCACCTGGATTGTATTGGTATCTACTCATCATGATTAAAGCATATGATACATCATGTCGAGTACATATCATGGCATAGATGATAGATCCAATTACCTAAGCATATGGAATCTTACTCATTCATTCATTCTCTTGAGATGTAGTAGGGCATTGCGTCTTAAAAAGTGATATGCCATGAGACATAGGTAAGAACCCTTTCTTGCTATCATACATGTTGAACCGTTTCAACACTTTGTCTATATATGTACTCTGACTTAAGCCAAGTAATTTCCACGATCTATCTCTATAGATCCGAAAACCTAACACATAGGCAACTTCACTTAAGTCTTTCATTGAAAAACATTTTCCTAACCAAGCCTTTACAGACTCAAGTGTCGGAATATCATTTCCAGTGAGTAATATGTCATCTACATACAATAAAAGAAATGATACGGTGCTCCCACTAACCTTTTGGAGACACAAGGTTCATCCTCATATTTTAAGAAGCCAAACTCTTTGATCGTTTAATCAACACGATGATTCCAACTCCTTGAAGCTTGCTTCAATCCATAAATAGATTGTTGGAACTTGCATACCTTATGAGATTTTTCAGGAGCGACAAAACCTTCGGGTTGTATCATATATACGTCCTCAAGTAACTTTTCGTTAAGGAAATTTGTTTTGACATCCATTTGCCAAATCTCATAATTGTGATATGCTGCAATGTCTAGTAAAATTCTAATAGACTTAATAATTGTGACCGGAGAAAAAGTTTCATCATAATTAACACCTTGAATTTGTTTGAAACCTTTTGCAACCAATCGTGCTTTATAGGTAATCATATTACCATCCATGACGGTCTTTTTCTAGAAAACTCATTTGCACCCTATAGTTCGTACCTCGTTGGGTGGATCAATTAAGTTCCAAACTTGGTTTTCATACATGGAGTCTATTTCTATTCTCATAGCATCTAGCCATTTCTCGGAGTCAGTGCTTGCCATAGCATTTTAGTAACTAGTGGGATCATCATCCATGAGCATCACATCCCTAGTATGAGTGATGAGAAATCAATATATCTCAGGCTCATTCCGTTTTCTGCTAGATCTACAATCACTTTATGTTACAACATCAGACTGCCTTTCCACATCACTTTGTGGATCCACAATTAGTTGTGGTGTTTGTGTTGGTTCTATCTATGTTGACATATTTTGATCTTAAACAACTTCAAGTTCTACATTCCTCCCACTGATACCTTTGGAAATAAATTTCTTTTCAATGAAGACACCAGTACGCCCAACAAACACTTTATTGTCATGAGGATGATAGAAGTAGTATCCCATAGTTTCTTTGGGATATCCTACAAATATGCATTTATCTGCTTTTGGTTCTAATTTATTTGTGATTAGACGACGTATGTAAACCTCACAACCCCAAATCTTCATAAAAGATAATTTAGGACTCTTCCCAGTCCATATCTCATATGGTGTCTTTTCAACAGATTTTGATGGAACTCAGTTTAGTGTGAAAGCCACTGTCTCTAGAGCATATCCCCAAAAGGATGCCGGAAGGTCAACTTGACTCATCATAGATCGTACCATGTCCAACAGTGTACGATTCCTCCTTTCGAACACACCATTCCATTGTGGTGTTCCATGTGGAGTGAGTTATGATACAATACCACAATTTCTAAAATGATCAAGAAAATCATGGTCTAAGTATTTTCCACCTCGATCATATCGAAGAATCTTAATACTCTTTCCAAGTTGGTTCTGTACTCCATTTTGAAATTCTTTGAATATTTCAAACGACTCGTACTTATGTCACACTAAATATACATAAAACCTACTGAGATCATAAATAAATGTAATGAAGTATCTATAACCACCTCTAGCATGTATGTACATCGGACCACATACATCACTTGTTCTCTCAACTTGTCCAACAAAAGGAGCCTTTGTCATCTTTCCAATTAAACAAGATTCACACGTCCCATATGATTCAAAATCTAATTTGTTCAATAATCCATCTTTATGGAGTTTGGAAATGTGAGTTTCGTTTATATGGCCAAGACGACAATGCTAGAGATAGGTTAAATCCGAACTATTGAATTTGACCTCCCTTTTATCTATGTTATAAATCAGATTATCCATATTAAGAACATAAAGACCATTAATCAAACTTGTGTCACCATAATATATATTACCAAAAGAGAATGAACAACATATGTTCCCAATATTAAAGGTAAAACCTTTCCTGTCTAAACAAGATACATAAATCAAATTTCTGGAAACAGATGGTACGCAATAACAGTTATCAAGTTCTAATAATAATCCGGTTGTTAAAGTTAACAAAATAGATCCTACGGCTATAGCAGCAACCTTTGCCCCATTTCCAATGTGCATATCAACTTCACCTTTGCTCAACCTTCTTGTCTATTTTAGTTCCTACATGTTTCTACAAATATGAGAACCACATCCAGTATCTAATACCCATGATGTATAAGAAGTAGAAAGATTAACTTATATCACATAGATACCTGAAGTGGAAGTTACACTTCCTTTCTTCTTTTCCTGATGGTAGAGGACAGTTCCTCTTCCAATGCTTGGGTTTGTTACAGTGAAAACTCCCACCCTCCTTAGGTAGAATTACCTTGGGTTTCCTAATGCCTCATTTTGGCTTCAAAGATTTAGAAGTCGGTTTGGCAATGGACTTTCCTTTGCCTTTCCCTTTCTTGTCCTTATGGGCCATCAAAATGGTGGACTTGTTCTTTGCAAGATCTTGCTCGGCTGTTCTTAACATATTGAGCAATTCTGGAAGGGATTTGTCAAAGTCATGCATGTTGTAGTTCATCACGAATTGACTGTATCTATTTGGCAACGATTGCAAAACTACATCAATGGCCAACTCCTTTCGTAAAGAAAAACCTAGTCCTTCAAGACGCTCAATATGCCCAATCATTTTAAGCATATGAGTGCCAACGGGACTACCTTCGGACATTCTACAATGGAACAGTTCCATGGATGTTTCGTACCTCTCATGTCTATCATGCTCTTGGAATATCAATTTTAGGTGTTAGATCATATCGAATGCCCCCATGTTTTCGTGTTGCTTCTGAAGATCAGGTTCCATGGTTATTAGCATTAGACATGAGACGTCCAAAGCATCCTCATCATGTTTTTTAAAAGTGTCCTTTCAGTTCTAGGAGCACTGGAATTAGGCTCTTTAGGGATTTGTTGCTCCAAGGCATACAACTTATTGTCAACTTTGAGGACAATTCTCAAATTACGATACCAATTGATGAAATTTGTTCCATTTAGTTTTTCTTTCTCAAGAATCGATCGCAAAGTGTTTTTTGTTTCCATTGTTGATTTCTGCCATTAGTAATCTATAATAGAAAAGTAGAGTTCTTAGTGTCATGAAATTTTTATTGTTTAATAAGGACTTGTTAGAACATAAAATATGTTCATTTTAGAAGTTTAGTAAAGTAATCAATATAATTGTATTGGGCCTTGTTTATTGGTTTGGTCTTAAAGTGTGTACAAGGGCTTGGGGGTATAAATAGAAATCTTGTATCCTTGTTTAGGTTAAGCTTTCATTTGCAATGTAGTCATACGACTTGTTTTCTCTCAGTAATGTAGATTACTTTTCGTATGAATAAACTACAGATTTCTACCCCTTGATTCCTTGTTATCTTTATAATTCAATACAATCATGATCTCAATGGACCTAACAAGTGGTATCAGAGCTTAACAGAGATATTATTCTTTGCACGATCGAGATCTGATTGGTATTGAATAGAATAGTCGCTATTGAAAATTTCGATTTCTAGATTTGTTGCTTGATTGATTGTTATTTGCTATCAAATTGATTAAAAGGTTATTGTCGATTACTATTGAATCAATTACTTGAATCAATTTCATTACAGAGAGTCGAATCTGTCGATTTTGAGTATTTTTATGTTCGAAAATATATATCACTGTGGTTGGATCGAATTGGTGTTTAGAATCAAAATTAGACAATATGATCAACTACAAATGTGCTCAAGAGTTGTTTTCAAACCTGCGTTCAAAGTTTCAACTCAAGATGCGATGTTTTGAAGGTGATTTTTAAGAGAAGTTGGAAAATCGTTCCAGATCTACATAATTCGCAAGATTCAGTTGAAGAACTCGCAGGTGTTTGAGAATTCGCAGAATAAAGGTTTCGCAACATAGAATTCGCATGCTGAAGTGTTTGAAAAATTCGCATGTCAGAATTTGCAAAGACTTTGAAGCTGATATTTTGTCAAGTATAGAATTCGCACAATAGTCTTATGTGAAATGTTTAAGGATTCGCAAGATAACATTCTTTGAAGATGAAATTCTTATGTTTGGAATTCGTACATATGTATGTTGCGAAAAGTAGAGATTTCGCAAATTTGAGTATTGCGAAAAGTACAGGATTTGCAGGTTAGTGTGATGCGAATTCTAAGGATTCGTAGATGTGAAGTCTGCGAAAGGCGAGGATTTCGCAGATAGGCCCTTGCAAAAAGTAAGAATTCGCAATGCAAGCCTATGCGAATTTTGGGGTTTAGGCTTAGTCCATCTTGCAAATCGTGCTCAATCGTGAATAGTGATCTGCGAATTGATGGTGTTCTACGAAAAGTTTGTAATTTTTTTGAGAATTCTGACTGTTCTGAACCCATTCTGATACAAGTTTGCCCCGTTCCTGAGCTTTTTACGCGGAATGCATATGTGACATCACTCTTATCATATGTTGGTCACATATCTTTAGCAAATGATCTACATTTCACGAGTGCTCATGCTTTTCAAGATTTTCAGTTACTGGATTTGATGATTTGGTCTCTGCTTGGATTGAGTTAGCTGCCTGAGCATCTGCAATCATCAGTCTAGAAAGCTTCTTGAGTTGTTAGACCGTTGAGAGCACTTTATCATTCTTCTGAACTGATCACTCAGTAGTGTGAGCGACTGCAATCATTGTTCTGATGCTTGAGTTTTAATTCAGAATCCTGAGTGCTTATAATCATTCAGCTGATTCGTGAAGAAAGGAGTTCGGGGTTTGATTATTCAGTATTCTGGAAAGCATTCAGAAAATGAGCAGCCTTCATCAGTTGTTGAACAATGCTTGTCTTCTAACCCTTGCCTTGTAGTGTTGCTACCGGATGCTACCACCCGTAAGCTGAATAGATGAAGTTCTTAAGCTGAATTCTTATTTCAACACATGGTTCAAAGACAGATCAGATGTTATACATTGAAGATGCACCTTGTTGTCATTCCAATATTCAACACATATCATTCTTGTGGGCATACGGAATGTGTTGGATTTACAAGAGTCAAAAGTTGTCTTTATGTGCACTCAGTCGAGGTTATGGTATACATCTAATCTGGTATTTCAGTTGATACTTCAAGGATAAGAGCTACATTCTAGGGGGAGATAGAGGAGCTTTGAAGTTTATGCAACGCTAAGTTTTATAAATTATTCAAGGGGGAGAGGAGCTGAAGTTGGAGCTGATCAGAGAATGATTACTTTACAAAACTTAGGGGGAGAATGTTAGAATATAAAATATGTTCATTTTAGAAGTTTAGTAAAGTAATCAATATAATTGTATTGGGCCTTGTATATGGGTTTGGGCTTAAAGTGTGTACAAGGGCTTGGGGGTATAAATAGAAATCTTGTATCCTAGTTTAGGTTAAGCTTTCATTTGCAATGTAGTCATACGACTTGTTTTCTCTCAGTAGTGTAGTTTACTTTTCGTATGAACAAACTACAGATTTCTACCCTTTGATTCCTTGTTATCTTTATCATTCAATCCAATCATGATCTCAATAGACCTAACAGGACTTTCATCAAACAAGCTCCCACTATTTTAATCAAAACAACAACCCTCTTTTATTGTTTTGGAAAACGTCATAAGCTTTCTAGCAGGCCAAGATCCACATTCTTAATATCGATCAATTTAACTTTAGCTAACCATACAACCAATAATGTTTTAGGTAAGCAACAACATTGCTAATTACATCACGTAACTCTTAGATAGTTGGGTGAATAACTTTTATTTAAATCCATCATATGAATGTTCCCAACACATGCCTCCGAATCCCTAATCCTATTAGGCTAAATTTGGTTAAGTCTGGCCCAAAATGGCTTGTAGGAATCCTATGCTTATCTTATCTTATCTTACTAAGATTAAAGAGGGTACCCAACTTTAGCATGACCCACCCTCGATGATCAAAGTCTTGACAAGTGCCATGTTTGGAAGGCATCTTAAACTTAATATTTTGGTGAGAGATTTTAGTTAGTTTGATTTTACCATTCTTTCTTTTGTATAAATAGTTTTCACATAGTTTGATTTAACCGGAATCCAGATTCGAGGAGGATCACAAGGATCACTTGAATACCTTCCTTTCTTTGGCAGTTTAGGCCTTTGTGACAAAACCGGTTGAAATCTTACTATGATGTACTAAGACCTTATCACTCAAGATCGACAGTCCATTTTATATCTTATATAAATACCAAATTTTATTTTATCAAAACTCATTTTGATTTGTAAAACTCCTTTTACTTATATATTTTAAAATCATATTTTGTTTTAAAATTTTGTAACAAGTATCACATACATACAACCATGTATAATATATCACAATATATATAAAGCGTAAAAATAAATGTGAGATGGCTATAGCCCCCTATGCGATATTCATAGAGCCAAGTATGAATATCATTACATAAAATAAACTCTTATGGTTCTAAATCTTCTCATCTTCATCACCTCATAACGCCTCCATCTCTTGCTTTCTTTTATACAAAAATATTTTACATTTCAAACAAAGAAACCTCGAGTTGCATTCGAGGGGATTGCATAAGAGGAGAATGTACAAAGAGAGTATATAGATAATGGCATGACATGCAATTCGTATTTATCAAATATAATACATCCATGACTAAGGGCTATAACCATTCACCAAACAAATCACATTATACATATTCAATCATATTGAAACATGATTTGCAACACCACCGTATAAAAATAATACAAAATTCATACGATATCGAAAAAAGGTGATTTAAAGTTCTTTGAAAAACTAACAAAAAGATAAACATTTTTTATGTTTTAGGATTTCAAAGATCTAGAACCCTTATGGGTCAAATTCCAAGTCAAACCCGAAGTAGGTTCAGTTTTCGAAAAACATTGCGACACTGTCGTAAACAAATCATAAAAATTTCATAAGAAGTCGAAATGATGCAATTCAAAAGCCTGTGGAAACCTAACTGAAAGCTCCACGTTTTTCATGTTTTATGTTTTCTAAAATTCAGAATCTTTCTGGGACGAGAAAGCCAAAAAAATTACTAAACAAAAACATACAGCAGCAAAACAGTTTTTAAAATGCATGCATGTCACAAAAACCCGATCAAGAGGTTCGTATGTAGCTCTGATACCACTGTTGGGTTACGGGATCTCAAGCATAGCGGAAAATAAAATTGTAACCCACCAACGACCCATATGAAACGAAATAAATCGGGTGTTTCGAAATTATACCTCATAGTTCACGAGACTTTGAATCATAGCAACAAACAAAGCTTGATGCCTCCACGGTATCCACATGAACAATCTGAATCATTTGACTTCTCGTGATGCTAGTCACGGTTTCAAAACTTAAAAAGAAAATGGAGCATGAAGTTGTAGGTGTTTTTGAGAGATAATTGCAAGACACAAAAACTTGCATACAATGTCATACATTATATATGAGTATGAGAGGTATGGCATAACCACCGCCATCCCTACGCCATACTTGAGTGTAAGACTTTCCATACACCATCACTCCCTTGCAAAGGCCATCCCTAGTCAACTTTATTTATGTCCAACATAAATAATATCTTATTTTATTTAATGAGATTAAAGCAATACAGATCAGATATAATAAATTAAACGTTTTAATTATTGAAACTCCTTATTCGAATATGTTCAAAGCGTGTGACCCAATGGGTTATCGACATGTTGGTAATAAATATAAATCTCGTATTTATAATTATAAACGATGAGTGGTACCTAGCAATACATCACCGTCACCCAAATGACGAGAATCGGTGATACAACAAATTATCGGTTTGTAGTCGACTTTAGTTTACACATTTACTTCCTTTGTCCTTGATGTCTAGATTGAACACGAGACATTTAATGTGTCATTCTCATTATGTCCAATCTCTAGTTTTTGATTCTCTAATATATAAATAAAAACAAAAAATGATATTTCATATCATTTATTTGAGCATTCATGCATTTCCTTGGTATATATTTATCAAGGGGCCAAGAGACATCACTCCCGTCATAAAGGAGGGACAAATCCTATCTCGATACATGCTAGTTCTACCAATTGATTTATAACATACCCAACAATAATTCTGTCAACCAGTTACGGAATGATTAGAACAAATGTCAAAATATATTACTCACACATAACAAACTCCATATTTCTCAAGTCAAAGAATTACATGTACATTGACCACATGAGAAACACTTATGACACTCACATGACATCCAATGCAGTGTTCTCATAGTGAGTCACGTCCGATACACAAAATCTCCATTTTGTACCCATATGTAGATTCTATATCTCTATATGAATCCCTACATATGCTAGTCATTATCATATTACTTCAACCTTAAAACCCAAAATAATATTTTACTAGGGACATTTAGAATACATTATTCTAAGGTTATTTATTATGAATAATTAAAATACAGAATATAACATAGACATAATAAAATGGGCAATGCCTTTTATTTATTTATTAATTTCATGAAACAAAACTCAAAATTATAATCATCTTGAGATTAGCTTTTGGGCATTCACTAACATCTACTACAAATAATATCCAACAATTGTTAGAAAAACTATGCTAATTGAAAAAAAAGATGTAGACAACAATGATTAGAACGTGATAAGAATCACTTACCTTAGGATATTATTAGCCCCCACTATCAAGGTTGTTTGGGTTTAGGCTAACACGCCCCTATAAATGATCTAATTAATAGAATATGTTCAATAACAAAACATATTCTCCAAGAACAAATGTGCAGAAATTCATGAAGAGAAAATTTGAGAATCAAGAGAAGTAAACCATGGAAATGACACATATTTATAGGTTTCCATGCATAACTAATCTAAATAAGTTTAACTAACTTGAAACCTTTTCCAAAATCTAATTAGCATGGAGAAACCTGTCAACGTGCTAGTGCTAGTGTAATCTTTTGACCGTTAAATGTATGTGTAAAATCCACCGAACAAGGCCAAATTCCACTTAGTCCATTTGATCTCTTAAACAACTCTACAAGTTGTTTAAGGATTATAAACTAAGAAAGTGTTTATAACTCTTCCAATGTGGGACAAGTGATAAGCCTAAAATGCAAACATATATATAGCTCATCAAATTAAGCAAGATTCCACTATTCTTTCTATGTGGGAAAAATCTCCTTATGAAGACTATAAATATGTATATATATATATAACACAACCACTACTCTCACCGTCCTTTGTCTTCCACCACCCTTCTCCCACCGTTCTAATTATGCACGTGACATGCTATCAACAAAGCCTCACCGGAAGTGAAAGATAATTGCATACTTCCTTTGCCTTGAACCTTGGCGGTATGATGATCTCCCATTAAGACTTCATGACCATTTGAAGTCTCCATGTAGTCCTTGAAAAAGGAACAATTGTTGCACACATGGGTTGTTGCACCGGAATCATATCACCAATCGTTGCTTATAGTTACAGCAGCCATATGTTTCTCTTGGATCATACTAACATGCAAGTCTGAAACCATAGCAATGATTTCATTAGTATTTTCTACCAAACTTGCACTTCCATTTGCAACACCACTTCCACTTGCTTCATTTCCTTGAGTTTGTTCCTTCTTGGGATTTCAGCAAAATCGTCGTAATGCGTCCTTTCTTTCCATACTTGTGACACACGATTTCCAAAAAATCCCTCTTCCTTTTCTTGTTGTTTGAACTTGATGTACTCGGATCATATATCTCTCTTCTGATTTTTCTGAGTTACATAGTGCACCTTGGAACTTGAAGGACAACAAAACATATTCTCCAAGAACAAATGTGTAGAAATTCATGAAGAGAAAAGTAGAGAATCAAGAGAAGTAAACCATGATGTACTCGGATCATATGTCTCTCTTCTGATTTTTCTGAGTTACATAGTGCTCCAAGAACAAATGTGCAGAAATTCATGAAGAGAAAAGTAGAGAATCAAGAGAAGTAAACCATGAAAATCTGACACATATTTATAGGTTTCCATGCATAACTAATCTGGATAAGTTTAACTAACTTGAAACCTTATCCAAAATCAAATTAGCATGGTTACCTGTCAACGTGCTAGTGTTAGTGTTATCTTTTGACCGTTAAATGTATGTGTAAAATCTACCCAACAAGACAAAATTCCCCTTGGTCTATTTGATCTCTTAAACAATTCTACAAGTTGTTTTAGGATTATAAACTAAGAAAGAGTTTATCATTCTTCCAATGTGGGACAAGTGATAAGCCTAAAATGCATACTATATATAACTCATCAAATCAAGCAAGATTTCACTATTCTTTCTATGTGGAACAAATCTCACTATGAAGACTATATATATATATATATATATATATATATAACACAACCACTACTCTCACCATCCCTTGTCTTTCACCATCCCTTCTCCCACCGTGAAGGTTTTTTTTCATGTGTTTTTTGGAGAAGTTTTTTTTCCTAGGGTTTCAGTCAACAAATTTAGTGTTCATAGGTTGGTGTATTTTTTATTTATTTATATTGGGTTTTGTATCACAAACTTATTGAATTCATTTACATAAATTTGCTTTTGATGTTCATGTGTTATTGAATCTTGTTGTTCTAATTATTTTAATGGTGTTCTAGTATATATATTTTTTATGTTTGTGATCGACATGGTTTACACTTGTGATTTTTGTTTTCAATTTTAATTTTGGTTTCGGATTTTGATTTTGCAAGGGTTTCATTCTGTGTAACTCACTGGAGAAAAATGGAGAGGGACCTTGGGAAAGAAGTTGAGGGGTGGGCCATCGAGAGCGAAAATGATAAAAGGAAAAAAATATCCTTGAGTTAACAGGAAAAATTCTAACAGGGTTAGTGACAAAAACCCAATACATTATAAATTGTAAACGACAACTGTAATCCATAATTATTTTAAAAGAGGACTTGATACGTTATAATATATAACTCAGATGAACGGAACATGTAATCTTACTCTAAAATCCAATGTTTTAAAACCAGGGTCGACCCAGCCGGTTCAACCGGTTGAACCGGGAACCGGTCGAGAGACCGGGTCAACTATCACCGGGTTTTGGGGGATTTATGAACCGGATCGAACCGCCGGGTTTTTTAGAGAACCGGTTGAATCGGTATGATTGAACCGGTAAAAAACCCGGGTTGAACCAAAGGGGTGTTAGCCTAGTGGTAAGGCATGTGGACTTGCTAGTAGCGGTCTCTTGTTCGAACCCTGGGGGACGCATCCTGGAGGTACGGGGGCTTCGACCCCGGGCTGCATGCTTTAGCAGTCGGGCTTCGGCCCAAATTGCCAGGGATTAGTCTGGGCCCAATGTGGTCTGGGATACCCTCTCCAAAAAAAAAACCCGGGTTGACCCGGTTAAAAAAATAATTTTTTTATATTTGTGTTTTTTATGTTTTTAGATTGATATAAAACTTGTTGTTATGTGTTTTTTTTAATGTTTTTGGATTGATGTAAACTTTTTGTTATGTGTAATTTTAATGTTTTAACTTGTGGACATCAAATTCTTGGTTTTATATATATACATATATAGAGGGAAGATCATGCGAGAAGTTAAACATTTTGCGAGAAGGGGAGAAGTGTTTAATCATATATGATTACACGGCTTGTAAGTATGTTTAATCATGTATGATTAAACGTTTATGTATTGTCAATATAACATGTGTTTAATCGTATATGATTAAGCTTGTGTATCATATATGATTAAACATTTCTCGCCTTCTCGTAAAATGTTTAGTTTCTCGTTTGAACCTACCCCTACATATATATATATATATATATATATACAAGAAAATGAAAAATACATAAAGTTTTTGAAACCGGGTCAACCACCCGGTTGGACCGGTTGAACCGTGACCCGGTCACCACACCGGGTCAACAAAAAAACCGGTTTTTAAAACATTGCTAAAATCTATTAAAGAGAGATGAAATTTGCAAAAAAAACTTTATTTTAAGGTTTAAATTATTTAACTAATGATTTTATATTAAAATTTTCTAAATCAACTATAAAAATTAAAAACTGAGAAATGAAATTACACGTTAACGATAAATTTTGATTTTACAGATAAAATTCTTTAATTTATGGTTTTATATTTTAAATAACTATTAACTACAACATTCATTAAATTATATTAAACGAAAAGAAAATTTGCATAAAAACGAATTTAGATTTTTATTTTATTTTTTATGGTCAATTTAGTTGTATAATTACATTTGTAAAAGTAGTTGAATTGGTTGAGTCTAACGTTCAACTCCTTCCAATTTCATTTATTTTTGCAAAACTCTTGAGTAAGAAAAACATCCACATTATCATAACGTCAATGACTTAAAAAAATGCTAAATAGGAATTATCAAGCCACATCATCATTGATAGTCCCAAATCTATCAAGTTCTAATCAAAGACAATTAAAACAAACAAGAAATGTAATCTACCTGTTTCAATTTCAATTTCACGAATCAAGATTACAACCTGTTTATGATTTTCTCTATCTAGAACTCTCTCTGTCTTTTTACAATTACTCAGAATCTGGATACTTACTTCTAACACAAACTAGCTATATATATAACAACAAAACAAAACTACACGCTTAAAACAAAATTACATTGACTTTGACTTTATTGAATTTGACTTTGACTTTGACTTTCAGCTTTGACTTGATTGACTTTCACCTTCTGTCTTCTATGATCTTTGTATCCAACATATTTCTGCTCTAACAATCTCCCCCTTTGGATCAAGATCATCTCAAAAAGATTTTGCAGTATAATCTTCTCTCTTTAAACTCAGTAAAAATAATCTCCTCCTTTAATCAACTATAACAATCTTTATACTTTCAGCAGTCTTCCCAAAGTCTGTTCTCCCAGAATATAACAATCTCCCTCAAAGATGGTAGAAATACTTTTCAACAATCTTCCCAAAATTATCTCAAACCTCTTTCAAACTTCAGAAAGAAATTATCTTCAAAATTTGCTTAGACTGCTTTAGCAAATAATCTTCAAAGAAAATTTCTGTAACTTCAGTACATCTTCAGAAAACTTTGAATTTGCTCTTTTAAACTTTCAATTTTTGCCAAACTTCAAACAAATAACTCTTGAACACAAATATTTCTTGATCTTCTCCCCATCTATAACATTTCTGAAACAAATATTTCTTGATTCTGTCTCCCCTTTTTTGATGATTGCGGCATTGAGATCATCAAAACTTTTTCCAAGAAATGTCATTATCAATTCTGACCACTGATCTTTTGAACACAAGAGCCTCTGATTCTCCGTCGATCCAAAATAATGTATTTATCTAGATCTTTTCAAATACAGACAAATTAGAATGTAACACCTGAATCAACAAATGAATCAGTTAATATGTGTGTCAGTAACACAAAGTTACTGTGTGTAACGAATACACATTGGAAAAGAGCTTTTTGATGTTCACTCCCCCAGGGCTTCCATTCAATCATCGAAACACCACAAAGATATTTCTATGAATGTTATGACAAGAAAAACAAATTTCCTTGTGTGTTCGTGCAAGTGTTAGAAAGAATTAAGCACATGATGATTGCTTTATAAGGCTCAACATTGTGTAAACCATTGAGACAACAACAATTAAACACAGACTCAATGTGCATGATCGAAAAGCGAAGGTGAGGCAGACTTCCTTCTTTTTCAATATCCAGATTTTCCAAATGAAAACCAGATAGATTATGTGATGCGTCCCCTTGAAATATGAAACATTTTCTTGTTAAGAAGAACATGAGTGGCTGGTGGGGTTTATTATCAAGAATTGGCATGGGCTAGTTGCCTGTTTCAATAATGTTCACGAAGAAATGTGAAACACTAGTAATGTGGCTGCCCGACTCAGAAAGTAGTTGGTGCAGAGTTTGATATTCTTTTACTCTGATCTCTCACCCTCTTTCTTGATAATCATTGAGCTCGCTTCTAACCAAACTCTCTTTTTCATTTTACCTCGTCACACAACCCACACTCATTTCTGTTTGACTCCTCACACTCGATCACTAAGGATTAACTTCTTAGGTAGGAAACACTGGTTAACGTGAATCCATAGAAGTTTCATTTAAGCCCTACATAATGAACCCATATTATCCTATGAAAGCACATTGTTGCTCAAAAATGGTTTAACTAGAACATTTAAAAACACAAATTATGAAATACAAGTCAGATATAGGTATGCTCAGAGATGTCATCATGAAGATTTGAGCATGTTAAACATTAAAGATATTTCAAAACAAGTACATTGAATGAAAGAAATGAATACAAGAAACTTGTTTAAAAATCTGACATTGTATAATAAAGATCAATATCGAATTATTTATCAATTAAGGTTTAGGTCAACAAAAATTGATATTGTCTATACGAATAAAAAATATAAGCATTCTTGACAGAACGTTTATAAATGAAATCACGCTCAAACATTGAATAACAAATGGGGTGTTTTACCATCGAAAAAATATGTTTCAGTTTAGAGACATGGTAAGAACGAATTCAACAAAAATTAAACCGATGTGTGTGAATACTTGACCGTATATAAACAAGATAATACACAAGTATTAATCTTTGGAAACACACGGTTTGTTGATCATTAAAGCACAAGTAATTATGAAAACATTTAAAATCACACTTCTATATTCATGAAATCGTTTAAGAATCGGAAGTGGTTTGAACATTTAAGAATATGTTTTCTATGATTGAAAGTCATCCTTCTTTCAACCATACATGAGATTAAGATAAGAAATAAACCTTTCGCTCGATCTTAAATCTCATTAAGTCAAGCTTCAAGTCATAATGATATGATCATTAAGTATCCTCTCAATCTGCATCAGTCATAAAGTCCGTCAAAACGACTTTATTCACAACATTTATTGAAAAATAAAATGACATAAAGCAGTAAAACGTTGAATGTACGAGTTCTGATCTGAAGTAATCAAAAGTCATAATTCTTACTCCTTATCTTTCATACTCTAACTCCCCCTGCATTTATGCATCATAAAAATTTATCAATTAAAAATATGCAGAAATATATGAACTCCCCCTCAAATGAATATAGATCATATTTATCTTCTCTCACTCCCTCTGAAAACATGAACACACGTTAAAGTGCAGATATATTTTCAGAAGAAAGATAAAGAAATGAAAAAAATAACAATAAGAAAAACTTTAATAGGTAATCACAGATTATGTCTTGAGATTTAGCATACCAAGTTTCGAGAGAAGAAAATTAAATCTCTTTTCGTCGAGAGATGAACTAAGATTAAATCTCTACCTGTTTCAATTTCAATTTCACGAATCAAGATTACAACCTGTTTATGATTTTTCTCTCTCTAGTCACAACTCTTTCTCTCTCTAGTCACAACTCTTTCTCTCTCTAGAACTCTCTCTGTCTTTCTACAATCACTCAGAATCTGGATACTTACTTCTAACACAAACTAGCTATATATCTAACAACAAAACAAAATTACACGCTTAAAACAAAATTACATTGACTTTGACTTTATTGAATTTGACTTTGACTTTGACTTTCAGCTTTGACTTGATTGACTTTCACCTTCTGTCTTCTATGATCTTGTATCCAACACTAACAATCATCATGTCAGCAAAAATCAACCGGTCATCGGTTAAAGATTATCAATACCTTTAATTGTTTGTAAAACTTATTTCCAAGCCCTAAAATCATAACTTATAAAATTGGTTTTTTAAAACAGAAATAATGTTTAAAGGTATGTCATTTCTAACCAATCTTGTCATCTTTTTAACTTAAGTTGGTGTGTGTTGTTTGTTCTTAGGAGTTTAGGGTCAAAAGTGTAAAGATCCTGAAAGCTGAAGGTTGGAAGGACTGCGCTTCAAGTTTGAAGAAACTTAAAGAGTAACGGAGCAAATACTAAGGACCTGCATGCAAATATTGAGAACTTTTGTGCAATTAGTGGAGAAATATAAATACCCTTAAAACGCGAGCTGAATTAATTATTCAGTTTTCTTTTCTATTCTCTCATTTCTTTTATTCTCTCTAGTTTTCTCTCTTTGAAAACATTAGAATAGAATTTACATTTTCAAATCTATTGAAAATGTTCTGATTGTATTAGAGCTTTAGGGTTTAATGTTTTGTAATATGATTTGTTATGAGTTTTAAGATGGTATCAGAGCCATGGCGGTTCATCTTCCTCATCGCAAATCTTAACAAAGGTAAACCCTTTCTCTCTCTCTCCCTCTCTCTCTCTCTTATTATAAATCATTGTAACGATTTTCGTCTTCTTATCATTTCTCTCGTCTTTTTCGACTGGGTTTCTTTTTTTGTTCATATTGTATTCTTTCGATTCGTGGTAGAATCTGTTCACTTTACTTGCCTTAAATCAGATCTAATATAGATTTTGGTTTAAGGTAACTTCTAAGGACATTCAAGTATTTTTTTTCTTTTTCAAACGAGATAGATTTGACCTTTTTAGGTCCTGTTTACTCGTTGATTGTTTTAGACTTAAACGAGTTAGATCTGAAATTTTTGTTGGTCTTGTTTTTCTCATCTCAGTCTCACCGTTTTTTTTTCTTAAATCAGATCTATGTAGATCTTGGTTTAAAGGTATCATATACGGACATTCAAGGCTTTTCGGCTTTCAAACGAGTTAGATCTGACATTTTTAGGTCTTGTTTACTCGTTGTTTGTTCTTGTTTTTCTCATCTCAGTCTCACCGTTTTTTATCTTAAATCAGATATGTGTAGATCTTGGTTTAAAGGTATCATATACGGACATTCAAGGTTTTTCGGATTTCAAACGAGTTAGATCTGACCTTTTTAGGTCTTGTTTACTCATTGTTTGTTCTTGTTTATCTCATCTCAGTTTCACCGTTTTTCATCTTAGATCAGATCTTGTGTAGATCTTGGTTTAAGGTATCATCTACGAATATTTTAGTCCTTTTTTTATGTGCTTAAACGAGCTGGATGTGACCTCTTTAGGTCTGATTCTCTCTTTTGCGTTCATCTCTTGTTTCTCGGATCTACTATAGATCCACCTTTTAGGTGTTAAGATCTTCCTTATTTCGTTTTTTCATTGTTTTGTTTTTCACTAAGCTTGAACGAGATCTTCATTGATCTTTGTTCAAAGCTCTTTGGTGTGGTCTAACAGGGTTTTTTTCGTTGTTTTTTTTGGTAACGTAGCTTAGTCTACGTGTTTCACCTGTGTTAGAAGTGGTCCTTAAGACGTGAGACAACATATGATATTTTGTATCATTCTTATTATTTTTTTTTGACTCACTGAAGAACCTCTCCCTTCTAACTTTGTGTGACGTTTTTTTTCCTTTTGTGTATATTTGGGATAGTCCTCATGATATGAGCCTGTAGATTGGTTCCTCTGTTTCTGTTAGATCTCGATTTGCATCTTATTCTGTTCAGGTGATTGGTTCTGTTACAACCTGTGGCTAGTTCATGCGCTTATTCTGGATCGCTCTTTGAGGTTATAGATTTTTTTTACACTTCCTTTCCGCTGCTCTTTTGCTTAAGGACTGATCTGTAAGTTGTTTTTCAGTTTCTGTTGGTGTGGTTTCTTATCTGCTGTAAGTTTTTCTATCTCTCTCTCTCTCTCTCTTGTGTGCTTATCTTTGGTTGGACTCTGGGTAGTTGGCTTGACCTACCACCTCTTGAGTGGCAAGGAATCATGTCTCTAAGATACCTAGTTTTGTCCTTGTGTGATCTCATTCGTTTTGACTCGTGATAAATCACTATGATTGGTGTCGAATCCTCCAAAGAGCCAGAACAACGATCCTTAATCGCTAAACTGGACTTTGGGGATCCTCTTTACCTCCATCCTAGTGATACGTCAGGTGCCTCTATATTGACTATGAAACTTACTGGAACTGATAATTACAAAGTATGGTCGTGTGCTATGATTTTGGCTTTAGAAACTAAAAATAAGCTTGGTTTTATTGATGGATATGTTGTTCGTTCCGTTGATAATGATGTGTTAGGAAAGCAGTGGGACATGTGTAATTCTGTGGTGTTATCTTGGATCCTTAACCCTATTTCAGATGATTTGTTTGGTAGTCAAGTTTTTTCTAGAGTTGCCTCTGAAGTATGGCTTGAATTGAAAGAAACCTATGATAAAATTGATGGTTTTGTTACATTTAACTTGTATCAAAAAATTAAATCTCTTTCTCAAAATGGAGCTTCTGTTTCCGACTATTATCACAAGTTAAATGCCTTATGGAAGCAGTTTGATGCGCTAATCAAACTGCCTTCATGCACTTGTAATGTTGCTCACGATTTTTCTAAACACAATCAATTAATAAAGCTAGTGCAGTTTTTAATGGGACTGGATGATACTTATATTCATATTTGTAGCAACATTTTAACAATTGATCCTCTTCCCATGGTCAAAACTGCTTTCTCTTTGATATCAAGAAAGGAAGCACATCGAGGTGTGACTCGATCTTCTGATACTAAGAGTCAGAATTCTACTTTTTTTTTTTTTGGAAAAACTAATGATAGTAAGAAGAGGGAGTGGAAAGCCTCCCCTTATTTGCAAGCATTGTGGAGTGACTGGGCACACGATAGAAAGGTGCTACAAGTTAATCGGATTTCCTAAGGATTTTCAATTTACAAAGTCAAAAACAGTCAATCTTTCAAATCCTCCTCAAATAATGCTTGTTCCAAGGATACCAATACCTTTGTTTGTAATGGAAACACTTCAACATTCACATCCCTTACAGAGGATCAAATTAACAAGTTACTGTCTCTTCTTGATCAAAAACAGTCTGAGACCATCTCTGTCAATATGGTATGTATGTTTCCTGTCCATGTAACAAATTTGTCTAACACTTTTTCAAAATGTTCTCATTCTGGTTGGATAATTGACTCGGGAGCTAATCAACACATGACTTCCTCCATTTCTCAACTTGAAAATGTTATTGACGTCTCTGATTTAAATCTTAAAGTTACTCAACCTAATGGAGATGAAGCTAAAATAAATCAAATTGGGAATTATAGACTTAATAACAAAGTGATTTTATTTGATGTTCTTGTTGTTCCTGATTTTCATGTCAATCTTCTGTCTGTGCATAAGATTGCTAGAGATAGCAAAATCTTCGTTGGCTTTGATGAGTACAAGTGTTACCTTTTTCAGAGTTCTCTTCCCAAGAGAATTGTGGGGACTGGTAGCGAACAAGGAGGCTTATACTTCTTTGACAAATTGTCTAAGGGTGAGCCTTCTGTTTTTTGTGGTTCTAGGGATCATTCAAATAATATGTCTTTTGTATATAATGTCTCTCGCCAATTATGGCATAGTAGGCAGGGTCATCTAGCTGATCAAGTTCTTGGGGTTCTAAAGGATACCCTTGACCTTGAAAGTGAATATGCTTCTTCTCCTTGTGACATTTGTCATAAGGCAAAACAAACTAGGGACAAATTCAAGTTAAGCACTCACACCTCCACTGTTCTTGGTGAGTTAGTTCATCTAGATTTGTGGGGACCTTATCGTATTCCGAGTAAGGAGGGCTATAGATTTTTCTTGACTATTGTGGATGATTACACTAGATCTGTTTGGGTATATCTGTTGAAAAGTAAAGATGAAGTTTTTGATAATATTGTTGCTTTTCACAGTCTATTGAGAACTCAGTTTGGAAAACATGTTAAAGTTTTCATAAGTGATAATGGGACTGAATTCACTAATAGTAAAGTAGGTACATTCTTTAAATCTAATGGGATTATTCATCAAACCACTTGTGTTTACACTCCTCAACGAAATAGGGTAGTTGAACGCAAGCATAGGCACTTACTGAATGTTGCTAGAGCTTTAATGTTTCAAGGAAACATTCCTTTGAACGTGTGGAATGAGTGTATTTTAACTGCTGTTTATCTCATTAATCAAACTCCTTCCTCTGTGTTGAATGGAAAGTGTCTGTATGAACTTGTCTTTGGTTTTGCACCTGTTTTGACTCATCTTAGAAATTTTGGGTGTTTGTGTTTTGCTGTAAAACCTAATGTTTCTGATAAATTTTCTTCACGTTCTAAAAAATGTATTCATCTTGGTTACTCTAACTCAAAAAAAGGTTATAGACTATATAGTTTGGATTAAAAACAAATCATCGTTTCAAGAGATGTTAAGTTTTATGAAACTATTTTTCCATTCAAAATGAGTGCAAGCCCACCAAGTGATGATTCTAGTAACATAAATTCATTAAATTTCTTTGATTCTGTTATACTTCAGTCTAATGATTTGCCTTCTAAATTGCCCGATGATGAGATTAGGGAGAATCCTCAAAGTAAAGATTTTTTTAATATTTCTGATAACTCAAGTAATCGTGACCATCTGAGTAGTCAAAACAGAGCTGCTGGGTCTGTGGACCCTGGTAGTACTGGAGTAACAAATGACATCAACAGGGCCACCAGATCAAATAGTCCTTGTGGTACTGAGGCTGCCAGTGGTTCACGTGCTGCTGATTTTCGCCAATTAACTGTTCAAAACACAAATGATGGTTCTTTGAGATCCCCTCCTGACGATGTTATTGTTGATAATCAAACTGTGTCTTCTGTGCGAAAGTCTAGTAGATCTTCTATCTTACCTCGTCGTTTTGATGATTATGTTATAGAGGGTAAAGTCAAATATGGTCTAGAAAAGGTCGTTAATTACTCTCATCTTAATTCAAATAATTTTTGTTTTGTGTCTACATTAAACAAGTCTGTTGAACCTGAAAACTTCTTTGAAGCTAGTAAGGACCAGAATTGGGTTAATGCTATGAATGATGAGATGGAAGCTTTATATAGAAATGGTACTTGGGTTCTTACCGATCTGCCTCCTGATCAGAAACCAATAGGTTGTCGTTGGATTTATAAAATTAAATATAAATCCACGAGGGAAATAGAAAGGTATAAAGATCGTCTTGTAGCCAAAGGTTACAGTCAACGTGAGCACTTAGACTATGAAGAAACCTTTTCGCCAGTTGTGAAAATGGTTATTGTCCGGTGTGTAATTGCTTTAGTTGTTCAAAATAGATGGCCTTTGTGCCAACTAGATGTGAACAATGTTTTTTTTGTATGGAGACTTAGTTGAAGATGTTTATATGAGCTTACCTCCTGGTTATTTTTCTGCTAAAGACAAACATGTTTGCAAATTAGTTAAGTCTCTTTATGGTTTAAAGCAAGCACCATGACAATGGTATGAAAAGTTGTCTACTTGTTTACTTAATCATGGTTTTTGTCAAAGTACTAGTGATTATTCCTTATTTACTAAGTGTGATAATAATGTTTCTTATTCTTCTTGTTTACGTGGATGATATTGTTCTCACTGGTAATTCTAATTCTGAAATTCAAAAGGTAAAAGATCATTTACAATCCAATTTCAAAATCAAAGATCTGGGTTTATTAAAAAAAATTAGGCATTGAAATCTTAGAAACCGATAATGGTTTGTGCATGTGTCAAAGAAAATATTGTCTTGAACTATTAATTGACTTTGGATATTTAGGGTGGAAGCCTATTAATACTCCAATAGACATGAACTTGATAGTAACAAATAATTTAGGGTCTGAAACAAAAGATACTCTTTTAAAGGATTTTACGGGATATCAAAAGCTAATTGGTAGACTCATTTACTTGTTAGCTACTAGACCTGACATTGTTTTTGCAGTTCATTGCTTAAGCCAATTTATGCATTCGCCTCGTCAGTCTCACTTGAAACTTGCTCTTCGTGTCTTACGATATTTAAAAGCATCTCCTGGTAAGGGTGTTTGTTTTACATCATGTTCTAGTAGTGAGTTTAAATTGTCCGCTTTTGTTGATGCTGATTGGGGTAAATGCCGGTCTGTTACTGGCTACTGTCTCTTTTTAGGGAATTGTATGGTATCGTGGAGGAGTAAGAAACAACCCACTGTTTCTCGCTCCTCTGCTGAGTTCGAGTATAGAGTTATGGCATCTGCTCTGTGTGAAATCATATGGGTTCTTAGCATATTAACATATTTGAATGTAGATAACTTGCTTCCAGCAAGTTTGAACTGTGATAATAAGTCTGCTATTCAAATTGCGAACAATCCAGTGTTTCATGAACGGACAAAACACATAGAGATAGATATACATCAAGTGAGAAACAAAATTGCAACTAGAATGTTAAAAAATGTGAAGGTTTTATCTACAGAAAATCCAACTGATATATTCACAAAATCACTTGGTGTTTATCAACATAACTATCTCATTGATAAGTTAAAAATGTTAGATCTTTTTCGGTGTAAAGATTGAGGAAGGGTGTTGAAAGGTATGTCATTTCTAACCAATCTTGTCATCTTTTTAACTTCAGTTGGTGTGTGTTGTTTGTTCTTAGGAGTTTAGGGTCAAAAGTGTAAAGATGCTGAAAGCTGAAGGTTGGAAGGACTGGGCTTCAAGTTTGAAGAAACTTAGAGGGTAGCGAAGCAAATGCTGAGGACATGCATGCAAATATTGAGGACTTTTGTGCAATTAGTGGAGAAATATAAATACCCTTAAAACGTGAGCTGAATTCATTATTCAGTTTTCTTTTCTATTCTCTCATTTCTTTTATTCTCTCTAGCTTTCTCCCTTTGAAAACATTAGAATAGAATTTACATTTTCAAATCTCTTGAAAATGTTCTGATTGTATTAGAGCTTTAGGGTTTAATGTTTTGTAATATGATTTGTTATGAGTTTTAAGAAATAAGGTCAAAGTTGATGTGGCATTGTAAGATCTGAATAACCATAGAGAATGATGTGACATTGTAAGATCTGAATATTCTCAAATCTTGCATTGTGGTGTTGTTCCACTCATCCCACATTGATGAGAGAAAGTAATATTGGAGATTGAGAGTATCTATAAAAAATGTGGACATTTGGATTTGATATGAAATTAAAACATTCTCAAATCTTGTATTGTGGTGATGTTTTTTTCATCCCTCATTGATGAGTAGACCTGGCAAACGTGTCGTGTCGTGTCGGGTTCGTGTCGGGTTCAAAGTTAAACGGGTTGAAAGTGTCTAACCCTAACCCGACCCGTTTAATAAACGGGTCAGAAAATCCCAACCCTAACCCGACCCGCCTAACCCGCCAGAACCCGCCTAACCCGTTTAACATTTATAAAATTAAAATTAAAAATCGAAAATTCACAAAAAAATACAAATACAAAATTCAAATGAAAGCATTAGAAATCCAAAATTTATAGTTCAAAATTATAATCAAATCTAAAACACTAAAAGTTCAAAGCATTAAAAGGAAGACTTATATATATATATATATATATATATATATATATATATATATATATATATAAACGGGTTATTCGGGTCATTTTCGAGTTGAAATTTTTGACCCTGACCTTACCCGTTTAATTTTCGTGTCGTGTCGTGTCAATCCGTTTACTTAAACGGGTTGAAATGCATTACCCAAACCCGTTTATTTCGTGTCGGGTTAGCGTGTCGTGTCAGTTTTTGCCAGGTCTATTGATGAGAGAATATAAGATTGAAAAAATTCAAGTAACTATATAAAAAAGGGGATTTAGATTAGATAAATAAAATGTTTAGTTGGCTAAATATGTTTTTTTGTCCGACCCTCATTTTTCAAGAATAAAAAACTATTTTTAATAGAGATTGATATGGCATTTGAGATTTGAGTATTCTCAATTACATTATGTTGTTGTTCTACTCATCCTACATTGATGAGAGAATGTAATATTGGAGATTGAGAGTAGCTATAAGAAATGAGGACATTTGGATTTGATATGAGATTCAAACATTCTCAAATCTTGTATTGTGAGGTTGATTTCTTTTGATCAATCTATTTTCACTAAAAATCTTTTTTTATAAAATATTGTACATTTTAATTTATTTCGGTCCATATATTTCTTAAAAAATTATCGTCACTAAGGAAAATCATGAATAGATGATATGGCACAATCGAGCCTGAGAATTCTCAAATGTTGAGTTGTGGTATGATCTAGGTTATATCATGCTACTATGGAGATGATAAATTTAAAAAAGAGTAAACTATGATTTTCGTCCCTGGTCTTTCAAAATTGTTTTTTAGTCCATGTGGTTTCTATTTGCCTCCATTTTCGTCCTCCATCTAATTTTATTAAAATTAAGTGTTAATTCATTTAAAAATTGAATAAACAAATTACATATTTGGTCCTTGTGGTATATAATTTTTTACATTTTTATCCTAGTTTACATTTTTTTTATTTTTCCTTTATTTATCGTATTTCATCAAGATATTTATTTTTATATTAATTTTATTGTATATTTTCATAATTATTATAACTTTAATTATAAAAATAATCAAACAATTTCATTAAAAATATTGATAAATACATGATATTTTTTTCAAAACTTTAGCTTTAAATCTCTTAAAATTAATATTTTTTATCTGTTGATTTATTAAAGCTTTTTATTTATTTTAAATTACCATTGAAAAAAGTTTAATATAATTTGAAAAAAAATAGTCTTATTTTATAACAACTGGTTGTTTATTGTTAAATTCACTTTAATCCCACTATTGCATATTTATTTTTATTAATTAATTAAATTTGTTTAATATTTAAAATAAACACACACACACACACACAAACACACACATACACAAACACACACACATATATATATAGAGAGAGAGGTTGGTTATTTTGTTAACCTCCCAAATGATACTAACTCTATGAACCACTATTGACCAATAGAAATTCATTTTCAAGCTTGGTTGGTTTTAACATAATCAGTAAATGTCCAAGGGTAGAAATGAGATTTCATAAAATGTTTTCATTGCTAGAGTGGTTGATTGGGAGTTACAAAATAGTAATAATTAATTAGGAGGATGTTACAAATATTCATTTAAAAATATTAATGTGTATTTTAATTTTAATTTCGTTTATGAACATTCACGTTCACATTCTCAAACGAACACTAACGAATATATGTTCATAAGTACACGGTCACATTATCAAGTAGTAACTCTATATATGTTCCTATATGTTCAGACATGTCAAAATGAACACTATAGGGTATATATGAACAAATAGTAGTTATACAAATCATAAGATTTTTGAATGATTATATATGTTCAATAGTTGATTTCGATGATTGAGTTTTCGATTTGTTTGACGATGAGTTATCATTTAATTAAGCGACCCTTATTTGGGGAAGATACTAAATGTGGAAAGGGTTGTGAATTTCCTCAAAAGTCTCTATCATATATCAAGGTTATAAATAACATGAGATTTAAGGCTTGTGTTTGACGTCACGTTAATTCTATGACACGTCATGGCCCATTGCATGATTTTTGTAACACCATATTGAAATCTTCTTATCATTTTATCGTCTTATTTTTTGTTTTTAATATATAACTTAATTTAAAATGGTGTGTGTGTGTGTGTTTATGTTTTATTTAAATATTATGTCCCAAGATTCAAGTTCTAAATGTTATGATTAACAAGATGACAATCACAAACAATTAAACTACCTGTTTTCAATTCCAATTCACAGAACAATTCGTATACAGACTCTTTGAGAATATTTCTCTCTCTAGATCACAATTTTGCGTACAACTCAGATTCTAATCACACGCTTACAAAACACAATACAAAATACAATTGACTTTGACTTTATTACAAAATGACTTTGACTTTGCTTTGACAGTTGACTTGAGCTTTGACTTGGTTGACTTTCAATCTTCAGTCTTTATGATCTTGTATCCAACAAATATATGCTCTAACATTCTCCCCCTTTAGATCAAGATCATCTCTAAAAGATCAATACATTCTCCCTCTATATATGTTGCATTGAAGAACTTTAAGAACTTATCTTCCCTTGTAGACTTCTTGTCAACACAGATCATCTTCAGAAATAAACATTGAAGCACAACCTCCCCTTTTATATTCAAAGCAATTTCCCCAAAGTTTTTCTTCAAAACCAATAGAATTCTCCCCAAGGTTGTAAAACCTCTATCAGACATCAGAAAGAAATTATCTTCAGATTCAGCTCAGTTTGCTTCAGCAAATTGTCTTCAAAGAAAATTTCAGTAAAATTCACAAACATTCTGAAATCTTGGAATTTTCTATTTCAGCTTTCAACAATCTTCAACACTCTTTCTTCAAATTAACTTTCTTAACACAAACTTTCTCAATAACCTTCTTTAACAACTTTCTTTCACAACCATTTCTTGATCATTTCTCCCATCTATAACATTTCTTGATTACCTCTCCCCCTTTTTGATGAAATGGCATTGACATCATCAAAACTTTCTCAAGAAATGTCATTTACAAATCTGATCTGACCATTGGTCTTTCATCACTGAGCCTCTGATTATTTACTGATCCAAAAGATATTCATCCGAATCTTTGCAAATTCAGACAAAATATGAGTGTAACACCTGAATCAACAAATGAATCAGTTAGAAGTGCCTGTAAGTAACACGAAGTCACTGTGTGTAACGAATACACATTAGAAAGGGGCTTTTTGATGTTCACTCCCCCAGGTCTTCCATTCAATCATCGAATAACACAAGTTCATTCTATGAACGTTTTGACAGAAAAACGAATTTCCTATGTGTTCGTGTTTGTGTTTGAAAGAATTAAGCACTGATGATTGATTTGGATATGCTCAAAATTATGTAAATCATTGATACAACAACAGTTAAACACAGACTCAATTGTTCATGATTGAAGTGCGAAGGTGGGGCAGACTTCCTTCTTTTTCAATATCCAAATTTTCCAAATGAAAACCAGATAGATTATGTGTTGCGTCCCCTTGAAAATATGAAACATCTTCTTTTTGAGAAGAAAATGAGTACCTGGTGGGGTTTTAAATCAAGAGTTGGTATGGGCTAGATGCCTGCTTCAATGATGTTCACGAAGAATTGTGAAACACCCGCAATGTGGCTTCCCGACTCAGAAAAAGTTGGTGCAGAGTTTGATATTCTTTTACTCCGATCTCTCACCCTATTTCATTTTAATCTTTGAGCTCGCTTCTAACCAAACTCTCATTTCCATTTTACCTCATCACACATACCCACACTCAGTTATTTTGACTCCTCGCCTCTCGATCACTAAGGATTAACTTCTTGGGTAGGAAATACTGGTTAACGTGAATCCATAGAAGTTCTGTTAAGCTCACACAATGAACCCATGTAGTCCTAAAAGTACAATGTTGCTCAACTTGGTTTAACTTTGTAGTTAAAGCACAAAATATGAAATACAGGTCAGATAAATGTATGCTCATAGATGTAATCATGAAGATTTGAGCATTTTAAACGTTGAAGACATTTCAAAACAAGTATATTGAATAAATGAAATTAATACAAGAAACTTGGTTGAAAATCTGACATTGTATGAAAAGATCAAATAGAATGATTTAACAATTAAGGCTTAGGTCAGAAAAAATTGGATATTGTCTATACGAATCAAAATATAGACACTCTTGAAAGAAATGTTTTGAAATGAAATCACGCTCAAACTTTGAAAATCAAGCGGGTTGTATCACCATCGAAAAATTTGTTCAATTTGAGACATGGTGATAACATATTCAACAAAAAGTTAAACCGGTGTGTGTGAATACTTGAAAGTATATGGAAAAGATAAAACACAAGTATTTATCTTTGGAAACACACAGTTTGTATATCAATTAAAGCACATGTAACATGAAAAACATTTAAAATCAAACTTCTATATTCATGAAATCTATTTAAGAATCAGAAGTGGTTTGAACATTTAAGAACATGTTTTCATATCTGAAAGTTGTCCTTCTTTCATATACGTATGAGATTAAGATTAGAAATAAACCTTTTGCTCAGTCTTAAATCTCATCAAGTCAGCTCTAAGTCTTATATGATATGATCATGTAAGCTCTCTCTCAATTCTGCAAAGTACAAAGCTTTATTCACAAGATGTATTGAAAAGTAAATGACATAAAGCAATAAAACTTTGAAATTACGAGTTCTGATCTGATGTAATCAGAAGTCATATACCATACTCCTTGACTTTTAATCCCCCTGAAATTATGCATTAGAAAATTTATCAGTGATAAACAGATGAAAAATTTGTTAATTCCCTCTCAAATGTATGTAGACCATCTTATCTTGTATCATCTCACACTCCCCCTAAGATCATGAACAACCTTAAGTGTAGATATCTTTCAGAATAAAAATAAAGAAATGAAGAAAATAACAATAACAAAACTTTAAAAGGTAATCACATATTATGTTTTGAGATTTAACATACCAAGTTTTGAAACGAGAAAAGTAAATCTCTTTTCATCCAGAGGCATGGTAAATAAATCAGCAAGTTGGTAATTTGTGTTTACAAAATAAAATTCAATTGTACCTTTTTCCACATTATCTTTGATAAAATGATATCGGACGTCAATGTTTTTGGTCTTGGTATGTTGAACAGGATTCGCAGATATAACAATAGCGCTCTTTGAATCATAGTAGATCGGGATATTGTTGTATTTGAAGCCATAGTCTCGGAGTTGTGTTCTCATCCACAACACTTAAGAACAGCAGCTCGCCGCAGCGACGTACTCTGCCTTAGCTGTTGATGTGGATACACAGAGTTGTTTCTTTGAAGCCCAACTCACGAGTTTATCGCCCATAAATTGTATGTGCCCCGACGTACTTTTCCTGTCAAGCACACAAACTGCATGGTATGCATCTGAATATGTTGTCAGTTCAAAACCTGTATCCTTAGGATACCACAGAACAAGATCTGCAGTGCCCTTCAGATATCTAAAAATTCTTTTAACTGCAGACAAATGGGATTCTTTAGGAGAAGCTTGATATCGAGCATATAGACATGTAGAGAACATTATATCTGGCCTACTAGATGTTAAATACATTAAAGAACCAATCATACCTCGGTAGGTTCTAACATCGACATATTTTCCCGAAGGATCAGTGCCAATCTTAGTTCTAGGTGCCATCGGGGTTCCAATAGGTGTACAATTTTCCATTAGGACTTATTCATGTTCAAGCAAGCTTCAACAATACCATTGTGACTGTTACAGATGTAAGGGGTCGTGTGGTTTATTGGGCCTTCGTCGGTACTTGTGGATTCTGGGGTACAAGAAGAGGGACACCATTTGCTGCTCAAACTGCAGTGGGAAATGCTATTCGTATAGTAGTGGAGCAAGGTATGCAACGAGCGGAAGTTATGAGGTCCTGGTCTCGGAATCCCATCTTCCAAGGTCAGGAGCCACGGAGCCAGAAGACCGTTCGACGATCCTACTTCTGATGTCATCCCCTTCTGTTCCCTCCCTGTTGAATATCCCAACTATTCTCTATCCAATTCCGGGATGGATCATGAAAGATTTTGTCTTGAGATGCCGATAAGGAATAGCCAGTTATAGAAGCGGGTGGCAGGGAATGAAAGCACTCCCGCGCTATCAAAGTAGAGATACTAGTTAGAGCTAGAAGTCACTCAAGGAAACATCCGGTGAATTCGCGACACTCCACTACCTATGGACGTACCGAGGCTAATCCCGCTCGTTGGTATCTAGGACTCTCGATCTTAGCTTATCTTAGACTCTCTATACTTCGCATTTCCTTGAGCCTTCCTACTTATAGACCTGGACTGCTATTTGTTTCATACCTGAAAGCAAGTCAGGGATTCCTCGAACTGCTATCTCGATAAATTTTCTAAGAATATCGAAAATGTACTTTGATTGATTAATAAAGATCCCCGTTGAAATTTTTTTGACTTGTAATCGGAGAAAGAAATTCATCTCTCCCATCATACTCATTTGAAATCTTGACACCATGAGATTAGAAAAATTCTTACAGTATTTTGGATTTGTTGAGCCAAATATGATGTCATCCACATATATCTGAATTAAAATGATATCGGATTTTTCCTTTTTGATAAACAAAGTAGTATCGATCTTACCTTTCGAGAATCCAGACTTGACTAAAAATTTGGATAACACTTCATACCAGGCTCGAGGGGCTTGCTTCGGTCCGTAAAGAGCTTTGTCCAGAATATAAACGTGATTCGGTTTCTCTGGATTGACAAAGCCTTCAGGCTGAGAGACATAAACTTCCTCCTTTAAAATGCCATTGAGAAAGGGAGTCTTCACGTCCATTTGGTAGACAGTGAAGTTCTTGTGGGCGGCATATGCAAGAAACATCTGTATAGCCTCGATATGCGCCACTGGAGCATATGTCTTGTCATAGTCAATACCTTCATCTTGCCTATATCCTTTAGCCACTAGTCTTGCTTTGTTTTTGATAACGATACCATCTTCGTCTTTCTTGTTTTTGAACACCCATTTTGTGCCAATAATGGTTTTACCTTCAGGCTTAGGCACTAGTCTCCAGACTTTTAATGTTTTGAACTGATTTAGCTCTTCTTGCATCGCAGTTACCCAATCTGAGTCGGCTAGAGCTTCAGATACGCGTGTTGGCTCTACCTTACTCAGGAATGAGTCATGCATACACATATTTAATGTAGCAGACCTAGTTTGCACCGGTTTAGATGGATCTCCTATGATCTGATCTATCGGGTGCTCTTTGGTCCACCTATGTTCATGAGGGAGTGGATTTGATGTAGATTGATCATGATTTTCATCTAAAAATCCACTATCTTCTTCTTGTTCAGGGAGGGATTCAGTTGTAGTATTTTGTGCAAAAGTTTCAGTTGGTACAACATTATCTGGCTATTGATTAGTCGTTGCAGTGCATCCAACTGACTCAGCAACTTCTGGCTCTTCATGAATGTTCACATCTTCAACTGTTGGAGTAGGCGTTTGAATTGGAATTTCTAGCTGAACCGGGGAATTCGATTCAGTAGATATATCTGAAGTGGTTGATTGATTTCTTCATAAATCTTCTGATCTGTCAACCACAACAGTTTTAGTCACTTTAGTTCCAAGAAATTCATCATAAAACAATTCAAACAATAAATCTAAATCAGATAAATGTGAAGTAGACGATGACGCTTCATCTGATTTCTTATCAGTAGGCACAGGTTCTAGACTAATCTTCCCAGAAGCTAGTACACCAGTAATAACGGGTTCTGAACTGTCTTGAACATAAGCCATTTCTTCATCAAATGTAACGTTGACACTCTCAACTACTATCTTTGACTTCTTCAGGTAGACTCTGTAAGCTGCAGATGTTTGAGAGTAGCCAATAAAGATGCCTTCTTCTGCCTTGGGACTGAACTTGTTTAAGTTCTCCTTGTCATTCAGTACAAAACACCTGCATCCAAAATATGGAAATGTTTAATGCTAGGTGTACGATTATTGATTAAAGCATATGGCATTTTACCAAACCGGCGGTGGATTATAGAACGATTATGCGTGTAGCAAGCAGTCGATACAACTTCAGCCCATAGAAACAGAGGTAGATCCGATTGACTCAGCATAGTTTGAGCGGCTTCGACTAGCATTCGGTTCCGTATTTCTACAACTCCGTTCTGTTCAGGCATTCTGGCAGCAGAATACTGATGTGTTATCCCGACCGATTCGAGATAATGTTCAACAATTCTATTTTTAAATTATGTGTCGTTATCTGTTCGAAGAAGCTTGACTGGCTTTTGCAGATTCACTTGGGTAGTCTTTAAGAATATGATGATGACTTCGGGCGTCTCATCTTTTGTTCGCAAAAATTTTACCCAAGTATACCGCGAGTAATCGTCCACAATCACTAGAACGTACTTTTTGCCGTTTATGCTCTGTGTACGCATAGGACCGCAGAGATCCATATGCAGAAGTTCTAAGGATGAACTTGTACCCGACTCAGGTTTCTGCTTATGAGCGGCTCTCTTCATCTTGCCCTTCTCACACGCTGCACAAAGATGTTCTTTAACGTATTTGAGCTCAAGAAGTCCTTTTACTAACTTTCCCGTGACCAGCTTGTTGATGTAACGAAAATTCATGTGAGAAAGCCTTCGATGCAATAACCAACTTTGTTGCAGCGAGGCTTTTGACAATAGACATACCTCATTGTCAGTCTTGACTTTTGACAGATTAATCGTGTAGAGGGTTGACTTTCTAGTGTCAACCAATAGTTCCTTACCGTCTTCAGTACACACAAAACATCTCTTGGCCTTGAAATTAACCTCTAGATCTTTGTCACAGAAATGTCCAATGCTGAATAGGTTATGTCCTATTCCTTCAACGTAGCTCACATTCGTAATCGTCACGTTGTCTTGAATCACATCACCATAGCCCAGAATTGGTGAAAACTGGTCATTTTCGAATCGAATTGTTCCGCAATATTTCTCTGTATAATTAGATAATAAATCTTTCTGCCCGTTCATATGCTTGGAGCAACTAGAATCCAAGTACCACATATGACGGGTCTGCACAGGAGAAATCACGAAACAGTTGGTTTAGGTACCCATTTATAGATGGGTCCTACAGTGTTAGCAAAGATTTTGGCATCCATTTGTATATGGACCCTTTGATCTTTTGAAAAACATTTGAAGCATGAGAATGATAAGAATAGACATGATATGTACCAAACCAAACATCAGAGTATTGCCGAGAAGCAAAATCATTTCTATGAGAAGTAGAAAACTTTCTAGTAGATGGAGATAATTGGAACAATTGCTTTATTGAATAACACTTGTAAGAAGTTACAAGTTTTGGTTTTTGAAAAAGCAACATTTCTAATTACATCAGTTGTACTATCAGTATTTCTATTACAAACAGAATCAGAAAATGATTTAGCAGTCTCGCCAATCTTCTTATTTGGTTGCCAGTCTGATCTAACTCCAGATTTTCTCTTACTCACATCTGAAACATTTGAAACTTTAGAGTTAGAACGATGAGATTTGAAAGATTGCTTTTTCTTTGGCTTATTAGTGGTTGTCTGTTTTTGTGAATGCCTAGATTTCTTCTTGTTACCTTTAGCATTCTTGGTATTCACAGAAACTGGTTCATCAACTTTCGTTGATGTTTCATCTTTCTCGAACACACCGGGTAATCCAAAAGAGTTTATTATAAATTGTGAATGATCAGGAAGTTTTGCATTAAAATCAAATTGACCAACATAGTCATCTAAATCACCTTCAAAGTTAAGAAAATCAAACTCTTCATCAAGTAGATCATTTAAATCATTAGCTTTTGATGCTTTGGAAGTTTTAGAAAAATCAGAATTTAGAAGCACAGTAGAAAACACAGTTTGTTCTAGATTAATCAAAATCCTTTCATCTATCAAAGTGTTCTCGAGTTCAGAAATTTTACTTTCTAAAACGAGAGGAGGTACATAAATTTTACCTTCGATAGGCTTAGCCTCCAACTCCTTTGAAGAATAACTTTCAAAATAGTCATTTGAAAGAAATTTTGATTTATCAGAACTATAACTAGAATTCAACCTCTCATATCGAAATAGAAGTTGCATTTTAGTTTTGTTCTTTCTTTTCTTTTTTTCTTTAGCTTCATCCTCTTCAGAAAGTTTAGTCCACTTAACTTTAAGTTCAGGGTATTGTGGTGCCAGTTTTAATAATCCAAAGTCATAAAGCGCAAGCACTTTAGAAATACCCTTTTTGAGAAAGTGTGGGTTCTCGTAACCAAGACCCCAACACTCACTACTCTCTTTAGGTTAATTTAGGTGAATGGTCTGTTCAGTTTGACCTAAAGTGTAAAGTTTTTCCTCCAAAACATTCACTTTATCAGTTAAAGACTTGTTTTCTTTCTTTAAAGAAGAATACTTTTTCACAGCCTCTTTTACTTCAAACTCACACATTCTGAATTTGGAAGTAGTTTCAGATAATTCATTGTGAATTATAGTCTTTTCTTTTGCGTTGGTATCAATGTTTTTATGCAAAGCCTCAATCAATACATTCTTCTCAGCAATATCCTTGTTGAGTTTCAGTATTGATTGATTTTTCTCTTTATTGATACATTTCTCACGCTTAAGTTTAGACTTTAATTCCTAGAGTTTAACCATCATGACTTGCATTTCTTTGAGAAAATCTGATTCAGACATATCACATACCTCTTTGTTGTCTTCACCATCAGAATCAGGTTCAGCTTCAGGCTCTTCTTTACCCATAAAGTACAAGTGAGCTTTCTCTTCTTTCTCTTCTTCTTCATCAGAATGATCGAGCCAGAATTCATCTTCAGCCATAAGAGCCTTGCCAGCCTCCTGCTGCTTGGCCAAGAGCATCTTATTCTTGTAGCATTCGGAGTTTCAGACCTTAGGCTTTCGACAATCCATAGCAAAGTGTCTGAGCTTTCCGCGGTTATAGCACTTTGTTGGTTATGGCTCTTTCTTCTCTTCGGATCTATATCTCTTCTCTTCAGGTTTCTTCTCATCAAACTTCTTTCCTTCAATCCTCTCCTTATGTTCGTAGTTTCTTGAACCTGAGGAATATCTCTGACTGTTCGAACCAGGCTTCTTGTAGAATTTCTTCTGAAAGGCTTTTGTCAACATCAGCATAACCTGCTTCAGATTCTCACAGTCATCAGAATCAGAATTTTCTTCACTATCCACCTCCTCGGATTCAGAAACTATAATCTTCTTCTTCTTCTTTAAACTCACACACTTCTTCTTCACTACCAGGGCAACTGGATCAACAACCACTTTCTCAACCTTCTTCTTTTCATCTTTGATTTTCTCCACCTCTTCTTCGTTTTGTCTCAAAGTCTCATATACTTCGTGAAGTGGAATCTCATTCAGATCCTTCATCTGCTTCATCTGTCTAGTGAACCTTTTCCATTAAGGCTGCAGAATGCTGAGGAATTTGACATTGAGTTCAATCTGTGACTTTCTGACTTTATTCTTACTAAGCTCGTTTAACAGAGTCACAAATCTGTCTTAAGTAGCCTTAAGAGATTCACCGTCCTTGCCCTTGAACTCTTCATAGTTGTTGAGGCAATTTGAGACTTTCAGTTGGTTGCCAATCTTGGATCCTAGCATCATCTTCTCTAGTTGATCCCACATCTCCTTGCCCGTGGCATTGTAACTATCAATTTTGATGTAGATCTTATTAGGAATCCCTTATAGTATGAATGATCTAGCCAATCTATCAACTTTGACTCTTATTTTCTGCTCATTAGTATATTCTTCCAAAGCTAGTGGGTATTCCCTGTTAACTATTTCTTCCCCATTCTCTCCCTCAGTAGATAATATCTTGGTGGGGGGTTTCATGATTCCTTCCTTCAGAGATAGCCTGATGTAGTCTCCCAAGTCGTTGCGATCGACAAAATCTAGGAAGCGATCCTTCCACTGCTCGTACTCTCCTTTGAATAATACTGGAGGTTTTACATCAGTTCCAATAGCGAGAGCTTCTCTTGAAGTCATCCTGTATTCAATTCTAATTCACCGAACAATTCGTATACAGACTCTTTAAGAATATTTCTCTCTCTATATCACAATTCTACGTACAACTCAGATTCTAATCACACGCTTACAAAACACAATACAAAATACAATTGAGTTTGACTTTGACTTTATTACAAAATGACTTTGACTTTGCTTTGAGAGTTGACTTGAGCTTTGACTTGGTTGACTTTCAATCTTCAGTCTTCATGATCTTGTATCGAACAAATATATGCTCTAACATTAAATATTAAACAAATTTGATTAATTAATAAAAAATAAAGATTAAATGAATATTTAGAATAATGGGATTAAAGTGCATTTAACAAAAAACAACTGATTGTTATAAAATAATACTATTTTTTTCTTGCATTTTATTAAACTTTTTCCAATGGTAATTTAAAATAAATAAAAAGCTTTAATAAATCAATAGATAAAAAAATATTAATTTTAGGAGATTTAAAGCTAATAATTATGAAAATATACAATATAATTAATAGAAAAATAAATGTCTTGATGAAATATAATAAATAAAGAAAAAGTAAAAAAAATGTAAACTAGGATAAAAATGTAAAAATTTATAGACCACAAGGACCAAATATGTAATTTTCTTATTCAAATTTTAAATGAATTAACACTTAATTTTAATAAAGTTTGATGGATGGATGAAAATGGAAGCAAATAGAAACCACATGGACTAAAAAAGCAGTTTTAAAAGACCAGCGACGAAAATCGTTATAAACATCAAACCACAGGGACGAAAATCGTAGTTTACTCTTTAAAAAAAATGGTTATATAAAACTATAGAAGATGACTTGGAGAATTAAAATGTAGGTTTGACCAAACATATATTTTGGCTGACCATTATTTTTTTAAAAGTCTATATATCTATACTTACATTCCTTTTAACTAAATCATGTATAAATCTATATATTTTTGTAGAAAATTTTTGAATAGATTATCTGACATAGCCAAATTTGAGAATTCTCAATTATTGAGTTGTGAATTGATTTAGGTTATCTTACAATGATATGAATATAAGAAATTTGAAAAAAATATCTATATAAAGAAGTAAAAATGGATTAGAAAATTAAAACATGGGTCGGCTAAATTTGTATTTTTGCTGACCATTATTTTTTCAAAAAACTATCTATATTTCTATTAAAAAACTTAACTAAATCATCTATAAATCATAAATATATTTATATAAATGAAAAAACTTGAATTAATGATATGACACAACCAAATCTCAGAATTCTCAAATGTTGAGTAGTGATTTGATTTTGGTTATGCACATGTCGACATTTCTTTCATTCAATCAAAAAAGGCACCTTTGGACGTTTGTTTTAACTTCCATCCACGAATAGATTGATATGGAGATGATAAATTAAAAAGAAAAAATGATTAATTAAAAAAAGTAGAAGATGACTTGACAAATTAAATAATGGGTTGGCTAAATATATGTTTTGGACAACCATTAATTAATCCACAAAATATCTATATTTCTATAATAAAAGAATTAACTAAATCTATACTATATTATAAAACATTTATAAAAAAAAACTCTTAAAAACAATTGTTAAAGCTTAATTCGTCGTTATTCAATGTTAATTACTTAAAATCTCTAAAAAAACAATCATTAAAGCTTTGCGTACTAAATTTAATGTTATTTATTAACTTTTAATTCTTATCTCTAACCACTTTAACTCCCCTAAAATCACTCCCCACTTCAACTTCCCTAAAATCACTTCCCGTATAACTAAATACAGGATAAAAACCAAATTTTAAATTTAAAAAATCTAAAATATAAATAAGAAAATCTAACAGAATATTTGATGTTTATTTTATAAAGAAAAAACATTATATTATTAAACCTAAACTAAATTATATTATTATTAAAATATTGAAAAACTCTTAAAAACAAGCTTTTAATGATTAAGTATTATTTATTGATATACATTACTTAAAATTTAAGATTACAAGTCATGATACATGAGTATAAATTTTTAAAGTTGAATATTTGAATTTATAACTAACTGATAAACATAATCAGAACAGGATAAACATCTCAATTTAAATATAAAGAATTTAAAATATATAAGATAATAATTGAATTATAACAAAATACTTAATTTTTTATATAAAAAACCATTATATTATTAAGCCTAAATTAAACAAATTTATAAAAAAAAAATATTATCACTCTCTCAAAACTATTCAAAATGGTACTGTAAATCGATAAAAAAAAACAAAAAATAAAAGGAAACTTTAAAGTCGTGATGTATCTCGCTGCATTGTGTGAGTACCCTTCTAGTCATTTATAATTTATATATGTAAATCTATATTAACAATTTTTTTAGATGACGTGACACAACCAAATTCGAGAATTCTAAAATGTTGATTTGTAGTTCGATTTTTCTTATTTCACATAACATGTTCTTTTACTTCAATATATCCGATAAAAACATAATCGTCACAGCGCAACGTACGGTGCCGAGCACTAGTTGTTGATGAATTTTAATTGACATTTAATGTAGTAAAATAAGAGGTAATTGTTGTAATGCGACAATATAATCATAAATCTATAGAAAAAGTTAAGAAATTTACGAACTCATTAATTTTTTCTTTCTTGATTTTATATGAATGAAACTTTTTAATTTATTTAAATTTAATTATATTTAATAAACTAGTTCATAAATAACTGATAGTTTGATAAGTTAATTTTCTGCTAATAGACGATAATCTAAAAATTCTGAGAAAAACTATTACAATCGCTAATCCTTTCTCAAAAAGGTAAACCTGACAAAAACTGACACGACACGCTAACCCGACACGAAATAAACGGGTTTGGATAATACATTTCAACCCGTTTAAATAAACGGGTTGACACGACACGACACGAAAATTAAACGGGTAAGGCCAGGGTCAAAAATTTCAACTCGAAAATGATCCGAATAACCCGTTTATATATATGTATATGTATATATATAAGTTTTCGTTTTAATGCTTTGGATTTTTAGTGTTTTAGATTTGATTATAATTTTGAACTATAAATTTTGGATTATAATGCTTTCATTTGAATTTTGTATTTGTATTTTTTTGTGAATTTTCGATTTTTAATTTTAATTTTATAAATGTTAAACGGGTTAGGCGGGTCGTGGCGGGTTAGGCGGGTCGTGGCGGGTTAGGCGGGTCGGGTTAGAGTTGGGATTTTCTGACCCATTTATTAAACGGGTCGGGTTAGGGTTAGACACTTTCAACCCGTTTAACTTTGAACCCGACACGAACCCGACTAGATACGACACGTTTGCCAGGACTACAAAAAGGTAATGAGTCATTGTCAGATTGCATATCGGTAGCTCGAACAAGTTGGTGATAAACAAGCTCAAGAGGCCCCTACTCCATCACCAACGGGCAATGGTAACACCTTTTTTTATTAGTTGACTTTCAATTTCAACTACTATTTAATTCAATTTTCTTAAATTGTCAAGAGAGATCCCTCTAGTTACGTTTTTTGGGTAAAGTATATCCCTTCAAATTAGGGGTCTAAATAGGTCAGGTTGGGTTCGGGTTCGGGTTCAACCCATTTATTAATTGGGTTGAAAATCTCAACCCAACCCAACCTGTTTAATTAAATGGGTTGAGATTTTCAACCCAACCCAACCTGTTGGGTTGATGGGTTGGTAGCGGGTTGACCTGTTTATGATTATCTCAACCTAACCTGTTAAATAAATGGGTTGAACCTGGGTTGACCCATTTAATTTTAAAATTGTAAATGAAATAAAAATGCTTAAACTGCTTCATTCCACGACAATGGAACTGAAGTCGATCAAGTTAAGATTATAAATACACATATAAGTAACAATGGAACTGAAGTCGGTTAACTTAAGATTATAAATATATATCAAGTTAAGAACTGAAGTTGAACAATAGAACTGATGTCGATCAAGTTAAGATTACAAGTTTACCGTGAACAATGGAACTGAACTCGTTGTGAAGCCGTGGAACAGAGGAAGAGGAGTCGTCGTGGAACAGAGGGAGAGGAGAGGAGTGGCCGGTGAAGAGGGAGGAAGATCTGCGTCGGCGACGTATGAGGGAAGAGGGAGGAGAGGAGGCTGGAAGCGATTCAAATTAGGAATAAGATTTGTTGATTTAGTCGATTAGGGTTTTCAACTTTCAAATTTCAATATATAAATTATTTTTTAATCTTTAAGAATTATATTAAAATATTAATTGTATTAAATATTGATTAATAATTAAAAATAAAATATTAGGTAATATTATAAATGGGTTAGAAACATGTTGCAAATGGGTTAGAAACAGATTGTAAATGGGTCAAAATCAGGTTGAAAACAGGTTGGAAATTTCAACCCAACCCAAACCCAATTAATAAATGGGCTAGACGGGTTGACCCATTTAACTTAAATGGGTTGAAATTCTCAACCCAACCCGCTAATTTTGGGATGGGTTCGGGTTGGGTCACTTTTTGCCACCCCTACTTCAAATGTTTTAAAACCCGGTTTTGTGGTTGACCCGGTGTGGTGATCGGGTCACGGTTCAACCACCGGGTCAACCAACTACATTAAAAAGCACACATAAGTATAAGTTTTTCATCAATCCAAATACATCAAAACGAAACATAATGATCAAACCAAAGCATGAATCTTGAGACATTGAAGTGTTAAATGCATCAAGCTCACGATAACTTAGTAATTGAAATTCACTATCAACTTCATTGTCATCAACAACATGGTCACTTTCTACAATATCAAATAAACAAAATATTAATGTCACGTAAAAAGCTAATAATAAACTAACCGTGGTCAACCGGTTTTTTGATAAAACTGGGTTTTTACCGGTTCGATACCACCAGTTCAACCGGTTTTTTGATAAAACCGGTCGGTCCACTCCAGACTATAAATTGTCATAAACCTGGTAGCAATTGACCTGCCCTCTTCCCTGGGTTCCGGTTCAACCGGTCAGGTCGACCCGGTTTTTAAAACATTGAACCTACATTCCAATTCATTAGGCCAAATTTGAATTTATATTGCACTATTATGTATTTAGTTTAGAAAAATGGAAGACCATATATAAAAAATGTAAAGATATTGTTTTCAGTGGCAGATAGAACTTTTAGTGACCAAGGGTACACTTTAATTAACATAATATAAAGTACAATAAAAATTAAATGAAAAAGTATAAGGATATTAAAAATAAAAAAAATTACATTCTACATGTTTATTTACTAAACTAAACCATTTGTAGCAAGAATACATTACACACTAAAGTAAAGTAATTTGTGACAAGAAATTTGAATACTTAGAGGAAATCATAATGCTTAGAAGAAATAAAAAAAGAATATATATGAAATCATATAGCAAGAAAATAAGAAATCGGCATAATAGCATATTGCTTATATTTAAAATACCTAACATACCCTTATATAGAGAGAGGAGAGAGGAGAGAGGGGAGAGAATATATCTAAAATACCTAACATACCCTTATATTTAAATTTTAATTAAAATTACCAAATTATTGGTTTCCTAATTTATCCTCTAATTTATGGTTAAGATTGGATCTCACGGTTACCACAGATAATCGAGTTCTCCCTTAAATGACCCCTCTCTCTCTCTCCCTCTCCCTCTCTCTCTCTCTCTCTATATATATATATATATATGTATGAGAAATAGAGAAGTAATCTTAGCCATTCATCTGGTCAACATTTGCGGCTTTGACCGCGAAGCGCCGGATAATTCTTTGCGTGGTCTATAGAAGGTAAAGGGGTAGTTTCGTAAAATACGCGGGATGAGTTCATATATGAACCTGTATGATTCACATATGAACTATACATTCATATATGAATCAGTTAATTAGTTCATATGAGAATCAGTTAATTAGTTCATATATGAATCACAAAGGTTCATGTATGAATATGTTAATTAGTTCAACTGATTCATATATGAACCTACAGTTAATTAGTTCATATGTGAATCAGTTAATTAGTTCATATATGAATCACAAAGGTTCATATATGAATTAGTTAAAAGAGTTCAGATGTGAATTACACTTGTTCACATATGAACATATAGTTCATATGTAAATTATACAGGTTCATATATGAACACAACCCGTGTATTTTGTAAAAATTACGAAAGTGTCCTTCTATTTTTGGAATAGCCGCAACTTTTGACCAGTCCTATCATATCCTATTTCTCGGTTGAGAGTCACCTACAGTTTAAGTTTAGGTCCAAAAAGGCCACCTATTTCACTTAAACTAAGGCTCTGATACCAAATGTACCAACCCAACAACTTCAACCACAAATTAATTAGATAAAATAATATCCAAAATTCAACAATGGGTCTCAAATCCGAAACTTGACATTCAAATATTTAAATCACCTAGATTTTTAAATCTATTACAACCGAGAATTACTATATATAAAGAAAAAGGGTAGCTATGCCGCTCTAAAGCCAAAACTCCCGCACTTGAGCCCTTAACACTTCTCTTTTCCCCTGACGGATCCGGAAGAAGCTAACTTACCTGAAAATGGGTTATAAAGAAAATGGAAAGCGAGGATTACACCGAGAGGTCTAGTGAATTCCCAACCTCGCCCTTTTTATAAGGAAATTCAACAGAATCAAGTAAGTAAATGAAAATAACATTTCATAACGAAGTGCCAAAGATCTTTCGCAAGTATAAGGACTACTCGTCCTCGGGCCCCCCCATGTCGATCCCCACACGCCCCCCAGACGATGCCGTATCCGTGTATAAGGAAACGAATTCCATATACACGACTCAACCATCCCCGATGGTTATACGCGTATAGATTTAGTCAGAACTTAATTGAATAACTCGTTACATTAAAACTTGTTTACATACTTGAAGTGCAAACAACCACCTTAAATTGACATCAAAGTTTTGCTTGATCAATAGTTGAGGTAGTCATAATAAACAATGAGATATAACCCACTTCCAGTGCATAGATAAAGTCACAGTTTGAGAAAGAATAGGGAAGTTTGAGAAAGAATAGGGAACTCACCTGATGTGGGGAAAAACTCGGTACACACCAAAGACTAAACTCGCAATCTGAAGCCTACAATTCAAGGTAATATAGTAGCGGTTAATTATTTTGAAGAGGTAGGCTGAAGCCACATAACCCGATCGCTAAACCCCAGGTGACCCCCATCAAGATTAACCCGGGTGACCCCGGTCACTTCCACCCCGACCCCGATCCCCGGATGTGAGGCCCCGGTCGAAAACCAACACACCGGTCAAGGCACATACCCCGGTCGACCACCCACACCGGTTGAAGCTACACACACCCCGATCGAACCCACACATCGGTCGACCACACCCCGGTCGAGACCACACACCGGTCGACTACATACACCGGTCAAGGCCACACACCGGTCGACTACATACACCGGTCAAGGCCACCCCGGTCGACCACACACATCGGTCGAAGTTTTCTTCTAGCAATCTGATTCACGATTTATCGATACGATCTTTGATTTCTTTTCTCATCTTACTAACCCACGACTAACTATCTCGAACATGCTAAAAAAAAACCCCATCCTACCCCATCTAATCGTATACTAAACTGATTCACTATCCCCAGATAACCCTCGATTCGACAGATAACCCTCGATTCGACTGGAGAATCTGGACCAATAACCCTTAAATGCTTAAATCGATGCAAGGAGAAATGTTTCAGATTAGAACTTACCTAAGGAAGATGAATCCTACAAGCACAGCTCAAGCTCTCCGATCATCTGGACTTCAATAGCTTCAATCGGTTTTCACCTATTTCTCCTTGAATCGCCGCACACCCACACCCACATACTAGAATACGAATTCTCTCAATAAACAATCGCTTAGGGTTTTTAGACCCCTAAATGAACATATTTACATAATACCCCCTTTTACTTCCTTGTTAATCCTTAATTGATCCAAACTCTTAAAAGAATAAAATTTTAACTTAACGGGTGTTACAACACTCTCCCCCTTAAAAGAATTTTGCCCTCGAAATTACTTCGACAAAAAGATGTGGATACCTGGACCTCATATCTGATTCTAACTCCATGTTTCTTCTCGTCCTTTATGAAACTTCCATTGTACCTTCACTAGGTCGATATCCTTTGTCCTTAGTCGTTTTACTTTTTGATCCACTATAGATTCAGGTTCTTCGACGAAGTTCAACTTCTCATCCACTCGGACATCTTGTAGTGCTATTGCCGTATCCAAATCGGTGAGACACCTTCTAAAATTTGAGACAGGGAAAGTGTTGTGGATGCCTTTCATTTCATCAGGTAATTCCAGCTTGTACGCCACTGCTCTGACACGTTCAATAATCTTAAACGGTCCAATAAACCGTGGACTTAATTTCCCTTTCTTCCCGAACCGGATTACACCTTTCCAAGGTGACACTTTCAACATTACTGTATCGCCGACCTGGAACTCTAAGTCCTTTCGCGTTTATCAGCGTAACTCTTTTGAAGGTCGCACGCCACTTTCAGCCTTTCCCGCACCTGGACAATTTTATCTGCAGTTTGCTACACTAACTCTGGCCTTGTCAACTGCTTTTCCCCAACCTCATTCCAACACAAGGGAGTCCGACACTTCCTACCATAAAGCATTTCGTACGGGGCAGCTTTGATGCTCACATGATAGCTATAATTGTAAGAGAACTCAATCAACGGTAGATTGTTTTCCCACGATCCTTGGAAATCCAAAACGCATGTTCTCAGCATATCCTCTAAGGTCTGAATAGTCCGCTTACTCTGTTCGTCGGTTTGCGGGTGATATGCTATGCTCATCTTGATCTTCGACCCCATTTCTCGTTGGAAACTCTTCCAGAAAGCTGAAGTGAACCTGTTATCCCGGTCTGACACGATCGATAGGGGCACACCGTGCCGAATGATGATCTCGTCGATGTACAACTTCACAAGTCTTTCCATAGAATAGGTTTCCCTAATGGGTAGAAAATGCGCTGATTTGGTCAACCGGTCCACAATGACCCAAATTGCGTCATAACCTTTCGGAGTTCGGGGCAACTTGGTCACGAAGTCCATCGTGATTTGTGCCCACTTCCATACGGGAATTTCTAACGGTTGAATTTTCCCATACGGTTGCTGATGCTCCGTTTTAACTTGCAAACACGTTAGGCACCTCTCCACATAATGAGCTATATCTTTCTTTAGTCCCGACCACCAATGCTCTCGTCTCAAATCTCCGTACATCTTGTTCGCCCCAGGGTGGACCGAATATATAGACTTATGAGCTTCCGCTAAAATGATCCTCCTTAAATCCCCAAGTTTCGGAATCTAAATCCTCCCACGGTAGCATTTCAGTCCCCGACTGTCTACTAGAAGCGAGTTTGCAATACCCACCATTCTCTCAACTTTAAGATTTTCCCGCCTCAGAGCCTCCACTTGAAACCTCTTAATCTCTTCCAGTAACGTTGGAGCCACCTCAGTTCTTGTAGCAACCATCCTTAAACTCTCACTCCTTTCCTTCCGGCTCAGAGCATCTGCTACCACGTTAGCCTTGCCGGGATGACACTCGATCCTACAATCATAGTCTGATAGTAGCTCCATCCACCTTCACTGGCGCATGTTCAACTCCTTCTGATCGAACAGGTGGCAGAGACTTTTGTTTACCTTGAAGATTTGGCACGACTTTTGCATAGATAAAGTCACAGTTTGAGAAAGAATAGGGAACTCACCTGATGCGGGGAAAAACTCTGTACACACAAAGACTAAACTCGCAATTTGAAGCCTACGATTCAAGGTAATATAGTAGCGGTTAATTATTTTGAAGAGGTAGGCTGAAGCCACATAACCCGATCGCTAAACCCCGGGTGACCCCTGTCAAGATTAACCCGGGTGACCCCGGTCACTTCCACCCCGACCCCGATCCCCGGATGTGAGGCCCCGGTCGAAAACCAACACATCGGTTAAGGCACATACCACGGTCGACCACCCACACCGGTCGAAGCTACACACACCCCGATCGAACCCACACATCGGTCGACCACACCTCGGTCGTGACCACACACCGGTCGACTACATACACCGGTCAAGGCTACACACCGGTCGACTACATATACCGGTCAAGGCCACCCTGGTCGACCACACACACCGGTCGAAGTTTTCTTTTAGCAATCTGATTCACGATTTATCGATACGATCTTTGATTTCTTTTCTCATCTTACTAACCCACGACTAACTATCTCGAACTTGCTAAAAAAAACCCCCATGCTACCCCATCTAATCGTATACTAAACTGATTCACTATCCCAAGATGACCCTCGATTCGACTGGAGAATCTGGGCCAGTCCCCGAACCCTTACTTTGAACAGGTTATCGAAGCGAAGAAAATCCCAGTTTATCCAATCGATGACATTGATTTTAACTTCAGTCCCCTATTAATTCTTACTTGATTGAATAATGAACTCATGGCACAAAACTCCGATAGATTTCTTAATCCATTACACTTACTTTCCAACCCTTCCCAGACTGTCCCAAACAGGACTCAAATTCCTTAAATGCTTAAATCGATGCAAGGAGAAATGTTTCAGATTAGAACTTACCTAAGGAAGATGAATCCTACAAGCACAGCTCAAGCTCTCCGATCATCTGGACTTCAATAGCTTCAATCGGTTTTCACCTATTTCTCCTTGAATCGCCGCACACCCACACCCACATACTAGAATACGAATTCTCTCAATAAACAATCGCTTAGGGTTTTTAGACCCCTAAATGAACATATTTACATAATACCCCCTTTTACTTCCTTGTTAATCCTTAATTGATCTAAACTCTGAAAAGAATAAAATTTTAACTTAACGGGTGTTACAACACTCTCCCCCTTAAAAGAATTCTGCCCTCGGAATTTCTTCGACAAAAAGATGTGGATACCTGGACCTCATATCTGATTCTAACTCCATGTTTCTTCTCGTCCTTTATGAAACTTCCATTGTACCTTCACTAGGTCGATATCCTTTGTCCTTAGTCGTTTTACTTTTCGATCCACTATAGATTCAGGTTCTTCGACGGAGTTTAGATTCTCATCCACTCGGACATCTTGTAGTGCTATTGCCGTATCCGCATAGGCGAGACACCTTCTCAAATTTGAGACATGTAAAGTGTTATGGATGCCTTTCATTTCATCAGGTAATTCCAGCTTGTACGCCACTGCTCCATAACGTTCAATAATCTTAAACGGTCCAATAAACCGTGGACTTAATTTCCCTTTCTTCCCGAACCGGATTACACCTTTCCAAGGAGACACTTTCAACATTACTGTATCGCCGATCTAGAACTCTAAGTCCTTTCGACGTTTATCAGCGTAACTCTTTTGAAGGTCGCGCGCCACTTTCAGCCTTTCCCGCACCTGAACAGTTTTATCTGCAGTTTGCTGCACTAACTCTGGCCCTGTCAACTGCTTTTCCCCAACCTCATTCCAACACAAGGGAGTCCAACACTTCCTACCATAAAGCATTTCGTACGGGGCACCTTTGATGCTCGCATGATAGCTATTATTGTAAGTGAACTCAATCAACGGTAGATGGTTTTCCCATGATCCTTGGAAATCCAAAACGCATGCTCTCAGCATATCCTCTAAGGTCTGAATAGTCCGCTCACTCTGTTCGTCGGTTTACGGGTGATATGTCGTGTTCATCTTGATCTTCGACCCCATTTCTCATTGGAAACTCTTCCAAAAAGCTGAAGTGAACCTGCTATCCCGGTCTGACACGATCGATAGGGGCACACCGTGCCGAACGACGATTTTGTCGATGTACAACTTCGCAAGTCCTTCTATAGAATAGGTTTCCCTAATGGGTAGAAAATGTGCTAATTTGGTCAACCGGTCCACAATGACCCAAATTACGTCATAACCTTTCGGAGTTCGGGGCAACTTGGTCACGAAGTCCATCGTGATTTGTTCCCACTTCCATACGGGAATTTCTAACGGTTGAAGCTTTCCATACGGTTGCTGATGCTCCGTTTTAACTTGCAAACACGTCAGGCACCTCTCCACATAATGAGTTATATCTTTCTTTAGTCCCGGCCACCAATACTCTCATCTCAAATCTCCGTACATCTTGTTCGCCCCAGGGTGGACCGAATATATAGACTTATGAGCTTCCGCTAAAATGATCCTCCTTAAATCCCCAAGTTTCGGAATCCAAATCCTCCCACGGTAGCATTTCAGTCCCCGACTGTCTGCTAGAAGCAAGTTTGCAATACCCACCATTCTCTCAGCTTTAAGATTTTCCCGCCTCAGAGCCTCCACTTGAAACCTCTTAATCTCTTCCAGTAACGTTGGAACCACCTCAGTTCTTGTAGCAACCATCCTTAAACTCTCACTCCTTTCCTTCCGGCTCAAAGCATCTGCTACCACGTTAGCCTTACCGGGATGATACTCGATCCTACAATCATAGTCTGATAGTAGCTCCATCTACTTTCGCTGGTGCATGTTTAACTCCTTCTGATCGAACAGGTGGCAGAGACTTTTGTGGTCTGTGAAAATTTGGCACTTCGCTACGTAAAGGTAGTGTCTCCAAATTTTTAACGCGAAGATCACGACGGCTAGCTCCAAATCATGAGTAGGGTATCTCGACTCGTGATCCTTAAATTAACGTGAAGCATAGGCGATTACCTTTCCCCGCTGCATTAGGACACAACCCAAACCCAGTCGTGACGCATCTGCATACACTACGAAGTCTTCCGTACCATCCGGCAGTGTCAAAATCAGGGCGCTACTTAACATATCCTTGAGTCTCTGGAACGCTTCCCTCTGATTTTCCATCTAGACGAACTTTTCATTCTTCTTCGTCAACACTGTTAGTGGAGTGGCTATTCGAGAGAAGTCTTTTATGAACTTCCGATAATATCTGGCTAGTCCTAAGAAACTTCTGACTTCTGACGGGTTCCGCGGTGCCTCCCAACTACGAATCGCTTCTACTTTGGCCGGATCCATCTTAATTCTGTCTTGGGACACGACGTGACCAAGAAACTGTACTTCTCTCACACAGTCCCCGAACCCTTACTTTCAACAGGTTATCGAAGCGAAGAAAATCCCAGTTTATCCATTTGATGACATTGATTTTAACTTCAGTCCCCTATTAATTCTTACTTGATTGAATAATGAACTCATGGCACAAAACTCCGATAGATTTCTTAATCCACTACACTTACTTCCCAACCCTTCCCAGATTATCCCAAACAGGACTCAAATTCCTTAAATGCTTAAATCGATGCAAGGAGAAATGTTTCAGATTAGAACTGACCTCAGGAAGATGATTCCTACAAGCACAACTCAATCTCTCCGATCGTCTGGACTTCAAGAGCTTCAATCGGTTTTCACCTCTTTCTCCTTGAATTGCCGCACACCCACACACACATACTAGAATACGACTTCTCTTAATAAATAATCGCTTAGGGTTTTTGAACCCCTAAATGAACATATTTACATAATACCCCCTTTTACTTCCTTGTTAATTCTTAATTGATCCTGTTAAGTCCAAATATTGTATCCAAGATTTAATTACGAAAGTCAATGTTAGAAGTCAATATTGTCAATGTATTAGGAATGTCAAAGCATGTTTAGTTTCCTTAGCCTTTAAGGCTTTATAATAGATAGATAGTATATATAGGTTTGCTTGTGTAATCTTGTAACAACGATTCTAGTGAGCAACTCATACTTGTAATTCAGAGACATATGAATATGAGATCTACTTTCTCTCTCTAGAATTTCTCTCTCTAGTTCTTGATCTATATTGTAATATTCTTGAGTAATTGCTTGATTGATTGGGATTATATGATTAACAATTGGTATCAGAGCTGAACCAAACTTTTCAGAATTGATTTATCATGATTTGAATTGAAATCTTGAGTTTTAAAATCGAAAATTTGATTTTTTTCGGAAAATTTTCAAGAACTCGTGTTCTTCACTGTTTCATCCGAATTTTGTTGCTAAAATCGTTTTTAATGCAAGAAATTGGATTAATTGCATGCGATTTATGTTGGTGATTGATTCTTGTTTTGATTTCATATCGTAATTCATTCTTTCAATGTCAATTTTCGATTTTTTAAGTTTTTCTTGAACTCGAGTTCGGTCTCTGTTCTTGATCAAAATTGTGCAAATTGTTGTTTTCAATCTGAATTTGTTAGTATATTTGAGTTTCGTACTGTTTGTTGATGATTCTGATAAGTTATTGAGATCAAATGTGCAGGTTTGAATCGAATTGAGAAAGAAACTGTCAAGATTCACGGTTTGCGCAACATTCATACACTTTGCGCAATGTTCATAGACGGTTTGCGCAAGATTCATAAAAGGCTTGCGCAAGGATTGAAAAGGATACTTTGTGTTTAAAGGCATATACGCAAAGTAACATTTGCGCATCCATCAGAATACGCAAAGTGTACTTTTCGCATCATGTCTCATTCGCAAACCTAGTTTGCGTATCACAAAGGATCCGAGAATCATACTTTACGCATCCTTAGGCGTACGCAAAGTCTCATTTGCGCATCCTTCAGCTTACGCAAAGTCCACCTTGCGCATCAAGCCCAATACGCAAACGTTAGTTTGCGTATCACTCAGTGTACACAAAGCTCACATTTGCGCATCCTTCAGTGTACGAAAACCTTCCTTTGCGCATCAAGGATGATCCGAAAACCATTCTTTGCGCATCTCTTTGCTTCTGAAAAGATTGGTTTGCGCATCACACTGCTTTCTAGAAACTCTATTTTGCGCAAGTCCAAGTGTTGTTAAAATTTTAATATTTTTCGAAAAATTTTCAATTCAATCTGATTTTTGATTTTCTGATATATAGCTTGGAACGGTCATTCACCTAAAGCTGATTACTTTTTCAAGATGTCAATTTTGTACAAGCCGGATATATCTGTAATAGAAGCTGAACGAAGGACTCTGCAATTTAAAAATTCAGAGTATCTCAGAAGGATTCAGGAGTTGGAACTTAAATTGTTCAATTGTGTTAAAACTCCATAATGTATAAATTGTACTAAAACTAGATCTAATTTTACAGGTGTTTTCTATGAAAAGGATAAAGAGATAAAAGAAAAAGAAAGAGAGATTGTGAATCTTCAAAGCCAAATGAAGACATCTGAACAGAAATCACCTGAGCTACAAGCAGAATCAGTTGAACTTCAAAACAAGTTGAAGGCTTTCAAAGAAAATATCTCTGTATTGGAATTTGAGAATACTGATCTTAAAAAGAATATATCTGCTTGGATCAACAGCTTGCTGATAATAAAGCTGATTTTGAAAAAGAAAAGAAAAGCTTTTCAAAGAAATTCTCAGATTTCTCCAAGAAATGTTTTGAAGAGAAAAAGATAGTGGAGCTTAAATGCTTAAAACTTTCTCAACAAATCTCTGATTTTGAGAAAGTATTGATTTTGGAAAGAGAGAAGTTTGAGAAAGAAAAGAAGGCCATAGAACAAAAGAATGTAGGATTATTCAAAGAACTAACAGGCCAGAGAAATGATTCAGAAAAAGGATTTGAAGAAGAAAGATCCATATTTGAGTCTGAAATCAAAAGGCTAACTTCCAAGTTATCTGAACTGTTTGCTACTGCGTTGAAAGAGCAGAAGACGAAGTCTGAGTTCTCGAAGAAGATTGACCAACTTGTGAAAGAAAGAGACATCTTTGCATCAAAGATCAAAGAACTTGAAAAGTCTGCCTCAAGTTCAAATCAGAAATCTGTCTCTTCACTAAGGTCAGTTAAATCCTTTAATCAGATTCGTCGATCTAACATCTTCTTTGATGAATATATAGATGGTTCAGATACATATCCAAGGAGAAGAAGTTACAAAAAAGAGAAACTGGTCTGGATGAAGAAATCAGACAAAGATGACAAGAAAGATGAGCTGAAAAAAAAGACGTTATGTGTACATGCTCACAAAGCAAACAAGAACAGAGAGCATAAAGCTAAACCTGACCTCATATACTCAAGAGACCAATTACTCAGGTTTTCAGGTAATAAATGTTATTGTTATTACTGCTGTACACATGATCATATCCACAAGACAGTGATCATTACTGGTATGGTTCTTACTCTGTTACCCCTACACGAACTGCAACTAACATTTCTGGACCCAAATACCAGTGGGTACGAAAGAAGAAAACTGATTCTGTGTTGCAGGCACCTCAAGCCAAGGGGGAGTAAGAAAGTCGATGGCTTTTGAACACAACAGTTCAAAACCCGGACTTCAAAGCTGAAAGATAATGGCTTCTAAGTACACAGCTTAGGACCCGTTCTTCAACGGAGTTTGACTTCTAAACACAACAGTTTAGGACTCGGACCTCAGCGATCAAAAAGACCTTACTCCTGTGTTTTTGCATCCGATGGATATGATGGTCTACATCCCAAGAGAATTGATTTGATCTCTATCCTTTTTCTTTTTCATTGATAGATTTTTCTGATATGATGGTCTACGATTCAAAAGGGAGTGTCTGATCTCTATCCTGTTTTAACTGACAAATTTCAGATGTTTAATTTAAAGGAGGAGTAAAGGTGGTGGCTTCTGATCAAATAACACATCAGGACCCGTTTTTCAACGATCAAAGAAGGATATTATGCCAATATCCAGGGGGAGCTCAAAAGATATAAATCATTTAATCATGATTTGAGGGGGAGCTGAAAAGGTAAATATCTTCTGTCCTAGATCTGTGATTGTTTGGAAGAAGAACAACTTTCAAGCATGAAAAACGCTTTCTTAAATGTTCAAACCACTTCTCTATTCTCAAACGATTTCATGAATTTAGAAGTGTGCTTTTAAATGTTTTTCAAATATTGAGCCTTAATGTTTAACTGACTGTGTGTCTCCAAAGATCAATACTTGTGTATTATCTTGACCTTATACTGTCAAGTATTCACACACACCGGTTCAGTATTTCATTTGAATTTGTTATTACCATGTCCCATATCGAACATATTTTTCCGATGGTAATACCCCCGTATGCTTTCAAAGTTGTTGAGCATCATTCATCTTTTACATATTTGTACTTTCATTGTTAAATTGTTTATATTTGTTCATATAAACAAATTTCCAATTCTTTGATACCCTAACCATTTGATTTGATCTGTTTAATTCATTATCAGATTCTCAAAACAATTCTCTTGACTTCATTTCATTCATTCAATATTATTGTTTTGAGAAATCTTCAAAGTTCAAATGCTCAAATTTCATTTCTGATTTTTGATGAGCATACATACACTGACATATGATTTCTTGTGATTTACATGTCAAGAAAATCATTGACCAACATGTACTTTTAGGAACATGGGATTCAATGTGAGTGCTTAATAGATCTTCCATGGATTCACGATAACCAGTGTTTCCTACCCCGGAAGAAATCCTTTGAGTGATTGAGGGGAGAGGGGTCTAAAAGAATTGAGTGTGGGAGTGATTTGAGGTAAAATGGAAATGAGAGATTGGTTAGATGTGAGCTTATATGTTTAAAAGAAAGAGGGTGTGAGAACAGAGTTAAAAGAATATCAGAACTCTGCACCAAACATCTTTCTGAGCCGGGCAGCCACATTACTGATTGGTTCACATTTCTTTGGTGACCATCATTGAAATAGGCAAATAGCCCATGCCATCTCTTGCATTAAACCCACCAGCTACTCATTCTTTTCTTAAAAAGAGAATGTTTCACATTTTCTGGGGAAGCAGCACATAATCTATTGGTTCTTCTATTGGAAGATACTGATATTGAAAAAGAAGGAAAGTTGCCCCACCTTCGACCCTTTCTCATGCACATTGAGTCCATGTATCATCATTGCTGTCTCAGTGATTTACATACCTTAAGCCTTTATGAAACACAATCATTGTGCAAAAATTCTTTCAAAACACAAGCACAAGCACACAGAAAATTTGTTTTTCTGTCAGAACATTCATAGATAAACCTTGTGTTTTTCAATGATTGAATGGAAGACCTGGGGAGTCAACATCAAACCAACTCCTTATATTGTACATTCATTGTACACAGTAACTTTGTGTTACTGACAGGCAATCCTAACTGTTTCATTTGTTGAATCAGGGTTACACGCTCATTATGTCTGAATTTGAAAAGATTCGGATATATACAGTTCATGATTCGGCTTTTCAGATCAAAGTACAACATCTGTTAAAGGGGAGATTGTTAGTTGATCAAAATGGGAGAAATCAAAGTCTGTGCTGAAATTGAAGATGTTTTGATGATAATGATGTTCACATCATCAAAAAGGGGGAGAATGTTACAAAGATTCAATTTCAAAAGTTCAAGTCTGATAAAGAAATTTAAAGCCAAAAGATTCTGAAGGAAGAATGTTCAAATATTAATCAAGATGATTCATGAAAGTTTGTTCTTCCAAAGATGGTTCAGAGATCAAAGTGATGAAGATACTTGTTTATCAAAGATTACTTTACCGTCAACATTTCAAAGATGTTTCAAGTTTCAAAATGCGCGTTCATGACTTGTTGGCTGTCAAAGCTTCAAAGAGAAAAAGACTTTCCAAGATTCTTCAAGAGCTGAAAGTTTAAAGATTGTGAAAGCTTCAAAGAGACAAAAGCTGAAGAATCAAGGGCTGAAGATCTGTATCAAATTTTTATTAAATCTTGAATACAAAGGGGGAGATTGTTAAGTCCAAATATTGTATCCAAGATTTAATTAGGAAAGTCAATGTTAGAAGTCAACATTGTCAATGTATTAGGAATGTCAAAGCATGTTTAGTTTCCTTAGCCTTTAAGGCTTTGTAATAGATAGATAATATATATAGGTTTGCTTATGTAATCTTGTAACAACGATTCTAGTGAGCAACTCATACTTCTAATTCAGAGACATATGAATACGAGATCTACTTTCTCTCTCTAGAATTTCTCTCTCTCGTTCTTGATCTATAATGTAATATTCTTGAGTAATTGTTTGATTGATTGGGATTATATGATTAACAGATCCAAATCTTTTAAAAGAATAAAATTTTAACTTAACGGGTGTTACAGTGATAATCAAACATAGTGAGGATAACATCCACAATCATCGTTCTCTTGTTATTATGTGATTTTGTTGTAATAATGATGTGATAATATTGTGATGCATTTTGATCGATGAATATATTATTTGTACGTGATTTTAGGGATAAAGAATTCACATATTATAGATAAATACGAAATCACATTATTATCCTTAATTATTTACTTTTTTCTTTAAGCTATATGGGTTAAATAAATTGGAGGCTTAGGAAATGTTCTTGCATTTTTGTAAGGTAAGGGTGTTCTCGTTTGAACCTTTCCCTATATATATGTTCAGTAAATGTGAATATATAATATAGGGGAGAGATCAAATGAAAACCACTCTAATTTTGCAAACCGTGGAAACCGTCGATTTTATTGGTTATGTTAATGAAATTGGTTCATGAAACTATTTAATTTGATAAAATCGTGTCATATAATTCTTTTGTTGATGAAATTGTTTCATATATTTGTGTTTTTTATGTGAAAATGAAATTGTTTAATGTATTTTATCATTCTGGTGAAATTGTTTAATGGATTTTCTCATTCTGACGAAACTTTTTCATTTTTACATAAAAAGACAAATATATGAAACAATTTTATGAACAAAAGAATTATATAGAACAATTTATCAAACTTTACAAATTCATTAACTTAACTAATAAAATTGACGGTTTCCATGGTTTTCAAAATTAAGGTGGTTTTCAAATGAAACTACTCCAATTATATATATATATATATATATATATATATATATATATATATATATATATATATATATATAGGGTCAGGTTCAAGGCAAAACCTCAAAGAAATGAAAAACTAAAAAACACCCTCGTAGCCCTTCATCTGGACGGTATGCACTTGTGTATACAAGTAATTTGTAACATACATATGTGCATATAAACTTGTGCATAAAAAAAACAAAATTACTTGTATGCACAAGTGCATACCGTCCACATGAAAAGCTACCAGAGTGTTTTTCAGTTTTCCGTTTTTTTTCAGGTTTTCTGAACCTCCGTCTATATATATATATATATATAGAGAGAGAGAGAGAAGGAGGTTCAAGGGAAGACCTCAAAAAATGAAAAACTGAGGAACACTCTAGTAGTCCTTGATCTGGACGGTATGCACTTGTGCATACAAGTAAATTAAGTTGTTTTTTGGTTTTTATGCACTTGTGCATATGCACGTGTGCATGTTACAAATTACTTGTATGCACAAGTGCATACCGTCCAGATGAAGGGTTACTAGAGTGTTCCTCAATTTTCCGTTTTTTGAGGTTTTAATTTCCCTGAACCTGACCCAATATATATATATATATATATATATACACACACACATATAATAAATAAGTAACTAGCATGCCACGTGTTGTATTCTGGTGAGTCGACTTCACTATTTTCCCGCCTAAACATGTATTTGGACGCAATTTACATTATAAGTTCAATTAGCACACCCACATTGACTCCTCCTTAAATCTCTCCTTAATTCATTTTTTTTTTTTTAAATTTATACGTTACATTACTACCCTTATAATTAGGTACGTAGTTACTTTTAATCCCCTACTTTTTTATTTTTCATTTTAGACTCTTATCATATAAACATAAATAATGTATATGAACTAAAATGCATTAAAAACATTTCTAATTTTTACAAATTATATCATTGTAATCGCTTCGTCAATGCCTTCGAAATGAGCCTAATATTGAATATTTTTGGATTTAATTATATTATTAAATATCATAAGTATATACGGATTAATGTGTCGTGATTAATATGAGATTTGTTGAAATTAGTATGGGATTTGATACAAATAATCACTAAATTGTCGTGATTTTCTTTTTGCAATTTCATATAAGTTTTTACTTCAAAGTCGAATTCCTTCGACGAATTACAATTCTATCAAATTTCATTGTGTCAACAAAACATCCTTAGAATTATCATAAGAGATTTAATTACTTGGGAAAAAAAAAGATATCACTTATCAACTGAATTTTGGATTATGAGTTCGAACCTTTGTTAGTGCATAATTATGTTGGATTCAAGATTATAAGAAGAAATGCCAAAGCCCAAGTCAAAGCCCCTCATTGCAAAGTCAAAGTCTTTAGTTAGTGTTTGTTTTTAGTTTTGTCTTGTAAGCTTGTAGTATAAATAGTTTTCTTCTTGTATTATGTCATTAGGATTCTAATTGCAAATATTCTAGAGAGAGAAATATTGTGTGAGAGTTAAGAGCATCTTGTAATCATTTGATTTGAAATCAATAATATGACAAATTGAAATGGAAATCTTTGTTCATCTTGATCTAATTTGCACTTAGTGGGACACATAATTGGTATCAGAGCAAGACTTAATCAGAAATCAAGATCGAAATCTAAAATTTTGGTCGATTTTTTCAAGAACTCGCAGACTGCTGTTTCATAATCGAAATTTTGTTTTTGTGTGTTTTTTACTGTAATTTCTATTGCACTGTACTCGGTTTGTGTTGTAGAACATGTTTGTTTTGTATTACATCGTGTAATTCACAACAAATTTAGGTGAATTTTGTTTTTGAAGGGATTTTTGTTCGAAGAGTTTGACGCACTGTATCTTAAGATCAGTTTGTGATTTTGTTGATTAGATTGTAAATGATCCATTGAAAGTTGTTCAGATTGTTCCCGAGAACAAATTGACAAAGTTTTTTGGACTGATTTGAAGAATTGGGTCGAATTTTTATTGTTTTTGAAGTTTTTGAGCCGAGATCTGAGAAATTCGCATCGACAGTGAAGAACTCGCATGATTCTTTGAAGAACTCTCACCGTACTGTGATTAAAGAAAGACTAAGGGCTGAATTCGCATAGAATTGTGTACAAAACCCTACATTTTACAGGTCTTTGTGTACGAAAAGTGATCTTTTTTTTAATTTCTAAGGGAGAATTTCGCATACTACCATGTGCAAAAAGTAGAAATTCACATCTCACAGTGTGCGAAATTTGAGAAATTCGCATCTTAAAGGTCTAAAATTTTTCTAAGTCTGAATTTCGCATCGATACGTAAAGCTCAGAGGGTTGAAATTGGCTAAGTCAGAAATTCGCACATATCCTTTGTGCTAAAAGCTCAAAGTTGGAAAGGGTTGAAGTAAGGAATTCACATCCTTTTATATGCGAAAAGCTTGAAATTCGCATCCAACTTCGTGCGAAAAGATGGATGTCACATCTAACAACGTGCGAAAATCTTGGTTCAAATATCCTTTTGTGTGCGAATTTTTGTGTAGTGTGCGAAAAGTATTGTTAGTTGCATGAGAATTTTATACTTCGTCATTTTCTGACTGATTTTCAGATTTTTTAGAAAAATTTATGTTTTTGTGTTTAAAGATCAATGCATTTATCAAGATCAATTCAAGGGATGCTCTTGCCATAGGAACTGATGTTAAACCTCCTGAACTTTTCAAGGGTGAGTATGAACAGTGGAAGGGTAGATTTCTGGATTTTATTGATCGAAATGACATTGGTAAATATATTAGATTGTCATTGGAAGAAGGTCCCATGAAACTCCCAACTAAGACTCATACTACAGAAGAGGTAGGAGAAGAAGTGATTACAAAAGAACATACTATGGATATAGATGAGTATACTGATGAACAGAAAAAGAGGCTCAAGACTGATAGACTGGAAAGATCTTTTCTACTTCAAGGTATTCCCAATGAGATTTATGTAAAGATAGACAATTACAGAGCTACTGGTAAACAGATGTGGAATCAACTTGAGAAGATGATGATAGGTTCAAATATTCGTAATCAACTGAAGGTTTCAAATTGTCTGAACAGTTATGAAGAGTTCAAAGCAAAAGATGGTTAGGATATAGAGACTACATATGATAGATTTGTCACTCTTCTAAATGAGCTGAGCAAGAACATAGTGATGAAATCTCAGATTGAGCTTAATGTGAAGTTTCTGAGTATCTTAAAGCCATAATGGAAAAGATTTGCTCGATAGATGAAACAGATGAAAGATCTCAATGAAATTCCATTACATGAGGTGTATGAGACTTTACGTCAGAATGAGGAGGAGGTAGAGGAGATGAGAGCGTAAAAGAAGAAAGCTGAGAAACCAGTGGATGATCCGGTAGCATTGGTGGTGAAGAGAAAAGAAAAGAATTCTGTTAGTTTGAAAAAGAAGAAGAAAGTGGTTATTTATGAGTCTGAACAAAAGGAAAGTGATGGTTCTGAGTCTGATGATGGAGAAAGCCTGAAGCAAGCAATGTTACTTCTGACCAAGGCTTTTCAGAAGAAATTTTACAAGAAGCCTGGATCAAACAACCAACGGTATTCTTCAGGTTCAAGGAATTATGAGCACAAAGAAAGAGTATAAGGTAAAAGGTTTGAGGAGAAAAAGCCTGAAACAAAGAAGTATGTGAATCGGTACGAGGAGAAGAAAGAGGCTGAACCAGTCAAGTGCTACAACTGTGGTAAGATCGGCCACTTTGACAAAGATTGTAGGAAGCTAAAGGTAATGAATTCTGATTACTATAAGAACAAAATGCTCTTGGCAAAGCAAAAAGAGGCGGGCAAAGCTTATATGGCCGAAGATGATCATTGGCAGGATGTTACCGATTCCGAGAGTGAAAGAGAAGAGACTGCTCATATGTGCTTGATGGGACAGAAGGTTAGTGAGGATGATTCAGACGAGGAAAATTCTGATGAGGTAAATGATATGACTGAATCTGATTTTCTTTCACAAATGCAATCCTTGATGGTTGAACTTTAGGATCTGCAGTCTAAACCCAAACGAGAAAAAGATGTAATTGAAAAGAAGAATCATTCAATACTGAAGCTCAACAAAGACATTGTTGAGAAGAATGTATTGATTGAAACTTTACATAACAACATTGATTCCTTTGGAAAAGAAAAGACTACAATCTATGGTTAATTATCTGAAACAACATCTAAATTTAGAATGTGTGAATGTCAGTTGAAAGAGGTTCAAAGAAATGTTTATCTTTGAAATCAGAAAATAAAAATTTGGTTGAAAAAGTGAATGGTTTGGAACAAAAACTTTATAGTCGAGGTCAGACTATTTATTTTAATGAGTATTGGGGTATTGGTTATAATAACCCACATTATTAGGGTAAAGGGTCTATGCGAAAGACAAGGAAGAGAAGACAAAGGTCGTAGAGAAGAGAATGTGGAAGAGCCCGTCGAGTTCGTTCAAGAAGCCGAGATTCCAACCAAGTGGTAGAACTTTTAACAATCGTCGTGAGGCGAAGTGGTGTTCCAAGTGCAAAAGCAAGAACTTTGGTTTTTGCAACCCTAATCCCAACCCAATTTCATGCTTCAAGTGTGGTAAGCCAGGTCACACCAGTCCGGATTGTCCTATTCGGGGGACAATTTGTTACGGGTGCAAGAAAGTGGGGCACGTGAAAAGGGAGTGCCCCAAGCTTAGAGGAGGATCAAAAGGATGAAACTCGAGGAGCCAACTAAAGAATGACCCCAAAGGCTCAAGGGAGGGCTTTCCAAATGATGAGAGAGGAAGCGAAAGAGACCACCGACGTGGTGTCGGGTACGTTCTTACTCTACTCCCTTACCGCTACAGTACTATTTGATTCCGGCGCTAATTTCTCTTTTGTATCCATGTAAGTCACAGATCCAAGCTCATATTATCATACTGAATATTTTAGAAATCATTCTTTGATTGATTAACAGATATTACAATGATTTCTTGTGTCACAGATCTCAAAGTGTCACAAGTCTCACAGGTTACAAGTTTGAATCTCTCTCTATGTGTTTGTGTGTGTTCTATGCGTGTGTACTCTCTAGATTACAAAGACAACACAACCTATTTATATGGTCAACATGACCATGTAAGCTAACTAATCTAAAGTCAACTACATTGACTCTACAAACAATTACAAACAAAACCGTTTCACAATACAACAATTTCACATTGACCCCTCATTTAATCTTGAATACAATATTTGACTTAACAATCTCCCCCTTTGGATTCAAGATTAAATTTTTTTTGACACTAATCTTCAGGTCATCTTCTCGATGTAAAAACTTCAAGATGAAATGTTTAATAACTCCAAATCTTGAACAATCTTTCTCTTTGAAACTCTTTTCAACACAACTTTGACAACTTCAGAACTTGAAAAGCTTCTTCAATCTCCCTCACTTGTCACAAAAAGCAACAATCTTTCATAAAATCTCTTCAATACAGTAATCATCAGTCTTTACTCTGATTTGAAATTTAAATTCTTCCAGCTTTACGACTTTCTCTTGAATTGAACTTTGACAACTTCTCCCCTTTCTGATAATATCAACTTTAATCTGACTTTGAAATCCTGAACTATCTCCCCTTGTTTGATGAATGATGAGAAATCAGAATCATCAAAACATTTCAACGTCAGCTCTTGTCTTTGAAATATCTCCCCGAAGCATCAAAATAAGCACAATCTTCATGAAATTAAGACATTCTCCCCCTTTGGAAAAATATAAACAATCTCCCCCAAAGAGATTTGATTTTCTTCTGATCTGATTTGAAATTCTACCGTCTATTCGTAAGATGTATTCATCCGAATCTTTTCCATCTCAGACAAATTAAGAATAGTAAACCTGAATTAACACATGAATAAGTTAATTTGCCTGTCAGTAGCACGAAGCCACTGTGTGTAACGGATACACATTGGAAAGGAGATTTTTGATGTTCACTCCTCCAGGGCTTCCATTCAATCATTGAAAAACCACAAAGGAATTTTCTATGAATGTTAAGACAAAGAAACATATTCCTTGTGTGCTCGTGTAAGTGTAGAATGATTGGAGCATATAAAGCTTTTTAACAGGCTCAAAATATGTAAACTGTTGAGACAGCAACAAATATTACATAGACTCAATGTGCAAGAGAAAGGGTCGAAGGTGGGGCAACTTTCCTTTTTTTCCAATATCCGAATCATCCAAATGAATATCAGATAGATTACGTGTTGCTTCCCCTTTAAAATATGAAACATTTTTTTGTTGAGAAAAGAATGAGTAGTTGGTGGAGTTTTAATGGAAGAGTTGGCATGGGCTAGTGCCTTTTTTAATGAATTTCACGAAAAAATTGTGAAACAACAGATAAAGTGGCTACCCGGCTCAGAAAAAGTTGGTGCAGAGTTTGATATTCTTTTACTTTGATCTCTCACCCTCTTTCTTTTAAACATTTGACCTTACTTCTAACCAATCTCTCTTTCACATTTTACCTCAACACACACCACTCTCAATTCTTTTGACCCCTCTGCCCTCAATCACTCAAGGATTACTACCTTGGTAGGAAACACTGGTTATCGTGAATCCATGGAAGTCTTTTAAGTACTCACACTGAATCCCATGTATTTTGTCCTAAAAAGAATATATTGCTCAACAATTTATTTTTGACATATAAGCACCAAATATCATTATCAGAAAATGTATGCTCATTAATAATAAGAATGAAGTTTGAGCATTTTGACAATTTAAGATTTCTCAAAACAATGAAATTTAATGAATGAAACAAATTCAAGCGAAGTGTTTTGAGAATCTGACAATGATTTGATCAGACCAAATATCATGAAGAAAAATATTGGGATATCAAAAAACGAATATTTGTTTATATGAACAAGATATAAACAATTTAGCAATGAAAGCACAATTATAAAGAAATGACGTCTGATTTCAAACAATTTTGAATTCAACCGGGAGTATTACCATCGAAAGATTTATCTTTTAAGACATGGTAATAACAAAGTCAATGAAAATACTGAACCGGTGTGTATGAATACTTGACAGTATATAGGCAAGATAATACACAAGTATTGATCTTTTGAAAACACACGGTCAGTTAATCATCAAAGTACCGATATGAAAAACATTTAAAAGCACACTTCAAAATTCATGAAACATTTGATAATACGAAGTGGTTTGAACATTTAGGAAAACATTTTTCACGTCCGAAAGTCGTTCATCTTTCAAAATATGTAAGAAATTAAGATTTAGAATGATATACCTTCAATGTAGAAATCTTAACTCCCCCTAAAATGAATATTTATCTTTTAAGCTCCCTTTGACAAAAACATCAGATACTCCCCCTATGTATATGTAAAAAGTCAAATCATTAGTAGAGAACAATATGAATATAATGATTAATCTCATTTCTCTTTTCTATTATCTCCCCCATAAAAAAATATGACAATGAAAATTTAAACATAACTCCCCCTCAAACAAACAGTAAACTTCCTGAGAAAGATGTATCATTTCAGCATCCTTAAGAAGAAAATCATTTAAGTCCGGGTTCTGAACAGAATTATCCAGAAGCCAACATCACAGTTTGATAACCTACAAAGCAAGAATGATTTTGGTAATCATATAGAATGATACCGTTTTCATCATTAGACCAAAATAATATAAGCAAATGTTCTAGCTCCCCCTAGATATATGAACATCAAGATCTACTCCCCCTAGAATCATGCAAGAGATATTTACAGATTTTAAGAAGACATGTTGAGCATACCTAGTTTGCTGATTAGAAACTTAAAGCGTTTTTCATCTAAAGGCTTGGTAAACAAATCATCTAACTGGTGGTCAGTTTGTACAAAATGCATTTCAATATCACCTTTCTCCACATGATCCTTGATAAAATGGTAACTCACGTCTATATGCTTAGTCTTAGAGTGCTGAACCGGATTAGCAGTTATGACAATGACGCTCTTTGAATCACAGTAGATAGGGACTCTCTTGTAGGTGTATCTAAAATCTTTTAGTTGCGTCTTCATCCACAAGACTTAAGAACAACAGCTTGCGGCAACAATATACTCAACCTCATCAGTGGATGTGGACAAACAGTTTTGCTTTTTGGATGTACAACTTACAAGTTTATCACCTAAAAATTGACAAGATCCAGAGGTGCTCTTCCGATCAATATTACAACCTGCGTGATCAGCATCTGTGAACACAGTTAAATCAAATCTGGATTCTTTTGGATACTAGAGGCGTAGTTCAGGTGAGATTCCAATAGATTAGCTTGATATCTCGCACAGAAACAAGTAGTAAACATAATATTAGGTCTACTTGCCGTAAGATACAATAATGATCTGATCATACTACGGTACGTTTTTTGATCGACAAATTTACCGGTTAAATCTGCGTCCAGAAGCGTGCCAGTAGCCATGGGCGTTTTTATTACTGAACTATCGGTCATATTAAACTTTTTCAAAATATCACGAATATATTTGGACTGATTGATAAAAAATACCATCAGTGGACTATTTCACTTGAACACCAAGGAAAAATGTCAGTTCACCCATCATGCTCATCTCAAACCTAGTCTTCATAATTTTTGAAAAGTTTTTACAAAATTTAGGATTTGTAGACACAAATATTATATCATCTACATATATCTGGATTAAGATCAAGTCCTCACCTTGTTTCTTTAGGAATAAGATAGTGTCGATCGTACCTTTCTTAAATCCAGAGGTAAGAAGGAATTGAGTTAAAGTTTCGTACCATGCTCGTGGGGCTTGTTTAAGATCATATAACGCTTTGTCAAGAATATATACATTGTCAGGGTATTTTGGATCCATGAAGCCTTCGGGTTGTACAACGTACACTTCTTCATGCAGTATGCCATTTAAAAATGCTGATTTCACACCCATTTGATAGACTGTGAAATTCTTATGTGCTGCATAAGAAAGAAAAATCCGAATAGCTTCAATCCTTGCAACAGGGGAAAATGTTTCATCGTAGTCCATGCCCTCCTGCTGAAAATAACCCTTAACGACCAATGTTGCTTTGTTTCGCACAACAATTCCAACCTCATCTTTCTTATTCCTAAATACCCACTTTGTGCCAATCACAGATTTATCTTGTGGTCGTGGGATTATCCGCCAGACCTTGTTCCTCTTAAATTGGAGTAGCTCGTATTGCATTGCAAGTATCCAATCAGGATCTTGAAGAGCCTCCGAAACCTTTTTCGATTCAATGGAACTTAGGAAACTTGTATACAAACAGTAGTTCGCAGACGCTGCATGGGTCTTTTTTCCATTATTTACGTCACCAATTATGTTGTGTAGGGGGTGATCTCTAGTCGATCTTGTGGTACTAGGAAGTGGTTGAACATTCACTCTCGTGTTTTGCTCATTGTATTCATCTACTATTGCAGGAACAACTTCATTTATTGGTGATTTTGTCTGTTGTATTTCTGGTGCAACCGAAGAAGTACTCGGGACTTCTTGACCATAGTTGGTGTCTGCAGAAACAGAACCTTGATTAGTTTGATCAGAATCATTTGGCATTGTCATACCTGATGAAGTTGTTGTTGTGACGGGTTTAGATGGTCCAGAAATATTTTCAGTTACTGTAGGGACCTTTGATGTTGATGCGGACACGCTTGATTTATCAAAATCTGCACATATGTCCATGAATGCATCAAAAGATAAAAGATCTAACTCTGATGTAGAAATTTATGAGTTAGAAGACTTATTCTCTGTAGCCACGGATTCTATTCTGTCATGAATAGAAGCCTTTCCTTTGAGTTTGAGTCCTGAACTGAGTTGTTCAGAAGTCAATGTCGAGTGTTCATCAAATGACACATTAATGCTTTCCATGACAGTATTTATTCAGCAATTGTAGATACGATTGGCTTTTGATGTCAAGGAATATCCGAGAAAGTAGCCTTCGTCTGCCTTCTTATCAAATTTACGAAGGTTGTCATGGTCATTTAAGATAAAGCACCTGCAACCAAAAACACGAAGAAATTTAACATTAGGTTTTCTTTTATTTATGATCTCATATGATGTCTTATTTAATCTATTATTGTTTATCGTCCGATTCTGAGTGAAACATGTGGTGGCAACAGCTTTAGCCCACAAGTATAATGGAAGACCAAAATATGCCAACATAGTCCTACCAGCTTTGACTAAAATTTTGTTCTTGCGTTCAACAACGCCATTTTGTTGCGGTGTGTAAGCGGCTGAAAAATTATGAGAAATCCCAACTTATTGTAGATAACTTTGAAGAATCTCATTTTTAAATTTAGTGCCGTTATCACTTCGCAACTTCTTAATTGGCAATTGTAACAGAACTTGCACTTTCTTGATGAAGGCAATTACCAATTAGGGCGCATCTGATTTGGCTCTTAGAAACTCCAACCATGTATATATGGATTACTCATCAATCATAACCAAAATATACTTTTTTAGCGTTGATTGATTGAGTACGCATCGGTCCACATAGGTTCATATGATTCATCTCAAGCGGCGATTTGCAAGAAGATTTAATCTTTTCTTTATGGGAACTCCTTTTCATCTTTCCCATTTCGCACGCTGGGCACAAAGAATCCTTCTCGAATCGTAACTTTGGTAGACCTTTGACCATACCTTTACTCGCCAATGTATTTATAGCCTTGAAATTCTGGGGAGAAAGGCGGCGATGCCAAATCCAACTTTCTTCCTTTGAAGCTTTAGCAATCAAACAAACTGATCTAGTTGCTAAAAGTGTTGGAAAATTAACCGCATACAGATTTTCGTATCTTTCCGCTTTGAATACCTCAGAACCGTCTGAATCGTCAATGTGACAGTGTGTCATAGTGAACCTAACTTGGTAGTGGTTGTCATAGAATTGACTTGTACTGAACAAATTGTCATCTAGCCCTTCCACATACAAAACCTTCTGAATGGTCACAGAGCTATTTTTCAGCATACCGTATCCTTTGATGTATCCTTTAAGCTCAGAATTTGCGAATCCGACTGTTCTAGCAGGTTGTTCAACATAATTATGCAATAAGTCCTTGAACCCCGTCATGTGCCTTGAGCATCCAGAATCAATAAACCATAGATGACGGGCCTGCAACAGAGACATACTTACTTTTGTTTAGGTACCCATATCCAGATGGGTCCTTTCTTGTTAGCATCTTTAACTTTTTGAAAATATTCTACCTTGCCTTTGACTCTCCATTCAAATCGAGGCTTAGGTAACCATTTCCAAATCATATTTACATTTAAATCATGAAAGCTTTCTTCTTTGAAAAATTATTTGCCTTAGCCTTGAAGATATGAATTTGTTGCGTTGAGGCCTTAGAAAAGAATTTGGCTTTAGGAAATCTTTTAACATTCTTAGTCTTAGGAGGAATGGAGTGCAATGAAAAAGAATTGCTACCACAGTGATTACATATAAAGTTCTTGTGAGCAAATGTCATCATTTTTTATTGATCAAAAGTTTTACAATCCTTGACATAAAATTGACATTTATTGATCGGAGAACTATTACATGAAGAACTATTATCACTAGTAGAAACAATACAATCTTTTTCACGTTTTTCAGAAATACTTTCACAATCATTCTTTTCATAAACCTTCTTCCTCCATTCTCCTTTAACCTTTCTAATCAGGTCTGAAAATCCAAAAGAAACTCGGTTAGTTGATTTCTTAGAGAATGAATTCTTTGATTTAATTCCTAAAGTTTCTCCTTTCTAAAAATACTTGGTTGCTTTTCAAAACATGAAGAATAAACAAATGTTGGCTTAGTAAGAGTTACAAACTATGGATTTGATCTAACATTCCACTTTTTGTCATTAAACTCTTTTTGTTCAGATAAATTCTTCTTAAACAAATCATTTTTCAAATCACTAATTTGTTTACAAAGTTCTTTATTTTCTTCCAAAGATTTGTCAAGTTTAAACCGAAGATCACAATTTTCATCTCCAACCTCTTCAAGAGCCTTTTGTAAATCAGAGATTTGTTTTTCAAAATCAGATGTTTGATGAACCCCAAAGTCAGACTCAAGCTTGTTGAAAATTGGGACAGGGTCTGAAGAATTCATCATCTCTTCAAAAACCTATTCAGTCACGTTCTCAACAAACTCAGGTTGATTATCAGAATTCATGACATTTGAAGACTCTTCTACCTTCACTCCATTTGAAGATTCAGAAGCAATGGATTCAGAAAATATAGTTTGATCACAAATATCAGTATCAAATTTATACTTATCATACTAACATTTGGTCTCAAGTATGATTTTATCCTCGTTGACTGATTTATTTGAAGAAGGTGCGGAAAATAATGATTCAAACTCTACAAATTCCAACTTTTTGTTTTTGTAGCTTTTATTTAAATCATTATATTTAAATCCCACCGATTTAAAACTAGATTGTGAATCAGTGCAACTTGATTGATCATCTTCCATCACTTCCTTACCTTTTGATGGAGTTTCAGATATAGGAGTTTCAGCTTTTACAAACGTGTCTCGAATATCTGGAATCTTCTTTACAGTAGAACCCAATTTATCAAAGTTATATAAATTCTTAGGGGCTCTTTTTAAAACATCATTTTCTGACAAACCTAACCCCAATTTTGGATTACAAAACCGAACATCCTGGAGTTTGTTTGTGAGAAGATTCAGAGTTTGTTCAGTTTGTCCTCTTTTAAAATTTATATCCTCTAGTTTCTTAATCTTGCAATAAGACTCATTTCTTTCTTGAAAACAAACTTCAAATTTGATCTTGTATTCACTCTTTTCATAATTCAAATTGACCAAGTTCTTTTCAAGTTCCATGATCTTAGTTTCAAATCAACTTTTTTTTTTCTTTTTCAAATTATCTTTTTCCTTTTTCAAATTATCTTTTTCCTTTTCCTCGTCCTCAATCACAACTTTCAATAATGCATTTTCATCACAAAAATTCATCATTGATTGTCGTTCAAGGCTTAGCTTGCTTTTCAGCACTTCAAATTCAGATTCCATGTTTTTAATTTGAGCAAGTAGAGAATTAACAACATCAACATCATCACTTAGCTCAGAATCACCATCGGATTGCTCAGAAAACAGGTTCAGCTTCTTCTTCAACCTTTCACATCATGCAAACCTAAGTAAAGTGGTCTTCCTTTTCATCAGAACTTTGACATAACCAGTTCTCTTCTTTAGCCATCAACACTTTCCCTTCTTCCTGTTTCTTTGCCAGCAGAGATTTCTTGGCATAGTATTCTGAGTTCTTCACTCGCTTGAACTTACAATCTTTAGAGAAATGGCCAAACTTGCCACAATTAAAGCACCTTCCGATTTGCGGATCAATTTTCTCTTTTTTCTTCTATTCCTTCCTTTCTTCTTTTCTCTCTTCCTTCTTTCCAAAACGAGTCTTATACTTCTCAGATTTATCCTTTTTGTAACCTTCATACTTTGGCTTTGAAAAATACTTCTTCTTACCAAAACTCTTCTTGAACTGCTTTGTGATGAGGCTAGATTTTCCTCAAACCTCTGAATATCTTCATCAGAATCCACCTCAATTTCTTCTACCGATGACTCGGAACTTGAATTTAGAAGCTTAGACAGATAAGCTTTGGGAAGCTTTGGGCAGCTTTGACTTAGACTTTGAACGGGAACTAGAAGCAGAACCTGACTTACCCTTTTTCTTTACAGCCAACAGAGCTAACGAATCTTTCACCATCTTCTTTTAATCACTTAACATCTTTACCTCATCTTCATGCTGTAACAGAGTGGTAAAGATGTCATTCACATATTCAAGATCCATATCTTTAGACATCTGAAGATTTATGGCGTAGCTCTTCCGCTATGGGTTCAGATTCTTGATGAACTTATAATTGATCTCTGACACAGTCTTGTTCATCCCGTTCCTTCTCAAGTCATGCAAAATAACATTGAACCTTATATAGGTGTCTGCCAACGATTCACCTACCTTTGCTCGAAAACCTTCATAAGCATTAATGCTCTGATTAAGCTTGGCTTTAATTGATCTGTCCGTTCCCTGAAGTTGCCTCTCCATCTCATCCCACATTGCTTTTGCTGAGTCACGACTATCTACACAGTTGTAGATGTCATTTGCGATGGCCATCGTCAAGTAAATAAGAGCTTCTTCATCTATCTTGGCAAGCTCCTTCTCTCTTTCACTGAAATATTGATACGACTTCGGCACATACCAGAAAGGAATTTCAGGTGAAGTCTCAGTAGCAGGTTGTCCAGGAACTGTTACCACTGGATTTACTGGACCTTCAATTATAGAATTCATATATTCTCTGTTCTTATGGTTCAGGAACTGAGTCATTCGACGCTTCTATTGAGGGTATTCTCCGATAGAAAGAATAGGTGGTTTGGACTGAGACCCCATAGAGAGTAATTATTTAGACATCTTGGCAATATGTAGAATAAGAGCTCGGAGTGATCGTTAGTTCGAATAATCAACAGTTATCAAAACAGAAAAATTTTCAGAAAAACTTCCAAAAATTTCCTAAGGTAGAAACTCTCACACCACTGTAGCAAACACAATTCGCACAATCTTCAACATTCGCATATCCAAATAATTCACACACCAAGAGAAACCTTCAATTCGTAGAACACACAAATTCGAACGTAACGATATGCGAGTTCCAACAATTCGCATATAACGGGATGCGAGTTCTAGAAATTTGCACCCTTAGGGATGCGAGTTCTTTACTTAGACAATTCTTCAAACTTCAAACTTCTCGCACACTACCTTCATGCGAATTCCATACTTAACCAAAAAATCAATCCCAAACTTTTCATATCGATACGAATTCCTAACTTAGAAAATTTCCAAACTTTCTATGCGGAAAGCCAAGGAATTCGTATGTAGTTCAATGCGAATATCAACTTCTCGTATACTATGCGATGCAAATCCTTCAACAACTTGTATGATAGCAGATGTGAATTTCTTCCTTAGCTCACTTTTTGTATCAAACGTGATTCGAATTCTTTAACAACTCGCACGTAAGCTGATGCGAAAAGTATACTTCTTGTATGACACGCTGCACATGCAAATTCTTTACTTCTTTACTTCTCGCATCTTGTGCCTTACGAATTCCTTACTTGAACATTTCAACTGATCAAGTGAGATGCGAATTGTTCATCAACATGCGATAAATATGGATCTTGCGTGTTCTTGATACGAGTTCTTCCAAGTTTGACAAAAACACAACAAATTCGATCAAAAACCCATTGAAACTTCAAATTAGCTTCTGTAAATCCACGAATTTGCTCTCGTACAATACTAGAATCGAATCCAAACAATGAATTTCACACTAAGAGACTCATGTACACATTTCGAGTGAAATACAGTGCGTAGACTTCGACTATTCAAAAAATTCACAAAAACTCAAATTGAGTATCAATTACAGTGCAACAGTGATCACAATCTACACAAATTGATTCTAGAGTATCAATCGATCAAAGAACAACCAATTTGACACACAATTACACTCTAGAAATCAAAAATCGATCAAAATCAGAAACATAGGGTGCGAGTTCTCCATTTTCTGTTGAATTGTTCGAATTTGCTCTGATACGAAATGTAAGTCACAAATCCAAGCTCATATTATCATACTAAATATTGTAGAAATCATTCTTTGATTGATTAACAGATATTACAATGATTTCTTGTGTCACAGATCTCGCAGTGTCACAAGTCTCACAGGTTACAAGTTTCTATTTCTCTCTATGTGTTTGTCTCTCTCTCTATGTGTTTGTGTGTGTTCTATGCGTGTGTACTCTCTAGATTACAAATAGAACACAACCTATTTATATGGTCAACATGACCAAGTAAGCTAACTAATCTAAAGTCAACTACATTGACTCTACAAATAATTACAAACAAAACCCTTTCACAATACAACACTTTCATATTGACCCCTCATTTAATCTTGAATACAATATTTGACTTAACAATCCATTGAATTTTGCAAAGCGTTGAACGTGCCTTCTAGCACTCTTAGTGATGCCTTTGTAGTAGAGGTAGCAAATGGGGAGCAAGTGATTTTGCATGAAGTCTTAGAATAGTGTCACTTTTTAGAAATTGGTGGTGAACTCTTTGAAGTAGATTTACTCCCCATGACGATTGGGGGTTTTGACGTGGTAATTGGAATGGATTGGTTGTCGAAACACCAAGCGGAGATCTTATGTTCGAAGAAGCTTATCAGAATACCGACCTGAAGTGGGAACTTCGTCTTTGTTTACGGGGAGAAGCGTAAGGGTGAAGTGGTAAGGAAGTGACTAGTGAAGAATTGTCTGTCATTCCTCACTTATGTAATTGATTCCAAAGCGGACAAGAAGAATATCGAAGATGTATCGATCGTTGGAGAATATCCGGATGTTTTTCCCGATGATATCCCAAGCTTTCCACCCGATCGCCAAGTGGAGTTTCGGATCGACTTGGTTCCGGGAGCAGCACCGATAGCCCATGCACCCTACCATCTTGCTCCGACCGAAATGCAAGAGATGATGTCACAACTTCAGAAATTGCTAGAGAAAGGATTTATGAGGCTGAGCTCTTCGCCTATGGGAGCTCCAGTACTTTTCGTCAAGAAGAAGGACGGGTCAATGCGGATGTGCATCGATTACCGGTAATTGAACAAAGTAACCGTAAAGAATAAATACCTGCTTCCCCGAATCGACGACCTCTTCGATCAACTACAATGAGCCGGATGTTTTTCCAAGATCGATCTTCGCTTGGCTACCATCAAGTGAAAGTTAGAAAGGAATATATCTCCAAGACTGCCTTTAGAACCAGGTATGGCCATTACGAGTTTCTAGTTATGTCTTTTGGGCTAACTAATGCGCCAACCATGTTTATAGACTTGATGAATCGGGTTTGCTGACCATTCTTAGACAAGTCGGTTATCGTATTCATCGATGACATCTTGGTGCATTCAATGAATGAAGAGGAGCACGAGCGACATCTTAGAGAAGTATTGGAAGTATTGAGGAATGAGAAGCTTTATGCCAAATTTTCTAAGTGTGAGTTTTGGTTGCACGAGGTTTAGTTCTTCGGTCACGTGGTTACAAGGGAAGGGGTGAAAGTTGATTCATCGAAGATCGAGGCAATAATGAACTATGAACCACCCAAGAGTCCCACTGAAATTCGGAGCTCCTTGGGTCTAGTCGGCTACTATCGGAGATTCATTCAGGACTTCTCTAAAATCGCCTCTCCATTGACGTCTTGGACAAGGAAGAACGTGAAGTTCCTTTGGACCAAAAGTCAAGAGCGGGCCTTTCGGACTCTACAAAGGAAATTATGTGAGGTGCTAATCTTATCCCTACCCGAGGGGACGGAGGATTTTGTGGTCTACAACGACGTGTCCAAAATTGGTTTGGGGTGTGTCTTGATGCAAAGGGGCAAAGTAATAGCTTATGCATAATTGATAGAACACGAGAAAACTACCCCACCCATGATCTTGAGCTAGCGGCGGTGGTGTTCGCTTTGAAATTATGGCGACACTACCTTTACGGTAAGAAGTGCACCATCTTTACCAACCATAAAAGTCTAAAGTATGTATTCGACCAAAAAGAATTGAACATGCGGCAACGAAGACGGCTAGAACTACTCAAAGACTACGATTGTGAACTTCTATATCATCCCGGAAAGGCCAATGTCGTGGCAGACGCTTTGAGCCGAAAATAGTATGATAGTGGCGTTCAAGCTACCTTTGCAAGAGTCGAAGTTGTCTCAAGCCAAATTGACATAATCAAGATGTCCCAGTCAGAAGCTTTACTGGAAGCAAATCTCAAGGGAGAAGCTATGGTGAAGCAACATCTTCAGTTGACTGAAGACGGAAGGAGTTTGAAGCTATTCCAAGGTCGAATCTGGGTACTTAAGTTCGAGGGATGTCGGGACTTGTTGTTGGAAGACGTACATAAGTCCAAGTACTCTATTCATCTGGGGTGCACAAAAATGTACCGGGATTTGAAACTAAATTATTTGTAGCCGGTAATGAAATTGGATGTAGCCAATTATGTGGAGCGATGCATAACTTTTTCACAAGTAAAGGCAGAACACCAACTACCTTACGTTAGTTTGCAATCCCTAGAGATACCGTAATGGAAGTGGGAGCACATTACCATGGACTTTGTAACCAAGATACCGAAGACCTTGAAGAGTCATGACACCATTTGGGTGGTAGTGGATCGATTGACCAAGAGTGATCTCGAGGCATGGGGTTCTACTCTCTATCGTGTCCGACCACGATAGCCGATTTACCTCTCATTTTTGGGATAGTCTACAAAAAGAGTTAGGTACTAGGATAAAGTTGAGCACCTCATACCACCCTCAAACGGATGGCCAGAGCGAGAGGACAATCCAAACCATTGAAAACATGTTGAGGTCGTGCGTCATCGATTTCAGGGGAAGTTGGGATTCACATCTTCCGTTAGTGGAGTTCGCCTACAACAATAGTTACCACTCAATCATTGGTATGGCACCGTTTGAGGCGTTTTACGGGAGGAAGTGTAGGACGCCCATGTGTTGGTTAGAGGCGGGGGAAAAGCAGTTTATCGGGCTGGAGATCGAGCAAGAAACAACCGACAAGGTTAAGAATATTAGAGAACGGTTGAAGGCGGCTCAAGACCGCCAAAAGAGCTATGCGGACAAAAAGAGAAGACCGGTCGAGTTCCAAGTGGGGGAACGAGTGATGTTGAAGGTTTCACCATGGAAGGGAATTATTAGGTTCGGAAAACGTGGGAAGCTTGGTCCCTGTTTCCTTCGACCTTTCACCGTCATTAAGTGCATTGGGCTTCAAGCCTACAAGTTGGACCTACCTCCCGAGATGAACGGGATTCATCCCACTTTCCACCGGTGTTACTTGCGAAGGTGTTTAGCCGAAGAGGAAAGCGTCATCCCTTTATCATAGATTAGAGTGGACAACGACAGATATGTGAAGGAACCCGAAACTATCTTAGAAAGGAAAACAAAGAAACTTTGACACAAAGAAGTGATTATGGTAAAGATCCAGTGGAAACATCACCGAGGAGCCAATGTGATGTGGGAATAAAAAGAGGATATGAAGAGGCGATATCCCCACCTATTTGATTAGTTTGAGATTTCAAGGATGAAATATTTTCTAAGGGGTGGAGGATTGTAACACCCCGAATTTTGGATAAACTCTTAATTAATGGCTATGTTTTATTTTGACGAGTGCACCTCTTAAACCAGTTGCGAAATCGTGTTCGGACCATCAAATTTTGGAGGGAAGAGACCCTCGGCGACAATGCCTCGGCGACAGTGGCCTTGGGCATTGTCGCAGGTCAGAATCGCTACCCTTGTACCACTTACGGTACACTTTCGATGAGTATGCCCGTCGATTATGCCCGGGGCATACTCGCTTGTCATAGTCGCCACAGGTTTGAGGCATTCGGTACACTCCCCGCGAGAGTGATATGCGACAATGCCAATGTCACTCTCGCCTGACAATGTCGCCGACGGGAGCAGAGGCATTAAAAACTTGTCTTTGTTGGTTGAGCCTCATTTACTTCATTCAAGGGATTTGTGGGGCATTTTTCCTCTCAAGTCTAGGTAAAATCTCTCCCATTTATCATCTCATCCCCTCATTTAATGTTCCTCCAACCTCATCTAGTAACATTTATGATCCTATCCTGGTTCTTGCCTCAAGTGAACCAACTAGCCTCAAGTGAACCTCAAGATTCAACCTCTACTTCTAGGGTTTGGTGATTTTAGGGTGTTTACATCACAAACCCATTTGGTGAGTCTCTTAACCATTACATCACTATAAATGTAATTATTTGCTTGTATGTGATTTGTAGGTACATTAGGGTTTTGCCCTAAAAGTTAGGGTTGTGGGTTTTGTTAAATATGGAGTTTTGATCCTTATTATTTGAGCTTAATGATGTTTAATAAGTATTACACTCTCTCTAACATGTTTAAAATGGAATATAAACTTAGTGAGAATTGTTAAGCCTGATTTTATAGTAATCATTGTATTTATAGGCTTGGTCTAATACTGTGTTTAGAGGTTTATTCTGTATTGTATTGGCCAGGGTATTTAAGTCCCTTGGGTTTTTGTGTTGTGTAAGGAACCTAATGCATATTCAATAGAACTTACTACTTTGTGCTTTCAAACTCTCCCTCTCTATGATTTAGTGATTTTGGGATTATCAATTGGTCTACTTTGTTTTTGTGATTTATGATTTAGTGATATGCTTTGTCTTCTACTAATGAATATGTTCATCTCTCTGATTATTTCTGTCGTGCTTTAAATGTTAAATCTAACAACTATTTCCCCACAAGAACTGCATCTAACTTTCATGGACCCAAATACAAGTGGGTACCAAAATCATAGATTGATTCTAAGTTGCAGGAATCTAATGTCAAGGGGGAGTAAGAGAAAGTTGGCTTCTAAGTACATCAGCTTAGAACCCGTACTTCAATGGACTATGACTTCTAAACATGTCAGTTTAGAACTCGCTCTTCAAAGCCTTTAGCTTCTGACTAATGAGAAACTGTGAGTACATCTACTTTATTCCGCTGCATTTATCTCTGATAATGATGTTATTTCAGTTTTCTCATGTGTTTTTCAAAGAATCTGAGCAAGTTCATCCAAAACCTTAATTTGTACAACCCAATTTTTTTTTCATATGAGACACAAATTTATTACACATTATGTGCAAGAAGATTTTATTGAATTTTATTTTGTTCCAACTAAATATCAATTTGCCGAATTCTTTACTTTTGTCTTAAAAATTTTCAAACTTGGCATATTGAATTTAAAAATTTAAATCTTTATAAATTTTATTCTATAAAGTAAATGTTTTACAGTTTTTCTTTCTTTTGAATAAAATGTGTGTCTAGGATAATTTTTCAAGTTGCTTTGTTAATATTAAAGTTTTATATGTTCAACTTTCAAGTCTTTTAAAAGTCGAAAAGTCAGCAACATGTTTGAAGCTTTTGATTCTGCTTTAAAGTTATGTGATTTGGAATATGTATAGTTTACAATGCTTGGAAATCCTAAAAAGTCTAAATTTTGGATCGTAATGAAAATATGGGCTAAGTACTTAGATGTAAAACCGAGTGATTGAGATGAAAATTATATATATAAAATACAGAAATCTCTAAGTTTAAAAGTTTGTACCTGTGACCTTTCTGGTTTGGGAAAGTAAGTTCCGTGGGATGCTTGTCATCTGGTCCCCTAAGGTCAATTGGTCTGGGAGTGATCGAACCCAAATCCTTCTATAGAACTAGATCGAAAGTCATGATCTACTTGTGTAAATGGGTTTAGGATGTGTCGATGTAGCCTTTCTGATCTGGGAGAGTAAGTTCCAATGGGTGCTTGACACCTAGTCCCCTAAGGCCAACTGGTCTGGGAGCGGCTGACCCAAATCCTGCAATAGGGTCAGATACAAAGTTACGTTTACGACATGTTCTTTATTTACCAAACTTTTTGATTAAAAAGATGCTAAAGTGCACAAGCTTAAAAGATGCCAAAGAGCACACTCATGTGAAGATGCCAATGTGCACAATGCTAAAAGATGCCAATGAGCACACATCTCATGATATTTGGTGATATTTCTGAGTTGCAATAAACCAATAAATTTGTTAAAGTCTTAATTCGTGATGGATTAGTGTGAGTACATGCAAAGTATTCTATTATATTTTTAGAATTGCATTTTCTTGATGCTAATTGAAGTTCGCATGCTAGCACACTGAATAGATTGATGAAAGTTTTTGAAACTGAACATGTTTTAACTTGATATGCAATAAAACTTGTATCTGTATCCAACAACATACACTTGACTTCATCTGATGGATTAATCTGTGATAGTTTACTAAGTATAATTTAATTTGTTTAGTGTTTAAAATTTTATATATTTAGTTGTTTCAAAATACATATTCAGTATATTTTTCTTTCTACTTTGATGTTTCAATTCTTTTGTTCTCATATATCTGTTTTAAATGGGTTTGTGCATTATTCAAGGGGGAGTGAATAAGGAGAATTTTTATGAAATATCATATCTGTTTTCGAGGGGGAGTATCTGATTATCTATATGAATGCCAACTTGAATTGTCATATTTAGTGCATTTGTGTAGGGGGAGTCAAAGTGCTTAACAGGTAAAATTTTTCTGAGTTCCAAGTCATATTTGCGCCAACAGTTAGTAGAGCAAAACTTAGATTTGCGCCAACAGTTTCTAGCGCAAAATAAGCTTTGCGCATCCTTCAGCTAGCGCAAAACTAACTTTGCTCTTCCTTATGCTAGCGCAAAACTAAGTTTGCGCCACAAACAGTTAGCGCAAATCTTCCCTCTTTCTCCTTAAATCTGATTTTGCAGATCTTAAGCTGTCTCGTCTCCAACATTTGCATGACCAAGTTGATCCAGATCATCAAGGTCATGAGGGGGAGAAGTTAAGGAGAATTTAAAGAGACAAAGAGTTCAAACGTTTATCTATTGTTCATGATTCGCTCAAGATTCTATTTCTTCAACTATACTTGTCTTTTTGTTGTTCCTGCTCCGATCACCATAGTTCATTCAAGTACATTTGAAAGAGGTGTGTCGTCAAGAGCACAAGCTGATGAGCCAAATGTTCTTTCAAGCTTATTACATACTGGTCCAGTCTTGTCAAGGCAGCAAAAGCAACTGAGATTAAAAGATGCTGAGAAGAAATTTTTTTTTAGTCAAGAAGATTCTTCGATAAGTCGCTTAGATGGTCCAAGTTGATTTAGAAGATGAAGTTTGAAGACCACAACGCCAATGATTACTAAGGGGGATATTGTTAAGTTTGATTTTATAGTATTCATTGTATTTATAGGCTTGGTCTAATAATATGTTTAGAGGTTTATTCTGTATTGTATTGGCCAGGGTATTTAAGTCCCTTGGGTCTTTGTATTGTGTAAGGAACCTAACGCATATTCAATAGAACATACTACTTTGCGCTTTCAAACTTTCTCTCTCTACTTTCTTTCTCTATGATTTAGTGATTTTGGGATTATCAAGAATCATTTCTTGTAAAAACTGGGATTGTGGCCTAAGTGAATATCTCTTGTAAATGGGATTCATTTTCTTAGCTCATTGGATCCCTCCTTGGTACTGAATAATGGGTTGTCTTAGCATAAGTATGAGTTTTGCCATGCCATGAATAAATATGCACTATATGTGGAAGTCATGTTTTAAAGTGATAAATGGAGCATGTATGGATAATGTCATTTTTGCTTGGTTATGATCATAATGTGGAACTTAAGGTCTATTTCCTTGTGCACGAGGATTTAGATGTAATGACATACTTGGATATAATTGTTGGCCATTTTGGTCACTAGCGATTAGGCAATGGGGGACGCAAGTCCTTGTGGTGTAACTCATCTAGATTCGATAGGTAATAATGCCCGTAAGTCCTTGAGGTGTAACTCGACGGAGTAGGCAATAAAGGCATAAACGATTTGAGGATTGTGATGTCTTTTATGGCATGGGAACTAGAACCGGAACATGAGGTGTAATCCAATAACATCGTGGGTGACTCCATTCATGTGTTCTCGTCACCCAAGATGGAAACGGGTCTCCCTCGTATTTCAAGAGATATCTCTTGTGTATTTTGTTCAGGTGTGGAATATCTTTTCCAAGTTGAATGTTGGCATTGGTTCAACCCTTTGGGTGTATCGGTAACAATTAATTATGTTGTATTTTCTTAAATTATAAACTGTTAGACCTTTATAATATCACTAGACTTTTGGTCTAACACTTGTTTTGGTGGTTAATGGCTCACAGGTCCTACTAGTGGTGTGCCTAGGGCACCTTGATTCGCCGGTCGCGCACCTAGGATTCTTGAAGGACCGAGTTTTTGGGAATCTAGTGAGAAGAGAGTCTTGGAGACATAGCGACACCCACCTTAATCTAGTCTTAATTATTGCTCTAGATTAAATAGATTGTTGTGTATTTTGTCTCATTCTTCCGCTACTTTATTGATGCAACTACCCCAATTTTATTGGGTCCTAGTCATTCATTTACAGGATTTATAAACCTTCATATTTTAGACGTCATATTGCCGAATTTTTAAGTTTTAAATTTACCCTATTTTTAGGGTGTTACAAAGTTGAGCCGGATTGATATTTTCAAACCGCAAACATTGGTGTTAGCCCCAATTCTGAGCTGTAAAAGTATTGAAAATAATCTAAGTCCTGTTTCAGAGGACTTTCAGAAGACTTCCAGAGATAGCCTTCAGAGAGCAAGCCTGCCTCTGAAGTACATTCTATAGTTAGAAAAGTTCAGCGATACATCAGATATGGCTTCATCAGTGGTACCTGCATCAGAGCTCTGAAGACATCCTCTCTGAAGATTATACTGATGAATTCTACAAGTGTTGACAGAAGAACAGAAGAAACGTCACCGAGTGACTAGCTTACTTTTTAGATAGGTTACTGTTCAAGCATGTCTTGAGCTTACCCATTAGGTAAGACACTGTTCAAGCATGTTTCTTATGTCAAGAAAGTACACTGTTCACTTTATGTTCCTATAAATAGGACCATCACCCCCATTGCTTAAAGTGTGTTTTTCTTTACAACTTGTAATAGAATTATTTCTTTTATACTGAAAAATATTCTAAGAAGATCTTGTATGATTTAATCACCTTTTTGGTGTTCTTGATAATCTACATGAATTATCTAGTGAATATTAAGCTTGTTCTTGTATTTACTTTATTGGATATCTTCTTATTTACTATGAGTTGAATCTACTTTGATATTAAATTGTTTTGCTTCCACTGTCTTTATTATTATATGTTTATATTGTTGTCATAAGACTAAATCTGGGATCCAACAATTGGTATCAGAGCTTTCTTTGTTTTCTAAAACAAACAAGATCATATCTGTATACTCAGATAGATAGACTTATGTCTTTTTGATTCAAGTTCTTCATAATCTATGCATGTTCATATAAACTTTTGTTTAAAGAACTTCACATGCTCCAGGTTTGAACAATATTCACAGTACCACTTATTTGTTGAAAGCTAAACAAAGCTTCATCTTCAAAAGCTTCATCATCTCTTTTTAGAAAGCTTCATCTTTTTTTTTACAAAAGTGGCAAGTTCCAGTATAAGTGCCATTTATTCAGCTAGATCATTAACAAAACCTCTTACACTTTTAAGGGATTAATATCCCCAATAGAAAATAAGGATGGTCAATTTTTTGGAAGGTATGGACAGGGATCTTTTGAGATCTATTACTGATGGACCTCACCAAACAATGGTGTTGGTACCTAGAGTACATGCAACAACAAATACTGCTGAAATATCTGCATACTATGAAAAGAAAACTTCAGGCTTCACTGAAGAAGAGACCAATATGATGGAAAATGATTCCAAAGTTGTTAGATTATTGATAATGACCATTCCCAATGATATCTTCCAAGAACTTGATTCTTGTGTAACTGTAAAAGAGATATGGGATCAGTTGTTAAACCAACTTGAAGGTGGCCTACAAACTCAGAAAAATAGGAGAACTCAATGCATAAATGAATACCATGACTTTAATGCACTACCGAAAGAAACCCTGCACCAAACTTATTCCAGATTTAATATTGTGATCAATAAATGCAAAAATTTTGGGATCGCAAGGACTAAAGAGGAATATAATGTATTGTTTCTGTAAAGCTTGAATGAAGAATGGTCACAACTGTCCATGTCTATTCAAGCTAACCAAAACCTTGAATCATGGTCATTAACTAACATTTATGGCACCCTTGTTGCCCAAGAAAAAGAAGTTCTCAAGCAAAAGACAAAGACATCTTTAGGTGGACCACTTGCATTAGTTTCTAAAGACAAAGGTGTTTCAAAAGAATGTTATGATGAACATTCCAAAATTTCAAAAGAGAAGATCTCAAGAAAGGAGTCCAAGAGAAGATCCATGAAGGCCATGCTAGCTGAAGATGACAAAAACTCAGACTCAGATGATGATGATGATGAAGACACAAATGATTTTGTTAAATCCTTTGCATTGATTACTCATCAATTCAACAAGAAATTTGACAGAAAAATGTTTGAAGGAAGGAGAGATGATCAAGAAAAGAGGTTTCAGAAAACTGAATATCATCATGAACCCAGATCCACTCTGCATAGTGATCATAAGGGTATCCAATTCAACAATGAAGAAGCTACTCAACAATTAAGATCTACTCGACCATTTCAACAGAAGTATTCCCAACCCCAAAGGTACTTTCAACCTCAGACAGTTGCTGCCCTTCCACCAAATCAGAATGATGGAAGATGTTTTAGATGTGGGAATCCAGACCATTTTTCTGCAAACTGCAGAGGTAGACTGTTCAAGGATCAAGATTACTACAAAAATAAATACAAGTACAGTGTCAGAGAGAGGGTACTTGTGGCAGAAATGGAAAATTGGCTTTCTGACTCAACAAGTGATGGAGAAGAAGAGCCTACCAATCTCTATGGTATGGTTATTGTAGATGGTGATCAAACTGATGGATCATCAAAGGAAAGCTATGAAAAGAAACAACATATGGCCAACTGGTACTTAGATTCTGGATGATCCAGGCATATGACTAGAGACAAGAAGTTGCTATCCTCTTTCAAAGAAAAATCTGGAGGATCAGTAACCTTTGGGGATAATATGCAAGGTCAGATAAGAGGTTATGGTGAATTGTCAAGAGGTAATGTATCTGTTTCCAAAGTTGCTTATGTTGATGGACTCAAGCATAACTTAATCAACATAAGTAAACTTTGTGATCATGGTTTTGATGTGAAATTTCAAGAAAAATATTATTCATTACTTCACTAAAAAATAGGTCAAGAAATGCTAAGAGTAGACAGAAAAGGAAATTTATACAGAATGAATTTTACCAAGAAAATAGATATTGGATAAGAGAAGCTCTGTATGGTATCTCTGAACAATGAGGATGTCTGGCTCTGGCATAAGAAGTTCTCTCATTTGAACTTCTCATCACTTGATAAGTTAGTCAAACTTAATCTGGTTAAGGGATTACCATCTCTAAATTTCAAAAAAGCTCATCTTTGTTTTGCTTGTGAAATGGGAAAAATGAAAAGATCTTCCCATAAAACCAAAAGTGATAATAACTGTCCCAGACTCTGCATATGCTTCATGTGGACCTCTGCGGTACTATCTCTATGCAGAGTCTGTCAGACAAAAAGTATATTCTTGTTCTAATTGATGAATACTCAAGATATACTTGGTGTTAAGTCATATTTTATAGTAATCTTTGTATTGATAGGATTTGTCTAATACTGTGTTTAGGTTGCGTATATTGTGTAGTATTGGCTAGGGTATTTAAGTCCCTTGTGGCTTTGCGTCTTGTAAGAAACTCACGCATATTCAATATAGAACTACATCTTGTGCTTTCAACTCTCTCTCTACTTTCTCTCTCTAAGATTTGGTTGATCTTGGGATTATCAATTGGTATCAGAGCCCAATCTGAATCTAAGAGAATTGAGAGAATTGTTTTTCAAACTGATTTTGTAAACAATTTAGAAAATTTGATCAATTTTCTTGATTTTTTATCAAGAAAATCTCATTTTCTGATTTTTTCAAAATTTTTTGGTGAATTTTGATCGAATTGTCTTGTTTTCTGGTTTGTTGGATTCGGTTTTATAAGAAGAACATATTTGATTCACATCAGATTGCAAGAAAATCAATTTTTAATCTTCAATTCCAAGATTTTCGTATTTTTGGTCTGTTCTCGAAAGTCGTTCTGTTCAAATGCAAATTTTTGTATTATGTGCTAAATCTGTTGGAATTGTTTGATTCAAAGTAGTTAGAAAGTGTTTTTCGAAAGATTATGTGCTTAAAAGTCGCATCAAATTCGTTTTTGTGTTCAAAATTTAGAAGTTTTCTGAGTTTTTCATCGTTTTGCGCCAGATCCGAGTTTTGCGCGAGTTCATCTGGAATTTGCGCCAATTCTTCGAGTTTCATCAAGTTTTGCGCGAGTTTCATCAAGTTTCCACCAAGTCAAGTACACAAGTTCTTCGCGAAGAGTTCAGGTTTTCACTATCAGTGCATCGCGTAAAGTTTATTTTGCGCTATCTGTTCATTGCGCAAATTAATTTTGTGCCACCTTCTGCTCAAGCAAAGACAGGTTCTCGCCACCTTCATCTCGCGCAAAGATCAGTTTGCGCCATCATCGTCTAACGCAAATCTTTATTTGTGCATCTTCGTCTCGTGCAAAGTAGTCAAGTCAGAATATCACGCAAAGTTGTCTTTGCGCCACCAATGTTTCGCGCTAAGTAAAGTTTGCGCCATCCACTGTTCGCACAAACCTCCAGTTTGCGCTAGTCTCTGCTTTCAGACTTGAATTTTTTCTAATCTTTTAGTCTATATGGATTCTGCAAATTTGCGTTTCAAGCTCAGTTCTACAAGAATGATATCATGATGTCTTTGGTCACAGAAACTCGTCTTCCGGTTCTGGTTGATGAGAATGAGTTCACTCAATGGCAAGATCGGTTTCTTAATTTCATCGAGCGTCAAAAGAACGGAGATGACATGATGAAGATTCTAACTGAAGGATCTTTTGTAAAACCTACTCTGGCTTCTGGATTATCAAAGCCTACCGTCGAGTACACACCCGATGAGTTGGTGCAATATAAAGTTGATCATGATATAAAGGCAAATCTGATGCTAGCCTTGCCAAATTCAATCTACAACAGGATTGATTGTTTCAAAAACAATTTTAAATTAATGTGGGCACAGCTAGAGAAGATTATGCGTGGGTCTACAGTTGCAACACAACTTCCGCATACACGTTACATGAACAACTTTGAAGAATTCAAAGCCAAAGATGGGGAGTCACTGAAAAATATTTATGACAGGTTCTGTGCGGTGATAAATGATCTGAGAAAGATAAAAGTGGAAAAGACTGAGCTAGAGACAAATCTGAAGTTCCTCAATGCTTTGCAACCAGAATGGAATAAATCTTGCCATCGCTTGAGGAATGATGTTCGGATATCTTCTATACAAATCCAAGAGTTGTACGAGATTCTGATGAAAGATGAATGCATTGTCAAGGATAAAAAGGCCAAACTTGACAACAAAACAAGAAGACAGTGGACACAGTTGCACTTCTCACAAGCAAACTGTGTGAACAAGCATTATCTGAGAATGCTTATGACGGTGCAATTGATGATGATGGCGAGGCACTTCAGAAAGCTATGATTCTTCTCTCTCAACACTACAATAAAAAGTTCCAACCTCGTTCGGGTTCCAACAATCTTCACTTTACTTATGGATCTAAGAATGTCAAAGTGACCGAGGATAAGAGAGCAACTGCATGCTTTAACTATGGAAAGCCGGGTCACATTGCCAAGGAGTGTCGAGTGAAGGCAGTTCGGGATTCTGCATATTATCGGAAGAAATTAGAACTGGCCGAAAAGAGAGAGAATAGAACTGCTTTGTTAGTTGAAGAAGAATTTTGGCTAGATCACTCCGAAGACGAAGCTGATAATGTGGAAACAGCTCATATGTGCTTCATCGGAGATGATCAGAGTGATGATGATGATTTCTCAACTGATGAAGATGAGGTACCTTCTGAGTTTGATTACACATTTAATTCCTCACAAATGAACATTATTATAACTGCTTTACATGACCTTCGCTCGAAGTTATTATCTGAAAAACAATTAAATTCAGAAAAGTCAAATTTGATTGATAAATTACAAATTTCTTTGAAAGATGAAAAATCTATTTTGGATCATACAAAAGTCATCTTTAAAAAGAAATTAGATGATTTAGAAAAATCAAATCTGACTTATCTTGATTCTTTGACTGAAATAATCAAACAAAAAGAAATTTTTTCGGATAAAATAAATGAGTTGGAAGAAAAATTATAACGAAGGAATCAATCTGAACAAACTATTTATTTGAACAAACCAAGGAGTTCTGAGTCTATAAAAGAAAAATGGGGACTTGGTTTTGAAAATCCACATTGTTTAAAAAATGCGATCGAAAAATCCCCTACTTTATATAAATTCGATTATCTAACTCTTGCTAAATATGCTCCTCAATTTAAAATTGATTGGATGAATGAAAATCAAGTGTTAGAAATCGAAAATGAGAAAATGATGAATAATAAGAAAAAGGAAATTTCTTTTGTTTACACGAGTGAAAATGCCAAATATTTTCCCGAAAAATCAAAGATGGGCAGAAAAAGTTTAAATGACATATCTCCCTTCAAGTCTTCAGTATCTGATGATTATGTTGATATGTATGCCACTAACTCTGATAAGGAAAATATCTCTCCAATCTTTTATGATTCTAAGAGATATATTCCTCCATTAGTGTTAGAAAGTAAAATCATTGATCTTGAAGATAAAATAGAAGAACAACATATTCAAAGAGAAATTGAATTAGATGTTATTTTTTCTTTTATGACTTCAAGTCTTGAAGAAAAATTAAGTTCTCAAAAACAAGATTCTGTTTCTGGTCTTTCTTCTATTTTTAAAGAAAACAAAAAGAAATTTCTAAAATCTGAAATCTTTTCTCAAAAATTTTCTGACTCCGAGGTAAGTTCAGATTTATTGTCTGATCAGTTGGGTTTCTTAGGTAAAATTGCTTCTTCTGATTTAAATCTTAAATCGAAAATTCTTGATGAATCTTTTACGCTAAATGATGATTACTATAAACCAAAGCGTAAAAGAAGAAGGTCTAAGAAGTCAAAGAAACAAGCTAAAGTCATTTCTGACAGTTCTAATTCTTGTGATTCAAATATTTTTGATAGGACTTTGAGCACACCTTCAAGGCAGATATGGAGGGTCAAGCGGACATCTGATGAATCTTCGACTGAAGAGGATCGAAATGTAGACAAATTTTGTAAAAGTGATTCATTTGCTACTTGTAATAAAATTTCAAAATACTCAATAAAGCAAATGATTCGAATTTCAAAAGATGTCTCCTATTCCTCCTCTGGTTCAAGTTCAGATGATTATGCTTCGTCCTCTACTGATGTTTCTGTTAATTCATCTGATTGTTTTTCTCATGCTTTCTATGTCAAATCTAACAAGTTTTCTCCCATAAGAACTGCAACCAACAAACTTGGACCCAAATATAAGTGGGTACCAAAATCAAAGATTAATTCTAAGTTGCAGGCACCTAATGTCAAGGGGGAGTAAGAGAAATATGGCTTCTAAGTACATCAGCTTAGAACCCGTACTTCAATGGACTTCGACTTCTAAACATATCAGTTTAGGACTCGTTCTTCAATGCATATAGCTTCTGGACAAATGAGAAACTGTGAGTACATCTACTTTATTCCGCTGCATTTATCTCTGTTTATGATGTTGTTCCAGTTTTTCTCATGTTTTTCAAGAATCTGAGCAAATTCAATCAAAACATGAATTTGTACAACCCAAATCTTTCATATGAGACACCTATTCATTATACATTATGTGGAAGATGATATTATTGAATTTAATTTTGTTTCGACTAAATATCAATTTTCCGAATTTTTTACAATTGTCTTAAATTTTAAACTCGGCATGTTGAATTTAAAAGTTTAAATCTTTACAAATTTTATTCTATAAAGTAAAAGCTTTACATGTTTTCTTTCTTTTGAATAAAATGTGTGTCTAGGATAAATTTTTCAAGTTGCTTTGTTTATATCGAAGTTTTATATGTTCAACTTTCAAGTCTTATAAAAGTCGAAAGGTCAGCAATATGTTTGAAACTTTTGCATTCTGCTTTAAAGTTATGTGATTCGGAATATTTATAGTTTACAATGCTTAGAAATCCTAAAAAGTTAGAATTATGGATTGTAATGAAAATATGGGCTAAGCACTTAAATGTAAAACTGGGTGATTGAGATGAATTATGTATATAAAATACAGAAATCTCTAAGTTTAAAAGTTTGTACCTGTGACCTTTCTGGTTTGGGAAAGTAAGTTCTGTGGGATGCTTGTCATCTGAGGTCAATTGGTCTGGGAGTGATCGAACCCAAATCCTTCTATAGAATCAGGTCGAAATTCATGTTCTACTAGTATGAATGGGTTTAGGATGTGTCGATGTAGCCTTTCTGATCTGTGAGAGTAAGTTCCAAGGGGTGCTTGACACCTAGTCCCCTAAGGCCAACTGATCTGGGAGCGGCTGACCCAAATCCTGCAATAGGGTCAGATAGAAAGTTACGTTTACGGCATGTTCTTTACTTACCAAAACTTTTTGATTAAAAGATGCAAAAGTGCACAAGCATAAAAGATGCCAAAGAGCACACTCATGTGAAGATGCCAATGTGCACAATGCTAAAAGATGCCAATGAGCACACATCTCTTGATACTTGGTGATATGTTTGAGTTGCGATAAACCTATAAATTTGTGAAAGTCTTAATTCTTGATGGCTTAGTGTGAGTATATGCAAAGTTTTCTATTATATTTTTAGAATTGCATTTTCTTGAAGCTACTCGAAGTTCGCATGCTAGCACACTGAATTGATTGATGAAAGTTTTTGAAACTGAACATGTCTTAACTTGATATGTAATGAAACTTGTATCTGTATCCAACAACATACAATTGATTTCAACTGATGGATTAATCTGTGATATTTTACTAAGTAGAATTTAATTTGTTTCGTGTTTAAAATTTTATATATTTTGTTGTTTCAAAATACATATTCAGTAAATTTTTCTTTCTACATTGATGTTTCGATTCTTATGTTATCATACCTGTGTAAATGGGTTTGTGCATTCTTCAAGGGGGAGTGAATAAGGATATTTTTTTTGAAAAGATCATATCTCATTTCGAGGGGGAGTATCTGTTTTTCTATACGAATGCTAACTTAAATTGTCATATTTAGTACTTTTGTGTAGGGGGAGTTAAAGAGCTTAACAAAGTGAAAATTTTCAGATTTCAAGTCAGCTTTGCGCCAACAGTTGGTAGCGCAAAACAATCTTTGCGCCACCAACATGTAGCGCAAAACTTCCTTTTTTCTCTTTTATTCTGTTTTTGCAGATCTTAAGTTGTCTCGTCTTCAACATTTGCATGACCAAGTTGATCCAGATCATCAAGGTCATGAGGGGGAGAAGTTAAGGAGAAGTTAAAGAGACAAAGAGTTCAAACGTTTATCTGCTGCTCAAGATTCGCTCAAGATTCTATTTTCTCTCAGATACTAATTCTTTTGATGTTCCAGTTCCGACCACCACAGTTCATTCATGTTTTTTTGAAAGAGGTGCGTCATCTAGAGCACAAGTTGATGAACCGATTGTTTTTTCAAGCTAATTACAAACAGGTCCAGTCTTGTCAAGGCAGCAAAGGCAACATAGATTGAAAGATACTGAGAAGAATTTTTTTTTAAAGTCAAGAAGCTTCGCTAAGTCGCTTAGATGGTCTGTGTTGATTTAGAAGATGAATTTTGAAGACCACGGCGCCAAAGATTACTAAGGGGGAGATTGTTAACTCAGATTTTATAGTAATCTTTGTATTTATAGGCTTGGTCTAATACTGTGTTTAGGTTGTGTATACTGTGTAGTATTGGCCAGGGTATTTAAGTCCCTTGTGGCTTTGTGTCTTGTAAGAAACTCACGCATATTCAATATAGAACTACATCTTGTGCTTTCAACTCTCTCTCTCTCTCTCTACTTTCTCTCTCTAAGATTTGGTTGATTTTGGGATTATCAATTGGATTGAGTTCATCAGAGCTAAGTCTGATGTACCAAATATTTTTATAAGATTGTTAAGAAGATTGCAGGTTCTGTTCAACAACAAAGTTCAGAAGCTGAGAAGTGATAATGGAACAGAGTTCAAAAATGCCAAAATCAACTCTTATCTTTCAGAGGAAGGCATAACTCCAAACTTCTCTGCAGCAAGGACACCTCAACAAAATGGTGTTGTTGAGAGGAAAAACAAAACACTAGTTGAAGTTGCAAGAACAATGCTTGCAGGATCTGATCCTCCAACCAATTTTTGGGCAGAAGCTGTGGCAACAACAAGTTTTACCCAAAACAGAGCCACAATTGTCAAAAGATTCAAGAAAACAACATATGAACTCATTAACAACAGAAAACCAAATATCAAATATTTTCATGTTTTTGGGTGCAGATGTTACATGTTGAATGACAGAGAATCTCTTGGCAAATTTGACAAAAAAGCAGATGAAGGCAAATTCATTGGTTATTCATTAGCCTCAAAATCCTTCAGAGTGTTCAATCTCAGAACTAAGACTTTCCAAGAGAGTATCAATGTATCTTTTGATGATATCAGAAGATCTGACAATCAAAATGTTCAATCCTCAACAAAGAAAATCTCTGAATCCTCAAAATTAAGGGAATCTGAACTAAATCAGATATTTAAATATTTCTTTGATGATGATGATAACTCGGAATTTATTTTCAGAGATGTTCACAGAGCTATTTCAGAGGAACCACAAACTTCAGGTACTACACTTTCTGGTCCCTCTAATATCACACCTTCTACTTCATTAAATGCAGGTCCAAGTAATGAATCAAGACAGGTTGAAGAACAAGAATCTTCAGAACCAAAAGGTGAACAAGGGACATTTGAAGAAAATCCAGACACATTTGTTGAAGAGACTTCAGAGCCCGCTTCACCATCTCTGGAACCCACTACAGAGCCTCTGAATAGTACAACAGAGATGTCACCACCTGTCATCTCTGAAGCTCAAACTCCACCCCACGTTCATGCTCAAATGAAAAAATGGACCGAAGATCGTCCTCATGATCAGATCATAGGGTGACCTTCAGATGGTGTCAAAAACCAGATCGGCAACAATCAATGAATGCCATTTTGTAAACTTTTTTAGCATCATTGAGCCAAAGAAGGTAAATGAAGCTCTTGAAGATCCAAATTGGATCAATGCCATGCAAGATGAGCTTTAAGAGTTTGAAAGAAATAAATTCTGGACCCTAGTTCCCCTTCCTAAAGGAAAATTTTCTATTGGAACTAAATGGGTTTTCAGAAACAAAAAGGATGAAGATGGAATTATCATCAGAAACAAAGCTAGACTGGTTGCTAAGGGATATTGCCAAGAAGAAGGCATTGATTATGATGAAACCTTTGCACCTATAGCTAGGCAAGAAGCAATTAGAATCTTCTTAGCCTATGTTGTACACAAAGGGTTCAAAGTATATCAAATGGATGTTAAATCTGCATTTCTTAATGGCAAACTTAATGAAGAAGTATATGTCCAACAACCACCTGGATTTGAAAGTACAGAGATACCAAACCATGTTTATCATCTTGATAAAGCTCTGTATGGCCTTAAACAAGCTCCCAGAGCATGGTATGCAACTCTGTCCTCTTTTCTGATTGATAATGGATTTGAAAAGGGAACAATTGAAACCACACTTTTCATCAAGAGATATAAAAATGAAATGTTTCTAGTACAAATATATGTTAACGATATTATCTTTGGTTCTACAAACCAAAAGTATTGTGATAAGTTTTCTGAGTTGATGAAGAGTGAATTCGAAATGAGTCAAATGGGAGAATTAACATTCTTTCTAGGAATTCAAGTAAAACAAACATCAGAGGGCACTTTCATAAATCAATCCAAATATGTCTCTGATATTTTGAAAAAATACAAACTCAATGACTCAACTCCCATGAAAACACTTATTGCCACTGGAGTCAAACTTGACTCTGATCCTTCAAGAAAATAGGTGGATGTTAAAATCTATAGAGGCATGATAGGTTCACTCTTATACTTAACTGCAAGTAAGCCTGATATAATGTTTGCAACATGTCTCTGTGGTAGATATCAAACAAATCCAAAGGAATCTCACTTATCTGCAGTCAAGAGAGTGTTTAGATATCTTAGAGGCACACCATCACTAGCTCTCTAAACTCTCTGGTATCCTAAACTCTATGGCTTTGAGCTAACAGCGTACACTAACGCAGATCATGTAGGATGCAAGTTAGATAGGAAGAGTACCTCTGGATGTGGTCAACTTTTAGGAAACAAGCAAGTTAGTTGGTCATCAAAGAAGAAAAATTTTGTATCAACTTCTACAGCAGAGGTCGAATATGTTGCTGCTGCTAGTTGTTGTTCACAAGTCATTTGGATGAGAACTCACCTAAGAGACTATGGTCTTTAGTTTGATGTAATTCCCATTCTTTGTGACTCCAGAAGTGTTATTGCCATCTCTGCAAATCCAGTGCAGCATTTCAAAACAAAGAACATCGATGTAAGTATCATTCCCTAAAAGATCATGTTGAAAAAGGTACAATTGAGATGTATTTTGTACCAACTGATCTCCAACTTGCTGATATTTTCACAAAAGCTTTAGATGAACGAAGGTTCAATTTTCTAATCAGCAAGTTGGGCATGGTAAATATGTCTACTTAAACTCAAAATGTTATAGATCCTCTGACATACTAAAGTAACATATAATAGAAATCAGAGCCTCTGCGATTGCCTTCAGAGCCTCTGGACTTCTAGAAAGCATGTTCATCTAAATTGTACACCTAAGCATAAATCAATGGGGAGCAAAGAAAAGAACTCATCATTTGTTAAGGTGGAGCTAGAAAATGTTGGATTGTTAACAAAACCAAACTTCAGAGTCTTCGATCTCTATATCAGAGCCTCTGATCTTATCTCTGATACTCATATCAGAGCCTCTAGTCATTTCATCTTATGATCATTTTAGAAGGAAAGGTATGCTTCTCATTCTCATATTCTACCTCATCTTTTTTTGAAAATCAAACTTGATTCTTTTCAAAACTCAAATATCCAAGAGATTATCATTTACTCTCTGATATTGTTTTTAGAGCCTCTGGTATACTATACTTTGAAGCAATATCCGAACACTTAATCTCAATATTCTTGGATATTGTTGGTCCCAAATAGCAGTAAGTAAATAAAAGAAGTATTGTAGAAGGGGGGGGGGGTTGAATACAATACACACATTTTTTCACTTAATTTAATTCTTATTGATTTGAAATCAAGAATTACACATAGAAAACTTTGATTGTTGCGGAAGATAACATATGAGATATGTTCAAACAATCTTACACATAGAGAATAAAGAACAATTGTAAAACACTTAGAAAACAATTGAACTTCGTAGAGAGAAAGTTGCCAGGCACTTAGAGAACTTGAAGGTAGTAGAGCTGGGTGATCTTGCATGTTGAAACATCCATCATATTTATAGTGCCTCATGCATTTAATGCATGAGACACCTGTTGAGCAAGGGATGGACACAGGTCTTCTGCATGGTACAGGATGTACCTTTTGTCTTGAGGTGTTTTGGCTTGAAGTGTTGACCTGCAAAGAATGGTGGAGACCTTTCCTTAAAATAGCGTAGGAGACAAAGCTTACTTTATCTGATCTTCAGATGAGGTCCACGTCAATGCAAGATATCACAAATATACTTTGTCAGAAAAATATAATGTGAAAAGAGAAATCTTCAGGCCTTGAAGATTAAGAAGTCTTTGGTTGCCGAAGAGATCTTCGGGCTCCTGAAGACTGAGAGGTCTTCGGCTCTTAAGACTGAGAGGTCTTCGACTCCTAAGACTAGAGATCTTCGGCTCCTAAGACTGAGAAGTCTTCGGCTTCTGAAGATTGAGAAATCTTCGGCTTCCAAAGATGTCTTCGGCCGAAGACGTCTTCGGCCGAAGAGGTCTTCGGCCGAAGAGGTCTTCAGCCGAAGAGGTCTTCGGCTCCTGAAGACTGAGATCGGCACCATCCTGGCCAATGGTGTTGATCAAGTGGGCATACATGGCTTTAGGCTGAGGAGTCTATCTTCAATCCGCTTTGAAAGATATTCTCCTTCTTTGTCTTCTTCGGCTGATCTTCGACTTCATCGAACATTTGTATAGAAACCAAGATGCTAAAAGAACCTCAAACATATTCTAAGTATGATGATATAAGATGGAAGATCAGGAGGTCATCTTCAAATCTTCAGATGACCCAACAATCTCCCCTTATTTGAGGATGACATCCATACTAAAGAATATAACAAAGAGTGTACTGAATAAATTCATTTTGACCCATCTTTACTCTTTTTGGGTTCTTTTCACATAGACCTTTTTTTTTTTTTTTTTTTTTGGAATATCTGACTTTTACATAGAGAAAGAAAAAAGTATAGTTATACAAACGAATAAATGAATACAATGAAAAAAATATATACAAAGATACAGAAGAAGACAGTAGCCGGGATTGTTTGAATTTGAGTGGTTGGATGCTCCCCCTCAATTCATACTCCCTCTCAACTAATGTCAGGTGGCTTTGATCACATAGTCCATTGCAGAATTAGTTTCAGCGGAGTTTAAGCTTGAGTGGTAAGATGCTCCCCCTCAACTCATACTCCCTATTAACTAAGAAGTCAGAAGATTTTCGGGATCCTCCGAACCTGCTCTTGGAAGGGCAGATTCATCCTTGGATCGTGCAGAAGCATCAGGACTGAGAATCCTGGGTGATAGGCTGTGAGGTGGAGAAGAGGCACCTTGGATAGGGAAGGAGTCCAAGTCATCCTTATCAACCAAGGAAAAGGTTGATGAGGGAATAATAGGGGTCCCCAATTTTACAATTGTATCCTTTTATGAAGATACAAAGGAGATGGCTTTGGGTTTAGCAGAGTCCCCGGGCCCAGATGGGAAAATTTCAACACCTGCCGATTTTGAAGAACCGGTGGGTGGAGTAGGTGGATTGGCCCTTGAAACCTTCCTTAGCCTCTTGAGAGGAGAGGGAGGGGAAGAGGTAGAGTGCCGCCGCTTTGAGATATGGGGTGTGACCTGGGTAACCGCCGAAGGTTCTTTCGGTGGTATGGCCATTTGGGCAAGTGCGGCGGTGCCAGTAGCAGTTGAGGATTTATTGCTAGCCGGCGTCACTAAGGAGGGGGAAGAAGGGTCCACTACAGTTGAGGGACCTTTGGACACCGGAGTGTCCTTAGTATCACCCCATTGTAGATCGGGAGAGTTTATGAAGAAGAACATACCTGACAGTAGAGGGCGATCGGTGTAGAGAGAGACATTGTTCAAAGGGTCTTCATGACTTTCTAAGTGTTGGTCGAAGAGTCATCACCAAATCAATTAGAGACCAAACAATTTTTCTCCCCCTATTTGATGATGACACCAACACATAGAGAAAAAAAATGGTACTGACACTCAGAAAAAATACAAGACACGACAGTGGCCCTTTTTTTTTTTTTTTTTTTTTTTTTTTTTTGGGGGGGGGGGCTCTTTTCTGTTTTTTTTTTTTAACTGGAAATTAAAAGAAAAGAAAGAGAGAAGGGGGGGGGGGGTAGAAAACGGTAGGTAATTATGGTGAGGGATTGTAGGGATAAATGGAGAAATTATGGGGAAAGGAAAAGATATGGAAGAAATTTGGGAGATATGATAGGAGGTGGAAGAAGGAAAGGATGGGATGGGATGCCAGTAGGGTTTTGGTTCGGTGGGAAGGGGTGGGGGAAGGAAGAAGCCGAAAAAAAAGATGTTAGGGATTTCAGGGCCAAGGGGGTGTGTAGGATTTCGGTGGCAAGGGGGTGAGGGCCGAAGAGGGAAGAGAGAGAGGGGGTGGCTGGAAAATGGGGCCGAAGGGTGTGAAGTCTTCGGCCGGGTGGTGAAGAAGTTCGGCTAGTGAGGGAGAAGGAGGGTGTTTTGGGATTTTCGGTGGAAGGAGGGGTGTTTAGAGAGAGAGAGAGACACCGAAAGGGAGGGCTAGAGAGAGAGAGAAATTGAAGGAAGAGGGGGGCGAAAAGGGGAGAGGATTGGGGGGTGGGGTTTTCGGCTAGGGAGGGAGGGGAGAGGGGAGGGGTTCGGTTGGGAAGGGGGAGAGAGAGCCGAAGAGAGGGATGGGTTAGAGAGAGAGAGGGACCGAAAAAGGGAAAGAGGGAGGAGAGAGAGAGATGTTTTTTTTTTTTTTTTTTTGAGAAAAAAAAAAGGGGAAGGGGGGCGGGGGGATGGGGGGGAGAGGAGGGAAGGAAGGAAGGGAGAGGAGTGAAAAGGAAAAAAAGGGGGGAGGGGGTGGTTTGTTCGGCCGAAGGTGGGTATAGGGGGGAGAGCCGAAGATCTTGAGTTGGGGTGAGAAGGTGGCTACCGAAAAGAAAATTGAATAATGAAAGAGGGTTGGGAAAAAAATTGTGAATGGGGTGGGTAGGGAGAGTAGGAGCCGAAAGAAAAAAAATTAAAGGTGAGGGTGGGGTGGTCTTGGTGAGGGTGGGAAAAAAAATTAAAAAATATTTTTTTTTTTGAAAACTTCGGCTGTGCCGATTGTTTTTATTAAAAAAATATATTTTTTTTTTTTGAAAATTTAATTGGCTAGCCGACCCAAATAAAATCAACTTTTTTTTTTGAAAAAAATTTTTAAACAAACTTTCAATTTGCCCACCGATTTTATGAAAAAATAAATTTGTTTTTCGTTTTTTTTTTTTTAACTTTCGGTAGCCAAATTTTTTTTTTTTTTTTGAAAATTTTCGGCAGCCGATGAACAGTACACATAGTCAGGATGTACCAGATCTTCAAAGCCAGGGGAAGTTTCACATTGACTTCTTCAGGAAAGAAAGATGGAAGATCGACAGAAATAGGTGAAGAAAGAATGTCTGGTTGAGAAGGTGTGATGATTTGTGGTGAATTATGTGGTTGAGACGAGAATGAGAGATCAGTAAGAATGATGGAGGAAGGAGAGATGATATGATGAGAAATGAGATCGGTAGGTGTGAAATGTAATCATGGGAGAAAGCAGAGATCTTGATCTTTAGAGAAGACTATCTGAAGATTAGGGATTGGAGATGAGAAGATAGGTAGTTCACCATTATGATGAGATGTGCCTTGAGAAGAAAGGAACATATGGATTTAAGTTAGATGAAGGATTATGAGAATATTCACCAACACATGATGATATCCACCAATCATCATCTCATGAAGAGATGATGACTTAAGATCATCAAACTTCACATGAGTAGATGCAGTTTCTCCGAAGATGGTGGTCTCGGTAGGCTTTTGAAGAGTGAGAGAGAGGCTGAAGAAAGTGAGAGAGGGTAAGGGCCGAAGGTGAGGTGAGGGCCGAAGAAAGGGAAGGGAGGTATAAGGGAGGTTTGATCTTTGGTAGGTTTAAGAGGCCGAAAGAGAGAGATGAGAGAGAGAGATAAAGAGAAAAGGAATGTACCTGGGGTAGATGAGGTAGAGAACTCAGCAGACACAATGGCCATAGAGAGGATTGAGCTTCACTGTTCATCAACATCATCTATTTTAGCCATGAAACAAAGGTTGACCATTTCTTTGTCACTTTCAGAAGTGGGTTCATCTGCCCAATCATGGGTTTCAGTCATTTGACTTTTTCCCTTTTTGAGCAAGATTTCATTTCTCTCCTTCTCTCTCTTATATTTTGCCTTGTATTTCTCAGCCCGGTCAGACTTTGAGGAGACAGACATATTTGTCTTTTGGAAAGAAGGTTGGTAAGAATCAGACTTGGTTCTGAAAAACCTAGAGGATGTACGGTTAGAGGAGGGCAGTCTAGATTTATCAGAGGACCTGCTCCTGCATTCAGAAGCAAAGTGTCCTTTCCTCCCACACCTGTAACATTCCTCATTTGATTTGTCAGAGGGAGAGATTTTAGAAAAAGTAGAAGAGGGTTTTCTTGAAAACTTGGATTTTCCAGAAGAGAATCGAGGGTTACTGGAAGTCTCCTCACCTTCATCATCAGCCTCACTAAGGTAGGCTTCTGAAGGATCATTAGGGTCCTCTTGACTATCACGGTCAGAATCGGAGGGATAGGTGATTCGAGGAATACACACAGTATTTTTGGAAGAATCACTGACAAGAGCTAGAGAAGAGCTTTTAATGTCTTTTGTGATAGACTTCCTAAGCAGTTTAGTCTGCTCATGGTTGAAGAGAGTGCCATAAAGAGCAGTGAGTGGCATAGAGTCAAGATCCTTGGTAGACTTGATGCAAGTACAAATGTTTTCCCAAAACTCAGGAAGACAGTCCATGAACTTGCACAAGACTTCCTCATTATCATAAATGCGACCCACAAGTTTTAGATCATTGAGAAGACCGTTAAAGCGGTTGTAGTAGTCTGAGAGAGATTCCCCCTCTTCATACGAAAAGAGTTCATACTTTCTAACGAGAGCAATCTTTCTACTCTTTTTCACCTCAGACGTACCTTCATAAAGAACACAGAGAGTGGACCACATTTCTTTTGCAGTAGAAAGGTTAACAAGAGAATGATAGACCTCATCAGGCAGAGAGAGGGCAATGATGGCTCTGACTTTAGTATCAAGAGCTATAAGACGTCTGTCTTCATCATTATATTTACTGGGATCCTTTACAATGTATCTCCCATTTGCTGGAGTTCTTTCTTCCTCGGAAGAGTCCTCATCAGCATTTCCCTTATCTACCTTTTTGGCATTGTACCGGTCCCAAACCCTAGGAAGAAAAGGACCTTCATGTAAGATAGTAGGATATCTGCTGTCAACTCCTTCTAGAAAGAGTATCATACGACTTTTCCACAAGAAGAAGTTATTGGGGTTAAACTTTGGTGGTTTGGCTATAGAGCCATTGTCGTATGAAACAGCAGTGGTGTTTTGAGAAGAAGCATTTTTCAAAGAGGAAGAAGAAGAGGCTGCCATTGCGGATCTAGTTTATTGAATTAAACTAAACTGCTCTGATACCACTTGTTGGTCCCAAATAGCAGTAAGTAAATAAAAGAAGTATTGTAGAAGGGGGGGGGGGGTTGAATACAATACACACATTTTTTCACTTAATTTAATTCTTATTGATTTGAAATCAAGAATTACACATAGAAAACTTTGATTGTTGCGGAAGATAACATATGAGATATGTTCAAACAATCTTACACATAGAGAATAAAGAACAATTGTAAAACACTTAGAAAACAATTGAACTTCGTAGAGAGAAAGTTGCCAGGCACTTAGAGAACTTGAAGGTAGTAGAGCTGGGTGATCTTGCATGTTGAAACATCCATCATATTTATAGTGCCTCATGCATTTAATGCATGAGACACCTGTTGAGCAAGGGATGGACACAGGTCTTCTGCATGGTACAGGATGTACCTTTTGTCTTGAGGTGTTTTGGCTTGAAGTGTTGACCTGCAGAGAATGGTGGAGACCTTTCCTTAAAATAGCGTAGGAGACAAAGCTTACTTTATCTGATCTTCATATGAGGTCCACGTCAATGCAAGATATCACAAATATACTTTGTCAGAAAAATATAATGTGAAAAGAGAAATCTTTAGGCCTTGAAGATTAAGAAGTCTTTGGTTGCCGAAGAGATCTTCGGGCTCCTGAAGACTGAGAGGTCTTCGGCTCTTAAGACTGAGAGGTCTTCGACTCCTAAGACTAGAGATCTTCGGCTCCTAAGACTGAGAAGTCTTCGGCTTCCGAAGATTTGTTGGTCCCAAATAGCAGTAAATAAACAAGCAAAGTATTGTAGAAGGGGGGGTTGAATACAATACACACAGTTTTTCACTTAATTTAATTCTTATTGATTTGAAATCAAGAATTACACATAGAAAACTTTGATTGTTGCGGAAGAGAACATATGAGATATGTTCAAACAATCTTACACATAGAGAATAAAGAACAATTGTAAAACACTTAGAAATCAATTGAACTTCGTAGAGAGAAAGTTGCCAGACACTTAGAGAACTTGAAGGTAGTAGAGCTGGTTCTGCTGGATATCTTGCATGTTGAACCATCATCCATATTTATAGTGCCTCATGCATTAAATGCATGGGACACCTGTTGAGCAAAGGATGGACACAGGTCTTCAGCAAGGTACAGGATGTACCTTTTGTCTTGAGGTGTATTGTCTAGAAGTGTTGACCTGCAGGATGGTGTAGACCTTTCCTTAAAATGGTGTAGTAGACAAAACTTACTTTATCTGATCTCCAGATGAGGTCCATGTTAATGCAAGATATCACAATATACTTTGTCAGAAAAATACAATATGTTTGAAGAAATCTTCAGGCCTTGAAGATTAAGAAGTCTTTGGTTACCGAAGAGATCTTCGGGCTCCTGAAGACTGAGAGGTCTTCGGCTCTTAAGACTGACAGGTCTTCGGCTCCTAAGACTGAGAGGTCTTCGGCTCCTAAGACTGAGAAGTCTTCGGCTCCTAAGACTGAGAAGTCTTCGGCTCCTAAGACTAAGAAGTCTTCGGCTTCTGAAGATTGAGAAATCTTCGGCTTCCGAAGATGTCTTCGGTCGAAGACGTCTTCGGCTGAAGAGGTCTTCAGCCGAAGAGGTCTTCGGCTTCTGAAGACTGAGATTGGCACCATCCTGGCCAATGGTGTTGATCAAGTGGGCATACTTGGCTTTAGGCTGAGGAGTCTATCTTTAATCCGCTTTGAAAGATATTCTTCTTCTTTGTTTTCTTCGGTTGATCTTCGACTTCACCGAACATTTGTATAGAAACCAAGCTGCTAAAAGAACCTCAAAATATTCTAAGTATGATGATATAAAATGGAAGATCAGGAGGTCATCTTCAAATCTTCAGATGACCCAACAGATATCCTTTTAATCATGTTTAAATTCTTTATAAATAAAAATCTTTTAATAAATTGTGATTTATTTAGAAAAGAAAACAAAAAAAAGGAATTTTACAAAAGAAATGGTGTGCGTGTGTGGGTTATTTTCTTGGATAATTATTAAATTTAAATTAGAAAACCCCAACTGACGGTTATCTGACATCAAGCGTCCTTTCATCTTTCCTCTACACGTGTACACTATTGATTAGAGGGTTGATGGAACGTTTTCTGACATGGGAACTCACAATCGCCGCTTCCATAGCCCCTATCCCACGTTTCATATCCATATAAACCCATTCTGTTATTCCCAGATTCTAGTTTCTAATCACAATTAATCAATCAAAACACAAACAAGAATTCAATTACCTTTTTTGATTTCAATTCTCAATCCAAACGATTACACTTTCTTTCTCTCTCTACAAATATCTATCTAAAACTTTCTGTTAATTTCAACTCTTACTACTAAAAACAGAAATACAAAGTATTTATACCTACAACTAAAATACAAAGAAACTAAAAACTAATACAAAGGTTGACTTTGACTTTTATTACAAAGACTTTGACTTTCACTTAAGAGTTGACTTTCTTAGCTTTGACTTTCTTGAATTTTGACCTTCAGTCTTCTTAATCTTGTATCCAACAGATTTATGTTCTAACAATCTCCTCCTTTGGATTCAAGATCATTGTTAAAAGATCTAGCAATTCAGTCTTCACTTTAAGCTCTGTCAGTACAATCTCCCCTTTTTCTTTTAACTATATTCTTTCCAAAATAGTCTTCAAACAATTAACAATCTCCCCAAAACTTTTACAAAACACTTTCAGACTTTGGAAAGAAATTATCTTTAGAATCAGCTTGGATTGCTTTAGCAAATAATCTTCAAAGAAAATTTCCTCAAATCTTCAGAAATTCTTTGATCTTCTTCAAATCTTCAAATCTTTACTTTGAACTTTTCTGACTTGGACAATTCTAAAAATCATCTCTCAAAACTTTATCATTTCTTGATACCATCTCTCACCTTTTTGATGATTTGAGCATCTATATCATCAAAACTTTTCTTCCACGAAATGTCTTTGACCATTCTGATTTGTCAAACTGAGCCTCTGATTCTGTGATCCATAACCAAGTATTCATCTAGATCTTTGCAAATCCAGACAAAATAAGAACATGTAACCCCCGAATCAACAAATGAATCAGTTAAAATGCCTGTCAGTAACACGAAGTCACTGTGTGTAACGAATACACAATATAAAGGAGCTTTTTGATGTTCACTCCCCCAGGGCTTCCATCCAATCATCGAAACACCACAAAGGAAATTTCTATGAATGTTATGACAAAGAAACAAATTCTTTGTGTGTTCGTGCAAATGTAGAAAGAATTAAGAACGAATGATTGCTTTTCAATAAGGCTCAACATAGTGTAAACCACTGAGACAACAGTAGATAAACACAGACTCAATTTGCATGATTAAAGTGCGAAGGTGGGGAAGACTTCCTTCTTTTTCAATATCCAAATTTTCCAAATGAAAATCAGATTGATTATGTGTTGCGTCCCCTTGAAAATGTGAAACATTTTCTTTTTGAGAAGAAAATGAGTGGCTGGTGGGGTATTGTCAAGAGTTGGCATGGGCTAGTTGCCTGTTTCAATAACGTTCACCAAAGAGTTGTGAAACGCTAGTAATGTGGCTGCCTGACTCAGAAAGTAGTTGGTGCAGAGTTTGATATTCTTTTACTATGATCTCACACCCTCTTTCTTTTTAATCATTTAAGCTCACTTCTAACCAAACTCTCTTTTCCATTTTACCTCATCACACCCACACTCATTTCTTTTTGACTCCTCACACTCAATCTCTATGGATTAACTTCTTGGGTAAAAATCACAGGTTAACGTGATTTCATAGAAGTTCAGTTAATTCCTAGCACAAAGAACCCATGTATGATCCTAAAAGAACGTGTTGCTCATAATGATTTAACTTTATCAGTTAAAGCTCATATTCAAATGTCAGACAAATGTATGCTCATAAAATATAATAATGAAGATTTGAGCATTTGAAAACGTTAAAGTATTTTCAAACAAGTATATTGAATGAATGAACATGAATGCAAAAGACTTATTTGAAAATCTGACATTGTATGGAAAATGATCATAAATGAAATGATATATCAATTTAGGCTTATGGTCAAGAATAATGGATATAGTCTATATGAAACAAAAATATAGACAATATTGAACTAATCGCTTCGAAATGAAATGACGCTCAATATACATTAAAGTACAAGCGAGGTGTCTTACCATCGAAAATATGTTTCAATATGAGACATGGTAAGAACAATGTGAACAAAAAGTCAAACCGGTGTGTGTGAATACTTGAAAGTATATGGAAAAGACAATACGCAAGTATTTATCTTTGGAAACACACGGCTTGTTTATCAATTAAGCACAAGAATAAAATGAAAACATTTAAAATCACACTTCCAAATTATAAAATCTGTTGAAGAATCAGGAAGTGGTTTGAACATTTTAGAACATGTTTTCTATATCTGAAAGTTGTCCTTCTTTCAGATATATTTGAAATTAAGATAAGAAATTTACCTGTTTGCTCAATCTTAATTCTCATACAGTCAAGCTGAAGTCAATAAGATATGATCGTGTCATCCTCTCTCATCCTGCATAAGTCTCAAAGTCTAGTCAAATCAGCTTTATTCACAAAAATTATTCAAATGTAAATGACATAAAGCAATAAAACGATTAAAGTACGAGTTCTGATTTGAAATAATCAGAAATCATAGTCTTACTCCTTTTGACTTGGCTTATAAGCTCCCCCTAAAATCATGCATTACAAAAATTTTGTCATGTAAGTAAAATGCAGAAAATTGTTATGCTCCCCCTCAAATGAATGTAGATCATCTAAAATCTTTTCTTACTCCCCCTGAGATCATGAGCAAACAATTAAAGTGCAGATATCGTTCAAACATAAAGATAAAGAAAATGATGAAAAATAACAATACGTAACTTTATTAGGTAACAACCGATTATGTCTTAAGATTTAACATACCAAGCTTAGAGACAAGAAAATTAAATCTCTTTTCATCTAAGGGTTTGGTAAATAAATCTGCAAGTTGATAATCTGTTTTTACAAAATAAAGTTCAATTGTTCCTTTTTCTACATTATCTTTTATAAAATGATACCTGACGTCAATGTGTTTGGTTTTCGTATGATGGACAGGATTAGTAGATATCGCGATTGCACTCTTCGAGTCACAATATATTGGAATTTTATCAAACTTGAATCCATAGTCTCGCAGCAGTGTTCGCATCCACAGAACTTGAGAGCAGCAACTGGCAGCAGCTACATACTCTGCTTCAGCAGTCGATGTGGAAACGCATAATTGTTTCTTTGATGCCCAGCTAACGATCTAGTCTCTAAGAAATTGAATGTGACCTGAAGTGCTCTTTCTGTCCAACATGCAACCTGCATGATCTGCATCTGAATAGGCAGTCAGTTGAAAACCAGTATCCTTAGGATACCACAGACCAAGATCTGTAGTCCCCTTCAAATACCTAAAAATCCTTTTGACAACAGCCAAATGGGATTCTTTAGGAGCAGCCTGATATCTAGAACATAAACATGTTGAAAACATAATATCTGGCCTACTTGAAGTAAGATACATTAACGATCCTATCATACCTCTATAAGTTCTAACATCAACACTTTTACCCGAAGGATCAGTGCTAATTTTAGTACCTGGTGCCATCGGGGTTCCAATTGGTTTACAATTTTCCATATTGAACTTCTGAACAATATCCAAAATGTACTTAAATTGGTTAATGAAAATCCCCGTTGAAAACTGTTTTATTTGTAATCCGAGAAAGAAATTCATCTCTCCCATCATACTCATTTGAAAACGTGACACCATGAGGTTAGAAAAGTTTTTGCAATATTTAGGATTAGTAGAGCCAAATATTATATCATTAACATATATTTGAATAAGGATGATATCGGCTTTTTCCTTTTTGATGAACAAAGTGGTATCAACCTTACCTTTGGAAAAACCGGACTTGACCAAGAATTTAGATAGAACATCATACCATTCTCGAGGGGCTTGTTTTAAACCATATAGGGCTTTGTCCAAGATATAAACATGATCTGGATTATCTGGATTGACGAACCCTTCTGGTTGAGACACGTATACTTCCTCCTTAAGAATGCCATTCAGAAAGGCTGTTTTCACATCCATCTGATAGACTGTGAAATTCTTATGAGCTGCGTAGGCTAGAAACATGCGAATTGCCTCTATACGTGCTACTGGAGCATACGTCTCATCGTAGTTTATGCCTTCCTCTTGCCGGTAACCTTTGGCAACAAGTCTAGCTTTGTTCCTAATGACGATACCATCTTCATCCTTTTTATTTTTGAATACCCATTTAGTGCCAATTACGGATTTTCCTTCCAGTTTTGGAACTATTCTCTAGACCTTCAGGGATTCAAACTGATTTAATTCTTCTTGCATGGCAGACACCAAGTCCGAATCAGCAAGAGCCTCTGATACTCGCGTGGGCTCAATCTTACTGAGGAATGAGTCATGCATACATTGATTAAGAGTCGCTGACCTCGTTTGTATAGGCTTGTTGAGATCTCCAATTACTTGATGTAATGGATGCTCTTTGGTCCAGCGATGCTCATGAGGGAGTGGATTAGATACTGATTGAACATGATCATCATCTTGAAATCCACTATCAAAATCTTCAGATTGAATAATAGGAAGGGGGTTTGCAGTTGAAGTTTCAGGTGCAGAAGTATCAGTTGGAACAGCATAATCTGGCTGTTGAGTAGACAATGTATGACACCCAACTGAAACAGTTACTTCTGGCTCAGCAGTTTCTTGTATATCTTCAACTGTAGGAGTAATTGTAGGAATGTGAGTTTCTGACTGAACGGAGGATTCTTGTTCAGTTATGACTTCTGAATTGACTGGATGATTGGAACTTATGTCTTCAGACCTGTCAGTCACAGCAGATTTAGGCAAATTTGACCCTAGAAACTCATCATAAAAGAATTCAAATAACAAATCTAAATCAGATGAATGTGAAATAGAAGTAGAAGCGTTATTCGAATTATTGGCTGTAGAAAAAGGTTCTGGACTGATCTGCACAGAAGCTAATACTCCAGTGATAACGGGTTCTGAACTGAGTTGTTCAGAAGCCATATCTTCATCAAATGTTACATTAACGCTCTCGATGATTGTCTTTGACTTCTTCAGATAAACACGATATGCTGCCGATGTTAAAGAATAGCTAATGAAGATGCCTTCGTCCGCCTTAGCACTGAATTTATTCAGACTCTGTCTGTCGTTAAGCACAAAACATTTACACCCAAATATGTGAAAATACTTGATTGTTGGTCTTCTGTTGTTGATCAGCTCATATGGAGTCTTTTGAAAACGGCGGTGTATCATGGACCGATTTTGAGTATGACATGCAGTCGACACAACTTCTGCCCACAAAAATAGAGGTAGATCGGTGTTGGATCAAATAATTGTATTCAAGATTAAAGTTAAAGTTCAGGGTTTAAACTGCAATTGTGTCAAAGTTAAATTAGAGGGTCTAAACTGTATTTACTTGATAGTTACAGTTCAGGGTTTAAATTGTAATAGTTTAATAGTTATTAGCTATTAGGCCTAAGCCCATTAGAAAGCCTGTTAAGCTTAAAGCCCATAAGGCTTAGGTATTTAATGTTTTGATTAATTAGTTTTAGGGTTTAATCCTCTCATTAGTATCATTATCATAATTTTGTTTAGAGAGAGGTAACAAGTTTTCTCTGTATTCAAAGGGTATCAAGAACACTCAAGGGTTTCATTGTTTATTCAAGGGATTGGTGTGTTACTCTGATTTATATATCTCTTGATTATTATTGTGTTGCTTGATTACTTGATTATTTACCAACTAGATTAAACTGGGATAACAAGTGGTATCAACTTAGAACCCGTACCTAAACGGAGTATGGTTTCTAATCACATCAGATTAGGACCCTCACCTTAGTGCTTTACTTTATTTTCTGCTTTATGTTAAAAAAAAAATCTTCAGTTAAGGGGGAGAATATCTGTGATTTTAACAGATTTTTGGATACTTAAATGCTTATCTGACCGTGTGTTCTTAAAGATAAATACTTGCGTTTTATCTTGTCAATATACTTTGTCAAGTATTCATACACATAACGGTTCAGAACATTCTATTTGACTTTGTTATTACCATGTATCAAAAGTAAAATCTTTCTATGGTAATACTCACGTTCTTTGTATTCACTGTTGATTGAATCAAATGTCATTTCATGTGCTTTCATTGAAAATATGTTTATATATTGTTCATATAAACAACATTCGTTTTTGATTCTCCAAAATCTTATTCTTCATGACAAAATGATATGAGCTTAATTGTCAAACTCTTTTAGTTTGAGGGGGAGAATTGCATCGTCATACATAACTGTTTTGACATCTCCGAAAGTCTTATTTTTCATGTAACAAGTGGTATTTGTGCTTACATGTACAAAAAGCCTGTTGAACAACATGTTCTTTTAGGAAAATACATGGGATTCAGTGTGAGAACTTAACAGAACTTCCATGGATTCACGATAACCAGTGTTTCCTACCCAGGAAGTATTCCCTGAGTGATTGAGGGGAGAGGGGTCAAAAGATTTGAGTGTTGGTGTGTGAAAAGAGGTAAAATGGAAAAGAGAGATTGGTTAGACGTGAGCATTAAAAGAAAGAGGGTGAGAGAACAGAGTAAAAGAATATTAAACTCTGCACCAAACTTCTTTCTGAGCCGGGAATCCACATAATCTGATTGGTTCACATTTTTTGGTGACCATCATTGAAAAAGGCAACTAGCCCATGCCATCTCTTGCATTAACCCGACCAGCTACTCATTCTTTTCTCAAAAAGAGAATGTTTCACATTTTCTGGGGAAGCAGCACATACGCTATTGTTCTTCATTTGGAAGATACTAATATTGAAAAAGAAGGAAAGTTGCCCCACCTTCGAACCCTTTCTCATGCACATTGAGTCTTTGTACAATTTGTTGTTGTCTCAACAAGTTTACATACTTTGAGCCTAAATTGAAAAAGCAATCATCTATGCTTAATTTTTTTTCTAACACATGCACGAGCACACAGAAATTTGTTTTCTGTCAGAACGCTCATAGATAACCATGTGTTATTCGATGATTGAATGGAAGACCTGGGGAGTCTACATCAAACCAGCTCCTTATATAGTAACTTTGTGTTACTCAGTGACTTTGTGTCATTGACAGGCATTCTAACTGAGTCATTTGTTGATTCAGGGTTACACTTATTAAACTGTTTGAATTTGAAAAGATTCGAATGGTTACTACTTTCTATTTTAATCTGAAACGATTGAAATAATCACTCTTTCCATCTGGGAAGACTGCTCTTATTTCCATACAGGGCTCGTTACATGATGAAGATTGTGCTTGCGTGATCATACACAATGGGGGAAATTGTCTTGAAAAGGGGGAGATTTTTTTGGTATGTTTTGATGATGATAATCTGAAGACTGCTGAAGATTATCAAAGTTTTGAAGTTTTGATGTTTTGAAGACTGCTGAAGATTATCAAAGTTTTGAAGTTTTGAAGTGTTGAAGTTTTGAAGCTATCAACGTCATATCTGAAGAAAAGTGAAGACCCGAAGACAATTGACAAATTTTTTTTAATCTTGAATCCAAAGGGGGAGATTGTTGGATCAAATAATTGTATTCAAGATTAAAGTTAAATTCAGGGTTTAAACTGCAATTGTGTCAAAGTTAAATTAGAGGGTCTAAACTGTATTTACTTGATAGTTACAGTCCAGGGTTTAAATTGTAATAGTTTAATAGTTATTAGCTATTGGGCCCAAACCCATTAGAAAGCCTGTTAAGCTTAAAGCCCATAAGGCTTAGGTATTTAATGTTTTGATTAATTAGTTTTAGGGTTTAATCCTCTCATTAGTATCATTATTATAATTTTGTTTAGAGAGAGGTAGCAAGTTTTCTTTGTATTCAAAGGGTATCAAGAACACTCAAGGGTTTCATTGTTTATTCAAGGGATTGGTATGTTACTCTGATTTATATATCTCTTGATTATTATTGTGTTGCTTGATTACTTGATTATTTACCAACTAGATTAAACTGGGATAACAATCGGATTGGCTGAGCATAGTACGATCGGCCTCGACTAGTGTTCGAATTCACCTTTCGACTACTCCATTTTGTTCAGGCGTACGAGCAGCAGAGTACTGATGTGATATCCCGACCGATTCGAGATATTCTTCAACTATCTTGTTTTTGAACTCTGTGACGTTGTCAGTTCGAAGAAACTTTAGTTGTCGCTGCATTTTCACCTGGTCGTCTTTAAGAAAGTAATGAGAACTTCGGGCGTCTCATCTTTTGATCGAAGAAATTTGACCCACATGTATCTTGAGTAATCATCCACAATAACCAACACGTATTTCTTTCCACCTAAGCTTTGAGTTCTCATTGAACCACACAAATCCATATGTAACAATTCTAACGGAGAAGTAGTGCTTGGTTCAGGCTTCGGTTTATGCGGAGCTCTCTTCATCTTACCCTTCTCACATGCAGCACATAAGTGTTCTTTCTCATATTTCAGCTCAGGAAGTCCTTTTACCAATTTTCCACTAACCAGCTTGTTGATATAACGAAAATTCAGATGTGATAGTCGTCTGTGCCAGAGCCAACATTGTTGCATTGAAGCTTTTGTCAATTAAGCAAACTTGATTTTCAATCTGAACTTTGGACAGGTTGATGGTATAGAGGTTTGTCTTGTGATGTCCACCTAAGAGTTCTGTGCCATCTTCAGTACGAACCGAGCAACTCTTAGTGTTGGGAATTAAAGAATTGCTTAAGTATGGTTAATGCTGCTAGCACAACTGATTATTACTGCTAGTAGATTTAATACTGCTTGACAAGTTAGTACTGTTATTTCAAAAGTTAGTACTGCTAGTAGTTAGTACTGCTGAAGCTAGTACTGTCAGATCAAAGTTAATACTGCTGAACACAATTACTACTGCTGAGGATTTTAATGCTGATGAAGATGGTTAATACCTTTGAAGAAGGTTAGTGCTGCTTATGAGATAAAGACTCAGTATGGAATGAAGACAGCTGTATAGAAGACTTGCTAAAGTAAAGAAGATAATTATGGACTGAAGATCAATTGTATTTTGATAATTATCTTGTAATATGTCTTGTATAAATAGTATAGAAGTCTATGATAGAATTAACTTTTGATAATTCTGAATTTTTGTTTTCTTAGAGAGAATTAACCTCAAGGTTTAGAACCCTAGTTCTAGAGAAGTAGAATTCGTATTGGTGAGCCTGTTCATCAATATTGAGGTTTTGTTTGAAATCTTGTAACTTTGATCATTCAATAAAGTTTACAAGTTGTGATTTCTGATTCACTGTTACATTGATTGTTGAATATTAAAGTGTTATTCCGCAACTCCTTTAATATTGTTTCTGAGTTCATTATTCTTGTTGAGAATTAGATCCTGACAAGTGGTATCAGAGCAAGTATTCTCAGAAACCTTCATTCATCATGGAAAACACAGTTGAATCAAACAGTACTCTTGTCTCAAAAGTTCCAATGCTCAGATCTAATGAGTTTGATATGTGGAAGATTAGGATCAAACAATACATTCTTCTCACAGATTACTCCATGTGGGACATCATTGAGAATGGCCCATCTGATGAAGGAAAGATTGGTGCAGATGGAAAAAGAATAACACCAAAGACGGATGCAGAAAGGAAGACAAGACAGACAGAGATGAAAGCCCTGAGCACACTGCTCTTGGCTATTCCCAATGAGTATCAACACCAATTCTGCAATTGCACTGATGCACAGATGCTTTGGAATGCTCTAGAGAAGAGATTCTCTGGTACCAAAAGTACCAAGAGAAATCAGAAAGCAATATTGAAGCAACTGTATGAAAACTTAATGTCAACTAAGAATGAGTCCATGACTCAAACTTTTGAGAGGTTTAACAAGCTGATTGGTGAACTAGATACTATGGGAGTACAGATTGATCAAGATGATGTAAACAGAAAGTTCTTAAGGTCCCTTGGAGATGAATGGACCATGTATACTGTTTAATTCCGACAGAATGAACAATTGGAAGAAAAGGAACTGGATGATCTGTACAATGATCTGAGAGTGTTTGAATCCGAGGTGGAAGCAAAGAAGAAGCCTACTGGATATGTTCATAATGCTGCACTCCTATCAGTATCAATTGATTCTACTGCTAACCCTGAATCAGTTAATGCTGCTAATGGAGTAAATCAAGAAAAAGGCACTAAATCTGTTTTTGAATCCTTTCTTTCCAGCCATGGAAACTCCTCTTTAATCAATGATGACTTGGAACAGCTTCGTCCTGATGATCTTGAAGAGATGGATATTAAATGGCAGATGGCCATGCTTTCTATGAGGGTGAAGAAGTTCATCAAAAGGACTGGGAGGAATAACTTCTCCCAAAGAAGAGAAGATGGTGCAGGCTTTGATAAGTCAAAAGTGGAGTGTTATAAATGTCATCTGAAAGGACACTTTGCCAGAGAATGCAGAAGTGGAGTGTCTCACAATCACCAACAAACTCAGACTGGAAGCTTCAATCAGAACAGAAACTCTGCTCAAGCTCTTGTTTCTCAACAAGGAATGGGGTTTGACTGGAGTGATCAAGCAGAAGAGGCTATTCAAAATCAAGCTCTCATGGCAGAGGTATCTGATCTTCCAACTGAGGTACTTTCTAATCTCTGTTCTCAAACGTGCATAGATACTGTTAAAAGGTACAGGGATCACAACCAGAAGATGAGTGATGACCTTAAGAGATTAGAAAAAGATATAAAAGACTATGTGAAAATTTGTTGAGAGGTTTGAGGAACAAATTAAAAGTTTCCAAGCCAATGAACTGCAACACACATATGATACCAATTACTGGTAGTGGGAGAAGAATGATCTAGAAATCCAACTGACAAAGTCCAAGGAGGAGAATGAAAAGTTGAGAGGAGAACTAGACAAGGTTAAGCTAGATGTGGAAAAGTTTTCATATGCTTCTAAAGCAATGGATTCAATCCTAAAGGTTCAAATCCATGATAAGCTTAAACCAGGAATTGAGTACAATACCACACCACCACCATACAACAACAACTACATCCCTCCTAAATCAGATCTGCTAGAGACCAAGGATAGGAAGGACATACCTGATGGATCCACTAAGATAGATTCTTTAGATGAAGTAGTGGTTGAGGACAAGACAGAGAAAGAAGCTAGTAAGGGTAAGAATAATACTGTGAGTGGTGAGATTCCTTTAGAGAATAATATTATCACCAATGAGGATTGTGGAAGGAACTGGGTCAAATATAAGGACATAGAGAAGACTGAGGAAAAGTCTAATAAGGTCCATTACAAACAGACTACAGTTGTGAATCCTGTTCCTTGCAAACAGTGTGCATGTAATAAGTCTGAGCCTCTAAAACATGATAAAAGGAGGGGCAATCAAAGGAATTGAAATAATCAGTGGGCTCAGAAACAAGGAGTTGATCTCAGTAGAATCATCAGACCAAAACCTTGTTTCATATGTGGCAAATTGAATCATCTTGCCAAGTACTGTTACTTTAATCCTATTAACCAAAGGATGGATTTTCAAAGAGCTATGCAAAAACCCTTTGGTTATAGGAAGGATGAAAGGAAACATGTGGCTAAGAAACATGTTAAATCTAAAAGCCACATGAAGAAAAAGACTGTGAAAGAAAGTGTCAAGATGTAGATTCCTAAAAGCACTAAAACTGTTAGTACTGCTACTACAAATAGTGCTGCTGACAAAGTTAGTGCTGCTAGAAGCAATACTACTGCTACCAATGTTAGTGCTGCTGAGAGTTTTAGTACTTCTAAAACTAACATTGTTAGTACCTCTTCAAATGTTAATATTGCTAACTCTGTTAGTACTTCTAAAATTAGTACTGCTTCTAGTGTTTGTGCTGCTAGACCTATTATCTTGACAAAGTACTCCAGTAAAGAGTGCTCTGATTTTAAAAATCTCATAAAAAAGGAATGTAAATACTTTGATGAGAAAGGGAGACCCAAGACCACTTTGGCTTGGGTTCCCAATCAATACTAATTGTTTTATCTTATGTGCAGGGCAACCAGCAGCTCAAGGGAAAGAGCATCTGGCATGTTGATAGTGGTTGCTCTAGGCACATGACAGGGAACATGGCTTGCCTCAAGAATTTCAAGAAAATTGATGGAGGACATGTTGCCTTTGGTAATACTCCAGATGGAGGTAAGATCAGTGGTAAGGGAGATGTAACAAAAGGTAAAATGACCTTTGAGGATGTTTTCTATGTTGAGCAGTTAAGGTACAACCTTTTAAGTGTATCACAGGTTTGTGACAAATAACATAGTATATTATTCACTAATTCAGAATGCATTATCCTTGCCCCTGAATTCAAGGTAGTTTATGAAAAGATGATACTAATAAGAACTCCCAGAAAGGATAATGTCTATTGTTTGGATATGGAAAATGTGTCAACTGATTCATCCCTAAACTGTCTTGTTTCAAAAGCATCTTTGGATGAATCATCACTTTGGCACAGAAGGATGTGTCACATGAACTTCAAAACAATGAATAAACTTGTTAAAAACAACCTTGTAAGAGGTTTGCCTTCAAAAGTATTTTCATGTGATGATCATTGTGTTGCCTGTCTCAAAGGCAAACAACACAAAACTTCTCATAAGTCCAAAGAGTTGAACACAATCTCTAATTCTCTTTAGTTGTTGCATATGGATCTGTTTGGTCCTACAAATGTTATGAGTATAGGTAAGAAATCATACTGCTTAGTTATTGTTGATGATTACTCTAGATTTACTTGGGTATATTTTCTTAGGACTAAGGATGAGCCAAGTGGACTGATCAAATCCTTTATTCTAAGAATTGAAAACCAAACAAATCAAAAGTTAAAGTCATTAGGTCAGATAATGGTACTGAATTTAAAAATCATGACCTAAACACCTTTTGTGAGGAAAAAGGAATTGAGAAGGCAATACAGTGCTCCTAGGACTCCACAACAAAATGGTGTTGCTGAGAGAAGGAATAGGACACTGATTGAAGCTGCTAGATCTCTGTTAGCTGATTCAAAACTTCCAATTACTTTCTGGGCTGAAGCAGTTAATACTGCTTGTTATGTCCAAAACAGAGTTCTAGTAGTCAAGCCTAAAAACAAGACACCATATGAGCTTTTAAATAAAAGAAAACCATTTATTGGATTTTTCAAACCTTTTGGGTGTCCTTGTACCATTCTCAATACCAAAACTCACTTAGGAAAGTTTGATAGCAAGGCAGATGATGGTTTTCTTGTTGGTTACTCATCTCAGAGTAAGGCCTACAGAGTATTTAATTCTTCTTCTAGAATAATTGAGGAAAGTGACAATGTCAAATGCAATGAGAACACACCAAACCCTATTGGTTCTGGTCCTCAGTGGTTGTTTGACATTGATTCACTAACTAACTCTTTGGGTTTCAGTAGTGATGATCATGCAAGTTCAGGAAGTGGAGGATCAGGGGATGTTCAAGTACAAGACATTATTCCTCAGTCTGTGATCTTTCCCATACCTACAATGGAACCTGTTGAAATCTGTGAAAAGGAAACTGTTACTGAGCCAATTCAGAGTGAAGAAGAAAGAAGAGATGAGGAGAATTCAGAGCATGAAGAGCCAGAAGCAGTTGATGTGATTCCCTCAGCTGACTTAAATGATTCCAATTTAGATGTGGGAATTATTGAAGAACCTAGTCTTCAGACAAGAACACAGAAGAATCATCCTCCTGAGCTGGTAATAGGAGACATCTCTTCTCCTATGATGACTAGGAAACAAATCACACTTCAAGACATGCAGGATCAGCAGAATACAGTACTCTCTTGCTTTCTATCTCAGATTAAGCCTAAGAAGGCTTATGATGCATTGAAAGATTCAAGTTGGATAGAAGCCATGCAAGAAGAGTTACTACAGTTTAAATTACAAGATGTTTAGGACTTAGTGGACCTTACAAAAGGTCATAGAGCTATTGGCACCAAGTGGATTTTCAGGAATAAAAAGGATGAGAGAGGAATAGTAATCAGGAACAATGCAAGGCTAGTGGCACAAGGGTACACTCAGGAAGAAGGCATAAATTATGAAGAATTCTTTGCTCCAGTTGCAAGGGTAGAGGAAATTAGGCTATTTCTAGCCTATCCTCATACATGAAGTTCAAGGTATATCAAATGGATGTGAAGAGTGCCTTTCTATATGGTACAATTGATGAAGAAGTATATGTCTGTCAGTCCCCTGGATTTGAAAATCCATCATATCCTGACAGAGTATACAAACTGAAGAAAGCACTTTATGGTCTACATCAAGCCCCAAGAGCATGGTATGATACATTGTGTACCTATCTCTTAGAAAATGGGTTTGAAAGGGGAATAATTGACAAGACCCTCTTCATTAAAAGAAGTAAGAAGGACATCCTACTTGTTCAGATCTATGTGGATGATATCATCTTTGGATCCACAAAAGATCAGATGTGTAGAGACTTTGAAGAGTTGATGCACAAGAGCTTCAAAATGAGTTTAATAGGTGAGCTTACTTTCTTCCTTGGGCTTCAAGTGAAACAGCAGAAAGATGGGATCTTCATAAGTCAATCAAAGTATGTGAAAGATATCCTGGATAAGTATGGTTTAACAGACTCAAAGCCAGCAAGCACACCAATGGAGACTCATAAACAGATCACTTCTGATCTTGAGGGGGAGGATGTTGATGTCCATCTATATAGATCAATTATTGGATCTCTCATGTATCTCACAGCCTCAAGACCAGACATCATGTTTCCAGTGTGTGTGTGTGCCAGATTCCAAGTCAAGTCAAAGCTATCACATCTTCAAGATGTTAAGAGTATTTTCAGATACTTAAGAGGGCAACCTCGATTAGGTCTTTGGTATCCTTATGAATCCAACTTTGACTTGATTTCATATTCAGACAGTGACTTAGGAGGTGCTAATATGGATAGAAAGTCTACTTCAGGGGGATGTCAACTTTTGGGTACAAGACTAGTATCTTGGCAGTGTAAGAAGCAAACCACAATGTCCTTATCAACAACAGAAGCTGAGTACATTGCTGCTGCAAGTTGCTGCTCTCAGGTTCTATGGATTCAGAATCAAATACTGGACTATGGGGTAACCTTTCTTCACACTCCAATATTCATTGACAATAGCAGTGCTATAAGCATTGTTAATAATCCAGTCAAGCACTCCAAAACAAAGCACATTGAGATTAGGTATCACTTTATTAGAGACTGTAATGAAAAGAAGCTAATTCAAGTTGCTAAAGTTCATACTGACAACTAGTTTGCTGATATATTCACCAAAGCCTTTGATGTGGGTAGATTCACCTTCTTGGTCACAAGTGTGGGCATGATCAACTCTGAATGAGCTCATGTTTAAAAAGTTCTTGTATACCTGTTATTTGGTTATTTCTGGTGTTACTAATCATCTTTCTCAGAAAGTGGTATTGCCTTGCTCAGACTAACACAAGCTTCAAAAAGTGTAAGTTAGTTAATACTGCTAGTGGTTAATACTGCTCTCAGTTAATACTGCTAGTTAGTTAATACTGCTAGTGGTTAATACTGCTCTCAGTTAATACTGCTAGTTAGTTAACACTGCTAGTGGTTAATACTGCTCTCAGTTAATACTGCTAGTTAGTTAATACTGCTAGTTCGTTAATACTGCTCTGAGTTAATACTGCTTCTTTCCCGAATCATATAAATACCCTTTTGCCCGCCTAAAAGCTCATAACGACTCTTTGAATACTATTCATCTTTTCTCTAACCTCTTTTCTGTCAAGCACCTACTGAGTTTCAGTCAAGAATCCTCAAGCTCGATGGCATCAATGGCTTTTATTGACGAACACAACGAGATAGAAATGCTTCAAAAGCCTAAGCAGGCTGATGGATTTCATCAAATAGTCGACTTTCTCAAGTCCAGCCATATCGCGTATGCTCTTACAGTGTCACCATCCATCTACATCGAGCACCAGAAACAATTCTGGGCTAATGCCACCATTATTACTGAAAATGGTGTGCAAGTCATCAAGACAAGGGTGTGTGACAAACCCTTGACAGTTTCTGAAGAGGTAATTCGCATCAGTCTACGTCTAGACGATGCCTCAGGTATCTCATCTATCTCTAATGATGATTTGTTTTCTACTCTAACATGAATGGGGTATGGAGGCCCATTGGGTGTTTTCAAGTTCTCAAAAGCTAAATTCTCACCCCAATGACGTTTCTTTGTCCATACCCTTATGCATTGTATTTCTAGAAAGACTACTGGATGGAGTGAGTTCAGTAGTACCATTGCTTATGCTTTGGTCTGCTTGGCCACTGCCAGAAAGTATAATTTTTCAAAAATGATTTTCAATGACCTTGTGTCAAACTTGGGAAACAAAAAGAGTTTTTATATGTACCCAAGATTTGTCCAGGTAGTTATAACCACTGAATTGACGGATATGCCTCAATTTGATGAGGTATATGTACCTAAAATCCCCAAGGGCAAGGTCTTTTCAAATATGAAGAGATCTCCCATGGACTCGGAAGGAGTTGACACCCCATTGTTCTCTACAATGATGGTGGTGTCCCACAATCAAGAAGGTATGGCTTCAGGGTCAAGGCCCTCACTAGACCATCCCACTGAAAGCCAATCCCAACCTTCAATCAGTATATCAATCCCTCAGTCCCTTCTTCAAAAACCAACTTCTCCAATCACCAATACTTACATCAGGAAAAAGGTAAAGAAGGCTCCTTCCCTTCTTGTATCTTCACCCTCCAAGCCTTCAAGCCCTCCAATGGAGAATTCTCCATTAGAGAATATCTATAGAGAAACCACAGGGGTGTCTCCCAACCCCAAGGAGGTGCTCACTGAGGAGATGCATGAGCATATGGGTGAGAAGGCTTCCACTACTCCTGCTAGCACAGAGGAGGACAGTGGTAACATCAATAAGACCTCCCCCATTACAACTTTGGATGAGCAATCATCCAAAGGTCCCAGGTGCCAAGAAACCAAGGGGGTGGAGGGTGCTTCTACTAGGCGGAAGACTTCCACTACAAAAAGATCCAATGATCCTCCAAAGGTGATAAACACACCCAAAAGAATTGAGGACAAATATGAATACGATGAATTGATGGAAACTATGGGCAACATTAATCTAGATGTCATCAAACAAGGAAAAGACATAGAAGAGATGAAGTTGGTAATTCTGTCTCAACAAGTACATATTACCAAATTGAAGAAAATGGTGATAAGATTGGTGCACAAGAAGAGGAGACGACAGTTTGTTTTAAAGAAGAGAACAAGTGCTAATGATGCTTTCAACAAGGGGGAGAATCAAGAGGCTAAAGTAGAAAAGGAAAGTCCATCTGAGATGGGATTTGATTTTGAGGGGGAGAAAGCAGCAGAAACAGAACCACAAGCAGCAGAAACAGATGAGGTTCAAACAACAGTAGAAACAGAATCACAAGCTGCAGTAACAGAACAGGTAGCAACAGTAACAGGGCTATCTGTTGAAGAATTGGAAATTGCAGAAACGTTGGTAAAATCCAAGAATGACACTCCTAAGGCTACTCAAAAGTCCAAGGGAGTGGTCATTAAAGAAGGAGGCCTTGAAAAGAAAAGAAAAGAAATGAGTGAGGCAGATTTGAAGGATGCAAAGGGAAAAGCTAAAATGGTTGAATCTGAACAACCCTTAAAGAAGAAGAACCAGTTGGAGTTAGATGAAGAAGTGGCAAAACAGCTTCAAGCTGAGATGGAAAAGGAAGAACAACTCCAATCAGAAAAGAACAGAGAGCTTGCACTGGAGATAGCCAGAAAGCTCAATGAAGAGTATCAAAAGAGCATGAAAACTGCAGTTGAGGCCAAGAAAATACCAGTGAAAACATCCAAGCAAAGAATGCCAGTCAAGAAGCAGAAAAGACAACCTTCCAAGACCTTTTTGGCCAATCAAGTAAGGAGAAAAATGATCAACTTTCTGAAAGGCTCAATTGGTGTAAAGGGAGAAATGTTTACTAACATAGCATACAACAAAGTTGAGGAGCTGTATAAGAAGGAAATGACAAAGCTTCAAGGGGATTCCTCTCAAAGGGAAGAAGCAGAAAGAAGGATGAAAGAGAGGCATGATCTCAACATCCAACAACCATTCCCTGAGGAAACCACACCTTCAAAGTAAAAGGTTGAAGAAAAGAAGGAAGAGCAAGAGAATGTTGGAATGGAAATGAAATTTGCAAAGAGAGTAAAGACCATAGCCTCCAAGAAACAATCCAAGAAGCCAAGGATTGAAGAATCAGAAGGAGAGGCAGAATCTTCTATTCCACCTTCAGCAGAACCAGAGCAGAATCCAGAATCATATATGGCAGATCATACAGAGCAACCTAGTCAAAGTGCACAGCAAACAAGTCAGTCTGATGAACATGTGGGGCTTTATATGACTTTAATAGAACCAGTACAGGCTGTTCCCATTTCTGTGAAAGCACCAGAAGTCATCTTTTGGGATATTCTGAAGGACAACAGAAAGGATTACTTCAGACTTAAACGAGTTGGTGATGTATTTGAAGTATATTCAACTTGGGGGAAAGTAATCAGAAGTTGTTCAAGAGCTGACCTAGAAGAAATGTATAAAGTGGGAATGAAGCTTTATGAGCATGTTTTGAAAGGAACTGAAGAAAATCTACTCAAGGTTGCAATGGAATACCTATGTATGATGTTTGAACCAGAAAAGGTGGTTTACAGGATCAAGGATCTACATCATGAGTATGGGTTCAAGAAGATTGATCACTGGATACTATTTAAAAACTGTGGTGTATACATGATCACAATAGATAAATGTTATCATGAATACTACCTGGTGGACAAAGTATATGATCATACCAAGGAGAAGCTGAATGGGATGCTGAAAGCTAAGCTAGTGTGTGCAAAGGAATCAGAAATGGCCAGAATTGTGGTAAGAAGGACAATCAATCAAAGTCTGGGTCTGAATACAAATTTGGGCAACTAAGCTGTAGTGTTGAAAGCATCTTGAAGACCATAATTGAAGAACTTGACTTCTCTTCCTAAAAGTCAAGTTAGGGGGAGATTGTTGGGAATTAAAGAATTGCTTAAGTATGGTTAATGTTGCTAGCACAACTGATTACTACTGCTAGTAGATTTAATACTGCTTGACAAGTTAGTACTGCTATTTCAAAAGTTAGTACTGCTTGGAGAGTTAGTACTGCTAGTAGTTAGTACTGCTGAAGCTAGTACTGTCAGATCAAAGTTAATACTGCTGAACACAATTACTACTGCTGAGGATTTTAATGCTGATGAAGATGGTTAATACCTTTGAAGAAGGTTAGTGCTGCTTATGAGATAAAGACTCAGTATGGAATGAAGACAGCTGTATAGAAGACTTGCTAAAGTAAAGAAGATAATTATGGACTGAAGATCAATTGTATTTTGATAATTATCTTGTAATATGTCTTGTATAAATAGTATAGAAGTCTATGATAGAATTAACTTTTGATAATTCTGAATTTTTGTTTTCATAGAGAGAATTAACCTCAAGGTTTAGAACCCTAGTTCTAGAGAAGTAGAATTCGTATTGGTGAGCCTGTTCATCAATATTGAGGTTTTGTTTGAAATCTTGTAACTTTGATCATTCAATAAAGTTTACAAGTTGTGATTTCTGATTCACTGTTACATTGATTGTTGAATATTAAAGTGTTATTCCGCAACTCCTTTAATATTGTTTCTGAGTTCATTATTCTTGTTGAGAATTAGATCCTGACACTTAGATTTGAAGTTGACCTCTAACCCTTTATCGCAGAATTGACCAATGCTAAACAGATTGTGCCCTAAGCCTTCGACATAACTCACCTTACTGATCGTTATGTTGTCTTGAATGATGTCACCATATCCTAAGATTGGTGAAAGCTGATCGTTTCCAAATCTGACATTTCCACTGAATTTCTCTGTATAATTAGACAATAAAGCTTTTTGTCCAGTCATATGCTTGGAACATCCACTGTCCAAGTACCACATATGTCGGGTCTGCAAGAGAAATCAGGAAACAATATATTTAGGTACCCATTTAAAAACGGATCCTAACAGATTAGCACAAGATTTTGGTATCCATTTGAAAATGGACCCTCTGTTCTTTTGAAACCTTTAAAAATATTTGATCTTGAATAATACACATGATAAGATCCAAACCAATCAGAAGAATTATGAGAGTAAGCAAAATCATTTCTCCGATAATGATAAGATGTAGTAGAAATAGAAGATAATTGAATCAATTGCTTTATTGAATACCGCTTGTAAGAAGTTACAAGGTTTTGTTTATGTGAAGCAAGTTGATCAATTACATCATTATCACTACTAACTGATCTAGTACAAGATTATCAGAAGCTGATCCAGCTATCTCATTATCCTTCCTTTTTGGTCGCCATTCAGTTTGAGCTTTCGACCTTTTCTTGCTTATATCTGAAACAAAAGATTTAGATCTATTAGGAAAAGCAGATTTCTGAAAATGAGTTTTCTTTGGTTTACCAGTGTTAATCCATTTCTGTGATTGTTGTTTCTTATGTTTCTTACCTTTAGAATAATATTCAGCAGTCACAGAAACTGGTTCACCAAAATTAGTTGATGATTCATCAATTTTAAGAACACTTGGTAACACTTTTTCATTTATAAGACAAGTAGAATGATCAGGAAGAGAAGCATTGAAGTCAAACATATCAATTTCTTCTATGCACCCACCATCAGAGTTAAGAAAGTCATTTGCAGACTCAAATAAGTCATCAAAATTATCAGACGAAGTTTGAGGTGCCTTAGAAACTTTACAACACTTTGTAGATGTAGATTGAAAAACCGTGTTCTTTAATACTGTAGAAAATACACTTTGTTGAATATCAACCAAAAGTTTTTCATCAGATAAAACATTTTCAAGCTCAACTGTTTTGCTTTCAAGAATGATTGGAGGAACATAAACCTTTGCAATTGCAGGTTTTGCCTTCATCTCAGAAACAGAATAACTAGCAAAATAGTCGTTTGAAACAAACTTTTGGTGTTTCTGAAATATAACTATCATTTCACTTTGCATAGTTAAATGGTAGTTGCATTTTCTTAACATTCTTTCTATTTTCAGTTTCTTTGGCCTCAACTTCTTCTGGTAATTTGGTAACAAATTTGGGTTTTAAATGAGTATGTTTACCAGCACAAGGAAGAAAATCAAAATTATAAAGTGTCGGTTGTTTTCTGATGGCTTTCTTTAAGTAATGAAGGTTTTGAAAACCAAGTCCCCATTTTTCCTTAACATCAGCCTCTTCGTTAGGTGCATTAAGAAAAATGTTTTGATCTGTTTGGCCTCTTGCATAAAGTTTGGCTTCCAGACCATTTACCTTCTTATTCAAAAGCTTGTTCTCAACCTGCAATTTATGAACAGTTAGTGCAGATTCTCTTTTCTCAAACTCATACTTAGAAATTTTAACTTCAAAATCAGAAATCTTCTTTTCAAAACAATCTACTTGAGATTTAGAATCAGAAGCAGACTTGCGTAAAGAATCAATCAGATCTTTGTTCCCAATAACCGACTTATTGAGTTCAAATATCTTATTGTTTCTTTTAGCAACTCTTTCTTTTTCCTTTTTCAATTTATTTTGTAAGTCTTGAAGCACAACCATTATAGCTTCCATTTTGGTAATGAAACCTTTTTGAGTTAAGTTTGATACCTCATCAGCTGTCTCGTCATCTGATTCATCATACTTGACCTCTTTTCCCATAAGACATAGATGAGCAGTTTCTTCCTTCTCTTCCTCTTCACCTTCTAAATGATCCAGCCAAAATTCGTCCTCAACCATTAAAGCTATGCCCGCTTCTTGCTGTTTGGCCAGTAGCAGTTTGTTCTGATTGTACTGAGAATTACGAACTTTTGGCTTTCTACAATCTTTTGCAAAATGTCCAATCTTGCCACAGTTGTAGCATTTGACTGGATCACTTGCTGGCTTTTCGGCAACAGTGTAATCATTCACAAACTTCTTCCTTTCATCAGGTTTCTTCTCAACATATTTGTTTTCTTCATATCTCTTTCCTTCCACCCTCTCTCGGTGCTCATGATTCTTTGAACTTGATGAAGAATACCTTTGAGAATTTGATCCCAGCTTCTTGTAGAATTTCTTTTGAAAAGCTCGGGTCAGTAAAAGCATTGCTTGTTTCAGACTTTCTCCATCATCACCATCTGATTCAGATTCAGACTCAGAACTTGTAATCACTTTCTTCTTTTTCTTCTTCTCTGTCTTTTCTTTCTTTTCTTTCTTCTTCTCTCCAGCTACCAATGCAATCGGGCCAGGAACCTTTTTAGCCTTCTTCTTTTCAGCTCTTTTCTCCTCAACCTCTTCTTCATTCTAACGTAAAGTATCATAGACTTCGTGAAGAGGTATGTCATTCAAATCTTTCATTTGCTTCATCCTACGTGTATGTTTCTTCCATTCAGGTCGTAGGATACTCAGGAATTTGACATTGTTTTCTAGCTGCTTCTTTGTCACTTTGTTCTACGTCAGTTCATTCAGAAGCAAAGTAAATCGTTCATAAGTATCTTCCAAACTCTTATTCTCTTTGGCTTTGAATTCCTCGTAGCTATTGATACAGTTAGCCACTTTCATCTGATTCCCGACCTTGGATCCCATCATCATCTTTTGCAATTGATCCCACATCTTCTTAGCATCATCCTTGTAGCTATCAATCTTGATGTAAATCTCATTAGGAATGCTTTGAAGTTGAAGAGATTTTGCTTGCTTGTCTGCTTTATATCGACTTTTCTGTTCTTCAGAGTACTGAGATAAATCCACTTTTACTGGTTTTGTCTTTTGTTCTCTTTCTTCATGACCATGTCCACTATCAGATGAATCATCATCAACAGGTACTTGAACTATGATTGGTGCCATAGGACCTTTTGTAATTGACAAAAGAATATTCTCTCCATTTGTGTGCCTGTCCACGAAATCAAGGAATCTGTCCTTCCATTGTTCATACTCTCCTTTAAACAGTACAAGAGGTTTGACATTAGTGCCACTGGAAAGTGCATCTTTAGAAGTCATCTTGATAAAACCTGTTTTGAAAAAATATTTGCAATAAGAAACTAGAACTGATCGTTAGTCCAAAATATGAAATCACAAAAATACAAGAAATCTTGAAATAGAATTTCAGGAATTTTGATCACAATCAGAATTTTGTCCCCCTCCGCTGACTTAGTACGGGGGTCCCGCCAGAAATTCCCCCTCCGCACCCTCTTTCTTTTTATCATTAAGCTCACTACTAACCAATCTCTCATTTCCATTTTACCTCATCACACCCACACTTATTTCTTTTTAGACTCCTCACACTCAATCTATATGGATTAACTTCTTGGGTAGAAATCACTGGTTAACGTGATTTCATAGAAGTTCATTGAAGTCCTAGCACAAAGAACCCATCTAATCCTAGAAAGCATGTGTTGCTCAAATGGTTTAACTATAGCAGTTAAAGCTCATATACAAATGTCAGATGAATGTATGCTCATAAAATATAATCATAAAGATTTGGGCATTTTTTTAGACATTGAAGTATTTTCAAACAAGTATACTGAATGAATAAACATGAATGCAAAAGACTTGTTTGAAAATCTGTCATAGTATGAAAAATCATCAGAAATGAAATGATATAGCAATTAAGGCTTATGGTCAAAAATAACAGATATTGTCTATACGAAACAAAAATATAGACATTCTCGAAATGACGTTTCGAAAAGAAATATCGCTCAAAATTCTTTAAAGTACAAGCGGGGTGTCTTACCATCGAAAAATTGTTTCAATATGAGACATGGTAAGAACTATTTGAACAAAAAATCAAACCGGTGTGTGTAAATACTTGAAAGTATGTAGAAAAGACAATACGCGAGTATTAATCTTTGGAAACACACGGTTTGTTTATCAATTAAGCACAAAAATAAAATGAAAACATTTAAAATCACACTTCCAAATTATAAAATCTGTTTAAGAATCAGGAAGTGGTTTGAACATTTCAGAACATGTTTTCTATATCTGAAAGTTGTCCTTCTTTCAGATATATTTGAGATTAAGATAAGAAATTTACCTGTTTGCTCAATCTTAATTCTCATACAGTCAAGCTGAAGTCAATAAGATATGATCGTGTCATCCTCTCTCATCCTGCATAAGTCTCAAAGTCTAGTGAAAGCAACTTTATTCACAAATTTATTCAAAATTAAAAGACATAAAGCAGTAAAACATTGAAAGTACGAGTTCTGATCTTAAGCAATCATAAATCATAGTCTTACTCCTTTTGATATTATATGCTCCCCCTAAAATCATGCATTACAAAAAATTTGTCATTTAAGTAAAATGCAGAAATTAGTTATGCTCCCCCTCAAAATAATGTAAATCATCTAAAATCTTCTCTTACTCCCCCTGAGATCATGAGCAAACAATTAAAGTGCAGATATCCTTCAGACATAAAGATAAAGAAAATGATGAAAAATAACAATTCGTAACTTTAGTAGGTAACAACCGATTACGTCTTAAGATTTAACATACCAAGCTTAGAGACAAGAAAATTAAATCTCTTTTCATCTAAGGGTTTGGTAAATAAATCTGCAAGTTGATAATCTGTTTTTACAAAATAAAGTTCAATTGTTCCTTTTTCTACATTATCCTTAATAAAATGATACCTAACATCAATGTGTTTGGTTTTAGTATGCTGGACAGGATTAGCAGATATCGCGATCGCACTCTTCGAGTCACAATAGATTGGAATTTTGTTAAACTTGAATCCATAGTCTCGTAGCTGTGTTCGCATCCACAGGACTTGAGAGCAGCAACTAGCAGCAACTACGTACTCTGCTTCAGCAGTCGATGTGGAAACGCATAATTGTTACTTTGATGCCCAACTAACAAGCTTGTCTCCAAGAAATTGAACATGACCTGAAGTACTCTTTCTGTCCAACATGCAACCTGCATGATCTGCATCTGAATAGGCAGTCAGTTGAAAACCAGTATCCTTAGGATACCATAGACCAAGATCTGCAGTCCCCTTAAGATACCTAAAAATCCTTTTGACAGCAGCCAAATGGGATTCTTTAGGAGTAGCCTGATATCTAGAACATAAACATGTTGAAAACATAATAACTGGTCTACTAGATGTAAGATACATTAACGATCCTATCATACCTCTATAAGTTCTAACATCAACACTTTTACCCGAAGGATCAGTGCTAATTTTAGTACCTGGTGCCATCGGGGTTCCAATAGGTTTACAATTTTCCATATTGAACTTCCGAAGAATGTCCAAAATGTACTTAGATTGATTAATGAAAATCCCCGTTGAAAATTGTTTAACTTGTAATCCGAGAAAGAAATTCATCTCTCCCATCATACTCATTTGAAAACGTGACAGCATGAGATTAGAAAAGTTTTTGCAATATTTAGGATTAGTAGAACCAAATATTATATCATCAACATATATTTGAATAAGGATAATATCAGCTTTTTCTTTTTTGATGAATAAAGTGGTATCAACCTTACCTTTAGAAAAACCGGACTTGACCAAGAATTTAGATAAAACGTCATACCATGCTCGAAGGGCTTGTTTTAAACCATACAGGGCTTTGTCCAAGATGTAGACATGATCTGGATTATCTGGATTGACGAACCCTTCTGGTTGAGACACGTATACTTCCTCTTTAAGAATGCCGTTTAGAAAGGCTGTTTTCACATCCATCTGAAAGACTGTGAAATTCTTATGAGCTGCGTAGGCTAGAAACATGTGAATTGACTCTATACGCGTTACTGGAGCATACGTCTCATCGTAATCTATGCCTTCCTCTTGCCGGTAACCTTTGGCAACAAGTCTAGCTTTGTTCCTTATGACAATACCATCTTTATCCTTTTTATTCTTGAATACCCATTTAGTACCAATCACAGATTTACCTTCTGGTTTTGGAACTAATCTCCAAACTTTTAGGGCTTCAAACTGATTTAATTCTTCTTGCATAGCAGATACCCAGTCCGAATCAGCAAGAGCCTCTGATACTCGCGTGGGCTCAATCTTACTGAGGAATGAGTCATGCATACATTGATTAAGAGTCGTTGACCTAGTTTGTACAGGTTTGTTGAGGTTTCCAATTACTTGATGTAATGGATGCTCTTTGGTCCAGCGATGCTCATGAGGGAGTGGATTAGATACTGATTGAACATGATCATCATCTTCATATCCACTATCAGGCTCTTCAGTTTGAATAATAGGAGTAGGATTTGCATTTGAAGTTTCAGGTGCAGAAGCTTCAGTTGGAATATCAGACTCTAGATGTTGAGTAGACATTATATCACACCCAACTGATATAGTTACTTCTGGCTCATCAGTTACTTGTGTATCTTCAACTGTAGGAGTAGATGTTGGAATGTGAGTTTCTGACTGAACGGGGGATACAAGTTCAGTTAAAACTTCTGAAGTGACTGGATGATTGCAACTTGTGTCTTCAGACCTGTCAGTCATAGCAGATTTAGGTACATTAGATCCTAGAAACTCATCATAAAAGAATTCAAATAACAAATCTAAATCAGATAAATGTGAAATAGAAGTAGAAGCGTTATTTGAATTATTCGCTGTAGAAGCAGGTTCTGGACTGATCTGCCCAGAAGCTAATACTCCAGTTATCACGGGTTCTGAACTGAGTTGTTCAGAAGCCATATCTTCATCAAATGTTACATTAATGCTCTCAACGACTATCTTTGACTTCTTCAGATAAACACGATATGCTGCAGATGTTGAAGAATAGCCAATGAAGATGCCTTCGTCCGCCTTAGCACTGAATTTATTCAGACTCTCTCTGTCGTTAAGCACGAAACACTTACACCCAAATATGTGAAAATATTTGATTGTCGGTGTTCTGTTGTTGATCAGCTCATATGGAGTCTTTTGAAAAGGGTGGTGTATTATGGACCGATTTTGAGTATGACATGCAGTTGACACAGCTTCTGCCCACAAGAATAGAGGTAGATCGGATTGGCTAAGCATAGTACTAGCGGCCTCGACTAGCGTCCGATTTCTCCTTTCAACTACTCCATTTTGTTCAGGTGTACGAGCAGCAGAGTACTGATGTGATATCCCGACCGATTCGAGATATTCTTCAACAATCTTGTTTTTGAACTCTGTGCCGTTGTTCGTTGAAGAAACTTGACGTGTCTTTGCATATTCACTTGGGTCGTCTTTAAGAAAGTAGTAAGAACTTCCGGCGTCTCATCTTTTGATCGAAGAAATTTAACCCACGTGTATCTTGAGTAATCGTCCACAATAACCAACACGTATTTCTTTCCACCCTAGCTTTGTGTTCTCATCGGACCACACAAATCCATATGTAACAATTCTAATGGAGAACTAGTTCTTGATTCAGGCTTCGGTTTATGCGGAGCTCTCTTCAGCTTACCCTTCTCACATGCAACACATAAGTGTTCTTTCTTATATTTCAGCTCAGGAAGTCCTTTTACCAATTTTCCATTAACCAGCTTGTTGATATAACGAAAATTCAGATGTGATAGTCGTCTGTACCAGAGCCAACTTTGCTGCATTGAAGCTTTTGTCATTAAACATACCTGATTGTCAATCTGAACTTTGGACAGGTTGATGCTATAGAGGTTTGTCTTTCGATGTCCACCTAAGAGTTTTGTGCCGTCTTCAGTACGAACCGAGAAACTCTTAGATTTGAAGTTGACATCTAACCCTTTATCGCAGAATTGACCAATGCTAAATAAGTTGTGCCCCAAGCCTTCGACATAACTCACCTTACTTATCGTTATGTTGTCTTGAATGATGTCACCATATCCTAAGATTGGTGAAAGCTGATGGTTTCCAAATCTTACATTTCCACTGAATTTCTCTATATAATTAGACAATAAAGCTTTTTGCCCAGTCATATGCTTGGAACATCCACTGTCCAAGTACCACATATAACGGGTCTGCAAGAGAAATCAGGAAACAATAGATTTAGGTACCCATTTAAAAACGGGTCCTAACATGATAAGATTTAAAAACGGGTCCTAACAGATTAGTACAAGATTTTGGTATCCATTTGAAAATGGACCCTTTGTTCTTTTGAAAACCGTTAAAAATATTTGATCTCGAAGAATAAACATGATAAGATCCATACCAATCAGAAGAATTATGAGAATAAGCAAAATCAGTTCTCCGATAATTATAATGAGATGTAGTAGTAATAGGAGATAATTGAATCAACTGCTTTATTGAATAACGCTTGTAAGAAGTTACAAGGTTTTGTTGATGAAAAGCATATTGACCAACTACATCTGAATCACTACTAATAGATCTAGTACAAGAATTATCAAAAACTGATCCAGCTATCTCATCATCATTCCGTTTTGGTCGCCATTCAGTTCGAGCTTTCGACCTTTTCTTTCTTATATCTGAAACAAAAGATTTAGATTTATTAGGAAAAGAAGATTTCTGAGACTGAGTTTTCTTTTGTGTACTAGTGTATTTCTGTTTCTGTAATCGTTGTTTCTTATGTTTCTTACCTTGAGCATAGTAATCAGCAGTTACAGAAACTGATTCACCAACCTTAGTTGATGATTCATCAATATTAACACCACTTGGTAACACTTTTTCATTTATAAGACAAGTAGAATGATCAGGAAGTGTAGCATTGAAGTCAAACATATCAATTTCGTCTATGCACCCATCATCAGAATTAAGAAAATCATTTGCAGACTCAAATAAGTCATCAAAATTATTAGACGAAGTTTGATGTGCCTTAGAAACTTTAGAACACTTTGTAGATTTAGTTTGAAAAACAGTGTTCTTTAAAACAGTAGAAAACACACTTTGTTTAATATCTACCAAAAGTTTTTCATCAGATAAAACATTTTCAAGCTCAATTATTTTGCTTTCAGGAATGAGTGGAGGAACATAAATCTTTGCAATTGCAGGTTTTGCCTTCATTTCAGAAACAGAATAACTAGCAAAATAATCGTTTGAAAGAACTTTTGGTGTTTCTGAAAGATAACTATCATTTAACTTTGCATAGTTAAATGGTAGTTGCATTTTCTTCACATTCTTTCTATTTTCAGTTTCTTTGGCCTCAACTTCTTCTGGTAATTTAGTAACAAATTTAGGTTTTAAATAAGGATGTTTACCAGTACAAGCAAGAAAATCAAAATTATAAAGTGCTGGTTGTTTTCTGACGGCTTTCTTAAGATAATGGGGGTTTTGAAAACCAAGTCCTCATTTTTCTTAACATCAGCCTCTTCGTTAGGTGCATTAAGAAAAATGGTTTGTTCTGTTTGTCCTCTTGCATAAAGTTTGGCTTCCATACCATTTACCTTCTTATTCAAAAGCTTGTTCTCAACCTGCAATTTATGAACAGTTAGTGCATATTCTTTTTTCTCAAACTCATATTTAGAAATTTTAACTTCAAAATCAGAAATCTTCTTTTCAAAACAATCTACTTGAAGTTTAGAATCAGAAGCAAACTTGCTTAAAGAATCAATCAGATCTTTGTTCCCAATAACCGACTTATTGAGTTCAAATATCTTATTGTTTCTTTTAGCAACTCTTTCTTTTTCCTTTTTCAATTTATTTTGTAAGTCTTGAAGCTCAACCATCATAGCTTCCATTTTGGTAATGAAATCTTTTTGAGTTAAGTTTATTACCTCATCAGCCGTCTCATCATCTGACTCATCATACTTAACTTCTTTTCCCATTAGACAGAGATGAGCAACTTCTTCTTTCTCTTCCTCTTCACCTTCTGAATGATCCAGCCAAAATTCGTCCTCAGCCATTAAAGCTATGCCCGCTTCTTGCTATTTGGCCAGTAGCAGTTTGTTCTGATAGTACTGAGAATTACGAACTTTTGGCTTTCTACAATCTTTTGCAAAATGTCCAATCTTGCCACAGTTGTAGCATTTGACTAAATCACTTGCTGGCTTTTCGGCAACAGTGTAATCATTCACGAATTTCTTCTTTTCTTCAGGTTTCTTCTCAACATATATGTTCTCTTCATATCTCCTTCCTTCCACCCTTTCTCGGTGCTCGTGATTCTTAGAACTTGATGAAGAATATCGTTGAGAATTTGATCCCGGCTTTTTGTAGAATTTCTTTTGAAAGGCACGGGTTAGCAACAGAATTGCTTGCTTCAGACTTTCTCCATCATCACCATCTGATTCAGATTCAGATTCAGAACTTGTAATCACTTTCTTCTTTTTCTTCTTCTCTTTCTTTTCTTTCTTTTTCTCTCCAGCTACCAAAGCAATCGGATCAGGAACCTTTTCAGCCTTCTTCTTTTCAGCTTTTTTCTCCTCAACCTCTTCTTCATTCTGTCGTAAAGTCTCATAGACTTCGTGAAGAGGTAAGTCATTCAAATCTTTCATCTGCTTCATCCTACGTGTATGTTTCTTCCATTCAGGTCGTAGGATACTCAGAAATTTGACATTGTTTTCCAGCTGCTTCTTTGTCACTTTGTTCTTGGTCATTTCATTCAGAAGCAAAGTAAACCGTTCATAAGTATCTTCCAAACTCTCATTCTCTTTAGCTTTGAATTCCTCATAGCTATTGATGCAGTTAGCTACTTTCATCTGATTCCCGACCTTGGATCCCGTCATCATCTTTTGCAATTGATCCCACATCTTCTTAGCATCATCCTTGTAGCCATCAATCTTGATGTAAATCTCATTAGGAATGCTTTGAAGTAGAAGAGATCTTGCTTGCTTGTCTGCTTTATATCGGCTTTTCTGTTCTTCAGAATACTGTGATACATCCACTTTAACTAGTTTTGTCTTTTGTTCTCTTTCCTCATCACCATGTCCACTATCAGATGAATCATCATCAGCAGGTACTTGAACTATGATTGGTTTCATTGGACCGTCTGTAATTGACTGCAGAATATTTTCCCCGTTTGCATGTCTGTCTATAAAATCCAGAAATCTATCCTTCCACTGCTCGTACTCTCCTTTGAACAGAACAGGAGGCTTGACATCGGTGCCAATGGAAAGTGCATCTTTAGAAGTCATCTTGATAAAACCTGTTTTAAAAATATATCTAATAAGAAACTAGAACTGATCGTTAGTCCAAATATGAACTCACAAGAAAAATCTTGAAATTAAAAAAAATTTGAAAAAATTGACTAAGTATCAAAACTCGCAAGTCACTATAGAACTCGCAGGTGCTTAAACTCGCAAATCCCTATTCTCTGATAAACACGCAGATCAAGACATGCGCGTTTGGGAAACTCGCAAACACTAGCTTGCGTGATCTGAAAAACTCGCAGATCGGCCAAACTCACTTGATACTGAAACTCGCAAGTGACTATTCCCTCTCAGACTTGATCTGAACAATGAAGAACACAGTGATGATGAACAGTATCTCGATTTCTTGATCTGATTTCGATTTGGATTTGCTCTGATACCAATTGTAATTCCCAGATTCTAGTTTCTAATCACAATTAATCAATCAAAACACAAACAATAATTCAATTACCTGTTTTGATTTCAATTCTCAATCCAAACGATTACACTTTCTTTCTCTCTCTAACTCTCTTTCTCTCTCTACAAATCTCTCTCTAAAACTTTCTGTTAATTCCAACTCTTACTACTAAAAACAAAAATACAAGTATTTATACCTACAACTAAAGTACAAAGAAATTAAAAACTAATACAAATGTTGACTTTGACTTTTATTACAAAGAATTTGACTTTCACTTAAGAGTTGACTTTCTTAGCTTTGACTTTCTTACCTTTGACTTTCTTGAATTTTGACCTTCAGTATTCTTGATCTTGTATCCAACAGATTTATGCTCTAACAATCTCCCCCTTTGGATTCAAGATTACTGTTTCCAAGGTTCATTTCCATGGTGATTAAAAGAGAAATGGATAAACATTATTTTTCAGAGGAAGGACCCATGACTCCACTTTTTGTGATGAACTCTTTCAAACCAACAATTGTCCCTCCTTACCTCAGAGAAAGGAGATTTCCTCACACAATGCTGCAGTATATCCCTGCTAATCATGAAACCTGCCTCTTACTTAGTCGTGTTTCCTAACCATCAGAGCCGATGGTGGGATCCCCAATACATATAGGTTCTGATCCTGAGTTTGAATCAGAGAGTGAAACCTCAAAAGCAACTCTACCTGAAAACAGAGAGCAACTAGAGGGTGTCTCTGCAGAGCGTAGTGAGGAGAAATGAGAGAATCTTCCCTCTGAAGAAGATCTTAGCTCTGTGAGAGTTGAGGAATGTGAGGATGAGAGTCAACCCGAGAGTGAGTCTCTAAACTTAGGAGTCGAGGGACGAGAGGTAGAAAAAGATGCCTCTGAAGGCACAATTGAGAGAATCCAAAGCCAATCTCCTCGTGTAACCACATCCTCTATCCAAGGTGGTCCAACACCAATGGATATTGAAAAAGAGGTGCACACCTCGAACCCATCCCTAGCCATCCACTCAGAGGCACCTCCTTCTGCCTCTAAAGCACGTACACATGGGGAAACCTCTGTCCTGGCCGAGTCCTCCCAAAAGGACTTAGTTAAAGATAAAAGTACTCATTTTCCCCAGAGTACCACACACACACACACACACATGATGCCTATGTGGCTCATGACTTAGGTGACCGTCCTCTAGTCCAAGAGAGATTTAAGATCTTTCGTAAGGATTGTCTCACAGAGGGACAATGGAGCGAACTAGTTGCACGTGGACTCACGCCTAGACAACAAGGTGTCTAAGCACATACGGTTTGCATCCTCTAAATCTAACTCAGAGGATGATCAACCTATCAGAACCATCGTAGAGAAGTCCAATAAGGCCTCTCCAGGATTGATGGGAAGTCCTTCCAGAACCAACATCAAACAAGTTCTGAAAGAAGGCCCCTCTGTTCTCGAGGGAAATTACAATCATGTGTTGATTCTAAGGTTACCCACTCTGATTATGTCACCAAGGAAGAGTTCAATGTCTTTGGTGATGAAATTAGAGGATCTATAAAGGATCTAAAACTTTAGCTGGAGAAGACCTCAGAGGCCTCTTCCTCGAACTCTAAAGTAGCAAAATTGCTTTCAGAGGTCTCTGAGTTTCATGTTGCATTAAACTCCGACAACACCCGCCTTGACTCTCTGGAGAAGCTTGTTATTGGCAACTCCTCGGTTTTGTCTAAGGAGATTTCAGAGGCAAAAGCAGAGCTCATCAAAGCAATTCCAACCTCCTATGCTCCCTCTGAAGATTTTTCCAACTTCAAGAATGAGCTACTCAAAGTTCCATCAGAGACAATTTCCAAGCTCCGAACTCCTGCTGCTGCTCCATCTACAACTCAACATTCTTCAGAACAACACAATTTGGTCACAAAATCCGACTTACAAGATTTCTCCAAATCTGTGACCAATAAAATGTTGACGATTTCAAGTAAGTTTGTTGCCAAGGTAGGGTATCAGTCCACGACCGTTCAGAATCTTCTGAAGCAGGATTTCTCTTCAGAAGAAGGGAAGTTAAAAATAAAGATCGCATAGACTTCTTGCTCAGAGGAGGCCAAGAAGAAAAGAAGGTTTGATGGCTCTGATGACGACCATCCTGATGACCAACCTCATGGGTCATCAGATCCTCAAAAGGGGGAGAAACAGAATTCTAGCAAAGCAAAAAATGTTAGTGGCTCTGCTGCTTCCCCTCTTCAAGAAAAGAAAAAAGACTTCAAGATGAGAAGGAACCATAGAGGCACTTCACCTCTACTGACGACAATCAAACACTCTTGAAATCTCCAGCACCAGTTGTACTTTTAGCACCTTCGACTTCAGAGTCCCCTATCATTCAAGTGATAAATGCAACTCCAGAAACAATAGGAGCTCTGGAAGAAGAAGAAGATAAGCAATTGGTTGACTTCTCCAGCACGCCCTCTGAAGATGCATTTTCATCACCCGAACGTCCAAACATTATAATGAGAGATGCATTCGGAACTGACACTGAAGAAGATGTTGCTGAAGACATAGAAGAGGCAGAAAAAGAAGAGGTAGTAGACTTAGAGGAGTATGTCTACAAGAATGCTCAATCTCATCAACCATCTTTATCATAGATAGAGCACAAAGATGAAGACACTGCACAAATGGAAGATCTAATCTCCTCTGCCATCAACGATACCCCACCTCAATCCCCTCAAATCCAAAGAAAGGAACCAGAGATAGCTCTACAGCTATCTGCTGAAGAACCAACAATGGTTGCTGATGAACAGGTGCCTTCAAAGGAACCTGTTTAGAAGGCAAGCATTGGACTTACTATGCGATCAAGATTCACAACTCCACCAGAGTTCCTTGGTTCTGAGCCAGAGACTTCAGTCGAAGACAACTTCAGATATCTCTACTGTGAGTTCAACTTAGAATATACTCAAGTCATCCCTCTAAATCCAAGAATAAAAGAGAGAATGAATGAAGTAGAACAGAGATTTATCAGAGATTAGACGATCCCCATAACAAAGGTTCACTCAGATGCAACAATTAAAGAGGTACATAGTATCTCTGAGAAGACATATGCCTACAACATAATCATATACATGCATTACAAGGTCATTCGCACTGATGGGTTAGTGTATGAGTTCAATAACAATGACCTTGTAAATCTGAATCCATATGATTTGCCTCACCTCTATGCTTACTGCTCTGGAAAATATGAAAGAGGAAGGAAGTTAAGAATGGGCATGTATGAAGTCAGACGTGCAATGGATGCTCACATCAAGCTAAGGCCCATACTTGATTTCCAGATTGCTCTGAATTTGGGAGAAGAGAGACTTGGGGTCACTGCTCCGGTTGAGACCTGTGAAAACTTAGAAAAATACAAAACAAGTTCAATCATTGCAGAACCCCTAGGTTTCGTCTACAGAGTGAACAATCTAAAGAAAATCTTCCTAGCTTCAGAGGTGGCCAAATATTCTGATGAGACGCTGAAGGGAGTGCTAAAGATGATACATATAAAGGAAGAACGACACAGAGCTGACCTATTAGAAAAACTAAATTTGGAGATTAATTAAATGATTAACTTCAGAAAACTTATTATGAAGTTTCATAGGATCTGATCTAGTGATGGAATCTAGTTCTTTCCTTTATAATTTCTTTTGTTGTTATCTTCTCTGTTTGTAACTCAAATCATTTGTAAGAAGTAACATTTACGAGGATGATTTTCTCCTCTATGCTTTCTAGTTAAATTTTATCTATGCTATTTTTAGAAATTTTATTTTCAATACTTAGGGGGAGATTGCTAGCCTAAATTTTGAGTTGTAAAAGTATTGAAAATAATCTAAGTCCTGTTTCAGAGGACTTCCAAAGATAGCCTTCAGAGATCAATCCTGCCTCTAAAGTATATTCCAGAGTTAGAAAAGTTCAGCGATACATCAGAGATGGCTTCATCAGAGGTACCTACATCAAACCTCTGAAGACATCCTCTATGAAGATTATGCTAATGAATTCTATAAGTGTTGACAGAAGAACAGAAGACACGTCATCGAGTGACTAGCTTACTTTTTAGATAGGTTACTGTTCAAACATGTCTTCTTATGTTAGAAAAGTACACTGTTCAATTTATGGTCCTATAAATAGGGCCATCACCCCATTGCATAATACATGTTGTTAGAGCAGAAATATGTTGGATACAAGATCATGAAGACAGAAGGTCAAAAGTACAAGAAGTCAAAACCTGGAAAGTCAACTCTCAGTGAAAGTCAAAGTCAAAGTGTAATAAATGTCAAAGTCAATGTATTTTGTTGGTTTGTTTTGTGTTTTGTCTTGTTAGATATGTAGGTATAAATAGGTTTTATTTTCTGTTTGATAGATAGATGACTTGAGATTGTGTACGCGTATCCAGAGAGAGAAAGTTGTAGAGAGAGAAAGTTGTAACTGTTTAGATTTTGATAATTGAATTGAAACAGGTATTTCAATAATCTTGTTTGTGTTGATTAATTGTAATTAGAAACTTGAATCAGGGACACACAATTGGTATCAGAGCAGATCCAGATTGAAATCAAATCAAGAAATATTGTGGACGCTGTGTTCTTGAGTTCTTGAATCGAATTTTGAGTATTTGATTGTTTTTCGAGTTGTAATTGATCAGTATAAGTTCGAATAGTCTTTTAGAATGAATCTATATAGGTGATTTGAAATTTTGCACTGTATTCGAGTATAATTTGTTGAGATTTGTCGAAGTTCTGAGTTCACGAGTTCGTATATTGTATCAGAGATTAAACTGTATTGTTTGTTGAACTTTACTGAAATTCATTGGTAGAATTTTGTTCTAGGTGTGTTAGTGGTCTATTTGTTGGAGTTTCAGATTGAGTTTTGAGGTCTAGATGTGTTTTTAGTCAACTCAGAGGTGTTTTTCTTCGAAAAACTCAAGAACTCGCAATCCTGCTCAAGAACTCGCAAGATTCATCAAGAACTCGCTAGACTGATCTCAAGAATTCACAGAGTTGCAAGATTTCGTTAAACTCATCAGATTTCGTATTGTGATATTTCTAAAAATTCACAAGTACAGAATTCGCATTACTCTGTATTGCGAAAAGTTGAGAATTCGCTATTGTTTCTATTGCGAATTACGTAGGATTCGCAGAGGGATATTTCGGAAAAATTTTGAAGTATAGAATTCGCTATTGTGTCTGTTGTGAATTGCTCAGAATTCGCAGAATTTTCAAAAAAAAAAATCTTAAGTACATAATTCGTAATCAGAATTCGCATTAGACTTGTCTACGAATTCTTTGGAATTCGCAGAAGTGTAGTCTACGAATTTTTGAGTGTTTACGAAATGTTTTTGAAATTTTTCTAAGTGTAGAATTCGTAAGCCTCTGACTTGCGAATTCTATTCAATTTTTCTTGGCTTGCGAATTCTAATTCCTATCCTGCGAATTCCTTGTGCTTTTAGTGTACATTGCGAACTCTTTGTTGTTCTAAGTGTAGATTGTGAATTCTAGACTTAGTGGATTTCAGAAATTTCTTTGTCTAGTTCATTTCAGTGTTAATCAATTTTCTTGAGATTTCTATTGGACTAACGGTCAATTTCAAGTTTCTTATTGCTTATATTTGAAACAGGATGACTTCCAGAGACGCTCTTTCAATTGGCACTGATGTCAAGCCCCCGGTTTTTTGTAAAGGGGAATATGAACATTGGAATGATCGTTTTCTTGATTTTGTTGATCGGCAAACAAATGGAGAGAACATTCTATTATCAATCACAGATGGTCCAATGAAAAGACCTACTGAGGACATTCCTGCTGAAGGTTATGACTCAGATGGAGTTCAGAACACATAGAGAGTTGATAAAGATTTTGCTCAATTCACTGATGCACAAAAGAGTCGGTTTAATGCTGATAAACAAGCCAGATCTTTACTTTTACAAAGCATGACCAATGAGATCTAAGAGAAAATAGACAGCTACAATGCAACTGCCAAATCAATGTGGGATCAGCTAAGAAAGATGATGTTGGATTCTAAAGGTGGAAATTAGATGAAGGTGGCTAACTGCATAAACAACTACGAAGAGTTTAAAGCAAAGGAGAATGAAAGTTTGGAGGACACATATGAAAGGTTTGTTCTGCTTCTGGATGAGCTTTCCAAGAACAAAGTTAAGAAGCAGCAGATTGAAAACAATGTGAAGTTCCTTAGCATCCTGCAACCAGAATGGAAGAAACATACACGCAGGATGAAACAGATGAAAGATTTGAGTGATATACCTCTCCATGAAGTCTACGAGACTCTACGACGGAATGAGGAAGAGGTGGAAGAGAAAAGATCTGAGAAAAAGAAAGCTGAGAAGGTTGTTGATCCCATAACACTTGTAGCTGGAGAAAAGGAGAAAGAGAAGAAGAAAAAGAAGAAGATAGTCATTTCTAGCTCAAGGTCTGATTCTGAATCTGATGGTGATGATGGGGACAACCTCAAGCAGGCAATGCTTTTACTGACCCGAGCTTTCCAGAAAATGTTTTACAAGAAACCAGGGTCAAACACTCAGAGATATTCCTCATCGGGATCAAAGAATTATGTGCATCGTGAGAGAATAGAAGGAAAGAAGTATGGAGAGAAAAGATACGTGGATAAGAAGCCAGACGAGAAGAAGAAGTATGTGAAACACTACGCCAGCACTGAGAAGAAAGCTGATGATCTAATCAAGTGCTACAACTGTGGTAAGGTTGGACATTATGCAAAAGACTGTCGGAAGCCGAAGGTTCGGAATTCAGAATACTACAAGAACAAAATGCTCTTGGCCAAGCAACAGGAAGCTGGCAAGGCATTAATGGCTGAAGATTAATATTGGCTAGATCATTCGGATGTCGAGGAAGAGAAAGATGAAGAAGTCCACATGTGTTTGATAGGTAACACGGTAAAAGATGATGATTCTGAAGATGAAACATCTGATGAGGTAACGAACTTATCTAAACCTGATTTTATGGTCAAAATGGAAGCCATGATGGTCGAACTTCATGATCTTCAAAATAAACTGAAAAAGGAAAGAAGCAAAATTGATAAGAAAAATCAAACGATCTTTGATCTTAACAAAGTTGTTATTGGAAACAAAGATCTGATTGATTCTCTTCGCAAATTTGTTTCTGACTTTAAAAATGAAAAGATTCATTTTGAAAATAAGATTTCTGATTTTGAAACTAAATTATCTAAGTCTGATTCAAAAAAGCAAGAATGTGTTCTAAAAGCGTTTAAACTGTAGGTTGAGAACAAGACTTTAGAACAAAAGGTAAATGGTTTGGAAGCAAAACTATATGTTCGAGGCCAAACAGATCAAACTATTTTCTTGAATACACCTAATGAAGAAGCTGATTTTAAAGAAATATGGGGACTAGGTTATGATATTCCTCATTACCTAGAAAAAGCTATCAGAAAACAACCAGCTTTATATAATGCTAATTTTATGTATGCTGCTGCTAAATATCCTCATTTGAAACCCAAATTTGTCACCAAATCATCAAAGGAGGTTGAGGCAAAAGAAGATGAGAAAAGAATGAATTTGAAGAAAATGCAACTACTATTATGTTATGAAAGACTGAATGATAGTTATCTTTCTGAAACATCAAAATTTCTTTCAACTGATTACTTTGCTAGTTATTCTTCTACTGAGATGGAGGCAAAACTTATTCAAGATAAAATTTATGTTCCTCCACTTGTTAAAGCACATATTTATTGGATTCAATATCATAATTATCTGAAGATGGAAATCTGAAGTTAAAGCTGATAAAGTCGTCTTAACAAATAGTCTAGGGTCCTTTTGTAATAAATAGTCAAAGTCTGTTTAAGTATTTTATTTATTAGTCTTTATTGTTTTAGTATTTAGTTTGTTTTAGCTTTTGGGCCCAAGCCTTGCAAAGCCCATTAGGCTTAGTTAGCCTAAGTATAAATTAGTTTTGTTTAGGTTAATTAGGTTAAGGAGGCTTAATTGAGAATTAATATTATTGAGAGGAGGCTGTGTTGGTGGTGGTGCGCCGTGAAGAGAGAAACAGAGAGAGAGATATCGATTTCAAGAACTTGTAACTTGTTGAATCGTTTGATTAATCAATATCAGGTTTGCATTATTGTGTTGATTATTTGTGACGAGCCAAGATCACAAGATCGTAGAGAGAGAATCTAGAGAGAGAAAGTGTGCTCTTGAAAGAAACAGTATATTCAGATCAAACAGTGTACGTTCGTTACAAAACTAACAAGCCAAGGGGACTTAAATACCCCAAGGCACTAACAAAACAGATAACACTAAGAGAGCAGTAAAATAAATATAATGATTACTATAAAAACTGATCTAACAATCTCCCCCTTAGTAATCATTGGCGCCGAGGTCTTCAAAAAAACAATCTTCAAAAACAGCATTGACCATCTAGACGACTTTGAAGGATCATTGACGTTCTTCTCGTTGACGAAGTCTATTCAGCCCAACTAACACTTCCAATCGTCGCAGAGTTGAACGGAGATTCAGTCTGTCTTGAATAGTGTTCAAAGATCTACGAATGAGATGAATTTCATCGTTTTCAACAATATATAATTCTCTTCTTGATTCCAAAAACTTTCTTCTAGCCTCTTGCAGACGATGTTCCAACTGAAGTTTGATAACCTTTAGAGTTCCATCAGAGTAATATCCAACTTCATCAAATCGTAGAAAACATTTTTCATTTGAGTTGTTCTTGTAAACTATTCCGTATGGATCTTCGATAATGGTAAATAATGGATATGACTCTAGATTCTGCAAACTCCTGTTGGGCCTTTCAAGATTAACCACAGGCTGAAAACTTTCGACGGCCATCTGGAAGTCAAAAACACGAAAAAATCGGATCTGCCGTCGAATGAACCGTTTAATAACAAAAAGAGTTTGAGAAACATCCTGAGTCTGGTGATAAAGATTCCTGAAATGATCATATAAGAATTCAACATCATCAATTGAAAGATCAACGAAATCAGCCTCTGAAAATTTGTACTGATTGCAGTCTCTTCTTTCCACTTCAAGGTCTGGATACCATATGTTCATGAACTTATTAATTGTGACGTTGATAACTCGAACAATTAGATGAGGAGAAGCAACGGAGTTATTCCTTTTGCGCTGGCACTTGATAAATGCTAAGTACTCATGCTGATAAGCTTCTGATTCTTTCTCTACTCCAAGAATGGCATATATATTGAGTGTCCTTCTTCTAGAAACAAAGATAACTTTGGATATCTTCAAGAAAAGCAGTTCTGAGTCTAGAAGCCATATATCTTTGCTGTAGATTTCTCTGCCTTTGCTGCCTAGTTAAAGCTTCTCCTTATTCTAGAAGAGATGGAGGAATTACTGGATCGGAAGAAGGAATAACTACTTGAGTTCTAGATGACTCACCAACTTCAAATGCACTTGATGGAATATTGGTTGTCGGAGAAGAAGTAGTTACTGGAGTAGACGAATGTTGATCAACTTCTGGAATCTCACCTTGATTTGGAAGATCAGCATATAACAATTCAGCCTCTTTTGTATCTGATGCATCCATGAAAACAGTATCATCCTCTGTATCAGATAAGATAATGATGTTGTTGCAATCTTCTTCTTTAACTTGAGCAACTTTCTCAAATCTAACTTCTTCATCATCATCTGAATTTATCTCAATGAAGTTCGCGAAGAAAGATCTCATATCATTTGCTGCTTCTGATTCTTCAACTTCATTAGCTCTACCTGAGACATCTGGATCCACATAAACTACAACTTGCATATTATTAAAATTTGCTTCAGACAAATTAAATTCATTATGCAAAACAGTTACATCAACATTGTCAATTATGACATCCATTAAGTCTTGAATACTGCAATCTTGAACTGTATCAACATTCTTTTCTCTATCTCCAACCACTCCTTCTTGAACAACTTCTCGTACTTCAGAAGAACCTTCTGTTCTTTGTCTCTTTGCCATCTCCCCCTCATGGCCTTGATGATCGGGATCATCTTGGTCATGTCGGCGTTTAAGAGACGGGCCAGCCTCAGTCCTGCATGATTGATCTAGATGATCAATCTTGTTAGATAGAACTGAAAAAGCTTGTGCCATGAAAGAACGAAGATCAGTTAAACTGGATCTAACTTCTAATTTGAATTCCTGAAATTCTTGAGATAAAGTAGTAATGCGATCAGAATTAGAAGATGAAGAAACTGGAGGCGGCGTTGGCTGGAAGTTCTTCAGCAGAGAGATAAAATCTCGATCTTGATGTTGTGGCGGAGACATAGATAGAAGACGCGCATAAAGAAGATCAGATAACTCAGAAATCGGAGTATCATGAAGAGAAGCTCTGGAAGAAGTATCAGATGAAGCAGACATAGAAAAACCAGCAGATTGAGTAAACAATGGAGGTAGAGGAATAGACATAATCGCTGGAGCAGATGATTGAACAGCAGACGACGGCTCTCTTAGAACAACCCTAGATGGTCGTCTGAACGGAATCTCTGTAGGAATAACTGAAGTATCAATCTCAGGCATCTTCCCTTTGAATAAAGTTTTTAACTTCAGAATCTGTGCTTCCTTTTCAGCATCCATTCTCTCCGATAACTGCTGAATTACATCATTCAAAGTAGAGAATTTGTCAGTTGAAACTCGAACTTGATCAGAAGTAAGCTCTACAGCTGATGAATTAGACTGAATAACTGCAAGTGTAGTTGCTGGAGCTTGACTTTGAACCGAAGCTGTGGATTGATTAAAAGCTGTATCCAATTCATCTACTTGAAGATGTGCAACTGAAGGATTAACTGGAACTGAATCATCATCAGAGATAACTTCTGTTGAAATAACCACTTCCGGAGTTCTTACTTTCCGTTCATACACTTTCATGTTCAATTGATCAGCATCATCATCACCATCATCTGAATCACTTGTCGTATTTTCACCATCATCAGAAAACTCAGCATTTGTCTCATCATCATCAGCAACTCCAGTTACATCAAGATCAGCATCTTCTCTAATAATAGCAGCTTCAGCTTCAATATCAGCAATGACAGGTTCAATGCGATGAGAAGCAACATCTTGTGGAACTGCAGAAGAATCAACATCTGTCGCTATGGTAGTTACTACAGCAGTAACTATTTCCTGAGTAGCTCCTTCAACTTGCTCTTCATGAGAATTATCAGCTGGAGTGCTATGAGAAGGTTCTTCCTGTTCAGCCTCTTCAAAGTCATTTTCTAAACAATACTCAATGACACTAGGATCTGTCATGTCAGCATAATTGGCAATAAGACCATAAGGAATGGTCATAGAAAATGTGAAGGACTTCTTCTGTTTCTTAAGAAAAAGCATCTCAGTATCCTGAACTTGCGGCCAAGATAATCATCGAGGAATTGCCGGATTGCTTCGAAACATGCTTCTAATAATCAGCTTTAGAAATATGATAAAAGGAATGAACTTCCGTCGCTTGTTGGTTAACTTGTCTTGCACTATTTCAGACAGCTCGTTCCAGAAAATAATCGTATAGTCGACATGCAGGTCATAGACTACTGCATGGAACATTCGAAGATAGTGAAGACTAGAACTATCCGTGCCGGTATGTTTAGACGTTAAGCACCTGTTGATGACCGAAAATAAAGAATACCAGACAGGAGGAAGATTAGACTTGTCAAAGTCTACAACCCTGTTCAGTTGACCAACATAGCCTAGTCGTTTGATGCCTTCATACACTTCTTCTTCAGATGGAAACTGATCATAAGTTGTCCTTCCAGGTCTAGAATCAGGCTCAGGAAGCTCAAGAATCAACCTTAACCGCTTGTAAGACAGATATGAATCAAATTGATCTATTTGGAGATCAAATCGATGACGACATGCCAGTTCATTTTTAGTGATGGTGTGCCATACTTGCTGAACGTAGACTTCTGGAACATCGGCAACTGAACATAGAGCTTGAGAGAGCGGATGTCCACGAAGAATAGTGCGTATGACAGGATGAATCTTGATGCGATCAAAATCAACAAAGTAGTTGTTATGCTTATAAGGCATGTACATGACATTCGGGAAGACATCATTTGGATTTCGCCTTGATATAAACAGATCAGCCCCAACAGACGGAACAGACGGCATAGGTGTATCATGAGATGCCTGATCAGTCGGATCTTGAAGAACGACATTCTCATCTTCAATCATTGGATCAGTATTTGTTTGAGAAGTCATGAGAACCTGAAACAAAACACATTTCAACTTTTAACAGAAAATACAAGAAAGAAAAAAAAATACTAAGTATGGAATGCAGGTCCTTAAGGAGACACGAAGGAAGAAATGCGGGTCCTTCAAGAAACGCATATAAGGAATGCGTGTGAAGAAAGAAACGCATTATGAGGAATGCGGGTCCTTCATGAAACGCATTATGAGGAATGCGGGTGAAGAAGGAAACGCATTTATGAGGAATGCGCGTCCTGAATGAAACGCATAGAAGGAAATGCGTATCCTTAAAGGAACGCATAGCATACTTGAAACAACAACAAAAAACAAAACAAAACAAAACAACAAAAAAAAAAAATTCAACATATACTAAAAGAATGCGGGTTCTGGGTTAAGAGCATAATACACTATGCGGGTCACAAGTGAAACGCCTTTCTTACTATGCGGGTCACAAGTGAAACGCATAGTTCACAAATGCGGGTCACAAGTGACACGCATAGTTCACTTAAAATGAACCCAAACCCTAGAAATCGGCTTTTCTAACCCGAAATCCACAAAATCTAAAAAACGAAGCACACAACAACGAATTAAACTAAAAGAAAACATACCTGATTGTCGATTATAAGTTCTAAACAAATCCCAAAGAGCAAATCGATCTATTTCAACTCGAATCTGAGTTTTAGAAAACTATGAACAGTGAAATAATCGAATATCAGTTCATACGCATAATACAAAACCAAGAAAGAAATCAAAACTAAGTAAAGAAACACTAAACAATCTTCAAACATATAATGAAAAACAAAAACATACTTGATCTTTCCAAAATCACAATCTGAAAATGAACAGTAAAGAAACAAGAAGAAGAGTACGCAGAGAAGATGGAGGTAAGGGGAATAGTCAAACACGCTCAAAAAAGAATAAAGAAAAGAAAAAACACTCTTACTTCTATATATCCTAAAAAAAAACAAAAAAACAACAAAACAAAAAAAAAAAAAAAAAAAAAAAAAACACTTAAAAAAATAACTACTTAAAAAAAAATAAGTACAAAAAAATACCTGATAAGCACCCATTACTCCCCCTACACAAATGCACAAAATTTATCAAATTAGTTTAGCATTTGCATAGTAAATTCAGAAATACTTACCTTATGAATTTTTGATCAGCACACGAAGTAATTAATCAGCATTATTTACTCCCCCTCAAAAACAGAATATTCTCAGAAATAGAAACCAGATATACACTCCCCCTTGAAAAATGCACAGACCATATGGCAAAAACACAGACATCAAACATAAAGACATCAATATTAAAGATGATCATATTGAATATAAATTTTGTAACAACTGAATATCTAAACTTTTAAACACCAAACAAATTAAAGTCTACTCAGTAGAATATTCCAGATTTATCAATCAGTTGAAATCAAACGGGAGTTGTTGGATACAGAAACATGTTTCATTGCATATCAAGTTAAGACATGTTCAGCTTCAAACACATGCAGGTATCTATTCAGTGTGCTAGCATGCGATCTTTGATTAGCTTCAAGAAAAATGCAATTCTAAACATAAAATGGAGAACTTTGCATGTACAGGCACTAAGTCATCAAGAATTAAGACTTTCATAAATTTACAGGTTTATCGCAGCTCAAAATATATCACCAAATATCAAGAGATGTGTGCTCATTGGCATCTTTTAGTTGTGTGCTCATTGGCATCTTCACAAGAGTGTGATCTTTGGCATCTTTTAAGCGGTGTGCACTTTGGCATCTTTTTAATCAAAGAGTTCATTAAGTAAAGAACATGCCGTAAACGTAACTTTTTATCTGATCCTATTGCAGGATTTGGACCAGCCGCTCCCAGACCAGTTGGCCTTAGGGGACTAGGTGTCAAGCACCCCTTGGAACTTACTTTCCCGGATCAGAAAGGCTACATCAACATATCCTAAACCCATTCATACCAGTAGAACATGACTTTCGATCTGGTTCTATTGCAGGATTTCTGTTCGATCACTCCCAGATCAATTGACCTTAGGGGACCAGATGTCGAGCATCCCTCGGAACTTACTTTCCCAAACCAGAAAGGTCACAGGTACAAACTTTTAAACTCAAGGATTTCTGTATTTTTTTTTTTATTTTTTTTTTAAATGCTTAAAAAATAAAATCATCTCAATAACTCATATCTATATTGAATAGCTTAGCCCATATTTTCATTACGATCTACAATTTTGATCACTTAGGTTGTTCAAGCAAAGTAAACCATAAATATGCCGACTCACATATCTTTAAAGCAGTATCTAAAGCGTCAAACATGTTGCTGACTTTTCGATGTTTGAAAGATTTGAACGTTGAACATATGAAACTTTAAATATAAACAAAATGACTTGTCAAAGATCCTAGACAAACATTTTATTCAACTGAAAGAAAATCTGAAATATTAAACTTTATAGAATAAAATTTGTAAAGATTTAAACTTTTAAATTCAACATGCCTAGTTTTGAAAGCAAAAAGTTAAAACGTTTTTCATCTAAAGATTTTGTAAATATATCAACAAGTTGATATTCAGTTGGTACAAAATATAACTCAAGAGTACCTTCTTCCACGTGATGTTTTATAAAATGATATCTCATGTCTATGTGCTTGGTCTTGGTGTGCTGGACAGGATTGACCGATATCGCAATCGCGGACTTGCTGTCACAATATATTGGCACAGTCTTGTATAGCATCCCATAATCGCGAAGTTGCGTTGTCATCCATAGTACTTGAGCACAGCAACTAGCTGCAGCAACGTATTCAGCTTCGGCAGTTGATATTGATACGCAGTTTTGCTTTTTCGACGCCCAACTTATCAGTCTGTCACCCAAAAACTGGAGATGACCAGAAGTACTTTTCCTGTCCAATTGATTGCCACCATAATCTGCATCAGAATAAGCAATCAAACTATAGTCAGAACTTTTAGGATACCATAATCCTAAATAAGGAGTTCCTTTAATATATCTAAAAATGCGTTTGACTGCTAAAATATGAGATTCTTTTGGTTTAGCTTGAAAACGGGCACACATGCACGTTGAAAACATTATGTCCGGGCGACTGGCAGTAAGATACATCAGTGATCCGATCATCCCTCTGTATGTCTTTTGATCCACAACTTTTCCATCTGGATCCAGTCCGAGTTTGGCACCGTGAGCCATAGGCGTGCCGATTGAAGTAGACTTGTCCATTTTGAATTTCTTCAAAATGTCAAATACGTACTTTGACTGATTGATGAAGATTCCATCTGGAAGCTGCTTCACTTGTAAACCGAGGAAGAAGTTGATTTCTCCCATCATGCTCATCTGAAATCTAGAGGTTATTAAATCAGAAAACCAATTACACAAAGATTTGTTAGTCGCGCCGAAAATAATATCATCTACGTATATTTGTACTAAGAAAATATCAAGATTAATTCTATAAATGAAAAGAGTAGTATCTATCGAGCCTTTGGTGAAGCCGGATTGGACCAAGAAAGCTGACAACTCGTCATACCATGCCCTTGGAGCTTGTTTCAGACCATACAAAGCTTTATCGAGAAAATAAACGTAATCAGGAAGATCTTTGTCAACAAATCCCTCTGGCTGAGATACATATACTTCTTCTTTCAGTTTGCCATTGAGAAATGTTGTCTTGACATCCATTTGATATACTGTGAAGTTGCGATAAGCAGCGAAGGCGAGAAACATTCTGATAGCTTCCAATCTGGCGACAGGTGCAAATGTCTCATCATAGTCAATACCTTCTTCTTGTCGATATCCTTTGGCTACTAACCTTGCTTTGTTCCGAACGACGATACCATCTTTGTCCTTTTTATTCTTGAATATCCACTTTGTACCAATGATGCTTTTACCCTTTGGCCGTGGTACAAGTCTCTACACTTTGAGCGCATCAAACTGATTGAGCTCCTCTTGCATTGCTAAAATCCAGTCCGGGTCTTCCAACGCTTCAGATACTTTGTTAGGTTCAATCTTGCTTAAGAAACAAGTGTACAAACATTCGTTGGAAGAAACCGACTTGGAGCGTGTAGAAACACTGGCTTGAGGATCCCCAATGATTTGATGGATTGGATGAGATCTTGTCCATTTTGTTGTATGAGGGAGAGGATCAATAACTTCTTGAACCACTTCTATTTGTTGAGGAGGATCTTCAGATGGAATAATGTCAGAAGATGACACAGATATGGTTTCAACTGGAGGAGGGGGTATTTCCATGACATCAGATTCAGGCTCTTGTTGACCAGACATAGTTTGTACTTCTTGTTGAACATTTTCTTATGGAACAACTTCATCTTCTACAGACACCTCATGAATAGTTTCAGCAGTTTCTGGTTCATGAAAGACTTGATCAGGATGATGTTCAGAAGGTATTTCTTGAATCTCAGGAGATTCTGAAGAAGCATCAGGTTCAGAGGTTGATGCAGCGGAATTAGGATTTGATGCACTCACAGATTTCTGATTCAAAACATTTGACACATTATCAGTGTTTGATTTAGGAACATCATCATAAAAAATTTCAAACAGAAAATCAAGATCAGAAAAATTAGACAGAGAAGTAGAAGGATCCTGATTTGTCAACTGAAGTGCAGGTTCTGAACTAATTTGTTCAGAAGTTGAATTTCCAGTAATAGCGGGTTCTGAACTATGTTGTCCAGAATCCAAATTGGCAGCTTCATCAAATTTGACATTTACTGACTCTATCACTTTTCTTGCAGATAGGAGAAAGACTCTGTAAGCAGCAGAGTTAGAAGAATAGCCCAGAAATACGCCTTCATCTGCCTTTGGATTAAATTTGTTCAGATTATCTCTGTCATTCAAAACATAGCATTTACACCCGAAAGACTTGAAATATTTGATGTTGGGTTTGATACCATTCATCAATTCATATGGAGTCTTGTTAAACCGGCGGTGTAGAATTGATCTGTTTTGAGTGTAACAAGCAGTTGATATGGCTTCAGCCCAGTGAGACAAAGGAAGACCTGAATAAGCAAGCATAGATCTAGCAGCTTCCACAAGCGTTCTGTTTCGTCTTTCAACAACTCCATTCTGTTGCGGTGTTCTTGCAGCAAAAAACTGTTGTTGTGTACCTTGATCATCATAGAATGCTTGAAGAGTTGAATTCTTGAATTATGTGCCATTATCTGATCTTACAACTTTGACATGCTTTTGCTTATTTGTCTGAATGGTTTTGATGAGATTGATGAGAATTTCGGGTGTCTCGTCTTTAGATTTGAGAAATTTCACCCATGTGTACCTAGAGTAGTCATCAACAACAACCAAAACATATTTATTCTTCCCAATACTCTTTGTCTTCATTGGTCCGCACAAATCAACGTGAATCAGATCTAGAATGTCCGCAGTGCAATGTTCAGGCTTTGGTTTATGAGATGCTTTCTTCATCTTTCCTTTCTCCCAGTCCTGACAGAAATGGTCTTTCTGGAAACGAAGGATTGGAAGACCTCTCACAGAATCATTCTTGACCAAGCGATCCATATATTTGAAATTGAGATGAGCTAGTCGACGGTGCCACACCCAGCTTTCATGAATAGAGGTTTTTGATAGAAGACAAACATCTGATGGAACCTTTACTTCGGAAAGATTAATGGTATAAAGATTTGATCGTCTCTTTCCAACAAGTAAATCCAAGCCACTACTATTCTTTACAGCAACTCTTTTAGACTTGAAACTGACTTCAAGGTCTTTATCGCAGAACTTTCCGATGCTGAACAAATTGTGACTTAAACCTTCGACATAGCTTACCCTTTTGACAGTTATGTTACCCTGAACAAGATCACCATAACCAAGAATGGGAGCCGTCTCGCAATTTCCAAATTTGACACGACCGCAACATTTTTCTTTAAATTTTGTAAGTAGAGATTTGTTGCCAGTCATGTGTTTGGAACACCCCGAATCCAGATACCATAATTGATTTAGCTGCACAATCAACAATTACTGAGATTTAGGTACCCATATAAATATGGGTCCCTTCTTGTTAGTCCTTTCCTTTTTCTTTTTCAAAAAATTATTTTTCCAAAACATATGAGATTTATCAAATAAAGCATGAACATCATCACATATTAAAGAAGAAACACAATCATCAGAATCAGAATCAGAACTAGAGAGACAATATGAGATATTCTTTGAAATTTGAAACATTTGCTCAACAGTATATTTTGTAGATTTATTACAAAAGGCAAATGAGTCTTGTTTACAAAGAAAATCTACACATTTATGCTTTACAGAAACAATTTCTTCAGAGCTCTGTTTCTTTTGCCAAACAGACTTCACAGATTTCTTCAAAGGCCTATCTGAAATAGATGAATCAGAAAAATTAGAATTTTCAGAAATATCAAACTCTTTCTTCTTTTTCTTCTTTGGCCTTCTTCTTTTACGCTTTGTTTTATAGAAATGATCATTTAGCGTAAAAGTGTCATCAACAATTTTAGATAAAATATTTGATTTAGAAGAGGAAGTTTTATCAATAAAACCAAACTGATCAGTTATTTTATTTGGATAAACCTCAGAGCAAGAAACATCAGATGAACACAATTTGATGGAAGATTTGATAAGATCAGAATTATTTTCTTTAAAACTCGATGTCATAAAAGAAAAAATGACACCATTTTCAATTTTTCTCAAAATCTCTTGTTCTTCCAATTGTTCTTCTAGATCAAATATTTTGCATTCAAATACTAATGGAGGTATATATCTCTTAGTATCATAAGATACTGGAGATATATTATCCTTATTAGGATTACTGCATTTAAATCAAAGAAGTCATTCGATTTAGAAGATTTAGTTGAAGAAACAATATTTAACTTTTGTCTTCTCTTCTTTAATTTTTCTGGAAAATATTTTGCATTTTCTTGAGTGTAAACAAAAGGAACTTCCATTCTCTTGTTGTTCATCCGTTTTTTATCTTCCGCAATTGTAGTTTCTTCAACACTTGTCCAAAAAGGTTTGTATTGAGAACCATAGTGTGAAAGACCAAGACATTCGTAATCATAAAAATTGGGAATCTCAATTTTAGCTTTCTTTAAAAACTTTGGATTTTTAAATCCAAGACCCCAATTTTCTTTTATCGACTCATAGCTCCTTGGTTTATGCATATGAATTGTTTGTTCAGTTTGATTTTGTTTATATAAATTTTCTTCTAATTCAAAAATTTTATCCGAAAACTTTTGATTTAAAATTGACAATTCAGTCAAAGAATCATGAGAAGTCTGTTTTTCAATTTCTAAATCTTCAATTCTTTCTTGAAATTTCTCTTTTGTAAATTTTAAAATTGCTTTTTCATCTCTCAGAGAAATCTTCAACTTTTCAATTTGAACAAACTTTTCTTGATTTTCGCGTTTTTCGGATAGAAGCTTTGAACGAAAGTCATGTAAAGCATTTGTGATGATATTCATTTGCGAAGAAATGTAATTAAAAACAAACTCAGATGGTACCTCAGATTCATCAGTTGATGTGTCCTCATCCTCATCATCACTGTTGTCGTCTCCAATAAAGCACATCGCAGCAGTCTCAACATTGTCAGATTCATTATCTGAGTGGTCCAACCAATATTCCTCCTCAGCCAACAAAATTGCTCCACTTGCTTTCTTTTCAGCCAATGCTAATTTCTTCTTATAGAAATCCACATCTTTCACAATCTTCGTTCTGCATTCCTTTGAAATATGCCCGGGTTTGCCACAGTTGTAGCAAGTCACAGCCTTTTTCTCTTCTTTCTTTGGTTCAGCTGCTGTACCAGACTCATACTTGGGAAAGAAAGGCTTTGATGTAGAACCGGGTTCTACCTTCTTTGATCCAGAAGAAAAACGAAGATTGTTTGATCCTGTCCGTTTCTGATATTTCTTTTGATAGTGCTGACTTAGAAGAATCATGGCTTTTTCTAATGCTTCGCCATCGTCATCTGTTGATCCATCGTAAGCAGACTCAGTTAAGGCTTGCTCAGCCATTTGGCTAGCTAAAAGAGCGATTGGATCCACAGTCTTTGGCTTCTACTTATCCAGCTTAGCTTTCTTCTTCAGAACCATTGCTTCATCAGACATCAGAATTTCAAACATTTCCTGAATGGGCATTTTGGAAATTCTGGGATCATTCCTCATGCGATGACAGGATTTTTCCCATTCTGGTTTGAGTGCATTAAGGAACTTCAGATTGGTCTCCAGCTCATTCTTTATTACTTTGATCTTATACAGATCATTAATAACAGTCCAGAACCTGTCGAAGACACTTTTCAGACTCTCCCCATCCTTTGCTTTGAACTCTTCAAAATTGTTCATGTATCTTGTCTGACGAAGATGTGTAGATAGCCGTACCAAGCATGATTTTCTCCAGTTATAGATGGAATTTGGTAGAGCAAGTATCAAATTCGACTTGGCCTGATTGTCAGCTTGGTATCTTAGAAGTTCATCAGCATCATATTCTATCAGGGATTTTTCTACATCAGTGGCTGGAGTGTTTCCAACAGCTGGTATCACTTTCCTTGGTTTGACCATGGGACCTTCAGTCAAAGCTTTCATCATATTTTCACCATTTGACTGCCTTTTGATGAAATTAACAAACCGGTCCTGCCATTGTTCAAATTCGTTCTCATTAATCAGAACAGGTGGACGAGTTTCAGATCCCAACGACATCATGAGATCGTTCTTGTAAAGTTGCGCTTGTAGAGACATATTTGAAGAAATCTGGAATTCAGAAAAAATAACTAAGTATAGATGACCCGCACTACTAAGAACTGCGTGTTGAGAGAAATTCGGGTCCTTGATGAAACACACTCTCAAGGAATGCGTGTCCAGAAAAATACTCGAAGCTTTCCTTAGAGATATGCGTGTCCAAGAGAAATGCGCGTCCAATAGAAATGCGTGTCTAGAGTGATTTGTAGAAACGCGTGTTAAGGCTGACAGGCACTTGTAGAAAAGCGTGTTAAGGCTGACACGCACTTGTAGAAACGCGTGTTAAGGCTGACACGCACTTGTAGAAACGCGTGTTAAGGCTGACACGCACTTGTACAAACGCGTTTCCAAAGAATCAACAACCTGAGAAAAACACAATCACTCAAAAGTTAGTTTCACACGATTTTAAAGAACAACACGCATACTAATAAGATGAATGACCCGCATAATTCTTGAATAACCCGCATATTTCAAAAACTTATAATATGCAAACTAGTATGAATAACATGTATATCATGATGAATGACCCGCATTTCAGCAAACAACTATAAATCTGCTAATTTGATCATAACACTGAAATTAAGTACAAACAAATTGCACAGAATTGAACGAAAACAAGATTTTAATACAATTCAATTAACAATTTCGATCAAAACACTCTAAAACTCAAAAACTCACATAAAACAGACAACAAAACACGTCTTTTTCAGATTATATTCAAACTCAAAATCGAAGCACCAAATCACGTTTTTATGCAAATCAACAAGAAACAAACTAGATCGACTATATAAAACGCATATAAAAACATTAATTTCAAAACAATTCGATCACAAAACAGACTAAAATTGGTGAAAATCCAGAAAACGAGATTTTTCTTGAAAAAAACAACAAAAATCAATCAAATTTTCGAATTAAACACACAAATCAATAACAAATACACTTAATCTCAATCCTCTCAAAATATTGAAGGCTCTGATACCAATTGACGAGCCAAGATCACAAGATCGTAGAGAGAGAATCTAGAGAGAGAAAGTGTGCTCTTGAAAGAAACAGTATATTCAGATCAAACAGTGTACGTTCGTTACAAAACTAACAAGCCAAGGGGACTTAAATACCCCAAGGCACTAACAAAACAGATAACACTAAGAGAGCAGTAAAATAAATACAATGATTACTATAAAAACTGATCTAACAATTTGTTTGCATGATTGAATGATTGCATATTGGGACACACAATTGGTATCAGAGCAGGACAGATTGAATTGAAAATTTTTGTTTTCGGTTCTGTTTTTTTTTCTGTCAAAAGGTTCATAATTTTTTTTATTGTGTGATTGTTCTTTCAAGTTATTATTGGTTGGATTGTGTTTGTTTTACCTATTATAGTGATTGGGTATTGATTGATTTGATTATTGCATCGATTTTGATTATCAATTTGTTGAATTTGTTGTTCTGGCTTCGTTCACAAAGTCGGCACTGTGTCATGAATCAATTTGTTCTTAAAGTGGTTTTTATTGAAATTAATTGATTGTAATCTGTTCTAGTTGGTAAATTGATCATATTGGCAAAGTTTGGTAATTTAATTCGTGGTATCGAGTGTTTTTCTGGACTGATTTTGGTTTCTGGGTCGATACTGCATCAAGAACATATCGGTCTTTGCACTTCCGGTCGAACACCTTTTTATCGGTCTATTGCATTCGACCGGTACTCTCACAGTCCACCCGGTCGAAGGTTATATCGGTCGAACATATCGGTCTTGTTTAGTGTCGGTCGAACATCCATCCGGTCTTGCATTCTATCGGTCAAAGTTATATCGGTCCTTAGCATTCGATCGGAACTCACACAGCACATTATCGGTCTAAGGGTATATCGGTCGAGTAACACCGGTCTAAGAGTATATCGGTCGAGTCATATCGGTCAAAGCATCTATATCGGTCAAATCACTCGACCGGACTTTACAAGTTCCCGGTCGAACATAATATCGGTCCTTTCACTTACCGGTCTTCACATCTACCCGGTCGAATCACATCCCCGGTCAGTATATCGGTCGATTTTTGCAAACTGTAGCGGTACCCCCGTGCTAAGTCTGCGAAGGGGGATAAAGTTCTGTTCGTGATCAGATTTTTCTGAATTTCATTCTAAGATTGTCAGTATTGTGTGATATTATCTTGACTAACGGTCATTTTTCAAGTTCTTATCTTATATCTATCAGTATGACCTCCAGCAAAGCTCCTTCAATCAGTACGGATGAGAAGCCACCAGTACTCTTCAAAGGAGAGTATGATGCATGGAAAAATCAGTTCATAGACTTCATCGATCGAAATGATTTGGGAGATTATATCAGAAAATCTCTGAAAGAAGGAATCATGACACCTCCAACTAAACTTCTCACCGTAGCTGGACAAAATGGTCAAGATGAACAAAGAGATTATAAATTACCTCTTGATATGTACTCAGACGAGCAAAGAAAAAGGCATGAAGCTGACAGATTAGCTCGATCTTTCCTAATGAAAGGAATGTCAAAAGAGATTTCAAAAGAGATTTTCTTTACATTAGACAGTAAAAATGCTACAGGAAAGCTATTATGGGAACATATTGAGAAGATTGAGATAGGACCAAAGTTGTCTTCAAGAGTAAAGTTTTTGGAATTTGAGAACTCTGAACTAAAAGAAAACATTTCTGCCTTCGAAGCTCAAATCCAGAAACTAGATTCTGTTGAGAACAATGAGAAAGTTATTGATTTGGAGAGTGCAAATGCTGAGCTTCAAAAGAAGATATCTGATCTGGAGAAAAAGATGGCCAAAGAAAGATCTGAGTTTGAGATTGAAAAGAAAGCATTTGTAAAGAAATTCTCAGATTTTTCGAGAAAATGTGTAGACGAAAAGAAAGCAGTTGAGCTGAAGTGTATCAATCTTTCTCAGAAAGTTTCTGAGTTTGAGAAAGTAATAATCTTGGAAATAGAAAAGTTTGTAAAGGAGAAGAAGGAGATTGAACAAAAGAATGTGGGATTCTTCAAGGAAATTTCCGGCCAGAGAAACAATGCTGAGAAGGGCTTTGAAGAAGAAAGAAGCATATTTGAGGCTGAGATCAAAAAGCTTACTGAGAAGCTATCTGAACTATCTTCAAATGCATTAAAAGAACAGAAAACGAAGTCTGAATTCATGAAGAAGATTGACCTGCTTGTTAAAGAAAGAGACAACTTTGCTTCGACGATTAAAGTACTTGAATAGTCTGTATCAAGTTCAAATCAGAAATCTGTCTCTTCACAAAGGTCAGTTAAATCTTTTGATCAGATTCGTAAAACTAACCTTTTCTATGATAGCAATATAGATGGTTCAGGTACACATCAAAGAAGAAGGAGATACATAGAAGAGGAACTTTTCCGGAAGAAGAAACCAGTTGAAGATGAGCTGAAAGGTAATAAATCATGTGTGCATACACCCAAAGCCAAAAAGAACAATGCGCATAAAGGTAAACCTGAACATATCTACACGAGAGATCAATTAATCAGGTTGTCAGGTAAGCAATTCTATTGTTCTTACTGTCGTACACATGATCTTGTTCATAAAACAAGTGATCATTTCTGGTATGGTTCTTACTCAGTTACCCCCACAAGAACTGTAACTAACATTCATGGACCCAAATACCAGTGGGTACCAAAGCCGAAAATTGATTCTATGTTGCAGGCACCTACTGTCAAGGGGGAGTAGAAGAACTAAGGCTTCTAAGTATATCAGCTTAGAACCCGTCCTTCAATGAAGTTTGACTTCTAAACACAACAGTTTAGGACTCGTACTTCAGTGATCAAAAGACCTTACTCCTGTCCTGATAAGAGATTGTACTCCAATACTCCAATGAGGAAATCAACCATCAAGGGGGAGTGCATACTTTTCTGAAATTTTATGCATCTGTCAGATATGATATTGAGGGGGAGTCAATGATTATATTTTTCACTTATAATTTTTCTGATGCATAATTTCAGGGGGAGTAAAGGTGATGACTTCTGATTATTTCTGATCAGAACTCGTACACTAAGTGTTTTACTGCTTTATGTCATTTCAATTTTTGTGAATAAAGTTACTTTGACTAGACCTTAAGACTTTTGCAGATTGAGAGATTCTTACAAGATCATATCTTTATGACTTTAAGCTTGACTTCGCGAGATGTGAGACTGTACTCGAAAGGTATAATTTCTTTTCTTCATCTCATCTATGGTTGAAAGAAGGACAACTTTCAATCATAAGAAAACATGTTCTTAAATGTTCAAACCACTTCCCGATTCTCAAACAGATTTCTTGATTTGGAAGTGTGATTTTAAATGTTTTCTGATTCATCTTTGAGCTTTAACTGATAAAGTTAAACTATCTGAGCATCATGTACTTCATAAGAAAATATGGGATCAGTGTGCTAGAACTTAAAAGAAACTTCTATGGATTCACGTTAACCAGTGTTTCCTACCCAAGAAGTTAATCCTTTAGTGATTGAATGTGAGGAGTCAAAAGAAATGAGTGTGGGATGTGTGATGAGAGAAATGTTAAAAGAGAGTTTGGTTAGCTGTGAGCTTAAAGATTAAAAGAAAGAGGGTGAGAGATCAGAGTAAAAGAATAACAAACTCTGCAGCAACTACTTTCTGAGCCGGGCAGCCACATTACTAATGATTCACAATTCTTTCGTGAACATTATTGAAACAGGCAAATAGCCCATGCCAACTCTTGATAAAACCCCACCAGCTACTCATTTTCTTCTCAACAAGAAAATGTTTCATTTTCAAAGGGGACGCAGCACATATGTTATCTGATTTTCATTTGGAAAATCTGGATATTGAAAAGAAGGAAGTCTGCCCCACCTTCACACTTCGTTTATGCACATTGAGTTTGTGTTTCACTACTTGTCTCAGGGGTTTACACTTTTTGAGCCTTATAAGCAAACATCTTATGCTTAATTTATTCTATCACTTGCACGAACACACAAAGAATTTGTTTCTTTGTCATAACGTTCATAGAAATTGCCTTTGTGGTGTTTCGATGATTGAATGGAAGCCCTGGGGGAGTGAACATCATAAAAGCTCCTTTATATTGTGTATTCGTTACACACAGTGACTTTGTGTTACTGACAGACAATTTTAACTGATTCATTTGTTGATTCAGGTGTTACACTTCATTTTCTAAATTGTCTAGATTTGCAAAGATCTGGATGAACATCTTAATGAATTGACGGATACTCAGTGGTTCTGTTTGCAAGATCAATGGTGGAAGAAATTTCTTGACGTTACGTTTTGATGAACTCTTTGCTCTTTTCATCAAAAAGGGGGAGAAGCGTCAATCAAGAAATGCGGAGATAAAAATTTTTTGAAAGCATTTATGAAGATATTCTGAAGATATGCTGCTTTGAAGAAATTTTCTTTGAAGATGATTTGCTGAAGCATTCTGAGCTGAATCTGGAGATAATTTCTTTCCAAAAGATATTCTCATATCGATTGGGGAGATTGCTACATTCTGAAGACAAAAAGGAAGATTACATTTTCTGAGCTTAAAAAATGATCTTGATCCAAAGGGGGAGATTATTAAAGCACATATTTATTGGATTCAAGATCATAATTATCTGAAGATGGAAATCTGAAGTTAAAGCTGATAAAGTCGTCTTAACAAATAGTCTAGGGTCCTTTTGTAATAAATAGTCAAAGTCTGTTTAAGTATTTTATTTATTAGTCTTTATTGTTTTCGTATTTAGTTTGTTTTAGCTTTTGGGCCCAAGCCTTGCAAAGCCCATTAGGCTTAGTTAGCCTAAGTATAAATTAGTTTTGGTTAGGTTAATTAGGTTAAGGAGGCTTAATTGAGAATTAATATTATTGAGAGGAGGCTGTGTTGGTGGTGGTGCGCCGTGAAGAGAGAAACAGAGAGAGAGATATCGATTTCAAGAACTTGTAACTCGTTGAATCGTTTGATTAATCAATATCAGGTTTGCATTATTGTGTTGATTATTTGTTTGCATGATTGAATGATTGCATATTGGGACACACACCACTCGTTTTAGAAAATAAAATAATTGAGTTAGAAAACATTTTGTCTGATGAAAGAATTTTGAGTGAACTAACACAAGATGTATTTTCTACGGTGTTAAAGAACACATATTTTCATTTTGAATCTAAAGTGTGTTCTCCATCTTCTAAAATACCTCAAACTTTTGAACCTGATATTGATGACTTATTTGCGTCTGCAAATGATTTCTTAAATTCTGATGAAGGGTGTATCGATGAAATTGATATGTTTGACTTCAATGCTTCACTTCCAGATCATTCGACTTTTGTGATTAATGGAGAAGCTTTACCAAATGTTTAAGAAAAAGGAGAATCATCAACTAAGGTTGGTGAATCAGTTTCTTTGAATGTTGATTACTATGCTAAGGGTAAGAAACATAAGAAACAACGCTCACAGAAATGGAACAACACTGGTAAACACAAGAACAGTCAATCTCAGAAATCTGATTTTCCTAATAAATCTAAATTCTTTGTTTCAGATATAAGAAAGAAAAGGTCAGAAGAGAGAACTGAATGATGACCTAAAAGGAAGAGTGATGACAAGGCAGAATCAATTCCTGATAATTTTTGTAATAGATCAAATAGTAGTGTGTCTGATGTAGTTGGTTCTGTTGCTTCTATCAATAAAAACCTTATAACTTCTTACAAGAGATATTCTATAAAGCAATTGTTCCAATTATCTCCTACTACTACTAAATCTTATTCTTATCGGTGGAATGATTTTGCTTATCATAATTATTCTAATGATTGGTTTGGATCTTATCACGTTTATTCTTCTAAATCAAATGTTTTTAAAAGTTTTCAAAAGAAAAAAGGATCCATATTTAAATGGATACCAAAATCTTGTGCTAATCCTTTAGGACCCGTTTTTAAATGGGTACCTAAAATTGTTATTCCCTGATTTCTCTTGCAGACCCGTCATATGTGGTACTTGGATAGCGGTTGTTCCAAACATATGACTGGGCAAAAGAATTTATTGACTAATTATACAGAGAAATTCAGCGGAAATGTACGATTTGGAAATGACTAGTTCTCACCAATTATGGGATATGGTGATGTGGTACACGACAAAGTAACGATAACGAAGGTGAGATATGTAGAAGGATTAGGGTACAACCTATTCAGTATTGGCCAGTTCTGTGACAAAGGATTAGAGGTTAATTTCAAGGGTAAGAGTTGCTCGGTATGTACTGAAGATGGAAAAGAACTCTTAGTGGGTACTCGCAAGTCAAACCTCTACACGATTAATTTGTCAAAGGTCCAGACTGACAATCAGGTGTGTCTACTTTCAAAAGCCTCGATGCAACAAAGCTGGCTATGGCATCGACGACTTTCTCATCTGAATTTTCGCTACATAAACAAAATGGTCAAAGGCAGATTAGTTAAAGGTCTTCCTGAGCTGAGATACGAGAGAGAACACTTGTGTGCAGCATGTGAAAAAGGAAAGATGAAGAGAGCTCCACATAAACCGAATCCTGAACCTAGTACCGGTTCTCCATTAGAGTTGTTGCATATGGATCTTTGTGGTCCGATGTGAACGCAGAGCTTAGGCGGAAAGAAATATGTTCTAGTTATCGTGGATGACTATTCGCGATACACGTGGGTCAAATTTCTACGATCAAAAGATGAGACTCCCGAAGTACTCATTACATTTCTGAAGACGACCCAGGTGAATTTGCCGAAACCAGTCAAGCTTCTCAAAACTGATAACCGCACAGAGTTGAAAAACAGAATTGTCGAAGAGTATCTTGAATCGGTCGGGATATCACATCAATACTCTGTTGCTCGTATGCCCGAACAGAATGTAGTAGTCGAAAGGCGAAATCGAACGCTAGTCGAGGCCGCTCGCACTATACTCAGCCAATCAGACCTTCCTCTATTTCTGTGGGCAAAAGCTATTTCGACTGCATGCTACACTCAAAACCGTTCCATGATACACCGCAGATTTCAAAAGACTCCGTATGCGTTGATCAATAACCGAACACCAACCATCAAATATTTTCATATTTTTGGTTGTAAGTGTTTTGTGCTAAACGACAGAGAGAACCTCAAAAGTTCAGTGCTAAGGCAGATGAGGGCATCTTCATTGGATATTCTTCTACATCTGTTGCATATGGAGTTTACTTGAAGAAGTCGAAGACTATTATCGAGAGCGTAAACGTCACATTCGATGAGGATATGGCTTCTGAACAAGTCAGTTCAGAACCCGTGATAACCGGAGTGTTAGCTTCCGGCCAAATCAGTCCAGAACCTGTATCTATAGTGAATAAATCAGATGTTGCATCATCGTCTACTACTCATTCATCAGATTTAGATCTTTTATCTGAACTATTTTATGATGAATTTCTTGGAACTAACGTTACTAAATCTGTTGTGGTTGACAGGATGGAAGATTCAATGACAAATCATCTAATCACTTCAGATGTCTCTACTGAATCAAATTCCCCGATTCAGCAAGAAATTCCAGTTCATATGCCTACTCCGATTGTTGAAGCTGTAACTACTAACGAAGATCCAGAAGTTAATGAATTAGTAGGGTGTACTGTAAGAACTGATCAATAGACTGAACAAGCTGTACCTACTAAAGCTTCTGCACCAATTACTTCAACTGAAACCCTCCCTCATATTGTACAAATTGAAGAAGCTGATAGTGGATTCTTAGATGACAACCATGATCAATCTTCATCTAATCCACTCCCTCATGAACATTGCTGGACCAAAGAGCACCCTCTACACCTAGTCATTGGAGATCTAAACAAACCGGTGCAAACTAGGTCAACAACTTTAAATCAATGTCTGCATGACTCATTCCTCAGCAAGATAGAGCCTACTCGAGTATCAGAAGCTCTTGCTGATTCAGATTGGGTGTCTGCTATACAAGAAGAGTTAAATCAGTTCGAAGCCCTAAAGGTTTGGAGACTAGTGCCAAAACCAGAAGGAAAGACCGTGATCGGCACTAAATGGGTATTTAAAAATAAAAAGAACGAATATGGTATTGTCATAAGGAACAAAGCACGACTTGTTGCCAAGGGATATAGGCAAGAGGAAGGCATCGACTATGATGAGACTTATGCTCCAGTAGCGTTACAGAGGCAATCCGCATGTTTCTAGTCTACGCTGCTCATAAAAACTTCACTGTCTATCAAATAGATGTGAAGACTACCTTTCTGAATGGCATTCTTAAGGAGGAAGTCTACGTCTCTCAGCCAGAAGAGTTTGTAAATCCAGATAAGCCAAATCACGTCTACATTTTGGATAAAGCTCTTTATGGTCTGAAACAAGAACCTCGCGCCTGATATGATTTTTATCTCAATTCTTGGTCAAGTCAGGCTTCTCAAAAGGTAAAGTCGCTACCACTTTGTTTATCAAAAAGGAAAAAGTCGATATTATTCTTATTCAGATATATGTAGATGATATTATATTTAGCTCAACTAATCCCAAATACTATAAGAATTTTTCAAACCTCATGGTGTCTAGATTTCAAATGAGTATGATGGGAGAGATGAATTTCTTTCTCGGATTACAAGTAAAACAATTTTCAACGGGGATATTCATTAATCAATCTAAGTACATTTTTTATATTCTTCGGAAATTCAAAATGGAAAACTGCAAACTAATTGGAACCCTAATGGCACCAGGTACTAAGATTGGCACTGATCCTTCAGGTAAACGTGTTGATGTTAGGAGTTATAGAGGAATGATAGGTTCTTTAATGTATCTTACTTCAAGTAGGCCAGATATAATGTTTTCAACATGCTTGTGTGCAAGATATCAGACTGATCCTAAAGAATCCCATTTGGCTGCTGTCAAACAGATTTTTAGATATCTGAAGGGGACTGCAGATCTTGGTCTGTGGTATCCTAAGGATACAGGGTTTGAACTGACTGCTTATTCAGACGCAGATCATGCTGGATGTATGTTAGACAGGAAGAGCATGTCGGGTCATATTCAACTTCTTGGAGACAAGCTCGTTAGCTGGGCGTCAAAGAAACAACTTTGTGTTTCCACATCGACTGCTGAAGCAGAGTATGTAGCTGCTGCCAGTTGCTGCTCTCAGGTTTTATGGATGAGGAAATATCTTCGAGACTATGGATTCAAGTTTGACAAAATACCGATCTATTGTGACTCGAAGAGCGCTATCGCAATATCAGCTAATCCTGTGCAGCATACTAAAACAAAAAACATTGATGTCAGGTATCATTTTATCAAGGATAATGTAGAAAAAGGTACAATAGAACTTTACTTTGTAAAAACTGATTATCATCTTGCAGATTTGTTTACCAAAGCTTTAGATGAAAAGAGATTCAATTTTCTTGTATCTAAGCTTGGTATGCTAAATCTCAAGATCTAATCAGTGTTTACCTATCAAAGTTTCTTTTATTGTAATTTTTCATCATTTCTTTATCATTATTTTTGAAAGGATATCTGCACTTTAACATTTTGTTCATGATCTCAGGGAAGTGAGACAAGATTCTAAGATGATCAACATTATTTTGAGGGGGAGTTTATAACTTTTTGCATTTACTTAACTGCTAATTTTTTTTTGTAATGCATGAATTTAGGGGGAGTCTATGAGTACAATAAAAGGAGTATGAATTATGACATCTGATTACTTCTGATCAGAACTCGTACATTCAATATTTTACTGCTTTATGTTTTTTTTCAATAAATTTGTGAATAAAGTTGCTTTGACATGACTTTGAGACTTTTGCAGATTGAGAGGATGCTTACAAGATCATATCTTTATGACTTTAAGCTTGACCTGATGAGATTTAAGACTGCATACACAGGTTTATTTTCTTATCTTAATCTCATATATGGTTGAAATAAGGACAACTTTCAATCATAGAAAACATGTTCTTAAATGTTCAAACCACTTCCCGATTCTTAAACATATTTCATGATTTGGAAGTGTAATTTTAAATGTTTTTGTTATTACTTGTGCTTAAACGATTAATAAACTGTGTGTTTCTAAAGATAAATACTTGTGTGTTGTCTTTTCTATATACTTTCAAGTATTCACACACACCGGATTGATTTTTTTGTTTAAAATGTTCTTACCATGTCTCAAATTTGAAACATATTTTTCGATGGTAAGACACCTCGTTTGCACTTCAATGAATTTTGAGCGTTAATTCATTTCGAAACGTTCTTTCAAGAATGTCTATATTTTGATTCATATGGACAATATCCATTATTCTTGACCATAAGCCTTAACTGATATATCATTTCTTATCTGATCATTTTTTCATACAATGTCAGATTTTCAAACAAGTGTCTTGCATTCATATTCATTCATTCAATTTACTTGTTTGAAAATACTTCATTGTTTCAAATGCTTAAATTGTCATGATTACATCTATGAGCATACACATATCTGACCTATGTTTTCCATGTCTTAATTGTTCAAGTTAAACTATCTTGAGCAACATCGGTTTTATAGGACAATACGGGGTTTCTTTGTGCTAGGACTTAAATAAACTTCTCTGGATTCATGTTAACCAGTGTCTCCTACCCAAGAAGTTACTTCATAGTGATTGAGTGTGAGGAGTCGAAAAGAAATGAGTGTGGGTTGTGCGTTGAGGTAAAATGGAAAAGAGAGTTTGGTTAGATGTGAGCTTAATGATTAAAAGAAAGAGGGTGTGAGAACAGAGTAAAAGAATATCAAACTCTGCACCAACTACTTTCTGAGTCGGGCAACCACATTACGAATGTTTCACAATTCTTTGGTGAACGTTATTGAACCAGGCAACTAGCCCATGCCAACTCTTGATAAAAACCCCACCAGCCACTCATTTTCTTCTTAAAAAGAAAATGTTTCATATTTTTCAGGGGATGCATCACATTATCTATCTGATTTTTATTTGGAAAATCTGGATATTGAAAAAGAAGGAAGTTTGCCCCACCTTCGCACTTCAATCATGCACATTGAGTCTGTGTTTATCTATTGTTGTCTCAGTGGTTTACACAATGTTGAGCCTTATTAAAAGCAATCATCATATGCTTAATTATTTCTACACTTGCACGAACACACAAGGAATTTGTTTTCTTCTCATAACATTCATAGAAATTGATTTTGTGGTGTTTCGATGATTGAATGGAAGCCCTGGGGGAGTCAACATCAAAAAGCTCCTTTTCTATATGTATTCGTTACACACAGTAACTTTGTGTTACTGACAGGCATATTAATTGATTCATTTGTTGATTCAGGTGTTACTTTCATAGTTTGTCCGGATTTGAAAAGATCTGGATGAATGCCTTATTTTGTATCGATGGTGAATCAGAGGCTCAGTTCAAATGTTCAGTGGTTAGAATTGTTATAGACATTTCTTGGAGGAAGTTTTGATGATATCGATGCTCTATTCATCAAAAAGGGGGAGATGAATTAAAGAAATGTCCGTGTTAGAAATTTCAAAGTTAAAGAATTGTTTAGAGATCAAAGGATAACTGTGAAAGAAGGATGCAAAGTTGAAGATTTTTGAAGATGTGCCGAGATTTTACAGAAATTTTCTTTGTTTGTTATTTTGCTAAAGTAATTCGAGCTAAATCTGAAGATAATTTCTTTTCGTAGTCTGAAAGAGTTGTGTGATAGTTTTGGGGAGATTATTGAAGATCGTTTCTACCATATTTGGGGGAGATTGTTAATATTCTTTCAAAGAGACAGACTTGGGAAGAATACAGTCAAAGTTAGGGGAGTTTACAATTTTTGTGCTTAAAGAAGAAATTTGTTATAAAAGGAATAGATTGTCAGATTGAACAAAAAGGGGAGATTGATTTGCTAAATCTTTTAAAGATGATCTTGAATCCAAAGGGGGAGACTGTTAGAGCAGAAATATGTTGGGTACAAGATCATGAAGACAGAAGGTCAAAAGTACAAGAAGTCAAAAGCTGGAAAGTCAACTCTCAGTGAAAGTCAAAGTGTAATAAATGTCAAAGTCAATGTATTTTGTTTGTATGTTTTGTGTTTTGTATTGTTAGATATGTAGGTATAAATAGGTTTTATTTTCTGTTTAATAGATAGATGACTTGAGATTGTGTATGCGTATCCAGAGAGAGAAAGTTGTAGAGAGAGAAAGTTGTAACTGTTTTGATTTTGATAATTGAATTGAAACATGTATTTCAATAATCTTATTTGTATTGATTAATTGTAATTAGAAACTTGAATCAGGGACACACACATGTGGATAAAAAGCAAAAATCAACTTAATTTACTTGTATGCACAAGTGCATACCGTCTAGATGAAATGCTACCAGGATGTTTCTTAGTTTTTCATTTTTTGAGATTTTCCTTTGAACCTCCCTCTCTCTCACTCTCTCTATCTATATCTATATATATATATATATATATATATATATATATATATATATATATATACTATATTATAAAACACGGATAAAAAACTCTTACATACAAATTATTATGCACAAGGTACCATCATTTTATGCAATATTTTAAAAATCTCTTAATTTACAAGTATCAAAGCACAAGATACATATTACTACTGCAGACTTCTAACACCTACCAATTTGGTATGTGCAAAATCTTCCTTTTATGCAGACCTTTCTATGTATCACTATTAATTAATATATTATATTACTATAATTTTGTTTTAATTATATTATTAAATATGTAATTTGTTATTTTTTCTAAATGTCATTAAAATATATAAGATAATCATTGAATTGTAACAAAATACTTAATTTTTTTATATAAAAAACATTATATTATTAAGCCTAAATTAAACAAATTTATAAAAAAAAACATTATCTGTTGGGAACTGAAGATGTAACCAAGTCATTAATGCTGCAAGTTCAAAGTTAGTACTGCCAGATGATCTTAAAGTTAATACTGCTAGGTATTACTACTTCTAGTAGAATTAATACTGCTAGTCAAAGTTAGTACTGCTTAGCTAGTTAGTACTGCTAGTAGTTAGTGCTGCTTAGTAGTTAATGCTGCCAAGACTCAGTTAATGCTTCCAAGGTGATCAAGGTGATTAATGCTGCTTCTAAGATAATTTGAAGATAATGTTGAAGAGATAGCGTCTGGAGATAAACATGGAAAGCTTGAAGATAATTATGAAGATTATTTTGAAGATCTTTTTATGTTTAGTAATTATCTTTTATTCTTCAATATATATATATAGATTTGTTTAGAATAGAGAAGTAATTTTTTTGTGAGAATAATTCTGAGTTTTTGAGATAGAGAGAGAATCAACCTCAAGGCATAGTTCCTAATTCTAGAGAAGTAGAATTCTTCTTGAAAGAGCCTGTTCTTCAAGATTGAGGTTGTGAATGAAAAGCTTGTAACTTGAATCATTAAATAAAGTTTACAAGTTGATTGTGATTCACTGTTTCATTGTTTTCTGCTTATTGAATATTAAAGTGCTATTCCGCAGCTTCTTTAATATTGTTTCTGAGTATTCATAATTCTTGTTGAGAATTCGATCCTGACAAGTGGTATCAGAGCCTGTTCTCTCAGAAACATTCATTCATTCATCATGGAAAACTTTGCAGAATCAAACAGTACTCTTGTCTCTAAGGTTCCAATGCTCAAACCCAATGAGTTTGACATGTGGAAGATCAGAATCAGGCAATACATTCTCCTTGTTGACTACTCATGTGGGATGTCATTGAGAATGGTCCCTCTACTGAAGGTCAGATTGGACCAGATGGGAAAAGATCTCCACCAAAGACATATGGTGAGAGGAAGATCCGACAGACAGAGATGAAGGCCTTGAGCACTCTGCTCTTGGCCATCCCCAATGAATATCAGCATCAATTCTGCAACTGTACTGATGCTCAGATTCTCTGGAATGCTCTAGAGAAAAGATTTGCTGGAACTAAGAGCACCAAAAGAAATCAAAGGGATGTTCTGAAGCAGCAGTATGAGAACTTCACTTCTTCAAAGAATGAGTCTATGACTCAAACTTTTGACAGGTTCAACAAGCTTATTGGTGAACTGGCTACTGTTGGAGTAAAGATGGAGCAAGATGATATCAACAGGAAGTTCCTCAGATCTCTTGGGGATGAATGGACTATGTGCACTGTCTCATATAGACAGAGTGACAATCTGGAAGAGAAGGAACTAGATGATCTGTATAATGATCTAAGAGTTTTTGAATCAGAAGTAGAAGCTAAGAAGAAACCCACTAGGTATATTCATAATGCAGCACTTCTATCAGCATCCACTGATACTACTGCCAACCCTGAAGCAGTTAGTGCTGCTAGTGGAGTAAATTCAGAAAAAGGCACTGAAACTGTCTTTGAAGCCTTTTTGTCAAGTCATAGCAACAACTCCTTGATTAATGATGATCTGGAACAAATTCACCCTGATGATCTGGAGGAGATGGACATTAAATGGCAGATGGCCATGTTATCTATGAGGGTGAAGAAGTTTATTAAAAGAACTAGGAGGAACAACTTCTCTCAAAGAAGAGAATATGGAGCTGGTTTTGACAAAACAAAGGTGGAATGCTATAAGTGCCACATGAAGGGACACTTTGCTAGAGAGTGCAGAAGTGGTGTGCCAAATAACAACCACCAACAAGCTCAGAATGGAGGCTACAATCAAAACAAGAACTCTGCTCAAGCCCTTGTTTCTCAACAAGGAATGGGGTTTGACTGGAGTGACCAAGCTGAGGAATCCATTCAGAATCAAGCTCTTATAGCAGAGGTGTCTGATCTCCCTTCTGAGGTAATTTCTAATCTTTGTACTCAATCTTGCATAGACACTGTCAAAAGGTACAGGGATCATAACCAAAACATGTGTGATGACCTCAAAAGATTAGAAAAGGACAGAAGAGATTATGTGTTGATAGTTGAGAGGTTTGAAGAACAAATCAAAGGCTTCCAAGCCAATGAACTTCAACACTCTTATGACACAAACTACTGGAAGTGGGAAAAGAATGAGTTAGAGACCAAACTGTCTAAGTCCAAAGAAGAGAATGATAGGTTGAAAGAAGAACTAGCTAAGGTTAAGCTTGATATAGAAAAGTTTTCATACGCTTCAAAAGCAATGGATTCTCTTCTAAAGGCTCAGATTCATGATAAGATGAAGCCTGGTGTTGGATACAACAACACACCCCCTCCTTACAACAACAACTACATCCCTCCTACATCAGACTTGTTAGAGACCAAGGAGAAAAAGAACTTGTCTGAGGAAGCATTTAAGATAGATCCATTGGATGAGGTAGTTGTTGAGGATATGACTGAGAAAGAAGCCAGTGAGAATAAGAACAATGTTGTGAGTAAAGAGATACCCTTAGAAAACAACATCATCACCAATGAGGGATGTGGAAAAATCTGGGTCAAGTCTAAAGAGATAGAGAAGACCAAAGGAAAGGCCGACAAGATCCATTACAAACAGACCACTGTTGTGAATCCTAGCCCTTGTAAACAGTGTGCTTGCAATAAAACTGAGAGCCTAAATTCTGGTACAAAGAGAGGTAATCAAAGAAACTGGAATAATCAATGGGCTCAGAAACAAGGAGTTGATCTGAGTAAAATAATCAGACCAAAACCTTGTTTCATATGTGGCAAGTTAAATCATTTGGCTAAGTATTGTTTCTTTAATCCTATTAACCAAAGGATGAACTTTCAAAGATTTGTGCAAAAACCTGTTGGTTATAGGAAGGCTGGAAAGAAACATGTGGCTAAGAAATCTGTTGAAACCAAAGGTCAAATGAAGAAAAAGGTTTTGAATGAGAGTATTAAAATATGGGTGCCTAGAAGCACTAAAACTGTTAGTACTGCTACATCAAATAGTACTGCTGACAGGGAGAGTGCTGCCAGAAGTAATACTACTGCTACCAGTGTTAGTACTGCTGAGAATTTTAATGCTTCTAACATTGTTAGTACTTCTTCAAAGGTTACTACTACTAACACAGTTACTGCTGCTGACACAGTTACTACTTCTAACAAGGTTAGTACTGCTAATGCAGTCAGTTCTTCTAAAACCAGTACTGCTTCTAGCAAATGTGCAGCCAAACCCATTATTGTGACAAAGTACTCCAGCAATGAGGAGTCAAAGTTTAAAAATCTTGTCAAGAAGGAATGTAAATATTTTGATGAGAAAGGGGTACCCAAGACCACTTTGGCTTGGGTTCCTAATCAATACTAACTGATTTATCTTATGTGCAGGGCAACCAACAGCTCAAGGGGAAGAGCATTTGGCATGTGGATAGTGGTTGCTCTAGGCACATGACAGGCAACATGTCATGCCTTCAGGATTTCAAGCATATAAATGGAGAACATGTTGCATTTGGAGACAATCTTGCAGGTGGAAAAATAAGTGGAAAAGGTAATGTCACAAAAGGTAAGATGACATTTGAGGATGTCTACTATGTTGTTCAGTTAAAGTACAACCTGTTAAGTGTATCACAGGTTTGTGACAAACAACATAGTATATTATTTACCAATACAGAATGTATGATCCTTGCTCCAGGATTCAAGGTAGTTGATGAAAGCATGATACTACTTAGAACTCCAAGAAAGGACAATGTTTATTGTCTCGACATGGACAATGTTTCAAGTGATTCATCCCTGAACTGTCTTGTTTCAAAAGCTTCTGTGGATGAATCCTCTCTTTGGCACAGAAGGATGTGTCACATGAACTTCAAGACAATGAACAAACTTGTTAAAAACAACCTTGTAAGAGGTTTACCATCAAAAGTCTTTTCATGTGATGATCATTGTGTTGCTTGTCTTAAAGGCAAACAGCACAAAACTTCTCATAAGTCCAAAGAGTTAAACACAATTTCTTCGTGTCTCCAGTTATTACATATGGATCTGTTTGGTCCTACAAATGTGATGAGCATAGGGAAGAAATCATATTGCCTAGTTATTGTTGATGATTACTCAAGATTTACTTGGGTATATTTTCTAAGGACTAAGGATGAGACAAGTGGACTGATCAAATCCTTTATTCTAAGAATTGAAAACCAAACTAATCAAAAAGTAAAAGTCATTAGATCAGACAATGGAACTGAATTTAAAAATCTTGATCTAAACACCTTTTGTGAGGAAAAAGGTATTGAGAGACAATATAGTGCTCCTAGGACTCCACAACAAAATGGAGTTGCTGAGAGAAGGAATAGGACACTAATTGAGGCTGCTAGATCTCTGTTAGCTGATTCAAAACTGCTAATTACTTTCTGGGCTGAAGCAGTTAATACTGCCTGTTATGTCCAAAATAGAGTTCTAGTGGTCAAGCCAAAGAACAAGACACCTTATAAGCTCTTAAATAAAAGAAAACCCTTTATTGGATTTTTTAAACCATTTGGGTGTCCTTGTACAATTCTCAATACCAAATCTCACTTAGGAAAGTTTGATAGCAAGGCAGATGATGGATTTCTTGTGGGTTACTCATCTCAAAGTAAGGCCTACAGAGTTTTTAATACTTCTTCTAGAATAATTGAGGAAAGTGACAATGTCAAATGCAATGAGAACACACCAAATCCTATTGGGTCTGGTCCTCAGTGGCTGTTTGACATTGATTCACTAACTAACTCTTTTGGTTTCAGTAGTGATGATTATGCAGGTTCAAGCAGTGGAGGATCAGGGACTACACAAGTTCAAGACAACATACCTCAGTCTGTGATTTTTCCCATACCTACAGTGGATCCTGTTGAAGACTGTGAAAAGGAGCCATCTACTGAACCAAATCAGAGTGAAGAAGAAAGAAGAGATGAGGAGAGTCAAGAAAATACAGAACCAGAAGTAGCTGCTGAAATCACTTCAGTTGAGTTGAATAACACTAATCTAGAGGTGGGACTCAATGAAGAACCTAGTCATCAAACAAGAACTCAAAAGAATCATCCTCCTCAGCTGGTAATAGGAGATATCTCTTCTCCTATGATGACTAGAAATCAAAGCAGGCTGCAAGATATGCAAGACCAACAGCATACAATGCTTTCTTGTTTTCTATCCTAGCTTGAGCCTAAGAAGGCTCATGATGCTATGAAAGATTCCAGTTGGATAGAAGCCATGCAAGAAGAGCTGCTCCAATTCAAGCTGCAAGATGTTTAGGATCTGGTAGACCTTCCTAAAGGTCAAAGAGCAATAGGTACAAAATGGGTCTTCAGGAATAAGAGAGGTGAGAGAGGAATAGTAGTAAAGAACAAAGCAAGGTTGGTGGCACAAGGGTATACACAAGAAGAAGGAATAGATTATGAAGAAGTATTTGCACCAATGGCTAGGATAGAAGCAATCAGATTGTTCCTGGCCTATGCTTCTTATATGAAGTTCAAAGTTTATCAAATGGATGTAAAAAGTGCATTTCTATATGGATCAATTGAAGAAGAAGTATATGTCTGTCAACCACCAGGGTTTGAAAACCCAAACTATCCAGACAGAGTATACAAACTGAAGAAAGCACTTTATGGACTGCATCAAGCACCAAGAGCATGGTATGACACTCTGTCATCCTATCTCCTGGAAAATGGATTTGAAAGAGGAGTCATTGATAAAACTCTGTTCATCAAGAGAAAGAAGAAGGACATCTTGCTTGTCCAAATCTATGTGGATGATATCATCTTTGGATCCACAAGAGACAATATGTGCAAGGAGTTTCAGGATCTAATGCATCAAAGGTTCAAAATGAGTTCTATGGGGGAACTTACTTTCTTTCTTGGACTCCAAGTCCAACAAAAGTCAGATGGTATTTTTATTTGTCAGTCCAAGTATGTGCAGGACATTCTAACCAAGTTTGGTTTCTCAGACTCCAAGCCTGCCAACACACCTATGGAGACACACAAACAGATAACAACAGATCTTGAGGGGGAGGATATAGATGTTCATCACTATAGATCCATGATTGGATCTCTCATGTATCTTACAACCTCCAGGCCAGATATAATGTTTCCAGTCTGTGTGTGTGCAAGATTTCAAGTTAGGCCAAAGCAATCACACTATCAAGCTGTTAAGAGGATATTCAGATATCTCAAAGGGCAACCTAGATTGGGACTTTGGTATCCTTATGACTCATCATTTGACCTACTTGCATACTCAGACAGTGACTTAGGTGGAGCAAACTTGGACAGAAAATCTACTTCTGGAGGATGCCAGTTTTTGGGTGCAAGACTAGTATCATGGCAGTGCAAGAAACAAACCACAGTGTCCACATCTACAACAGAAGCAGAGTACATAGCAGCTGCAAGTTGCTGTTCTCAAGTCTTATGGATTCAGAATCAAATGCTGGACTATGGGGTAACCTTTCTACACACTCCAATCTTTATTGATAATAGCAGTGCTATTAGCATTGTTAATAACCCTGTCAAGCACTCAAAGACAAAGCACATTGAGATCAGGTATCACTTTATAAGAGACTGCAATGAAAAGAAGCTTATTCAGGTTGTAAAAGTTCATACTGATAACCAGTTTGCTGATCTATTCACTAAAGCCTTTGATGTGGGTAGATTCAATTTCTTGGTAACAAGTGTGGGAATGATCAACTCTGAATAAGATCCTACTTAAAAAGTGGTTCAATACCTGTATATTGGTTATTCTTGGTGTTACTAATGTTATTTCTCAGGAAATGTAGAGCAGTACTCAGTTCATCACAAGCTTAAAAGAGTAAGTATGGTTAATACTGCCAGTACAGTTTTAGTATTGCCAGTACAATTTTACTACTGCCAGTGCACAGTTGATACTGCTAGTTAGTTAATACTTATAGTGGTTAATACTACTCTCAGTTAATACTGCTAGTTAGTTAATACTGCTTGTGGTTAATACTGCTCTCAGTTAATACTGCTCACTGTAAATACTGCTTTCACTATCTTTTTAAGGTTAATACTGCTTATAATCCACAAGCTATAAATACCCTTTCCCCGCCTAAAAGATCATAACGACTCTTTGTCTACTGTTCATCTTCTCTCTCACTCTTTTCTCTCAAGTATCCAGTGCTCGATAGTCAAGACTCCTTGCGTACAGATGGCTTCAATGGTGTTTGTTGATGAGCACAACGAGATAGCTATGCTCCAAAAGCCAAAACAAGCCGAAGGTTTTCACCAGATAGTCGACTTTTTGAGGTCAAGCCACATCGCTCATGCTCTCACTGTGTCTCCTACCATCTACATAGAGCACCAAAGGCAATTCTGGGCCAACGCCACTACTAGCACTGAAAATGGAGTGCAGTGCATCAAAACAAGGGTTTGTGACAAACCCTTGACAGTTACTGAGGAGACCATTCGCATCTGTCTACGTCTAGACGATGCTTCAGGTATATCTTCTATTCCAAATGAGGATTTGTTTTCAAACCTCGCCAGAATGGGGTATGAAGGCCAATTGGGGATTTTTCAAGTTTTTTAAAGCTCAATTTTCACCCCAATGGAGGTTCTTTGTTCAGACCCTGATGCACTGTATTTCCAAGAAAACCACTGGCTGGAGCCAATTTAGCAGTCCCATTGCCTATGTTTAGGTATGTTTATCTACTGCTAGAAAATATAATTTTTCACTGATGATCTTCAATGATCTTGTCTCAAACCTGGACAACAAGAAGAGTTTCTTCATGTATCCCAGGTTTGTACAGGAAGTTATAACCAACGAATTGACGGATATACCTCACTTTGATGGGGTATATGTACCAAAACCCCCTAAAGGCAAGGTCTTCTCAAACATGAGAAGATCTGCTAGGGACTCGGAAGGAGTTGACACCCCATTGTTCTCAACAATGATGGTGGTGTCCCAACCACAAGAAGGTATGTCCTCAGGGTCAAGGCCCTCATTAGACCAACCCACTGAGAGTCAATCCCAACCTTCCCTCTCTCAAATTTGTCCTCAGTCCTTTGCTGCTAAACCCACTCCTATGATAACCAAGACTTATATCAAGAGAAAGGTACACAAGGCTCCTTCCCTTGTTGTACCTACTATTAACCAAGAGCCTCAAAGCCCTCTATTGGAGCATTCTCCAATAGAGAATATCCAAAGGGAATCCAATAGGGTGTCTCCCAACCCTGAGGAGGTGCTCTCTAAGGAGATGGATGAGCATATGGGTGAGAAGGCTGCCACTACTTCTGCTAGCATAGAGAAGGACAGTGGTAACATCTCTAAGACCTTCCCCATGGCAACTTTGGCTGAGAAATCAACCAAAGGACCCCGGTGCCAAGAAACCAAGGGGGTAGTTGATGCTTCTGCTAGGCAGACGGTCACTACTACAAGATCCAAGGATCCCTCAAGGATGGGCAAAACATCCAAAAAGGGTGAGGACAGAACTGAAACTGATGAATTGATGGAAAAAGATTCCAATGATCCTTCAAGGGTGGGTAAAACACCTAAAGAAGGTGAGGATAGCTATACTTACTTGGAATTGATGGAAACAATAGCCAACATCAATGTTGATGTGGTTAATCAAGGAAAGGAAATCAAAGCATTGCAGCAAGTGGTCATCTCCCAACAACAGCAAATTTCAAAACTCAAGCAACTGGTGGGAAAGCTCATGGCCAAGAAAAGAAGAGGTCAGTTTTTTCTAAGGAGGAGAAAGGGGACAACCAAAAAGGAGAATGAGAATGCTTCCAAAAAGGGGGAGAGTTCAAGCCAAGAAATGTTAGATCAACAGATTGAAGGGAGTTTGTTGAAGCACAGGGAGAGTTTGTTGAAGAAAAAGCTGAAGGTGTAAAAGAAACAGAAAGTGCCAAAGCAGCAGTAACAACAACAGCAGCAGTAACAACCCCAGCAGCAGAAACTGTTTGTGTTGCTGAAACTATACAAGCAACAGTAACAGGGTTAACACCTGAAGAGGTTGAGGCAGCTGAGATGCTTGTAAAAGCAAAGAATGACACTCCCAAAGCAAAGGGAGTGGTCATAAATGAAGGGGGAGCAAAGAGAACAGAAAAGAAAGACAAGGCTGCAGATGCAGTGAAAAAGGGGAAAGAAAAGATGATAGAATCTGATCAACCAACCAAAAAGCAAAAGATGGTTGAGTCAGATGAAGAATTAGCCAAGAAAATGCAAGAAGAATTAGATCAAGCAGAGAAAGAGCAGGTTGAGAAAGACAGAGAGATAGCCAGAGCACTAGCAAATGAATTAAATGAAGCATTTCAGAAAGGGCTGGAAACAGAGAAAGCAAAGCAAAGAGCAATAAGCTTGAGAAAGGCTATGATGGCTAGATCAAATGCAAAGAAGAGAAGGCCTTCACAAACTTACCTTGCAACTCAGGAAAGAAACAAGATGATAACTTTCTTGAGGAGTGCAATTGGTGTGAAGAAAGAAATGTTTGTGAATATGACTTTTGATCAAGTCAAAGGCTTATATGAGAAAGAAATGGGAAAACGGAAGAGTAATGAAAAGGACAGAGTGGAGTTTGGAAAGAAAGCCAAGGAGAGGCATGATGTGAATATTAATCAACCCTTCCCTGAAAGTGAAGAGGGAACTCCAACAACAGAAAAGGTAGAGATAAAGGAAGAAAAGAAGAAGGAAGCTACTGAAGGGCAAAGTCAAAGGATTCTGAAGAGAACCAAGATGATGGCCAAAAGAAAGAAAACTGACAAGAAGCCCAGAGTAGAAGAAGAGAAAAAGGTTGCTGAAGAAGAAGAGGCACCAAAGAATGAAGAAAAGAGAACTGAATCTCAGGAAGTACCACAGAGTTCAGATGTAAATTTGTACATCGTGGTAATGGATAAAATTCCAAAGCCTATCACAGTTGAACCTGTTGGAGTCAAACCTCCTGAAATTATCCACTGGGATATTATGATGGTGGATGGTAAGGAGTATATCAGATTGAAAAGAAAGGATGAGAAGTACTATGTGTTTGCAACATGGAACAAAATTGTCAGAGAATGTTCAAGATCTGATTTAGAAGAGATGTATGAAGTTGGTATGAAGTTACATGCAGATCAGCTGAAAGCTCCAGGGTTACCAATTGTAAAGTTGGTTATGGAGTATTTGTGCATGTTATTCAATCCAGAAGCAGTGAAGCATTTAATCAGAGATGTGTTCAAAACTGTTAGAGGATGGACTCTGTATGAAAGGAGTGGAGTCTATGAATTGGCCTTGGATACTTTTCACATGGAATATTACTTGGTGGACAGGGTCTACAATCACACACGTCTAAAGCTTCATGCCATGTTAAAGAAGAAGCTGGGTTGTGCATTAAATTCAGAAATGGCAAAGTATCTAATTCAGAGAACTATCAATCAGAGCATGGGACTGGATCCTAACATTGGACTGAATCAATGAAAGTTTTGGAAGCATCTGAAGAACTTGACTTCTCTTTCTAAAAGTCAAGTTAGGGGGAGATTGTTGGGAACTGAAAATGTAACCAAGTCATTAATGCTGCTAGTTCAGAGTTAGTACTGCCAGATGATCTTAAAGTTAATACTGCTAGGTATTACTACTTCTAGTAGAATTAATACTGCTAGTCAAAGTTAGTACTGCTTAGCTAGTTAGTACTGCTAGTAGTTAGTGCTGCTTAGTAGTTAATGCTGCCAAGACTCAGTTAATGCTTCCAAGGTGATCAAGGTGATTAATGCTGCTTCTAAGATAATTTGAAGATAATGTTGAAGAGATAGCGTCTGGAGATAAACATGGAAAGCTTGAAGATAATTATGAAGATTATTTTGAAGATCTTTTTATGTTTAGTAATTATCTTTTATTCTTCAATATATATATATAGATTTGTTTAGAATAGAGAAGTAATTTTTTTGTGAGAATAATTCTGAGTTTTTGAGATAGAGAGAGAATCAACCTCAAGGCATAGTTCCTAATTCTAGAGAAGTAGAATTCTTCTTGAAAGAGCCTGTTCTTCAAGATTGAGGTTGTGAATGAAAAGCTTGTAACTTGAATCATTAAATAAAGTTTACAAGTTGATTGTGATTCACTGTTTCATTGTTTTTCTGCTTATTGAATATTAAAGTGTTATTCCGCAGCTTCTTTAATATTGTTTCTGAGTATTCATAATTCTTGTTGAGAATTCGATCCTGACATTATCACTTTCTCAAAACCATCCAAAATTGTACTGTAAATCGACAAAAAAAAATAAAATAAAACATTAAAATCATGATGTATCTAGCTACATTGCGCGAGTACACTTCTAGTATATATATATATATATATATAAGTTGTTTCAAATACAAACCATATTATTCACGCAAATCATACAAATCAATTAATTGAGATATTTATGGCAATGATGAGGATTCATTTATTTTGATCTAGATATTTACTAGAGATTATATAGTCCATTAATTATGTCAACGCTTTATATTAGAAACCAATCGGGATATTTATGAAACCAAATAACCAAATATTCATTAGACTAGATGGACGGTTGAAATTGTTTTGTATTGTTTATATTTGAAATACACCCCTCTATATGTATATGTGTGTGTGTGTCTGAGTTATTAATGGGAATAGTTCAATCGAGAACGATATAATTTTATGAAAACCCGTGCACACCTAAAATAGACAACCATCACATGTGATAAATTGGTGATACATACACGATGGACACGAAGTCACCCGCACACAAATTCGTCCTTGTACAGTATCACTTGTAATAATTACGTGTTTCAAGTGTCTTTATGTTTTCAAAAAATGATACCGTTTAAGTTTGAACCTCCATCTATTATTAATAACTTTATTTTATAACATGTGCTACAAGAGGAATTTCAATCTGCATACCTAAAAATAAGTAAATAATTTTTTTTATTACGAACCAAATGAATAAAAATAAAAACCGAAAGAACAAAAATAAAAATAAGTAAATAAAATTATAAGCTATATATATATATATATTTTTTTTTGAGGTTAATGAAAAACCTCCAGCTAAGCTATAGTTTATAAATTAGGTTTTTTTAGTAAATTACACCGTTCGTCCCTGTGGTTAGTTCATAATATGAATATAATCCCTATTTTGAAATAAGTACAACAAGGTCCCTGTGGTATATATTTCGTTTCAAGCTGGTCCTGTCACTAACACCGTTAAATCATATCCGTTAACTTAGGGGAAAACTTGTAACTACCTGTACCTTTATACATATATCAAAATAACATTTCTGTCTAAAAACTGCCCCAGTCTTACATTTCAGAGTATAAGGTTTACAACTATCACCTATTACACAATTGAGTCAAAAAGTAAACTATTGCAGGAAGTCTTGTAGCTCCTGGAAATAGCTCACATATTCTCTTTACTCTTATCTGTACCTGTTATCTTTAGAAAACCTGAAACAGGATTATAATTTTGAAAGAGCGAGGGTTAGACCAATGGTCTAGTGAGTCCCCTCCAATCACTACTGCAACAGTTCAAATATTATTTAAAACATTTAAACAAAGTTTTATATCTCAAAAACATAACTTGCTCTTTTAATCAAACGTTAAAATACTTTATGCTACGCAGGCATAACTCAATCTACTGGCCATCACTGACCACTTTTTACGTTTCGCAAGCGTACCTTAAGCTACTGACCAACACTTCCGTCAAAGACGGTATGTCTGTCTCGTACTGCCTTATTATAGGGACACACCCTAATGGCATAAACGGGTCACACTCCCCGGTACGAGCAGGCGGATCACACTTCCCGACTTAGGTCAGACTTCTGACTCAAATGTATGCATACACTTAGTCCTGACATTATATAAAACAAGTTTATATAAACTGAGCATAAACATGTCAAACTGATTAAATCAACCTTTTTCAATAACTCTGCATAACTTGCAATACTATAAACGTCCAGTTTATAAAACTCACATTTATCAACTAACTGTCAAAATCATAAAAGATTTAGTTCGAAAGACTCACCTCTGATTCTTCTTGGTTAACCTCTGTCTTCTAATGATTAACACCACCTACGAAGGTATTAAAATACAAAGATAAGCTAACTCGCTACTAACATTCTTTCCTTCTCTTAATAATTCAACACACTGAGCCACCGGTCAAAACCTCTCCGGTCGACTTACCCCGGTGCACCTTACCGGTCGCTAAATATATATCTATATCGGTTGACATTATACCGGTCGCTAAATATATATCAGTCGACTACATATACCTGTCGACCGCAACATACCGGTCGGTCGCAACCTACCGGTCGGTCGCAATATACCGGTCGACGAGACCGGTCACAACATACCGGTCGACCTATACTACCGGTCACACTGGGTTTCCGGTCGACGTTCATACAGAGTCGGCGACTCTAAACCCAGAAACTTCAGATCAATAAATCGATCAAATCTACGGTTAAAAGCTTGAATAACAAGACTATTTACCGACTATAACACGCAGATAGAAGTATTAAGCTAGATCGATTCTTGACTAAAACGGATCGATTCTTAAAAACCTTGTTTTCCTTTCTCCTGCTTCGCTTTGTTCTGGGCTCTTGAGTCGGTCTCAATTTTATCAGACTTGTGATATGAACATACTCACAAAGGTCTAAGAGTTATATATATATATATAACCAAGTTTCAAATAACCCTCTGAACTTTGGGTCTCGCTTAACTTTTCACCCAACTTCCAAAATTAATAAAAATTTCAGATCCGAATATTACAAAACTGGTCAATTTATCTTTTTGTTTATCTTTTTATTAAAAATAAAAAGATTATATATTATAGTAATATATTTATTATTGTACTTGTTATATTTGTTTTCTATATATATTATATATATACTCTCTCTTTCTCTCTCTCTCTCTCTCTCACACACACACATACACATACACACACACACACACACACACACACACACACATATATATATATATATATATATTATACATATACACACATATGACGTCTTCCCTTCATAACCCAAAACCAACGTTGTCTTCTCCGACGAGAAAACACACACACACATGACACAGACACCACAAATCTATTCATTCCCAACAAGCCTTCCCCCACCCCTACCGGTAAATACAAACGCACCAACACAATAGTAGCATTCGTCTTTATCGATTACACCTCACCGAATCACTGTATCGAGGCCAAGAAATTTAGATACTGGTTCATCAATGAAAACCTCAACCTGCTATGGTTTCTAACTAGTCCCTATTCTGATTAGAACTGATGACCGAAAACCCACCTCGTTGCACTTTTTCAAACAATTAAGCCTTCATCATGGGAATAAATAGGTTGAAGCCATCCCATTTTAAAAACGAAAACCGGGCTCCAAAGACCCAAATATGATGGTAACTGTTGGGTCATCTGAAGATTTGAAGATGACCTCCTGATCTTCCATCTTATATCATCCTACTTAGAATATGTCTGAGGTTCTTTTAGCAGCTTGGTTTCTATACAAATGTTCGGTGAAGTCGAAGATCAGCCGAAGAAGACAAAGAAGGAGTACATCTCTCAAAGCGGATTGAAGATAGTCTGCTCAGCCTAAAGCCAAGCATGCCCAAGTGATCAACACCATCGGCCAGGATGGTGTCAATCACATATCTCTCAGGAGTATGAAGGTGTTCTCACATCTTCAGGAGCCGAAGATCTCTCAAGTCTTCGGCAGCCGATGATCTCATCTCTCCTTAGAGTATGAAGGTGTTCTCACATCTTCAAGGAGCAGCCGAAGATCTCGCAAGTCTTCGGCAGCCGATGATCTCATCTCTCCTTAGAGTATGAAGGTGTTCTCACATCTTCAGGAGCCAAAGATCCTTCAAGTCTTCGGCAGTCTATGCTTAAGGATTTCTTTCAAACACATTGTACTTTTCTGACAAAGTATATTGTGATATCTTGCATTGACGTGGACCTCATCTGAAGATCAGATAAAGTAAGTTTTGACTCCTACACCATTTTAAGGAAAGGTCTCTACCATCCTCTCTGCAGGTCAACACTTCAAGCCAAAACACCTCAAGACAAAAGATACATCATGTACCTTGCTGAAGACCTGTGTCCATCCTTTGCTCAACAGGTGTCCCATGCATTTAATGCATGAGGCACTATAAATATGAAGGATGTCTCAACATGCAAGATCACCAGATCTCAAGCATTCAAGCTCTCTAAGTGCAATGGCATTTCTCTCTACGAAGTTCTTATTGTTTTCTAAGTGTTTTACAATTGTTCTTCATTTCTCTTTGTGTAAGATTGTTTGAATAGATTTCATCTATTCTCTTCCCCAACAATCAAAAGTTTTCTATATGTAACTCTTGATTTCAAATCAATAAGAATTAAATTAAGTGAAAAATTGTGAGTATTGTATTCAACCCCCCCTTCTACAATAGATTTCTTATTTACTTACTGCTATTTGGGACCAACAAGTGGTATCAAAGCCGTTTAGTTTAACTCAATAAACTAGCTCCGTGATGACAACCTCTTCTTCTTCTTCTTCTTTGAAAAATGTTTCTTCTCAAAACACCACTGCTGTTTCATACGACAATGGCTCTATAGCCAAACCACCAAAGTTTAACCGCAATAACTTCTTCCTGTGGAAAAGTCGTATGATACTTTTTTTAGAAGGAGTTGACAGCAGATATCCTACTATCTTACATGAAGGTCCTTTTATTCTTAGAGTTTGGGACCGTTACAATGCAGATAAGGCAAAAGCTGATGAGGACTCTTCTGAGGAAGAAAGAACTCCAGCTACTGGGAGATACATTGTAAAGGACCCCAGTAAATACAATGATGAAGACAGACGTCTTATAGCTCTTGATACTAAAGTCAGAGCCATCATTGCCCTCTCTCTGCCTGATGAGGTCTACCATTCTCTTGTTAACCTTTCTACTGCAAAAGAAATGTGGTCCACTCTGTGTGTTCTTTATGAAGGTACGTCTGAGGTGAAAAAGAGCAAAAAGATTTCTCTTGTAAGAAAGTATGAACTCTTCTCTCATGAGAAGGGTGAGTCTCTCTCAGACTACTATAATCGTTTTAACAGTCTACTCAATGATCTTAAACTTGTGGGTCGCATCTATGATAATGAGAAAGTCTTGTGCAAGTTTATGGATTGTCTTCCTGAGTTTTGGGAAAACATATGTACTTGTATCAAGTCTACCAAGGATCTTGATTCCATACCTCTCACTGCCTTGTATGGCACTCTCTTTAACTATGAGCAGACTCTTCAAAGGCTCTTCTCTAGCTCTTGTCGGTGAATCTTCCAAAAGTACTGTGTGTGTCCCTAGGATCACCTATCCCTCTGATTCTGACAACAATAGTCAAGAGGACCCCAATGACCCTTCAGAAGCCTATATCAGTGAGGCTGATGATGAAGGAGAGGAGACCTCTGTGGATCGGCTGTCAGACGGTGTTGCCATGCTGGCAGGCTTTTCTAAAGGCAAACCTCGCTTATCTTCTGGAAAATCCAGGTTTTCTAGAAAACTGACAAATCAAATGAGGAATGTTACAAGTGTGGGAGGAAGGGACACTTTGCTTCTGAATGCAGAAGCAAGTCCTCTGATAAGTCTAGACTGCCCTCCTCTAACCGTACATCCTCTAGGTCTGTCAGAACCAAGTCTGATTCCTACCAACCCCTTTTTCAAAAGTCAAGCACTTCTGTTCCTTCAAACTCTGACCGTGCTAAAAAGTACAAGGCAAAATACAAGATAGAAAAGGAAAGGAATGCTCTACTAGCCAACAAAGGAAAAGGTCTTCTTGCCGAATCTCATGATTGGGAAGATGAACCAACTTCCGAAAGTGACAAGGACATGGCCAACCTTTGCTTTATGGCTAAAATAGATGATGCTGATGACGGTAAAACCTCTTCCATGGCTCTTGTGTCCACTGAGTGCTCTACCTCATCTACTCAGGTACATCCATTTTTCTCTCTCTCTGATGCTGAGAAAATTGAAGCCTTTGACTCTTTGACCATTGACTTCTATGAAGCCAAGGATGCAAAGAAGAAGGCAAATGCTCAGATAAAGTCTCTTTCTTCTCAGTTGCAAATCTGTCTTTCTCAACTAAAACACTTTGACAAAATCAAGGCTGAGCTTGAAGATTTGAAAACTATAAATTTTACTCTTGCTAAAGAGATAAATAAACTTTTGAAAAGATTAAAAAAGGAGGAAGAAATTGTGAATAAGTGGACAAGTTCTTCCAAGAACTAAGAAAAGATTTTTCAGGATCAAATAGCTTGTGATGACAAGTCTGGACTAGGATTCGGAAAATCTGACCTTGAATCTCCATCTTACACCCATGCTCCTTTCTCTCTTCCCTCATTCTATGAATCCTCTGAAGAGAACTATGATGACTCTGAACCTCTGGACTCCTCTGATCTCCCTAAAGATCTCAAGTTTTGAAAGTTTATCAAAGCTAAGGGCATTGACTCACCTCATGAGAGTGAGGAAGCCCAAGACTCAAATGATCCTTCTAAACCCATTGCTGAGTCTATGTCTTCCTTGAAAATAAATGAGGGTTCCTTTTCTAAAACCAAACTCCCTAAGATCCCAACCAAAGAACCTTATTCAAGGAAATTTTCTTCTTCTGAAAAAGGAAAATCAGTAGTTACCGATATTCCTCCCAAAAGGAAACTTCCCAAGAAAAACTCAAAGAAACCATCTTCTCTTCATATCCCTAGACCTCTGATGTTGAAAGAGCTTCATTCCAAGACACCTTCTTCTATTCCTTCAGCTGACTCTGACAAAGGTATCTTGGGTCCTAAGCCTCTTAACTATCCTCTAACCTCTAAGGCCATGAAAGTCAATGTGACCAATCATCACAAGAAAGCTGATCAAAGCTCTAAAAAGGTCTTTATCTATAGAAAGTGTTATAACTGTGGTAATACCTTTCATCTTGCTAAGGATTGTCCTCTGGAGAGAATTGACAAAAAGGCTTTCAAGGATACTTCTTCTCCTTCTAACTCAAAAGGACCCATCTCCAAATGGGTACCAAAGAACTGATTTCCTTGTGATTACAGGGTCTAGGGCACCAACAAATCTGGTATCTCGACAGCGGGTGCTCAAGACACATGACAGGGAACAAATCTATTCTCGTTGACTTCGTGCCTACCAAAGGTCCTTCTGTCACCTTTGGTGATAACTCTAAAGGAAGGACTAAAGGTTATGGAACACTCTCAAATGGTTCCATCACCTTTAATAAAGTAGTTTATGTTGAAGGCTTGATGCACAATCTCCTAAGCATAAGCCAACTGTGTGATTTGGGGTACAAAGTGTTGTTTGAATTATCTTCATGCATCATTTTCAACAAAAAGATGGAAATCGTACTCTCTGGCTACCGCAAAGAAAATGTCTATGTCATAGACATGGGACATAGCTCATCCTTCGGAACAAACATTTGCTTTGTCTCTGAGAACTCTGCCAAAAGATGTTGGCTCTGGCACACGCGTCTCTCTCACCTCAACTTCAAGACTTTGAATGTCCTTTCAAACCAGGAGCTTGTCATAGGCATGCCAAAGTTGTCCTTTGTGAATGAAAAGTTGTGTGCTGCATGTGAAAAAGGGAAACTCACAAAATCTTCCTTCAAGTCCAAGCAATGCTTCTCCATCACTCAGCCTCTTCAGATGCTCCACATGGATCTGTGTGGACCAGTCAGTACCCCAAGCCTTGGTGGTAGAAGGTACATTCTGGTTATTATTGATGAATTCACTCGTTACACTTGGGTATTTTTTCTCAGGTATAAAAGTGACACTACTGAATAAAATCATAAAGTTCATCAAAAAGTCTGAAGTGTTGAATGGGCAGCTGGTAAGATCTGTGAGAAGTGACAACGGAACAGAATTCAAGAACAGTATGTTGGATGACTTTTTCAATGAAAAAGGCATCTCTCAGAACTTCTCTGTCGTCAGAACTCCACAACAGAATGGTGTAGTGGAGAGAAAGAACAGAACGCTATGTGAAGCTGCCCGATCCATGTTGAGTGAATCTCACCTCCCTACCTACTTTTGGGCCGAAGCAATCAACACTGCATGCTTCACCCAAAATAGGTCTATCATTGTAAAAAGACATAATAAGACTCCTTATGAAGTCTTTTATGGTAGAAAACCCAACATTGGCTTTCTTCATGTCTTTGGGTGCGTCTGCTACATTCTTAATGACAGGGAAAATTTGGGAAAATTTGATCCCAAAGCTGATGAAGGAATCTTTGTGGGATATTCTCTCACTTCCAAAGCTTTCAGAGTCTACAACCTCAGAAGGAAGTGCATTGATGAATCCATTCATGTCAAGTTTAATGACCTCAAAACTTCATCACTCTGTTGTGATGATGAAGAGCTGAACCAATATATATCCTCATGTGTTGGTAATGATCCTCTTCCAACATCATCAGACATTCCTTACACAGTTCCCACTTCTCTCTACCAAAACAATGAACCCTCTACATCTCACAACCCCTCCTCTCATCAAGAGGATGATCCTCATCCTACCCAACCTCAACATACACTCCAAATCATCCCAGTCTCTCAATCTGACATTCATTCCTCACCTATACAAGTCGATCTTCCATCCATCTCTCCTCGAAATTTCCCTTCCAACTCTCCTCTACAAATTTCTTACCCTCCTTCTTTACCTCCTGCCCTAAAGTGGACAAAAGATCACCCCATTGATCAAATCATTGGTGATCAACAAGCTGGTGTACAGACTCAAAGAGGTGTTGGTAACTTTGTCTCTATGTGAACTTCCTTTCTCTCATCGAACCAAAGAAAGTTGACGAAGCTCTAGCTGATCCATGTTGGATCACTGCCATGCAAGAAGAACTTTCTCAGTTCTAAAGGAACAAAGTCTGGAGATTGGTTCCTCGGTCTTCCAGAAAAACCATCATAGGAACCAAGTGGGTCTTTCGAAACAAAATGGATGAAGAAGGCACGATGATCAGAAACAAGGCCCGACTGGTTGCACAAGGCTACAGGCAAGAGGAAGGAATTGACTATGACGAAACATTTGCTCCAGTTGCCAGACTTGAAGCCATCAGAATCTTCCTTGCTCACGCTGCCTACACGAACTTCAGAGTCTTCCAGATGGATGTCAAGAGCGCCTTTCTAAATGGGGAGCTAGCTGAAGAAGTCTATGTAAAACAGCCCCTGGCTTTGAAGATCCATTCCATCCTGACTATGTGTAAAGATTGGACAAAGCTCTCTATGGTCTAAAGCAGGCTCCTCGTGCCTGGTATGACACTCTTGCTGACTTTCTTCTGAAGAACAAGTATACAAGAGGTAAAATTGACAATACTTTGTTCATCAAGCAAACCTCAGGTAATCTTATTCTTGTTCAAATTTATGTGGATGATATCATTTTTGGTGCCACTGATGAGTCACTGTGTGATGAGTTTGCCTCTCTCATGAAAATCCAATATGAGATGAGTATGATGGGGGAGCTTACCTTTTTCTTAGGACTTCAAGTTAAACAATCTTTAGAAGGAATCTTTATAAATCAAAGTAAATACATTCGTGACCTTCTGAAGAAGTTCCATTTTGAAAACTCCTCCCCCATGAAAACTCCCATGGCACCACCTTTAAAACTCCATGCTGATCCGGATGGTGTATCTGTGGATATCACCAGCTACTGAGGCATGATCGACTCTCTTCTTTATCTTACTGCGAGTAGACCGGATATTATGTTTGCTACTTGCCTGTGTGCACGTTACCAAGTCAATCCGAAGAAATCTCACTTGGTTGCGGTTAAACGCATTTTTCGGTATCTAAAAGGTACCATGAATCTGGGTCTTTGGTATCCCAAAGACTCAGGTTTTGATCTAATGGGGTATTCAGATTCTGATTTTGCAGGCTCTAAGATTGATAGGAAGAGCACCACTGGAAGCTGTCAACTCCTTGGTGGCAAGCTTGTTAGTTGGTCCAGCAAGAAGCAGAACTCAGTCTCCACCTCTACTGCTGAGGCTGAGTATGTAGCTGCTGGAAGTTGTTGTGCTCAAATCCTCTGGATGAAGAACCAACTTAGAGACTACAACCAACTCTACTCCCACATCCCGATTCTGTGTGACAACTCAAGTGCGATAGCCATCGCAAACAATCCGGTGCTACACTCTCGTTCCAAGCACATCGATATCCGATATCACTTCATTCGGGATCACATCTCTAAGGGTGATATCGAGTTACATTTCATCCCTACCGACCTCCAACTGGCGGATCTCTTCACCAAGCCTCTTGACGAAGCTCGGTTCAAGTTTCTTATCGGCGAACTCGGTATGTTAAATGCCGATGTCTAGTTAAAAAAAAAAGAGAGAGAAAGAAAAGAAATCAAAAAAAAGAGAGAAAGAAAAGAAATCAAAAAAAGAGAGAGAAAGAAAAGAAATAAAAAAAAAGAGAAAAAAAAAGTTTTTTTTCAATAAAAAAAACTCAGTATTTTTCCCCTTTTTTTTCTTTTTTCTCCTCATCTCACACCCAACACTCTCTCTCTCTCCCTACCCCTCTCTCTCGGCTCTCTCTCTCTCTTTCTCCTTACCCCTCTCCCTAGCCGAACCCCCCCTCCCCTCCCTACCCCTCTCTCTCAGCTCTCTCTCTCTCTCTCTTTCTCCTTACCCCTCTCCCTAGTCGAACCCCCCTCCCCTCCCTACCCCTCTCTCTCGGCTCTCTCTCTCTCTTTCTCCTTACCCCTCTCCCTAGCCGAACCCCCCCTCCCCTCCCCCCTTTCAGCTACCGATCCCCTCTCCCCTCGCTGATCTCTCTCTTTCCCTTCTCTCCTTCGGTAGCCGAAGCCACCATCACCCACCCCCTCTCCTCTCTTTCTCCCTTCTCACCATCTACCGACCCCTCTCTCTTTCCCCTACCCTTCGGCCACCGAACCCCTCACCCCCTCCCTCCCCACTTCGGCGACCGACCCAACACCCCATCCCCCCTTATCACTCCACCGAAATACCAAACAACAACCCCTTAACCGAACTCTATTCCCCCTAGCCTAACACCCTCTAGTCGAAACCCACTTCCCCCCCCCTACTCCCCTCTTCTTCGGTTAACAACTCCTCCCCCCCCCCTTTTTTTTTCTTTCGGTAACCGAACCAAACACCCTCACCATTTATTTTTTTCCTCGGCCAAACACCCTCCCACCCCAACCATCCCCTTAGCCGAATCCCCCCTCCCCACACCCTTCCATAAACCGAACCCCCCCCCCTTTTCTACCCCATTCGGCCGACCCCACCACACCCCCCCCTTCCCCATTTTTTTCTCCTTTTCCTTTTATTTCCTTTTCCCAAGATTTCCTTTCCCATCCCTTCCTTCTTACACCACCTACTATCTCCTACCTTTTCATTTTTTCTTCCATATCTTCTTTTCTCCCAATCTTTTCCTTATATTCCCAGCACATCTTTTGCTTCCTTCCATTACCCTACACTCCCTCTCCCTATTCTCCTACCATATCACCTCCTATTTCAAATCCTTTCCTTTTTCTTTTCCTTCCCAATTTCACTATATATATCACCCTTCCTTCTTCATTTTTCACCACCACCACAACAAACACCCATCTCCTCTTCCTCTCACTCACCACATTTCTTCCTCCTTATAATTTTTTTTCTTTCATGGCTTCCTCCTCTTCCCCCAACCTTGTCAATAAAAATGTGTTCACCTCCCCCACCTCTCATTCCGATCTAATTTTCAACCCATGCAATCATGTTGCACGGTTGGAAAGTGATCCCAAACACATTGAGTTTGACCCGATTGCTTCCTTCCTCATGAAGTCTCCTCTTCACTATGTCTTGACATACAATCCACCAAAAATAAGCAAATTGCTCATTGTCAATTTTTGGCTTACTTGTGTCTATGACGCTACATCCGAGAAGGTGTCGGCTTCCATCCTCTCCGATCCCGCTTCGCCGGATCTCTCTTTCGGGGTTGAAGATGTTCGTTCGACACTTCATCTTCCTATCTACTCATCATATGAGAAATTCCCACTTAGAAATGAGCATGAGGAAGTTGTTGCAGCTCTGAACTACATCCGTGGAGAACATGACAGGAGTCCGGGCACCCTACTTCGCAAAAATATGGGAGGTATCTGGCATTTCTTCTTCTCTCATGTTATTTTATGTCTTAGCAAGAAAACTAGTGGACATGATCAATCTCCCTCTTCCATCACCCAACTGGCACATGCTCTTATCTTTCAACGAAAGATTGATTTTGCGCAGTATTTCTTCCGTGAATTAGTCAGTGTCATCACCCCTCACAAGCGGCCCCATGTCGCTTTTCCTCGGTTTATATGGCTCATCATTTATCATAAATTTTCTACTGCCATTGATGCCTCTCATAGCATCACTTTTGACTACAAGGCGCCAATTATGACCAAACCCCTTCTTCATAAAGGGCCTTTGGCAACTGACAACCCTCTGCTTCCAGGTATGGTCTCCTTCCTTACTTCTCCCAATTTACAGTGGGGAGATGCCAAGGACACTCTGGTGTCCAAAGGTCCCTTCTCTGTAGTGGACCCTTCCCCCTCACCTCTTGTGACGTCGGCTAGCACTATCTCATCATCAGCTACCGACACCGCCGCACCTGCCCAAACGGCCATACCACCGAAAGGACCTTCGGTGGCTACCCAGGCCTCACCCACCACCTCAAAGCGGAGGCACTCTACCTCTTCCCCTCCCTCTTCTCCCAAAATAACAAGGAAGGTTTCTAGGGACATCCCACATACTCCATCCTCCGATTCTTCACAATCGACGGATGTTGATATTGTCCCATTCGTCCCCGGGGATTCCGACATAGCCACTGCCACCACCTTTGTATCCTCACAACAGGATGCAACTGTAATATTTGGGGACCCTCAACTTCCCTCCTCCACTTTATCCTTAGTGGATGAGGATGACTTGGTCTTCTCCCCGGACCAAGGTTCTGCTTTCTCACTACACGGCCTTTCACCCGACCAATTATTGGTCGATGTTTATGCACCGCCCGGTGAAACGCGGGTCTTACCCAAGGCCAGTGTGGAGGGTATTTCACAATATTTGGCTTATTTGCAACAGGGTCACAAGCAGGTGTCTACCTCCTCTATTCCTTCTACCTCTGATGTACGGGACACTCTTCCTTCTGCTCCCATCATCCCCCCTGAAATTCTGGAGGCTATACAGGAAACAAACAGACATCACCGCCTCTTGGGGGCTCAGTTTCGTGATCATCAGACACTTCTGGGCTTTTTTGTCAAGGTCTCTTGTGACAAGTTGTTGTCTCTTAGGTCCTCTAATCATCACCTCACTACCTTAGTCACTGCTCTTCAAGCAGCCTCCAATGCTCGTGATGAGGAGGTTCGTCGTCTACAAGCGGCTTCCGAGTCTCATCAGGCCCTCACTGCTCAGATTCTTGAGTCCTTGAAGTCTCTTCATCAGAAGGTTGATTCTATGAAGGTTGCTCCCCGGACAACCGCTGAGGGGGAGAAACAGGCGGTTCCAATCTCTTCTGACAGCGGCCGTCAGGGTCCCACTCCCATTTCCACCGATGCTCCAACTGAGGGGGAGCTTTCAAGACAAGGAGGAGACAAAGGAAAGACAAAGCTATCTCCTGACGAAGAGGCCTTCTTATCCCATCAACAAAAGTATGATGCTCTAAAGGCTTTTGTTTCTGAAGCTGATAGGCTCAAGATTCAACCACCAAACAAGGTCACCTCTGACTTTGGCTTTTCTAAAGCCAAGTTTGATTCTCATGACATCCTTTGGTACCGAAAGACTTTAATGGGAAGAAAGTGGAAGTCTAAAATTGATGAAATAAAGCTTGGCACCACCAAAGGTTCAGATACATAGGTTCGGATGGTTATCATCAGGGAAGACAAAACTCGTCAATATATCAAATTCAGCGACCTTGAAGATTATGGACTCTCTGAATGGTATGAAATATCTGAACTCTTATCTAAATCATTTAGTCGCCACAGGGCTTTGGCCAAAAAGACCATCAATGGTCTACTTGAAAAAATGAAAGACTTTGCAAGAGATTACAAGCATTCTCCTGAAGAAGAAGCTCAAGTTCAGTATCTCAAAAAGATGTGCATCTCCTCCTCTCCACAACTCTCCTCTTCTGTCAATCAAAATCTATTCAAAGATCTGGCTGCCAAGGGATTAATCCCTGATATGAAGAATCTAAATCTGAAGACTCCAGGCGGTCCGTGTCCGACCTGTTTTTCAAGTATTGGTACTGTAGTGTCTAGGCCAACCAGAGGAGTCTATTTCTTCTATGAAAAGGAAACTCTCATGTTCTTCAGACATGAGGAGATCTCCATTGCTGACACCAAATTTCTGGTTGCTATCCTATCTCTTATCCCCGTAAGTTCTGAAGCCTCTCTCATTCGTAGTGATATTATTGCTGAGCTTCACAAAAGACCGAAAAATGAATGAGGTTCTTCTCTAAATCTCTCTATCTTTCTTATGTACTTGTAGTCGTGTTTTGTTAAGACATCATGTTTAATACAAGTGCATTTTCTCTTACTTAGTTTGTACATATATACTTCATTCTTTTATTCTTTTGTAAATGTCAGATATACTTTATAAATCCTTATACAAAAAAAAACTATGTGAAAAGAACCCAAAAAGAGTAAAGATGGGTCAAAATAAATTTATTCAGTATACTCTTTGTTTCATTCTTTAGTATGGATGCCATCATCAAATAGGGGGAGATTGTTGGGTCATCTGAAGATTTGAAGATGACCTCCTGATCTTCCATCTTATATCATCCTACTTAGAATATGTCTGAGGTTCTTTTAGCAGCATGGTTTCTATACAAATGTTCGGTGAAGTCGAAGATCAGCCGAAGAAGACAAAGAAAGAGTACATCTCTCAAAGCGGATTGAAGATAGTCTCCTCAGCCTAAAGCCAAGCATGCCCAAGTGATCAACACCATCGGCCAGGATGGTGTCAATCACATATCTCTCAGGAGTATGAAGGTGTTCTCACATCTTCAGGAGCCGAAGATCTCTCAAGTCTTCGGCAGTCGATGATCTCATCTCTCCTTAGAGTATGAAGGTGTTCTCACATCTTCAAGGAGCAGCCGAAGATCTCTCAAGTATTCGAAAGCCGATGATCTCATCTCTCCTTAGAGTATGAAGGTGTTCTCACATCTTCAGGAGCCAAAGATCCTTCAAGTCTTCGGCAGTCTATGCTTAAGGATTTCTTTCAAACACATTGTACTTTTCTGACAAAGTATATTGTGATATCTTGCATTGACGTGGACCTCATCTGAAGATCAGATAAAGTAAGTTTTGACTCCTACACCATTTTAAGGAAAGGTCTCTACCATCCTCTCTGCAGGTCAACACTTCAAGCCAAAACATCTCAAGACAAAAGATACATCATGTACCTTGCTAAAGACTTGTGTCCATCCTTTGCTCAACAGGTGTCCCATGCATTTAATGCATGAGGCACTATAAATATGAAGGATGGCTCAACATGCAAGATCACCAGCTCTCAAGCATTCAAGCTCTCTAAGTGCACTGGCATTTCTCTCTACGAAGTTCTTATTGTTTTGTAAGTGTTTTACAATTGTTCTTCATTTCTCTTTGTGTAAGATTGTTTGAATAGATTTCATCTATTCTCTTCCGCAACAATCAAAAGTTTTCTATGTGTAATTCTTGATTTCAAATCAATAAGAATTAAATTAAGTGAAAAATTGTGAGTATTGTATTCAACCCCCCCTTCTACAATACTTTTCTTATTTACTTACTGCTATTTGGGGACCAACAGTAACCACTTCGAAAATCAAGCTTCGAAAATCTCCTGCTATATGGGCTTTTTATTTTTACAATTATAAAAAATACCAAAAAAAAGATAGATGTACATGTAGTCATAGTAGTCGGCCCACAATGCCTCTGATTGGGTCGACCAGGCCAGATCATGAGTGAAATATCATGATCGGGTCGGAAGTAGGGTCACAGACAGGGATCTTTCTCATCCTTTCACCCCGAGGCAGGTTAAAAATGGGAGGAAATGGGTGTGAAAAGGTGGGAGCTCGTGTACATAGGGGATTTCGATGGCAGAAAGCTAAAGGAAACAAAAAATAGAGGGGGTTCGATGGGGTAATTTGTTAGAGGATAGGTGGTTTTATGATGGTGAAGAGAGGAAGGGGGAGAAAGAAACAATGGTGGAGGTGGCAGTGAATACTACTGACAACGAAGTGGTGGAGGTCACTGGGTTGTTCTATGTTGGGAAAGGAGGAAGTGCATCGGAGAAGGGGTTTGGTTTTAATCGAAAAAGAGAGGGTTTGGTCTTAACCGAAGAAGAAAGAGGCCGGTCAAAATAGAAGGGCTTGGTCAAAATTAGGGGACACTTTGGCATAATTTAAGTGGTAGTTTAAGTGGCCGGAGATGAAGATGGCCGAAAACGGAGGTCAGAGACAACGTGGGTGAGGAGGAAGATTTGGGCGAGAGAGGAAGGGTTGGAAAAGGGACACATGGCAAATATTTAGTGGTTGTGAAATTCTTTTTAAAATTTTAATAGAAAAATAAAGAGAAAAAGGTAAAATTGACAAAAATGCTCCTGAGTTAAAGGGAATGGGATTAACGGTGTTAGTGTCACAGGGACGTCCAATGTACTTATTTTTGGAAGAGGGACCCAACTTGAAACAAAATAAATACCATATAGACCCCTGGTGTACTTATTTCAAAATATGAACCATATTGAAATTTTGAGTTAACCACTAGGACCAACAGTGTAACTTCTTTTTTTTTTTTTTTTAAGAAAACTACTTTAGATAGTTTTTGATTAAGTTACAAAAAAAAATTCCACTTTTTTTCTAATTATATCCTTTACGTTAAAATTGAATAATTTTTAAAATATTATTTGAAGTTATTTTATGTTATCATTTAGATTAATCTATTTCTTGTGATGTAACTTATTTCTAGACAGACTTATAAAATAAAAGCTAACTTACGAGCTAATGGCTATTTTATCGGTCAAGAGGGCCAGTTAGCTAAAACAGTTTGACAAATATATATAGTTTAATAAAAAATTTGAATCATTCTTTAATATTATTTGGTAATTATATTTAATATGTTGATTATTTTTGAAATTGTGAAAAACAAAAGAAAAATGTTGGAATTTGAAGATGAACTTCAACTAGACCCACTCATTTTGACTTATTATGAACTTATGTATCGGTTAGAGCACCGCCCCTGTCAAGACGAAAGTTACGGGTTCAAGCCACATCTGTTCCGACCTAGGATCCGATAAATCGATCAATTCATTTCTCCAATTTCTGTGAACATGAGGCAGAGAGCAGAATATTATTCCTAACCTAACAGGGTTCTTTTATTTTTTCGTTTTACATTTCTCATCAAATAAATAGGGGAATTCTTATTACTACAACTAGTATCGGGAGAGAGAAATATGTGGATTAGTACAATTATTTGCATATTCAGGATTCCAATAGAGACGGGTTCTTATAGGTTCGTGTATATATATAAATATATATATATAGGGTGTGGTTCAAATGCAGCCCATTTACATGGTGCAACCCCATGCAACCCCTCTATCCACCACATATTTTATGTAATTAAAAAAAAAGAAAAAACGGTAAAAGTAAAATGTGTGGTGGATAAAGGGGTTGCATGAGTTGCACCATGTAGAGGGGTTGCATAATAATCTACCTCCATATATATATATATATATATATATATATATATATATAGAGAGAGAGAGAGAGAGAGAGAGAGCAACGATCATTTGTTAACCACTCATTTCTTGTTAACTTTATAAACCTTGGTCAACCAATAGAAATGCAAGGTTGGTTGTTGTTTAATTTGTGTATATATTTAATGTAAAAGGGTAGAAACGTCATTTTGTAAGTAACCAATATTTCATTAATTTTATTGGGGGTTACAAAAATGAAGCTTCCATAATTATATTGTATGTTATGATTGCATTATTTTTTCTATTTTCGACATATTTTTTAAATCATACCAAAGTCTTCCGGTTCATATGTTTGTTAAAATCGTATAGTCGTTGTTTTCAAAAAAATTATCCGGTGTTTATTTTAATTCAGAAAACATATTAACATCCCTGAAATGAACGCAACAACGATGAACATCGATAGAGATGAACACAAATGTTCATCGATAGAGATGAACATCCCTGAAATAAACGCAACATCCCTAAAATTTATCCGGTATTCATTTTAATTTTATAGAGATGAACACATATGTTCATCTTACAAACATTGATAGATGGGAACATCGATGAGCACCTTACAAACATAAAACATTGCATAAAACATATATGTTTATCTTTAATTTTGAATTTCCACCCTTCGGCCATGAATGTTCATCGGTTACAAATTGTGGTGTAAGGAAACATTCATTAGCCTTTTTAATGGGTTTTAAAAGAATGAATGTTTTAATCCCCAAACTACCCTTAACCACAAATGTTCACATATCTATTTAATAAATAAAACCTATTTTATTAATTAAAAATCTAGTTTTAATCTCAATCATCCATTATTAAGATTGATGGTTTAGATTAGTTCATATAGTTAACAACAAAACTAAGGTTCACCAAAAAACCTAACCCTATATATATATATATATAGAGAGAGAGGTAGGTAATTATGCAACCCCTCTACATGGTGCAACCCATGCAACCCCTTTATCCACCATACATTTTATTTTTATCTTTTTTTTTAATTACATAAAATATGTGGTGGATAGAGGGGTTGCATGGGGTTGCACCATGTAAATGGGTTGCATTTGAACCACACCCTATATATATATAGGGTGTGGTTCAAATGCAACCCATTTACATGGTGGATAAAGGAGTTGCATGAGTTGCACCATGTAGAGAGGTTGCATAAAAACCTACCTCTATATATATATATATACATATATATATATATATACAATGGCACGGACTTATTATAAAAAATTATGTATTTTGAACAATTACTTAATGCATAGGCTTATGCATATTTATACATAGATATATATATTTTTACGTAGAAGGTTCATACGAGAACAATATCTATTTAAAAAAACACGAGAACGACCGAATTAATACAAAATCATACATGATTCACGCGACTTTTCCCGCGACATAAGTCGCAGCCAAAGTCGTGAACGTCCGTTTTTTCCGGTTAATGTAAAATCACATATGATTTTGTACATTATTCACTGTTTTCTTATTTTCATAAATAGTTAGTATTCTCGTTTTAACGTTCCCCTATTTACGCATGCATATGTTACATATATAGATGTAATTTCCTTTTTTCAATTTTCATCTCTATTTTCTACCACCATTAGTTTCATAAACTTTTTATTTGTTAAATAAAGATAATTGAACTCTTTTATGCATATATAATATTTTATATATGCAAGTTGATAATGATTTCATTGACATTCGTCGTGGAAACACGAAGCTGCTTTTAATGTTAGAAGTTGAAATAATATATATAGAGAGAGAGTAAATTATTATATTTTTGGTCTTTGTGGTTGTCACTCATTATCAACTTTGCTTCCTGTTTCAAACTAATTACACTTTGATCATTGTGGTTGTCATTTTATTTCACTTTTGGTCCCTATGACTAACTCTAATTAAAATAGTTAGTTAATTTAAAGGTATTTTAGTTCATTCACCTTTCTCTTTTCTTTTTTCATTTTTTTTGTTTTATTAGAGTATATAGTAAATTACAATTTTATTCCTTGTGGTTTGTTTTTTTTTATGGTTCCTACCTTTTTTTATTCTAACCCTTATTATATTAATTAATTAATGATAATTTTTAACAATACATTAAAAATACATATTTCATTTTATAAATTATACCATTAGAAAAAGTCTTGTCGATATCTAAAGGTTAATTATTGAATATTTTAAAAAATTTATGCAATGTATTCAGTATATATCTGCAAATCCGTCTACACTAATCCAAAAAAAACTTTTCTATTTTAAGTTGCGTTTAAAAGTTATATCCTTTTTTTCTTATTTATGTAAGAAAAAAATTGAAATATATCTATGTCTATTATAAAAAATACATTATTTTCGTATATTTTATTTAACTAAATTGAAATATTGATTCATGTATATTTTACCTTGTAAATCATTATTTTTTTATATATTGATTCATTAAAATGAATAAAATAATAAAAATATGTTGTTGTTTGTTGATTATTTATTTTTCTTACGAAAAATTTAAGTTTGTATTTTGAAAAAAAAATTTATTATATTATAATTTTTTTATTTAATACACATTTAAAAAACATTTAATTAAATAAAATATATGAAAACATACAATTTTTTCATTAATAGACATAGATAAATTTCGATTTTATTTCTTACATAAATAAGAAAAAATGATAAATTTTTTTAGCGCAACTAAAAATAGAGAAGTTTTTTTTAAGATTAGTATAGATGAATTTGCATTTATATATCGGAAAAATTGCGTAAAAAAATTAATCAATAATTAACTTATTTTAAAGATATCGACAATACTTTTTTAATGGTGTAATTTACAGAATGAAATATGTGTTTTTAATGTATTATTATTATATTTATATTTAATTAATTGATATAATAAGGGTATAAAATGAAAAATGTAGGAAAAACAAAAAATAAAAAAAGGCAACCCATAAGAACTAAAATTGTAAATCGGTCTATACTAATCCAAAAAAAAATAACTTTTCTAAATTAAGTTGTGTTTAAAGTTTTTATAGTTTTTTTTATTTATGTAAGAAACAAAATTGAAATTTATCTATATTTATTAATAAAAAATGTATAATTTTTTTGTATTTTATTTAATTAAATGTGTATCAAATAAAAAAAAACTTTATAATATAGTTATTATTTACTCTTTCAAAATATAAACTTAAATTTATCAAGTGTAGACGGAAAAATGTATTTTTTTCATATATTTCATTTAATTAAGTGTTTTTTAAATGTATATCAAATAAAAAACTTTATTATATAATTATTATTTATTCTTTTCAAAATTATAAACTCAAATTTATTGTAATGAAAAATAAACAATCAACTAACAACCACAAATCTTTATTATTTTATTTATTTTCATGGATCAGTATATCAAAAAATAATGATTTACATGGTAAATATGCATGGTTCATGTATCTGAATTTCATATCAAACAAAACATATAAGGTGAGGTTTGGTACACAGATATGATTGAATTGTATTAAATAAGACAGAACTGGATGGGGGACATGACTAGATAAGACAAGTGTTTGTCTTGATAATTAGTTATTTATTTTTCATTCTGATAAATTTAAGTTTATATTTTGAAAGAGTAAATAATAACTATATTATAAAGTTTTTTTTATACACATTTAATTAAATAAAATACACAAAAATGATAAATTTTTTTATTAATAAATATAGATAAATTTTAAATTTTGTTTCTTACATAAATAAAAAAACGATAAAAACTTTAAACACAACTTAATTTAGAAAAGTTATTTTTTTGGATTAGTGTAAACCGATTTGCGTGCACACACACACACACACACACACATATATATATATATATATATATATATATATATATATATATATATATATATTAAATAAATAACTTTTTTAAAAATGTCGACAAGACTTTTCTAATAGTGTAATTTAATAAAATGAAATATATATTTTAATGTATTTTTAGTAAAAAAATATCATTAGTTAATTAATGTAATAATAAGGGTATAAAATGAAAAAGATAGGAAAGACATAAAAGAAAAAAAAAGATAAACCACAAGGACTAAAATAGTAACTTACTATATAATCTAGACTAAAATAACATATTTGGTCCCTTAATATAAAATGACCAATATATCCATCATGTGCAGTGCACATGATGGCTTTAACGGTTAGAAATCAAACGAAGTTAGTTTTAGGGACCAAACACGTTATGAAATCCAAACTACGAGGATGCAAGCCATAGATATTTCATTTTAGGGACCCAGAGTGTTAAAACCACCAAACCCCAGGGACCAAATATGTAATTCACTAAAAAAAAACGAAGAAAAGGTAAGTGGACTAAAATACTCTTAAGTCAACTAACAATTTTAATTAAAGTTAGTCAGAGGACCAAAAGTGAAACAAAATGTTAACCACAGTGACCAAAAGTGTAATTAGTTTAAAATAGGACCAAAGATGATAATGAGTGGCAACCACAAGGACCAAAAATGTAATTTACCCATATATATATATATATATATAGCCTTAGGTTCATTTGAGAAATGGTAAATATATGAGAAATAGATAAGTAATCCTAGTAATTCATACGGTCAAGATCGAATTTGACTGGTCAAATATTTCGGCTTTGTCTGGTCAAAAGTTGTGGCTTTGACTGGTTAAAAGTTGCGACTATTCCAAAAATAGAAGGACACTTTCGTAAATTTTACAAAATACACGGGTTGTGTTCATATATGAACATGTGTAATTCACATATGAACTATATGTTCATATGTGAATCAGTATAATTCACATCCGAACTCTTTTAACTGATTCATATATGAACCTTTGTGATTCATATATGAACTAATTAACTGATGCACATATGAACTAATTAACTGTAAGTTCATATATGAATCAGTTGAACTAATTAACAGATTCATATATGAACTTTTGTGATTCATATATGAACTAATTAACTGATTCTCATATGAACTAATTAACTGATTCACATATGAACGTATAGTTCATATGTGAATCATATAGGTTCATATATGAACTCATCTCGCGTATTATACGAAACTACACCTCTACCTTCTATAGAACATGCAAGAAATTATCTAGTGCTTCGCGGTCAAAGCCGCAAATGTTGACCAGATAAATGGCTAAGATTACTTCTCTATTTCTCATACATTTACCATTTCTCAAATGAACCTCTCCCTATATATATATACATATATATATATATATATATAGAGAGAGAGAGAGAGAGTAGGGGTGCTCACGAGTTGGGTTGATCGGGTTGAAGACATTTCAACAACCTAACCCAATATTCGCGGTTTGAGAATTTTCAACCTATCCCAACTCAAACAAAAGTGCAACCCAACCCAACCCAACCCGTTCGGGCTGGTCGGGTTGTGTTTAAACAAAGTAAAAACAATATTGAAAACATAAAAATAAGGAAATTTTTCTTCGAAATACAATCCATCATTTAAAAGAATATACGAGTTCATCAAATGTTTATGTATTACATATAACTTTTGTAGATCCCAGTACAGTGCAATCAACAGATAATATGATCAATATCGAACAGTAATATAGCCACAACCTCTAGTCATATGATTAATATTCAATCAAAGGTTACAGGTTTACAGAAAGAATTTCTTATCAGAGAAAAGTAAACCTATTGACTAGAGATCTGAAAATTATGAGACTAAAACTCTCTAAACTGTCTGACCTGAATTATGAGATAAATATGCCTTTATATACTTAGGCTTTACAAGATATTGGGATTATGGGCTTGGGCCCATCTAATTAATAAAACTATTAATTACTTACATTATGCACCCTTATAAATGCTTTATGCCACTTTCAACACACAGGACTTTCAGTCCTAACAATCTCCCCCTAAAGTTGAATAAAACATTTATCAACTTGAAAAACTTCAGACCTTGATCTTCTTCCCTCTTGAATCTTTGAAGAACTTTGGTGTTGCTTGACTTCATTTCTTTCTACGCTCCCCCTTGAATAAAGCTCTTGGTCTTCATAGTATTAACTTTGTAACCAGATTCAATGTACAGTAGCCTCGACTGAACGCACTATCAAGCAGCTTTTCACTGTAAAAACTCAATCACATTGGATCAGCACACAAGAAAGATAATGTGAGAGTTACTTGACATTCCACGGTGCATCTTCAGTTTAATAACAAAGAATCTGTCTTTGAACTGCGAGTTGAATAGACTTTCAGCTTAAGAACTTGTTTCAATTAGCTCGTAGGAGGAATGAGAAACAAACTTGTAGCAGACACCACATGATACGGGAAAGAAATACAATTCAAACTTTGAAATCTTCATCTTTAATTCAAACTTTGAAATCGAAACAACATTAAACTCATATCTTCATCTCTTTGATCTCTAGACTGTCTTCAGTCAAACAAACTTTCTCTTTTCACGGAACAAACTTTCTTTATAACTTTGAAATTAATCTTTATAAAATTTCTCCCCCTTTTTGATGATTGTGAGCATCATGATCATTAAAACTCTTCAATTTCAACATATTCTTTGATCTCCTCTTTATGATAATTTGACATTCTCCGCCCTGTGATCTGAGTATCCGTCAATTCATGAAGTGTATATATTCGAATCTTTTCAAATTCAGATATAATAGGAATTGTGAACCTGAATCAACAAATGATACAGTTAGTATGCCTGTAAGTAGCACGAAGCCACTTTGTACAACGGATGTACTTTGGAAAGGAGCTTTTGTGATGTTCACTCCCCCAGGGCTTCCATTCAATCATCGAAAAACCACAAAGGAATTTTCTATGAATGTTGTGACAAGAAAACTCATTCCTTGTGTGCTCGTGAAAGTGTAGAAATGATTGAAGCTACTTAGCTGTATCAGGCTCAAATTGTGTAAACTATTGAGACAACAACAGATATTACACGGACTCAATGTGCATGAAAGAGGTGCGAAGGTGGGGAAACTTTCATTCTTTTTCAATATCTAAATCTTCCGATTGAAGACTAGATAGCAGATATGCTGCGTCCCCAAAGAAAATGAAACATTTCTTTGTTAGGAAAGAAACGAGTGGCTGGTAGGGTTATAGCAAGAGTTGGCATGGGCTCACTGCCTGTTGCAATGATGGTCACCAAAGAATGTGAACCAATCAGAAGATGTGGCTGCCCGACTCAGAAAGTGGTTGGTGCAGAGTACTGATATTCTTTTAACTCTATTCTCACAACCTCTTTCTTTTTAACATTATGCTCACTTCTAACCAAACTCTCAGTTCCATTTTTTCGCTCCACACAATGAGAAAAACTCAACCGGATGAGTTATCTCCCCCACTCTTTGATTTAAGACCCCTCACCCCTCAATCACTCTAGGATAACTTCCGGGGTAGGAAACACTGGTTTACGTGAACCATGGAAGTTCTGTTTAAGCTCACACATAAATCCCATTAAGTCCTAACAAGAATAGTTGCTTAACAGTTAAACTGAACAGTTAAGTACAAAATGTATGATAACATTGTCAAAATGTATGCTCATGATATTTGAGCACTTTAACTTTGAAGAGTTCTCAAAACAAAGATATTGAATGAATGAAATCAAGAGAATGTTTTGAGAATCTGACAATATATCAATCAGATCAAATAAAATGGTTAGGGTATCAAAGAAGTGAATATTTTGTTTATATGAACAAATATAAACAACTTAGCAATGAAAGCACAAGATTAGAAATGATGATTGATGCTCAACATTTGAATTTCAAACGAGGGTATTACCATCGAAAAATTGTTTCGTTATGAGACATGGTAATAACAAATTCAAATGAAGTACTGAACCTGTGTGTGTGAATACTTTACAGTATAAAGACAAGATAATACGCAAGTATTGATCTTTCGAAACACACAGTCAGTTAAACATTAAAGCTCAAAAATGAAAAACATTTAAAATCACACTTCTAAATTCATAAAATCTTTTGAGAACCAGAAGTGGTTTGAACATTTCAGAAACCGTTTTTCATGTTCGAAAGTTGTTCTTCTTTCAAACAATCAGAGATCTAGATTAGAAGATACTTACATTTAAGCTCCCCCTCAAATCATGATAGAATGATATAGATCTATTAAGCTCCCCCTGGATATTTGCAAAATATCCAAGTCTGAACGTTGAAGAACGGGTCCTAATCTGTCATATGATCAGAAGCCATACTCCGTTGAAGTATGGGTTCTAAGCTGGTTTACTTAGAAGCCTTTATTCTCTTACTCCCCCTTGACAGTAGGTGCCTGCAACAAAGAATCAGTTTTCGGCTTTGGTACCCATTAGTATTTGGGTCCATGAATGTTAGTTGCAGTTCTTGTGGGGGTAACGGAATAAGAACCATACCAGAAATGATCACTGGATTTGTGAATCGGATCATGTGTACAGCAATAAGAACAATAGTATTTCTTACCTGACAACCTGAGTAATTGATCTCTCGAGTAGATATGATCAGGTTTACCTTTACGCGCATTGTTCTTTTTGGCTATGTGTGTATGCACACATGATTTATTACCTTTCAGCTCATCTTTCTTCTTATCTTCAACTGGTTTCTTCTTCCAGACCAGTTCCTCTTCTTTATATCTTCTTCTTCTCCTTATTTGTGTACCTAAACCATCTATATTGCTATCATAGAAAAGGTTAGTTTTACGAATCTAATAAAAAGATTTAACTGGCCTTTGTGAAGAGACAGATTTCTGATTTGAACTTGATACACTCTTTTCAAGAACTTTAATAGTCGAAGCAAAGTTGTCTCTTTCTTTGACAAGCAGGTCAAACTTCTTCGTGAACTCAGACTTCGTTTTCTGCTCTTTTAGTGCATTTGCAGATAGTTCAGTTAGCTTCTTAGTAAGCTTTTTGATCTCAGCCTCAAATACGCTTCTTTCTTCTTCAAATCCCTTCTCAGCATCGTTTCTCTGGTCGGATATTTCCTTGAAGAATCCCACATTCTTCTGTTCAATCTCCTTCTTCTCCTTTACAAACTTTTCTCTTTCCAAGATTATTACTTTCTCAAATTCAGAAACTTTCTGAGAAAGCTTGATACATTTCAGCTCAACTGCTTTCTTCTCATCAACACATTTTCTTGAAAAATCTGAGAACTTCTTTGCAAATGATTTCTCATATTCGGATTTATCCTTAGCATGCTTTTGCTCCAAATCAGATATTTTCTTTTCAAGATCGGCATTTGCATCTTTCAGTTCAGAGATCTTTTCCTCATATCTTTCAACCGAGACTGTTTGCTGAGTTTTAGCTTCCAAATTAGAAATCTTTCCTTTTAGCTCAGAGTTCTCAGCTTCCAATTCTCTTCCTGTTAATAAACCCTTTGGCCCTGGCATCAACCATTCAGTACAATCCCATAACTCTTTTCCTGTCATTTTGTAAGTATTTATTTGGCCATAAATTTCACTCAAAATGTCACGAAAAAAGTCACAAGAGATACTACTAGACATATAATTTCGAGCTAAATTATTGGCCCTCTCTCTTTTCTCCTGTTCCACGGGTGAAGCTTCTGCGGGAATTTGGGATTGCATCTCTCCTTCAGTCAAAGATAATCTGATATAATTTCCCACCTCGTGGTCGTCCACAAAGTACAAAAAATCAGCTTTCCACCGTTCATATTCTCCTTTGGACCGCAGACTTGGTTGGCTCACCATTTTAGATCGTATCGAATAGAATTAATTCGATCCGGCTTTGAAAAGAGATGGAACTTGAACGGTTTTAAACTTTTAACCTTAACTTTTCTGGATCAAACCTTCAGTCTCTTCGCTCTGATACCAATTGTAGATCCCAGTACAGTGCAATCAACAGATAATATGATCAATATAGAACAGTAATATAGCCACAACCTCTAGTCATATGATTAATATTCAATCAAAGGTTACAGGTTTACAGAAAGAATTTCTGATCAGAGAAAAGTAAACCTATTGACTACAGATCTGAAAATTATGAGACTAAAACTCTCTAAACTGTCTGACCTGAATTATGAGATAAATATGCCTTTATATACTTAGGCTTTACAAGATATTGGGCTTATGGGCTTGGACCCATCTAATTAATAAAACTATTAATTACTTACATTATGCACCCTTATAAATGCTTTATGCCACTTTCAACACACAGGACTTTCAGTCCTAACAACTTTGCATTAAGGTCCTCTTATTAGTTCCATTGATCGTTATTGCCGAGTTGGTTTTGGTAACTTATACATATTAAAGGGAAATATTAATAATTTTAGAGATGTCGCTAAAACGTTTATCGGGTTATCGGGTTGGTCGGGTTACTTTGAGCCTAAACCAATATCAACCCAATAGATTTGGGTTGTCCTAATTTTGTATCAATTATATGTCGGGTTACCTCGGATTGATTTTTTTCCGGGTTGGTCGGGTTGGGTTGATCGGGTTTTTGAGCACCTCTAATATAGAGAGAGTAAATTACACCATTGGTCCTGTGGTTTGCTCAGAATCTGGATATGGTCCCTATTTTGAAATAAGTACACCAGAGATCTCTGTAGTTTACATTTTGTTGCACTCTGAGTCCCTATCACTAACGCTGTTAAAAATCATCCATTAGTTAAGAGGCAATATAGTCATTTAACCTATTTTGACTACTTTGACCACTTTTCTCTCTCTTTGACCCACAACCTTTCTTCCTCAACTCAAAACCCACTTGAAACATATATATATATATATATATATATATATATATATATATATATATATATATATATATATATATATACACACACACACTATTGGTGTACCCGCGCGATGCAGCGCGGGTGAATCACTATTCCAAAACATTAATTTAGCCCTGAATCATGTTTCTTTGCCTCTTTCAATTTTATTTCATAAGTTTGCATGGTTAATTTGCAAGTCAACTAATATATAAAGTTGAAGGTTAATATGGTGTATCAACAAAATAGAATGGAAAAATAGTTGCACAAGTATTGGGCTTCTAAACCCATATACTCATAATTGATTACAAAACTTGAAATATTTTACTGAACAAAGAAATACAATCATTTGTAAATAATGTTCATCCATATATCCAGAATGTTGTTTAGTTTTCATGATGCATTCATCCGTAAATATTTTCTGCAAAAAACACACAATGATTTTAATAGAAACATATAGTACCAAATGTGTAATAATATAATTGTTGATTATACCTTATTCATCACGTAAAACTTCTTGATAGACGACATTTGAGATGTAGACTCCGACATGATTGAATTTTTTCACAGGCTTCACTAACACCCTCATATTGCCCCGTAATATTCCTCTGGTCAATGCCACGTAAAGTTACATGTGTGAGAATACTGATTCTGAATTAAGATATATATAACAGAATTCAGGATGGGTAATCTTCCAAATGCGAGATTGAGAGCTTCTTCCCTTCGAATTTGTCTCTTATTATCTGGTGAAGTTTTCAATGATATTTGGCTTATGCACACATAATTTGGCATCTTTGAATGACTTTTCCTGGATTCCATTCTAGGATATATATTTTGTCACCTTACATTGCAACTCTTTTCTATCTTAACTTAGTGATACTCAACAAATGGATCCCCAATAGTGTTTTTCTTTGATCTTGGTTTTCTTGTTTGCGATTTGCAGTTTCACATGCACCCATCTTACTTCCCTTTTGTATGGATGCAATTAATTAGCTACTTCTGTTTGTCTTCTTTAATTTAGTAAGAGCAATTCTAACCATACTATAAAAATGGTGATTTGTAGTATGGTGATACCATACTCCAAAATGAAAAAAAAAATTGTCGGCCCATTCTTTGTTTAGGAAAAAGATACCAAATTTGGTGTTAAACTATTCACCGTGCATAAACCAAGAAGCCCACCACTAATTGTATATTTTAGTTTTTTTTTTAAATAATATCATTATTTTTTTTTGAACGGCACGATAACTCACACACACGTTCCTGAGGTATCCGGGCTCTCATTCGAGGCAACCCGATTAATCCTCGGCGGCCTGACCAACCCTAAGGCCGACCCAACTAGTTGCAGCCCAGAGGACCTCCACAACTAGCCCCGAACCCCACTCCGAAGGATGAAGCCCAAAGCCTGATGACATTGAGTGAGCTTCACAAGATTCGAACTTGAGACCAATGGATACCATCCATTAGTTGTATGATAATCTATACTATATTATAAAGTACGGCTAAAAAACTCTTAAAACAATTTTTAAAACTTAATGTAACGTTATTTAATACTAATTATTTAAAATTTCATAAAAACAACTATTAAAGCTTTATGTAGTACATTTAATGTTATTTATTAACTTTCAATCCTTATCTCTAACTACTTTAACTCCCCTAAAATCACTCATCACTTCAATCCCCTAAAATCACTCACTGCATAATTAAATCAGGATAAAAATCAAAATTTAAATATAAAATATCTAAAATATAATTATGAAAATCTAACAGAATATTTAATGTTTATTTAAAAAAAAACATTATATTATTAAATCTAAAATAAATCACATTATTATTAAACTATCGGAAAAACTCTTAAAAACAAACTTTTATGCATTAAATACTGTTTATTGATACACATTACTTAATATTCAAGATTAAAAGTAATGATGCTTAAGTTCAAATTTCTAAAGGTATATGTTTAAATTCATAACTAACTAATAAACACAATCAAAACAAGATAAACATCTTAATTTAATTATAAAGAATTTAAAATATAAGATAATCATTGAATTCTAACAAAATACTTAATTTTTTACGCTTTTAGTTATTTATAAATTATAGATATTGTATTTAAAAACGTTTATTAATAATGAAAATGGTTCTTTTATATAGGCTCATCAATTTGGTCTTCTTTTTTGAAGTATGAAGTATGCTTGGAGTTGATTATTTTGTTTAGTGTCAATGGTCCCATCACTTGTGTTTTAGTGTTATTTTGTGTTATGGGTTGGAGTTGGTCTAATCAGCAGCTATGGTTTATATATCTTACCGCAAATTGCTATGACCCGTTGGATCCAAATGGGAATGTTACAGTAGCTTCTGACATACTTCAATAGATATGGTTGTGTGGTTAGTATTGTGATCAACAATTACTTAAAATTTTCTCTTATTCAATTCAAGATGCATTTTCAATTTGCTGTTGCATTCCACTTGGCTCTGTTGGAACCTTTGTATGTATGATTCTTTATTTTTGCTTGGTTTCATCTTAATAAGATGCTTAATAGATGAAATCCTATTAGAGTCTACAACTGATCATATCAAGTTGAAAGTTTTCATTATAACTTAAAAAATCGTAGGTATGTGTGCAAGAAAACCCAAAGGAGCTGAGGGAGAGTTTTTGATATCGTTATTTAAAATTCTCTTCGATCATCTTAATCGGTTATTGTAGGAAAGGGTAAGTATCCAAAACTACTATCAATATTGTCATTTAAGCAAACTTGGATTGAAGCTGGGGTTCACATGGAGGAACAAGGAGGTAATTTTGGGGCCGTTTACCCAAATGCTTACCCGATAAGCGCTTACCGATAAAACTCGACACACTAACTTACTTTACCGGGTAATTGTTTAATAAACGGCCCCTTAGTCAATATCTGGTGCTATTGCAACACACATAGGGAATTGCTCTAGTTTCAAAGACGCGATACCATATTGTTGTATACCCACCCCACAAATAGTCGATCTCATGTGTGGTGGTGTTCTTGCTGCCAGAGCAATTAATGCTACGCAATAATCTTACTCTTTCAACATGTTTGTGGGTAACTTGCAAGTAAATTCTTTGTTATAGATGCCTGTAAATTTTACTTGTTGCCCTATGGAAGACACAAACCAACAGTGGGACTGTGGGAGGTGACTCTTAAACTGTTAAACAACAAATTGTTGTTTACTATGCCATTTCGATGGCCATAAATCTTACCCGGCAAGATAAAAGTGGAAGGTGACTCTTACCCGATAAGTGCATACAAGGTAAAAGTTTTACTTACTATGCCATTTTGATGGCCGATAATCTTTCCTGGTTATACACAAACACACCAAATATGGTGCCTCTCGTTAATTTGATCTTTCTTCAAGACATTTAGGGGGCGTTTACCCTTTTCCCAAATATTTACCCGGTAAAATCTTACCGGGAGAATCTACACTAATATTTAACTTATTAGATAATTAAGATTTTGGTCAATCAAAACAACATCATGTGCAATAATTTACCCGGTAAGCGCTAACCGGGTAAGCGTCGTCACCCACACTTACTATGTAAGACTCTCGGTCTTTGAAATGGCTCTTACCGGGTAAGATTCTACGTCCTTGCCATGTACATCCAATAAGGTAATTGACCCGGTAAGCACTTACCGGGTAAGCGTTTGTTAAACGACCCTTAGACATGAAATTGGTGAGAATATAAAGTTTGACGGATGAAAGAACACTTTTGACCGCCCAAGTTTGATAGTGGTAGAGATTAAAAGTCTGGAAAAAAATCATGAAAGCTGAAAATAGAAGGAAGAGTTTTTTTTGTAAGAAAGAAACATATAATTGTGTCGTATCGGTGGTGGTGAGATTAAGAAAGAATCTGTGTAAAGGAAGAAGGGAAACTCTGCAGCGTGTCCCTTTTCTGAAAAAACTATGCATCCTGCACATGTCAAACTTAGTGGTGAGGTTTGAATCAATGCATCATAAAATTGTACATGGTGCTCCAGCCATGTTTGGCTACAAGAGGAACAATAGTGTTAGGAGTGAAAGTCCTGTGCGTTGAAAGTTGATTAAAGCATTTATAAGGGTTTAAATTGTAATTAGTTGAAAGTTAATGTAAATGGGCCTAAAGCCCATTAGGCTTTAGTCGCTCCATATATAAAGCATTTATTATTGAGTTTTAGGGTTAAAAGAGTTTTAGAAGTTTAGATTTCATTCATAATTCTCTAGTCAATAGGTTTACATTTACTGATCAGATATTCTCTCTGTAAACCTAAACCCTTTCATGGAATATTAATCATATGACTGTTGTGGCTATATTATTGTTCTTCATTGATATAACTATTCGTGATTGCACTGTACTGGGATCTACAATTGGTATCATAGCAGAATCGAATTAATTTTTATTTGATACGATAAAAAAGGTTTGTCTAAAACCCTTTAAGTGCTTATTAGATAATATTTTTATTGATCGATTCTTTTTCCTGGATTAAATTTTTTTCTGGAAAATCAAGTTTGGTTGAATTGATTGATCTGATTTCCTGCCATATCGAATTCCTAAAATATGGGTTAAGGTTTCTGAATATCGATTTTTTTTCCTGGTGTGAATTTGCATATTGTTTATGTTTTTCGCATAAATCAATTAAGTTTTCGAATCTGGATTTTGGTCGAATAATTGATTTTCTGAGTTTCTGGGAAATTTTCTGGGTTGAGCTATATCGATTGCTTCTGATTAATCTGTTTGTTCAAGTGCTTATCTGTTCGTTTAATCAAAGTGATCGATTGCATCTGTTTGATCGATTTTATCGGAAGAGTATCGGTTTTTAATTTGATCTGTTAATCGATAAGTGTTATCATCGACCGGACAATCCCTCGACCGAACTCTAGTGACCGGTGCCTTGACCGGTTCCTTGTTGATCGGTTTCTGCGACCGGACCCATCTCGTACGACCGGATCCTTGTTTGGACCGGTGTCTGTGTTGACCGGTACTTGTACTCGACCGGATCGCTTTGTGTTTTGACCGGTACTTGCGGTGGAATTAGTTTTTTTTGGACGGTGGAATTAATCTCTTGTTTTTTTTAATGTGTTTAATTGAAATTGGTGGCTACGCTTTTCATGGTGTAATCGGCGGCTATTCTGCATCATATATATATATATATCATTTACTTCGACCGGACTTCCCACCACCCATAACTTGGGGTTGCCTAGAGGCTTCAGAGATGATAGGCGACTCAAGTTGAGAAGTTATCCTTGAAACATCATCGTCTCTAGACCTCTTCATCCCGATCTAAAAACAACACATAAGACCAGCAGTTGACCCCTCACTACAGATCACCATCAACAATTCTACTTCTATTTCACCATTGAATCTTTCAAAAATCACATATACATACGTGTGTATGTATCTACACTCTCTGGTCTGCATGATTGTGTGACTTGTGATAGTTGCCATCAACTCCCGACCGGTACTATCATCCTCCCGGTGTCTCGACCGGACCATCTATAGCCCGGGGTCTCACTCCTCGCCCGGTGCCATCAACTCCCGAATCATCTTCTGACCGGTGCCATCAACCCCCGACCGGTGACTAGCTAAGACCGGTGTCTATCTACGCCCGGTGTCTCGCTAAAATGTCTATCGACCGGACCATAAACGACCGGGTTTGACCGGTATCTCTACCTCACCAAGTTTCAAGTTTCGATCGGTTATCGAAAAAATCTTTCGGTTGATTCGGTAGTGTTCGGGAACAAAGTTTTTCAAGTTTTAAACTGGTAAGGGTTGTTTACAAAGCTTAAACGATCGAGAGTTTGAGATTTTGAGAGATTTTTTCGAGTTTTAATCAGTTGAGGGAGCTTAAGAGAACCTAAACGATCATTTTTGGTCGAAAAGTTTTATCCCATACTTTTTTTTTAAGTTTTCAATTGTTTTCCGAAAAGTTTTCCGTTGGTTCGTTTGTGATCGTGGGTTGACCGGTTGAATTTTAATCTGTTAAGGACTGATCAGGGAGCTTTAACGATCGTGTTGCATTGAAAATTTCTAATCGTTTCGAAGCTTTGCAGGTTGGCTCAACAAGGAAGACGATGAATAGTGTTTCCGTTAGTTTGCCGTTAAATGCTTAACATTTTGGTCCTTTTTCCGTTAAGTCTCCGTTAGTCCGGTTAGTTTGTTAGTTTGGTTAGTTTTATTTCATTTTTAGTCCTTTTTCAGTTAGTTTTTAGTTAAGTCCGTTAGAAGTTTTAATTATTACACTTTTAGTCCCTCTAGTTAGTAGTTTTAGTATATGTCATTTTTAGTCCTTCTAGTTTTAAGTTTCAGTTTGCGTCATTTTTAGTTCTTCTAGTTTTAAGTTTTAGTTAGTGTCGCTTTAGCCCCCGTACTTCAAGGTTTCAGTAGTTCGTCATTTGTGACCCTAAACTTTCAAGTTTCACACGTTGTCACTTTTGGTCCTTGCACTTTAGAGTTTCATCTCTTGTCAAGTTCAGTCCCTGGACTTTAAGATTTCCAAGTAACAATGAGTTATCTTCAACTTTCTCGGTTAGAGGACGACAATGACTGGCCCAAGAAAAGGAATAAAGATCTTGAAATGGAGTTAGAATCCCATTCATATCACCCTTTGTTTTTTAAACAAATAGACTCTCTTAACCAAGAGATTTCAGATCTCAAAAGAGCAGTTGATATAAAGAAAAAAGATCTACATGAAGCTTCAAAGAAAATATCTAAACTTGAACGAAAAGTTGCAGATTTTGAAGCACGAGAAGAGAAGACACTGGAACTTGAAGAGAAACGTAAAGATGTGGAGAGTGAAAACCTGGAGCTGAAGAGAAGACTTGCTGTTTTTGAACAAGAAAAAGTTGATTTTTTCAAATGAAAGAAAGAACTTTGAAAGAAAGATTCTTGATGAAAGATAGGTTTTTGAGCTTCAAAATGCGAAACTTTCTCAGCAAGTTTCTGATTTTGAGAAAGAAATAATCTTGGAAAGAGAAGTTTGTCAAGGAGAAGAAGGAAATTGAACAGAAGAACGTTGGATTCTTTAAGGAAATATCTGATCAAAGAAAGGATGCTGAGAAGGGATTTGAAGAAGAAAGAAGTATATTTGAGGCTGAGATCAAAAAGCTTACTGAGAAGCTATCTGAACTATCTGAAAGTGTGCTGAAAGAGAAGAAAACGAAGTCTGAATGCGAGACGAAGATTGACCTTCTTGTCAAAGAAAGAGACAGTCTTGCTTCAAAGATTAAAGAGCTTGAAAAGACAGCATCAAGTTCAACTCAAAACACTGTTTCTTCCAAGTGGTCGGTTACATCTTTTGTTCAGATTCGTAGTACTAACCTTTTCTATGATAGAAATATAGATGGTTCAGGTACACATCGACGAAGAAGGAGATACAAGGAAGAGGACCTGGTCTGGAAGAAGAAACCAGTTGAAGATGAGAAGAAAGATGGGAAGAAAGATGAGCTAAAAGGAAAGAAATCATGTGTACATACACACAAAGCCAAAGAGAACAATGCATGTAAAGGTAAACCTGATCATATCTACTCGAGAGATCAATTAATCAGGTTGTCAGGTAAGAAATACTATTGTTCTTATTGTCGTACACATGATCCTATTCACAAGACTAGTGATCATTACTGGTATGGTTCTTATTCCATTACTCCCATTCGAACTATAACTAATATTCATGGACCCAAATACCAGTGGGTACCAAAGCCTAAAAGTGATTTTGTGTTGCAGGCACCTACTGTCAAGGGGGAGTAGAAGAACTAAGGCTTCTAAGTAAATCAACTTAGAACCCGTACTTCAACGGAGTTTGACCTAAATCATTTTATCATGATTTGAAGGGGAGCTTAAAGGTAAAAATCTTCTAATCTAGATCTCCGATTGTTTGAAAGAAGAACAACTTTCGAACATGAAAAACGTTTTCTGAAATGTTCAAACCACTTCTGGTTCTCAAAAGATTTTATGAATTTAGAAGTGTGGCTTTTAAATGTTTTTCAATTTTGAGCTTTCATGTTTAACTGACCGTGTGTTTCCAAAGATCAATACTTGCGTATTATCTTGTCTTTATACTGTAAAGTATTCATACACACCGGTTCAGTATTTTATTTGAAATTGTTATTACCATGTCTCATAACGAACCAATTTTTCGATGGTAATACCCCCATTTGACATTCAATGTTGTTGAGCATCAATCATAATTTCTAAATTTGTGCTTTCATTGCTAAATTGTTTATATTTGTTCATATAAACAAAATATCCAGTTCTTTGATACCCTAACCATTTTATTTGATCTGATTGATACATTGTCAGATTCTCAAAACAATTCTCTTGATTTCATTTCATTCATTCAATATCTTTGTTTTGAGAAATCTTCAAAAGTTCAATTGCTCAAATCTCATGAGCATACATTTTGACAATGCTATCATACATTTTGTGCTTAATTGTACAAGTTAAACAGTTGAACAATTATTCTTTTTAGGACTTACATGGGATTTGTGTGAGAACTTAAACAGAACTTCCATGGATTCACGTTAACCAGTGTTTCCTACCCCGGAAGTTATCCTTGAGTGATTGAGGGGTGAGGGGGCTTAAATCAAAGAGTGGGGGAGATAACTCATCCGGTTGAGTTTTTCTCATTGTGCTGAGCGGTAAAATGTAAATGAGAGTTTGGTTAGAAGTGAGCTTTAATGACAAAAAGAAAGAGGGTGTGAGAACAGAGTTAAAAGAATATCAGAACTCTGCACCAACCACTTTCTGAGCCGGGCAGCCACATATTCTGATTGGTTCACATTCTTTGGTGACCATCATTGAAACAGGCAGTGAGCCCATGCCAACTCTTGTTATAACCCCACCAGCCACTCGTTTCTTTCTTAACAAAGAAATGTTTCATTTTTTTTGGGGACGCAGCATATCTGCTATCTAGTCTTCAATCGGAAGATTTAGATATTGAAAAAGAAGGAAAGTTTCCCCACCTTCGCACCTCTTTCATGTACATTGAGTCCGTGTAATATCTGTTGTTGTCTCAACAGTTTACACAATTTGAGCCTGATATAGCTAAGTAGCTTCAATCATTTCTACACTTTCACGAGCACACAAGGAATGAGTTTTCTTGTCATAACATTCATAGAAAATTCCTTTGTGGTTTTTCGATGATTGAATGGAAGCCCTGGGGGAGTGAACATCACAAAAGCTCCTTTCCAAAGTACATCTATTGTACAAAGTGGCTCTGTGCTACTTACAGGCATACTAACTGTTTCATCTGTTGAATCAGGGTTACATTGTTAATTATATCTGAATTTGAAAAGATTCGAATATATACATTTCATGAATTGACGGATAATCAGATCAACGGGCGGAGAATGTCAAATTATTATGAAGGGAATATTGTTCGTCTTTACAAAGGGAGAAATCAAAGAAAGTGCTGAAATTGAAGAAGTTTTGATGATCATGATGTTCACAATCATCAAAAAGGGGGAGAAATTTTACGAAGTTCAATTTCAAAGTTATAAAGAAAGAAAGTTCTGTGAAAAGATTTGTGGAGAAATTTCAAAGATTTGCTAGAGATCAAAGAGACGAAGATATGAGTTCAATGTTGTTTCAATATTCAAAGATGAAGATTTCAAAGATTGTATTTCTTCTATCCCGTATCATATGGTGTTTGCTAAGTTGATTCCTCCTACAAGCTGATTGAAACAAGTTCTTAAGATGAAAGTTTATTCAACGCGCGGTTCAAAGACAGATTCTTTGTTTTAAACTGAAGATGCACCGTGGAATGTTACGTAACTCACACTTTATCTTTCTTGTGTGCTGATCCGATGTGTTGAGTTTCTACACTTGAAAGTTGCTTGATAGTGCATTCAGTTGAGGCTACTGTACATTGAATCTGGTTACAAAGTTGAAATATGAAGACCAAGAGCTTTATTCAAGGGGAGCTTGGAAAGACATGAAGACATGCAACATCAAAGTTTTTCAAAGATTCAAGAGGGAAAGAAGATCAAGGCATGAAGATATCAAGAAGATAAATGCCTTATTCAACTTTAGGGGGAGATTGTTAGGACTGAAAGTCCTGTGCGTTGAAAGTTGGTTAAAGCATTTACAAGGGTTTAAATTGTAATTAGTTGAAAGTTAATGTAAATGGGCCTAAAGCCCATTAGGATTTAGTCGCTCCATATTTAAAGCATTTATTATTAAGTTTTAGGGTTAGAAGAGTTTTAGAAGTTTAGATCTCATTCATAATTCTCTAGTCAATAGGTTTACATTTACTGATCAGATATTCTCTCTGTAAACCTGAACCCTTTCATTGAATATTAACCATATGACTAGAGGTTGTGGCTATATTATTGTTCTTCATTGATATAACTGTTCGTGATTGCACTGTACTGGGATCTACAAATAGCCACAAGAAGAAACCTACCATTATGAGGAAGAAAAACATGAATTTGGATGAACAATTTCTTGGAAAAGAAGGAAAGAACAATACCTAAATGATGCCCAAAAACGAATTGGTCCAGCCATGTTTGGCTGCAAGAGGAACAATAAGACAAAGAAGAAACCCACCTAAGAAGAAACCTACCATTCTAATGAAGAAAAACACGAATTTGAATGAACAATTTCAAGGGAAAGGAGGCAAGAACATTACCAAAACGATGCCCAAAAACGAATTGCTCCAACCATGTTTGGCTGCAAGAGGAAAAATAGCACAAAGAAGAAACCCACCAATTGTCCAGATGAAATTTGTATAACAGCTTATGGAACAGTGCAGAATAAGCATCATAGATCGATAGATTAGGCAGTGAACCAAAATAGGAGTACAAACTTGTTCAAGTATCGAGAAGAACAATCGCTCATGCTCTTGGGTACCTGCACCAAAAAAAAATCCCAACAAGTGTAAAAAAACCTTACGATAAATTATTTATGCAAGATTATAAACCAATAAGCAGTGAAGAACAGGTCGATTTGGAATTCATACCAGAGGAAACTTAGATTTTGATCGAGAGAACAGTACGTAGGAGATGATATTTCATATTTGAATGTTAAACGTGATGGAGCCTGCAGAGAAAGAGACAGATGGAGAGAGAAGCGGGAATTTTTAAACAAATTCATGGGGAGAGAAGCGGGAGTTACTTTGAAACAAATTTGAGGGAAGGGTGTAAGCTTTGCTGACTTGTACATTGTGCACTCTTATTTGTAATTAAGAGTTTTTCAAAATTTATGCATAAAATTGTTGTACATCATGCTTAAAGACTTGTCTTTAAGATATTTAGTGTAAACCAATATTACTACCAGGAAAGTTCAAATGAAAACTCATTTTTCATTGTGTGCGTGAGGACAAAACTCAGCCACTCGATCTTTTTTGATCCAACAACTAATATTAAATAGAGTTTTTAATTTTAAAATGCTTAGGGGTAAAAATGGAAGAAAATTTAAAGTCACGCCTACCATATTTGACTTTTTATTTTCTTTTTTAATAAAAACTTTTTACCCGATTAAAGTTTAAAATAAATTATCTTAAAAATTACTAATATTTTAATCAAACAAATTACATAAAAAAACGAGAATTTCGTGCTATTCGATATGACATCCATCTCGATATAGTTTTTTTTGTCGTTTTAACCGTTTTTTTACGTGAACTGTTATATATGTGTTATATTCATTATGAATATTTATGTACGTTCAAGTTTGTACAACACCTCGACACCGTAAGTATGTAACTCAACATCACCTTTTTCAACACTTTCTTCAACGTCGTAAGGCATCACGTTTCTTCAACACCGTAACCCAACACCCAACAAGACGAATCGAGAACCTATCGAGTAATTCTATTGTGAATCGGGGAACAAAAAAGAGCGCGTCACGTCTCCACATCTTCACAGGCCATTCATGTGCTATTCATCATGAATAATGTATCATTCAGGATGAATAATACAACAATCAGGGTGAATAATTCACGATTCATGAATTCGTGTATTATTCGTCATGAATGTTGTGTAACTCATCCTGAATACTATATTATTCATCATGAATAATGAATGAACGTTCACATTTGTTATTCATACTGAATGTGGGACATCCGGGGATGCGCATACATATTCATAATGAATTAAACCAAATTTCGGTTGTGAATTGGGAAACAAAAGAAAGTGCGCCATGTGTCTACACCTTCACGGATCATTCATATATTATTCATCATGAATAATTTATCATTCAGGATGAATAATAGAACATTCAAGGTGAATAATACACGATTCATGATAAATAATACATGGATCATGGATTCGATTATTATTCATCCTAAATACTGTATTATTTATACCGAATACTGTATTATTCATCATGAATAGTAAATGAACGTTCACCTTTGTTATTCATACTGAGTGTTAACACCCGAGGACGTGCATGCATATTCATAATGAATATAACACATATATAGAATTTCACGTAAAAAACGATTAAAACGAAAAAATCCTGAATATTGTATTATTCATCCTGCATACTGTATTATTCATCATGAATAGTGAATGAACGTTCACCTTTGTTATTCATACTGAACGTGGACACCCGAAGACCTGCATGCATATTCATAATGAATATAACACGTATATAGAATTTCACGTAAAACACGGTTAAAAAGAAAAAAAAACTATATCGAGATAGATGTCATATCGAAGAGCACGAAATTCTCGTTTTTTTAATATAATTTGTTTGATTAAAATATTAGTAATTTTTAAGATATAATTATTTTAAAGTTTAAGGGGATAATTTTTTTAATTAAAAATAAAAAGTCAAAGTCAAAGAAGGTAGGCATTGATTCAAAATTACAATTTTGTCCTTAATCACTTCCCAATTAACCTTATTATGTATTAACCATTGATTAGTTTTCCAAATTTTGATCAATGGTTAAGATTTGTTCTCATGTGCACAATGAAAGATGGGTTTTCATTTGAACTACCCCAAATATATATATATATATATATATATATATATATATATATATATATGTATATATATATAGAGGTGGTTTCAATTGGAAACCATATTAGATTGGAAACTTTGGAAACTGTCAATTTCATTGGTTAAATTAATGAAATTGGTTAATAAAGTTGTTTAATATGATCAAGTTGTTTCATGTAATTCTTTTGTTAATGAAATTGTTTCATATATTTGTGTTTTTTATGTAGTTTCATCTTTTTTTCTCATTCTGATGAAATTGTTTCATGTATTTTTGCAATCTGATGAAACCTTTTCATTTTTACATAAAAAACACGAATATATGTAACGCTTTCGTCAATAAAAGAATTATATGAAACAATTTCATCAAATTAAACAATATAATGAAACAATTTCATTAACTTAACCAATGAAATCGAGGGTTTCCACGGTTTTCAAAATTAAAGTGGTTTCCATTTGATCGTTCCTCTCTCTCTCTCTCTCTATATATATATATGGTGCGTTTCATTTGAAAACCAAGTAATTCGTGTAAACTTTGCAAACCAATCATAACCATTCATCAAGTCTAATAAATATATGATTTTATTATGTTTCCTAATCTAAAGTCATGATCATAATAAATGAACCTTATCATCTTCCATATATATCACAATCATTATTAATGAATCATAATAATTATCTATAAATATATATATTGTATCCTAAACTAGTGGTTTGCAAAGTTTATACGAATTGCTATATATATAGGGAGAGATCAAATGGAAACCACTCTAATTTTGCAAACTGTGAAAACCGTCGATTTCATTGGTTAAGTTAATGAAATTGGTTCATGAAATTGTTTAATTTGATGAAATTGTGTCATATAATTTTTTTGTTGATGAAATTGTTTCATATATTTGTGTTTTTTATGTAAAAATGAAATTGTTTCATTATTTTCTCATTACGATGAAATTGTTTCATGCATTTTCTCATTCTAATGAAACTTTTTCATTTTTACATAAAAAACACAAATATATAAAACAATTTCACCAAGAAAAGACTTGTATAAAACAGTTTATCTAATTTTACAAATTCATGAAACAATTTCATTAGCTTAACTAATGGAATCGACGGTTTCCATGGTTTTCAAAATTAATGTGGTTTCCAAATGAAACTACCTATATATATATATATATACATATACATACACCATCACCATAACACTATCGTTAATCTCTGGATAGAAACCCAACTTTCCACCTCCCTTGCATCACCATGACACCATCTTAATCTACTGCTCCTTTTTTACAGTTACACCTTTCCTCACCTATATATATTTATATATATATATATATATGTGTGTGTGTGTGTGTGTGTGTGTGTGTCTGTGGATATTTTTACATCAGTTCCTACTGGTACATCTTCACGATCTTCTCTTCATGATCTTCCAATATCTGAGTTGACTGATTTGCTTTACGCTCGTCTATTGTCTATGTCACCGCCCCAACATCAAGATCAAGATCTGATTTCTCTTCTAAGGAATTTCCAGCATACGCCGCCTCCAGTTCCTACGTCTGATTCTGAGAGAATTACTGCTTTATCTGAAGAGTTCCAGTCTTTCCGATCTGAAGTTCAATCTAGTTTTGCTGATCTTAAGTCTTTCATGACTCGAGCCTTTTCTGAACTTTCTAACAGATTTGATCTTCATACACAGAGTTGCAGAACTGAGGCAGGTCCGTCTCTTAAACGCCGACATGACCAAGATGATCCAGATCATCAAGGCCATGAGGGGGAGATGGTAAAGAGACCGAGAGTGGAAGGATCTTCTTCAGCTAGAAAAGATCAATCTAAAGAAGAGGTGGCTGGTGATACAGAAAAGAATGCTGACAACGTTCAAGACTGTAGCATTCAAGATCTAGTGAATGTCATGATTGAAAATGTTGATTTGTCTTCTATGTCAAATGTACTGAACATTTCTAAACAAGATATAGAGAATAATATGCAGATTGTTGTTTATATTGATCATGACACTGCATCAAGGCCAATTGATTTAGAGGATTCTGAAGCTGCAAATGACATGAGGTCATTCTTTGCAAATTTCATTGAGATTAACTCAGATGATGATGATGACACAAGATTTGAGAAGATTTGCAAAGTAAAAGAAGAAGAATGTGAAGACATAGTTGTGATATCTGACACTGAAGATGACACTGTCTTTATGGATGCTAAAGACGAAGAAATTTCAAACACGCTTTATGGAGATCTTTCATCTCAAGAAGAGATTCCTGAAAATGCTCCAGCTACTTCTACTCCTGCTGATGACACTGCTCCGACTACCACTGCTCCTTCAGGTACATTTGAAGTTGGTCAGTCGTCAAGAGCACAAGCTGATGTTCCTCTTTCTGAATCTGTGATTCCACCGTCTATTCTCGAAGAAGGACCAGCTTTGACCAGGCACGAAAGACAAAGAAGTCTTCAACAAAGGTATATGGCTTCAAGGCAAAGATCTACTTTCCTAGAAGATTCACAGAGTAATATTTTTGTTTCTAGAAGAAGGCCGATCAACATTTATGCTATCCTTGGTGTTGAAAAGGAGTCAGAGGCATATCAGTATGAATACTTGATGCTCATCAAGTGTCAGCGCCGTAGAAACAATCTTGTATCTTCTCCGCATCTGATTGTCCGAGTTATCAGCGTCACGATAAACAAGTTAGTTAATATCTGGTATCCGGAATTCGAAGTGGAAAGAAGAGATTGCAATCGATATACTTTCTCTGAGGCAGATTTTTCAGATGTTTCTATTGATGATATTGAGTTTTTATATGATAATTTCAGGAATCTTTATCATAGAACTCAGGATGTTTCTCAAGCGTTATTTGTGATCAAAAGATTCATACGACGGCAAATCAGATTCTTCAGAGTATTTGATTTTCAGATGGCTGTTGAAAGTTTTCAGCCTGTAGTGAACCTTCAAAGACCCAATCGAAGCTTGCCAAACTTAGAGTCTTATCCTTTATTCACCGTAGTTCAAGATCCATATGGAGTTGTATACAAGAATGGATCAAGTCAAAAATTCTTCCTCAGATTTGAAAAAATTGGTCATTACTCTGATGGAACCTTGAAGGTGATCAAGCTTCACTTGGAGCAACGTCTGAAAGAAGCTGAAAGAAGATTTTTGGAAACGAGAAGTAATACATTCCTGATTGATAATGAAGAGATTCGACTTCTCAAGAGGACAATGAATACAATTCATGAGAGATTGAATCTCCGCTCAACTCTAAGACGACTGGATGTTTTAGTTGGATTGAATAGACTTCGTCAAAGAGAAGAGCGTCAATGATTACTAAGGGGGAGATTGTTAAGTCTGATTTTGTAGTAATCATTGTAATTATTATCCTAGTCTAAAATGTGCTTAAATGAGCTTATCTGTATTGTTAAGGCTAGGGGTATTTAAGTCCCCTTAGTCTTTTGTGTTTGTAACTTTGAGATCACATTTGAATAGAACGTAAACTTTGGAGCTCTCTACTTTCTCATATATATATATATATATATACACCTGCAACTCCTATTTCTAAAAGAAAAATAGGCCTCACATGCACACACATACTACATATATATACACAGATCACATACACAATAGATGAAAAAAACCCACTTGCAATTCCTTATCCCGAAAAAACACAAGTACAATTTGTGTTTGCGTTAACGGAGATATATATACACTCTCTTGTCATCTCTTTAGCGTGTACATATCTTCGATGTTTCCCTTCATTGTTTCTTTCCAGATATGTCGGTCTTGCATCAACATTTTGGCTCATCCGAGGAATCGAGAGTGGAATTGAGTGTATATCGTCAGATAGGAGGGTTCTTCATAAGCTCAAAAGCCTTTGCACTAACATAAGACAGCCCCACGTTTCCTGCTCCTAATTTTGGTTTCCAATTTTAGCTTCGCCCATACAAGACACAGACCAAGGGTAATGGGTTTTGAATCAAGGTATTTCGAGAATAAAACCCAATACTTAATTTGCACAGAGAGAGAGAGAGAGAGAGAAAGAGGGAGAGAGAGGGGGGACAATTTTATGGTCATGGCAGTGGTGGAGATATAGTGGTGAAGAAGTTAATGCGTTCAATGATGTAGCAAAGGGGGGGTTGAACGGTGAACGATGAGTGGGATTTGTGATAGCTTGACGAGGGTAGTGGTGGAAGGTGAAGTTGGGGAAAGGCTTACGGTGGTGCAAAATGGGTAGCCGAAAAGAGGGACGAGGGAAGGCACTGGAGTTGGATGCTAGTGCTGGAGAACACCGTCGGCTATAAACATTTATTGGGGGTGGGATGTTCATGTTGCAGGTGTGTATACATATATATAATAAATATATTATAATCTTATATTTAATATATTATAATATAATTTATTAGTATAATCTTTTACTTTTAATTAAGAAATGAGATAATATGTAAACTGACAAAATTGCCCCTTGAGTTAACGGACTAGAGTTAACAGAGTTAGAGGAAGGGACCTAGCTCGTAAGGAAATGCAAACCACAGAGACCTCCAGTGTAGTTATTTCAAAATAGGAACCATATCCAAATTTTGAGCAAACCACAGGGCCAACGGTGTAATTTACTCATTTATATGTAGCCTTAGGTTCATTTGAGAAACGGTAAATGTATGAGAAATAGAGAAGTAATCATAGCCTTTTCATACGGTCAAGATCGAATTTGACTGGTCTAATATTGCATCTTTGACTGGTCAACAATTGCGGCTTTAACTGGTCAAAAGTTGCGGCTATTCCAAAAATAGAACGACAGTTTCGTAATTTTTACAAATACACGGGATGAGTTCATATATTAAATTGTATGATTCACATATGAGCTCTTTTAAGTGATTCATATATAAACCTTTGTGATTCATATATAAACCAATTAACTGTAGGTTCATATGTGAATCAGTTGAAATAATTAACAGATTCGCAAATGAACCTTTGTGATTAACATATGAACTAATTAATTGATTCTCATATGAACTAATTAACTGATTCACATATGAACGTATAGTTCATATATGAATCACATAGGTTCACATATGAACTCGTCTTGCGTATTTTATGAAACTAACCCTTTATCTTCTATAGACCACACAAGGAATTATCCGGTGCTTCATGGTCAAAGCCGCAAATGGTGACCAGATAAAGGGCTAGGATCATTTCTCTATTTCTCATACATTTAACATTTCTCAAATGAACCTCTCCCTATATATGTATATATACCGGGGTAATCTTTTGCAACACAAATTTAATGTGAAACTGATGCAACTTAATCAATAGTTGATATAAATTGCAGGTGTTAGTGTATAAATTGTATCCAAGATTTAATGAGAAAAGTTAGAGTATGTAAAGTCAACAAAGTCAACTTTAGTTGTTTGAGAGTTTCTAACTTGTATGATTTAGTTCTGTGAGAAAAGTCTTGTTATGAGAGTTTAATCTCATGAGAGTTTCTTAGTTGATATAAATAGTAGTTGTGTGTTGTAAGTGTTTGAAGATATTGGATTGTAACTGTTACATATCAATACATACGATTTGGAAATTCTCTCTACTCTCTCTCTAGATCTTGAATGTCATATCATTGTTTGTTTGTGCTTGATTGAATTGGGAAATTTACACTATCAATTGGTATCAAAGCTATATCCAATCATACTCAGAAGGATTACATCACCAAATTTGGATCGAATTTTTGAAAAATCAGAACAAGCAGATCGTATCATTTTTTTCACTGTTGAATCAAATTTCATTTGAATAATTGTTGTTTGTGTGTGAAATTGATTTCATGATGATCGATTAATATGTTAGAATGTTTCTTGTTTAGATTTGATCACGAATTTCACACTTAATCGAGTTCAATTTTTGAAATTTTGGTTTTCTTGAAAAATGTTCATCGAACACTGTTGTGAATTAATTCATCGTGCTTTGTTGTTTTTAATTTCAAATCAATATTAGAAATGTGTTCTATATGATAAATTGATCATTTCTGTAAATTTTCTAGTTCCAATTTCAGGTATTAAGGATTTTGGATCGATTTTTGAACATCAGAGTCAAGAACGCGCTAGATCTGTTCTTCGCGCAAATCAAGAACACGCACCAACTAAAGAACACGCACGATGATCTTTGAGAGTTTCTGTGTGGTTCGCGCATAAAGCTCTTGCGAGAAGTGATAAAATGTGCATAAGCATTCTGCGAGTTTATAGTTCGCGCACAACACATTCAACGAGAAGTGTAATGAATAGTGACTTGCGAGTTGCTTAGACGTGCGAGTTTCAAACTTAGCGAGTTCTTAGTTTGTCAAAATTTTTCTAAGTTTCGAACGTGCTCAATACATGACTTTGCGAGTTTGCATTCGTTTGCGAGAAGTTCATAATTTGAATTTTTCCAAGTCCAATTCACGGACGAAGCATCCTGCGAGAAGCAACTTCGCGCACGACGCTATTTGCGAGTTTCTTAGTTCGCGCACATAGTAGTCTGCGAGTTTCTCAAACGCGCATACAACTGTTAGCGAGAAGCTTTGTGAATAGTGCTTTGCGAGTTTTGTGGTTTGCGAGTTTCAAGTATCTGCGAGTTCTGAACTTAGTTTATTTCTGAAAAAGATTTTCAAGTGGTGATCTAAGTTTGACTTTCAGTCAACTTTTCGGAATTGTTTGGGAACGATCATTCATATCAAGCCAACTTATTGATCAAGATGCCAACTACAGATGAGAGAGGAAATACTGTATTGTCAGCCAGAGATGTTGCTGTCATGTACATGCCTGAGATACCGGCAATTGAAGCTGAAAGAGATAAACTGAAAAATCAGAATTCAGTACTTCTTAAACAGATCTAGGAGCTTAAATTTAAATTGTCAAATTCTGATAAAACTTCTGATTGTGCAAAATGTGCTAATTATGCTAAATCTGATTTTGCAGGTATCATTAGTGCAAAAGAGAATGAGATTAAAGAGAAAGAGAAAATGATTTCTTTAAAAGAGAATACTATTGTGACATGTGAGAAAGAGTTAAAGTTGAAAGAGAGAAAGATTGTGAATCTTCAAAGACAACTGAAGACAACTGAACAAAGAACATTAGAACAGCAAGCTAAATCAGTTGAGCTTCAACAAAAGTTTACGACTTTTGAAGAAAAGATATCTGCTTTGGAAGCCAAAAATGCTGAACTACTGAAAAGTCTCCAACCAAATAAAGTCAAATCAAATCTAGAGAATGCTTCTACTCAACAGCTGTCTGATCTTTCAAAGAAAACTTTACAAGAGAAAAAGGATCTTGAGCTAAGATGTTCAAAACTCTCTAAGCAAGTGTCGGAATTTGAGAAGATAGTTATCACTGAAAGAGACACGTTTGCAAAAGAGAGACAAGTTCTTGAAAACAAAATAGTTGAATTTCCCAAACAGATCTCTATTCTACAAGACTTGCTTGAAAAAGAAAGACAAATTTTTAAAGAAAAGAAGAAGTCTTTTGAACTTGAAAAGAAAAATTCTGAAACAAGAAATGTTGGGATCTTCAAGGAAATATCTGAAAAAACCAAGAACTTGGAAAAAGATTAACGTCAAATCTTTGAATCTGAAATATCTAAGCTCACATCCAAGATATCTGTTCTATCATCAGATTTTATTAGGGTGAGTTTGGTTGAAGACTGGATGGGATGGGACAGGACAAAAAATCACTGTCCCATGTTTGGCGTGACATGGGACAGGACAAAAATTCACTGTTCCACGTTTGGCGTGACATGGGACAGGGACAAAGACTGGACAAGGTGGGACAAGATGGGACAAAAAATGGTATTTTCTTGTTCCACCAAAATAGGTGGAACAACATGGGACAAAAGTGGGACAGAGACTAAAAATCATTGATCTACCGCCATTTGATGTATAATCCTAATATGATATTAGTCATAAGGGTCACCACTACCCCCATCGCCGCCACTACCACCATCGCCGGCCACCAGTAGCCACCACCAACCACCGTCAGCCACCTCTACCTATGTCTCCACCACAACAACCACCTCCACAACCATCGGCCATCGCCACCACCACTACCATCGTCGACCACCTCCACTAACACCGATCACGACCACCTTTGGCCGCCACCACCATCAACGACCACCGATAGCCACCACCATCAACGACCACCGATAGCCACCACCAACCATAGTCGACCACTTCCACCTCTTCCTCCACTACTACAACAACTTCCTCCACCACATCCACAACCACCGCCTATTGCCACCTCCACCGATCACCACCACCCATTGCCGCCGCCACCGATGCTCACCGCCAACCACCGTCGGTGACCTCCGCCTCTTCCTCCACTACAATAACCTCTATTACCCCTGTCCACCACCACCACCATCGTCGACCACCTATACCTTCACCACATCAACCATAACAACCTCCTGCCTGCACCATCTCGATTCATTTTTTCTTTATATGAATCGTATTTTTTTGAACTACCATCAATTATTTCAGATTCTTCATTCAAATTTCCTACCATTGTTTTTGTATGTATTTATATGTATGAAAATCGTTTAAAAAAATAAATGTTTTTTAATTAAATTATTTAAAGATATACTTTATTTGTGTTATTTATAACTATTATATGACATATAAAATCATCAAACAACTTTTAGGGAAATTTGTCCAGTCCTGTCCTATCCAGTCCTAGCCGTACCAAACACAAGACATACATTTGTCTTGTCCTGTCCAGTCCTGTCCTAGCCTCTTGTTCTGTCCTGTCCAGTCCTGTCCAGTTCTGTCCTGTCCAGTCCCGTCCAATCATGTCTGTGTACCAAACGCTACCTTAAAGAACAGATGGCTAGAACTGATTTGAAACACAAGTGTGACACAATTATTGCTGAAAGAAACATTTATCAAAAAGATAAAGAACTTGGAAGCTGCAAATGTTGAATTGTCTGAAAAGATTTTAGCTGATGTGATTAATCAATCACCTTATGGCAATTCAACAAAATCAGTTTGTTCTTTCAAAACTGCTTCAAGTTCCATTCATGAGAAAAATGTTTTCAAAAAGAAAAGTGTCAAACCAAACATTGTCAAATAAAATCAGATTCGACCATCTAATCTGTTTTATGACAAATCTGTTGATAGTCCAGTGAGCTTCTATGTAAAATCTCTTGGAAAGCACTCTAAGAAAGAACAGATGGTCTGGAGAGTTAAAGGTTCTTCGGATGAGAAGAAGAAAGACAAAGCATCTGCTTCCACATCAAATGCCAAAAAGAACAATGCGCATAAAGGTAAATCTTTTGGTAAACCTGATATGTTTTATTCTACTAAGCATTTGATCAGGATTGCTCAAAAGAAGAATTGTTGTTCTTACTGTGGAGCAAATAACTTTGTAAGTAATAATTTTGTCAATTACTGGTATGGTTCGTATTATGTTACCCCCACAAGAACTGCAACTAACACATCATGACCCAAATACCAGTGGGTACCAAAAGCTAAATCTGTGTTGCAGGCACCCAAAGTTTAAGGGGGAGCAAGAACAAAGGCTTTTGAACAAAACAATTAAAAACTCGGACATAAATGTCAAGAAAAATGGCTCTTGAATAACACAATTCAAGACCCATACTTCAATGTTAAAGGACTATGACTTCTAGATAAAAACAATCTAGGACTTGGTCTTTAATGTTTAAATATAAGGATATTTTGAAAATATCCAGGGTGAGCTTATCTGATCTAAATCATTATATCATGATTTGAGGGGGAGCTCAAATGCTGGTAAGTATCTTCTGATCTTAATCTCTGATTGTTTGAAAGAAGAACAACTTTCGAACATGAAAAACGTTTTCTTAAATGTTCAAAGTACTTATTTATTCTCGAAAGATTTCATGAATTTGGAAGTGTTACTTTAAATGTTTTTCATTATGGAGCTCTAATGTTTAACTGACCGTGTGTTTCCAAAGATCAATACTAGTGTATTATCTTGTCTATATACTGTCAAGTATTTATACACACCGGTTCAGTACTTCATTTGAATTTGTTATTACCATGTATCAAAAGTTTAATCTTTCTATGGTAATACTCCCGTTTGTACTCTAAATTATTTGAGATAAGACGTCATTTCTTATTATATGTGCTTTCATTGTTAACATGTTTATATTTTGTTCATATAAACATCTTACGTCTATGATTTCCCAAAATTTTATTCTTCATGAATTTTGATCTGATCTTAATCATTGTCAAATTCTCAAAACAATTCTTTCATGATTATTCATTCATACAAAGTTTTGAGAAATCTTAAATGCTTAAAATACTCAAATTTCATTCTTATCTTTATGAGCATACATACACTGACAAATGATTTCTTGTGCTTTAATGTCAAGAAAATCATTGAGGCAATACATGCTTTTAGGATATATACATGGAATTCAGTGTGAGAACTTAAAAGAACTTCCATGGATTCACGATAACCAGTGTTTCCTACCCAGGAAGTAATCCTTTGAGTGATTGAGGGGAGAGGGGTCAAAAGATTGAGAGTGGTGTGTAATGAGGTAAAATGGAAAAGAGAGATTGGTTAGAAGTGAGCTTAAATGTTTAAAAGAAAGAAGGTGTGAGAATAGAGTAAAAGATTATCAGACTCTGCACCAAACTTCTTTCTTAGCCGGGAAGCCGCATAAACTGTTGTTTCACAATTCTTCATGAACGACATTGAAAAAGGCACCTAGCCCATGCCATCTCTTGCATATAACCCCACCAGCTACTCATTCTTTTCTTAAAAAAGAGAATGTTTCACATTTTATGGGGATGCAGGACATACGCTATTGGTTCTTCACTTGGAAGATACTGATATTGAAAAAGAAGGAAAGTTGCCCCACCTTCGACCCTTTATCATGCACATTGAGTCTATGTATAACCTTTGTTGTCTCATTGATTTACATACTTCGAGCCTTATGAAACACAATCATTGTGCTTAATTCTTTCATAACACAAGCACGAGCACACATAAAATCTGTTTTTCTGTCAGAACATTGATAGAAAATACCTTATGTTTTTCAATGATTGAATGGAAGTCCTGGGGAGTCAACATCAAACCAACTCCTTAAATTGTACATTCGTTGTACACAGTGGCTTTGTGCTATTGACAAGCATTCCTAACTGTTTCATTTGTTGATTCAGGGTTCTTATTCCAATTTGTTTGAATTTGAGAAGATTCAGATAAATACATTCATGAATTGACGACTCATTATCAGATCAGTTGGGGGAGAATGTTCAAACATTATCAAAAGAGATCATGAAGACTGTTCTACATTGTTTAAAAAGGGGGAGAAGTTTCAAAGACCAAACTGATATTGAAATGAGTTTTTGATGATTTTGATTCTCACAATCATCAAAAAGGGGGAGAAATTTACAAAATTCAATTTCAAAGTCATAAAGAGATGTCAAAGTGAAAAGACTTGTGGAGAAATTCAGATAGTTCAAGTCAAATGAAGATTTTAAGATTTCTCAAATTAAGATTGAATGACACTTCAAGACAGATGAAAGTTTGAATGAAATTTTGATTCAAAAGATTCTGAAGAAACAAAGATGATTTGAGAAAGTTTGGTTCTCTGAAGACAATCCAGAGATCAGAGATATGAAGATACGATATCAAATATTACTCAAAGTTCTGAAAGATTCTTTTGCCAAAAGTTCAAAGATAAAGAGTTTAATGAAGTTTCAAGAATTTCAATGCTTTGTTCAAGACTTGATGGATGTTTAAAGACTTTGTGAAAGATTTTTCAGGAGTCTTCAAAGTATCAATGTTTTGAAGATTGTCAGAGCTTCAATGTGCAGAGCTGTCAGAGTTAAAGTTTGAAGAATCAAGCGCTGAAGACGATTGTCAAATTTTTATTAAATCTTGAATACAAAGGGGGAGAATGTTAGTGTATAAATTGTATCCAAGATTTAATGAGAAAAGTTAGAGTGTATAAAGTCAACATTAGTGTTGTAAGAGTTTAAGCTTGTGAGAGTTTCTAGCTTTGTGAGTGTTTAAGCATGTGAGTGAAGTCTTATGATATAAATAGATTAGCCTTATGAGTGTTTCTAGTAACCCAAGTAATATGCGAGTTGTGTAATTGTCAGATATCAATAACATATTACTTGTGACTTTCTCTCACTACTCTCTCTCTCTAGAACATAATTGTCATATCTTGATTAGATTGTGCTTGATTGAATCTGGGAATATTACATTTTCAGCAGGAAATTTTGAATTTAAAATAAAGGAAAGGGTAGTCTTGGAAGAAATTTTAAAATATTTTAAATTTTAATTTTTATTAATAATTAGATTATTATTTATTTTCGGTTATTTCCATGTTTATCTCCTCTAACCTAAAATACTGCATCCACTATTCCATGATTTCATTAATTTTGTATGTAATCCTTCATTCTTCCATGTTCATCTTCTCCGTTCATTCTTCCATCTTCATCCTCAAATATGCATCTTCTTTGTTCATTCTTCCATATTCATCTTCACGGTGATGTAATAGCAATGACTATCAAATTGGCAGTAGCATCAACCCACATAAGCGATAATCATGTTTGTGTAGTCCCTTATGAGGATTCGAGATCAAAGTACTCCACTGCCATGGAGAAGATTGAAATATCATCAGAAGTTGACGTTAGAGAACCGATGGTGGTGGTTAAAGGGTTGGAAGTTATAGTTTTCTTGGTGGTGGATTCATGAAAAAACGAGTTTGCTCAGATCTTATAAGCGGCGAAATTCGGTCATCGAGGGGCAAATATGAAAAAGTGACGAAATGTAACATATATGAATCATTTTTTATATGGTTTTCTATATGAAAAAGTGATGAATTTTTGTATATGTATCATCTTTCATATGGTTTTATATATGAAAAAGTGATGAATTATTGTATATGGTTTTATATATGAAACTGTGATGATTTTTTTTCATATATGATTTCAAAATCTTTTGTGAATTTTTTCATATATGGATTACTTTTGTATCAGATATGAAAAAATGACGAAGATGAGAAAGATGATTCAGAAGTGTACAAAGATGAAAAAGTGACCAAGATGAAAATTTTCATATATGGATAATTTTTAAGAAAAAATGAATTTTATGAGATAATTAAGGAAGGTGGTTATTCCTAAAAATACGAATTTATTAAAAAGACATAAATACTCTGGGTTGCATAGGTTTCATCTTTTACAATGGTTGTAGAATAAGGGACCTCTCTCTCTCTCTATATATAATTCAGAATGGTTAAAAAGTTAAGAATGTGATAATAGATTTCAATCGTTAGATGATATTTTCTAATACTTAAGATCTTAAGAGTAAATATATATATACAGATAAAATTCTGACTAATTTAAATAATATAAGAAAGTTGAGGGGACATTTTGAAACATTTATATAATTAAATACTAATTTACAGAGTGTAACACTCGAAAATCGAAATAAATTAGAAATAAAAGTAGAGGGGAGAAAATAATTCAAACGCAAGTGAAAGGTGAAAAGTGAAAGAAGGAGAAAAGGTTGGGGGATTAAAGTGTAAACTTCAGGGACTAAATATGTCAAGTCCTTGAATTTGATGCATGAAACATGGAGGGGGAACGGTTTACGCCTCCAAATCAACGTAGAATTTTAAATGTATACAACGAGTTCATTTGGAGTTGATACACTGCAAGTTTGATATCGTTTTCTTTGTCTCTGAAATTCGAGCGAGTTCGATATTGGTGCGGAGCGAAACGGTCAAGCGGTTTGGGAGAAAACGGTGGCCGAAAGTGTGACGTTTCGGTGTTGTCGCGACTGATTACAGTGAGTTATTCCGTTCGTTTTCACAAGTAAAAGTTTACGTTTGGGGTGTTATACTTGCTTTACGTTTTCTGGAAGTTTTGGGTCATAAAAACGACCCAGAAATCGTCGTTTTCGTCGGAAACGCGATTCAGAGAGTTTTAGGTAAAAATCGGGACATTTAATCGCGAATTCCGGGTGCTACGATGCACCGTTTTCGTAGATATTTGGATTGTTAGATGAGAGTTTATGTTACGGTGAATTAATGCAAAAAGAATCGCGAAAAAAGGTGGAGAAGCGAGCCCAAAGGGACGAAAACCGAGGTTGCCGCGTGAAACCGAATGGCAACGCCGACCGGGCCAGATCGGGCGGTTCGGACTCGGGTCTGAAGCGTTCGGGCAGGACGAGCCGGGCTGGTACATCCGGGCGCAGGCGGGTCAAGGGTCGGATCCCACCGACCCGTGTGAATCTGATTGGGCCGATTGAACTGGCCCGCAATTTAAAAAATTGTTCTATGGGCTTTTCTCAAAGTAATTTAAAGGCCCAATGTATTAATTAATTACTTTGGGCTATCTTGGTTAATTGAAGCCCATTAGATTATTAATTATTTGGCCTAAATTATTTGGGCCATTTAATTAATTTGAAGGAGACTAATTATTGGGGTTAGGAATTTAATTATATATTCCTAGAATGACTTTAATAAATCATTTGGTGGATTTATTAAAATGCGAATGGTGACATAAATGATTTATTAGGAAACAAATTAATATTTATTAATTAATCGTTCCTGAGGGGAGAATGAACGTAAATAATTTAATTAAATTAATGATTTAATAATACGATTTTAAAGCGTCGTTTTGGAGTCAAATAAATAATTGGGACGTTTTAAAATAGGAGATGGAGTTTATAAAATTATAGAAGGAGTAAATGGACCTTTTAAGACGTCGATGAGCCGAGTGCTCGGGGTTTGACCGTAGGTTGACCATAGTTGACTTTTGTTGACTTTTGGCAAAATAGGCTGTTGATAGAATATTTTTGGTGCATGTCGTGTAGGTCACTAAGCGGAGTTTATTGCTTGGACGCATAAACTTTCAGGTGAGTCTTCATGAGACTTTTCTGGGATGCATACATACGTAATTAAAATTATGTTGGCATGATAATTATTTGGAGTACGTATATGGTGTAAAATGATACATTTTTATGTGCATGTTTACGGTGTATTGTTGCATGTATATAAACGTGTTATTTATTTAGAGTACGTATGTTATGCATGATAATTGGTTTATGTACATGTTTACGGGTGAATGTTTCATGTACATTATTTTATAAAGGAGATTGCATGATATTGTTTTGTTGGTTTATAAACATTCTTAACATGTCATATTTATGGGATGATTTCATGTGACACATTTTGGGTGTCGATATTGGGTATGGGATCGCGCTCGATATGTCACATCTGGGGATGGCACGACCCCGTAATGGGTGCCGGACGGGTGTGAGTCGTGCGACCCAGGGAATGCCAGTGATAGGGCGGACCTACCTGGTGAGGCAGTTAGGAGATCTCATTGGTGTCAAATGTTTTCTGAAAACAATATGCATACTATTTAATTGATATTTAATATTTTTATGCTTGATGGAGGGTGTATTTAAGTGCACGTAAACCATGAACTCACTTAGATTTTTAGCTAACTATTAGTATGCATCTCAGGAGCCTGTTGTTCAGGTTTGGACAAAAGGGAAGGGCAAGGCGTAGATAGATTTACTATGTTCTGTTCTTTTATGCTTTGCTAGTTGTCAAACTTATTATGTAAATTGGGTTTTATGTAACATGGTCCGGTATGGGATGGACTAATGTTGGAGACATGTATTTATTTTAAGTTAAGACTTCCGCTGTGATGGTGATTTGATTGTATCATAATGTCATATTCGACGACATAAGGTAATATTTGGAACGAAAGATGTGACATTACCCGAGGGTAGATTTGGGGGGTGTTACACAGAGCAATATACATGGATGTATCTTTATGAGAGGAAACTTGGCTCATTAAAAAAAACAATTAGAAACAAAGCAAGAATTGAGGGTCTATTCTCGAGTCTTATCTTGTAAATAAACTTTCTACTTATTGTTCCCTATATTTTGATCCAACGATAGAAACACCCATAAACCGCGAGCCTCGAAATTTTACTCTGATTATTCCTAATTATTTGGTGGTCGATTCTTGATTAAGCATCTTCAAAGTTCCGTCTCGAAGATTATTTGATAAGGGTGGAAAACAAAGAGTTTTAGTCGATGAAGATATGCACAAGGTTCACACCTATATATTGCTCAATTGAGAACAAGTTACCCATTTCATAGAGGTGTTGGATGAGTGGATTAAACAGGTTGAACCCCATATTGAGGATGAAGAACTTGATAGGCGTACGAAGCATTTATTTGCTAAGTAGTTCGAGACATATGTAAGTAATGTAATGTTTGTACTACCTAATAATCTAGAATCCTTGTAGAAACGACATGTTTTTTTTTGTCACCCGTAGGTACCAGCATATGAAGACAACGGTACTGAATACTTCAAAGTTCTAGCAATAGGACCATTATGTTATGTTCACTCTCATCAAATGTTAATGGTTATAAGTTCCATACAAGATCATATGGTGATGGCCAGGTCATATAAAACAATGGAATATGTGTGAAAGGGTCTTTTTATAACGAGTATGAGTCTGACTACTATGGGTTGTTGGATGAGGTTCTAGAGGCGGAATATCATGGTGTAGGGCTTTGCATTGTTGTGTTATTCAAATGTAATTGGTTTGATATCGTTCAAGGTATTAGAGTTGACCTTAAACATAATTTGGTAGATATCAAATGCAAGTAGAAGCTAAAAGAACGACCTATTTATGCTTGCATCACAAGCAAACCAAGTGTACTATGCACCATACCTATCAGTCACAAAAACGTTGAAAGATTGATGGGTTGTTGTCAAGTGAATCCCAGCGGGATATAGGAAATAGTATAATGTGCACTGAAGTTGCTGATGACGATAATATGGATGAACATTTTTTTTCAAGAGAATGACAGGCTAAACTTGATGTCTACAAGTATAGATGAGGAAATGAACCCATTAGTTTTGTCATTTGTGGACAAGACACCGAAGTTATTGGTGGTGAGGTTGACGAGGAAGAAGAGTTTGAAGATATAGAAGATACAGATGATTCAAATGAACCTAGTTTATTTGACCACTCTTTTGATGATTAGTTGATGTAATACTACAAACAAATGTATAGTTAATGTATATTTGGTTGACGTATGTTTAATTGATTATGTAATACTACATATAATGATGTATATGTTGGTATTAATCACTTTTTTGTAGCAACATCCATTAATATGCCACAAATGCGAGGTAGTTGTTCTTAGATGAGTTTTCGGATCGACGTGTTCAATCTTTAGTATCTCGAGGTGGTCGTTTAAAGCCTGAGTCTTATAGGAGAAGGTGCTCATCATTCTCTATCCCAAGGTGGTCGTACTCTCTGTTCCTCGACGGTGTAGGTAATCAATTGAGGTGTTCTTTTGTATACACCCTTAGGGGACTAAGAGGTGGAGGTCGGTATAGAGGATATTCCTTCGTGTGATGCTACATAATCGCCACATATCTATTGGGGATTTAATACTAGCGTAGATATACCCGATGATACATCGCGGATGCAATAGATTAAGTTTAAGAAATTGGAGTATGTATATTTGTTCTAAGTGTATATGTATATAATTTTTAATTCAATGATTCATACTAATGTTAGTAAATTGTGTTTTTTGTCTTTTGAATTGTGTAGGTTCGATGCCTTTACTGTTGGACACACTATCATGGTCATCTAAGAAACATGTTCAGTGGACCTTGGAATAGTTGGACAACAGTTGACCAAGATTCTCGAAATCGATTGTGGGAAAGTTTTCAAGTTTGTAACTTAGTATTATCTATAACTTATTTAGTTAAACATCATTTTTTAACTTATTGTTTATATGCAAGGGTAGTATAAGTGGAATGTCCATTTATAGAAGCAAGTTTACGACGCCTAGGAAGATGTCATGAAGAAGAGGTTTTCGGACCTAACGAGGGAAGCTCGCAAGGAGTCTATAGAGAAGGTCGAACCTAAATTTGATGGATCTATCTATTATGTACTAAAAGAATATAGCCCGTCATATATCCGACAAGAGTATTGGATCAAACTGATTAACAACGTATGGAATATGTCGGAGTGGACATCAAAGACATGAGTCACTCAACAGAATAGGAACACCTTACATGAGGGTGTGGTGTCCAAGAATTCGGGGAGTTCGATTAACAAAAACCAACATAGACTGATAATATATCATGTTTTGAAACTTACTAATACTCTTTTATCAACTAACAACCATATTCACACGTGTAGGAAGAAAAAGAAAAGTGAACTATGATGGGGGACCAAGATGTTTGATCCATACAAAGAAAGGGTTGGAAGAGTTCATTACTCTAAAGGTGAGTCAACTACACATAAATTTTTTCATTGTAGAGAGTTTGGGTTGCCATGCACGTCGGCACATGTTAGGGAAACATTATGTTTATTTAATATAGTTCGTTGTCACTTATAGGGATATATATATATATATATATATATGGAGGAAAGTTTAAATGAAAACTCATTTTTCATTGTGCACATGAGGATAAATCTCAGCCACTCGATCTATTTTGATCCAACAACTCATATGGGAGAAAATTTAAAGTCACGCCTACCATATTTGACTTTTTATTTTCTTTTTTAATTAAAAACTTTTTACCCAATTAAAGTTTAAAATAAATTATCTTAAAAATTACTAATATTTTAATCAAACAAATTACATAAAAAAACAAGAATTTTGTGGTCTTCGATATGACATCCATCTCGATATAGTTTTTTTTTTTGTCGTTTTAACCGTTTTTTATGTGAAATGCTATATATGTGTTATATTCATTATGAATATTTATGTACGTTTAAGTTTGTACAACACCTCGACACCGTAAGTATGTAACTCAACATCACCTTCTACAACACTTTCTTCAACGTCGTAAGGCATCACATTTCTTCAGCACCGTAACCCAACACCCATCAAGACGGATCGAGAACCTATCGAGTAATTCTGTTGTAAATCGGGGAACAAAAGAGAGCGCGTCACACCTCCACATCTCCACAGGTCATTCATGTGTTATTCATCATGAATAATGTATCATTCAGGATGAATAATACAACATTCAAGGTGAATAATTCACGATTCATGAATTCGTGTATTATTCGTCATGAATGTTGTGTAATTCATCCTGAATACTATATTATTCATCATGAATAATGAATGAATGTTCACATTTGTTATTCATACTGAATGTGGGACATCCGGGGATGCGCATACATATTCATAATGAATTAAACCAAATTTCGGTTGTGAATTAGGAAACAAAAGAGAGTGCGTCATGTGTTTACACCTTGACGGGTTATTCATATATTATTAATCATCATGAATAATGTATCATTTAGGATGAATAATACAACATTCTGGGTGAATAATACACGATTCATGATAAATAATACATAAATCATGGATTCGTGTATTATTCATCCTGAATACTGTATTATTCATTCTGAATATTGTATTATTCATCATGAATAGTGAATGGACGTTCACCTTTGTTATTCATACTGAATGCGTACACCCGAGGACGTGCATGCATATTCATAATTAATATACCACATATATAGTATTTCACATAAAAAACGGTTAAAACAAAAAAATTCTGAATATTGTATTATTCATCGTGCATACTTTATTATTCATCATGAATAGTGAATGAATGTTCACCTTTGTTATTCATACTGAATGTGGACACTCGAAGACGTGCATGCATATTCATAATGAATATAACACGCATATAGTATTTCACGTAAAAAACGGTTAAAATGAAAAAAAAAACGATATCGACATAGATGTCATATCGAAGAGCACAAAATTCTCGTTTTTTTTATGTAATTTGTTTGATTAAAATATTAGTAATTTTTAAGATAAATTATTTTAAAGTTTAAGGGGATAAATTTTTTTTTAATTAAAAATAAAAAGTCAAAGAAGGTAGGCGTTAATTCAAATTTACAATTTTGTCCTTAATCACTTTCCAATTAACCTTATTATGTATTAACCATTGATTAGTTTTCTAAGTTTTGATCAATGGTTAAAATTTGTCCTCATGTGCACAATGAAAGATGAGTTTTTATTTAAATCCACCCCTATATATAAATATATAGTTTGGGTTGTCACGTGTTGGACAAACAATATGTTTATTTAATTTAGTTAGGGTTGTCACTTATCGGACAAACATTAGGGTTGATTAAATACAGTATGGGTTGAAGAAAACATTATGGTTTATATAATTGGCATATGTTTAATCACGGTTGATAAACATAAAATCTCAATCACATCAAACAATTACTCAAGATTTATCATAAAAGCTCAAGAACTAGAGAGAGAAAGTCTAGAGAGAGAAAGTAGATCTCGTATTCATCAATCTCTGAATTACAGTACACACATAGCTCTCTAGAACGTTATTACAAGATTACAAAGACAACACTATTTATACCATCTAACTATTACAAAGCCTTAACGGCTAAGGAAACTAAACATCTTTGACTTAGACAATGTTGACTTTTACATCATTGACTTTCCTATTAAATTTTGGATACAATATTTAGACTTAACAATCTCCCCCTTTGTATTCAAGATTTAATAAAAATTTGACACTAGTCTTCAGCACTTGATTCTTCAGCTTTTGTCTTTAACATCTTTGAACTTTGAAACACTTTCATCCTTTGAAGAATCTTGAAAAGTCTTTTTAACTTTGAAGCTTTGAAAGTCAACATGTCTTGAACACGAAACAAAATTCTTGAAACTTCTGAAACAATGAACTTTGAAACATCTTTGAAAAACTTTGGAACGTTGAGGGATCTTTGACAAACATGTATCTTCAGCTCTTGTGATCTCTGGACTGTCTTCAGAAAACAAACTTTCACAAATCATCTTGATTTATCTTTTGACTTTGAATTAGCGGAAGCATTTTGAATTGACTTTTGAACTCTCAGAATTTCTTCACAAGTCTTTTCACTTTGACAACTCTTCATGGCTTTGAAATTGAATCTTTGTAAGTCTTTTCACTTTGACAACTCTTCATGGCTTTGAAATTGAATCTTTGTAAATTTCTCCCCCTTTTTGATGATTGTGAGCATCATGATCATCAACACATCTTCAATTTCAACACAATCTTTGATCACCCCCTTTGTATTCAATTAACAATCTCCCCTTTCAAAGATAATTTGACAGTCGTTGCCCTTTGATCTGAATAGCCCATCAGTTCATAAAATGTTTATATCCGAATCTTTTCAAATTCAGACATAATAAACGTGTAACCCTGATTCAACAAATGAAACAGTTAGGAATGCCTGTCAGTAACACAAAGTTACTGTGTACAACGAATGTACAATTTAAGGAGCTGGTTTGATGATGAATCCCCAGGATTTCTATTCAATCATTGAAAAACACAAGGTTTATCTATGAATGTTCTGACAGAAAAACAAATTTTCTGTGTGCTCGTGCTTGTGTATGAAAGAATTTAGCACAATGATTGTGTTTAATAAGGCTCAAATTGTGTAAACTGTTGAGACAGCAACATGTATTGCATGGACTCAATGTGCATGAAAGAGCTGCGAAGGTGGGGCAACTTTCCTTCTTTTTCAATATCTAAATCTTCCGAGTGAAAACCAGATAGCATATGTGCTGCGTCCCCAAAGAAAATGAAACATTTCTTTGTTAAGAAAGAAACGAGTGGTTGGTGGGGTTAATGCAAGAGTTGGCATGGGCTCACTGCCTTTTTCAATGATGGTCACCAAAGAATGTGAACCAATCAGTAGATGTGGCTTCCCGGCTCAGAAAGTGGTAGGTGCAGAGTTCTGATATTCTTTTAACTCTGTTCTCACACCCTCTTTTTTTTTTAACATTTAAGCTCACTTCTAACCAAACTCTCATTTCCATTTTACCGCTCCACACAATGAGAATAACTCAACCAGATGAGTTATCTCCCCCACTCTTTGATTGTGACCCCTCACCCCTCAATCACTCAAGGATAACTTCCTCAGTAGGAAACACTGGTTGACGTGAATCCATGGAAGTTATGTTTAAGTTCACACACGAATCCCATGTTATTCCTAAGAAGAATCGTTGCTCAACAGTTTAACTTGAACAGTTAAGCTCAAAAAGATAACAGTGTCAGAATGTATGCTCATTTAAAAAAATATGAATGAAATAAAGTCAAGAGAATTGTTTTGAGAATCTGACAATGAATCAATCAGATCAAATCAATGGAAAGGGTATCAAAGAATTGGAAATTTTGTTTATATGAACGAATATAAACAATTTATCAATGAAAGCACAAATATGAACAAGATGAATGATGCTCAACAATTTTGAAAGCAAACGGGGGTATTACCATCGAAAAATTGTTTGAATTTGAGACATGGTAATAAAAATTTCAAATAAAATACTGAACTGGTGTGTGTGAATACTTGGCAGTATATGGACAAGATAATACACAAGTATTGATCTTTGGAAACACACGGTCAATTAAACATTAAGCTCAAAATTTGAAAAACATTTAAAAGCACACTTCTAGATTCATAAAATCTTTTGAGAATAAGAAGTGGTTTGAACATTTAAGAAATTGTTTTTCATGTTCGAAAGTTGTTCTTCTTTCAAACAATCAGAGATCTAGAACAGAAGATATTTACCTTTAAGCTCCCCCTCAAAACATGATATAATGATATATGTCTTTTGAGCTCCCCCTGGATACTAGCATAATATCCTTCTTTGAACGTTGAAAAACGGGTCCTGATCTGTCATGTGATCAGAAGCCATCACCTTTACTCCCCCTTAAATTAAGCATCTGAAATATTACAAGTAAAACAGGATAAAGATCAAACACTCCCTTTTGAATTGTTAGACCATCAATATCAGAAAAATCTAGCAAAGAAAAAGTATAGGATAGAGATCAGATCAATTCTCTTGGGATGAAGACCATCAATATCCATCGGATGCAAGCATACAGGAGTAAGGTCTTTTTGATCGCTGAGGTACGAGTCCTAAAATGTTGTGTTTAGAAGTCAAATTCCTTTGAAGTCCGGGTCCTAAGCTGATGTGCTTAGAAGCCATTGTCTTGACTTTGAGGTACGGGTCTTGAACTGTGTTATTCAAGAGCCATTGCTCTCTTACTTCCCCTTTGCTTGAGGTGCCTGCAACACAGAATCGATTTTCTTCTTTGGTACCCACTGGTATTTGGGTCCAGAAATGTTAGTTGCAGTTCGTATGGGGATTATGGAGTAAGAACCATACCAGAAATGATCACTGGTCTTATGGATATGATCATGTGTATAACAAATAGAACAATAATATTTCTTACCGTTAGGTGCTTTGTTCTTCTTTGCTTTGTGAGAATGTACACATGATGTTTTTCCTTTCAGCTCATCTGACATCTCATCTTTGACTAGTTTCTTTTGCCAAACCAGTTTCTTTTTCTTGAAACTTTGCTTCGGATAAGTATCTGAACCATATAAAAATTCATCATAGAAAAGGTTAGTGCGACGAATCAGATTAAAGGATTTGACTGACCTTTGTGAAGAGACGAATTTCTGATTTGAACTTGAAACAGACTTTTCAAGCTCTTTGATCTTTGAAGCAAATGTGTCTCTTTCTTTCACAAGTTGGTCAATCTTCTTTGAGAACTCAGATTTCGTTCTTTGCTCTTTCAGCGCATTGGCAGACAGTTCAGATAATTTCGAAGCCAGTTTCTTGATTTCGGTTTCAATGATAGATCTTTCTTCTTCAAATCCATTTTCTGAATCATTTCGCTGGTCAGATAATTCTTTAAAGAATCCTGCATTCTTCTTTTCTATGGCCTTCTTTTCCTGAGCAAATTTCTCTCTTTCTAAAATTAGTACTTTCTCAAAATCTGAGATTTGTTGAGAAAGTTTTAAGCATTTAAGCTCCACTGACTTCTTTTCTTCATAACACTTCTTTGAAAAGTCTGAGAACTTCTTTGAAAAATTTTTCTTTTCACTTTCAAAATCAGCTTTACTGTCTACAAGCTGTTTTTCCAAAATAGATAAATTCTTTTTAAGCTCAGAGTTCTCAGATTCCAATTCCTTCGTCTTCTCTTTGAAAGCCTTCAACTCGTTTTGAAGCTCAACTGATTCTGCTTGTGGCTCAGATGATTTATGTTCAGTTGTCTTTAGTTGGCTTTGTAGAGTTATAATCTCTCTCTCTTTTCTCTTTTATCTCTTTTTCTTTCTCATAGAGAATATCTGAAAATTTAGAACTATTATTAGTACACTGAATACATTCAGGAGTTTTAATACAGTTGAACAATTTAAGTTGCAAATCCTGAATCCTTTTGAGGTATTCTGAGTTTTTCAATTTCAGATCATTTCTTTCAGCTTCAATACCAGATATATCAGATCTGTAGAAAATTGACATCTTGAAAAAGTAATCAACTTGAAGTGAATGACCGTTCCAAACTATGTATCAGAAACTCAAAAATCAGATCAAATTGAAATCTTGAAAAAAATATTTCGTAAAAATTGAAAATTTGAACAACACATGTTATGGCGCAAAGTTAAAAAAAATTCCATATATGACTAAAAAAAAATTTCCAGACTCAGAAAGTAGAGTTTCTCGGATGCAATGTGAAACGCAAAGACAGGTTTTTGGATGAGTCTTGAAGCGCAAAGAATGGTTTTCAGGTCCTGTGTGAAGCGCAAACTAATACTTCGCGGGTGAAGTGAGAAGCGCAAAGTGCAACTTTTCGGGTGACGAATGACGCGCAAAGTAAGACTTTGCGTTTACAGAGAGATGCGCAAAGTATGCTTTGCGTGTGAAGAGAGACGCACAAGAGAGTCTTTACGTGTCCACATATATCCGAAAACTATTTATGAATGAAATGCAAACCATATGAATGAAGCGCAAACCGTGGATCTTGACTGAATCTTTCTCAAATCGATTGATACCTGCACATTTGATCTCAAGAACTTATTAGCATCAACGAAAAACAGTTCTAAACACATAAACACAATCAATTTTCGATTAAAACAACAAATCACACGAATTCGATCAAGAACAGAGTTCGAACTCGTTTTCAAGAAAAACTCAAAAAATCGAAAATTGACATTGAAAATGAACGAATTACGATATGAATTCAAAACAAGAATCAATCACCAACATAAATCGCATCCAATGAATCCAAATTCTTGCATTAAAAACGATTTTTCACAAAAAAAAAAACGGATGAAACAGTGAATATCACGAGTTCTTGAAAAAATTCAGAAAATTTCAAATTTTCGATTTCAACCTTCAGATTTCAATTCAAACTCTGATCAAATCATTTCCGAAAAGTTTGGTTCAGCTTTGATACCAATTGATAAACATAAAATCTCAATCACATCAAACAATTACTCAAGATTTATCATAAAAGCTCAAGAACTAGAGAGAGAAAGTCTAGAGAAAGAAAGTAGATCTCGTATTCATCAATCTCTGAATTACAATACACACATAGCTCTCTAGAACGTTATTACAAGATTACAAATACAACACTATTTATACCATCTAACTATTACAAAGCCTTAACGGCTAAGGAAACTAAACATCTTTGACTTAGACAATGTTGACTTTTACATCATTGACTTTCCTATTAAATATTGGATACAATATTTAGACTTAACAACGGTCTTTATGCTACCAACTTTTTTTTAAACTAGTGTACTAATTACCTTTTTCTATTATACGAATTCTAGGATTCCATTGGGCGGAAAATGATCGAGAGGTATATGGATGTTGCTACATCCACATTCTAATGCAGAGTTATGGCAGAGGCGACGGAAGGAAAGAAGAAATGGAGACTATACTACTTCACCATGCCAAGTGATATTGATTATTTGCTGATCGGTACAACTAGAGGATGTTCAAGTACATGTCGATTGTATATGCAAGGAACATATGAGGATGAGGATGTATATTCATACATGTGATACGACTCGACATTAGGTTTCACTACTCATCTTGTGTATGTGTATGTTTTTAAATCGTAGGTGCGATATTTAAAGGAAGAACTGGACCGTACACAAACAGAGATGAAATCAAGGGAGAATACGATGCAGGAGGAGCTTCATGCAAGGGATGGAAAATGTAATTAACGTGCAAACGCAAGCTGCATCGCTACAAGAAGCTTAAGAGCAGACTATTGAGCGCCTTATAGAAGGATGAGAGTCATGGAGGCTATGTTTCAAGACAGATTTCTTGCCTCGTCATAGACAATCGTTTGTAATTAGATACTTGATTATAGTTTTTGGACGCCGCACGTCATTAATGTGCTACGTTTAGAATAGTTTTTATATTTTAATTTGTTTTCTCATGTTTAGCAAGTTATTTGAGACATTTTGTAAATGTAAAATTATGGAAAATACGTAAATTATTATTTCTTTATAAATTCACAACCTTTTCTACAGATTTGCGACAGATATTCCGTCGGAAAAATTGATTTAGAAAAACATTTATCAAAAGTCCTTTGCAAATTGACCATAACGAAAATCCGTAGAAAATTGAAATTAACGAAAATCCATCGGAAAATGTCGTCGTACCCGTCGAAAACCCATCGAAAATATGTTTTTTTTTCTTGAATACGTTTTTATGAAATTGATTTCCGTTGCAAACATAGTCGGAAAAAATATACCGACCAGAAAATTACCGATAGTCACTTTACGTCAAAAATTCATTGGAAAAGACCTTTGCCGACGGATTTCTGACGGAAAATGCAGTCGATAAAAGTACTGTTTTTTGTATTGATTCACATGTGAATCTATGTTAGGATTCACATGTGAATCTATGTTAGGATTCACTTGTTAATCATATGAATTTTAATTAGATTCAGAATGTTAGTTAAGTTTTGAATTGATAAATGTACAAGTTATGATTAGGATTAACATGTGAATTTATGTTGGATTCACATGTTCATATATGAAATTTAATCAATATACACCTAATTATCATCGTCTGATAATGGCTTGTTAGGATCTTTGGCATTTGGTTACATTTCAAACAACCAATGAATGACATCGATATTCATGTTCACATATGAAATTTAGGCATATGAGATTAATTCGATTTGTAGATTGTAAAACCGATGATAATTTCATGTTGGAAAATTGGATAAAGAATTCGATGATTATTAATAATCATAAATGATATAGGAAATAACATGAGATAAATTAGGATATTTGATATTTTCCACAATTATCTTAATTAATGAAAAAAGACTTGGAAATCAAAATGTTAAAGTAGTGGCTGAGATTGCTTCTCTCATCATCAACATTTTTTGTGTTTCTCATTTGATCCTAAATATCTCTCTCTCTCTCTCTCTCTCTATTTATATATATATATATATATATATATATATATATATATAGAAGGAGGATCAAATGAGAACATGGTCAAAATAAGAAAATACGAACCAACCGAATCACATGTGATTTTGCACTGAAATCACATCGATTACGAAACACAATCAACACAAGGTTGCGCTGGAAACTTGGATCGTGACCTCAGATCACGCCAAAGTCGCGTAAATCACATGTGATATTAGTGTAAAATAACATGGGATTCGGCTGTTCTCATGTTCTGTAATTTTGGTCATTATTCTCGAATGAACCAGACTCTCTCACACTGTCTCTCTCTCTCTCTCTCTTGCTATATATATATATATACATATAACCTAACATTCACACAATATAAGGGTACCTTCATCACATTCTTACATTTGTCACCAAATACATACATACATACATACATACATACATACATACATACATACATACATACATACATACATACATACATACATACATACATACATACATACATACATACATACATACATACATACATACATACATACATACATACATACATACATACATACATACATACATACATACAAGATGTCGTTTGATCTGCAATAGGGTGAAGTTGAGGAGTCCTATCGTTCTGAATACTCCTCTTCCTCTCTATTTGTAAATAAATTTTGTTTGGACAAGAGAGAGAAGATATTGGTATATCTGGTGGGGGTAGTTTCTACGATACGGTTAATCTTGGTGTTGGCTGAAGGAAATGAGGATTGAGGCTCCTATGTGGTGTATATTACACACATAATTTTTTATTTAAGATTTAACAGAAAATAAGGAATTTTTTTGAAAGGCAGCCATATATTACCAAAACATAACAGTTTACAACACATAAAAAGGAACCGGGAAGCGTACCGATCCCGAAAGAATCTCCAAAATACACTAACCTACCACGGTTTGCCAGAGGCAAACCCAACAAAACAACGAAAGAGCTAAAGGAAGAACAACACAAGGACCACACCAAAGGAAACAAAACGAAAAACGCCGTGCTACTAAGCCGAAAGCTACAACAACGCCAACGAACCTCGGCCAACCTCATTGAATCTGCACTTCAGGTTGCAGATCTGTTACGGATAGCCGGCTGGGTCGACCAACCACTTGTCCCTGTCGAGTTTTTTTCCAGTATTCCGCTTGCCGATCCATTCGAAACACGTACGTTGCGACTCCATGAATCTTTCTTCCATCTTCCTTTTTTCGTTTTTGAACACTATTTGATTTCAGTGCACCCAAATCAAATATGCCAGTCTCCACACCTTTTCTGTCCAAAATTTACAACGCGAACCATTACTTGTCGATCTTTGGGCCAACTCCTATAAGTCTTGAAGTGAGGATATGTTTTCTTCTTTGATGTCCCACCATCGCAACACCATTTGCCAAACTTTTTCTACCTCTTGACATTTCACCAACGCATGATTCCCCGATTCCATTTCTTTTCCACATCGCGGGAATAACACTGAATCTAAATCCAACCCCATCTTTTCTAAGATCTCCCTAGACGGTAACCTTCCTAATTTTGCTTTCCAATAAAATATACACACTTTCTTCGGTATCACCTTCGACCAACTTGTTTCATTGAATTGCTCACCTACTGCCGCCACTCTCTTGTCTATTATCTCCTTACAGTCTTGAACCGAGTATATACCTTCGTCCCCCCAGCCACTTTATGTGATCCTTTACCTCTACCTTCAGACTCCAAGTTTGAATTAATTCCTTCAACTATTCTAACTCCCCCGCCTCCCGACCTCTCGGTTCCCTCTTCCACGTCCACCTCCATTCCCAACTTCCATCGACCCAAAATCCCTTATCGACGATCGTATCCTCCCTTCTAGTATCTAGTTGGAAAAACCTCTTGAATCTACTACCTAGCACCTCATTTCCCTCCCTTCTAGTATCCTTACAAAACCTCGTTCCATCCCCTCTCCCCACTTCTTTCCCAAAATAGAGCTTCGAAATTAATTCCCAATTTCTCCACTTCCTTTCCTACTCTAATTATGTTTCCCCACACCGACCGACCCCCCTACTCACCCCTCCATCGCTACCGATCCCCTCTCCCTCCCATACACAATCTTAATCACCTTTACCCAAATAATGTCCTTTTTTGTAGCGAATCTCCACCACCATTTTCCTAATAATCCTCAGTTCAAGGATTGCAAACATCCTACATTTATCCCACCTCTTTTAAAGTTCCTCACCATCCTCTCCCATTTTACCCAAGCCACCCCCTCTTTGGATTTGACCCATTCCCCCCTCCCCAAAAGAACCGACTTCTCACACTCTTAAGCTCATGAATCACTCTACACGGTGCATGAAAAATCGAGAGAAAGTACAATAGAAGACTACCTAAAACCGATTTAACCAAAGTTAACCGACCGCTGATCGATATCAATTTCCCCTTCCATGCTGTCAATTTATTCTCCACATTCTTTATAACTACCTTCCAACTTTCAACCTTGTTTGTTGCCCTTCCCACCAGGAGACCAAGATAGGTAAAAGGTAGCTCCCCATACCTATAACCCATGCTAGACACCCATGATTTTATTTCTTCATTTTCGACTCCCACCCCGAAAAGTTTGCTCTTTCTTATGTTTATCTTTAAACCGGATGCCACTTGAAAACAGTGAAGGATTTTCAAGAGTTTTTTTATGTTGCTGATACTCCAATTGTCGAAAAATATCACGTCATCGGCATATTGAAGGTGAGACAAACTTAACATGTCTTTGCCAATCGCCACTCCATCGAAAACTCCTTGGTCTGTTTCTTCCAACATCATTATGTTTAAGCATTCCGAAGACCCTTTTCCATGTTAAACTCTTTTGTCGGAGACCCGTTGACTAGGACCAACACATAAGCCAATTCCAAACACGCTTTGATCCAATTGTACCATTTCGATCCAAAACCCATCTAGGATAATAATTCGATTAAAAATTGCCACTCTACACTATCGTATGCTTTTTCAAAATCCACCTTAAAGACCATACCTTTCCTCTTCGATCTCTGAATGTATTCCACCGCATCGTTTGCGATCAACACACCATCTAGGATATACCTACTTTTGATGAACGCCGCTTGTGTTTCTCCGATTAAATTTCCCATTACGTTCTTTATTCTTTGATCCCAGTTTCTAGCAATATATTCAGACACAGATTATCAAGAACAAATTTGTATTATTGTCATATGATTATAATGAAGTCATATATCTCACAATGTACAAATCTCTCTCATGCAAGTTCTCAGACTTCTCTCTTAATGAATGTGTGTGTGGGTTCATGCTTACAAAGACAACAACTAGACTATTTATACTAAGTCAACATACGTTGACTTTACAACTAAACACTCAAACTATACAACAAATACAAACTAGACCCTCACTTTTAATCTTGAATACAATATTAGTCTAACAATCTCCCCCATTGTATTGAAGATTAAATTTTTTTTGACAATAATCTTCAGGTCTTCTTATCTTCAAAATAATCTTCAGCTTTGAATCTTTTCCAGCTTTGACATTTTGAAAGCCTTAACATCTTCAGCAATCTTTGAAACTTTAAATTCTTGAAACCTTTGACAACTTTAGTAGAATCTTCATTTTCCCTTTTTGTTTACAACAAACTTTGACAAAATCTTCTTCATCAATCAAGTCTTCAAACATTAACTAACTTTGACTTTGAAACCACTTGATTCAAACAACCATTGACTTCAATCTCCCCCTTTACAACAATCAATACTTCAACTTCCAACTTGAATTTGAAAATCATCTGTCACTCTTTTTTATACAAATTTTAATCATCTGATCTTGAACTCTGATTTATCTTCCCAATTCTGATATAAACTTTTCATCTGAACTTGAACTTTGATACATCTCCCCCTTTTTGATGAATTGTGAGAATCAAAATCATCAAAACTCTTCAAGTTTAGATTTGGAACATCTCCTCCAAATGAACAAGTAAGCACAGTCTTCATGATCTCTCCCTTTGGTGAAATACGAACAATCTCCCCTTTGGTGAATAATAACAATCTCTCCCAATGAATGATATGAAATAATCTGTCAGCTGACCTGAATGAGCCGTTGAATCATGAATGAATTCATCTGAATCTTTTCAAATTCAAACAAATTGAAATGGTAACCCGGAATCAACATATGAAACAGTTAGGAATGCTTGTCAGTAGCACGAAGCCACTGTGTACAACGAATGTACAATATAAGGAGTTGGTTTGATGTTGACTCCCCAGGACTTCCATTCAATCATCGAAAAACACAAGATATTTTCTATGAATGTTCTGACAGAAAAACAAATTTTCTGTGTGCTCCTGCTTGTGTATGAAAGAATTAAGCACAATGATTGTGTTTCATAAGGCTCAAAGTATGTAAATCATTAAGACAAAAATGATTATACATAGACTCAATTGTGCATGATGAAGGGTCGAAGGGGGGCAACTTTTCTTCTTTTTCAATATTAGTATCTTCCAAATGAAGAACCAATAGATTATGTGCTGCTTCCCAAGAATATGTGAAACATTCTCTTTTTAAGAAAAGAATGAGTAGCTTGGTGAGGTTGTATGCAAGAGATGTCATGGGCTCATTGCCTTTTTCAATGATGGTCACCAGAGAATGTGAACCAATCAGATTATGTGGCTGCTCGACTCAGAAAGAAGTTTGGTGCAGAGTTTATATTCTTTTACTCTGTTATCTCACCCTCTTTCTTTTAATCATTTAAGCTCACTTCTAACCAATCTCTCATTTTCATTTTACCTCTTCGCACACCAACACTCAATCTTTTAACCCCTCTCCCCTCAATCACTCAAGGAATAATTCCTGGGTACGAAACACTGGTTATCGTGAATCCATGGAAGTTCGTTTAAGTTCTCACACTGAATCCCATGTATGTGTCCTAAAAACATGTGTTATACAATGATTATTTTGACAATTTAAGCACAAGTAATCATTTTTCAGTTAAAGTATGCTCATAAGAATAAGAATGAAATTTGAGCATGTTAAGCATTTAAGATTTCTGCGAATTCCATTGCCCTGCGAGTTCTTCATGAAGTCTGCGAATTCTGTAAATCTCATTGATATTTCACAACTTTTCTCTTGAAATCCACTCAAAACTTGATGTTTGGCTCTGAAACTTTGTAGGAACGATCTTTATACTATCGAGAACAACCCTAAGGAGTGAATTTTATTAAGAACAACAATTGATATAGGAATCGATCTTGACAGTTCGCGATAGGAAGCTTTCCAAAAATGCAATGATTGATTCAATTCAATCAATCTGTTGATCGATTGAGTTTCTCTCCAACACAAAAGATGTTCTACTACTATATGCGAACACTGTGAGCACAAATTCACATAAAAAACTCCATGAAATCGAAACTTAGATTTCAATTCAACAGTGACTTTCTAAAAACGAACTTCGTATCTTTCTGAATTCTCTGATCTAACTCTGATACCAATTGTGATCCCAATTTCTAGCAATATATTCAGACATAGATTATCGAGAACAAATTTGTATTAATGTCATATGATTACAATGAAGTCATATATCTCACAATGTATAAATCTCTCTCATGCAAGTTCTCAGACTTCTCTCTTAATGAATGTGTGCGTGAGTTCATGCTTACAAAGACAACAACTAGGCTATTTATACTAAGTCAGCATACGTTGAATTTACAACTAAACACTCAAACTATACAACAAATACAAACTAGACCCTCACTTTTAATTTTGAATACAATATTAGTCTAACAATTCTCTCCGCCAATACTTTCGCCACTATTTTGTAAAAGACACCTATCAAGCTAATCGACCGATAATCGTTGAGACTCATAAGATTTGAATTCTTTGGGATTAGGGTTATAAATGAAGCATTGCACCAATTGCTTATTTCCGCCTTTTCCCAAAACTTTTCAATTGCCTTCATAAAATCGGTTTTAATGATTGCCCAAATTTTCTTCACAAACGTAAACGTAATCCGATCCTGACGTGGAGATTTGTTACTTCCACACATTCTAATGGGTTCCCATACTTCGTCCTTCATAACCGGACTTTCCAAAATTTTTGCATGAAGCGAAGTCAACTTTTTTTAGTTTGACACTCACCACCTTCGGCCCAAGCCCCATGTTTGATTTAAACTTATCTTTAAAAAATTCCCACACATATTTTTTAATTTTTTCCGTTCTTCCGTCCAAACCACGTTTATATTAAACCCTCGAACTATTCTTTCTTTCTCTATTTCGTATAGCCATGTGGAAATATTTTGAATTTTCGTCACCCTCTTCTATCTACTTGATCTTCGCCTTTTGTGATGCCATCTATACTTTCTTCTTTTCTGCTTCTAACCACTTCTTCCTCGCCTCTACTCACCTTTCTCTCTCGTCTAAATCAAAACGTCTTGATCCAACTTCTCCTTCTATCTTCAAAACCTCTTCTTTTTTTTTCCAATTAGTTGTCTAGGTTCTCTCGCTTCACGGATCATCTATTTTTCAAAGCTCTTTTAACTTTTTAAAATTTTTCTCTAAGCACACAGTCCGGCCTTTTTGTATTTCCCAACTTTTCCCACTCCCTTCTCACTATATCTTCCGTATCCCCATCCGCTAGCCACATGTCAAAAAGTTTGAATGGTTGAGGGCCGAAGTCTAGATTTCAATCACCTAACAAGAGCGGATAATGATTTTACCACCTTCTTTCTAGTGTCGAAACTCCCAAGTTCCTCCAAACCAAATTGCAGGACGGGAAAACTAGGAACAAATCCAATTTACTAAACTTTCTCCTGTCGTCGCTTACTCTTGTGAACTTTTGCCCACCCAATGGAATTTCCACGAAACTGCTATTATTGATAAAATTGTCGAAACATTCCACCCCCTTTCGTTAGTTATTGAATTTAACCTTTCATGATCTCCCCTTACTTCGTTGCAATCTCCAAAAACACACCAATTAACCTCCTCCTTACCACACATATCGATGTTCTTCCAAACTTCTTCCATCTCCTTTTGGTCTCTCGGGCCATAAAAATTCACGAATCTGAATTGTCCCTTCATCCCTTTCCATGTCCGTATTTCCGCCACAAAGATTTTTTCCACGATGTAAAACTCACATATGAAAACACTCCTGTCCCAAATGAATATTAGTCCTCCCGAGTTCCCCACCGCTTGCGATTGAATGTAGTCTCCCTCGTCATAACCCCATACCCTGTTTTACCTGCAACTCTACAAAAATATTTTGTTTAGTTTCCTGTATTCCCACCATATCCATATTATTTTTCACACACAATTCTCTAATCCAACTCCTCTTCTCTAATCGATCCCACACCCCTAGCATTTATTGAAAGGATCTTCATCAATTCATACAATAAGCGAATTGGACGAACCAGATTACTATGCTCCGCCATTGCCTGACGCACCAGCCCCGTCCCAAGCCAAACCGATTTTTGCTCCAAACTTCTCCAAGTCCTCTGATTTGTAAATAATCTTCAGTTCGTTTGATATCGAATTGAGACTGTCTATCGAGCATCCAGACCCTGATTTTTGACTCTCTTTTTCTATCCTGCCATTTACACCGTCCCTTGAATCTCGTTGCTGACCCCCTTCTGATTTCTTGCCCTGGCCTTCTGTTTGAATAGATGGAAACTTACTCTTCCCCTCTCGAATCCTAGCTATTCACCTTTCTTTAGCTTCTATTTCTCAGGAATCCTACCACTGGTCTCTTTTCTGGTCGCTGCTATTGATGTTCCTTCGATGTTTGGTACGTTATGTGTGCAACTGTTTCTACTTTTGGGCTTCCTTCACCGTTGACCTTATCACAAAAGTTGGAATTAATTGGACTAAATATTTGGGCCTCCTTATTGTGCAACCTTCACTCCATATTTTTGACAGGCCCACAAACTCTTTTCTTTTTATTATCATCTAGGCCCAACCCCTCTTCTGGCCCATCTCCTAATCCCTTGTCACCTATATCAATTTTTCCATAATATAACTTTCGAGCACCCTCTTCTTGGAAATTGATTCCCCCTGCGACCTCCCATGCCTTGCCACCAACATCATGATTGCTTTGAATGTTCTCCTCAAAATCCGCTTTTTTTCCAACTTTCTTGACCATGATTGTTGGCCTTCCTCTGAGCCGCTCGGATCATTCTTTCGGTTTCCGACGAAGCTTGTCTCCGGATATGATTCATTTATATTCTCTTTTTGTCGGTACCGAGTGTGTTATTATTACTTGCTTTGATGGCTACTTCTCCTTCATGTTGTTGTACGAGTCCTAATCCTTCATCTTTCCCTTCGAATACACTCTCCTCTACTACCCACTCATTATCTTCTTCCTCCATCTCTTCCGTCCACTCCGACAGGCATGAAGAATCCTCTTCATCTAAATTGTTGTTTTTCTCCTCCTCACCCCATGAAATCATGGGATCCACACTTTCCTCCACCACCCAGATTCGGTAGTACAAATCACCAACTTTTATGCTTCTATGGTCGTCAATTTTCGTTAATAGATGAGAGGCTATCAACATCTTTTCAAATTCCATATTGTTATTCCCACTCACAATTGATAAATTTCAGTGTATTACCCTAATTGTTAACAATGTCCTTGAAATTTTTTAATGTCTAAGCATGGAGCGGTACCCCGTAAACCCTTACCGACACCACCCTCTTGGTCGACCAGAACTCCTCCGACCATTTTCTTAAATCTTTAACCCAATGATGAAGCCCATGAACCTTATTGTTGAGCACGTTGAGCATCATTTTTTTCTTGGTTAAACACTAATAACACATTCCTACCCTACAAATGTTTAAGTGAACAATCCATTAAGTTTTCCGCTTTACATAAGGCTTTTATCGCGACTAGATTATCCAAGGATTCAACATAACCAATTAAGCTTCTACTCAACCTTGATTTTATATCTTCCACCTCCTGTCGAATTCCAATACACTCCTCTTTTTGATACTTCTTCACTTTTTCTTCCTTCCTTCTACTCCTTCTTTACAACCATCGCTACCTAGCAACACTTCACGGTATGATCTCACAAACTGTTTTTTCTCTTTGAGTATCGTACTTTGCACACCTTCAAGCACTCTTTTTCTCTCTTCCTCTCCTCATTCCTTTTTCGAGCTGAATATACTCTTAGTTTATATGAACCTATGCATATTCCTTTCCATTTTCGCTTCATTTTGCACCCGTTTGAAGCGCAAAAATCCGAACTTCTTCCTATTTGCAATCTTTTTACCCACCATGTATACGTCCCCTACCTCCCCATACCGTTTGAAAGTTATCCACAAATGTTGAACTTCCCAATCCTCCAGGAAATTGAAAAACAAGAATGAAGACATATTCTGTTAGTGTACAAAAATATGTTGGATCCAAGATCATGGAAATTGAAAGTCAATTGCTCAAGTCAAACCTTCATTGCAAAGTTAAAGAGCCTTAAAGAGAAAAATCAAAGTCAAGGATACCAAAGTCAATGTGTTAAGTTTAGTTGTTAGTTGTCTTTGTAAACATGTAGGTATAAATACTTTTTCCGTTTGTAGAATCATTAGGTTCGTTTATAGAGTGAATTTAGTGAGAGAAATATTTCCATGAGAGAGAGCATTTGTATTTGTATTTTTCAAGATCAATAATATGGAAATTATGATTGAGTTTGTTGTTCATCTTGATTGATACACACATTATGGGAACATTAATTGGTATTAGAGCAAGCACAATTCAAAAATCAATCAAATAATCTGAAGATTTTGGTCGAATTTCAAGAACTCGCAAAGTAATCTGTCAAGGATCGATTTTTGTGATTTAGTGGTGTTTTGGATTGAAAATTGATATCTTTGTACTCGTTTTTGGTTCTAGAACAAAGTTGATTTGAATTGCATAGCCTAATTCACATCAATTTAGTGTGAAATTTGGATTTTGTTGATATTTTGTTCGTGTTTTGAAAACATTGTGGATTAGATTGAATTTTAATATTTAGTGATTTTTTGGTGAAATGATGTATTAGAAAAGTGTTTAGAATCACATCTAGGATCAATCTACAAAGTTTGGTGATCAAATTTGATGTTTTGAAAGAATTAAGGATGAAAAAGTTGGTTCAGACTTGAAAAAGTTGAAGAACTCGCAAGATTTGGAGAAGTCACAAGCTTCTTGAAGAACTCACAAACCTCATCTGAAGAACTCGCAGACTATGATGTACGAATTCTAAAGAACTCGTAAGCTTCCAGAAGTATTGTTTGTTGAAATTTTTCTAAGGCAAGAACTCGCAAAGCTTGACCTGCGACAAGTTCAAGAATTTGCATCCTTCAGCTTGCGACAACCAGGAACTCACAAGTTACTATCTGCAACAAGCTACTGTTCATTTACTTCGGTCTGAGTCAAGTTCAAGAACTCGCAAGACAAAGCTTACGACAAGTGTCTGCGACAAGTTGTTTGATCAAAAATTTTCTAAGTATAGAACTTGTACGCTTTGCGACAAGTTAATTGGCTAAAAATTTTCTGAGTGTAGAACTCGCAAGAAGACTCAAGCTCAGAACTCGCAAGTTTCAGCCTGCGACAAGTTCAGAACTCACAAGCTTCAGCCTGCGACCAGTTCAGAACTAGCAAGCTTCAGCCTGCGACAAGTAAGAACTCTCAAGTTTCTTTCTACGAGTTCCTCATTTCTTAGTTCAAAGGGTCTGCGACAAGTGAGTGGAAAGGGTTTTGCGACAAGTGCTTCTCTGTGGTCTGCAACTTCTGTACTTATTCAATTTTTGGTTATTTTCAGAATTTTGAAAAATTTCTGATTTTGTGTTTAAAGATCTGTGTTTTTAATCAAGATGACTTCAAAGGATGCTCTTTCAATCGGTACCGATGTCAAAACACCCGTTCTCTTCAAGGGTGAGTACGAGCAATGGAAGGATATATTTTTGGATTTCATAGACATACATGAAAATGGAGAATTCATCAAACAGTCTATTGATGAGGGTCTGATGAAACCAGTAACTGCTATTGTGCCGGATGAGGATAATGAGAGTTTAGACAGTGAAGATGGTATTGAGAATCGAGGGCTAAAGACTAAAGAGATTGTTATTGATTTTTCTAGCTATACTCCTGAACAAAAGAAGAGATACAAGGCAAATAAACAGGCAATATCTCTACTTCTACAAAGTATACCAAATGAGATCTACATAAAGATTGACAGCTACAAGGCTACAACAAAGAAGATGTGGGATCAGTTAGAGAAAATGATGATGAGATCAAAGGTTGGAAATCAGATGAAGGTGGCTAACTGCATAAATAACTATGAAGAGTTCAAAGCCAAATCTGGGGAAAGTTTGGAAGAAACATATGAAAGATTTGTCTCTCTACTGAATGAACTTGCCAAGAACAATGTATAGAAGAAGCAAATTGAGAATAATGAAAAGTTTCTTAGTGTATTGCAGCCGGAGTGGAAGAAACATACTAGGCGGATGAAACAGAAGAAAGATCTTAGTGAGATTCCTTTACATGAGGTCTATGAAACTCTGAGACAGAATGAAGAGGAGGTTGAAGAGAAGAGAGAAGAGAAAAAGAAGAGTGAAAAGCAAGTTGTTGATCCAGTTGCTTTGGTAGTGAAGAAGAAGAAAGAGAAAGAGAAGAAAGAGAAAGAGAAGAAAGATAAAAAGAAGTAAAAGAAGATAGTCGTTTCTAGTTCTGATGATACTGACAGTGATGGTTCAGATTCTGATGATGAAGAGAACCTTAAGCAAGCTATGTTGTTTCTTACCCGAGCCTTTCAGAAGAAGTACTATAAGAATCCGGGTTCCAATAGTTAGAGGTACTCTTCAGGATCAAGGAACTATGAACATAAGGAAACGATGAAAGGAAGAAGGTTTGATGACAGAAGGTCTGAAGGAAAGTGGCATGAAGAAAGGAAGCCGGAAGAGAGAAGGTATATGAATCAGTATGTGGAAAAGAAAGAAGATGAGCCAGTGAAATTCTACAATTATGGTAAGATAGGCAACTTTTCCAGGGATTGCAGGAAGCTGAAAGTTCGCAATTCAGGGTACTACAAGAACAAGATGCTTCTGGCCAAGCAAAAAGAAGCCGACAAAGCACTGATGGTCGAAGATGATTACTGGCTTTATCATTCAGATTAAGAGGATGACAAAGAGGAGACAACTCATATGTGGTTAATGGGCAAGGAGGTCAAATATGATCAATCTAATGAGGAGATTTCCGAAGAGGTAAATAATTTTTCTGAATCTGATTTCTTTAAAGCAAATGGAAACCATGATCGTTGAGCTTCAGGAATTACAAGCTAAGCTCCAAAAGAAGAAAAGTAGAGTTGCGAAAGAGCATCAAACAATTTTGGATCTCAACAAGGAAATTGCTGGGAACAAAAACTTGATTGACTCTTTGAACAAATCTGCTACTAACTTTTAAAAACAAAAAGCTTGTTTTGAAAGTCAAAATTTTGTAACAGTTTCTAAGTTTAATAAGTCTAAACTTGAGAAGCAAGAGTTTGTTGTGAATTATAATAAACTACAATTTGAAAACAAATCTTTACAGAAAAAGATTAATGGTTTTGAAGCAAAGCTTTATGATGGTCGAGGTCAAAATGATCAAACCATTTATCTAAACAAACCAAAGGAAGTTACAGATTTTAAAGATAATTGGGGTATTAGGTTACGATAACCCATGCTATCTAAAGAAAGCTATAAGAAAGCAGCCAACTTTATATAATTTTGATTTTTTACAAGTGGCTGACAAATGTCCTCATTTGAAACCCAAAGTTGTTACAAAATCATCTGATGAGGTTGAGGCTAAGGAAGATGAGAACAGAAAGAACACAACAGAAATGCAACTACCATTCTGCTATAAAAAGCCGAATGATAGTTATCTTTCTGAGCAACCAAAGTTTTTGTCAAACGATTATTTTGAAAGCTATTCTACTAAGGAGTTGGAGGCAAAACCATTTAAATCCAAGATTTACATTCCTCCACTCATCTTGGAAAGTTAAATTCCTGAGCTTGAGAACACTTTAGTAGAAGAAATAATTTTGGTTGATCTTGAGAAAGTTGTGTTTTCTACTGTTATAATGAACACTAATTTCAAATCTGAAGTTACAAATGACAACTCCGAATCAGAAAAAGTTTGTGTAAACAACTCCATTGATTCTGATGCGTCATCTTGTAAAGTTTTCATGGGAAATGTTTTTACTAATCCTAAAACATCAGATTGTGCTAAAATGTCTTAAAAACAAAAGTGTTCTAAAAAGACAAATGATTTCATATTTCCAAATTCTTCCAAAGCATAACAATTTGATGGTGACGTTGATGACTTATTTGCGGTTGAAAGTGATTTTTTAAATTCTGATGGTTGTTTTGATGAAAGTGTTGATAAATTTGATTTCAATGCTAAACTTCCAGATCATACTTCGTTTGTGATTAATAATGATGCTTTACCTAGTGTCTTTGAAAAATGTGAAACATCAACTAAGGTTGATGATTCAGTTCCTGTGAGTACATATTACTCTAAAGGTAAGAAACAAAAGAAAAGGTGCTCACAGAAACGGACCAACACAGGTAAGTACAAGAAAACACAAACTCTTAAATCTCATGTTTCTGATAAATCTAAATCTTGTGTTTAAGAATTGAGAAGGAAAAAGTCAGAAGCGAGACAAGAATGGAGAGCTAAAAGGAAGATTAAAGAGTCTACGAAATCATTTTCTTAATCTAATTGTAATAGGACTACTCCTAGTTTTTCTAATGTAATTTGAAAGTCCAAGATCTTATGAATCCTAGAGAGAGAGACAAGTATGCGCAAAGTAGGAATTATCAATAATGTGCGTGAAGTTCTTACAACAAACCAAGACCAAAGGGACTTAAATACCCTTGGTCAGATACAACACAGTATGACTCTAAACACAGTATTTGACCAAGCCCTATAAATACAATGATTACTATAAAATCAGACCTAACAATCTCCCCCTTAGTAATCATTGGCGCTTTCGTCTTCAAAAAAAACATCTTCTATAACAGCATGGAACAACAAAGCGACTTTATGAAGCTTTCTGACTTTTTAAAGAAAAAAATTTCTTCTCAGCAACTTTCAGATTGAAATTGTCTTTGCAGCTTGAGCTCTTAGACGATACACCTCTTTTTAATGATTTTGAATGAACTGTGGTGTTCGGAGCAGGAACAACAAAAGAATAGATATGGCTGAGAGAATAGAATCTTTGAGCGAATCTTGATCAGCAGATAAACTTTTGAGCTCTTTGTCTCTTTAACTTCTCCTTGACTTCTCCCCCTCATGACCTTGATGATCTTGATCAACTTGGTCATGCAAATGTTGGAGATGAGACAGTGTAAAATCTGCAAAATCAAAGAAACCGAGAAAACAGAGGAGGTTTGCGTATCACGTTGGTTGAGCAAACCAAGGTTTGCGTTTCAGGAAGGATACGCAAAACGAGGTTTGCGTTTCACGAAGGATACGCAAAACAAGGTTTGCGTGACCAACGGAATGTGCAAAGCTAACTTAAACTCAGAAAAATGTTACCTTTTTAAGCTCTTTGACTCCCTCTACACAAATGCACAAGATGTGACAAATCAAGTTAGCATTCATATAAAGAAAATCAGATACTCCCCCTCAAAAACAGATATAATCTTTGAAAAATATTCTCTTTGTTCACTCCCCCTTGAATAATGCATAAACCCATTAAAATATATTTATGAGAACACAATGATCAAATATTAATGTAGAAAGAAAAATATACTGAATGTAAATTTTGAAACAACTAAACATATAAAATTTTAAACACTAAACAAATAAAAGTCTACTTAGTAAAATATCACAGATTTATCAATCATTTGAAATCAAACATATGTTGTTGGATACAAGAACAAGTTTCATTGCATATCAAGTTAAAACATGTTCAGTTTCAAAAACTTCCGTCAATCTATTCAGTGTGCTCACATGCGAATCTTCGATTATCTTCAAGAAAATGCAATTCTAAAAATATTATAGAGAACTTTGCATGTACTCACACTAAGCCATCAAGAATTAAGATATTCATAAATTTACAGATTTATCGCAACTCAAACATATCACCAAGTATCATGAGATGTGTGCTCATTGGCATCTTTTAGCATTGTGCACATTGGCATCTTGACATGAGTGTGCACTTTGGCATCTTCTGATCAAAAAATTTATTAAGTAAAGAACATGCCGTAAACGTAACTTTCTATCTGACCCTATTGCAGGATTTGGGCCAGCCGCTCCCAGACCAGTTGGCCTTAGGGGACTAGGTGTCAAGCACCCTTTGGAACTTACTCTCCTAGTTCAGAAAGGCTACATCGACATATCCTAAACCCATTCATATCAGTAGAACATGACTTTCGATCTGGTTCTATTGAAGGATTTGGGTTCAATCACTCCCAGACCAATTGACCTTAGGGGACCAGATGACAAGCATCCTGAGGAACTTACTTTCCCAAACCAGAAAGGCCACAGGTACAAACTTTTAAACTTAGAGATTTCTGTATTTTATGCAATTATAATTCATCTCAATCACTCAGGTCAACATCTAAGTGCTTAGCCCATATTTTCATTCCGATCAATAATTCTGATTAATTAGGTAGTCTAAGCAAAGTAAACTATCAAAAAATTCCGAATCACACAACTTTAAAGCAGTAATAAAAGTTTCAAACATGTTGCTGACTTTTCGACTTTTGTAAGACTTGAAATTTGATCATATAAAAACTTTAATATAAACAAAAGAACTTGAAAATTTATCTTAGACATATATTTTATTCAAAAGAAAGAAAAAATGTAAAACTTTACTTTATAGAATAAAATTTGTAAAGATGTTAACTTTTAAACTCAATATGCCGATGTTAAAAATTTTCATTAAAGACAAAATGTAAAGAATTCGGCAATTTGATATTTAGTTGGAACAAAATAAAATTCAGTTATTTCATCTTTCACATTATAAAAATAATTTGTGTCTCAAATTAAAAAATTGGGTTATACAAAATTAAGAAATAGTTGAACAATGCTCAGATTCTTGAAAAATAATGAGAAAAACTGGAACACATCATAATCAGAGATAAAATGCAGCGGAATTAAAATTGATGTACTCACAGTATCTCATATAGTCAGAAGCTTAAATCATTGATGAACGAGTTCTAAACTGATTTGTTTAGAAGTCGTAGTCTATGAAGTACGGTTCCTGAGCTGAATTACTCAGAAGCCAACGTTCTATTACTCCCCCTTAACATGTGATGCCTGCAACTTTGAATCAGATAAAGATTTGGGAACCCACTTGAATTTGGGCCCGTGTTTGTTAGTTGCAGTTCGTATGGGGAAACAATAAGCAGATTTGATATGAGAAGCACGATAAAGATAATCAGAAAAATATGCACAATCATCAGAAGAGAAAGCATAATCATCTGAACTAGAATCAGAAGACGAATATGAGACATTTTTGGAAATTTGAAACATTTGCTTTATAGAGTATTTTAAAATTTTATTACAATAAGCAAATGAATCACTTTTATAACAATTGTCTACATATCTATCTTCCTCAATCATAGAAACATTTGATGTCCGCCTCGCTCTCCGGATTTGCTTCTTTTATTGAGCTCTCAAAGTCCTATCTGTAAGAATTGAATTGGAAGAATTAGAGCTGTCAGAAAGAACTGTATCTCGTTTCTTTGACTTCTTTGACCGTCTTCTTTTACGCTTAGGTTTATAATATTGATCATTTAGCGTAAAAGAATCATCAAGAATTTTAGACTTAATATTAAAATCAGAAGATATAAATTTATCTAAGCAACCAATCTGATCAACTAATAAATCTGAATTTGCCTTGGAGTCTGAAGAATTTTGAGAAAAGATTTTAAAATTGGAAACTTCCTTTTTATTTTCCTTAGAGTCAGAGAAAAGAATAGAAATAGAATCTGATTTTTGAGAAATTAAATTTTCTTCAAGACTAGACGTCATAAAAGAAAGAATAATATCATATTCAATTTTCTTCAAAATATTTTGATCTTCTATCTTGTCTTCAAGATCGATGATTTTGCCTTCTAATATTAAAGAAGGAGTATATTTCTTCGAATCATAAATGATAGGAGAAATATTTTTCTTATCAGAATCAGGGGCATAAGAAGAAACAAAATCATCAGATACTGAAGATTTAATAGAAGATATATCATTTAAAATTTTTCTTCCTCTTCTTGATTTTTCAGGAAAATATTTTGCATTCTCGCTTGTGTAAACAAAAGGAATTTCGATTTTTTATTATTTGTCCTTTTCTCATTTTCTAGATCTAACACTTCCTTTTCAATAGTCCAATGAAATTTGAACTGAGGAGCATAGTGTGCAAGAGTTAGATAATCATATTTATATAAAGTAGGAACTTCGTTTATCACTTTGTTTAAACAATGAGGATTGTCAAAACCAAGTCCCCACCTTTGTTTTAAAGATTCTTCACTCCTTGGCTTGTTCATAAAAATTGTTTGTTCAGATTGGTTTCTTCGATAAAGTTTTTCTTCTAACTTATTTATTTTATCTGAAAATTCATCTTTTAAATTAGTCATAGACGTCAATGATTCAAGATAAGATTTATTTGAATTTTCCAAATCATCCAATTTCTTTTGAAAGATGTCTTTAGTATTTTCTAAAATAGATTTTTCATCTTTCAAAGAAATTTTCAGTTTGTCAATCAAATCTGACTTTTCTGAATTTAAATTTTTTTTAGATAATAACTTTAAACATAAATCAGATAAAGCAATTATCATGATATTCAACTGAGAAGATATGAAATTGTAATCAAACTCTAAATATACCTCATCTTCATCAGTTTCAGAATCATCTGACTGGTCATCTCCAACCAAGCACATCTGAGCGATCTCTACGTTTGCAGCATCATCGTCAGAGTGATCCAGCCAGAATTCTTCTTCTGCCAGTAAAGCTGTTCCATTCTCTCTTTTCTCAGCCATCTCCAATTTCCTTCTGTAATAAGCCGAGTCCTTGACTTTCTTTGATCTACACTCCTTTGAGATGTGACCCGGTTTTCCACAGTTGTAGCAAGCAGCAATCTTTGGCTCGGGTACTTTAGCTTTAAACCCATAAGTGAAGCGAGAAGAGTTGGAATCAGATCTTGGTTGGAACCTTTTCTGGTAATGCCTCACCATCATCTTCAGTTAACCCGTTGTAATTGTTATCAGACAACGCTTGTTCAGATAATTGCTTTGTGAGAAGTGCAACCGGGTCCACTGTTTTCTTCTTTTTATCCAACTTGGACTTCTTTTCTATTACCAAGCTTTCATCAGTCATCAGAATCTCGTAAAGTTCCTGAATCTACATTGTTGAGATCCGAACGTCGTTCCTCAGTCTATGACATGATTTGTTCCATTTAGGCTGAAGAGCATTGAGGAATTTTAGATTCGTCTCAAGATCAGTATTTTCCACTTTAATCTTTTTTAGATCATTAATCACAGCGCAAAACCGGTCAAAGATAACCTTCAGAGATTCATTGTCCTTTGCCTTAAATTCCTCAAAGTTATTCATGAAGCGTGTCTGGCGTATTTGAGTAGCAACTGATGACCCAAGCATGATCTTTTCTAATTGAGTCCACATCATATTTGGATCATGTTTGAAACAATCAATTCGATTGTAGATTGAGTTGGGCAGAGCTAGCATCAAATTGGACTTTGCTTCTCTATCGGCTTTTTCGCGTTTGATTTCATCAGCAGTCAAAGGAATATCATTTTTCGGCCTGACAAATGGTCCTTCAGATAAAGATATCATCATATTCTTTCCATTAGTCTGACGCTCAATGAAATTAATGAACTTATCTTGCCACTGTGTTCCCAATTGCATCATCAGATCATTTGAGTAGAACTTAGCTTGGAAAGCAAACTTGACAGAATCCATGGATAACACAAAAAAAACATTTTTTTAAACAGAAAGTCAGAAAAAATATGCTAAGTCTGGAACTTGTGCAAACTGAAGGTTAGCGTATGCAGTGGGGTGCGCAAAACAAACTTTGCGCATGTCTAAGGGTGCGCAAAACGAGCTTTGCGTATGCCTAAGGGTGCGCAAAACAGACTTCTCGGACCAAGACGGATGAGCAAATCTCTCTTTTCGTACACTGAAGGATACGCAAACACTGTTTTGCGTATGAAGGAGGATACGTGAACTTGGTTTCTCGGATCTCACTTGATACGCAAAATGATATTTGCGTATATAACTTGATGCGAAAATCCTGAAAAACACTAACAAACAGATTAGAACAATATGAACTTGCGCAAATCTCTATGAATGATGCGCAAACTTGTATGAATGATGCACAAACCTATGAACGATACACAAACTTCACTAACTCACACAAATTATGCAAGAACAATTAAAACTTTGAAATTGAACCAAGAAAAAGACACACTGATTATTGAAAAACACATTCTAACAAATTTCAACCAACATTATCGATGAAAAACAACTAAATCACGAAATTCGTAAGTGAACAGTACGTAAACCGAGTTTTTCCAGAAAATCAAAATATTTCAAAATTGATGATCAAAACGCAATTTTCTTGAAATTTGATGTGAATCAAATATATTCTCCTTGTAAAAACGAATCCAACAAATCAAAAAACAAAGAAATTCGTTCAAAAACAAAGCCGAATTTGATAAAAAATCTGAAAACGAGATTTTCTTGAAAAATTCAAGAAAATCAATCAAATTTTCGATTTAATCCACAAATTCAGTATCGAGAAAACAATCTCTCAATTCTCTCAAGCTTTAGATTTGCTCTGATACCAATTGAAAGTCCAAGATCTTATGAATCCTAGAGAGAGAAAGTAGAGAGAGAGACAAGTATGCGCAAAGTAGGAATTATGAATAATGAGCGTGAAGTTCTTACAACAAACCAAGACCAAAGGGACTTAAATACCCTTGGTCAGATACAACACAGTATGACTCTAAACACAGTATTTGACCAAGCCCTATAAATACAATGATTACTATAAAATCAGACCTAACATAATTGATCAATGTGCTTCTCATAAAACAAAATTTGTAACTTCTTACAAGGTTTATACAATAAAGCATTTGATTCAATTATCTCATTTGCCTAGTTAGTGTTCCACATACGGTCGAAATGATTTTGTGACTCGACAATATTCTGATTGTTGGTTTTCTACTTATTATATACAGCATTATAATGTTTTTGAAAAACAAAGAGGACCCATATTCAAATGGGTGCCAAAATCTTATGCTAACACGAAAGGACCCATCAATAAATGGGTACCTAACCTGTTGTTGTCTGATTTCTCTTGTGCAGACTCGTCATATGTGATACTTGGATTCAGGATGTTCTAAACATATAACCGGGCAGAAAGATATATTGTCTAATTATACAGAGAAATTCTACAACAACGTGAGATTTGGAAATGACCAGTTTTCACCGATACTTGGTTATGGAGATGTAGTGCAAGAGAATGTAACAATAAAGAAGGTGATTTATGTTGAATGATTATGACACAATCTGTTCAGCATTGGTCAATTTTGCGACAAGGATTTAGAGGTCAACTTCAAATCCAAGAGATGTTGTGTTAGGACTGAAGACGGTAAAGAACTCTTGGTTGGGACACAAAAGTCAAACCTCTACGCGATCAATTTGTCAAATGTCATTACTGATAATACGGTGTATCTACTTTCTAAAGCATCTATGCAAAAAAGCTGGTTATGGAATAGAAGGATATCTCATCTCAACTTTAGATATATTAATAAGTTGGTGACCGAAAATTTGGTGAGAGGACTTCCAGAGCTGGAATACGAAAAAGAACATATGTGTGATGCGTGTGAGAAAGGCAAGATGAAGAGAGCCTCACATAAGTCTAAGCCTGAACCTAGCACAAGTTCCTCTTTAGAGTTATTGCATATGGATCTCTGTGGTCCAATGCGAATGCAAAGCATAAACGGCAAGAAATATGTTCTTGTGATCGTGGATGATTTTTCAAGATACACTTGGGTCAAATTTCTATGATCAAAAGATGAGATGCTCGATGTCATCATCTCATTTTTAAAGATTGTTCAAGTGAACTTGCAGAAGACAGTTAAGCTACTCAGAACTGATAATGGCACATAATTCAAGAACAAAACAGTTGACGATTATCTCGAATCGGTCGAGATAACTCATCAGTTTTCTGCTGCCAGAACGCCGAAACAAAATGGGGTAGTTGAACGACGAAATTAGACTCTTGTTGAGCCAGTCCGATCTACCTTTTTTTGTGGGTTGAAGTTGTGTCAACTGCATGTTATACTCAAAATCGCTCAATCATTCATCGCCGGTTTCGTAAAACTCCATATGCTTTGATAAATATGTGATCCCAGAAATCAAGCAATCACAATTAATCATGCACAAAATATAACAATCAAAGAATCAAAGATGAGAGGAAAATGTGTTTGTCATATATCTCTTAGTCATAAGCTTACAAAGATTACAATCACAAGCTTACAAAGAACTTCTTACAAACATACAAACACAAAGAAAACAAAGGCTTATATATGGGTCAAACAAGCCTTGACCTTACATAAAGTCAACAATACAAAAGATAATACTAACAATCTAATTGAATCAAAACTCTTGGTCTAACAATCTCCCCCTTTTTGATCAATTAGACTTTCTTGAACTAGTCCATCTTCGCATGCTTGTCTTTCTCATCCCCATGTATCCTTCAAACCTTCTTATGGCCTTCCTGAATCTTAATCTGTCTTGATAGCATCTATCACATTCTCTGTCCAGATTATGTCCATCCGACGCCAATGATCATTTTTTGCTAACCTCTTCTTCTCACTTTCCTCATGTAACTCTTCCAACTTTTGTAACATATCTTCAAGAATACCATCAGAGAACTTATGAATTTCAGCAACTCTCATGAACCTCTTTTCCTTTTGAAATCATTCTCATACACAACACCAAGTTCTGGCGTCCTTAGAACTGTGTAGAGTGGTGTGTCTTCAAGAAATGGATGTGTAAAGTCTGGCTTCAAAATATTGACTCTGTTCTGATTAGTCTCAATGCCTAGTTGGAAGTCATGAAGATAAGTATGGTAGATATGCCTTCGAATGAATCTTTTGACAGTATCAAGACCAAAAACAATCTCTGGATGTCTGATAGTTCAACTCCTGAAATGATGATAAATGAACTTAATATCACTGAAATAATGATTGGCAAAGTCAGCTTCATTGAATGAGTAAAACTTCAGATTCTTTCTTTGCACAATGAATTCAGGATAGCAGATTTTCCCGAACTTCATCAAGGTTACTCTGATGACCTCCAGAATTTCAGACTTGATCTTGAAATCTTTCCTTGTTCTATTCATAACCTGTAACATCCGAATGTAATCTTTCTGATACTCAGGAGTTTTATCTTGAATTCCCAAAAGTTGAGCTTCATCCAACTTTCTGATGTAGCTAACAAAGATCTTAACTCCTTCTTCCAAATGTGGAACACGTAACATACTTCTAATCCTTTTAATATCTTTCTTGGACATCCCTTCTTCATCATATCCAGTATAAGGAATAGAACTTTCAGCTTTAGTACCAGAAGTTTCTGTTTCATCTGGGAACTTTGGCACTATGGGAGGTTCTTTTTCAAACTCTTTCTGAATCAAAGGACTATCAGGCTTTTTCTGGTACAACAACTCTTCTTCAACTTGAACATTAGACGTACCGGTTTCCAGATTAACATTACGCTCAGCCTCAGAAGATTGGGATACATTAGGATCAGAAGAGAAGTCATGAAATGATGGAATAGTCTGAATATCAGAAGGTTCTGGCATCTTCTCATGAACATGACTTAGATGAAGTCCTTCAGGTGTACTCTGTTCAAACATGACATTCAGAGCATCTGAATCTCTATCTTCAAACAAGTTATCCAGAACACTTGCTTCATTCAATGGAATATCTTCAGATATATTGACAATATCATATATACTTTCTCCTTCATTGTCATCTGAATCAAGATCAATACAAATATCTTTCTGATCTTCCTCCTTCATCTTCCAGTATAGATCATACTTTGCATGCACCTGGTTAATAGTATCATCATCTAGAACAATGATAGCAGGTTGAGACACACATGTAAACTCCATGATCTCTTCCATAGTTCCAACCTTAGGATTTTCAACCCTTGGTTCAACATCTTCCTTAGCATAAATCACCAACTGCAACTGATTTTGCCTTAACCTTTCAACATCATCAGCTCCCCTTTCACCACCTTCATCAGATTCAACTCTAGTTTTCATCAACACATCCCTCTTATCTCCCCTCATGATCATTATCTGAATCATGATCATGCTTTCTAGTTGAAACAACTGCTTGGGCTATGCATGAAGTTTGAACTACCTGTTTAAGATCAGATAGAGCAAACATGACATCAAATTTAAAAGAACGAAACTCTGTGGCACTGACCAAATCTGTTGGGTTTACAGATTGTGGCGGTTGATTTTGATGGTGGGATTGCAGAAGAGAAAGAAGATCTGCATCATGTTGAGAATCTGGAGCTTGAGATAACAATTTGGCTAACAAAAAAGATTTCAGCTCATTAACGGATAAATCAGCAGGCTCAGTGTTTGGCAATTTCTGACTTGAAATTTCAGGTTCAACAACTGGATGCTTTCCTTTTAAAAGCCTTTTCAGATCTCCAACCTCCTTTTCAACCTTCTCTAGAATCCTGCTTAAAATAGCCTTTAAGGCGTCGTCGAATATTTTTTTTGACACAAAGTCTGGGTTAGTAACTCCGATATCACTTAGATTAACCGTTTTCTTGACAACAAATGAATCAATTGCATGGCCTGTGTTCATCGGTGGCAAAGATGTGTCAATGACAGGACTTCCAATCGATCCTCGTATTCCGGATTGCGGAGATACTACGGTGGTTCCGATCGGGTCACGAAGACTTCCGATAGTAGCAGTAAGAAAATGTGACCTAGGAATAACAATTGGCAATTCAAATGGCACTAGACTCGATTGTGAACAAAATGAAGTCGAGAACCGGCGCAGGTGTTCTCTATTTTCAATACCTTGATTCTCCAAATGAGAACCCAGTAGACGTTGTGCTACATCCCCATGAGAACTTGAAACTATTTCTTGTTGAGAAGAAATAGAGTGGCTGGCCTGGGTGTGTGAGTGCATAAGTGGACTACTTATGTCTTGTGCATCTGTACGCAACTCATGCGACGGAGCACTTGATATGGTTGTCCTTTTGGATAGGTAGGTTCGGGTATACACACGCTCACTCTCACCATGTTCTTTTCCTTCCCTTTCACTCTCTTTCTCGACATTTTCTACTTTATCTCCCTCAATTCCCCTTATTTCACCAATTACTGCATCTAAAATAGAATCAACTTGACGTTGCTCTTCCACTTCCATGTCTTCAGAACCATAGAATGGAGCAAAGACATCTACATTACCAAGAATATCAACTTGGGTCTCAACAAACTCAGCAGATTCATCAGCAATCTCAACAACTTCAGTATCAACAACTGACTTAGCAATTTCAACATGAGCATGAGCATCATCATCTTGAGCATCATTACCATCTTGATCATCATCATCTGATCCACCAACAAAATCTAATTCAGTTTCTTCATCAACATCTTTTGAACTAGTAGCAGAAGGAATTTCAATTGATTCACTTTCATTATCAGTTTGTTCATCATGTGCAAGATCCAGATCTTGTTCAGAGTGACGACCTTCATCGACAGGAGGTGTCACTAGACGTGGGGTAACAACCCGTGACCCTGATGTCTCCAGTCTCTTTCTCTGACCCCAACCAGAACCCCTCTCGGAATTTTTACTCTTCGCACCCCGTTTCTGAACCCCCTCGGTTGCAGAAACCCTCACAGACTCCACTCTCCTATGGGTTGAGCCTGGGGTAGGGATGACCGGTTCTGATCTTCCCATAGACTCTCTATAGTTTGTTACACTCTCACCTTCTGGATCTGCGTAGTCTAGAAGTGCTTCAGGCACAGGCATACTGAATGGAAACTCTTTCTTCTGTCTCATCAAGTACCTCATTTCACTGACAGGAGCATGTGGATGATTAATTCTTTTAGGAATGTTTTTGTTACTCCTCAACATGCTTCGGACAATAAGCGCCATGAATCTTTGATAAAGAATATAATTCGGAGCTTTAGCAGAGACTTCTTGGCCACCACTTTCTCATACACTTCAGTCCAGAATATTTAAGCATAGTCAATATGCAAGTCATGAACCACTGAATAAAACAATTTCAGAATATGACTGCTGGAATTATCTGATCCAAAATTCTTAGCAGTGAGGCACAGATTGATTACAGAGAACAAAGTGTAGTAGAACGGAGGTAGATTATTCTTCTTGAACTGGCTCACTTGAGTAAGCTGTCCTACATACCCCATGTCTCTAATGCCTCGGAGAACTTCAGCTTCAAAAGGCAACTCATCATAACTGGATCTGCCTTCTCTTGATGTCTCAGATGGAAGACTAAGAGTTAATCTCAGCCTCTCTAGTGTGAGAATAGAAGTAAAGTGGTCAACTTCCAGCTTGAAGACCTGAACTCTGACTCCGTTTACGTTCATGTGAGAAACCCTGATGGTTTTCCAAGCTTGTTGTACATAAAGTTCTGGAACAACATCTTTAGCTGTAAGAGCATCTCTATGTGTATGGTTTCTCAAGATATCAAGTACCAAAGGATCAATGGGAATAATGAACTCTAGATGATGATTATTTGGCTGCTGTGGTTTCATTTCAGATTGTGATATCAGGAATTGGTCAGGATTGGCTTCATGTGGAACTTGAAAGTTTGATCGGGATGATGGCATTGGGCACTGCTCAAAAGCTTGTTGTGCTTCTGGTGAGTTTTCACCGGTTTTGACATACTGATCAATTGTCTGATCCTCCATTTGTACTTGGAAAGAATTTTAACATTTAAACAACTCCAGAATTCGTAAGAGCAATTTCACGAATTCTATACTTTGCGAAAAATTCAACAAGAAATTCCAGAATTCGTAAGGACACTGTAGATCAAAAAAGTATGACATTTGATGTCTGTTCTTTCTGTTTCTTAACATTTGATGTATCTGTCTGTCTGATTTTGCTGCTAGGCTCCCCCTTCATATCTGCATCCAAATAAAAAGTATGACAAATAAGAATAGTACATTCTCCCCACACATTTCATTCTCACGTTCTCTTATAATGCAAAATATGACATTTAAACTTAAAACTTCCTGGTATGATTTGGCAATCAAGATCATCAGTATCTTGACATTGATGTTTGAGTCCTAGACTGCTTTGTCTAGAAGTCATATTCTTGAACATAGAAGATTGGGTCCTAAACTGCTGTGTTTAGAAGCCATTGTCCTTCTTACTCCTTCTTGATTGGAGTATCCTGCATCACAGGTTGAATAGGTTTTGGTACCCAGATGAGTTTGGGTCTAGTATGGTTAGTATGTGGAACCTTCAGTGAGTGGTTTCCACCTATGTGATAAGCAGTATCAATAAACTTCTTCTTTGAAAAATATCTTTTATAGATATGTGCTTTATGAACAAAATCATTACTGCAACAGTATGAACAATAAAGTTTTCTTTTTGCTAACCTGATTAGATGCTGGTTTGACTTGATAGCATCAAGTGCAAAAGATTTACCTTTCTGTGCTCTGTTCTTTTTCTTCAATTCAGCTTCTGCAGATGATTTATGATATTTGACTGATTCAGGAGAACCATTAACAACCCAAATCATCTTCTCTTTCTTGGAAGCATTTAATCCATAAGCATATCTATCAACAGATTTAACATAAAATGAACTAGAAGGTTTAATCTGATTTGGTTTCAAAATTTCAGATTGAACAATTTGTTTCTTGAAAACCATGTTTTGATACAAGCTATCTACTGATTGAAAGGAGCACACTGATTCACTTGCATCACCTTCATAAGAAGATAATACATGTGTTTCAGATGCTAACTTGTCAGATAAATCAGCATTAACTTTCTCAAGTTGACTGATCTTGTCATTCAACTTGGCTTTTTCATTACAAAGCTTGTCAAATTTGCTTTGCATTTCAGATATAGTCTTCGGACCCTTTTTTATATTTGTTGACAAGACAACTAATTTGTCAGAAAGTTCAGAAATCATAGATTCAAAGTGTTCTCTTTCAGTTTCAAAATCTTTCTCCAAGTTCTGATTTTTGTCAGAAATCTCTTTGAACAATAAAGTGTTTTTCTTTTCAGAATTCTTTCTTTCTTTGTCAAAGATATCTCTTTCAATGATGACTATTTTTTCAAAATCAGAAACTTGTTTTGAAAGTTTGGTACATCTGTGTTCTAGTTCTTTCTTCTCTGATTCAGCTTTCCTTGAAAGTTCAGACAATTTTAGATTGAAAATTTTCTCCAGTTCAGCTTTCTCTTTCTTGAATCTTTCATCAACTTTCTTGATCCATTCTTTTCCTTTTGATTCATAAGTTGATACTTGTGATTCAGCTTCTGTTAGTTTGACATTCAGAGTATCAATCTCTGTTCTGAGCTTTGAATTTTGACTTTTGAATTTTTAGAATACCTAGCATTACACATTTTCACATATTTGGATGCAGGTGTTTTGTGCTAAATGATAAGGAGAACTTGAACAAGTTCAGTCCCAAGGCTGATGAAGGCATTTTCAAAAGTTTACTTGAAGAAATCTAAGATAGTTGTTGAAAGCGTAAACGTTTCATTTGATGAAGAAATGGCTTATGAGCAACTCAGTTTGGAACCCGTGATAACAGGAGTATTAGCTTCTGGATAGATCAGTCCAGAACCTGCGGTTAATGTTTCTAATTCTAATAAATCGTCAATGTCTACGTCTCATTTAACAGAATTAGATTTATTGTTTGAACATTTTTATGTTGAGTTTCTTGGTTCAAAAGTGACTAAACCTGTTGTGATTGACAGATCTGAAGATTCAAGTAATAATCATCCAATCACATCAGATGTATCAACTGAATCAAATTCCCCGGTTCAAGAAGAAACTTCAGTTCAAACACCTACTCAATCAGTTGAAGTTGCACATGACACTACAGAGCCATAAGTTGCACATTCAGTTAGATGTACTGTCATGCCTATCCAACAGAAATCAAATGTCCAATTAACTGAAACTTGTGCACCAGTTACTTCAACTGAACCCCTACAAGAAGAACATACTGGATATCTAGATGATCAACATGATCAGTCTACATCTATACCACTCCCTCATGTACATATGTGGACCAAAGAGCACCCGATTCATCAAATTGTTGGAGATCCGTCAAAGCTGATGCAAACTAGGTCTGTGACTTCGAACGAGTGCATGTTTGATTTTTTTTTATGAGCAAGGTAGAGCCTACTTGAGTATCTGAAGCTCTAAAAGATCCAGATTGGATAACAGCTATGCAAGAAGAGCTCAATCAATTTGAATCGCTTAAAGTTTGGATATTTGTACCTTGTCCAGAAGGAAAAACAATTATAGGTACGAAATGGGTATTGAAGAACAAGAAAAAAGAGGATGGTATTGTGGTAAGAAATAAAGCTCAACTTGTTGCTAAAGGATATCAGCAAGAGAAAGGAATCGACTATGATGAGACATACGCTCAAGTTGCACGTATATAGGCAATCAGAATGTTTCTAGCCTACGTTGCACACAAAAACTTCACTGTCCATCAAATGGACGTGAAAACTGCTTTTCTAAATGGCATATTGAAAGAGGAGGTATATGTCTCACAACCAAAAGGGTTTGTCAATGCTGAAAAACTGGATCATGTTTATATTCTTGACAAGACCCTTTACATGCTTATGTGTAACACCCTCAAATTTGGTAAGAGCAACTAATTAAAATTTTCGATTTAACATCAAGAAAGGGATAAACTTCCTTTAACAAATCAAAACTTAACGTGCCTCAAATACAAATTCTATAATTAACCTCAATAAAAATAAATTCCAAAAAGATACAAGGACTAGACCGGAGTCGGGTACTACATAAACCCAATGCAAGTTGCTCTTCACAAACTATCGCCAGGCACTATAGCCAAGCATGTACTTCTCTCTCGATCACTTAATAGAACACTAGTTTAAGTCTAGGCATCCAAAATCAACACCTAAATATCTAAAACTTAAGCTCTGATACCAACTTGTAACACCATCAAATTTGGTAAGAGCAACTAATTAAAAATTTCGCTTTAACATCAAGAAAGGGATAAAACTTCCTTCAAAAATCAAAACTTAACGTGCCTCAAATACAAATTCTATAATTAACCTCAATAAATATAAATTCCAATAAGATACAAGGACTAGACCGGAGTCGGGTACTACATAACCCCAATGCAAGTTGCTCTTCACAAACTAACGCGGAAGACTTCACCAAGCTACTCACTTCACGAGCACACAACTAGCATTTCTCTCTTCATAGTGTCACTAGAACTATTCCAAAACATAGGCTGTTGCAAATGCCAACAAATAAAAAGGTTAGGCTGAATGCGAATAAACATAGTTAAAAGGGAAGAATGCAATTTAAATCATGATCTTTCCAAATGCTTTACTTTAAATACAAAACGACTAATTTTCCGATACCATGCATTTTCAAAGATGAACACCTCAATGCAAATCATTCTTTTTATAATCTTGCAACCCAAAGCTCGCTCAAAAGGAGAATAGAGATCCACTCCTAATTTGTGAAAATACGGATAAAGCTTTATATTCCGAAACACCCAAAACACGGGCGGGGCATAAAACTCAACTCATAAATCATGGAAGACAATCCATATAAATATAATTTTCCACCGAAAACATGGGACTAAATTCAATACTCACGCGACCTTGAAATAGAATGAAATCCAAATGTAAAAACATGGACAATTAAATATCCAATGTATGATGGCCGACAACGTGGGAGACCCGTATCCATTGAGAGTGGAGGAATACAAAATTATGCCACTCATACAATGTTAATCGCATGACACGTCCGACCCGAAGTCCAATGTCCCTGCGACTCCTCATCTAGTTTCCCTCAAAGAGTCGGTTGACCTTAGTTTCTATCCTCATGGATTTTTACCAGAAGGCTCAGCAACATTCGAGGGTTACAACCATGGCATTGCCCCAAATGGCGGAGGTCCCTGTGCCTACCCACACAGGGTAGAACCACCCCGGACTTTAACCCTCCTAGTGACCACTTGAAAGATTAAGGTCATAAAACATGGGTTTCGGAGTCAAATCCCGCAATACCCAATTGACCATCAAAAACAGATCGACTTACGTGCATATGGATCCAATGCAACACAGTCTAACATTACATGACTACACAGGAATGACCAACACACTCGAGGATATAGTTAACATCAATATGCAACACGGTGCAATAGTATGTAAATCATTACCGGGCTCTACATTGAGCCATTACAACCGGAAAATTGTCCCCGAGACTCTTTTAAGTCGACACCGAGCTAAAGCGCTCAAAGTCCTTTTTGACCAATAATTAACGGTGTTAAAGCACAGTTTTTTTGGATTCAAGATCATCATTATCTGAAGATGGAAAAACTGAAGTCAAAGCTGATAAAGTCGTCCAAACAAATAGTCTAGGGTTCTTTTGTAATAAATAGTCAAAGTCTGTTTAAGTATTTTCTTTATTAGTCTTTATTTAAATAAGTTAATAGGTTGTTTTAGTTGTTGGGCCCAAGCCAAGCCAAACCCATTAGGCTAATAAGGGCTAAGTATATATTGTTTTGTTTTAGTGGTAATTAGGTTAGAGGTGAGAGAGTTTAATTGAGAAAATTAATTATTGTTGTGAGGTTGGCTTGTGGTGCGCCGTACACAGAAAAAAAGTAGAGAGAGATTTCAATTTCTTCATATCAAGAACACTTGTAACCTGTTGAATCTTTAGATTAATCGTATTAGGTTTGATTTATTGTATTGATTATATGTTTGCTTGATTGAATAGTTAACACTGGGACACACAATTGGTATCAGAGCAAGTTACAGATTGAATTGAATATTTTTTTGTTCGGTTCTGTTTTTCTGGAAAAGATTCATAATTTTTAGTGTGTGATTGTTCATTCAAGTTGGTATTGGTTGGATTGTGTTTGTTTTGCCTATTATCGTGATTGGGTACTGTTTGATTTGAATATTGCATCGTTTTTTATTATCAATTTGATGAATTTGCTGTTCTGGGGTCGTTCACGAGTCGGTACTGCCATCAGAAATCAAATATCTCTTAAAGTGGTTTTTATTGAAATTAATTGATTAGAATCTGTTCTAGTTGGTTATTTGAACGTTTTTAGCGAAGTTTGGTTGTTTAATTCGAGATATTAAGTGTTTTCTGGGTTGATTTTGGTTTCTGGGTCGATACAGTATCAAGAACATATCGGCCTTTGTTATTATCGGTCTTTGTGTTTTATCGGTCTTTCGTACCGGTCAAAGAACAATTTTGGTCGAAGACCATTATCGGTCTAAACTAATATCGGTCAAAGACCGCTATCGGTTCTACATTCTCTTTCGGTCAAACACACATTATCGGTCGACCGGTACACACAGAGTCCACCCCGGTCGAACTCACTTTACCGGTTCTTGCATTATACCGGTTGAAGCCAATTCCAGTCCATCCATTTTTTTTCGGTCTTAGAGTTTATCGGTCGAAACACAATATCGGTCAACACTTTATCGGTCCAATCTAGTTTCCGGTCATAGCAACGTACCGGTCATGCAACATACCGGTCGAATAGTGTTAGAGCATAAATATGTTGGATACAAGATCAAGAAGACAAAAGTTATAGTTCAAGAAGTCAAAGTTGACAAAAGTCAACTCTCATGTGAAAGTCAAAGTCTTTGTAATAAAATGTCAAAGTCAATGTCTTTGTATTTTGTTTTTCCTTTGTAATTGTTTGGAGGTATATATACCTTCTTGTATTTGTATTTCATTAGATTTTTTTGTAACTAACAGAATTGAATTCACAGAGAGAGAGAATACGTTAGAGAGAGAAAGTTGTAATCGTTGTATTTAAAAGTTAATCAAACAGGTAATTGATTGAAATTCTGTTTATGTTTGATTTGTTTGTAATTAGAAACTAGAATCTGGGAATAACAATTGGTATCAGAGCAGATCCAAAAGTGAAATCACATCAAGAAAGTATTCGTCATTGTGTTCTTCGGTGTCCAGAACTGATTTTGAGTTTTTGTGCGATTTTGGAGTTGTAGTTGATTAGGATTTGTTCAAAAAGAGTAATAGATTGAGTTTGTATATAAAGATTTCAGAATTGCACTGTAATAGACTTGTAATTTTGGATTTAGTCGATATTTTTGTTCACGAGTTCTTGACACTGTGTTCGAATCAGAATGTATTGTTTTGTGTTTTTATTTGAAATTCTTGCATTATAATATGTTCTTGGGTTCATTTAGAAGATTACTGCAAAATTTCAAATCAATTGGAAAAGGTATGGTTGATAAACAGATGGAAAAATCAAGATTCGGTTCGACTTTCTGAAGAACACGCTAGATCTTCAAAACGCGCAAGTTCTTCGAACAAAAGCGCAAGACTCATCTGCAAGAATGCGCAAGTCGAAGGGAAGATTTTGGTCAAAACGCGCAAGTAACGATTAGCGAGTTCTAGAAACGCGCTAGTTGAAGCCTGCGAGTTTGGAAAAGTTGGATAAATTTCTAAGGATCAGAACGCGCACATAGTGGTTAGCGAGTTCTTCAAACACGCTAATCAAAGAGTGCGAGTTTCAGCTGAAACAGTGGTTTGCGAGTTCATTCGACTTGCGAGTTTGAAATTTCAAGAAAAAAATTCTAAGTGTGGAAACGTGCAAGTATAGCTAGCGAGTTTGTTCAAAATGCGCAAGCTTTGACGAGCGAGTTTTGGAAACGGGCACGCCTCAGTTAGCGTGTTTCATCGTGAATAGTAATCTGCGTGATCAGGCGTTAGCGAGTTTCAGAGGGAATAGTCACTTGCGAGTTTCAGTGTCAAGTGAGTTTGGTCGATCTGCGAGTTTTTCAGATCACACAAGTCAGTGTTTGCGAGTTTCCCAAACGCGCATGTCTTGATCTGCGTGTTTATCAGAGAATAGGGATTTGCGAGTTTAAGCACCTGCTAGTTCTATAGTGACTTGCGAGTTTTGATACTTAGTCAATATTTTCGAAATTTCTGATTTTTCTAATTTTTAAGATTGTTCTTGTGATTTCATATTTGGACTAACGATCAGTTCTAGTTTCTTATTGGATATATTTTCAAACAGGTTTTAATCAAGATGACTTCTAAAGATGCACTTTCCATTGGCACTGATGTCAAGCCTCCTGTTCTGTTCAAAGGAGAGTACGAGCAGTGGAAGGATAGATTTCTGGATTTTATAGACAAACATGCAAACGGGGAAAATATTCTGCAGTCAATTACAGACGGTCCTATGAAACCAATCATAGTTCAAGTATCTGCTGATGGTGATTCATCTGATAGTGGACATGGTGATGAGGAAAGAGAACAAAAGACAAAACCAGTTAAAGTGGATGTATCACAGTACTCTGAAGAACAGAAAATCCGGTATAAAGCAGACAAGCAAGCAAGATCTCTTCTACTTTAAAGCATTCCTAATGAGATTTACATCAAGTTTGATAGCTACAAGGATGATGCTAAAAATATGTGGGATCAATTACAAAAGATGATGATGGGATCCAAGGTAGGGAATCAGATGAAAGTGGCTAACTGCATCAATAGCTACGAGGAATTCAAAGCTAAAGAGAATGAGAGTTTGGAAGATACTTATGAACGGTTCACTTTGCTTCTGAATGAACTAACGAAGAACAAAGTGACAAAGAAGCAGCTGGAAAACAATGTCAAATTCCTGAGTATCCTACGACCTGAATGGAAGAAATATACACGTAGGATGAAGCAAATGAAAGACTTGAATGACATACCTCTTCACGAAGTCTATGAGACTTTACGACAGAATGAAGAAGAGGTTGAGGAGAAAAAGAGCTGAAAAGAAGAAGGCTGAAAAGGTTCCTGATCCAATTGCTTTGGTTGTTGGAGAGAAGAAGAAAAAAAGAAAGAAAAGGCAGAGAAGAAGAAAAAGAAGAAAGTGCTTACGACTTCTGAGTCAGAATCTGAATCAGATGGTGATGATGGAGAAAGTCTGAAACAAGCCATAATGTTACTGACCCGTGCCTTTCAAAAGAAATTCTACAAGAAGTCTTCATCAAGTTCAAAGAATCATGAGCACCGAGAGAGGGTGGAAGGAAAGAGATATGAAGAAAACAGATATGTTGAGAAGAAACCTGATGAAAGGAAGAAGTTCGTGAATGAGTACACTGTTGCCGAAAAGCCAGCAAGTGATCCAGTCAAATGCTACAACTATGGCAAGATTGGACATTTTGCAAAAGATTGTAGAAAGCCAAAAGTTCGTAATTCTCAGTACTATCAGAACAAACTACTACTGGCTAAACAGCAAGAAGCGGGCATAACTTTAATGGCTGAGGACGAATTTTGGCTGGATCATTCAGAAGGTGAAGAGGAAGAAAAGGAAGAAACTGCTCATCTCTGTCTTATGGGAAAAGAGGTCAAGTATGATGAATCAGATGACGAGACAGCTGATGCGGTATTAAACTTAACTCAAAAAGATTTCATTACCAAAATGGAAGCTATGATGGTTGAGCTTCAAGACTTACAAAATAAATTGAAAAATGAAAAAGAAAGAGTTGTTAAAAGAAACAATAAGATATTTGAACTCAATAAGTCGGTTATTGGGAACTAAGATCTGATTGATTCTTTACGCAAGTCTGCTTCTGATTCTAAACTTCAAGTAGATTGTTTTGAAAAGAAGATTTCTGATTTTGAAGTTAAAATTTCTAAGTATGAGTTTGAGAAAAGAGAATTTGCACTAACTGTTCATAAATTGCAGGTTGAGAACAAGCTTTTGAATAAGAAGGTAAATGGTCTGGAAGCCAAACTTTATGCAAGAGGACAAACAGATCAAACTATTTTTCTCAATGCACCTAACGAAGAGGCTGATGTTAAGGAAAAATGGGGTGTTGGTTTTCAAAACCCTCATTACTTAAAGAAAGCCGTCAGAAAACAACCAGCACTTTATAATTTTGATTTTCTTGCTTGTGCTGGTAAACATCCTCATTTAAAACCTAAATTTGTTACCAAATTACCAGAAGAAGTTGAGGCCAAAGAAACTGAAAATAGAAAGAATGTGAAGAAAATGCAACTACCATTTAACTATGCAAAGTTAAATGATAGTTATCTTTCAGAAACACCAAAAGTTCTTTCAAACGATTATTTTGTTAGTTATTATGTTTCTGAGATGAAGGCAAAACCTGCAATTGCAAAGATTTATGTTCCTCCACTCATTCTTGAAAGCAAAATAATGGAGCTTGAAAATGTTTTATCTGATGAAAAACTTTTGGTAGATATTGAACAAAGTGTGTTTTCTACAGTTTTAAAGAACACTGTTTTTCAAACTAAATCTACAAAGTGTTCTAAAGTTTCAAGGGCACCTCAAACTTCAAATGATAATTTTGATGACTTATTTGAGTCTGCAAATGATTTTCTTAATTCTGATGATGGGTGCATAGACGAAATTGATATGTTTGACTTCAATGCTAAACTTCCTGATCATTCTACTTGTCTTACAAATGAAAATGTGTTACCAAGTGTTCTTAAAACTGCTAAATCATCAACTAAGGTTGGTGAATCGGTTTCTGTAACTGCTGATTATTATTCTCAAGGTAAGAAACATAAGAAACAACGATTACAGAAACAGAAACACACTGGTACACAAAAGAAAAATCAGTCTCAGAAATCTGCTTTTCCTAATAGATCTAAATATTTTGTTTCAGATATAAGCAAGAAAAAGTCGAAAGCTCGAACTGAATGGCGACCAAAAAGGAAGGATGATGAGAAAGTTGAATCAGTTTCTGATAACTCTTGTACTAGATCAGTTAGTAGTGATAATGATGTAATTGATCAACTTGCTTCACATAAACAAAAACTTGTAACTTCTTACAAGCGATATTCAATAAAGCAATTGATTCAATTATCTCCTATTTCTACTACATCTTATCATTATCGGAGAAATGATTTTGCTTACTCTCATAATTCTTCTGATTGGTTCGGATCTTATCATGTTTATTCTTCAAGAACAAATATTTTTAAAGGTTTTCAAAAGAACAGAGGATCCATTTTCAAGTGGATACCAAAATCTTGTGCTAATCTGTTAGGACCCGTTTTTAAATGGGTACCTAAAGTTATTGTTTCCTGATTTCTCTTGCAGACCCGACATATGTGGTACTTGGACAGTGGATGTTCCAAGCATATGACTGGGCAAAAAGCTTTATTGTCTAATTATACAGAGAAATTCAGTGGAAATGTCAGATTTGGAAACGATCAGCTTTCACCAATCTTAGGATATGGTGACATCATTCAAGACAACATAACGATAAGTAAGGTGAGTTATGTCGAAGGCTTAGGGCACAACCTGTTTAGCATTGGTCAATTCTGCGATAAAGGGTTAGAGGTCAATTTCAAATCTAAGAGTTGCTCAGTTCGTACTGAAGACGACACATAACTCTTAGGTGGACATCGCAAGACAAACCTCTATACCATCAACCTGTCCAAAGTTCAGATTGACAATCAAGTTTGCTTAATGACAAAAGCTTCAATGCAACAAAGTTGGCTCTGGCACAGACGTTTATCACACCTGAACTTTCGTTATATCAACAAGCTGGTTAGAGGGAAATTGGTAAAAGGACTTCCTGAGCTGAAATACGAGAAAGAACACTTATGTGTTGCATGTGAGAAGGGTAAGATGAAGAGAGCTCCGCATAAACCGAATCCTGAACCAAGCACTAGTTCTCCGTTAGAATTGTTACATATGGATTTGTGTGATCCAATGAGAACTCAGAGTTTGGGTGGAAAGAAATACGTGTTGGTTATTGTGGACGATTACTCAAGATACACGTGGGTTAAATTTCTTCAATCAAAAGATGAGACGCCCGAAGTTCTCATTACTTTCTTAAAGACGACCCAGGTGAAAATGCAGCGACAAGTCAAGTTTCTTCGAACGGACAACGGCACAGAGTTCAAAAACAAGATAGTTGAAGAATATCTCGAATCGGTCGGGATATCACATCAGTACTCTGCTGCTCGTACGCCTGAACAAAATAGAGTAGTTGAAAGGCGAAATCGAACACTAGTCGAGGCCGCTCGTACTATGCTCAGCCAATTCGATCTACCTCTATTTTTGTGGGCAGAAGCTGTGTCGACTGCATGTCATACTCAAAATCGGTCCATGATACACCGCCGTTTTCAAAAGACTCCATATGAGTTGATCAACAACAGAACACCAACAATCAAGTATTTTCACATATTTGGGTGTAAATTTTTTGTGATTAACTACAGAGAGAGTCTGAATAAATTCAGTGCTAAGGCGTACGAGGGTATCTTCATTGGTTATTCTTCAACATCAGCAGCATATCGTGTTTATCTGAAGAATTCAAAGACAGTTGTCGAGAGCGTCAATGTAACATTTGATGAAGAAATGGCTTCTGAACAACTCAATTCAGAACCCGTGATAACTGGAGTATTAGCTTCTGGGAAGATCAGTCCAGAACCTGCTTCTACAGCGAATAATTCAAATAACGCTTCTACTTCTATCTGATTTAGATTTGTTATTTGAATTCTTTTATGATGAGTTTCTAGGATCTAATGTATCTAAATCTGCAGTGACTGACAGGTCTGAAGACACAAGTTGCAATCATCCAGTCACTTCAGATGTTGTAACTGAACTTGAATCCCCTGTTCAGTCAGAAACTCACATTCCAATATCTACTCCTACAGTTGAAGATACACAAGTAACTGCTGAGGCAGAAGTAACTATATCAGTTGGGTGTGATATACTGTCTACTCAACAGCCAGAGTCTGCTGTTCCAACTGATGCTTCTGCACCTGAAACTTCAACTGCAAACCCCCTTCCATCTATTCAAACTGAAGATTTTGATAGTGGATTTCAAGATGATGATCATGTTCAATCAGTATCTAATCCACTCCCTCATGAGCATCGCTAGACCAAAGAGCATCCTTTACATCAAGTAATTGGAGATCTTAACAAGCCTGTACAAACTAGGTCAGCGACTTTGAATCAATGTATTCATGACTTATTCCTCAGCAAGATAGAGCCCACGCGAGTATCAGAGGCTTTAGCTGATTCGGATTGGGTATCTGCTATGCAGGAAGAATTAAATCAGTTTGAATCCCTAAAGGTTTGGAGATTAGATCCAAAACCAGAAGGTAAATCCATGATTGGTACTAAATGGGTATTCAAGAATAAAAAGGATGAAGATGCTATCGTCATAAGGAACAAAGCTAGACTTGTTGCCAAAGGTTACCGGCAAGAGGAAGGCATAGATTACGATGAGACGTATGATCCAGTAGCGCGTATAGAGGCAATCCGCATGTTTCTAGCCTACGCAGCTCATAAGAATTTCACAGTCTTTCAGATGGATGTGAAAACAACTTTTCTGAACGGCATTCTTAAAGAGGAAGTATACGTGTCTCAGCCAGAAGGGTTCGTCAATCCAGATAAGCCAGATCATGTTTATATCTTGGACAAAGCCCTATATGGTTTAAAACAAGCCCCTCGAGCATGGTATGACGTTTTATCTAAATTCTTGGTCAAGTCCGGTTTTTCTATAGGTAAGGTTGATACCACTTTATTCATCAAAATGGAAAAAGATGATATTATTCTTATTCAGATTTATGTTGATGATATAATATTTGGTTCTACTAATCCTAAATATTGCAAAAACTTTTCTAACCTCATGATGTCACGTTTTCAAATGAGTATGATGGGAGAGATGAATTTCTTTCTCGGATTACAAGTTAAACAAAAATTCAACGGGGATTTTCATTAATCAATCTAAGTACATTTTGGATATTCTTCGGAAGTTCAATATGGAAAATTGTAAACCAATTGGAACCCCGATGGCACCAGGTACTAAAATTAGCACTGATCCTTCGGGTAAAAGTGTTGATGTTAGAACTTATAGAGGTATGATAGGATCGTTAATGTATCTTACTTCAAGTAGGCCAGATATTATGTTTTCAACATGCTTATGTTCTAGATATCAGGCTGCTCCTAAAGAATCCCATTTGGCTGCTGTCAAAAGGATTTTTAGATATCTGAAGGGGACTGCAGACTTTGGTCTGTGGTATCCTAAGGATACAGGGTTTCAACTGACTGCCTATTCAGATGCAGATCATGCAGGTTGCATGTTGGAAAGAAAGAGTACTTCAGGTCACATTCAATTTCTTGGAGACAAGCTCGTTAGCTGGGCATCAAAGAAACAATTATGCGTTTCCACATCGACTGCTGAAGCAGAGTATGTAGCTGCTGCCAGTTGTTGCTCTCAAGTATTGTGGATGCGAACACAGTTGCGAGACTATGGATTCAAGTTCGATAAAATTCCAATATATTGTGATCCAATATATCTACTAATCCTGTTCAGCATACGAAAACCAAACACATTGACGTCAGGTATTATTTTATCAAATATAATGTAGAAAAAGGAACAATTGAACTTTATTTTGTAAAAACAGATTAACAACTTGCAGATTTATTTACCAAACCCTTAGATGAAAAGAGATTTAATTTTCTTGTCTCTAAGCTTGGTATGTTAAATCTGAAAACATAATCGGTTGTTACCTACTAATTTTCTTGTCTCTAAGCTTGGTATTTTTCTTCATTTTCTTTATTTTTATGTCTGGAGGATATCTGCACTTTAATTGTTTGCTCATGATCTCAGGGGGAGAGTGAGATGCATTTTTAAGATGATCTACATTGTTTTGAGGGGGAGCATAACTAATTTCTGCATTTTATTTCACTGACAAAATTTTTGTAATGCATGATTTTAGGGGAGCATATAAGCCAAGTCAAAAGGAGTAAGACTATGATTTCTGATTATTTCAAATCAGAACTCGTACTTTAATCGTTTTACTACTTTATATCTTTTACATACGAATAAATTTGTGAATAAAGTTGGTTTGACTAGACTTTGAAATTTTTGCAGGATGAGAGAAGCTGACAAGATCATATCTTAATGACTTCAGCTTGACTTCATGAGATTTAAAATTGCGCAAAAAGGTAAATTTCTTATCTTAATCTCAAATATATCTGAAAGAAGGACAACTTTCAGATATAGAAAACATGTTTTGAAATGTTCAAACCACTTCCCGAGTCTTAAACAAATTTTCTAATTTGGAAGTGTGATTTTAAATGTTTTTCACTTTATTTTTGCGCTTAATTGATAAACAAACCGTATGTTTCCAAAGATAAATACTTGTGTATTGTCTTTCCCATATACTTTCAAGTATTCACACACACCGGTTTGACTTTTTGTTCACATTGTTCTTACCATGTCTCATATTGAAACATATTTTTCGATGGTAAGATACCCCGCTTGCACTTCAAAGAATTTTGAGCGATATTTCATTTCGAAACGTCATTTCAAGAATTTCTATATTTTTGTTTCGTATAGACAATATCCATTATTCTTGACCATAAGTCTTAATTGATTTATCATTCATTTCTGATCATTTTTCATACAAGGTTAGATTTTCAAACAAGTCTCTTGCATTCATATCTATTCATTCAATTTACTTGTTTGAAATATCTTCAATGTTTAAAAATGCTCATTTCTTCATGATTATATCTCTGAGCATACATTCATCTGATATTTGTATATGAGCTTTAACTGATAAAGTTAAACCATATGGAGCAACTTTATGCTTTCATAGGAAATATGGGTTCTTTGTGCTAGGACTTCAATGAACTTCTATGAAATCACGTTAACTAGAGATTTCTACCCAAGAAGTTAATCCATAGAGATTGAGTGTGAGGAGTCTAAAAGAAATGAGTGTGGGTATAATGAGGTAAAATGTAAATGAGAGTTTGGTTAGTAGTGAGCTTAATGATCAAAAGAAAGAGGGTGTGAGAACAGAGTAAAAGAATATCAAACTCTGCACCAACTACTTTCTGAGTCGGGCAACCACATTACTAGTGTTTCACAATTCTTTGGTGAACGTTATTGAAATAGGCAACTAGCCCATGCCAACTCTTGCTTTCTACCCCACCAACCACTCATTTTCTTCTCAAAAAGAAAATGTTTCACATTTTCAAGGGGATGCAGCACATCATCTATCTGGTTTTCATTTGGAAAATCTAGATATTGAAAAAGAAGGAAGTCTGCCCCACCTTCGCACTTCAATCATGCACATTAAGTCTGTGTTTATCTACTGATGTCTCAGTGGTTTACACTATGTTGAGCCTTTATAAAAGCAACTATTCGTGCTTAATTTTTTCTACACATGCACGAACACACAAAGAATTTGTTTCTTTGTCATAACATTCATAGAAATTGCCTTTGTGGTGTTTAGATGATTGGATGGAAGCCCTGGGGGAGTGAACATCAAAAAGCTCCTTTATATTGTGTATTCGTTACACACAGTGACTTTGTGTTACTGACAGGCATTTTAACTGATTCATTTGTTGATTCAGGAGTTACATGTTCTTATTTTGTCTAGATTTGAAAAGATCTAGATGAATACTTAGCTATGGATCACAGAATCAGAGGCTCAGTTTGACAGATCAGAATGGTCAAAGACATTTCTTGTTGAAAGTTTTGATGATATCGATGTTCAAATCATCAAAAAGGGGGAGATGGTATCAAGAAATGATAAAGTTTTGAGAAATGATTTTCAGAAATGTCCAAGTCAGAAAAGTTCAAAGTAAAGATTTGAAGATTTGAAGAAGATCAAAGAATTTATGAAGATTTAAGGAAATTTTCTTTGAAGATTATTTGCTAAAGCAATCCGAGATGATTCTGAAGACAATTTCTTTCCAAAGTCTAAAACTATCTTGTGAAAGTTTTGGGGAGATTGTTAATCGTTTGAAGACATGTTTTGGAAAGAATACCATTAAAGAAAAAGAGGAGATTGTACTGGCAGAGCTTTAAAGTGAAGACTGAATTGCTAGATTTTTCAATAGTGATCTTGAATCCAAAGGGGGAGATTGTTAGAGCATAAATATGTTGGATACAAGATCAAGAAGACAAAAGTTAAAGTTCAAGAAGTCAAAGCTGAGAAAAGTCAACTCTCATGTGAAAGTCAAAGTCTTTGTAATAAAATGTCAAAGTCAATGTCTTTGTATTTTGTTTTTCCTTTGTAATTGTTTGGAGGTATAAATACCTTCTTGTATTTGTATTTCATTAGATTTTTTTGTAACTAACAGAATTGAATTCAGAGAGAGAGAGGATACGTTAGAGAGAGAAAGGAAGTTCTAGAGAGAGAAAGTTGTAATCGTTGGATTTAAAAGTTAATCAAACAGGTAATTGATTGAAATTCTGTTTAGGTTTGATTTGTTTGTAATTAGAAACTAGAATCTGGGAATAACAAATAGTTTCCGGTCGTCTACAGTGTTTGCGCGACCCACTTGATATGCAAACCACACTTTGCGCGACCCACTTGATACGCAAACCACACTTTGCGCGACCCACTTGATTCGCAAACCACACTTTGCGCAACCCACTATTCGCGCAATTCTTACTTTGCGCCACCTGCTTCTCGTGCAAACCGTCCTTTGCACCTCTGTTCTTGGCAAATATCTGATTTTTGTACCTGTTTTAACTGTGTTTAATCTATTTGTGCTTTATACTGTGTAAAAGGACTGCATTTAATTATTCTTGGAAATTTATTTTTCTGAAAATTATTGAGTGTGGTTTTTATCTTAATTTCTAACGATCTCATCCAGTTGATTGTTTAATCGTATCAGATAAGTTTGATTACTAATCGTATAAGTAAAGATGTCTCGGGAAGCTCTTGCTATTGGAACAGATGTGAAGCCACCAGTACTCTTCAAGGGGGAGTATGAGCAATGGAAGGACAGATTTTTGGACTTCATCGATCGACATGATTTGGGAGATTATATCAGAAAATCTCTGAAAGAAGGAATCATGACACCTCCGACCAAGGTTATCACTGTAGCCAGAGAAAATGGTGAAGAAGAAGAGGCAAAGTATAAATTACCGATTGGTGAATATTCGGAAGATCAGCTGAAGAGACACAAGGGTGAGAAGCTGGCAAGATCATTTATTCTCCAAGGCATACCGAATGAAATATATGTCAAGATTGACAGCTACAACGCTACCGGTAAGCAAATGTGGGATCAGTTGGAGAAAATGATGATTGGATCAAAAGTCGGCAACCAACTTAAAGTTTCCAACTGCTTGAATAATTATGAAGAATTTAAAGCCAAAGCTGGAGAATCACTCGAAGCCACTTATGATAGATTTGTCACTTTGCTGAATGAGCTCAGCAAGAACAAGATCAAAAAATCTCAAGTTGAGTTGAATGTGAAATTCCTCAGCAACCTTCAGCCAGAGTGGAATAGATTCACCAGACAGATGAGGCAGTTGAAAGATCTGAACGACATTCCACTTCATGATGTTTATGAAATCCTCAAACAGAATGAGGAAGAGGTTGATGAAATCAAAGCTGAGATGAAGAAGGCTGACATAGAAGTTGTTGATGCAGTTGCTCTTGTGGTCAAGAAAAAGTCCAAGAAGAAGAAGGTGATAGCATTTGAATCTGAAGAAGCTGATAGTGGGGCAAAGTCTGACTCTGACGATTGTGAACAACTGAAGGAAGCCATGCTAATGTTAACCAAGGCTTTCCAAAAGAAGTTCTATAAAAAGCCAAACTCCAACAGTCAGAGGTACTTGTCTAGTCCGAATAACTACAAGCATAAGGAGAAAGTTGAAGAAAAGAGACCAGAAGACAAGAAGAAGAATGGAGTCGAAGAGTTCAAGAAGGAAGAACCGATGAAATGCTACAACTGTGGCAGACTCGGTCACTTTGCCAAGGACTGCCGAAAACCAAAAGTCCGAAACTCCGAATATTACAAGAATAAGATGCTTCTAGCCAAGCAACAAGAGGCTGGAAAAGCATTAATGGCCGAGGATGAATACTGGCTCGACCATTCAGACCAAGAATCTGACGAAGGAGAGAAGTCAAAAGCTGAAGCTGATTCTGATGATGGAGACAATGATGAGGTATGTAACTTAACTGAATCTGATTTTCTGAACCAAATGTATGCCATGATGTCTAAACTCCAAGAATAAGAGTCTAAACTGAAGCGTGAGAAAGGTGTCATAAACGAGAAAAATCAATCTATACATAACCTTAGTAATGATATTGCTGAGAAAAATGTATTAATTGAAACTTTGCACAAAAATATAGACACCTGCGCTAAAGAAAAGACTATAATTCATAAAGAGTTATCTGAAACTGTTTCTAAATATAAAGAATGTGAGTTTAAGACTATAGAGCTTCACTACTAGAAAAGTGAGTTTCAGCGGCGGACTTTTAGCGACGAGATGCTTCAGTAAGAGGCTATTGTGACGACTTGTCGTCTTTATAAACTGTTTTTCACGATAAATTGACTTTTAGCGACGACAAAAGTCGTTGTTAAAACCCTTGTTTCTTGTGGTGCTTTCTAAAAGGTACTTTTCTACTTCAAAAGAAAAGAAATCTTTAATAGACAAGGTGAATGCCTTCGAAGATAAATTACTTACTTTAGGTCAAACTGAACACACTATTCATTTGAACAAACCTAAAGAGAAACTTGATACTTGGGGACTTGGTTACAAGAACCCACATCATCTCAAAAAGGGTATATCTGAAGTGCCTGCACTTTATGACTTTGGGTTTATGTTATTGGCTCCTCAACATCAAGAACTCAAACACTTTTGGACTAGTCTGTCGGAAAAAGATAAAGCCAAGGAATATGATAAAAGAAAGAACACAGCTAAAGTTCAACTTCCATTTCGCTATGAGAAGTTGAATAACAGTTATAGTTCTAATAAATCAAAATTTCTTTCAAATGATTATTTTGAGAGTTATTCTGTAAAAGAGTTAGAGGCTAAACCCGTCGAAGGTAAGCTTTACGTTCCTCCTCTAGTTTTGGAAAGTAAAATTTCTGAACTCGAGAATACTCTTACAGAAGAAAGAATTTTGATGGACTTAGAACAAACAGTTTTTTCAACTGTGTTCAAAACTTCTAATTCTCCTAAATTCTTCATGGCTTTAAATTCTGATGACAGATCTGGTTCACTTGAGAATGAACTTAATTTCTTAAACTCTGAAGGTGTTTTGAATGATAGTGTTGCTCAATTTGACTTTACTTCTAAACTTCCTGATCATTCATCTTGTGTTGTTAATTCTTTTGGGCAACCCAGTGTGTTTGAAAAAGGTGAAACATCAACGAAAGTTGATAAATCAGTTTCTGTGAAATCGAAGAAAGCAAAAGGTAAGAAACAAAAATCTCAGCTTTCACAAAAACCGATCCCCACTGGTAAGCCAAAGAAGAAGGATTCACTTAATTCTCATCATTCTAACTCTAAAGTTTCAAATGTTTCATATTTGAGAAAGCAAAGGCTTGGAGTTAAGACTGCATGGATACCGAAACAGAAGATAGACGAGAAAGTTAAATCTAGTTCTTGTTTTATTTTGAATAAAAAGACTTCTAGTAAAGATGATGTGATTGTGAATGTTGCTACTTTTAAATCTAATCTTGTTGATTCTCGCAAGAAGTACTCTATAAAGCAATTATTCCAGTTAGCACCATCTAATAAAAAGTTTTTAAATCATGGTGAATGTGATTATGCTTCTCGTAAATATTCTGATGTTTGGTATGGTTCATATAGTGTTTCATCTTATCGTTATCATTCGTCTTATCATGCTTCTGGTTTTCAAAGAAAAGGCGGACCCAAATTTAAATGGGTGCCAAAATCAAGTACTAACAGTGGAGGTCCCATTTATAAATGGGTTCCTAAACCTCTTCTTTCCTGATTTGTTTTGTGCAGACCCATCATATGTGGTATTTGGATAGCGGGTGTTCCAAACATATGACAGGGCAGAAGAGTATGTTGTCTAATTTTACGGACAAATACTACGGCACAGTTCGTTTTGGGAATGATCAGTTTTCACCTATTCTGGGATATGGTGATGTTGTACATGAAAATCTTACGATCAAGAAGGTGAGCTACGTTGAAGGCTTAGGGCACAACCTATTCAGCATTGGCCAGTTCTGCGACAAAGACTTAGAGGTTAATTTCAAGGCCAAGACATGTTCAGTACGCACTGAAGAAGGAAAAGAATTCTTCGTCGACACTCGCAAGTCAAACCTCTACACCATCAACTTGTCAAAGGTTCAGGATGACAATCAGGTCTGTCTACTATCAAAGGCCTTGATGCAACAAAGCTGGTTATGGCATCGACGACTTTCTCACCTCAACTTTTGGTACATCAACAAGCTGGTCAGTGGAAAGTTAGTGAAAGGACTTCCAGAGCTGAAGTATGAAAGAGAACATCTATGTGCAGCGTGTGTAAAGGGAAAGATGAAGAGAGCCCCACACAAACCAAAGCCTGAACCGAGTACCAGCTCTTCATTAGAGTTGTTGCATATGGATTTATGCGGTCCTATGTGAACGCAAAGCTTAGGAGGAAAGAAGTATGTGTAGGTTATCGTGGAAAACTATACGCGATACACTTGGGTTAAGTTTCTACGGTCTAAAGATGAGACTCCCGATGTTCTCAATACATTTAGGAAGACAACCCAAGTCAATCTGCAAAAACAAGTCAAGATTCTCTGGACTAACAACGGCATAGAGTTCAAGAACAAGATAGTTGAAGAATATCTCGAGTCGGTCGGGATATCACATCAATACTCTGTTGCTCGCACGCCTCAACAGAACGGAGTCATCGAAAGGCGAAATCATACACTTGTCGAGGTCGCTCGGACAATGCTCAGCCAATCTGACTTACCTTTATTTTTGTGGGCTGAAGCTGTATCGACTGCGTGTCACACTCAGAATCGCTCCATGATACACCGCCGATTTCAGAAGACTCCGTATGCGTTGATCAACAACCGAACACCAACCATTAAATATTTTCATGTTTTTGGTTGTAAGTGTTTTGTTCTAAACGACAGAGAGAATCTGAACAAGTTCAGTGTTAAGGAGGATGAAGGCATCTTCGTTGGTTATTCCTCTACATCTTCTGCATATCGTGTTTATTTGAAGAAGTCGAAGACAATGATCGAGAGCGTCAATGTTACATTCGATGAGGATATGGCTTCTGAGCACGTCAGTTCAGAACCCGTAATTACAGGAGTACTAGCTTCTGGACCAACCAGTCCAGGACCTGCACCTCAAGGGAACAAATCAGATGGCGCTTCATCGTCTACTTCTAAATTATCTGATTTGGATTTATTATTTGAACTGTTCTATGATGAATTTATTGGATCTAAGTTGCCTAACTCTGTTGTGGTTGACAGGATAGAAGACTCGATGACTACTCATCCAACCACTTCCGATATCTCTACTGAATCAAATTCCCCGATTCGGCAAGAAGTTCCAGTTCAAAAGCCTACTCCGATAGTTGAAGTTGTGACCAACACCTCCGAGACAGAGGTAGCTGACTCAGTAGGATGTACTGTAAGGACTGATCAACAGATTGACCAAGTTGTACCTACTGCAACTTCTGCAACGACTACTTCAACTGCAACCCCCGTTAATTCTGAACCATCTGAAGGAGATAATAGTGGATTCCTAGATGTGGACATTGATCAATCTACACCTAATCCACTCCCTCATGAACATAAGTGGACCAAAGAGCACCCGGTACATCAAATTATTGGAGATCCTTCTGCACCGGTGCAAACTAGGTCTGCAACATCAAATCTATGTATGTATGAATCCTTTCTGAGCAAGATCGAGCCTACTCGCGTATCTGAGGCCCTTGTCGATTCAGATTGGGTAACTGCGATGCAAGATGAGCTGAATCAGTTTGAAGCACTGAAAGTCTGGAGACTCGTACCCAAACCACAAGGTAAAACCATCATTGGTACGAAATGGGTGTTAAAAAACAAGAAAGATGAAGATGGTACCGTTATCCGAAACAAAGCACGACTTGTTGCCAAGGGATATAGGCAAGAGGAAGGAATTGACTACGATGAGACTTATGCTCCAGTGGCACGTATAGAGGCGATTCGGATGTTCTTAGCCTACGCAGCCCACAAGAACTTCACCGTCTATCAAATGGACGTGAAGACAACTTTTCTGAATGGAGTACTCAAGGAAGAAGTCTACGTCTTACAGCCAGAAGGGTTTGAAAATCCAGATAAGCCAAACCACGTCTACATCTTGGATAAAGCTCTTTATGGACTGAAACAAGCTCCTCGTGCCTGGTATGATATTCTATCTCAGTTCTTGGTCAAGTCAGGTTTTACAAAAGGTATGGTTGATACCACTCTTTTCATTAAAAAGGATAAAGGCGATATCATTCTTATTCAAATATATGTGGATGATATTATTTTTGGTTCTACAAATCCTAAGTACTGTAAGAACTTTGCAAACCTCATGGTGTCACGTTTTCAGATGAGCATGATGGGAGAGATGAACTTCTTTCTCGGATTGCAAGTCAAACAATTTTCAACGGGAATTTTTATAAATCAATCTAAATACATTCTGGATATTCTTCGGAAATTCAAAATGGAAAATTGTAAATCGATTGGTACCCCAATGGCACCTGGTACTAAAATTGGCACCGATCTTTCGGGAAAGCCTGTTGATGTTAGGACTTATAGAGGGATGATAGGTTCCTTAATGTATCTTACTTCTAGTAGGCCAGATATAATGTTTTCTACATGCTTATGTGTTAGATATCAGGCCAATCCTAAAGAATCCCATTTGTCTGTTGTTAAGCGGATTTTCAGGTATCTGAAGGGGACTGCAAATCTTGGTCTGTGGTATCCTAAGGATACAATCTTTGAACTAACATCTTATTCAGACGCAGATCATGTTGGTTGCATGTTAGACAGGAAGAGCACCTCGGGTCATATCCAATTTCTCGGAGATAAACTCGTCAGTTGAGCTTCGAAGAAGCAATTATGTGTCTCCACATCAACGGCCGAAGCGGAATATGTAGCTGCTGCTAGCTTCTGTTCTCAGTTCTTGTGGATGAGAACACAACTGCGAGACTATGGATTTCATTTCAATAGAATCCCGATCTATTGTGATTCGAAGAGCGCTATTGCGATTACTGCTAACCCTATTCATCATACTAAGACCAAACACATAGATGTCAGGTATCATTTTATAAAAGATAATGTAGAAAAGGGAACAATTGAACTTTACTTGAATTTTACTAAGTCAAAGCTGATAAAGTCGTCTCAACAATTAGTCTAGGGTCCTTTTGTAATAAATAGTCAAAGTCTGTTTAAGTATTTTCTTTATTAGTCTTTATTTAAATAAGTTAATAGGTTGTTTTAGTTGTTGGGCCCAAGCCAAGCCAAGCCCATTAGGCTAATAAGGCCTAAGTATATATTGTTTTGTTTTAGTGGTAATTAGGTTAGAGGTGAGAGGGCTTAATTGAGAAAATTAATTATTGTTGTGAGGCTGGCTTGTGGTGCGCCGTACACAGAAGAAAAGCAGAGAGATATTTCAATTTCTTCATATCAAGAACACTTGTAACCTGTTGAATCTTTCGATTAATCGTATCAGGTTTGCTTTATTGTAATGATTATATGTTTGCTTGATTGAATAGTTAACACTGGGACACACAAACGGTCCCCAAATAATAAATGCGCTCGACCCACGTCATGCAAACACATGCTCTAAAATACTTGAATAGACTCCAATACAATTTAGATTGGGACAAATGGTTTTTGCAAATGGATTTATACTTTTCATCCTTTCAAAACATCCCATAATAGGAAATCAAACCTTTTACCTAAACAAACACTAAAAGTGTATTTTTACCAAATAATTTTCATTTATGCAATAAATCATCAAAACACTTTAAAATGACTTATTTTCCAAGCATATCCAAAAATCCCAAATATGGGGGCTTTTACAAGTTTTTTAAGTTAAACACCTCAAATGATCGAAACCTACCAAATATATCAACAAGTAATAAGTTCATTATAAACACACAAATACTTTAAAATGAAAATTTCGGCATGTACAACGTTTTCACAAATCAATTTGAACTCACCTTGCTAGATTTAGGCTAAATCTAGATTTTTCCCCAACTTGAGCTCCTTTGAAAAAACTTGGATCCTCAATCCAAAACTTCAAAAAACTTAGATACACAAGTTTCCATCCATAAGTACACATATTCAATTGTTTATAATCATTCCCCAAACATCTTATATCCAAATCTCCATTTTGGTCAAAAACCCTAATTTGACCTAACTATTATCAAAATCTTCCAAACCGAAATTGGAGAAATAAAACACTAGGTTAATATCAATAGAGAATCTATAACTCATAAAGAAGTTTGGAAGTGGAAGGGATGAACTTACCATTTAGGTTTTGGTAAAAACCTTGAAAACCCCAAAATTCTTGAAGATGGAGGTGATGATGATAAGCTCTTGTCTTTGCTTCCAATACATCACCAAATACTATTATATATACCCAATCCTAACAATATCACCTTGAAAATCTCTCAAAAACGAAACCATAGAAACTTGAATCGCCAAAAACGGAGTTGAAATGAGAGAGTTATGAAGAAATGAAGAATGGGACTGAAAATCACGAATTTATGCACTCTAATACCTCCAGGCTATTGTGCCAAGCTATAGTAACAATGTCACAATCGCGGGCACAATTGTTGATATTGTACCGAGAGTTTTTGGACTTTGGAGATTGTGACATGCTATAGTGACAATGTCACAATCGACAGGCACTATAGCCAAGCATGTACCGAACACTGTTTTGGCCACAACTTCTTCGTTTTAGCTCCGATTTCGCTCCGTAAAGAACCGTTGGACTCGTAACTTAATCACTCATCTAGAAAGACCATAAAATCTATAATTTAATCCCAAAATTCCATTTCCTCTATTTCCCTCAAAAGATCGATTTCTACACTTACTTGAAATAGAACTTACCCAAAAACCACTTGGTAATCTCCGTCGCTATTGTGACATATGTCACAACTGCATGGCACTATAGCCGGGACTACCACCATTTTAGTAACATTGGTGCTATTGTGACATATGTCACACCCTCATGTCACTATAGCCAAGACGACCATACTCTAAGTACCATTAGTGTTATTTTGACAAGTGTCACAATCACATGGCACTATAGCCGAGACGACCATACTCTCAGTACCGTTGGTGCTATTTTGACAAATGTCACAACCACATGGCACTATTTTCGTACTCCATATGTGGTTCTCCCTTCACTGATTCACCTAGTTCAACATTCTTCTTCAATAGGAATGAAAATTTCAATGTGTTACATTATGCGCTATATATCAAGCTTCGCCTAAAGAATCCCATCTTTCAACTGTAAAGCGAATATTTAGATATCTGAAGGGGACTGCATATATTGGTTTGTGGTATTCTAAAGATACAAGTTTTGAGCTAACAACGTATTCAGACGCAGATCATGCAGGTTCTATGTTATACATGAAGAGTACTTTGGGACATATACAATTATTGGAAGATATTCTCGTGAGTTGGACTTTGAAGAAACAATTGTGTGTATCTACTTCAACAACCGAGGCAGAGTACGTAGCTGCAACTAGCTACTGTTCTCAGGTGTTGTGGATGCGAACACAACTCCGAGACTATGGGCTCCAATACAACAAAATACCGATTTACTACGATTCCAAGAGCGCTATTGCTATATTTGTGAATCCTGTTCAACATACGAAAATCAAGAACATTGATGTACGATATCATTTTATCAAAGATAATGTCGAAAAAGGTATAATTGAACTTTACTTTGTAAACACAAATTATCAAGTTGTTGATTTGTTTAACAAGTCGTTGGACTAAAAGAGATTTAATTTTCTCATTTCGAAACTTGGCATGTTAAACCTCAAGCCATAATCTGTAGTTACATAGTACAGTTTTTTTTTGTTATTTTTCTTCATTTCTTTATTTTTAATCTGAACGATATCTGCATTGAAAGATTTGTTCATGTTTACAGGGGGAGTGAGACAAAGTTTAGATGATCTAAATTCGAGGGGGAGTATGAGAAATTGCATATGTTTTATACTGACAAATTTTTTTGTGATGCATATGTTTAGGGGGTGTAAGGACTTTGATTTCTGATTAAATCAGATCAGAACTCATTCTTAACAAGTTTTACTTCTTTCATGTTTTTAAATTTTCAAATAAAAAGTTTTGTTTTCAATAAGACTTTATTGCTTTGACGTCTTTTTGACTATTTGCAGAATTTGAGGGGGAGCTTACATGATCATATCACTTATGACTTTGGAGCTGAAGTTATGTGATTAATGCTGAGCGTAAGGATTATTCTACTCTTAATCTCATTGTTTTTAAAAGAAGGACAACTTTCAAACATGAAAAAATGTTTCTAAATGTTCAAACCACTTCTTATTCTTAAACATATTTCATGAATTTAGAAGTGTGTTTTTAATGTTTGCATACATGAGCTTTATTGTTTAACTAACCGTGTGTTTCCAAAGATAAATACTTCTGTATTATCTTTTCTATACACTGTCAAGTATTCACACACACCAGTTTAGTACTTTATTGACTATGTTCTTACCATGTCTCAAATTGAAACTAATTTTTGATGGTAAGACACCCCGTTTGATATTCAAAGTTTGTTGAGCATTGTTTCATTCAAAGCGTTTCTTTCAAGAATGTCTATATTTGATTCATATAGACGACATCCAATTTTTCATGACTTAATCTTTTAATGATAAATCATTCATATTTGATCTTTTTCATACATTGTCAGATTCTCAAACAAGCAGTTTGTATTCATTTCATTCTTTCAATATACTTGCTTTTGAGAAAATCTTCCATGGTTAAAATGCTCAAATCTTCATGATTATCTTATTGAGCATATATACATCTAACATATATTTTGTGCTTTAACTGTTGAAGTTACACAATTGAGCAACTTTGTGCTTTTAGGACAACATACATGGGATAATTGTGTGAGATTTTAAAAGAACTTCTATGGATTCACGATAACCAGTGTTTCCTAACCAAGAAGTTATCCTTGATTGATCGAGAGGCGAGGGGTCAATATCTGAGGTGAGAGATCTGAGTAAAAGAATATCAAACTCTGCACCAAACTTTTTCTGAGCCAGGAAGCCACATTACTGTTATTTCACAAGTCTTTCATGAACTTCATTGAAACATGCACTAGCCCATGCCAACTCTTGCCTAAACCCCACCAGCTACTCATTTATTTCTCAACAAAGAGATGTTTCAATTTTTCATGGAGAAGCATCACATAATCTATCTCGTCTTCATTTGGAAGATGTGGATATTGAAAAAGAAGGAAGTCTTCCCACCTTTGCACTTTGATCATGCACAACTGAGTCTTTGTATTACTATTGTTGTTTCAATGGTTTACAAAATTTGAGCCTATTTGAAAAGCCTATGTATCTTCATTCATTCTATACTATGTACGAACACACAATGAATACATTTTCTTGTCTTAACGTTTATAGAAAATTATTTGTGATTTTTCAATAATTGAATCGAAGCCCTAGGGGAGTGAACATCAAAAAGCTCCCTTCCAATATACATTTGTTGTACAAAGTGGATATGTGCTACTTACAGGCATTTTAACTGATTCATTTGTTGATTCAGGGTTACACTCTAATTTGTCTAAATTTGAAAAGATTCAGATGAATACATTATGCATTGACGAATGATTCAGAGACTCATTTTGAAAGATCAGTGGTCAGAAAAAGATTCATGGCATTTCTTGAACAAGTTTTGATGATTTCTATACTCTACATCATCAAAAAGGGGGAGAAATATATTCAAGAAATGAGAAGGTCAAGAAATGGATAAGAAGTTATGGGAGAATTAATGTCAAGAAATATTGTCTAAAGACCAGATTGTGAAAATTACAGGAGAAAGTGATCAAGACATGACAGTTTTGAAGTGTATATTTCAGATATAAGGGGATAATGCTCATAAAGAAAGATAAAGTTAAAAAGTTCAGAAAGTTGGTTGAAAATTTGATGAAAATTTCTATGAAGATTATTTGCTGGAGCAAAGTGAGTTAAGTCTGAAGATAATTTCGCTTCTGATGTCTGAAAGAGGTATTTATTACATTGGGGGAGATTGTTAAAATTCTCGAAGAAGATAATCACAGACTTTTGGGGGAGATTACTGAAAATCTGAAGACAGTTCAAAGAAAGAGGAGAAGAAATGCTTATCTTTGTAAAGATGCTAAAGTGGGTGATTGAATTCGTTAAAAATCAAACAAAGGAAGAGATTGTTCGTTATTGCCAAAATTCTTTTTGAAAATGATATTGAATCCAAAAGGGGAGATTGTTAGTGTAAAAAAATATGTTGGATCAAAGATCATGGAAATTGAAAGTCAATTGCTTAAGTCAAACCTTTATTGCAAAGTTAAAGATCCTTAAAGAAAAAATCAAAGTCAAGCATGTCAAAGTCAATGTGTTAAGTTTAGTTGTTAATTGTCTTTGTAACCATGTAGGTATAAATACTTTTTCCGATTGTAGAATCACTAGGTTCGTTTATTGAGTGAATCTAGTGAGAGAAATATTTCTGTGAGATAGAGCATTAGTATTCGTATTTTTCAAGATCAATAATATGGAAATTGTGATTGAGTTTGTTGCTCATGTTGATTGATACACACATTCTAGGAACATTATATTTTGATGATCGATACGATGAGCGAATGTTCTCTGGTTTCCACCGGTGCCGGTTGTCTTAGTGTACCCTATCTCGCTTCTTCTCTCCCCTTGCCTAACCCTCTCGTCGACCCTCTCACTTACATTCCTTCTCCGACAGTCTCTCTCCCACCCTCTCCCGCACTCCCTCTCACGCTCTCTCTCTCTCTCTCTCTTTCTCTCTCTCGCTCATCTCTCTATATATAGAAGAAACTTGTTTAGAAAATAAGCACTACTAGAAAACTGTGAAATACCGACGGCAATTACCTAGGATGGATTATCACAAGACCAAGATGTCACCATTTGATTTCCATCTGGCGAGAAGCTTCTAGTCTCTGCCTCTATTTGGTCTGGTCCGCCTCTGGTCCGAGTCCACAACTCAACGATCTCCCCTTGGAGGCTGATCAACCAATTTGCTGCCATCTAAGAGATAAACTTTGTAAACTCCATATCTCCCTCTCTCTCTCTCTCTAGTTCGCACCTTCTCCTCAAGCATCTAGAAGGCCAGTTGAAGCCATACATAGCTTCAACTTCTCTATTGTCACAACCTTGGTAAACATATTTGCTTGATTCTTTGTTCCAAGGATATTTTATTAAGGATAGAGTACCATCATTTATCAATTCTCTAATAAAGTGGTACCTCGTCTAGATGTGTTTCGTTCTGCCGTGAAACATTGGATTCTTCACGAGGTGAACTGAACTCTGGTAATCACAATGCAATACACAGTTTTCTTGTTTCATGCCCAACTCGGATAAGAAGTTCGTTAACCAGATAAGCTCTTTGACAGCTTTTGCAATGGCCATATACTCAGCTTTTCATTTTGTGGTTGAAAGAACAACACTCTTCTGTAATCTGGACATATAACTAATAGTTGTACCCCCAATAGTGAATACATAACCTGTTGTGCTTTTCCCAGAATCTGCATAACCTCCTAGATCTGCATCAGCGAAGCCTTCTAAGACTACCTTCTTTCTTCTGAAACATAAGGCAACCTCAGAAGTGCCTTTCAAGTAGTGTAGCAACCACTTGACACCTTCCTAATGCTCCTTTCTCAAACTTGACATGAAGTTGTTGACCATTCCCACAACATAAGCAATATCTGGTCTTGTACATACCATAACATACATCAGGATACCAACTATTGAGGCATAAATAACTTTGGCTATTTCTTCCTTGTCTTCATCCATTTCTGGTGATTGCTTCTTTGAGAGCTTCAACTGACTCACCAGAGGTGTGCTTCTGGCCTTAACATCTGTCATGTTTAAGTTCTCTTAAGACTTTACTGATGTACTTTTATTGGGAAAACTTTAGAGTACCCGTAACTTTGTCTCTGACTATGCTCATACCCAAAATTTGTCTGGTAGCTACCAAGTCCTTCATCTCGAACTCTATAGACAACTTCTTCTTCAATCTGATGATCTGTTGCATGTATGATCCAACTACCAACATATTATCAACATATAGCATAAGGATGATTTAAGAGGAGTTAAACTTTTTGAGGTAGCAACAGTCATCCATCTCATAGCTTGTGTACCAACCTTCTTCATGAAGCTATCAAACTTCAAGTACCACTGTCTTGGATATTGCTTCAATCCATATAGACTTTTCTTCAACTTCCACACCAGATTTTCTTTACCAATCAATAGAAAACCTTCTAGTCGTACCATGCAGATATCTTCATCAAGGTATCTATGCAATAAAATTGTCTTCACATCTAACTGCTCCAGATGTAAGTCTTCCGTAACTAAAATACAAAGTACCAAGATGATTGTGGTGATCTTCACAACTGGTGAGAATATTTCATTGTAATCAACTGTCATTTTCTGTTGGAAACCCTTGACCACTAATTTGGCCTTGTACCTCTTGTTGCCATTAATCTCATCCTTGATTCTAAATACCCACTTATTCTGCAATGCTTTCGTCCCTGCTGGTAACTAGACTAATAACCAAGTCTGGTTCTTGTCAAGTGAGCTCAACTATATCTCCATGGCCTTCTTCCGATGTATGGAATCTTTCATCTTCAAAGCCTCTGGATAAGATTTTGGCTCCCCATTCTCAGTCAACAGTAAGTAATTTTCTGATGGAGAATATCTTGTTGGAGATCTTCTTCATCTAGTAGAACTTCTGGTAGTTAGGGTTTCTTTCTCTACCTCATCTGTAGCTTCATGTTCTGAACTTGCACTATCCTCTATGCTCCAGACTATCTCCATATCCCTCTGATTCATCCAAGCTCCGACTACTTCCTGAGCTCTCACCTATCTCTGAAGTAATAATAGGTCTTGCGATGTTTTTTTTCTGTAATCTCATCAAACATAACTTGGTTTTTCACTTCTGGTTTCTTATTTCTGTTGGAGGTTGTTCCAAGTTTATCTTTATAAATAGACTTCTCATTTAATTTCATGTCTCTACTTTTAGTAACCCTTTTGTTGTGGTTATCCCAAAAGCGATAACCCATGTCATCCATCCCGTAGCCAATAAAAGTACACTTCTTTGCCTTTGCCTCAAGCTTGTCTCTGTCTGCATCCTTGATCTAGATGTAAGAAACACAACCAAATACCTTCAAGTGTGCCACAAATCTCACAATTTCATTAATCTCTATGCTTTCTCTCTACAATGTTTCTCTCTCTAAAAGCTCTCTACAAAGATATGAATTTTATGCACAACAATGAATTACACAGACAAAGGAAATCTAAACTACAATACAAAGCTTTGACCACTTTAAACAAAATGACCTTGACTTTAACTTTCCATTTAAGGCAATTGACATTGACTTGAGGCTTTGACTTGAAACTTCATGATCTTGAATATAACAATATTTTGCACTAACATTCTCCCCATTTGTATTGTAGATCTTTCTCCCCCTTTGGAAACAAAACGTCTTTGAACATAAACTTTCTTGTGAGCTATAACATTCTCCCCTTTAATGATAATCTCCTCCTTTTAGGTAAATATATGTAAAAACATTCTCCTCCTCTCTCTATCAAACATCAACTTCAACATTCTCTTTAACATTCTCCCCCGAAGTCTTCTCAAGAACAAACTTTATCATCTTTCAAGGAACAATCTTCCCTTTCAGAGGCATGAATTATCTTCAGCTAAGAAATTATCTTCAGCTTTTGCTCACTTTACTTTTTAAACAATCTTCAAAGAAAATTTCTCAATCTTTACCAGACTTTCAGTAATCTCTCTGAATCAACACATCATGAACTTCTTTCTATTTCTTTCTTTCCCTGGAACTGCTTTATCTTTCTCTCGTTTCTCCCTGTATCTTTGAAATTGAACCTTCACAATCTGTCATTTCTTGATAACTTTTCCATTTAATTTCATGACCGTTATCATAAACTTCTTTTTCATTCTTTATTTCTCCCCCATAATCCATTTCTTGATATCTTCTCCCCCTTTTTGATGATAGTGAGCATCTACATCATTGAAACTTTGCAAGAAATGTCATATGTCAATCTGTGACCAATATCATCTGATCTCTCCATATGAATATTCGATCCATTCGTCAATTCCAAAATAATTTTGAATTTTTTCAAGTTTATAACAAAGTTGTAACCCTGAATCAACGAATGAAACAGTTATCATGCCTGTAAGTAGCACGAAACCACTTAGTACAACAAATGTACTTTTGAAAGAGTTTTATTGATGTTCACTCTCGGACTTCCGTTCAATCATCGAAAAACACAAGGTAATTCTATGAACGTTCTAACAGAAAAAACAAAATTTCTGTGTGTACGTGCTTGTGTACGAAATAATTTAAGCATTTCTTTACTTAGTCAAAAAAGGGGGAGATGATTTTCTGTTTGTACGTGCTTGTGCTTGTGCTCAAATCATCAAAAAAGGGGGAGATGGTATCAAGAAATGATAAGGTTTTGAGAGATGATTTTCATAAATGTCCAAATCAGAAAAGTTCAAAGTAAAGATTTGAAGAAGATCAAAGAATTTCTGAAGATTTGAGGAAATTTTCTTTGAAGATTATTTGCTAAAGCAATACGAGCTGATTCTGAAGATAATTTCTTTCCAAAGTCTGAAAGTGTTTTGTGAAAGTTTTGGGGAGATTGTTAATTGTTTGAAGACAGTTTTGGAAAGAATACCGTCAAATAAAAGGGGAGATTGTACTGACAGAGCTTAAAAGAGAAGATTGAATTGCTAGATTTTTCAACAGTGATCTTGAATCCAAAGGGGGAGATTGTTAGAGCATAAATATGTTGGATACAAGATCAAGAAGACTGAAGATCAAAGTTCAAAAAAGTCAAAGATGAGAAAGTCAACTCTTATCAAAGTCAAAGTCAATTTGTAATAAAATCAAAGTCAATGTATTATATTTGTTTTTTTTAGTTTCCTTGTTTTTAGTTGTGGGTATAAATACCTTGTATTCTTTGTTTTCCAAAAAGGAGTTGTATTCAATTGTCTGATTGAGAATCTGAGAGAGAGAGAAAATCTGTAGGGAGAGAAAGAGAGTCTTAGAGAGAGAAAGTTGTAATCATTGGATTTGAAAGATTAATCAAACGGGTAATTGATTCATAAATCTTGTTTCTTGATTTGTTTGTGTTTAGAGACTAGAATCTAGGTATAACAATTGGTATCCGAGCTTAATCCAAATCGAAATCAGATCAAGAAATAAGTCGACTTTGTGTTCTTCGGAGTTCAGATCGAATTTTGTGTTTCAGTGCGGATTAGAAGATGAAATCAATCAGATTATGATCGTATAGTCTATTTGATCGAGTCTGTATGTTTTAATTCGATATTTGCACTGTAATTGTTTGATAATTTTGGATTTTGTTGAAAGTTTGTTCACGAGTTCAAAAAGCATTGTATCATCATTTGATTTGTAATTTGAATGTGTGTTTTTGAAATTCATGTATAGTAATCTGTTCTAAAGTTGATTTCGAGAAGTTCTGCAAAGTTTCGACTTAATTGAAGAAGTATTGGATCGAAATCAAATGAAAAAGTGAAGTTTTTGGTCGATATACTGAAGAACACGCAAGAAATCTGAAGAACGCGCTAGATCTGAGAAACGCGCAAGTTCTTCGTTAGAACACGCAAGCTGAAGGATTCCATTTTTGGCCAAAACACGCAGAGGGTTATTTGCGAGTTTTAGAAACGCGCAGATCGAAGTCTGCGAGTTTGAAGTTTGGGAAAATTTTCTAAGGACTAAAACACGCACGTAGCAATTAGCGAGTTCTACAAACGCGCTAGTCTAGGCGTGCGAGTTTCTTCGTGAACAGGGTTCTGCGAGTTTGTTCGATTTGCGAGTTTGGTCAAAACGCGCTAGTAGTGCCTAGCGAGTTTCTCAAACACGCACGTCTCAGTCTGCGTGTTTATCAGTGAATAGTGACCTGCATGTTTAGGCGTTAGCGAGTTTCGTCGAGAACAGTTTCTTGCGAGTTTCAATGTTTAGCGAGTTTCAATGTTTAGCGAGTTTCAGCTATTTGCGAGTTTATCAGAACACGCAAGTCTTTGCGTGCGAGTTTCACAAACACGCAAGCTTAAGCTTGCGAGTTTTTCTGTGAATAGTGGTTTGCGAGTTTCAGCGCCTACGAGTTTTAAGCTTTAATAGGGACCCCCGTGCTAAGTCTGCGGAGGGGGACAAAATTCTGATTGTGATCAAAATTCCTGAATTTCTATTTCAAGATTTCTTGTATTTTTGTGATTTCATATTTTGGACTAACGATCAGTTCTAGTTTCTTATTGCATATATTTTTCAAACAGGTACAGATAAGATGACTTCCAAAGACGCTCTTTCCATTGGCACTGATGTCAAACTCATGTTCTGTTCAAGGGAGAATACGAATAGTGGAAAGACAGATTTCTGGATTTTGTAGACAGGCATGCAAATGGAGAAAACATTTTGCTGTCAATTACAGAAGGTGCTATGGTACCAATCACAGTTCAAATACCTGATGATGACTCATCTGATAGTGAAGATGGTACTGAGGAAAGAGAACATAAAATGAAAACAGTTCCAGTAGAGTATGGTCAATATTCAGAGGAACAGAAAAGCCGATATAAAGCAGATAAGCAAGCAAGATCCCTTCTTCTTCAAAGTATCCCGAATGACATCTACGTCAAAATAGACAGCTACAAGACAAATGCTAAGAAGATGTGGGATCAGTTGCAGAAAATGATGATGAGATCCAAAGTAGGGAATCAGATGAAAGTGGCTAATTGCGTCAACAGTTATGAGGAATTCAAAGCCAAAGAGAATGAGAGCTTAGAAGATACCTATGAACGGTTTGTCTTGCTTCTGAATGAGTTGTCCAAAAATAAGGTGAAAAAGAAGCAACTTGAGAACAATGTCAAATTCCTGAGCATCCTACAACCAGAGTGGAAAAAGCATACTCGTAGGATGAAACCAATGAAGGATCTCAATGACATTCCGTTACATGAGGTTTATGAGACTCTGAGGCAAAATGTAGAGGAAGTGGAAGAGAAAAGAGTTGAGAAAAAGAAGGAAGAGACAGTTCCTGAACCTATTGCTTTGGTAGCAGGAGAGAAGAAGAAAGAAAAGAAAGAGAAGAAGAAAAAGAAGAAAGTACTTACAAGTTCTGAGTCAGAATCTGAATCAGATGGTGATGATGGAGAAAGTCTTAAACAAGCAATGCTTTTATTGACCCGAGTTTTCCAAAAGAAATTCTACAAGAAGTCGGGATCAAATTCACAAAGATATTCTTCATCAAGCTCCAAAAATCATGAGCACCGAGAAAGAGTGGAAGAAAAGCGATATGAAGAGAACCGGTATTTGGAAAGGAAGCCGGAAGAAAAGAAGAAGTTCGTGAATGATTACAATGGTGCTGAAAATCCAGCAAATGATCCAATCAAATGCTACAACTGTGGCAAGATTGGACATTTTGCTAAAGATTGTAGAAACCCAAAGGTTCGTAATTCTCAGTACTATCAGAACAAATTGCTTTTAGCCAAACAACAAGAAACGGGCATAGCATTAATGGTTGAGGACGAATTTTGGTTGGGTCATTCTGATCAAGAGGATGAAAAAGAGAAAGAAGAAACTGCTCAACTCTGTCTAATGGGAAAAGAGGTCAATTATGATGAGTCAGATGACGAGACAGCTGATGAGGTATTAAACTTAACTGAAAAAGATTTTGTAAAAGACATATTTGCTAAAAGAAACAATAAGATCTTTGAGCTTAATAAGTCCGTTATTGGGAACAAAGATCTAATTGATTCTTTACGCAAGTCTGCTTCTGATTCTAAAATTCAAGTAGATTGTTTTGAAAAGAAGATTTCTGATTTTGAAGTTAAAATTTCTAAGTATGATTTTGAGAAGAAAGAATCTGCACTAACTGTTTATAAACTGCAGGTTGAAAACAAGCTTTTGAATAAGAAGGTAAATGGTCTAGAAGCCAAACTCTACGCAAGAGGCCAAACAGATCAAACCATTTTTCTTAATGCACCTAATGAAGAGGCTGATGTTAAGGAAAAATGGGGACTTGGTTTTCAAAACCCCCATTACTTAAAGAAACCCATAAGAAAACAACCAGCATTATATAATTTTGATTTTCTTGCTTGTGCTGGTAAACATACTCATTTAAAACCCAAATTTGTTACCAAATTACCAGAAGAAGTTGAGGCCAAAGAAACTGAAAATAGAAAGAATATAAAGAAAATGCAACTACCATTTAACTATGCAAAGTTAAATGATAATTATATTTCTGAGACACCAAAAGTTCTTTCAAATGACTATTTTGCTAGTTATTCTGTTTCTGAGATGAAGGCAAAACCCGCAACTGCAAAGGTTTATGTTCCTCCACTCATTCTTGAAAGCAAAATAGTTGATCTGGAAAATGTTTTATCTAATGAAAAACTTTTGGTTGATATTCAACAAAGTGTCTTTCTACAGTATTAAAGAACACGGTTTTTCAAACTAAATCTACAAAGTGTTCTAAAGTTTCTAAGGCACCTCAAACTTCAACTGATAACTTTGATGACTTATTTGAGTCTACAAATGATTTTCTTAATTCTAATGATGGGTGCATAGAAGAAATTGATATGTTTGACTTCAATGCTTCTCTTCCTGATCATTCTACTTGTCTTATAAATGAAAAAGTGTTACCTAGTGGTTTTAATGTTGGTGAATCATCAACTAAGGTTGGTGAATCAGTTTCTGTAACTGCTGATTACTATGCACAAGGTAAGAAACATAAGAAACAGCGATTACACACACAGAAATACACTGGTACACAAAAGAAAACTCAATCTCAGAAATCTGATTTTCCTAATAAATCTAAATCTTATGTTTCAGATTTAAGGAAGAAAAGGTTGAAAGCAAGATCTGAATGGCGACCAAAGAGGAAGAATGATGAGATAGCTGAATCAGTTTCTGATAATTCATGTACTAGATCTATTAGTAGTGATAATGATGTAGTTGGTCAACTTGCTTCTCATAAACAAAACCTTATAACTTCTTATAAGCGTTATTCAATAAAGCAATTGATTCAATTATCTCTTACTACTACTAAATCTTATCATTATCGGAGAAATGATTTTGCTTATCATTATAATTCTACTGATTGGTTTGGATCTTATCATGTTTATTCTTCAAGATCAAATATTTTTAAAAGTTTTCAACGAAAAGGAGGATCCATATTCAAATGGATACCAAAATCTTGTGCTAATCTGTTAGGACCCGTTTTTAAATGGGTACTTAAAGTTATTGTTTCCTGATTTCTCTTGCAGACCCGGCATATGTGGTACTTGGATAGCGGCTATTCCAAGCATATGACCGGGCATAAAGCTTTATTGTCTAATTATACAAAGAAATTCAGCGGCAATGTCAGATTTGGGAACGACCAAGTTTCACCAATCTTAGGATATGGTGATATTATTCAAGACAACATAACGATTAGAAAGGTGAGTTATGTCGAAGGCTTAGGGCACAACTTGTTTAACATCGGTAAATTCTGCGACAAAGGGTTAGAGGTCAACTTCAAAGCTAAGAGATGTTCAGTTCATTCTGAAGATGGCACAAAACTCTTAGTTGGCAAGCGAAAGACAAATCTCTACTCCATCAATCTTTCAAAGGTCCAGAATGACAGTCACGTTTGCTTATTGTCAAAAGCTTCGATGCAACAAAGTTGGCTTTGGCACCGACGACTATCACATTTGAATTTTCGTTATATCAACAAGTTGGTCAAAGATAAGTTGGTAAAAGGACTTCCTGAGCTGAAATATGAGAAAGAACACTTATGTGTTGCATGTGAGAAGGGTAAGATGAAGAGAGCCGCACATAAACCGAAGCCTGAACCAAGCACTAGTTCTCCACTAGAGTTATTGCATATGGATTTATGTGGTCCAATGAGAACACAAAGCTTAGGAGGAAAGAAATACGTGTTGGTTATTGTGGACGATTATTCAAGATACACGTGGGTCAAGTTTCTTCGATCAAAAGATGAGACGCCCGAAGTTCTCATTATTTTTTTAAAGACGACCCAGGTGAATATGCAGAGACAAGTCAAGTTTCTTCGAACTGACAACGGCACAGAGTTCAAAAACAAAATCGTTGAAGAATATCTCGAATCGGTCGGGATATCACATCAATACTCTACTGCACGTACACCTGAACAGAATGGAGTAGTCGAAAGGCGAAATCGGACGCTAGTGGAGGCCGCTCGGACTATGCTGATTCAGTCTGACTTACCTCTATTCTTGTGGGCAGAAGTTATGTCAGCTGCATGTCATACTCAAAATCGATCCATGATACACCGCCGTTTCCAAAAGACTCCATATGAGCTTAACAACAACAGAACACCGACAATCAAGTATTTTCACATCTTTGGGTGTAAGTGTTTCGTGCTTAACGACAGAGAGAGTCTGAATAAATTCAGTGCTAAGGCGGACGAAGGCATCTTTATTGGTTATTCTTCAACATCTGCAGCATATCGTGTTTATCTGAAGAAGTCCAAGACAGTTGTCGAGAGCGTTAATGTAACATTTGATGAAGATATGGCTTCTGAACAACTCAGTTCAGAACCCGTTATCACTGGAGTATTAGCTTCTAGACAGATCAGTCCAGAACCTGTTTCTACAAAGAACAATTCGAATAATGCTTCTACTTCACTTTCACATTTATCTGATTTAGATTTGTTATTTGAATTCTTTTATGATGAGTTTCTAGGATCTAATGTATCTAAATCTGCTGTGACTGACAGGTCTGAAGACACAAGTTGCAATCATCCAGTCATTTCAGAAGTTATAACTGAACTTGTATCCCCCGTTCAGTCAGAAACTCATATTCCATTGAATACTCCTACAATGATATACAAGTAACTGCTGAGCCAGAAGTAACTGTTTTAGTTGGGTGTGATATATTGTCTACTCAACAGCCAGAGTCTGCTGTTCCAACTGATGCTTCTACACCTGAAACTTCAACTCCAAACCTCCCTCCTATTATTCAAACTGAAGAGTCTGATAGTGGATTTTTAGATGATGATCATGATCAAACTTCATCTACTCCACTCCCTCATGAGCTTCGCTGGACCAAAGAGCATCCATTACATCAAGTAATTAGAGATCTCAACAAGCCTGTACAAACTAGATCTGCGACTCTTAATCAATGTTTGCATGACTCATTCGTCAGCAAGATAGAGCCCAGGCGAGTATCAGAGGCTTTAGCTGATTCGGATTGGGTATCTGCTATGCAAGAAGAATTAAATCAGTTTGAAGCCATGAAGGTCTAGAGATTAGTTCCAAAACCGGAAGGTAAATCCGTGATTGGCACTAAATGGGTATTCAAAAACAAGAAGGATGAAGATGGTATCATCATAAGGAACAAAGCTAGACTTGTTTCCTAAGGTTACCGGCAAGAGGAAGGCATAGACTACGATGAGACATATGCTCCAGTAGCGCGTATAGAGGCAATCCGCATGTTTCTAGCCTACACAGCTCATAAGAATTTCACAGTCTATCAGATGGATGTGAAAACAACCTTTCTGAATGGCATTCTTAAGGATGAAGTATACGTGTCTCAACCAGAAGGGTTCGTCAATGCAAATAAGCCAGATCATGTCTACATCTTGGACAAAGCCATGTATGGTTTAAAACAAGCCCCTCGAGCATGGTATGGTGTTCTGTCAAAATTCTTGGTCAAGTCCGGTTTTTCCAAAGGTAAAGTTGATACCACATTGTTCATAAAAAAGGAAAAAGCTGATATTATTCTTATACAGATATATGTTGATGATATAATATTTGGTTCTACTAATCCTAAATTTTGTAAAAACTTTTCTAACCTCATGGTGTCACGTTTTCAAATGAGTATGATGGGAGAGATGAATTTCTTTCTCGGATTACAAGTTAAACAGTTTTCAACGGGGATTTTCATTAACCAATCTAAGCACATTTTGGATATTCTTCGGAAATTCAATATGGAAAATTGTAAACCAATTGGAACCCCGATGGCACCAGGTACTAAGATTAGCACTGATCCTTCGGGTAAAAGTGTTGATGTTAGGACTTATAGAGGTATGATAGGATCATTAATGTATCTTACATCTAGTAGACCAGATATTATGTTTTCAACATGCTTATGTTCTAGATATCAGGCTGCTCCTAAAGAATCCCATTTGGCTGCTATCAAAAGGATTTTTAGGTATGTGAAGGGGACTGCAGATCTTGGTCTGTGGTATCCTAAGGATACTGGGTTTCAACTGACTGTCTATTCAGATGCAGATCATGCAGGTTGCATGTTGGACATAAAGAGTACTTCAGGTCACATTCAATTTCTTGGAGACAAGCTCGTTAGCTGGGCATCAAAGAAACAATTATGTGTTTCCACATCAACTGCTGAAGTAGAGTATGTAGCTGCTGCCAGTTGTTGTTCTCAAGTTCTGTGGATGCGAACACAGCTGCGAGACTATGGATTCAAGTTTGATAAAATTCCAATATATTGTGACTCGAAGAGTGCAATCGCGATATCTGCTAATCCTGTCCAGCATACGAAAACCAAACATATTGATGTCAGGTATCATTTTATCAAAGATAATGTAGAAAAAGGAACAATTGAACTTTATTTTGTAAAAACAGATTATCAGCTTGCAGATTTATTTACCAAACCATTAGATGAAAAGAGATTTAATTTTCTTATCTCTAAGCTTGGTATGTTAAATCTGAAGACATAATCAGTTGTTACCTAATAAAGTTAAGTATTGTTATTTTTCATCATTTTCTTTATCTTTATTTCTGAAAGATATCTGCATTTTAATAGTTTGCTCATGATCTCAGGGGGAGAGTGAGATGCATTTTAAGATGATCTACATTCTTTTGAAGGGGGAGCATATATAATTTCTGCATTTTACTTAACTGACAAATTTTTGTGATGCATGATTTTAGGGGGAGGTTAGAAGTCATATAAGAAAAGGATTAAGACTATGATTTCTGATTATTTCAGATCAAAACTCGTACTTTAAATTGTTTTACTGCTTTAAAGTTTTTTTTACGTTTCAATAAATTTTGTAAATAAAGTTGATTTGACTAGACTTTGAGATTTTAACAGGATGAGAGAGGATGACAAGATTATATATATTTTTTTTGACTTAAGCTTGACTTCATGAGAATTAAGATTGAGCGAAAAGATAAATTTCTTATCTTAATCTCAAATATATATGAAAGAAGGACAACTTTCAGATATAGAAAACATGTTCTGAAATGTTCAAACCACTTCCCGATTCTTAAACAGATTTTATAATTTGGAAGTGTGATTTTAAATGTTTACATTTTATTTTTGTGCTTAATTGATAAATAAACCGTGTGTTTCCAAAGATAAATACTTGTGTATTGTCTTCTCTACATACTTTCAAGTTTTCACACACATCGGTTTAATTTTTGATCAAATTGTTCTTACCATGTCTCTAAATTGAAACAAATTTTCGATGGAAAGACACCCCGCTTGTACTTTAAAGAATTTTGAGCGATATTTCATTTCGAAACGTCATTTCAAGAATGTCTATATTTTTATTTCGTATAGACAATATCCATTATTCTTGACCTTAAGCTTTGATTGTTATATCATTCATTTCTAATCATTTTTCATACAATGTCAGATTTTCAAACAAGCCTTTTGCATTCATGTTCATTCATTCAATATAATTGTTTGAAAATACTTCAATGTTTAAAAATGCTCAGATTTCCATGATTATATCTCTGAGCATATTCATATCTGACATTTGTATATGAGCTTTAACTACTAAAGTTAAACCATTTGAGCAACATTATGCTTTCATATGATTATATGGGTTCTTTGTGCTAGGACTTACATGGACTTCTATGAAATCACGTTAACCAGTGATTTCTACCCAAGAAGTTAATCCATAGAGATTGAGTGTGAGGAGTCTAAAAGAAATGAGTGTGGGTGTGATAAGGTAAAATGTAAAGGAGAGTTTGGTTAGTAGTGAGCTTAGTGATCAAAAGAAAGAGGGTGTGAGAACAGAGTAAAAGAATATTAAACTCTTCACCAACTACTTTCTGAGCCGGGCAGTCACATTACTAGTGTTTCACAACTCTTTGGTGAACGTTATTGAAACAGGAAACTAACCCATGCCAACTCTTGATAAAACCCCACCATCTACTCATTTTCTTCTCAAAAAGAAAATTTGTCATATTTTCTGGGGACGCAGCACATAATCTATCTGATTTTCATTTGGAAAATATGGATATTGAATAAGAAGGAAGTCTGCCCCATCTTCGCATTTCAATCATGCACATTGAGTCTGTGTTGAACTAACTGTTGTTTCAGTGGTTTACACAATATTGAGCCTTAAAAGCAATCATCAAGTGCTTAATTCTTTCTACACTTGCACGAGCACACAAGAAATATGTTTTCTTGTTATAACATTCATAGAAATTGCCTTTGTGGTGTTTCGATGATTGGATGGAAGCCATGGGGGAGTGAACATCAAAAAGCTCCTTTATATTGTGTATTCGTTACACACAGTGGGTTTGTGTTACTGACAGGTATTTTAACTGATTCATTTGTTGATTAAGGAGTTACATGTTCTTATTTTGTCTAGATTTGAAAAGATCTGGATGAATACTTGGCTATGGATCATAGAATCAACGGCTCAGTTTGACAGATCAGAATGGTCAAAGACATTTCTTGGAAGAAAATTTTTGATGATATAGATGCTCAAATCATCAAAAAGGGGGAGATGGTATCAAGAAATGATAAGGTTTTGAGAGATGATTTTCATAAATGTCCAAGTCAGAAAAGTTCAAAGTAAAGATTTGAAGATTTGATGAAGATCAAAAAATTTCTGAAGATTTGAGGAAATTTTCTTTGAAGATTATTTGCTATAGCAATTCGAGCTGATTCTGAAGATAATTTTTTTCCAAAGTCTGAAAGTGTTTTGTGAAAGTTTTGGGGAGATTGCTAATCGTTTGAAGACAGTTTTGGAAAGAATACCGTCAAATAAAAGGGGAGATTGTACTGACAGAGCTTAAAAGAGAAGATTGAATTGCTAGATTTTTCAACAGTGATCTTGAATCCAAAGGGGGAGATTGTTAGAGCATAAATATGTTGAATACAAGATCAAGAAGACTGAAGGTCAAAGTTCAAAAAGTCAAAGATGAGAAAGTCAACTCTTATCAAAGTCAAAGTCAATTTGTAATAAAATCAAAGTCAATGTATTATATTTGTTTTTTTAGTTTCCTTGTTTTTAGTTGTGGGTATAAATACCTTGTATTCTTTGTTTTCCAAAAAGGAGTTGTATTCAATTGTCTGATTGAGAATCTAAGAGAGAGAGAAAATCTGTAGAGAGAGAAAGAGAGTCTTAGAGAGAAAAAGTTGTAATCATTGAATTTGAAAGATTAATCAAACAGGTAATTGATTCATAAATCTTGTTTGTTGATTTGTTTGTGTTTAGAGACTAGAATTTGGGTATAACATTGTGCTTTAACAGGCTCAAAATGTGTAAACAGTTGAGACAGCAACAAGTTTTTTCACGGACTCAATGTGCATGTTTGAATTGCGAAGGTGGGGCAAATTTCTTTCTTTTCAATATCCAAATCTTCCGAATGAATATCAGATAGCATATGTGCTACATCCCCATGAAACATTGAAACATTTATTTATTAAGAAAGAAATGAGTGGCTGGTGGGGTTTAAGAAAGAGTTGGCATGGGCTCACTGCCTGTTTCAATGATGTTCACGAAAGAATTGTGAAACAATCAGTAATATGGATGCCCGACTCAGAAAGTAGTTGGTGCAGAGTTCTCATATTCTTTTAACTCTGTTCTCACACCCTCTATCTTTTAATTATTATGCTCAATTCTAACCAAACTCTCATTTTCATTTTACCGCTCAGTACAATGAGAAAAACTCAACCCCTTGAGTTATCTCCCACACTTTTTGATGTATAACTCCTCGCCCCTCAATCACTCAGGGATAACTTCTTGGGTAGGAAACACTGGTTAACGTGAATCCATAAAAGTCTATTAAGGCTCATACACTGATTGCATGAAATTTGTCCTAAAAAAATAGTGTTGTTCAACAATTTAGCTAGAACAATGAAGAAACTCATAATATGAATCACACTATCAGTGAATATATGCTCGACAAAAATATCATGATTATTTGAGCATCTTGAACTTTGAAGAATTCTCACAACAAGGATATAGAATGGATGAAACGAATTCAAAACACTTGTTTGAGAATCTGACAATGTATTAGAAAGATCAAATATGAATGATAAGCATGAAAAGCTTAGGTCATTGAACGAATTGGAATTTTGTTTATATGAACAACTATAAACAATCTTGAAAGAATGGCTTATGTTTGAATTAATATGATACTCAACAAACATTGAAATGCAAATGTGGTGTATTACCAACGAAAACTGTTTCATTTTGAGACATGGTAATAACAAAATCAACAAGAAAGACTAAACCGGTGTGTATGAATACTTGACAATATATGGAAAAGATAATACACAAGTGTTAATATTTGGAAACACACGGTTAGTTAATCAATAACACTCATATATGAAAACATTTAAAATCACACTTCTAAATTTATGAAATCTTTTTGAGAATCGAGAAGTGGTTTGAACATTTAGAAAAATGTTTTCATGCTTGAAAGTTGTCCTTCTTTCAAACACTTTCAGATTAAGATAAGAAAAGATACTTACATTGATCTTATAACTTCCCCTTAAGTCATGATTAATTGAATAAAATCATGTAAGCTCCCCCTCAAAATCTCCAAAAAGTCAAAAAGTCCTCAAAGTATAAAAGTCATAGTCAAAGTAAAACATTGAAAAACAAGTCCTGATCTGAAGTAACCTTAAGTCAATAATCTATAAAGATCGAGTTCTAGATAATCAGTCTAGAAGGCATTATCTCTTCTCCCCCTGAAACTTTGCATTAAATGCATCTGAAAAATCATAAAAATTCGTCAGTAAAAAATATATGTACTCCCCCTTGAAAGTTGATCATCTAATCGTGTTCTGTTACTCCCCCTGAAATAATCAGCAAACGTTTAGTGCAGATATCTTTTAGAATTAAAAATAAAGAAACGAAGAAAATTGTAAGCCAAACTATACTAGCAAATACATATTCTGTAAATATTAGGATTTAAGATTTAGCATGCCTGATTTTGAAATCAGAAAAATAAATCTCTTTTCATCTAAAGGCTTAGTGAAAAGTTCCACAAGCTGATAATCTTGCATTTACAAAGTATAATTCGATTGTACCTTTCTTAACATGGCCTTTGATAAAATGATATATGACATATATGTGCTTCGTCTTTGTATGTTGGACAGGATTAGCTGATATTGCAATAGCACTCTTCGAATCACAATATGTCGGAATCTTGTTGTACTGGAAGCCATAATCTCGTAGCTGTGTCCTCATCCACAAAACTTTAAAACAACAGCTAGCAGCAGCTACGTATTCTGGTTCCGTTGTTGATGTGGATACACATAATTGTTTTTTTAACGCCCAACTAACGAGCTTGTCTCCCAAGAATTGAATGTGTCCGGAGGTGCTCTTCCTATCCAACATGCATCCAGCATGATCTGCATCTGAATAAGCTTTCAATTCAAATCTTGTATCTTTAAGATACCACAAACCGAGATCTGTGGTGCCCTTCAGATATCTAAAAATTATCTTCACAGCCGAAAGATGGTACTCTTTGGGCTTGGCCTGATATCTTGCACACAAACATGTCGAAAACATAATGTCAGGTCGACTCGCAGTTAAGTACATCAAAGAACCTATCATTCCTCTATAGGTTCTTAGATCAACAACTCTCCCATTAAGGTCAACTTCGATCATAGTACCTAGTGTCATCGGGGTGCTAATTGGTGTACAATTTTCCATTTTAAATTTCTTTAAACCGTCACAAATGTACTTAGATTGATTTATAAAAATCCCCGTAGAAAATTGTCTGACTTGTAATTCGAGAAAGAAATTCATCTTTCCCATCATATTCATCGGAAATCTAGACACCATCAAGGCTGAAATATGTTTACAACACTTAGGATTAGTAGACCCGAAAATTATGTCATCAAGGCTGAAATATGATATCATATTTTTCTTTCTTAATAAAGAGAGTAGTGTCAATTTTACCTTTGGAGAACCCTGACTTGACAAGAAATTTTGATAGAACATCATACCAGACTCGATGTGCTTGCTTTAATCCATAAAGGGATTTGTCTAAGATATAGAAATGATCAGGCTTATCAGCACCGACAAACCCTTCTAGTTGAGATGCATATACTTCCTCTTTTAATATACCATTCAGAAAAACTGTAAAATTCTTGTGCGCCACATATGCTAGAAACATTCTGATTGCTTCAATACGTGCAACAGGAGTGTATGTCTCATCGTAATCAATTCCCTCTTCTTGTCTGTATCTTTTAGCCACAAGTAGGACTTTGTTTCTGACAACTACACCATCTTCATCTCTCTTATTCTTGAATACCCATTTTGTCCCGATAATAGTCTTACCTTCAGGTCTGGGCACAAGTCTCCATGCTTTCAGTGCTTCGAACTGATTTAACTTTTCTTGCATCGCAGCTATCTAATCTGGATCTTCAAGAGCCTCAGATACTCGAGTAGGTTCGATCTTGCCCAAGAAGGAATCGTATAAGCACTCGTTTGGAGTATGACAGACCTACTTTGTACCGATTTAGATAGATCTTGTTAGAACATAAATGTTATATTTAGAAGTTTAGTAAAGTAATCAGTATAATCTTTGTATTAGGCCTTGTACTTTGGGTTTGGGCTTTAATGTGTACAAGGGTATTGGGGTATAAATAGGATTTGTTAGTATATGTTTTGTAACTTTCATTTTCACAATGTAGACATACGAATCTTGTACGCTCTTTGTAGTTAGTTTGTGTTTAGCATTTATGAATAATAAACTATAGATTCAATCCCAATCTCTTGTTTATCTTTTATCAATCAATCAATCTTGGTCTATGTGACCTAACAAATGGTATCAGAGCCTAACGCAGAAATTTTTCTACACACGATCGAGATCAAGTTGATTGATGGAACAGTTCACTATCGTATTCAGTTTCTGAGAAAATTTTCGAATTCCTTGATTTGATGTTAATTCGGATGTTCTTTGTTTCCAAATTGATTCAGTGGATAATGTCGAACAATATGGAATCAATTACAAGTTGTAATTTCATCAAATTTGGGCGAATTGGATCAATTTTGAGATTTTTGTTCGAAAATGTGTTTGTTACTATGTTGAGATCGATTGGACTACAAAGACGTTTCTAGACAAGATGATCAATAACAATTAAACTCCATTGTAATTTTCGAACCTGCTCACAAAGTCTCATCCCAAAATTCGAAGTATTAAAGTTGAATTCGAAGAATTTGGAAAAACCATCGTAGATCCAAAGAATTCGCATGATTCTCGAAGAACACGCATGGAAGAACTCGCATAAGAAGATTTCGCATGTCAGAATTCGCATGATGAAAGTATTTGAAGATGAAATTTTCCATGTGTTGAATTCGCATGACAGTGAGATGCGAAAAGTAAAGAATTTGCAGGTAGTCGTATGCGAAAAGAAAGAATTCGCATGGTAGAGTTATGCGAATTATGAAGAATTCGCACGCAAACTCATGCAAGAAGTAAGGAATTTGCACATAGGCATATGCAAAAAGTAAGAATTCGTATATAGGCCTATGCGAATTGTGAGGATATCAGCTAAGCCTCATGTGAATTGTGCTCAAATGAATAGTGATATGCGAATTGTGATGTTTATGCGAAAAGTTTTTGATTTTATCGAAAATGTACTTTGATTGATTAATAAAGATCCCCGTGGAAAATTGTTTGACTTGTAATCCGAGAAAGAAATTCATCTCTCCCATCATACTCATCTGAAATCTTAACACCATAAGGTTAGAAAAATTCTTACAATACTTAGCATTAGTTGAGCCAAATATGATATCATCCACATATATCTCATTTAAAATGATATCGGATTTTTCCTTTTTAATAAAAAGAGTAGTATCGATTTTACCTTTCGAGAAACCAAACTTGACTAGGAATTTAGATAACACTTCATACCAGGCTCGAGGGGCTTGCTTCAAACCGTAAAGAGCTTTGTCGAGAATGTAGATGTTATGCGGTTTCTCTGGATTGACAAAGCCTTGAGGCTGAAAGACGTAGACTTCCTCCTTTAAGATGTCATTGAGAAAGGCAGTCTTCACGTCCGTTTGGTAGACGGTGAAGTTCTTGTGTGCGACATACGCTAGAAATGTACGTATGGCTTCTATGCGCGTAACTGGAGCATAAGTCTCGGCGTAGTCACTACCTTCCTCTTGCCTATATCCTTTAGCCACAAGTCTTTCTTTATTTCTGATAACGATACCATATTCATCTTTCTTATTCTTGAACACCCATTTCGTGTCGATTATCATCTTTCCTTCAGGTTTAAGCACGAGTCTCCAGACTTTTAGCGCCTCAAATTGATTCAGCTCTTCTTGCATTGCGGTTACCCAGTCTGAGTCATCTAGAGCTTCAAATACTCAAGTTGGCTCTATAGAAAGGAATCATGCATGCACATGTTTAATGTAGCAGACCTAGTTTGCACCGGTTTGGATGGATCTCCAATGATTTTGCTTATCGGGTGCTCTTTGGTCTACTTATGTTCATGAGGGTGTGGATTAGATGTAGATTGATCATAATGCTCATCTAAAAATCCACTTTCAGATTCTTCATTTTGTTCAGAATTAGGAGGGGGTTCAGTTGAAGTATTTTGTGCAGAAGTTTCAGTTAGTTGGACATTTTCTGTCTGTTGATTATCCATTACTCTGCATCCAACTAATTCAGCAACTTCAGGATCTTTATTAATTTGTATAACTTCAACTGATGGAGTAGGTGTTTGAATTGGAACTTCTTGCTGAACCGGGGAATTGGATTCAATAGATATCTCTGAAGTGGTTGGATGATTATGCGTTGAATCGTCCAATCTGTCAACCACAACAGGTTTAGTCACTTTAGTACCAAGAAATTCATCATAAAACAATTCAAACAATAAATCAAAATCAGATAAATGAGATTTATACGATGACGCTTCATCTAATTCCTTATTAGTAGGCACGGGTTCTGAACTCTTTTGAACAGAAGCCATCTCCTCATCAAATGTGGCGTTGACGCTCTCAACTACAATCTTCGACTTCTTCAGGTATACTCTGTAGGCTGCAGACGTTTCAAAGTAGCCGATAAAGATGTCATCGTCTGCTTTCGGACTGAACTTGTTCAAGTTCTCCTTGTCATTCAATACAAAGCACCTGCATCCAAAAATATGGAAGTGTTTAATGCCGTGTGTATGATTATTTATTAAAGCATATGGCGTTTTACCAAAGCAGCGGTGGATTATAGAGCGATTATGCGTGTAGCAAGCAGTCGATACAACTTCAGCCCATAGAAACAGAGGTAGATTCGATTGACTAAGCATAGTTAGAGCGGCCTTGACTAGAGTTCTGTTACGTCTCTCTACGACTCCGTTCTGTTCAGGCATTCTGGCAGCAGAAAATTGATGTGTTATCCCGACCGATTCGAGATAGTCTTCAACAATTATGTTTTTGAATTCTCTGCCGTTGTCTCTTCGAAGAAGCTTGACTGTCTTTTGCAGATTCACTGGCGTGGTCTTTAGAAATGTGACGATGACTTTGGGCATCTCATCTTTTGTTCTCAGAAATTTGACCCAAGTGTACCGCGAGTAATCGTCCACAATCACTAGAACGTATTTCTTGTCGTTTATGCTCTGAGTACGCATTGGACCGCAGAGATCCATATGCAGTAACTCTAAGGATGAACTTATACTCAGCTCAGGCTTTGGCTTATGAGCGGCTCTCTTCATCTCTCCCTTCTCACACACTACACAAAGATGTTCTTTAACGTATTTGAGCTCTGGAAGTCCTATAACCAAATTACCCGTGACTAGCTTGTTGATGTAATGAAAATTTAGGTGAGAAAGCCTTCGATGCCATAACTAACTCTGTTGCAATGAAACTTTGGATAGTAGACACACCTCATTGTCAGTCTTGACTTTTGACAAGTTGATTATGTAGAGGTTTGACTTTCTCGTCCCAACCAAGAGTTCTTTACTGTCTTCAGTACGCACAGAACACCTCTTGGCCTTGAAATTAACCTCTAAGTCTTTGTCACAGAACTGTCCAATGCTGAATAGGTTTTGTCCTAAGCATTCAACGTAGCTCACCTTCTTGATCGTTATGTTTTCTTGAATCACATCACCATAGCCCAGAATTGGTGAAAACTGGTCATTTCCGAATCAAATTGTTCCGCAATATTTCTCTGTATAATTAGATAATAAATCTTTCTGCCCGGTCATATTCTTGGAGCAACCAAAATCCAATGACCACATATGACGGGTCTGCACATGAGAAATCACGAAACAATTGGTTTAGGTACCCATTTATAGATGGGTCCTACAGTGTTAGCGCAAGATTTTGGCATCCATTTGTATATGGACCCTTTGATCATTTGAAAAACATTTGAAGCATGAGAATGACAAGAATAGACATGATATGTTCCAAACCAAACATCATAATATTTTCGAGAAGCAAAATCATTTCTATTATAAGTAGAAGACTTTCTAGCAGACGAAGATAATTGGAATAATTGCTTCATTGAATATTTCTTGTAAGAATTTACAAGTTTTTGTTTATGAAAAGCACCATTCTCAACTACATCAGTTTTACTAGTAGTTCCTCTATTACAATCAGGATCAGAATATGATTTCGTGGTCTCGTCAATCTTTTTCTTTTGTTGCCATTCTGATCTAACTCCAGATTTTCTCTTACTCACATCTGAAACATTTGAATTTTTAAAGTTAGAACTGTGAGATTTGAGAGATTTCTTGTTCTTTGGCTTACTAGTGGTTTTCTGTTTCTGTGAATGCTTAGAGTTCTTCTTCTTACCTTTGGCATTCTTAGTATTCACAGAAACTGGTACATCAACTTTCGTTGATGTTTCACCTTTTTCGTACACACTAGGTAGACCAAAAGAATTAATAACAAATTGTGAATGATCAGGAAGTTTTGGATTGAAATCAAATTGACCAACACAATCATTTAAACAACTGTCAGAGTTAAGAAAATCAAACTCTTCATCAAGTAGACCATTAATATCATCAGATTTTGAAGCTTTGGAAGTTTTAGAAAAATCCGAATTTATAAACACAGTTCAAAATACAAGTTGTTCTAGATTAATCAAAATTCTTTCTTCTATTAGAATGTTCTCGAGTTCATAAATTTTACTTTCTAACACGGGTGGAGGTACATAAATTTTACCTTCAATAGGCTTAGTCTCCAACTCCTCTATAGAATAGCTTTCGAAATAGTCATTAGAAATAAATTTTGATTTATCAGAACTATAACTAGAATTCAACTTCTCATATCGAAATGGAAGCTACATTTTAGTTTTCTTCTTTCTTTTCTCTTTTTTCTTAGCTTCATCCTCTTCAGAAAGTTTAGTTCCATTTAACTTTGAGTGCGGGGTATTGTGGTGCCAGTTTTAAAAATCCAAAATCATGAAGCGCAGGCACTTTAGAAATACCCTTTTTGAAAAAGTGTGGGTTCTCATAACCAAGACCCTAACACTCACTACTCTCTTTCGTTTTGTTTAAGTGAATAGTTTGCTCAGTTTGACCTCACGTGTAGAGTTTTTCTTCCAAAACATTCACTTTATCAGATAAAAATTTGTTTTCTCTTGTTAGAGAAGAACACTTTTTAGCAACCTCTTTTACTTCAAACTCACACGCTCTGTGTTTTGAAGTAGTTTCAGATAGTTCATTGTGAATTATAGTCTTCTCTTTCACGCTGGTATCAATATTTTTGTGCAAAGCCTCAATCAATACGTTCTTCTCAGCAATATCCTTGCTAAGTTTCAGTATTGATTGGTTTTTCTCTTTATTGATACCTCTCTCACGTTTAAGCTTAGACTCTAATTCCTAGAATTTAACCATCACGACTTGCATTTTATTAAGAAAATCCAATTCAGACATATAACATACCTCTTCATTGTCTTCACAGTCTAAATCTGCTTCTGCTTCAGTCTCTTCTTTACCCATGAAGCACATGTGGGCTTTTTCTTCTTTTTCTTCTTCATCTTCTGAATGATCGAGCCACAACTCGTCTTCATCCATAAGAGGCTTGCCAGCCTCTTGCTGCTTGGTCAAAAACATCTTATTCTTGTAGTATTCGGAGTTTCCGACCTTAGGCTTTCGGCAATCCTTAGCAAAGTAACCGATCTTTCCGCAGTTATAGCACTTAGTTGGCTCTAGCTCTTTCTTCTCTTCATTTCTGTACCTTTTCTCTTCAGGCCTTTTCTCTTCCATCCTATTTCCTTCAATTCTCTCTTTGTGTTCATAGTTCCTTGATCCCGAAGAATAGCTCTGACTGTTAGATCCAGGATTCTTGTAAAACTTGTTTTGGAAAACTTTAGTCAGTAATAGCATTGCCTGCTTCAGATTCTGACAGTCATCAGAATCAGAATCTTCTTCACTATCCACGTCCTTAGATTCAGAAACTATTACTTTCTTTTTCTTCTTTAAACTCACTAATTGCTTCTTCACCACCAGAGCAACAGGATCAAAAACCACTTTCTCGACCTTCTTCTTTTCATCTTTGATCTCCTCCACCTCTTCTTCGTTTTGTCTCAAAGTCTCGTACACCTCGTGAAGTGGAATCTCGTTCAGATCTTTCATCTGTTTCATTTGCCTTGTGAACCTCTTCCACTCAGGCTGCAGGATATTGAGTAATTTGACATTGAGTTCAATCTGTGACTTCCTGCCTTTATTTTTGCTAAGCTCGTTCAACAGAGTCACAAATCTGTCGTAAGTAGCCTCAAGATATTCACCCTTCTTGGCCTTGAACTCTTCATAGTTGTTTAAGCAATTCGAGACTTTGAGCTGGATACCAATATTGGATCCTAGCATCATCTTTTCTAGTTGATCCCACATCTCTTTGCCTGTCGCATTGTAACTGTCGATCTTGACGTAGATCTCGTTTGGAATCCCTTTTAAGATAAATGATCTAGCCAGTCTATCATCTTTGACTCTCTTTCTTTGCTCATCTGTGTACTCTTCCAGTGGAAGTGGGTATTCTTTGTTGACAATTTATTCCCTATTCTCTCCCTTAGTAGATAAGATCTTTGTGGGAGGATTCATGACTCCTTCCTTGAGAGATAATCTGATATAATCCCCCAGATCATTACGATCGATGAAGTCCAGGAAGCGGTCCTTCCACTGTTCGTACTCTCCTTTAAAAAGTACCAGTGGCTTTACATCAGTTCCGATAGCTAGTGCTTCTGTTGAAATCATCCTGTTTCAAAAATGTACAATAAGAGCTTGAAAATTATCGTTAGTCCAAGTGAAATCAAAAATACAAAAAATCTTAGAAAGAATTTTCAGAAAATAAATTTCCAAAAATCTCCCAAGTATGGAATTCGCACACTCCAGTGAGTCACAAACAATTCACATACAGAATTCGCACGCAACAAATTCGCACACGCACAACCTTCAAAATTCGAACACAAGAAAAATTCAAAATTCGCACACACTGAATGCGCACGTAATTGTATGCGAGTTCTAGGAATTCGCATACAACACTTATGCGAAATCTTGACAAGAAAATTTTGAAAAACAAACTTTTCGCACAACAGACTCACACGAATTCTACACTTAGAAAAATATTTGAAAAACAAAGAATTCGATTTTGATATGAAATCAACACTTAGAAAATTTTCAAACTCTTTATGCAAAAACAGAGGAATTCGTATAACACCCCTATGCGAATTCTGAGGAATTCGTATGAAGTTAGATGCGAATTCTGAGGAATTCGTATCCTTCTTTATGCGACTTCCTTAATTTTCGCACATAAGTATATGCGAATTCTATCCTTGGACGATTTTCACAAAAACTTTTCGTATAAAAGGCTTATGCGAATTCTGACATTTCGCATATGAACCTATACGAATTCTGAGGAATTTTTAACACACACATGCGAATTCTGCTCATTTCGCATAACACACATGTGCGAATTCTATACTTATGAAAATTTTCAAGCAAAACAATTTTGTGAAATGAATAGTTCTTGGGGCGAGTTCTTGGGATTTATGCGAGTTCTTCAGATCTTGGACTAAAAACACTCTGATTTCTTCAAAAACCAATCAAACCTTCGATTTTCGGTCTGAATTTTTGACAATAAGATCATAAAACTATTCGAACCTATTACAACCAAATAATTTCAAAGAAATTCTGTCAAAATTACAAATTGGGATTGAATAGTGTTTCGAACTCGTGAACTCGTGAAAAACGTAAAATCTCAAAATTAACAAACAATTATTGTGCAATATTCTAACAAACCTATACAAGATTGACCTATTGCACTATATGAACTCAACAGACTCAATTACAATCACAAATTCACACAAAAACTCGAAACTCGATCAAGACTCGATACACAGTGCGAACATCCATATTTTCGATTGATTTCAACTCGAATTCTGCTCTGATACCAACTATTAATCCCTATTTTCCAAGTTCTAATTCCAATACTGTTAGCGCACAGATCTATTGGATTCAAGATCATCCAATCTGAAGATCCAATCTGAAGCTAAAGTTGGAAAGTCAACTCTAAATATTAGTCTAATGTTATGTTTGTAATAAATGTCAAAGTTAATTATTGTGTTAATTATAGTATTTAATATTAGTCCTAAATATCTAATAATAGATATTTAGTTTAGGATATTTGTTTAGATATTATGTTTGCAAGTTGTTGTTAGTGTGTTAGAGAAGCTAGAGAAAAATCAGATCATATACTACCACACACACACACACTGTGTTTTACTGTTCATAAGAGAGAAAGAGATCGAGAGTTTCAAAGTGTAAAATCGCAAACATCCAATCTTGTAATCCGTGGTTTATAATCTAATCAGGTTGGTAAAATATATATGTTTGTGATGGTTATTTGTTTTATATAAACTGGTTCAACGATTTAATCAGGACACACAATTGGTATCAGAGCAAAACCAATTTCAAATCAATTTAAAAAAAAAACATCGACTCTGTGTTCTTCATTTCAAAATCATTTTTGAGTTTTAGTGGTTTATTGGAGTTGAAATCGATCAAGTTGTGATCGATTTGTGGTCTAGATCGAGTTGGTGTTGTTTAATTTCATTATAGATCTTCAATCGATTCCAATTTTGTTATTTTTGTGTCTGAAAGTCGACTTTAAGAACGACACTGTTCCATCGATCAAATTCTCAAAAAGTGACTATTTTGGAGATCAAAAGCTTGTAATCTGTTCTAGATTGTTTAGTGGTCAATTTGTTAGAATTTGGGGCTGCTAATCGTTGACAAACAGGTTTATTTGAGCAAACAAAGCCGATTTTCAAAGAACAGGGACGAACTCGCGAGAAACGAAGTTTGCGCCAGTTCATGGTGACTTTTGTGCCACGTACTGTTCGTGTAAAACTCTTTTGCGCCAGCTTCGTCTCCCGCAAATCTACCTTTGCGCCACACAAGACTTTGGTCACAACTGTATACCGGTCGACAACTCCGGTTTGAGCCATCAACTATTCGCGCAAAACTCAAAATGTGCGACCCGTTCCTCGCGCAAATCTATATTTCGCGCCAACCACTTCTCACGCAAACTTTGCTTTGCGCCATACACGTCTCGTACAAAACTTCCAGTTCGCGCGACCCGCCTCTCACGCAAAAATCCTTTTTTTGCGCCAGACCCTTCTAGCGCAAAGTTGACTTTCGCGCCAACTTCTCTTAGCACAAAATTGTGCTTTTGCTCCAGTTCCAGACGGTTAAAATTTGGAAATTTTATTTCTGAATTTTATTTGATTTGATTTGGATTAACGATCATATATGTCAAGTTCTTTTGTTACAGGAATCATGGATGATGATTTCTTTGCTCCACCTAGAGAGAAAAATTTGTCTCAGAAAATTTCAGATCTTCAAGAACAGTACAAACTTGATCAGATGTCTATTTCAAAAGAATTTTTATCATCTGCAACTGATATGAAATCTACTGTTTTAGAAAGAGGAAAATATGAGCAGTGGAAAATCCATTTCTTAGACTTTATTGACAAACATGAATTGAATACTTATATCAGATTATCTTTGCAGGAAGGGATGATGAAAGTTCCAACAATGTTCAATACTTTTCGAGGAGCTTATGGATTTATGGAAATGAAAGAGGTTCCCATATACCTTAATGAATACACAGATGAGTAGAGAAGGAGACATGAAGCTGATAAATTTGCCAAAATTCTTATCTTGAAAGGAATTTCAAAAGAGATTACTATTCAAATGAATAGCAGACTTAGCAAATGGGCTTCAGCAAAACAGTTATGGGATCAGCTTGAAGATATATCAAAATTGTCTCCAAAAGAAAAGGTAATGGTTTTGGAAACTGAGAATGATGAGTTGAAAAGAAAGATCTCAGACTTAGAAGATCAAACTGTCCAGATCCTGCAAGCATCTTCTGTTGAAAGCTATGAAGAAAAGATAAAGGATTTGGTGAGTACAAACACTGAGCTTCAAAAGAAAATATCAGAGTTTGAGAAGAAGTTCTCAGATCTTTCCAAGAAGGTTATTGAGGAGAAGAAGGTGATTGAGCTTAAAAGTATAAAGCTTTCTCAACAAGTTAGTAACTTTGAGAAAGTAATCATTTTAGAAAGAGATCAGTTTTCCAAAGAGAAGAAGGCAATTGAAAAGAAGAACGTTGGATTCTTAAAAGAGATATCAGATGGAAGAAAGGGTGCAAAGAAGGGATTTGAAAAAGAAAGAAGCACCTTTGAAGCTGCAATTTGAAATCTTAATGCAAAGCTATCTGAACTTTCTAAGAGTGCACAGAAAGAGAAGAAAAAGAAGTGTGAGCTTGAGACGAAGATTGACCCTTATTGTCAAAGAAAGAAACAGTTATTCTTCAAAGATTAACGAGCTTGAAAAGATTATTTCAATGGTGGTGGTGACTGAGCACAAGACTCCAAAGTCAATTGTCCACTCACCTAGAGATGATTCAGCTGATTCAGAATGCTCTTTCAACTCAGCTGCAAGTTTAACATCCAAATCTGTTTCTTCAAAAAGGTCAGTTAAATCTTCTGATCAAATTTGTAATTCTAACCTTTTCTTTGATAAAAATACAGATGGTTCAGGTACACATCAAAGAAGGAGAAGCAGCTACAAAGAAGCTGAACTGGTCTGGAACAGGAAACCAGTTGAAGCAAAGAAGAAATATGAGCTGAAATGTAAAAACTCATGTGTACTTACGCCTAATGCCAAGAAGAACAATGTGCATAAAGGTAAACCTGATTTTGTCTACACGAGAGCTAAATTAATCAGTTTGTCAGGTAAGAAATTCTATTGTTCTTATTGTCGTACACATGATCCTGTTCATAAAACGAGTGACCATTACTGGTATGGTTCTTACTCAATTACCCCCATAAGAACTGCAACTAACACTCATGGACCCAAATACCATTGGGTACCAAAGAAAAGGGATAATTCTGTGTTGCATGCACCTACTGTCAAGGGGGAGTAGGAGAATGAAGGCTCTTGAATACAACAATTCAAGACCCGGACATCAATGTCAAAAAGGCTTCTAAGTATATCAGCTTAGAACCTGTACTTCAACGAAGTATGGCTCTTGAATAATGCAGTTCAAGACCCGCACTTCAGTGATCAAAAGACCTTACTCCTGTGCTGATAAGAGATTGTACTCAAATACTCGAATAAGGAAATCAACCATCAAGGGGGAGTACATATTTGTCTGAAATTATAAATGCATATCTTTTTCAATGATAATTTTTCAAATGCATAATTTCAGGGGGAGTAAAAAGGTGATGACTTCTGATTATTTCTGATCAGAACTCGTACTTTCATTGTGTTTCTGCTTTTTTTCATTTTAATTTAAGTGAATAAATTTGCTTTGACTATGACATAAGACTTTTGCAGTTTGAGAGACGCTTACATGTTCATATCTTTATGACTTTAAGCTTAACTTCATGAGATGTAAGATCGCACATAAAGGTATAATCCTTTATCTTAATCTCATATATGGTTGAAAGAAGAACAACTTTCAATCATTGAAAACATGTTCTTAAATGTTCAAACCACTTCCCGAATCTCAAAACGATTTCATGAATTGGAAGTGTGCCTTTAAATGTTTTCAAGATCTACTTTGTGCTTTAACTGAGATAGTTAAACCATTTTTAGCATCATATGCTTTCTAGGAAAACATCGGATTTCATTGTGCTAGGACTTAACACAACTTCTATGGATACACGTTAACCAGTGTTTCCTACCCAAGAGGTTAATCCATAGTGATTGAGTGTGAGAAATCAAAAGAAATGAGTGTGGGATGAGTGATGAGATATAATGCAAAAGAGAGTTTGGTTAGAAGTAAACTGAATGTTTAAAAGAAAGAGGGTGTGAGAACAGAGTTAAAAGAATAACAGAACTCTGCACCAACTACTTTCTGAGTCGGGCAGCCACATTTCTAGTGTTTCACATTTCTTTGGTGAACATTATTGAAACAGGCAACTAGCCCATGTCAACTCTTTATTAACCCCACCAGCTACTCATTTCTACTCAAATAGAAAGTGTTTCACATTTTCAAAGGGGAAGCAACACATTTTCTATCTGATTTTCATCTGGAAAATCTGGATATTGAAAAGAAGGAAGTCTGCCCCACCTTCGCACTTCACTCATGCACATTGAGTCTGTGTTTAACTTACTGTTGTCTCAGTGGTTTACACAATTTTGAGCCTATAAGCAATCATCCGTGCTTAATTCTTTCTATCACATGCACGAACACACAAGGAATTTGTTTCTTTGTCATAACGTTCATAGAATTTACTTTTATGGTGTTTCGATGATTGAATGGAAGCCCAGGGGGAGTGAACATCACAAAAGCTCCTTACCAAGTGTATTTGTTACACACAGTGACTTAGTGTTACTGACAGACATTTTAACTGATTCATTTGTTGATTCAGGTGTTACACGCTTATTTTTTCTGGATTTGCAAAGATCTGGATGAATATCTTTTGAATTGACAGATCAGATGCTCCAAATGAAAGACATTTCTAACTCAGAGTTTTGATGAACTCGTTGCTCTTTTCATCAAAAAGGGGGAGAAGAGCTACACAAGAAATGAGGAACAACACAAGTTTAGAGCAAGTATTCTAAAGACATGCTGATTTTAGAGAAATTTTTTTTGAAGATACTTTGCTACAACATTCTGAGCTAAATCTAAAGATAATTTCTTCCCATCATCTGAAAGAGAGTTTATCTACGTCTTTTGGGGAGATTGATACTTGTTGAAGACTAAGAGGGATAATGCATCTTCTGAGCTGAAAGAGAAGACTGAATTCCTAAATCATTTTAGTAATGATCTTGATCCAAAGGGGGAGATTGTTAGCGCACAGATCTATTGGATTCAAGATCATCCAATCTGAAGATCCAATCTGAAGCTAAAGCTGGAAAGTCAACTCTAAATATTAGTCTAATGTTACGTTTGTAATAAATGTCAAAGTTAATTATTGTGTTAATTATAGTATTTAATATTAGTCCTAAATATATAATAATAGATATTTAGTTTAGGATATTTGTTTAGATATTATGTTTGCAAGTTGTTGTTAGTGTGTTAGAGAAGCTAGAGAAAAATCAGATCATATACTACCACACACACACACACACTGTGTTTTACTGTTCATAAGAGAGAAAGAGATCGAGAGCTTCAAAGTGTAAAAACACAAACATCCAATCTTGTAATCCGTGGTTTATAATCTAATCAGGTTGGTAAAATATATATGTTTGTGATTGTTATTTGTTTGATATAAACTGGTTCAATGATTTAATCAGGACACACAAATACAATTATGATGACAAACAGCATAATCAAATCAACAATCAACCTGTTTCAATATGATTATAGGAATTCGTATACAATAAGCTCTATGATACTTTCTCTCTCTAGAACAGTATGCGCGTACAATTCAACTTCAAACTACCACATGCTTGCTGCACAAACTAAATTCATATCCCTATTTAAACACACGCGCACAACACATACAACACAATACAAAATACAACACTTTGACTATGACTTTATTACAAAAAGACATTGACTTATATGCTTGAGAGTTGACTTGATCTTGGACTTGCTTGACTTTCAGTCTTCAGTCTTCATGATCTTGTATCCAACAAATAAATGCACTAATAGATCTCCAATAATCTGGTGCACTGGATGCTCGTTGGTCCACTTATGTGTGTGAGGGAATCAACTGTCACACTTTTCAAATCTGGAATTCTGCCTTTAGAAGCTAGCATCTTCATGCATTTCTCACTCATATGCCCAAGTCTTTGGTTCCATAGAGTAGAAGCCGCTGTATTTTCAATAGCTGCATTTGTCCCATTTGTAGACACTTCAACCATATATAAGGTTCCCCGTTTCTGTCCGTGATCAATTTCTAGGTTCCTCTTTGTTACCTTCCACTGGTGACCACCGAAATCAACATGGTACCCCTCATCATCATGCTGCCCTACTGATATCAACATCCTCTTCAACTCTGGAATATATCTTACATTCTTCAATGTCCAGTTTGTATCCAAAGATGTCTTGAGAACAACATCCCCAACACCCGTGATATCAAGGCTCTTGTATTATCCCCCTCACCTTCCCATTCTAATGCTTGAAATTCTGCATCACTTCTCTGCAATGGCTAGCATGAAACGAGGCACCCAAATCCATAATCCAAGATTCAATCGGACATTCTACACAACAAATCAATGTATCATCAAAATTTGCTGCCACATTGTAACATCCTAACCTTAGATCAAAATATCTTACATAAATTCGGCATGACCCATTCGCCAAGTCATGATTTGCCATTTTTTGATAACCTGTAACATTTTGCAAAAGAGATGGCTATAAAAAAGCCACATTACTAACTTTTTTTTTCTTTTTACAAAGATGACTATTTACAAGATATGATGCTCTACATGTATTATCACCTACCATTACCTTCACCAAAAGGTCCAAAACTAAAAAAAATGTTCATTATATATGTATTTAATTACATAGGTTGTTATAATCTCCCCCTTCAAAGAATTTTGTCCTCGAAATTCTCATTCACATAAACAATTGGAAACGTTTGTTTTTGATATTCACTACAACAAAACTAACCTATTGCGACGACAAAAGTCGTCGCTAAAGATCAACATTTCGTCGCTATAGATCTATTGCGACGACGGTCGTCGCTGTAGCTTTCGTCACTGTATACTCGTAGCTGTAGCTCACTATAGCAACGACATGTCGTCGCTATAAGTATAAAATAAAAAAAATCAATTTTTTGCCTACTGCGACGACATGTCGTCGCTATAGGAGAAAAATTAAAAAAATGATTTTTTTTCTACTGCGACGACATGTCGTCGCTATAAGGAAAAAAATAAAAAAAATGATTTTTTTTCTACTGCGACCACATGTCGTTGCTATAGAGGAAAAATAAAAAAAATGATTTTTATGTACTGCAACGACATCTCGTCGCTATAAGATAAAATAAAAAAAATTATTTTTATCTATTGCGACAACATGTCGTCGCTATAGGGGAATTTTTTTTTTATTAATTATAAAAATTAATATTTATTTAATCTGATTATAAAATATACTTTAATCAACTAATTTGATATTTAAATTATTAGAAAACTTTATATTAATATAACTAGAAAATATTTGAAAACCATAATACAAAATTGATTACAAAATAAACATTATCTCAAACATAAAAATACGTAAATATCTAATCATCATACGAATCTGTATCTGTGTCATCCTCATCTTCGTCATGTGGTGGCGGCTGCTGTGGTGGCGGCTGCTGTGGTGGCGGCTGCTGTGGTGGCGGCTGCTGTGGTGGCGGCTGCTGTGGTGGCGGTATGTCTATAGTGGGTGGTGGGGGAAACTGAAAGCCAGGTTGACAAGTCCTAAAGGCATTATACATTTGATGCACATATTGGTTCAGAGCGATGTAGGCATCATTCATCGGCGGCGGCGGTGGTGGTGGCGGCGGTGGTGGTGGTGGCGGTGGCGGTTCAAAAAATGACTCAAATGCGGAACCCTTCAACTTTCGGCCAATCCCTCGGTTGTGACCGCGCCGTTCCCCAAGTACTTTTGTCATAATTTCTTTCTCGTTCACGGTAGACGAGGAGGTCGAGCCATCTTGTGTTTGTGAAGCTTGTTCTGCAAGCATCTCCTCCTGTATTTTTTAAGAAATATAATTAGTAATAGAAAAACTAATCATGAATTGCCATGAGTCAGTAGAAGTATGTTACGGACTCGAGAAATAAAATAACATAGTTAATCGTGCCAAATATATTTAAAGAATCTCCCCTTCAAAAGAAATAAAAGCATTCCCAAGTGTATGTGGCCACTATAAATTTCCTGTTTATGCAACTCGAAAATATATGAATTAATTATAAAAAACATAAGCAAAGGGAAGTTGGAATCGAATAGAAATTCGAATAGGTAAACCACCTTTACATTACAACAGTAGCTCATATATGCAGTAGTATTTACAAAATAGAAGGTGTAATTCGAAAATCGTTTTACAGCACTTTAATTGCAAATAGACTTGTGTATCCACACAAGATGCAACACCTAAAATTGACATTTCGATACCAACCTTTCAAGTTTATGACTGAGAGACGATAAAATGGGAAATCTAAGGGTCCGTTTACTAAATGCTTAACCCGATAAGTGCTTATCGGGTCACTTTACCTTGTCGGATGAACATGATAAGGACTGATCTTACCCGGTAAGAGCGATGATAATGACCAAGAGTCTTACCCAGTAAGATGATAAAGATGATAATGATCTTACCAGGTAAGCGTCATTTCTTTCACTTACTGGGTAAGACTCTTGGTCATTATCATCGCTCTTACCGGGTAAGATCGGTCCTTATCATGTTCATCCGACAAGGTAAAGTGACCCGATAATCACTTATCGGGTTAAGCATTTACCAGGTTAACTATTCCATACGATGCCGTTTTAACAAACTAAAATCTTATCCGATAAGTTAAGTTAAAGTATTGATTTTACCGGTAAGCGCTTTCCTGGGTAAGCATTGGGTAAATGACCCCTAAGACTACCATCAAGGCACAAACATGAAATTTATATAATTTGTTGATCTATGGAGACTTGGAGAGTACACATGTATGATACTTGCAAACTCAAACAATTTTTCATGTACGTATGGGGGGGGGGGGGGGGCAGGAAATACTACAACTTTTCAAGGAACACCAATAAGGCCATGAACATAGGCTTCATTTTGCACCTCATGATTTAAAGTTCATCAATCCAACTTGACAAAGTAACTTAAACAAATATTATTGAATTAAATTATTACCTTTCTAAAACCCCAAACACATAAAAGAAGTTGAAATAAGAAATAAACAACTCATATATTGACCTGGGAGACTAATGACCGGAAGAAGTAATGTGTATGTGAGCAAAGTCTTTATTATCTATACTATATTATAAAGCATTGACGTTAATTGAAATTTAAAGAATTACTTACATAATCTTTTCTTGCAAGCTCGTTTACCCATCCACGAGTTGGACTATAATGCATATCATGCCAATTATCCATTGAACCTTGCGGTTCATGTGTTTCCGGGTTTTTCTGTGACAAAATATTAATAACAAAAGTTAATAGTATACTATATTATAAACCATTGATACATTCTAAATTAGTATACAAGTTTAACTTATTTACCTTCTTATATCGTGAAGCAACGTATGATGTAGACCCATGAAGACTTGGGTACTTGGCACGACTCCTATTTTGTGCATTTTTCTTTGAACGCTCTTTGAATTTCGAATCAACAAAAAGATCCACAGCCTTATTCCATTTTTTAGCATCCAGGTGAGACGGTGGATTTCTCCGAGCATTTTCAACATTATCATACCCGCCAACTCGATCAAAATGACTCTTTAGTCTTGACTTTCTGTCTTTATAACGATCTTGGCAGTCTCGCTCGATGCCAACTAGAATCCTAGGCCAATCGGGGACAGTTGGATCAAGGATGAAAAATCTCTGCAAAACAAAAGCTGTCAGATTTAATGTAAAAATTATAAAGAATTAAATAATTAGTATGCTATTTACCCTAAGTCTTCTAATTATCGATTGTTTGAACTCCGGAGAAACTTCATTCCAGCTTCGATGATGTGGAGAGGCGCTATAACCGATCAAGTTTCCAAGATACCTTATAAACATACCTGCGTATTTCCCAACAGGTTTGTACGTCCCCTCTTTTACATCAAACTCAACTGGCAACGGATTTTTTCCATTAGCCTCAAAGGCAATGTCAAGATTTCTACTTCTGCTCTTCCCTCGTTTTTTCTTCTGTTTTGCTACAAGATTGAAGTAAGAAATTGTTAGAAGATACTACATTCAAAATTATTACATGAAATCAGACAATTAGTATTCAAAAAGGTTAGTACATGAAAATGACGGATCAACATCACCGGTTAAGAGATGTCAATGCCGAAGACTTTGGGGGGTTTGAACAAGCACCCCCACTACCAGCACCATGGGTTTTGTGTTTCGCAAAACCATAGATTTTTGACCAAAAACAACCCTTACAAATACAGGCACCCTACACTACATATTTTAGACCCATGCAATCAAGGAAAAGAACTAATATCTAAAAAACTAATATCTAAAAACTAATTTGCAAGAGCAATTATAACAATTCACCTTTCTGCTGCAATTATAACAATGAATCCTGCTGGGATGGTGGGGGTGTAACACAGAGAGAGAAAGAAAGAAAGAAAGAAAAGTCTTAAATGCTAATCCAAGGAATCCCTGTACTTACACAAAAAGGAGATCTTTTTTTTAAAACCATCTCAAATAAATGCATCAAATCATATATTACATTTACTTTTTTATCAAAATTTTATAGAATACATTATTTTCGTATTATTTTGTAACACTGTTCATCAATTTTATTTTATTTATTCTTACGAATTTCATATTTAAATGATCATCTAATTTAAAACCATGTATTTTAACTTTATTGTCTAATAGCATTTTAATAAATTAACATTATATTAGCTTTTCCTATCCTTTATTACTTATTTTATTTCTAATCATACAATTGTCAAAATATTATGATAGTGTTCATCATGTTTTCGAAAATATAGCAAAGACTGTATTCTGTTGGTTCCCACCTAATTTGTTTTTTCCAATTACAGAATCAGTTAACAGAACATCATTATCTATTGTAAACTCTAATATAAATACTTTATTTATTAGAATATCTATATAAATTAGATTGATGTCATGAATCTCTATCGTAGGCCACGTTAATCTTCCAAGGGAAAGAATTTGTCTAATTCAAATGTAAGTGGTGGCAGACTAGGATCTTTTGAACTTACGGGTCGGGTGAATATAACAAGGACTGAAAATATTATCTAGTAAGAGGAAGGTAGTGATTGAGAATCTTACCCGGTAGCGGTAAGTAAGGTAGGATCTTTATTGAAAATATTATTGTATTACATGCGGTATATATTGCATACGTGTGTTATATCATCCATACATAGCACTGTCGACAACAACTCCTAACAATTATATTTACCAGTTTGATACTTTGTACACTTTTTTCATAGCCAATAATCTGTTTGAGTAACAAAGCTTGAATAAAAGTTCTTTTTACCTGTTGCCTCGCAGACTGTAGGTATTCTATTTGGATGAGGTGGAGGATCACCCCCGGCATCTCCTCCATGTCCTCGAGCAACCGCCACAGACATAACTAGGCCTGGAAGATTTTACAACAACAACTCTCAACAGTTTTTGAATATTTTACAAACCACCTAAGCGTTTTATTACAGGTATGAGTATTAACAAGTTTTGTACCTGAATAAAATCAAATCTCAAGCTGTATACCCCTCTTTGTCCGTGTTTACGTTCCCGTCTTATTTGTGTTTCTTTTTGTGGAATGAAAATTAAAAAAGGTATATTTAACTTCAATGGTATATTTGAAAATTAAAAAAGGTTCGGCCAAACAAACCTCGAACTTAAAACGACGTCGCATTAGTTGAAGTTTTTGAATTGTTAACCTGGCGGGCTATGCTTTTGAACTCCTTCTTCCATCTCTGCTGAGAGATGATGCCGCCGATGAGCCAAACCCTAGATGACAAGGATCTCGACGACGAAGCTCTGTGGGCCGTAATTGATTCCGCCGCCGCATCGTCGTCTTCCGTCGCGAAATCTCTAAAAACCGTGCCACCTCGAAACAATAACAATCGCTTTCATTCTCCAAAACTTTGAGATGAAAGTGATTGTTATTGTTTCGAGGTGGCACGGTTTTAGAGATTTCGCGACAGAAGACGACGATGCGGCGGCGGAATCAATTACGGCCCATAGAGCTTCGTCGTCGAGATCCTTGTCATCTAGGGTTTGGCTCATCGGTGGCATCATCTCTTAGCAGAGATGGAAGAAGGAGTTCAAAAGAAAAGCCCGTCAGGTTAACAATTCAAAAACTTCAACTAATGCGACGTCGTTTCGTACGAATAAATTGAAAAGGCCGACAATTGGAGAATCGCTTAAAAGTGGGGCCGTGAAATTTTCAAATTTACTTGCACTACACTAAGATTAAATAAATGTCATCTTTTGTTAACACTAAGCATTTCCCATTTCAAATGTATAAAAAGCTAATAAGTTGTTATTTAGGGTTGTTTGGGATTGCTTATACATGTAAAATAACCATAAAAATCATAAGATGTTTCAAATAAGTTGGACTAACTTATTAAAAACAACTTATCTGAAATAACTCGTGCGATGATAAAGTGAAATAAGCTGATAAGTCATTTAAATATGCAATCCCAAACATAATAAAAGTTGGTATGAACATTACCTGAAATTCCAGAAGGTAAAACCAAACTAGACCAACAGCAGGTAAGTAACTCTTAGATTAGTGTGGTACCTGAAATTCAAGAAGGTAAAGCCAAACAAAATATAAACAGATTCGTCACTAAATCCATACGAAAACCTGTCACTAAATCCATAACAAATATAATTGAAATTACAATATATCAATCAGATTCGTCACTAGAACAATACTGAGCCACATAATTAACATTATCATTATCTACATCGTCAACATCAACATCTTCATCCTCATCCTCATCCTCATCCTCATCATTAATGAAATATTCGTCGTCAGCAACAGGAGCAGTAGGGCTATTATTAACTAAACTTGATTGACCACGTCTTTCTAAACTCATACAAGGCAAGTCACCTAAGTCAACAACCAACACAAAATCGGACGAACTGTTGTCATGTACGACATCTATCTCATTAACAACATTGATGCTTGGATGATCCCAAATTTTTCGATGATTAACATCTTCCACGACCCTCCAATTACGGCTTTGAGACGGATCTTCAATGTAGAACACTTGTTTTGCTTGTGTTGCAAAAATGAATTGGTCGTCTTTGTACCATTCAGAATTGATATTGATACTAGTGATGTTATTTTTGGTAATAGATCTCCCCTTGTTCGGATCAGTGTTGAACCATTTACATCGAAACAGGACAACCGAGTAACCATTCAAGTAATATAACTCTACAATCTCCTCAAGTTGACCATAGAATGTAAAACCATCTATTCCTGGTACCGCTACACCGCTGTTTTGAGTGGTGCGTTGGATATCACGACTATGAACCACAAATCTTACACCGTTGACTATGCAAGCACTGTAAGAATGTGCATTGAAATCCGAACCATGTGCCAAAGATAGCAGTTCATCGGTACACTCGGGAGACCCTTCTTGTCTTAGACCACACATCTATATATATAAAAAAAGACAAGTTTAAGTAATGATCCTTATTTAAAATTCTAATATATATGATATTTTTACCTTCCTATAAAACCATGGAGGAAATTCTTGTTTAAGATTATTACTTCCTTGCACTTCAGAGTTAAATTGACTGTATGTTCAAAAAAGATATATAAATTAGACTTAATATCATAAAATCCAAAATTTGTGTAAAGAAAGTTGAAGGTACTTACTCCATGTACACTTGAATTTCAGGGCAGTTGTATAGTATGAACCACTCTGCAGTTTTTCGAACCGCTAGTTCAAGAAATATGATTTTTGAGGCACTTGTCGGCCGACATTGCGATTCAAATACTGACAACTGCCTTTTCGGAATGACAGCATCCACATTCCTGTCAGGCCGATTAAATTTAGTCTGTACACCCTGAAGATACATGGAGCAAAATGTCAAAGCCTCGTCTGCAACATAACCTTCCGCTATTGAACCTTCGGGTTTAGCCTTATTCCTGACATAATTTTTCAATTTCTTCATATATCTTTCGAAAGGATACATCCACCGCATGTAAACTGGTCCTCCAAGAATAGCTTCCTCCGGTAAATGCATAACCAAATGAATCATTATGTCAAAAAAAGCGGGAGGAAATATTAATTCCAATTTGCACAAGATCATAATCAACTGGTCCTCTGCCTTCTTCATATCTTCCACCATCAAAGTTCGAGCACAAACTTGTTTAAAGAAAGTGCAGAGTTCGATGATTGGGGTTGAAATATTTTCATCAAGGTAGCCTCGAACTCCTAAAGGAAGCAATCGTTGCATAAGGATATGACAATCATGAGACTTCAACCCAGTAATGTTGGTATCATTATCAGTCACCTTCTTCTTAAAGTTCGATCCAAAGCCATCCGGTAATTTAACTCCTTTTATGAATTGACAAAAGCGTCGTCTATCATCTGTTGTGAATGAGTATTTAGGATGTGGTTTAAAAATCTTATTATCCTTCTCTTGAAGCCACAACTCTTTCCGAATACCCCACTCTTTCAAGTCAACTCTTGCATTGGTAGTGTCTTTGGATTTATCATTCATCAATAAAGTACCCAACAAACTATCACAAATATTTTTCTCCACATGCATAACATCCAAATTATGTTTCAGTTCAAGAGAAGACCAATACTCAAGCTCGAAAAAGATACTCCATTTGGTCCAATTCAACTCTTTTGGATCACGTTTTCTTTTCACGCCTCCAAACCTTGGATGTTTTCCCGAAGTACGAATGGGAACATGAGTTAACTGCTTCAGTATAGTTGCACCATTGAATCGTCTAGGAGGAGGCCTTTTCTCAGGTTTACCATCAAACAACTTACTCTTCCTCCAACGATGGTTAGAGGATAAGAATCTTCTATGACCAACATAAGATGTCTTCCCAAGTACTCGACATGAAGGAGTGTCTTCATTACAAGTAGGGCATGCTTTATATCCTTGACCACTCCAACCAGATAAACTACTACGAGCAGGAAAATCATTAATAGTCCATAACAGTGCAGCACGCATTGTGAAGACGGTGTTTGTTACCGCATCTCTCGTTTGAACTCCTTCAGCCCACAACATTTTCAATTCATCCACCAACGGCCTCAAAAACACATCCATGTCCTTCCCAGGTGACTTAGGGCCAGGAATTAACAAAGTCAACATGAAAGAAGACTCTTTCATACATAACCATGGAGGTGTGTTATATGTTGTCAATATAACTGGCCACATGCTGTAAGATAGACTCAAATTACCATATGGATTAAAACCATCAGCAGCCAAACCTAAACGAATGTTTCTAGGCTCCGCTGCAAACTCCGGATATCTTGTGTCAAAATCTTTCCATGCACTCCCATCCACCGGGTGTCGCATCGTACCAACTTCTGTTGACCGTCCAGTAGAATGCCAAGTCATATCTTTTGCAGTATGTCTGGAACCATACAAACGTTTAAGCCTGGGAGTCAAAGGAAAATAGCGCAACACTTTATGGGCAACTTTTTTTCCCTTTGTGTTTTTGTCAATCCATCTACTCTCACCACAAACCGGACAATTATGCTTCAATTCGTTCTCCTTCCAAAACAGACAACAATCATTTTTGCAAACATGGATCGACTGGTACCCTAACCCAATCTTTCTCATTTTCTTCTTAGCTTCATAGTGTGAAGTCGGGATCTTATTTTCTTTCGGGAATGCAAATTTCAGAAACTCTAAAAGTTGGTCAAATGAACTATTAGTCCATTTATTCACGACCTTCATATGCAACATTTTTGCTAAAAAGTTCAAGGAAGACAACCAAGTACAACCTGGGTATAACTCAGTTTCGACCTCCTCAAATAATTCAACAAATTCCTTGTCTACACCACTTCCACCTTCATCCGTTCCTTCATCTGCATCCTCTTCATTAGTATTTGTCTCCCCAATAATGTCATTGATGACATCAGTCATCTCATTTGTTGTTGGAGCTACATTGGCTACAATTGGAGAAGGAGTATCTACTTCACCGTGATACACCCACTTCGTATATGAAGCTTGAAACCCATTCCTATGTATGTGAGCCTCAACCATATCTGGTGTCTGATGCATAAAGTTCAAACACTTTTTGCATGGACATCTCACTTTGCCCTCACTATTGACATATCTCTTTGCTATCTCGATAAAAGCTTGGAGACCGGTCCAAAACTCCTCAGAGTTACGACGTCGACATGATGTCCAACTCTTATCAATCGTCATATTGTACTGCTTCATTACCACACAGTTAGACTATATACCTTGACGATTAAGAAAATTATCATAAGTACAATACAATATGAAACATTTGATATCCTTGATTTGAACAAGATGATATATATATATATATATAATTGATTGTTTTGTTGCAGGTTGTCACTTCTTAATGTTCTTTTCAATTATTACTCATGATGGTAGCTAAATCTTATCATTGGACTATAATTCTTGACCAACTTAGTGGCATATTTGGATCTAGAAAATTTATCATTTTACTACATAGAATACAATGCTGGTAGGTAGTGAGTCATCACAAGAGTCCATGTCTCATACACCTTAAAAGATTCTGGCTATTAGATCATAGCAGTTAAGAGTATAGCGTTCTTAAAAGATTCTGGCTATTAAATTTTTTATAAATTATTTTATAGGATTTTATGGGACCAAATAATTGTATCTTATGTAAAAGTATTAACAAGCGTTAATAATTATATTTAAATAGGATTACTTTAAATATATTAATAAATAAAACTGATTAAATACGAAACTTTTATAAAATTCTATAAAGTTAAAACTGATTAAATACGAAAAAGCTATGAAAAAACAGGTCGTGTAGTTACGAGCTATGACGAAAAACCTCGCGAAAAACCTCACCCAAAAAAGCTCTCCACTATGTGAAAAACCTCAAAAGGGGGTTTTTGTTTTTGAAAAAGCTTTGAAAAAGCTCTTAAAAACTTGTGAAAAAACACATTATGGATGCTCTTAAAGAGGTACATCAAAAGAAATGACGACTGATCGTCATTCTTGACAAGAGTAACAATTCTGTCATGTGGCAAAAAGATAAATTTGATGTTGATTGTACACAAGTAAAACACATTATTTTGAGGTTGTATCATGAAACAAATATTTTTTATGTTGTTGTTCAACTGTGTTTTAAAAACAAAAACGATAAATCAGTAAACAGCCTAAGACTTGTCCTAAGCACAATGTTCTCAAAACAAATTCACCTCTTATAAAGCGTATGTTTCCCAGAATACAACAGGTTAAACAGAATAAAGATATGTCGGAATGTATCTTGTATGTGTGAACGATGAATATTGTTCTATGATTTTCCTTTTCTGTCTCATCTTCCAACTTAATATGAGGTCTCAAATATATAAGTAGTGAAATTAGTTTTGTCATAAAACCATTTATTGAAACCAACTGGAGTTGGAAGAAATTGGAAGGTCAAATAATATAATGTTTTTTAACCATCTGCTTAGGCTACTCAATCTGCCACCAGGCCTGTTAAGCATCCCCTCACTACATAGTAAGGCAGCTTTAATTGGCCACACACACAGACATTCAGCATCCCCACGGCTTCAATAACTAATAATTCTAACTTAAGCCTTTGAAAAGTCAAGCAATAAATAAAATAGCTTAGCTAGGGATCAATCTGAGTGACTTTTCACAAGGTAATTTTCAAATGTAGTAATTCTGTAATTGTATCAAAGGGACAATGAAATTGATCATTTTCAAATGTTTCTCGTTTTTATCCCATTTTAATCAAAAGATAAAGTAAATCGGAAAAGACATTGGAACTCCAATTCTAATCTAACGAAACATATATTGTATTTGTTCAATTCCAATTAACAAATGGTTTTCTGATTTTACAATACAAGATACAAGGCTGATACTAAAACAACAACTAAACCTAGACTGAAACAAATACAACATCTAATTGACAACAAAAATCCACCTAGGCCTGAAACAGATTCTCAACTGGGAAGAAACAATAGATTTGAGACCAAAGGATAAAGGATCTATCACTAGTGTAGCCTATGGGAAGAAACAGCAGATTTGAGACCAAAGGACTTGATAAGGTTTGATCTTCAATTCAAGACTTGATATGGTCCCAAAAAAAGGCATGTAATTTATATATTACGTTCTCTAAGCTATTTTTCAGTGTCATGCAGAGAAACTAAAGAATTCAATTTGTTTTAATAACCAACAAACTTGTAGGAACGTGATTGCGTTAAGGAGATGTGTTTGTTCAGAGAGAAGCTTCCTGCATACAAAGTGAAATCTGAGTCTTTTAAAAGTTGTTGCTGCAAACCAGGTTCTTATTGATTTTAACATCTTACATTTTTGCCATCTATTTAGTTTTATGCCTTTGACTTCAAATACGGTGTTTTAAGGTTCTCTCATTAGCCCATACTATTTTATCACTAACGTCATGTCTTTGTGTGTATATATGATTCAGACTCGCATTTCAAGATTATCTACCATCTAATAAGAGCAGTAAGTCAATCATCTACATAACCAACCAACCAACCTCCATTTCAAGCATTCATGGATACATAATAATGAAGTTAACATATATTTTCTCAGGTTTTTTAAAACCTCCACGTTTTACTTCGATTCTGTGATTGTCTATACTGCAGAATGTCCTCTCAAATGCAAAAGTTCATATTTAATCTATCTATGGCTTTATAATTCATTTTCATGGCTTTCCACATTCAATAGTTTAAAAATTGTTAAAAGGATTAACATCATGATCAGGGCAGTGGTTGGGCAAGTGATTACACCTTGTATCAATACATGATGGATTACATATATCTCTGTCCCAGATAAACAGAGAGTCCACTTTCCAATTCTTTTGTCAATAAAAGAATGCTGCTATGATTTATGTATTTCATATCTAATACAGTGATATCTTCTGATATAGGAAAAAGATTGTTAAGCATAAGAAAAATACCAATTAAAACACAAATATAAGCAAACTAAATGCTTCAAACAGAAGCTTTGATGGTGGTTCCAAACCAAACCAGAAAATTAATAGGTTAATTGAATCCAGATTTGAATAATGCAACAACTCAGATTTGAAAAATACAACGATTGTGCAATCTTAAACATATTGGAATCGTGAGAATACCTGAATAAAGGCATAGAGATTTCAAACAACGGTTCAGGGCTCGATATGCAACCTCAACTTCTCCGTTTCACACCACGTGATCGAACCTCAAGTCGCAATGTCGTGATCTGATTGAGTCGCAATGTCGTGATCGAACCTCAAGTCGCCGTTCCCAACCAATGTCGTGATCGAGAGAGAAAAGGGAGAGAAAGAAGAGAGGCGCCGTCGTGATCGAGAGAGAAAGAATACCTAAAACGATTTGCTTTCCAGTTTTTTAAGAGAGAGAAAATAAACATTTTAATATAAAATCTGTTGATTTCTAAAATTTTTTTGTTTTTAAAAAAGGTTTAAACATTTTAAAAAATCTGTTGATATATAATTTTTTTTTTTTAGAAACATATTTTTTATTTAAAAAAATGGGAAATTTTTTTAACACCTACTGCGACGACAAGTCGTTGCGGTGCATAATTAATTTTTTTATTCTAATTGTTGATATTCTGATTTTTGAAAATATTTTGAACCCTACTGCGACGACATGTCGTTGCTGTAGGTTGTTTTTAAAAAAGGTTTAAACATTTTAAAAAATCTGTTGATTTCTAATTTTTTTTTTCGAAACATATTTTGTATTTAAAAAAAATGGAAATTTTTTTAACACCTACTGCGACGATATGTCGTTGCTGTAGGTGCATAATTAATTTTTTTATTCTTATTGTTGATATTCTGATTTTTAAAAATATTTTGAACCCTACTGCGACGACATGTCGTTGCTGTAGGTTGTTTTTAAAAAAAGGTTTAAACATTTTAAAAAATCTGTTGATTTATAATTTTTTTTTCTCGAAACATATTTTTTATTTAAAAAAAATGGGAAATTTTTTTAACACCTACTGCGACGACAAGTCGTTGCGGTGCATAATTAATTTTTTTATTCTAATTGTTGATATTCTGATTTTTAAAAATATTTTGAACCCTACTGCGACGACATGTCGTTGCTGTAGGTTGTTTTTAAAAAAGGTTTAAACATTTTAAAAAATCTGTTGATTTCTAATTTTTTTTTTCGAAACATATTTTGTATTTAAAAAAAATGGAAATTTTTTTAACACCTACTGCGACGATATGTCGTTGCTGTAGGTGCATAATTAATTTTTTTATTCTTATTGTTGATATTCTGATTTTTAAAAATATTTTGAACCCTACTGCGACGACATGTCGTTGCTGTAGGTTGTTTTTAAAAAAAGGTTTAAACATTTTAAAAAATCTGTTGATTTATAATTTTTTTTTCTCGAAACATATTTTTTATTTAAAAAAAATGGGAAATTTTTTTAACACCTACTGCGACGATAAGTCGTTGCTGTAGGTGCATAATTAATTTTTTTATTCTAATTGTTGATATTCTGATTTTTAAAAATATTTTGAACCCTACTGCGACGACATGTCGTTGCTGTAGGTTGTTTTTAAAAAAGGTTTAAACATTTTAAAAAATCTGTTGATTTCTAATTTTTTTTTTCGAAACATATTTTGTATTTAAAAAAAATGGAAATTTTTTTAACACCTATTGCGACGATAAGTCGTTGCTGTAGGTGCATAATTAATTTTTTTATTCTTATTGTTGATATTCTATTTTTAAAAATATTTTTGATACCTACTGCGACGACAAGTCGTTTCTGTAGGGTTTTATTTTCTGTAAATATAGTTTTAATTTTTCTGGTATATAAGGAAATTCTAATTTTATACCTATAGCAACGATTTTGAGGTCGTCGCTAAAGCTTCGTCGCAATAGGTTGTATTTCTTGTAGTGATTCCATAAATCCTACTAAAAATTCCCCTCTACTTTTACCATGGCAACAATATTGAATTTATCAAAATCCAATCTACAAATCTTCGAAGCTTTATAATAATTTACAGAATTTTCGATTCAAACTAATACCTATATGAACTTGTCGCATCGCCCACCAACCATAAAATACTTCAATATCTTCTAATAGAAATATGAGAATTGAATGGTTCTAGTCACAACATTTAATATTTAACCTCATTTGCTTATTTATGGAAAAACAATCAGTGTCTAATCAATAATTATATATGTATACATATGAACACATACAAGGAAGATTCCAATCCACCACTACACTCCATCCATAAATCCATAGCATGTATAGAACTAGGTTATATATATATATATATATATGTATACATTTCTTTCCTTAGGCCTAAACTTAACAGCCCTAGCTGCTGATGTTGTCTGGTTCTCATGGTCAAATTTAGTTAAATCCAATAGAATAAGAATAAACCTTGATGTTCAATGCTTCTTCTACTCAACAATACAAACTACAAGCAGCAACCATTAACTTTTATGCTTCAACTTTATATATCTGGATCACTTTCCCGGGGTTTTAAATTTCTAGCTCAAAGCCAATCAATCCCCAAAAATGAAAGTGCATTACCATTGACAAATCAAACCCAAATGAATTTATGCTCACCATTGTAATCATCTTCATTAACAATTTTTTTTACCACCAATACCTCTTAATTTTTCATCTCACCCCAACTATTTTATTTCACTTTTTATCCAATAATCATGATTATAACACGCACTCTCATCTTTTCTCATGTCCAAACTCCCAATGAGTTCCTTGTATAGATATAAACTCTAAATTATCATTCTAACATCTCATTTTGCTACAATCATCCATCAAGGTTCAACACTTTCTATCTCACATGCTCATATAACCATTTCAATTTCACTTGCTTAAGCTAGCATACATTGCAATTAAGTTTCAACTTGCATGCCCGCTAAACAACTTGCATGCCCGTAAACTACTGGAAAAGCATCTTTGCCATAATTTAATTTTACGATTTCTACTTCTCAAAGAATGTAGCATCTTACCATGCTTCTGTTGCAAACTGTTATCTCATGTTTACCTTTTTTTACCAGTTTATTCATCATCAAGGCATTCAAATTTTCAATTGTCATATAGGTTTTTACTATATGTTCGATCCATCATTGTTGTGTCTCAGGTTCATGACCTTACTATTCCTAATATTCATAACAAAGTAAAAAAAATCGTCATTTTGATTAGCCATTTTCTCTTACTTGGGTTCAACTTTGATCCACACCATGTTTCTTATGTCTTGCTTTTATTAGAAATATCCATATCCGTTGATACCCAATAGCACGATCCTTTCGAACAAATCCTTTTTCTTTTGGTTTATTTCGGGTTACTATAACCACCACTTACCTTTCCATTCATACATACATGATTAAACCTCCTTTGTCAATTCTACCTTGATCCTTAATCGTGTTCATCTACACTTTTCATACACCTATGGTACTTGCATTCATTTTTTTGTCCATATTTCATGGCAAATACATCTCTCGTACACCACATGTTGAATCATCTTTTCCAAAAAGAAGATATATCTTACGTACAGAGAAAGATAAAAAATCTAACTTAAATTTCTTGTTTACTTTACTCCCAATATGTTCTATTAATCAATCATATCAACATTCTCTTCAATGTCATAATTCCCAACAACTCTATTACACAAAGAAAAAAAATCTATCATGGCTTTCTACTTATACACATATAAGCTTAGGTCTACGTTACTGAAACCTAATTCACTCAACGCATCATCAATAATTTCCAATCTTACATCCACAGTTTAAGTTTAGGCTCTTAACAACCTAGTTTACTTAAACTATTACTCTGATACCAATTTGTAACATCATAACCTTATATCAAAATTTCTGACAAAAATTCGGCATGACCCATTCACCAAGTCCTGGTTTGCCATTTTTGAATAACCTGTAACATTTTGCAAAAGAGATGGCTATACAAAAACCACATTACTAACTCTTTTTTTTTTTACAAAGATGACTATTTAAAAGATATGATGCTACATCTATTATCACCTACATTACTTTCACCAAAAGGTCCAAAACTAAGAAAAATGTTCATTATATATGTATTTAATTACACAGGTTATTATACACATTCATCTCCTTCTTGCCTTTATCTGCTAAAGGTTTTGAGCACTAATTTCTAAGGTGACCATTCTATTTGCATTTCAAACAGGTAATGTCTTTTCTGTTTTTAGACTGACCTCTCTTACTTGACTTTGATCTTTCTCTATCGCTACCCCCTCTATTGGATTTTCTGCCCCTATCTTCTATACTCAATAGACTGCTATAACATTCCCCTGCATTCCTTCTACGGATATCCTCACCTAGGATCAAATCCCAAATACCTTTAAAGGTAAGCTTAGTAGTCTCAGATGAAACTACTAACTACTGTAACTGTTCCAGACCAACTCTCGGGCAGTGAAGATAAAACAGCAACACCTGGACTTCATCATCGAATTCAATATCAACTTATACAAACCTAGATAATATCGAATTAAATTCGTTTACATGATATGTCACCGACATTCCTTCCTTAATCTTTGTATTCTCCAACAATCTAATCAAGAATACCTGGCAACTGAGGGTTTCTCATACATGTTAGATAACGCCTTGATCATCCCAAATGTTGTCTTCTTGTTGACAATGTTATACAAAACATTATTGGCCAACGACAACTTGACTAGCACACCAAGAGCATGTAGATCCAACTGGTTCCATTCCTCCTGCTTTGTCGCTTCTGGTTTTCTCTTAGACAAGGGTTCGTGTAACTTCATCTGATAAAGATGATCTTTAATATGCATATTCCAAAAGCCAAAAGTGTGACATTCAAATTTATCGATCTTAACCTTCCCATCTTCAGCCATAGCTCTGATACAAGTTGTTGGGGTTAAGGTCTCAATAAACACACAATAAAGATGCGAAGAAAATAAAGAACACAAGGATTTACGTGGTTCACACAATCAGAGTAATCGTGCTACGTCTACAAGAGAACTTGAGAGTCCAAGATCTATGAATCCTAGAGAGAGAAAGTAGAGAGAGAGTAACAAGAAAACGTAAAGTAAGTGTATTGAATGAATGAGCCGTGAATTTCTTACAACAAACCAAGACCAAAGGGACTTAAATACCCTTGGTCAGATACAACACAGTATGACTCTAAACACAGTATTTGACCAAGCCCTATAAATACAGTGATTACTATAAAATCAGACCTAACAATCTCCCCCTTAGTAATCATTGGCGCTTTGGTCTTCAAAAATCATCTTCTATAACAGCACGGACCAATAAAGCGACTTTATGAAGCTTTCTGACTTTTAAGAAAGAAAAAAAATCTTCTCAGCATCTTTCAGATTGAAAATGTCTTTGCTGCTTGAGCTCTAAAGGATACAACTCTTTTTAATGATCTTGAATGAACTGTGGTGTTCGGAGCAGGAACAGCAAAAGAATTGATTGTAGCTGAGAGAATAGAATCTTTGAGCGAATCTTGATTAGCAGATAAACATTTGAGCTATTTGATACGCAAAACAAGGTTTGCGTTTCAAGCTTGATGTGCAAAACAAGATTTGCGTTTCATGAAGGGATCACAAAGCAAAGTTTGCGGTTGAAGAAGGAAACGCAAAGCAAGGTTTGCGTTTCACGAAGGAAGCGCAAAACGAAGTTTGCGTGTCATGCTGGATGCGCAAATCTGACTTAGAAAAAATTTACCTTTTGAAACCCTTTGACTCCCCCTACACAAATGCAAGTATCTCATTTAGTCAGAAGCTTAAATCATTGAAGAACGAGTTCTAAACTAATTTGTTTAGAAGTCGTAGTCTATGAAGTAGGGGTCCTGAGCTGAATTACTCAGAAGCCAACTTCCCTTACTCCCCCTTAACATGTGATGCCTGCAACTTTAAATCAGATAAATATTTGGGTACCCACTTGAATTTGGACCCGTGTTTGTTAGTTGCAGTTCGTATGAGGAAATAATAAGCAGATTGAACAGATAAAACATGAGGAATAGGAGCAGAAAAATATTCACAACCATCAGAAGAGAAAGCATAATCATCAGAACTAGAATCTGAGGAAGAACATGAGACATGTTTTGAAATTCGAATCATTTGCTTTATAGAGTATTTTGAAATTTTATTACATTTAGCAAATGAATCACTGTTATAAAGTTTTTCTACACATTTATCCCCATCAACAATAGGTTAATCAGATGTCCGCCTCGCTCTCCAGATTTGCTTCTTTGACTGAGCGTTCAAAGTCCTATATGTAAGAATAGAATCGGAAGAATTAGAATTGTCAGTAAAAACTGTATCTCGTTTCTTCGACTTCTTTGACCGTCTTCTTTTACGCTTAGGTTTATAATATTGATCATTTAGCGTAAAAGAATTATCAAGAATTTTAGACTTAATATTTAAATTAGAAGAAATGAATTTATCCAAGCAACCAATCTGATCAACTAATAAATCTGAATTTGCCTTGGAGTCTGAAGAATTTTGAGAAAAGATTTTAAAATTTGAAACTTCCTTTGTATTTTCCTTGAAATCAGAAGAATGACTAGAAATAGAATCTGAGTTTTGAGAAAATAAATTTTCTTCAAGATTAGACGTCATGAACGAAAGACTAATATCAAATTCAATTTTCTTCAAAATATTTTGATTTTCTATCTGATCTTCAAGATCTATGATTTTTCCTTCTAATACTAATGGAGGAGTATATTTCTTCGAATCATAAATGATTGGAGATATATTTCCTTTATCAGAATCAGGTGCATAAGGAGCAATAAAATCATTAGACATTGAAGATTTGATAGGAGATATATCATTTAAAACTCTTTTTCCTCTTCTTGATTTTTCAGGAAAATATTTGGCATTTTCGGACGTATAAACAAAAGGAATTTCATTTTTCTTCATATTCATCCTTTTCTCATTTTCGATTTGTAACACTCGCTTCTCATTCATCCAATCAATTTTAAATTGAGGAGCATAATGAGCAAGAGTCAGATAATCGTATTTATATAAAGTTGGGGATTTTTCAATCGCATTGTTTAAACAATGAGGATTTTCAAAACCAAGTCCCCACCTTTGTTTTAAAGCTTATTCACTCCTCGGTTTGTTCATATAAATTGTTTGTTCAGATTGGTCTCTCCGATAAAGTTTTTCTTCTAACTTATCTATTTTATCTGAAAATTCATCTTTTAAATTGGTCATGTTAGTCAAAGACTCAAGATAAGTCTTATTTGAATTTTCCAAATCATCCAATTTCTTTTGAAAGATGTCTTTAGTATTTTCTAAAATAGATTTTTCATCTTTCAAAGAAATTTTCAGTTTGTCAATCAAATCTGACTTTTCAGAATTTAAATTCTTTTCAGATAAAATCTTTGAACGTAAATCAGACAAAGCATTAATTATGATATTCATCTGAGAGGTAATGAAATTAAAATCAAATTCAGAATATACCTCATCCTCATCAGTTTCAGAATCGTCTGACTGATCATCACCGATTAAGCACATCTGAGCGATCTCGACATTTGAAGCTTCATCATCGGAATAATCCAGCCAGAATTCTTTCTCAGCCAGCAAAGCAGTTTCATTCTCTCTCTTTTCAGCCAGTTCCAATTTCTTGCGGTAGTAAGCTGAGTCCCTAACTTTCGTTGCACGACACTCCTTTGAGTAGTGGCCCGACTTTCCACAGTTATAACAAGATGCAGGCTTAGGCTCGGGCACTTTGACTGTAGAAGCAGAAGTGAAGCGTGAAGAGTTGGAACCCAATCTCGGTTGGAACTTCTTCTGATAGTGCTAAGAAAGAAGGATCATTGCTTTCTGTAAATCCTCGCCATCATCTTCAGTTGATCCGGTGTAAGCATTTTCAAACAATGCTTGTTCAGATATTTGCTTTGTGAGAAGAGCAACCGGATCTACTGATTTCTTCTTTTTTTCTACTTTGACCTTCTTCTCTAACACTAAACTCTCATCAGTTAGCAGAATCTCATATAATTCCTGGATGTGCATTGTTGAGATTCTGACATCATTCCTTAATCTGTGGCATGATTTATTCCACTCAGACTTAAGAGCATTAAGGAATTTCAGATTCGTCTCAAGAGCAGTCTTTTCCACTTTAATCTTTCTTAGATCATTAATCACAGTGCAGAATCGGTCAAAAGTCACCTTCAGAGATTCATTGTCCTTTGCCTTAAATTCTTCAAAGTTATTCATGAAGCGTGTCTGGCGTATTTGAGTAGCAACTGATGACCCAAGCATGATCTTTTCTAATTGAGTCCACATCATGTTTGGATTATGTTTGAAACAATCAATTCTATTGTAGATTGACTTAGGCAGTGCTAGCATAAAATTGGACTTTGCTTCTCTATCAGCTTTTTCGCGTTTGATTTCATCAGCAATCAAAGGAATGTCACCTTTTGGCTTGACAAAAGGTCCTTCAGAAAAAGATTTCATCATATTTTCTCCGTTACTCTGACGCTCAATGAAATTTATGAACCTATCTTGCCACTGTGTAAACTCATCTTCGTTGATTAAGACTGGAGGACGAGTATCTGTTCCCAATTGCATCATCAGATCATTTGAGTAGAACCTAGCTTGGAAAGCAAACTTGGCAGAATCCATTGCTGATGTACCAGAAAATCAAAAATCAGATTGAATTGAAAAAATTAGAGAGTTTTATTTGATTCGTAGAATACACCGCCATCACTCAGTTTCCTGCTTTTGGTTCTTAGTTGCAAAGGTATGGATGAGATCTATTTATACCGACAAAGTTGACCTATGATTGCTTATTGGGGCAGGGCCCACAAGACCAAGATGTCACCATCTGGCCAGAAGCTTCTGGTCTCTGACTTTGGTCCGCCTTTAGTCCAGGCAGATCAAACTCCACAACTCAACAGATATGATACGGAAGTCCCCAAGAGTTAAAGAGAGACTGATGATGATAAAGGACATCTTTAGAGATTCTATGCCTCATGGTTGAAAACTGAAATAATATTCTACGTTGAGTCTCTATTTCTCTAATACACGAATATAGATGTGCAAGGAGTTATAATTTAGGACCATTAATCAATTCTAACTAGACTACAGTGAGGTATGCACAAAGGATTGGGCAAAGTCGTTATATTAAATTAGAGGAGTTACATGCTTTAATATTAAAGAAGTTTAAATGTAAGATCATTGGAAAATGTTGCAAGGCCAGGGCTAAAGTTTGGATGATCAATTTGAGTATGGATTAGTTGAAACCTTAATAAATTTTAATGACTTTAATACCAAAAAATAAAAAAAGGAAGTTACCCAAAATGAAAAAAATTGTAACGATGGTTGCAATTTTATCAAAAATATCCGTAGATATAATCGTTTATGGGGCATAAGAATGTAAAGTTGTTGTGTTTAAAAAAGTTTATTATCAAATAAAGGTTATTTTAGGTCAAATATTATTGTATCTGAGATCACCAGATGAGGATATTACAATGAACATTGGAAAATCAATGTTAAAGGTTAAACGATCAAAGCTTGAATTCAAAGAGAAAGTCAAAGTTGTAATAATCGAGACCTTTGCCTTGTAATAAAAAGGATGCTTAGTGAGAGTTTGAAGGAATAACAAAAGTCTGGGGACTAAGTGGCAATTAATGGAGAAAATGTGATAAGAAAAACCCTACTACTCCTACACTCTCCTCATTCTTTCATTTTGGAGGCTAGGTTATCAGGTAAAGTATTTCTTGTGCGGCTGTGAAAGGGTGGCATTTTGAGAAGACAAGGAGAGCAATTGGAGAAGAATCTTCACTATTAAATCTCAACAAGGTAATCCTAATGCTACTCCTATCCTCTTGTTTTGATTTCAATGGTTGAGTTTTAGTTCTCCTTGGAGAAAGGTATTTTTGTCTGAGTTATTTAATTTGTCCCTTGGTTAGGGAGCTTAGAAAATCCTTGCTAAATCTCTTGTTCGGAGTTTGTTTATGTCTTCTCTGGAAGGGTAACGGGGGATTCTACTCAAGTAGGGTCGTCCCCTTCGTTTTCCCCAAAAACCCACCCCCTGGAATTGACCGAATGTTTACCCAAACTCGAGTCGTAACCCCCAGGGAGTCGAGGTCTCAAAAAAGTTCAATCGGGGAGACCGGAAGAGCTCCACCGGGGAGGCCGGGAGTTGGGGCGCCCGCATGATGTAAGTCCTGGGAGATGGGAGAGGGGGAACCCGGGTGGGGACCACGAGAGACGGGGCGCCCGGGTAGTATGAGGCCCTGGATACGGGAGTCAGGGCGCTTGGGTGGGGTTTAGTCCTGGGAGGCGGGAGGTAGGACCGGAGGAGACCCGGGAGTCGGGTGACCCCAGTAGGAAGCCTGGTGAGTGGTGACTGCGGCGGTGTGACCCAGAATTACTAGCATATTATCACACAATCATTAAAAACACAATCTTTATTAGATCAAATACAAGATTTACAATTAACCACATATCTAACTTGTAATCACATGTCTCACGTATGTTCTCTGTGTGTATGTGTGCGAGTTCTTACCACTTTCTCTGAATGTATCTAATGTGCGTTGTTAAAAGATTACAAAGAACCAAACCTATTTATACTAAGTCAACTTTTGTTGACTTTACAACCAAACCCTTAATCTCTCAAACAATTACAACTTTGACCCTCTATTTAATCTTGAATACAATTCTAGTCTAACAATCTCCCCCTTCGGATTCAAAATTAAAAAAAAATTGACAATTATCTTCAGGTCTTCTTGTCTTCAGAAATGATCTTCAACAAAAATCTTTTTCAGCTTTGAATCTTAAGAACTTTAACATCTTCAGCAAAATTTGAAACTTTGACAATCTTTAACTTTGAAGTAAATCTCCCTCTTTGAAATCTCTAAACGAACTTTACATCTTCAAAACTTTATCATTCCTTTTCTTTTAACGTTTCTTGCTTTGGCTTTCACTTTGACTTTCAAAAAAAAACTTGAACTATCTTTCTCTTTTTCAATTAACCATCTATTTGACTTGAATATTTCCCCCTTTCATTACATCTCCTTTGACATCGCTTTGAATAAACACCATTAATTTCAATCTCCCCCTTTGTTTCCAAAAGAATCAAATACCAAAATCCCTTATTTTTATATAATTTTTTGAATATTTTGAATATTTGTTTCAAAATCCCAAGGGGACTCGGGAGTTGGGCGACTAGTGGGGGCCCGCCGAGCGGGTCGAGTAGGAAGTTTGGACTTGGGTTTTTGTCTGAACCTTACCTTTTCTATCATAGGTCCTGAATTAAGGTTGGGAGCGTTCGTAAGGAAGTTTGGCCAAACAGGTGAGTTTTTCTAACCAAAATCACTGTCGATGTTTATGGTATTTTATGCATGCGAGATTTATTAACTTTAAGTTATGTTTTGTCGTTTATGATATGTTAAATGTATGCATACATTGTTAATGACAAGTTATGGCCAATTCGGGGGGGGGGGGGGGGAGGTGTCCCGCCTGTGCTCATACCGGGGTGTGTGTCCCGTATATGCCAATGGGGTGTGTGTCCCATATTGAGGCAATGTGAGCCAGACACGTCGTCACCTTTGCGTGACTTCAGTGTGTGCCAGAAGTATGATTTGTGAGTACAACGTTTTATTAAAACTGAATTAGTTGTATTTATTTATAAAGCTTTTAAATGATGTTTGCATGAGGGAACTCACTAGACCTTCTGGTCTAACCCTCGCTCTTTCAAAAACCTAAACCTTTTTAGGGAGGCGTGACGTAGAAAGCTCAGATAAGGGTAAGGAGAAGCTTTGAACGAGAGGGGAGGCTAGAAGGATGATGCCCCCGTATTAGTTGTTTCGTTTCTTAAATTCTCAATTGTGTAATAGGTTATTACCGCAAACCTTGATACTTGAATTGTTACATTGGGGCCGTTTTGGCAACATTCTATATTATGACGTTTATGCTTTATTCCTGAATGTTTGGGTTGTTATAAAAGTTGTCAACAAATGTCGTTTGTAAATGTTAATATTTGTAGTTTGCTTTGTAATTGTTCTTACTATAAATAGTTTATTCCTTGTAATCTTGTAGTTTAGAGCTTTATAATCTTGTAGTTTAGAGCTTTAGTCCTTACCGTTTATGCTTTATAAATAGCTTTAACGTCGTATTGTAATATTCTAGAGAGAAGTTCTAGAGACACAGTGAGTTTCATTCCAATTTGTATCTTTTCTCTATAAATCAATACCAGGTGAAGCTTGTGAATCTTTGTTACTTGATCATGATGGGACTATCAAGTTATTTAAGAATTTATAATATTATTTAACTTTGGAATATGCTTCTTATATAGAATAAACACTTGAGAAGTTAAACTTTATTCTTAAATGGTACGGTATTATTCTATATATGAGCTCGGTTTAATTTGATTTACATTGTACGTTATTAATATTTGTTCAGTTTGTTTTTTTATTTTTCATAATTAAGGAAAAAATTTATTGGTTTAAATATATAATAAACTCTAATCCGATAAACTTATATCATTAAAAGCCAAGTACCTGAATATAAAAAATTTATTGTTCCAAGTTAACTTAACAAGAACTAGAAATTGCAACACATGTTATTATATAAATAATTACATATATATCTTTTATTAATTACTGTTGTTAGAAAAAAAAAATAAAGATAGTATTATAATTTCTTAAAAAGTCTTTCTAAAACAATGGTAACAATACAAATACCATATAATTCACATATTAAAATCTAAACATTCCAAGATTTTACCACGAGGGTTTTAGTAGAATAAGATTTTTGGTAACATAAATGTTAGACATTTATATTTAATTATTATTAAATACTAATATATAAAATCCAGCTTATATTTTCTTGGTGACGTTCAAGCATTATTCTATTAAATTTAAAAATATAATATTATAATTATATTTATTATAAATAAAACCAAACAAAATCATAAGAGGCCCACAAGGGGCAAAATCCAATTTTTAAATAAATATCAACATGTTGATATGTTGTATAAATTGATGTCAATAATATCGGCCAAGAAATTTCCTTTTTGACCTCAAATATTTCGGCTTTCATACCTAATGAGTGACGGAGGCCAAACCAATAATAGCATGCTGTGGGTATAATTTTCGAACAAATTACGTTGTGCTAAACTTTTAGATCTTATTCCTGTTTTTCAATTAATTCATTCGTCTCAAAATAAATGTCTATTAAAAAAAACATATAATTTTAAAAATATGTAATTATTTTACTTTTTAATTAATAAAGATAAATTTTTACCTTAATTATTGAGAGAAATTTCTCTATCACGTAACTAAGGGGGCTTTTTGTTTGATAGAATGGTTTTTAGGGATTTGAATTTCGTGGAAAGATATTCAAGGGATTTGGATTTTGAAGGATTTGGAATGTTTGGTATGTTCGATTTTTAGGATTTGGATTGGAATTGAATTTCCATTTTTTATAAATAATTTATAAAAACAAATTATAAATAATTATAAAAATAACTAAATTACCTTATTACTAGTTGATTATTAGAAACAAACGTTTTTAACATATTTTAAAACATTATTATATGTAAATTCTTTAAATCCCTTGAAATCTCAACCAGCCCCAAGGGATTTCAAAATCCTATGTTTGAGAGATTTCAAAGAAATCCTAAGGGGGTGTTTGGTTCATGAATATTGAAGGAATTGGAATGAATAATCCTTTGAGCAAATTTCAATTCATTTATTTGGTTCACATATTGATTATGATGGAATCATTTGAATTCCATTGAATTCCACAAATCAAGGAATTTATCATTCCTTAGCTAAAGTGAAAGAATTGAATTTCATCCAATTCATACCAACCAAACGCGTAGTCAAATTACATCGAATTCCATTCCAATTTCTTCAAATTCAAAAATCGTTCAATGGATTCCAATTCAATCAAATTCCATTCCGCGAATCAAACGCCCCCTAAGATTTCAAATCTGATCAATCTTGCAACCCAAACACATAATTTGAATTTCAAATCCCCCAGATCCTTTCCATTCCTGCAAAACAAACGGGACCTAAAGAAATTTTGAGAAAATAAACCTTTATTTTTGAAAGTGGACACTTATTTACGACAAACTAAAATTGCAATGTAAACACTTATTTTGAAACGGACGGAGTATATGAATACGTACAAATTATGCTTTTATAATCGGTTGCTTTGGGCTTTATACGCGGTTTTGGAACCGCGTATATCGCCGGTGTTTGTAAAAGTATCGGGCTTTTATACGATGTTCCAAAACCGTGTATAAAACTCAACTTGTATACACGGTTTCAAACCCATTTAGAAAAGTAATATTAACCGTGTATAAAAGTCACAATCTTACACGGTTTTTAGATGAAACCGTTTAAAAAAGTTCTGCTAACCGTTTTTAAAAGTGTCTATCTTACATGGTTTTTAGATGAAACCGTTTAAAAAAGTCCAACTACCCGTTTATAAAAGTGTCTATCTTACACGGTTTTTAGATGAAACCGTTTACAATTGTAATAATTTTTCACGATTTTCATAACAAAACCATGTATAAATGTACCCATTTATAAAAAATTTGCAGACATTTCTACATAGTTTTTTTTTACTAGAACCGTGTATAATGAGTTATATTTATATTTTTAATATTTTCATTGATTTTGTTACCATCCATTATTTCAAATGTTGGTGAAGTTGCATTATATCCGATAAGCTACATTTTCAAACACAAGTCCAAATACAAAAATCATCTAGACATGTAAATGTAGCATCTCAACATAACTATTAATCATTAAACTTTAAAGATCATCAACGTAAATGTAACATATCAAAGTAACCAAACATTCTAATACTTTTTATCGTATAATCAAGTGTAATAATCCTTAAAACAATCCACTCATTCATTACCAAATTTTACCATCTTTCACGTGCTTCAAAGTAAACGATCTTATTGTCTTCCACGGTTGTTCCTTCTCATTGTCTTCTACGGTTGATCGACCATGATTGATGAAAACTCGAATCCAATACAATCAGAAAACATACCAAAAATACTGCAGATTGTCGAACAGAAAAAAGACGACTTCTAGACCTCAAAAACAGATCTCCACTGTTCAGAATGTAGAAAAATATCTCTTGAAAAAACTGTTCAGAAATCATGACGATCCGACGGTTCAAACGCCTGGAATGGAAGAAACGGCGTGGTTGCGCTTCAATACAATCAGAAAACCTACAAAAAATACTACAGATTGTCGAACAAATAAGGGACGATTTATTGACTTCCAAAACAGATCTCCACCGTTCATAATGTAGAAAAATATGTCTTGAAGCTACTTTCGAAAAATGATGACGATCCGACGGTTCAAACGCCAGGAATAGAAGAAACGGCGAGGCTGCGATTGCCCAAAAAGTGCAGTCAAACTTTTTTTCTCTCTCACTATATACACATAATATTACTTAAAAACATGATATTAATGCATATAAAAGTAGTAATTAATGAACCATTTGTTTAAGATATGATCATACCTTACTCTTTGTGAAGAATAATGCCAAAAACCATCAAAAAACTCTAAAAAGGCCAAAAAAACCCGTCAAAAAGGTGTTGTTTTTTAGAAGGAGCCGCATTGGGTAGAAAAAAACGGCGTCTTCCATTTGTATTTATAGGGAAACCCTAGGTACGACATTTTATACACGGTTATGTGTAAAAAACGGCGTATATAGAGGTTACTTTTATACGCGGTTATGTTTAAAAAACCGCGTACAAAGGGTTTTGTAGCAATAACCGCATATAAAAGTAACCCATTTGTACGCAGTTTTTTAATATACAACCGCTTATAAAGGGTAACATTTATACACGGTTTTATCGATGCAACCGTTTGTAATTGTCGAGTACCCTTTCTACACGGTTTTTAATCCAGAACCGTGTATAAAACCATATTTTTAGCAATGGTTCGACTTGAACAAAAAGTCATATCTGTAGTAGTGATATATAATTAAGATTACTTAAAAAATGATGTTAATGCATATAAAAGTAGTAATTAATGAACTATATATTTATGATTATCATCATACCTTAGTTTTTGTGAAGAATAATGCCAAAAACCATCAAAAAAACGCCCAAAAATCGTGAAAAGAGTGTTTTTTTTCGAGCATGAGCAATATTGTGTCAAAAAACGGCGCCTCTTTATGTTATTTATAAGTAAACCCTAGTAGGGCCTTTTATACGCGATTTTTAATAAACAACCGCGTATAAAAATGTTACTTTTATATGCGGTTGTTTGTACTTTTATACGCGGTTGTGTATTAAAAATCGCGTATAAAAGTTACCTTTTGTAACACCCTGAGTTCTAGAAATAGCGACTGATTTAAAATTTTCTAAATACATCGGTATATGCATTATCTACTATCACAAATTAAGATTTAACTTCAATACACACATTCAATCTATACATACAGACTATAAAAAGACGGGTGCTACTGAAACCCAATAAAATCACTATCTCCAACTTGCGGAAGACTTCACCAAATACTTACTCTTGTGTCTAGCTAAGGCTCTACTCTTCATAGAATTGGTAGAACCAAACCCCCAACTGGAACCTGATTCACATGCCGACAAATAAAAAGGTTAGGCTTAACGCCTAGTGAGCTCAAGAGTTTTCAACATATATAAATGAATCGTTTAAAGAAAGAAGTATGCCATTAAAATAATAATCTTTCAAAATGATATGCTTCGCTAGTGAAAACAACCCGTTTACCAATAAATATGCATTTTAAACGAAAGAGACACTGAGTTAATCGTTAACCAAACCAAACTGTTTTACCGACTAAGATCCCAATATAAAACGTTTTTTCGTAAACTTAGATTTAAACCAAGATTTGCTCAAAATGAGAATAAAGAGAGGACTCCCAATTTTATAAAACGCGGGTAAATGTCATATCTCGAAATACCCAACACGGGTGGAACATGACCCATAACTCATAAACCAAAGATAAAAACCCACATAAATAAACATCGCCGTGAACACGGACATTAGACCCAAAACTCACGCAACCATAAAATGGACGAAATTAAATACTGATACGTGGAGAAGACGCATTCCATTCAAACCTTAATATACGTGGGGAAAACCCAATATTAAAGCCATCATTTATCTTCGACCACATAAAAACCAAAGTTGGTAAAATACGACATTACCAATTAAAATACCACGAATCAACGATGAGGAGATCCGTAAATACCGAGAATAGAGAAACACGCAAGTAGGCCGTTCACGCGACTTCCTTGCATATCCTCTAAACCTTTCCATCTGGGTTGGCGAGAACACGTGAATGGGGCCACCCGTGATGTTATTGGATTTCACCAACGTGCCCCGGTCCTAGTTCCTATGCCATACAAGACATCACAATCCTCAAACCTGTTGCTGCCCCTTGCCATACTCCGTCGAGTTCCACTCCGGGGTTTTATGGACCCGGGTGCCTATCCAATCTAGACGAGTTCCAACTCTGTGGCTCGAACCACATATTCCTACTCGCTAGCAAACCCAAGCGGTCACTAAACGTAACTCAAAACCTCAGGCCTTACAAAAACCGACAGACTTACGTGCCTATGGATCCAATACAACACTGTCTAAAATTACATGACTCCGATTGAAAGACCCAAGCTCCCAAAACATGTAATTCACAAATGACACAAATATGCGCCACCATACTCAAAACCCATGACGGTTATAAATCCGGACAAGTGTCCACACGACTCATGTAGTCAAAACCAGGCCAAAGGCCCAACACTTTACGTAAATACCCAAATGAAAATCGATATAAACATGGAAGCACGTTTGACCAACTATTATGGAAACATGACTAAAAGTGTAATTAACCCAAATCTCATCGCTGGTCGAGACAAACCATTTTCCAAGTGTACTTATACCCTTATGTTTTCAAAACGCCTCATAATACAATAATATGCATTTCTTAAAAAGGTCATTACGATCAAATACACAAAATGACGCTTACGTCAATTGAATTCCAAGTATATATGTAAAATCATCAAATAAACATTTCAACATAATTTATTTACCAAAATACCCAAAGATCCCAAAATGGGTGTCTCAACATGTTTATAAAACTAAACATTTCAAATTAACTAAAACTTATCAGCAGTTAACCATTTGAGGTAAAACACAAACATTTTAAAATAAACATTTTGGTATGTACACCGTTTTCACAAATCAACTTGAACTCACCTTGCTAGATTTAGGCTAAATCTAGATTTTACCACATCTTGAGCCTTTCTTGAAGAAACTTGAATCCTCCAAGTCAAAACCTCCAAAAACCTAGATCCATATATTTCCAACCATCAAAACACATAACCAAACACTTAGAATCATTCCCCAAACATAACATACCAAAATCCCCAAATGAGGTAAAAACCCTAACTTCCATAAAGGAAGAGAATACGTGATTACCTTAACCACGACTTAAATCCGTCAATCAAACACTTCTAGGACACCAACACAAGCCACAAACTCCAAATCATCAAAATGGAGGAAAGTTGGATGAAACCCTAGAAAACTTGGGTGAAGAAGGTGGAAATGAATGGATCTTAGTTATAGCTTCCAAACCTTGATAGAAGATGAAGGGACACTTGGCTTGTGACAAAAACACTCAAAAATGAGTTAGGGTTCGTGGCAAAGGATGAGGGATCATTTTGGGAGAGAAAAGGAAGAGATTAGAAATGAGAAAGTGAGAAAAATGGCTGAAATCACAACATTTAACAATCTGGTACACGTAGGATATAGTGCCAGGCTATTGTGCCAGTGGCACAATCGCTGGCACAATCGCCAGGAATGTAGCGCGGGCCCTCAGCCTTGGCGATTATGCCAAGCTATTGTGCCCTCTGGCACAATCGCTGGCATAGTCGCCTGGGTGCCCCCGAACTCCAAAAATCCGACTTTTTCAACGCCAAAACTCCCAATACTCCGACAGACTTTAAACAATGCATTTCCCCAACAAAACCCCACCGTTTATAAGTCACAGAGACGTCCGGGTGACATTTACTTACCGAAAATTGCGGGTGTTACACCTTTCATACGCGGTTGTTTATTAAAAACTGCGTACAAAAGAGTTACTTTTATATGCGGTTTGTCGCTAAAAACCGCGTGTAAATGTAACTTTTACACACGGTTTTGTTAGCAATAACCGCATACAAAAGTGACCCTTTTGTACGCGGTTTTTAATAAACAACCGCGTATAAAAGGTAACTTTTATACGCGGTTTTATCGATGCAACCGTTTGTAATTGTCGAGTACCCTTTTTACACAAATTTTAATCTAGAACCGTGTATAAAACCATATTTTTAGCATGTAAAAAGGTTACAGGTTCGTCCTTTATACGCGGTTTTTGAAAAAACAACAAAAACCGTGTATAATTAGGCGCGTATAAAAATCATATTTGTATCATTTAGAGAGAAAATATAAACTTAAATTAAATAAATTTAAGATATGTAAAAATATAATGTGTCTTAATTTAATTGAAGAAACATGGATGAGACTTGGAATTTTGGGACAATAGATTATCTCTCATAATAGTCCCCATTTTACAAACTTCAATTAATAAAGGACTTCAAAATTTTAGTATATAACGTAGAGCTTATCATTTACGGACCAGGGTCGGGTCTAACCTATTTTTTTGTCCACCGGGCTTAATATAGCAAACAAAAACTTTTTTTTTTCGGGTTTGAAAATTTACCCTTACCCGCACTATCAATGAGCTGGGTTTACCTAGGGCTAACGGGCCTAAATATATTTTTATATTTTTAATAAAAAACATATATAAAATCACAAATTATGTAAAATTGGGCTACACACCTGCCCTTATTGTGAATGACTTGAAACGAATTCATATGTTCCATTTAGGTACACACTTCCCATATGAAAAGCCATCACACGCACCCCCAAAAATGATCATCTACATTAATATAACATTTACCAACCTGAAGTGAACATATTAATCAAAAGAGCATACATAAACAGATGATCTTTTATTCAAAGAGAAGTTGTAGGAAACTCACCTGAAGTCCAAGCCTAGATCACACACCCTTAGGCTAAGATTTCACCAACTAAACACCTGAATTTATGTTACCAAACAGTGAGTTATTACTCCAATTATGCCTTCTATAGCATCACCAATAACTCCCCAAGGTTGCGCCTCAAAATAGAGAACCAAACTATCGTTCACCCTAAACTTGGCATCGGGCAACGCGACTTGGCACACCGCCACAGTCACAGGGAAACTCACGGGGATTACTATCCACTTGCATTTCCCCTGTTCACACCAAAGATCTCCAAAACTCAAATCCATATCATTTTCTACAACTATTAAGATATAAAAAGACACTTGAATCAACATATGATACTCCACACATTTCCTTGACCATTCTATTTAACAAATCCATGGATCATTAAACCGATTAGATTAGATCAAGCACAACAATGGGATTTAAAATCAAACTCACCCCAAAACACCAAGAAAGTTAATTATAGAATAAGATTCACACCAGAAACCAATTTCCACATAATATCCACACTAATGAAATCTTTTTCCCCAAAATCAACAACTCAACCAAATCTTAGAACCCTAAGACTTCACTAGGAGAAGTAAGCATAGAAAAAATGATGATCTTACCTGAGATTGAGCTTCAAGCTTCTTGAGTATATTCAATTCTTCACCCTGCTCTTCTTCACTCATTTCTCTCACTCTCACGATCGCACCAAACACACTCACCCACCCACAAACGCATACACACACACACACACACACTTTATCGGGTGTTCCAAATGAAAAGAAATGAATGTTCACCATTTTTTAACTCAAAGGTTCACTTATTGTCGGTCCCTTATCTTTGATCAAGTTGTTATCAAACAAACACAATCACAAATATATTATAAACCAACCTGTTAGATTACAAACCACGGATGACAGATTTGATGTTTGCGTTTTTCTCTTTGAAGCTCTCTCTGTTTTCCTCTCTGATGAATAATTTTTTTGATAATTAGATTATGAGATAATATCTAATATCTACCTATCAACTAACATAATATCTAAAATAATAATATCCTAAAATATCTATTTATTAGATATTTAGGAATAATAATAAAATACAATAATTAACCTTGACAATTATTACAAACTAACATTAGACTAATATTGAGAGTGACTTTTCAGCTTTTGCTTCAAATTTCAATCTTCAGATTGAATGATCATGAATCCAATAATTCTGTGATCTAACACTTATAGTCCCAACAAATATGACTATGCTCTAAATTCACCCTCCAATATCAATTAAAGAGACAAACATTGAACTTGGTTTATTACAACTTACCCCCCTTAAAAGATTTCCGTCCCCGGATATCTTCTAAGCGAACAACTGGGAATATTTGGACTTCATAATCAACTCGGGCTCCCACGTTGCCTCCTGCCCCTTATGAAATCTCCAATACATCTTCACCAACATGATTTCCTTATTTTTCAACTTTCTGACTTTTCGGTCCACAATTTCTTCTGGCTCTTCTATATAGCTCAACTTCTCATACACCTGCACATCTTTCAACGGTATGGCCATACTCGCGTCCATCAAACACTTTCTTATATTACGTAAAAAATGTTATGGATACTCTGAAGTTCTTTTGGTAAGTCCAACTAGTAAGTCACCTCTCCTACTCGTTTCACTATAGCAAACGTCAATATATCTGGGGCTCAACTTTCCTCTTTTGCTGAAGCGTACCATACCCTTACAAGGTGAGGCCTTTAACATCATATTGTCTCCCACATGGAATTCAATTGGCCTCCTCCGCTTGTTTACATACATCTTTTGATGGTCTTGGGTTGCCTTCATCTTCTCACAAACTTGATTGATTTTCTCAGCGGTCGTTTGACAAATCTCTGGGCGCGCCAATTGCCTTTCACTTACCTCATTCCAACACAAAGGAGTTCTACATCTATGACCATAAAATTCCATATAAGGTATCGCTTGAATGCGTGCATGATAACTATTGTTGTAGGAAATTCGATCAATGACAAATGAATCTCCTAAAATCCTCTAAAATCAATCGCACACACCTTGAGCATATCCTGCTAAGTTTAAATAGTCCTTTCACTCTATCCATCAGTTTATGGGTGATAAGCAGTACTCAGCTTTATTCGTGAACCCAACTCTCTTTGAGGATTTTTCCAAAATGAAGAAGTGAAACGACTATCACAGTCAAAAACTATCGACCACGACACTGTGTCTAGATCAATTTCGTCAATATAAAATCTTGCTAACTTCTCCATCTGGTACGTCTCTTTAATCGATAAATACTGAGCCGACTTTATAAGACAATCTACGATTACCAATATCGCATCAAAACCCTTTGGTGTTCTCAGTAACTTCGTGACAAAATCCAAGATAATATCATCCCACTTCTACACAAAGATGTCCAGAGGTTGAAGTTTTCCGTAAGGTCTTTGATGTTCGCCCTAACTTGCAACCACGCCAAACATCTTTCAACAAATTTGGCTATATCTTCCTTCATTTTTCGGCCACCAATAAAGTTCTCGAAGATCTCGGTACATTTGATTGGTTCTTGGATGTACAGAATAACGCGACTTGTACGCTTCTCCTAACACTTTTTCACTCAAACCACCTGACTTAGGAACCCACACTTGGTTCTCAAAGCATTTCAATCCACTACTATTTCACGCCAATGATGCCACCACTCATACAATTCTTTCTTTCTTTTGATTTATCTCCAACCATGCCTCTTCCTAAAACTTCTTAATCTCATCAAGAAGATTAGATGACACCTCATCTCAAAAAGCTACCACCTGCATTCATTCTTCTCTTTCCTTCTGGCTTAAGGCATCGTCCACCACATTTGCCTTTTCCAGATGATAGAGGATCTCACATTCATAGTCGTTCAACAACTTAACCACCATCTTTGTCTCATATTCAATCCTTTATGATAAAATAAGGTACTTGAGACTTTTGTGGTGGATATAAATCTGACACCTTACATCATATAGGTAGTGTCTTCATATTTTGATTGCGAAAACTACCGGCGCCAACTCCATATCATGAGTGGGGTAATTTTTTTTCATGATCCTTTAATTGTCGGGAGGCAAAAACGATCACCTTCCCATTTTGCATGAGCACATACCCTAATCCCAACTTAGACGCATCGCTATAGATCACGAATCCTTCTGATCTATTGGGTAAATAAAATATCGTTGCACTACTCAACTTTTCTTTCAAGGTACAAAATGCGACGTCTTGAGCCTCAGTCTACAAGAACTTGCCATTCTTCATAGTTAGAGCGGTTAGAGGCTTAGCTATCCGAGAGAAGTCCTGAATGAACTTTTGACAGTAATCCACTAAACCTAAAAAGCTTCTCAATTCTGATGGTGATCTCAGTGGTTCCCACCCCTTAATGGCTTCAATCTTAGCTGGATCGACCTTAATTCCATTTTTAGAAACCACATGCCCTAGGAACTGGACCTCTCTTAACCAAAATTCACACTTCGAGAACTTAGAAAACAATCTCTTATATTTCAGCAAATTCCAACACCAAAAGAAGATGCTCCTCATGCTCACTTTTCAATCGAGAGTAGATCAAAATTTCATCTATAAAGACGATCACGCATTTATCTAAACATGGATTGTACACACGGTTTATCAGGTCCATGAACACCGCCAAAGCATTTGTTAATCCAATAAGCATGACAAGGAACTCATAATGTTCGTATCTCGTGCGAAAAGATGTCTTAGGCACATCTTCTTCCCTCACCTTTAACTGATGATACCCGGATCGTAAGTCTATCTTCGTGCAGTAATTCTCCCCTTGAAACTGGTCCAATAAGTCATCGATCCTTGAAAGCAAATACTTATTCTTTGTAGTCACTTTTTTGAGCTTGCGATAGCCTATACACATCCTCATTGATCTGTCTTTCTTTTTAACGGAAAGGACATGCGCACCCCATGGCGAAGTGCATAAAATGCTTGTCGAGAAATTCTTGTAACTGCGACATCATCTCCTTTATCTCGATCAGGGCTAGTCGATACGGTGTGTGTGCTATCGATGCAGTTCTCGGTAATAAATCGATCCTCAATTCGACTTTGATGATCTGAAGTTAAATTGGTCAAGTCATCGGGAAAGACATGCAGTTATTCATTCACCACTAGTATGTCTTTCATTTTCTTAGCATCAATTACACATGCCAAAAATCTTTGGCACCCTCTGTGTTTCCTTCATTATAGAGATCAAACAAGACTTCTGATCCCAAGGATCACCATAAATTACCGCTTCCTCTTTATCATGTTGAGCAACACATATAATCTTCTTGTTGCATACTATATTGGAGTTGTTTCTTGCCAACCAATCCATTCCCACAATTATATCAAATTCCCCCATACCCATCGGATACAAACGTAAAGAAATAGATTGACTATCGACATTAATATTCTACCCTTCATAGACTTCTCTTACCAAGACTCGACTATCATCAGCGTCATCTACTTCAAATACATGGTTTAAATGCTTGGGTTTCAAATGCAAGTCTCAAATAAAGGTAGGTGACACAAACGAGCCATTTGCACCCGAATCAAATAACATGCTGGAATGAGCTGAATTAATAAGAAATGTACATGTCACAACATCATGGGTATCTTTTGCCTCTCCAGCCGTCATTTGAAATGCTTTAACTTTCGCTTGGGTTGATTCCACCTTCCTCTCTCCTCCCCTACTACCCTGTCCTCCTCCAAGACTTCCCACTTCCCCTTTCTTCAATTGTGGGCGTCCAACTTCAGATGATCTAATGAACCATATTGTTAGCTGGATCTCTGATTAGGGTCATCTCTATCCATATGTTCCTCCATCCCACACTTGTAGCACCCTCTAGCCTCAGATGTAGAATCCCCCTGATGCACACGGTTGCATTTTCTGCAAAGCCTCTCACTAAATCTTTGAATTCGACGGTTATATAATTTCAAGACTTTTCTTTCTTGGGGTCACTTACCACCCCATACCACTTCCTCTTGTCTCCACTTCCTTCAGAAAGCTGATGATTCTTTTCTCTTTCAGTAATTTCGGCGACATCAACTGCCGACTAAAATGTCGTTAGATTCATAGCTATCACTAACTCCCGAATGGAAGCCTTCAACCCCTATTAGCTCCAAATAGATTAGTCTTAGAAGTATTGAAAAATCATTGAAGTACCAGTTCCACAGAAGTCCTTCTGCCTCATACAAAAAGTCTCTCAAGCAACACTGATCAGAACCTCTGTCGACTACTTCTCGAGAAGGACTTAACCAGAATATCACCTTCAGACCACAAAGACTTTGTGATCCTTCATAGAGCCTCTATCCAGGAAACCTCTTAGAGTAGAAGACATGCATTTTATGAAGACCAATGATCATGTGCCTCTCACATGACCCTGCTGTACGAAGATCCTGAAGATCAAATAGTACACCCACGATGGATTACTTTCCAGGTGTCATTCTTTGATGGGTGACAACCTTTGTATGTACTATTTGTGTGCTCCACGATCTCTATATGTAGGGAGCACCATCTACCATCGTTGGTATACAACACACAATTCACACACGCCTGAATTCTAGAGTGAGAGTATTGTAGAGAGAAATATCACATAGTTGTATGTGTTATTTGTGTAAGCTTTGAAGTTAATAAAGATAACCCACTGAGTAAGTCATTATTATTATTGTTATCTTTATTACTTGTATGTGTCATCTAACAAGTTATTCCAACCATTTTGTGCAATAAAACGCTTCCGCACTCTTATCTGTTAAGCATATTTGTGTTTGAAATATCATTGTTGAGTTAAACTGAGACCCAACAATTGGTATCAGAGCAAACTTTGATTCTCAATATCAAAGGATCATCTCTGCAATGATTTTAACTCTTTTGGTAGATTTTTTTGATTGATTTCAGACTTGTTCTTTATTCTTAAAGAACAGTCCCTGTTCTGCGTCATTTTCAACCTGTTTGAACTTGATTCACTTATAGGAGTTATTTCTTACTTGAAATCTTTCCAGTGCGTGTTGTGAATCATATTGAACTCTTTTCATTCAGTATAAGCCTGAGTTTTTCATTCTGTCCAGTGTTTAATCGTTCCTTTTCTTCACTTATGTTTCGTACTCTGTTTTTTCTTCAAAAGTCCTTCTTCTTTGAAGATGGCCAATCCAAACACTTCTTCACTACTAGATCTCAAACAAAACCTCCTACTATATTGAGAGAAGAATATCCTCAATAGAAAATACGTACGGTTCATTTCCTGGAGGGAGTTGATAAGGATCTTGTTAACTATGTCAAAAAACCAACGATATGTTCCCATGGTCACTGTTCCTCGGGTACCTGCAACTAAAACAACACTTGAGGTACCTGAATATCAGTAACCCAAGCTTGTTATTGAATGGGGTCCTCAAGACTAGGAAAAATATGAGCTTGATAAGAGAGCCAAAAGATTACTCATCATCCCAAATGATATTTTTCAGTCCTTCATTGCATGTGAATCTACCCATGATCTGTGGGTAGAGCTCGAGAAGCAGCTTGAGGGTGGAGTGAAAACCCAAAAGAATAGAAGGCCCAATGCATAAACAAACACTATGCTTTTAAGGATCTGCCAACAAAATCACTCCAGAACACATATGACAGGTTCAACTCTCTGATTAACAAGTGCAAGAAGTTTGGTATCCATAGAACATTTGAGGAAAACAATGTCATGTTCCTCAAAAGTTAGAATGAAGAATGGCTTTAGTTATCCATGTCTCTACAAACAAATCAAATTGGACACATGGACTCTGACTGATCTCTTTGGCACTCTGGCTACACAAGAAAACTATGTAGTCCAGACCAAAACCCAGATGGGTGGACCTCTAACACTTGTAGGAAAAACCTTAGAGGGCCAAGAGAAGCCAAAGAAGGAAAAAGCCTAGGATGAAAGATTGAAAGGGAAGAAGAAGATGAAGAAAGTACTGATGCCCGACAGTGAGGAGGAAGAGTTGACTGATGAGGAAGAAGTTAGTATGGCTTCAATAGCTAAATCATTAGCTTTGATCCCCAAGGAGTTTAACCGAGGCCTGAAGAAAAAGCCTATCTTCCACAGAGGGACAAATGAAAGAGAAGGTAGAGGTGGTAGATTCCAGAATCATGGAGCATAGATAGAGAGAGCCTACCATGATCCAATACAGTTTAGACCACCACAGGCATATGAACCAAAAAATCAAGGAAGGGAACTATTCTATGATCAACAGAGAATGTATGACCAAAGAAGTAGAGAGTAGAAGGCAAGTGAATATCAACAGAGGCAGGCTGAGTACCCACAGAGGGGTGCACAGAAGGAAGACCTAGGACCTGAGAAGACGACAACTACCATTCCACAAAACACTGGGTGCTTCAAGTGCGGCAAGCCCGGACACTATGCCTCAGAGTGCAGAATCTAGTCCAACAGAGGTCAGCTTGTTCGAGATTCTACCTTCTACAAAAATAAAGTTGAGTACTATGCTAAGAAATCACTGATGGCAAAACTACACAACTGGATCTCTGATGAATCATCTGATGAAGGAGATAGAAATGTTTTGTTTTGTGGTATGGCAAAGGTCAATGACTCAGAAGCTGATAATGAGGTATCCACTTGTGTGTCCCAATAATGTGTAATCAATCAAGATGAACAACAATTTCCAATTCGATTTGCCATTTGTATATCATGAAATCACAAATTACAAATTCTCTCAAAATACAATATTTCTCTCTCTACAAATGTATTCTCTCTAAGTCTAAGTGTTAAGTGCTCTTGGTGCTACAAGATTACAAAGAAAAGAAAATCTTATATACCACAAGCGTACAATGACAAAAACTAAACTAGACTTTGACTTTCCTTATTAAGAAGCTTTGACTTGAGCTTTGACTTTCAACTTCATGATCTTGGATCCAACATATTTGAGCACTAACAATCTCCCCCTTTGGATTCAAGATCATCTTAAAAGAGAATAAGCATTGAAACTCCCCCTTTTTGGATAAACATAAACGAATTTAAGCATTTACGAACAATCTTCTCCTTTGTTTGATCTTTGAAAAATTCAATTTACTCCTTCATCATCTTCACAAAGATAAACATTTCATCTCCCTTTTCTTTGAACAAATCAATCAAAGTCAATCTCCCCCTTTCTTCTTTATCTTTCTCTTTATGTCTTAACAAACAATCTTCAGAATTACAGCATTCTCCCCTAAAGTCTGTAAATCTTCTTCAAGAATCTTTAACAATTTCCCCCAAGGTAATAAAACCTTTTTCAGACTTCAGAAAAGAAATTATCTTCAGATTCAACTCACTTTTCTTCAGAAAATAATCTTTAAAGAAAATTTCAGCAAATATTTATCAACCTTTTAGAATTCCTTGAACTTTCTTTATTATTCTGACCATTCTCCCCATAACTCGGACAATAAATCTTTCAAACTTTGTCATTTCTTGATCATCTCATTTCTTGAATAAAATTCTGTCCAATATTCCAAACATGTAACTTCCTAAAATTCAAACATTTCTCGATCATCTCCCCCTTTTTGATGATGCAACATAGAAATCATCAAAACGTTTTTAAGAAATGTCATGAATCTATTTCCTGATTTCTGACCAACTGATCTTTCCAAATGGAGAATCTGAACTATCCGTCAATTCATAATGTATTCATCCAAATCTTTTCAAATTCAGACAAATAAGAATGTAACCCTGAATCAACAAATGAATCAGTTAAGATGCTTGTAAGCAGCACGAAGCTACTTAGTACAACGAATGTACTGTATAAGGAGTTTTAATGACGATCAGTCCCCAAGTCTTCCATTCAATCATCGAATAACACAAGATTATTCTATGAACGTTCCAACAGAAAAATGAATTTTCTGTGTGTTCGTGCTTGTGTATGAAAGAATTTAAACATGAATGTTTTATAATAGGCTCAAAATGTGTAAACCATTGAGACAACAACAGTATTATACGAACTAAATTGTGCATGATCGAAGTGCGAAGGTGGGGCAAACTTCCTTCTTTTTCCATATCCACATCTTCCAAATGAAGACGAGATAGATAATGTGTTGCGTCCCCAACAAATATTTGAAACATCTCTTTGTTGAGAAAGAAATGAGTAGCTGATGGGGTTAAAAGCAAGAGTTGGCATGGGATAATTGTCTGTTTCAATGATGTTCACGAAAGAATTGTGAAACAACAGTAATGTGGTTGCTCGACTCAGAAAGTGGTTGGTGCAGAGTTCTGATATTGTTTTAACTCTGTTCTCACACCCTCTTTCTTTTTATCATTAAGCTCACTTCTAACCAAACTCTCTTCTCATTTTATCTCATCACACACCCACACTCATATATTGACCCCTCGCCTCTCGATCACTCAAGGATATCTTCATGGGTAGGAAACACTGGTTAACATGAATCCATAGAAGTTCTATTTAGCTCACACAATTCCCATGTATATTGTCCTAAAAGCAAAATGTTGTTTAATTGGTTAAGATTTTTCAGTTAAAGCACAGATGAAATACATGTCTGATATATGTATGCTCATGAAGATAATCATGAAGATTTGAGCATTTTAAACATGGAAGATTTTCTCATAACAAGTATATTTGAATGAATGAAATGAATACAAAAGACTTGTTTGAGAATCTGACAATGTATGGAAAAGATCAAAATAAGAATGATTTATCATTAAAAGCTTAGGTCATGAAAAATTGGAAGTTGTCTATAAGAACAATTATAGACATTCTTGAAAGAAACGCTTTGAATAAATCAACACTCAACAAATTTTGAATTTCAAACGAGGTGTCTTACCATCGAAAATTAGTTTCAATTTGAGACATTGGTAAGATCGTAGTCAATAAAAAATGCTAAACCGGTGTGTATGATTATTTGACAGTATATGGAAAAGATAATACACAAGTATTTATCTTTGGAAACACATGGTTGGTTAATCATGAAAGCTCAACATTTAAAATCACATTTCGAAATTCATAAAATCAGTTTTGAGAATAAGAAGTGATTTGAACATTTAGAAACATGTTTTCATGTCTGAAAGTTGTCCTTCTTTCTAACACAATGAGATTAAGAGTAGAGTAATCCTTAAGCTTAATATTAATCTCATAAAGTCAGCTCCAAAGTCATGATTGATATGATCATGTGAGCTCCCCCTCAAAATCTGCATATAGTCAACAAGTGTTAGTGCACATATTGGTTGGATACAAGATCATGAAGACTAAAGATAAAAGTCAAAGCTCAAAGTCAACTCTCAAGCAAAGTCAAAGTCTATTGTAATAAAAGTCAAAGTCAAAGAATAGTTGTGTGAGAGTTTTGTAGTGTGCGTGTTTCTAGTTGTATGTGTGTTTTGTCCCTTGTGTTTAAATAGGGATATGACCCTATGTAGTAGTAGAAGTACCATTCAGATTAATTGTACGCTTAAGTGCTAGAGAGAGAAAGTTGTATACATACTATGATTGTGAAAAACAAGTTGGTATTAATTGAAATTGATTGTCATATTGATTTGCACATTGTTATCTGGGATAACAATTGGTATCAGAGCATACAAAATTCAGAAAAATAAGGATCGAATTTGAAGATATTTGGATCGACGGTTCACAAAGTCCCAAGACGATCTGTGACATTCTAATTTCGGGATTTCATAGTGTTTTGGGCTAGAATTTGATTGTTCTAAATTCTTTCTGATATCTAGAACATCTTTTGTTTGTAAGTCGAAGTTCAATTCACATTAAAATCGTGTGAATTTTGATTTTTCTTGATTTCTTGTTCGAAATAGTTTTACGGATTGTGATAGATCAAAATTGCATTGTTTTGTGTTTGATTTTGAAATTCAATTGTTGTAATCTGTTCGAGATCTATTTTTGAGCAACTCTGCAAAGTTTCAAACCAATTGGAGAAGTATTTGATCGAAATCAGAGAAAGTACTTGAGTTTTTGATTGAAAAACGCAAGAACATGCAAGATCCAACGAACTCGCTAAGGAAGAACACGCATCTCAAGAACTCGCAAAGTCATTGAAGAACACACACAAGGGTAGAATTCATGAAAATATGAAGAACTCGTATGTAGTGTTGTACGAGAAGTAGGAACTCGCAAGAGGCTTTGTGCGAGTTCTTACTGTTCATTCTCTTCATTGTGCGCGAAGAAGAGTCTGCGAGAAGTTAATTGTTTGCGTGTTTCCATTTTGCGCGAAGTAGTTTTGTCAAAAAAATTCTAAGTCCAAAACTCGCAATAGTTCTGCGAGAAGTATTCTTGCGCGTTTGCATTTAGCGCGTTTTAAATTTTGAAATTTTTTTCTAAGACCTGAACTCGCAAGCCTTTGCGAGAAGGACTAGAACTCGCACATTGTAGTGTGCGAGAACCTAGAACTCGCATAAAGCATCGTGGGCGAACGTTGGTTCACACATCTAAGTTGTGCGCGAAGCACATACTCGCACAATTCTATGTGCGAGAAGTGAGTTTTTCTTACCTTGTTTTGTGCACGAAGTGTTTCTCTTTCTTTGGTATGAGCGTTTTAGACTTAGAAATTTTTTCTGATTTTTCTGAAATTTGACTGAGTTTGATTTTTTTAGATCCAATTTTTATATCTGAATTTTGGCGATCATAACAAGCAGTGTAGATCAAAGATGACTTCCAAAGACGCTCTCTCAATCGGTACAAATGTCAATCCTCCTGTTATTCAAAGGAGAATATGAACAGTGGAAGGATAAATTCCTCGATTTTGTTGATAGACACTCAAACGGGGAAAACATTTTGTTGTCTATAACTGAAGGTCCCATGATTCGTCCCACCATGGACATACCTGATGGGGAATCTTCTGATAGTGAGGATGAAGATAAGATAGAGTCAGAAAAACAAAGACTGTTCCTAAAGACTTTGCCCAGTACACTGATGAGCAGAAAAGTCGATACAAAGCTGATAAACAAGCCAGATCTCTATTACTACAGAGTATTCCGAATGAGATCTACATAAATATTGTCAACTACAAAGCAAATGCCAAAAAGATGTGGGATCAATTGCAGAAAATGATGATGGGTTCTAAGGTCGGTAATCAGATGAAAGTACAAACTGCATCAACAACTACAAAGAGTTTAAGGCGAAAGAAAATGAAAGCCTTGAGGACACCTATGAGAGATTTGTACTTCTTCTAAACGAGCTGTCAAAGAACAAGGTTAAGAAGATGCAAATTGAGAACAACGTCAAGTTCCTCAACATACTACAGCCCGAGTGGAAGAAGCACACTCGCAGGATGAAACAAATGAAAGACCTAAGTGACATACCCCTCCACGAAGTTTATGAGACATTGAGGAAAAACGAGGAGGAGGTAGAAGAGAAAAGGAGTGAGAAGAAGAAAGCTGAGAAGATTGTAGACCCGATTGCTTTGGTAGCTGGTCAGAAGGAAAAGGAGAAGAAAGAAAAGAAGAAGAAGAACAAGATAGTACTTCCTAGTTCAGATGATTCGGCAGATTCAGACTCTGACAGTAACGATGGCAAAAACTTGAAGCAATCCATGTTGTTATTGACCCGTGCATTTCAGATTTTTTTTTTCAAGAAGCCGGGTTCAAACTCTCAAAGGTACTTGTCTGGATCAAAGAATCATGAACACTGAGAAAGAGTTGAAGGGAAGAGGTTTGAAGAAAAGTGAGACGTGGATAGAAAGCTTGAAGAGAAGAAGAGGTTTATGAATGACTATGGTGGAGCTGAGAAAAAGACTGAGGAAATGGTTAAGTGCTACAACTGCGGAAAGATTGGTCACTACGCCAAGGACTGCCGAAAGCCTACTGTTAAGTCTAAATATTGTATCCAAGATTTTATTAGAAAAGTCAAACATGTAAAGTCAACAAGGTCTGTATATGGTTAGTCAGTATTCTGTTTATCTTGTCTGTGTCCATGTTCCCTGTTGTATAAATAGGGATATGGCTCTTGTATGCTTGGAACTTTGGGAACACTTTGATCACATATTCAATACATTGAGAGCTTTTCACGTCTATACTTTCTCTCTCTACTTTCTCTCTCTATGATTTGGTAGATTTTGGGTTTATCAATTGGTATTAGAGCAGATCCAAATCAGAGAGAGGATTGAGAGAAATGAATTTCGAATATGAATTTGTGTTTTAAATCAAAATCTTGATCGATTTTCTTGGTTTTTCAAGAAAAACTCGTTTTTCTGTGATTTCTTCAAAATTCAGTCTGTTTTGTGGTCGAATTGATTCAAAATTTGTTTCATTGGATTCGTTTTTGTATATAGACCATCTTTGATTCACAGTGATTTGCAAGTTTTACATGTTTTGATCTTCTATTTTGAATTTTTTTTTATTTTCTGGAAAAATACGTTTTTAACGAACTGTGGATTTCAAGAAATCTCAAATTTGGTGTTTTGATCGAAATCTTTGTTTGGATTGAGTTAGAAATGTGTTTTAGACCATATTTGTGCAAAAAGTTTAATCAAATTCAATTCAGAATTCGATTTTTTTTGATGATTTTCGAGTGTATGTGAACTTTGCGCCAGATCTAAACTTTGCGCGATGTTCATCGAGTTTGTGTCTGTTCTTAGTTAGCTTTGCGCCTTCAGTGTCTAACGCAAACAAGGTTTACGTCTTCCAAAACTCACGAGAATCTGTCTTTGCGTCATCCACGTCTAACGCAAACTAGAGTTTGCGTCTCACGTTACTCACGCAAACCAAGGTTTGCGCCTCTCAAGCCTAACACAAACCAGGTTTGCGCTTGTCAAAGGTAACGCAAAGCTCCTTTGCGTCTCTCGTCCATCGCGCAATCCAGGGTTTGCGCCATCCCTTGCTCGTGCAATTCTCATTGTGCGTCACACGTTGAACACGCAAACCTCTAGTTTGCGCCATATCTGTAAAATATTTTTTGTGCCAGTGCTTGCTCACGTGAAATCCTTCTTTGAGCCAGTCTAAGTGTTGGTGGTTGAAGATGTCGATACTGCACAAGCCTGATATATCTGTAATTGAAGCTGAATGAAATGATATGAAATTGAAAAATTCAGAATATCTCAGAAGGATTCAGGACTTGCAACTTAAATTGTTCAACTGTATTAAAACTCCTGAATGTATAAATTGTACTAAAAATAGATCTAATTTTGCAGATATTCTTTATGAAAAGGAGAAAGAGATAACAGAGAAAGAAAGAGAGATTATGAATCTTCAAAGCCAAATGAAGACAACTGAACAGAAAACACCGGATCTGCAAGCAGAATCAGTTGAGCTTCAAACCAAGTTTAAGGCTTTCGAAGAAAATATATCTGCATTGGAAAATTCAAATACTGAACTTAAAAGGAAGATATCTACATTGGTGTTAGAGAATGCTGAGATGATTAAAAGCATCCAAGCAGATAAAGCAAAATCAGAACAGGAGACATCTTCTTTTCTTCAGATGTCTGAGATTTCTAAGAAAACTCTCCAAGAGAAAAAGGACTTGGAGCATAGATGCAGGAATCTTTCTAAACAAGTGTCTGATTTTGAGAAAATTCTTATAACTGAAAGAGACACTTTTTCAAAAGAAAGACAAGTTCTTGAAGGAAAAATATCTGGTCTTCCCTCACAAATCTCTACTTTACAAGACTTGCTCGAAAAAGAAAGAAAACTTTTCAAAGAGCAGAAAAAGTCTTTTGATCTTGAAAAGAAAAATTACGAAAAGAGAAATGTTGGGATTTTTAAAGAAATATCTGAAAAGACCAAGAACTTGGAAAAAGATTTTAAGCAAGAACGCATACATTTTGAGTCTGAAATATCTATGCTCCAATCCAAAATTACTGTTCTATCTTCAGATATCGAAAAACAACAAAAGGCCAAGTCTGATTTGAAACAGAAATTTGACACACTTTCAATTGAAAGAAACATTTTGACCAAACAGATAAAAGACTTAGAAGCTGCAAACATTGAAATGTCAGAAAAGATAACAGCTGATGTGATTGATCAACCACCTGTTGATAATTCAACAGAATCAGTTTTTTTCTTTCAAAACAACCTCTAGTTCTATTAATGAGAAAAATGTTTTGAAAAACAAAAGTGTCAAATCTCAAGCTGTCAAATCAAATCAGATCAGACCATCTAATCTGTTCTATAACAAATCTGTTGATGGTTCAGCGCGCTTTTATGTTAAATCTCTTGGAAAGAATTCAAGGAAAGATCAGATTGTCTGGAGACAAAAGGGTTCTTCAGGTGATGAGAAGAAGAAAGGCAAAGCATCTGCATCCACATCCAATGTCAAAAAGAACAGTGCACGCACAGGTAAAACATTTGGTAATCCTGATACATTTTATTCTACTAATAATCTTATCAGGATTGCTCAGAAGAAAATCTGCTGTTCTTATTGTGGAGCACATGATTTTGTCAGTAAAAATTTTAGTAATTACTGGTATGGTTCTTATTATATAACCCTCACACGAACTGCAACTAATATTTCTATTATTGTAATTTTGTTTAGATCATTTGTGTTGACTTTTGTAAGTTTTCCTTGTTTCTTGTTTGACCTATAAATAGGTCTTCCTTGCTTTTGTTATTGTTGAAGCCTCATTTTGTAAACATTCAGAGAGAATCCTTAGAGAGAGAAAACCTTGTAACCCTTTCACTTGTGACATTAATACACTTGTGATTTCCCCATGAATTTCATTGTTCTTGATTGTTTTGTGTACGTGATTTGAGTGGACTATATCATTTGGTATCAGAGCAAACAAGAAGAAGCAGATTGGATCAGATTTGAAGTTTTTAAAATTTTTTTTTTGGCGGACTTGATATTTCACTGTTTGATCTTGATTTTTTGTGTTTTTGCACAATTAAATCAAGAAATTGATTTGATTGTGAACGTTTTATCATAAGGATCAACATTTGTTCAAATCACATAGTCAAATTCGCACTCTAGATTGATCAATTTGATCAAATTTGTTAGGTTCGAACACTGTAAATTGATTGAAACACTGTAATTTTTGGTTTCTTTTGAAAATTCAGTGTTGTAATCTTGATCAGGTTGTTATCGTGGACTAATTTTGTGTTTTGCAGAATCAAAAATCAAGTTTTACTTGATTTTTGATCGATCAGGTGAAGAACTCGCAAAGGAAACCCAAGAACGCGCTAGATCCATAAAACGCGCAAGTTCTTCCCAAGAACACGCAGATTTCGTGAAACGCGCACGTTCATCGCTAGAACGCGCAAGTTGAAGATTCGGTCTAAAACGCGCTAGTCGAAGTTAGCGAGCTTCCATAACGCGCTAGTCGAAGTTAGCGAGTTTCCATAACGCGCTAGTCAAAGTCAGTAAGTTCCGTACATCTGCGAATTTTCTTGCGAGTTTGTTAAAACGCGCAAGTATTCATCTGCGAGTTTCAACTGCGAGTTTGTCTGCGAATTTGTCTGCGAGTTTGCCAAACGCGCACGGTTCAGCTAGCGAGTTTATTCGAAACAGTATTCTGCGAGTTTCCTCGGTCTGCGAGTTTTCTCGAAACAGTGGTGTCCGAGTTTTGGCGGTCTGCGAGTTTTAAGCCTGCGAGTTTAGTTCATTGCTTCAAATTTGATCAGTATTGAATTTTACACACCGAGTGTAATCTGCACTTCTTGAACGATCAGTTCAAATCACATATCAGTTACAATCATGTCTAGAGATCTACTCAGCATGGGTTCAAAATCCAAACCACCGGTACTTCAAGCTGATGAATACCCACAGTGGAGGATAAGGATGATCAAATTCTTAAATAATCAAGATAAGAAATTCATGGATTCAATTCTTAATGGTCCACATTTTCCACATGTGACAGTTGCAAGAATTCCAGCTACTGATAATAGCCCTGAAATTCCCGAAAGAATTGTAGCTAGAGATCCTATTCAATAGAGTGGCACTGATAGAGAGTTAGTGGAAAGAGATGCAGTTGCTTTGACATATCTGATAATGGCCATCCCTAATGATATCTTCAATCGTGTTGACAACCGGGAATCTGCAAAGGATATTTGGGATGAGCTAGAAAAACAGTTCATAGGATCAGCAAAATCCATCAAGACTAAAAGGAATCAGAGTACCAATGCTTATGAAGGATTCAAGGCAAAAGAAGGAGAATCTCTGAGGGAAGCGTATGATCGTTACAACATCGTTTTAAATGATTTGAGAAGGAATGGAGTTCAAAAGTCTGAATCTGAAATAAACTTCAAGTTTATCAAGAATCTTCAGCCAGAGTGGGATGTCTACACTATTCAAATGCAGATAAATAAAGACATGGATAAAGAAAAGCTGAATGATCTATTTTGTGCTTTAAACCAACATGAGGACAAGATAAAGGAACAGGCTTTTGTGAACAAAGAGTTGCTTCAGTTAAAGGACAAACAAAAGAAGGTAGAAGATTCTTTGGCTTTAATTGTTCAGGACAAGGGAAAGACAGTTAAGTCAAGTTCTAGTTTGGGAAAGAGTTTGAAAAAGAAAGCACTGATCACAAGCATGATTGACAGTTGAGACAGCTCAGAGAATGATGCTCCAGATGATTTTGATGATGATGAATTGAAAGAATTTGAAGAGAAGCTTGCACTTATGACTCAAAGCTTTCATAAAAGGTTTGGTCGAAAGAAGTTTTACAACAAGCCAAAGTTTGATTCCTACAAGTACAACAAGCATAAAGACAGATATGAAGAAAGGAAAGAGAAAGAGAAGAAAGAGGAGAGAAAAGAAGAAAAGAAAGAAGAGAAAGAGAAGTTTGATAAGTGTTTTAATTGTGGAAATCCCGGTCACTTTATCAAAGACTGCCCAGAAAAGCGTGTCAAGAATTACGAGTATTACAAGAAAAAGGCTTAATTGGAGAAAGCAATGGAAAAAGGCGCAACTTTAAAGGCAGAAGATGAGATATGGATTGGATATTCTGATGATGAAGAGACTGAGGTTGCTAAAGTGAATCTGACTCAAGTCCATTACAACTTAATGGCACATCTGAATGATGAGTCAGATTCTGAGGTAAATTCTGATTGTAATCATTTTGATAATTCTGAATCTTTTAATGATAATGATGAAGTAATGAACTTGATGTCCCAGCTTAATCTGATGAACTCTAAGTTTTTGAAATTAAAAGAAAATTTCAAACAACAAAGGAGTACAATACAAGGACATCAAGATCATGCTTACATCTACAAAACATTGGCTGATGAAAAAGAAGAAGAGAAAAATGTTCTGAAATTGGATATAATTAAACTTCAAACAAGGATTTCTGAACAGCAAAAAGAAATCATGACTTTAAAAGATAAGAGTCTTGATCTAACACTTCAGTATGACATTGTTTTGAAAGATAGGACGGAAGCTTACATCAAGATCAAGGAATTGGAAGATTTACTTTACAAAAGAGGTCAAACGGAACAAACTCTTAAGATTCTAACAAACAATCAGAAAGACACTCGGTTCTATAAAGCAAAACCAGGTTTAGGTATCTCTGATGTGGATGTGTTGAAAAAGGCACCCGAAAATCTATATAAATTTAAAAAGTCGGGTGATGAACGTATTGTTTTAATTCCACACATCATAGAAACATTTGTAAAACCTGAGACTCCTGAGCCTGAATTTTCTAAGACAGAAAAGGAAGAGACAGTAGAAGAAAAGACAGAAATTGAAACTGAATCAGAAACTCAGTATTTTAAATCTGTTAAATTTTCATATGATGAACTAAATACTTCTTACGAAAGTAACAAGGATTCGTTTGTAGAATATGAAAATATCTTTAAAGAAAAACCTGAGTCTTCAAGATCCAATTCAAATTCTGACAATTCTGAAATTGTCTTGACCTACTCAATTTTAGAAGATAAAAATGAAAGTGTCATTTCTGATAAGTCTAATTCCGTTTGTACTTCTAAATTTTCTGATCTTGAATATCAACAAGCCTTGGATAAAATTGAAGTTTTACAAAGGCAAATCTCTCATCTCAACATCATGATTGTTGAATTGGAAGATGCAAATGAAAATTTTGGGATGGAAGTAGACTCAAGCTTTAATCAAAATGAATCTTTGCAAAAAGAAATCAGAAGTTTAGAATCTCAAATTTTCAAATTATCAAAAGGCAAAAAGGTTATTGTTGATAAAAATATTCCAATTTCTGTGATTAAATGTGAGTCTTCATCTGAATCTGAACAAGCAAAAGTTATAGGTGAATGTTCTTATTCTGTATCATCTGTTAACATTTCTAAATATGTTTCTATTTCAGATGAAACTGTGAAGAAAGACTGTTTGGAGCAAAAGAAGACTGTAGTGGAAAATACTGTGAATGAAATAGATAAATGTCAATGTAGTAGAGTAGATAATGCTTGTTCTTCTGTCAAACAACGAAATTTCAATAAAACGAATATCTTTTCCCGAAAAGAGTTGTTGACGCAAGCTACTACTAGATTGCAATGTTCATATTGTCTTAGTAGTTCATTCTGTTGGAAACAAAAGTCTTCAAAGAAAAATAAACATATCCAATTTAAGAACATAAAATCTCTTAATCGTTTTAAAGCCAACAATGCTGAGATTTATTCTTTAAAGTAGAAAAATAATGATTTTCATGCTAATAAACTTGCTGATGTGAAGTTTGTGTGGAAGTGGATTCCAAAAGTTAAACTGAACACACAAACTCCACCAAACAGACCAAGATTTGAATGGAGAATTAAAGGGTCATCAGCAAATTTAAATACTATTAAGAGTACTAACAATAAAGGACCCATATTCATATGGGTACCTAAAGTTAAGTGATTCTTGTTTTCAGGCGTGTCATGTGTGGATTATTGATTCTGGAGCTTCAAGACACATGACAACGCATAAACACCTGCTGTTCGATTACGTAGATCATTACGCAGGTACAGTAAATTTTGGAAATGAGATGAAAGGCTATGTCAGAGGTTACGGGACTATAAAGAATAGTATGATCACAATATCAAAGGTTTTGTATGTGGAAGGCTTGGCTTACAATCTGTTCTCCATAAGCCAATATGCAGAAAAGAAATGCAAGATAGAATTTGATGCTGATTATTGTTACATCAAGGATCAGAGTGGAGCATAACTCATTAAAGCCGGAATAATGGGATTGTTATATGGTGTTCACTTTCCAACACTGAAAGCTTCAAAGTCAGTATGTCTAATCTCTAAGACATCAACAAAAGAAAGTTGGTTGTGGCATCGAACACTTTCTCATCAACATTTTCGTGATTTAACCAAGCTGAGAACACAACAGTTAGTGGTTGGACTTCCTGAATTAAAGATTGAACAAGATTCCCTTTGTTAAACTTGTGCAAAAGGAAAGATGAAGAGAAGTTCACACAAACTAAAGATGCTATCCAACAGCAACAAGTGTCTGGAACTAATTCACATGGACTTGTGTGGACCAATGAGTACTCAATCCATCAACGGAAAGAAATACATATTAGTGATGGTGGATGAATACTCTCGGTATACCTGGCGTGAGTTTCTACGAAAGAAATCTGAAGCTCCTGATCTAATCATCAAGTTTATCAAGAAGATTCAAGTTCTGTTGCAAAGCCCTGTAAAGCAACTGAGGAGTGATAATGGAACAGAATTCAAGAATGCTACTTTGCAAACATTTCTAGAATCTGTTGGCATATCACACAATTTTTCTGCCGTGATGACACCTCAACAAAATGGGGTCGTTGAACGCAAAAATAGAACTTTGGTAGAGGCTGCACGGATAATGTTGGCATATTCAGAACTAGCAATGTTTCTATGGGCTGAGGCTGTAGCAACTGCATGCTTCACACAAAACAGGACTATTATCAATAAACGCTTTAATAAAACTTCTTATGAATTGATTAATGGTCGTAAGCCTACTGTTAAATTTCTTCGTGTGTTTGGATGCAGGTGCTATGTTCTTAATGATCGAGAGAACTTATCTAAGTTTCAAACAAAAGCTGATGAGGGGATATTCATTGGGTATTCTCTCCAATCCAAATCATACAGAGTCTACAATACTCGTACAAAGATGGTGATCGAAATTGAAAATGTAATCTTTGATGAAAGCAAGACAAGGAATTCTGAACAAAGCAGTTCAGAACTCGAATCTAAAGAAAAAGACAAAGCTTCTACTTCATCAAGAGTAGAACATGTTCAAAAACAGACTGAGACATCTAACTCTTTCACTGATTCAGATTTAGATTTACTGTTCTATGATGCTTTTGATGATTTTCGGAACATACAAAGTCAAAATGATATACCTATCACTGATACATGTACTACCACTGCAGATATATCAGGACCCTCTGAAGAAAATGGAGAAGCTTCTACATCTTAAGTACAAGAAGTTTCAGACAACACAACTTCAACAAATAATGAAGATGTTACATCTACACCTGAAGAAAATGTGTTGGAAACTCCCACTGCAGAAGCTGTTCCATTGCCAAGCACATCAAGTCCAATTGTATCTAATTCAGAAGAAACAGAAATTCAAGTGATTTCAACTCCTGAAGAAACAACAATACAAGATGAGTTTGATTCTTCTATCAATCAAACAGAGGTTGATGTTTTACCAAGCTCACACAGATAGACAAGGAATCATCCTCTAGAAAACATTATTGGTGATCCGTCTGCTAGAGTGACTACCAGATCTGCTTTTCCACCAGCAACTTCAAATTTCTGCATGTTTTCAATTTTTCTTAGCAGTATTGAACCAAAGAAGCCATCAGAAGCGTTAAAAGATCCAGATTGGATAAATGCAATGCAGGATGAGCTGAATGAGTTCAAAAGAAATCAAGTATGGTGATTGATACCAAGACCTAAAGACAAATCAATTGTTGGAACAAAGTAGGTCTTCTGAAACAAAAAGGACGAGGCTGGAATTATTGTGAGGAACAAAGCAAGGCTGGTTGCAAAAGGTTACAATCAACAAGAAGGAATTGATTATGATGAAACCTATGCACCAGTTGCTCGGATTGAAGCCATACGGATTTTTCTAGCTTATGCGGCTCACAAGAATATCAAGGTATATCAAATGGATGTGAAATCTGCTTTTCTCAACGACATTCTCCATGAAGAAGTTTATGTGAGTCAACCTGAAGGTTTCGTGGATCGAAGTTCCCAGATCATGTCTATGTTCTTGATAAGGCATTGTATGGACTAAAACAAGCGCCAAGAGCATGGTATGAAACTTTATCAGTCTACCTAACTAAATCAGGTTTTCGGAAAGGTACAATCGACACTACTCTTTTTCTTAAAAATAAAGGTAAGGATATGATACTTGTACAAACTTATGTTGACGACATAATTTTTGGCTCTACTTCACAAGATTTGTGTGTAGAATTTGAAAATATCATGAAAAAGCGTTTTCAAATGTCAATGATGGGTGAACTCACATTTTTCTTAGGCCTGCAAGTCAAGCAAACCCCGGAAGGGATTTTTATAAATCAGGCTAAATATATCAGAGACATGTTGAAGAAATTTGACATGAATTCTACTTCACCCATGAAAACTCCAATGTTAGCTGGCAGTTTGTTGGATACTGATATCTCCGGAAAATCAGTAGACCAACATACTTACAGAAGTATAATTGGTTCTTTTCTTTATTTGACAGCAAGTACGCCAGATATTATGTTTGCAACATGTTTTTGTGCACGGTATCTAGCAAATCCTAAAGAGTCTCATCTTTCTGCTGTCAAAAGAATCTTGAGATATCTCAAAGGCACTCTGAATTTGGGTCTTTGGTATCCAAAAGATTCCAAGTTTGAATTAATTGCATATACTGACGCAGATCATGCAGGAAATAAATTAGACAGGAAAAGTACATCCGGAGCATGTCATTATCTAAGAGATAAATTGGTCAGCTGGTCATCAAAGAAGCAGAATTGTGTATCCACATCTACAGCTGAAGCGGAATACGTTGCGGCTGCAAGCTGCTGCTCACAGGTTCTGTGGATGAGAACCCAACTGAGAGATTATGGATACACATTCCATAAGGTACCAATCTACTGTGATTCTAAGAGTGCAATAGCCATCACATCAAATCCTGTGCAACACTCAAAGACGAAGCACATAGATATCAGGTATCACTTTATTAAAGACCATGTTGAAAAAGGTGATGTAGAAATGCATTTTGTTTCAACTGATTTTGAAGTTGCTGATTTGTTTACAAAACCTCTTGATGAAAAGAGATTTAATTTTCTAGTCAGTAAACTTGGCATGTTGAACCTTAATGAATAGTTACATCATTCTTTATTTTTCTGAGGGGGAGCATTTCTCTATATCTGGTATGCTTGAGTAATTCATTTTCTCAATTTCAAAAAGGTGGATACTGTTAACAAACCTGGACTCATTCTCAAATGAGTACCAAAAGTTTTATCTGTTTTACAGGTTTTGTATTGGACTATGACTTCTGATCAAATCAGACCAGGACTCGTACTTCAGGATTTGTGCTTAACAGAAAAAATCAAGGGGGAGAAATAAAGATGAGTGCATACTTCAAGGGGGAGCACAATGGAAAAGTCTGTAAGTGTGTATGTAAGTTTGAAAAGTCTGAAAAGTTTTTGAAAAGTCTGCAAAATTTTTCTGGAGAAAAATATTGATTTTGTGCTAAAAAGCCAATTCTGAAAAGTTGCTATTTTGGGAAAGCAAAAGTTTCCATTTTTAGAAAGATTTCATTTTTGGAAATATTTCTCAAAATTTTTCTAAGTCAGGAAACGCGCAAAGCACTATGCATAAGCTTAAACGCGCAAGGCATTGCTAGCGAGTTTGGAAAACGCGCAAGCTGAAGCTAGCGAGTTTGGAAAACGCGCAAGCTGAAGCTAGCGAGTTTGAAAAACGCGCAAGAGCTAGCGAGTTTGCTTTAAACGCGCTAATAGAGGCATGCGAGTTTCAGAAACGCGTAAGGCGTTACGTGCGAGTTTGGGCGAGAGCGTGCGAGTTTCATCTTTCTTAGGCGTGCGAGTTTCACAAAATTTTCACTTAAATTGTTTCTTAAGTGAAAATCACACACCTATTTGTCGATTTTTGAGACAAATACCTTGTTTTGTTGATATGAGAGAAGAAAAACTCAAATCGTGCGTTGTGTGCGAGTTTTATTCAAATGAATAGTATCTTGCGAGTTCTATAAATGAACAGTGGCTAGCGAGTTCTTTGACTTGCGAGTTCTGTGAATGAATAGTGACTTGCAAGTTCTTTGTGTTGCGAGTTTTGTCAAGTATATATATATATATATTCAGTCTCATTCTCTCTCATTATCAACCTGCGGATTTCTTCACTTAGCGATTTTCTCTCTGATTTTTTTCTTGCGACTTTCAACTTCTCAGTTCATTTTCATCAAATATTCAAGTGTAGGTTATTGTTTTACATTTCTTTGATTGTTTGTTGTTAGTTTTATCGTTTCTAGGGTTTTGTTTTTCAAGATTTTCGATTCAAAATAGTTTGACTGGTCATCTTCTTTGCTTCGGTGTGTTAAAAAATCGACAAGAACACTGAATATTTTGAATTTAATCTTTGAAAATAATTTTTGGGTATTGAAAATAATACTTGTTAAAATCTGGGATTGCTCGATATATTCTTTTTGAAGGTTACCATGACATTGGGAGTTTGAAACTGAATTGTTGTTCATTTTGACTGAACAGAAATCGAACCATACTCTAGACTTGAACTGATATCATAAACTACACTAATCTGGACTTAATGGATGGATAAACAATTTCATAATCTTTAATCATATTGTTAGAAGATTAAAAGAAGTTTAAAAGTCAGATTTTTCATAAAGGTGAAAAGTTTGAATTTTTGAAAGTCAAATTTGAATTTGAATTTCAAAATTTTCAAATAAAAAGTAAATTTGCAAAGTTTGGGTATTGGAGTTCATTTCAAATCTTTTGAAATATAAAAAGTCGAATGTTTTTGGATACCTTCCAAAATCAGTAAAATAAATAATCTTTCAGATTTCAAGTATTATTTTTAAATATAACATTAATTTGACAGAATAAATTCGAAATGTGAAGTGTTGTTGTCAATTTTATGTTTTGTGTGTTGAAGTGTTATTCTGTTCATTCAAAGTTGCAACTTGTTTTCTGCAACTTACTGTGCTTTCATTGCAAGATTTTAAAGTACATTGTTCTGTACTTCAAAATTGGTTTTTCTGAAAAACAGGTTTTTAGATTTATACTGACATATTGGATTTTATCCAATACATTTTATGATTTTTCAGGAAATCAATGGCGGAGGAAAACATTCATGACCAAAGTGTTCAGATGGATGAACATGATCCAAATGTTTCACGGGAGATGCCCATGCCTTCTTCTCGATTTCATTTTTCTGAAGTTGGTGCTGATCCTGATCTTCAATTGATCAATCCTCAAGATTATCTTCCTTTATCACCAAACAATCACCATGTAATCTTTGAAAATCTGATGGTCAAGCCTTTGATAAAGGATATCCTGAGAAATCATCCCATCTGCACTGCCTTAACTGCAACTGCTAATGTACCAATGATCTACTTACAACAAGCATGGAGAACCATTGAGCATGTAGTGCAAGGCGACAGAAAGTATTTCACCATTCGCATTGACAACTTCACATCCATCCTGACCTTTCAAAGACTTCGTCTGCTTCTTGATCTACCTTTGCCAGATTCCAGAGAAGGAAAGACAGTTTTTGATCCCTATCCGACTGATCATGAAATGTTTGCTGGTATTCGTGCTCTAGGATATGTTGGAAATCTGTCAAAGATGAGTGACTTTCAGAAGTCAAACTTGCCACCATTCTACTATCAATTTTTCTCAGTGATCAACAAGTGCTTGACTTCACGACACTCTGGGCACGGCAATACAAACATTCATAATCTAAGACTGTTCCATGCTATCATTTATGATCTGCATGTTGATTATGCTGTGGCCATCTGGACTGAGCTGTATGAGAAAGTTCTGAGCAAGAGACATTCAAAGAAGCCAAAATATGTGCCTTATCAGAGATTTTTACAACTTATTCTCAGAGGTATTCTGAGATCCAACAGAGATGTTCCAAAGAGATTACACCACGAATGTGCCCCAGAAAATGAAATGACTCATCTTCAAAAGCAGAAGCAATCCTTCCCTTTTGAGATGATAGTTCTTGCTGCACTGCTTGCTTATGCCAATTCGAATGCTCTGAGTGTTAGGCATTATAGGGAGTCCATGGGATTGCCAGAGCTGGAGATCCCTACCCAGGACTCAGAAACAGTTAGTAGAGCGGAGTCGGTGAGGGTTCAACATACTATGGGAGTAGTTGAACGGGAAAGTGAGCAGAGAGAAAATATAGAGAGGGGTTCAGGAGTGGGTCAACCTTCTGTACTGGAGGGTGTGGGAACACAGGCACAATCTGCCATGCATTTAGTGATTCCTACATCTCAACCTGAGATTTCTATCATTCCTCAATTGGGCACTCAGGAAGAGAATCCCAATGAAAGTCAGAACTCTGAGAAAACTATATCGGTTGGTCAAGCAAGTTCTTCTAGTACTTCGGTACCTTCAGCAACATCAACACAGGATGCAGCAGATCAAGGAAATGATCAAAATGTTAATACTGATGATAACTTGGGCCATAGTTTTGGATATTTGGAAAATGTTTCATTACAACAAAGTCTTGGTTCTACTGCAAGAGATCCTGACTTGGAAGGTGTTGATTCAATAATCAGGAATATTGTTTCTGATTCTGGAGTTATAAGGCAGGAAGAGGGAGCATTAGTTGAAAACTCAGAAAATGTGAGGATTAGAGTGAATGAAGAAAAAGAACATGGTGAGCGTGAGTGTATCCAAACCTACCATTCTAGAAGGGCAGCCACATCTGCTACCTCGCCGCATGTGTTGCGAGCAAGAGGTATTGAAACAGACATTAGTCGCCCACTAATGCATATGCACACCTCAGCCATCCATTCTATTGCCTCTCAACAGGCTATAGTCTCATTTTTTCACGGGGATTTAGCACATACTCTATCTGCCTTTCACTCGGAAATGGCAGGTATTGAAACAAGAACTCAGTTGCCCCCGAGTTTGACTTCTTTCAGTGCACCATTGAGTCTAGAACCAATTGCTACATCTATTTTCATTCCTAGGACACAATCAAACATATCTGCTACCATCGGGAGTCTTCGTGCCCCGATCGGAACATCTGTAGTAGATCCGCATTTCGGACTACGAGGATCAGGTGGAAGTCTTGTCATTGCTAACACTATGCCAGCTTTGAGCACATGCCACACTGTTGTATCTTTAACAACTGTGTTAACGGGAAGCTTGAGTAGCCCCGGTGTTAGTTTACCCGAATTCGTTTCAAGGGAATTTCTCAATGACGCCCTAAAGGTTGTTGAAAACTCTTTATCGCAGAAATTTCAGTTGGAGATGAGTAAGACAACAGAAAAGTTTGAGGAGGAGATTGGGAAGGTGTTGAGGATGCTGAAAGGAAAAAATCCAGTTGTTGAGGAGCCTGAGCAAACAGTTCCACCACCATCTGTTCCACAACAATCACCAGTTCAATCAGTTTATGAGCTGAAATCTTTACTTCTATCCTAGCTATAATCTGAAGCCCCAACAGATCAAACCGAAGCAGATCTTATTGGTTTACTGAGGCAACAATCTCAACCAATTGTTCCTCGGGTTCCAGTAGATTATCTCACTTAATCTCAGTTCAACCAGTTCAAAGATTCAGTGGAGAAGCACTTACATGATCTTACCACAGCAGTTCAACTTTCTTGCAAGGCTCAATCTGATGCAGTTTTAAAGAAGAGGCATGATCGTGATTCTGATCAAGATCATGAGGGGGAGATGAAATAGAGACAGAAAACTGCAGAAGATACTGTTATTGTTACTGTTGAGGAGCAGGGGACTGATGTTACTGAAACTACACATGGAGATCAATCAGAAAAGGGACAGTTGGAAGAGAATGTTCCAGAGGCTGAAATAGAGTTGATGATCTATGACAATACAGAATCAAGAGTTGAAAAGCCTGCGATTTCCACTGTTGAGGAAGTAATGGAAATGTTGGGAGTTACGGCTGAAAACTTTGTCAACCTAGATGATTATGAAAGTGATGATGATGAACAGGCTGCTGCTAGGTATGACAGTTACTGGATAGTAAAGGAGATAGGAATGGACGTTATTAAGCACAACATTCAAAGTGATGGACCTGATCCAGAGAATTCAGTTACAGTTGAAGAGTTTGTACAGAATGCTATTTCTCAAGGAAATCTGGGTCAGAGTGAAAATGTTCTGGATGACTTGTTTGGAGAAAATTTAGATGATCTTGAAGGTGAAGATGAAGAGATTGTAGATCTTGATCAAACATTTCTAGTTCAACAAGCTGAAGTTGTGGAAGTTGCATAGATTGCGAGTACAGTTGATTATGCTCCACCAAATTACAGATTGTTTGATGAAGATGAAATCTTGACTGCTATTCCGATAGTCTCACCCACAAGAAACTTCTCTGTCCCTGAAAACCTTGATGCTTCTGAACCAAGAGTTGCTCTTCCCTTGCCTGAAGAGTTTGATTCTGAACAACCAGCTGAACAACCCAAGCAGAAACAAAAAACTGATAAGCCCAGAAAGTCAAAAAGATCAAGAATTCCTACCCCAAAGCCCAAACCAAAAGATCTTGAAGAAGAAAGGCCAATCATTATTGATATCCAGGACTTCAGGAATAAGCTGTACAAAGAAAGAAAACAAAGAGAAAAGGAGGAAAGGCAGATAATCAGGGAAGCTAAAGTTGAGTTAAGAAAAGAGGAAGAAGAAGCAGCCAGAGCAAAATCTAGTGCACTTCCTCACATCCGAAACCCAGATAGTCCAAAGATTTTAAGCAAAGCTGAAACCTCTATACAGTTATAGCCAAATCCTGTTTTTGTTACTCCTATGGAAGTGGAATAATTCTCAAAAGCTCATGATCCAGAACTTGAGCCAATGCAAGCAGAAGAGCTCATCTCTTATGAAATCAGTGATATAGGGAAAGTTACTTTCAAAGGAGATGTTAGAGTTGGTGCTATTCCTTATACAGGATATGATGTTGAAGGAGATTCTTTGAAGTTCATTGAGATCATCAGAAAGTCTCTCAAAGTACCATTCCTGGAAGAGTCAACCAAAATCTTTGTTTCTTCTCTACAGCCGATTGATGAAGCTTGTTTTTATGGTGTTGGAGAGAGAGATAAAGTTTATCAAGCCAATTACATAAGGTTCATGAAGACAATGTGTAGTCTTTCCCCTTATGCCAAAAGAAAAGAGATTCTGCAGGTTCAAAATGTTCATATTTGCAAGATTCTTAATGTCCACTATCCAAAGTTCACAGTTCAAAGAAAAGATATGAAGATCAGTACCTTTATAGAAGCTGATTTTGATAACTTGAACTTCTCAGACATTTTGTTCATTGTGAATGAGTTCAGAGACAGGAGAAATAGAAGGAGGTCATAAGCTGTTGCATATGCTTTGGATGCTATTAAAAGATTCATGACAAGGAGTGTCTACAATGCTTATTCGTTTGATTTTCAGCTTGGCATTGAAACTAATCAGAACAGAGTAAACCTTATGGCACCAAACTTCAACCATCCCAAGATCAAAGTTCTAGAGCCCTTTCAGATCTCCAGATATCCAGAGTTGGGAGTGATGTATGTGCGTATTCAGATGGTACTTTGAAGTATGTGCGGAAAGTGCTTGAAAATAAATTGTTTCTGTCTGAGCAGGAAAGATTTAGAAAGAATGAAGCTGTAAGAACTGTTGAGTCTCTTAACATGGAAGCTATGCTAGAAGAGATCAACAAGAAGATTGATTTCAGGGAGCACATCAGGAGGTTTGAAGCACACCTTGGGATCAGAAGAATCTGCTTTAGAAGATGGGACCAGAGCAAAATTGTCAAATGATCTAAAAGGGGGAGATTGTTATTGTAATTTTGTTTAGATCATTTGTGTTGACTTTTGTAAGTTTTCCTTGTTTCTTGTTTGACCTATAAATAGGTCTTCCTTGCTTTTGCTATTGTTGAAGCCTCATTTTGTAAACATTCAGAGAGAATCCTTAGAGAGAGAAAACCTTGTAACCCTTTCACTTGTGACATTAATACACTTGTGATTTCCCAATGAATTTCATTGTTCTTGATTGTTTTGTGTACGTGATTTGAGTGGACTATATCAACTTCTGGACCCAAATACCAGTGGGTACCAAAGAAGAAAATTGATTATGTGTTGCAGGCACCACACGTCAAGGGGGAGTAAGTAAGACAATGGCTCTTGAGTAAATCAGCTCAAGACCCGGACTTCAAAGTTGAAAGATTATGGCTTCTAAGTACACAACTTAAGACCCGTTCTTCAACGGAGTTTGACTTCTAAACACAACAATTTAGGACTCGGACCTCAGCGATCAAAAGACCTTACTCCTGTATCTCTGCATCCGATGGATATGATGGTCTACATCCCAAGAGAATTGATTTGATCTCTATCCTATACTTTTTCACTGATAGATTTTATTGATATGATGGTCTACAATTCAAAAGGGAGTGTCTGATCTCTATCGTGTTTTAACTGACATATTTCAGATGCTTAATTTATAGGAGGAGTAAAGGTGATGGCTTCTGATCCAATGACAGATCAGGACCCGTTTTTCAATGATCAAAGAAGGATATTTTGCTAATATCCAGGGGGAGCTTAAAAGATTTAAATCATTCTTTCATGATTTGAGGGGGAGCTGAATAGGTAAATATCTTCTGATCCTAGATCTCTGATTGTTTGAAAGAAAAACAACTTTCAAACATGAAAAACGCTTTCTGAAATGTTCAAACCACTTCTTGTTCTCAAAAGATTTTATGAATTTAGAAGTGTGATTTTAAATGTTTTTCAATTTTGAGCCTTAATGTTTACCTGACCCTGTGTTTCCAAAGATCAATACTTGTCTATTATCTTGTCCATATACTGTCAAGTATTCACACAGACCGGTTCAGTATTTTATTTGAATTTGTTATTACCATGTCTCCAAACGAACGAATTTTTCGATGGTAATACCCCCGTTTGAAATTCAAAGTTGTTGAGCATCATTCATCTTTTCATATTTGTGCTTTCATTGACAAATTGTTTATATTCGTTCATATAAACAAATTTCCAGTTCTTTGATACCCTAGCTATTTCATATGATCTATTTTTAATCATTGTCAGATTCTCAAAACATTTCTATTCTTTCTTGATTATTCATTCATATAAAGTTATTAGAAATCTTAAATGTTTAAAAATGCTCAAATTTCATTTCTGATTTTTGATGAGCGTACATACACTGACATATGATTTCTTGTGCTTCATATCAAGAAAATCATTGACCAGCATGTACTTTTAGAAACATGGGATTCAGTCTGAGTGCTTAATAGATCTTCCATGGATTCACGATAACCAGTGTTTCCTACCCCGGAAGAAATCCTTTGAATGATTGAGGGGAGAGGGGTCTAAAAGAATTGAGTATGGGTGTGATTTGATGTAAAATGAAAATGAGAGATTGGTTAGATGTGAGCTTATAAGTCTAAAAGAAAGAGGGTGTGAGGACAGAGTTAAAAGAATATCAGAACTCTGCACCAAACATCTTTCTGAGCCGGGCAGCCACATTACTGATTGGTTCACATTTCTTTGGTGACCATCATTGAAATAGGCAAATAGCCCATGCCATATCTTGCATTAACCCCATCAACTACTCATTCTTTTCTTAAAAAGAGAATGTTTCACATTTTCTGGGGAAGCAACACATAATCTATTGGTTCTTCTCTTGGAAGATACTGATATTGAAAAAGAAGGAAAGTTGCCCCACCTTCGACCCTTTCTCAGTGATTTACATAATTCGAGCCTTATGAAACACAATCATTGTGCTAATTCTTTCAAACACAAACACGAGCACACAGAGAATTTGTTTTTTTGTCAGAACATTCATAGATAAACCTTGTGTTTTTCAATGATTTAATGGAAGTCCTGGGGAGTCATCATCAAACCAGCTCCTTACATTGTACATTCGTTGTATACAGTAACTTTGTGTTACTGACAGACACTTCTAACTGTTTCATTGTGTTGAATCAGGGTTACCACGTTCATTATGTCTGAACTTGAAAAGATTCGGATATATACAGTTCTTGATTTAGATGTTCAGATCAAAGGGCAGAGATAGTCAAATTTTCAGATAATGGGGAGATTGATATGTTCATACAAAAGGGGTGAACAAAGACTGTGCTGAAATTAAAGACGTTTTGATGATCTTGATGCTCACAATCATCAAAAAGGGGGAGAATTTACAAAGATTCAATTTCAAAGCTGTCAAGATGTTATCAATGTGAAGAAAGTCTTGTGAAAAAAAAAATTCTTTGGCTGATTCAAAATGCCGTCAAGAAGATTTAAAAAAAGTTCATTTGAAAAAGACTTATGAAGAAGTTCTGAGAGCTCAAATGTAATTCAAGTTGCTTCCGTTGTTTCAAAGACAAAAGATTCTGATGAAAGATTCTTCATAGTTAAATCAAGTTTCAAGAAAGTTTGTTCTTCCAAAGATGGTTCTGAGATCAAAGTGATGGAGATACAATTTCAGAGATTTTTCAAAGATTTCAAAAGTTTCTTTCAAAGTTGTTTCAAGAATTTCAGATCCATGTTCAAGGCATGTTGACTTTCCAAAGCTTCAAGGATTAAAAAGACTTTTCAAGATTCTTCAAAAGGCTGAAAGAGTTCAGATTGTGAAAGCTTCAAAGAGACAAAAGCTGAAGAATCAAGTGCTGAAGACTAGTGTCAGATTTTTATTAAATCTTGAATACAAAGGGGATATTGTTAAGTCTAAATATTGTATCCAAGATTTAATTAGAAAAGTCAAACATGTTGTTGGGAACTGAAGAAAAGCTCAAGTATGGTTAATGCTGCTAGTTCAGAATTACTACTGCTAGAGGACTTTAATGTTAATACTGCTGAGTATTACTACTTCTAGTTAGTTAATACTGCTAGTCAAAGTTAGTGTTGCTTGAACAAAGTTAGTACTGCTTAGCTAATTAGTACTGCTAGAGGTTAGTATTGCTTAGTAGTTAATGCTGCTTATGATTAGTGTTGCTTATGAATTGAAGATCTGGATGAAGAGGATGACAGCTGTAAAGAATAAAGATATTCATGGAAGGATTGAAGATAACTATGCAAGATATACTGAAGATATTCTATTTTTTGTAATTATCTTTTTGTTCAGTATTTGTATAGATTTGACAGAATAGTTTAGATACAGTTTTTAATTCTAAGTTTTTGTTTTAGAGAGAATCAACCTCAAGGCATAGTTCCTAATTCTAGAGAAGTAGAATTCGTCTTGAAATAGATTGTTCTTCAAGATTGAGGTTGTGTGTGTAATCTTGTGATTTTAATACAAGTTTACAAGTTGTTAATCATATACTGTTTGTTTACTGTTACATTGAATATCAAAGTGTTTTTCCGCAACTTCTTTGATATTGTTTCTGAGACTTTATTCTTGTTGAGAATTAGATCCTGACAAGTGGTATCAGAGCCTGTTCTCTCAGAAACATCTATTCATTCATCATGGAAAACTTTGCAGAATCAAACAGTACTCTAGTCTCAAAGGTTCCAATGCTTAGACCCAATGAATTCGATATGTGGAAGATCAGAATCAAGCAGTACATACTCCTCACTGACTATTCTATGTGGGATATCATAGAGAATGGTCCTTCTGAAGCAGGAAAGATTGGTGCAGATGGAAAGAGAACTCCACCAAAAACTTATGCAGAAAGAAAGGCTAGACAGACAGAGATGAAAGCCTTGAGCACTTTGCTCTTGGCTATCCCCAATGAATATCAACATCAGTTCTGCAACTGCACTGATGCAGAGATGCTCTGGAATGCTCTAGAGAAGAGATTCTCAGGTACCAAAAGTACCAAGAGAAATCAGAAAGCCATTCTGAAGCAACAATATGAGAACTTTATGTCAACCAAGAATGAGTCCATGACTCAAACTTTTGACAGGTTCAACAAGCTTATTGGTGAACTTGCTACAGTGGGAGTACAAATTGATCAAGATGATCTGAACAGAAAGTTTCTAAGGTCCCTGAGTGATGAATGGACCATGTATACTGTGGCTTTCAGACAGAATGATCAACTGGAAGAAAAGGAACTTGATGATCTATATAATGATCTAAGAGTTTTTGAATCTGAGGTAGAGGCTAAGAAGAGGCCTTCTGGATATGTTCACAATGCTGCACTCCTTTCAGCATCAACTGATTCTACTTCCAACTCTGAATCAGTTAGTGCTGCCAATGGAGCAACTCAAGAGAAAGGCACTGAAACTGTATTTGAAGCCTTTCTAACAAGTCATGGAAACTCTTCTCTCATTAATGATGACTTGTAACAACTCCATCCAGATGATCTTGAAGAGATGGACATTAAATGGCAGATGGCCATGCTCTCTATGAGAGTTAAGAAGTTCATCAAAAGAACTGGAAGGAACAACTTCTCACAAAGAAGAGAAGATGGAGCAGGTTTTGACAAGTCAAAGGTGGAATGCTATAAATGCCATCAGAAGTGGAATGCCTCAAAACAATAACCACCAACAAGCTCAATCTGGAAGCTTCAATAATAACAGAAACTCTGCACAAGTCCTTGTCTCTCAACAAGGCATGGGGTTTGATTGGAGTGATCAAGCTGAAGAGGCCATCCAGAACCAATCTCTAATGGCAGAGGTGTCTGATCTCCCAACAGAGGTAACTTCCAATCTTTGTTCTCAAAATTGCATTAACACTGTTAAAAGGTATAGGGATCACAATCAGAACATGAGTGATGACCTTAAGAGATTGGAAAAGGACATAAAAGATTATGTGAGGATAGTTGAGAGATTTGAAGAGCAGATTAAGGGTTTTCAAGCCAATGAGCTTCAATACTCTTATGACACAAACTACTGGAAGTGGGAGAAGAATGACTTAGAACTTCAACTGACCAGATCCAAAGAAGAGAGTGAAAAGCTAAGAGGAGAGCTAGCCAAAGTCAAACTAGATGTAGAAAAGTTTTCCAATGCTTCCAAAGCAATGGATTCTTTGCTACAATCTCAGATTCATGATAAACTTAGAAGAGGAATAGGGTATAATACCACACCACCACCCTATAACAACAACTACATCCCTCCTAGTTCAGATTTGTTAGAGACAAAGGATAGGAAGGACCTACCTAAGGGAGCCACTGATATAGATCCCTTAGATGAAGTAGTTGTTAAGGATAAAACTGAGAAAGAAGTTGTCAAGGATAAAGACAACACTGTGAGTGGTGAGATTCCTATAGAAAACCACATAATCACCAATGAGGGATGTGGAAAGCATTAGATCAAGTCCAATGAGATAGAGAAGACTGAGGGAAAGAACAAGAAGGTTCATTATAAGCAGACCACTGTTGTGAACCCTATCCCTTGCAAGCAGTGTGCATGCAATAAATCTAAGCCCCAAAAACATGATAAACCAAGGGGAAATCAGAGAAACTGGAATAACCAATGGGCACAAAAACAAGGCATTGATCTAAGTAAAATCAATAGACCAAAACCTTGTTTCATATGTGGAAAATTAAACCATTTGGCTAAGCATTGTTTCTTTAACCCTATTAACCAACAGATGAACTTTCAAAGATTTGTGCAAAAACCTGTTGGTTATAGGAAGGCTAGAAAGAAACATGTGGTGAAGAAATCTGTTGAAAACAAAGGCCCCATGAAGAAAAGGTTTTGAAGGAAAGTATTAAAATGTGGGTGCCTAGAAGTACTAAAACTGTTAGTACTGCTGACAGGGATAGTGCTGCTGGAAGCATTACTGCTGCTACCAGTGTTAGTACTGCTGAAAATATTAATGCTGCTAATACTGTTAGTACCTCTTCAAAGGTTAATACTGCCAACACAGTTACTGCTGCTAACACTGTTACTACTTCTAACAAGGTTAGTACTGCTAAGCATGCAAGTGCTGCTAAGGCAGTTAGTACTTCTAAAACCAGTACTGCTTCTAGCAAAAGTGTTTCCAAGCCTATCATTGTGACAAAGTACTCCAGAAATGAGGAGTCAAAGTTTAAAAATCTTGTCAAGAAAGAATGCAAGTATTTTGATGAGAAAGGGGTACCCAAGACCACTTTGGCTTGGGTTCCCAATTCATACTAACTGATTTATCTTATGTGCAGGGCAACCAACAGCTCAAGGGGAAGAGCATATGGCATGTTGATAGTGGTTGCTCTAGGCACATGACAGGTAACATGTCATGCCTTCAGGATTTCAAGCATATCAATGGAGGACATGTTGCTTTTGGAGATAATCTTACTGGTGGTAAAATAAGTGGCAAAGGTAATGTTACAAAAGGTAAGATGACATTTGAGGATGTCTACTATGTTGATCAGTTGAAGTACAACCTGTTAAGTGTATCACAGGTTTGTGACAAACAACATAGCATATTATTTACAAATACAGAGTGTATGATCCTAGCTCCAGGGTTCAAAGTAGTTGATGTAAGCATGATACTACTTAGAACTCCAAGAAAGGAAAATGTTTATTGTCTAGATATGGACAATGTTGATAGTGATTCATCCCTGAACTGTCTTGTTTCAAAAGCTTCTGTGGATGAATCCTCTCTTTGGCACAGAAGGATGTGTCACATGAATTTCAAGACTATGAACAAACTTGTTAAAAACAACCTTGTAAGAGGTTTACCATCAAAAGTCTTTTCATGTGATGATCATTGTGTTGCTTGTCTTAAAGGCAAACAGCACACAACTTCTCATAAGACCAAAGAGTTAAACTCTATTTCTTCTTGTCTCCAATTATTGCATATGGATCTGTTTGGTCCTACAAATGTCATGAGTATAGGCAAGAAATCTTACTGCTTGGTTATTGTTGATGATTACTCCAGATTTACTTGGGTATATTTTCTAAGGACTAAGGATGAGACAAGTGGACTGATCAAATCCTTTATCCTAAGAATTGAAAACCAAACTAATCAAAAAGTAAAAGTCATTAGATCAGATAATGGGACTGAATTTAAAAACCTTGATCTAAACACCTTTTGTGAAGAGAAAGGCATTGAGAGACAATATAGTGCCCCTAGGACTCCTCAACAGAATGGAGTTGCTGAGAGGAGAAATAGGACACTAATAGAGGCTGCTAGATCTCTGTTGGCTGATTCAAAACTGCCAATTACCTTCTGGGCTGAAGCAGTCAATACTGCCTGTTATGTCCAAAACAGAGTTCTAGTGGTCAAGCCAAAGAACAAGACCCCATATGAGCTTTTAAATAAAAGAAAACCCTTTATTGGATTTTTCAAACCTTTTGGGTGTCCTTGTACAATTCTCAATACTAAATCTCACTTAGGTAAGTTTGATAGCAAAGCAGATGATGGATTTCTTGTTGGTTACTCATCTCAGAGTAAGGCTTACAGAGTTTTTAACTCTTCTTCTAGAATAATTGAAGAAAGTGACAATGTCAAATGCAATGAGAACACACCAAATCCAATTGGGTCTGGTCCTCAGTGGCTATTTGACATTGATTCACTAACTAACTCTTTTGGTTTCAGTAGTGATGATTATGCAGGTTCAGGGAGTGGAGAATCAAGAACTACCCAACTCCAAGACAGTATGTCTAAATCTGTGATCTTTCCCATACCCACAGTGGATCCTGTTGAAGACTGTGAAAAGGAACCATCTACTGGACCAAGTCAGAGTGAAGAAGAAAGTAGAGATGAGGAGACTCAAGACATTAAAGAATCAGAAGTAGCTGCTGAAAACACCTCAGTTGAGATGAATGACTCCAATCTAGAGGTGGGACTTAATGAAGAACCTAATCATCACACCAGAATTCAAAAGAATCATCCTCCACAACTGGTAATAGGAGACATATCCTCTCCTATGATGACTAGAAATCAAAGCAGACTGCAAGAAATGCAAGATCAACAGCATACAGTGCTTTCTTGCTTTCTATCCCAGCTTGAGCCTAAGAAGGCACATGATGCTATGAAAGAGTCCAGTTGGATAGAAGCAATGCAAGAAGAGCTACTGCAATTCCAGCTGCAAGATGTTTGGGATCTGGTAGACCTTCCTAAAGGCCAAAGAGCAATAGGAACAAAATGGGTCTTCAGGAATAAGAGAGATGAAAGAGGTATAGTGATAAGGAACAAAGCAAGGTTGGTGGCTCAAGGGTATACACAAGAAGAGGGAATAGACTATGATGAAGTGTTTGCACCTGTGGCCAGGATAGAAGCAATTAGATTATTCCTGGCTTATGCTTCTTATATGAAATTCAAAGTCTATCAAATGGATGTGAAAAGTGCATTTCTTTATGGCTCAATTGAAGAAGAAGTATATGTCTGTCAACCACCAGGGTTTGAAAACCCAAGCTATCCAGACAGGGTATACAAATTGAAGAAAGCACTTTATGGACTGCATCAAGCTCCAAGAGCATGGTATGACACTCTGTCATCCTATCTCTTGGAAAATGGCTTTGAAAGAGGAGTCATTGATAAGACTTTATTCATCAAGAGAAAGAAGAAGGATATCTTGCTGGTCCAAATCTATGTTGATGATATCATCTTTGGATCTACAAGAGATAACATGTGCAAGGAGTTTGAGGAACTAATGCATCAAAGGTTCAAAATGAGTTCCATGGGGGAACTTACTTTTTTCCTTGGACTCCATGTTCAACAGAAGTCAGATGGAATCTTTATCTGTCAGTCCAAGTATGTGTAGGACATTCTAACCAAGTTTGGTTTCTAAGATTCAAAACCTGCCAGCACACCTATGGAGACACACAAGCAGATAACAGCAGATCTTGAGGGGGAGGATATGGATGTTCATCATTATAGATCCATGCTTGGCTCTCTCATGTATCTTACAACCTCTAGGCCAGATATAATGTTTCCAGTCTGTGTATGTGCAAGATTCCAAGTTAGGCCAAAGCAATCTCACTATCAAGCTGTTAAGAGGATATTCAGATATCTCAAAGGGCAACCCAGATTGGGACTTTGGTATCCTCATGACTCATCCTTTGACCTACTTGCATACTCAGATAGTGATCTAGGTGGAGCAAAATTGGACAGAAAATCTACTTCTGGAGGATGTCAGTTCTTAGGTGCAAGACTAGTTTCATGGCAGTGCAAGAAACAAACCACAGTGTCCACATCTACAACAGAGGCAGAGTACATAGCAACTGCAAGTTGCTGTTCTCAAGTCTTATGGATTCAGAATCAAATGCTGGACTATGGGGTAACCTTTCTACACACTCCAATTTTTATTGATAATAGCAGTGCTATTAGCATTGTGAATAATCCTATCAAGCACTCAAAGACAAAGCACATTGAGATCAGGTATCACTTCATAAGAGACTGTAATGAAAAGAAACTTATTTAAGTTGTAAAGGTTCATACTGACAACCAGTTTGCTGATCTATTCACCAAAGCATTTGATGTGGGTAGATTCACTTTCTTGGTAACAAGTGTGGGAATGATCAACTCTGAATAAGCTCCTACTTAAAAAGTGGTTCAATACCTGTATATTGTTTATTCTTGGTAGTAGTACTCAGTTCATCACAAGCTTAAAAGAGTAAGTATTGTTAATACTGCCAGTGCATTGTTAATACTGCCAGTGCATTGTTAATACTGCCCGTGCCTTGTTAATACTGCCAGTGCATTGTTAATACTGCCAGTGCATAGTTAATACTGCTTTCGGTTAATACTGCTTTCAGTTAATACTGCTTTCAGTTAATACTGCTAGTGGTTAATACTGCTTTCAGTTAATACTGCTATCAGTTAATACTACTAGTAGTTAATACTGCTATCAGTTAATACTGCTTGTCGTTAATACTGCTAGTGGTTAATACTGCTATCAGTTAATACTGCTAGTGGTTAATACTGCTAGTAGTTAATACTGCTTTCAGTTAATACTGCTAGTGGTTAATACTGCTTATCGTTAATACTGCTCTTGGTTACTACTGCTTATGTCCCGAATACTATAAATACCCTTTGCCCGCCTAAAAGTTCATAACGACTCTTTGCATACTGGTCACTTGCGCTCTAAACCCTGTCTCTCTCGAGTTCTAAGTTTTCAGGCAAGAACCTTCAAGGTCAATGGCATCCATGGCGTTCATTGACGAGCACAATGAAATCGCGATGCTCCAAAAGCCAAAACAAGCTGAAGGTTTTCACCAGATAGTCGACTTTCTGAAGTCCAGCCACATTGCCCATGCTCTCACTATATCTCCTACCATCTTCATAGAGCATCAGAGGCAATTCTGGGCAAATGCCATCATTGTTACTGAGAATGGTGTGCAAATGATCAAAACAAGGGTGTGTGACAAACCCTTGACAGTTACTGAAGAGGTAATTCGCATCAGTCTACGTCTAGACGATGCCTCTGGTATAACTTCTATCTCTAATGATGAATTGTTTGCTACTCTTACAAGAATGGGGTATGGAGGCCCATTGGGTGTGTTCAAGTTCTCAAAAGCCAAATTTTCACCCCAATGGCGTTTCTTTGTCCATACCCTTATGCATTGTATCTTTAAAAAGACTACTGGATGGAGTGAGTTCAGTAGCACCATTGCTTATGCTTTGGTATGCTTAGCCACTAACAGAAAGTATAATTTTTCCCAAATGATTTTTAATGATCTTGTCTCAAACCTGGGAAGTAAAAAGAGTTTTTATATGTACCCCAGGTTTGTCCAAGAAGTTATTACCCATGAATTGATGGATATACCTCATTTTGATGGGGTATATGTACCAAAAATTCCCAAAGGTAAGGTCTTTTCAAACATGAAAAGATCTCCTCTGGACTCGGAAGGAGTTGACACCCCATTGTTCTCTACAATGATGGTGGTGTCCCAAACTGATGAAGGTATGGCAGCAGGGTCAAGGCCCCCATTAGACCAACCCACTGCTAGCCAATCCCAACCTTCCCACCCTAAATCAATTCCCCAGTCTCTTCTTGATAAACCAACTTCACCAATCACCCAAACATACAAAAGGAAACAGGTAAAGAAGGCTCCTTCCCTTCTTGTACCATCAACCCCTAAGCCTTTAAGCCCTCTAAGGAAGGATTCTCCCTTAGAGAATATCTACAGGGAAACCATAAGGGTGTCTCCCAACCCAAAGGAGGTGCTCTCTGAGGAGGAGGAAGAGCATATGGGTGAGCAGGCTGCCACTACTCCTGCTAACACAGAGGAGGACAGTGGTAACATAACTAAGACCAACCCCATGGCAACTTTGAATGAGCAATCATTCAAAGGTCCCCGGTGCCAAGAAACCAAGGGGGTGGATAGTGCTTCTGCTAGGCAGAAGACTTCCACTACAAAAAGATCCTATGATCCTTCAAAAGAGGGTAACACTTCTGGAGAAGGTGAGGACAGATATGACTATGATGAATTCATGGAAACAATGGGTAACATCAACCTGGATGTTATTAAACAAGGCAAAGAGATAGAGGAAATTAAATTGGTAATCTTGTCCCAACAAGTACAGATTGCCAAATTAAAGAAAATGGTGACAAGGTTGGTGCACAAGCAGAGGAGAAAGCAGTTTGTGTTGAAGAAGAGGTCAAATAATAAAGATGCTTCCAACAAGGGGGAGAAAGAGGCTGAAACAGAGAAAGAAAATACAACTGAGAGGGCATTTGAGGTTGAGGGGGAGGAAGAGGCAGAAAAAGAAACAGAATTTGCTGAAGCAGTAGAAACTGTTAATGCTGCTGAAGTAACAGAAACTGTTAATGCTGCTGAAGCAACAGAAACTGTTAATACTGCTGAAGCAACAGTAACAGGGCTTTCTGTTGAAGAAATGGAAATTGCTGAAACTTTGATCAAAGCAAAGAATGACACTCCTAAGGCTACTCAAAAGGCCAAGGGAGTGGTCATCAATGAAGGAGAAATTCAACAGAAGCAAACAGAAAAGGCAAAGGAGTCAAAAGGAAAAGGAAAGGAGAAGATGGTTGAAGCTGAACTGCCTGCCAAGAAAAGGAGTCAGATTGAGTTGGATGAAGAAATGGCAAAGCTACTTCAGGATGAATTGAAAAAGGAAGAACAACTTCAATCAGAGAAGGATAGAGAGCTTGCACAGATAATGGCAAGAAAACTCAATGCTGAGTATCAAGAGAGTTTAAAAGATGCAGCAGAAGCCAAGAAAAGCTTTGTGAAAGTTTCTAAGCAAAGAATGCCATTCAAAAAGCAAAAGAGACAACCTTCCAAAACATTTTTGGCCAATCAGGAAAGAAGAAAGATGATAAATTTCCTGAAAGGTGCAATTGGTGTCAAGGGGAGATGTTCTCTAACATGGCATACACTCAGGTTGAGGAGTTGTATTAGAAAGAGATGCTCAAGCTTCAAGGGGATTCAGTCCAAAGGGAAGAGGCTGAGAGAAGAATGAAGGAAAGGCATGACCTTAATATTCAAAAGCCATTCCCTGAGGAGACCACACCCTCAAAAGATAAAGCTGAGGAGATGAAGGAAGAATCTGAGAGTGTTGGTGTAGAAGCCAAATCTGGGAAGAGGATGAAGACTATAGCCCCCAAGAAGCAGAACAAAAGGCCAAGAGTTGAAGAAATAGCAGAAACAGCAGAACCTTCAGTTACTTCTACAACTGAATCTGTAAAGAACCCAGAATAATCCACTAAGCAATATAATTTTGATCTATATATAACTACAACAGCTGATGAACCAGTTTTAGCTGATCCCATTTCTATGAAAGCGCCAGAAGTCATCTTTTGGGATATTTTGGAAGATCAAAGGAAGAAATACTTCAGGCTTAAGAGAGTGGGAGATATATATGAAGTGTACTCTACTTGGGGTAGACTCATAAGAAGCTGTTCAAGATCAGATTTAGAAGAGATGTTTAAAGTTGGGTTGGAGATGTATGAAAAGGAGCTGAAAGGAGAAGGAATGAGCTTAATCAGATTAGCTATGGAGTAGTTATGCATGATGTTTGATCCTAGCAAAGTTCAACATGTGATCAGAGATTTGCATCTACAGAATAAATTCCAAAGAATAGAAAACTGGATGATATTTGAAAGGTGTGGAGTCTATGTTATCACTGTGGACAGAGCTTATCATGAGTACTACTTAGTTGATAAAATCTATGATCACAGCAAGGCCAAATTACAAGCAATGTTAAATGCAAAGCTTACATGTTCAAAAGATTCAGAAATGTCAAAGATTGTGGTTAGCAGAATCATTAATCAAAGTTTGGGTTTGGATCCTAATCTAGGAGTGTGAACTGAAGTGTTGAAAGCATCTTGAAGAAGATCTGAAGAACTTGACTTCTTTTCCTAAAAGTCAAGTTAGGGGGAGATTGTTGGGAACTGAAGAAAAGCTCAAGTATGGTTAATGCTGCTAGTTCAGAATTACTACTGCTAGAGGACTTTAATGTTAATACTGCTGAGTATTACTACTTCTAGTTAGTTAATACTGCTAGTCAAAGTTAGTGCTGCTTGAACAAAGTTAGTACTGCTTAGCTAGTTAGTACTGCTAGAGGTTAGTACTGCTTAGTAGTTAATGCTGCTTATGATTAGTGCTGCTTATGAATTGAAGATCTGGATGAAGAGGATGACAGCTGTAAAGAATAAAGATATTCATGGAAGGATTGAAGATAACTATGCAAGATATACTGAAGATATTCTATTTTTTGTAATTATCTTTTTGTTCAGTATTTGTATAGATTTGACAGAATAGTTTAGATACAGTTTTTAATTCTAAGTTTTTGTTTTAGAGAGAATCAACCTCAAGGCATAGTTCCTAATTCTAGAGAAGTAGAATTCGTCTTGAAAGAGATTGTTCTTCAAGATTGAGGTTGTGTGTGTAATCTTGTGATTTTAATACAAGTTTACAAGTTGTTAATCATATACTGTTTGTTTACTGTTACATTGAATATCAAAGTGTTTTTCCGCAACTTCTTTGATATTGTTTCTGAGACTTTATTCTTGTTGAGAATTAGATCCTGACACATGTAAAGTCAACAAGGTCTGTATATGGTTAGTCAGTATTCTGTTTATCTTGTCTGTGTCCATGTTCCGTGTGGTATAAATAGGGATATGGCTCTTGTATGCTTGGAACTTTGGGAACACTTTGATCACATATTCAATACATTGAGAGCTTTTCACGTCTATATTTTCTCTCTCTACTTTCTCTCTCTATGATTTGGTAGATTTTGGGTTTACCACCTACTGTCAAGAATTCTGATTACTACAAGCAGAATGTTGCTTGCTAAACAAAAGGAAGCGGGAAAAGCGCTAATGGATGAGGATGAGTTCTGGCTAGACCACTCCAAGGACGAAAAAGAAGAGACATCACATGTGTGTCTGATGGGCGATACAGTGAAGTTTGATGAATCTGTTGAAGAGACAGCTGATGAGGTATTGAACTTTTCTGAAAATGATATTCTAACCAAAATGAAAGCTATGATGGTCGAACTTCAAGACCTACAAACTAAACTGAAAAAGGAAAAGAACAGAGTTGCAAAGAAAAGTCAGAAGATCTTTGAACTTAACAAGGAACTTGTTGGGAGCAAAGATTTGATTGACTCTCTAAACAAATCTGTTTCTGATTTTAAACTGCGAAAAGATTGTTTTGAAAGTAAGATTTCTAATTTTGTATCTAAACTGTCAAAGTCTGATCTTGAAAAGCATGAATGTATACTAAAAGCTCATAAATTGCAGGTTGAAAACAAGAGCTTAGTGAAAAAGGTAAATGGTTTGGAAGCAAAATTATATGTTAGAGGCCAAACAGATCAAACCATTTTCTTAAACACCCCTAATGAGGAAGCTGATGTAAAAGAGAAGTAGGGACTCGATTATGATAACCCCTATTACTTAAAGAAAGCCATTAGAAAACAACCAACACTGTATAATTTTGATTTTCTTTTTGCTGCTGGTAAATATTCTCATTTGAAACCCAAATTTGTTACCAAATCAACTGATGAGGTTGAAGCCAAAGAAGATGAGAAAAGAAAGAATTTAAAGAAAATGCAACTACCATTCTGCTATCAAAAGCTGAATGATAGTTATCTTTTAGAAAAACCTAAATTTCTTTCAAATGATTATTTTGCTAGCTATTCTACTATTGAGATGGAGGCAAAACCTATTAAAGCTAAAATTTATGTCCCTCCACTCATTCTAGAAAGCAAAATAGTTGATCTTGAAAATGCTTTTTCAGATGAAAGAATTTTGGTCGATATAGAACAAAATGTGTTTTCAACGGTAATGAAGAACATTGTTTTCAAAGTTGTATCTCAAAAGTGTTCTAATTCTTCTAAGGCACCTAAATCCTCTGAAACTGATTTTGATGACTTATTTGCTTCTGCAAATGATTTTCTAAATTCTGATGAAGGGTGTGTTGATGAAATTGATTTGTTTAACTTTAATGCTACACTTCCAGATCATTCTACTTTTATCATTAACAATGAAGCTTTACCAAGTGTATATGAAGTTGGTGAATCATCGACTAAAGTTGGTGAACCAGTTTCTGTGAGTACTGATTACTATCAGAAAGGTAAGAAGCAAAAGAAAAGGCACTCACAGAAACGGAACAACACTGGTAAACTCAAGAAAAGACAGACTCAGAAATCTGATTTTCCTAACAAATCTAAATCTTTTATTTCAGATTTGAAAAAGAAAAGGTCGGAAGAAAGAACAGAATGACGACCAAAACGGAAGATTGATGAGAGTTCCGAATCATGTCCGGATAGTTCTTGTAATAGGTCGACTAATAGTAGTTCTGATTTAGTTGGTACTGTTGCTTTTAATAAACAAAACCTTGTAACTTCTTACAAGAGATATATAATAAAGCAATTACTCCAATTATCTTGGTCTGCTACTAAGTTTTCACCGATTTTGGGCTATGGTGACTTGATTAATGACAACATGACGATTACAAAGGTGAGTTACGTGGAAGGTTTAGGACATAACCTGTTCAGCATTGGACAGTTCTGCGACAAAGATCTAGAGGCCAAGCGATGTTCTGTGCGTACTGAAGACGGTAAGGAACTCTTGGTCGACACTCGAAAGTCTAACCTCCACACGATAAATTTTGCAAAAGTCCACACTGACAATGAGGTTTTTCTGCTATCAAAAGCCTCGCTGCAACAAAGCTGGTTATGGCACCTAAGGCTTTCTCACCTAAGTTTTCGTTACATAAACAAACTGGTCATGGGGAAATTAGTCAAAGGACTTCCTGAGCTAAAATACGAAATAGAACATCTGTGCGCAGCGTGTGAGAAAGGTAAAATAAAGAGAGTCACACATAAGCCGAAGCCTGAGCAAAGTACAAGTTCTCCACTTGAGTTGCTACATATGGATCTTTGCGGTCCTATGCGCACGTAAAGCATTAACGGTAAGAAATATGTCTTAGTTATTGTGGACGATTATTCACGATACACATGGGTCAAATTTTTGAGATCAAAGGATGAGACGCCCGAAGTCATCATCAGTTTCTTAAAGACTACCCAAGTGAATCTGCAAAATCCAATCAAGCTTCTTCGTACAGATAACAACACAGAATTCAAGAATAGTACTGTTGAAGATTATCTCGAATCGGTCGGGATAACACATCATTATTTTGCTGCCAGAATGCCATAACAGAACGGAGTAGTAGAAAGACATAACCGAACGCTAGTCGAGGCCTCTCGTACTATGCTGAGTCAATCTGATCTACCTCTATTTCTATGGGCAGAAGCTGTATCGACTGCGTGCTACACACAAAATCGTTCCATAATACATCGCCGGTTTGGTAAAACACCTTTTGCTTTGATAAATAATCATACACCTAACATTAAAAACTTCCATATTTTTGGATGCAGGTGCTTTATACTGAACGACAGAGAGAGCTTGAACAAGTTTGGACCTAAGGCTGATGAAGGCATCTTAATTGGATATTCTCAAACATCTGCTGCCTACCGGGTGTACTTAAGGAAGTCAAAGATTGTAATTGAAAGCGTTAATGTTACATTCGACGAGGAGTTGGCTTCTGAACAAAGCAGTTCAGAACCCGTACTTACAGGACTGTTAGCTTCTGGATAGATTAGTTCAGAACCTGTGGTTAAAGAAACTAATTCTGATAAACCCTCAACTTCTTCATCACATTTATCTGAATTAGATTTATTGTTTGAATTCTTTTATGACGAGTTTCTTGGATCTAAACTGCCTAAATCTGTTGTGGTTGACAGGTCAGAAGATTCTCTGAATTATCATCCAACCATTTCAGATGTATCTACTGAACTTGTTCCCCCGGTTCAGCAAGAAACTCAGATTCAGAAAACTACTCCTTCAGTTGAAGTTGTACCTGAAAATGTCGAGACAGAAGTTGCTGATTCAGTTGGTTGTACTGTAACGTCTACTCAACAGCCAGAAATAGGTGTCCCAACTGAAATTTCTGCACCAAATACTTCAACTGAACAACTCCCTAAACAAGAAGAAGAAAGTAGATACTTAGATGACAATCATGATCAATCTACATCAAATCCACTCCCTCATGAACATAAGTGGACCAAAGAGCACCCGATAAGCCAAATTATTAGAGATCCATCTTTACCGGTGCAAACTAGGTCTGCTACATTAAATATGTGTATGCATGATTCCTTTCTGAGCAAGATAAATCCAACATGCGTATCAGAAGATCTAGCTGACTCGGATTGGGCAACTACAATGCAAGAGGAGCTGAACCAGTTCAAAGCGCTAAAAGTTTGGAGACTTGTGCCAAGATCCGAAGGTAAATCTATAATTGGTACAAAATGGGAATTCAAGAACAAAAAGGACGAAGATGGTATCGTGATTAGAAATAAAACAAGACTTGTGGAAAAAGGCTATAGGCAAGAGGAAGGAATTGATTACGACGAGACTTACACTCCAGTGGCACGCATCGAAGCGATAAGAATGTTTCTTGCATATGCTACCTACAAGAACTTCACCGTCTACCAGATGGACATGAAGACTGCCTTGCTTAACGACATTCTCAAGGAGGAAGTCTACGTCTCACAGCCTGAAGGCTTTGTTAATCAAAAGAAATCGAATCACGTCTACATTCTCGACAAAGAACTTTACGGTCTGAAACAAGCACCTCGAGCCTGGTACGAAGTATTATCTAAATTCCTAGTCAAGTCTGGCTTCACGAAAGGTAAAATCGATACTACTTTGTTTATTAAAAAGGAAAAAGCTGATATTATTTTTATTCAGATATATGTGGATGACATTATATTTGGCTCACCAAATCCAAAATACTGTAAGAATTTTTCAAACCTCATGGTGTCAAGATTTCAGATGAGTATGATGGGAGAGATGAATTTCTTTCGCGGACTACAAGTCAAACAATTTTCAACGGGGATTTTTATAAATCAATCCAAGTACGTTTTTGATATTCTTAGAAAATTCAAAATGGAAAATTGTACAATAATTGGAACCCCGATGGCACCGGGAACTAAGATCGGCATTGATCCTTCGGGAAAAGATGTTTATGTTAGAACCTATAGAGGGATGATCGGTTCTTTGATGTATTTAACTTCTAGTAGGCCAGATATAATGTTTTCTACATGTCTATATGCTAGATATCAGGCTAATCCCAAAGAATCCCATTTGTCTGCGGTCAAAAGAATCTTTAGATATCTGAAGGGCACTGCAGATCTTGGTATGTGGTATCCTAAAGATACTAGTTTTGAACTGACAGCTTACTCAGATGCAGATCATGCAGGCTGTGTGTTGGATAGGAAAAACACATCGGGGCACATATAATTTCCAGGTGATAAACTCGTAAGTTGGGCGTCAAAGAAAAAACTTTGTGTTTCCACATCAACAGCTGAGGCAGAATACGTTGCTGCTGCGAGTTGCTGTTCTCAAGTGTTGTGGATAAGGACACAACTACGAGATTATGGCTTTAAATTTGACAAGATCCTGATATACTGTGACTCTAAGAGCGCCATTGCAATATCAGCGAATCCTGTACAACATACAAAGACCAAACACATAGACGTACGATATCACTTCATCAAAGACAATGTCGAAAAAGGTACAATAGAACTTTATTTTGTAAACACTGATTATCAGTTTGCTGGTTTATTTACCAAGCCTCTAGATGAAAAGAGATTTAATTTTCTCATTTCTAAACTTGGTATGTTAAATCTCAAGACCTAATCTGTGATTACCTACTAAAGTTTTTGTTATTGATACTTTTTCATCATTTCTTTATTTTTAGACTGAAAGATATCTGCACTTTAAAGTTTGTTCATGATCTCAGGAGGAGTGTGAGAAGACATTAAAATGATCTACATTCATTTGAGGGGGAGTTCATATTTTTGCATATGTTTTTTCACTGATAAATTTTTATGATGCATAAATGCAGGGGGAGTTAAGAGTAAGAGTAAGGAGTACTGAATATGACTTCTGATTACATTTGATCAGAACTCGAAACTTTAAATGTTTTATTGCTTTATGTCATTTACTTTTCAATAAATGTTGTGAATAAAGCTTTGCACTTTGAAGACTTTGTGACTTTTTGCAGAATTGAGAGGAAGCTTACACGATCAAATCTTATATGACTTAGAGCTGACTTAATGAGATTTAAGACTGAACGAAAAGGTTTATTTCTAATCTTAATATCATACGTATCTGAAAGAAGGACAACTTTCAGATATGAAAACATGCTCTTAAACATTCAAACCACTTCTGATTCTTAAAAAAATTCATGAATATAGAAGTCTGATTTTAAATGTTTTCAATTCCATGTGTTTAATTGTTTATACAAACCGTGTGTTTCCAAAGATAAATATTTGCGTTTTATCTTTTCCATATACTCTCAAGTATTCACACAAACCGGTTTAATATTTCAGTGGATATGTTCTTACCATGCCTCTAAATTGAAACAAATTTTCGATGGTAAGACACCCCGTTTGTTATTCAAAGTTTGAGCGTTGATGTCATTTCGAAACGTTTCTTTCAAGAATGTCTATATTTTTGTTTAGTATAGACAAATATCCAATTTTTGTTGACCTAAGCTTTTATTGATAAATCATTCGATATTGTTCTTTGTATACAATGTCAGATTTTCAAACAAGTTTCTTGTATTCATTTTATTCATTCCATATACTTGTTTAAAATATCTACAATGTTTAAAATGCTCAAATCGTCATGATTACATCCATGAGCATAATGATATCTGACTTGTATTTCATACTTTGTGCTTTAACTGCAAAGTTAAACCATATTGAGCAACATGTTCTTATAGGACAATATGGGTTCATTGTGTGAGGAATTAACTTAAACTTCTATAGATTCACGTAAACCAGTGTTTCCTACCCAAGAAGTTAATCTTGAGTGATCAAAGAGTGAGAAGTGAAAATAACTGAGTGTGGGTTGAGTGATGAGGTAAAATGGAAATGAGAGTTTGGTTAGATGTGAGCTCAATGATTAAAAGAAAGAGGGTGTGAGAACAGAGTAAAAGAATATCAAACTCTGCACCAACTTTTTCTGAACCGGGCAGCCACATTACTAGTGTTTCACTATTCTTCGTGAACATTATTGAACCATGCCAAATCTTGATAAAAACCCCACCAGCTACTAATTTTCTTCTCAACAAGAAAATGTTTCATATTTTTCAAGGGGACACAACACATATGCTATCTGGTTTTCATTTGGAAAATCTGGATATTGAAAAAGAAGGAAGTCTGCCCCACCTTCGCCATTTGATCATGCACAATCAAGTCTGTGTTTAACTGTTGTTGTCTCAATGGTTTACACAATTTTGAGCCTATATAAAAAAGCAATCATCTGTGCTTAATTCTTTCTAACATATGCACGAGCACACAAGGAATATGTTTTCTTGTCATAACATTCATAGAAATTCCTTTGTGGTGTTTCGATGATTGAATGGAAGACCTGGGGGAGTGAACATCAAAAAGCTCCTTTCCAATGTGTATTTGTTACACACAGTGACTTCGTGTTACTGACAGACACTTCTAACTGATTCATTTGTTGATTCAGGTGTTATATTCTATTTTATCAGAATTTGCAAAGATTCGGATGAATATTGTTGTGGATCAATAGATGGTCAGAGGCTCGTGTTAAAAGATCAGTGGTCAGAACAGATCAAAGACATTTGTTGTTAAGTTTTGATGATTTTAATGCTTCATTCATCAAAAAGGGGGAGACAGTATCAAGAAATGTTAAAGAAGGAAGAGATATTCAAGATTTGTTGGTTTGATAAAGTAAAGTTGGAGATGAAAGAAGAATGTTTATGTCAAGACATCAAAGTTGAAGAAAGATTGTTGAAAGATTAAAGCGAAAGTTCAAAGAATTCTGAAAGCAAGCAAATTCTACTGAAATTTTCTTTGAAGACAATCTGCTGAAGCAAACCGAGCTAAACATGAAGATAATTTCTTTCCGATGTTTGAAAGAGGTTGTTACAACTTTGGGGGATATTGTTACTATGTTTGAAGATAGACTTTGGGAAGAATACAGAAATCTGTGAAGACTGTTTTGAGCACAATGATTATTTTGCGAAAGTTCTTCAAAGGGGGAGATTGTACAAATTGAACTTATAAGGGAGATTGTATTGCAAAATATTTTTAGAGATGATCTTGAATCCAAAGGGGGAGATTGTTAGTGCACATATTGGTTGGATACAAGATCATGAAGACTGAAGATAAAAGTCAAAGCTCAAAGTCAACTCTCAAGCAAAGTCAAAGTCTATTGTAATAAAAATCAAAGTCAAAGAATAGTTGTGTGAGAGTTCTGTAGTGTGCGTGTTTCTAGTTTTATGCGTGTTTTGTCCCTTGTGTTTAAATAGGCATATGACCCTATGTAGTAGTAGAAGTACCATTCACATACTGTGATTGTGAAATACAAGTTGGTCTTAATTGAAATTGATTATCATATTGATTTGCACATTGTTATCTGGGATAACAATAAGTCATCAAAGCAACAAAGTCTCATTGAAACAAAAACATTTATTGAAAAAGTAAAGACATAAAAAAATAAAACGTTTAAGAATGAGTTCTGATCAGATGTAATCAGAAGTCAATGTCCTTAATCCCCCTGAACATATGCATCCAAAATATTCAGTGAAAAATATATGCAATTACTCAGACTTCCCCTCGAATTTAGATCATCTAATCATTGTCTCACTCCCCCTAAAATCATGAATAAACTATAAGTGCAGATATCATTCAGATTAATAATAAAGTAATGAATAAAAATAACAAAAATAAACTGTACTAGGTAACTACAGATTATGTCTTGAGGTTTAACATGCCAAGTTTCGAAATGAGAAAATAAAATCTCTTTTCGTCTAATGTCTTGGTAAACAAATCAACAAGTTGATAATCTGTGTTTACAAAGTAAAGTTCAATTGTACCTTTTTCAACATTATCTTTGATAAAGTGATATCTCAAGTCAATGTCCTTGGTTTTCGTGTGTTGGACAGGGTTCACAGATATAGCAATAGCGCTCTTAGTATCACAGTAATCGGAATTTTGTTGTATTGGAAGCCATAATCTCGGAGTTGTGTTCACATCCACATCACTTGAGAACAACATCTAGCCACAACTACGTATTCTACCTCGGCTGTTGAAGTAGATACACACAGTTGTTTCTTCGAAGTCCAATTCACGAGCTTATCTCCCAAAAATTGTATATGTCCCAAAATACTCTTCTTGTCTAACATACAACCTGCATGATTTGCGTCTGAATACGCTGTTAGCTCAAAACATGTGTCTTTAGGATTCCAGAAACCAAGATCGGAAACCCCTTTTAGATATCTAAATATTCGCTTTACAGCTGAGAGATGATATTCTTTAGGTAAAGCTTGATATCTAGCTCATAAGCATGTATAGAACATAATATCTGGTCTACTCGCCGTTAAGTACATTAAAGAACCTATCATTCCTCTGTAAGTCCTAAGATCAACAGTTTTTCCAGAAAGATCAGCTCCAATCTTAGTTCCTGGTGCCATCGGGGTACCAATTGGAGTACAATTTTCCATTTTAATCTTTCTCAAAATATCATAAATGTACTTTGCTTGATTTATGAAAATCCCCGTAGAAAATTGTCAAACTTGTAATCCGAGAAAGAAATTCATCTCTCCCATCATACTCATTTCAAATCTGGACACCATTAGATTAGAAAAGTTCTTACAATACTTCGGATTTGTTGAACCAAATATTATATCGTCCACATATATTTTAATTAAAATGATATCAGATTTTTCCTTTCTAATAAAAGGGTAGTTTCGATTTTACCTTTTGAAAACCCAGACTTGACTAAAAACTTTGATAGAACATCGTACCAGGCTCGAGGAGCTTTCTTTAAACCATAGAGGGCTTTGACAAGAATGTAGACATGATCCATTTTTTCAACATTGACAAACCCTTCTGGTTGTGCGACGTATACCTTCTCTTTCAATATACCATTTAGAAAGGGAGTCTTCACGTCCATTTGATAGACAGTGAAGTTTTTGTGTGCATCATAGGCAAGAAACATTCTGATTGCCTCTGTACGTGCAACTGGAGCGTATGTCTCATCATAGTCTATTCCTTCCTCTTTCCGGTATCCTATAGCAACAAGTGTTGCTTTGTTTCTTACCACGATACCATCTTCATCTTTCTTGTTTTTGAATACCCATTTCGTACCTATAATGGTTTTTCCCTCCGGTCGAGGTACGAGTCTCCAGACTTTAAGCGATTCGAATTGATTGAGCTCTTCTTGCATAGCTGTTATCTAATCTGGATCTTTTAGTGCTTTAGATACTCGTGTAGGCTCTATCTTGCTCAGAAAAGAATCAAACATGCACTTGTTAGCAGTTGCAGACCTAGTTTTCACTGGCAATGGATCTCCAATAATTTGATGTACCAGATGCTCTTTGATCCACTTATGTACATGAGGGAGTGGATTAGATGTAGACTGATCTTGTTGATCATCTAGATATCCAATATGTTCTTCATGTTGGGGTTAAGTTGAAGTAATTGGACATTTGATGTTTGATGTTTGTTGGATAGGTATGACAACACATCCAACTGAATGTGCAACTTCTGGCTCAGCAGTTTCATGTGCAACTTCAACTGATTGAGTAGGTGTTTGAACAGAAGTTTCTTCTTGAATCGGGGAATTTGATTCAGTTGATACATCTGAAGTGATTGGATGATGATTAGGTGAATTCTCAGATCTATCAATCACAACAGGTTTAGTCACTCTAGAACAAAGAAACTCATCATAAAAATGTTCAAACAATAAATCTAATTCTGTTAAATGAGATGTAGATTTTGATGCTTTATCAGAATTAGAAACTTTAAACGCAGGTTCTGGACTGATCTGTCGAGAAGCTAATACTCCTGTTATCATGGGTTCTGAACTGATTTGATCATAAGCCATATCTTCATCAAATGTTACGTTGATGCTCTCCACAACTATCTTAGATTTCTTCATGTAAACTGTGTATGCCGCAGATGTTTGAGAATATACAATGAAAATGCCTTCATCAGCCTTCAGACTGAACTTGTTCAAATGCTCTTTATCATTCAGCACAAAACACCTGCATCCAAAGATGTGAAAATGTTTAATGTTAGGTATTCAATTATTTATCAAAGCATATGGTGTTTTACCAAACCGTCGATGAATGATTGATCGATTTTGAGTATAACATGCAGTTGAGACAACTTCGGCCCACAAAAATAAAGGTAGATCGGATTGGATCAACGTCGTTCATGCAACCTCGAAAAAAGTCCGATTTCTTTGTTCAACTACCCCATATTGTTTCGAAGTTCTGGCAACAGTTCTAAGAAGCTTAACTGTCTTCTTCAAGTTCACTTGAACAGTCTTTAGGAATGAGATGGTGATATCGGACGTCTCTTCTTTTGATTTTATAAGTTTGACCCAAGTGTATCTAGAATAATCATCCACAATCACCAAGACGTATTTCTTCCCGTTTATGCTTTGCGTTCACATTGGACCACAAAGATCCATATGCAACAGTTCTAAAGGAGTACTTGTGCTCGGTTCAGGCTTAGGCTTATGTGAGGCTCTTTTCATCTTACTTTTCTCACCGCATCACACATATGTTCTTTTACGTATTTCAGCTCCGGTAATCCCTTAACCAAATTTCCATTCACCAACTTGTTAATGTATTTGAAGTTGATATGAGATAGCCTTCTATGCCATAACCAACTTTGTTGCATAGAGTCTTTAGAAAGTAGACACACCGCATTATCGGTCTTGACATTTGACAGATTGATCGTGTAGAGGTTTGACTTTCGCATCCCGACCAAGAATTCTTTACCGTCTTTCGTCCTAACACAACATCGCTCTGCCTTAAAATTCACCTATAACTCTTTGTCACATAACTGACCAATGCTGAACAGATTGTGTCCTAAACCTTCAACATAGCTCACCTTCTTAATCGTTATGTTCTCTTGCACAACATCTCCATATCCCAAGATTGGTGAAAACTGGTCATTCCCAAAACGAACGTTGCCACAAAATTTCTCTGTATATTTAGATAGAATATCTTTCGACCCTGTCATACGCTTGGAACAACCTGAATTCAAGTACCACATATGACGGGTATGCACCTGAGAAATCAAGCAACAAGAGGTTTAGGTACCCATTTATAGATGGGTCCTAGCAAGTTAGCACAAGATTTTGGCACCCATTTGAAATTGGGTCCTTTTAACCTTTGAAAAACTGTTGAAACAAAAGAATTATAAACATGATATGAACCAAACCAATGATCAGAATATTGATGAGTAACAAACTCATTTCTACGATATGTGGAAGACTGATTAGTAGACGAAGATAATTGGATCAATTGCTTTATTGTATAAAACTTGTAAGAATGTACATTGACCAACTACATCAGATACACTATCAGTAACTCTATTACATTAACATCATAAATTGATTTTGTAGTTTCATCAATCTTCTTCTTTGGTCTCCATTAAGGTTTCACTTCGGGCTTTCTCCTTTTCAAATCTGAAACATATGAATATTTCATGTTAGAACTGTGAGACTTGTGAGATTGTTTCTTCTTTGAATTACCAGTGTTGGTCCGTTTATGTGAGTGTCTATTTTTTTCTTTTCTTACCCTTGGTATAATAGGTGCTCACAAGAACTGGTTTATCAACTTTCGTTGATGATTCACCTTTTTCATACACACTTGGTAAACCATTAGAATTAACAACAAACTGAGAATGATCTGGAAGTTTTGCATTAAAATCAAATTGATCAACACATTTATCAAAAAAACCATCAGTGTTTAGAAAATCAAACTCTTCATCAAACAAAAATCATCATCATTAGATGTAGGAGCTTTGGAAGAATTGGAGAAATCAGTGTGTTAATCAATAAATCCCAAAACAATCAAGCAATTACTCAATATATGACAATTAAGATCAAGAACTAGAGAGAGAATCTAGAGAGAGAAAATAGATCTTTATTATTAACCACAAGTCTCAATGAAACAATACGTGCAACTCTAGTTTGTTACCACTCATTACCAAAAGCCACAAGGCTAAAAGCCTATTTATACAACCAAACTAATACAAAACTTAACCACTAAGGAGACTAAACAAGCTTTGACTTTCCTAATACAATAACAATGTTGACTTTTACATCTTTGACTTTCCTATTAAATCTTGGATACATTATTTAGACTTAACAATCTCCCCCTTTGTATTCAAGATTTAATAAAAAATTGATATTGATCTTTAGCTCTAGATTCTTCGGCTTTTGTCTCTTTAACTTTGAACTTTGAAGCTTTCACAGTCTTCAGTCTTTCAGCATTTGAAGAATCTTGAAAAGTCTTTTGAACTTTGTAGCTTTGTAAGACAACATGCCTTGAACACGAAACGGAATTCTTGAAACACCTTTGAAACTTTGAAACTTCTTTCATCTCAAAGAAATTTTTCAAAAACTGTATCTTCATCACATTGATCTCTTGACTGTCTTCAGAGAAACTTTCACAAATCATCTTGATTTAACTTTGAACAATCTTTCATCAGAATCTTTAGAAACAACGGAAACTTTGAAATTGATCTTTGTAAAATTCTCCCTTTTTTGATGATTGAGAGCATCATGATCATCAAAATTTCATCAATTTCAGCACAGTCTTTAATTTCTTCCTTTGTGAACAAATAACAATCTCCCCTTTGACAGTTGTCGTGCTTTGATCTGAGAGTCGTCAATTCATTAAAGATATATATCCGAATCTTTTCAAATTCGGACATAATGAACGTGGTAACCCTGAATCAACAAATGAAACAGTTAGGAATGCCTGTCAGTAACACAAAGTCACTGTGTACAACAAATGCACAATTTAAGGAGTTGGTTTGATGTTGACTCCCCAGGACTTTCATTCAATCATTGAAAAACATAAGGTAATTCTATGAATGTTCTGACAAAAAAAAAACAAATTCTCTGTGTGCTCGTACCTGTGTTTGAAAGAATTAGCACAATGATTGTGTTTCATAAGGCTCGAAGTATGTAAATCACTGAGACAACAATGATTGTTCATGGACTCAATGTGCATGAGAAAGGGTCGAAGGTGGGGCAACTTTCCTTCTTTTTCAATTTCAGTATCTTCCAAGAGAAGAACCAATAGATTATGTGTTGCTTCCCCAGAAAATGTGAAACACTCTCTTTTTAAGAAAAGAATGAGTAGCTGGTGGGGTTGTATGCAAGAGATGGCAAGGGCTATTTGCCTATTTCAATGATGGTCACCAAAGAAATGTGAACCAATCAGTAATGTGGCTGCCCGACACAGAAAGATGTTTGGTGTAGAGTTCTGATATTCTTTTAACTCTGATCTCATACCCTCTTTCTTTTAAACATATAAGCTCACATCTAACCAATCTCTCATTTCCATTTTACCTCATCTCACTCCCACACTCAATTCTTTTAGACCCCTCTCCCCTCAATCACTCAAAGGATTTATTCCGAGGTAGGAAACACTGGTTATCGTGAATCCATGGAAGATCTATGAAGCACTCACATTGAATCCCATGTTCCTAAAAGTACATGCTGGTCAATGATTTTCTTGATATGTAAAGCACAAGAAATCATATGTCAGTGTATGTATGCTCATCAAAAATCAGAAATGAAATTTGAGCATTTTTAAACATTTAATATTTCTCAAAACTTTATATGAATGAATAATCAAGAAAGAATAGAAATGTTTTGAGAATCTAACAATGGTAAAGATCAGATCAAATGAAATGGCTAGGGTATCAAAGAACGGGATATTTTGTTTATATGAACAAATATAAACAGTTTAGCAATAAAGGCACAAATTTGAAAAAGATGAATGATGCTCAACAACTTTGAAAACAAACGGGGGTATTACCATCGAAAAATTGGTTCGAATTTGAGACATGGTAATAACAATTTTAAATAAAATACTGAACCGGTGTGTGTGAATTCTTTGGAAACACACGGTCAGTTAAACATTAAAGCTCAAAATTGAAAAACATTTAAAACTCACTTCTAAAGTCATAAATTCTTTTGAGAACCAGAAGTGGTTTGAACATTTTAAGAAAGCGTTTTTCATGCTTGAAAGTTGTTCTTCTTCCAAACAATCAGAGATCTAGATTAGGAGATATTTACCTTTTCAGCTCCCCCTCAAATCTTGAAAAAATGATTTAAATATTATAAGCTCCCCCTGGATATTAGCATAATATCCTTCTTTGAACATTGAAAAACAGGTCCTGGTCTGTAATTTGATCAGAAGCCACTTTATTCACATCAATTATTCAAAAATAAAATGACAGAAAGCAGTAAAACAGTTTATAGTATGAGTTCTGATTTGAAGTAATCAGAAGTCATCACCTTTACTCCCCCTTAAATTAGGCATCTGAAATATGTCAGTTAAAACAGGATAGAGATCAGACACTCCCCTTTGAATTGTAGACCATCATATCAGTAAAATCTATCAGTGAAAAAGTACATGATAGAGATCAAATCAATTCTCTTATGATGTAGACCATCATATCCATCGGATGCAAAAATAGGAGTAAGGTCTTTTGATCGCTGAGGTCCGAGTCCTAAACTGTTGTGTTTAGAAGTCAAACTCCTTTGATGAATGGGTCCGAAGCTGTGTACTTAGAAGCCATAATCTTGACATTGAGGTCCGGGTTTTTGAACTGCTGTGTTCAAAAGCCATTATCTTTCAACTTTGAAGTCCGGGTTTTGAACTGATGTGTTCAAAAGCCATTATCTTCTTACTCCCCTTGACTTGAGGTGCCTGCAACACAAAACCAGTTTTCTTCTTTGGTACCCACTGGTATTTGGATCTAGAAATGTTAGTTGCAGTTCGTGTGGGGGTTACAGAGTAAGAACCATACTAGAAATGATCACTGGTCTTGTGGATATGATCATGTGTCCAACAGTAAGAACAATAAAATTTATTACCTGAAAACCTGAGTAATTGATCTTTTGTGTACATATGGTCAGGTTTACCTTTATGCTCTTTGTTCTTCTTTGCTTTATGTACATGTACACATGATGTCTTCCCTTTTAGCTCATCTGACATCTCATCTTTAACTGGTTTCTTCTGCCACACCAGTTTCTCTTTCTTGAAGCTTTTCCCTCTTGAATATGTACCTGAACCATCTAAATATCTATCATAGAAAATGTTAGTTCGATGAATCTGATCAAAAGATTTAGCTGACTTTTGTGAAGAGACAAATTTCTGAGTTGATCTCGAGACAGACTTCTCAAGCTCTTTGACCTTTGAAGCAAAATTGTCTCTTTCTTTTACAAGCTCGTCAATCTTCTTCGAGAATTCAGACTTCGTCTTCTGCTTTTTCAGCGCATTAGCAGATAGGTCAGATAGCTTGGTAGTCAGCTTTTTGATCTCATTTTCAAATAGCCATCGATTTTCTTCAAATCCTTTCTCTGGCCGGATAGTTCTTTGAAGAATCCCACACTCTTCTGTTCTATGGCCTTCTTTTCCTTAGCAAACTTCTCTCTTTCCAAAATAAGTATTTTCTCAAAATCGGAAATTTGTTGAGAAAATTTTATGCATTTAAGCTCAATTAACTTTTTCTCTTCAAAACATTTCTTTGAGAAATCTGAGAACTTCTTTGAAAATTTTTTCTTTTCAGTATCAAAATCAGCTTTATTTTCAGCAAGCTGTTTTCCAAAATCAAATAAGTTCTTTATAAGCTCAACATTCTCAGATTCCAATTTTTTTATCTTCTCATCATTCTGCTCAGAATATCTTTTCAGAAGTTCTTCATTGATATTCTTTAAAGCACTGGTTTCTTCTTTCAATGAAATGATTTCAGTAAAATACTCTCTTGACTTTTGCGTGTGAAAATCAACAGCATGATCCAGATTAATTTTCTCTAATTCCAGCTTTCTAATCTTCTCTTCAAGATCTGTAAAAAATCCCATGATTAATGAGTAATCAGCTTAATATGAATGATCGTTCCAAACTATATATCAGAAAATCAAAATTCAGATTAAATTGAAATCTAGCATAAAATTTAAAAAAAAAAATGAACAACACTTGATATAGCGCAAAGTCGAGGTTTTCGTGAACTGTTTGATGCGCAAAGTAAACTTCTCTTGATCAGCGAGATACGCAAAGAGAGCTTTGCGCGAGCCAAGTAAAATGCAAGATGAGGTTTGCGTGAGCCATGAGATACGCAAACTAAGCTTTGCGTGAGAAGTTGGTTGCGCAAACTGAGCTTTGTGTGAAACCCTTGAAGCGCAAAGTAAACTTTACGTATGGAGTTGATTGCGCAAACTATGCTCTTCGTAATCCAAGTATGGTGCAAGGTAGCTTTGCATGAACCGAAGGATGCGCAAAGTGAGCTTTTCGTGAGCCGAAGGATGCGCAAAGTGAAATTTGCGTGAGTCAAAGGATGCGCAAATCTGATTTTGCGTGATAGCCTTGTAACGCAAATGGAACTTTCAAAGTCCGGAAAATCTTGCGCAAATGTCTATGAACACGAAGATGAACTTGCGCAAATTGTATGAACTTGCGCAAACCGTGGATCTTGGCTCTTTCTTTCTCAAATTGATCCAAATATGCAATTTTGATCTCAAAAATATATCAGAATCATCGAAAAACACTTCGAAACACAAATTTATTATCAAATTTCGATTAAAAACAACAATTCACACGATTTCGTTCAAGAACAGAGTTCGAACAAATATTTCAAGAAAAGTTCAAAAATTGAAAATTGACATTGATTTAGTTCGAATTATGAAATGAAATCAATACAAGAATCAATCCTCAACTAAAATCAAATCCAACACTTCCATTTTCTTACACTAAAACCGATTTTCAACAAAATTCGTATGAACAGTACAAAAACACGAGTTCTTGAAAATTTTCAGAAAATCTCAATTTTCGATCTAAAAAACTCCAGATTTCAATTCAAACTCTGATCAAATCATTTCTGAAAAGTTTGGTTCAGCTCTGATACCAATTTTTAATCAATAAATCCCAAAACAATCAAGCAATTACTCAATATATGACAATTAAGATCAAGAACTAGAGAGAGAAAGTAGATCTTTATTATTAACCACAAGTCTCAATGAAACAATACGTGCAAGTCTAGTTCGTTACCACTCATTACCAAAAGCCACAAGGCTAAAAGCCTATTTATACAACCAAACTAATATAAAACTTTACCACTAAGGAGACTAAACAAGCTTTGACTTTCCTAATACAATGACAATGTTGACTTTTACATCTTTGACTTTTCTATTAAATCTTGGATACAATATTTAGACTTAACGCAGTGTTTATAAAAACAGTAGAAAATACCATTTGTTCTAATCCAATCAAAATTATTTCTTCTTCAAGAGTATTCTCCAGCTCAGAAATTTTACTTTCTAAGATGAGTGGAGGAACATATATATTTCCTTCAATAGGTTTTGCCTCCATTTCCTCTGTAGAATAACTTTGAAAATAATTGTTTGAAATAAATTTTGACTGTTTAGAATTGTAACTAGAATTCAACTTTTCATAACAAAAAGGTAGTTGCATTTTAGTTTTATTTTTCCTTTTCTCATTTCCCTTAGCCTCTTTTTCATCTGATGATTTTGTCCATTTGACTTTGAGTTCAAAATGTTTTTGTGCTAGTTTTAGAAATCCAAAATCATATAAAGCAGACAGTTTTAAAATACCCTTCTTCAAGTAATGAGGATTATTGTAATCGATACCCTAATACTCATGAAAAGAAGGTTGTCTTTCAAGTCATCTGGATGAAAACTCATCTCAGAGACTATGGCTTACATTATGACAGAATTCCAATTCTGTGTGATTCCAAAAGTGCCATAACCATCTCTACCAATCCAGTACAACATTCCAAAACAAAGCACATTGATGTAAGGTACCATTTTCTGAAAGATCAAGTTGAAAAGGGAACAATTGAGATGTATTTTATACCAACTGAACTCCAACTTGCTTATATTTTCACAAAAGCTTTAGATGAACGAAGGTTCAATTTCTTAATTAGCAAGTTGGGAATGTTGAACATGTCTACCTAACACAAAGGAGAAAATCAGAGTCTCTGATCCAATCATCAGAGCCTCTGACATGAGTAGCATGTTCAACCCAAGAGCCTCTGAAATGGTCAAGATCGTTCTTTTATATCTCTAAGCATCTGTCTAGGGGGAGAAGATAAAAAGAAAACAGTATTTGGTTTAGGGGGAGCAAACGAAAATACTTTTCATTCGATCTAAGGGTGCTTCAGAAAAATGGAAGCATCAGAGTCTCTACTCTTCTCTCTGATAACACATATCAGAGTCTCGGAACGTTTCTCTGATATTTACCATTGTTTTCTCAAATATTCAATGCATCATTCAAGGGGGAGTAGATAAAGTTTAGTCAAGAGAGAATAAGGGGAGGATTATAAATCCTTTTACATGTTCAACAATCTTTAATATCATTTCAAATTGAAAATTTACATTTTCTGAATCCTTTTTCACACTTATGATATCTTAGATTACTTCACAATCAAATTATTTTTAGACAACAAGGTGAAAGGTTTGTCTAGTCAACACCAATAACTATTCCATTTCAATATTGGTACTGGAAGCTCTTCCTATTTTCTTGGCAACTACATACATAAAGTGCCACAGTTACCAAGAACACGTGTCACCACTTGAATGAGTGAAAGGTCAAACGGCCTCAACCAAAGGGTCTAATCACTGCCACTTCACCTTATGCACTCGAGTGTAATTTTTTCTAAATATGGATATAAAAACAATTTTAAATCCGGATGTCCATTTTTACAAATTACCCTCTAGCACTCTTTCTCTCTCTCACTAAGCACTTGAACTTCATCTTCTTCGCTCCATCTCTCAAATGTCGTCTTCAATGGAATGGTGCAAACTTTTTCCCAAATCCGGTGAACCTTCAAGAGTGTATCGTTTTATGATCATAGATAGAGAGAGAATCTAGAGAGAGAAAATGTACGCTCAAATGAAACAGTAACTTGTATTTAAAATGTGAAAGTTCTTCCAACCAAATAAGCCAAGGGGACTTAAATACCCCAAGGCACTTACAAGACAGAAAAGAACTAAAAGCACTGAAAGATAAAGGAAATAAATACAATGATTACTATAAAATCAGATCTAACAATCTCCCCCTTAGTAATCATTGGCGCCGAGGTCTTCAAAAAACAATCTTCAAAAACAGCATTGACCATCTAGGCGACTTTAAAGGATCATTGACGTTCTTCTCGTTGACGAAGTCTGTTCAGCCCAACTAACACTTCCAATCGTCGTAGAGTTGAACGGAGATTCAGTCTATCTTGAATAGAGACCAAAGTTCTACGGATCAGACGAATTTCATCATTTTCAAAAAGATATGACTCTCTTCTTGTTTCCAAAAACTTTCTTGTAGCCTCTTGTAGACGATGCTCCAACTGAAGTTTGATCACCTTTAGAGTTCCATCAGAGTAATATCCAATCTCATCAATTCGTAGAAAGCATTTTTCACTTGAGTTGTTCTTATATACTACTCCGTATGGATCTTCGATAATGGTGAATAACGGATAAGACTCTAGATTTTGTAAACTTCGGTTGGGCCTTTCTAGATTAACCACAGGCTGAAAACTTTCGACGGCCATCTGGAAGTCAAAAACATGATAAAATCGGATCTGTCGTCGAATGAATCGTTTAATAACGAAAAGAGTTTGAGAAACATCCTGAGTCCGGTGATAAAGATTCCTGAAGTGATCATATAAGAATTCAACATCATCAATTGAAAGATCAATGAAATCAGCCTCTGAAAATTTGTACCGATTGTAGTCTCTTCATTCTACTTCAAGGTCTAGATACCATATGTTCAAAAACTTATTAATTGTGACACTGAGAACTCGAACAATTAGATGAGGAGAAGCAACGGTGTTATTCCTTTTGCGCTGGCACTTGATAAACGCTAAGTATTCAAGCTGATAAGCTTCTGATTCTTTCTCTACTCCAAGTATGGCATATATATTGATTGTCCTTCTTCTAGAAACAAAGATGTTGCTTTGGATATCTTTAAGAAAAGCTGTTCTGAGTCTAGAAGCCATATATCTCTGTTGTAGATTTCTCTGCCTTTGCTGCCTAGTTAAAGCTTCTCCTTCTTCTAGAAGAGATGGAGGAATTACCGGTTCGGAAGAAGGAATATCTGCTTGAGCTTTAGATGACTGACCAACTTCAAATGCACTTGACGAAATATTGGTTGTCGGAGCAGAACTAGTTACTGGAGTAGATGAAGGTTGATCATCTTCTGGAATCTCACCTTGACTCGGAAGATCAGCATATAGCAATTCAGTCTCTTTTGTATCTGATGCATCCATGAAAACAGTATCATCCTCTGTATCAGATAAGATGATGATATTGTTGCAATCTTCTTCTTTAACTTGAGAAACTTTCTCAAATCTAACTTCTTCATCATCATCTGAAGTTATCTCTATAAAGTTCGCGAAGAAAGATCTCATGTCATTTGCTGCTTCCGACTCTTCATCTTCATGAGCTCTACCTGAGACATCTGGATCCACATAAACTACAATTTGCATATTAAAATTTGCTTCAGACATATTAAATTCATTATGCAAAGCAGTTACATCAGCATTGTCAATCATGATATTCACTAAATCTTGGATACTGTAATCTTGAACTGTATCAGCAGTCTTTTCTCTATCTCCAGCCACTTCTTCTTGAACACCTTCTCGTGCTTCAGAAGACCCTTCTGTTCTTTGTCTCTTTGCCATCTCCCCCTCATGGCCTTGATGATCGGGATCATCTTGGTCATGTCGGCGTTTAAGAGACGGGCCAGCCTCAGTCCTGCATGATTGCTCTAGATGATCAATCTTGTTAGATAGATCGGAGAAAGTTTGTGACATAAAAGAACGAAGATCAGATAAACTGGATCTAACTTCTGATCTGAATTCCTGAAATTCATGAGATAAAGCATTAATGCGATCAGAATCGGAAGAGGAAGAAACTGGAGGCGGCGTTGGCTGGAAGTTCCTCAGCAGAGAGATCAAATCTTGATCTTGATGTTGTGACGGAGACATAGATAGAAGACGCACATAAAGAAGATCAGATAGCTCAGAAATCGGAGCATCATGAATAGAAGCCCTGGAAATCCCCGCAGACTGAGTGAATATTGACGGAAAAGGAAGAGATACAATCGGTGATGTAGATGAAGACACCGCAGAAGAAGGTTCCCGAAGAATCACCCCTGAAGAACGGCGGAAAGGAATCTCAGGAGGAAGAACCGAAGTATCTATCTCTGGCATTTTCCCTTTGAAAAACGACTTCAGCTTGTTAATATCTTCTTCTTTTTGAGCATCCACCCTTTCTGAGAACTAACGAATTACCTCATTCAGAGTTGTAAATTTCTCAGAAGAAACACGTGCAGGAACCATAGAAAGCTCAACAGCAGAGACAGTGGTAGCAGTAACATCAACAGTAAAAGAAGCAAGAGCTTGACTCTGTGTTTGAGTGGAGGTTTGAACAAATGAGATATCCAATTCATCAACGTTTAAACGGGCAGCAGAGGGATCAATAGACACCGATTCATCTTCTGAAACATCTTCTGAGACAACAACCACTTCCGGTGTTCTTATTTTCCGTTCAGACACTTTCATGTTGGATTGATCGGCATCATCATCACCATCGTCTGAATCACTTGTTGTATTTTCATCATCATCAGAAAGATCATCATTTGTTGCATCATCATTAGCAACTCCAGTTTCATCAGGATTGGCATCTTCTCCAATATCAGCAGTAACAGTAGTGGCTTCAGCTTCGATAGCAGCAATGACAGATTCCACTTGATGAGTAGCAACATCTTGTGGTGCTGCAGAAAGATCAACATCTGTCTCTAGTGTAGTTGCAACCGCAGTAACTATTTCCTGAGTAGTTGCTTCAACTTGCTTTTCATGAGAAGTACTAGTTGGAGTGCCATGAGAAGGTTCTTCCTGTTCAGCCTCTACAAATTCATTTTCTAAACAATAATCGATGACACTGTCATTGGTCATGTCAGCATAATTGGCAATAAGACCATAAGGAATGGTCATAGAAAAAGTGAATGACTTCTTCTGTTTCTGAAGATAAAGCATCTCGGAATCCTGAACTTGCGGCCAAGATAATCTACGTGGAATGGCCGGATTGGTTCGAAACATGCTTCTAATAATCAGCTTGAGAAACCTGATAAAAGGAATGAACTTTCGTCGCTTGTTGGTTAACTTGTCTTTCACTACTTCAGAGAGCTCGGTCCAGAAAATAATCGTATAGTCGACATGCAGGTCATAGACTACTGCATGGAACAGTCGAAGATAGTGAAGACTAGAACTATCTGTGCCGGTATGTTTAGAAGTTAAGCACCTGTTGATGACAGAAAATAAAGAATACTAGACAGGAGGAAGATTAGACTTGCAAAGTCTACAACCTTTTGCAGTGAACCAACATAGCCTAGTCATTTGATGCCCTCAAAAACTTCCTCTTCGGATGGAAAGTTATCATACGTTGTCCTTCCAGGTCTAGAAGTAGGCTCAGGAAGCTCAAGAATCAACCGTAAACGCTTGTAAGAAAGATATGAATCAAATTGATCAATTTTGAGATCAAATCGATGAGGACGTGCCAGTTCGTTCTTAGTGATAGTGTGCCAAACTTGCTGAACATAGAGTTCCGGAACATCAGCAACTGAACAGAGAGCTTGAGAGAGCGGATGTCCACGAAGAATGGAGAGTATGACAGGATGAATCTTGATGCGATCAAAGTCAACAAAGTAGTTGTTACGCTTATAAGGCATGTACATGATGTTAGGAAACACATTATTTGGAGTTTGCCTAGATATAGAAAGATCAGCCCCAACAGACGGAACAGATGGCATAGGTGTATCATGAGATGCCTGATCAGCCGGATCCTCAAGAACGACATTCTCTTCTTGAATCATTGGATCAGTATTTGTTCGAGAAGACATGATAACCTGAAACACAAAAACAAAACAAAGTTAAACATCCAACAGAAAACATGAAAAAAAATTTCAAGTATGGTTTGCGGGTCCTTAAGGGAACGCAAAGGACGAAATACGTGTCCTGAAGGGAACGCATAGGAAGGAATGCGTGTCCTTAAGGGAACGCATAGGAAGGAATGCGTGTCCTTAATGGAACGCAAAGCATACATTAAAACAACGAAACACGCAAAGAGTTTGCGTGTCACTAAGGAGACGCAAGATAGACTTTGCGTGTTCTTAGTGAGACGTAAACTACACAAAGAAAACAAAACAAACTAGAGGAATGCGGGTCACGGGTGAAACGCATAGTTCACTATGCGGGTCTAAAGGGACCCGAAAAGCGTACTATGCGGGTCTCAAAGACTTGAACAAAAACCCTAGAAGTCGTTTGTTCGAACCCGAAAACCACAAAACTAAAAATCTAAGCACAAAATAACGAAATTAAACCAAAAATAAAACAAACCTGATTGTCGATTATAAGATCTAAACAAAACCCAATACGCAAATCGATCAAAATCAACTCGAATTTGAGTTTTTCGAGATTGATGAACAGTAAAAAAAAAATCGCAAGTCAGAAAAAAAATACACAGTAAGAGACCAGAAAAGAAATCAAAACAAAATAAAGAAACACTAAACAAACTACAAACATATAACGAAAATACAAAAACATACCTGAAATTCCAATGACACAATCTGAAATGAATCAGATGAGAATGCAAGAAGAGAACGCAGAGAGAATGGAAGGAAGAGGAAAAGTCAAACTAGTTCAAAAGGAATAAAAAAAATACACTCTTACTTCTATATATTCTAAAAACAAAGAGCACTAAAAAAAAAATAACTATGAGAAAATTACCTGAAAAGCCCCCATTACTCCCCCTACACAAATGCACAAAATTTATCAAATTAGTTTAGCATTTGCATAGTAATTTCAGAAATACTTACCTTATGAATTTCTGATCAACACAAGAAGTAATTAAACAACAACATTCACTCCCCCTCAAAAACAGAATATTAGCAGATATGAAACCCAGATAAACACTTCGCCTCGAAAAAAGCATAGACCATATGACAAAAACACAGATAGCAAACATAAAGACATCAAAATGAAAGATGATCTTATGGAATATAAATTTTGTAACAACTGAATATATAAAATTTTAAACACTAAACAAATTAAAGTCTACTTAGTAAAATTTCTCAGATTTATCAATCATTTGAAATCAAACATGAGTTGTTGGATACAAAAACAAGTTTCATTGCATATCAAGTTAAGTCATGTTCAACTTCAAACACATGCAAGTATCTATTCAGTATGCTCGCATGCGATCTTTGATTAGCTTCAAGAAAAATGCAATTCTAAACATAAAATGGAGAACTTTGCATTTACATACACTAAGACATCAAGAATTAAGATTTTCACAAAGTTACAGATTTATCGCAACTCAAAATATATCACCAAGTATCAAGAGATGTGTGCTCATTGGCATCTTTTAGCATTGTGCTCATTGGCATCTTCTCATGAGTGTGCTCTTTGGCATCTTTTAAGCGTTGTGCACTTTGGCATCTTTTAATCAAAGAGTTTATTAAGTAAAGAACATGTCGTAAACGTAACTTTCTATCTAACCCTATTGCAGGATTTGGGTTAGCCGCTCCCAGACCAGTTGGCCTTAGGGGACTAGGTGTCAAGCACACCTTGGAACTTACTTTCCCGAATCAGAAAGGCTACATCGACATATCCTTAACCCATTCATACCAGTAAAACATGACTTTCGATCTGATTCTATAGAAGGATTTCTGTTCGATCACTCCCAGATCAATTGACCTTAGGGGACCAGATGTCGAGCATCCCTCGAAACTTACTTTCCCAAACCAGAAAGGTCACAGGTACAAACTTTTAAACTCAAGGATTTCTGTATTTTAAATGCTTAAAAATAAAATCATCTCAATAACTCAGATCTATATCGAATAGCTTAGCCCATATTTTCATTACAATCTACAATTCTGATCACTTAGGATGTTTATGCAAAATAAACCATAAATATGCGACTTACATATCTTTAAAGAAGTATCTAAAGCGTCAAGCATGTTGCTGACTTTTTGATGTTTGTAAGATTTGAAAATTGAACATATAAAACTTTAATATAAACAAAGTGACTTGTAAACGATCCTAGAAACACATTCTATTCAAAAGAAAGAAAATCTGAAAGATTTTACTTTATAGAGTAAAATTTGTAAAGATTTAAACTTTTAAGTTCAACATGCCGATTTCGGAAAGCAAAAAGTTAAAACGTTTTTCATCCAAAGCTTTTGTAAATATATCAGCAAGTTGATATTCAGTTGGGACAAAATATAACTCAATAGTACCTTCTTCCACGTGATGCTTTATAAAATGATATCGCATGTCTATGTGCTTGGTCTTGGTGTGCTGGACAGGATTGACCGATATTGCAATCGCGGACTTGCTGTCACAATATATTGGCACCGTCTTGTATAGCATTCCGTAATCACGAAGTTGCGTTTTCATCCATAGTACTTGAGCACAGCAACTAGTTGCAGCGACGTATTCAGCTTCGGCTGTTGATATTGACACGCAGTTTTGCTTTTTCGACGCCGAACTTATCAGTCTGTCACCCAGAAACTGGAGATGACCAGAAGTACTTTTCCTGTCCAATTGATTACCACCATAATCTGCATCAGAGTAAGCAATCAAACTATAATCAGAACTTTTAGGATACCATAATCCTAAATAAGGAGTTCCTTTGATATATCTGAATATACGCTTGACTGCTAGTAGATGCGATTCCTTAGGATTTGCTTGAAATCGGGCACAAAGGCATGTGGAAAACATGATATCTGGTCTACTTGCTGTCAGATACATTAGCGATCCGATCATCCCCCGATATGTCTTGACATCCACAGCTTTTCCATCTGGATCAAGTCCGATCTTAGTTCCATGAGCCACGGGCGTGCCAATCGAAGATGATTTGTCCAAATTGAATTTCTTCAAAAGGTCAAATATGTGCTTCGACTGGTTGATAAAAATACCATCTGGAAGCTGCTTTACATGTAATCCGAGGAAGAAGTTGATTTCTCCCATCATGCTCATTTGAAACCTGGAGGTCATTAGATCAGAAAACCAAGTACATAGAGATTGATTAGTAGCACCAAATATTATGTCATCTACATAAATTTGAACTAAGCAGATATCTAAGTTAGAACGATTTATAAACAAAGTGGTGTCGATGGTTCCTTTGGTGAAGCCGGATTTGAGCAGAAAGGCAGACAACTCATCGTACCATGCTCGAGGTGCTTGTTTCAACCCGTATAAAGCTTTATCGAGGAAATATACGTAATCGGGATGATTTTTGTTCACAAACCCCTCTGGTTGAGATACATATACTTCTTCTTTCAGTTTACCATTGAGGAAGGCAGTCTTGACATCCATTTGATATACGGTGATGTTTCGATAAGCCGCGAACGCGAGAAACATCCTGATAGCTTCTAATCTAGCAACCGGTGCAAAGGTTTCGTTGTAGTCAATCCCTTCTTGCTGTCGATATCCTTTGGCTACCAATCTGGCTTTGTTGCGAACAACAATACCATCTTTGTCCTTTTTGTTTTTGAATATCCACTTGGTTCCTATGATGCTTTTACCCTTTGGTCGTGGAACAAGTATCCAAACTTTTAGCGCGTCAAACTGATTGAGCTCCTCTTGCATTGCTAAAATCCAGTCTGGGTCTTCCAACGCTTCAGATACTTTGGTAGGTTCAATCTTGCTTAGGAAGCAAGTGTACAAACATTCGTTGGAAGAAGCTGTTCTTGAGCGAGTAGAAACACTTGCTTGAGGATTCCCAATAATTTGATGGATTGGATGAGATCTTGTCCATTTTGTTGTATGAGGGAGAGGATCAATAAGTTCTTGAACCACTTCTAATTGATGAGGAGGATCTTCGGATGAAATAATGTCAGAAGAAGACACAAATATGGTTTCAAATGGAGGAGGAGGTATTTCCATGACATCAGATTCAGGCTCTTGTTGACCATACATATCTTGTACTTCTTGTTGAACATTTTATGCTGGAACAACTTCATCTTCTACAGACTCCTCATGAACAGTTTCAGCAATTTCTGGTTCATGTATGAATTGATCCGGATGATGTTTAGAAGGTATGTCTTGAATTTCAGGAGATACTGAAGCAGCATCAGGTTCAGAGGTTGATGCAGCGGAAGTAGGATTAGATGCACTCACAGATTCCTGATTCAAGACATTTGACACATTATTAGTGTTTGGTTTAGGCACATCATCATAAAAATTGTCAAACAGAAAATCAAGATCAGAAAGATTAGACAGAGAATTAGAAGGATCCTGATTTGTCGACTGTAGTGCAGATTCTGAACAAATTTGTTCAGAAGCTGAGTTTCCAGTAATAGCGGGTTCTGAACTGTGTTGTCCAAAAACCAAATCAGCAGCTTCATCAAATTTGACATTCACTGACTCTATCACTTTTCTTGCAGAGAGGAGAAAGACTCTGTAAGCAGCAGAGTTAGAAGAATAGCCCAGAAATAAGCCTTCATCTGCCTTTGGACTAAATTTGTTCAGATTATCTCTGTCGTTCAAAACATAGCATTTACACCCGAAAGACTTGAAATATTTGATGTTGGGTTTGATACCGTTCATCAATTCATATGGAGTCTTGTTGAACCGGCGGTGTATAATTGATCTGTTTTGAGTATGACAGGCAGTTGATATGGCTTCGGCCCAGTGGGACAAAGGAAGATCTGAATAAGCAAGCATAGATCTAGCAGCTTCCACAAGCGTTCTGTTTCGTCTTTCAACAACCCCATTCTGTTGCGGTGTTCTTGCAGCAGAAAACTGTTGTTGTATTCCTTGATCATCATAGAATGCTTGAAGAGTTGAATTCTTGAATTCTGTGCCATTATCTGATCTTACAACTTTGACATGATTTTGCTTATTTGTTTGAATGGTTTTGATGAGGCTGATGAGAATTTCGGGTGTCTCGTCTTTAGATTTGAGAAATTTCACCCATGTATATCTGGAGTAATCATCAACAACAACCAAAACATATTTCTTCTTACCAATACTCTTTGTCTTCATTGGTCTGCACAAATCAACATGAATTAGATCTAGGATGTCCGCAGTGCAATGTTCAGGCTTAGGCTTATGAGATGCTTTCTTCATCTTTCCTTTCTCGCAGTCCTGACAGAGATGGTCTTTCTGGAAACGGAGGATTGGAAGACCTCTCACGGAATCATTCTTGACCAAGAGATCCATATATTTGAAATTGAGATGAGCTAGTCGTCGGTGCCACACCCAGCTTTCATGAATAGAGGCTTTTGATAGAAGACAAATATATGATGGAACCTTTACTTCGGAAAGATTAATGGTATAAAGATTTGATCGTCTCTTTCCAACAAGTAAGTCCATGCCGCTATTATTCTTTACAGCAACTCTTTTAGACTTGAAACTGACTTCAAGATCTTTATCGCAGAACTTTCCGATGCTGAATAGATTGTGACTTAAACCTTCGACATAACTTACTCTTTTGACAGTTATATTACCTTGAACAAGATCACCATAACCAAGAATGGGAGCCGTCTCGCAGTTTCCAAATTTGACACGACCGCAACATTTTTCTTTAAAATTTGAAAGCAAAGATTTGTTGTCAGTCATCTGTTTGGAACATCCCGAATCCAGATACCATAATTAGTTGTATTTAAATCAAAGAAGTCATTAGATATAGAAGATTTAGTAGAAGAAACAATGTTTAACTTTTGTCTTCTCTTCTTTACTTTTTCAGGAAAATAATTTGCATTTTCTTGAGTGTAAACAAAAGGAACTTCCATTCTCTTGTTGTTTATCCGTTTTTTATCTTCCTGAAATGTAGTTTCTTTAACACTTGTCCAAAGAGGTTTGTATTGAGAACCATATTGTGAAAGACCAAGACATTCGTAATCATAAAAATTGGGAATCTCAAATTTAACTTTCTTTAAAAACTGAGGATTTTTAAATCCAAGACCCCAATTTTCTTTTAACAACTCATAGCTCCTTGGTTTATGCATATGAATTTTTTGTTTAGTTTGTTTTTGTTTATAAAGCTTTTCTTCTAATTCAATTATTTTATCCGAAAACTCTTGATTTAAAATTGACAATTCAGACAAAGAATCATGAGAAGTCTGTTTTTCAATTTCTAAATCTTCTATTCTTTCTTGAAATTTCTCTTTTCTAAACTTTAAAATAGCTTTTTCATCTCTCAGAGAAATCTTCAATTTTTCAATTTGAACAGACTTTTCTTGATTTTCACGTTTTTCGGATAGAAGCTTTGAACGAAAGTCATGTAAAGCATTTGTAATGACATTCATTTGTGATGAAATGAAATTAAAATCAAACTCAGATGGTACCTCAGATTCATCGGTTGAAGTCTCCTCATCCTCATCATCACTGTTGTCGTCTCCAATAAAACACATAGCAGCAGTCTCTTCATTATCAGCTTCATTTTCTGAGTGGTCTAACCAGTATTCCTCCTCAGCCAACAGAATTGTTCCACTTGCTTGCTTCTCAGCCAAAGCTAATTTCTTCTTATAGAATTCAACATCTTTCACAATCTTTGTTCTGCACTCCTTTGAAATATGCCCATGTTTGCCACAGTTGTAGCAAGTCACAACCTTCTTATCTTCTTTCTTTGGTTCAGCTACAGTAGCAGGCTCATATTTGGGAAAGAAAGGCTTTGATGTAGTATCGGGTTCTACCTTTTTTGATCCAGATGAGAAACGAAGATTGTTTGAACCGAACCGTTTCTGATATTTCTTTTGATAGTGCTGACTTAGAAGAATCATGGCTTTTTCCAATGCTTCGCCATTGTCATCTGTTGACCCGTCGTAAGCAGACTCAGTCAAGACTTGCTCAACCATTTGACTAGCTAAAAGAGAGATTGGATCCACAGTCTTTGGCTTCTGCTTATCCAGCTTAGCTTTCTTCTTTAGTACCATGGCTTCATCAGACATCAGAATTTTAACGTTTAATAGTATCTTGTAATTAAGATTTTGGTTATGTAAAGTAAGTTTATTTTGGAACATGATGTAAACTTTGGTTGAAATGTATGGAGGTATTTTATCATTTCCTAATGCTACGTTTATCGAACTGTCATATTCCATATTTCCGCTTTAGCGGGGTGTGACATTTGTTCTTGCTAAGTTCATTCAGCAAAGTCACAAACCTGTCATAGGTTTCTTCTAAAGTTTCTCCCACCCTGCCTCTAAATTCTTCATAATTATTTAGGCAGTTGGAGATTTTAAGCTGATTCCCAACCTTCGAACCCAACATCATCTTTTCAAGCTGATCCCACATTTCTTTGTCGGAGGCCTTGTAGCTGTCAATCTTTACGTATATTTCATTTGGGATTCCTTGAAAGATGTATGACTTACCTAATCTGTCGCCTTTGGCTCTTCTGAGATTATCATCTTCTAGCTCATGAAACTTAAGATCAACTTCAGTAGGCACATTTCCAACCAGGCGAGTCGTCTTAACTGGTTTCATAACCCCTTCTTCTATAGATTTCCTGATGAAATCACCCAGCTCATGTCTGTCAATGAAGTTCAGAAACTGATCCTTCCAGTGTTCGTATTCTCCTTTAAAGATAACTGGTGGCTTGGTGTCAGTTCCTATAGCAAGGGCTTCTCTTGAGGTCATCCTGTATTGATTAAATATGTAATAAGAACTGTATTGACCGTTAGTCCAGATAAAATTTGATCATACAAGAAATTTTGTCGCCCTAGGCAGACTTAGCACGGGGGTCCCGCTATTACAGTTTCGAAAAATTCTCAGAAAAATATTCTAAGTCTGTATTGGAGCAGAGAGGTTTGCGTGTCAAGCACTGTGCGCAAAGTTGAGGTTTGCGTTTCAAATGGGAAGTGCAAAGTTGAGGTTTGCGGGTCTAGTTGGAAGCGCAAAGTGAGGTTTGCGTTTCAAGTGGGAAGCGCAAAGTTGAGGTTTGTGTTTCTAGTTGGAAGCGCAAAGTGAGGTTTGTGATTCTAATGGGATGCGCAAAGTAGACTTGTCTTTTGAAGAGATGAACACAATGGCTTGAAGTTTGCGTTTCTGAGGTTTGCGTTTGTGAGGTTTGCGTTTCTGAGGTTTGCGTTTGTTGACTTGTTGCGAGAAGTGAGATCGAGGTTTGCGTATGCTTTTGGAACCGAGAAGTAGACTTTGCGTTTGGCTTGAGAGGCGCAAAGTGAGCTTTGCGTTTGGCTTGAGAGGCACAAAGTGAGCTTTGCGTTTCTCTTGAGGAGCGCAAAGTTGAGGTTTGCGATTGATGTTGGACGCGCAAAGTTTGAACTTTGCGTGTGTTCGTCCTCTACTTTGCGCTTTATTCGTCCTGTACTTCTAAAAATCGTCTAAAATCTGTATTGAAACGATTTAGCAATACCAAACACTACCCTTATGTCTAGAAACACTTCTAGAACTAAATGTAAGCACTTGATCTCAATAAAACACACTTTTTCGAAAATAATTTGATAGCACAGTGTCTTAAAGCTTTCGACTATTTCTTCACTAAAATCACAAAATGGAACTCGATAAATGATTTAAAGTGAAATCAAACAACAACAACTCTATCTAGCATGCTAATCGATCACAACCTGATCGATTTTAACACCTAAAACACTTAAACACTCAAAATCGATTTTTAAACAAGAACACAGGGTCGTTTTTCAGAAATAAAACTTGATTTGATCTTAATCAGGCTCTGATACCAATTGTGGGTCCAACAATACTTATATCAAGTTCTTAGAAACAACACATTAATCGATTACCAACCTGTATTGATATATAACAACGGTTAGAAGGTTGATCAGATTCAAAGTTTGAATGTGTTATCTGTATTATCTCTTTTACACCTTTTTGTGTGTGTTTTTGTGTGTGATCTTATCTTATCTTGTTAGAGAGATTGAGAGATCACATCTAATCTTAGTGTGTCTAACACACTTCCTACAACTTGCAACAACAAGTTGCATTATAAAACAATAAAACTAACTTAATATCTAACATTTAGATATTCTATCTAACTACCTAACTTAGATAATAACTAACTAAGTTAACTTTATCTAACTATGATAAACTAGATCTAATATCTATTAGAAATAGATATTTAAACTAAGTTAACTAATATAATAAACAAACAATTACATCGACATTTATTACAAACGACATAGACTTTAATATTGAGAGTCGACGTTTCGGCTTTAGCTTCAGATTGCGATCTTCAGATTGGATGATCTTGAATCCAATCAGACTGTGTCTTAACACCTCTGCAGCTGCTGAAATAACAAAACCCAAACTGCCCACAGATGATCGAGTGAAAAAAATAGTTCAGTCAATGGATGCAATGAGGATCCCAATCCCCAGACCCCCACCAAAAGAACCTACCTTCCACGAGAACATCTACAACTATTTGTACAGCACAGAAGATGAGACGGTATTCTTAGCTCCAAACATTCACCCAATGATGAAAGAGGATGTCAAAAGGATGTTCTGGTGTATAGCTGAAGATAAGAGCAAGCTCTTCTCCGAATATGACATACAAACTGTGTTGGGTATCACTCTACATTCCTTCACCAACAAAACTGTGATGTATGCTAAGTGTAATGTACAGAGGAAAGACAGGCAGAAGTATGTCTTCACAGATACGGACTTGGTCAAACTCTGTCCATATGACTTACCTCAATTACACGCCTACACAGTAAAGAGGCTAGGTACGAGAAAGAAGTTCACCATAGCCAACGGGTGCATCAAAGAGGTAATGCGCAAACATGTAAAATACAATAGCAAAGTTGATTTCCAGACAGCTCTAGAATTGGGAGTCAACAATCTATCAGTTACAGTTCTAGATGACCTGATCCCTAGCATAGAAAACATTCCAAGCAACTCCTTGATCGTATAACCCGTGAATGGCTTCGTGTACAAAGACGATGATGGACGAAAGAAGATATTCAAGACAAGTCAATGTCACAAGTATTCAAATGACACTCTGATGAAACTAAAGACGACCATAAGCCACGGAGTGGGGACTGAGAGAGTGCAATGGGGGCATGCAGGGAAGATGATCTACGATATCGATGCTCAATTGAAGTTTAGGGATTTGATCAGGTCAATGTGCAGTTAGCTAATAGCTTTAATAATCCCATTGATGATTTCCCTTTGTAATTTCATTTGTATTATGTACTTGTAATGATCTTTTGAAATGAAATTACTTTTACAGATATTCATTAACACCTCTTGCTTTCTAGAATTGAAGTACTTCTGTAGATTTTTATTTTTCAATACTAAGGGGGAAATTGTTAGCTCCAAATAGATTAGTCTTAGAAGTATCGAAAAATTATCTAAGTATCAGTTCCATAGAAGTCTTCTACCTCATACACCAAGTCTCTCAAGCAGCATTGATCAAAACATCTGTCGACTACTTCTCGAGAAAGACTTAACCAGAGGATCACCTTCAGACCACAGGGCCTCTGTGATCCTTCACATAGCCTCTGTGCAGGCAACCTCTCGGATTAGAAGACTTATTTATTTTATGAGGACCAATGATCATGTGCCTCTCACATGACCCTCCTGTACGAAGATCCTGAAGATCAAATAGTACACACACGATGGATTACTTTCGGGTATCTATTTGTGTGCTCCACGATCTCTATATGTAGGGAGAACCATCTGCCATTGTTGGTATGCAACACACAATTCACACACGCCTGAATTCTTGAGTGATACTATTGTAGAAAGAAAAATCACACAGTGGTATGTGTTCTTGGTGTAATCTTTTAAGTTAATGAAGATAACCCATTGAGTAAATCATTATTATTCTCGTTATCTTTATTACTTGTGTGTGCATCTACTGATATTGTATTTCCCAATCACACTCAAGCAATCTAACAATCAAGATATTGACAATATGAAGTTCTAGAGAGAGAGTATAGAGAGAGAAAGTAATTTTGTGTTCATATATCTGACAATGTTAAAGCCACCACTAACAAAAACAACATACAAGGTATTTATACCTCATATTACACTCATATACCTATTTCACCAAGGCATATGAAACATTGACTATTCTAGAGACATGGACTTTATTGACTTTACAGACTTAGACTTTTCCTATTAAATCTTGGATACAATAATACACTAACATTCTCCCCCTTTGTATTCAAGATTTAATAAAAATTTGACATTATTCTTCAGCACTTTGATTCTTCAATCTTTAACTCTGACGACTTTGAACTTTGAAGCTCTTTCTGAAGTTGTTGAAGAATCTTTAAAAGTCTTTAATACTTTGCATCTTTGGAAAGTCAACAAGTCTTGAAAAAACAAATCATTTGAAGTCTTGAATCATTTGAAATTTGAAATTCTTTAACTTCTTTGAAACTTCGAGGGATCTTTGAACTTTTTATCTTCATCTCTTTGATCTCCTGACCATCTTCATTTAAACAAACTTTCACGAATCATCTTAACTTTGACTTGTCTTCAGAAATCTTTGAGAATAACTTCTTTTCATCTGATTTGAACTTTTCAGAAAATTCATCACAAGTCTTGACTTTATAACTCTGAAATTCCTTGAAATTGATCTCTGTAGATTTCTCCCCCTTTTGATGATTGTGAGGCTCATAATCATCAAAACTTTCTCAATTTCCGCACTTTCTTTGAATCTCCCCTTTTTACCAATATTCTCCCTCTTTGAGATACATTTGACAGTCTTCGCCCTTTTGATCTGAACAGCTGAATCATGAATTGTATATACCTGAATCTTTTCAAATCCAGATATAATAAACATTGTAACCCTGATTCAACAAATGAAACAGTTAGAAGTGTCTGTCAGTAACACGGAGTTACTACATACAACAAATATACAATATAAGGAGCTGGTTTGATGATGACTCCCTAGGACTTCCATTCAATCATTGAAAAACACAAGATTTATCTATGAATGTTCTGACTGAAAAACAAATATTCTGTGTGCTTGTGCTTGTGTATGAAAGAATTTAGCACAATGATTGTGTTTCATAAGGTTCAAATTGTGTAAACTGTTGAGACATCAACAAGTATTACACAGACTCAATGTGCATGAAAGAGGTGCGAAGGTGGGGCAACGTTCCTTCTTTTTCAATAACTAAATCTTTCGAGTGAAGACTAGATAGCAGATATGCTGCGTCCCCAAAGAAAATGAAACATTTCTTTGTTAAGAAAGAAACGAGTGGTTGGTGGGGTTAATGCAAGAGTTGGCATGGGCTCACTGCCTTTTTCAATGATGGTCACCAAAGAATGTGAACCAATCAGATTTTGTTGTTGCCCGGCTCAGAAAGTGATTGGTGCAGAGTTCTGATATTCTTTTAACTCTGTTATCACACCCTCTTTCTTTTTATCATTATGCTCACTTATAACCAAACTCTCATTTCCATTTTACCGCTCCACACAATGAGAAAAACTCAACCGAATGAGTTATCTCCCCCACTCTTTGATTTATGACCCCTCACCCCTCAATCACTCTAGGATTACTTCCTGGGTAGGAAACAATGGCTAACGTGAATCCATGGAAGTTCTGTTTAAGTTCTCACACAAATCCTATGTAATTTATCCTATAAAGAATGATTGTTCAACAGTTTAACTTTAGCAGTTAAGCTCAAAAATGTATTATGGCATTGTCAAAATGTATGCTCATGACAAATATGAATGAAATTTGAGCATTTGAACTTTGAAGATCTCTCAAAACAAGGATATTGAATGAATGAAATGAAATAAAGAGAATTGTTTTAAGAATCTGACAATGTATCAATCAGATCAAATACAATGGTTAGGGTATCAAAGAAATTGATGGTTTGTTTATATGAACGAATATAAACAATTTAACAATGAAAGCACAAATTAGAAATGATGATTGATGCTCAACAACATTTGAAAGCAAACGGGAGTATTACCATCGAAAAATTTGTTCGTTTTGAGACATGGTAATAACAGATTCAAATGAAGTATTGAACCGATGTGTGTGAATACTTTACAGTATATAGACAAGATAATACGCAAGTATTGATCTTTGGAAACACACGGTCAGTTAAACATTAAAGCTCAATAATGAAAAACATTTAAAATCACACTTCTTAATTCATGAAATCTTTTGAGAATAGAGAACTGGTTTGAACATTTAAGAAAAACGTTTTTCATGCTTGAAAGTTGTTCTTCTTTCAAACAATCAAAGATCTAGATTAGAAGATTTTTACCTTTAAGCTCCCCCTCAAATCATTGATAGATAGATTTTTGTCTATTAAGCTCCCCCTGGATATTTTCAAAATATCCTTGTCTGAACATTAAGAACGGGTCCTGATCTATCATGTGATCAGAAGCCACAATCTTGACACTTAAGTTCGGGTTTTGAACTGTTTTGTTCAAAAGCCATACTCTTTGACTTTGAAGTCCGAGTCCTGAGTTGATTTACTCATAAGTCAACCATCTTGCTCTCCCTATACCTGTGGTACCTGCGAACAGATTTAACAGGTTTTGGTACCCACTGGTATTTGGGTCCTGGTATGTTAGATTTAGAAATCCACCTCTTATTAGATTTATATCTTTTAAAATACGAAATCTGAGAAGTAATTCTGTAAGATCCGTACCAGTTATGAGCAGATTCTTGTTGGATGAAATCATTCTCTCCACAGTAAGAACAACAGATTTTCTTTCGAGCAATCCTAATCAAATGATTAGTCGAGTAATATATATCAGAATTACCAAAAGATTTACCTTTATGCACACTGTTCTTTTTGGCATTTGTTGTGGATTTGAATGATATGTCATTCTTCTTCTCTTCATCAGAATCTTTTACTCTCCAGACCATTTGATTTTTCTTCGATTTCTTTACAAGAGATTTAACATAAAAGTTTGCTGAATCATCAACAGATTTGTCATAAAATAGGTTAGATGGTCTGATCTGATTTGAGTTGACAGTTTGTGATTTGACACTGTTCTGTTTGAAAACATTTTTATCATGAATTGAACTTGAAGCTGTTTTGATAGAACAGACTGATTCTGTTGAGTTATCAACAGGTGGTTGACTAATCACATCAACTGTTACTTTATCTGACAATTCAATGTTTGCAGCTTCTAAGTCTTTTATCTTTTTAGTCAAATTGTTTCTTTCAACATTAAGTGTTTCAAACTTCTGTTTCAAATCAGATCTGGCCTTCTTTTCATTTTGGACATCTGATGATAGAACAGTGATTTTGGATATGAGCTTTGATATTTCAGATTCAAAATGTAAGCGTTCAAGCTCAAAATATTTTTGTAAGTTCTTGGTTTTATCAGAGTTTTAATTGAAAATCCCAGAATTTCTCTTTTCAGTATTTTTCTTTTCAAGATCATAAGACTGCTTCTTTTCTTTGAAAATCTGTCTTTCTTTTTCAAGCAAGTCTTGTAAAGTAGAAATCTGATTGGGAAATTCAGCAGTTTTATCTTCAAGAACTTTTCTTTCCTTAGCAAATGTGTCTCTTTCAGTGATTATTATCTTTTCAAAATCAGACACTTGCTTGGAAAGTTTGAGGAATCTAAGCTCAAGATCCTTCTTCTCTTGTAAAGTTTTCTTGGAAATTTCAGATGTCTGTTGAGTAGAAGATATCTTCACATTTGATTTTTCTTTTTCTGCTTTGAGGCTTGTTTTCAGTTTAGCATTCTTCTTCTCCAGAACAGATATCTGATCTTCAAAAGCCTTCAAATTATTTTGAATCTTGACTGATTGATCTTGCAATTCTAATGATTTATGTTCAGTCGTCTTCAGTTGGATTTGAAGATACACAATCTTTTTCTCTTTGAGTTTGATTTCTTTTTCACATGTTTTAACAATGTTTTCTTTTGAAGAAATCATTTTCTCTTTCTCTTTAATCTCTTTCTCTTTCTATCTAATTTCTTCCTCTTTTGCACTGATGATACCTGCAATATTAGATTTAACCGTATTAGTACACTTTATACAGTCAGGAGTTTTATCAGAGTTTGAAAAATTAAATTTCAACTCCTGAATCTGTTTAAGAAGCTTTGAATTCTGATTTTTCAGATTGTCTCTTTCTGCTTCTATTTTCGGTATCTCAGGCATGTACAAGATTGCCATATCTCTAGCTAAAAGTATAGTATTTCCTCTCTCGTCTGTCTATGGCATCTTGAATAGAATGTTAGCTTAAAAAATGATTGTCAAAAATCAGAAAATTATGACCACTATCAAAATATGTCCCCCCTTGGCAGACTTACCACTTGAAAATAAAATTTTCTCAGAAGAAAAAAAATTTCAACTCTGAAACTCGCAAAGCAATGAAACTCGCAAGGCACTAAACACGCTAGTCACTATTCACTGAGGAACGCGCTAGACGTTATGTGCGCGTTTGAAAAACTCGCAGGCCACTGGTAGCACGTTTCAACACTTAGAAAAAATTTTCAAGACTATCAAACTCACAAGCCGCTACTAGCGTGTTTCGCTCAAACTCGCAAGCTTTGACTTGCGTGTTTCTGAAACTCGCACGACTCTGTTAGCGCGTTTCTGACCAAAAATCAAATCATTTGACTTGCGCGTTTGATGATGAAATCGCAGGCTTTGCGTGCGCGTTCTTCAGACTCTTTGTGTGTTCTTCAATTAATGAACCTTGCGCGTTCTTCGGATGAACTTGCGCGTTTCGTGGATCTTGGGCGTTTTGACACTTATGCACACAAATTCGATTCAACTCTTTCTAAACCTGCAAAATGATTCTCAAGATTGCATCAATATGATCGAAATACAAACTATAACATTTTTCTAAGCAACAAATCTATCTAAAAATTCGAAATTACAGTGCAATTTATCAGATTACAGTGTTCGACATTTTTCAAGAAAATCCAATAAAATCCAAAATTAACACTGTTCTAGTGTTTAAATCGTGAATCTTTGTGAACAAGATTGAATCTATGATATAAAACAAATCCTATTGAATCATTTTTACAATCAAAGAACATCAAATCAACAAAAAAATTCAATCCAACAGTTCGTTCTACGAGTTCTTTGAAATTTTAAGAAGTCAATCCAAATCTGATGTGATGATCCTCCTGAATTGGTTTGGTTTAGCTCTGATACCAATTGATATTGTATTTCCCAATCACACTCAAGCAATCTAACAATCAAGATATTGACAATATGAAGTTCTAGAGAGAGAGTATAGAAAGAGAAAGTAATTATGTGTTCATATATCTGACAATGTTAAAGCCACCTCTTACAAAAACAACATACAAGGTATTTATACCTCATATTACACTCATATACCTATTTCACCAAGGCATATGAAACATTGACTATTCTAGAGACATAGACTTTATTGACTTTACAGACTTAGACTTTTCCTATTAAATCTTGGATACAATAATACACTAACATCTACCAAGTTATTCCAACCATTTTATGCAATAAATGCTTTCACACTCTTATCTGTTAAGCATATTTGTGTTTGCCATATCATTGTTGAGTTAAATTGGGACCCAACAACCCCTAAATACACCTCTCCATTTTCCTTTCCTCCATCGACAAATAAACTTCCGCAAAACGGGCTTTTTCCAAGAACCTTTTCATGTAGCCTTGGACCATCATGGTCCCTTGGTCCAAATGTAAAACTTCTCTTCCAATTGTTTCACCGTAGCCTTTGAAAAAAAAATTATTTTTTAAACAATCCCACAAATTCCTCCCAAGAAGTATTTTGGGTCGCACCCGCTCCCAAGGTACCACTCTCCACGTCCCACCAAAACATAACTTTTGATTTAAGCATGGTCATTGCAAACACCACCTTATCCCTTTCTGCACACTTGCTCGTATCAAAAATTGACTCCATTTTTCGCACCCAACGAATAGCTAGGACTAGATCACACTCTCCTATATTGGTAGGCGGTTTGCAAGATAGGAATATTTTATAATTGCATCCCTTACCTTCCAGAATAGGGCCAACTGACAATGGCTGAGGGTTCTAGATTGACTTCCCAATTCCATAGAAAAAGGTTGACTTTTCTTTGGTCCTCCATCCATCTCTTCCTCATCAGGGTTCGTCATTTCAATCGATTGTTGGTTCCAAACATAGTCTGCAGAGTAACTTGTAACTTCCCAATCTCTGCTTCCAAGTCCTCTCTACTTCCTAGCATGACTTCTACCACGACCACTAACAGAACTTCTTTGGATTGACTCAACAGGTTCAACCTGTGGTTCGGGCATTATGCTACGCCCAGACCCACGGTTCCTTCCTCTTCTTTGAGTTCTAGTTCAAGTGATCCAATTGACACAAAAGCCCTACTGATTCCACAACCTTGTCCCTTTCCACGCCCACACATGTTAAAAGCACCCTTAGGTTCTGCGGGTTCAGCCAGTGTAGCCCCTATAGGAGGATTCTTTCCATCGAGCATCATCGAAGCAGTCCTTCACAATCGACGAGATATCTTTCCAAATTTTGAACTTACACCCTAACATAATTAATAACAAGGTATGCAAGCACACACATGTACCTATAAATTCACAATAACATTGGCCATATGTGATTTTGAATTTATCTTACATGATAGTTATTTCTACCCTATCATAGCTGTTACTGATTAATCCTTATTTCACTCCAAATTTTGAATCTCAGCCCTATACTCCATTTAAGTCTAAGTCTAGTCACTCCCGAAACAACTAGATCCCTTAAACTATGGCTCTGACACCAACCGTAATGGCCACAAATCTAAAAAACAACATAGAATAACTAATGCCCAAACCAACATGGGTAAAAATAGATTTAAAGTCTACAATCCCAAATCCTTCTCAAGAGTTGCAACAGAAATAAGAATAACACTGCTGAGATTATTTAAAACAACTAAATCAAAACAAGTTCTAAGCATCTATCTAACTAGACACAATCATCCAAAGCTCACACTTTCCCCTTCCCTTTGTTGGAGCTCTCAACATGATACCTTCCTGAAAAAGATTTTCACTTTTACAAAAGCTAGGGTTAGACCAAGGTCTAGTGAGTTCTCTCTAATGTATAAGCCCACACATATAAATCCATCATTTTATAAGAATCAAAATAAAACGGCAAGAGCACATACTTGTATAAATAACACCATCATGAATACCTGTGACCAAGCATTTGGGCTACACACCTGCCCTTATTGTGAACGACTTGAAACAAATTCATATCTTCCATTTGGTACACACTTCCCATATGAAAAGCCATCACACGTACCCCCCACATGTATGCATACTTTAAAACTCATCATCAGATGAAGATAGAGTTAGCAATGATTAGGAAGGAAGGAAGGTACTAGTAATCCATTTAAGAGAACTTTACCCTAGAAAAAGTAAAAAGGAAGGGAAAGAAGTAAATTTTTCTAACTCGGAACGAAGTAGAAGCTAATAAAATATATACTATAGGGACTAAACAAATCTTGTGAGTCATAATTAAGAGACATAATAAATATATTTTAATTAATGTACGAGAGATACGCATAATATTTCTATATAGAAAGAATAACGTCTTCTCATGTATAAATAAACTTACGGTTCAAAGTTAATGTCATGAAAGGGTTTTAAGTCAATCTATTAGAGAAATAGTAGAAAACTAATGACATTTTGCTTTGTGGTGGTTTCTTTAAAAAAGTTCATTAGATTGTTTTACGGTTCATAAATTGTAATTTTCTTTCTAACTTAGTAAAAACAGAAGCATGAAAATTATGTTTTCTTAAATAAGGAAAATAATAATATCTACATCAGAATGATAAAGAGTAGGTCTAAAATGACTATCTACATTAAGCTACATAAGCAAGAGCCTCACATAGGAACAAATATGAACCTTATCCCATATCTCATATTGCCTACTATTACTTCATGCTTTTGATATCTTCTTCCACTTATATGATATTCAAGATTTTAGAACAAAATGAGGTGTTGAAATGTAAATAATAAAACATATGGTAGTTATATTTATAAAAATTGTAACCTAGAATTATGTCTTCATTATCTAAACGAACCCGGAACATGCCGTTGGGAAGCGATTCAATAATTAAGACTTCATGAATCAATTGTGGTAATTGTGGTATTGATTTTTTTTGTTGAAGGTCGATGAAATGAAGTCTATTTTTAAATATATTTGAGTCATAGAGTTATTTTGATCCGAACTCTTTTATTGATTTGATGATGATCCTTATACTTCGTGAAAATTACTTTAACTGTTTGTGAGTTAATAGTTTCAGCTTCAGTGATCAAACACTGAGCATGTTCAGTGATCGCTGAACATTTATTTGTAAAGGGTTACGGGCGGTCATTTTACTAGAGGTTTATAATCTACCCTTGTGTGATTCTTGTTGTTCATATAAGTAATACCTGAAGACAAGTCTCACGCTGAAAAAAACTCTCAGTAGAAGTCCAAGACCAAGGTGATGATAAACACAAGTTTATTCATGATCTCAAGCGGGATTCAGTGACACAATGACTAGTCTACAAAGTTTAACAAATATGATCAAGATTTTGTGCTAGCTAAAGATGTTCCACAGTGATAGCTGAAGAAAAACACCAGTGATAGTTGATCAAAAATCATATATATAAGATTTGTTGTCTTATCCTCTTGCACAAATAGTTCAATAGTACATGCATTAAATGCATAGGGTATAAATAGGAGAGAAGACCTTCATCTCCAAGGATCCTCTCTTCTGCATATTTGAAGAAATCTTTTCTTCAAAATCTTATTTCTCTTATTCTTATTTTCTTGTGCAAGGAACTTAGTGATGCTCAAAAGATTGTTTAGATTAGGTTTTCCTTATCTATTTTAGCAACAATCTGTAAATTCTGTTTTTGATTTCTCCTTAATCAATAAACAAATTTAAAAAGTAAAATTGTGTGTTTGTATTCAACCCCTCCTCCTTCTACAAATTTAAACCCTTGTAGAACCCTTATTGGGACCAACATCTGGTATCAGAGAAGATTGTTTAATCTAATAAACAAGATCTTACTTAATCTCTTCCTTGTTTTTCTAAAACATGGCACTTAACACAAACTCAAAGTACTATGACAATGGTTCCTTTGCTAAACGTCCACGATTTAGTAGAGACAACTTTGCTCTATGCAAAAAATATGATCCTCTTTCTTGAAGGTATGGATCCCACTATTCCTGAATATGTGGAAAATGTACCTTATGTTCCATATGTCGTTGCACCCGTTGTTCCTGCTACCGCCAGTATTGAGGCCATCCCTTAGAAGGAAATAGCCAAACAAGTCCCTCACTAGAATGATGAAGTGTGACACCAGTATTTTTGGTACGATCTCATTTAAAAGATTCAGTTTACCTTTAGTCATTAATCCATCATGTCGTACCGTTATCGTTAGAACTTAATGCTTGGATCATGGGCTTCGCCGGTCAAAATATGGGAATTTGGGTTCGGTACATTCGGGGCGATAATGCCCGCGAATGTGACAAAGGTCACTCTCGCGGGGCACTCTTGCGATAGTTGTACCGTGGCTCGAGTAGTGAAGGCGATAGTGCCCGCGATTGTTACAAAGTTCACTCTCACGGGGCACTCTCATGACAATTGTACCGCAGGTCTTGGGGTAGCGGGCGATTGTGACTGCGATTGTGACACGTGGCAATATCGCGATCGGGGTGCAGGCCCTTAAATTTCATTTTCACGACTCATAACTCATTATCTGATTTGGGGAGCTGACTTGGGCGATTTTTATTGGTGAAAAGTAGGGTTTCTCTTCTCCCTTTATTGATTGCTTCTAGTTTTGAGCATTAAATGATTATTTGTGGTTTAATCTAGGTTTTTGGTAACTTTGACCTCAAATGATTAAGGATTTAAAGCTTCTTGTGATTCTCCTCTTTCTCTAAGTTCATCCATTACCTAGGGTTGAGTATAATCCTTGCAAGGTGAGTTCCTCCACTCCTTAAAACTTCTATATGGTTGTATATATATATATATATATATATATATGGATGGGGTTTTTGAGTCATCCAAGTTCTTATCATAATTTGTGTTATGGAAGTTAGGGTTTGGTAATCCCAAGTATGAATAGGATAAATGTTCCTTTGAACTAAGAGTTATGAAATACTATGTTTTATGTTATCTTATAAATAACCCTAAGTCTATGGGATTTTGGTGAACACAAAAAGGAAAACTAGGGTTTTGAGAAATGTGAGTATTGGTTTAACTAATGATAATCATGATTTTAATATGGAATGTATTTTGGTATATTGTTGTTGGGTTATGCTTTCTAAGTTCCCTCAATTATAAGAGCCAAGACTTCATAAATTGTACCTTGGCACATAAGAGTTGCTCATATACATTATTTAATTTGAGTAGGGTATGTATTGGCATGTGTTGGCATTTAGTCTTAAGTGCAATGGATCCATAGGCACGGTACTACAATGTCTTGTCCGGACATTTTGTTAGAGCATAAATATGTTGGATACAAGATCAAGAAGATCAGAGGTCAAAGTACAAGAAGTTAAAAGCTGGAAAGTCAACTCTCAACAAAGTCAAAGTCATTTTGTAAATAAAGTCAAAGTCAATGTATTGTTTTGTATTTTGTTTTGTTTCCTTTGTATTTGTGGCTTAGTATAAATAGTATTGTTTTGTCTTAATAGATATATGACTAGAAGAAATTGTACGCATTCAGAGAGAGTTTTAGAGAGAGAGAGATTTGTAGAGAGAGAGTTGCAAAACAGTTTGTAATTCATTTGATTTGTGAATTGAAATCTAAACAGGTATATTACATATTTTTTTGTTTGTTTGATTGTTATTACAACTTGAATCAGGGACACACAATTGGTATCAGAGCAGATCCAGATTGAAATCATATCAAGAAAATGGTTCGACACTGTTTCATTGAAGTTTAGATTCGAATTTTGAGTTCTTGGTCGAATTTGAGTTTGTAATTGATAGTAATGAGTTCGTTTATTGTATTCGATTGAGTGTGTATAGTTTGATTTGTATTTTGCACTGTTATTGAGATTTAATTTCGAGATTTGTCAAGGTAGAGTTCACGAGTTCGACGCACTATAACTTGAATCAAATTGTAATAGTATGTGTTTTAGATTGAAATTCATTGCTAGTTTTTGATTCTAGGTGTGTTAGTGATCAAATTGTCGAAGTCTGATTTAGGGAGATGACTCTAACATACGAATTCTAACATGTTCTTAATTACGAATTCTGAAGGTTTTTTCTTTAAGCTTGCGAATTTTGTGTTTGGTTCTAAAAACTTGCGATTTTTTGGTGATTCTTGTGTACCTTGCGAATTCTTTGTAATTTTAAGTGTATCCTGCGAATTCTAGACTTAGTGTTTTTCAGAAATTTCTTTGTCTAGTTCAGTTCAGTGTTATTCGATATTCTTATGATTTCTATTGGACTAACGGTCAGTTTCAAGTTTCTTATTGCATATTTTGAAACAGGATGTCTTCAAGGGAAGCACTTGCTATTGGGTCTGGTGTCAAGCCTCTTGTTCTATTCCGAGGTGAATACGAACAGTGGAAGGATCGTTTCCTTGATTATGTGGACCGGCACGAAAATGTAGACAACATTCATTTGTCTATTACTGAAGGTCCTATGAAGATTCCCACTACTGAAAATCCTGCTCCAAATAATGGATCAGATGATGATGTAGTTCAGACAACTAAAGTTCAGAAAGAAACTGTTTAGCTCACTGTCGTTCAGAAAAGACGGTCAGACGCTGATAAACAAGCCAAATCTCTTCTACTACAGAGTATACCTAATGAGATTTATATCAAGATTGACAGTTACAAAGACACTGCCAAAAATATGTGGGATCAGCTACAGAAGATGATGATGGGTTCAAAGGTAGGAAACTAGTTGAAGGTAGCAAAGTGCATAAACAACTACGAAGAGTTCAAAGCGAAGGATAATGAGAGCTTAGAGGACATGTATGAACGGTTTGTTCTTCTTTTGAATGAGCTGTCAAAGAACAAGGTTAAAAAGAAGCCGATTGAGAACAACGTGAAGTTCCTCAGTATCTTGCAACCCGAGTGGAAAAAGCACACTCGTCGAATGAAGCAGATGAAAGATTTGAGTGAGATTCCACTACATCAGGTCTACGAAACATTGAGACAAAATGAGGAAGAAGTGGAAGAGAAAAGAGCTAAAAAGAAGAAGTCTGAGAAAGTGCCTGATCCCATAGCACTTGTAGCTGGAGAGAAGGAGAAAGAAAAGAAAGAGAAGAAGAAAAAGAAGAAGATAGTTATTTCTAGAGTAGAGTCTGATTCTGATTCCGATGGAGATGACGGGGAGAACCTCAAGCAGGTAATGCTTCTACTGACCCGAGCTTTCCAGAAAAAGTTTTACAAGAAACCAGGGTCAAACTCACAGAGGTATTCTTCTACGGGATCAAAGAATCATGAGCATAGAGAAAGGGTTGAGGGTAGAAGGTTTGAAGAGACAAGAGTTGTTGAGAAGAAGCCAGAAGAGATGAAGAACTATGTGAATGATTATACCAGTAATGAGAAGAAAGCTAATGATCTGATCAAATGCTACAACTGTGGCAAGGTTGGACATTACGCAAAAGATTGTTGGAAGCCAAAGGTTCAGAACTCGGAATACTACAAGAACAAAATGCTCTTGGCCAAGCAACAGGAAGCTGGCAAGGCATTAATGGCTGAAGACGAATATTGGTTAGATCATTCGGACGTCGAGGAAGAGCAAGAAGAGACTGCTCATTTATGCTTAATGGGTAAAGAAGATAAGCATGATGATTCTGAAGATGAAACATCTGATGAGGTAATGCACTTAACTGAAAATTATTTCATGACCAACATGGAAGCCATGATGGTCGAACTTCAAGATCTTCAATCTAAACTGAAAAAGGAAAAAGACAGAGTTGCTAGGAGAAATCAAAAGATCTTTAAACTTAATAAATCAGTTATTGGGAACAAAGATTTAATTGATTCCCTACGCAAATTTGCTTCTGATTTTAAAACTGAAAAAGATTGTTTTGAAAATAAGATTTCTGATTTTGAATCTAAACTTTCTAAGTCTGATTTAGAAAATAAAGAATTTGTACTAAAAGCTCTTAAATTGCAAGCTGAAAACAAGAGCTTGACTAAGAAGGTAAATGATTTGGAAGCTAAACTTCATGCTATAGGCCAAACAGATCAAACTAATTTTCTAAACGCATCCATTGAAGAGGCCGATATTAAAGAGAAATGGGGACTCGGTTACGATAACCCCCATTACTTAAAGAAAGCCATCAGAAAACAACCAGCATTGTATAACTTTTATTTTCTTGTTGTTGTTGGTAAATATCCTCATTTAAAACCCAAATTTGTTACCAAATTACCAGATTAAGTTGAGGCTAAAGAAACTGAAAATAGAAAGAATGTAAAGAAAATGAAACTACCATTTTGCTATGATAAGCTGAATGATATTAATCTTTCTGAAACACCAAAAGTTCTTTCAACTAATTATTTTGCTAGCTATTCTATTTCAGAGATAGAGGTAAAACCTGCAACTGCAAAAGTTTATGTTCCTCCACTAATTCTAGAAAGCAAAATAATAGAGCTTGAAAACGTTTTATCTGAAGAAAGGATTTTGGTAGATATAGAACAAAGTGTATTTTCAACTGTGTTAAAGAACACTGTTTTTCAAAATAAATCTACAAAGTGTTCTAATTTTTCTAAAGACCCTCAAACTTCAACTGATAATTTTGATGACTTATTTGCGTCTGCAAATGATTTTCTTAATTCTGATGATGGGTGTATAGAGGAAATTGATATGTTTGACTTTAATGCTCCACTTCCAGATCATTCTACTTTTATTATTAATGGAGAAGCTTTACCTAGTGTTCATGAAAAAGGTGAATCATCAACTAAGGTTGGTGAATCAGTTTCTGTGAATGTTGATTACTATGCTAAGGGTAAGAAACATAAGAAACAACGTTCATAGAAACGGAACAACACCAAAACACAAGAAAAATCAATCTCAGAAATTTGATTTTCCTAATAAATCTAAATATTTTGTTTCATATATAAGAAAGAAAAGGTCAGAAGAGCGAACTGAATGACGACCTAAAAGGAAAATTGATGACAAGGCAGAATCAATTCCTGATAGGTCTTGTAATAGATCAAATAGTAGTGTGTCTGATGTAGTTGGTTCTGTTTCTTCTACTAGTAAAAACCTTGTAACTTCTTACAAGAGATATTACATAAAGCAATTGTTCTAATTATCTCCTACTACTACTAAATCTTATACTTATCGGTGGAATTATTTTGCTTATCATCATTATTCTAATGATTGATTTGGATCATATCATGTTTATTCTTCTAAATTAAATGTTTTCAAGGGTTTTCAAAAGAAAAGAGAATCCATATTCAAATGGATACCAAAATCTTGCCCTAATCCGTTAGGACCCATTTTTAAATGGGTACCTAAAATTATTATTCCCTGATTTTTCTTGCAGACCCGTCATATGGGGTACATGGATAGCGGCTGTTCCAAGCATATGACCAGGCAAAAGGATTTATTGACTAATTATACAGAGAAATTTTGCGGGAATGTAAGGATTGGAAACAACCAGTTCTCACCGATATTAGGATTTGGTGATGTTATTCATGACAACATAACGATTATGAAGGTGAGCTATGTTGAAGGATTAGGACACAACATCTTCAGTATTGGCCAGTTCTGCGACAAAGGATTAGAGGTAAATTTCAAAGCTAAGAGTTGCTCGGTGCTTACTGAAGATGCTAAAGAACTCTTAGTTGGTACTCTCAAGTCAAACCTCTACACAATCAATTTGTCAAAGGTCCAGACTAACAATCAGGTGTGTCTACTTTTAAAAGCCTCGATGCAACAAAATTGGCTATGGCATCGGTGACTTTCTCATCTGAATTTTCGCTACATAAACAAATTGGTCAGTGGAAAGTTAGTGAATGGACTTCCTGAGCTCAAGTACGTGAAAGAAAACTTGTGTACAGTGTGTGAAAAAGGGAAGATGAAGAGAGATCCACATAAAACAAAGCCTGAACCTAGTACCAGTTCTCCACTTGAATTGTTATATGGATCTCTGTGGTCCTATGCGAAAGCAAAGCTTAGGCGGAAAGAAATATGTTCTAGTTATCGTGGACGACTATTCGCGATACACGTGGGTCAAATTTCTACGATCAAAAGATGAGACGCCCGAAGTACTCATCACATTTCTGAAGAAGACCGAGGTGAATCTGCAGAAACCAGTCAAGCTTCTTAGAACTGATAACGGCACAGAGTTCAAAAACAGAATTGTTGAAGAGTATCTCGAATCGGTCGGGATATCACATCAATACTCTGTTGCTCGTACGCCAGAACAGAATGGAGTAGTCGAAAGGCGAAATCGAACGCTAGTCGAGGCCGCTCGCAATATGCTCAGCCAATCAGATCTACCTTTGTTTCTGTGGGCAGAAGCTGTTTCGACTGCGTGCTAAACTCAAAACCGTTCCATGATACACTGTAGATTTCAAAAGACTCCGTATGATTTGATTAACAACCGAACACCAACCATCAAATATTTTCATATTTTTGGTTGTAAGTGTTTTATGCTAAACGACAGAGAGAGTCTGAACAAGTTCAGTGCTAAGGTAGACGAGGGCATCTTCATTGGATATTCTTCTACATCTGCTGCATACCGATTGTATTTAAAGAAGTCGAAGACTGTTATCGAGAGCGTAAACATCACATTCGATGAAGAGATGGCTTCTAAACAAATCAGTTCAGAACCCGTGATAACCGAAGTGCTAGCTTCTGGGCAAATCAGTCCAGAACCTGTATCTACAGTGAATAAATCAGATGTTGCATCATCGTCTACTACTCATTTATCTGGTTTAGATCTTTTATTTGAACTGTTTTATGATGAATTTCTTGGATCTAACGTGACTAAACCTGTTGTGGTTGACAGGATGGAAGATTCAACGACTGATCATCCAATCACTTCAGATGTTTCTACTGAATCAAATTCCCTGATTCAGCAAGAAATTCCAGTTCATATGCCTACTCCGATCGTTCAAGTTGTATCTACTAACGAAGAGCCATAAGTTGCTGAATTAGTAGGGTGTACTGTAAGGACTGATCAACAGATTGAACAAGCTGTACCCACTAAAATTCTGTACCAATTACTTCGACTGAATTACTCCCTCATAATGTACAAACTGAATAAGCTGATAGTGGATTCTTAGATGACAACCATGATCAATCTTTATCTAATCCACTCCCTCATGAACATCGTTGGACCAAAGAGCACCCTCTTCACCAAATCATTGGATATCTAGACAAACCGGTGCAAACTAGGTCAGCAACTCTAAAACAATGTTTGCATGACTCATTCCTGAGTATGATAGAGCCCACAAGCGTATCAGAGGCTCTATCTGACTCGGATTGGGTGTCTGCTATGCAAAAGGAGTTAAACCAGTTCGAAGCCCTAAAGGTCTGGAGAATAGTGCCAAAACCAGAAGGAAAGACCATTATCAACACTAAATGGGTATTCAAGAATAAAAAAGACGAAGATGGTATTGTCATAAGGAACAGAGCAAGACTTGTTGCCAAAGGTTACCGGCAAGAGGAAGTCATAGATTAAGATAAGACTTATGCTCCAGTAGCGCGTATAGAGGCAATCCGCATGTTTCAAGCCTACGCAGCTCACAAGAACTTCACTGTCTATCAAATGGACGTGAAGACTGCCTTTCTGAATGGCATTCTTAAGGAGGAAGTCTACGTATCTCAGCCAGAAGGGTTTGTAAATCCAGATAAGCCAAATCACGTCTACATCTTGGATAAAGCTCTTTATGGTTTGAAACAAGCACCTCTTGCCTGGTATGATGTTTTATCTCAATTCTTGGTCAAGTCAGGTTTTTCAAAAGGTAAAGTCGATACCACTTTGTTTATCAAAAAGGAAAAAGCCGATATCATTCTTATTCAGATATATGTGGATGATATGATATTTGGCTCAACTAATCCTAAATACTGTAAGAATTTTTCAAACCTCATGGTGTCAAGATTTCAAATGTGTATGATGGAAGAGATGAATTTCTTTCTCGGATTACAAGTAAAACAATTTTCAACGGGGATTTTCATTAATCAATCTAAGTACATTTTTGATATTCTTAGGAAATTCAAAATGGAAAATTGCAAAACTATTGGAACCCCAATGGCACCAGGTACTAAGATTGGCACTGATCCTTCGGGAAAAGCTGTTGATGTTAGGACTTATAGAGGAATGATAGGTTCTTTAATGTATCTTACTTCAAGTAGGCCATATATAATGTTTTCAACATGCTTGTGTGCTAGATATCAGGCTGATCCTAAAGAATCCCATTTATCTGCTGTAAAAATAATTTTTAGATATCTAAAGAGGACTGCAGATCTTGGTCTGTGGTATCCTAAGGATACAGGGTTTGAACTGACTGCGTATTCAGACACATATCAAGCTGGGTGTTTGTTAGACAGGAAAAGCACGTCAGGTTATATTCAATTCCTTGAAGACAAGCTCGTTAACTGGGCGTCAAAGAATAAACTTTGTGTTTCCACTTCGACTGTTGAAGCAGAGTATGTAGCTGCGAGACTATGGATTCAAGTTTGACAAAATACCGATTTATTGTCACTCGAAGAGCGCTATCACAATATCATCTAATCATGTACAACATACTAAAACAAAGCACATTGATGTCACGTGGTGTCCAAGGACGGGATAGCCGGCTAAGATAGAGGCGATGATGAATTGGGAGCTGCCGACGAGTCCAACAGAGATCAGAAGCTTCTTGGGATTGACCGGTTACTACCGGCGGTTTATCAAAGATTTTTTGAAGATCGCGTCCCTGCTCACGTCATTGACAAAGAAGAACGTCAAGTTCATTTGAACCGAGGCGCAAGAGAATGCTTTACGAACCCTTCAAAGGAAATTATGCGAAGCACCGATATTATCCTTACCCAAAGGATCCGAAGACTTCGTGGTATTTAGTGACGCCTCTAAGTTGGGATTGGGATACGTTTTGATGTAAAGAGGGAAGGTAATCGCGTAAGCATCGCGGAAGCTCAAAGAGCACGAGAAAAATTACCCTACCCACGATTTGGAGCTAGCGGCGGTGGTGTTTGCTTTAAAGTTATGGTGGCACTACCTTTACGGGACGAAGTGCACATTATTTACCGACCATAAGAGTTTGAAGTATATCTTCGATCAAAAAGAACTCAACATGCGGCAAAGAAGGTGGTTGGAACTTTTGAAGGATTATGATTGTGAATTGCTTTATCACCCCGGTAAAGCCAATGTGGTAGCGGACGCCTTAAGCCGAAAGAGTTACGGAGGGGAAAGCAAAGTGGCACTTGCTAGAATTGAGGTGATGTCAAGTCTGATGGAGGACATCAAGAGGAGCCAAGCCGAAGCGCTCCGTGAGGAAAACCTCAAAGCCGAGGTTTTGGTGAGATAAAGAGAATTATTATCGGAGGATAGCCGCGGCCTTAAGTTGTTTCAAGGAAGAATTTGGGTACCGAAGGTCGGGGGAAACCGCGAGTTGCTTTTAGCGGAAGCACACAAGTCCAAATACTCTATACATCCCGGTAGCACCAAGATGTATAGAGACTTAAAATTGCACTATTGGTGGCCGGTGATGAAACTCGACGTGGCCAATTATGTGGAAAGGTGCGTTAGTTGCCTTTAAGTCAAGGCGGAACATCAAAAACAATATGGGAGTTTGCAGCCATTAACCATTCCGGAGTGGAATTGGGAACACATCACGACGGATTTCGTCACTAAACTACCGAGGACCTTGAAAGGCCATGATACTATTTCGGTAGTGGTGGACAGACTTACCAAAAGTGCACATTTCTTGGCAATGCGGGAGGCGTTACCGATGGAAAAACTAGCTAAGCTTTATATTGACGAAGTGGGGTCTCGGCACGGGGTCCCATTGTCCATAGTTTCGGATCGGGATAGCCGGTTCACTTACAAGTTTTGGGATGGACTGCAAAGGGAGTTGGGCACGAAGGTTAAGCTGAGCACGGCATATCACCCCCAAACCGACGGACAAAGTGAGAGGACGTTCCAAACTCTCGAGGATATGCTTTGATCGTGCGTCATAGACTTCGGAGGGACTTGGGATTCGCATCTGCCATTAGTGGAATTCGCCTACAATAATAGTTACCACTCGAGCATCGGGATGGCCCCATTCAAGGCACTTTACGGACGAAAATGTCGAACACCGGTGTGTTGGCTCGAGGCGGGAGAAAAGCAATTTGCGGGACCAGAAATTGTGCAAGCAACGGCGGATAAAGTAAATATTATTCGAGAACGATTGAAGGCGGACCAAGACCGACAAAAGAGCTACGCGGACAAAAAGCGAAGACCGGTTGATTTTCAAGTAAGGGATCGAGTCATGTTGAAGGTGTCGCCCTGGAAGGGGATCATCCGTTTCGGGAAGCGCAGGAAACTTAGTCACCGTTTACTTGGACCTTTCACTATTTTGGAAAAAGTCGGACTTCAAGCTTATCGTTTGGACTTGCCACCGGAAATGGACGGAATTCCTTTGACAGATATTCGGGTGGACAACGACAACCGATGTGTAGAAGAACCATAAGCTATCCTAGAATCAAAGACAAAGCAACTACGACACAAGGAAGTAACCATGTTAAAGGTTCAATGGCAACATCATCGGGGTGCTAATGTGACTTGGGAATCGGAAGAGGACATGAAGAAAAGATACCCTCATTTATTTGTATAAAGGCGATTTTAGGGACGAAATCCAAATTAGGTGGGGAGGATTGTAACATCTGGAATTTCAAAAATTTAAGGCCTTCTCAATCTTGCGAATATGTGGTCATCGAAATAGGAAACTTATTGTTTAATTTCTATTTCCAATTATTTTAGTTTCATGATGTCGAATTGGAAGTTTTAGATCAAATCCTCGTTAGGGCAGTAAGCTGCGCGACTTACGCCGCGAGTGGAAGTCGCGGCATAAGCCGCGTAATCCACTGGAGTGCATGCATTCGGGGAGCTGCGCGACTTACGCCGCGGGTGGAAGTCACGGCACAAGCCACGTAATTCACTGGAGTCTACGTATTGGAGCACACGGGCGACTTATTCCGCGGGTGCAAGTCGCGGCACAAGTCGCGGCACAAGTCGCGGGACGACCTGCAAGCCCTAAAACCCCCATTTTGGCCGATCCTTCTCATTTCTATCACAAGTATCAGATCCTTAACGAGAGAAGCTAGGGTTTGGGCGATTTTCCTCTTCTCCTAAACCTCTCATCATTTATTGCAAAGTTTGGTGGGTGAAATCATTTATTGAGCTCCATTTACCTCAAGTTTTCAAGACTTCAAGTCCTCATCATCTCCATCCACTTCAAGGGTTCTTCCAAGTTTTCTAGGGTTTTGTGTAAAACCCTAGATAGTGAGTTTTCTCTTCATATTTTCGAATGAGATACATACCTTGTACATTTACTTGTTTAACATCTCTTGTTTACATAAAAGTTGACCACCTGATAAGTTTTGACCTAACTGTCAATATTGGGATTCTTGGAGATATAGCCTTGGTTATCATCGTGGATGATAATGTTATGATTATTATTGGTATTCGGGCTTAATGATACGTGTTTTATGAGTCATGAGTAATATTGGAATATTTGCATGCTTTAGAGTTTTGTACCTAAATTATGCTTGGGATTGTGGAACTCTTATACATGTATCTTATGGGTATAGAATTATGTATAGAGACGGACATTGTACGTACATAGAACAAACCATGAGTAAGTGCTAGGAGGATGTAGTCTTAGGTGCCACCATAATGGTATGCACCTAGACCTCCGTCATTTGGAGTAATGCCTGGGAGGTAGTCTTCAAGTGTGCCGGGCCTTCGGGATGTTGCTCAGACGAGTGAACATCAAGGTACATTGACTTGAGGTAAAACTCATTGGTGCGATGGGTCTCCCCCATGATGGACCTTATGGACTTTGATGATTGGAACAGTATAATTGTCATAACATGCTTTATATATGTATGCCATGTTTTCATGTAACTCACTAGACACGTTTGGTCTAACACTTGATTGTTGGTATGTATCTCAGGTTCTAGTGGCGTGAGCACCAAGGAGACTTAGATGATTGTAGTGGCGAGCTTGGGAGCATTTTTGGGATGCCAATACTGAAGACTATTCTTGTGGACTTAGTTGACAACCTTTTTGTAATCTTACGTCTAATTAGAATTAGATTAGAGAGTTTTCATCTATTGTCGCTTCTAATTACGAACTTGTAATTGACAGGCATCTATTGTTCCTTTTTATGAGCTCATTGCCTTGGCAATTTTATATACCATATTTCCACCTTTCGGAAATTTTTGTTAGTCCCATTTTGGGGTGTTACAGATTACCTATTAAAGTTTCTTTTATTATAATTTTTCCTCATTTCTTTATCAATAATTCTGAAAGGATATCTGCACTTTAACATTTTGTTCATGATCTAAGGGGGAGTGAGACAAGACTTTAAGATGATCGACATTATTTTGAGGGGGAGTTTATAGAATTTTTGCATTTACTTAACTGCTAAATTTTTGTGATGCATGAATTTAGGGGGAGTCTATGAGTACAACAAAAGGATTAAAGATATGATTTCTGATTACTTCAGATCAGAACTCGTTCACTCATTGTTTTATTGCTTTCTTACTGCTTTCTGTTGTTTACTTTTCAATAAATTTGTGAATAAAGTTGCTTTGATATGACTTTGAGACTTTTGCAGATTGAGAGAAGCTATCAAGATCATATTATTATGATTTTCATCTTGGCTTCATGAGATTTAAGACTGAAAGACAAAGGTTAAATTTCTTATCTTAATCTCATATATTCTTGAAAGAAGGAGGACTTTCAATTATAGAAAACATGTTCTTAAATGTTCAAACCACTTCCCGATTCTTAAATAGATTTTATGAATTGGAAGTGAGCTTTTAAATGTTTTCGTTTCTGCTTGTGCTTAACCGATTAACAAACCGTGTGTTTCCAAAGATAATTACTTGTTTTTGTCTTTTCTATATACTTTCAAGTATTCACACACCGGTTTGACTTTTTGTTCAAAATGTTCTTACCTTGTCTCAAATTGAAACATATTTTTTTGATGGTAAGACACCCTGCTTGAATTTCAAAGAATATTGAGCGTTAATTCATTTCTTAAACGTTTCACTCATAAATGTCTATATTTTATTTCATATAGACCATATCCATTATTCTTGATCATAAGCTTTAATTGCTATATCATATCATTTGTTTCTGATCACTTTAATACAATGTCAGATTTTCAAACAAGTCTCTTGCATTCATGTTCATTCATTCAATTTACTTGTTTGAAATATCTTCAATGTTTAAAATGCTCATATCTTCATAATTATATTCTGAGCATACAAACATCTGACTTGTATTTGCGCTTTAACTGTTCAAGTTAAACTATTTTGAGCAACATATGTTTCATAGGAAAATATGGGTTATTTGTGCTAGGAATTAAATGAAACTTCTATGGATTCACGTTAACCAGTGATTCCTACCCAAGAAGTTAATCCATAGTGATTGAGTGTGAGGAGTCAAAAAGAAATGAGTGTGGGTTGTGTGACGAGGTAAAATGAAAATGAGAGTTTGGTTAGATGTGCGTTCAATGTTAAAAAGAAAGAGGGTGAGAGAACAGAGTAAAAGAATATCAGACTCTGCACCAACTACTTTTTGAGTCGGGCAGCCACATTACTAATGCTTCACAATTCTTCGTGAACATTATTGAAACAGACAAATAGCCCATGCCAACTCTTAATTATAACCTCACCAACTACTCATTTTCTTCTCAAAAAAAAATGTTTCATATTTTCTGGGGACGCAGCATATAATCTATTTGGTTTTCATTTGGAAAATCTGGATATTGAAAAAGAAGGAATTCTGCCCCACCTTCGCACTTCAATCATGCACATTGAGTCTGTGTTTAACTGTTGTTGTCTCAATGGTTTACACAACTTTGAGCCTTTATAAGCAATCATCAAGTGCTTAATTATTTCTATCACATGCACGAGCACACAAGGAATTTTTTTTCTTGTAACAACGTTCATAGAAATTCCCTTTGTGGTGTTTCGATGATTGAATGGAATCCCTGGGGGAGTCTGATATTTGAGGTTCAGTACATTCGGGGCGATAGTGCCCGCGATTGTGACAAAGGTCACTCTCGCGGGGCACTCTCGCGATAGTTGTACCGTGGCCCGAGTAGTGGAGGCGATAATGCCCGCGATTATGACAAAGGTCACTCTCGCGACAATTGTACCGCGGGTCTTAGGGTAGCGGGCGATTGTGACCGCGATTGTGACAAGTGTCAGAATCGCGTGGCAATATCGCGATCGGGGTGCAGACCCTTAAATTTCATTTTCACGACTCATAACTCATTATCTGATTTGGGGAGCTGACTTGGGCGATTTTTCTTGGTGAAAAGTAGGGTTTCTCTTCTCTCTTCATTGATTGCTTCCAGTTTTCAGCATTAAATGATTATTTGTGGTTTAATCTAGGTTTTTGGTAACTTTGACCTCAAAGGATTATGAATTTAAAGCTTCTTGTGATTCTCCTCTTTCTCTAAGTTCATCCATTACCTAGGGTTGAGTATAATCCTTGCAAGGTGAGTTCCTCCACTCCTTAAAACTTCTATTTGGTTGTATATCTATATCTTTATATATATGTATATATATATGGATGGATGGGGTTTTTGAGTCATCCAAGTTCTTATCATAATGTGAGTTATGGAAGTTAGGGTTTGGTAATCCCAAGTATGAATGGGATAACTGTTCCTTTGAACTAAGAGTTATGAAATACTATGTTTTATGTTACCTTATAAATAACCCTAAGTCTATGGGATTTTGGTGAACACAAAAAGGAAAACTAGGGTTTTGAGAAATGCGAGTATTGGTTTAACTAATGATAATCATGGTTTTAATATGGAATGTATTTTGGTATATTGTTGTTGGGTTATGATTTCTAAGTTCCCTCAATTATAAGAGCCAAGACTTCATAAATTGTACCTTGGCACATAAGAGTTGCTCATATACATGATTTAATTTGAGTAGGGTATGTATTGGCATGTGTTGGCATTTAGTCTTAAGTGCAATGGATCCATAGGCACGGTACTCCAATGTCTTGTCCGGACATTTGGTTACCCTTGGCACGGGATAGGCATCGGGCTCCATGGTAAGTAGGGTGTGCGCCTATACGATCGGACAGCGTCCCATGGATAGTAAGGTGTAATCCCATTGTACTCGAGTTTCCCTGTTTTGGCAACTCTCAAGAATAGACCTGGAGTGGTTGACTTGATGTTTTCGAGCAATGGACTTGGAGTAGTTGAGCTCGCTATGTGGTTTTGAACTGTTGTCAGTATTTACTGAAGGCTAATGGTTTATTGGATTTGTTTTGATTTAGCTCGCGGCTAGATTGGCTACATGACTTCAAACGGGTTTATTGTTTAAATTACTTTCCGCTTATATGTTCTCACTAGGCTCTAGCCTAACACTTGTTTGATTGTCATGTATGGCAGGTCACTCTAGCGGTGGGGCACGTCGGGATTGATTGGACGGCCATGGGGTCGAGAGCGATCTTTTTGATGATTTAGTGACCGATATTGAAGTATATATAGATTATACCTTTTGGAAGAATAGTGACACCCGACATTAGTCTTGCTTGCTCAAGTTAGATTACTAGGTTGTCGAATTGTATTCTGTATTTGTTCTTGGGTTGTAATAGCCATACTTGGTTCCCTGTGTTGGGTTGACGTACATTGGATTAGTTTGTTACACTCTTATCTTACAGGTTATTGGATCTCCCTTCTTGAGTAGATTGGTTTCTACTAGTTACAGACGTTATATAGCCAAATTTTCACTTTTTAAATTTACCCCAAATTTTATGATGTTACAAGTTGGTATCAGAGCATTAGTTTAAGGGAACTAGGTATGAATGTAATATGCCTAGACTTAAACTGATATTTTAGGTTATAATTTGTGAGATTTGGGTAGAACTCCTAACATAGGAAAGTCTCAAAGTCGACGGAACTTACGTGAATTGAAAGTTGTAACGATAGTGATTGGAACTCTTACGTATCAAGTATTCATAATTTCACTTAGCTAACGTTATTATGAATATATTTTACGTGAGCATACTTGATCTACTGTTGTTATGATAATTGATGAATGTGATAGTACATTTCCTTATGTTATTTGTGCGGTTCACCTCTCATTCTGTATCTGGACTTGTGTGGCAGGTAATGATTACCACCAGGAATAGACAGGAAGGGCAAGATGCTACGGCATCCACGGCCGATCAACCACGGGTTGGTGAAATAACCTTCACGTCCGGTTAATGTGTTGGGCGGGGGACCCGAACACATCCCCCGGCGCAATTTAGAATCAAGAGAGCCTATCTTGGAAGAAGTGACGGCGGAGACGAGGATGATGGACAGAATGATGGTAGCCATGAACCGAGCTATGGCGCAACAACAGGAACTGTTCTTAAAACTTCTAGAGGACCGGGACAATCACAACAACCGTAGGCATGAAACGGTGGACGAGGACGTTGTCGTGGCGGGATCGGGGGTACCGACCCCGTGATCCCTACCGATGCTACCACAACTCCGAGGGTTGGGCAAGCGGCGAAAGTTTTCACATTCAAGGAATTTCTGGGTTGCCGACCACCGGAGTTTAAAGGATCCGATGATCCGTCAGTCTGTGTGGGTTGGATTCGGGAGATGGAGCAATCCTTCCGTTCTAGAGAGTGTGGGGAAGGACAGAAAGCAATTTTTGGCTCGCAAATGCTGAGAGGGACAACCCTCACTTGGTGGAATGTGTATTCTGCTTCCCTTGAGTCGACTGTTTTGGCCCAACTGTCTTGGGCAACGTTTAAAGAAAATCTACTCGAAGAGTACTGCAACGAGAGGTCGATGAACCGAATCAAGAAAGAATTTCAAAACTTGAAGATGGGTAACCGGTCAGTAAAAGAGTACACCCGGATATTTATGGACAAGCTTGGATTGGTGGGACACTTGGTCCCTAAAGAGAAGGAAAAGATCAAAGCCTACATTAAAAGGCTTCCGTCCAACATAATGTCGATGGTTAGAGTATCGAAGACTTCTACTCTCCGGGAGGCGATTGAGGAAGCACAGTTAATGGAGGATGCTTTTACCTTGAAGAAGGAAGAAGGTTCTCGCCTAGCCGAGAAGAGAAAATGGGAAGGAAATTCCTTAGCCTCCAAGAAACCAAGACCGTTCAGCAACAACAACTACCACCGGAGAGCAGACTCTAGGCCCGAGGCTAAGTGGTGTTCCAAGTGCCGAAACAAACATTTTGGCCCATGCAACTTCGTTCCCGGGGCTTGTTTTAAGTGCAGAAAGATAGGGCATGCCTACAAGGAGTGTCCCGTTAAGGGGCGCTTGTGTTACGAGTGCAAAGAGCCGGGTCATGTTAGAGACGAATGCCCGAAACTGAAGACCGGCGGAAATGGCGGGAAGAAGACGGATCCCCCGAGAGCGACCGGAAGAGATTTTCAAATGTCCTCCGAGGAAGCCAAAGTCTCTACTGATGTGGTGTCGGGTACATTTCTCCTAAATTTCGTGCCTACACGTGTATTGTTCGATTTGGGTGCTAGCTTCTCTTTTATATCCGATGCGTATTGTCAAAAGTTTGCCATGCCTATGAGTATCTTAGAAGAAGCCATTGTAGTAGAAATAGCTAATGGGAACCAAGTGATAATTCGGGATGTTGTAAAAGATTGCATTCTTGAGTTTGATGGCAGGAAATTCCCGATTAGTTTGATGCCTATGCAAATCGGCGAGTTTGATGTAGTAATAGGGATGGATTGGTTATCGAAGAATCACACCAAGATTGGGTGTTCCAAGAAGATGATCCGTTTACCCATAGCAAACGGGGAGGCGACGATCATTTATGGTGAAAGAAGGAAAGGCGAAGTGGCAATTATCTCAATGATTAAAGGGCGGAAATTTTTGGCGAAAGGATGCTCATCCTTTTTGGATTATGCGATCGACACCAAACTCGAGAAGAGGAAGCTAGAAGAAGTAAGGGTGGTACGCGAGTTTCCCGATGTGTTCCTAGAGGACTTGCCCGGTTTGCCACCCGATCGACTGGTGGAGTTCAGAATTGATCTCGTTCCGGGAGCGGCCCCGATTTCCCGAGCTCGCTACCGACTTGCTCCTAATGAAATCCAAGAGATGATGACCCAACTTTAAGACCTTCTTGAGAAGGGTTTCATTCGACCGAGTTCGTCACCTTGGAGAGCACCGGTATTGTTCGTCAAAAAGAAGGACGGCTCGATAAGGATGTGTATCGATTACAGAGAATTGAAAAAGTTAACGGTAAAGAACAAGTATCCACTCCCTAGGATCGACGACTTGTTTGACCAACTATAAGGTGCGAGTTGTTTTTCAAAGATCGACCTGCGGTCGGGGTATCATCAAGTGAAGGTGGCAAAGGACGACATTCCAAAGACGGCGTTTAGGACACGTTACGGTCACTATGAATTCCTAGTGATGTCGTTCGGTCTAACCAACGCGCCGGCTATATTCATGGACTTGATGAATCGAGTGTGCTGGCCATTTCTCGACAAATCAGTAATCGTGTTCATCGATGATATCTTGGTATATTCTAAAGACAAGGAGAGCCATGAGAAACACCTTCGAGAGGTGTTAGAGGTTGTAAGACGAGAAAAGCTTTACACAAAGTTTTCGAAGTGTGAGTTCAGGCTTCAAGAGGTGCAGTTTTTGGGACACGTGGTTACAAGGGAAGGAGTGAAGGTGGATCCTGCTAAGATCGAAGCCATGATGAATTGGGAACCACCCAAGAGTCCGTCAGAAACCCAAAGTTTCCTAGGATTGGCGGGATACTACCGAAGGTTCATTCAAGATTTCTCTAAGATATCCTCAGCATTGACGACCTTAACTCGAAAGAACGTAAAATTTGTATGGACCGAGAGTCAAGAGAAGGCGTTCCGAACTCTGCAGAAGAAGCTTTGCGAAGCTCCCATTTTATCTCTACCTGAGGGAACCGAAGATTTTGTGGTTTACAGGGATGCGTCGAAGATGGGATTAGGTTGTGTTCTAATGCAAAGGCGTAAAGAGATTGCTTACGCTTCACGGCAACTCAAAGTTCATGAAGTCAACTACCCAACCCACGACTTGGAATTAGCAGCGGTGGTGTTTGCCTTAAAGTTGTGGCGGCACTACCTTTATGGCACGAAGATCACAACCTTAAAGTTGTGGCGGCACTACCCTTTTTACGGATCACAAGAGTCTGAGGCATATCTTCGACCAAAAGGAATTAAACATGAGTCAGCGAAGATGGTTGGAGCTATTAAAGGATTACGACTGCGAGTTACTTTACCACCCGGGTAAGGCGAACGTCGTCGCCGACGCTCTTAGTTGAAAGGACTATGGGGGAAGTTCCAAAGCTACTTTCACGAGGATCGAATTGACGTCTACACTCATCGACCGAATTAAAGCATCGCAAATAGAAGCCTTGTTGTGAATGTTAAAACAATCAAGCAATTCTCAAAACAAACAAGATTTAGCAATGAAAATCTAGAGAGAGAGAAAGTAGAGAGAGAAAGTAGAGAGAGAAAGTAGATCTTGAATCTTCATCACATATCTTACGTCTCTTACCAAAATGAAATGTTTACAATTAATCTCTTAACAAAATATCAAAGACTAAACCTATTTATACCACTAACTAAAACTAAAACTAAACCACTAAGTAAAACAAGACAACTTTGACTATTTTGACTTTGACAATATTGACTTTACAACTTTGACTTTCCTATTAAATCTTGGAGACAATATTTTGACTTAACACTTGCTAGAGGAAAATCTCAAAGGGGAAGTCATGACAAAGCAACATCTACTCTTGACGGAGGATGGAAGAGGAGTAAAGCTCTTCAATGGACGGGTTTGGGTGCCTAAGATCGGGGGCAATTGAGAACTTCTCCTCGAGGAAGCCCACAAATCAAAGTATTCTATCCACCCGGGAAGCACGAAGATGTACCAGGATTTAAATTTACATTATTGGTGGCCAGTTATGAAACTCGATGTTGCACGCTACGTGGAACGATGTGTGACGTGCTTGCAAGTGAAAGTCGAGCACCAGTGACCTTACGGCAGCTTGCAATCTTTAGAAATTCCCGAATGGAAATGAGAACACATCACGATGGATTTCGTGACGAAATTGCCAAAGACCTTGCGTGGTCATGACACCATTTGGGTGGTAGTGGACCGTTTGACCAAGAGCGCTCATTTCTTGGCCATGCGGGAGACTCTACCTATGGACAAACTGGCAAAGTTATACATCGATGAGGTGATATCTCGTCATGGTGTACCGTTATCTATTGTCTCTAATCGTGACAGTCGGTTCACGTCGCATTTTTGGGATGGATTGCAAATGGAATTGGGCACGCGTATGAAGTTGAGCACGGCCTACCATCCTCAAACCGATGGTCAAAGCGAGAAGACAAAACAAACGCTAGAAGATATGTTGAGATCTTGTGTAATCGACTTTGGGGGTAGTTGGGACTCAGACCTGCCTTTGGCGTAGTTCGCATACAACAATAGCTACCATTCAAGCATTGTAATGGCACCGTTTGAAGCTTTATACGATCGCAAGTGCCGCACTCCTGTATGTTGGCTAGAAGCGGGGGAGAAGCAATTTGTCAGACCTGAAATTGTGCAAGAGACGGCGGATAAGGTGAGAGATATTCGTGAACGCTTAAAAGCGGCACAAGATCGGCAGAAAAGTTATGTTGACAAGAAGCGGCGGCCGGTAGAATTCCAAGTGGGAGACCGTGTTATGTTGAAGGTGTCCCCTTGGAAGGGGATTATACGTTTTTGGAAGCGTGGGAAGTTGAGTCCCCGTTTCCTTGAGCCTTTCACCGTGATGAAACGTGTAGGGCTGCAAGCTTATCAATTGGAACTCCCTTCGGAAATGAGTTGAATCCATAACACTTTCCATGTGTGTTACCTTCGTAAATTTCTAGCGGAGGAGGAGAGTGTCATTCCACTTACTAAGATTAGGGTTGATGAGGGAAATCGTTGCATAGAAGAGCCGGAGGCAATACTAGAGAAAAAGACGAAGAAGCTTCGTCGCAAGAAGGTCACGATGGTAAAGGTCCAGTGGAAGAACCACCGTGGTGCTAATGTGACATGGGAGGCCAAGGAAGATTTGAAGCGGAGATATCCTCATCTCTTTACCTAGCCGAGATTTCGAGGACGAAATCTTCTTCAAGAGGGGGAGGATTGTGACACCCGTATTTTTGGTACGATCTCATTTAAAAGCTTCAGTTTACATTTAGTCATTAATCCATCATGTCGTACTGTTATCGTTAGAACTTAATGCTTGGATCGTGGGCTTCGCGGGTCAAAATCTGGGAATTTGAGGTTCGGTACATTCGGGGTGATAGTGCCCACGATTGTGACAAAGGTCACTCTCTTGCGGGGCACTCTCACGATAGTTGTACCATGGCTCGAGTAGTGGAGGCGATAGTGCCTGCGATTATGACAAAGGTCACTCTCGCGGGCCACTCTCACGACAATGGTACCGCGGGTCTTGGGGTAGTGGGCGATTGTGACCGCGATAGTGACAAGTGTCACAATCACGTGGCAATATCGAGATCGGGGTGCAGGCCCTTAAATTTCATTTTCATGACTCATAACTCATTATCTGATTTGGGGAGCTGACTTGGGCGATTTTTCTTGGTGAAAAGTAGGGTTTCTCTTCTCTCTTCATTGATTGCTTCTAGTTTTCATCATTAAATGATTATTTGTGGTTTAATCTAGGTTTTTGGTAACTTTGACCTCAAAGGATTATGGATTTAAAGCTTCTTGTGATTCTCCTCTTTCTCTAAGTTCATCCATTACCTAGGGTTGAGTATAATCCTTGCAAGGTGAGTTCCTCCACTCCTTAAAACTTCTATATGGTTGTATATCTATATATATATATATGGATGGATGGGGTTTTTGAGTCATCCAAGTTCTTATCATAATGTGAGTTATGGAAGTTAGGGTTTGGTAATCCCAAGTATGAATGGGATAACTGTTCCTTTGAACTAAGAGTTATGAAATACTATGTTTTATGTTACCTTATAAATAACCCTAAGTCTATGGGATTTTGGTGAACACAAAAAGGAAAACTAGGGTTTTGAGAAATGCGAGTATTGGTTTAACTAATGATAATCATGGTTTTAATATGGAATGTATTTTGGTATATTGTTGTTGGGTTATGATTTCTATGTTCCCTCAATTATAAGAGCCAAGACTTCATAAATTGTACCTTGGCACATAAGAGTTGCTCATATACATGATTTAATTTGAGTAGGGTATGTATTGGCATGTGTTGGCATTTAGTCTTAAGTGCAATGGATCCATAGGCACGGTACTCCAATGTCTTGTCCGGACATTTGGTTACCCTTGGCACGGGATAGGCATCGGGCTCCATGGTAAGTAGGGTGTGGGCCTATACGGTCGGGCAGCGTCCCATGGACAGTAAGGTGTAATCCCATTGTGCTCGAGTTGCCCTGTTTTGGGAACTCTCAAGAATAGACCTGGAGTGGTTGACTTGATGTTTTCGAGCAATAGACTTAGAGTAGTTGAGCTCGCTATGTGGTTTTGAACTGTTGTCAGTATTTACTGAAGGCTAATGGTTTATTGGATTTGTTTTGATTTAGCTCGCGGATAGATTGGCTAAATGACTTCAAACGGGTTTATTGTTTAAATTACTTTCCGCTTATATGTTCTCACTAGGCTCTAGCCTAACACTTGTTTGATTGTCATGTATGGCAGGTCAATCAAGCGGTGGGGCACGTCAGGATTGAGTGGACGGCCATGCGGTCGAGAGCGGGTTTTTTGATGATTTAGTGACCGATATTGAAGTATATATAGATTATACCTTTTGGAAGAATAGCGACACCCGACATTAATCTTGCTTGCTCAAGTTAGATTACTAGGTTGTCGAATTGTATTCTTTATTTGTTCTTGGGTTGTAATAGCCATACTTGGTTCCCCGTGTTGGGTTGACGTACATTGGATTAGTTTGTTACACTCTTATCTTACAGGTTATTGGATCTCCGTTCTTGGGTAGATTGGTTTCTACTAGTTACAGACGTTATATAGCCGAATTTTCAATTTTTAAATTTACCCCAAATTTTAGGATGTTACATGAAGACAAGAAGAAAGTGGCCTTAGATGCAAAAGAAAGGACTATTATTGCAATGTCACTGCCTAACAAGGTATATCACTCCATTATGCACCTCAAGACCTCAAAATCCATGTGGGACACAATCTGTGTTCATTATGAAGGTACTAGTGAAGTACAAGAAACCAGAAAGATAAATCTCGTAAGACAATATGAAAGTTTCATTTTTGTAAGAATGAATCTTTGTCTTAAGTACACCAACACTTTGACTACTTATTAATTGATTTAAGGATAGTTTGGTTGGGAATATTCCAATTCTGAAACTCTGAAAAAGTTTTTGGAATGTCTCCCGGAAAGCTGGGACAATTATTCAATATGTCTTAAGCTGACCAAAGACCTAAAAACTCTCCATCTCTCTCTCTCTCTCTTTCTAAGTACTCTTTATGGGATTCTGATCAATCATGAGCAATCTCATCAATTGAAGAAGAATATTGTAAAATATTCCAAATACTCTAAAAGCACTCATGTTGATTTAGTCTCTTCATAGATTGTCCCATCTCAATACTCTTCCACTCTCACTATCACTGAGTTAGATCCTAACTCTGAGGACTTGTCAGACGCTGATCTTTCAGAGTTTGATGAGTCTCTAGCACTCTTGACAAAATCCTTTAGGATATTTGCAAGAAAGAGCAATTTCAGAAGTAATAAGCCTCTTGCTATCGCTAACAATCCAAAACCAACCTTGGTTGATAAAGCTTTAGCGACCTGTTATAATTGTGATCGAAAATCACACTTCGCCAGTGAATGCAGGTCCAAGAAAGATGTAAAACCTTCTTCTTCATCCAAACCTAGAGAGGACAAATACCTGAGGCTTAAAGAAAAATACCAAAAGGTGAAAAACTACCAACGCAAGGTAAAGGTCTCATCACTGAAGAACATGATTGGGTTGATTCTAAAGAAGAATCAACTTCAGATGAAGAAGATGTGGCCAATATATGTCTTATGGATAAAATCCAAAAGTAAAGGATGAAGCATTTAAAGCCTTATCCTCCTCTACTCAAACTTCATCTACCTCTCATGTATCAATTTCTACTGATCCGGTTCTCACCGAAGCTGATAGATGTCATGTTATCGCTATTCTGACTGTTGACCTTTACAATGCCTTAAATGGTAAGACTCAAGTTGGATAAAAATGAACTTAACTGAACAACTTGAGAAATATAATTTAAGGATCCAAGAACTAACAAATATAAAAGAAAGTTTAAAGGATCAGGTTATTATAAACGAACTAATCAACATAGATTGCGAACAACTATCATTGAGCTGAATGCTGAAAAAACAACTGTTGAAAGATGGTGCAAATCCTCAGCAACGATAATTGAGATAATATGTGCTTAGATACTTGCTCAGGTTAAGAGTTGTCTTGGATATTAATCTAAAAAGGACAATATTGACAGAGATCGTTCCATGCTTAAGTTTGGAATGTTCGTCTCATCTATCCCTGACACCTCTTCATCCCAGTGCTCTTCTTCCTCTATCTCCTAATTTGAGGAAACTCTTAAGAGTTCCAAGGGTCTAGAAAAATACAAGGCCATTGCCAACCCTCCTTAAAGGACCAACAAGATCCCTAACATGAAGAAAACCTTTTCAAAACCTTCAGAAAGTAAATCTTCAACTTTACAAGATCTCTGGACATATTCAGATACCTACTCCTAAACTAAAGGTTGATCTTAAACCTATGAAATTACAAAAACTAAAGGTTCCTCTGAAATCTGAAGAAAAATGTATTCTTGGTCCTGACCCTACTCATTTAAAGTTTTCTAACTCCTATGCTTTTGGTCCTAAAGCTACTTTCAGCTATAGGAAATGTTATCATTGTGGACTTACTGATCACATTGTCAGTAAGTGCCCCACAACCACTAAAGCTGAGAAATCAGCTAAAGTGAAGATGGTTGTCAAACTGAAAATTCAGTTAAGGATAAGAAGGTCAATAAGACTGAGAAACCTTCCAAGGTGAAGAATACCACCAAAGTTAAGAAATTAACTAAGGTGAAGATTGCCACTGAAGCTCAGTCATCAGATGAAGTGAAGAATGTTGAACCTTCCATCTCCACCAACGTTGTTCGACCCATTGTAAAATGGGTACCAATTCAAAATTAATCTTCCTTATGATTGTAGGACTTGAGGGATATCTGGTATCTTGATAGTGGATGCTCTAGACATATGAACGGTAACAAATTTCTTCTCTCAGAATACAAGGAAGAGAAAGTTCCCTTGATGACATTTGGAGGAGATGAAAAAGGCTATACTAGAGGATTCGATGTGCTGACTTTTGGAGTAACCACTTTCCGAAGAGTCGCTTACGTAGAAGGAGTGAAGAACAATCTTCTTAGCATTAGCCAACTATGTGACAAATACTATAAAGTATGTTTCACCAAGAGAACATGCGCCATCACTAACAAAGATAGAAAAATCTCTCTCTCTGGTACTCGTATGAAAAATGTCTATGTGATTGACATGGATACTTCCAACACTGAGAACATTTGTTTTCTCTCTAGAGCATCCTCATATGTCAATTGTCTATGGCACATAAGGCTCTCCCACTTGAACTTCAAAGTGCTAATAACCTTTCAATGAAAGAATTTTTCAGTGGCTTACGTCAATAGTCATATGCTAAGGAATATCTATGTTCAGCATGTGAGAAATGGAAGAAGACCAGAGCAAGTTTCAAGTCTAAGAAAGTCTCTTCAGTGACTACTCCTCATAATCTACACCACATGGATCTATTTGGCCCAGTCAACATACAATCCATCGTTGGAAAGAAATATACACTAGTAATAATAGATGAATTCTCAAGATACATCTAGGTGATGTTTCTCAGAGCCAAGAATAACATCCCATAAGAAACATTTCCTTCATTAGGAAAATGGAAGTATTAAAAAATATGATAGTTCCGTCAATAAGAAGTGATCATGGTAATGAATTCAAAAATGATACTTTTGATAACTTCTTTGAGAGTAAGGGAATCTCTGACAACTTCTCAATTGTGAGAACACCACAGCAGAACGAAGTCACTGAAAGAAGAAATCAAACCATAATTGAAGTTGCTTGATCTATGCTCAATGAATCTCATTTACCAACCCTGTTAAGTCAAATATTGTATTCAAGATTAAAAGGGTTGAAATTGTTGTAAAAGGTGTGTTTGTAAAATTGTGTAAGTCAAAGTATTTGACTTTGACATTTTAGTCATTGTGTTGTAAGGTCAAGATGTTTGACCATATAAATTGGTTTTTCTCTTTGTAATCTTTAGACCATGCACACATATACAAGAACACGTATAGAAGATCTAGAGAGAGAAATACACGTGACACTTGTGGCACTCTGTAAGATTTGTGACTAATGAAATCTTTGTAATTCATGATCAATAAATACAAGATGAGTTCTACATTTGTGAGTGTTTTAGTATCTTGAATTTGGAACAACATTTGGTATCAGAGCCTAATCAGATCAATCAGAGATCGATTTTCACTGTTCATCATGAAGAACTCGCACATGGACTGTTTCTAGATCAATTTTGAGATTTTGTACTGTTTTTGTTTAATTTCTTGTTGCAATGTATTCGTTTACTGTTATAGAACACTTCTTGTTCAATTTGTAATCACAAATTCACTGTAATTCTTGTTCAATTTCTTGAATTTGTAAGTTTTTGTGTTTTCGACTTTTACGCACTGTATATGAATTAAAATTCTTGATTCAGTTGTTTGTTGATGTAATAGTTGCCAAGGTTTTGTAATCGATATCTTTATGAAAAAATTCACAAAGTTTCAGAGTTTAATTCGAGGTTTTGGTTCGAATTTTGGTAATCATAGTGTTTTTGAGTCAAAAGCATCTGAAATTCGCATGATCTGAGTAATTCGCACGGTATTGAAGAACTCGCATTGCATTGATTGATTAAGAAAGATAAGGAAGGATTTCGCACAAGGTAGTGTACGAAAAGATAGGATTTAGCATATAGTCTTGTACGAAAAGCTGGAATCCGCACGGTTCATCATACGAAAAGTTGGTTTGAGGAATTTCTAAGGGAACTTTTCGCATCCCTTTGTATACGAAAAGTTAGATTTCGCATCTCACTACATGCGAAAAGTAGGGAATTCGCATGATGATGACTTGAAATTTTTCTAAGTCTAAAATTCGCATCATTACGAAAAGTTGAGGAGTTTCAAATTGGCTAAGTCTGAAATTCGTACAAGTTTCTTCTGCGAAAAGCTCAAAAAGTTTGAAGAGTTCAAGTTTAGAATTCACATCTCTCTGTGCAAAAAAACAAAATCTCGCATCCCTAAGCGTGCGAAATCTTGGAATTCGCATCCCGATTTGTGCGAAAAGTGCAAATTCGCATCTAGTTGCGTGCGAAAAGGAAGGATTTCTCATCCTTAGTGTGTGAAATTTGTTGTTTGTGAGAAAAGTTATTTCTCAGTTCTGTGAGAATTCTGTACTTAGAAAATTTTTGGAATTTTTCCTGAAAATTTTTCAATTTTGGTTTTCAAGACAAGGTTTCTAATTATTTGACTAACGATTATTTCAAGTTACTTCATTACAAATCTTAATATGTCACAAGGCTACAGTTTTGAGCTAGGACAGATGAACATCTCTGAGGCTAAAGCTAATCTAAAGCATCTTGTTGTGCAGTTGTCAATCTACACCAGGATGGCTAATAATTGTTCAAGAGAAAACTCAAAGATTAAAGTGTAGAAAGTTGAGTTGCAAATCAAAGTCTCTGCTCTTGAATTGGAAATAAAAGATCTGAAAAGCAAATATGAAAACCCATATCTTAAAGTTGAAAGAGACAGATTGAAAGAGAAAGTGTTTAGCCTTGAAGTGGAAATAAATGTGCTGAAAGAAAAAACTTCTCAAGTGAAGGATAATTCAAGTGTTAAAGATGACCTGAAGAAGCTCTAAGAAAGATCATAAGTCTTAGAGTGTGAAATTACTCAATTGAAAAAGAAGATTGTAGATTTAGTAGCTCAAATTGGCAAATTCAAACAAGAAGTCTCTGTCAAAAAGAGTGAGGAGATAGTCAAAGGTTTAGAATCTGCAAATACAAAGCTACAGAAGAATATATCAGTTTTAGAAAAGCAGATTGCTAATGAAAGAGATGAGTTTGACAAGGAAAGAAAGGCTTTTGCTCAAAACTTTTTTGATTTCTCAAGAAAATCATTTGAAGAGAAGAAATCCATTGAACTCAAGTGTGCCAAACTTTCTCAACAAGTGTCAGATTTTGAGAAAGTGATCATCATAGAAAGAGACAAATTTGAGAAAGAAAAGAAGAAAGTTGAGCAAAAGAATGTTGGTGTTTTTAAAGAAATTTCATATAAGAGAAAGAGTGTAGAGAAAGATTTTGAAGAAGAAAAAAAAGTTTTTGAAACAGAGATAAAGAAGTTTACAAAGAACCTATCTGAACTATCAGCAACTGCACTGAAAGAACAGAAGGTGAAGTCTGAATTACAGAAGAAGATTAATATATTGTCTAAATAAAGAAATAGTTTGTCAAATAAGATCACAGAACTTGAAGGAATCATTTTTCAAGGTGGATTTGAGAGCACAAAACAGTCCAAATACAATTGCTCAATCACCCATGAATGATTCTGCTGCTTCAGAATGTTCATTCAAGACAGCTACAAGTTCACATTATGCAAATGTTTCTAATAATTCTTTATTTGTTAATTCAGATGATAATGTGTCCAAGTATAAAGATCATATTCGTCCTACTAATCTTTTCTATGTCAAATCTATTGATGGTTCAGGTACCATTAGAAAGAACAAGTCTCAACAAAAGATGATTTAGAGGATAAAAGATGAGAAGGATGCTTCACAGTTATTTGTTTCTACACCTCAAGTGTACAAAAAGAACAATGCTCCGAAAGGTAAATCTTTTGCTAAACCTGATTTTGTTTATTCTGTAAATCATTTAATCAGGCTAGCACAAAAGAAAATTTGTTGTTCTTATTGTGGAACTGATGATTTTGTAAATAAGTATTATGCTCATAATTGGTATGAAACTTACAGAATCACTTCCCAACAAAATGAACTTAAAAGATTTGAATCTAATGTCAAGTGGATTCCAAAATCTAACCAGTCTGGACCCAAATACAGGTGGGTACCAAAACCTATTAAATTTGTTTTACAGGTACCACAAGTTTAGGGGGAGTGAGAGTATAGACTTCTGAACACAACAGTTCAGAACTCATACTTCAGAGAATAATGGCTTCTAAACACTACAGTTTAGACCCGTGCCTCAAATATCAAGTTTGACTTCTAGACAAAGCAGTCTAGGACTCGTACCTCAGAGATCAAGTTTGACTTCTAAACACAACAGTTTAGAACTCATACTCATTGATAAAGAATTTTTATACTACAACATAAAAGATAATAATCTTCAAGGGGAGTACATTTTATTACTTCTGATAAATTTGTGAATGCAAATTTTCAGGGGGAGTTTGACTTCTGATTATACATATCAGGACTCGGGCTTCAAAGACTTTTAAAGATAATGCAAATTTTAAGGGGGAGATTATATTCTTTATATTTTTTACTAATATATTTTCCGATTTTTTAAGGGGGGCTTATCTGAATTATCATAATTGAAGAAGGAGATTGACATTTAATTGATTAATTTTGTTTTTAGGGGAGTTACTATTCTCATCAGAGAATATGTGACGATGGTTTCTGAATACTACAGTTCAGAACCCGTACTTCATTATTTTTTATCTTTACTGAAGACTGATTGATCAATCTTAATCAGGAAGTTTTTCTTTATTTCATTGTTTAAGGGGGAGATAGTTAAAATGATAAAGAGATTAAGTTTTCACTGATATATTTTTAAGGGGGAGAAACGAGAAATGAGATTAATTGTTATATTCGTATTGTTCTCTACTAATGATTTGACTTTTTACAGATATTAAAGGGGAGAATACCTGACGTTTTGTCAAGACGATGCTTAATTGTTTTTTTTAATTTTGTCTTCCTGTTCTTAATTGAAGGGGGAGATAAAATATTCATTTAAAGGGGGAGTTAAGAGTACTATACTGAAATTATATCATTCTAATTCTTAATCTCAACATACTTTGAAAGAAGGACAACTTTCACATATGTAAATTGTTTTCTAAATGTTCAAACCACTTCGTGTTCTCAAAATATTTTATGAATTTCGATGTGTGATTTAAAATAATTTTCATTTTGCTACTTTGATGTTTAACTGACCGTGTGTTTCAAAAGATTAATACTTGTGTATTATCTTTTCTATATACTGTCAAGTATTCACGCACACCGGTTCTGTATCTTCTATTGACTTTGTTATTACCATGTCTCTAAACGACAAATCTTTCGATGGTAATACCCTCTCTTGAATTCTAAATAGTTGAGTATCGGACATCATTTCTAAATTTTGTGTTTTCATTGTTAATATGCTTATATTTTGTTCATATATACAAATTTCAATTCTTTGATATCCCAACCTATTCATGATAATTGATCTGATTAATACAGCGTCATATTCTAAAAACAATTCTCTTGATTTCATTTCATTCATTCATTATTCTTATTTTGAGAGATCTTCAATAATTCAAAAGCTCATACATGAATGATATTCTTTGGAGCTTACATACATCTGACATATGTACTTCATATCTTGTGCTTATCTGTCAAGATAAATTGTTGAGCAACACGTTTTTAGGACAAAATACATGGGAATCAGTGTGAGAACTTATCAGAACTTCTATGGATTCACAATAACCGGTGTTTCCTACCCAAGAAGTTATCCCGAGTGATTGAGGGGAGAGAGGTCAAAATAAAAGATAGTGGGTGTGTGATAAGGTAAAATGTAAAAGAGAGTTTGGTTAGAAGTGAGCTTATATGTTTAAAAGAAAGAGGGTGTGAGATCAGAGTACAAGAATATAAAACTCTGCACCAACTTTTTCTGACTCGGGCAGCCACATAATCTGTTGGTTCACGTTCTTTGGTGACCTTCATTAAAACAGGCACTAGCCCATGCCAACTCTTGCTATAACCCCACCAGCTACTCATCTTTTTGTTAACAAAAAGACGTTTCATATTTTAAAGGGGAAGCAACACATCTACTATCTGATCTTCACTTTAAGATTTGAATATTGAAAAAGAAGGAAAGTTGTCCCACCTTCGAACATCCTTCATGCACATTGAGTCCATGTAATACTTTTTTGTCTCAATGGTTTACATAATTTTGAGCCTACTAAAAGCAATCTTTAAGCTTAATTCTTTCACACACAAGCACATTCACACAGAAAATTTGTTTTTCTGTCAGAACGTTTATACAATTACCTTGTATTATTTGATGATTGAATTGAAGACCTGGGGAGTGAACATCACTAAAGCTCTTTATACAGTACATTCGTTGTACTAAGTGACTTCGTGTTACTTACAGGCACAATAACTGTATCATTTGTTGATTCAGGTTACACATTCCTATTTCGTCTGAATTTGAAAAGATTTGGATGAATATATTTTATGAATTGACGGATACATTCTCATATCAGATCGGAGGAGATTCTTATCATACTGAATGGGGGAGATTGTTTCTGCTTATCATGGACACTATGCTTATCTTGATATTTGGGGGAGATTGTATCAAAGAAAGTGCTGAAATGGTAAAAGTTTTGATGATTCTGATATCTCATCATTCATCAAAAAGGGGGAGTAAGTTCAAAGTTTAATTTCAGAAGAAAGCAAAGCCATGTGAAATTAAAAAAGGGGAGAAATTTCAAGTGTTTCAAAGTCAGACTTCTATTTCAGATTTCAAGTTTCAAAAGTTCAAAGTCAAAGCAAAGTCAGATAATTTCAAGTTTCTATCAAGAAGAAGATATTGTTTGGAAAGACTTAAAGATAGGAGCATGTTTGTGTTCAAAGGGGGAGATTGAAAAAGATTTAAAGTCTTGATGTAACAAAGTTTGTGAAGAAAGATGGAGTAACTTTGTTGAGAAGAATTTTAAAGGGGAAGTTTTACTTGAAGTTTCAAGTTGTGAAAGCTACAAAGTTGAATATTTTACAAGAGATAGAAGAGTTGAAGACTAGTGTCAAATTTTTTTGAATCTTGAATCCAAAGTGGGAGATTGTTAAGTCAAATGTTGTATTCAAGATTAAAAGGGTCAAAGTTGTAATTGTTGTAAAAGGTGTGTTTGTAAAATTGTGTAAGTCAAAGTATTTGACTTTGACATTTTAGTCATTATGTTGTAAGGTCAAGATGTTTGACCATATAAATAGGTTTTGGTCTTTGTAATCTTTAGACCACGCACACATACACAAGAACACGTATAGAAGATCTAGAGAGAGAAATACACGTGAGAGTTGTGGCAATCTGTAAGATTTGTGACTAATGAAATCTTTGTAATTCATGATCAATAAATACAAGATGATTTCTATATTTGTGAGTGTTTTAGTAGCTTGAATCTGGAACAACAAACCCAATTCTGGGCTGAAGTTGTCGACACTACGTGCTTTACTCAAAATTGATCACTGATTGTAAAGTGATTCAAGAAAACTTCCTACGAACCCTTCCAAGGAAGAAAGCCAACTATCAGGTTCCTTCACATCGTTGGTTGTCGATGCTATATCCTAAACAACAGAGATGATCTTAGAAAGTTTGATCCCAAAGCTGGCAATGGTATTTTCCTCTGATACTCCTCAATATCAAAAATATTCAGAGTTTTCAACAAAAGAAGACAAACTGTTGAAGAAACCATATATGTCACCTTTGATGAATCTCGCTTAGCAAACTCAATACCTATTCTTGACAATGATGAGCTGAATCAATGGATGTTCTCACACTTTGGTGAACCCAAAGCATCTTTCAGCACAAACCCTCCATCTGAACCGCACAACGTTGATGATGATCCTATCATCGTATCTAACATGAAAACTAGTGGAGTTGAGTTCTCTTCATGGGTCTCAACTGATCCTATAAGCACTGTACCCCTTTCTGAAACCATAAACACTGAATCACCCTCAACCTTTGAGCAACCTTTAGTAAATGTTGTTCAATATGACTCACTTCAACTAATTACTTATGAACCAAATGGGGTAGCCACTTCTTCAGCATCCCATCCTCAACCCCATATCTCTTCAGATATGAATACTCAACTACCTACTCGGAGATGGACAAGAAGGCACCCAATTTAATAAATCCTCGATGATCCAAACATAGGTATTCAGACTCGACGTAGTTCAGGTAATATCAGCCTCTTTGTAAACTTTATATCTCTTCTCGAACCAAAAAAAGCTGATGAAGCTCTTCAAGACTTAAATTGGGTCAGCGTTATGCAAGAAGAGATGAGTGAGTTCGAAAGAAACAAGGTTTGGAATCTTGTTCCTCGTCTATCTTCTAAAACTGTTATAGGTACCAAATGGGTATTTCGTAACAAAGTACATGAACATGGTACTGTGATCCGCAACAAGGCTAGACTTGTTGCTCAGGGATACTGATAACACCAATTTTTGGTGTTATTTTCATATCACTTTCTAAGTAATTTTGCTTATTTCCAAATGACTAAAGCCTACTTTTTAAGGTTTAAAGCAAGTGTTTCAGAATTTATGTGATGCTATGAAAAGTCCAAGAACGTGTATGAGAAGTAAGGTTTTCCGAGCAAAAGTCGATCATGAAAGTTCTCAAGATTCAAGTGCGAAAAATGGCCATTTGATCAAGTGGGTTAAAATTTAAAGAAAAATTATTTTTCCCCAAAACGGTGGCGGAGGCGACTTTGATGCTAGTTACTGAAACTGAAGCTACTTGACCAACTTACCTGAAAGCTGAAATCAAGGCTAGTTGCAAGTTAGTTGACTTAACTTCAACTAACTTCAAACTAGCTTGAAGGTGCTGGATGTTTTTAAGGTCTTTTTCATCTAGGGTTTTAGAAATATCTCATTCTACTGTATAGAGAATGGCAAGGGAACGACTTGGGAAACACCCGTTGATCCTCGTTCGAAGCATGTCAAGTTGCCCAAGCCCAGCTAGCGACTATACATGCCAACGACGTGGTGTTGCGGGCCTTTTGGCAAGGGAGAAACACCGAATTAAAGTGACGAAACGCTTTGGGAAGCGATTTCTACTCTGATTTATTGCCGATCTTCGTGGGTATTAAACAATCAAAGGAGTTTATAGTCCTAAATTTTTTGGCAGAACTTTTTCTTAGATTTATGAACTCCTCTATTGCTTCGTTTGTTAATACCCCCAACATTAACTAATCTTTAGCTATTGGGGGTTGGTTTGACTTTGGTTTAAGCTTATAAACATGTAGTTTGGGTTTTTTATCAGTTTTTCATATTTAATGAAGCAAATGATTTGGGTTTTAATGCTTTTGTAAGTCTGATCAACTTTCATCTGATTTGTTCGTTATAAATTAAATTCGAGAGAATTAATTGTTAACAATAACTAGAATTATATGCCTAAGGTGAGAAATTGGATAGAGATATACCAAGTAAGCCTTAGTACCATTATAATCTTGAACTTAATGTATTTTGAGTTCATGAGTTGAGATCGAGAGATAAAACTCGTGTTTTCAAAATAAGATCCGTTGTTGCTTGAGAAAGAACAAGGGTGATTTTAGAGATTGGGTATTCATTGAAGGAAATAACTGGTAAAATTCTTGAGTAAAGTGTTCATTAGTGAAAACCATAGGAATTCAAACCCTCAACTATTTTTTCCATAAAAGATTTCCTTAAGTCGTTTATTGTTCTATTCTTGATTTATTTGCTAGTAGTTAATTATTCTAGTTTCCAACAATGCACCTTTTGGACCGTCCAGTTAATAGTGAATATAGTAATTGTGATACTCAGTTCCTAGTTCCCTTAGTTCAATACTCGTACTTCCAAGTACATATTACTTTATTCGACCCGTACAATTGCTGTTAGAATAGGGGGTGTAAACCCATCTATCATGTTTTTGGCGCCGTTGTCGGGGAACCATTTTTCACTGATAGCACTACCAGCTATAAGCGCTATTACATTGGGCAATTTATTTTGGTTTATTCTATTTTCAGCACATTCCATGATCCTCTCTTTTTCTGTTTCAGATTAATTCAAATATCATATCATGGGAGAGGAAGCACCAGCAAGAGTTCCAATTAGGGACTTGGCAGAAGAGCTATGCCGATAAGAAGAGGCGGCCGATGGAGTTCCAAGTGGGCGACCGTGTGTTGCTTAAGGTATAGCCATGGAAGGGCATCATCAGGTTCGGAAAAGGTGGGAAGTTGAGTCCCCGTTTCCTTGGACCTTTCAAAGTGCTTAAGTGGGTAGGTTTGCAAGCCTACCAATTGGAACTGCCGCCGGAGTTGAGCAGAATCCACAACACGTTCCATATTTGTTACCTTCGGAAGTGTTTGGCGGAGGAAGAAAGCGTCATTCCCCTCTCAGAGTTAAGAGTGTACGAGGGTAACCGTTGTATAGAAGAACCTGACGCTATCTTAGAGAGAAAGTCTAAGAAGTTGCGTCACAAAGAAGTCACTTATGGTCAAGGTGCAGTGGAAGCATCATCGGGGAGCCAACGTGACGTGGGAAGCTGAGGAGGATATGAAGCAAAGATATCCTCATCTTTTCGAGTAGTTGGATTTCGGGGACGAAATTATTCCTAAGTTGGGGAGGATTGTAACACCCCGGATTTCCGTTATGTAATCTAATTATTCTTGTGTTTAAGCGTTGTCGTTAGCACCGCGTTTGGTTGGGAGTTTTAGTTTGAGTTTGGATTTTGGTGGTTTTGGACGAACCACAGTGAACCACGCGAGTTGCACCGCGACTTGAGGTCGCGGCACAACCCGCGAAACCCCCTGTTTGTGTGGGTTTTGTGTTAGCGGGCGAGTTATGCCGCGAGTTGAAGTCGCGGCATAACCCGCGAAGTAGCCTGGCCGACTTAGGTGGGTTTCTTCAAAATATCTCATTTGGTTTTTAATAGGGAAAAGTTCAAAAAAACCCAACGGACTTTAGGGTTTGGAGTGATTAAGTCACTGGACAATTTTTTCGAACAAATAAGTCCTTGGACATTTCAAAACCCGTTAAATAAATCATTGGACTTTTGATAACATGTTGAATACATTCTTATTACTTAAAAAGTGTAACTTGCAATACATAACAAGTAAAATTACAAATTAAAAAAGAAATGTCACATACTTTATCCACCTACAAACTAAAAATGAGGAAATTAACTGAAATAAGTCAATCTCATCAACCAAGTTCGTTTTTTAACCACTTTTCAAAGTTTTTTTTTCTAAAATAGTTAAAGTTTGCATATAATGTTTTTTTTTCTGTGTAAGGATTGTTTTTTTCCAAAAAAAAAACATTCTTACATAGAAAATTTTATGTATAAATATTCACTTTGCTTATAGTTTTAGAAAAAAAATACACTTTCCATCCTTATAAAGCTATAATTAGTTATTTGATTTATTTTATATGCATTACTTTTTCATTTTACATTTATATTATGTTAACACATAATCGTATATTAACTAAAATATATAAAAAAATTGGTTTCTTCTTTTACAAATTATATCATTATAATCGTTTGGTCAATATGTTCAAAATGAACTCAATATTGTTTTTGAATTTAATCTTATATTATTCAATATCACAAATACGTACGAACTATTTTTAATACTTATAGTTACAGATTTATCTTATATTATTAAATAAATAACCCTAAAAGGATAGAAAGTGTAAATATTAAATATAATTCGTACGTATTTATGATATTTAATAATATGAAATTAAATCCAAAAAATTCAATATTAAGCTCATTTTAAACGCATTGACGAGACAATTATAGTCGTGTAATATGAAAAAAGAACATATTTTTTAATGTATTTTAGTTAATATACGATTATGTGTGTTAATATAATAAAGCGTTAACTGAAATTAAAAAAACAAAAAATATAAAGTAAATTAAATAACAAATTATAAAGATGTTTTATATTTTTTATTATTATATTTTTTTTTTTTTTTTGCCAAAAACAATTCTTAAGGCAAAAAAAATTATGCATAAACTTAGACTATTTTAAAAATTGGATTTTGAAAGGTGTTTAAAAAATGAATTTGGTTGATAAGATTGACTATTTTAATTAATTTTCCCATTTTTTAATCTGTAGGGGGATAAAGTAGGAAACATATTTTTGTATTTTTTGTTTTTAATTTGTAGTTTTATCTGTTATGTAGGTTGCAAGTTACATTTTTAAGTAATAAGAATGTATTTAACAGGTTTAAAAAAGTCCAATGATTTATTTAGTGTGGTTTGAAATGTCTAAGGACTTATTTGTTCCAAAAAATTGTCCAAGGATTTAATCACTCTAAACACTAAAGTCCATTGGGTTTTTTTGGACTTTTCCCTTTTTAATATCTCAAATCTCTTTTCTCTCTCAAGTCTCTCTCTCTCTCTGGTTTTCTTGTTTGGTATCATCGGTTGTCGTTTGTTGCTAGTATTAAGTGCATCTAGCAAGGGTTCGGTATAGAAAGTTTCGTCTTCTCTCTGTGGTCGATATCTGGCTTTTCGGGTTTTTTGTCTAAAACCTATTTGGTGAGTTCCTACTACCTTTTTATAAACTTATACATGTCAAAACTTGCATTTTGAACTTCTATATATCTCCATGGTTTCAGATCTAAGTTTACTACATTTTGACATAACTTGAGTTTTGGGAGATTTTAGGGTTCCCAATCATTTTCGACTAAAATGATGGGTTCCATCTTATTTGAAGTAAAAGGATGTTTTACTTGCACATTTATGTGGGTTACTTGAAAGATTGTTTACAAGTTCATTTTTGATGATTTTCATTTTTACCAGAAGTTAAACTTGAAAATGCATTTTTGTTTATAAATGTTATTTTATACCATATGACTATCTATGGTTAGTCACATATGTTGTTGTGGGTCCACAATACTTATCAAGTTTTATAGATTAACAACACATTAACGATTACCAACCTGTATTGATTAATAGAAATGGTTACAAGGTTCGGTATTGATCGATTGAAGCTTTTCTCTATGTGTTCTCTCTCTTTACACCTTTTGTGTGTGTGTTCTATATGATCTGATTGTTAGAGAGAGTTGTTGAGATATCAGATTTGATATCTAGCTTTTACAACACACTTCCTAAACAACTTGTAATAATAAACTTAATATAAACTAACTAATATCTAACAAACTAAACTAAACTAACTAATATCTAAATATCTATTTATAAGATATTTAGACAAAACATAAAATACAATAAACATTAATTACTTTGACATTTATTACAAACAACATAGACTTTAATATCGAGAGTCGACTTTCCTGCTTTATCTTCAGATTGGATCTTCAGATTGGATGATCTTGAAACCAATGAGACTGTGGTCTAACAATCTCCCCTTTTGGATCAATATCATTACTAAAAAGATTTTAGCAATTTGGTCTTCTCTTTCAGCTCAGAAGATGCAATCTCTTTCTCTAGCTCAGAATGCTTTAGCAAAGTATCTTCAAAGAAAATTTATCTGAAAGCAGCATGTCTTCAGAATACTTTTGATCTCGCATTTCTTTGTTAGCTTTTCTCTTCTTTCATCTTGTGATGTAATGAACTGGACATTTCTTTAAGCTTTTAGATTCTTCCCCTTTTTGATGAAAAATGCAACGACTTCATCAAAACTTTGAGTAAGAAATGTCTGTCACTTGGAACCTCTGATCCGTCAATTCAAAAGATATTCATCTAGATCTTTTCAAATCCAGACAAAATAGTCGTGTAACACCTGAATCAACTAATGAATCAGTTAGCATGCCTGTCAGTAACACTAAGTCACTGTGTGTAACAAATACACATTGGTAAGGAGCTGTTTGATGTTGACTCCCCCAGGTCTTCCATTTAATCATCGAAAAACCACAAAGGTTATTTCTATAAACGTTATGACAAAGAAACTATATCCTTGTGTGTTTGTGCTTGTGTTGAAAGAATTAAGCACTAGATGATTGCTTATAGGCTCAAAATTGTGTAAACCACTTAGACAACAGTAAGTTAAACACATACTCAATGTGCATGAGTGAAGTGCGAAGGTGGGGAAGACTTCCTTCTTTTCAATATCCAGATTTTCCAAATGAAAATCAGATAGCATATGTGATGCTTCCCCTTTGAAAATGAAACACTTTCTTGTTAAGAAGAAAATGAGTAGTTGGTGAGGTTTGATCAAGAGTTGGCATGGGCTAGTTGCCTGTTTCAATAATGATTACCAAATAATTGTGAAACATTAGAAATGTGGTTGCCCGACTCAGAAAAAGTTGGTGCAGAGTTGTGATATTCTTTTAACTTTGTTCTCTCACGCTCTTTCTTTTAAACATTAAGCTCACTCTAATCAAACTTTCTTTTTCATTTATATCTCATCACTCAATTCTTTTCAACTTCTTACACTCAATCACTATGGATGAACTTCTTGGGTAGAAATCACTGGTTAAGGTGATTTCATAGAAGTTCTGTTAAGTCCTAGCACAATGAAATCCTTGTTTTCCTATAAAACATGTGATGCTCATAATGGTTTAACTATATCAGTTAAAGCACAATGTAGATCTTTGAAAACATTTAAAGTCACACTTCCAAATCATGAATTCGGTTTAAGAATCGGGAAGTGGTTTGAACATTGAAAACAATGTTTTCTATGATTGAAAGTTATCCTTCTTTCAACCATATATGAGATTAAGAAAAAGGATTATACCTTTACGTGCGATCTTACATCTCATGAAGCTAAGCTTAAAGTCATAAAGATATGATCTTGTAAGCATCTCTCAAAAATTCTGCAAAAGTCTTATGTCGAGTCAAAGTAAAATTTATTCACTTAAATTGAAAAGACAAAAAGCAGTAAAACTGGTAAAGTACGAGTTCTGATCAAAAAAATCAGAAGTCATATCCAAACTCCTTTGACTTGAAGAGCTCCCCCTAAAATCTTGCATTACAAAAATTTGACATAAAAGGTAAATGCAGAAATCTTATGAGCTCCCCCTCAAAATAAGATTGACCACTTGTCAATTTCTTCTCATACTCCCCCTTGGATCATGAACAGTATATAGAAGTGCAGATATCTTGCGGAAATGAAGAAAATGATGAAAAAGTATACAATTAGAAAACTTTGATAGGTAACTATTGATTAAATGTTTAGATTTAGCATACCAAGCTTAGAGACAAGAAAGTTAAACCTCTTTTCGTCTAAAGGTTTGGTAAACAAATCGGCAAGCTGATAATCAGTTTTTACAAAGAAAAGTTCAATTGTTCCTTTTTCAACATGATCTTTAATAAAATGATACCTGACGTCTATGTGTTTGGTCTTGGTGTGCTGAACAGGATTCGTTGTTATTGCGATGGCGCTCTTGGAGTCATAGTATATCGGGATTTTGTTGAAGTGGAAACCGTAGTCGCTCAATTGAGTTCTCATCGATAAGACCTGAGAACAACAGCTAGCAGCAGCTACATATTCTGCTTCGGTCGTGGAAGTTGAAACACAAAGTTGCTTCTTCGATGCCCAACTTACGAGCTTATCACCGAGGAACTGTACATGTCCTGACGTGCTCTTCCTGTCTAACATACAACCTGCATGATCTTCATCTGTATACGCTGTTAGTTCAAAACTTGTATCTTTAGGATACTACAGACCAAGATCTGCAGTGCCCTTCAGATACCTAAATATGCGCTTCACAGCAGACATATGGATTTCTTTAGGATTGGCCTGATATCTTGCACATAATCATGTTGAGAACATTATATCTGGCCTACTAGAAGTAAGATACATTAAAGAACCTATCATCCCTCGATAAGTCCTAACATCAACAGCCTTACCCGAAGGATCGGTGCCAATCTTAGTACCTGGTGCCATTGGGGTACCAATCTATTTTGAATTTTCCATTTTGAACTTCCGAAGAATATCCATAATGTATTTTGATTGATTGATAAAAATCCCCGTAGAAAACTGTTTGACTTGTAATCCGAGAAAGAAATTCATCTCTCCCATCAAATTCATCTAAAATCTAGACACCATAAGGTTTGAAAAATTCTTACAGTACTTAGGATTTGTAGTGCCAAAAATAATATCATCTACATAGATTTGAATTAAAATGATATCGGCTTTTTCCTTTTTGATAAACAAAGTGGTATCCACCGTACCTTTTGAAAAACTAGACTTGACTAGAAATTTGCAAAGGACATCATACCAGGCTCGAGGAGCTTGTTTCAGACCGTAGAGTGCTTTGTTGAGAATGTAGACGTGATTCGGCTTCTCTTGATTGACAAAACCCTCTGGCTGAGAGACCGTGAAGTTCTTGTGGGCTGCGTAGGCTAGAAACATTCTAATTGCCTCAAATCGTGCCACAAGAGCATATGTCTCATCATAGTCGATTCCTTCCTCTTGTCTGTATCCTTTGGCTACTAGTCTTGCCTTGTTTCGGATAACGGTACCCTCTTCGTCTTTATTTATCTTGAAAACCCACTTCGTACCTATTATGGTTTTACCTTGAGGCTTTGGTACGAGTCTCCAGACTTGAAGTGCATCAAACTGATTCAGCTCTTCTTGCATTGAGATCACCCATTCTAGATCAGCAAGTGCTTCTGATACGCGAGTTGGCTCGAACTTACTCAGAAATGAGTCATGCATGCACATATTTATTGATGCTGACCGAGTTTGCACCGGTTTTGATGGATCGCCAATGATCTGGCTTATCGGATGCTCTTTGGTCCATTTATGTTCATGAGGCAGTGGATTATATGAATGTATGTCAATTGAATCATCTATAAATCCACTTGTACCTTCTTCAATTTGTTCAGGAGGAATGATGATTGCAGTTGAAGTGGTAGTTGCAGAAGGCTCAGCAGGTACAGCTTGTTCTGGCTGTAGATTGATCTGAATAGAACATCCTACTGATTCAGCTACTTCCGTCTCTTCATCACATGGCACTTCTTCAACTGTTGAAGTTGGCATTTGAATTGGAACTTCTTGTTGAATCGGGGCGTTGGATTCAATAGGAACATCTGAACTGGTTGGATGAGTAGTCGTTAAGTCTTCCATCCTGTCAACCACAACAGATTTCTTTACATTAGATCCAAGAAATTCATTATAAAACAATTCAAATAATAAGTCTAAATCAGATAAATGATTAGTTGACGTTGATGCTTCATCTGATTTGTTCTGTTGAGACGCAGGTTCTGGACTGATTTGCCCAGAAGCTAGTATTCCTGTTATAACGGGTTCTGAACTTTGATGTTCGGAAGCCATCTCTTCATCAAAAGTGACGTTGATGCTTTCAATCACCGTCTTTGACTTCTTCAGATAGATACGATATGCAGTTGATGTTGAGGAATAACCAATGAATATGCCTTCGTCCACCTTGGCACTGAACTTGTTAAGACTCTCCCTATCGTTTAGCACGAAACACTTACACCCAAATATATGGAAATATTTGATTGTCAGTGTTCGGTTGTTGATTAACGCATAAGGAGTCTTCTTGAATCTGTGATGTATCATGGAACGATTTTGTGTGTAGCACGCGGTCGATACAGCTTCTGCCCACAAAAATAGAGGTAAGTCTGAGTGACTTAGCATAGTACCAGCAGCCTCGACTAGCGTACGATTTCTTCTTTCGATCACTCCATTTTGTTGAGGCGTTCGAGCAGCAGAGTATTGATGTGAAATCCCGACAGATTCGAGATATTCTTCAACCTTTTTGTTCTTGAACTCTTTGTCGTTGTCTGTTCTTAGAATCTTGACCGGTTTCTGCAGATTCACCTTGGTCGTCTTTAGGAATGTGATGAGAACATATGGTGTCTCATCCTTTGAACGTAGAAACTTGACCCATGTGTATCGTGAGTAATCGTCCACGATCACGAGTATGTACTTCTTTCCGCCTAGACTCTGAGTTCGCATTGAACCGCATAAGTCCATATGCAATAACTCTAACGGAGCGCTTATACTTGGTTCAGGCTTTGGTTTATGTGGAGCCCTCTTCATCTTTCCCTTTTCACATGTTGCACAAAGATGTTCTCTTTCATATTTGAGCTCTGGAAGTCCTTTGACGAGCTTTCCACTGACCAGATTGTTGATGTACCGGAAGTTGAGGTGAGAGAGCCTTCGATGTCATAGCCAACTTTGTTGCATCGAGGCTTTCGATAGTAGACAAACCTGTTTGTCAGTCTGGAATTTTGACAAGTTAATTGTGTAGAGGTCTGACTTTCTTGTGCCGACTAAGAGTTCCTCGCCTTCTTCAGTGCGAACTGAACACGTCTTGGCTTTGAAATTGACCTCTAAGCTTTTGTCACAGAACTGCCCGATACTGAACAGGTTGTGTCGTAAGCCTTCTACATAGCTCACCTTCTTTATAGTGACATTGTCATGTTGTACATCACCATATCCCATTATTGGAGAAAATTGGTCGTTGCCGAATCTGACTGATCGGCAATACTTCTCTTTAAAATTGGACAACATATCTTTTTGTCCAGTCATATGCTTGGAGCATCCGCTATCCAAGTACCACATATGACCGATCTGCACAAGAGAAATAATGAAACAATTGATTTAAATAGTCTTAAAACAAAGATGGAATTAAGACTTTTGAGCATTGAGGAGCGGGTCTTGAACTGATGTGTTCAAAAACCATATTCTCTTCTTAAGCACGGGTTCTGAACAGACGTGTTCAGAAACCATTGTTTTATCTTTGAGGTGCGGGTCTTGAACTGTTGTATTCAAGAACCTAATTTCTTTGAGGAACGAGTTCTAGACTGATTTGTCTAGAAGTCATACTTCGTTGAAGTCTGGGTTCTAAGCTGATTTACTTAGAAGCCTTCATTCTCTTCTTAAACTTTGTGTGCCTGCAACACAGATTTAGCCTTAGGTACCCACTGGAATTTGGGTCCTACTGTGTTAGCACAAGATTTTGGTACCCATTTCAAATTGGGTCCTCTTTTCATTTGAAATGCATTTGTAAAATTAGAATGAGATGAATGCACATGATAATTGCCAAACCAATCTTCAGAATCTTGACAAGAAGTAGAAACATGTTTATTATCAATAAAAGACTTTCTAGCAGATAAAGATAAATGAAATAATTGCTTCATTGTATATTGTTTACGAGAAACAGCAAGTTTTGAGTTCAAAATAGCAACATCAGCAATTAAGACATCTTTACTAGGCGAAGTCTTACTACAATTAACACTAGAAAACGATTTAACGATCTTGTCAAGCTTCTATTTCGGTTGCCACTGAGATTTAACTTCTGGTCTTTGCTTGCTCAGATCTGAAACATGTGAAACTCTTGAGTTAGACTGTTGAGCAACAAACGAATGCTTCTTCTTCGGATTACCAGTAGTGTTCGGTTTCTGTGAATGATGAGATATATTCTTACCTTTAGCATGTTTAGTTTTCACAGAGACTGAGTTATCAACTTTCGTTGATTTTGCACTGTTAACAGGCATACTGGTTTTTCCTAAAGATTTCTTAACGAATGATGAATGGTTAGGAAGTTTTGCATTAAAGTCAAATTGTTCAAAACAATCATCTAAACCACCGTCAGAGTTCAGAAAATTAAGCCCTTCATCAGCTAGACCAAAACTATCTTTAGATTTTGAAGCCATAGAAATAACAACATTTTTCAGCACAGTTGAAAAAACGTTTTGTTGAATCTCAATTAAAAGTCTTTCATCTGTTAAAGAATTCTCGAGTTCAGAAATTTTACTTTCTAAAACGAGAGGAGGGACATATAGTTTACCATGAATAGGCTTCGCCTCCATTTCCTTTTCAGAATAACTTTGAAAGAAGTCATTTGAAAGAGATTTCTTCTTTTGATATATTGGATTTCATTATAACTATTATTCATCTTCGCATAATAAAATGGAAGATGAACTTTAGATGATTTCAAACGTTTTTCAGTTTCGTCGGCTTCATCCTTTTCAGAGAGTTTAGTCCAGAAAGTTTTAAACTCAGGGATTCGTCGAGCTAATTTCATAGAAAGATGATCATAAAGTGCGGGCAATTCAGACATTCCTTTTTGAAGACAGTGAGGATTCTTATAACAGATTCCCCATCTCTCTATTTCCTCTTTGGGTTTGTTCAGATGAATAGTCTGTTCAGTTTGACCCGTTTTGTATAACTTCTCTTCCAAACTTTTTAATTTACCAAGTAAAGAAAAGTTTTCTTTGGTACAAGAAGAATGCAATTTTGTAAGCTCATATATATCAATCTCACTTTTTGTCAGTTTAGTCTTGAGTTCAGAATTCTCTAAGAATTATAGTCTTTTCTTTGGCGTTGGTGTCATTGTTTGTATGTAAAACGTCAACCAATACTTTCTTTGTCAGGATCTGATTCTTAACAAGAATAATAAAACTCAGAAACAATATTAAAGAAGTTGCGGAATAACACTTTAATATTCAAAATATCAATGTAACAGTAAAGAATGAATCACAACTTGTAAACTTTTTTGAATGATTAAAGTTACAAGCTTTTAAACAAAACCTCAATCTTGATGAACAGGCTCACCAAGACGAATTCTACTTCTCTAGAATTAGGATTGTAAACCTTGAGGTTAATTCTCTCTCTAAAACAAAAACTTAGAAAATCTCGTATCTTAAAACTATTCTGAATACATCTATACATATACTGAAAATAAAAGATAATTACAAAACTTAAAAGATCTTCAGTATATTCTTCCATACTTATCTTCAACCTTCCATGATTATCTTTAAGTCTTGATATGCGCATATCTTGACTATCAAATAAGCAGTATTAAGTCACAGCAGTATTAACACTCTGAGCAGTATTAATCTTCACCAGCAGCACTAACTATGCTCAGCCATATTAATTTCTTCAAGCAGTATTAATCAGGCTCAGCATTAGTAACTTATCTTAGAAGTAGTAATCATGAAAGCCTGGCAGTATTAATCACTTAGACACATCTTTAGTTCCCAACAATCTCCCCCTAACTTGACTTTTAGAGAAGACAAGTCAAGTTCTTCAGATGCTCCCAAAACTCCATTTTCATACACCTATATCAGGATTCAGTCCCAAACTTTGATTGATAATTCTTTGGATCAAGTACCTTGCCATTTCAGAATTTGGTGCACAACCAAGCTTATTCTTCAACATAGCATGCATCTTTAATCTGCTATGGTTGTAAACTCTATCCACCAAGAAGTATTCAAAATGACTTGTATCCACAGCCAGTGCATATACTCCACTTCTTTCATACAGAGTCCAGTTGTTGATGGTTTTAAAAACATTTTTGATAACATGCTGAACTTCCTCTGGCTTGAATAACCTACACAAATATTCCATCACAAGTTTTGTAACTGGTATCCCTGGAGCTTTCAGCTTGTCAGCATATAGTTTCATCCCCACTTCAAACATTTCCTCTAACTCAGATCTGGAGCATACTCTTACTATCTTGGCCCAAGTAGGATACACTTCAAACTTTTCATCCTTCCTTTTCAGCCTGATATATTCCTTACCATTTACTTCCATGGTATCCAGTGAATAATCTCAGGAGGCTTGACACCAACTGGTTCAGCAGTTATAGGCTCAGGCACTTTCTCCATCACCACCATGTACATATTTACATCATAAGTACTTGATGGTTCTGAGATTGAGCTTTCTTTTCTTCAGACTTAGGTGCCCCTTCTTCTTCAGCTACCTTTTGTTCAGCTACTTCCTCATCCACTCTAGGTTTCTTAACAAGTTTTCTTCTTGCCATCATTTTAGTTCTTTTTAGAGTCTTCAAACTTTTACCTAGAGTAGCTTCCTTCTTTGGAGTTTCTTGATCATCAGGAAAAGGTTTTTCTATTAGAAAGTCATTACTCTCTTTCATCCTCTTTTCCATTTCAACTCTGGCTTTATCATTCCCTTGAAGCTTAGTCATCTCTGCATCATACAACCCTTTGATCTGTTTAAATGACATCTTTGAGAACATCTCCTTTTTGACTCCCACAGCACCTTTGAGGAAAGTGATCATCTTCTTTCTATCTTGAGTGCCAAGGTAGGTCTTTGAAGGTTGCCTCTTCTTAGCAGCCATTTTGATCATCACAGGCTTCTTTAGAGTTGCAGCTTTCTTCTGTGCTATCTCTGTTGCCAAGCTCTGTTGATATACTTCATTAAGCTCTGCAGCTAGAGCTCTTGCCATCTCTCTATCTTTCTCTACTTGAACTGATTTTGCTTGCTCAAGTTTTGCTTGAATCTTCTTAGCCAAAGCTTCATCTGACTCAATCAACTTTTGCTTTTTAAGTGGTTGGTCAGATTCCACTATCTTGGCTTTGCCTTTATCCTTGCTTACTGCCTTCTCAACACTTGCTTTCTTGATAACCTCGCCCTTTTCTTTAATGACAACTCCTTTGGCCTTTGAAGTGACCTTGGGAGTATCATGTTTAGCCTTGATTAGAGCTTCAGCTATCTCAAATTCTTCCAGATTTCTGCTAATGAGGTCAGATAATACCTCTTTAACAATTTCTGTTGCTTCATTTTTTTCAGCAGCATTAACTGTTTCTGCTGCTTTGCTTGCTTCAGCAGCATTAACTGTTTCTGCTGCTCTATCTGTTATTGTTGCTTCTTCAAACACAAGCCCTGTTTCTGTTTGTACATTAAACTCCCCCTCAACTCCATGTATCTCCCTCTCCAAGTTGACCTCAGCTTCTGACTCCCCCTTTTTGGCAGCATCAGTCACTGGATTCCTTCTTCTGAGCACAAACTTTTGTTTCTTCTTCTTTTGGACCACCTTCTGAACCAACTTCTTTAAGTTGCTGATCTCTGCTTGTTGGTTGATGATGACTTTCTTGAGCTCATTTACAACCTGCTTCTGAGAATCCAGTTTAGTTGCCATTTTGGACATGGCAGAAATCAATTCATGATAATCATATCTATCCTCACCTTCTCTAGGAGTGTTAACCCCTTTTGATGGATCATTGGAACATTTAGTAGTGGAGGTCTTCTGCCTAGCAAAAGCACCATCCACCCCCTTCGTTTCTTGGCACCTGGGACCTTTGGATGATTGCTCACCCAAAGTTGCCATGGGGAAGGTCTTAGTGATGTTACCACTGACCTCCTCTGTGCTAGCAGGAGTAGTGGCAGCCTTCTCACCCATATGCTCATACATCTCCTCAGTGAGCACCTCCTTGGGGTTGGGAGACACCCCAGTGGTTTCCCTATTGATATTCTCTAATGGAGAATGCTCCATTAGAGGGCTTTGAGGTTCTGGGTTTGTAGGAGGGACAACAAGGGAAGGATCCTTGTGTACCTTTCTCTTAGTATAAGTTTTGGTTAAAACAGGAGTTGGCTTATGAACAAGGGACTGAGGAAGTGATATAGTGGTTGAAGGTTGGGTTTGGCTCTCAGTGGGATGGTCTAGTGAGGGCCTTGACCCTGATGCCATACCTTCTTGGTTGTGGGACACCACCATCATTGTAGAGAACAATGGGGTGTCAACTCCTTCCGAGTCCTTGGCAGATCTTTTCATATTTGAAAAGACCTTGCCCTTAGGGATTTTAGGTACATATACCTCATTAAACTGAGGTATATTCGTCAATACAGAGGTTATAACTGCCTGGACAAATCTTGGGTACATATAGAAACTCTTTTTATTTCCCAAGTTTGACACAAGGTCATTGAAAATCATTTTTGAGAAATTATACTTTCTGGCAGTAGACAAGCAGACCAAAGCATAAGCAATGGTACTGCTGAACTGACTCCATCCAGTAGTTTTTTTAGAGATACAGTGCATAAGGTTATGAACAAAGAACCGCCATTGGGAAGAAAAGTTTGCTTTGTAAAATTTGAAAACACCCTGTTGACCTTCATACCCCATTCTTGTTAGATTGGAAAACAAGTCCTCATTAGGGATAGAAGTAATACCTGAGGCATCGTCTAGTCGTAGACTGATGCGAATGACCTCTTCAGTGACTATCAAGGGTTTGTCACACACCCTTGTCTTGATGATCTGCACACCGTTTTCAGTAACAACGGTGGCATTGGCCCAAAATTGCTTCTGGTGCTCGATGAAAATTGGTGGTGACACAGTAAGAGCATATGCTATGTGACTGGTCTTGAGAAAATCGACTATTTGATGGATCCATCAGCCTGCTTCGGCTTTTGAAGCATTGCTATCTCATTGTGTTCATCAATAAACGTCATGGATGCCATCGTTCTTGAGGATACTGGACTGAAACACACTTGTTGCTTGAGAGAAAAGAGTGAGAGAGAAGATGAACAGTATTCAAAGAGTCGTTGTGAGCTTTTAGGCGGGAAAAGAGGGTATTTATATGATTCGGGAAAGAAGCAGTATTAACCCTATTTTCCGTTAAAGCAGTACTAACCACTCGCAGTATTAACTGAGATCAGTAGTAACTAACTAGCAGTATTAACGAACTAGCAGTATTAACTACGAGTAGTATTAACTAACTAGCAGTATTAACGTCTAGCAGTATTAACTACGAGCAGTATTAACTAACTAGCTTTATTAACGACTAGCAGTATTAACTAACTAGCAGTATTAACGACTATCAGTATTAACTACTAGCAGTATTAACACATACCTGAAGTAGTCACTCAGACTAGCAGTAGTAATAGTGAATCTGCAGTAGTAACTTTGCACTGGCAGCATTAAAACTGCACTGGCAGCATTAACTATACTTACACTGTTGAAGCTTGTGTTAGTCTGAGCAGGGCAATAAACTTCCTGAGACAGATGATTAGTAACACCAGACAAAATAAACAAATAACAGGTATACAAACACTTTTTAAACATGAGATCATTCAGAGTTGATCATGCCCACACTTGTGACCAAGAAAGTGAATCTACCCACATCAAAAGCTTTAGTGAATAGATCAGCAAACTAGTTATCAGTATGAACTTTAGCAACTTGAATAAGCTTCTTTTCATTGCAGTCTCTAATAAAGTGATACCTGATTTCAATATGCTTTGTTTTGGAGTGCTTGATTGGATTGTTAACAATGCTAATAGCACTGCTATTGTCAATGAAGATTGGAGTGTGAAGAAAGGTTACCCCATAGTCCAGCATTTGATTCTGAATCCATAGAACCTGTGAACAGCAACTTGCAGCAGCAATGTACTCAGCTTCTGTTGTGGATAAGGACACTGTGGTTTGCTTCTTACACTGCCAAGATACTAGTTTTGCACCCAAAAGTTCACATCCCCCTGAAGTAGATTTTCTATCCATATTAGCACCACCCAAGTCACTGTCTGAATATGCAATCAAGTCAAAAGTATATTCATAAGGATACCAAAGACCTAATCTAGGTTGCCCTCTTAAGTATCTGAAAATCCTCTTAACAGCTTGAAGATGTGACTGCTTTGGTTTGACTTGGAATCTGGAACACACACACTGGAAACATGATATCTGGTCTTGAGGCTGTGAGATACATGAGAGATCCAATCATTGATCTATAAAGATGGACATCAACATCCTCCCCCTCAAGATCAGCAGTGATCTGTTTGTGTGTTTCCATTGGTGTGCTTGCTGGCTTTGAGTCTGATAGACCATACTTATCTAGGATGTCTTTCACATACTTTGATTGACTTATGAAAATCCCATCTTTCTCCTTTTTCACTTGAAGCCCAAGGAAGAAAGTAATTTCACCCATTGAACTCATTTTGAAGCTCTTGTGCATCAACTCTTCAAAGTCTCTACACATCTGATCTTTTGTGGATCCAAAGATGATGTCATCCACATAGATCTAAACAAGTAGGATGTCCTTCTTACTTCTTCTAATGAAAAGGGTCTTGTCAATTATTCCTCTTTCAAACCCATTTTCCAAGAGATAGGTAGACAGAGTATCATACCATGCTCTTGGGGCTTGATGTAGACCATAGATTGCTTTCTTCAGTTTGTATACTCTGTCAGGATATGATGGATTCTCAAATCCAGGGGGGCTGACAGACATATACTTCCTCATCAATTGTTCCATACAGAAAGGTACTCTTCACATCCATCTAGTATACCTTGAACTTCATAAATGAAGCATAGGCTAGAAACAGCCTAATTGCCTCTACCCTTGCAACTGGAGCAAAAACTTCCTCATAGTCTATGCCTTCTTCCTGAGTGTACCCTTGTGCCACTAGCCTTGCTTTGTTCCTGATTACTATTCCTCTCTCATCCTTTTTATTTCTGAAAATCCACTTGGTGCCAATTGCTCTATGACCTTTAGGAAGGTCCACCAAGTCCCAAACATCTTGCAATTTGAACTGTAGCAACTCTTCTTGCATGGATTCTATCCAACTTGAATCTTTCATTGCTTCATAAGCCTTCTTAGGCTCAATCTGGGATAAAAAGCAAGAGAGTACTGTATGCTGTTGATCCTGCAAATCTTGAAGTCTGCTTTGATTCCTAGTCATCATAGGAGAAGTTATGTCTCCTATTACCAGCTCAGGAGGATGATTTTTCTGAGTTCTTGTCTGAAGACTAGGTTCTTAATTCATTCCCACATCTAAATTGGAATCATTTAAGTCAGCTGAGGGAATCTCATCAGCTGCTTCTGACTCTTCATGCTCTAAATTCTCATCATCTCTTCTTTCTTCTTCACTCTGACTTGGTTCAGTAAAAGTCTCCCTTTCACAGATTTCAACAGGGGTCATTGTAGGTATAGGAAAGATCACAGACTGAGGAATAATATCTTGTACTTGTTCATCCCCTGATTCTCTACTTCCTGTTCCTGCATGATCATCACTGCTGAAACCCAAAGAGTTAGTTAGTGAATCAATGTCAAATAGCCACTGAGGACCTGAACCAATAGGATTTGGTGTGTTCTCATTGCATTTGACATTGTCACTTTCCTCAATTATTCTAGAAGAAGAATTAAATACTCTGTAGGCCTTACTCTTATATGAGTAACCAACAAGAAAACCATCATCTGCTTTGCTATCAAACTTTCCTAAGTGAGTTTTGGTATTGAGAATGGTACAAGGACACCCAAAAGGTTTGAAAAATCCAATAAATGGTTTTCTTTTATTTAAAAGCTCATATAGTGTCTTGTTCTTAGGCTTGACTACTAGAACTCTGTTTTGGACATAGCAAGCAGTATTAACTGCTTCAGCCCAGAAAGTAATTGGAAGTTTTGAATCAGCTAACAGAGATCTAGCCAATCAGTGTCCTATTCCTTCTCCCAGCAACACCATTTTGTTGTGGAGTCCTAGGAGCACTGTATTGCCTCTCAATTCCTTTTTCCTCACAAAAGATGTTTAGATCAAGATTTTTAAATTCAGTACCATTATCTGACCTAATGACTTTTACCTTTTGATTTGTTTGGTTTTCAATTCTTAGAATAAAGGATTTGATCAGTCCACTTGTCTCATCCTTAGTCCTTAGAAAATATACCCAAGTAAATCTAGAGTAATCATCAACAATAACTAAGCAGTATGATTTCTTACCTATACTCATGACATTTGTAGGACCAAACAGATCCATATGCAACAACTGAAGAGAAGAAGAAATTGTGTTCAACTCTTTGAACTTATGAGAAGTTTTGTGTTGTTTGCCTTTGAGACAAGCAACACAATGATCATCACATGAAAATAATTTTGAAGGCAAACCTCTTACAAGGTTGTTTTTAACAAGTTTATTCATTGTTTTAAAGTTCATGTGACACATCCTTCTGTGCCAAAGTGATGGTTCATCCAAAGAAACTTTTGAAACAAGACAGTTTAGGGATGAATCATTTGAAACATTTTCCATGTCCAAACAATAGACATTATCCTTTCTAGGAGTTCTTAGTAGTATCATCTTTTCATCAACTACCTTGAATCCAGGAGCAAGGATAATGCATTCTGAATCAGTGAATAATATACTATGCTTTTTGTCACAAACCTGTGATACACTTAACAGGTTGTATCTTAACTGTTCAACATAGAAAACATCTTCAAATGTCATCTTACCTTTTGTTACATCTCCCTTACCACTAATCTTACCTCCATCTGGAGTATTACCAAAGGCAACATGCCCTCCATCAATTTTCTTGAAATTCTTGAGGCAAGCCATGTTCCCTGTCATGTGCCTAGAGCAACCACTATCAACATGCCAAATGCTCTTTCCCTTGAGCTGCTGGTTGCCCTGCACATAAGATAAATCAATTAGTATTGACTGGGAACCCAAGCCAAAGTGGTCTTGGGCCTCCCTTTCTCATCAAAGTACTTGCACTCCTTTTTGATGAGATTTTTACATTCAGAAAACTCTTTACTGGAGTACTTTGTCAAGATTATTGGTCTAGAAGCACAAACACTAGAAGCAGTACTAATTTTAGAAGTACTAACAGAGTTAGCAGCACTAACAGGTTTAGCAGTACTAACTTTGTTAGAAGCACTAACAAGGTTAGCAGTATTAACATTTGAAGAAGTACAAACAATGTTAGTTTTAGAAGTACTAATACTTTCAGCAGCACTAACATTGATAGCAGTAGTATTGTTTCTGGCAGCACTATCTTTGTCAGCAGCACTATTTGTGATAGCAGTACTAACAGTTTTAGTGCTTTTGGAAACCCACATCTTGACACTCTCTTTTACAGTCTTTTTCTTCATGTGGCTTTTAGATTTCATTGGTTTCTTAGCCACATGGTTCCTTTCATTCTTCCTATAACCAAAGGGTTTTTGCACAGATCTTTGAAAATTTATCCTTTGGTTCATAGGATTAAAATAACAGTGTTTGGCAAGATGGTTCAATTTGCCACATATGAAACAAGGTTTTGGTCTGATGATTCTACTCAGATCAACTCCTTGTTTCTGAGCCCACTGATTATTCCAATTTCTTTGATTTCGCTTCCTTTTATCATGTTTTAGGGGCTCATATTTATTACCTGCACACTATTTGCAAGGAACAGGATTCACAACTGTGGTCTGCTTGTAATGGACCTTTTTAGACTTTCCCTCAGTCTTCTCAACACCCTCAGATTTGACCCAATCCCTTCCACCACCCTCATTGGTAAGAATGTTATTTCTAAGGGAATCTCACCACTCACAGTGTTATCCTTACTCTTACCAGCTTCTTTCTCAGTCTTGTCCTTAACAACTACTTCATCTAAAGGATCTACCTTAGTGGCTCCCTCATGCAAATCCTTCCTATCCTTGGTCTCTAGCAAGTCTGATTTAGGAGGGATGTAGTTGTTATTGTATGGTGGTGGTGTGGTATTGTACCCAATTCCTGGTTTAAGCTTATCATGGATTTGGACCTTTAGCATTGAATCCATGGCTTTAGAAGCATATGAAAACTTTTCCACATCCAGCTTAACCTTGGATAGCTCTCCTCTCAACTTTTCATTCTCCTCTTTAGACTTTGTCAGTTGGATTTCTAGATCATTTTTCTCCCACTTCCAGTAATTTGTATCATATGTGTGTTGAAGTTCATTGTCTTGGAAACCTTTAATTTGTTCCTCAAACCTTTCAAAAATTTTCACGTAGTCTTTTCTATCCTTTTCTAATCTCTTAAGGTCATCACTCATACTCTGGTTGTGATCCCTGTACCTTTTCACAGTGTCTATGCAAGTTTGAGAACAGAGATTAGAAAGTACCTCAGTTGGGAGATCAGATACCTCTGCCATGAGAGCTTGATTTTGAATGGCATCTTCTGCTTGATCACTCCAGCCAAACCCCATTCCTTGTTGAGAAACAAGAGCTTGAGCAGAGTTTCTGTTCTGGTTGAAGCTTCCAGTCTGAGCTTGTTGGTGGTTGTTTTGAGACATTCCACTTCTGCATTCCCTGGCAAAGTGTCCCTTCATGTGACACTTGTAGCACTCCACCTTTGACTTATCAAAGGCTGCTCCATCTTCTCTTCTTTGAGAGAAGTTGTTCCTCCCAGTCCTCTTGATGAACTTCTTCACCCTCATAGAAAGCATGGCCATCTGCCATTTAATATCCATCTCTTCAAGATCATCAGGATGAAGCTGTTCCAAGTCATCATTGATTAAAGAGGAGTTACCATGACTGGAAAGAAAGGCTTCAAAGACAGATTCATTGCCTTTTTCTTGATTTACTCCACTGGCAGCATTAACTGATTCAGGGTTAGCAGTAGAATCAGTTGATGCTGATAGGAGTGCAGCATTATGAACATATCCAGTAGGCTTCTTCCTTGCTTCCACCTCAGATTCAAACACTCTCAGATCATTATACAGATCATCCAATTCCTTTTCTTCCAACATGTCAGTCTGTCTGAATGAGACAGTGTACATGGTCCATTCATCTCCAAGAGATCTGAGAAACTTTCGGTTAACATCATCTTGTTCCATATGAACTCCAACAGTAGCCAACTCACCAATTAACTTATTGAATCTGTCAAAAGTTTGAGTCATAGACTCATTCTTTGAAGATGTAAAATTCTCATATTGCTGCTTGAGAATATCCCTTTGATTCCTCTTAGTGCTCTTGGTGCCAGCAAATCTCTTCTCTAAAGCATTCCATAGAATCTGGGCATCAGTGCAGTGGTGAAACTGATGTTGATACTCATTAGGGATGGCCAAAAGCAGGGTGCTTAAGGCTTTCATCTCCAATTGTCTCACTTTCTTCTCAGCATCAGTTTTTGGAGGTGGTCTTCTTCCATCTTGTCCAATTTTACCTTCAGCAGAGGGACCATTCTCAACAATGTCCCACATAGAAAAGTGTGTAAGGAGGATGTACTGCTTGATGCTAATTTTCCACATGTCAAACTCATTGGGTTTGAGCATGGGAACCTTTGAAACAAGAGTATTGGTTGATTCAACTGTGTTGTCCATGATGAATGAAGGTTTCTGAGAATACTAGGCTCTGATACCACTTGTCAGGATCTGATTCTTAACAAGAATAATAAAACTCAGAAACAATATTAAAGAAGTTGCGGAATAACACTTTAATATTCAAAATATCAATGTAACAGTAAAGAATGAATCACAACTTGTAAACTTTTTTGAATGATTAAAGTTACAAGCTTTTAAACAAAACCTCAATCTTGATGAACAGGCTCACCAAGACGAATTCTACTTCTCTAGAATTAGGATTGTAAACCTTGAGGTTAATTCTCTCTCTAAAACAAAAACTTAGAAAATCTCGTATCTTAAAACTATTCTGAATACATCTATACATATACTGAAAATAAAAGATAATTACAAAACTTAATCTTCAGTATATTCTTCCATAGTTATCTTCAACCTTCCATGATTATCTTTAAGTCTTGATCTGTGCATATCTTGACTATCAAATAAGCAGTATTAAGTCACAGTAGCATTAACACTCTGAGCAGTATTAATCTTCACCAGCAGCACTAACTATGCTCAGCAGTATTAATTTCTTCAAGCAGTATTAATCAGGATCAGCAGTAGTTACTTATCTCAGCAGTAGTAATCATGAAAGCCTGGCAGTATTAATCATTTAGACACATCTTCAGTTCCCAACATTCTTCTCAGCAATTTCATTACTAAGTTTCTGTATCAATTGGTTTTTGTCTGTAATGACACCATTTTCTCGCTTAAGCTTCGACTCTAACTCTTGTTGTTTTACATTCATGGCATTCATTTTATTCATGAAATCTGAATACAATAAATCATATACCTCATCTTTTGCATCCTCTTCTGAATCTGCTTCATCATCTGATTCCTGCTTTCCCATCAAGCACATGTTGACTACTTCATCTCTCTCTTCATCCTCTTCTTCCTCATCTGAATGATCAAGCCAGTATTCATCATCTGCCATTAGTGCCTTACCAGCCTCCTGTTGCTTTGCAAGAAGCATCTTGTTCTTGTAATAATCAGAGTTTCTGACTTTTGGCCTTCGGCATTCTCTGGCATAGTGACCTGTTTTGCCACAGTTGTAACACGTTGGTGGTTCTGTCTGACTGGATCCTTCAGCTTTAAACTTTCTCTCTTCCGGTTTCCTCTCCTCTATTCTCTTTCCTTCAGACTGATATCTTCTCTCTTCCAGTTTCCTCTCTTCTGTTCTCTTCCCTTCATATCTATTTCCTTCAACCCTTTCCTTGTGGACATAGTTGTTAGGACCAGAAGAATACCTCTGACTATTTGATGTTGGCTTTTTGTAGAACTTTTTCTGAAAAGCAGTTGTCAGCAGAAGCATTGCTTGCTTCAGTTGGTCATTTTCATCCGAGTCAGAGTTTGCATAAGCTTCATTTTCTTTTGAATCATACACAATCGTCTTGTTCTTCTTCTTCCTGACAACAAGAGCAACTGTGTCTTCAACTGTCTTTCCTTTCTGCCTCTTCTCATCTAAAATTTCATCCACCTCTTCTTCATTTTGTCTGAGGGTTTCATACACCTCATGAAGTGGAATCTCATTCAGATCCTTGATCTGTTTCATCTGTCAGGCAAATCGCTTCCATTCCGGCTGTAGAATACTCAGGAATTTTACGTTCAGCTCTATTTGAGATTTGTGGACCTTATTCTTGCTTAGTTCGTTAAGCAAAGTCACAAACCTGTCATAGGTTTCTTCTAAAGATTCTCCTACTCTGCCTCTAAATTCTTCATAATTATTTAGGCAGTTGGAGATTTTCAGCTGATTCCCAACTTTTGAACCCAGCATCATCTTCTCAAGCTGATCCCACATTTCTTTGCCGGAGGCCTTGTAGCTGTCAATCTTTACATAGATTTCATTTGGAATTCCTTGTAGAATGTATGACTTAGTTAATCTGTCGCCTTTAGCTCTTCTAAGGTTATCATCTTCTAGCTCATGAAACTTAAGCTCAACCTGAGTTGGCACGGTTCCAACCAAACGAGTCGTCATGACTGGTTTCATAACCCCTTCTTCTATAGATTTCTTGATGAAATCACCCAGATCATGTCTGTCAACAAAGTTCAGAAACCGATCTTTCCACTGTTCGTATTCTCCTTTAAAGAGAACTGGTGGCTAGGTGTCAGTTCCGATTGCAAGGGCTTCTCTGGATGTCATTTTGAAGAAAAATCTAAGCCTGAAAAAAAAACTTTGCGTTTTGAGAAGATTTGCGCAATAGGTTGATGGCGCAAAGTGAGGTTTGCGTGTCAAATGGGTTGCGCAAACTGAGGTTTGCGTATCACGTGCGTTGCGCGAAGTGAGCTTTGCGTATCACGTACGTTGCGCAAAGTAAGCTTTGCGTTTCAAGAGTGTTGCGAGAAGTGGTGTTTGCGTAAGCCTTTGGTCACGAGAAGTGGACTTTGCGTGTTGCTTGAGTTGCGCAAAGTAAACTTTGCGTGTCCTGTTGGTTGCGCAAAGTGGACTTTGCGTATTGAGTTGGTTGCGCAAAGTGAGTTACGCAAAGTGAGCTTTGCGTGAGTTCGTCTTCTGGTTTGCGCAAGTTCGTCAGTACTTCGATAAATTCGACTTTTCAACCTGTTTTTCCAAGATTAACAGACCCAAACTCTACCAATATGACTACAAACACTTCTAGAATATATTGTGATCACTTGATCTCGATAAAAATCACTTTTTGATAATTAATTTGATGGCACAGTAACTTTTGAAACTCGAACTCAGACCACTAAAATCACAAAATGGAACTCGATTAAAGCTTTATACTGAAATCAAACTACAACAAGTCGATCTAGCATCTATATCGATCACAACCTGATCGATTTTAACACCTAAAACACTCTAAATCTCAAACTCGATTTTCAAACAAGAACACAGAGTCGTTTTTCTTAAAACTTGATTTTGATCTATTTATCAGGCTCTGATACCAATTGTGGGTCCACAATACTTATCAAGTTTTATAGATTAACAACACATTAACGATTACCAACCTGTATTGATTAATAGAAATGGTTACAAGGTTCAGTATTGATCGATTGAAGCTTTTCTCTATGTGTTCTCTCTCTTTACACCTTTTGTGTGTGTGTTCTATATGATCTGATTATTAGAGAGAGTTGTTGAGATATCAGATTTGATATCTAGCTTTTACAACACGCTTCATAAACAACTTGTGATAGTCCAAGATCAATGAATCTGTAGAGAGAGAAAGTAGAGAGAGAGAGCTTTGATGCGCAAAACAGAGAATGTGATTAATGTGCGTGAAAGTTTTTACAAGGAACAAAGACCAAAGGGACTTAAATACCCTTGGTCAGATACAACACAGAAAGACTCTAAACACAGTATTTGACCAATCCCTATAAATACAATGATTACTATAAAATCAGACCTAACAATCTCCCCCTTAGTAATCATTGGCGCTTTGGTCTTCAAAAATCGTCTTCTAAAACAATACAGACCATTAAAGCGACTTTGAGAAGCTTTCTGACTTTTAAGAAAAAATTTCTTCTCAGCATCTTTCAGATTAAGTTGTCTTTGCTGCCTTGAGCTCTAGACGACACACCTTTTTGAATGATCTTGAATGAACGGTGGTGGTCGGAGCAGAAACAGCAAAAGAATTAGTTGTAGCTGAGAGAATAGAATCTTTGAGCGAATCTTGATCAGCAGATAAACGTTTGTGCTCTTTGTCTCTTTATCATCTCCTTAACATCTCTTAATTCTCCCCCTCATGACCTTGATGATCAGGATCAACTTGGTCATGCAAATGTTGGAGACGAGACAGCTTAAGATCTGCAAAATCAAAGAAACAGAGAAAAACAGGGAAGGTTTGCGCATCACGTTGGTTGCGCAAAGTGAGATTTGCGCGTCACGCTAGATGCGCAAAGTGAGGTTTGCGCGTCACGCTAGATGCGCAAAGTGAGTTTTGCGTGACCAACTGATTGCGCAAATCTGACTTGGAGTCCGAAAAATATTACCTGATTAGCTCTTTGACGCCCCCTACACAAATGCACTAAATTTGACAATTCAAGTTAGCATTCATATAAAGAATCAGATACTCCCCCTCAAAAAAAACAGATATAAACTTTGAAAAATATTCTCTTTGTTCACTCCCCCTTGAATAATGCATAAACCCATTAAAATATATTTATGAGAAGACAATGAACAAATATCAATGTAGAAAGAAAAATATACTGAATATAAATTTTGAAACGACTAAACATATAAAACTTTAAACACTAAACAAATTGAATTCTACTAATTAAAATATCACAAATTTATCAATCAGTTGAAATCAAATATATGTTGTTGGATACATAAACAAGTTTTATTACATATCAAATTAAAACATGTTCAGTTTCAAAAACTTCCAGCAATCTATTCAGTGTGCTCACATGCGAATCTTCGATTAGCTTCAAGAAAATGCAATTCTAAAAATATAATAGAGAACTTTGCATGTACTCACACTAATCCATCAAAAATTAAGATTTTCACAAATTATAGGTTTATCGCAACTCAGAAATATCACCAGGTATCATGAGATGTGTGCTCATTGGCATCTTTTAGCAATGTGCTCATTGGCATCTTAACATGAGTGTGCTCTTTGGCATCTTTTAAGCTCGTGCATTTTGGCATCTTTTTAATCAAGAAGTTTATTAAGTAAAGAACATGCCATAAACGTAACTTTCTATCTGATCCTATTGCAGGATTTCGGTCAGCCGCTCCCAGACCAGTTGGCCTTAGGGGACTAGGTGTCAAGCACCCCTTGGAACTTATTCTCCCAAATCAGAAAGGCTACATCGACATATCCTAAACCCATTCATACCAGTAGAACATGACTTTCGATCTGGTTCTATTGAAGGATTTGGGTTCGATCACTCCCAGACCAAATGACCTTAGGGGACCAAATGACAAGCATCCCGAAGAACTTACTTTCCCAAACCAGAAAGGCCACAGGTACAAACTTTTAAACTTAGAAATTTCTGAATTTTAAGAATTTAATATTCATCTCAATCACTCAGTTTTACATAAAAGTACTTAGCCCATATTTTCATTACAATCAAAATTTTGACTTTTTAGAATTTTCCAAGCATTGTAAACTATAAATTCCGAATCACACAACTTTAAAGTAGTAATAAAAGTTTCAAACATGTTGCTGACTTTTCGACTTTTGAAGACTTGAAATTTGATCATATAAAAACTTTAATATAAACAAAAGAACTTGAAAATTTATTCTAGACACATATTTTATTCAAAAGAAAGAAAAAATGTAAAACTTTACTTTATAGAATAAAATTTGTAAAGATTTAAACTTTTAAACTCAATATGCCAATGTTAAAATTTTTCATTAAAGACAAAATGTAAAGAATTCGACAAATTGATATTTAGTTGGAACAAAATAAAATTCAGTTATTTCATCTTTCACATTATAAAAATAATTTGTGTCTCAAATTAAAAAACTAGGTTATACAAAATTAAGAAATAGTTGAACAAGCTCAGATTTTTGAAAAATAATGAGAAAAACCGGAACACATCATAATCAGAGATAAAATGCAGCGGAAATAAAATTGATGTACTCACAGTATCTCATTTAGTCAGAAGCTTAAATCATTGAAGAACGAGTTCTAAACTGATTTGTTTAGAAGTCGTAGTCTATGAAGTACGGGTCCTGAGCAGAAGTACTCAGAAGCCAATTTCCCTTACTCCCCCTTAACATGTGATGCTGCAACTTTAAATCAAATAAAGATTTGGGTACCGACTTAAATTTGGGCCCATGTTTGTTAGTTACAGTTCTTATGGGGAAATAATTGAAAGTATTGAAATTAGAAGCACGAGAAAGATAATCAGAATAATATGCACAATCATCAGAAGATAAAGCATAATCATCTGAACTAGAATCAGAAGACGAATATGAGACATTTTTGGAAATCTGAATCATTTGCTTAATAGAGTATTTAGAAATCTTATTACAAGAAGCAAATGAATCACTTTTATAATATTTGTCTACATATAAATCCTCATCAATCATAGAATCAGTAGATGTCCGCTTCATTCTCCAGATCTGCTTCTTTGACCGGCTCAAAGTCCTATCTGTAAGAATTGAATCGGAAGAATTAGAACAGTCAGAAATAACTTTACCTTGTTTCTTCGACTTCTTTGAACGTCTTCTTTTACGCTTAGGTTTATAATATTGATCATTGAGCATAAAAGAATCATCAAGAATTTTTGACTTAATATTTAAATTAGAAGAAATAAATTTATCTAAGCAACCAATCTGATCAACTAATAAATTTGAATGAGCCTCGGAGTCTGAATTATTTTGAGAAAATATTTTAAAATTAGAAATTTCCTTTTTGTTTTCCTTAGAATCAGAAGAAAGGCTGGAAATAGAATCTGATTTTTGAGAAAATAATTTTTCTTCAAGACTAGATGTCATGAAAGAAAGAATAATATCAGATTCAATTTTCTTCAAAATATTTTGATCTTCTATCTTATCATCAAGATCGATGATTTTGCCTTCTAAAAGTAATGGAGGAGTATATTTCTTCGAATCATAAATGATTGGAGAAATATTTTCCTTATCAGAATCAGGGGCATAAGAAGGAACAAAATCATCAGATACTGAAGATTTGACGGGAGATATATCATTTAAAACTCTTCTTCCTCTCCTTGATTTTTCAGGAAAATATTTGGCATTTTCATACGTATAAACAAAAGGAATTTCATTTTTCTTGTTATTTATCCTTTTCTCATTTTCAACTTCTAAAATTTGCTTTTCACTAGTCCAAAAGAATTTAAACTGAGGAGCGTAGTGTGCAAGAGTTAGATAGTCGTATTTATATAAAGTAGGAACTTCGTTTATCACTTTGTTTAAATAATGAGGATTGTCAAAACCAAGTCCCCACCTTTGTTTTAAAGTTTCTTCACTCCTTGGCTTGTTCATAAAAATTGTTTGTTCAGATTGGTTTCTTCGATAAAGTTTTTCTTCTAACTTATTTATTTTATCTGAAAATTCATCTTTTAAAGAAGTCATTTTAGTCAAAGACTCAAGATAAGTCTTATTTGAATTTTCCAAATCATCCAATTTCTTTTGAAAGATGTCTTTAGTATTTTCTAAAACTGATTTTTCATCTTTCAAAGAAATTTTCAGTTTGTCAATCAAATCTGATTTTTCTGAATTTAAATTATTTTCAGATAATAACTTTAAACGTAAATCAGATAAAGTAGTTATCATGATATTCAACTGAGAGGTAATAAAATTGTAATCAAATTCAGAATATACCTCATCTTCATCAGTTTCAGAATCGTCTCACTGATCAACTCCAACCAAGCACATATGAGCGATCTCTACGTTTGCAGCTTCGTCGTCAGAGTGATCCACCCAGAATTCTTCTTCAACCAGCAGAGCAGTTCCGTTCTCTCTCTTTTCAGCCAATTCCATTTTCTTTCGGTAGTAAGTTGAGTCCCTGACCTTCTTCACTCGACACTCCTTTGAGTAGTGGCCCGTCTTTCCACAGTTATAACAGGCAGTAGACTTTGGCTCAGGCACTTTGACTGTTGAACCTGAAGTGAAGCGAGAAGTGTTGGAACCCGATCGAGGTTGGAACTTTTTCTGGTAATGTTGAGAGAGAAGGATCATAGCTTTCTGCAATGCCTCACCATCATCTTCAGTTGACCCGTTGTAAGCGTTATCAGACAACGTTTGTTCTGTCAATTGCTTCGTGAGAAGAGCAACGGGGTCCACTGATTTCTTGTTTTTCTTATCCAGTTTGGCCTTTTTCTCTATCACCAACCATTCATCAGTTAGCAAGATCTCGAACATCTCTTGGATCTACATTGAGGAGATTCTGACATCATTCCTCAATCTGTGGCATGATTTATTCCATTCTAGTTGCAATATGTTGAGGAACTTCATATTTGTCTCAAGCTCAGTCTTTTCAACCTTTATCTTCCTAAGATCATTGATCACGGCACAAAAACGGTCAAACACAGCTTTCAGTGGCTCCCCATTCTTGGCTTTGAATTCTTCAAAGTTATTCATGTAGCGTGTATGCCTGAGTTGAGTTGCGACCGAAGAACCAAGCATAATCTTTTCCAACTGTTGCCACATCAGATTAGGATGAGTTTTGAAACAATCAATCATGTTGTATACAGAGTTTGGCAATACTAGCATCAGATTTGCCTTAATATCATGATCAGCTTGATATGCAGACAACTCTTCATGTGTGTAATCTTTAGTAGGCTTATAAAATCCAAAAGTCAATTTGGGTCTTTCAAACGGTCCTTCTGATAAAATGATCATCATGTCATTTCCATTCTTTTGACGTTCAATGAAGTTCAAGAACCGATCTTGCCACTGTGTAAACTCATTTTCGTCAATCAGCACCGGAGGACGATTTTTAGTACCCAATGACATCATGAGGTCATTCTTGTAGAACTGAGCTTGATAAGCTAACTTGGCAGAATCCATGGATAACAAAAAAAAATTCCAGACTCTTTTTTTTTTTTTTTTAAAGACTTGCGCAAACTTGAGGTTTGCGTAAGTTGAGCGATACAAGAACCAAACTTTTCGGAACAAAAAGGTAGCGCAAACTGGGCTTTGCGTACGAAGAAGGATACGTAAACTAAGCTTTGCGTATGTAGAAAGATACGCAAACTAAGCTTTGTGTGAGACGAGAGTTGCGCAAACGAGCTTTGCGTGAGACACTGAAGACGCAAACTTGGGTTTGCGTGTAGCTCTACTTGCGCAAAGTTTCCTTTGCGTGATCTGAAGGATACGCAAAGTTCACTACTCGATGAAATTTAAACTCAGCAAGATGAACTAACGCAAAGTTCCTGATGAACTTGCGCAAACCAGGAAGAACTTGCGCAAAGTGTGGATCTTGCGCAAACCCCCTGCAAAACACAAAAAAATCAAGAAACTCGATTACATATTAGAATTCAATAATGATTTATTTCAAAGATATGGTCGAAAACTGATTTCGAACCACTTTCAATCAAAATTTTCAATCAAAAACTCCAATTTCGAACAATCGTAAATGAACAGGACGAGAAAAATGGTTTTTCCAGAAAACTTAAAAAACTCAAAATCAACAATCAAAACAAGAATTTCTTGAAAAACAATGTGAATCAAAAGTTTTCTACTATCAAAATCGAATTCAACAAACTAATTTTCAATGAAATTCGATCAAAAACACATCCGAATTTGATGAAAATCAAGAAAACGAGATTTTCTTGAAAAAATTCAAGAAAATCGATCAAATTTTCGATTTAAACCACAAATTCAGATTCTAAAAATCAATCTCTCAATTCTCTCAAGATTCATATGGCTCTGATACCAATTGATAGTCCAAGATCAATGAATCTGTAGAGAGAGAAAGTAGAGAGAGAGCTTTGATGCGCAAAACAGAGAATGTGATTAATGTGCGTGAAAGTTCTTACAAGGAACAAAGACCAAAGGGACTTAAATACCCTTGGTCAGATACAACACAGAAAGACTCTAAACACAGTATTTGACCAAGCTCTATAAATACAATGATTACTATAAAATCAGACCTAACAACTTGTAATAATAAAGTTAATATAAACTAACTAATATCTAACAAACTAAACTAAACTAACTAATATCTAAATATATATTTATAAGATATTTAGACAAAAACATAAAATACAATAAACATTAATTACTTTGACATTTATTACAAACAACATAGACTTTAATATCGCGAGTCGACTTTCCTGCTTTATCTTCAGATTGGATCTTCAGATTGGATGATCTTGAATCCAATTAGACTGTGGTCTAACAGTTGTTGTGACGAGTCTGTACCATTACTAGTGGATCCCTAGGTATTGAGTCGACTAATATTTGGGATGTCTTTTCCTCTCTTTGTAAATGGATGTATATGATCCTCGGGGGCCATTTGGTACGGTTATGTGAGACCGGTTACTAGCCATGGATCATATTTTCCCTTATTTGTAACTATGGATGCATGTGATCCTCGGGGGCCATTTGGTACGGTTATGTGAGACCGGTTACTATCCATGGGTCATAGTGTAGTCCTAGTGAACGAGTTTTGAATTGGTTTCCTCCTTTGTAGTTCGTGGCCATGGATTCCAAGTGTTTCGAATCATAACTCGGATTGTGACCTATTTGTGTTACGCTACAATCCTTGGTAAGAACTGGTTATCTTTGTCATCGTATGATGAGTTTACATTTAAAAGGCCCGGTGGTGGCAAAGGTTTCATTTGAAAATTAAACCTTATTGAAAAGATTTCCTTATGATACAATTGTTTATATCTATTGAAATTTATAAATTGTATGTTCTCACTAGACTTTAAGCCTAACACTTTTTCTCAAATGATATGTATAACAGGTTCCCGTTAGCGGTGGGTTGCTAAGGGCTTGAGTGACGAGCTTGGTCTCGGGGATTTTTTGAGATGACTAGTATTGATGTTGGGCAATTGTTTAAGTCCCATTCTTTTGGTGATATTGGATTAACAACCGATGTAATCTAGATAGGTTATGTTTAGATTAGTTTGTTGCTGAGTTCAATATCAGTATTCAGGTTTGTAAAGGTTAAGTAAATTTCCCCTTTTTGGGAGGTTTATACCAAGTGTTGATGTTTATTTGTCCAGTTTCCGCGTTTTAAATTCACTCTGGTTTTTAGGGTGTTACATAAGCTCTCGTGGAAACAGCAACAGGCCCCTCCAAAGGAAACTATGGCTCAACAACAACAAAAACATCAATTTGGAGGAAATTCATCATCTTATAATGTTTATCACCCTCCGAAGTTTAATCAGCAAAAAGTCAAACCGTCTCAAGAGAAAAAGCCCAGATATAAGACATGATAATGAACTTCATGTCTAAGATAGAGGATGTTTGTTGGTTCATTCAAACAAGCCACCGAGTAAAATACTGTTGCCATTCGAAATTTAGAAAGACAAGTAGGACAATTGGCGGATGCTCAAGCAACACGAGAGAAAGGTCAGTTTCCAAGCTAAATGGATCCAAAACCAAGGCAACAGTGTAATGCCATTTATCTGAAGAGTGGTAAGGAATTGATCAAAGATCCTACTCGTGAGCTAGTTATTGAATAATATGAAAAAGAGCATGTAAAGACTAAAGAGGTAGAGGCTGAAGATGTTGGGATGAAACCTAATTATATTGCTGATCAAAAAAAGTCAAAAGAGAAAGATGTGATTTCTCCATCAAAGTCGATTGTCAACCCGTATGTGCCACCACTACGTTTTCTGAATCGTTTGAAGGCACACAAGGATGTGGAACAGTTCAAGAAATATCTTGACATCTTCAAGGAATTGCACATCAACATTCCTTTTGCAGAAGCACTTGCCCAGATGCATACATATCTAAACTTCATGAAAGATGTATTATCCAAGAAGAAGAAGATTGAAGATAATGCCACCATTTCACTTACTGAGGAGTGCAGTTCAATCATTCAAAATATGCTTCTTTCGAAGGTTAAAGATGCAGGGAGTTTCTCTATAGCTGTGTAAATTGGAATTGTTCGTTTCAATAAAGTGTTATGTGACTTAGGAGCAAGTATGAATTTGTTACCTTTATCCATTTTCAGGAAACTTGGCTTAGAGGAAGTGAAGCCAACAAACATGACACTCCAACTTGCAGATAGGTCAGTGAAGTATCCATATGGAATCGTGGAATACATCTTGATAAAGATCAGAAAATTTTACCTTCTAGTTGATTTCGTAGTTCTCGATGTGGAAGAAGATGTTGAGGTGCCATTGATTTTGGGAAGACCGTTCTTAGCCACAAGCAAGGCTTTGATAGATATGAAAGAAAGTGTGATAACTTTCAGAATTGGTAAAGAAAATGTATCATTCTATGTTCTCAAAAGCGTAGAAGATAGAGGTGAACCGGAAAGGCGGTCGATTGGATCAGAAACTAGTAATATTGGGAAAACGGATGTGGGGAAAATCAGAAAAAGCCATATGTGTGGGCGATTCAATTCCACAAGCGATATCGAGCCAAATTGAGAGTCATACAGTGATGCCAATACTTTAAATAAGGCGCTAGGTGGGAGGCAACCCACCCGATATGTTTTTTCTTTCTTATCTTTGGTTTTTTTAGTTTTTTTTATATATACTTTAGTTCTTTTCCTGTTTCGTAGGATTTGATTGTCTTTTTTTATGTCTCGTAGTCTTGGAAGGTTCCCGCACGAAAACGGTAAGATTTGGACCTATTTTTCTATGTTCTAAAAAGTTACGAGTTAGTTGGGTTAACCAAAAGTTACTTCAAAGTCCCTGTGAACACTGTCAAAGTTGGAGAAAAAGGTAAGCCGAGTGAATTTCAAGTGTTGTTCCAGATTTCAAGCATAAACATCAAAACACAAGAATCAAACAATCAATAGAGAGAATGTAGAGAGAGAAATAGTCATATGTATTATTCACAAGTCTCTTACAATGCATTCAAGAGATTCTTACCAAAGAATACAAACACAAAGATAAGGAAACCTATTTATATGGGTCAAACAAGCCTTGACCTCATACAAGCTAAACAAGCAAAGACTTACAAAAGGAACAAATTGATTCAAACATTTTATCTCCAACAATCTTCCCCTTTTGGATCAATTTGTAAAACATCTGACTCTGTTATCTCTGATCCCCAAATAAGATTCAAATCGCCTGATTGATTTTCTGAACTCAATCATGTCCTCCAAAGCATCAATTACTCTTTCTATCACAATCATGTCCCTTCTAGGCATGTGATCACCTTTAGCAAATCTTTGTCTTTCACTTTCCTCATGCCTGCTTTTAAGCTGAAGCTTTACCACTTTAAGCTTTCCATCAGAATACTTCGCAACTTCAGAGATTCTCAGAAATCTCTTCTCATTCTTATCATTCTTGTAAACAACTCCAAGTTCTGGTCTCTCTAACACAGTGAACAAAGGATAGTCATCAAGATCTGGAATTGTCATGTCAGGCTTAAGCATATTGACTCTCTTTTGATTTGTCTCTATGCCCAACAGAAACTCATAACAATACGTGAAGTAAATATGCCTTAAAATAAATCTCTTAATCGCTTCTAAGGCATAGATAATGTTCTCCTTCCGAATGGCCATATCTCTAAATCATCAAAGTTCAGATTATGAAAATAAGCTTCAAAAAATATATACTCTTGCATATTTCTCCTTTGCACAGTAAAGACATGATACCATATCTTGACAAACTTCCTCAAACGAACCTCCTTGACTGTGACAATCTTTGACTTAGATTTCACTTCCTTTGAAGCTTTTCTCAAGTGGTTGATCATAGTGACATACTCATGCTGATAGTCAAGAGGCTTGTCTTTAACTCCCATCACCAGGTAAATATCAAGCTTTCTGATTCTACATACAAAGATCTTCTTCTCTTCTTCTAAGAATGGAACTCTTAGAGCATGACATATCTGTCTAAGTTCAGCTTGTATTGGACCATAAGTAGACTCAGGAAAATTGGCATTGACATTTGATAGACCAGTTTCATCAGTATTCGGCATGACAGGAACATGAATAGGTTGATATGGTTGGATAAAATTGCTTGGCTGGCTCGGTGGACTTTGAGGACTTGATTGATGTTGAGGACTTGGTTGACTGGCATGAACTTCAGGAAAATTGAATTCATGAAACGTTGGAATTTCAGGCGCTTTGGTATGAATTGGCTCTGGAATATCAATGTGAACTGGGCTTAGCCGAATATCTTCAGGTGTATCTGTACCAAACATTTCTTGTAGAACACCTGTGTCTTTGCCTTCAAACAGACTATCAAGAACATTGGCTTCATTCTCTGGCACAATTTCATCAACAATCACATTCTCTTCACCAACTTGAACAATCTCCTTAACTTCATCATCAGAATAGATTATCAAGTTCTCCTTTTCTTCCTCCTTGACCTTCCAGAACTTCTCATAAATTTCATCTTCATCATCATCAGAAGTCAGGTCAATAATATCAACGGAAGAAACACCAGTTAGCAACAAAACTTCTTCTCTGGAAGCTACCTTAGGCTTTTCAACCCTTGGTACTATCTATGGATCAGCATATAAAACTAGCTCCATACCACTTATTTCTCCATCATTTTAAATCTTGTAATCTTTTACATATAATGAAATTTCATTGAAGTACTTTACTCCATCTTAGTACTGAAAAAGATCCCTCAAAACAGTAAATGGGACAAGTATTTTATGAGTCTCATTTTCCTTACTGTTTAACTTAAGCAATTTTTGTATGTTGCTTTGTCATCATCAAATAGAGGATATTGTTGATCCAAACTCTCTCAGTGATTTAATGATGATTCTTATACTGAGTGAAAATTATTTTAACTGTTTTTGAGTTAATAGTTTCAGCTTCAGTGATCAACCACTAAACATGTTCAGTGATTGCTGAAAATTTATTTGTAAACAGTTTATATAAGTAATACCTGAAAACAAGCCTCACGCTGAAAGAAACTCTCAATAGAGTCAAAGACCAAGATGATGAAAAAAACAAGTTAACTCATGATCTGAAGCGGCATTCAGTGACACCAAGACTAGTCTATAAAGTGTGACAAGTTTGAACAAGAATCTGCGTTAGCTGAAGATGTTCCTCAGTGATAGCTGAAGACACTCATCAGTGATAGCTAATCAAGAAACATGTTATACAAGATTTGTTGTCTTATCCTCTTGCATAAATAGTACAATAGTAAAAAAGCAAACTTGCTTTTGTCTATCTCCGTACAAACCCTCATCTGCTCCACTATTCACAATACGGCCAAAAACATGGTTTGGATGAAGTCAAATGCATGCAACCAACAATGTGTGAAAACATGGAAAGTACTTTCTGACTTGCGTTAAATGCATGGGTATAAATAAAAGAGAAGACACTCCTTTCCAATGATCCTCTCTTCTGCATCTTTGAAGAAATCTTTTCTCAAAATCTTCTTTCTCTTATTCTTATTTTCTTGTCCAAGGAACTTATTGATTCTCAAAAGATTGTTTAGATTAGGTTTTCCTTATCTATTTTCGCAACAATCTGTAAATTAAGTTTTTGATTTCTCCCTAATCAATAAACAAATTTAAAAACTAAAATTGTGTGTTTGTATTCAACCCCCCCCCCCTTCAAACTTATACCCTTGTAGAACCCTTATTGGGACCAACAAGTAATTTACTTAATTAAGTATACCCAGACCCGTTTATGACATTTTATAGGCTCTGGGTGAGATGTAAAACAGCGTAATCGATAAGTTGACTATTCAGAGTAACATTTTATGTAAACCAATATAAATTAGTTGGGTTTCCATCTCACCTCATGTTAATGTTTTTAATCACGGTTTAAACTTTTTAGGGTTAAAACAAACTTTTTCGAAACCATCAATCTTAGAATCAAAAACCTATGTTGGTTATAGCTTGAGATCTTATTCTTGTTTTAGAGATAATTAAGAGAGTACTTAAAATTCATACACTCAATATTATGTAATAAAAAGATTAGGGTATATTTGAAATCATAAATATTGATATAAGTTGGAAAATCTCATATGGTTGGTATTTTTTTTTCAAAAGGTGGGAATTTTCTTAGTTAATAACAAGAAATCTACTATATTATAATACAAAAATAGAATTCATGTTGATGGAATAATCATAAGAGTAGGCGGGAGATGAATTGTGAAGAATATATCAAAGTTTTCTAGACAAGTAGTTTTAAACCTTGGTACTAGATGAAAAACTTAGAAAAACAGTAAGCCAATATTGTAAAATGAAGGACCAATTAACTTTTTATATATTTTATTTTTCAATGGATATAATTAATACATGTTTGAGTCATTAATTAAATACTAGATTCTTTTTGTGTTATATTAGATAATAAAAAAATATGTGTCTATTTTATTTACTAATTTTTTTGAACTACTGTAATATACTAAAAAAATATGGGCCCCTATTTCTTGTATGCCTTGTGCGTGCATCCGCCCCCCTCCCCCAATGACGGGCTTAAGTACATTTATTTTAGAAAAAACTATGCTTAATGATCTATATTTTAATTTGATAATATATATATATATATATTGAATTAATAGACTCCTTTATCTTTGATTTTAAGTTGTTAAATTGGATGATAATTAGAAAACGAAATAAATAATATAGCTAAATACAAGAAATATTAATCTACTTTCATAAAATTTTATATTATAGTATTATACTTTTAGTGTTTTTTTTTATTATAGCATTAAACTCTCAATTATTTTTTATTAAGATATTGTATTTTAAAAAATCTACCGATAATATTAATGAGTAACCTTGTACCTTTCAAACGGGTTATTATATTACTTTTTTTACTTATATACATGGCATTGTTAGGATGACATGGGTTACATGTGTTTTGGCATAAGTAAAGAAACCTTCCAAATATGTTTTTACTACCATTTCACCTTCTTCTCCAAGACTCCTTGGATTTTGATACCATACGATCCCAAATCAAAAAGTTTCATAACTTTATTGACACAATTAATAGGTGATATCAAACCAACAACCATATGTGTAACGAATCAAAGCGAATTAAGATGAACAAACAGAATATGTAAAACACAACAAAAGCAAGTAATAAACACTTACGAATTAATGTGGTTCCACCACCAATATGATGGTGTACATACACCCACACACAAAAAGATGAAGTTGTATTAATTGACAATTAATACCAAAAACTAGAAGAAAACTTACAAACTGAAAAGACACATAAAAACTAGGTTTATACCTCTCTAATTTTGAGCATATTAATAAAAACTTGTTGAATTGTCGTCCCAAAAAATTCCTCGTGCACTCCCTATCCCACCAATTACCTGAATACACAACAAATTTTTATTTAATATAACTTTATTTATTTCATGTTCACCTTTTTTTATGGTGTGTATCCATGTAATTGATGGATATAAATAGGGCGCGGGATTTTAGGACAACAGATTTTTTTTTGGTATAGTAAAGACAATCCAACTTTCTATTTGGTTTTCTTTTTATACACTAGGGGTTGTTTGTTTTTTCTAAAAACCTCTTAATGGTTCTTAAGTCTGAATCGTTCAGACTTTTTTACACACCACCTCTTATTAATCATAACTAAAATAAGACTTTAGACCTCTTAAAAAACAAACGGCACCTAATATAGTTAACGTAAATGTATCATTCTTGTAATACTTATTTATCTTGGCACACTTCTTTGGTGGCTATGCAATTCTAACACAATTTCATTTCCATTAGATCCTTTTCCAAAAATGGGCGCACAAAATCAATTTGGTAAACTTTCGGTTATGCCAAACAATAGTTTGTAGGTGTTTCTTGTTCCAATACGTATTGGTTTTTAGAGCATTTATATAGGTTTAGGTTCCTCATTTAGGGGTTGTTTGTTTTTTTTTAAAAAACTCTTAATGGCTCTTAAGTCTGAATCGTTCAGACCTTTTTACACACCACCTCTTATTAACCATAACTAAAATAAGACTTCAGACTTTAGACCTCTTAACAAACAAACGACACCTTAGTATCAATTTTGTATAAACTAGTAAATGTTCATATCTTCAGTGGTTTTGGATTTTGAATCAATATCGTGTTTCCAATACTTTTATTTATACAATTTCTTCTTCTCAATTTTTTTGAAAACACCCCAAATTACTTATTAATGGCTGAATCAAGATTTTTGTCAAGTAGATGCACCTTTAAGTTGGATCAAATGTTCATAAAGTCACGGTTTGATCCAGTGGAAAAGTCAATGTCTTTTGACCTAGGGAAAATTCGTGGTCTAATATCCTCGAGCACCCCTCATCAAAATTTAGCGTATAGTATGTATGTTTCATACGTCAAAAAATTCTACTTGCAAAAATCAGTTGAGCAGGCGCACGGGATCCCCCTAGGTCCTTCATAGCGTATAGTTTGTTTCTTATTATTAGCATTATACACATATTTTTTGACAGTTTTTAGGTTGATAATATATTATTATTTTCTATTATTGATACTTTCACATATTCAGAAATTCGGTTAAGGGAAGTGGGGAAGGGAATGAGGAAGGATACAGAAGACGAGAAGTCGGCCAAGCATTTGCTTTTAAAAAGGCAGTGGTTAGTATTCGTCTATTTGTGTAGTAACACTAAAGTTATACGATAGTACGCTACCAAGAAACACACATGCAAAAATATTGACACTAAATTCTTGCAAATGGAAGCACTAAATGGATGAATATATTACTAATACAAAATATTAGGCTTATTTTTGTTGTCTCCCAAGATTACATTTATGCTCCTAAGTAACTAAATTTAACGTCTGATATAGTTTATATTTAGTATGATCATTTTTTTTACTCGACTAATTTAATAAACATTCAACACTAATAAAATATATTTCAGCATCCCCCTGCGGTATGCATGTGCATTTTCCTGATCAAAAGATAGTGTTAGAGCATAAATATATGTTGGATGCAAGATCATAATATCTGAAGACTGGAGGTCAAAGTACTAGAAGTCAAAAGCTGGAAAGTCAAAGTCAAAGTGTAATAAAATGTCAAAGTCATTTGTATTAGTTTTTGTTTCCTTTGTATTTGTAGCTAGGTGTAAATAGAGTTGTTTTGTTTTAATAGATAGATGACTAGAAGTTTTGTATACGCATCCTGACAGAGTTGTAGAGAGAGAAAGAAAAGTTTAGAGAGAGAAAGAGAGAAACTGAATTGTAATATTTGGATTTGAGAATTGGATTGAACAGGTAGTTAAAACAATCTTGTTTTGTTGATTAAATTGCAATTAGAATCATGATTCAGGGACACACAATTGGTATCAGAGCAGATTCAATAGAAATCAGATCAAGAAATGAGTTCGTAACTGTGGTCTTAGAGTTCAGATTCAATTTTGAGTTCTTGTGTGATTTATAGTCTGTAATTGATTGAAATAAGTTTGTATGATGTATTCGATCGAGTGTATATAGTTTGGTTCACAAATTGCACTGTAATTTTCACGAATTTTTGAGATTTGTCAAGTTTGAAGTTCACGAGCACTGTATTGAATCAAATTGTATTAGTTTGTTAATTAAATTGAAATCCATTGCTAGTTTTTGGTTCTAAGTGTGTGAATGGTCTAATTGTCGAAGTCTCAGATCAAAATTCGAAGTCTAGATGTGTTTTTAGATAATTCAGAGGTGTTTTTCTTCGAAAAACTCAAGAACTCGCAGAATTATTGAAGAACTCGCAAGATTCATAAGAAGAACTCGCACAAGTCCAAGAATTCGTAGATTGGACAGATTTCGTAGAAATTCTTGAATGAATTCGCAGAATGTTCAGAATTCGCATTGTGCATTTTCTGAAAATTCTTAAGGATAGAATTCGCAGTCGCACAGAATTCGTTAATGTGTCTGTTGTGAAGTTCATAGAATTCGCAGAGGATTCGCAGAGATTTATTTCGAAAAGTTTAAGTACATAATTCGTAATTGTTTCTATTACGAATTGTCAAGAATTCGCTTTACTGAGTGTTGAGGATTCTTAGAATTCGCAGAAGGAGATTTTGCGAATTTCACAGAATTCGTATAAGTGTTGTTTACGAAAAGTTTTTTATCAAAATATTTCTAAGTATAGAATTCGCAGAGGTCATTCTTGCGAAAAGTGTTTGAAAATTTTTTCAAGGACAGATTTCGTTTCTGTGAGTGTTACGAATTCTTTAGAATTCGTATCTTTACATCTTACGAATTCTTATGTTTTGCGAATTATGTGGTTGTTTCTATAATCTTGCGAATTCTATGTGTTTTTAAGAGAATCCTACGAATTCCGTGTGCTTTTAGTGTACATTGCAAATTCTTTGTTGTTCTTAGTGTATCCTGCAAATTCTAGACTTAGTGGATTTCATAAATTCATTTGTTTAGTTCATTTTAGTGTTTTTCAATATTCTTCTGTTTTCTATTGAACTAACGATAAATTTCAAGTTTCTTATTTGCATATTTTGAACAGGATGACATCACGAGAAACTCTCGCTATTGGAACAGACACAAAACCACCAGTACTCTTCAAGGGAGAGTATGAGCAGTGGAAAGATCGATTTTTGGATTTCATTGACAGAAATGAATTAAGAGATTATATCAGAAAGTCTTTAACTGAAGGTGTTATGGAAATTCCAATGAAGACTCATACAGTTGGAAATGAGCAAAGAGAATACCCACTTCCACCTGAAGAATACACAAAAGAACAGACAAAAAGAACAAAAGCTGATAGACTAGCAAAATCTTTCATTCTTCAAGGCATCCCAAATGAGATATATGTGAAAATTAACAGCTATAAGGCTACAGCTAAGGAAATGTGGGATCAACTGGAGAAGATGATGCTTGGATCAAAGGTTGGGAACCAGCTTAAAATATACAACTACCTCAATAACTATGCAGAGTTCAAGGCTAAGGAGGGTGAATCACTGGAAGCTACTTATGATAGGTTTGTGACGTTGTTGAACGAGCTCAGCAAGAACAAAGTGAAGAAGTCACAAATTGAGCTTAATGTCAAATTCCTTAGTATCTTGCAACCTGAGTGGAAGAGATTTACACGGCAAATGAAGCAAATGAAGGACTTGAATGAGATACCACTCCATGAAGTCTATGAAACTCTGAGACAAAATGAAGAAGAGGTAGATGAGATCAAAGAGGAGAAGAAAAAGGCTGATAAAGCAATTGCTGATCCAATTGCTCTTGTTATTAAGAAGAAGCCTGTAAGCTTGAAGAAGAAAAAGAAAGTCATAGTTTATGAATCAGAAGAGGCTGAAAGTGAGGATAACTCTGATTCTAATGATTGTGAGAATCTGAAGCAAGCTATGCTTATATTGACTAAGGCTTTTCAAAATAAGTTCTACAAAAAGCCAAGCTCGAACAGTCAGAGATATTCATCTGGTTCCAGAAATTATGAACACAAGGAGAAAGTTGAAAGAAGGAGAAGCGAGGAAAAGAGATCTGATGAGAAGCCGTACAAAGCAGAAGAGAAGAAACATCCATAATCTACCAAGTGCTACAACTGTGGTAAGCTTGGACATTTTGCTAAAGATTGTCGAAAGCAAAAAGTCTGAAATTCAGAGTACTACAAAAACAAGATGCTTTTGGCAAAGCAGCAGGAAGTTGGGAAAGCACTGATGGCTGAGGATGAGTACTGGCTAGATCACTCAGATGAAGAGGTTGAGAAAGAAGAGACAGCTCATATTTGCCTAATGGGGAAGATAGTGGATGAAGCTGGAGATGAAGCAGAATCTGATGAAGAGGACAACGAAGAGGTATATGATATGACTGAATCAGATTTTTTAAATCAAATGCATGCTATGATGGTTAAACTCCAAGAATTAGAGTCTAAACTTAAGCGTGAAAAAGGTGTCATTAAAGATAAAAATCAATCAATACAGAAACTTAGCAATGATATTGCTGAGAAGAATGTTTTGATTGAAGCTTTACATAAAAACATTGACACCAGCGCGAAAGAGAAGACTATAATTCACAAAGAGTTATCTGAAACTATTTCAAAATATAGACTGTGTGAGTTTGAATCAAAAGAGCTAAATAAAATGTATTTTTCAATTTCAGAAGAAAACAAATCTTTACTTCAAAAGGTGAATGTTTTGGAAGGAAAATTATATACTTTGGGTCAAACTGAACAAACCATTCATCTAAACAAACCCAAAGAGAACAAAGAGTGTTGGGGACTCGGTTATGAGAATCCACACTATCCTAAAAAGGGTATATCAGAAGTGCCTGCACTTTATAATTTTGGATTTCTAAAACTGGCATCACAATACCCTGAACTTAAAGTTGAGTGGACTAAATTATCTGAAGAAGATGAAGCAAAGGAATATGAGAAAAGAAAGAACACAACTAAAATTCAACTTCCATTTCGTTATGAGAGGTTGAATAACAGTTACAATTCTGATAAAGCAAAATTTCTTTCTGATGACTATTTTGAGAGTTACTCCTCAAAAGAGTTAGAGGCTAAACCTATCAAATGTAAGCTTTACGTTCCTCCTCTCGTGTTGGAAAGTAAAATTTCTGAACTCGAGAATACTTTGACAGAAGAAAGAATTTTGGTAGATTTAGAACAAACTGTGTTCTTCACTGTGTTGAAAAATTCTGATTTTTCTAAATCTTTTAAGGCCTCAAAATCTAATGATATGTCTGGTTTACTTGATGATGAGTTTGATTTCTTAAACTCTGATGGTGTTTTAGATGAATGTGTTGCTAAATTTGATTTTGATACTAAACTTCCTGATCATTCAAAGTTTGTTATAAACTCTTTTGGATTACCGAGTGTATATGAAAACGGTGAAACTTCAACGAAAGTTGATAAATTAGTTCCTGTGAAAACCAAAGTTGCCAAAGGTAAGATGAAGAAATCAAGGTATTCACAGAAACCGATCATCACTGGTAAGCCAAAGAAGAAGCATTATGTTTATTCTCACAGGTCTAACTCTAAATTTCAAATGTTTCAGATCTGAGAAAGAGAGAGCTTGGAGTTAAATAAACATGGCGACCAAAGCAGAAAGTTGATGAGAAGGGAAAATCAGTTTTTGAATCATCATGTAATAGGAATACTAATAGTACTTCAGATGTAATTGTGGATATTGCTTTTAATAAACAAAAACTTGTAATTCCTTACAAGAAGTATTCTATAAAGCAATTATTCCAATTATCTCTGTATACTAGAAAGTCTTCTAATTATTATCGGAATGATTTTGTTTCTCGACAAAATTCTGTTGATTGGTTTGGCACATATCATGTATATTCTTATCGTTCATATGCTTCAAATGTTTTTCAAAAAGAAAAAGGGTCCATTTTTAAGTGGATGACAAAATCTACTTGTGCTAACACTGTAGGGCTCATATATAAATGGGTACCTAAATCAATTGTTTCGTGATTTTCTCATGTGCAGACCCGTCATATGTGGTACTTGGATAGCGGGTGTTCCAAGCATATGACTGGGCAGAAAAGTTTGTTGTTTAATTATACAGAGAAATATTGCGGAACAGTGCGGTTTAGAAATGACCAGTTCTCACCAATTCTGGGGTATGGTGATGTAATTCATGACAAAGTGACGATTACAAAGGTGAGCTATGTTGAAGGTTTAGGGCACAACCTATTCAGTATTGGCCAGTTCTGTGACAAAGGATTAGAGGTCAATTTCAAGGCTAAGAGTTGCTCGATGTGTACTGAAGATGGCAAAGAACTCTTAGTGGGCATTCGCAAGTCAAACCTCTACACGATTAATTTGCCAAAGGTCCAGACTGACAATCAGATGTGTCTACTTTCAAAAGCCTTGATGCAACAAAGCTGGTTATGGCATCGACGGCTTTCTCATCTGAATTTTCACTACATAAACAAGTTGGTCAGTGGAAAACTAGTGAATGGATTTCCTGAGCTCAAGTATGTGAAAGAACACTTGTGTGTAGCATGTTAAAAAAGGAAGATGAAGAGAGCTCCACATAAACTAAAGCATGAACCTAGTACCAGTTCTCCATTAGAGTTGTTGCATATGGATCTTTGTGGTCCGATGCGAACGCAAAGCTTAGGCGGAAAGAAGTATGTTCTAGTTATCGTGGACGACTATTCGCGATACATGTGGGTTAAATTTTAACGGTCAAAATATGAGACGCCCGAAGTACTCATTACATTTCTGAAGATGACCCACGTGAATCTGCAGAAACCAGTCAAGCTTCTTAGAACTGATAACGGCACAGAGTTCAAAAACAGAACTGTTAAAGAGTATCTCGAATCGGCCGGGATATCACATCAATACTCTGTTGCTCGTACACCAGAACAGAATGGAGTAGTCAAAAGGCGAAATCGAACGCTAGTCGAGGCCACTCGCACTATGCTTAGCCAATCCGACTTAACTCTGTTTCTGTGGGCAGAAGCTATTTCGACTGCGTGCTACACTCAAAACCGTTCCTTGATACAACGCAGATTTCAAAAGACTCTGTATGCTTTGATCAACAACCGAACACCAACCATCAAATATTTTCATATTTTTGGTTGTAAGTGTTTTGTGCTAAACGACAGAGAGAACCTCAACAAGTTCAGTGCTAAGGCAGATGAGGGCATCTTCATTGGATATTCTTCTACATCTGCTGCATATCGAGTTTACTTGAAGAAGTCGAAAACTGTTATTGAGAGCGTAAATGTCACATTTGATGAGGAGATGGCTTCTGAACAAGTCAGTTCAGAACCCGTGATAACCAGAGTGCTAGCTTCTGGACAACTCAGTTCAGAACCTGTACCTAAAAAGAACAAATCAGATGAAGCATCATCGTCTACTACTCATTTATCTGATTTAGATATTTTATTTGAACTGTTTTATGATGAATTTCTTGGGTCTAAATTGACTAAACCTGTTGTGGTTGACAGGATTGAAGATTCAACGATTACTCATCCAACCATATCAGATGTTTCTAGTTCTACTGAATCAAATTCCCCGATTCAACAAGGAATTCCAGTTCAAATGCCAACTCCGATAGTTGAAGTTGTTTCTATTAATGAAGAGCCAGAAGTTGCTGAATCAGTAGGATGTACTATAAGGACAGATCAACAGACTGAACAAACTATACCTACTGAAACTTCTGCACCAATTATTTCAACTGAATCCCTCCCTCATATTGTACAAACTGAAGAAGCTGATAGTGGATTCTTAGATGACAACCATGATCAATCTTCATCTAATCCACTCCCTCATGAACATCGCTGGACCAAAGAGCACCCTCTACACCAAATCATTGGAGATCTAAACAAGCCGATGCAAACTAGGTCAGCAACCTTAAATCAATGTATGCATGACTCTTTCCTCGGCAAGATAGAACCTACACGAGTATCAGAAGCTCTTGCTGATTCGGATTGGGTGTCTGCTATGAAAGAAGAGTTAAATCAGTTCGAAGCCCTAAAGGTTTAGAGACTAGTGCCAAAACCAGAAGGAAAGACCGTTATCGACACTAAATGGGTTTTTAAGAATAAAAAGGATGAAGATGGTATTGTCATTTGGAACAAATTACGACTTGTTGCCAAGGGATATAGGCAAGAGGAAGGCATAGACTATGACGAGACTTATGCTCCAGTAGCACTTATAGAAGCAATCCGCATGTTTCTAGTGTACGCTGCTCATAAAAAACTTCATTGTCTATCAAATGGACGTGAAGACTGCCTTTCTGAACGACATTCTTAAGGAGGAAGTCTACATCTCTCAGCCAGAAGGGTTTGTAAATCCAGATAAGCCAAATCACGTCTACATCTTGGATAAAGCTCTTTATGATCTGAAACAAGCACCTCGCGCCTGGTATGATGTTTTATCTAAATTCTTGGTCAAGTCAGGTTTCTCAAAAGGTAAAGTCGATACCACTTTGTTTATCAAAAAGGAAAAAGCCGATATTATTCTTATTCAGATATATGTAGATGATATTATATTTGGCTCTACAAATCCTAAATACTGTAAGAATTTTTCTAATCTAATGGTGTCAAGATTTCAAATGAGTATGATGGGAGAGATGAATTTCTTTCTCGGATTACAAGTAAAACAGTTTTCAACGGGGATTTTTATAAACCAAGCAAAGTACATTTTTGATATTCTTCGGAAATTCAATATGGAAAATTGCAAACCTATTGGAACCCCAATGGCACCAGGTACTAAGATTGGCACTGATCCTTCGAGAAAAGCTGTTGATGTTAGGACTTATAGAGGTATGATAGGTTCTTTAATGTATCTTACTTCAAGTAGGCCAGATATAATGTTTTCAACATGTTTATGTGCTAGATATCAGGCTGATCATAAAGAATCCCATTTGGCTGCTGTCAAACATATTTTTAGATATCTGAAGGGGACTACAAATCTTGGTCTGTGGTATCCTAAGGATACAGGGTTTAAACTGACTGCTTATTCAGACGTAGATCATGCTGGATGTATGTTAGACAGGAAGAGCACATCAGGTCATATTCAATTCCTTGGAGACAAGCTTGTTAGTTGGGCGTTAAAGAAACAACTTTGTGTTTCCACTTCGACTGCTGAAGCAGAGTATGTAGTTGCTGTCAGTTGCTGCTCTCAGGTCTTGTGGATGAGGACACATCTTCGAGACTATGGATTCAAGTTTGACAAAATACCGATTTATTGTGATTCGAAGAGCGCTATCGCAATATCAGCTAATCCTGTGTAGCATACTAGAAAAAGCACATTTATGTCAGGTATCATTTTATCAAAGATAATTTAGAAAAAGGTACAATAGAACTTTACTTTGTAAAGACTGATTATCAACTTGCAGATTTGTTTACCAAACCTTTAGATGAAAAGAGATTCAATTTTCTTGTATCTAAGCTTGGTATGCTAAATCTCAAGATCTAATCAGTGTTTACCTATTAAAGTTTCTTTTATTGTAATTTTTCATCATTTCTTTATCATTCATTCTGAAAGGATATTTGCACTTTAACATTTTGTTCATGTTCTCAGGGGGAATGAGACAAGATTCTAAGATGATCAATTTTATTTTTGAGGGGGAGTTTATAAAATTTTTGCATTTACTTAACTGCTAAATTTTTTTGTGATGCATGAATTTAGGGGGAGTTTATGAGTACAATAAAAGGAGTAAGGATATGATTTCTGATTACTTCAGATCAGAACTCGTTCACTCAATGTTTTAATGCTTTATGTCTTTTATTTTTCAATAAATTTTGTGAATAAAGTTGTTTTGACATGACTTTGAGACCTTTGCAGATTGACAGGATGCTTACAAGATCATATCTTTATGACTTTAAGCTTGACTTCATGAGATTTAAGATTGATCGACAGAGGTTAAATTTCTTATCTTCATCTCATATATGGTTGAAAGAAGGACAACTTTTAATCATAGAAAACATGTTCTTAAATGTTCAAACCACTTCCCGATTCTTAAATAGCTTTCATGAATTGGAAGTGTAATTTTAAATGTTTTCATTTTACTTGTGCTTCAACGCTTAACAAACCGTGTGTTTCCAAAGATAAATACTTGTGTATTGTCTTTTCTATATACTTTCAAGTATTTACACACACTGGTTTGACTTATTGTTCAAGATGTTCTTACCATGTCTCAAATTTGAAACATATTTTTCGATGGTTAGACACCCCGCTTGCACTTCAATGAATTTTGAGCGTTAATTCATTTCCAAACATCTTTCAAGAATGTCTATATTTTGTTTCATATGGAAAATATCCATTATTCTTGACCTTAAGCCTTAATTGCTATATCATTTCTGATCATTTTCATATAATGTCAAATTTTCAAACAAGTCTCTTGCATTCATATTCATTCATTCAATTTACTTGTTTGAAAATACTTCATTGTTTCAAATGCTCAAATTGTCATGATTACATCTATGAGCATACACATATCTGACTCATGTTTTCCATGTCTTAATTGTTCAAGTTAAACTATCTTGAGCAACATCAACTTTATAAGACAATACGGGGTTCTTTGTGCTAGGACTTCAATGAACTTCTATGGATTCACGATTACCAATGTTTCCTTCCCAAGAAGTTAATCCTTAGTGATTGAGTGTGAGGAGTCAAAAAGAAATGAGTGTGGGTTGTGTGTTGAGATAAAATGGAAAAGAGAGTTTGGATAGATGTGAGCTTAAATGATTAAAAGAAAGAGGGTGAAAGAACAGAGTAAAAGAATATCAAACTCTACATCAACTACTTTATGAGTCAGGCAGCCGCATTACTATTGTTTCACAATTCTTCGTGAACATTATTGAAATAGGCAAATAGCCCATGCCAACTCTTGATCAAACCCCACCAACCACTCATTTTCTTCTTAACAAGAAAATGTTTCATATTTTTCTGGGAACGCAACACATACTCTATCTGATTTTCATTTGGAAAATCTGGATATTGAAAAAGAAGGAAGTTTGCCCCACCTTTGCACTTCAGTCATGCACATTGAGTCTGTGTTTATCTACTGTTGTCTCAGTGGTTTACACAATTTTAAGCCTTTATAAGCAATCATCAAGTGTTTAATTCTTTCTATCACTTGCACGAACACACAAGGAATTTGTTTTTTTGTCATAACATTCATAGAAATTGCCTTTGTGGTGTTTCGATGATTGGATGGAAGCCCTAGGGGAGTGAACATCAAAAAGCTTCTTTCTATTGTGTATTCGTTACACACAGTGACTTAGTGTTACTGACAGGCATTTTAACTGATTCATTTGTTGATTCAGGTGTTACACTCATAGTTAATCTGGATTTGAAAAGATCTAGATAAATACATTATTCGAATTGGCAAAAGATTCAGAGGCTCCGTTTGAAAGATCAGTGGTCAGAACAGATTTGCAATGACATTTCTTGGAGGAAGTTTTGATGATATCGATGCTCTATTCATCAAAAGGGGGAGAAGAGTTAAAGAAATCTCTAAGTCAGAAATTTCAAAGATAAAGAATTGGTTGAGATCAAAGATAATTTGTGAAAGAAGGATGCAAAGTTGAATATTTCTGAAGATAAGCTGAGACTTTACAGAAAATTTCTTTGATGATTAGTTGCTAAAGCAATCCGAGCTAATTCTGAAGATAATTTCTTTCCGAAGTCTGAAAGAGTTTTTGTGATAGTTTTGAAGAGATTATTGAAGATTGTTTCTATCATGTTTTGGGGAGATTGTTAATCTTGTTCAAAGACAGACTTGGGAAGAATACAGTCAAATAAAGGGGAGTTTGCAATGCTTGTGCCTAAAGAAGACAATTTGTTGCAAAGGAGGAGATTGTAATTTTTGAGTTAATAGAGAAGACTGTATTACAAAATCTTTCAAACATGATCTTGAATCCAAAGGGGGAGATTGTTAGAGCATAAATATATGTTGGATGCAAGATCATAATATCTGAAGACTGGAGGTCAAAGTACAAGAAGTCAAAAGCTGGAAAGTCAACTCTCAGTGAAAGTCAAAGTCAAAGTGTAATAAAATGTCAAAGTCATTTGTATTAGTTTTTGTTTCCTTTGTATTTGTAGCTAGGTATAAATAGAGTTGTTTTGTTTTAATAGATAGATGAGTAGAAGTTTTGTATACGCATCCTGAGAGAGTTGTAGAGAGAGAAAGAGAAGTTTAGAGAGAGAAAGAAAGAGAGAAACTGAATTGTAATCTTTGGATTTGAGAATTGAATTGAACAGGTAGTTAAAACAATCTTGTTTTATTGATTAAATTGCAATTAAAATCTTGATTCAGGGACACACAAATAGGGAACACCCCTTGCATCGTTAGATATTGACACTACAAAATTAATTGATTTATAGAACGTCAAGAAAATCTAAGGTGTCGTTTGTTTTTTAAGAGGTCTAAAGTCTGAAATCTTATTTTAATTATGATTAATAAGAGGTGATGTGTAAAAAAGTCTGAACGATTCAGACTTAAGAGCTATTAAGAGGTTTAAAAAAAAAAAAAACCCCTAAGCGTCTTAGTAGTCTATTTTTTAAGATTAATTTATATGACCAAAATATAAAATGTCCTATGTAAAGACGATGAATAAGTTTATAGATCACTTTTGGGTGTCTTAACAAGTTTGGACATTTTAATACAAAGCGTCACATTAACTATTTTACAGACAATACTTTGAGAAGTGTCCTATAAATCCATATTTTTACATGACATTTGTTACGACGTCCAAAAGTGTCCTATAAACCTATTACAACAACTTTAGATGATATACTTTTTTAATAACATAAATTAAGTCCTATAAAGCGGTTTATTATGCTGCATAGAGATTTTTGTCATCCTATAAACCCAATTTTATTGTAGTGTGACATGACATTTTCTCATAAAAATCAATAATTATAATACAATTTGACATCCATGTCATAAGTAATTATAAGATTTATCGGTTATCGATAGAAATGGATATAATTCATGAATTATTAATCGATTTTTTTGAGATTTTTTTATATTATTATATTAAATAAAAACTAATAAAAAATTTATTGGATTTTTTGTCAAAGGAGAATGATGCACTACGACCTCTTGTTGAGGCCCTACGTTAACCACTAGCCAACGTTTTTTCAAAGGGCGTAGGGGCTAGGGAGAGAAATATGTGTTCATGGTCTTGTACTAGGAGACTTATTTTATAATTTTTATTTAAATCTTATTTTTCTTTAAATAAATATTCAAAGAATTCCTTTTTAAGTACTCCATTCATTAAAGAAAAGTGCATTAGTTTTCAATTATATTATTTTTGGTAACTTTTAAATCGTAACTAATTGTTACTCTAAACTCTTAATTTTGCTTTTATTTCACAAATTTTCTTTATCTTGTTCTTGTATTTAAACATTTATTAAATAAATTATTTGCTTTATTAAATTATATATAATATCCAATGTTATATTTTATATAAGAATTTTTTTACCTGTTATCTTTTCTTTTCGTGGTGGTTTAGTCTAGGATGTCAATTTTGTACCAATACAAACCAATCAATTGTCGTACTAACCGTACCAATTTAGTGGGTACCAATATAATTGGCAAGCCCGTCCTTTGGCATGTTAAATGTGGGATTCAGAACAGGGCCCCCAAAATTTTTGGTGCCCAAATTTCACATTTTTGGGCCTGAGTTATAAGGTTTGTCAATAATCCTCAAATCAGAATCAATCGGATACCGCTTCAATCTTCTTCCCTCTAATCGTCTTCTTCCCATATCTATTCCCGATTTAATCGGTTGTCGATTGAAATTCCCAATAGCGCAAAATCAGAGATGCCTAATGATTTGGTTTTAGCTACTCAATGGTTATTTTCATTAACTTGTAAGACTTTCAATTTAATATGAACTTTTCTATTTAACTTCTATTTGTTATTTGTTTTGTGTTCCAATCGACTCGTATTTTTGATACAAGTGTAACAGGGCCTCCAAAAAGATTGGACGGCCCTAATAATTGGTTGATAGTACCGTACTAATTATATAAACTTGGTTGGTACGTGATATTAGAATTCGTGTACCATAGTAATATCGTACCGTACCGACTTATTTTTTATTTAATTAAAGTGTAAGTAATAATACAACATATATTGAGTTTAAATTTTAAATTATCTTGTTTTAAATTTTACTAAATTATAATACAGATAGATATATAGGATATGATTGAATTCACTCGCCTAGCTCTAACAATCTTAGTAACGCATCCACACCTCCATTATTCATCGACGCTCTTCAATGGCCGTTTGTATTAGACTATTAATGAATAATTGTATTATATGAAGATTGTTTGAATGCTTAGATTGATAGGGATAAGTGGTACAACACATATCAAAATGTTATGTAAATATACGATAGTTTTAGTACATCTAGATCTAGTTGGTAAAGATGTCATTTTAAATAAATTCATAACTTCAACTTTTACGATGTTGGTACAATACCGTACCAATATGTACCAACCTATAAATGTTGGTACCAATTTAATTGGATAACTACTTATGTTGAGGCACACTGGTAAAACCTTTGGGGAATGTAGTGGAATATCTCATCTACCCAGAGTTCAAATCCAGCTTGTGGCCATGGAGGTTCACCTGCGATGACTCCAGGCCATTCGTGGTTGCCCGGGGATTAGTCGATGCGCGTAAGCTGGCTCGGAAATCCACGATTACCAAAAAATATATATATAGTTGGTTGGTACTGGTATAAAATTTTGTATATCAATTATAATTAGTTGTTACATGGTATATTCTTAAAAACTTAATAAGATAGTACAAAGTACAAACGTTAACTTGGATATGAATCATCAGATTCCAAACTTCATGTCTTTTCTTTGTCCTCCAATCCATCTTTGACCCATCATCACTTTGTTAAAAATATAAAACAATAAAATAAATAAATGCACAATATTAAGGAAAATTACCAACATAAATTAGGTAAATGCTTATGGGGTAAGAGTCATCATCGTCAGTTATCTTTCTGGGTAAAATTCATGGTCATCACATTATCATCGATTGTATAAACGCATCTTATCCATGACATGTTATCCGGGTAAGAGTCACCACTCTCACATATTGGGTAAGATTTTCGGTTAGTAAAATGACAAAGTAAAATTGTTTGTAAAGACCATTATTTGTGATCGGGTAAGCATCTCTAACCCTGTAAGGGATACAAAATATTTCGAGCATCTCCAACAGCTTCTCCAAAATAGAGAAGTAAAAGTCAAGATCTCCAAAAAAAAATCACCTTCATCCCCAATAGATTCTCTATTTTGGATATTACACAATTAATTATATTATTAAAATATTCAATACAACTCATAAAATATTTTTTCTCTCTCATAATAATTTAATTTAAGGTAATTTTATTGGTGGAAGTAATAAAAAAACTAATTCTCTCTCATAAGTAATAATTTTGATGGATTTGGAGACTTTCATTTTCTCTCTCTTACTTTCTCCATTTTGGAGAAGGTTTTAGGAAATCTGTTGGAGCAAAAAATCCCTAAAATCCTAATTTAGAGAAGCTGTTTGAGATACTCTTAATAATTACCTTGTAAGAGACAGTAAATATTTAGTAAAAAGACTAAACTAAATATAATAATATATCAAAAATTGATTTGTAAAACAGAAAAAAAAATGTAATATAGTTTGGACACACATTATTTGTATTTGTATTGACGGACCTGTATGGGTGGCTACGGTGGCACGTGCCACCGTATTATTTCTCCGGTTAAGGTTAAAATAATTTAGATTCGTAAAAGGTGCAGCCGTATCGTTCTGGAAGGTGTCATCGTATTATTTTGGGAACTTCAAGAAAATACAACCGTACCTCGTAATTAAAAAAAAACTCTTGAAACTAACCAAAAAACCGAAAAAATCTCTTGAAATCAATAAAAAAACTTAAAAGTTACTTGAAATCAAGTAAAAAAGCTTTATAAATCCTTCGAAATGGTGGAATTATGCTAAAAACACATCTAATAATGAAGATACGTCAATAAAAGTTGTGTTTTTGGGTCCGTCCTCTTACATACATACATACATACATACATACATACCCTGATCGAAAATGTTGAATGAGATAACATGATAAGAGGGGGTATATTTTAGTAAGAAATGAAGCAAGCGGGGGCGTTGACCTGAGTAACGAGAGTTTAGATGTTTAGAGAAGCAATGTGCAAGCGTTGACCTCTAAAGCTAGCATATGCCCATAATATGCTTAATTCTACTCATCTTCTGTCTTAACTTCTTCATCTATAAATACCTCAGCAATCCAACACCTACTCTCTCACATACCTTCTTCACATTCTCTCTCTACAGCACACCTTGCTAGCTAGATACCTTCCTTCTTCACAAGGTATGCTCTCTATCTCTCACTATATATATATATATACACATAAAACCAATTATTCATGATGGATAATCATGAATACTATTTATCATGGATATTTTATGAGTATAAGGTGTCGTTTGTTTTTTAAGAGGTCTAAAGTCTGAAGTCTTATTTTAGTTATGATTAATAAGAGGTGGTGTGTAAAAAGATCTGAACGATTCAGACTTAAATCAATAAGAAGTTTTTTAAAAAAACAAACAACCCCTAAGTATACATCTATAACATGCATGTTTCTTATATGATCAATTACTCAAACAGAAAATAGTTGAAAATTAACATCCAACAATTAAGATTAATTAAGATTCATCGTGAGCTAGTTTAATTTTCTACTAACCCAACTCATCTCTCTGTTTTCCTTTATTTTTAACTTTCTTTTAGTAAAAGTCAAAACTACCATTTTTCTGCATTAATTGTACAAGTAAATATGAACATGTAGACAACTGTATGTATAGGTGTATATATATATTGTATATTAATTACAGGGTGGCTTGCCATGAGTTGACTATATAGACTAAGAATAGGTTTGTTTTATTCATTTATATATTTTCTATGATTATTTATATATTTTTGTAAATGCATGCATGACTTTTGGGTATGTAACAAACAAAAGAGCACTAAAAGTCATTGGTCCATCAATTTATTTCTTCTCCGTATATTGACACCAAGTGAAGGCATGGGGTAGGGTAGGGTAGGGATGGGGTAGTCTGTCAAATAACGAGCTCTTTCGAGGACCTGGTCCATGTCCGGCAACTATACATTAAAATATCTTCTTCTTTTTTTTTTCTAAATAATTTTGAGACAAAATTAAAGAGTAATTAACCACAAAGGGCTGTGGTGTGGTGGTAAAGGCTTGGGGAGTTCATAGCGCTCAACCCAGGTTCGAGCCCTACTAGCAGCACTTGTGGCCACTGAGGATAAACTCAGGGCTGCACGCTTTAGCAGCTGGGCCAAAGACCCTAATTGTCAGGGATTAGTTTAGGCCATAGGCCCAAGATACCCTTTCAAAAAAAAAATTAAAGAGTAATTGTATTTTTATACGAAATTCTACATCAATAATGCACGAATACGACACCTACCAAATATTTAATTTAAATATCAGATTTCAAACGACAAAAACATTTTTTTGGCTTCTATATAGCGAAATCTACGAAACTTTAAATTAAAAAAATTCACATCATAAAATATTAGTAATTTTCTTACTCTAAAATAAATGTCCTTGTTTTTTTTATTATTCTTAATATAAGTGTTATATTTTAATATTAAATGTTTAGTTATTAAACTTTATCTTTAATTAGGAGAGGAATAATTTTTATTATTCTCTCTTTAATTATAAAATATAAAATTTCAAATTAATTAATCAAAAAATATACGTAGTACATTTTTAAAAATAATATGGATATTTATTTTGAAATAAACAATCTCCTCCTTATTTTTTTAATCGAAAATCAGTAACATACAATTAAAATTGTACAGTAGATAGATAAGTTATTAGAAAAACAAAAGAAGCGAGTATTTATGGTTTGTTTCTAAATTTGCAGGTGGTCTAGTTTTGGAAGAAGGGAGTATAGTGTTAGTAGCCATGGCTCGAGAGCAACTCCAAGTGCTTAATGCACTTGATCTGGCCAAGACCCAATTGTATCATTTCACGGCCATCGTCATCGCCGGAATGGGTTTCTTCACCGACGCCTACGATCTCTTCGCCATTTCTCTCGTCACCAAATTGCTTGGCCGTATCTACTACCACAAAGACGGTGCACCCAAGCCCGGAACCTTACCCCCTGGTGTCGCCTCATCAGTCACCGGTGTCGCACTCGTCGGAACCCTTTGCGGTCAACTCTTCTTCGGATGGCTCGGTGACAAAATGGGCCGGAAAAAGGTCTACGGTATGACTTTGGCTATCATGGTCATATGCTCACTCGCTTCCGGTCTATCATTTGGAAATGAACCCCAAGGTGTCATGGCCACCCTTTGTTTCTTCCGCTTCTGGCTCGGGTTCGGGATCGGTGGCGATTATCCACTATCAGCCACGATTATGTCCGAATACGCTAATAAGAAAACCCGTGGTGCGTTTATTGCGGCCGTGTTCGCTATGCAAGGGTTCGGGATTTTGGCTAGTGGGGTGGTAGCGTTAATAGTGTCGGCCTCTTTCGACCATGCATTTAACGCTCCATCCTATGCCACGGACCCGATAGGGTCCACAGTCCCGCAAGCCGACTACATCTGGAGAATTATCCTGATGTTTGGTGCGATCCCTGCGGCCCTGACTTATTACTGGCGGATGAAGATGCCGGAAACCGCGAGGTACACCGCTTTGGTGGCGAAGAACGCCAAACAGGCCGCGCAAGATATGGCGAAGGTTTTACAGGTTGAGATCGAAGCCGATGAACAGAAGGTGGAGAAGATAGCTCAGGATACCAGAAACTCATTCGGGTTGTTTTCGAAACAATTTCTCCGGCGACATGGTCTCCATTTGCTCGGAACCACCAGTACCTGGTTCTTACTTGACATTGCTTTCTACTCGCAAAACCTCTTCCAGAAAGACGTCTTCACCGCCATCGGGTGGATTCCGGCGGCGAGCAAAATGAGCGCCACCGGCGAGGTTTTCAAGGTGGCCAAAGCTCAAACCTTGATTGCACTTTGCAGTACAGTTCCCGGCTACTGGTTCACGGTTTTGTTCATCGATATCATCGGCCGTTTTGCTATCCAGCTCATGGGATTCTTCTTCATGACGGTCTTCATGTTTGCTCTCGCTATTCCGTACCACCACTGGACCTTACACGACAACCGTCTTGGATTCATCGTCATGTATTCGTTAACGTTTTTCTTCGCCAACTTCGGCCCTAACGCCACCACTTTCGTCGTCCCTGCTGAAATCTTTCCGGCAAGACTCAGGTCCACTTGCCATGGTATCTCCGCCGCTGCCGGAAAAGCCGGAGCCATTGTCGGAGCTTACGGGTTTCTCTACGCCTCGCAGAGCACCGATCCTGCAAAAACCGACCATGGCTACCCTCCCGGTATCGGAATCAAGAACTCCCTCATCGTTCTCGGCGTCATCAATTTCTTGGGGATGGTGTTCACGTTTTTGGTGCCGGAACCAAACGGTAAATCGCTGGAAGAATTGTCCGGCGAGAATGAAGAGGATGCCGAGCCGACGTTGACCAATCGAACTGTTCCTGTTTGATTGATTAATTAAAATTTGGGTTTTTATACAAGCATTGATTATGGGATTTCACGAACTAATTACGACTTTGTGTTCTTCGTAGCTGGCGTAGGTATGTTTGCTTTGTGAATCATGAAAAGATTCAAAAAGGGCAAATCTTGCGCAGTTTACCTTTTGTGTGCACGTAATTATTTGTTCTTTTTTCTTGTACTTGTTTTATTTTGTGTTATAAAGTTGTAACAATTTCATAAAAGTCTAACGATTTTGTTTTGAATGTACCATAAAAGTATAAAATATGGTTTGCAATTAACCAAAGTGTTTCATTTAACAAAAAAATCAATTAATTATACTAAACATATACCCGTGCACGATGTAGCGTAAGTGTTAGATTTTCTTGTAAATTGTGATTGAAAAATTAATACGATTATTATAGAATGTTTTATATCATCTAAATTGTGGGTTGTTTGCAAGTAAAATATTGTCATGAAAGTCAAATGAAGCAATATAGATCGCCCCTAACTCTCTCTCTATAAAAAAGCCCTTCTTAATTCTTAACTTAATAAGGCTTCGGCCCTATGGAGCAAAGGGAAGTGTTCCTTGTCTCAGCGTCCTCCTTCCTATTGGAAGGGCTTTTCAAAAAGATGAGGGGGAAAGTCAGTAAGATATCGGAGAAGAAAAAATACTAAGGTTTGAAGCTTATAAAAATCAATTATTTCATATAATTTATTTGAAGAAATAGTCCGTGTATTAGATCCCAAAGAATTTACATGGTTAGAGGTATGTAATTAACAAATGAATGTGTCATTCTTGTATATAAAAAATAAAAAGTAATTTGAAAGAAAAAACTAAATTCCTGCAATATAATATGTTGTCCGCATTGTGGTTCTCCATTTCCAAGTTATTTTTTGTTTTCAAATCAAATAATATTACCTTTCCTCCACTTCCCTTGGACTAATTTCCATGTAACTATGGTTGGTGGTATGAATTGAAATTCAAAGTTCATCCTGGGTGTGCTTTGGAGACTCCAAAATCCAAATATCACCATAAAGATTAGAGTATCTATGTGAACTCCTGTTCAATTTCTTAGAGTGAAATTGGGAACATAATCAAAGTAAAATCATTTCAATCTTTAAACTACACGAGTCTTGAATGCAAACCTGGAAGTTCCATCATTCTAATTCAACTCATAAGTGATTTTAATCCATTTCTAATACCGAGCATGAAACTTGAGTTCTGATTGGCGTATTTTTTATAGTCGAATGACTCATTAATCATCCACTTAAGCTATTCAATATAGGATTGCATCCCTCAAGAACTTGATGAAATGTGCAACGACAAAAATGTCCTTGAAGTCATTGGAAAAACGATGAGCTTATTTTGGATTAGTCCAAATGATGATTTATTTGAAGCAATTCCAATTCTAAAAGGGAAGTAGACAAATAAACCATACGATGGAAAAAGAAGATTGATCACTAAAGAGTGAACAATCATAAATACATGATCAAATGTTGTCCTTGGATAAAAAATGATCTAAAAATTGGAAAAAATACTCACCTGATGTCCTCCAAATCGGGGATTCCTGTTATTGCATTTTGATTTCTGTTGAGAACAAAGCTAAGCAATTAAGCACAAACACACACATGCCAATCATTATAATCTAACCTGCAAGCTTCCGGATTTTGATTTTTTTCTTATCAATCCCGTATAAAGTTTTAAAAACATATGGCTCAACCAAACAAAATATGGCCGATCTACGATTATAGACTTGTATGTATTTAAGATCGTAGAGAAAATGTTTACCGGTGTATATGGAGCATGCACTTGCGAAACTGTGATTTTCTTATCTTCCACATTTCAACATAAACCACTGCCAAAAGAGGGAAAAAGCAACCAGTAAGTAACTGACCAAAATTCGACGCTAAATAGTTTGGCAAAGGATCGACATTTGCAAAGTGTTTGCAAATTAGATTCAAAGCATAGGATGAATTTCTCTCTGTGAGTTCAAATGTGAGTTCAAATGCAGCAAGTCCACCTATGTAGTAAGCTTTCTGCTGACCTTGGAGTTCGGTCTCCATTTTGTCATAAAACCCTTCCTTCATATTTGTATTTTGATAAATAAAAAAACAAGTGTTTGTATTAATATGCTTTGGTTGAATCAACATATGACCTTATTAACTCCTTCACCGTTCCTTGGCTAGCAACATGAGAAAAACATAAACAGAAAAAGAATTGTTGGTACCCGCGCAATACGGCGGCCGACGGGAAGTCAAACTTTTTTGTAAATCGAAAAACATAGTCCATATACCATTTCAGACAGATAACTCACCAAGTAATTATTTTCAAATACAATCTACATAAGTTGTTATGATATCTACATGTTATAACGTAATTATTTTGAAAAAGCCCACATATACCTAAAGAAAAACAAAATCAGTCTTGGGTCCTGGATAAAAAGAAAATTACAAAGATACAATATAACAATTTTCTAGTTGAGAAAGCATGCAACAACCAACAAGATGTTCTAAACAATGAGATTTATACCTCAGTGCATATACATGTACTTCCCAGACTTTGTAAACGTAAAAATTAAAAATAATAGGAAAAAGCAACAACACCTGCTCCCCGTGTAGTTGCATGTCAACATAATCCTTGACTTATTTAGCTTTCCGTAACTTGTCTTACGTATTACTCCTTCAAGGCCTTCAAGCTGGAGTATGTGAGAACAAATTATTCAACAATGATATAAAAATTGGTACTTGAAAAATGAAAACACACCATTAAATATATGGTGAATATGAACAACAAAACTAAGAACACATTAGCAGTCGCAATCCATTTCATTTTAGCATAAAACGATATCAATTAATGAAGAGTTGTACTTCCAAGAACAACCCAAAAGCAATTCAACTTTACGGGCAGCCAGTGAATAAGGATCAACCGCTAATACAAAGAAAAAAATAACCAATTAGTTGGATGAAAACACAAAGAATCAAATAATGTCAACTTATTTGAGCCTCCACCATTTCAACGTTCCTGGTACTCACCATGGCAGCCACCTAAATTTTAACTAACAACAAAAGAAAAAAGAATACATTCAAATTAACCAATCAGATTCTAAAGTAGAAAGGTAGATGTGATTGGCTATGATGAACACAACTAAATCATAAATGCATCAAAAAAATGTAAAAAACATGATTTGTGATGTCACCATCCCATACTTCAATTTTATAAGAGCAGCTACGTAGCATATAACCTGAAATGGGTAAGTAGTAGCTTGGTTCTGAAAGAGTATTTAAACCACAAAGAAGAAGAACATATCTTTTTCCAGTCTTTTCCATACTTCCTATAAGCTTTATAGAAAGTGTTCAACCTCTTCATCGATCCATGGAGATCCTATCATGTCAGAAAGCTTCCTCTTCTAGGAGCAAAGGATTTTGGTATCAAACATAGTTATTAGATTTTCTGGCCAAAAGATTATATCAAGTAAAGGAAACAATGAATTGTTGTACATGAAAAGAATATCTAAAACCTGATGCTAAATCAACAAAGATTCACAGCAAACAGAGTTTATACAATTCAACAACCCATGCTAAATGGTCTCTTCAAACATGTCTATGTTGACAGGAAGTGAAGAAATAAAAGGGAAGTAAGGAAGCCTCGTCATACATGTCTTGAACCACACCAAGGAAAGAAATAAGTAATATATATACCTCATACATTAAATATTTGTGTGGCATCGTCTCCTTTCTCTTTCTTGCACACATAACAATTAAGTGTACTTTAAATCTTTATCCTTGCTTTATGATTTTTGAACTTCATGTCTCCATTTTTTGAAAGACATAAGTTGTCCTCTTGTATCTCAATCCTATATCTCCTCGTGTTTGTGGTCAACAAAACTCACGGCTTGTATGCACCTCTGAAGACTAACCAGAAGCAACCGACATAGGGATTCGGCAAGGGGTAGAAGTGCCCCTGTTTACTGGGTCAAGGGTATGACCTTTATAACAAGAGTTAGAACCGAAAACCTGTCTTTAGAAGCATATCAGCAGAGCAAGGCTTAGGAAAAATTTACTGCAGTCTTTTTCTACACAAGCAGTTTTCATTAAAAAAAGAAGCGAAAGAAAGAGTTACCAATTAGCTAATGTCAATGGCAATGGGAACACATGATCATTTACTGCTGTTTTGTTAACTAAGACGTCAACATATCCCTCTTTCCAAGCAGAAAGGGTGACACAAGTGACTCAGTTAATAGATACATAAGGAAAGTGCTCTTACAAGATCAAAGTAAAATACTTGTCATGTTCCTCACCTCAGCTCATATGCAACACTTTTTTTCAGACAATCCAACAAAATTAACCACCTGCGATGAAGAAATCGAAGAATACAACTCATAAATTAGGGTTTCAAAACAAATTCCAAAAAGAATTAACTTCCAAACGAACAAAATTTACCAAATCGAAGAAGAAATTGAAGAATTCATTAAATCTACACATTCAAAACATGCAGGAATCGAATTTATGATGCGAATTTGTTGAGAAAAACTTACTATTCTTTTTTAGGGTTTATTGGTGTGATGGAACATTTAAGAAATGGGAGTGAAGAATGGGGAAAGGGCTCTTCTTACAAGTTGCATATCTGATTGAAGAACAACATACCTAATCTGTGAGAAGAATGGTGTTTGATGCCGTTGATTATTCTTGATGGATGAAATCGAGAGGGAGGCGTGGGGGAGAGGGTGTGGACTGACTTCATTGAACTGGAGTAGAATTCATTCATGTTAATTTAGGAGAGGAAACGTGGGGAGGAACAATGGAATCCGTCGTGGTAGGAGAACGTGGAGGAAGACAAACGTGGGCTGTGGGATTTGAAAAAAAACTGATTTGTACAAGAAACCGCTTTGTACAATAAACTGTTTTAGAATCTTTATAAGATAGTAGATATTAAGAAATATTGAAAATGTCTGATGACTATTTGTTTATAATTTTATATTAATTAATATTAATACAAATGTATAAACCATTTACAGAATTTGACCGGTACGAATAATATAACTGATATCCATAATTGGCACAAATCAAAAGAATTCAAAACGTTGTGCATTTTGTAGAAATATTTATAATTGGAATATTGTTTAGGAATAATTAATTACTTAATTATGTCAATATTATTAAATAAAATATTATTTTTCATCAATTCTTTGGTTTTTATTGCATGGATTACACTAGTGTCATCACTAATTACATGGTTTATTATTCATGCAAACTACAAATAAATATTATAATTATATCGATAATACCATTTGTCAAGAAAATTTAAACTAAATTTTAAAAAACTAATACAAAGTTAATGAAAAATGTGTCGAATAATTGATTAAGGTTTTCTAAAACATTTTTATTTATAAATAAAACGTATTTTAATTAAAAACTTACAATAATTGTAAAATTTGTGTGATGATGGGACGTTTATTTATTTTGAAACATATAATAATAAAATGACACTTATTAATTTCATGGACAAGTAACTTTAAAAGTTTGAATTTTGATCAAATTTGAAATTGTATTACGAGATTTCAAAGAGATCCAACTTGATGTTATGAACTCATAATTACATGGGTAGAAGTTGCAAGTTGGAAAATTGTAGTAAAAAAATATGGGTTTTTACTAACTTTGGACACATTTAAATACATGTATATGTATTATATATATCTAACTCTTTGTGGGTTTGTGTTCTCCAATATGAGAGCTTCGAAACGATATATTATGTGTCAAAAATGGAATATGTGTGAATGAGATATTGATGCTCAAAAGTTGGGTGTTTGGAATGAATCTGGTGGAAACCAAGTGGGTATGGGATTGTGTCCCACATAGGAAGAAGGAGTAAACAATTTGTGGTTTATAACCATGAATGTGGGAAGGGCTTACAAGCTCTTTAATCGGTTTTACTCCAACACCTACCGCGCGCAGGGGTGGTGCCGATTGAGACTTTCGTAGGCTAAAATCGACGAACTTGTGCATGGGCACGAATGTAGCTCCAAAATCTTGTGCTCGCGCAACTTGGTTTTTGCGAAATTTTTGTTTTGATCCAGGCGGGTTGTGGCGCGCACTGTTAATGATCAAATAATTACTGATTTATTACATATTAATTCATTGGTTTCAATCTCGAGTATAAAAGGGAGGAATCGGTTCACATCCCTTACACCCCCAAGATTTCCGGCGACTTTTAATTAAGATAGAATGGAAAAGTAGGTCTTTACTTTTGAATTACGGATTTGGTCCCCGTGGTTTATCGATTTTCACGGATTTCGTCCCTAGAATTCATTTATTTTGGATGTGGTGCCAGTGATATGGAATTTCTATTGGAGTTAGTCCCTACATGTAACACCCTAAAATTTTGGGGAAATTAGAACTTAATTTTTTTTTGCAATATAACATTTATAATTGGAGCAAACCACCCAAAGTGGGTAAAGTGAAAGCGTTTACAAAATCTGTAAAATGAATATGGAAATTAACAACAAACTAATTTAAACAACATCAATCTAGATTATGTCGGTTATCACTCCAAAATTCCAAAATGTTTTCAATCTATCATCTCGGATTGGAGAGTTACCTCCCGAACTACCGGGTTGGACGAAGCCAATTCCACCCGTGGAATGATCTCAGGCCCTCCACCTAGCAATGGTTGGGTAGATGGACGCACAACGACACCAACCCTCTCTGGAGAATTAATGGCTACGGTAGAGGGAATCTGCACTAAGCGCCTAAGATCGTCCTGGCTTTGAATCGTGCTAGCTGGCTCACTCGACATCGCTAAACCTCTCAAGTTGATTTTCAACTCACTCAAGCCTAATATATCCCAGTTACGCCTACGTTTCCTAGCCTGAGTCTTAAAACACATATAGGAAACTGAGACAAGATCGTACCTTAAATAGTTGCTCTAAACCTCGATCGAAAGTTAAAACTGGCAATGATCGCACAAATTTTTGGTAAGGATTCTCTAGCAAATCTTGTTCTAAAAATATGAAAGTGTAAAAAGAAAACTATCCCCGGATAACCCCTATTTATACGCGAAATCGTATCAGGCACAAATCGCTCGATGATCGACACGTGCCAATCGACTCTTCATAAGCATCGCTAGATCATCGACACCTGTCACACATAGCTGTCACACGTGTTCCCCACGCCTCCATGACGACACGTGTGTCAGATAGACCGGCATGGGTCTAGTTAGAATAGAACCGCTTCGGTTCCACCGTGACAAAAGCCTTTCCCCAAATGACACGTGGCGACCGCCAAAATTTCGACGAACTTAAAATTTAAAATTCAAATTTTCCGTTTAATTTTAAATTTTGGGAGCAAACTGTTTGGGTCAAAAATCCACGACCACGACGAAGTAACATTTAATGCATATTTCACATGACTGATCTTGTATTAAGATAAGGTCCTGTCGACCAAGCATGTCTACGACAACAGTCGACACTTTCTCGAAAGTCGGTCGAGCGTCGTACGACCATCGTAGAGATTACTCTCGACCTCGACCATACTAACGCTCGACCCAATATTCTTTTCTTGTTTATTCAATGCAGGTTTAATGCTCATAAAAACCAACGGATATAACTGACAACGGGCATCAAGGTCATTTAAACCTTCGACCGTTACCTCAAAAATCAATGACACATTTATGAAGATCAAAGACTATAAAGTTATACTAAGAACAATCCCAGGACCGAAGCATTATTCGCACGATAGAAGATTTTTACACACGATTTACAATTATTACCTGTTTCTATGCTTGTTTTTACGTACTTATCTTGCGTAAATATTGGAATACATAAGGACATCACCCCTGTTTGGCGATCATAGTGCACGATGACCTCTCCCAGTCGTCCGCGACTTTTTCCTCGTTGAGGTTTTTTCGCGTCACCAAATCTCTTGTCTTATTCTTCTATTTATTATCGCGCATATTGTCGTTTAGTTACTTTCTTTAGTTGGATAAAGCTCCACATCGACCTTAAATATTCTTTTGGACGATTTTTGGCATTAACAGTTTGACGCCCACCGTGGGGCCCCATCTAAAGAAAATCCTCGACAATCATGCGTCGTACTAATAGTTCCCCCGAGTGTTTTTCTTTTATAGGATAATGGCAGCTCCTCAAGGAACCCAAGAGCAAATCATGGCCCAAATGAATATGGAGTTGAACGTTGCCCGTGCTCGCATTGATGCCTTGACCAATCAACACAGACAAGCGGTGGAAGAGATTGCATCTCTAAGAAACCAGAATGCTAGCAACGTAGCAGGGCCTTCGCATGGTCTAGGTGGATCCAGTATGCCTTGGTAGGGACCTCTGTTAGTGTATAAAATTGTATCCAAGATTTATTGAGAAAATTCAAGGTTGTATAGTCAACATAAATCAATATAGTCTTTAAGAGTTTATATACTTTGAGAGTTTAGTGTTGTGAGAGTTTTATATCCTTGTATAAATAGGGATATGAGTTGTAAGAGTTTTGTAGAACTACACATTTGTAAGATCTATGACATATATGCTTTCTCTCTCTACACTCTCTCTCTAGATCATCAATGTCAAATCTTGAATTGATTGTTTGTGCTTGAATTGGGAAATTACATTTTCAACCTCCGCTTCCCAACTATCCGAGACCTCTTTTCCCTGGCATTCCCAATCAACCTATGCCGACGATACCACCGCCACCTCCACCATTCTTCCGCTCGATAACATCGATCTCCTCGATACCACCCATGGCATTAGTTCCACCATTCTTCCACTCGACAACGCCAATTCCCACAATGCCAATGCCAACTTTTCATTACAATGGAGATGCTTCCGACTTGTCGCAGCGGAATGGATTCAAGAATTCAGGGCACATCCCGACGGTAGCTCAAGGGAATAACCAAGATGATCCAGTCGCTCAACGATTGAAGATGCTGGAAGAGCAGAGCGAACGCGTTCTGTCGTTACTTGCCAAGCTTCCAGGAGCAGCAGTACCTGTCGATGTCGAGCCTCGCATTGGGTTCCAAGCATCGCCCTTTGTCGACGAGATCGCGATAGTCGACGTCCCGAAGAAATACAACATCCCGACATTCACACCAACATATTATGGTATCACGGATCCCACTGAACACGTCGCCTAATATAAACAGTTGATGTGGACAGTGTCGATCCCACATCAGTATCAAGAAGTGTGTATGTGCAAAAGTTTTGGGGCGACCCTCACGGGTGCAGCCCTGCAGTGGTTGATCGGTCTCAAGCCTAAATCCATCGGTTCATTCGCCGAACTAGTGAACCAGTTCTCCTAGCAATTCGCCAGTAGTCGCAAGATGGAAAAGCAGACTAGTGATTTATCTATTTCTCATACATTTAGAATCTCTCAAATCAACCTCTCCCTCTCCCTCTCCCCCCCTCTCTCTCTCTCTATATATATATATATATATATATAGATATATATGTATGTATCGTAAAAGTCCTCTATGAACGCACACCACCGTGAAACCACCACCTTGAACCCGCAACCATCGTGAACCCACCATCACCACCATGAACCCACACCACCGTGAACCCACCACCACCACCGTGAAACCACCCTTCATCAACGCACCCCACCATCGTAACACACACACACACACACCACCACGACTGTTTTGAGGGAAGAAGGAGAGGGGGAGAGGGTGTGTAATGAGTTGAACCTCATCACCAAATATGTAAAAAGAACACAAGGAGATGGGGGTTCTGCAGGTTCGACAATCGGAGCAGTGGTGAGATCTTTGATTGAAGGTTTGAAGGAGGAACGAAGGTCGGAGGAGGAGAAAGAGGAAGAGCGTGACATGGGTGGGGGAGGACGGGGAGGATGGTGGGTGATGGAGGACGTCGGAGGGAGTACGGTGGCCGGAAGTGGCTTTGATGGGGGGTGTCCCTATATTATATCTGTATATATATATATATATATTTATTTATTTATATGTATATAATAATATTATTAAATATAATTTAATATTAATATTAATATTAAAATTTAAATATAATATAATACATATAGAAAAGGACGAACATAAAAAGACAAAAAAGTAATTAAAGGATAATGTTAAAATGGTTAAAAAGTTAAAAGACAGAAATACCCTCGACTTTAACGGATCCGATAGACGGTCGTTAGGTTGAAGGACCAAATCCAACATAAATTGCATGCCACTCGCACCACATCCCTAATAAATGAAGCCTAGGGATGAAATCCTTAAAAATCGACAAACAACATGGAGCAAATCCGTAATTTACTTGACTTAATAAAAAACCAATCAATATTTAGTTAGCCGATTTAAAACAGTAAGGTAAAATAGAATGTTGATTGACATTTATACCCCTAGCAAGATAATTATGTGGTTTTAATGTGTGGCTTGTAAAACCAGCCATTCCTCGAAGGTCGAACCTCCCCCACATAGACCATATCCATTTTCTTTTGACTTGGACTTTCAAGGCTTCAACCCAACGCCATTAGGCCCACCGCATTAAAATACACCTTCATTTTCACTTAATTACGGTTTACACCCCTTACCTTTTTAATTTTGTCCTTCAAACCCCTCCATACTTGCCATTCTACTTCTTTTTCTGTCGACAACAACTTTTGGAATTTCTCTTTTCTCAAATGGTGTAATTTTAACTCATTTATGTAAAATAAATAAATTAAATTATATTATCTATAATGGGTAAAATTCAGAGAAGAGAGTCCCCGGTTTAAAGGTAACAAAATTATACTGGAGTATTTAAAATCTTGAAAAAGAACTTTATTAAAAAAATTAAACCACCTTAATAATAATTTTAATGATCATAATAAATATATTATTTTTTTAAATACAACATATAGGTTATCAGATTCAATTGAAGAAAATACAAATATTACCAAATTAATCATTTTTACCGTAAATTTGTGAAATATAAACTTATATAAATAAATAACGCATTGTACAAGTATACAGGAAATGACGACCATTAGTTTAAAGATTGACGAACTATAACTAGTCTTGCAAATTTTGTTGTTTGCTGATTTCTGGCCTGTATCGGGCCCATCATATGACAAAAGTCATATAAAGTTGACTCCGCAAATTTGGGGGATTGCTTTGCGGGATTTGCGATCATATTTTTAAAATAGTTGGGTTCCGGTGAGAAGTTAGAGTTAACATGTGGAGCGTGATAAGTGATTATCTGCCGTTGGATGCACATTAGGATAAGATGCACCGGATTAATTACCTTGTGAAACGTTATTCATGGGTGGGTTTGAGATTATGAGTGATCAAGGATTCAGATCCACTTCTCATGTTTCTCACGTTAACTTAACTTCTCTCACGATGCTTCGTCTTTTTCATAAACCCTAAAAAACAACTATTTCTTGAATGTTCTTGTCATAAATGGCTGGTTTTGTGATTTTTCTTTAAAATATTATAACATTTTATTATTATATAATATATTATACATAATCCAAGACTCAATGGCGGTAAAAGCATGGTTGACCATGCTACCAGCTTCAATGTTAACGTTTAGTATCAACGAATGCTTTGGTTTTTAAAACATTAGTTTGTGGAAAAGGGTTTCATTTTCAGTTGATATATGTTGTTTCTTTCGAAGAGTATTATGGGAAAGACGGAACAAGTATATATTGAATCGTTAGATGGTTGGCTTAATAGTTCAGTGCTTTTGAGGAACTTAATCCCCCAACAAAATTGTAACTCTCACACTATCACAAATAGAACCGGGGACATCACTAACGGTAAAATTCGTCAGTAATTTATAGACGGAACAAGAGAGAACGTCAACAACGTATAACCCAAAAAATATAGACAGTTGATAGACATATTACCAGGGGAAGTGTCAGAAAAAGTAGATGCGTCGGTAATCTATCCCTACTAACCAACAACCAAGTGACAGGCTTGCGATGTAATATTACACCATTGATAATCCTTCTCTATAAACTTAAGGTTTTTATTTTCTTATATACTTTTTATGTCACTATAGGTATTCTGTTAGTAAATTATATACACGACCAACAAATTACTGAGCAAACATTATTTGAAAAATAGTTAGATTTATTTTTTATGCACCCAATCGGTAATCCGTCAATAATGTGCGGCGACGAATTTTCGAAAATTATTTATTATTTAATGGATCCTTTGATGAAATCTGTCTGTAATCAATTGGTAAGTTTCATAGATTACCAAAAATTACCTTTTTTTTTATTTCTCACCCTAAATTAGTGATAGGATCTAATGAGCTCTCATTGGTTTTAATGAGTTATATTGGTTATAATCGGTTTTAGTGAGCCTCAATGGGTCATATTCGGTACAAATGGGTCATAACCATATTAGTAGGCATTAGTGGGTCCTGATCGGTTTTGACGGGCTATCATGTATCATATTTGGTCTAAATATGTCATATTATATATATTAACATTTAACAGGAATGATGAACAGTAACTTATAGATTTGGTCCTTGAGGTTTTTAGTAAATTACAGATTTGGTCCTTGAAGTTTTATCTCCCTGTTAGATTTAGTCCTATGTTTGTAGAGTTACAGATTTGGTCCCTATAGTTTTATTTTCCTCTTGGATTTAGTCCCCATAATTTGTTTATTCCAAAATAGATTTTCGATTTTGCATTTGCGTAACGTTTTGGTCATCGAAACTAAAAGTTGTTAGCTCCTGACCGTTAAGTAAATGACATTTCGATCATTTATAACGTTTTCATTTTCTAATTTAAATAAATAAAAGTTATATTATAAAAATTATTTTTATTATATAAGCATAAAATAAAGATCCGTTAACATGCATCGCATCTCAATGACTGTGTCTTCTCCAACCCAAAACCTTCCGCCTTCCCCATCAATCCAAGCACATAGTCGTAGGTGATTCACGCACCAATTTTTTATTTATTAATAAAGTAATTTATCATAATTTATTTTATGTTTAATAATGATGTAAAATTTGTTTAATTCATATTTTTATTATAATTTAATTTAGGTTTAATAACAATGTAACTTTTTTTAGGTTTAATGATGTAATGTACCATTTGCCAATTTATTTTCGCTTCCTATCATACACACACATCATCCTCATAGGGCATTTTGTAAATTATAGTCATACTGCTAACAGACACAAAATGTTTTGTTCTCATAATTGGTCATGCTCAAATTTATGGTCTTAATATTTCTTTCCATCCACAGCAACATGCGGGCATTAATCCCACCTCGTTGTTCTCATTTAACGGGTCATATTTGTTCAATATGGATCCTAATTGGTTTTAGTGGGCCTTAATGGTCATATTTAGTCTAAGGGCCTGTTTGTTACCAGCTTAATGAATTCACAACTTATTCGGTCAATTATATATGTATGTTTGGTAAATGATATAGAAAGTGACTTATTCAGTAAGCTTTTAAGGGGAGCTTTATGCAGAAAGTCAAGGTTTTTCCAAACTTGTCTTTCCCAATTAAAAAACACGATATTTCCATTTATGAAAAAGCACTCTCAAACAAAAACCTTCCCTATCAACACAAATAGATTAATCAACACAAACAACTTTATGCATACATGACTAATAACTCTCATTTTTTAGAGTTATTTGTTGCTATTTTTATAGGTTTTATTTCTCTTTTTACCCATTTTGCTTCTATCTCCTTCACTTGGTCCACATTGTTTGCAATATGTGATAATTTTACCAAATTATTTAATTTTGTGTGAATTGGTGCTGCTGGAGCAACTTGTTGGCACTTGTGTACCCACTGTGGGCACCCGAAAGTTTTGTCAGGCTGGAGATAAGCTGGATTGCAGAAATTTCTAAGTTGATCCAGGCCACACATTGATGAACAAATCAACACCATTGGATGCTCAATCCCTCCCTCTATAAATGCAAGACTTTGGAGGAACTTTTATCACATCCATCAACATCTCATCTACCATTCTCCATCAACATTCACCATCATTCTCTCCTCTTTCAAGTCTAAAATACTTGATTAAAAGTATTTTGACTTGAAGGATTTCATTATTGTCTTTATTTCTCGTTTTTACTTTCCGTTTTTTACATTCCGTCGTTTATTTCCTGTATTTAATTTATGTACTTACTTTAGTATATTTAATTTCCTTACTTTCCATTTCTCGCATTTAATTTCCGTACTGTTCATTTACGTTTGTAGTTTACATTTGTTAATGCAAGTAGTTGACGAATATTTCCTTTATTATATTATGTCTTTTATTATCGTCATGAGCTAAGCACCCTCTTGGGTGCGGGTGTAAACCAACTTGGGACTTGTAGGCAACACTTAGATGTGGCCATCGTTATTAACTCTTGACTTTTGTCACTTGAGTCGGGACTTCAACTCAACGCAGATAAGCCGATCACTTTGATGTGTTAATATTAAATCTTGATCTCGAGAGGGGAGGATTCGAAATACGGCTTAAGTGATGCACAAAGATTTGAAAGAGTCTTTGATAACCACGTAGAGATACGGGTTCGACATGATTTACTAAGGTTTAAATGCCGGTCGAGATTTATATCACAAAGAGATTTGGGTATAAATCTCCATAATGGTAGAACTTGATTATTTTATCAACTTAGTTAAATCTGCAAGATCAAGAGTCGGTAAAGATGAACACTTTATGAACGCTTTGTAGGACCGGTTTATAAAAATCCACTTTCGAGAGATCGGGATTTTTATAGACATTCCGTACTACAAAGTGTCCAACCATCTTGTTACTACGTTTCTCCCAAGGGCTTTTTATAGAAATTCCGTACCTAGCTTTTAATTATAAAATTCATTTCGCATTTTCCATTATTCCACCATCAAAAACAATATATTTCCCACACTCGAAACTTGTGCAAGAAGTTCATGAAAATCAACAATTCTCAGTAGTTCAGTCCCTGTGAGAATGATACTCGGTACTTTTACCGTTATATTACTTGTAGCGATTCTAGTGTCGGTATATAATTTTGCCCTCACTGGGGAATACTGTGCCCCCGCTGTGCAGTTGTTAGTGTATAATTGTATCCAAGATTTATTGTAGAAAAGTCAAGGTCATGCAAAGTCAAAGTCTGTATGGTCAAAGTCTTGTCAAGTTTTGTAAGTCAACTCTGTATAAAAGCCTTTGTTATAGTGTTGTGAGAGAAGTCTTAAAAGGATTAGTAGTATGAGTGTTTAAATATCTAGTGTGTAAGAGAGTTCATGGTAATCCCTTGTAATTCATATTGTAAGATCTATGACATAAGCTTTCTCTCTCTCCTTTCTCTCTAGGATTGTTCGTTAATCGTCAAATATATTATTCTTAATTGAATTGCTTGAATCTGGGAATCTTACATTTACATTTGGTATCAGAGCATACCCCAATCATATTTAGAAGGATTACTTCACTTGATTGGATCGAATCATTGAAATCTTCAAGAACGTGTAGATAGTTTTTTGAGTTTTCACTGTTGAATCAAATTCACATTTGTCTGTTATTTTTAGATTGTAAAAATGGTTCCATAGGATTCGTGTGTTGAAATAGAATCATTCTTATTCACATTGTTTCATGAAATTCTCACAAGAATAGATCGAATTTTTGGATTTTCTTAAAAAAACGAAGTCGAACACTATATCATGGATTGCATTGTAATTTTCTTGTTTTTAGCATTTTCAGTGTATTAGAAAAGTGTTTAGAACATCATTTCGATCATATTGGTGCATATTTGGAAGAGATTTGCAGGATGAATTGAATTTTGGATTGTTAGCGCACAGATCTATTGGATTCAAGATCATCCAATCTGAAGATCGCAATCTGAAGCTAAAGCCGGAAAGTCAACTCTTAACATAAGTCTAACGTCGTTTGTAATAAAAAGTCAAAGTATTGTTTTTAGTATTTTATTATTAATCCTAAATATCTAGATATTATTTAGATATTAGTTTTAGGATATTTAGTTTTGTTTTGCAAGTTGTTTTGTTTAGTGTGTTAGACAAGTTAGAGAAATCAGATTACAAACACACACACTAACGGTGAAAACAGAGAGAACATCGAGAGCTTTAAACCGAACAAACATCAATCCTTGTAATCCATTGATTATTAATCAAACAGATTGGTAATCGTATATGTTGTTGTTTTGATAAGAACTTGATAATATTGTGGACCGACAATTGGTATCAGAGCCTGAAAAACATATTCATATCAAGTTTGAAAACTCGACTCTGTGTTCTTAATTTCAAAATCATTTTCGAGTTTTAGTGTGTATTAGGAGTTGAAATCGATCAGGTTGTGATCGATTTGTGGTCTAGATCGAGTTGTTGTTGATTAATTTCATTATAGAACTTCTATCGATTCAAATTTTGGGATTTTGTTATCAAATAGTTCATGTCTTTAACTTACTGTTCCATCGTATTAAATTTCAAAAAGTTATTTTTATTGAGATCAAGTGGTTACAATCTGTTCTAGAAGTGTTAGAGGTCAATTTGTTAGAATTTGGGACTGCTAATTGTTGAAAAATCAAGGTTATTTGAGCAAATCAGATCGATTTTCGAAGAACAGGGACGAACTAGCGCAAAGTTCAATTTCGCGCCAGTTCATAGTCAGATTTGCGCCATCAACACGTCGTGCAAAACGTCCTTTCACGCGATCAACTGTTCGCTACCAACGACTCGCGCAAACCCCTATTTGCGCCACCCACGTCTCGCGCAAACCTTCATTACGCCATTCACCAGACGAGCATCTCCACTTTGCGCCAACAACTTTTCACGCAAAGTTCGCTTTTGCGCCATCAACATCTCGCGGAAAAGTTAATTCGCGTCACCTATATCTCACGCAAAGTTCATAAACGCAAAGTTGATCTCAAGTTCACTTGTGCGCAAACACATCATAACGCAAAATTGATATTTTGCGCCAACCTCTTCTCGCGCAAAGTGTTACTTCGCGCCACTCAAACCTCGCGCAATACGATCTGAAGTCTCAAGTCCTTCTTTTGCGCCAGCCTCTCATCGCGCAAGTTGTCATTTGCGCCACCTTCGTCTAGTGCAAACTTGATTTTTGCGCCACCTTCTCAAAGCGCAAAATTTGCTTTTTGCGCCAGTACCAGACTTTGTCTTTTTAAATCAGAATGACTTCAAGAGAAGCTCTAGCGATCGGAACTGACTCAAAGCCACCAGTACTCTTCAGGGGAGAGTATGAACAGTGGAAAGATCGATTCATGGACTTCATTGAAAGACATAAGTTGGGAGAATTCATCAGGAAATCGATAGAAGAGGGAGTTATGGCACCAGTTTATGAGACTCGTACGGAGGGAACTGTGGCAACATAGTTTGAACTTAAGTATCATGAACTAGAAGGTGATAACCTTAGAAGAGCAAAAGGTGATAGATTAGCAAAGTCTTATATTTTTCAAGGCATTCCAAATGAAATATACGTGAAGATAGACAACTATAAGGCTTCAGGCAAACAGATGTGGGATCAGCTAGAGAAGATGATGCTAGGTTCTAAGGTTGGGAACCAACTCCGGATATCCAACTGCCTAAACAACTATGAAGAATTCAAAGACAGAGTTGGAGAAACACTAGCAGAAACTTATGACAGGTTTGTGACCTTTCTGAATGAACTAAGCAAGAACAAGGTCAATAAATCGCAAATAGAGCTGAATGTCAAATTCCTCAGCATTCTCCAGCCTGAATGGAAGAGGTTTTCCAGGAAAATGAAACAAATCAATGATATAAACGAGATTCCACTTCACGAGGTGTATGAAACCCTCAAACAAAATGAAGAAGAGGTGGATGAAATCCTGGATGAAAAGAGAAAGGGTGAGAAGATAGTTGCTGACTCAGTTGCTCTTGTTGTGAAAAAGAAGAAAAAGAAGATGCTTATGTCTGAATCAGATGAGGTTGAAAATGAAGCGAACTCTAACTCGGACGACTGTGAACAACTAAAGCAGGATATGCTTATGCTGACAAAGGCTTTTCAGAAGAAGTTCTACAAGAAGCCAAGTTCAAACAGTCAGAGGTATTCTTCAGGTCCGAGCAACTATGTTCACAAGGAGAGGGTTGAAGGAAAGAGATTTGAAGGAAAGAGAGTAGAGGAAAGGAAGCCGGAAGAGAGAAGGTATCAAGCTGAAGGATCCAGTCAGTCAGAACCTCCAACGTGCTACAACTGTGGCAAAATAGGTCACTTTGCTAGAGACTGCCGAAGACCCAAAGTCAGAAACTCAGACTACTACAAGAATAAAATGCTTCTAGCCAAGCAACAGGAGGCTGGAAAGGCATTGATGGCAGAAGATGAGTACTGGCTTGATCAATCAGAAGATGAGAATGAAGAGAAGGATGAAACAACTCACATGCGCTTAATGGGCAAGCAGGAATCAGAAGCTGAAGCTGACTTTGATGATGAGGAAAATGAGGTATGTGATTTAACTCATTCAAATCTCTTAAATCAAATGCATGCCATATTGACTAAACTCGAAGAGTTAGAGTCAAAGCTTAAGCGAGAAAAAGGTGTTATCAATGACAAAAACCAATCAATACAGAAACTCAGCGAGGATATTGCTGAGAAGAATGTGTTGATTGAGACAATGCATAAAAACTTTGATAACTGCGCTAAAGAAAAGACAATAATTCTCAAAGAAATAACTGAAACAAATTCTAAATTGAGAAAAAGTGAGTTTGATTTCAAAGAGCTTACGAAAATGTATTCTTCGTGTTCCAAAGAAAATGAATCTTTACTTGCAAAATTAAAAGCTTTGGAAGAGAAGTTATATAAAATGGGTCAAACTGAACAAACCATTCATCTGAACAAACCCAAAGGGGAAATAGAGAGTTGGGGACTCGGATACGAGAATCCTCATTATCTTAAAAATGCTAAATCTGAAGTGCCTGCACTTTATGATTTTACTTTTATGAAACTAGCTCGTCGAATCCCTGAGCTTAAAGTTTTCTGGACTGGACTGTCAAAAGAGGATGAAGCCAAGGAAACAGAAAAACGAAAGAACACATCTAATGTTCAACTTCCATTTCGTTATGCGAAGTTGAATAATAGTTATAATGATGATCCAATATATCAAAAGAAATCTCTTTCAAATGACTTCTTTCAAATTTATTCTGTAAAAGAAATGGAGGGGAAGCCTATTAAAGGTAAACTATATGTCCCTCCTCTCGTGTTGGAAAGTAAAATTTCTGAACTTGAGACTTCTTTAACAGATGAAAGACTTTTGATTGATATTGAACAAAAATTTTTTTCAACTGTGCTTAAGAGTTCTGTTCTTTCTAAATCTTCAAAGGCTTCAAAATCTGATGATCTGTTTGGTTTAGCTAATGGAGGGTTTGATTTTCTAAACTCCGATGGTGTTTTAGATGATTGTTTTGATCAATTTGATTTTCATGCCAAACTTCCTAACCATTCATCTTTTGTTGTAAAATCCTTTGGATCAACCAGTATGTTTGAAAAAGGTAAATCATCAACGAAAGTTGATAAATCAACTTCTATGAAAGCTAAGAATGCGAAAGGTAAGAAGAAATCTCAGCATTCACAGAAACCGATCACTACTAGTAATCCAAAGAAGATGCATTCAGTTGTTGCTCAAAAGTCTAACTCACAAGTCAAATGTTTCAGATTTGAGCCAGAAAAGGCAGGGAGTTAAGTCTGAATGGAAACCAAAACAGAAGATAAACGAGAATGCAAAATCTTTTTCAAGTGTTAATTGTAATAAGACTATGTCTAGTAAAGATGTTTTGAAAGCGAATGTTGCTACTATTTTGAAACCAAAACTTGTTGTTTATCGCAAGAAATATTCTATGAGGCAATTATTCGAGTTATCTTTATCTGCTAGAAAGTTTTCCAATTATGATAGACATGCTTATGTTTCTCGTAAAGATTCTAATGTTTGGTTTGGAACTTATCATGTGCACTCTTATCATTCTAATGCTTCTAATGAATTTTAAATGAACAACGGACCCAAATTTCAATGGGTGCCAAAATCGCTTGCTAACACAGTTGGATCCAAATGGAAATAGATACCAAAGAAAAGGGATGATTCTGTGTTGCAGGCACCTACTGTCAAGGGGGAGTAGGAGAATGATGGTTCTTGAGTAAATCAGCTCAAGACCCGGACATCAATGTCAACAATGGTTCTTGAGTAAATCAGCTCAAGACCCGGGCATCAATGTCAACAAAGGCTCTTGAATACAACAGTTCAAGACTCACACTTCAATGATCAAAAGACCTTACTCCTGTGCTGATATGAGAAGTGTACTCCAATACTCGAATGAGGAAATCAACCTTCAAGGGGGAGTACATATTTGTCTGAAATTTTAATGCATATCTTTTTAACTGACATATTTTTCAAATGCATAATTTCAGGGGGAGTAAAAAGGTGATGACTTCTGACTATTTCTGATCAGAACTCGTACTTTAATTGTTTTACTGCCTTTTGTCATTTTAATTCAAGTGAATATATTTGCTTTGACTATGACATAAGACTTTTGCAGTTTGAGAGACGCTTACAAGATCATATCTTTATGACTTTAAGCTTAACTTCATGAGATGAAAGATTGCACTCAAAAGGTATAATTCCTTATCTTCATCTCATTTATGGTTGAAAGGTGGACAACTTCCAATCATTGAAAACATGTTCTTAAAAGTTCAAACCACTTCCCGAATCTCAAGCCGATTTCATGAATTGGAAGTGTAACTTTAAATGTTTTCAAGATCTACTTTGTGCTTTAACTATTATTGTTAAACCAAGTTGAGCATCACATGCTTTCTAGGAAAAGATGATTTCATTGTGCTAGGACTTAACACAACTTCTATGGAATCACGTTAACCAGTGATTTATACCCATGAAGTTAATCCATAGTGATTGAGTGTGAGAAGTCAAAAGAAATGAGTGTGTCAAACAAAGAAAGAAAGTTTGGTTAGAGTGAGCTTAATGTTTAAAAGAAAGAGGGTGTGAGAACAGAGTTAAAAGAATATCAAACTCTGCACCAACTTTTTCTGAGCCGGGCAACCACATTTCTAGTGTTTCACATTTCTTTGGTGAACATTATTGAAACAGGCATCTAGCCCATGCTAACTCTTGATCAAACCTCACCAGCTACTCATTTTCTTCTCAAAAGGAAAGTGTTTCACATTTTCAAAAGGGGACGCAACACATTTGCTATCTGATTTTCATTTGGAAAATCTGGATATTGAAAAGAAGGAAGTCTGCCCCACCTTCGCACTTCACTCATGCACATTGAGTCTGTGTTTAACTTACTGTTGTCTCAGTGGTTTACACAAATTTTGAGCCTATAAGCAATCATCAAGTGCTTAATTCTTTCTATCACAAGCACGAACACACAAGGAATTTGTTTCTTTGTCATAACGTTTATAGAAATTACCTTTGTGCTATTTCGATGATTGAATGGAAGCCCTGAGGGAGTCAACATCAAAAAGCTCCTTTCCAATGTGTATTCGTTACACACAGTGACTTAGTGTTACTAACAGGCATTTTAACTGATTCATTTGTTGATTCAGGTGTTACACGATTATTTTGTCTGGATTTGCAAAGATCTGGATGAATATCTTTTGAATTGACGGATCAGAGGCTACAAATGAAAGACATTTCTTACTCAGAGTTTTGATGAAATCGTTTCTCTATTCATCAAAAAGGGGAAGAACCTAAAGCTTGAAGAAATGTCCATTACATTACAAGATTGAAAAAGAGAAGAGCTAACCAAGAAATGCGAAAGATCAAAGTATTCTGAAGACATGCTGATTTTAGAGATTTTCTTTGAAGATACTTTGCTAAAGCATTTTGAGCTAAAACCTGGAGATTATTACATATGGAAGACAGAGAAGGAGATTGCATCTTCTGAGCTGAAAAAGAAGACTGAATTGCTAAAATCTTTTTAGTAATGATCTTGATCCAAAGGGGGAGATTGTTAGCGCACAGATCTATTGGATTCAAGATCATCCAATCTGAAGATCGCAATCTGAAGCTAAAGGCGGAAAGTCAACTCTTAACATAAGTCTAATGTCGTTTGTAATAAAATGTCAAAGTATTGTTTTTAGTATTTTATTATTAATCCTAAATATCTAGATATTATTTAGATATTAGTTTTAGGATATTTAGTTTAGTTTTGTAAGTTGTTTTGTTTAGTGTGTTAGACAAGTTAGAGAAATCAGATTACAAACACACACACTAACGGTGAAAACAGAGAGAACATCGAGAGCTTTAAACCGAACAAACATCAATCCTTGTAATCCATTGATTATTAATCAAACAGGTTGGTAATCGTATATGTTGTTGTTTTGATAAGAACTAATATTGTGGACTGACATGGATCGAATCCGTGAATCTAAGTAAAGAACGTGCAAGATCTACACTTCGCGCTAATGAAGAACACACTAGATTGAAGAACACGCATAATGAAGATGATCATGTTTTCTGTGAGTTTGTTGTTAGTTCGCGCATAGAGCGTATTGCGAGAAGTGAAATCACGCATAAGTCATCTTGCGAGAAGTATTATGAACAGCGATCTACGAGTTTCATAGCTTTGCGAGTTTGCATTTAGCGAGTTTCAAATTCCTCGAAAATTGTTTAAGTATGGAACGCGCAAGGGTTGATTGATCTGCGAGTTTGTGTTCGTTTGCGAGAAGCTCAAATTGATAAAAAGATTCTAAGTACAAAAAACACACGAAGTGGTGTGCGAGAAGATCAAACACGCACGTTGAAGCCTGCGAGTTTTAAGAAAAGCGCACGTAACAGTTTGCGAGAAGCTACTTCGCGTACGACATTGTCTGCGAGTTCCTTAAACACGCTAGTAGTTGTGTGCGAGTTCTGAAAACGCGCACAAAGCGTTTAGCGAGAAGTTCAAGGATCAGTTCATTGCGAGTTCTATTGTCTGCGAGTTTTTGTGGTCTGCGAGTTCTGGAGTTAGAATTTTTCTGAGATCGATTTCAAGAGGTGATCTGAGTTTGACTTTTTAAGTCAATTTTTTTCTGAATTGTTTGGGAACGATCATTTCAAGCTAATTTTTCATTCAAGATTCCTACTATAGATGAAAAAGGGAATACTGTATTGTCATCAATAGATGTTGCAGTCATGTGCATGCCTGAAATACCTACAATAGAGGTTGAACGTGATAAACTGAAGGATATGAATTCAGCTCTTCTAAAACAGATTCAGGAGTTTAAAAATAAATTGTTAAAATCTGATAAAACTTCTGATTGTGCAAAATGTGCTAATAATTCAAAATATGATTTTGCAGGCATCCTCAGCACAAAAGAGAAAGAGATTAAACTGAGGGCATTGTGCGCACTTATTGTAACCATTAGACTTCAATAGACATATGACTGTTTCTCTCTCCAGTTTCTCTCTCTATACTGATTGATCTTATTTGTATTGTTTATGATTGATCATGGCTTGATTTGGACTTACATTTGGTATTAGAGCCTACCCCAATCATATTCAGAAGGATTACTTCACTTGATTGGATCGAATCATTGAAATCTTCAAATACACGCAGAGAGTTTTTTGAGTTTTCACTGTTAAATCAAATTCGCATTTGATTGTTGTTTTTAGATTGTAAAAAAGGTTCCATGGGATTTGTGTGTTGAAATAGGATAGTTCTTATTCAATTTGTTTCACGAATTACTCATAGTTTTAGATCGAATTTTGGATTTTTTTTTATTTTCTTGAAAAACTATCGAACACTGTATCTTGTCAAAGTGCACTGTAATTTTGTGTTTTTAATCATAATTGTTGTTTAGAAAAGTGTTCTAAATCGAAATTCGATCATATTGGTTTAGTTTGTTAATCAATTTGCAGGTATATTGATTTTGGATCGAATCCGTTAGTCAAAGGATGAAACGCGCAAGATTCAAACTTCACGCTAAGGAAGAACACGCACACCTTGAAGAACACGCATGATGATGATCATGATTTCTACGAGTTTGTGCATAGTTCGCACATAGAGTGTATTGCGAGAAGTGAAAACACGCACAAGCCATCTTGCGAGAAGTAATATGAACAGTGCTCTGCAAGTTTCCTAGCTTTGCGAGTTTACATTTAGCGAGTTTCATATTTCTCAAAATTGTCTAAGTATGGAACGCGCAAGGGTTGATTGATCTGCGAGTTTGTGTTCGTTTGCAAGAAGTTCTTGTTGATAAAAGATTCTAAGTACAAAACACGCACGTAGTAGTGTGCGAGAATAAGAAACGTGCTTATCGTTATTTGCGAGTTTTGTGAAACATGCACACAATTATCTGAGAGAAGCTACTTCATGCACGACATTGTCTGTGAGTTCCCTAAACGCGCTAGTAGTTGTGTGCGAGTTCTGAAAACGTGCACAAAGCGTTTAGCGAGAAGTTCAAGGAACAGTTCTTTGCGAGTTCTATTATCTGCGAGTTTTTGTGGTCTGCGAGTTCTGAAGTTACATTTTTTTCTGTGATCTAATTCAAGTGGTGATCTGAGTTTGACTTTTCAGTCAACTTTTCAGGATATTTTGGGAACGATTATTTCAAGCTAATTTTTCATTCAAGATGCCTACTACAGACGAAAGAGGGAATACTGTATTGTTAGCAAGAGATGTTGCAGTCATGTACATACCTGAGATACCTAGCATAGAAGCTGAACGTGATAAACTGAAGGATCAGAATTCAGGGGAGTTTAAAAATAAATTGTTAAAATCTGATAAAACTTCTGATTGTGCAAAATGTGCTAATAATTCCAAATCTGATTTTGCAGGTATCCTCAGCATAAAAGAGAAAGAGATTAAACTGAGAGAAAGAGAAAGATATTAAAGAGAAAGAGAATGAAATTAAAAGGAAAGATAATTTTATTGAGACTATAGAGAAAGAAATTGTTAATGTCCTAAATTCAAGTTCTAATCATAACAAACAATTAAAATGAAATCATATGTCATTGACATGAATCAAAGATTACAAATTCATTCTTTCTCTCTCTACAAACACTTTCTCTCACTAGAATGATACAACAATGACAACCTTCTCTAATCTGTTTCACATGCGTTTGGTTAATCCTACCTGATTACAAAGACCTCAAGGTATTTATACCAACTACAAACAACAAGGAAATAAAATACAATACTTTGACTTTGACTTATTACAAAGACTTTGACATTTATGCTTGAGAGTTGACTTTGAGACTTTGACTTGCTTGACTTTCATCTTCAGTATTAATGATCTTGCATCCAACAAATCTGTGCTCTAACATTCTCCCCCTTTGGATCAAGATCATCTTGAAATTTTTTTTGCAAATCAATCTTCTCTCTTTAAGCTCAGTTTATACAATCTCCCTTTAATCAACTTTATCTCCCTTGTAGACTTCTTGTCAATTAAGAACATCTTCAGAAATAAACATAATCAATGAGAAACAATCTCCCTTTTTCTGCTTAAAACATTCTCCCCTTTCTTTGATAAACTCTGTTTTTAAACCTTCAGAAATCTTTCCAAAGTCTATTCTTCAAGAATAGTAGCATTCTCCCCCAAAGGTTGGTATAAACCTCTTTCAGACTCTTAGAAATAAATTATCATCAAGTTCAGCTCAGTTCGCTTCAGCAAAATTATCTTCAAATAAAATTTCAGTAAGATCCTCAACGATTCTGAAATCTTTAAACTCTTTCAGCTTTTGAACAAACTTCAACAATCTTTCTTTAACATCTTTCTTTCACAATCAAATCTTGAATATTTCTCAAACATTATTTGATCTTCTCAACATTTCTTGAACCTCTTCTCCCCCTTTTTGATGATTAGAGCATAGTGATCATCAAAACTTTCAACAAGAAATGTCTTTGATATAATCTGACCATTGATCTTTCATACTGATCCTCTGACCATTAGTCAATGCAGAAAGACATTTATCTAGATCTTTTCAAATCCAGACAAACTAGAGTGTAACACCTGAATCAACAAATGAATCAGTTAATATGTTTGTCAGTAACACAAAGTTACTGTGTGTAACGAATACAAATTGGAAGGAGCTTTTGTGATGTTCACTCCCCCAGGTCTTCCATTCAATCATCGAAACACCACAAAGATGTTTCTATGAACGTTATGACAAGAAAACATATTCCTTGTGTGTTAGTGCAAGTGTTAGAAAGAATTAAGCACATGATGATTGCTTGTTATAAGGCTCAAAATTGTGTAAATCACTGAGACAACAGTAATTAAACACATACTCAATTGTGCATGATCGAAGTGCGAAGGTGGGGCAGACGTCCTTCGTTTTCAATATCCAGATTTTCCAAATGAAAACCAGATAGTATATGTGTTGCGTCCCCAGAAAATATGGAACACTTTCTTTTTAAGAAGAAAATGAGTGGCTGGTGGGGTTTTTAGCAATAGTTGGCATGGGTTAGTTGCCTGTTTCTGTTAGAACATAATTTATGTTCTTATTAGAAGTTTAGTAAAGTAATCAACCTTAGTGTGTATTGGGCCTTGTAATGGGTTTGGGCTTAAATGTGTAACAAGGGATATGGGGTATAAATAGAGTTTGTATTGTGTTTAGTTGTGTAAGATTCATTTCAGAAATGTAGACATACGACTTGTAAACGCTCTCTGTAGTTTAGATTGTGTTTGTGAATAAAACTACAGATTTTGTTTCCTAATTCCTTGTTAATTCTTTGTCATTCAATCAATCTGTGATCTCAGGGACTCACAAGTGGTATCAGAGCCTAACGACGAATCATTCATCGAACGATCGAGGTCAAAATTGATTGAGAAGAACAGTCATTGTGCAAATTTCGAATTTGTTGAATTGATGTTAAATTGGTCGAACTTTGTTGTTAAATTGGTTATGTGGTTAAAGTCGAATCATATAGAACCAATGATACTGTTTAATTTCATCAATTTGAGCGAATTTGATCGAATTTTTGAGATTTTTGTTCGAAGCATTTTAGTTACTATGTTGTGATCGAATTGGAGTTTAGAGTGGAATTTAAACAAGATCATCAACAGAAAATGTGCTCCATAGTTGTTTTCGAACTTGCTCTCAAAATATTAGCTCCAGAATTCGAAGTACAAAAGTCTAATTTGAAGCTTTTTTTTGTGAAAAACGTTCGAGATCCATAGAATTCGCAAGATTCAAATGAAGAACTCGCAGAATTTAAAGAACTAGCAAGATTGTTGAAAGAATTCGCAGAATGAAAATTTTTGAAGATTTCGCAACATAAGAATTTGCATGACAAGAATTCGTAAAGCCTTGAAGATGATATTTTTGACTAAGTATAGAATTCGTACTTATGAATGTTACGAAAAGTGAAGATTTCGCAGTTGTGAGTATTGCGAAAAGTAAGAAATTCCCAGCTGTGAGTGTAGCGAATTGTAAGAATTCATTGAAGACTGATTTGCGAAATGCGAGGAATTCGCTAATGAGAGGTTTGCGAAAAGTTGAGAATTCGCAGAAGAAGCCTTTGCGAATTGTGGTTTTCAGCTTAGTCTATCTTGCGAATTGTGCTTAATTGCTATAGTGATCTGCGAATTGTGAGTGCTTTGCGAAAAGTTTGTGAGTCTTGAAGAATTTTGACTGTTCTGAACCCTATTTCATACAAGTTTTCTCTGTTCCTGAGCTTTATACGCGGAATGCATATGTGACAGCTGGTTGGTCACATATCCTTAGCAATTGATCTATATTTCACGAGTTCTCATGCTTTTCAAGATTTTCAGACTCTGGATTTGATGATTTGGTACCTTCTTGGATTGAGTTAGCTGCCTGAGCATCTGCAATCATCAGTCTGGAAAGCTTCTTGAGTTATTAGACCGCTGAGAGCACTTTATCATTCTTCTGACCTGATCACTCAGTAGTGTAATATCGGGGCTACTCAAGCTTCCCGTTGACACAACTTTAGGCCGTCATTGAGAAATTCCCTTGAAACAAATTCGGGTAATATAACAATGGGGCTACTCAAGCTTCCCGTTGACACAACTGTTGTAGATGCAACAGTGTGGCCTGTGTTCAAAGCTGGCATAGTGTTAGCAATGACAGGACTTCCACCTAATCCTCGTAGTTCAGGAACTGAAACTACTATAGGTGTTCCGATCGTGGCACTAAGACTCCCGATGTTAGCAGATATTTGTGTCCTAGTCAAGGAAGTTGAAATAGTAAGAGGTGCTAGACTCGATTGTGTGCACGAAGGAAGTGAGATCGGGGGCAACAGATCTCTATTTTCAATACCTGAACTTTCCAAATGAAGATTAGGTAGAGTATGTGCTAAAACCCCGTGAAAAGTTGAGACTACTGTCTGTTGAGAGACATCAGAATGGGTGGCAGGGGTGTGCAATTGCATTAGTGGGCAACTAATGTCTGTTTCAATACCTCCTGCTCGCAACAAATGCGGCGAAGTAGTGGATGTGGCTGCCCTTTTGGAATGGTAGGTTTGGATGCACTCATGCTCACCATGTTCTTTTTCTTCAACCACTCTAGTCCTCACATTTTCTGAATTTTCAACTAATACTCCCTCATCCGGCCTTATAACTCTATAATCAGATACAACATTCATAATTGTTGAATCAACACCTTCCAAATCAAGTTCTCTTGCAATAGAACCAAGACTATGGTGTAGAGAAATATTTTCCAAGAATCCAAAGCTGTGACCCAAGTTGTCATTCTGATCATCATCATCTTGATCATTTCCTTGATTTTCAGCATCATGTTCTGAAGATGCTGATGGTACTGAAGTAGTAGATGAGCTTGCTTGTCTGACCGATAAAGTTCTTCCAGAATTCTAACTTTCATTGGGATTCTCTTCCTGAGGGCCCGATTGAGGAATGATAGCCGTCTCAGGTTGAGATGTGGAAATCACTAAACGTGTGGCAGATTGTGCCTGTGTTGCCACACCCTCCAGTGTAGAATTCTGACCCACTCTAAAACCCCTCTCAAAATTTTCTCTCTGCTCACTTACCCGTTCAACTACCCCCGTAGTAGTTTGAACCCTCACAGACTCCTCTCGTCTAACTGGCCCTAAGTCTTGGGTAGGGATTGTCGGCTCTGGCATTCCCATGGACTGCCTATATTTCCTAACACACGAAACGGTCTGATCGGCATAAGCAAGCAGTGCAGCAGGTACTGGCATCTCAAAAGTGAAGGATTGCTTCTGCTTTTGAAGATGTGTCATGTCATTTTCAGGTGCAGTCTCATGATTCAGTCTTTTTGGAATTTCTCTGTTGGATCTCAGCATGCTTCGGATAATAAGTTGCAGAAACCTCTGATAAGGCACATATTTTGGCTTTCTTGAATGCCTCTTGCTCATAACCTTCTCATAGAGCTCAGTCCAGATAGCTAAGGCATAATCAACATGCAAATCATAGATGATAACATGGAACAACCTCAAAGTGTGCATGTTGGTGTTGTCATGCCCAAAGTGCCTTGAAGTCAAACACTTGTTGATCACAGAAAAGAACTGGTAATAAAATGGAGTCAAATTTGACTTCTTAAAGTCACTGATCTTTGTGAGGCTCCCAACATATCCTAAAGCAAGAATACAAGTAAACACTTCTTGATCTCTTGGATACGGATCAAAAGTATTCCTTCCTTCTCTTGAATCTGACAGTGGAAGATCAAGAATCAATCTTAATTTTTGATAGGTCAGCTCGGATGTGAAGTTGTCAATTTGGATTGTGAAATACTTCCTTTGGCCTTCCACAACATGCTCAATGGTTTTTCAAGCTTGTTGTAAATAAATCAGTGGCACAGTAGCAGTAGCAGTTAAGGCAGTGCAGATTGGGTGGTTCTTCAGAATCTCCTTAACCAGTGGCTTGACCATGAGGTTGTCAAATACCACATGATTATTGTTTGGTGACAATGGAAGATAATCTTGACTATTGATCAACTAAAGATCTGGGTCTACACCAATTTCAGATTGAACATGGGATCGGGAGGAAGGCATAGGCATCTCTCGTGAGATACTTGGATCATGTTCATCCATCTGAACTATAGGATCACCACTGTGAATGTTCTCCACTGGAATACCTGAAAAGTTTAAAATGATTGGATAAAATCCAATATGTCAGTATAAATCCAAAACTTTTTTTTTTCAGAAAACCAATTTGAAGTACAAAACAATGTACTTTGAGATTTTGCAATGAATGCACAGTAAGTTGCAGTAATCAAATTGCAACTTTAGAGAAAAAAAATTAAAAGAAACTTCAACATACAAGACAAATAATTGTTCATCACCAGTACTGTTTTATCAATACAACATATGAACAGTCACTATAACCCCAGACTGAAAAACCCTAAAAAAAACATCAAGAAACTGATGTATGTCGAAAGCAATCGAGCATACTCAATCAAGTCATTAAACCTGATGAAAAAGATTTATGAACTGATATAATCGAAAATTTTTCACAAGACTGAAATTTCAGTTCATAAATGATGAAAGGAAATCGATGTAATTAGTGAAGAATCCACGAATGAAGATTGATAAACACCTACACTGAGAATCGATGATGATAATGATGCTTGAAAGATCTAAAAGTCCCAAAGATCGAAAAGTTGCAAGGAGAAACGAGAGAAAATCCTCTAAGTGCTGGAACTCGCAGTGGCAGATACTGAGAGAAGTGAGAGTGTCGAAGGTATATATACTCGAAGAAACGCGCAAGTCATAGAACTCGCAAGTTATGAAACTCGCAAAGCCCTATAACTTGAAAATCGGACAAACTCGCAAGCAACGTACGATTTGAAATTTTCTTCTCTTAGATCAAGGAAAGTGGTATTTGTCTCAAAGATTGACAAATATGTGTGAGTTTTTCACATAAGAGTCAATTTAAGTGAAAAATTGTGAAACACGCAAGCCTAAGGAGTAAAAACCATGAAACTCGCAAACTTAAGAATGTACTCGACCAAACTCGCAAGACTCGTTTTGCACATTTCTGAAACTCGCAAACTCATTTTGCGTGTTTCTGAAACTCGCAGACTATGATTTGCGTGTTTATGAAAGTCGCAGATCACGTCTTGCATGTTTCAAGAATTCGCAAGGCTTGGGTTGCGAGTTTTGAGAACTCGCAGGATACTTCTTGCGTGTTTATGAAACTCGCAAAGCTTGAGTTGCGCGTTTTGTAGACAAAAACAGTACTCTGCACGTTTCCACACTTAGAGTATTTTGAGAAAAGTTTCCAGAAATAAAATCTTTCTAAAAATTGAAACTTTGACTTTCCCAAAATAGTAACTTTCCAAAAATCACTTTTTAGCACAAAAACATTATTTTTCTCATAAAAACTTTTCTGATTTCACAAACACACATACACACTTACAAACTTTTTCATTAAGCTCCCCCTCGAAGTATGCACATGTCTTAATTTTCTCCCCCTTGATTTTTGCATTTAAGCTCAAATCTTGAAGTACGAGTCCTGATCTGATTTGATTAGAAGTCATAGTCCAATATGCAAACCTGTAAAACAGATAAATCTTTGGTACTCGTTGAACATGAGTCCAGGTTTGTTAATAATATTCAGCTTTTTGAAATGGAGTCAATGAATTACATAAGCATGCAAAATGTAAAGAAATGATCCCCCTCAAAATTTTAAAGAATGATGTAACTATTCATTAAGGTTCAACATGCCAAGTTTGCTGACTAGAAAAATAAATCTCTTTTCATCAAGAGGTTTAGTAAACAAATCAGCAACCTCAAAGTCAGTTGAAACAAAATGCATTTCTACGTCACCTTTTTCAACATGGTCTTTAATAAAGTGATACCTGATATCTATATGCTTCGTCTTTGAGTGCTACACAGGATTTGATGTGATTGCTATTGCACTCTTGGAATCACAATAGATTGGTACCTTATGGAATGTATATCCATAATCTCTCAGCTGGGTTCTTATCCACAGAACCTGTGAGCAGCAGCTTGCAGCCGCAACATATTCCGCTTCAGCTGTAGATGTGGATACACAATTCTGTTTCTTTGACGACCAACTGACCAACTTGTCTCCTAAGTAGTGACATGCTCCTGATGTGTTTTTTGTCTAATTTGTTTCCTTCATGGTCTTCATCTGTATATGCTATTAGTTCAAACTTAGAATCTTTTGGATACCAAAAGCCCAGATTTGGTGTGCCTTTGAGATACCTCAAGATTCTTTTCACAGCAGAAAGGTGTGACTCTTTAGGATTAGCCTGATACCTTGCACAAAAACATGTTGCAAACATTATATCTGTCCTACTTGCTGTCAAATAAAGAAGAGATCCAATCATGCTTCTGTAGGTATGTTGGTCTACTGATTTTCCGGAGATATCAGCATCTAACAAACTTCCAGATTGCATGGGAGTCTTCATAGGTGAAGTAGAGTTCATGTCAAATTTCTTCAACATGTCTCTAATATATTTTGCCTGATTTATAAAAATCCCTTCTGGGGTTTTTTTGACTTGCAGACCTAAGAAAAATGATAATTCACCCATCATTGACATTTGAAAACGCTTTTTCATAATATTTTCAAATTCTATGCATAATTCTTGTGAAGTAGAGCCAAAAATAATATCGTCAACATAAATTTGCACAAGTATGAGATCTTTACCTTTCTTTTTAAGAAATAAAGTAGTGTCGATTGTACCTTTCCGAAAACCAGACTCGGCTAGATAGACTGATAGAGTTTCATTCCATGCTCTTGGCGCTTGTTTTAATCCATACAGTGCCTTGTCAAGAACATAGACATTATATGGGAACTTCGGATCCACGAAGCCTTCAGGTTGACTCACATATACTTCTTCATGAAGAATGTCGTTGAGAAAAGCAGACTTTACGTCCATTTGATAGACTTTGATATTCTTGTGAGCCGCATAAGCAAGAAAGATCCTTATGGCTTCAATCCGAGCAACGGGTGCATAGGTTTCGTCTAATCAATTCCTTCTTGTTGATTGTAACCTTTTGCCACTAGCCGTGCTTTGTTCCTCAGAATAATTCCAGCCTCATCCTTTTCGTTTCGGAAGACCCATTTTGTGCCAACAATGGATTTGTCTTTGGGTCTCGGTATCCATCTCCACACCTTGTTCCTTTTGAACTCATTTAGCTCATCTTGCATTGCATTTATCCAATCTGGATCCTTTAAAGCTTCAGATGGCTTCTTGGGTTCAATGTTACTCAGGAAACTTGAAAACATGCAGAAATTGGCTGTTGCCGGTGGAAAAGCAGATCTCGTAGACACTCTAGCAGACGGGTCACCAATAATGTTTTCTAGAGGATGATTTCTTGTCCATTTGTGTGAGCTTGGTAAAACATCAACTTCTGTTTGATTGTTTGAAGAATCAAACTCATCTTGTATTGCTGGTTCTTCAGAAGTAGAAGTGATTTTTACTTCTGGTTCTTCTGAAGTAGATAAGATTGGACTTGATGTGCTTTGCAATGGAATAACTTCTTTAGTGGGAGTTTCCAACACATTCTCTTCAGGTGTGACTGATGTAGATTGAATATCTTCATTGGTAGTTGAAGTTGTGTTGTCTGAAACTTCTTGAACTTGACTTGTAGAAGCTTCACCATTATCTTCAGAGGGTCCTGATATATCTGCAGTGGTAGTAGATGTATCAGTAGTAGGTATATCATTTTGACCTTGTTCTTTTTGAAAATCATCAAAAGCATCATAAAACAGTAAAACCAAATCAGATTAAGTTAAGGATTTAGAAAGCTTAGTCTGTTTTGAAGCAGGTTCCACACTGGTTGATGTGGAAGCTTTATCACTAGATCCAAGTTCTGAATTGCTTTGTTCAGAAGTTCTTGTCTTTGTTTCATCAAAGGACACATTGATGCTTTCAATCACTGATCTCGTTCTTATGTTGTAAACTCTGTATGCTTTGGAGGTTAGTGAGTATCCAATAAAGATTCCCTCATCAGCTTTCTCTTGGAATTTGGCTAGATTTTCTCTATCATTCAGCACATAGCACCTGCATCCAAACATATGAAAGAATTTAACAGTTGGTTTACGACAATTAATAATTTCATAAGCAGTTTTATTTAATCGCTTATTAATAATTGTCCTGTTTTGTGTGAAACATGCGGTTGCTATTGCTTCAGCCCAAAGAAAATGCGGTAGATTGGAATATGCGAGCATCGTTCGTGTAACTTCTACCAAAGTTCTGTTCTTCCTTTCCACAACATCGTTTTGCTGTGGTGTCATTGCAACTGAGAAGTTGTGTGAAATGCTAACTGAATCCAAATATGATTGAAGAGTTGAGTTCTTGAATTCAGTGCCATTATCACTTCTGAGTTGTTGCACTTGACTTTGAAGACGAACTTGTATTTTCTTTATAAATTTGATGATGAGATCTAGAGCATTCGACTTTTGTCTTAAGAACTCTAGCCACGTATATCTAGAGTATTCATCAACCATGACTAGCATATACTTTTTGCCGTTGATCGACTGAGTTCTCATCGGACCGCACAAATCCATGTGAATAAGCTCTAAGCACCTTGAACAGTTAGATAGCATCTTCAACCTGTGAGAACTTCTTTTCATCTTGCCCTTTTGACATCCAGAACAAAGAGAGTCTTGTTCTATTTTCAGCTTTGGAAGCCCGGTGACAAGATTCTGAGTCCGCAACTTGTTCAAGTCTTTGAAATGTTGATGAGAAAACCAACGATGCCATAACCAACTTTCATCTACTTAAGCTTTTGAGATAAGGCATACAGGTTTTGAAGCTTGTAGGGTTGGAAAGTGAACACCATATAGTAATCCCATTCTTTCTCCTTTGATTAACTCTGTGCCTGACTTATCCTTGATATAACTGAAATCTTCATAAAATTCAACTTTACACCTCTTCTCAGTGAATTGACTGATGGAGAACAAGTTGTACTCTAAGCCCTCGACATACAGAACTTTAGAGATGGAGATCATCCTATTCTTGAGAACACCGTATCCTCTGACATAACCATTCATCTTATTCTCGAAGTTAACTGTTCCTGCATAATGTTCTACATAGTCGTGCAACAGGTGTTTGTAAGTTGTCATGTGTCTTGAAGCTCCTGAGTCTATGATCCACACATGACAAGCCTGCAATAACAGTTACTTCAATTTAGGTACCCATATAAGAATGGTTCCTTTCTTGTTAGTAACATGTTTATCTTTTGAAATTTTGCTTTTTACAATTTGTGCATTAAGTATGTCTTTAGGAATCCATCTTTGCACATATTGTAATTCAACAACTTTCTTTAACAGAACTTTGTGATTTTTAGTCTTTACAGTATAAACTTCATCTTTTGGTTTATCAGAAGAAGAAGTAGAAGGTTTGATGTTTTTCATCTGGACTTTTCTTCTTTTCTTTGAAGATTTAGGTTTAAGAGAGAATGAACTTTCATAACAGAATGAACATTGCAATCTAGTAGAAGCTTGTGTCAACAAATCAATCTTTGAAAGAAATTTTGATTTATTAGCACTTTGTTGACATTTATTACAAGCTGAGGCTACTCTATTACATGTACTGTCATGAGAAGTATTCAAATTCTCTTCCACCTTCTGCTTGTCTTTGCACACACTTTTCTTCAATAAACAATCCGAGACACAATCAGAAGTCATGTTACTCAAACCATAATTTGAACATTCTCCTTCAGATGAAACAGGTTCTTCAAACTGAATTTTGTCATTTTCAAGCTTAGAAAAGTTAGAATTGGATATATCAACTTTCCTTTTCAAGTCAGAATTATTTAATTTTTCTTTCATAATATCTGATGATAGAACAGATAGATCTTTGACAAGCTTAGATATTTCACTTTCAAAGATTTTACGTTGATGGTCAAATGTGTCTCTTTCTGTTATCAAAATCTTTTCAAATTCAGAGACTTGCTTTGATAGTTTCATACATCTGAGTTCAAGATCTTTCTTTTCTTGGAAAGTTTTCTTTTCAAGATCAACTTTTTGATTTTGTAAATCTGAAATTTCCTTTTCAAGAACATAAATTTTGTTTAAAGCTTCTTGATATTCAAGATCAAAACTCTTGGAAGTAATTTCTGAAACAGATTTATTTAAAATTGGAGATGTTTCATTTCCATCCACTATATAATAGGACATGTAACTATTATTTCAGATGAATCATAAAATATTGATGCAGTATGAGTCTCATTTTCTTTTGGAAAGGAATTTTCAAATTCGACAAATGTTTTCTTTTTATTTTTATAAGAAGAATTTAATTCTTCGTATTTGAAGTAAACATTTTTGAGACATTGAGATTGATACGTCATCTCATTTTCAGAGTTATCTTCAATAATGGTTTTTGTTTCTATTTTAGCTGATGTATCTGAAGTAGTCTCTGTTTTAACAAACGTCTCAAGGATATGTGGAATTAAAACAATAGGCTCCAAATCTTTGTTGTTTAAATTGTACAGTTTTTCTAGTGCCTTCTTCAGAACATCCACATCTAAAAGACCTAGACCAGGCTTGGCCTTATAAAATTTGTTCTCCTTTTGACTACTTGTTAAAATTTTTAGAGTCTGTTCAGTCTGACCTCTTTTGAGATTTAAATCTTCTAACTCTTGTATTCTGGTATATGCCTCAATTATGTCTTTCATAACAAGTTCATACTAAAGAGTTAAGTCCAGTTTCTGATCTTTAAAAGTCACAATTTCTTTTTGCAAATAAGATATTTCATTTTGAAGCTTTATCTTGTCCATTTTTAAAACATTTTTCTCTTATTCTTTATCTTCTGATAATGTTTTATATAACAACACTTGATCTTGATGTCCTTGTATGATGAATTTTTGTTCTTCAAGTTTATCTTTTAGTTTCAAAATATCAGTATTCATTTGAGTTAATTGGGACATCAAGTTCATCAACTCTTCATTTTCATAAGAGTCAGATTCAACAGACATTGAATTTACCTCAGTATCAGAATCTTCTTGTAAGTGATCCATGAGGTTGTAGTGGACCTCAGTCAGGTTTGCTTTTACATCACTTTCTACATCATCGGAGTAGTATAACCAGATTTCATCTTCTGCTTTCAGAGCTTGCCCTTTTTCAACAGCCTTGGTAAGTTGAGCTTTCTTCTTGTAGTACTCATAATTCTTATCCTTTTCTCCGAACAGTCTTTTGCAAAATGACCTGACTTTCCACAACTGAAGCACTTGTCTGACTTTTCTTTCTCTTTTTCTTCCTTCTTTTCCTTTGTCTTCTCTTCCTTCCTTTCCTTCTCTATCAACAACTTACCTTTGAACTTTCCTGACTTGTAACCTTCATGCTTGGGTTTGTTATAGAATTTCTTCTTTGCAAACTTCTTGTGAAAGTTTGTGGTTAACAAAGCTAGTTTCTCAGCAAATGCAGTAATCTCATCTACTGCTTCAGGTTCAGCTTCCTCAACCTCTTCATCAGAATTGTCAGAAGAATCAACAATCTTTGATACCATAACTTTAGCCTTGACTGGTTTGCTTGATCCAGAAGCTGCTTTGAAAATGATTCTGGAATTCTGTGTCAGTAAAGCTAGAGTGTCTTCCACTTTCTTGTGCTTTTCTTTTAACTGACTCAGTTCCTTTGTCTCTGCAACTTGCTTCTTAACCACATCCTCATGCTGGTTTAATGCAGAAAACAAATCATGCAGCTTTTCTTCATCCATATCTTTGTTAATCCGCATCTGGATTGTGTAGACTTCCCATTCAGGTTGAAGATTCTTGATGAACTTGAAGTTTATCTCCGAATCTGATTTCTGAACTCCATTCTTCCTCAATTCATTCAGAATAATATTGTATCTATCATAAGCATCCTTCAAAGATTCACCATCCTTGTCCTTGAAACCTTCATAAGCAATAATGCTTTGATTTCTTTTAGTCTTTTGAGACTTGGCCGATCTAAGAAACTGTTTTTCCAATTCATCCCAGATATCCTTCGCTGAATCACGACTGTCAACCCGGTTGAATATGTCTTTTGGAATTGCCATGATCAGGAAGGTCAGTGAATTAGCATCTCTTTCAACCAATGTCTTATCATTTTCATTATATTGGATTGGATTTTTGGCAACTTTTCTTTCAGGAATTTCTGGTGTGGTTTCAGTTTCAGGAATCCTTGCTGAGGTAACATGAGGAAAATGGGGTCCTTCCAGAATAGAAGTCATCAAGGTTTTATCTTGATTGTTGAGAAAGTTGATCATCCGCTTTCTCCACTGAGAGTATTCGTCCGCTTAAAGAACTGGAGGCTTGGATTTCGAACCCATACTGAGAAGATCTCTAGACATGATTGTAGCAAGAATGTGATTTGAACTGATCGTTCAAGAAGTGCAGATTACACCCGGTGTGTAAAATCCAAAACTAATCAAATTGAAATGCCTTACAAAAATTGACCAAGTACAGAAACTCGCAGACCACTAATGAAAGCTTGAAACTCGCAGACGCCTAAACACTCATATAACTATTCACTGAGAAACCCGCAAGCTGAAACATGTGCGTTTGGAGAATCAACAAAAGCCTAATTGTGTGTTTTACCGAATTCGCAAGCTAAACTCGCAGAAACTAAACTCGCAGAAACTAAACTCGCAGAAGCTAAACTCGCAGAAAGAAGAACAAACACGCAAACTTCGATTTGCGCGTTTCTAGAACTAGCAAATAGCACTTGCGTTTTTCGGCCAAAATCAATATCTTTCAGATTGCGCGTTCTTCCGATGAATCTTGCGCGTTTCGTAGATCTTGCGTGTTCTTGGGTTTCTTTGCGTGTTCTTGGCCTGATCAATCAAAAATCAAGTAAATCTTGATTTCTGATTCTGAAATTTGGACAATTTCTTCACGAAGCAGAACTAAACATGATTACAACACTGAAATTACAAAAATAATTGAAAAATTACAGTGATCACGTGTAATACAGTATTCGACTTTCAAGTTTCAAGAAAACAACATTTTGATCTAATTGATCAAACTAAAAGTGAAATTAGTCTAAGTGATCTGAAAGAAATTTGATCCTAGTGATAATACGCACACAATCAAATCAATTTCTTGATTTAATTGTGCAACAACAAGAAAAACGAAGATCAAACAGTAACTATCAAACGACTTTAAAAAAAAAATCAAGAATTCTTCAAATTGATCCGAATCTGCTCCTTCTTGTTTGCTCTGATACCAAATGAAATTGTCCTATCAAATCACAAACACAATTCAATCTAAGAACAATGAGAATCAATGGAGGGAAATCACAAGTGTATTGATGTCACATGTGAGATACAAAGTTTCTCTCTCTAGACTCTCTCAAGATTTTGCTACAGTACTTACAAAGAAAACAAGGAAGACCCTATTTATAGGTCAACCAAAGATACAAACAAAAATACAATACAAAAGACAATACGAAGAGATAAAATGATCTAAACTATAAAGCATCAACAGTTTCAATAATGTTCACGAAGAATTGTGAAACACTAGCAATGTAGTTGCCCGACTCAGAAAAAGTTGGTGCAGAGTTTGATATTCTTTTACTCTGATCTCACACCCACTTTCATTTTAAACATTAAGCTCGCTTCTAACCAAACTCTCTTTTACATTTTACCTCATCGCTCAACCCACACTCAGTATTTGACTCCTCACACTCGATCACTAAGGATTAACTTCTTGGGTAGGAAACACTGATTAACGTGAATCCATAGAAGTTTCATTAAGCTCACACAAAAGAAACCCATGTAATTCTAAAAGATCATGTTGCTCATAATGACTTAACTTTGCAGTTAAAGCATAGAAAATACAAGTCAGATAAATGTATGCTCATAGATATAATCAAGAAGATTTGAGCATTTTTAAACATTGAAGACTTTTCAAACAAGATAATTGAATGAATGAAATGAATACAAGAAACTTGTTTGTAAATCTGACATTGTATGAAAAAGATCAAATATTGAAATGATTTATCGATTAAGGCTTAGGTCAGAAAAAAAATCGCATATTGTCTATATGAACCAAAAATATAGACATTCTTGAAAGAACATTTAGAAATGAAATCACGCTCAAACTTTGAATAACAATCGGGGTGTCTTACCATCGAAAATTAGTTTCAATTTAGAGACATGGTAAGAACATACTTAACAAAAGTTCTAAACCGGTGTGTGTGAATACTTGACAGTATATGGAAAAGATAATACAAAAGTATTAATCTTTGGAAACACACGGTTTATCGACATTTAAGCACATATAAAATGAAAACATTTAAAATCACACTTCCAAATCATGAAATTTATTTAAGGATCGGAAAGTGGTTTGAACATTTAAGAACATGTTTTCATATCTAAAAGTTGTCCTTCTTTCAGATACATATGAGATTAAGATTAGAAATAAACCTTGTTGCTCAGTCTTAATTCTCATGAAGTCAAGCTTAAAGTCATATAAGATATTGTAAGCGTCCTCTCAATCTGTATCAGCCAGAAAATCCGTCAAAGTAACTTTATTCACAACATTTATTGAAAAATAAACGACATAAAGCAGTAAAACGTTGAATGTACGAGTTCTGATCTGAATTAATCAGAAGTCATAATTCTGACTCCCCCTGAAAATAAGCATCTAAAATATGTCAGTGAAAAAACACATGATAGAGATCTACAACTCCCCCTGAAGTGTAGTTCATCATATCTTTCGAATGCATATTTCCAAAAAAAAATATATATATACACTCCCCTTTGAAGGTTGATTTCCTCATTTGAGTATTGGAATACAATCTCTTATCAGCCCGGGAGCATCATTTCTTGTGATTATTTAAGAACGAGTCCTAAACTATTGTGTTTAGAAGTCAAACTCTTTATTTTTGAGGTACGGGTCCTAAACTGTAGTATTTAGAAGCCTTTGTTCTCTTACTCCCCCTTGACTTGAGGTGCCTGCAACACATATTCACTTTTCGGCTTTGGTACCCATTGGTATTTAGGTCCATGTTTGTGAGTTGCAGTTCTATTAGAAGTAACTGAATAAGAACCATACCAGAAATGATCACTAGACTTATGAACAAAATCATATGTATGAAAATAAGAACAATACCTCTTTTTAGACACCTGATCATTTGATCTCTCGAATAAAAAAAATCAGGTTTACCTTTTAGCACTTTGTTCTTCTTGGCTGTTGATGCGTGTACAAATGATTTGTTACTTTTCTTGTCATCCTTCTTTTATTTCTTTTCTTTTGCTTCTCATCATTCTTCTCATCATCAAGCGGTTTCACCTTCCAAACCAGCTTCTGTTCTGCATATCTCCTTCTTCTCCTTCTATGTGTACCTGAACCATCTATTTTCCAATCATAGAAAATGTTAGTTGTACAAATCTGATCAAATGAATTGACTGACCTTTTTGTAGAAATAGTTTTCTTATGTGAACTTGCAGCTGTCTTGAACGAACATTCAGAATCAGCTGAATCATCTCAAGGTATGTAGATTTGTGATTCTGGAGTCGTTTGCTCAGTCACCACCACCTTTGAAATAATGTCCTCAACCTCTTTTATCTTTGAAGATAAACCGTTTCTTTCTTGGACAAGCAGGTTAATCTCTTTCTTGAATTCAGACTTCTCTTTTTGCTCTTTCAGTGCACTCGTGGATAGTTCAGATAACTTTTCTGTCAGTTTCTTTATTTCTGCTTCAAATATAATCCTTTATTCTTCAAAGTCCTTCTCCACATTCTTTCTTCCATCAGATATCTCTTTAAAGAATCCAACATTCTTTTGTTCTATGATCTTCTTCTCTTTGTCAAACTTTTCCCTTTCTAGAATGATTACTTTCTCAAAATCTGAAATTTGTTGAGAAAGTTTTAAACATTTGAGTTCAACCATCTTCTTCTCTTCACACATTTTCTGGAAAACTCTGAGAATTTCTTAGCAAACTCTTTCTTTTCTATCTCAAAAACTGATCTTTCTTCAACAATTTGCAGTTCTAATTCACAGATCTTCTTTTCATTAGCACACCCTGTTTGCTGAAACTTGACAATTTGATCTTCTAAGTCTGAGATCTTGCTTTTTAACTCAATGTTTTCAGCTTCCAAAATCAGCACTTTTTCTTCATTAAGACCAGAAGTCTGTTACAGAAGTTCTTCATTAACCATCTTTAATGCACTAACTTCTTTTCTCAGTATCTTCCTTTCATCATTATATCGTTTTGATCTCTTATAATAAAAGTCAACTGAAGAAACGAGATTTTTGTTCTGTAATTTGAGCTTGTCAATCTTTTGTTCATCATCATCAGAAAAATATCACATCTTGAATTATCTGTTACAAAAAGAACTTGACAATGATCGTCAGAAATTCAGAAACAACCTGTACAACAAAATATCAAATTTGGTCAAATATTGAAAAAGTCAGAAATTATTCTAAGTATGAAACTCTCAAACTAAAGAATATAAATTTCGTGCAAAAATAGTAACTTGCGAGTTTTGAAACTTCGCGCACACTAAATGATATGAGAACAAGCTTCGCGCAAAAAGTACTATGCGCGTTTGAGGTTTGCGCACAACTAAGAATGTGAAAAACAAGCTTCGCGCAAGAGGGGTCGTGAGAGTTTTAGGTTCGCGCACACCAAAGCTTGCGAGTTCCTGACTTCGTGTACGATGAGCTAGCGTGTTTCTCTTTCGCGCACACTGCTACGTGCGAGTTCTTGACACTTCGCGCTAAACACTTCGTGTGAGTTCTTGAAGTTGCGAGTTTGAGACTTAAAAAAATTTGAAAACACCACTTCGCGCTAAATACAAACTCGCAACCAATCACTTCTCGCAAAGTTTTTGCGCATTCAACACTTAGAAAAATTTCCAATCTTCACTTCTCGCAACCCAACTTCTCGTAGAACCACTTCGCTCACGCCAAAGAGGTTGAACAGTACAAACTCGCAATCAAGGTTGTGCGAGTTTCTACTTCTCGCACATAACCCTTTGCGAGTTCTTCACCTCAAACCTGTTTTAGGCTTGTGCGAGTTCTTCAGTCTTGTGCGAGTTCTTCATCTGCGAGTTCTTAAGATCTAGCGAGTTCTTGGGTTTCTTCGAACAAAAACTCAACTTTTTCCTTGAATCCAATTGAATCCTTCACCAATCAAACTGAAAATTTGCAGATTTCATCTATGACAACCCACGAACAAATTACAACTCATTGATTTCCGTCTAATATATTTGTAACAACCCACCTTAAAACATAACATGTATCATATAATACATGCAAACATTTACATTACAAACACCCACATATTACATATAGGGTCCCGAAGTCTAGAATTACACTTGCATAATACTACATCCAACAAAAACCGTTGACATATAACATTGTTCAACTAGAAGTATTAGCTAATAATGGATTCCCACGTACAACACATTTCTTCACATAACATCATAGCTTATCTTTTCCTTTTGCCTTACCAGTCATCTGTCATGGAATACAGATTTGGAAAACAATGAGGGTTAGACCAATTGGTCTAAGTGAGAAAATCCCAAACATTTTAATAACAATATTATGAAAACATTGATATGAAATCGTTATCAACAAATCACAATTCAAATCTCATGCAATGTACACAACACACTCCGTTGGCCTATAACACCAACAACCCATGGCCACATCAGAATTAGTTGGCTGCTAAGCACAACTAATTAATTTACTCCGAAGTACCTCAAGTACAACCAACACCGTTGCCCCTTTCGGTACAACCAACACGGTTTCCCCTTTCGGTACAACCAACACCGTTGCCCCTTTCGGTACAACCAACTCCATCCGGTCTCTACGTCTGGCCAAAATACAATAGTGTAATGCAATGCTCAGACATATGAGATTCATTTCAATAATCACATTCCATATAACTTACAATCATTATTACACATATCACATATAAACCATTTCGTAATATAAGTATTCTAGTTCGAAAATGGTTAAAAGAAAACTCACAATCATTACTACACATATCACATATAAACCATTTCTTAATATAAGTATTCTAGTTCGAAAATGGTTAAAAGAAAACTCACCTTATTAAGAGTTTGAAGTCACGCACGCGCAAACGACACAACTGAACACCACTTATATCAAACTTCACTGACGAGTAACTGAGCCTTGATTATTCCTAGCTTTTCCTTGATCTGTTACTTTAAGATTAGTAGAGTATTAAAGGAGAGTGAGTGAACGATTTTGGTATCAACCTAAGAGCCTCCTTTCATCCTCTATTTATAGGTAAACACAACGCATTAAGTACTTGTTCTTTTTGCTTTCAAGATTGCACTCTTGTTAGAACTGAACACCTCGTGCTTATAGGGATAAGATCGACATGTCATGCTTATAAGGATAGGATCGACACGTTGTGCTTATAGGGATAGGATCGACACATTGTGCTTATAGGGATAGGATCGACACCTCGTGCTTATAAGGATATGATCGACACCTCATGCTTATAGGGATAGGATCGACACCTCGTGCTTATACGAATAGGATCGACACCTCGTGCTTATAGGGATACGATCGACACCTCGTGCTTATAAGGATAGAGGAGCGACACCTCGTGATTATAGGGATAGGATCGACACCTCGTGCTTATAAGGATAGGATCGACACCTCGTAAATAAAGTGACTCATCATAACTATGAATATATTAACACTAAGGACCTCTAATTACTGATTAGTGACAATAAGACCTTTAAACATGTAATACCTAACCAAAAAGTACCCTTTAACATTATAACATGACATGAAATAATAGACATAACTTACCGGGTTATAACAATATCTCCCCCTAAAAGGAATTCCGTCCCGGAATTCGGTCAATCAAACAAATTGGGGTATTTGGTTCTCATATCGGATTCTAGTTCCCACGTAGCATTTTGCCCTTTGTGATACCGCCACTGTACCTTTACCAGACTGATTTCTTTATTTCTAAGTACTTTAAATTTCTGATCAATAATTGCTTCCGGTTCTTCGATAAATGATAATTTTTCATCAACATGAATTTCTGGTAATGGTATTGCCTGATCAGGAGTAACTAAACACTTTCGAAGATTTGAAACATGGAAAGTATTATGAATACCACTTAGCTTAGATGGAAGCTCTAACCGAGACGCCACTTCACCGATTCTTTTAATAATCACAAATGGTCCAATATATCTCGGACTTAGTTTACCCCGTTTCCCAAACCGAACTACTCCCTTCCACGGTGAGACTTTTAACATAACATTGTCCCCAATCTGAAATTCTAACTGTTTTCGGCGTCTGTCAGCATAGCTTTTCTGTCTGTCTTGAGCCACTTTTAGTCGTTCCCGGATCTGTCCAATCTTATCAGCTGTTAACTGTACTATTTCTAGCCCAACTAACTGTTTCTCTCCAACTTCGTTCCAACACAAAGGAGTTCGACATTTTTGACCATACAATACTTCAAAAGGTGCTGCTTGAATACTGGAATGATAACTGTTATTATAAGAAAATTCAATCAAAGATAGATATCTTTCCCATGATCCACCAAAATCAATAATACAAGCCCGCAACATATCTTCCAATGTTTGAATAGTCCGTTCGCTTTGACCGTCTGTCTGAGGGTGATAGGTGGTGCTTAGCTTTATCTGTGACCCCATATCTCGCTGAAAACTCCTCCAAAACATTGAAGTAAATCGACTGTCACGATCAGAAACGATTGACAACGGCACACCATGTCGAGTTACTATTTCATCAATATATAACTTAGATGATCTTTCCAAGGAATACGATTCTTTCATCGGTAAGAAATGAGCGGACTTTGACAATTTATCAACGATTACCCAAATAGCATTGAAACCTTTTGGAGTTCTCGGTAACTTCATGATGAAATCCATTGTAATGTGATCCCATTTCCAAACTGGTATTTCTAACAATTGCAACTTACTAGATGGTCTCTGATGTTCAATTTTAACCTGCAAACATGTTAAACAACGATCCACATACTGAGCAATGTCTTTCTTCATACCCGGCCACCAATAGAATTGTCATAAGTCCCTGTACATCTTGTTAGTGCCAGGATGAATAGAAAAACGAGACTGGTGAGCTTCCTTTAATACTCTATCACGTAGATCACCCAAACGAGGTACGTATATTCGTTTTTCGAAACATAGTAACCCACGATCATCTGTTAGCAGTAAACATGACATACCTACAAGACGTTCCCGTTTCAAGTATTCTTTTTTGAAAGCTCCGATCTGACATTTCTTCAATTCTTCAAAGATGTTTGGTAGTAACTCGGCTCGTAATGCGATGGCTTTTATTGTTCCACCTCTTTCTTTACGGCTTAATGCATCGGCCACCACATTTGCTTTCCCCGGATGATACATAATTTCACAATTGTAATCACTCATTAATTCTAGCCACCTTCGCTGTCGCATATTTAGTTCCCGCTGATTGAATAAATATTGAACTTTTATGATCGTTGTAAATCTGACACTTGGTACCGTACAAATAATGTCTCCAAATCTTCGAAGCAAAAACAACTGCGACAAGCTCCATATCATGTGTGGGATATTGTCTTTCATGATCTTTAAACTGTTGGGAGGCATATGCAATAACTTTCTCGCACTGCATCAAAACACATCCCAAACCCAACTTTGAAGCGTCACTGTAAACGACAAAATCTTCTGCACCTTCGGGTAAGGTTAGAGTCGGTGCACTACAAAGTCTTTCTTTGAGAATTCTGAAGGCTTTAGCTTGTTCCTCTTTCCATTCATATTTTACATTCTTTCTTGTCAATTTGGTCAAAGGTGTTGCGATGCGAGAAAAATCCTGTATGAACTTCCGATAGTAACCTGCCAAACCCATAAAACTCCTTACCTCTATCGGTGTTCTTGGTGGTTCCCAATTTTCAATTGCTTCAATCTTAGTTGGATCAACCTGTATGCCTTTCTGAGAAACAACATGCCCAAGAAACTGTACTTCCCATAACCAGAACTCACATTTAGAAACTTAGCATATAAATGTTCACTTTTCAATAGCTATAAAATCAAACGAAGATGAGTAGCATGTTCTTCTTCAGATCGGGAATAAATAAGGATATCATCGATAAAAACAATTACAAATTTATTAAGATAGGGTTTACATACCCGATTCATCATATCCATAAAAGTTGCCGGCGCATTCGTCAAACCAAAAGGCATTACCAAAAATTCATAGTGACCATAACGGGTACGGAAAGCAGTTTTCAACACATCTTCTTCTCTGACCTTCAACTGATGATAACCTGACCATAAATCAATCTTTGAAAAATAACTGGCCCCAACTAACTGATCAAAAGGTCGTCAATTCTGGGAAGTGGATATTTATTCTTTATTGTCAGTTTGTTCAGTTCTCGGTAATCTATACACATTCTCATTGACCCATCCTTTTTCTTAACAAGCAAAACCGGTGCACCCCATGGAGAAGTACTCGATCTAATGAAACCCTTATCAGAAAGTTCTTGTAACTGAGACTTGATTTCTTTCATTTAAGAAGGAGCAAGACGGTAAGGTGTACGTGCAACAGGAGCGGCCTCGGGTAACAAATCAATATTAAACTCTATCTGTCTATCGGGAGGAAGACTAGTCAAGTCATCAGGAAAGACTTCTAGGAATTCACTGACTACTGGTATGTTTTCAATTTTACCCTTTTCTTTATTGGTGTCAATAACATAAGCTAAGAAACTCTGACAGCCTTTACTAACACATTTACGGGAATTTAACATAGGTATTAGACAAGACTGGTGGTTTCTACGATCACCATATATTATAACCGGTCCCTTCCCTTCTCAGGCAAGTCAATATTAATCAACTTTTTATTACATACGATACTGGCCTGGTTTTTAGCTAACCAGTCCATTCCCACTACCACACAAATTCAGTTAAAGATATAGGGAATAACTGAATTGGTACTTGACACCCGTCCACATCAATATAACAATCATCAAATACCTCTCTAACCGATACTTGATTATCATTAGCAGTTTCTACTACTAATGCATAATCTAACACTTTTGGTTTCACGTGCAAACAGTTAACAAAAGAAGAAGATACGAATGAACGGTTTGCACCGGAGTCAAATAACACCTTAGCAGGTATTGAGTTTATCAAGAATATACCTGTCACCACGTCCGGTTGTTCTTTGGCCTCAACCATTGTCATCTGAAAAGCACGCCCCTTAGTTTTAGGTGGTTCAGGCTTTCGAACATTTCCCCTACTACCCTGTGCACCTCCAAGCATGTTACTTCTCCGAGCTTTCATTTGTGGGCAATCATATTGTAGATGATTTAGAGAATTGCAGTAATAACAGAATCGGGTAACCCAACAATCTCTAGCTATGTGACCCGACTTTCCACACTTATAACAATTTCTTGGATCAACACTACACTCACCCTGGTGGACTTTATTGCATTTGGGGCACGGTCTTTCATTGATTCTAAAGGTTGGACGATTATAAAATTTAGTAAATCTTGACTTTTTGGGATCAAAAGACGGTCCCTCCTACTTCCTCTTTCCAAAACTTCTCTCATTCACATCCCTTCCCCGGTCTCTTTCCGTTATTTCCGCAGCATCAACTGCAGAGGTGAAAGTATCTGGTTTCATAGCAATAACCAATCCTCTGATTTCAGAAATCAGTCCAAAAATATACCTTTCTACTTTTCGGGCTTCTGTAGGCACGTAGTATTCAACAAAACGCGATTTTTCCAAAATTTTGGCAGTGTAATCTCTAACAGTCATATTTCCATGTTTTAGATTCATGAACTCCTCTTCTAATTGTCGAATTGCGGTGTGGGGACAAGACTGATTTTTAAAAGCTTTAGAAAAATCTTCCCATGAAAAAGTTGTATAAACATTGGGTCCTTTTGAAGATATTAAAGCTTCCCACCAATACATGGCATCAGATTTGAGCATTGCAGTTCCAAATAAAACTCGGTCCCCGTCAGCACACTTACTTGTTTTGAAAATAGATTCGAATTCTTTCAACCAACGCATGGCTTTAATGGATCTCGTTCACCCGAATACGTTGGAGGTTTACAAGTCAAAAACATTTTGTAATCACTGTTCTTTTGGATAGGAACAGTAACAACCGGAGTATGCACCTCTGCTTCCAAAATAGGTTCAAGTCCTTCTGGTTCTATATCATGAGGTTGTCCAAACATTGCTTGCAAATTAGACTGAAGTTTACCCATTTCTACAGCGAGGTCAGCTCGAGCAACATATTCAGTGTCTTGTGATCGACCCCTGCCTCTAGGTCTTCCCCTGCCTCTACTGCGACCACTACTTGAACTTTCGTGTACAGAACGTTCCTGTTCCAAATGAATTCCCCGGCTCGAACCCCGTCTCCGACCCCGAATTCTTCCTTGTACATCCGGAATCATTTCATTGATATTCTCCATTTGCAAATTGGCATTGTCTGGATTCTCTGCTTCATCTCTTTCCATCCGACGAGAACTACTGACCATCCTGTTAATTCATAAGTATTGATACACATTTAATCACATACCCAATATAATAAGGTATTCCAGTTCAAACATGCACCTGTAAGCTCATAATTACATTGGACAAATGTAATTTGAATTTACCTTACATGTTGTTCTTTCTACCCATTATATTTAACATTCCAAGGTTCTAGACATAATAGGGACATCCTACTTCACATAACATTATGCAGTTTAAGTCTAGGTATGGATCCGAATACCTAAATCCCTTAAACTTAGGCTCTGATACCAACTGTAACAACCCACCTTAAAACATAACATGTACCATATAATACATGCAAACATTTACATTACAAATACCCACATATTACATATAGGGTCCCGAAGTCTAGAATTACACTTGCATAATACTACATCCAACAAAAACCGTTGACATATAACATTGTTCAACTAGAAGTATTAGCTCATAATGGCTTCCCACGTACAACACATTTCTTCACATAACATCATAGCTTATCTTTTCCTTTTGCCTTACCAGTCATCTGTCCTGGAATACAGATTTGGAAAACAATGATGGTTAGACCAATTGGTCTAAGTGAGAAAATCCCAAACATTTTAATAACAATATTATGAAAACATTGATATGAAATCGTTATCAACAAATCACAATTCAAATCTCATGCAATGTACACAACACACTCCGTTTGCCTATAACACCAACAACCCATGGCCACATCAAAATTAGTTGGCCGCTAAGCACAACTAGTTAATTTACTCCGAAGTACCTCAAGTACAACCAACACCATTGCCCCTTTCGGTACAACCAACACTGTTACCCCTTTCGGTACAACCAACACCGTTGCCCCTTTCAGTACAACCAACTCCATCCGGTCTCTACGTCTGGCCAAAATACAATAGTGTAATGCAATGCTCAGACATATGAGATTCATTTCAATAATCAAATTCCATATAACTTACAATCATTATTACACATATCACATATAAACCATTTTTTAATATAAGTATTCTAGTTCGAAAATGGTTAAAAGAAAACTCACAATCATTACTACACATATCACATATAAACCATTTAAGTATTCCAGTTCGAAAATGGTTAAAAGAAAACTCACCTTATTAAGAGTTTGAAGTCACGCACGCGCAAACGACACAACTGAACACCACTTATATCAAACTTCACTGACGAGTAACTGAGCCTTGATTATTCCTAGCTTTTCCTTGATCTGTTACTTTAAGCTTAGTAGAGTATTAAGGGAGAGTGAGTGAATGGTTTTGGTATAAACCTAAGAGCCTCCTTTCATCCACTATTTATAGGTAAACACAATTCATAAATACTTGTTCTTTTTGCTTTCAAGATTGCACTCTTATTAGAACTTAACACCTCGTGCTTATAGGGATAAGATCGACATGTCGTGCTTATAAAGATTGGATCGACACGTCGTGCTTATAGGGATAGGATCGACACCTCGTGCTTATAGGTATAGGATTGACACCTCGTGCTTATATGGATAGGATCGACACCTCGTGCTTATAGGGATAGGATCGACACCTCGTGCTTTATAGGGATAGGATCGACACCTCGTGCTTATAAGGATAGGATCGACACCCCGTGCTTATAGGGATAGGATCGACACCCCGTGCTTATAGGGATAGGATCGACACCTCGTGCTTATATGGATAGGATCGACACCTCGTGCTTATAGGGATAGGATCGACACCTCGTGCTTATAAGTATAGGAGCGACACCTCGTGCTTATAGGGATAGGATCGACACCTCGTGCTTATAAGGATAGGATCGACACCTCGTAAATAAAGTGACTCATCATAACTATGAATATATTAACACTAAGGACCTCTAATTACTGATTAGTGACAATAAGACCTTTAAAGATATAATACCTAACCAAAAAGTACCCTTTAACATTATAACATGACATGAAATAATAGACATAATTTACCGGGTTATAACAATATCAAAATTACAACTTTGATCTGGAACAGTGTGACTTACAAAACTCGAACATAAAATTCAAGAAAATTCAAAAATTAACTCTAAACATATGTGAATTAAGCTATACACTTCAAACAAAATGCATTATGGATGTAAAATCTAGTATAATAGCACCAAAAACAGATCCAAAAACCACTGAATTTCAAAATTTGATTTATAGAGTCGTTTTAGCAAGTTCTTGAAATGTCGACCAAATTTCTTCAAATCAATCCATTTCGGAATTTCTTCTGCTCTGATACCAATTGTTAATGTCCTAAATTCAAGTTCTAATCACAACAAACAATTAAGATGAAATCATATGTCATTGATATAAATTAAAGATTACAAATTCATTCTTTCTCTCTCTACAAACACTTTCTCTCACTAGAATGATACAACAATGACAACCTTCTCTAATCTGTTTCACATGCGTATGGTTAATCCTACCTGATTACAAAGACCTCAAGGTATTTATACCAATTACAAACAACAAGGAAATAAAATACAATACTTTGACTTTGACTTATTACAAAGACTTTGACATTTATGCTTGAGAGTTGACTTTGAGGCTTTGACTAGCTTGACTTTCATCTTCAGTATTAATGATCTTGCATCCAACAAATCTGTGCTCTAACAGAAATCAAACTAAAATAGAGAAAGATAACAAATCTTCAAAGCAAGTTGAAGTCAACTGAACAGAAGACATCAGAACTTAAAGATGAATCGGTTGATCTGCACATCAAGTTTAAAGATTTTGAAGAAAGGATATATGCTTTGGAGACAAAGAATGCTGATTTGATGAAAAGTCTCCAAGTAGATAAAGACAAATCAAATATGGAGAAAGATTCAACTCAAAAGCTTTATGACTTTTCTAAGAAAGCTATCCAAGAGAAAAAGGATCTTGAGCTAAGATGTTTGAAACTCTCGAAGAAAGTATCAGAATTTGAAAAAATTGTTATTACTGAAAGAAATACTTTTGCTAAAGAGAGACAAGTTCTTGAAGACAAAACGATTAAACTTCCCAAACAAATCTCAGTTCTGCAAGACTTACTTGAAAAAGAAAGAAAATCATTTCAAGAAAAGAAAAAGTCTTTTGAGATGGAAAAGAAAAAATGCTGAAAAGAGAAATACTGGGATTTTCAAAGAGATTTATGAGAAAACCATGAACTTGGAAAAAGATTTTGAGCAAGAACAGATGGCTAGATCTGATTTGAAGAAAAAAGTTTGACACTATCATCTTTTTCTGAAGAAAGAAACATTATATCCAAAAAGATAAAGAACTTGGAAGCTGCAAATTTTGAATTGTCTGAAAAGATTTCTGTTGATGTGATTACTCAATCACCTTATGACAATTCAACCGAATCAGTTTGTTCTTTTAAAACAGCTTCAAGTTCCATTCATGAAAATGTTTTCAAAAAGAACAATGTCAAACCAAACATTGTCAAATCAAATCAGATTCGTCCATCTAATCTATTTTATGAGAAATATGTTGATAGTTCAGCAAGCTTCTATGTCAAATCTCTTGGAAAGAGTTCTAAGAAAGAACATATGGTGTGGAGAATGAAGGTTCTCTTGATGAGAAGAAGAAGGACAAATCATCTGTATCCACAACAAATGCCAAAAAGAACAATGCGCATAAAGGTAAATCTTTTGGTAAACCTAATATGTTTTATTTTACCAATCATTTGATCAGGGTTGCTCAAAAGAAAATATGTTGTTCTTACTGTGGAGAGAATGACTTTGTTCAAAGAGAAACTGCTCATCACTGGTACAAATTTTATAGAATAACCTCTCAGAAATATGATTTTAAAAGATTTAAATCTATTGAGAAGTGGATTCCTAAATCTAACCTACCAGGTACCAAAAGCTAAATCTGTGTTGCAGGCACCCAAGGTTTAAGGGGGAGAAAGAACAATGACTTCTGAATTTACTTAAATCCTAGTAATTCAGAACTCAGATTAATGTTTAAGGATTTGTGGCTCTTGAATAATTCAGTTCAAGACCCACACTTCAATGTTAAAGGACTATGACTTCTAAGTAAAACAACTTAGGACTCGTTCTTTAATGTTTAAAGGCAAAGATATTATACAAATATCCAGGGGGAGCTTATAAGAATATAAATTATTTTATCATGATTTGAGGGGAACTTAAATGTAAGTATCTTCTTATCTTAATCTCTGATTCTTTGAAAGAAGAACAACTTTCAAGCATGAAAAACGTTTTCTTAAATGTTCAAAACACTTCTCTATTCTCAAAAGATTTCATGAATTAAGAAGTGTGATTTTAAATGTTTTTCATTATTGAGCATTAATGTTTAACTGACCTTGTATTCCCAAAGATCAATACTTGTGTATTATCTTGTCTATATACTGTCAAGTATTCACACACATCGGTTCAGTACTTCGTTTGAAATTGTTATTACCATGTCTCATAAAGAAACAATTTTTCGATGGCAATACTCCCTTTTGTAATTCAATGTTGTTGAGCATCAATCATCATTTCAATCTTTGTATGTTCATTGTGAAATTGTTTATATTCGTTCATATAAACAAACTGTCAAACCCCAACCTTTTCACGTTCATATCTTATGAAATTTGATCTGATTGATACATTGTCAGATTCCGAAAACAATTCTTTTGATTTCATTTCATTCATTCAATTTCCTTGTTTTGAGAGAACTTCAAAGTTCAAATGCTCAAATTTCATTCATATATTTGATGAGCATACATTTTGACAATGTTATCATATTTGTGCTTAACTGTTCAAGTTAAATTGTTGAGCAACCATTCTTTTTAGGACTTACATGGGATCAGTGTGTGAGCTTATAAGAACTTCTATGGATTCATGTTAACTAGTGTTTCCTACCTAGGAAGTAATCCTAGAGTGATTGAGGGGTGAGGGGTTTTAAATCAAAGAGTGGGGGAGATAACTCATCTGATTGAGTTTTTCTCAGTGTGTGGAGCGGAAAAATGTAAAAGAGAGTTTGGTTAGAAGTGAGCTTTAATTTTCAAAAGAAAGAGGGTGTGAGAACAAAGTTAAAAGAATATCAAAACTCTGCACCAACCACTTTCTGAGTCGGGCAACCACATCTACTGATTGGTTCACATTTTTTGGTGATCATCATTGAAAAAGGTAGTGAGCCCATGCCATCTCTTGCATTAACCCCACCAACCACTCGTTTCTTTCCCGAAAAAGAAATGTTTCATTTTATTTGGGGATGCAACACATATGCTATCTGATGTTCATTCAGAAGATTTAGATATTGAAAAAGAAGGAAAGTCGCCCCACCTTCGCACCTCTTTCATGCCATTGAGTCCGTGTAATACTTGTTGATGTCTTAACAATTTACTGAAAAAGCTTGAGTAGCTTCAATCATTCTACACTTTCACGTACACACAAGGAATAAGTTTTTTTGTCATAACATTCAGAGAAATTCCTTTGTGTTTTTCGATGATTGAATGGAAGTCCTGGGGGAGTGAACATCATAAAAGCTCTTTTCTAATGTACATCCGTTGTACAAAGTGGCTCCGTGCTACTTACAGGCAATTTTAACTGTATCATTTGTTGATTCAGGATTACAAGGCTTATTATATCTGGATTTGAAAAGATTCGGGTATATACCTTTCTTACGAATTGACGGATACACATATCAAAAGTGCGACGATTGTCAATTTATTAGAAAGGGCGGAGATTGTTATTTTTTCATATAAAGGGGGAGATTCAAAGAAAGTGATGAAATTGAAACAGGTTTTGATGATTTTGCTGCTCACAATCATCAAAAAGGGGGAGAAATTCTGAAAGTTCAATTTCAAAGCAAAAAGAAAGATGAGAAATCAGTTGAAGAAAATGAAGGAGATATATCTAATTTTTCATAAAGCTATTTTAAAGAAAATAGAGATGATAGAGATGATTCAAAGAGAAATCAAGATGATTCAAGAAAGTTTGTTTTCCGAAGACAGTACAGAGATTACAGAGATGAAAATACAAGTTTTGAAAGATTCCTCAAAGTTCAAAGATTCCTGAAGTTTCAGAGAATCAAAGAAGTTTCAAGAATTCAATGTTTTGTTCAAGACTTGATGACATTGTGAAAGACATTGTTAAGGACTTTTCAAGATTCTTCAAAGCATCAGAGTTTAAAGATTGTTAGAGCTTTAACGTGTAAAGCTATCAAAGTTAAAGTTTGAAGAATCAAGGGCTTAAGACTATTGTCAAAAATTTTTTAATCTTGAATACAAAGGGGGAGAATGTTAGTGTATAATTGTATCCAAGATTTATTGTAGAAAAGTCAAGGTCATGCAAAGTCAAATTCTGTATGGTCAAAGTCTTGTCAAGTTTTTTAAGTCAACTCTGTATAAAAGCCTTTGTTATAGTGTTGTGAGAGGTCTTAAAAGGATTAGTAGTATGAGTGTTTAAATATCTAGTGTGTAAGAGAGTTCATGGTAATCACTTGTAATTCATATTGTAAGATCTATGAAATAAGCTTTCTCTCTCTACTCTCTCTCTAGGATTGTTCGTTAATTGTCAAATATATTGTTCTTGATTGAATTGCTTGAATCTGGGAATCTTACATTTACAGCAGTGCCAGTACACGATAATTAGCTACCATGTTTTTAGCGCCGCTGTCGGGTACTGGCACGATTTTATATCCTGAGATACTGATTTTTATTTGAGCCTGTGTCACTTGTTTCACTTTCAAAGCATTTATCGTGTTGTATGTCACGACTATGACACAGTGAACTTTTACCTCTTGATCTTGAAATTGAAAAAACTTTAAAAAGAAGAAGAAGAGGTAGAGGAAATCAGCAAAATCCAGCGGAAGCAGAAGCTAACCCTCCACCACCTCGGCTCGTGGAAACAACAATTAAAATTGCTGATAATAAAGAAAGGGGAATACGGGACTATGCAACACCTGAATTTGATCAACTTAAGTCGGGGATTCTTAGACCCAACATCACTGCGCAAAATTTTGAACCGAAACCGGTAATGTTTCAATTGATCCAAACAATGGGTCAATTTGGAGGCTTACCTTTGGAAGATCCGCACTCTCATTTAAAATCCTTTTTAGAAATGACGGATCATTTTCTCATTCCCGGAGTTTCCGCAGAAGCCTTACGGTTGACACTCTTCTCTTATACATTGCGAAACAGAGCCAAAGCCTGGAGGAACATACTTGATTAAAATACTTGATTAAAAGTATTTTGATTTTGGAGGAACATTTATCATATCCATCAACATCTCATCTACCATTCTCTATCAACATTCACCATCATTCTCTCCTCTTTCAAGTCTAAAATACTTAATTAAAAGTATTTTGACTTGAAGTGTAGGATTTCATTATTGTCTTTATTTCTCGTTTTTACTTTCCGTCTTTTACATTCCTTCGTTTATTTCCTCTATTTAATTTCCGTACTTACTTTAGTATATTTAATTTCCATACTTTCCATTTCTCGCATTTAATTTCCGTACTGTTCATTTACGTTTGTAGTTTACATTTGTTAATGAAAGTAGTTAATGAGTATTTCCTTTATTATATTATGTCTTCTATTATCGTCATGAGCTAAGCACCCTCTTGGTTGCGGATGTAAACCAACTTGGGACTTGTAGGCAACACTTGGGTGTGGCCATTGTTACTAACTCTTGATCTTGGTTACTTGAGTCGGGACTTCAACTTAATGCAGATAAGCCGATCACTTTGATGTGTTAATATTAAATCTTGACCTTGAGAGGGGCGGGTTTGAAATACAGCTTAAGTGATACACAAATATTTGAGAGAGTCTTTGATAACCACGTAGAGATATGGGTTTTACATGATTTACTAAAGTTCAAACGCCGGTCGAGATTTATATCACAAAGAGATTTGGGTATAAATCTCCATACGGGTAGAACTTGATTATTTTATCAACTTAGTTAAATCTGCAAGATCAAGAGTCGGTAAAGATGAACACTTTATGAACGCTTTGTAGGATCGGTCTATAAAAGTCCACTTTCGAGAGATCGAGATTTTTATAGAGATTCCGTACTACAAAGTGTCTAACCATCTTCTTACTACGGTTCTCCCAAGGAAGGTTTACACCCGTACCCAACTTTTAATTATAAAATTCATTTCGTATTTTCCATTATTCCACCATCAAAAACAATATTTTTCCCACACTCGAAACTTGTGCAAGAAGTTCATCAAAATCAACAATTTTCAGTAGTTCAGTCCATGTGAGAACGATACTCGGTACTTTTACCGTTATATTACTTGTAGCGATTCCAGTGTCGGTATATACTTGTGCCCTCACTGGGGAATACTGTGCCCCCGCTCTGCAGTACACGATAATTAGCTACCAATGACTTAGGGGTTGTTTATCAAATTTTATATTAAGTCCTCTTTGGATAAATTTGTCTGTTTGTATACATTTGTCTGTCTGGATAAAAATATAATGACGTTTACTTTTTTTTCCTGAATCAACCGTCTGAATGACAAAAATGATCAATCTACCCCTTTACATGAACTAAAACATAATATCATGGTGTACATATCTCTATCATCCAAAAGGTAAACTGTTGAGTCATGTATTGTATTCAAGATTAAAAATGGTCAATGTTGTAAATAGTTGTAAAGTTGTGTTTGTTTGTAAAAGTCTTGTAAGTCAAAGTGTTTGACTTTGACATTAGCTTTGTGTTGTAAGGTCACTTGTGTTGACCATATAAATAATTTGTGTTTTGTTTTAACCGTTAGACAGTTGAGATAGTTGAGATTAGAAAGAAATCAAGAACACGCATCTTAGAGAGAGAAAGTGTGACAAATAAGTATATGGCACACTGTGAGATTGTGATTAGGAAATCATTGTAATATATTGTATGATCAATATAAATATGATTTCTACATTCTAGTGTGTAATTGTATGCTTGGATCTGGAACTTTCAATCGGTATCAGGGCATAAATCAGATTAATCATCTTGATCGAAAATGAAGAACTCACATGTTAGGACTGAAAGTCCTGTGCGTTGAAAGTTGTATAATGCATTTATAAGGGTTCAAAATTGTATTTATTTGATAGTTGAGTTGTAAATGGGACTCAAGCCCATTAGGCTTATACGTTCCATATATAAAGTGTTTTCTAATCCTAGAATTAGGTTAGAGAAGTTTAGATCTCATTCATAATTCTCTAGTCAATAGGTTTACTTTGCTTATCAGATATTCTCTTTGTAAACCTAAACCTTTCTTGAATATTAATCATATGACTAGAGGTTGTGATTCATTAACTGTTCTTCAATGATATTATTGTTCGTGATTGCACTGTACTGGGATCTACAATTGGTATCAGAGCAAAGAGACTGAAGTTTTGATCCAAAAAGGTTTGTCTAAAACTCATAATCGTTATTCTGATCTATCTGAGTTTTTGGATTCCTGTCGATAAGTTTTTTCTTGGACTGATATATGCTCTGGGTTGATATATGTTCATATCTGAATTGTTTGATCTGTTGTCTGCTATATCTGGGTGAAGTTCGATAGTTCAGTCAATTTTTTTTTCTGGATTAAATCTTTTTCTGGAAAAACAGTGAAGTTGGGTTTCTGTTTCACTGGGTTTCTGTTCTAATTCGATTGATTAAAACTTGTTTACAGTGATTAATCTGGGTCGATTAATTGGTTTATGGTCGACTGAATTTCCGAGTTTCGATTAATTGACTTCTTATTCATATCTGAGTCCTGGAATCATACTTTATCAAGTTTCTGAATTCAAGATAATTGGATTTTGGTCGATTGTTCCTCTGATTATCAATTAAATCAAGTTTCTAGAAAAATAGTGATTCGATCGATTCTGTGTTCTTGAAAATCAAATATTTTGGTTTGAGTTTTCTGGGTTGATTGTTTGATTACGATCGATTTTCAGATTCATCGATTTTTTCGGTGATTATCTGTTATCGTTTGCTTATCTGTTAATTGAATCGAATTATCTGTTTGTGTTTATCTGTTATCGACCGGACCCCATCGACCGGATCCTCTTGACCGGCCTCTCGACCGGACCTTCGACCAGACTCATTCGACCGGACCTTCGACCAGACTCATTCGACCGGTTCCTTGTTGACCGGTGTTTGCGTCCGGTGTCTTCGACTGGTGCCTTGCGCCCGGTGTCTTGTCGACCGGACCCTTGCTTCGACCGGGCCCTTGTTCGACCGGGTCCTTGCTTGACCGGGTCATTGTGTGCTATTATATATTTTATTGTTTTGGATCATCTTGTTTGTCTCACGATCGCTACAGTGCAGTTAAGACTAAAGTTTAAACTCGTTCAAGTTTCATCTCTTGACAAGTTCAGTCCCTGGATATCAAGCTTTTCATAGCCGGATCGAATTAATTGTATTCGATACGATCAAAAAGGATGAAGGCACCATTGCTGTTCAAAGGAAAATATGAAGAGTGGAAAGTTAATTTTTTGACTTTTGTGGATGAACATGAATTGGGTTATTATATCAGGTTATCATTGACTGAAGGAGAGATGCAATCCCAAATTCCAACTTAAGCTTCTTCTGAGGAACAGGAGAAAAGACAGAGGGCTAATAATATAGCTCGATATTTTATGACAAATAGTATTTCTTGTGACCTTTTTCGTGACATTTTAGTGAAATTTCTGGTCAAATAAATACTGACAAAATGACAGGAAAAGAGTTGTGGGATTGTACTGAATGGTTGATGTTAGGGCCAAATGTGATTTTAAAAGGAAGAGAATTGGAATATGAGAACTCTGAGCTGAAAAGAAAGATCTCTGATGTTGAATACCAGATTATGCAAATCCAGCAAGCAGTATCCGTTGAAAAGTATGATGAGAAGACTAAAAGTCTGGAGGATAGTAATGCTAAGCTTCAAAAGAAAATATCTGTTTTGGAGCAAAAGATTGCAAAAGACAAATCCGATTTTGAGACTAAAGAGAAATCATTTGCAAAGAAGTTCTCAGCTTTTTCCAGAAATAGTTGTGAAGAAAAGAAAGCAGTTGAGCTGAAATGTATCAAGCTTTCTCAGAAAGTTTCTGATTTTGAGAAAGTAATAATCTTGGAAAGGGAAAAGTTTGTCAAGGAGAAGAAGAAAATTGAACATAAGAACGTTGAACTCTTTAAAGAAATATCAGGTCAGAGAAAGGATGCTGAAAAGGGATTTGAAGAAGAAAGAATCATGTTTGAGGCCGAGATCAAAAAGCTTACTGTCAAGTTATCTGAACTATCTGAAAGTGTGCTGAAAGAGAAGAAAACGAAGTCTGAATGCGAGACGAAGATTGACATTCTTGTCAAAGAAAGAGACAGTCTTGCTTCAAAGATTAAAGAGCTTGAAAAGACAACATCAAGTTCAAATCAGAAAACTGTTTCTCCCAAGTGGTCAGTTAAATTTTTTAATCAGATTCGTAGTACTAACCTTTTCTATGATAGAAATATAGATGGTTCAGGTATACATCGACGAAGAAGGAGATACAAGAAAGAGGAACTGGTCTGGAAGAAGAAACCAGTTGAAGATGAGAAGAAAGATGAGATGAAAGGAAAGAAATCATGTGTACATACACACGAAGCCAAAAAGAACAATACGCGTAAAGGTAAACCTGATCATATCTACTCGAGAGATCAATTAATCAGGTTGTCAGGTACGAAATACTATTGTTCTTATTGCCGTACACATGATCCTATTCACAAGACTAGTGATTGTTAATACCTAATTATCAAGCAATTCTCAAACAAACAAGATTTATCAATCAAGAACTAAAGAGGGAGAGTAGAGAGAGAAAGTAGATCTTGAAAACTTCATATATCTCACGTCTCTGAAAATGTTACAATGAAAGTGCTTTTTTTACAATTCTTACAAAGCAAACTCCTATTTATACCACTACACTAATACAAGACTTAACAACTAAGTAAACTAAACATTGACTAATACATTGACTTTCCTTGACTTTGACAATACAGACTTTGACTTTCTAATTAAATCTTGGATACAATATTTTGACTTACAATCTCCCCCTTTGTATTCAAGATTTAATAAAAAATTGACACTAGTCTTCAGCTCTTGATTCTTCAGCTTTTGTCTCTGACAACTTTGAACTTTGAAGCTTTAACAATCTTCAGTCTTTCAACCTTTGAACAATCTTGAAAAGTCTTTAACACTTTGTAGCTTTGAAAGTCAACATGTCTTGAACACAAAACAGAATACTTGAAACTTCTTTGAAACTTCAACTTTGAAATATCCTTGATTGAGGAATCTTTGAAAAACTTGTATCTTCATCTCTTGTGATCTCTTGACAGTCTTTAGAAAAACAAACTTTCTTGAAACAAACTTTCTCGAATTATCTGAATTTGACTTTGAATCATCTCGGAATGATTTCTTTTCATCTGACTTGAACTTTCTTGAACTTTTTCACTTTGAACTTTCTTCATGACTTTGAAATTTATTTGAAATTGATCTTTGTAAAATTTTCCCCCTTTTTGATGATTGTGAGCATCATGATCATCAAAACTTCTTCCATTTCAGCACTTTCTTTGATTTCCCCCTTTGTAATGATTAACAATCTCCGCCCTTTGATCTGAATAGCCGTCAATTCATAAACTATATATATACGAATCTTTTCAAATTCAGACATAATGAACAATGTAACCCTGATTCAACAGATGAAAAGTTAGGAATGCCTGTCGGCAACACAAAGTTACTGTGTACAACAAATGTACAATTGAAGGAGCTGGTTTGATGATGACTCCCCAGGACTTCCATTCAATCATTGAAAAACACAAGGTTTATCTATGAATGTTCTGACAGAAAAACAAATTTTCTGTGTGCTCGTGCTTGTGTATGAAAGAATTTAGCACAATGATTATGTTTCATAAGGCTCAAATTGTGTAAACTGTTGAGAAAGCAACATGTATTACACGGACTCAATGTGCATGAAAGAGGTGCGAAGGTGGGGCAACTTTCCTTCTTTTTCAATATTTAAATCTTCCGAGTGAAGATCAGATAGCAGATGTGTTGCGTCCCCAAAGAAAATGAAACATTTCTTTTTCGAGAAAGAAACGAGTGGCTGGTGGGGTTAATGCAAGAGTTGGCATAGGCTCACTGCCTGTTTCAATGATGGTCACCAAAGAATGTGAACCTATCATAAATGTGGTTGCCCGACTCAGAAAGTGGTTGGCGCAGAGTTCTGATATTCTTTTAACTCTGTGCTCACACCCTCTTTCTTTTTATCGTTATGCTCACTTCTAACCAAACTCTCTTTTCTATTGTTCCGCTCCACACAATGAGAAAAACTCAACCGGATGAGTTATCTCCCCCACTCTTTGATTTTGACAATTTACCCCTCAATCACTCTAGGATAACTTCCTAGGTAGGAAACAGAGGTTTACGTGAATCCATGGAAGTTCTGTTTAAGCTCACACACGAATCCCATGTAAGTCCTAAAAAGAATGGTTGCTCAACAGTTTAACTTGAACAGTTAAGCACAAAATGTATGAAAACATTGTCAAAATGTATGCTCATGAGATTTGAGCAATTGAACTTTGAAGATTTCTCAAAACAAAGATATTGAATTAATGAAATGAAATCAAGAGAATTGTTTTGAGAATCTGACAATGTATCAATCAGATCAAATATCAGAAAATATGAACGTGGCCGGTTAGGGTATAAAAGAATTGGATATTTTGTTTATATGAACAAATATAAACAATTTTGCAATGAAAGCACAAATTTAGAAATGATGATTGATGCTCAACAACATTGAATTTCAAACGAGGGTATTACCATCGAAAAATTGTTTCGTTATGAGACATGGTAATAAAAATTTGAAATAAAGTATTGAACCGGTGTGTGTGAATACTTGACAATATATGGACAAGATAATACACAAGTATTGATCTTTGGAAACACACGGTCAGTTATACATTAAAGCTCATAATTGAAAAACATTTAAAAGTCACACTTCCAAATTCATGAAATCTTTTGAGAACTAGAAGTGGTTTGAACATTTTAGAAACCGTTTTTCATGCTTGAAAGTTGTTCTTCTTCCAAACAATCAGAGATCTAGATTAGAAGATATTTACCTTTAAAGCTCCCCTCAAATCATGATATAATGATTTAGGTCTTTTAAGCTCCCCCTGGATATTTGCAAAATATCCAAGTCTGAACATTTAAGAACGGGTCCTGATCTTTCATGTGATCAGAAGCCATCACCTGTACTTCCCCTTAAATTATGCATCTTGAATATGTCAGTTAAAACACAAGATAGAGATCAATACAACTCCCTTTTGAATTGTAGACCGTCATATCGTAAGTATATTGTCAATGAAAAAGCACAGGATAGAGATCAATATAACTCCCTTGTGATATGTAGACTGTCATATCTTTCCGGATGCAAAGTATTACCGGAGTAAGGTCTTTTGATCACTGAAGTACGAGTCCTAAACTGTTGTATTTAGAAGTCCAACTCCGTTGAAGTACGGGTTCTAAGCTGATTTACTTAGAAGCCATAGTCTTTCAACTTTGAAGTCCGGGTTTTGAACTGCTTTGTTCAAAAGCCTTGGTTCTCTTACTCCCCCTTGACTTGAGGTGCCTGCAACACAGAATCAATTTTCGGCTTTGGTACCCACTGGTATTTGGTTCCATGAATCTTAGTTGCAGTTTTTGTGGGGGTAATCGAGTAAGAACCATACCAGAAATGATCACTGATTTTGTGAATAGGATCATGTCTACGGCAATAGGAACAATAATATTTCTTACCTGACAACCTGATTAATTGATCTCTCGAGTAGCTATGATCATGTTTACCTTTATGCGCATTGTTCTTCTTCTCTTTGTGTGTATGTACACATGAATTATTTCCTTTCAGCTCATCTTTCTTTTCATCTTCAACTGGTTTCTTCTTCCAGACCAATTTCTCTTCTTTGTATCTCATTCTTCTTTGATGTGTACCTGAACCATCTATATTTCTATCATAGAAAAGATTAGTACTACGAATCTGATCAGAAGATTTATCTGACCTCTTGGAAGAAATAGTTTTCTGATTTGAACTTGATGCTGTCTTTTCAAGTTCTTTAATCTTTGAAGAAAGACTGTCTCTTTCTTTGACAAGAAGGTCAGTCTTTGTCTCAAACTCAGACTTCGCTTTCTGCTCTTTCAGTGCATTCTCAGATAGTTCAGATAACTTAACAGTCAACTTTTTAATCTCAGTCTCAAATATGCTTCTTTCTTCTTCAAACCCCTTCTCAGCATCCTTTCTTTGGCCGGATATTTCTTTGAAAACTCCCACATTCTTTTGTTCAATGGATTTCTTTTCTTTGGCAAACTTCTCTCTTTCCAAGATAAGTACTTTCTCAAAATCAGAAATTTGCTGAGAAAGCTTTATACATTTAAGCTCAATTGCTTTCTTTTCTTCAAAACTCTTCCTTGAAAAATCTGAGAACTTTTTTTGAAAATCCTTTCTTTTCATTCTCAAAAACAGATTTATCTGTAGCAAGCATTTGCTCCAAATCAGATATTCTCTTTTGAAGATCATCATTAGCATCTTTCAGAGTTTTAATCTTTTCCTCATAACTTTCAACAGAGACTGCTTGTTGAGTTTTAACCTCCAACTCAGAAATCTTTCCTTTTAGCTCAGACAAAACCGTTGGCCCTAACATCGTCCATTCCTGTCGACTGGTAGGTAATTATGTGACCAGAAATATCATAAGAAATACTCTTCAACAAAAAAATTCGAGCTAAATTATCAGCTCTCTTTCTTTTCTCCTGTTCCTCAGTACATTCTTCTGTTGGAGTTTGAGGTTTCATCTCTCCTTCAAACAATGATAATTTGATATAGCAACTCAACTCATGTTTATCTACAAAATTGAAAAAATCAACTTTCCACTGCTCGTATCTTCCTCTGAGTAATATTGGTGAACTCATCCTGTTTCAAACAGAATTTAAAAAAATGATCGTTAGTCGGAATGAATGTACAGTATTTCCTCTCTCAGAAAATATTGAATGAGAAATCAGCTTGATAATAATGATCGTTCCCAAACAATTCAGAAAAATTTGACTGAAAGTCAAAATCAGATCACAAAAAAAATATTTTCAGAAAAATTCAATCTCTGGTACTCGTAAACTGAGACTTATAAACACAAACTCTCAGACTGTATGAACTAAACTCCCAGACTTTGAATCATGAATCCTGCAAATCAATTAAACTGAAAATTGCAAAGTTAATCAATTGAAGCATCAAATTAGAATCTTTCGATTGAATATGAAATTGCAAGTGAAGTGAGATTGAACATCAATTTGCGCCAGCTGCTCTTGAGATTTGCGTGAACTGACTGTGGCGCAAACCTGAGGTTTGCGTCAATAGTGAATAGCGCAAAACATTGAAATTTGACCTGGTGCAAATCAATTGAAATTAACACACTCAAAAATCAATTGAAAAAGATGCTCGCGCAAATCGATTAAAATTGAAGCTGCAAAGTGTGTGCGACCGGATGTGAAATTAGTATGTGTGACCGGTGTGAAATTAGTGTGTGTGACCGGTGTGAAATTAGTGTGTGTGACCGGTGTTTGATAAATGTGTGTGACCGGTGTGAAATTAGTGTGTGCACGCCACTATCACCGACCCATGATCAAACAAATTCTTTCTCTCAAATGAATTCAAGTAACTATGACTGCAGCCACCGAATTGAACCACCAATACCACAGATTGATATTAACTCCCACCGATCCACTAATTAAATCACAAATTGATGTTAATATTGTGGCAATTTTCCACCGACCCATTAACAACTTGATGGCCAATCAAAAATTTTAAACAAAAAATGAATTGATCGAGTGTGTATGGCCGAGTGTATTATGCGGCAACTTCACTCATATTTGCGCTAGTGTCTTAATTCTTTTGCGCCATCATCAAGAAATTCTGCGCCACCATCAAACAGGTTTGCGCCAGATTCATGAAAGTTTGCGCCAACTACAAACAGGTTTGCGCCTTCTTTATGAACCAGCAAGTTGCATTTTCATAGATTAATCCAAATCAATCAAACCTGCAAAATTAATTCTCAAAATTACATCAATACAATCGAAAGTCAAAACTAAACACATATCTAAGAACAATTTCTGATTTACAACAACAAATCAAACTAATTGATTTAACCAGTGATCGAGTCCATTTTCAAAAAAATTCCAAAATTTCAAATATTGAATCCGATTTAGTGAAAGATTTGTGATCAAATCTAAACAAGAAACATTCTAAAACAATTGTCGATCACAATGAAATCAATTTCACACACAAACAACAATTAATCAAAGAAAATTTGATTCAACAGAGAGAGTCCAGAAAAGCAAATTTGTGAATCTTAAAAATTCAAAAAAAAAAAATGAATTCAATCTGATGATCTGATCTTTCTGAATTGGTTTGGTACGACTCTTATACCAATTGCTAATCCCTAATTATCAAGCAATTCTCAAACAAACAAGATTTATCAATCAAGAACTAGAGAGAGAGAGTAGATCTTGAAAACTTCATATATCTCACGTCTCTGGAAATATTACAATGAAAGTGCTTTTTTTTTTACAATTCTTACAAAGCAAACTCCTATTTAAACCACTACACTAATACAAGACTTAACAACTAAGTAAACTAAACATTGACTAATACATTGACTTTCCTTGACTTTGACAATACAAACATTGACTTTCTAATTAAATCTTGGATACAATATTTTGACTTAACAGTGATCATTACTGGTATGGTTCTTATTCCATTACTCCCATTCGAACTGCAACTAACATTCATGGACCCAAATACCAGTGGGTACCAAAGCCTAAAGTTGATTCTATGTTGCAGGCACCTACTGTCAAGGGGGAATAGAAGAACTAAGGCTTCTAAGTAAATCAACTTAGAACCCGTACTTCAACGAAGTTTGACTTCTAAACACAACAGTTTAGGACTCGTACTTTAGTGATCAAAAGACCTTACTCCTGGCATGATAAGAGATTGTACTCAAATACTCGAATGAGAAAATCAACCGTCAAGGGGGAGTACATTCTTTTATGAAATATTTTGCATCCGATAGATATGACGATCTACAATTCACAAGGGAGTTGTATTGATCTCTATCCTGTGCTTTTTCATTGACAATATATTTGAAAGATATGACGGTCTACAATTCAAAAGGGAGTTGTATTTGATCTCTATCTTGTACTATTTCAGACATATTTTAGATGCATAATTTATAGGGGGAGTAAAGGTGATGGCTTCTGATTACAACATATCAGGACCCGTTCTTCAATGTTCAGACTAGGATATTTTGTAAATATCCAGGGGGAGCTTATCTGACCTAAATCATTTTATCATGATTTGAGGGGGAGCTTAAAGGTAAATATCTTCTGATCTAGATCTCTGATTGTTTGAAAGAAGAACAACTTTCGAACATGAAAAACGTTTTCTGAAATGTTCAAACCACTTCTGGTTGTCAAAAGATTTTATGAATTAAGAAGTGTGATTTTAAATGTTTTTCAATTTTTGAGCATTAATGTTTAATTGACCGTGTGTTTCCAAAGATAAATACTTGTGTATTATCTTTTCAATATACTGTCAAGTATTCATACACACCGGTTCAGTACTTCATTTGAAATTGTTATTACCATGTCTCATAACGAACAATTTTTCGATGGTAATACTCCCGTTTGCTTTCAAATATTGTTGAGCATCAATCATCATTTCCAAATTTGTGCTTTCATTGCTAAATTGTTTATATTTGTTCATATAAACAAAATATCCAGTTCTTTGATACCCTAACCATTTTATTTGATCTGATTCATACATTGTCAGATTCTCAAAACAATTCTCTTGATTTGATTTCATTCATTCAATATCTTTGTTTTGAGAAATCTTCAAAGTTCAATTGCTCAAATCTCATGAGTATACATTTTGACAATGTTATCATACATTTTGTACTTAACTGTTCAGTTAAACTGTTGAGCAACTATTCTTTTTAGGACTTACATGGGATTTGTGTGAGAACTTAAACACAACTTCCATGGATTCACGTTAACCAGTGTTTCCTACCCCGGAAATTATCCTTGAGTGATTGAGGGGTGAGGGGTCTTAAATCAAAAAGTGGGGAAGATAACTCATCCGGTTGAGTTTTTCTCAATGCGCTGAGCGGTAAAATGTAAATGAGAGTTTGGTTAGAAGTGAGCTTTAATGACAAAAAGAAAGAGGGTGTGAGAACTGAGTTAAAAGAATATGAAAGCTCTGCACCAAACACTTTCTGTGCCGGGCAGCCACATCTACTGATTGGTTCACATTCTTTGGTGACCATCATTGAAACATGCAGTGGGCCATGCCAACTCTTGTTTTTACCCCACCAACCACTCGTTTCTTTCTTAACAAAGAAATGTTTCATTTTCTTTGGGGACGCAACATATCTGCTATCTAGTCTTCAATCAGAAGATTTATATAATGAAAAAGAAGGATAGTTGCCCCACTTGCGCACCTATTTCATGCACATTGAGTCCGTGTAATATCTGTTGTTGTCTCAACAGTTTACACATTTTTGAGCCTGAGAAAGCTAAGTAGCTTTAATCATTCTACACTTGCACGTACACACAAGGAATGAGTTTTCTAGTCATAACATTCATAGAAAATTCCTTTGTGGTTTTTCGATGATTGAATGGAAGCCGTGGGGAGTGAATATCACAAAAGCTCCTTTCCAAAGTACATCCGTTGTACAAAGTGGCTCCGTGCTACTTATAGGCATACTAACTGTCTCATTTGTTGATTCAGGTTTACAATTCCTATTATATCTGAATTTGAAAATATTCGGATATATACATTTCATGAATTGACGGATACTCAGATCAAAGGACGGAGAATGTAAAATTATCATAAAGGGGAGATTGTTAGTTCATCGCAAAGGAGGAGATCAAAGAATGTGTTGAAATTGAAGAGTTTTGATGATCATGATGTTCACAATCATCAAAAAGGGGGAAAGATTTACAAAGTTCAATTTCAAAGTCAAATCTTAAATCTGAGGGTGAAAAGCCTTTGGATTCAAAGATTGCAGCAGGAAATATTTTATTGGATCTTCTATCCCGTATCATGTGGTGTCTGCTACAAGTCATTTGGATTCAAAGATTGCAGCAGGAAATATTTTATTGAATCTTCTATCCTGTATCATGTGGTGTCTGCTACAAGTTTATACCTCCTACGAGCTGATAGAAACAAGTTCTTAAGCTAAAAGTCAATTCAACTCGCGGTTCAAAGACATATTCTTTGTTTTAAACTGAAGTTGCACCGTGGAATGTCAAGTAACTCGCACATTATCTTTCTTGTGTGCTGATCCAATGTGTTGAGTTTCTATAGTTGAAAGTTGCTTGATAGTGCGTGTTGGTCCCGAAGGTGCTTAACAAGTTTGTAGAAGGGGGGGTTAAATACAAACACATAAATTAAAGTTTAATAAATTGTTTATTGATAAATCAAACTACAATTTACAAGTTTGTTGCGGAATAAGATTAAGACAGACTCAATCTAAACAAACTTAAGAAACACTAAGATGATTGCACAAGAAATTCAGAGAATGGGGGATTAAGAGAGATAGAAAACAAGGGTTTCTATCTGGAGTTCAAGGATTGAGCACTCTCTCAGATGGAGAGGTAATCTTTCTATTTATACCCTATGCATTAAATGCATGGCAGGGCACTTTACACGTGGCGTTCAGTGATTGGCTTTGGGAGTTTGACTTTGGGAGACATGCTTTCGGCCGTATTATGAACAGTGTAGTTGACAGAGTTGTTGTACGATTTGTGGCAGAGACGTGTCCGTTCTGACACATCGTACTGGTTGTGCAAGGTAAGACAAAAGGAGACTTGAGGCATAAGCTACGTGATCTTTTGATCGCTGAATATCTCTTCTTTCAAAGATATAAAGTTCAGCTATCGCTGAAGCTTTTCCTCATGTTCCTTCGCGTATAAGTAGAGTCGTCTTTGCTTCACTGATATCCGCATCAGGTCACTAGTAGACTTGTCTTTGTTCAGTGGCTTCGTCTTTGATTCAGCTATGAACATATGTTGACGCGAGACATGTCTTTTGGGATTACGTTGCTGTTTACATCAGAGACTACCAGCGATAACTGAACAGACTCAGTTTGATCGCTGATAGTGAAACACTAATACATATGAAATGTTTATAAGAAAGGTCATCAGCGATAACTGAACAGACTCAGTCTGATCGCTGATGGTGAAACACTAATACATATTAAAACGTAATTTTCACTAAGTATAGAAGAGGGTCGTTATCAAATCACTGAGAGAGTTTGGATCAACAATCTCCCCCTATTTGATAATGACAAAGTAACTAAAGAAAATTACTTTATGATTCAAAATATAGGAATAAAAAGGACTCATAGAATGCATGTCCCAATTACTATTTTGAGGGATCTTTTACAGTACTGATTGAGTTAAGTACATCACTGTAATTTTCATTTAATTCAGGGATAGAATTACAAGATGAAAATCATAAGTACAAGTGAATAACTAACTACTGTAAGTATAACTAATAGATTACAGAAAAGGAAACTAATCTATCAGCTATTAAAAGAAGACTTAGGAGGATTGATCATATACTCAGGTATTTCTTCTCCTTTCTGTCTTCGTTTCAAAGATTCTTGGCTGATAATTTCTTTGATTTTCTCAGCAGCAGGGGAGAAGTCACACCATAAGCATAAGAGATCCTTGAGATGATTCAGAGGACAGATAGGAATCTCAGAGACTCTTTGAAATCTGAGTTCCTCATCATCATCTCTGAAGAACACTCCATAAGGATCGTCAATTACTTGACCACCTTGGAAAGGACCACCAGGAGGCAGAGATAGATCCAGAACTGAAAGATCGGGAGGAGGACCAAACAGTGCATCTCTTGAAAATTTGATAGAAGTTTCATTCCTGATGATGGCGATGTCTTCAGAGGAGGAGGACCCAATTCTTCTCTTGAGTTTCAAAGATTTGGGAGGAAGAGGAGATGGCAGCTTTAGTACAGAGGCGACTCTATTTATGAGGGCTTCAAGAAGTCCTTCAATGTAGCCTCTGTATGTAGATTTGTATTTCTTCAGCGCATCCCAGAACTCTAACCATTCCGTAAATCCGAAGCTCTCAAGTTTGGATACGTACATAGCTTTTTGGGTTCCATCCTCTCTGGTATATCTCCATGGTCACTGAGAGTTGATCCTTCTTCTTGCGACCAGAGATAGTCACGGCTGATATCGGAAGAAGATCAGAACGATAATCCATCTTCTGTTTGCACCATTCGATAGACCTATCGTTGATCTCTTGTTCTTTGGAGCGTTCCTCTTTAATTTCTTTCAGCAGTGCAGCTTGAACTTCCACAGGCTTGCTTTTCAGCTTTTTGTCCTTGACTAGAGAAGATTGAATCTTTAAAGCGAGTTGGGCATCTTGTATGCATTCAGCGATCAGCTTCTCAGCTTTGGCAGATTCTTCTCTTTCGGCTTAAGTGAGAAAGTCGAGCTCTGTGGATGTTTGAAGAGGGACTTTCAGCCGTTGACTTTCTAGTTGAGCGATCATTTCAACTCTTTTCTTCACCACTTCCTCTAACCAATGAGATGGTTGAGAGGGCCTTCCTGGATGGACCAGGGAATATTCTTCTTCTTCTTCTTCTTCATCAATCTCAGTGATAGAGATTGGGATTATTTCTTCAGCGATAGTATCTGGAGTTATTTGTAGTTCAGAACCCTTAAGCAGGGGTGAGAACTGTCTGAGAAGGATGCTCCCCCTCAGATTGTGATCCAGTCCTCAAGCATTCTTCAGCGATTGGTTACTTGTCTTTGCTTTGCGAAGGAGCTTTGAAGATGTATCACCTCTCACCCCTGCTTTGACAGCCTCTTGCGAAGTTGTCCCTGATGCGACGTTCGGCTTGGAGAACCACATAGATTGGTCTTCTTCATCGTCGTCATCGTCATCGGAGGGTTGATCATTTTCTTGATTATCAAGATCTAGATCATCTTCCTCTTCATCTTCTTCTTCCTCATCATCTTCAAAGAGAATAGAATGAATAGATGAGGATTCTTTTACCTTCTCCCCCTCAGATTGAGAGGGAGGTTTCTTTGGAGTCTTAGCTTCCCCAGCAGCAGCGATAGATGTTTCTACAACTTTCTCCCCCACTTTGTCATTATCAGCGGTGGGGGGTTGCTCAGCTGCCGGAGTTGTTGTTGAAGCTTTTAGCACTTGGACGTCAGCCTCCAGACGCTTGACCCGGTCTTCAACCGCAGGGATGTCGCACGTGGCATCATGGATGAATTCCACAGCGATGTTGAGGTTGGTCCGATCATCTTCAGTGAAGGAGGGAGGCAGCGCTGGAGCTGGTGCATTCACCTTTTGTAGAATATGCTGAAGAAGGGACGTGTAGAGGTCAACCTTTGAAGAGAGACCCCGAACTTCAGCGGTAAGAGACTCAAATCGCCCCTGAAAGAGTTGAGAGGACTCTTTGAGTTGGACGACTTGTTCTTCAACAGCTGAAAGTTGTGAGTTCTCAGCTTTAGATGAGCAGGTCGCGGTCAACTTCTTCAGCTCCTCACCAGCCTGATTGATGGTGATGGTGGTGTCGTTGATGGTGTTGGTGAGGGCGTCCACCTTCTCTCCCAGACTGTTGACATGCGTGTCAACAGACGCCAAACTAGGACCTGAAAATAATGTTAGTTCAGATACGGGCTTATTTGGAGAGGTGGGGAAAGAAGTGTTTAATCCTATAGGTGTACCTGACGTATCAAACATTTTGTAGAACTGCATAGATTCCTCAAAAGTTTGATGTTCAGGTCCTATAGGGAAATAAGAGGTAGCGGGTTCAGAGACCAAATGAGTAGAAAAGGGAAGAGTTTTGGGGATAGAAGTAGGGATGGGGTTAATCTCAGCGAATGTGATAGTAGGTGGGGTCACTGATGATGTGACAGCGTTCGAGATCGCTGACACGGCAGTATGAGTGACTGCTGAAGTTGTGGAGGAAAGACCCACAAATGCATCTAAGGTAGCTTATTGAGAAGCTCCCTCAGGTATAGTACTAGAGGGTGTACTTTCCTTAGTCTTTTTGGCCTTTTTGGAAGGACCAATCGGACTAGCTGATGGTCGTTTTGAAGTAGTGGTAGCGACAGGGATAGCAGACGAAGGAACCGTCTGCGTGGTCACTGAAGATGAAGAAGAATGGAGAGAGAGACGAGAGCGAAGGAGAGAGATACTTACCTCGTCGGCGAGTGGCTTTACCTCCAGTGATCGTTGACCTACCCTGGCAAAGGTGCCATCATCTTTGGTGGGATAGGTGTTGGGATAGAGGAACTTGATGTACGTACATATGAAACGTACGTACGAGATCTTGGGATCTCGTTCAGGCTTCTCTAATCTCGACCTCAGGTCTTCAAAGATTGCTGTGGTGTAGTCAAAGTTTTGACCAGCGATAACGGAGCAGGCCATCTGCAGTTGTGTTTTACTGGCTTGATCCAGCGAACCACTCTTCCCGCTCATGCACTGAATTATGTGCGAGAAGATAAAGTTCAGTTGTGAGGGCATCTGAGCTTTGAGGATCTTGGTGAGCTTCTTGTTGGGAATAGAAGATCTCGGTTTGTTTTCCCAACAATAACCCATTGCGTCCAGAAATGATATCAGCTCATCATCAGTGGGGAGTGCGTCGAACCCACTCTTTGGTTTTTCAGGGAATCTTAAAGATTTCCTGAGGCTAAGAGCGGTCATGCTCCCTGGCCCCAAGTCCGTGTGCTGAAAGAGATAGCAGGGACTCGTTCACCTTTCTTGTTGGTGAGTTCAGTTGCATCAGCAGTGAACCAGAACTGCTGGAGTAGAGTCTTGGAAGGCTTAGGATCCACAGTGATCGCGTAAGCTATACATGACTGCTTGAGGATCCACAGAATTTGTCAGCTTTGAACTCGAGTCTTGCCAAATGATTACATTTAGTAATCTCAACTTCAGTGAGAGCGAATCGTACATGCTTGGAAGCAACGATTGAATACTGTGTCATTTCTGTTATGGAAAGAAGCATAATAGAAGAAATGATTTAGATTAAAAATAATATGACTACCAGTTTCCATAGAAGAAGGGAAACTGGAAAAATATCAAGTTATTTTTAGGAATAGAAAAATAGTGTTCTGGGTAGAAAGAATGAAGAACACTTTAAAAACCAAAAGGTTTTTATTGAAAAACATAAAATTAGAAAGAATGATCTTTAGTTTTAAAAAAAAAACGTTTTATAAAATCCATGAAGAACAAGAACGAGTATGATTTAAAAAAGAATAGAAAGCATACGAACAATGCACATAAACATGAAATAAACTTGTTTATTTTGAAGAAGAAGAGTTGCAGGTTCAATATTCTGGGTTTACTTGCTTGAGTGTTCTTGAGATAGAAAATGTTTCTTGCGTTGACAGTTTTGAAAGCGTAAACCGTATAAAGGAGAGAAGAATTCCTTTTATACGAAGAGAGAGAAGAGAGAGAGTAGGAATGAAGCGGGAAAAGAAAGGATCATCATGACATTGACACGTTCCACGAAGTTGATTGGATAGAAGAGCAACGGACGAACGTGTCAGAAAAGGCATGTCGTGGATTGTCGGTTCAAATGACGTCATAGAAGAGAGAGACTGTTTATTTGTCCGTCTTGAAATTATCACTGAAGAAAAGTCAGCGATAAATTTTCCTTTTTTTTTAAAGTATCCCTGATTGTAAAGAGAGGGATAGATTTTCCTTTTAAAGGATCACTGACTAGAAATATCAGTGATTAATGTATTTTTCAAAAAGCTTTTAATCATTTGAAGAAAGTTCAGTGATTAAAGTTTATATTTTGAAGAAAAACATCTTTGAGGGAAAGGAGAGAACATACCTGAGAGTCAGAATGTTTATCAGAGAGAATGATGAGAGGGGAACTTTTGATTACTGACACAATACATGAACGCTGAAGAATTATTCTTCGAGGTTCAGCATTCCAAGCTCACTGATGAGAAAGTTGAACCTTGTCTCATCAAGAGGTTTGGTGAATAAATCAGCAAGCTGAAAGTCAGTAGGGATAAAGTGAAGTTCAATATCACCATTCATCACATGATCTCTGATAAAGTGATATCTGATCTCAATGTGTTTCGTTTTTGAATGTACCACTGGATTATTTGCTATAGCGATAGCACTAGTGCTGTCGCAATAGATAGGAATCTTTGACAGCTGAAGGTCATAATCTAATAGTTGATTTCTCATCCACAAGATTTGAGAACAACAACTTCCAGCCGCTACGTATTCAGCTTCAGCTGTGGAAGTGGACACAGAATTTTGCTTCTTGCTTGTCCAGCTTACCAGCTTTCCTCCCAGGAGTTGACATCCACCAGTGGTACTCTTTCTGTCAAGTTTACAGCCTGCAAAATCACTATCAGAATAACCAGTTAGATCGAACCCTGAGTCTTTGGGATACCAAAGACCGAGGTTAGGAGTTCCTTTCAGATATCTGAAAATTCGCTTTACAGCGATCAAATGGGATTCCTTGCGTTCAGATTGATAGCGTGCACATAAACAAGTAGAGTACATAATGTCAGGTCGGCTCGCTGTTAGATACAGCAGGGAGCCTATCATTCCTCTATAGGCAGTGACATTAACAGGTTTACCAGAAGGATCTTTGTTAAGTGTCAGGGGTGGTGCCATAGGAGTTTTCATCGCTGAAGTTTGTGTGAGATCAAACTTCTTCAGCATATCTTTAACATACTTAACTTGGCAGATAAAAGTACCTTTGTCAGATTGTTTAATCTGAAGACCAAGAAAATATGTCAGCTCACCCATCATACTCATTTTATATTCTTTCTTCATTCTTTCAGCGAAGCGAGTACACGAGAACATCCACTATCGAGATACCAGATGCCCTTTGATCCCTGCATATATAAAGAAGATTAAGCGTTGTTTGGTACCCACTTTTCAATGGGTCCTTCAGAGTTAGTGGATAAGGAAGATTCAGCAGTCTTCACAGCTGATGAAGATTCAGCTTCAGTGGTAATCTTCACTTTGGTTAATTTCTTAACCTTAGTGGTATGTTTCACTTTGGTTGATTTTTCAACTTTGGTGACTTTCTTTGCCTTAGAGGCATTTTTCTTCACTTTAGCTGTTTTATCAGCTTTGGTGGTATTTGGACATTTACTTGCAATATGATCAGTAAAACCACAGTGATAGCATTTTCTGTATTTGAAAATGGGTTTAGGATCAGTAGAAGGTTTTGCAAGTTTAAGATGAGCAGGACCAGGTCCGAGAAGGCTTTTCTCATGAGATATGGGAAGGATTTTCATTTCTTCAGATCTCGTTGGTCTAAGGTCAATCTTTAGCTTCGGAGGACAGAGATAAAAAATTTCTATCACAGAGCTAGAGGATTGCTTAGCTGAAGGTTTAGAAGGAATTTTCAGCTTTGCTTTCCTGGTTGTCTTCTGAGGAAGGAGAATTGAATTTCCTTTATCCGTAGACTTAGTGTCTTTGGATTTTTCCTCAGAGATGGGATTTGAAGAAGAACAGGGATAGAATTGATTATAAGAAGTGTCAAAGAAAGATGTGACAAAAGTTCCAAACTTAAGCGAGGAACTTTCTTCTTTAGGATCATCCTGTGGTGTCCAAAAACCAAGACTAGTTCTATCACTTTCAGAAGTTTGAGCATTTATTATCTCAGAGATCTTTGTTGATGATTTGCACCATTTTTCAACATGAGCCTTTTCTGCTTTTAGAGCAGCGATGGCTTGTTCGCGTTCAATGCTGATGATTTCATTTATAATGACTTGATCTTTCAACTTTTCTTCTAAAAGATTTAGTTCACTGATCTTTTCATGACATTTCTCTAGCTCTTGAGTTAAATATACATTTTTATTTTCAGCTTGAGTTTTGACGTTTAGAGCATTATAAAGGTCAATCGTCAGCACATCAACAACGCGACTTCTCTCAGCTTCAGGCAGAGAGGGATTTGTAGAGATAGATACCTGAGATGATATGTAGCTCATAGAAGGTTCAGATGGTTCTTCTACTTCTTCTTTAATCTCAGCCATGAGGCAAAGATTAGCGACTTCTTCTTCATCAGAAGATGATTCTTCTGATTCAGCCCAGTCATGTTCTTCAGCGATGAGACCTTTACCTTTTCGCTGATAGCTTTTCAGCTTTTGATATTTGTTCTTCAGCTTATGGTATTTGTCATCACTGGATCTTCTTGAGGTAGAAGGTTTGAAGACCTTTTTCGACCTGCACTCACTAGCAAAATGTCCAATTTTTTCGCAGTTATAGCAAGTGGCTGTAGCCTTATCAACCGGAGTTGATTTTGGCTTTTCAGTAAGCGAGAGAGGTTTACTTCTTCGGAAGTTACTTTTTCTTGCAAATCTCTTAAAAGAGTTTGTCAAGAGTGCTAAGGACTCATTAAACTCTGAAAGATCATGGTCTGATAGATCCTCGGATTCAGAATCTAACTCAGTGATGGTGAGAGTAGATCGCTGAGATGGAATTATCTCTGACGAGACTAAAGTAACAGGAGTGCTTTTGGAGTCTTTAGAATCTTTTACAAGATTCTTCTTCAGGAGATTAGATTGCTCATAGTTGAGCAATATTCCATACAGAGTGCTTAGAGAGAGAGTATGTAAGTCTTTTGTCAGCTTAAGACATATTGAATAACTGTCCCAACTTTCAGGAAGACTTTCCAAGAATTTTGTTAGGACCTCAGAATTAGAATAGGTCCTTCCAACAGTTCTTAGGTCAATGATCAGGCAGTTAAACCGCTGATGAATGTCAGCAAGAGATTCATTCTTACCAGCGATAAAACTTTCATACCGTCTTACCAAGTTAATCTTTCGAGTCTCTTGAATTTCAGTGGTGCCCTCATATTGAACACATATGGTTTCCCACATTTCTTTAGAAGTTTTCAGATGCATGATGGAATGGAAAACTTCATCAGGCAGAGCCATTGAGATAATGGTTTTTGCTCTTGCTTCTATTCCTACCTTCTTTTTATCTTCATCACTCCACTTTCTTATTTCCTTAACGACATATCGTTCAGGGACAGCTTCAGTGGTGGCAGTAGCGGGAACCGCAGCTATAATTCTAACAGGTTCATAGGGTCCGTTTTCTATATATTCAGGTATAGTAGGATCTGCGCCTTCAAGAAATAGCATCATTCGATTTTTCCATAGAGAAAAGTTATCTCTGCTAAATCGAGGAGGTTTAGAAAGTGAACCATTATCATAGTAGTTTGTGTTTATGTTTAGTGCCATTTTAGAATAGCAAGGAAGAGTATACACCAAGATCTTGTTTATTAGATTAAACAAACTGCTCTGATACCACTTGTTGGTCCCGAAGGTGCTTAACAAGTTTGTAGAAGGGGGGGGGGGGTTGAATAGAAACACAGAAATTAAAGTTTAATAAATTGTTTATTGATAAATCAAACTACAATTTACAAGTTTGTTGCGGAATAAGATTAAGACAGACTCAATCTAAACAAACTTAAGAAACACTAAGATGATTGCACAAGAAATTCAGAGAATGGGGGATTAAGAGAGATAGAAAACAAGGGTTTCTATATGGAGTTCAAGGATTGAGCACTCTCTCAGATGGAGAGGTAATCTTTCTATTTATACCCTATGCATTAAATGCATGGCAGGGCACTTTACACGTGGCGTTCAGTGATTGGCTTTGGGAGTCTGACTTTGGGAGACATGCTTTCGGCCGTATTATGAACAGTGTAGTTGACAGAGTTGTTGTACGATTTGTGGCAGAGACGTGTCCGTTCTGACACATCGTACTGGTTGTGCAAGGTAAGACAAAAGGAGACTTGAGGCATAAGCTACGTGATCTTTTGATCGCTGAATATCTCTTCCTTCAGAGATATAAAGTTCAGCTATCGCTGAAGCTTTTCCTCATGTTCCTTCGCGTATAAGTAGAGTCGTCTTTGCTTCACTGATATCCGCATCAGGTCACTAGTAGACTTGTCTTTGTTCAGTGGCTTCGTCTTTGATTCAGCTATGAACATATGTTGAAGCGAGACATGTCTTTTGGGATTACGTTGCTGTTTACATCAGGGACTACCAGCGATAACTGATCAGACTCAGTTTGATCGCTGATAGTGAAACACTAATACATATGAAATGTTTATAAGAAAGGTCATCAGCGATAACTGAACAGACTCAGTCTGATCGCTGATGGTGAAACACTAATACATATTAAAACGTAATTTTCACTAAGTATAGAAGAGGGTCGTTATCAAATCACTGAGAGAGTTTGGATCAACAGTGCGTTCAGTCGAGGCTACTATACATTGAATCTGGGTACAAAGTTGAAATTATGAATACCAAGAGCTTTATTCAAGGGGGAGGTTGGAAAGACATGAAGACATGCAACACCAAAGTTCTTCAAAGATTTAAGAGGGAAAGAAGATCAATACCTAAAGATTTCAAGAAGATAAATGCTTTATTCAACTTTAGGGGGAGATTGTTAGGACTGAAAGTCCTGTGCGTTGAAAGTTGTATAACACATTTATAAGGGTTCAAATTGTATTTATTTGATAGTTGAGTTGTAAATGGGCCTCAAGCCCATTAGGCTTATACGTTCCATATATAAAGTGTTTTCTAATCCTAGAATTAGGTTAGAGAAGTTTAGATCTCATTCATAATTCTCTAGTCAATAGGTTTACTTTGCTTATCAGATATTCTCTCTATAAACCTAAACCTTTCTTGAATATTAATCATATGACTAGAGGTTGTGATTCATTAACTGTGCTTCATTGATATTATTGTTCGTGATTGCACTGTATTGGGATCTACATCACACCTGTTCTGAGTTGTGATCAATTTCATTGATTTTTTGTTGTAATTGTTCAAATTGTGTTTGTACTGTGTTCACATGATCTATTAGAACATTCTCGTCCAATTTGTATAGACAATTGCACTGTAATTCACATTTGATTTCTCATTTTTGTGTTTTGTCGAGTTTTGAGTTTTTACGCATTGTATTGTTGATCGAGTTGTATTTTGGGTTGTTTTTGTTGAAATTGAGCACTTGTAATCTGTTCTAGTTGTAATCGTGGTCAAATTGGTGTAATTTCATAAACAAATTTTATTATTTGAGTTGTTTTTGGATTGATCACAATGTTTTTGAGCCGAAAACCCAAATAACTCGCAAGATCCACGAAATCCGCATGTTCTTGAGCAGATTTCACATGGAACTTGAATTTTGAGAAAGCTAAGGAAGGAATTCGCATGGCATTGTGTACGAAAAGGACATATTTCGCACAACCTTACATACGAAAAGTAATTCTTTATTGTGCTAAGGGAGAATTTCACATCACACAGTGAGCGAAAAGATGGAATTCGCATCGTGAAAAAGAAAAATTTTCTAAGTCCAAAATTCATATCGATACGTAAATCTCAGAGGGGTGAATTTGGATAAGTCGGGAATTCACATAATCTTCTTCGTGCAAAAAGTTCAAAGTCTGAGAAGTGCTAAGTTCAGAATTCATATCTCTCCTTGTGCGAAAAGCCATAATTCACATCTAATGGCGTGCAAAAAGGTGGAATTCGCATAGTGTTGCGTGCGAAAAGCTTTGGATATTTGTTCTTTGGTGTGCAAATTTCAGTGATTGTGCGGAAAGTTGGTTATTTGGTGTGCGAAAAGTTTTGGAAACTCAGTGGTGTGAGGATTCTACACTTAGGAAATTTTTGGAATTTTTATGGAAATTTTTCTAAGTTGATTTTTTGTTGATTGTCTGATTAACGATTGTTCCGAGCTACTTTCTTACAGAATATTAAGATGTCTCAAGGTTACAATTATGAGTTTGGATAAATGAATATTTCTGAAACTAAAGCCAATATTAAGCATCTTGCTAGACAGTTGTCAATCTACACTAGAATGGCAAATGACTGCTCAAAGGAAAACACAAAATTAAAGCTAAGAAAGCTGAGTTGCAAAGTAAAGTCTCTGATCTTGAATCCAAAGTAAAAGATCTGAAAAGCAAATCTGAAAGCCAAGATATTAAAGCAGAAAGTGATAAATTAAAAGAGAAAGTGTTTCGTCTTGAAGTGGAGATAAATGCGCTGAAAGAAGAAGCTTCTCTTGTAAAAGACAACTCCTGTGTGCAAGAAGAACTGAAGAAGGTTGAATAGAACATAATTTTTTAAGAAAGAACGAATACTGAGCTGAAGAAGAAGATTTTGGAATTGGAAGCTCAAATTGTCAAATTCAAACAAGAAGTCTCTGTCAAAAAGAGTGAGGATATAGTCAAAGGATTAGAATTTGCAAATACAAAGCTACAGAAGAAGGTATCAGTTTTAGAAAAGCAGATTGCTAAAGAAAGAGAAGATTTTGACAAGGAAAGAAAGAATTTTGCTCAAAAGTTTTCTGATTTCTCAAGAAGTCATTTGAAGAGAAGAAATCCATTGAACTCAAATGTTCAAAACTTTCTGAGCAAGTAACAGATTTTGAGAAAGTGATTATTATGGAAATAGACAAATTTGAGAAAGAGAAGAAGAAAGTTTAGCAGAAGAATGTTGGTGTTTTTAAAGAACTATCTTATCAGAGAAAGACTGTAGAGAAAGATTTTGAAGAGGAAAGGAAAGTGTTTGAGGCTGAAATAAAGAAGCTGACAAGGAAATTATTTGAACTAATCAGCTACTGCTCTGAAAGAGAAGAATGCAAAGTTTGAATTGCATAAGAAGTTTGACCTGCTTTCAAAGGAAAGAAACGACTTGTCTGCAAAGATAACAGAGCTTGAAGAAATCATGCTCAAGGTGAAATTGACTGAACAAAAGACGCCAGAATCAATTGTTCAATCACCGAGAGATGATTTAGCTGAACCAGAATGCTCATTGAAAACAACTTCAAGTTCATATCAAACTCATGTTTCTTCAAGAGGCCAGTAAAATCTAAAGATCAGATTCATCCTTCTAACCTTTTCTATGATTGAAGTGTTGATGGTTCAGGTAGATCTAAAAAGACAAATGGTAACGGAAAGTGGATTTGGATAAGAAAAGGATCCTCAAATGAGAAGAAGGATCAAAAATCATTTGTGCATACACCGAATGCTAAGAAGAACAATGCTCTGAAAGGTAAATCTTTTGGGAAACCTGATCTTGTTAATAATGTCAATCAACTGATAAGGTTAGCACAAAAGAAAATAAATTGTTCTTATTGTGGCTCAAATGATTTTTAAAGTAAAAATTATGTGAATTACTGGTATGGTTCATATTACGTTTCTCCTAATAGAACTACAACTAACAAACCATAACCCAAATACAGTGGGTACCAAAAGCTCAATCTGTGTTGCAGGCACCCAAAGTTTAGGGGGAGTAAAGAACAATGGTTTCTGATTACAATAGATCGGGACCCGATCTTCAATGTCAAGTTGGATGACTTCTGAGTAAAGCAGCTCAGGACTCGAACTTCAATGTCAAAGGATTGTACTCTGATACATAAAAGATGATCAATCTTCAAGGGGAGTACTTATTATTTCTTCTGATAAATTTGTGAATACAAATTTTCTGGGGGAGTTTGACTTCTGAATTTACTTCAATCCTAGTAATTCAGAACTCGGTTTAATGATTAAGGATTTTGCAAATGTTAAAGGGGAGCTTATATGTTATATATATTTTTACTGATATATTTTCTTATTTTTCAGGGGAGATTATGATTGTTATTTTTAGGGGGAGTTACTATTCTCAACGGAGAATATGTGACAATGGCTTTTGAATAACTTAGTTTAGAACCCGACTTTCAAAGTTTTCTGATCATTGTTGAATATGCTTAACGATCAATCTTTTCACAAAATGTTTGTTAAGTTTAAGGGGAGTTTATGAAATATTAATGATGATATCTTTTTGACTTTTTACAGATATATAAGGGGGGTATATCTGATGTTTTCGTCAAAGGGGAGTGAAATAGATAAAATATTCATTTAAAGCAGAGTTAAGAATTCTTTACTGCAGGTATATTTTTCTAATTCTTAATCTCTATCATATTTGAAAGAAGAACGACTTTCAGGTATGAAAAACGGTTTCTTAAACGTTCAAACGACTTCTTATTCTTTAAATGATTTCATGAATTTTGAAGTGCGTTCTTAAATATTTTTCATATCTGTGCTTTATTGTTTAACTGACCGTGTGTTTCTAAAAGACTAATACTTGTGTATTGTCTTGTCTATATACTGTCAAGTATTCTTACACACATCGGTTCAATACTTTTATTGACTTTGTTATTACCATGTTTCTAAACGATAAATATTTCGATGGTAATACTCCCGTTTGAATTTCACTGTTATTTGAGTATCAAATGTTAATTCTAGATTTTGTGATTTTATTGTCAATATGTTTATGTTTGTTCATATAAACACCTTTCAATTCTTTGATACCCCAAGATATTCATTTTTCATGATATCTGATCAGTTGATACATTGTCAGATTCTCAAAACACTTAACTTGATTTCATTTCATTTCATTCAATTTCTTTGTTTTGAGAGATCTTCAAAGTTCAAAGAAATCAAATTTCATTCATATTTTTAATGAGCATATATTTTCTGACAGTGATATATTGTGCTTATCTTTCAAGATAAATTGTTGAGAAACATTTCTTTTAGGACAAATTTCATGGGTTCAATGTATGAGCTTATCAGAACTTCTATGGATTCACAATAACCGTTTTTCCTACCCAAGAAGTTATTCCTGGTTGATTGAGGGGAGATGGGTCAAAATCAAAGAGAGTGGGTGTGTGATGAGGTAAAATGGAAAAGAGAGTTTGGTTAGAAGTGAGCTTATATGTTTAAAAAAAAGAGGGTGAGAGATCAGAGTAAAATAATATCAAACTCTGCACCAAATCTTTTCTAAGTCGGGCAGCCAGATTATCTGTTCGTTCACATTCTTTCGTGACCTTCATTGAAATAGGCCCTAGCCCATGCCAACTCTTGCATAAACCCCACCTACTACTCATCTTTTTCTCAAAAAAAAGATGTTTCATATTTCTTTGGGGACACAACACATAATCTATCATATATTTATCTGAAAGATTTGCATATTGAAAAAGAAGGAAGTTACCCCACCTTCGACCCTTTATCATGCACATTGAGTCTATGTAATACTTGTTGTTGTCTCACCAATTTAGATATTTTGAGCCTATTTAAAGCTACTTTTGCTTCAATCATTTCTACACATGCATGAGAACACAAGGAATAAGTTTTCTTGTCTTAAAATTCATAGAAAACTCCTTTGTGGTTTTTCAATGATTGAATGGAAGCCCTGGGAGAGTGTACATCAAAAAGATCATTTCCATTGTGCATCCGTTGCACAAAGTGGCTTCGTGCTACTCATAGGCAGTATAACTGATTCATATTTTTTCTGAATTTGAAAAGATTCGGATAAATACATTCATGCATTGACGGAGAAACTATTCTCTTCGGGGAAGATTGCTTATCTTTTTGAATGGGGGAGATTGTTTCTACTTATCATGAAGACTATGCTTATCTTGTTGATTTGGGGGAGATATTATCAAAGGCGGTGCTGACATTGAAAAGTTTTGACGATTCTGATTTCTCATCATTCATCAAAAAGGGGGAGATATTTCAAGAATTTCAAAGTCAGATTTATGCTGATCTTATCAAAAAGGGGGATAATTGCTCAAAATTCAAATTTCAAATCAAAGCAAAGTCTGATGATTATCAAGTTGAAGAGATTTTCTGAAAGTTTGCTTCATTTTTGTAAACTAATGGAGAGACTGTAAAAGATTTAAAAGTTGATAAAGAAAGACAGAGTAATCGTGTTGAAAAGAATTCCGAAGAAGGAGATTCTCAAAGATTTAAAGTTGTTAAAGACTCAGTGTTGAAGATTTTACAACTGTGAGAAGACCTGAAGATTATTGTCAATTTTTTTTAATCTTGAATCCAAAGGGGGAGATTGTTGAGTCATGTATTGTATTCAAGATTAAAGAGGGTCAATGTTGTAAATAGTTGTAAAGTTGTGTTTGTTTGTAAAAGTCTTGTAAGTCAAAGTATTTGACTTTGACGTTAGCTTTGTGTTGTAAGGTCACTTGTGTTGACCATATAAATAGTTTGTGTCTTGTTGTAATCATTAGGTAGTTGAGATTAGGGAGAGATCAAGAATATGCATCCTAGAGAGAGAAAGTGTGACAAATAGGTATATGGCACACTGTGAGATTTGTGATTTGGAGATCATTGTAATACATTGTTTGATTAATATAAAGATGATTTCTACATTCTTATGTGTGATTGTATGCTTGGATCTGGAACTTTCATAAACAATTTTTACCAAATCAATCGAAATCAAGTAATAGCAAGTCAATCAATATGTTAAAATCCAAAATCATTTACCAAATTTATCATCAATTTACACAAAAAAAATCAAATCAAATCTTAGCAACTGAGAACAGTAGTTTTTTTTTATACCACCGTCTTCTCCTTTTGATATCAGCGTCGTCCGTCGTCACCAACAAAATACACACCCAAAATAAATCCACACAAAACATAGATTGGAATTGATATATGAGAATAGTAGGTTTTTTTTAGAATCAATACATGAAATTATGCTTGGAATTGATTCCTTTTTCTTCGATTCGATACCTATTCCTTTTTTGTAGAGCGAGGGTTGGCGGAAAGAGTTGCAGTGGTGGATCTATTGTCGTTGGAAAAAGATGCTGCCGGCAGCGGAGATTGTCGGGAGAAGGGGGAGGAAATAGACGAGATGGCATGAAAAAATCGTGAAAAAGGGGCGAGAAGAAATCAGGGAGCGTTTTTTATCAGGGTCAAGGGTGGAAATTTTTTGGGCTGAATCTGGACAACTGTGGTATTTAGGCTGTGCAAATAAGCTCGTCTATTTTTTATTAAGCCGTAAGTAAACACTTTAAAAGGATGGATATGAATAATATGAATATGAATAATATGTGTATATAGTCTTTATATATGTGTCAATAGGGTGGGTATATACATACATATATATTATCCATACATGACTTAATGACAAACCAATCAAACAAGTGGCCTTTAATGAGTAATGTATGTATATGAATAATATGTGTACATAGTCTATATATATGTCTCAATAGTGTGTGTGTGTATGTATATATATATATATATATATAGGAATTTACAGTGTTTATTTATTAGGTTTTGGTTTCGGTGAAAAAGGATGTTATGGATGGTGAGAAGGGTAAGAAGGGATCTCCATCCTTGGATCAATTTCAATAGAAAATCAACACTAATGAGATGTGTAACACCCTCAAATTTGGAAAGAGCGACTAATTTAAAATTTTCTAAATACATCAATTGAAAGATAAATTCCCTTCTAACGAGCAACCAATAACTGAATCACCTAAAATTACAAGTTAAGATTTAATATCAGTGACTACAGATCAAACCTTACACAAGGTCTATAATAGGGACGAGTGTTACTAAAATCCAACAATGGTCGCTACTTCCAAGTCACATAAGACGTCCTCGAAAGACTAAGTTCTTCTCGTGCATCTAACTAGCACTCCACTCTTCACGATGTCGTTAATACCATTCCTCAACTAGAATCTGATGCACATGCCGACAAATAAAAAAGGTTAGGCTTAATGCCTCGTGAGTTCAAGCAGTTTTCATCTATAATATAAAATAGTAAAACTGAAAAGATGTTATTTAAAACACAATTTCTCAAATGAAATGTATTTAATATAAATGCAACATCCTTTCCAAACCCACCATTTCATGATAAGAATTCATTAATCAAAACATTCATTTATCATGAGATCAAAACACAATACTCATCCAAACAACAATAAGGTTAAATATTCCAATAACGAAAATACGGGTAGAAACTTTATTATCCAAAACACCCAAAGGACGTGAGTAAGGTGCAATATTCAAAACAACAAAACATGAATAAGTTCCAAGATGTCAGAACCATAAAATATGGATACACTCCATACTCAAAACAACATTGAAAACATGGATAATACATTATCTAGAAATAACACCTTTCAATGATAGGGAGACCCGTTTCCATCAAGTGGCAGAACACTAAGTCAGCCACATCGAGATGTTGACGGGAAAATCACCCCCAACATACAAGCCTTGGTAATTACTCTTATTGGGGATAAGATAAGAACATCATAACTCCTTAGTTAGTCCCTAAGTTACAAGATGAGAAAACCAAAACTCCGGCTAAAATCAAAGGTTCTAAAGTGAGAACACCAAAACTCTTCACTTTGTCCCAAACCATTGATATCAAGAAGAGATAATCAAAACTTCTCTTTTGTCACAAACCAAAAAGGGGCCAAGATGAGAACATCAAAACTCCTCACTTGAATAAACCCTATGGCTCCAAGACGAGAACATGAAAACTCCTCACTTGGCAAAACAAGACTAACACATATGCCTATGGATCCAATGCATTGCAGTCTAAATTACATGACTCTAAATGAATGACCAACGCACTCAAAACATGTAATTCTCAAATAACAAATTGCAATAAATGCATATCATGTCCAAGCTTAACATATAGCAAAGAAAAGTGGACAAATGTCCTCAAGACTCATCTGAGTCAAAACCGAGCCAATAACTCTACAATTCAATTGACTATTCAATAAAAGTCATTATAATCCAATAATAAACGAAAACCTAAAGTTCATAAAACTTATGCTCAAAAGATGTTAATACCCTTATTATTGATTCAATGGTTGGGAAAAATCCCAAAACACACCATAACTTCAATAAAACATTTCCAAATAAGTAATGACACTCAAATGTGCCCAACAACTTAATCATTTTTTTTATTTCTAGAATGATTTATTAAATTAAAATACCAAGGGTGTATAAACCACAAATAATCCCATAAGAGGGACAATCATCAATATAACACTCTTATGGTTTATTCATCAAAATACTCAAATATCCCAATCACATGCATATTTCAAGATTTATTAACTAAATGTAACAAATATGAAAAACTAATCAAATAACCCACATATTCGATAAATATCAAGTAAAACACATTAATACTTCATAATAGACATTTTTGGCATGTATATAGTTTTCATAAAGCAACTTAAACTCACCTTGCTAGATTTAGGATAAATCTAGGTTTTACCCAATCTTGAGCATCCTTTGGTGAAAGCTTTAGATACATAAACATCCATCAGTAGAAAATATATATGGGTCACAACAAAAGCCTTAGTCAAAACCTCTAATCATTCAAATTACCCAAAATTGGTCAAAACTTCAAAACATGGATGACACATCAACATAAATTCTCTAGGGAGGTTAAAATGAAAGGTTTAGAAGGTTAAGATGGGCTTACAATTCGTTTTTAGGAAAAGCCCCAAAAACTAGGTCAACAATGGTGAGAGATAGTTGGAGAAGATGGAGATCTTGAGTTTTCATCCACAAAGCTTGAATCTCTAGCTTTAAATCTCTTAAAAGTCTTGAAGATTTCGATTTTGGAGGAGTAAATAATGCGTGGGCCAAAAATGAGAGAGATAAGAATGGGTAGGTGAGAGTTGAAATGAGGGAAACGGCGAAAAGAAAACAAAAATCGGATTTTAAAGGGGGTGCAGGTCTTCCCCGCTTCACTGGTGTGAAGCATTTCTTCACTGGTGTTAGGAAATGCTTCTAGAAAACCTTCTGCCCACCTTATCTTTCACTGGCGTGAAGAAAAGCTGCCAGAAAATGAGTTTTCTTATCTTTTTAACACCAAGCTTAACCACTTCAAGGTATCGATTAAGGTTTATTCTAATGTCAAAGATGCATTTAGAGTCCCAAAATATACGTACAAAAATCTGGGTGTTACAAGATGCACCGAGATGCAACAGATTAATTCCATTATAAAGCGCAATTCATGGGAGAGCATGAGATTAAAAGTGATTAAGGGTGGAGATCCATTCTTACACTTCTCACCTTAATTCTTTTTATTACACGATCCTTCGTCATATGTATTATATATAAATGTATACATATCATGGTTATGTATAATGTCCACCACTACACAAATATATGGGCTTAATCATTTCATAACTCAAAAATTTTTGAGATTCTTAATAACCTTTACTTTAAGGTATTATTTCACATGCCCAGGCCCTAAAATATTAGGAGCACAAATTTTTTTCCTCAATATATAGTAGTAGCCTAAAAAATTAATACATTAAAGAGACCCAAAAAAATTGTAGCATATAATGAGAGGCAAAAAGAATTTAGTAGATAATAAGGGCCTAAAACATATTAACTGACGACATTGGAGAACTGAATAAAGAAAATGTTAATTGGCCATTCATTATATGCTTATTGCCTATTGCGTCTCTAATTTTTCAAGGTCGAATGATATTGGTTATTGCTATCCCTATCTACTTGATTGTTTTCGTGGTTCAACAACTCAATACATAATGTGCTTGCTATTGCTATATATGTTCCAGTTGGATATTTTTATCTATTTTGACTATTGCTATTTCCTTATGTAGTTTGCGTAATTGTTTTTTTTGGCTATTGCCATATATTTTTGCTTCCTATTGTTTGACGACCTATCTATTATTCTTAATGAGTTATGATATGTTTCATGGTTTTGTGATTAATAAATAAATTTTCCGTACTAAATGTATTCAGTAATGTCTCTTATATATGTCAAGTTCCATAAACTTTTTATCCTAACACCTTATTTTAGTAGAGCAAGAAGAAAAAAAGGAAAAAGGAATTCAAATATTTTCATCAATTGTCTGACTTCTTCAACTTTCATTGGGATTTTAGTACACACCACAAGATTATATTTAAGTGCTCAAACAATAATTCATTGAGATTGCAGATTATAGGTCTCATTTATTTATTTATTCTGTTTGGATCTAAACGAATCATCTTTTCTTCCACATTCTTACTGATCCTCATTTGTTACTTGTCTAAAAAAACCTTGATAGTCTTCTCTATCATTGATCTCTCATTGACTATCTCTATTATTTCCTTTACATAAGTTCTCTTTTTCGTATCATAATAACACAAGTTTCTTATTATGAACCAAGAAAATCCTTACCCTTTAAAAAACTTACCAACCATATTAGATCTCTAGGTCAAACACATATCTATATATTAGGACTTCAATGCTATCCTTGTAAGAAGTATAAGATTTATTTTCTCCATGAATTATTAGCATTTTTTATAATAAAAAAACAAGATCTCTTTTCTCCATGAATTATTAGTTTTATTTATATTCAGTTTTTTTACTAATGAAAAATAGGTGTTGATTTTTTTTCGTACTTATCAAGGGCCCCTAATTTTACATACGACAGGGCCTATAAAATCAATGTTAGGAACGAACCTGCACATGATTTTTTCTATCTAAGGTTAGCATTTAATATATTGAGGAACATATATTTGTTTCAGAATGTGTTTGCTTCATATGTATTCATTTGACTAAGTGGAACTTTTTTATGTGCAACTTTTGTTTCACAAACAGGCTAAAAATGTTAACATTGTGAAACAAATACATGTGAACTAAAGGCATCGTGAAACAAATATATGTTCATCAATATTCTAAATGCTAGTCATATATGAAAAAAGAATATTGTGAAATAAAACATGATGCTAGGTCTCAAGATTATCAAAATTTCATGGGTTCTCAAAAGAAAGTCTCCTGTATGTATATATATATATATATATATATACATATAGACATAAGTTCAAATGAGAAGTGATAAATATATGAGAAGTAGAGAAGTAATCCTCTCCTAAGATCGGATTTGACTGGTCAAGAATTGCGGCTTTGACTGGTCACAATTTGCGGGCTACGCCAAAAATAGAGACGTAGTTTCGCAATTTTTACAAATAGGCTGCAAAGGGGTTCATATGTGAACCCGCTTGATTCACATATGAACTATAAGTTCATATGTTAATCAGTGTAATTCACATATGAATTATTTTAACCGATTCACATATGAACCCTTGTTATTCACATATTTACTAATTAACTGATTCATATATGAATCTGTAGGTTTATATGTGAATCATATGAACTAATTAACAAATTCACATATGTACCATTGTAATTCACATATGAACTAATTACCTGATTCTCATATGAACCAGTTAAATAGTTCACATGTGATCTAATCACGGTTTCACATGTGAACATATAGTTCATATGTGAATCACACGGGTTCATATATGAACTTGTTTGCCATCTATTTGTAAAAGTTACGAAACTTCCCCTCTATCTTTTGCAGACCATACGAGGAATTATCTGGTGTTTCACAGTCAAAGCCTTCAAATGTTGACCAAATGAAGGGCTAGGATCACTTATCTATTTCTCATACATTTAGTACTTCTGATTTGATCCTCTCCGTACACACACACACACACACATATATATATATATATATATATATATATATATATATATATATATTTGTCTACTTATACACACATATCACCAAAATAAACAATTGCATATGTATACGTACCTTCATATACACATACATATCACCACAACTCTGAAGGATTTTACCGAATGAAGTTTTCGTCGGTAAAAGTCGCATCCCGCAAAAATCTATTGCTGGAAATCTATAGGACAAGGTTTCGTAGGTAATAACGCCATCGACGAATTTATGACGGATATCACCAATGGATTTTTGATAGCCCCTTTCTACCGACAATTTTCTGATTGTTTGGTTATTGACGGGAAACGTGGTTCTGAAAGTTTCAATCACCGATGGATTTCTGACAACACATTACCTGCACATTTTTGACAACACATTACAGATGAATATTCTATCAGTAATCTTTGTTTTCTTAAAAACACGTTTATTCATGTTTTCCCATAAAAAAAGTCGTATTACATACAAAATGCATATTAATTGAAGATATTCAATTTCCTAAAATTGTATTTAATCGAAAATAGTGTACATATACAAATAATTAGCTATAATGGGAAGGAGAGGGGCTAATCTAGCTATGAACTGGTTGGACTGATGAGCAATCCTTCACGCTTGATGTGGTCCTATATTTCTTTAAATGAGATGTATATGTATTTTCCTCTATCATCCATCATACTAGATAATCTCTCTAAATGAAACACAAACCATCCTAGTACTTGATATTAATGAGCCGACACCATACTTCTAATGTGTCATTTGTGGTAATATATGGACACAAGAGAGTTGTTATGTTTAAGATTTAAGACCTATGACATGAAAAGGTGTATCCATATGGGTGATCCAATTGACATAGTCTCGTTGTTAGTAGAAAACAAGATAAAAGAGCAAATTGCATGAAATGTAACATACTTTACTTTGTTTTTTATTTTGGATAACATACTTTTAAAACATTCATGTGATACATGGAATGTTACATTTTAAGTATTTAGATACCTAATTTACCTGATGATCTAAAAATGCTGATTAGAACCAATTTTTTTACTAACATGTCATTAACCTTTTTATTTTAATACCAACTAAGAAAAAAAATCCACATCACTATTTTTAATTAAGAAAATTGTAACTTTTATATATTTTAATAAGAAAAAAATATGTATCGTTATTTTTTAATCGTGAAATTTGTAATATTTTTTTTTAATAAAAACACATTATTTTTTCAAAATTTGTAAAAGCTGGAAATTTTATTTTTGAAAATTATTTTAGATTTTGTAATAACTTTTTATAACAAATAATCTAAACAACCTCTTCAAACTAAACCCTGACCCCACCTGGCCGCCACCCTCTTTCCCTATTTGCCATCCATTGAAGTTCTGCATCTTCTTCAAAATCCTTCACTTGTCCTTTCTCATCCTTATTATTTGACAAATATTTCAACATCAACATTCCATACTATTTGTTTGAGCAAAAATATGTAAGTCTGGTCGTCGAGGATATTATCTCTCATAAAGATATTATCAACTGATAAGACTCAACCATCAAATTTGTACATAATGCATATAAATATTCAAAAATTAAACACTTAGACATAAACTATCCTATTTGTCAACAAAAAAAAGTCCAATCCGTTGTTTACTCCATCACATTAGACATTCAAGAAGGTTTAAATAAGATGAACGAATCAAAACCTATGATTCATCGGATTTACAACCATTGGATTGAAATGTATTCGGCTAAAAGTCTCAATCCGATTAATGCTCTTAAGCAACCATCAGATTAATAATCTCAACGGATTCCCATACTCTTTTGACTTATTCCATGCATTTAATATCCGACACACCTATATTTCACAAATGTCTATAACTGGTAACTGTTGTATAGCTTATACTTCAGAAGAGACAAAATAGGATTTTTACTTGTAAAAGTCTTGTTACTATCTGTATTGTTCCAAGAGAAAGCCTTCAGCAAAGTCGAAGATTAGTTGTAGAGTGGTCAGATTGTCAACAAAGTGGATTGGTTTGTCATCTAGCCAAAAGAAGACCAATACAAGATACAATCAGTATGCAGTCTGACAAATACTACTATTGGCAAGCAGAATTTGAAGTGTAAACTTGGCCAACAAGTTTGGTTCACCAATTCTTCCTGATTCTCATCCTAAAGTATGGGAACATGCAAAGGACTGTTGACTTAAGTATGTTCTAAAGTATTATTTTAATACTTGTCATACTTTACTGTTTCCTCTGCATATAAAGGGATGAGAAAGGTTAACAAGTGTCTACATCAACTCAAAAGGCTGAAGTGAAAAATACAAACACGCATGGATCAACAAATCCGATGAAGACACGTGTTAAAGTTGAAGGAGAACATTTAATGCAATGAAGGGTATAAAATGATTTCATTATGTTAACTTGCAAATCACCCATTTTGAAAGAATATATCTCTGTGATAGCTTCAAAATAATTTTGGAGTCAATATATGAGAGTTATCTTAGTCTCTCAAATCTGAAAGAGAACTTCTTCTCCTCTCTTTTAGTGTGTAAATTTGTCCCCTTGGATAGTTTAGGATAAAAGTCTTTCCTCCTAGCTTTCGCAACATATCTGTAATTTTATGTTTGAAATAAACTAAAAATAAAAAGAGCAAATTCACTTTGTTTGTATTCAATCACCATGTTAGTGCATTGTTGTATCCAAGATTTAGAGTGAAAAGTCAAAGTCTGTAAAGTATAGAAAAGTCAAAGTCTGTAAAGTCTAGAAAAGTCAAACAAAATCATAGGTTATAAGAGTTTAGAATGGATAAGCATGTGATGTGAGAGTTTGTAAAATTGATATATGAGTGTTTAGTGTCTGGAGAGAATTCGAACTTGTATTGTCAACATTAAGAGATATACGACTTGTGAATATTTCTCCCTCTACTCTCTCTAGAACATGTTCCGAATTGTTAAATCTTGATTATCTTGTTTGAATGCTTGATTTGGGAACTTACATTTGGTATCAGAGCCTACCCAAATCATTCAGAGAAGATTACATTGCTTGGTTTAGATCTAAATCTTGAAATTTCAAGAACAAGCAGAACGATTCTTTTTTTACACTGTTGGATCGAATTCTCTTTGAATAGTTGGTTTTTGTGTATAAAAATGGTTTCATAGGGATCGATTGTTGTAATAGAATAATTTTTTTTCACATAGATTCATGAATCAATCACTGTATCAGATTGAATTTTGGATTTCTTGATTTTTCTTGAAAAAGTTCACGAACACTGTAATTTTGCAAATTGCATTGTATTTTGATGTTTTTGTAATCATGTTTGTTGATTAGAAAGTATTAGATATCAATTTCGATCATATTGGTTCAGTCTGTTGAGAAATTTGCAGGTTGAATTGATTTTTGGATCGAATTTGTGAGTTTAAGTGAAAAAACGCGCAAGATCTATAGTTCGCGCTAAGGAAGAACTGGCAAAACTAAAGAACACGCACGATGATGATGATCATGATTTTTGCGATTTTTTGTGTGGTTCGCGTATAAATTTGTGTACGAGAAGTGGAAACATGCAAAGCTCTTGGTGCGAGTTCTTGGTTCACTCTGCGAGTTTCTGTTAGTGAGAAGTTCTTGGTGCGAGCTTGCATTTAGCGAGTTTTATATTTCTCAAAATTGTTTAAGTATGGAACGCGCAAGGGTTGATTGATCTGCGAGTTTTCTTTCATTTGTGAGAATCAAAGTTGATCAAAATAATCTAAGTACAGAACACGCACGAAGTGGTGTGCGAGAAGATCAAACACGCACGTTGAAGCCTACGAATTTTGAGAAAAGCGAACGTAACGATCTGCGAGAAGCTACTTCGGGCATATCTAAATATGCGAGTTCTAGAAACACGCAAGTAGTTGTGTGCGAGTTCTGATAACGCACACAAAGCTGTTAGCGAGAAGTTCAAGGAACAGTGTTTTGCGAGTTTGTTTGGTCTGCGAGTTCTGGAGTTAAAATTTTTTCTGTGATCTAATTCAAGTGGTGATCCGAGTTTGATTTTTCAGTCAACTTTTCTGAATATTTTGGGAACCATCATTTCAAGTTAATTTTTCATTCAAGATGCCTACTACAAATGAAAGAGGGAATACTATATTGTCAGCAAGAGATGTTGTTGTATTGTACATGCCTGAGATACCTAACATAGAAGCTGAACGAGATAAACTGAAGATTCAGAATTTCAGAACTTTTAAATCAGATTCAGGAGTTTAAATCTAAATTGTTAAACTCTGATAAAACTTTTGTATGTGCTAAATGTATTGATCATTCTAAATCTAATTATGCAGGTATCATCAGAGCAAGAGAGAAAGAAATTAAGATGAAAGAGGATATGATTGTGAGTATTGAGAAATAAATCAAACTGAAAGAGAAAAAGATAACAAATCTTCAAAGCAAGCTGAAGACAACTGAACAACAAACATCAGAATTTAAAGCTGAATCAGTTGATTTGCACATCAAGTTTTAAGCTTTTGAAGAAAAGATATCTGCTTTGGAGACAAAGAATGCTGATCTGATGAAAATACTTCAAGCAGATAAAGACAAAACAAATCTGGAGAAAGATTCAACTCAAAAGCTTTCTAACTTTTCTAAGAAAACTATCCAAGAGAAAAAGGATCTTGAGCTAAGATGTTTGAAACTCTCGAAGCAAGTGTCAGAGTTTGAAAAAATCTTAATTACAGAAAGAGACTGTTAGATCTGATTTTATAGTAATCATTGTATTTGTTTTCTTTATTTGTCAGTACTTTTGTTCTGTTATGTTTTGTAAATGCCTTGGGGTATTTAAGTCCCCTTGGCTTGTTTTAGTTGTAAGAACTTTCATACTTTTGAATATAATTCACTGCTTCATTGAACGCACTTTTCTCTCTCTATACTCTCTCTCTACAGATCTTGTGATCTTGGCTTAACAATTGGTATCAGAGCCTTCAAGATCTTGAGAGAATTGAGATTAGTGTAATTTTGTTCCTGATTTGTGTGGATTATTCGAAAATTTGATCGATTTTTGTTGTTTTTTCAAGAAAAATCTCGTTTTCTGGATTTTCACCAATTTCAGTCAATTAAGTGATCGAATTGCTATGAATTTGATGTTATTAGATGTATTTTGGATAGTCGATCTAGGTTGTTTCTTGTTGATTTGCATAAAAACGTGATTTGGTGCTTCGATTTTGAATTTGTATATGTTCTGAAAATGTCGAGTTCTGTGGTCTGTTCTAATTGAATTTTTGAGATTTGGAGTGTTTTGATCGAATTTGTTAATAGAATTGTATTAAAAACTTGTTTTCGATTGATTGTGTGAAATGTGTTTGGGTTTAATATCATTGATATGATTGATATTGCAAATTTATCATCGAGTGTAAGTATGCGTGTGATTCAAGTAGTATGCGGGTCATTCATCCTATTGTGCGTGTGATTCATATGTTGTGCGGGTTGATATAAAAGTTTGCATGTTAGTCATAGATTTTGAAGTTTGCGTGTGATTCATTAAGTATGCGGGTTATTCATATTCATATTATTAGTATGCGCCTCCATCATATATTCATTGTATAACTAACTTTTGGGTGTTAGTGTTTGTCTCAGGTAATCGGGTCTATCTTGGAAACGCACTCTCTTGCGTATTTGTCATCACACGCAGATCTTCAAGTGCGTGTGACTCTGAACACGCATTGCTTCAAGTGCGTGTCACTCTGAACACGCATTGCTTCAAGTGCGTGTCACTCTGAACACACATTGCTTCAAGTGCGTGTCACTCTGAACACGCATAGCTTCAAGTGCGTGTCACTCTGAACACGCAAAGCTTCAAGTGCGTGCCTCATTGAACACGCATAGTCATATTCAGTGTTCGCTTATTCTATGTTTGCGTATCTACAAGGACCCGAATAGTTTCTTTTGTGTTTCAAGACAGAAACGTATACCTTGGGTGTTCGGGTCTTCAAGACTTGGTTATTTTTTCTGAATTCTAGATTTCATCAAAATGTCTCTACAAGCTCAACTTTACAAGAATGACCTCATGATGTCGTTGGGGTCTGATACTCGTCCTCCTGTGCTGATAAATGAGAACGAATTTGAGCAATGGCAGGACCGGTTTATTAATTTCATCGAAAGGCAGCCAAATGGAGAAAATATGATGAAAGCTTTGACTGAAGGTCCCATGGTCAGGCCAATGAAAGTGATACCAGCTGTTGGAAACACTCCAACAACTACTGTAGAAAAGGCCCTGAGAGAATATGAGGCTGATGAACTTCTAAGATACCAAGCTGACAATCAAGCCAAGTCGAATTTGATTCTTGCTCTTCCAAATTCCATCTATAATAGAATTGATTGTTTCAAACATAATCCTATGCTGATGTGGACACAACTGGAGAAAATCATGCTTGGTACTGCTATGTCTACTCAGCTTCGTCAGACAAGATACATGAACAACTTTGAAGAGTTCAAAGCTAAGGATGGGGAAAGTCTGAAAACTGTCTTCGACAGGTTTTGGACTGTTATTAATGATCTGTATAAGATCAAGGTCACAAAGAATGAGCTGGAGACAAATCTGAAGTTTCTTAATGCACTCAAACCTGAATGGGAAAAATCCTGTCATCGAATGAGGAATGATCCCAGAATTTCCAAAATGCCCATCCAAGAAATGTTTGAAATTCTGATGTCTGATGAAGCCATGGTTCTGAAGAAGAAAGCTAAGCTGGATAAGCAGAAGCCTAAGACTGTGGATCCAATCGCTCTTTTAGCTAGTCAAATGGCTGAGCAAGCCTTGACTGAGTCTGCTTATGACGGGTCAACAGATGATGATGGCGAAGCATTGGAAAAGGCCATGATTCTTCTAAGTCAGCACTATGAAAAGAAATATTAGAAACGGTCAGGTTCAAACAATCTTCGTTTCTCCTCTGGATCAAAGAAGGTAGAACCCGATACTACATCAAAGCCTTTCTTTCCCAAATATGAGCCTGCTACAGCAGCTGAACCAAAGAAAGAAGATAAGAAGGCTGTGACTTGCTACAACTGTGGCAAACCCGAGCATATTTCAAAGGAGTGCAGAAAGAAGATTGTGAAGGATGTTGATTTCTATAAGAAGAAATTAGCTTTGGCTGAGAAGAAAGCTAGTGGAACAATTCTGTTGGCTGAGGAGGAATACTGGTTAGACCACTCAGACAATGAAGCTAATAATGAAGAGACTGTTGCTATGTGTTTTATTGGAGACGACAACAGTGATGATGAGGATGAGGAGACTTCAACCGATGAATCTGAGGTACCATCTGAGTTTGATTTTAATTTCATTTCATCGCAAATGAATGTCATTACAAAGGCTTTACATGACTTTCGTTCAAAGCTTCTATCCGAAAAACGCGAAAATCAAGAAAAGTCTGTTCAAATTGAAAAATTGAAGATTTCTCTGAGAGATGAAAAAGCTATTTTAAAATGTACAAAAGAGAAATTTCAAGAAAGAATAGAAAATTTAGAAATTGAAAAACAGACTTCTCATGATTCTTTGTCTGAATTGTCAATTTTAAATCAAAAGTTTTCGGATAAAATAATTGAATTAGAAGAAAAGCTTTACAAACAAAAACAAACCGAACAAACAATTCATATGCATAAACCAAGGAGCTATGAGTCGTTAAAAGAAAATTGGGGTCTTGGATTTAAAAATCCTCAATTTTTAAAGAAAGCTAAATTTGAGATTCCCAATTTTTATGACTACGACTGTCTTGGTCTTTCTCAATATGGTTCACAATACAAACCTCTTTGGACAAGTGCTAAAGAAACTATAATTGAGGAAGATAAAAAAACGGATAAACAACAAGAGAATGGAAGTTCCTTTTGTTTACACTCAAGAAAATGCAAAATATTTTCCTGAGAAAATAAAAAAGAGAAGACAAAAGTTAAACATTGTTTCTTCTACTAAATCTTCTAGATCGAATGACTACGTTGATTTAAATACATCTAATCCTAATAAGGACAATATATCTCCAGTACCTTATGATACTAAGAGATATATATCTCCATTAGTATTAGAAAGCCAAATCTTTGATCTAGAAGAACAATTGGAAGAACAAGAGATTTTGAGAAAAATTGAAAACGATGTCATTTTTTCTTTTATGAAATCGAGTTTTAAAGAAAATAATTCTGGTCTTCTCAAATCTTCCATCAACTTGTGTTCATCTGATGTTTCTTGCTCTGAGGTTTTTCCAAATAAAATAAATGATCAGTTTGATTTTATTGATAAAACTTCCTCTTCTAAATCAAATATTTTATCTGAAATTGTTGATGACACTTTTACGTTAAATGATCATTTCTATAAAACAAAGCGTAAAAGAAGAAGGTCAAAGAAGAAAAAGAAGAAAGAGTTTGATATTTCTGAAAATTCTAACTTTTCTGATTCCTCTATTTCAGATAGGCCTTTGAAGAAGTCTGTGAAGTCTGTTTGGCTAAAGAAACAGAGATCTGAAGAATTTGATCTGTAGAGGATAAATGTGTAGATTTTCTTTGTAAACAATACTCATTTGCCTTTTGTAATAAAACTACAAAATATTCTGTAGAGCAAATGTTTCAAATTTCGAAGAATATCTCATATTGTCTCTCTAGTTCTGATTCTGATGATTGCGTTTCTTCTTTAATATGTGATGATGTTCATGCTTTATTTGATCAGTCTCAGATTTTTTGGAAAAATAAATGTTTGAAAAAGAAAAAGGAAAGGACTAACAAGAAGGGACCCATATTCATATGGGTACCTAAATCTCAGTAATTTTTGATTGTGCATCTAAATCAATTATGGTATCTGGATTCGGGGTGTTCCAAACACATGACTGGAAACAAATCTTTGCTTTCAAATATTAAAGAAAAATGTTGCGGTCGTGTCAAATTTGGAAACTGCGAGACGGCTCCCATTCTTGGTTATGGTGATCTTGTTCAAGGTAATATTACTGTCAAAAGAGTAACTATGTCGAAGGATTAAGTCACAATCTATTCAGCATCGGAAAGTTCTGCGATAAAGATCTTGAAGTCAGTTTCAAGTCTAAAAGAGTTGCTGTAAAGAATAATAGCGGCATGGACTTACTTGTTGGAAAGAGACGATCAAATCTTTATACCATTAATCTTTCCGAAGTAAAGGTTCCATCAGATATTTGTCTTCTATCAAAAGTCTCTATTCATGAAAGTTGGGTGTGGCACCGACGACTAGCTCATCTCAATTTCAAATATATGGATCGCTTGGTCAAGAATGATTCTGTGAGAGGTCTTCCAATCCTCCGTTTCCAGAAAGACCATCTCTGTCAGGAATGCGAGAAAGGAAAGATGAAGAAAGCATCTCATAAGCCTAAGCCTGAACATTGTACTGCGGACATCCTAGATCTAATTCACGTTGATTTGTGCGGACCAATGAAGACAAAGAGTATTGGTAAGAAGAAATATGTTTTGGTTGTTTTTGATGATTACTCAAGATATACATGGGTGAAATTTCTCAAATCTAAAGACGAGACACCCGAAATTCTCATCAACCTCATCAAAACTATTCAGACAAATAAGCAAAAGCATGTCAAAGTTGTAAGATCAGATAATGGCACAGAATTCAAGAATTCAACTCTTCAAGCATTCTATGATGATCAAGGAATACAACAAAAGTTTTCTGCTGCAAGAACACCGCAACAGAATGGGGTTGTTGAAAGACGAAACAGAACGCTTGTGGAAGCTGCCAGATCTATGCTTTCTTATTCAGGTCTTCCTTTGTCTCTCTGGGCCGAAGCCATATCAACTGCCTGTCATACTCAAAACAGATCAATTCTACACCGCCGGTTCAACAAGACTCCATATGAATTGATGAACGGTATCAAACCCAACATCAAATATTTCAAGTCTTTCGGGTGTAAATGATATGTTTTGAATGACAGAGATAATCTGAATAAATTTAGTCCAAAGGCAGATGAAGGCATATTTCTGGCCTATTCTTCTAACTCTACTGCTTACAGAGTTTTTCTCCTCTCTGCAAGAAAAGTGATAGAGTCTGTGAATGTCAAATTTGATGAAGCTGCCGATTTGGCTTTTGGACAACACAGTTCAGAACCCGCTATTACTGAAAACTCAGCTTCTGAACAAATTAGTTCAGAACCTGCACTTCAATCGACAAATCAGGATTCTTCTAATTCTCTGTCTAATCTTTCTGATCTTGATTTTCTGTTTGAAAATTTTTATGATGATGTGACTAAACCAAACACTGATAATGTGTCAAATGTCTTGAATCAGGAATCTGTGAGTGCATCTAATTCTACTTCCGCTGCATCAACCTCTGAACCTGATGCTGCTTTAGTACCTCCTGAGATTCAAGACATAACTTCTGAACATCATCCTGATCAATTCATACATGAACCATAAATTGATGAAACTGTTCATGAGGAGTCTGTAGAAGATGAAGCTGTACCAGTAGAAAATGTTCAACAAGAAGTACAAGCTATGTCTGGTTAACAAGAGCCTGAATCTGATGTCATGGAAATACTTCCTCCTCCAGTTGAAACCATATATGTGTCATCTTCTGACATTATTTCATCTGAAGATCCTCCTCATCAATTAGAAGTGGTTCAAGAAGTTATTGATCCTCTCCCTCATACAATAAAATGTACAAGGTCTCATCCAATCCATCAAATTATTGGGAATCCTCAAGCAAGTGTTTCTACTCACTCCAGAACAGCTTCTTCCAACGAATGTTTGTACACTTGCTTCCTAAGCAAGATTGAACCTACCAAAGTATCTGAAGCGTTGGAAGACCCAGACTAGATTTTAGCAATGCAAGAGGAGCTCAATCAGTTTGACGCGCTAAAAGTTTGGAGACTTGTTCCACGGCCAAAGGATAAAAGCATCATAGGAACCAAGTGGATATTCAAGAACAAAAAGGACAAAGATGGTATAGTTGTTCGCAACAAAGCCAGATTGGTAGCCAAAGGATATCGACAGCAAGAAGGGATTGACTACGACGAAACCTTTGCACCGGTTGCTAGATTAGAAGCTATCAGGATGTTTCTTGCGTTCGCGGATTATCGAAACTTCACCGTATATCAAATGGATTTCAAGACTGCCTTCCTCAATGGTAAATTGAAAGAAGAAGTATTTGTATCTCAAACAGAGGGGTTTGTGGACAAAGATCATCCCGATTACGTATATTTACTCGATAAAGCTTTATACGGGTTGAAACAAGCACCTCGAGCATGGTACGATGAGCTGTCTGCCTTTCTGCTCAAATCCGACTTCACCAAAGGAACCATCGATACCACTTTGTTTATATATCGTTCTAACTTGGATATCTTCTTAGTTCAAATTTATGTAGATGACATAATATTTGGTGCTACTAATCAATTTCTATGTACTTGGTTTTCTGATCTTATGACCTCCAGGTTTCAAATGAGCATGATGGGATAAATCAACTTCTTCCTCGGCTTACAGGTAAAGCAGCTTCCAGATGGTTTTTTATCAACCAGTCGAAGTACATATTTGACCTTTTGAAGAAATTCAATTTGGACAAATCATCTTCGATTGGCACGCCCATAGCTCATGGAACAAAGATCGGACTTGATCCAGATGGAAAAGCTGTCGATGTCAAGACATACCGGGGGATGATCGGATCACTAATGTATCTGACAACAAGTAGACCAGATATCATGTTTTCCACATGCCTGTGTGCCCGTTTTCAAGCTCAACCAAAAGAATCTCATATTTTAGCAGTCAAACGCATTTTTAGATATATTAAAGGAACTCCTTATTTAGGATTATGGTATCCTAAAAGTTCTGACTATAATTTGATTGCTTATTCAGATGCAGATTTTGGAGGTAATCAATTGGACAGGAAGAGTACTTCTGGTCATCTCCAGTTTTTGGGTGACAGACTAATAAGCTGGGTGTCGAAAAAGCAAAACTGTGTTTCAATATCAACAGCCGAAGCTGAATACGTCGCTGCAGCTAGTTGCTGTGCTCAAGTGCTCTGGATGAAAACGCAACTTCGCGATTACGGGATGCTATACAAGACTGTGCCAATATATTGTGACAGCAAATCTGCAATTGCAATATCGGTCAATCCTGTTCAGCACACCAAGACCAAGCACATAGACATGAGATATCATTTTATAAAGCATCACGTGGAAGAAGGTACTATTGAATTATATTTTGTACCAACTGAATATCAACTTGCTGATATATTTACAAAAGCTTTGGATGAAAAACGTTTTAACTTTTTGCTTTCCAAAATTGGCATGTTGAACTTAAAAGTTTAAATCTTTACAAATTTTACTCTATAAAGTAAAATTTTTCAGATTTTCTTTCTTTTGAATAGAATGTGTTTCTAGGATCTTTTACAAGTCACTTTGTTTATATTAAAGTTTTATATGTTCAATATTCAAATCTTACAAACATCAAAAAGTCAGCAACATGCTTGACGCTTTAGATACTGCTTTAAAGATATGTAAGTCGGCATATTTATGGTTTAATTTGCATGAACATCCTAAGTGATCAGAATTGTAGATCGTAATGAAAATATGGGCTAAGCTATTTGATATAGATCTGAGTTATTGAGATGGTTTTATTTTTAAGCATTTAAAATACAGAAATCCTTGAGTTTAAAAGTTTGTACCTGTGACCTTTCTAGTTTGGGAAAGTAAGTTCTGAGGGATGCTCGACATCTGGTCCCCTAAGGTCAATTGATCTGGGAGTGATCGAACAGAAATCCTTCTATAGAACCAGATCGAAAGTCATGTTTTACTGGTATGAATGGGTTTAGGATATGTCGATGTAGCCTTTCTGATTCGGGAAAGTAAGTTCCAAGGGGTGCTTGACACCTAGTCCCCTAAGGCCAACTGGTCTGGGAGCGGCTAACCCAAATCCTGCAATAGGGTCAGATAGAAAGTTACGTTTACTGCATGTTCTTTACTTAATAAACTCTTTGATTAAAAGATGCCAAAGTGCACAACGCTTAAAAGATGCCAAAGAGCACACTCATGTGAAGATGCCAATGACCACACAGCTAAAAGATGCCAATGAGCACACATCTCTTGATACTTGGTGATATATTTTGAGCTGCGATAAACCTGTAAATTTGTGAAAATCTTAATTCTTGATGTCTTAGTGTATGTAAATGCAAAGTTCTCCATTTTATGTTTAGAATTGCATTTTTCTTGAAGCTAATCAAAGATCGCATGTGAGCACACTGAATAGATACCTGCATGTGTTTGAAGCTGAACATGTCTTAACTTGATATGCAATTAAACTTGTTTTTGGATCCAACAACTCATGTTTGATTTCAAATGATTGATAAATCTGAGAAATTTTACTAAGTAGACTTTAATTTGTTTAGTGTTTAAAATTTCATATATTCAGTTGTTACAAAATTTATATTCCATAAGATCATCTTTCATATTGATGTCTTTATGTTTGCTATCTGTGTTTTTGTCATATGGTCTGTGCATTTTTCAAGGGGGAGCGTTTATCTGAGTTCCATATATGCTAATATTCTATTTTTGAGGGGGAGTGAATGTTGCTGATAAATTACTTTTTGTGCTGATCAGAAATTCATCAGATAAGTATTTCTGAAATTACTATACAAATGCTAAACTAATTTGATAAATTTTGTGCATTTGTGTAGGGGAGTGAATGAGGGCTTATAAGGTAATTTTCTCATAGTTATTTTTTTAAGTGTTCTTTTTAGAATATATAGAAGTAATAGTGTGTTTTTATTATTCCCTTTGAATTTCTTTGATTATTCATCTTCCCTCCATTCTCTCTGTGTGTTCTTCTTCTTGCGTTCTTATCTGTTCATTTTCAAAGTGTGATTTTGGAATTTCAGGTATGTTTGTGTTTTTCATTCTTTGATTGTTGTTTGATTAGTGTTTTATTACTTTGTTTTGTTTTCTATCTTGGTCTCTTATTGTCTGTTATATCTGATGTGCGATTTTTTTTTCACTGTTCATCGATTTCTAAATACTCAGATTCAAGTTGATTTTGATCGATTTGCGTATTGGGTTTTGTTTAGACCTTATAATCGATTCTCAGGTATGTTTTATTTAGGTTTAATTTCGTTGTTTTGTGCTTAGAATTTGATTTTTGTGGTTTTCGGGTTCGAACTTCCGCATTTTAGTGTTTTGTTCACGTCTTTGAGACCCGTATAGGTCACTATGCGTGTCCTGTTAGAACCGTATAGTGTTCTTTGCGTGTCTTTCTAGACCCGTAAAGTATACTGTGCATTTCTAACAAGAACCGCAAAGTGATCTTTACTTGTCTCTTTAAGACCCGCATAGTGAACTATGCGTTTCACCCTTAACCCGAATTTCTTCTAGTTTGTTGTGTTTTTCTTTGTGTAGTTTACGTTTCACTAAGAACACGCAAAGTCTATCTTGCATTTCCTTATTGACACGTAAACTCATTGTGTGTTTCAAAGTATGCTTTGCGTTCCATTAAGGACACACATTCTCTTCTATGCGTTTCCTTCAGGACACGCATTCCTTCATATGCGTTCCCTTCAGGACACGCATTCCTCCTATGCGTTCCCTTCAGGACACGCATTCCTCCTATGCGTTCCCTTCAGGACCCGCATTTCTTTCTTCGTGTTTCCTTAAGGATCCGCAAACCATACTTGGAAATTTTTTCGTGTTTTCTGTTAAATGTTTAATTGTGTTTTGTTTTTGTGTTTCAGGTAATCCTGACTTCTTGGACAAATACTGATCCAATGATTCAAGACGAGAATGTCGTTCTTTAGGATCCGGCTGATCAGGCATCTCATGATACACCTATGCCGTCTGTCCCGTCTGTTGGTGCTGATCTTTTTATTTCCAGGCGATCTCCAAATGATGTGTTCCCTAACATCATGTACATGCCTTATAAGCGTAACAACTACTTTGTTGATTTTGATCGCATCAAGATTCATCTTGTCATATGCACTATTCTTCGTGGACATCCGCCTTCTCAAGCTCTTTGTTCAATTGCTGATGTTCCGGAAGTCTATGTCCAGCAAGTATGGCACACCATCACTAAGAATGAACTGGCACGTCCTCATCGATTTGATCTCAAAATTGATCAATTTGATTCATATATTTCTTACAAGCGTTTACGGTTGATTCTTGAGCTTCCTGAGCCTACTTCTAGACCTGGAAGGACAACATATGATCAGTTTCCATCCGAAGAGGAAGTTTTTGAGGGCATCAAAAGATTAGGCTATGTTGGTCCACTGAACAAGGTTGTAGACTTTGACAAGTTTAACCTTCCTCCTGTCTGGTATTCTTTATTTTTTGTCATCAACAGGTGCTTAACTTCTAAACATACCGACACGGATAGTTCTAGTCTTCACTATCTTCGACTGTTCCATGCAGTAGTCTATGACCTGCATGTCGACTATACGATTATTTTCTGGACCGAGCTTTTTGAAGTAGTGCAAGACAAGTTAACAAACAAGCGACGAAAGTTCATTCCTTTCATCAGGTTTCTCAAGATGATTATTAGAAGTATGTTTCGAAGTAATCCGGCCATTCCACGTAGTTTATCTTGGCCGCAAGTTCAGGATTCTGAGATGCTTTATCTTCAGAAACAGAAGAAGTCATTCACTTTTTCAATGACCATTCCTTGTGATCTTATTGCCAATTATGCTGACATGACCGATGACAGTGTCATCGATTATTGTTTAGAAAATGAATTTGTAGAGGCTGAACAGGTAGAACCTTCTCATGGCACTCCAGCTGGTACTACTCATGAAGAGCAAGTTGAAGCAACGACTCAGGAAATAGATACTGTCGTTGCAACTACACTAGAGACAGATGTTGATCTTTCTGCAGCACCACAAGACGTTGCTACTCATCATGTGAAATCTGTCATTGCTGCTATCGAAGCTGAAGTCACTACTGTTAATGCTGCTATTGGAGAAGATGCTAATCCTAATGAAACTGGAATTGCTGATGATGATGAGACAAATGCTGATCTTTCTGATGATGGTGAAACTTCAACAAGTGATTCAGATGATGGTGATGATGATGACGAACAACTCAACATGAAAGTGTATGAACGGAAAATAAAAACACCAGAAGTGGTTGTTGTCTAAGAAGATGTTTCAGAAGATGAATCGGTATCTATTGATCCCTCTGCTGCTCGTCTAAATGTTGATGAACTGGATATCTCATTTGCTCAAACCTCCACTCAAACACAGAGTCAAGCTCCTGCTTCTTTTTCTGTTGAGGTTACTGCTACCATTGTTTCTGCTGTTGAGCTTTCTATGGTTCCTGCACGTGTTTCTTCGGAGAAATTTACAACTCTGAATGAGGTAATTCGTCAGTTCTCAGACAGGGTGGATGCTCAAAAAGAAGAAGATATTAACAAGTTGAAGTCGTTTTTCAAAAGGAAAATGCCAGAGATAGATACTTCGGTTCTTCTTCCTGAGATTCCTTTCCGTCGTCCTTCAGGGGTGATTATTCGGGAACCTTCTTCTACGGTGTCTTCATCTACATCATCGATTGTATCTCTTCCTTTTCCGTCAATCTTCACTCAGTCTGCGGGTATTTCCATGTCTACTCCGACTGATACTTCTTCCAGGGCTTCTATTCATGATTCTCCGATTTCTGAGCTATCTGATCTTCTTTATGCGCGTCTTCTATCTATGTCTCCGCCACAACATCAAGATCAAGATTTGATCTCTCTGCTGAGGAACTTCCAGCCAACGCCGCCTCCAGTTTCTTCTTCTTCCGATTCTGATCGCATTAATGCTTTATCTCATGAATTTCAGGAATTAGGATCGGAAGTTAGATCCAGTTTATCTGATCTTCGTTCTTTTATGTCACAAGCTTTCTGTGATCTATCTAACAAGATTGATCATCTAGAGCAATCATGCAGGACTGAGGTTGGCCCTTCTCTTAAACGCCGACATGACCAAGATGATCCCGATCATCAAGGCCATGAGGGGGATATGGCAAAGAGACAAAGAACAGAAGGGTCTTCTGAAGCACGAGAAGGTGTTCAAGAAGAAGTGGCTGTAAATAGAGAAAAGACTGCTGATACAGTTCAAGATTGCAGTATCCAAGATTTAGTGAATGTCATGATTGACAATGCTGATGTAACTGCTTTGCATAATGAATTTAACTTGTCTGAAGCAAATACTAATAATATGCAAATAGTAGTTTATGTGGATTCAGATGTCTCAGGTAGAGCTTATGAAGTTGAAGAGTCGGAAGCAGCAAATGACATGAGATCTTTCTTCGCGAACTTTATAGAGATAACTTCAGATGATGATGAAGAAGTTAGATTTGAGAAAGTTTCTCGAGTTAAAGAAGAAGATTGCAACAATATCATCATTCTATCTGATACAGAGGATGATTCTATTTTCATGGATGCATCAGATACAAAAGAGGCTGAATTGCTATATGATGATCTTTCAAGTCAAGGTGAGATTCCAGAAGATGATCAACCTTCATCTACTCCAATGTCTAGTTCTGCTCCGACAACCAATATTCCTTCAAGTGCATTTGAAGTTGGTCAGTCATCTAGAGCTCAAGCAGATATTCCTTCTTCCGAACTGGTAATTTCTCCATCTCTTCTAGAAGAAGGAGAAGCTTTAACTAGACAACAAAGACAGAGAAATCTTCAGCAGAGATATATGGATTCTAGACTCAGAACAACTTTTCTTGAAGATATTCAAAGCAACATCTTTGTTTCAAGAAGAAGGACAATCAATATATATGCCATACTTGGAGTAGAGAAAGAATCAGAAGTTTATCAGCATGAATACTTAGCATTTATCAAGTTCCAGCGCAAAAGGAATAACACCGTTGCTTCTCCTCATCTAATAGTTCGAGTTCTCAGTGTCACATTTAATAAGTTTCTGAACATATGGTATCTAGACCTTGAAGTAGAAAGAAGAGACTGCAAGCGGTACAACTTTTCAGAGGCTGATTTCGTTGATCTTTCAATTGATGATGTTGAATTCTTGTACGATCACTTCAGAAATCTTTATCACCGGACTCAGGATGTTTCTCAAACTCTTTTTGTTTTTAAACGATTCATTCGACGACAGATCCGATTTTATCATGTTTTTGACTTCTAGATGGCCGTCGAAAGTTTTCAGCCTGTGGTTAATCTTGAAAGGCCCAACCGGAGTTTGCAGAATCTAGAGTCTTATCCGTTATTCACCATTATCGAAGATCCATACGGAGTAGTATATAAGAACAGCTCAAGTGAAAAATGATTTATACGATTTGATGAGATTGGATATTACTCTGATGGAACTCTAAAGGTGATCAAACTTCAGTTGGAGCATTGTCTACAAGAGGCTAGAAGAAAGTTTTTGGAAACAAGAAGAGAGTCATATCCTTTTGAAAATGATGAAATTCGTCTGATCCGTAGAACTTTGATCACTATTCAAGATAGACTGAATCTCCGTTCAACACTGCGATGATTGGAAGTGTTAGTTGGGCTGAACAGACTTCGTCAACGAGAAGAACGTCAATGATCTTTCAAAAGTCGCCTTGATGATCAATGCTGTTTTTGAAGATTGTTTTTTTAAGACCTCGGCGCCAATGATTACTAAGGGGGAGATTGTTAGATCTGATTTTATACTAATCATTGTATTTGTTTTCTTTATTTGTCAGTACTTTTGTTCTGTTATGTTTTGTAAATGCCTTAGGGTATTTAAGTCCCCTTGGTTTGTTTTAGTTGTAAGAACTTTCATACTTTTGAATATAATTCACTGTTTCATTGAGCGCACTTTTCTCTCTCTAGACTCTCTCTCTACAGATCTTGTGATCTTGGCTTAACAGAGACACGTTTGCAAAAGAGAGAAAAGTTGTTGAACTTCCCAAACAAATCTCAGTTCTGCAAGACTTACTTGAAGAAGAAAGAAAATCGTTTAAAGAAAAGAAGAAGTCTATTGAGATGGAAAAGAAAAATATTGAAAAGAGAAATACTGGGATTTTCAAAGAAATTTCTGAGAAAACCAAGAATTTGGAAAAAGATTTTGAACAAGAACGTTTAAACTTTGAATCTGAAATATCTAATCTCATATCCAAGATATCTGTTCTATCATTAGATGTTCAAAAAGAACAGATGGTAAAATTTGATTTGAAAAAGAAGTTTAACACACTTTTTGCTAAAAGAAACATTGTGACTGAAAAGATAAAACAACTTGAAGTTGTAAATGCTGAATTATCAGAGAAGATTTCAGCTGACGTAATCAGTCAATCACCTTATGACAATTCAACTAAATATGATTTACCAACCTGTTTGATTACAAATTGTTCAGCTGACGTAATCTGGTTTTTGCTTTGATACCAATTGTCGGTCCCTATTTTAATCAAGTTCTTATCAATAATAACAATCAATCACAAACATATATGATTTACCAACCTATTTGATTACAATCCACAGATTACAAATTGATGTTTTTCTCTTTGAAGCTCTCTTGGTTTTTCTCTCTGATGAACAGTAAAACGAAGTTGGCAAGTTGTGTTGATAATCTGAGATATCTATTTTTCAACACACACAACAACAACCACAAATATCTAACATATCATAATATCTAAACTAAGATATTATCCTAAATATCTATTTATTAGATATTTAGGAATAATATTAAATACTATAATTAACACAATAATTAACTTTGACATTTTATTACAAACTAACATTAGACTAATATTGAGAGTGGCTTTTTAGCATTGGCTTCAGATTCCAGTCTTCAGATTGGATGATCTTGAATCCAATAAATCTGTGATCTAACAATCTCCCCCTTTGGATCAAGATAATTACTAAAAGGATTTAGCAATTTAGTCTTCTCTTTCAGCTCAGAAGATGCAATCTCCTTCTTTGTCTTCAAGATATAACAATCTCCAGTTTTAGCTCAGATTTGCTTTAGCAAAGTATCTTCAAAGAAAATTTTCAGAAAACTTTGATGATCTTGAATTTTGATCTCTCCTATTTCTTCTCTTCCATTTCTTGGTTAGCTCTTCTCCCCCTTTTTGATGAAAAGAGCAACGATTTCATCAAAACTTGTAGTAAGAAAAGTCTTTCATAAGGAGCCTCTGATTCGTCAATCCAAAAGATATTCATCCAGATCTTTGCAAATCCAGACAAGATAATCATGTAACACCTGAATCAACAAATGAATCAGTTAACATGCCTGTCAGTAACACAAAGGTACTGTGTGTAACGAATACACATTGGAAAGGAACTTTTTGATGTTCACTCCCCCAGAGCTTCCATTCAATCATCGAAACACCATAAAGGTAAATTCTATGAACGTTATGACAAAGAAACAAATTCCTTGTGTGTTCGTGCATGTGATAGTAAGAATTAAGCACGGATGATTGCTTATAGGCTCAAAATTGTGTAAACCACTGAGACAACAGTAAGTTAAACACAGACTCAATGTGCATGAGTGAAGTGCGAAGGTGGGGGCAGACTTCCTTCTTTTCAATATCCATATTTTCCAAATGAAAATCAGATAGCAAATGTGCTGCTTCCCATTTGAAAATGTGAAACACTTTCATGTTAAGAAGAAAATGAGTGACTGGTGAGGTTTGATCAAGAGTTGGCATGGGCTAGTTGTCTGTTTCAATAATGATCAGCAAAGAGTTGTGAAACATTAGAATTGTGGCTGCCCGACTCAGAAAAAGTTGGTGCAGAGTTCTGATATTCTTTTAACTCTATTCTCACACCCTCTTTCTTTTAAACATTTAGCTTACTCTAACCAAACACTCTTTTTCTGATTTACCTCGTCACACATCCCACACTCATTTCTTTTCGACTCCTCACACTCAATCACAATGGATTAACCTCTTGGGTTGAAATCACTGGTTAACGTGATTCCGTAGAAGTTTAAGTAAGTCCTATCACAATGAAATCCCATGTTTTCCTATGAAGCATATGATGCTCAAAATGGTTTAACTATATCAGTTAAAGCACACCAAAAAAAAAAATTAAGAAAACATTGAAAATTACACTTCCAAATTATAAAATCTGATGAAGAATCGGGAAGTGATTTTGTTAGGACTGAAAGTCCTGTGCGTTGAAAGTTGATTAACGCATTTATAAGGGGTTGTTTTGTAATTAATTGATAGTTATTTGTTAGTTGGGCCTAAAGCCCATAAGCCCATTAATCTTGTAAGCCTAAGTATATAAAGGCAGTTCTAGTTCATTTATTCAGTTTAGAAGTTTTAGAAGTTTAGTCTCATTATTCATAATTCTCTAGTCAATAGGTTTACTTTCTCTGATCAAATATTCTCTCTGTAAACCTATAATCTTTACTGGAATATTAATCATATGACTAGAGGTTGTGGCTATATTATTGTTCTTTATTGATACAACTGTTCGTGATTGCACTGTAGTGGGATCTACAATTGGTATCAGAGCAAAGAGACTGGAGGTTTGATCCAAAAAAGTTTGTCTAAAACCCTTTAATCGATTATCGTGTTCATTGTGTTTATCTGCAGTAATATTGATCTGTGTTTTAAGTTAAGTCGATAGTGTTCTTAAATCTGCTTAATTGTTTCTGAATTAAATCATTTTTTTCTGGAAAAACAGTAGTCGATCGATCTGTTTTCTTGAAAATAAATTTTTTTTTCCGGTCTGTTTTTCTGGGTTGTTTATCGATCGACTCTATTCTTAAAATTCAATTTTTTATCGATCTGTTTTTTTTCTGGGTTGTGTTATCGATCTGTGTTCTTGAAAAATAAATTTCTTTTTCTAGGTTGTTTATCTCTCGGTCGATTTTCTGGAAAATTAATTCATTCGGTCGATAAGTTGATAGATTGATTTCTTGGATTTTCTAAATTAATCTGCTGTTTGATCGATTGATTGAATTTCTGGGTTGATTGATTTGTTTCTGGGTCGATTGTTCTTGAGATTCATCGAGTTTATCGGTCAGTTATCATCGATTTTATCGGGTCATTAAGTTGATCTGTTTGTGTTTATCTGTTCATTATCGACCGACCCTATCGACCGGTACCCTGCTTGACCGGTACAGTGTAGACCGGTATATTGTTTGACCAGTATATTGTCTTGACCGGTGCCCGTCTGTGACCGGTACCTAGACTCGACCGATACCTTGTTGTTAAGTCAAAATATTGTATCCAAGATTTAATAGGAAAGTCAAAGTTGTAAGGTCAACATTGTCAAAGTCATTGTAATAGTCAAAGTTGTATTTGTTTACTTAGTCTTTAAGTCTTGTAATAATGTAGTGGGTATAAATAGGCTTGCTTTGTAAGCTTGTGGTAAGAATTCATGTAAGCACGTCTTTTGTAAAATCAGATTTTTCAGACTTGTGGTTATTGAAGATCTACTTTCTCTCTCTTCTCTCTCTCTAGACTTTATTGATAAATCTTGATGAGAATTGCTTGATTGTTTGGAAATTGTCATTAACAATTGGTATCAAAGCTGAATCAAACATTTTTAGAAATGATTTGAACAAAGGATTGAATTGAAATCTGGATTTTTAGATCGAAAAATTGATTTTTTCGAATTTTTTTTTTCAAGAACTCGAGTTTTTGTACTGTTCATCCGAATTTTGATGGAAAAGTCGTTTTTGGTGCAAGAAAATGGAATCATTGGATTCGATTTGTGTTTTAGATTGATTCTTGTATTGATTACATCTAGTAATTCGAACAAATTCAATGTTAAATTTTGTTTTTTGAAATTTTCTTTAAAAGTCGAGTTCGAACACTGTTCTTGATCGAATTTGTGGAAATTGTTGATTTCAATCTGAATTTGATAGTAAATTTGTGCTTAGTATTGTTTTTCGATGATGCTGATAAGTTTTTGAGAACCAATTTGCAGATTTCAATTAATTTGGATCGAATTGTGCAAGTCAGAGCCAAGTTTGCGCTAGATCTATGATTTGCGCGAGTTCATATTCATTTGCGCGAGTTTTTCAGGGCTTTAAGACAAATTTTAGTTTGCGTCTTCTTAGAGTCACGCAAATCTAAGTTTGCGTTTCAGTCTGGTTGCGCAAAGTCTATCTTGCGCCATCAATCTTTATTCGCGTAAAGTTCAGTGTGCTTCACTTCAAGAAACTCTAAGTTTGCTTGTCAAGGCTCTGACGCAAAAATACATTTGCGCTATAAGGCTCTCACGAAAAGTTACATTTGCGTCTTCAGTGGGTCACGCAAATCCTACTTTGCGCCACTGTTGTCTCGCGAAAAGCTTACTTTGCGCCATACTCTGATCGCGAGAAGTCTGTTTTGTGCTTCCTACAGTTCAAGCAAAGTGAAGTCTTGCACTACCATCTGTTAGCGCATATCAAGTATTCAAATTTTAAATTTTGTACAAGATTTCAATTTGATCTAATTTTTGATTTTCTGATTTACAGTTTGGGAACTGTTATCCCAGTTTAATCTAGTTGATTAACAATCACAGAACACAATAATAATCAAGAGATAATAAGATCAAGAATAACATACCAATCCCTTGAATAAACAGTTAAACCTTGTGTGTTCTTGATGCCCTTGAATACAGAGAAAACAGCTACCTCTCTAATATGATTATAATTGAGATTATGAGGATTAACCATAAAACCTAAATAACTAAAACTTTAAATACTTAGGCTTTTAAGTCCTAATGGGCTTGGGCCCAATAACTAATAACTATTAGTTTATTACACAATTAACCCTTTAACTTTAACTATCAAATAAATACAGTTTAGACCCTTTAATCTTGAATACAATTATGATCCAAAAATCTCCCCTTCGGATTCAAGATTAAAAAAATTTGACAACAATCTCCAGGTCTTCACTTTTCTTCTCTTTTCTTCAGATATGACGTTGATAGTTTCAAAACTTTTAAATAGTCTTCAAATCTTTGAAATCTTTGAAAATCTTCAGCAGTCTTCATATTATGTTCTCCCCCTTAAGATATTCTCCCCCTTTTTGATGAGTGGTGAGAATCATCATCATCAAAACTTGTCAAAACAATCTACCCCTTTATGGAAAAATCTCCCCCTTTGTCTTTATAGACTTCAATGTAGCACCGTATTCATGTAACGAGCCCTGTGTGAAATAAGAGCAGTCTCTCCAAATGGAGAAAGTGATTATTTCAATCTTTTCAGATTCAAATAGTCAGTAGGAACCATTCAAATCTTTTCAAATTCAAACAGTTTAATAGGTGTAACCCTGAATCAACGAATGACGCAGTTAGAATGCCTGTCAGTAACACAAAGTTATTGAGTAACACAAAGATACTATATAAGGAGCTGGTTTGATGTTGGCTCCCCAGGTCTTCCATTCAATCATCGAATAACACATGGTTATCTATGAACATTCTGACAGAAAACAAATTTCTGTGTGCTCGTGCATGTGTATGAAAGAATAAGCATAGATGATTGCGTTTCAATATAGGCTCAAATATTGTAAACTTGTTGAGACAGCAACAAATTATACAAAGACTCAATGTGCATGAGAAAGGGTTGAAGAATACAACACAAGATTAGGATTTAGAATACTCCCCCTTGAATCATGAGTAAGGTCTAAGACATGTTCAACATACCAAGTTTGCTGATTAGGAATTGGAACCTCTTCTCATCCAATGGCTTGGTGAAAAGATCTGCTAACTGGAAGTCAGTTTGAACAAAATGCATTTCAAGGTCACCTTTTTCTACATGATCCTTGATGAAGTGATAGCGTACATCGATATGCTTGGTCTTCGAATGCTGTACCGGGTTAGCAGTTATAGCAATTGCGCTCTTGGAATCACAATAAATAGGAACACTCTTGTAGTTGTATCCAAAGTCCCTTAACTGTGTCTTCATCCAGAGAACTTGAGAACAACAGCTAGCAGCAACTACGTATTCAGCCTCGGCAGTGGATGTTGAAACACAGTTTTGTTTCTTTGAAGTCCAACTCACAAGTTTGTCACCTATAAATTGACATGATCCAGAGGTGCTTTACCGGTCTAGCTTACATCCTGCATGATCAGCATCTGTAAAGGCAGTTAGATCAAAACGAGAATCCTTTGGATACCAAAGGCCTAGATTAGGAGAACCTTTGAGATATCTAAGGATTCGTTTAACAACAGTTAAGTGTGACTCTTTAGGATTATACTGATACCTCGCACAAAAACATGTCGCAAACATTATATTTGGGCGACTTGCAGTCAGATAAAGTAAAGAACCAATCATGCTACGATACACCTTTTGATCAACAGGTTTCCCGGAAGGATCTGTGTCTAAGAGTGTACCAGTAGCCATTGGTGTTTTCATGACTGAACTGTCTGACATATTGAACTTTTTCAAAATATCTTTTATGTATTTAGCTTGATTAATAAATATGCCGTCAGGTAATTGCTTTACTTGTAGACCAAGAAAGAAATTCAATTCACCCATCATCGACATTTCAAACTTTGTTTCCATTATTTTTGAAAAGTTCTTACCAAATTTCTGATTTGTCGACCCAAATATTATGTCGTCAACATAAATCTGAATGAGAATCAAGTCCTCACCTTGCCTTTTAAGAAATAAGGTAGTATCAACTGTACCTTTCTTGAAACCAGAAGCAAGTAGAAATTTAGTGAGAGTTTCATACCAGGCTCGCGGTGCTTGTTTAAGACCATAAAGCGCTTTGTCTAAAACATAGACATGATCAGGGTGATAAGGATCAACGAAACCTTCAGGTTGAGCCATGTAGACCTCCTCATGTAGAACGCCGTTCAGGAAAGCCGACTTTACATCCATTTGATAGACTGTAAAGTTTTTGTGCGCTGCATAGGCTAGGAAGATTTTGATGGCTTCGGTCCTTGCAACCGGGGCGAATGTTTCGTCATAGTCAATGCCCTCTTGTTGACAGTACCCTTTTGCGACCAAACGAGCCTTGTTTCTCACAACTACTCCGGCTTCGTATTTCTTATTTCTGAAAACCCACTTTGTTCCTATAACGGATTTACCTTTAGGTAGTGGGATCAAGCGCCATACCTTGTTCCTTTCGAATTGTAGAAGCTCGTCTTGCATAGCAGAAATCGAGAAGGGATCACATAGAGCTTCAGACGTTTTCTTTGGCTCTAAGGAACTGAGGAAGCTTGAAAACATACAGAAGTTGGCTGTTGCAGATCTTGTTGTGACACCAGATTGTACGTCACCTATCACGTTGTTCAGGGGATTATCCTTAGTCCAACGATGTGTGCTTGGTAAGGATTCAACTTGTTGTTGCGTATTGGACGCATCGTTTTCATCGTGCACAGCAGGTAGCTCCATAGATGTACTCGGGATATCTTGTACTGGTGTTTCTGATACTGAAGCTTCTGGGCTAGCAGTTGAAGTACTCGCGACTTCGTTTCCAGAAGAACTATCTGTTGAGACAGATTCAGCATTAGTAGAGTCAGAAACTAATGGTTGAGTTGTACCTGATGGAGATGAAGTGTCAGTGACTTCTTCGGTAGGTCCAGAGATGTCTTCAGAAATGGTAGGGACCTCCGAGCTTGTTATGGATGTAGATATGCGTTTATCAAAATCTGCACAAATATCATCAAAGGCATCAATAAACAGTAAATCTAACTCAGATGAAGTAGAGTTAGAGTTAGAAGAAGTAGATCCTTTAGAAGCTCGTTCTATTCTGGTTTGAATAGAAGCTTTGTCCTTAATTACGAGTTTTGAACGGTTGTGTCCAGAAGTCCTTGTAGAGTTCTCATCAAAGGAGACATTCATGCTCTCAACAACCGTCTTGGTTCGAATAATGTAAATTCGATAAGCTTTGGATGTCAGAGAGTATCCAACGAGATATCCTTCATCCGCTTTCTTATCAAATTTCGATAATCCTTGACGCTCTTTAAGAATGTAACACCTACAACCGAAAACACGAAGGAATTTGATGTTAGGTGTACGATTGTTGATTAACTCATATGCGGTTTTATTAAAGCGCTTGACCACAATGGTACGATTCTGTGTAAAGCATGCTGTTGCGACTGCCTCGGCCCAAAGGTACATAGGTAGATCTGAATAAGCAAGCATAGTACGAGCTGCTTCAACAAGAGTGTGGTTCTTCCGTTCAACATTGCCGTTTTGCTGTGGAGTGTAGGTTGCGGAGAAATTATGTGAAATACCCACAGAAGTAAGATAACTCTTCAGGGTGTCATTCTTGAACTCCGTGCCATTGTCACTGTGAATAGTTCTGACTGGCAGTTGAAGACGTACTTGAATGCGCTTGATGAAAGCGATAATCAACTCTGGCGCATCTGACTTGTTGCGAAGAAACTCGAGCCATGTATACCTTGAGTAGTCATCTATCATTACCAACACATATTTCTTCCCGTTGATAGATGCGGTTCGCATTGGGCCACAAAGGTCCATATGAAGAAGTTCCAGTGCAGATGAGGTCGATGATTCAGATTTGGACTTGAATGAGCTAACTTCATTTTGCCCAACTCACATGCGGAACAGAGTGAGTCTTTTTCGAACCTCATTTCCGGTAGACCTTTGACCAGACCTTGTCTTTGTAGCTTCGCTATAGATCGGAAATTCTGATGAGACAAGCGTCGATGCCACGTCCATGATTGTGCCTTAGTTGCTTTGGCTAGTAGACATACTGGACGTGTGGTAGACAGTGTAGGAAAATCTACATAGTATAGATTTTCATGGCGCTCAGCTTTGAAGACTTCGTAACCATCGGGATCCTCTAGATAACAATGAGTGGTTGTGAAGCGGACTTGATATTTCATGTCACAGAAGTGACTGTGTTAAGTCTAAATATTGTATCCAAGATTTAATTAGAAAAGTCAAATTGTAAAAGTCAACAATGTCAAAGTCTTGTTAAGTCAAAGTTGCTTTAGTTTACTTTGTTGTTAAGTCTTTGTATTAGTTAGGTGGTATATATAGGTGTTGCCTTTGTAATCTTGTGGTAACGAATCTAGTAAGCATTGTATTGTATAATTCATACTTGTGGCTAATCAAGATTTACTTTCTCTCTCTAGATTCTCTCTCTAGTTCTTGTTCCTAAATTGTCATATATTCTTGAGTAATTGCTTGATAGATTGGGATTTATTGATTAACAATTGGTATCAGAGCTGAACCAAACTTTTCAGGAATGATTTGATCATGATTTGAATTGAAATCTGAGTATTTTTGGATCGAAAATCAATATTTTTGAAAAATTTTCAAGAAAACGAGTTTTGGTACCGTTCATCTGAATTTGTGTGTAAAATCGTTTTTGTTGCAAGAAAATGGATTCATTGGATGCGAATTGTGTTTAGGATTGATTCTTGTTTGGTTTAAATCTCTTAATTTGAACAAAATCAATTTCAATTTTCGATTTTTGAGATTTTCTTGAAAACGAGTTCGAACACTGTTCTTGAACGAAATTGTTTGAATTGTTTTTTAATCGAAAGTTGATAGTAATTTTGTGATTAGTATTGTTTGTCGCAAACTGATAAGTATTGTGATTAGTAATTTTTAATCGAAAGTTGATAGTAATCGAAAGTTGAATCGATTTGGATCGAAATGTACAAGACAGTTACCACTTTGCGCAAGATCCTCGGTTTGCGCAAGTTCATAAGCTTTGCGCAAGATTCATAGTCGTTTGCGCAGGCTTTGGGCATTTCAGTTTGCGTATTGAATTTGTCATGTAAAGATCCATTTGCGTTTGAAGCCTATCACGCAAAGCTTCTTTGGGCAATACAAGGATCAAAAAGGGATTAACAATTGGTATCCTTTCGGCGTACGCAAAGCTCACTTTGCGCATCAAGGAAAATACGCAAAGTCACATTTGCGCAGCCTTCGGCGTACTCAAAGCTCACTTTGCGCATCAAGGCAAATACGCAAAGTCACATTTGCGCATCCTTCGGCGTACGCAAACCTCACTTTGCGCATCAAGGCAATCACGCAAAGCTCACTTTGCGCATCAAGGCACTTACGCAAACCTCCTTTGAGAAAAATGCTTATCCCGAAAACCTCATTTTGCGCAACAGCCTTAAAGCGCAAACTCTACTTTCCGCCAGCTTCTAATAGCACAATTCTTACTTTGCGTCAGTAACTGTTAGTGCAAACAGTGTCTTTTCATACTTAGTCAAAATTTTCAAAACTGTAATATGTCTTTTAAGTGTGAAATTTTTTTCTCTAGGGGCACTGCCCCTTGACCCCCGTGCTAAGTCTACGGAGGGGGACAAAAGTTCTTTTTGTGCAAGATTTCAATTCAATCTGATTTTTGATTTTCTGATATATATAGTTTCGAACGATCATTCACATTAAGCTGATTACTTTTAAATCATGGGATTTTTTACAGATCTTGAAGAAAAGATTAGAAAGGTGGAAATAGAGAAGATTAATCTGGATCATGTAGTTGACTTTCATTCTCAGAAGTCAAGAGAGTATTTTACTGAAACCATATCTTTAAAAGAAGAAATCAGTGCTTTAAAGACTCTTAATGAAGATCTTCTGAAAAGATCTTTTGGGCTGACTGATGAGAAGATAAAGAGATTGGAATCTGAGAACGCGGAGCTTAGAAAGAGTTTATCTAATCTTGAAATACAGCTTGCTGAAAATAAAGCTGATTTTGCTTCTGAAAAGAAAGGTTTTTTGAAAAAGTTCTCAGATTTTTCAAAGAAGTGTTTTGAAGAGAAGAAGTCAGTGGAGCTTAAATGCTTAAAACTTTATTAACAAGTGTCTGATTTTGAGAAAGTGCTGATTTTGGAAAGAGAGAAGTTTGATAAAGAAAAGAAGGCCATAGAATAGAAGAATGTGGGATTTTTTAAAGAATTATTCGGCCAGAGAAATGAGTCAGAAAAAGGATTTGAAGAAGAACGTTCAATCTTTGAAACTGAAATCAAAAGACTGACTTCAAAATTATCTGAACTATCTGCTACTGCGCTGAAAGAGCAGAAAACGAAATCTGAGTTTTCAAATAAGATTGACTTGCTTGTGAAAGAAAGAGACAACTTTGCTTCAAAGACCATAGAGCGTGAAAAATATGTTTCAAGTTCAAATCAGAAATCTGTATCTTCACAAAGGTCAGTTAAATCTTTTAATCAGATTCGTAGATCTAACATTTTCTATGATCAATATTTAGATGGTTCAGATACATATCCGAGGAGAAGAAGTTCCAAGAAAGAGGAATTGATCTGGAGAAAGAAATCAGTCAAAGATGACAAGACTGATGAACTGAAAGGAAACACATCATGTGTACATGAACACAAAGCAAAGAAGAACAAAGCATCTAAAGGTAAGAAATATTATTGTTCTATCTGCTGTACACATGATCATTTTCACAAAACAAATGATCATTACTGGTATGGTTCTTACTCCATCACCCCCACACGAACTGCAACTAACATTTCTGGACCCAAATACCAGTGGGTACCAAAGAAGAAAACTGATTCTATGTTGCAGGCACCTCAAGCCAAGGGGGAGTAAGAAAGACAATGGCTTTTGAACACAACAATTCAAAACCCGAACTTCAAAGATGAAAGATTATGGCTTCTAAGCACATCAGCTTAGGACCCGTACTTCAACGGAGTTTGACTTCTAAACACAATAGTTTAGGACTCGGACCTCAGCGATCAAAAAGACCTTACTCCTGTGTTTTTGCATCCGATGGATATGATGGTCTACATCCCAAGTGAATAGATCTGATCTCTATCCTATATAGTTTTACTGACAGATCTTTCTGATATGATGGTCTACAATTCAAAAGGGAGTGTCTGATCTCTATCTTGTTTTAACTGACATATTTCAGATGCCTAATTTATAGGAGGAGTAAAGGTGATGGCTTCTGATCACATGACAGATCAGGACCCGTTTTTCAATGATCAGAGAAGGATATTCTGCTAATATCCAGGGGGAGCTCAAAAGACCTAAATCATTATATCATGATATGAGGGGGAGCTGAAAAGGTAAATATCTTCTGTCCTAGATCTCTGATTGTTTGAAAGATGAACAACTTTCGAACATGAAAAACAATTTCTTAAATGTTCAAACCACTTCTTATTCTCAAAAGATTTCATGAATTTAGAAGTGTGACTTTTAAATGTTTTTCAAATTCTAAGCTTAATGTTTAACTGACCGTGTGTTTCCAAAGATCAATACTTATGTATTATCATTGTCCATATACTGTCAAGTATTCACACACACCGATTCAGTATTTCATTTGATTTGTTATTACCATTTCTCAAATTCAACCAATTTTTCGATGGTAATACCCCCGTTTGCGTTCAAAGTTGTAGAGCATCATTCATTTTTTTTATATTTGTGCTTTCATTGCAAAATTGTTTATATTCGTTCATATAAACAAAATATCCAATTCTTTGATACCCTAACCATTTGATTTGATCTGTTTGATATATTGTCAGATTCTTAAAACAATTCTCTTGATTTCATTTCATTCATCCAATATCTTTGTTTTGAGAAATCTTCAACGTTCAAATGCTCAAATTTCATTCATAATTTTAAATGAGCATACATTCTGACATTGTTATCATAATTCTTTGTGCTTAACTGCTCAGTCAAATTGTTGAGCAACCATATTTTTTAGGACTTACATGGGATTCATGTGTGAGCTTAAACAGAACTTCCATGGATTCACGTCAACAAGTGCTTCCTACCCAGAAAGTTATCCTTGAGTGATTGAGGGGTGATGGGTCAATATCAAAGAGTGGGGGAGATAACTCATCCGGTTGAGTTATTCTCATTGTGTGGAGCGGTAAAATAAAAATCAGAGTTTGGTTAGAAGTGAGCATAAAGATAAAAAGAAAGAAGGTGTGAGATCAGAGTTAAAAGAATATCAGAACTCTGCACCAACCACTTTCTGATCCGGGCAGCCACATCTACTGATTGGTTCACATTCTTTGGTGACCATCATTGAAAAAGGCTGTGAGCCCATGCCAACTCTTGCTATTACCCCACCAACCACTCGTTTCTTTCTTAACAAAGAAATGTTTCATTTTCTTTGGGGACGCAGCATATATGCTATCTAATCTTCAATCGGAAGATTTAGATATTGAAAAAGAAAGAAAGTTGCCCCACCTTCGCACCTCTTTCATGCACATTGAGTCCGTGTAATACATGTTACTGTCTCAATAGTTTACACAATTTGAGCCTTATGAAACACAATCATTGTGCTAAATTCTTTCATACACAAGCACGAGCACACAGAAAATTAGTTTTTCTGTCAGAACATTCATAGATAAACCTTGTGTTTTTCAATTACTGAATGGAAGTCCTGGGGAGTCATCATCAAACCAGCTCCTTATATTGTTCATCCGTTGTACACAGTAACTTTGTGTTACTGACAGGCATTTCTAACTGTTTCATTTGTTGAATCAGGGTTGCCACGTTCATTATATCTGAATTTGAAAAGATTCGGGTATATACAGTTCATGATTCAGTTATTCAGATCAAAAGAGCGGCGATTATCAAAATTTTCATCGAAAAGGGGAGATTGTTATTTCAATACAAAGGGGGTGTTCAAAGACTGTGCTGAGGTTGATGAAGTTTTGATGATCATGATGTTCACAATCATCAAAAAGGGGGATAATTTTACAAAGATTCAATTTCAAAGTTATAAAGAAAGAAAGTTCTGTGAAAAGATTCATGAAAAAGTTCAAGAAAGTACACGTCAGATGAAAAGAAATCATTCCGAGATGATTTAAAGTCATTTTCAGTCAGATGATTCAAGAAAGTTTGTTTTTTGAAGATAGTCTAGAGATCACAAGAGATGAAGATACAATTTGTCAAAGATCCCTCAAAGTTCCAAAGTTTTCCAAAGATGTTTCAATGTTCAAAGTTTCAAATGTTTCAAGATATCTGTTTCCTGTTCAAGACATGTTGACTTTTAAAGCTTCAAAGTGAAAAAGACTTTTCAAGATTCTTCAAAGGCTGAAAGACTGAAGATTGTTAAAGCTTCAAAGTTCAAAGTTCAAGAGATAAAAGCTGAAGAATCTAGAGCTGAAGACTAATGTCAAATTTTTATTAAATCTTGAATACAAAGGGGGAGATTGTTAAGTCTAAATATTGTATCCAAGATTTAATTAGAAAAGTCAAATTGTAAAAGTCAACAATGTCAAAGTCTTGTTAAGTCAAAGTTGTTTTAGTTTACTTTGTTGTTAAGTCTTTGTATTAGTTAGGTGGTATATATAGGTGTTGCCTTTGTAATCTTGTGGTAACGAATCTAATAAGCATTGTATTGTATAATTCAGACTTGTGGCTAATCAAGATTTACTTTCTCTCTCTAGATTCTTTCTCTAGTTCTTGTTCCTAAATTGTCATATATTCTTGAGTAATTGCTTGATAGATTGGGATTTATTGATTAACAGGCTGGTACTAAACAGATTGTGATCAAGCCCAGCTACATATAGTACTCTTTGAATCTTCACAACTCCATTGTTGAGCATTCCATATCCTCTGACGTGACCTTCGGCTTCAGAATTGGCAAATCTAACTGCTCCGGCAGGCTCCTCCACATAGTTATGCAAGAGGTGTTTGAATCCTGTCATGTGGCGTGAACATCCGGAATCTATTACCCACAATCGACAGGCCTGCAAAAGAGACAATTAGTTTTGCTTAGGCACCCATATCAGGATGGGTCCTTCGCGGTTAGCATCAAGCAACTCAGGAATATCAGCTGGTTTAACTTTCACTCTCCATTCATAACGGGGTTTTGGAACCCATTTCCAAACCATCTTAACATTCAGTTCCTGAAAGTGCTTTTTAGAAGAAGGATTGGCAACCTTAGCTCGATACACTTTGGGTTGTGCGGAAGAATTAGAATTAGAATTAGACTTAAGATTCAGTTTAGCTTTTCTCTTACTTTGTTTGGACTTTGGAGGGGAGTAGTATTTGAATGAGTTATCCCTGCAGTGTTTGCAGTGTAGATTCTATCGAGCTAAATTCATAAACTTAGATTTATCGGAACAAACCTTACATTCATGGTCATCAAAAGAATTACTTTTCAAAATAACACTGTCTGAAGTACAACTATTTGAAGCAAAAGTTTCACTAGATAACCTATCATTCTTATTCAAACTACTATCTTTATTCTTCTTACTCCTCCCAACTCCAATTCCTTTTATATCTGAAACAGAAACAGGAACCTTGTTAGTCTCTAACTTAGAAAGTGGTTTTTGTCTAGATCTATTTGAAGTCTCACACTTCTAAAAAATACTCGGTGGATATTCAGAACAATCAGTGTAAACAACTGAAGGTTTTGCAGAAGCATCAAATTCTGGATTGGTTCTTACCTTCCAGCTTGGATCATTGAACATCTGTTTATCACTTGAAGCATTTTTAAACAAAGTGATTTTCAAATCATTGATCTCAGTGCAAAGCTCTTGATTTACTTTTAAAGACTTTTCAAGTTTATGTTTGAGATCAAAGTTTTCATCTTCAACCTCATCAAGAGACTGTTGCAACATATCAATTTGCTTCATCAATTCAGATGTATTATCATTCACAGAATTTGACCCCTTTAAATCAGAAACAGGATCAGAGTCTGAAGCATTCATCATTTCAGAGAATATCTCTTCGGTCATGGACTCAATAAACTCCTTTTTATCATTTTGAACACAAGATTTATTCGTGATAGCATTTTCTTCTTCAACCTCTTCAACATGTAAAGGTTTAGAAGCAATGGGATTTGAGACGGATGCAATAGTAGATGGATCAACATCCGATTCATACTCATCATATTTGCATGCAGTCTCAGGTAGAACTGTGTTGGTGCTTACTGATTCTTTGGAATGTGTGGTAAATAGTTAATCAAACTCAGTAAATTCGATCTTTCGAGTCTCATAGCTTTTGTTCAAATCACCATATTGAAAACCAACTGATTTAAAAAGATTTTGAGAATCAGTGTCACCAAACTTGTTCTTTCCCATTTCTTCTTGACCTTTGGTCTCTTTAGAAGGTTTAGGAGAACTTGCTTCAACAAAAGTTTCACGAATGTCAGGAATGGGTCTGATTGTGGAGCCAAATTTATCAAAGTTATATAGGTGCTCCGGTGCCTTTTTCAAAATTTCGTTAGTTGGCACACCCAAACCTGGTTTTAGTTTATAAAACCTTTTGTCTTGGAGTTTATTGGTCAACAGATTTAATGTCTTCTCAGTCTGACCTCGTTTCGTATTAATATCCTCCAATTGCTTGATTTTGGTGAAAGCTTCATTTCTTTCTTTATAACAAACTTCAAATTTGATTTGAAACTCACCCTTTTCAGCATTAAGATTCACAAGATCCGTTTCTAAACCAGATATTGTTTCTTTTAAAGACTCTTTTTCAGCTTTTAAATCATCCTTTTCCTTTTCTTTTTCTTCCACAACAACTTTTAATATAGCATTTTCATCACGAAAGCTTAAGACAAATTGATGTGTAGAGCTAAGTTTACCTTTCAGTAAAGCAAATTCATCTTTCATACCATGTATTTGGGCCATTAAAGATTCAATAAGTTCAGAATTATCACTTACCTCAGAGTTTGCATCTTCGGATTGTGCCTCAGAATCTTCATCGTCACCATCCAGCTTTGCCATATAAGATACTTGGGTGAAGTGTGCTTGCTCCTCGTCATCGGAACTTTGATACAACCAGTTTTCTTCTTCAGCCATTAGCACTTTTCCTTCTTCAGATTTTTTGGCAATGAGTGACTTTCTTGCGTAATACTCTGAGTTCTTTACCTTCTTGAACTTGCAGTCTCTTGAGAGATGCCCAAATTTTCCACAGTTGTAGCATCTTCCTGGATCATCCTTTCGTTCTTCTCGCTTATCCTCTCTCTTTCCTTCTTTTCTATCTCCCTTCCTGTCTTCTCGTCCTTCCTCTCTCCTTCCATGCCTCAGCTTGTATCGCATCTCAGACTTCTCTTTCTTGTATCCATCATACTTTGGCTTTGAGTAGAATCTCTTTTTGCCAAAGCTCTTCTTAAATCGTCGCGTAATTAGAGCCAAGTCCTCAGAGAACTTTTGAATATCTGGATCAGAATCAATCTCCAGTTCTTCATCACTTGAAGCAGAGTCAGAGTCAGTAACTTCGGTTACTAGAGCTTTAGACACCTTTTTCTTTGACCTTGCAGAGGATACAGAGCCTTTTCCGGCTATGAGAGCCACAGAATTCTTCAGATTATTAGACTCGTTATTAATAGATCTCACCTCATCCTCATGTTGAGCAAGAGTAGAGAAGATATCAGTGACATTTTCTTAAGCCAGATTCTTGGACATCTGGAGGTTGATGGCCAAGTTCTTCCACTCTGGATTCAGATTCTTGATGAACTTGTAATTTATCTCAGAAGCAGATTTAGATATATTGTTCCTCCGCAAGTCATTGAGAATGATGTTATATCTGTTGTAGGTATCTAGTAGCAACTCTCCTTCTTTTGCATGAAATCCTGTCAGGATCGAATTCTCAACAAGAATTAATTCTCAGAAACAATATCAAAGAAGTTTGCGGAATAACACTTTGATATTCAATGAAATCAACACAGTAAATATGAAGAACAAACTGTAAACTTGTATTGAATGCTTTGAAGTTACAAGATTACACACTCAACCTCAATATTGATGAACAGGCTCACCAATACGAATTCTACTTCTCTAGAATTAGGATCTATGCCTTGAGGTTGTTTTTCTCTCTAGAACTTAGAATTTAATCTCTTCTAAAACTATTATGTATCTTCTATACATATACTAAACAAAAAGATAATTACAAAAAAATAAACATATCTTCAGTATATCTTCCATGTATATCTCTAAGCTTCCATGTATATCCTTTCATGCGAATCTTCATCATATAAGCAGTATTAATCTTCAGCAGTATTAAATTTCTTCTAGCAGCATTAACTACTAAGCAGCACTAACCACTAGCAGTACTAACTAGCTAAGCAGTACTAACTTTGTTCAAGCAGCACTAACTTTGACTAGCAGTATTAATAGTACTAGCAGTAGTAACACTCAACAGTATTAACCTTTAAGTCTTCTAGCAGTAGTAACTTTGAATCAGCAGCATTAACCATATTTGATGAATTCTTCAGTTCCCAACAATCTCCCCCTAACTTGACTTTTAGGAAGAGAAGTCAAGTTCTTCAAATTTTCTTCAAGATGCTCCCAAAACTCTATGATGGCCTAAATTCCAGTGTTTGCATCCAATCCCAAACTCTGATTAATTGTTCTTTGAATCAAGTATTTAGCCATTTCTGAATCTGGAACACATCTTAACTTTTTCTTCAGCATGGCATGAAGCTTCAATCTGCTATGATTGTACACTCTATCCACTAGGAAGTATTCAGTGTGATTTAAATCCAAAGTCACTGTATATACTCCACTAATTTCATATAGAGTCCAACTGTTGACTGACTTGAATACATCCTTGATCACATGCTTTACTTCTTCAGGTTTGAACATCATGCACAGATACTCCATTACCAGTTTTGTAATTGAAATCCCTGGAGCCTTTAGTATATCTGCATACAACTTTATTCCTATCTCAAACATCTCTTCAAGATCTGACCTAGAGCATGTTCTGACAATTTTTGCCCATGTGTTGAACACTTCATACTTTTCATCCTTCCTTTTTAGCCTTATGTATTCCTTTCCATCCACTGTCAATGTATCCCAGTGAATGACCTCAGGAGGCTTAACTCCTACAGGTTCTGCTGAAATTGGTTCAGGCACTTTGTCCATCACTACCATATACAAATTTACATCATCTGTGTTTGCTGGCTCTTTCTGTTTAGATGACTCAGGTGCCCCTTCTTCTTTAGCATCCTTCTCAGCCTCTTCTTCAGATACTCTAGGCTTCTTGATTGGCTTTCTCCTTGCCATCATCTTGGTTCTCTTTAAAGTCTTTAGACTTTCTCCCAGAGTGGCCTCTTTCTTAGGGGGTGTTTCTTGCTCATCTGGAAATGGCTTTTGACAATCAAAGTCATTACTTTCTTTCATCCTCTTCTCCATCTCCACCCTAGCAGTTTCATTTCCCTGAAGCTTTAACATCTCTGACTCATTTAGCTCTTTGATCTTCTCAAAAGACATTTTGGAGAACATCTCCTTTTTGACTCCTACAGCACCTTTGAGAAATATAATCATCTTGTTTCTCTCTTGGGTACCTAGGAATGTCCTTGAGGGTTTTCTCTTCTTTGTAGCTGCTTTTACTACCACTGCTTTCTTCATAGCTGCAGCTTTCTTCTGTGCAATTTAAGTTGCCAGACTCAGTTGATAAGCTTCATTCAGTTCAGCAGCTAGAGCTTTTGCTATCTCCCTGTCCTTTTCCATCTGAACTCTTTCTTCCTCCTCAATGTCATCTTGCATCTTTCTAGCTAGGGCTTCATCTGATTCAACCAACCTTTGCTTTTTGATTGGTTGATCAGATTCCACCATCTTTGCTTTTCCTTTGTCTTTGCTCATTGCCTTCTTACTGTTATCTTTCTTGATCACTTCACCTTGTTCTTTGATGATTACTCCTTTGGTCTTTGAAGTGACCTTGGGAGTATCATTCTTGGCTTTAAGTAAGGTTTCTGCAATCTCAAGATCTGTTAAAACTTCTTTCACAGTTTCTGCTGCTTTATTAATGTCAGCAGTAGTAACTGTTTCTGCTGCTTCTTGTGTTTCTATTGGCACTGAATTTCTTTGTGTTTCTGCTTCCTGCTCCCCCTCAACATTAAATTTCTCTCCATCAAGCTCCCCCTTTCTTGTGGCTTCTTCCATGTTGATCTCCCCCTTTTTGGGAGCATCATTCTCAGTGTTCCTTCTCCTTAGTTGGGATTGCTTTCTCTTCTTCCTCTGTACCAGACTTAGCACCATCTTCTTCAGCTTAGCAATCTGTACTTGTTGGGACAGAATGACCAGCTTCATCTCCTCTATTTCTTTTCCTTGTTTCATAACATCTAGGTTGATGTTTCCCATGGTTTCCATCAATTCCTGGTAACTATATCTGTCCTCACCTTCTCTAGAAGTGTTACCCTCCTTTGAAGGATCATTGGATCTTTTAGTAGTGGAAGTCTTCTGCCTAGCAGAAGCACTATCCACCCCTGTGGTTTCTTGGCACCAGGGACCTTCGAATGATTGCTCATTCAAAGTTGCCATGGGGGAGGTCTTATTTATGTTACCACTTTCCTCCTCTGTGCTAGCAGGAGTAGTGGCAGCCTCATCACCCATATGCTCTACCTCCTCCTCAGAGAGCACCTCCTTTGGGTTGGGAGACACCCTTGTGGATTCCCTATGAATATTATCTACTGGAGAATGCTCCAATAGAGGGCTTAAAGGCTTGGGGGATGATGGTACAAGAAGGGAAGGAGCCTTCTTTACCTGTTTCCTCTTGTAAGTTTGGGTGATAGGAGAGGTTGGTTTTTCAAGAAAGGACTGGGGAATAGATTTTGAGAGGGAAGGTTGGGATTGGCTAGCAGTGGGTTGGTCTAATAGGGGCCTTGACCCTGCTGCCATACCTTCATTGGTTTGGGACACCACCATCATTGTAGAGAACAACGGGGTGTCAACTCCTTCAGAGTCCCCAGCAGATCTTCTCATATTTGAGAAAACCTTACCTTTGGGGGGTTTAGGTACATATACCCCAACAGGTTGAGGTATATCCGTCAATTCATGAGTAATAACTTCTTGAACAAACCTGGGATACATAAAGAAGCTCTTTTTGTTTCCCATGTTTGAGACAAGATCACTGAAAATCATTTTAGAAAAGTTATACTTTCTGGCAGTGGCCAAGCACACCAAAGCATAAGCAATAGTGCTGCTGAACTCACTCCATCCAGTAGTCTTTTTGGAGATACAGTGCATAAGAGTATGGACAAAGAAACGCCATTGGGGTGAAAATTTGGCTTTTGAGAATTTGAAAACACCCAATGGGCCTCCATACCCCATTCTTGTAAGATTTGAAAACAGTTCATCGTTTGGGATAGAAGTTATACCAGAGGCATCGTCTAGACGTAGACTGATGCGAATAACCTCTTCAGTAACTGTTAGTGATTGATCACAGATTCTTGTCTTGATCATTTGCACACCATTCTCAACAACAATGGTGGCATTAGCCCAGAACTGCCTTTGATGCTCGATATAGATTGTAGGGGATACAATAAGAGCATGAGCAATATGGCTTGACTTGAGGAAATCCACAATCTGATGAAATCCTGCAGCTTGCTTTGGCTTTTGTAGCATCGCAATCTCATTGTGCTCGTCGATGAATGTCATGGATGCCATTGATCTTAGTGAAAAGCTTGCCTGAAAACTTCGAACTTGAGAGAGAAAGGGTTTAGAGCGCAAGTGAACAGTATGCAAAGAGTCGTTATGAACTTTTAGGCGGGCAAAGAGTATTTATAGTATTCGGAACATAAGCAGTATTAACCTAGAGCAGTATTAACTACTAGCAGTATTAACTGAAAGCAGTATTAACTACTAGCAGTATTAACTAACTAGTAGTATTAACGAACTAGCAGTATTAACTGAAAGCAGTATTAACTAACTAGCAGTATTAACTGAAAGCAGTATTAACTACCTAGCAGTATTAACTACTAACTTACTCCTTTAAGCTTGTGAAACACTGAGTACTGCTATGCATATCCTGGAAAAGAAGATTAGTAACACCAAGAATAAAAATATACAGGTATAAAACCACTTTTTGAGAAGGGGCTTATTCAGAGTTGATCATTCCCACACTAGTTACCAAGAAAGTGAATCTACCCACATCAAAGGCTTTAGTGAATAGATCAGCAAACTGATTATCAGTGTGGACTTTTACAACTTGAATAAGTTTCTTTTCATTACAGTCTCTTATGAAGTGATACCTGATCTCAATGTGCTTTGTCTTAGAGTGCTTGACAGGATTATTCACAATGCTGATAGCACTGCTATTATCAATAAAAATGGGAGTGTGTAGAAAGGTTACCCCATAGTTCAGCATTTGATTCTGAATCCATAAGACTTGAGAACAGCAACTTGCAGCTGCTATGTACTCTGCCTCTGTTGTAGATGTGGACACTGTGGTTTGTTTCTTGCACTGCCATGAAACTAGTCTAGCACCCAAAAACTGACATCCTCCAGAAGTAGATTTTCTGTCCAAGTTTGCTCCACCTAGATCACTATCTGAGTATGCTATTAGGTCAAAGGGTGAGTCATGAGGATACCAAAGTCCCAATTTGGGTTGCCCTTTGAGATATCTTAATATCCTCTTAATAGCTTGAAAGTGAGATTGCTTTGGCCTAACTTGGAATCTTGCACATACACAGACTGGAAACATTATATCTGGACTTGATGCTGTGAGATACATGAGAGAGCCAATCATGGATCTATAATGATGCACATCCATATCCTCCCCCTCAAGATCTGTTGTTATTTGCTTGTGTGTTTCCATAGGTGTGCTGGCAGGTTTTGACTCTGAGAAACCAAACTTGGTTAGAATGTCCTGCACATACTTGGATTGACAGATGAAGATGCCATCTGACTTCTGTTGAACTTGGAGTCCAAGGAAGAAAGTAAGTTCCCCCATGGAACTCATTTTGAACCTTTGATGCATTAGATCCTCAAACTCCTTGCACATGTTGTCTCTTGTAGATCCAAAGATAATGTCATCAACATAGATTTGGACCAGCAAGATATCCTTCTTCTTTCTCTTGATAAATAGAGTCTTATCAATGACTCCTCTTTCAAAGTCATTTTCCAAGAGATAGGATGACAGAGTGTCATACCATGCTCTTGGAGCTTGATGTAGCCCATAAAGTGCTTTCTTTAATTTGTATACCCTGTCTGGATAGCTTGGGTTTTCAAACCCTGGTGGTTGACAGACATATACCTCTTCTTCAATTGAGCCATAGAGAAAAGCACTTTTTACATCCATTTGATAGACTTTGAAGTTCATGTAAGAAGCATAGGCTAGGAATAATCTGATTGCTTCTATCCTAGCCACAGGTGCAAAAACTTCTTCATAATCTATACCCTCTTCTTGAGTATATCCTTGAGCCACTAGCCTTGCTTTGTTCCTTATGACAATACCTCTTTCATCTCTCTTGTTTCTGAAAATCCACTTTGTGCCAATTGCTCTGTGACCTTTAGGAAGGTCTACTAAATCCCATACATCTTGTAGCTTGAACTGTAACAGTTCTTCTTGCATTGCTTCTATCCAGCTAGATTCTTTCATAGCATCATGTGCCTTTTTAGGCTCAAGCTGGGATAGAAAACAAGAAAGGACTGTATGTTGTTGATCTTGCATTTCTTGAAGCCTGCTTTGATGTCTAGTCATCATAGGAGAAGAGATATCTCCTATTACCAGCTGTGGAGGATGATTCTTTTGAACTCTGGTGTTATGACTAGGTTCTTCATTCAGTCCAGCCTCTAGATTAGAGTCATGGAACTCAACTGAAGTGTTTTCAGATGCCACTTCTGATTCTTTATTTTCTTGAGTCTCCTCATCTCTAGTTTCTTCTTCACTCTGATTTGGTCCAGTAAATGATTCCTTTTCACAGTCTTCAACAGAATTCACTGTGGGTATGGGAAATATCACAGATTTAGATATACTTTCTGAGACTTGTGTAGTCCCTGATCCTCCACTTCCTGTTCTTGTATAATCATCACTACTGAAACCAAAAGAATTAGTTATTGAGTCAATGTCAAATAGCCACTGAGGACCAGACCCAATTGGATTTGGTGTATTCTCATTGCATTTGACATTGTCACTTTCTTCAATTATTCTAGAAGATGAGTTAAAAACTCTGTAGGCCTTACTCTGAGATGAATATCCAACAAGAAATCCATCATCTGCTTTGCTATCAAACTTACCTAAGTGAGATTTGGTATTGAGAATTGTACAAGGACACCCAAAAGGTTTGAAGAAACCAATGAAAGGTTTTCTTTTATTTAAAAGCTCATATGGGGTCTTGTTCTTTTGCTTGACCACTAGAACTCTATTTTGGACATAACAAGCAGTATTAACTGCTTCAGCCCAGAAGGTAATTGGCAATTTTGAATCAGCCAACAGAGATCTAGCAGCCTCTATTAGTGTCCTATTTCTCCTTTCAGCAATACCATTCTGTTGAGGAGTCCTAGGAGCACTATATTGCCTCTCAATACCTTTCTCTTCACAAAAGGTGTTTAGATCATGATTTTTAAACTCAGTTCCATTGTCTGATCTAATGACTTTTACTCTTTGATTAGTTTGGTTTTCAATTCTTAGAATAAAGGATTTGATAAGTCCACTTGTCTCATCCTTAGTCCTTAGAAAATATACCCAAGTAAATCTGGAGTAATCATCAACAATAACCAAGCAGTAAGATTTCTTGCCTATACTCATAACATTTGTAGGACCAAACAGATCCATATGCAGTAACTGGAGACAAGAAGAAACAGAATTTAACTCTTTGGTCTTATGAGAAGTTTTGTGTTGTTTGCCTTTAAGACAAGCAACACAATGATCATCACATGAAAAGACTTTTGAAGGTAAACCTCTTACAAGGTTGTTTTTAACAAGTTTGTTCATAGTCTTGAAATTCATGTGACACATCCTTCTGTGCCAAAGAGAGGATTCATCTACAGAAGCTTTTGAAACAAGACAATTTAGAGATGAATCACTATCAACATTGTCCATATCTAGACAGTAAACATTGTCCTTTCTTGGAGTTCTAAGTAGTATCATGCTTTCATCAACTACCTTGAACCCTGGAGCAAGGATCATACACTCAGTATTTGTAAATAATATACTATGTTGTTTGTCACAAACCTGTGATACACTTAACAGGTTGTACTTTAATTGATCAACATAGTAGACATCCTCAAATGTCATCTTACCTTTGGTGAAATTACCTTTTCCACTTATCTTACCACCAGTAAGATTATCTCCAAATGCAACATGTCCTCCATTGATATGCTTGAAATCCTGAAGACATGACATGTTGCCTGTCATGTGCCTAGAGCAACCACTATCAACATGCCATATGCTCTTTCCCTTGAGCTGTTGGTTGCCCTGCACATAAGATAGATCAGTTAGTATGAAATAGGAACCCAAGCCAAAGTGGTCTTGGGTACCCCTTTCTCATCAAAATACTTGCATTCTTTCTTGACAAGATTTTTGAACTTTAACTCCTCATTCTTGGAGTACTTTGTTACAGTATTAGGCTTGGAAATATTTTTGCTAGAATCAGTACTGGTTTTAGAAGTACTAACTGCCTTAGCAGCACTTGCATGCTTAGCAGTACTAACTTTGTTAGCAGTAGTAACTGTGTTGGCAACAGTAACTGTGTTGGCAGTATTAACCTTTGAAGAGGTACTAACAGTATTAGCAGCATTAATATTTTCAGCAGTACTAACACAGGTAGCAGTAGTAACCATGTTAGCAGTACTAACAATTTTAGTGCTTCTAACCCTGTCATCAGTACTAACAGATTCAGTGTTTCTAGGCACCCACATTTTGACACTTTCTTTTAAAATCTTTTTCTTCATGGGGCCTTTCCTTTCATCATGTTTCTTTATCACATGTTTCTTTCCAGCCTTCCTATAACCAACAGGTTTTTGCACAAATCTTTGAAAGTTCATCTGTTGGTTAATAGGGTTAAAGTAACAATACTTAGCCAAATGATTTAACTTCCCACATATGAAACAAGGTTTTGGTCTATTGATTTTATTCAGATCAACTCCTTGTTTCTGAGCCCATTGATTATTCCAGTTTCTTTGATTTCCTCTTTTTAAACCAGAATTTAGGCTCTTGGCTTTACTACAATCACACTGTTTACAAGATCCAGGATTCACAACTGTGGTTTGTTTGTAATGGACCTTGTTATCCTTTCCTTTTGTCTGCTCTATCTCCTTGGACTTGACCCAGATTTTCCCACATCCCTCATTGGTGATAATATTGTTTTCTAATGGTATCTTTTTACTCACATCATTATCCCTATACTCACTGGCTTCTTTCTCAGTTAAATCCTTAATTACTACTTCATCCAAAGGATCTATCTTAAAGGCTTTCTCAGATAAGTCCTTTTTCTCCTTGGTTTCTAACAAGTCTGAAGTAGGAGGGATATAATTGTTATTGTAAGGAGGAGGTGTATTGTTGTATCCAATACCAGGCTTCATCTTGTCATGAATCTGAGCCTTTAGAAGAGAATCCATTGCTTTTGAAGCATATGAAAACTTTTCTATGTCAATTTTAACTTTAGACAGTTCCTCTTTCAGCCTATCACTCTCTTCTAAGGATTTAGAAAGTTTGGTCTCTAACTCATTCTTTTCCCACTTCCAATAGTTTGTGTCATAAGAGTGTTGAAGTTCATTAGCTTGAAAGCCTTTGATTTGCTCTTCAAATCTCTCTACTATCAACACATACTCTCTTCTTTCCTTTTCTAATCTTTTGAGGTCATCACACATACTTTGATTGTGATCTCTGTATCTTGTGACAGTGTTAATGCAAGATTTAGTACAAAGATTAGAAATTACCTCAGAGGGAAGATCAGACACTTCTGCCATAAGAGCTTGATTCTGAATGGCTTCCTCAGCTTGATCACTCCAGTCAAATCCCATTCCTTGTTGAGAAACAAGGGCTTGAGCAGGATTCTTGTTTTGATTGTAGCCTCCATTCTGAGCTTGTTGGTGGTTGTTGTTTGGAATAGCACTCCTGCATTCTCTAGCAAAGTGTCCTTTCATGTGACACTTATAACATTCCACCTTGGTCTTGTCAAAACCAGCTCCATCTTCTCTTCTTTGAGAGAAGTTATTCCTTCCTGTTCTTTTAATGAACTTCTTTACCCTCATTGATAACATGGCCATCTGCCATTTAATATCCATCTCCTCCAGATCATCAGGGTGAATTTGATCCAGATCATCATTAATCAAAGAATTGCTGCTATGACTGGACACAAAGGCTTCAAAGATAGTTTCAGTGCCTTTTTCTGAACTTACTCCACTGGCAATACTAACTGCTTCAGGGTTGGAAGTAGTATCAGTGGATGCTGAGAGAAGTGCAACATTGTGAATATAACCAGAGGGCTTTTTCTTGGTTTCTACCTCAGTTTCAAAAACTCTTAGATCATTGTATAGATCATCAAGTTCTTTCTCTTCCAGATTGTCACTCTGTCTATATGAGACAGTGTACATAGTCCATTCATCTCCAAGAGATCTGAGGAACTTTCTGTTGATATCATCTTGTTCCATCTTTACTCCTACAGTAGCCAGTTCACCTATGAGTTTGTTGAACCTATCAAAAGTTTGAGTCATAGACTCATTCTTTGAGGAAGTGAAGTTCTCATACTGCTGCTTTAGAACATCTCTTTGGTTTCTTTTGATGCTTTTAGTTCCAGCAAATCTTTTCTCTAGAGCATTCCAGAGAATCTGAGCATCAGTGTAGTTGCAAAATTGATGCTGATATTCATTGGGGATGGCCAAGAGCAGAGTGCTCAAGGCCTTCATCTCTGTCTGTCTGATCTTCCTCTCACCATCTGTCTTTGGTGGAGGTCTTTTTCCATCTGCTCCTATCCTTCCAGCTTCAGAAGGACCATTCTCAATGATATCCCACATTGAGAAGTCAGTGAGAAGAATATATTGTCTAATTCTGATCTTCCACATGTCAAACTCACTGGGTTTGAGCATTGGAACCTTAGAGACCAAAGTACTGCTTGATTCTGTAAGATTTTCCATGATGAATAGATGTTTCTAAGAGAGTTTGGCTCTGATACCACTTGTCAGGATCGAATTCTCAACAAGAATTAATTCTCAGAAACAATATCAAAGAAGTTTGCGGAATAACACTTTGATATTCAATGAAATCAACACAGTAAATATGAAGAACAAACTGTAAACTTGTATTGAATGCTTTGAAGTTACAAGATTACACACTCAACCTCAATATTGATGAACAGGCTCACCAATACGAATTCTACTTCTCTAGAATTAGGATCTATGCCTTGAGGTTGTTTTTCTCTCTAGAACTTAGAATTTAATCTCTTCTAAAACTATTCTGTATCTTCTATACATATACTAAACAAAAAGATAATTACAAAAAAATAAACATATCTTCAGTATATCTTCCATGTATATCTCTAAGCTTCCATGTATATCCTTTCATGCGAATCTTCATCATATAAGCAGTATTAATCTTCAGTAGTATTAAATTTCTTCTAGCAGCATTAACTACTAAGCAGCACTAACCACTAGCAGTACTAACTAGCTAAGCAGTACTAACTTTGTTCAAGCAGCACTAACTTTGACTAGCAGTATTAATAGTACTAGCAGTAGTAACACTCAACAGTATTAACCTTTAAGTCTTCTAGCAGTAGTAACTTTGAATCAGCAGCATTAACCATACTTGATGAATTCTTCAGTTCCCAACAAATCCCTTGTATGCATTTATGCATAGATTATGCTTAGCTTGTATAGAGGCTTCACTTCCTTCAAACTGTCTAGCTAGTTCATCCCAGATTGCTTTAGCAGAGCTCTGACTGTCTACACGATTGTAGATGTCGTTTGGAATAGCCATTGTCAGATAAATTAGAGCCTCTTCTTTTGTCTTGTACTCTGCTTTCTGCTTTTCAGTAAAGAACTGATAAGGTTTAGGAACCTCTCTGTCAGGGATTTCTAGAGAGGTTTCTGTTGCAGCTTAACCTTTTACTGTTATCATTGGAGTTTCTGGACCATTAATGATTTCTTTCATGAAATCTCTGTTCTTGCGATTCAGAAACTGTATCATTCTGGTCTTCCATTGCTGGTACTCATTCGCCATGAGGACAGGAGGTTTGGACTAAGAGCCCATCGAGAGAAGTTGGTTCGACATCTTAGCTATACGATTAGTAATTAAACTTATATGTATCAAGACAACCAACTAGATGATATCGTTAGAAACAACATGAAAACCACACTAAAAAAATTTCAGAAAAATAAATTCCCGAAAATAATTAAATGCAGTCCTTTCAATCAGTATAAAGCACAAACAATACTGAAAAATCGAACTATGAATAGTGAACAGTGAACAGTGAACGGGGAATAGTGAATTGCGTGAACAGTAACTTGCGTAAAAAGAGGTTTGAGAGGGCCTTGGGTCGCGCAAAGTAGGGTTCTCGCGAGCAGTGGGTCACGCAAAGCAGAGGTTCGCGTGTCTAGTGGGTTGCGCAAAGTGAAGGTTTGCGTGTCTAGTGGGTTGCGCAAAGTGAAGGTTTACGTGTCTAGTGGGTTGCACAAACCGTGGTTCTCGTGACACTTGGGTCGCGCAAACCGTGGTTCTCGCGATAAGGCACTCACGCAAAGCAGAAGTCGATCGGGAACTTGATTCGACCGGGAAGTTGCACGACCAGGAAGGTTTTTCGACCGGTATTACGTTCGACCGGTAAGAGTGCTTAGACCGGTAGTGATCTGTGTGTGTACCGAGCGATCGGGGTGGTGTGAGGACCGGTATCGAGTTCACCCGGTATTGGTCTTGACCGGAAAAAAAATCGACCGATAGAGGTGAGTACCAATATACTATGGACCGATATAGTGAACTTGACCGGTAATGTGGCTTGACCGGTAATGTGAATGGACTGGTATAGAGATATTCGACCGGTAAGATGATGAACAGGTAAAGGTCTTGGACCGGTAATGGTATGGAACGATAAAGAGCTTTGACCGGTAAACTTCCTTCGACCGATAATTTGTGGTCGACCGATATGTTGTTCGACCGATATGTTCTTGACAGTGTTCGACCAAGATAACAATTAGCAGTACCAAACTTAACCTGTTTTAAAACAATTAGCAGTACCAAAATTTGAGAAATATACCACTAATCAATCTAGAACAGATTGCAACATTTTGATCTCAAAAACAAACATTTTTCTAAAATTTAATCAATGGAACAGTGAGTTTTTGAACTCGTGAACTCAGACACAAAAATCACCAAATAGACAATCGATTAAAGTGCAATAATGAAATGAAACTATACCAAATCGATCTAAAACACTTTTCGATCAAGACCTGATCGATTTCAACACCAATAACAATCTAAAACTCGAAAATGATTTTTAACATGAAGAACAAAGTGTCGAGTTCTAAATATTTGATTTTAATCTGGTTTTGCTCTGATACCAATTGTCGGTCCCTAATTTAATCAAGTTCTTATCAATAATAACAATCAATCACAAACATATATGATTTACCAACCTGTTTGATTACAAACCACATATTACAGATTGATGTTTTTCTCTTTGAAGCTCTCTTTATTCTCTTTGGGTTTGTTTAGATGAATGGTTTGTTCAGTTTGACCCAATGAGTATAATTTCCCTTCCAAAGCATTTAATTTTGCAAGTAAAGATTTGTTTTCTTTAGAACGCGAAGAATACATTCTCGTAAGCTATTTGAAATCAAATTCACACATTCTCAATTTAGAATTTGTTTCAGCAATCTCTTTAAGAATTATGGTCTTTTCTTTTGCGTTGGTGTCAATGTTTTTATGTAAAGTCTCAATCAATACTTTATTCTCAGCAATATCCTCGCTAAGTTTCTGTATTGATTGGTTTTTGTCATTATTAACACCCTTTTCACGCTTAAGTTTCGACTCTAATTCTTGGAGTTTTGTTATCATGGCATGCATTTGATTTAAGAAATCTGATTCAGTTAAATCACATACCTCTTCGTTGTCCTCGTCATCGGAATCAACTTCAACTTCTATTTCCAGCTTGCCCATGAAGCATAGGTGTGTTGTCTTGTCCTTCTCTTCATTTTCATCTTCTTGGTCTGAATGATCTAGCCAGAACTCATCTTCTGTCATCAATGCCTTCCCAGCTTCCTGTTGCTTGGCTAGAAGCATTTTGTTCTTGTCAGTCTTTGGCAAAGTGTTTGGCAAAGTGTCCAAGTCTGTTACAGTTGTAGCATTTTGGAGGTTCTTGCTGATTAGTCTCTTCAGCTTTATACCTTTTCTCTTCTGGCTTCCTTTCCTCTAACCTCTTTCCTTCAAATCTCTCCTTCTGAACATAGTTGCTTGGACCAGATGAATACCTCTGACTGTTCGAGCTAGGCTTTTTGTAGAACTTCTTTTGAAAAGCCTTTGTCAACATAAGCATAGCCTGCTTTAGATTTTTACAGTCGTCAGAGTCAGAGTTCGCTTCACTTTCAAGCTCTTCTGATTCAGACATAACCATCTTCTTCTTCTTCTTCTTCACAACAAGAGCAACTGAATCAGCAACTGCCTTCTCACCATGTCTCTTTTCATCCTTGATCTTATCCACCTCTTTCTCATTCTGCTTGAGGGTTTCATATACCTCGTGAAGTGGAATATCGTTCAGATCTTTTATTTGCTTCATCTACCTCGTAAACCTTTTCCATTCAGGTTGAAGGATGCTGAGGAATTTGACATTCAGCTCTATCTGTGATTTATTGACCTTGTTCTTGCTTAACTCATTCAGCAAGGTCACAAATCTGTCATATATTTCTGCTAGAGATTCTCCAACTCTGCCTTTTAATTCTTCATAGTTGTTGAGGCAGTTGGATATCTTAAGCTGGTTTCCAACTTTTGAACCAAGCATCATTTTCTCCAGTTGATCCTACATCTCTTTGTCTGTAGCTTTGTAGCTGTCAATCTTCAAATATATTTCATTTGTAATGCCTTGAAGAATGAAAGACTTTGCTAATCAATCAGCTTTTGCTCTCTTTAGGTCTTCGTCGTCGAGTTCATCAAACTTAAGTTGATATACTATCTCATCAGTACCAACCGTGCGAGTCTTCATAATAGGTGGCATAACTCCCTCTTCTAAAGATTTCCTGATATATTCACCCAAATCATGTCTTTCTATGAAGTCCATGAACCGATCTTTCCACTGCTCATACTCTCCCCTAAGAGTACTGGTGGCTTTGTGTCAGTTCTGATAGCTAGAGCTTCTCTTGAAGTCATCCTTTTTGATTAATGTGCAATAAGAACATGTACTTGACCGTTAGTCCAAATAAAATCAAATGAATATTGAATAATGCGATTCAGAAAGACCAAGTCAGGTACTGGGGCAAAAGGCCTAGTTTGCGCTAAAGGAGGCTGGCGCAAAAGAACAACTTGCGCTAATAGTGGTTGGCACAAAAACAGACTTTGCGCTAAGAGTAGCTGGCGCAAAAGTCACTTTGCACGAGGAATGAGTCGCGCGAAAAAGGACTTTGCGCGAACAAGTTAGCGCGATTTTGACACCCGAGGAGTTTTTTGCGAGAAGAGGATGACGCAAAATATAGGTTTGCGCTAGTAGTTGGTCGCGCGAAATTTGGTTTGCGCGCGTAGTTCTTCGCGCGAAGTGTAGGTTTGCGCGAAGAGTTGATGGCGCAAAATGGAGACTTGCACGAGAAGAAGGTCGTGCGTAATGAAACTTTGCGCGAGAAGTTGATGGCGCAAAGTAGACTATGAACTGGCGCAAAACTTGCACTCTCGCGAGTTCAACCCTGCAACTTCGAAAATCGACTTTGTTTCACAAATTAACCTATCTAGACTTCGATTAGCAGTCCCAAAATTTGACAGATTGACCACTAACACTTCTAGAACAGATTACAAGCTTTTAATCTAAAAAACAAGTACTTTTTGAAAAAATGATCGATGGAACAGTGACGTGAACTCGTGAACTGTTTGATACCAAAATCACAAAATTGGAATTCGATTATGGTGCAATACTGAAATTAAACACTACCCAATCGATCTAGAATACTAATCGATCACAACCTGATCGATTTCAACACCAATAACACTCTAAAACTCAATAATGATTTTGGAATCCTTCTGAGGATGGGAAATGGATTTTCCTTTATCTGCAGGCTTAGAGTCTTTAGATATTTTATCAGGGTTGGGATTAGAAGAAGATGAATAAGAACACTGAGCATAAGAAGTGTCAGGGATAGAAGCGACAAACATTCCAAACATATCCATGGAGCTGTCTTCTTTAGGCTCATCCTGTGGTTTCCAAAAACCAAGACCAGTTCTATCACTGGTAGGGATCTGAGCACTTATAATATCAGTGATCTTTGTTGAGGATTTACACCATCCATCAACAGTAGCCTTTTCTGCTTTTAAAGCAGCGATGGCTTGTTCGCGTTCTATGCTAATGATTTCATTAACAATGACTTGATCTTTCAAACTTTCATCTAAAAGAGTCAGTTCTCTGATCTTTTCATGACATTTCTCTAGTTGTTCAGTTAAATCAATGTAATAATTTTGTTGATTACTGGTATGGTTCTTATTATGTTACCCCCAAAAGAACTGCAACTAACACATTAGGTCCCAAATACCAGTGGGTACCAAAAGCTAAATATGTGTTGTAGGCACCCAAGGTTTAAGGGGGAGAAAGAACAAAGACTTCTTACTACAACAGATAAAAAATCGGACTTTAATGTCAAAGATATTTACTTCTAAGTACTACAACTTAGAACTCAAACTACAATGTTAAAGGACTATGACTTCTAAACACATCAGTTTAGGACTCAGTCTTCAATGTTTAATGATAAGGATATTTTGCAAATATTCAGGGGGAACTTAACTGAATTTAAATCATTTTATCATGATTCGAGGGGGAGCTAAAATGTAAGTATCTTCTAATCCAAATCTCTGATTGTTTGAAAGAAGAACAACTTTCAAGCATGAAAAATATTTTCTTAAATGTTCAAACCACTTCTTGTTCTCAAAAGATTTTATGAATTTAGAAGTGTGATTTTAAATGATTTTCATTATTGAGAATTAATGTTTAAACTGATCGTGTGTTTCCAAAGATCAATACTTGTGTATTATCTTGTCTATATACTATCAAGTATTCACACACAACGGTTCAGTACTTCATTTGAATTTGTTATTACCATGTCTCTAAACGAACCAATTTTTCGATGGTAATACTCCCGTTTGCTTTCGAATTTGTTGAGCATCATTCATCATTTCAACTTGAACGTTCATTGCTAAATTGTTTATATTAGTTCATATAAACAACTGTCAAGTTCTTTGATACCCCAACCATTTTATGTCCTTACTCACGATATTTGATCTGATTGATATATTGTCAGATTCTCAAAACAATTCTCTTTATTTCATTTCATTCATTCAATATCCTTGTTTTGAGAGATCTTCATTGTTCAAATGCTCAATTTTCATTCATATATTTGATGAGCATACATTTTGGCAATGTTATCATATTTTTGCTTAACTGTTCAAGTTAAATTGTTGAGCAACCATTCTTTTTAGGAAAATTACATGGGATTCGTGTGAGAGCTTAAACATAACTTCCATGGATTCACGTTAACCAGTGTTTCCTACCCCGAAAGTAATCCTAGTGTGATTGAGGGGTGAGGGGTTTTAAATCAAAGAGTGGGGGAGATAGCTCATCCGATTGAGTTTTTCTCATTGTTATGAATAAGTTTTCTTGTCATAACATTCATAGAAAATTCTTTTGTGGTTTTTCAATGATTGAATGGAAGCCCTGGGGGAGTGAACATCTCAAAAACTCCTTTCCAATGTACATTTGTTGTACAAAGTGGTTCCGTGCTACTTATAGGCATGCTAACTGTATCATTATGTTGATTCAGGGTTACAACGTTTATTATATATGGATTTGAAAAGATTCGGGTATATACATTCTTATGAATTGACGGATACACAGATCAAAAGAGCAAAGATTGTCATTTTATAAAGGGGGAGATTGTTATTTCATCATAAAAGGGGGAAATTCATATTCAGATAAAGTGATGAAAAATTGAAGAAGTTTTGATGATCATGAGCTCACAATCATCAAAAAGGGGGAGAAATTTTAAAAGTTCAATTTCAAAGTCATAATTTCAAAACCATAAAGAGATGTCAAAGTGGAAAAGACTTGTGGAGAAATTTTAAAAGTTCAATTCAATCAAGTTTGATGAAAAGAAATTATTCAGAGATGATTCAAAGACAAATCAAGATGACTCGAGAAAGTTTGTTTTTCCAAAGACAGTCCAGAGATCAAAGAGATGAAGATACCAAACACTCAAAGATTCCTCAAAGTTGTCTTAAAGTTCAAAATTGCAAAGTTCAAAAGTTTCAAGAATTTAAAGTTTTGTTAAAGACTTGATGACTTTACAAAGCTTTGTGAAAGACTTTTCAAGATTCTTAAAAGCATTAAAGTTTAAATATTATTAGAGTTTCAAAGTTTAAGACCGTCAGAGATAAAGTTTGAAGAATCAAGAGCTAAAGACTATTGTCAATTTTTTTTTAAATCTTGAATACAAAGGGGGAGAATGTTAGTGCATTGTTGTATCCAAGATTTAGAGTGAAAAGTCAAAGTCTATAAAGTCTAGAAAAGTTAAACAAAATCATAGCTTGTAAGAGTTTAAAATGGATAAGCATGTGATGTGAGAGTTTGTAAAATTGATATATGAGTGTTTAGTGTCTTGAGAGAACTAGAACTTGTATTGTCAACATTAAGAGATATACGACTTCTGAATATTTCTCTCTCTACTCTCTCCCTAGAACATGTTCCAAATTGTTAAATCTTGATTAATTTGTTTGAATGCTTGATTTGGGAACTTACACACCCCCTTCTACAAACATTTTCTGTGTGAGTCATTGTGGTCCAAGATCAACAAGTGGTATCAGAGCGGTTTGTTTAAATCATAAACAAGATTCGAAATGACTCCCGCAACTTATGATAGTGGTTCTTTAACCAAACCCCCTCGGTTTCAGAAAGAAAGCTTTTCTCTCTCGAAAAATTGAATGTTTCTCTTTTTAGAAGGAGTTGACGTTCAAATCCCATCTGTTCTTATAAACAAACCTAATATTCCTACCACCTTTGCCCTCGGTGTTCGAGATGGTAATGATTGTCCATAAAAAAAACAAAGTTATTTTGAACTAACAAATTCGTAAGAATGTCTACTGCATGTTCTGATGAAGTTATTTTCGCAAGTTTGCAAGCAGAATTAAATGTTGTCCGACAACAAATCATTCAGCTGAGTGGTCAAAATCCAAATAGCCTCCAAAATTCACAAAGAACTTGATAAATTTTTCGAACATTGCAGGATCCTCGATTTCTCAACCATTACTCCTTACTTCTTCACATCTTCCACCTTATCCACGTTTTTTGAACACCAAGTCTTCAGTGTCTCAACCTCAAATTCTCCCTCCACCCCCTCCGTTTCCACTAAACTGGACATTTTTCCTTTGACCCACTAATCCAATGTCCTCGACATCTACAATAGCTATTCCGACCACATCCATATTCACTACCACAAAAATTTATTTCTCTATCCAAGGCAATCAGGATGACTCAGAATTATCCTTAAGAAATGGATTTCATGCGATCATTGGGCTTAGTGCAGAAGGTTGAAGAGTTACTCTTCCAAATTATGTCAATCCCTATACCAACATATGTTCGATCAGAAGAGGATATGGTCGCACGACATTTCAAAATGCTAGAGGAGCAAAACACAAAGGTTTTAGCCATGCTATTTGCGCCTTTTGATGTAGAACCTTACAAGATTTCAAGCCTTATCTTTCGCCGACCATATACCTTCATTGACATCCCCAAAAAATATAATATTTTTCAATCCAAAATATTCTGGGACTTCTGACCCTTATGAGCATGTCGCCCAGTACAACAATTAATGTGGACCGCTTCAATTCTGCAAAATTATCAGAAAGTGTGTATGTGTAAAAGCTTTGGAGTTTCCTTGACAAGAGCTCACTCCAATGGCTTATCAATTTGAAACCTCGATCGATTAACTCTTTTGCAGAACTGGTTAATCAGTTTTTCCAAAAATTTGCGAGTAATCGCAAAATGGAAAAACGTACCAGTGATATAAATTATGTCACTTAAATGAATGTGGAATCTGTCGCATTTATTTCAATCGTTTCTACTCTGAATTGATTAACATTCGTAACTGTGATGTACAAATGACGATCGAAGCATACAAGAGAGGTCTGGCAAAAGAATCATAGATATATATGGATCTAATGAAATATCCTGCAAAAACTTTCGAAGACGTTAGAGCCACACAGGGATGTACATCGGAGAGGGCAGGCTGGTCATGCACCTAGGGCCATAAAAATCAGTGGCCCAAATTTTTTTGTATATATTAATAGTTATAAAAAACATTTTTGGGCTAAAAATGATTTTGTTGTGGGAAATAGTTAAGCCCTTAGGTTCGTGAGAGATGAGACATGAGAGAGGGCCCAATTAAAAAGTAATCTAAGCCCTAAAAATCTAAAATAATTGTACACTCTCAGTATCTCCATTATGAGTACTGAGAAGCTAGAAGAAGAACACTCTCTGCCTCTCCATTGTCTCCGATCTCAATCATTATAGTTCTCTAACTCTGATTCTCTTCTATAGCTAGCTGTAAGTTATTATATGCCCACGACACGTGTCACACAGAGATACTGCTGAGGAGTATGTAAACCTATAGGGTCGCACACAAAGAATGTGTTTGTTTCCATTTTAGAAACCCGGATTAAATCAAGTTGATTAAGAAAATCATTATTCTTAAAGGATAATTATGAGATAGATCTATGCCTTAAGTTCAAAACAAAATATCGTAAAGTGAAATTGTAATTCCCAGATCTAATCAAGCTATTCATACTATCTCACTCAAGATCTGACAATGTTTATTGTAGATAGAGAGAGTAGAGAGAAAAAGTAAATCTGATATTATGAATTAAGCTCTTTTTGATGTTACATGATTGTAAACAATACAAACTTTTTATATGGACTATGAAACTCTCAAGTAACTTGAATATGGATCCACTCAAACTCTCAAGTACTTAAACACTCAAGTACTTAAAACCCTCTAAAACTTATGTTGACTTTCCATTATTTGACTTTCATTGACTATTCAATTACAAAGGCTTTTTACAAGACTTTCTCAATTAAATCTTGGATACAATTAATACACTAACAATCTCCCCCTTTGTATTCAAGATTTAAAAAAATTTGACATTAGTCTTCAGCACTTGATTCTTCAACTTTTGTCTCTAACATTCTTTAAAACTTTGAAGCTCTAACAATCTTCAGTCTTTCAGTCTTTGAAGAATCTTGAAAAATCTTTTGCACTTTGCATCTTTGAAAATCAACATGTCTTGAACACAAACACGAATCTGAATTCTTAAAACTTGAAATTCCTTTGATCTTTGAAACGTATTTGAGAACTTCATCTTTGAACCTTGAAACTCTTTAAAACTTCTTTGAAATCTTTGAAAACTGTATCTTCATCTCTTGTGATCTCTGGACCGTCTTCGGAAAAACAAACCTTCACGAATCTTCTTCAGAATCTTTTTAAAAACTTTCATCTCGCTTGTTCTTTTAGAGTCATCTTCACCATTTTCATCAGAAAGTATTTTGTCTTTGAAATTGATCTTTGTAGATATCTCCGCCTTTTTGATGATTGTGAACATCATTATCATCAAAACTCTACAATTTCAACACTTTCTTTGATATTTCCCTTTGTAAGAAACTAACAATCTTCCCTTTTTATGGTAAGTTTGACATTTTCCGCCCTTTGATCTGAATAGCTGAATCATAAAGTGTATATAACCGAGTCTTTTCAAATTCAGATATAATGAACGTTGTAACCCTGATTCAACAAATGAAACAGTTAGTATGCATGTATGTAGCACGGAGCCACTTTGTACAACAGATGTACATTGGAAAGGAGCTTTTGTTATGTTCACTCCCCCAGGGCTTCCATTCAATCATCGAAAAACCACAAAGAAATTTTCTATGAATGTTATGACAAGAAAAAATATTCCTTGTGTGTACGTGCTAGTGTAGAAATGATTGAAGCTACTTAACTTTTTCAGGCTCAAATTGTGTAAACTGTTGAGACAGCAACAAATATTACACGGACTCAATGTGCATGAAAGAGGTGCGAAGGTGGGGAAACTTTCCTTCTTTTTCAATATCTACATCTTCCGAGTGAAGACCAGATAGCAGATGTGCTGCGTCCCCAAGAAAAATTGAAACATTTCTTTGTTGGGAAAGAAATGAGTGGCTGGTGGGGTTAATACAAGAGTTAGCATGGGCTTACTGCCTGTTTCGATGATGGTCACCAAAGAATGTGAACCAATCAGAAGATGTGGTTGCCCGACTCAGAAAGTGGTTGGTGCAGAGTTCTGATATTCTTTTAACTTTGTTCTCACACCCTCTTTCTTTTAAACATTAAAGCTCACTTCTAACCAAACTCTCTTTTACGTTTTACCGCTCCACACAATGACAAAACCTCAATCGGATGAGTTATCTCCCCCACTCTTTGATTATTGACCCCTCACCCCTCAATCACTCTAGGATTACTTCCGGGGTAGGAAACACTGGTTAACGTGAATCCATGGAAGTTCTGTTTAAGTTCTCACACAAATCCCATTTAATTTTGTCCTAAAAAGAATGATTGCTCAACAATTTAACTGAACAGTTAAGCACAAAATGTATAATGACATTGTCAAAATATATGCTCATGAAAAATATGAATGAGATTTGAGCATTTGAACAATGAAGATCTCTCAAAACAAGAATATTGAATGAATGAAATAAAATAAAATGAATTGTTTTGAGAATCTGACAATGTGTCAATCAAATCAAATTTCATAAGATATGAACATGAACAGGTTGGGGTATCAAAGAACTTGACAGTTTGTTTATATGAACGAATATAAACAATTTAGCAATGAAAGCACAAATTAGAAATGATGATTGATGCTCAACAATATTTGAATGCAAACGGGAGTATTACCATCGAAAAATTGTTTCGTTATGAGACATGGTAATAACAATTTCAAAAGAATGACTGAACCTGTGTGTGTGAATACTTGACAGTATATAAAAAAGATAATACACAAGTATTGATCTTTGGAATCACACGGTCAGTTAAACATTAAAGTTCAACAATTGAAAAACATTTAAAATCACACTTCTAAATTCATAAAATCTTTTGAGAACCAGAAGTGGTTTGAACATTTAAAAAACCGTTTTTCATGCTTGAAAGTTGTTCTTCTTTCAAACAATCAGAGATCTAGATCAGAAGATATTTACCTTTAAGCTCCCCCTCAAATCAGTATATCATGATTTGTTTTCTTTTAAGCTCCCCTGGATATTTGCAAAATATCCATATCTTTAAACATTAAAGAACGGGTCCTGATCTGTCATGTGATCAGAAGCCACCGTCTTTTACATTAAAGTTCGGGTTCTAAACCGAAGTGTTTAGAAGCCATCGTTCTTTGAGGTACGAGTCCTAGACTGATTTGTCTAGAAGTCAATGACTTATACTTTGAAGTTTGAGTCCTGAGTTGATTTACTCAGAAGTCATAGTCCAATACTTTGAGAAAACTGCAAAACAAGACAAGTCTTTGTCCTCATTGAACATGAGTCCACAATTGTTAATGGTATCAAACTTTTAAAAGAACATATTGACCAAGACATTTAAGCATATATAAAAGATTCTAAAGACAAGTCCAAATTAAGATGATTCGAGAAAGTTTATTTTTCCGAAGACGGTCAAGAGATCAAAGAGATGAAGATACAAAGTTCAAAGATTCCTCAAAGTTTTCAAAAGATTCCTGAAGATTCCAAAAAAGTTTAAAGAAGTTCTTAAAGTTTTTAAAGATTTGTTCAAGACTTGTTGACTTTCCGAAGATGTAAAGTGTTAAAGACTTTTCAAGATTCTTCAACAACTTCAGAAAGAATTTCAAAGTTCAAAGCTGTCAGAGACAAAAGTTGAAGAATCAAGCGCTGAAGACTAGTGTCAAATATATCTCAAAGGGGGAGAATATTTGTAAAAGGGGGAGATATCTACAAATATCAATTTCAAAGACAAATGGTGAAGATAATCCTGAAGAGATAATTCTGAAAGTTCAAGACAATTCAGATGCTTACTATGTTTCAGAGACAGATTCTGAAGATGATTCGAGAAAGTTTGTTTTTCTGAAGACTGAAAAGAGATCAGAGAGAAAGAGAAAGAGATTAGAGAGAAAGAGAAAGAAAAAATTATTGTTCTAAAAGAAAAAACAATTGTCAAATGTGAAAAGGAATTAAAATTGAAAGAGAGAAAGATTGAAAACCTTCAAAGCCATCTGAAGACAACTGAACAAATGTCATCTGCACTACAAGCTGAATCAGTTGAGCTTCAACTGAAGTTTAAGGCTTTTGAAGACAAGATATCTGCCTTGGAAATACAGAATGCTGAATTGTTAAAACGCATCCAAGCAGATAAAGAAAAATCAAAACTGGAGACATCTTCAATTCAACAGATGTCTGATTTTTCAAAGAAAACACTCCAAGAGAAAAAGGATCTTGAGCTGAGATGTTCAAAACTTTCTAAGCAATTGTCAGAATTTGAAAAGATAATAATCACTGAAAGAGACACTTTTGCGAAAGAAAGACAAGTTCTTGAAGCCAAAATAACTGAACTTCCCACACAGATTTCTACCTTACAAGACTTGCTCGAAAAAGAAAGACGAATCTTCAAAGAAAACAAAAAGAAGAGCTTAATTCATAATATCATATTTACTTTCTCTCTCTACTCTCTCTCTCTACAATAAACAATGTTAGATCTTGAGTGAGATAATATGATTTGCTTGATTTGATCTAGGGAAATACATTTTCATAAAGCAAAAGGATAATGAATGATTCTACTATACGATTGATTGGATCAATCAAATTGCTCGATGGTAAAAGCATATTTACATAGCCTTGGGGGCGATGACGTGTTGCTAGACGCTTACCATCGTCTGTGTTAGTGTGTATCGTGTGCAAGTGGGAGAATGTAAGTTATTATATGCCCACGACACGTGTCACACAGAGATACTGATGAGGAGTATGTAAACCTATAGGGTCGCATACAAAGAATGCGTTTGTTTCCATTTTAGAAACCCGAATTAAGTCAAGTTGATTAAGAAAATAATTATTCTTAAAGGATAATTATGAAAATATGTGTTAAACTGTAATTATGATAATTACATGGTGAAAACGTAATTATGTTAATTACGGGGAATTATCTGTAATTATATTTAAAGTTTAAAAGATTATTTTATATATATACATATATATTTGAATTTGAATTTGAATTTGAATTTGAATTTGAATTTGAATTTGAATTTGAATTTGAATTTGAATTTGAATTTGAATTTGAATTTGAATTTGAATTTGAATTTGAATTTGAATTTGAATTTGAATTTGAATTTGAATTTGAATTTGAATTTGAATTTGAATTTGAATTTGAATTTGAATTTGAATTTGAATTTGAATTTGAATTTGAATTTGAATTTGAATTTGAATTTGAATTTGAATTTGAATTTGAATTTGAATTTGAATTTGAATTTGAATTTGAATTTGAATTTGAATTTGAATTTGAACTTGAACTTGAATTTGAATTTGAATTTGAATTTGAATTTGAATATTACAGATAATTACTAAGCCTTATTTAATCCTTAGTTGAATTATAGTCTAACTATAATTCTTCTGATATAAATAAGGGGTTAGGCTAAACCATTTGATATACAATTGAATTAGAATAGCCTTTCAGAAAAATACAGAAAAGAAACCCTTTTCTTTATTGTAAAACACATATAGATCTAGCGTTATTGGGCTAGCACTTGGTGGAATTTCACGTGTTAGTGTGTGGATACCGCTAGAGGAAACCTCGATTGGTTTCTAAGTGCTCAGCTCGTTCAACCACAACAAATCTGAAAGGTACATCTCTAAACACCCTATGGTGTGGTTTTGAGTTTTTTTGATTAAATGCATCATTGGATCCGTTTGAGTTTTGATTATTCTGAAAAGTTTTCTATTGATTGTAACCAAATTATTTTAATTTCCGTTGCGTTTATCGGTTACAAATTTTAATTAAAACTCTTCAGTGGTATCAGAGCTACTTTGATGTTATTTAATTGAAAGGGGAACAATGTTATTATAATGACAAAATTAAAATAAAATATTTAGCATAAATCTAATTGAACCAAGAAAAGTTAAAAGAAAAAAAAATAATAGGAAAGGGATTTAGTGGTCAGTCACGTTGGATTTTTAATTTTTTTTATTGCTATTAATTGAAAAAAGGATTTTAAAATCCTAACTTTCTCCATAGCATCGCCTCTCAAGAAAAAAAAAACTCAGACGCATGTCTTTTGGTTTCGAGCTACCACTGGACCATCGCATAAGAACCATGAAGCATCACCTGGTTATCTCTCTGTCTCTCCCTCTCTCTTGTTCGGCCGTTTAGGGCCGCCACTTGGACCACGATACCTTGCGACTTTGACGCCTCCCACCACTGTCGCCGGTCGACAGCTCGGTGGTGGTGGTGGACATCCCTCCGGGTTTTTTTTCTGTCCTCAAGTCGTTAGTGTGCCACCGCTAGACCAAGGTCTAAGCGGACGATTAGCCGTCCAGACTACCGCCGTTCATGGCTGATGGTTGTTGTTCTTCCGGTCGTATCTATCGGCATGCGTGTCGTGGTGGTCGCCGCTGACTGCTGCCACCGGCGCCCTCTCTCTTTTCTGACCATGACATCATGTGCCATGACCTATGTCGTGTTTTATGGTGTCATGTTAGCCACCGCCGCTGGCCATATAGCGAAGCGGCAGATCGTGTTTTAGATCTTTTGTTCCGTGGTGGACGGGCCAATGTCCTAGCCGGTCGGACCATGGTCTAGAATTGTAAGTCGGTCACCATGTCTCGGTTGTTGATCATTTTCCTTACCGAATTGGGTTGTGCCCTAGACGGTTGGGTCGTAAGATGAGCTAAGGCCCGTTTTATTAGATTAATAATTTTTTTTTGGTTTCGAAATAGGTTAATTAATTTTATTTTGCCAAATAATAATAATGTGTTCCCATTATCTTGGCCGATTTTTATTTTTAATTATGTTAATTAAATTTCGGTCTTTTTTTATTTTATGTTTAAAATATTGCGTAATATATGGATTGCCCCGATAAGACCCGTGGTTGTTTTATTTTTGTCGGAAAATTAAAATGTATTAATTGCATGGGATGTAATTTTTAATTTAATTTTATAGATAGGGACAAATGTAAATAGATATAATTTGTTGTATTTTTCCTATTTTATCCGAAGATGGAGTTTTTAAGAAATCAAGACGGAGACCCTGGAGTCACCAAGATGGCGAGGCCAGTGGGAGAAGATTGAAGATGTCCTTAGAATTGACCGTGGTTGTTGTGTTGGCTCACAACAACACATTAGGGGCGAATCCATATATTATCTTGTGTGTTTATTTTGTGTTTGTTGTTATTGCTTTTATTATTGTTATGATAATTGCAAACAAAATATTTTATAAAATCAAACACATCATAAATTTTAATCGGTAATTAAAATATGATATTTTAAACCTGATATGTTTATCAAAAACAAACCGATTATGAATAAAACGTTTAAGACAAGATTTTAAAATAAAATCAAACGTTTTAAAAGAAAAGAATGTTTTCTAAGATATAAACCTTTCACAAATGTGAACTATGCGCCGCCCATTTAAGGTACTTGTTAAACTTATAAGAGTTCGGTATGGTCAGTGCTTAGCCAATCATATCGAATGATTGTAGTGTAATACAAGGCGCCAGGATGACGAGTTTTAAGTGGACGGTTGCTTGGCCATTCACTTAAATAGTCGTATTCTGGACGACTGAACCCAATAAACCGTAAGTTAATATTTTAGGTGGGATCATGATATCTTAGTATGGTTAGTTTACTTGAAATATCATAGACATTGCTTAGCCATCTATGAGTACTTTCAAGGTGTTGTAGTGGGATTAAACATGCTTTTTAACATATGATATATTAATAGAAATCCCACGATATCTAAGAGTTATGTTGAATATAACTGGATGATGCCTACCTAAATAACCTAGTTCTGTAAACAGTTGCTTGGCCATTTACGGAAATAGGTGATCTATAGATCTTAGCTCAAATTAAATTTTTGAATGGTTAAATTAATTAATTTGAGATTTTAAAAAAAAACTAAAATTGGACTTATTTTGTAGATGGCCGCTAACGCCTCCAACCAAACTGTATGTACAAACGGCTTATCCCAATTTACATTACGATCAATCCTTGACAATGATAAACTGAACGGTACGAACTTCGTCGACTGGTTTCGTTTCTTGAGGGTTGTTCTTAAGCACGAAAAGAAGTTGTATGTTCTTGAAAATCCCCCTCGAAACCCTCCTTCCAGAAATACTTCAGCCGAGGTCAGAGCTGCTTATGATAAGCATCTCAATGACTCACTAGATGTTAGCTGTCTGATGCTAGCATCCATGACTCCCGAGCTACTGAGGGAACATGAAGACATGAATGTTTGGGATATGATATCCTCTCTGAAATCCATGTTTCAGTTACAAGCAAGGCAAGAGAGGTTCGATACAGTCAGGGCATTGCATGCCTGTATGATGACTGAGGGTTCATCAGTCAGTACCCACGTTTTAAGAATGAAAGGGTATATTAACCGATTAACCCGTCTTGGCTACCCACTAGGTCAAGAATTGGCAACCGACATGATTCTCAATTATTTATCCAAGTCATATGACCAGTTCGTTCTGAACTACAATATGAATGGTTTAGAGAAAACTCTCACAGAGCTTCACGACATGCTTAAAACTGCTGAGAGAAATATGAAATCCAAGTTGGATTTATCCAATCCAAAACAAGTGTTGATGATCAGACCTAAAGGTGGGATAAACAAGAAGAAAAGGGTAGTTACCAAGGGTAAAGGAAAAGTTGGAAGCTCCAACAAGGAAAAGGGCAAGGGAAAGATTCCTGAGGAAGTAGTTTGCTTCAACTACAACCAGAAGGGACACTGGAAGAGAAATTGCCCTGCCCTATTGGCAGAAATGAAGAAGTAGAAGGCTAATGGAGCCGGACCTGCAGGTATGTTTACCATTGATTTATTCACTTTTGACTCTGTTGGTCCACAATATTATCAAGTTCTATCAACACAAACAACAACAAAGATTTACCAACCTGATTGATAAATAAACGCGGATTATAGATTGATGTTTGATTTACTCTATGAAAGCTCTCTTAGATTTACACCGTTGAAATGTGTTATGTGTGTGTTCTATATCTTTCTCAACACCCTAACTAACATAATATCTAACTAAGATAATAATATCCTAAATAATATCTAAACATAATAATATCCTAAAATATCTATTAATTAGATATTTAGGAACTAATAACTAAAACACTAAAATACAATAAACTAACTTTGACGATTTATTACAAACTGACTTTAGGCTAATCTTAAGAGTCGCTTTTCAGCTTTAGCTTCAGATTGCGATCTTCAGATTGGATGATCTTGAATCCAATAGATCTGTGCGCTAACAATCTCCCCCTTTGGATCAAGATCATTACTAAAAAGATTGAGCAATTCAGTCTTCTCTTTCAGCTCAGAAGATGCAATCTCCCTCTTAGTCTTCAACAAGTAGCAATCTCCCCAAAATACGTAGATAAACTCTCCTTCAAATGATGGGAAGAAATTATCTTTAGATTTAGCTCAGAATGTTGTAGCAAAGTATCTTCAAAGAAAATTTCTCTAAAATCAGCATGTCTTCAGAATAATTGCTCTAAACTTGTGTTGTTCCCCATTTCTTGTGTAGCTCTTCTCCCCCTTTTTGATGAAAAGAGAAACTAGTTCATCAAAACTTTTATGTCAAGAAATGTCTTTCTTAAGGAGCTTCTGATCCGTCAATTCAAAAGATATTCATCCAGATCTTTTCAAATCCAGACAAAATAATCGTGTAACACCTGAATCAACTAATGAATCAGTTAACATGCCTGTCAGTAACACTAAGTCACTATGTGTAACGAATACACATCGTAAAGGAGCTTTGTGATGTTCACTCCCCCAGGTCTTTCATTCAATCATCGAAACACCAAAAAGGTAATTTCTATAAACGTTACGACAAAGAAACAAATTCCTTGTGTGTTCGTGCAAGTGGTAGAAAGAATTAAGCACTTGATGATTGCTTATAAGGCTCAATATTGTGTAAACCACTGAGACAACAGTAAGTTAAACACAGACTCAATGTGCATGAGTGAAGTGCAAAGGTGGGGCATACTTCCTTCTTTTCAATATCCAGATTTTCCAAATGAAAAACAGATAGTTAATGTGTTGCTTCCCCTTTGAAAATGTGAAATACTTTCATGTTAAGAAGAAAATGAGTAGCTGGTGGGGTAAATCAAGAGTTGGCATGGGCTAGTTGCCTGTTTCAATAATGTTCACCAAAGAAATGTGAAACACTAGAAATGCGGCTTCTCGGCTCAGAAAGTAGTTGGTGCAGAGTTCTGATATTCTTGTAACTCTGTTCTCACACCCTCTTTCTTTTAAACATTAAGTTCACTCTAACCAAACTCTCTTTTTAGGTATACCTCATCACACAATCTACACTCATTTCTTTTGACTCCTCACACTCAATCACTATGGATTAACCTCTTGGGTAGAAAACACTGGTTAACGTGTATCCATAGAAGTTGTGTTAAGTCCTAGCACAATGAAATCCGATGTTTTCCTAGAAAGCATATGATGCTCAAAATGGTTTGACTTTATCAGTTAAAGCTCAAAGATGAATAAGAAAACATTGAAAATTACACTTTCAAATTATAAAATCTAGTGAAGAATCAGAAAGTGATTTGAACATTTAAGAACATGTTTTCAATGAATGAAAGTTGTCCTTCTTTCAACCATATATGAGATTAAGATAAAGGATTATACCTTTACGTGCGATCTTACATCTCATGAATCTAAGCTTAAAGTCATAAAGATATGAACATGTAAGCATCTCTCAAACTGCAAAAGTCTTAAAGTCAAGTCAAAGTAACGTTATTCACATGAATTAAAAGACAAAAAGCAGTAAAACAATGAAAGTACGAATTCTGATCTAAAATAATCAAAAGTCATATCCTAACTACTTTGACTTGTAAAACTCCCCCTAAAATCATGCATCACAAAAATTTGACATTAAAAAGGTAAATGCAGAAATTAGTGAGTCTTCTCCTCAAATTAATATTGACCATATGTCAATTTCTTCTCATACTCCCCTTTGGATGATGAACAGAATATTTGAAGTGCAGATATCATTCAGAAATAAGAATGAAGAAATGATGAAAAAGTATACAATTAGAAAACTTTGATAGGTAACTACTGATTATGTCTTAGAGACAAGAAAGGTGAACCTCTTTTCGTCTAAAGGTTTGGTAAACAAATATGCAAGTTGATAATCAGTTTTTACAAAGAAAAGTTCAATTGTTCCTTTTCCAACATTATCTTTGATAAAATGATACCTGACATCTATGTGTTTGGTCTTGGTGTGCTGAACAGGATTCGCTGTTATTGCGATGGCGCTGTTTGAGTCACAGTAGATCGGGATTTTGTTGAAGTGAAAACCGTAGTCGCGCAGTTGATTTCTCATCCACAAAACCTGAGAACAGCAGCTATATATTCTGCTTTGGCCGTTGAAGTTGATACACAAAGTCGCTTCTTTGATGCCCAACTTACGAGTTTATCACCGAGGAACTGTATATAACCTGACGTGCTCTTCCTGTCTAGCATACAACCAGCATGATATGCATTTGTATAAGCTATTAGTTCAAATCTAGTATCTTTAGGATACCACAGACGAAGATTTGCAGTCCCCTTCAAATACCTAAAAATGCGCTTAACTGTAGACAAATGGGATTCTTTGGGATTGGCCTGATATCTAGCACATAAGCATGTAGAGAACATTATATCTGGCCTACTAGAAGTAAGATACATCAAAGAACCTATCATCCCTTTGTAAGTCCTAACATCAACAACCTTTTCTGAAGGATCGGTGCCAATCTTAGTACCTGGTGCCATTGGGGTACCAATCGGTTTAGAATTTTCCATTTTGAACTTCCGAAGAACATCAAGAATGTATTTTGATTGATTGATAAAAATCCCGATGAAAATTGTTTGACTTGTAATCCGAGAAAGAAATTCATCTCTCCCATCATATTCATTTGAAATCTTGACACCATAAGGTATGAAAAATTCTTACAGTACTTAGGATTTGTAGAGCCAAAAATAATATCATCCACATAGATTTGAATAAGAATGATATCGGCTTTCTCCTTTTTAATAAACAAAGTGGTATCTACTGTACCTTTTGTAAAACTAAACGCGAGGAGCTTGTTTCAGTCCAAAGAGTGCTTTGTCGAGAATGTAGACATGATTCGGTTTCTCTTGTTTGACAAAGCCTTATGGCTACGAGACATAGACTTCTTCCTTTAGAATTCCATTCAGAAAGGCGGTCTTCACGTCCATTTGAAAGACAATGAAGTTCTTGTGAGCTGTGTAGGCTAAAAACATTCGAATTGCCTCTAAATGCGCCACAGGAACATAAGTCTCGTCATAGTCTATACCTTCCTCTTGCCTGTATCCTTTGGCAACAAGTGTTGCTTTGTTTCTGATAACGGTACCATCTTCATCTTTCTTGATTTTGAAAACCCATTTTGTACCTATTATGGTTTTACCTTGAAGTTTAGGTACGAGTCTCCAGACTTTAAGTGCGTCGAACTGATTCAGCTCTTCTTGCATTGCAGTCACCCAGTCTGAATCGGCAAGAGCCTCGGATACGCGAGATGGCTCGATCTTTCTCAGAAAGGATTTATGCATACACATATTCATTGAAGCTGACCTATTTTGCACCAGTTTGGTTGGATCGCCAATGATCTGGCTTATCGGGTGCTCTTTGGTCCATTTATGTTCATGAGGGAGTGGATTATATGAATATATATGAATATTATCATCTAAGAATCCACTAGTACCTTCTTCAGGTTGTTTAGGAGGAATGATGGTTGCAGTTGAAGTAGTAGGTGCAGAAGGCTCAGCAGGTACAACTTGGTCCGTCTGTAGATCAGTCTGTACAGAACATCCTACTGATACAACAATTTCTGTCTCTTCATTATTTGTCACAGCTTCAACTGTTGGAGTCGGCATTTGAACTGGAATTTCTTGCTGAATCGGGGAGTTGGATTCAGTAGAGATATCTGAACTGGTTGGATGAGTAGTCGTTGAGTCTTCCATCCTGTCAACCACAACAGATTTCTTCACATTAGATCCAAGAAATTCATCATAAAACAGTTCAAATAATAAATCTAAATCAGATAAATGGTTAGTAGACGTTGATGCTTCATCTGATTTGATCGTTTGAGACGCAGGTTCTGGACTGTTCTGCCCAGAAGCTAGTACTCCGGTTATCACGGGTTCTGAACTGTGTTGTTCAGAAGCCATATCTTCATCAAATGTAACATTGACACTTTCTACAACAGTCTTTGACTTCTTTAAGTATACATGGTATGCAGTTGATGTAGATGAATAGCCAATAAAGATATCCTTCGTCCGCCTTGGTAGTAAACTTGTTCAGACTCTTTCTATCGTTTAGAACATAACACTTTATGGAAATATTTGATTGTCGTTGTTCGGTTGTTGATTAACGCATAAGGAGTCTTCTTGAATCTTTGGTGTATCATGGATCGATTCTGAGTGTAGCACGCAGTCGATACAGGTTCAACCCACAAAAATAGAGGTAAGTCAGATTGACTTAGCATGGTACGAGCATCCTCAACTAGCGTACGATTTCTTCTTTCGACCACTCCATTCTGTTGAGGCGTACGAGGAGCAGAGTATTGATGTGATATCCCGACCGATTCGAGATATTCTTGAACTGTTTTGTTCTTGAACTCTGTGTCGTTGTCTATTCTTAGAAGCTTGACCGGTTTCTGTAAATTTATCTGGGTCGTCTTCAGGAATGTAATGAGAACATCAGGTGTCTCATCTTTTGAACGTAGAAATTTGACCCAAGTGTATCGCGAGTAATCGTCAACGATAACTAGTATGTACTTCTTTCCGCCTAGACTTTGCGTTCGCATCGGACCGCATAAGTCCATATGCAACAACTATAACAGAGAGCTTGTACTCGGTTCAGGCTTTGGTTTATGTGGAGCTCTCTTCATCTTTCCCTTTTCACATGCTGCACACAGGTGTTCTTTTTCATACTTCAGCTCTGGAAGTCCTTTAACTAGCTTTTCACTAACCAACTTGTTTATGTACCTAAAGTTGAGGTGAGAGAGCCGTCGATTCCATAGCCAGCTTTGTTGCATCGAGTCTTTAGAGAGTAGGCATACCTGCTTGTCAGTCTGGACATTTGACAATTTAATTATGTAGAGGTCGGACTTTCGAGTGCCGACCAAGAGTTCCTTGCCATCTTCAGTGCGAACAGAACACCTCTTGGCCTTGAAATTTACCTCTAAGCCTTTGTCACAGAACTGGCCTATACTGAAAAGGTGGTGTCTTAAGCCTTCAACGTAGCTCACCTTCTTAATCATGATGTTTTCGTGTACCATATCACCATTTCCCAGTATTGGTGAAAACTGGTCGTTCCCAAATCTAACTGTCCCGCAATATTTATCTGTATAATTGGACAACATCCATTTTTGCCTTGTCATATGCTTGGAACACCCGCTATCCAAGTACCACATATGACAGGTCTACACAAGAGAAATTACGAAACAAGAGATTTAGGTACTCACTTGTAAATAGGTCCTACAGTGTTAGTACATGATTTTGGTACCCATTTGAAATTGGGTCCTCTTTTCTTTTGAGAATCAATTGAAGAATTAGTATGATAAGAGTGAACATGATATGTGCCAAACCAAACATCAGAATCTTGACAAGAAGTAGAAACATGTTTATCATAATATGAAGACTTTCTAGCAGATAAAGATAACTGGAATAATTGCTTCATAGAGTATTTCTTGCGAGAAACGACAAGTTTTGGTTTAAAAATAGCAACATCAACAATCAAAACATCTTTACTAGGCGTAGTCTTATTATAATCAACACTAGAAAGAATAGTCTCGTCAATCTCCTGTTTTGGTTTCCACTGAGATTTAACTCATAGCCCTTTCTTGCTCAGATCTGAAACTTTTGAAACTTTTGAGTCAGATTTTTGAGAAACAGACGAATGCTTCTTCTTTGGCTTACCAGTAGTGATCGGTTTCTGTGAATGCTGAGATTTCTTCTTACCTTTCGCATTCTTAGTTTTCACAGAAACTGTTTCATCAACTTTCGTTGATGATTTGCTTTTCACACACTTACTGGATAATCCAAAGGAATTCACAACAAAAGACGAATGGTTAGGAAGTTTGGCATTAAAATCAAATTGATCAAAACAATCATATAAAACACCATCAGAGTTTAGAAAATCTAACCCTTCATCTAGTAGACCAAACATATCTTTAGATTTTGAAGCCTTGGTTGATTTAGAAAGAACAGAATACTTTAGCACAGTTGAAAACACATGTTGTTCAAGATCTATCAAAATTCTTTCATTTGCTAAAGATTTCTGAAGTTCAGAAATTTTACTTTCCAAAATGAGAGGAGGGACGTAAAGTTTACCTTTAGTAGGCTTCGTCTCCATTTCTTTGATAGAATAACTCTGAAAGAAGTCATTTGAAAGAGATTTTGATTGAACATAATCATAACTGTTATTCAGCTTCGCATAATAAAATGGAAGGTGAACTTTAGATGAGTTCTTTCGTTTTTCAGATTCCTTGGCTTCATCCTCTTTAGACAGTCCAGTCCAGAAAACTTTAAGGTCTGGGTATCGTCGAGAAAGTTTCATAAATGTAAAATCATAAAGTGCAGGCACTTCAGATATACCATTTTTAAGGTAATGAGGATTCTCATAACCCAATCCTCAATTCTCTCTATTCGCTTTGGGTTTGTTTAGATGAATGGTTTGTTCAGTTTGACCCAATGAGTATAACTTCTCTTCCAATGCTTTTAACTTTGCAAGTAAAGAAATGTTTTATTTGGAACAAGAAGAATACATTTTCGTAAGCTCTTTGAAATCAAACTCACTTTTTCTCAATTTAATATTTGTTTCAGTAATCTCTTTGAGAATTATAGTCTTTTCTTTAGCGCAGTTATCAAAGTTTTTATGCATTGTCTCAATCAATACTTTCTTCTCAGCAATATCCTCGCTAAGTTTCAGCCTGTTTCTTTTCATCCATGATTTCATCCATCTCTTCTTCATTCTGTTTGAGGGTTTCATACACCTCATGAAGTGGAATCTCGTTTAGATCCTTGATTTGATTCATTTGTCTGGCAAACCTCTTCCATTCAGGCTGGATTATGCTTAGGAATTTGACATTCAGCTCTATCTGTGATTTAATGATCTTGTTCTTGCTTAATTCATTCAACAAGGTCACAAATCTGTCATATGTTCCTACTAGAGACTCTCCAACTCTGCCTTTGAATTCTTCATAGTTGTTTAGGCAGTTGGATATCTTGAGATGGTTTCCAACTTTTGAACCTAGCATCATATTCTCTAGCTGATCCCACATCTCTTTGCCAGAGGCCTTGTAGCTGTCTATCTTCACATATATTTCATTTGGAATGCCTTGAAGAATGTAAGACTTTGCTAATCTATCATCTCTTGCTCTCTTTAGTTCATCACCTTTGAGTTCATCAAACTTCAGTTGATATTTTACCTCATCAGTCCCCTCTGTACGAGTCTTCATAACAGGTGCCATAATTCCTTCTTCTATAGATTTCCTGATGAATACTCCTAAATCATGTCTTTCAATGAAGTCCATGAACCGATCTTTCCACTGTTCATACTCTCCCTTGAAGAGTACTGGTGGCTTTGTGTCAGTTCCGATAGCTAGAGCTTCTCTTGAAGTCATTCTCATTGAAAAAGACTAAGTCTGGTACTGGCGCAAAAGGCACACTTTGCGCTAAAGGAGTCTGGCGCAAAAGAGTTTTGCGTGAGGTGTAGGTGGCGCGAAGTAACACTTTGCACTAGAAGGCGTTGGCGCAAAAGAGTTTTGCGTGAGATGAGGGTCGTGCGAAACAGAACTTTGCGCGAAGAGAAGGTAGCGCAAACTTGAGGTCTGGAAGATGGAGTTTTGCGCTAGACGTTAGTGGCGCAAACTTAAACTTTTCGCGATAAGCTGATGGCGCATACTTTGAAGATGGAGATTTGTGCGAGATGTTGATGGTGCAAACCTATACTTTGCGTTAATCGAAGCTGGCGCGAAGGACACTTTGCGCGAGTAACTGATAGTGAAAAACTAACTTTGCGCGATTAACTGATAGCGCAAAAGTAACTTTGTGCGAGGAACTTTGAAGTACTTCTGGTGCAAACCTTGCTATGAAATGGCGCGAACTTGAACTTTGTGCGAGTTCGTCCCTGCAGCTTCGAAAATCGACTGATTTGACAAATAAACCTATCTAGACTTCTATTTAGCAGTCCCAACTTTGAAAAATTGACCACTAACACTTCTAGAACATATTACAAGCCTTTATCAAAAGAATAATCAATTTTTGAAGAAATGATCGATGGAACAGTGAGTTTCGACTCGTGAACAGTTTGACACTAAAATCACAAAGTTGGAATCGATAGATACTCCATAATGAAATTAAACTATTCCCAAGTGATCTAGCACACTAATCGATCAAGACCTGATCGATTTCAACTCCAAAAACACACTAAAACTCGAAAAGAATTTTGAAGAAGAAGAACATAGAGTCGTTCTTTTAAAAACTTGATTTGAATCTGTTTTGAGGCTCTGATACCAATTGTCGGTCCACAATATTATCAAGTTCTTATCAACACAAACAACAACAAAGATTTACCAACCTGATTGATAAATAAACGCGTATTACAGATTGATGTTTGATTTACTCTTTGAAAGCTCTCTTAGATTTACACCGTTGAAATGTGTTATGTGTGTGTTCTATATCTTTCTCAACACCCTAACTAACATGATATCTAACTAAGATAATAATATCCTAAATAATATCTAAACATAATAATATCCTAAAATATCTATTAATTAGATATTTAGGAACTAATAACTAAAACACTAAAATACAATAACCTAACTTTGACGATTTATTAAAAACTGAATTTAGACTAATCTTAAGAGTCACTTTTCAACTTTAGCTTCAGATTGTGATCTTCAGATTGGATGATCTTAAATGCAATAGATTTGTACGCTAACAGACTCTGAATCCTGGGTATTGGATAATGGATGTGGTACTCACATTTGTACTACTTTTCAAGGACTAAGGAGTGAAGAGAAAATGAAACCAGGCCAGATGGAGCTTCGAATGGGGAATGGAGCTAAGGTAGTTGCTATTGCTCAGGGGACTTATGACATGAAGCTGGCAAATGGTCTTATTTTAGCACTTAGCAAGTATTTATATGTACCTAGCATTACTAGGAATATCGTTTCTTTTTCTAGGTTATAACATACTGGATTTATGTTTACTTTCAGTAATAATTCAATTTTAGCTTATCTTAACAATGTTTTGTATTTCGTGGCCAAACCACACAATGGTATTTATGAAATTGATATGCAAAATAGTTGTAATTCTGAATCAATGTACAATGTAAACAATAAACGAATTAAGCGAGGCTTAAACCAGACCTATTTGTGGCATTGTCGTCTTGGACACATAAACAAGAAACGCATAGCCAAACTCCAGGCGGACGGAGTGTTAGAATCATGTGATGATTCATATGATGTGTGCGAATCTTGCTTAATGGGCAAGATGACAAAGGCGCATTTTAAAGGCAATCCCGAAAGGGCAACAGAACTATTAGGGATTATACATACTGATGTGTGTGGTCCCTTTAGTTCAACCACAAGAAATGGTCAACACTACTTCATAACTTTTACTTTCTCTCTCTACAATAATGTTTCTCTCTCTACAAATCCTCTCACTAGAATATTACAATAAAGCTCCTATCTAAACTAATTACAAAGGAAATCTATTTATACCTCCTAATTACAAGGCTTAAAACAAACTACTTTGACTTAACAGGACTTTGACTTTCTTTTACTTTTACATTTTGGAGTTCCTTTGACCTTCCAATTACAAAGACTTTACAAACATTTACGTTTAAACCTTTTTAATCTTGAATACAACATTAGGCTCAACAGGATCTTTGGAGTTGAATGGAAAACTTTTCAAGTATTGGATCTAAAATTTAGGAGGTGTTGCTTGTGGATTTAAGTTTTCACCAAGAAAACTCAAAATTTGAGTAAAAACTTATATTTAGCCTAAATCGAGCAAGGTGGGTTCAAGTTGAGTTATGAAAACGGTGTACAAGCCAAAAATGTCCATTCTAAAGTGTTTATGTATTTTACTTGATAAGTATCAAATGTTGGAATATTTTATGAGAAGTACTTATTTGGGATACTTGATTTTATAAATCTTGTGAAACCCCTATAGTTGGGATTTTGGGCATTTTGATAAATAAATTATAAGTTTAAGTATTTTAATAATTTATTTTATGGAAGGGGGTCTTTTGGGTATAAATGCACTTTTAGTGCCTGTTTTGGAGAAATGTTTGATTTTGTGTTGTGAGACGTTTTGATAGAATAAATTGTATAAACTCATTTGGAAAATGATTTGTCTCAATCTAAATTTGTGTTGGAGTTTATTCATGTATTTTGGAGCATGTGTTTGCGTAAATGTTGGTCGATTGCGTTTTATTGCATTTTATAACTTTTGACAAATGGTCAATTGATTTGTGGAGTTTTCGGCTCGATTGTGACTCAAAGGAGTCTTGGGGGCAATTGTGCGGTTTTGTTGGCTCGATGAGGAGCTTTGGTTTTACGATGCATTTAAATTGTGTTTTAAGGGAAATTACATGTTTGAGTGCGTTAGTCATTCATTTGAGTCATATAATGTTTTAGACTGTAAAACATTGGATCCATAGACATAAGTAGGGATGGCAAAAAAAATCGAACACGACGGGGAAACCGAAAACTGAACATTTCGGGTCGGGTTCGGGGACGTCTTATCGGGGACGGGGCGGGTATCGGGGATGTTATCGGGGGTTTTAACGGGGACGGGGATGGTGCTCACTGGCCCGGCCTGACCCAATATAATATATATATATATATATATATATATATATATATTTCAAACTTTGGGCTTTATGTATTAACTAATAACTGGATAGCAAATATTTTAAAAGCCCAAATCCAAACCCAATCAAATCCCTAAAAGGAAAAAAATAAAAAATTAAATCTTCTTAGATTACATCGATTAGCCATTAGTCGACTTCTCAGTTTCTCACTTCTCAGTTCTCAGACCTCACGTTGAAACTTGAAAGTCGTCGGACGCCGGTCGTGTTGTGGTTGATAGCCAAGCTAGTCGTCGGTCTTTGTGGTCAACCTAGTCGCCGGTCGGGTGGTCGCCGCCCGCCGGTCTCTGCCAAGCTTGTCGCCGGTGCTGCCAAGCTAGTCGCTGGTCGCCGGTGCTGCCTTGTCGGTCGTCGGTCGCTCTGTCTTCACTCAGGTAAGTGTAGAAAACTAAAAACCATACTATCTGTTTGTATATATTTCGATTTTGATTTCAGGTATGTTATTGTTGTTATCTTTACTGTCTGTTTGTATAAGAAATATACTTTACTGTCTCTTTCATGTTTGTATATATTTCGATTTCTCAATTTCTCATTAACATAAGAAATATACTTTACTGTCTGTTAGTTGAATGTGGCCTATTAATTTAGAAGGAACAAACTTTAGTTGAATGTCTATAACTTTAAGGGGACTTAAAATATGATTTGATTAATCTGTGTTCATCGTCTTATACATACATATACAAAACAAAATAACACCCAAATTGTATTATTGATTTAGTTTAAGCGAGTGTTCCATAAATATTTACTTTAATTCTCTTTGCATAGGTTAAATATTTAATCTAATTGTCTTTGCATACGTGAAATGGAAAGGCAATGTAATGATTGGATAGGCACCCGTGATTAATTCAACCAATTGGATAGGCACCCGTGATTAATTCAATGAACGAGTCTAACAGTCCTAGTCAACCAATTGGGTCGTCACCTTTTGTTCGTAATTGAGTTGTTGATGTATTAGACAATTTTAGTCGGCTTTTGTTTGATTATGTTTGGTTATGTGCATGCGGTCAAATGAACTATTTTGACCATGTTTTTGTGAATTCGTATTTGATCCTAGTTATGTATGTTTTATTCATACTTAGTTGTTGCTTTAATATTATGTTTAAGAAATTTGAATTTTTCGGTTTCGGTTTCGGGTTCGGGTATTACCAACGGGTAACGGTGATTTTTTAGACTTAACGGGTTCCCCAATTGTAACACCCTCAAATTTGGAAAAAACGACTAATTTAAAACTTTCAATAATACCTCAAGGAGGGATACAATCTCTTACAACAAGCTCACACTAGAACTACAATTCTAGATATAACCGTCAACAAAACCAATAAAGTCTTACATAAAGACTATTTAGAGTCGGGTGCTACTAAAACCCAAAGACAGTCTCTACATCCAAGGTAAATGTGGAAGACCTCACCGAGCTATTCACTTCTTCGAGCACACAACTAGCACTCGTCCCTTCACAATATCGCTAGAACTACTCCCGAGATAGAACCTGATGCACATGCCGACAAATAAAAAGGTTAGGCTAACACCTAGTGAGCTCAAGAGTTTTTTAACATGAATATAAGAATCGTTAAATGAAAATAATGCAACTTAAATCATGATCCTTTAAAATGAATGGCTTTAAATATGAGAAAGACCCGTTTTCCAATAATACACATTTTATAAATGGACGCCTCAACGCCAAAGCATTCTTTCATGAGGTAATGCAACCCAACACTTATTCAAAACGTGAATAATGGTAAATACTCAAATATTGGAGTTTGAATAAAACTGTATAAAACAAACAACTCAAGTCTCCAAAATTAGAGCATATGGAGGAAAACCCAACTCAACACGTCACCGAAAACAAGGATAAAACTAAATACCCCAAAACAACACCTCTCGGTGATGGGGGAGACCCAAATTCCAAGGCTAGTGGTGAAACACAAAACTAGACACTAACCAAGTTAATGAGCTCACCATACTAGGATAAAGGCCACGAACACGCCGACTCATACTAAGATGTGGGGGAGGGCACCCAATGATTCTTAATCATGCTCATTCGCTAGGATTTACATTTACGACCCACGGCTAGTATCCGGTCCCACATAACCGTACCAAGTTGCCACCCTAGGGTCCAAGTCTCAACTAGCTACAAATGGGAAATAACCATCCCATAAAATAGACTCATAATATACATCACGGGCCTAGGACCGGATATTGGACTCGATAATCCCTCGATAATCCCATGACTAATTCTGGTCCCAACATATAAACAATAACATTTTTCTTAACATAACACAAACCGACTTATATGCCTATGGATCTATTGCATTACAGTATAAAACATTACATGACTCCAATTGAATGACCAACACACTGAAAACATGTAACCCTCAAATGACACATAATAAACGCCATCATACTAAAAACTCCACCACGGGTTATTAAACCGTACAAATGTCCTCAAGACTCATTTTAGTCAAAACTGAGCCAAAGGCTCAACAATTTACTTAAATCTCCAATAAAAGCCAGTGTAAACATTAAAACACGTTGACCTAAGAATATGCCAACACAACGACCAAAAGTAAGATTAACTCATAAATCGTCATTGGTTGCACCAAAAGGACAATTACTTAAAATGACTCATAACACAATGATATGCATTTTCCAAACGGTTTATGAAATCAGTTGCACCAAAAGGACAATTACTTAAAATGACCTCCAATTAAGTATTAAATCATCAAAGAAACATATTAAAATTATTTTTGTATCAAAATTTCCAAATTCCTAAAGATGGGTGTTATATAAGTGTATAAAGTTAACCACTTCCAAAATAACCAAACTTATCAGTAGTTAACAATTTCATGTAGAAAGAAAAACACTTTAAAATTAACATTTTGGCATGTACACCGTTTTCACAAATCAACTTGAACTCACCTTGCTAGATTTAGGTTAAATCTAGATTTTACCCCAACTTGAGCTTCCTTGAAGAAACTTGAGCTCATAAGCAAATCCTTCCAAAAACCTATATTGACAAGTTTCCAACCATGAATATACTCTTTCAACCATTTAGAATCATTTCGCAACCATTTTACATAAAGATCTCAACTTATGTCAAAACCCTAATTTCCATAAATGAAGAAAATAGAAGGTTACCTTACCCACAACTTGAATCCATCAGCAAAGCACTTCTAGATCACCAAAATAAGCCATAAACTCCCAACTTCGAAATAATGACAAGGGTTAAGTGAAAACCCTAGAAAAATGATGGAAGTGATGAAGGAGGTGGAGAGGGTGAAGGTAGCTTAGCTCTAGCTTCCAAACTTTGCTAGATCATGGAGGGTCGCTTGAAACACTCTAGATTTGGTGCCTTGGTTGTATAAAATCCGGTTTTAGGGTTTGGGATCGGTTCTTGAGAGAAAAAGGGTGAAAGGGGTTGAAATAATGAGGAGGGGATGCTCATGATCATATTTTAAAACGACCAGGGGCCGTCGGCGATTGTGCCCGACGATTGTGCCCATGGCCCTCTCGATTAAATTGTACCGCGGGGACAACCCCGCTGGCGATTATGCCCGGCGATTGTGCTCAGGGCACTATCGCCTAGAGTGTCCTAAGCCCCGTTTTTTTCCATTTCTCGTCCGGAGCACCCACGATGCGATAAGGCTTAATAGGTAAGGGGTAAAGGATGAAATTCTATGATCAGAAACAAGAATTTCTCAAAGGATTGGTTTTCACAAATTGGAATTTACGGGTGTTACAATCCTCCCAACCTTAGAATGATTTCGTCCTCGAAATCTATTTCGTCCTACCAGGCATTGCACTACCACGCTCGGTACTCATTGAGTTTCCTTGGTTATCAAAAGAAAATAAACCGATTATAGACTCCAATGATGTTATTCCCTCAAAACGATCGTTTCCCTTCTCAAGGGATTGCCTCTAATCCACTTCGTCCTTTAGCTGATAACTTCCTAACGCAACTGCCATACCAATCCTCGTGAAGACTCTTACATCCAAAATCCACCTCGGTGCATTACCCACCTACAAGAGTGAACATCAACCCTTACCGGAGCAAATCCTAACCATAAAATTTTCGGTCACCTCCCAACCTTAAGCGACACGCACTACCTTCAGGGTAGTTCATGACATCAATTTTTTATCGATTAGTCCAATCTAGCTTCACATAAATCCTGAACCCTTGTTCCAAAGACCAATACCAACCCAAAGAATTCCCAAACTTCCTTAATAAGTCTCCCTTGTTATTGGTAGAACCTGCCTTCCAAGGATGTGCCAAACGCTTTCTAGGGAGTTGGTCTGTTCAAACTTGGACTATCGCGCCACTCCAATCTATACTCAAAATTCAACTATCAATTATTCGTCAATAAGATCCTTACCACATCAATAAGATTATACACATCGATACTTAATTATCAAAATCTAACTTCCTTTAAGTTCCACTATCGCGAGGCTAACATTTCTCGTGATCCAACGGGGGTACTTCTAAACATTCCAAAGATTCATTGTCTTCAAAAGAACAAGTCAACGCTTAAAATCGAAATGGTGGTACCGACACATGGACATCTCGCCCAATATCTCATTCCAGATGCATCGTCTTAATAAAGTTGACACCTAACGGGGAACTAAGATTCCCAATCTTACATCCATAATACACGGACCATAATATTTCTTTTGTTCATGAAAACTCATCAAGAGGATACACCACCAACGTATAACATGATGCCAAATGGACAATCGCCCCGTCAAATCCAATCCAACCATACCCATACCCAGAAACACACATGACTTTATCCCGTAGGTTTACCAAAGCAGAGAGTTCTCCCCTCAATTAACTGGGAAGGCATAAATCTAACACCTCAACTTCACGCTGAACCGATTCATAAACCAAAATCTAAAATTCTAAAGTTAACCACGAGTCGAATCATCCAACGCTTCAGTTCCCAAGGACTCCGTAGTTCCTTAATTACGACTCCTTTCACGACAAGGGGGTTTAACTCTTTAGGCCTAATTGTAATAGAGGAACATCTAGTACTACTGATATAGTTGAGAATATTGCTTTCAATAAACAAAAACTTGTATCGTCTTACAAGAAATATTCAATAAAGCAATTGTTCCAATTATCTATGTCTACTAGAAAGTCTTCTAATTATAAAAGAAACGATTATGCGTCTCAACAATATTCTGATGTTTGGTATGGCACATATCATGTATATTCTTATCATTCTATTGCATCTAATGTTTTTCAAAAGGTCAAAGGGTCCATATATAAATGGATGCCAAAATCTTGTGCTAACTCTGTAGGACCCAAATTTAAATGGGTACCTAAAGTTGTTATTCCCTGATTTCTCATGTGCATACCTGTCATATGTGATACTTTGATTCTGGTTGCTCCAAGCATATGACTGGGCGGAAAGATATGTTATCTAATTATACAGAGAAATATTGTGGGACAGTTAGATTCAGCAATGACCAGTTTTCACCGATTCTAGGTTAGGGTGATGTGATTCATGACAATGTGACGACTACGAAGGTGAGCTATGTTAAAGGATTAGAGCATAACCTGTTCAGCATTGGCCAGTTCTGTGACAAAGATCTAGAGGTAAATTTCAAGGCCAAAAGATGTTATGTGCGTACTGAAGATGGTAAGGAACTCTTGGTCTGCACAAGAAAGTCTAACCTCTACACGATTAAACTGTCAAAAGTTCAGACTGACAATGAGGTTTGTTTACTGTCAAAAGCCTCGCTGGAACAAAGATGGTTATGGCACCGAAGGCTTTCTGACCTGAATTTTCGTTACATCAATAAACTGGTCATGGGCAAATTGGTAGACGGACTTCCTGAGCTAACAATTGTCAAAGAACATCTGTGCGCAACGTGCAAGAAAGGTAAGATGAAGAGAGCTGATAACAAGTCAAAACCTGAACCTAGTACAAGTTCTCCATTGGAGTTGCTGCATATGGATCTCTGTGATCCTATGCCTACGCAAAGTAATAACGACAAGAAATACGTTTTAGTTATTGTGGACAATTATTCGCGATACACATGGGTAAAATTTCTTAGATCAAAAGATGAGACGCTTGAAGTCATCATCACATTCTTAAAGACTACCCAAGTGAATCTGCAAAAGCAAGTCAAGCTTCTTAGAACGGACAATGACACAAAGTTTAAGAACAAAACTATAGAAGATTATCTCGAATCGGTCGGGATAACACATCAATTCTCTCTGCCAGAACGCCAGAACAGAACAGAGTCGTAGAAAGACGGAACCGAACGCTAGTCGAGGCCGCTCGTACTATGCTAAGCCAATCCGATCTACCTATGTTTCTTTGGGCCGAAGCTATTTCGACTGCTTGTTATACGCATAATCGCTCCATAATACATCGCCGGTTCGGTAAAACTTCATATGCTTTGATTAATAATCGTACACCTAGTATTAAATACTTTCATGTTTTTGGATGCAGGTGTTTCATTTTAAATGACCGAGAGAACTTGAACAAGTTCGGACCGAAGGCTGATGAAGGCATCTTCATTGGATATTCTCAAACGTCTGCAGCATACAGAGTGTACCTGAAGACGTCAAAGACTGTGATTGAAAAAGTAAATGTGACATTTGACAAAGACTTGGCTTCTGAACAAAGCAGTTCAGAACCCGTACTTACTGGAGTATTAGCTTATGGGCAGATTAGTCCAGAACCTGTACCTACTGAGAAGAAATCAGATGAAGCATCATCATCGACATCTCATTTATCTGATTTAGATCTTTTGTTTGAATTGTTTTATGATGAATTTCTTAGAACTAAAGTGTCTAAACCTGTTGTGGTTGACAGATCAGAAGATTCACAAAGAAATCAACCAACCACTTCAGACATATCTACTGAATCAAATTCCCCGATTCAGCAAGAGATTCTAGTTGAAACACCTACTCCAACAGTTGAAGATGTGAACGTTAATGATGTGACAGAAGTTGCTGAATCAGTTGGTTCTACCGTAACGACAAATCAACAGTCAGAAAATGTTGTTCCAACTGAAAGTTCTATACAAGAATGTTCAACTGTCCCCTCTCAATTCCTGAGCAAAATGGTGAAGCTAAAAGTAGATATCTAGATGATAATCATGATCAATCTACATTGAATCCACTACCTCATGAACATAGGTGGTCCAAAGAGCACCCGATAAGCCATCATTGGAGATCCATCAAAGTCGGTGCAAACTAGGTCTGCTACATTGAATATGTGTATGCATGACTCATTCTTGAGTAAGATAGAGCCAACTCGCGTATCTGAAGCTCTATCTGACTCGGATTGGGTAACTGCAATGCAATAGGAGTTGAACCAGTTCGAAGCTTTAAAATTCTGGAGACTTGTACCAAAACCGGAAGGTAAATCCATCATTGGTACAAAATGGGTATTCAAGAATAAAAAGGACGAAGATGGTATCATTATCCAAAATAAAGCAAGACTTGTGGCTAAGGGATACAAGAAAGAGGAAGGAATTGATTATGACGAGACTTACGCTCCAGTGGCACGCATTTTGATGCGATCAGAATGTTTCTTGCGTATGCTGCTCATAATAACTTCACCGTCTACCAGATGGACGTGAAGACTGCCTTTCTCAACGGCATTCTAAAGGAGGAAGTCTACGTGTCACAGCCTGAAGGCTTTGTCAATCAAGAGAAACCAAATCACGTCTACATTCTCGACAAAGCACTTTACGGTCTGAAACAAGCGCCTCGATCCTGGTACAAAGTTTTATCTATGTTTTTGGTCAAGTCGGGCTTCACAAAAGGTAAAAGCGATACTACTTTGTTCACTAATAAGGAAAAAGCCGATATCATTGTAATCCAGATATATGCGGATGATATTATATTTGGCTCAACAAATCCCAAATATTGTAAGAATTTTTCTAACCTCATCGTGTCAAGATTTCTGATGAGTATGATGGGAGAGATGAATTTCTTTCTCGGATTACAAGTCAAGCAATTTTCAATGGGGATTTTCATAAATCAAGCTAAGTACATTTTTGATATTCTTCGAAAATTTAAAATGGAAAATTGTACAACAATTGGAACCCGGATGGCACCGGGAACTAAGATTGGCATGGATCCTTCGGGAAAAGCTGTCGATGTTAGAACCTACAGAGGGATGATTAGTTCTTTGATGTATTTAACTTCTAGTAGGCCAGATATAATGTTTTTACATGTTTATGTGCTCGATATCAGGCTAATCCCAAATAATCTCATTTGTCTACGATTAAAAGGATCTTTAGATATCTGAAGGGCACTACAGATCTTGGTCTGTGGTATCCTAAGGATACAATTTTTGAACTGACAGCTTACTCAGATGCATATCATGCAGGCTGTATGCTATATAGTAAAAGTTCATCGGGACATATACAATTCCTAGGCGATAAACTCGTAAGTTGGGCATCAAAGAAACAACTATGTTTTTCCACGTCAACGGCTGAGGCAGAGTATGTTGTTGCTGCAAGTTGTTGTTCTCAAGTCATGTGGATAAGGACGCAACTACGAGATTATGGCTTCAAATTTGACAAGATTCCAATATACTGTGACTCTAAGAGCGTTATTGCAATATCAGCAAATCCTGTACAACATACAAAGACCAAACACATAGATGTTCGATATCACTTTATCAAAGATAATGTGGAAAAAGGTACAATAGAACTTTATTTTGTAAACACCGATTACCAACTTGCAGATTTATTTACCAAGACTCTCGATGAAAAGAGATTTAATTTTCTCGTTTCTAAACTTGATGTATTAAATCTGAAGACATAATCAGTGATTACCTATTAAAGTTTTCGTTATTGTTATTTTTCTTCATTTCTTTATTTTCAATCTGAAAGATATCTGCACTTTAAAGTATGTTCATGATTTCAGGGGGAGTGAGAGAAGATGATAAGAAGATCTATATTCATTTGAGCGGGATTTTATAAATTATGCTTATGCTTATTACTGATAAATTTTCTGATGCATATCTGTAGGGGGAGTATAAAAGACTAGAAGTATGGATTATGACTTCTGATTCTATCTGATCAGAACTCGTACATTCAAAGTTTTATTGCTTTATGTCATTTACTTTTCAATAAATGTTGTGAATAAAGCTTTGCACTTTGATGACTTTTGATGTTCGCAGAAATGAGAGAGAGTTTACACGATCATATCATATAAGACTTAAAGCTGACTTGATGAGATTTATGACTGAGCAGAAAAGGTTTATTTCTAATCTTAATCTCATAAGTGTCTGAAAGAAGGACAACTTTCAGATATGAAAACATGTTCTTAAATGTTCAAACCACTTCTGATTCTTAAACGATTTCATGAATATAGAAGTGTGATTTTTAAATGTTTACATGATTATATGAGCTTCAATGTTAATAAACCGTGTGTTTCCAAAGATAAATACTTGTGTATTATCTTTTCCATATACTGTCAAGTATTCACACACACCGGTTTATATTTTGATGAATATGTTCTTACCATGTCTCTAAATTGAAACAAACTTTTCGATGTAAGACACCCTAATTGAATTTCAATAATTTTTTAGCGTGATTTCATTTCGAAATGTTTCTTTTAAGAATATCTATATCTTGTTTTGTATAGACAAAATCCATTTTTTGCTAACCTAAGCCTTACATGATAAATCATTCATATTCTAATCTTCTTAATACAATGTCAGATTTTCAACCAAGTTTCTTGTATTTATTCCATTCATTCACTATACTTGTTTGAAATATCTTCAATGTTTAAAATGCTCAAATATTCATGATTATCTGAGTGAACATACAGATATCTGACTTGTATCTTTTGTGCTTTACTTGAAAATTAAACCAATTGAGCAACATGTTTTTTTAGGACAACATGGGTTTATTCTGTGAGCTTAACTGAAACTTCTGTGGATTCACGTTAACCAGTGTTTCCTACCCAAGAATTTATCCTTGAGTGATCGAAGAGTGAGGAGTCAAATACTGAGTGTGGGTTGAGTGATAAGGTAAAATGAAAATGAGAGTTTGGTTAGATGTGAGCTCAATGATTAAAAGAAAGAGGGTGTGAGAACAGAGTAAAAGAATATCAAACTTTGCACCAACTTTTTCTGAGTCGGGCAACCACATTACTAATGTTTCACAATTCTTCGTGAACATTATTGAAACAGGCAACTAGCCCATGCCAACTCTTGATTAAAAACCCCACCAACTACTCATTTTCTTCTCAACAAGAAAATGTTTCATATTTTCAAGGGGACACATCACATAATCTATGTGGTTTTCATTTGGAAAATCTGGATATTGAAAAAGAAGGAAGTCTACCCCACCGTCGCACTTCGATCATGCACAATAGAGTCTGTGTTTACTTACTGTTGTCTCAGTGGTTTACACAATTTTGAGCCTATAACAATATCAATCATCTGATTTAATTCTTTCTAACACTTTCACGAGCACACAAGGAATATGTTTTCTTGTCGTAACATTCATAGAAATTCCTTTGTGGTGTTTCGATGATTGTATGGAAGACCTGGGGGAGTGAACATCAAAAATCTTCTTTCCATTATGTATTCGTTACACACAGTGACTTCGTGTTACTGACAGGAATTTTAACTGATTCGTTTGTTGATTCAGGTGTTACACTCATAATTTGTCTGAATTTGCAAAGATTCGGATAAATATCTTTTTGGATCTGCAAATAATCAGAGGCTTAGTATGAAAGATCATTGGTCAGAACATATTTCATAGACATTTCTTGTAAAGTTTTGATGATTTCATGCTTCTTTCATCAAAAAGGGGGAGAAGCGTTAAAGAAATGTTTGAGTATGAAATGTTAAAGATGGGAGAGATATTCAAGAAATGTGCTGAAAGAAGAAACTTATGTATATTCAAAGAAAGATTGTTGAAGATTATTGAAAGCTGAAAGTGAAAGTTCAAAGGATTCCGAAAGAAAGCTGATTTTCGTGAAATTTTCTTTGAAGATAATTTTGCTGAAGTGAACTGAGCTAAATCTGAAGATAATTTTTTTCTTATGTCTGAAAGAGATTTCTATCGTCTAAAGGAGGAGATTGAATTGCAAAATATTTTCGAGATGATATTGAATCCAAAGGGGGAGATTGTTAGAGCATATTTGAGGGATACACGATCATAATTACTGAAGGTCAAAGTTCAAGCCAAGTCAAAGCTCAAAAGTCAACTTCTCAAGTGAAAGTCAAAGTCCTTGTAATAAATGTCAAAGTCAAAGTCTTTGTTTTTGTAATCTTGTAAGTGTATGTTTCTTATTTGTTTTTCCTTTATTAGACTTGTGGTTAGAAGTCTTTGTAGGTAACTAGCGTGTAACTAGATTTGAATTCGCAGTCTTAAGAAAGCAAAAGTTAGAGAGAGAAAGTTTCCTGTATGAATTGTGATTTGAGATTGGAATAACAGGTTGAGTTTTAATCTGTATATTCATCTTGTTTGTTTGTAATTGAATTACTAAGAACTTGATCAAATCTGGGAATAATACACATGTAGCATGTAGGTTCACCATAACACTGGCCAGGTGCCATTATGAACGTGTCGTACATGATCATCCTTGCGACCCTCGCCAAGTTTCCCGTTTCTAGCGACTCGAATAATATCCAAAATATCTTATTTTAAGGTACCTAATGTGCAATTTCACTTACAATCACTTATAAGAACGCTAGTTTGAGTATAGGCATCCAAAAATCAATACCTAATTCTCTCAAACTTAAGCTCTGATACCAACTTGTAACACCCTCAAATTTGGAAAAACGACTAATTTAAAACTTTCAATAATACCTCAAGGAGGGATAAAATATCTTACAACAAGCTCACACTAGAACTACAATTCTAGATATAACCGTCAACAAAATCAATAAAGTCTCACATAAAGACTATTTAGAGTCGGGTGTTACTAAAACCCAAAGACAGTCGCTACATCCAAGGTAAATGCGGAAGACCTCACCGAGCTATTCACTTCTTCGAGCACACAACTAGCACTCGTCCCTTCACAATATCGCTAGAACTAATCCCGAGATGGAACCTGATGCACATGCCGACAAATAAAAAGGTTAGGCTAACGCCTACTGAGTTCAAGAGTTTTTAACATGAATATAAGAATCGTTAAATGAAAGTAATGCAACTTAAATCATGATCCTTTAAAATGAATGACTTTAAATATGAGAAAGACCCGTTTTCCAATAATACACATTTTATAAATGGACGCCTCAACGCCAAAGCATTCTTTCATGAGGTAATGCAACCCAACACTTATTCAAAACGTGAATAATGATAAATACTCAAATATTGGAAATTGAATAAAACTTTATAAAACAAACGACCAAAATATGAGTAAACTCAAGTCTCCAAAATTAGAGCATATGGAGGAAAACCCAACTTATAACGTCACCGAAAACAAGGATTAAACTAAATACCCCAAAACAACACTGTTAATACTGATTTTGTAGTAATCATTGTAATTATTTTCCTAGTCTATAATGTGCTTAGAGTGCTTATCTGTGATGTTAAGGCTAGGGGTATTTAAGTCCCCTTAGGCCTTTGTTCTTGTAACTTTGGAACACACTTTGAATATATCAAATTACCTTAGGCGCTTCTACTTTCTCTCTCTACTTTCTCTCACTAGATTTAGACCGATCTTGGACTTTCAATTGGTATCAGAGCTAATCTGAATCTGAGAGGACTGAGAGAATTCGTGTTTGATTCTGAATTTGTGATTTAAAGAAGAAAATTTGATCGATTTTCTTGATTTTTTTTTCAAGAAAATCTCGTTTTTTTGCTTTTTCATCAAATTTGGATTGTTTTGTGACTGAATTTGTTTGAAATTTGGTTTGTTGAATTCGTTTTTAATATAAGATCATTTGTTATTCACATCATTTTTAAAAAGATTCAAGTTAAGAAGTTGAATTTTGAGAAATTTCATTTTTTATGGAAACGAGTTGTTGACGTACTGTGTGATTTACGAAATCTTGATTTTGTGGTGTTTAATCAATTTTGTTGAGTGAAATGTGTTAGAAATCTGTTTTCGTTCAATCTCGTGTGAATTTGTTGCATTAATTTCTTGGATATAATCGAATTGTGCAAGTTTTTCTTGATTTTCAGAACTTTGCGCCAGATCTGAATTTGCGCTAGTTCATCTCAGGTTTGCGCGAGTTCATCTGGTTTGCGCTAGATTCATCGAGTGCCATCTACGTCATCACGAGAAGTTTAGACTTTGCTCTGTGTTTATCATGCGAACTTTAGTTTGCGTCTCTTTCTGTTCACGAGAAGTGAACTTTGCGTCTCCAGTGCATCAAGCAAAGCTCAGTTTGCGTTTCATTCAGCTCACGCAAAGTTTCTTTGCGTTATCAACAGCTCACGAGAAGTATAGTTTGCGTCTCAAGTTTCTCGCGCAAAGATCAATTTGCGTCTCTCTTTGTTCGTGAAAAGTTGTTTACGCCTCAAGCTTATTACGCAAAGCTCCGTTTGCGCGATCAACATCTCATGCAAAGTTTAGTTTGCGTCTTCAACGTCTAACGCAAAGTTCGATTTGCGTCTCATTTGGCTTGCGCAAAGCTCGTTTTGCGCCACTAACTGCTCACGCAAACCTCAAGTTTGCGCCAGATTACATCTTTCAGACTTTGAATTTTTCAGATTGTGTTTGTGTTCAAAATGTCTCTGCAAGCTCAAGTTTACAAGAATGACCTGATGATGTCATTGGGGTCTGACACTCGTCCTCCCGTACTGATCAACGAAAATGAATTTGAACAGTGGCAGGACCGATTCATTAACTTCATAGAAAGACAACCGAATGGGGATGACATGATGAAATCTCTGACTGAGGGTCCTATGGAAAGGCTGATGAAAGTTATACCAGCTACTGCAACTACTCTGGCTTCAACTGTTGAGAAGTCTCTGAGGGAGTATGATGCTGATGAATTATTGAGATATCAAGCTGACAGTCAGGCAAAGTCTAATCTGATTCTTGCTCTACCAAATTCGATCTACAACAGAATTGATTGCTTCAAACAGAATCCTATGCTTATGTGGACTCAATTGGAAAAGATCATGCTTGGTACAGTTGTGTCAACTCAACTACGTCAGACCAGATACATGAATAATTTTGAAGAGTTCAAAGCTAAGGATGGGGAAAGTCTGAAGAGCGTATTTGATAGATTTTGGGCTGTCATCAATGATCTGTATAAGATCAAAGTTACCAAGACTGAATTGGAGGCCAACCTGAAGTTTCTGAATGCACTCCAACCTGAATGGAGCAAATCATGTCATCGGATGAGAAATGATGTCAGGATTTCTACTATGCCCATTCAGGAATTGTATGAAATTCTAATGACAGATGAATCCATGGTGTTGGAAAAGAAGGCTAAGCTTTATAAGAAGAATAAGCCTAAGACTGTTGATCCAATTGCCCTCTTAGCTAGTCAATTATCCGAACAAGCCTTGACAGAAGATGCTTATGATGGTTCCACAGAAGATGATGGTGAAGCCTTCGAGAAAGCAATGATACTTCTATCACAACACTATTAGAAAAAGTTTCAGCGTAGAACTGGATCCAACAATCTCCGTTTCACTTCCGGTTCCAAGAAGGTTGAACCTAGTGCTCCATCAAAGCCTTACCTACCAAAATATGAGCCTGCAAAAGTAGTAGAACCGAAAAAGGATGAAAAGAAGATTATGAAGTGCTACAACTGTGGAAAGCCCGGGCACCTACCTAAGGAATGTAGAGTGAAGGTGGTAAAGGATTCAGCTTTCTACATAAAGAAGATAGAACTGGCTGAGAAGAGAGAAAACGGAACTATTATGATGGCTGAGGAAGAGTACTGGTTGGATCATTCAGATAACGAGGCTGAAAATGAAGAGACTGCAGCCATATGCTTCATAGGTGATGACAAGAGCGATGATGAAGAAGATGACACTTCCACTGATGATTCTGAGGTAATTTCTGAGTTTCATGTTAACTTTGTTTCTTCTCAATTGAACATTATTGTCAATGCTTTACATGATTTTCGTTCCAAGTTCATATCTGAAAAGCTTGAAAATCAAGAAAAGTTTGTTTTGATTGAAAAACTGAAGATTTCTCTGAAAGATGAAAAGATCATTTTAAATGACACAAGAGAGAAATTTCAAAAGAATTTGAATGACTTAGAATTATCAAATCAGACTTATCGTGATTCTTTGACTGATTTGAACAAAAGTTTATCTGATAAAATAATTGTGTTAGAAGAAAAATTGTATAAGAGAAACCAAACTGAGCAGACTATATATATGAATAAGCCTAGGAGTGATGAGGCTATAAAAGAAAGGTGGGGTCTTGGTTTTGAAAATCCTCATTGTCTAAACAATGTTATTTCAAAAACCCCAACCTTATATAATTTTGATTATCTAACTCTTGCGAATTATGCTCCTCAATTTAAAATTGACTGGTTGAATGAAAAGCAAGTTTTAGAAATTGAAAATCAAAAGAGGATGCATAACAAGAAAATGGAAATGCCATTTGTTTATACGTCTGAAAATGCCAAGTATTTTCCTGAGAAAACGAAGAAGTCCAGAAATTCCAAAAATGTTTTAAATGTCAATACTTCCAATATATCTTCAATACCAACTTATTTTGTTGATATATATGCAACTAACACTAATAAGGAGAATGTATCTCTGGTTTCCTATGATTCTAGGAAATACATTCCACCAATAGTGTTGGAAGGTAAGATAGTTGATCTTGAAGATAAATTGGAAGAACAAAATCTTCAAACTGATTTTGAAAACAGTTTATTTCGTTTCATAATGAAATCAAGTTTGGAAGATAAATTTACTTCTGGATTTTCTATTGATTTCAAGGAAAATACTCGGAATGTAAAAAATAGTGAGCATTTGCGCCACCCATTGGTAGCGCAAACCGACAATTTGGGCCAGACGTTAGTCGTGCAAAGCTCAGTTTGCGCCAACAAGGGATTGCGCAAACCTATTCCAGACTTGGTTATTTCTGACAATTTAAACTCCGAAGCTAGTTCAAATATGTTGAATGCTCAGTTTGATTTCTTAGATAAAATTAATTCTTCTGATTCAATTGTTGATGATTCTTTGACGCTAAATGATCAACATTATAAAACAAAAACAAAGCGTAAAAAAAAGGTCAAAGAAGTCAAGGAAACATGATAGTGTCTTGTCTAAAATTTCTAATTCTTCTGATTCTTCTGTTTCAGATCGGACTGTGAAGAGATCACAAAAGTTGATATGGAGGGTAAAGCAGAAATCTATAGAGTCTTAACTGTTAGAAGATACTTGTGTAGTGAATCTTTGTGACAATGATACATTTGCTTTGTGTAATAAAAATACAAAATATTCAATTCCGCAAATGATTCATATTGCCAAGCATGTCTCTTATTCTTCTAGTTCTGATTCTAATGATTATGTTTATTCCTCTATTGATGATTGCATTCTTGATTGTTTACATAATAAATTTGTGAAAAATAAAAGACACAAATCTAACAAGAAGGGACCCATAAGCATATGGGTACCTAAATCTCTGTAGTTTCTGTATGTGCAGCTTAGTCATTTATGGTATCTGGATTCGGGGTGTTCCAAACACATGACGGGCAACAAATCTCTTCTTTCCAATTTTAAAGAAAAATGTTGCGGTCGTGTTAAGTTTGGAAACTGTGAGACTGCTCCAATTCTTGGTTATGGTGATCTTGTTCAAGGTAATATAACTGTCAAGAAAGTTAGCTACGTTGAAGGTCTAAGCCACAACTTATTCAGCATCGGACAGTTCTGTGATAAAGATCTTGAAGTTAGCTTCAAATCTAAAAGAGTTGTTGTGAAGAATGACAATGGCGAGGACTTATTAGTTGGAAAGAGAAGATCCAATTTGTATACAATTGATCTTTCCAAGGTTAAGATTCCATCTGACATCTGTTTGCTATCTAAAGCCTCTGTTCATCAAAGTTGGATTTGGCATCGTAGACTAGCTCATCTCAACTTTAAGTATATGGATCGTCTGGTTAAGAATGATTCAATTAGAGGTCTTCCAGTACTTCGTTTTCAGAAAGATCACCTCTGTCAGGATTGTGAGAAAGGAAAGATGAAGAAAGCTCCTCACAAGCCAAAGCCTGAACCATGCACTTCAGACATACTTGATTTACTGCATGTTGATTTATGTGGACCGATGAAGACAAAGGGTATTGGTAAGAAAAGGTATGTATTGGTGGTTGTTGATGATTACTCAAGATATACATGGGTGAAGTTTCTAAAATCCAAAGATGAAACCCCAGACATTCTCGTCAACCTCATCAAAACAATTCAGACCAACAAGCAAAAGAAAGTCAAGGTTATCAGATCAGACAATGGTACTGAATTCAAGAACAGTACTCTTCAAGCTTTTTACGAGGATCGAGGAATTCAACAACAGTTTTCTGCTGCTAGAACACCAAAACAGAATGGGGTTGTTGAACGTCGCAATAGAACGCTTGTTGAGGCTGCAAGATCTATGCTTGCTTATTCTGGTCTTCCTTTGTCTCATTAGGCTGAAGTTGTTTCAACTGCATGTCATACTCAGAACCGATCAATTCTACATCGCCGATTCAACAAAACACCATATGAGCTGATGAACGGTATCAAACTGAATGTCAAATATTTCAAGTCTTTTGGGTGTAAGTGTTACGTTCTGAATGACAGGGATAATCTGAACAAGTTTAGTCCGAAGGCAGATGAGGGTATTTTTCTGGGTTATTCTTCTAACTCTGCTGCTTACAGAGTCTTTCTGATCTCACCAAGAAAAGTAATAGAGAGCGTAAATGTAAAATTTGACGAAGCTGCTGATTTGGTTTCTGTTCAACCAGGCTCAGAACCCGTACTTAGTGGGAATTCAGCTTCTGAACAAATCAGTTCAGAACCTGCACTTCAACCGACAAATCAGGATCTTTCTTCTTCCTTACTTAATCTTTCTGATCTTGATTTTCTATTTGAGAATTTTTATGATGATCTTCCCAAATCTAATTCTGATAATGTTTCAAATGTTTTGAATCAGGATACTGCGAGCACATCTATATCTATTTCCGCTGCAACTATCTCTGACACTGATGCTGTTTCAGTCTCTCCTGTCATTCAAACAAGTATTTCTGCTTCTGATCAAGTACAATCAGAAAATGTGCAATCAGAACCGGGACATGTGAACACTGAACATATTCAAGAAGAATCTGCTCAAGATCAATCTGTTCAGGAAGAACAAGTTCAGGACGAAGAACAAACTGTTAATGTACAATCAACACTTCCAGAGTCTGATTCTGAAGTTGTTGAACTTCCCCATCTTCTTTTCGAGACATTATCCATATCTTCATCTGAAATAGAAGCTTCTGAACCTCCCTCTCAACAATTAGAAGTGGTTCAAGAATTAATTGATCCTCTCCCTCATTCCACAAAATGGATAAGATCTCATCCAATTCATCAAATTATTGGAGATCCTCAAGCCAGTGTGTCTACACGTTCCAGGACGGCTACTTCCAATGAATGTCTCTTCACTTGCTTCCTAAGCAAGATTGAACCAACAAAAGTCTCTGAAGCGTTGGAGGATCCGGATTGGATTATAGCTATGCAAGAGGAGCTCGATCAATTTGACGGGCTGAAAGTTTGGAGACTTGTACCACGGCCGAAAGGAAAGAGTATAATTGGAACAAAGTGGATATTCAAGAAAAAGAAACACAAAGATGGTATCGTTATTCGGAACAAAGAAAGATTGGTAGCTAAGGGTGATCGAAAAGAAGAAGGAATTGACTACGACGAAACCTTCGCGCCGGTTGCCAGATTAGAAGCTATTCGGATGTTTCTTGCCTTCGCTGCTTATCGTAATTTCACTATCTATCAGATGGATGTCAAGACAACATTCCTTAATGGCAAACTGAAAGAAGAAGTCTATGTTTCTCAGCAAGAGGGGTTTGTTGACAAAGATCGTCCTGATCATATCTATTTTCTCGATAAAGCGTTCTATGGCCTGAAACAAGCACCGCGCGCATGGTATGATGAGCTGTCAGCCTTCTTGATCAAATTTGGTTTTACCAAAGAATCCATCGATACCACTCTTTTCATTTATAGATCAAACTTGGATATTTGCTTAGTTCAAATATATGTAGATGATATTATTTTTGGTGCGACTAACAAATATTTATGTACTTGGTTTTCTGATCTAATGACTTCTAGGTTTCAGATGAGCATGATGGGAGAAATCAATTTCTTCCTCGGCTTACAAGTGAAGCAGCTTCCAAATGGAATCTTCATCAACCAGTCAAGGTATGTATTTGACATATTGAAGAAATTCAAGATGGACAAATCTACTTCAATCGGCACGCCGATGGCTCACGGTGCCAAAATCAGACTTGATCCAGATGGAAAAGTTGTGGATCAAAAGACAAATAGAGGGATGATCGGATCGTTGATGTATCTAACTGCCAGTCGCCCGGACATAATGTTCTCTACATGCTTGTGTTCCAGATTCCAAGCCAAGCCTAAAGAATCTCATCTATTAGCAGTCAAACGCATTTTTAGATACATTAAAGGAACTCCTTATTTAGGTTTATGGTATCCTAAAAGTTCTGACTATAAGTTGATTGTTTATTCTGATGCAGATTTTGGTGGTAATCAATTGGACCAGAAGAGTACCTCAGGACATCTTCAATTCTTGGGAGACAGACTGATCAGCTAGGCGTCGAAGAGTCAGAATTGTGTTTCTATATCAACTGTAGAGGCAGAGTACGTCGCCGCAGCTAGTTGTGGTGCTCAAGTGCTTTGGATGAAGACACAACTACGGGATTACGGGATTACGGGATGCTGTACAAAACCGTACCTATCTATTGTGACAACAAGTCCACAATTGCCATATCAGTCAATCCGGTCCAACCCACTAAGACCAAGCACATAGATATGCGGGACCATTTCATAATACATCATGTTGAAGAAGGTACTATTGAATTATATTTTGTACCAACTGAATATCAACTTGCTGATATCATTACAAAAGCCTTAGATGAAAAACGTTTTAACTTTCTGCTTTCAAAACTTGGAATGTTGAATTTAAAAGTTTAAATCTTTACAAATTTTATTCTATAAAGTAAAATATTTCAGATTTTCTTTCTTTTGAACAAAATGTGTGTCTAGGATCTTTTACAAGTTCTTTGTTTATATTAAAGATTTATATGTCCAACTTTCAATTCTTACAAAAATCGAAAAGTCAGCAATATGTTTGTAGCTTTTGATACTGCTTTAAAGATATGTGAGTCGAAATATTTATAGTTTACTTTGCTTAGACTACCTAAATAATTAGAATTATAGATTGGAATGAAAATATGGGCTAAGCGCTTAGATGTTGACCTGAGTGACTGAGATGAATATTAATTTCATAAAATACAGAAATCTCTGAGTTTAAAAGTTTGTACCTGTGGCCTTTCAGGTTTGGGAAAGTAAGTTCCGTGGGATGCTTGTCATCTGATCCCCTAAGGTCATTTGGTATGGGAGTGATCGAACCCAAATCCTTCTATAGAACCAGATCGAAAGTCATGTTCTACTGGTATGAATGGGTTTAGGATGTGTCGATGTAGCCTTTCTGATCCGGGAAAGTAAGTTCCAAGGGGTGCTTGACACCTAGTCCCCTAAGGCCATCTGGTCTGGGAGCGGCTGACCCAAATCCTGCAATAGGGTCAGATAGAAACTTACGTTTACGGCATGTTCTTTACTTACCGAACTTTTTGATTAAAAGATGCCAAAGTGCACACGCTTAAAAGATGCCAAAGAGCACACTCATGTGAAGATGCCAATGTGCACAATGCTAAAAGATGCCAATGAGCACACATCTCATGATACTTGGTGATATGTTTGAGTTGCGATAAACCTGTAAATTTGTGGAAGTCTTTGGTTTTTGATGGCTTAGTGTGTGTACATGCAAAGTTCTCTATAATATTTTTTAGAATTGCATTTTTTTGAAGCTAATCGAAGTTCACATGCGAGCACACTGAATAGATTGCTGGAAGTTTTTGAAACTGAACATGTCTTAACTTGATATGCAATGAAACTTGTCTTTGTATCCAACAACATATGCTTGATTTCACCTGATTGATAAATCTGTGTAATTTTATTGAGTAGACTTTAAATTGTTTAATGTTTAAAATTTTATATGTTCAGTTGTTTCAAAATTTATGTTCAGTATTATTTTCTTTTTACACTAATGTTTATATGGTTGTGTATCCATATTTTTGTTAAATGGTCTGTGCATTTTTCGAGGGGGAGAGTCTATCTGAATAAGAAGATGATACATTCTGTTTTTTAGGGGGAGTGAATATAGCTGATAAAATACTTCACGTGTTGATCAGAAATTCATCAGGTAAGTATTTTTGATATTTTTATGCAAACGCTGATCTGATTTGTTAAATTATGTGCATTTGTGTAGGGGGAGTAAAAATAGCTTGCAGGTAACATTTCATTTTTTTTATGTCTTCTTCATTGTATATTTTTGGGGTGTTATTATTTTTTTAAGTAATTTTTTTTTATTATTAAGTGTTTTTAGTATAAATTGCATTTGTCCTGTTCATTTTCACTTTTCTCGCTCTCTTTCTCATTTGAATCTCATGAACTATTCATCTTCTTCTTCTCTCTATCTGCGCCATTTGTTTTTCTTCTTTGTGAATCGATTTAAGTATTGTATTTCGTTCAGGTATGTTGTTTTCTTTACATTTTGTGTTTAATTCTTGTTTGTTTCATCTGATTTGTGCTTCGATTTCATTATTGATATCTTACTGTGCGATTATCGTTCTTTTACTGTTCATCGTCTTCGTCAGAATCGAGTTGTTTTTGCTCAAATTGAGTATTGAGTTTGTTCTCTTTATCATTGTCAAAAATCAGGTATGTGTTTTCTTTCATTATTTCGTTTGTTTGGTGCTTTGATTTTGTGTTTTTCTGTATTTGCGACTGTTCATCTGGGATTTTCGAAATTTATCAATTTTTGAGTTTTATACTGATTTTAATCAGTATCTCTATGCTCATTTTTGTTTATAAGTGTTCATAAACGGTTTTAGCATCATTAATTTCGACTTTAAGTAATTTTTGAGGATTTTCGAACTTACATAGATGAACTCGCGCAAAGTGTTCTTTTTGTATTAGGGTTTTTACGTTTTAGTTGGTCACACAAACTTAAGTTTGCGTTACCTGTTGGTCACGCAAAGTTAAGTTTGCATTACCTGTTGGTCACGCAAAGTTAAATTTCCACCACGAACGGGTTACGTAAAGTTAAGTTTGGGCCACCAACGGGTTACGCAAAGTTCAGTTTGCGCTTCACGTTGGTCGCACAAAGCTCCCTTTGCGTTACCAACTGGTCGCGCAAAGCTCTCTTTGCGTGATCTTCTTGTAACGCAAACCTTGTCCTTGTTTGTGTTTGCTTGTGTTTTTAGTTAAGTATAGATTGCGTAACATGATGGTCACGCAAAGTTAACTTTGCGCTACCATTATGTCATGAAAATATGTGTTGTTTTTGTCTAAGTGTAGTTTGCGCCACACGTGGTCACGCAAAGTTTACTTTGCGTTTCCTTTGGGTCGCGCAAAGTTCCCTTTGCGTTACCTTCGTGTCACGCAAACTTTGTTCCTGAAATTTTTTCCAAGTCTTGGTTTTCTTCACATGTGATTCACGCAAACCTTGCTTTGCGTTATGAACTGAATATGCAAACTTCAGTTTGCGTCTCATGCTTGACACGCAAACCTCTCTTTGCGTCTCTAGTTCATCGCACAAACTTTGCTTTGCGTTGCTCACTAGTTGCGCAAACCATACATAGAAATTTTTTTATTTTTTTTATGTTTCTCTTATTTTGTCTAATTTCTTTCTTTCTGTTTTCCAGGTTCTAAAATGACTTCCCAAACTCAAACTGATCCTGTCATTCAAGATGAGAACGTTATTCTCGATGATCCTTCTGATCAGGCTTCTCATGAGACGCCTATGCCGTCTGTTCCTTCTGTTGGAGCAAATCTGTCCGCTTCACGACGAACTCCGAATGATGTTTTTCCAACGATCATGTATATGCCGTACAAGCCGAACAACTATTACGTGGATTTTAATCGAATCAAGATTCATCCGGTGATATGCTCAATTTTCAAAGGTCATCCACTTGCACCTGCTCTCTCTTACTGTGCAGATGTTCCTGAAGTTTATCTTCAGCAGGCGTGACATATTATTACAAAGAATGAGCTAGCTCGACCTCACCGATTCGATTTACAGATCGATCAATTTGATTCGTTCCTATCATACAAGCGTCTGCGGCTTATCTTAGAACTTCCAGAACCGAACTCTCGACCAGGGCGCACTTCTTACGATCAGTTTCCCTCTGAAGAGAATGTTCTTGAAGGCATCAGAAATCTGGGATATCGGGGCACTCTGAATTGGGTTAGTGACTTTGATAAGTCAAATCTTCCTCCAGTCTGGTACGCATTGTTCTCAGTTCTCAACAGGTGCCTAACTTCTAAGCATTCTGGCACTGACAATGCGAGTCTACACTACCTGAGGTTATTTCATGCATTTGTCTATGACCTGCATGTCGACTATACCTACATAATCTGGACTGAATTATCAGAGAGAGTACAAGACAAGAGAACAAACAAGAAGAGGAAATTTATTCCATTTGTCAGATACATGAAGCTGATTGTACGCAGCATGCAAGGAGTAATTCAGCTATTCCTCGTCGATTGAATTGGCCTCAGATCCCGGATTCTGAATTAACATATATTCAGAAACAGAAGCAATCGTTCAACTTCTCGATGACCATTCCATATGCTTTAATTGCCAACTACGCTGATATGACCGATGATAGCATCATTGAGTACTGCATGGCGAATGAATTCATGGAAGCTGCACAAGATGAGCCATCGCATGACACACAAGCTGCTGCTGTTTAAGAGGTTGAAGTTGAAGAAGTTGTTGCTGATAAAGAGATTGAAATTGAAACAGCTGTTGAGCAAGAAGAAGAAGTCTCTGCAGAACAAGAAGCAGTTGCAACTCAACAATTTGATGATGTTCTTGCTGATCTTGATCGTAAAACTAGTACTGCTGCTGCTATTAACATTGAGGATGATGATGATAATAATGTTGATACTGCTGTTGATGATGATGATATTGCTGATGAAGATGAAAATGGAGATGATGATGATTCTGATGGTGATGATGCTGATCCACCGAGTCTTCAGGTTTATGGAAGAAATTTCAGGGAACCAGAAGTGGTTGTTCAAGAGGAGGTTGAGTCTGAAGAAGAGTCTGTTCCGATTAACGCTGCAGTTGCCAATATACATGTTGATGAACTTGACTTAGCATTTGTCAATGATTCAACTTCTCATCAGGTTTAAGATACATCAGTTTCTCTTACTTCTAGTGTCGAGACTTCTTTAGTCGAGGTACGAGATACAACGGCTAAATTCTCAACTTTGAATGAGTTAATTCAAAAGATGAGTGAGCAGTTTGAAGAGCACAAGCAAGCAGAAATTCAGAAATTGCGTGCTTTCTTCAAGGGTAAAATGCCGGAAATCGATACATCCTCTATCCCTAAAGTGATTCCATTCAGAGACCCATCTGGGGTTGTGATTAGAGAACCATCTTCTGCAGTTCAATCATCTGCTCCTGCTATTATGTCTATTCCTCTACCTCCGTCGTTTACGCAGTCTCCGGGTATTTCAACATCAGCTCCTACGGGTACATCTTCACGATCTTCTCTTTATGATCTTCCGATTTCTGAGTTAACCGATCTACTCTACGCGCGATTATTGTCTATGTCACCGCCACAACATCAAGATCAAGATCTGATTTATCTTCTAAGGAATTTTCAGCCTACGCCGCCTCCAGTTCTTTCATCTGATTCTGACCGGATTACTGCTTTGTCTGAAGAATTAAAGTCTTTCCGATCAGAAGTTCAATCCACCTTTGCTAATCTTAGGTCTTTTATGACTCAAGCTTTTTCAGAACTTTCTAACAAGGTTGATCATCTTGAATAGAGCTGCAGAACTGAGGCTGGCCCGTGTCTTAAACGCCGGCATGACCAGGATGATCTCGATCCTCAAGGTCATGAGGGGGAGATGAATAAGAGACAGCGGCTGGAGAGTTCGTCTGCTAGAGAGGATCAGACACAAGAAGATGCGACTGACAAATCAAAGAGTTCTAAAGATGTTCAAGACTACAATGTTGAAGACATTGTAAATGTGATGTTAGAGAATGTAGACATGTCTGAAATATCTAATGTCTTGAATATTTCTGAACAGGATATTCAGAATGATATGCAGATAGTTGTTTACGAGGATCCAGACATTACTGTAAGAGATCATGAGATAGATGATTCGGAGATTGCTAATGATATGAGAAACTTCTTTGCAAACTTCATTGAGATAAACTCAGATGACGACGATGATGTCAGATTCGAGAAGCTTTGTAAGGTGAAAGAAGAGGAATGTGATGACATCATCATCTTATCCGACACTGAAGATGACTCTGTGTTTATGGATGCTAAGGATGAAGAGATTACAGATATGTTGTACAGAGATCTTCCTTCTCAAGAAGAGGTTCCTAAAGATACTATTGTTCCTGAAGCTACTCCTGATATTTCTACTCCTGTTACTGCTCCGACTACCTCTGCTCCTTCAGCATGTTGTTTTAGTGACCAAAGAGTGAAATTTCGAAAGAGCATGGACTTGATTAATTGTGTGAGTTTGTATTTATTGGGGAAATTTAGATACTTTATTCATAAATTTGCTTTATGTGATTTGATTATTGGAAATGAGAATTTTGGCATAGTTTGATTGTTTGGATGCCCTTGAGTTCCATTGAGTTTTATTGAGGTTTTATTGAGTCTTATGGAGTTTTATTTTATGTTGCCTTGTGAAGCATGGATGAAATTCTGAAATGCGTAGGCTTGATTTATTGCGTGAGTTGATTTATGGGGTTTATTGAGAATTTTATTCCATGCGAGTTTTGTTGAGAAATGTTACTCAATGTTGAATTGCAACCAAAAGGGAAATTTTCAGAATTTTGATATCTTATGATTTCTCTTTTTAAGTTTTGTGCTAGTACATTTTGTTGTACACTGTTTGGCGTACGAATTAGTTTATATCCATGGCATGAGTAAGTGTATAAGGGCACTATGATGGTTCATGTTAACGTTTTGTTTTGTGCAATTTCTTTTGTTGTTACCGTTGTGGCTCACGCAAGTACGTTATATTGATTACTTGGAGTGCATGACATTATAACCACTATTTTAAAACAAAGAGAATATTGGTGGTCCGGTTTAAAGTTTGAAGACGATCTAAAATATTTTACGTTTCGACCAAATCGCATGCACCTATCGTTTTACTAAGTTTTGAGAAATAAACTGATGCATTCGGGTTTTGTTGTGGAACTTTATTCCATCTAATTTTATGGTTAAAATATATAAATTTTGGAGCTTGATTTCGTGAAGTTCCTCTTTTAGAGTTCGTACAAACATTTTGTTGCACACTGTTTTAGTGCAGAGAATTATTTTACATACATGGCAGAAATTGATGCATGTTAGGACCATAGAGATTCATTTGAAAAGTTGTTGAACACCTTTTTTTTGTTGTCATTATTATCTGCAGTAACGATCAAATGACTTTCGAAATGGTTTTATACATATCAAATTTGGGACCACTTTGTACAATTACCAAGTAAGCGGTAGTGGATCATGTACGATTAATTGTTATAAAGATTTTGCATTTGGAGAGTCTTACAAAATTTTAGATTGGCAGATATGTTGAGTGTTACACTTGAAACCTTGAATTTGTTAGGACCTTAAATGTTAAGAATCCCATGTGAAAGGTGAGGACTTAGAGAGCCTTGAGGGTGGAAGTGTTGGATACTCCGACTTGCGGTAGTATTATAATTCAAGTCGATGCACTTTTAGGTGACTAAAGTATTAGACCCGAGGGATTTCCCGATAACTTTGGTAGTGAGCCTTTCGTTTCTGCAATCCTTGGATTGGAGGCTTGGACGACCTTTTTTCTCTAAGTTATGTGGAATTCTTGGGCTGCCATGTTAATACCCGTTATGTAAGGATGGTGGACTCGATGAGTGAGATTTACGAGTGAAATATATGTTTGGTGGTTCGAATCATTACGTAATATTATGAGTCAACTTTAGAATTCGAGGCCAAGAACTGTTGAAGTACCTGGAGTACTATAGTTGGATCCTAAAGAACATTCGCAGAATAAGTAATGACTTTAAGAAGCTTAGTCTGTGGTAAGTGGATAAAGTTGAATGAAATTTCCTTGTGTGGTATGAAACTTGTCAATTTGATGATTGGCACTTGGACATATTATGGGAGTTGTATAATCAATGGGTTTGGGAATAATCGACTCCTTAAAGAGTCTACCTGTACATTCTACGATGTAATATTAGGCCAATGGCAAGAATGGTTGGATTAAGAATTCTGTAAATCTTTTGAGGTTGTCGTGTCTTGTGGCAGTTTGGAGAACAAATTCACAGCATGTCGATCTGGACCAAGCTAGCAATTAGGAAACTTTGTCGCGAAAAGGACGATGAATTCTTTTAGTAGTGAATAATTGGAGAACTTAGTGAGAGCATTGAGGTAGGTTTCAAATGGAAACCTATTATTGAGGGGACTTTGATTTATAAAGGTTAAACTATCGACGTGTTAATGAGTGTTTCCTTAGAAGGGAATAAGTCTGGTTGTAGTCGAGTAAGCTTTTGTGAAAACACATCGAAATGTTGAATGCAAAAGAGAAGAGCATAACAGCTAATAGAGGGTATTAAGAATATTTAAGAGTGAATTCATTTTTAGCAGCATTTGTGGATTTGAGTAGTTGAAGTCGTGAGCTACCATTGAGGTAGTATGAGTCACATAAGGTTGGGAGGCAACCAAAGTCATACGGTTAGAACTACTCTAGCAAAGTTAGATGTTCACTCTGATATAAGTGCTAGTGTATCGAAGTGGATATTGGTTGTGAGAGTCAACATGAAAATTAGCATGGAAGTTTTGTCAAGTAGTTATCTGATGTAAATTAAGGCTGATATGGGTTAGAGACACATCCTTGGAGGGAGAGAAATGGTCGTCTTGTGACAAAGATGTTATTTGAGGTCGGTGTCGTTAGATTATCACCCTCATTGGGATGAATAGATGACAAGACAACTATGGACCATCTAGCATTCCTGACACAGTTAAAATGTTGTGTGGGAAATAGAATCACATGACATCGATGTTCGGGATATGTCTATTGTTAAGATTTAGATGTTACAAGAAGCAATCGGGCTACTCTTGGAAACCAGGGAGATCTAATAAATGTTGAGTATAAGATTTAAATGCTTGATGTAAGAACTAGATTTCGAGGACGAAATCATTCTAAGGTTGGGAGGATTCTAACATCGTGATTTCTGGGTATGTATGATTTCGAGTTAGTACATAAATCAGTATTTTAAGTGAAATAGTAGAAATAGGATTTTGACTTGAATCCTAGATTTTATAGTCTTATTGGATGAAGGTTTTAAGTACTATGATATGAAAATTATTTGAATGCTTGTATATAAGAATAAATGATACAACACATATCAAGGCTTAAAGGTTCTTGCGTCAGGAACAAGAACCCGACGATGGCTTCAGATGAGAGAGGGTGGTCGTAGCCTCGATTCAATCAATAATATTTTGTGAGTGCCCTTCCTTTGGGGCTTGAGGAAAGAACCTTTAAGCTACAGTTTCTATGATCCTGATGTTGTAGGTTCAAATCCTACAGTCCATCGGTTCTTTCTGGAACAAAAATGGAGCTAAAACGAAAAAGTTATGGCCAAAACAGTGACCGAGCATGAGAACCGGGCGAGCAGTGGTTGGGTCATCCCGGATACTTTAGGGCACGCAGAAGGGTTTTGGCTCACGTTTATCCGCGTGAAAACCCGCGCGAAGCACTGTTCGAGCATAAAAAAACCCGATTTTCAACCTTCATTCCTTCATAACTTTTGCATCTCAACTTCGAGTTTGGTGATTCTTTTTGCTATGATCTCGTTTTTATGAGCTTTTCAAGATTAGAACAAGAGAATGAAAGTATATTGGAAGATACAAGAGTACTTTTTGGTGGTAAACTTCTCATCTCTCTCGATTTTAAGCTAAGGTTTGATGTGTTCTTCATTTTCTCTCCTCTTCTTTCCATTTTGTCTTAGGTTTTGGATATTTGAAGGTGAATGAAACGCTTTTCAAGTATTGGATCTAAAAGTTAGGAGGTGTTGCTTGTGGATTCAAGTTTTCACCAAGAAAACTCAAAGTTTGGGGTGAAAACCTAGATTTAACCTAAATCTAGCAATGTGAGTTCAAGTTGATTTGTGAAAATGGTGTACATGCCAAAAATGTTTATTTTAAAGTGTTTATGTATTTTACTTGATAAGTATCAAATGTTGGAATATTTTATGAGATTTACTTATTTGTGATATTTATTTTAAAAATCTTGTGAAACCCCCACACTTGGGATTTTGGGCATTTGGATAAATAAATCACAAGTTGAAGTATTTTAATAATTTATTTTATAGAAAGAGATCTTTTAGGTATAAATGCACTTTTAGTGCGTGTTTTGGAGAAATGTTTGATCTTGTGTTGTGAGACATTTTGAAAAAATAAATTGTATAAACTCATTTGGAAAATGATTTGTCTCAATCTAAATTTGTGCTGGAGTTTATTCATGTATTTTGGAGCATATGTTTGAATAAACGTGGTTTGATTGCGTTTTATTGCATTTTATGACTTTTGACAAATGGTCAATTGATTTGTGGAGTTTTCTGCTCGGTTGTGACTCAAAGGAGTCTTGGGGGCAATTGCCCAGTTTTATTGGCTTGCTGAGGAGTTTTGGTTTTACGATGCTTTTAAATTGCGTTTTGAGGGAAATTACATGTTTGAGTGTGTTAGTCATTCATTTGAGTCATGTAATGTTTTATTCTGTACGCATTGGATTCATAGGCCTGAGAGTCAGTCCGTTGATTTAATTGGGAACTTTATCCCTGTTTTGGAACCGGAATATTTATGGTTAATGGGGACTCGGGGTATAGATCGTTGGTGGTTGAACTCAATAACTTTGTAACCTTTAGCATAGGACTCGAGGTATAGATCGTGGGAGGTTGAACTCGATGTCCGTGTCATCCCGTCACCGAAAGGTGTTGTTTTGGGTATTGAGTTTTAGTATCCATGTTTTCGGTGACGTTTTATATATATAGATTTTTATCCATGATTTATGGGTTGAGCATTATGCCCCACCCGCCTTTTGGGTGTTTCGGGATATAAGGTTTTATCCGCGTTTTCATAAATTGGGATTTCGATTTCTATTCACGTTTTGAGTGAGTTTTGGGTTGCATCACTTCATGAAGGAATGTTTTGCTTTAGGGTGTCCATCTTTAAAATGCATGTTATTGGAAAACGGGTCATTTTCATATTTAAAGTAAATCATTTTGAAATATTATGATTTAAGTTGCATTATTTCCTTTTAACAATATATTTATTCATGTTGAAAACTCTTGAACTCACTAGAAGTTATCCTAACCTTTTTATTTGTCGGCATTTGCATCAGGTTCCGGTTGGGGAGTGGTACTAGCGACACTGTGAAGATATGAGTGCTAGTTATATGCACAAGAGAAAGTAGCTTGGGTGAAATCTTCCGCACTTTAGGAATAGCCACTTGGATTGGGTTTAGTAACACCCGACTTTATTTAGTCTTGGTACAAGCCTCGAGTCAATGATTTTTGGGGTCAAATGTATGATTAAACTTGAGATATTTCCAAGTATGGATTGGTAGAAAGAGATTTTTACCCTTTACTTGATGTAATATCGAAATTTTTAATTAGTTGCTCTTTCAAAATTTGAGGGTGTTACACGGATCTAATAAATCCCCGCCAGAGTATATAAATAGCTCAAAATGCTTCAATCATTCAAAGTATGTTTCATAATAATTTATATCAATAACATGCTAAATAAGCAACAAGTTTCAATGCATGATAGTGCATTTCAAATAGTTCTTCATAATAGTTTAGCATGCTAATTCACCTTCAAATTTACTTTCTATAAAAATTAAATAACCACATTTCATAACATCATTCAATAATGCATTTTTCCACGATACATTCAAACACAAGTGACATGAACCGGTTATGTAAAACACATATGTTTGACATGTACCAAGTTTTAAGACTACTTGAACTCACCTTTGCTAAATTAAGTTAAATATAGTTTTCAACCGACTTACACAATTTTCTTTCTGCCTAGACAAAAAAAATGTGTGATCACCAAATCCGTTGAACCAATTAAGAATCATTGTAAACGGATTTAAGATCAAATTTATACAAATATTTGAATATTGTTTCTCTATTCCCGCCATAAAAACAGAGTAACTCTGTTGAACATGATTTTTGAGCTACCTACAACCGGAATGAGCTCATTTTTAAAACATATCAGTTGTAGGAGACATTTCAATGTTTCAGAAAGGTATTATAGATCTCAATCCTATTTACGATTGATGTATTAAGATTTTTACAACTTCCAAAACATCAATTTTGATTATACAATTTTACGGTTGAAGTAGTACTTTCAATCCATCTCCATACATTTTTTTTTACATATTTCAACCTATGTAGTTATAACATAGAACTCCCAATTAAGAAATACACTATAACTTTATGAACCCTATAATAAAATACATCACTTCTAGAGGTTGAAGACAACAATTACGAAATCAAAAGAAAACCACATATACTTATGCAAAATAAATCCAATATATGAACTATAAATCAATACCCCTTTGCTTTGGTTCATGAGAATAGGAACCCTAGACAATTTCCCAAAAGAGAGATAAAATTGTTACCTTGATGAGATGCATATACCATGAAAATAGAGGAAGAACGAAGCTCCGAGGAGATGTTGGCTGTGCACAGAGGAGTCGACGGAGACCCAAACAATCAACGACTTGAAGGTGCATTAGGGGAACGATTAGGAAGAATACGAGTGAGTGATGTTTATCAATTTCTTAAAGAAATATCTCATTACTTAATCTTTATTCTTAGGGCAAATTACATGAAAATGTAAAGTACTTTATTCTAATTCCTATTTTAGACAACGTACTTTCAAAACAATTGTTTTGGTACCTAAGATGTAATATTTCAAACATTTAGGTACCTAAGTTAGCTAATGACTTTTAAATGATGAATAGGATTATATTTTTTTCTTATTCACACCACAAGACCACTCTAACATTGTCAATGTGAAGGGAACATCTTATTCTTTAATCATCATCGTCGCTCATCAATCTCTTCTACTCTTCTACTTTGTTTTTCGGCTTCCGATAACACCCATATAGCGATCTTCATTGTCCTCCAATGGTTATTACAAAAAATCAAATTTATGTGATGTGAATTTGTTTTCAGTTTTGGTTTAAGGATTTGAGGTAAGATTTATTTAGGGTTTAATTTAGGTTTTTTGTTTTAGACTTTCAATCTAAGGTTTGATTTAGTATTTCATTAATTTTTTGGAATATCATTACATATTTTTAACCTAAACATTAATTTAAATATAGGTTTGATTTTAATATTATTATTTTTTAAATTAATCCCAAAAAATAGGATGTTATAGTTTTGTTAAATGCATTTATGCATGCATCATTTTAGTTTAAATTTGGATTTTTAGTCGTGTCTAGTCATTGCATATAGTTTTTATTTGACTTTTAGTTAATTCTCGTATAATCATCGTTGGGTATATTACTTTGTTGTTTTTGTGGTTTTTGTCGGGTTTTAACATGTAAGTTGCATTAAAATTTGGACATAGATGATGATGACTTTTGGAGCATTAGATCAACATTTATTTGGAGCATTAGATCAACATTTAGATCAACATTTATCGTTCAGTCTTAAATCTCATGAAGTCAAGCTTAAAGTCATAATGATATGATATTGTAAGCATCCTCTCAATCTACAAAAGTCTCAAAGTCATGTCAAAGCAACTTTATTCACAAATTTATTGAAAAGTAAAACAACAGAAAGTCAATAAAACATTGAATTAACGAGTTCTGATCTGAAGTAATCAAAAATCATAATTCTTACTCCCCCTGAAATTATGCATCTGTGATTTATCAGTGAAAAAGCATATGATAGATATCTACAACTCCCCCTAAAGTGTAGTTCATCATATCTTCCGAATGCATATTTCCAGAAACATATGTACTCCCCCTTGAAGGTTGATTTTCTCTTTTGAGTATCTGAGTACAATCTCTTATCAGCCCGGGAGTAACATCTCTTTTTCATTGTTGAAGTACGAGTCCTAAACTGTTGTGTTTAGAAGTCAAACTCCTTAATCTTTGAAGAACGGGTTCTGAACTATAGTATTCAGAAGCCTTGGTTCCTTTACTCCCCCTTGAATGTAGGTGCCTGCAACACATATTCACTTTTTGGTTTTGGTACCCACTGGTATTTAGGTCCATATTTGTGAGTTGCAGTTCTATTGGGAGTAATAGAGTAAGAACCATACCAGTAATGATCACTAGACTTATGAACAAAATCATATGTATGACATATGAACAATACCTTTTCCTAGATAACCTGATCATTTGATCTCTCGAGTAAGAAAGATCAGGTTTACCTTTCCGCACTTTGTTATTCTTTGCATCTGATGCATGTACAAATGATTTGTTTTCTTTCTTCTTTCCTTTCTTTTCTTCCTTCTTCTCATCATCCTTCTCATCCTTGACTGGTTTCACTCTCCAAACTAGCTTTTCTTCTTCATATCTTCTTCTTCTTCCTCTTCTGTATGTATCTGAACCATCTACATTTTCATCAAAGAAAATGTTAGTTCTACGAATCTGATCATATGATTTAACTGACCTTTTTGATGAAACAATTTTCTTATGTGAGCTTGCAGCTGTCTTGAACGAACATTCAGAATCAGCTGAATCATCTCGAGGTATGTGGATTTGTGACTCTGGAGTCGTGTGCTCAGTCACCACAACCTTTGAAATAATGTCTTCAAGCTCTTTTATCCTTGAAGAATAATTGTCTCTTTCTTTGATGAGTAGGTCAATCTTCATCTCGAATTCAGACTTCGTATTTTGATCTTTCTGTGCACTTTCAGATAGTTTAGATAGCTTATCAGTAAGCTTCTTGATCTCTGCCTCAAAGATATTTCTTTGTTCTTCAAAGTCCTTCTCAGCATCCTTTCTCTGACCATATATTTCTTTGAAGATTTCCACAATATTCTGTTCTATAGATTTCTTCTCTTTGTCAAACTTTTCTCTTTCCAAAATGATCACTTTCTCAAAGTCAGAAACTTGTTGAGAAATCTTTATACATTTGAGCTCAAACATCTTCTTCTCTTCAACACTCTTCCTGGAAAACTCTGAGAATTTCTTAGCAAACTCTTTCTTTTCTTTCTCAAAATCAGATCTTTCTTTAGCAATTTGCTGCTCTAAGTCAGAAATCTTCTTGTTCAGCTCATGATTCTCAGTCTCCAGGCTCTTAATCTTCTCCTCATAACTTTCAACAGATGCTTCTTGCTGGATTTGGATAATCTGATTTTCCAAGTCAAAGATTTTTCTTGTCAGCCCTGTTTCTCAGCTTCCAAACTCAGTATCTTCTCATCATTCAGCCCATAAGTTTGTTTTAGAAGATCTTCATTAATTGTCTTTAATGCACCAACTTCTTCCCTCAGTATCTTCCTTTCATCAGAATATATTTTTGACCGCTTAGAATAGTAGTCAACTGAAGAAGAAAGATTTTTGTTCTCTAATTCGAGCTTGTGAATCTTTTGTTCATCATCATCAGAAAAATATCTCATCTTGAATTATCTGTTACAAAAAGAACTTGAATTTGATCGTTAGAAATTCAAAAACTTTGATCACAATCAGAACTTTGTCCCCCTCCGCATACTTTGAAAAAGTTGTACAAATCTGGAAAAGTCAGAAAAATTCTAAGCATGGAACTTGCATAACAAAGGATACAGACTTCGCGCAAAAACAGTAACTTGCGCATTTGAACTTCGCGCACAAAGAATGCGGATTCTGAGGTTTGCGCAAGCAGGCTCGTGCGTGTTCTTGCTTCGCGCACACTGAAGCTTGCGAGTTCCTTACTTCGCACACACAACAACGTGCGAGTTCTTGACTTCACGCACAGTACTTCTCGCTATCTGTTTGCCCGTTCGAGACATAGAAATATTTTCGAATTTAACTTCGCGCTAAATATAAACGCGCAAGATTCACTTCTTGCAGATCAACTTCTCGCACAACTCACATCTCGCAGATCCCTATTCGCGCACAACAAGGTGAATGAACAGTACAAACGTGCACAAAGAGGTTTGTGCTTTCTTACTTCTCGTACACCATAACTTGCAAGTTCTTCATTTCAAAAAAATTCTTTTGACATGCGAGTTCTTGCTTTGTGCGTGTTCATCCTCTACGCATTTCTCAGATCTTGCAAGTTCTACAGTTGTTCGTCCAAGAACTCGATTTTTCAAATAAAAAATGACCCAAAACATCATGTACTGTTCTGAAAATTTGTAGAAATCATCTAATACATCTATCGAACCAATTACAATCAACTAATTTCAAACTAAAACAACAACAAATCAAGTTTGATCGATTTACAGAACTCGTACAAACTCGAACAGGATTTCAAGAAAAATCTAAAATTTACACTGAAAAAAAAATTGTGAATTTGACAAAGTAAATCAAACGTAATTTGTTCTAAACATCTAATCGGATACAAAGAAGTCAAATTGAGATAAAAAACATCACTAGATTTCAAAAATCGAATCTGAACAGGACATTTTTGCGAGTTCTTTAACTGTCGATCTCAAATCTTGAAATTGAATCTTTATTTCTGAATTTCTTCTGCTCTGATACTAATTGTTATTCCCATATTCAAGTTCTAATCAATACAAAAACAATCAAGATGAAAATCATATGTCATTGATATGAATCACAAATATTACAACTCTCACTTTCTCTCTCTACAAACACTCTCTCTAGAATGATATTCAATTGACCTCTTTTCTAATCTGCTCACATCTACAATATGAATGTTACCACCCATTACAAAGACAAGGAACCTATTTATACTACTTACAAATACAACAAGGAAAACAAAAACACAAACTGCTTTGACTTTGACTTTTATTACAAATAACTTTGACTTTGATGTTGAGAGTTGACTTTAGCTTTGACCTTCAGTCTTCAGTCTTCTATGATCTTGTATCCAACATATTTATGCTGTAAGAGTTAAGGATCATGGGCTTGAGTAAATTCAATATTTGTAAAGACCTCCGGTTAAAGACAATACCATGCAAATTAATGTTAATTCGGTGTTACATACCGACATGAGTCTGGTTGAGCTACTGACTTTGACAATTAGGTATTTCCACTTGCACATACTTTTCCCTCTCTAATTTTATCTGTTTCAATTATTCTTATCTTCTGTTTTCTGGACCATTTTGGTTCTGTTTGACTTGGGTAACCTATTTGTTTTACGAATTGAATGTTGTTCCCCCTTACATGCTTACTATAGTTCACCTAGCTGTATGGGCGCATCTTAAAGTCGTCAAATTTATGCAACTTATACATTCAGGTTGTTTTAATATGATCTTGTATATGACACTATATTGATTACTGTTAAACAAATGAAGTTGAAAATCCTTTGACATTTACCGAACAGTGGATGCATTAAGATGAAAACATATAGACAACTAGATGTTGATGTTTTGTATTAGCTTTACCAAGAAACATGTTAACCAATATGTATCTTGAAGTGTGTAATTTTTTTAGGGGATGGACTTCACTATGGTATTGGTCAATGAAAATTTATTATTACTGGTTGTTCGTTTTTTCTGATTTCTTAATCTATAGGAATAAGAGGGAGATAATGGTAACAGAGGCACAGTCTTGTGATCCGAGGGAGCTGGTTCAGAAGTTCATACCGATATCAGTTGGCAGACTGAATCCAAATAATTGATTTCTGGTTATATGTTTGAGAATCTTCATATTTTAAAAAAAACGTGTGGAAATCTATATGTTGTAAAAGAAATCTGAAACTTTTGTCAAGATTTCTTTGTTCACTTGTATCTGAATGTTAACTGTTTTATCAGGTTTTGGGCAAAATGATACAGACATGATAGGGCTATAGAGTTTGAAATTCTTGAAAATATTTATTTTTACTATTGGTTCTGGTAAGAATATTTCTTATTCTTTATTTATTGTAGTTCATTATTCAATATCTAAAGATATAATGGTCTTTGGCTGGATTTACTTGAACTTTTTCATTTTTTAGATTTGGGCAACATTTTCAGCGGCAAACTGTGATTTAGGTACTGTTTGTGTATAAAGATATTTTGGTAGGTTTGATTTAGGTACTATTTTTGTTCTCTGCAGCTAACTGGTGAAAGTTTAGGAGAAGTGAAAGAAGTGGTTGATATGTAGCAGACGAAAATAGAGATGGCAAATGCATTGAGATACTTTTATTGCTTTGCCAAGTTTTTTCATATTATTTCACCAAAATTCTATATGGTTAATGGTTGCATATTTATGTGTTTTTTGGTTTTGGTTTTTTGGTTTATTCTTGAGGAACGGTGTCCTGTTATCATTATATGAACTCATATACCGTGCAATGATTGCACTATTTGGTTGGTGGATTTCTTATAGATGATTTTATTTTCAACAAGTTGCAAAAAGAAATTATTAATGCCTACATTGCTCTTTTAAATCTATAAAAAACAAATGTTATCGCATTGAATATTTCGCTATCTAGCAATTCCGAACATATTGACATTGAATTTATATACCATATGAAACTATGAAATTAACATCATTATTCATTAGTGGTAGAAAATAGTAGACATAAATTAATAAAAAGAAAAGATTATAAGCAAATAGACTGACACATAAGGATTTACACCTGAATCTAGATTAAACTTATGTCGTGTACCTGACCAACGGACGGGTATGACACTAATTATATATATGGATGGAGACGAGTCAACCGTTTTTTGGGTTGATCTGGATCGTTTAAATTAATACAAGATTTGATCTGAATCGTTTAAAATCATTATTTTACGTCTACACCTCCCTATCTCCGCATCCCCGCAATTATCTCCCCACTACCCTGAATCTACGTTTAACGCCCTTGAAATCCAGCCCATTAGCCTCCGCTTCTTCTTCTTCCATCTCCACTTCCTCATCTTCCTCGCTCTAGCAAGAATTACAGAAAGACGCAAATACTAGAAGTTGCCACTACGAACCAATACTCGGTTGTATATGTTAACGAGGTAAGGTAAACCCGCGAAATGAACATGTTCGGACCCATAAGTGGCCCGACGGGTTCGAGTCTAGGGTTTTTGTGAAATCGCACACCGCTCCTGCTACCATCATGTGCTCTTCATTTCCATCAGAAATGATTCCGAAAGCATGCCATTCAGATATCGAGGATGGACTTATCCAACCTAGAATCCTGAGTTTCACTCCCCCTACGAATTTAATAATCGATGTGTGACCGGATGGGGCCGAGACCTTGACTGCAACGTGCCTCACGGTCACCCATAGGATGATGATTAGTATGGTTGTGACAAAGGTGAACCAGAATTCTTGCTCTTTGGCCAATCTTGATCCCATGTCTTTCCTGTAAGATTTGGTCTAGGGTTCATAGGAATTCGTGAGCACAATAAGCATCTAGAGGAGGATCTTCTTTGGTAAAAAGACATTGGCCAACATTTGAATGGTGATTACTCCACAACAATCGGCCCTCTTCTCTTTGGTATAACTATACTTTGATTCATTGTTTCTCATTTATTCTATATATAACAAATACTCAACAGAAAATACAAAAAAGAAAAGACAATCTTTATACTCTATGCTACATTTCAGATTAATTAATTCAATATATATATATATATATAAATTTACTCTGCAGACCGGTTTGATCAACAAATTATGCCAGTTTATAGACCTCGAAGCTGTTAGAAAGGATCTAAGACGCAGTGTCCTCAGAAATATTGTTGGTCTGGGTATCGGTAATTATTCAACATTATCCATGAATTCGAGCTGAAATTACATGTATCCAGATTTGATCACTCGTATTTGGTCAATTCCGCCCTAAAGGTTTCAAACGTATCTATTAATTCTATTATCCTTATTGATTGTTTACGGTTTAACTACTCAAAGTGTATTTCAAAGGTACAACCTTTCAATACATGAACTTTTAGTAGTTTGGGAGCATAAGTAGGCTTGAAGGGTTCAATGACCATTTGATGTTTTATTTTTCCTTCAACTTTAAAGGTTAAATTGGCATTTTATAAATATGAAGGGAATGATTTAGGGGAGATCTCTATACCCCTCCCGCAGTGGGTTCTTGAAATCAGGAAAGAAAACAAGGATATCTTCTTTACGGACCACGAAGGAAGAAGAAATACTTAATGCTTATCTTGGGGTGTTCATAAACAACGAGTATTGAAAGGAAGAACCGACACTGAGGTATAATAAGCTTTTAATTATATACTTCTTTCTTTCAACCTTTGATGAGTCACGTAAAATGCTTTCTGACTTCTGATATGTTCTTAAAGATTTAACATCTTCTGTAGGTGCTTCCATTACTTCCATTGTTTTTATGTTATATATTTTTACTTAGATAGTTGGATATCCCTTTATGAATAGAACATTCTGGGTTGTTCTAACATAATTGTGGTCTTCATCTGGCAGGTCTATTTTGATGTCATGAGAAGCTTCCGAATGGAGTTTGATGATATGTTTGTCGATGGTCTTATTACTGTCGTTGAAATAGGATTGGGAGCCTCTAGAGAACTGAAATATCCTTCTTTTTCGAAACAAATGGGATGGAGATATCCTGGTGAGTTCCTGCTGTCTGAGCATATTTATCTCCGCATTTTGCTTACGGTTTCTTATAGGGATTAGGGTTATGATAAATATTTGCAACATAATCTATGCAAAACTTCAAGTCTGCATGGTCACACTTACTAGGCTTGAGGACCTGAAAATGTCGGTAATTACAATTCTGGGCCACAATAAATGGGTTTCTTCTTTGAGCAGGGTGATCATGACAACTATTATGGGTGTTTCTTTCTCCAATGATATGCTCAGTCCTTAATAGATCACGTCAATACCGTCCTCTATCTTGCAAGCCTAGCATTTGAGGAAATACAGATAGTTGTTAAGGTAATAATTTAGGTACATTTGTTGTTTATAACAAATGGTATTTATAATATTGTCGTTTTTAGAAGTCTTTATAATCAGTCATCGCTCAGTCATTCGGCAATCCAGGTGAGTTTTCATGACTCATTTCCCCAAGGGAAGGATACACGACTAGTCTAGTTTCAGTTCTTGTAATTTATTTGTTAGCCTTTATTATTTAAATTGCCAAGCATGTACATTTTATTATCGCTATAACTAAGCTATATGTTCATATGTGCATGCACTACAAGGGAAAGGGGTTTTAGAGAAGGAAGTTTCAGAGAAGTATTTCAAAGTGTATCTAAAGGTGACCTTTAGGGAAGGATTTGTATGACGAAAGTGAAAAGTGTAACAGAAGGTAAGGTGACTTTCAGAGATGGATTTCAAACCATATAATACACTATGAAAATCATCCCTAAAACTTTTTGAGACGCTTTCTACAAAAATCGTCTCTGAAAACTGATCAAAAGGTTTGGATACGCTTTTCAAATCGTCTCTAAAGAATAAAGTGTTTTTATTTTTATTTAAAATTAAATAAAAGGTTTTAGTTACATTTTTATAATTTTAAAAGCGTATCTAAAAGTTCCTTATTTTCTATAAAATCAAATTTTTTATATAATTAAATTATAATTAGAAAGGAAAGGTAGCATGTATATGATAGAGAGTCCAGAGTCGAGAGTCATGTACGAAGTTCTACTATTTCTCTAACATCCTTCAACATTGGGGACAATCTATCCTGGAATCAATCGTATTGGTTCTACAAGTACAACGATTTCTCTTCGAAATTTGTTCCGATTTCTTTTTTATTTATGTTCAATTTTTCGATTTAGGGCTTGAGGATTCATCGATATGGTATACGACTTTGAATTTGTCTTTATATCTTCATATTGACGATTCATTGCAATCAATTAGGAAGTTATGTTTATACTGTAAAATTATGTTTGATTTGGTTACATGATTGACCGATTTCTAATTCGGAGGCTCTGGTTGCATTAGAATATGCGGTTGATTCATTGCAATCAATTAGGTTTGTTTGCTAGACCAAAGTCACCTAGTTTATGTACATTTGAAGTAAGTTCTTCAAGTATTTTATGGAATGTTATCGTAAAGAGGATGTTATTTTGTCTCATGTCTCTGTGTATATTTTTTGTTCTATGAAGATAATCTAACCTTCTGGCAACTCCGAGTGCAATTTTTATTCTCTTCTCCCAGCTGAGTGCCTGAGGATCACGTGTGGGAACACTATAGTTGTAAGGTAACGAGTTTAAGTTTGTAAAATGAAAGCTAACAATTTGAATTTCTATGTCTATTAATTCCGGTTCAAAAAATGGGTATATTCTATTTACATTTGCCTCTTGAACACCATCTAGTATGCATCCAGTCTGCAGGAAATGTATTGACCTGTAGGATGTTGCCCGGTATGTAATATTGACCCGGGAGGTATGCATTTAGATAAACTGAGATCTCGCTCTCTCCTTGTCAATATCCATCTCTCTAGTATTATTGCATTTATCAATGTGCTTTAAAGTATTAGTTGGAAGTGTTGAAGAGAAGAGAATAGATATACCCGTCATGTAACTCTTATAACATTTTTCCATGTAGGATGGTGTACAAATGGAGTTATAATATCCTCCAGGGGTTCTACAACTGCACCTAAAGCTCACCCCTTGAAAATGGACCTATCATTTAGTATCAGAGCAGATCAGATCATCAGAATTCAGATTTCTCGTTCAAAAAATGAAGAACTCACACGTAATCTGTGACTAGATTGATTTTGTGATTTTGTGTTGTAATTCTCAAGTTTTTGATTATATTTCTATCGTATGATGTATTCGAACACTTTTCATTTAGATTGTAAAAGAAATTGCACTGTAATTCGAGTTCAATTTCTCAAATTTGTATGTTTTGAAGTTCGACTGTTTCACGCAATGAGTTTGAATCAAGATCATGGATTCAGTTGAGTTTTGATCAAATTATTGTTGTGGTTTTGTTTGAAATATCATTTAGATCGATTCCTCAAAGTTTGGTTGCAATTGAAGATGTATAGAATTGAATTATGATCATTTATGTGATTTTTGGGTCGAAAACTTGAAGTCCTCGCAAGATCTGAACATTTCGCATAGACTATCGAAGAACACGCATGGCTCTTTGAATTGTTGTTAGTGAAATTTCACGGTACATAATTTGTATAAAGCCTGATGCGAAAAGTCAAGAATTCACACAGCATTGTGAGAGAAGTGAGCAATTCTCATCTCAAGTCAAGCGAAAAGCTGTTGTTCCTTCTATGTTGTATGCGAAAAGCTTAGTATTTCGCAAGATGAAGTTTGTTTGAATAAGTGTGGATTTCGCACAATATTCTTCTACGAAAAGTGAATTTTTGAAACTTGTCTAAGTCCAGAATTCGTACAACATCCTTCTGCGAAAAGCTTTAGTGTGTGAAGTTTTTCCAAAAGAGGATTTCGCATACCTCGACATGCGAAAAGAGAGGAATTCGCATCCCTCGACGTGCGAAAAGCGTGGAATTCGCATCTCTCTGTGCGCGAAAAGTACAAAACTTTCATCTATAGCCTGCGAATTTGTTGGGAACTGAAGAATTCATCAAGTATGGTTAATGCTGCTGGTTCAATGTTACTACTGCTAGTACTATTAATACTGCTAGTCAAAGTTAGTGCTGCTTGAACAAAGTTAGTACTGCTTAGCTAGTTAGTACTGCTAGTAGTTAGTACTGCTTAGTAGTTAATGCTGCTGAAGATTAATACTGCTTACATGATGAAGATTCGTATGAAGAGATATACATGGAAGATATACTGAAGATATTTTATTGTATTTATCTTTTGTATTCAGTATATATATTGTATAGTTTAGAATAAGTTTAATATACGCAACTTAATTCATTCTTTTAGAGAAAAAAAAAATTAACCTCAAGGCATAGATCCTAATTCTAGAGAAGTAGAATTCGTATTGGTGAGCCTGTTCATCAATATTGAGGTTGAGTGTGTAATATTGTAATTTCAAAGCATTCAATACAAGCTTACAGTTTGTTCTTCATATTTTCTGTATTGATTTACTGTTTCATTGAATATCAAAGTGTTATTCCGCAAACTTCTTTGATATTGTTTCTGAGAATTAATTCTTGTTGAGAATTCGATCCTGACAAGTGGTATCAGAGCCAAACTCTCTCAGAAACAGTTATTCATCATGGAAAATCTTACAGAATCAAGCAGTACGTTGGTCTCAAAAGTTCCAATGCTCAGATCCAATGAATTTGACATGTGGAAGATCAGAATCAAGCAATATATTCTCCTCACAGATTACTCTATGTGGGACATCATTGAGAATGGCCCATCTGATGAAGGAAAGATTGGTGAAGATGGCAAAAGAACCCCTCCAAAGACAGATGCAGACAGGAAGACAAGGCAGACAGAGATGAAAGCCTTGAGCACACTGCTCTTGGCCATTCCAAATGAGTATCAACACCAATTCTGCAATTGCACTGATGCACAGATGCTCTGGAATGCTCTAGAGAAGAGATTCTCAGGTACCAAAAGTACCAAGAGAAATCAAAAGGCAATCTTAAAGCAACAGTATGAAAACTTCATCTCAACTAAGAATGAGTCCATGACTCAAACTTTTGACAGGTTTAATAAACTAATTGGTGAACTAGCTACTATGGGAGTACAGATTGATCAAGATGATGTGAACAGAAAGTTCTTAAGGTCCCTTGGAGATGAATGGACCATGTACACCGTGTCATTCAGACAGAATGATCAGTTGGAAGAAAAAGAACTTGATGATCTGTACAATGATCTTAAAGTATTTGAAGCTGAGGTGGAGGCAAAGAAGAAGCCTTCTGGATATATTCATAATGTTGCACTCCTATCAGCATCAATTGATTCTACTGCTAACCCTGAATCAGTTAATGCTGCTAATGGAACAAATCAAGATAAAGGCACTGATTCTGTGTTTGAAGCTTTTCTTTCTAATCATGGAAATTCCTCTTTGATTAATGATGACTTAGAACAACTCCATCCCGATGATCTGTAAGAGATGGATATTAAATGGCAGATGGCCATGCTCTCCATGAGAGTTAAGAAGTTTATAAAGAGGACTGGGAGAAACAACTTCTCCCAAAGAAGAGAAGATGGAGCAGGGTTTGATAAATCAAAGGTAGAATGCTACAAATGCCATCTGAAGGGACATTTTGCTAGAGAATGCAGAAGTGGAATGTCTCACAACAACAACCATCAACAAGCTCAATCTGGAAGCTTCAATAACAACAGAAACTCTGCTCAAGCCCTTGTTTCTCAACAAGGAATGGGGTTTGATTGGAGTGATCAAGCAGAAGAAACTATTCAGAATCAAGCTCTTATGGCTAAAGTATCTGATCTCCCATCTGAGGTAAGCTCTAATCTCTGTTCTAAAACTTGCATAGACACTGTTAAAAGGTACAGGGATCACAATCAGAAGATGAGTGATGACCTTAAGAGATTAGAAAAAGATATAAAAGACTATGTAAGGATGGTAGAGAGATTTGAAGATCAGATCAAAGGTTTTCAAGCCAATGAACTCCAACACTCATATGACACCAATTACTGGCAGTGGGAGAAAAAGGATTTAGAACTTAAACTGACCAAATCTAAAGAGGAGAGTGAAAAACTGAAAGAGGAGCTAACCAAGGTTAAGCTTGATGTAGAAAAGTTTTCCAATGCTTCTAAAGCAATGGACTCTTTACTACAAAATCAGATTCATGATAAGCTGAGAAGAGGAATTGGGTACAATGCCACACCTCCACCATATAACAACAATTACATTCCTCCTACTTCAGACCTGTTAGACACCAAAGATAGGAAGGACTTGCCTGAGGGATCCACTGAAATAGATCCCTTAGATGAGGTAGTTGTTGAGGATAAGACTGAGAAAGTGGTTGGCAAGAGTAAGGAGAACAAGGTGAGTGGTGAGATTCCTCTAGAGAATAACATTATCACCAATGATGATTGTGGAAGGGCTTGGATCAAATCCAAGGACATAGAGAAGACATAGGGAAAGTCTGGTAAGGTCCATTACAAACAGACCACAGTTGTGAATCCAGGTCCTTGCAAACAGTGTGCATGTAAGAAGAATGAGCCCCAAAAACAGGACAAAAAGAGGGGAAATCAAAGAAACTGGAATAATCAGTGGGCACAAAAACAAGGGGTTGATCTGAGTAAAATCAATAGACCAAAACCTTGTTTTATCTGTGGCAAATTGAATCATCTTGCAAAATTCTGTTATTTCAATCCTATGAAACAAAGGATGAATTTTCAAAGATCCATGCAAAAACCCTTTGGTTATAAGAAAATTGAAAAGAACTATGTGGCTAAGAAAACTGTTAAAACTAAAAGCCACATGAAGAAAAAGTCTGTTAAAGAAAGTGTCAATATGTGGATTCCTAAAAGCACTAAAACTGTTAGTATTGCTACCACAAATAGTGTTGCTGACAATGATAGTGCTGCTAGAAGTAATACTACTGCTAACAATGTTAATGCTGCTAACAAGGTTAGTACTGCTAAACCTGTTAGTACTGCTAACTCTGTTAGTACTTCTAAGGTTAGTACTGCTTCTAGTGTTGGTTCTGCTAAGCCAATCATATTGACAAAATACTCTAATAAAGAGTGCTCTGAGTTTAAAAACCTCATTAAAAAGGAATGTAAATACTTTGATGAGAAAGGGAGACCCAAGACCACTTTTGCTTAGGTCCCCAATCATACTAATTGATTTATTTTATGTGCAGGGCAACCAACAGCTCAAGGGAAAGAGCATTTGGCATGTTGATAGTGGTTGCTCTAGGCACATGACTGGCAACATGTCATGCCTTCAGGATTTCAAGCATATTAATGGAGGACATGTTGCATTTGGAGACAATCTTACTGGTGGTAAGATAAGTGGAAAAGGTAATGTCACCAAAGGTAAGATGACATTTGAGGATGTCTACTATGTTGATCAATTAAAGTACAACCTGTTAAGTGTATCACAGGTTTGTGACAAACAACATAGTATATTATTTACTAATACTGAGTGTATGATTCTTGCTCCAGGGTTCAAGGTAGTTGATGAAAGCATGATACTACTTAGAACTCCAAGAAAGGACAATGTTTACTGTCTTGATTTGGACAATGTTGATAGTGATTCATCTCTAAATTGTCTTGTTTCAAAAGCTTCTGTAGATGAATCCTCCCTTTGGCACAGAAGGATGTGTCACATGAATTTCAAGACTATGAACAATCTTGTTAAAAATAACCTTGTAAGAGGTTTACCTACAAAAGTCTTTTCATGTGATGATCATTGTGTTGCTTGTCTTAAAGGCAAACAACACAAAACTTCTCATAAGACCAAAGAGTTAAATTCTGTTTCTTCTTGTCTCCAGTTACTGCATATGGATCTGTTTGGTCCTACAAATGTTATGAGTATAGGCAAGAAATCTTACTGCTTGGTTATTGTTGATGATTACTCCAGATTTACTTGGGTATATTTTCTAAGAACTAAGGATGAAACTAGTGATCTTATCAAATCCTTTATTCTAAGAATTGAAAACCAAACTAATCAAAGAGTAAAAGTCATTAGATCAGATAATGGAACTGAGTTTAAAAATCATGATCTAAACACCTTTTGTGAAGAAAAAGGTATTGAGAGGCAATTTAGTGCTCCTAGGACTCCTCAACAGAATGGTGTTCCTGAAAGGAGAAATAGAACACTAATAGAGGCTGCTAGATCTCTGTTGGCTGATTCAAAATTGCCAATTACCTTCTGGGCCGAAGCAGTTAATACTGCCTGTTATGTCCAAAAGAGAGTTCTAGTGGTCAAGCAAAAGAACAAGACCCCATATGAGCTTTTAAATCAAAGAAAACCTTTTATTGGTTTCTTCAAACCTTTTGGGTGTCCTTGTACAATTCTAAATACCAAATCTCACTTAGGTAAGTTTGATAGCAAAGCAGATGATGGATTTCTTGTTGGATATTCATCTCAGAGTAAGGCCTACAGAGTTTTTAACTCTTCTACTAGAATAATTGAAGAAAGTGACAATGTCAAATGCAATGAGAACACACCAAATCCTGTTGGGTCTGGGCCTCAGTGGCTATTTGACATTGATTCACTAACTAACTCTTTTGGTTTCAGTAATGAGTATACAGGAACAGGTAGTGGAGAATCAGAGATCACACAAGTTCAAGAAAGTATATCTAAATCTGTGATTTTTCCCATACCCACAGTAAATTCAGTTGAAGACTGTGAAAAGGAATCATTTACTGAACCAAGTCAGAGTGAAGAAGACACTAGAGATGAGGAGACTCAAGAAAACAATGAAGTGGCATCTGAAAACACTTCAGTTGAGTTGCATGAATCTAATCTTGAGGCTGGATTAAATGAAGAACCTAGTTACAACACCAGAGTTCAAAAGAATCATCCTCCACAGTTGATAATAGGAGATATCTCTTCTCCTATGATGACTAGACATCAAAGCAGACTTCAGGAAATGCAAGATCAACAGCATACAGTGCTTTCTTGTTTTCTATCACAGCTTGAGCCTAAAAAGGCACATGATGCTATGAAAGAATCCAGCTGGATAGAAGCAATGCAAGAGGAACTGTTACTGTTCAAGCTACAAGATGTGTGGGATCTAGTAGACCTTCCTAAAGGTCACAGAGCAATTGGCACAAAATGGATCTTCAGAAACAAGAGAGATGAAAGAGGTATTGTTATAAGAAACAAAGCAAGGCTGGTGGCTCAAGGCTATACTCAAGAAGAGGGTATAGATTATGAAGAAGTTTTTGCACCTGTAGCTAGGATAGAAGCAATCAGACTATTCCTAGCCTATGCTTCTTACATGAACTTCAAAGTCTACCAAATGGATGTAAAAAGTGCTTTTCTCTATGGATCAATTGAAGAAGAAGTATATGTCTGTCAACCACCAGGGTTTGAAAACCCAAGCTATCCAGACAGGGTATACAAATTAAAGAAAGCACTTTATGGACTACATCAAGCCCCAAGAGCATGGTATGACACTCTGTCATCCTATCTCTTGGAAAATGACTTTGAAAGAGGAGTCATTGATAAGACTCTATTTATCAAAAGAAAGAAGAAGGATATCTTGCTGGTCCAAATCTATGTTGATGACATTATTTTTGGTTCTACAAGAAACAACATGTGCAAGGAGTTTGAGGATTTAATGCATCAAAGGTTCAAAATGAGTTCCATGGGGGAACTTACTTTCTTCCTTGGCCTCCAAGTTCAACAGAAGTCAGATGGTATTTTCATCTGTCAATCCAAGTATGTGCAGGATATTCTAACCAAGTTTGGTTTCTCAGAATCAAAACCTGCCAGCACACCTATGGAAACACACAAGCAGATCACAGCAGATCTTGAGGGGGAGGATATGGATGTGCATCATTATAGATCCATGATTGGCTCTCTCATGTATCTCACAGCATCAAGGCCAGATATAATGTTTCCAGTCTGTGTATGTGCAAGATTCCAAGTTAGGCCAAAGCAATCTCACTTTCAAGCTGTTAAGAGGATATTCAGATATCTCAAAGGGCAACCCAGATTGGGACTTTGGTATCCTCATGACTCACCCTTTGACCTAATAGCATACTCAGACTGTGACCTAGGTGGAGCAAACTTGGACAGAAAATCTACTTCTGGAGGATGTCAGTTTTTGGGTGCAAGACTAGTCTCATGGCAGTGCAAGAAACGAACCACAGTATCCACATCTACAACAGAGGCAGAGTACATAGCAGCTTCAAGTTGCTGCTCTCAAGTCTTATGGATTCAGAATCAAATGTTGGATTATGGGGTAACCTTTCTACACACTCCAATTTTTATTGACAACAGCAGTGCTATTAGCATTGTGAATAATCCAGTCAAGCACTCAAAAACAAAGCACATTGAGATCAGGTATCACTTTATCAGAGATTGTAATGAAAAGAAACTTATTCAAGCTGTCAAAGTTCACACTGATAATCAGTTTGCTGATCTATTCACTAAAGCATTTGATGTGGGTAGATTCACTTTCTTGGTAACAAGTGTGGGAATGACCAACTCTGAATAAATCCCCTTCTCAAAAAGTGGTTTTATACCTGTTTATTATCCTTGGAGTTACTAATCTTCTTTTTTTCAGGATATGCATAGCAGTACTCAGTGATTTGCAAATTTAAAAGGAGTAAAGTAGTTAATACTGCTAGTGGTTAATACTGCTAGTAGTTAATACTGCTTTCCGTTAATACTGCTAGTGGTTAATACTGCTTTCAGTTAATACTGCTAGTGGTTAATACTGCTTTCAGTTAATACTGCTAGTAGTTAATACTGCTTTCAGTTAATACTGCTAGTGGTTAATACTGCTTTCAGTTAATACTGCTAGTGGTTAATACTGCTTTCAGTTAATACTGCTAGTGGTTAATACTGCTTTCAGTTAATACTGCTAGTGGTTAATACCGCTTTCAGTTAATACTGCTAGTAGTTAATACTGCTTTCAGTTAATACTGCTAGTGGTTAATACTCCTCGTAGTTAATACTGCTAGTTAGTTAATACTGCTCGTAGTTAATACTGCTAGTTAGTTAATACTACTTATGTTCCAAATACTATAAATACTCTTTGCCCGCCTAAAAGTTCATAACGACTCTTTGCATACTAATCTCTTGCAGTCAAAACCTTTTCTCTCTCAAGTTCGAAGTTTTCAGGCAAGCTTTTCACTAAGACCAATGGCATCCATGACTTTCATCGACGAGCACAATGAGATTGCGATGCTACAAAAGCCAAAGCAAGCTGCAGGATTTCATCAGATTGTGGATTTCCTCAAGTCAAGCCACATTGCTCATGCTCTTAGTGTATCCCCTACAATCTATATCGAGCATCAAAGGCAGTTCTGGGCCAATGCAACCATTGTTGTTGAGAATGGTGTGCAGATGATCAAGACAAGAATCTGTGATCAATCACTCACGGTTACTGAAGAGGTTATTCGCATCTGTCTACGTCTAGACGGTGCCTCTGGTATAACCTCTATCCCAAATGATGAACTCTTTTCAAACATTACAAGAATGGGGTATGGAGGCCCATTGGGAGTTTTCAAATTTTCTAAAGCAAAATTCTCACCCCAATGGCGTTTCTTTGTCCATACTCTTATGCACTGTATCTCCAAAAAGACTACTGGATGAAGTGAGTTCAGCAGCACTATTGCTTATGCTTTGGTGTGCTTGGCCACTGCCAGAAAGTATAATTTTTCTAAAATGATTTTCAGTGATCTTGTCTCAAACATGGGCAACAAAAAGAGCTTCTTTATGTACCCCAGGTTTGTCCAAGAAGTCATTACTCATGAATTGACGGATATACCTCAACTTGTTGGGGTATATGTACCTAAACCCCCCAAAGGCAAGGTTTTCTCAAATATGAGAAGATCTGCTGGGGACTCTGAAGGAGTTGACACCCCATTGTTCTCTACAATGATGGTGGTGTCCCAAACCACTGAAGGTATGGCAGCAGGGTCAAGGCCCCCATTAGACCAATCCACTGCTAGCCAAGCCCAACCTTCCCTCTCAAAATCCATTCCCCAGTCCCTTCTTGAAAAACCAACATCTCCTATCACCCAAACTTACAAGAGAAAACAGGTCAAGAAGGCTCCTTCCCTTCTTGTACCATTACCCACTAAGCCTATAAGCCCTCTAAGGGAGAATTCTCCCCTAGAGAATATCCAAAGGGAAACCACAAGGGTGTCTCCCAACCCAAAGGAGGTGCTCTCTGAGGAGGAGGTAGAGCATATGGGTGATGAGGCTGCCACTACTCCTGCTAGTACAGAGGAGGAAAGTGGTAACATTAATAAGACCTCCCCCATGGCAACTTTGAATGAGCAATCATTTGAAGGTCCCTGGTGCCAAGAAACCACATGGGTGGATAGTGCCTCTGCAAGGCAGAAGACTTCCACAAATAAAAGATCCAATGATCCTTCAAAGGAGGGTAACACTTCTGGAGAAGGTGAGGACAGATATACGTACGATGAATTGATGGAAACAATGGGGAACATCAATCAAGATGTTCTCAAACAAGGCAAAGAAATTGAAGAAATGAAGCTAGTAATTCTGTCTCAACAAGAACAGATTGCTAAGCTGAAAAGGATGGTGGTTAGTCTGGTACAAAGGAAGAAGAGAAAGCAATTCCAATTAAGGAGAAGGACCACTGAGGATGATGCTCCCAAAAAGGGGGAGATCAACATGGAAGAAGCCACAAGAAAGGGGGAGCTTGATGGAGAGAAAGTTGATGTTGAGGGGGAGAAGCAAGCAAAAATAGTTACTACTGCTGACATTAATAAAGCAGCAGAAACTGTGAAAGAAGTGTTAACAGATCTTGAGATTGCAGAAACCTTACTAAAAGCCAAGAATGATACTCCCAAGGTCACTTCAAAGATCAAAGGTGTAATCATAAAAGAACAAGGTGAAGTGATCAAGAAAGATAACAGTAAGAAGGATATGAGCAAAGACAAAGGAAAAGCAAAGATGGTAGAATCTGATCAACCAATCAAAAAGCAAAGGTTGGTTGAATCAGATGAAGCCCTAGATAAAAAGATGCAGGAGGATATTGAAAAAGAAGAAAGAATTCAGATGGAAAAGGACAGGGAAATGGCAAAAGCTCTAGCTGCTGAACTGAATGAAGCTTATCAACAGAGTATGGCAACTGAAATTGCACAGAAGAAAGCTGCAAGTATGAAGAAGGTTCTGGTTAAAACAGTTGCAAAGAAGAGAAGACCCTCAAAGACATTCCTAGGTACCCAAGAGAGAAACAAGATGATTATATTTCTCAAAGGTGCTGTAGGAGTCAAAAAGGAGATGTTCTCTAAAATGTCTTTTGAGAAGATCAAAGAGCTCTATGATTCAGAGATGTTAAAGCTTCAGGGAAGTGAAACTGCTAGGGTGGAGATGGAGAAGAGAATGAAAGAAAGTAATGACTTCGACTGTCAAAAACCATTTCCAGATGAGCAAGAAACACCTCCAAAGAAAGAGTCCACCTTGGAAGAAAGTCTAAGGACTTTAAAGAGAAAAAAAATGATGGCAAGGAGAAAGCCAATTAAAAGGCCTAGAGTATCTGAAGAAGAAGCTGATAAGGTTGCTGCAGAAGAAGGGGCACCTGAGTTATCTAAACAGACAGAGCCATCTAACACTGATGATGTTAATTTGTATATGGTAGTGATGGACAAAGTGCCTGAACCAATTTCAGCAGAGCCTGTAGGAGTTAAGCCTCCTGAGGTGATTCTCTGGGATACATTGACAGTGGATGGAAAGGAATACATAAGGCTGAAAAGAAAGGATGAAAAGTATGAAGTGTTTAACACATGGGCTAAAATTGTCAGAACATGCTCTAGATCAGATATTGAAGAGATGTTTGAGATAGGAATGAAATTGTATGCAGATCTTCTAAAGGCTCCAGGGATTTCAATTACAAAACTGGTAATGGAGTATCTGTGTATGATGTTCAAACCTGAAGAAGTAAAGCACTTGATCAAGGATGTCTTCAAATCAGTAAACAGTTGGACTCTATATGAAATTAGTGGAGTGTATACAGTGACTTTGGATTTAAATCACACTGAATACTTCCTAGTGGATAGAGTGTATAATCATAGCAGATTGAAGCTACATGCCATGCTGAAGAAAAAGTTAAGGTGTGTTCCAGATTCAGAAATGGCTAAATACTTGATTCAAAGAACCATCAATCAGAGTTTGGGATTGGATGCAAACACTGGGATTTAGGCATTGATAGAGTTTTGGGAGCATCTTGAAGAAAATTTGTTTAGTTTGCGAAAAGTTTATTTTGTTTCATGCGAAAAGTGTAGAATTCGCTCAGTGTCGTGAGAATTCTATACTTGGATTATTTTTGGAATTTTTTCTGAAATTTTTTCAAGTTTGGTTTCAAGACAGGATTTCTAATTTTATGACTAACGATCAGTTGAAGCTACTTCTTTTCAGAATATAATCATGTCAAAATATCTGTTAAGCATGGGCTCTCAGTCTAAGTTGCTTGTCCTGTCAGTCGGAGAATACCCGCAATGGAAGCGGGGGATTCAGTCTTGAACCACAAGAACCGAGAACTCATGAAGTCTATTATTAATGGGCAGTCATTCTAGTTATTACTATGTCGGGTCAAGCAGCTACTGCAACCTCTCCTGAAATACCTGAACGATACGTTCCGAAACCATATGAGTATTACAGTGAGGCGGAGAAAGCTCAGGCAAAGATAGGCAAAGATAGATGAGGAAGCTCTCATTCTTCTCACTATGGCTATTCCTAACGATGTTTACAACCATGTTGACAGTCGTGATTTAGCTAAGGCCATTTGGGATGAGCTTGAAAGATAGCTGCAAGGCACTGACCGTTCAATCAAAGTATAAACGCTTATGAAGGATTCAAAGCGAAAGAAGGAGAATCTTTGTCGGACACGTACAACAGGTTCAATGTTATCTTGAACGATCTGAGAAGAAACGAGATGAAAAAATCTGTATCGGAGATAAACTACAGGTTTGTAAAGAATCTCAATCCATTGTTGAGCAGTTATGCCATCAATCTGCAAATGTCAAAAGACATGGATTTAGAGGATGTGAATGATATCTTCGTTACTCTTGTGCAACATGAAGATGATGTAAAGAATATCAACGAAGAGAAGAAGATGGTTAAAGAATCTCTCGCACTTCTAGCTGACAAGAAAATCTGTCAAACCCAGTTCTTCAAAGTCAAAGACAAAGATTTCTAAAGCCTACCTGACTAAGTTACTGAGTTGTAGTTCTGAGTCATCTGCTGAAGATAAAGAGGTTGAATCCGACGAGGATATTCGGAGGTTTGCGGAAAACTTAGCTATGATCACGGAATAGTTTAACAAGCGCTTTGAAAAGAAGAAGTTTTATTCCAAGCCAAAACCTGATCATTACAAGAAAGATAAGACTGAGAAGTTTAAGCCCAAATTTGAGAAAGTGTATGAGAAGAAGAAAGAAGAGAGAAAGGAAGAGAAGAAAAATGAGAAATTTGACCTGTTAAACCCAGATAACTAGTTGATAAACAATCACACAACACAATAAAGATCAAGAGATAAACATATCAGAATAACATACCATGATCCCTTGATTAATCAATGAAAACCTTGTGTGTGTTCTTGGTACCTTGATACGTACAGAGAAAATATACGGCCTCCTCTTCACAATAATTATGATTATGATAATAATGAGGATTAAACCTAAAACCTAATAAATTAAACCTATTTATATTTAGGCGTATAGGCCTAATAGGCTTGAGGCCCAATAACAAATAACTATCAACTTATTACAATTTGACCCCTGAACTTTAATCTTGAATACAATTACTGATCCAACAATCTCCCCCTTTGGATTCAATATTAAAAAAAAATTTTGGCAATTTGCTTCGGGTCTTCACTTCTCTTGAAAACTTGTTAACAGCTCTTCACTTCTCTAGAAAACTTGTTAGCAACTTCAGATCTTGTAGCTTTACACAATCTTCAATCCTCTTTTGAATACAAGTGTCCTTCTGACGATTACCTTCTTTGAAATCTTCAACAGTCTTCAAATTATATTCTCCCCCTTTGTATATTCTCCCCCTTTTTGATGAGTGGTGAGAATCATCATCATCAAAACATAGCAAAACAATCTTCCCCTTTTTGTATAGTCATCAATTAAGCACTGTCTTCATGTATATATCCTTGTGTGGAAATAAGAGCAATCTCTCCAAATGGAGTAAGTGATTATTTCAATCTTTTCAGATTCAAATAAAATAAATATGGTAACCCTGAATCAACAAATGACTCAGTTTGGAATGCCTGTCAGTGACACAAAGTTACTGAGTAACACAAAGTTACTATATAAGGAGTTGATTTTGATGTTGACTCCCCAAGACTTCCATTCAATCATCGAATAACACATGGTTATATATGAACGTTCTGACAGAAAACGAATTTCTGTGTGCTCGTGCATGTGTATGAAAGAATTAAACACAGATGATTGCTTTTCAATATAGGCTCAAAATATGTAAACTTGTTGAGACAACAAAAAATTATACGAAGACTCAATGTGCATGAGAAAAGGTCGAAGGTGGGGCAACTTTCCTTCTTTTTCAATACTAGTATCTTCCAAATGAAGAACCAATAGCATATGTGCTACTTCCCCAGAAAATGTGAAACATTCTCTTTTTGAGAAAAGAATGAGTAGCTGGTGGGGTTGTATACAAGAGATGGCATGGGCTAGGTGCCTTATTCAATGATGGTCACCAAAGAATGTGAACCAATCGGATTAAGTGGCTGCCCGACTCAGAAAGAAGTTTGGTGCAGAGTCTGATATTCTTTTCCTCTGTTATCTCACCCTCTTTCTTTTAATCTTTTAAATCTCACTTCTGTTATTGTATTTTGGTTTAGATCATTTTATGTTGACTTTTCTATGTAATTAACTTGTATCCTTGTTTGACCTATAAATAGGTCTTCCTTGTCTTTTATTAGTAACTAGCCTAATTGTAATCCTTGAGAGAATCTAGAGAGAGAAACACTTGTAACCCTATCACTTGTGACATCAATACACATGTGATTTCCTCATGATTCTTGTTGTTCTTGATTGTTATTTGATTGTGGTTTGATTGGAAAATATCCTTTGGTATCAGAGCAAACAAGAAGAAGAGAGATTCGATCAGATTTGATGTTTTTTTTAACTATTGTTTGGCGGACTGATATTTCACTGTTTGACCATTGGTTTTCTTGTTTTTGCACAATTAAATCAACAAATTGATTTGTTTGTGTACGTTTTGTTCATAGGATCAAGTTTTGTTCAGATCACATAGACTAATTCGTACTTTAGATTGATCAATTTGATCAAAATGTTGGTTTCTTGAATAGTTGAAGTTGAACACTGTATTTTCGATTTGAGCACTGTAATTTTCGATTTCTTTTGAAAATTCAATGTTGTAAACTTGATTCGTTTTTATATAGTGGACTAATTGTGTGATTTGCAGAATCAGAAATCAAGTTTTACTTGATTTTTGATCGAACAGGTGAAGAACTCGCAAGGAAAACCCAAGAACGCGCTAGATCCGTGAAACGCGCAAGTTCTTCCCAAGAACGCGCGGATTTAGTGAAACGTGCACGTTCATCGCTAGAACGCGCTAGTTGAAGAAGTTTGTCTCAAACGCGCAAGTTGAAGTTAGCGAGTTCATAGAATGCGCAAGTCGAAGTTAGCGAGTTCATAGAACGCGCAAGTCGAAGTTAGCGAGTTTTGCTCTTTGATCTGCGAGTTTCTTCCATCTGCGAGTTTGCTTGCGAGTTTGCTAAAACGCGCGAGTAAGCATCTGCGAGTTTCTGAAACGCGCACGATATAGTTAGCGAGTTTATCAGGAACAGTGTTCTGCGAGTTGTTTGGTCTGGGAGTTTGTTCAAAACAGTGGTGTGTGAGTTTTGTCGGTCTGCGAGTTTCAAGCAATTCTGTGATCTGTGAGTTTGAGTACTTAGTCATTTTTGTCCGTTGTTTCAAATTTGATCAGTCTTGAATTTTAGACACCGAGTGTAATCTGCTCTTCTTGAACGATCATTTCAAATCACATTTCAGTTACAATCATGTCTCGTGATCTGTTCAGCATAGGATCAAAGTCCAAACCACCGGTACTTCAAGCTGATGAATACCCACAGTGGAGGATAAGGATGATTAATTTCTTTAATAATCAAGATAAGAAATTGATGGATTCAATTCTTAATGGTCCACATTTTCCACATGTGACAGTTGCAAGAATTCCAGCTACTGGTAATAATCCTGAAATTCCCAAAAGGATTGTAGCTAGAGATCCTATTCAATACGGTGACACTGATAGAGAGCTAGTGGAAGGGGATGCAAGTTCTTTGACATATCTGATAATGGCCATCCCTAATGACATTTTCAACCGTGTTGATAGTCGGGAATCCGACAGGACATTTGGGATGAGCTAGAAAAACAGTTCATGGGATCAGCAAAGTCTATCAAGACAAAAAGGAATCAGAGTATCAATGCCTATGAAGGGTTCAAAGCAAAAGAAGGAGAATCTCTCAGGGAAGCGTATGATCGTTACAACATCATCCTAAATGCTTTGAGAAGGAACGGAGTTCAAAAGTCCGAATCTGAAATAAACTTCAAGTTTATCAAGAATCTTGTTAGAGCATAAATATGTTGGATACAAGATCAAGATTACTGAAGGTCAAAGTTCAAGAAGTCAAAGCTGTGAAAGTCAACTCTCATGTGAAAGTCAAAGTCTTTTGTTAATAAAGTCAAAGTCAATGTAATTGTGTATTGTTTCTTTTGTATTTGTTAAGGGTATAAATACCTTGTATTTTCTGTTTTAGTAATGTAACAAGTCTTATTGATAATCAGAGAGAGAATACGTTTGAGAGAGAAATCTTGTAGAGAGAGAGAAAGAGTTTTAGAGAGAGAAAGTGTAATTGTTGAATTGAGAAGATTAATCAAAACAGGTAATTGTTTGAATTGTTTGTTCTGATTAATTGTTTGTGATTGGAAACTAGAATCTAGGGAATAACAATTGGTATCAGAGCAGTTCCAAAATCGAAATCAGATCAAGAAATCAAGATACTGTTCATCGTCACTGTGTTCTTCAAAGTTCAGATGTGTTTTTGAGTGTTAGTGTGATTTTTGAGTTGTAATTGGTTTATTAGTGATCGATGAATGTATTAGATTGAGTTTGTATAGATAATTTCACGAAATACACTGTAATTTTCATGAATTTTTGGATTTTATTGAGTTTTAGTTCACGAGTTTTTAGAGCACTGTTAATTGGTTCGAATCATGGTTTAGAAGAAATCTGCAAAGTTTCAGACCATTTGATGGAGATTTGAATCGAATTTGAAGATAAAAAATCAAGTTTTTGTTCGAAAAACTTCAAGAACACGCTAGATCTTGAAAACGCGCAAGTTCATCGAACAAACGGGCAAGACTCATCCGCAAGAACGCGCAAGTCGAAGGGAAGATTTTGGTCTCAAACGCGCAAGTAACAATCTGCGAGTTCTAGAAACTCGCTAATCGAAGTCTGCGAGTTTGGAAAAGTTGGAAAATATTCTAAGGACCAGAACGCGCACGTAGTGGTTAGCGAGTTACCCAAACGCGCTAATCGAAGCGTGCGAGTTTGAAGAGGAACAGTGGTTTGCGAGTTCTTTCGGCGTGCGAGTTTGAAATTTCAAGGAAAAGTTCTAAGTGTGGACACGCGCAAGTATAGCTAGCGAGTTTGATCAATACGCGCAAGCTTTGACTAGCGAGTTTTAGAAACGCGCACGTCTCAATTAGCGCGTTTCATCGTGAATAGTGATCTGCGAGTTCTTTCGATCTGCGAGTTTGTTCAAAACACGCAAGTAGGCACTTGCGAGTTCAGGAAACGTGCACGTTTCTATCTGCGAGTTTCATCGAGATCTTTTGATCTGCGAGTTTCACTTTGAATAGTGCTTTGCGAGTTTAAGCGCCTGCGAGTTTTAAGTTTTAATAGTGACTTGCGAGTTTCTATACTTAGTCAAAATTTTCAAAACAGTAATATGGTTTTTAATAGTTTGAATAATAGCGGGACCCCCGTGCTAAGTCTGCGGAGGGGGACAAAATTTTGTTTGTGATTAAAATTTCTGAATTTTATTTTCAGTGTCATTTCTATATTCTTGTGATTTCATATTTGGACTAACGATCAGTTCTAGTTTCTTATTACATATTTTTTTCAAAACAGGTTTAAACAAGATGACTTCAAAAGATGCACTTTCAGTTGGTACTGATGTCAAGCCTCCTGTTCTGTTTAAAGAAGAGTATGAGCAGTGGAAGGATAGATTCCTGGATTTCATAGACCGACATGCAAATGGGGAAAATATTCTGCAGTCAATTACAGATGGTCCTATGAAACCAATCATAGTTCACGTACCTACTGATGATGATTCATCTGATAGTGGACATGGTGATGAGGAAAAAGAACAAAAGACAAAACCAGTTAAAGTGGATGTATCACAGTACTCTGAAGAACAGAAAAGTCGTTATAAAGCTGACAAGCAAGCAAGATATCTTCTACTTCAAAGCATTCCCAATGAGATTTACATCAAAATTGATAGTTACAAGGATGATGCTAAGAAGATGTGGGATCAATTGCAAAAGATGATGATGGGATCAAAGATCGGGAATCAGATGAAAGTGGCTAACTGTATTAACAGTTACGAGGAATTCAAAGCCAAAGAGAATGAGAGTTTGGAAGACACATATGAAAGGTTTACCTTGCTTCTGAATGAACTGACTAAGAACAAAGTGACAAAGAAGTAGCTGGAAAACAATGTCAAATTCCTGAGTATCCTACGGCCTGAATGGAAGAAACATACACGTAGGATGAAGCAGATGAAAGACTTGAGTGAAATACCTCTTCACGAAGTCTATGAGACTCTGAGGAAAAATGAAGAGGAGGTAGAAGAGAAAAGAGCTGAAAAGAAGAAGGCTGAAAAGGTTCCTGATCCGATTGCTTTGGTTGTTGGAGAGAAGAAGAAAGAAAAGAAAGAAAAGGTAAAGAAGAAGAAGAAGAAAGTGCTAAGAAGTTCTGAGTCGGAATCTGAGACAGATGGTGATGAGGGAGAAAGTATGAAACAAGCCATGCTGTTGCTAACCTGTACCTTTCAAAAGAAATTCTACAAAAAGTCGGGATCAAATTCTCAACGATATTCTTCATCAAGTTCTAAGAATCACGAGCACCGAGAAAGGGTGGAAGGAAGGAGATATGAAGAGAACAGATATGTTGAGAAGAAACCTGATGAAAGGAAGAAGTTCGTGAATAACTACACTGTTGCCGAAAAGCCAGCAAGTGATCCAGTCAAATGCTAAAACTGTGGCAAGATTGGACATTTCGCAAAAGATTGTAGAAAGCCAAAAGTTCGCAACTCTCAGTATTATCAGAACAAGCTGTTATTGGCCAAACAGCAAGAAGCAGGAATAGCTTTAATGGCTGAGGACGGATTTTGGTTGGATCATTCCGAAGGTGAAGATGAGGATAAGGAAGAAACAGCTCATCTATATCTCATGGGTAAAGAAGTAAAGTATGATGAGTTCGATGATGAGACATCTGATGAGGTAATAAAGTTAACTGAAAAAGATTTCATTACCAAAATGGAAGCCATGGTGGTTGAGCTTCAAGATTTACAAAATAAACTGAAAAAGGAAAAAGAAAGAGTTGCTAAAAGGAACAAGAAGATCTTTGAACTTAATTCGTCTGTTATTGGGAACAAAGATCTGATTGATTCTTTACGCAAGTCTGCTTCTGATTCTAAATCACAAGTAGATTGTTTTGAAAAGAAGATTTATGAGTTTGAAGTTAAAATTTCTAAATATGAGTTTGAGAAGAGAGAATCTGCACTAACTGTTCATAAATTGCAGGTTGAGAACAAGCTCTTGAATAAGAAGGTAAATGGTCTGGAAGCCAAACTTTATGCGAGAGGGCAAACAGATCAAACCATTTTTCTTAATGCACCTGATGAAGAGGCTGATGTCAAGGAAAAATGGGGACTTGGTTTTAAAAATCCCCATTACTTAAAGAAAGCCATCAGAAAACAACCAGCACTTTATAATTTTGATTTTCTTGCATGTGCTGGTAAACATACTCATTTAAAACCCAAATTTGTTACCAAATTACCAGAAGAAGTTGAGACCAAAGAAACTGAAAATAGAAAGAATGTTAAGAAAATGCAACTACCATTTAACTATACAAAGTTAAATGATAGTTATCTTTCAGAAACACCAAAAGTTTTTTCAAATGATTATTTTGCTAGTTATTCTGTTTCTGAGATGAAGGTAAAACCTGCAGCTGCAAAGGTTTATGTTCCTCCACTCATTCTTGAAAGCAAAATAGTTGAGTTGGAAAATGTTTTATCTGATGAAAAACTTTTGGTTGATATTCAACAAAGTGTATTTTCAACTATATTAAAGAACACGATTTTTCAATCTACATCTACAAAGTGTTCTAAAGTTTCTAAGGCATCTCAAACTTCGTCTGATAGTTTCTTAATTCTGATAATGGGTGCATAGACGAAATTGATATGTTTGACTTCAATGCTCCTCTTCCTGATCATTCTACTTGTCTTACAAATGAAAAGGTTTTACCAAGTGTTCTTAAAACTGTTAAATCATTAACTAAGGTTGATGAATCAGTTTCTGTAACTACTGATTATTATTCTCAAGGTAAGAAACATAAGAAACAGCGATTACAGAAACAGAAACACACTGGTACACAAAAGAAAACTCAGTCTCAGAAATCTGCTTTTCCTAATAAATCTACATCTTATGTTTCAGATATAAGCAGGAAAAGGTCGAAAGCTCGAACTGAATGGCGACCAAAAAGGAAGGGTGATGAGAAAGCTGAATCAGTTTCTGATAATTCTTGTAATAGATCAGTTAGTAGTGATATTGATGTAGTTGATCAAATTGCTTTAAATTAACAAAACCTTGTAACTTCTTACAAGCGATATTCAATAAAGCAATTGATTCAATTATCTCCTATTTCTACTACATATTATCATTATCGGAGAAATCATTTTGCTTACTCTCATAATTCTTCTGATTGGTTCGGATCTTATCATGTTTATTCTTCATGAACAAATATTTTTAAAGGTTTTCAAAAGAACAGAGGGTCCATTTTCAAATGGATACCAAAATCTTGTACTAATCTGTTAGGACCCGTTTTTAAATGGGTACCTAAATCTATTGTTTCCTGATTTCTCTTGCAGACCCGGCATATGTGGTACTTGGACAGTGGATGTTCCAAGCATATGACTGGGCAAAAAGCTTTATTGTCTAATTATACAGAGAAATTCAGTGGAAATGTCAGATTTGGAAACGATCAGCTTTCACCAATCTTAGGACATGGTGACATTATTCAAGACAACATAATGATCAGTAAAGTGAGTTATGTCGAAGGCTTGGGGCACAACTTATTCAGCATTGGTCAATTCTGTGATAAAGGGTTAGAGGTCAACTTCAAAGCTAAGAGATGTTCGGTTCGTACGGAAGATGGCAATGAACTCTTAGTCGGAAATCGAAAGACGAACCTCTATACCATCAATCTTTCAAATACACAGAATGACAATCAAGTTTGCTTGATGACAAAGGCTTCATTGCAGCAAAGTTGGCTCTGGCACAGACATTTATCTCACTTGAACTTTCGGTATATCAACAAGCTGGTTAGTGGGAAATTGGTTAAAGGACTTCCTGAGCTGAAATACGAGAAAGAACACTTATGTGCTGCATGTGAGAAGGGTAAGATGAAGAGAACTCTGCATAAACCGAAGCCTGAACCAAGCACTAGTTCTCCGTTAGAATTGTTACATATGGATTTGTGTGGTCCAATGAGAATTCAGAGTTTGGGAGGAAAGAAATACATGTTGGTTATTATAGACGATTTCTCAAGATACACATGGGTCAAATTTCTTCGATCAAAAGATGAGGCGCCCGAAGTTCTCATTACTTTCTTAAAGACGACCTAGGTAAAAATGCAGCGACAAGTCAAGTTTCTTCGAACAGACAATGGCACAGAGTTCAAAAACAAGATAGTTGAAGAATATCTCGAATTGGTTGGGATATCACATCAGTACTCTGCTGCTCGAACGCCTGAACAAAATGGAGTAGTCGAAAGGCGAAATCGGACGTTAGTCGAGGCCGCTCGGACTATGCTTAGCCAATCGGACTTACCTCTATTCTTGTGGGCAGAAGCTGTGTCGACTGCATACCATACTCAAAATCGATCCATAATACACCGCCGTTTTCAAAAGACTCCATATGAGTTGATCAACAACAGAACACCAACAATCAAGTATTTTAACGACAGAGAGAGTCTGAATAAATTCAGTGCTATGGCGGACGAGGGTATCTTCATTGGTTATTCTTCAACATCGGCATCATATCGTGTTTATCTGAAAAAGTCAAAGACAGTTGTCGAGATCGTGAATGTAACATTCGATGAAGAGATGGCTTCTGAACAACTCAGTTCAGAATCCATTATCACTGGAGTATTAGCTTCTGGGCAGATCAGTCCAGAACCTGCTTCTACAGCGAATAATTCAAATAACGCTTCTACTTCTATTTCACATTTATCTGATTTAGATTTGCTATTTGAGTTCTTTTATGATGAGTTTCTAGGTTCTGATGTTTCTAAATCTGCTGTGACTGACAGGTCTGAAGACACAAGTTGCAATCATCCAATCACTTCAGAAGTATTAACTGAACTTGTATCCCCCGTTCAGTCGGAAACTCACATTCCAACATATACTCCTATAGTTGAAGATACACAAGTAACTGTTGAGCCAGAAGTAACTGTTTCAGTTGGATGTGATACAATGTCTACTCAACAGCCTGATTCTGCTGTTCCAACTGATACTTCTGCACCTGAAACTTCAACTACAAACCTCCCTCCTATTATTCAAACTGAAGAGTCTGATAGTGGATTTCTAGATGATGATCATGTTCAATCAGTATCTACTCCACTCCCTCATGAGCATCGCTGGACCAAAGAGCATCCATTACATCAAGTAATTGGAGATCTCAACAAGCCTGTACAAACTAGGTCAGCGACTCTTAATCAACGTATGCATGACTCATTCCTCAGCAAGATAGAGCCCACGCGAGTATCATAGGCTTTAGCTGATTCGGATTGGATATCTGCTATGCAAGAAGAATTAAATCAGTTTGAAGCCCTGAAGGTCTGGAGATTAGTTCCAAAACCGGAAGGTAAATCCGTGATTGGCACTAAATGGGTATTCAAAAACAAGAAGGATGAAGATGGTATTGTCATAAGGAACAAAGCTATACTTGTTACCAAAGGGTACCGGCAAGAGGAGGGCATAGACTACGATGAGACGTATGCTCCAGTAGAGCACATAGAAGCAATCCGCATGTTTCTAGCTAATGCAACTCATAAGAATTTCACAGTCTTTCAGATGGATGTGAAAACAGCCTTTCTGAATGGCATTCTTCAAGAGGAAGTATACGTGTCTCAATCAGAAGGGTTTGTCAATCCAGAGAATCCAGATCACGTGTACATATTGGACAAAGCCCTGTATTGTTTAAAACAAGCCCCTCGAGCATGGTATGACGTTTTATCTAAATTCTTGGTCAAGTCTGGTTTTTCTAAAGGTAAAGTTGATACCACTTTATTCATCAAAAAGGAAAAAGATGATATTATTCTTATTCAGATTTATGTTGATGATATAATATTTGGTTCTACAATACAAAATTTTGCAAAATTTTTCTAACCTCATGGTGTCACGTTTTCAAATGAGTATGATGGGAGAGATGAATTTCTTTCTCGGATTACAAGTTAAGCAGTTTTCTACGGGGATTTTCATTAACCAATCTAAGTACATTTTGGATATTCTTCGGAAATACAAAATGGAAAATTGCAAACCAAATGGAACCCCCATGGCACCAGGTACTAAAATTAGCACTGATCCTTCGGGTAAAAGTGTTGATGTTAGAACTTATAGAGGTATGATAGGATCGTTAATGTATCTTACATCTAGTAGAACAGATATTATGTTTTCAACATGCTTATGTTCTAGATATCAGGCTGCTCCTAAAGAATCTCATTTGGCTGCTGTCAAAAGGATTTTTTGGTATCTTCAGGGGACTGCAGATCTTGGTCTGTGGTATCCTAAGGATACTGGTTTCAACTGACTGCCTATTCAGATGCAGATCATGCAGGTTGCATGTTGGACAGAAAAAGTACTTCAGGTCACATTCAATTTCTTGGAGACAAGCTCGTTAGCTGGGCATCAAAGAAACAATTATGCGTTTCCACATCGACTGCTGAAGCAGAGTATGTAGTTGCTGCCAGTTGCTGCTCTCAAGTCCTGTGGATGCGTACACAGCTACGAGACTATGGATTCAAGTTCGACAAAATTCCAATATATTGTGACTCGAAGAGTGCAATCGCGATATCTGCTAATCCTGTCCAGCATACGAAAACCAAACAGATTGACGTCAGGTATCATTTTATAAAAGATAATGTAGAAAAAGGAACAATTGAACTTTATTTTGTAAAAACAGATTATCAAGTTGCAGATTTATTTACCAAACCCTTAGATGAAAAGAGATTTAATTTTCTTGTCTCTAAGTTTGGTATGCTAAATCTTAAGACATAATCGGTTGTTACCTAATAAAGTTATGTATTGTTATTTTTCATCATTTTTTTTATCATTATGTTTGAAGGATATCTGCACTTTAATTGTTTGCTCATGATCTCAGGGGGAGTAAGAGAAGATTAAAGTTGATTATTATTTTTTTGAGGGGGAGCATAACTAATTTCTGCATTTTATTTCACTGACAAAATTTTTGTGATGCATGATTTTAGGGGGAGCTTTAAAGATAAAAGGAGTGAGACTATGATTTCTGATTACTTCTTATCAGAACTCGTACTTTAATCGTTTTATTGGTTTACGTCTTTTATGTTCGAATAAATTTTGTGAATAAATTTTGACTAGACTTTGAGACTTATGCAGGATGAGAGAGGATGACACGATCATATCATTTTTGATTTCAGCTGACTTTATGAGTATTAAGATTAAGCGAAAAGGTAAATTACTTATCTTAATCTCAAATATATCTGAAAGAAGGACAACTTTCAGATATAGAAAACATGTTCTGAAATGTTCAAACCACTTCTTGATTTTTAAACAAGATTTTATAATTTGGAAGTGTGATTTTAAATGTTTTCATTTTATTTTTGTGCTTAATTGATAAATAAACCGTGTGTTTCCAAAGATAAATACTTGCGTATTGTCTTTTCTACATACTTTCAAGTATTCACACACATCGGTTTAATTTTTGATCAAATTGTTCTTACCATGTCTCTAAATTGAAACAATTTTTCGATGGTAAGACACCCCGCTTGTACTTCAAAGAATTTTGAGCGATATTTCATTTTGAAACGTTATTTCAAGAATGTCTATATTTTGTTTCGTATGGACAATATTCGTTATTCTTGACCATAAGCCTTGATTATTATATCATTCATTTCTGATCATTTTCATACAATGTCAGATTTTCAAACAAGTCTCTTGCATTCATGTTCATTCATTCAATTAACTTGTTTGAAATATCTTCAACGTTTTAAAAATGCTCATATCTTCATGATTATATTCTGAGCATACATTCATCTGACATTTGTATTTGAGTTTTAACTGATAAAGTTAAACCATTTGAGCAACATTATGCTTTCAAAGGATTACATGGGTTCTTCATGCTAGGACTTAAATGAAACTTCCATGGATTCACGTTAACTAGTGTTTCCTACCCAAGAATTTAATCCTTTAGTGATTGAGTGTGAGGAGTCTAAAATAAATGAGTGTGGGTTCTGTGATGAGGTAAAATGTAAATGAGAGTTTGGTTAGTAGTGAGCTTAATGATTAAAAGAAAGAGGGTGTGAGATCAGAGTAAAAGAATATCAAACTCTGCACCAACTACTTTCTGAGCCGGGCAGCCACATTACTAGCGTTTCACAACTCTTTGGTGAACGTTATTGAAACAGGAAACTAGCCCATGCCAACTCTTGCTAAAACACCACCAGCCACTCATTTTCTTCTCAAAAAGAAAATGTTTCACATTTTTCAAGGGGATGCAGCATATATTCTATCTGGTTTTCATTTGGAAAATCTGGATATTGAAAAAGAAGGAAGTCTGCCCCACCTTCGCATTTCAATCATGCACATTGAGTCTGTGTTTATACTACTGTTGTCTTAGTGGTTTACACTATGTTGAGCCTTAAAAAGCAATAATTCGTACTTAATTCTTTCTACACTTGCACGAACACACAAATAATTTGTTTCTTTGTCATAACATTCATAGAAATTGCCTTTGTGGTATTTCGATGATTGGATGGAAGCCCTGGGGGAGTGAACATCAAAAAGCTCCTTTATATTGTGTATTCGTTACACACAGTGACTTTGTGTAACTGACAGACATTTTAACTGATTCATTTGTTGATTCAGGAGTTACATGTTCTTATTTTGTCTAGATTTGAAAAGATCTAGATGAATACTTGGTTATGGATCACAGAATTAGAGGCTCAGTTTGACAGATCAGAATGGTCAAAGACAATTCTTGGAAGAAAAGTTTTGATGATATCAATGCTCAAATCATTAAAAAAAGGGGGAGATGATATCAAGAAATGCTAAAGTTTTGAAGTTAGGGGGAGATGGTATCAAGAAATGATAATGTTTTGAGAAAAGATTTTCCGAAATGTCTTAGTCAGAATATTCAAAGTAAAGATTCGAAGAAGATCAAATAATTTCTGAAGATTTGAGGAAATTTTCTTTGAAGATTATTTGATAAAGCAATTCGAGCTGATTCCGAAGATAAATTTCTTTCCAAAGACTGAAAGTATCTTGTGAAAGTTTTGGGAAGATCGTTCTTTGTTTGAAGATATTTTTGGAAAGAATACAGTTAAAGAAAAAGGGGGGATTGTACTGACAGAGCTTAAAAGTGAAAACTTAATTGCTAGATCTTTCAACAGTGATCTTGAATCCAAAGGGGGAGATTGTTAGAGCATAAATATGTTGGATACAAGATCAAGATTACTGAAGGTCAAAGTTCAAGAAGTCAAAGCTGAGAAAGTCAACTCTCATGTGAAAGTCAAAGTCTTTTGTTAATAAAGTCAAAGTCAATGTAATTGTGTATTGTTTCTTTTGTATTTGTTAAGGGTATAAATACCTTGTATTTTCTGTTTTAGTAATGTAACAAGTCTTATTGATAATCAGAGAGAAAATACGTTTGAGAGAGAAATCTTGTAGAGAGAGAGAGAAAGTGTTTTAGAGAGAGAAAGTGTAATTGTTGAATTGAGAAGATTAATCAAAACAGGTAATTGTTTGAATTGTTTGTTCTGATTAATTGTTTGTGATTGGAAACTAGAATCTAGGGAATAACAAATCTACAGCCACAGTGGGATGTCTACACAATACAAATGCAAATAAATAAAGACATGGATGAAGAAAAGTTGAAAGATCTGTTATGTGCTCTAAACCAACATGAGGATAAGGTAAAGGAGCAGGCTTCTGTAAACAAAGAGTTGCTTCAGTTAAAGGACAAACAAAAGAAGGTAGAAGACTCTTTGGCTTTAATAGTTCAGGATAAGGGAAAGACAGTTAAATCAAGTTCTGGTTCGGGAAAGAGTTTGAAAAAGAAAGCACTGATCACCAGCATGATTAACAGTTCAGACAGTTCAGAAGATGATACTCCAGATGACTCTGATGATGATGAATTGAACGAATTTGCAAAAAAGCTTGCACTTCTGACTTCAAGCTTTCATAAAAGGTTTGGTCGGAAGAAGTTTTATAACAAGCCGAAGCTCGATTCGTACAAGTACAACAAGCATAAAGACAGATATGAAGGAAAGAAAGAGAAAGAGAAGAAAGAGGAGAGAAAAGAATAAAAGAAAGAAGAGAAAGAAAAGTCTGATAAATGTTTTAACTGTAGAAAGCCCGGTCACTTTATCAAGGACTGTCCAGAAAAGCGTGTCAAGAATTACGACTATTACAAGAAAAAGGCTCAATTGGCGAAAGCAATGGAAAAGGGCACAACTTTAAAGGCAGAAGATGAGATATGGCTTGGCTACTCTGACGATGATGAGACTGAGATTTCTAAAGTGAATCTGGCTCAAGTCCATTACAACTTAATGGCACATCTGAATGATGAGTCAGATTCTGAGGTAAATTCTCATTCTGACTATTCTGATAATTCTGAATTTTTGAATGATAATGATGAAGTAATGAACTTGATGTCCCAGCTTAATCTGATGAACTCTGAGTTTTTGAAATTAAAAGGAAATTTCAAACAACAAAGGAGTACAATACAAGGACATCAAGATCAGGCTTACATCTACAAAACCTTGACTGAGGAAAAAGAAGAAGAGAAAAATGTTCTGAAATTGGATATAATTAAACTTCAAACAAGGATTTCTAAACAACAAAAAGAAATCATGACTTTAAAAGATAAGAATTTTGATCTAACACTTCAGTATGACATTATTTTGAAAGATAGGACGGAAGCTTACACGAAGATCAAGGAATTGGAAGATCTAAATTACAAAAGAGGTCAAACTGAACAGACTCTTAAGATTCTAACCAACAATCAGAAAGACACTCGTTTCTATAAAGCAAAACCAGGTATAGGTATCTCAGATGTGAATGTTTTGAAAAAGGCACCCGAAAATCTTTATAATTTTAAAAATTTAGGTGATGAACCTATTGTTTTAATTCCACACATCTTAGAAACATTTGTAAAACCTGAGACTCTTTAGCCTGAATCTCCTAAGACAGAAAAGGAAGAGACAGTTGAAGAAAAGACAGAAATTGAAAATGAATCAGAAACTCAGTATTCTAAATCTTTTAAATTTTCATGTGATGAACGGAATACTTCTTACAAAAGTAACAAGGATTCGTTTGTAGAATATGAAAATATCATTAAAGAAAAACCTGAGTCTTCTAGATCTAATTCAAATTCTGACATTTCTGAAATTGTCTTGACCTGCTCAATCTTAGAAGATAAAAATGAAAACGTCATTTCTGATAAGTCTAATTCCGTTTGTACATCAAAATTTTCTGAACTTGAACATCAACAAGCCTTGGATAAAATTGAAGAATTACAAAGGCAAATCTCCCATCTCAACAACATGATTGTTGAATTGGAAGACGCAAATGAGAATTTTGGGATGGAACTAGACTCGAGCTTTAATCAAAATGAATCTTTGCAAAAAGAAATCAGAAGTTTAGAATCTCAAATTTTCAAATTATCAAAAGGCAAAAAGGTTATTGTTGATAAAGATATTCCAATTTCTATGGTTAAATGTGAGTCTTCATCTGAGTCTGAACAAGCAAAAGTAAAAGGTGAATGTTCTTATTCTTCATCATCTGATAATATTTCTAAATCTGTTTCTATTTGAGATGAAAATGTGAAGAAAGATTGTTTGAAGCAAAAGAAGACTACAGTGGAAAAGACTGTGAATGAAATGGATAAATGTCAATGTAATAGAGTAGATAATGCTTGTTTAATAGTCAAACAACAAAATTTCAATAAAACGAATATCTTTTCCCGAAAAGAGTTGTTGACGCAAGCTACTACTAGATTGCAATGTTCATATTGTCTTAGTAGTTCATTCTCTTGGAAACAAAAGTCTTCAAAGAAAAACAAACATATCTAATTTAAGAACATAAAATCTCTTAATCATTTCAAAGTCAACAATGCTGAGATTTATTCGTTAAGGAAGAAAAATAATGCTTTTCATGTTAATAAACTTGCTGATGTGAAGTTTGTGTGGAAGTGGATTCCGAAAGTTGAACTTAACACACAAACTCCACCAAAAGGACCAAGATTTGAATGGCGCATTAAAAGGCCATCAGCAAATTTAAAAACTGTTAAGAGTACTAACAATAAAGGACCCATATTCATATGGGTACCTAAAGTTAAGTAATTGTTGTTTTCAGGCGTGTCATGTGTGGATTATTGATTCTGGAGCTTCAAGACACATGACAGCACATAAACACCTGTTGTTCGTCTATGTAGATCATTACGCAGGTACAATAAGTTTTGGAAATGAGATGAAAGCATATGTCAGAGGTTACGGGACTATAAAAAATAGTTTGATCACAATATCAAAGGTTTTGTATGTGGGAGGCTTGGCTTACAATTTGTTCTCCATAAGTCAGTTTGCAGAAAAGAAATGCAAGATAGAATTTGATGTTGATTTTTGTTACATTAAAGATCAGAGTGGAGCAGAACTTATTAAAGCCGGAAGAATAGGATTGCTATACCGTGTTCACTTTCCAACACTGAAAGCTTCAAAGTCAGTATGTCTAATCTCTAAGACATCAACAGAAGAAAGTTGGTTGTGGCATCAGAGACTTTCTCATCAACATTTTCGTGATTTGAACAAGTTGAGGACACAACAATTAGTGACTGGACTTCCTGAATTAAAGATTGAACAAGATTCACTTTGTTCAGCTTGTGCAAAAGGAAAGATGAAGAGAAGTTCACACAAATTAAAGATGTTATCCAACTGCAAAAAGTGTCTGGAGCTAATTCACATGGACTTGTGTGGACCAATGAGTACTCAATCCATCAACAAAAAGAAATACATATTAGTTATGGTGGATGAATACTCTCGGTATACCTGGCTAGAGTTTCTACGACAGAAATCTGAAGCTCCTGATCTAATCATCAAGTTCATCATGAAGATTCAAGTTCTGATGCAAAGCTCGGTAAAGCAACTAAGGAGTGATAATGGAACAGAATTCAAGAATGCTACTTTGCAAACATTTCTAGAATCTGTTGGCATATCACATAATTTTTCTGCTGTGATGACACCTCAACAAAATGGAGTCGTTGAACGCAAGAATAGAACTTTGGTAGAGGCTGCACAGACAATGTTGGCATATTCAGAACTACCAATGTTTCTATGGGCTGAGGCTGTAGCAACTGCATGCTTCACACAAAACAGTACTATTATCAATAAATGCTTTAATAAAACTTCTTATGAATTGATTAATGGTCGTAAGCCTACTGTTAAATTTCTTCGTATGTTTGGATGCAGGTGCTATGTTCTTAATGATCGAGAGAACTTATCCAAGTTTCAACCAAAAGCCGATGAGGGGATATTCATTGGGTATTCTCTCCAGTCCAAAGCATACAGAGTCTACAGTATTCGTACAAAGACGGTGATCGAAAGTGCAAATGTAATCATTGATGAAAGCAAGACAAGAACTTCTAAACAATGCAGTTCAGAATTTGTATCTCGTGATAAAGCTTCCACATCAACCGGTGTGAAACCTGCTTCAAAACAGACTGAGATTTCTAAATCCTTACCTGAATTAGATTTAGATTTACTATTTTATGATGATTTTAAGAACGTACAAGGTCAAAATGATATACCTACCACTGATATATCTACTACCACTGCGGATTTCTCAGGACCCTCTAAAGATAATGGAGAAGCTTCTACAACACAAGTACAAGAAGTTTCAGACAACAGAACTTCAACATATAATGAAGATGTACCATCTACACCTGAAGGAAATGTGTTGGAAACTCCCACTGCAGAAGTTGTTCCATTACAAAGCACATCAAGTCCAATTGTATCTGCTTCAGAAGAAACAAAAATACAAATTATTTCAACTTCTGAAGAACCAGCAATACAAGATGAGTTTGATTCTTCTAACAATCAAACAGCGGTTGACATTTTACCAAGCTCACACAGATGGACAAGGAATCATCCTCCAGAAAACATTATTTGTGACCCGTCTGCTAGAGTGACTACCAGATCTACTTTTCCACCAGCAACTGCAAATTTCTGCATGTTTTCAACTTTTCTGAGCAGCATTGAACCAAAGAAGCCATCAGAAGCGTTAATGGATCCAGATTGGATAAATGCAATGCAAGATGAGCTAAGTGAGTTCAAAAGGAACAAGGTGTAGAGATTGATACCAAGACCCAACGGCATATCCATTATTGGTACAAAATGGGTCTTCCGAAACAAAAAGGACAAGGTTGGAATTATTGTGAGGAACAAAGCAAGGCTGGTTGCAAAAGGTTACAATCAACAAGAAGGGATTGATTATGAAACCTATGCACCAGTTGATCGGATTGAAGCCATAAGGATCTTTCTTGCTTATGCGGCTCACAAGAATATTAAAGTCTATCAAATGGACGTGAAGTCTGCTTTTCTCAACGACATTCTTCATGAATAAGTCTATGTGAGTCAACCTGAAGGCTTTGTGGATCCGAAGTTCCTAGATCATGTCTATGTTCTTGAGAAGGCATTGTATGGATTAAAACAAGCGCCAAGAGCATGGTATGAAACCTTATCATTCTATCTAACCGAGTCAGGTTTTCGGAAAGGTACAATCGACACTACTCTTTTCCTCAAAAAGAAAGGTAAAGATCTCATACTTGTACAAATTTATGTTGACGACACAATTTTTGGCTCTACTTCACAAGATTTGTCCGTAGAATTTGAAAATATCATGAAAAAGCGTTTTCAAATGTCAATGATGGGTGAATTAACATTTTTCTTAGGCCTGCAAGTTAAACAAACCTCAGAAGGGATTTTTATAAATCAGGATAAATATATTAGAGACATGTTGAAGAAATTTGACATGAACTCTACTTCACCCATGAAGACTCCAATGCAAGCTGGCAGTCTGTTGGATGCTGATATCTCCGAAAAATCAGTAGACCAACATACTTACAGAAGTATAATTGGTTCTCTTCTTTATTTGACAGCAAGTAGACCAGATATTATGTTTGCAACATGTTTTTGTGCAAGGTATCAGGCAAATCCTAAAGAGTCTCATCTTTCTGTTGTCAAAAGAATCTTGAGGTATCTCAAAGGCACACCAAATCTGGGCCTTTGGTATCCAAAAGATTCTAAGTTTGAATTAATAGCTTTTACTGACGCAGATCATGCAGGAAATAAATTAGACAGGAAAAGTACATCAGGAGCATGTCACTATCTAGGAGATAAACTGGTCAGCTGGTCATCAAAGAAGCAGAATTGTGTATCCACATCTACAGTTGAAGCGGAATATGTTGCGGCTGCAAGCTGCTGCTCACAGGTTCTGTGGATGAGAACCCATCTGAGAGATTATGGATATACTTTTCACAAGGTACCAATCTACTGTGATTCCAAGAGTGCAATAGCAATCACATCAAATCCTGTGCAGAACTCAAAGACGAAGCACATAGATATCAGGTTTCACTTTATTAAAGACAATGTTGAAAAAGGTGATGTAGAAATGCATTTTGTTTCAACTGACCTTGTGGTTGCTGATTTGTTTACTAAACCTATTGATGAAAAGAGATTTAATTTTCTAGTCAGCAAACTTGGTATGTTGAACCTTAATAAATAGTTACATCATTTTTTATATTTCTGAGGGGGAGTATTACTTTATATCTGGTATGCTTTTGTAATTCTTTTACTCAATTTCAAAAAGTTGAATACTGTTAACAAACCTGGACTCATGTTCAAAGAGTACCAAAAGTTTTATCTGTTTTACAGGTTTGTGTATTGGACTATGACTTCTGATTAATTCAGATCAGGACTCGTACTTCATGATTTGTGCTTGACAGCAAAAATCAAGGGGGAGAAATTAAGATGTGTGCATACTTCAAGGGGGAGCACAATGAAAAAGAAATTAAGATGTGTGCATACTTCAAGGGGGAGCACAATGAAAAAGTCTTTAAGTATGTATGTATGTTTGAAAGGTCTGAAAAGTTTTCTTGAGAAAAATACTGATTTTGTGCTAAAAAGTTAATTTTTGAAAAATTGCTATTTTGGGAAAGTAAAAGTTTTCATTTTTAGAAAGATTTTTTTTTTTTGGAAACTTTTCTCAAAATTTTTCTAAGTATGGAAACGCGCAAAGCACTATGCTTACGCTTAAACGCGCAAGGCATAGTCTGCGAGTTTACTAAACACGCAAGGTGAAGCTAGCGAGTTTGGGTAAACGCTCTACTTGAGGCATGCGAGTTTCATAAACACGCAAGGTGAAGCTAGCGAGTTTCGGTAAACGCGCTACTTGAGTCGTGCGAGTTTCATAAACGCGCAAGGCGTTACTTGCGAGTTTGGGCGAGAATTTTTCTTTCAGCCTGCGAGTTTCAACTTTCTTACTCCTTAGGATTGCGTGTTTCATAAATTTTTCACTTAAATTGTTTCTTGAGTGAAAAACACACACATATTTGTCATTGTTTGGGACAAATACCTTGTTTTCTTGATATGAGAGAAGAAAAACTCAATTCGTGCGTTGTGTGCGAGTTTTCTGCAATGAACAGTGACTTACGAGTTATTTGACTTGCGAGTTCTGTGAATGAAAAGTGACTTGCGAATTATTTGACTTGCGAGTTCTGTGACTAGCCCGTTTATTCGAGTATATAAATGTTCTATCTCTTTACTTCTCTCGTTATCAGTCTGCGGCTTTCAACACTTAGCGATTTCTCTCTGAAATTTTCTTGCGACTTTCATCTTCTCAGTTCATTTCCCTCGAAGATTTCAGTGTAGGTTGTTGTTTTTCATTTGTTTGATTATTGGTTCTTATTTGTTATTGATTCTAGGGTTTCATACGTTAGTTTGTCGATTCAATCTTTTTGACTGTTCATCTTCATGGTTCGATGTGTTCTGAAAATTGACAGACACTAAATATTTTGGGTTTGTTCTTTCAAACTAATGTTAGTATTGAAAATCATACTTGATAGAATCTGGGTTTGCTCGATATATTGATTTTTCCAGTTTACCATAACTCTTGGATTCTTGAACTGATCCATTGGTTATTCAGAACTGAATTGTTGTTTCATACTGGACTGGATTGGACTCGAAATGATACTCTGAACTGAACTAATCTGGACTTAACGGATGAATGATTGAACTCATAAACTTTAATCATCTTGTTCAAGATTAAAAGAAGATTAAAAGTCAGATTTTTTGAAATAAAGTGAAAGGTTTGATTTTTGAAAGTCAATTTGAATTTCAATTTTTTTCAAATAAAGAGTAATTTGCAAAGTTTGATTATTTGAGTTCATTTAAAAAATTTCAAGTTTAAAAAGTCAAAAGTTTTGGTTACCTTTGCAAAATCAGTATGATATTTTTTTTAAGATTTCAAGTATTATTTTTAAATACAACATTATTTTGACAAAATAAATTCGAAATGTGAAGTGTTGTAGTCAATTTTATGTTTTTTTTTGTGTGTTGTGAAATTTTGTTCATTTGAAGTTGCAATCTGTTTTCTGCAACTTACTGTGCTTTCATTTGCAAGATCTTAAAGTACATTGTTCTGTACTTCAAAATTGGTTTTCTGAAAACAAGTTTTTGGATTTATACTGACATATTGGATTTTAACCAATACTTTTGATATTTTTCAGGAAATCAATGGCGGAGGAAAATATTCATGATCAAAGTGTTCAGATGGATGAACATGATCCTATTATGTCACGGGAGATGCCCATGCTTTCTTCCCGATCTCATTTTTCTGAAGTTGGTGCTGATCCAGATCTTCAATTGAGCAATCCTCAAGATTATCTCTCTTTGTCGCCAAATAATCATCATGTGATATTTGACAATCTCATGGTCAAGCCATTGATAAAGAAGATACTGAAAAACCATCCAATCTGTACTGCCTTAACTGCAACTGCTACTGTACCAATGATCTATTTACAACAAGCATGGAGAACCATTGAGCATGTAGTGCAAGGCAACAGAAAGTATTTAACCATTCGCATCGACAACTTCACATACATCCTGACCTATCAAAGACTTCGTCTGCTTCTTGATCTAGCTTTTCCAGATTCAAGAGAAGGAAAGACAACTTTTGATCCTTATCCTAAAGATCACGAAATGTTTGCTGGTATTCGTGTTCTAGGATATGTTGGAAGTCTTTCAAAGATGAGTGACTTTAGAAAGTCAAATTTGCCTCCATTCTATTATCAGTTTTTCTCAGTGATCAACAAGTGCTTGACTTCACGACATTCTGGGCATGACAACACTAATATTGATACTCTAAGACTGTTCCATGCTATCATCTATGATTTGCATGTTGATTATGATGTGGCCATCTGGACTGAGCTGTATGAGAAAGTTTTGAGCAAAAGACATTCAAAGAAGCCAAAATATGTGCCTTATCAGAGATTTTTACAACTTATTGTCCGAGGCATTTTGAGATCCAGCCGAGATGTTCCAAAGCGATTACATCATGAAAGTGCCCCAGAAAATGAAATGACTCATCTTCAAAAGCAGAAGCAATCCTTCACTTTTGAGATGCCAGTTTCTGCTGCACTGCTTGCTTATGCCGATCCGAATGCTCCGAATGTTAGGAAATATAGGGAGTCCATGGGATTGCCAGAGCCGGAGATCCCTACCCAGGACTCAGAACCAGTTAGACGAGCGGAGTCAGTGAGGGTTCAACATACTACGGGAGTAGTTAAACGGGAAAGTGAGCAGAGACAAAATATAGAGAGGGGTTCAGGAGTGTGTCATATTTCTGTACTGGAGGGTGTGGGAACACAGGCACAATCTGCCACGCATTTAGTGATTCCTACATCTCAACCTGAGATTGCTATCATTCCTCAATTGGGCACTCAGGAAGAGAATCCCAATGAAAGTCAGAACTCTGAGAGAACTATATCGGTTGGACAAGCAAGTTCTTCTAGTACTTCGGTACCTTCAGGAACATCAGCACAAGATGCAGCAGATAAAGGAAATGATCAGAATGTTAATACTGATGTTTCATTACACCAAAGTCTTGGTTCTACTGCAAGAGATCTTGACTTGGAAGGTGTTGATTCAATAATCAGGAATATTGTTTCTGACTCTGGAGTTATAAGGCAGGAAGAGGGAGTATTAGTTGAAAATCTAGAAAATATGAGGACTAGAGTGAATGTCGGAAAAGAATATGGTGAGCGTGTGTGTATCCAAACCTACCATTCTAGAAGGGCAGCCACATCTACTACCTCGCCGCATGTGTTGCGAGCAGGAGGTATAGAAACAGACATTAGTCGCCCACTAATGCATATGCACACCTCAGCCAGCCATCCTATTGCCTCTCAACAGGCTATAGTCTCATCTTTACATGGGGATTTAGCACATACTCTATCTGCCTTTCACTCGGAAATGGCAGGTATTGAAACAAGAACTCAGTTGCCCCCGAGTTTGATTTCTTTCAGTGCACCTATGAGTCTAGAGCCAATTGTTACATCTGTTTTTATTCCTAGGACACAACCACTTATATCTGCTATCACCGGTCGTCTTAGTGACCCGGTCGGAACATCTGTCGTAGATCCGCAATCCGGACTACGAGGATCAAGTGGAAGTCCTGTCATTGCTAACGTTATGCCAGCTTTGAGAACAGGCCACACTGTTGTATCCTCAACAGCTGTGTTAACGGGAAGCTTGAGTAGCCCCGATGTTACTTTACCCGAATTCGTTTCAAGGGAATTTCTCAATGACGCCCTAAAGGTCGTTGAAACCTCTTTATCGCAGAAATTTCAGTCGGAGATGAATAAAGCAACTGAAAAGTTTGAAGAGCAGATTGGAAAGGTTATGAGAATGATGAAAGGAAAAAATCCAGTTGTTGAGGAGCCTGAGCAAACACTTCCACCACCATCTGTTCCACAACCACCACCAGTTCAATCAATTTCTGAGCTGAAATCTTTACTTCTAGCCCAACTGTTATCCGAAGCTCCAGCAGATCAAACCGAAGCAGATCTTATTGGTTTACTGAGGCAAAAATCCCAACCAATTGTTCCTCAGGTTCCAGTAGATTATGTCACACAGTCTCAGTTCAACCAGTTCAAAGATTCAGTGGAGAAGCACTTACAGGATCTAACCACAATAGTTCAACTTTCTTGCAGTGCTCAATCTGATGCAGTTTTAAAGAAAAGGCATGATCGTGATTCTGATCAAGATCATGAGGGGGAGATGAATAAGAGACAGAAAACTACAGAAGATACTGTTATTGTTACTGTTGAGGAACAGGGGACTGAAGTAGCTGAAACTGCACATGGTGAACAGTCAGAAAAGGAACAGTTGGATGATAATGTTCCAGAAGCTGAAGTAGAGTTGATGATCTATGATAATACGGAATCAAGGGTTGAAAAGACTGCGATTGCCACAGTTGAGGAAGTTATGGAGATGTTGGGAGTTACTGCTGAACACTTTGTCAACCTAGATGATTATGAAAGTGATGATGATGAACAGGCTGCTGCTAGGTATGACAATTATTGGAAAGTAAAGTAGAAAGGAATGAACATTATTGAGCTCAATATTCAAAGTGAAGGACCAGATCCAGAGAATTCAGTTACAGTTGAAGAATTTATACATAATTCAATTGCTCAAGGAAATCTGAGTCAAAGTGAGAATGTGCTGGATGATTTGTTTGGAGAAACTTTAGATGAGAATTTTGATGATCTTGACAGTCAAGATGAATAGATTGCAGATCTTGATCAAACTTTTCCAGTTCAACAAGCTGGTTGTGGAGGTTGCACAGATTGATAGTACAATTGATTATGCTCTACCAACCTACAGACTGTTTGATGAGGATGAAATCTTGACTTCTATTCCTATTGTCTCTCCCACAAGAAACTTCTCTGTCCTTGAAAACCTTGATGCTTCTGAACCAAGAGTTGCTCTTCCTTTGCCTGAAGATTTTGATTCTGAACAACCAGTTGATCAACCCAAGCAGAAACCAAAAGCTGATAAGCCCAGAAAGTCAAAAAGATCAAGAATTCCTACCTCAAAGCCCAAACCAAAAGATCTAGAAGAAGAAAGGCCAATCATTATTGATATTCAAGACTTCAGGAATAAGTTATACAAAGAAAGAAAGCAAAGAGAAAAGGAGGAAAGACAAATAGTCCGAGAAGCTAAAGCTAAATTAAGAAAAGAAGAAGAAGCAGCCAGAGCAAAAGCTAGTGCACTTCCTTACATTCGAAACCCAGATAGTCCAAAGATATTAAGTGCAGCTGAAACCTCTATACAGTTAAAGCCAAATCCTGTTTTTGTTACTCCTAAGGAAGTGGAAGAATTCACAAAAGCTCATGGTCAAGAACTTGAAACAATGCAAGCAGAAGAGCTCATCTTTTATGAAATCAGTGATATAGGGAAAGTTACTTTCAAAGGAGATGTTAGAGTTGGTGTTATTCCTTATACAGGATATGATGTTGAGGGAGATTCTTTGAAGTTCATTGAGATCATCAAAAAGTCTCTCAAAGTACCATTTCTGGAAGAGTCAACCAAAATCTTTGTTTCTTCTTTACAACCGATTGATGAAGCTTGTTTTTATGGTGTTGGAGATAGAGACAAAGTTTATCAGGCCAACTACATCAGATTTATGAAGACTCAGAGCAGAATGTCCTCATTTGCTAAAAGAGAACAGATTCTGCAGGTTCAAAATGTTCACATATGCAAGATTCTTAATGTCCACTATCGGAAGTTCACAGTTCAAAGGAAAGATATGTAGATCAGTACCTTTACAGAAGCTGATTTTGATAACTTGAACTTCTCAGACATTATGTTAATTGTAAATGAGTTCAGAGACAGGAGTAAGAAAAGGAGGTCACAAGCTGTTGCTTATGCTTTGGATGCCATTAAAAGATTCTTGACAAGGAGTTTCTACAATGCTTATTCGTTTGATTTTCAGCTTGGCATTGAAACCAATCAGAACAGAGTAAAACTGCTGGCACCAAACTTCAACCATCCTAAGATCAGAGTTCTAGAGCCTTTTCAGATCTCCAAATATACAGAGTTGGGTGTGATGTATGTAAACACTAAGTCTCATAAGAAGCAGTTCATGAGAGCATCAGAATTGGCTAAGTATTCAGATGGTACTTTGAAGTATGTGCGGAAAGTGCTTGAAGATAATTTGTTTCTGTCAGAGTAGAAAAGATTTAGAAAGAATGAAGCTGTAAGAAAAGATGAGTCTCTTACCATTAAATTTATGCTTGAAGAGATCAACAAGAAGATTGACTTCAGAGAGCACATCAGGAGGTTTGAAGCATACCTTGGGATCAGAAGAATCTGTTTTAGAAGATGGGACCAGAGCAAATTTGCCAAATGATCTAAAAGGGGGAGATTGTTATTGTATTTTGGTTTACATCATTTTATGTTGACTTTTCTATGTAATTAACTTGTATCCTTGTTTGACCTATAAATAGGTCTTCCTTGTCTTTTATTAGTAACTAGCCTAATTATAATCCTTGAGAGAATCTAGAGAGAGAAACACTTGTAACCCTATCACTTGTGACACCAATACACATGTGATTTCCTCATGATTCTTGTTGTTCTAGATTGTTATTTGATTGTGGTTTGAGTGGACAATTGCGCTCTTGGAATCACAATAAATATGGATGCGCTTGTAGTTGTACCCAAAGCCTCTTAACTGTGTCTTCATCCAGAGGACTTGTGAACAACAGCTCGCAGCAGCTACATATTCAGCTTCAGCAGTGGATGTTGAAACACAGTTTTGTTTCTTTGAGGTCCAACTCACAAGTTTGTCACCTATAAATTGACATGATCCAGAGGTGCTTTTCCGGTCTAGCTTACATCCTGCATGATCAGCATCTGTAAAGGAAGTTAGATCAAAACGAGAATCCTTTGGATACCAAAGGCCTAAATTAGGAGTGCCTTTGAGATATCTAAGGATTCGCTTAACAACATTAAAGTGCGACTCTTTAGGATTAGACTGATATCTCGCACAAAAACATGTGGCAAACATTATATTTGGGCAACTGGGAGTCAAATAAAGTAAGGAACCAATCATGCTACGATACACCTTTTGATCAACAGGTTTACCAGAGCGATCTGTATCTAAGAGTGTACCAGTAGCCATTGGTGTTTTCCTGACTGAACTATCTGACATATTGAACTTTCTTAACATGTCTTTTTTATATTTAGCTTGATTAATGAAAATGCCTTCGGGTAATTGCTTTACTTGTAAACCAAGAAAGAAATTTAATTCACCCATCATCGACATTTCAAACTTTGTTTCCATGATTTTAGAAAAGTTCTTGCAAAATTTCTGATTTATCGACCCAAATATTATGTCGTGAACATAAATCTGGATGAGAATCAAGTCCTCACCTTGCCTTTTAAGAAATAAGGTGGTATCAACCGTACCTTTCTTGAAACCAGAAGCTATGAGAAATTTAGTTAGAGTTTCATACCAGGCTCTTGGTGCTTGTTTGAGACCATACAGTGCTTTATCTAGCACATAGACATGATCAAGGTGATGAGGATCAATGAAACCTTCAGGTTGTGTTACGTAGACCTCCTCATGCAGAACGCCATTTAGGAAGGCGGACTTTACGTCCATTTGATAGACTGTAAAGTTTTTGTGCGTTGCATATGCTAAGAAGATTTTTATGGCTTCGATCCTTGCGATAGGGGCGAATGTTTCATCATAGTCAATGCCCTCCTGTTGACAGTACCCTTTTGCAACCAAACGAGCTTTGTTTCTCACAACTACTCCAGCCTCGTCTTACTTGTTTCTGAATACCCACTTTGTTCCAATAACAGTTTTACTTTTAGGTAGTGGGATCAAGCGCCAAACCTTGTTCCTTTGGAATTGCAGAAGCTCGTCTTGCATAGCAGAAATCCAGAAGGGATCACGTAGAGCTTCTGATGCTTTCTTTGGTTCTAAGGAACTAAGGAAGCTTGAAATCATCATAAATTAGCTGATGCGGACCTTCTCGTGACACCAGATTGTACGTCACCTATCACCTTATGCAAGGGATGATCCTTAGTTCAACGATGTGTGCTTGGTAAGGATTCAACTGTTTGTTGCGTGTTTGATGCAATGTATTCATCATGCACGGCAGGTAGATCCACAGATGTACTCGGGACATCTTGTACTGTTGTTTCTGATACTGAAGCTTCTGGAGTAGCAGCTGAAGTACTCGTGACTTAATTTCCAGAAGAATTATCTGCAGATACAGATTCAACATTAGTAGAGTCAGAAACTAATGGTTTACTTGTACCTGATGGAGATAGAAGCTTTGTTCTTAAGTCCGAGTTCTGAACTGTTGTGTCCAGAAGTCCGAGTAGAATTCTCATCAAAAGAGACATTCATGCTTTCAACAATCGTCTTGGTTCGAATAATGTAGATTAGATAAGCTTTGGATATCAGAGAGTATCCAACGAGATATCCTTCATCCGCTTTCTTATCAAACTTTGATAATCCTTGATGTTCTCGCAGAATGTAACACCTGCAACCAAAAACACGAAGGAATTTGATGTTAGGTTTACGATTGTTGATTAACTCATATGCTGTTTTGTCAAAACGTTTGACCACAATGGTACGATTCTGTGTGAAGCAAGCTGTTGTGACTGACTCAGCCTAAAGATACATGGGTAGATCAGAATATGCAAGCATAGTACAAGCAGCTTCAACAAGAGTGCGGTTCTTCCGTTCAACAATGCCATTTTGCTGTGGAGTGTAGGCTGCGGAGAAGTTATGTGAAATTCTCATAGAGATAAGATAACTCTGCAAGGTGTCATTCTTCAACTCTGTGCCATTGTCACTGTGAAGAGTTCGGACTGGCAATTGAAGACATACTTGAATGCGCTTAATAAAATCGATAATCAATTCTAGCGTATCTGACTTGTTGCAAAGAAACTCGAGCCATGTATACCGTGAATAGTCATCTATCATTACTAAGACGTATTTCTTTCCGTTGATAGACGCTGTTCGCAATGAGCCACAAAGGTCCGTATGAAGAAGTTCTAGTGTAGATGAGGTTGATGATTCAGTTTTGGACTTGAATGAGCTTCGCTTCATTTTGCCCATCTCACATGCAGAGCATAGTGAGTCTTTCTTAAACCTCATTTCTGATAGACCTTAGACCAGACCTTGACTCTATAGCTTAGCTTTAAATCGGAAATTTTGATGAGACAAGCGACGATGCCACGTCCACGATTGTGCTTTAGATGCTTTGGCTAATAGGCATACTAGACATGTGGCAAATAGTGTTGGAAAATCTACATAATATAGATTTCCATGGCGCTCAGCTTTGAAGACATCGTAACCATCGGGATCCTCAAGATAGCAATGAGTTGTTGTGAAGCGAACTTGATATTTCATGTCACAGAAGTAACTGGTGCTAAACAAATTATGATCAAGTCCTTCAACATATAACACCCTTTGAATCTTCACAACTCCATTATCAAGCATGCCATATCCTCTAACGTGTCCTTCTACTTCAGAATTTGCAAAATGAACTGCTCCAGCAGGCTCCTCCACATAGTTATGCAAGAGGTGCTTGAATCCTGTCATGTGTCGTGAACATCCAGAATCTAACACCCACAGTCGACAGGCCTGCAAAAGAGACAATTAGTTTTGCTTAGGTACCCATATCAAGATGGGTCCTTTGCGGTTAGCACCGAGCAATTCAGGAATATCAGCAGGTTTAACTTTCACTCTCCATTCGTAACGGGGTTTTCGAACCCATTTCCAAACCATTTTAACATTTAATTCCTGAAAGTGCTTTTTATAACTTGGATTGGTAACCTTATCCCGAAACACTTTGGGTTGTGTGGAAGAATTAGAATTAGACTTAAGGTTCAGTTTAGCTTTTCTTTTATTCTTTTTGGACTTAGGAGTGGAGTTGTATTTGAAAGAATTATCCCAACAGTGTTTGCAATATAGATTCTTTCAAGCACAAGTCATAAACTTAGATTTATCGGAACAAATCTTACATTCATGTCCATCAAAAGAATTACTTTTCAAAATAACACTGTCTGAAGTACAACTGTTTGTAACAGAAGTTTCACTAAAATTCAAACTATTCTTTTTATTCAAACTATCATCCTTATTCTTCTTACTCCTTCCAACTCCATTTCCTTTTATATCAGAAACAGAAACAGGAATCTTGTTAGTCTCTAACTTAGAGGGTGGTTCTTTTCTAGAGTTTCTTGAAGTCTCACCCTTCTCAAAAATACTAGGTGGATATTCAGGACCCTCAGAGTAAACAACTGAAGGTTTTGCAGGAGCATCAAATTCTGGATTAGTTCTTACTTTCCAGCTTAGATCATTGAACATCTGTTTATCATTTGAAGCATTATTAAACAAAGTAATTCTCAAATCATTGATCTCTGTGCAAAGCTCTTGATTTTCTTTCAAAGATTTTTCAAGTTTAAATTTGAGATCAAAGTTTTCATCTTCAACATCATCAAGAGACTGTTGCAATATATCAATTTGCTTCATCAATTCAGATGTATGATCACTCACAGAATTTGACTCCTTTGCAGTAGAAACAGGATCAGAATCTGAAGCATTCATGATTTCAGAAAACCTTTCCTCGGTCATGTTTTCAATAAACTCCATTTTGTCATTTTAAGAACAAGATCCATTCGTGATGACAGTTTCTTCTTCAACCTCTTCAACAAGTAAATGTTTAGAAGCAATGGGATTTGAGACTGATGTTATAGTTGATAGATCAACATCCGATTCATACTCATCATATTTGCATGCAGTCTTAGGTGGAACCGTGTCATTGCTGACTGATTCTTTTGAAGATGTGGTAAACAGTGAATCAACCTCAGCCAATTCGATTTTTCGAGTCTCATAGCTTTTGTTTAAATCACTATATTTAAAACCAACTGATTTAAAAGAATTTTGAGAATCAGTGTCACAAGACTTGTTTTCTCCCATTTCTTCTTTACCTTTGGTCTCTGTAAAAGGTTTAGGAGTACTTGCTTCAACAAAGGTTGCACGAATGTTAGGAATGGGTCTGATTGTGGAGCCAAATTTATCAAAATTATTCAAGTGCTCTGGTGCCTTTTTCAAAACATCGTTAATTGGCAGACCCAAACCAGGTTTATGTTTATAAAACCTTTCATCTTGGAGTTTATTGGTCAACAGATTTAATGTCTGCTCAGTCTGACCTCGTTTCATGTTAATATCCTCCAATTTCTTGATTTTGGTGAAAGCTTCATTTCTTTCTTGAAAACAAACTTCAAATTTAATTTTATACTCACCCTTTTCAGCATTGAGATTTACAAGATCCTATCTAAACCAGATATTTTTCGTTTTAAAGATTCTTTCTCAGCTTTTAAACCATCCTTTTCTTTTTCTTTTTCTTCCACAACAACTTTTAGCAAAGCGTTTTCATCACGAAAAATCAAAACATTTTGATGTGCAGAGCTAAGTTTACCTTTTAGTAAAGCAAATTCATCTTTCATATTATGTATTTGGGCCATCAAAGATTCAATAAGTTCAGAATTATCACTTACCTCAGAGTTCGCATCTTCGGAATGTGCCTCAAAAGCTTCATTGTCACCATCGAGTTTTGCCATGTAGGAAACTTGAGTGAAGTGCGCCTGCTCCTCGTCATCAGAACTTTGGAACAACCAGGTTTCCTCTTCAGCCAAAAGCACCTTTCCTTCTTCACCTTTCCTGAGTTCTTTACTTTCTTGAACTTGAAATCTCTAGTGAAGTGCACAAATTTGCCGCAGTTGTAGCATCTGCCCGATTCATCCTTTCTTTCTTCTTTCTTCTCCTCTCTCTTTTCTTCTCTTCTATCTTCCTTCATGTCATCTTTCCTCTCTTCTCGTCTGTCCTCTCTTCTTCCATACCTTGGCTTGTATCGCATTTCAGACTTCTCTTTCTTATGCCCTTCATACTTGGGCTTCGAGTAGTACTTTTTCTTGCCAAAGCTCTTCTTGAATTGCCGAGTTATCATGGCCAAGTTCACAGAGAACCTCTGTAAGTCATCATCAGAGTCAATCTCCAGTTCTTCATCACTCGAAGCAGAATCGGATTCAGTAACCCCGTAACAAAAGCTTTAGATACTTTCTTCTTTGACCTTGTAGAAGACATAGGACCAGAACTTGAACTTTTTCCTTTGCTGGCTATGAGAGCCACAGAGTCCTTCAGATTTTTGGACTCGTTGTTAATAGTTGTCACCTCTTCTTCATGCTGAGCAAGAGTAGAAAAAATATCAGTGACGTTCTCTAGAGCCATGTTCATTTGACATTTGAATATTGATGGCAAAGTTCTTCCATTCAGGGTTCAAGTTCTTGATGAACTTATAGTTTATCTCTGAAGCAAATTTTTGAGATATTGTTCCTTCTCAGATCATTTAGAATGATGTTGTATATGTTATAGGTATCAAGCAGTGTCTCTCCTTCCCTTGCATGAAATCCCTCATAGGCATTAATGCACAGATTCTGCTTTACCTGAATTGAAGCTTCACTTCCCTTAAATTGTCTTGCTAGCTCATCCCAGATTTCTTTAGCTGAATCTCGACTGTCTACCCGATTGTATATGTCATTTGGGATGGCCGTTGTCAAGTAAATGAGAGCTTCTTCATCTACCTTGTACAGATCTTTTTCTTTATCAGTGAAGAAGTCATACGGTTTAGGAACAAATTTGTCAGCGATTTCCGGAGAGGTGTCAGTTGTAGCTTGACCCTGTACTCTAATCATTGGATTTACTGGACCAGAGGTGATTGACTCCATGTATTCTCTGTTCTTGTGATTCAGAAACTGGATCATTCTCTTCTTCCCTTGCTGATACTCATTAGCCATGAGAACAGGAGGTTTGGACTGAGAGCCCATTGAGAGAAGCAGGTTCGACATCTTAACTATGTGGTTAGAAATCAAACTTATCTGTACCAAGAGAATCAACTAGATGAGATCGTTAGAATCAAGTATTGGATAAAAGCTACACTTAAAAATTTTCAGAAAAAATAAATTCCCAAAAATAATTAAATGCAGATTTTGCACAGTATAAAACACAAAGAAATAATACTGAAAAATTAAAATGAGAAAAACTGGCGCAAAAGTCTAATTTGCGCTTAAGGACAGTGGCGCAAAGGAAACTTTGCGCGAGAAGAGGGTGGCGAAAGAATGAGATTTGCGCGAGTAGGCAGTGGCGCAAAAGGATGTTTGCGCGATGAACGGGTGGCGCAAACCTGAGGATTGCGCGAATACCTGATGGCGCAAATAGAGCGACCGGGGTCTTGCTTGACCGGTGTCTAGCTCGACCGGTGTCTTGCTCGACCGGGGTCTTGCTCGACCGGAGTTCTGTCCGACCGGACCGGTGTCGACCGGTATGTTGCACGACCGGACAGGTCTTACGACCGGTATAATGTGACCGATAAGGTGCGACCGGTATGTATTTGACCGGTATCTCGACCGATGTGTCGACCGGTGCCCTATGACCGGGATTGTTGTGAGGAGACTAACCGGTATGGTGCGACCGGGATCGTCGGGGTGTTGTGACCAGGGTCGACTGGACCAATGTGTGGACTGGTGAAGTATGTGGCGCAAAACAAAGTTTTGCGCGAATAGGGTATGGCGCAAACTTGGTCGACCGGTGTTCTGACTGGTTGAATAACGACCTATGTTCTTGAAGGTTTCGACCCATAACACGATTTTCAGTCCAGAAATGCACACAAAAACTCAAATTCAATGCAAAAAGCAGACTTTTGTAACCATAAACATATATCGATCAAAACACAATCAAAATCAATGATTAAAAAAAACTTTTAATGCTTCAATTTGAATGGGACAGAGGTCGATTGATATAAGAAACCAGATCCAAGAATTATCAAAAAGCCAATCAATTGATGATTTTGAGTGCAATTAAACTATCAGATAATGTTCTAAAACATAGAACACATCTAATCAAATCAACTTTATGCATCAACTTCATTAATTAATGAAATCAATTATTCACACAGTGAGTTATCGATGAACACGATGAACACAAATTTAATCCAAAAAGGTTGATTCTTTTGGCTCTGATACCACTTGTTAAACCCAGATAACTAGTTGATAAACAATCACACAACACAATAAATATCAAGAGATAAACAGATCAGAATAACATACCACGATCCCTTGATTAATCAATGAAAACCTTGTGTGTGTTCTTGGTACCTTGATACGTAAAGAGAAAATATACGGCCTCCTCTTCACAATAATTATGATTATGATAATAATGAGGATTAAACCTAAAACCTAATTAATTAAACCTATTTATATTTAGGCGTATAGGCCTAATGGGCTTGAGGCCCAATAACAAATAACTATCAACTTATTACAATTTGACGCCTGAACTTTAATCTTGAATACAATTACTGATCCAACATGACCCTCATAATTTCAGATGCTTCAATTGTGGGAAGCCATGTCACTTTTCAAAGGATTGTCGCTTTAAGAAAGTAAAGAATTCAGAATACTATGCCAAGAAGTCACTTCTGGTGAAAAAGCAGGAGGAGGGAAAGGTATTGATGGCCGATGAAGAAAATTGGTTGTGTGAAACTTCAGATGATGAGGAAGCACATTTCAAACAAGTCTGCATGATGGCCAAAGTGGAAGAAGAGCCTCAACCTGTTCATCATTCCGATTCTGAGGTAAGCAATCAATCAGACAATTCTGAGGTAGTTCAAACTTTCATTTCCCAAATTCAGTTTATGGAAAATGAATTTAATGTGCTAAAAGAGAAACTTAGCCTTGAACGACAAACAATGATGAATTTTCGCGATGAAAATGCATTATTGAACGTTGTTATCGAGGATAAGGAAAATGAGAAAAATGTTTTAAAAAAGGAGAAAGTTGATTTATCTTTCAAGATCACTGAGCTCCAAAAAGACTTCGTGAACTTGAATTCTAAGAAAGGTGAGTATAAGATTAAATTTGAAGTTTGCTTTCAAGAAAGTAATGAGGCTTATTGTAAAATCAAACAACCGGAGGATTTACATTTAAAACGTGGACAGACGGAGCAGACTTTAAATATTTTGACAAACAAACTCCAAGACGTAAGATTTTATAATCCGAAATTGGGTTTGGGTTTGTCAGAAAAAGATGTTTTAAAAAGGGCTCCCGAAAACTTATATAATTTTGATAAAATGGGCCCTAATTCTCAAAAGATTCCTGATATACGTGACACGTTTGTGAAAGTCGAGACTTTAATATTTGAAACTCCTAAAAAAAGAAAGGAGGTTGTAGATGATGACCAATCCGGCAGTTGCAATGATTCACAATCTTCAAGTTTTAAATCGGTGAGATTTTAATACGAAGATTTAAATACTAGCTACAAAAGTAGAAAGCTAGAATTTGTAGAATTTGAATCGTTGTTTTCCACACCTATACCTAATGATGAATCAGTAACTGAGGATAAAAATAATCCTGAAACCAAGTGTCAGTATGACGAGTATGAGTCAGATATTAATACTTGTGATCACATTATTATGTCTAAATCTACCATTTTCGATTCTATTAAGGAGGATAAGATAGAAGAGTAAGTTGATGTCACGGATTCTGGTAAAAAGTCTGAGTTCGTCAGTAAAATGTCTGAAGAAATTTTTGAAGAACTGATGAACGCCTCAGATCCTGATCCTATTATAGAAAAGCTTGAGGCCTCAGATGAACGCCTCAGATTCTGATTTGCAAAAACAAATATCTGATTTGCAAAAGCAACTCGAGGAAATTGAAGATAAGAATTTCAATCTTCGATTTATGCTAGATAAATCTTTAGATAAAAACCGAGATCTTGGTAAACAGATTTTTGAAATAAAAGAAAATCTTTTTGAAAAGAATTTGTCAAATCAAAAGGAGTTTGAAAATCAAAAGTTTTTGATAACCATAAATGGAATGTTAGGTCAAACCCGGAGTTTGTGACCTTAGCTAACCCTACAATTGTTTATGCGAAATAGTTTGAAAACCAACCATGTGTTTTTGATGTAGGTGAAACTTCTGGTGTGAAAAATGTTACCTCCTCTTCAAAGAATTTAACTAACTCGATGTCTTTTGGTGTTACAGATGTGAATGGAAAGTATTATGTCCCAATTTCAAGTTATAATTGCTAATTCAATTACGAAAATAAGATGAGAATGATTCAAACAATTAACCTGTTACAATTTAATCACTGAAATTCGTATGCAGACTCTGTGTCCCTTTCTCTCTCTAGAACAGGATACGTACAATGACTTCTCACTTGCAACTATCAACTTCTCTAATCACTCTAGTCATATATCTATTAAAGAAAAACACACACTTACAAAAACACTATTACAAAACACATACAAGACTTTGACTTTGACTTTATTACAAAGAGACTTTGAGTTGTGTTGAGAGTTGACTTGAGCTTTGACTTGGTTGACTTTGACCTTTAGTCTTCATGATCTTGTATCCAACAAATATATGCTCTAACAATCTCCCCCTTTGGATTCAAGATCATCTCTAAAAGATTTTGCAAATCAATCTCCCCCTTAAGCTCAATTTGTGCAATCTCCCCTTTTGTATAACACAAACTATCTTCCCTTTTGATTGATCTTTAACAACTTTATTTCGTCTTGTAGACTTCTTGTCAACTCATATCACCTTCAGAAAGAAACATAGGCATTGAAGTACAATCTCCCCTTATCTTCAAAGATAAATCTGTATTCTTCCAATATCTGTCTTCAAGAATAATAACAATCTCCCTAAGGTTGTAAAACCTCTTTCAGACATCGGAAAGAAATTATCTTCAAATTCAGCTCAGTTTGCTTCAGCAAATTGTCTTCAAAGAAAATTTCAGTAAAATTCAGCTAGCTTTCTGAAATCTTTGAATTTTCTCTTTCCGCTTTCAACAAACTTTCTTCAAATTCACTGTCTTGACACAAACTTTCTCAATAACCTTCTTTAACAACTTTCTTTCACAACTATTTCTTGATCATTTCTCCCATCTATAACATTTCTAACACACATTTCTTGATTCTCTCTCCCCCTTTTTGATGAAAAAGCACTGAAATCATCAAAACTTTCTCAAGAAATGTCATTGACCCTTCCTGACCATTGATCTTTTATACTGAGCCTCCGATTCTTTATCGATCCAAAAGATATGCATCTGAATCTTTGCAAATTCAGAAAAAATATGAGTGTAACACCTGAATCAACAAATGAATCAGTTGAAGTGCCTATCAGTAACACGAAGTCACTGTGTGTTACGAATACACATTGGAAAGGATCTTTTTGATGTTCACTCCCCCAGGTCTTCCATTCAATCATCGAATAACACAAGTTTATTCTATGAACGTTTTGACAGAAAAACGAATTATCTGTGTGCTCGTGCTTGTTTATGAAAGAATTAAGCACAGATGATTGCTTTTTATAGGCTCAAAATTGTGTAAACCATTGAGACAACAACAGTTAAACACAGAGTCAATTGTGCATGATCGAAGTGCGAATGTGGGGTAGACTCCCTCTTTTTCAATATCCGGATTTTCCAAATGAAAACCAGATAGATTATGTGTTGCGTCCCCTTGAAATATGAAACATCTTTTTTAGAAGAAAATGAGAAGTTGGCATGGGCTAGTTGCCTATTTCAATGACGTTCACCAAAGAATTGTGAAACATCAGTAATGTGGCTGCCCGGCTAAAAAAAATTGGTGCAGAGTTTGATATTCTTTTACTCTGTTCTCACACCCTCTTTCTTTTAATCATTAAGCTCGTTTGTAACCAAACTCTCATTTCCATTCTACCTCATCACACAAACCCACACTCAGTTATTTTAACTCCTCACTCTTCAATTACTCAAGGATTAACTTCTTGGGTAGGAAACACTGGTTAACGTGAATCCATAGAAGTTTCAGTTTAGCTCACACAATGAACCCATGCAATCCTATAAGTACAATGTTGCTTAAAATGGTTTAACTTTGCAGTTAAAAAACATGTAAAATACTAGTCAGATGTTTGTATGCTCAAAGATGTAATCATGAAGATTCGAGCATTTTAAACATTGAGGATATTTCAAAACAAGTATATTGAATGAATGAAATGAATACAAGAAACTTGTTTGAAAATCTGACATTGTATGATAAAGATCAAATAGAATGATTTAGCGATGAAGGCTTATGTTAAGACTTATTTTGTAGTTATCATGGTATTTATTTTCCTTAGTCTTTTCTGTGTTTAGAGTGCTTTTCTGTATTGTTAAGACTAGGGGTATTTAAGTCCCCTTGTAGCCTTTATTTTGTAATTTTGGAGATCATATTGAATATCAGAGCTAATATGAATCTGAGAGGACTGAGAGAATTCGATTTAGTTTCTGAATTTGTGGATTAAAGCAGAAAATTTGATCGATTTTCTTGATTTTTTCAAAAAAATCTCATTTTTTTTGTTTTTTCATCAAATTCGGACTGGTTTTAAGAAGAATTGTGTTGCAAATTGGTTCATCGGACTCGTTTTTAATTGTTGAACAGTGTTGATTCATATAATTTTGCATGAAAACCAGGTTTTGATCATCGATTTTGAGATTTAGTGATTTTCTACAAAACTCGTTTTGACGTACTGTGACTTTCTTGAAATCTCGATTTTGTGGTTTTTAATCAATTTTGTTGATTGAAAAGTGTCTGAAACCTGTTTTCGTTCATTTCTATGTGAATTAGTTGCATTAAATTCATGGATATAATCATGTTTTGCAAGTTTTTCTTGATTTTCAGAGGTTTGGGCCAGATCTGAACTTTGCGCTAGTTCATCTCAGCTTTGCGCGAGTTCATCCAGTGCGTTTGCGTCTTCAGGGTGTTTTCACGAGAAGTGCAACTTTTTGCTTTGTGTTCATCACGCAAAGTAAATTTTGCGTCTCCCATACATCAAGCAAAGTATAGTTTGCGTCTCATTCAGCTCACGCAAAGCTACTTTGCGTATTCCTCAGCTCACAAGAATTTCTATTTGCGTTACAAGCTTCGAACGCAAAGCTCAGTTTGCGTCTTCTTCGCATCACGCAAAGTTCAGTTTACGTTTTCAATTGGTCACGAAAAGCTTGGTTTACGTCTTCAACGCTTCACGCAAAGTTCGTTTTGCGTCTTGCTTGGCTCACGCAAATCTCTTTTGCGTCTTTCACTACTCACGCAAACCTCCAGTTTGCGCCAGTTTACCATATTTTAGACTTTGATTTTTCAGACTGTGATTTTGTCAAAATGTCTCTTCAAGCTCAAATATACAAGAACGACTTGATGATGTCTTTGGGGTCTGACACTCGACCTCCTGTGCTGATAAATGAAAACGAATTTCAGCAGTGGCAAGACTGATTCATAAATTTCATAGAGCGACAACCAAATGGTGACAATATGATGAAATCGTTGACTGAGGGTCCTATGGAGAGACTTATGAAAGAAATACCAGCTACTGCAACTACTCGGGCTACAAGAGTTGAAAAGTCTATAAGAGAGTATGATGCTGATGAGCTCTTAAGATATCAAGCTGATAGTCAAGCAAAGTTAAATCTGATTCTTGCTCTACCAAATTCAATCTACAACAGAATTGACTGTTTCAAGCAAAATCCTATGCTCATGTGGACTCAATTGGAAAACATAATGCTTGGATCAGCTGTGGCTACTCAATTCCGTCAGACTAGATATATGAACAATTTTGAGGAGTGCAAAGCTAAAGATGGAGAAACTCTGAAAAGCGTGTTTGATAGATTTTCGGCGGTGATCAATGATCTGTACAAGATAAAAGTGACAAAGACTGAATTAGAAGCCAATCTGAAATTTCTGAATGCTCTTCAACCAGAGTGGAGCAAATCATGTCATAGGATGAGGAATGATGTCAGGATTTCCACAATGCCAATTCAAGAACTTTACGAAATCTTGATGACTGATGAGAACATGGTTCAGGAGAAGAAATCTTAGGTGGATAAAAAGAATAAGCCAAAGATTGTGGATCCGATTGCTTTACTTGCTAGCCAACTGGCTGAACAAGTTTTGACAAAAAATGTTTATGATGGTTCAACTGAAGATGATGGTGAAGCTCTAGAAAAGGCTATGATCCTCCTCTCTCAACATTATCAAAAAAAGTTACAGCACAGATCAGGATCAAACAATCTTCACTTCACATCCGGTTCAAAAAAAGTGGAACCCGATGCTCCATCAAAGCCATATACTCCAAAGTATGAACTTGCTAAAGTAGTTGATCCGAAAAAGGAGTGTAGAGTGAAGGTTGTCAAAGATTCGGCTTTCTACAGAAAGAAGTTGGAATTGGCAGATAAGAGAGAAAATGGAACTATTCTGCTTGCTGAGGAAGAGTATTGGCTTGACCATTCTGATAACGAGGCTGAGAATGAGGAAACAGCTGCCATGTGTTTCATTGGGGACGAAAAGAGCAATGATTAAGAAGAGGATACTTCAACAGATGAGTCTGAGGTAATTTTTGAGTTCGATTTTAATTTCATTTCTTCTCAACTGAATGTGATTGTCAATGCTTTACATGATTTTCGTTCAAAGTTCATATCTGAAAAGCATGATAATCAAGAAAAGTTTGTTTTGATTGAAAATGTTGGGAACTGAAGAATTCATCAAGTATGGTTAATACTGCTGATTCAGAGTTAATACTGCTGATTCAGAGTTAATACTGCTAGAAGACATAAAGGTTAATACTGCTGAGTGTTACTACTGCCAGTGTTAATTAATACTGCTTGAACAAAGTTAGTACTGCTTAGCTAGTTAGTACTGCTAGTGGTTAGTACTGCTTAGTAGTTAAGGCTGCTAGAAGGAAGTTAATGCTGCTGAAGATTAATACTGCTTATATGATGAAGATTCGTATGAAAGGATATACATGGAAGCTTAGAGATATACATAGAAGATATACTGAAGATATTTTATTCATTGTAATTATCTTTGTATTCAGTATATATATATAGTATTGTTTAGAATAGGAAATAATAACAATTTTTTTAGTTTTGATTATTTTAGAGAAAATCAACCTCAAGGCATAGATCCTAATTCTAGAGAAGTAGAATTCGTATTGGTGAGTCTGTTCATCAATATTGAGGTTGAGTGTGTAATTCTGTAACTTCAAAGCATTCAATACAAGTTTACAGTTTGTTCCTAATATTTTCTGTATTGATTTACTATTTCATTGGATATCAAAGTGTTATTCCGCAAACTTCTTTGATATTGTTTCTGAGAATTAATTCTTGTTGAGAATTCGATCCTGACAAGTGGTATCAGAGCTAAATTCTCTCAGAAACAGTTATTCATCATGGAAAATCTTACAGAATCAAGCAGTACTTTGGTCTCAAAAGTTCCAATGCTCAGATCCAATGAATTTGACATGTGGAAAATCAGAATCAAGCAATATATTCTCCTCACAGATTACTCTATGTGGGACATCATTGAGAATGGCCCATCTGATGGAGGAAAGATTGGTGAAGATGGCAAAAGAACTCCTCCAAAGACAGATACAGACAGGAAATCAAGACAGACAGAGATGAAAGCCTTGAGCACACTGCTCTTGGCCATTCCAAATGAGTATCAACACCAATTCTGCAATTGTACTGATGCACAGATGCTCTGGAATGCTCTAGAGAAGAGATTCTCAGGTACTAAAAGTACCAAGAGAAATCAAAAGGCAATCTTAAAACAACAGTATGAAAACTTCATCTCAACTAAGAATGAGTCCATGACTCAAACTTTTGACAGGTTTAATAAACTAATTGGTGAACTAGCTACTATGGGAGTACAGATTGATCAAGATGATGTGAACAGAAAGTTCTTAAGGTCCCTTGGAGATGAATGGACCATGTACACTGTGTCATTCAGACAGAATGATCAGTTGGAAGACAAAGAACTTGATGATCTGTACAATGATCTTAGAGTATTTGAAGCTGAGGTGGAGGCAAAGAAGAAGCCTTCTGGATATGTTCATAATGCTGCACTCCTATCAGCATCAATTGATTCTACTGCTAACCCTTAATCAGTTAATGCTGCTAATGGATCAAATTTAGATAAAGGCACTGATTATGTATTTGAAGCTCTTCTTTCTAATCATGGAAATTCTTCTTTGATCAATGATGACTTAGAACAACTTCATCCTGATGATCTGGAAGAGATGGATATTAAATGGCAGATGGCCATGCTCTCCATGAGGGTTAAGAAGTTTATAAAGAGGACTGGAAGAAACAACTTCTCACAAAGAAGAGAAGATGGAGCAGGGTTTGATAAATCAAAGGTAGAATGCTACAAATGCCATCTGAAGGGACATTTTGCTAGAGAATGCAGAAGTGGAATGTCTCACAACAACAACCATCTACAAGCTCAATCTGGAAGCTTCAATAACAACAGAAACTCTGCTCAAGCCCTTGTTTCTCAACAAGGAATGGGGTTTGATTGGAGTGATCAAGCAGAAGAAGCTATTCAGAATCAAGCTCTTATGGCTAAAGTATCTGATCTCCCATCTGAGGTAAGTTCTAATCTCTGCTCTAAAACTTGCATAGACACTGTTAAAAGGTACAGGGATCACAATCAGAAGATGAGTGATGACCTTAAGAGACTAGAAAAGGATATAAAAGACTATGTGAGGATAGTAGAGAGATTTGAAGATCAAATCAAAGGTTTTCAAGCCAATGAACTACAACACTCATATGACACCAATTACTGGCAGTGGGAGAAAAAGGATTTAGAACTTAAACTGACCAAATCTAAAGAGGAGAGTGAAAAACTGAAAGAGGAGTTAACCAAGGTTAAGCTTGATGTAGAAAAGTTTTCCAATGCTTCTAAAGCAATGGACTCCTTACTGCAAAATCAGATTCATGATAAATTAAGAAGAGGAATTGGGTATAATGCCACACCTCCACCATATAACAACAATTACATTCCTCCTACTTCAGACCTGTTAGACACCAAAGATAGGAAGGACTTGCCTGAGGGAGCCACTGAAATAGATCCCTTAGATGAGGAAATTGTTGAGGATAAGACTGAGAAAGAGGTTGGCAAGAGTAAGGAGAACAAGGTGAGTGGTGAGATTTCTATAGAAAACAACATTATCACCAATGAGGATTGTGGAAGGGCTTGGATCAAATCCAAGAACATAGAGAAGACAGAGGAAAAGTCTGGTAAGGTCCATTATAAACAGACCACAGTTGTGAATCCAGGTCCTTGCAAACAGTGTGCTTGTAAGAAGAATGAGCCCCAAAAACAGGACAAAAAGAGGGGAAATCAAAGAAACTGGAATAATCAATGGGCACATAAACAAGGGGTTGATCTGAGTAAAATCAATAGACCAAAACCTTGTTTTATCTGTGGAAAATTGAATCATCTTGCAAAATTCTGTTATTTCAATCCTATGAACCAAAGAATGAATTTCCAAAGATCCATGCAAAAACCCTTTAATTATAAGAAAATTGAAAAGAACCATGTGGCTAAGAAAACTGTTAAAACTACAAGTCATATGAAGAAAAAGTATTCTGTTAAAGAAAGTGTCAATATGTGGATTCCTAAAAGCACTAAAACTGTTAGTACTGCTACCACAAATAGTGCTGCTGACAATGATAGTGCTGCTAGAAGTAATACTACTGCTAACAATGTTAATGCTGCTAACAATGTTAATGCTGCTAACAAGGTTAGTACTGCTAAACCTGTTAGTACTGCTACACCTGTTAGTACTGCTAACTCTGTTAGTACTTCTAAGGTTAGTACTGCTTCCAGTGTTGATTCTGCTAAGCCAATCATATTGACAAAGTACTCTAATAAAGAGTGCTCTGAGTTTAAAAACCTCATTAAAAAGGAATGTAAATACTTTGATGAGAAAGGAAGACCCAAGATCACTTTGGCTTGGGTCCCCGATCATACTAATTGATTTATTTAATGTGCAGGGCAACCAACAGCTCAAGGGAAAGAGCATATGGCATGTTGATAGTGGTTGCTCTAGGCACATGACTGGCAACATGTCATGCCTTCAGGATTTCAAGCAAATTAATGGAGGACATGTTGCATTTGGAGACAATCTTACTAGTGGTAAGATAAGTGGAAAAGGTAATGTCACCAAAGGTAAGATGACATTTGAGGATGTCTACTATGTTGATCAATTAAAGTACAACCTGTTAAGTGTATCACAGGTTTGTGACAAACAACATAGTATATTATTTACTAACACTGAGTGTATGATTCTTGCTCCAGGGTTCAAGGTAGTTGATGAAAGCATGATACTACTTAGAACTCCAAGAAAGGACAATGTTTACTGTCTTGATTTGGACAATGTTAATAGTGATTCATCTTTAAATTGTCTTGTTTCAAAAGCTTCTATAGATGAATCCTCCCTTTGGCACAGAAGGATGTGTCACATGAATTTCAAGACTATGAACAATCTTGTTAAAAATAACCTTGTAAGAGGTTTACCTTTAAAAGTCTTTTCATGTGATGATCATTGTGTTGCTTGTCTTAAAGGCAAACAACACAAAACTTCTCATAAGACCAAAGAGTTAAATTCTGTTTCTTCTTGTCTCCAGTTATTGCATATGGATCTGTTTGGTCCTACAAATGTTATGAGTATAGGAAAGAAATCTTACTGCTTGGTTATTGTTGATGATTACTCCAGATTTACTTGGGTATATTTTCTAAGGACTAAGGATGAAACAAGTGGTCTTATCAAATCTTTATTCTAAGAATTGAAAACCAAACTAATCAAAGAGTAAAAGTCATTAGATCAGATAATGGAACTGAATTTAAAAATCATGATTTAAACACTTTTTGTGAAGGAAAAGGTATTGAGAGACAATATAGTGCTCCTAGGACTCCTCAACAGAATGGTGTTGCTGAAAGGAGAAATAGGACACTAATAGAGGCTGCTAGATCTCTGTTGGCTGATTCAAAATTGCCAATTACATTCTGGGCTGAAGCAGTTAATACTGCTTGTTATGTCCAAAACAGAGTTCTAGTGGTCAAGCAAAAGAACAAGACCCCATATGAGCTTTTAAATCAAAGAAAACCTTTTATTGGTTTCTTCAAACCTTTTGGGTGTCCTTGTACAATTCTAAATACCAAATCTCACTTAGGTAAGTTTGATAGCAAAGCAAATGATGGATTTCTTGTTGGATATTCATCTCAGAGTAAGGCCTACAGAGTTTTTAACTCTTCTTCTAGAATAATTGAAGAAAGTGACAATGTCAAATGCAATGAGAACACACCAAATCCTGTTGGGTCTGGACCTCAGTGGCTATTTGACATTGATTCACTAACTAACTCTTTTGGTTTCAGTAATGAGTATACAGGAACAGATGGTGGAGAATCAGAGATCACACAAGTTCAAGAAAGTATATCTAAATCTGTGATTTTTCCCATACCCACAGTAAATGAAGACTGTGAAAAGGAATCATTTACTGAACCAAGTCAGAGTGAAGAAGACACTAGAGATGAGGAGACTCAAGAATCAGAAGTGACATCTGAAGACACTTCAGTTGAATTGCATGACTCTAATCTAGAGGCTGGACTGAATGTAGAACCTAGTCATAACACAAGAGTTCAAAAGAATCATCCTCCACAGTTGATAATAGGTGATGTCTCTTCTCCCATGATGACTAGACATCAAAGCAGGCTTCAGGAAATGCAAGATCAACAGCATACAGTGCTCTCATGTTTTCTATCCCAGCTTGAGCCTAAAAAGGCACATGATGCTATGAAAGAATCTAGCTGGATAGAAGCAATGCAAGAAGAATTGTTACAGTTCAAGCTACAAAATGTGTGGGATCTAGTAGACCTTCCTAAAGGTCACAGAGCAATTGGCACAAAATGGATCTTCAGAAACAAGAGAGATGAAAGAGGTATTGTTATAAGAAACAAAGCAAGGCTGGTAGATCAAGGCTACACTCAAGAAGAGGGCATAGATTATGAAGAAGTTTTTGCACCTGTAGCTAGGATAGAAGCAATCAGACTATTCCTAGCCTATGCTTCTTACATGAACTTCAAAGTCTACCAAATGGATGTAAAAAGTGCTTTTCTCTATGGGTCAATTGAAGAAGAAGTATATGTCTGTCAACCACCAGGGTTTGAAAACCCAAGCTATCCAGACAGAGTATACAAATTAAAGAAAGCACTTTATGGACTACATCAAGCCCCAAGAGCATGGTATGACACCCTGTCATCCTATCTCTTGGAAAATGACTTTGAAAGAGGAGTCATTGATAAGACTCTATTTATCAAAAGAAAGAAGAAGGATATCTTGCTGGTCCAAATATATGTTGATGACATTATTTTTGGTTCTACAAGAAACAACATGTGCAAGGAGTTTGAGGATTTAATGCATCAAAGGTTCAAAATGAGTTCCATGGGGGAACTTACTTTCTTCCTTGGACTCCAAGTTCAACAGAAGTCAGATGGCATTTTTATATGTCAATCCAAGTATGTGCAGGATATTCTAACCAAGTTTGGTTTCTCAGAATCAAAACCTGCCAGCACACCTATGGAAACACACAAGCAGATCACAACAGATCTTGAGGGGGAGGATATGGATGTGCATCTTTATAGATCCATGATTGTCTCTCTCATGTATCTCACAGCATCAAGGCCAGATATTATGTTTCCAGTCTGTGTATGTGCAAGATTTCAAGTTAGGCCAAAGCAATCTCACTTTCAAGCTGTTAAGAGGATATTTAGATATCTCAAAGGGCAACCCAGATTGGGACTTTGGTATCCTCATAACTCACCTTTTGACCTAATAGCATACTCAGACAGTGATCTAGGTGGGGCAAACTTGGACAGAAAATCTACTTCTGGAGGATGTCAGTTTTTGGGTGCTAGACTAGTCTCATGGCAGTGCAAGAAACAAACCACAGTATCCACATCTACAACAGAGGCAGAGTACATAGCAGCTGCAAGTTGCTGTTCTCAAGTCTTATGGATTCAGAATCAAATGCTGGATTATGCGGTAACCTTTCTACACACTCCAATCTTTATTGACAACAACAGTGCTATTAGCATTGTAAATAATCCAGTCAAGCACTCAAAGACAAAGCACATTGAAATCAGGTATCACTTTATAAGAGATTGTAATGAAAAGAAACTTATTCAAGTTGTCAAAGTTCACACTGATAATCAGTTTGCTGATCTATTCACTAAAGCTTTTGATGTGGGTAGATTCACTTTCTTGGTAACAAGTGTGGGAATGATAAACTCTGAATAATCTTCTTCTCAAAAAGTGGTTTTATACCTGTATATGTTTATTCTTGGTGTTACTAATCTTCTTTTTCAGGATATGCATAGCAGTACTCAGTATTTAGCAAGTTTAAAAGGAGTAAGTATAGTTAATACTGCTTTCAGTTAATACTGCTTGTGGTTAATACTGCTTTCAGTTAATACTGCTTTCAGTTAGTACTGCTTTCAGTTAATACTGCTTGTGGTTAATACTGCTTTCAGTTAATACTGCTTTCAGTTAATACTGCTCGTGGTTAATACTGCTTTCAGTTAATACTGCTAGTGGTTAATACTGCTTTCAGTTAATACTGCTAGTGGTTAATACTGCTTAGTAGTTAATGCTGCTAGTTAGTTAATACTGCTAGCCGTTACTACTGCTAGTAGTTAATACTGCTCTAGGTTAATACTGCTTATATTCCGAATACTATAAATACTTTTTGCCCGCCTAAAAGTTCATAACGACTCTTTGCATACTGTTCTCTTGCGCTCAAAACCTTTTCTCTCTCAAGTTCGAAGTTTTCAGGCAAGTTTTCACTAAGATCAATGGCATCCATGACGTTCATCGACGAGCACAACGAAATTGCGATGCTACAAAAGCCAAAGCAAGCTTCAGGATTTCATCAGATTGTGGATTTCCTCAAGTCAAGCCACATTGCTCATGCTCTTACTGTATCCCCTACAATCTACATTGAGCACGAAAGGCAGTTCTGGGCTAATGCAACCATTGTTGTGGAAAATGGTGTGCAAATGATCAAGACAAGAATCTGTGATCACTCACTTACAGTTACTGAAGAAGTTATTCGCATCAGTCTACGTCTAGACGATGCATCTGGTATAACTTCTATCCCAAATGATGAACTGTTTTCAAATCTTACAAGAATGGGGTATGGAGGCCCATTGGGTGTTTTCAAATTTTCTAAAGCTAAATTCTCACCCCAATGGCGTTTCTTTGTCCATACTCTTATGCATTGCATATCCAAAAAGACTACTGGATGGAGTGAGTTCAGCAGCACTATTGCTTATGCTTTGGTGTGCTTGGCCACTGCCCGAAAGTACAATTTTTCTAAAATGATTTTCAATGATCTTGTCTCAAACATGGGAAACAAAAAGAGCTTCTTTATGTATCCCAGGTTTGTTCAAGAAGTTATTACTAATCAATTGACGGATATACCTCAACCTGTTGGGGTATATGTACCTAAACCCCCAAAGGCAAGGTTTTCTCAAATATGAGAAGATCTGCTGGGGACTCTGAAGGAGTTGACACCTCATTGTTCTCTACAATGATGGTGGTGTCCCAAACCAATGAAGGTATGGCAGCAGGGTCAAGGCCCCCATTAGACAAACCCACTGCTAGCCAAGCCCAACCTTCCCTCTCAAAATCAATTCCACAGTCCCTTCTGAATAAGCCCACTTCTACAATTACCCAAACTTATCAAAGAAAACAGGTAAAGAAGGCTCCTTCCCTTCTTGTACCATCACCAACTAAGCCTTTAAGCCCTCTAAGGGAGAATTCTCCCCTAGAGAATATCCAAAGGGAAACCACAAGGGTATCTCCCAACCCAAAGGAGGTGCTCTCTGAGGAGGAGGTAGAGCATATGGGTGATGAGGCTGCCACTACTCCTGCTAGCACAGAGGAGGAAAGTGGTAACATCAATAAGACCTCCCCCATGGCAACTTTGAATGAGCAATCATTTGAAGGTCCCTGGTGCCAAGAAACCACAGGGGTGGATAGTGCTTCTGCTAGGCAGAAGACTTCCACTACTAAAAGATCCAATGATCCTTCAATAGGGGGTAACACTCCTGGAGAAGGTGAGGACAGATATAACTATGATGAATTGATGGAGGCAATGGGCAACATCAACATGGATGTACTCAAACAGGGCAAAGATATAGAAGAGCTAAAACTCATAGTACTGTCACAACAAGAACAAATCATCAAGTTGAAGCAAATGGTAAGGAAACTGATTCTACAAAAGAAGAAGAAACAATTTGTGCTCAGAAGGAGGAAACCAGTGACTGATGCTTCCAAAAAGGGGGAGTCTGAAGCTGATGCCAAAGCTAAGGGGGAGCAAGAGGAAAAACATAATGTTGAGGGGGAGAATGAGCAAGCAGCAGAAACAGAGCCAGCAGCAGAAACCATTAATACTGCCAGTTCAAGTAAAGCAGCAGAAATGGTTAATACTGCTGAGCTGAAAGAAGCAGCAGAACAAGTAAAAGAGGTCCTTACAGAGCTTGAGGTTGCAGAAACACTCATCAAAGCAAAACATGATACTCCCAAGGTCACCTCAAAGGCCAAAGGAGTTGTCATAAAAGAAAGAGGTGATGCAGCAAAGAACTCTAGCATTGAGAAGGAGATGGGTAAAGATAAAGGAAAGGCAAAGTTAGTTGAATCTGATAAACCAATCAAAAAGCAGAAGCTGATTGAATCAGATGAAGCTCTAGCTAGAAAGATACAGGCTGAATTTGAAGAAGCAGAAACCATGCAAGTGCTAAAAGATAGAGAGATAGCTAAAGCAATGGCTGCAGAGTTAAACAAAGCCTATCAACAAAGCTTAGCAACAGAACAAGCCAAGCAAAAAGCCACATCTTTGAGGAAGTCTGAAAAGATCAAAATGGCTACAAGGAAAAGACAACCTTCAAAGACATACCTGGGTGCTCAAGAGAGAAAGAAAATGATTACTTTCCTCAAGGGTGCAGTAGGTGTCAAGGTAGAGATGTTTTAAAAAATGTCTTTTGAGAATCTCAAGAAGATGTATGATGCTGAGAGAATAAAGCTTCAAGGGGATGATCTTGCAAGGGTTGAAATGGAGAAAAGAATGAAAGAAAGCAATGATTTCTTACAAAAACCATTCCCTGATGAGCAAGAAACTCCAGAGAAGGAAATAACAATTGGTGAAAGTCTAAGGACTTTAAAAAGAACAAAGATGATTGCCAGGAGAAAGCCTACAAAGAAGCCTAGATTAGTGGAAGAAGAGGCTGAAAAGGTTGCTGAAGAAGAAGAGGCACCTGAGTCATCTACAATGAAAGAACCTGCAAGTACTGAGGATGTCAAGATGTACATGGTTGTGATGGACAAAGTGCCTGAACCAATTGCAGCAGAACCTGTAGGAGTTAAACCTCCTGAAGTCATTCATTGGGATGTTTTGGAAGTAGATGGCAAGAAGTATATCAGACTGAAGAGAAAAGATGAAAAGTATGAAGTCTACAGTGCTTGGGCTAAAATTGTCAGAACATGCTCAAGGTCTGATATTGAAGAAATGTTTGATATAGGGATGAAGTTGTATGCAGATCAGTTGAAAGCTCCAGGGATTTCAATTACAAAACTGGTGATAGAGTATTTGTGTATGATGTTCAAACCTGAAGAAGTAAAGCACTTGATCAAAGATGTCTTCAAATCAGTAAACAGTTGGACTCTATATGAAATTAGTGGAGTATATACAGTGACTTTGGATTTAAATCACACTGAATACTTCCTAGTGGATAGAGTGTATAATCATAGCAGATTGAAGCTACATGCCATGTTGAAGAAAAAGTTAAGGTGTGTTCCAGATTCAGAAATGGCTAAATACTTGATTCAAAGAACCATCAATCAGAGTTTGGGATTGGATGCAAACACAGGAATTTAGACCATAATGGAGTTTTGGGAGCATCTTGAAGAAGATCTGAAGAACTTGACTTCTTTTTATAAAAGTCAAGTTAGGGGGAGATTGTTGGGAACTGAAGAATTCATCAAGTATGGTTAATACTGCTGATTCAGAGTTAATACTGCTGATTCAGAGTTAATACTGCTAGAAGACATAAAGGTTAATACTGCTGAGTGTTACTACTGCCAGTGTTAATTAATACTGCTTGAACAAAGTTAGTACTGCTTAGCTAGTTAGTACTGCTAGTGGTTAGTACTGCTTAGTAGTTAAGGCTGCTAGAAGGAAGTTAATGCTGCTGAAGATTAATACTGCTTATATGATGAAGATTCGTATGAAAGGATATACATGGAAGCTTAGAGATATACATAGAAGATATACTGAAGATATTTTATTCATTGTAATTATCTTTGTATTCAGTATATATATATAGTATTGTTTAGAATAGGAAATAATAACAATTTTTTTAGTTTTCATTATTTTAGAGAAAATCAACCTCAAGGCATAGATCCTAATTCTAGAGAAGTAGAATTCGTATTGGTGAGCCTGTTCATCAATATTGAGGTTGAGTGTGTAATTCTGTAACTTCAAAGCATTCAATACAAGTTTACAGTTTGTTCCTAATATTTTTTGTATTGATTTACTATTTCATTGGATATCAAAGTGTTATTCCGCAAACTTCTTTGATATTGTTTCTGAGAATTAATTCTTGTTGAGAATTCGATCCTGACAGAAAAGTTGCAAATTTCTCTAAAAGATGAAAAATCTATTTTAATAGACACAAAAGAGAAATTTCAAAAGAAACTGGATGAGTTAGAAAATTCAAATCAGACTTATCCTGATTCTTTGAATGAATTGTCTACTTTAAATCAAAATCTTTCTGATAAAATAATTGTTTTAGAAGGAAAATTATATAAAACAGAACAAACTGAGTAAACAATTTATATGAATAAACCAAGGAGTGAAGAGGCAGTAAAAGAAAGATGGGGTCTTGGTTTTGAAAATCCACATTGTTTAAACAATGTTATCACAAAAATCCCCACTTTGTATAATTTTGATTATCTAAGTCTTGCACATTATGCCCCTCAATTTAAAATTGAGTGGATGAATGCAAAGCAAGAATTAGAAATTGAAAATCAGAAATGAATGAACAACAAGAAAATGGAAATGCCATTTGTCTATACTTCTGAAAATGCCAAATATTTTCCTGATCAATCAAAGAAGTCCAGAAAATCTACAAATGTTTTAAATGTCAATTCTTCCAATAAATCTTCATTATCAACTGATTATTTTGATATGTATGCTAATAACACTAATAAGGAAAGTGTATCTTCTGCTTCGTATGATTCTAGGAAATACATTCCCCCATTAGTGTTAGAAGGTAAGATAGTTGATGTTGAAGATAAATTGGAAGAACAAAGTCTTCAAACTGATTTAGAAAACAGTTTATTTCTTTTTATAATGAAATCAAGTCTTGAAGACAAAATTATTTCTGGATTTTCTCACGATTCCAAGGAAAATACTCAAAATCTTTAAAACAGTGTGCATTTGCGCCACCAGTTGGTAGCGCAAACTGACAACTTGTGCCAGACGTTGGTTGCGCAAAGTTCAATTTGCGCCACCAAAGGGTCGTGCAAACCTCTTCCTGACTTGTGTGTTTTTGAAAATTCTCACTCCAAGGCTAGTTCTACAATGTCGAATGCTCAGTCTGATTTCTTAGATAAAATTTCTTCTTCTAATTCAATTGTTGATGATTCTTCGACGTTAAATGATCAGTATTATAAAACAAAGCGTAAAAGAAGAAGGTCAAAGAAACAGGATAATGTCTTGTCTGAAAATTCTAATTCTTTTTATTCTTCTGTTTCAGATCGGACTGTGAACAAGTCACCGAAGCTGATATGGAGGGTTAAGCAGAAATCAACAGAGTCTGAATTGTTAGGAGATAAATGTGTAGAGAATATTTGTCATTCAGATACATTTGCCTTTTGTAATAAAAACACAAAATATTCAATTCAGCAAATGATTCACATTGCAAAGAATGTCTCATATTCTTCTTCTAATTCTGATTCTGATGATTAATGTTTTTCCTCTATTGATGATTACATTCATGAGTGTTTGAAAAATAAATTTTCGAAAAATAAAAGACACAAATCTAACAAGAAGGGACTCATAAGCATATGGGTACCTAAATCTGTGTAGTTTCTGTATGTGCAGCTTAGTCATTTATGGTATCTGGATTCGGGGTGTTCCAAACACATGACGTGCAATAAATATCTACTTTCCAATTTTAAAGAAAAATGTTGCGGTCGTGTTAAGTTTGGAAACTGTGAGACTGCTCCCATTCTAGGTTATGGTGATCTTGTTCAAGGTAATATAACTGTCAAGAGAGTCGGCTACGTCGAAGGTCTAAGCCACAACTTATTCAGCATCGGTCAGTTCTGTGATAAAGATCTTGAAGTCAACTTCAAATCTAAAAGAGTTGCTGTAAAGAATGATAGTGGCAGGGATTTACTAGTTGGAAAGAGAAGATCCAATTTGTATACCATTGATCTTTCCAAGGTTAAAATCCCACCAGACATCTGTTTGCTATCTAAAGCTTGAGTTAATGAAAGCTGGATTTGGCACCGACGACTAGCTCATCTCAACTTTAAATACATGGATCACCTTGTCAAGACTGATTCAGTGAGAGGTCTCCCCAGTACTTCATTTTCAGAAAGAAGACCTCTGTCAAGATTGTGAGAAAGGAAAGATGAAGAAAGCTTCTCATAAGCCAAAGCCTGAACCCTGCACTTTGGACATTCTTGATCTACTTCACGTTGATTTATGCGGACCAATGAAGACAAAGTGTATTGGAAAGAAAAGATATGTTTTGGTGGTTGTAGATGATTACTCACGATATACATGGGTTAAGTTTCTAAAATCTTAAGATGAAACTCCCGACATTCTCATCAACCTCATCAAAACAATTAAAACAAATAAGCAAAAAGCAGTCAAGGTCGTCAAATCCGACAATGGTACATAATTCAAGAACAACACTCTTCAAGTTTTTTATGAAGATCAAGGTATTCAACAACTGTTTTCTGTTGCACGAACACCGGAGCAGAATGGGGTTGTTGAACGAAGAAATAGAACGCTTGTCGAGGCTGCCAGATCAATGCTTGCTTATTCTGGTCTTCCTTTGTCTCATTGGGCTGAAGCTGTCTCAACTGCTTGTCATACTCAGAACAGATCAATTTTGCATCGCCGATTCAACAAAACATCATATGAGCTTATGAACGGTATCAAACCGAATGTCAAATATTTCAAGTCATTTGGGTGTAAGTGCTATGTTCTGAATGACAGAGACAATCTCAACAAGTTTAGTCCAAAGGCAGATGAGGGTATTTTTCTTGGTTATTCATCTAACTCTGCATCTTATCGAGTCTTTCTTACTTCTGCAAGAAAAGTGATAGAGAGTGTTAATGTCAAATTTGACGAAGCTGCAGATTTGGTTTCTGGTCAATCAGGCTCAGAACCCGTACTTACAGGGAATTTAGCTTCTGACCAACACAGTTCAGAACCTTCGCTACAACCGTCAAATGAGGATCACTCTTCTTCTTTGTTAAATCATTCTGATCTTGATTTTCTTTTTGAGAATTTTTATGATGATGTTCCAAAATCTAATACTGATATTGTTTCAAATGTTTTGAAACAGGATACTGTAAGCGCATCTACTTTCAATTCTGCTGCATCTATCTCTGACACTAATGTTGTTCCAGTACCTCCTGATATTCAAAACAGTATTTCTGAACAACATATTTCTGAACCTGATCTCTCACAATCATAAACTGAGCCTATTCAAGAAGAATTTGTTCAAGAACAACCTATTCAAGAAGAATCTGTTCAAGAATAACCTGTTCAAGAAGAACAACTTCAGGATGAAGAACAAACTGCTACTGTTCAAACAACTCTTCCAGAGTCTGATTCTGAAGTTGTTGAACTACCTCCTTCTCAAGTTGAAACTGTTGATGTTTCTTCTTCTGACATAGAAGCTCCTGAAACTCTCTCTCAACAATTAGAAGTTGTTCAAGAAGTCATAGATCCTCTCCTTCATACCACCAAATGGACAAGATCTCATCCAATTCATCAAATTATTGGTGATCCTCAAGCAAGTGTGTCTACACGTTCCAAGATGGCTACTCCCAACGAATGTCTTTTGACTTGCTTTCTAAGCAAGATTGAACCAACCAATGTATCTGAAGTGTTGGGGGATCCGGATTGAATTATAGCAATGCAAGAGGAGCTCAATCAATTTGACATGCTAAAAGTTTGGAGACTTGTACCACGGCCGAAAGGAAAAAGCATTATTGGCACAAAGTGGATATTCAAGAACAAGAAAGACAAATATGGTATCGTCGTTCGTAACAAAGCTAGATTGGTAGCCAAGGGGTATCGACAAGAAAAAGGAATTGACTACGATGAAACTTTTGCGTCAGTCGCTCGATTAGAAGCCATCCGAATGTTTCTGGCTTTCGTTGCTTATCGGAACTTTACAGTATATCAGATGGATGTGAGACAGCCTTTCTGAACGAGAAATTGAAAGAAGAAGTCTACGTTTCTCAACCAGAAGGGTTTGTTGACAAAGAACGTCCTGATCATGTTTATTTTCTCGACAAAGCATTGTATGGTCTGAAACAAGCACCGAGGGCGTGGTATGATGAGTTGTCAGCCTTCTTGATCAAATCCGGGTTTACCAAAGGATCTATTGATACCACTCTTTTCATCTATCATTCTAACTTGGATATCTGCTTAGTACAAATATACGTAGATGATATTATATTTGGTGCGACTAATCAATCATTATGTACTTGGTTTTCTGATCTTATGACCTCCAGGTTTCAGATGAGCATGATGGGAGAAATTAATTTCTTCCTCGGCTTACAAGTGAAGCAGCTTCCAGATGGCATTTTTATCAACCAGTCGAAGTACGTGTTTGATATATTGAAGAAATTCAAGAAGGACAAATCTTCTTCAGTTGGTACGCCGATGGATCACGGTGCCAAAATTGGATTAGATCCAGATGGAAAATATGTGGACGTCAAGACTTATCGAGGGATGATCGGATCACTCCTGTACTTAACAGCAAGTCGCCCGGATATAATGTTCTCTACTTCCTTATGTGCCAGATTTCAAGCCAAACCAAAGGAATCGCATTTGTTGGCAGTCAAGCGCATATTTCGCTACGTCAAAGGAACTCCATACTTAGGTTTGTGGTATCCTAAGAGTTCTGACTATAAACTGATTACTTATTCTGATGCAGATTTTGGTGGAAATCAGTTAGACCAGAAAAGCACATCAGGTCACCTTTAATTCCTAGGTGACAGACTGATAAGCTTGGCGTCAAAGAAGCAGAACTGTGTGTCTATCTCAACTACAGAGGCAGAATACGTCGCCGCAGCTAGCTGTTGCGCTCAAGTGCTTTGGATGAAGACACAACTTCGTGATTACGGGATGTTATACAAAACAGTGCCAATCTATTGTGACAGCAAATCCGCGATCGCGATATCAGTCAATCCGGTCCAGCACACTAAGACCAAACACATAGATATGCGGTACCATTTCATAAAGCATCATGTGGAAGAAGGTACTATTGAATTATATTTTGTCCCAACTGAATATCAACTTGCTGATATCTTTACAAAAGCTTTAGATGAAAAACGTTTTAATTTTCTGCTTTCAAAACTTGGCATGTTGAATTTAAAAGTGTAAATATTTACAAATTTTATTCTATAAAGTAAAATCTTTACAGGTTTTCTTTCAGTTGAATAAAATGTGTGTCTAGGATAAATTTTCAAGTTGCTTTGTTTATATCGAAGTTTTATATGTTCAACTTTCAAGTCATACAAAAGTCGAAAAGTCAGCAACATCTTTGTAGCTTTTGAACATGCTTTAAAGATATGTGATTCGGAATATTTATAGTTTACAATGCTTAGAAAACCTAAAAAGTCTGAATTATGGATCGTAATGAAAATATGGGCTAAGCACTTAGATGTAGAACTGAGTGATTGAGATGAATAATTCTATATATAAAATACAGATATCTCTAAGTTTAAAAGTTTGTACCTGTGACCTTTCTGGTTTGGGAAAGTAAGTTCCGTGGGATGCTTGTCATCTGGTCCCTAAGGTCAATTGGTCTAGGAGTGATCGAACCCAAATCCTTCTATAGAACCAGATCGAAAGTCATGTTCTACTGGTATGAATGGGTTTAGGATGTGTCGATGTAGCCTTTCTGATCTGGAAGAGTAATTTCCAAGGGGTGCTTGACACCTAGTCCCCTAAGGCCATCTAGTCTGGGAGCGGCTGACCCAAATCCTGCAATAGGGTCAGATAGAAACTTACGTTTACGACATGTTCTTTACTTACCGAACTTTTTGATTAAAAGATGCCAAAGTGCACAAGCTTAAAATATGCCAAAGAGCACACTCATGTGAAGATGCCAATGTGCACACTGCTAAAAGATGGCAATGAGCACACATCTCATGATACTTGGTGATATGTTTGAGTTGCAATAAACCTGTAAATTTGTGAAAGTCTTAATTTTTGATGGATTAGTGTGAGTACATGCAAAGTTCTCTATTATATTTTTAGAATTGCATTTTTCTTGAAGCTAATCGAAGTTCACATGCGAGCACACTGAATAGATAGCTGAAAGTTTTTGAAACTAAACATGTCTTAACTTGATATGCAATGAAACTTGTCTATATATCCAACAACATATGCTTGATTTCAACTGATTGATAAATCTGTGATATTTTATTGAGTAGAATTTAATTTGTTTAGTGTTTAAAATTTTATATGTTCAGTTGTTTCAAAATTTACATTTAGTATGATTTTCTTTTTACACTGATGTCTTAATGTTTGTGTATCCATATTTTTGTCAAATTGATATGTGCATTTTTCGAGGGGAAGAGTCTATCTGAATAAGAAGCTGATACATTCTGTTTTTGAGGGGGAGTGAATATAGCTGATAAAATACTTCACGTGCTGATCAGAAATTCATCAGGTAAGTATCTCTGATATTTTTATGTAAATGTTGATCTGATGTGTTAAATTATGTGCATTTGTGTGTGTGGGGGGGGGGGGGTAAAAATAGCTTGCAGGTAACATTTCATTTTTTTATGTCTTCTTTATTGTATTTTTCTAGGAGTGTTATTTTTTTTGGTAGATTTTTTTAGTATTTTCTTTTAGTATAAATAGTTTAGTACTGTTCCTATTTCATTTTTTTCGCTCTCCTTCTCATTTGAACAATTCACTGTTCATATTTTCCCTCTATCTCTGTGAGCCGATTTCAGTTTCTTTTCTTTCAATCTTGTTCATCGTTCAGGTATGTGTTCCATCTTATTTTGGTATTTGATTTTTAGTATGTTTAGTTTAGCATTGTTCTAATTTTGATTTTGATTCCATGTTCTATTTCTTACTGTGCCATTAATTTCGATCTGTTCATCGTATTCTTCATCAGATCGATTATCATTGCTCAAATTGGTTGTTGGGTTTATCTTAGCTACTAATTTTGAACCTCAGGTTATTCAAAGGCTTCTCAAACCAATACTGATCCTGTGATTCAAGACGAGAATGTTATTCTCGATGATCCTTCTGATCGTGCTTCACATGAGACGCCGATCCCGTCTGTTCCTTCTGTCGGAGTGAATCTTTCTGCGTCACGCCGAACACCGAACGATGTTTTTCCAATCATGATGTACATGCTTCCCTACAATCCAAACAACTACTACATCGACTTTGACAAGATAAAGATACATCCGGTGATTCATGCAATTTTCAAAGGCCATCCGCTTGCTAGGGCTCTCACTTCTTGTGCTGATGTTCCTGAAGTGTATCTTCAGCAAGCATGGCATTCAATTACAAAGAATGAGTCCATTCGTCCACATCGTTTTGATCTGCAGATTGACCAGTTTGACTCGTTTCTATCTTACAAGCGTCTTCGTCTCATTCTGGAGCTTTCTGAGCCAAATTCCAGACCTGGGCGTACATCTTATGACAGCTTCCCTTCTAAATTAGATGTTCTAGAAGGAATTCGTAATCTGGGATGTCTTGGTATATTGAATAGATTAAGTGATTTTGATAAATCAAATCTACCTCCAGTATGGTATGCATTGTTCTCCGTTCTCAAGAGGTGTCTCACATCGAAACACTCTGGCACGGACAATGCAAGTCTTCATTATATCCGGTTGTTCCATGCAGTCGTCTATGACTTGCATGTCGACTATACGTATATTTTCTGGACCGAACTTTCGGAGAGGGTGCAAGACAAGCTTACTCATAAGAAGCGCAAGTTCATTCCTTTTATCAGATATATGAAGCTCATCGTTCGCAGTATGCTCAGAAGTAATCCGGCTATCCCTCGTCGACAGTCTTGGCCTCGGGTTCCTGATAATGAAATGACGTACATTCAGAAACCGAAGCAATCTTTCGAATATTCCATGCCGATTCCTCAAGATCTCATTATTAATTATGTTGATCCATCTGATGACAACATAATTCAATATTGTCTGGAGAATGATCTTTATTTGGCAGATGATCAAGCTGAACCGTCTCATGATGAACAAGCTGCATCTATTCATGCTGATCAAGAGGTTGACGTAGCTGTTGCCGAACAAGAGGTTGAAGCAGCTGTTGCCGATCAACAAATAGAAGATGTTCTTGCCGCTATTGTCACTAAACCTGCTGTCCATGATGATTCTGTTACTGCTGATGATGATACTTCTGATGGAGATGGAGATAGAGATGCTGGTAATAATACTGCTGGAGATGAAGATGATGATGACAATGATGGAAATGATGGTGACCAGCCTGATATTCGTGTTTATGAAAGGAAGTCAAAGGAACCAGATGTTCATATTCAAGAAGATGTTATGTCTAAAGAAGAGTCTGTTCCGATTAATGCTGCAGTTGCTGATATTCATGTTGATGAGCTTGATTTAGCATTTGCCAATTCTTCAACTCATCATCAGGTTCCAGTTACAGCAGTTTCTCATTCTTCTCTTGAGGTTTCTTCTACTGTCGATACTTCTTCAATTGATGTTCGTGATACGACGGAGAAGTTTACCACTCTGAATGAAGTCATCCGACAGTTGAACGAGCGGTTTGAAGAGCAAAAGAATGAAGAAATTCAGAAACTGAAGGCTCTTTTCGAGGGTAAAATGCCAGAAATTGATACTTCTATGTTTCCTCCGGAGATTCCTTTCAGACGCCCTTCTGGGGTAGTTATCCGAGAACCGTCTTTTGTTGTCACTTCTACTGTTCCTGCAATCGTATCTATTCCACTTCCTCCACCGTTTGTGCAGTCAGTTGGATTATCTTCTTCCGTTCCTTCTACAACAACTTGTCCTCCAGTTTCATCGAGCATTCCAGTCTCAGATCTTCCTATCTCAGAGTTGTTGGACATGCTTTACGCTCGTCTTTTGTCTATGTTGCCGCCAGACCAACAAGATAAAGATTTGATCTCTCTCTTACAAACCTTTCAACCAAATCCAACTCCGACTCCAACTCCAGCTTCTACTTCCACCTCTGCTCTTGACAGGGTGTCTGCGCTATACACGGAATTCACTTCCTTTCGTACTGAAGCTCGAACAAATTTTTCGGACATCAAGGAAGCCCTATCTCTCATGACTCAAGCTTTCACTGCCTTATCTGACCGATTTGATCGTCATGACCTGAACTGCAGAACTGAAGCAGGTCCGTCTCTTAAACGACGACATGACCAGGATGATCCAGATCCTCAAGGTTATGAGGGGGAGATGGCTAAGAGACAAAGGGTGGAGGGTTCGTCAGCCAGAGATGATCAAACAAAAGAAAAAGTGGCTGACAAAGAAAAGAATTCTGACAATGTCCAGGATTGTAATGTTGAAGATCTCGTACACAATATGTTAGAAAGTGTTGACTTGTCTGCAATGCCTAATATGTTGAACATTTCTGAAGAGAATATTGAGAACAACATGCAAATTGTTGTATATGAAGATCCAGATTATGCACCAAAGTCAGTGGTACTGGATGATTCTGAGATTTCAAATGACATGAGATCCTTCTTTGCAAACTTCATTGAGATCAACTCAGACGATGATGATAACATCAGATACAAGAAGATTTGCAAGGTTAAAGAAGAAGAATATGAGGATATAGTTGTGATATCTGACACTGAAGATGATTCTATTTTCATGGATGCAAGAGATGAAGAAATTGCAGACTTGTTGTATAGAGACCTTCCTTCTCAAGAAGAGACTCCTGAAGCTGCTCCATCTACTTCTATTCCTGCTGCTGATACAGCTCCGACTACCACTGCTCCTTCAGGTACATTTGAAGTTGTTCAGTTGTACAGAGCTCAAGCTGATGTTCCTCCTTATGATCCTGTGATTCCACCGTCTATCCTAGAAGAAGGACCAGCTTTGACCAGTAAGGAGAGACTAAGAAGTTTGCAACAACGGCATATGGCTTCAAGGCTAAGATCGGCTTTTCTAGAAGACTCTCAGAGTAATATTTTTGTTTCTAGAAGAAGATCGATCAACATTCATGCAATCCTTGGTGTAGAAAAGGAGTCCGACGAGTATCAGTATGAGTACTTAATGTTCATCAAGTGCCAGCGCCGTGGAAAGAATATCGTTTCTTCTCCGCATCTGATTGTCCGAGTTATGAGTGTCACGATAAATAAGTTTGTCAATATCTGGTATCCGGACTTTGAAGTGGAAAGAACAAATTGCAAGTTATATACTTTCTCGGAGGCAGATTTGGGTGATCTATCTATTGATGACATTGAGTTTCTTTATAATCATTTCAGGGATCTTTACCATAGAACTCAAGATATCTCTCAAGCACTGTTTGTGATCAAAAGGTTTATTCGCCGCCAAATCAGATTCTACATAGTTTTTGATTTTCAAATGGCTGCTGAAAGTTTTCAACCAGTGGTAAATCTTCAAAGACCTGACCGTAGCTTGCCAAACATTGACTCAAAATCCTTATTCACTATTCTTCAGAATCCATATGGAGTTATAAACAGGAATGCTTCTAGTCAGAAATGCTTCATCAAATTTGAAGAGATTAATCATTACTCTGATGGAACGTTGAAGGTGATCAACCTATAGTTGGAACAGTGTTTAAAGGATGCTCAAAGAAGATTTTTGGAGACAAGAAGAAATTTGTATCAAATTGATAATGATGAGATTAGACTTCTCACGTTTGAATACAATTGGTGAGAGGTTGATGTTAAGCTCAACTCTAAGACGCTTGGAAGTTTTGCTTGGTTTAAATCGTCTTCGTCAAAGAGAAGAGGGTCAATGATTACTAAGGGGGAGATTGTTAAGACTGATTTTGTAGTAATCATTGTATTTATTTTCCTTAGTCTGTTCTATGTTTAGAGTGCTTTTTTGTATTGTTAAGGCTAGGGGTATTTAAGTCCCCTTGTAGCCTTTGTTTTGTAATTTTGGAGATCATATTGAATATCAGTTACCTTTGGCGCTCCTACTTTCTCTCTCTACTTTCTCTCTCTACGGTTTAGTAAATTCTTGGACTTTCAGCTTAGGTCAGCAAAAATTGAATATTTGTCCATACGAATCAAAATATAGACATTCTTGAAAGAAATGTTTTGAAATTATTCAACGCTCAAAATTTGAATATCAAGCGGGTTGTATCACCATCGAAAATTTTGTTCAATTTGAGACATGGTAATAACATATTCAACGTAAATTTAAACCGGTGTGTGTGAATACTTGAAAGTATATAGAAAAGATAATACGCAAGTATTAATCTTTGGAAACACATGGTTTGTTAAGCATTGAAGTACATATAACATGAAAACATTTAAAATCACACTTCTATATTCATTAAATCTCTTTAAAAAAATCAGAAGTGGTTTGAACATTTAAGAACATGTTTTCATATTTGAAAGTTGTCCGTCTTTCAGACATGTATGAGATTAAGATTAGAAATAAACCTTTTGCTCAGTCTTAAATCTCATCAAGTCAGCTCTAAGTCATATATGATATGATCATGTAAGCTCTCTCTCAATTCTGCAAAAATAATAAGTCGTCAAAGTACAAAGCTTTATCCACAAAATTTTATTAAAAAGTAAATGACATAAAGCAATAAAACTTTGAAATTATGAGTTCTGATCAGATGTAATCAGAAGTCATATGCCATACTCCTTAACTCTTACTCCCCCTTAAATTATGCATCAGAAAATTTATCAGTTTATAAACTCCCCCTCAAATATATGTAGATCATCTTTTCTTGTATTAGATCACACTCCCCCTGAGATCGTGAACAAACTTAAGTGAAGATATCTTTCAGATTAAAAATAAAGAAATGAAGAAAAATAACAATAACAAAACTTTTGTAGGTAATCACAGATTAAGTCTTGAGATTTAGCATACCAAGTTTTGAAACGAGAAAATTAAATCTCTTTTCATCTAGAGGCTTGGTAAATAAATCAGCAAGTTGGTAATCAGTGTTTACAAAATAAAGTTCGATTGTACCTTTTTCGACATTATCTTTAATAAAGTGATATCTCACGTCAATGTGTTTGGTCTTGGTAAGTTGAACAGGATTCGCAGATATGGCAATCGCGCTCTTTGAGTCACAGTAGATCGGGATCTTGTTGAATTTGAAGCCATAATCTCGGAGTTGTGTTCTCATCCACACCACTTGAGAACATCTGCTTGCTACAGCGACGTACTCTGCCTCAGCTGTTGATGTAGATACATAGAGTTGTTTCTTTGAAGCCAAACTCACGAGTTTATCGCCCAGAAATTGTATGTGCCCCGACGTACTTTTCCTGTCAAGCATACAACCTGCATGGTCTGCATCTGAATATGTTGTCTGTTCAAAACCTGTATTCTTAGGATACCACAGACCAAGATCTGCGGTGCCCTTCAGATATCTAAAAATTCTTTTAACTGCAGACAAATGGGATTCTTTTGGAGAAGCCTGGTATCTAGCACATAGACATGTAGAGAACATTATATCTGGCGTACTAGATGTTAAATACATTAAAGAACCAATCATCCCTCGGTAGGTTCTAACATCGACGGCTTTTCCCGAAGGATCAGTGCCAATCTTAGTTCCAGGTGTCATCGGGGTTCCAATATGTGTACAATTTTCCATTTTAAATTTTCTAAGAATATCGAAAATGTACTTTGATTGATTAATAAAGATCCCCGTTGAAAACTGTTTGACTTGTAATCCGAGAAAGAAATTCATCTTTCCCATCATACTCATCTGAAATCTTCACACCATGAGGTTAGAAAAATTCTTACAGTATTTTGGATTTATTGAGTCAAATATGATGTCATCCACATATATCTGAATTAAAATGATATCGGCTTTTTCCTTTTTGATAAAAAGAGTAATATCGATCTTACCTTTCGAGAAGCCAGACTTGACTAGGAATTTAGATAAGACTTCATACCAGGCTCGAGGGGCTTGCTTATGACCGTAAAGAGCTTTGTCCAGAATGTATACGTGATTCGGTTTTTCTGGATTGAAAAAGCCTTCAGGATGAGAAACGTTGACTTCCTCCTTTAAAATGCCAATGAGAAAGGCAGTCTTCACGTCTAATTGGTAGGCGGTGAAGTTCTTGTGGGCGACATATGCAAGAAACATGCGTATAACCTCGATGCACGCCACTGGAGCATAAATCTCTGTTAGAACATAAATGTTCTATTTTAGAAGTTTAGTAAAGTAATCCATGTATTTTGTATTGGTCCTTGTACATGGGTTTTTGCTTATTGTGTAACAAAGGTATTGGGAATATAGAGTATGTTAGTTTAGTTTTTAAGTAACTTTCATTTCAACAATGTAGCCATACGAATTCTAAAGTTCTCTGTAGTTTAGTTTTTGTTTATGAATAAAACTACAGATTCAATCCCCTATTATCCTTGTCAATTGTTTAATCAATCAATCTTCGATCTCAATGGACCTAACAAGTGGTATCAGAGCCTAATGAAGAATCATTCATCGAACGATCGAGATCAAATTAATTGAAGGAACAGTCACCGTGAAGATATTTCGAATTCTGGAATTTGATGATTAATTAGATGTTCTTTGATGCTTAATTGATTCTGTGGTTATTGTCGAGTCATAAGGAATCAACTACTTTGTATAATTTCATCAATTCAGTCGAATTGGATCGATTTTTGAGATATTTTTGTTCGAAAATGTATGTTACTGTGATTGAGATCAATTGGACTTTAGAGTGGTATTTAGACAAGATCATCAACATCAAATGTGCTCCAAAGTCATTTTTGAACCTGTTCTGAAAGTATCATCTCAAAATTCGAAGTATTGAGGTTGAATTCGAAGAGATTATAGAAAAACATTCGAGATCCACAGAATTCACATGATCATTGAAGAACTCGCATGGTTTGAAAGAACTCGCATGGGAAGAACTCACATGGTAAAATTTTAGAAGATTTCGCATGATTAGAATTCGCACGATGAAGGACTTTGAAGATGAAAATTTTGAAGTATAGAATTCGCATATCAGAGAGATGTGAAAAGTGCAAAATTCGCATTCTAGTCTGATGCAAAATGTTGATACGAATTCTATGTGGTTAAATAAAAATTCTAAGTTTAGAATTCACATGGATTCGTATGCAAGAAGTAATGAATTCGCATGTTAGTGTGATGCGAAGAGTTTAGAATTCGCATGCTATAGTGATGCGAAAAGGATGAATTCTTATAAAGGTTCATGCGAGAAGTGAGGATTTCGCACATAGGCGCGTGCGAAAAGCTAGAATTCGCACACAGGCCTATGCGAATTCTGAGGTTTTAGGCTAAGCCTCATGTGAATTGTGCTGAATTTGAATAGTGATCTGCGAATTGTTAGAGTTATGCAAAAAGTTTTGTGATTTTTGAGAAAAATTACTGTTCTGAACCCAATTTGCTACAAGTTTGCCATGTTCCCGAGATTTTTACCCATAATGCATATGTGACATCACTCTTATCATATGTTGGTCACATATCCTTAGCAACTGATCTAATTTTCATGAGTGCTCATGTTTGTCAAGATTTTCAGATACTGGATTTTCGGATTTAGTCTCTGATTGGATTGACTTAGCAGCCTGAGTATTTGCAATCATTAGTCTGGAGAGCTTCTTTTGTTGTTAGAACGTTGAGTGCTCTTTATCATTCTTCTGACCTGATCAATCAGTTGTGTGAGCGACTGCAATCATTGTTCTGATGATTGAGTTGTGATTCAGAATCCTGAGCACTTAACATCATCCAGCTGATTCGTGAAGAAAGGAGATATGGGTTTGATTGTTCAGTGTTCTGGAAAGCTATTAGAAAATGAGCGTATCTCATCAGTTGTTGAACAAAATTTGCCTTCTAACCCTTACCTTGTAGTGTTGCTACTAGATGCTACCTCCTAAGCTGAATTCTTATTTCAACTCGTGGTTCAAAGACACATCAGATGTTATACACTGAAGATGCACTTGATTGTCATTCCATAATTCAACACATATCATTCTTGTGGGCGTACGGAATGTGTTGTGTTTACAAGAGTCAAAAGTTGTCTTTATGTTCACTCAGTCGAGGTTATGGTCTACATCATATCTGACATTAAAGTTGAAACTTCAAGGATAAGAGCTACTTTCAAGAGGGAGCTAGAGGAGCTTTGAAGTTTATGCAACGCTAAGTTTTTTAAAGAAATCAAGGGGGAGAGGAGCTAAATCTGAGCTAAATAGAGAATGATTACTTTACAAAACTTAGGGGGAGAATGTTAGAACATAAATGTTCTATTTTAGAAGTTTAGTAAAGTAATCCATGTATTTTGTATTGGGCCTTGTACATGGGTTTGGGCTTATTGTGTAACAAGGGTATTGGGCATATAAATAGAGTCTGTTAGTTTAGTTTGTAAGTAACTTTCATTTCAACAATGTAGCCATACGAATTGTAAAGCTCTCTGTAGTTTAGTTTTTGTTTGTGAATAAAACTACAGATTCAATCCCCAATTATCCTTGTCAATTGTTTAATCAGTCAATCCTTGATCTCAATGGACCTAACAGTCTTGTCTTAGTCAATATCTTCCTCTTGCCTATATTCTTTAGTCACTAGTCTTGCTTCGTTTCTGATCACGACACCATCTTCGTCTTTCTTATTCTTAAATACCCATTTTGTGCCGATAATGGTTTTACCTTCAGGCTTAAGCACAAGTCTCCAGACTTTGAGTGCTTCAAACTGATTTAGCTCTTCTTGCATCGCAGTTACCCAATCTAAGTCGGCTAGAGATTCAGATACGCGTGTTGGCTCTACCTTGCTCAGAAATGAGTCATGCATACATATGTTTGCAGACCTAGTTTGCACCGGTTTAGATCGATCTCCTATGATCTGATGTATCGGGTGCTCTTTGGTCCACCTATGTTCATGAGGGAGTGGATTTGATATACATTGATCTTGATTTTCATCTAAAAATCCACTATCAGCTTCATCAGTTTGCTTAGTATTTGATAGGGGTGCAGTTGAAGTGTTCAGTGCATAAGCTTCAATTGGTTGGACATTTTTTGTCTGTTGAGTAGTCCTTACAGTGCATACAACTGACTCAGCAACTTCTGGCTATTCATGAATGTTCACAGCTTCAACTGTTGGAGTAGGCGTTTGAATTGGAATCTCTTGCTGAACCGGGGAATTGAATTCAGTAGATATATCTAAAGTGGTTGGATGATGTCTTCTTGAATCTTCTAATTTGTCAACCACAACAGGTTTAGTCACTTTAGTTCCAAGAAATTCATCGTAAAACAATTCAAACAATAAATCTAAATCAGATAAATGTGAATTAGACGATGACGCTTCATCTGATTTCTTATCAGTAGGCACAGGTTCTGGACTGATCTGCCCAGAAGCTAGTACACCAGTGATAACAGGTTCTGAATTGTCTTGAACATAAGCCATTTCTTCATCAAATGTGACGTTGACGCTCTCAACTACTGTCTTGGACTTCTTCAAGTAGACTCTATAAGTTGCAGACGTTTGAGAGTAGCCAATAAAGATGCCTTTGTCTGCCTTCCGACTGAACTTGTTTAAGTTCTCCTTGTCATTCAATACAAAGCACCTGCATCCAAAAATATGGAAATGTTTAATGCTAAGCGTACGATTATTTATTAAAGTATATGGCGTTTTACCAAACCGACGGTGGATTATAGGCGATTCTACATGTAGAAAGCAGCCGATACAACTTCAGCCCATAGAAACATAGGTAGATCCGATTGACTCAGCATAGTTCAAGAGACTTTGACTAGCGTTCGGTTTCATCTTTCTACGACTCCGTTTTGTGCAACCGTTCTGGCAGTAGAAAATTGATGTGTTATACCGACCGATTCGAGATAATCTTCTACAGTTCTGTTCTTAAATTTTGTGCCATTATCTGTACGAAGAAGCTTGACTGTCTTTTGTCGATTCACTTGTGTAGTCTTTAGAAATGTGATGATGACTTCGGGCGTCTCATATTTTTTTCTAAAAAATTTGACCCAAGTGTACCGCGAATAATCGTTCACAATCACTAGAACGTACTTTTTGCCGTTTATGCTTTGTGTACGCATAGGACCGCAGAGATCCATATGCAGAAGTTCCAAGGATGAACTTGTACTTGGCTCAGGTTTCGGCTTATGAGCGACTCTCTTCATCTTGCCCTTCTCACACGCTGCACATAGATGTTCTTTAACATACTTGAGCGTTGGAAGTCCTTTCACAAGATTTCCCGTGACCAGTTTGTTTATGTAACGAAAATTCAGGTGAGAAAGCCTTTGATGCCATAATCAGCTTTGTTGCAGCGAGGCTGTTGACAGTAGACACACCTCATTGTCAGTCTGGACTTTTGACAGATTAATCGTGTAGAGGTTTGACTTTCTCGTGCCGACCAAGAGTTCCTTACCATCTTCAGTACGCACAGAACATCTCTTGGCTTTGAAATTATCCTCTAAATCTTTATCGCAGAATTGTCCAAAGCTAAACAGGTTATGTCCTAAACCTTCAACCTAACTCACGTTCTTTATCATCATGTTCTCTTGAATCACATCACTATAACCCAGAATTGGTGAAAACTGGTCATTGCCGAATTGAACTGTTTCGCAATATTTCTCTGTATAATTAGATAATAAATCTTTTTTCCCAGTCATATGCTTGGAGCAACCAGAATCCAAATACCACATATGACGGGTCTGCACTGTTGAAATCATGAAACAATAGGTTTAGGTACCCATTTATAGATGGGTCCTACAGTGTTAGGACAAGTGTTGTTCCTAGGAATTCAAGTTTCTTACAAAGATTACATCTTACAGAATAACAAATTGAATTCAAACCTGTTTTTGTATTCAAATCAATCTCCTTTTACAACAAAACTCTCTGGAAGTACTTTCTCTCTATAAGACTCTCTCTCTCTCTCTAAGCTCAGGATGCATACAAGAACAACTGAATTCTCTACCCAGAATTCTCTCAACACATAAGGCCATATAACTACTAGCAAGAAGAAAAAATGCGCTCAACAAAATACAAAAACACTAAAATTAACTTTGACTTTATTACACTTTGACTTTGACAATGCTTAAGAGTTGACTTTAAGTTATGACTGCTTGACCTTGATCTTCTATCTTCTGTGATCTTGTATCCAATATATTTATGCTCTAACAATCTCCCCCTTTGGATTCAAGATCATTTCTAAAAAGATTTTGCAAGACAATCTCCCCTTTTTTGCATTGAAGATCTTTAACTTTAAACTCTCCAAAATCTGTCTTCACAAAATAATAACAATCTCCTATGTTTGATAAAACCTCTTTCAGTTTCAGACACTGGAAAGAAATTATCTTCAAATTTAGCTCAGATTGCTTTAGCAAATAATCTTCAAAGAAAATTTCTGTAAAATTCAGCATGTCTTCAGAAATCTTCAAATTTGCTTTTCTTTTTGTCAGGATCTAATTCTTAACAAGAATAATGATCTCAGAAACGATATTAAAGGAGTTGCGGAATAACACTTTAATATTCAACAATCAATGAAACAATGAATCACAAATCACAACTTGTAAACTTTATTGAATGCTTAAAGTTACAAGATTTCAAATAAAACCACAATATTGCTGAACAGGCTCACCAATACGAATTCTACTTCTCTAGAACTAGGATTATAAACCTTGAGGTTAATTCTCTCTATGAAAACAAAAACTCAGAATATTGTCTATCAAACTATTTAGACTAATTCTATACATATACTAAAGATAAAAGATAATTACAAAATATAAAAGATCTTCAGTATAATCTTCCATAGTTATCTCCAAGCTTTCCATGAATTTCTTCAATCAATACAGCTGTCTTCATTGCCATACGAAGTCTTCATCTCATATGCAACACTAACTTCATGAGAAGTATTAATACACATCACGTATTAACACTCTTAGCAGTATTAAGATCAGCAGTACTAACTACAAGCAATACTAACTTTGCTTAGCAGTAGTAACTTCATCAAGCAGTATTAATCTTGGTTAGCAGTATTAACCTGTCTCAGAAGTAGTAACCATGTTGTGCTAGCAACATTAACCATACTTGTGCAATTATGTAATTCCCAACAATCTCCCCCTAACTTGACTTTTAGGATGAGAAGTCAAGTTCTTCAATTATAGTCTTCAAGATGCTTTCAACACTACAGCTTAGTTGCCCAAATTTGGATTAAGACCCAGACTTTGATTGATTGTCCTTCTTACCATAATTCTGGCCATTTCTGATTCCTTTGCACACACTAGCTTTGCTTTCAGCATCCCATTCAGCTTCTCCTTGCTATGATCATATACTTTGTCCACCAGGTAGTATTCATGATAGCAATTATCTATTGTGATCATGTATACACCACAGTTTTCAAAAAGTATCCACTTATCAATCTTCTTAAACCCATACTCATGATGTAGATTCTTGATCCTGTAAACCACCTTTTCTGGTTCAAACATCATACAAAGATATTCCATTGCAATCTTGAGTAGGCTTTCTTCAGTTCCTTTCAAAACATGCTCATAAAGCTTCATCCCCACTTTATGCATTTCTTCTAGATCAGCTCTGGAACAACTTCTGATTACTTTCCCCCAAGTGGCATATACTTCAAATATATCACCAACTCTTTTCAGCCTGAAGTAATCCTTTCTATTTTCCCTCAAGATATCCCAGAAGATAATCTCTGGAGCCTTCACAGAAATGGGAACAGCCTGAACTGGTTCTATTAAAGTCATATACAGACTCACATGCTCATCAGATTGCTTATTGGACTGCTCTGGGTTCTGCACAGATTCTGCTGAAGGTGTAACTGAAGGTTCTGCCTCTTTTTCAGCATCTTCAACCCTTGGCTTCTTGGACTGTTTCTTGGAAGCTATAGTCTTTACTCTTTTTGCATATTTTACTTCCACAATAACTTTCTCTTGTTCTTCCTTCTTTTCTTCAGCTTGATCCTTTTAAGGTGTGGTTTCCTCAAGGAATGGTTGTTGGATGTTGAGATCATGTCTCTCTTTCATCCTTCTTTCTGCTTCTTCCCTTTAAGAGGAATCCCTTTGGAGCTTTGCCATTTCCTTCTTATAGAGCTCCTCAACTTGGTTGTATGCCATATTAGTGAACATCTCTCCTTTGACACCAATTGAACCTTTCAAGAAATTTATCATTTTTCTCCTTTCCTGATTGTCCAAAAAGGTCTTAGAAGGTTGTCTTTTCTGCTTCTTGAATGTCATTCTTTTCTTTGATGCTTTGACTGCTATTTTCTTGGCCTCAGCTGCTGCTTTCATGTTCTTTTGATACTCTTCATTGAGTTTTCTGGCCATATTAAGTGCAAGCTCCCTGTCTTTTTCAGGTTGTAATTGTTCCTCCTTTTCTATCTCTGCTTGAAGCTGCTTTGCCACTTCTTCATCTAACTCAATCTGACTCTTCTTCTTTGAAGGTTGTTCAGGTTCAACCATCTTTCCCTTTCCCTTTACATCCTTCAAACTTGTCTCACTTCTTTCTTTTCTTTTCTTTGAAAGGCCTCCTTCTTTAATGACCACTCCCATGGCCTTTTGAGTAGCCTTAGGAGTGTCATTCTTGGCTTTTACCAATGTTTCTGCTATTTCTAACTCTTCAACAGATAACCCTGTTACTGCTGCTACCTGTTCTGTTACTGCTGCTGCTTGAACCTCATCTGTTTCTGCTGCTTGTGCTTCTGTTTCTGCAGCTTTCTCCCCCTCAAACTTAAATCCAATCTCAGATGTACTTTCCTTTTCTGCTTCAGCCTCTGGATTCTCCCCCTTGTTGAAAGCATCATTAGCACTATTCCTCTTCTTTAACACAAATTTCCTTCTCCTCTTCTTTTGTACCAATCTTGTCACCATTTTCTTCAATTTGGTAATCTGTACTTGTTGAGACAGAATTACCATTTTCATTTCTTCTATGTCTTTGCCTTGCTTGATGACATCCAGATTAATGTTGCCCATTGTTTTGCATCAATTCATTGTAGTCATATTTGTCCTCACCTTCTCCAGGAGTGTTACCCCCTTTTGAAGGATTATGGGATCTTTTAGTAGTGGAAGTCTTCTGCCTAGCAGAAGCACCCTCCACCCCCTTGGTTTCTTGGCACCTGGGACCTTTGAATGATTGCTCATTCAAAGTTTCCATGGGGGAGGTCTTATTGATGTTACCACTATCCTCCTCTGTGCTAGCAGGAGTAGTGGCAGCCTGCTCACCCATATGCTCATACATCTCCCCATTGAGCACCTCCTTGGGGTTGGGAGACACCCCTGTGGTTTCCCTATAGATATTCTCTAATGGAGAATTCTCCATTAGAGGGCTTAAAGGCTTTGTGGGTGAAGGTACAAGAAAGGAAGGAGCCTTCTTTACTTTTTTCCTTATGTAGGTATTGGTGATTGGTGAAGTTGGTTTTTGAAGAAGGGACTGAGGGATTGATATGCTCATTGAAGGCTTGGATTGGCTTTCAGTGGGATGGTCTAATGAGGGCCTTGACCCTGAAGCCATACCTTCTGGATTGTGGGACACCACCATCATTGTAGAGAACAATGGGGTGTCAACTCCTTCCGAGTCCAATGGATATCTCTTCATATTTGAAAAGACCTTACCTTTGGGGATTTTAGTTACATATACTTCATCAAATTGAGGCATATCCGTCAATTCATTGGTTATAACTGCCTGTACAAATCTTGGGTACATATAAAAACTCTTTTTGTTTCCCAAGTTTGACACAAGGTAATAAAAGATCATTTTTGAAAAATTATACTTTCTGGCAGTGGCCAAGCAGACCAAAACATAAGCAATGGTACTGCTGACTCACTCCATCCAGTAGTCTTTTTAGAAATACAATGCATAAGGGTATGAACAAAGAAACGCCATTGGGGTGAAAATTTAGCTTTTGAGAACTTGAAAACACCCAATGGGCCCCCATACCCCATTCTAGTAAGAGTGGAAAACAAATCATCATTAGGGATAGATGAGATACCTGAGGCATCGTCTAGACGTAGACTGATGCGAATTGCCTCTTCAGAAACTGTCAAGGGTTTGTCACACACCCTTGTCTTGATAACTTGCACACCATTTTCAGTAACAATGGTGGCATTTGCCCAGAATTATTTCTGGTGCTCAATGTAGATGGATGGTGACACTGTAAGAGCATACGCGATATGGCTTGTCTTGAGAAAATCAACTATCTGGTGAAATCCATCAGCCTGCTTCGGCTTTTGAAGCATTGCGATTTCGTTGTGCTCATCAATGAACGCCATGGATGCCATCGAGCTTGAGTGTTCTTGCCTGAAACTTACTAGGTGCTTGAGAGAAAAGGGATTAGAGAGAAGATGAATAGTAATCAAAGAGTCGTTATGAGCTTTTAGGCGGGCAAAAAGGGTATTTATACAATTCAGGACATAAGTAGTATTAACCACTAGCAGTATTAACTAACTAGCAGTATTAACTGAGAGCAGTATTAATCACTAGCAGTATTAACCAACTAGCAGTATTAACTGAGAGCAGTGTTAACCACTAGCAGTATTAACCAACTAGCAGTATTAACTGAGAGCAGTGTTAACCACTAGCATTATTAACTAACTAGCAGTATTAATTGAGAGCAGTATTAACCACTAGCAGTATTAACTGAGAGCAGTATTAACCACTAGCAGTATTAACTAACTAGCAGTATTAACTACCTTAGAATAATTAAGTACCCAATCAAAATAACCTAAAACACTGAAACACATAGGGGTTAATAGCACCAATTTAAAGAAAGTAACTAAGGATAAATCTATATAGGTACATAAAGAGAATGAGAATATACTTATTCATTGTTCATCATGCCCACACTTGTGACCAAGAATGTGAATCTAACCACATCAAAAGCTTTTGTGAATAGATCAACAAACTGGTTAGTGGTGTGTACTTTTTGAACCTGAATTAGCTTCTTCTCATTACAGTCTCTGATAAAATGGTACCTTATTTCTATATGCTTTGTTTTTTAATGCTTAACAGGATTATTAACAATGCTAATAGCACTGCTGTTGTCTAGGAAAATAGGAGTGTGAAGAAATGTCATACCATAGTCCATCATTTGATTATGAATCCATAGCACTTGTGAGCAGCAGCTTGCAGCAGCTATGTATTCGGCTTCTGTTGTTGAGGTGGACACTGTGGTTTGCTTCTTACACTGCCATGATACTAGTCTTGCACCCAAAAACTGACATCCTCCAGTTGTAGACTTTCTGTCCAAGTTAGCTCCACCCAGATCACTATCTGAATATGCAAGTTGGTCAAATGGTGAGTCATGAGGATACCACAGTCCTAATCTGGGTTGACCTTTGAGATATCTGAATATCCTCTTGACTGCTTGAAAATGTGATTGCTTTGTCCTAACTTGAAATCTTGCACACACACAAACAGGGAACATGATATCTGGTCTAGAAGCTGTGAGATACGTGAGGGAGCCAATCATGGATCTGTAGTGATGAACATCCACATCCTCCCCCTCAAGGTCTGCAGTTATCTGTTTGTGTGTCTCCATGGGTGTGCTTGCAGGCTTGGAATCTGAGAATCCAAACTTGGTTAAAATGTCCTGCACATACTTGGTTTGGCTTATAAAGATTCCATCTTGTTGCTGCTTAACTTGTAGCCCAAGGAAGAAAGTAAGTTCACCCATAGAACTCATCTTGAATCTCTTATACATTAATTCTTCAAAATCTCTGCACAATTGATCTTTTGTGGATCCAAAGATGATGTCATCCACATAGATTTGCACTAACAGGATGTTCTTCTTCTTCCTTTGAATGAACAGAGTCTTATCAATGATTCCTCTCTCAAAACCATTTTCCAAGAGATAGGTAGACAAAGTGTCATACCAAGCTCTTGGTGCTTGATGTAGTCCATACAGTGCTTTCTTCAATTTGTATACTCTGTCAGGATATTTAGGATTTTCAAACCCTGGAGGCTGACAGACATATACTTCTTCTTCAATTTTTCCATATAGAAAAGCACTTTTGACATCCATTTGGTATACTTTGAACTTCATGAAAGAGGCATAGGCTAAAAACAGCCTAATTGCCTCAATCCTGGACACTGGTGCAAAAACCTCTTCATAATCAATTCCTTCTTCTTGAGTGTACCCCTGTGCTACCAATCTAGCCTTGTTCTTGATCACTATCCCTCTCTCGTCCTTCTTGTTTCTGAAAATCCATTTTATCCCTATAGCTCTGTGTCCTTTAGGCAATTCTACCAAATCCCATACATTTTGTAGTACAAACTGCAGCAGCTCCTCTTGCATTGCTTCTATCCAGCTTGGGTCTTTCATTGCATCATGTGCCTTTTTGGGCTCAACCTGAGATAGAAAGCAAGATAGTAAGCCTGATTGTATGTCTTTTAATCCTCCCAACTTACTCTGATTCCTTGTGATGATTGGAGAATTGATCTCACCAATCACCAACTGAGGAGGATGATTCTTTTGAGTCCTTGTAGCATTTACAGCCTTATCCTGAAGATTGACTTCAAGATTGGTGTTATTCTTTTCTGGAGTGTTGCCACCAAACACTGAGGACTTCTCATCATCAGTATCATCTTCTGCCAATGCAGGCATCTCAGGTTCTAGCTGTTCTGAAGTCAAAAGTTGATCCTCCTTTTCACCTCTCTCCTCTTCATTCTGAGCCATTTTAGTATCCTTTGAATCTGCAACATCTTTCTTCTCTTGAACACAGAGTTCAATAGGATCTGTTGTAGGGATTAGAAAGAGCACAAACTCTTGTCTTTTGTCTTGTACTGATTCTGTCCCTGTTCCTGTATTATTCTCATAACTGAAACCCAAAGAATTAGTCAGTGAATCAATGCCAAAAAGCCAATCAGGGCCTGTACCAAGTTTATTTGGTGTGCTCTCATTGCATTTGACATTGTCACTTTCCTCAATTATTCTAGAAGAGGTATTAAAAACTCTGTAAGCCTTAGTTTAGGATGAGTAACCAACCAGAAATCCATCATCTGCTTTGCTATCAAACTTGCCTAAGTGAGTTTTTGTATTAAGAATTGTGCAAGGACACCCAAAAGGTTTGAAAAATCCAATAAAAGGTTTCTTCTTGTTAAAAATTTCATATGGTGTCTTTCCTTGAGATTTAACTATTAGAACCCTGTTTTGAACATAACAAGCAGTATTAACTGCTTCTGCCCAAAATGTAACAGGCAGTTTTGAATCTGCCAACAGGGATCTTGCAGCTTCAATCAGTGTCCTATTTCTCCTCTCAGCAACTCCATTTTGTTGAGGGGTCCTAGGAGCACTGTATTGTCTCTCAATACCTTTTTCCTCACAAAAGCTGTTTAGGTCATTGTTTTTAAATTCAGTTCCATTATCAGACCTAATGATTTTAACTCTTTGATTTGTTTGGTTTTAAACTCTGAGAATAAAGGATTTGATCAGTCCACTTGTCTCATCCTTTGTCCTCAGAAAATAGACCCAAGTGAATCTAGAGAAATCATCAACAATAACTAAGCAGTAAGATTTCTTGCCAATACTCATCACATTTGTAGGACCAAACAGATCCATATGCAATAATTGGAGAGGTGTAGAGATTGTATTTATCTCTTTGGACTTATGAGAAGATTTGTGTTGTTTGCCTTTAACACATGCAACACAATGATCATCACATGAAAATACCTTTTGTGGTAAACCTCTTACAAGGTTGTTTTTCACAAGATTATTCATTGTTTTAAAGTTCATGTGACACATCCTTCCATGCCAAAGAGATGATTCATCAACAGAAGCTTTTGAAAATAGACAATTAAATGATGAATCATTGGATACATTCTCTAAATCCAAGCAATAAACATTGTCCTTTCTTGGAGTTCTTAGTCGTATCATACTTTCATCAACTACCTTGAATTCTTTAGCAAGGATAATACATTCAGTATCAGTAAACAATATACTATGCTTCTTGTCACAAACCTGTGATACACTTAACAGGTTGTATCTCAATTGCTCAACATAGTAGACATCCTCAAATGTCATCTTACCCTTTCATACATTACCTTTTCCACTAATCTTTCCTCCAGATGGATTATCACCAAATGCAACATGTCCTCCATCAATTCTTTTAAAGTTTTGTAGGCAGGACTTGTTGCCTGTCATGTGCCTAGAGCAACCACTATCAACATGCCAAATGCTCTTCCCTTTTAGCTGTTGGTTGCCCTGCACATAAAGTATAACAGTTAGTTTTTAGTAGGAATCCAAGCCAAAGTGGTCTTGGGTTTCCCATTCTCATCAACATATTCACAATCAGTTTTGATGAGCTTTTCAGACTGGGGAATCTTATGGCTTGAATACTTTCTCACAATTATGGGTCTGTTACTGGAAGAAGTACTAACTTGATTGGCAGTACTAACTTTGTTAGCAGTACTAACATCATTAGCAGTACTAATTGGATTAGCAGTACTAACTTTGTTAGCAGTACTAACTTCATTAGCAGTACTAACATTGTTAGCAGTAGTATTGCTTGCAGCAACATTATTTCTGTCAGCAATACTATTTGAAATAGCAGTACTAACAGATTTCTTTATTTTTGGAACCCATACTTGGACAATGTTGTTTGCTTTCTTTTTCATTAAGTTACTCCTTGGCTTAGTTGGAGTATTTTTCTTAGATTTTTTTAAACTTGTTTTGAGCAAGAGCTTTTAAAGGTGCTCTTTTTACATTTTCAGCCATATGATTCCTTCTTTGATTCCTATAACCAACAGGATTTTGTATATGTCTTTGAAAATTTATCCTCTGGTTCATAGGATTGAAATAACAGTATTTGGCAATATGGTTAATCTTTCCACAAATAAAACAAGGTTTTGGTCTATTGATTTTACTCAGATCAACCCCTTGTTTTTGTGCCCACTGATTATTCCTGTTTCTTTGATTACCCCTTGTTTTATCATGTTTTTGGGGCTGAGACTGTTTACATGTACAGGGATTCACAATTGTGGTCTGCATATAGTGGACTCCCTGTACCTTACCCTTTTCTCTCTTTGAGCTCTCCACCTTTTCACTCTTGATGAATGGTTTACCCCCCCCCCCCTTCATTGGTAAGAATATGATTTTCTACAGAAATCTCTTCTGCATTCTTACTCTCGGACTTCTCTTCCTCATTCTCTTCTTTAACCACCACACTATATATAGGATCTACTTCTGTTGCTCCTATAGGTAAGTCCTCCTTATTTTGGTTCTCTAAGAGATCTGAGGAGGGAGGGATGTAATTATTGTTATGAGGTGGAGGTGTTGCATTGTATCCTATACCACTCTTGATCTTATCATGAACTTGAGCTTTAAGCAAAGAGTCCATTGCTTTGGAAGCATAAGAGAACTTCTCAATGTCAAGCTTATCTTTCTCATACTCACTCTTTATCTTCTCACACTCCTCTTTAGACTTTTCTATCTGGATCTCTAATTGATTTTTCTCCCACTTCCAGTAATTTGTGTCATACATGTGCTGAAGTTCATTGGCCTTGTAAGCCTTGATTTGATCTTCAAACTTCTCAACAATCACCTTATACTCTCTTATATCTCTTTCTAACCTTTTAAGGTCGTCATACATGCTTTGGTTATGATCCCTGTACTTTTGTACAGTCTGAAGACAATCTTTGGTACACAGTTTAGTTTTTACCTAAGTTGGAATATCTGTGCTGGAAGATTCTGAGACTTCTGCCATCAGGTCTTGATTCTGAACAGCTTCTTCTGCTTGATCACTCCAATCAAATCCCATTCCTTCTTGAGAAACAAGAGCTTGAGTGGAGTTTCTATTGTTTTGGAAGCTTGAGGAATGTGCTTGCTGATGGTTACTGCCATGTTGTTGAGGAATTCCTCCTCTGCATTCTCTTGCAAAGTGTCCCATTTTGTGACACTTGTAGCACTCCACCTTTGACTTGTCAAACCCAGCACCATCTTCTCTCATCTGAGAAAAGTTGTTCCTGCCAGTCCTTTTTATGAATCTCTTGACTCTCATAGTTAGCATGGCCATCTGCCACTTTATATCCATCTCCTCAAGGTCATCTGCATTAATTTGTTCAAGATCATCATTAATTAAACCAGAATTAGCATGACTAGCAAGAAAAGCTTCTAATACAGAGTCAATAGATACATCCTGCTTAGATACATAAGCAGTACTAACTGATTCTGCATTAGCAGCTGAAACAGTAGAAGAAGAAGATGATAAAAGAGCAAAATTATGAGTGTATCTAGATGGTCTTTTCTTGGCTTCAACTTCAGCCTTAAACACCCTTAAGTCATTATAAAGATCATCTAGTTCTTTGTCCTCCAGCTTGTCATCCTGTCTGAAAGAGACAGTGTACATGGTCCATTCATCTCCAAGGGACCTTAAGAAATTTCTGTTTACATCATCTTGATCAATCTGCACTCCAACAGTAGCTAGTTCACCAATCAGCTTGTTAAACCTGTCAAAAGTTTGAGTCATGGACTCATTCTTAGTTGACATGAAGTTTTCATACAGTTGCTTCAAAATAGCCTTCTGATTTCTCTTGGTACTTTTGGTACCAGAGAATCTCTTCTCTAGAGCATTCCAAAGCATCTGTGCATCAGTGCAGTTGCAAAATTGGTGTTGATACTCATTAGGAATAGCCAAGAGTAGTGTGCTCAAGGCTTTCATCTCTGTCTGCCTTATCTTCCTCTCTCCATCTGTCTTTGGTGGGATTCTTTTTCCATCTGGTCCAATCTTTCCTTCATTAGATGGGCCATTCTCAATGATGTCCCACATAGAGTAATCTGTGAGAAGGATGTATTGTCTGATCCTAATCTTCCACATGTCAAATTCATTAGATCTGAGCATTGGAACCTTTGAGACCAGAACACTATCACTTGAACCGTCCATGATGATTGAAGGTTTCTGAGAAAGAATGATGATTGAAGGTTTCTGAGAATACTAGCTCTTCAAATTTGCTTTTCTTTTTGTCAGGATCTAATTCTTAACAAGAATAATGATCTCAGAAACAATATTAAACGAGTTGTGGAATAACACTTTAATATTCAACAATCAATGAAACAATGAATCACAAATCACAACTTGTAAACTTTATTGAATGCTTAAAGTTACAAGATTTCAAATAAAACCTCAATATTGATGAACAGGCTCACCAATACGAACTCTTCTTCTCTAGAACTAGGATTATAAACCTTGAGGATAATTCTCTCTATGAAAACAAAAACTCAGAATATTGTCTATCAAACTATTTAGACTAATTCTATACATATACTAAAGATAAAAGATAATTACAAAATATAAAAGATCTTCAGTATAATCTTCCATAGTTATCTCCAAGCTTTCCATGAATATCTTCAATCAATACAGCTGTCTTCATTGCCATACGAAGTCTTCATCTCATATGCAGCACTAACTTCATGAGCAGTATTAATACACAACAGTATTAACACTCTGATCAGTATTAAGATCAGCAGTACTAACTACTAGCAATACTAACTTTGCTTAGCCGTAGTAACTTCATCAAGCAGTATTAATCTTGGTTAGCAGTATTAACCTGTCTCAGAAGTAGTAACCATGTTGTGCTAGCAACATTAACCATACTTGTGCAATTCTGTAATTCCCAACACCTTTTCAACCTTTCAATCTTTATCAAGCTCTGAAAATCTTTGAACTTTGCTTGATTATCTCCAAATTCTCATTTGTCTCATTTCTTGATACTGTCTCCCCATATAAGATACAAATTGTTCTTTCCAGACATTTCTTTTAACTTTGTCTTCTCCCCCTTTTTGATGATAGAAACATTGAAATCATCAAAACTTTCAACAAGAAATGTCGTTGATGTCTGACCACTGATCTTTCCAAGAGCCTTCGATTCGTTGTCAATCCACAAAGATATTCATCTAGATCTTTTCAAATCCAGAAAAATTAGAATGTAACACCTGAATCTACAAATGAATCAGTTAACATGCCTGTCAGTAACACGAAGTCACTGTGTGTAACGAATACACATTGGAAAGGAGCTTTTTGATGTTCACTCCCCCAGGGCTTCCATTCAATCATCGAAACACCACAAAGGAATTTCTATGAATGTTATGACAAGAAAACGAATTCCTTGTGTGCTCGTGCAAGTGATAGAAAGAAATAAGCACACGATGATTGCTTGTTATAAGGTTCAAATTTGTGTAAACCATTGAGACAACAATAGTATAACACAGACTCGATTGTGCATGATCGAAGTGTAAAGGTGGGGCAGGCTTCCTTCTATTTCAATATCCAGATTTTCCAAATGAAAACTAGATAGATAATGTGCCGCGTCCCCTTGAAAATATGAAACATTTTCTTGTTGAGAAGAAAATGAGTGACTGGTGGGGTTTTTATCAAGAGTTGGCATGGGCTAGTTGCCTGTTTCAATAATGTTCACGAAGAATTGTGAAACACTAGTAATATGGCTGCCCGACTCAGAAAAAGTTGGTGCAGAGTTTGATATTATTTTACTTTGATCTCACACCCTCTTTCTTTTTAATCATTGAGCTCGCTTCTAACCAAACTATCTTTTTCATTTTACCTCATCACTCAACCCACACTCATTTATTTTTGACTCCTCACACTCGATCACTAAGGATTCACTTCTTGGGTAGGAAACACTGGTTAACGTGAATCCATAGAAGTTTCTTTTAAGTCCTACACAATGAACCCATGTTGTCCTAAAAGAACATGTTGTTCAGGTTTAACTTTTCAATTAAAGCATATATATATATATATATATGTGTGTGTATGTGTGTGTGTGTGTGTGTGTCAGATATTTGTATGCTCAGAAGATAATCATGAAGATTTGAGCATTTATGATCATGAAGATTTTTCAAACAAGTATATTGAAATGAATGCAAGAGACTTGTTTAAAAATCTGACATAGTACAAAAGATCAAATCTGATGATATAGCAATTTAGGCTTTGGTCAGCAAAAATTGGAATTTGTCTATATGAAACAAAATATAGACATTCTTGAAAGAAACGTTTTGAAACGAAATCAACGCTCAAATTTCTTTGAATTACAATTGGGGTGTCTTACCATCGAAAAAATTGTTCATTTTGAGACATGGTAAGAACTTTTTCAACAAAAAATGTTAAACCGGTGTGTATGAATACTTGAAAGTATATATAGAAAAGACAATACACAAGACTTTATCTTTGGAAACACACGGTTTGTTAATCATTGAAGCACATTAAAATGAAAACATTTAAAAATCACACTTCTATATTCATGAAATCGTTTAGGAATCAGAAGTCGTTTAAACATTTAATAACATGTTTTCTATGATTGAAAGTTGTCCTTCTTTCAACCATATTTGAGATTAAGAATAGAAATAAACCTTTCCGTTCAGTCTTAAATCTCATGAAGTTAGCTTAAAGTCATATAAGATATGATCGTGTAAGCTTTCTCTCAATCTGCAAAAGACAAAAGTCCGTCTAAGTACAAATTTTATTCACAAAAATTTATTGAAATGTAAATGACATAAAGCAGTAAAACATTAAATGTACGAGTTCTAATCTGAAATGATCAGAAATCATATGTCGTACTCCTTTTTCTTTTGACATTTAAACTCCCCCTGCACTTTTGCATAGAGAAATTTATTAGTGAAAATCATATGCAAAAATATAAACTCCCCCTCAAATAAATGTGGATCATTTTGTCATCTTGTCTCACTCCCCCTGAGATAATGAACATACCTTAAAGTGCAAATATCTTTTTCAGAATAAACATAAAGAAATGAGGAAAAATTAACAATAAAAAAAACTTTAGTAGGTAAACAAGGATTAAGTCTTTAGATTTAGCATACCAAGTTTCGAGATAAGAAAATTAAATCTCTTTTCATCGAGAGACTTGGTAAACAAATCTGCAAGTTGATAATCAGTGTTTACAAAATAAAGTTCTATTGTACCTTTCTCGACATTATCTTTTATAAAATGATATCTCACATCAATGTGTTTGGTCTTTGTATGTTGGACAGGATTTGCTGATATAGCTATGGCGCTCTTTGAGTCACAATAGATCGGGATCTTGTCAAATTTGAAGCCATAATCACGTAGTTAGGTTCTCATCCACAACACCTGAGAACAGCAGCTTGCAGCAGCTACATATTCTACTTGGGCGGTTGATGTGGAAACACATAATTGCTTCTTAGATGCCCAACTAACGAGTTTATCGCCCAAGAATTGAATATGCCCTGATGTGCTCTTCCCGTCTAGCATACACCCTGCATGATCTGCATCTGAGTATGCCGTCAGTTCAAAACTAGTATCTTTAGGATACCACAGACCAAGATCTGCAGTGCCCTTTAGATAACGAAATATGCGCTTGACTGCAGACATATGGGTTTCTTTAGGATTAGCTTGATATCTTGCACATAAACTGTTGAAAACATTATATCTGGCCTACTGGAAGTTAGATACATCAAATAACCAATCATTCCTCTATAGGTTCTAACATCGACAGCTTTTCCCGAAGGATTAGTGCCAATCTTAGTTCCAGGTACCAATAGGGTTCCAATAGGTTTGCAATCTTCCATTTTGAATTTCCGAAGAATATCAAGAATGTACTTAGATTGATTTATAAAAATCCCCGTAGAAAACTGTTTGACTTGTAATCCGAGAAAGAAATTCATCTCTCCCATCATACTCATCTGAAGTAGTGACACCATGAGGTTTGAAAAATTCTTACAGTATTTAGGATTAGTTGAGCCAAATATGATGTCATCTACATATATCTGAATAAGAATAATTGCAGCTTTCTCCTTTTTAATGAACAAAGTGGTATCGATTTTACCTTTTGTGAAGCCCGACATGACTAAGAATTTGGATAAAACATCGTACCAGGTTTGAGGGCTTGTTTTAGTCCGTAAAGGGCTTTGTCAAGAATATACACATGATTCGATTTTTCTTGATTGAGAAATCCTTCAGGCTGTGAGACATACTCTTCCTCCTTTAGAATGCCATTAAGAAAGACAGTCTTCACGTCCATTTGATAGACTTTGAAGTTCTTGTGGGCCCACTAGTACAAAAATGACCTTTTGCCACGGTTTTGGAAATACAAGTCAGCCACAGTTAAGCTTTAAACCGTACACAAAAGTCATAAATAAAATTAGAGTGTTGTTTTAGCCACGACATAACTCAATAATTGTGACCATTAACAAACACATCCAAACATAATGTCACGGTTTTAACAAAATTGTGACTAAATGCTTCAATATGGTGACACCTTTTTTACTATGGCCAATAGCAGTAAAAAACTGTTGATCCAAACTCTCTCAGTGATTTGATAAAGACCCTCTACTATACTTAGTGAAAATTACGTTTTAATATGTATTAGTGTTTCACCATCAGCGTTCAGACTGAGTCTGTTCAGTTATCGCTGATGACCTTTCTTGTAAACATTTCATATGTATTAGTGTTTCACTATCAGCGATCTGACTGAGTCTGTTCAGTTATCCCTGATAGTTTCTGATGTAAACTGTAACGTAATCCTTAAAGACAAGTCTTGCGTCAACAGATGTTCATAGCTGAATCGAAGACAAAGCTGCTGAACAAAGACAAGTCTACTAGTGACCTGATGCGGATATCAGTGAAGCAAAGACGAATCTACTTATACGCGAAGGAACATGAGGAAAAGCTTCAGCGATAGCTGAACCTCTTTATATCTCTGAAGGGAGAGATATTCAGCGATCAAACGATCACGAAGCTTATGCCTCAAGTCTCCTTTTGTCTTACCTTGCACAACCAGTACGATGTGTCAGAACGAACATATTTCTACCACAAATCGTACAACAACTCTATCAACTACACTGTTCATGATACGGCCAAAAGCATGTCTCCCAAAGTCAAACTCCCAAAGCCAATCACTGAACGCCACGTGTACAGTGCCCTGCCATGCATTTAATTCATAGGGTATAAATAGAAAAATTACCTCTCCATCTGAGAGTGTGCTCACCTCTGCCTTCATCTTTCTATTTCATAGAAACCCTTGTTTTCTCTACTCTCTAATCCCCCATTCTCTATATTCTTGTGCAACCATCTTAGTGTTTCTTAAGTTTGTTTAGAGTGAGTCTGTCTTAATCTTATTCCGCAACAAACTTGTAAATTGTGTTTGAGTTATCAATAAACAATTTATTAAACTTTAATTTCTGTGTTTGTATTCAACCCCCCCCCCTTTCTACAAACTTGTTAAGCACCTCCGGGACCAACAAAAACCATGGCCATATATAGACATATAGTCATGGTTTTTTGTCTTAACCATGACTTTATGTTGTGACGGTTATAGTCCGTGACTATAGATAGACATACGGCCACATGAAGCCAAATTTTTGTGGCTAAAAATAAAATGTATATTGTCACAAAACCTTATTAATCGTGGCCAAAAGACAAGGCGTTTATGGCTACTGTTTTCGTTATCTTGTGTCACCAAAAGGTAAGAAATAGTTACGATTTTACAAATAAAGCGTAACTATAAGTCATGAATTGGCAACGGTTAGTAGGAAACTTTTATAGCTAAAATTATATAGTTAAGGCCACGTTTAAAATAAGTCGATTGCTAAAAGGTAACCAATAGTCATGTTTCTAACAATTTAGTTCATGTGACTAATAAGTAATTTATCGTCACAACTTTTATTATTGTGTGTGATCAACTGTTAACCAATAGTCATGGTTCTAAAATTTAAGTGTAACTATATGTCATGAATTAGTCACATTTTTTATCATTTTTATCGCCAAACGTATAACCAACATATGTGTCCACAAGGTAACCGCTAGTCACGCTTCTAACAATGTAGTTCGTGTGGCTAATAAGTAGTTTATGGCCAAAATTATTATTTTTGTGTGTGACCAAAAGTTAACTGATAGCCACGATTTTAAAGCTTAAGTGTAACCATACGCCATCAACTGGCCATGGTTTTTTTTAATCACTTTGTGCGACAAAAAAGTAAACGTTTGGCCATGATAATAAAACTTAAGCATAATATATGTCATGATTTAGCCACGGTAAATATCAAATTTGTGTGGTAATAAGTATAGTTATGGTCACGATTAAAATAAATTCATGTGGCTTTAAGGTAATCAATGGTTGTGAATTGTGTGGCTATAAGTAGTTTATAGCCACAGATTTACTATATATGTATGTCCTAAATGTAACTAGTCTTTATGATTCTACAAATTCATCGTAACTATATGCAGGGGCGGACCTACAACTACGGGAGGAGGGTCCCGTGCACCCGCTCACTTGATTGTCGTAAAGGAAAAATATACAGGCGTCTTGAAAGTGTGCACCCACTTGATTTTAAGGGTGCCCTGAAATATTTTAAATTTGAACTTATAACACCAATAAGCAATTGGTAGGATGGTTTGTGGCGGTTAAGTTAAAACTTCCCTTAGCTAGAGGTTTAGGGTTCAATCCCAACACTCTGCATCTTTTTCTTTTTTTAGTTACCTCTGAATCTAGTGCAAGAAGGGAGTAGGGCACAAATAATGAAATTTAAATAAAGAAATACATATTAAATGAAATAGAAATTTTTTTGGGTTTCAATATTTTTTAAAAATTAAATAAAACAGAAAAATTCTCTAAAAATCAACTAAAAACTGAACAATTCTCTCTAAATTAACCGAAGAACTCTCAAAATCAAAAAAAAACTGAAAAAAGAAACTAAAAAATTTACCTTCAAATCCACCAAAAAACTTAAAAAATCGCCCGAAAGCCGGATTTCGGCTAAAAACATATCGAGCGGCTTTGTCGGCATTTGATCCAATTTAAAAGTGCACCCGCTCGGCCAAAATCCTTGGTCCGCCACTGACTATATGTGTGTGTGTGTGTGTTTGTGTGTAAGGTAATTTGTACCAAGTCATCTAGTTAGCAATAAGGATAGGTAAAATGGTAGATCAGTCGGGCGTACCGGTTACAGTGGGGTAGTTATGGTTACCTGTGTCAGTAATCGTTTACAATGGTCCTTGTTACGGTTATATGCGGTTATGGCTTCGAATTATGAGGACTGATTGTAACTGGTGCAACCGTTCCGATAATTAGTGACGGAATATGGTGCGTCACTAATCTGTCACTGATTAGCGAAGGAATATATTTTGTCACTAATTAATGACAGATTAGTGACGAAATATATATTTTTCTATTTAAAACATAATACAAAATGAAAATCCACGTGTCCGTCGCTTTAAAAGGTTTTATTGGGTTTTAAAGGGTTTCATTGGGCCATAATGGATCTATTGGGCTTTAAAGAGTTCTATTGGGTTTTAAAGAGTTTCATTGGGGCTTAATTGATCTATCGGACATTAAAAGGATATAGTTGGCTTTAAAAGCGTTCATTGGGCCTTAATGGATCTATCGGGCCTTAAAGGGTTCTATTGGGCTTTAAAAGGTTTCATTGGGCCTTAATGGATCTATCGGACTTTAAATGGTTCTATTGGGATTTAAGGGTGCGTTTGAAAAGACAGAACTGGACCGGGCGAAACAGATAAAATGACCAATTTACCCCTAATAAGTTGTTTATATCTTTTTTTATATTTTGATTTACTTATGTAATTTATTTAAGTATAATAAAATAAATACTTTTTATTACAAAAAATGTCATTAAAACTTTACATCAAAACGATTACAATGACACATAAATAAAAAGTTTATCTAGTTTCCAATCTTTTTATACCTTTTCTATATTATTTTTTATTATTAATATTTAATAAATTACATAAACTAACCAAAATATAAAAACCATGTAAAAATAATATCTTGAGGACAATAAGTGAAAGTCAAATAACATACTATACAATAGATAAAATTTAAATAACAAATAAAATTTAAATAACAAATAAAATTTAAATAACGAATAAAATGTAAAAAAGGATGTGTATTTGATATTTTAGAAGAAAATTAGGTTTTACTTTGAGGTTATATTAGCAAAATATAAGTCTGTTCCATCTTGCTTCACCTAGTTCCATGGGCCCGGGTGGACTGGAAGAAGCCTGTTCCAGTTTGTTCCACTTTGTTCGTGTTTGTTTCGCATAAAAGTTATGTTAAACATGGAACAGTGATCTCTGTTCCGTTCTGTCATGTCCAGTGTACCAAACACACCGTAAAGGGTTTCATTGGTCCTTAGATCTATGGGGCTTTAAAGGGTTATATTTGGTTTTAAAGGCTTTCATTGGGCCTTAATGGATATATTGGGCTTTAAAAGGTTATATTTGGCTTTAAAGGGTTTCATTGGGCCTTGATGGATCTATCAGGCATTGAAGGGTTATATTTGGCTTTAAAGGGTTTCATTGGGCCTTAATGGATCTATTGGGCTTTAAAGTCTTTCATTGGGCCTTAATGGCTCTATTGGGCTTTAAACGGTTCTATTGGGCTTTAAAGGGTTTCATTGGGCCTTAATGGATCTATCGGGATTTAAAGGGTTCTATTGGGCTTTGAAGGGCCTTAATGGATCTATCGGGATTTAAAGGGTTTTATTGGGATTTAAAGGGTTTCATTGGGCCTTAATGGATCTATCGGGCTTTAAAGGGTTATATTTGGTTTTAAAGGGTTTCATTGGGCCTTAATGGTTTTATTAAGCTCTAATGGGTTCTATTGGGCTTTTAAGGGTTTCATTGGGCCTTAGTGGATCTATAGGGCATTAAAGGGTTTCATTGTGCTTTAAACCGTTCATCAAGGCTCAATACAATTCATTAAGAGTCACCGAAGCCCTAAAGCCCAATAGAAACATATAGAAAGCCCATAATGGCCCAATAAGGTTAATTGATCTAGTGTATCTCATTAGTGTTGATATAGTGGTTATATTCAATTAGATAGCTCGACTTGATACATACAAACATACTACATACGTACACCTACCTATTAGCTACATATATACATACATATACAGTTCATTAAGAGCCACTTAAGCCCACTAAAGGCCAATACATTTCATGTAGGCCCAATATAGTTCATTTACATCCTTTACAACGACTCAATACAATACGACTCATCCAGACCCAATAGTCCATTAAGAAATGTTAACCAATGCCCAATACAATTAAATAAGAGGCACTACCAGAAGTTGTACTTTCACCTACTGATATTTCCGATGGAATTTTTCATAAGAAATAAGTGACGGTTTTCGTACGATTTCCGACGACCCAATAGTCCATTAAGAAATGTTAACCAAGGCCCAATACTATCAGGATCTGAATTCTTAACAAGAATAAACACTCAGAAACAATATGAAAGAAGTTTGCGGAATAAAACTTTAATATTCAAAGATCAATGAAACAGTGAATCAAAATAACAACTTGTAAACTTTATTGAATGATTGTAAAGCTACAAGATTCAACACTCAACCTCAATATTGATGAACAGGCTCACCAATACGAATTCTACTTCTCTAGAATTAGGATTATAAACCTTGAGGTTGATTCTCTCTATGAAAACAAAAACTCAGAATTAATTCTCTACTAATTACAAACTATTCTATACTTATAATGAAGATAAAAGATAATTACAAATAATAAAAGATCTTCAGAATAATCTTCCATCTTTATCTCCAAGCCTTCCATAATCTTCAATCAAAACAGTTGTCATCCTTGCCATATGAAGTCTTCATCTCATAAGCAGTATTAAGTCTTCATCAGCATTAATACTTTGAGCAGTATTAAGTTCAGCAGTACTAACTACTAGCAGTACTAAAATTGCTTAGCAGTAGTAACTTCATCAAGCAGTATTAATCTTGACTAGCAGCATTAACCTGTATCAGCAGTATTAACTTCAGAAGTAGTAACCAGGTTGTGCTAGCAGCATTAACTGTACTTGAGCAAATCTTTTAGTTCCCAACAATCTCCCCCGAACTTAACTTTTAGGAAGAGAAGTCAAGTTCTTCAGATGGTCTTTAAGATGCTCCCAAAACTTCATAGCTCATACACCTGTATTTGGATTCAGTCCCAAACTCTGATTGATTGTTCTTTGGATCAAATACTTTGCCATTCCTGAATCTGGAACACATCCAAGCTTCTTTTTCAACATTGCATGCAACTTCAATCTACTGTGGTTGTACACTCTATCCACTAGGAAGTATTCTATGTGATTTATGTCCATAGTCAGTGCATACACTCTACTAGTTTCATATAGAGTCCAGTTGTTGACTGTTTGAAACACATTTCTGATCACATGCTTCGCTTTCTCTGGTTTGAACATCATACACAGATACTCCATCACAAGTTTTGTGATTGAAATCTCTGGAACTTTTAATTGGTCTGCATACAACTTCATTCCTATTTCAAACATCTCCTCTAGATCAGACCTGGAACATGTTCTGACAATCTTGGCTCAAGTATTATACACTTCATACTTCTCATCTTTTCTTTTGAGCCTGATGTACTCTTTGCCATCAACCTTCATTGTATCCCAGAGAATGACCTCAGGAGGCTTAACACCAACAGGTTCCGCTGTAATAGGTTCAGGAAGTTTGTCCATCACTACCATGTACATATTCACATCATCAGTACTTGATGGTTCTTTCTGTTCAATTGTCTTAGGTGCCCCTTCTTCTTCAGCAACCTTCTCAGTTTCTTCTTTATCCACTCTAGGCTTCTTGGCTGATTTTCTTCTTGTCATCATATTAGTTCTTTTTAAAATCCTCAGACTTTCACCTAGTGTGGCTTCTTTCTTTGGTGTTTCTTGCTCATCAGGGAAAGGTTTTTCTATCAGAAAATCATTACTTCTTTCATTCTCTTTTCCATTTCAACTCTGGCTTTTTCATTCCCTTGAAGCTTTAGCATCTCTGAATCATACAACTCTTTAATCTGTTCAAAAGACATCTTTGAGAACATCTCCTTTCTGACTCCTACAGCACCTTTGAGAAAAGTAATCATCTTCTTTCTCTCTTGAGTACCAAGGAAGGTCTTTGAGGGTTGTCTCTTCTTTGCAGCCATTTTAACCAACACAGATTTCTTCAGGGTTGCAGCTTTCTTCTGTGATATTTCAGTTGCCAAACTTTGTTGATAAGCTTCATTTAACTCTGCAGCCAGAGCCTTAGCCATCTCTCTATCTTTCTCCACTTGAGCTAATTCTGCTTGGTCAAGTTCAGCTTGAATCTTCCTGGCCAAAGCTTCATCTGACTCAACCAACTTTTTCTTTTTAATTGGTTGATCAGATTCCACTAACTTTGCTTTGCCTTTGTCTTTGCTTACCACCTTCTCAATACTTTCTTTCTTGATCACTTCACCTTTTTCTTTAATGATAACTCCTTTGGCCTTTGAAGTGACCTTGGGAGTATCAAGCCTTGATCAAAGTTTCTGGTATATCAAGATATGTTAATACCTCTTTTACTATTTCTGCTGCTTCATTCAATTCAGCAGTATTAACAGTTTCTGCTGCTTTACTTGTTTCAGCAGCATTAACTGTTACTGCTGCTTGTACAAAAACTGATTCTTTTTCTACTGCTTGCTCTTTTACTGCTGCTATGCCTGATATTTCTGCTGCTTGTACAAACTCTGTTTCAGTTTCCACTGCTTGCTCCCCCTCAAAATCAAATTGCTCCCCCTTGTCTTTATCATCTTCCATGTTAACATCAGCTTCTAACTCCCCCTTTTTGGGAGCATCATCCACTGCTTTCCTTCTTCTGAGCACAAACTGTTTCTTCTTCTTTTTCTGGACCAATCTCTTCACCAGTTTCTTCAGGTTGGTAATCTGTACTTGTTGAGACAGAATTATCAGTTTCAGCTCTTCTATGTCTTTTCCCTGCTTGATTACATCCATGTTGATGTTGCCCATTGTTTCCATCAATTCAAGATAGTCATATCTGTCCTCACCTTCTCCAGGAGTGTGACCCCCTTTTGAAGGATCATGGGATCTTTTTGTAGTAGAGGTCTTCTGCCAAGCAGAAGCACCTGCTACCCCCCATGGTTTCTTGGCACCTGGGACCTTTGGATGATTGCTCACCCAAAGTTGCCATGGGGAAGGTCTTATTGATGTTACCAGTGACCTCCTCTGTGCTAGCAGGAGTAGTGGCAGCCTTTGCACCCATATGCTCATTCATCTCCTCATTGAGCACCTCCTTGGGGTTGGGAGACACCCCTGTGGTTTCCCTGTAGATATTCTCTAATGGAGAATTTTCCATTAGAGGGCTTAAAGGCTCTGTGGGTGAAGGTACAAGAAGGGAAGGAGCCTTCTTTACCTTTTTCCTGATGTATGTATTGGTTATTGGTGAAGTTGGTTTTTGAACAAGGGACTGAGGGATTGATAAGGTGATGGAAGGTTGGGATTGGCTTTCAGTGGGATGGTCTAATGAGGGCCTTGACCCTGAAGTCATACCTTCTTCATTGTGGGACACCACCATCATTGTAGAGAACAATGGGGTGTCAACTCCTTCCGAGTCCAATGGAGATCTCTTCATATTTGAAAATACCTTACCTTTGGGGATTTTGGGTACATATACCTCATCAAAGTGAGGTATATCCGTCAATTCATGGGTTATAACTACCTGTACAAATTTTGGGTACATATAAAAACTCTTTTTGCTTCCCAAGTTTGATACAAGATCATTGAAAATCATTTTAGAAAAATTGTACTTTCCGGCAGTGGCCAAGTAGACCAAAGCATAAGCAATGGTACTGCTGAAATCACTCCATCCAGTAGTCTATTTGGAAATACAGTGCATCAGGGTATGAACAAGAAAACGCCATTGGTTATAAAATTTAGCTTTTGAGAATTTGAAACCACCCAATTTAGCTTTTAGAGAACAAGTCCTCATTAGGAATAGAGGTAATACCTGCAGCATCGTCTAGACGTAGACATATGCGAATCACCTCTTCAGAAACTGACAAGGGTTTGTCACACACCCTTGTCTTGATTATCTGCACACCATTTTCTGTGACTACAGTGGAATTCGCCCAAAATTGTCTTTGATGCTCTATGTAGATTGTTGGCGACACTATAAGAGCATGGGCAATGTGGCTGGACTTGAGAAAGTCCACACTCTGGTGGAATCCAGCAGCTTGCTTCGGCTTTTGAAGCATAGCGATTTCGTTGTGCTCATCAATGAATGCCATGGATGCCATTGAGCTTGAGTGTGCTTGCCTGAACTTTACTAGGAGCTTTGAGAGAAAAAGGGTTAGAGAGCAGATGAATAGAAATCAAAGAGTCGTTATGAACTTTTAGGCGGGCAAAAAGAGTATTTATACGATTCGGGACATAAGCAATATTAACCACTAGCAGTATTAACTAACTAGCAGTATTAACTGAGAGTAGTATTAACCACTAGCAGTATTAATTGAGAGCAGTATTAACTAACTAGCAGTATTAACGAACTAGCAGTATTAACTAACTAGCAGTATTAACAGAGAGCAGTATTAACTCCTAGCAGTATTAACTAACTAGCAGTATTAACTGCACTGGCAGCATTAACTATACTTACACTTTTTGAAGCTTGAGGTACTCTGAGCAAGGTAATAACTTCCTGAGAAGGATGTTAGTAGCACCAAAGAATAAACCAATAACAGGTATGAAAACACTTTTTAAGACATGAGCTCATTAAGAGTTGATCATGCCCACACTTGTGACCAAGAAAGTGAATCTACCCACATCAAAGGCTTTAGTGAATAGATCAGCAAACTGGTTGTCAGTATGAACTTTAGCAACTTGAATTAGCTTCTTTTCATTACAATCTCTAATAAAGTGATACCTGATCTCAATGTGCTTTGTTTTGGAGTGCTTGACTGGATTGCTAACAATGCTTATAACACTGCTATTGTCAATGAAGATTGGAGTGTGAAGAAAGGTTACCCCATAGTCCAGCATCTGATTTTGAATCCATAGAACCTGAGAGAAGCAACTTGCAGCAGCAATATACTCAGCTTCTGTTGTTGATAAGGACACCGTGGTTTGTTTCTTACACTGCCAAGATACTAGTCTTGCACCCAAAAGTTGATATCCACCTGAAGTAGACTTTCTGTCCATGTTAGCACCACCCAAGTCACTATCTGAATAAGAAATCAAGTCAAAGTTGGATTCATAAGGATACTAAAGACCTAATCTAGGTTGCCCTCTTAAGTATCTGAAAATTCTTCTAACAACTTGAAGATGTGATTGCTTTGGCTTGACTTGGAATCTGGCACACAAACACACTCGAAACATGATGTCTGGTCTTGAGGCTGTGAGATACATGAGAGATCCAATCATTGATTTATATAGATGGACATCAACATCCTCCCCCTCAAGATCAGCAGTGATCTTTTTATGAGTCTCCATAGGTGTGCTTGCTGGCTTTGAGTCTGTTAAACCATACTTATCCAGGATGTCTTTCACATATTTTGATTGGCTTACGAAGATCCCATCTTTCTTCTGTTTCACTTGAAGCCCAAAGAAGAAGGTAAGTTCACCCATTGAACTCATTTTAAAGCTCTTGTGCATCAACTTTTCAAAGTCTCTACACATCTGATCTTTTGTGGATCCAAAGATGATATCATCCACATAAATCTGAACAAGTAGGATGTCCTTCTTACTTCTTTTAATGAAGAGGGTCTTGTCAATTATTCCTTTTTCAAACCCATTCTCCAAGAGATAGGTAGACAGTGTATCATACCATGCTCTTGGGGCTTGATGAAGACCATAAAGTGCTTTCTTCAGTTTGTATACTCTGTCTGGATATAATGGATTTTCAAATCCAGGCGGCTGACAGACATATACTTCTTCATCAATTGTACCATAAAGAAAGGCACTCTTCACATCCATTTGGTATACCTTGAACTTCATGTATGAGGCATAGGCTAGAAATAGCCTAATTGCCTCTACCCTTGCCACTGGAGCAAACACTTCTTCGTAGTCTATGCCTTCTTCTTGACTGTACCCTTGTGCCACAAGCCTTGCTTTGTTCCTGATCACAATTCCTCTCTCATCCTTTTTATTTCTGAAAATCCACTTGGTGCCAATAGCTCTATGACCTTTTGGAAGGTCCACCAAGTCCCAAACTTCTTGCAATTTGAACTGCAGTAACTCTTCTTGCATAGCTTCTATCCAACTGGAATCTTTCATTGCATCATAAACCTTCTTAGGCTCAATCTGAGATAGAAAGCAAGAGAGTACTGTGTGTTGCTGATCCTGCAGCTCTTGAAGTCTGCTTTGATTTCTTGTTATCATAGGAGAAGAGATGTCTCCTATGACCAGCTCTGGAGGATGGTTCTTTTGAGTTCTAGTCTGATGACTAGGTTCTTCATTGATTCCCACATCTAGATTTGAATCATTTAAGTCAGCTGAGGGGATCTCATCAGCTGCTTCTGGCTCTTCATGTACTTGATTCTCCTCATCTCTTCCTTCTTCTTCACTCTGAATTTGTTCAGTCATAGTTTCCTTTTCATAGAACTCAACAGGCTCTATTGTAGGTATGGGAAAGATCACAGACTGAGGAATAATGTCTTGTACTTGTACTTGGTCATCCCCTGATCCTCCACTTTCTGAACCTGCATGATAATCACTACTGAAACCCAAAGAGTTAGTTAGTGAATCAATGTCAAATAACCACTGAGGACCAGACCCAATAGGATTTGGTGTGTTCTCATTGCATTTGACATTGTCACTTTCCTCAATTATTCTAGAAGAAGAATTAAAAACTCCGTAAGCCTTACTCTGAGATGAGTAACCAATAAGAAAACCATCATCTGCCTTGCTATCAAACTTTTCTAAGTGAGTTTTGGTATTGAGAATGGTACAAGGACACCCAAAAGGTTTGAAAAATCCAATAAATGGTTTTCTTTTATTTAAAAGCTCATATGGTGTCTTGTTTTTAGGCTTGACTACTAGAACCCTGTTTTGTACATAGCAAGCAGTATTAACTGCTTCAGCCCAGAAAGTAATTGGTAGTTTGGAATCAGCTAACAGAGATCTAGCAGCCTCAATCAGTGTCCTATTCCTTCTCTCAGCAACACCATTTTGTTGTGGAGTCCTAGGAGCACTGTATTGCCTCTCAATTCCTTTTTCCTCACAAAAGGTGTTTAGGTCATGATTTTTAAATTCAGTACCATTATCTGACCTAATGACTTTTACTTTTTGATTTGTTTGGTTTTCAATTCTTAGAATAAAGGATTTGATCAGTCCACTTGTCTCATCCTTAGTCCTTAGAAAATAAACCCAAGTAAATTTGGAGTTATCATCAACAATAACTAGGCAGTATGATTTCTTACCTATACTCATAACATTTGTAGGACCAAACAGATCCATATGCAACAACTGAAGAGAATTAGAGATTGTGTTCAACTCTTTGGACTTATGAGAAGTTTTGTGTTGTTTGTCTTTGAGACAGGCAACACAATGATCATCACATGAAAAGACTTTGGAAGGTAAACCTCTTACAAGGTTTTTTTTAACAAGTTTATTCGTTGTTTTAAAGTTCATGTGACAGATCCTTCTGTGCCAAAGTGATGATTCATCCAAAGAAGCTTTTGAAACAAGACAGTTTAGGGATGAATCAGTTGAAACACTTTCCATATCTAAGCAATATACATTATCCTTTCTGGGAGTTCTTAGTAGTATCATCTTTTCATCAACTACCTTGAATCCAGGAGCAAGGATAATGCATTCAGAATCAGTAAATAATATATTATGTTGTTTGTCACAAACCTGTGATACACTTAACAGGTTGTACCTTAACTGCTCAACATAGAATACATCTTCAAAGGTCATTTTACCTTTGGTTACATCCCCCTTACCACTTATCTTACCTCCATCTGGAGTATTACCAAAGGCAACATGCCCACAAATCAATTTTCTTGAAATTCTTGAGGCATGACATGTTCCCTGTCATGTGCCTAGAGCAACCACTATCAACATGCCAGATGCTCTTCCCCTTGAGCTGTTGGTTGCCATGCACATAAGATTAAACAATTAGTATTTAATGGGGACCCAAGCCAAAGTGGTCTTGGGTCTCCCTTTCTCATCAAAGTACTTACATTCCTTTTTGATGAGATTTTTAAAATCAGTACACTCTTTATTGGAGTACTTTGTCAATATGATTGGTCTAGCAGCACAAACACTAGGAGCAGTACTAACCTTAGAAGTACTAACAGGGTTAGCAGCACTAACAGGTTTAGCAGTACTAACCTTGTTAGCAGAACTAACAGAGTTAGCAGTATTAACATTTGAAGAAGTACTAACAATGTCAGCAACACTAACATTGATAGCAGTAGTATTGCTTCTAGCAGCACTATCATTGTTAGCAGTACTATTTGGGGTAGCAGTACTAACAGTTATAGTGCATTTAAGAACCCACATATTGACACTTTCTTTAACAATCTTTTTCTTCATGTGGCTCTTAGGTTTAACAGATTTCTTAGCCACATGGTTCCTTTCAATCTTCCTATAACCAAAGGGTTTTTGCATAGATCTTTGAAAATCCATCCTTTGGTTCATAGGATTGAAATAACAGTATTTGGCAAGATGATTCAATTTGCCACAGATGAAACAAGGTTTTGGTCTATTGATTTTACTCAAAATCAACCCCTTGTTTTTGTGCCCACTGTGGTCTGTTTGTAATGGACCTTACCAGACTTTCCCTCTGTCTTCTCTATGTCATTTGATTTGACCCAAATCTTTCCACACCCCTCATTGGTAATGATGTGATTCTCTAGGGGAATCTCACCACTCACATTGTTCTCCTTACTCTTACCAACCTCTTTCTCAGTCTTATCCTCAACAACTACCTCATCTAAGGGATCTATCTCAGTGGCTCTCTCAGGCAAGTCCTTCCTATCCTTGGTGTCTAGCAAGTCTGAAGTAGGAGGGATGAAATTGTTGTTATATGGTGGTGGTGTGGCATTGTACCCAATTCCTCTTCTCAATCTGTCATGAATCTGAGTTTGTAGTAAAGAGTCCATTGCTTTAGAAGCATTGGAAAACTTTTCCACATCAAGATTAACCTTGGTTAGCTCCTCTCTCAACTTTTCACTCTCTTCTTTAGATTTGGTCAGTTGGAGTTCTAGATCCTTTTTCTCCCACTTCCAGTAATTGGTATCATATGAGTGTTGGAGTTCATTGGCTTGAAAACCTTTAATCTGTTCCTCAAACCTTTCAACAATTCTCACATAGTCTTTTATATCTTTTGCTAACCTCTTAAGGTCGTCACTCATCTTCTGGTTGTGATCCCTGTACCTTTTAACAGTGTCTATGCAAGTTTTAGAACAGAGATTAGAACTTACCTCAGTTAGGAGATCAGATACTTCTGCCATAAGAGCTTGATTTTGGATAACCTCTTCTGCTTGATCACTCCAGTCAAACCCCATTCCTTGTTGAGAAACAAGGGCTTGAGCAGAGTTTCTGTTATGGTTGAGGTTTCCAGACTGTGCTTGTTGGTGGTTGTTGTTGTGAGACACTCCACTTCTGCATTCCCTGGCAAAGTGTCCCTTCAGATGACATTTATAGCACTCCACCTTTGATTTATCAAAGCTTGCTCCATCTTCTCTTCTTTGGGAGAAGTTGTTCCTCCCAGTTCTCTTGATGAACTTCTTCACCCTCATGGAAAGCATGGCCATCTGCCATTTAATATCCATCTCTTCATGATCATCAGGATGAAGTTGTTCCAAATCATCATTGATTAAAGAGGAGTTTCCATGGCTGGAAAGAAAGGCTTCAAACACAGATTCAGTGCCTTTTTCTTGATTTGCTCCATTAGCAGCATTAACTGATTCAGGGTTAGCAGTAGAATCAATTGATGCTGATAGGAGTGCAGCATTATGAACATATCCAGAAGGCTTCTTCTTTGCCTCTACCTCAGCTTCAAATACTCTAAGATCATTGTACAGATCATCAAGTTCTTTCTCTTCCAATTGTTCATTCTGTCTGAATGAAACAGTGTACATGGTCCATTCATCTCCAAGGGACCTTAAGAACTTTCTGTTTACATCATCTTGATCAATCTGTACTCCCATAGTGGCTACTTCACCAATTAGCTTGTTAAACCTGTCAAAACTTTGAGTCATTGACTTATTCTTAGTTGACATAAAGTTTTCATACTGTTGCTTCAAAATTGCCTTCTGATTTCTCTTGGTACTTTTGGTACCAGAGAATCTCTTTTCTAGAGCATTCCAAAGCATCTGTGCATCAGTGCAATTACAGAATTGGTGTTGATACTCATTGGGAATGGCCAAGAGCAGTGTACTCAAGGCTTTCATCTCTGTCTGCCTTGTCTTTCTTTTTCCATCCGTCTTTGGTGGGGTTCTTTTTCCATCTTCACCAATCTTTCCTGCATCAGATGGGCCATTCTCAATGATGTCCCACATGGAGTAATCTGTGAGGAGAATGTATTGCTTGATTCTAATCTTCCACATGTCAAATTCATTAGATCTGAGCATTGGAACCTTTGAGACCAGAGTACTGTTTGATTCAACTGTGTTTTCCATGATGAATAAGATTTCTGAGAATACTAGCTCTGATACCACTTGTCAGGATCTGAATTCTTAACAAGAATAAACACTCAAAAACAATATTAAAGAAGTTTGCGGAATAACACTTTAATATTCAAAGATCAATGACACGGTGAATCAGAATAACAACTTGTAAACTTTATTGAATGATTGTAAAGCTACAAGATTCAACACTCAACCTCAATATTGATGAACAGGCTCACCAATACGAATTCTACTTCTCTAGAACTAGGATTATAAACCTTGAGGTTGATTCTCTCTATGAAAACAAAAACTCAGAATTAATTCTCTACTAATTAAAAACTATTCTATACTTATAATGAAGATAAAAGATAATTACAAATAATAAAAGATCTTCAGAATAATCTTCCATCTTTATCTCCAAGCCTTCCATAATCTTCAATCAAAACAGCTGTCATCCTTGCCATATGAAGTCTTCATCTCATAAGCAGTATTAAGTCTTCAGCAGCATTAATACTTTGAGCAGTATTAAGTTCAGCAGTACTAACTACTAGCAGTACTAAAATTGCTTAGCAGTAGTAACTTCATCAAGCAGTATTAATCTTGACTAGCAGCATTAACCTGTATCAGCAGTATTAACTTCAGAAGTAGTAACCAGGTTGTGCTAGCAGCATTAACTGTACTTGAGCAAATCTTTCAGTTCCCAACAAATACAATTAAATAAGAGGCACTACCAGAAGCTGTACTTTCACCTACTGATATTTCCAATGGAATTTTTCATAAGAAATAAGTGACGGTTTTTGTACGATTTCCGACGAAATCCATCCATATGTTTTAAGAATTAAATTTTTTTATAAAAAAGAAATAAAAGTTAGTATGTATTATAAAAATTGAAGAAATTTACATACATAATTGATTTCTATATAATAATACATTTCTATCATTAAAAAATAAAGAATTTTAAAAAATAGTTAAAGGCTGAATTGTTTTCATATATAATATATAAATAATAAATTAAAAAAATTAAAAAATCGGTTACCTCTCAATTTTCCCTGTTGTTTTTCCATTCCCTCCTTCAAAATTGATAACCCCCAATTACCAAATCAAAACCCTAGAGCTATTCTTCCAGGCCAATCGCAAATTTCCTCCAACACGTTTTGAGAGATTGAGAGGACAAATCGATCGTTTTGAGACTCGGTTTCTCACATAGCAACTTTCCATTCCCGCTACAGCGCTACTACCGACTGCCGAGTGCCGCCCAAATCCCAATCTCCATCGTCCCCTCCAACGTCGTCGACTCGCCGACCATAATTAACCGAAGGCTTCTAGTAAATCGGCCACTGTGGGGTTCATGTAAATCGGCCACAAGACCACAACCGAAGGCTTCAACTGAAGATTGTAATTTTCCTTTCCCCTTTCGATAACCAAGGTAAACAAGATTACTTACTTTATCCGTCTTCTAATTTTTTGGAAAATCATGGGTTTAAAGTGACAAGCTCTAACTTCATAAAATCTCTTTGTCAAGAACATTGGACTTTTTGATGTTCATATGATGATATGAATCAACAGAATGATCTTACTAAAGCTACTGTTCAACTCCCCCAAAAAATACCAAATTTGAAGTTTTACGGTAACCTTAATTATATTTGCAAACGTTTTTACATCTTCTTAAATAAAGTCAATCTTTACATTTAATTTGTAATGGGATGCTACAATTGTTCAAAGTGATTAAGTGAATATACAAATCAATATTGCATATACTTCCTGAGAAAGTTGAGAAATGTGCATATATTTCCTTTAAATATTGTGGTATGTACCTCATTTGTTTAGAGTATGGGTTGATTTGTCTGTTTCTTTTTAATATGCTTTTCTTAGGGACTGTGATTTAGGGTCTAAACCGGGGTTTTGACCGGGGAGGGGGATTCGACCGGGGATTGACCAGGGCTTGACCGAGGCTGGAAGAATAATCCCTTAACCCGTCGAGGATCGGGTTCGGGGGTTTCCCAAAAACCGGGGCTGGGGAATGCAAAACCCGCCCTATTGGCATGCCTACAGTATTTGTATTGACAAGGATTTATATTCTGTTTAAAAGGTCATCTGGATGTAAAACCTTGTCAATACATCACTGACCTACAGAGTCATCAAGTCGCAAGGGAAGGCAGGTTGCTAAATATATAGTTAGTGCACATAGAAATGTTTGTTTTTAAATATTAAGAGAATTAGGAAAGTAAACTAACACTAGTACAAAAACTCACAATGTTTAACCGTGGCCGTATGCCTTTAGCCACATTTTTTTTCTTCAATCAAACCGTAGCCTATTCTGCCGTGTTTTTTGATACCCAAATGGCCACGTTTAAAATGTGTCACCATATCACATGAAAAACCGTAGCCATACCGTAAAAACCGTGGCCATAAACCTATCGAACTTTTTATGGTATTGGGACATTTTTTCTATAACCGTGGCCATAAACTACTTATCGCCACACAAACTCACCTTAAACATGGCCGATTCATTACATATATTTACACTTTATTTTTATAAACGTGACTATTGCTATCTTTTGGTCACACAAAATAAAGAAAATCATGACAATAAACTACTTATAGCCACATAATTTGTTTTTTAAGGTAGCCAATGATTACTCTATAACGACGTTTAACGTGACAATATACTACTTATCGTCATACAAATTTTATATTAAATGTGACCAATTCATGACATGGTTACCATAAATGTTAGAACCGTAGCTAATGGGTGTCTTTTGGCCACAAAAAATAACTAAAAATGTGCCATAAACAATTTATAGCCATGAAATTTCATAATAACCATGACAAATTCATGACATATGATTACACTGAATTGTTAGAATCGTGACTATTGATTATATTTTTATCACATTAAATAAATAAAACCGTAGTAATAAACCAGTTATCGCCACACAGACTTCTTATTAACCGTTGCCAAATCATAAAATTTGGTTACAATGAATTGTTAGAAATGTGGCTATTGATTAACTTTTGGTCACATGAGTTAACTAAAACCGTGACCATAAACTAATTATAGCCACACAAATGTTCCATTAACCGTGTCCATTTCATGCGATTACATTGAATTGTTGAAATCTGTGGCTATTGGTAGCATTTTGGTTACAAGAAATAGCTAAAACCGTGACTATATAATATTTATAGTCACACAAAATTTTATTTACCCGTTGCCATTTCATGACATATAGTGACGTTGAATTGCAAAAACAGTGACCGTTGCTTACCTTTTGGTTACATGAAATAATTAAAATGGTGGTCTTAAACTACTTATAACCACAAAAATTTCATATTAACCGTGGCGAATTCGTGACATATAGTTACAGTGAATGGTTAATATCGTGGTGATTGGTTACCATTTTGTCACACTAAATAGCCAAACCATGACAATAAAGTAGTTATAGTCACACAATTTTCATAGTAATCGTGGCCTATTCATGATAGATGGTCACGTTTAATTATAATTACCATGGCTAATTGTTGCCTTTTGGTCACACGAAATAACTAAAACTGTGGCATTAAACTATTTGCAGCCACACAAATTTTATATCCACTGTAGCCAATTCTTGATAATGGTATCTTAAAATTGTAGAACCATGGCTATTAGTTGTGTTTCGACCATACGAAATAACTAAAATGTGGCCATAAACTACTTAGAATCACAGTTTAAATTGAAAATCATATAGCCATAAAAGATGATGACAATAATAATATTTGCAACGGTTTTAATAATGTGTGCCAAGATAATAAATAAATCTTTAAAAAAGTTTAATATAATAATTAACCTAAAAATATCAAACAATTAAATTAATAGTCATATGATCATAAGGAATAAAAATACCAATTATAAACTTATCACGACTAGTTATCTAATATATTAGAACTTTTCTTATTAAAGCTGCTCCTCGTATGCTTCGTCTTCTGTAACTCACTGACACTTATATAATTCTTCCTTCTCTTATTAGAATTTTTTTTATCATCCTGTTGATTAGAAGTTGGATCCGGTACCTACAACAAGAATAAAAATACATGTTAAGTTATTACACTTTTTGTAGTAATGTTATACTAATAAAAATTGTATGCTAACCTTCCAAGATGAAGATTTCTTATTATTACATATAATGCAACCATCAACACTAAAGGGTCGTTTACCCAAACCTTACCCGGTAAACTCTTACCGCTAAGATTAAACAATTTCATTTTACTTAGCGGGTAAGATTTACCCCTATGGTTGTCGTTTACCCAAAACTATGCATGTCAGATGGGCAATATCATCTATAAGAAAATAAAATACACAAACATTTTTTTACGGTTTATAATAGGTAGACTAGTATGTGAGAATAAAAGTTAACGACCAAAGAAAATTAGATAAGCAGCTAACCTTTGTGTCAGTGATGACAAGGCTTTTTGGCCAGGCCACAAAACTTTCAAATGCCTCCCCTACTGTCTTGTGCTCACCGGATTCTATTGGTAAAAAAGCAGCCGGCTTTATAGGTTCATCGATTGAGACTTTATAGCAATCATCATCAAGAGTAACTCCATGTAATTTTTGTTCCTCTGATGAATAATAAACTCTACCGCGTGCAACGATGTTTCTTAGATCTGGATACGCCAGTTGGCATTCTACGATCTACAAAATTATAAGACATATGTACATCATAAATCTCAACCCTACGATTTATGTTAATCTAAACCATTTAAAAAACATACTATTGGGTGTTTAGTTGGGACAAATTGAGATACCGTATTATCAGACTCTTGCAAGTTAATATGAGAAGACGGGATGGCACCAGAAAGTTCATGCCTAGATCCAGAAGACTGTTGGCTACTTGTACCAGTTAGTTGAGTAGATTGTTGGGGTGGCATAGGAAGTGAAGATCGCAAACCCTTTCTCAAAGATTCCTAGAAAGTGTAGTTGAGATTTTAGACATTGTACAATGATTTATTGAAGTAGTCTCTTAAACATACATTTAAACAAAGAACAAAGTAATACCTGTCTTTCAGACTTTTTGTTTGTAGTAGGAAACTGTGGTAATGTAATTCCATGAGAAGCAAGAAGAGATAATAAGGCATTCAACGTTTGACCTTGTTCTTGTACCACCGTAGACAAATGTTTAGCTTCTTCATCCTTCGATGCTAAGGTTTCAGTCATTGTTTGTTCCCGTTCTTGCATCTTTGTATACAACAACTTAAATTCCTCACGTTGTTGTCTCTCATCATCCAATTGTTTCTCAAGTTGAACAATGCGCTCATTTGATGTACCTCTACGCCGAGGAATGTGCCAATATTTTGTTGGAGTGACTCCCTTTCCAACCCCTCTTACACGTCCATTATGATCTTTGCCAAACACCAAAGTAAGAGCATCGGTGCCTTCGTCAAGCTTTATGGATCCTTCTGCAATCTCCTTTTCATGGCAAGTCTGTATACATAATAGGGAAAAAATTAATTTTGATTATATACTTGCAAACTTGTTTTAGTAAAAATCATATTACTAGAAAGTTGCAGGTTTCTTACAATTTCATTTGCCACATTCCTAACATCATCGTCTTTATATTCTCCATCTTTCGATTCACGTGCCTTCCTCCACATGAAAGACCGCTCAGGAACTTCATCTTCCGCAAGTTCTTTATTCTTGACCTAGTAATTCATTAACCGAACAGATGGAGTATAACTCAAACAGCAAATCACATACAATAAGATACCTCACTTACTAGTTTTTCTCTTAGTCCCGTGTATCCCGAACGTCCCAACCGATGTGGGTACTTGACCTTGGCACGTGCTTGTTTTGCCGCTTTAGACACATCCTTGCAACGGATATAAAAGATTTACATCAATATTTAGACCAATAAATGAAGATAAAACAACGATAATTAAAAGAATTTGTACTATTAGGACCTTGAATTCTGGTGAAAGTCTCCATTCCACGAATGCGTCCCAATGTTTTTGTTGCACAAACCCCCTGTATAGTTTAGGAACGACTCTGAGTTTCCTGGGTTTACCTATATTGGGTTGAATATACTTTGTGTATAACTTCCTTCTGAAATCACGTAAATGGTCAGCGAGATGGCACATCATTTGTTTCCTCCTTGACACATCTATTTCATAATATAGCTGGCATCATATTTAATAGTAAGTTAGACATATTTGATAGAAAGAACAATAAATAGAACCTAACCTTTAATATAAAACGGTTGAAGCATACCGTTATTGAATCTCAAAGCATATCTTTCAGCTCTTTCGTCACTTTTTTCCATTTTAAGAAGCGAAGTCCAACGGCATGTCTTGCCAAGTCCCCTAAGTAACTAGAGAACTCTGCTCTATATTTCCCCGTTAATCTGCCCCATTGATCAAACTCTACTACACGTCTCTTTCCTTTAGAGTCTTCAAAATCTTTACGAAGTTTTACTAACCTAGTTAAACCCCTGGTCTTTTTCTTTGCTACATTCCCAATTTCTTCATGTTGATCCCCAATTTCTTCGTTTTGGTCCCCAATTTCTTCGTTTTGATCCTCTCTGTCTTCTTCTGGATCCCCTCTATCTTGATCTAAATAAGAAAATAGAAAATAAAATAGTAATTTCATCATATACATTATGAATTACAATTGTTAAAAGTGTAAAATTTAATGTCAAAGTTCATAATCATGAAGTAACATCATAAGAGCAACTTAGAGGGATCAAGACAGGTTAAGTCTATTAAAATAATAGAAGTGTAAGTCTATCATGGTTTAAGTCTATGGCATATCTCACAACTAAATGCTCTTTATGAACACTATATATAAAAAGAATTGTACATAAAGAAATGATTCTTTCATTTCTATGCTGCATAAAGAAGTTCATGCTTTAAAATATCTTACATATAAAACAAAATAAAGCTTTCGAGAGCTTAGTAATTCAAGAAAAAAACATCATCAACTTATTCTAAGCCATATGAAAATAATACCAGGAGATATCAAGTCACATTGCATAAATAACATGTTTGTTATCAGCCGCCGGACAGCAGCCGCCTACTTTTAGATTTACTTGTATAAAAATAGATCAAAACCCAACATTAACATATATGATTGACACTCGGGTTACATTTTTCTCAATTCTTGTAAGTAGTTTTTTTTGGGAAGGGTGTCCTAGGCTATGTTGATTCAAAGAGAAACGAGTATCTCAACGCCGGGCTCAGATTGTTAGAGCTAGCAACAGGGTTTTGGCTGTGAGGCATGACCTTGCTTCAGTATTGAAGAAGACTGGAAAGAGAAAGAGAGATTATGGCTGCACGTCCAAGTGCTGCTCTTCCTTTAGGAAAACTATACTTAAGAACTACTCAAATTTTATGAAAAGTGGACTGCCTCAGTGCTTGCTTTTCTCTCAAGATGGTCAATGGACAGATTTTTCCCAAGATATCATCGACTTGGTTAAGAAGGACTTTTTGGCAAAGAAGGGAGCGACTGAAGTGAAGTTTAATGGGCGTCATCTAATGTTAGATATCTTACATATGATTGAAGTAGATTTGAAAACTGGTGTACAAAAACCTATAGCATGGATTGAAGTTGTTATACAAGATAAAAATTAAGTGTTTTTCTATGAGATAATGACAGTAGAAAAACCACAGATCCGATAACTCTGAAGCATCTTAATTGGAACCGATAACTCGACCAAAATATGTAATCTGGCCTTTGACCACATAACCGATAGGTGCAGGTCCAATTAATGTCTATAACAACTCTTATTAAGGGTCTCAAACCCTTGTGGTTTACACATCGTTGTTGATTTTGTTCCTCATACTTAATTAACTAATGATTAGAAGATGTAATCCTATGTTAATATTTTATTTCGGATTTTACCAATTGACAGAGATAACTTACATGTATAGGTTTTTAAACCTCGCCCCTTTTCAGTATTAGGTACAATTGGGATATGTTTGCTATATAATTTGCTCATCTTTTTTGCAAAGTAACATGATCTTAATTTTGTAACTGAGGAAATAGGCAATGATCACTTTTAAATAATGTCATTTAATTGCTTCACACATGCTTACACTATCTCTGTTTGTCTAACTGTACCAATATACGCACATGGCCTTTTATTGTTAACAATACAACAAACATCTCTGGAAAATCAAGGGTTGTAGCTTTACCTTTCAATTTTGAAATAGGTTGATTGTAAATCAGACTAAATGGTGTAGAAAAGAAGCAGACTTCAAAGTATAGAAACAAGCAGATTCACAAATCGCATAAACCAATTGAAGAAATTAAAAACAAAGAATAAGAAAAATAGTGCAAGTTACCAAATTCTTCATCAGAACTAGTATCATTGTCTCCTTGTCCATTGTCTTCTCCGTCATTATCTTCATACTCGTATTCTGACCCGCTTGAATTCTCCAGTTCATCCATTCGATAAAAAGCTAGGGTTTAATGATGAACTAACAATGAGAAACAATTGAATCAATGAGAAACAATTGAGTATTGTATTGGGTTGAATGATTCGTGAGAGAATGTGAAACCAATTTATAATTGATTTCTTAGAACCCATCTCCTTCAATTTCTCTGAAGATAACAATGAACGATTGAAGTTAATCAGGAAGGAAATAAAAATCTTTTCCAATTAACATAATATACCATGTTTATAATATTCTATAGAGTAAATTACAAATTTTGTCCCCATGGTTATTAAAAAAATTAGATTGAGTCCCTGAAATGAAATAATTACATTTATGATCACTATGGTAAACTACCATGATGAAAAATCCTATAAATTTGTTTGGGGAAGAACACATGGGTTGTGTTCATATATGAACATGTATAATTCACATATGAATATATGTTCAAATATGAACCAGTGCAATTCACAACTGAACTCTTTTAACTGATTCATATATGAACCTTTGTGATTCATATATGAATCAATTGAACTAACTAACAGATTCATATATGAACCTTTGTGATTCATATATGAATCTGTATGAATCACAAAGATTCATATATAAATCAGTTGAACTAATTAACAGATTAATATATGAACTCATCCCGTGTATTTATAGACCACACAAGGAATTATCCGGTGCTTCGCGGTCAAAGCCGCAAATGTTGACCAGATGAATGGCTAAGATTACTTCTCTAATTCTCATATATTTACCATTTCTCAAATGAACCTCTCCCTATATATATATATATATATATATATCAATGTGAATGGGTGTGATAACAGTGTGATATAATACATTGTTATAGGAGTGTGATATTTGTGAAAGCACTGTGTGATAGAGTGTGCTAACAAAGTGATATATTGTGATATAATGCACATTGATAGAGTGGACTGTGATATAATGGATTTTGAAAAAAAATTGATTAAGTATTATAGCAGTGTGATAACAAAGAAGACATATCCCATATCAAATAGCCTTATCCCTACAGTTCCAAAATAAATCAATAGAATTACTCTTATACCTCCATAGCTAAAAGAATACAAGAATCTGAGTATAATCATCCCTAGAACAAAATTGGAGCCACACTTGAGAGACAATTTGGCCAATGGTGGAATACAGGTCACCAGAAACTAATAAACAGTCGTGATCATATTAACTGTAAGTCTCGTTATTAACCTCATTAATTAAGCTACTAACAAACATGCCCTTTGTAACACCCAGGATTTTTAAAGTAAGATTTCAGATTTTATATACTACATTTCCATTTTTGGAAATTTTTGTTGTCCCAGCTTTGGGGTGTTACACCCTTTTTTAGCTCCACTAAAAGTAAAGTACCTATCTAATTATAAGGGTAGTAAATGTAAGGTATAAATTAAAAAAATTGAAATAAGGAAATATTAAACAAGGAATGAATGTGGATTTGCTAAATGAACTTATAGTGTAAAATACATCCAGGTTTAATGTTTAGGCGGGAAAATGAAAAAAATGGACTCACCAGAAGACGACACGTGTCCCTCCAGTTACTTATTTGTTATATGTATAGATCTCTTACACCTGCTTAAAGGTCCACGTTTGAATATTATAAAATATGAACTAACAAGTCTATTTTTTTATGTCATTCATAATTAACTTTTTTATTATCTAAGGGGGTGTTTGGGATTGCTTATTTGAGGTGTTTTTTAAGCTTATTGCAGTCTGACACCGGAGATAAGCACTTTCTAGTTTCTAAATCGGAGATAAACACTTTTTCATAAGTCATTTTGTTCTAACTTATCAACTTATTTGAAATGTGTTTATGACTTTTTTGGTTATTTTATATGTATAAGTAATCCCAAACATCTTTAAATAACAACTTATTAGTTTATTTCGTTTTAGTACCACAATAAGCAAATGCAAACACTTTTTAGAAAACTCTGATTTAGCACCGCATAAATTGATAAGCCATTTTCAAAATAAGCACAAGTTATATTAAATAAGCAATCCCATACACCCCCTAATAGATTTACAAATTATACCAAAGTTATATATTATGCTGAATTGCTGGACCAAATAATTATGAAACTTGTTTTTACAACAAAAAAAATTAAATAAAAAACTTAAAATCCTTAACACGTATTGCCTTACCTCAGCCCATACCCTTCCCCCCTCTCATTCCCTGGTCGACTTTTTCCAGCCTTTCTCTCCCAGCCTTTCTCTGCACATCGCTTCCAGAGGTAATCTTTCAATTTTCTATTTCGTGTTTCTTCACTTTGCCATAATAATACATAATTCATTAGAATGTAAAAGTGAAAATAATCTCACAGGGGTTTTCTATTGGTTGTTGTTTGGGTTGATGTAATCTTGTATGTGTTATGAATTTTATGATGCACATGTATTTTATGAAGTACATTTTGTTAATGAGTTTGATGAGATGTTAAAAAATTTACTATAGTTGGTTATATGGAGATTGCATAGAAGGTGTTTGTGTAAATGTCTAAAAGAATTATAGTGTTTAGAATTTTATGTACAATTGTTTCACGTTAACACACAACTTAATCAATATCTTTACATATATTTGATAGACACGCATAACCCTCTGAATATTAAACCAATCCAGGTCTCATATCCCACATAACCTATCAAAAACCTTTGCAAAACAAACTGCACTATCCCTAGTTACACCATATTTATAAGAAAGCCCAAAAGCAAACAAATTTATGGACAATGGCCAATAAACACTTCCAAAAGAATACCTCAATTTGAAGTTTCTGTTGGTTTTTGGGGCTGGAAATATCATATGGAGGTGGTTATGGATCAGTAACATTAGTTTTTTTATGTTGAGATGGATCTGGAGAAGCATCCCAAGAATGGGTTTTGGTGATCTTGAAAATCAGCAGTTGGGCCTTTTCTGGTTTGGTTATTGTTCAATTTATGGATTGATCATATTTGTTTTTTTTTTGAGCTGATTAATTCATTTAGATGGGTGTGTATGTTCTTGATCCCCTCTTTTATTGGACTATAATTGAAGCTTCTGAGTTGTTTTTTCCTGACACTTACGTATGCCCAATTTTCTTCATGTTGATATTGGTCTAAAAATAATGGCAGAAAAAGAAGTATATAATTGTATAATTACAGTTGCAAATATAAGAACTTCTTAAGGCTCGATTGGGGTTGTTTTGACAGCAACAAAAACTCGATTGGGGTTGTTTTGACAGCAGAACATGGCTGTATAATACAGAATATGAGATATATATGATTAGACTGACGAGTATATGATTACACCTTTTTAGAGCTCCACGTTTGAATATTATAAAAGATGAACCGACAAGCCATTAAAGTTTTTATGTCTTTCGTAAATTAACTTAAAGAGAGGTTGATCTAACACATAAGACAACCTAAACGAAATTGAGGATCGATCGTTTAAGTTATCGATTTCAGAATTTTGGACATATTTTGCTTTTTAACATATTCTTTTATTCCACAGATAGAAAAAAATGGATAAATCTTGGATGCGTACAAATAGAATGAAAAGGCCGTATATAGATGGAGTCGCTACATTTCTCAAGTATGCAGTCCACCAATTGAAGATTTTGAGGAACATGGACCCAGAAAACACAGCAGAAAAAATCCAGATTCCATGTCCATGTGTGTTCTGCTTAAACCATTACACTCTTGATGTTGACGAGGTAGATCATCATCTATTCAGCAAAGGAATCGATCCAAACTATACCAATTGGACTAAGCATGGGGAAACGGATGAGACATCAAGAAGTACGCATACTAATGTCGACCATGGTCAACACATAGAGAACTATGCTGATTCTACAATGGGCATTCCAACAGATGCTCCAGAAACTATTGAAATGGTTCAAGCTACAGAAGAAAATTTCGTAGACGCCCATGAGAAGTTCCAAGAGCTACTTGAAGATGCTGAAAAACCTTTATACAAAGGGTGTCCCAACTTTACAAAGCTATCTGCAGTGGTTCAGTTGTTCAACTTGAAGAGTAAGTACGGAGCATCAGACAAGTTTTTTACTGAACTACTAGTTTTGTTAAAAAAGATGCTCCCTAACGGTAATGAGATGATGAATAGTACATATGAGGCAAAGAAAACAATGAAAGCAATGGGTTCAGGGTATAAAAAGATACATGCGTGTATCAATGATTGCATTCTTTACACGCACGAGTACAAGGATTTAAAAGTGTGTCCAACTTGTGGTAAATCAAGATGGAAAGTGGATGACAAGACAGGAAAAAAATATGAGAATATTCCGGCAAAAGTGTTGTGGTACTTTCCCATCATCCCAAGGCTTAAACGACTGTATCAATCAAAGATCACAGCCAAAGATTTAATATGGCACGAGACAACTAGAAAAAAAGATGGTGTTTTACGTCATCCTGCAGACTCGGAAGCATGGAGAACGATAGATCATAGATTTCCTGAAATTGCAAATGATCCAAGAAATCTCCGGCTTGGCATTTCGGCTGATGGGGTTGATGTAAACAGAGGAAACAAACATCACAGTGTATGGCCAATTTTAACTGTGATTTACAACCTTCCACCATGGTTGTGTATGAAAAGAAAGTTCATGATGTTGTCTTTACTAATATCAGGTACCCCTTCTAATGACATCGATGTTTTTTTGGAGCCTTTGGTTGATGATCTTCAACTATTATTCGAGGTGGGAGTTGAAACATATGATGCATATACACAAGAGAAATTTACTTTACGTGCAGTTGTTTTATGGACGATAAATGATTACCCTGCTCTTGGTACATTGTGTGGTTGCCCCTATAGCGGATATAAAGGTTGTGTGGTATGTCAGAAAAAAACTCAATGTGTTAGGCTTCCTTACTCACGCAAACAAAGTTATGTTGGTCATAGAAGATACCTACCGTATAATCATCCATTTAGAAGGCAAAAAAAGGCATTCAATGGAAAACAAGAATTGGATAATGCTCCGATACCTATGAGTGGGGAAGAAATATACGAGGAGGTAAAATCTATAGAGAATTCATGGGGTAAGGGAGTAAAAGATATTGATCTGGAGTTCTTGAAAAATACAACAGGAAGAGGTGGAAAGATGAATAAAAACAAGAAAACAACAAAGGAAACCGCGTATTGGAAGAAATGCAACATATGGCAACGACGCCTACCATATTGGCGGTATAATTCCGTCCAACATTGTATAGACTTCATGCACGTTGAAAAGAATGTGGGTGAGAGTCTTGTCGGAACATTGCTACACATGAATGGGAAGACTAAGGATGGATTAGCTTCTCGAATGGATTTGGTGCATTTTGGGTTAAGACCAGAATTGGAACCTCAGACAAATGGCAACAAAACAATACTTCCCGCAGCATGTTATACATTAACCAAGGAGGAAAAGGACATATTTTGTGCAACCTTATACGATTTAAGGGTTCCACAAGGATATTGTTCCAACTTTGCCAGCCTCGTGAGTCGAAAAGATCGTAAGTTGATTGGACTTAAATCGCATGACTATCACATGTTAATGCAACAATTTTTGCCTATTGCGATACGATCAATTATGCCAACACCGACTAGATATGCTATTATCAGGTTCTGTTTCTTTTTCAGATCGATATCTAGGAAAGAAATCAACGTGGAAGAGTTGGATAAACTGCAACAAGAACTTTGTGTGACATTATGTTTGCTTGAGAAATACTTTCCTCCATCTTTTTTTGATATCATGATTCATTTAACCGTGCATCTTACTAGAGAAGTGAAATTATGTGGTCCAGTATGCTTTCGATGGATGTATCCGTTCGAAAGGTGTATGAAGGTTATCAAAGGTCATGTGCGAAACAAAAATAAACCAGAAGGATGCATTGCTGAAGAGAATGTTGCAGAAGAGACCATTGAGTTTTTCAGTGATTACCAAAGAAGCATGAAGACGGTAGGTATTCCCCCTGACACGCATAACACAAATGACAATGGTGAGGATTCTCAGTATATTAGTGAAGGAAGACCGGTGTCAGCCGGTAAATTGATGAAAGTTTGTCCCGAAATGTTGTTGAAAGCGCATTTCTATGTATTGCAGAATACACTTGAAGTTGAGCCTTATATTGAGTAAGTATTAGATACTTATTTACTTTTTTGATTGTACAACTTCTACAAATAAGAATGAAATATTTCATTATATTTTCTAGTCGACACATGGACTTTTTGAAGAACCAACATCCTACACAACGACAAGCATGGCTGGAGAAAGAGCATAGTAAAATGTTTGGCCAATGGTTACGAGATGAGGTAAAAGTCATTTTTGCTATGTTAATTTCCTTTTAATGCTCATGCTCATGCTTATGCTTATGTTTATTTTTAGATTGAAAGAGAGTTGGCAATCTCGTTTGAAAGTGTTGGAGAGAACTTGAGGTGGATATCGCACGGCCCACGCCTCGAGGTAATGGACTACGCTGCATATCACATCAATGGATACCTGTTTCGCACAAAATCTCGTGAAGGTAGAATCTACCAGAATAGTGGGGTTGGTGGAGAGGCAACTGACATGCACATTTCGATTGATGGTGTAACCTATGATCAAGCATTTTATTACGGTGTTTTACAAGAGATATGGGTGCTAGACTACCATACAAGAAAAGTTCCTCTTTTCAAGTGCGATTGGGTTGACAATAAACACGGAGTCAAAAGAGATAGTCTTGGCTACAACTTGGTTGATCTTAATAGGTTAGGACATAAGGATGATCCATTCATTTTAGCATCACAAGCTAAGCAGGTTTTCTATGTGAAAGACCAACTTGATAAGAAGAAGTCTATCGTCTTTATGACACCTTCCAAAAACTACAGAGATGCCTATGATGATGTCGACGAGGAATTTAGTACAGTAATTCTTCCTCAGAATGATAACATCATGCCGCGTGTAGATCCACTTGATTTGGGGATGGAATCCCGGGATGATTACTTTCGGGCTGACTGTCGGGGTATAATTGTACACAATGCAACTTGACATGATCCAACTCATTCAAATAGCACAACCTCATTCAAATAGCTTGTAGATGTTGTTTAAAGACTACTGTTCAAATATGCTATGTTTAGAAAGTGTTTACAGTTAATACAGAAGTTCATAAATGCCTTTAGACTTTTGTCTTATGCAAATCAGAGTTTGACTTTTGTTGACTCACAGTTCAAGTTTAACATTCAAATGTTTTAGAAGTTGTTGTGATGACGTAGAATTAAAAAAAATGCAGTAGAATGTACAGATTAAAAAATATGTAAATCTAGGTTGTGCTCGGGAATCTGCAGGCTGCAGATTTGTGTTTATGTGATTCCATAGCTTGATCATCTTGAGAAATCACAGTTATTATTGAACAAACTTTGAAGATTGTTGAGATGTTTGTTCATTGGATTGGTGTTGAAAAAATTTAAAACTTATTCTTGTTGTTGCTTCTTCAAGATCATTAGTCAAAATGTTGGCGATTGTTTGGTTAGTGGTTTCAGCCTTGCAATTGTTATATACTACAAAATAGAAATTTATGACTTGCCATACAACATCTACCATTTTGTATTGATAGTCTTTGGTCGATTATACTAATTGGTTTTCCCTTTAAATGATTTTCTTAATTGGCATTTTTAACATCGCGAGTGTTACTTTTTGTTTACCATTGTTAATACTTAATCCTTTTTTGTGGACGTGTGAGAATTTGGAGATGTTGAGCTTATGGATCTTTAATTTCAAATTCTTTAAACTTTACCACCTTAAACTACTATTTCTTGCCTCGAAAGACAGATTTGGTGTTATTCTGACAAGTTATTACGATGATGACAGTTCAAATAAAGTGTGCGCAATTTGCCCAAGAGCATATCACACCTCATGCATCCAGGTTACAAGTGTTATGACAGATTTTCAACAGCATATTAAAGTTGTTGTATTTCCAGATTATGAATGTGCAGGTCTGCAACAGGTTATGTTATGCAGAATTGAAACAATTGCTATTCGATGTCAAAACAGAAAAGTTTGAACAGACAAACTGAAATAGATATGGTCGTTGATTATCATGAGATGCAAAATATGTTTTTCAAAGGTGCTGTCCAGATTGGTTGTTGCAACAGGTTGATAGTGTAAATCTGTGACAGGAGATTTATGTTCATGAGAGTTCAGATTTTTGCAGCTAACTCGATTGACAGCAGGCTCGATATACTTTATATGGACAAAATTTGGTGTTTAACAGAGTTATGTGCAAACCATCTTGCTGCTGTCCAGAAAGTTGTTGCTCGAAGACAACAGATTACTGAGTTATAAAGCTGTTGTCGAGAATTAAAATAAGTTCATATAAAAACTCAGAAATTCTAGATTTCAGTCGCTTGATCGTGATAAAGAATCTTGATCATCTCATTCCAAAATTCATGTGACAGCAAGTTACAGATTCTTAACGACAACCATTGAACTACATTCGAATTTCTGCAGAATTATGAAACAACTTTCGAAAAGTGCATTTCTTGTTCATATTAATCAGTATCACAAATCTGTTGGTAAGTATGTCCTTCAAGTGAATTCATATTCATATAGATCATTTTTGTGTTATAGTTCCTTTTAGTCGTTTTGGTTACCTCACTTGGCCAATATAAGTTCTGTCAGTGAATGGATTACCTACCGATGATTTGATTATCATGGCTTGATTAGGATGTCTCTGTTTTGCATTATTATATTCTTGGTTTTCTTATACTTTTTCAGTTTTTGTATCAGCACTTCTTCTTTGGAATAGAAGTTGTTCACTAGGCTGCACCTTGGTCATCTAGCGCTTGAATGGATCTACATCTCAGGTACAGTTCCTTACCTGTAGGAAGTTTGCAAATGCTTATGATTGCTCAAATTCAATTTCTGAACTGATTAATCAGAAACTTAATTTTCTGTAATCTTTGTTCTAAAAATATTATGGAGATCGTCTAGTTCTTTATAATGAAATTCACGTGGTGAGCATTTGATTTGATTGGAAAATTATCACAGAGAAAATCATGAGCAGAAGGTTTTTACTCGTATGATAAGTGTTATGATCATTGAGTCAGTTTAGATTCGAAAGAAATATGAAAAGTGTTTGTGTCCATCAACAATGATCATTCGGTTCCTGGAGTTGAAACAATCAGAAATCAATTTACAATTGGAAGTCTGAATTATGATGATTTCAACGATTTTGTGCTACTCCCTTCCTATTCTTGAATGAACTTCAATATGATCCTATTCTATCAATACAGATCTATGATAATGTTTATCCAGATTTCCAATAAGTGCAATCAAAATCTTGTTATCATAAGTTGAAATTGTTTACAGTGTACGGCTGTTGATTCAAAACAGAATGTGTGTTCACATGCTCCTAGTCCAGATGTGAAGAAGTTGAAGCAAGCCTATGTGATGACTGATAATTGTTTGAGCCCAATTGGCTATTGAAGGTTATCGGTATACATATAGCTTATGGGATATTCTCACAAATTAATAATGTCTAGATATGTTTATTCTGCAAAGTGACAGTTGATTAAGTCTCTGTAGAATTTACTGTACAAACTTGCTAAAGCAGCAGATCAAAACAAAAGTGCAGATCAGATACAGGTTGTCAATTTGAGAATCTTTCTACTCCGTTTGCTTGATCGTGATTAAGTTTCTTGATCATCTCATTCCAGAATTCATGTGACAGCAAGTTAAAGATTCTTAATGACAACCATTGAACTACTTTCGAATTTATGCAGAATTATGAAACAACTTTCGAAAAGTGCATTTCTTGTTCATATTAATAAGTATCACAAATCTGTTGGTAAGTATGTCCTTCAAGTGAAAGGTTCGTATAGATGTTATGAACAAAAGACTATTTGATGTTCTGGAAATACTCACAGTCTTAACAGAAAGATGTTGGTTTGTTGTTTCTGTTCAAAATATCAATTCATATTCATATAGATCATTTTTTTGTTATAGTTCCTTTTAGTTGTTTTGGTTACATCACTTGGCCAATATAAGTTCTGTCAGTTGTTCGAACGTATTTCAATCTGTTGTTGTTCGAACAAAACAGAAGCATGGTCGATAGATCACATATTTCAATCTGTTGTTGTTTGAACAAAACAGAATATCGTTGTTGTGTTATATGTGTGAAGCAGAAAGTATGGCAGATTGTTGATATGCAGAATAAAATCATGTGGTGCTGTTGCAGATACAAAATCATGTGGTGCTATTGCAGAATAAAAAATGTAATCAGAGTTATGGCAGATTGTTTATCTGCAGAGTTGTTGTTGCAACAGGTTGTTATTGTGCATTTGTGACAGAAGGATCTATCTATGTTGTTACAATTTCAAAAAGTGCAGCAGAAATAGATACGAAAGTCTGTTCATTGGGTGTTCGAAAATATGTTGTCCATCAACATATGCAGATTCAAATCTGCAAAAATGATGCAAATGTTGATAATGCATCTGTCAAATGCAGCAGAATTCGATCATATGCAATCAAAGAATGTTATTACAGAAGTTTCAAACAATTTTCAGATTTCAAGGTTGATATGTGCATATATGAGCAGAGTTAGAAAATCTGCAGAAGTGTGATGTTAATCTGTCCATGTGTTTACTGTGTTCAAGTTCAGACAAAGTTTGAATTTTCTGATTTTGGGTTGGTAAATGTGAAACTTAGCAGAATGATAAATTGAGTCAGAGGACTAGATGGTTGTATCTTGATATTGGTTCATACATGAAGGAACCCATGACAGCTGCTGCATTTCCAGCATGGTTCAGTCTTAGCTATTGTTGCAGAAACCGATATCATCATTGTGGGGAGTGGAATCATTAAGGATGCTAATCCTGTCGATGCAGCTCGGGAGTACTGATTACAAAGTTGGAATTTGATCAGAGTGTACAGATTTCAATCACAGACTCTGCAGAGTTCTGGGACAATACTCTCAACTGCCCAAATCATCAAATTGAAGCAGAAAGTTGCTGATGTGTTCATGTTCGCAAAGAGCAGCAGCTGAGGTGGTTGTAAAGTACAGAATATGTGCAGATCTATCAGAGGTATATCGGTCCGATTGAATATCAATCGATCATGGAAGAATTCCAATCTAGAGATACTCTGCAGAGCTTGAACCGGCTGTTGTACAGAGGCAGATCGCAGAGATTCTGTAGTCTGTCCAGAGCTCTCTGCAGAGGCTGTCCAGAAGTGAAAATCACGAGCAGAAGCTGTCCAGAGCTCAAATGTCCATGTTATCCAGATCTTGATCAGAAGGATGTCCAAAATTCGTATCCTTTGAGCTGTTGATACAAAATGAAAACAGTACATCCAGATATATGGAAGCTTATTCAGAGTTCGAATTGTTTATGTTTAGACAGATTACAAAGTGATGTAGAGGTTGTCCAAACTGTGCAGAGGCTGTCCAAATTGTGCAGAGGCTGCACATACATCCAGAGCCTGTCCAGAAGGTCTGAGCTTTTAATCAGAGAGTTGTTTGCTACTGTTTGTGGTCAATTACAACAAAAGATTTCAGATTAGTGCTGCAGTTAGGCTCAAATCAGAAAGTGGAATCATATTGATGTGATCAGATTGCAGATTCAAATGACTACAGGTTTCATCTTAGACTTTCTTGGACAACATAATTAAGAGCTTAATTGTTCATGTTCAGAGTATCACCAACTTTATGACTAGATCCAAAAATATTAAACTTGTGTTGTTTGCTGTTCTTGTTGCTGTTTGTTGCTCCATTTCAGAAAGTTATCACCAAATGGAACTTCAGTCTGATACATTATACACGGTTAATAGGTACAACATTCAGGTGAGCACGAGTCAGACGAGGATTTAGACCTTTTTTTCCTTTTCATCGATAAAAGGTTTTAACCTTTTATTGCCTATTATCCATTGACATGCATCTCGATATCTTCTATCGCACCGTCCAGATTGAAGCATCGATCTACTTCATTATTTCTGTCTCAATCGATCTCACCTGCAATCGATCTATTCTCTCAATCAGGTACGATGTGCTTTATGATTTCTTTAATGGTTTTGCTTCATGAATCTTGAATATGTGATAACAGGTTTTGCTTCTTGAATATGTGTATATCAATCTATATTGTGATAATAAAATGTGTGTGATAATGTGGGAATATTGTTAAGGTGTAACTGGAAATTCCCTTAACATTTCTAACAAGAAATTTCTTTAACAGACCTTGAAAAGCAAATGACATGGATCAAAACAGGTATAAAGAGCTAGGATTTAACAATTTGTGGACCAATCTAAGAGAAATGTAAGATGTTGCAGCTTTTGGTACTTGAAATTGGACGATGTACTTCATCTGGTTATTTTCTTGAAGTATGGTATTGCCATTATAGTTTCCCTCGTCTCTCTCCACCTTTGTTAGTGTCCTTGAGAACGTGAAGGCACTAGGGAGGATAGTGGAATATGGGAAAGGGGGAGAGAAGACGGGGACAGACTAGAGGGTGAAGAAGCACACGCAATATGTGATGGAAAGTTGATAGAATAAATCTTGTGTTTACAACAATGTTTTCCAGTTTGTTTTAGAAATGCATCTAAGTTTAAAATAGTTAGATATCCAAGCCAAAAGGTCAAAGAGATCCCACAGATTTAGAAAAATCTATCTGTGAGATTAATTGAAGTCCAAATAAAGTCAAAGGGAAAGTTAATTATGTGTATATACACATGCATAGAAGACTAGAATGTATTGAATTATAGCATTTCAACTGTCATAAACCCAACTATCTAAATAACATATTGAATGAGATTATTCCCATTACCAATTAAACTTATCATATACCATACTTTATGACGAGCCAATGCTACTGCTGATTTTGCTTGGTCTGCATTCTTAGTCTTGAGACATACAAGAAAGAAATTGGTATCAAATATACTACCTGTGTGTGTATGGCTCATGCTTAGATATACATAGACTTCACAGTTCACATCTCGATTCTCACACTCAGCATCAGTACAGAGAGTCGAGCATTAAAGAGAAATGACTATTGAATGGTGGTTTAGCATTCCTCTTAGGAAGGCGATGAGGCATAATATGTGCCACATAAGCATCGAAATTTTATATGGTACATAGAAAAAGATTCATATTGCTGTAGTAGACCAATACACATCTTCCAGGACTTGAACTTTAAGTCAAAGTGGTTATTGTTTGCATAGAAAAAGACTCATATTGAATTTTTTAAGGGTCGGTTTTGATTTATCAATTGTTCTAATTTTTTAGTAGTTTTACAGTTTTGACCACCAGCTTTATTAGAAGTTCTGTTTCACCAGCTTTAATTTGTGTTCGAAAAACATCAAGTGTTGTTTGTTGATGATGTATGTGTTAAAAAAAATTATATCAGAGACTTGAATGGAAAAATTTGGACAGGTCATAGTTGCTGCAGTTAAAAAATATATATATATGATCAAAAGTGCACAAGAACTCAAATTTATGCTGTCAAGAACTGGTCAGAGATTGTTAAGCTGCTGTTAAGCTGCTGCTCACATTCATGCAACAGCAGATCAAAACAGAAGTGAAGAATTTGTTGTTTGTGTTCAAATTTGAACCGAAATAGAATGTAAAGCAGAATTTGTTGTTGATCGAGCCAAACAGCAAGTTGTTCAATTGTTCTTGTCGGTTTTTTTGGTGTATGGTGTTGCTCAAAATTTGCAGAGCTGCTGTTACAGAAAACGAATGACTAGAATTTATAAAGCCGAGTGGCAGAAACATCATGATCCACTGATTGTTGTTGCACAGATAGCCGAGAGATGCTCTACAGAGCCAAAAAAAAACTTTGGTGCTGATGTATAAACTAGAATTTGCACAGCTCAAGGTTGTCCAGAGTTATGGTCAGATTTCGAGAAGTGCAACTTATATAGATTTTGACAGATTGGTTGCTGTTTGTGTTCAAATTATGCAGCAAAAGGTTAAGATTTTGTTCAAAGCTGGTAATGTTCCAAGTGTGTGCTAAATGAAATAGATTTGATGAAGTGTGCATCACATTAACAGATTTAAAAGTTTGTTCTTTGTACTTGAAATGCGCAGCATAAAGTGTTTGTTGGATTGACATGACCATTGATTATCCTAACACCATTTGAACTTTTTTTTAACTGTGACCTTAACTCTACTTGGTGCCACACAAATTTGATATTTACCGTGGTCAAATCATAATATATAGTTATGCTTAGTTTTTATAATCGTGACAAACTGTTTACTTTTTTGTCACACAAAATGATAAAAGAAAATCATGGCCAATTCATGGTGTATGGTTATTCGTGGCTATTGGTTAAAGTTTTATCACCCATATTAATAACACTAATTTTGGTCATAAACATCTTATTAGCCACACGAATTAAATTGTTGGAAGCATGACTACAAATTACCTTTTAGTCACGTACGTTTATATTAACCGTGATCTTAGCTGTGTTTTTAGCCACACAAATTTCATATTATCCGTGATCAAATCGTAGCATATAGTTAGACTTAAATTTTAGAACTGTAGCTAATAGTTACCTTTTGGCCCCAAAAAATAATAAAACCGTAACCAATTCATGACATATAGTTACGCTTAACTTTTAGAACCGTGGCTATCGGTTAACTTTCGGTCACACACAATAATAAAAACCGTCGCCACAAGTTACTTATTAGTCATAGGAACTAAATTTTTAGAAAGTGGACTATTGGTTTCCTTTTAGCCACCGACTAATTCTAAACGTGGCCTTAACTATACTTTTAGCTTACACAAGTTATATACTAATCGCTTCCAATTCATGACCTATAGTTATGCTTAATTTGTAAAACCATGACTATTGGTCACCTTTTGGTGACAGAGGATAATTAAAACCGTGGCCATAAACACCTTAACTTTTGGCAACATTTAACAAGTTTTCATGGCGGTATGTAGTTTGGTTTTGGCCACAGAGAATTGGCTTCATGTGGCCATATGTCTATCTATGGCCACAGAAAATAACCGTCACAACATAAAGTCATGGTTGTGACAAAAAATGTGACTATATGTCGTTATATGGCCACAGCTTTTAGTTGTTACTTGCCACAGAAAATAAATTGTGACCATAAAGAACCATTTAGTCACGTTTTTGTCTAAAGCATGGCATTATGTTTAAACATGAATTGTAATTGTCACATTTATTGAGTTAAATCGTGGCTAACCTAATACTCAAATTTTATTTATGACTTTCAGCCACGGTTTTAAACCCAACCGTGACTAACTTGAATTTTCAAAACCGTGGCAAAAAAACATTTTTGTACTAGTGTAAATGGTTGGTGTTTTCTTATCAATTAAATGGGAAGAAATATGTGGTACTCTTCTTCTTCCCTCTGGACTTCACTTTATACAATATCGAGTTTTAGTAAATATTTTGTTTTTAGAAAAGAAATGAAATATTTTGAGTACCTGGTAGTGTTTAATTTTGATTGCTTGATGGTGTTTTATTGTATATGAAAGTTGAATCTTAGTAATGGCTAATGTTTAATTTGGCTGAAGATTAAGGCTATTTTTGGCAAACTAGCTGATAAGCTAGCTTATGACTGATAACCTAGCTGGTAGCTGATAAGCTAGCTGATGACTGATAAGCTAGCTGATGACTGATAAGCTAGCTGATAGCTGATAAGCTAGCTGATGAAAAAGTCACGTTTGGCAAAAACTAGTTTATAATCATTTAAATTACCAAAAAGGACATTAATTATTTATTTATAATTAAAATTTGATATATAATAATGAATATTAATGAAGGGCATAATTGGAATATTTACAAAAAACTCCTCATAAGCTACTCCAAGTAGCTTATCAAAAAGCTAGCTTATAAGCTAGCTTATGGTCATCCAAACATGTACCCAAAAAATAATCTAGCTTATAAGCTAGCTTATTTTTGCCAAACAATGCCTAAAAGCTTTACCACTGGGTTTGTGATTTTGCATTTAGAAAGCAGTAGGATAGATCTCAGCAATTAAGCTTCTAGAACGTACGGAGAGGTAATAGATGACAGGGTTTTAAGGCTACCATACATTTCAATTGTTATAACCCGAGTTTTTAACTTAAATATTAAGTATTGGGCAGTGCTTAATTTGGTACAGATTAGAAGCTTTACATCTGACCAAGTGGCATTTGGCACAATGCCACCACCTCTCTACAAGATCCTAGGTTGTGAGTTCAAGTCTCCTCAGAGGAAACCCTTTAGGGTAGCGTGGTTGGCCTTGGGTTTGCTACCGGTGGTCACAAATTCCAGTCCCCTTATGACCAGCTGAGGTTTACCTGACTGCTAACTTCAGGGCTTCATGAGATTAGTTGAGGTGGGCGCAAGCTGGCCCGGACACCCACAACTATTCAAAAAAAGTATCGTTAGAGGCCTCAATGCATCAGTTTGTTTGTTTGTATAAATAAAGAATCTTTTACATCTAGGTTTCTCATGATCTTCGATAGCTGACACTAATTTTTTTCTTCAATTATGTACTTGAAGATGGATGGTGGATCAGTACTGGAGCGAGCTATTTACAGAGCAAGGGTGGGGCACCTGGGTTCAAAGTTGCTATCTTGGGCACTGATGGAGGGATCGGTCAACCTCTAGCTATGCTAATGAAGATGAATTCATTGGTTTCGGTTCTTCATCTCTACAATGTTGTTAATTCCCCTGGTGTCACAGCTGATATTAGCCACATGGATACTGGAGATGTGGTAACTTAAACTTTTCTTTAGTAACAGTCTTTAGCCTATACGTACGCCTTTTTCAATATAAGTTATTGAAGTTAAACCTATATGTGTCATTCATTTGACTCCCTTTTCAATACGTACTGGTATCAGTTTATGATATCGCGGACGCTAGAAACATGCGGATTGCTTCTTTACACGCCACTGGAGCGTAAGTCTCATCATAATCTATGCCTTCCTCTTGCCGATATCCCTTAGCGACAAGTATTGCTTCATTTCTAATCACGACACCATCTTCGTCTTTCTTGTTTTTGAATACCCATTTTGTGCCTATGATAGTTTTTCCTTCCGGTCTTGGCACAAGTCTCCAGACATTCAATGTTTCGAACTGATTGAGCTCCTCTTGCATTGCAGTTACCCAATCTGAGTCAGCTAGAGCCTTAGATACAAGAGTGAGTTCTATCTCACTAAAGAAAAAGTCATGCTTACACTGATTTAAAGTTGCAGACCTAGTTTGCACCGGTAAATTTGGATCTCCAATAATTTGGTTTATCGGGTGCTCTTTGGTCCATTTATGTTCGTGAGGGAGTGGATTCAATGTAGATTGATCATAGTTATCATCTAGATATCCACTGTCAGCTTCATCAGTTTGCTCAGGAATTGATGGGGGTACAGTTGAAGTTTCAGGTACAAAAGTTTCATTTGGGACAACTTTTTCAGTCTGTTGATTATTCATTACAGTGTGACCAACTGAAGTAGATACTTCTGGTTGAACATTTTCTTGAAAATCTTCAACTGTAGGAGTATTTGTTTGAATCTGAGTTTCTCTCTGAACCGTGGGAACAAGTTCAGTTAGCACCTCTGAAATGGTTGGAAGATTATTCTGTGAATTAGCTGACCTGTCAACCACAACAAATTTAGGCAGTTTAGTTCCGAGAAACTCATCATAAAATAATTCAAACAAAAGATCTAATTTTGATAAATGTGAAATTGACGTTGATGGTTTATCAGAATTAGTAACATTAGGTACAGGTTTTGGACTGAGTTGTCCAGAAGCTAAAACTCCGGTTAGAACGGGTTCTGAACTGCTTTGTTTAGAAGCCAAGTCCTCATCGAATGTGACATTACCTCTTTCGACTACGGTCTTTGAATTCTTCATGTAAACTCTATATTTGATCTCCTCCTGTGTGTTCCAGATTCTAGTTTCTAAACAAGATTAATCAAACACAACAAGATTTACAATCAATTACCTGTTTGATTACTTTGAAATCCAAGATTACAAAATCTCTCTTTACAAACTCTCTCTCTCTCTCTCAAACTTTCTCTCTCTAGAATACAACTAAATTCTCTCTAATTCGTATATTCTGAAAATGACAACTTCTACAAACAAAAAAAATACAAGACAAGGTATTTATACCTACAACTAATACAAAGGAAATTAAAAATACAAAGTACAAATACATTGACTTTTATTACAAAAGACTTTGACTTTAATGAGATTTGACTTTCTTCAACTTTGACTTTCTTCAACTTTGATCTTCAGTATTCTTGATCTTGTATCCAACAGATTTATGCTCTAACAATCTCCCCCTTTGGATTCAAGATCACTGTTAAAAAATCTAGCAATTCAGTCTTCACTCTAAGCTCTGTCAATACAATCTCCCCTTTTTCTTTAACTGTATTCTTTCCAAAATTGTCTTCAATCAATGAACAATCTCTTCAAAACTTTCACAGAAAACTTTCAGTCTTTGGAAAGAAATTATCTTCAGAATCAGCTCGAATTGCTTTAGCAGAAAATCTTCAAAGAAAAATTCCTCAAATCTTCATAAATTCTTTGATCTTCTTTAAATCTTTCCTTTGAACTTTCTGGCTTGAACATTTTAGAAAATCAACTCACAAATCTTTATCAGATCTTGATATCATCACCCACAAACTTCAAAACTTTAATATTTCTTGATACCATCTCCCCCTTTTTGATGATTTGAGCATCTATATCATCAAAACTTTTCTCCAAGAAATGTCATTGACTATTCTAATCTGTCATACTGAGCCTCTGATTTTGTCAATCCTCCAAGATAATCATCTAGATCTTTTCAAATCCAGAGAAATTAAGAACATGTAACTCCTGAATCAACAGATGAATCAGTTAAAATGCCTGTCAGTAACACAAAGTCACAGTGTGTAACGAATACACAATATAAAGGATCTTTTATGATGTTCACTCCCCCAGGGCTTCCATCCAATCATCGAAACACCACAAAGGCAATTTCTATGAATGTTATGACAAAGAAACAAATTCTTTGTGTGCTCGTGCATGTGTAGAAAGAATTAAGCACAAATAATTGCTTTTTAATAAGGCTCAACATTGTGTAAACCACTGAGACAACAGTAGATAAACACATACTCTAAGTGCATGATTGAAATGCGAAGGTGGGGCAGACTTCCTTCTTTTTCAATATCCAGATTTTCCAAATGAAAACCAGATAGATTATATGTTGCATCCCCAGAAAAATATGAAACATTTTCTTTTTGAGAAGAAAATGAGTGATTGGTGGGGTTTAAGCAAGAGTTGGCATGGGCTATTTGCCTGTTTCAATAATGTTCACGAAAGAATTGTGAAACATTAGTAATGTGGCTGCCCGGCTCAGAAAGTATTTGGTGCAGAGTTTGATATTCTTTTACTCTGATCTCACACCCTCTTTCTTTTAATCATTAAGCTCACTACTAACCAATCTCTCATTTCCATTTTACCTCATCACACCCACACTCATTTCTATTTGACTCCTCACACTCAATCTCTATGGATTAACTTCTTGGGTAGAAATCACTGGTTAACGTGATTCCATAGAAGTTCAGATAATTCCTAACACAAAGAACCCATATTTCCTATAAAAGCATAATGTTGCTCAGATGATTTAACTATAACAGTTAAAGCTCATATACAAATGTCAAACGAATGTATGCTCATAAAATATAATCATGAAAATTTGAGCATTTTTAGACATTGAAGTATTTTCAAACAAGTATACTGAATGAATGAACATGAATGCAAAAAAAAACTTGTTTGAAAATCTGACATTGTATGAAAATGATCAGAAATGAAATGATATATCAATCAAAGCTTAAGGTCAAGAATAATAGATATTGTCTATATGAACCAAAATATAGACATTCTAGAAATGACGTTTTGAAATGAAATGACGCTCAAAATTCTTTGAAGTACAAGTGGGGTGTCTTACCATCGAAAAATTATGTTTCAATATGAGACATGGTAAGAACTATTTGAACAAGAAATCAAACCAGTGTGTGTGAATACTTGAAAGTATATGAAAAGACAATACACAAGTATTAATCTTTGGATAACACACAGTTTGTTTATCAATGAAGCACAAAAATAAAATGACAACATTTAAAATCACACTTCCAAATTATAAAATCTGTTTAAAATTCGAGAAGTGGTTTGAACATTTAAGAACATGTTTTCTATATCTGAAAATTGTCCTTCTTTCAGATACATTTGAGATTAAGATAATAAATTTACCTTTTCGCTCAATCTTAATACTCATAAAGTCAGCTGAAGTCAAAAATGATATGATCGTGTCATCCTCTCTCATCCTGCATAAGTCTCAAAGTCTAGTCAAAAATTTATTCACAAAATTTATTCGAACAATAAAAGAACATAAAACAGTAAAACGATTAAAGAACGAGTTCTGATCTTAAGTAATCAGAAATCATAGTCTTACTCCTTTTGATAAGCTCCCCCTAAAATCATGCATTACAAAAATTTTGTCAGTTAAGTAAAATGCAAAAATCAGTTATGCTCCCCCTTAAAATAATGTAGATCATCTAAAATCTTCTCTTACTCCCCCTGAGATCATAAGCAAACAATTAAAGTGCAGATATCCTTCTGACATAAAAAATAAAGAAAATGATGAAAAATAACAATACGTAACTTTATTAGGTAACAACCGATTATGTCTTAAGATTTAACATACCAAGCTTAGAGACAAGAAAATTAAATCTCTTTTCATCTAAGGGTTTGGTAAATAAATCTGCAAGTTGATAATCTGTTTTTACAAAATAAAGTTCAATTGTTCCTTTTTCAACATTATCTTTAATAAAATGATACCTTACATCAATGTGTTTGGTTTTCGTATGCTGGACAGGATTAGCAGATATGGCAATCGCCCTCTTCGAGTCACAGTAGATTGGAATTTTGTCATACTTGAATCCATAGTCTCGTAGTTGTGTTCGCATCCACAAGACTTGAGAGCAGCAACTGGCAGCAACTACATACTCTGCTTCAGCAGTCGATGTGGAAACGCATAATTGTTTCTTTGATGCCCAACTTACGAGCTTGTCTCCAAGAAATTGAACGTGACCAGTACTCTTTCTGTCCAACATGCAACCTGCATGATCTGCATCTGAATATGCAGTCAGTTGAAACCCTGTATCCTTAGGATACCACAGACCAAGGTCTGCAGTCCCCTTCAGATATCTAAAAATCCGTTTGACAGCAGCCAAATGGGATTCTTTGGGAGCATCTTGATATCTTGAACATAAACATGTTGAAAACATAATATCTGGTCTACTGGATGTAAGATACATTAACGAAACTATCATACCTCTATAGTTTCTAACATCAACACTTTTACCCGAAGGATCAGTGTGGATCTTAGTTCCTGGTGCCATCGGGGTTCCAATTGGTTTACAATTTTCCATTTTGTACTTCCGAAGAATATCCAAAATGTACTTAGATTGATTTATGAAAATCCCCGTAGAAAGTTGTTTAACTTGTAATCCGAGAAAGAAATTCATCTCTCCCATCATACTCATTTGAAAACGAGACACCATGAGGTTAGAAAAGTTTTTGCAATATTTTGGATTAGTAGAACCAAATATTATATCATCAACATATATCTGAATAAGAATAATATCAGCTTTTTATTTCTTGATGAATAAAGTGGTATCAATCTTACCTTTGGAGAAACCAGACTTGACCAAGAATTTGGATAAGACGTCATACCATGCTCGAGGGGCTTGTTTTAATCCATAAAGGGATTTGTCCAAGATGTAGACATGATCTGGCTTATCTGGATTGACGAACCCTTCTGGTTGAAACACATACACTTCCTCTTTAAGAATGCCGTTCAGAAAAGCTGTTTTCACATCCATCTGAAAGACTGTAAAGTTTTTATGAGCTGCGTAGGCAAGAAACATTCTGATTGCCTCTATACGCGCTACTGGAGCATACGTCTCATCATAGCCGATGCCTTCCTCTTGCCGGTAGCCTTTGGCAACAAGTCTAGCTTTGTTTCTCATCCTTTTTATTCTTGAATACCCATTTAGTTCCTATAACGGTCTTTCCTTCTGGCTTAGGAACTAATCTCCAAACCTTTAGGGCTTCAAACTGATTGATCTCTTCTTGCATAGCAGATAGCCAGTTCGAATCAGCAAGAGCCTTAGATACTCGTGTTGGCTCAATCTTGCTGAGGAACGAGTCATGCATACATTGGTTAAGAGTCGTTGACCTAGTCTGTATAGGCTTGTTGAGATCTCCAATTACTTGATGTAATGGATGCTCTTTGGTCTAGCGATGCTCATGCGGAAGTGGAGTAGATATTGATTGAATTTGATCATCATCTAGAAATCCACTTTCAGAATCTTCTGTTTGAATAACAGGAGGAGGATTCTCAGTTGAAGTTTCATGTGCAGAAGTATCAGTTGGAACAGCAGAATAAGGCTGTTGAGTTGACAGTGTATTACACCCAACTGAAACAGTTACTTCTGGCTCAGCAGTTTCTTGTATATCTTCAACTGTAGGAGTAATTGTAGGAATGTGAGTTTCTGACTGAACAGGGAATTCTTGTTCAGTTATGACTTCTGAAGTGACTGGATGATTGCAACTTGTGTCTTCAGACCTGTCAGTCACAGCAGATTTAGATACATTAGAACCTAGAAACTCATCATAAAAGAATTCAAATAACAAATCTAAATCAGTTAAATGTGAAGTAGATGTAGATGCGTTATCCGAATTTGTCGCTGTAGAAGCAGGTTCTGGACTGATCTGCCCAGAAGCTAATACTCCAGTGATAACGGGTTCTGAACTGATTTGATCAGAAGCCATATCTTCATTAAATGTGACATTAACGCTCTCAACAACTGATTTTGACTTCTTCAGATAAACACGATATGCTGCAGATGTTGAAGAATAACCGATAAAGATGCCTTCGTCCGCCTTAGCACTAAATTTATTCAGACTCTCTCTGTCATTAAGCACAAAACATTTACACCCAAATACGTGAAAATATTTGATAGTTGGTGTTCTGTTGTTGATCAACTCATATGGAGTCTTTTGAAAATGTCGATGTATCATTGGCCGATTTTGAGTATGACATGCAGTCGACACAGCTTCTGCCCACAAGAATAGAGGTAAGTCTGATTGGCTAAGCATAGTCCGAGCGGCCTCGACTAGCGTCCGATTTCGCCTTTCGACTACTCCATTTTGTTCAGGCGTACGAGCAGCAGAGTACTGATGTGATATCCCGACCGATTCGAGATATTCTTCAACTATCTTGTTTTTGAACTCTGTGCCGTTGTCCGTTCGAAGAAACTTGACTTGTCGCTGCATTTTCACCTGGTTCGTCTTTAAGAAAGTAATGAGAACTTCGGGCGTCTCATCTTTTGAACAAAGAAATTTGACCCACGTGTATCTTGAGTAATCGTCCACAATAACCAACACATATTTCTTTCCTCCCAAACTCTGAGTTCTCATTGGACCACACAAATCCATATGTAACAATTCTAATGGAGAACTAGTGCTTGGTTCAGGCTTCGGTTTTTGAGCGGCTCTCTTCATCTTACCCTTTTCACACGCTGCGCATAAGTGTTCTCGTTCATATTTCAACTCAGGAAGTCCTTTGACCAATTTCCCATGAACCAGCTTGTTGATGTAACGAAAATTCAAGTAAGATAAACGTCTGTGCTAGAGCCAACTTTGTTGTGTTGAAGCTTTTGTCATCAAGCATACTTGATTGTCAATCTGAACTTTGGACAAATTGATGGTGTAGAGATTTGTCTTTCGATTTCCAGATAAGAGTTATGTTCCGTCTTCAGTACGAACTGAGCAACTCTTAGACTTGAAGTTGACCTCTAACCCTTTATCGTAGAATTGACCTATGCTGAATAAGTTGTGCCCCAATCCTTCGACGTAGCTCACCTTACTGATCGTTATATTGTCTTGAATAACGTCACCATATCCTAAGATAGGTGAAAGCTGATCGTTCCCAAATCTGACATTACCACTGAATTTCTTTGTATAGTTAGACAATAAAGCTTTTTGCCCAGTCATATGCTTGGAACATCCACTATCCAAGTACCACATATGTCGGGTCTGCAAGAGAAATCAGGAAATAACAATTTTAGGTACCCTTTTAAAAACAAGATTTTGGTATCCACTTGAAAATAGATCCTCTGTTCTTTTGAAAACTTTGAAAAACATTTGATCTTGAAGAATTAACATGATAAGATCAATACCAATCAGAAGAATTATGAGAATAAGCAAAATCAGTTCTCCGATAATTAGAATAAAATGTAGTAGGAATAAGAGACAATTGAATCAATTGCTTTCTTGAATATCTCTTGTAAGAAGTTACAAGGTTTTGATTATTTGAAGCAATTTGATCAATCACATCAGTATCACTACTCACTGATCTATTACAAGTATTATCAAAAACTGATTCGGCTATCTCATCCTCCTTCCGTTTTGGTCTCCATTCGGATTGAGCTTTCAAATTTTTCTTCCTTAAATCTGAAACATAAGATATAGATTTATTAGGAAAAGCAGATTTCCGAGACTGAATATTCTTTTGTGTACCATTGTATTTCTGTTTCTGTAATCGCTGTTTCTTATGTTTCTTACCATTAGCATAGTAATCAGCAGTTACAGAAACTGATTCACCAACCTTAGTTGATGATTCAATAGTATTTACACCACTTGGCAACACTTTGTCATTTTTAAGACAAGTAGAATGATCAGGAAGTGTAGTATTGACATCAAACATATCAAATTCTTCCATGCACCCATCATCAGAATTTAAAAAATCATTTGTAGACTCAAATAAGTCATCAGAATTATCAGATGAAGATTGAGATACCTTAGAAACTGTAAAACAGTTTGTAGATTTATTTTCGAAAACAGTGTTCTTTATAACTGTAGAAAATACATTTTGTTGAATATCAGCCAAAAGTTTTTCATCAGATAAAACATTTTCAAGCTCGACTATTTTGCTTTCAAGAATAGATGTAGGAACATAAACCTTTGCAATCGCAGGTTTTGCCTTCATCTCAGAAGCGGAATAACTAACAAAATAGTCAGTTGAAATAACTTTTGGTGTTTTGGAAAGATAACTATCATTTAACTTTTCATAGTTAAACGATAGTTGCATTTTCTTTTTATTCTTTCTATTTTCAGTTTCTTGGTCCTCAACTTCTTCTGGCAATTTGGTAAAAAATTTGGGTTTTAAATGAGTATGTTTACCAGCACAAGCAAGAAAATCATAGTTATAAAGTGTCGGCTGTTTTCTGATGGCTTTCTTAAGATAATGGGGGTTTTCAAAACCAAGTCCCCATTTCTCTTTAACATCAGCCTCTTCATTAGGTGCATTGAGAAAAATGGTTTGATCTGTTTGACCTCTCGCATAAAGTTTTGCTTCCAGACCATTTACCTTCTTATTCAAATTCTTATTTTCAACCTGCAATTTATAAACAGTTAGTGCAGATTCATTTTTCTCAAACTCATATTTAGGCACTTTACCTTCAAACTCAGAAATCCTCTTTTCAAAACCATCTACTTTAGATTTAGAATCAAAATCAGACTTGCGTAAAGAATCAATCAGATCTTTGTTTGAAATAACAGACGTATTAAGCTCAAAGATCTTCTTGTTCTTTTTAGCAAATTTTACTTTTTCCTTTTTCAGATTATTTTGTAAATTTTGTAGCTCAACCACCATGTTTTCCATTTTGGTAATAAAATCTTTTTCAGATAAGTTTAATACCTCATTAACTGCCTCATCATCTGACTCGTCATCCTTAACTTCTTTGCCCATGAGACAGATATGAGCTATTTCTTCTTTCTTTTCATCCTCTTCTCCTTCTGAGTAATCCAGCCAAAACTCATCTTCAGCCATTAGAGCGACACCCGCTTCTTGTTGTCTTGCCAAAAGCAACTTGTTCTGATAGTACTGAGAGTTGCGAACTTTGACAATCTTTTGCAAAATGACCCATCTTGCCACAATTGTAGCATTTGATGGAATATGTTGCTGGCTTCTCAACAACTGTGTAGTCATTCACGAACTTCTTCTTCTCATCCGGTTTCTTCTCCACATATCTATCCTCTTCATACCTCTTTCCTTCCACTTTCTGTCGATGCTCGTGATTCTTTGAACTGGATGACGAATAGCGTTGAGAATTTGATCCCGGCTTCTTATAAAATTTCTTCTGAAAAGCACGAGTCAGTAGTATCATGGCTTGTTTCAGACTTTCGCCATCATCACTATCTGTGACTGAATCTGACTCAGAACTGGTAAGAACTATCTTCTTTTTCTTCTCTTTCTTTTCTTTCTTTTCTTTCTTCTTTTCTCCAGCTACCAAAGCAATCGGATCAAGAACTTTTTCTGCCTTCTTCTTCTCAGCTCTTTTCTCTTCTACTTCTTCTTCATTCTGCCTCAATGTCTCAAATACCTCATGTAATGGAATTTCATTCAAATCCTTCATCTGCTTCATCCTTCTTGTATGCTTCTTCCATTCAGGGCGTAGGATACTCAGAAATTTGACATTGTTTTCCAACTTCTTCTCTTTGACTTTGTTCTTTGTCAGCTCATTCAGAAGCAATACAAACCTTTCATAGGTATCTTCCAGACTCTCATTCTCCTTAGCTTTGAATTCCTCATAACTATTAATGCAATTCGCCAATTTCATCTGATTTCCGACCTTTGATCCCATCATCATCTTTTGCAACTGATCCCACATCTTCTTAGCATTGGCTTTATAACTATCAATCTTGATGTAGATCTCGTTTGGAATGCTTTGAAGAAGTAATGATCTCGCTTGTTTATCTACTTTGTATCGGCTTTTCTGATCTTCAGAATATTGAGAAATATCCACTATCACTGTTTTCATCTTCTGCTCTCTTTCCTCAGTTCCATCTTCACTATCAGATGATTCAACATCAGGTACTTGAACTGTTATTGGAACCATTGGACCTTCGGTGATAGACAAAAGAATATTCTCTCCATTTGAATGTCGATCTATGAAATCCAAGAATTTGTCCTTCCATTGTTCATACTCGCCTTTGAATAGAACAGGAGGCTTTACATCGGTGCCAAATGAAAGTGCATCTTTGGATGTCATTTTGTTTAAACCTGTTTAAAAAATATATCAATAAGAAACTAGAACTGATCGTTAGTCCAAATGAAACAATCAAGAAAATACAGAAAACTTGAAATATAAAAACAGAAATTTTAATCACAAAAAGAATTATGTCCCCCTAGGCAGACTTAGCACGGGGGTCCCACTATTAAAGACCATATTACACTTTTGAAAATTTCTCAGAAAGAAAAAAAAATCTAAGTATGAAACGCAAACCACACTTTGCGTTTGTAACATGGAACGCAAACCCTAACTTTGCGTTTGCAGTGTGGAACGCAAACCACACTTTGCGGTTCAAGAAGGAAACGCAAACCACACTTTGCGTTTGTAACATGGAACGCAAACCCTAACTTTGCGTTTGCAGTGTGGAACGCAAACCACACTTTGCGATTCAAGAAGGAAACGCAAACCACTACTTCTCTGATCAACCAATCACTTTGCGTTTCTAGATATACTTCTTCTTTTCGTTTGTCATGAACTTTGCGTGTCAACGTTATATAAACAGTAAACTTTGCGTTTCACATTACAAACGCAAAACCAACTTTGCGTTTGTAGATACACCCGCAAAGCTCGCTTCTCGGTTGTTGATGAAAACGCAAATATCACTTTGCGTATCTCGTTGAATACACCCGCAACCTTTGAATGACCCGCAAACCTCTGAAGAACTTACTCAAATCTTGATGAATGACCCGCAAACCTGTTTGAATGAAACGCAAACTTGAAGAACAACCCGCAAACCTTGAAAGTCGATCAAATTCACCAAACACTCATCTAAACCTAAAATTTCAACACTAAACTACAACAATTTGATCACCTAATCATTACGAACACAATACAAACAACTAATTTTCAATCAAATACACAAAAATTACAAATTCGAATCAGATACAGTGTCAAGAACTCGTGAACACGAAAACCACACAAATTTCAAAAATTCGAATTGATTACAGTGCAATTGACAAATCTTTCTATACAAACTCGATCGAATTCACTTTCCTAACAACACTTAATCGATTACAACTCCAAAAACTCACTAAAACTCAGAATCGATCTGGACTTGAAGAACACAGTACGAACATTTGTATTTCTTGATTTTTCGATTTGGATCTGCTCTGATACCAATTGTGTGTTCCAGATTCTAGTTTCTAAACAAGATTAATCAAACACAACAAGATTTACAATCAATTACCTGTTTGATTACTTTGAAATCCAAGATTACAAAATCTCTCTTTACAAACTCTCTCTCTCTCTCAAACTTTCTCTCTCTAGAATACAACTGAATTCTCTCTAATTCGTATATTCTGAAAATGACAACTTCTACAAACAAAAAAAATACAAGACAAGGTATTTATACCTACAACTAATACAAAGGAAATTAAAAATACAAAGTACAAATACATTGACTTTTATTACAAAAGACTTTGACTTTAATGAGATTTGACTTTCTTCAACTTTGACTTTCTTCAACTTTGATCTTCAGTATTCTTGATCTTGTATCCAACAGATTTATGCTCTAACACCTCCACTTCTTCTTTTCATATTTGATCTCCAACCACTCTCTCAGCCTTCTTTTTTTCATATTTGATCTCCTCCATTTCTTCTTCGTTTTGTCTAAGAGTCTCGTACACCTCATGAAGTGGAATCTCGTTCAGATCTTTCATTTGTTTCATTTGCCTAGTAAATCTCTTCCACTCAGGCTGGAGAATGTTGAGGAATTTAACATTGAGTTCAATCTGCGACTTCCTGACTTTATTCTTGCTAATTCTGGACTTGCAGAAATTTAAAACTTCTTATACGAATTCTGAAGAATTCGTATATCTCTCTGATGCGAATTCTAAGAATTCGTATGATACGATATGCGAGTTCTTCACTTTTCGCACAAAAGACTTATGCAAATTCTTGCCTTGAACAATTTTCAGAAAACTTTTCCTATAAACACTTATACGAATTATGTCAATTCGCACAACTCACACATCCGAATTCTAGACAATTCGCATATCACACATATGCGAATTCTACACTTGAAATTTTCTAGAGAACAAAATATGTGAAATCCTCTAAGATGCGAGTTCTTGGTGCGAGTTCTTCATGGCTATGCGAGCTCTTGAGATCTCGATGAAAATTCACTCTGATTGGCTCAAAAATCCATCAATCCTTCGATTTTCGATCTGAAACTTCGACAATTCAATCCCTAACACTATTCAAACCTATTACAACCAATGAATTTCAAAGAATTTCATTTAAAATTACAAATTGTGATTGAACAGTGCTTCGAACTTGTGAACTTTCGAATGAACAAAATTCCAAAATTAATGAAAATTACAGTGCAATACTCTAGTAAACCAATACAAGATCGTTCTAGACCACTATACGAAATCAATTAAATCAAACAAACTCGCAAAACCACAGAAAAATTCGAAATTCAATCTATACTCAGAAAAGTGGTGCGAAAACCCTTGATCGATTTCACTTTAAACTCTGCTCTGATGCCAGTTATTGTGTCCCAATTTCAAGTTCTAATTGCTAATTCAATTACGAAAATAAGATGAGAATGATTCAAACAAATAACCTGTTACAATTTAATCACTGAAATTTGTATACAAACTATGTGTCACTTTCTCTCTCTATAACAGAATACATACTATGACTTCTCACTTGCAACTATCAACTTCTCTAATCACTCTAGTCATATATCTATTAAAGAAAAACACACACTTACAAAAACACTATTACAAAACACATACAAGACTTTGGCTTTGGCTTTGAGAGTTGACTTGGTTGACTTGGACCTTCAGTCTTCATGATCATGTATCTAACAAATATATGCTCTAACAGAAAGAGATAGGGAAAGTGGAGGAAGAAAATATCTAAACAGAAGAAAAATCCAATTATTTAGGAAAAATGTACTTCTGTTAAGAAAATAGAGAGTGTATTGACTGACTGTGATTGTAGTAATGCTTGTAATTCGTTTGTTGCAAATAAACGTCATTTCTGTTTCAATAAAAATAATTCGTTTGATAAATCAAAGGTTATGACTTTTTCTCAAAAGAATATGAAATGCAATCACTGTAGAAGTCATTCATTCTCATTTCACTCCGCTGTTCCAAAGAAAAAGAATGTTCAAAGCTTTTCTCAATGTAAGCCATTTTCCAAAGCCTCGTCTCAACAAATTCATATTTTCAAGGATAAGCAAAATAAGTTTTAAACGAAAAAGGATTTTAAAGATGTTAATGTGAAAATGGTATGGAAAAGGTTGTCGAAGCCTCGTTATGAATGGTGAATCAAAGGCACGGTCAACGATTTTCACAAATTAAAAGATGCTAATAGCAAAGCAGCCATATGGATATGGGTACCTAAAGCCAAGTAGTTGTTCCTTTCACAGGCCTGTCATCTGTGGTTTATAGACTTCGCATGTTCAAGACACTTGACATGATTCAAGCATATCTTGCATAATTATGTAGATCAACCTACTAGAACCGTTGGCTTCGCTAATGCTACTGTTAAGGGATATGTCAGAGGATACGGAATGCTAACAAATGGCACTGTAATTATTCAGAAAGTATTGTATGTAGAAGGCATGGATCACAATCTATTCAGTACTAGCTAGTTCTACGACAGTCACTATCACGTTAGGTTCACTATAACTCATTGCCATATTGAAGATAGTGATGGTTCTGAAATTATCAAGGGTGAGAGATACGAAAACCTGTACGCAATCAACTTTCCAACTCTATCTGCTACAAGACCCATTTGCTTGACAACCAAAGCATCGAAAGAGGAAAGTTGGATTTGGTATAGAAGACTCTCACATCAGAACTTCAAAGCTATAAACACTCTTGCAAGCAAAGGCTTGGTTAGAGGTCTACCTAATATGCGATTTTAAAAAGATTCTTTATGTCCAGCATGTAAGATGGGAAAGATGAAAAGAAGCTCACACAAATCTAAAATGGAATCTTCATGAAAGTCGCCGATTGATATGATTCACATGGACCTATGTAGACCAATGAGGATTCAATCGATCAATGGCAAGAATACATTTTAGTAATGGTCGATGGATACTCGAGATACACGTGGTTGGAGTTTCTGAGAGCCAATTCTGAAGCACCTGAGTTGATAATTGCATTCATTAAGAAGATTACAGTTTTGCTTCAACTACCGATTCAAAACTACAGAGCGATAACAATACAGAGTTTAAAAATGAGACGCTACAAGTTATCTACAATCAATAAGTATCTCTCATAATTTTCTGCTGCCCGTACGCCGTAACAGAACGGTGTTGTAGAACGCAAAAACAGAACTCTAATGGAAGTTGCAAGAACGATGCTTACTTATTCAGGACGAAGCCATTGCCACTTCATGTTTTACACAGAACCGAACAATCATCACGAAACGGTTAAATAAAACGGCATATGAGATTATTAATCATCGAAAACCAAATGTCAAGTTTTTTCATGTTTTTGGTTGCATATGCTATATACTCAATGATCGTGAAAATCTTGTTAAGTTTGAAAAGAAAATGGACGAAGGATATTTTCTCGGTTATTCATTAACTTCCAAAGCCTATCGAATCTACAACAAACGAACCAAGACGGTCATGAAAAGCATAAATGTTTCCTTTTATGAATCTCTTACTACGACTTTTGAACACAACAATTTAGGACTCCGTCCTAATGAAAAGGCTTCTACGCAAGACCGAGTGGAACCCGCGTCATCTGAGACTAAGTCTTCTATTTCTAACTCACAATCTTCTACATCTGGGTTAGATTTACTTTTCTTTGATGCATTCATGGATATCTGTGCTGATTTTGATATATCCAATCTATCCGCATCATCATCTTCATTGGTCCCTGACACTAACGTTGATGTTTCTGGACCATCTGAACCTATAACTACTTCTTCAAATACTACTAGTCGAAATAATTCTGATCAACTTAACAATGTTTTTGTTCCTACAGATACTAACTCTGGTGCAGAAGTCCCGAGTACTGCTTTTGTAATGCTAGAGTTACCTGAATCATAATTACAAGCTGAAGAAGTACCTACATCTACTGATGTTGTACCTTCTATTACTGATGATTATAATGAATAGAATAATCGAATAAATGTTCAACCCCTACTGAGTACTACTAGATAGACAAGAGATCACCCCCTGCATAATATTATTGGTGACATTGAAAGTGGGGTCAAAACGCGAGCTGCATCAGCAAAATTCTATTTATACTCTAGTTTTCTCAGTGCAATTGAAATGAAGAAAGTTTCCAATGCGCTGCAAGATCCCGATTGAATTCTTGCCATGCAAGACGAACTTCTACAATTTAAGAGAAACAAAGTATGGAGGCTCATACCCAAACCTAAGGATAAATATGTTATTAGAACGAAATGGGTATTTAGAAACAAGAAAGACGAAGCAGGAATTGTTTTCAGAAATAAAGCCAGATTGGTAGTGAAAGGGTATTGTCAACAAGAATGTTAGAGTTAAGTTTTGAGTCAATTTGGTTGAGTCTTTGTGTTTAATTGTGTTGACTTTTTCATGTAGCTTGTGTAGAGGTCAAGTCTTTGTTTGACCCTATATAAAGCATCTTTGTCTTGTTTTGTGTAAGTTCATTGTAAGTTTGATGAGTCATTCATGTAACAACTTAAGTGAGATATATGAATACAAAATCTTGTGACTCAAATCCTCTCATCTTATTCTTTTTATTATTAATTCTTTTGTGCATGATTAAACATGATTGCTTGATTTTTGGGATCACAATTCTAATCAGAAATTTCAGAAAGATTTGGATTGGAAGCAGAAAGATCGACATAATTCATTTTCAGAAAGTTACTGTTCTATTGAAATCAAATTTTTGATTTCATGGTGTTTTGAATGTGAATTTGTTACTGCAGTGTTCGTTTGATGTGGGAGATCAATTCATGTTTTGGTTGTCTACTCAATTGATCAACAGATTGATTGAATTAAATCAATCTTTAAATTTTTGAAAAGTTTTTTATCGCGAACTGTCCAGAATCAATTACAATGTCAATTGTTATCCTTGTGAAAATTCACTTCGTAGGGTTGTTTACGATGCTATAGAGAGTGATCCTACAAAGTTTCTGAGTCAAACATCAACTTTTGGGTGGATTTCAAGTGAAAAAGTTGAAAATATTGATTAGATCTATAGAATTCGCAGGATACATGAAGAACTCGCAAGTAGACTCGCAGAGCAAAGGAATTCGTAGATTTGTTGATCTTAGCATTTCTTAAGGAAAGAATTCGCAAATCACTGAGAAGAAAAATTGTTAAGGAAGGAATTCGCACAAGGGATCATACGAAAAGCCAAGGATTCGCAAGTGTGAGATACACGAATTTTGAAGAATTCGTACCTGTGTCTTATACAAATTTTTAGAATTCGCATAAGTGTTCTTGCAAAATGTTTAAAATTCGCACGAGTCTTTTTGCGAAAAGCTCACAATTCGTATCCTTTCATATATCCTTTTATACGAATTGCTTTCTTACGAACTCTATACTTGTAAAATTCTTCTGTGTGTGCCTTACGAATTGTTGGTTATGAATTCTTGCTTACGAATTGTTCTTTGAATGTACCTTACGAATTCTTGCCTTGTTTTTCATTTTGAGTAATTTTTCTGAACTTTTACTTCAAATTTTTTTTTGTTTTTCTCATAAAAGATTATTTCAAGCATCATTGTTCATAGAAACTAATCATGCCTTATACTGATGAGAAGGGAAATTTATGTCTTACTAACAGGGAATGTGCATTGTCATATATGCCCGAGATTCCAAAAATAGAAGTTGAGAATGAGAAACTTAAAAGTCAAAATTTAAAGCTGAAAGCTCAAATTGATGTCCTGAATATCAAACTCACTAAAGTTGAGACACAAGTATCAACTTATGAATCCAAAGGAAAGGAATGGCTAAAGAAAGTTGATGAAAGGTTCAAGAAAGAGAAAGTTGAAACTTGAGAAACCCTTCAATCTGAAATTATCTGAACTTTCAAGGAAAGCTGAGTCAGAAAAGAAAGAGTTAGAATTCAGATGTACAAAACTTTCTAAACAAGTTTCTGATTTTGAAAAAATAGTCATTACTGAAAGATATGTCTTTGTTAGAGAAAAGAAAATTTCTGAAAAGAAAAACACTTTATTATTCAAAGAAATCTCTGAGAAAAATCAGAACTTGGAGAAAGAGTTTGAAACAGAAAGAAAACATTTTTGAATCCGAGATTTCTAAACTCACTGACAAGATTGCTATCTTATTAACGGATATACAAAGGGGACAGAAGAATAAATCTGAATTGCAAAGCAAATTTGACGAACTTTGTAATGAAAAAGTCAAGTTGAATGACAAGATCAGTCATCTTGAAGTGGTTAATGCTGATTTATCTGACAAGTTAGGATCTGACACACCTGTATTATCTTCTTATGATAATGATGCAAGTGAAACAGTTTGCTCTTTTGAATCAGTAAATAGCTTGTTTCAAAAAATGATTTTCAAGAAACAAACTGTTAAATCTGAAAACTTGAAAACAGATCAGATTAAACCTTCTAGTCCATTCTATGTCAAATCTGTTAATAGATATGCTTCTAGATTTAATGCTTCCAAGAGAGAGAAGATGATTTGGGTTGTCAAAGGTTCTCTAGAGTTAGTGAAATACCAAAAATCATCTGCAGAAGCTGAACTGAAAAAGATGAACAAAGCTCAAAAAGGTAAAACTTTTGCACCTGATGTTATCAAGTCAAACCAGCATCTAATCAGGTTAGCAAAAAGAAAACTTTGTTGTTCATATTGTTGTAGTAATGATTTTGTTCATAAAGTACATGTTCACAAATGGTATGTTTCTAATAAGAAGTTTAATAATATTGCTTATCACAGAGGTGGAAACCACTCAATGAAGCTTCCATATACTAACCAGAATGGACCCAAACTTATCTGGGTACCAAAACCTGTACAACCTGTGATGTAGGAACCTCCACTCAAGAAGGAGTGAGCAGAACAATGGCTTCTAAACACAGCAGTTTAGGACCCAATCTTCAATGTACAAGGACTATGATTTCTAGACAAAGCAGTCTAGGACTCAAACTTTAATGTCAAGATACTGAAGAACTTGAATGTCAAATCATATCAGGAAGTTTTAAGCTTAATTGTTATATCTTATATTGGGGAAGTTTGTATAAGAAAAGAGAAATTTATCTTAATTGTTATATTTTATCTGAATGCAGATATGAAGGGGGAGCATAAATGTACAAGTGTTCACAAGTTCCATACAATGTCAAGGGGGAGCCCAGCAAAAATCAAACAGACAAATGAATCATGTCAAGGAACAGAAGAAACAGACAATGAGTCAAGGGGGAGCTTATAAATTATATTCTGAAAAGGGTTGTAAGTGTGCAGTGTGTGTAACTTGTTTTTGAAATTAAAATGAGTAAAAATGTCATTTTTGGAAAGTTTCCATTTATGGAAAGTTTCTATTTTTGGCATACTTTAAAAAAGGTTTCTAAAATTAGCAAACTTTCTCATTTAGAATGTTTTTCAAAATGTTGGAAATTATGCTAAGTCAAGAATTCGCATAACACACACATGCGAAGTCTGAGGGATTCGCAGATGTGTGTGATACGAATTCTTGATAATTCGCATCTCTGAGTGTTACGAATTCTAACAATTTGCATAAGTGTTTCTGCGAAATGTGAAGAATTGGCATCACACTGATTTACGAATTATTGAAGTTTTGCACAGAATTCGTGAACTTGTATCTTACGAATTCTCACACATATTGTCTTATTTTTTTAAAAAAGACAATTCGCATGAGTCTCATCTGCGAAAAGTGATGGTCAAATCAGATCGTGCCACGTGTCATCTTTATTCTACGAAAACCTCACTTTTCGCATATCGTTCAGTTTATGGATCTTTCAGAGCACAAACCCTCTTAAACCCTTGCTTACGACTTCTCGAGTTTTCTTCTTTGATTTCTTCGATTCGTTGAAAGAAAAGGTGTGTATATGTTTCTTGTTTCTGTTTTCTATTTGTTCATATTATTTTGTTGTTTGATTGTTGCAGGGATACCTAATATGGATTTAGACGTAGGGTTTGTCGATTCGAATGAAATTGTTATGATCGAAGAACTCGTATAAATCTTTGAATTTTTTTTCTTATTTTTTTTATCTTGATAATGTTTCTAAGTGGAAATTCGAACTAAAGGATATACTTAAATCGACCCATTTCCAATCATTATTTTGACCTAATTTTGATTCTTGTTGGATTCATTTGTTAAAACTGACTTTTGTTGTTCTTGAATCTGGGTTTTCGATTATCTTGATAAAAATCAGGATTAAGGTTTAATAGTGTTAAAATCTAAGGTTTATAGAACAAAAAGCTTTTATAATCATGAATCGATTCTAACAAAACAAATTTCTAAGGTTAAAATTTCAAATTTTGAATCTGGGTTCGGCTTGAAGATTTGAATGTGTTCTTAATGTTCTTATGAACACTTTAGAAAATTTTCAAGAAATCAAAGTTTATACGAATTCTTGATTTTAACAGTATCTTACGAATTCTGAGTTTCTTTGTCAATTTTTTCGCAAAGTGAGAAATTCGTAAACTTGCATCTTACGAATTCTGGAGTTATTCATTGTTATTATTGTTCTAAGTGTGAAATTCGTAAAGTTGAATCTTACGAATTCTTGAGTCTACGAAATTCTTCTAACGAATTCTTGCTTGTATCCTTGAATTTCTAAGTACAGAATTCGCAGATCCCTATCTTGCGAATTCTTGACTTAGAGTTTTTCAAAATTTGGTTTTCAATGTCAAAAATCATTTTCTTTTAGTTTTTTTTTCTAACCCATTTGTACCTTGTCCATTATTGTTATATCTTTTCAGGTACCAATGGTAGATCAGTCAGTAGATCAGCAAGTACATACCGGTGAGAATTCACCAGAAGCACAGGAGGCTTCTGAACAGTGTCCAATACCATCCTCCCGATCTGATTTCCATGTTCCATAAGATGAAAATCCTGATCTATTCTTGATCTCACCATCTGAAATGAAACCACAACAGCCAAATAATCATCATATCCAGTTCACTATCCGTATAGATCCTTTGGTACTGGATATCTTGAGAAATCATCCACTTCGAGGTGCACTTACTACTCAAGCTGTTGTTCCAGAACTCTATGTCCAGCAAGCATGGAAAACCATCAGGGTTTCCCACATGAACGAAAAAGGAGTAAGAGTTCAGATCTTCAAGATGGAAATTGATCACTTCACATCTATTCTCACACAAGAGGGGCTGAGATTAACTCTTAGTCTTCCATCTGAGACTGCAAGGGAAGGTAGAACCAGTTATGATGAGTTACCTTCTGAAGCTGAAGTACTCCGAAGCATTAGAGATATGGCTATGTAGGTCAGATAACTCAAGTGAATTAGTTCAAGAAAAACAAGCTACCTCCGTTCTATTATACCCTGTTCTCTATGATCTACCGGTGCCTCACTGCCAAGAACTTTGGATCAGATAATGGCAGCAGTCACATTCTGAAACTCTTCTATTCAGTGGTTCATGACTTGCATATTGATTATGCTCAAATTTTGTGGACTGAGCTATATGAGAAAGTGGTGGCCAAGAAGACTACAAAATCTCCGAACTACATTCCTTATCAACGGTTCATGACGTTTATAGTTAGAAACATATTGAGGATTAACAGGAACATTCCAAACATAATTAATCATCCACATGCTCCAGTCAGTGAGATGAGGTATCTTATAAGGCAGAAGAAAGAATTTTTATTTACCATGCCTGTGCCTGAAGCTTTATTAGACTACGCAGATCCAAAGTGTGCTAGTATCATAGATTATTGAGAGTCTTTGGGACGACCAAAACTGGTCATCCCTACCCAAGGCTCTACCCCTAGGCTAGCGGAGTCTGTGAGGGTTTCTGATACCTCGGGGGTACAGAAACGGGGAGCGAAGAGAAAAAATTCTGAGAGCGGTTCTGGAAGGGGTCAGAGACCACGACTAGAGGCATCAGGGTCACGGGTTGTTACCCCACGTATAGTGACACCTCTTGTCGATGACGGTCATGGCTCTGAACATGATCTAGATCTGGCACATGATGAACAGGCAGGTACTGAAAGTTATACAAGTGAAATAGCTTCTGCTTCTAGTTCAAAGAATGATGATCAAACAGATTCTGATGCTGAAACTGCTAAAGGTGGATCAGATAATGGTGATGATCATGATCATGATGATGATGATAATGCTGATGACAGAAATTTTATTGAAACTGCTGATATTGCTGCAACTCACACAGATCAAGCTGATGTCTTTGATGATGATCAAATTGATGTCTTTGAACCATTCTATGGTACTAATTCCTTGGAAGTGAATGAGAAACAACGTGTAGATTCAGTTCTTATTGCGGTTGTTGGAGATATAAGGTGGAACGAGGGAGATTTAGTTGAAAATTTTGAGAGAGAGAGTGCAATTGTAGAAAAAGAACATGGTGAGCGTGTGATAACCCATACCTACATTTCTAAAAGGGAAACCTCATCTAGCACTTCGTCGCATGTGTTACGATCGGATGCTCAAGTCATAAGCAACCCACTTATGCACTCGCACACCGAAACCAACCACTCTATGTCTTCTCAACAAGATATAGTTTCATGTTCTCAAGGGGAATTAGCACAAAGTCTACCGGGTTCTCATTTGGAGAATCAAGGTATTGAAAATAGAGAACAACATCCCCCGTTTTCGATTTCTATTCCTTCACAGTTGAGTCTAGTGCCATATCGTTTACCAACTATTCTTCCTAGGACACTATTTCCTGATTCTACCATCGGATGTCTTAGTGACCCGACTGGAACATCCGTAGTAGATTCGCATACCGGACTACGAGGATCGGATGGAAGTCCTGTCATCGACACGTCTTTGCCAACGATGAACACATGCCATGCAATTGATTCGTCAGTTGTCATGAAAACGGTTAATCAAAGTGATATCGGAGTTACTCACCCAAACTTCGTGTCAAAGGAACTACTCAACGGCGCCTTCAAGGCTGTTGAAACCCGTATCTTTGAGAAGATGGAGGAAGAAATTGGTGGTATTAAACGTCTTTTGAAAGGGAAGGATCCAGTTATTCAACCTGAGCCTGTACAACATAGCCAACAAACTCCATACACTCAACCTGCTGATTTATCTATTGATGAGCTTAAATCCTTGCTGCTTGCAAAGTTACTATCTCAAGCTCCGGATTCTCAGCAAGATGCAGATCTTCTTACTCTTCTGCAATCCCACCAACAAAATCAACCGCCACAGACTGTTCAACCAGCATATGTGGTTAGTGCCTCAGAGTTTCATTCTTTCAAATCTGATATTATGTTTGCTCTATCTGAAATCAAACAGGTAGTTCAAACTTCTTGCAAAACCCAAGCAGCTGTTCCAGATAATGATCATGAGGGGGAGAAAAAGGAAAAACAGGCAGTTGCTACTGGATCTGGTGTATCAGTTATGGTGGAAGAGAGAACTGAAAATGTTGAAGGTGAGGAAAGGGGAGATGATCATGTTTCTGAGAAGAATGATCAAATGGAGATTGTGTTATATGTTGGAGAAGGTGTTAGATCGAGGGTTGAAAAGCCTAAGATTGCAACAAGACAGGAAATTCTGGAGATTACATGTCTTCCTAATCCTGATGTTATAGCTCTTAAAGATGATACTTTTGAGGAAGTTGATGCAAAGTATGAGCTGTATTGGAAAGTGAAAGAAGAAGATCATAAAAATGAATTCTTGGAGCTGGAATCTGATGATGAAGTTGTTGATGTTACTGAGTTTGTTAAAAGAGCTCAAGAGATTCCAGAGAATGAAGCTAGTATTCTTGATGATTTATTTGAGGACAGAGACACAGATGCATTGAATGATATGTTTGCTCATAGTACACCTGAGGGACTACATCTAATTCTTGTTCATGAGCATATTCCTGAACCAAGTATTGCTTTAGTTCAATCTGTTCCATCATTCAGTGAGTTTTGTTCTCATCCCAGTGTTGTTCAATCTGATGTTGCTGAGCAGAATGTTAATCTGAATGTTGAATCATCTGTCAATCCTGATTCTGATATCCATATGGCTGAAATTCATGTTTCTGATACTCATATGGAAGAAGAATTGCCATATCAAAAGAAGCCTGGAAGTCCAGTTCATCAAGAGAAGTTTGTTAAATAACCTCCGCTTGTGCCAAAGTTTTCACAAACTAAAGCAGGATCTTCAGATAAACCAGCAGAGGTTTCTATTCCATTTACTGGATATGATGAATCTGGTACGTCTATGGAAGATATTAAAAGAATCAGAAGAATGTTAAGAGTTCCTTACTTGGAAGAAGGAGTTAAGATTTTTGTGAGCTATATTAGACAGTTAGATCAAGCTCAACTTCTGGGAATTCAAGACAAGTCACCAGAATACCAGAAGGATTACATCAAAATGTTGCAAGTAAGGAGCAAAACTCAAAAAGAAGTCAGGATCAAACATGAAATTGTTCAAGTTTACTTTGTTACCATGAAGAAGTATAATAGCATATGGTATCCACAGTTTGACGTTCAGAGGACGAACTTGTCTACTTATACTTTCAGTGAAGCTGATTTTGCCAACATAAACTTTTGGGATATTAAGTTTATGTATCATGAATTCAGAAGTAGAACTATCAGACATCCTGATATTGTATTTGTTTTGGATTGCATCAAGAGATTTATCCGAAGGCATATATATCATACTTATCTGTATGATTTTCAGCTAGGTATTGAAACTAACCAAAGGAGGATTAATTTGCTTGCACCTGATATGACTTATCCTCTACTTGAAGAGATTCCACTCTACATAGTACTAAGAGAGCCAGAACTTGGTGTTGTGTATGAGAATGATGCTAAATAGGAGAAAAGATTTATGAGGGCAGTTGAAATAGCTAAGTATTCTTATGGAACTCTGAAAAATGTCTTGAAGAAGTTAGAGGACAAGCATGAGGAGAGTGAGAAGCAAAGGTTGGCTGAAAATGATCATATGCCCAGAATGCAAAGGATTTGACTGAAGATGTCATAGATATAATCCAGGACAGAATCAGATTCAGGCAGGCAATCAGATGGTTTGAGGGATATCTGGGATTGAGAAGAACTAGTATGAAGAGGTGGACTAATTGAAAATTTTCAAATTGCTCAAAAAGGGGGAGAATGTTAGAGTTAAGTTTTGAGTCAATTTGGTTAAGTCTTTGTGTTTAATTGTGTTGACTTTTTCATGTAGCTTGTGTAGAGGTCAAGTCTTTGTTTGACCCTATATAAAGCATCTTTGTCTTGTTTTGTGTAAGTTTATTGTAAGTTTGATGAGTCATTCATGTAACTGCTTAAGTGAGATATATGAATACGAAATCTTGTGACTCAAATCCTCTTATCTTATTCTTTTGATTGTTAATTCTTTTGTTCATGATTAAACATGATTGCTTGATTTCTGGGATCACAAAGAAGGAATTGATTACGACAAAACCTTTGCTCCGGTGGCACGAATCGAAGCCATTCGTATCTTTTTATCCTATGATGCCCATAAGAATTTTAAAGTGTATCAAATGGACGTCAAGTCTGCATTTCTTAATCGAATTCTGCATGAGGAAGTATACGTAAAACAACCTGAAGGTTTCGTAGACCCTCAATATCCTGATCATGTCTACGTTCTTAACAAAGCATTGTATGGATTAAAACAAGCTCCGAGAGCGTGGTATGATACACTGACACAATTTTTACTTGCTTCTAGTTTTAAAAAAGGTACGATTGATACTACCCTGTTTCTGAAGAAGCAAGGTGAGGATTTAATTCTTATCCAAATTTATGTAGACGACATAATATTCGGTTCTACAAATCCAAAGTTTTGTATAAACTTTAAAAAATTATGGAGACTCGATTTGAGATAAGCATGATGGGATAACTGGATTTCTTCCTTGGTCTACAAGTGAAGCAGTCCCCTGATGGCATATTCATCAATTAGTCCAAATACATAAAATATATTTTGAAAATGTTCAATATGGCTGGCAGTTCCACAATGAAAACGCCAATGGCTAATGGAAGTCTTCAAGACACAGATTTATCCGGAAAATTTGTTGATCAAAAGACCTACAAAAGCATGATTGGTTCTTTATTATACCTCACAACCAGTAGACCAGATATAATGTTCGCTACATGTTTTTGTGATCGTTATCAGGCTAATCCTAAAGAATCCCACCTAGAAGTCGTTAAACGGATCCTCCGATACCTCAAAGGCACTCCCGAGCTAGGCCTTTGGTATTCGAAAGAGTCTGGTTTCGATCTTACTACTTTTACTGATGCAGATCACACAGGTTGCAAACGAGACCGGAAGAGCACTTTAGGTTCTTGTCAGTTCTTAGGCGATAAACTAGTTAGCTAGACATCTAAAAAGCAGAATTGTGTGTCAAACTCGACAGCTGAAGCTGAATACGTTGCTGCTGTGAGCTGTTGCTCACAAGTGTTGTGGACGATGACTCAACTTAAAGATTTCGACTACACTTATAAGCGCATGCCTATTTACTACGACTCAAAAAGCGCTATTGCTATCACTGCCAATCCGGTGCAACACTCGAAGATGAAACATATAGATGTTCGCTATCACTTTATCAAGGATCATGTAGAGAAAGGTGATGTCGAGATGCATATTGTACAGACTGACTACCAGCTTGTTGACCTTTTCACCAAGCCTTTGGATGAAAAACGTTTCAAAATTTTGATCAGTAAGTTAGGTATGCTTAACATGTCTTCATGAGTCTGTGACATTTTTCTACATGTATCTAGAGGGAGTTTCTATTATTCATGCTATTTTCTAGGGGGAGTTCGAATATTTTATTATATCTTGTTAATATTGACGAAGGCGGAATCATCACAGATGATTACCAAAATCATTTATATTTTGCAGGTTACAAAGCTGTTTTCACCAAAGTTGTTATTCTCACCGGAGAATATGTAACGATGGCTTCTGAATAATTCAGTTCAGAACCCGTACTTACATGTTTTTGATCCTTACTGAAGACTGAACGATCAATCTTAATCAGGAAGTTTTTCTTTATTTGATTGTTTAAGGGGGAGAAATTAAAAGATAGGGAGATTGATTTTTAACTCATATATCTTTAAGAGGGAGATAAGAGATATTTTTTTGTGCTAATATGCTTGACTTTTTACAGGTATTGAGGCAAAAATATCTGATGTTTTGTCAAGTGGGAGCTTACTAGATTCACTTTATTTTTCTGTTCTTAATTGAAGGGGCATATAAAATTTTATTTTTATAAGGGGGAGATAAGAATCTCACATTCATGGTAAGTATTCTTGATTCTTAATCTCAACATATTTGAAAGAAGGACAACTTTCAAGTATGTAAATTGTTTTTCTAAATGTTCAAACCACTTCGTATTCTCAAAAGATTTTATGAATTTCGAAGTGTGATTTTAAATGATTTTCATTTTTGGAGCGTTCATGCTTAACTGACCGTGTGTTTCCAAAGATTAATACTTGTGTATTATCTTTTCTATATATTGTCAAGTATTCATACACACCGGTTCAGTACTTTCTATTGACTTTGTTATTACCAGGTCTCTAAATGTCAAATTTTTTCGATGGTAATACTCCCGTTTGAATTTCACTGTTGTTGAATATCAGACATCATTTTTAAATTTTGTGCATTCATTGTCAATATGTTTATATTTGTTCATATAAACAAATTCTAGTTCTTTGATACCCCAACCTATTTTTCATGATAGTTGATCTAATTGAAATAGTGTCATATTCTCAAAACAATTCTCTTGATTTCATTTCATTCATTCAATTTCCTTGTTTTGAGAGATATTCAATGGTCAAAAGCTCATACATGATTGATATTTATTTGGAGCTTACATTCATTTGACATTGTTATCTACTTTTGGATGCTTATCTGTTAAAGATAAATTGTTGAGCAATGACTATTCTTTTGGAACAAAATTCATGGGAATCAGTGTGAGAGCTTATCAGAACTTCTATGGATTCACAATAACCAGTGTTTTCTACCCAAGAAGTTATCCTCGAGTGATTGAGGGGAAAGGGTCAAAATCAGAGAGTGGGTGTGTGATGAGGTAAAATGGAAAAGATAGATTGGTTAGAAGTGAGCTTAAGGGGTTGTTTGTTTTAAATAAAAAAACTCTTAATGACTCTTAAGTCTGAATCGTTCAGACCTTTTTATACACCACCTCTTATTAATCATAACTAAAATAAGACTTTAGACTTTAGACCTCTTAAAAAACAAACGACACCTAAATGTTCAAAAAAAAGAGGGCGTGAGATCAGAGTTAAAAGAATATTAAAACTCTACACCAACTTTTTCTGAGTCGGGTAGCCACATAATCTGTTGGTTCACATTCTTTGGTGACCTTTATTGAAACAGGCACTAGCCCATGCCAACTCTTGAATTAAACCCCATTAGCTACTCATCTTTTTCTTAACAAAAGGATGTTTCAAATTTTATTGGGGATGCAGTACATAATCTATCTGATCTTCATTTGGAAGATTTGGATATTGAAAAAGGCGAGTTTCCCCACCTTCAAATCTCTTTCATGCACATTGAGTCCATGTAATATTGTTGTTGTCTCAATGGTTTACATATTTTGGAGTCTGATAAAGCAATCTTTATGCTTAATTCCTTCATACACAAGCACATTCACACAGAAAATTTGTTTTTCTATCATAACTTCATAGAATTACCTTGTGTTATTCGATGATTGAATGGAAGACCTGGGGAGTGAACATTACTAAAGCTCCTTGTATAGTACATCCGTTGTACTAAGTGGCTTTGTGCTACTTACAAGCATTTTAACTGTATCATTTGTTTATTCAGGGTTACAATTCTTAATTTGTCTGAATTTGAAAAAGATTCGGATAAATACATTTTATGAATTTATTGGATACATGCTCATATCAGATCAGATGGAGATATTCTCTTAAGGGGAGATTGTTGATTATCATTTTGGAGGAGATTGTTTCTATATCATGATGTGCTTTCATTTTGCTATATGGGGGAGATGTTATCAAAGAAGATGCTGAAATTGTACATGTTTTGATGATTCTGACATCTGATCATTCATCAAAAGGGGAGAGAATTCAAAGTTCAATTTCAGAAGTAAGCAAAGTCAAGTGAAAGTTAAAAAGGGGAGAAATTTCAAATGTTTCAAAGTCATATTTCTATTGCTCTTATAAAAAAGGAGGAGAAGAAATTTTTCAGAGTTCAAGATCAAAAGAAAGTCAGAGGAGACAAAGTGTCAAAGCAAGATGCTTGTTGAAGAAAATTCAAAGTTGTCTACCAAAGAAGGAGATTGATAAACATTTCAAGTTTTTGATATGTTAAAGTTTGTGAAAAAAGTTACAGTAATTTTGTTGAAAATAAATTCCAATGGGGAGTTTCATTCAAAGTTCAATTTCAGAAGAAAGCAAAGTCAAATTGAAAGTTGTCAAGTGAGAAAGTTAGAAGATTTCAAAGTTGTTTCTGAAGATGTTTGTGAAGAATATTTGTACCAAAAGGGGAGAGAAGATGTAAACAAAGGATAAATTCAAAGAATCTTGTTCAAGCAATGAAGAGTTGAATACTTCAAAGCTATAAACGATGCAAAGCTGAAGATTTTTCAAAAGAAAGAAGACCTGAAGATTCTTGTCAAAAAAAAATTAACCATGAATCTAAAGGGGGAGATTGTTGATCCTAATGTTGTATTCAAGATTAAAAGGGTTTAAATGTAAATGTTTGTAAAGTCTTTGTAATTGGAAAGTCAAAGGAAGTCAAAAATGTAAAAGTCAAAGAAAGTCAAAGTCTTGTTAAGTCAAAGTAGCTTGTTTTAAGTCTTGTAGTTAGGAGGTATAAATAGGTTTCCTTTGTAATTAGTTTAGTTAGGAGCTTTATTGTAATATTCTAGTGAGAGGATTTGTAAAGAGAGAAACATTCTTGTAGAGAGAGAAAGTTCAAGATCTATGAAATAATATGAGATTTGTGATTGAATTCTTGTTTGATTAATTGAAAGTGGACCAATCATATCCAAAATCTAAGACAAAATGGAAAGAAGATGAGAGAAAATGAAGAACACATCAAACTCTAGCTTAAAATCGAGAGAGATAAGGAGCTTACCGCCACAAATACTTTTTGATCTTCCAATATACTTCAATTCTCTTGTTCTAATCTTGAAAATCTCTTAAAAACGAGATCATAGCAAAAAGAATCACCAAAATCGGAGTTGAGATGCAAAAGTTATGAAGGAATGAAGAATGAGGGCTAAAAATCGGGTTTTATGCTCGAACAATGCTTTGCATGGGTTTTCACGCGGCTAAACCCGTGCCAAAACCCGCCCGCGTGCCCTAAAGTCTCCCGGATGACCCAAAGTCGCCCCGAAAATCGCCTCAAACACTACTCGCCCGGTTCTCATGCTCGATCAATGTTTTAGCCATAACTTCTTCGTTTTTGCTCCAGAAAGAACCGTTGGATTCGTATTTGAATCATTCATCCAAATAGACTATAAAATTTAGGATTCAATTCAAAATCCTATTTCTTTTAAAATACTAATTTCGGTACTAACTCGAAATCATACTTACCCAAAAAGGGTGTTACAATCCTAATTCGGTGACATAGGGCCACCCCTGTTGTTGCGTTTGTACTAGGGTCGATCTCTTTACTGTAAGATGGGTTGCTCCCATCGGGTGTTGTATTGGAGTGTTGTGGACGGATGTGTGCCAGATGATCGGCTAATAGGCACAGTGTCGAATGGATACATTGTGTGCTGATAATTATCTACCAAAATTAGCCTAATGAATAAGTGGACTGTTGGGTAGTGCTTCTCCATGGGTTCCAGTTTTTGTGGGTCTTACCCACATGGCGTGATGGTTGTTGCCTCGTTGTGAAAATAATAACCACATTTTTTGGTGATTCAATGAAAAGTAATGTGTTGGTTTGCATATTACTATTCTTTACAAATCATGCATTGTTTTGGAATTATAGATCATTTTGATTTCGGTGTAATGTTTTATAATATAAACTTTTGAACTCACGAGGCGTAAAGTCCAGTTTGTTTTTCTATCATAACGTTCATAGAATTACCTTGTGTTATTCGATGATTGAATGGAAGACCTGGGGAGTGAACATTACTAAAGCTCCTTGTACAGTACATCCGTTGTACTAAGTGACTTTGTGCTACTTACAAGCATTTTAACTGTATCATTTGTTTATTCAGGGTTACAATTCTTAATTTGTCTGAATTTGAAAAAGATTCGGATAAATACATTTTATGAATTTATTGGATACATGCTCAGATCAGATCAGATGGAGATATTCTCTTAAGGGGAGATTGTTGATTATCATTTTGGAGGAGATTGTTTTTATATCATGATGTGCTTTCATTTTGCTATATGGGGGAGATGTTATCAAAGATGATGCTGAAATTGTACATGTTTTGATGATTCTAACATCTGATCATTCATCAAAAGGGGGAGAGAATTCAAAGTTCAATTTCAGAAGAAAGCAAAGTCAAGTGAAAGTTAAAAAGGGGAGAAATTTCAAATGTTTCAAAGTCATATATCTATTGGTCTTATAAAAAAGGAGGAGAAGAAATTTTTCAGAGTTAAAGTTCAAAAGACAGTCAGAGGAGACAAAGTGTCAAAGCAAGATGCTTGTTGAAGAAAATTCAAAGTTGTCTACCAAAGAAGGAGATTGATAAACATTTCAAGTTTTTGATATGTTAAAGTTTGTGAAGAAAGTTACAGTAATTTTGTTGAAAATAAATTCCAAGGGGGAGTTTCATTCAAAGTTCAATTTCAAAAGAAAGCAAAGTCAAAGTGAAAGTTGTCAAGTGAGAAAGTTTGAAGATTTCGAAGTTGTTTCTGAAGATGTTTGTGAAGAATATTTGTACCAAAAGGGGAGGGAAGATGTAAACAAAGGATAAATTCAAAGAAGCTTGTTCAAGCAATGAAGAGTTGAATACTTCAAAGCCATAAACGATGCAAAGCTGAAGATTTTTCAAAAGAAAGAAGACCTGGAGATTCTTGTCAAATTTTTTTTAATCTTGAATCCAAAGGGGGAGTTTGTTGACCATAATGTTGTATTCAAGATTAAAAAGGTTTAAATGTAAATTTTTGTAAAGTCTTTGTAATTGGAAAGTCAAAGGAAGTCAAAAATGTAAAAGTCAAATAAAGTCAAAGTCTTGTTAAGTCAAAGTAGCTTGTTTTAAGCCTTGTAATTAGGAGGTATAAATAGGTTTCCTTTGTAATTAGTTTAGTTTGGAGCTTTATTGTAATATTCTAGTGAGAGGATTTATAGAGAGAGAAACATTCTTGTAGAGAGAGAAAGTTCAAGATCTATGAAATAATATGAGATTTGTGAGTGAATTCTTTTTTGATTAATTGAAAGTGGACCTATCAGATCCAAAATCTAAGACAAAATGGAAAGAAGATGAGAGAAAATAAAGAACACATCAAACTCTAGCTTAAAATCGAGAGAGATAAGGAGCTTATCACCACAAATACTTTTTGATCTTCCAATATACTTCAATTCTCTTGTTCTAATCTTCAAAATCTCTTAAAAACGAGATCATAGCAAAAAGAATCACCAAAATCGGAGTTGAGATGCAAAAGTTATGAAGGAATGAAGAATGAGGGCTAAAAATCGGGTTATATGCTCGAACAATGCTTTGCATGGGTTTTAACGCGGCTAAACCCGTGCCAAAACCCGCCCGCGTTCCCTAAAGTCTCCCGGATGACCCAAAGTCGCCCCGAAAATCGCCTCAAACACTACTCACCCGGTTCTCATGCTCGATCAATGTTTTGGCCATAACTTCTTCGTTTTAGCTCTGTTTTTGCTCCAGAAAGAACCGTTGGACTCGTATTTGAATCATTCATCCAAATAGACTATAAAATTTAGGATTCAATTTAAAATCATATTTCTTCTATTTCTCTTAAAATACTAATTTCAGTACTAACTCGAAATCATACTTACCCAGAAAGGGTGTTACAATCCGAATTTGGTGACATAGGTTCACCCCTGTTGTTGCGTTTGTACTAGGGTTGATCTCTTTACTGTTAGATGGGTTGCTCCCATCGGGTGTTGTATTGGAGTGTTGTGGACGGATGTGTGCCAGATGATCGGCTAATAGGCACAGTATCGAATGGATACATTGTGTGCTGATAATTATCTACCAAAATTAGCCTAATGAATAAGTGGACTATTGGGTAGTGCTTCTCCATGGGGTCCAGTTTTTGTGGGTCTTACCCACATGGCGTGATGGTTGTTGCCTCGTTGTGAAAATAATAACCACATTTTTTGGTGATTCAGTGAAAAGGAATGTGTTGGTTTGCATATTACTATTCTTTACAAATCATGCATTGTTTTGGAATTATAGATCATTTTGATTTCGTTATAATGTTTTATAATATAAACTTTTGAACTCACGAGGCGTAAAGTCCAGTTTGTTTTTACATGTTAATGTGTAACTCGGGCCGGTGCAGGCAGTAATGCTACTGGTAAGGAAAACTAGTACATGATAACTATTCTTAGATGATCGATGTTGCATTTGCAAATAGTGTTTTGGCATAAATTGTTTTAGTATCGTCTTCGTAATTTGTAGTATGAAAATATAACAACCCCATATACATGGGTTTTGCATATATAGTATTTTGGAAATTGCTATATAAAAATGCAGTCACGTTATAAAATGACAAATCATGCTTTTGTGAATTGGTCATGCAAAAAATTTGATAGAGACATTGTATAAGAAAGTAGGGTGTTACACTAATGCTAGCACATATGTAGGCAATTCAAGATTGTCAGTAAGGATAACTAAAAGAGCAACAACTTTCGTGTTTTGAGTTTTTGAAATTTTGATGTTTATCTAGGTCAAAATCAAAATTATAGTATAACCTATAAACCCAAAATTATAGTATAATTTTTTAGGAGCGTTTTCAATTATCAATTTCTCTTTTTCTACACTGTTCTCTAGGATTTGTACAAATAAGTTGATGGGGATGACAATTGAAGTTTCAAAGAAGTATATTTTAGTGATAAAGTTAATACCCAAGTGTAATATAATATTTATTCAGAACAATATCGTACAAATATTTTACTTGACTTTGAATGTTTGATGTATGATTTATTATGAGTATTTGGATATTTATGATTGTATGAATTGATTGGTAATTCAAGAATAGTTCATTGGTATTTCCCGGTCATGCCATACACATTAATTCTGATGCTAGTTTAGGTGCGAGAATAATTGATGGATAAACATAGATTATATATGTAGAGGGTTAGATTAGTTTAATTAATGTATTTGTCTAAAAAATTTATTTTTTGAGTAGGATGAACATAAGCTAGTTTATAAGTTAACTTATAAGTTATTTTTTTGATAAGCTAGTTGGAGTAGCTTATGAGAGGTTTTTTGTAATTATTCCAATTATGCCCTCATTAATATTCATTATTATATATTAACTATTAATTATAAATAAATATTAATCATTAAAATTTATTATTATCAATTAATAAATATTAATTAATATTATCTGAAAATTAAAACATTAATTTTAATTTTATATTGATATTAATTTTTAATTATTCAGAATTATTGATAATTATATCAATTTTTTAATATTGATCAATATATTTTAGTTATTATTTATTATTATTTTTGTAATTATTATTGATTATTTTTTTCATATTATATGTAACGATTATTTAAAATCATAAGTTAATTTAGATTTTCTTTTTTTAAATTGGTTTCAAATTCAAAATTTATATTATTAAATATGGTAATTGATTATTTTTCCTATATGTCTTTTTTTGGTAATTTTAAATTTTTATAAGCTACTTTTTTGTCAAACGTGACTTTTCATCACCTACTAGTTAGCTTATGACCTAGTTTGCCAAACATAGTCTAAATAATAAAATAATGCAATTCGAATCATACGTTAACAAATAGGTGAAATTTGTGAAAAACTTGAGTTATTAACAAAAAGCGATGACCTAGGCTTTTCAATATTTGTAAAGTTTCTATTTTTGTTTAGTGCCAATTAAGGCTGTAAATGAACCGAACGAACATGAACGGAGGTTTGTTTATGTTCGTTCGTTTAACTTAACTGAATAAATGAACAAACACGAATGGTAAACGAACGAAACTTTTTGTGTTCGTGTTCGTTCGTTAAGAAAATATGGTTTTTCATGTTCGTTTATGTTCGTTCATTAAGAGTTAAACGAACATAAACTAATTGAATGAGCATAAATAAATATAAACGAACGTAAACGAGCGAACATAAATTAACGAACACAAATAAAAAAAAAAACAAGCACCATTACTCATCATTTCGTTCGTAAAAAATAACATAACAAAATGAAAAACCGGGTAAACTTAGGAGGTATAAAAAATTAATTTTAAAAAGTTAATTTAATTAATGCTTTTACACATTAATGTCATAATACATATAAATATATATTTATATATATAAACAAACATAAACGACTATAAACGAACGTAAACGAATATAAATGAACGAACGTTCACAAACGTAAATGAACGAACGAGACCATTGTTCATCTTCGTTTATTTAACTAAACGAACAAAAAAATGTGTTCATGTTCGTTCATTTATTAAATAAACGAACATAAACGAACTTCCCGCCGAACAGTTCACAAACTGTTCGTTGAACGTTCGACTCGTTTACAACCCTAGTGTCAATTGTACTAAGTAGTTTTTTTTTGTTTATAAGTTAAATAGTATTTGAGGTTAGTCAATAAATCGAGTAGTTAAAATCTTTGACAATTATGACAATCCGAGTAATACAAACATTTAGTTTAACCATACTCCTTGATTGATATCCTACATTTTTCATTTACTAGTTTAAGTTAAACTTTGGGGTCGTTTACCCAAACACTTACCCGGTAAGTGCTTGTCGGTTAAATTCAACATTATTACTTGCCTTACCGGGTAAGATTTTAGTCCGTTAAAACGACATCGTATGTAATCATTTACCTAATAAGCGCTTACCGGTTAAATTCAACGCTATTACTTGCCTTACCGGGTAAATATTTAGTCCATTAAATAATCGTATGCAATAATTTACCCGGTAAGCGCTAACCGGGTAAGAGCCGTCTCCCTCACTTATCGGGTAAGGCCCTCGATCACTGCTTTCGCTCTTACCGGGTAAGATTATTGGTCATTGTTATATTCATCGATTAAGGTAATATAACTTGGAAAACTTGGTAAGTGCTTACCCCGATAAGCATTTGGTATACGACCCCTTATATATTTAAATATTGTTGTATGCTTAATGACACATGCAAAACCAACTTTTTATCCCCATTTTTCAAAGATCGTAAGGTTGCGACCAAGAACCTTACACCCTTGATGGTTGGGGTGTTATTCTGTTGGTTAAATTGGTTTTCAGTTTAATCGGTTCAGATTAATTGGTGTTCAAGTTTTTGAATACTAACTGATAGTCAAACCAAATAAGGTTCGGTTTCAGGTTATTTGGTTTTCGGGTTATTCGGTTCGTTAACCGGTTAAACCGAATAAGAATTTATATTTTTTTCGTTGGACAATTTCTCAAATAATTTCACAAATTAAGTATCCGTTGCTTCTAATATGTAATTGTATCATAAATTCATATTCAACAATTGACTTATATTAAGTAAAAAACAATATCTACAAAATGACACTATTTTATATCATGCGACATTGTAAATCAAGAAAAAGAAATGTAATCTTATAAATAAGATTATCTACTATCAATAAAAAAAACATTATATAGCAATAAAATATGTAAAATAATAATAGTATAAAATGTATTTGGTTTATTTTTTATAAACATGAAATATATAAATATTATTGGATAGTGTTATTTGGGTTATTCGGTTTAACTACATTAGAAAAAAAAATTAACTGAAAACCGAACTGAATAAGGATCTTTATTCGGTTAACCGAACCATTTAACCAGAAACCGTTTAAACCAAATTTCATTTGGTTCGGATGGGTTACTCTACTTCGGTTATTTTTGACATCCTAATTGACGATAACCTTATAGTGGCAAGGAGTTGCATATAAAAACGTGACTTTTTATCTCACTTTCAAATAAATTTTGAATAACCACGTTACGTTATACATATTAAGTTGTTACTCATGATATGAAAGTAGCCAACGCGGCTAAGATGGTTGGTATAAATCCCAATATGGTGTAATTGTCGAAATTTGTAAGTCAACGGATTGTATGAAGCAACAACAATGGAATTGACCAAACAGCAGGATGGAATTTGGTCAATGGAATTGACCATTCCAATTCCATCAGATTCCGGCGGTTTCCAGCGAACCAAACGCCCCCTAAATTCGTAGATAATTTAATGAAATTCTTGCTCATGATACTTGTACGTCTTGGAATTGGGACATTTATACCAATAAAACTTGTTTTATTGGATGTTTTTAAATGATCCTTTTAAAAAGTGTCGTATAAAAAACTAATATGATAATTTATTTCTCGTGTGTTATTAAGGTTGTTTAATTTTATTTTTAACAAACTTATTGTTTCATAAAGTTAGAATTTTTTAGATTGCCTAATTTCATTCAAAAACTTTATTGTGATGGTGCCTTTATCTTAGGCACAATCTATATTATATTATATTACAAAAATAATTGGGTTTATAAGATAACACCAATTTCTAAGCGTCCTAGGTTATTTTTGGATAACAAACTAACTAATAAGTTAGTTGATAAATGTAACCCAAAATTTCAGAAATAAACATAATCAGCTTTCAAATAGAATCATGCCAAAACGTTCCCAAATCAACAATTTAGAAATACAAGGTTTGCGGAAAACAAATTATTACACAACTGAGAATTTATATTGTGAGTCCGTGATCGTTTACCAGATAATCAAACACAAACAAAGATATAGATTACCAACCTGTTTGAACTACAAACGTGGATTAAAGGGTTGATGTTTACACTTTGAAGCTCACTTTTGTTTTCTCTCTGATGTATGTTCTTGATCGATTTCGAAGTTGAGAGATATTAGAAGTTTGAGATATCTGAAGTTGTGAGATAATAAATATCTCATAACCTTATATATCTCAACATAATATCTAAACTATAATATCTAAACTATAAACTAAATATCTAGATATTAATATTAAAACATAACTTTGACTATTATTACAAATTGAACCTTAGACTATTGTTGAGAGTGACTTGTCAGCTTTAACTTCAGATTGCGATCTTCGTATTGGATGATCTTGAATCCAATGAGACTGTGTCCTAACAATCTCCCCCTTTGGATCAAGATCATTACGAAAATGATTTAGCAATACGATCTTCTCTTTCAGTACAGAAGATGCAATCTCTCTCTTAGTCTTCAAGATATAGTAAACTCCCCAAAAGATGTAGTTTTTCTCTCTTTCAGTTCATGGGAAGAAATTTTTCTCTCGAATCAGCATATCTTCAGAGTACTTGCTCTTTGAAGAATTCAATCTTGGACATGATTCTTGAAACATGTGATTTATTGGTTAGCTCTTCTCCATTTCTTGGGTAGATCTTCTCCCCCTTTTTGATGAGAAGTGTAACGATTTCATCAAAACTAGATGACAAGAAATGTTGTTCATTAGGAGCCTCTGATTCGTCAATGCAATATATATTTATCCAGATCATTGCAAATCTAGACAAAATAGTCATGTAACACCTGTAGCAATAAACAAATCAGTTAGAAACGTCTGTCAGTAACTCTAAGTCACTGTGTGTAACGAATACACAATAGAAAGGAGCTGTTTGATGTTGACTCCCCTAGGGCTTCCATTTAATCATCGAAACACCAGAAAGGTTAGTTCTATAAACGTTATGACAAAGAAACAAATTCCTTGTGTGTTTGTGCTTGTGATAGAAAGAATGAAGCGCTTGATGATTGCTTATAAACTCGAAATTGTATAAACCACCGAGACAACAATAAGTTAAACACAGACTCAATGTGCATGAGTGAAGTGCGAAGGTGGGGCAGACTTCCTTCTTTTCAATATCCAAATTTTCCAAATGAAAATCAGATAGCAAATGTGCTGATTTCCCTTTGAAAATGAAACATTTTCCTTTTAAGAAGAAAATGAGTAGTTGGTGGGGTAATTGCAAGAGTTGGCATGGGCTAGTTGCCTGTTTCAATAATGTTCACCAATGAAATGTGAAACACTAGAAATGTGGCTGCCCCACTCAGAAAAAGTTGGTGCAGAGTTGTGATATTCTTTTTATTCTGTTCTTACACCCTCCTTCTTTTAAACATTTAGCTCACTGCTAAACGAACTCTCTTTTTCATGATACCTTATCACTCTTCCACACTCATTTCTTTTGACTCCTCACACCCAATCACTATGGATTAACTTCATGGGTAGAAATCAGTGGTTAACGTGATTCCATAGAAGTTGTGTTAATTCCTAGCACAAAGATTCCGTATATCCTATAAAGAATATGTTGCTCAAAATGATTTATAATCATGTAAGCTCATGTAGAACATTTAAAGTACACTCCCAAAATATAAAATCGTTTGATAAAAAATCGGGAAGTGGTTTGAACGTTTAATAATATGTTTTCAATGATTGAAAGTTGTCTTTCTTTCAATCACATATGAGATTAGGATAAAGGAATATACCTTTAAGTGCGATCTTACATCTCATGAAGCTTAGCTTAAAGTCAAAAACATATGATCGTGTAAGCTTTTCTCAAAAATTCTGCAAAAGTCTTAAGTCAATTCAAAGAAACTTTATTCACTAAATATTGAAAAGACAAAAAGCAGTAAAACAAAGAACTTCTTTTACTCCCCCTGAAATTATGCATCTAACATATATAATTTCATAAATAAATATGTACTCCCCCTTGAAGGTTAATTTCCTCGTTGGAGTATCGGAGTACAATCTCTCATATCAGCATTGGAGTAAGGTCTTATCATCATTGAAGGGTGAGTCCTAAACTGTTGTGTTTAGAAGTCATTGTTCTTCGTTGAAGTACGGGTTCTGATCTGTTGTAATCAGAAGCCACTGTTGACATTTATGTCCTGGTCTTGAGCTGATTTACTCAAGAACCATTCTTCTCCTACTCCCCTTGACAGCAGGTGCCTGCAACATAGAATCAATTATCTTCTTTGGTACCCACCGGTATTTGGGTCCATGAGTGTTAGTTGCAGTTCGTATGGGGGTTATGGAATAAGAACCATACCAGTAATGATCTTTGGTTCTGTGAACAGGATCATGTGTACGACAGTAAGAACAAGAATTTTTCTTACCTGATAACCTGATCATTTGATCTCTCGTGTAAACATGAGCAAGTTTACTTTTCAGCGCATTGTTCTTTATTTCATTATGCGTATGTACACATGAGCTTTCATCTTTAACTAGTTTCTTCTTCCAGAAAAGATGTTCTTCCTTGTAGCTCCCTCTGCTCTCAAGTGAACCTGAACCATCTAACTTTCTGTCAAAAAGAAGGTTAGTAGTACGAATCTGATTTGAAGATTTAGATTTATTAGGAAAATCAGATTTCTGAGATTGGCTTTTCTTGCGTTTACCAGAGGTGTTCTGTTTCTGTGAACGCTGATTTTTATAAACACTTGGTAAAACCTTTCTTTTTACAAGAAAAATAGAATGATCTGGAAGTGAAGCATTGAAATCAACCATATCTACTCCTTCTATACACCCTTCTTCAGAATTTAAAAAATCATTTGCAGACTCACATAAGTCATCAAAGAAATCAGTAGAAGTGTGAGGTGCTTTTGAAACTGTAGAACACTTTGTAGATTTAGAATGAAAAACAGTGTTCTTTATAACAGTAGAAAACACATCTTGTTCTATATTCACCAAAATTCTTTCGTCAGATAAGACATTTTCTAACTCAATTATTTTGCTTTCTAATACGAGTGGAGGTAGATAAGTTTTAGCTCGAACTGGTTTTGCCTCCATTTTAGTAGAAGAATAGGTAGCAAAATATTCTTTTGAAAGAACTTTTGTTTTTTCCGAAAGATAACTATCATTCAGTCTTCTATAACAGAATGGTAGTTGCATTTTCTTCAAATTATTTCTATTTGTATCTTCTCTTGCCTCAACTTCTTCTGATGCTTTGGTAACAAATTTGGGTTTCAAATGAGAATGTTTACCAGCAACATACATATAATCTGCATTATATAAACCAGGCTGTTTTCTGATAACATGTTTCAGGTAATGAGGATTATTACAACCTAATCCCCATTTTACTTTAAAATCAGCCTCTTCATTAGGTGTATTAAAGAAAATAGTTTGATCTGTTTGGACTATTGAGTAAAGTTTGGTTTCCAGACCATTTACCTTATTATTTAGATTCTTGTTCTCAAACTGCAGCTTATAAACAATTAAGGCAATTTCTTTCTTTTCTAAATCAGACTTAGAAATTTGAGAAACAAAATCAGAAAACTTCTTTTCTAAACAATCGTTTTTAAGATTAAAATCAGAAGCAGATTTGCGAAGGGAATCCATGAGATATTTGTTCCCAATAACTGACTTATTTAGCTCAAAGATCTTTTGATTACGCTTAGCAACTCTGCCTTTTTCTCTTTTCAGTTTTGACTGAAGGTCTTGAAGTTCGACCATCATCGCATCCAATTTGATCATAAAATTATTTTCAGTTAAGTTCATTACCTCTTCAGCTGCTTCATCATCTGAATCATCATACTTTGCATGATTGCCCATCAAGCACATATTAGTAGCTTCTTCATTCTCTTCTTCTTCCGAATTAGAATGATCTAACCAGTCGTCTTCAGCCATTAACGCTTTGCCAGCTTCCTGTTGCTTGGCTAACATTAGTTTGTTCTAGTAATACTCCGAATTGCGAACCTTTGGCTTTCGACAGCTTGAGGCGTAATGTCCAATCATGCCACAGTTGTAGCATTTCTTGTCTGTACTGGTGTAGTCATTCATAAATTGCTTCCTTTCTTTTGGTTTCTTCTCAACAAATCTACTTCCTTCTATTCTTTCTCTATGCTCATGGTTCTTGGAGCTTGATGAATAATATCTCTGTGAATTTAATCCAGGTTTCTTGTAGAATTTCTTTTGGAATGCACGGGTCAGTAATTGCAGTGCTTGCTTGAGATTTTCTCCATCATCTCCATCAGATTCAGTTTCTGATTCAAAACTTGTAATTACTTTCTTCTTTTTCTTCTTATCTTTGACAACAAGTGCAATGGAATCAGGAACTTTCTCAACTTCCTTTTTCTTTCCACTCCTTTTCTCTTCTACTTCTTCTTCGTTCTGCCTTAGTGTCTCATACACCTCGTGGAGTGGAATTTCACTCAGATCTTTCATCTGTTTCATTCTTCGTGTATGCTTTTTCCATTCTGGTTGAAGGACACTGAGAAACTTGACGTTGTTCTCAATCTGTTTCTTTTTAACTTTATTCTTTGACAGCTCGTTCAGAAGCAGAACATATCGTTCATAAGTGTCCGCTAGGCTTTCATCCTCAAAGGCTTTGAATTCTTCATAATTGTTTATACAGTTTGCGACTTTCATCTGGTTCCCAACCTTAGATCCCATCATCATCTTTTGAAGTTGATCCCACATCTTCTTAGCAGTAGCTTTGTAGCTGTCTATTTTGATGTAAATATCATTCGGGATACTTTGAGGAAGTAAAGATCTTGCTTGCTTATCAGCTTTGAAATGGTTCTTTTGTTCTTCAGAAAATTGGGCATACTCTACTGTAACAGTTTTCATCTTCTGTTCTCTTTCCACGTTACCATCCTCGCTGTCAGAAGAATCATCTTCAGCATCATCATTAGGTATTTGGACAGAAAGTGGTGCCATGGGACCTTCTTTTATTGATAAAAGAATGTTATCTCCGTTTAAGTGTCGATCCACAAAGTCAAGAAATTTGTCTTTCCATTGTTCGTAATCCCCTTTAAACAGAACTGGGGGTTTGACATCCGTGCCAATGGAAATAGCGTCTTTTGAAGTCATCCTGAACTAATCTTTAGAAAGACTAAGTCTGGAAGAACAGAATTCGCGCTAAAAGGCAAATAAGTTTGGTTTGCGCTAGATGTGGGTGGCGCAAAACACAGATTTGCGTTTAAAGTGGGTGGCGCAAATATAAACTTTGCGTTAGAAGCGGGTCGCGAGAAATGAAGGTTTGCTCGAGAAATGGTTGGCGCGAACTAGAGATTTGCGCAAGACGAAGATCGCGCGAAGTAGAGGTTTGCCTTAGCTGTTGGTCGCGCGAAGTTAAGGTTTGCGCGAGACGTTAGTCGCGCAAATTAGGTGTTGACCGGTAAGATGTAAGGACCGGAGAGTTGCTAGACCGGACTGTTGCGTCGACCGGTAAGATGTAAAGACCGGTAAAATTTTCGACCGGTAAAAATGTTTGACCGGTAAAATGGTTAAACCAAATGATTGACCGGTATGCTTTTAATCTTTTCAATAAGATCAGACCGGTATTTGCAAGAAGTAGTTCGACCGGTATTGGAAGGAGGTGGGTCGACCGGAGAAGGTTGTTCGACCGGTATAGTGCAAATTTATGGACCGGGAAATTGCTCTTGGACCGGAAGTGGGAAGTTGGATCGGTAGTGGGAAGTTCGACCGATATAATATGTCACAAATGAGGTCGACCGGTAAACTGTTTAAGATGTAGGACCGATAAAATGTAGGTCTTTAACTCTTGGACCGATATGCTGTATATGTGGGTCGACCGGACTTGGTTTGAGACCGGTATTGAGATAACTAATGGACCGGTACAGTGTTAAATTGGGTCGACCGATAAAATGAATGGCACAGATTTATGGACCGGTATTAAGAGTATTTCTTGATTTCGACCGGTAAACTGAAAGGTGATGGACCGATATGCTGCAAATTACACGACAGGTACAATGCAATATCTTCGATTTGTAAGGAGTAAAAATAGTTGGACCGATATTGATTGAGAGTGTTGTCGACCGATAAGAGTTGGACCGATATAATGTAGATATCGGTCGACCGGTATGGAACCTTCGACCAGTATCGTTTCTTCTCCAATTTACGGCCCAGCAACTCCCAACTTGAACAACCTGGAAATGGTTTTACAGCCCAACACTTTGATTTCAAAAACAACCACAAAATGGAGGTTTTGATCGATAGCACAATGTTTAAGAAAAATGAAGAACATAGAGACTTGAAAATTTGATTTTTGAATCTGGTTAAGGCTCTGATACCAATTGTGAGTCCGTGATCGTTTACCAGATAATCAAAAACAAACAAAGATATAGATTACAAACCTGTTTGAATTACAAACGTGGATTAAAGGGTTGATGTTTACACTTTGAAGCTCCCTTTTGTTTTCTCTCTGATGTATGTTCTTGATCAATTTCTAAGTTGAGAGATATTAGAAGTTTGAGATATCTGAAGTTGTGAGATAATAAATATCTCATAACCTTATATATCTTAACATAATATCTAAACTATAATATCTAAACTATAAACTAAATATCTAGATATTAATATTAAAACATAACTTTGACTATTATTACAAATTGACCCTTAGACTATTGTTGAGAGTGACTTGTCAGCTTTAACTTCAGATTGCGATCTTCGTATTGGATGATCTTGAATCCAATGAGACTGTGTCCTAACATATAAGAACGACTAAGACTAGAGGACTAAAATCAGCGATCTTCTAAAATAAGCCCCGGCTCACCCTTCTAGCTCTCCTTACCGGATCCTCCTACTTCTCGATCTCCTAAAAAGGTTTTTAGTTTTGAAAGAGCGAGGGTTAGACTGAAAGGTCTACTGAGTTCCCTCTAACAGTAGTTCACAAACCATAGCATCATATAAAATATTTATAAGCAATTATAAACCATTTCAGTTTTTATAAAAACATCACATCCGCAAATCACGTTTTCGGCACACCCTGAAATCACACATAGGCGACAACGTGTTTGGCTCATATTGCCTTATTCTGGGACACCCCCCCCCATTGGCATAAACGGGACACACCCCCGGGTATGAGCGCAGGCGAGACACACCCCCTGACTTAGGCCATACTCGCCAACTACAATGTATGCATACATTTAATCATTTACAACCGTATAAACCACATTTAACAAATCTGGAATGTACATAAAGCATACATAAAAAATACCATACTTTAAATAAACTTCCACATGCCTTTAACCATATTAACAATGTAATTTTGTAGTAATCATTGTATTTATTCTCAGTTGTCTTTACTGTTCTTAGTATGCTTATCTGTATTGGTTAAGACCTGGGGTATTTAAGTCCCTTAGGTGCTTTGAGTTTGCAACTTTGGAACCTTACTTTGAATATCAGTTTACATTTGGAGCGTATATTCTCTCTCTCTACTTTCTCTCTCTAGAGATTTAGTGATTCTTGGACTTTCAATTGGTATCAGAGCAATCTGAATCTTGAGAGAACTGAGAGAATTCGTTTTCTGTTTTCTGAATTTGTAGATTAATCGAAAACTTGATCGATTTTCTTGAATTTTTCAAGAAAATCTCGTTTTCTTGATTTTTCATCAAATTTGGATTGTTTTGTGATCGATTTGTGTTGAATTTGGTTTCATTAGAATCGCTTTTAGTAATCGATCATATTTTCTTCACATAATTCTGCATGAAAACCAAGTTTTGATCGTTGATTTTGAGATTTAAAAGGTTTCTGGAAAAACTCGTTCTCGTACTGTTCTATCATCAAATTTGTGATTTAGTTGTTTTTTAATCGATATTGTTGGTCGAAAGTTGTTAGAAAGTGTTTTTCAATAACCAGTGTGTGTTTTTCTTGGTTTAATTTCAAAGTTTTAATCGTTCTTGCGAATTTTTTCTTGTATTCTTCGTTTTGCGCAAGTTCTTGTAGATTTGCGCAAGATTCATATAGGTTTGCGCAAGTTCTTAATACTTTGCGCAAGTTCATATAGTACTAATCCTTGTGTTAGTGTATTTCAGGGTTTTCGCATCAAGCTATATACGCAAAGTTCATTTTGCGTATCAAGTGCTATCCGAGAAAAAAAGTTTTCGTATCATCAAGATTCCGAAAAGCTCACTTCTCGTATCAACAAGCTTCCGAAAAGCTCACTTCTCGGTTCAAGCTTATTACGCAAAGCTTAGTTTGCGTATCCTTCTACTTACGCAAAGCTTAGTTTGCGTATCCTTCTTCTTACGCAAATCCCAGTTTGCGCAATCTTCTTGTTACGGAAAGCTCGGTTCTCGCATCACTCAGCTTACGCAAAGTCTAGTTTGCGGATCTCACTGCTTACGCAAACCTTCAGTTTGCGTGTGTTCCAGACTTAAATTTTTTTTCTGGCTTTCTGATTTTCTCAAAGATGTCTTTGCAAGATCAAGTGTACAAGAATGACCTGATGATGTCATTGGGGTCTGACACACGTCCTCCTGTACTGATCAACGAGAATGAATTTGAACAGTGGCAGGACCGATTTATTAACTTCATAGAAAGACAACCGAATGGGGATAACATGATGAAATCTCTGACTGAGGGTCCTATGGAGAGGCTAATGAAAGTGATTCCAGCTACAACAACTACTCTGGCTTCAACTGTTGAGAAGTCTCTGAGAGAATATGATGCTGATGAACTTTTAAGATATCAAGCTGACAGTCAGGCAAAGTCTAATCTGATTCTTGCTCTACCCAATTCGATCTACAACAGAATTGACTGTTTCAAACAGAATCCTATGCTTATGTGGACTCAATTGGAAAAGATCATGCTTGGTACAGCTGTGTCAACTCAACTTCGTCAGACCAGATATATGAATAATTTTGAAGGATTCAAGGCAAAAGACGAGGAAAGTCTGAAGAGCGTATTTGATAGATTTTGGGTTGTCATCAATCATTTGTATAAGATCAAAGTTACCAAGACCGAATTGGAGGCCAACCTGAAGTTTCTGAATGCACTCCAACCTGAATGGAGCAAGTCATGTCATAGGATGAGAAATGATGTAAGGATTTCTACTATGACCATTCAGGAGTTGTATGAAATTCTGATGACCGATGAATCTATGGTGTTGGAAAAGAAGGCAAAGTTGGATAAGAAGAATAAACCTAAGTCAGTGGATCCAATTACTCTTCTGGCTAGCCAACTAGATGAGCAAGCTTTATCTGAATCTGCTTTTGATGGTTCCACCGATGAATCTATGGTGTTGGAAAAGAAGGCAATGATACTTCTCTCGCAACACTATCAGAAAAAGTTTCAGCGTAAAACTGGATCCACCAATCTTCGATTCACTTCCGGCTCAAAGAAAGTTGAACCTGGTGCACCATCAAAAGCATAGACTCCAAAGTATGAACCGGTTAAGGTGGCTGAACAGAAAAAGGAAGAGAAAAAGGTGATGAATTGCTTCAATTGTGGCAAACTGGGTCATATAGCAAAGGATTGTAGAGTGAAGGTTGTTAAGGACTCAGCTTTCTACAGAAAGAAGCTGGAACTGGCTGAGAAGAGAGAAAACAGAACTATTTTGATGGCTGAAGAGGAGTACTGGTTGGATCATTCAGATAACGAGGTTGAGAATGAAGAGACTGCAGCCATGTGTTTCATCGGAGATGACAAAAGCGATGATGAAGAAGAGGACACCTCAACAGATGAATCTGAGGTAATTTCTGAGTTTGATTTAAATTTCATTTCTTCTCAAATGACTGTGATTGTCAATGCTTTACATGATTTTCGTTCTAAGTTCATATCTGATAAGCTTGAAAATCAAGAAAAGTTTGTTTCGATTAAAAAACTGAAGATATCTCTGAAAGATGAAAAGATCATTTTAAGTGACACAAAAGAGAAATTTCAAAAGCAGTTGGATGAGTTGGAAAATTCAAATCAGACTTATCGTGATTCTTTGACTGAACTGACTTCTTCAAATCAAAATCTTTTTGATAAAATAGTTGTTCTAGAAAGGAAATTATATAGGAGAGAACAATCTGAGCAAACCATTTATATGAATAAACCAAGGAGTGATGAGTCTATAAAGGAAAAATGGGGACTTGGTTTCGAAAATCCGCATTATTTAGAATTTGCTAAAACAGAAGTCCCTACTTTATATGAATATGATTATTTTGGTCTTGCAAGATATGCTCCTCAGTTTAAATTCTTTTGGACGACTGAAAAGCAAATTTTGGAAGATGAAAATGAGAAAAGAATTAAAAACAAGAGGATGGAAATGCCATTTGTTTACACTTCTGAAAATGCCAAGTATTTTCCTGACCAATCAAAGAAATCCAGAAAATCTCAAAATGTTTTAAATGTCAAATCTTCATTACCAACTGAATTTGTTGATATATATGCTAACACTGATAAGAAAAATGCATCTTCGGTATCGTATGATTCTAGGAGATACATTCCCCCATTAGTGTTAGAAGGTAAGATAGTTGATCTTGAAGATAAATTAGAAGAACAAAGTCTTCAAACTGATTTAGAAAACGATTTATTTTTTTTTATAATGAAAACAAGTATTGAAGACAAAATTTCTTCTAGATTTTCTAAATATTCTAAGGAAAATACTCAAGTTTCTAAAAATAATGTGCATTTGCGCAACCAGTTGGTTACGCAAACCGACACTTTGCGCCACCAATGGGTTGCGCAAACCTCCTCCTGACTTGTGTTTTTCTGAAAATTCTCACTCCAAGGCAAGTTCATCTATGTCGAATGCTCAGGTTGATTTCTTAGATAAAGTTTCTTCTTCTACTTCAATTGTTGATGATTATTTAACGCTAAATGATCAGTATTATAAAACAAAAACAAAGCGTAAAAGAAGAAGGTCAAAGAAGTCAAGGAAACATGATAGTGTCTTGTCTGAAAATTCTAATTCTTCTGATTCTTCTGTTTCAGATCGGACTGTGAAGAGATCACAAAAGCTGATATGGAGGATAAAGCAGAAATCTATAGAGTCTGAATTGTTAGAAGATACTTGTGTAGTGAATCTTTGTGACAATGATACATTTGCTTTTTGTAATAAAAATACAAAATATTCAATTCCGCAAATGATTCACATTGCAAAGCATGTTTCATCTTCTTCTAGTTCTGATTCTGATGGTTATGTTTATTCCTCTATTGATGATTGCTTTCATGAGAATTATAAAAATAAATTTTCAAAAAGTAAAAGACACAAATCTAACAAGAAGGGACCCATAAGCATATGGGTACCTAAATCTATGTAGTTTCTGTATGTGCAACTTAGTCATTTATGGTATCTGGATTCGGGGTGTTCCAAACACATGACGGGCAACAAATCACTTCTCTCAAATTTTAAAGAAAAATGTTGCGGTCGTGTTAAGTTTGGAAACTATGAGACGGATCCAATTCTTGGTTATGGTGATCTTGTTCAAGGTAATATAACTGTCAAGAGAGTCAGCTACGTCGAAGGTCTAAGCCACAACTTATTCAGCATCAGACATTTCTGTGATAAAGATCTTGAAGTTAGCTTCAAATCTAAAAGAGTTGCTGTGAAGAATGATAGTGGCCAAGATCTACTAGTTGGAAAGAGAAGATCCAATTTGTATACTATTGATCTTTCCAAAGTCAACATCCCATCAGACATCTGTCTACTTTCTAAAGCTTCTGTTCATGAAAGTTGGATTTGGCATCGTCGACTAGCTCATCTCAACTTTAAGTACATGGATCGCTTGGTCAAGAATGATTCAGTGAGAGGTCTTCCAGTTCTCCGTTTCCAGAAAGACCACCTCTGTCAGGATTGTGAGAAAGGAAAGATGAAGAAAGCTCCTCACAAACCAAAGCCTGAACCCTGTACTTCAGACATACTTGACTTACTGCATGTTGATTTATGCGGTCCGATGAAGACAAAGAGCATTGGCAAGAAAAGATATGTCTTGGTTATTGTTGATGATTACTCTCGATATACATGGGTAAAGTTTCTCAAGTCAAAAGACGAGACTCCTGAAGTCCTCATCAACCTCATCAAAACTATTCAGACAAATAAGCAAAAGGAAGTCAAGATTGTCAGATCCGACAATGGCACTGAATTCAAGAACATCACTCTTCAAGCATTCTACGAGGATCAAGGTATACAACAACAGTTTTCTGCTGCCAGAACACCGCAACAGAATGGGGTTGTTGAAAGAAGAAACAAAACGCCTGTAGAGGCTGCCAGATCAATGCTTGCTTATTCAGGTCTTCCTTTGTCTCATTGGGCTGAAGTCGTGTCAACTGCCTGTCATACTCAGAACCGCTCAATTCTGCATCGTCGTTTCAACAAAACACCATATGAGCTGATGAACGGTATCAAAGCGAACGTCAAATATTTCAAGTCATTTGGGTGTAAATGTTATGTTCTGAATGACAGATACAATCTGAACAAGTTTAGTCCAAAGGCAGATGAGGGTATCTTTCTGGGTTATTCTTCTAATTCTGCTGCTTACAGAGTATTTCTGATCTCCGCAAGAAAAGTGATAGAGAGCGTAAATGTCAAATTTGAGAAGCTTCCGATTTGGTTTCTGGCCAACCAGGCACAGAACCCGTACTTACTGGGAATTCAGATTCTGAACAACACAGTTCAGAACCTGCACTTCAACAGACAAATCAGGATCCTTCTTCTTCTATTCTTAATCTTTCTGATTTAGATTTTCTCTTTGAGAATTTTTATGATGATGTTCCCAAGTCTAATTATGATAATGTTCCAAATGCTTTGAATCAGGATACTGCGAGCGCATCTACATCCAATTCCGCTGCAACTATCTCTGATATTGATGCTGTTCCAGTCCCTCCTGTCATTCAAACCAATATTTCTGCATCTGATCAAGTACAATCAGAAAATGAGCAATCAGAACCGGAACATGTGATCACTGAACCTATTCAAGAAGAATTTGCTCAAGATCAACCTGTTCAAGAAGAACAAGTCTAGAATGAAGATCAAACTGCTAATGTTCAACCAACAATTCCAGAGTCTGATTCTGAAGTTGTTGAACTTCTCCCTCCTCCTGTCGAGATAGTATCCATATCTTCATCTGAAATAGAGGCTCCTAAACCTCTCCCTCATCAATTAGAAGTTGTTCAAGAAACTATTGATCCTCTCCCTCATACCACAAAATGGACAAGATCTCATCCAATTCATCAAATTATTGGAGATCCTCAAGCTAGTGTGTCTACACGTTCCAGGACGACTACATCTAACGAATGTCTCTTCACTTGCTTTCTAAGCAAGATTAAACCAACAAAAGTTTCTGAAGCGTTGGAAGACCCATATTGGATTATAGCAATGCAAGAGGAGCTCAATCAATTTGACGCACTCAAAGTTTGGAGACTTGTACCAAGGCCGAAAGGAAAGAGCATAATTGGTACCAAGTGGATATTCAAGAATAAGAAAGACAAAGATGGTATCGTGATTCGCAACAAAGCAAGACTGGTAGCCAAAGGATACAGACAACAAGAAGGTATTGACTACGATGAGACATTCGCACCGGTAGCTCGACTTGAAGCTATTCGTATGTTTTTGGCATTCGCTGCTTATCGGAACTTCACTGTATATCAGATGGATGTGAAGACAACTTTTCTGAATGGGAAACTGAAAGAAGAAGTATACGTTTCTCAGCCAGAGGGGTTTGTTGATAAAGATCATCCGGATCATGTTTATTTTCTCGATAAAGCACTGTACGGCCTAAAACAAGCACCGCGCGCGTGGTATGATGAGTTGTCAACTGTTGAGTAACAATTTGAAGTATCTGTAGAACAAGAAGCAGTTGCAACTCAACAAATTGATGATGTTCTTGCTGATATTGATCCTGCAACTAGTACTGCTGCTAATATTGACATTGAGGATGATGATGATAATGATGATCCTGCTGCTGATGCTAATGTTAATGTTGATGAAGATGAAGATAGAGATACTGTTGATGATATTCATGATGATATTCCTGGAAGTGAAGATGATGACAATGATAATGATGATGGTGATGATGTTGATCAACCGAGTCTTCGGGTTTATAAAAGGCAATCTAAGGAACCAGAAGTAGATGTTTCAAAAGAGGTTGTATCAGAAGATGAATCAGTTTCTATTAATCCTTCAGTTGCTCGTATTCAAGTGGATGAATTGGATTTAGAGTTTGCTCAAGCCTCAGCACAGATAAGTCAAGCTCCAGCAACTTCTCTTGCTGCTATTCATTCTACAACTGTTTCAGCTGTAGAGCTTTCTTCTATTCAAGCTCGGGTTTCTTCTGATATATTATCTACTCTGAATGAGATGATTCGAAAGATGAGTAAGCAATTTGAAGAGCACAAGCAAGCGGAAATTCAGAAATTGCGTGCTTTCTTCAAGGGTAAAATGCCAGAAATTGATACCTCTTTGATTCCTGAAGTGATTCCGTTTAGAAGACCAACTGGGTTGTTTTACGAGAACCATCTTCCACTATCACCACATCTCCTGCAATCATGTCTATTTCTCTGCCTCCACCATTTACTCAGACAACTGGTATTTCTGCATCGACTTCTATGCCTCAACGATCTACTATAGTTCCTCCTGGTTCATCTTCACGATCTTCTCTTCATGATCTTCCAATTACCGAGTTGACAGACTTACTCTATGCTTGCCTTCTTTCGATGTCACCGCCTGAACATCAAGATCAAGTTTTGATATCTCTTCTAAGGAATTTCCAGTCTACGCTGCCTCCAGTTCCTTCGACTGATTCTGAAAGAATTACTGCTTTATCTGACGAGTTTCATGCTTTCAGATCTAAAGTTCAAACTAGCTTTGCTAATCTTAAATCTTTCATGATTGAAGCCTTTTATGAAATATCTAACAGGTTTGATATTCATGAACAGAGTTGCAGGACTGAGGCAGGTACGTCTCTTAAACGCCGACATGACCAGGATGATCCCGTTCCTCATGGTCATGAGGGGGAGATGAATAAGAGACAGCGGGTGGAGGGTTTGTCTGCTAGAGAGGATCAGTCACAAGAAGATGTAGTTGATAAAGAGAAGAGTACTGATAACGTTCAAGACTGTAGCATTTAAGATCTTGTGAATGTTATGATAGAAAATGCTGACTTGTCTTCTATGCCTAATGTACTGAATATTTCTAAGCACAATATTGAAAATAATATGCAAATTGTTGTGTATGTGGATCCAGATGTTTCAGCAAGGGCTCAAGAGATTGAAGATTCAGAGGCAGCTAATGATATGAGATCATTCTTTGCGAATTTCACAGAAATAAATTCAGACGATGATGAAGATGTCAGATTTGAGAAAATTTGCCAAGTCAAAGAAGAGGAGTGTGATGACTTAATCGTCATTTCTGATACAGAAGATGATTCTGTGTTTTTGGATGCAAAGGACGAAATAATTGCCGACATGTTGTATAATGATCTTCCTACTCACGATGAGGTTCCTGAATCATCTCCAGTTACTGTAGCAACTCAAGTACATGAAATTGCAACTACTTCTACTCCTGTTGTTAGTTCAGCTCCGACTACCACCGTTCCTTTAAGCTCATTTGAAGTTGGTCAGTCGTCTAGAGCACAAGCTGATGTTTCTCTCTCTGAACCCGTGATTCCACCGACTATCCTGGAAGAAGGACCAGCTTTGACCAGACAACAGAGATAAAGAAGTTTGCAACGTAGATATTTGGCTTCCAGGCAAAGATCAGCTTTTCTAGAAGATACTCAGAGTAACATCTTTGTTTCTAGAAGAAGACCGATCAACATTTATGCAATTCTTGGAGTTGAGAAAGAGTCAGATGCCTATCAGTATGAATACTTAATGTTCATTAAGTGCCAGCGTAAAAGAAATAATATTGTTTCTTCTCCACACTTGATTGTTCGAGTCATCAGTGTCACGATCAACAAGTTGTGAATATCTGGTGTCCTGACTTTGAAGTTGAAAGAAGAGATTGCAGGCGGTATAAATTCTCAGAGGCAGATTTTACTGATCTTTCCATTGATGATATTGAGTTCTTATATGATCATTTCAGGAATCTTTATCATAGAAATCAGGATGTTTCTCAGGCATTGTTCGTTATAAAAAGATTCATTCGACGGCAAATCCGATTCTTCCGAGTTTTTGATTTCCAGATGGCCGTTGAAAGCTTTCAGCCGGTTGTAAATCTTCAAAGGCCCAATCGAAGCTTGCCAAACTTAGAGTCTTATCCTATACTCACCATTGTTCAAGATCCTTATGGAGTTGTCTACAAAAATGGCTCAAATGAAAAATGCTTTTTCAGATTTGAAGAAATTGCTCACTACTCTGATGGAACCTTAAAGGTGATCAAGCTTCAGTTGGAGCAACATCTGAAAGAGGCTAAAAGAAGATTTTTGGAAACAAGAAGTAATGCATTTCTGGTTGATAATGATGAAATTCGTCTCCTCAAGAAGACTTTGGATTCTATTCAAGAGAGATTGAATTTCCGCTCCACTCTGCGACGTTTGGAAGTGTTAATTGGACTGAATAGACTTCGTCAAAGAGAAGAGCGTCAATGATTCACCAAAGTCGCTTAGATGGTCAATGTTGGTTTAGAAGATTGATTTTTGAAGACCAATGCGCCAATGATTACTAAGGGGGAGATTGTTAAGTCTAATTTTGTAGTAATCATTGTATTTATTCTCAGTTGTCTTTACTGTTCTTAGTATGCTTATCTGTATTGGTTAAGACCTGGGGTATTTAAGTTCCTTAGGTGCTTTGAGTTTGTAAATTTGGAACCTTACTTTGAATATCAGTTTACATTTGGAGCGTATACTCTCTCTACTTTCTCTCTCTAGAGATTTAGTGATTCTTGGACTTTCACTCTTAGCCGCCAACACCAAAAATGACCAAATGAGCCAGGGCAACAAGTCTTAACCCTTGTTTCCATAATTGCAACTTGGTCCCTCCTCTCACTAAGTTTTAAAAGAACTCCCCCAACTTCCATTACTATAAAATTAGACCCGGATTTACAATATCCCCCCCCCCTCAACAGAATTCCATCCTTGGAATTCCATTGCCGAACAATGATAGGTATTTGGACTTCATGTCCGCCTCCACTTCCCACGTTGTCTCTTGCCCTGTGAAATTTCCACTGCACCTTCACTAAACGGATCTCGTTACTCCTTAGCTTCTTCATTTTGTGGTCCAAGATGGCCACCAGTTCCTCTATGCAACTTAACTTCTTATCAATGCAAACATCATCCAATGGCACTACCACATCTAATCCCGCCAACCACTTCTTCACATTTGACACATGGAATATGGGGTGAACTTATAATACCCCAAAAAACCCATCGCTCGAATTATACATATGTGTGCATGATTAAGTTGTACTTTGTGCATTATTAAGTTGTACCTTAGACTCTAGATTAAGTATGACTATGTTGAGGGGCCAAGATTAGTCAATTAAAACTTATTTTAAACTTGAAATTTAAAAAAATGACTAGGATAGATTTTGGAATTTCTAGAAGTTGAGGGGACCAAATTAAAGAATGTTTAAAACTTGTATTTATATAATTAAAACAAAATCAAATAGGTTTATATGTTCTTCAAGGTTGAACCGTGTAAAGAGAGAGAGAGAGGAAGAGGGAACCAGAGAAAAAAGGAAGAAATCAACAATTTCATGAAGAATTGATGAACTTAAGGTTTAACATTGAAGATTTGGTGTAACAGACACTAAGGTAATCCTTTGATACCATTATTTTTTGGTTTTTATGATTGAACACATACTAAGTATGCATACTTTTCTTTGTTTTAGTAAATTGGGTTGTTAAAAAGGATGGATTTATGTATTTTAGCTAAAATCTATCAAAAAATTGAAGTTATATTTTGATTTTAGGTCTTTAATCTTGAAATTGGGTTTTGCATGAAGTTGTATGTTCAAGTAAAGGTTAATCTATGTTATGTTGGTTCAAAATGTTCAAGGATTGGTATTTGAAATCATGAATATATTTTTGAGATCTAATTTGTAGTTGTGTCCTCCATGTGTTTGATGAAATGCTTCAATAGAAACTTAATGTGTCAACAGATTCTGTCCTGTAAGTTCAAAAATTTGTATAAAATATTTGGTTAATCCAAATGAGGTGTATATACATCGTTGGAATGGTTATAGTGTCTAAAACAACTTTGTAGTTTACACCATGATCTAGTTCTAACTTTAAATGGCCCAAAACAGTATGCTTTTGAGACTGGTAACACTGTACTTGGGATCAACATGTTTTTTTGTAAAATTCATATAAAATCGATGGATTATCCAAATAAGATGAATCCAAAAATACTAGATTCTTAATAGATCACATAACAACTTTCATTTAGATGATAACTTCTGTATTGGCCTCTAAATAGAAGGAAAAGTCAGAAACTTGAGATATCAGAAAGCTGATAAGTCACTGATAAAATTCCAGAATGTGTTCTTATTTGAAAATAAAATCTAGTGCTCTAAAGGAAATATAAATTCATGTTTATCATGTTTAAAGTGACCTAAGGATATTATTATCACTTTAGGAGGTCCATAAGTAAGTTTAGGACCCTTGTGTCTTGTGTGAACATAGAATTCCAAATTCCTTTACCGATAATTCAAAGAATTCATGTTGGATGTGCAGGAGACTATAAAGATAGGAAAGTGATCATCTCAGGTACGGATTCAATTTTCTTTGATACGGGAATGACCTATTGATGTGTTCATTTTATCCACAAGATTCAATATGAATCATAATATCCACAAAAGTGGGTATGTGTATTGGTTATCCGGAATATTGTTTTCAATTCTTGATCAGTTTGTTTTTAGTTGTTGTGTTATGATTATATAACATGCTTCTTGATCCATTTGTGATTCCTATTATGGATTTTTGTCGGATAACCTTTATCTTTTTGTAACCGAACTTCTATCGGATATGAGATACATGTCTTAATCTAATTGTTCATTACATGAACTTTAATGTGACTTTCTGAAATCAAAATATGTTGAGAAATTAAAAACTCTTTTTGGGTTATGCCTCGATTTAATGAAATTGAATTTCATGATTTGGACTTTGTTTTCCGAACATCGGAGTTGGGGGCACCTTTGTCTCGGATGCTACCATAATGGCTACAAAGATTATGACGTCTTCAACGAACGGTACTTTGTACCCAGCCTTTACGAAACAGGCTACCCGAGGGCGTATGGATCAATCTTAGAATTAGTTCCAGAACTTGAGGTCGTGGTTAAATCCACGGTGGGACTTAGGAGGTGTGTGCTCGTACCCCTAAATTCCAACCGTCCGGATGGTTTGGCCAACCATCGGACAACGTGTCCTTGTTGCACGGAAATAAGAATTTATATGATTTGAGACTTTGATGTTGACTTCCGTTGTTTTAGATTTGTAGTTGTTTTCAAGTTATATTTCGGATCATCATGATTTCGGTTTATCGATTCATTGAATGTATATATTTCTTCCAAGTTGTTTTCAATGAATAGTTTATTTTCATTGTACCTAATTTTATTGTTTTGTTCCTTGAATTACTGTTATTTTTTTATAATCCGTTCACTGAGCATGTCGCTCAGTCATGTGTTTTCTTTGCACGATAGGTACATGATGTAGAATCGGGATTGGGACAAAATGACAAAAGCGACACAAACGACTTTTTGGGATAATCCTTCTAGTGACGCTCTATCTTTTGGTTATGAATTCGTAGTTATGCTAAGATTTTGGATTTGTATAGTGTAATGTAAATAATACTTAGCATGTTCTGTACTTTCCCAACCTCTTTTTGCGAATGAGGTTCTTTTGAATTTATGTGTTTATATATGCGTGTAACAAAAACTGTCCTAGATCACTCGGGATGGGGGGTCGTTACAGAACTTCTCGCAGATTCTCGGGTAAATCGAGCTTGTACGCCACTTCCCCTACTCGATCGATGATAGTAATGGGTCCCACAAATATTGGTTTCAACTTCCCCTTCTTTCTGAATCGCACCATGCCCTTCCAAGGCGAGACCTTTAGCATCACCTTGTCCCCAACTTGAAACTCGATGGGCTTCCTTCGCTTATTCGCGTACACTTTCTGACTATCTCGCGCCATTCTCAACCTCTCCTTTACCTGATTTACCTTATCTGCAATCACTTACAAGATTTACGGAGTGACAGTCCCAAATCTATCAAGTTCTAATCAAAGACAATCAAAACAAACAAGAAATGTAATCTACCTGTTTCAAATTCAATTTCAAGAATCAAGATTACAACCTGTTTATGATTTTCTCTCTCTAGTCACAACTCTTTCTCTCTCTAGAACTCTCTCTCTGTTAACGTACAATTACTCAGAATCTCGATACTTCCTACTAACACAAAATAGTCATATATCTAACAATAAAACAAAACTACACGCTTAAAACAAAATTACATTGACTTTGACTTTGCATAAGAGTTGACCTTCAGCTTTGATTTGCTTGACTTTGACCTTCTGTCTTCTATGATCTTGTATCCAACATATTTATGCTCTAACAATCTCCCCCTTTGGAACAAGATCATCTCAAAAAGATTTTGCGATATAATCATCTCTCTTTAAGCTCAGTTAATGTAATCTCCCTCTTTGTTGATTTCTTCTCAAAGTCTGTCTTTATACAAATAACAATCTCCCCCAAAGATGGTAGATATGTTCTTCACCAATCTTCCCAAGGTTATCTCGAACCTCTTTCAGTCTTCAGAAAGAAATTATCTTCAGAATTTGTTCTGACAACTTCAGCAAATAATCATCAAATAAAATTTCTATAAATTCAGCACATCTTAAAAAAACTTTGAATTTGAACACAAATATTTCTTGATCTTCTCCCCCATCTATAACGATTCTGAAACAAACATTTCTTGATTTTGTCCCCCTTTTTGATGATTGCGGCATTGAGATCATCAAAACTTTCTTCAAGAAATGTCATTATCAATTCTGACCACTGATCTTTTGAACACAAGAGCCTCTGATTCTCCGTCGATCCAAAATAAGGTATTCATCTAGATCTTTTCAAATCCAGACAAATTAGAGTGTAACACCTGAATCAACAAATGAATCAGTTAATATGCCTATCAGTAACACAAATGAGCTTTTTGATGTTCACTCCCCTAGGGCTTCCATTCAATCATCGAAACGCCACAAAGGAATTTCTATGAACGTTATGAGAAGAAAACAAATTCCTTGTGTGTTCGTGCAAGTGTTAGAAAGAATTAAGCACATGACGATTGCTTTTTATAAGGCTCAACATTGTGTAAACCACTGAGATAACAATAATTAAACACAGACTCAATTGTGCATGATCAAAGTGTGAAGGTGGGGCAGACTTTCTTCTTTTTCAATATCCAGATTTTGCAAATGAAAACCAGATAGATTATGTAAAAATAATGAAACATTTTCTTTTTAAGAAGAAAATGAGTGGTTGGTGGGGTTTTTTTTTTTTATCAAAAGTTGGCATGGGTAGTTGCCTGTTTTAATAATGTTCACGAAGAATTGTGAAACACTAGTAATGTGGTTGCCCTGCACAGAAAAAGTTGGTGCAAAGTTTGATATTCTTTTACTATGTTCTCACACCCTCTTTCTTTTTAATCATTGAGCTCGCTTCTAACCAAACTCTCTTTTACATTTTACCTCTTCACACAACCCACACTCATTTCTTTTTCACTCCTCACACTCAATCACTAAGGATTAATTTCCTGGGTAGGAAACACTGGTTAACGTGAATCCATAGAAGTTTCGTTTAAGTCCTACATAATGAACCCATATTTTCCTATGAAAGTACATTGTTGCTCAAAAATGGTTTAACTTGGCAATGAAGCACAAAGTATGAAATACAAGTCAGATATATGTATGCTCAGAAATATAATCATGAAGATTTGAGCATTTTAAACATTGAAGATATTTCAAACAAGTATATTGAAATGAATGAAATGAATACAAGAAACTTGTTTGAAAATCTGACATTGTATAATAAAGATCACTATCGAAATGATTTAACAATTAAGGCTTAAGTCAACAAAAATTGATATTGTCTATACGAAAAAAAAATATAGACATCCTTGAAAGAACGTTTAGAAATGAAATCACGCTCAAAATTCATTGGAATGCAATTGAGGTGTCTTACCATCGAAAATATTGTTTCAATTTAGAGACATGGTAAGAACGAATTCAAAAAAAATTAAGCCAGTGTGTGTGAATACTTGATAGTATATATAAAAGACAATACACAAGTAATTATCTTTGGAAACAGACGGTTTGTTGATCATTGAAGCACAAATAAAATGAAAACATTTAAAAATCACACTTCTATATTCATGAAATCGGTTAAGAATCAGAAGTGGTTTTAACATTTAAGAACATGTTTTCTATGATTGAAAGTCGTTGTTCTTTCAACCATATATGAGATTAAGAATAGAAATAAACCTTTTCGATCTGTCTTAAATCTCATGAAGTCAGCAGAAAGTCATAATGATATGATCATGTAAGCATCCTCTCAATCTGCATCAGTTAAAAAGTCTTGTCAAAGTACATAATTTATTCACAATTTTTTTTGAAAAATAAAATGACATAAAGCAGTAAAACATTGAATGTACGAGTTCTGATCTGAAATAATCAGAAGTCATAATGCTTACTCCTTTTCTTTACTCTTACTCACCCTGCATTTATGCATTAGAAAAATATGTCAGTGACAAATATATGCAAAAATGGTTAACTCCCCCTCAAATGGATGTAGATCAACTTGTCATCTTCTCTCACTCCCCCTGAAAACATGAATACCTTTCAGTGCAGATATCTTTTCAGAATAAAGATAATGAAATGAAGAAAAATAACAATAAGAAAACTTTAATTGGTAATCACAGATTATGTCTTGAGATTAAGCATACCAAGTTTCGAGATAAGAAAATTAAATCTCTTTTCGTCAATAGGCTTGGTAAACAAATCAGCAAGCTGATAATCAGTGTTTACAAAATAAAGTTTTATTGTACCTTTTTCAACATTGTCTTTTATAAAATGATATGGAACGTCTATGTGTTTTGTCTTTGTATGTTGTACAAGATTTGCAGATATTGCAATGGCGCTCTTCGAGTCACAATAAATCGGGATTTTGTTGAACTGGAACCATAGTCTCGAAGTTGTGTTCTTATCCACAATACTTGAGAGCAACAATTGGCAGCAACTACATACTCTGCTTCAGCAGTAGACGTGGAAACACAAAGTTGTTTCTTTGACGCCTAACTTACAAGCTTGTCTCCAAGAAATTGAATGTGACCCGATGTGCTCTTCCTGTCTAACATACATCCAGCATGATCTACATCTGAGTAAGCTGTCAGTTCAAAACCAGTATCTTTAGGATACCACAGACCAAGATCTGCAATCCCCTTCAGATATCTAAGTATGCTCTTTACTGCAGATATATGGGATTCTTTTGGATTAGCCTGATATCTTGCACATAAACATGTAGAGAACATAATATATGGCCTACTTGAGGTTAAATACATTAAAGAACCAATCATTCATCTATAGGTTCTAACATCAACAGGTTTTCCCGAAGGATCCATGCTGATCTTAGTTCCCGGTGCCATCGGGGTACCAATTGGTTTACAAGTTTCCATTTTGAATTTCCGAAGAATATCAAAAATGTATTTAACTTGGTTTATAAAAATCCCCGTTGAGAATTGTTTTAATTGTAATCCGAGAAAGAATTTCATCTCTCCTATCATACTCATTTGAAATCTGGACACCATGAGGTTTGAAAAATTCTTACAAAATTTAAGATTTGTAGAGCCAAATATAATGTCATCCACATATATTTGAATAAGAATAATATCGTCTTTTTCTTTTTTAATGAATAAAGTAGTATCGATTTAACCTTTTGTGAATCCAGACTTGACCAAAAACTTTGATAATACCTCATACCAGGCTCGAGGCGCTTGTTTAAGACCGTAAAGTGCTTTATCCAAGATGTAAACATGATATGGTTTATCTGGATTCACAAAGCCTTCAGGTTGTGAGACATAGACTTCCTCCTTAAGAATGCCATTCAGAAAGGCAGTCTTCACGTCCATCTGGTAGACTGTGAAGTTTTTGTGAGCGACGTAAGCAAGGAACATCCTTATAGCTTCAGTATGCGCTATTGGAGCATAAGTCTCATCATAATCAATGCCTTCCTCTTGCCGGTAGGCTTTTGCGACAAGTCCTACTTTGTTTCGAATTATGATACCATCTTCATCCTTCTTGTTTTTGAATACCCATTTTGTACCAATGATAGATTTTCCTTCAGGTCGTGGTATAAGTCTCCAGATTTTCAAGGCTTCAAACTAATTTAGCTCCTCTTGCACTGCAGTAACCTAATCCGAGTCAACTAGAGCTTCAGATACTCAAGTAGGCTCTATCTTGCTCAGAAAGGAATCATGCATATACATGTTCAAAGTTGCAGACCTATTTTGCACCGATTTTGATATATCTCCAATGATTTGGCTTATCGGATGCTCTTTGGTCCACTTGTATTCGTGAGGGAGCGGATTCGATGTAGATTGATCATAGTTCTCATCTAAATATCCACTATCAGCTTCTTCTTGTTCAACATTATTTGGGGATGCAGTTAAAGTCTCTTGTACAGAAGTTTCAGTTGGGACAGATTGGTCAGTCTGTTGATGATCCATGACACTGCAACCAACTGAAGTAGTAACTTCTGCTTCAACATTTTCAGGTGCAACTTCAACTAAAGGAGTAACTGTTTGAACTGGAGTTTATATCTGAACCGGGGAAACTAGTTCAGTAGATACGTCCGAAGTGGTTGGATGATTAGTCGTTAAATCTTCAGACCTGTCAACCACAACAGATTTAGGAAGTTTAGATCCTAGAAACTCATCATAGAAAAATTCAAACAATAAATCTAATTCAGATAAATGAGATGTAGAAGTTGATGCTTTATCCGAATTAGTCTCTTGAGATACAGGTTCTGGACGGAATTGTCTAGAAGCTAACACTCTGGTAAGTACGGGTTCTGAACTGTGTTGTTCAGAAGCCACTTCCTCATCGAATGTTATGTTAACACTTTCTATCACAGTCTTTGAGCTCTTTATATATATCCTATATGCAACAGATGTCTGTGAGTATCCAATGAAGATTCCTTCTTCAGCTTTTGGTGAGAACTTATTCAAGTTCTCTCTATCATTAAGCACAAAACACCTGCATCCAAAAACATGCAAGTGTTTAATGCTAGGTGTACGTTTGTTAATCAATGCATAACGAGTTTTACCAAACTATCTATGAACAATGGAGCGATTCTGCGTATAACATGCAGTAGAGACAAATTATGCCCACAGAAATAGAGGTAGATCCGACTGGCTGAGCATAGTGCGAGCGGCCTCGACTAGTGTTCGATTGCGTCTTTCTACTACTCCATTCTGTTTTGGCGTCCTAGCAGCAGAGAATTGATGTGTTATCCCGACAGATTCGAGATAATCTTCAATAGTTTTGTTCTTAAACTTTGTGTCGTTATCCGTCCTTAGAAACTTTACTGTCTTCTACAAGTTCACTTAGGTAGTCTTCAAAAAGTTGATGAGTACTTCGGGTGTCTCATCTTTTGTCCTTAGAAACTTTACCCATGTGTAACATGAATAATCGTCCACTATTACTAAAACATACTTCTTTCCTCCTATTCTTTGAGTTCTCATCGAACCACACAAATCCATGTGTAGCAACTCAATTGTAGTACTTTTACTTGGTATGGGTTTTGGCTTGTGAGCTTCCCTCTTCATTTTACCCTTTTCACATGCTGCACACATATGTTCTTTCTCATATCTCAGCTCAGGAAGACCTTTCACCAATCTGCCTTTGACCAATTTGTTTATGTACCGAAAATTCAGGTGTGACAGCCTTCGGTGCCAAAGCCAACTTTGCTGCATCGAGGCTTTTGTCAATAAGCAAACCTGATTGTCAGTCTGGACCTTTGACAGATTTATCGTGTAGAGGTTGGACTTTCGAGTACCGACCAAGAGTTCTTTGCCATCTTCTGTACGCACCGAGCAACTCTTAGCTTTGAAATTTACCTCTAATCCTTTGTCACAGAACTGGCCAATACTGAATAGGTTGTGCCCTAAACCTTCCACATAGCTCACCTTCGTTATCGTCACTTTGTCTTGAACCACATCACCATATCCCAAAATCGGTGAAAATTGATCATTGCCGAATCTTACATTTCTGCAAAATTTCTCTGTATAAATAGAAAATAAAGCTTTCTGCCCAGTCATATGCTTGGAACACCCGCTATCCAAGTACCACATATGACGGGTCTGCATAAGAGAAATCAGGGAAGAACAACTTTAGGTACCTATTTAAAAGTGTGTCCTAACGGTTTAGCACAAGATTTTGGTATCCATTTATATATGGATCCTCTGAACTTTGGAAAAACTTTTGATGTAAAAGACTTATAAGTACATACATCATAAGTTCCAAACCAATTATCAGAAAATCGGTGAGAACTAAAATCATTCCGTCTATAATTAGATGACTTAGTAGTAGATTGAGATAATCGGAGTAATTGCTTTATGGAATATCGCTTGTAAGGAATTACAAGGTTTTGTTTATTTGAAACAACACTACCAACTACATCAGAAGAACTACTAGTATATCTATTACAATCCATATCAAGAGATGATTCAGAACTCTCATCGATCTTCCTTTTTGGTTGCCATTCCTTTCGTTCTTCAGATCTTTCCCTTTTTACTGAAACATCAGATTTAGATCTGTTAGGAAAATTAGATTTCTAAGAATGTCTTTTCTTTAGTTTACAAGTGTCAGTCTGTTTCTGTGAGTGCCGTTTCTTTTGCTTCTTACCTTTTGCATAGTAATCAACATTCACATAAATTGTATCACCAACTTTAGTTGATGATTCACCAATTTCATTCACACTTGGTGTTAGGATCGAAATTCTAAACAAGAATTTAAACTAAACACTCAGAAACTATGTTAAAGAAGTCGCGGAATAACACTTTAACAATAAATCAATCAAACAGTGTATGAACTCAAATCACAAGTTATATTGAATTAACTTAATGATTACAAACAAAACCTCAATCTGTTGAACAGACTCAACAGACGTTCTATACTTCTCTAAAGAAAGGATTAAAACTAATCTTGAGGTTAATTCTCTCTAAAAGAAAGGTTAATTCTCTCTATCAAAAACTACTAGGCTATATATACAGAATTGATTACAAGATAATTACAAAAGAAATATTAATCTTCAACATTCATTCCATAATTATCTTCATCATTATCTTCAGCTCCTAGTCTTTCGTTCCAAGTCATTATTATCAACATCATCCTCATAAGCAGTATTAATCATCCAGCAACATTAATCTTTAAGCAGTATTAACTTCCTCAGCAGTACTAACTATGCTTGCAGTAGTAATTCTTCAATCAGTACTAACTACTAGCAGTACTAACTCTCCAAGCAGCACTAACTATTATTCTAGCAGTACTAACTTTTCAAGCAGTAGTAATACTACTAGCAACAGTAATCATCTAATAGCAGTATTAATATCTTCAGCAGTATTAATCTTTAAGCCCAGCAGCATTATCCATACTTGACACATTTTCAGTTCCAACAATCTCCCCCTAACTTAACTTTTGACATCCAGAAGTTAAGTTCTTCATATTAGGATCTTCATGATGATTCCAAAACTCCAGCTCAATTTCCCAAATTAGGATCCAGACCTAGACTTTGATTGATAGTCCTTTTGATCACTATTCTGGCCATTTCTGAACCCTTTGCACATACCAGCTTTGCTCTCAACATCTCTTGCAGCTTTGCCTTGCTATGGTCATACACCTTGTGCATCAAGTAGTATTCATGATAGCTCTTATCAATGGTTAGCATAAAGACTCTAAAATTTTCAAACAACATCCAGTTATCTATTCTTTTAAATCCATTCTCAAGATGTAAGTCTTTGATAACATATTGCACTCTTTCAGGATCAAACATCATGCACAAGTACTCCATGGCCATCTTTTTAATGCTCATCCCTGCTTCTTTCAGTAAATCCCCATACAAGTTCAAACCAACCTTGAACATTTCTTCCAAATCCACTCTAGTACAACTTCTGATTATTTTACCCCATGTAGCATACACTTCATAATGATCACCCATTCTCTTTATTCTGAAATACTCTGTTCTTTTATCCACTAGAGTATCCCAATGGATAATCTCTGGAGCTTCCACAAAGATGGGATCAACTTTCACTGGTTCTTCATCTGTTATTGTCATGTACAACTCAAACTGTTCATCAGAATGTCTTGGCTGTTCTGAATGTTATTGGCTTGACTGTTCTTGACTATGCTCTGCAGGAGATACAACAGTAGGTTCAACTTCCTTTTCTTTCTCAACTTCTTCAGTTCTTGGCCTCTTTGCCTTTTTCTTGGTAGCAATAGACTTCTTTCTTTTTATAGCTCCAATTTTCTCTGCTAGAGACTCTTCCTTCTTGACTTCAGTCTTTGCATTTGTAGGAGTGCCTTCTTCACTATCAGGAAAGGGCTGTTGTATGTTGAGGTCATGCCTTTCTTTCATCTTCTTTTCAACCTCAACCCTTTGAGTGAAATCCCCTTTTAGTTTGGCCATCTCCTTTTTATATAGCTCTTCTATTCTTCCAAAAGACATGTTGGTAAACATTCCTTCAGGAACTCCAATAGCTCCTTTCAGAAAGTTTATCATATTCCTTCTTTCTTGATTGGCTAGAAAAGTCTTTGAAGGCTTTCTTTGGCTTTGTCTAGTTTCTCTTACTGTCACTTTCTTAGCAGCAATAGCAGTCTTCAACCTCCTTTGATATTCTTCATTAATCATTTTAGCCATTTCCAATGCAAGCTCTCTGTCTTTTACAGATTGAATCTCTTCCTCCTTTTCCAACTCTTCTTGCAACTTTTTGGCCATTTCTTCATCAAGTTCTATTTGAGTTTGCTTCTTTAATGTCTTCTCAGGCTCAATCATCTTCTCCTTCCCTTTCTTTTTGGCCTCAGCTACACTAAATTCTTTTCTTTTCTTCTCTGTTTCACCTTCTTTGATTACCACTCCTCTGGCCTTTTGAGTGGCCTTGGGAGTGTCAAGCTTTGCCTTCACCAATGTTTCAGCAATTTCTATTTCTTCTATTGTCAGTTCAGTTACTGCTGCTGGTTTCTTCTTTGCAGTTTCTACTTCTTGTTCAGTTTCTGCCTCATTTACTGCTTCTTTACCAATTTCTGTTGCTTTACCAAACGTTTCTGCTGCTTGTTCAGATATTGCTGCCTTTACATTTGTTTATGCTTCTGCACCAACCTCCTTTTCTTTTTCAACACCAGTCTCCCCCTCAAACTGGAATTCCATGCCCTTTTCTCCTTCAGTTTCCTGAGTCTCCCCCTTTTTGGAAGCATCATGCCCCCTTTTCTTAAAGAGAAACTGCTTTCTTTTCTTTTTGTGTAACAAATTGAGGACCATCTTTTTGAGTTTGGTAATCTGCAGTTGTTGAGAAGTGATCACCTTTTTCATCTCTTGTATCTCCAAATTTTGATTGTGAACTTCCAGACTTATTGTACCAAGAGTATCCATCAATTCATCATAAGTATATATCTGTCCTCACCTCCTTTAGGTGTTTTTACCACCCTTGAAGGATCCTTGGATCTTTTAGTAGAGACCTTCTGCCTAGAAGAAGCACCTTCTACCCCCATGGTTTCTTGGCACCTGGGTCCCTTAGATTATTGCTCATCTAAAATTGCCGTGGGGAAGGTCTTAGAGATGTTCACACTGTCCTGATCCACACCTTATGCAGAATCAGTAGTGTGAGCCTTACTGCCCACATGCTCTTCCTTCTCCTTATAGAGCACCTTCTTGGGGTTGGGTGACACCCCTAGGGTTTCCCTTTGGATATTCTCTAATGGAGAATGCTCCATTAGAGGGCTTGTAGGCTTTGTGGGTGAAGATACAAGAAGGGAAGGAACCTTCTGTACCTTTTTCCTTGTATATGTTTTGGTGATGGGGGATTTGGGCTTGACAATAGGGATCTGAGAAGTATTAATTGAAATGAATGGTGTGGGTAGGTCATCAGTTGGGTGGTCAGATGTGGGCTTTGACACTGATGCCTCACCATGGGAATGAGACATAACCATGATTGTAGAGAACAATGGTCTCATGGCCAGAAAAGTCCTTACTTGGTCTTTTCATGTTGGAGAATACCTTCCCTTTGGGAGGTTTTGGTACATATACCTCTTGAAAAGAGGATAAATCCGTCAATTCTTGATTAAGTACTTCATGTACAAACCTGGGATACATATAAAAGCTTTTGGTTTTGTTATCCAGGTTTGACATTAAATCATTGAAAATCATTTGAGAAAAATTAAACTTTCTAGAGGTAGCTAAGCAGACTAGAGCATAAGCTACGGTACTGCTGAACTCACTCCATCCAGTTGTTTTTCTAGAAATACAATGTTGAAGAGTATGAACAAAAAATCGCCATTGAGGTGAAAATTTGCTTTTAATGAACTTATACACCTCAGTGGGACCTTCATACCCGATTTGACTAATTGCTTGGAAGAGATCTTCCTTGGACAGAGAAGATATACCTGATACATCATCTAGACGTAGATGAGTGAGAATGCAACCTTCTAAGATGGTTAGAGGTTTATCACAAACCCTTGATTTGATGACCTGATTGCCATCAATAGTCTGTATAGAGGCATTGGCCCAGAACTGACGCATGTGCTCCACATAGATTGTGGGATTGACAGTTAAAGCGTAGGCGATGTGGGAGGATTTTAGGAAATCCACAATCTGATGAAAACCTTATACTTTCTTGGGTTTCTGTAGCATTGCCAACTCATTGTGATCATCAGCAAACACCAGTCCTTCCATCGTTCTTGAATTGAATCACTACTAGGGTTTATGCACTGGGAAGCAAGAATTCGAGAGAGAGAGAGAGAGAGAGAGAGAGAGAGAGAGAGAGAGAGAAGATGAACACTCGTAGGAAATTCAAAGAGCCGTTTGGATTTTGGCGGTCAGAGAGGGTATTTATAGGTGGAAGGTTTCAGTTAGAAGCAGTACTAAGTATCCTAGCAGCATTAACAAGCCCGCAGTACTAAACCATATAAGCAGTAGTAACATATACTAGTAGCATTAACCCAGACTAGTAGTATTAACACAGACTAGCAGTAGTAACACATACCAGCAGTATTAACACACACTAGCAGTATTAACACATACCAGCAGTAGTAACACTGTCTAGCAGTAGAAATATAGTAAGCAGTAGTAACTTTGCACTAGCAGTATAAACCACCTAGCAGTAGTAACCTTACTTAATCATATTTGAACTGGCATCAAGATTAATAGTGAGAGCAGTATTAACTTAACTAGAAGTACCAAGTTTCAAATCAGCAAGGTAATCTGAAACACTTAAACACACATAGTTAGCAACACCATGCACAATACATTATGAGAAAGTAAGCATGAAGGAATCTATACAGAAATGGTACATAAAGAAAATCAAAAGAGGATTATTCAGTGTTTATCATGCCTACACTTATGACCAGGAATGTGAATCTACCCACATCAAAAGCTTTGGTGAATAGATCAGCAAATTGGTTACTTGTGTGTATGTTCAAAACCTGAATTAGCTTCTTTTCATTGCAATCTCTAATGAAATGGTACCTGATTTCTATATGCTTGGTTTTAGAGTGCTTGACTAGATTATTAACAATGCTTATAGCACTGTTGTTATCAATGAAGATTGGAGTGTGAAGAAAAATAACACCATAGTCCAACATCTGATTCTGTATCCATAGTACTTGAGAGCAGCAGCTATATACTCTGCTTCTATTGTAGAGGTGGACACTGTGGTTTGCTTCTTACACTGCCATGAAACTAGTCTTGCACCCAAAAACTGACATCCTCCTGATGTAGACTTTCTATCCAAGTTTGCACCACCCAAATCACTATCAGAATATGCAAGTAGATCAAATGGTGAGTCATGAGGATACCAAAGACCCAACCTTGGTTGTCCTTTGAGATATCTGAAGATCCTATTGACTGCTTGAAAATGAGATTGCTTAGGTCTTACTTGAAATCTGGCACACACACAGACAACAAACATAATATCTGGCCTTGAAGCTGTTAGATACATGAGGGAGCCTATCATAGATCTATAATGATGAACATCCATATCCTCCCCCTCAAGATCTGCAGTGATCTGTTTGTGTGTTTCCATAGGTGTGCTTGCAGTCTTTGAATCTGAAAATCAAAATTTTGTAAGGATATCCTGCACATACTTGGATTGACTGATGAAGATTCCATCTTTCTTCTGTTTAACCTGTAGCCCAAGGAAGAATGTAAGTTCACCCATTGAGCTCATCTTGAATCTTTTGTGCATCAGCTCCTCAAACTCCTTGCACATATAATCTTTTGTTGATCCAAAGATGAAATCATCCACATAGATTTGAACAAGTAGGATGTCTTTATTCTTCCTTTTGATGAACAAAGTCTTGTCAATGATTTCTCTTTCAAAACTATTTTCCAAGAGATAGGTAGACAGAGTGTCATACCATGCTCTTGGTGCTTGATGTAGCCCATAGAGTGCCTTCTTTAGTTTGTGTACTTTATCAGGAAAGTTAGGATTTTCAAATCTTGGAGGCTGACAAACATACACTTCTTCATCAATTATCCCATATAGAAATGCACTCTTGACATCCATATGAAATACTCTGAACTTCATGAAAGAAGCATAGGCTAGGCACAACCTAATTGCCTCAATTCTGGAAACTGGTGCAAACACTTCTTCATAATTTATCCCCTCTTCTTGTGTATACCCTTGTGCCACAAGTTTGGCCTTCTTATTTATTACAATTCCTCTCTCATCTTTCTTGTTCCTAAAAACCCATTTAGTACCAATTGCACTTTGTCCTGGTGGAAGGTCAACTAGATCCCATACATCTTGCAGCTTAAACTACAGCAACTTCTCTTGCATTGCCTCTATCCATCTTGGTTCTTTCATTGCATCATAGGCCTTCTTGGGTTCAATTTGAGATAGAAAGCAAGATAACAACCCTGACTGCAAGTCTTTCAATCCTCCTAACTTACTTTGATTCCTTGTGATCCTAGGAGAATTGATGTCACCAATCACCAACTGAGGAGGATGATTTTTCTGAGTTCTTGTTTGATGTGCAGCCTCCTCATTGATATTTGCATCTATATTAGAGTCATTCTTCTCAGGAGTTCTTCCACCATATACTGAAGAATTTTCTTCATCAGTATCATCTTTTGACAGTTTGGGCATCTCAGGACCTGTGTTTCCTGAATTATGAGCATCCACTGTATCAATCTTATTCTCTTCATCACCTTTATCCTCTTCATCACCTTTATCAGCTGCATCCTGTTCTGATTCAGAGTCATCTGTGTCTGAATCATCTTTCTTATCTTGCTGACAAAATTCAACAGGATCAACAGTAGGTATGGGGAACAACACAAACTCTTGTTTCTGTGCTTGTACCTGTTCTGAATTTGTTCCTGCAGTTTGCACATTACTAAAACCCAAAGCATTAGTTAGTGAATCAATGTCAAACAACCAATCAGGACCTGTACCAAATTGATTTGTTGTGTTCTCATTGCATTTGACATTGTCACTTTCCTCTATAATCCATGAAGAACTATTAAATACTCTATATGCCTTACTCTGAGAGGAGTATCCAATAAGAAACCCATCCTCAGTTTTGCTTTCAAACTTGCCTAAGTGAGATTTGGTGTTGAGAATTGTGCAAGGACACCCAAAAGGTTTGAAAAATCCAATAAAAGGTTTCTTCTTGTTAAAAAGTTCATAAGGTGTCTTGCCTTGAGATTTGACTACTAGAACTCTGTTTTGGACATAACAAGCAGTATTAACTGCTTCTGCCCAAAAAGTAATTGGTAATTTTGAATATGCCAACAGAGATCTAGCAGCCTCAATCAATGTCCTATTTCTCCTCTCAGCAACAACATTTTGCTGAGGAGTTCTAGGAGCACTGTATTGTCTCTCAATACCTTTAGTCTCACAAAAGTTGTTTAAGACATTGTTTTTAAATTCTGTTCCATTATCAGATCTGATGACTTTAACCCTTAAATTAGTTTGGTTTTCAATCCTACGGACAAAGGATTTGATCAGTCCACTTGTCTCATCCTTAGTCCTCAGAAAATATACCCAAGTAAATCTAGAGAAATCATCAACAATGAATAAGAAATAGGACTTCTTTCCAATACTCATCACATTAGTAGGACCAAAGAGATCCATATGCAATAATTGAAGAGGTGAAGAGATTGTATTTATTTCTTTGGACTTATGAGAAGTTTTGTGCTGCTTGCCTTTAAGACAAGCAACACAATGATCATCACATGAAACCACTTTTTGAGGTAAACCTTTTACAAGATTGTTTTTCACAAGAATGTTCATTGTTTTAAAATTCATGTGACACATCCTTCTGTGCCAAAGAGATGATTCATCCAAAGAAGCTTTTGAAAACAGACAGTTTAATGATGAATCAGATGAAACATTCTCTAAGTCCAAACAATAAACATTATCCTTTCTAGGAGTTCTAAGTAGTATCATATTTTCATCAACTACCTTGAATCCTGGAGCAAGGATAATACATTCAGTCTCAGTAAATAATATACTATGTTTCTTGTCACAGACATGTGATACACTTAACAGGTTGTATCTCAATTGCTCAACATAGTACACATCTTCAAAAGACATCTTACCTTTTGAAACCATACCTTTTCCACTGATTTTACCTCCTGCTAGATTATCACCAAAAGCAACATGTCCTCCATCAATCTTTTTGAAGTTTTGAAGGCAGGCCATGTTACCTGTCATATGCCTAGAGCAACCACTATCTACATGCCAAATGCTCTTCTTCTTGAGCTGTTGGTTGCCCTGCACATAAGATAAAACAGTTAGTTTTTAGAGGGAACCCAAACCAAAGTGGTCTTGGGTTGCCCTTTCTCATCAACATATTTATAATCAGTAATCTTAGTCTGGATGAGATGATCAGAGTTAGGAATCTCATGGCTGGAATACTTTGTCAAAATTATAGGCTTGGCAGTATTAACACTGGTAGCAGCACTATCCTTGTTTGCAGTACTAACTTGGTTAGCAGTACTAACTTGATTAGCAGTAGTATTGCTATCAGCAACACTATTTCTGTTAGCAGTATTATTTGAGATAGCAGTACTAAAAAGTTTCTAGACTTTTGGAACCCAAATCTTGACAAAGTTGTTTGCTTTCTTATTCTGTGAGTTACTCCTTAATTTGCTTGGAGTATTTTCTTTTGATTTGGCAAACTTATTCTGAATATGAGATTTCAAAGTTGCTGTTTTCACATTCTCAGCCATGTGGTTCCTTTTTGATTTCTTCCTATAACCAAAAGAATTTTGTGTTTGTCTTTGAAAAGTAAATCTATGGTTAATAGGATTGAAATAACAGTGTTTGGCTAAATGATTCAATTTCCACAAATAAAACAAGGCTTTGGTCTATTGATTTTGCTTAGATCAATTCCCTGTTTTTGAGCCCACTGATTATTTCTGTTTCTCTGATTTCCCCTTATTTTATCATATTTATGGGGCTTGTTCTGTTGAAACAGGTATTTACAACAGTAGTTTGCATATAATGAGTTCCCTGTACCTTTTCCTTTCCTTTCCTAGAGGTTTCAGCTTCCTCTCTCTTACCATTCTCTTTCTCTGTCTTGGACATCTCCACTTTATCACTCTTGACAAATGGTTTGCCCCCCCTCTCACTTGTAAGAATGCGGTTTTCTAAGGGAGTTTCTTTATGGTATTCCTTATTCTTTACCCTCAGTATTCTCTTCTTCACACTCTGTCTCAACCACTACTGTATCTAGTGGATCTACTTCAGTGGCTCCTTCAGGTAATTCCTTCTTATCTTGTCTTTCTAAGAGGTCTGAGGTGGGTGGAATATAATTATTATTGTAAGGTGGAGGGGTGTTGTTGTAGCCTATTCCTCTTATCAGTTTGTCATGAACTTGAGTTTTGAGTAAAGAGTCCATTGCTTTAGAAGCATTGGAATATTTCTCAATGTCTAGTTTGGCCTTCTCAAATTCACTCCTAATTTTCTCACATTCCTCTCTAGGCTTTTCTAGTTCTATCTCTAACTGATTCTTCTCCCACTTCCAGTAGTTGGTTTCATATGAATGTTGAAGTTCATTGTCCTGGTATGACTTAATTTGTTCTTCAAAATTCTTAATGATCAAACTATACTCTCTTCTATCTTTCTCCAACCTTTTAAGGTCATCACACATGTTCTGATTGTGATCCCTGTACTTTTTAACAGTTTCAAGACATGTTTTAGAGCGAAGGTTAGATTTTACCTCTGTGGGAATTGCAGTGCTTGATGACTCTGAAACTTCAGCCAATAATGCTTGGTTCTGAATTGCCTCCTCTGCTTGATCACTCCAATCAAAGCCCATTCCTTCTTGTGAGACAAGAGCTTGAGATGGATTCCTGTTATAATTAGTGGACTTTGATTGTTGATTGTTGCTTCCATGCTGTTGAGCAATTCCTCCTCTGCATTCTCTTGCAGGTGCCCCAGCTTATGACACTTGTAGCATTCTACCTTGGATTTGTCAAATCCAACCCCATCTTCTCTTCTCATGGGAAAGTTGTTTCTGCCTGTTCTTTTGATGAATCTTTTGACTCTCATGGTGAGCATTGCCATTTGCCCCTTGATGTCCATCTCTTCAAGATCATCAACATTAATTTGCTCCAGATCATCATTAATAAGAGAAGATTTTTCATGACTAGCAAGGAATGCTTCCAAAACAAGATCATTGAATCCATCCTGTTTTGAGCCATAAGAAGTACTAACTGATTCTGTATTAGCAGAAGAATCAGTAGTAGATGATAAGAGAGCAGCATTATGAGAGTATCCAGATGGCCTTTTCTTAGATTCAACTTCTGCTTCAAACACCCTGAGATCATTATAGAGATCATCAAGTTCCTTGTCCTCCAGATTATCATTCTGTCTGAATGATACTATATACATCACCCATTCTTCACCAAGAGATCTTAAAAATTTTCTGTTGACATCATCCTGGTCCATCTTGACACCAACAGTAGCCAATTCTCCAATCAACTTGTTGAATCTATCAAAGGTTTGAGTCATAGACTCATTCTTTGTAGACATGAAATTCTCATATTGTTGCTTGAGAATTGCTTTTTGATTCCTCTTAGTGCTTTTAGTACCTGAAAATCTCTTCTCCAATGCATTCCACAGGATTTGAGCATCAGGACAGTTGCAAAACTGATGTTGGTATTCATTAGGAATTTCCAAGAGCAGAGTGCTCAAAGCTTTCATCTCAGTCTGTCTTATCTTTCTTTCTCCATCAATCTTTGGTGGAGGTCTCTTGCCATCTGCTCCCATCTTTCCTTCATTGGATGGACCATTCTCAATGATGTCCCACATTGAGTAGTCTGTGAGAAGAATGTACTGCCTGATTCTGATTTTCCTCATGTCAAACTCATTGGGTTTGAGCATAGGTACCTTTGAAATAAGAACACTGTCATGTGATTCGTCCATGATGATTCTTGATTTCTGAGTTCCTTCAGCTATGATACCACTTGTTAGGATCGAAATTCTAAACAAGAACTTAAACTAAACACTTAGAAACTATGTTAAAGAAGTCGCGGAATAACACTCTAACAATAAATCAATGAAATAGTGTATGAACTCAAATCACAAGTTATATTGAATTAACTTAATGATTACAAACAAAACCTCAATCTGTTGAACAGACTCAACATACGTTCTATACTTCTCTAAAGAAAGGATTAAAACTAATCTTGAGGTTAATTCTCTCTAAACGTATATGCAAAAACTTTTTTTTTCTATCAAAAACTACTAGACTATATATACAGAACTGATTACAAGATAATTACAAAAGAAATATTAATCTTCATCATTCATTCCATAATTATCTTCATCATTATCTTCAGCTCCTAGTCTTTCGTTCCAAGTCATTATTATCAACATCATCCTCATAAGCAGTATTAATCATCCAACAACATTAATCTTCAAGCAGTATTAACTTCCTCAGCAGTACTAACCATGCTTGCAGTAGTAATTCTTCAAGCAGTACTAACTACTAGCAGTACTAACTTTTCAAGCAGTAGTAATCTTCTAATAGTAGTATTAATATCTTCAGCAGTGTTAATCTTTAAGCCCAGCAGCATTATCCATACTTGACACATTTTAAGTTCCAACACTTGGTAAAGCTTGACCATTAATAACAAAAGTAGAATGATCTGGAAGTTTAGCATTGAAGTCAAACATATCAATCTCATTTACACACCCTTCATCAGAATTTAGAAAATCATTTACAGACGCAAATAAGTCATCAAAATCAGTTTCAGAAGTTTGAGGGACGTTAGAAGACGTAGAACACTTTTAAGAATTAACTTTTAAATTAATGTTCTTTAAAACATTAGAAAATACATATTGTTCAATCTCAACCAAGATTCTCTCATCAGTTAAAACATTTTCAAGCTCTATTATTTTGCTTTCTAGAATGAGTGGAGGAACATAAATCTTAGCTTTAACTGGTTTTGCCTCCATCTCAGTAATAGAATAGCTAGCAAAATAATCATTTGAAAGAACCTTTGGTTTTTTAGAAAGATAACTATCATTCAGTTTTTTATAACAGAATGGTAGTTGCATTTTCTTTAAATTCTTTCTTTTCTCAACTTCTTTAGTCTCAACCTCATCAGATGATTTGATAACGAATTTGGGTTTCAAATGAGGATATTTAGCAGCCACAAATAAAAAATCAAAATTATATAAAGCTGACTGTTTTCTGATAGCTTTCTTTAGATAGTGTGGGTTTTCGTAACTGAGACCCCACTTCTCTCTAACATCAGCTTCCTCATTTGGTGTGTTTAAGAAAATGGTTTGATATGTTTGGCCTCTAGCATAAAATTTTGCTTCCAAACCATTTACCTTTTTCTCTAAGTTCTTGTTCTCAACCTGCAATTTAAACGCTTTTAGAACACTTTCTTGCTTTTCTGAAACAGACTTAGACAATTTTGATTCAAAATCAGAAATCTTACTTTCAAAACAATCTTTTTCTTGTTGAAAGTCGGAAACAAATTTGCGTAGAGAATCAATCAGATATTTGTTTCCAATAACTGCTTTGTTAAGGACAAAGATCTTTTGATTTTTCTTTGCAATTCTGCTCTTTTCCTTTTGCAGTTTAGATTGTAGATCTTGAAGTTCGACCATCATAGCTTCCATTTTGGTCATAAAATCATATTTAGATAAATTCATTACCTCATCAGATGTCTCATCTCAGAATCATCATCTTTCACTTCTCTGCCCATCAAGCACATGTGTGTTGTCTCTTCTTGTTCATCCTCAGAATGATCTTGCCAGAACTCGTCTTCCGCCATAAGGGCTTTCCCCGCTTCCTTTTGTGTAGCAAGCAACATCTTCTACTTGTAGTATTCAGCCTTTCTGACAATTGGCTTTCGACAGTCCTTCGCAAAATGGACAACCTTCCCGCAATTGTAGCACTTAATCAACTCTTCACTCTTTTTCTCAGATCCATATTCATTCACATATCTCTTCTCTTCAAATCTTTTTCCTTCCACTCGTTCTTTGTGCTCATGATTCTTTGATCTAGAAGATGAATATCTCTGAGAATTTGAACTCGGTTTCTTGTAAAACTTCTTCTGAAAGGCACGAATCAATAACAACATAGCTTGTTTGAGATTTTGAGCATCATCACTGTCGGATTCAGACTCAGAATCAGAATTAGGAATCACTACTTTCTTCTTTTTCTTCTTTTTCTTCTCTTTTTCCTGCTACTAAGGCAATAGGATCTGACAATTTCTCATGCTTCTTTTTCTCAGCCCTTTTCTCTTCGACCTCTTCCTCATTATGTCGCAATGTCTCATACACTTCATGAAGGGGTATCTCACTCAAATACTTCATCTACTTCTTCCTCCTTGTATGCTTTTTCCATTCAGACTGCATAACACTGAGAAACTTTACATTGTTCTCTATCTGCTTTTTTTGTACTTTGTTCTTTGATAATTCGTTCAAAAGAAGCACGAGTCTCTCATAAGTTTCCTCCAAACATTCATTTTCCTTGGCTTTAAATTCCTCGTAGCTGTTGATACAGTTAGCTACTTTCATCTGATTTCCCACCTTGGCGCCCATCATCATCTTCTGTAGTTGATCCCACATAGATTTGGCAGTTGAGTTGTAGCTGTCTATTTTGATGTAGACCTCGTTAGTTACGCTTTGCAAGAGTAGAGATTTGGCTTGTTTATCAGCGTTGTATCGGTTCTTTTGTTGTTCAGTATACTGAGGAAAATCTTTTGGAATAGTCCTTGTCTTCTGAACTCTATTATCATCTGAATCATTATTCTCATCAGGAATCTCATCAGTTGGAATTTTCATTGGACCATCTGTGATTGATAACCAAATATTCTCTCCATTTGATTGTCGGTCAACAAAATCACGAAAGCGGTCGTTCCACTATTTGTACTCCCCTTTAAACAGAACAGGTGGCTTTACATCCGTACTGATGGAAAAAGCGTCTCTAGAAGTCATCCTGTTTCAATTAATCTTCAATAAGAACTTGAAACTGATCGTTAGTCCAATTTGAAATCAAGTAAAAATGCAGAATACTTGAAAGAAAATCATAAATGAAATTTTCAGAAAATCTCCAAGTCTAGAATTCGCAATACACAAAGAATTACAGGGAATTCGCAAATACATATAAACATACACACAAAATTCGCAAGCAACACAATTCGTGAGCTTCTAGAATTCGCAAACACAAATCACTTCAGAATTGTCAAGCAATGAAATTCGCAAAAGATGAATTCGTAAACATCATTTCATAAGAATTCGTATAAAACCAAACTTCAGAATTCGCAATCAAAAGAATCAAACAAGAATTCATAGATCAACTTTCTTGCGAATTCTGAAGGATCCGTAACCCACAGACTTTGCGAATCCTACATTTCTAAGAATTCTTTATACGAATTCTGAATAATTCGTAGATAAGCCAATGCGAAACCTGAAGAAATCGTAATACACTGTCTTGCAAATTCTCTGCAATTTGCAACACATACACCTGCGAATTTTACACTTGTAAAATTTTGAAACAAGAATAAGCAAATATTAGAGATCTGCGAAATCTGATATGAACCCATGCGAAACCCAACAATTCTACGAATTCTTAGTGACCCTGCGAGTTCTTGATGGTAACTTGCGAGTTCTTCAGATCTACTTGCGAGTTCTTCAACCTTAGAAGAAAAACACCTCTGGAATCCTCAAAAATCTATCTATACCTCGAATTTCGATCTAAGACTTTGACAATTAGACCACTAGAACATCTAGAACAAATTACAATCAAAGAATTTCAACAACATTCACTTAATCATCTAAATCGATCCTTGACACAATGTACAAATTCGTGAAAACTAAAACCAACAAATTCATCAAATTGGTGAAAAATTACAGTGCAATCACGAATCGAACCTATACAAAAATGATCTAATACATTTTTCGAACACAATAAGATCAATTACAACTTCTAATTCGCACAAATACTCAAAAACAAATCTGGACTCGATGGAACAGTGTCGAAAAACTCATTTTCTTGATTGGATTTGCTCTGATACCAATTGATAGTCCCAAATCTATCAAGTTCTAATCAAAGACAATCAAAACATACACGAAATGTAATCTACCTGTTTCAAATTCAATTTCACAAATCAAGATTACAACATGTTTATGATTTCCTCTCTCTAGTCACAACTCTTTCTCTCTCTAGAATTCTCTCTCTCTCTGTTAACGTACAATTACTCAGAATCTCGATACTTCCTACTAACACAAACTAGTCATATATCTAACAACAAAACAAAACTACACGCTTAAAACAAAATTACATTGACTTTGACTTTGCATAAGAGTTGACTTTTAGCTTTGATTTGCTTCACTTTGATCTTCTGTCTTCTATGATCTTGTATCCAACATATTTCTGCTCTAACACGGAGTAAGCACATACACGACAACATGCATCACTAACTGAAATAATAACCACTCCATTTGCCAATTAAGCGAAACATCCAACTTGGATTCCTCAATCAACCTATAGTTATGAGTTTCTTTATTAGGTAAACTACCATAGCAAAAACTCTTCCCTCAGCATAACATACGCCTAGTGCAAAGGCACTTTCTTTCCGAACAACACTGATTACCTCTCTTCGGTGTTACTATTGTCCGCTTTGTCCACACACCTGGACTCACGGTTTTAAAATGTGTATGGTAGAGGAGGTATCCAATCCCTTATAAGTCAACTTTCGTTCCCCTCCCCAACCAATGTGGAATATTACATCAACTCCCACGTGTTAAACATACATCGCCCTAGTGTCATCACCCCAAATTCTTATATGAAAGAAAACTTTCGCAACTCACTACCTTCATAGACCACCAGTTCCAACAGATTGAATCATAATGACACATGCTTTAATTACTCATCACATCCAACAATCGCTCAAAAAATTTGCAATGAATCCAAGCTTCATCCGTTTAAACACGGAGTGACCAAGCTAACACCAAACTATTCCAAATAGCTTAACACTGGAAGACAAACTCACTTGGAACCTTTTCCACACAACACCAACTCTGACTCAAAGGTCTTTCACTCCGAGCACTACATCCAACTACCTTTTCTACGTGTTCTTGAAAACAACAATCATGCTCCCAAAGACTGGCCCACTAACAGGTGCAAGATCTAGACCAATCGCACGATCTAGATTCCTTAACACATGATCCATAATACACACTATAATCTTCTTCTCACACACTCACTAGGGTTTCACATACCCCCCAACGGCCAATCTGAAAACATATACCACATTTCTGTGTCGCCAACCAAACTTTTTCCTCTCAGTTACTCACTTTTTCCGACAATCCCAAATGTGCCGAAAGCATAATTGTATTACTATGCTTAGTCAAGCGATTTCCCACAATTCTCATTCGAGACATTCAACGAAGCCCTTCCAAAACAGTACCCATTGATCGAAGGCACTATGCACTTCTCGCTCTCCAAACAGGGTTGACCTATCCGTTAGAATTCCTTCACACTCAAGGACTGATCCGACGACCCTACGGATCTTCATATCAATTACAAAACATCACGAATTAAAACCTTCAGCATTTCCACCAATATATTAGCAGAATAAGACAAACTCGTCCAACCATTCCTCGAAACCCAAGAACACAAGGTTCCTCTTTTAGGTAGCCACCAACTATCGCATGAACATTGTATCCTCAAATTAGCAATACCATAACACCAACCAACACCCATACAACTCAACATTATACTTGTCACTTTTGAATAGCTCACCAGAAATTTCCGAACAAGAATTTCTACCTACGCTCAACTTAATATAACCACACCATCCCACTACTAAACCTCACAGAAAACCCTTACCACAACAATGGCTCACACGTCTACTTGGACATGAATTAACACGAACTTATCCACACCATCAACACCCTACCATAACATCGCTCTACAGTAAAGATCTTCACTATCGCTTTGCACACATACTAGATACTGCTCTCTTTAAACCAACCATAACCCCAATAATTGAAATAACGATATTTCACGGCTATGTCTTCCTCGAATCTGGATAGACCACAAGGTCATGATCACCTAATTCATTCAACATGTTCTCGCTCCTTGATGACTCATCGCAATCTGCCAGGATCAAGTTCGAATTCTCTATAAGATTAAGTGTACCACCTTGCGGATAAAAATGCTCAAACTGCAACCACAACAGTTGTGTTAAAAAAAACTTCACTTATATATGACCCATCAAATCCTTATAGGGTTTCCCTTCCCCAAACTAGCGATCTTTCATTTTCCATAATGCCCACACAAAGTGGTCCACCATCACACCTTTCTCCAAACAACTCCTTACATCCTCATAAATACTCAACAAGATACCCATAGCTATCTCTTAAATTTTCAGTGTTCCGACAATGACTTGTTGGTTGTTGACTCTATCATCAACTGTCAACCTGGTGATACTTTGACACTGCCTCCGACCAATAAGGATTTCCCAAAGGAACATACTTACTCCAACACATCACAACTAATTCCGTCCACTTCCACCTTCACACGATGAAAGTACAAGGATCACCTACTATGTAATCAAACTACCAGACCACTTCGAAAATCCGGCTCGACACCGATAACCTTCCATTGAAGTATCACAATGCTTACTTATCAAAACACAAATATGAGAAGTATCTTGATGACTATGAATTCCACCCAGACGTAACTATCCGTCGACAATCACATCTCAAGCTACCGAACAATAGGGTAGGCTACTACCGAACGAACGTTCCAATTGGCAAAGTCCAGGACTAACAATATTCTCTGTCCTTTCTCAAAGGAAAACATCAAGGTCAAGATTTGACCATCGACGACTCAAACGGCACGCTTACACTCTCCAAACCAAATCTCATTCTTAGTTCCAACATTTCTCACAACCTATAGAGTTCATAGCCTTCATGCATGACAACACCAAAAATTTAAAACTTTTGACATGTTTGAAAATTTAGCAAATACCACAATACGATACAAGCCTGAGTGCATGCCAACACACACCATCAAATTAGAGTAGCCATTCTCAATGATTTCAAAGATCGTTCGCACTTAATCCTCTCGATAAATTAAAACTTGTACAACCACAATCGACGTTGACAAAATGAAAAAATACTTTCAAGGAATTTGCTCATGCGATTATAGGATTACGACAAAATTATGTACACTGAGCGAGTTAGTCAGTTCTCACTTATAAAACCATGCGGTCAAATATTGTTATGATCTCCACTACAATAGTTAACCCATTTATAAATTGAATAAAATGATCCTCCCACAACCAAATTCGATATTTATCATCCAACGCAATAAACTTGTCTTTTCAATACAAGCACACATTTACACGCGCCAAAATTTATCACAGACTCCCTACTTCTGACCAACCCGTCAGGATCTCCACATTCGCCACAACCTCCGACACCAACGCTTCCCACATCCTTATATTCCCAACTACCATCTACCATCGCGACTATTGATTCGCAATTCATGAGTCCTTCATGATGACACAAATAAACTTACCAACATTAGCTCATCTCCATAAACTGTTTGCACTCACCACAATTCATGAGTCTCTCAACCACGCTTGCCACCCTTCACTTAACTACAGATTCCAAAGGCTCATCTCTATCATTTGATTCTTGGGTTGAAACTCTCCCGGTCCCCATTGATCGACATAACAAACTACAAAACCCTTGAGCGAAGAGCTCACCTCCCACTGCTATACTTCCTTTTTGGTACCCAAGAAGTTCTTTCTCAAGGCGTGATTGTCTACATCCCACACAATACCCATCCTGAACGGTATTAACCTTAAAACCATAAACGAGCTCACTCAACGCGCCAGATCAACCCTATCATCTTAATAATAGAACTCACTACCCAAAACTACACCCGTCGATTAACTCAACAATAGTAATCGAGTATACTCATACACCTATATATTCACAATGGCATTGACCAGATGCAAATCTGAATTTACCTTACATAAGTGTCCTCACTATCGTTATCACGACTCTCGATGATCAAAGTCTTCCTTAAAGACTTCCTAAATTCTCAGTTGTGTTCCCCTACTCCACAGTTTAAGTTTAGGTCCATCTGGTCACCTAAATCCCTTAAACTATGGATCTGATACCAATTGTAATGACCCAAAATTTCATATTCTCGTATGTGAAAAGTTAAGAATTTGCATCAGAGTGTTATACGAATTCTTCAGAACTCGCATAAAAAGTTTTAAATTTTTTCAAAGTTCAGAAGTCCTATGTGTTTGATATACGAATTGTTCATGCGAAAAGTTTAATTTTCAATATTTTCAAGTCTAGATCTTGCATAGAGTTGTATGCGAATTCCTAGAACTCGCATAGAACTTCATGCGAATTCTATTGCATGCAAATTCTAAAATAGTTTTTGTATGCGAATTATGAAGTTAGTGTGTGTAGTGTGCGAATTCTTGGTTATTTGTTCTTGTGTGCGAATTGTGCATGCAAATTATTTGTGTTTCAGTGTGGTGCGAATTCCATACTTGGTAGATTTTTGAGATTTTAATTTCTGAAATTTCTTTCTGAAGATTTGTTGTATTTCTGATTTCACTTGAACTAATGATCATCTTCAAGTTCTTATTGTATATCTTTGGAAAAAAGGATGAATTCCAAGGACGCACTTTCAATCGGTACTGATGTAAAGCCTCCGGTTCTATTTTGTGGACAAACATGCTAACGGAGAGAATATTTTGACGTCTATCATGGAGCGTCCGATGGTACCTCCTACTATGGAAATACCGGATGATGAATCTTCGGACAGCGAAGATGGAAATGTTGACAGAGCTCAAAAGACTGTTCCGAAAGACATTTCCCAGTATACTGAAGAGCAAAAGAACAGACACAAAGCTAATAAGCAAGCAAGATCTCTACTCTTATAGAGCATACCTAATGAGATCTACATTAAAATCGACAACTACAAAGCCAATGCGAATAAGATGTGGGATCAACTTCAGAAGATGATGATGGGGTCAAAGGTCGGAAATCAGATGAAGGTTGCCAATTGTATAAACAGCTACGAGGAATTCAAGGCTAAAGAGAATGAGAGCCTTGAGGAAACTTACGAGAGATTTGTTCTTCTATCGAATGAGCTTGTAAAGAATAAAGTCAAGAAGAAGCAGATAGAGAACAATGTCAAATTCCTCAGCATCCTTCAGCTTGAGTGGAAGAAGCACACTCGAAGGATGAAACGGATGAAAGACCTTAGTGACATCCCACTTCATGAAGTTTATGAAACGTTGAGACAGAATGAAGAGGAGGTTGAAAAGAAAAGAGGAGAAAAGAAGAAAGCTGAGAAAGTAGTTGATCCAAAAGCTTTGGTTGTAACCGAGAAAAGAAAGGAGAAAGAGAAGGAAAAGAAGAAGAAAAAGAAAATAGTGCTTCCAAGTTCTGATAAATCTGCTAATTCTGATTCTAACTCTGATGACGGGTAAAACCTGAAGCAAGCGATGCTACTATTGACCCGAGCGTTCCAAAAGAAGTTCTACAAAAAGCCGGACTCAAACACCAAAAGATACTCGTCAGGGTCGAAGAATCATGAGCACAGAGAAAGAGTGGAAGGAAGAAGATTCGAGGAGAAGGAGTTTATGGAGAGAAAGCATGAAGAGAAGAAAAGGTTTGCCAAAGACTATGGCAGTGAGAAGAAGACTGAGGATATGGTTAAGTGCTACAGTTGTAGAAAGGTTGGTCATTTTTCCAAAGACTGTCACAAGCCTACCGTCAGAAATTCCGACTACTACAAGCAAAAGATGCTACTGGCCAAATAGAAGGAAACTGGAAAAACTCTAATGGCTGAAGATGAGTTCTGGATTGACCATTCCGATGAGGAAGAAAAGGAAGAAACAACACACATGTGTCTGATGGGCAAAGAGGTGAAGTATGATGAGACTGATGAAGAGACATCTGATGAGGTACTAAATTTTTCTGAATCTGATTTTGTAAACAAAATGGAAGCCATGATGATCGAACTTCAAGACCTTCAATATAAATTGAAAAAGGAAAAGAGAAGAGTTGCGAAGAAACGTCAAACTATTTTTGAACTCAACAAGCAACTTGTTGGGAACAAAAGTTTGATTAACTCTCTAAACAAATCTGCCTCTGAATTTAAACTTCAAAAAGATTGTTTTGAAAATAAGTCTTGTTAGGACACAGTCTCATTGGATTCAAGATCATCCAATACGAAGATCGCAATCTGAAGTTAAAGCTGACAAGTTACTCTCAACAATAGTCTAGGGTCTATTTTGTAATAAGCGTCAAAGTTATGTTTTTAATATCTTGTTATTAGATATTAAGTTTTAGATATTATATTAGTTTATTTAATATCTAGATATTATGTTTGAGATATAAAAGGTTTTGAGATATTTATTATCTTATAACTTTTCATATCTCTGATTAACAACACATCGATCAAGAACACATCAGAGAAAAGAGCTTCAAAGTGTAAACTTATCAACCTCTGTAATCCGCGTTTTGTAACAGAAGCAGGTTGGTAATCTATATCTTTGTTTGTGTTTGATTATCTGGTAAACGATCACGGACTCACAATTGGTATCAGAGCCGATACCAGATTCAAAATCAAATTTCAATCACTCTATGTTCTTCATTTTTTCACGCACACTGTTTAATCGATCCAAAACTCCATTCTGTGGTTGTTTTTGAAATCGAAGTATTGGAACCTGTTGTAGTTGGTAAATAGATTGTTCTGTCAAAGTTTGGGGTTGTAAAACGATTTCTAGGCAGGTTAATTTGGGAGTTGTAGGATCGATTAATCGAAGAAGAAGTATATCGGTCGAAGAGAAAAGTTAATACCAGTCGAACGAGCATCCAAACATTGTACCGGTCCATAATCTTCTTACCGGTCCTTGCATATTATCGGTCTCACTTAACATATTAAGTACCGGTCGAAAATTCTATCTATCGGTCCTTGCACATTGTATCGGTTGAACTCTCCAACTTTGTACCGGTCGATCACCTCACTTTACAACATACCGGTCAAAGAAAAAGGTTTACTGATCGAAGACATTTCAAGTATACCGGTCGAACTCTTTCTTGGTATCTCAAGTATACCGGTCGATCTCTCATTCACCTACATACCGGTCCACATCGCTCAACTATTCTACATTGTACCGGTCAAGGAAGACAATACCGGTCAAAGTTCAAATACCGGTCCTTTGTATAAATTATTCCATACCGGTCCACATTTAAATTACTCCATACCGGTCCACAATTGACAAACTAATATCGGTCGAAGAATTTTACAACACCCCGGTCATACTGTTAATCTGTTCAACATCGGTCTGGTCAAGCATTTTTTCGGTCTATCATCTTACCGGTCGACGCAACCAACCGGTCGAACATATTACCGTTCAAGTTTCTCCTTTGCGCCACTCAAGTGAAACGCAAACCCCGGTTTGCGCCACTATAGGCTCACGCAAAACGACCTTTGCGCGACTAACTGCTCAAGCAAACCTTTTCTTTGCGCCATACACTGCTCAAGCAAACCTGTTTGCGCGACCCACTACAAACGCAAACCTCAAGTTCGCGCCACTCAAGTCTAGCGCAAAGTCCAATTTCGCGCCAGTTCCTGACTTGGTTATTTCTGAATTGTTTTAATTTGTACTCATTTTATCTGAACTAACAATTCGAATCAAGTTTTTTTTTATTTCACATTATCAAAACAGGATGACTTCAAAAGACGCACTTTCCATTGGCACAGATGTCAAACCCCCAGTTCTGTTCAAAGGGGATTACGAACAATGGAAAGACAGATTTCTTGACTTTGTGGATCGACACTTAAACGGAGATAACATTCTTTTATCAATAAAAGAAGGTCCCATGGCACCACTTTCTGTCCAAGTACCTGATGATGATGCTGAAGATGATTCTTTTGACAGCGAGGATGGTAACGTGGAAAGAGAACAGAAGATGAAAACTGTTACAGTAGATTATGCCCAATTTTCTAAAGAACAAAAGAACTGTTTCAAAGTTGATACGCAAGCAAGATCTTTACTTCTTCAAAGTATCCCGAATGATATTTACATCAAAATAGACAGCTACAAAGCTACTGCTAAGAAGATGTGGGATCAACTTCAAAAGATGATGATGGGATCTAAGGTTGGGAACCAGATGAAAGTAGCAAACTGTATAAACAGTTATGAAGAATTCAAAGCCTTTGAGGATGAAAGTCTAGCGGACACTTATGAACGATATTTTCTGCTTCTGAACGAGCTGTCAACCTGAATAGAAAAAGCATACACGAAGAATGAAACAGATGAAAGATTTGAGTGACATTCCACTCCACGAGGTGTATGAGACACTAAGGCAGAACGAAGAAGAAGTACAAGAGAAAAGGAGTGGAAAGAAAAAGGAAGTTGAGAAAGTTCCTGATTCCATTGCACTTGTTGTCAAAGATAAGAAGAAAAATAAGAAAGTAATTACAAGTTCTGAATCTGATGGAGATGATGGAGAAAATCTCAAACAAGCACTGCAATTACTGACCCATGCATTCCAAAAGAAATTCTACAAGAAACCGGGATCAAATTCACAGAGATATTCTTCATCCAGCTCCAAGAACCATGAGCATAGATAAAGAATAGAAGGAAGTAGATTTCTTGAGAAGAAACCAAAAGAAAGGACGCAATTTGTGAATGACTATACCAGTACAGAAAAGAAAGCTAATGGCCCAATCAGATGCTACAACTGTTGCATGATTGGACATTATGCCTCAGACTGTCGAAAGCCAAAGGTTCGCAATTCGAACTATTACCAGAACAAACTAATGTTAGCCAAGCAACAGGAAGCTGGCAAAGCGTTAATGGCTGAAGACGAATTCTGGTTAGATCATTCTGATTCAGAAGAAGAAGAGAATGAAGAAGCTGCTAATATGTGCTTGATGGGCAATCATGCAAAGTATGATGATTCAGATGATGAAGCAGCTGAAAAGGTAATAAACTTAACCGAAAATAATTTTATGATCAAATTGGATGCGATGATGGTCAAACTTCAAGACCTTCAGTGAAAACTGAAAAAGGAAAAAGGCAGAGTTGCTAAGCGTAATCAAAAAATCTTTGAGCTAAATAAGTCAGTTATTGGGAAAAAAGATCTCATGGATTCCCTACGCAAATTTGCTTCTGATTTTGATCTTAAAAACGATTGTTTAGAAAAGAAGTTTTCTGATTTTATTTCTCAAATTTCTAAGTCTGATTTAGAAAAAAAAAAAAAAAGGAACTGCCTTAATTGTTTATAAGTTGCAGTTTGAGAACAAGAATCTAAATAAGAAAGTAAATGGTCTGGAAACCAAACTTTACTCAATAGGCCAAACGGATCAAACTATTTTCATGAATATACCTAATGAAGAGGCTGATTTTAAAGCAAAATGGGGATTAGGTTGTAATAATCCTCATTACCTAAAACATGTTATCAGAAAACAGCTTGGTTTATATAATGCAGATTATATGTATGCTGCTGATAAACATTCTCATTTGAAACCCAAATTTGTTACCAAAGCATCAGAAGAAGTTGAGGCAAGAGAAGATACAAATAGAAAGAATTTGAAGAAAATGAAACTACCATTCTGTTATGGAAGAATGAATGATAGTTATCTTTCGGAAAAACCAAAAGTTCTTTCAAAAGAATATTTTGCTACCTATTCTTCTACTGAGATGGAGGCAAAACCTGTTCGAGATAAAACTTATCTACCTCCACTAGTATTAGAAAGCAAAATAATTGAGTTAGAAAATGTCTTATCTGACGAAAGAATTTTGGTGAATATAGAACAAGATGTGTTTTCTACTGTTATGAAGAACACTGTTTTTCATTCTAAATCTACAAGGTGTTCTACAGTTTCAAAAGCACCTTACACTTCTACTGATTTCTTTGATGACTTATTTGAGTCTGCAAATGATTTTTTAAATTCTGAAGAAGGGTGTATAGAAGGAGTAGATATGGTTGATTTCAATGCTTCACTTCCGGATCATTCTATTTTTCTTGTAAAAAGAAAAACTTTACCAAGTGTATATAAAAATCAGCGTTCTCAGAAACAGAACACCTCTGGTAAAAGCAAGAAAAGCCAATCTCATAAATCTGATTTTCCTAATAAATCTAAGTCTTCAAATCAGATTCGTACTACTAACCTTCTTTTTGACAGAAAGTTAGATGGCTCAGGTTCACTTCATAGAAGAGGGAACTACAAGGAAGAAAATATTTTCTGGAAGAAGAAACTAGTTAAAGATGAAAGCTCATGTGTACATACGCATAATGAAACGAAGAACAATGCGCTGAAAAGTAAACCTGCTCATGTTTACACGAGAGATCAAATGATCAGGTTATCATGTAAGGAAAATTCTTGTTCTTACTGTCGTACACATGATCCTGTTCACAGAACCAAATATCGTTACTGGTGTTAAGTCTAAATATTGTATTCAAGATTTATTAGGAAAGTCAATGTTAGAAGTCAACAATGTCAAAGTCTTTAAAAGTCAAAGTTGTTTTAGTTTTCTTAATGGTTAAGTCTTTGTAATAGATTGGTAGTATAAATAGGTTTTTGGTTTCTAATTCTTGTAAGAAACGTATTGTAAAAATAAGATTTGTGAGATCAATGACTACTACTTTCTTTCTCTACATTTTCTCTCTCTAGTTCTTGATAATTGTTACATCATTTTATGAGGAAAGCTTGATTGATTGGGATTTTATCATTCACAATTGGTATTAGAGCTAAACGAAACATTTTCAGAAATGATTTGAGAAGAAAAGTTGGATCGATTTCCAGAAAATTGTATCAAAATCTGGAAATTTTCAAGAACTCAAGAACACACAGTCAATTTTTCTGTGTTCTTGAATTTTGATCAAATTCACTTTAATCCGTTGTCTTTAGTTTGTTAAAATGGTTTAAGGTTGATCGTTTGATGTATCAGATCAATTGTTATTCGCATTTGCACTTGAATTTCTCATTGATTTGTTGTTAATTCTTGAATTTTTTTGTGATTTTAGAAAACACAAAGAAAGTTTGCGCAAAACCACAAAACTTGTTCAATCTGAGTTTTGATTCATATCTTTTGCGAGTTTGTGATCAAATTTCTGCAGGTTTCATTTTCATAAACTAATATGTGATTTACAATTGATTTGCAGGTTTATATTGAAGAAATTTGTCAATTTAAGTTCGATAAATCTGCAAATTCCAGTTCGCACTATATAAATCAGTTTGTTTATGTGATTTGCACTATACACAGATTGAATATGTGTACAGATTGGAAATTTTGTGATTGTAGGTTTCAATGATAGTGGGGAGGTGGTAGTATGATTACAATTTGCCCTAAATTCAATTTTCAAGTTTAGTGAGACGGTGTTCTCCCAAGCACTTGCGCAAACCAGGTTTGCGCAAATAGTGTCTCACGTAAACCACCATTAACAGCTTTCGGTGAATTAAAAGTGGGTCGGTGCTGCAGAATTTTAAAAGAGAGAAGGTGGGTTTTTAAACAAGTCAATTCGGTGGTACAGTGGAAAATGGAAATCATTTTTTTTACTTTGTTGAAATTGTGAGTGGATTCAAGTTTCAATTCGGTGGAGGTGATAATTTTTTTTTTATTGGAGGAAATGTTTTAGTGGGGTGCCATGAAAGTTTTATTTTGATTCCACAGGTTTGCATAAATATTGGTGATAATTAAACATGCAGGTTTGAATGTTTCATGTTGATTCCACAGGTTTGCGTTTCTGCTGTCTTACGCAAACTATACTTCTCGCAAACCATTTCTCACGCAAACCATACGTTTGCGCAAATAGCTTCTCACGAACACCACAGGTTTGCGTTTCTGCAGTCTTACGCAAACCATACTTCATGCAAACCATTTCTCACGCAAACCATACGTTTGCGCAAATAGTTTCTTACGCAAACCACAGATTCTCACAAACTTCTCGCGCAATCCAGTCTTACGAAAACATCATCGTTCAATCTTCACGAAGTGGGTCTTCATATAAGGTGTTTTTGATCGATTTAATTGGTCCTAAATTGTTCTACTTGTCACAAGGATTCTAGAACAAGTTTCGGATTCGATTTTCGTTAAGAAACGAGTGAGATACGAGTGTTTGAAGTTTCGCCGGAAAGACGGGATTCGCCGGAAAATGACAATTCTGAATTTGTGAGCAATGTTTTCGACATATTATCTTCTAATCATGTGTGTTAGTTGATTTCTATCGATTTCCAGGTGTTTAAAAGGTTTAAAATCACGAAAGATCTCGCCGGAAAATCATCTCGCCGGAGTAACTTTGTCGCGATCCTCAGCCCGTAAATCACTGCATGATCAAATATTTTTTGTTGGAATCGATTTTGGAGTGAACAAGGAGTATTTTCCAACTTGTTTCATCGATTTTCGTTGAGAAACGAATAAGATATCGACGATTGAAATTCACAGATTGTTTTTGGAAGAAGATGAATAGTGATTTGACGAAGTCCGTTAGTAGCTCGTTATCTCCGTTAGAAATCTGACATTTTGGTCCTAGTTTGTTAGTTTCGTTAGTTTTCATTACATTTTTAGTCCTTTTCTCAGTTAGTAGTGTTAGTCTAGTTAGTATCTTTTAAAGTTTGTCTTTTTCGGTCCCTATAGTTAACTTTGTTAGTTTTTCTGTTAAATGTGTTACATTTTTAGTCCTTTTACGTTAGACTTGTTAATTTTGTTAACTAGTTTTTAGTTTTGGCAGATTTAGTCCCTGTAGTATTAGTTCAGGGGTTTGACATATCTGGTCCCTCAAGTTCTAACTTTGAGAAGTTGTCACCTTTAGACCTTGTAGTTTTTATCTTTTAGGTTTTTACATTTTCAGTCCCTCTAGTATTTAGTTTGTTCTTTTATCATTTTTAGTCCTTCTAGTTTTATAAGTTGTGTGTTTTTACGTTTTTAGCCCCTAGATTTTATATTTTGTGGTTTTGTCATTTTGAGTTCTCATTTTTCGTCGAGTCTTAGTATTTTTTTTTTCAATTTTAGTCCTCGTTTTTTCGTATTAGTTTCGTATTTTGTTTCGTATTGCGTCTTGATCTGAGTTTGACTTTCAGTCAAATTCTTCTGAATTGTTTGGGAACGATCAATTTTTTATCAAGCTGTTTTCTCATTCAAGATGTGAAAATACTTTGCAAAATTAAGAATTCAGAATATCTCAAAAGGATTCAGGAGTTGCAACTTCAATTGTTCAAATGTATTAAAACTCCTGAATGTATAAAGTGTACTAATACTATCTCTAATTTTTCAGGTATCATCTATGAAAAAGAGAAAGAAATAAAAGAGAAAGAGAGAGAGAGATTATAAATCTTCAAAGTCAACTGAAGACAACTGAACAGAAATCACCTGAGCTACAAACAGAATCAGTTGAGCTTCAAAACAAGTTGAAGGCTTTCAAAAAGAATATACCTGTCTTGGAAAGTTCAAATGTTGATCTTCAAAAGAGGATATCTGCATTATTGTTAGAGAATGATGATCTGATTAAAAGCATCAAAGCAGATAAAGCTAATTTTGAGAGTGAAAAGAAAGGTCTTTCAAAGAAGTTCTCAGATTTCTCAAGAAAGTGTTTTGAAGAGAAGAAGTCTGTTGAGCTTAAATGCAGAAAACTTTCTCAACAAGTTTCCGATTTTGAGAAAGTACTAATCTTGGAAAGAGAGAAGTTTGCTAAGGAAAAGAAGGCTATTGAGCAAAAGAATGTGGGACTTTTCAAAGAAATATTCGGTCAGAGAAACGATGCTGAGAAAGGATTTGAAGAAGAAAGAAGCATATTTCAGACCGAGATTAGAAAGCTAACTGCCAAGTTATCTGAACTATCTGCGAGTGCACTGAAAGAGCAGAAAATGAAGTCTGAATTCAAGGAAAAGATTGATTTGCTTGTCAAAGAAAGAGACTGTCTTGCGTCAAAGATTAAAGAACTTGAAAAGACAGCTTCAAGTTCAAATCAGAAAACTGTTTCTTCCAAGAGGTCAGTTCAATCTTATGATCAGATTCGTAGTACTAACCTTTTCTATGACAAAAATATAGATGGTTCAGGTACACATCAAAGCAGAATTAGATACAAAGAAGAGAAACTGGTCTGGAAGAAGAAACTAGCTGAAGATAAAAAGAAAGATGAGCTGAAAGGAAACACATCTTGTGTCCATGTACATAAAGCAAAGAAGAACAAAGAGCATAAAGTTAAACCTGACCATATATACTCAAAAGATCAATTACTCAGGTTTTCAGGTAATAGATATTATTGTTCTTATTGTTGCACACATGATCATATTCAGAAAAAGAGTGATCATTTCTGGTATCATTCTTACTCCATATCCCCCACAAGAACTACAACTAACATTCATGGACCCAAATACCAGTGGGTACCAAAACCGAAAACTGATTCTATGTTGCAGGCAACACAAGTCAAGGGGGAGTAAGAGAACAATGGCTCTTGAATAACACAGTTCAAGACCCGCACCTCAATGTCAAGATTATGGCTTCTAAGCACATCAGCTTAGGACCCGTATCTCAACGATTAAAGACCTTTACTGAAAAATGCATTAGAGAGATATGACGGACTACATTCCCAAAGGAATTGTAGATCTCTATCCTGTACTTTTTCACTAATAAATCTTACCGATATGACGGACTACATTCCAGAAGGAATTGTGGATCTCTATCTTGTTTTCATTGATAAATCTACTGTTGCATAATTTATAGGGGGAGTAAAGGTGATGGCTTCTGATCACATGACAGATCAGGACCCGTTCTTCATTGTTCAGATTTGGATATTTTGCAAATATCCAGGGGGAGCTTAAAAGACCTAAATCATTATATCATGATTTGAGGGGAAACTTTAAAGGTAATTATCTTCTAATCTAGATCTCTGATTGTTTGAAAGAAGAACAACTTTCAAGCATGAAAAACAGTTTCTGAAATGTTCAAACCACTTCTGGTTCTCAAAAGATTTCATGAATTAAGAAGTGACTTTTAAATGTTTTTCAATTTTGTGTTTTAATGTTTAACTGACCGTGTGTTTCCAAAGATCAATACTTGTGTATTATCTTATCCATGTATTGTAAAGTATTCACACACACAGGTTCAGTATTTCATTTGATTTTGTTATTACCATGTCTCATAACGAACCAATTTTTCGATGGTAATACTCCCGTTTGCTTTCAAAAGTTGTTGAGCATCAATCATCTTTTTAATCTTTGTGCTTTCATTGCTAAATTGTTTATATTTGTTCATATAAACAAACCATCCAATTCTTTGATACCCTAACCATTTCATTAGATCTGATTAATACATTGTCAGATTCTCAAAACAATTCTCTTGATTTCATTTCATTCATTCAATATCTTTGTTTTGAGAAATCTTCAAAGTTCAATTGCTCAAATCTCATGAGCATACATTATGACACTATTATTACTTTGTGCTTAACTGTTCAGTTAAATTGTTGAGCAACCATGCTTTTTAGGACTTACATGGGATTCATGTGTGAGCTTAAATAGAACTTCCATGGATTCACGTAAGCCAGTGTTTCCTACCCAGGAAGTTATTCTTGAGTGATTGAGGGGTCATAAATCAAAGAGTGTGGGAGATAACTCATCCGGTTGAGTTTTTCTCATTGTGTGGAGCGGAAAAATGGAAAAGAGAGTTTGGTTAGAAGTGAGCTTTAATGTTAAAAAGAAAGAGGGTGTGAGATCAGAGTTAAAAGAATATCAGAACCCTGCACCTACCACTTTCTGAGTCGGGTAACCACATCTACTGATTGGTTCACATTCTTTGGTGACCATCATTGAAACAGGCAGTGAGCCCATGCCAACTCTTTCATTAACCCCACCAGCCACTCGTTTCTTTCTTAACAAAGAAATATTTCATTTTCTTTGGGGAAGCAGCATATCTGATATCTAGTCTTCACTCGGAAGATTTAGATATTGAAAAAGAAGGAAAGTTGCCCCACCTTCGCACCTCTTTCATACACATTGAGTCCGTGTAATACATGTTGTTGTCTCAACAGTTTACACAATTTGAGCCTTATGAAACACAATCATTGTGCTAAATTCTTTCATACACAAGCACAAACACACAGAAAATTTGTTTTTCTGTCAGAACATTCATAGATAAACCTTGTGTTTTTCAATGATTGAATGGAAGTCCTGGGGAGTCATCATCAAACCAGCTCCTTAAATTGTACATTCGTTGTACACAGTAACTTTGTGTTACTGACAGGCATTCCTACCTGTTTCATTTGTTGAATCAGGGTTACCACGTTCATTATATCTGAATTTGAAAAGATTCGAGGTTATACGGTTCATGATTCAGCTACTCAGGTCAAAGGGCGGAGACTGTCAAATCATGGAAAGGGGAGATTGTTAGACATTACAAAGGGGGAAATCAAAGCAAGTACTAAAATTGATGAATTTTTGATGATCATGATGCTCACAATCATCAAAAAGGGGGAGACAAAGTCAATTCAAAAGTCTTGTGAAAAGTCTTGTGAAGAAATTCTGAGAGTTCAAAAGTCAATTCAAAATGCTTCCGCTGATACAAAGTCAAAAGATTATGAAGAAAGTTTATTCAAAGATAAATCAAGATTTCTGATAAGTTTATTTTCTGAAGACAGTCCAGTGATCACAAGAGATGAAGATACAAGATCAGAGATTCCTCAAAGTTGTTTCAAATATGTTCAAAGTTTGTGAAAGATGTTCAAAGTTTGTAAAAGATGTTCAAAGTTTGTGAAAGATGTTTCAAAGTTGAAGTTTCAAAGGAGTTTTCAAGAATTCCGTTTCGTGTTCAAGACATGTTGACTTTCAAAGCTTCAAAGTGAAAAAGACTTTTCAAGATTCTTCAAAGGCAGAAAGATTAAAGATTATTAAAGTTTCAAAGTTCAAGAGACAAAAGCTGAAGAATCATGTGTTGAAGAGTAGTGTCAAATTTTTATTAAATCTTGAATACAAAGGGGGAGATTGTTAAGTCTAAATATTGTATTCAAGATTTATTAGGAAAGTCAATGTTAGAAGTCAACAATGTCAAAGTCTTTAAAAGTCAAAGTTGTTTTAGTTTTCTTAATGGTTAAGTCTTTGTAATAGATAGGTAGTATAAATAGGTTTTTGGTTTCTAATTCTTGAAAGAAACGTATTGTAAAAATAAGATTTGTGAGATCAATGACTACTACTTTTTCTCTCTACATTTTCTCTCTCTAGTTCTTGATAATTGTTACATCATTTTATGAGAAAAGCTTGATTGATTGGGATTTTATCATTCACAACTGGTATGGTTCTTATTCCATAACTCCCATACGAACTGCAACTAACACATATGGACCCAAATACCAGTGGGTACCAAAGAAAACTAAACATGTGTTGCAGACACCTATTGTCAAGGGGGAGTAGAAGAAGAATGGTTCTTGAGTAAATCAGCTCAAGACCCGGATATCAATGTCAAAATGGCTTCAAAGTAAATCAACTTAGAACCCTCACTTCAACGAAGGTGACTTCTAAACACAACAGTTTAGGACTCGTATTTCGAAGATCAAAAGAGCTTACTCCAATGCTGATATGAGAGATTATACTCCGATACTCCAACGAGGAAATAAACCTTCAAGGGGGAGTACATATTTATTTCTGAGATTATATATGTTAGATGCATAATTTCAGGGGGAGTAAGAGAAGTTCTTTGTTTTAATGCTTTTTGTATTTTCAATATTAAGTGAATAAAGTTTCTTTGACTTGACTGAAGACTTTTGCAGAATTTTTGAGAAGAGCTTACACGATCATATGTTTATGACTTTAAGCTAAGCTTCATGAGATGTAAGATCGCACTTAAAGGTATATTCCTTAATCCTAATCTCATATGTGATTGAAAGAATGACAACTTTCAATCATTGAAAACATATTCTTAAATGTTCAAACCACTTCCCGATTTTTTATCAAACGATTTTATATTTTGGGAGTGTACTTTAAATGTTCTACATGAGCTTACATGATAAGCTAAATCATTTTGAGCAACATATTCTTTATAGGATATACGGAATCTTTGTGCTAGGAATTAACATAACTTCTATGGAATCACGTTAACCAGTGATTTCTACCCATGAAGTTAATCCTTAGTGATTGGGTGTGAGGAGTCCAAAGAAATGAGTGTGGAAGAGTGATGAGGTATCATGAAAAAGAGAGTTCGGTTAGCAGTGAGCTAAATGTTTAAAAGAAAGAGGGTGTGAGAACAGAGTTAAAAGAATATCACAACTCTGCACCAACTACTTTCTGAGCCGGGTAGCCACATTTCTAGTGTTTCACAACTCTTTTGTGATCATTATTGAAACAGGCAACTAGCCCATGCCAACTCTTGAAATTACCCCACCAGCTAATCATTTACTTCTTAACAGGAAAGTGTTTCACATTTTCAATGGGAAAGCAACACATTTACTATCTAATTTTCATTTGGAAAATCTGGATGTTGAAAAGAAGGAATTCTGCCCCCACCTTCGCACTTCAATCATGCACATTGAGTATGTGTTTAACTTAATGTTGTCTTAGTGGTTTACACAAATTTTGAGCCTATAAGCAATCATCAAGTGCTTCATTATTTCTATCACACGCACAAACACACAAGGAATTTGTTTCTTTGTCATAACGTTTATAGAAATAACCATTGTGGTATTTCGATGATTAAATGGAAGCCCTGGCGGAGTCAACATCAAACAGCTTCTTTCCATTGTGTATTCATTACACACAGTGACTTAGTGTTACTGACAGGCGTTTCTAACTGATTTGTTTATTGCTACAGGTGTTACATGACTATTTCGTCTAGATTTGCAAAGATCTGGATAAATATCTATTGCATTGACGAATCAGAGGCTCCTTATGAACAACATTTCTTGACCATCAAGTTTTGATGAAATCGTTACACTTCTCATCAAAAAGGGGGAGAAGATCTACTCAAGAAATGGAGAAGAACTAACCAAGAAATCACATGTTTCAAGAATCACGTCCAAGATTGAATTCTTCAAAGAGCAAGTATTATGAAGATATGCTGATTCGAGAGAAATTTTCTTTGAAAATACATTGCTGAAGAATTTCGAGCTGAAACTAGAGATAATTTCTTCCCATGAACTAAAAGAGAGAAAAACTACATCTTTTGGGGAGTTTACTATATCTTGAAGACTAAGAGAGAGATTGCATCTTCTGTGCTGAAAGAGAAGATCGTATTGCTAAATCATTTTCGTAATGATCTTGATCCAAAGGGGGAGATTGTTAGGACACAGTCTCATTGGATTCAAGATCATCCAATACGAAGATCGCAATCTGAAGTTAAAGCTGACAAGTTACTCTCAACAATAGTCTAGGGTCTATTTTGTAATAAGCGTCAAAGTTATGTTTTTAATATCTTGTTATTAGATATTAAGTTTTAGATATTATATTAGTTTATTTAATATCTAGATATTATGTTTGAGATATAAAAGGTTTTGAGATATTTATTATCTTATAACTTTTCATATCTCAGATTAACAACACATCAGAGAAAAGAGCTTCAAAGTGTAAACTTATCAACCTCTGTAATTCGCGTTTTGTAATAGAAACAGGATGGTAATCTATATATTTGTTTGTGTTTGATTATCTGGTAAACGATCACGGACTCACAAGTCTGATATTGAGAAATAAGAATGTCTTCTAAAAGCTCATAAACTGTAGGTTAAAAACAAGAGTTTAGAGAAAAAAGTAAATGGTTTGGAAGCCAAACTTTATGCTAGAGGAAAAACAGATCAAACCATTTTCTTAAACATACCTAATGAGGAAACTGATGTTAGAGAAAAGTGGGGAATCGGTTACGATAACCCTCAATACTTAAAGAAAGCAATCAGAAAACAACCAGCATTATATAACTTTGATTTTCTATATGCGGCTGGAAAATATCCTCATTTGAAACCCAAATTTGTTACCAGATCACCTGATGAGAATAGAAAGAACATAAAGAAAATGCAACTACCATTCTGCTATCAAAAGTTGAATGATATATTTATGATCAACCACAAGTTTTATCAAATGATTATTTTTCAAGTTATTCTACTACTGAGTTGGAGGCAAAACCTATTAAAGCAAAAATTTATGTTCCTCCACTTGTTTTAGAAACCAAAAGTTTCGATGGTGATACACCCCGCTTGATATTCAAATTTTGAGCGTGATTTCAGTTCTAAACGTTTCTTTCAATAAGTGTCTATATCTTGATTCGTATAGACAATATCCAATTTTTTTGCTGACCTAAGCTTTACTTGATATATCATGTTGGATCCTAGATTTAATCTCACAACAATGATATAAACAATAAGAGTAATAACAACGGAAGCAATATAGTTTAATATCAAAGGAGATCCAAATATCACAGTTCATAAAGCAGATAATAGATAAACAAGATATTCTTGGAATAAAATATTCAACTTATATTATCAGTTATAAGACTTCTTAAGCACACTTTGAACAATAAGGTGATGGTCCTATTTATAGGACCATAAAGTAAACAGTGTACTTATCTAACAAATAGAAGCATGCTTGAACAGTGTCTTACCTAAAAGGTAAGATCAAGACATGCTTGAACAGTGACCTACTCTAGAAAGTAAATCTTATCACTAGGTGCCATGTCATCTGTTCTTCTTTGTCATGAAATTCAGAGTGATCATTTTCAGAGCTCTGAAATAGGATCTCTGATGAGGAGCTCTCTGATGTCTTTCCGTGAGACTGTCTCTGAACTGACTTCAGAGACAGACTTGCTTTCTCCGAGACTGACTCTGAACTGACTTCAGAGACAGACTTGCTTTCTCCGCTGATGTCCCTTGAAAGTCTTTAGATGAAGACTGAGTTATTTTCAATACTTTCATTGGTTCAGATTTGGGGCTAACAATCTCCCCCTAAGTACTCAAAATAAATAAAGGACACAGAGAATATTTAAACTAGAAAGCGAAGAGGAGAAAGTTATCCTCTGTAAATATTACTTCTCATAATAATTTGGAATTACAAAAGAGAATAATATTCAAAAAATAATCAGAACCTATCACTAGAACAGATCCTATGAAACTTCATGATGAGCTCTCTGAAGTTAATCATTGAGCCAATTTCCAAGTCTAGTTTTGCCAGTAGGTCTGCTTTGTGTTGTTCTTTCTTTACTTGAATCAACTTTTGTATGCCTTTCAAGGTTTCATCAGAATACTTTTCTTCTTGCGAAGCTAGAAAGATTTTCTTCTCTTGGTTCACTCTGTAGATGAAACCCAGAGGTTCTTCAATGATTGATTCAGTCTTCTGTTTGTCCAGGTTTTCGATGGTTTCCACTGGTTCAGTCACTCCAAGCTTTTCTTCACCCAAGTTCAGAGCAATCTGAAAGTCACGTTTGGCTTTGTGTTTGATATAAGCTTCCATTGCCCATCTTACTTCAACAAATGCTCATTCTTATCTCCCTTCTTCCTGAATCGTATCTCGCAGAGCAATAGGCATATAGTTGAGTGAGATCATATGGATTTAGATTTACGAGATCATTATCATTGAACTCGTAAATCTTCTGATCAGATCGAGTCACCACATAATGCCTATATATGATTTTGTTGTAGGCGAATGTCTTTTCAGTGATTTTCTCAACTTTTATTATGGGAGCATCGTTGAGAAACTCCATTCTTGGTGATGTTTTAGCCTATATGAATCTTCGTTCGTAGTCTGCATATCCTCTCTGATTCTTAGATTCATAAGGATTACTTGAGTGTCTCCCATATTGAACTCGCAGTAGATATGCCGAAAGTGATCTTCTATCGATGCTTCAGGAGTGGATTCTAAGAATGTGGGAGGTTGAGTGAATACCTTGGCTGGTAAACCGATGCTTGTCTTCTGAACAAGATTCTCTTAAGGAGCCTGTTCATCAACAACCATGGTTTCTTTGTCCTTGGGCTGTGACTGAGTTATCTCTAAAGGCTGTTCAGAGATATATCCATCTATCTCTAGTGATTCTCTTAATTCTGAAGCTGTTGAGGTATGATGAGGTTGAGCGTGTTTGAAAACATACTCTTCGACATCAATTACTTCAATATGATCTCCAGCAGCTTCTTCCGCTCTGTCAGAATATGAGTTCTCTTCTTTCTTAGACTCTGATTTGAAGTCATCTCTCATCACCATTGGTGGTCTTTCGGTTGATGATAATGCATCTTCAGAGGACGTAGAGAAGTCTATAAGTTGTTCGTTTTCTTCCTCTTCCAGAGGTCCAATTTTCTCTGGAGTTGCATTGGTAATTGGAGTGATTGGAACACCTGATGTTGATGATACTAAAAGTATTACCGGTGTTGTGAATGTTTGCAAGGTTTGGTTGTCATCAGAAGAGGTGGTATTCCTCTCTGGTTCCTTCTCTTGAACTCCTTTGGTTGGTGGAGCAGAGGCACTTTCATTTACAGGTGCAGAGGAAGAAGCTTTAGAGGTGTGTTTGGTTGTATCTCTGATCTCCCTATCGTGTGATTCAGAGGCCTCATCATCATCTGAGTCCTCAGAATCATTAAATCTGGCTTTCTTCGCTGCTTCGCTACAAGTCCCACCAGAAAATTTGCGTTTGTATTTGGAAGAGTCTGGTTCAGCGATTCCTTTTCCTTTGGGGTCAAGAAGATCCTTCTGAATGGATTCAATTGCTTCTGAAACCACAATTCTGATTTCAGCAACCTGGTCCTCTGATTTATAGTGATGAAGTTCCAGAGTATCTTTGACCTGCTTCTGAGCAATAGTAGAGATCTTGGAAGAACATGTTAGCATTCTACTCATGATTGCAGATTTGAATGAGGCCAGATCACTTTTGGTGATGAGGTCTTCAGTAGTCCGGGGTGGTGGTTGTGGTGTTGCTGATGGTGCACTGACTGCTGGAATAGAGGCTTGAATTGTTGTTTTGATGAGGTCAGAGATAGAGGCCATTTGTTCTGTAGAGAGTGAATATGATCTGGTGGTTACTACCTCGTCCCTTAGTTCTTGCAGAGCCTTCTGAACATCAATGGTTGTAGTTGCTTGATTTTTAAGAGCAGCATTCTGAGCTTCAAGAGCGGCTACTTCCAGGGATGATTCAGCCTTCTGTTTGAACAGTTCTTGTTCCAACTTTTGTATTCTGTTTTAGGAATCCAAAAGTTGGGTCTTCAGAGTGGAAACCTCTGCTCTGAGGTTGGTGTTTTCAGAGCGAAGAGCAGAGGTCTCTGAACCATCAATTCGCTGAAAGTTATGCTCTTTCATGGAGCCTCTGACTTCCTCACAGAATCTCTGGAACTCAGATTTTGTGAGAAGTTCAGAGAGGGGTACATTGGTTACAACACATGTAGCCAATTTTTCCTCAAGTTCAGAGGAGCCTTCGTTCAGAGCTGTTTTGATGTTGTCTCTGGAAGGACTTCCACTCAATCCTTGATGTTCCGGAGAATCATCTCTGATTGTTCTTTTCCCAACCAAGTCCTCCTCCTCATATTCAGAGGACTGGAAGTGAATGTGGGAGTTGAGCTTGTGATCCAGGCAAGTCAATCCTTGTTCTTGTAGGTCAAGCCATTGTCCCTGAGTTGGACAGCTACTTCAGGATATCCTGACGGGTGAGTGATGAGCCACAGAGGCATCATTATGTGTAGGAATTGTTGATGTACTCAGAGGCAACTGAGTACTGAATGTATTGGCTAAGTCCTATGAAGAGGACTTATTCAGAAATTGAGTTTCCTCAGTTATGTGAACTTCAGAGGTGGGAAAAGGTACCTCTGAAGTGGCTGGTTGGTTTGGGTTCGAGGTGTGCACCTCTGATTCAATAACCATTACCTCTGGATCAGGTAGGTTAGATTGTATGGTCGCACTGGGAGATGGGGTTGGTGTCCTAAAATATATATGCCTTGGGGCATCTTTTTGTGTGGAAGGGGAAGAACTCTCAGGTTTCTCTAAGTCCTTAAAAGACTTGCTCTCTTCTCTCTGAGAATCTTCAGAGCTAGTCTCTGAAGATTCATCCTCACTTTCCTCAGAGCTAGTAGAGCTATCCTCTTCACTAGCAGATGAGGTTTCTTCCATAACTCCCTCATTGGCAGCCCCTTCAAGTGCTCTGTCATCTCTCTCAACTTCGGTTTCTCTAGCAAGAGTACCCTCTGGTTCACTCTTGCGAGAGCTCTGAACTTCAGGGTCCTCAGATCCCTTTGAAGCCGAGTTGCTCTTACTCTCCATTCCAGGTTCAGGACCTAAGTGTGTTGGGGTTCCCAGAACTGGTTCTAGTCCTTGGGCAACACTGAGATAAGAAGCTAAGGCTAAAGATTGAGGATTTACCTGATTCAGCATTTGGTGAGGGATCCACCTTGCTTCTAGATAGCCTTCAGAGAGAATCGTCGGTTTGAAGCTGTTCATTATGTAGAAAGGAGTTTTGGGTTGTTCAGTGGCAATCAAAATATGAAGCTTCTCGATCGCCGCATGGATGATTAGAGACAGAAATCTAGGGAATGTTATTGAAGGAACTTTGGATGATTGGGTCGTTTGTTCAGGGTCCTTTGACAAGAATTTGTTCTTCTTCTCTATTGATGTGAGAATCATATCAAAAATTATGCCGGCCATGTCCAAGTTGCGATTGAAGAATAGGGCATACATGATTGACAAAATTTCGGGTGTTGCTTGATCCATGCTCCCCAATTTGCAGGTGAGAGTGCGGTTTAGTACCGAGAACATGAAGTTCCAGATTGGTGGTAGATGTTGTCATCGGAAGTTGCTCAATCTGGTGATTTCAGTGTTGTAACCTAGCATTCGGATGAACTGGAGCAGGGTTTCAGAATTTGGGCGTTTTTCAAAATGCGTGATTTGAAGTTCCTCAGTTGTTAAGAGAGGGAGAACTTCTCGTAGAACAGTAGGAGTGGTGAGTATTCGACATTTTACCATTTGAGATATGTCGAATTCGCCGATTATTCCATTTTTTTCATCACTGTAATGACTGGAAGAATACCGTTCTTGAACAAACGAGAGCGGACATTCATTTGTAAAGGCAGTTAAGGCTTGAGTCAGTTCACATTTGGAGAAGAACTCGCAGATTATCCCGTATTGTTCCTCAAACTTGGGAGAATCAAGCTGAATCATGTGATTGTTGTCTTTGATTGGAAAATTATACAGTCTTGAAGGTTCGCCAGATTTGGGAAAAAGCTTGCACCATTCATTTGAAGATGCCATTTTCACTCATCCCTCTTGTGACACGTGGCCTTGAAAACTGTTGTACCTACGGATGTAGGTTCCAAGAAAATAGGAATGGGGCGCCAATTTTCAATATTAAATTGAATAACTTCTTTTTGCTGACTAGACAAACCTTTCGCCTTGAGAAGTAATTTAAGATATCACTTGTAATAAAAAGGTTCAGATAACCTAAAATTTTAATTTCAAATGATATCAAAAATTGCTAATTAATTAAAAAGCTCTTGTTTGAGGAATGACTGGTCTGAAAGTTGTTGACTCCCCCTTGACAGATGATTAGAGAAAAAAAAATCCTCAATTTCAGAGACTCTGAGATGAATTTCAGAGACTCTGAGATGAAATTCAGAGACTCTGAGATGAATTTCATTGATTCTGAGATAAAATTCAGAGACTCTGAGATGACATTTGAAAAGTTCTTTTTCTCCCCCTTGACAAAAGAACAACTTTTTATTTTTCTCCCCTTGTCATGTGTTTGGAGAACATTCAGAGACTGATATTGACATATGCTACTTGGTTCAGAGGCTCTGATAATTTGATCAGAGACTCTGAGTTTCTTCCTTGTTAGGTAGACATATTCAACATTCCTAACATGCTAATTAAAAAATTGAACCTTCGTTCATCTAAAGCTTTTGTGAAAATATCAGCAAGTTGGAGATCAGTTGGTACAAAATACATTTCTATTGTTCCCCTTTCAACATGATCTTTTAAGAAATGATACCTTACATCAATGTGCTTTGTCTTTGAATGCTGTACTGGATTGGCAGAGATGGCTATGGCACTTTTTGAATCACAAAGAATGGGTATTCTTTCATATTGTTGGCCATAATCTCTGAGCTGAGTTTTCATCCATATTACTTGAGAGCAAAAACTAGCAGCAGCAACATATTATGCCTCTGCAGTTGAAGTTGAAACACAGTTTTGTTTCTTGGATGACCAACTTACCAGCTTATTGCCCAATAACTGACAGCACCCAGAGGTACTTTTTCTGTCAAGCTTACATCCTGTATGATCTTCTTTAGTTTAATAATGCTCAAAAAGTTTACGTAGAAGCATTCATTGATTGTGGCAGATCTTGTTTTAACTCCTTCTGATGAGGATCCAATTATTTGATCAATTGGATGATCTTTTGTCCATCTTGAGATTGGAGCAAAAATTTGGGGATGACAGTTGGTGACATCTCTGTTCTGCTGTTCAGAGGCTCTGAAGTTGGTTCCCAAGATGGTGAAACAGATTCTTGAATTTCTTCACTATTTGTTTCTAGAGTTACTTCAGACACTCCTTGATCATCCTCTTTTTGATCTTCAGCTTCTTCTGATTCACTTTGTTGATCTGCATTTGGTGAAGCAGAAGGTGTTAATTCAGAGGGTCCAGAAAGGGTTGTACCTGTTTCTTGAGGTCCTTCTGAATTCTCTCTTGGTCTATCTCTGAAGATAACTTCTGGGTTATCTTCATCAAAGAAATCTTCAAATATTATGTTTAATTCAGATTCCCTTGATGAAGCATGTGAAGAGGTCTAGGACAGTTGTTTTCACTTTTGGTTTTATGGGAAGATCTTTTCATTTTTCCCATTTCACAAGCAGAACAAAGATGATCTTTGTTAAACTTCAGAGATGGTAATCCCTTAACCAAATTAAGTTTAACTAACTTATCAAGTGAGGAAAAGTTTAGATGTGAAAACTTTTTATGCCAGAGCCAGACTTCCTCACTATTCAGAGATACAAGACAAAGTTTCTCTGAATCAGTGTATTTGATTTTGGTAAAATTCATCCTGTAGAGGTTACCTTTTCTGTCTGCTCTGAGTAATTCTTGACCTGATTCTGAGTGAAGAAGTGAACAATATTTTCTTTGAAATTTCACATCAAAACCATGATCACAAAGTTGACTTATGTTGATCAGATTGTGTTTTAATCCATCCACATAAGCAACCTTTGATACTAAAACATTTCCTCTTGATAACTCACCATATCCTTTAATTTGTCCTTGCACATTGTCTCCAAAAGTAACTGCTCCTCCAGATTTTTCTTTGAATGAGGATAGCAGTTCCTTATGTCCAGTCATATGCCGTGAACATCCAGAATCTAAGTACCAGATTGGCATTGACTGATTCTACAAGACAGATTATTGTTTCTTAGGTACCCATCTCATTATGTGTCCTTTTATGTTAGACTTTGGTGGATTTGTATGACTTTTTGGCATCTCGTCTTTTGATGTATTGCCTTTACTTGTCTTCTTTTGAAATTTTGTCTCTGAGATATTTTTCAGAGATTGATTCAAAAGACAATGCGATCCTCTGAAATGATTTATCAGTTTTATCAAGAGATGAATGCAGTTGCAATTAATAGAACAAGAAGAAGTAGGAGCAAAGTTTTTCTTTTTATTAAAAGCATTTGTTACATTTTGACTTCTTTTGAAACTAGCACTAGAAATATTACATTTATCCCTAACTACTTCTTTCCTTTTTGCTTGAAAGACAGTCTTCTTTTCAAGTTGCTTTTTCTTGATCAAAAACATATTCTTTTCTTTGCTGCTTACTGCACAAACAGGATCAATATGGTTAATTTTTGTCCATTTGCCTTTTTGTTCAGGAGGGAATTTTATTGTTTTATAGGTGTAAGATTCAGAAGTGTTTGTTTTATTCTTTGCCTTTTCTTGTAACTCTTTTTCAAGTTCCAGAGACGTTTTTGCTTGTAAACACATATTTGCAAAATCAGGGCTTATTGGTATTCTAGTTTTGGTTTTCAAAATTGAAATTGGAACATTCAAAATACCAGAGCCAACAGTTTCTATCTTTTTGTGAATTACATTCCCTGGTTTACAAAAAATCTGTTCATCAATCTCTTGATCAGATTCTGAATCAGATTCAAGAAAGTCTCTCTTAGTTTTAATAGAAATAGCTACCTCTATTGGTTTTTTAATTTCTTTTGTTCTAGAGACTTTAATGATCCGTTTCATGCTTTCTTTTCTTTTTAAGTCCTCCATGACATTTTCTTTCCATATCTTTTTAACATCATCTTCAAATGTAGTTCTGATGTTTTCATCTAACTTTGGTGAATACAGAGGGGCATCCGGATTAAGTGAACTCTGATATTCATTTTCAGAAGTACTTGTATCAAAGAAGATTCAAATATTACAGTTCATAAAGCAGATAATAGATAAACAAGATATTCTTGGAATAAAATATTCAACTTATATTAACAGTTATAAGACTTCTTAAGCACACTTTGAACAATAAGGTGATGGTACTATTTATAGGACCATAAAGTAAACACTGTACTTATCTGACAAATAAAAGCATGCTTGAACAGTGTCTTACCTAAAAGGTAAGATCAAGACACGCTTGAATAGTGACCTACTCTAGAAAGTAAATCTTATCACTAGGTGCCATGTCATATGTTCTTCTTTGTCATGAAATTCAGAGTGATCATCTTCAGAGCTCTGAAATAGGATCTCTGATGAGGAGCTCTCTGATGTCTTTCCGTGAGACTGTCTCTGAACTGACTTCAGAGACAGACTTGATTTCTCCGAGACTGACTCTGAACTGACTTCAGAGACAGACTTGCTTTCTCCGCTGATGTCCCTTGAAAGTCTTTAGATGATGACTGAGTTATTTTCAATACTTTCATTGGTTCAGATTTGGGGCTAACATATCATTCTGTTTGATCTTTTTCATACAATGTCAGATTTTCAAACAAGTTTCTTGTATTCATTTCATTCATTCAATATACTTGTTTTGAAATATCTTCAATGTTTAAAAATGCTCAAATCTTCATGATTACATCTATGAGCATACAGATATCTGACTTGTACTTCATATTTTGTGCTTTAACTGCAAAGTTAAACCAAGTTGAGCAACATTGTTCTTTTAGGAAAACAACATGGGTTTATTGTGTAAGCTTAATTGAACTTTTATGGATTCACGTTAACCAGTGTTTCCTACCCAAGAAGTTAATCCTTTAGTGATCGAAGAGTGAGGAGTCAATATATGAGTGTGGGTGTGATGAGGTAAAATGAAAAAGAGAGTTTGGTTAGAAGTGAGCTCAAAGATTAAAAAGAAAGAGGGTGTGAGAACAGAGTAAAAGAATTTCAAACTCTACACTAACTTTTTCTGAGTCGGGCAGCCACATTTCTGATTGTTTCACAATTCTTTGGTGAACATCATTGAAACTGGCAACTAGCCTATGCCAACTCTTGATAAAAAAAAACCCACCAGTTACTCATTTTCTTCTCAAAAAGAAGATGTTTCATATTTCAAGGGGATGCAGCACATAATCTATCTGGTTTTCATTTGAAAAATCTGGATTTTGAAAAAGAAGGAAGTCTGCCCCACCTTCGCACTTCGATCATGCACAATTGAGTCTGTGTTTAACTGTTGTTGTCTCAATGGTTTACACAATTTTAAGCCTAACAAAAGCAATCATCAGTCCTTAATTCTTTCAAACACAAGCACGAGCACACAGGAAATTCGTTTTTCTGTCTAAACGTTCATAGAATACACTTGTGTTATTCGATTATTGAATGGATGACCTAGGGGAGTGAACATTAAAAAGCTCATTTCCAATGTGTATTCGTTACACACAGTGACTTTGTGTTATTGACAGGAATTTTAACTGATTCATTTGTTGATTCAGGTGTTACACTCATATTTTGTCTGAATTTGCAAAGATTTGGATGAATATCTTTTGGATCAATGAATAGTCATAGGCTATATTGTGAAAGATCAGTGGTCAGATCAGAAAGTTTTATGACATTTCTTGTGAAAGTTTTGATGATTTCATGCTGCAATCATCAAAAAGGGGGGAGAGATAATCAAGAAATGTTATAGATGGGAGAGAGGATCATGAAATGTTTGAGAAGTGATCAAGAATTATTGGTTTGATAAAGAAAAGTTGGAGCTGAAAGAAGAAGTTTGTGTCAAGACAGTTATTTTGAAGAAAGTTTGTACAAGTTAGAAAAAGCAGATTCAAAGATTTCTGAAAGCAAGATGGATGTTACTGAAGTTTTCTTTGAAGACAATCTGCTAAAGCAATCCGAGCTGAATCTGAAGATAATTTCTTTCCGATGTCTGAAAGACGTTTTACAACCTTGGGGGAGATTGTTACTATTTTTGAAGACAGATTTTGGGAATAATACATAATTGTTTTTGAAGTTAAGAGGAGATTGCTTTGTGTATAAAAGGGGAGATTGTGCTTCAATGTTTATTTCTGAAGATAATTCTTGTTGACAAGAAGTCTACAAGAGGAGATAAAGTTACTAAAGATCAATCTAAAGGGGAGATAGTTTGTGTTGTACGAAAATAGGGAGATTGCACAAATTGAGCTTAAGGGGGAGATTGAATTGCAAAAATCTTTTTAGAGATGATCTTGAATCCAAAGGGGGAGATTGTTAGAGCATATTTGTTGGATACAAGATAATGAAGACAGAAGACTGAAAGTCAACCAAGTCAAAGCTCAAAGTCAACTCTCAAAGTCAAAGTCAAAGTCAATGTAATTTTTTTCTTTTTAGTGTTGTAAGCATATGTCTTTGCTTTAATAGACATATGACTAAAGGTTTAGTAGATGTTAGAAGTGAGACGTTGATTGTAATACGCAGACTGAGTTCTAGAGAGAGAAAGAAACAGACATAATTGTACGAAATCTCAATTGAAATTAAATCAGGTTAATTGTTTGTTGAATTGTCACTTGTTAATGTTGTGATTACAACTTGATAGATTTAGGGACATAATATCAACTTTCAAATAGGTTCATGCCAAAACATTCCCAAATCAACAATTTAGAAATACAAGGTTTGCGGAAAACAACCTATTACACAACTGAGAATTTATAAGAACGACTAAGACTAGAAGACTAAAATCAACGATCTTCTAAAATAAGCCCCGACTCACCCTTCTAGCTCTCCTTACCGGATCCTCCTACTTCTCGATCTCCTAAAAAGGTTTTTAGTTTTGAAAGAGGGAGAGTTAGACCGAAAGGTCTAGTGAGTTCCCTCTAACAATAGTTCACAAACCATAGCATCATATAAAATATTTATACGCAATTACAAACCATTTCAGTTTTTATAAAAACATCACACCCGCAAATCACGCTTTTGGCACACACTGAAGTCACACATAGGCGACAACGTGTCTGGATCATATTGACTTATTATGGGACACATCCCCCATTGGCATAAACGAGACACACACCCCTTATTCTGAAGTCACACCCCCCCGACTTAGGCCATAATCGCCAACTACAATGTATGCATACATTTAATCATTTACAACCATATAAACCACATTTAACAAATCTCGCATGTATATAAACCATACATAAAGAATAACATACTTTAAATAAACCTCATTTTAAGCCTAAATATTAGTTGATTAACGATTACACAAAACAATAAAGATAATAGATCAATATGAATTAATCAAAATGGCCATAAATCTCTTGTGCCACAAGTCTAAGTGTGAGTGTGTGTTCTTGGTGTAGTCACTACCTTGTGTGTGTAATAATTCAAAATGAAACCCTAGGGATTCTCAAAGAAACATTGCCTTATATAGGTCCACATGACCAAGGCAAGGTAAAACCTAGATAACTACAAAATACCCCCTAGGAAATTATAAACAATTACAATTAAGTCCCCTCTCAACATTTTAATCTTGAATACAACTAATGATCCAACAATCTCCACCTATGGATTCAAGATTAAAAAAAAATTGGCAATTTTCTTTGGGTCTTCACTTCTCTTGAAAATTGTAGCAGATATGACGTTAACAGCTTCAAAACTTGTAGCTCTTCACAGTCTTCACAACTTTGAGGAAACTGTTACCTTCCCCTTTTTTTGCTGGAATTGGAATGAAGTGTCCTTCTGACGATCATCTTCAGTCAGACTTTTGATAATTCAGATAGGTTCAGACACTTTGAAATATTTGAAAAACTTGAATCCTTCAGCAATCTTCAACAAACTTTCTTTCTTGAACAAAGTAGCTCAGATCTGACTTTGAAATCCTTCAAAAACTTGTAGCTCTCTCCCTTTTTGATGAATGTTGAGAATCAGCATCATCAAAACATTACAAAGCATGTCAGTCTTGGAATTATCTCCTCCAAATCAACATTTAAGCTCAATCTTCATGAATATCTCCCTCCTTGGAAACAATAGTAATCTCCCCAGATAGAGAAATGTACTAATATCTTCAAAATACGTTCTGAATCTGATTCGGCCATCAATTAATAAATAATTTAGGAGTTGCAACCCTGAATCAATAGATGAAACAGTTAGAAGTGCTTGTCAGTAACACAAAGTTACTGAGTAACACGAAGTTACTATATAAGGAGCTTGTTGTGACGTAGACTCCCCAGGACTTCCATTCAATCATCGAATAACACATAGTTATCTATGAACGTTCCGACAGAAAAAAAAAATTATGTGTGCTCGTGCATGTGTATGAAAGAATTAAGCACAGATGATTGTTTTTTAACTTTGGCTCAAAGTATGTAAACTTGTTGAGATAACAACAAATTATACAAAGACTCAATGTGCATGAGAAAGGGTCGAAGGTGGGGTAATATTCCTTCTTTTTCAATATCCGAAGTATCCAAGTGATAATCAGATAGAGTATGTATTGCTTCCCCGTTCGAAGATGAAACATCTTCTTGTTGAGAAGAAGATGAGTAGCTGGTGGGGTTTTATGCAAGAGGTGGCATGGGCTAGTTGCCTATTTCGATATTGTTCACCAAAAACTGTGAACCAATAGATTATGTTGCTGCCCGACTCAGAAAAGATGTGGTGCAGAGTTTATTTTTCCTTTACTCTGATCTCTCACCCTCTTTCTTTTAAATCAATTGAGCTCACTTCTAACCAACCTCTCATTTGCATTTTAACTCAGCGCTCTCCCCATCTCTATTTTTAATGAACCCTCTCCCCTCAATCACTCAGGATTACCCTCGGGGTAGGAAACACTGGTTAGTGTGAATCCATGATAGTTCCGATAATCTCGCACTGAATCCCGTATTTTTAAAAGAGAACATGTTGATCAACAGTCATTTGTACATGAAAGCACAATAAAGCAAAATTAATCATGAAGAACAATGATTTGGAAGACCAAAGACGTGAGGTGTTTGTACGAACAGTGTATAAACATATTGGCAATGAAATCACATGAAAATGAAATGACGTCTGATTTTCAAACAAAGAATGAAATTTCAAACGGGAGGATTACCATCGATAGATTTATCTTTTGAGATGTGGTAATCACAAAGTCAAGAAAATGAGTGTACTGACCAATATGTGTAAGAATACTTGGTAAAGTATAAAGAAATGACAAGAACATAAGTATTTGTCATTGGAAACACATGGTCATTTTATCAGTTGCTGGTTCTGGTTCTCATTTTTTTGGAACCGATACCCGCTGGGTACCCGCCGGGACCGGGTCCGGGACCGGGTCCCGCTGGGTACCCAGAACCGGAACCGGCGGGTACCTGCTGTTTTTTATAACTATTTTTATATATATTAAATTATTAATAAAATCTATTAAACATTTAGACTATTAACATATATTAATTATTACTCACGGTCAAGACTCGAGAGTGTCATTTGTTTATGTAATAGTTATCTTTATCGGATTCGTTTTTAACATTTATTGTATTTATTAGTTTAAGTTGGTATTTTGTTGTATTTATTAGTTTAAGTTGGTATTTTGTTGTTTTCATTATATTTAAAAAGTTATAATTATCTTTTTATTATATTAATTGTTAATTTAAAAAAAAATATTGTAGCCGGGTACCCGGAACCGGAACCGGTTCCCAGCGGTTCCGGGACCGGTTCCAAGAAAATGAGAACCGATGCATCCGGTTCCGGTTCCCGGAAAAATAGGTGGGTACCCGGTTATGCTCACCCCTAATATTATCTATTGAGTTATGTGACAAAAACTCAGGTTCTCCCCCTATAACCTGTGAAAAGTCAACTCATCAGAAAAATATGACAATATCTACGCGCATATCTTTTCTCTCGAACAGATATAACTGTTAAAGCTTCAACATTTCTCCCCCTCAAAACAAAAATATTTGACAATTAAGCTCCCCCTCAACGCAAAAACTTCTAGAATGATGTGAGCTTTTAAACATCCTTTTTAGAAGAAAATCATTGAAGTGCGGGTTCTAATCAGATGCGATCAGAAGCCAAAGTCACTTGAAGTGTCATGCAAAAAAAGAACATTGGTAATCATTTACGAAAATGATTTCATTTCCGTCAGTAAAAGATATGAATAGCAACTGTTTAAGAATCAATACACAAGAAACAAGATAAAGATACAGAAACCCCCCCCCCCGAGTCATGAGAAAAGGTCTAAGTAGACATGTTCAACATTCCAAGTTTGCTGATAAGAAATTAAACCTATTTTCATCCAACGGCTTGGTGAAAAGGTCAGCTAACTGGAAGTCGGTATGAACAAAGTGCATTTCAATATCACCTTTTTCTACATGGTCCTTGATGAAGTGATAACGTACATCTATGTTCTTGGTCTTCGAGTGTTGGACCGAGTTAGAAGTTATTGAAATTGTGCTCTTGCAATCGCAATAAATAGGCACTCGCTTGTAGTTGTACCCAAAGTCCTTCAACGGGGTCTTCATCCAGAGGACTTGCGAACAGCAGCTAGCAGCAGCTTCGTACTCTGCCTCAGCAGTGGATGTAGAAACACAGTTTTGTTTCTTTGATGTCCAACTAACAAGTTTGTCTCCTATGAATTGACATGATCCAGAAGTACTCTTACGGTCTAGCTTACATCCTCCATGGTCAGCATCTGTAAAGGCGGTGAGATCAAAATGGTAATCCTTTGGATACCAAAGGCCTAAATCTGGAGTGCCTTTAAGATGTCTAAAGATTCGCTTAACAACATTAAAGTGCAACTCTTTGGGATTAGCTTGATACATCGCACAAAAGCAGGTTGCAAACATAATATCTGGACGACTTGCAGTCAGATAAAGTAAAGAGCCAATCATGTTACGATACACCTTTTGATCAGCAGGTTTGCCAGATAAATCTGCGTCTAAGAATGTACCAGTAGCCATTGGTGTTTTCATGACAGAAATGTCTGACATATTGAACTTTCTCAACATATCTTTAATGTATTTGGCTTGATTAATGAAAATGCCTTCGGATAATTGCTTTACTTGCAAACCAAGAGAGAAATTCAATTCACCCATCGTCGACAATTCAAATTTCGTTTCCATTATCTTTGAAAAGTTCTTGCAGAATTTCGGATTTGTCGAACCAAATATAATGTCGTCAACATAAATTTGTATGAGAATCAAGTCCTCACCTTGCCTTTTTATAAATAAGGTAGTGTCAACTGTACCTTTCTTGAAACTGGAAGCTAGGAGAAATTTAGTAAGAGTTTCATACCATGCTCGTGGTGCTTGTTTGAGACCATATAGCGCTTTGTCTAATACGTAGACATGATCAGGGTGATGGGGATTGACGAAACCTTCGGGTTGATCAACATAAACCTCCTCATGCAGAACGACATTCAGAAAAGTTGACTTTACGTCCATTTGATAGACAGTAAATTTTTTGTGCGCTGCATATGCTAAGAAGATTCTGATTGTTTCGATCCTTGCGACAGGGGCGAACGTTTCATCGTAATCAATGCCCTCCTGTTGACACTACCCTTTTGCTACCAACCGAGCCTTGGTTTTTACCACTACTCCAGCCTCGTCCTTCTTATTTCTGAACACCCACTTAGTTCCAATAACTGATTTACCTTGAGGTAGTGGGATCAAGTGCCAAACCTTGTTCTGTTTGAATTGCAGAAGCTCATCTTGCATAGCAGAAATCTAATCGGGATCGCGTAGAACTTCTGATGCTTTCTTTGGTTCTAGGAACTAAGGAAGCTTGAGAACATATAGAAATTTGTTGACGTAACACGTGTCTTGACACCAGATTGTACGTCACCTATCGCGTTGTGTAGGGGATGATCCTTTGTCTATCTGTGTTTGCTTGGCGAAGACTCAACGGTTTGTTGCGTATTTGTCTCATTATACTCATCATAAACTGCAGGTTGATCCTCAGATGTTCTCGAGACATCTTGTACAGGAGTTTCTGATACTGAAGCTTCGAGAATAGCAGCTAAAGTACTCAGGACTTCATTCCCAGAAGGAATATCAGCAGAAGCAGATTCAGTATTAGTCAGATCAGAAACTGTTGGTGTGGTTGTACCTGATGGGGTTGCAGTTTCAGTGACATGATCAGAAGGTCCATATATGTCTTCAACAAGAATAGGAACCTCCGAATTTAGTGTTGACGTTGTTATGCCTTTATCAAAGTCTGGACAAATTTCATCAAAGGCATCAATAAACAACAAATCTAACTCAGATGAAGTAGAGTTTGAGTTATATGAAGTAGACGAGTTGGAAGTTGGTTCTATTCTGGGTTGAATAGAAGCTTTATGCTTAGGTCCGAATTCTGAACAGTTGTGTTCAGAAGTCTGAGTAGAATTCTCATCGAAGGATACGTTCATGCTTTCAACAACCGTCTTGGTTCTTGTATTGTAAATTCGATAAGCTTTGGATGTCAATGAGTATCCAACAAGATAACATTCATCCGCTTTCTTATCGAATTTTAAAGGTCCTTGATGCTCTATTAAAATGTAACACCTGCAACCAAAGACACGAAGGAATTTGATATTAGGTTTACGATTGTTGATCAACTCATGTGCAGTTTTATTGAAGCGTTTGATCACTGTGGTACGATTCTGAGTAAAACAAGCGGTCGCGACCGCCTCAGCCCAAAGATACATTGGTAGTTCAACAAATACAAGCATGGTACGAGCAGCTTCAATAAGGGTGCCGTTCTTTCGTTCAACAACATCGTTCTGTTGTGGAGTGTAGGCCACGGAGAAGTTGTGTGAAATTCCCACAGAGATGAGATAGCTCTGTAAGGTGTCATTTTTGAACTCTGTGCCGTTATCACTATGAAGTGTCTGAACCAACAATTGTAGACGTATTTGAATACGCTTAATAAAAGCGATAATCAGTTATGGCGCATTCGACTTGTTCTGAAGAAACTCGAGCCATCTGTATCTTGAATAGTCATCTATCATTACTAAAAACATATTTCTTTCCGTTGATAGATGTCGTTCGCATTGGGCCACAAAGATCCATGTGAATAAGTTCTAGTACAGATGAGGTTGATGATTCAGTCTTGGATTTAAATGAACTTCGTTTCCTTTTACCCATCTCACATGTTGAACACAGTGAGTCCTTTTCAAACCTCATTTCGGGTAGAGTCTTTACCAGACCTTGTCTTTGAAGCTTAGCTATTGATCTGAAATTCTGGTGAGACAAGCGGCGATGCCACGTTCATGATTGTGCTTTAGAAGCTTTAGCTAGTAAGCATACGGGATGTGTGTCGGATAGTGTTGGAAAATCTACACAATATAGATTTCCACGACACTCAGCTCTAAATATTTCGTAACCATCTGGATCCTCAAGATAGCAAAATGAACTTTTCCAGCAGGCTCCTCCACATAGTTATGATGTAGGTGCTTGAATCCTGTCATCTGGCGTGAACATCCTGAATCTATCACCCATAATCAACAAGCCTGCAAAAGAAACAATTAGTTTCGCTTTGGTACCCATATCCAAATGGGTCCTTTGCTGTTAGTTGCAAGCAGTTCAGGAATATCAATAGATTTGACTTTTACTCTCCATTCATATCGTGGTTTCGGAACCCATTTCCAAACCATTTTAACATTTAATTTCTGAAGTAGCTTTTTAGATCTTGGATTAGTAATCTTAGCACGGAAAACTTTAGGTTGCGTGGAAGAATTGGAATTAAAGTTCATTTTTGCTTTCTTTTTGCTTTCTTTTTGCTTTTCTTAGTCTTAGGAGTGGAGTTGAATTTAAAAGAATTGTCCCAACAGTGTTTGCAATATAAGTTATTTCGAGCAAATGTCATAAATTTAGATTTATCGGAACAAATCTGACATCCATACTCATCAAAAGAAGTACATCTCAAATCATCATTGTCTTGGGTACAACTGTTTTCAATATCAGTTTCACAAACATTTAAACAATCATTTTTATCCTTCGTCCTCCTCCAAACTCCATTACCATTCAAATCTGAAACAGAAACAGAAACCTTGTCAGTCTTTTTCTTAGAAGGCAATTTTTTTCTTGAAATACCTGAAGTTTCACCCTTCTCAAAAATACTTGGTTGATACTCAGGGCATTCAGAATAAATGACTGGAGGTTTTGTAGACTCATCAAATTATGGATTAGATCTTACCTTCCAGCTTTGATCATTAAGTATATGTTTATCATTTGAAACATTTTTAAACAAAGTGACTTTCAAATCATTGATCTCTTTGCAAAGCTCTTGATTGTCTTTCAAAGACTTTTCAAGTTTAAATTTGAGATCAAAGTTTTCATCTTTAATTTCATCAAGAGATTTTTGCAACATATCAATTTGTTTCATCAAATCAGATGTATGATCACTCACAGAATTTGACTCTTTTGAAATAGAAACGGGATCAGGGTCTGAAGCATTCATCATTTCAAAAAATATTGCTTCAGTCATGTTCTCAACAAACTCCATTTTATCATTCTTGAAACAAGATTCATTCGTGACATTGGCCTCTTCTTCAACCTTTTCAACAAGTAAAGGTTCAGGAGTAATAGGGTTTGAAACTGATGGTATAATTAATGGATCTGCATCCTATTCATATTCATCGTATTTGCATTCAGTTTCAGGCAGGACTTTCTCATTGTTGACTGATTCATTTGAAGGCGTGGTAAATAGTGATTCAACCTCAACGAATTCAATCTTTCGAGTCTTATAACTCTTGTTTAAATCACTATATTTAAAACCAACCGATTTAAAAGAATTTTCCAAATCAGTACCACTAGACTTATCCTCTCCTGTTACTTCTTTACCTTTGGTCTCTGTAAGAGGTTTAGAAGTATCAACTTTAACAAAAGTCGTACGAATTTCAGGAATGGGTTTAACCGTGGAGCCAAGTCTGTTAAAGTTATATAAGTGCTCCGGGGCCTTTTTCAAAACTTCATTTACTGGCATACCCAAACCTGGTTTAACTTTATAAAATCTTTCATCTTGGAGTTTATTGGTCAACAGATTTAATGTTTGCTCAATCTGACAACATTTCATGTTTATGTTCTCCAGTTGTTTAATCTTAGTGTAAGCTTCATTTCGCTCTTGAAAACAGACTTCATATTTAATTTTAAAATCACCTTTTTCAGCGTTAAGATTAACAAGATCCTTTTCCAAACCAGATATTTTTCTTTTTAAAGATTCTTTTTCAGCTTTTAAATCATCTTTCTCCTTTTCCTTTTCTTCCACGACAACTTTCAACAGAGTTTTTTCATCACGAAAAATCAAGGTTGTTTGATGTTCTGAGCTAAGTTTACCTTTTAACAGTTCAAATTCATCTTTCATGTTGTGGATTTGGACCATAAGTGATTCAATAAGTTCAGAGTTTTCGTTTACCTCAGAGTTTTCGTCGTCAGAATGAGCCTCAGAAGTCTCACCATCATCATTAAGCTTTGCCATGTAGGAGACTTGAGTGAAGTGTGCTTGCTCCTCCTCGTCCAAGCTTTGAAACAACCAGTTCTCCTCGGCCATGAGCACCTTCCCTTCCTCCACTTTCTTGGCAATCAAAGACTTCCTTGCGTAGTACTCTGAGTTCTTGAATCTTTTAAACTTGCAGTCCTTAGCGAAGTGTCCAAACTTTCCACAGTTGAAGCATCTTCCTGCTTCATCCTTCTTGTCTTCTCTCTTTCCTTTCTTCTTTCTTCTCTTCTCTTCTTTCCTCTCTCTTCTCATCTCTCCTTCCATACTTGGGCTTGTACCTCAGCTCAGACATGTCCTTCTTGTACCCTTCATACTTCGACTTGGAATAGTACTTCTTTTTGCCAAAGTTTCTTTTGAATTGGGACGTAATCAGGGCCAAGTTTTCAGAAAATCTCTGTATATTGTCATCAGAATCGACTTCCAGATCCTCCTCACTAGTAGCAGAGTCTGAATCAGTAAGCTCAGTGACAAATGCTTTCAACACTTTCTTCATTGACTTTGAAGACGAAACAGGACCAGAACTAGAACCTTTTCCTTTCCCAGCAATAAGAGCCACTGAGTCCTTCAGATCCTTGGACTCATTTTTGATTGATCTCACTTCATCTTCATGTTGGGAAAGAGTGGAGAAGATGTCAGTCACATTCTCTTGGGCCATATTCTTTGACATCTGAATATTGATGGCAAAGTTCTTCCACTCTGGGTTCAAGTTCTTAATAAACTTATAGTTTATTTCAGAAGCAGATTTGGTAATGTTGTTCCTCCTCAAATCATTCAAGATGATGTTGTATCTGTTGTAAGTGTCCAGCAGTGTCTCCCCTTCTTTAGCATGAAATCTCTCATATGCATTAATGCACATATTCTGTTTAGCTTGAATTGAAGCTTCACTACCCTCGAATTGTCTTGCTAGCTCATCCCATATCTCCTTTGCAGAACTTCTGCTGTCTACACGATTGTAGATGTCATTAGGAATGGCCATTGTCAAAAAGATGAGAGCTTCTTCATCTATTTTGTACAAATATTTCTCCCGTTCAGTGAAGTATTCATATGGTTTTGGAACAAATCTGTTAGGGATCTCATGAGAGGTATATGTAGCAGCTTGACCAGGCATTCTGATCATGGGATTTACGGGACCAGACGTAATAGATTCCATGTAATCTATGCTCTTATGATTCAGAAACTGGATCATTCGTTTCTTCCACTGTTGGTACTCATTGGCTAACAGGACTGGTGGTTTGGACTGAGAGCCCATGGAAAGGAGTTGATTCGACATCTCTAGCAATTGGATTAGTATGCAAACTTATTTGTACAATTTAAATCAACTAATAAGATCTTTGAATCAAGAATTGGATAAAATCTACACTCAAAATTTTCCAGAAAGATAAATTTCTAAAAATACTCAAGTGTAGAATTCGCAAGCTATAAGAACCACAGAAAGATTCACAAACAAGATTTCTGCGAAACCTAGAATTCGCAAACGGTAGACCTGCGAAACTTAAACTATTCGCAAAGCAATACTTAGTGAATCCTTGCCTTAAAGTAATTTCAGAATACTAGCTTTCGCAAGTAGAATTCGCAGAGTATAGAGTTGCGAGCTCTATACTTAGAAAATGTTTCAGGTTGCAAGTTTTCACAATTCTCACAACACAACTTTCGTAAGCAAGGATTCGCAAACCATAGACTTACGAATCCTGGACTTAGAAAATTTTAAACTTTTCACTGAACTTTCGCAAATAAACTTTCGCAACCTGAATTGAGTTATGATTTTAAGAACCTGTGAATCCTATACTTAGTGAAAATTTTGGAAGTTAAAGATTAAGGATTCGTAAACACAACTTGTGAATCTTAGGGAATTCGCAAACTAGTAGCCTGCAAGTTCTTCAGTATTCGCAACCAAGGCACCTGCGAAACCTGTACTCAATCAAATTTTCAACTTTTAGCAGTCCTGCGAATCCTAACTTTCGTAGATAAAGGACTTGCGAGTCTTGAGGTTTTCGTAATACAAACACAAGCAAATCTTGTACTTAAACAAAATCAAAGATCTCTGTGAATTCAGAGATCTTGCGAGTTCTTCCTAGAACTTACGAGTTCATCACAAAACCGTCCATGTACTCGACTTTTAATCCAAAAACACATCAAATGGTTAAATGTCTGTGTAAAAATCATACAATTCATTCACTTGAATACTACGAACAAACCCCAATCAAAATCAATCACCAAAAATAACTTATATGCTCAGATTTGAATGGAACAGTGTTCGAACTTCTCATGAACAAAAATTCAAAAATCTTCAAAAACAGTAATCTATTGATGTTTTTAAATGAAATGAGGCAATCTGATGATGTTCTATATCCTTATGCGCACCTAATAAAATCATTTTTAGGCTCAAAAACACAATAAATCTCAAAAACAATTTTCACATAATGAAGTTTTCGAAAAACCATTTTTTCAATCCAAAATCCTTGATTCTTGGCTCTGATACCAAATTTTAAGCCCATATATTAGTTGATTAACGATAACACAACACAATAAAGATAAGAGATCAAGATGAATCAATCAAAATAGCCATAAATCTCTTGTGCCACAAGTCTAAGTGTGAGTGTGTGTTCTTGGTGTAGTCACTACCTTGTGTGTGTAATAATTCAAAATGAAGCCCTAGGTATTCTCAAAGAAACATTTCCTTATATAGGTCCACATGACCAAGGCAAAGTAAAACCTAGATAACTACAAAATACCACCTAGGAAATTATAAACAATTACAATTAAGACCCCTCTCAACATTTTAATCTTGAATACAACTAATGATCCAACACCTCACATGCCTTTAACCACTTTAATAGTGTAAAACATTTAGTTAGAAAAATTCACTTGGTCCTTCTCGCTTAAATCCTCTCGCTCACGTTCGAAACCGATAACGATTCCCCTATGGCGTAAAATGAATATCCGAGTCAATTACAATATTTCATAATATAATTAAAACAAATCGCTAATAATATAAAATCTTAATTAATATAAACAAGATAGTAAAGAAAAATTACATAATATAATATGTTAATTAAAACAATTTTATATTGATTATGTATATAAATGTAAGTTATTATATGCCCACGACATGTGTGTCACAAACATACTATTAGGGAGTATGTAAACCTATAGGGTTGCACACAAAAATTACGTTTGCTTCCATTTTTGAAATCTGGATTAAATCAAGCTGATTATGAAAATAATTATTCTTGGAGGATGATTATGAAAATAATTACTCTTTGAGGATAATTATGAAAATATGTGTTAAATAGTAATTATGATTATTACATGGTGTAAACGTAATTATCATAATTACGGAGTGTTATTTGTAAATGTATATATTATATTAATGTTTAAGATAATTATATATAAATATTACAAATAATTACTAAACCTTATTTGAGTTATAGTCTATCTATAATTCAGCTAATAATAAATAAGGTGTTAGGCTAAATCAATTCTAAGTGATTTAAAAACTAGAATTTAGTCTTTTAGAAAAATATAGAAAAGAAACATTTTCTTTTCTGTAAAACACATATAAATTTAGGGTTTGGCTAGCAACCGCTAGGAGCTCTAGGCGTGTTCATGTGTGGATCATCGATAGAGGAATCATATTTTGGATTCTAAGTGTTGCATCAAATCTACACCAGATCAAGAAAATGTACAATTCTAAACACCCTATGGTGTGTGATTTATATTAATTAAATGTATCATTGGATCCGACTATGGATTTTAGATATTAAAAAACTTTTTAGTTTATTTTGCAACCAAAATTTAATTTTCCTCTGCGTTTAACGGTTATAAATTTATATTAAAACCCAACAATATATATTAGACTTTTGGATTGTATAACCAAATACAAAGTTTAGAAAAATATACATTAACTTATTATTATAAAAAACAATTACACATAATATGAATAGAATAAAACTGATCAACCTCATATATCCTAATTAATTAATAACTTTTCAAAAAATTATAATTAATAATTAAATGAAATATATTATTAAAACCATTGATCACAGTTTTATTATTTATTAAAAATATAACTTTAATATTTATGTAACTTACATTAATATTTTTAAAATTGTTTTATTTTCTTTTTAATGACCAAATGTATCGAATATTAATTTAAAAATAATAATGATATAAAAATAATTGATATGATTAATAATAATTCTAAATAATTGATATTAATGCATAATGTATAAATAAAGTTAATTAATATTTTTTTTTATTATTATCAATTAATATTTATTAATAATAAATTGTAATAAATAACAAGTAACATTAATCAGGGTTATAATTGGAAAAAGTTTCTGAAATGTTACTCCAACGAGGCTTCAAGGCTTTTGAAATAAGCTCAAAAAATAAGTTAGCTTATATTTATATTTGGCAAATATGGCCCTAATAGACTGTTTTATAAGACTTAATTTATAACATCAAAAAATAAAGTGTCATATCTAAAAGCATTGTAATAAGTTTATAGGAAGCTTTTGTAAGTTTCTTACGACATTTTTAATACAAAACGTTGCATTAGATATTTGATACGCACTAATTATTTAGTGTTTAAACACTATAGGTAGGTTATTTTACCTTTTATATCCCAATTTTTGAGTCATTTTATTTATTTATTTTCCATTTATTTGTTTCTTAGAGCTAAAAGTTGTGATGTACCTGTTTTTATACTTTAGAGGGTTGATTTTGTTACAACCCAAACACCAACAATAGCTTAAAGATAACATTCAATCGAAATGGTCCCAAATAAACTAATTACAAAAATTACCAACGTACTAATCACAACGATAAAACATGACTACAACTGAGATATACTAAGTCTACTAGAACTTCTAGCTTCCACGATGTCTCTTCTACGATACACCTCTCATCCATCCCTTGTACAAACTTCTATCTAAACCCTCACCAAAAAAGGGTTTTAATTTTTGAAAAATGAGGGTTAGACCATGAGGTCCAGTGAGTTCCCTCTATAAACAACATTCATGCCGCAGATAGTATTTAAAGTAGTTTATAAACATTTATAAACAATTCACAGCTTTACAGGTTACACATAAACGACACATTTTTAATGGCATACACTGAAGTCACGCACACTTGTGACAACTTAACATGTCAGTCTCATACTGCCTTTAACTGGGACACCCCCCCCCCCATTGGCATAAACGAGACACCCCCCCCCCCCCGGTATGAGTACTGGCGGGACACCCCCCCCCCCCCCGACTTATGTCATAACTCGCCACTCATAATGTATGCATACATGTAACACATCTTTCGTATAAGGTAAAACATGCATTTTAATAAACTTCTCATGCGATAGAACATAAGCAATCAATAACGTTTTTGGTTAGAAAGACTCACTTGTCACCTTGCTTAAATCCTACTTACTTATGCTTTAAATCCTTAGAATGCAGACCTACAATTTAAAAGCAAAAAAGGTGATAAGTCTCATGGTTAGCTCTAACCAATAGCTCTCAGTCCTATACAGACTCCCGATTTCTCTCGGGTCAGGTTCTGCTTACCATCGACCTTCACTCCCCCAACTCCCGGGTCTCCACCTCCCCACCCGGGTTCTCACCCGAGTCCCACGCCTCCCAGGGTCTCTACCTGGGCTCCCCGACTCCCGGATCTCGCCCGGTTCCTCGCCTCCTAGGCCACCCCACTCCCGGGTACCCCGCCTCCCGGGGTTTCCCTTCCGGGTTTACTCTCACCCGGACTCCCCGGTTCTTCCCTCCCGAGACCCCGTCTCCCAGGGTTACGGCCACACCAGGAGATACCCCACTGGGCGATTCCCAGTTGAGTGGATTTGTGTGAATTGAAGTGGAAAACCCTTCTTGAACCAACAACTCGTTCTAACCCTCAAATCAAAAGCTAGATGACTAATTTCTCCCAACATCATCCTCACCAAGAGTAATCAAATCTACTAAAAAGAAAACAAGCAGATTATTACCCCCCTTTTGATTCTAAAACTCACCAATCATAAATCCAATCAAAACATCAAAATAAGAGATAGAGCTAGGATTACCTTCTTAAAGATTAGGAGTAGAGCCTTTCTTCTAATTTGATCTTTCTTGATTTCTACCCACTTGAGTGCCACACATGCATAGAGCTTTCTTCTAGTTCCTTAGCATCCAAGATTGAGAATGATTAGGAGGATATAGGTATTAGGGTTTTAATCCCTTCTACCAACATTTACATCTTAGCCCCCTGAACTTTGGGTTTTTCAACAAACTCCCACTAATCACCTTATTACTCTAATTTGAAGTTGCGGTTGTTATCGATTTGGTACTTTTTGGCATATTTAAAAGTGCACTCCCCTGATACTGCAACATTCTAGTAGCATTCCAATAGATGGTTGAACTAGTTAGGGCCAACCCATACTACTCTGGAATTTGTGTTTAAATTTCACCTAAAAGTCTTACACCCTCGTTTGTTTTATTATCTGTTCATTTCATCAAGTGTTAACTCAAACCAAACAAAGTCTTCAAATTCACCATCTAAAGTTAGTTTTTCATATCAAGATCTTGCATCTTAAGATATATATCTCTGTTGAATATGATACTTGGTTCTTACCATTTTATTACTTGAAAGACGACATTGATTCATCTTGTATACTTGTTTTTTTGTTCTATTTATCACATGTCTAAAGGTGTGTAAAAAGCATCTATCAAGTTCTTGGCGTCGTTGGCGCAGATAGGCGCAAATATATGGTTATTGAGAGATTGAGTCTTGTTAAGCTAATTTTTCTACCATATTTGTTGCTTGTAATACATTTCCATGTGTGGCCAAGTAACAAATCTTTGAATTTATGTTTCTGTGAATACGGATTCAATGGGACATTTGTTTAGGCAACAAGGTTATGGTAAAGAATAAATACCCTCTTCCCTGAATAGACGACATTTTCGATCAACTTCAAGGGGCGGGATGTTTTTCCAAGATCGACCTTTGTTCAGGGTATCATAAAGTGAAAGTAAGGGAGGAGGATGTCTCAAAGACCGCATTTAGGACTTGGTATGGACACTACGAGTTTCTAGTCATGCCTTTCAGTTTAACAAATGCACCGACCGTATTTATGGATTTAACGAATCGGATTTGTCGACCATTCTTAGACAGGTTTTTTTGTTCTATTTATCACATGTCTAAAGGTGTGTAAAAAGCATCTATCAAGTTCTTGGCGTTGTTGGCGCAGATAGGCGCAAATATATGGTTATTGAGAGATTGAGTCTTGTTAAGCTAATTTTTCTACCATATTTGTTGCTTGTAATACATTTCCATGTGTGGCCAAGTAACAAATCTTTGAATTTATGTTTCTGTGAATACGGATTCAATGGGACATTTGTTTAGGCAACAAGGTTATGGTAAAGAATAAATACCCTCTTCCCTGAATAGGCGACATTTTCGATCAACTTCAAGGGGCGGGATGTTTTTCCAAGATCGACCTTTGTTCAGGGTATCATAAAGTGAAAGTAAGGGAGGAGGATGTCTCAAAGACCGCATTTAGGACTTGGTATGGACACTACGAGTTTCTAGTCATGCCTTTCAGTTTAACAAATGCACCGACCGTATTTATGGATTTAACGAATCGGGTTTGTCGACCATTCTTAGACAGGTCTGTTATTGTGTTCATTGACAATATTCTAGTCTATTCTAAAGATGATAAGGAGCATGAACGACACCTTAGAGAAGTGTTGGAGGTACTAAGAGAGGAGAAACTATTCGCGAAGTTCTCCAAGTGTGAATTCTGGTTGTGGGAAATCCAATTCTTAGGACACGTTGTGACGCGTGAAGGTGTGAAGGTTGACCCTTCGAAAATAGAAGCAATGGTGAATTAGGAGCCTCTAAGAAGCCCAACCGAAATTCGAAGTTTCTTGGGGTTGGCCGGTTACTATCGAAGATTTATCCAAGATTTTTCGAAAATTGCTTCTTCACTGACGGCTTTAACACGGAAGAATGTGAAGTTCGTGTAGACTGAGGCACAAGAAAAAACATTTCGGACCCTACACAAGAAACTTCGTGAAGCTCCCATATTATCCTACCTAAAGGAATGGAAGACTTTGTGGTTTATAGTGACATGTCTAAGATGGGTTTGGGTTGTGTATTGATGCAAAGAGGCAAGGTGATAGCTTACGCCTCCAGACAACTTAAAGAGCACGAGAAGAATTACCCAACTCATGATTTCGAGTTGGCGGCAGTAGTGTTCGCTTTGATGTTGTGGCGACACTATTTGTATGGATCGAAGTGCACGTTGTATATAAATCACAAAAGCTTGAAATATGTCTTTAACCAAAAAGAGTTGAATATGCGCCAACGACAGAGTTGGAGTTACTCAAGGACTATGTGGTGGTGGACACATTGAGCCGGAAAGAGCACAATGGAAACATTCAAGAAAATTTCACTCGGATGGAAGTAGATTCAAGCCTACTTGGGAGGATTAAGACCTCACAAAGAAAATCTTTGCTAGAGGAGAACCTTAAAAAATAATCCATGATGAAGCAACACCTACAACTGATGGAAGATAGTACGGGGTTGAAACTTTTCCGATGGCGTATTTAGGTACCAAAGATTGGGGGTGCCAGGAGTTACTATTGAGGGACGTGGATAAATCAAAATACTCTACCCATCCCGGGAGCATGAAGATGTATCGGGATCTGATGTTGAACTACTGGTGGCCAGTAATGAAATTGGATTAGGCCGGATATGTAGAAAAATGCATTACTTTCCTGCAAGTAAAGGCCGAACATCAACGCCCTTTTGGAAGCTTGCAATCTCTCATGATCCCGGAGTGGAAATGGGAGCACATCACCATGGATTTTGTGACAAAGCTACCAAAAACCTTGAGGGGTCACGACACCATTTGGGTGGTAGTTGATCGACTAACGAAGAGCGCACATTTCTTGGCAATGAGAGAGACCTTACCGATAGATAAGTTGGCCAAATTATACATCAATGAAGTGATCTTGAGGCATAGGGTGCCAATATCTATCGTGTCCGATCGTGATATCCGGTTTACATCACACTTTTGTGATGGGTTGCAAAAAGAATTAGGCACGAAGATTAAGCTGAGTATTGCATATCACCCCCAGAAGGATTGGTCAGAGTGAAAGAACCATCCAAACGTTGGAAGATATGCTAAGATCATGCGTGATCAATTTTGGCGGAAATTGGGACTCTCGCCTTCCATTGGTACATATCGCATATAACAACAGTTACCATTCGAGCATCGGCATGGCTCCGTTCAAGTCCTTGTACGGTCGAAAATGTAGAATGCTCGTATGTTGGCTAGAGGCAGGAGATAAACAATTTTCCGGACAGGAGATCATACAAGAAACGGTCGACAAAGTGAAGGGTATTAGAGAATGGTTAAAGGCGGCCCAAGAACGACAAAAGAGTTATGCGGAAAAAAAGAGAAGACCGGTCAAGTTCCAAGTGAGTGACCAAGTGATGTTAAAGGTGTCACCATGGAAGGATTTATTAGGTTCAGAAAACGTGAGAAGCTTAGACCTTGTTTTCTCAAACCTTTCACCATTATTAAACGCGTTGGACTCTAAGCCTACAAGTTAGACCTACCGCCCGAGATGAACGGGATACACCCCATGTTTTATGTATGTTACTAACGAAAATGTTTGGCGGAAGAAGAAAAAGCGTCATTCCGTTATCGGAAATATGTGTAGACAACAACTGATGTGTAGAAGAGCCCAAGTCTATTTTGGAAAGGAAGTCAAAGAGACTCCTTCATAAGGAAGTAATTATGGTTAAAGTTTAATGGAAGCACCATCGAGGTGCAAACGTGACGTGGGAAGCGGAGGAGGACATGAAGAGGCGGTATCCTCATCTTTTTAGTTAATGTGAGATTTCGGGGACAGAATCAATTCTAAGGAGGGGATGATTGTAACACCCCCAAATTCTTGGTAATCAACTCTCTCGATTTAGTTGTCGCATTTTAAATCGTCAATCTTAGTTGGTCTCCAATATCCTACTTAGAAATTGAGTTACGTAGAGATGACGAGAATATTATGTATAGGATCGTTAGACGTTACGTTTTGGAACAAAGTGGTTTGTTTGGGGGTTTTGTTGTGTCGGGACACCCCGACGACTATGCCTAGAGATATTGCCAATGGCATGGTCGCTGGAGGGCATTGTCGCACCCAGATCACAGTACGTTGTACAGACGCCGTGACTATGCCCGACGACTATGCCTGGGGAATAGTCAGCCATGTCAAAATCCCAAACCATGGACCGGCCACGGTATAATCTGGGCAAAAATGACCTGCGATTGTGCTGTGGTACAATTGCGGAGGCAAGGTCGCGGTCGGGTCGGCGGGTGAATAAAATCAGATCCGATTTTGAGGATTAAAGGACCATTCTTTCCCAACTTTCTTGAGGTGCAATTTTCTCATCAAAAAGGGCAATTTCTTCCCTAACCCATCTCTCCTCATTTATTCTTGAGATCAAAGTCATTTATGAACCTTGAATTCCATCCACAACCTCTACCTACCTTCTAGAGTGAAGACTTTAAAGGATCCTAAAGCTTTAAGCACTTATTTGTTTATAGATATAAATATCTTTTGTATTTGTTTTTGTTAGTAGAAGTTCATACGGATATAGATTGTTAGAGAGAGAGAGAACTTGTTGTAGAGAGAGAAAGAGTTGAGTTTAGAGAGAGAAAGTGAAAAACAGATTTGTAATCGTTTGATTTGTGAAAGTGAAATTGAATCAGGTAGATTACATTTCTTGTTTTGTTCGATTGTTTGTGATAAGAACTTGAATCAGGGACTATCAATTAGTATCAGAGAAACACTTAAGTCCGGGTTCTGAACATAAATATCCATAAGCCATCGTCACGTATTCTTCGGTGAGAATAGTAACTCTCCATTTTTATCATTGAAGACCGGGTCTTGAACTGTTTTGTTCAAAAACCATTTTTAAGAGTTTTTGAGTTCGTATAAACTGTTCTTGAGTCTTGATTTGATTTCTGAGATTAAATGTCTTTTTGTTAAAATCTTTGATTGGATTATGATCGAAATATGATTTAGAATATCTTTATGTGATTGAATTACATTGGAAAATCGATTTGGATAATCAATTTGTGAATTTTTGAAAGTTTTGTTCGAAAGTATCGCAGTTACTGTTTGATCACTGAATTTTATGATTTAGTGTATTTGTGTGCAAAGTGATGGATTTGGATTGTTTCTTGTACTAACGTGATACTTTCTGTGAGTTTACAGCTTCTAGATCGAAGAATTTAAGTGGATTTTGGACTAGAATCAGATTTTTACGAAGAACTCGCAGACCTAAAATTTTGTAGAAGAATTCTGATAATTCATATCTAAATTCATTTGAAGTGTAGAATTCGCATAATTTCTATCAGTGATATACGAAAAGTAGAGGAATTCGCATAGAATATTTTGAAAAATCATTTTAAAGTGTGGAATTCGTATACCTCTATATACGAAAAGCAAGAATTCGCAGAGGTTTATTGTGCGAAAAGTTAAGTTATTCACTACAACAACTTCGTCAGGTACATCTACACCTAATATTTCTTAAAATACTAATACTGATTCTGCTTCTACAGATACAAATTCTGGAAGAGAAGTCCTGAGTACTTCAGCTGTTGCTCCAGAATTACCTGCTTGAGAAATAAATGCACAAGATGTCCCGAGTACATCCAAGGTTGCTCCTGCCGTTTATGATCAAATGATGACTTCTAAACACATCAGTTTAGGACTCGTTCTTCAATTCAATTTGATCTCGATCGTACGTAGAAAGATTTCTGCGTTAGGATTTGATACCAATTGAAAGTCCCACACAATCAGATTTCAACCACATTTTAGTCCTTTTCGTTAACGTTGTTAGTTTTGTTAATATCTTTTCATTTTCAGCAGATTTAGTTCATGTAGTTTCAATTTTAGGGTTTGATAGAATTGGTCCCTCAAGTTACAACTTTCAGAAACTATCACTTTTAGTCCCTATAGTTTTTAACTTTCAAGATTTTACAATTATAGTCCCTCTAGTTCGATAGTTCGAGATTTAAAGTCAGATCAGTTTCAAAGCGGAAAGTACAAGAATGAGAAAGAAAAGTCAGATGGTTGATTGTTTCAAAGAAAGAGATAAATCTGAAAGTTGCATCAAAGTCAGAGATTGAAGAAAATGTTGACTACTCAAAGCTACTAAAAGCTAATCAAAAGGGGGAGAATCGTTTAAAGTGTCATACATCGAAGACTAGCCAAAGTGACAAAGTTTTGAAGATGAAAAATATGAAGGGTACAGGAAGGATAGATCAGAGAAGTACAAACCAAAGTTTGGGAAGAAAGAAGGAAAGAGAGAAGAGAAGAAAGAAGAGAAGAGAAGAGAAGACTGAGCCTAAATTTGGGAGGTGTTATAATTGTGGAAAGTCAGGCCACTTCTCGAAGGATTTCAAGTTCAAGAGGGTTAAGAATTCAAAGTACTGCGCCAAGAATTCCTTACTGGCAAAGAAGCAAGAAGAAGGAAAAGAGTTAATGGTTGAAGAAGAAAACTGGTTCTTTCAAAGTTCAGATGACGAATCAGCCCATTTTACTCAGGTTTACATGATGGCAAAGATCGATGAGAATGCAGAAACTTCTTCTGAGCAATCTGATGGTGACTCTGAGGTAAGTACTGCTTGTGAAAACTCTGAACTTGTTGAATCTTTAATGGCTCAAATACAAAATATGGAGAAAGAGTTTGAAAATTTAAAAGGCAAACTTAGCAATGAATGACAATCAATGATGAGTTTTCGTGATGAAAACGCATTGTTGAAGGTTATTGTTAAGGATAAGGAATCTGAAAAGGATGCCTTAAAGAAAGAAAGACAAATTTTAAAATCTAAGATTGTTGAACTTGAAAGAAACTTAGTTAATTTAAATTCTAAAAAGGGTGAATTTAAAATCAAATTTGAAGCTTGCTTTCAGGAAAGGAATGAACCATATTGCAAAATCAAACAACTGGAGGATCTAAATTTGAAAAGAGGACAGACTGAGCAGACATTAAATCTACTAACTAACAAACTCCAAGATGTCCGTTTTTACAATGCTAAGTCGGGATTGGGATTAACAGAAAATGATGTTTTAAAGAAAGCCCCCGAAAACTTGTATAATTTTGATAAATTAGGGTCTAAACCAAAGAAAATCTCGGACATTCATGAAACATTTGTTAAAGTTGAAACTTCCAAGTCTGATATTTCTTCTAAAGGTAAAGAGGTGATAGATGATGATACGTCTAGTTGTGATGATTCACAATCAAGTTTTAAATCAGTTGGATTTCAGTATAATGATCTGACAAGAGTTATAAAAACAGGAAATTTGAATTTGTTGAGTTTCAATCATTGTTTTCCACACAATCTCCAACTGAATCAGCCAACAATGACACAGATATACCTAAGACTAAATGTTAGTATGATGAGTATGAATCAGACACTAATGTTGAGACTCAGACTCCTTTATCTGAATCCGTCACTTCTGAATCTCCAAAAGAAGTTAAGACTGAAGAGTGCTCAAATGTCATGAATCCTAGCATTCAAACTGATTTTGCAAACAAAATGACTGAGGAGATTTTTGATAAAATGATGAATGCTTCAGATCCTGTCCCTATTATAAAGAAGCTTGACTCAGACTCTATGATGAATCAAACATCTGATTTTGAAAAACAAATCAATGATCTACAAAAGACCCTTGAAGAGTTAGAAGACGAGAACTGTGATCTCAAATTCAAACTTGACAAGTCTTATGAGGAAAACAAAGAACTTTCCAAAGAGTTAAATGATTTGAAAGCTGATTTGTTTAAACAAAATTTAAATGATAAAAAGATGTTTGACTCTCAAAAATGGAATGTGCATTCAAATCCAGAGTTTGAGACTTCTTCCAAAACCTCTGTTGTTTATTCTAAAAGTCATGAATATCTTCCAAGTATATTTGAAAAAGGCGAGTCTTCAGGTATTTTAAAGAAAAATTCATCTTTGAAGAAGAAAACTAACAAGGTTTCATTTCATATTTCAGATCTAAGAAAGAGAAATGGTAAAGGAGAATGGATGAAAAAAGAGAGTGAAAACAAAGTTGTTGAAAGTGAATGTAATGTTACCGATAGTGATGATTTGACATGTAAAAGTTCGAACGATTCAAAATGTCAAAATTGTATGAATAATTGTACTTATTTTGATAAATCAAAATTGTTGACATTTGCTCATAAGAACTTGATTTGCAAACACTTTGGTGACAATACATTTTCATTTAACTCCATTCCTCCTAAGCCAAAGTTTGTTAAAAAGGATGTGCATACATGTTCATAATGAATTAAACCAAATTTCGGTTGTGAATTGGGAAACAAAAGAGAGAGTGTCATGTGTCTACACCTTCACAGGTCATTCATATATTATTTATCATGAATAATGTATCATTCAGGATGAATAATACATCATTCAGGGTGAATAGTACACGAGTCATGATAAATAATACATGAATCATGGATTCGTGTATTATTCATCCCGAATGTTGTATTATTCATCCTGAATATTGTATTATTCATCATGAATAGTGAATGAACGTTTACCTTTGTTATTCATACTGAATGCGGACATCCGAGGACGTGCATGCATATTCATAATAAATATAACACATATATAGAATTTCACGTAAAAAACAGTTAAAACGAAAAAAAAACTATATCGAGATAGATGTCATATCGAAGAGCACGAAATTCTCGTTTTTTTGATGTAGTTTGTTTGATTAAAATATTAGTAGTTTTTAAGATAATTTATTTTAAAATTTGAGGAGGTAAAAAAAATTTATTAAAAGAAATAAAAAATCAAACAAGGTATACGCTGAATCAAATTTTCAATTTTGTCTTTAATCATTTATCAATTAATCTTATTATGTATTAAAAAATGATTAGTTTTCTAAGTTTTGATCAATGGTTAAGATTTGTCCTCATGTGCACAATGAAAGATGATTTTTCATTTGAACTCACCCCTATATATATATATATAGGACGATAATCAAATGGGAACCAAAAATAGGTTGAGAACCGAGAAAACCGATCTAAGCCATAATTTGGTTTTGATCCTACGGTTTTAATTAAAAGTTATTTCACTTCTAACTTATTTCAAACTTGCATTGCCTTTAATGACCATGGATTAAAATTAATCAATGGTTTAGATTGGTTCTCACGGTTCTCAATCTTTTTTTGTTTTTTTGGAGAGGGTATCCCAGACCACATTGGGCTCAGACTAATCCCTGGCAATAAGGGCCGAAGCCCGACTGCTAAAGCATGCAGCCCGGGGTCGAAGCCCCCGTACCTCCAGGATGCGTCCCCCAGGGTTCGAACATGAGACCGCTACTAGCTAGTCCACATGTCTTACCACTAGGCTAACACCCTTTTGGTCTCAATCTTTTTTTGTTTCTCGCATGATTTAACCCCTATATATATATATATATATATATATATAGGGAGGATCAAACGAAATGCTAACTATTTAAAATAATAAGATAATAATTCTAAGCCAATCATTTTATAAATAATACCCTAAATAATTAATTCTAAAAATAAATAAATAAGGGTATAAAAGTAATTTCGTTATATAAAAATTATTTTAGATATTTATTTAAAATTCTACTTTTACCATATTTGTAAATTTAATATGATTTAATTTTTTATTAAATAATTTTTTTTATTTAATTTATTTAAAGTAAGCATATTTAATTTTCATCTAAAGAATTCTTTTTTTATTTAACGTAATATTTAAAAAATTACAATTTTCTAAAAAATCACATGTGATTCATAATGAATTAATTTTTTTTCAAATTTTTTTTCCAAATCATATGTGATTTAAAATTTGAAAAACAAAAATTCAAATTAAACATTAAAAAAAATGAAAACAGAATCATATGTGATGTGTATCAAAACACAATTAAAATTAATGTATAAGATCACATTTACTTCAAAACGTAATTCATAATTTTCATCAAAATCACATGTGATTCAAAATGAATTATTTTTTTTCAAAATCTTTTCCAAATCATATATGATTTAAATTTTGAAAAACAATGATTCAAATTAAAAAGTGAAAAAAAAATAATGAAAACGGAATCATATGTGATCTGTAGCAAAAACACATTTAAAATGTATAAGATCATATAATGATGCATAAAAGAAAATAAGTGAGTAATTTTTAGGGAAAAAAATGTCGATTAATTGTGGATATCACATGTGATTTTTGAAAAATATTGTAAAAAAATCTTAAGTAAACTAATTCAATAAAAATAAACATTTAAAATGAAAAACTAAATCACATTTATTTTAATGTTGTAAAAAATTATTAAAAAAATTTATGAATAAGTACCTTAATTAAATTTGTTACATAATCTATATAAAATAAATGAGTTTCCATATACAATATGTATACAACAAATGACATATATGCCTTTTTAGGTGACTTTTAAGAAAGTTTTATTTAAGGTGTTATTTAATAAAATGATTGGTCTAGAATTATTCTCTTATTCTTTTAAATTGATATCATTCTAGTTTGAACCCGACTATATATATATATATATATATATATATATATCAAAAGACTAAATGTCCCTTCTCTTTTGAAATCAGAAAATTGAAAAGCTATGAATAGTGCCTTTGAATTTTGTGGAAGTCTTCTGATAATCTTAGTTGACTTTTTCTGACAATAGTACTCTCCAACGGCTTGATTTCAGTCAGAAAGAGTGGTCTGCGAAAATCTCGAATCTCTTTTATGGGGTATTGAGCTTCATTTTCAAACAACTACATTTGCTCTTCAACTACAAAAATTCCTCTTAAAACAAAAAAGTCAAACACTCCGTTGGTATTGACATAAATATTAACATCGAATTCAAGTTTGAGTCCGTCGGCCAGGTCATTTTAATAGGTCCTAGACTTTCCGACCTTTATCGTTAGCAAAATGAAAACACCAGGCCTGGATGGGGATTCCTAAAGAAAAAAGGATCAAATGGGTTCCTCCTCCTTTTGGTATTTTGAAGTTGAACGCATATGGTCCTTTTTGGTAACACCCCGAAATCTTTGGTCGAAAAGGAGACAAAAATGTCGGCAGTGCTCCGAGCGATTGTCCGCGGGAATCGTGAAACACCCCGATTCTTCGAAAGGTATAATTTCAAGTTAATGCCGAAACCGATATATTAAGGAAAAGTAAGGTATATGATTTTGGACTTGAATCTTAGATTTTATAGTCTTGATGGATAAATGATTCAATTATGAGTCCAACGGTCCTTTCCGGAGCGAAAACGGAGCTATAACGAAGAAGTTACGGCCAAAACAGTGAGCAGGAAGGAAGCTGGGAGAACCAGCGACAATGACCAGCGACAATTCCCTAGACATTGTTGCATGGCAAAGTCGCCCAAACTGGGCAGGCTGCTGTTAAGTCGAGATTTCAGCCCTTTTCCTCATTTTCTCTCATCCAAACTTTCCCTATCCTCTCCCAAATCGTTTTCTCTCTTCTCCCTTCAAACCCTAACTCATTTTTGGCTCAAATCCTTGTGTTTTATTGAAGAGGAAACATCATCAAGTGGTAGGATTGAAAGCTATGGTCAAGGATTCACCATCTCCATCTTCATCTTCAACCTCAAGCTTATTTTTGGGTTTTCTAGGTTTTCATCAAAGCCTAAGTGGTAAGTGTATCCCTTCCATTTCTAAACCTTAACATAAGTTATAAATGCTTCATTGATGATTATCCTAGTATGTGGTTTATCAATTTCGGGTTTATTGGTTTTGGAGAAATCTAGGTCGAAATTTGGGTTTGGACCAAAATGGAGATTTTGATGTGTAATGTTTGGGGAATGTTTCTATATGGTTGAATGTGGTTATTTACGGTTGGAAATGTATGGATATAGGTGTTTGGAGACTTTTGGCTTGGAGGATTCAAGTTTCTTCAAAGGAGCTCTAAGTGGGTAAAATCTAGATCTAGCCTAAATCTAGCAAGGTGAGTTCAAGTTGATTTGTGAAAACGGTGTACATGCTAAAATGTTTGTTTTAAAGTGTTTTGTGCCTTACATGAAATTGTTGAACTGCTGATAAGTTTTGTTAACTGCTGATAAGTTGGTTATTTTAAAGGTGTTTAACTTTATAAACTCATTTAGCACACATCTTTGGGATTTTGGGCATTATGATAAATAAATCATGTATTTTGGTATTTTAATGATTTATTTTATGGAAGTAGATTTTGAGTATAAATGTGTTTCAATTTGTGTTTTGGAGAAATGCAAGGTTTTATGTTATGGGACGTTTTGAAAGAATAAATGTTGTAAACTCTCTTGGAAAATGAATTGTCCCAATCTAAACTACGTTGGAATTAATCACATGTTTTGGAGCAAGGGTTTATATAAGTACGGGTTGTTTATATTTGATTTCATTTTATGATTTTCAATGTTGGGTCTTTGGGTTTGTCGAGCTTATGGCTCGGTTTGGATTTTGTTGGTTTTGAGGACACTTGTCCGTTCTAATAGCTCATTGTAGAGCGTTTGGTTATTATTTGCATTTACTGCATCTTAGTTGAGAATTACATTTTTTGGATGCATTAGTTCATCCACTTTGAGTCATGTAATGGTTTAGTTAGTGCAATGGATCCATAGGCACGGTGTTCCTATGTCCCCGCTTTAGGCATTGGTTCATCATTTGGCACGGAATAGGCATCGGGTCACCATGGTAAGTAAGGTGTGGACCTATACGGTCGGGCAGCGTCCCATGGGCAGTAAGGTGTAATTCCCTTGTGCTAGAGTTCCCCGTTTTGGAACTCTCAAGAATAGACCTAGAGGGGTTGACTTGATGTTTTCGAGTGATAGACTCAGAGGAGTTGAGCTCGGTGGGTTTTTATTTGTGTAACCCACATGTTTTGATTTCTTACATGATTATGTGACCTACTTTTGTGTTCCGTCACATATAATGTAATCGGGTATTTCCCGTCACCAGTAGGTGAGGTTTTGGTTATGGAGTTTTATAATCCATGTTTTCGGAGACGTTTGAGTATGGGTATTTATCTATGTTTTAAGGTTTCGGTTATTGAAACTCATTCGAGTTATTGGGACGTCTTGGGAGTTTGAGTTATCTATGTTTTCAACATTTGATCATTATAATATCATTTATGTTTTACGTGCGCTTTGGGTTTTGGCTTTATTAAAAAAAGGCGTGTGTTTTATGATTCTAATCACGAAAGGGGTGAATGATGAAAGGAGATTGTTTTAAGATTTAATGTATTTCATTTCTAGTTGTTTCCAAATTAGTTGTATTGCATTTTGGGAAATCATGATTTTAAATAACATTCCTAAAGTTATCGCTTTATTTATCTCTGACGAAAACTCTTGAGCTCACTAGGCGTTAAGCCTAACCTTTTATTTGTCGGCATGTGCATCAGGTTCCAGTTGGGGATTGGTTCTAGCAGTGCTTTGAGGAGTTGAGCTATAGACTTACACGAGAGTAAGTAGATTGATGAAGTCTTCCCCAGTTGGAGAGAGTGACTATTATTGGGTTTTAGTAGCACCCGTCCTTATTATAGACTGTATGTAGAGAATAAATGTGTTTATTGAGGTTAAATCCTATATTGTGTTTGTAGATAAATTATTTATCAATGTATTTTAGAAAGTTTTAAATTAGTTGATATTTCCGAGTTTGAGGGTGTTACAAGTTGGTATCAGAGCTTAAGTTTGAGAGATTTAGGTATTGATTTTGATGCCTAGACTCAAACTAGCGTAATTTAAGCGTTTGAATGTGAGATCACACCATTAGCCACTTTAAGATTTGATGATTCAAGGTGAGTGGATTCACTAGGAACGGGAATCACGCCGAAAATGGCAAGGATGATCATGTACAGTACGTTCATAATAACACCTGGCCAGTGTTATGGTGAGCTTACGAGTTACATAAGTATGCTTAAACTGCCTTAGTACGATAACCGTTGGGGTAGTAAGGAAGTTTCTGATTAAGCAACCGTTAGAAAGATTTGATGATTTGAGTATTCGATGCTTAGAATGACAGTAAGCATGGTGAAAGCGTTAAGTGGACCGTTTCGGGTCGGAATGAATGGATGGAATAGAACCGTAGACTTTTGGAATCGACATTATTCGAGGAGAAATTGTACGATGAACCGATTAAATTTTCGATGATTGCTTTAAGATGTTTGATCACCCGGATGACAATAGTATGATGGAAAATTGAGGAATAAGATTTCGAGATGTTGAGTGCCGACCAAAGTCATGCACATAAATTTATTTCTAAAATGAGTTTGCATCAATTGTTTCTCATGTTTTCGAAGCATAAAATGAGTTATACTACGAAGCCTTGGTAAAACAATCAGCACTCATCAGATTTTAAACCGTGAGTTTAAGCATGCATAAAATTGTTTTGTTGCACGTGGTTGCAATTTTTATTGAAAATCTCTTCATCCTTGTTTCGTGTCTGACACTATTTTTCCGGATATTGTAATATTCGTGTTTTCATGTTATTTGGGTTGTTGGGGAAATAACTATGGAATTTTTGACTTTGACATTGGATCTCCTCCACGTATATTAAGGTTTTAAAGGACGAGTTGTCCCTATGTTCTTGAGTCGAAATGTTCTTTGGAATTTTAGTCGGTACGAGTCATGTTGAATTCATGAAACGTTATTTTATGACGCTTTGTTATTCACGAGTGTATTTTGAATTGCGTGAGTTTCAATTTTATGTGCGTGTAAGTTTATGAGTTTTATTGAAGCGTTGAGTCTCATGCGAGTTTTGGTGAAAGTGCCGTTTATATTTATCAGGTGCGATAAAAGATAAAATTTTGGAATTTTGACATTTTAGTCATGACTTTGTTTCATGCTATTTGATTTTGGGAATGACAGTTTTGGCATCATATGATGTTGAGCATCGTTGTGTTTCATTGGGTTTTATGGAAGGTTTTATTGGGTCTTACAGAATTCTATTTTACGACGTTTTGCGTCGTGCTCTTGAATTTGAGAGGTGTATACTTGCATTATTGTGTGCGTCAACTTATAAATTTTCGTTTAATATTTTGTCTCGTGCGAGTTTTGCATCGGTATTTTCGCAACCATAAGAGACGTTTTGAGAGTTTTGTTAATAGATATTTTCCCATATGTTATTTTGGGAAGTTTCAATATTATGTGATTTCTCTTTTGGGTTTGTACAGGTGTTACTCGTTGTATGCTACATCGTTTTCGAGTTGTTTTAAATTGTTGGTGTGAGTAAGCATATGCAAAGTTATGTCGTTTCGTATTGGACTTTCGCTTTGAACGTATTTCAGTTGTCGATTTTAATGTTATAAATTCCGCAATGCATTAAGTGAGTTAGCGGTATACATGTCATTGTAGCCACTATTTTCGGACAACATCATTTCATTGTACGACCTAAAATTTGAAGATTGGTTTAAATTTATTGTATGTTGACCAATCGCATGCATGTTTTTGTGTTGCTAAGTTTTGAGAAGCGAACTCGGCATGCGGGTCTTGTTGGAAATTTTATTCCATACCTTTATATAGTCGAATGAGAAATTTTGGGAACTCGATTACGTAACTTGTCTCTTGGGAGTTTTGTTCAATCGTCTCGCTATAAACTGTTTTGGTACGCAAAAGTATTTCCCCATTTATGGTATAATTTGATGCATATTAGGACCATGGTAGTCCATTTAAAATTTTGTGGCGCATCTTTTATTATTATCCATATTAACGTAAGCACTGATCAAATGAGTTTTGGAAATGGTTTTATATGCGTAGTGTTGGTGATCAATTTTGAAACCTATCGAATGAACGGTAGTGTATTTTTACCGCACGATTAATTGTTATAAAACTCATGTATTTGAAAGTTTTATAGATTTCAACTTGGCATACTTGTTGAAAAACCTTGAACTCATTAGGGCTATTGACTTAAAGCCCCTATCGTGAAAGGAGTTGCAATTAAGGGACTAGAGAAGTCCTTAGGATTTGAAGCGTCGGATGATCCGACTTGTAGTCAACCTTGAATTTGAGTTTCAGTTTTTGAATCGGGTCATGCGTGAATCATGGGGGTAATAGACTATGTCCCCCAGTTAATTAAGAAATGATCTCTATGCTTCGGTAAACCTTCGGGATGAGGTTTTGTGTGACTACCTATGTCTGTTGGGTTCGTATGGATGGGTTGCTTGTATGGTTGACATCAAGTTATATGTTGACGGTGTACCGTCTTAATGGACTTCCGTGATCAAGGAATTTTGTGGTCCGTCTGTTAGGGATGTAAGATTTGGGATGTCAGGATCGAATTCTTAACAAGAATTAATACTCAGAAACTAATATCAAAGAAGTTGCGGAAAAACACTTTGATATTTGATAAAACAGTAATCAAACACAGTATATAATGATCAAACAGTAAACTTGTATTGAATGCTTAAAGTTACAAGATTACACTCTCAACCTCAATATTGATGAACAAACTCACCAATACGAATTCTACTTCTCTAGAATTAGGATCTATGCCTTGAGGTCGATTTTTCTCTTGAAAAACAATTATCAAAAGTTATTTCTATCTATTCTACACATTCTATACATATACTGATAAAAAGATAATTACAAAGAATAAACAAATCTTCAGTATATCTTCCATGTATATCTTCTAAGTATATCTTCAGTATATCCAGCTGTAGTACTTTCCATCCGTATCTCTTTAGCAGCACTAATAATGCTCAGCAGCATTAACTTCAACTAGCAGCATTAACTGCAAGCAGTATTAACTACTAGCAGTACTAACTAGCTAAGCAGTACTAACTTTGTTCAAGCAGTACTAACTTTGACTAGCAGTATTAATTAACACTAGCAGTAGTAACACTCAGCAGTATTAATCTTCAACTTGTTCTGGCAGTAGTAACTACATTTGTACTAGCAGTAGTAACTACACTTAGTAAAATCTTCAGTTCCCAACAATCTCCCCCTAACTTGACTTTTAGAAGAGAAGTCAAGTTCTTCAGATCTTCTTCAAGATGCTTTCAACACCTTACATTTAGTTGCCCAAATTTGGATCTAGGCCCAGACTTTGATTGATAGTTCTTCTCACCACAATTCTGGCCATTTCTGAATCCTTAGTACATACTAACTTAGCTTTCAGCATCCCTTCGAGTTTCTGCTTGCTATGATCATATATTTTGTCAACTAGGTAGTACTCATGATAACATTTATCAATTGTAATCATGTACACACCACAGTTTTCAAAGAGTATCCAATGATCAATCTTTTTGAACACATACTCATGATGAAGATCTTTAATCCTATGCACCACCTTCTCTGGATCAAACATCATACATAAGTATTCCATTGCCACTTTGAGAAGATTTTCTTCAGTATCTTTCAACACAGGCTCATAGAGTTTCATTCCCACTTTGTACATTTCCTCTATGTCTGCTCTTGAACAACCTCTGATTACTTTTCCCCAGGTTGAATATGCTTCAAATGCACCACCAATTCTTTTAAGTCTGAAGAAATCCTTTCCATTATCTCTTAGAATGTCCCAAAAGATAATCTCTGGAGCCTTCATGGAGATTGGAACAGCCTGTACAGGTTTTACTATAGTCATATACAGCCCCACATGCTCATCTGATTGCTCTTTGGACTGTTCTGAGTTCTGCACAGGTTCTGCTGAAGGTGTGACTGAAGATTCTGCTTTAGTTTCTGCTCTTTCTTCCACTCTTGGCCTTTTAGACTGCTTTTTGGAAGCAATTGTCTTCATCCTCTTTGCATATTTGATTTCTATACCAGCATTCTCTTGTTTTTCCTTCATTTCTTCAGCATTATCCTTTGAAGGTGTGGTCTCCTCAGGGAATGGTTGTTGAATATTTAGATCATACCTCTCCTTCATTCTTCTTTCAGCCTCTTCCCTTTGAGATGAGTCCCCTTGGAGTTTAGCCATTTCTTTCTTGTACAATTCCTCAACCTGACTGTATGCCATATTGGTAAACATCTCCCCCTTAACACCAATTGCACCTTTCAGGAAGTTTATCATCTTTCTTCTTTCCTGATTGGCCAAAAATGTCTTGGAGGGTTGTCTTTTCTGCTTTTGTTTCTGAATTGGCATCTTCTTAACCTGGATTTTCTTGACCTGAGTTGCTGTCTGAGCTGCTTCTTTCAAACTCTTTTGGTATTCTGCATTTAACTTCTTGGCCATTATCCTTGCAAGTTCTCTATCAGTTTCTGTTTGACATTGCTCCTCTTTTTCCATTTGCTCTTGAAGCTGCTTTGCCATCTCCTCATCCATTTCAATTTGACTCTTTTTCTTGGCAGGCAGTTCAGCTTCAACCATTTTCTCCTTTCCTTTTCCTTTTGTCTCCTTTGCCTTTTCTGTTGCCTTTTGTTGAACTTTTCCTTCATTGATGACTACTCCCTTGGCCTTTTGAGTAGCCTCAGGAGTGTCATTCTTTGCTTTGACTAGTGTTTCTACAATCTCCATTTCTTCAACAGAAAGCCCTGTTACTTCTGCTTCTGTTACTGTTGCTTCAGCAGTATTAACAGTTTCTGCTGCTTCAGTTTCTGTTTCCATCTCTTTCTCTGTCTCCCCCTCAACTTCAGCTTTCTTTTCAACCGTTTCCCCTTCATGCTTCTCCCCCTTGTTGAAAGAATCTTGAAATTTGTCCCTCTTTTTGAGTACAAACTGTTTCCTTCTTTTCTTTTGAACCAGCCTGGTCACCATCTTCTTTAATTTTTCAATCTGGACTTGTTGTGACAGGATCACCAGCTTCATCTCCTCTATTTCTTTTCCTTGCTTGATGACATCCTGGTTGATGTTTCCCATGGTCTCCATCAATTCATCATAGTTATATCTGTCCTCACCTTCTCCAGGAGTGTTACCCCCTATTGAAGGATCATTGGATCTTTTAGTAGTGGAAGTCTTCTGCCTAGCAGAAGCACTATCCACCCCTGTGGTTTCTTGGCACCAGGGACCTTCAAATGATTGCTCATTCAAAGTTGCCATGGGGGAGGTCTTATTGATGTTACCACTTTCCTCCTCTGTGTTAGCAGGAGTAGTGGCAGCCTCATCTCCCATATGCTCTACCTCCTCCTCAGAGAGCACCTCCTTTGGGTTGGGAGACACCCTTGTGGTTTCCCTTTGGATATTCTCTAGGGGAGAATTCTCCCTTAGAGGGCTTAAAGGCTGTGTGGGTGATGGTACAAGAAGGGAAGGAGCCTTCTTTACCTGTTTTCTTTGATAAGTTTGGGTAATTGGAGAGGTTGGTTTTGTAAGAATGGACTGGGGAATTGTTTTTGAGTGAGAAGGTTGGGCTTGGCTAGCAGTGGGATGGTCTAATGAGGGCCTTGACCCTGCTGCCATACCTTCAGTGTTTTGGGACACCACCATCATTGTAGAGAACAATGGGGTGTCAACTCCTTCCGAGTCCCCAGCAGATCTTCTCATATTTGAGAAAACCTTGCCTTTAGGGGGTTTAGGTACATATACCCCAACAGGTTGAGGTATATCCGTCAATTCATGGTTAATTACTTCCTGAACAAATCTGGGATACATAAAGAAACTCTTTTTGTTTCCCATATTTGATACAAGATCACTAAAAATCATCTTTGAGAAATTGTACCTTCTGGATGTAGCCAAGCATACCAAAGCATATGCAATTGGACTGCTGAACTCACTCCATCCAGTGGTCTTTTTGGAGATGCAATGCATTAGGGTATGAACAAGAAAACGCCATTGGGGTGAAAATTTTGCTTTTGAGAATTTGAAAACACCCAATGGGCCTCCATACCCCATTCTAGTAAGATTAGAAAACAGTTCATCATTAGAGATAGACATTATACCAGCGGCATCGTCTAGACGTAGACTGATGCGAATGACTTCTTCAGTAACTGTAAGTGAGTGATCACAGATTCTTGTCTTGATCATTTGCACACCATTTTCCACAACAATGGTTGCATTAGCCCAGAACTGCCTTTGGTGCTCAATGTAGATTGTAGGTGATACAGTAAGAGCATGAGCAATGTGGCTCGACTTCAGAAAGTCGACTATCTGATGAAAACCTTCAGCTTGTTTTGGCTTTTGTAGCATCGCAATCTCGTTGTGCTCGTCGATGAATGTCATGGATGCCATTGATCTTAATGAAAACTAGCCTGAAAACTTCGAACTTGAGAGAGAAAAGGTTTTGAGCGCAAGAGAACAGTATGCAAAGAGTCGTTATGAACTTTTAGGCGGGCAAAAGGTATTTATATTATTCGGAATATAAGCAGTATTAACCTAGAGCAGTATTAACCGCGAGCAGCATTAACTGAACTAGCAGTATTAACTACTAGCAGTATTAACTAACTAGCAGTATTAACCGCGAGCAGTATTAACTGAACTAGCAGTATTAACTGAACTAGCAGTATTAACTACTAGCAGTATTAACTGAAAGCAGTATTAACCACTAGCAGTATTAACTACTAGCAGTATTAACTGAAAGCAGTATTAACCACTAGCAGTATTAACTACTAGCAGTATTAACTACTATCAGTATTAACTACTCTTACACTTTTTGACACCATCCCTTTTCTCTTACTTTTTACTACTTTGTTCATCCCCTGATCCTTTTCTTCTTGATCCTTCATGATCATTACTCCCTCTGGAGTATTTCTAACTTCAACCTTCTGCTGGATTAAAAGTAACATGTCCTTCATCAAAATTTTTTTTTTTTTTTTTTTTTTTTAAAGAATTTGAAGGCAGTCCATGTTCCTTGTTATGTGCCAAGAGCAACCATTTTCTTCATTCTGAATGCTCTTCCTCTTGAGCTTTTGATTGCCCTGCACACTTGATAAATCAGTTAGTCTTGGATGGAACCCAAGCCAAAGTGGTCTTGGGTTGACCTTTCTCATTAATATAATCTGTCAGTTTGGTCTGAATGAGTTGTTTAGGAATCTCATGGCTGGAATATTTTGTCAAGATTATAGGTTTAGCTGCATTACTACTAGAAGCAGCACTAGCCTTGTTAGCAGTACTAACTTGGTTAGCAGTACTAACAGGTTTCTTTGCAATTGGAACCCAAACTTGAACAAAGTTGCTTGCTTTCTTTGTCTTTAAATTACTCCTTGGCTTATTTGGAGTAATTTTCTTTGGTTTAGCAAACTTGTTATGAGCATGTGATCTTATAGGTGCTCTGTTCTCAACCATATGATTCCTTCTTTTATTCCTATAACCAAAAGAGTTTTGTGGTTTTCTTTGAAAAGTGACTCTTTGGTTGATAGGGTTGAAATAACAGTGTTTGGCAAGATGATTCAATTTGCCACAGATAAAACAAGGTTTTGGTCTATTGATTTTACTCAAATCAACTCCTTGTTTTTGTGCCCACTGATTATTCCAGTTTCTCTGATTTCCCCTTGGTTTATCATGTTTTTGGGGCTCAGATTTATTGCAAGAACACTGTTTACAAGGGACAGGATTCACAACTGTGGTTTGCTTATAATGGACCCTCTCAGACTTTCCCTCAGTCTTTTCTATGTCCTTAGACTTGATCCAAGCCTTTCCACATCCCTCATTGGTGATAATGTTATTTTCTAGAGGAATCTCACCACTCACAGTGTTCTCATTACTCTTTTCACTAGAGTTCTCTACTTCAGAGTCTGTTTCAACCACCACTTTGTCTAAAGGATCTACCTTAGTGGCTCCAACAGGCAATTCCTTCCTATCCTTGGTCTCTAGTAAGTTTGATATAGGAGGAATGTAATTGTTGTTGTATGGTGGTGGTGTGGTGTTATAGCCTATTCCTCTTCTAAGTTTGTCATGGATTTGAGTTTGGAGCAAAGAGTCCATTGCTTTAGAAGCATTGGAAAATTTCTCAATATCCAGCTTGGCTTTCTCAAACTCACTCTTTATCTTCTCATTCTCCTCTTTAGACTTTTTCAGCTTAATTTCATACTGATCTTTCTCCCACTTCCAGTAGTTTGTGTCATAGGAATGTTGAAGCTCATTGGCTTGAAAACTCTTAATCTGCTCTTCAAACCTCTCAACAATCCTAACATAGTCTTTTATATCTTTTTCTAATCTCTTAAGGTCATCACTCATCTTCTGATTGTGATCCCTGTACCTTTTAACAGTTTCAATACAGGGTTTAGAACAAAGATTAGATGTTACCTCTGTTGGAATTTCTGAGCTTGAAGACTCTGAACCTTTAGCCATGATGATTGTGATTTTGAGTGTAGGTTTCTGAGAATACTAGCTCTGATACCACTTGTCAGGATCGAATTCTTAACAAGAATTAATACTCAGAAACTAATATCAAAGAAGTTGCGGAAAAACACTTTGATATTTGATAAAACAGTAATCAAACACAGTATATAATGATCAAACAGTAAACTTGTATTGAATGCTTAAAGTTACAAGATTACACTCTCAACCTCAATATTGATGAACAAACTCACCAATACGAATTCTACTTCTCTAGAATTAGGATCTATGCCTTGAGGTCGATTTTTCTCTTGAAAAACAATTATCAAAAGTTATTTCTATCTATTCTACACATTCTATACATATACTGATAAAAAGATAATTACAAAGAATAAACAAATCTTCAGTATATCTTCCATGTATATCTTCTAAGTATATCTTCAGTATATCCAGCTGTAGTACTTTCCATCCGTATCTCTTTAGCAGCACTAATAATGCTCAGCAGCATTAACTTCAACTAGCAGCATTAACTGCAAGCAGTATTAACTACTAGCAGTACTAACTAGCTAAGCAGTACTAACTTTGTTCAAGCAGTACTAACTTTGACTAGCAGTATTAATTAACACTAGCAGTAGTAACACTCAGCAGTATTAATCTTCAACTTGTTCTGGCAGTAGTAACTACATTTGTACTAGCAGTAGTAACTACACTTAGTAAAATCTTCAGTTCCCAACATGGGAACATTAGCCCTCTGTTAAGTATCAACCTTAATGCGACAATACTTCTGGAATGAAGTATTAGGCGGGATGTCCACGTTTTGATGTCACCATTTTGGTATTAGGCGTCGACTCTTTTCTTGAGGACAATAACCGTTAGTGTGCTCAGTGCACGTCCGTTGAACCTGGGGTGTTCGCAGGTGAAGTGGTAACATTAAGAGAAGTAGATATTGATACTTAGAGATCGATCAGTGGTAATCCTGCAATCTACGAGGCTTCGCCGATCTATCAATCGAATCTTGAATGCATTATGGGAACTGTGTAACCGTGGGATTGAAGTAATCCGCTATCTATGGGTATTGTGTGTATGGCAACTTGAGGGTCGGATCTACGATTGTGTTGGGTCAGACCAAGCTAGTGCTAGGAATTGTCGCCAAGGAATGGACGATGACTCTTTTACAGTATGGATTAGTGGGGTATTATTGGTGGAAATGACGGATTAAGCACGTAAGTTACTCTTGAGGTAATATGAGTAACATAAGGTTGAGAGAAAACCGAGATTTAATGATTAAGAAAATAATTAAGCAATGACTCAACGTTCATCCTGACGTTGGTGAAATACATCGAACATTGAGATTGAGTTTTGTAACGACACGTTATGAGAAACTCAGCGACAACCTCAACAGGAACGTAATCGGGTCCGTATATGAGGCGAGGTTTCATGAAGGCAATCCTTTTGTATAGGAAATCAATCGATCTTTCCAAGTGTAATGTTAGGTGCTTGGTGATTCCAGATTTCAAGGAAGAAATCTCTTTTAAGGTTGGGAGGATTGTAACACTCCGATTCTTCGAAAGGTATAATTTCAAGTTAATGTCGAAACCGATATATTAAGGAAAAGTAAGGTATATGATTTTGGACTTGAATCTTAAATTTTATAGTCTTGATGGATAAATGATTCAATTACGAGTCCAACGGTCCTTTCCGGAGCGAAAACGGAGCTATAACGAAGAAGTTACGGCCAAAACAGTGAGCGGGAAGGAAGTTGGGAGAACCAGCGACAATGCCCTGGGCAACAATGCCCTGGGCATTGTCGCATGGCAAAGTCGCCCAAACTGGGCAAGCTGCTGTTAAGTCGAGATTTCAGCCCTTTTCCTCATTTTCTCTCATCCAAACTTTCCCTATCCTCTCCCAAATCATTTTCTCTCTTCTCCCTTCAAACCCTACCTCATTTTTGGCTCAAATCCTTGTGTTTTATTGAAGAGGAAACATCATCAAGTGGTAGGATTAGACCTGGCAAAAACTGACACGACACGCTAACTCGACACGAACTCGACACGAAATAAACGGGTTTGGGTAATACATTTCAACCCGTTTAAGTAAACGGGTTGACACGACACGACACGAAAATTAAACGGGTAAGGTCAGGGTCAAAATTTCAACTCGAAAATGACCCGAATAACCCGTTTATATATATATATATATATATATATATATATATATATATTTCCTTTTAATGCTTTTGATTTTTAGTGTTTTAGATTTGATTATAATTTTGAACTATAAATTTTGGATTTCTAATGCTTTCATTTGAATTTTGTATTTTTTGTGAATTTTCGATTTTTAATTTTAACTTTATAAATGTTAAATGGGTTAGGTGGGTCGTGGCGGGTTAGGCGGGTCGGGTTAGGGTTGAGATTTTCTGACCCGTTTATTAAACGGGTCGGGTTAGGGTTAGACACTTTCAACCCGTTTAACTTTGAACCCGACACGAACCCGACACGACACGACACGTTTGCCAGGTCTAGGTAAGATTGAAAGCTATGGTCAAGGATTCACCATCTCCATCTTCATCTTCAACCTCAAGCTTATTTTTGGGTTTTCTAGGTTTTCATCAAAACCTAAGTGGTAAGTGTATCCCTTCCATTTCTAAATCTTAACATAAGTTATAAATGCTCCATTTATGATTATCCTAGTGTGTGGTTTAACAATTTTGGAGAAATCTAGGTCGAAATTTGGGTTTGGACCAAATTGGAGATTTTGATGTGTAATGTTTGGGGAATGTTTCTATATGCTTGAATGTGGTTATTTACGGTTGGAAATGTATGGATATAGGTGTTTGGAGACTTTTGGCTTGGAGGATTCAAGTTTCTTCAAAGGAGCTCTAAGTGGGTAAAATCTAGATCTAGCCTAAATCTAGCAAGGTGAGTTCAAGTTGATTTGTGAAAACGGTGTACATGCCAAAATGTTTGTTTTAAAGTGTTTTGTGCCTTACATGAAATTGTTGAACTGCTGATAAATTTTGTTAACTGCTGATAAGTTGGTTATTTTAAAGGTGTTTAACTTTATAAACTCATTTAGCACACATCTTTGGGATTTTGGGCATTATGATAAATAAATCATGTATTTTGGTATTTTAATGATTTATTTTATGGAAGTAGATTTTGAGTATAAATGCGTTTCAATTTGTGTTTTGGAGAAATGCAAGGTTTTATGTTATGGGACGTTTTGAAAGAATAAATGTTGTAAACTCTCTTGGAAAATGAATTGTCCCAATCTAAACTACGTTGGAATTAATCACATGTTTTGGAGCATGGGTTTATATAAGAACGGGTTGTTTATATTTGATTTCATTTTATGATTTTCAATGTTGGGTCTTTGGGTTTGTCGAGCTTATGGCTCGGTTTGGATTTTGTTGGGTTTTGAGGACACTTGTCCGTTCTAATAGCTCATTGTAGAGCGTTTGGTTATGATTTGCATTTACTGCATCTTAGTTGAGAATTACATGTTTTGGATGCATTAGTTCATCCACTTTGAGTCATATAATGGTTTAGTTAGTGCAATGGATCCATAGGCACGGTGTTCCTATGTCCCTGCTTTGGGCATTGGTTCATCATTTGGCACGGAATAGGCATCGGGTCACCATGGTAAGTAAGTTGTGGATCTATACGGTCGGGCAGTGTCCCATGGGCAGTAAGGTGTAATTCCCTTGTGCTAGAGTTCCCCGTTTTGGAACTCTCAAGAATAGACCTAGAGGGGTTGACTTGATGTTTTCGAGTGATAGACTCAGAGGAGTTGAGCTCGGTGGGTTTTTATTTTTGTAACCCACATGTTTTGATTTCTTACATGATTATGTGACCTAATTTTGTGTTCTGTCACATATAATGTAATCGGGTATTTCCCGTCACCAGTAGGTGAGGTTTTGGTTATGGAGTTTTATAATCCATGTTTTCGGAGACGTTTGAGTATGAGTATTTATCTATGTTTTAAGGTTTCAGTTATTGAAACTCATTCGAGTTATTGGGACGTCTTGGGAGTTTGAGTTATCTATGTTTTCAACGTTTGATCATTATAATATCATTTATGTTTTACGTGCACTTTGGGTTTTGGCTTTATTAAAAAAAGGCGTGTGTTTTATGATTCTAATCACGAAAGGGGTGAATGATGAAAGGAGATTGTTTTAAGATTTAATGTATTTCATTTCTAGTTGTTTCCAAATTAGTTGTATTGCATTTTGGGAAATCATGATTTTAAATAACATTCCTAAAGTTATCGCTTTATTTATCTCTGACGAAAACTCTTGAGCTCATTAGGCGTTAAGCCTAACCTTTTATTTGTCGGCATGTGCATCAGGTTCCAGTTGGGGTTTGGTTCTAGCAGTGCTTTGAGGAGTTGAGCTATAGACTTACACGAGAGTAAGTAGATTGATGAAGTCTTCCCCAGTTGGAGATAGTGACTATTATTGGGTTTTAGTAACACTCGTCCTTATTATAGACTGTATGTAGAGAATAAATGTGTTTATTGAGGTTAAATCCTTTATTGTGTTTGTAGATAAATTATTTATCGATGAATTTTAGAAAGTTTTAAATTAGTTGCTATTTCCGAGTTTGAGGGTGTTACAAATCGAGTCGTGTCGTGAACCGCGTGAAGCTCTGTTTCTTCACGAGTCCAGAGGTCCGCACGAGTCAGCCCGCGCCAGTTCTTGCGCGAGCGAGCACTGTGCGTATTTATAAAGAAAGAACCGGCCTCCAACCCCATTTCTCACTAAACCCTCAAAACTTCCCCGTTCTCTCCCAAAATGACCCCTCACCCTCTCAAACAAACCCTAACTTATTTTGGGGGGTTTTCCTCCTAAAACCATGTGATCCTCCTTCATCTAGCAAGTTGGGATCTAGAGCCATAATCCTTTCATCTCCATCTTCTTCACCAACCTTTCTAGGGTTTCATCCAACCCTTTTCATCATTATGAAGATTGGGAGTTTGTGGTTTATTTTGGGGATCTAGAAGAGTATGGTTGATGGATTCAACTATGGCAAAGGTAATCTTCTCTTTTCTTCATCTATGGGAATTAGAGTTTTGTAATAAGTTGGGATATTTATGTATAATGTTTGGGAAACGATTTTATATGGTTGAAAAGGAATATTTATGGTCGGAAATTTATGGATCTAGGTTTTAGAAGTTTTGGCTTTGAGGATTCAAGCTTCTTCAAGGAAGCTCAAGTTGGGGTAAAATCTAGATTTAGCCTAAATCTAGCAAGGCGAGTTCAAATTGATTTGTGAAAACGTTGTATATGCCAAAATGTCCATTTTAAAGTATTTATGTGTTTTACATGAAATTATCAACTGTTGAGTTATTTGGTAACTTTTGATTATTTGAAGTGTTTAGCTTTATAAACTTCGTAAAACACTCACGTTTGGGATTTTTGGGCATTTTGATAAATAAGTCATAAATGAAAGTGTTTTGATGAATTATTGCATAAATGGAGATTACTTGGTCAAAATACACTTTTAGTGGTTGTTGGAAATATGCATCATTCATGTAATGGGACGTTTTGAAAGTACGAATGTGGGAGTCCTTTGATGTTGGTAAATCCCGTCTTTATGAAACATTTTAGAAATTGTAACCTTTTTGGTTTTGGGCCGAAGGCCAATTGTGATTTGAGAGACAGAGATTTTTGGGAAAAGATGTATTATGGTTTACGTAACCATATTGGCTCATATGTTTTAGCCAGACGTTTATTATGCCTTTGGGCTGATTATTATTCAAGTGAGTCTTTGGGGTATTTATTCAGTTTTAGTAACTCGATAAGGAACCTTTGACGTATGGTACACTTAGTTGCATCTTATTTGAGAGTTACATGTTTTGAATGTGTTAGTTCATTCGTTGGAGTCATGTAACATTTTAGACTGTAATGCATTGGATCCATAGGCATATGAGTGAGTCAGTTGGTTTAATTGGGAACTTTATCCCTGTTTTAGGACTGGAAATATTTGTGGTTAGCGGGGACTCGAGGTATAGATCATGGGTGGTTGAACTCGATGACCGTGTAACCTTTAGCGAATGGCTCAAGGTATTGATCGTGGGTGGTTAAACTCGATGCCCGTGTAATCCAGTCTGATTATTCATCGTGGAATTTAGTGTCCACGTTTGAAGTCTAGTAAGTGGTCCCCAAGTCATGTTTTTATATAAGCTTGCAGTGGTGCTCTGTAGAGTCGTATACGAAGTTAAGTCTTGCGGTAGTGCCCATGGTGAGCCATATACGGGGACTTGTGGCTTTTGTGGTGACACTCATCTAGAGGTCGAGTAGACACTAGGGTCATTTGGGTATCTTGCGGTGGTTGCTCGGTAAGGAGCCGTATACGGGGATCCATGACTCTATGTAAAGCTCGAGAACATCGATAAGTGGCTTAACTTTGTGTGTCCGCCACATTCGATGGAATTCGGGTCTCCCCCGTCACCAAAAGGTGTTGTTTTGGGTATTGAGTCTTATTATCCATGTTTTCGGTGATGTTTTGTATATATGGATTTTCATCCATGGTTTATGGGTTAAGTATTATGCCCCACCCGTGTTTTGGGTGTTTCGGGATATAAAAGTTTTATCCACGTTTTCCATAAATTGGGAGTTCGATTTCCATTTACGATTTGAGTGAATTACGGGTTGCATCACTTTATGAATGAATGTTTTTACTTCGGGGATTTCATCTATAAAATGTGTGTTGTTAGAAAACGAGTCGTTTTCATATTTGAAGCATATCATTTAGAAAGATTATGATTTTAATTGCATTCTTTCTTTTCAACGATGTATTTATTCATGTTGAAAACTCTTGAACTCATTAGGCGTTAGCCTAATCTTTTTATTTTTCAGCATGTGCAACAGGTACCGGTTGGGAATAGTTTAGTGACACTGTGTGAAGAGAAGAGTGCTAGTTGTGTGCTCGATGAATGATTAGCTTGTTGAAGTCTTCCGCATTTATTTTGGGAAGAGCAACTTGTATTCGGGGTTAAGTGACACCCGACTTCGGTTTAGTCCTTGTATATTATTGGAGTTTATATTTGTTGAGGATTAGTTATAGAATTTTAACTTGAGGAATACTGAGTTTTGATTTGTAGGAGGAAGTTTTGTTCCTTATGTTGATGTTATATTGAAACTTTTAATTAGTTGATCTTACCAAATTTTAGGGTGTTACATTCTTCCTGGTCAAGATAGATGGGAAGGATCCCTCTCAAGACCATAACCAGCAGGTTCCCGAGGGATGGGGAGGATGGCCATTATAGCCCTTCCTGTAAAGTTATCCTTGCTTAGCAAAGAAACAAAATGCCCTTTTCTTTATTCCAACTACATCTTTTGTTTCAAAAGGGAGGATTCTTCCATTCCCTAGTCCTTGAAGCCTACAGAAAGAATTGAAAAAAAAAATACCTGAAATGGGACATCAACTTCGATTCTTGAATAATCCACATCATGGATCACAGACGACATCCCCCCATGGCCTTTAGCCTCTGAAAGCAATCAACAAGTGAAGTACCGATCCTTTAGTTTTGCGCTGCCAATACTATTTCACGAACAACTTGAATATTCTTCAAGTCTAAGCTTTGATTTATTTCTATATCAAGTTCATACATTTGAGAGTTAGCATTTCCACCACTTGATCATCATTGTAAGTTCCTCATATTAATTGTAATGGTGTCAGTCAAAGACTTCACATTTCGTAATCCTTGGATTAGAGTTGTTCATCTTTTTTAAAGTGTATAAATATCGTATTAGGTTTGAGAAGTTTCTCCCTACACTAATCTTTACGTTTTTATCATCTTTGTGTGAGGTTTGAGTGATCTCCCTACACATATCACCATTGAGTGATTATCTCTTTTTGTAAAATGTTTGAGTGTTTTCCCTTTTTCAAAAGGTTGGGTGTTTTACATCTTCTTCGTAAGATCGATCTGTACAGTTTTTGTTTACCATTTAATGAACAACAATACTGAAGTGTTTTGATAAGTGTCTCAATATGGACGTAGCCAATTTGGGTGAATTGCGGTAAAACTAGTGTCAAGTATCTCTAACCCTCATCTCTTTACATTACGTATTTATATCATGGTTGTGTATTCGCTCCTATATTTGTGTTCAATCCTTATTTTCGTCTTTGTATGTTTGATGCAACAAAAATAGTTTTAAAAGGTTTAATTTTAACGATCCTAGCAACCTCCCCCCTCCCCCCCTCCTAGGTTGCATATAGATATTATATTTGAATTTACATTATCGATTAACAGGCAAATATGTTATGTTATTGATAAAAGCGTTACGCTTAAAACATAATGTTCAATTAGATTTAATGATACTTTGGCAATCATTTACTTGATTCCTAGTGCATTGTTACATATTTGTTGAGATTTTAACGCATGTCAGAGATGATGCTTCATTTTTTAACCTATTATAAGGGGTTGTTTGTTTTTTTTTTAAAACCTTTTAATGGCTCTTAAGCCTAAATCGTTCAGACCTTTTCACACTTGACCTCTTATTAATCATAACTAAAATAAGACTTCAGACTTTAGACCTCTTAAAAAACAAACGACACCTAAGTATTCTACCGATTATTCAATGTTCTCGATTGATAATAAATCAACCATTTTAATATTTATATTGTATATGAAGAGTAATTTGTTCACAACAACTCACATCATGGGTTACGTCATCGTGTCGTAAAAAAATTCATTCTTACTTAAAATCTAAGCAAGCAACATGACAACAAATGTGCATACATCGTATCCACAAATTCAAGAAAGCACAAGATGATGTATCACTTTCCCCTTATGAGAATTTCATCCACTGCACGAATAAACTTTCATAATTCTGTATACTAAAAAATTTAAAATAATTCGAGATAGTATGTATATGATATGACACAAGTGGATTATGTAAAGTCCTTCATGTTGTAGCCCAGTGGTAAGGTAACATCCTGGGAGGTCAGTGGATGGTATCCCTGACTACCCAGGTTCGAACCCCGTGGTGAGCATCTTGTGACATCCATGATCATGGGTCTGCCACATAGTGGTACCCTTAATTGGGATGGGTCGTGATCGACGGGGATTAGTCGGGTGGCACCCTTAAGTGGGAGCCCGGATACCCCGGGAACGTGTGCGTGTGTTAACTTGCCGTTCAAAAAAACAAGTGGATTATGTAAAGAAAAAACATAAACCATTGTAAGGTGATTATACCGTTTAAAATCATCATCGGGTATCACATAATTTAATTTAAATTCTTTTATTTTATTCATGAAATTATATATTTCAAACGTTACATGAAAAATAAATTGATTTGAATATTTAATTTGAGTTGGCAAATGGGCATGTTGAGTTGGGGTGATCGTATCAAACGCTTTTTGTTATTTTTCTTTATTTATTAAATAATAAATATGTTAAATATGATTATAAAAATTATATTTTAGAAATAGTAATTCAATGTTTAAGAAAAATTGAGCCACTATATATTCCTAGTTAATTTTTTATTTTTTACTCATTTAATTTGTTGAATATATATACATATATATATATATAGGAGATGTTCATTTGAGAAATGATAAATGTATAAGAAATAGAGAAGTAATCTTAGTCATTCATCTGGTCAACATTTACGGTTTTGACCGCGAATCACCGGATAATTCTGGTTTATAGAAGGTAGATGGGTGGTTTCGTAAAATATGTGGGATATGATTCACATATGAACTATACGTTCATATGTGAATCAGTTAATTAGTTCATATGAGAATCAGTTAATTAGTTCATATATGAATCGCAAAAGTTCATATATTAATCTGTTAATTATACGTTCATATGTGAATCAGTTAATTAGTTCATATGAGAATCAGTTAATTAGTTCATATATGAATCGCAAAAGTTCATATATTAATCTGTTAATTAGTTCAACTGATTTATAAACTTACAGTTAATTAGTTCATATGTGAATCAGTTAATTATTTCATATATGAATCACAAAGGTTTATATATGAATCAGTTAAAAGAGTTCAGATGTGAATTACACTGATTCACATATGAACATATAGTTCATATGTGAATTATACATGTTCATATATGAACACAACCCGTGTTTTTTTATAAAAATTACGAAAGTGTCCTTCTATTTTTGGAATAGCCGCAACTTTTGACCAGTCAAAGCCGAAATATTTGACTAGTCAAATCCGATCTTGACCGTATGAATGAATAGGATTACTTCTCTATTTCTCATATATTTACCATTTCTCAAATGAACCTAAGGGGGCGTTTGGTTCACATAATCTTTTTGGATGGAATGAATCTGTCAAAGGAATTTGATTTTGATGGAATTGGAATGGAATGTTGTCAGGTTTGACCACCTGTTTGGTTGACAGAATTGGAATTAAATCTGTTAAATGAATTGGAATTTTTCTGTTTGGTTCACATATTGTAGCTTCGGAATTGGAATGGAATTTTGGTAAATGACCAAAATACCCTTTTTGATTATTTTAATTTTTTAAACAAAAATTACTTTAATAAAATAGTCATTAAATAGTTTAATTTTTAACAAAAATTGTTTTTATTATTTTAGCACATGAATGATGCCGAGAGAGTGAGGAGATAGAGGAGAGGAGAGAGAGGAGGAGAGAGAGGAGAGAGGGAGAGAGAGGAGAGAGTGGAGGAGAGAGGGGAGAGAGGGAGAGAGAGTGGAGGAGAGAGAGGAGAGAAATATAGAGAGGGAAGAGATAGAGAGGAGAGAGAGAGAGGAGAGAGAGAGTGGAGGAGAGAGGGAGAGAGAGAGAGGAGAGCGAGAGGATAGAGTGGAGGAGAGAGAGAGGAGAGGATAGAGAGGAGAGAGAGAGGATAGAGTGGAGGAGAGAGAGGAGAGATAAAGAGAGAGAGAGAGAGGAGAGATAAAGAGAGGGAAGAGATAAAGAGAGAGGAGAGAGAGGGAGGAGAGACAGATAGCGAGATCAGAGAGAGGAGAGAGGAGGGAGAGGGAGATAGAGATGAGAGAGATAGTTGGTGTTTGCTGATAATCAATATTAGTAGGGTTTAGTTTGGAGTAAAGGGTAAATTTGGAATTATCAAAATATAAGATTTCATTCCATTGAAATCCTTGGGTTTTAGGATGGAATGTTCAAATCCTTCATTTGTGGAATTTGGTGGAATTCACACATTCCTTCCATAGAAAAGAATGAACCAAACAAGGGAATTGAATTTGGTCAAGAATTGAACATTCCAATTCCATCAGAATCTGCGAACCAAACGTCCCCTAAGACTATATATATATATATATATATAGGGTGCGTTTCATTTGAAAACCAATCAATTCGTGGAAACTCTGCAAACCATTGTTTTAGGAAACAATATATATATTTATGGAAAACTATTATGATTCATTAATAATGATTGTGATATATATGGAAGATGATAAGATTCATTTATTATAATCATGACTTTAGATTAGGAAACTTAACAAAATGTTTCCTAAAATAGTGGTTTGCAAAGTTTCCACAAATTATTTGGTTTTCAAATGAAACGCACCCTATATATATATATATATATATATATATATATATAGAGAGAGAGAGAGAGAGAGAGAGAGCAAGTATCATTTGTTAACCAAATATTTCTTGTTAACTATGTGAACCTTGCTCAACCAATAGGAATGCAAGGTTATTTGATGTTTAATTTATTTATTTATTTATTTAATCCAAAAGGGCATAAACGTCATAACAGTAGTAATCTTTTGTCATTAATTTTAATGGAAGTTACAAAAAATGAAGATTCCAAAATTACTTTGTAGGTTACGATTTTTGAAGATCATCCTTTTTCATATTACTTTTTTGATTCATTTCAATATTATTATAATAGTTTTGGTTAATGATTGGATAAAACCGTATATCGTATAGTCATTCTTCTCGAAAAGATGAACAGAGGTGAACTTATATGCATAACACGAACAGATGTGAACTTATATGCTTGGTGTTAAAAGATATGAACATATATGCATATCATGAACAAATATGTTAACATATTTGCACATGAACGTTGTTGTTAAACATATTTTAATTTTACATAAAAGTGAACAATCATCAACTACTAAAAGGTGAACAGAGGTGAACTTATATACATAACATGAACATTATGTTAATTGAATTTGCATACGAACGTTTCTATTAACATATTTAATTCCACATAAGATGAACAATCATCAACTCCTAATGTTGCTAGTCAAATTGAAATTTAAATTAGATGAACATATGTGATCTAAGAGTTGATATTTAAATTGAAAGTAATTTCAGTTGGCATATATCATAGATGTGATCTAAAGAAATTTATGTGAATCACATTTTTTTGTGATCATATCGTAGTTGCATATGAGCACTTAAGTTAATCATTAATTTTAACCTATTAAATTTTAAGTCATCCGTTTCTCTTTTAGTGTATTAAATTTTAGTAAAACGTTTCATAGGGTTTAAGGAATTATTTTTTAATTCCCAAAATACCCTTGTCCATTAATGTTCACTTACAAAATGTAATAAATGAAACGTTTTTTATTAAAAAAAATATACAATTAATCCCAACCATCCAATCTTTAGATGGATGGCTTCGATTAGTTCACATAGTTAAAAAAAAATAGTTAGGTTAACAAAAGATCTCAACCATATATATATATATATATATATATATATATATATATAGAGAGAGAGAGAGAGATGTTTATTTGAGAAATGCTAAATACATTAGAAATAGAGAAGTAATCCTAGCATTTTATTCGGTCAAGATCGGCTTTGGTTGGTCAAATATTGTGTCTTTGACCGATCAACAATTACGGCTTTGACTTGTCAAAAGTTGCGGCTATTCTAAAAATAGAAGGATAGTTTCGTAATTTTTACAAATACACGGGACGGGTTCATATATGAATTATATGTTCATATGTGAACCAGTGTAATTCACATATGAACTCTTTTAACTGATTCATATATGAACCAATTAACTGATTCACATATGAATTAATTAACTATAGGTTCATATATGAATCAGTTGAACTAATTAACAGATTAATATATGAACCTTTGTAATTCACATATGAACTAATTAACTGATTCATATATGAACGTATAATTTATATATGAATCATACAGGTTCATATATGAACTCGTCCCGCGTATTTTATAAAACTACCCCTCTATCTTGTACAGACCACAAAATGAATTATCCGGTGTTTCACGGTCAAAGTCGCAAATGTTGACCAGATTAAAGTCTATGATCATTTCTATATTTCTCATATATTTAGCATTTCTCAAATAAAAATAATCATATATATATATATATTATATATATCTAAAGTACTAATCAATCTATTGGAAAATAGTAGCACAAATTTAGACTAATATTCTGGTTGACTTGGACGATGGTTCACACCAACTCCGTCAACTCCACGACTTTGATGAGATAAGAGCCGACCATCTGGCCTTCTATCGTACACGCTTGTAGACTCTTTCTAATTTACATGTACACCCCCTTCAACTTTTTAGCTTTTTCTAATAAGGCCAGTCATGAATATCAAATTTACACATAAAACCCCTCAACTTTTCAATTTTTTGTTCACAAAGGCCAACTAAGAACAAAATGCAATAAAATTTGGTTTAGTTTCATTTAGTGTAATTAATTAATATAATAAACTTCCACTAGTACAAGAACTCACAATGGTCACGGTTAAAAACTATGGCCATATGCCTTTAGCCACAGTTTTTTTCTGCAATCACATTGTAGACTAATCTGCGGTGACTTTTGATACCCAAATGGCCACGTTTAAAATGTGTCACCATATCACATGAAAAAACGTAGCCATAGCCTAAAAACTGTGACCATAAACGTATCAAATTTTTTATGGTATTGGAATATTTTTCCTATAACCGTGGTTATAAACTACTTATCGCCACACAAACTCACATTAAACATGGTTGATTCATTGCATATATTTACGCTTCATTCTTATAAATGTGGCTATTGCTATCTTTTGGTCGCACAAAATAAAGAAAATCATGACAATAAACTACTTATAGCCACATAATTTGTTTTTTAAGGTGAACAATGATTACCCTATAACCATGTTTAACGTGACCATATACTACTTATCGGCACACAAATTTTATATTAACTGTGACCAATTCATGACATGGTTACCATAAATGTTAGATTTGTGACTAATGGGTGTCTTTTGGTCATAAAAAATAACTAAAAATGTAGCCATAAATAACTTATAGCCATGAAATTTCATATTAACCATGACAAATTCATGACATATGGTTACACTGAATTGTTAGAATCGTGACTATTTAGTATATTTTGGTTACATTAAATAACTAAAAACGTAGAAATAAACCAGTTATCGCCACACAGACTTCTTATTAACTGTTGCCAAATCATAAAATTTGGTTACACTGAATTGTTAGAAATGTGGCTATTGATCAACTTTTGGCACATTAGTTTACTAAAACCATGACCATAAACTACTTATAGTCACACAAATGTTACATTAACCGTGGCCATTTCATGACATACGGTTACATTGAATTGTTAAAATCTGTGGCTATTGGTAGCATTTTGGTTACAAGATATAGCTAAAACCGTGACTATATAGTATTTATAGTCACATAAAATTTAATTTAACCGTTGCCATTTCATGACATATGTTGACGTTGAATTGCTAAAATAGTGACCGTTGCTTACCTTTTGGTTACATGAAATAATTAAAATCGCGGTCGTAAACTACTTATAACCACGAAAATTTCATATTAACTGTGGCTAATTCGTGACATATAGTTACAGTGAATTGTTAATACCGTGGTGATTGGTTACCATTTTATCACATTAAATAGCCAAACCATGACAATAAAGTAGTTATAGTCACACAATTTTCTTAGTAAGCGTGGACGATTCATGATGTATGGTCACGTTGAATTATAATTACCATGTCTAATTGTTGCCATTTAGTCACACGAAATAACTAAAACCATGACATTAAACTATTTACAGCCACACAAATTTTATATCCACGGTATATATGGTTTCTTGATATATATGGTTTCTTAAAATTGTAGAACCATGGCTATTGGTTGTGTTTCGACCATAAGAAATAACTAAAATGTGTCCATAAACTACTTATAGTCACGGTTTAAATTGAATATCATATAGCCACAAAAAATGAGGACAATAATAATATTTGTCAGGGTTTTAACGTGTGCCAAAATAATAAATAAATCTTTAAAAAAAGTTTAATATAATAATTAACTTAAAAACATCAAACAATTAAATTAATAGTCATATTGTTGGTCTCGAAGGTGCTTAACAAGTTTGTAGAAGGGGGGTTGAATACAAACACAAGTTTTTAAAGTTTAATAAATTGTTTATTTATAAATCAAACACAATTTACAAGTCTGTTGCGAAATAAGATTAAGTAGAACGTAATATAAACAAACTTAAGAAACACTAAGATGGTTGCTCAAGAAGATAGAGGATGGGAGATTGGAGAGTATAAAAAACAAGGGTTTCTATCTTTTTAGAAAGATGAAGACACACTTCCAGATGGAGTGTTGATCTTTCTATTTATACTCTATGCATTAAATGCATGTCAGAGTACTTTACACGTGTCCTTCATTGATTGGCTGCATGGGTCTGACTTTAGGAGACATGCTTTCGGCCGTATGATGAACAGTGTAGTTGACAGAGTTGTTGTACGAATGTTGGCAGAGGTATGTCCGTTCTGACACATCGTACTGGGTGTGCAAGGGAAAGACAAAAGAGACTTGAGGCATAATCTAAGTCATCATCGATCGCTGAATATCTTTTCCTTCATAGATATAAAGAAGTTCAGTTATCACTGAAGCTTTTCCTCAGGTTTCTTCGCGTGTGTGTAGATTTGTCTTTGCTTCACTGATATCCGCATCAGGTCACGAGTAGACTTGTCTTTGTTCAGCAGCTTCGTCTTCGATTCAGCTATGAACATCTGTTGACGTGAAACTTGTCTTCAGGGATTACATCTAACTGTTTACATGAGAAACTATCAACGATACTGAACATACACAGTATTTAACCGCTGATAGTGAAACACTAATACATATGAATGTTTACAAGAGAGATCATCAGTGATAATTGAACAGACTCAGTCTGATCGCTGATGATCAAACACTAATACATATTATTTAAACATAATTTTCACTAAGTATAGAAATGGGTCTTTATCAAATCACTGAGAGAGTATGAATCAACAATCTCCCCTATTTGATAATGACAAAGTAACTGAAGAAAATTACTTTTTAATTCAAAATGAGGAATAATCAAGAGTCATAACATACTTGTCCCAATTACTATTTTGAGGGATCTTTTACAGTACTGATAGGGTTAAGTACTTCACTGAATTTTCATTAATTCAAAAAAATATGATGTCTTTGGGCACAGAAAATCGTCCTCCTGTTCTGATCGACGAAAACGAATTCACTCAATGGCAAGATCGGTTCCTGAACTTCATCGAGCGTCAAGTTAATGGAGATAACATGATGAAGTCTTTTACTGAAGGACCTTTCATAAAGCCTAACAAAGAGACTCCCATAACAACTGAAGAGGCTTCGCATATGAATGCTGATCGAGAATTAAAAGCTAACCTGATGCTAGCTTTACCAAACTCTGTCTACAACCGGGTTGATGATTGCAAGGATTATCCAAATATGTTATGGGCACAATTGGAAAAGATTATGCTTGGGTCTTCAGTTGCTACTCAACTTCGGCATACACGTTACATGAACAACTTTGAAGAATTCAAAGCCATGGATGGGGAGTCACTGAAAATTGTGTATGAAAGATTATGTGCTGTGATTAATGATCTGAGGAAAATTAAAGTGAAAAAGACTGAGCTGGAAACCAATCTGAAATTCCTCAATGCACTTCAACCGGAATGGAACAAATCTTGCCATCGCTTGAGGAATGATGTCAGAATATCTTCCATGCAGATCCAAGAAATGTACGAGATTCTGCTGACAGATGAGTGGATAGTCAATGATAAGAAGGCAAAACTGGACAAGAAGAACAAGAAGTCAGTGGACCCAATTGCTCTTCTAGCAAATCAGCTGGCAGAACAAGCTTTATCAGAAAATGCATATGATGGGTTGACTAAAGATAATGGAGAGGCGCTCGAGAAAGCTATGATCCTTCTCTCTCAGCATTATCAGAAAAAGTTCCAACCACGGTCGGGTTCCAACAATCTTCGCTTCACTTCTGGGTCAAAGAATGTTCAAGTGCCCGAGGCTAAGAAAGAGGCCGCATGCTACAACTGTGGAAAGCCCGGTCACATTTCTAAGGAGTGTCGAGTGAAGAAGGTTCGGGATTCAGCTTATTATCAGAAGAAACTAGAACTTGTCGAGAAAAGAGAGAACGGAACAGCTTTGCTCGTAGAAGAGGAATACTGGCTTGATCACTCCGATGACGAAGCTGATTCTATAGGGACTGCTCATATGTGCTTAATCGGAGATGATCAGACTGATGATTCTGACACTGATGAAGATGAGGTAACTTCTGAGTTTGATTTCACGTTTATTTCTTCTCAGATGAACATAATCATAACTGCTTTACATGATATACGTTCAAAGTTATTATCTGAACAACAATTAAATTTAGAAAAGTCAGATTTGATTGACAAATTGAAAATTTCTTTGAAAGATGAAAAATCAATTTTAATTCATACAAAAGACATCTTTCAAAAGAAATTGGCTAATTTGGAAATTTTAAATAAGACAAATCTTGAATCTTTGACTGAAATGACCAAATTAAAAGATGATTTTTCGAATAAAATAAATGAGTTAGAAGAAAAATTATATCGAAGGAATCAATCTGAACAAACTATTTATTTGAACAAACCGCGGAGTTATGAGTCTATAAAAGAAAATTGGGGACTTGGTTTTGAAAATCCACATTGTTTAAACAATGCGATAGAAAAATCCCCAACTTTGTATAAATACGATTATCTAACTCTTGTTAAATATGCTCCTAAATTTAAAATTGATTGGTTGAATGAAAAGCAAGTGTTAGAAATCGAAAATGAGAAAAGGTTGAATAATAAGAAAAAGGAAATTTATTTTGTTTACAAGAGTGAAAATGCTAAATATTTTCCTGACAAATCAAAGAAGGGCAGAAAAGTTTTAAATGAAACATCTTCTATTAAGTCTTCAGTGTCTGATGATTATATTGATATATGTGCCACTAAATCTGATAAGGAAAATATCTCTACAATCTTTTATGATTCTAAGAGATATACTTCTCCATTAGTATTATAAGGCAAAATCGTTGACCTTGAAGATAAAATGGAAGATAACAATATTCAAAAAGAAATTGAATCTAATATTATTCTTTCTTTCATGACTTCAAGTCTTGAAGAAAATTTATTTTCTCAAAAACAAGATTCTATTTATGGCCTTTCTTCTGATTCTAAGGAAACCAAAAAGGAATTTCTAAAATCTGAAAACTTTTCTCAAACTTTTTCTGACTCCGAGGTAAGTTCAGATTTATTAGTTGATCAGTTGGGTATCTTGGGTAAAATTGCTTCTTCTGATTCAAATATTAAAACGAAAATTCTTGATGATTCTTTTACGCTCAATGATGATTATTATAAACCAAAGCGTAAAAGAAGAAGGTCAAAGAAGTTAAAGAAGAAAGATATTGTTATTTCTGAAAATTATAATTCTTCTGATTCAATTCTTTCATATAGGACTTTGATCACACCTTCAAAGCAGATATGGAGGGTGAAGCGGACATCGGATGAATCTCAGACTGATGAGGATAGATATGTAGACAAACATTATAAAAGTGATTCATTTGCTTCTTGTAATAAAATTTCAAAATATTCAATAAATCAAATGATTCAAATTTCAAAACATGTCTCATATTCTTCTTCTGATTCTAGTTCAGATGATTATGCTTTTTCTTCTGCTAATTCTTATGTCCATTTGTCTGATCATATTTCTTGTGCTTCTCGGGTCAAATCTTACAAATTTTCCCCATTCGAACTGCAACTAATAAATATGGGCCCCAATACAAGTGGGTTCCAAAATCTCAAATTGATTATAAGTTGCAGGCACCTAATGTCAAGGGGGAGTAAGAGAAATTTGGCTTCTGAGTACTTCAGCTCAGAACCCGTACTTCAATGGATTACGACTTCTAAACATGTCAGTTTAGGACTCGTTATTCAATTCTTTTAGCTTCTGACTAATGAGAAACTGTAAGTACATATGCTTTATTCCGCTGCCTATATCTCTTATCATGATGTTCCAGTTTTTCTCATGTTTTTATTCTATAAAGTAAATGCTTTACCGATTTTCTTTCTTTTGAATAAAATGTGTGTCTAGGATACATTTTCAAGTTGCTTTGTTAATGTTAAAATTTTATATGTTCAACTTTCAAGTCTTTTAAAAGTCGAAAAGTCAGCAACATGTTTGAAACTTTTGATTCTGCTTTAAAGTTGTGTGATTTGGAATATTTATAGTTTACAATGCTTGGAAAATCTAAAAAGTCTGGATTTTGGATCGTAATGAAAATATGGGCTAAGCTCTTATATGTAAAACTGAGTGATTGAGATGAAAATTAATATATATAAAATACAGAAATCTCTAAGTTTAAAAGTTTGTACCTGTGACCTTTCTGGTTTGGGAAAGTAAGTTCTGTGGGATGCTTGTCATCTGCTCCCCTAAGGTCAATTGATCTGGGAGTGATCGAACCCAAATCCTTCTATAGAATCAGATCGAAAGTCATGTTCTACTGGTATGAATGGGTTTAGGATGTGTCGATGTAGCCTTTCTGATCTGGGAGAGTAAGTTCCAAGGGGTGCTTGACACCTAGTCCCCTAAGGCCAACTGGTCTGGGAGCGGCTGACCCAAATCCTGCAATAAGGTCAGATAGAAAGTTATGTTTACGGCATGTTCTTTACTTACAAACTTTTTGATTAAAAAGATGCCAAAGTGCACAATCTTAAAAGATGCCAAAGAGCACACTCATGTAAAGATGCCATAGCGCACAATGCTAAAAGATGCCAATGAGCACACATCTCATGATACTTGGTGATATGTTTGAGTTGTGATAAACCTATAAATTTGTGAAAATCTTAATTTTTTATGGCTTAGTGTCAGTACATGCAAAGTTCTCTTTTATATTTTTAGAATTGCATTTTCTTGAAGCTAATCAAAGTTCGCATGCTAGCACACTGAATAGATTGATGAAATTTTTTGAAACTGAACATGTTTTAACTTGATATGCAATGAAACTTGTATTTGTATCCAACAACATATATTTGATTTCATTTGATGGATAAATCTGTGATATTTTACTCAATATAATTTAATTTGTTTAGTGTTTAAAATTTTATATGTTTAGTTGTTTCAAAATACATATTCAGTATATTTTTCTTTCTACATTGATAATTCAATTCTTGTGTTCTCATATATATTTTTAAATGGGTTTGTGCATTATTCAAGGAGGAGTGAATAAGGAAAATTTTCTGAAAGATAATATCTGTTTTCGAGGGGGAGTGTCTATTTCTCTATATGAATGCTAACTTGAATTGTCATATTAAGTGAATTTGTGTAGGGGGAGTCAAAGAGCTAATCAGGTGAAAAATTTCCAAGTATAAGTCATATTTGCGCCAACAGTTGGTAGAGCAAAACTTAAATTTGCGCCAACAGCTTCTAGCGCAAACCAAGCTTTGCGCATCCTTCAGCTAGCGCAAACCTAACTTTGCTCTTCCTTCTGCTAGCGCAAACCTAAGATTGCGCCACAAACTATTAGCGCAAACCTCTCCTATTTTTCCTTTACTCTGATTTTGCAGATCTTAAGCTGTCTCGTCTCCAACATTTACATGACCAAGTTGATCCAGATCATCAAGGTCATAAGGGGGAGAAGTTAAGGAGATGATAAAGAGACAAAAAGCACAAGTTTATCTGCTGATCAAGTTTCGCTCAAGATTATATATTCTCTCAGCTATATCAATTCTTTTGTTGTTCCAGCTCCGACCACCACAGTTCATTCAAGTAGTTTTAAAAGAGGTGTATCGTCTAGAGCACAAGTTGATGAACCGATTGTTCTTTCAAGATACTTACAAACAGGTCCAGTCTTGTCAAGGCAGCAAAGACAAATCAAACTGAAAGATGCTGAGAAGAATTTTTTTTTAGTCAAAGAAGCTTCTTCGCTAAGTCGCTTAGATGGTTCGTGCTGATTTAGAAGATGGATATTGAAGACCACAACGCCAATGGTTACTAAGGGGGAGATTGTTAAGTCTAGTTTTATAGTAACCATTGTATTTATTCTGTGTGGCCTAAACAGTGTCTAGTTTGTTTATCTGTGTTGTTTAGGCCCGGGGTATTTAAGTCCGTTGGGTCTTTGGTCTTTGTAAGAATCTAACGCACATTCTTATAGAATTACACTTTGCGCTTCATTGTCTCTCTCTCTACTTTCTCTCTCTAGAGATTTAGTGTTTCTTGGACTATCAGGTTCATTCAGCTTGGCGAGTACTTGCTGAAGTATGGATGTGCAGGAGTCAACTTTCTTTGTCAGGTCTCGGACATCATTGTTGAGAGTGTCGAATCATCCTTGAATGATTTGGACCTGTTGATGAGTTCCAACATGGTCTTCTTTAATCTTGACAATGTCCTCCTCAACAGCTGTCATTTGAGAGGAATCGGCCTTGGAGGAAGAGGCAGCGGTCAACCTTGTCAGCTCTTCACTAGCTTTATTCACAGCGCTGGTGGATTCACTTATAGAGGTGGTGAGGGATTCCACCTTGTCAGCTAGGGTGTTGACGTGAGCGTCAACAGTCACCAAATTAGGGGGGTTGATACCACTTGTTGGTCCCGAAGGTGCTTAACAAGTTTGTAGAAGGGGGGGTTGAATACAAACACAAGTTTTTAAAGTTTAATAAATTGTTTATTGATAAATCAAACACAATTTACAAGTCTGTTGCGGAATAAGATAAGTAGAACCTAATCTAAACAAACTTAAGAAACACTAAGATGGTTGCACAAGAATATAGAGAATGGGAGATTGGAGAGTATAAAAAACAAGGGTTTCTATCTTTTTAGAAAGATGAAGACACACTTCCAGATGGAGTGTTGATCTTTCTATTTATACCCTCTACATTAAATGCATGGCAGGGTACTTTACATGTGTCATTCATTGATTGGCTGCATGGGTCTGACTTTAGGAGACATGCTATCGGTCGTATGATGAACAGTGTAATTGAAAGAGTTGTTGTACGAATGTTGGCAGAGGTATGTCCGTTCTGACACATCGTACTTGGTGTACAAAGGAAAGACAAAAGAGACTTGAGGCATAAGCTAAGTAATCATCGATCGCTGAATATCTCTTCCTTCAGAGATACAAAGAAGTTCAGCTATCGCTGAAGCTTTTCCTCAGGTTTCTTCGTGTGTGTGTAGATTTGTCTTTGCTTCGCTGATATCCGCATCAGGTCACGAGTAGAGTTGTCTTTGTTCAGCAGCTTCGTTTTCGATTCAGCTATGAACATCCGTTGACGTGAAACTTGTCTTCAGGGATTATGTCTAACTGTTTACATGAGAAACTATCAGCGATACTGAACATACACAGTATTTAACCGCTGATAGTGAAACACTAATACATATGAATGTTTACAAGAGAGATCATCATTGATAACTGAACAGACTCAGCCTGATCGCTGATGATGAAACACTAATACATATTATTTAAACGTAATTTTCACTAAGTATAGAAAAGGGTCTTTATCAAATCACTGAGAGAATATGGATCAACACATATGATCATAAGGAATAAAAATACCAATGATAAACTTATCACTACTAGTTCTCTAATAATATATTAGAATTTTTCTTATTAAAGCTACTCCTCGTATGCTTCGGCTTCTATAACTCATTGACACTTATGTAATTCTTCTTTCTCTTCTTAGAATTTTGTTTATCATCATGTTGATTAGAAGTTAGACCAGGTACCTGCAACAAGAATAAAAATGCATGTTATTACAAAAAAAATTGTATGTTAATCTTCCAAGGTGAAGATTTCTTATTATTACATATAATGCAACCTTCAACACTAAAGGGTCGTTTACCCAACTCTTACCCGGTAAGCGCTTACCGCTAAGATTCAACACTTTCATTTTACTTACCGGGTAAGATTTGCCCCTATGGTTGTCGTTTACCCAAACCTATGCATGTCGGATGGGCTATATCATCTATAAGAAAATAAAATACACTCTTGAACAATTATAAATTTAAAAACTATATAAACATGATATTCATGATTGTGTCAAGAAATTTGATGATCACAAATCAAAAACATTAATAAAAGAAAACATGTAAGATGGAAATCATGACCTATCGTTGTACAAAAACCAAGAGCATGACGAGTCGAGTACGTAAGTCGGCCGGAGAGGTATGTTTCCAACAATCAAGTAGTTATAATTCTGGATAATAAACTCTATCTGTTAAGTCTAATTTTATAGTAATCATTGTATTTATAGACTTGGTCTAATATTGTGCTTAGATAGCTTTTATCTGTTGTATTAGCCAAGGGTATTTTAGTCCCTTGGGTCTTTGTGTCTTGTAAGGATTCACGCATATTCGAATATCAAGAACGCTTTCACGCTTCAAACTCTCTCTCTACTTTCTCTCTCTAAGTGATTTTGGGATTTTGGGATTATCAATTGGTATCAGAGCCAATCTAATCTGAGAGAATTGAGAGATTCATATTTTGATCTCTGAATTTGTGAATTAATCTGAAAATTTGATCGATTTTCTTGAATTTTTCAAGAAAATCTCGTTTTTGGATTTTTCATCAAATTCGATCTGTTTTCTGAAATTTTTTGCTTGTAAATTGGTTTGTTGGATTAGTATTCATTGCCAAATCATCTTTGTTTCACATCAATTTGCACGAAAATTGTGTTTGATATTCAATTTTGAATTTTATCGAGTCTTAAATCGTTCGAACGTATTGTTCTGTTTGATTTCAAATTTGTTGACTCTGCGGATTTTGATCAAAATTGGTTGATTAAATTTGTTAGAAACACGTTTTCGATCGTATTTGTGTAAGAAAATTGCATTAAATTTGTATTTGTGATCAAATTTGGAAGTTTTTCTGAGATTCTATCAAGTTTGCGCTAGATCTAAGTTTTGCGCCAGTTCATCATATCTTTTGCGCTAGATTCTTCAGTCTACTATTTCACATGATTTTTGCTAAGTGCAGGAAAGTTCGCGCAAAGTTCAAAAGGTTATCATTTGCGCCATCTACTTCTCACGCGAAAATTCTTTTGCGTCATCATCACATCGCGCAAAGTCAAGTTCTCGCCACCTAAGACTCACGCAAATCTCTTACGACACCAGTTACTTGCGCAAATCAAGTTTGCGCCACTTTCTTGTCACGCAAAGACTCCTTTGCGCCATCTGCTTCTCGCGAAAAACAAACTTTGTGCCACTACTTATTCGCGCAAACCTAACTTTGCGCCAGCTTACTCTCACGCAAACCTCTAGTTTGCGCCAGCTCAGTCCAGACTTGGAAATTTTTCTGTCTCCATGGATTCTGCAAAGTTGGCTTTTCAAGCCCAGTTCTACAAAAACGATGTAATGATGTCATTGAGCACAGAAACTCGTCCTCCAGTACTGATCAACGAAAATTAATTCACTCAATGGCAAGATCGGTTCCTGAACTTCATCGAGCGTCAAGTTAATGGAGATAACATGATGAAGTCTCTCACTGAAGGACCTTTCGTAAAGCCTAACAAAGAGACTCCCGTAACAACTGAAGAGGCTTCACGTATGAAAGCTGATCGAGAATTAAAAGCTAACCTGATGCTAGCTTTACCAAACTCTGTCTACAACCGGGTTGATCATTGCAAGGATTATCCAAATCTGTTGTGGGCACAATTGGAAAAGATTATGCTTGGTTCATCGGTCGCAACCCAACTCCGACATACACGTTATATGAACAATTTTGAGGAGTTTAAATCAAAAGAAACTGAGTCTCTAAAGAGTGTTTTCGACAGATTTTGCACAGTACTGAATGATATGCGCAAGATAAATGTGAACAAGACAGAGCTCGAGACAAACCTGAAATTACTCAACGCTCTTCAGCCAGAATGGAACAAGTTTTGTCACAGATTGAGAAATAATATTCGGGTTTCTTCAATGCAAATCCAAGAGATGTACGAGATCTTGATGACTGATGAGAGCATAGTACTTGAGAAGAAAGCAAAACTGGACAAGAAGAACAAGAAAACAGTGGACCCGGTTGCTCTCCTCATGAACCAACTGGGAGAACAAGCATTGTCTGATAATGCTTATAATGGGGCCACTGATGATGATGGTGAGGCGCTCGAGAAAGCTATGATTCTTCTCTCTCAACACTATCAGAAGAAGTTCCAACCTCGTTCGGGTTCAAACAGTCTTCGCTTCACTTCTGGGTCCAAGAATGTTCAAGTGCCCGAGGCTAAGAAACCGGCTGCATGCTACAACTGTGAAAAGCCCGGTCACATCTCTAAGGAGTGTAGAGTGAAGAAGGTTCGGGATTCGACATATTATAGGAAGAAATTGGAACTGGCCGAAAAGAGAGAGAAGGGTATTGTTTTGCTAGCCGAAAAAGAGTTTTGGCTAGATCACTCTGATGATGAAGCTAAAAATATTGAGACTGCTCCGATGTGCTTCATCGGAGATGATCAAAGTGATGATGATGATTCTTCTACTGATGAAGATGAGGTAATTTCTTATTTTGATTACACTTTCATTTCCTCACAAATGAACATTATTATAACTGGTTTATCTGATCTTCGCTCGAAGTTAATATCTAAAAAGAATTTAAATTCAGAAAAGTCAAATTTGATTGATAAATTAAAAATTTCTTTGAAAGATGAAAATTTTATTTTGGTTCATATAAAAGACATCTTTCAAAAGAAATTAGATGATTTAGAAAAATCAAATATGACTTATCTTGATTCTTTGACTGAAATGACCAAATTAAAAGATAATTTTTCTGATAAAATAAATGAGTTGGAAGAAAAATTATATCGAAGGAATCATTCTGAGCAAACTATTTATTTGAACAAACCGCGGAGTTATGAGTCTATAAAAGAAAAATGGGGACTTGGTTTTGAAAATCCACATTGTTTAAACAATGCAATAGAAAAATCCCCTACTTTATATAAATACGATTATCTAACACTTGCTAAATATGCTCCTCAATTTAAAATTGATTGGATGAATGAAAAGCAAGTGTTAGAAATCGAAAATGAGAAAAGGATGAATAACAAGAGAAAGGAAATTTCTTTTGTTTATACAAGCGAAAATGCAAAATATTTTCCTGACAAATCAAAGAAAGGCAGAACAAGTTTAAATGACATATCTCCCATTAAGTCTTCAGTATCTGATGATTTTGTTGATGTTTATGCCACTAAATCTGATAAGGAAAATATCTCTCCAATCTTTTATGATTCTAAGATATATACACCTCCATTAGTATTAGAAAGCAAAATCATTGACCTTGAAGATAAAATAGAAGATCAAAATATTCAAAAAGAAATTGAATCCGATGTTATTATTTCTTTTATGACTTCAAGTCTTGAAGAAAATTTATTTTCTCAAAAACAAGATTCTATTTCTGGCCTTTCTTCTGATTTTCAAGTAAACAAAACAGAATTTCTTAAATCTGAAATCTTTTCTCAAAATTTTTCTGACTCCGAGGTAAGTTCAAATTTATTGGTTGATCAGTTGGGTCTCTTAGGTAAAATTGCTTCTTCTAATTCAAATATTAAATCGAATATTCTTGATGATTCTTTTACGCTCAATGATGATTATTATAAACCAAAGCGTAAAAGAAGACGGTCAAAGAAGTCAAAGAAACAAGATCAAGTCATTTCTGACAATTCTAATTCTTCTGATTCAATGATTTCAGATAGGACTCTGAGCGCTCCTTCAAGGCAGATATGGAGAGTCAAGCGGACATCAGATGATTCTATGACTGATGAAGATAGATATGTAGACAAACATTATAAAAGTGATTCATTTGCTTCTTGTAATAAAATTTCAAAATATTCAATAAAGCAAATGATTCAAATTTCCAAAAATGTCTCATATTCTTCTTCTGATTCTAGTTCAGATGATTATTCTCTTCTGCTAATTCTTATGTTCATTTGTCTGATCATATTTCTTGTGCTTCTCGTGTCAAATCTTACAAGTTTTTCCCCACAAGAACTGCAACTAACTTTCATGGACCCCAATTCAAATGGGTACCAAAATCTCAAATTGATTCTAAGTTGCAGGCATCTAATGTCAAGGGGGAGTAAGAGAAAGTTGGCTTCTAAGTACATCAACTTAGAACTCGTACTTCAAAGCCTTTAGCTTCTAACTAATGAGAAACTGTAAGTACATCTGCTTTATTCCGCTGCATATATCTCTGATCATGATGTTATTTCAGTTTTCTCATGTGTTTTTTTCATGAATCTGAGCAAGTTCAACTAACTCTTGAATTTGTACAACCCAAATCTTTCTTTTGAGACACAAATTCATTATACGTTATGTGGAAGATAATATTATTGAATTTTATTTTGTTTCGACTAAATAACATTTTGCCGAATTCTTTACATTTGTCTTAAATTTTCAAACTCGACATTTGAACTTAAAAGTTTAAATTTTTACAAATTTTATTCTCTAAAGTAAAATCTTTTCAAGTTTTCTTTCTTTTGAATAAAATGTGTGTCTAGGATAAATTTTCAAGTTGCTTTGTTAATGTTAAAGTTTTATATGTTCAACTTTCAAGTCTTTTAAAAGTCGAAAAGTCAAACATGTTTGAAACTTTTGATTCTGCTTTAAAGTTGTGTGATTCGGAATATTTATAGTTTACAATGCTTGGAAATCCTAAAAAGTCTGAATTATGGATTGTAATGAAAATATGGGCTAAGCACTTAGATGTAAAACTGAGTGATTGAGATGAAAATTATATATATATAATACAGAAATCTCTAAGTTTAAAAGTTTGTACCTGTGACCTTTCTAGTTTGGGAAAGTAAGTTCTGTGGGATGCTTGTCATCTGCTCCCCTAAGGTCAATTGATCTGGGAGTGATCGAACCCAAATCCTTCTATAGAATCAGATCGAAAGTCATGTTTTACTGGTATGAATGGGTTTAGGATGTGTCGATGTAGCCTTTCTGATCTGGGAGAGTAAGTTCCAAGGGGTGCTTGACACCTAGTCCCCTAAGGCCAACTGGTCTGGGAGCGGCTGACCCAAATCCTGCAATAAGGTCAGATAGAAAGTTATGTTTACGGCATGTTCTTTACTTACAAACTTTTTGATTAAAAAGATGCCAAAGTGCACAATCTTAAAAGATGCCAAAGAGCACACTCATGTGAAGATGGCAATGTGCACAATGCTAAAAGATGCCAATGAGCACACATCTCATGATACTTAGTGATATGTTTTAGTTGCGATAAACCTATAAATTTGTGAAAATCTTAAATTTTGATGGCTTAGTGTGACTACATGCAAAGTTTTCTATTATATTTTTAGAATTGTATTTTCTTGAAGCTAATCGAAGTTCGCATGCGAGCACACTGAATAGATTGATGAAAGTTTTTGAAACTGAACATGTTTTAACATGATATGCAATAAAACTTGTATTTGTATCCAAGAACATATATTTGATTTCATTTGATGGATAACTTTGTGATATTTTACTAAATAGAATTTAATTTGTTTAGTGTTTAAACTTTTATACTTTTAGTTGTTTCAAAATACATATTCAGTATATTTTTCTTTCTACGTTGAAATTTCAATTTTTGTGTTCTCATATATATTTGTAAATGGGTTTGTGCATTATTCAAGGGGGAGTGAATAAGGAGAATTTTCTGAAAGATAATATCTGTTTTCGAGGGGGAGTATCTGTTTTTCTATATGAATGCTAACTTGATTTGTCATATTTAGTGCATTTGTGTAGGGGGAGTCAAAAAGCTAATCAGGTGAAAATTTTCCAAGTACAAGTCATTTTTGAGCCAACAGTTGGTAGAGCAAAACTTAGATTTGAGCCAACAGCTTCTAGCGCAAAACAAGCTTTGTGCATCCTTCAGCTAGCGCAAAACAAGCTTTGCGCTTTCTTCTGCTAGCGCAAATCTAAGTTTTCGCCACCAATGTGTAGCGCAAACCTTCCCTGTTTCTCCTTAAATCTGATTTTGCAGATCTTAAGCTGTCTCGTTGTTAGAGCACAGTTTCATTGGATTCAAGATCATCCAATCTGAAGATCACAATCTGAAGCTAAAGCAGAAAGTTGACTCTTAAATATATCTCTAAATCTTTAGAGAGATAAAGTAGAGAGAGAAAGTAGGAGCGCCAAATGTAATATGAGATATTCAAAGTGAGTGCCAAAGTTACAAGAATAAAGGCCTAAGGGGACTTAAATACCCCTAGCCTTAACAAAACAGATTACACTATTAAGAACAGTCTAGGCTAGAAAATAAATACAATGATTACTATAAAAACAGATCTAACAATCTCCCCCTTAGTAATCATTGGCGCCGTGGTCTTCAAAAACAATCTTCTAAAACAACATAGACCAACCAGACGACTTTGGAGAATCACTGACACTCTTCTCTTTGACGAAGTCTATTCAGCCCAATTAACACTTCCAAACGTCGCAGAGTGGAGCGGAAATTCAATCTCTCTTGAATTATATCTAAAGTCTTCTGGAGAAGTCGGATTTCATCATTATCAACCAGAAATGCATTACCTCTTGTTTCCAAAAATCTTCTTTTAGCCTCCTTCAGATGTTGCTCCAACTGAAGCTTAATCACCTTTAAAGTTCCATCAGAGTAATGAGCAATTTCTTCAAATCTGAGAAAGCATTTTTCATTTGAGCCATTCTTGTACACAACTCCATATGGATCTTCAACTATGGTGAGAAGGAAAGCTCTTTATAGAGCTAAGGGGAAGGTTTGGAACCGTAGTAGCAGAATGGATAAGACTCTAAGTTTGGCAAGCTTCGGTTGGGCCTATGAAGATTAACAACCGGCTGAAAACTTTCAATGGCCATATGGAAATCAAAAACTCGAAAGAATCGGATTTGCCGTCGAATGAATCTTTTGATGACGAACAAAGCTTGTGAAACATCCTGTGATCTATGATAGAGATTCCTGAAATGGTCATATAAGAACTCAATGTCATCTATAGAAAGGTCAGTGAAGTCTGCCTCTGAGAATTTATACCGCCTGCAGTCTCTTCTTTCAACTTCAAAGTCAGGATACCAGATATTCACAAACTTGTTGATTGTGACACTGATGACTCGAACAATCAAGTGTGGAGAAGAAACGGTATTATTCCTTTTGCGCTGGCACTTAATGAACATTAAGTATTCAAATTGATAGGCATCTGACTCTTTCTCTACTCCAAGAATTGCATAGATGTTAATTGGCCTTCTTCTAGAAACAAAGATGTTACTCTGAGTGTCTTCTAGAAAAGCTGATCTTAGTCTTGAAGCCATGTATCTATGTTGCAAACTCCTCTGTCTCTGTTGTCTAGATAATGTTGGTCCTTCTTCTAGAATAGACGGTGGAATCACAGGATCAGAAGGTGGAACATCAGCTTGTGCTCTTGACGACTGACCAACTTCAAATGAACTTGAAGGAATAGTGGTAGTCGAAGCTGAACTAGTAGCAGGAGTAGATGTGGCTTTAGCAGTTTCAGGAACCTCACCATGAGCAGGAAGATCACTGTATAACAATTCTGCCTCTTCTTCATCTTTTGCATCCATGAACACTGAATCATCTTCTGTATCAGAAATGATAATGATGTCATCACAATCTTCTATCTTCACTTTACAGACATTTTCATACTTAGAATCATCATCATCATCTAAATTAATTTCAATAATGTTTGGAAAGAAAGACTTCATCTCAGATACAATTTCAGCATTACCAACTACAACTGGATTAGAAACAATGTTTGGATCTTCATAAACCACAATCTGCCAGTTTTTCTCTTTGTTCTGCTCAGAAACTTTGATAAAATCAGACATTGAAGAAGAATCAACCCTATCAATCAACAAATTCACCAAGTCATTAACGTTGCAATCTTCAACATTTTCAGCATTCTGTTCAGATCCACCAACCGCTTCTTCTTGAGTTTGATTATCTCTCTCTGAAGAAGTTCCTTCCATTCTTGGTCTCTTAGCCATCTCCCCCTCATGGCCTTGATGATCGGGATCATCTTGGTCATGTCGGTGCTTAAGAGACGGACCGGCCTCTGTTCTGCAGCTTTGTTGAAGATTATCAAACCGGTTAGCAAGATCAGAAAAAGATTGAGTCATGAAAGACCTTAAATCTGCAAAACTAGTTCGAACTTCTGATCTGAAAGAATGGAATTCATCAGATAGTGTTGTAATCCTGTCAGAATCAGATGAAGGAGCTTGAGGCGGTGAAGATTGGAAATTTCTCAGAAGAGAAAGAAGATCCTGATCTTGATGTTCCGGCGGAGACATGGAAAGAAGACGTGCATACAACAAATCAGTTAATTCAGAAATAGGCAGATCATGCAAAGAAGACCTGGAAGCTGTAGCAGAAGGAATTGATGTGAAGAGTCCAGCAGACACAGTGAATACAGAAGGAATCGGTAGAGAAACTATTGGAGCAGCTGTAGAAACTGGGGCAGACAAAGAATCTCTGATAATAACGCAAGTAGGTTTTCTGAAGGGAATTTCTGGAGGAATGAGAGACGGATCGATCTCAAGCATCTTGCCTTTGAAGAAAGTCTTCAACTTCTGAATTTGTGCTTCCTTTTCTGCATCCATTCTCTCTGATAACTGACGAATGACATCATTCAAAGTAGAGAATTTGTCGGAAGAAACCCGAGCTTGATCAGAAGAAAGCTCTACAGCTGAAACTGTTGTAGACTGAATAGCCGCAAGCGAAGTTGCTGGAGCTTGACTTTGTACCGAAGCTGAGGCTTGATCAAATGTCGTATCCAATTCATCTACTTGAAGACGAGCAACAGAAGGATTAACAGGAACAGAATCATCTTCAGAAACAACTTCTGTACCAACTTCTGGTTACTTGGAATGTCTTGCATAGAAACGAAGACTTGGTTGATCAGTATCATCACCATCATCATCCTTACCATCAGAATCATCATCATTCACATCTTCATCTCTAACAAAATCATCACCAATCTCGACATCTCTATCACCATCATCATCAGAAGCATCAACAGCGGCATCAGAAGTATCAGAAATATCATTGACAGAAACAGCAGGTTCAGATTGAATAGAAGCAAGCACATCATCAATATGTTGAGTAGCAATTGTTGCTTGAACCTCTTGATCAACAATATTTACTTCAACTTCAACCTCTTTGTCAGCAACAGCTACATCAACTTCAACCTCTTGAGTAGCAGCAGCTTGTGTGTCATGAGATGGCTCATCTTGTGCAGCCTCCATAAACTCATTCTCCATGCAATACTCTATGATGCTATCATCAGTCATGTCAGCATAATTTGTAATTAAAGCATATGGGATAGTCATTGAGTAGTTGAACGACTGCTTCTGTTTCTTAATGTAAAGCATCTCTGTGTCTGGAACTTGTGGCCAAGATAATCTGCGAGGAATGGTTGGATTGCTTCTGAGTACACTTCTAACAATCAGCTTCAAGAATCTGATGAATGGAATGAACTTGCGCTTCTTGTTGGTAAGCTTGTCATGCACCACCTCCGAGAGTTCGGTCCAGAAAATAAATGTGAAGTCGACATGCAAGTCATAGACGACTGCATGGAACAATCGTAGATAAAGTAGACTTGCACTGTCTGTACCAGAATGTTTCGATGAAAGACACCTGATAATAACCGAAAAGAGATCATACCAAACTGGAAGAAGATTAGAGTTATCAAAATCACGAACTTTGTTTAATGTACCAACATAGCCAAGATTTCTTATTCCTTCAAAAACTTCCTCTTCAGACGGAAAGCTGTCATATGTAGTTCGGCCTGGTCTAGAGTTGGGCTCAGGAAGCTCCAGTATGAGACGTAGACGCTTGTATGAAAGAAAGGAATCATATTGATCAATCTGCATATCAAATCTGTGCGGACGAGCAAACTCATTCTTTGTAATTGTATGCCATGCCTGCTGTAAATAAACTTCAGGAACATCTGCGTAGTAAGAGAGAGCAGGGGCGAGTGGATGACCTCTGAGAATTGCTCGAATTACCGGATGTATCTTGATTCTGTCAAAATCCACGTGGTAGTTGTTTGGTTTGTACGGCATACACATGATTGTTGGAAAAACATCATTTGGTGAACGTCTAGATGCAGATAGATTTGCTCCGACAGAAGGAACAGATGGCATCGGCGTATCATGTGATGCTTGATCAGACGGATCCTCGAGAATGACATTCTCGTCTTGGATCATGGGATCAGTATGGGTATGAGAAGACATTTGAAGACCTGAAGAACAAAAACGAAGAAAAATTAAACCAAGTAGGAAAACTAAAAAAAAAATTGAAAATTTTTCTAAGTCTGGTTTGCGCATCTAGTTAGATACGCAAAGGGAGGTTTGTGCATTGAACGTGATACACAAAGGACAGTTTGCGCATCATGCATGATACGCAAACTAAAGTTTGCGTATGCAGTTCAGTACGCAAACTAAGGTTTGCGTGTTGAATAAGATACGAAAACTAGACTTGAAAAAAATTTCAACACAACACAAGGTTTGCGGATCACTAAGGTTACGCAAAGTACACTTTGCATATCCAACAGGTTACGCAAAGTAGACTTTGCGTATCCAAAGTGTTACGCAAACTAAACTTAAAGCAAACAAACTAAAACACAAGGTTTGCGTATCTAGAAGGTTACGCAAAGTACACTTTGCGTATCCAACAGGTTACGCAAAGTAGACTTTGCGTATCCTAAGAGTTACGCAAACTAAACTTAACAAACACTCAAAAACACTGAGGTTTGTGTATCAAGTGTGATACGCAAAGTACTCATTTTATAGTACTCATTTTATAGAAAACACTGAGGTTTACTATAAAACTGATTTTATAGTAATCATTGTATTTATAGACTTGGTCTAATACTGTGCTTAGATAGCTTTTATATGTTGTATTAGCCAAGGGTATTTAATTCCCTTGGGTCTTTGTGTCTTGTAAGGATTCACGCATATTCGAATATCAAGAACGCTTTCACGCTTCAAACTCTCTCTCTCTACTCTCTCTCTAAGTGATTTAGTGATTTTGGGATTATCACTATCGATATCATATATTTATTCATTTTATTATTCAAATAGTTTATAATTACCCTTTTCTTCATATGATAAGACACTTAGTATAGCCACCTCCAAATATATTAATTGATGGGCTTCCCAACCTTATATGTAATAACATCCAATCGGAAGAGAACTAAAATACCAACGAGTTCCACAAACATGTACTATTTTGATCCCAAATAAAAAAATTAGAGAAAGAAAGCATTCTCAATGTGCTAGCGAAACCACTAATATGAATTCAATCCCTCCCCAAAACAGTGTAAACAACCCTGTAAACAAATCCAAATGTCCTCCAAAACAGATCTAAACATCCCCTAAAACAATTCTAAATAGTCCCTAAATATAGACCCAAAACAGTCCCGAATGGTACCCAAACAGTCCCCAGAATTGCCATTCGGTGACATCATTATTGGGGGTTGTTGTTTTTCGATTCTGCACCCAAATAACAACCCTTAAGCTGATTTTTTGGGTCTCAAAAGTAGGACACAACAGTCCTGAACAGAAAGGCCACCAAAAACATACCCAAAATTGACAGCATTCTGATAACCACACATTGAAAACAACCACCACTTTTTGGGGCTGCACAAAGGTCTTAAACAGCAGCTAAAAAGATCCCAATTCAAGTTTTATATTAAACCAATAATCATGTTTATGGCATAACAATAATATCCAATAACCTATCTGCCATCGGTTCCATTATGTTAAATCATGTTTTAAGTCAATTTGTATAGTTAGTTTATCTTTGTATATTTGACTTTTGATGTAAACTTGTATAGAGGTCAAGGCTTATTTGACCCTATATAAGTCTTTCTTTTGTCTTGTTTTAAAGCGTGTGTGAGTAAGTCTAGAAAGTAAGTATGCATGTAAGCTTTTGCCTAAGTCATTTATGTCTGTAACTTTTCTTCTAAGAGATATATGACTACAATCTTTGAGCCTATCTTTGATTCTTTTCAATATTGATTTGATTGTTATTGCTTGAAATATGGGATCATAATTGGTATCAGATCAGATTCAATTGGGAAAATCAACATCAAGTGATTTTGAGCAGAAAAATACGATTTCCAAATATAAAAAGTTCACTGTTGGATTGAACTCAAGATTGTGAAATCATGATGGATTAAGTGTGAATTTCATCACACTGTGATCACCAAGTATTATAGAGTATATTTAATTCAGAAAGATTGTTCAATTGAACAACATATTGAGAGAATTTGATTCATTTTTCTTTTTCTAGAAACTTTCCATTCGCGGACTGTCAAAGATCGAAGGGTTTCAATCATGGTTGTTCTTGGAAAATTCATTCCACAGGGTTGTTTTCGATGCTATAGTGACTAATCATACCAAGTTTCAAAGGCCAATTTGAAGTTTTGGGTGGATTTATGTTGAAATTTTCGAAAAAATATTCAAGATCCAAGGAATTCGCAGAATACTTGAAGAACTCACATGAAGAACTCACAGACTGAAGAATTCGCATATGTGTTGTTTTAATTGATATAAGAACAGAATTCGCACAAAGGTTGATACGAAAAGTGAAGATTTCGCACAAGCCTACATACGAGAAGCTAGGAATTCGCATGTGTGTCTGTGAATTTTTCTAAGTGAGGAATTCGTATCAATACGAATTGTTGATGCTTGGAAAATATTCTAAGGGAGGAATTTGCATCCTTGATATAGTTCTCGTATGAACTGTCAAGAATTCACACCCTTCTTTATGCGAAAAGCTCAGAACTCGCACATAGCTTTATGCGAAAAGTTCAGAACTCGCATATAATCTCATGCGAAAAGTGAAGTCTTCTTATTCTTTCTTATGTGAATTGTGTAAGTTTCATACGAATTCTTGCTTGTGAGTACCATACGAATTCTATACTTGTTATAATTTTTGAGTGATTTTCTATGATTTTTACAGTTGATTTTTCTGATTATCTGACTAACGATCTTTTCAAGCAATATTCTTCAGATAAATAATAATCATGCCTTACATTGATGAAAAAGGTCATATTGTTCTAACAAACAGAGATTGTGTTGTGAGATACATGCCAGAAATACCTCTGATTGAAGAAGAGAATGCAAATCTTAAACGTCAGAACTCAGAGTTAAAAGCAAAAATAGAGACACTAAATGTCAAGCTGACAAAAGCTGAAATACAAGTATCTACCTATCAGAGAAAAGGCAAAGAATGGCTGAAAAAGGTTGATGAGAGAAGTAAGTTGGAGAAAGCTGAATATGAGAAAACTTTCAATCAAAAATTATTTGATCTTTCTAAGAAAGCTGAAACATAAAAGAAAGAGTTAGAAATCAGATGTGCCAAACTTTCGAAACAAGTTTCTGAATTTGAGAAAATTGTCATTTCTGAAAGAGATATCTTTGATAAAGAAAAGAAACATACTGAAAAGAAAAATACTTTATTGTTCAAAAAGATTTCTGAGAAAAATCAGAACTTGGAAAAGGAGTTTGAATCTGAAAGAAAATTTTTTGAAACTGAGATTTCTAAACTCACTAACAAGTTGGCTACTTTATCTTCAGACATACAAAAAGGACAGAAGAGTAGATCTGATCTACAAAGCAAATTTGATAAACTTTGCAATGAGAAAAATCCAAGTTGAATGACAAGATCAAACAACTTGAGAAAGCTAATGCTGATTTATCTGACAAGATAACATCTGAAACACCTGACTTATCTTCTTATGATGATGATTCAGTTGAATCAGTATGTTCATTTCAATCAGTATTTAGTCTATTTCAAAAGATGGTTTTTAAGAAAAAGAATGTTAAACCAGAAATCTTGAAACCAGATCAGATTAATCCTTCAAGTTCATTTTATGTCAAATTTGTTGATAATCATGCTACTTACTTTTCAAATTTTGGTTCTAAAGCTTTTAAGAAAGAGAAGATGATTTGGGTTGTTAAGGGATCTCCTGAATCAGTTAAATACCAGAAATCATCTGCACAAGCTGCACAGAGAAACAAGAACAGAGCTGCAAAAGACAAATCTTTTACTCCTGATGTTATCAAGTCTACTAAGCATCTGATCAGGTTAGCTAAAAGAAAACTCTACTGTTCTTATTGTTGCAATGATGATTTTGTACATAAAGCACACATCAACAAAAGGTATTATTCTTACAAGAACCATTATGATACTGCATTTCACAGAGGTGAAAACCACTCAAATAAGTTTTCACATACTAACTAGAGTGGACCCAAATTCATCTGGGTACCAAAACCAGTTCAACCTGTGTTGCAGGAATCCACATTCAAGAAGGAGTGAAAGAACAATGACTTCTAGACAAAGCAATCTAGGACTCATACCTCAGAGATCAAAATGACTTCTAAGTACAGCAGCTTAGGACTCATTCCTCAATGTTCAAGTAACAAGAATCTTTGAATGTTAAAGCATTACAGGGAGTTTTTCTCACCATTGATTGTTCATTTTAGATAATTGGGGAAAATGTTTTTCAAAGAATATTTCTTTAATAGGGAGAAACAGATTTTACTTGTTATATTTTTTATAGGGAGAAAAAAATTCATATTGTCATATTTTTCTATGTATGCAGATATGAAGGGGGAGCATATCCATACAATGTCTACAAGATCCATATCATGTCAAGGGGGAACCAGCAAAAGAATACAGCAAGATACATCAAGAAAGAACAAATTCAAGTCAAGATACAAAAGAGACGGATATTAGCGAATTATGTGTGAGAAGAACACAATTCGTATGACAGTGTGATGCGAATTCCTCACTTTTTGCATATAGAGGCATGCGAAAAGTTGGATTTCGTATAACACTGTTATGCGAATTCCAACAATTCGTGTAACACACACATGCGAATTCTTAAGATTTCACAAGATAGTGTTATGCGAATTTTAGACTTAGCAAATTTTCCAACTTTTTGAAAAACATTTTAAACATGGAAACTTGCTATTTTAGGAAACTTTTAAAAAATTTCTAAATAGAAACTTTCCATAATTGGAAATTTTCCAAAAATGACATTTTTAACCGATTTTAAGTTCCAAAAATATTTACACACACTATCACACTTACAACCCTTTTGAAGATTTATCTGTATTAAGCTCCCCCTTGACTTCATATCGTTTCATGCGAATTCTCATACATATTGTCTATTTTTGTTTCTAGACAATTCGTATATGTGTCTTGTACGAAAAGTGGGAGGTCCAATAAACTCGTGCCACGTGTCATATTCATTCCAGGGTATAAATAGGTTTGTTTTCTTAGAAACCCTCACTTTTCGTAAATCACTATTCTTACGAGTTCTTTGAGAGCACAGAACCCTAAACCCTCATCTGCGACTTCAAATTTTCTTCGATTTTCATGTGGTCTCTTGATTCTAAGGTGTAAATTTGTTCATATTGTTTGTATTTTGGTTGATTGTATCTTGTCTATTCATTGTTTCTTTGCAGGAGTACCTCAAACTGGATTAGATTTAGGTTTTTCTTATGGACTGGTCATCTTTTATTCATATGACCTTTTGAATTCTTGAAAATTTGTTCTTTGATCTTAATTCTTTGTGTTGATTGAACTGAAAGGAACTTATCTTTGAAGAAATCGAACCCTAATCTAACAAAATCAAACCCTAATTTTGATTATTTTGGATTGATTTCGATTTATGACTCTTGGACTGTTCTTAAGGAACTTCGAATTGTTCTTGACCAAATTCTGAAAATTGTTGTTCTTAAAGAATCATAACTCCAGATTAAGTATTAGTTACTTGATTGGTAATCAAAATCGAATCTCATAAACCAAAAAAATTAGGTTACAAAATCAAAAATTATGATTTTTAGTTTCTGGGTTTCGAATGGTGTTCTTCATGTTCTTCATACTTAGAATTTTGTTCAAAGTTTAAATTTTTGAAAATTCAATGTTATACGAATTCTTAATGATTTTGTTCCATATGAATTATGGATTTTCTTGTCTATTTTTTTCTAATTGTATTATTTGTATACTTGTTCATACGAATTATGTGGTTATCAAGTTCATTTTATTCCAAGTGAGGAATTCGTATATTGATTCATACGAATTCTTGTTTTTGGTTTTAATTCCCTAAGTGAGGAATTCGCATACCCCTCTCATGCGAATTCTATTCTTAGCATTTTTTTCAAAAGTGGTTTTCAATGTCAAATTTTTAGATTTTGTACTAACCATTTGGACCCTGTCCAAAAATGTTAATTTCTTTCAGGTACAAATGGCTAAACCATCTGTTGATCAGAATGTTCAGATGGGAGAAAATTCACCACATGAGGCATCCCAGGAATGTCCTATGCCTTCATCAAGATTAGACTTCCAAGTTCTACAAAATGCCAATCCTGATCTTTTTCTCATTTCACCATCTGAGATGAAACCACAACAGCCAAACAATCATCATCTTCAGTTTACCATCAACATTGATCCACTAGTATTGGATATCCTGAGAAATCATCCTCTTCGGAATGCATTAACAGCTCAAGCAGCAGTTCCTGCACTCTATGTCCAACAAGATTAGAAGACTGTCTGTTTTAGTCATATAAAGGAACAAGGAGAAAGGATTCCGATCTTTAAGCTGGAAATTGATCACTTTACTTCAGTTCTTACTCTTGAAAGACTGAGATTTATTCTGAGTCTACCTGCTGAGACTGCAAGAGAAGGCAGAACTACTTATGATGAGCTACCATCAGATACTTAGGTCTTCAAAGGAATCAGAGACATGGGATACATTGGCCAGCTTACACAGGTCAATCATTTCAAGAAGAACAACTTGCCACCGTTCTACTACACCATGTTCTCTGTTATCAACAGGTGTCTGACTGCCAAAATTTATGGAAATGACAATGCCAGCATCCACATTCTGAAGTTGTTTTACTCCATAGTTCATGATCTTCATATTGACTATGCCAGCATCTTCTGGACTGAGCTTTATGAGAAGGTAGTTGCCAAGAAGACTTCCAAATCTCTGAACTACATTCCATACCAGAGGTTCATGACCTTGATTGTCAGAAGCAGGATGCGAAGCAACAGACAGATTCCTACAAGAATTAACCATCCACTTGCACTGGTAAGTGAGATGAAGTATTTGATGAAACAAAAGAGAGTATTCACTTTTTCTATGCCTGTGACAGAAAGTCTACTTGATTACGCTGATCCTGAGTGTGATAGTGTTCTAGAGTATAGAGAGTCTATGGGACAACCAGGACCGGTTGACCCTACCTAAGGCTCAAACCCTAGGAGAGCGGAGTCTGTAAGGGTTTCTAATACTGCGGGAGTACAGAAACGGGGAGAGAAGAGGAAAAATACCAAGAGGGGCTCTGGAGGGGGTCGGAGACCTAGACTGGAGGCATCAGGGTCAAGGGTGTTTACCCCACGTTCAGTGACACCTTCTGCTGATGAAGGTCAAGGATCTGACAATGAACTGGATCAAGCTAATCTGGAAGGAAATGAAAGTGAATCTAGTGAAGTTCCATCAGCTACTAGTGATGCAGAGACTGATTCAAAAGATGATGAGGAAACAGAGACTGATGTTGCTGATAATTCTGATAATGATAATGATGATGATAACAATAATGATGGTGGAGTTAATGTTCAGTCTGAAATACAAGAAGATGTTTATGATGAAACACATGAAGAAGCTGATGTATTTTAACCATTCTATGGTACTGATGCCATGGAAGTGGAAGATCAAGTTCAAATTGATACTATCCTTAGTGATGTTGTGGGAGATATAAGGAGAAACGAGGGAGATTTAGTTGAAAATACTAAGACAGAGAGAGAGAGAGAGAGAGTGAGATTGTAGAAAAAGAACATGGAGAGCATGTGTACAGACGAACCTACCTATCCCAAAGGGCAGCCAAATCTACCACTTCGCCGCATTTGTTGCGTGTAGGTGTTGAAAAAGACATAACTATCCCACTTATGCATTTGCACACCTCAACCAGCCACTCTATCTCTTCTCAACAAGAGTTAGTTTCAACTTCTCACAGGGTTTTAGCTCAAAATCTACCGGTTTCTCGCTCGGAGATTCAAGGTATTGAACAAAGAGAACAGCAGACCCCGTTCTCGACTTCTTTGAATGCACAAGTGAGTCTAGTGCCTATTGATATTCCTGTTATTATTCCTAGGACACTTTTTAAAACGGCTACCATCGGCAGTCTTAGTGACCCGATTGGAACATCCAGAGTAGATCCGCAATTCGGACTACGAGGACCGGATGGAAGTCCTGTCATTGACACGTCATTGCCAACAATGAACACAGGCCATGCAGTTGGTTCTACAGCTGTCATGCAAACGGATAATCTATGTGATTCCGATGTGATTCGCCCAGACTTTGTGTCTAAGGAAACTCTCGACGGCGCCTTAAAGGCTGTTGAAACCAGGATTTATCAGAAATTTGAGGAGGAAATGAATGGAGTTAAACGTTTACTGAAAGGGAAGGATCCGATATTCGAACCTGAGCCTACTCCATAATCCAAGTCACTTCCAAATACCCAACCTGTTGACTTATCCATTGATGAGCTGAAGTCGTTGCTACTTGCCAAACTTTTAGCACAAGCTCCGGATAACCAGCAAGATGCAGATCTTTTAACCCTTCTGTAATCCCACCTTGAACAACAATCACCACAATCTGTGAAACCAGCAGATTTGATTAATGCCTCTGAGTTTAATTCTTTTAAATCTGACATTTTGTTTGCTATATCTGATCTCAAACAGGTAGTGCAAACTTCATGTAAAGCCCAAGCAGCTGTTTCTAGTCAAAGACATGATCCTGATCCTGGTCATGATCATGTGGGGGAGAATAGGGAGAAACAGACAGTTGTTGGATCTGAGATTGTTCTGTTTGAGGAAAGAGTTGGAATTTCTGAAAATGTTGAAAGGAATGTTGATCGTGGTAATGAGCAGAATGATCAAATAGAGTTAGTTTTGTATGTTGGAAACAGAGTTGAATCAAGGGTTGAAAAGCCTAAGATTGCAACTAGGCAGGAAATATTGGAAATTACAAGAATGCCAAATGTTGACATCATTGTTCTTGAAAATGATGATGATGATGAAGTTGATGCTAAATATGAGATGTATTGGAAGATAAAAGAGGAGGAAGAAAAGAATGATTTTGTTAATATAGTTTCAGATGATGAAGTGTTGGAAGTTACAAAATTTGTCAAAAGAGCTAAGGAGGTGCCAGCTAATGAAGAAAGTGTACTTGATGACTTGTTCGAGGACAGAGATTCTGAGGCTTTAAATGCTATGTTTGCTCAGAATACTCCAGAAGATCTTCATATTAGTCCTGTTCATGAACAAGTGCCTGAACCAAGTACTACTACCATTCCGACTATTCCATCTTTTCATTCATTTGAATTTCCTGAAGTCGATGTAAGACAAGCTGATGATGTTGAGCCAAATGTCAATATGAATTCTGATGTTAATGTTGAAGAAGAACTGCCTTATCAAAGAAAGCCTAATAGTCCTATAAATCAACCAGAGTTTGAGAGAGAGCCGCTACATAGGCCTATTGTTCAAGAACCAGAAGCAGGTCCTCCAGGCACTGCTGTAGTGGGTTCTACTCCATACACAGGCTTTGATGAATTTGGTCCTACTTTGGAAGAAATCAAAAGGATCAGAAAAGCTTTAAGAGTTCGGTATCTTGAGGAAGGTGTTAATATATTCATGAGCTATATCAGGAAGATAGATCAAGTCCAAATCTTGGGGATTCAAGACAAATCTCCTGAATTCCAGCAAGAATATGTCAAGTTACTTCAGCCTGTTGGAAGAACTTGTAAAGAAATAAGAAATAGAGATGAAATTTTGCAAGTCAACAGAGTTATTTTGAAGAGGTATCAAAAGATCTGGTATCCTGAATTTGAAGTTTAAAGGAAGGATTTGAAGACTTACGTCTTTAATGAAGCTGACTATGCAAACCTGAACTTTAGAGATATTGAATTTATGTATCATGAGTTCAGAGGAAGAACCAGACGATTTCCTGAAGTTATGTATGCTTTAGACACTGTCAAAAGGTTCATCAAAAGACATATCTACTCTACCTACTGCTATGACTTTCAGCTGGGTATTAAGACTAACCAGAAGAGAATCAACCTGCTTGCACCTGATATGACTCATCCTTTGCTTGAAGAAACTCCTCTCTACACAGTTCTTAGACAGCCAGAACTAGGAGTTGTGTATGAGAATGTTGATAAGAAGCATAAAAGGTTCATGAGAGCATCTGAAATTCCTAAGTATTCAGACGGTACTCTGAAAGATGTTGTTGAGAAACTGCAAGCTAAGCATGAAGAAAGTGAAAAACAAAGACTTGCTAAGAATGATCATATGCCCAGGATGGAAAGGATTTGGACAGAACATGTAATCAGTGCTATTAAATACAAAATCATATTCAGACAAGACATCAGAAGGTTTGAAAATTACATGGGAATAAGGAGGACATGCATGAAGAAGTGGACCAGTTGAAGACTAGCAAATTGATCAAAAAGGGGGAGATTGTTAAATCATGTTTTGAGTCAATTTGTTTAGTTAGTTTATCTTTGTATGTTTGACTTTTGATGTAAACTTGTGTAGAGGTCAAGGCTTGTTTGACCCTATATAAGTCTTTCTTTTGTCTTGTTTTAAAGTATGTGTGAGTAAGTCTAGAAAGTAAGTATGCATGTAAGCTTTTGCCTAAGTCATTCATGTGTGTAACTTTTCTTCTAAGAGATATATGACTACAATCTTTGAGCCTATCTTTGATTCTTTTCTATATTGATTTGATTGTTATTGCTTGAAATCTGGGATCACACATTATTATTACCATAATCTCAGTCTCAATTTCCATTTACCATCATATTCATTATTATATACATAACACACACACATATATATTCTTTTAACGTTTCCATTCCCCCAACCTAAACATTTTTACGGTTTATAATAGGTAGACTAGTGTATAAGAATAAAAGTTAACGAGCAAAGAAAATTGAATAAGCAACTAACCTTTGTGTCAGGGATGACAAGGATTTTTGGCAAGGCCACAAAACTATCAATTGCATCCCCTACTGTTTTGTGCTCACCGGCTTCTATTGGGAAAAAAGCAGCCGACTTTATTGGTTTATCGATTGAGACTTTATAGCAATCATCATCAAGAGTAACTCCATGTAATATCTGTTTCTCTGATGAATAATAAACTTTACTGCGTGCAACGATGTTTCTCAGCTCTAGATGCAACTAGTCAACATTCTACGATCTGCAAAATTATAAGACATATGTACATCATAAAGCACAACTCTACAATAAAATAAATCTAAACAATTTAAAAAGCATACTATTGGGTGTTTAGTTGGGACAAAATTGAGATACCATATTATCATACTCTTGCAAGTTAATATGAGAAGACGGGATAGCACCAGAAAGTTCCTGCCTAGATCCAGAAGACTTTTGGCTATTTGTATAAGTTAGTTGAGTAGATTGTTGGGGTGGCATAAGAAGTGAAGATGGCAAACCCCTTCTCGATTCCTAGAAAGTGTAGTTAAAATTTTAGACATTTTACAATGATTTATTGAAGTAGTCTCTTAAACATACATTCAAATAAAGAACAAAGTAATACCTGTCTTTCAGCGTTTTTGTTTGTAGTAGGAAATTGTGGTAATGTCATTCCCTGAGAAGCAAGATGAGATAATAAGGCATTCAATTTTTGACCTTGTTCTTGTACCACCGTAGACAAATGTTTAGCTTCTTCATCCTTCGATGCTAATTTTGCAGTCATTGTTTGTTCCTGTTCTTGCATCTTCGTATACAAAAGCTTAAATTCCTCATCCTTTGATTCACGTAGTTGTCTCTCAGCATCCAATTGTTTCTCAAGTTGAGCAATGCGTTCATTTGGTATGCCTCTACGTCGAGGAATGTGCCAATATTTTGTTGGAGTGACTCCCTTTCCAACCCCTCTTACACGTCCATTATGAACTTTGCCAAACACTAAAGTAAGGGCATCAGTGCCTTCATTAAGCTTTATGGATCCTTCTGCAATCTCCTTTTCATGGTAAGTCTGTATACAAAATCGAGAAAAAGAGTGAGTTAATTTTGATTAGATATTTGCACACTTGTTTTAGTAAAAATCGGGGAAGTTGTAGGCTTCTTAAAATTTCATTTACCACATTCCTAACATCATCGTCTTTGTATTCTCCATCTTTTGGTTCACGTGCCTTCCTTCACATGAAAGACCGCTCAGGAACTTTATCTTCCTCAAGTTCTTTATTCTTGACCTAGTATTCATCAACCGAAAAGATGGAGTATAACTCAAACAGAAAGTCACATACAATAAGAGACCTCACTTACTAGTTTTTCTCTTAGTCCCGTGTATCCCAAACGTTCCAACCGATGTGGGTACTTGACCTTGGCACGTGCTTGTTTTGCCGCTTTAGACACATCCTTGCAATGCATATAAAAGATTTACATCAATATTTAGACTAATAAAATGAAGATAAAACAACGATCATGACCATAGCTATACTTATACCCACATAAATTTTATATTAACCGTTGTCGATCCATGACCTATAGTTACGCTTAAATTTTAGAACCATGACTATTGGTTACCTTTTGGTCACACAAAATAGTTAAAACTGTGGCTATTAAAACGTGTGATTTTTTGTCATGTTTAAAAAAATTGTGGCTATATATATTTTGCTTTTGGCAACGGAAATTAGTTTTATGTGGCCATATATCTATGTTTGGACACAGAGAATAACCGTCACAACATAGAAGCCATGGTTTAGGCAAAATCAGTGACTATATGTTTCTCTTTGGCCACGGTCAAAAACCGTGGCCATAGGGCACTATTTAGTCACAATTTTCTCTAAATGGTAGCTTTAAGTTTAGATGTGTTTCGTAATGGTCACACTTATTGAGTTTAAGCGTGACTAAAACAACAACTCTAAATTTATTTATGACTTTTAGCCACGGTTCTAAACGGAAACGTGACTAACGTATATTTCTAAAACCGTGGCAAAAAATCATTTTTGTACTAGTGTTATAATGTTATTTTTTGTATCAATTTTGTCTATTAAATCGGTTTACAGTATGTGAGAATGTGAATTTAAAAACTGAAATTAAAAATATTGAGTTTTTAGCAAATAAAAGAAAAGTACTACTCTGATTTGATAATCCATGTAATCGGTTGAAAAATCCATGTGAGTGAAGGTTACAACATAAATAGGTTATCAAGCAAAATGGGTACAAAATATGAAAAATGAAGTTTGTTAGACAAATAAAATATTTGTAATATTAAAATAGAAACGAAACAAAACTTTATTGCATTTCAATGCATTTTTTCCTTATTATAACAATTATTTTATTTTTTACAATAAAAATGTTATAGGTTTTTTTTTTCAAGAAATACACGTACATATATAACGTGTTATAATATTTAATTATATTATACATTGGATGCTACATGTGACTAAAGCCAAACTTGGACCAACTTGGCATAACTCAAATTTGGACCACATATTTTACATTGGAAGACTTGGCATATGTCATCCTCCATATGTCATCCTCCACTTGCATCCTATAAATACCCCTTCCCCTCCAACCATTTTCTTCATCCCTTTCTTGAGTTTTCTCTAGATAACCACCAAACACTCTCCCTAATATATTCTTGAGGTTGAGAGTGTTCTTGATATTCGGTGGTATTCGGGAAAGTTTCGTTAGGTGATCGTGGATCTCAAGATCCTTGTACAAGCACTTTGTAATCTCCTTGGTTGGTAATAATATTCTTGCTCTCTCTCTTTGGTGGATGTACACTATCACACCGATAGTGGAACCACGTTAAATCACGGTGTTATTTGTTTTGAACTTGCTATAATTATAGATAATAACGTTTTTATTATTATCTATATTTCGTGGGTTTATTTTTCTACGTTAGAGAATTATTGTGCAACATCTAGATTATTGTTATCCGCATTTGTTGTTGGGTTAATTGTGCACTTGGATTTCTACTCGTTTGGGACCTTAGAAATCAATTCGCTAGTTTTTGCATTTGTGAGGCACATTTTTACCTAACAATTGGTATCAGAGCTTCGGATCTAGATTTGGGTTTTTTGTAGAAAATATACATAAACCAGTTTGCACATTTTTTTCTCTATGGCTGACGTAGAAAATCCATTTGGTGTCGGTTCCTCAAACCAGTCCCAAAAACCGTACCAAGAAGGTACATTTAATTTGCCCGGGGCTGGGATTCATATACAGACTTGGAATGGGGACGGTGACTTTGGTAAATGGCAGTTCACAACATCTGTTGCACTTAGAAAAAATGGAGTCCATCCCGTAGTATTTGCTAAAGACGAGTTAGACCCTAACATGTCTGAACTTAAGGCTAAAGAAATGGAAGCATGGGCATTTACTACTTTGCAGATGGCTATGGATGAAAATGTTATATTTGAGATTGTGTCTGAAAAGACAGCTGCAGGTATTTGGAGCAAGCTTGAGAATTTATATCTCAATAAAACTTTGACCAACAGATTGTTATTGATGCGGTCGTGTCTCTTCTTCAAAATGAAGGAAGGCACAACCATTAAAGCTCACATGACCGAATTTGAAGATATCATTATGAAGTTGAAGGCAACGGATGCGCTTCTTGCTAAAGATGAAGAAGCACTTGCTATGATCCTGTTGTATTCACTTCCCGAGAAATATTCCCAATTCACTAACAGTTTTATTTATGGAAGAGAACCTCTCTCTTTGTCTGATGTGAAAACAGGAATGATTTCTGAAGATCAAAGAATTCAGATGAGGATCGGTAACAATCCCAGGGAGAACAATTGTAGTCAAGGCCTATTTGCTGACAGAGGCCGAGACGATCAACAGTTTTCAAGAGGAAGAAACTGTGGGCTCTCTCAGTCCCGTTGTCCTGCCTCTCGTGGGAAATCAAAGATACGTGGCAACTGTAACTATTGCCACAAGCCAGGTCATTGGGTGAAAGATTGTCCGAGTCTTAAAAACAAAGACAAAGACAACGTCGAATCATCAGCTGTTGCAGCCGAAGAGGATAAAAATGGCTTCTCTGCCACAGTTACACCACCGCAAGGTGACAGGCGATGGGTGTTAGATACCGGGGCATCTTGCCACATGACACCATTTCGGGACTGTTTCTCTACCTTCGAAAAAGTTGAAGGTAACAGTTTTTTATGGGAAATAGTACTTCGTGTGTTACTAAGGGTATCGGTACTGTGCAGATCAAGATGCTCGATGGGTGTATTCGGACATTGAATAATGTCAAGTTTGTTCCATCCATGACACGTTCCTTGATCTCTGTTGAACAAATGTCCAAACTGGATTGCAAGATTCGGATTGACGACGGGAGTTTGCGCATCTCCCGGGGGAGTATTATCGTAATGAAAGGCGAATGGGCGAAAAATAATCTTTTCCATTTGATTGGTGAAACTATTTCTTTTGAATAGTGTGTGGCTGATATTTCTTAGAATCTCGATGTTGCTCGCTTATGGCATCTTCGTTTGGGTCACACATCCGAGAAGAATTTGGAGATTTTGCGCAAGCGAAAACTCATTAAGGTCGTTGTACCTGCCAGCCTGGAGTTTTGTTCGGGATGTGTCAAAGGAAAGCATACGCATGTTTCTTTTGGTGTTGGAAAACACAACACTAAAGGAATCCTCGATTATGTTCATACAGACGTCTGGGGACCATCCAGTACTCCATCCCTCAGTGGAGGTAAATACTTTGTTTCGTTTATTGATGATTTCTCACATAAGCTTTGGGTGTATGTGTTGAAGTTAAAGTCAGATGTCTTCGATACGTTCAAGACTTGGTTGGCACAAGTAGAAGTCGAGACTGGCAAGAAGTTGAAAGTGCTGAGATCTGATAACGGTGGAGAATTTACTAGTGGTAACTTCAAAGACTTTTGTTTGCGTAAAGGCATCCACCGTCACTACACCACACCAGGCGACCCTCAATCTAATGGGGTTGCAGAGCGGATGAATAGGACTTTGCTTGAGAAGGTCCGATGTATGTTGTCGACATCGGGATTCCCCAAATCTTTCTGGGCCGAAGCACTTTACACCGCGGTGCACATTATTAATAGGTTACCTTATTCGGCCATCGGGGGAAAGATTCCAGAAGAGGCTTGGAGAGGTAAAAGAAACATTTTTCTGAAATACATACGTGTATTTGGTTGTCCTGTTTATTTTCATGTTTCAGGCCAGGACAAGCTGAATCCTAAAGCCACCAAAGGATTCTTGCTCGGCTATACAGATGGTATCAAGGGTTACCGAATCTGGAACCCCTTGACTCGTAAAGTGATTCATTCTCGACATGTCACGTTTGATGAATCAGTCCTGTTGAAGTCACAGGATCCTCAGTCCTCTCAAAATCTGGAAGTCGTTACCACTGTTGCTCCTACTGTCGATGATGTGGAGACAGTAGACAGTCCTTATATTCCCAGTTCATCCACTCCTGATATTAGCTCAGAATCACCCGTTAATGTTGAAGAAGTCATTCCGCCAGTGACTTCTACTAGTGATTCTGAAGAAGAGATTCTGAATGATGGTGGAGACGATGGCGATACAATCCCAGTTATTGCACCTACCAGGCATAGTCAAAGAACTATTCGTCCGCCTAACAGGTATGGAGATTGGGATTTTGCTAACATGAGTTTTACAGATCAGCTGGAGTTTGCTTTGCATGTAGGGCAAGATGAGTCGCTCGATATAAAGGAGGCATTAGCCTCAACCCACAGTTTTAAATGGCTTGGAGCCATTCAAGAAGAGATGGAAGCTCTCTCGAAGAACATCACTTGGGACTTATGTCCATTGCCGAATGGCAGTCGTGCTATTGGTTGCAAGTGGGTTTTCAAAGTCAAAGATGACAATCGATACAAGGCTCGTCTCGTTGCTAAAGGCTTTGCACAACGGAAAGGTATCGAGTATGACGATATTTTTGCTCCCGTTGTACGTCATACATCTATTCGTGTTCTGTTGGCGATCGTGGCTATTCACGATTTGGAGCTAGAACAGTTAGATGTGAAGACTGCCTTCCTACACGGAGACTTGGAGGAAACTATCTATATGAAGCAACCTGATGGTTTCATTTCCGAAAGCAAACCAAATTACGTATGTAAGCTCAAAAAGTCCCTCTACGGACTTAAGCAATCACCTCGTCAGTGGTATAAGAAGTTTGATTTGTTCATGCTCAATCTGGGATTTGAGCGAAGTGAAAAGGACGCTTGTGTCTATCATAGACAAAGTGGTGGCGTTTTCACTTACTTCTTTATGTAGATGACATGCTTATAGCCTGCAGGGACCGGTCAGAGATCAAACGTCTGAAAGATATGTTGAGTTCAGAATTTGAAATGAAAGATCTTGGCGCGGCGCAGAAGATTTTGGGCATGGAAATCGTGACAGAAAGTCCCAAACACTTAGATTGACACAACAGGCGTGTATCCAAAAGATATTGAAGCGGTTCAATCTTGATGGTGCCAAGACGTCTAGCACTCCGCTACCGAAGCACATCAAGATTACAAGTGAAGATTGTCCAAAGGATGACAAGGGAAAGGCCGAAATGTCAAAAGTTCCATATGTTAGTGCTGTCGGGAGTCTCATGTATGCCATGGTGTGTACTCGTCCCGATCTTGCACATTGTGTCGGAGTGGTGAGTCAGTTTCTCGCGAATCCGGGTCGATCACATTGGGTAGTCGTTAAAACGGCATTCCGATATTTGAAGGGAACTGAGACACATGGTCTTATATTTGGTTTGTACAATGACTGTGAAATTGTTGGATTTTGTGATTCTGACTATGCAGGTGATCGAGTTGTTGGAGATCCACATCCGGTTATGTGTTTACCATAGGTGGAACAGCCGTCAGTTGGAGATCACGTTTACAGTCCATTGTTGCATTGTCAACCACAGAAGCTGAACTTGTTGCGGCGGTTGAGTCTGCAAAGGAAGCGGTCCATTTGAAAGAATTGATGAATGGCTTAGGCTTCGAGCAACCTTCCGTGCCCATTTTCTGTGATAATCAGAGTGCCATACATTTGGCAACTAATTTGGCTTTCAGCTCCCGGACAAAGCACATAAATGTGCGTGATGCATATCTTGTGAGATTACATGAAGCGAAGATTATCTATTTGAAGAAAGTCCTAACAGATGACAATGTCGCTGATATGTTCACTAAGTCGCTACCGCCAGCTAAGTTTGAGCATTGCTCAAACTTGATCCAGCTCCGTTTGTGTTAGTGTCGTTGGGCACTTTGCTCGAGAGAGAGAATATATTACCACAGGTGACAAAATGACATCTTTGAAGGAATTACTTTGTTAAGTGCTTAGAGCTTTGCTTATGCTCTACCTTATTTAGTAGATTGTGCATTTGAGGTTATTTGTTTGCTTGTAACTTTGACGGGTGATGGCCATGCCGAAGCTCGTCAAGGTTGGAATGCATTTTGCTACCTCATGCCAATTTACTTTGCTATCTACTTGCTATGATCAACCGTTGGAAGAACTTGTATTGGTTGGATTGTGATTCGTTTCGCTATCGAGGATCACATGCATCATGGTGGAGTGTTATAATATTTAATTATATTATACATTGGATGCTACATGTGACTAAAGCCAAACTTGGACCAACTTGGCATAACTCAAATTTGGACCACATATTTTACATTGGAAGACTTGGCATATGTCATCCTCCATATGTCATCCTCCACTTGCATCCTATAAATACCCCTTCCCCTCCAACCATTTTCTTCATCCCTTTCTTGAGTTTTCTCTAGATAACCACCAAACACTCTCCCTAATATATTCTTGAGGTTGAGAGTGTTCTTGATATTCGGTGGTATTCGGGAAAGTTTCGTTAGGTGATCGTGGATCTCAAGATCCTTGTACAAGCACTTTGTAATCTCCTTGGTTGGTAATAATATTATTGCACTCTCTCTTTGGTGGATGTACACTATCACACCGATAGTGGAACCACGTTAAATCAAAGTGTTATTTGTTTTGAACTTGCTATAATTATAGATAATAAAGTTTTTATTATTATCTATATTTCATGGGTTTATTTTTCTACGTTAGAGAATTAATGTGCAACATCTAGATTATTGTTATCCGTATTTGTTGTTGGGTTAATTGTGCACTTGGATTTCTACTCGTTTGGGACCTTAGAAATCAATTCGCTAGTTTTTGCATCTGTGAGGCACATTTTTACCTAACATAACGAACCAAAGGAACCGTGTATATCTGAGTTCGAATATAGCCACTAGTTTTTCAATTGGTTAGAATACCACTCAACTTTCTTTTTTTCTTCGATGATGATCTTTTCCTGTAATCATGATATCGAATCACCGATTGACCAAACTCATGCAATCTCAATCCACCAGCCATCCTACACTTTTGAACAAAAGAAACTCTTTTCTATCAACAAATTCTCTTTTTATGTGATGATAGAATCAAATCTAGTTGACTATTCAACGATCGACTAAATTATTATGTTTTTTTTTCGTATATTTATTTAAGGTTTGCAAATAAAAAAGTAAGAGCATCTCCAACAGCTTCTTTAAAATGGAGAAGTAAAAAGTGAAAATCTTCAAAAAAAATCACCCTCATCTCCAACAGATTCTCCATTTTGGAGATTACACAATTAATTATAATATTAAAATATTCAATACAACTCATAAAATATTATTTCTTTCTCCTAAACATTTATTTTAAACCAATCTTATTGGTAGAATGAATAAAAAATAATTTCTCTCTCATGTGTAATCATTTTTGGAGATATCTCCAAATTTGAAGATTTTCATCTTCTCTCTCATGTTTTCTCCATTTTGGAGAAGGTTTAGGGGAAGCTGTTGGAGCAAAAAAAAACCAAAATCTCCATTTTGAAGAAGTTGTTGGAGATGCTCTAAGTAGAGTGGTTTAAATTGATAACCCCTCTATTAACACTTCTTAATTGTTTAAATTAATGTATTAATTATTTGTTGTTATTTACAGATGGATGCAAGATCCGCAAATGGGGGTTGGACGAAGATGGCTTCTTTCAAATATATCCCTAAATTACTCTTCAATTATTGGGGCTCAAGTGTAACTTAATAATTTTTCTAATTAGTTTTTAATGAATATACTAATCAATAATACAAGGGTATTTTGGTCATTATAATAATTACAATATCTACGTAAATTTAAATAAAAAATCCAACAGGTATAGGAAAAACAAAATAGAACAACAGTAAATAGATAGAACGAATTTGTAATTATCATTAATTATAAGTCATTTAAATAGGAAAGAGTTACAAGTGGATAACTAAGAGATATTTTAATTCTAATATAACTATGATGTATCTATATTTATCTCTATCATTATATATTATATACGATAACACACTTATCCTACAACATTTTTTTATATTTGGTTTGTGAAATCAAAATTGCATCTAAACTTGACAGTGTAGCCCAATGTCATGATCAAAAGTGGTGTCAAATATTTTATGATTAACAAAATTATTTATTTTATGATTCTGTATTCTATATTTAAATATTTTTAGTCATAAACGAGCAACATCACCTCTTAACTTCACCTTAATTTTGTCATTTATTTTTATGGCTTGCTTCAGTACTTGACACGTTATAAGTTACTGTCTGATCCCAAGTTTAGATAAAAAGGTCTGTTGACACGCAAAGTTCTAAATAGCGTGAAGCGTGGCGGCGAGGTCAAGTCTCAAGCCTTAGAAGCCACGGCGAGGTCATGGCGTTTTTCAAAGCGTGGCTTATGGCGGTAAATTGTATATCATATATAAAATTATATATACATAAACAAATGTTTTCTACTATGACTCAATAAATCAATGATACTAAGCAATTTAAATTAAGTTATATATTAAAAACTAACAAATAAGACATTAAAAAGCTAACTAAAATCAAATATCATGTTACAAAAACCGTGCGTTACGCTGTGGCGTGCCTTAGGCATAACGTAGCGTGAGACACAAACCTTGAGCCACGGCGCGCCATGGCGGCTATTGCGGCGAGCTTTTTCGAACATTGTTGATAGGTAATAAACTAGAATTCTTCATACGTAAACACATCTGAATAAGTTAAATTATGGGAAAAGTTCATAAAAACCCAACAAACTATTCCATTTTGAATGGTTAAGTCCCTAAACTAATTTTTTGAATGAAAAAACCATTAAACTTTCTCATTTTGAATGAGTAAGTCCCTGAACTATTTTTTTGAATGAAAAAACCATTAAACTTTTTCATTTTGAATGAAAAAACCATTAAATTTTCCAGTTTTGAATGATTAAGTCCCTGCATATTTTTTTCAATAAATTAAATCATCGAACTTTTAAAAATTGGTTACTTACATCATTTTAACCCAAAAAAAAACAAAATGGAACCGATTATCTTTTGATTCTTTCTCTTTTGATAAATAAAAAATAGATCAAAAAGAGGGAGATCGATGTCAGAAGCAACAACGTGTTAAGTGATATGGAGAACGGACAATGTAAGGGCAATGGGGAAAGGCGAGGCAGAGCGATACGATTGTCTATGAGGGGTTTTAATGGCATATAATTTGAGAACGGTAAAACTGATTTTGATTTGTTTTTACTTTAAAACCTTCATCGTCAGTTTCAGGTATCTTTAAAAAAAGGTAACCAATTTTTAGAAGTTCGATGGTTTATTTATTAAAAAAATGTTGAGGGACTTAATCATTCAAAATTAGAAAGTTTAATGGTTTTTTCGTTCAAAAAAATAGTTGAGGGACTTAATCAATCAAAATGAGAAAGTTTAATGGTTTTTTCATTCAAAAAAATAGTTCATGGATTTAACCATTCAAAATATGATAGTTTATTGGGTTTTTTTGAACTTTTCTCTTAATTTATTGATTTTCTTTCAACTTTTTATTTTCAATGATACTATTTTTTCACCTTTTAAACAATAGGTGGGTTAGAAGTTTCTTTGAAATAAATGACTTATATTAATAAACAATAACATGTTAATTTGTTTTAATTATATTTCATATGATATTAAAATTAAGTAATTTTTAAACATATTCTTTTTAAATTATTTTATTTGTGTAAAAAGTTGATTACCATCAATCCTAACCGGCTTTATACGGAACCCGCCTTAAAAGCCATCAATATAGGGAGCATTTTTTGGCTCACTCAGTACCTGAGGCTGGGAGAAGGGAGGGGGGGGGGGGGGTTGAACCCCGAACCTGTTTTCTATTTAAGCAAAGTCACTTCGCACCTTTGCCAACTGAGCTACGTCAGAGACCCTTTTAAATTATTTTATATTTTTTTATCTACTTTATTATATAATTTTACTTAAACATAGCTATACAATAGAATCTCCAATATATTTGTTTGAGTAAACTACGATTTTCGTCATAACATAGTGCATTCGTCATACTTGAATTTAGTCATAATTCAGGTGTCTAAACTTAGAAAGTTGAAGTGTAAAATGCTCATTATAAATGTACCAACACATGAACAACAATAAACTCAAAAATGTGTCATGAACATTTATGAAATCTATGACTAATGCTAGATCAAGACATATGAACAGTAGAAAAGGCTCATTCTAAATGTACCAAGACATGAACAACCATGAACCCAAAATTGCATTGACCATATATTTGTTTGAGTAAACTACGATTTTCGTCCTTGTGGTTTGATGCTTATAACGATTTTCGTCCATGGTCTTTCAAAGCTATTTTTTTATTCCTGTGGTTTCTATATTGCTTTCATTTTTGTCCCTCGATCCAACTTTGTTAAAATTAGAGTTAATTCTTCCAAAAAGTGATCGAGAAAATTACATATTTGGTCTTTGTGGTATATCAATTTTTTACATTTTTATCCTTAAATTACACAGTTTACATTTTTTTACATTTTCTTTATTTATTGTATTTCACCAAGACATTTATTTTTCTATTAATTATATTATATATTTTCAAAATTATTATAACTTTACTTATAAAAATAATCAAATAATTTCATTAAAAATATTGATAAACAAATGATATTTTTTTCAAATATTTAGGTGGTGTTTGGTTCGCATCTGATGGAATTTGATTGTTGAATTTCATTAATCAGATTTCATTCCTTTGTTTGGTTCATTCTTTTTTCACGGAAGGAATCTCTAAATTCCATCAAATTCCACAAATGAGGGAATTTAACATTCCTTAGCAACTACAAGGTATTTTGATGGAATAGAATTCTTATTTTTTATAATACCACATATGCCCTCAATCCAATATAACCTAATCATCGCTGACCACCGCCGATCTGAACCACCGTCGATCTGAACCACCACTGCCGACCACTGCCATTCTGAACCATTGCCGATCTGAACCACCGTCGACCACCAACCACTGTCGTTTTGAACCACCGCCGACCACCACTGACCACAGATGTTCTGAACCATCGCCAACCACCACCGTTTTGAACCGTTGACCATCGACCACCGCCATTCTGAACCACCGCTGACCACCGTCGACCATCCATCACTGCCGATCTGAGCCACCGCCGATTTGAACCACCATCGACCACCGATCACCATCGATCTGAACCACCGTCGACAACCGCCGATCACCATCGATCTGAACCACCACCGCCGACTAGGGGTGTTCAAAAAAACCGCTGGACCGCTCAAACCGGTCGAACCAAGTCAAACCGGACCGTTTTTGGCGGTTTAGGCGGTCTGGCGGTCTAGTCTGGTCTGAAAAATCGCCAAACCGGGCGGTCCAGTCTGGTCTGCGGTTTGGAGGTTTTTTTGGGCGGTTTGGACCAAACCGACCGCCAAATATATCTATATATATTTTTTTTATTTTTTATGTACATCTTTATATAATCTATTGTTTAGCCCAAATATTCAATTTATCTTTAGACATAAATATATACAAAAAGGCCTAAAGATAATTTTAAATCGCCGTGGATTTTATTTGCACTTTGCATATTACTTTTTTTTTGTCTTGAGATATTTTGTTAACTTTTGTGGACTTTGTTAACATTGTTGTAGACTTTTATTTATTTCAAATGAACTCAAGCTAATGAACCTTTAAAGCTTAAATTTTTATATGTTTTTTATGTTTAAACTTTAAAGCCCACTAAAAGGCCCAAACCGCCTAAACCGGTCGACCAAACCACCTAAACCGCGGTCCGACTTGACCGGTCTAGGCACTTGATGTCAAACCGCTCGGTTTGAAAAATCAACAAACCGCCACTAGCGGTTTGGTTTGCGGTTTGGGGGGTTAAACCGCCCAAACCGGACCGCGAACACCCCTACCGCCGACCACCGTCGTTCTAAACCATCACCGATCTGAACCACCACCGACCACATTCGTTCTGAACCATCGCCGATCTGACCACCGCCGACCACCGACCACCACTGTTTTGAACCACCGTCGACCACCACTGACCACTGTCGATCTGAACCACCGTCGACCTGAACCACCGCCGATATGAACCACCACCAACCACCACCGACCACATCCGATATGAACCACCGTTCTAAACCACCACTGACCACCACCAATCTGAACCACCGTTACAAATAAATTATTTTAATGGCTATTTTATTAAAGCATGTTTTTGTTTATAAAAACTAAAATTATCAAAAAGGGTATTTTGGTCATTTATCAATATTTTATTCCAATTCCAAAGCTACATTTTGTAAACCAAACAGACAAATTCCAATTCTTTTAATAGATTACATTCCAATTCTATCAACCAAACAGGTGGCCAAATCTCACAGCATTCTATTACAATTTCTTCAAAGTCAAATTTCTTTAACATATTGCATTCCATCAAAAAACATTCTGCGAACCAAATGCCACCTTAGATTTAAATCTTCTAAAATTAATATTTTTTTATCTATTGATTATTAATTTTTTTTTATTTTAAATTACCATTGGAAAAAGTTTAATTAATTTCGAGAAAAAATTAGTCTTATTTATAACAATCTGTTGTTGTTTTCGTTAAATGCACTTTACTCCAACTATTCCATATTTTCATGTAAACTTTATTTTTTATTAATTAATCAATCAAATTTGTTTAATATTTAAATTAAACATACACACACAAACACACACACATATATAAACCTTTGCTTTCTAGAAAAATAACCTTATTATATAAATAGTCTTATTATATAAACAAAGGTTTATATATATATATATATATATATATATAGAGAGAGAGAGAGAGAGAGAGAGAAAGAGAGAGAGAGAGAGGGGAAAGTTCAAATGAAAACTCAATTTTCATTGTGCACGTGAGGACAAATCTCAGTCACTCTATCTCTATTGATCCAACAACTCATATTAAATAGAGTTCTTAATTTTAATATGTTTAGGGGTAAAAATGGAAGATAATTTAAACTCACGTCTACCATATTTGACTTTTTATTTTCTTTTTTAATTAAAACTTTTACCCAATTAAAGTTTAAGATAAATTATCTTAAAAATTACTAATATTTTAATCAAACAAATTATATAAAAAAACAAGAATTTCGTGCTCTTCGATATGACATCCATCTCGATAGGGGTGTGCAGAAAGTCAACCGATCCAATACGAACCGACCGATCCAATTAAAACCGACCGATAATGATTGGATATCCAATTGTAATTGGATTGGATCGGATCAAAAATTTCAACATTCAATTGGATCGGTTCGGTTCTTGGATGATGGTCCAAAACCGATTAGAACCGACCGAACCGAACCGAAATACCCATCCAATAAAAACCGACTGAACCATCCAATTATCATCCAATAACCCATCCAATATTCCAATTAATATAAAAGTATATTATTTATTGTTTTATTTAATAAAACTAAAAATTTTGAATATACCGCGTGAGAGGGTACTGGCCTACTGGGTATTGAGATTTTAGCCAAGAAAATTTTGAATCAAATCAATTCTAATTCTTCACGACTTCACATCTTCACCCTAAACGCAAGGTCTCGAAACCCTGAACTCAAATCGGCGCAGCTTTTCTCCGGCGCAACTCTTTAACCGGCGCAACTTTTTCACCGACGAACCCCAAACTCTCTGCCTCTCTTCACCGCAGCACCGCACGGACGATTAACAACTCTCTACGCACGACGATCTCTCCGTACACTCGAATAACAACTCCCTACACTCTATTAGCAACTCTAAAACGGTTTCTACTTCAAGCTAGTAAGTTTTTGATTTGTCGTTTACTTGTTTAGATCCAATTCTAAGTCGTTTTACTTGTTTAGACCCAATTATTTCTATGTATACTAAACTAGTTCTCTAGATTTTTCCTTATTAGTTTGCTACTGTTAGTCTGTTAATGCAAAAAAAAGGATTGATTTATATGCTATTTTGATTTTGCTACTGTTATGCTATATAATTTCTAGGTTAGGCAAAAGTAAATAATCAATAGTGCCCTCGAAGATTTTGCTACTGTTATGCTTTTTAATATCAGTAAGTATAGAAAACCATATGGTTATTTTAAATTCTGAAGTAGAGAAGATATCAAGGAACAGGTATATTACTGAAGGTCATACTAGTAGAATAGATCATAGTAGCTAATACAATCAAATACTCAAGGATAGAAAGTTGTTCTTGAACTACCAAATCATAAAATCTTAGAAGTATTCTTGCTTGCTTAATGTTTCCATGTTTATTGAACGGAAGAAATTAAAAATTATGGAATATTAAGTATATGAATTGTTGTTATGTCGTAGATTGGATTTAAAACATTGGATGGATCTCATCCGACCATCCATTGGATGTCGGATGGATCCAATCCGATCATCCATTGGTTGGATCCAATTCGATCCAATGGACATCCAATAAAAATATCCACCGGATGGAACCGAACCGATCCAATCATCCATTGGATTGAAAAAATCCAACATCCAATGGATGATTGGATCGGTTCGGTTGGAAAAATCCAACATCCAATGGATGATTGGATCGGTTCGGTTGGGCTCACATCCATTGGATGTCAACCGATGAACACCCCTACATCTCGATATAGTTTTTTTTGTTGTTTTAACCGTTTTTTACGTGAAATGCTATATATGTGTTATATTCATTATTAATATTTATGTACGTTCAAGTCTGTACAACACCTCGACACCGTAAGTATGTAACTCAACTTTACCTTCTTCAACACTTTTTTCAAGGTCGTAAGACATCACTTTTCTTCAGCACCGTAACCCAACACCCATCAAGACGAATCGAGAACCTATGGAGTAGTTCTGTTGTGAACCAGGGAACAAAAGAGAGCGCGTCACGTCTCCACATCTTCACGGGTCATTCATGTATTATTCATCATGAATAACGTATTATTCAGGATGGATAATACAACATTCAGGGTGAATAATTCACGATTCATGAATTCGTGTATTATTCATCATAAATGTTGTGTAATTCATCCTGAATACTGTATTATTCACATGAATAATTAATGAACGTTCACATTTGTTATTCATACTGAATGTGGGACATCTTAGGATGCGCATATATATTCATAATGAATTAAACCAAATTTCGGTTGTGAATTGGGAAACAAAAGAGAGTGCGTCATGTGTCTACACCTTCACGGGTCATTCATATATTATTCATCATGAATAATGTATCATTCAGGGTGAATAATACACGATTTATGATAAATAATACATGAATCACGAATTCGTGTATTATTCATCCTGAATACTCTATTATTCATCATTAATAGTGAATGAACGTTCACCTTTGTTATTCATACTGAATGTGGACATCCGATGACGTGCATGCATATTTATAATGAATATAACACATATATATAATTTCACGTAAAAACGGTTAAAACGAAAAAAAACTATATCGAGATAGATGTCATATCGAAGAGCACGAAATTCTCGTTTTTTTGGTGTAATTTGTTTGATTACAATATTAGTAATTTTTAAGATAATTTATTTTAAAGTTTAAGGGGGTAACATTTTTTTAATTAAAAAATAAAATAAAAAGTCAAACAAGGTAGGCGCTGATTCAAATTTCCAACTTTGTCCTTAATCATTTCTCAATTAACCTTATTATGTATTAACCGTTGATTAGTTTTCTAAGTTTTGATCAATGGATAAGATTTGTTCTCATTTGTACAATGAAAGATGAGTTTTCATTTGAACCCACCTATATATATATATATATATATGTGTGTGTGTGTGTGTGTGTGTGTGTGTTTAATTTAAATATTAAACAAATTTGATTAATTAATAAAAATAATAATGGGAGTAAAGTGCATTTAACAAAACAACAACCGGTTGTTATAAAATAAGACTATTTTTTGTCGAATTTTATTAAACCTTTTTCAATTGTAATTTAAAAATAAATAAAAATCTTTAATAAAAAATAGATAGAAAATATTAATTTTATGAGATTTAAACATAAAGTTTTGAAAATATCATGTATTTGTCAATATTTTTAATGAAATTATTTGATTATTTTTAGAGTAAATTACATTTTTGGTACTGTGGTTGTCACTCATTATCAACTTTGGTACTTTTTAAACTAATTACACTTTTGATCATTGTGGTTAACATTTTGTTTCACTTTTGGTCCCTCTGATTAACTTTAATTAAAATTGTTAGTTGACTTGAGGGTATTTTAGTACACTTACCTTTTCTTTGTTTTTATTTTTATTTTTTGTTTTAATAGATTATATAGTAAATTACAATTTTAGTTCTTATGGTTTGTCTTTTTTATATTTTGTCTTTACTACATTTTTCATTTTATACCCTTATTATATCAATTAATTAATTATAAATATAATAACAATACATTAAAATTACATAATTTTCATTTTGTAAATTACACCATTAGAAAAGTATTATCGATTTCTTTAAAATACGTTAATTATTAAATAAATTTTTACGCAATTTATCCGATATATATATATATATATATATCGTCTATACTAATCTTTAAAAAAAACTTCTCTATTTTAAGTTGCGTTAAATTTTTTTATCATTTTTTCTTATTTATATAAGAAAAAAATCAAAATTTATCTATGTCTATTAATGAAAAGATGTATGTTTTCATATATTTCATTTAATTATATGTTTTTAAATGTTTATTAAATAAAAAACATTATAATATAATAATAATTATTTTTTTCAAAATATACACTTAAATTTTTCGTAAGAAAAATAAATAATCAACTAATAATCACATATTTTTATTATTTTATTCATTTTCATGAATCAATATATAAAAAAAATAATGATTTAAAAGGTAAAATATACATGATTCACAAGTCTGCATTTCAGATCCAACTAAGCAATAAGGTGGTGTTTGGTACTCATACATAATTGGACTGGATTGAACAAGACAAAACTGGACGGTACAGGAGTAGACAGGACAAATGTCTGTTTTGTTAATTGGTTATTTATTTTTCATTCTGTTAAATTTAAGTTTATAGTTTGAAAAAAATCAAATAATAGTTATATTATAATGTTTTTTATTTGATACACATTTAGTTAAATAAAATATACGAAAATGATGTATTTTTTATAATAGACATAGATATATTTCGATTTTTTTTATATAAATAAGAAAAAAAGATATAACTTTTAAACACAACTTAAAATAGAAAAGTTTTTTTTAGATTAGTGTATACGAATTTACAGATATATACTGAATACATTAAATAAATTTTTTTAAATATTCAATAATTAACCTTTTTAGATATCGACAAGACTTTTCTAATGGTGTAATTTACAAAATGGTATATGTATTTTTAAATTTATTGTTAAAAATTATCATTAATTAATTAATATAATAAGGGTATAGAATGAAAAAAGGTAGGAAAGATAAAAAAAAGGAAAAAAAACAAACCACAAGGACTAAAATTGTAATTTACTATATACTCTAATAAAACAAAAAAAAAAGAAAAAAGAAAAGAAAAAGGTGAATGGACTAAAATACCCTTAAATTAACTAACTATTTTAATTAGAGTTGGTCATAGGGACAAAAGTGAAATAAAATGACAACCACAATGACCAAAAGTGTAATTAGTTTGAAAGAGGGACTAAAGTTGATAATGAGTGGCAATCACAAGAACCAAAAATGTAATTTACTCTTATTTTTATAATTAAAATTATAATAATTTTGAAAATATAAAACATAATTAATAGAAAAATAAATGTCTTGATGAAACATAATGAATAAAGAAAACGTAAAAAAATGTAAACTATATAATTTAAGGATAAAAATTGATATACCACAAGGACCAAATATGTAATTTTCTTGGTCATTTATTTGAAGAATTAACTTTAATTTTAATAAAGTTGGATGGATGGACGAAAATGAAAGCAAAATATAAACTATAGGGACGGAAAAAACAATTTTAAAAGACTAAGGACGAAAATCATATAAACATAAAACCATAGGAACAAAAATCATAGTTTACTCTCTTTGTTTTCTATAGTTAAAAAGTGGGTTCTATTTAATTAATAAACAAAACCAAAACCTTTTCACTACAAGCACACAAGAAGTCATTGTTGACTTGTACCAGATTAAAGCCACGTCAGTGAAAGAAAGAATCGTAGCCGTCCAAAGTCCAAGTAGCCCGGGAAAAACTTGATGAAGTAGACCCGTTTGAAGTCGTTAAATAGGGAGCCCATCTCCATAGACTCAACACCACCCCACACCATATCATACCTCCTCCTCTCCCACCCCCACCCAAAATACAACACATAATCTACCTGAGCTAAGGTACTACTTTCATTGCACAAGTTACAACTTTCTGGTTTCATACCTTTCTGTAACGAATTGAGGTCAGATTTCATCGATTCTCTCCATTTTCTGGTTTGTATTTTGGTTACACTTTCCTAAACATGTAAGTGTAATTTGGTCTATGCAATCAGTATTAACCGAGCCTTTTAAATAAATGGTTATAGGTTCATGACTTACTGATAATCGATAAACTATGTTTGATCTTTTACTTGACCATAAAATAGAAAATTATTCGTTTTCCCTTTTGGTAACTAGGTTTTGGAACTCGAAAGTTATATTTATTTAATGAAGTTTAAGCAGAACGAGAATAAAGAATATTAAGGTTCCAATTGCCCAATATTTAGACGACCTTGATGGAAGTGTTAAGTTCCGTTTCGAATTTTAAGGCATCTTCAACACTTATGTCTTTTTAGAAACATTGAAGATTTGAAAAGAGTTTGTTACAACAAATATGCTAAACTTTTCTGTAAGAGAAAAAATGGAGTAATTTTCAAATTTAAAAGAAAAGAGAGAAAAATATAGCATATTTGCTGAAGATGTTCTTAGAGCATCTTCAACAGCATTGCTATAATTTCTCTAAAATAGAGAACCAAAAATAAAAATCTCTAAAAAGTATTACATTCATCTCCAACAGATTTGCTATTTTAGAGATTTTAAAACAACTTATATTATTATAATATTCTATAATTTATCATCCCAATACTCTTTTTAAAAAAATCTTAATATAAAATAATAAAAATTGAATTTCAATGGTGGGATTGAATAAAATAATCATTTCTCTCTCCTACCATCAAGTTTTAGATAATTCTCTAAACTTGGAAAATTTTCAACTTTTCTCTATTATAGCAAACAAGATAGCAAAACTGTTGGAGAGGTTTAGAGAACAAAAACCCATTTTTTTTCTATTTTATCAAAACTGTTGGAGAGGCTCTTACTAAATGATATATAATTATTGAATTTCATCACTGAAACATAGGTTATAGTTTCAACGACTCAAAATAAACCATTACAAAAAGGGTAAAAGTGTAAAAAATGGTTATGATGCCACGATGACATTATCATGACATAAAATAATGTTATAATAATACATATTTGGTTTCCAATTTATAAGGTAAACATCGATTTTTGGTCTTTGAGGTATCTACTTTCTTGGGACTTTGATGATTTTGTAGGGTTTGGTTTGGTGGGCTCTCGAAAGTCTTTTGTTACCATGTTGGATAAAGGCCTATAAATTTTAGTTAAACATTTTTATTTGAAAAATAACATTTCTGTAACATTTAATGAAATCATATTCTTTGAAAACAAAAGGTTGATTTTGCTTCATGTAGTTTAAGAAATACAAAATGACTAAAATAATCCTTATGTCAGGCACATATTAACGGATACTATGACCCGAGACGAAAACCGCAAACCACAATGATAATCTCTGAAATTTTCAAAATATAAGAATATTCTGAGTTTTCTTAAGCAATAAAAACAGTTTTTGTTATTTACTTTTTTATTCATAAATAAATAATTTTTGTAGAGAATGGTTAAAAAATTGAATAGGCAAAGTGAAATGAACAAAAATCTAATCTCCCAAATTATCACGTTTCATTTATATCCACTAATCATATGAATACACGTCATCAAAAAAAAGAATATGAACTTGAATTAAATAAAATCAAAAATACATAAAATCCAACGTGTATTAGGCTTTGTTTGGCAAACTAGCTTATAAGCTAGCTTGTAGCTGATAAGCTAGCTTTTTCAAAACGCTACTTTGAGTAGCGTTTCAATAAGCTAGTTTATGGTCATCCAAACATGTACACTAGCTTATAAGCTAGCTTTTTTTTTACCAAACATAGCCTTAAGTTCATTAGTGGGATAGGATTTAAACATAAAATTTTGAGACAACATATTTTTATTCAAGTGAAATACAGGTGTCACGGGTCCATTTTAGAGGGCATTATTGTCATTAAATATCACATGAATCTAGAGTACAACTTTGACAATTCTTTCTTTTTAGTCAAAAAGTAATATAATTATAATGGTCACGTTTTGTATGTATCGTTGATTAAACGTTTAATTTTTTTTTAAATTTAAATAAAAATAAAAATAAAACATATAGTAATATAGAAAACTTTGAAACAATCAAAAGGATATTAATTACTACTTTTGTGTAATTTTCAGATTATGGCAAATGATAACTTGAAAGTGCTTGATGCCCTTGATATCGCCAAGACTCAATGGTATCATTTCACGGCCATTGTTATCGCCGGCATGGGTTTCTTCACCGATGCCTACGATCTCTTCTGCATCTCTCTCGTCACCAAATTGCTCGGCCGGATTTACTACCACGATTTCGGTGATGATAAGCCCGGCTCCCTACCACCCAACGTCTCAGCCGCAGTCAACGGCGTCGCCTTTTGTGGAACCCTCGCCGGTCAACTCTTTTTCGGATGGCTCGGTGACAAAATGGGCCGGAAAAAAGTTTATGGGATGACCCTTATGCTTATGGTCATTTGCTCAATTGCTTCTGGGCTTTCGTTCAGCAGCAAGCCGACTGCGGTTATGGCCACCCTTTGCTTCTTTCGGTTTTGGCTTGGTTTTGGGATCGGCGGTGATTACCCTCTCTCCGCCACCATCATGTCGGAGTACGCCAATAAGAAAACCCGAGGCGCGTTTATAGCAGCGGTTTTTGCTATGCAAGGGTTTGGGATTTTAACGGGTGGGATGGTGGCGTGTATTGTTTCGGCAGCGTTCAAGTCGAAATACCCGGCTCCGACGTACGAGGTGGATCCGTTGGGGTCGACGGTGCCGGAAGCCGATTACGTGTGGCGGATAATTCTCATGTTCGGTTCTATTCCGGCTTTAATGACGTATTACTGGCGGATGAAGATGCCGGAAACCGCTCGGTACACGGCCTTGGTTGCGAAAAATGCGAAGCAAGCGGCGGCGGACATGTCGAAAGTGTTGCAAGTCGAGCTCAAAATGGATCAAGAGAAGAAGTCCGAAACGCGAAAGAACGAGTTCGGGCTTTTCTCGAGGCAATTCCTCCATCGGCACGGACTACATTTGCTCGGAACGACTAGCACGTGGTTCTTGCTCGATATCGCGTTTTACAGCCAAAACCTATTCCAAAAGGACATTTTTAGTGCGATCGGATGGATCCCACCCGCAAAAACAATGAACGCGATCCAAGAAGTTTTCAAGATCTCGAGAGCTCAAACGCTCATCGCACTTTGCAGTACCGTACCAGGATATTGGTTCACGGTGTTCTTCATCGATAGGATAGGAAGATTCGCGATCCAATTGATGGGGTTTTTCTTCATGACCGTCTTCATGTTTGCCCTTGCGATTCCTTACCATCATTGGACACAAAAAGAAAACCGAATCGGATTCGTTATCATCTACGCTCTAACGTTTTTCTTTGCGAATTTTGGACCAAATGCAACAACATTTGTCGTTCCGGCCGAGATATTTCCGGCACGACTTCGGTCGACATGCCACGGGATATCGGCGGCTTCCGGTAAGGCCGGGGCTATAATTGGTGCGTTCGGGTTCTTGTACGCGGCTCAGAGCCAAGACAGTACAAAGACCGATAAAGGGTACCCGCCGGGGATCGGAGTCAAAAACTCGCTCATCGTACTCGGGGTCGTGAATTGTCTCGGAATGTTGTTTACGTTCTTGGTGCCGGAATCGAACGGCAAGTCCTTAGAGGAAATGTCGAGGGAAAATGAAGGGGAGGACGAGGAGGTCGTTGAGATGGACCACGTTAGTGCTCATGAAAATAGAACAGTCCCGGTTTAAACTGGTCATAAATACGTTTTTTTTTTTACATAACTAGATATGTAACTGCGTGCGATGTGGCGCAAAACATCTTGAATATAAAGCTTAGAATTCGAAAGTTTAATCTTGTTTCATGTTTAGTTTTATTCTCCATTACACCGTAGAATAACCATAATAGAATTGTTTTAAAGAAGTATATATATATATATATATTGGAAGGATATTTTGCAACCCTTAAAAAGGTTGCAACACATCTTAACCGTTGGATTCATGATCGACGGTTATTTTTTTTTATTTTTCTTTTTTTTTTAATTAAAAATATTGGGCCCCATATCTATTGTAACCGCCGATCATGAATCCGACGGTTAAGATGTGGGTTGCAAGGTTTGCAACCTTTTTAAGGGTTGCAAATTAAACAACCCCTATATATATATATATATATGACGGTAATCAAATGAGAACCGTAAAAAGATTGAGGAGCGTGAGGACTAATCTTAATCATTCAATGGTTTTAATCAAAGGTCATTATTCATGATGGCATTTCTTGTAATATTAGTGAAAATTTGCGAAGTTTGAGGGCACATTTGTAATTTGATATCTCAATATCGCCTCCTTCCAGCCTCATATTCTCCCCCAAATTGCAGTGACCAGTTGGATCAATATCTCTCGTCGGAAAACCATCAATCTTCAACCTTCAACTTCTTCTCAGTTTTCTGACCACAATCCCTCGTCGGAGATCAATATCCCTCGCCGGAAAACAATCGGTTTTCTTCTCCCGTACGCAAACTAATTCTCCCATGCCTTCAATATCTCCGTGTCTTTATTCAAACGTTCCAACAGTAAGTTCGTCTCCTTCTCAATAACTGCGATTTTGTTCGTTTTCTCCGATTTGCTCTTTTTTAATCGTTCTGGCACTTGTTTCAATTTCGATAATTTAACATTGGCTTCGTGTCCCTCCGTCGCTGACGAAATTAGATCGTGTTGTTATCTGGAAACCTCAGTCTCGAGTAGCCCTAGCAGCGATCGACCAAGGTCTTCTCATCGAATTTCGACCTAAAGATCTCTCGTTTTAACTCTTCGATTTTCTGTGTTGCCAAATGTTTAATGTACATTAATTCTTGTTTCTCTTGCCCGAGGACCAAGATCTTTTAAATCAAGTTCGGAATGTCAGTCACCGGTACATCTACATATACAGTCGATGATACGCCGTTGAGGAGAAACCCTCCCGACATTGCAATCGTTCAGTTTTATAGAAGACTAGGAAATGTATTCTCTAGGGCATTGAAAGATGTGATTTATTTCATGAGGTGAAATGATACAGTCAATATTTGTTTCATTCGGTGAATCTTTGTGTGTTTCAAGATTTTCGGAAATTATGAAAATTGTATTTGATTTCATGTGATGAAATGACATATGTATGAACATTATGTTTGGATTTAATGTGGTCATACATATGAACATTATGTTTGGATTTCATGAGGTGAAATATCATATTTATGAAATTTTTGTTTTTATTTCATGAGGTGAAATATTATGTGTTTCATCTAGTGAATATTCGTTACCAAAATGACGAAAATGTCATTTTCATGTGGTGAAACAACTTTTAATTAAAACCATAGGATCAAAATCAAATTACGGCTTAGATCAATTCTCACGGTTCTCAATCTTTTTTTAATTCTCACATGATTTAACCCATATATATATAGGGGTTAAATCATGTGAGAACCAAAAAAAGGTTGAAAATCGTGCGAACCGATCTAAGTCGTAATTTGGTTTTGATCTAGTGGTTTGATTTAAAAGTTGATTCACCACATATAATTGTCATTTTGGTAACAAGATTCACCAGATGAAACATACAAATTTATTCATTAGATGAAACACACAGATTCACCATGAATCACACAAATTTATCATATGAAGCACATAGATTTACCATATGAAACACATAAATTCACCAGATGAAACACATACTAACCTTGTTATTGAATGCCCAAGAGTTAATCATACGATGATTGTAATTTTGAGTTTTGTTTCATGAAATTAATAAATAAATAAAAGGTATAGCCCATTTTATTATGTCTATGTTATATTATGTGTTTTTAATTATTCATAATAAATAACCTTAGAATAATGTATTCTAAATGTCCCTAGTTAAATATTATTTTGGGTTTTAAGGTTGAAGTAATATGATAATGACTAGCATATATAGGGATTCATATAGAGATGTCGAATCTGCATATGGGTACAAAATGGAGATTTTCTGTATCAGACGTGACTCGCTATGAGAACACTGCATTGGATGTCATGTGAGTGTCATAAGTGTTTCTTATGTGGTCAATGTAAATGTAATTCTTTGACTACATAAATATGGAGTTTGTTATGTGTAAGTAATATATTTTGACATTTGTTCTAATGATTCCGTAACTAGGTGATAGAATGATTGTTGGGTATGTTATAAATCACATGGTAGAACTAGCATGTATCGAGATAGGATTTGTCCCTCCTTTGACGGGAGTGATGTCTCTAGGCCCCTTGATATGTAACACCCTAAAAACGGGCTAACAAAAATATCTGAAAACTGGAAATGTGGTATTTAAATACCATAGCATGAGCCTCCCAAAAATAGGGAAATAAGAATACCTGTTTAATTACAGTTGTAATTATAAGATAAAATAAAACAACAACCGTCTAATCTAATTTCTCAACGGAAACAAGATTACAAAAGGGTGTCGTCTATAGTCCAATGACGGTCTTCACAAAAATGACCCTTTGATCTCCCCAAGCTCACCCGGTCTCGTCTAAACCTTCTTAGAAGCGGCGGCGCTAGAACCTGAGATACACATATACACCAAGCAAGTGTTAGGCCAAAAAGCCTAGTGAGTGATATGGCAATTAATATATGCATGAGAACTATTCCAACATTTATATGCCAAAGATGGGTTCCACAACTGGAATCAATGGGGGAGACCCATAACACCAATCAAATTCCACCCAAGAGACGAGATACCCTAGTGCCAAGCTTCATGAGCGACACCCCAAGGCCCGACACATTTGGGGGTACAACGAAGGCATTGCCCCAAATGACGGAAGTCTAGGCACATACCAACACGGTGGCGCCCAAGACTATGTCCTCCTAGTGACCATCTGACTTGGTTCATCCATACCTCTCATGTATGTCCAAGGAGCATCTTAGCTTTTACAATGTGTATTCAACACCAATGTAAATCATTTGCCCTAAATATTTTACCCAACAACAATTAAATGCAAGGAAACATGATATCATTTCTACCATGCTCAAACATATATTTAATCATAAAGATAATGCACACATAGTGAGAATATTTCCCAACACACGAGTATCCATAACATAAATTTGTGCCAATAACGATATCCTTCTTTACTTGTCCATTTTACCAACATCTACACATTTCCACCATTCAAGTTCCCATTTCATACTCCAAATATCATTGGGTCAAATATACAAAATATAAGGAAACCCTAGCTTTCATTTGATGGAGATATTAACAAATATGCAAGAAAATACATGTATCTCATTTGTAAATGTTTAGAATACTCACTATCTAGGTTTTTAGTTAAAACCTAGAAAATAGGAAACCCTAGATTGAAGAGGTTGAAACTTGAAGATGAAGGTTGTTGGACTTGAGAATCTCTAATAAATGCTCCCTTGATGTGAATAAATGCAAAATCAAAAACCCCAACAACAACTTGATCGGTATTAATGAGGGTTAGGGTTTTGAGAAGAATGGATCAGTTTTGAGGTCTCCAAAATGGTCAAAGAAAATGAGAGAAGTGGAAAAATGAAGTCAAAATCGGTCAAGGATTCCATTTAAACTCTCAGACTACGTCGGCGACAGTGCCCGATGACAGTGCCATGGGCACTGTCGCGAGTCACAATCGCGCCAGATCCCACACCCGCGGTATGTCTCCTGCGATAGTGACTGGCGATAGTGCCCATGTCACTATCGCGAGGTCACAGTCGCGCCACACACTGAACTCTCGATACAAACGCGGCGATAGTGACCTGCGACTGTGCCTTTGGCACTGTCGCGTGGCACTATCGCGCCACACTCCCAAAACCCCGAAAACTTGATCCATTTCGATAACGAGCATAAGGTCAGATATTCCAACTATGGTGTATCTTAACTAGAATTATGAACATAGACTTATATGCATAAAGGGTTTCAGATTCACAATTTACCACAATTAATAGAGTGCGAGGAGTAATTACTTACCTTAATTTTTTTTTCCGAATGTTACATGATAAATATATACTAAGGAAATGCATGCATGCTCTGATAATTGATATAAGATATCATGATCTGTTTTATTAGTATATTAGGGAATCAAGAAACTAGAGATTGGACATAACGAGAATGACACACTCAATGTCTCGTGTTCAATCTGGACATCAAGGACAAAATAAATAAATGTGTAAACTAAAATTGACTACAAACCGATAATTTGTTGTATCACGAATTCTCGTCATTTAAGTGACGATGATGTATTGCTAGATGTCGCTCATCGCTTATAACTATAAATACGAGATTTATATTTATTACCAACATGTCATGAACCTACTGGATAACACACTTTGAACATATCTGAATAATAAGTTTCAATAACTAAAATGTTTAATTAGTATATCTGATTTGTATTGATTTAATTTGATTAAATAAAAAAATCAGATATTATTTTGTTGGACATTAAATAACTTGACTAAGTATGGTTATGTAAGAAAGTGATGGTGCATGGCCACTCACTCAAGGTGTGGAGATGATGATGATTTTTATGCCATACTTCCATCACCATATAAAATGTACGATATTTTGCAAGAGTTTAGTCTTGCAATTCTCTCTCAAAAATCACCTACATGCTCCCTTTTCTTTCTAAGTTTTGAAACCGTGACTAGCATCATGAGAAGGAAAATGATTCAAATTGTTTGTGTGGATACCGTGGAGGCATCAGGCTTTGTTTGTTGTTGTGATTCAAAGTCTCGTTAACTGTGAGGTATACTTTCGAAACACCTGATTTATTCTGGTTCATATGGGTCCTTGGAAGGTTACGGATTATTTTGTAACACCCTAATAATAGGGGTCAATTTAAACCTGAATAAATGCGGAAATGATATTCTAAAATCAAAATGTGTCACCCTAAAACAAGGAAATAAAGTATGGCGTTTACAATTCCACATGAAATGAAGAATATAAATCGACAACCTAATAATCTAAGTTAGTCTAAATTAGATTATAGTCGGGTGTCGTTATTCTTCCAAAATGGTATACCACCAAAATAGTTTACGTTGGTCTATAATTCTTCAAAAAAGACCACTCTCGACCACTTGGTCATCCACTCAATCCCGACGAGCCCTACCGCTAAGATGACCTGTCATACATGGCAACTAAAGAAGCAAGTGTTAGGATAACGCCTTAGTGAGAACAAGTAATTTAAAAACGGTAATTATAAAACAATTATAAGTTGTACGATTGGATATTGCCATGAGCTAAATCAAAACAAATAAGTAAACCATTAGTGATCACACCGTAATACAAACAAATATCAATCACTTTAGTGAGCTCAACTCCTCTAAGTCTATTGCTCGAAAACATCAAGTAGTCAACCCCTCTAGGTCTATCCTTGAGAAGTTCCAAAACAGGAACTTACGCACAATGAAATTACATCTTACTGCCCATGGGACACTGCCCGACCATATAGGTCCACACCTTACATACCATGGTGACCCGATGCCTATTCCGTGCTAAAGTAGTAAACTCAATGTCAAAATCAAGACATTAAGAACACTATGCCTATGGATCCATTGCACTAAGACCAAAACCAAAACTCGATGAAATACACCAATACTTGAGCATGTATAATAAATTGACTTTAAGTTATATCCAGCATCAACGTATAGTATTGGTACCTTGACTACCACTCATCTTGGTAGAAAATCTTCTAGTATCAAAACCCATTAAATATTTATCTCGAATCTTGTATATAATTATAAAACCATCATACACAACTTTGACTCAAAGAGTTAGATCTCTTCAAAACCTTGCACTAGGTTTAAAATCATCAAAATCCCTGAATACAAGGAAATGGAAATAGATACTTTTAAAGAAGCATCAAAAGTCATAAAACCCATTTCAACTCCTTCTAAACATATATATCAAGAATAAACCCTAAAACCCTAAAATTAGTTTTAGGTCAAGATTTATTGAATCAACACCCAATAATAGAGGAATGTATTTATATAATTTTGAAATGCAAAGATTAAATCATGTATGAAGCTTAGGAGTTGAGTAAACTCACCTTAGTAGGTTATACAAGTAAACCTAGATAAAGATGGGCCAAGAGAGAGGAGAGGAACACTTGAATCTTGCTTGCTTTAGTCACTTAATTAATGCTAACAACCCCTACACCAACCACAATAAAGTTCTTAGTGATGCTCCTTAGTAGCATTGAATAAGGGGAGAAGAAAACCCACCTTTAGCTCAAAGAAAATTGTCTCCTCAATAGTTCTAGGTTGCAAAATGATACAAAAATCGGATCTGATGTATTTATGGAGGCCTGGGCCCGATCGCGACAGTGCCCGGCGATTATGACAATTGTCATAATCGCTGGCATAGTCGCTCCAACTGAGGGTCTTGTGGTACAAACCCCGCGACAATGCCCAACGAAAGTGACAAGGCGTCACAATCGCGGGCATAGTCACCGCCTCTCATGCATCTGTGGTACACTCTACGCGGTTATGCCCCGCGAGAGTGACAAGGTGTCACAATCGCGGGCATAGTCGCCGGTAAGGTACCGGATCCTGTTTCGTGGAGTTTTTCTTCTCGGAGGCTCTCGATGCACGGGTTGGGATTCCAACCAACTCACCACAACTTTATGGTTTCTCAAAACGTAAGATTACCAAACTAATACATGAAAACTACCATCTTGAGGAAATGAGGCAATGTAATACGTAACCAAAAATTCGGGTGTTACATATTTTCCGCTGTGCTAGAGATCCCGTAACCCAACAAACCTTATTTCACCACATGAAATCAAACACAAATTTCGTCTATAATCTATGTCCACCTAATGAAATCAAATACAATTTGTCTATAATCACCGATTCATTTCCGATAATAAGAAAATTCAATCAAAATCAAACCTATGATTCAAATCTAAAACTAATCCAACCTTACATATCGATAACGGAATGAACCAAATTTCACATTTCCCCAAATTAAACCAAATTCTTCTCCACCTCTATGTTGATAGAATTACCAGGAGCATAATTAGGCTTTGAAAAATGGACATAATCAACAACCTGCTAAAGAAGAGGTCATGTCCATACTTGCATTTTCTCCATTTCAACGGATTCTTTTTTATCTTCGACAAATTTCCCAGACCAGAGATCGAACCACCCTTAATTCCTTTTGACTTCGAATCAGAACCCAAATTCGAACCAGATGCAACATTAAGGTCACCACTCGATTTTTTACCGGTAATCGAACTTGCAGCAAGGGTCGATTTTAGCTTCTTATCACCGATCAGACTTTAGAGGCTTAGGGTGTTTTCATCAATTCCTTCAAACCAGCAGAACCACCTGGGTGTCTTCTGGTTCTTCCATGAGAAAACAGTCGCACGAAAAAAAACCCAAACAAATTTAGAATTCAGATTGAAAAAATGAGGATTTAGATGCAGATTACCAAGGGAATTACAAGAAAAAATTGCAGGGAAGAATTCAGATTGAAATTGTGGTGGAGGTTTATGTGAGAAATGGTTGATGAGACGACGGTGATGGGGTTTTTGAGGAAGAACAAACGGTGGTCGGAGACGTCAGAGTTGTTTTTTGGCCGACAGGAATTGAACGTCGATATTTGAAGTGATTCTCCATTTTCAGAGATAATTTTGTGAAGATGAGAAGGAGGCGTATGGAAGAAGATGAAGATGGAAGGAGCTTAAATTACAATCTAACCCTTAAACTTTCAAAACTTTCACCAATATTACAACAAATGCTTTGGTTATAATGACCCTTGATTAAAACCCATGAATGATTGAGATTAGTCCTCACGACCCTCAATCTATTTACGGTTCTCATTTGATTACCGTCCTATATATATATATATATATATATATATATATAATAGTGTAAAATGTACAAGTTTAAAAAAAATCTCGATACATCATTTTTGAAAAATCTCGACACGTATTTATAATATTTTACATTATTATTAAATTAAAAAATATTCAATAATGAACTTATTTTGAAAATATTGACGAGATAATTCTAATGGTATAATTTGTAGAAGAAAAAGAAATGTATTTTATAATGTATTTTAGGTAATTCATGAATATGATAAGAGTGTAAAATGAAAAATAAAAATATAAGGATTATAAAACAAATTAATTCGTGTATATTCATGATATTTAAAAATATGCTTACATCCAAAAATATTCAATATTGGGTCATTTTGCATATATTGAAGAAACGAATACAATGGTATAATTTGTAAAAAAATGTATTTTTTAATGCATTTTAATTCATATACGATTATTTATGTTAATATGATAAAGGTCTAAAATGAAAAATGAAAAAGTAAAGGATTAAAAGTAAACTAAATAACTAATTATAAGGGTGTTAAATGTAACTTATATGTTTATAAAATCATCAATATATATTAAAGGAGAAACCAAAGAGAATGATGTGACATCTCCTAAGCATCATAAGACTATTTTTCTTTTTTCTAAGATTTTTGATTTTTTTAAATATTTGATATGATAAAGGCTCTGGTATCCTTATACTAAAAAGATAAAATTCATTGAGATAGGGTTGTTTTGGTAATTTTAAAAAATGTAACATCCTAACATTTCATCTTCATTTCAAATGTGAAACCTCCAAATCTTTTCATCTTCATTCTTGAATGTGAAAATCTCAAAACCCTTCCATGTTGCATCATAATTTGTTCACCACTATATGACTTCTTCTTCCTCTCCATATCACTTGATGTATTATTCATTTCGCAAATTATTATTCTTCAACAAAATCGTTTTTCAGTAAACACTTTCTCTCCCTCTCCATCGATCACTTGATTTTCTTCTTTCATTTCATAAAGTGTTATTTTTCAATAAAACTGTTTTTCAGGTTTACTTTGAGACTACTAATTTGGGTATTATTTCTTATTGACATTTGTTGGGATATTAGATTTATTTTTACTTTTGTCTTCTATATTTTTCTTAATTTTTTTTCCAAATGGAATCGGGGGTTTGTTCATGGAAGCAGTTTTAGAGTTTTGATGACAACAATGGTTTAATAATCGAATCTTGCATATACATATTACAATCTATGACACAACCACAACAAACTTCAATGTATTCTTTTATAATGGTTATTTTTATTTTTTGGTGGAGGATGAAGAGGATGAGAGTCGAATAAGACATGAAAGAGTCTAAATAGATATATATGTAGAAATTATATTTTAAAAAAATGTGATTTGTTATTACATATTTTTTTTCTTTTCCATATATCATTGGATTTGTTATTGATAATCCAAGATCTCTAAATCTAGAGAGAGAAAGTAGAGACAGAGAAAGCGCAAAGTAATCTTGAATATAATGAATGTGCGTTAAGTGTTACAAAGACACAAGACCAAAGGGATTTAAATACCCTTGGTCAATACAACACAGAATGTGACACAAAACACAGTATTAGACCAAGCCTATAAATACAATGATTGCTATAAAATCAGACTTAACAATCTCCCCCTTAGTAATCATTGGCGCTGTGGTCTTCAAAATCAATCTTCTAAATCAGCACTGACCATCTAAGCGACTTTGAAAAGCAGCTTTCTGACTTAATTTTTTTTTCTTATCAGCATCTTTCAGATTGAGTTGTCTTTGCTGTCTTGACAAGACTGGACCAGTTTGAATAAGCTTGAAGGAACAATTGGTTCAACAACTTGTGCTCTAGACGATACATCTCCTTTAAATGAACTTGAATAAACTGTGGTGATCGGAGCTGGAACAGCAAAAGACTAGTATGACTGAGAAAAATAGAATCTTGAGCAAATCTTGATCAACAGATAAACGTTTGAGCTCTTTGTCTCTTTAACTTCTCCTTAACTTCTCCCCCTCATGACCTTGATGATCGGGATCAACTTGGTCATGCAAATGTTGGAGACGAGACAACTTAAGATCTGCAAAATCAAAATAAAGGAGAAAAAGGATGTAACACCCGGAAATTCGCAAGGTAAGTATTTTGTCTCCTTAAATGCATTTATTTCGCTCATGTGAGAATATGTGTCTTTGTGTACATTTTATGATCTTTATTATGTCTAAATGTCACATAATTAAGTTACCTTCGGTAATCGTTCAAACCTGGTGCTCGTTATCGTTTTCGATTAAGTTTTCAGATTGTTTTGAGTGCTCCGCGATTGTTCCCTTAGCACTATCGCGGAGGGTACTATCGCCGAAGAGGTACCGTAGGCTGGGGGATGCCAGCGATTGTGCCACGCGATAGTGCCTTGGAACTATCGCCGAAGGCACTATCGCCAAAGTTGTACCGAGAGCGGGGAAAGCCTCGCGATTGTGACGGCACTATCGCCCGCGAGGTCCAGTCTGCTATTTTTATGAGAGTTAATACCTCATTTCTCACTATCATTTTACAAAAAAAACGGGAGAACTTTCTTGGAGGCGATTTTTTGGGTTTCATCACCTACCCCATTTACTTCCTAGGGTTTGGGTTGTTAGGATCATTTATTGATCATTAAGCTTCATCCAAGCTTATCTAGTGAAGATTCTCAAGCTACTCCTCCTCACTTCAAGTCTCATCTTCTTCAAAAGCTAGGGTTTCATCTTTTCTAGGTTTTGGTCAAAAACCTAGATTGTGAGTTTACTAACCTTTTGTTAAAACTAGATACACATCATTATATTCTACTTGTTGATGTCAATGCATCTCTCAAATGATCATATTTAATGTTCCAAGTATTTGGGGGTTTTTACCCATGGATTTGGGTATATGAAAGTTACCATGTTATATATGTGTATATCTTGGTATGTTGATGATTCCTTCTTGGAATGCCTTTTTGGCGACCTTATATTCTCATGAAGTATTTGGATGGATATTATGTATATGTTGGATTTACATGAGTAGGATGGTAATAGTGTGTTCCTAATGGATATCCGAAATGTTACGGATGGAATTACATCTTGAGACCTCCTAAATGCATTATGTGGACGAACCAAGTCTGTGATTCACTATAGGAATGTAGGTGGGTGACATTTGGAGAATTTCCTAAGGCGGTAGTCTCCCATGTACCTAGACCTCCGCCATCGGGGAATTTCCAAAGGCGGTAGTCGCCGGTGCGTGTCGGACCTTTGGGTTGCCAGAGAAAGTGGCTTCAAGGTGCATTGCCTCTTTGGGTGAACCGGATTGGAGATATGGGTCGCTCCCGTTGACTCCACATCTACGTGATTATTTGTTAACTGCTGATAAGAACTGTAACTGTTTCTGGCATGATTTTACTTGTTCAACTCACTAGGCTTTTGGCCTAACACTTGTTTGGTGTCGATGTGTATCTCAGGTGTTAGCAGCGCGACTCCTAGGCAGGTATACATACTTTGGGCGAGAGCTTGGGGATACAGCATTTGGACTATTTTGAGAAGCCTTGGGTTTATAGATGACACCCTTTTTGTAATCTCTTTTCTAGATGTAGAAATTAGATTAGTTGGTTGTTGTTTATTTATCCGTTAAATTACAATTGTGATTAAACAGGTTTAATTGTATTATTCCCCTTTTTGGGAGGCTCTTGCTATGGCAATTTTAGTATACCTCATGTCCGTTTTTCGGATTTTTGTTATCCCTATTTTTAGGGTGTTACAAGTTGGTATCAGAGCTTTAGTTTAAGTGAACTAGGTATTGTTTTAGCATATATAGAATTAAGCTTTAGACTTTGTGACTTCACTGTCCACTTGGGGTAGGAATCCTAGGTGGAGAGAGCGTTAGGATTACGGAATTACTTTAATTGAAAGTTGTGATGATGGTGACAAGAATTCTTGTGTATGGTTCGTTCATAATTTCACTTAGCTACTGCTATTATGAATGCATTGTTACGTGAGCATGCTTGGTTTACTATTATTATGATAATTGATGAAGGTAGTAGTACGTACACTGAGTTCAACTCATTTAGTCTTTTCTCAATCTATTTCTCGTTCGCGCATGACAGATTAAATGGTAAACACTCGAAGTAGATTACCTGACGTGCCAGAGGGGCAACCAGAGGTGGAATCTGCAGTTGTACGACCCCCGGTGGGGGCAACCTCCGATGGCATTTCTATACCCAGAATATTGGGAGGAGGGCCCAAACATATCCCTTGCCGGAACCTCAACACGAATAATGCTATCTTGGAAGAGGTGACCATGGAGACCAGGATTCGGGATAGCATGATGCTGGCTATGAATTCTGCCATGGCCCAACAACAAATCCAACAACAAGAGTTTTTCATGAAGCTTCTAGAAGATCGAGATGCTAGTCACCGCCAACCCGAGACTATGGCGGAGAATATCATAGTTGGGTCGGGTGGTGGACCTGAAGTGGTGGTGACCGAAGAGCAACCGAGCAACGTGAATCGAGAGAGGGCTAAGGGATGCTTCTACAAGGCTTTTCTGGGGTGCAACCCTAAAGAGTTTGCGGGTTCCAACAACCCGGTTGCGTGTATGTACTGGCTCAAGGAAGTGAAAATGGCTTTTGAGTCTAGCGAGTGCGACGTCTCGCAACGGGTGAAATTTGCTTCTCAATTACTCCGGGGAGAGGCATTGATCTGGTGGAATCTCACCCGGTCCACCCTCACCCCCGAGGTTCTAGCAAAGCTGACCTGGACAGTCTTCAAGAAGAAGATCATGGACAAGTATTGCAGCGAGCGTTCGTTGGACAAACTGGAAGCCGAGTTCCGGAATCTGAAGAAAGGAAATTTGTCTGTGGCCAACTACTCCAAGCTGTTTCTGGAGAAGTTGAACTTGGTGGGATATCTGGTCCCAGACGAGAGATCAAAGATTAAGGCCTTTTATCTTGGCCTACCGACCGATATGAGGACTGACGTGCGCAATGCTGGAGGGTCGACTCTTCAAGAAGTCATTGAAGAGGCCTTGCTTGTGGAAGATGATAGGTTGGCTGAGAAGGAGGAAAGAAGTGTTGCGGGTGAGAAGAGGAAGTGGGAAGGGACATCTGGGCCCGTTCGGCATTCGAAGCCTTTTGTTAGCGGGAGAGCTGGCGACTCTCGTAAAAATGATCAGTGGTGCCAAAGGTGTAGAACCAAACACTCGGGCGCGTGTGCTCCTAAAACCTACGCATGTCCGGTAGGTTGTACCAAGTGTGGCAAGAAGGGACACGTGGCTCGGGATTGCGCTACTCATCCGACGATATGTTTTGAGTGTCAAGAGCCGGGGCACGTGAGGAGAAATTGTCCAAAGTTGGCGGGGTTTAATCAAAGCAGGTCTGTAGGGTCGACGGCTAGAGTCGACCAATCGCCGAGGGTGCCGAGTCGAGCTTTTCGGATGACTACCGAAGAGGCAAAGTAGACCGACGATGTTGTTTCGGGTACGTTCCTAGTAAACTCCTTGCCTGCTCGTGTTTTGTTTGATTCGGGTGCTACGTGTTCATTTGTATCGGATATTTTCTGTAAGAGTTTCGTCACTCCTATTAGTGTCCTTCTCGATGCACTAGTAGTAGAGATTGCTAGCGGTGACCAAGTAATTATCCGAGACCGTTATTGTGATTGCACCATAGAGATCAATGGGAGTTCTTTTGGGGTGGATTTACTACCTATGACCATCGGAGGATTCGACGTGGTCATAGGCATGGATTGGTTGTCAAGGCACAAGGCTGACATCTTTTGTTCTAAGAAGATGATTCAAGTGCCTTTGACGGAAGGCGGCGTGGTCGTCATCTATGGGGAGAAAGGAAAGGGGCGCAACCCCATTATTTCCTCCCTCAAAGCGCGGAAGTTTTTAGCGAAGGGTTACCCTTCGTATCTAGCATACGTTGTGGATGCGAAGAAGGAAAAGAAGACGGTGGAAGACGTGAGGATCGTGCGGGATTATCCGGATGTCTTTCCAGAAGACCTTCCCGGATTACCACCAGAACGTCAAGTGGAGTTTCAAATTGACCTCGCTCTGGGAGCGGCTCCGATAGCCCGAGCTCCCTATCGTTTGTCCCCGACGGAGATGAAGGAGATGATGACGCAACTTCAAGAGTTGTTAGAGAAAGGTTTTATCCGACCGAGTTCTTCACCTTGGGGAGCGCCGGTGTTGTTCGTGAAGAAGAAGGACGGATCGATGAGGATGTGTATTGACTACCGTGAGTTGAATAAAGTCACGGTAAAGAACAAGTACACTCTACCTCGCATCGATGATCTCTACGATCAATTTCAAGGTGCGGGATGTTTCTCGAAGATTGACCTCCGATCCGGTTATCATCAAGTGAGAGTGAAGAATGATGATATTCCGAAGACGGCCTTCCGAACGCGTTACGTTCACTATGAGTTCTTGGTGATGCCTTTTGGGTTGACCAATGCGCCGGCCGTGTTTATGGACTTGATGAACCGTGTGTGTCGCCCATTCTTGGATAAATCCGTGATCGTTTTTATCGACGATATTCTAATTTATTCTAAGGACGAATCCGAACATGGGAAACACTTGCGGGAAGTCTTGGAAGTCCTAAGAAGAGAGAAGTTGTTCGCAAAGTTCTCTAAGTGCGAGTTTTGGCTTCAAGAAGTGCAATTCTTGGGGTACGTGGTGTCAAAGGACGGTGTTCAGGTGGACCCGACGAAGATTGAAGCGATGTTGAGTTGGGAGCCGCCGACGAATCCATCGGAGATACAAAGTTTCTTAGGCTTAGCGGGATACTATAGACGCTTCATCCAAGACTTTTCCAAGGTAGCTACACCGCTCACATCCCTCACAAGAAAGAACGTCAAGTTTCTTTGGACCGATGTTCAAGACCAAGCCTTTCAAACGCTCAAGAGGAAATTGTGCGAAGCTCCGATCTTATCCTTGCCTGAAGGATCGGAAGACTTCGTGGTGTATAGTGACGCTTCTAAGATGGGGCTTGAATGTGTGCTTATGTAGCGAGGGAAAGTCATTGCCTACGCGTCCAGGCAATTAAAGGAGCATGAGAAGAACTACCCGACGCACGACTTGGAGTTGGCGGCGGTAGTTTTCGCGTTAAAGTTGTGGCGACATTACTTGTACAGGACCAAGTGTACTCTCTTCACGGATCACAAGAGTCTCAAGTACATCTTCGATCAAAAGGAACTCAACATGCGGCAAAGGAGATGGCTTGAACTTCTAAAGGATTACGATTGTGATCTACTCTACCATCCCAGTAAAGCCAATGTGGTGGCGGATGCTTTGAGCCGGAGGAGCCATGATGGTGGTGTTAAATTGTCCCTTACAAGAATTGACGTGGTATCAAGTTTGGTGGAAAGCATCAAGACGTGGCAAGTGGAAGCACTCAAAGAACAAAACCTCAAGTCCGAGGTCATGGTGAAGCAAAGGGAACTTTTGACGGAAGATAGCCGCGGGCTTAAACTATTTCAAGGTCATATTTGGGTGCCGAAGTTGGGTGGAAATCGAGAGTTACTTCTAGAAGACGCGCACAAGTCGAAGCATTCTATACATCCCGGTAGTACCAAGATGTATAGAGACTTAAAATTAAATTATTGGTGGCCGGTGATGAAGTTGGATGTGGCTAACTACGTGGAGAAGTGTGTCACGTGCCTTCAAGTCAAGGCGGAACATCAAAGACCGTATGGAAGTTTACAACCGTTGTCCATTCCCGAGTGGAAGTGGGACAACATTACCATGGATTTCGTGACTAAGCTACCGAAGACCTTGCGAGGCCATGATACAATTTGGGTAGTCGTTGACCGGCTAACTAAGAGCGCGCATTTCCTTGCAATGAGGGAGACTTTGCCAATGGAGAAATTGGCCAAGCTTTACATCGATGAGGTTGTGTCCAGGCATGGGGTTCCACAATCCATCGTGTCGGATTGAGATAGCCGTTTCACGTCGAACTTTTGGGCAAGCTTGCAAAAGGAGTTGGGTATCCGATTGAATTTGAGCACGGCGTATCATCCTCAAACGGATGGTCAAAGCGAGAGGACGATCCAGACGCTAGAAGATATGTTGAGGTCGTGTGTAATAGACTTCGAGGGAAGTTGGGATTCACATCTACCGTTGGTAGAGTTCGCATACAACAACAGTTACCATTCTAGTATCAGAATGGCACCGTTCGAGGCTTTGTATGGACGGAAGTGCAGAACCCCGGTTTGTTGGTTAGAAGAGGGCGAAAAGCAATTCACCGGGCCAGAAATCGTTCAAAAGACGGCCGACAAGGTGAAAGAGATCCGGGAAAGGCTAAAGGCAGCGCAAGACCGACAAAAGAGCTATGCGGACAAGAGAAGAAGACCGATTGAGTTTCAAGTGGGTGACCGAGTCATGTTGAAGGTGTCTCCGTGGAAGGGAATCATACGTTTCGGGAAGCGTGGGAAGCTTAGTCCTCGTTTCCTTGGACCATTCGTTATTTTGGAAAAGATTGGCTTGCAAGCCTATCGGTTGGATTTACTGCCGGAAATGGATGGGATACATCCTACTTTTCACGTGTGTTACCTTCGGAAGTGTCTAGCCGAAGAGGAAAGCGTGATTCCCTTGTCGGAAATTCGAGTGGACAATGGGAATCGTTGTGTAGAAGAACCAGAGTCAATTTTAGAATCGAAAGTAAAGAGGCTACGACATAAAGACGTAGTCATGGTTAAAGTCCAATGGAAGAATCATCGGGGTGCTAACATTACTTGGGAATCGGAGGATGATATGAAGAAGCGTTATCCTCACTTGTTTAATCTAGAATAAGATTTCGGGACGAAATCCCAATTAGGTGGGGAGGATTGTAACACCCGAAAATTCGCAAGGTAAGTATTTTGTCTCCTTAAATGCATTTATTTCGCTCATGTGAGAATATGTGTCTTTGTGTACATTTTATGATCTTTATTATGTCTAAATGTCACATAATTAAGTTACCTTCGGTAATCGTTCAAACTTGGTGCTCGTTATCGTTTTCGGTTAAGTTTTCGGACTATTTTGAGTGCTCCGCGATTGTGCCCTTGGAACTATCGCGGAGGGCACTATCGCCGAAGAGGTACCGTAGGCTGGGGGATGCCAGCGATTGTGCCACGCGATAGTGCCTTGGCACTATCACCGAAGGCACTATCGCCAAAGTTGTACCGAGAGCGGGGAAAGCCTCGCGATTGTGACTCGCGATAGTGCCCTTGGCACTATCGCCCGTGAGGTCCAGTCTGCTATTTTTATGAGAGTTAATACCTCATTTCTCACTATCATTTTACAAAAAAAACGGGAGAACTTTCTTGGAGGCGATTTTTAGGGTTTCATCACCTACCCCATTTACTTCCTAGGGTTTGGGTTGTTAGGATCATTTATTGATCATTAATCTTCATCCAAGCTTATCTAGTGAAGATTCTCAAGCTACTCCTCCTCACTTCAAGTCTCATCTTCTTCAAAAGCTAGGGTTTCATCTTTTCTAGGTTTTGGTCAAAAACCTAGATTGTGAGTTTACTAACCTTTTGTTAAAACTAGATACACATCATTATATTCTACTTGTTGATGTCAATGCATCTCTCAAATGTTCATATTTAATGTTCCAAGTATTTGGGGGGTTTTACCCATGGATTTGGGTATATGAAAGTTACCATGTTATATATGTGTATATCTTGGTATGTTGATGATTCCTTCTTGGAATGCCTTTTTGGCGACCTTATATTCTCATGAAGTATTTGAATAGATATTATGTATATGTTGGATTTACATGAGTAGGATGGTAATAGTGTGTTCCTAATGGATATCCGAAATGTTACGGATGGAATTACATCTTGAGACCTCCTAAATGCATTATATGGACGAACCAAGTCTGTGATTCACTATAGGAATGTAGGTGGGTGACATTTGGAGAATTTCCTAAGGCGGTAGTCTCCCATGTACCTAGACCTCCGCCGTCGGGGAATTTCCAAAGGCGGTAGTCCCCGGTACGTGTCGGACCTTTGGGTTGCCAGAGAAAGTGGCTTCAAGGTGCATTGCCTCTTTGGGTGAACCGGATTGGAGATATGGGTCGCTCCCGTTGACTCCACATCTACGTGATTATTTGTTAACTGCTGATAAGAACTGTAACTGTTTCTGGCATGATTTTACTTGTTCAACTCACTAGGCTTTTGGCCTAACACTTGTTTGGTGTCGATGTGTATCTCAGGTGTTAGCAGCGCGGCTCCTAGGCAGGTATAGATACTTTGGGCGAGAGCTTGGGGATACGACATTTGGACTATTTTGAGAAGCCTTGGGTTTATAGATGACACCCTTTTTGTAATCTCTTTTCTAGATGTAGAAATTAGATTAGTTGGTTGTTGTTTATTTATCCGTTAAATTACAATTGTGATTAAACAGGTTTAATTGTATTATTCCCCTTTTTGGGAGGCTCTTGCTATGGCAATTTTAGTATACCTCATGTCCGTTTTTCGGATTTTTGTTATCCCTATTTTTAGGGTGTTACAAAGGAGGGGTTTGCGCGACAAGTTGGTGGCGCAAAGGGAGGTTTGCGCTAGCCGAAGGTGGCGCAAAATGAGGTTTGCGCGACCAACTGTTGGCGCAAATCTGACTTAAACACATAAAATTTTACCTTGTTAAGCTCTATGACTCCCCCTACACAAATGCACTAGATATGACAATTCAAGTTAGCATTCATATATAGAACCAGATACTCCCCCTCAAAAACAGATATGATCTTTTCAGAAAAATCTCCTTTTTCACTCCCTCTTGAATAATGCACAAACCCATTTATAAAAATATGAGAACACAAAAATGTAAACATCAATGTAGAAAGAAAAATATACTGAATATAACTTTTGAAACGACTAAATATATAAAAATTTAAAAAGAAAAAAATAAAATTCTACTTAGTAAAATATCACAATAAAATCCATCAGATGAAATAAAATGTATGCTTTTGGATATAGAAACAAGTTTTATTGCATATCAAGTTAAGACATGTTCAGTTTCAAAAACTTTCATCAATCTATTCAGTGTGCTCGCATGTGAACTCCGATTAGCTTCAAGAAAATGCAATTCTAAAAACATAATAGAGAACTTTGCATGTAATCACACTAATCCATCAAGAATTCAGACTTTCACAAATTTACAGGTTTATTGCAACTCAGAAATATGTCCAAGTATCATGAGATGTGTGCTCATTGGCATCTTTTAGCATTGTGCACTATGACATCTTCAAATGATTGTGCCTTTTGGCATCTTTAAGCTTGTGCACTTTTTGCATCTTTTTAATCAACAAGTTTATTAAGTAAATAACATGTCGTAAACGTAACTTTCTATCTGACCCTATTGCAGGATTTGGGTCAGCCGCTCCCAGACCAGTTGGCCTTAGTGGACTAGGTGTCAAGCACCCCTTGAAACTTACTTTCCCAGATCAGAAAGGCTACATCGACACATCCTAAACCCATTCATACCAGTAGAACATGACTTTCGATCTGATTCTATAGAAGGATTTGTGTTCGATCACTCCCAGATCAAACGACCTTAGGGGACCAGATGACAAGCATCCCACAGAACTTACTTTCCCAAACCAGAAAGGAAACTTTTAAACTTAGAGATTTCTGATTTATAAGAATTTAATAATCATCTCAAACACAAGGTTTTACATCTAAGTGCTTAGCCCATATTTTCATTACGATCCAAAATTTCGACTTTTTAGGTTTTCTAAGCATTGTAAACTATAAATATTCCGAATCACGCAACTTTAAAGCAGTATCAAAAGCTACAAACATGTTGTTGACTTTTCGACTTTTGTTAGACTTGAAAGTTGAACATATAAAACTATAATATAAACAAAGCAACTTGAAAATTTATCCTAGACACACATTTTATTCAAAAGAAAGAAATTTGTAAAACTTTTACTTTATAGAATAAAATTTGTAAAGGTTTAAACTTTTAAAACAACATGCCGAGATTTAAAAATAGAAACATTTGATCGGCAAGTTTTATATTCAGTTGAAACAAAAATATAATTCAATAATATCATCTTTTGCGTCTCTTTTGAAAAAAATAAGTTGAACAAATTCAGGAGTTGAAATGAAATGCTCAGATTCTTTTAAAAGCATTTGAGAAAACTGGAACAACATCATTTTCAGATATAAATGCAGCGGAATAAAGTAGATGTACTCACAGTTTCTCATTAGTCAGAAGCTAAATTCTTTGAAGAACGAGTCCTAGACTAACTTGTCTAGAAGTCAGAGTCTTTGAAGCACGGGTTCTGGGCTGAATTACTCAGAAGCCAAAATGTTGACAATGAAGTCCGGGTCTTGAGTTGAGTTACTCAAGAGCCATTTTTCTCTTACTCCCCCTTGACATGAGGTGCCTGCAACTTTGAGTCAGATTGAGATTTTGGTACCCACTTGAATTTGGGCCCATGTTTGTTAGTTGCAGTTCTTATGGGGAAATATTTGTTAGATTTGACATTGAAAGTATGAGAAAGATTATCAGAAAAATAAGCACAGTCATCAGATGAATACAAAGCATAATCATCTGAACTAGAATCAGAGGAAGAATATGAGACATGTTTGAAAATTCGAATCATTTGCTTTCTAGAGTATTTTAAAATTTTATTACAAGTAGCAAAAGAATCACTTTTATAAAGTTTGTCTACACATCTATCCCCATCAATCTGAAATTCATCCGATATCCGCTTCGCTCTCCAAATCTGCTTCGTAGATGTGCTCAAAGTCCTATCTGAAAGATTAGAATCAGAAGAATTAGAACTGTCAGAAAGAACTTTATCTTGTTTCTTTGACTTCTTTGACCTTTTTCTTTTACGCTTTGGTTTATAATACTGATCATTTAGCGTAAAAGATTCATCAAGAATTTGGGATTTAATATTTAAATAAGAAGGAATAATTTTACCTAAGCAACCAATCTGATCAGACAATAAATCTAAACTTACCTCGAATTCAGAATTATTTTGAGAAAAAAATATCAGATTTAGAAACTTCCTTTTTGTTTACCTGATAATCAGAAGAAGGGCTAGAAATAAAATCTTGTTTTTGAGAAAATAACTTTTCTTCAAGACTAGATGTCATGAAAGAAAGAATAACATCACATTCAATTTCTTTTTGAATATTTTGATCTGCCATCTCATCTTCAAGATCAATGATTTTGCCTTCTAATATTAAAGGAGGAGTATATTTCTTAGAATCATAAATGATTGGAGAAATATTTTTCTTATCAGATTTATTGGCAAAAATATCAACAAAATCATCAGATACTGAAGACTTGACGGGAGATATTTTATTAAAACCTTTTCTGCCTTTCCTTGATTTATCAGGAAAATATTTTGCATTTTCATACGTATAAACAAAAGGAATTTCCTTTTTCTTGTTATTTGTCATTTTCTCATTTTCGATTTCTAACACTTGCTTCTCATTCATCCAATCAATTTTAAATTGAGGAGCATATTGAGTAAGATTTAGATAATCGTATTTATATAAAGTTGGGGATTTTTCAATCGCATTGTTTAGACAATGTGGATTTTTAAAACCAAGTCCCTATTTTTCTTTTAAAGCTTCATCACTCCTTGGTTTATTCATAAAAATTGTTTGCTCAGATTGGTTCCTTCGATATAACTTTTCTTCTAATTTATTTATTTTATCCGAAAAACTGTCTTTTAAAGTGGTCATAGCAGTCAAAGATTCAAGATAAGTCTTATTTGATTTTTCTAAATCATCTAATTTCTTTTGAAAGATGTCTTTTGTATTTTTCAAAATAGATTTTTCATCTTTCAAAGAAATCTTCAATTTGTCAATCAAATATGATTTTTCTGAATTTAAGTTCTTTTCAGATAATAACTTTAAGCGTAAATCATGTAAAGCTGTAATTATAACATCCATCTGTGAAGAAATAAAAGTGTAATCAAAATCAGAAAGTACCTCATCTTCATCAGTGTCAGAATCATCATCTGACTTATCATCTCCAACAAAGCACATCTGAGCGATCTCGACATTTGCAGCTTCATCATCGGAATGATCCAGCCAAAACTCTTCTTCGACTAGCAAAGCTGTTCCACTCTCTCTTTCTTCTCATCAAGTTCCAGTTTCTTTCGATAGTAAGATGAGTCCCTAACTTTCTTCACTCTACACTCCTTAGATATGTGACCCGACTTTCCATAGTTGTAGCATGCAGCAGTCTTTGGCTCGGGCACTTGTACAGTCTTAGATCCAGAAGTGAAGCGAAGATTGTTTGAACCCGACCGTGGTTGGAACTTCTTTTGATAATGTTGAGAAAGAAGGATCATAGCTTTCTGCAGTGCCTCGCCATCATCATCAGTTGACCCGTCGTAAGCATTATCAGACAATGCTTGTTCTGTCAGTTGTTTCGTGATAAGAGCAACCGGGTCCACTGACTTTTTGTTCTTCTTTTCAAGCTTTTCTTTCTTCTCTAGGACCAAGCTCTCATCAGTCATCAGAATCTCATATAATTCCTGAATATGCATAATGGAGACACGAACATCGTTCCTCAGTCTGTGACAAGATTTGTTCCATTCAGGCTGAAGAGCATTGAGGAATTTCAGATTCGTCTCAAGCTCTGTATTGTTCACATTTATCTTTCGTAGATCATTCAGCACTGTACAGAATTTGTCGAAAACACTCTTTAGAGACTCACTTTCTTTGGCCTTGAACTCCTCAAAGTTGTTCATGAACCGTGTATGTCGAAGTTGAGTCGCAACTGAAGATCCAAGCATGATATTTTCTAATTGTGCCCACAACAGATTTGGATAATCCTTGTAATGATCAACCCGGTTGTAGATAGAGTTTGGTAAAGCTAGCATCATATTAGCTTTTAATTCTCGATCAGCTTTCATTCGCGAGGCCTCTTCAGTTGTTGGAGGAGTCTCTTTATTAGTCTTTATGAAAGGTCCTTCAGTGGGAGATTTCATCATGTTATCTCCATTAGCTTGACGCTCGATAAAGTTCAGGAACCGATCTTGCCATTGAGTGAATTCGTTTTCATCGACAAGAACCGGAGGACGAGTTTCTGTGCCTAAAGACATCATGAGGTCACTTGTGTAGAACTTAGCTTGAAAAGCAAACTTTGCAGAATCCATGGATATACTCTTAAAAAAATGCTAAGTCTGGAAACTGAGATACTAGCGCAAACTGAAGATTTGCGTGAAAGTCAGATGGCGCAAACTGATTTTGTCGCGATCAGTGGAAGACGCAAACTGGATTCTCGTGAGCAGTTGGTCACGCAAATGAGACTTTGCGTGAGAAGAGCAATACACAAAACGAGATTTGCGTGAGCAGAAGAATGTGGCGAGAACTTGACTTTGCGTGACAAGAATATGGCGAGAACTTCTCTTCGCGTGAGAGGTTAAAGACGCAAACTAGGTTTGCGTGATGAGCTGAAGACGCAAAGTATACTTTGCGTTATAAGAATGTGGCGCAAAGTTTGAACTTTGCGTGATGAACAGCTAGCGAAACTCTGAAACTTCTCAGGATGAACTTGTGCAAAATAGGATAAACTCGCGCAAATGATGATGAACTCGCGCAAACCACTATAAACTCGCGCAAAGTTGAGATCTAGAGCAAACCACCTGGAAATCAGTAAAAATCACCAAAATCGATTATAGCCATGAATTTGATAAAGCCTTTTCACACAAAATTGAACGAAAAACAAATTCTAACACTTTTCAATCAAACTTTTCGATTAAAATCCACAAAATCAAGAACTCGTATACTCAACAGAACCGAAAAACGAGTTTTCCAGAAACATTTAAAATCTCAAAATTGATTATCAAAAACTATTTTTCTTGAAATTTGGTGTGAATCAAGAGTATTCTACTTGCAAAATCGAATCCAACAAACCCAAAAAACAACGAAAATCAATCACAAACAAGGCCGAATTTGATGAAAAATCCAAAAACGAGATTTTCTTGAAAAAATTCAAGAAAATCAATCAAATTTTCGAATTAATGCACAAATTCAGATATGAAAATCAATTCTATCAATTCTCTCAAGATCTAGATTGACTCTGATACCAATTGATAATCCAAGATCTCTAAATCTAGAGAGAGAAAGTAGAGAGAGAGAGAGAGAGAGAAAGCACAAAGTAATCTTGAATAGAATGAATGTGCGTTAAGTGTTACAAAGACACAAGACCAAAGGGATTTAAATACCCTTGGTCAATACAACACAGAATGTGACACAAAACACAGTATTAGACCAAACCTATAAATACAATGATTACTATAAAATCAGACTTAACAGTTATCATCATAAGAAATGATTGTGTTTACAATTGAATCATATATATTCGAATAAAATTTTGATATTTTGTGATTCCACGATCTGATTAAAAAAATTTAAATTTAAGCTCTATTGACAATAATCGTGTATACGTGATTGATAATTGTGTTAAATTTTAACCATTTTAAGATTTTTTCTATTGACATTAACATTAACATTGTCATTGTTGTGAGATTTATGATTTTTTAAAACTTGGTTTTAGTTTAACATTTAATATTTATTCACCCTTTTTTTTATTTACAAAACAATTAGTATAATTAAAAATATTGTTTTGCGTTTCATTTTTTATTTTACACGAGTTCATTTATTTACATTTTATTTTATTAGTTTAACAATTAATGTAATTAAAAACTTTTAGCTTTATGTACTATTCATTTTTTATTTATATAACAATCAATACATCAATATCGATATATTATTATAAAAAAGGGGCTAAAGGAATGTGTGTTTTTATTATTTATCCAATTTATTTACATTTTGAGAATGTTTGAATTATTGTTTTTATTATTTATCCAATTTTTTGTTTTTAAATCTCTATATATATATATATATATTTCATTAATTGATTAATATTTCATATATTTTTGTAATTATTATATATCAATATATCTCATTAATTCATCTAATCTTTCATATTCTTCTTTTAATATATATAAATGAAATATTTATGACAATTTAATACATTTAGTACACATGATAACAAAATTTAATGAGAATGCTCAAACATATTTATATTTTTCCTCTCATTTTGATTTATTTTTAATCTAAACTTAACTTAATTTTTAAAACTTTCATTTTCATTTTTATTACGTAACAATCAATATATATAATTTTTTTCATTTTTATTGTCTTTTATTTTGATGACGATAATCAAAACCATTAATATTGTGATAAAACACATTTTTAGATATTTTCTCTTCGGGTTTACCTCCTAGTCATTCTCTCCCTTATTTGATCAAAATAGTCATTAGGTTCGTGAAAGGAGTTCGTATATACGAACACCTCATTTGAAGTCAAAAACTTGATCCATGTTCGTAATATGTGTTCGTATATACGAAAATGCAAGGAGTTAAAAAATCTGAAAAAGGAGTAATGAGGACAAAAAATTGCAGGTCCGTGTAATTATTTTTAAATGTTTCATGAACTTGGGCCTAAACTGTAATTATTTTTAAATGTTTCACGAACACATATCACGAAGTGGGGCCAAAACTGTAACATTTTAATTTATTATGCGAAGATGAGTGGCCAAAATTGTAACTATTTCATTTTTCAAAAAATATGTTTGTATATCACGAACATATTCCACGAACTGGGGCCAAAAACGTAAATATCTTTGAATTATGTTCCAAAGATGAGGGGTCATAATTGTAACTTGCTTATTTTTTGAATAAAATGTGTTCGTAATTGAGATATCACGATCAGTAGAGCTGTTCACGGGCGGTACAACCCGCCCGACCCGGCCCGCCCGACCCGTTAGAAAAGCGGGCTTGGACAATCATTCTCGAAAAAATGGGCGGGCTCGGGTTGGACTGCTAAAATTAATGGGCGAGCTTGGGCAATGAAAAAAAGAACTCGGACAAGCCCGCCCGGCCCGTTATATTATTATAGTTGATTAATGTTTTTATATAATTAATAATTTAATCATTTTATTCAAAATATTTATAAGTGGCTTTGTACCAACTGTCACACAAACATATATAATATGTGTTGTGTTATATAGTACGTCTCGAATTTCGATCTTGTAAATATTAGGTGGATGAATATTTGTTATTGAAAAAACTCGAATTTTGAAATTTGATAACTCATTAGAGAGAAAATGTCCATGATTCATATATTGTGAAACAATTATTTTTCATACGCTATGTACATTGATATATTTTAGGTCTTATTTTATGCTCGAAAGAACTTACACAATTTAAATGATTTTACATAACTTATGATTTTATATAAGTTTTGTTTTTCACATGTAAAAAAATAAGCCCGCTAGCCCGTGGGCAAGCCCGACCCGTTTTTAAGGGTGGGTACGGGCAAGTCCATAAGCCTGCAAAAACGGGCTTGGGTTGCTATATTAGGCCCGTTAGACAAAAAAATTAAGTTAAGCCCGGCCCAAGCCCGCAAATGATCACCTCTAACGATCAGGGGCCAAAAATGTAACTTCCAAGTTCGTATAATATAAACCATTTCACGATCAGGGGCCAAAAATGTAACTTCCAATTTCGTAATATATTGGAATTTCACGAACTGAGGCCAAAAACATAAGTTTTATTAACTCCTTGCATTTTCCACGAACCATTTCACGAAGTTATGATTTTTTAATGAGTTTTTAAATTATGTTCGTATATACGAACATATATTACGAAGATGTATCAACTTTATCAGTTCTAAGGAGGTGTTCGTATATACAAACTCGATCCTTTCACGAACGTAGCGGCTATTTTAATAAACTAAGGGAGAGAATGGTTAGGAGATAAACCCGATTTTCTGAAATGACTACTTTAATTAATTTCCCTTTTTGTAATTATTATATATCAATATATATCTCATTAATTCATCTAATCTTTCATATTCTTCTTTTAATATATATAAATGAAATATTTATGACAATTTAATACATTTAGTACACATGATAACAAAATTTAATGAGAATGCTCAAACATATTTATATTTTTCCTCTCATTTTGATTTACTTTTAATCTAAACTTAACTTAATTTCTAAACCTTTCATTTTCATTTTTATTACGTAACAATCAATATATATAATTTTTTTTATTTTTATTGTCTTTTATTTCGATGGCAATAATCAAAACCATTAATATTGTGATAAAACACATTTTTAGATATTCTCTCATTAATTGTAGAAACCTATCATTAATTCAATAAAACATTTACTTTTTTTATTGATAATATATATATGTTCAAATGCAAACTTTTTAATGGTGCAAACCCATGCAACCCACTTATCTACCACATATTTTATTTTCCCATTTTTTTTTATTAAAAAGGTAAAAACAAAATATGTGGTAGATAAGTGGGTTGCATGGTTTGCACCATTAAAAAGTTTGTATTTGAAGGTGCCTCTATATAGATATTAACGAAGAAACTAAGGGGGTGTTTGGTTCATGGATTTTGATGGAATTGGAATGGATAATTTCTTTTGACCAAATTCCAATTTCTTTGTTTGGTTCACTTATTGATCATGATGAAATCCTTTGAATTTACATTGAATTCCATAAATCAAGGAATTCATCATTCCTTAGCTAATGTGAAAAAATTGGATTCCATCCAATTCCTACCAACCAAACGTGTGGTCAAAATCTATCAAATTTCATTCCAATTCCTTCAAAGTCAAAATTTTCAATGTATTCCAATTCCATCAAATTCTATTATGCGAACCAAATGCCCCTAAGGTTGATGACTATGATCTTTCCTATAAACCATAAACTCACTTATCTTTTTTCTTATTCATCATTTTTAACCATTTTTTCCTTATTTTAACTCTAATTTTTCATCAACATTGATTATTCTTTTATGTTTGCAATTAACACCATCCCCTTCATTTTCTCAAGCTCCTCCCTATCTTCCAATTTAATTTTCAAATTTTTACTTTATCTAATTGTGTTTTGAGTTCAATACTTCGCTTTACCATTCACATCTCTTTACGACTCCAATGGATTAGATACTTAACCGCCTTCGTTCACTAATTGATCTATTAATTTCAATTTCATATTTTATTTCATTTGATTGTGTCTTCTTTTGAAAGTTTGATTCCAAGAAAAAAAAACATAATTTATTTGGATTTCACGCAATCTCAATTAAGTTTTCCATATGCTAAGTATATTGTTATTACAAACTTCTTATCACCTAAAAATATTGTTGTATTACAACATTTCATTCGACGGATATATGCTATGTGCAAATGATTTCTATGGGTATTACTCTGAAGTATGAGACTATTTTTCCAATCATCTTTCTTAACTTAAATTTTTGTCTTCCTGTTAGTTTATTGTTGTTGAAGTGATATGGCCACTCTATTTTGTTGTCTTAAGAAACACACATGTAGATTTAAAATATATGTTCAAAAGGGTAGAGCCCCCAATCTCTAAGGTGGTCAATGATTTAAACCCCATTAAAGGTGAGGAGTGTATATGAGTTTTGTTATATACAATATTCTATACTTCAAAAAAGCATTGATGCTGATTTTGTGACTTCACTTTGGTTTATAAAAGGATTCTTATTTTTTTTTATATTATGTGGATTATGTCCACATAATAAGATGACGGGATTTTCTTAAATCTTCTCAATTAATAAGTGCATTACACAATTTTGAAACTCCTCTTTTTATGATGTGTACCAAGACTGTATTTTTTAGAAATGGGGATTTGATTAGTTTTGATACGGTTTTAGTTCAGAAAAATGTGTGTTTTTATATTACTTTATTCTCTTATGCTTATATCAGTTATTAACAAATTGTGTTATGCTTATCGTTTGTTTTTTTAGGTGTCACTGATGACGAGCATCGTTCAAAAAAACTTCGTCACTAAGTTTCACCGTTTGTTATAAGAAGAAAATGTATATGTTTTGCAAAATTTCAAGTTTGTCAAGAATTCTAGACCTTATGTTGTTTCAACTACTTTTGTTTTGCTGTTGAATTAGTATAATCCATGTCAACCTTTGGGGCCTCTCCAATTTGGAGAGTAGACATACGTTTGGCGGTAGTTATCGTGTCATCTAGGTGTACATTTGTTCATTCTTAACAAAATTATTAGAGTCACCCCTCTCTTTCCATAAGGAAAAAAACTTCGTGCAATGTTGTAAGTTATACAAATAATGCAAAAATTACCCACATGCCCACCGTTAATGTTACTAATTTAATTCAATTTACAAGTTTATTCCTTAACAATATATATATATATATATATATATATATATATATATATATATATAAATTCCGCTAATTAAATGCTACTACATTTTACAAATGATATGAATGAGATTTGTTGATAATTATATTTACCAACTAAGATGTATTCATATGGATAAACTACATATTACTGTCCAAATTAGTCACGCTACCGCATAACGCGGGTTTCCACACTAGTATTGAATTAAGGAGAGATTCACGGGAGTGGGTGTGGGATGGGAGTGGGCGTGCTTTAGAAATTGTACAATATGTTATTATCTTAAACGTTCAAAAAAACCGTTTTACAATTTTAATAAAATAGTATAGATTATTAAATAATTAAGATATGTATAATTGACAAATTTATTTTTATTCATACTAGAAATGTACTCGCGCAATGCAACGAGATACATCACGATTTTAATGCTTCCTTTTATTTCTTGTCTTTTTGTTGATTTACAGTACGGTTTTGTATGGTTTTGAGAGAGTGATAATTGTTTTTTTTTTATAAATTTGTTTAGTTTAGCCTTAATAATATAATGTTTTTTATATAAAAAAATTAAGTATTTTGTTAGAATTCAATGATTATCTTATATATTTTAAATTCTTTATATTTAAATTAAGATGTTTATCCTGTTTTGATTATGTTTATCAGTTAGTTATGAATTCAAACATATAGTTTTAGAAATTTGTACTCATGCATCATGATTTGCAATATTGAATTTAAGTAATGCGTATCAATAAACAATAATTAATACATAAAAGATTGTTTTAAAGAGTTTTTTCGATAGTTTAATAATAATTTAATTTATTTTAGGTTTAATAATATAATATTTTTTTATAAAATAAACATTAAATATTCTGTTAGATTTTCTTAATTATATTTTTGATTTTTTATATTTATGTTTAAATTTTGATTTTTATCTTGTATTTAATTATGCGGGGAGTGATTTTACGGGAGCTGAAATAGAGAGTTATTTTAGGAGAGTTAAAGTGATTCTTAGTCCCTGTGGTTTATTAAAAAATACGAATTTTTAACTAACTTATCAATTAGTTTTACCAATCATAATTAATTAATCAACTTAATTAGTTTATCAACTAAGAACTAATTTGCCAAACATAACCAAATTGCCATGAAAGTATCATAACACATACTTCCATTTTGCCTTTCTAACAATGGACAAAATTTCTTCAAATTACCCCAAGACAAACAATTTGTATTTTTAACAAAACACCAAAGTACACTTTAGACAACTAAAATATTATTTCCTCCATCCTAAATTAAATGTCCACATTATTATTTTATTTTGTCCCAAAATAATTGTCCACTTTCAAAAATAAGTTTTCAGTTTTCTATTCTACCCTTAATTATGAGATGGAGAAAGTTTATCTCTATATTATCAAGGGTAAAAGTGTCATTTAGTTATTTAAAAAATTGTAACTACACATTCCTAAAACTGTATCTCATTTTCATTGTGGACTTTTATTTTAAGACGACCGGATTACCTTTTATGACCAAAATATTAATTTTACAACACTATGGTTGATAGTAACTAAAATATCACAATGTTGCGACCACACAAGCTAAAAAACTTCAACTTATTTTTCAAGACTCTGAGTTTACTGTGGTAAAAAATTAAGTTCCTCAAGGCCATTAAAGTCATAATCTTGTGGGATATATTAGTGCGCGCTCAAGCTAAACCCATGGTCATCCAGAAGAAAACACAAATCAACAACGACCCAAACACATACTTTGACGATAGCATCTCATTAGAAAGATAAATTATTAAAACAGAAGATGCCACCATTTGTCAGCTTCACCTATTTTGAGCCTATCACTTTTATTTATTGCTTGTTGTGTAACCGTGTAATGCGACATGATTTTTTTTTTTTGTAAACAAAGAATGAAAAATTAATGCAATTCCTCATTAATGGAGTATTCTGCCGTACTAGTAAAGCTTAACATTTATTTTATATTTGAGTTTGTTTATAGTTGGTTTTATGTAGGCCAAACATGGAACATTTTATAAGTTGTACAACAATAATAATTGTAAACTTGAAATTTAAGAGATTATACATTAATAAGCAAATACATAATACTTAATGAGTTGTTTTAAAAGTTTATACCAAATGTTTTATACTATAGTATATATTTTCATCATAACTTCACTAATGAGTTGTAAACTTGAAATGTTTGATTTATTTTTTATTCGCAAATACAGAAACTCAAAATTCAATTTGACTAACTCACTCCATTAGTCGCATGACCATTTTCCATGCAACTCTGTTCGAAATATCGCACCACCACGAATTCACGTTCTTCTTCTCTTTCACCATGTGCCCTAATTTAGCTTCATACATTAGATACCGAATCCCGGGAAGGTGGGTCAAATCAGCAAGTGTGAAACAATCTCCGGCTAGGTAAATATTCTTTGAAAGTTGTTGTTCGTAGACATCAAACACTTTCTCAAGCTTTTTTTCACAATTCTGAACTAGGGCTAAGTCAGTTTTCCCTCCCATCTTTGGGATGACTACTTTTTGAAGAACGATCGTGTAAACCATATCGTTGAAGTGATGTGCTTCAACTTCTAACCATTGGTCAACCAATGCTTTCTCTTCTAGTGTCGTTCCATAGAGCTTTGGATTTCTATCGGCGTATTTTGTTGCATAATACCTCATGATTGCCCTAGATTCTACACAAATTGGTTAAAAGTGAATTATACTTTCAAAATTATATCATATTTATATACTGAAAAACTCACACACATTGCTCGCCTTTGGTGAGGCTTGAACCTTTGACCTCCAAAAAAATTAAGATCAACAATGAACTATACTATTAAGTGGAAAAAAATCATCTCTTTACCAAAAAGGCGAAAATCGCCATCTTCAATAACCGGGACTTGTCCGAAAGGCTACAAGAAATGATTTTCATCAATTCACACAAAGGATTAAAGATAATTATTTTTGCGTTAACCTTGAACAACATTTACCTGTTTTTGTAGAAATTCGGGTTGTTTATGCTCGTTTGAGTCGAGGTCAACATTTATAAGCTCAAAGTCAACCCCAAATTCCAAAAGGCACGCTAATACTCTCTGCGGGCAAGCTGCCCTAATAGGACCATATACCTTGACCACCATCTTATGTGGATGCTTCAAGTTGTGTTTTGAGCATAATGAAGAATGTTGATAGGTACTTAAATACAAAGATTTTTTTTTTCATTGGGAGTTAAATTTAAACAATAAGACAAATTTGGGGGTTGGCAAATGGCAACCAACAAAAAGTTCAAGGTCAAACGAAGAATGGTGGTTCTAGAATGGTGGCTGTCAACGGCCCATCATTAACCAATTTCACTTACAACCCCTCTATTTTCAATAAATTCCACTTACAGCCTCTCTAGTTTGAATAAATTCCACTTACAGCTCCTCTAAATGAGATAGTTTTATTAAACTAAAAGGTCTAAAACGAGGTTATGCTCGAGCGTACATCACTTCGGACTATCGACACGATTTACATGGGATGACGTCATTAGAATAGGGTACTTAAACTTGGTTTATATGTACTTAGGAACGTTCACGAGTAACGAAAGTAGATGAAACATTCATGCTTTTACCTCACATACATTTAACTGAGTCTTTCTTTTGGAAAATAAACAAAACAATTATTTTAAAATAAACATTTACTTTAAAATTAAAAAAAAACAGTTATTTAGAAAAAAAAAAAAGTTTAAATCAGAAGAAATATTTGATATTCGTTGAAAAAAAATTAGATGAACACTCAGTTCGAAAGTAAATTAAATGTTTGGTCCTGTCATTTTTAATAGAAAATAAACAATATCATTAAAATGATTAAAATGCATTCTTAAGTGACCTACTCAGGTTCGTTCATGACATTTTATAGGCTCTGGGTGAGATGTAAAAGTGGGTTTTCGATAACTACGAAACTATTTTCAATATATTATTTATATCATCAAAAATAACATTGAATTCAAGAAATACTAATAATTCATGTAAAACCGTTTTCCCCAGTATTCCTAGCGCAAGATCAATCGATAATTATTTCTAAATTAATATTATCTACCAATCATTTTTACATAATATCGTCAATCAGTTCCACCATCAAAAACATCTTATGATATACCTTTAATATATAGATTATTTGACGTCACTATGTTGACCGTTCGGAGTAACACTTTAAGTAATCAACATAAATCAGTTGATATTCCACATGTTACCTGATTTTAATGTTTTTCATCGTCATTTTAAACATTTAGGGTTGAAACAAACTTTTTAAGAACTATCAATCTTTGAATCAAAAGTCCATGTTGATTATAGTTTAAAATCTTATTCTTGTTTTAGAGATAAAAAAATATTTAAGATTCATGCACCAAATATTATGTAATAAAGAGTTAATAATGTATGAAAAAATAAGTATCTTTAAAATCCTAAATTTAGTTATATGTTGGATCATCTCATATAGTTTGGTAATTGTTTTCAAAAGGTATGAGTTTTCTTTATTAATAACAAGAAATCTACTATTACTTAACACAAAAATAAAATTCATGTGGAAAGAATAATTAAAAGATTAAGTGGAAGATGAGTAATGGAGTATATATCAAGAATTATAGGCAAAAATAGTTTTTAGATATTAGTACTAAATAGAAAAAAACTTAGAAAAACAATAAGCAATACTATAAAATGAAAAACTAAATAATTTTTTACAAATCTTATTGTCCAATATTATTAATTAGTACATGTTTGGATCATTAATATAATGTTAAATTATTTCTGGGTCCTATTATATAATTTTTTTTGTCTTTTTTATTTACAATTTTTTTAACTACTAATATATAATATATACTAAAAAATTTGGGCCCCTATTTCCTTTGGGCCCTGGGCGTACACCCGGCCCGCCCTCCCCAGGGACGGCCCTGGACCTACTTAACATAAGTTTTTTTACATAGTTAGAGATAGAGACTAAGGGGCCGTTTACCCAAATGCTTACCCGGTAAGCGCTTACCGATAAACTCGATACACTAACTTACTTTAGCGGATAAGATTGTAATCATCACAATAGTATCAATATACAACAATTTACCCGGTAAGCTCTTACCCGGGTAAGAGTTGTCACTCTCACTTACCGGGTAAGACTCTCCATCCTTATCATCGCTTTTACCGGGTAAGATTCTTTGCTCTTACCATGTTTATCGGATAAGATAAATGCCCCGATAAGTGCTTACCGGGTAAGCATTTTGTAAACGGCCCCTAAGTACGCTATAGATTGCAAACCATAGAGCTGTAGAGTTGGGTTCCGATAAAAATGAAAGTTATGGTGAGAATGGTGAGAAGGAATCTCCACATTTGAATCAATCCTAATTGAAGATCAATACTAATGAGATGTACCAGATCAATTCATTTCAAAAGCACAATTCATAGGTTGCTTTGAGATTAAAAGTGATCAAGAGTCCAAATTTCTTCTTATAATTCTCACCTTAACTCTTATTCTCACACAATCTTTCGCCTAGAGCTGTAATCCATAACTATTTCAAAAGAAGAAGTTGATGCGTCATAACATATAAACAAAGACGGAACATGTAATATACTCAAATAAATAATACACTTTTGATACACTAAAAACCTATATATTTATCTTAATTTTTAAAATTAAAATTAATTTCGAAAAGTGAAAACCCACACTCAAAATATAAAAAGGAGAAAACCAAGGAATTTTCTCATTTTCTAACCTTTTTTAAAGAATAAATCATTAAACTTTTTTATTTTAAATAATCAAAATTTTGAATTTTTTTTGAATAAATAAATCGCCAACCTTTTAAAAAATTGGTTAAATACATCATTTTAACCTAAACATGTAACTATTTATGGATGTTTTTAAGTAAAAAAAAACTATATCGATTTTACCGTTCCCAAACTCTCTGTCATTTAAACCCTTCGCACCAAATGACATCGCTCCTCTTCGCCACATTATCGTTCTCTGTTCTCCATACTGCTCATCGCCATCGTTGACCCCTGCCATCCATCGATCTATCTATTTTTAATCACTTTTTTTTTTGTCTTTCGATTCAACCTTTTTTACAACAATTCAATGGAGAACGTATATACATCAAAAAAGTGGGAGAATCAAGAAAAACAATAAAAAAGGGGGAGATGATAGTAGGGGCCAACGATAGTGTTGGATGGGGATAAAGGGTAGATGATGATGGGACAACAAGGGGTTTGAATGATGTATGCTTAGAAAACGGTAAATTTGATTTAAAGTTTTTATTACTTTATAACTTTTCTAGTCAGTTAGACATAACTTTTTTGTGTTAAAGGGTATAGAGAAACAAATTTTAAAAATTTAATGATTTATTTCTTGAAAAAATTATTCAAAGACTTAATTAGTAATATCTTTACAAAAAAAAGTTCAATCTTTTCCCTAAACAAAAAAAAAAAAACACAAAAAAGTCCATTGGCGTAGTCACAATTGGGGGCTATGTTGCTTCATGAACCAAGTTACCAAAAGCGGCAAATTTTATTAAGTCAACAATACCAAATTATTAAGGATGCATTTGCTATGTAGATATGATAGAACAGGACAAGATGTGATATGACAGAATATAACAAGACAGAACAACTGTTCAACGTTTGGTACAACATAACTAGACAGAACAGAATAGATAATACAACCAATTTACCCCTAATAAGTTGTTTATATATTATATGTATATTTTGATTAATTATGTAATTTATTAAATTTAACGAAATAAATATTTTTTATAACAAAATATAGTATTAGAAAGTTCTCTTCAAGATATATTAAAATGACACCAAAATAAAAAAATATATATATAGTTTCCAATTTGTATTTTTTAACCTTTTCTATATTTTTATACTATTAATATTTAATAATTCAAATAAATTAATCAAAACATAGTAACTATATAAAAATAATATCCAAAAAATAATATCCAAGGACAATAGAATGAAAATTTAAAGAACATAAAATAAAATAAATAAAACTTAAAGAATGAATAAAATATATGATGTGAAATCTTCTTAACGGATTAAGAAAACGACACACAGATGATAGACTCAAGTTTCAAATCCTAAAGGCCACGCCACCAGATCTTAAACAAGAGGTTTGGAATGATCAAATTCTTGATTAAAGCAAGAGCACCCTCAAGAACAAGAACAAACCGTATGCAAATATAAATGATTAAATCCACCAACTTGCAAGAGAAAGAATCGTTTGTAAAGAAAACGAAAATCTGAAAATTCACTCTTTATTATTCATTGATTAAATCTTATGGAGTACAAGAGTTTATATAGGCTATCGAAAATAGGGAAACTATCGAAAATAAGGAAACTAATAAAAAATAAGGAAACTAATAAATACTATCTAAATTAAGGAAACTAATAAGGAAAATGAAACTATTAAAGAAAAGGAAACTATCTTATTCAATCCTAATCCCAAAACTGGTAAAACCGGTTTCAAGCGAAACCCAAAAACCTAGTGGGTAATTTTTTTTATGAAAGCGATTTAATTAATTAATTGGAGTACGAAACCATACAGAGATCTCCACTTCTTGAATTTAGCTCGAATTGTGAATTTAAGGACCCGATTGAACTAAAATCCAACCTAATGTTGTTGTCGTATATAATGAGTAGATTCTCGTCAATTTTCATACTCGTATCATCCTCCTCTTCTTCGAAAAAGTTTGTCCTCAAACCTTGAAGTTCTTGGTCTGGAATATAACGAGTCAAATCCCCAACATTGAATGTGGCACTTAGTCCATAAACACCCGGTAACTGAAGCTTATATGCATTATCTCTAGTCTTTTCAATGATTTTGAATGGTCCTTCACTACGGGGCATAATATTGTTTTTCCTTTTATTTGGGAATCTCTCCTTTCGCAAGTGCAACCAAACTAAGTCCCCAATTTTGAAAACTTGTTGTTTGCGATTTTTATTTGCCCGTGCTTTGTACATATCATTCACTTTCTCAATTCTTGCACGAACTTGTGCATGGAGCTTCAACATGAGCTCAAGTTTAGCCTTGGCATCCTCATGAACCCATTCTTGTTTAGGAACAGCCACAAAATCAACTGGTAACCGTGGATTAACTCCATAAACCACTTCAAATGGAGAATGCTTCGTAGCATGAGTGGGTGATCTATTATAAGCGAATTCTGCATGTGCTAGTTTTACGTCCCAATCCTTTTGAGTTTTGCTCACCAAACCATGCAAAAGAACACCAAGAGTACGATTCGTCACCTCAGTTAGACCGTCTGTTTGTGGATGATAAGAAGTGCTAAAAAGCAACTTTGTCCCTACAAGTTTCCACAAGGACTTCCACTCATCCCCTTCTTTCATCCGAATCTGATGGTACCCGCTCCTTAGATCTATCTTTGAAAATAATTTAGAACCATTCAATTCATCAAGTAAGTCGTCCAATCTTGGGATAGGAAAACGATACTTGATTGTGATGTTGTTTACCGCTCTACTATTAATGTACATACGCCATCCCCTCATCCTTTTTTGGCATCAATAAAGTAGGTACGACACACGGACTCATGCTTTCGCGCACATAGCCTCTTTCCAGAAGTTCTTCAATCTGTTTTTGCAATTCCTTTGTTTCCTCCGGATTACTCCTATAAGCCGCTTTATTTGGTATCGGTGCCCCCAGGATAAGATCAATTTGATGTTCGACACTACGAATTGGAGACAAACTAGGGGGTAGTTCATTGGGAAACACATCATGAAATTCACTTATCAAGGAGCTCAAAACGGGTGGTATTATGACTTTAGATTTTTCTTAAACTTCTTTGGAAATCACCGCAAAACATACGCCACTTGACACAAACTCTTTGTTGATCTCCTTTTCATTAACCAAGAGAACTTCCCTTTTATTTTTTGTAGTCTTGATAGTTTCATTATGAACAACCGGTGTCAAGGCAAATGGTTTAGCATCCTTACTCTTTTTAACCACATACCTGTTGGTTCGACCATCAAACTTGACAAATCTATCATATTGCCATGGTTTACCCAATAGTACGTGACATGCATCCATAGGGCAAACGTCACAAAGCACCGAATCATCAAATTTCCCAATTTAAAAGAAATTAGGGCTTGTTTGTGTACCTTAACATCACTGGTGTCGTTGAGCCAATGCAACTTGTACGATTTTGGATGATCTCTCGTTGGATACTTGATCTTGTCAACCAAGGTTGTGGAAACAACATTAGTGCATCTACCCGTGTCAATGATCATCTGACAGAGACGAACTTTCACATTACATCTGGTCACGACCAACTTTTCTCTTTGAGTTTCTTCCAATGGAATCACCTTAGAGTGCAAACTTCGACGCAAAACAAGGGCCTTCCCATTTGTTTCTGGTTCCACTTCGCTAACATGCTCATCCTCATGCTCGGTTGTTTGCTCATTCTCTTCGTTAAACTCCTCTTCTTCGCCCAAATTCTCACCATATACGTCTTGAATCTCTTGAATCTTTTTCAGGGTTATAATATGCTTGCTGGGACAATTGCTTTGTATGTGTCCACAACCCTTGCACTTAAAACACATCCTCTTATCTTCTTGAATTTCAAGAGGTTTGGAATTCACGGACTTCTCCTTGGGTTGTCTTGTTTTATCGTACTTTGAAAAATCAAGCCTAGAAAAGTTTGAACTTGAAATTATCTTCTCCTTGTTGCGATCAAAAGGTCTAATGAAAGTTTTCGGCTTCTTTGCTTTTGCTTGCCTTTCAATCCTTGCAGCCACCTTGAAAACCTCTTCAATCGACAAGTAAGGTTGAAATTCCACCTTATCTGCAATATACTCGTCCAATCCAGCAATAAAACGAGCCACTTTGTGTTATTCTTTTTCTTCGAGATTGCAAAGTGTAACACCCGGAAAATTATAAAGGTAAGTAATTGTTTCCCTTATTTCATTAATTATGATTATTTGAGAATATGAGCCTTTTATATGCGCATGATCATTATCATAATGTTGTAATGTTATATGAACTGCTTAATCATCTTAATTGTTTAAACCTCGTGCTCGTAATCGTTTTAGACTGAGTTTTGGGCTGTTGAGAGAGTGGCGTGAGAGTGCCACGCGATAGTGACACTGTCACTATCGCAGGTCACTCTCGCGGGAGTTGTACCGAGAGTTTGGTGGTCTGGTGCGATTGTGAGCACGCGATAGTGACACTGTCACTATCGCAGGTCACTCTCGCAGAGAGTGTACCGTGAGTTGGGGGAGTCGCGCGATTGTGACACGTGATAGTGCCCATGGCACTATCGCCGATGGGAATTTTCACTTAAATGAGTCCTTATGTGATTTTAACCTCATTTATCCCATTCCTCTCTTCTCTTTGGTGATTTTGGAGCTCCCAAATCTGATTCTCTCTCATAAAACCCTAACCCTCATAAATACAAACCCTTTTTGGTGGTTGGATCTTGATTACTTGCAATAACTCCCCTCAAGAAAGATTTTCTAGGGTTTCTCAAAGTGCAACCTTCTCATCTCCAAGTCTCATCTCTTCAAGCTAGGGTTTCATATTTTCTAGGTTTTAATCAAAAACCTAGATAGTGAGTTTACTAAACCCTTGTTAAAACTAGATACACATCATAATCTCCTACTTGTATTAATGTATATTTACTCAAAATGTTCATCTTTATATGTTCGTATTTCGGTTTCCTTATGGAAATATGTTGGAAATATGTTTATGTGTAACATGCCACGATTTATTGAATGCATACCTTGGTATTATGATGATTTCTACTTGAGACACCTTTTTGGTGATATATTATCTTTATGGTGAAAATGGTTACCTTATGGGTCTTATGTTGGATCTTATGTTAAGTAGGATGGTAATATTGTACCCTTGGTTGGTATTGAAATATGTTTGGTTGAAATATACCTCAAGACCTCCTATAATTATGTTGGACGAACCAAGTAGTAGACACTAGGAGGATGTAGTCTTGGGCGCCACTGTGATGGTATGTGCCTAGACCCCCGCCATTCGGGGAATTTCCATAGTTGTAGTCCCCGGATGTGCCGGGACTTTCGGGTGCCTCTTGTTAGTTGGCATCAAGGTATATCGACTCTTTGGGTGGAACTTGATTGGTGCTATGGGTCTCCCCTGTTGACTCCACATTTATAGAACATTGGTTAACTGCTGGTAAGAATTGTAATTGATCTTATATGCTATTTCTTGTTCAACTTACTAGGCTTTTTGGCCTAACACATGTTTGGTGTCGATGTGTATCTCAGGTTCTAGTGGTGCCGGTTCTAAGCATACATAGTTGTTTTGGGTGAGAGCTTGAGGATTTGCACTTGGATTATAAATATTTTTGGAGAAGATGTTGGGTCTATAGATGACACCCCTTTTGTAATCTCTTTTCTAGTTATAGAAATTAGATTAGTTGGTTGTTGTTTATTGTCTGTTAAATTACAACTGTAATAAAACAGGTTTGTATATTTCCCCATTTTAGGGAGACTCTTGCTATGACAATTCTATATACCACATGTCCGTTTTCCGGATTTTTGTTATCCCTATTTTTAGGGTGTTACACAAAGCACACTTAACCGCTCGAATTCAGTAATATACTCTTCAACGGTCATGGCGTTTTTTTATTATCAAAGTTTGCATTTTTATGAAATGAACTTGCTCATTATCATCAGGTACAAACCTTTTTGTGAGATACTTCTTGAGTCTGCTCCAAGAATCAATTCGACTTCTTCCTTCTTTGCGTCTCTTTCGTTGGAAGTTATCAAGCCATAGACTTGCATAGGAGGTGAGTTTTAATTCTGCAATTCTGTAGGCTTTACAATCATCATAGTCTTTGTATCTGAAGACACGTTCTGCACGCCTTATCTAATCTAACAACTTTCTGGATCTGAACTTCCTTTAAATTCTGGAATTTCAAGCCTTAGGTTACGATCATCATCCTTCTGCTAGTCTTTTCTTCTTGATCTATATCGGTGATCTTCTTCACTAGAAGACGTGTCATGTTTTTTTCTCCTTGGCCTAGATTTTGCTGATTCGTCACTAGGAGATTCGAATCCTGAATCAGACCTAACTTTTGGCTTGGACAAATTTACTTGCTTCTTCAGAAACCCTAAGATAACATTCATCTTAGTTTCTAGTTCTTTAAGTTATCGATCTCTTCGTAGGTTTTTGGCCTGTATGAGTGTAAGACCCTTGGGGATCTCTCCCCTTTCGTTTGTATCTTCTTTGCTAGTGATCCTTCTTTGATCAACTTTTTGAAATTTTGAAAAAGATTCGATCTTGCAACTTTCTTTAAGTAGTAAATCTTCTAGGATGTTCTAACACAACTCTGATACCAAAGTTGATGTAAAATCTTCTTAACGGATTAAGAAAACAACAAACAAATGACAGACTCAAGTTTCAAATCCTAAAGGCCACGCCACCAGATCTTAAACAAGAGGTTTGGAATGATTAGATTCTTGATTAAAGCAAGAACACCCTCAAGAACAAGAACAAACCGTATGCAAATATAAAGGATTAAATCCACCAACTTGCAAGAGAAAGAATCATTTGTAAAGAAAATGAAAATCTGAAAATTCACTCTTTATTATTCAATGATTAAATCTTATGGAGTACAAGAGTTTATATAGGCTATTGAAAATAAGGAAACTATCGAAAATAAGGAAACTAATAAAAAATAAGGAAACTAATAAAGATTATCTAAAATAAGGAAACTAATAAGGAAAATGAAACTATTAAAGAAAAGGAAACTATCTTATTCGATCCTAATCCCAAAACTGGTAAAACCGGTTTCAAGCGAAACCCAAAAACCCAGTGGGTAAAAAAAATACTGTGAAAGCGATTTAATTAATTAATTGGAGTAAGAAACCATGCATAGATCTCCACTTCTTGAATTTAGCTCGAATTGTGAATTGAAGGACCCGATTGAATTAAAATCCAACCCAATGTTGCTGTCGTATATAATGTGCAGATCCTCATCAATTTTCATACTTGTATCAATATAAAAATGAAAGCGTATTTAAAGTTTTAGAAGATAATTAGATTTTTTATTTTAAAGTTATATTGGTAAAACATAAGTCTGTTCCAGCTTGTTCCATGGAGTGGGGTCGAAAAGGCATATTCCACTTTTGTTCCACTCTGTTCCTGTCTGTTCCACCTAACAGTCCTGCCAAACATGGGATAGTGATTCCTGTTCTGTTCTGTCATGTCCTGTTCAGTGTACCAAACATACCCTAAAGGTTTTGATATAAACCATCTGTTTATTTTACTTTTTATATTTTATAAATAATATAAATTTCTATGTTATAATCACAATAGAATTTATTAATTTTGAAGGTTAAATATTGGATTTCATTGGTTTTAAAAGTATGACATAATTATAAAATTGAGATTATTTCTAATTTCATCATTATCATCTTTACTTGTGTTGTGTTTGAACTATGGGTGCTCAAAAAACCGACCAACCTGATCAGCCCAACTCGACTAACCCGGAAAAAAAATCAACCCGAGGTAACCCGACATATAATCGATACAAAATTAGGACAACTCTAATCTATTGGGTTGATATTGGATTAGACTCAAAGTAACCCGACCAACCCAATAACCCGATAATCGTTTTAGCGACTTCTCTAAAATTATTTATATTTCCCTTTAACATGTATAACTTACCAAAAGCAACTCGACAATAACGAGCAATTGAACTTATAAGAGAACATTATTGGAAAGTTAAATGTAATACCTAAATATTTGATGAACTCATATATTATTTTGAATGATGGATCGTATTTCAAAGAAAATTTTCCTTATTTTTATATTTTCAATATTGTTTTTACTTTGTTTAAACACAATCCGACCAACCCGAACGGGTTGAGGTTGGGTTGGGTTGCACTTTTGTTTGGGTTGGGTTGAGTTGAAAATTCTCAAACCGCCAACATTGGGTTGGGTTGTTGAAATATCTTCAACCCGATCAACCCAAACCGTGAGTACCCATAGTTTGAACCACTAAAATTTATACCATGTATTCCTAGAAGCAAAATCAATAAATAATTATTTCTAAATTAATAATATATAAGTTGACATAGCGCACTTGTCTGGCTTCATGGCACCTGTTGGTCCCGAAGGTGCTAAACAAGTTTGTAGAAGGGGGGTTGAATACAAACACAAATTTTTACGATTTAATAAATTGTTTATTGATAACTCAAATCACAATTTGCAGTTTGTTGCGGAATAAGATTAAGTAAACCTAATCTAAACAAACTTAAGAAACACTAAGTAGGTTGCACAAGAATAAGAGAGAAAGGTTAAGGGAAATATAGAAAACAAGGGTTTCTATATGGTTCACTGAGAGATAGAAGATAGAAGGCAACACATCAAAATGAAGTTTAACCTTTCTATTTATACCATATGCATTTAATGCATATCAGGGGTACTTTACACGTGTCACCATCTGGTTGGATGCATGCTTCTGACTTTTTGAGACATCCTCCTAGCGTATGGTGAACAGTGCAATCTTCAGAGTTGTTGTATGATCTGAGGCATAAACATGTCTCTTCTGACACATCGTACTTCTTGTGCAAGGATAAGACAAAAGAACCTTGGAGCATAAGCTTCATGATCAACAATCGCTGAGGAAGTCTTTCTTCAGGGAATCTGAATAAAGGTCAGCTATCGCTGAAGCTTTTCTTTGCAATTCTTCGCGTGTGTGGACTTGTCTTGGTTTCACTGATATCCGCATCAGATCATGAGTAGACTTGTCACTTGTTCATCAACTTTGTCTTCGATGTTAGCGATGAACGTCTTTGTCGCGAAACTTGTCTTCAGGGATTACATTTAACAGAATACATTAGGAACTATTAGCGATACTGAACATACTCAGTATGTGATCGCTGATGGTGAAACACTAATACATACAGATATTAAATGTAATTTTCACTAAGTATTTCAAAGGGTCATTATCAAATCACTGAGAGAGTTTGGATCAACAATCTCCCCCTATTTGATGATGATAAAGCAATAAGAGAAAATTACTTTATGTTCAAAATAAAAGGTTAATCAAGACTCATAACATATGTTAAATCATAAAGTGTTGTCTTCAAGATCATCTAGATTGAAAGTCAAAAGCCCAAGTCAATGCCTCAAGATTGCAAGTCAAAGTCAAAGTTATCAAAGTGGAAAGTCAAAGTCATCTAATGTCAAGTCTTGTTATTTTGTTCCTTGTTTGTTGTTAGTATAAATAGTGCGTCTTTAGTTGTGTAGAGTAGGAGAGCTTAATTGTGTGCGTATTGTGAAATCATATTATATATTCTAGAGTGGGAAAGTAGAGAGAGAAAGATTGTAAATTTTGAAGATCATATCAATGACATATGAATATTGATCTAGAAATTAATTGTTAATCTTGATATTCTTGCACATATTGGGATTAACAATTGGTAATCAAAGTAGACATAAATCAGAAATCAAGATCAAAATTTGAAGATTTGGTCGTATTTTTCAAGAACTTGCAGAACTCATCTGTCCATAATCGTTTTTGAGTTTTTGTGTGATTTTGATTGTATTATTTTTTGTACTGTACTCGAATTGTTATCTAGAACAATATTTGTTTTAGTTGTATTGCCTAATTCACAACAAATTCTTGTGAATTTTGGATTTTTGAAGTTTTGATGTTCGAAGTCTATACGTACTGTATTTCAATCAATTCCTGTAATTTTGTTGTTTTTGTTGAAATCATGTGTTAGAAATATGTTCAGATAGTGTTCGAGGGAAAACTGGTGAAATTTCAGGAGCTAATTTGGAGTTTTGAATAATTTTTGGGCCGATTTAGAGTTTTTGAGTTCATCAAACTCAAGAACACGCAAGAGCTGAATATTTTGCATCCTTCAGAGATGAAGAACTCGCATACAGTGTGATATGAAAAGTCAGATTTCGTATGGCTCATAGTGATTGAAAAGTTTGAAGGATAGAATTCGCACAAGGCATTATGAGAAAAGTTAAAATCCGCATAAAGCGTGGTACGAAAAATGAGGAATTCACACATCACTTCATGCGAAAAGCTACTGTTCATCTCAGTTACATGCGAAAAGTTGAAGAAATTCACATGATGATGATCTGAATTTTTCTAAGGGAGGATTTCGCATCGATATGTAAAGTTGAGAAGCTAGAATTTTTCTAAGTCCAAATTTCGCGCATCATTCCTTCTTGCGAAAAGCTTAAAGTTTGAAAATGTTCAAGTCAGACATTCGCATCTCATTGTGCAAAAAGTGTGAAACTCGCATCTAATAATGCGCGAAATCTTGGAATTTGCGTCCTTCAGTGTGCGAGAAGTGGAAATTCACATCTAATAGCGTGCGAAAAGCAGAAAATTCATATCCTTTTGTGTGCAAATTCTGTATGTTGTGCGAAAAGAAAACTCAGCGGTGTGAGAATTCTATACTTAGACAAATTTATGAGTGTGTTCAAAACTTTCTGATTTTTTTAACGATTATTTGGGCAAGTGTTATCAGGAACAATGGACGATTATTTCTTTGTTGAGGATTATACCTCTGAACAACGTCAAGAGAAAGATCAGAAACGTAAGATTTCAGAACTTGAAGATCAAAAGAAAACACATACGTGTATCATCTAAAGCTTGAGAGAAGTTAATGATCGACTCAACAAGAGCTTAGTTCGTGTTGGAAATAAAAAGAAAGAGAGAGAAGAGAAGTTAAAGAATGAGAGCAAGATATTTGAAGAGAAAGTAAAAGTCTTAGAGATTGAAAATGATGATCTAAAGAAGAAGATTTCAACGTTAAAGACAAATAATAACAAGAGAAATGAAGAGAAGTCAAAAGTGTTAGAAAGTGAAAACACTAATTTGAAAAGGAAAATCTCTGAATTAGAAGATCAGATTGTGAGAAACAAGAGAAATGCTATCAAGAAGAACGAGGAAATAGTACAAGGTTTGGAAATTGAGAATATTGAATTAAAAATGAAGATTTCAGATTTGGAAGCCGAGATTGTCAAAATCAAGGAAGAAGATTCTGTCAAGATGAATGAAGAGACAACAAAGGGTTTAGAAAGTGCTAGTGTAAAGCTCAGAAAGAAGGTTTCTGAGTTGGAACAGAAGATTGCCGAAGAAAGAGATGAATTTGAAAAAGAAAAGAAAGGATTTGCAAATGAAAGGCAAAAGTTTGCACACAAATTTTCTAAATTCTCAAGAAAGACTTTTGAAGAGAAGAAGGTAGTTGATCTAAAATGTGCAAAGCTTTCTCAACAAGTGTCAGATTTTCAGAAAGTGATCATCATGGAAAGGGACAAGTTTGCAAAGGAGAAGAAGGTGGTTGAGCAGAAAAATGTTGGAGTTCTCAAAGAAATATCTGATCAAAGAAAAAATGTCGAGAAAGATTTTGAAGAAGAAAGGGAGGTTTTTGAGACGGAGATTAAGAGGCTTACAAGAAAGTTATCTGAACTGTCAACAAAAGCCATGAAAGAGTAGAACACGAAGTCTGAATTTCAGAAAAAGATTGACTTGCTCACCAAGGAAAGAAACAGTTTATCTTCCAAGATAACAGAACTTGAAGAAATTGTCTCTAAGGTGATTTTGACTGAGCAGAAGACCCCAGATTCAATTATTCAAACACCTAGAGATGATTCAGCTGATTCTGATTGCTCAATCAAGACAACATCAAGTTCACATCATAAAACTATTTCTACAAAAAGGTCAGTTAATTCTAAAGATCAGATTCGTATTACTAACCTTTTCTATGATAGGAATGTTGATGGTTCAAGGTCATTTTGAAGAAGGAATGGTATTGAGAAGTTAGTATGGAGAGTGAAAGCAACTTTTGATGAAACAATTTTTGTTTCACCGGTTTAGTATTTTTGTTGACCTTATTATTACCATGTTTCAAATGAAACAATTTTTCGGTGGTAATAATCTCCTTTTGTACATTCAAAGTTTGTTGAGCGTTAATTCATTCAAAACGTTTATTTCAAGAATGTTTATACTTGTTCTTATAGACAAATTCCAATCATTTCATTACCTAATCTTTTATTGATATATCATTCATATTTGATCTTTTCAGTACACTGTTAGATTATCAAATAAGTCTTTTGTATTCATTTCATTCTTTCAATCTACTTGTTTTTGAGAAAATCTTCCATGAATAAATGCTCAAATCTTCATGATTATCTAATTAAGCATAACTTTATCTGACATGTATTACATTTTCATGTGCTTTAACTGACAAAATTAAGTCATTGAGCAACTTTGTGCTTTTAGGACAAAATACATGGGAATTATGTGAGCTTTAATTAACTTCAATGGATTCACGTTAACCAGTGTTTTCTACCCAAGAAGTTATCTTGAGTGATCGAGAGGCGAGGGGTCATAAATAAAAGAGTGGGGGAAGAAGTTCATCCGGTTGAACAACCTTAGTGCGATGAGTGGAAAAATGGAAAAGAGAGTTTGGTTAGAAGTGAGCTTAATGATAAAAGAAAGAGGGTGTGAGAACAAAGTTAAAAGAATATCAGAACTCTACACCAACCATTTTCTGAGCCGGGCAGCCACATTACTGTTGTGTTACAATTCTTTCGTGAACTTCATTGAAATAAGCACTAGCCCATGCCAACTCTTGCTTTATACCCCACCAGCTACTCATCTTTTTCTTAATAAGAAGACGTTTCAATTTTGATTGGGGACGCAACACAAAATCTATCTCATCTTCTTGTGGAAGATGTGGATATAAAACCAGAAGGAAGTCTGCCCCACCTTCGAATTTCGATCATGCATAATTGAGTCCGTGTATTACTATTGTTGTCTCAATTGTTTACACATTTTGAGCCTATTATAAAACATTCATGTTTAAATTCTTTCATACACATGCTCGTAGACACAAAAAATTCGTTTTTCTGTCAGAATGTTCATAGAATTACCTTGTGTTATTCGATGATTGAATGGAAGACCTAGGGAGTGATCATCAATAAAACTCCTTGTACAGTACATTTGTTGTACTAAGTGGATTCGTGCTACTTACAGGCATCTTAACTAATTCATTTGTTGATTCATGTTTTCACTCTTATTTGTCTGAATTTGAAAAGATTCAGATGAATACATTATGAATTGATGGATGGTTTAGATGTTCATATGGAAAGATCATGGTCAGAGATCGAATACATGACATTTCATGAAGAGAGTTTTGATGATTTCTATGCTTTACATCATCAAAAAGGGGGAGAAAGTCAAGAAATAGAAAAGAAGCTATGAGAGATAATCAAGCAATGAGAAAGAAATTGTGAATAAAGTTCAAGAAATTCTTTTTGAAGATTGTTTTGAAAGAGAAAAGTGAGCAACAACTGAAGATAACTTCTTTGCTAAAGATGATAATGTTTGTCAAAGTCTTTGGGGGAGAATATTAAAGATTACAAGAAGGGAAGAGTAAAAATTATCAATTTTCATCTCAATAAGGGGAGAATGTTAATTGCCTGAGAATATCATTTTTTGTCCCAAAGGGGGAGAATATTCTGAAAGAGGGAAAATGTGCTTTGAAGATGAAATTCATTTGAAGAAAAGTGCAATTTTATTCAGAGAGGGATATTACTAATTTTTGAATCAAAAGGGAGATAATTTGATTTGGAGAACTTGATGTGAAGAAAGATCTCTACATGTTTAACAGGGGGGGGGGGATGATTAGCTTATCGTTGTGAAGATGATCTTGAATCCAAAGGGGGAGAATATTAAAGCATGAAGTGTTGTCTTCAAGATCATCTAGATTGAAAGTCAAAAGCCCAAGTCAAAGCCTCAAGATTGCAAGTCAAAGTCAAAGTCAAAGTTATCAAAGTGGAAAGTCAAAGTCATCTAATGTCAAGTCTTGTTATTTTGTTCCTTGTTTGTTGTTAGTATAAATAACGTGTCTTTAGTTGTGTAAAGTAGGAGAGCTTAATTGTGTGTGTATTGTGAAATCATATTATATATTCTAGAGTAAGAAAGTAGAGAGAGAAAGATTGTAAATTTTGAAGATCATATCAATGACATATGAATATTGATTTGAAAATTCATTGTTAATCTTGATATTCTTGCACATATTGGGAATAACAACATACATGTCCCAATAACTATTTTGAGGGATCTTTTACAGTACTGATGGAGTTAAGTACTTCACTGAAAATTTCCATTAATTCGTAAATAGATTACATAGGGAATGTGAAAATTTCTAAGTACAAGTGAAGTCCTATACTAATACTGTAAGACTAACTAATAGATTACAAGAAGAAAGAGAATCTATCAACTAAGTTGGTTATTCTTTGACATGGAATTCCTCTTCATCTATCATATGGTCAGGTATCTCTTCTCCTCTCTGTCTTCTGCTAGCTGCCTCTTTTCGAATGAGAGATTTGATGAGAGTCCTTGAGTTTGAAATATCACACCATAGACATAGAAGGTCCTTCAGGTGTGCGACAGGGCAGATAAGAATCTCTGAGACTCGTTGCAACCTGATGAAGTCACCATCGTCTAGGAAGATTATTCCATAGGGATGACTTATCACCTGCCCAGGTTCAAAGGGTCTGCCAGGAGGCAGTGATAGGTCTAGAGTTGAGAGATATGGTGGAGGTCCAACGACAACATCTCTGGTGAATTTGATGATGGAGTCATTCTTGATCACTGCATCATTTTCAGAGGGAGACGCATGCTTCCTTCGTCAAGCTGATCTTGGCTTCTGTGGTAGAGAAGAGGGCATATTCATCTTGGCAGTGGCCTTGTTGATGAGAGCTTCAAGCAGTGATTCAACATGTTCCTTATGCTTCGATTTAGACTTCTTCAATGCTTCCCTGAACTCCAACCATTCATAGAACCCGAAGTGTTCCAGCTTTGACAGATACATCATTTTTGAGCTACCATCTTCCCTGAAAATCTCCATTGTCACCGTCAGTTGTTTTTTCTTGCTCTTCCCTAAGATCGTCATCGCTGAGATCTTGTATGGGTCAGATATGTGATCAAGATTCTTTTTGTACCAAGCAAGATCATGATCACTGACTTCTTTCGCTCTATGGTTCTCCTCCTCAATTTCCTTCAACAGGGCTTCTTGGACTCGACCGGATTCTTTTTCAGCTTCTTATCACGGACCAGGTTCCACTATACCTTAAGGGCCAGGTTGGCGTCCTTTTGGCAAGCAGTGATCATCTTTTCAGCCTTGGTGGATTCTTCTCTTTCAAGTCAAGCTCTTTGGAGTTGCTTTGAGGAGGGATCTTCAGTCGTTGGATTTCTAGCTGAAGAAAGATCACCACCCGTTTATGAACTCATCCTTTGACCTTTTGAGAAGTCGAGAGGGTATGTTGGGGTGGCTCAGTGAATCTTCTTCTTCTTCTTCTTCATCGGTCTCTCGAACAGTGACTGGGATTATTGCTAAGTCTTCAACTAGGGTCGCTGGGATTATTTGATTAGCTGCTCCCTTAAGCAGGGGAGAGAACTAGCTGATCAAAAGGAAAAGAAAGTCAGTGTGTTTATTTGGAGAAAGATAGATAAAGGCTAGATATGACACAAGGGTTTGAGGTGGGAAAAGAAAGAAAAAGGGATGATGAAGAGGCACACCTGAGAAGGGTGCTCCCCCTCAGATGTTGATATGATCTTCATATTTCCATTGGCAACAATTCTCTTTTGCTTCCGTTAGGTTGATGGTTTTGAAGGTTTATCTTTTCTCCCCTTTGTTTCGCTGATGATGATGCCTTTAAGTGGAGGAACACTGATGGCAACTGGAGTAAACCATAATGAGGCTTCATCGTCATCATCATTATCATCTCCTTCAGCGTCCTTTGAGCCTTGATCCTCGAGATCAAGATCTTCTTCGTTTCTTCCTCCTCTTTTTCTTCATTTTTATCCTCAGGAGCGATCACTAAAGAGGAGGGAGATGCTTGTTTATCAGCGTTTTTCTCCCCCTCAACATGAGGAGGATCTTCCACATTAACCTCTGCATCAACAGTCTTCTCCCCCTCTTTGTCATCATCATGGGGGATTGCCTTGTCAGTAGTAGCAACTTCAGCAGCTGCAGCAGAGGTCTCTGGGGCATCATCTTCCAACGCCTTCATCCTATCTTCGATTGTTGGAATGACGGATGTCGCCTCATTGATGAAATAAACGGTAAGCTTCAGGGGCAGTCGGTCATCCTCAGTGAAAGACGACTCATGGGCTGGAACTGGTTCCTTCAGCTTTGCAAGAATGTCACCCAGTAGCTGATTGGTGACATCGGTCTATCCGCTAAAGGTCTTCACCTCAACAGTGAGCTTGTCAACGTGGCCATTGAGGAATTGAATTGCTATAGTGTTGTGGGCCACATTTTCTTTTAGCATCTTCACCTCTTCCTGAAGGACTGATAGCTAAGAATTTTCAGCCCTTGAGGAGAGAGAGGAGGTGAGATCTTTCAACGCTTCACCTACAGTGTTGGCTGAGGTGTTGTTGTTGATGGAGGTGGTGAGAGAATCCACCTTTCCATTGACCTCGCTGAGAGAGCCGTCAATGGTCGTCATCGTAGGACCTGTAAAACATGTTAAATTTTGAGCAAGGTATTGCTCGGGCTTATATAGTAGGGAGGATAAAGTGTTCGGGATGTGGGGAATACCTGATGGAGCAGGAAACAAATTATAAAAATCCATGTCCCGCTCAAAAAGAGTATGGGAGATGGGTATCTGCTGAGACACTCTAAGAGGGAGGCCATCAGGTCTTGCTGAGATGTTAGACATCTCTGGCAGCTGTAAAACAACAGGGCTAGAGACAAAAGAAGGAGATGGAAGGGATAAGAAATTTAAAAAAGGAGCACTGGTGTTGCTCGAATTTACCTCTTTGAGGCACTGAGAGTACTTGGGTAGATACGAGCGTAGAGTCAGTGATTATGGGCACTGAAGCAGTAGTGACAACAACTGTGGAGGAGCGATCCACGAAAGCTTCTAGGGTGGTCTGTTGAGAGACAAGCCTTGTTAATGATGGTTGTTGCTGAGAGGCTGGCTCCATTCTCTTCTTGGACTTTTTAGATTGGCTAGGAAACGCTGTAGATTTGCGTTTGGAGGGGGTGGTAACGGCAGGGATAACCTTGGTTGAGGACACCGAAGGCGTGACCGCTGAAGTAGAATAAGGAGGTAGAGAGGAGATACAAGGTATGAGTTCAAGAAGACTTACCTCCTTATTAGCTCGCTCCACGTTGAGGATTCGGAACCCGAGTTTTGGAAGCTGATAATCACCCTCGGTCGGGTAGAGATCGCCCAAGAAAAACTTCAGTAGAGCAGAGATGAAACGAACATATGGAACTTTGAACTCCCCGACATTTCGACCTTTGCAATCAGGTCTGTTAAGTCTAAATATTGTATCCAAGATTTAATGTGGAAAGTCAAAGATGTAAAAGTCAACATTGTCAATATTTTAGGAAAGTCAAAGTATGTTTTACTTTGTGGTTAAGTCTTTTTATAGATGTGTAGTATAAATAGGTTTGCTTTGTTAGAGTTGTGGTAAGAATATTGTAACTAGAGGTTGTAAGAATGTCATTGTAAACATTCAGACTTGTGATTGGAATTCAAGATTTACTTTCTCTCTCTAGTTCTTGATCTTAATTGTCATATTCTTGAGTAATTGCTTGATTGATTGGGATCTATTGATTATCAATTGGTATCAGAGTTGAACCAAATTTTTCGGAAATGATTTGATCAAAGTTTGAATTGAAATCTGGAGTTTTTCGATTGAAAATTGAAATTTTCTGAATTTTTTTTTCAAGAACTCGTGTTCACTGTTTCATCCGAATTTTGTTGGTAAAATTGTTTTTGTTGCAAGAAAATGGAATCATTGAGTTCGATTTGTGTTGTAGTTTGATTCTTGTATTGATTTCATATCGTAATTCATTCAAATTCGACGTCAATTTTCAAAATTTGACTTTTTCTGAATATTGTTGTTCGAACTCCGTTCTTTTCGAAAATGTGCAAATTGTTGTTTTCAATCTGATTTTGATAGTAATTTTGTGTTTAGCATTGTTTGTCGATGATAGTGATAAGTTTTTGAGATCAAATTTGCAGATTTGGATCGTTTTGAGATAGAAAGATCCAAGAACTCGGTTTGCGCAAGTTCATTTAGGTTTGCGCAAGTTCATACTACTTTGCGCAAGTTCATATTGTTCTAATCTGTGTTAGTATATTTCAGGTTTTAGCATTAGCCTTAAGCTTACGCAAAGATCAGTTTGCGTATCACTTGGCTTACGCAAAGCTAAATTTGCGCAACTAGTGCTTCACGCAAAGTATCTCACGCAAAGCCTCTCTCGCAAAGTTCAGTGCTTAATTAAAGATTCTCTAAGTTTGCGTGACAAGTCTCTCACGCAAAGTCACGCAAAGCTCAATTTGCGCAATCAACTCCTTACGCAAAGATCAATTTGTGCATCACTTGGCTTGCACAAAGCTCAATTCGCGCATCTCTTGGATTACGCAAACCTCATCTTGCGTTTCAAGGCTATTACGCAAAGCTCACTTTGCGCTACAAGGCACTCACGCAAACCATACTTTGCGTATTCAGTGGGTCACGAGAACCGTACTTTGCGTCTTACACTGAAAGCGAAAACCTCGACTTTGCGTAATACACTTATTCCGAGAAGTGTACTTTGCGTATCACGCTGAACACGAGAACCTTACTTTGCGCAACACATAGCTCTCGCAAAACTCTACTTTGCGCTATTTCAAGTGTTGTTTAAATTTTTGTGCTAGATTTCAATTTGATCTGATTTTTGATTTTCTGATATATAGTTTGGAACGATCATTAATATCAAGCTGATGAACTCATTCAAAATGGGATATTTTGCAGAACTTGAAGAGAAGATTAGAAAGCTGAATTTAGAGAAAATAAATCTGGGTCATGCCATTGACTTTCACTCTCAAAAGTCAAAAGAGCATTATGAAGAAAACATAAGACTGAAAGAGGAAATCAGTGCCTTAAAGAATATCAATGAAGATCTTCTGAAAAGATCTTCTGGGCAGAATGATAAGAAGATAAAGAAATTGGAATATGAGAATGCTGAGCTCAGAAAGAATATATCTGATTTTGAGCAAAAGCTTGTTGAAGAAAAAGCTGATTTTGAGAAAGAAAAGAAAGGATTTTCAACTAAGTTCTCAGATTTCTCAAGGAAGTGCTTTGAAGAAAAGAAGATAGTGGATCTTAAATGCATAAAACTTTCTCAACAAATTTCCGATTTTGAGAAAGTGCTTATTTTGGAAAGAGAGAAGTTTGAGAAAGAAAAGAAGGCCATAGAACAAAAGAATGTGGGATTCTTCAAAGAACTATCCGGCCAGAGAAACGATTCTGAGAAAGGATTTGAAGAAGAACGATGCATATTTGAAAATGAGATCAAAAAGCTGACTGCCAAGCTATCTGAACTATCTGCTGATGCGCTGAAAGAGCAGAAGACGAAGTCTGAATTCTCGAAGAAGATTGACCTACTTGTGAAAGAAAGAGACAAATTTTCTTCAAAGATCAAAGAGGTTGAGAAATCTGTCTCAAGATCAAATCATGTCAGGATCGAATTCTTAACAAGAATTAATTCTCAGAAACAATATCAAAGAAGTTTGCGGAATAACACTTTGATATTCAATCAAACAGTAAATCAATACAGAAAATATGAAGAACAAACTGTAAACTTGTATTTAATGCTTTGAAGTTACAAGATTACTCACTCAACCTCAATATTGATGAACAGGCTCACCAATACGAATTCTACTTCTCTAGAATTAGGATCTATGCCTTGAGGTTGATTCCCTCTAAAAGAATGAAAACTGAAAGTTAAATTATTATTCTAAACTATACAATATATACTGAATACAAAGATAATTACAATAAATAAAATATCTTCAGTATATCTCCTATGTATATCTCTAAGCTTCCATGTATATCCTTTCATACGAATCTTCATAAGCAGTATTAATCTTCAGCAGCATTAACTTTCTTCTAGCAGCATTAACTACTAAGCAGTACTAACCACTAGCAGTACTAACTAGCTAAGCAGTACTAACTTTGTTCAAGCAGCACTAACTTTGACTAGCAGTAGTAATAATACTAGCAGTAGTAACACTCAGCAGTATTAACCTTTATGTCTTCTAGCAGTATTAACTCTGAACCAGCAGTATTAACCATACTTGATGAATTCTTCAGTTCCCAACAATCTCCCCCTAACTTGACTTTTAGGAAAAGAAGTCAAGTTCTTCAGATCTTCTTCAAGATGCTCCCAAAACTCCATTATGGTCTAAATTCCTGTGTTTGCATCCAATCCCAAACTCTGATTGATGGTTCTTTGAATCAAGTATTTATCCATTTCTGAATCTGGAACACACCTTAACTTTTTCTTCAACATGGCATGTAGCTTCAATCTGCTATGATTATACACTCTATCCACTAGGAAGTATTCAGTGTGATTTAAATCCAAAGTCACTGTATATACTCCACTAATTTCATATAGAGTCCAACTGTTTACTGATTTGAAGACATCCTTGATCAAGTGCTTTACTTCTTCAGGTTTGAACATCATACACAGATACTCTATCACCAGTTTTGTAATTGAAATCCCTGGAGCTTTCAACTGATCTGCATACAACTTCATCCCTATATCAAACATTTCTTCAATATCAGACCTTGAGCATGTTCTGACAATTTTAGCCCAAGCACTGTAGACTTCATACTTTTCATCTTTTATCTTCAGTCTGATATACTTCTTGCCATCTACTTCCAAAACATCCCAGTGAATGACTTCAGGAGGTTTAACTCCTACAGGTTCTGCTGCAATTGGTTCAGGCACTTTGTCCATCACAACCATGTACATCTTGACATCCTCAGTACTTGCAGGTTCTTTCATTGTAGATGACTCAGGTGCCTCTTCTTCTTCAGCAACCTTTTCAGCCTCTTCTTCCACTAATCTAGGCTTCTTTGTAGGCTTTCTCCTGGCAATCATCTTTGTTCTTTTTAAAGTCCTTAGACTTTCACCAATTGTTGTTTCCTTCTCTGGAGTTTCTTGCTCATCAGGGAATGGTTTTTGTAAGAAATCATTGCTTTCTTTCATTCTTTTCTCCATTTCAACCCTTGCAAGATCATCCCCTTGAAGCTTTATCATCTCAGCATCATACATCTTCTTGAGCTTCTCAAATGACATCTTTGAAAACATCTCTACCTTGACACCTACTGCACCCTTGAGGAAAGTAATCATTTTCTTTCTCTCTTGAGCACCCAGGTATGTCTTTGAAGGTTGTCTTTTCCTTGTAGCCATTTTGATCTTTTCAGGCTTCCTCAAAGATGTGGCTTTCTGCTTGGCTTATTCTGTTGCTAAGCTTTGTTGATAGGCTTTGTTTAACTCTGCAGCCATTGCTTTAGCTATCTCTCTATCCTTTTGCACTTGCATGGTTTCTGCTTCTTGAAATTCAGCCTGTATCTTCCTAGCTAGAGCTTCATCTGATTCAATCAGCTTCTGCTTTTTCATTGGTTTATCAGATTCAACTAGCTTTGCCTTACCTTTATCTTTACCCATCTCCTTCTCAATGCTAGAGTTCTTTGCTGCATCACCTCTTTCTTTTATGACAACTCCTTTGGCCTTTGAGGTGACCTTGGGAGTATCATGTTTTGCTTTGATGAGTGTTTCTGCAACCTCAAGCTCTGTAAGGACCTCTTTTACTGTTTCTGCTGCTTCTTTCAGCTCAACAGTATTAACCATTTCTGCTGCTTTACTTGAACTGGTAGTATTAATGGTTTCTGCTGCTGGCTCTGTTTCTGCTGCTTGCTCATTCTCCCCCTCAACATCATGTTTTTCCTCTTGCTCCCCTTTAGCTTTGGCATCAGCTTCTGACTCCCCCTTTTTGGGAGCATCAGTCACTGGTTTCCTCCTTCTGAGCACAAATTGTTTCTTCTTCCTTTGCAGAATCAGTTTCCTTACCATTTGCTTCAACTTGATGATTTGTTCTTGTTGTGACAGAACTATGAGTTTAAGCTCTTCTATATCTTTGCCCTGTTTGAGTACATCCATGTTGATGTTGCCCATTGCCTCCATCAATTCATCATAGTTATATCTGTCCTCACCTTCTCCAGGAGTGTTACCCCCTATTGAAGGATCATTGGATCTTTTAGTAGTGGAAGTCTTCTGCCTAGCAGAAGCACTATCCACCCCTGTGGTTTCTTGGCACCAGGGACCTTCAAATGATTGCTCATTCAAAGTTGCCATGGGGGAGGTCTTATTGATGTTACCACTTTCCTCCTCTGTGCTAGCAGGAGTAGTGGCAGCCTCATCACCCATATGCTCTACCTCCTCCTCAGAGAGCACCTCCTTTGGGTTGGGAGACACCCTTGTGGTTTCCCTTTGGATATTCTCTAGGGGAGAATTCTCCCTTAGAGGGCTTATATGCTTAGTGGGTAATGGTACAAGAAGAGAAGGAGCCTTCTTTACCTGTTTTCTCTTGTAGGTTTGGGTGATGGGAGAGGTTGGTTTTTCAAGAAGGGACTGGGGAATTGATTTTGAGAGGGAAGGTTGGGCTTGGCTAGCAGTGGGTTGGTCTAATGGGGGCCTTGACCCTGCTGCCATACCTTCATTGGTTTGGGACACCACCATCATTGTAGAGAACAATGGGGTGTCAACTCCTTCAGAGTCCCCAGCAGATCTTCTCATATTTGAGAAAACCTTGCCTTTGGGGGGTTTAGGTACATATACCCCAACAGGTTGAGGTATATCCGTCAATTGATTAGTAATAACTTCTTGAACAAACCTGGGATACATAAAGAAGCTCTTTTTGTTTCCCATGTTTGAGACAAGATCATTGAAAATCATTTTAGAAAAATTGTACTTTCTGGCAGTGGCCAAGCACACCAAAGCATAGGAAATAGTGCTGCTGAACTCACTCCATCCAGTAGTCTTTTTGGATATGCAATGCATAAGAGTATGGACAAAGAAACGCCATTGGGGTGAGAATTTTGCTTTAGAAAATTTGAAAACACCCAATGGGCCTCCATACCCCATTCTTGTAAGATTTGAAAACAGTTCATCATTTGGGATAGAAGTTATACCAGATGCATCGTCTAGACGTAGACTGATGCGAATAACTTCTTCAGTAACTGTAAGTGATTGATCACAGATTCTTGTCTTGATCATTTGCACACCATTTTCCACAACAATGGTTGCATTAGCCCAGAACTGCCTTTGGTGCTCAATGTAGATTGTAGGGGATACAGTAAGAGCATGAGCAATGTGGCTTGACTTGAGGAAATCCACAATCTGATGAAATCCTGAAGCTTGCTTTGGCTTTTGTAGCATCGCAATCTCGTTGTGCTCGTCGATGAACGTCATGGATGCCATTGATCTTAGTGAAAACTTGCCTGAAAACTTCGAACTTGAGAGAGAAAAGGTTTTGAGCGCAAGAGAACAGTATGCAAAGAGTCGTTATGAACTTTTAGGCGGGCAAAAAGTATTTATAGTATTCGGAATATAAGCAGTATTAACCTAGAGCAGTATTAACTACTAGCAGTAGTAACGGCTAGCAGTATTAACTAACTAGCAGTATTAACTGGAAGCAATATTAACCACTAGCAGTATTAACTGAAAGCAGTATTAACCACAAGCAGTATTAACTGAAAGCCGTATTAACCACTAGCAGTATTAACTATACTTACTCCTTTTAAACTTGCTAAACACTGAGTACTGCTATGCATATCCTGAAAAAGAAGATTAGTAACACCAAGAATAAAAATATACAGGTATAAAACCACTTTTTGAGAAGAAGATTATTCAGAGTTTATCATTCCCACACTTGTTACCAAGAAAGTGAATCTACCCACATCAAAAGCTTTAGTGAATAGATCAGCAAACTGATTATCAGTGTGAACTTTGACAACTTGAATAAGTTTCTTTTCATTACAATCTCTTATAAAGTGATACCTGATTTCAATGTGCTTTGTCTTTGAGTGCTTGACTGGATTATTTACAATGCTAATAGCACTGCTGTTGTCAATAAAGATTGGAGTGTGTAGAAAGGTTACCCCATAATCCAACATTTGATTCTGAATCCATAAGACTTGAGAACAGCAACTTGCAGCTGCTATGTACTCTGCCTCTGTTGTAGATGTGGATACTGTGGTTTGTTTCTTGCACTGCCATGAGACTAGTCTAGCACCCAAAAACTGACATCCTCCAGAAGTAGATTTTCTGTCCAAGTTTTCCCCACCTAGATCACTGTCTGAGTATGCTATTAGGTCAAAAGGTGAGTTATGAGGATACCAAAGTCCCAATCTGGGTTGCCCTTTGAGATATCTGAATATCCTCTTAACAGCTTGAAAGTGAGATTGCTTTGGCCTAACTTGAAATCTTGCACATACACAGACTGGAAACATTATATCTGGCCTTGATGCTGTGAGATACATGAGAGAGCCAATCATGGATCTATAATGATGCACATCCATATCCTCTCCCTCAAGATCTGCTGTGATCTGCTTGTGTGTTTCCATAGGTGTGCTGGCAGGTTTTGATTCTGAGAAACCAAACTTGGTTAGAATATCCTGCACATACTTGGATTGACATATGAAAATGCCATCTGACTTCTGTTGAACTTGGAGTCCAAGGAAGAAAGTAAGTTCCCCCATGGAACTCATTTTGAACCTTTGATGCATTAAATCCTCAAACTCCTTGCACATGTTGTTTCTTGTAGAACCAAAAATAATGTCATCAACATATATTTGGACCAGCAAGATATCCTTCTTCTTTCTTTTGATAAATAGAGTCTTATCAATGACTCCTCTTTCAAAGTCATTTTCCAAGAGATAGGATGACAGAGTGTCATACCATGCTCTTGGGGCTTGATGTAGTCCATAAAGTGCTTTCTTTAATTTGTATACCCTGTCTGGATAGCTTGGGTTTTCAAACCCTGGTGGTTGACAGACATATACTTCTTCTTCAATTGATCCATAGAGAAAAGCACTTTTTACATCCATTTGGTAGACTTTGAAGTTCATGTAAGAAGCATAGGCTAGAAATAGTCTGATTGCTTCTATCCTAGCCACAGGTGCAAAAACTTCTTCATAATCTATACCCTCTTCTTGAGTATAGCCTTGTGCCACCAGCCTTGCTTTGTTCCTTATGACAATACCTCTTTCATCTCTCTTGTTTCTGAAAATCCACTTTGTGCCAATTGATCTGTGACCTTTAGGAAGGTCTACTAGATCCCATACATCTTGTAGCTTGAACTGTAACAGTTCTTCTTGCATTGCTTCTATCCAGCTAGATTCTTTCATAGCATCATGTGCCTTTTTAGGCTCAAGCTGGGATAAAAAGCAAGAAAGGACTGTATGCTGTTGATCTTTCATTTCTTGAAGCCTGCTTTGATGTCTAGTGATCATAGGAGAAGAGATATCTCCTATTACCAGCTGTGGAGGATGATTCTTTTGAACTCTTGTGTTATGACTAGGTTCTTCATTCAGTCCAGCCTCTAGATTAGAGTCATGCAATTCAACTGAAGTGTTTTCAGATGTCACTTCTGATTCTTGAGTCTCCTCATCTCTAGTGTCTTCTTCACTCTGACTTGGTTCAGTAAATGATTCCTTTTCACAGTCTTCATTTACTGTGGGTATGGGAAAAATCACAGATTTAGATATACTTTCTTGAACTTGTGTGATCTCTGATTCTCCACTACCTGTTCCTGTATACTCATTACTGAAACCAAAAGAGTTAGTTAGTGAGTCAATGTCAAATAGCCACTGAGGTCCAGACCCAACAGGATTTGGTGTGTTCTCATTCCATTTGACATTGTCACTTTCTTCAATTATTCTAGAAGAAGAGTTAAAAACTCTGTAGGCCTTACTCTGAGATGAATATCCAACAAGAAATCCATCATCTGCTTTGCTATCAAACTTACCTAAGTGAGATTTGGTATTTAGAATTGTACAAGGACACCCAAAAGGTTTAAAGAAACCAATAAAAGGTTTTCTTTTATTTAAAAGCTCATATGGGGTCTTGTTCTTTTGCTTGACTATTAGAACTCTGTTTTGGACATAACAAGCAGTATTAACTGCTTCAGCCCAGAAGGTAATTGGCAATTTTGAATCAGCCAACAGAGATCTAGCAGCCTCTATTAGTGTCCTATTTCTCCTTTCAGCAACACCATTCTGTTGAGGAGTCCTAGGAGCACTATATTGTCTCTCAATACCTTTTTCTTCACAAAAGGTGTTTAGATCATGATTTTTAAACTCAGTTCCATTATCTGATCTAATGACTTTTACTCTTTGATTAGTTTGGTTTTCAATTCTTAGAATAAAGGATTTGATAAGACCACTTGTTTCATCCTTAGTCCTTAGAAAATATACCCAAGTAAATCTGGAGTAATCATCAACAATAACCAAGCAGTAAGATTTCTTGCCTATACTCATAACATTTGTAGGACCAAACAGATCTATATGCAATAACTGGAGACAAGAAGAAACAGAATTTAACTCTTTGGTCTTATGAGAAGTTTTGTGTTGTTTGCCTTTAAGACAAGCAACACAATGATCATCACATGAAAAGACTTTTGAAGGTAAACCTCTTACAAGGTTATTTTTAACAAGATTGTTCATAGTCTTGAAATTCATGTGACACATCCTTCTGTGCCAAAGGGAGGATTCATCTACAGAAGCTTTTGAAACAAGACAATTTAAAGATGAATCACTATCGACATTGTCCAAATCAAGACAGTAAACATTGTCCTTCCTTGGAGTTCTAAGTAGTATCATGCTTTCATCAACTACCTTGAACCCTGGAGCAAGAATCATACACTCAGAATTAGTAAATAATATACTATGTTGTTTGTCACAAACCTGTGATACACTTAACAGGTTGTACTTTAATTGATCAACATAGTAGACATCCTCAAATGTCATCTTACCTTTGGTGACATTACCTTTTCCACTTATCTTACCACCAGTAAGATTGTCTCCAAATGCAACATGTCCTCCATTAATTTGCTTGAAATCCTGAAGGCATGACATGTTGCCAGTCATGTGCCTAGAGCAACCACTATCAACATGCCATATGCTCTTTCCCTTGAGCTGTTGGTTGCCCTGCACATTAAATAAATCAATTAGTATGATTGGGGACCCAAGCAAAAGTGGTCTTGGGTCTCCCTTTCTCATCAAAGTATTTACATTCCTTTTTAATGAGGTTTTTAAACTCAGAGCACTCTTTATTAGAGTACTTTGTCAATATGATTGGCTTAGCAGAATCAACACTAGAAGCAGTACTAACCTTAGAAGTACTAACAGAGTTAGCAGTACTAACAGGTGTAGCAGTACTAACAGGTTTAGCAGTACTAACCTTGTTAGCAGCATTAACATTGTTAGCAGTAGTATTACTTCTAGCAGCACTATCATTGTCAGCAACACTATTTGTGGTAGCAGTACTAACAGTTTTAGTGCTTTTAGGAATCCACATATTGACACTTTCTTTAACAGAATACTTTTTCTTCATGTGGCTTTTAGTTTTAACAGTTTTCTTAGCCACATGGTTCTTTTCAATTTTCTTATAACCAAAGGGTTTTTGCATGGATCTTTGGAAATTCATCCTTTGTTTCATAGGATTGAAATAACAGAATTTTGCAAGATGATTCAATTTGCCACAGATAAAACAAGGTTTTGGTCTATTGATTTTACTCAGATCAACCCCTTGTTTTTGTGCCCACTGGTTATTCCAGTTTCTTTGATTTCCCCTCTTTTTGTCCTGTTTTTGGGGCTCATTCTTCTTACATGCACACTGTTTGCAAGGACCTGGATTCACAACAGTGGTCTGTTTGTAGTAAACCTTACCAGACTTTCCCTCTGTCTTCTCTATGTCCTTGGATTTGATCCAAGCCCTTCCACAATCATCATTGGTGATAATGTTATTTTCTAGAGGAATCTCACCACTCACCTTGTTCTCCTTACTCTTGCCAACCTCTTTCTCAGTCTTATCCTCAACAATTACCTCATCTAAGGGATCTATTTCAGTGGCTCCCTCAGGCAAGTCCTTCCTATCTTTGGTGTCTAACAGGTCTGAAGTAGGAGGAATGTAATTGTTGTTATATGGTGGAGGTGTTGCATTGTACCCAATTCCTCTTCTCAGCTTATCATGAATCTGATTTTGTAGTAAAGAGTCCATTGCTTTAGAAGCATTGGAAAACTTTTCTACATCAAGCTTAACCTTGGTTAACTCCTCTTTCAGTTTTTCACTCTCCTCTTTAGATTTGGTCAGTTTAAGTTCTAAATCCTTTTTCTCCCACTGCCAGTAATTGGTGTCATATGAGTGTTGTAGTTCATTGGCTTGAAAACCTTTGATCTGATCTTCAAATCTCTCTACAATCCTTACATAGTCTTTTATATCTTTTTCTAATCTCTTAAGGTCATCACTCATCTTCTGATTGTGATCCCTGTACCTTTTAACAGTGTCTATGCAAGTTTTAGAACAGAGATTAGAACTTACCTCAGATGGGAGATCAGATACTTTAGCCATAAGAGCTTGATTCTGAATAGTTTCTTCTGCTTGATCACTCCAATCAAACCCCATTCCTTGTTGAGAAACAAGGGCTTGAGCAGAGTTTCTGTTGTTATTGAAGCTTCCAGATTGAGCTTGTTGATGGTTGTTGTTGTGAGACATTCCACTTCTGCATTCTCTAGCAAAATGTCCCTTCAGATGGCATTTGTAGCATTCTACCTTTGATTTATCAAACCCTGCTCCATCTTCTCTTCTTTGGGAGAAGTTGTTTCTTCCAGTCCTCTTTATAAACTTCTTAACCCTCATGGAGAGCATGGCCATCTGCCATTTAATATCCATCTCTTCCAGATCATCAGGATGGAGTTGTTCTAAGTCATCATTGATCAAAGAGGAATTTCCATGATTAGAAAGAAAAACTTCAAACACAGAATCAGTGCCTTTATCTTGATTTGATCCATTAGCAGCATTAACTGATTCAGGGTTAGCAGTAGAATCAATTGATGCTGATAGGAGTGCAACATTATGAACATATCCAGAAGGCTTCTTCTTTGCCTCCACCTCAGCTTCAAATACTCTAAGATCATTGTACAGATCATCAAGTTCTTTTTCTTCCAACTGATCATTCTGTCTGAATGACACAGTGTACATGGTCCATTCATCTCCAAGGGACCTTAAGAACTTTCTGTTCACATCATCTTGATCAATCTGTACTCCCATAGTAGCTAGTTCACCAATTAGTTTATTAAACCTGTCAAAAGTTTGAGTCATGGACTCATTCTTAGTTGAGATGAAGTTTTCATACTGTTGCTTTAAGATTGCCTTTTGATTTCTCTTGGTACTTTTGGTACCTGAGAATCTCTTCTCTAGAGCATTCCAGAGCATCTGTGCATCAGTGCAATTGCAGAATTGGTGTTGATACTCATTTGGAATGGCCAAGAGCAGTGTGCTCAAGGCTTTCATCTCTGTCTGCCTTGTCTTCCTGTCTCCTTCTGTCTTTGGAGGGGTTCTTTTGCCATCTTCACCAATCTTTCCTTCATCAGATGGGTCATTCTCAATGATTTCCCACATAGAGTAATCTGTGAGGAGAATATATTGCTTGATTCTGATCTTCCACATGTCAAATTCATTGGATCTGAGCATTGGAACTTTTGAGACCAAAGTACTGCTTGATTCTGTAAGATTTTCCATGATGAATAACTGTTTCTAAGAGAGTTTAGCTCTGATACCACTTGTCAGGATCGAATTCTTAACAAGAATTAATTCTCAGAAACAATATCAAAGAAGTTTGCGGAATAACACTTTGATATTCAATCAAACAGTAAATCAATACAGAAAATATGAAGAACAAACTGTAAACTTGTATTTAATGCTTTGAAGTTACAAGATTACTCACTCAACCTCAATATTGATGAACAGGCTCACCAATACGAATTCTACTTCTCTAGAATTAGGATCTATGCCTTGAGGTTGATTCCCTCTAAAAGAATGAAAACTGAAAGTTAAATTATTATTCTAAACTATACAATATATACTGAATACAAAGATAATTACAATAAATAAAATATCTTCAGTATATCTCCTATGTATATCTCTAAGCTTCCATGTATATCCTTTCATACGAATCTTCATAAGCAGTATTAATCTTCAGCAGCATTAACTTTCTTCTAGCAGCATTAACTACTAAGCAGTACTAACCACTAGCAGTACTAACTAGCTAAGCAGTACTAACTTTGTTCAAGCAGCACTAACTTTGACTAGCAGTAGTAATAATACTAGCAGTAGTAACACTCAGCAGTATTAACCTTTATGTCTTCTAGCAGTATTAACTCTGAACCAGCAGTATTAACCATACTTGATGAATTCTTCAGTTCCCAACAAATCAGAAATATGTTTCTTCACAAAGGCCAGTTAAATATTTTGATCAGATTCGTCGAACTAACATTTTCTATGATAGATATTTAGATGGTTCAGATACATCTCCAAGAAGAAGAAGTTACAAGAAAGAGAAACTGGTCTGGATGAAGAAATCAGTCAAAGATGACAAGAAAGATGAGCTGAAAGGACACACATCAAGTGTACATGTTCATAAAGCCAAGAAGAACAAAGAGCATAAAGGTAAACCTAACCTTAAATACTCAAAAGACCAATTACTCAGGTTTTCAGGTACTAAATTTTATTATTCTTACTGCTGTACACATGATCATATCCACAAGACCAGTGATCATTTCTGGTATGGTTCTTACTCTGTTACCCCCACACGAACTGCAACTAACATTTCTGGACCCAAATACCAGTGGGTACCAAAGAAGAAAACTGATTCTTTGTTGCATGCATCTCACGTCAAGGGGGAGTAAGAAGATTATGGCTCTTGAGTAAATCAACTCAAGACCCAGACTTCAAAGTTGAAAGATAATGGCTCTTGAGTAAATCAGCTCAAGACTCGGACTTCAAAGTTGAAAGATAAAGGCTTTTGAACAAATCAGTTCAAAACCCGGACTTCAAAGTTGAAAGACTATGGCTTCTAAGCACATCATCTTAGGACCCGTTCTTCAAAGGAGTTTGAATTCTAAACACAACAGTTTAGGACTCGGACCTCAGCAAACAAAAGACCTTACTTCGGTTTTTGCATCCGATGGATATGATGGTCTACATCCAAAGAGAATTGATCTGATCTCTATCCTATACTTTTTCACTGATAGATTTTTCTGATATGATGGTCTACAATTCAAAAGGGAGTGTCTGATCTCTATCCAGTTTTAACTGACATATTTCAGATGCCTAATTTAAGGAGGAGTAAAGGTGACGACTTATGATTATTTCAGATCAGAACTCATACTATAAAAATGTTTTACTGCTTTCTGTCATTTTATTTTTTTTGAATAAATGTTGTGAATAAAGTGGCTTCTGATCACATGACAGATCAGGACCCGTTTTTCAAAGATCAGAGAAGGATATTTTGCTAATATCCAGGGGGAGCTCAAAAGACATAAATCATTATATCATGTTTTAAGGGGGAGCTTAAAGGTAACTATCTTTTAATCCTAGATCTCTGATTGTTTGAAAGAAGAACAACTTTCAAGCATGAAAAACAGTTTCTGAAATGTTCAAACCACTTCTGGTTCTCAAAAGATTTTATGAATTTAGAAGTGGGATTTTAAATGTTTTTCAAATTCTGAGCTTAATGTTTAACTGACCGTGTGTTTCCAAAGATCAATACTTGTGTATTATCTTGTCCATATACTGTCAAGTATTCACACACACCGGTTCAGTATTTTATTTGAAATTATTATTACCATGTCTCAAATTCGAAACAATTTCTTCGATGGTAATACCCCCGTTTGCTTTCAAATTTGTTGAGCATCATTCATCTTTTACGTATTTGTGCTTTCATTGATAAATTGTTTATATTTGTTCATATAAACAAAATATCCAGTTCTTTGATACCTTACCCATTTCATTTGATCTGATTGATACATTGTCAGATTCTCAAAACAATTCTCTTGATTTCATTTCATTCATTCAAATATCTTTGTTTTGAGAATTCTTTAACGTTCAAATGCTCAAATTTCATTCATATTTTTAAATGAGCATACATTCTGACACTGTTATCTCTTTGTACTTAACTGTTCAGTTAAACTGTTGAGCAACTATTCTTTATAGGATTTACATGAGATTTGTGTGTGAGCTTAAACAGAACTTCCATGGATTCACGTTAACCAGTGTTTCCTACCCCGGAAGTTATCCTTGAGTGATTGAGGGGTGAGGGGTCAAAATCAAAGAGTGGGGGAGATAACTCATCCGGTTGAGTTATTCTCATTGTGTGGAGCGGTAAAATGGAAATGAGAGATTGGTTAGAAGTGAGCATAATGTTAAAAAGAAAGAGGGTGTGAGATCAGAGTTAAAAGAATATCAGAACTCTGCACCTACCACTTTCTGAGCCGGGCAACCACATTTACTGATTGGTTCACATTCTTTGGTGACCATCATTGAAAAAGGCAGTGAGCCCATGCCAACTCTTGCAATTACCCCACCAACCACTCATTTCTTTCTTAACAAAGAAATGTTTCATTTTCTTTGGGGACGCATCATATATGCTATCTAATCTTCACTCGGAAGATTTAGATATTGAAAAAGAAGGAAATTTGCCCCACCTTCGCACCTCTTTCATGCACATTGAGTCCGTGTATTATCTGTTGTTGTCTCAACAGTTTACACAATTTGAGCCAAATGAAACACAATCATTGTGCTAAATTCTTTTATACACAAGCACGAGCATACAAAAAATTTGTTTTTCTGTTAGAACATTCATAGATAAACCTTGTGTTTTTCAATGATTGAATGGAAGTCCTGGGGAGTCTTCATCAAGCTAACTCCTTAAAATTGTACATTCGTTGTACACAGTGACTTTGTGTTACTGACAGGCATTCCTAACTGTTTCATGTGTTGATTCAGGGTTACCACGTCCATTATGTCTGAATTTGAAAAGATTCGGATATATATCTTTCATGAATTGACGGCTCTCAGATCAAAGCGCGCCGACTGTCAAAGGGGAGATTGTTATTCGATTACATAAAGGGTGATCAAAGACCGTGATGAAATTGATGATGTTTTGATGATCATGATTCTCGTCATCATCAAAAAGGGGGAGAATTTTACAAAGATCAATTTCAAACCTGAATTGTCAAAGTTCAAAATGCTTCCGCTGATTTAAAGACAAATGTGTCTGAAGAAGATTGTTCAAAGATAAATCAAGATGTTTTGTGAAAGTTTGTTCTTCCAAAGATGGTCCAGAGATCTGAGTGATGAAGATACAAGATCAAAGTTGTTTCAAAGATTAATGTCAAAGTTTCAAAGATGTTTCAAAATGATTCAAGAATTCAGTTTCGCATTCAAGGCATGTTGATTTTAAAAGCTTCAAAGTGCAAAAGACTTTCCAAGATTCTTAAAGAGCTGAAAGAGTAAAGACTGTGAAATCTTCAAAGTTCAAAGTTCAAGAGACAAAAGCTGAAGAATCAAGAGCTGAAGATCAGTATCAATTTTTTATTAAATCTTGAATACAAAGGGGGAGATTGTTAAGTCTAAATATTGTATCCAAGATTTAATGTGGAAAGTCAAAGATGTAAAAGTCAACATTGTCAATGTTTTAGGAAAGTCAAAGTATGTTTTACTTTGTGGTTAAGTCTTTTTATAGATGCGTAGTATAAATAGGTTTGCTTTATTAGAGTTGTGGTAAGAATCTTGTAACGAGAGAAACAAGCATGTCATTGTAAACATTCAGACTTGTGATTGGAATTCAAGATTTACTTTCTCTCTCTAGTTCTTGATCTTAATTGTCATATTCTATGAGAATTGCTTGATATGTTTGGGATTTAAAGTTTAACAAGGTCGTCGAAAATCCTACCTGCGAAGTCCACGTTCCTTCCAGCAAGGATGTAGTAGGCCATTTGAAGTTGTGCCTTGCTGGCCTAGTCCAGCGAGCCTGTCTTCCCGCTCATGCACTGAATAATGTGCGAGAAGACATAGTTGAGCTATGAAGGCATCTTGGCCTTCAGGATCTTTGTCAGCTTTTTGTCAACGATATTCGACCTTGGCTTCATGTCCCATTCATATTCCTTCAGGTCGAGGAACTAGATCAGCTTCTCGTTACTGGGAAGGGCTTTGAATCCTTCTTTGGTTTTGGCAGAGAACCTTAAGGTGGTTCGGATTCCATTTGGAGTAATACTTCCTTCTCCGTGCTGAGTCTAGAAGGCAATGACTGTTAGCTTTTTGCCTTGTTTGGTGGTTTTCTCAGCTTTTTCAGAAGTGTACCAAAACTGCTGAAGTAGGGGTTTGTGAACCGGAGGTTCAACCGTCAGTGCATAGGCTATTGGAGAAGCCTTCAGGAATGCTGCAGCCTCAAGAAGATGAGTAGAGGGCTTCTTCTTGGGAAATTGCAGAAGTGCAAGGTTATTGTTTCCGGAGAACTAAACTTCAGAGAGTCCAAACTTGACATTCTTTGATTTGATCAAGGTCGTTTGAGATGCGATTTCTTAAAGAGAAGAAGATAATTGAATAAAGAGGTTTTTAGAAAGAAAAAAAATAAAATATGGAATGTTTACCAATTTTCTTTTTAAGAAAGAAACTTGTAAAAGAAGATTTCCAGTATTTTATGAGTAGAAGTAGAGGTAATATGAATTTGGCCAGTTTCCTTTTTAATAAAGAAACATGAACAGTTAAGACAAAATTTAAACCTTAAAAACCAAAGGTTTTTGAATAAAAATCTTGGAAGAAATGATTTTGTGGATGAAAACAGTTTTTGATCTTCGAAAAGAAATTTTTAGGATCAAAAAGAGGTTTTTGGGAAGAAAAAGGAAGATTAAAGAACCTGTTTTCTTGAAGATTTCAGGATGTTCTTAGGTTCTTGAGTTCTTAGTATGCTTTGATTGCCGAGAGTAGTTTTTGACCTTAGAGAGATATGAGCATGTAAAAGGTAAAAATATGAATGTGAGAGGTTTATATATGAGAGAGTAAGGAGAGAGGAGAGATAAAGGAATGATGAGAGGGAAAAGTCACTCATCATGACACGGACATGTCCCACGAAGTTGATTGGACAGGAAGTGGAACGGACGAACGTGTCAGAAAAGGGCGTGCTATGGATTATCGTTACATATGATGTCACACAAAAAGGTTGTCTTTCATTTTTAAAAGTATCGCTGATAGAAAATCAGGGATAAATTTTAGTCTTGAAGAATCACTGATAAGAAAGTCAGTGATGGATTTTATTTTCAAAAAGATTTTAATCACTTGAAGAAAGTCAGTGATTAAGTTTTGAGGTTTTGAAAAATGTCTCGCATAATTGGATTCAGTGAGGAAAAGTTAGGACACATACTTGAATATCAGAGATATTTTAGTTAGAGAGTAAGGAATGAATAAGATAGAATTTTATTACTGACTGTTGGATCAAATAATTGTATTCAAGATTAAAGGGTCTAAACTGTATTTACTTGATAGTTAAATTTAGAGGGTTTATTATGTAATAAGCTAATAGTTATTAAGCTATTGGGCCTCAAGCCCATAATCCCATTAGGCCTAAAAGCTTGGGTATTTAATGTTTTGTTTAGTTAGGTTTTAGGTAGAATCCTCACAATTACTTTCATAATCATATAGTGAGGTAGCAAGTTTTCTCTATATTCAAGGGTATCAAGAACACACAAGGTTTAACCGTTTATTCAAGGGATTGGTATGTTTTGTTAATCTTTATATCTCTTGATTATTATTGTGTTTCTGTGATTGTTAATCAACTAGATTAAACTGGGATAACAAGTGGTATCAGAGCCAAAAGAATCAAAATTTTTGTTGATATTACTATTCATCGAATTATTTTTTTGATATTACTGTTCATCGAAGTTACTATTCATCAAGTAAAAATCGATTGCATGAATCTATGTGTTATTATGCTTAAAATCGATATGATTAGATGTGTTTCATGCTATTGAACGTGATCTGATAAGTTTAATTGTGTTGCAAATCTTTAAGTGAGTGAATTTGTGGTTTTTGATATCTGGGTTCGCATAAATATCAACCACTGTGCTGTCAAAATCGTTGCATGAAAGTTGAAAGTGATAGTTGATTTTGCTTAAAGTGTAATCGATACATGTTTCTGAGTGCAATAGCCTGATTTTTGCATTTGATTTTGAGTTCGTGATTCATTTTTGGGTTGATTATCTGTTCTGTTCATCAATCATCTGGGCTGGAATTAAGAACATATCGGTCGAATAATCATTATCGATCGAAGGTAGTTTATCGGTCTATATCTGTTATCGGTCAATACTTTGTATCGGTCAAAGCCAATACCGGTCGACCGCTTTCTATCGGTCTATCTTATCAGTCGAAGACGAATTCTGATCGAAGACCATTACCGGTCCATAGATTATATCGGTTCACATTAACACCGGTCGAAAGGTATATCGGTCCATTTTTGGTTCCGGTGTTAGTCTTTTACCGGTCGAAACACCTTTACCGGTCATAGCAACTTACCGGTCAAGACCAATACCGGTCAAAGAAGTTTCCCGGTGGAAGCATCTTACCGGTCGACCGCACCACCCCGGTCAACTCTAGATACCGGTCGAATTTACCGGTCGAAGAAAACACCGGATAAGCACATCGGTCGAGCAAAATTTGTCTTTTTGCATACTTAGACAAAATTTTTGAAAACTGTAATATGGCCTCTACAAGTCAAATTTTTTTTCTCTAGCGGGACCCCCGTGCTAAGTCTGCGAAAGGGGACAAAAGTTTTGTGATTGATCAAAATTTTCCTAATTTCATTATTCAGTATTATTTTTTTGTGTTTTATACTGTGCAAATTCTGCACTTAATTATTTTTTGGAAATTTATTTTTCTGAAAATTTTTTAGTGTGTTTTTTATCTTGATTCTAACGATCTCATCTAGTTGGTTGTCTTGGTACAGATAAGTTTAATTACTAAACAAGTGGTACAGCTAAGATGTCGAACCAACTTCTCTCAATGGGCTCTCAGGTCAAACCTCCTGTCCTCATGGCTAATGAGTATCAGCAATGGAAGACCAGAATGATCCAGTTTCTGAATCACAAGAACAGAGAATTAATGAAAGCAATCATTGATGGTCCACAAACTCCAATGATCACAGTAAAGGGTCAAGCTGCAACAGAAAACTCTCCAGAAATCCTTGACAGAGAGGTTCATAAACCTTATCAGTTCTTCACTGAAAAGCAGAAAGAACAGTATAAGATAGAAGAAGAGGCTCTAATCTATCTGACAATGGCAATCCCAAACGACATCTACAATCGTGTAGACAGTCAGAGCACTGCTAAAGCAATCTGGGACGAACTAGCAAGACAGTTTGAAGGAAGTGAAGCATCTATCCAAGTTAAGCAGAATCTATGCATAAATGCTTACGAGGGATTTCATACAAAAGAAGGAAAGCTACTACTAGATACCTACAACAGGTATAACATCATTCTCAATGACTTGCGGAGGAACAATATCGCTAAATCTGCTTCTGAGATAAATTACAAGTTCATCAAGAATCTGAATCCAGAGTGGAAGAACTTTGCCATCAATCTCCAGATGTCCAAGAATATGGCTCAAGAAAATGTCACTGATATCTTCTCTACTCTTGCTCAACATGAGGATGAGGTGAGATCTATTAATAACGAGTCTAATAATCTGAAGGACTCCGTGGCTCTCATAGCCGGCAAAGGTTCTGTATCCTCTGCAAGGTAAAAAAAAAAGGTGTCTAAAGCTCTAGTTACCGAAGTTACTGACTCTGACTCTGCTTCAAGCGATGAAGAACTGGAAATTGATTCAGATCCAGATATTCAGAAGTTCTCTGAGGACTTAGCTCTAATCACACGACGATTCAAGAAGAGCTTTGGCAAGAAAAGATTCTACTCAAAGCCAAAGTATGATGGATACAAGAAAGAGAAGTCTGAAATGCGATACAAGCCGAGGCATGGAAGGAGAGAGAAAGGACGAGAAGACAGGAAGGAAGATAGGAGAGAAGGAAAGAGAGAGGAGAAGTGAGAAGAACGAAAGGATGAACCAGGAATATGCTACAACTGTGGCAAATTTGGGCACTTCTCAAGAGACTGCAAGTTCAAGAAGGTAAAGAACTCAGAGTACTACGCAAGAAAGTCACTTATTGCCAAGAAAGCTGAAGAAGGAAAAGTGTTGATGGCTGAAGAAGAAAACTGTTTGTTCCAAAGTTCCGATGATGAGGAGCAAGCTCACTTCACCCAAGTATCTTATATGGCAAAGCTGGATGGTGACGATGAAGACTCTGAGACACAATCCGAAGATGCAAACTCTGAGGTAAATGATAATTCTGAACTTATTGAATCTTTAATGGCCCAAATACATGGTATGAAAGATGAATTTGCATTACTGAAAGGCAAACTTAGCTCTGCACATCAATCTGTCTTAAGCTTTCGTGATGAAAATGCTATATTAAAAGTTGTTGTGGAAGAAAAAGAAAAGGAAAAGGATGATTTAAAAGCTGAAAAAGCGTCTTTAAAAGAAAAAATATCTGGTTTAGAAACGGATCTTGTGAATCTTAATGCTGAAAAGGGTGAGTTTCAAATCAAATTTGAGGTTTGTTATAAAGAAAGAAATGAAGCTTACACCAAAATCAAGCAACTGGAGGATATTAATATGAAACGAGTTCAGACTGAGCAAACATTAAATATGTTGACCAATAAACTCCAAGACGAAAGGTTTTATAAACTAAAATCAGGTTTGGGTGTGCCAACTAACGAAATTTTGAAAAAGGCACCGGAGCACCTATACAACTTTGATAACTTTGGCTCCGCAATCAGACCCATTCCTGACATTCGTGCGACTTTTGTTGAAGCGAGTTCTCCAAAACCTTCTAAAGAGACCAAAGGTCGAGAAGAAATGGGAAAGAACAAGTCTGGTGATACTGATTCTCAAAATCTTTTTAAATGAGTTGGTTTTACATATGGTGATTTGAATAAAAGCTATGAGACTCGAAAGATCGAATTTACTGAGTTTGAATCACTATTTACCACACCTTCCAAAGAATCAGTAAGCACCAACACAGTTCCACCTGAGACTGCATGCAAATATGATGAGTATGAATCAGATGTTGATCCATCTACTATACCATCAGTCTGAAATCCCATTGCTTCTAAACCTTTACTTGTTGAAGAGGTTGAAGAAGAAACTGCTATCACGAATGAATCTTGTTCTAAAAATGATAAAACGGAGTTTATTGAGTCCATGACTGAAGAGATATTTTCTGAAATGATGAATGCTTCAGACTCTGATCCTGTTTCTAATTTAAAAGCGTCAAATTCTGTGAATGATCATACATCTGAATTGATGAAGCAAATTGATATGTTGCTACAATCTCTTGATGAGGTTGAAGATGAAAACTTTGATCTCAAATTTAAACTTGAAAAGTCTTTAAAAGTAATCAAGAGCTTTGCACTGAGATCAATGATTTGAAAATTACTTTGTTTAAAAATGCTTCAAATGATAAATAGATGTTCAATGATCCAAGTTGGAAGGTAAGAACCAATCCAGAATTTGATGCTCCTACAAAACCTTCAGTTGTTTACTCTGATTGTCCTGAATATCCACCGAGTATTTTTGAGAAGGGTGAGACTTCAAACAACACTAGAAAAGAACCACCTTCTAAGTTATAGACTAACAAGGTTCCTGTTTCTGTTTCAGATATAGAAGGAAATGGAGTTGGGAGGAGTAAGAAGAATAAAGATCGTAGTTTGAATAAGAATAATAGGTTATCTAGTGAAACTTTTATTCATAATAATTGTACTTCAGACAGTGTTATTTTGAAAAGAAATTCTTTTGATGAACATGAATGTAAGATTTGTTCCGATAAATCTAAGTTTATGAATTTTGCTCGAAAGAATCTATATTGCACACACTGCTGGGATAACTCATTCAAATACTACTCCCCTTCAAAGTCCAAACAGGGTAAAAGAAAAGCTAAACTGAATCCTAATTCTAATTCTAATTCTAATTCTTCTGCACAACCAAAAGTGTTTCGAGCTAAGGTTGCCATCCTACTTCTAAAAAGCACTTTCAGGAATTAAATGTTAAGATGGTTTGGAAATGGGTTCCAAAACTGCTTTATGAATGGAGAGTGAAAGTCAAACCAGATGATATTCCTGAGTTGCTTGATGCTAACCGCAAAGGACCCATCCTGATGTGGGTACCTAAGCAAAACTAATTGTCTCTTTTACAGGCCTGTCGATTGTGGGTAATAGATTCCGGATGTTCACGCCACATGACAGGATTCAAGCACCTCTTGCATAACTATGTGGAGGAGCCTGCCGGAGCAGTTAGATTTGCCAATTCTGAAGCCGAAGGCCACATCAGAGGATATGAAATGCTCGACAATGGTATTGAGAAGATTCAAAAAGTGCTATATGTTGAAGGACTTGATCACAACCTGTTTAGTACCAGTCACTTTTGTGACATGAAATATCAAGTCCGCTTCACAACCACTCATTGCTATCTAGAGGATCCCGATGGTTACGAAGTCTTCAAAGCTGAGTGCCATGGAAATCTATACTATGTAGATTTTCCTACACTGTCTGCCACACGTCCAGTATTTCTACTAGCCAAAGCTTCTAAAGCACAATCGTGGACGTGGCATCAACGCTTGTCTCATCAGAATTTCCGATCTATAGCGAATCTATAAAGACAAGGTCTGGTCAAAGGTCTACTAGAAATGAGGTTTGAGAAAGACTCACTGTGTTCTGCATGTGAGATGGGCAAAATGAAGGGAAGCTCCTTCAAGTCCAAAGCTGAATCATCGACCTCATCTGCACTGGAACTTCTTCATATGGATCTTTGTGGCCCAATGCGAACAACATCTATCAACGGAAAGAAGTACGTTTTAGTAATGATAGATGACTATTCAAGGTATACATGGCTCGAGTTTCTTCGCAACAAGTCAGATGCGCCAGAGTTGATTATCGCTTTTATCAAGCGCATCCAAGTACGTCTTCAATTGCCAGTTCGAACCATTCACAGCGATAATGGCACGGAGTTCAAGAATGACACCCTGAAGAGTTATCTTACTTCTGTGGGTATTTCACATAATTTCTCCGTAGCCTACACTCCACAGCAAAACGACATTGTTAAACGGAAGAATTGCACTCTTGTTGAAGCAGCTCGTACTATGCTTGCTTACTCGGATCTACCCATGTACCTTTGGGCTGAGGCAGTCGCTACAATATGTTTTACTCAGAACCGTACCATTGTGGTCAAGGGATTTAATAAAACAACATATGAGTTAATCAACAATCGTACACCTAACATCAAATTCCTTCGTGTTTTCGGTTGCAGGTGTTACATTCTTAAAGGGCGTCAAGGATTATCAAAATTTGATAAGAAAGCGGATGAAGGATATGTTAGAGCATAAATATGTTGGATACAAGATCAAGAAGACTGAAGGTCAAAGTTCAAGAAAGTCAAAGCTGAAGAAAGTCGACTTTCATCAAAGTCAAAGTCTTTTGTAATAAAAGTCAACATTTTTGTATTGTATTTTAGTTTCCTTGTTTTAGTTGTAGGTATAAATAGTTTCCTTTCCTTTGGTAATTAGTAGAGAACTTAATTGAATCATTATTCAGTTGTATTTTAGAGAGAGAAATATCAGAGAGAAAGAGAGTTCGTTAGAGAGAGATTGTAGAGAGAGAAAGTGTAATCTTGGAATTGAATTGAAATCAAACAGGTAATTTGATTGTTAATCTTGTTTGTTTGATTAATCTTGATTAGAATCTATAATCTGGGATTATCAATTGGTATCAGAGCAGATCCAAATCGAAAATCAAGAAAAACAGAATGTTCGACACTGTGTTCTTCATGTTCAGATCTGTTTTTGAGTATTAGTGTATTTTTCGAGTTGTTTTTGATAAGATTTTGTTAGAATAGTGTAATCGATCGAGTTTGTATAGAAAGATTTGTCAATTGCACTGTAATTAATTCAAATTTTCGAATTTTTTGTGGTTTTTCTGTTCACGAGTTCTTGACACTGTATGTGTATCAAATTTGTATCGTTTGCGTATTTGATCGAATTTTTGTGTTAGTTTTGTGTTCGAATTAGTTAGACGAGTGAATTGTCGAAGTATAGTGTTGAAAGTCTAGGTCTAAATGAGTTTTTGGTGCGATTTTGTTCGATTTTAGAGGTTTGCGGGTCATTCATCAAGTTTGCGTTTCATTCAACAAAGTTTGCGCATGATTCATTGAAAAAGTTCAGAAACGAGAAGTTAAGGTTTGCGTTTCTTTTGAGAAACGAGAAGTTAAGGTTTGCCTTCCTTCGAAGAATCGAGAAGTTAAAGTTTGCGTTTTCTTTGAGAAACGAGAAATGGGTTTTGCGGGTTTAATGACAAACGCAAAGTAGAAGTGTGTGGGCTCAGAGACAAATTGTGATTTGCGTTTGCAACTAGAAACGCAAAGTGTATCTTGCGTTTGTAACGAGAAACGCAAAGTGTGGTTTGTGCTTGCAACTAGAAACGCAAAGTGTATCTTGCGTTTGAAACGTGAAACGCAAAGTTCATCATTTTTAGTCTTAGTCATGACACGCAAAGTTTGAATCTGAGTTTGCTTCTCGACACGCAAATTGTACTTTGATCAAGTAAAAGTGAAACGCAAAGTAAAGCAAAGTTCAAGTTTACGTTCCCAGTGTAAAACGTAAAGTTCAGGATTGCGTTCCCTGTGAGAAGCGCAAAGTAGAAGTTTGCGTTCCCTGAGTGACACGCAAAGTGAGGTTTGCGGTTCCTGTGTGAAGCGCAAAGTGTGGAGGACTTGGACAATTTTTTCAAAATAGTAATATGGCCTTAAATAGTGAAAAATTTTCTCTAGGGACCCCCGTGCTAAGTCTGCGAAGGGGGACATATTTCTGGTTGTGATTAAAATTTCTGATTTTATATTTCAAGTTTTCTGTATTTTCTTGATTGTTTCATTTGGACTAACGATTAGTTTCTAGTTTCTTATTGCCTATATTTCTCAAACAGGTTTTAAACAAGATGGCTTCTAAAGATGCTCTTTCAATTGGCACTGATGTCAAGCCACCTGTACTATTCAAAGGAGAGTATGAACAGTGGAAAGACAGATTCCTTGATTTTATAGACAGATATGCAAATGGAGAGAATATTATGCTGTCAATCACAGAAGGTCCTATGGCACCAATCATGGTTCAAATACCAGATGATGATTCGTCTGATAGTGAAGATGGTACTGTGGAAAAAGATCAAAAGATGAAAACAGTGGCAGTGGATATCTCTCAGTATTCTGAAGAACAGAAAAGCCGATACAAAGCAGATAAACAAGCAAGATCCTTACTTCTTCAGAGCATTCCAAATGACATCTACATCAAGATAGACAGCTACAAGGGAAATGCTAAGAAGATGTGGGATCAGTTGCAAAAGATGATGATGGGTTCCAAAGTTGGCAATCAAATGAAAGTGGCTAACTGCATAAATAGCTACGAGGAATTCAAAGCAAAAGAAAATGAGTGCCTAGAGGAAATCTATGAGAGGTTTGTGCTTCTTCTGAACGAACTCTCAAAGAACAAAGTGAAGAAGAAGCAAATTGAAAACAATGTTAAATTTCTGAGCATTCTACAACCAGAGTGGAAGAAGCATACACGTAGGATGAATCAGATGAAGGATCTGAATGACATACCATTACATGAGGTATATGAGACTTTGAGGCAGAATGAAGAAGAAGTGGAAGAGAAAAGAGCTGAGAAAAAGAAGGCTGAAAAGGTTCCTGATCCGATTGCATTGGTAGCTGGAGAGAAAAATAAAGAAAAGAAAGAGAAAAAGAAAAAGAAGAAAGTGATTACCAGTTCTGAGTCTGAATCTGAATCAGATGGTGATGATGGAGAAAGCCTCAAACAGGCTATGTTGTTATTGACCCGTGCATTCCAGAAAAAGTTTTACAAGAAGCCGGGATCTAACTCACAGAGGTACTCTTCATCAAGTTCCAAGAATCATGAGCACCGAGAAAGGGTGGAAGGAAGGAGATATGAAGAGAACATATATGTTGAGAAGAAACCTGATGACAGGAAGAAGTATGTGAATGACTACACTGTTGTAGAAAAGCCAGCAAGTGATTCAGTTAAATGCTACAACTGTGGCAAGATTGGTCATTTTGCAAAAGATTGTAGAATGCCAAAAGTTCTCAATTCTCAGTATTATCAGAACAAGCTGTTATTAGCCAAACAACAAGAAGCAGGCATCGCTTTAATGGCTGAATACGAATTTTGGCTGGATCATTCAGAAGGTGAAGAGGAAGAGAATGAAGAAACTGCTCATCTCTGTCTCATGGGAAAAGAAGTGAAGTATGATGAGTCAGATGACGAGACAGCTGATGAGGTATTAAACTTAACTGAAAAAGATTTTGTAACCAAAATGAAAGCTATGATGGTTGAGCTTAATGATCTTCAATTAAAACCGAAGAAAGAAAAAGACAGAGTTGCTAAAAGAAACAATAAGATATTTGAACTCAATAAGTCGGTTATTGGGAACAAAGATCTGATTGATTCTTTACGCAAGTCTGCTTTTGATTCTAAATCTCAAATAGATTGTTTTGAAAAGAAGATTTCTGATTTTGAAGTTAAAGTTTCTAAATATGAGTTTGAGAAGAAAGAATCTGCACTAATTGTTCATAAAATGCAGGTTGAAAACAAGCTTTTAAATAAGAAGGTAAATGGTCTGGAAGCCAAACTTTACACAAGAGGCCAAACAGATCAAACCATTTTTCTTAATGCACCTGATGAAGAGGTTGATGTTAAGGAAAAATGGGGACTTGGTTTTAAAAACCCCCATTACTTAAAGAAAGCCATCAGAAAACAACCAGCATTATATAATTTTGATTTTCTTGCATGTGCTGGTAAACATACTCATTTAAAACCCAAATTTGTTACCAAATTACCGGAAGAAGTTGAGGCCAAAGAAACTGAAAATAGAAAGAATGTAAAGAAAATGCAACTACCATTTAACTATGCAAAGTTAAATGATAGTTATCTTTCAGAAACACCAAAAAGTTCTTTCAAACGATTATTTTGCTAGTTATTCTGTTTTTGAGATGAAGGCAAAACCTGCAATTGGAAAGGTTTATGTTCCTCCACTCATTCTTGAAAGCAAAATAATTGAGCTTGAAAATGTTTTATCTGATGAAAAACTTTTGGTAGATATTGAACAAAGTGTGTTTTCTACAGTTTTAAAGAACACTGTTTTACAATTTAAATCTACAAAGTGTTCTACAGTTTCAAAGGCACCTCAAACTTCAACTGATAACTTTGATGACTTATTTGAGTCTGCAAATGATTTTTTAAACTCTGATGGTGGGTGCATAGAAGAAATTGATATGTTTGACTTCAATGCTTCTCTTCCTGATCATTCTACTTGTCTTATAAATCAAAAGGTGTTACCAAGTGTTCTTAAAACTGCTAAATCATCAACTAAAGTTGGTGAATCGATTTCTGTAACTGCTGATTATTATTCTCAAGGTAAGAAACATAAGAAACAACGGTTACAGAAATAGAAACACACTGGTACACAAAAGAAAACTCAGTCTCAGAAATCTGCTTTTCCTAATAAATCTAAATCTTTTGTTTCAAATGTAAGCAAGAAAAGGTCGAAAGCTCGAACTGAATGGCGACAAAAAAGGAAGGGTGATGAGAAAGCTGAATCAGTTTCTGATAATTCTTGTAATAGATCAGTTAGTAGTGATACTGATGTAGTTGATCAATTTGCTTTAAATAAACAAAACCTTGTAACTTCTTACAAGCGGTATTCATTAACGCAATTGATTCAATTATCTCCTATTTCTACTACATCTTATTATTATCAGAGAAATGATTTTGCTTACTCTCATAATTCTTCTGATTGGTTCGGATCTTATCATGTGTATTCTTCAAGATCAAATATTTTTAAAGGTTTTCAAAAGAACAGAGGGTCCATTTTCAAATGGATACCAAAATCTTGTGCTAATCTGTTAGGGCCCGTTTTTAAATGGGTACCTAAATCTATTGTCTCCTGATTTCTCTTGCAGACCCAGCATATGTGGTACTTGGACAGTGGATGTTCCAAGCATATGACTGGGTAAAAAGCTTTATTGTCTAACTATACAGAGAAATTCAGTGGAAATGTCAGATTTGGAAACGATCAACTTTCACCCATCATAGGATATGGTGACATTATTCAAGACAACATAACGATCAGTAAAGTGAGTTATGTCGAAGGCTTGGGGCACAACTTATTCAGCATTGGTCAATTCTGTGATAAAGGGTTAGAGGTCAACTTCAAAGCTAAGAGATGTTCGGTTCATACGGAAGATGGCAATGAACTCTTAGTCGGAAATCGAAAGACGAACCTTTATACCATCAATCTTTCAAAGGTACAAAATGACAATCAAGTTTACTTAATGACAAAAGCTTCATTGCAGCAAAGTTGGCTCTGGCACAGACGTTTATCTCACTTGAACTTTTGTTATATCAACAAGCTGGTTAGTGGGAAATTGGTAAAAGGACTTCCTGAGTTGAAATACGAGAAAGAACACTTATGTGCTGCATGTGAGAAGGGTGTTGGTCCCAAATAGCAGTAAATAAACAAGCAAAGTATTGTAGAAGGGGGGGTTGAATACAATACACACAGTTTTTCACTTAATTTAATTCTTATTGATTTGAAATCAAGAATTACACATAGAAAACTTTGATTGTTGCGGAAGAGAACATATGAGATATGTTCAAACAATCTTACACATAGAGAATAAAGAACAATTGTAAAACACTTAGAAAACAATTGAACTTCGTAGAGAGAAAGTTGCCAGGCACTTAGAGAACTTGAAGGTAGTAGAGCTGGTTGATCTTGCATGTTGAACCATCCTCCATATTTATAGTGCCTCATGCATTTAATGCATGAGACACCTGTTGAGAAAGGGATGGACACAGGTCTTCTGCATGGTACATGATGTACCTTTTGTCTTGGAGTGACTTTGTCTTGAAGTGTTGACCTGCAGGGATGGTGTGGACCTTTCCTTAAAATGGTGTAGGAGACAAAGCTTACTTTATCTGATCTTCATATGAGGTCCACGTCAATGCAAGATATCACAAATATACTTTGTCAGAAAAGTACAATGTGTTTGGAGAAATCTTCAGGCCTTGAAGATTAAGGAGTCTTCGGTTGCCGAAGAGTTCTTCGGCTCCTGAAGACTGAGAGGTCTTCGGCTCCTAAGACTGAGAAGTCTTCGGCTTCCGAAGATGTCTTCGGCCGAAGACGTCTTCGGCCGAAGAGGTCTTCAGCCGAAAAGGTCTTCGGCTCCTGAAGACTGAGATCGGCACCATCCTGGTCAATGGTGTTGATCAAGTGGGCATACTTGGCTTTAGGCTGAGGAGTCTATCTTCAATCCGCTTTGAGAGATATTCTCCTTCTTTGTCTTCTTCGGTTGATCTTCGACTTCACCGAACATTTGTATAGAAACCAAGATGCTAAAAGAACCTCAAACATATTCTAAGTAGGATGATATAAGATGGAAGATCAGGAGGTCATCTTCAAATCTTCAGATGACCCAACAATCTCCCCCTATTTGAGGATGACATCCATACTAAAGAATAAAACAAAGAGTATACTGAATAAATTCATTTTGACCCATCTTTACTCTTTTTGGGTTCTTTTCACATAGACCTTTTTTTTTTTTTTTTTGGTATAACTGACATTTACAAGAGAATGAAAAACTATAGCTATACATACGAATAAATGAATACAATGAATAAAGAACGAGAAAGAAAAAAAACTATACAAAGATATAGAAAACAGTAGTTGGGATTGTTTGAACTTGAGTGGTTGGTTGCTCCCCCTCAATTCATACTCCCCCTCAACTAATGTCAGGTGGCTTTGATCACATAGTCCATAGCAAAATTAGTTTCAACAGAGTTTAAGCCTGAGTGGTAAGTTGCTCCCCCTCAACTCATACTCCCCCTCAACTAATTCATGGTGTTCAGAAAGAAAGAAGTTAGAAGATTTTCGGGATCCTCCGAACTTGCTCCTGGAAGGGCAGATTCATCCTTGGATCGTGCAGAAGCATCAGGACTGAGAATCCTGGGTGATAGGCTGTGAGGTGGAGAAGAGGCACCTTGGATAGGGAAGGAGTCCAAGTCATCCTTATCAACCAAGGAAAAGGTTGATGAGAGAATAATAGGGGTCCCCGATTTTACAATTGTATCCTTTTGTGAGGATACAAAGGAGGTGGCTTTAGGTTTAGCAGAGTCCCCGGGCCTGAATGGGAAAATTTCAACACCTGCCGATTGTGGAGAATCGGTGGGTGGAGTTTGTGGCTTGGCCCTTGAAACCTTCCTCAACCTCTTGAGAGGAGAGGGAGGGGAAGAAGGTGAGTGCCTCCGCTTTGAAGAGGGATGTGTGACCGGGGTAACAACCGAAGGTTCTTTCAGTCGTATGGTCATCTTAGCTAGTGCGGAGGTGCCGAAAGCCTTTGAATATTCTTTCTTACTAGTCGACTTCACTTAGGAATAGGGAAGATGGGGCCACTACAAATGAGGGAGCCTTGGACACCGGAGTGTCGCGAGCATCACCCCATTGTAGATCGGAAGAGGTTATGAAAGAAAACATACCTGAGTTGAGAGCTTGATTGGTGGATAGAGAGCCCTTGTTGAGAGAGAACTTCTTGAGTTTCTATGTGTTGGTAGGAGAGTCATCACCAAATCAATTTGTGACACAACAATTTTTCTCCCCCTATTTGATGATGACACCAACACATAGAAAAAAAATAAAGGTACTGACACTCAGAAAAATTACAAGACACGAAGAAACTCATAAATTCAGTGGCCCTTTGTTTTTTTTTTTTTTTTTTTTTTTTGTGGGCTCTTTTCTTTTTCTTTTCTTTTCTTTTTTTTCTTTTTTTGATCTTTTTTTTTTTTTTTTTTTTAAACAGAAAAGAAAGAGATGGGGGGATGGTAAAAAACGGTGAGGGATTGTAAGGAGATGGAAGAAAATATAGAATGTGATGGGAGAGATGGGGAAAGAGAAGGAGAGTAAGGGAAGATAGTAGGATAGGATGGGATGGATGGTAAATCATGGGAAGGGAAAAGAAGAAAAGAATATGGGGAAGGGAAGTCTTGGAAGTGAAAGGTGGTAGGGAGGAAAAGGACAAAAAAATGGAGGTGGGTTGGGGATTTACAAGGGGGGGGTCGGTTGGTTGGGGGCCGAAAGAAAAAAAAGAGTGAGAGAGATAGCCGAAGAGTGAGTGAGAGGAGGGTGTTTGGTTCGGCTAGGTGAGGGAGAGAGGAGGAGGGTGTGTTAGCCGAAGGGGAGGGGGGAGAGGGAGGGGTTGTTAGCCTAAGGGGAGGGGGGAGAAGGAGGGGTTATTAGCCGAAGGGAAGGGGAGGGGAAGGGGATGAAGGAGAGGTTAGCCGAAGAAGAGGGTAGGGGGGGGGGGGGGAAGTGGGTTTCAGTTAAGGGGGTGGGAGAGTTCGGCTAAGGGAGAGAGAGAGAGCCGAAGTGGGAGAGGGAGGGAGGGAGGTGGGGGGGAATTCGGCTAAGGGAGAGAGAGAGAGCCGAAGTGGGAGAGGGAGGGAGGTGGGGGGGTGTTTGGGATTTCGGTGGGTATGGGATTGGGGGTAGGGGTTTTGATGTGGGTTAAGTGTGGGGGAGCCGAAGAAGGGGAAGGGCAGAAGATGAGGAGGTCGGTGGGGTGTGGTGGTGTTCGGCGACAAAGGAGCCGAATAGGGGGGAGGTATTCGGTGGCTTGGCGAGGGAAAAGGGAGGAATAAGGGGGTGTTCGGTGGCTTCGGCCGAAGGGAGAGGGAGGGGGGAAGAGAGGGAGGCCGAAGGGAGGGAGGGGGGAAGAAATGGTTAGTTCGGCTAGGGGGAAAAGAGGGAGGGAAGAGAGAGAGAGCCGAAGGGAGAGGGGCCGAAGAGGGAGAGGGAGGGAGGAGAGAGAGAAAAGATATTTTTTTTTTTTTTTTTTTTTTTTTTGAAGACTTCGGTAGCAAAAAATTTTTTTTTTTTTTTTTTTTTTTGAAAATTTCGGCCGATGAACAGTACGTCGGCCGAATTTTTTTTTTTTTTTTTTTTGAAAACTTCGGCCGATGAACAGTACTTCGGCCGTTTTTTTTTTTTTTTTTTTTTTTTGAAAATTTCGGCCGATGAACAGTACTTCGGCCGAATTTTTTTTTTTTTTTTTTTTTTTTTTTTTGAAAACTTCGGCCGATGAACAGTAGCCGAAAATGTTTTTTTTTTTTTTTTTTTTTTTGTTTCTCCCGATGAACAGTACCTTCAGTAGACGGTTTTTTTTTTTTTTTTTTTTTTGTTCGGCCGATGAACAGTACCTTCGGTAGACGGGAAAAAAATTTTTTTTTTTTTGTTCGGCCGATGAACAGTACCTTCGGTAGACGGATTTTTTTTTTTTTTTTTTTTTTTTTTTTTGTTCGGCCGATGATCAGTACCTTCGGTAGACGGGAATTTTTTTTTTTTTTTTTTTTTTTCCTAATGTTCGGTAGATGAGAAGGAAAGAGATGGATTTGAGTTAGATGAAGGATTATGAGAATCTTCACCAACACATGATGATATCCTCCAATCATCATCTCAAGATGAGATGATGACTTAAGATCATCAAACTTCACATGAGTAGATGTAGTTTCTCTGAAGATGGTGGACTCGGTAGGCTTTTGAAGAGTGAGAGAGAGGGAGAGGTTGAGGGCCGAAGGTGAGGGAAGGGAGGTATAAGGGAGGTTTGTTCTTTGGTGGGTTTAAGAGGCCGAAAGAGAGAGATGAGAAGAGAGAGAGAGAGAGGGATGTACCTGGGTAAGAGGTAGAGCACTCAGCAGACACAATGGCCATAGAGAAGGATTGAGCTTCACTGTTCATCAACATTATCTATTTTAGCCATGAAACAAAGGTTGGCCATTTCTTTGTCACTTTCAGAAGTGGGTTCATCTGCCCAATCATGGGTTTCAGTCATTTGACTTTTTCCCTTTTTGAGCAAGATTTCATTTCTCTCCTTCTCTCTCTTATATTTTGCCTTGTATTTCTCACCCCGGTCAGAATTTGAGGAGACAGACATATTTGTCTTTTGGAAAGAAGGTTGGTAAGAATCAGACTTGGTTCTGACAAACCTAGAGGAGGTACGGTTAGAGGAGGGTAGTCTGGATTTATCAGAAGACCTGCTTCTGCACTCAGAAGCAAAGTGTCCTTTCCTCCCACACCTGTAACATTCCTCATTTGATTTGTCAGAGGGAGAGATTTTAGAAAAAGTAGAAGAGGGTTTTCTTGAAAACTTGGATTTTCCAGAAGAGAATCGAGGGTTACTGGAAGTCTCATCACCTTCATCATCAGCCTCACTAAGGTAGGCTTCTGAAGGATCATTAGGGTCCTCTTGACTATCACGGTCAGAATCGGAGGGATAGGTGATTCGAGGAATACACACAGTATTTTTGGAAGAATCACTGACAAGAGCTAGAGAAGAGCTTTTAATGTCTTTTGTGATAGACTTCCTAAGCAGTTTAGTCTGCTCATGGTTGAAGAGAGTGCCATAAAGAGCAGTGAGTGGCATAGAGTCAAGATCCTTGGTAGACTTGATGCAAGTACAAATGTTTTCCCAAAACTCAGGAAGACAGTCCATGAACTTGCACAAGACTTCCTCATTATCATAAATGCGACCCACAAGTTTTAGATCATTGAGAAGACCGTTAAAGCGGTTGTAGTAGTCTGAGAGAGATTCCCCCTCTTCATACGAAAAGAGTTCATATTTTCTAACGAGAGCAATCTTTCTACTCTTTTTCACCTCAGACGTACCTTCATAAAGAACACAGAGAGTGGACTACATTTCTTTTGCAGTAGAAAGGTTAACAAGAGAATGATAGACCTCATCAGGCAGAGAAAGGGCAATGATGGCTCTGACTTTAGTATCAAGAGCTATAAGACGTCTGTCTTCATCATTATATTTGCTGGGATCCTTTACAATGTATCTCCCATTTGCTGGAGTTCTTTCTTCCTCAGAAGAGTCCTCATCAGCATTTCCCTTATCTGCCTTTTTGGCATTGTACCGGTCCCAAACCCTAGGAAGAAAAGGACCTTCATGTAAGATAGTAGGATATCTGCTGTCAACTCCTTCTAAGAAGAGTATCATACGACTTTTCCACAAGAAGAAGTTATTGGGGTTAAACTTTGGTGGTTTGGCTATAGAGCCATTGTCGTATGAAACAGCAGTGGTGTTTTGAGAAGAATCATTTTTCAAAGAAGAAGAAGAAGAAGAGGCTGCCATTGCGGATCTAGTTTATTGAGTTAAACTGAACCGCTCTGATACCACTTGTTGGTCCCAAATAGCAGTAAATAAACAAGCAAAGTATTGTAGAAGGGGGGGTTGAATACAATACACACAGTTTTTCACTTAATTTAATTCTTATTGATTTGAAATCAAGAATTACACATAGAAAACTTTGATTGTTGCGGAAGAGAACATATGAGATATGTTCAAACAATCTTACACATAGAGAATAAAGAACAATTGTAAAACACTTAGAAAACAATTGAACTTCGTAGAGAGAAAGTTGCCAGGCACTTAGAGAACTTGAAGGTAGTAGAGCTGGTTGATCTTGCATGTTGAACCATCCTCCATATTTATAGTGCCTCATGCATTTAATGCATGAGACACCTGTTGAGCAAGGGATGGACACAGGTCTTCTGCATGGTACATGATGTACCTTTTGTCTTGGAGTGACTTTGTCTTGAAGTGTTGACCTGCAGGGATGGTGTGGACCTTTCCTTAAAATGGTGTAGGAGACAAAGCTTACTTTATCTGATCTTCATATGAGGTCCACGTCAATGCAAGATATCACAAATATACTTTGTCAGAAAAGTACAATGTGTTTGGAGAAATCTTCAGGCCTTGAAGATTAAGGAGTCTTCGGTTGCCGAAGAGTTCTTCGGCTCCTGAAGACTGAGAGGTCTTCGGCTCCTAAGACTGAGAAGTCTTCGGCTTCCGAAGATGTCTTCGGCCGAAGACGTCTTCGGCCGAAGAGGTCTTCAGCCGAAAAGGTCTTCGGCTCCTGAAGACTGAGATCGGCACCATCCTGGTCAATGGTGTTGATCAAGTGGGCATACTTGGCTTTAGGCTGAGGAGTCTATCTTCAATCCGCTTTGAGAGATATTCTCCTTCTTTGTCTTCTTCGGTTGATCTTCGACTTCACCGAACATTTGTATAGAAACCAAGATGCTAAAAGAACCTCAAACATATTCTAAGTAGGATGATATAAGATGGAAGATCAGGAGGTCATCTTCAAATCTTCAGATGACCCAACAAAGGGTAAGATGAAGAGAGCCGCACATAAACCGAAGCCTGAACCAAGCACTAGTTCTTCGTTAGAATTGTTACATATGGATTTGTGTGGTCCAATGAGAACTCAGAGTTTGGGTGGAAAGAAATACGTGTTGGTTATTGTGGACGATTTCTCAAGATACACGTGGGTAAAATTTCTTCGATTAAAAGATGAGATACCCGAAGTTCTCATTACTTTCTTAAAGACGACCCAGGTGAAAATGCAACGACAAGTCAAGTTTCTTCGAACGGACAACGGCACAGAGTTCAAAAACAAGATAGTTGAAGAATATCTTGAATTGGTCGGGATATCACATCAGTACTCTGCTGCTCGAACGCCTGAACAAAATGGAGTAGTCAAAAGGCGAAATTGGACGCTAGTCGAGGCCGCTCGGACTATGCTTAGCCAATCCGATCTACCTCTATTCTTGTGGGCAGAAGCTGTGTCGACTGCATGCCATACTCAAAATCGATCCATGATACACCGCCGTTTTCAAAAGACTCCATATGAGCTGATCAACAACAGAACACCAACAATCAAGTATTTTCACATATTTGGGTGTAAATGTTTTGTGCTTAACGACAGAGAGAGTCTGAATAAATTCAGTGCTAAGGCGGACGAGGGTATCTTCATTGGTTATTCTTCAACATCGACAGCATATCGTGTTTATCTGAAGAAGTCAAAGACAGTTGTCGAGAGCGTTAATGTAACATTCGATGAAGATATGGCTTCTGAACAACTCAGTTCAGAACCCGTGATCACTGGAGTATTAGCTTCTGGGCAGATCAGTCCAGAACCTATTTCTACAGAGAAAAATTCGGATAACGCTTCTACTTCAGTTTCACATTTATCTGATTTAGATTTGTTATTTGAATTATTTTATGATGAGTTTCTAGGATCTAATTTGCCTAAATCTGTTGTGACTGACAGGTCTGAAGACACAAGCTGCAATCATCCAGTCACTTTAGAAGTTTTAACTGAACTTGTATCCCCCGTTCAGTCAGAAACTCACATTTTATCAACTACTCCTACAGTTGAAGATGTAAAAGTAACTGCTGAGCCAGAAGTAACGGTTTTAGTTGGGTGTCATACTTTGTCTACTCAACAGCCAGATTCTGCTGTTCCAACTGATGCTTCTGCACCTGAAACTTCAACTGCAAACCCCCCTCCTATTATTCAAACTGAAGATTCTGATAGTGGATTTCTAGATGATGATCATGTTCAATCAGTATCTACTCTACTCCCTCATGAGCATCGCTGGACCAAAGAGCATCCTTTACATCAAGAAATTGGAGATCTCAACAAGCTTGTACAAACTAGGTCAGCGACTCTTAATCAATGTATGCATGACTCATTTCTCAGTAAGATTGAGCCAACGCGAGTATCTGAGGCTCTTGCTGATTCGGACTGGGTATCTGCTATGCAAGAAGAAATCAAATTAGTTTGAAGCCCTAAAGGTTTGGAGATTAGTTCCAAAACCAGAAGGTAAGACACTGTAGGAACTAAATGGGTATTCAAGAATAAAAAGGATGAAGATGGTATCGTCATTAGGAACAAAGCTAGACTTGTTGCCAAAGGTTACTGGCAAGAGGAAGGCATAGACTACGATGAGACGTATGCTCCAGTAGCGCGTATAGAAGCAATCCGCATGTTTCTAGCCTACACAGCTTATAAGAATTTCACAGTCTTTCAGACGGATGTGAAAACAACCTTTCTGAATGGGATTCTTAAAAAGGAAGTGTACGTGTCTCAACCAGAAGGGTTCGTCAATCTAGAGAAGCCAGATCATGTTTATATCTTGGACAAAGCCCTCTATGGTTTAAACAAGCCCCTCGAGCATGGTATGACGTTTTATCTAAATTCTTGGTGAACTCCAGTTTTTCTAAAGGTAAGGTTGATACCACTTTATTCATCAAAAAGGAAAAAAGCTGATATTATCCTTATTCAGATTTATGTTGATGATATAATATTTGGTTCTACAAACCCAAAATTTTGCAAAAAACTTTTCTAACCTCATGGTGTCACGTTTTCAAATGAGTATGATGGGAGAGATGAATTTCTTTCTCGGATTACAAGTTAAGGAGTTTTCTACGGGGATTTTCATTAACCAATCTAAGTACATTTTGGACATTCTTCGGAAGTACAAAATGGAAAATTGTAAACCAATTGGAACCCCGATGGCACCAGGTACTAAGATTAACACTGATCCTTCGGGTAAAAGTGTTGATGTTGGGACTTATAGAGGTATGATAGGATCGTTAATGTATCTTACATCTAGTAGATCAGATATTATGTTTTCAACATGCTTATGTTCTAGATATCAGGCTGCTCCCAAAGAATCCCATTTGGCTGCTGTCAAACGGATCTTTAGATATCAGAAGGGCACTGCAGACCTTGGTCTGTGGTATCCTAAGGATACTGGGTTTCAACTGACTGTCTACTCAGATGCAGATCATGCAAGTTGCATGTTGGACATAAAGAGTACTTCTGGTCATGCTCAATTTCTTGGAGACAAGCTCGTTAGCTGGGCATCAAAGAAACAATTATGCGTTCCCACATCGACTGCTGAAGCAGACTACGTAGCTGCTGCCAGTTGCTGCTCTCAAGTCTTGTGGATGCGAACACAGTTAAGAGACTATGGATTCAAGTTCGACAAAATTCCAATATATTGTGACTCGGAGAGTGCAATTGCCATATCTGCTAATCCTGTCCAGCATACGAAAACCAAACACATTGACGTAAGGTATCATTTTATAAAAGATAATGTCGAAAAAGGAACAATTGAACTTTATTTTGTAAAAACAGATTATCAGCTTGCAGATTTATTTACCAAACCCTTAGATGAAAAGAGATTTAATTTTCTTGTCTCTAAGCTTGGTATGTTAAATCTTAAGACGTAATCGGTTGTTACCTACTAAAGTTACGAATTGTTATTTTTCATCATTTTTCTTTATTTTTATTTCTGAAGGATATATGTACTTTAACATGTTTGCTCATGATCTCAGGGGGAGTAAGAGAAGATTTTATATGATCTACATTTATTTGAGGGAGAATATAATTAATTTCTGCATTTTACTTAACTGACAATTTTTTTTGTGATGCATGATTTTAGGGGGAGCATATAAGTCAAGTCAAAAGGAGTAAGACTATGATTTATGATTATTTATGATCAGAACTCGTACTTTAATTGTTTTACTGCTTTACGTCTTTTATTTTTTTTTTCTCGAATAAATTTTGTGAATAAATTTTGACTAGACTTTGAGACTTATGCAGGATGAGAGAAGCAGACACGATCATATCTTGATGACTACAGCTGACTTTATGAGAATTAAGATTGAGAGGAAAAGGTAAATTTCTTATCTTAATCTCAAATGTATTTGAAAGAAGGACAACTTTCAGATATAGAAAACATGTTCTTAAATGTTCAAACCACTTCCCGATTCTTAAACATATTTTATAATTTGGAAGTGTGATTTTAAATGTTTTCATTTTATTTTTGTGCTTAATTGATAAATAAACCGTGTGTTTCCAAAGATAAATACTTGCGTATTGTCTTTTCTACATACTTTCAAGTATTCACACACATCGGTTTACTTTTTGATCAAAATGTTCTTACCATGTCTCTAAAGTGAAACAATTTTTTCGATGGTAAGACACCCCGCTTGTACTTCAAAGAATTTTGAGCATCATTTCATTTCGAAACGTCATTTCAAGAATGTCTATATTTTGTTTCGTATGGACAATATCCGTTATTTTTGACCATAAGCCTTAATTGCTATGTCATTTCATTTCTGTTCATTTTCATATAATGTCAGATTTTCAAACAAGTCTTTTGCATTTATATTCATTCATTCAGTATACTTGTTTGAAAATACTTCAATGTCTAAAAATGCTCAAATATTCATGATTATATTTTATGAGCTTACATTCATCTGACATTTGTATATGAGCTTTAACTGATAAAGCTAAATCATCTGAGCAACACATGCTTTTTAGGACTACATGGGTTCTTTGTGCTAGGAATTAACTGAACTTCTATGAAATCACGTTAACCAGTGATTTCTACCCAAGAAGTTAATCCATAGAGATTGAGTGTGAGGTGTCTAAAAGAAATGAGTGTGGGAGTGATGAGGTAAAATGGAAAAGAGAGTTTGGTTAGTAGTGAGCTTAATGATTAAAAGAAAGAGGGTGTGAGAACAGAGTAAAAGAATATCAAACTCCGCACCAACTACTTTCTGAGCCGGGCAGCCACATTACTAGCGTTTCACAACTTTTTCGTGAACGTTATTGAAACAGGTAACTAGCCCATGCCAACTTTTGATAAAACCCCACCAACCACTCATTTTCTTCTCAAAAAGAAAATGTTTCATATTTTCTGGGGACGCAACACATAATCTATCTGATTTTCATTTGGAAAATCTGGATATTGAAAAAGAAGGAAGTCTGCCCCACCTTCGCACTTCAATCATGCACATTGAGTCTGTGTTTATCTACTGTTGTCTCAGTGGTTTACATAATGTTGAGCCTTATTTAAAAAGCAATCATCGTGCTTAATTCTTTCTACACATGCACGATCACACAAGGAATTGGTTTCTTTGTCATAACATTCATAGAAATTGCCTTTGTGGTATTTCGATGATTGGATGGAAGCCCTGGGGGAGTGAACATCAAAAAGCTCCTTTATATTGTGTATTCGTTACACACAGTGACTTTGTGTTACTGTCAGACATTTTTAACTGATTCATTTGTTGATTCAGGAGTTACATGTTCTTATTTTGTCTGGATTTGAAAAGATCTGGATGATTACTTGGTTATGGATCACAGAATCAGAGGCTCTTGGACAGATCAGAATGGTCAAAGACATTTATTGGGAGAAAAGTTTTGATGATATAGATGCTCAAATCATCAAAAAGGGGGAGATGATATCAAGAAATGTTAAAGTTTTGTAGTTTGGGGGAGATGGTATTAAGAAATGATAAATGTCAGGATCGAATTCTTAACAAGAATTAATTATCAGAAACAATATCAAAGAAGTTTGCAGAATAACACTTTGATATTTAATCAAACAGGGAATCAAAACAGAATATAATTAACAAACTGTAAACTTGTATTGAATGCTTTGAAGTTACAAGATTACTCACTCAACCTCAATATTGATGAACAGGCTCACCAATACGAATTCTACTTCTCTAGAATTAGGATCTATGCCTTGAGGTTGATTTTCTCTCTAAAAGAATGAAAACTGAAAAGTTAAATTATTATTCTAAACTATACAATATATATACTGAATACAAAGATAATTACAATAAATAAAATATCTTCAGTATATCTTCTATGTATATCTCTAAGCTTCCATGTATATCCTTTCATACGAATCTTCATCATATAAGCAGTATTAATCTTCAGCAGCATTAACTTCCTACTAGCAGTATTAACTGTAAGCAGTACTAACCACTAGCAGTACTAACTAGCTAAGCAGTACTAACTTTGTTCAAGCAGCACTAACTTTGACTAGCAGTATTAATAATACTAGCAGTAGTAACACTCAGCAGTTATAACCTTTAAGTCTTCTAGCAGTAGTAATTTTGGACCAGCAACATTAACCATACTTGATGAATTCTTCAGTTCCCAACAATCTCCCCCTAACTTGACTTTTAGAAAGAGAAGTCAAGTTCTTCAAATTTTCTTCAAGATGCTCCCAAAACTCTATCAATGCCTAAATCCCAGTGTTTGCATCCAATCCCAAACTCTGATTGATGGTTCTTTGAATCAAGTATTTAGCCATTTCTGAATCTGGAACACACCTTAACTTTTTCTTCAGCATGGAATGTAGCTTCAATCTGCTATGATTATACACTCTATCCACTAGGAAGTATTCAGTGTGATTTAAATCCAAAGTCACTGTATATACTCCACTAATTTCATATAGAGTCCAACTGTTTACTGATTTGAAGACATCCTTGATCAAGTACTTTACTTCTTCAGGTTTGAACATCATACACAGATACTCCATTACCAGTTTTGTAATTGAAATCCCTGGAGCCTTTAGAAGATCTGCATACAACTTCATTCCTATCTCAAACATCTCTTCAAGATCTGATCTAGAGCATGTTCTGACAATTTTTGCCCATGTGTTAAACACTTCATACTTTTCATCCTTTCTTTTCAGCCTTATGTATTCCTTTCCATCCACTGTCAATGTATCCCAGAGAATCACCTCAGGAGGCTTAACTCCTACAGGTTCTGCTGAAATTGGTTCAGGCACTTTGTCCATCACTACCATATACAAATTTACATCATCAGTGTTAGATGGCTCTGTCTGTTTAGATGACTCAGGTGCCCCTTCTTCTTCAGCAACCTTATCAGCCTCTTCTTCAGATACTCTAGGCTTTTTAATTTGCTTTCCCCTTGCCATCATTTTTGTTCTCTTTAAAGTCCTTAGACTTTCTCCTAGGGTGGACTCTTTCTTAGGAGGTGTTTCTTGCTCATCTGGAAATGGCTTTTGACAATCAAAGTCATTACTTTCTTTTATTCTCTTCTCCATCTCCACCCTAGCAGTTTCACTTCCCTGAAGCTTTAACATCTCTGAATCATAGAGCTCTTTGATCTTCTCAAAAGACATTTTGGAGAACATCTCCTTTTTGACTCCTACAGCACCTTTGAGAAATATAATCATCTTGTTTCTCTCTTGGGTACCTAGGAATGTCTTTGAGGGTCTTCTCTTCTTTGCAACTGTTTTCACCACGACTTTCTTCATACTTGCAGCTTTCTTCTGTGCAATTTCAGTTGCCATACTCTATTGATAAGCTTCATTCAGTTTAGCAGCTAGAGCTTTTGCCATTTCCCTGTCCTTTTCCATCTGAACTCTTTCTTCTTTTTCAATATCCTCCTGCATCTTTTTAGCTAGGGCTTCATCTGATTCAACCAACCTTTGCTTTTTGATTGGTTGATCAGATTCTACCATCTTTGCTTTTCCTTTGTCTTTGCTCATTGCCTTCTTACTGTTATCTTTCTTGATCACTTCACCTTGTTCTTTTATGATTACACCTTTGGTCTTTGAAGAGACCTTGGGAGTATCATTCTTGGCTTTTAGTAAGGTTTCTGCAATCTCAAGATCTGTTAACACTTCTTTCACAGTTTCTGCTGCTTTATTAATGTCAGCAGTAGTAACTGTTTCTTCTTGCTGCTCCCCCTGAACATCAACTTTCTCTCCCTCAAGCTCCCCCTTTCTTGTGGCTTCTTCCATGTTGATCTCCCCCTTTTTGGGAGCATCATCCTCAGTTGGCCTTCTCCTTAATTGGAATTGCTGTCTCTTCTTCCTTTGTACCAGACTAACCACCATCCTCTTCAGCTTAGCAATCTGTTCTTGTTGTGACAGAATTACTAGCTTCATTTCTTCAATTTCTTTGCCTTGTTTGAGAACATCTTGATTAATGTCCCCATTGTTTCCATCAATTCATCGTACGTATATCTGTCCTCACCCTCTCCAGAAGTGTTACCCTCCTTTGAAGGATCATTGGATCTTTTATTTGTGGAAGTCTTCTGCCTTGTAGAGGCACTATCCACCCCTGTGGTTTCTCGGCACCAGGGACCTTCAAATGATTGCTCATTCAAAGTTGCCATGGGGGAGGTCTTATTGATGTTACCACTTTCCTCCTCTGTACTAGCAGGAGTAGTGACAGCCTCATCACCCATATGCTCTACCTCCTCCTCAGAGAGCACCTCCTTTGGGTTGGGAGACACCCATGTGGTTTCCCTTTGGATATTCTCTAGGGGAGATTTCTCCCTTAGAGGGCTTATAGGCTTAGTGGGTAATGGTACAAGAAGGGAAGGAGCCTTCTTTACCTGTTTTCTCTTGTAAGTTTGGGTGATTGGAGAGGTTGGTTTTTCAAGAAGAGACTGGGGAATTGATTTTGAGAGGGAAGGTTGGGCTTGGCTAGCAGTGGGTTGGTCTAATGGGGGCCTTGACCCTGCCGCCATACCTTCATTGGTTTGGGACACCACCATCATTGTAGAGAACAATGGGGTGTCAACTCCTTCAGAGTCCCCAGCAGATCTTCTCATATTTGAGAAAACCTTGCCTTTGGGGGGTTTAGGTACATATACCCCAACAAGTTGAGGTATATCCGTCAATTCATGAGTAATAACTTCTTGAACAAACCTGGGATACATAAAGAAGCTCTTTTTGTTTCCCATGTTTGAGACAAGATCACTGAAAATCATTTTAGAAAAATTATACTTTCTGGCAGTGGCCAAGCACACCAAAGCATAAGCAATAGTGCTGCTGAACTCACTCCATCCAGTAGTCTTTTTGAAGATACAATGCATAAGAGTATGGACAAAGAAACGCCATTGGGGTGAGAATTTTGCTTTAGAAAATTTGAACACTCCCAATGGGCCTCCATACCCCATTCTTGTAAGGTTTGAAAAAAGTTCATCATTTGGGATAGAGGTTATACCAGAGGCATCGTCTAGACATAGACTGATGCGAATAACCTCTTCAGTAACCGTGAGTGATTGATCACAAATTCTTGTCTTGATCATCTGCACACCATTCTCAACAACAATGGTTGCATTAGCCCAGAACTGCCTTTGATGCTCAATATAGATTGTAGGGGATACAATAAGAGCATGAACAATGTGGCTTGTTTTGAGGAAATCCACAATCTGATGAAATCCTGAAGCTTGCTTTGGCTTTTGTAGCATCGCAATCTCGTTGTGCTCGTCGATGAAAGTCATGGATGCCATTGATCTTAGTGAAAAGCTTTCCTGAAAACTTCGAACTTGAGAGAGACAAGGTTTTGAGCGCAAGAGAACAGTATGCAAAGAGTCGTTATGAACTTTTAGGCGGGCAAAAAGTATTTATAGTATTCGGAATATAAGCAGTATTAACCTAGAGCAGTATTAACTACTAGCAGTATTAACTGCTACCAGTATTAACTAACTAGCAGTATTAACTAACTAGCAGTATTAACTAACTAGCAGTATTAACTACTAGCAGTATTAACTACTAGCAGTATTAACTATTAGCAGTATTAACTGAAAGCAGTAGTAACTACTAGCAGTATTAACTGAAAGCAGTATTAACTACTAGCAGTATTAACTGAAAGCAGTATTAACTACTAGCAGTATTAACTGAAAGCAGTATTAACCACTAGCAGTATTAACCACTAGCAGTATTAACTGAAAGCAGTATTAACCACTAGCAGTATTAACTAACTTACTCCTTTTAAACTTGCTAAACACTGAGTACTGCTATGCAAATCCTGAAACAGAAGATTAGTAACTCCAGGAAGACTATACAGATATAAAACCACTTTTTGAGAAGGGGATTATTCAGAGTTTATCATTCCCACACTTGTTACCAAGAAAGTGAATCTACCCACATCAAAAGCTTTAGTGAATAGATCAGCAAACTGATTATCAGTGTGAACTTTGACAACTTGAATAAGTTTCTTTTCATTACAATCTCTTATAAAGTGATACCTGATTTCAATGTGCTTTGTTTTTGAGTGCTTGACTGGATTATTCACAATGCTAATAGCACTGCTGTTGTCAATAAAGATTGGAGTGTGTAGAAAGGTTACCCCATAATCCAACATTTGATTCTGAATCCATAAGACTTGAGAACAGCAACTTGCAGCTGCTATGTACTCTGCCTCTGTTGTAGATGTGGATACTGTGGTTTGTTTCTTGCACTGCCATGAGACTAGTCTAGCACCCAGAAACTGACATCCTCCAGAAGTGGATTTTCTGTCCAAGTTTGCCCCACCTAGATCACTGTCTGAGTATGCTATTAGGTCAAAAGGTGAGTTATGAGGATACCAAAGTCCCAATCTGGGTTGCCCTTTGAGATATCTGAATATCCTCTTAACAGCTTGAAAGTGAGATTGCTTTGGTCTAACTTGAAATCTGGCACATACACAGACTGGAAACATTATATCTGGCCTTGAGGCTGTGAGATACATGAGAGAGCCAATCATGGATCTATAATGATGCACATCCATATCCTCCCCCTCAAGATCTGCTGTGATCTGCTTGTGTGTTTCCATAGGTGTGCTGGCAGGTTTTGATTCTGAGAAACCAAACTTGGTTAGAATATCCTGCACATACTTGGATTGACAGATGAAAATGCCATCTGACTTCTGTTGAACTTGGAGTCCAAGGAAGAAAGTAAGTTCCCCCATGGAACTCATTTTGAACCTCTGATGCATTAAATCCTCAAACTCCTTGCACATGTTGTTTCTTGTAGATCCAAAGATAATGTCATCAACATAGATTTGGACCAGCAAAATATCCTTCTTCTTTCTTTTGATAAATAGAGTCTTATCAATGACTCCTCTTTCAAAGTCATTTTCCAAGAGATAGGATGACAGTGTGTCATACCATGCTCTTGGGGCTTGATGTAGTCCATAAAGTGCTTTCTTTAATTTGTATACCCTGTCTGGATAGCTTGGGTTTTCAAACCCTGGTGGTTGACAGACATATACTTCTTCTTCAATTGATCCATAGAGAAAAGCACTTTTTACATCCATTTGATAGACTTTGAAGTTCATGTAAGAAGCATAGGCTAGGAATAGTCTGATTGCTTCTATCCTAGCTACAGGTGCAAAAACTTCTTCATAATCTATACCCTCTTCTTGAGTATAGCCTTGAGCCACCAGCCTTGCTTTGTTCCTTATGACAATACCTCTTTCATCTCTCTTGTTTCTGAAAATCCACTTTGTGCCAATCGCTCTGTGACCTTTAGGAAGGTCTACTAGATCCCACACATCTTGTAGCTTGAACTGTAACAGTTCCTCTTGCATTGCTTCTATCCAGCTGGATTCTTTCATAGCATCATGTGCCTTTTTAGGCTCAAGCTGTGATAGAAAACAAGAAAGCACTGTATGCTGTTGATCTTGCATTTCCTGAAGCCTGCTTTGATGTCTAGTCATCATAGGAGAAGAGATATCTCCTATTATCAACTGTGGAGGATGATTCTTTTGAACTCTGGTGTTATGACTAGGTTCTTCATTCAGTCCAGCCTCAAGATTAGATTCATGCAACTCAACTGAAGTGTTTTCAGATGCCACTTCATTATTTTCTTGAGTCTCCTCATCTCTAGTGTCTTCTTCACTCTGACTTGGTTCAGTAATTGATTCCTTTTCACAGTCTTCACCAGAATTTACTGTGGGTATGGGAAAAATCACAGATTTAGATATACTTTCTTGAACTTGTGTGATCCCTGATCCTCCACTACCTGTTCCTGTATACTTATTACTGAAACCAAAAGAGTTAGTTAGTGAATCAATGTCAAATAGCCACTGAGGTCCAGACCCAACAGGATTTGGTGTGTTCTCATTGCATTTGACATTGTCACTTTCTTCAATTATTCTAGAAGAAGAGTTAAATACTCTGTAGGCCTTACTCTGAGATGAATATCCAACAAGAAATCCATCATCTGCTTTGCTATCAAACTTACCTAAGTGAGATTTGGTATTTAGAATTGTACAAGGACACCCAAAAGGTTTGAAGAAACCAATAAAAGGTTTTCTTTTATTTAAAAGCTCATATGGGGTCTTGTTCTTTTGCTTGACCACTAGAACTCTGTTTTGGACATAACAAGCAGTATTAACTGCTTCAGCCCAGAAGGTAATTGGCAATTTTGAATCAGCCAACAGAGATCTAGGAGCCTCTATTAGTGTTCTATTTCTCCTTTCAGCAACACCATTCTGTTGAGGAGTCCTAGGAGCACTATATTGCCTCTCAATACCTTTTTCTTCACAAAAGGTGTTTAGATCATGATTTTTAAACTCAGTTCCATTATCTGATCTAATGACTTTTACTCTTTGATTAGTTTGGTTTTCAATTCTTAGAATAAAGGATTTGATAAGACCACTTGTTTCATCCTTAGTCCTTAGAAAATATACCCAAGTAAATCTGGAGTAATCATCAACAATAACCAAGCAGTAAGATTTCTTGCCTATACTCATAACATTTGTAGGACCAAACAGATCCATATGCAGTAACTGGAAACAAGAAGAAACATAATTTAACTCTTTGGTCTTATGAGAAGTTTTGTGTTGTTTGCCTTTAAGACAAGCAACACAATGATCATCACATGAAAAGACTTTTGAAGGTAAACCTCTTACAAGGTTATTTTTAACAAGATTGTTCATAGTCTTGAAATTCATGTGACACATCCTTCTGTGCCATTGAGTGGATTCATCTACAGAGGCTTTTGAAACAAGACAATTTAGAGATGAATCACTATCAACATTGTCCAAATCAAGACAATAAACATTGTCCTTTCTTGGAGTTCTAAGTAGTATCATGCTTTCATCAACTACCTTGAACCCTGGAGCAAGAATCATACACTCAGTATTAGTAAATAATATACTATGTTGTTTGTCACAAACCTGTGATACACTTAACAGGTTGTACTTTAATTGATCAACATAGTAGACATCCTCAAATGTCATCTTACCTTTGGTGACATTACCTTTTCCACTTATCTTCCCACCAGTAAGATTATCTCCAAATGCAACATGTCCTCCATTGATATGCTTGAAATCTTGAAGGCATGACATGTTGCCTGTCATGTGCCTGGAGCAACCACTATCAACATGCCAAATGCTCTTTCCCTTGAGCTGTTGGTTGCCCTGCACATTAGATAAATCAATTAGTATGAATTAGGAACCCAAGCCAAAGTGGTCTTGGGTACCCCTTTTTCATCAAAATATTTGCATTCTTTCTTGACAAGATTTTTGAACTTTAACTCCTCATTCTTGGAGTACTTTGTTACAATAATAGGCTTGGAAATGTTTTTGCTAAAATCAGTACTGGTTTTAGAAGTACTAACTGCCTTGGCAACACTTGCATGCTTAGCAGTACTAACCTTGTTAGAAGTAGTAACTGTGTTAGCAGCAGTAACTGTGTTGGCAGTATTAACCTTTGAAGAGGTATTAACAGTATTAGCAGCATTAATATTTTCAGCAGTACTAACACTGTTAGCAGTAGTAACTGTGTTAGCAGTACTAATATTGTTAGCAGTACTAACACTGTTAGTACTTCTAGGTACCCACATTTTGACACTTTCTTTTAAAATCTTTTTCTTTAAAGTGCCTTTACTTTCAATAGATTTCTTTATCACATTTTTCTTTCCAGCCTTCCTATAACCAACAGATTTTTGCATAAATCTTTGAAAGTTCATCTGTTGGTTAATAGGGTTAAAGTAACAATACTTAGCCAAATGATTCAACTTGCCACATATAAAACAAGGTTTTGGTCTATTGATTTTATTCAGATCAACTCCTTGTTTCTGAGCCCATTGATTATTCCAGTTTCTTTGATTTCCTCTTTTTAAACCAGAATTTAGGCTCTTGGCTTTATTGCAATCACACTGTTTACAAGATCCAGGATTCACAACTGTGGTTTGTTTGTAATGGACCTTGTTATCATTTCCTTTAGTCTTCTCTATCTCCTTGGACTTGACCCAGATTTTCCCACATCCCTCATTGGTGATAATATTGTTTTCTAATGGTATCTTTTTACTCACATTATTATCACTGTTCTCACTTGCTCCTTTCTCAGTCAAATCCTTAACTACTACCTCATCCAAAGGATCTATCTTAAATGCTTCTTCAGACAAGTCCTTTTTCTCCTTAGTTTCTAACAAGTCTGATGTAGGAGAAATATAGTTATTATTGTAAGGAGGGGGTGTATTGTTGTATCCAATGCCAGGCTTCATCTTATCATGTATCTGAGCCTTTAGAAGAGAGTCCATTGCTTTTGAAGCATAGGAAAACTTGTCTATGTCAAGCTTAACTTTTGACAGTTCCTCTTTCAGTTATCATTCTCTTCTAAGGACTTAGACAGTTTGGTTTCTAACTCATTCTTTTCCCACTTCCAATAGTTTGTGTCATAAGAGTGTTGAAGTTCATTAGCTTGAAAGCCTTTGATTTGCTCTTCAAATCTCTCTACTATTAACACATAATCTCTTCTGTCTTTTTCTAATCTTTTGAGATCATCACACATACTTTGATTGTGCTCCCTGTATCTTGTAACAGTGTCAATGCAAGATTTAGTACAAAGATTAGAACTTACCTCAGTAGGGAGATCAGACACTTCTGCCATAAGAGCTTGATTCTGAATGGCTTCCTCAGCTTGATCACTCCAGTCAAATCCCATTCCTTGTTGAGAAACAAGGGCTTGAGCAGGATTCTTGTTCTGATTGTATCCTCCATTCTGAGCTTGTTGGTGGTTATTGTTTGGAACAACACTCCTGCATTCTCTAGCAAAGTGTCCTTTCTTGTGACACTTATAACATTCCACGTTGGTTTTGTCAAAACCAGCTCCATCTTCTCTTCTTTGAGAGAAGTTATTTCTTCCAGTTCTTTTAATGAACTTTTTCACCCTCATGGATAACATGGCCATCTGCCATTTAATATCCATCTCCTCCAGATCATCAGGGTGAATTTGATCAAGATCATCATTAATCAGAGAATTGCTGCTATGACTGGACAAAAAGGCTTCAAATATAGTTTCAGTGCCTTTTTCTGAACTTACTCCACTGGCAGTACTAACTGCTTCAGGGTTGGCAGTAGTATCAGTGGATGCTGAAAGAAGTGCAGCATTGTGAATATAACCAGAGGGCCTCTTCTTGGTTTCTACCTCAGTTTCAAAAAGTCTTAGATCATTGTATAGATCATCAAGTTCTTTTTCTTCCAGATTGTCACTCTGTCTATATGAGACAGTGTACATAGTCCATTCATCCCCAAGAGATCTGAGAAACTTTCTGTTGATATCATCTTGTTCCATCTTCACCCCTACAGTAGCCAGTTCACCTATGAGTTTATTGAACCTATCAAAAGTTTGAGTCATAGACTCATTCTTTGTGGAAGTGAAGTTCTCATACTGTTGCTTTAGAACATCTCTCTGATTTCTTTTGATGCTCTTAGTTCCAACAAATCTTTTCTCTAGAGCATTCCAGAGAATCTGAGCATCAGTGCAGTTGCAAAATTGATGCTGATATTCATTGGGAATGGCCAAGAGCAGAGTGCTCAAAGCCTTCATCTCTGTCTGTCTGATCTTCCTCTCACCATCTGTCTTTGGTGGAGGTCTTTTCCCATCTGGTCCTATCCTTCCAGCTTCAGAAGGACCATTCTCAATGATATCCCACATTGAGTAGTCAGTGAGAAGAATATATTGTCTGATTCTGATCTTCCACATGTCAAACTCACTTGGTTTGAGCATTGGAACCTTAGAAACCAAAGTACTGCTTGATTCTGTAAGATTTTCCATGATGAATAACTGTTTCTGAGAGAGTTAGGCTCTGATACCACTTGTCAGGATCGAATTCTTAACAAGAATTAATTATCAGAAACAATATCAAAGAAGTTTGCGGAATAACACTTTGATATTTAATCAAACAGGGAATCAAAACAGAATATAATTAACAAACTGTAAACTTGTATTGAATGCTTTGAAGTTACAAGATTACTCACTCAACCTCAATATTGATGAACAGGCTCACCAATACGAATTCTACTTCTCTAGAATTAGGATCTATGCCTTGAGGTTGATTTTCTCTCTAAAAGAATGAAAACTGAAAAGTTAAATTATTATTCTAAACTATACAATATATATACTGAATACAAAGATAATTACAATAAATAAAATATCTTCAGTATATCTTCTATGTATATCTCTAAGCTTCCATGTATATCCTTTCATACGAATCTTCATCATATAAGCAGTATTAATCTTCAGCAGCATTAACTTCCTACTAGCAGTATTAACTGTAAGCAGTACTAACCACTAGCAGTACTAACTAGCTAAGCAGTACTAACTTTGTTCAAGCAACACTAACTTTGACTAGCAGTATTAATAATACTAGCAGTAGTAACACTCAGCAGTATTAACCTTTAAGTCTTCTAGCAGTAGTAATTTTGGACCAGCAGCATTAACCATACTTGATGAATTCTTCAGTTTCCAACAATAAAGTTTTGAGAGAAGATTTTCAGAAATGTCCAAGTCAGAAAAGTTCAAAGTAAAGATTTGAAGAAGATCAAAGAATTTCTGAAGATTTGAGGAAATTTTCTTTGAAGATTTTTTGCTAAAGCAAATTCGAGCTGATTCCGAAGATAATTTCTTTCCAAAGTCTGAAAGTATTATTGTGAAAGTTTTGGGGAGATTGTTAATCATTTGAAGACAGTTTTGGAAAGAATACCATTAAAGAAAAGAGGAGATTGTACTGACAGAGATTAAAAGTGAAGAATGAATTGCTATATCTTTCAAAAGTGATCTTGAATCCAAAGGGGGAGATTGTTAGAGCATAAATATGTTGGATACAAGATCAAGAAGACTGAAGGTCAAAGTTCAAGAAAGTCAAAGCTGAAGAAAGTCAACTTTCATCAAAGTCAAAGTCTTTTGTAATAAAAGTCAACATTTTTGTATTGTATTTTAGTTTCCTTGTTTTAGTTGTAGGTATAAATAGTTTCCTTTCTTTTGGTAATTAGTAGAGAACTTAATTGAATCATTATTCAGTTGTATTTTAGAGAGAGAAATATAAGAGAGAAAGAGAGTTCGTTAGAGAGAGATTGTAGAGAGAGAAAGTGTAATCTTGGAATTGAATTGAAATCAAACAGGTAATTTGATTGTTAATCTTGTTTGTTTGATTAATCTTGATTAGAAACTAGAATCTGGGATTATCAGGATATATCGTTGGATACTCTCTGACATCCAAAGCTTATCGAATCTATATAATTCGAACAAAGACGGTTGTTGAGAGCATGAATGTCTCCTTTGATGAGAATTCTACAAGGGATTCTGGACACAACAGTTCATAACTCGATCGTAAGGACAAAGCTTCTATTCAATCCAGAATAGAACCAACTACTAAAGGATCCACTTTTTCAAACTCTAACTCTACTTCATCTGAGTTAGATTTATTGTTTATTGATGCCTTTGATGATATATGTGCAGATTTTGAAAAAGGCATATCCACATCAATAACAAGCTCGGAGGTCCCTACCACTTCTGAAGACATGTCTAGACTTTCCGAAGAAGTCACTGAAACTTCATCTCCATCAGGTTCAACTCAACCATTAGTTTCTGACTCTACTAATGTTGAATCTGTCTCTATAGATAGCTCTTCTGGAAACGAAGTCCCGAGTACTTCAACCGCTAGCCCAGAAGCTTCAGTATCAGAAACACCAGTACAAGATGTCCCGAGTACATCTATGGAGCAACCTGCTGTGCATGATGAAAACGATGCGTCGAATACGCAACAAAAAGTTGAAGCCTTACCAAGCACACATCGTTGGACTAAGGATCATCCCCTGGACAACGTGATAGGTGACGTACAATCCGGTGTCACAACAAGATCTGCAACAGCTAACTTCTGTATGTTTTCAAGCTTCCTCAGTTCCTTAGATCCAAAGAAAGCGTCTGAAGCTCTACATGATCCCTTCTGAATTTCTTCTATGCAAGACGAGCTTCTACAATTCGAAAGGAACAAGGTATGGCGCTTGATCCCACTACCTAAAGGTAAATCTGTTATTGGAACAAAGTGGGTTTTCAGAAATAAGAAAGACGAAGTTGGAGTAGTAGTGAGAAACAAAGCTCGATTGGTCGCAAAAGGGTACTGTCAACAAGAGGGCATTGACTATGACGAAACATTCGCCCCGGTTGCAAGGATCAAAGCCATCAGAATCTTTCTAGCCTATGCAGCGCACAAAAACATTACAGTCTATCAAATGGATGTAAAGTCGGCTTTCCTGAACGGCGTTCTGCATGAGGAGGTCTACGTGGCTCAACCTGAAGGTTTCGTTGATCCTCATCACCTTGATCATGTCTATGTTTTAGACAAAGTTCTTTATGGTCCTAAACAAGCACCGCGAGCCTGGTATGAAACTCTCACTAAATTCCTCTTAGCTTCTGTCTTCAAGAAAGGTACTGTTGACACTACCTTATTTCTTAAAAGGCAAGGTGACGACTTGATTCTTATTCAGATTTATGTTGACGACATAATATTTGGGTCGACAAATCAGAAATTTTGTAAGAACTTTTCAAAAATAATGGAGACAAAGTTTGAAATGTCAATGATGGGCGAATTGAATTTCTTTCTTGGTTTACAAGTAAAGCAATTACCCGACGGCATATTTATTAATCAAGCTAAATACATAAAAGATATTTTGAAAAAGTTCAATATGTCAGACAGTTCAGTCATGAAAACACCAATGGCTACTGGTACACTCTTAGACGCAGATCCCTCCGGGAAACCTGTTGATCAAAAGGTGTATTGTAGCATGATTGGTTCTTTACTTTATCTGACTGCCAGTCGCCAGATATAATGTTTGCCACATGTTTTTGTGAGAGATATCAGTCTAATCCTAAAGAGTCGCACTTATCTGCTGTTAAGCGAATCCTTAGATATCTCAAAGGTTCTCCTAATCTAGGCCTTTGGTATCCAAAGGATTCTCGTTTTGAACTAACTGCCTTTACAGATGCTGATCAAGCAGGATGTAAGCTAGAACGGAAGAGCACCCCTGGATCATGTCAATTTATAGGTGACAAACTTGTGAGTTGGACTTTAAAGAAACAAAACTGTGTTTCAACATCCACTGCCGAGGCTGAGTATGTAGCTACTGCTAGCTGCTGTTCTCGAGTCCTCTGGATGACGACACAGTTAGGGACTTTGGATACAATTAAAAGAGTGTTCCTATTTATTGTGATTCCAAGAGTGCCATATCTATAACTGCTAACCCGGTACAACATTCGAAGACCAAGCATATCGATGTACGATATCATTTCATCAAGGATCATGTAGAAAAAGGTAACATTGAAATGCACTTTGTTCAATCTGACTTCCAGTTAGCTGATCTTTTCACCAAGCCATTGGATGAAAAGCGATTCCATTTTCTAATCAGCAAACTTGGTATGTTGAACATGTCTTAAACCTTACTCATGATTCAAGGGGGAGTATTCTCAGTCTTGACTTTGTGTTTATTTTTATTCTTCAACTCTTGCTAACGAAAGAGGAATCATTTTCACAAATGATTACCATTATTTCTTTCATTTGTGCAGGTTTGTTCAAGTGACTATGGCTTCTATTCACATCAGATTAGAACCCGCACTTCAGTGCTTTATTTTTCCTTCTTAATCTTAAAAAAAAAAAATTACATTCAGTTAAGGGGGAGAATATATGTGATTTTAACAGATTTTTGGATACTTAAATGCTTATCTGACCGTGTGTTCTTAAAGATAAATACTTGCGTTTTATCTTGTCAATATACTTTGTCAAATATTCATACACATAACGGTTCAGAACATTCTATTTGACTTTGTTATTACCATGTATCAAAGGTTAAATCTTTCTATGGTAATACTCACGTTCTTTGTCTTCACTGTTGATTGAATCAAACGTCATTTCATGTGCTTTCATTGAAAATATGTTTATATATTGTTCATATAAACAACATTCGTTTTTTGATTCTCCAAAATATTATTCTTCATGGCAAATCGTCTATAAGCTTAATTGAAAAACTCCTTAAGAGCTTAAATTGTCAAACTCTGTCTAGTTTGAGGGGGAGAATTACATCGTCAAAAACAACTATTTCGACTTCTCCATATTATTATTCTTCATGTAATTTTGTGCTTACTTGTACAAAAGCCTGTTGAACAACATGTTCTTTTAGGAAAATACATGGGATTCAGTGTGAGAACTTAACAGAACTTCCATGGATTCACGATAACCAGTGTTTCCTACCCAGGAAGTATACCATGAGTGATTTAGGGGAGAGGGGTCAAAAGATTTGAGTGATGGTGTGTGTAGAGGTAAAATGGAAAAGTGAGATTGGTTAGAAGTGAGCATTAAAAGAAAGAGGGCGAGAGATCAGAGTAAAAGAATATTAAACTCTGCACCAAATTCTTTCTGAGCCGGGCAGCCACACAATCTGATTGGTTTACATTCTTTGGTGACCATCATTGAAAAAGGCACCTAGCCCATGCCATCTCTTGCATAAAAACCTACCAGCTACTCTTTCTTTTCTCAAAAAGAGAATGTTTCACATTTTCTGGGGAAGCAGCACATACGTTATTGGTTCTTCATTTGGAAGATACTAATATTGAAAAATAAGGAAAGTTGCCCCACCTTCGAACCCTTTCTCATGCACATTGAGTCTTTGTATAATTTGTTGTTGTCTCAACAAGTTTACATACTTTGAGCCTATATTGAAAAGTAATCATCTATGATTAAATTCTTTCATACACATGCACACAGAAATTTGTTTTCTGTCAAAACGTTCATAGATAACCATGTGTTATTCGATGATTGAATGGACGACCTGGGGAGTCTACATCAAAACCAGCTCCTTATATAGTGACTTTGTGTTACTCAGTAACTTTGTGTTACTGACAGACATTCTAACTGAGTCATTTGTTGATTCAGGGTTACACTTATTAACTGTTTGAATTTGAAAAGATTCGAATGGTTACTACTTTCTATTTTTTATTTGAATCTGAAAAGGTTGAAATAATCACTTTCTCTATCTGGAGAGACTGCTCTTATTTCACACAGGGCTCTATACATGAAGACAGTGCTAAATTGATGACCATATTCAATGGGGGAGATTGTTTTGCAAAGTTTTGATGATGATGATTCTCACCACTCATCAAAAAGGGGGAGAATTATATTAAGGGGGAGAACATAATCTGAAGATTGCTGAAGATTTTCAAAAATTTGAAGACTATTTAAAGATATCAAGTTTTGAAGCTATCAATGTCATATCTGAAGTTTTTCAAAAAAAGAGAAGAAAAGAAGAAAAGTGAAGACAAGTGAAGACCTGAAGACTATTGTCAAATTTATTTTAATCTTGAATCCAAAGGGGGAGATTGTTGGATCAAATAATTGTATTCAAGATTAAAGGGTCTAAACTGTATTTACTTGATAGTTAAAGTTAGAGGGTTTAATGTGTAATAAGCTAATAGTTATTAAGCTATTGGGCCTCAGGCCCATAAGTCCATTAGGCCTAAAAGCCTGGGTATTTAATGTTTTGTTTAGTTAGGTTTTAGGTAGAATCCTCACAATTACTTTCATAATCATATAGTGAGGTAGCAAGTTTTCTCTGTATTCAAGGGTATCAAGAACACACAAGGTTTAACCGTTTATTCAAGGGATTGGTATGTTTTGTTAATCTTTATATCTCTTGATTATTATTGTGTTTCTGTGATTGTTAATCAACTAGATTAAACTGGGATAACACTGACACAATGTTTGAACGCTGAAGAATTAATCCTCAAGATTTAGCATTCCAAGCTCGCTGATGAGAAAGTTGAATCTAGTCTCATCAAGAGGTTTGGTAAAGATATCAACTAGCTGATAGTCGGTAGGAATAAAATGAAGTTCTATGTCTCCATTTATCACATGATCTCTGATAAAATGATATCTGATCTCGATGTGTTTTCTTTGAGTGTAGCACTGGATTATTTGCTATAGCAATGGCACTAGTGTTGTCGCAATAGATTGGGATCTTTTATAGCTGAAGGTCATAGTCTAATAGCTGATTTCTCATCCGTAAAACCTGAGCACAAGAACTTCCAGCGGCTACATACTCAGCTTCACCTGCAGGTAATGATTGATATCGTGCACAAAGACAGGTAGAATACATGATATCAGGTTGACTCGCTATAAGATACAGAAGTGAGCCTATCATTCCTCTATAGGCAGTGGCATTAAATGGTTTTCTAGAGGGATCCTTGTTTAATGTCAGCGGTGGTGCCATAGGAGTTTTCATCGCTGAAGTTTGAGTAAGATCAAACTTTTTCAGCATATCTTTAACATACTTACCCTGATGAATAAACGTGCCTTTGTCAGATTGCTTGATCTGAAGTCCAAGGAAGTAAGTTAGATCACCCATCATACTCATTTTATATTCTTTCTTCATTCGTTCAGTGAATCGAGTACATAAAGATGGGTGTTAGTGCACAAATATGTTGGATACAAGGTCATGAAAGTCAAAGTCAAAGTCAAAGTTCAAGTCAAAGCCTTTTAAAGCAAAGTTAAAGTCAAATGCTCAAAGGAAAAGTCAAAGTGTTTAGTTTAGTTGTATTTTTTCTTTGTATTGTAACTACGTATAAATACCTTGTTTTTGTTAGTAGACTCATATGACTAGAAGGGAGAACATTTGTAGTGAGAGAAATATTGCATTTGAGAGCTTCTTTGTACTAAGATAATTCAAGATCAATAAGATGAACATTGTGATTGAATTCATATTATCATCTTGATCTAATTTGCACATATTGTGGGACTATCAATTGATATCAGAGCAAGCAAGAATTCAGAAAAATGATCTTAATATGAGTTTTGGCCGATTTTTCAAGAACTCGCAGAATCCACTGTTTCAAAATCGATTTCCTTATTTTGTGTTGTTTTTGGAGTTGTAATCACACTATTGTAATCGGTTAGTTGTCTAAAACAGGTTTGATTTGAGTTGTTTTGTCCAATTCACAATAAATTGTGTGAATTTTGGACTATTGTTGAGTTTTTGTTCAAGTTGAAAAACACACTGTATCTAGTTTGATTTGTAATCATTTGTTGTTTTTCTTTGAAATTGATTGATTGTAACCTGTTTAGAATGTGTACAAGGATGATTTGGTGAAGTTTCAGAATCTATTTCGATGTTTTGGATCGAATTCAGGCTGAAAAAGTGAGTTTTTGGTCGAAGTGGTGAAGAACACGCTAGATCCATTTTTCGCGCAAAACTGAAGAACACGCCAAAGATTAAGAACATGTAGGCTGAAGGATTTTTGTGATTTTATGTTCTCTGCGAGTTCTTGTCAAGAACGCGCAAAGTGACTTTTTTAATCTCGAATATTTTCTAAGGACAGAACGCACAAAGTTCTGTTTGCTAGAAATCAGAACGTGCACAAGCTTCTCTGGGAGTTCTTGGATCTTAGTCTCAGTGTTATGCGAGTTCATATTCTGCGAGAAGTGATTTTTGTGCGAACTAAAATCTTGAAAAATATTCTAAGTATAGAACGCGCAATGTGATTGCGTGAAGTGATCTTTTCCGAACTCGCAAAGCTCTTTCTGCGCGAACCAAGAACGCACACAGTTCTCTTTGCGTGAACCTAGAACACACAAGCTTCTTTCTGCATGAACAGAGAACGCGCATACCTCTGTTTGCGCAAAGTGTATTTCTTTGCTCTGTAGTTTTGACCCTTAGAATTTTTTTCTGAGTTTTTCAAGTATTAACTAAGTTTGACTTTTAAAGTCAAGTTTATTTCTGAAATTTTGGACGATTATTTCAAATCAGTGCAAAGTTCAATATGACTTCAAGGGATGCACTCTCTATTGGAACATATGTCAAACCACCCATTTTGTTCAAGGGTGAATACGAGCAATGGAAGGATCAATTTTTAGACTTCATAGACAGACATGCAAATGGTGATAACATCAAGATGTCTATTGAAGAAGGTCTAATGATTCCACTTACTATGGAAATTCCTGATGATGAATCATCTGATAGTGAAGATGGGAATCAGGAAAGAGAACAAAAGACAAAGAGAGTTCCTGTGGATATTTCTCTGTATTCAGAAGAACAGAAAAGCATATACAAGGCAGACAAGCAAGCTAGATCTCTTTTACTTCAAAGTATACCTAATGAGATCTACATCAAGATAGACAGCTACAAGGCAACGGCTAAAAAGATGTGGGATCAATTAGAGAAGATGATGATGGGATCTAAAGTTGGCAATCAGATGAAAGTGGCCAACTGCATCAACAACTATGAAGAGTTTAAAGCTAAAGAAGGAAAAAGCTTAGAAGAAACTTATAAAAGATTTGCGTCTTTGCTGAATGATCTAGGAAAGAACAAAGTAAAGAAGAAACAAATAGAGAACAACGTGAAGTTTCTAAGCATTCTTAAGTCTTAGTGGAAGAAGCATACCAGGAGGATGAAGCAAATGAAAGATCTAAGTGGAATCCCTCTTCATGAAGTTTATGAGACTCTCCTTCAAAATGAGGAGGAAGTTGATGAGAAAAGAAATGAGAAGAAGAAAAGCGAAAAGCCGGGAGCTGATCCTATTGCCTTGGTTGTTGCTAAGAAGAAAGAGAAAGAAAAGAGAGATAAGAAGAAAAAGAAGAAGGTTGTAGTATCTGATTCTAATGAGACTGACAGTGCTGACTCTGACTCCGATGATTGAGAAAACCTGAAGCAAGCTATGCTTTTGTTGACCCGAGCTTTCCAGAAGAAGTTTTACAAGAAGCCGGGATCCAATAGTCAGAGGTATTCTTCAGGATCTAGGAATTATGAACATAAGGAAAGAGTTGAAGGAAGAAAGTTTGATGATAAGAGATCTGAAGCAAAGGGTTATGTGGATAGGAAGCCAGAAGAAAAGAGAAGGTATGTGAGTGAGTATGGAAAGAAGAAGACTGAGGAGCCAGTCAAGTGCTACAACTGTAGGAAGACAGGCCACTTTGCCAAAGACTGTCGGAAGCCAATTGTTAGGAATTCCGAGTACTACAAGAATAAGATGCTTCTGGCCAAGCAAAAAGAGGCAGGTAAAGCATTGATGGTTGAGGATGATTTCTGGTTGGATCATTCAGACTATGAAGAGGATAAAGAAGAGACTGCTCACATGTGTTTAATGGGCAAGAAAGTCAAATACGATGAATTTGATGAGGAGACTTCGAGAGGTACTAAATTTTTCTGAATCTGATTTTTTAACAAAAATGGAAACCATGATGGTTGAGCTTCAAGATTTACAAGATAAGCTCAAAAAGGAGAAAAGTAGAGTTGCAAAGAAGCGTCAAACAATATTTGATCTCAACAAGGAACTTGTTGGGAACAAAAACTTGATTGATTCTTTAAACAGGTCTGCTACTGTTTTTGAAAAACAAAAAGTTTGTCTTGAAACTCAAATTTCTGAAACAACTTCAAAGTTTAATAAATCTGATCGTGAGAAAAAAAAAGTTTGTTTTGAAAGTTCACAACTTACAGATTGATAATAAGAGTTTGCAGAAAAAGATTAATGGTTTGGAAGCCAAACTCTATACTCGAGGTCAAACTGATCACACAATTTTTCTAAACACACCAAAGGAAGAAATAGATTTTAAAGATAAGTGGGGTCTCGGTTACGATAACCCACATTATCTGAAGAAATCTATTCGAAAGCAAACCCCTTTATATAATTTTAATTTCTTACAAGTGGCTGACAAAAATCCTCATTTGAAACCCAAATTTGTTACAAAATCATCTGATGAGGTTGAGGCTAAGGAAGACGAGAACAGAAAGAACACAACTAAAATGCAACTACCATTTTGCTATAAAAAGCTAAATGATAGTTATCTTTCTGAGCAACCAAAATTTCTATCAAATGATTATTTTCAAAGCTATTCTACTGAGGAGATGGAGGCAAAACCTGTTAAAGACAAAATTTATGTTCCAACACTTGTCTTAGAATGCCAAATTATTGAGCTTGAAAACATTTTAATGGATGAAACAATTTTGGTTGATCATGAGAAAGTTGTGTTTTTTACTGTTATGAAAAACAACGATTTTAAATCAGAAGTTACATATGACAACTCTTACTCAGAAAGAATTTGTGTAAACAAGTCTACTGATTCAGATGCGTCATCGTGTAAAGTTTTCATGGGAATTTTTTTACAAATCCTAAGACTTCAGATAGTGCTAAAATGTCTCTTAAAAAAAGTGTTCTAATGTGTTAAATGATTTCAAATTTTCAAACTCTTCCAAGGTACCTCAAGTTTATGATAATGATGTTGATGACTTATTTGCAGATGACAATGATTTTTTAAATTCTGATGGTTGTGTTGATAAAAGTGTTGATATGTTTGATTTCAATGCGAAACATTCGGATCATTCTGACTTTATTATCAATTCTGATGCTTTACCTAGTGTATTTGAGAAAGGTGAATCATCAACTAAAGTTGATGAATCAGTTCCTGTAAGTACCTATTATTCTAAAGGTAAAAAGCAAAAGAAAAGGCGCTCACAGAAACGGACCACCACGGGTAAGCAAAAGAAAACACAAACTCAGAAATCTCATGTTTCTCACAAAGCTAAATCTTTTGTTTCAGAATTGAGGAGGAATAAGTCTGAATTAAAACTGGAATGGAGACCAAAGCAGAAAGTTGGAGAGAATACAAAATCATTTTCTGATTCGGAATGTAATAGGTTTGCTGTTAGTGATATTGATGTAATTGGTAATATTGCTTCTCATAAAACAAAACTTGTATCTTCTTACAAGACTTACTCAATAAAGCAATTGCTCCAATTATCTCCATCTACTACTCAGTTTTCTACACATGGTCGAAATTATTTTGTGACTCGACAATATTCTGATTGTTAGTTTGGTACTTATTATATACATCATTCTCATGTCTTTCAAAAGAAAAGAGGACCCAAATACATATGGGTGCCAAAATCTTGTGCTAGCTTGAAAGGACCGATATATAAATGGGTATCTAAATCTGTTGTTGTATGATTTCTCTTGTGCAGACCCGTCATATGTGGTACTTGATTTTGGTTGCTCCAAACATATGACTGGGCAGAAATATATTTTATCTAATTATACAGAGAAATTCTGCGACAATGTGCGGTTTGGAAATGACTATTTTTCACCAATACTGGGGTATGGAGATGTCATGCAAGAAAATGTAACGATTAAGAAGGTGAGCTACGTTGAAGGATTAGGACACAATATGTTCAACATTGGTCAATTCTGTGACAAGGACTTAGAGGTGAACTTCAAGGCCAAGAGGTGTAGTGTTAGAACTGAAGACGGAAAATAACTGTTGGTTGGCACGCGTAAGTCAAACCTCTACACTATAAACTTGTCTGATCTTAAGCCGGATAATGATGTGTGTCTACTTACTAAAGCCTCTATGCAACAAAGTTGGTTATGGCATAAAAGGCTATCTCACTTCAATTTCAGATACATCAATAAACTGGTGACTGATAATTTGGTGAAAGGACTTCCAGAGCTGAAATATGAACGAGAACATATGTGTGCTGCGTGTGAGAATGGTAAGATGAAAAGAGCTTCTCATAAGCCTAATCCTGAACCGAGAATAAGTACTCCTTTAGAACTGCTGCATATGGATCTCTGTGGTCCAATGAGAACTCAAAGCATCAACGACAAGAAGTATGTTTTGGTGATTGTTGATGATTATTTAAGATACACTTGGGTCAAATTTCTAAGATCAAAAGATGAGACGCCCGATGTCATCATCATTTTTAAAGACTGTTCAAGTGAATTTGTAGAAGACAGTTAAGCTTCTCAGAAGAGACAACGACACATAATTCAAAAACAGAATTGTTGACGATTATCTCGAATCGGTCCAGAACAAAATGGAGTAGTTGAACGACGAAATCGGACTCTTGTCGAGGGTGCACGAATGATGCTAAGCCAATCTGATCTACCTTTATTTTTGTAGGCCGAAGTTGTCTCAACTGCATGCTATACTCAAAACAGATCCATTATTCATCGCCGGTTTGGTAAAACACCATATGCTTTGATTAATAATCGAATACCAAGCATTAAAAATTTTCACATGTCTGGATGCAGGTGTTTTGTGCTGAACAAGTTCAGTCCAAAAGCTGATGAAAGCATTTTCATTGGATATTCTCAGACATCTGCAACATACAAAATTTATTTGAAAAAGTCGAAGATTACGCTGGAAAGCATAAATGTTACATTCGATGAATAAATGGCTTCTGATCAAAGCAATTCAGAACCCGTTATAACAGGAGTTTTAGCTTCTGGACAAATCACTCCAGAACCTGCAGTTAAAGTTTCTAATTCTGATAAAGCGTTAACGTCTACATCTCATTTAACATAATTAGATTGACATATCTGAAGATTCAAGTAGTAATCATCCAATCACATCAGATGTCTCAACTGAATCCGATTCCCCGATTCAGGAAGAAATTCAAATTCAAACACCTACTCAATCAGTTGAAGTTTCTAATGAAACTACCAATCCAGAAGTTACACATTCAGTTGGATGTACGGTAATACCTACTCAACATACATCAAATGTTCAATCCACTGAAACCTCTGCATCGACTACTTCAACTGAACCCCATACTGAACAAGAAGAAGAAGAAAGTGGATATCTAGATGTTCAACGTGATCAATCTACATCTAATCCACTTCCTCACGTATAAAAGTGGACCAAAGTGCACTCGGTTCATCAAATCATTAGAGATCCGTCAAAGCCGGTGCAAGCTAGGTGTGCAACAACAAATAAATGCTTATTTGATTCTTTCCTGAGCAAAATAGAACCTACAAAAGTTTCAAAACCTAGACAAAGCACTTTACGGACTCAAACAAGCACCTCGAGCCTGGTATGAAGTATTATCCAAATTCCTTGTCAAGTCTGGGTTTTCCAAAGGTAAAATTGACACCACTTTATTCATTAAAAGGGAGAAAGCTGATATCATTTTAATTCAAATATATGTGGACGATATCATATTTGGTTCAACTAATCCAAAGTATTGTAAGAATTTTTCTAACCTCATGGTGTCACATTTTCAGAAGAGTATGATGGGACAGATGAACTTCTTTCTCGGATTACAAGTTAAACAATTTTCTATGGGGATTTTTATAATTCAAGCGAAGTATTTGCTGACATTTTAAAGAAATTTAATATTTCAAATTATACTCCAATTTCAACCCCGATGGCACCAGGAACTAAAATCGGAGCTGAACTTTCGGGAAAAGTTGTTGATGTTAGAACCTATAGAGGGATGACTGGTTCTTTAATGTACTTGACGGCTAGTCGGCGAGATATCATGTTCTCTACATGATTAAGTGCTAGATATCAAGCTTTGCCTAAAGAATCCCATATGTCGGTTGTAAAGCAGATATTTAGATATCTAAAGGGAACTGCAGATCTTGGTTTGTGGTATCCTAAGGATACAGGTTTTGAGCTAACAGCGTATTTAGACGCAAATCATGCAGGTTATATGCAAGACAGGAAAAGCACACTGAGTCATATTCAATTTTTTGGAGACAAGCTCGTAAGTTGGGCGTCAAAGAAACAACTTTGTGTTTCCACTTCAACTGCGGAAGCAGAGTATGTAGCTACTGCCAGTTGCTGCTCTCAAGTGGTGTGAATGAGAACACAACTTCGAGACTATGGATTCCAATTCAACAAAATTCCTATATATTGTGACTCGAAGAGTTCTATTGGAATATTAGCTAATCTTGTTCAACACACAAAGACTAAACATATTGATGTGAGATATCATTTTGTCAAAGATAATGTCGAAAAAGGTACAATTGAACTTTACTTTGTAAACACAGATTATCAACTTGCAGATTTGTTTACCAAGCCGTTAGACGAAAAGAGATTTAATTTTCTCATCTCGAAAGTTGGCATGTTAAACCTCAAGACTTAATCTATCGTTACCTAGTACAGTTTATTTTTGTTATTTTTCTTCATTTCTTTATTTTTAATCTGAACGATAGTTGCACTGAAAGGTCATGTTCATGATTTCAGGGGGAGTAAGATAAAGCTTCATTGATATACATTCTAGGGGGAATTATAAATTTTGTTGCATATAATTTTCACTGACATATCTTGTGATGCATATGTTCAGGGGGAGTAACGACATTTATTTCTAAGTACATCTGATCAGAACTCGTTCTTAAAAGTTTTACTGTTTTTTTTTTGTCTTTACTTTTCAATAAAGTTTGTGAATAAGACTTTGTACTTTGACGAATTTTTGACTGATTGCAGATTTTGAGGGGGAACTTACATGAACATATCAATCATGACTTTGGAGCTGACTTTATGAGATTACAGCTAAGCATAAGGATTATTCTTCTCTTAATCTCATTGTGTTTGAATGAAGGACAACTTTCAAACATGAAAAATATGTTCTTAAATGTTCAAACCACTTCTCAATTCTTAAAAGTTTTCATGAATTCTAGAAGTGTGTATTTTTAAATGTTTTTCATTTTATGTGCTTTAATGTTTAATAAACCATGTGTTTCCAAAGATAACTACTTGTGTATTATCTTTTCCATATAGTGTCAAGTATTCATACACACCGGTTTAATACTTTTGTTGACTATATTATTACCATGTCTCATATAGAAACAATTTTTCGATGGTAATAAACCCCGTTTGAATTTCAAAGTTTGTTGAGCATTATTTCATTCAAAACGTTTCTTTCAATAATGTCTATATTTAATTCGTATAGACAACATCCAATTTTTCATGACCAATGCTTTTAATGATAAATCATTCATATTTGATATTTTCCATACATTGTCAGATTCTCAAAATATTTCTATTGATTTCACTTTATTCATTCAATTTCTTTGTGTTGAGAGAATCTTTCATGATTAAAATGCTCAAATCTTCATGATTATCTTACTGAGCATACAAATATCTGACATGTATTTCATACTGTGCTTTAACTGAAAAGTTAAACCAATTGAGCAACACTTTGCTTTTAGGACAATATACATGGGATTAGTGTGAGAACTTCAATGAACTTCTATGGATTCATGATAACCGGTGTTTCCTACCTAAGAAGTTATTCTTGAGTGATCGAGAGGCGAGGTGTCAATATCTGAATGTGGGTATGTGCTGAGATAAAATGATAAGACAGTTTGGTTATAAGTGAGCTTAATGTTAAAAAGAAAGAGGGTGAGAGATCAGAGTAAAAGAATATCAAACTCTGTACCAATTTTTTCTGAGCCAGGCAGCCACATTACTGTTGTTTCACAATTCTTTTGTGAACATCATTGAAACAGGCAACTAGACCATGCCAACTATTGACTTAACCCCACTAGCTACTCATCTTTTTCTAACAAAGAGATGTTTCAATTTTTCTTGGGGATGCAACACATAATCTATCTTATCTTCATTTGGAAGATGTGGATATTGAAAAAGAAGGAAGTCTGCCCTACCTTCGCACTTCGATCATGCACAATTGAGTTCGTGTATTACTGTTGTTGTCTCAATGGTTTACACATTTTGAGCCTGATAAAGCAATCTTATGCTTAATTCTTTCATACACAAGCACGTACAAACAGAAAATTTATTTTTCTGTCAGAACGTTCATAGAATAATCTTGTGTTATTCAATGATTTAATGGAAGACCTGAGGAGTGAACTTCAACAAAACTTTTTGTACAGTACATTCGTTGTACTAAGTGACTTTGTATTACTTACAGGCATCTTAACTGATTCATTTGTTGATTCAGGTTTACACTCTTATTTGTCTGAATTTGAAAACATTCGGATGAATATATTATGAATTGACGTATGATCAAAGGTTCATATAAAAGGATCATGGTCAAAAAATGATGACATTTCTTGAAGATGTTTTGATGATTTCTATTCTACATCATCAAAAAGGGGGAGAAAGTCAGGAAATGGAAAACAGTTACAGGATAAGTTATTTCAAGAAATGGTGACTAAAGTTCAGATGGTGAAAGTTTGAAAGATTTATTGTCTGAAATATGGGGAGAATGATCAGTATAATATCAAAAGTTCAAAGAATTCGGAAAGTTTGCTGAAATTTGCTGAAATTTTATTTGAAGATGTTTTGCAAAAGAAAAGTGAGTTAAATCAGGAGATAATTTCTTTTCAGAAGTCTGAAAGAGTTTTATTATCTTTAGGGGAGATTGTTAAAGATTTTCGAAGAGCACATTCACAGACTTTGGGGAAGATTACAGAAAGTTTGAAGACAATTTAAAGAAGAAAGGTGGAGATTGCTAAAATTCTTAAACAACATAATTTCAAACTAAGGAGAAGATTGTTCGTGAATGCTGAAATTTAATTTGAATCCAAAAAGGGAGCTTCAATGTCTATTCTTTTGAAGATGATCTTGCATCCAAAGGGGGAGATTGTTAGTGCACAAATATGTTGGATACAAGATCATGAAAGTCAAAGTCAAAGTCAAAGTCAAAAGCTCAAAGGAAAAGTCAAAGTGTTTAGTTTAGTTGTATTTTGTCTTTGGATTGTAACTAGGTATAAATACCTTGTTTTTGTTAGTAGACTCATATGACTAGAAGGGATAACATTTGTAGTGAGAGAAATATTTTTATTTGAGAGCTTCTTTGTACTAAGAGAATTCAAGATCAATAAGATGAACATTGTGATTGAATTCGTATTATCATCTTGATCTAATTTGCACATATTGTGGGACTATCAATGGGTTAGTAGAACCAAATAAAATGTCATCAACATATATTTGAACAAGAATAATATGACCTTTTATCTTTCTAAAAAATAGAGTGTTATCAATTTTGCCACGCTCAAATTTTTCCAGAGATAAGGAAAGATGAGAGAGTATCATACCAAGCACGAGGGGCTTGTTTTAACCTGTAGTGAGCCTTATCCATCTTATATACAAAGTATAAATGTTTAGGGTCAGAGAACTTTGGGGGATGTTCAAATATAGACTTCTTTAGTCAGCTTTCCATTTAGGAACGCTGATTTAACATCCATTTGATATACTTTGAAGTCTTTGTAAACTACATAGGCTAAGAATAATCTAATTGCTTCGAGCCTAACGCAGGGGCAAAGGTTTCATCATAGTCTATGCCTTCCTCTTGTCTGTATCCCTGAGCAACTAGCCTAGCTTTGTTGCGGGTCACAGTCCCATTTTCATCTAATTTGTTTCGATACACCCATTTGGTGCCTATAACAATTTTGTCAGATTGTTGGGGAACAAGATTCCAAACTTTTTTTCTTTCAAATTCAGTAAGCTCTTCTTTCATAGCGCTGACCCAGTTTGGATCTCTGAGGGCATCATCGGTCTTCTTTGGCTCGAGAAGAGAGAGAAAGTTAACAAAGAGAAAGATGTTACCTGAGCTTCGTCGAGTTTGAATACATGCATCAGGATCCCCAAGGATTTGATCGATTGTGTGATCCTTAGTCCATCTCTGATCGGGGGCGTGAGCATCCATGTCAGATATTGGATCAACAATGGGAATATTCACTGAAGAAGATGTTATTCCCTATTTCAAGTTCTAATCACTAACAAGTAATCAAGATAAGAATCACAAATCACATTCATTGATTTCAATCACAACTATTACAAACTCTCAACTTTCTCTCTCTACAAACACTCTCTCTCTCTCTAGAATGATTTTCTAATCACCTCTTCTCTGATTTGTTTACAATGAGTGTTCTACTGATTACAAAGGCAACAAAGGTATTTATACCCTTGACAATTACAATGTAAAAACAAATTACAAATACATTGACTTTGACTTTATTAACAAAGACTTTGACTTTTGATAAGAGTTGACTTTCCAGCTTTGACTTCTTGAACTTTTGGTCTTCAAACTTTATGATCTTGAATCCAACATATTTGTGCTCTAACAATCTCCCCCTTTGGATCAAGATCATTACTAAAAGATTTAGCAATGCGATCTTCTCTTTGATTAAGCTCGATTGAATAAACTCCCCTTTTGAAACAAACATGATATACAAACTCCTCTTTAACACGATGAAATTCTTCTTTAGCTTTGTATTCAAAAACTTTCAATAATCTTCCCAACGTCTGATCTTCAAAAATAATAACAATCTTCCCCAAGATTGTAAGCAAACCTCTTTCAGGCACCAATCTGATTGCTTCAGCAAATTATCTTCAACAAACAGATTATCTTCAACAAACTGAAATCTTTGAACGCTTTCAGCTTTGAACAACAAACTTTCTTTAACAACCAATTCTTGAACATTTTCTCCCAACTTTAACTCAAACTCTTGATTCGGACATTTCTTTTTCATTGCTTTCTCAAACATTTCTTGAACTCTTCTCCCCTTTTTTGATGATTTGAGCATTGATATCATCAAAACTTTCTCCAAGAAATGTCTTTGACCAATCTGATATGTCAAACTGAGCCTCTAATTCTATGATCCATAACCAAGTATTCATCTAGATCTTTGCAAATCCAAACAAAATTAGAACATGTAACTCCTGAATCAACATATGAATCAGTTAATATGCCTGTCAGTAACACAAATTCACTGTGTGTAACGAACACACAATATAAAGGAGCTTTTTGATGTTCACTCCCCCAGGACTTCCATCCAATCATCGAAATACCACAAAGGCAATTTCTATGAATGTTATGACAAAGAAACGAATTCTTTGTGTGCTCGTGCAAGTGTAGAAAGAATTAAAGCACAAATGATTGCTTTTTAATAAGGCTCAACATTGTGTAAACCAATGAGACAACAGTAGATAAACACAGACTCTAAGTGCATGATTGAAGTGTGAAGGTGGGGCAGACTTCCTTCTTTTTCAATATCCAGATTTTCCAAATGAAAATCAGATAGATTATATGCTGCGTCCCCTTTAAAATGTGAAACATTTTCTTTTTGAGAAGAAAATGAGTAGCTTGTGGGGTTTAGTCAAAAGTTGGCATGGGCTAGTTGCCTGTTTCAATAACGTTCACGAAGAAATGTGAAACATTAGTAATGTGGCTGCCCGACTCAGAAAGTAGTTGGTGCAGAGTTTGATATTCTTTTACTCTGATCTCACACCCTCTTTCTTTTTATCACTAAGCTCACAACTAACCAAACTCTCTTTTCCATTTTACCTCATCACACCCACACTCATTTCTTTTAGACTCCTCACACTCAATCACTAAAAGATTAACTTCATGGGTAGAAATCACTGGTTAACGTGATTCCATAGAAGTTCAGATAATTCCTAGCACAAAGAACCCATATTTCCTATAAAAGCATAATGTTGCTCAGATGATTTAACTATAACAGTTAAAGCTCATATACAAATGTCAGACGAATGTATACTCATAAAATATAATCATGAAAATTTGAGCATTTTTAGACATTGAAATATTTTCAAACAAATATACTGAATGAATGAACATGAATGCAAAAGACTTGCTTGAAAATCTGACATTATATGAAAATGATCAGAAATGAAATGATATTTCAATCAAAGCTTAAGGTCAAGAATAATGAATATTGTCTATATGAACCAAGATATAGACATTCTTGAAATGACGTTTTGAAATGAAATGACGCTCAAAATTCTTTGAAGTACAAGCGGGGTGTCTTACCATCGAAAAGAAAAAAAAATTGTTTCGATTTAGAGACATGGTAAGAACATGTTGAACAAAGTCAAACCGGTGTGTGTGAATACTTGAAAGTATATAGAAAAGACAATACGCAAGTATTTATCTTTGGAAACACACGGTTTGTAAACATGTAAGCACAAAATAAAAATGAAAACATTTAAAATCACACTTCCAAATTATAAAATCTGTTTAAGAATCGGGAAGTGGTCTGAACATTTAAGAACATGTTTTCTATATCTGAAAGTTGTACTTCTTTCAGATATATGTGAGATTAAGATAAGAAATTTACCTTTTCGCTCAATCTTAAATCTTAGAAAGTCAAGCTGTAGTCATTTAGATATGATCTTGTCAGCTTCTCTTATCCTGCAAGTCTCAAAGTCTAGTCAAAAAATTTATTCACAAAATTTATTCGAACAATAAAAGTACATAAAACAGTAAAACGATTAAAGAACGAGTTCTGATCTTAAGCAATCAGAAATCATAATTCTTTTACTCCCCATGAAAATATGCATCTGAAATATGTCAATAAAAGGCACATGATATAGATCTACAACTCCTCCTGAAGTGTAGTTCGTAATATCTTCCGAATACATATTTCCAGAAAAATTTATGTACTCCCCCTTGAAGGTTGACTTCCTCATTTGAGTATCTGAGTACAATCTCTTATCAGCCCGGGAGTAGCATCTTTTTAAGCATTGAAGTACGAGTCCTAAACTATTGTGTTTAGAAGTCAATCTTCGTTGAAGTACGGGTCCTAAGCTGACGTACTTAGAAGCCTTAGTTCTCTTACTCCCCCTTGACTGTAGGTGCCTGCAACACAGATTCACTTTTCGGTTTTGGTACCCACTGGTATTTGGGTCCATGTGTGTTAGTTGCAGTTCGAATGGGAGTAACGGAATAAGAACCATACCAGTAATGATCACTAGCTTTATGAACAAAATCATATGTATTACAGTAAGAACAATACCTTTTCTTAGATAACCTGAACATTTGATCTCTCGAGTAAGCAAAATCAGGTTTACCTTTTAGCACTTTGTTCTTCTTTGCATTTGATGTAGATACAAATGATTTGTTTTCTTTCTTCTTTCCTTTCTTTTCTTCCTTTTTCTCATCATTCTTCTCATCTTCAACTGGTTTTACTTTCCATGCCAGCTTTTCTTCAACATATTCCCTTCTTCTCCTTCTTTGTGTACCCGAACCATCTACATTTTGATCATAGAAAATATTAGAAGAACGAATATGATTGAATGAATTAACTAACCTTCTTGAAGAAACAGATTTCATGTGGGAGCTTGATGATGTCTTTTTAAAGTCAGCTGGATTATTTCTAGGTGTATGGATTTGTGACTCTGGAAGCGTTTGCTCAGTCACCACCACCTTTGAAACAATCTTTTCAAGCTCTTTTACCTTTGAAGAGTAACTATCTCTTTCTTTTACAAGAAGATCAATCTTGGACTCAAATTCAGACTTTGTTTGCTGCTCTTTAAGCACACAAGTAGATAGCTCAGATTTACTTTGCAGTTAGCTTCTTTATCTCAGTCTCAAAAATATTTCTTTCTTCTTCAAAGTCCATTTCAGCATTTGTCCTCTGACCAGATATTTCTTTGAATATCCCAACATTATTTTGCTCTATTAACTTCTTCTCTTTGACAAAATTTTCTCTTTCCAGAATGATTACTTTCTCACAATCAGAGATTTGTTGAGAAAGCTTAATTCATTTCAGCTCAACCGTCTTCTTCTCGTCAGTACTTTTTCTGGAAAAGTCTAAGAATTTCTTTGCAAACGATTTCTTTTCAGTCTCAAAATCAGATCTTTCTTTAATCATCTTTTTCTCCAGATCAGATATTTTCTTTTGAAACTCAGCATTAACATCCTCTAGATTCTTAATCTTCATCTCATAACTGTCAACAGAATCTGCTTGCTGAATCTGGATTATTTGAGATTCCAAATCAGAGATCTTTTGCAATAATTCAGAATTCTCAGTCTTTAATTTCTCAGCTTCCAACCATTTATCATCTTTCAAGACTTGAATAACTTCCTTTTCAATTTGTTGAAAATGTTCCTTGTATTTGGCAAAAAATTCTGAATATTGACCTGAACCTGTTGTCTTCTTCAGGTAATCTATATGTGCATGCATCCACTTATTAAGCTTATTATAACTGTCAACTTGCTCATCATGTTTCTTCTTATAATATTCCAAATGACTTTTACATACAGCAACGTCCATATGTAAATCTTTCAACTTTTTACATCTTTGTGCAAATTGGTCTTCAATATGAAGAAGCTCTGCTTTAAGTTTAGCAATCTCTTCTTTTGATGACATTTTTCTTTGAGAAGACATCCTGTTTCAATTAAAAAGAACTTGAAGTGATCGTTAGTCCAAATATGAAATCACAAGAAAAATACAGAAATTTAAAAAAAATTCAGAAATTTTGATCACAGAAAGAACTATGTCCCCCTAGGCAGACTTAGCACGGGGGTCCCGCTACCCGGTTACTCGCAAGTCACTATTCAAGCTTAAAACTCGCAGACTGAGAAACACGCAGATCGAAATTTGCGCGTTTGATAAACTCTCACGCAAAGTCTCAGATAAACTCGCAAGCAAACTCGCAGATAAACTCACAAGCAAACTCGCAGATCAAACTCGCAGATGATGAAACTCGCAAGTGCCTAAACTCGCTAAAGACTGTTCACGCTGAAACTCGCTAAAAGAGATGTGCGTGTTTCCCAAACTCGCACGTCGAAGCTTGCGCATTTAAACAAAACTCGCTAGCTTCACTTGCGCGTTTCTACTATTCCTCTTCAAACTCGCACGTCGAAGAACTCGCAAACAACTGTTCCTTTCAAACTCGCTAGCTTCGATTAGCGAGTTTCTAGAACTCGCAGATAGCCTTGCGCGTTTGAGACCAAAAATAACCCTTCGACTTGCGCGTTCTAGCGGAAGAACCTTGCGCGTTTGACGAAGAACTTGCGCGTTTGGGAGATGAACTAGCGCGTTTTAGAGATCTAGCGCGTTCTTCCGTTTGTCGACCCAAAAACTAATTTTTCCATCTGAAATCGATCTGAACTTTGTCCAAATGCCATGAAACTTTGAAATGATGCTCGATTACAGTACTAGAATGGATTACAATTCAAGAATTTCACAATCAAACACATACAAAACAAAAAGATCGATGAAACAGTGAAAAACGACTCGTGAACAATACTCAATAAAAATCACAAAATTTGTGTGATTTACAGTGCAATACTGAAATTGAATTACAAATACTCGATCTATTACACTATTCGAACACTTCCTAACAAAAATCTGCTCCAAAAACACTCAAAAATCCAAAATTCAATTTTTCCTTTCAAGAACAGTGACGAACCAACATTCTTGATCTGATTTCACTTTGAATCTGCTCTGATACCAATTGTTATTCCCTATTTCAAGTTCTAATCACTAACAAGTAATCAAGATAAGAATCACAAATCACATTCATTGATTTCAATCACAACTATTACAAACTCTCAACTTTCTCTCTCTACAAACACTCTCTCTCTCTCTAGAATGATTTTCTAATCACCTCTTCTCTGATTTGTTTACAATGAGTGTTCTACTGATTACAAAGGCAACAAAGGTATTTATACCCTTGACAATTACAAAGTAAAAACAAATTACAAATACATTGACTTTGACTTTATTAACAAAGACTTTGACTTTTGATAAGAGTTGACTTTCCAGCTTTGACTTCTTGAACTTTTGGTCTTCAAACTTTATGATCTTGAATCCAACATATTTGTGCTCTAACAATCTCCCCCTTTGGATCAAGATCATTACTAAAAGATTTAGCAATGCGATCTTCTCTTTGATTAAGCTCGATTGAATAAACTCCCCTTTTGAAACAAACATGATATACAAACTCCTCTTTAACACGATGAAATTCTTCTTTAGCTTTGTATTCAAAAACTTTCAATAATCTTCCCAACGTCTGATCTTCAAAAATAATAACAATCTTCCCCAAGATTGTAAGCAAACCTCTTTCAGGCACCAATCTGATTGCTTCAGCAAATTATCTTCAACAAACAGATTATCTTCAACAAACTGAAATCTTTGAACGCTTTCAGCTTTGAACAACAAACTTTCTTTAACAACCAATTCTTGAACATTTTCTCCCAACTTTAACTCAAACTCTTGATTCGGACATTTCTTTTTCATTGCTTTCTCAAACATTTCTTGAACTCTTCTCCCCTTTTTTGATGATTTGAGCATTGATATCATCAAAACTTTCTCCAAGAAATGTCTTTGACCAATCTGATATGTCAAACTGAGCCTGAGGTTCATCAACAATCAACTGCTGAGGTTCAGGTTGAACATCATTCACTGAGAGATCTTCAGAGATGAAGGGTGATTTAGAGGTTAGAAGATAAGATGGTGGTAAAGTGTTTAGGGGAACAGCTGAAACCCATGAATTGGATTCAGTGTTAGGTGGAATGATGACCGGATCATTATCATCATTTGGGGTATTTACATGATGGTGTGTATTGAAAAGAGGTTTAGTTTCTCCATTCTGGGAAAATATCCAGACATTCAATTCATCATTGTCAGCGATAGGCCTTGAATTTGCTGATTTGGATTCATCAAAGGTAACATGAATGGTTTCTTCTACAGTTTATCTTCTTTTATTGAAGACTCTATAGGCTTTGGATATTGAGGAGTATCAAAGGAAGATTCCATCATCAGCCTTTGGATCAAACTTTCCAAGGGTATCTTTGTTGTTTAAAATAATGCATTGACAACCAAAGATATGAAGAAAGTTGATAGATGGCTTTCTCCCTTGTAAAAGTTCATTGACAATCTTGTTTAATCATTTGACAATCAACGACCTGTTTTGAGTATAACAAGTTGTGTTGATAACTTCTGCCCAAAATCGAGTTGGAAGATGAGAATCATTGAGCATTGATCGAGCAACTTCAATGATCATTCTGTTTCTTCTTTCAGTGACTCCATTTTGCTGAGGAGTTCTCACAACTAAGAAATTGTGAGAAATTTCCTTGTTCTCAAAGAAGTTTTCCAGGGAACAGTTTTTTAATTCAATTCCATGATTACTTCTTATCGAGTGAACCGTTAAGTTGTTCAGCACTTCCATCTTTTTGACAAAAGATATAAGTCCATCTGGAGTGTCACTCTTAGAGCGGAGAAACATTACCCAGGTATAGCGAGAGTATTCATCTACAATGATAAGAGTGTATTTCTTTCCATCAATGGATTGAATATTGACAGGGCTAAAAAAATCCATATGCAAGAGTTGAAGATGACTTGTCACTGATGAAACTTACTTCGGTTTGAAACTAGCTTTAGTCTACTTTCCCTTTTCACAAGCTGAGCAGAGAGATTTCTTGGCATATGAATGATGAGGGAGACCGGAGACCAGTTCTTTTGAGGATAAAGAGTTAAGTGTTTTGAAGTTGAGGTGAGAGAGCCTCTTATGCCATAGCCAGTTGACATCTGATGAGGCTCTGGACAGAAAGCAGATACTTTCAGTGGTTGTTGAGTCCATGTTTATTACATAAACATTTTCCATGCGATAACCGCTGAGAATGAGTTTTCCATTTGTGTCCATAAATGAACATGCTTTCTTAGAAAATCACACCTTAAAGTCTTTATCACATAGCTGACTGATGCTGAGGATATTATGCTTCAGTCCATCTACATAAGCGACTCTTCGGAAGGTAGTTGTACCATTGCTAAGTACACCAAACCCTCTAATATAACCTTTTCAATTTCCACCAAAGGTCACTGAGGGAACTTTCTCTTCCTTGTATTTAGTGAGTAGGTCCTTTTGGCCATTCATGTGTCGAGAGCATCCACTATGTAGATACCAGATACCCTTTGAGACCTGTAAACATAAGGAAGATCAAGTTTTGATTGGTACCCACTTTTCAATGTGTCTAGGGGAGTTAGTGGAGATGGAAGGTTCAACAATCTTCACAACATTTGAAGATTCAGCTTTAGTGGTAACCTTAACTTTAGTTAATTTCTTAACTTTAGTGGCATTCTTCACCTTGGTAGATTTCTCAACTTTGGTGACCTTCTTAGCCTTGGAGGCATTCATCTTCACTTTAGCTATCTTTTCAGCTTTTGTGACATTGGGACCTTTTCTGGCAATATGGTCAGTAAGTCCACAGTGGTAGCATTTTCTATAGCTGAAAGTGGCTTTAAAACGAAGAGTATTGACATTAGAAAACTTAAGATGAGCCGGACCAGCTCCAAGAATGCCCATGGCATTAGATCTTGGAGGAACTTTCAGTTCTTCTGATTTTTTAGGCTTAATGTCAATCTTCAGCTTTGGAGTAGATCTCTGAGAATGACCAATGATCTTAGATCCAGAGCCAAATGGTTGACTAGCTGAAGGTTTAGAAGGAATCTTCTTCAGCTTTGCTACTTTTGTAGCCTTCTAAGGGTGATGGGAAATAAATTTCCCTTTATCAGTGAGATTAGAGCTTTTTGATAAATCCTCATGGATAGGGTTAGAAGACGAGGAGCACTGAGAAGAGGAAGTGTCAGGGATAGAATATACAAATATTCCAAACATAAGCATGGAATAGTCTCTGCTAGATTCATTCTTATCAGATTTATCACCGATACCAGTTTTATCATGAGTAGGGATTTGAGCACTTATGATCTCAGTGATTTTAGTTGAGAATTTACACCATCCTTCAACTGTAGCCTTTTCATCTTTGAGAGAAGCAATAGCTTGTTCGCATTCAATGTTGATGATCTCGTTAACAATGACTTGATCTTTTAAACTTTCCTCTAAGAGAGTTAGTTCTTTGATCTTTAAATGGCATTTTTCAAGTTGTTCAGTTAAATCGATATTTTTGTTTTCAGCTATGGTTTTACCTTTTAATGCATTGTATAAGTCAATTGTCAGCATGTCAACAACGCGACTATCAGTAGAGATTGATACCTTAGAGGAGATAAAGATGGTAGATGACCCGGATGGTTCTTCTACATCTTCTTTAATCTCATCCATGAGACGGATATTAGCGGCATCCTCTTCATCAGAACTTGATTCTTCTGATTCAACCCAGTCGTGTTCTTCAGCGATCAGACCTTTACCTATTCCCTTGAAGCCTTTCAGCTTCTGATATTTTTCCTTCAGCTTGAGGTATTTTTCGTCGCTGGATTTTCTGGACGAAGAAGGTTTGAAGATTTTCTATGACCTGCATTCGCTGGCAAAGTGGCCAACTTTCTCATAGTAATAGCAAGTAGCAGTTGCCTTATCAACGTAGGTTTATTTAGGCTTGTCAGATAAAGAGAGAGGCTTATTTCTTCGGAAATTGCTCTTTCTTGCAAGTCTCTTAAAAGAGTTTGTCAAGAGTTCTAGAGATTCATCAAACTCTAAAAGGTCCATGTCTGATAGATCCTCTGAGTCAGAATCTAACTCAGTGTTAGTGAGAGTAGATCGCTGAGACGGGATAATCTTTGAAGAGACTAAACCAATAGGAGTGCTTTTGGAGTCTTTGGAATCTTTAACAAGATTCTTCTTCAGTTGATTTGATTGCTCATAATTGAGCAAGATCCCATAAAGAGTACTGAGAGAAAGGTGATTTTAGTCTTTGGTCAGCTTGAGACAAATGTTAGGTCCATTGAGATCAAAGATTGAATTAATAATAAAGATAACAAGGAATTATGGGAGGAAATTTGTAGTTTATTTATTGAAATGTAAACTACACTAATACAGAGAGCAATTCGTATGAATGACTACATTGGAAAATGAAAGTTAACTACAAATGAACTAAACAGACTCCTTATATACTAGCCCAACATCCCTTGTACACATTAAGCCCAAACCCAATACAAGGCCCAATACACAATACATGTGATTACTTTACTAAACTTCTAAAGTGAACATAAAATATGTTCTAACATTCTCCCCCTATGTTTTGTAAAGTAATTATTCTCTGATCAGCTTCAGCTTCAGCTCCTCTCCCCCTTGATTTCTTTATAAAACTTAGTGTTGCATAAACATCAAGGCATCCTCAAGCTCCCCCTAGAATGTAGCTCTTATCCTTGGAGTTTCAACTGAAATATCAAATCTGATGTAGACCATAACCTCGACTGAGTGCACATAAAGACAACTTTTGACTTTAGTAAACCAACACAATCCTTAACGCCCACAAGAATGATGTGTGGATTGTGAAGTGACACCCAAGTGCATCTTCAGTTTATAACATTTGATCTGTCTGTGAACCATGAGTTGAAATAAGAATTCAGCTTAAGAACTTCATCTGATAAGCATAAGGGCGGTAGCATCCGGTAGCAACACTACAAGACAAGGGTTAGAAGGCAAGCAAATGTTCAACAACTGATAGAAGATACTCATACTGACTTCTTTATAGAATACTGAATAATCAAATCCATAACTCCTTTCTTCACGAATCAGCTGGATGATTATAGGCACTCAGGATTCTAAATTACAACTAAAATAGCAGAACAATGATTGCAGTTGTTTACACTACTGAGTGATCAAGTCAGAAGAATGATAAAGAGCTCTCAATGGTCTAACCACAAAAGAAGTTCTCCAGACTGATGATTGCAGATGCTCAGGCAGCTAACTCAATCCAAGCAGAGACCAAATCATCAAATCCAGAATCTGAAAATCTTAACAGACATGAGCACTCGTGAAATGTAGATCAGTTGCTAGAGATATGTGACCAACATATGATAAGAGTGATGTCACATACGCATTCCGCGTAAAAAGCTCAGGAACATGGCAAACTTGTATAAAATAGGGTTCAGAACAGTCAATTTTCTCAAAAAGACACAAACTTTTCGCAAAGCACCAACAATTCACAGATCCCTGTAGCAATTGAGCACAATTCGCAAGATGAACATAGCCTAAATCTCCACAATTCGCAAAGACTTCTTCTGCGAATTCTTACTTTTCGCAAGCCTCATATTTGCGAATTCTTCGCATTTCGCAGAATAGCCTTCAACGAATTCTCACAATTCGCACGAACTCTCACCTGCGAATTCTTCACTTAGAAAACATTTTGACCACAAGGAATTCGTATCTACTTTTCGCACAAGACTAGCATGCGAATTCAACACATTTCGCAACACTTTGTTATGCGAAATCTATACTTAGAAAATTTCAGCTTCAAAGAACATTGTGCGAATTCTCATCATGCGAATTCTTCCAACTTTTTCAACATGCGAATTCTATCTGCGAGTTCTTCATATTCTACGAGTTCTTCATTTGAATCTTGCGAATTTTGTAGATCTCGGATGTTTTTCACAAAAATCTTCAAATTAAATCTCTATACTTCGAATTTTGAGCTGATACTTTGACAACATGTTCGAAAACACCTTTGTAGCACATTTGTAGTTGATCACCAAGACTAATTTCAACTCTAAATCACAAATTGATCCAACCACAGTACATATATTGTTTTCGAACATAAAGTTCTCAAAATAGACAAATTCGTCCAAATAAATTGAAATTAAACAAGGTAATCGATTCCAATTAGTTCTACTATCAGCACATAATCGATTTAGCATCAAAGAACATCAACAACAACATTAATTGACGAATTTGAAAATTTCCAACAGTGACTGTTCTTTTTAATGCAATCTGATCTCGATCGTCAATGAATGATTTCGTCGTTTGGCTCTGATACCACATGTTAGGTCCATTGAGATCAAAGATTGAATTAATAATAAAGATAACAAGGAATTATGGGAGGAAATCTGTAGTTTATTTATTGAAATGTAAACTACACTAATACAGAGAGCAATTCGTATGAATGACTACATTGGAAAATGAAAGTTAACTACAAATGAACTAAACAGAGTCCTTATATACTAGCCCAACATCCCTTGTACACATTAAGCCCAAACCCAATACAAGGCCTAATACACAATACATGTGATTACTTTACTAAACTTCTAAAGTGAACATAAAATATGTTCTAACAACAAATTGAATTACTGTCCTAGCTTTCAGGAAAACATTCCAAGAATTTGGTAAGGACCTCAGAATTAGAATAGGTCCTACGAACAGTCCTTAGATCAATGATTAAACAGTTAAGTCATTGGTGAACATCAGACAAAGATTCATTCTTACCACAAATGAAACTTTCGTACTGTCTTACCAGATTGATCTTTTGGGTTTCTAGGATTTAAGTGGTACCTTCGTACTGAACACATATAGTGTCCCACATTTCTTGAGAAGTTTTCAGAGGCATGATGGAAAGGAAAGCTTCATCAAGCAAAGTCATAGAGATAAAGGTTTTAGCTTTTGCATCTAGTCCCACTTTCTTCTTGTCCTCATCGCTCCATTGTCTTATTTCTTTCGGAGCGTATCTTTCAGGAACAACAATAGTACTTGCAGTGGCAGGGACTGCAACTATGATAACAACTGGTTCATAAGGTCCATTTGTAGCATATTAAGGTATAGTGAGATCTACACCTTATAGAAATAGAATCATTCGATTTTTTCAAAGTTGTCTCTACTGAATCCATGTCGTTTTGAAAGAGAACCATTATCATAATAGTTTGAAGTTGTGTTTAGTGCCATTTTTAAGAATAGCAAGGAAGAGAATAAAGCAAGATCTTGTTTATAGATTAAACAATCTACTCTGATACCACTTGTTGGTCCCAAAGGTGCTAAACAAGTTTGTAGAAGGGGGGGGGGTTGAATACAAACTAAAATTTTCATGATTTAATAAACTATTTATTGATAACTCAAATCACAATTTACAGTTTGTTGTGGAATAAGATTAAGTAAATCTAATCTAAACAGACTTAAGAAACACTAAGTAGGTTTCACTAGAATAAGAGAGAAAGGTTAAGGGAAATATAGAAAACAAGGGTTTCTATATGGTTCACTAAGAGATAGAGGATATAAGGCAACACTTCAAAATGAAGTTTAACCTTTCTATTTATACCCTATGCATTTAATGCATGGCAGGGGTACTTTACACGTGTCACTATCTGGTTGGATGCATGCTTCTGACTTTTTCAGACATCCTCCTAGGTGTATGGTGAACAGTGCAATCTTCAGAGTTGTTGTACGATATGAGGAAAAAGCATGTCTCTTCTGATACATCGTACTTGTTATGCAAGGATAAGATAAAATAACCTTGGAGCGTAAGCTTCATGATCAACAATCGCTGAGGAAGTCTTTCTTTAAGAAATCTGAATAAAGGTCAGCTATCGCTGAAGCCTTTTTCGCAGTTCTTCGCATGTGTGGACTTGTCTTGGTTTCACTGATATCTGCATCAGATCATAAGTAGACTTGTCACTTGTTCATCAACTTTGTCTTCGATGTCAGTGATGAACGTCTTTGTCGCGAAACTTGTCTTTAGGGATTACATTTAACATAATACATTAGGAACTATCAGCGATACTGAACAAACTCAGTATGTGATCGTTGATGGTGAAACACTAATACATACTGATATTAAATGTAATTTTCACTAAATATTTCAAAGGATCATTATCAAATCACTAAGAGAGTTTGGATCATCAGCACCGAAAATGTATCGGGTCTCAAAACAACAAAGGACCAAGTTTAATCTTGTATATGATGACCAATCTCATTAGAATTCTAGGACATAAAAGCTAGAAGAGGACCTCGCTACACGAATTTAAAGGATGCAATTGAAAGAGCTGCTCAAAAGCTTGATGAAATTGGGGTCACAATCTTGACTATTCGGAGTAATACTCTTTGTAAATCTAAATCAGTTAGGTTTCGATCTTTTAAAACTTGAATTCTTTTATCACCTTTTTAAACTTTTAGGGTTAAAACAAAATTTTCGATACCAACACTCATTGAATCAAAAGCCCATGTTGATTATAACTTGAGATCTTATTCTTGTTTTTCACAGGTAGGAGAGTATTTATGATTCATACACTCAATATTAAGTGATAAGGAGTCAATAATGTACGAAAAATTAAGGATAGTTTTGAAATCCTAAATATAGATATAAATTGGACCAACCCATATAGTTGATAAGTTTTTTCAAAAGGTAGGAGTTTTCTTAGTTAATAACAAGAAATCTAATATATTCTAATAGAAAAATAGAATTCATGAGGATGGAATAATCAAAAGAGTCCGCAAGAGATGGATGATAGAGAATATATCTAGGTTTTCTAGGCAAGTAGTTTTGATACTAGATAAAAAAACACTTAAAGAAACAATAAGCAACATTATAAAATGAACGATCAATTAACCTTTTACATATTTACTTCTACAATGTAATTAATTAATATATGTATGGCCCCTTAATATATTACTAAATTCATTTGGAGTCCTATTAGATACTAAAAAAATTGTCTATTTTATTTACTAATATTTTTGAACTACAACTATATGCTAAAAAAATTGGGTCCTTATTTCTTGTGGCCCAGGGTGTGCGTCTGTCCCGCCTTTTCCCAGGTACGACTCTATTCAATAGATGTTCACAGTAATTGCAAAAAGTTTTTTTTATCGTTTTACCTGCCATTAAAAATATCGAAGTATCATGTTTTTTTTTTCTAATAGGGCTATCTGAAAATATGGATTTGAAAAATATTTTGAGGTTTTACTATATAATCACGGGTGGACCTATAGAGGAAGGAGCGGGGTCCCGTGTATTAGACGTGGCAAAAACTGACACGACACGATAACCCGGCACGAACTCGACACGAAATAAACGAGTTTGGGTAATGCATTTCAACCCGTTTAAGTAAACGAGTTGACACAACACGACAGAAAACTTAAACGGGTACGGTCAGGGTCAAAAATTTCAACTCGAAAATGACCCGAAACACGTTTATATATATATATATTATAGGTTTTCTTTTTAATGTTTTAGATTTGGTTATAACTTATAAGTTTCAACTATAAAATTTGAATTTCTAATGCTTTCATTTGAATTTTGGATTTATACTTTTTTGTGAATTTTCGATATTTAACTTTTAGGGCCTGTTTGTTTATGACTTAAGAAGCTTATTGGGCTATATATCTTATTCGCACAGCTATATTTTGTTGTTTGTTTGGGGCTTACCGAGTAAGCCCATGGCTTATTCGCTAAGCAATCTTGGATTGCTTGTATCCACTCAACTCTCAAAATGACCTATACTACCCTCTCTAAAATGAACAGATCTTTACCTAAAACCTGAAATCCCTTTCTCTAAAATCTCCCAACCTTCATCGACTCCTCTTCCTCATTATCTCCTCATTCTCGACGACATTTACCTCCTCCCTTTGCATTATTGAATCCTCTTCATCGACTCATCTTCATCGACTACTCTTGATCGACTTATTTTCCTCATCTTAAATGAACAGATCCCTCATCTTCCTCGCTGAAATGACCTCCTTTCCCTTGCACCATTGAGATCGTCCTGCTGAAGAGGTCACCAAAATCGTCCCTGTTGAAGAGGTTATGATGTAGAGGGTGTCAATTTAGTTCGATAAGGTTTAGAAATCCTGTTGAAGATTTTATGATGAAGAGGTCACCAAAATTGTCCCTGTTCAGAGATTCCCTTCAAATGGTTTTGTAAGGTTTATGTAATGGGTTTAGAAAGAGGTTTCCAGATTTGTTTAATGGGTTTTGTAAGGTTTCAAGGTTTGTTTAATGGGTTTTGTAAGGTTTCCAGATTTGTTTAATGAGTTTTGTAAGGTTTCCTTCTTTCTTCTCCATCTCTCAAAAACGCAACCCTCGTCAAGCATTCCCTCGTGGCCTCGTATTCTTTTTTCTTTTTCAGTTCCAGCAATGGAAACTCTTTAGGGTTGGGAATCAAACCTCTTTATGTATAATTTGGTGGGTTTGATGAAAAATTGGTTTTCATCATTGATTTTTGTATGTATGGCAGAAATTGTGTTGTTTTAGTAGAAATGAAATTTTGATAGAATTTGATTTGGTAAACAGAAACTTGTAAAAATTGGTTTTCATCATTGATTTATATATATATATATATATATGGCAGAAATTGTGTTGGAGAAGATGGGGGATAAAATAGTCATTTATGACATTCAGGCAGTTTATTCAGTACAACAAACAAACAACAAATTATCTTACTCTATACAGATAGATTAATCCATACAGTCACCTTTATCCATACAGGACATAATGGAAAACCAACCAAACAGCTCCTTAGTTGGGAAAAGGGGACGAAACCCCCAAAAAAGTTTTAGTTTTATAAATGTTAAACGGGATAGGTTGGTCGTGTCGGGTTAGGCGGGTCGGGTTAGGGTTGAGATTTCCTGACCCGTTTATTAAATGGATCGGGTTAGGGTTAGACACTCTCAACCCGTTTTATTTTGAACCCGACATGAACCCGACACAACATGACACGTTTGCCACAAACCAGGTCTACCGTGCACCCGCTCAATCCCGTCTCATAAGTGATTTTCTTTTTGTATAAAAGGTGCACCCACTAAAATCTACGGTTAGTCCGACATATTTGCGATTTTATAAGATTATAGGTGCACAACTTATTTTTTCTTTTTCTTTTTTTCATTTTGTGCTATTTGATTTCTAAAAAAACATGGAGGGACCAATTATGTAAGCTTGCAAAAAACAAAATCTCAGAAAAAAACAAACAATACATTACATTAAACCTTTTGAGGAACATGCCTCCCATCCCAATTTTTAAAAGGGAAATTGGCCTAAATGGTCAAAATGGGCGGCGGGATTGGCCTCCTAGCCATCCCTCTCCCACTTTTACACAAATGTCATTACCTACGCAAAAAAGATGGGGTGCGCAATTGCGGCCATGGTTAAATCGTATTAAATACGGGTTGGTGGTGGGTAGATCATTGTTTAAGCATAAAAAGGAGGGATCGAGGGACCATCTACCCCACACATCCCTTTTTTTTACATTATACTTACCTTGAATAGGGCAAAGCCGCAAAAGAGGACAACGCAACTGATAATGGCGGAGATAAGCTTCTCGTTTTTCTTTCTTTTATAATGTTAAGGACCACTACCATGCAATAGCGGTCCCACCGCAATGGCGGTCTACCGAACGTCGTCCCACCGCAACCGCAGTCCCCCACCGCAACGGCAGCCACCGCAATTGTGGACTCCTAGAAATTACAACTTTGGTCCTTATTTTTCCAGAAACATACAGTTTTGGTCCCTTGACGTTATAAATTTTACAGTTTCGGACCCTTGACGTTAGAAATTTTCAGTTTTGGGCCCTTTAAGTTAGAAATAAATAGTTTTGGTCCCTTTACATAATTTACAGTTTTGGTTACTTCACATTAGAAATTTTCAGTTTTAGTCCCTTTACATTAGAAATCTACACTTTAGGTCCCTTTACATTAGAAATCTACACTTTATGTCCCTTTACATTATAAATTTACACTTTAGGTCCCTTTACATTAGAAATTTACTCTTTAGGTCACTTTACATTAGAAATTTACACTTTAGGTCCCTTTACATTAGAAATTTACACATTAGGTCCCTTTACATTAAAAATTGACACTTTAGGTCCCTTTAAATTAGAAAATGACTCTTTAGTTCCCTTTACATTAGAAATTTACACTTTAGGTCCCTTTACATTAGAAATTTACACTTTAGGTCCCTTTACATTAAAATTTTACATGTTAGGTCCCTTAAAATTAAAAATTGACACTTTAGGTCCCTTTACATCAAAAAATTACAGTTTTTGTCCCTTTAAATTAAAAATCGACACTTACAAAATTTACACTTTAGGTCCCCTTACATTAGAAATCTACACTTCAGGTCCCTTTACATTAGAAATTTACACTTTAGCGTTTACATTAAAAATTGACACTTTAGGTCCCTTTCTATTACAAAAATTACAATTTAGGTCCCTTTACATTAGAAATCTACACTTTAGGTCCCTTTATATTTTAAATCTACGCTTTAGGTCCCTTTACATTAGAAATTCACACTTTAGGTCACTTTACATTAAAAATTGACACTTTAGGTCCCTTTAAATTAAAATTGACACTTTAGGTCCCTTTACATTAGAAATCTACACTTCAGGTCTCTTTACATTAGAAATCTACACTTTAGGTCCCTTTACATTAAAAAATGACACTTTAGGTCCCTTTACATTAAAAATTGACACTTTACGTCCCTTTAAATTTAAAATTGATACTTTAGGTTTCTTTACATTACAAAATTTACTGCTTAGGTCCCTTTACATTAGAAATCTACACTTTTTGTCCCTTTACATTAAAAAATTTACATCTTAGGTCCCTTTACATTACAAATCTACACTTTTGATCCCTTTACATTAAAAATTGACACTTTAGGTCCCTTTACATTACAAAAGTACAGTTTGGGTTCGTTTAAATTAAAAATTGACACTTTAGGTCCCTTTACATAAGTATATATCATTACTATGCAGGTAGGAAGATTTTACAAGGTTTCATTGACACATAAGTCTCGTATTACGGTGTTGTATCAGATTCGTCAAAAACTGAACCCCACGCAATTAGCCTTATTAAGGGATACATGTTTCGGTTGTTGGTTGGATCTGATCGACACAACTGCCGACCCCGTGTTGATCCACACTTTCTTACAGACCCATGTCTTCTCGTCCAATGTATCGAATGCCGAGATGTGGTTCCAGCTTGGTGACAACGCACTTCGGTATGGCCATGAGGAGTTCTGTCTTATCACAACACTTCGTTTCAAACCCGAACCGAAGATGCATAAGACTAAGTCTGGTGGTATTGTTAGACAGATCTTGCCATGACGGAGGTTAAAGATGGCTGACATTTTGTATTTGTTCAATCTTAATCAGCTCTGATTGAGAGGGTGAGCACCTTATTGATGACGATTATGCGGTCTGCATTTGTCTTATGATAATGGTTGAGGTGTTTTTCCTCGGTCGTCAGCATCACCTGTATCTTACCGACATTATACTTCAGGCTATTGATGACATGAGGGTGTTTAACTGGTTTCCCTGGGGATCGTATATCTGGGCGCCGATTTGCATTCAAGATTAGTTAGTTGATATTAATTAATATTTATACAATTTATACGGATTCCCTATTTCTACAAATTACTTACTATCTTCGTATTCTAATTCACAGATATGGATTTTAGAGACATTTCCTATCACTAGCGTGTATTATATACAGTGTGATAAGATGCCTCGTGCGGTTCGTTGGGATAGGTCAGTAGTGATTATTGGAACCCATGTATATGATATTTTGGATGTGTCGACGGTAAGTTACATTGACTACAATAAAAAAAATTAGGAGAGGTTGAGGCCCTCGTGTGGATTTCTAACATGATTATTTTTCAATATATTAGGAGGCGCGGACGCCACGCCAGAGGCTTCATCCTCTACCGATTGAGGAGGGCGCATAATGGTATATTCATAGCCATCATTTTTTTAGTAGTGAGCCGGGGCGTCGACCGACGAAGAGGTCGAGAGTTGTGCAGGCTGTCACCGAGAGTGAGAGAGACTCATCTGATGGAGGTTTTGAGTAAGAGGGAGGTGAGCACCATGATGATGACACGGGCCCCCAGCCCTACGCAGACGCGAGTAGGGAGATGAGGGTCCCTCTTACCAGGAGCATAGTTCACCAGCACAACGTGAGCATAATTCATTATTTCACCATCATTATAGTTCACCACTTCACCATCAGCATAGTCCACATTGAGAAAGGTAGTGCACAAAAACCACCTTCGCAATTGCTAACCTATATTTGGTCAAGATAAACCTCTAAAAATCCTTACAGATTCGCCTGAAAAGACTTCAAGATGCGCCTGCAAAAAGCTTTACATATTCGTCTGTAAAAAGCCTTACAGATTCGCCTGAAAAGCCTTACAGATTCGCCTGAAAAACCTTCCAAATTCTCTTGTAAAAAGCCTTACAGATTCGCGTGTAAAAAGCCTTACAAATTTGCTTGAAAAGCCTTGCAAATTCGCCTGAAAAGCCTACAAATCCGCCTGCAAAAACATTAAGACCATCCCCTGTCACTTGTCACTTGTATATATAAGATGGCCTTTGAGATCCATGTATCACAACAATTTATACATGGTTGGAAACGCATCGTCTTCAAACCCTCCCTCTTCCCAGGGCATTCCTGGAAAGATTTTAGAAACAATCCAAAAAGTAGAAGCAGAGAGAAATGACATAGACGAGCAGTGGACGAACGCTCTTGCAGTAAGGGATGAGGTTCTTGCCTCAATAGACGAAAAACACAAAGCCATTTCAAAGTTGCACAAGCAGATCGAAAAAGATGACGCCCGTGCCAAGGAGATGAGCAAAGATTTCTGAAAAAATTTTAGTAGTATTAGGAGAAAATGATACTGCTCGAGCAGCTGAAATCACTCTATCGTTAAAGTGATTGTTGTTGTTTCGTTGTACTTGTTCTTGTTGCACTATCTGTTTCTGTTGTACCTGTTCATTTATATCATTTTGCTTCAAAGTTTGTTTTGTTTTAGGGGCTCTGGTTTAATGTCTTCGTTTCCAAATTTGTTTAGATGAACTTGTTCATGTTGTACCGATTGTTTTCGAACTTTATCAATTTCTAAGTTTGTCGGCGATACTTGTTTTGTAGTAGTATACAAATATTAATGAAACAAACGCATCAAACCATAAAATAGATTAGATGAGTTTATTAATGAAACAAAGGCATAGAAAGTACAGGTACAAACTAGCAACATAAAAACTCCAAATACGAAACCAACAACACTAGCCCCATCTAAGGATAGAGTGTTTTACATTGATCAATCCAATTTTGTTTCTCGGTTACCTACGCTTGCAGTATTGCAAACTCTTGCATAAGCTTGTTGACTTGTACGTTGTCGTAGCGAATACGTTCTTCTTTATCTTTTATCTCCCTCTTTAACCTTTTTACCTCCTCCTTGTCCGCGTCCATCCTTCTCAAGTACCCGTCCTTTTTGGTCATCATTTGTTTCCACTTTTCAGTGAGTTCCTCGATCCTTTCCGACATTGTTTGTGAAGAGGGCGGGTTTGAAGAGGATGCGTTTCTCGCCATTTGTTTCATGAAAGACGAGAGACTTATATTCGATGGAAAATGTTGTATAGATGTTGTGACTTCTAAGTTGGAAATAAGTGGAGTATTTATAGTCAGACGGAGCCACCTTCACAATTGCGAACCTTTGTCCATCTCCGCAATTGCGACCTTTGTAGACGAATCTTGCAGGCTTTGTAGACGAATCATTATGGCTTTTCAGTCGAATCATTAAGGCTTTTCAGGCGAATCTTGCAGGATTTTCAGGCGAATCATTACGGCTTTTCAGGCAAATCTTACAGGCTTTGCAGACAAATCATTACAACTTTTTGAGTAAAATCATTAAGGATTCGAAGTTTGTTTTGTTTTAATGGCCCTGGTTTAATGTCTTCATTTACAAGTTTTTTTAGATGAACTTTTTCATGTTGTACCGGTTGTCTTCAAACTCTATCAATTTCTAAGTTTATTTCGGTCATCTCTATCATTTTGTTTTCTATCTCTCGATTCGAAAAATCTAAGAAAACAATAATAATACTTATAAAAGGTTTATTACAGACATGGTTTACTCGTTTAGATCTACGTTTAAATCAAAAGTATCATGTCTAAAACTTCCATAATTTTCTTGCGTAGATACTGGTTGAGTTTGTCGACTACCATTTGACGGCTCACATTTGCTGGTTGAGTTTGTCGACTACCAGATGCCATTTGACGGCTCACATTTGCTGGTTGAGTTTGTCGACTACCAGATGCCATTTGACGGCTCACATTTGCTTGTGCAGGAGATGGATATTTTTCTCGAGTATGTCCTGTTTGTCCACACCGAGAACATCTTCTCTGGATGGGATCCTCACCCTGAGATGGGATACGGTCATGGTTACTCGGTCGGCCATCCCCTCTTATTACGACCGGTGGTCTAACAGTCATAAGCGGGTGGTTTGGAACAACCCATGTTTGAGGAGAACCGAATATATGTATGAGCTCTGCGTATGTTGCTCGAAAATTATTCGATGCGTAGTAACCAATCGCCAGATGTGAAGAATTTGAACACCGTTGATTTCTTGTGATGGCGATTGCATGACCGCATGGTAATCCTGAGAGCTGCCATTTCTTGCACGAGCAAATACGATTATTGTAGTCCCCTTTTGCGTCCCTATTGAAATCACGAAATTCCTAGTAACGTTGGCCAATCTCATGTACAATCCAGTTTGCGGACTTGTAATGTCCCTTTTGAATTTTGGCCTCCGCCCACGGCGTGAGAGGATTCACCATTTCCACTGCAAAAACATGAATTTGTTACGTTAGTATTCCAAAAATAAAAGCATAAAATTAAAATAGTAATCCAAGAAAAATAACATCCATTTGTCCGACGAATTGAATACCATTCTTGCTGAAAATATCGAAAGTAATCCATAAAGGCCACGATAGGTAGTCTCCGTGCAAAACGGGACAATGCATTCACTGACTCGACACTGTTGGAGGTCATTATATTGTAACGCATTCCTGGGAAATGGGCCCTTGACCATTTCTTCGGCCCAATCTGGTCCATAAGCGGAGCTCCAATAGGTAGAGCGCCTCGTAGACCCGACATGTTTAGTTCAAACTCCTACACCATATATGCTTTACACGTCCTCCAAAATATTATCTTCTTATATTTGACCTTGTTGTCCCTGCTCTTTACGTTCATCACCAGATGGGGACAACAAAGTGCTTTTTACGTTGTTGTTGTTGTTCTTCTTCCTCCTCCTCCTCCTCTTCTTCCTCCTCCTCCTCTTCTTCTTCTTCCTCTTCCTCTTCTTCTTCATCCTCTTCTTCCTCAGTTATTCTTCTTCTTCTTCCACATCGCCTCTGGTGTTCGAAGTACCACTGACATTGCTTCCACCAAACATCGCTGAATCGACAAACACACAAAGTGTTGACAGATTATTTTCACCGGCAACAAATTCAATGAAAGAAAAAACATCATCACTTTCATATAAGTCATAAAGAGCACCGGAATACTTGTACGATATTCTAATCATACCAAGAGAAGGATTGATACCAAATTTTCTTTGAATACAACTAACCAACCTCGGATGCGGAATGTTTGATGCCACCTTGACGTGGACTATCGGTTGATCGGTAACATACTCCCACCCATCATCATTCTGCTGCCATGAACCACCACCACAAAGTTGTAGCTTTACTTTATCATCTCCAGAAGTCATTTTTTAAAAACACACAAGACAGAGAGGAGGATACACAAGCAAAGAAATTTTATGAAATTTTGGATGAAAAGTGAGATTTACAACTTTCATCGTTGTTCTTCTTATAGCAATAATTGAGGGAATCAAATTATACAAACACAGTGAAATAATTCATCTGCTAAGATGATTTGATATCCCAACAGGTTGAAAAAAACAGTGCACATCCGCAAGAAAAATCAGACAAAAAACGTGAAAAATGGTAGGTCGTAGCTTGCATTTTGGAGGACCAAAACTAGGGTTTCATGTACACGCGACACATGGTAGGTCCACTCCCTTTATTGCATAGGTAGTGACATTTATGTAAAAGCGGGAGAGGGATGGCTAGGAGGCCAATCTCGTCGTCCATTTTGGCCAATTTCCCTTTTTAAAAAGAAACATAAGCTCCCATTACCCTGATCTGTGCAATTACGAACTGTGAACGCCGAAGACAGAAGACCAATGGAAACTGTGGAGTTGCCGGTCAATTGGTCAAGTGGATGGTGGTCACTCACTCACTCTCCGCCTCTTTCAAACACTCACTCAATCATTCTCTTAGCCTCTCATTGAGGTTTTGTTTCAAATCCTAACTCAAATTTAAAATTTTAGCTTAAATTTAATTTTAATAATTTCCCTAAGTTGATTAGTTATGTTACATGATTTCATTTATGCTTTAATGTTTACATGATTTATTTGCTTGTTTTAGATTTAGGGGGTGTTTAGGGTTCTTATTTAAAATAATCTATGTTTTTTTTTTTTTTTTTTTTTTTTTTTTTTTTGTAAAAGTGTTTTTCAACTTATGTGGTGTTGAACCGGAGTTCTATAAAAAATGTTTGAATTAGCTTATGGCGGTACCAAAACATAATAAACCGATAATATAAATTAGAAGGGAGTAACTTGTGACGGTACCACATCGGAATAAGTTAATAAGTTAGAAGGGAGTAACTTATCAAAAACTTCTTATTACCGGTGTCCAACCGCTATAAGCATTTCTTTTTGTTTTCCATCAAAACACTAAAAACTTTTTATTACCGGTACCACACCGAAATAAGTCAATAAGAGCATCTCCAACAGGTTCTCTATAATTTCTCTAAAATAAAAAGTCAAAAGTCAAAATCTCTAAATAAGTTTACATTTCACTCAAAGAAATTCTCTATTTTAGAGATTTCAGCAAATATTATATAATTTTATAAGCCAATGCATTTTTCTTAAAAATTATATGAAATAATGATAGTTCAATCTTATTGGTGGAAATAAATAAAAAAATAATTTCTCTCACAATCTATCAAGTCATAGAGAATTCTCTAAACTTTGAGTTTTTTTTCTTTATTTCTCTATTTTAGAGTAAAAGAATTAAAAGATAGAGAAGTTGTTGGAGCCAAGTAGAGAACAAAACCTTCATTTTCTCTATTTTAGACCATATATTGGAGATGCTCTAAGCACTTTACAAACGCAATCCCAAACACCTCCTTAATATTAGTCATTTCCCCCTATAATTTGATCCTAGTGTTTGCCCTAAATTGATTAGTTATAATGTTATATGATTATGTTTAAATGATTTATTTATTTGTTTTGAGTTTTTATATTAGTTTTTACCAAAAAACCAAAAAAAAATCTCGAAATCAACCAAAAAACCGAAAAATTCTCTTGAAATCAATCAAAAAAAAATTCTTTCGAGTCAACCAGAAAACCAAAAAAGTACATCGAAATCAGCCAAAGAACATAATAATTCCCTCGAAATCAACCAAAAAAACTTTAAAAACAATCCTCCAAAGGCAGAATTCGACTAAAAACACATCGAGAACATTTATACAAGGTAACTTGTTCTATCGTTTTAATGAAATCGTATTTGAAAAAAATTGTTAAGCTTTTCGTTTGTACATCCGTTCACCTAAAATCCTAGGTCCAACACTGACTATAATTTTGATATTTATATTTTGACAATTAACACTCTTCGTTAAATACGGTGCAAATTGTTTTAGCATTATTTAGTAGTGTAATCGATCACTATATTTTAGCATTATTTAGTAGTGTATAACTTGTGAGCTGCTATATTTTAGCATTGTTTATATCAAGAAAAAATATTTTTAAATCTGTTGTATTTCAATACGATGATTTAAACATTAGCTACAAAAACATAAATCTTGAATTTGTAGAGTTTGAATCATTGTTTTCCACACCTAATCCTAATGATGAATCAGTAACCGAGGATAAAAATATTCCTGAAACCAAGTGTCAGTATGACGATTATGAGTCGGACTCTGAGGTTGCCTTCAGAACATTATGTCTGAATCTATGATTTATAATTATACAAAGGAATGTAAGATAGAAGAGTCGGTTGATGTCACTGATTCTCGTAAGAAGTCAGAGTTCGTCAGTAAAATATCTGAAGAAATTTTTGAAGAACTGATGAACGCCTCAGATCTTGATTCAATTTTGGAAAAGCTTGAGTATAACTCCGAGTCAAACCAAACTTCTGATTTGCAAAAACAAATATCTGATTTGCAAAAGCAACTCGAGGAAATTGAAGATGAGAATTTTGATCTTCAATTTAAGCTAGATAAATATTTAGATGAAAACAGAGAGCTTGGCAAACAGATTGGTGAATTAAAATAAAATATTTTTAAAAAGAATTCGTTAAATCAAAAGGAGTTTGAAAATCAAAAATATTTTGATAACCATAAATGGAATGTTAGGTCAAACCCGGAGTTTGTGACTTTAGCTAAGCCTACAGTTGTTTATGTGGTAAAGTTTGAAAAACAACCAAGCATTTTTGAAGAAGGTGAAACTTCTGGTGTAAAAATGTTAACTCATCTTCTAGGAATTCAACTAACTCAATGTCTTCTGGTGCTACAGATGTGAAAGGAAAAAGGAAGGGAAAGTGGAGGAAGAGAATTTCTGAACAAAAGTCAAATCAAACGGTTTCTAAAAATTGTACTTCTGTTGAGAATGTAGTAAAGAATGTAAAAACTAACAGTGATTGTAAAACAATTTATACTGATTTTGTTGCATATAAATTTCACTTATGTTCCAATAAATACAATTCTTTTGATAAATCACAAATTATGAGGTTTGCTCAAAAGAATATGAAATGCAATCACTGTGGCAGTAATTCATTCTCATTCCACTCCACTGTTCCAAAGAACAAGAAAGTTAAAAGCTTTTCTCGTGCTAAATCAGTTTCCAAAGCCTCGTCTTAACCGGTTCATGTGGGCTAAGCAAAATAAGTTTTCAAAGAAAAAGTATTTTAAAGATATAAATGTTAAAATGGTATGGAAATGGTTGCTGAAGCCTCGTTATGCATGGAAAATTAAGGGCACAGTCAACGATTTTCATAAATTGAAAGATGCTAACAGCAAAGGACCCTTCTGGATATAGGTACCTAAAGCCAAGTAGTTGTTCCTTTTGCAGGCCTGTCATCTGCGGTTTATAGACTCCGGATGCTCATGACACATGATAGGATTCAAGCATCTCTTGCATAATTATGTTGATCAACCTACTGGAACCGTTGGCTTCGCGAATGCTGCTGTTAAATGATATGTCAGAGGATACGAAATGCTAACTAATGGCACTGTAACCATTCAGAAAGTGTTGTACATAGAAGGCTTGGATCAAAATCTATTTAGTACTAGCCAGTTCTACTACAGTCACTATCATGTTACGTTCACTATAACTCATTGCCACATTGAAGATCGTGATGGTTCAGAAATATTCAAGGGTGAGAGATATGGAAACTTATACGCAGTCAACTTTCCAACTCTATCAGCTTCAAGATCTATTTGCTTGATAGCCAAAGCGTTGAAAGAGGAAAGTTAGATTTGGCATAGAAGGCTCTCACATCAGAATTTCAAAGCTATAAATACAATTGCAAGCAAAGGCTTGGTCAGAGGTCTACCTGAGATGCAATTTGAAAAAGATGCTTTATGCCCATCCTGCGAGATGGGAAATATGAAAAGAAGCTCATACAAAGCTAAGATGGAATCTTCGTGCAAATCTCCGCTTGAAATAATTCACATGGAACTTTGTGGACCAATGAGAATTCAATCGATCAACGGTAAGAAATATATTTTAGTAATGGTCGATGAATACCCGAGATACACGTGGTTGGAGTTCCTGAGAGCAAAATCTAAAACACCTGAGTTAATAATCGCTTTCATTAAGAAGGTTCAAGTTTTGCTTCAACTACCTGTTCAAAAGTTTAAGAATGAGACCCTAAAAAGTTTCTTACAGTCAGTAGGCATCTCTCATAATTTTTCTGCCGCCCGTATGCCACAACAGAACGGTGTTGTAGAATGAAAAAACAAAACTCTGGTGGAAGATGCAAGAATAATGCTCGTCTATTCAGGACTACCTCCGTATCCCTGGGTCGAAGTCGTTGTCACTACATGTTTTACTCATAACCGAAAGATGATCACGAAACGATTATAGAAAACGGCGTATGAGATTATTAACCATCGAAAACCTAATGTCAATTTTTTTCGTGTTTTTGGTTGCAGATGCTTTATACTTAACAACCGTGAGTCTTGGAAAGTTCGAAAAGAAAGTCAATGAGGGATATTTCTTGGGTTATTCATTAACTTCCAAAGCCTATCAGATCTACAACAAACGAACCAAGACGATCATACTACTTCTGAACACAACAGTTCAGGGCTCGGTCTTAGGAAAAAGGCTTCTACTCAAGTCCGAGTGGAACCTGGTTTAAATGAGACTAAATCTTCTAACTCAAACTCTTCTACATCTGAGTTAGATTTACTTTTCTTTGATGCATTAATGGATATCTGTGCATATTTCGATAAATCCAATGTATCCACATCATCATCTTCAGTGGTCCATGATACTAGTGTTGATGTTTCTGGACCATCTTAACCCATCACTAATTCTTAGAATACTCCTAGTCCAAATAATTCTGATCAAACTAATAATGTTTCTGTGTCTACAGATAACAACTCTGAAGCTGAAGTCCCGAGCACTTCATCTGCTATGCCAGAGTTACCTGAATCAGAATTACAAACTGGAAAAGTACAGACAACTATTTCTGAAGATGTACCTGCTATCGCTGATGATTATAATGAACAGAATAATTGGATCAATGTCCAACCCCTACCGAGTACTACTAGATGGACAAGAGATCACCCTTTGTACAACATTATTGGCGACATTGAAAGTGGTGTCAAAACGTGAACTACATCAGCGAGTTTTTATTTATACTCTAGTTTTCTTAGTGCAATTGAACTGAATAAAGTTTCCGAAGCGATTCAAGATCCCCATTGGATCCTTCCTATGCAAGACGAACTGCTGCAATTTGAGAGAAACAAAGTATGGCGGCTCGTACCCAAACCTAAGGACAAATCCGTTATTGGAACAAAGTGGCTATTCAGAAACAAGAAAGACGAACCAGTAAATGTTTTCAGAAATAAAGCCATATTGGTAGCAAAAGGGTATTGTCAACAAGAAGGAATTGATTACAACGAGACCATTCGTATCTTTTTATCCTATGTTGCCCATAAGAATTTTAAAGGTTATCAAATGGACGTGAAGTCGGCATTTCTTAATGGGATTCTGTATGAGGAGGTATACGTAAATCAACCCGAAAGCTTCGTGGACCCTCAATATCCTGATCATGTCTACGTTCTCGACAAAGCAGTGTATGGATTAAAACAAGCTCTGAGAGCGTGGTATGATACTCTGACACAATTTTTACTTGCTTCTGGTTTTATAAAAGGTACGATCGATACTACTTCGTTTCTGAAAAATCAAGGTGAAGACTTGATTTTAATTCAGATTTTTCTAGACGACATAATATTCGGTTCTAAAATCCAAAGTTTTGTAAAAAAATACAAAACTTATGGATACTCGATTCGAGATGAGCATGATGGGAGAACTGAATTTCTTCCATGGTCTACAAGTGAAGCAGTCCCCTGATGGCATATTCATCAGTTAGTCCAAATACATAAAAGACATTTTGAAAAAGTTCAATATGGTTGTCAGTTCCTCAATGAAAACGCCAATGACTACTAGAACTGTTCTGGACGTAGATTTATCCAGAAAAACTGTTGACCAAAAGAGTTACAGAAAATGTTTGCTACATGTTTTTGTGCTTGTTATCAGGATAATCCTAAAGAGTCTCACCTAGCAGCCATTAAATGGATCCTTCGATACCTCAAGGGCAGTCCCAAGCTAGGCCTTTGGTATCCGAAGGAGTCTGGTTTCGATCTTACTGATTTTACTGACGCAGATCACGCGAGATGCAAATTAGACCATAAGAGCACTTCGGATTCTTGTCAGTTCTTAGGCGATAAACTGGTTAGCTGGACATCTAAGAAACAAAATTGCGTGTCAACCTCGACAGCTGAAGCTGAATACATTGGTTAGCTGGACAACTTAAAGTTTCGGCTACACTTATAAGCGTTTGCCTATTTATTGCGACTCGAAAAGCTCCATTGCTATCACTGCTAACTCGGTGCAACACTCTAAGATGAAATACATATATGTACATTATCACTTTATCAAAGATCATGTAGAGAAAGGCGATGTCGAGATGCATTTCGTACAGACTGACTACCAGCTTGCTGATCTTTTCACCAAGCCTTTGGATATTTTTATCAGTAAGTTAGGTATGCTTAAGTCTAGGGCTGTAAATGAACCGAACGAACACGAACGGAGGCTTGTTCGTGTTTGTTCGTTTAACTTAACCGAACAAACGAACGAAAACGAACGGTAAATGAACAAATTTTTTTGTGTTCATGTTCGTTCGTTAAGAAAATATGTTTGTTCGTGTTCATTTATGCTCGTTCATTAAGAGCTAAACGAACGTAAACTAACGTAAACGAACGAACATAAATGAACATAAACGAACGTAAACGAACGAACATAAATGAACATATACGAACATAAACGAACACAAATGAATAAAAAACAACCACCGTTACTCATAATTTCGTTCGTAAAAAATAACATAACAAAATAAAAGAAATGGGTATTCTTAGGAGGTATAAAAAAGGAATTTTAAAAAATTAATTTAATTAATGCTTTGACAAATTAATGTCATAATATATATAAATATATTTATATATATAAACAAATATAGACGAACATACACGAACATAAATGAACGAACATAAACGAACATAAATGAATGAACATTAACGAACATAAATGAACGAACGCTCATGTCAGGATCGAATTCTCAACAAGAATTAATTCTCAGAAACAATATCAAAGAAGTTTGCGGAATAACACTTTGATATTCAATGAAACAGTAAATCAACACAGTAAATATGAATAACAAACATTAAGCTTTTATTTGATGCTTTGCAGTTACAAGATTACTCACTCAACCTCAATATTGATGAACAAGCTCACCAATACGAATTCTACTTCTCTAGAATTAGGATCTATACCTTGAGGTTGTTTTTCTCTCTAAAATAATGAAAACTTAAAGTTAAAAGTTATCTCTCTATTCTAAACAATACAATATATATATACTGAATACAAAGATAATTACAATGAATAAAATATCTTCAGTATATCTTCCATCATTATCTTCAAGCTTCCATGTATATCTCTAAGCTTCCATGTATATCTCTAAGCTTCCATGTATATCTTCAAATTATCCAGCTGTTATCCTTTCATGCAGATCTCCATCTTATAAGCAGTATTAATCATAAGCAGCATTAATACTCTGAGCAGTATTAACTCTAGCAGTACTAACCATGCTCAGCAGCATTAATCTCTTCAAGCAGTACTAACTTTGAACTAGCAGTACTAATCTTGTTGAGCAACATTAACCATCAACTAGCAGCATTAATAACAGAAGTACTAACTAGAAGTATTAACTGTTTTCTTCTAGCAGCATTAACTACAACTAGCAACATTAACCACAGAAGTAGTAACCTCAGAAGTATTAACCAAGTTCTTCTAGCAGCATTAACTTCAGAAGTAGTAACCATGTTGAACTAGAAGTAGTAACCATCCTTGGCATATTTCAGACCCAACAATCTCCCCCTAACTTAACTTTTCAAAACTGAGAAGTTAAGTTCTTCAGCATAGGGTCTTTATGATAATTTCAAAACTTTCTGCAATTACTAGTTCTTCTTGATTCAGTTTCTGCTGTTATCTTCTTTTCTGTTTCTGTTGTAGTTACTGCTTTGTTTCATCTTCTTCACTTATCTCCCCCTCAAAATAAGATTTCATATCAACTTGATTCTCCTTCTCAATTCTTCTCAAGTTCAGATGTTTAAGTCTCCCCCTTTTTGAAATAATCATGATCTTTTCATCTCTTTTATCTCCATAATTTGATTGTGAACTTTCAGACAAATTGTACCAAGTGTATCCATCAATTCTTTGTAGTTAAACTGTCCTCACCTCCTTTAGATGTTTTACCACCTTTGAAGGATCCTTGGATCTTTTAGTAGAGATCTTCTGCCTAACAGAAGCACCTTCTACTCCCTTGGTTTCTTGGCACCTGGGACCTTTAGATAATTACTCATCTAAAGTTTCCATGGGGAAGGTCTTAGATATGTTCACACTGTCCTGTCCTGCACTTTGTGCAAAGTCAGTAGTGTGAGCCTTACAACCCATATGCTCTTGCATCTCCTTATTGAGCACCTTCTTGAGGTTGGGAGACACCCCTATGGTTTCCCTTTGGATATTCTCTAAAGGAGAATCCTCCCTTAGAGGGCTTAAAGGCTTAGTGGGTGAAGGTACAAGAAGGGAAGGAGCCTTCTTTACCTGTTTTCTTTATCTGTTTTATTGGTGAACTTGGCTTATGAAGTAGAGACTGTGGGATAGATATAGAGTGGGAAGATTAGGATTGGCTAGCAGTGGGAATGTCTAATGAGGGCCTTGACCCTGCTGCCATATCTTCTTCAGTGTGGGACACCACCATCATTGTAGAGAACAATGGGGTGTCAACTCCTTCAGAGTCCCTAGCAGATCTTCTCATGTTTGAGAAAACCTTGCCTTTAGGGGGTTTAGGTACATATACCTCATCAAAGTGAAGTATGTCCGTCAATTCATTATTAAGTACTTCTTGTACAAACTTTGGATACAGATAAAAGCTTTTTGATTGATATCCAGGTTTGACATAAAATCAATGAAGATCATTTTTAGGTATAGAAAACTTACATTAGCAGTAGTAGCACTTATCAGCAGCATTAACACAGACTGGCAGTAGTAACACATACCAGCAGTATTAACACAGTCTGACAGTATTCACTGAACTAGAAGTACTAACTACCTTTCAGTATTAGCAACCTTTTTCACTTTTCTAACCTTCTGCTGGATCAAAAGTAACATGTCCTCCATCAAATCTTTTAAAGAATTTGAAGGCAATCCATGTTCCTTGTTATGTGCCAAGAGCAACCATTATCTTCATTCCAAATGCTCTTCCTCTTGAGCTTTTGATTGCCCTGCACACTTGATAAATCAGTTAGTCTTTGATGGAACCCAAGCCAAAGTGGTCTTGGGTTGACCTTTCTCATTAATATAGTCTGTCAGTTTGGTCTGAATGAGTTGTTTAGGAATCTCATGACTGGAGTACTTTGTCAAGATTATAGGCTTGGCTGCATTACTACTAGAAGCAGCACTAGCTTTGTTAGCAGTACTAACTTGGTTAGCAGTACTAATCAAGTTAGCAGCACTATTTTTGTTAGCAGTACTATCTGGGATAGCAGTACTAACAGGTTTCTTTGCAATTGGAACCCAAACTTGAACAAAGTTGTTTGCTTTCTTTGTCTTTAAATTACTCCTTGGCTTATTTGGAGTATTTTTCTTTGGTTTAGCAAACTTGTTCTGAGCATGTGATCTTATAGGTGCTCTGTTCTCAGCCATATGATTCCTTCTCTGATTCCTATAACCAAAAGAGTTTTGTGGTTTTCTTTGAAAAGTGACTCTTTGGTTGATAGGGTTGAAATAACAGTGTTTGGCAAGATGATTCAATTTGCCACAGATAAAACAAGGTTTTGGTCTATTGATTTTACTCAAATCAACTCCTTGTTTTTGTGCCCACTGTTTAGTCCAGTTTCTCTGATTTCCCCTTGGTTTATCATGTTTTTGGGGCTCAGATTTATTGCAAGAACACTGTTTACAAGGGACATGATTCACAACTGTGGTTTGCTTATAATGGACCTTCTCAGACTTTCTCTCAGTCTTTTCTATGTCCTTAGACTTGATCCAAGCCTTTCCACATCCCTCATTGGTGATAATGTTATTTTCTATAGGAATCTCACCACTCACAGTGTTCTTCTTACTCTTTTCATTAAAGTTCTCTTCTTCAGAGTCTGTTTCAACCACCACTTTTTCTAATGGATCTACCTTTGTGGCTCCATCAGATGATTCCTTCCTATTCTTGGTCTCTAGCAAGTCTGATATAGGAGGGATGTAGTTGTTGTTGTATGGTGGTGGGGTGGTGTTATAGCCTATTCCTCTTCTAAGTTTGTCATGGATTTGAGTTTGGAGTAAAGAGTCCATTGCTTTAGAAGCATTGGAAAATTTCTCAATATCCAGTTTGGCTTTCTCAAACTCCCTCTTTATCTTCTCATTCTCCTCTTCTTTCTGTTTTAGCTTAAATTCATACTGATCTTTCTCCCACTTCCAGTAGTTTGTGTCATAAGAGTGTTGAAGCTCATTGGCTTGAAAACCTTTGATCTGATCTTCAAATCTCTCTACAATCCTTACATAGTATTTTATATCTTTTTCTAATCTCTTAAGGTCATCACTCATCTTCTGATTGTGATCCCTGTACCTTTTAACAGTTTCAATACAGGATTTAGAACAAAGATTAGATGTTACCTCTGTAGGAATTTCTGAGCTTGAAGACTCTGAACCTTTAGCCATGATGATGTGATGTTGAGTGTAGGTTTCTGAGAATACTAGCTCTGATACCACTTGTCAGGATCGAATTCTCAACAAGAATTAATTCTCAGAAACAATATCAAAGAAGTTTGCGGAATAACACTTTGATATTCAATGAAACAGTAAATCAACACAGTAAATATGAATAACAAACTGTATGCTTTTATTTGATGCTTTGCAGTTACAAGATTACTCACTCAACCTCAATATTGATGAACAAGCTCACCAATACGAATTCTACTTCTCTAGAATTAGGATCTGTACCTTGAGGTTGTTTTTCTCTCTAAAATAATGAAAACTTAAAGTTAAAAGTTATCTCTCTATTCTAAACAATACAATATATATATACTGAATACAAAGATAATTACAATGAATAAAATATCTTCAGTATATCTTCCATCATTATCTTCAAGCTTCCATGTATATCTCTAAGCTTCCATGTATATCTCTAAGCTTCCATGTATATCTCTAAGCTTCCATGTATATCTTCAAATTATCCAGCTGTTATCCTTTCATGCAGATCTCCATCTTATAAGCAGTATTAATCATAAGCAGCATTAATACTCTGAGCAGTATTAACTCTAGCAGTACTAACCATGCTCAGCAGCATTAATCTCTTCAAGCAGTACTAACTTTGAACTAGCAGTACTAATCTTGTTGAGCAACATTAACCATCAACTAGCAGCATTAATAACAGAAGTACTAACTAGAAGTATTAACTGTTTTCTTCTAGCAGCATTAACTACAACTAGCAACATTAACCACAGAAGTAGTAACCTCAGAAGTATTAACCAAGTTCTTCTAGCAGCATTAACTTCAGAAGTAGTAATCATGTTGAACTAGAAGTAGTAACCATCCTTGGCATATTTCAGACCCAACAGTTCACGAACGTAAATGAACGAACGAGACCATTGTTCATGTTTGTTTATTTAACTAAACGAACAAAAAAATGTGTTCATGTTTATTCACTTATTAAATAAACGAACATAAAAGAACTTCCCGACGAGCAGTTCACGAACGGTTCGCTGAACGTTCGGTTCGTTTATAGCCTTATGCTTAACATGTCATCATGAGTGTGTAACATTTTCCTACAAGTATCTAGGGGGAGTTTATATTGTTCATGCTATTTTATAGGGGGATTTTGGATATTTGATTATATCTTGCTAATACTGACGAAGGCGGAATCATCACAGATGATTACCAAAATCATTCATATTTTGCAAGTTACAAAGCTGTTTTTTGGCAAAGTTGCTATTCTCACCAGAGAATATGTAACGACGGCTTCTGGATACTTCAGTTCAGAACCCGTATATACTTCAACATTTTTGATCTTTGCTATTTAAGTTGACTGATCAATCTTTATAAGGAAGTTTTTGTTGGATTTTTAACGGGGAGAAATATTTTTTTTTGTGCTAATATGCATGACATTTTATAGGTATTGAAGAGAAAATATCTGAGGTTTTGTCAAGGGGGAGCTTATTAGATGACATTTTATTTTCCTGTTCTTAATTGAAGGGGGAGATAATTTTTTTTTAAGGGGGAGATAAGAATATCATGTTCAATGCAAGTATTCTTGATTCTTAATCTTAACATATTTGAAAGAGGAACAACTTTCAAGTATGAAAACTGTTCTCTAAATGTTCAAACCACTTCTTGTTCTTAAATGTTTTTATGAATTTAGAAGTGTGATTTTAAATGATTTTTGTTTTGGACTTTCATTTTTAACTGACCGTGTGTTTCCAAAGATTAATACTTGTGTGTTATCTTTTCTATATACTGTCAAGTATTCACACACACCGGTTCAGTACTTTCGATTGACTTTGTTATTACCATGTCTCTAAACAAAATATTTTTCGATGGTAATACCCTCGTTTGAATTCAATGTCTTTGAGTATCAGACATCATTTCTATTTTTCTTGTGCGTTCATTGTCAATATGTTTATATTCTTTCATATAAAAAATTTCCAATTCTTTGATACCCCAAGCTATTTTTCATGATAGTTGATCTGACTGATACAATGTCAGTTCCTCAAAACAATTCTTTTGATTTCATTTCGTTTCATTCAATTTTCTTGTTTTGTGAGATCTTCAACGTTTAATAAGCTTACACATTAAAGTTATTTCTTTGGAGCTTACATCTGTTTGACAATTTTATCATATTTTGTGCTTAACTGCTACAGTTAAATTGTTGAGCAACACTACTCTACATAGGACAAAATTTCACGGGATTCTTGTGATTGCTTAACAGAACTTCCATGGATTCACGTTAACCTATGTTTCCTACCCCGAAAGTTATCCTTGAGTGATTGAGGGGTGATGGGTCTAAATCAAAGAGTGAGGGTGTGATGAGGTCAAATGGAAAAAAGAGATTGGTTAGAAGTGAGCTTAAAGGTTAAAAAGAAAGAGGGTGTGAGATCAGAGTTAAAAGAATATGAAAAATCTGCACCAACTTTTCCTGAGTCGGGCAGCCACATTTACTGATTGGTTCACATTCTTTGGTGACCATCATTGAAAAAGGCAGTGAGCCCATGCCAAATCTTGCAATAACCTCACCAGCCACTCATTTCTTTCTTAACAAAAAATGTTTCAATTTCTTTGGGGACGCATCATATATGCTATTCGGTCTTCATTTGTAAGATCTGGATATTGAAAAAGAAATTAATATGACCCACCTTCGACCTTCAATCATGCACATAGAGTCCGTGTAATACTTGTTGTTGTCTCAACAATTTACACTTTTTGAGTCTGAAAAAGCTAAGTAGCTTCAATCATTTCTTACACTTGCACGAGCACATAAGGAATATTTTTCTTGTCATAACATTCACATAAATTCCTTCGTGTTTTTCGATGATTGAATGAAATCCCTGGGGGAGTGAACCTAACAAAAGCTCCTTTCCAATGTACATTTGTTGTACAAAGTGGCTATGTGCTACTTAAAGGCATAATAACTGTTTCATACATTGATTCAGGGTTACCAATTCTTAATTTGTCTGAATTTGAAAAGATTCGGATGAATACATTCTATAAATTGATGGATACTCAGATCAGATCAGATGGAGATATTCTCTTAAGGGGAGATTGTTGATTTTTGGAGAGATTGTCTCTACATCATGAAGTGCTTTCTTATTCATATATGGGGGAGATTGTATCAAAGAGGGTGCTGACATTGAAATAGTTTGGATGATTCTGATATCTCATCATTCATCAAAAAGGGGGAGAAATTTCACGTATTTCAAAGTCAGATTTCTGTTGTCTTTATCAAAGAGGGGAAGACGGTTTCAGAGTTAAAGTTCAAGTGAAAGTCAGAGAAGACAAAGTGTTAAAACAAGATATTTGATGAAGAAACTTCAAAGTTCAAATCAAATCTGAAGATAATTTCAAAATAAAATATGCATATTTCATACTTAAGGGGAGATTGATAAAGACTTCAAGTTTTTAAATGTCAAAGTTTATGGAGAAAGATAGAGTCATAGGGGGAAATTCATTCAAAGTGATGAGAATGTTCAAAGATCAAGTGATGCTTGTTCAAGAAAGTTTGTTCAAAGCAACAAAGATTTGAATGTTTCAAAGCTATGAAACATGTTATGCTGAAGACTCTACAAGAGCAAGAAGACCTGGAGATTCATGCCAATTTTTTTTTAATCTTGAATCCAAAGGGGAGATTATTGAGCCTAAATGTTGTATTCAAGATTAAAATGGTTTAAATGTAAATGTTTGTAAAGTCTTTGTAATTGGAAAGTCAAAGGAAATCAAAGTTGTAAAAGTCAAATGAAGTCAAAGTCTTGTTAAGTCAAAGTAGTTAGTTTAGTTGCTTTGTTAATCATAGGTATAAATAGATTTTTGTAAGCATTAGGTTTGTAAGAGCTTAATTGTAATATTCTAGTGAGAGGATTTGTAGAACTTACATTTAGCACTTAGTAGAACTTACATATATTAATGCTAAAATAACATTCTCTATTGCTTGCTTGTAGGGTAGTTTGGTGTGCTGAAACAAGGGTGGTCACTTTGTAGTTTTGTAGCATACACATGACAAGAATTACAAATTTTTAACTATTATCACATGGTATTTCAAAACGCAACCCTTACAAAGTATTAATTGTTAGATTTGATTAATTATTTTTCTAGATTTTATGTATTTAAGATAAATATATATTGCCACAAAACGAGACAAACAAGTTCTAAGATGATCGAAAATATAGAAAGGAAAAAAAGAAATAGGAAGAAAAGTAATAAAATTAAAATGGGGCAAAAAGCCAAGCAAAATTGGTGATAGTTGATTGGTAAGCACGTGTTTCATCATCTCTCAAATTCCAGGTCCGAAAGATGCTATAGTAGTTTTCCATTTTTTTATTAGTAACGATAATACATGACGTGAGTTGATGCCCTTCGAGCTTTGTTTTCTTGGATCATCACACGAAACGAAGAGTCGTTGATGACAACGAACTAATGGGCAGACATAGTGTCCAAGGGGTGGGGTTTTAGTTTTAGTGTCCAAGTGTTGTTGGGTTCTTGGGGAGTTGGAGAACACAAAGAACAATTGAAGAATCTCGTTCCTTCTTCTGATTTAAAAAAAAACTTTAATCTGGTTTTTTAAATTTTAAATATTCAAGAATACCCCGTGGATTTTAAATATTCAAGAATACCCCGTGGATTTTAAATATTGCGAAGCACCCCTCAAAGTTGAACGATGCACTTTCCAACCCTTATTTTTTTCCTACTGTGGTGAATATGTTGAGCGGGTATACGAGACTCCCCTTGGTCTTTCATAGGTACGCCCTTGATATTTCACCATTAACATTGTAGAATAGAGAAGCTACAAGGAAGTTAAATATATTCAAGAAAAGCTTGTTATCAAAAGATTCACACAACGAGATAAGTTCGCTTTGTTTAATTATGCTTTAAACTGCTAAATATGTATATCGAAAATGTTAGGTAAATACTTGTGGAATTACTTGAAGAATGTATATGTGTCTTGATGGATTATATAAAACTTATATGCACAATATGTGAAACTTAAAAGTTGAGCGAGGGACTATTTGAGTAAATATTGAAATTTTACTTTCCTCATGGAAATAATAGTTTTTAGGTAGCGTTTGGTACGCAGACATGACATGACTGAACAATAGGACTGTGTGTCCCATAATGACAAGCTCTTATCACAAATTATTAATCAAGATGACAAGATTAATCGATCAAAAAAATTTTCATTAAGATTCAATCACATTTCTATTCGTACAGGATGCTCTCTGATCTTTTTCTCTCTAAACAGTAACTCTCTTCTAGTCATATGGGTCTACAAACAAAAATAACACTATTTATACTCTAACACTTACAAAGGAAAACACTAACACTAACACTAAAATACAAAATCTTTGACTTTGACATTATTACAAAGACTTTGACTTTTGTGAGAGTTGACTTGAGCTTTTGACTTGACTTTCATATTTCATTTTCATGATCTTGTATCCAACATATTTGTGTACTAACATTCTCCCCCTTTGGATTCAAGATCATCTCCAAAGAGTTATGCATTGAAACTCCGCTTTTGGATTCAGATTAAATTTCGGAAATTTCAACATCAAAGAACAAACTCCCCTTTTTCTCAAAATCAATCTTTCTTTCCTTTGAACTATCTTCAGAACTTTTTGTAATATTCCCCAAAGTCAGACTTCAGAAATAAATTATCTTCAGATTTAGCTCTTTTTACTTCAACAAATCAACTTCAAAAAAAAATCAGTAAATTCCAACGAACATTATGAATTCTTTGAACTTTTTCTTTCAATTTTGTGCAATCTTCTCACAACTTGCATTTCTTGACAAATTCTTGCAACGAACTTTCTCCAAATCATATTTCTTGAAATTCTTTCTCCCTTAATTTCCTTTCCATTCCAAATATTTCTTGACCATCTCCCACTTTTAGATGATGTAGCACATAAATCATCAAAACTTCACCAAAAAATGTCATTAATCTTGTCTGGCCATTGATGTTTATCACTAAGCCACTGAACATCCGTCAATTCATAATGTATTCATCCGAATCTTTTCAAATTCAGACAAATAAGAATGTAACACCTGAATCAATAAATGAATAAGTTAATAATGCATGTCAGTAGCACGAAGCCACTGTTTGTAACAAATACCCATTGGAAAGGGGCTTTTTGATGTTCACTCCCCCAGGTCTTCCATTCAATCATCGAAAATCACAAGGTTAAACTATGAACGTTTAGATAGAAAAACAAATTTCCTGTGTGAATGTACTTGTGTATGAAAGAATTAAGCATGATGATTGCTTTTGATATGCTCAAATTGTGTAAACCATTGAGACAACAACAGTAATACATGGACTCAATTATGCATGATCAAAGTGTGAAGGTGGGGCAAACTTCCTTCTTTTTCAATATCCAGATTTTCCAAATGAAAACCAGATAGATTATGTGCTGCATCCCCGAGAAAATTGAAACATCTTCTTTTTAAGAAAAAGATGAGTAGCTGGTGGGGTTTACGCAAGAGTTAGCATGGGCTAGTTTCCTTTTTCAATGATGTTCACGAAGAATAGTGAAACAACAGTAATGTGGTTGCCCGACTCAGAAAAAGTTGGTTCAGAGTTTGATATTCTTTTACTCTGATCTCTCACCCTCTTTCTTTTTAACATTGAGCTCACATCTAACCAAACTCTCTTTTCATTTTATCTCAGCATACATACCCACACTCAGATATTTTGACTCCTCGCTTCTCGATCACTCAAGGTTAACTTCTTGGGTAGGAAACACTGGTTAACGTGAATCCATAGAAGTTCAATTAAGCTCACACAATAAACCCATGTAGTCCTATAAGCAAGGTATTGCTCAAGTGGTTTAACTTTTCAGTTAAAGCACAATATGAAATACATGTCAGATATATGTATGCTCATGAAGATTTGAGCATTTTAATCATGGAAGATTTTTCAACACAAGTATATTGAATGAATGAAATGAATACAATAAACTTTTTTGAAAATATGACATTGTATGAAAAGATCAAATATGAATGATTTAATAATCAAAGTTTAGGTCATGAAAATTGGATGTTGTCTATAAGAACAATTATAGACATTCTTGAAAGAAACGTTTTGAATGCAATCGTGCTCAAATATCAATGAAGTACAAAACGGGGTGTCTTAGCATCGAAAATTGGTTTCAATATGAGACATGGTAAGAACATATCAACAAAATACTAAACCGGTGTGTGTGAATACTTGAAAGTATATAGAAAAGATAATACACAAATATTTATCTTTGGAAACACACGGTTTGTTAAACATTTAAGCTCATGAAAATGAAAACATTTAAAATCACAATTCTAAATTCATGAAATCATTTTGAGAATAAGAAGTGGTTTCAACATTTAAGAACATGTTTTCATGTCTGAAAGTCGTCCTTCTTTCAAACACGGATGAGATTAAGAATAGAATAATTCTTACACTCAGCTTGAATCTCATCAAATCAACTACAAAGTCATGATAGATATTATCAAGTAAGCTCCCCCTCAAAATCTGCATTCAGTTAAAAGTCGTCAAAATACAAAGTCTTATTCACAAACTTTATTGAAAAATTAAAAGACATAAAAGCAATAAAACTTGTTAAGAACGAGTTCTGATCAGATGTAATCCTAAGTCAATGTCCGTACTCCCCCTGAAGATATGCATCACATGATATGTCAGTGAAAATTATATGCAAATCTCGACAACTCTCCCTAGAATGTAGATCAAGTAAGCTTTATCTAACCCCCCCCCTGAAAACATGAACAAAAACCTTTCAGTGCAGATATATTTCAGATAAAAAAATAAAGAAATGAAGAAAAATAACAAAACTAAGTTGTACTAGGTAACAACAGATTAAGTCTTGATATTTAACATGCCAAGTTTCGAAATGAGAAAATTAAATCTCTTTTTGTCAAGTGGCTTGGTAAACAAATCTGCAAGTTGATAATCTGTGTTTACAAAGTAAAGTTCGATTGTACCCTTTTCAACATTATCTTTAATAAAATGATATCTCACATCTATATGTTTCGTTTTAGTGTGCTGAACAGGATTAGTTGATATTGCAATGGCGCTCTTCGAATCACAGTATATCGGTATTTTGTTGAACTGGAAACCATAGTCTCGAAGCTGTGTTCTCATCCACAACGCTTGAGAGCAGCAACTGGAAGCAGCTACGTACTCTGCTTCAGCCGTCGATGTGGAAACACAAAGTTGTTTCTTGATGCCCAACTTACGAGCTTGTCTCCAAGAAATTGTATGTGACCCGATGTGCTCTTCCTCTCTAGCATACAGCCTGCATGATATGTGTCTGAATATGCTATTAGCTCAAGACCTGTATCTTTAGGATACTACAAACCAAGATCTGCAGTTCCCTTCAGATATTTAAATATGCGCTTTAGAGCAGACATATGGGATTCTTTGGGTGAGGCTTGATATCTAGCACATAAGCATGTAGAGAACATTATATCTGGCTGACTAGATGTCAAGTACATTAAAGAACCAATCATCCCTCTATAGGTTCTAACATCAACAACTTTTCCCGAAAGATCAGCGTCGATTTTAGTTCCTGGTGCCATCGGGGTAGAAATAGGAGTACAATTTTCCATTTTAAATTTTCTGAGAATATCAGAAATGTACTTCGCTTGATTAATGAAAATCCCCGTAGAAAATTGTTTGACTTTTAATCCAAGAAAGAAGTTCATCTCTCCCATCATACTCATCTGAAAACGTGACACCATGAGGTTAGAAAAATTCTTACAGTACTTTGGATTAGTTGAACCAAATATGATATCGTCCAGATATATTTGAATTAAAATGATATCAACTTTCTCCCTTTTAATGAATAAAGTGGTGTCGATTTTACCTTTTGAGAAGCCAGACTTAATCCGGAATTTGGATAAAACATCGTACCAGGCTCTAGGGTCTTGTTTGAGTCCGTAAAGTGCTTTGTCTAGAATGTAGATGTGATCTGGTTTGTCTGCACTTATGAATCCTTCTGGTTGAGAAACGTACACCTCTTCTTTTAGCAATCCATTCAGAAAGGTTGTCTTGACATCCATCTGATAGGCCGTAAAGTTCTTGTGTGTGGTGTAGGCTAGAAACATTCTAATTGCCTCCATACACGCAACTGGTGCATACATCTCGTCATAATCAATGCCTTCCTCTTGTCTGTATCCTTTGGCAACAAGTCGTGATTTTGTTTCGAATTACAACACCATTTTCATCTTTTTTGTTTTTGAATACCCATTTGGTGCCAACAATGGTTTTTCCTTCAGGTTGGGGCACGAAATGCCAGACTTTTAACGCTTCGAATTGGTTGAGCTATTTTTGCATATATGTAACCCAAAATGGGTCACTAAGAACTTTTGAAACTTTTGTAGGTTCTGTTTTGCTCAGAAAAGAGCCAAATAAACATTCATTTGCAGTTGCAGACTTAGTTTGCACCGACTTAGATGGATCTCCAATGATTTGATGAACCGACTTAGACATGAGGAAGTGGATTAGATGCAAATTGATCATGATAAACATCTAGGTATCCACATTCATCTTGTTGTTCAGTAAGGGTTTCAGTTAAAGAAATTGGTGCAGAAGATTCAGTTGGTTGGACATTTGATGTCTGTTGAATAGGCATTGTCATACATCCAACTGATTGTGTACCTTCTGGCTCGACAGTTTCATTAGCAACTTCAACTGAGTGAGTAGGTGTTTGAATTTGAATTTCTTCCAGAATCGGGAGATCGGATTCAGTTAAAACATCTGAAGTGATTGGATTATGAGTGCTTGAATCTTCAGATCTGTCAATCACAACAGGTTTAGTCACTCTAGTACCAAAAAATTCATCATAGAAAAATTCAAAGAGTAAATCTAAATATGATAAATGAGATGTAGACGTTGATGCTTTATCAGATTTAGTAACATTAACTGCAGGTTTTGGACTGATTTTCCCAGAAGCTAATACTCCAGTTATCACAGGTTCTAAACTGCTTTGATCAGAAGCCATTTCTAAATCAAATGTTACGTTTACGCTCTCCACCACAATCTTTTATTTCTTTAAGTGAACTCTGTATGGTGCAGACGTCTGAGAATATCCATTGAATATGCCTTCATCAACCTTAGGACTGAACTTATTCAAGTTTTCCTTGTCGTTTAGCATGAAACACCTGCATCCAAACATGTGAAAATGTTTAATGCTAGGTGTTAGGTCCGAGATCTGGAGCATTTCATGTTTGTAACTAAGGTTATGATAGGATTAGGCTTATTCGATTATTAGAAATGAAAAACTAATCTAGAGAGAGAGAGAGAGAATTGATTAAGGACTACATTTTGTATTATAGAATGAATTAAAGAAACATTACAAACTAAAGACCTATTTATAGTCCATACTTCCTACCTACCACCTTGTTACATCTCTAAGACCAAGCCCATACAACACATAAGGCCAATAGGCCCAATTACATTTACAAACACATTTAGTTTCCAACACTTTCTAAAATATTACACTAACATTCTCCCCCTAAAGTTTTGGAAAGTAAATCATCTTCAAGCTCTAATCTCCTCTCCCTCTTGATTTGCTTAAAAAAACTTTAGTGCATGCATTAAAAATTGTAGGCTCGGCTCCCCCTTGAAAGTTGCTCTCATTCTTCATATTTTCGACTTTAAAATCGAATCCAATGTACACCATAATCTCGACTAAGTGCACGAACATCATCTCGAAATGTAGAAACTCAACTCGTTTCGATAAGCCCACAAGAATGATAACAAGCGAGTTTGACGTGACAAACCGAGTGCAATCTTAGTTTATAACAAAGGAATCGTCGTTAACCGTGAGTCGAGTAAGAACTCGGCTTAAGAGTCGTAAACGTGTCACTTGAAGGAGGAATGATAAAGCATACACTACACGGTAGGGTCGAGGAACAATTTTTGGCCAAATTAACGTATTTTGGACCAAAAATGTTAGAAAACTAACTGTCGACTAACGAAACAGTTAAGTAACTATTCATCATCTCTTTTAATGCAAAACCACATGAAATCACGATCTGATGCTTTTTCTCTTCCTTTTTCTTTCAACATTCATGACCAAAAAGCTTGATTATTGCATCTAACAGGTTCATGATACATCAAGTAATAGTTTTAGGCAACATGCATCGTGAAAAAGCATGACCGACAATCCAACAGATTCATTCCGGCGAGCCAACTAAATTTTCCGGCGAGATGCTTTAAACAACCATAACAGATCCAAACTTTGATTTTCTTGCTAAAACCTTTGCCATTCACGTGCCAAATAATCAACATAACAACACAAGCAGATCTGGACCGAAATTACAGCAACTTTCCGGCGAAACAGTAAGCTTTCCGGCGAAAAACGTTTTTCCGGCGAGGCTTATTTTCACAGACCATAGATTGCGATTTCTTGCTCAAAATTGATCAAAAAACTGAGAAACATTATAGAATAGATCTGTAGCAAAAATTTGACAATATCACAACTTAATTCACGTTTTTCCTGTCGATGAACAGTAACTTTCCGGCAGTGACGTTTTTCCGATCAACCGACTTTCAACACTTAGATCTACCACGTTTCTCAACAAAAATTGATGAGGAAACTTGAGTTATACTCCAATATCATATACAAATCGAACTAAGGTAGATAAACATCATAAAACTAGCTGAAAATCGATTTTCCGGCGATGCTCCGGTCAGATCCGTTTTTCCGGCAAATAATCTTTAAAACCTCATATCTCACTCCTTTTTCATCGTTTTTCGATTCTAAAAATTGTAGAATGCTCGAAATTCGACAAAGAACAGATCTAGGCACATTAAATAACTTCATGCAAGAAAAATTTCGGATCAGAAAATTTGACGCGAAGAACACCGAAAATTTCGAACGAAAAATTCGAAAAACCTCAAAACTCAACGAAATTTGAATCCAAAAATTGTACTAGATCTGTAATCTCATCAAGAACAAATCTTCAAGAGGAATTGAGATTTGAAGGAACTTACATGTAGATCGGGCTAAAAAACACGAAATGTCGAGATCCGATAATCCGTTACAAGAAAAATTTCATCGTTCGACTCTGATACCACTTGTTAGGTCTGAGATCTGGAGCATTTCATGTTTGTAACTAAGGTTAGGATAGGATTAGGCTTATTTGATTATTAGAAATGAAAAACTAATCTAGAGAGAGAGAATTGATTAAGGACTATATTTTGTATTATAGAATGAATTAAAGAAACATTACAAACTAAAGACCTATTTATAGTCCATAGTTCCTACCAACCACCTTGTTACATCTCTAAGCCCAATCCCATACGACACATAAGGCCAATAGGCCCAATTACATTTACAAACACATTTACTTTCCAACACTTTCTAAAATATTACACTAACACTAGGTATTCTATTATTAATCAAAGCATATGGTGTTTAACCAAACCGACGATGAATTATGGAACGATTTTGCGTATAGCATGCAGTTGACACAACTTCAGCCCACATAAATAAAGGTAGATCAGATTGACTCAGGATAGTGCGAGCAACCTCTACTAGAGTTTTGTTTCGCCTTTCTACTACCCCATTCTGTTATGGTGTTCTGGCAACAGAAAATTGATGTATTATGTTGACCGATTCGAGATAATCGTCAACAATTTTGTTCTTGAATTATGTGTCATTATCAGTTCTGAGAATCTTGACTGTCTTCTGCAAATTCACTTGAGTGGTCTTTAAGAATGAGATGATGACATCGGGTGTCTCATCTTTCGATCTTAGAAATTTGACCTAAGTGTATCTTGAATAATCGTCCACAATCACTAGAACATATTTCTTGCTGTTGATGCTTTGAGTACGCATTGGACCACAGAGATCCATATGCAACAGTTCCAATGAAGTACTTGTGCTCGGTTCAGGCTTAGGCTTATGTGAAGCTCTTTTCATCTTACCCTTCTCACACGCCGCACACATATGTTATTTAACATATTTCAGCTCAGGTAAACCCTTAACCAGATTACCAGTCACCAACTTATTGATGTATCTGAAGTTGAGATGAGATAGCCTTCTATGCCATAACCAACTTTGTTGCATAGAGGCTTTTGAAAGTAGACACGCCACATTATCAGTCTTGACATTTGACAAATTAATCGTGTAGATATTTGACTTCCGCGTCCCGACCAAGAGTTCTTTTCCGTCTTCAGTTCTCACGCAACAACGATTGGCCTTAAAGTTCACCTCTAAGTCTTTGTCACAGAACTGACCAATGTTGAATAGATTGTGTCCTAGGCCTTCAACATAGCTCACCTTCTTGATTGTGACATTTTCTTGGATAACATCTCCATATCCCAAGATTGGTGAAAGCTGGTCATTTTCAAATCTGACGTTCCCGCAGAATTTCTCTGTATAATTAGATAAAATATCTTTCTGCCCGGTCATATGTTTGGAGCAACCAGAATCCAAGTACCACATATGACGGGTTTGCACATGATAAATCAAGGAACAACGGGTTTAGGTACCCATTTATATCTGGGTCCCTTCATGTTAGCACAAGATTTTGGCACCCATTTAAATTTGGGTCCTCTTTGATTTTGAAAACCTTTTGAAACATATGAATTATAAACATGATATGAACCAAACCAATCATAATAATATTGGTGAGACACAAAACCATTTCGACGATTTGTAGAAGACTTATTAGTAGACGGAGATAATTGGAGTAATTGCTTTATTGAGTAATGTTTGTAAGAAGTTACAAGTTTTGGTTTGTAAAAAGCAACATTACCAACTACATAAGTATTACTAACAGTCATTCTATTACAATGAATATCAGAACATGATTTTGTTGTCTCGTCAATTTTCTTCTTTGGTCTCCATTCTGATTTCACTTCAGGATTTTTCTTTTTCACATCTATAACATATGAACTTTGAAATTTAGAACAATGAGATTTAAAAGATTGCTTATTCTTAGATTTACTAGTGGTAGTCCGTTTCTGTGAATGCCTATTCTTTTTCTTCTTACCTTTGGCTTGAGTAGTACTCACAAAAACCGGTTTATCAACTTTCGTTGATCATTCACCTTTTTCAAACACACTGGGTAAACCATTAGAATTAATAATGAACTGAGAATGATCTGGAAGTTTTGCATTAAAGTCAAATTGATCAACACATTCATCAAAACAACCATCAGAGTTTAAGAAATCAAACATTTCATCAAACAGACCATTAATATCATTTGATTTAGAAGCTTTGGAAGACTTTGAGAAATCATTGTTAATAAAAACAGTTGAAAAAACCATTTGTTCTAAAATGAGTGGAGGAACATAAATTTTACCTTCAACAGGTTTTGCCTCCATTTCCTCTATAGAATAGCTTTGAAAGTAATCGTCAGAAATACATTTTGACTGATCAGAACTATAACTAGAATTCAACCTCTCATATCGAAATGGAAGTTGCGTTTTAGTTTTATTCTTTCTTTTCTCAATTTCTTTAGCTTCATCCTCATCTGATAGTTTTTTCCATTTAACTTTGAGTTCAGGGTATTGAGGTGCCAATTTAAGAAAACCAAAATCGTATAAAGCAGCCACTTTGGAAATACCCTTTTTCAGATAGTGCGGGTTATCATAGCCAAGACCCCAACACTCAGTACTCTCTTTTGGTTTGTTAAGATGAATGGTTTGTTCAGCCTGACCAAGAGTATAAATTTTCTCTTCCAAACCACTCACTTTCTCAACCAAATATTTGTATTCTTTCTTTAAACATAAACACTTTTTCACACAGTTTAAATTTTGATGATGTTTTAGATAGTTGATTATGGATTACAGTCTTTTCTTTGGCACTGGTATCAATATTTTTGTGTAAAGCCACAATCAATACATTCTTCTCAGCAATATCATTGTTGAGTTTCAATATTGATTGGTTTTTCTCTTTAATGATACCTTTTTCGTGTTTAAGCTTAGACTGCAATTCCTGAAGTTCAATCATCATGGATTGCATTTGAGATAGAAAATCAGATTCAGACGTATCAATTACCTCTTCAGAATCCTCAGCATCATAATCTGCTTCAGTGACATTCTGACCCACGAAGCACATGTGAGCAGTTTTCTCCTTGTTAGAATCAGGTTCAAAATGATCCAGCTAGTATTCGTCTTCAGCCATTAATACTTTGCCAGCTTCTTGCTACTTGGCCAAAATCATTTTGTTCTTGTAGTACTCGGAATTATGGACCTTTGGTTTCCGACAATCCTTAGCATAATGGCCTACTTTTCCACAGTTATAGCACTTTACTGGCTGATCATGCAGATATTTTTTTCAGACTTTTTCTCTTCTGGCCTTTTCCCGATGAGTATCTCTGACTGTTTGACCCTGGTTTCTTGTAGAATTTCTTCTGTAAAGCTTTGGTCAATAGTATCATAGCTTGGTTTAAGTTCTTACAATCATCAGAATCAGAATCCTCCTCACTTTCAACTTCCTCAGATTCAGAAATAACTACTTTCTTTTTCTTCTTCAAACTCACTGACTTTTTCTCTTTCTTCATGACAACTAATGCAACCGGATCTGCTACCAATTTCTTAGCTTTCTTCTTCTCATCTTTAATCTCCTCTACCTCTTCCTCGTTCTATCTCAAAGTCTCATAAACCTCATGGAGTGGTATCTCATTCAGATCTTTCATTTGTTTCATCTATCTGGTAAACCTTTTCTACTCTGGCTGTAGAATGCTCAAGAATTTCACATTCAGCTCAATCTGAGACTTCTTGAGTTTGTTCTTGCTCAGCTCGTTCAGAAGAGTCACAAACCTATCATAAGTAGCCTCTAAACTTTCACCTTCCTTTTCTTTGAATTCTTCGTAGTTATTCAGGCAGTTTGACACTTTCAGCTGATTACCGATCTTAGACCTAAGCATCATTTTCTCAAGTTGATTCCACATTTCTTTCACCGTAACATTATAGCTATCTATCTTGACATATATCTCGTTGGGAATTCCTTGCAGAATGAAAGATCTTGTCAACCTATCAGCTTTTAGCCTTTTCTTCTGTTCCTCAGTATAATATTCTATTGGCAATGGATACTCTTTGTTTACAACTTCCCCTCTATCAGTTTCAGAAGTATGAATCTTGGTTGGAGGTTTCATCACCCCTTCTTTCAGAGACAGTCTAATATAATCACCCAAATCATTTCGGTCAATGAAGTCTAAGAATCTATCCTTCCACTGCTCATACTCTCCCTTAAAAAGAACTGGTCGTTTCACGTTTGTTCCGATAGCAAGAGCCTTCCTTGAAGTCATCCTGACAAAAACACTGTACAATAAGAACTTGAAATGATTGTTAGTTCAAAAGAAATCAATATACAAAAAAACTTAGAAGTAATTTTTCAGAAATAAAATTTCCAAAAATTTCGTAAGGATAGAATTCGCACACCACTCTTGACTAAACAATTCGCACAAAGAAAAATAAACACCATAATTCGCAGAACCACTACAATTCACACACTTCAGAATTCGCACAACAACAATTCGCAAGTGCCTAGATGCGAGTTCTAATAATTCACACACTATTATATTCGAAATCTAGACTTAGACCAATTCGAAGAACTTCAACTTTTCGCACGAGTTTTTCGCACTACAGGTACATACGAACTCTATACATATAATTGTCGGTCCCTTATCTTTGATCAAGTTGTTATCAAACAATAATAATCACAAACAAATATGATTAACCAACCTGTTAGATTACAAACCACGGATTACAGATTTGATGTTTGCGTTTTTCTCTTTGAAGCTCTCTCTATTTTCTCTCTAGAATTGTTTTCTGGATGAACAGTAACACGTAGGCTTGTTGTTGATCTATATATCTTACACTAACAACTAACCCACCTAATATCTAAACACTAATATCTAAAATATCTTAAAATAAAATATCCTAAAATATCTAATAAATAGATATTTAGGAATAATATAAAATACTAAAAACAAACTTTGACATTTTATTACAAACGAACATTAGTCTAATATTAAGAGTGACTTTCCAGCTTTAGCTTCAGATTTCAATCTTCAGATTGGATGATCTTGAATCCAATAAATTTGTGATGTAACAATCTCCCCCTTTGGATCAAGATCATTACTAAAAGGATTTTAGCAATTCAGTCTTCTCTTTCAGCTCAGAAGTTGCAATCTCCCTCTTTGTCTTCAATATATAATAATCTACAGTTTTATTTCGGAATGCTTTAGCAAACTATCTTCAAAGAAAATTTCTCTCAAATCAGCATGTCTTCAGAATACTTTGTCTTTGAAGAATTCTCTAAACTTTTGATCTCTCCCATTTCTTGGTTAGCTATTTCCCCCTTTTTGATGAAAAGAGCAATGATTTCATCAAAACTTTTAGTAAGAAATGTCTTTCATAAGGAGCCTCTGATCCGTCAATCCAAAAGATATTCATCCAGATCTTTGCAAATCCAGACAAAATAATCGTGTAACACCTGAATCAACAAATGAATCAGTTAAAATTCCTGTCAGTAGCACAAAGGTACTGTGTGTAACGAATACACATTGGAAAGGAGATTTTTGATGTTCACTCCCCCAAGGCTTCCATTCAATCATTGAAACACCACAAAGGTAATTTCTATGAACGTTATGACAAAGAAACACATTCCTTGTGTGTTCGTGAATGTGATAGAAAGAATTAAGCACGGATGATTGCTTATAGGCTCAAAATTCTGTAAACCACTGAGACAACAGTAAGTACAAACACATACTCAATGTTCATGATTAAAGTGCGAAGGTGGGGCAGATTTCCTTCTTTTCAATATCCAGAATTTCCAAATGAAAATCAGATAGCAAATGTGCTGCTTCCCCTTTGAAAATGAAACATTTTTCGTTTAAGAAGAAAATGAGTGGCTGGTGGGGTTATAATCAAGAGTTGGCATAGGCTAGTTGCCTGTTTCAATAATGTTCACGAAGAATTGTGAAGCATTAGTAATGTGGTTGCCCGACTCAGAAAGTAGTTGGTGCAGAGTTTGATATTCTTTTACTCTGTTCTCACACTCTCTTTCTTTTAAACATTAAGCTCACTCTAACCAAACTCTCTTTTTCTGTGTACCTCATCACACATCCCACACTCATTTCTTTTCGACTCCTCACACTCAATCACTATGGATTAACCTCGTGGTTAGGAAACACTGGTTAACGTGATTCCATAGAAGTTCAATTAAGTCCTAGCACAATGTAATCCCATGTTTTCCTAGAAAGCATGTGTCGCTCAAAATGGTTGAACTATATCAGTTAAAGCTCAAAGATGAATTAAGAAAACATTGAAAATTACACTTCCAAAGTATAAAATCTGATGAAGAATCGGTAAGTGATTTGAACATTTGAGAACATGTTTTCAATGATTGAAAGTTGTCCTTCTTTCAACCATATATGATATTAAGATAAAGAATTATACCTTTACGTGCAATCTTACATCTCATGAAGTTAAGCGTATAGTCATAATAGACATGAACGTGTAAGCGTCTCTTAAACTGCAAAAGTCTTAAAGTCATAGTCAAAGCAACTTTATTCACAGAAATTAAAATGCAAAAAGCAGTAAAACAATGAAAGTACGAGTTCTGATCTGAAATAATCAGAAGTCATAGCCTAACTCCTTTGACTTGTAAAAGCTCCCCCTAAAATCATGCATCACAAAAATTTGACATAAAAAGTAAATGTAGAAATTAGGTATTCTCTTTCTCAAATTAACGTTGATCATCTATCAATTTCTTCTCACTCTCCCCCTGACATCGATGTGTTTGGTCTTTGTATGCTGAACAGGATTAGTTGTTATCGCGATAGCGCTCTTCGAGTCACAGTAGATCGGGATTTTGTTGAAGTGAAAACCGTAGTCTCACAGTTGCGTTCTCATCCTCAAGACCTGAGAACAGCAGCTAGCAGCAGCCACATATTCTGCTTCGGCCGTTGAAGTTGAGACATATAATTGCTTCTTCGATGCCCAACTAACGAGTTTATCACCGAGGAACTGTATATGACCTGACGTGCTCTTCCTGTTTAGCATGCAACCAACATGATCTGTGTCTGTATATGCTGTTAGTTCAAAGTTAGTATCTTTAGGACACCATAGACCAAGATCTGCAGTCCCCTTCAGATATCTAAAAATGCGTTTAACTGCAGACACATGGGATTCTTTAGGATTGGCCTGATATCTAGCACATAAACATGTAGAAAACATTATATCCAGCCTACTAAAAGTAAGATACATCAAAGAACCTATCATTCCTCTATAAGTCCTAACATCAACAGCCTTTCCCGAAGGATCGGTGCCAGTCTTAGTACTAGGTGCCATTGGGGTACCAATCGGTTTACAATTTTCCATTTTGAACTTTCGAAGAATATCAAGAATGTATTTAGATTGATTGATGAAAATCCCTGATGAAAGTTGTTTGATTTGTAATCCGAGAAAGAAATTCATCTCTCCCACCATATTCATCTGAAAACGTGACACCATTAGGTTTGAAAAATTCTTACAGTATTTAGGAATTGAAGAGCCAAAAATAATATCATCCACATATATTTGAATTAGAATGATATCGGATTTCTCCCTTTTAAGGAATAAAGTGGTATCGACCGTACCTTTTGTAAAAACTGACTTGACCAAAAACTTAAATAAGACATCATACCAGGCGCGAGGAGCTTGTTTCAGTCCATAAAGTGCTTTGTCGAGAACATATACATGATTCGGTTTCTCTTGATTAACAAAGCCTTCTGGCTGCGAGACGTAGACTTCCTCCTTGAGAATGCCATGCAGAAATGCTGTCTTCACGTTCATTTGAAAGACAGTGAAGTTCTTGTGGTGTGCGTAGGCCAGAAACATCCGAATTGCCTCTAAACGCTCCACTGGAGCATAAGTCTCGTTGTAATCTATTCCTTCCTCTTGCCTATATCCCTTGGCAACAAGTCTTGCTTTATTTCTGATAACAGTACCATCTTCATCTTTCTTGATTTTGAAAACCCATTTCGTACCGATAATATATTTACCTTGAGGTTTGGGTACGAGTCTCAGACTTCAAGTGCTTCAAACTGATTCAGCTCTTCTTGCATTGCAGTCACCCAATCTGAATCAGCAAGAGCCTCTGATACGCGAGTAGACTCGATCTTGCTCATAAAGGGTTCATGCATACACATATTCATAGAAGCAGACCTAGTTTGCACCGGTTTTGTTGGATCTCCAATGATTTGGCTTATCGGGTGCTCTTTGGTCCATTTGTGTTCATGAGGGAGTGGATTGTATGTAGATAGATCAATATCATCATATATGAATCCACTGTTATCTTCTTCAGGTTGTTCAGTAGGAATGAGGGGTTCAGTTTAAGTAGTAGGTGCAGAAGTCTCAGTGGGTATAGCTTGGTCAGTCTGTAGATCAATCCTTACAGAACACCCTACTGATTCAGCAACTTCTGTCTCTTTATTATTGGTCACAACTTCAACTGTCGGAGTAGGTAATTGAACTTGAACTTCTTGTTGAAACGGGGAGTCAGATTCAGTAGAAATATCTGAAATGGTTGCATGAGTAGTCATTGAGTATTCCATCCTGTCAACCACAACAGATTTAGTCACATTAGATCCAAGAAATTCATCATAAGACAGTTCAAATATTAAATCTAAATCAGATAAATGATTTGTAGACGTTGATGGTCCATCTGATTTGTTCGCTTGAGAAACATGTTCTGGACTGATTTACCGAGAAGCTAGTACTCCGGTTATCAAGGGTTCTGAACGAACGTGCTTAGAAGCCATTTCCTCATCAAATGTAACGTTGACGCTTTCAACAACAGTCTTTGACTTCTTCAAGTATACATGGTATGCAGTAGATGTAGAGGAATAACCAATAAAGATGCCCTCATCCGCCTTAGCACTGAACTTGTTCAGACTCTCTCTGTCGTTTAGAACATAACACTTACATCCAAATGTATGAAAATATTTTATTGTCGGTGTTTGGTTGTTGATTAACGCATACGGAGTCTTCTTAAATTTGTGGTTTATTATGGAATGATTTTAAGTGTAGCACGCAGTCGATACAACTTTGGCCCATAGAAATAGAGGTAAGTCAGATTGGCTTAGCATAGTTCGAGCGGCCTCGACTAGCGTACGATTTCTCCTTTCGACCACTCCATTCTGTTAAGGTGTGCAAGCAGCAGAGTATTGATGTGATATCACGACCGATTCGAGATATTCTTCGACTGTTTTGTTCTTAAACTCTGTACCGTTGTCAGTTATGAGAAGCTTGACTGATTTCTGCAGATTCACCTAGGCCGTCTTTAGGAATGTAATGAGAACATCGGGTGTCTCATATTTTGAGCGGATAAATTTGACCCACGTGTATCGCGAATAATCGTCCACGATAACTAATATGTACTTCTTTCTGCCTAAGCTTTGCGTCCGCATAGGACCACATAAATCCATATGCAACAACTCTAATGGAGAGCTGGTACTCGGTTCAGGCTTTGGTTTGTGCGGAGCTCTCTTCATCTTACCTTTTTCACACGCTGCACAAAGATGTTCTTTGACATACTTTAGCTCAGGAAGTCCATTCACTAACTTTCCACTGATCAGTTTATTGATGTACCGAAAATTGAGGTGAGATAGTCGTCGATGCCATAACCAGCTTTGTTGCATCGAGGCTTTTGAGAGTAGACACACCTGCTTGTCAGTCTGGACGTTTGACAAATTGATTGTGTAGAGGTTGGATTTTCGTGTGACGACCAAGAGTTCCTTGCCATCTTCAGTGCGAACAGAACACCTCTTGGCCTTGAAATTTATCTCTAAGCCTTTGTCACAGAACTGGCCAATACTGAAAAGGTTGTGTCCTAAGCCTTCAACGTAGCTCACCTTCTTAATCATGACTTTATCGTGTACCATATCACCATACCCCAGAATTGGTGAAAATTGATCGTTACCAAATCGAACTGTTCCGTAGTATTTCTCTGTATAGTTGGTCAACATACCTTTCTGCCCGGTCATATGCTTCGAACACCCGCTATCCAAGTACCACATATGACGGGTCTTCACAAGAGAATTATGAAACAAGAGATTTAGGTACCCACTTATAAATGGGACCTAAGGTGTTAGCACATGATTTTGACACCCAATCAAATTTGGGTCCGCTTTGCTTTTGAGAACCAAATGAAGAATTAAAATGATAAGAGTGTACATGATATGTGCCAAGCCAAAAGGCAGAATCTTTACGAGAAGCATAATCATGTCTATCATAATTTGAAAACTTTCTACCAGACCGACATAACTGGAATAATTGCTGCATAGAATATTTCTTTCTAGAAACAACAAGATTAGGTTTAGAAATAGCAACATTCGCAATCAAAACATCTTTACTAGTAGTAGTCTTATTACAATCAACACTAGAAAAAGATTTAGCGGTGTCGTCAATCTCCTGTTTTGGTTGCCATTCAGGTTTAACTCCTAGCCTTTTCTTGCTCATATCTGAAATATTTGAAACTTTTGAGTTAGAATTGTGAGAATCAAATGAATGCTTCTTCTTTGGCTTACCAGTAGTAATCGGTTTCTGTGAATGCTGAAACTTCTTCTTACCTTTAGTTTTCTTAGTTTTCACAGAAGCTGATTTATCAACTTTCGTTGATGTTGCACCTTTCTCAAACATACTAGATAATCCAAAGGAATTCACAACAAAAGACGAATGATTAGGAAGTTTGCACTAAAATCAAATTGATCAATACAATCATCTAAAACACTATCAGAGTTTAGAAAATCAAACCCTCCATCAGTTAAACCAAACATATCATCAGATTTTGAAGCCTTAGTTGATTTAGAAAGAACAGTATTCGTAAGCACAGTTGAAAACACTTTTTGTTCAACATCAATCAAAAGTCTTTCATCTGCTAAAGATTTCTCAAGTTCAGAAATTTTACTTTCCAAAATGAGAGGAGGGACGTAAAGTTTACCTTCAACAGGCTTAGCCTACATTTGTTTTACAGAATAACTCTCAAAAAAATCATTTGAAAGAGATTTTGATTGAACAGAACTATAACTATTATTCAACTTCCCATAACGAAATGGAAGTTGAAATTTAGATGTGTTCTTTCGTTTTTCGGTTTCCTTGGCTTCATCCTCTTTAGACAGTCCAGTCCAGAAAACTTTAAGGTCAGGGTATCGTTGAGAAAGTCTTAAGAATGTAAAATCATAAAGTGTTGGCACTTCAGATATACCATTTTTAAGGTAGTGAGAATTCTTATAACCAAGTCCCCAACTCTCTTTATTCTCTTTGGGTTTGTTTAGATGAATGGTTTGTTCAGTTTGACCCAATGAGTATAACTTCTCTTCCAAAGCTTTTAATTTTGCAAGTAAAGATTTGTTTCTTCGTAACGCGAAGAATACATTCTCGTAAGCTCTTTGAAATCAAACTCACACATTCTCAATTTAGAATTTGTTTCAACAATCTCTTTAAGAATTATGGTCTTTTCTTTTGCGCTGGTGTCAATGTTTTTATGTAGAGTCTCAATCAATACTTTCTTCTCAGCAATATCCTCGCTAAGTTTCTTTATTGATTGGTTTTTGTCATTAATAACACCCTTTTCACGTTTAAGTGTAGACTCTAATTCTTGGAGTTTTGTCATCATGGCATGCATTTGATTTATGAAATCTGATTTAGTTAAATCACATACCTCTTTGTTGTCCTCTTCATCGGAATCAGCTTTAGCTTCTATTTCCAGCTTGCCCATAAAGCATAGGTGTGCTGTCTCGTTCTTCTCTTCATTTTCATCTTCTTGGTCTGAATGATCTAGCCATAACTCATCTTCTGCCATCAATGCCTTTCCAGCCTCCTATTGCTTGGCTAGAAGCATTTTTTTCTTGTAGTAGTCGGAGTTCCGGACTTTGGGTCTTCGGAAGTCTTTGGCAAAGTGTCCAAGTCTGCCACAGTTGTAGCACTTTGGAGGTTCTTGCTGATTGGTCTCTTCAGCTTTATACCTTTTTCTCTTCTGTCTTCCTTTCCTCTAATCTCTTTCCTTCAAATCTCTCCTTGTGAACATAGTTACTGGGAACAGATGTATACCTCTGACTGTTCGAGCTAGGCTTTTTGTAGAACTTCTTTTGAAAAGCCTTGGTCAATATAAGCATAGCCTGCTTTAGTTTTTCACAGTCATCAGAGTTCGCTTCACTTTTAACCTCTTCTGATTCAGACACAATCATCTTCTTATTCTTCTTCTTCACAACAAGAGCAATTGAATCAGCAACTGTCTTCTCAGACTATCTCTTTTCATCCATGATCTCATCCACCTCTTCCTCATTTTGCTTGAGGGTTTCATAGACCTCGTGAAGTGGAATATCGTTCAGATCTTTTATTTACTTCATCTGTCTTGTAAACCTTTTCCATTCAGGTTGAATAATGCTTTGGAATTTGACATTCAGTTCTATTTGTGATTTATTGACCTTGTTCTTGGTTAACTCATTCATCAAGGTCACAAGTCTGTCATATGTTTCTGCTAGAGATTCTCCAACTCTACCTTTGAACTCTTCATAGTTGTTGAGGCAGTTGGATATCTTGAGCTGGTTTCGAACTTTTGAACCAAGCATCATTTTCTCCAGTTGATCCCACATCTCTTTGCCTGTAGCTTTGTAGCTATCAATCTTCACATATATTTCATTAGTGTTGCCTTGAAGAATGAAAGATTTTTCTAATCTATCAGCTCTTTCTCTCTTTAGGTCTTCACCATCGAGTTCATCAAACTTAAGTTGATATGGTATCTACTCAGTGCCAACCATACGAGTCTTCATAACAGGTGGCATAACTCCTTCATTTAAAGATTTCCTGATAAATTCACCCAAATCATGTCTTTCTATGAAGTCCATGAACCGATCTTTCGACTGCTCATACTCTCCCCTGAAGAGTACTAGTGGCTTTGTGTCAGTTCCGATAGCTAGAGCTTCTCTTGATGTCATCGATTCAGAAAGACTAAGTCAGGAACTGGCGCAAAAGCACAATTTGCGCTAAGCAAGGCTGGCGCAAAAGAGACTTTGCGCTACAAGGAGTTGGCGCAAAAAGGGACTTCGCGCTAAGTGAAGCTGGCGTAAAGAGGATTTTGCGCGAGAGGCGGGTCGCGTGAAATGGAGGTTTGCGCGAGTAGGTGGTCGCGCGAAGTGGAACTTTGCGCGAGAAGTGAGTGGCACGAAATGGAGGTTTGCGTGAGTAGTTGATGGCGCAAACCGGGGTCTTGATTGTTTCGACCGGTGTCTTGAGTGGCGCAAAAGAAGATTTGCGCTAAGCACTGAGTCGCTTATGAACTGGCGCAAAACTTCAATGTCGCGAGTTCATCCCTGTAGTTTCGAAAAATGATTGATTCACAAATAAACCTATTTAGACTTCGATTAGCAGTCGCAAATTTTGACAAATAGACCACTAACACTTCTAGAACAGATTACAAGCTTTTGATCTAAAAAACAAACACTTTTTGAAGATTTGATCGATGGAACAGTGAGTTTGAACTCGTGAACTGATAGATACCAAAATCACAAAATTGGAATCGATTAAAGTGCTATACTGAAATTAAACTATACCAAATCAATCTAAAACACTTTTCGAATACAACCTGATCGATTTCAACACCAATAACAGACTAAAACTCAAAAAGGATTTTAAAGATGAAGAACAGTGTCGAGTTCTAGTTTTTGATTTGAATCTGGTTTGAGGCTCTGATACCAATTGTCGGTCCCTTATCTTTGATCAAGTTGTTATCAAACAATAACAATCACAAACAAATATGATTAACCAACCTGTTAGATTACAAACCACGGATTACAGATTTGATGTTTGCGTTTTTCTCTTTGAAGCTCTCTCTATTTTCTCTCTAGAATTGTTTTCTGGATGAACAGTAACACGTAGGCTTGTTATTGATCTATATATCTTACTCTAACAACTAACCCACCTAATATCTAAAATATCTTAAAATAAAATATCCTAAAATATCTAATAAATAGATATTTAGGAATAATATAAAATACTAAAAACAAACTTTGACATTTTATTACAAACGAACATTAGTCTAATATTAAGAGTGACTTTCCAGCTTTAGCTTCAGATTTCAATCTTTAGATTGGATGATCTTGAATCCAATAAATCTGTGATCTAACAATAATCTGTTTCAACCTCGAGCAATTCGTATGGATACGAATTATTGCCTTAGAAAAATTTCCAATTTTTCATGCGAAATCTGAGCAATTCGCATATACCCTTATGCGAATTCAAGGAATTCGTATGATACTCTGATGCGAAAACCTTACTTTTCGCACGAAACTTTATGCGAAATATGTCCTTCAACCAACTTTTCGTACACCAACGTATGCGAAATCTACACAATTCGTATAAAGGCTTATACGAATTCCGTACTTCAACTTCAGAAATCACTTTCTATGCGAATTCCACTGCAATCAAGGTCATTATGCGAGTTCTTCATTGAATATGCGAATTATGTAGATCTCAATCCAAAACTTCAATTTTTACTCAAAAATCGATCCAAAACCTTTCAATTAGACTATGAAACTTTGTAGATTTGATCTCGGTCAAGGTATAAACATATTACAAACAAACAACTACAATCAAAACGACAAAAATTACAACTTGATCTTAAGAATAGTGCGTCGACCTAGTGAACTCCAAAACTTACAAAATCTCAAAATTAATCGAGAATTACAGTGCAAGATCGATACAAACCAATACAAAATTTGTCTAAAACATCAAACGAACATAGTAGACTCAATTAATCTCACAATTACACACAAAAATTCAAAATTCGAACAAATGTCTACGAACAGTGGTGCGAAACATTTTCTTGAATGATTTCGATTGAATTCAACTCTGATACCAACTATGTGTCCCACAACGACAAGTTCTTATCACAAATTATCAATCAAGATGATAAGATTAATCAATCTAAACAATTTTCATTAAGATTGGTTGGTCCCGAATGTGCTTAACAAGTTTGTAGAAGGGGTTGAATACAAACACAAGTTTTTAAAGTTTAATATATTGTTTATTGATAATTCAAACACAATTTACAAGTCTGTTGCGGAATAAGATTAAGTATAACTCAATCTAAACAAACTTAAGAAACACTAAGATGGTTGAACAAGAATATAGAGAATGGGAGATTAGAGAGTATAGAAAAGAAGGGTTTCTATATTTTAGAAAGATGAAGGCTTAGGGAACTTCAGATGGAGAGTTGATCTTTCTATTTATACCCTATGCATTAAATGCATGGCAGAGCACTTTACATGTGTCCATCATTGATTTGCTGAGAAGGTCTGACTTTGGGAGACATGCTTTCGGTCGTATCATGAACAGTGTAGTGGACAGAGTTGTACGAATTTTGGCAGAGGTATGTTCGTTTTGACACATCGTACTGGGTGTGCAAGGGAAAGACAAAAGAGACTTAAGGCATAAGTTAAGTGATCATCGATCGCTGAATATCTCTTCGTTCAGAGATGCAAAGAAGTTCAACTATCGATGGAGCTTTTTCTCAGGTTTCTTCGTGTGTGTAGATTTGTCTTTGCTTCACTGATATCGGCATTAGGTCACTAGTAGACTTGTCTTTGTTCAGCAACTTCATCTTCGATTCAGCTATGAACATCTGTTGACGCAAAACTTGTCTTCAGGGATTACGTTTGATTGTTTATATCATAAACTATCAGCGATACTGAACATACTCAGTATTTAACAACTGATAGTGAAACACTAATACATATGAATGTTAACAATAAAGATCATCAGTGATAACTGAACAGACTCAGTCTGATCGCTGATGATGAAACACTAATACATATTTATTAAACGTAATTTTCACTAAGTGTAGAAAAGGGTTTTATCAAATCACTGAGAGAGCGTGGATCAACAATCTCCCCCTATTTTATAATGACAAACTAACTGAAGAAAATTACTTTTTAATTCAAAATAAGGAATAATCAGGACTCATAACATACATGTCCCAATTACTATTTTGAGGGATCTTTTACAGTACTGATAGGGTTAAGTACTTCAATGAAATTTTCATTAATTCAAAGAAAGAATTACAAGAGATGAAAATATAAAGTACAAGTGAAGAACTAACTACTGTTAGTTTAACTAATAGATTACAGGAAGTAAGAGACTAACCTATCAGCTATCTAGAAAAGACTTTGGAATATTGATCATATAGTTAGGTATTTCTTCTCCTCTTTGCCTTCGATATGATGATTATTGACGAATGATTGATTTAATCGAATCAGCTGATGGAGAGAAGTCACACCATAGACACAAAAGATCTTTGAGATGATTCAGAGGACATATGAGAATCTCAGAGACTCTTTGAAATCTGAGTACCCCTTCATCATCTCTAAAGAAGATTCCATGAGGATTGTTGAGTACTTGTCCGGGTATATGTGGTCTACCAGGAGGCAAGGATAGGTCTAGAACTAAGAGATCAGGAGGAGGTCCGAACAATGCTTCCTTTGAAAATTTGATGGAGGTGTCGTTTCTGATAGCAGCGACATTTTCAGAGGAGGAAGAAGCAGGCTTTCTTTTGGTTTGCCTTGGCTTAGGAGGAAGAGCAGATGGCACGTTTAAGACTGCAATGACTCTGTTGATGAGGGCATCTATGATGCCTTCGACATGGCCTCTGTAGATTGACTTTGATTTCTTCAGTGCATCTTTGAACTCTAGCCATTCCATGTAGCCAAAACTGTGAAGCTTTGAAATGAACAATGCCTTTGAGCTTGCATCCTCTCTGGTTATTTCCATGGTTACAGAAATTCGGTCCTTCTTTTTTCTTCCAGAGATGACAACGGCTGTTATTTTCAGTGGGTCGGAGCGATAGTTGACTTTTTGCTTACACCATTCGACTGAGTTATCTCTAACCTCTTGTTCTCTTGAGCACTCCTCTTCAATTACTTTTAAAAGTGCAGCTTGAACTTCCACTGGATTCTTCTTTAATCGTTTGTCTTTGACCTGAGAAGATTGAACCTTAAGAGCAAGAGTTGCGTCTTGTTGGCATTCAGCAATCAACTTCTCAGCACTGATGGATTTTTCTATCTCAGCTTAAGTAAGGAAGTCAATCTCATTTGATGATTGTTCAAGAGGGATTTTCAGTCGTTGACTCTCCAGATGAGAGATCATATTTGTTCTTTTGTTCAGTTCTTCCTCTGACCAATGAGCTGGTCTAGAGGGCCTTCCTGGGTGGAGTAGGGCTTCTTCTTCTTCTTCATCAATCTCCCTGAATGAGATTGGGATTATTTGTTCTTCAGCTGTAGAAGTTGGGATTATTTGTAGTTCGATTCCCTTAAGCAAGGGAGAAAACTGTCTAGATAAGAAGTGAAAAGGAGTTAGTGTATACTTTTGGGAAAAAGAAAGATAAAGGCTTAGAAAGAGACAGGGGTGTGGTAGGTATAGAAAGATATGGGTACGATAGAAAGACATACCTGAGAAGGATTCTCCCCCTCAGATTGTGAGACTATGTTCAAGTTTCCCTCGGCATCTATACCCTTCTGCTTGCCTTAGGAAGGAGTACCTGAAGAAGTTTCACCTCTCCCCCCTGCTTCTTTTGTAGCTTCTTTCGAAGCTATCGCTGAAGTGACGTTAGTAGCTGAGAACCAAAGAGATTGGTCTTCCTCATCGTCGTCCTCATCATCATCAGCTTGTTGCTCCTTCTCTTGATCATGAAGATCAAGATCTTCATCATCTCCTTCGTCCTCCTCCTCTTCTTCTTCATTTAGAATTTGAGCGAGTGCAGAAGAGGGAGGGGCTCGGTCAGCAACCTTCTCCCCCTTAAACTGAGAGGGAGGTTCTTCCGTCTTGACTTCAGCTTCCGCTTCCTCAACATTTTCTTCATTAAGTTCTTTCTCCCCCTCTTTGTCATTATCAACGAGGGAGAGATCAACGTTTTGAGGGGCAAATTTTGCAGGAGCCAGAGACCGGACATCAGTCTCCAAATGATCAAGACGACCTTCGATGACAGGAATGTCTAAAGTAGCCTGATGAATGAATTCAACGACTATATTCAGATATGTACGATCATTCTCTGTAAAGGAAGGTGTGGTCGTTAGAGCTGGTTCATTCAGCTTGGCAAATACCTGCTGAAGGACCGTGGTGCAGGAGTCAACCTTACGGGAAAGGTCACGAACATCAGTGTTGAGTTTGACGTAAAGTCCCTGAATGAGTTAGACCTGTTGATGAGTTCCAACAAGGTCTTCCTTGATCTTGACAATGTCCTCCTGAACAGTTGTTATTTGAAAAGAATCAGCATTGGAGTAGGAGGCAGCAGTCAACCTTTTCAGCTCCTTACCAGCGAGATTCACAGCACAAGTGGATTCCTTGACAGAGGTGGTGAGAGATTCCACCTTTTCAGCAAGAATGTTGACATGAGTGTCAACAGTTTCCAAATTAGGACCTACAAGGAAAGTTAGTGGATGAGCACATGATGCTCAGGCTTATATGGAGAGATGGGAGATGGGTATGGGGTTTTAGGAGTACCTGAATTATCAAACATGTTGAAGAAGTGCAAATCTCCTTCAAAATTTTGACTATCAGGCCCTATTAGTGCAACATGAGGTTGTTATGAAAGAGATGGAGGGTTAGAAACCAAAGATATAGTAGGAGGAGTAATGGGGATAGAAGATATTTGGATAGTGGAAATTACCTCAGGTGGTTGTTGAAGAACTGAGGAGATGGGGGTCGTCACAGGGATAGTGTCAGCGATTGTCATCACTGACACAGTTGTTGTAATAGTTGCAGAGGATGTGGAGGAGAGACCCACGAAACCATCCAAAGTAGTTTGTTGAGAAACTACTTCAGGATCAGAACCCGAAGGGGCGATCTCCTTGGTCTTTCTGGCCTTCTTAGAGGGACCAGGAAGAGCAGTTGATGGTCGTTTGAGAGCGGTGGTAGCGGCAGGGATAGCAGGAGAAGGAACCCCCTGTGTGGCCGCTGAAGTCGAAGAATATAGAGTGAGACGGGTGCGTAGAGTTAAGAGACTTACCTCGTTGGCGACCGGCTTGATCTCTAGTGATCGCTGACCTACTTTTGAAAAAGTACCATCGTGAGAAGTTAGGTACTTGTCAGCTTAGAGAAAGTGTAGGTACGCGCAGATAAAGCGTACATATGGGATCTTGGGATCCCTCTCCGTCTTCTCTATCTTTGACTTAAGATCATCAAAGATAGCACCAGCGTAGTCAAAGTGTTTGCCACCAATGACTGAATAGCCCATCTGTAGTTGAACTTTGCTCGCCTGATCCTGGGAGCCAAACTTCCCACTCATACTCTGAATATTGTGAGAGAAGATGTAGTTGAGTTGGGAAGGCATGTTTGCCTTTTGGATCTTGGTCCGACGCTTGTTAGGGATTGTGGAGCGAGGCTTGTTGTCCCAGCAATATTCCATGTCATCCAAGAATTGGATGAGTTCAGCGTTAGTAAGGAGTGAATCAAACCCAACTTTGGTCTTCTCAGGGAATCGAAGTGCCTTCCTGAGACCATAAGCAGTGAGGAGACCTGAACCCAGTTCAGTTGTGAAAGAGATGGCAGGGACCACTTCACCCTTTTTGTTGGTGTGTGTCCCAATAAACAATCATTCAATCAAGTAAACATATATTCAACACAATAAATCAAACCTGATATTGATTAACCAAATGATTCAACAGGTTACAAGTTTGAAATCGAAATCTCTCTTTCTCTCTGTCTTGTTCACGGCGCACCACCAACAGCCTCCTCTCAATATTAATTTCTCTATTTTAGATCTCTCATGTAGATATGTTTAGGTTTACCTTTATGCGCATTGTTCTTCTCGGCATTATGGTTATGTACACATGACTTCTTTCCTTTCTCGTCTTTCTTCTCATTTTCAACTGGTTTCTTCTTCCATACCAGTTCTTCTTCTTCGTAACTTCTTCTTCTTCTTCTTCTGTATGTATCTGAACAATCTACATTGTCATCAAAGAAAATGTTAGTAGTACGAATTTGATCAAATGATTAGACTAACCTTCTTGAAGAAACAAATTTCAAATGTGAGCTTGAGGCTGTCTTTTTGAAGTCAGATGAATTATTTCTAGGTGTGTGGATTTGTGACTCTGGAGTAGTTTGCTCAGTCACCACCACCTTTGAAACAATCTTTTCAAGCTCTTTAATCTTTGAAGCAAAGTTGTCTCTTTCTTTAGCAAGTTGGTCAATCTCTTTCTTGAATTCAGACTTCGCTTTTTGATCTTTCAAGGCACTTTCAGATAATTCAGATAGCTTGACAGTCAGCTTTCTAATCTCAGTTTCAAAGAAATTTCTCTCTTCTTCAAATCCCTTCTCAGCATCATTTCTCTGGCCGGATATTTCTTTAAAGAATTCAGTGTTCTTCTGTTCAATGGCCTTCTTTTCTTTGGCAAATTTTTCCCTTTCCATAATAATTACTTTCTCAAATTCAGAAGTCTTTTGAGAAAGCTTTAAACATTTCAGCTCAACCGCCTTCTTTTCGTCTGCACAATTTCTCGAAAAATCTGATAATTTCTTTATAAATGCTTTCTTTTCAATTTCAAACTCAGATCTTTCTTTGTCCATCTTTTTCTCCAGATCAGATATCTTCTTATGAAGATCAACATTTGCACTCACCAAATCATTAACATTCTCATTGTTCTCAACAAAATCTAGTTTCTGGATTTCAGCATTCAAGGCAGAAATCTTTTCTTTTAGTTCAGAGTTCTCAAATTCCAGAAACTTTACTCTTGAAGACAACTTTGGTCCTGTCTCAATCTTCTCAATATGTTCCCATAACAGCTTTCCTGTAGCATCTTTGTTGTCTAATGTAAAGAAAATCTCTTTTGAAATCTCTTTTGACATTCCTTTCATTAGAAAAGATCGAGCTAATTTGTCAGCTTCATGCCTTTTTCTTTGCTCGTCTGAGTACATATTGAGTGGTAATGGAAGCTCCTTTTCTTCTCTTTCTCCATTATCATTTATAAGATTAAAAACTTTCCTTGGAGCTGTCATACACCCTTCCCTCAGAGATATTCTAATAAGATCCCTTAATGCATGTTTATCAATGAAATCTATGAACTGTATTTTCCATGCATCATACTCTCCTTTGAAAAGTACCGGTGGCTTCTCATCAGTACTGATTGAAGGAGTTTCACTAGAATTCATTCTGATAGAGATAAGCAATAAGAATCTGATATTTGATCGTTAGTCCAGATAAAATCACACAATACTGAAAATCTTAGAATGAAATTCAGAAAAATCTGATCACGAACAGAACTTTGTCCCCCTTCGCAGACTTAGCACGGGGGTCCCGCTAAGTGAACAGTAAGAAAGACCGAATAGTGAACAATGAATAGTGAATAGTGTGAACAGTACTTGCGCAAAGTGAAGGTTTGCGTGACACTTGAGTTGCGCAAAGTGGAGGTTTGCGCGTCACTTGGGTTGCGCAAAGTGGAAATAGACCGGAACTTGCTTCGACCGGTATGATGTTCGACCGGGAACTTGTAAAGACCGGTATAACTTTCGACCGTGAACTTGCAAAGACCGAATGGTTGTTCGACCGACAGTGTGCTTAGACCGATAGTGTGCTTAGACCGATAGTGTGTTAGACCGAGATAGATTTTCGATCGGAAATGGATTAGACCGATATTAGCTTAGACCGATAGAGGTCTTCGACCGGTAATGATCTTCGACTGGTAAGAATGACCGATAAAAAGCGATCGACCGATAAAACACAAAGACCGATAGCTCTTATGATCGGGGTGGACTGTGTGTGTACCGGTTAAATGCTATAGACCGATAAAAGGTATTCAACCGGAAGTGGAAGACCGATATGTTCTTGATGCAGTATCGACCCAGAAACCAACAAATCAACCCAGAAATCAAACAAAAGTTTGAATTAAACTGCCAAACTTTACCAAAACAATCAAACAACCAACTAGAACAAATTCCAATCAATTAATTTCAATAAAAACCATCTATGAAGGATTCGATTGGAGAGTTAGTGCGTTTTTGAGAACTAACCAGAATTGCCAAAAACACCAAATTGATAATCAAAATCAATGCAATATTCATATCAAACAGTACCAAATCAATAGAATATGCATATCAATTACAACCCAATATATTAACACTTGAATGAACAATCACACAATAAAAAATTATGAATCTTTGACAGAAAACAGAACCGAACAAAACTCATTCAATCCAATTTGTACTTGCTCTGATACCAATTGTGTGTCCCAATAAACAATCATTCAATCAAGTAAACATATATTCAACACAATAAAGCAAACCTGATATTGATTAACCAAATGATTCAACAGGTTACAAGCTTATAAACAAGATGATAATGCAAACCTGATATTGATTATCTAAAAGATTCAATCGATTACAAGCTTTCTTGATGATGAAATCAAACTAAATCACTTTCTGCTTCTCTCTTGTTCACGGCGCACACCTCCAAAACAACCTCTCTCTAATTATTAAATTCTCAATTAAGATCTCTAACCTAATTAACTCTAACCTAATCTAATTTATAATAGGGCTTAGCTAAATGGGCTTGGCATGGCTTGGGCCCAAAAGCTAAAACTATTAACTAAATTATTTAAAAACAAAAAGACTAATAAGAAAATACATAAAACAAACTTTGACTATTATTACAAAGTGACCCTAGACTATTTGTTGAGACGACTTTATCAGCTTTGACTTCAGATTTCCCTCTTCAGATAATTATGATCTTGAATCCAATAAATATGTGCTTTAACAGTTGGTGATAGTGGTCTCATCAACGGTGAACCAAAACTGTTGTAGAAGAGTCTTGGAAGGTTTTGGGTCTACAGTGAGAGCGTAGGCCAAACAAGACTGCTTCAGAAATGCAGTTGCATCCACTAAGTGTGGGTATTTCTCAGTGTCAAAGTCTAACCTGGCGTGATGGTTGTTCTTAGGGACCTCGGATTCAGAGACGTTGAACTTGACGTTCTTGGAAGCAATGAGTGATGCTTGGGCCATTTCTGAATATAGAAAGAAATATATTGGAGAGAAAGGTTTAGACTCTAAAAATAATTAAATTTTTACCAGTTTCTGTATTTAGAAAGAAACATAGAAAAAAAAAGTTATTTTTAGAGTAAAACAGTGTTATTTGTGAAGAAGAAAGAACATGTAGAAAACCAAAAGTTTTAGAGAAGATAAAATCAAAAGAAATGATTTTATTGTTTGAGAAAAATAGTTTAAAATCCATAAAAATGAAACATGTAGGATTTTAAGAAGAAGTTAAGAATGAGATAAACAAAAACCTGTTGATCTTGAAGAGATGAAGTTTCGAAGATTGGAATGGATTTGTTTGCTTAAATGCCTTGGGTGAGTTTTCTTGCTTTGAAAGTTTGAAGTAAGCGTGAAAAAGATAAGAATGAAAAAGGCATTCTTTTTATATGAGGAGAGAGAGAGAGAGAGAGAGAGAGAGAGAGAGAATGTGTGAGGCGGGAAAACAAATGCTCATCATGACATGCACACGTCCTACGAAGTTGATTGGATAGAAGGGCAACGGAAGAACGTGTTAGAGAAAAAGGCATGTCATGGATTGTCGGTTCAACTGACGTCATAGGAGAGAGAAAAAAAACGTTTCATTTGTACTTTTTGAAATCAACCCTGAAGAAAAGTCAGAGATAGGCTTTCTTTTTGAAAGAAATGCTGATCAAAATTCAGAGATAGGTTTTTATTTCAAAGGATCACTGATGAGAAATATCAGTGATATTTTTTGTTTATCAAAAAGCTTTTAATCATTTGAAGAAAGATTAGTGATTAAAGTTTTGATTTTGAAAAACGTCTTACTGAATGAATATTTAGTGATTGAGAATGATAGAACATACCTGAGAGTCAGAGATATTTGTTCAGAGAGTAAGTGATGAAGGGGAACTTAGTATTACTGACATAATGCATGAAAGATGAAGTTACTCTTCAAGATTCAGCATTCCAAGCTCACTGATGAGAAAGTTGAATCTTGTCTCATCAAGAGGTTTGGTGAATAAATCAGCGAGCTGATAGTCAGTGGGGATAAAGTGAAGTTCAATATCACCATTCATCACATGATCGCTGATAAAATGATATCTATACTCTATGTGTTTTGTCTTTGAATGTAACACTGGATTATTTGCTATAGCGATAGCACTAGTGCTGTCGCAATAGATTGGAATCTTTGATAGTTGAAGGCCATAGTCTAATAGTTGATTTCTCATCCATAAGACTTGAGCACAACAACTTCCAGCGGCTACGTATTCAGCTTCAGTTGTGGAAGTGAACACCGAATTTTGCTTTTTACTCGACCAACTTACCAGCTTTCCTCCCAGAAGTTGACATCCACCAGTGGTGCTCTTTCTATCAAGTTTACAACCTGCAAAATCACTATATGAATATCCTATTAGATCTAACCCTGAGTCTTTGGGATACCAAAGACCGAGGTAAGGAGTTCCTTTCAGATATCTGAAGATTCGCTTGACAACGATCAGATGAGATTCCTTGGGTTCAGACTGATAACGTGCACACAGACATGTAGAGTACATGATGTCAGGTCGGCTTGTTGTGAGATACATCAGGGACCCTATCATTCCTCTATAGGCAGTGACATTAACAGGTTTTCCAGTTGGATCCTTGTTTAATGTCAGAGGAGGTGCCATAGGAGTTTTCATCGCTGAAGTTTGAGTTAGATCAAACTTTTTCAGCATATCTTTAACGTACTTACCTTGGTTGATAAAAATACCTTTTTCAGATTGTTTAATCTGAAGACCAAGAAAGTACGTTAGCTCACCCATCTTACTCATTTTGTATTCTTTCTTCATTCTTTCAGCGAAACGAGTACACAGAGATGGGTTAGTAGAACCAAATATTATGTCATCGACATATATTTGTACAAGAATAATATGACCTTTTATCTTTCTGAAAAAGAAGGTATTATCAATTTTACCACGTTCAAAATTTTCAGAGATAAGAAAGGATGAGAGAGTGTCATACCAAGCACTAGGGGATTGTTTTAGACCATAGAGAGTCTTATCCAATTTATAAACATAATTTGGATGCTTAGGGTCAGAGAACCCTGGGGATTGTTCTACATAGACTTCTTCATTCAGTTTTCCATTTAGGAACGCTGATTTTACATCCATTTGATATACAATGAAGTCTTTGTAAACTGGATAAGCTAAGAAGAGTCAAATTGCTTCGAGCCTAGTCACAGGAGCAAAGGTTTCATCATAGTCTATGCCTTCCTCTTGTCTTTATCCCTGAGCAATAAGTCTAGCCTTATTGCGGGTTACAGTTCCATGTTCAACTAACTTGTTTCTAAACACCCATTTGGTGCCTATAACAGTTTTATCAGATGGTCTAGGAACGAGATTCCAAACTTTGTTATGAGTAAACTCAGTCAGCTCTTCTTGCATAGCGTTGACCCAGTTTGGATCTCTAAGGGCATCATCAATTTTCTTTGGCTGTATTAAAGAAAAAAAGTTAACAAAGAGGCAGATATTACCTGAACTTCGACGAGTCTGAATACCTAAGTCGGGATCACCAAGAATTTGATCTATGGGGTGATCTCTGGTCCATCGTTGAGCAGGTTTTTGAGTGTCAGATAGACTATTGGTATCAGAGAGGTTTTCAGACGAAGATGAATCTGATAGAGGGAGTGTGTTTAGAGGCTCAGCTGAAACCCATGAGGTGGATTCAGCGTTAGGAAGTATGATGTTTGGATCATCATCAGCAACTTGAGGATATGTATGCGGATGGTTTGAGAAGAAGGGTTCTGTTTCTCTGTAATGAGAAAACATCCAAGCATTTAGCTCTTCATTGTCAGCAATTGGTTTAGAATTCGTTGAGCGAGTTTCTTCAAAGGTGACATGAATTATTTCTTCCACAGTTTGTCTTCTCTTATTGAAGACTCTGTAGGCTTTGAAGATAGAGGCATATCCGAGAAATATTCCGTCATCAGCTTTTGGATCAAACTTTCCAAGTAGATCTCTGTTATTTAGAATGAAGCATTGACAACCAAAGATATGAAGAAAACTGATAGAGGGCTTTCTTCCATGAAATAGTTCATAAGTTGTCTTTCCAAATCGCTTTACTATCAGCGATCATTTTGAGTAAAGCAAGTAGTATTCACAGCTTCAGCCCAAAATTGAGTAGGGAGGTGAGAATCGTTGATCATTGATCTAGCAGCTTGAATGATCGTTATGTTTCTTCTTTCAGCGACTCCGTTTTGCTGAGGCGTTCTCACTGAAGAAAAGTTGTGAGAAATTCCCTTGTTCTCAAAGAAATTGTTCAGATAACTGTTTTTGAATTCAGTTCCATGATCACTTCTTATTGAACGAACAGTAAGATTATTCAGCACTTCCATCTTTTTAACAAAGGATATTAGTTCTTTTGGAGTATCACTCTTGCAGCGAAGAAAGATAACCCATGTGTAGCGAGAGTATTTATGTACAATTGGATATTGACAGGGCCAAACAAATCCATATGCAAGAGTTAAAGAGGACTTGTCACTGAGGAAACTTGTTTAGATTTGAAACTAGATTTTGTCTGTTTTCCTTTTTCACATGTTGAACATAGAGATTCCTTAGCATATGAGTGCTGAGGAAGACCAGAAACCAGTTCCTTAGATGAGAGAGAATTCAGGGTTTTGAAGTTTAGATGAGAGAGCCTTTTATGTCATAGCCAGTTGACATTAGAGGAGGCTTTAGAAAGAAAACATACGTTTTCAGTGGTAGTAGAGTCCATATCTATTACATAGACATTTTCCTTACGATAACCACTGAGAGCAAGTTTTCCATTCTCATTTACCACTGAACATGCTTTCTTGGTAAAGCGAACTTCATAGTCTTTGTCACATAGCTGACTGATGCTCAGAAGATGGTGATTCAGTCCATCTCCGTATGCGACTCTTCTGAAGGTAGTTGTCCCATTGCTGAGGACACCAAACCCTCGGGTATATCCTTTTCCATTTCCACCAAAGGTCACTGAGGGACCTTTCTCTTCCTTGTATTCAGTGAGTAGGTCTTTGTGTCCTGTCATGTGATGAGAGCATCCACTATCAAGATACTAGATGCCTTTGATCTCTGCAAACATAAGGAAGATTAAGCGTTTTTTGGTACCCATTTTTCAATGGGTCCTTTAGGGTCAGTGGAGATGGAAGGTTCGTCAATATTCACATCAGATGAAGATTCAGCTTCAGTGGTAACCTTCACTTTGGTTAATTTCTTAACCTTAGTGGTATTATTCACCTTGGTCGATTTCTCAGCTTTGGTGACCTTCTCAGCCTTGGAGGCATTCATCTTCACTTTAGTTGTTTTATCAGCTTTAGTGGCAGTTGGACATTTACTAGCAATATGGTCAGTAAACCCACAATGATAGCATTTTCTATATTTGAAGGTGGTTTTAGGACCATGAGTAGTAGGATTTGAGAATTTGAGATGAGCAGGGCCAGCTCCAAGAATGCCTTTAGCATGAGATCTGGGAGGAACTTTCATTTCTTCAGATCTCTTAGGCTTGTGATCAATCTTCAGCTTTGGAGGACAAATATCAAAGATTTATGTCACAGAGCTAGAAGATTGATTTACTGAAAGTTTAGAAGGAACATTCAGTTTTGCTTTCTTGGTAACCTTCTGAGGATGGGAAATGGATTTTCCTTTATCTGTAAACTTAGAGTCTTTAGATATTTCCTCAGGGATGGGATTAGAAGAAGATGAAGAAGAGCACTGAGCATAAGAAGTGTCAGGGATAGAAGAGACAAACATTCCAAACTTAAGCATGGATCTGTCTTCTTTAGGCTCATCCTATGGTTTCCAAAAACCAAGACCAGTTCTGTCACTGGCAGGGATCTGAGCACTTAAAATCTCAGTGATCTTTGTTGAGGATTTGCACCATCCATCAACAGTAGCCTTTTCTGCTTTTAAAGCAGTGATGGTTTTTGCCTTTGCATCTAGTCCGACTTTCTTTTTGTCTTCATCACTCCACTGTCTTATCTCCTTAAGAGTATAGCGCTCAGGGACAGCAGGAGTGGTGGTAGTAGCGGGAACGACGCTTATGATAGTGAAAGGTTAATAAGGTCCAAGTGCTAGGTAATCAGGTATAGTAGGGTCTATACCTTCTAGAAATAGCATCATTCGATTCTTCCAGAGAGCAAAGTTATCTCTGCTAAATCGAGGAGGTTTAAAGAGTGAACCATTATCATTGTAGTTTGTGTTTGTGTTAAGTGCCATTTAGAATAGCAAGGAAGAGAATAAAGCAAAATCTTGTTTATTAGATTAAACAGTCCGCTCTGATACCACTTGTTGGTCCCGAAGGTGCTTAACAAATTTGTAGAAGGGGGGGGGGGGTTGAATACAAACACAAGTTTTTAAAGTTTAATAATTTTTTTATTGATAAATCAAACACAATTTACAAGTCTGTTGCGGAATAAGATTAAGTAGAACTCAATCTAAACAAACTTAAGAAACACTAAGATGGTTGCACAAGAATATAGAGAATGGGAGATTAGAGAGTATAGAAAACAAGGGTTTCTATATTTTAGAAAGATGAAGGCTTAAGGCACTTCAGATGGAGAGTTGATCTTTCTATTTATACCCTATGCATTAAATGTATGGCAGAGCACTTTACACGTGTCCTTCATTAATTGGCTGAGAGGGTCTGACTTTGGGAGACATGCTTTCAGTCGTATCATGAACAGTGTAGTGGACAGAGTTGTTGTACGAATTTTGGCAAAGGTATATCCGTTCTGACACATCGTACTGGGTGTGCAAGGGAAAGACAAAAGAGACTTGAGTCATAAGTTAAGTGATCATCGATCGCTGAATATCTCTTCCTTCAGAGATGGAAAGAAGTTCAACTATCGCTGAAGCTTTTTCTCAGGTTTCTTCGCGTGTGTAGATTTGTCTTTGCTTCACTAATATCCGCATCAGGTCACTAGTAGACTTGTCTTTGTTCAGCAGCTTCGTCTTTGATTCAGCTATGAACATCTGTTGACGCGAAACTTGTCTTCGGGGATTACGTTTGACTGTTTACATCAGAAACTATCAGCGATACTGAACATACTCAGTATTTAACAGCTGATAGTGAAACACTAATACATATGAATGTTTACGAGAAAGATCATCAGTGATAACTGAACAGACTCAGTCTGATCACTGATGATGAAACACTAATACACTGAGAGAGCATGGATCTACAGAATGATTACCAAATGAGATGACCAATAGAAAACTTTGAAAATAAATATGTAGAGAGAGAAATAATATTTAATATTATAATCAATGTTGGATTCTCCAAAATGGGAAATCTGTTGGAGATGAATGTAACTTTTTTTGGGGGGATTTTGTCTTTTTATTCTCCATTTTAGAGAATTTTTTTAGAATCTGTTGGAGTCTTGGAGATGCTCTTAGGAACCTTAAATATTTTAAGAACTTAGAAACCACCTATTGTGTGATTAATTCATCATGAATATTTTATCACGTTATTCATCATGAATACTCACAAAAATGATGATTTCTGAGTTCCTAAAATATTTAAGGTTCCTAAATGAAAAATTATTAATTAAATTAAATTTTCAGAATTCCTTTTTCATGTTCACCTAGTTTTTTCATTTTTGTTATGTTATTTTTTTAGGAAAGACACAATGAGTAATGGTGGTTACTTTTTATTCATTTGTGTTCATTAATTTATGTTCATTTATATTCGTTCGTTTAGCATCTTAGTGAACGGACATAAACGAACAAGAACAAACACATTTTCTTAATGAACGAACATGAATACAAAAAATTTTGTTCACCTTCGTTCGTGTTCGTTCGGTTCGTTTACATCCTTATACACATCACACAAAAAATTCACAATAGTTGACTTATTCCACTAAAATCAACGTTAACTCCATAAAAATAAAAGCATATCAAATTTGAAGTTAGAGGTCAGTCCAAATAAGAAAGTGAAATATCGTGAGAATGTAATGAAAGAAGATTCATATTTGAATATAAAAAATCTATCTGAATATGCATATGTGAACCAACGTTATAGATTGTTTATGTGTGTTCATATATATTAAGTCAGATTTTATAATAATCATTGTATTTATTGGCTTGGTCTATTACTGTGTTCTTAGTCGTGTATACTGTGTAGTTTTGGCCAGGGTATTTAAGTCCCTTGTGGCTTTGTTGTTTGTAAGGAACAAACGCATACTTTGAATAGATTGATACTTTGCGCTTTCAACTCTCTTTCTCTACTTTCTCTCTCTACGATTTGGTTGATTTTGGGATTATCAATTGGTATCAAAGCCATTCTAAATCTCAGAGAATTGAGAGAAACATTTTTCGATTCTGAATTTGGGGTTTAATCAGAAATTTTGATCTATTTTCTTGATTTTTTCAAGAAAATCTCATTTTTTGATTTTCCATCAAATTCGGACTGTTTTGTGAATGAATTTTCTTGAATTTTAGTTCGTTGGATCTGCTTTTACTAGGAGAACATTTTTGGTTCACATCAGATTGCAAGAAAATCGATTTTTGATCTTCAATTTTGAGGTTTTTCGAATTTCTGGAAAAGTTTTTGAAGCGTACTGTTCTTTTCAAAAAAATTTGATTTTGCGAGTTTTGATTGAATTGTTTGATTCAAAGTGTTTAGAAAATGTTTTTCAATCATATCTGTGTGAGAAATTGTCATTAAATTCGAATCTGTAATCGAATTTGGAGGTTTTTTCTTGATTTTCATCGTTTTGCGCCAGATCTGAAGTTTGCGTGAGTTCATCAAGATTTGCGCCAGTTCATCCTCAACTTTGCCCAAGTTTCATCAAGTTTTCATCTTCAGGGTTTCAGTTATTCACGCAAAGTTATTTTTGCGTGACAAACATCTCGCGCGAGTACAAGTTTGTGCTATTAACAGCTCACGCAAAACTCACTTTTGCGTTACCTTCTGTTCAATCAAATAGAGGTTCTCGTCAACTTCATCTCACGCAAAACAAGTTTGCGCCAGATTCTTCTCAAGCAAAAGTCTTCTTTGCGCTAACTTCGTCTCGTGCAAATCAGTTTTGCTCCATCTACTTGTCACGCAAAGAAAGGTTCTCATCAACATCATCTCACGGTCTATTTTGCGTCATCAGTACATCACGCAAATTCAAGTTTGCACCACCTACATCTCAAGAAGTAGTTATATTTGCGCCAACCTTGTGTCATGCAAAGTTTGTCTTGCGCCATCAACGCTTCACGCAAATCTATGTTTGCGCCATATTCATCAAGAGCAAAAACTCTAGTTTGCGCCAGCTCTTCTGTTTCAGACTTAGCATTTTTTCTGAAGCTTTTCTCTATGGATTCTACAAATTTTGTGTTTCAAGCTCAGTTCTACAAGAGTGATATCATAATGTCATTAGGCACAGAAACTCGTCCTCCAGTTCTGGTGGATGAGAATGAGTTCACTCAGTGGCAAGATCAGTTTCTCAATTTCATCGAGCGTCAAAAGAACGGAGATGACATTATGAAGATTCTAACTGAAGGATCTTTTGTAAAACCCACTCTGGCTTCTGGATTATCAAAGCCTACCGTCGAGTACACACCCGATGAGTTAGTGCAATATAAAGTTGATCGTGATATAAAGGCAAATCTGATGCTAGCCTTGCCAAATTCTATCTACAATAGGATTGATTGTTTCAAAAATAATCCTAAACTAATGTGGGCACAGCTAGAGAAGATTATGCTTGGGTTTACAGTTGCAACACAACTTTGGCATACACGTTACATGAACAACTTTGAAGAATTCAAAGCCAAAGATGGGGAGTCACTGAAAAATGTTTATCACAAGTTCTGTGCGGTAATAAATGATCTGAGAAAGATAAAAGTTGAAAAGACTGAGCTAGAGACAAATCTGAAGTTCCTCAATGCTTTGCAACCAGAATGGAATAAATCTTGCCATCGCTTGAGGAATGATGTCGGGATATCTTCAATGCAAATCCAAGATATGTATGAAATATTGTTGACAGATGAGTGCATTGTCAAGGATAAAAAGGCCAAACTTGACAAGAAGAATAAGAAAACAGTGGACCCAGTTGCACTTCTCACAAGCAAACTAGTTGAACAAGCTTTGACTGAGAATGCTTATGATGGTGCAACTGATGATGATGGTGAGGCTCTTCAGAAGGCGATGATTCTTCTCTCTCAACACTACAACAAAAAGTTCCAACCTCGTTCGGGTTCCAACAATCTTCACTTCACTTCTGGATCTAAGAATGTCAAAGTGACCGAGGATAAGAAATCAACTGCATGCTTTAACTGTGGAAAGTCGGGTCACATTGCTAAGGAGTGTCGAGTGAAGAAAGTTCAGGATTCGGCATATTATCGAAAGAAAATGGAACTGGCCGAAAAGAGAGAGAATGGAACTGCTTTGTTAGCTGAAGAAGAATTTTGGCTAGATCACTCTGAAGACGAAGTTGATAATGTGGAGATTGCTCATATGTGCTTCATCGGAGATGATCAGAGTAATGATGATGAAGATTCCACTGATGAAGATGAGGTACCTTCTGAGTTTGATTACACTTTTATTTCTTCACAGATGAATATCATTGTAACTACTTTACATGATTTACGCTCAAAGTTATTATCTGAAAAACATTTAAATTCAGAAAAGTCAAATTTGATTGATAAATTACAAATTTCTTTGAAAGATGAAAAATCTATTTTGGTTCAAACAAAAGAAATCTTTCAAAAGAAATTGAGTGATTTAGAAAAATCAAATATGACTTATCTTGATTCTTTGACTGAAATGACCAAATTAAAAGATAATTTTTCAGATAAAATAAATGAGTTGGAAGAAAAATTATATCGAAGGAATCAAACTGAACAAACTATTTATTTGAACAAACCAAGGAGTTATGAGTCTATAAAAGAAAAATGGGGACTTGGTTTTGAAAATCCACATTGTTTAAACAATGCTATAGAAAAATCCCCTACTTTATATAAATTCGATTATCTAAGTCTTGCTAAATATGCTCCTCAATTTAAAATTGATTGGGTAAATAAAAAGCACGTATTAGATATCGAAAATGAGAAAAGAATGAATAACAAGAAAAAGGAAATTTCTTTTGTTTATACGCGTGAAAATGCCAAATATTTTCCCGAAAAATCAAAGAAGAGCATAAACAATTTAAATGACATTTCTCCCATTAAATCTTCATTATCCGATGATTATTTTGATATATGTGCTACTAACACTAATAAAGAAAATATATCTCCAGTTTCTTATGACTCTAAGAGATATATTCCTCCATTAGTGTTAGAAAGCAAAATCATTAATCTTGAAGATAAAATAGAAGAACAACATATTCAAAAAGAAATCGAATCAGATGTTATTTTTTCTTTTATGATTTCAAGTCTTGAAGAAAAATTAATTTCTCAAAAACAAGATTCTGTTTCTGATTTTTCTTCTGATTTTAAGGAAAACAAAAAGAAAGTTCTAAAATCTGAAATCTTTTCTCAAAATTTTTCTGACTCCGAGGCCAGTTCAGATTTATTAACTGATCAGTTGGGTTTCATAGGTAAAATTGTTTCTTCTGATTCAAATCTTAAATCAAAAATTCTTGATGGATCTTTTACGCTAAATGATGATTATTATAAACCAAAGCATAAAATAAATAGGTCAAAGAAGTCAAAGAAACAAGCTAAAGTCATTTCTGACAGTTCTAATTCTTCTGATTCGAATATTTCAGATAGGACTTTGAGGAATCATTCAAGGTAGATATGGAGGGTCAAGCGGACATCTGATGAATCTACGACTGATGAGGATAGATATGTAGACAAAAACTATAAAAGTGATTCATTTGCTGTTTGTAATAAAATTTCAAAATACTCAATAAAGCAAATGATTCAAATTTCAAAAGATGTCTCATATTCTTCTTCTGATTCTAGTTCAGATGATTATGCTTTCTCTTCTACTGATGATTCTGTTCATTCAGCTGATTATTTTTCCCGTGCTTTCTATGTTAAATCTAACAAGTTTTCTCCCATAAGAACTGCAACTAACAAATTTGGACCCAAATTTAAGTGGGTACCAAAATTAAAGATTGATTCTAAGTTGCAGGCACCTAATGTCAAGGGGGAGTAAGAGAACAATGGTTCTTGAGTAAATCAGCTCAAGACCCGCAACTGAATGTCAAGATTATGGCTTCTAAGTACATCAGCTTAGAACACGTACTTCAATGTACTTCGACTTCTAAACATATCAGTTTAGGACTCGTTCTTCAATGCATTAAGCTTCTGGACAAATGAGAAACTGTGAGTGCATCTACTTTATTCCGCTGCATTTATCTCTGACTATGATGTTGTTCCAGTTTTCTCATATATTTCAAGAATCTGAGCAAGTTCAACCAAAACCTGAATTTGTACAACCCAAATCTTTCATATGAGTCACAAATTTATTATACATTATGTGGAAGAAGATATTATTGAATTTTATTTTGTTCCGACTAAATATCAATTTGCCGAATTCTTTACAATTGTCTTAAATGAAAAATGTTTTTTTTTCAAAACTCGGCATGTTGAATTTAAAAGTTTAAATCTTTACAAATTTTATTCTATAAAGTAAAAGTTTTACAGTTTTTCTTTCTTTTGAATAAAATGTGTGTATAGGATAAATTTTCAAGTTGCTTTGTTTATATCGAAGTTTTATATGTTTAACTTTCAAGTCTTACAAAAGTCGAAAGGTCAGCAACATGTTTGAAACTTTTGAAAATGCTTTAAAGATGTGATTCGGAATATTTATAGTTTACAATGCTTGAAAATCCTAAGAAGTCTGAATTATGGATCGTAATGAAAATATGGGCTAAGCACTTAGATGTAAAACTGGGTGATTGAGATGAATTATATATATAAAATACAGAAATCTCAAAGTTTAAAAGTTTGTACCTGTGACCTTTCTGGTTTGGGAAAGTAAGTTCTGTGGGATGCTTGTCATCTGGTCCCCTAAGGTCAATTGGTCTGGGAGTGATCGAACCCAAATCCTTCTATAGAATCTGATCGAAAGTCATGTTCTACTGGTATGAATGGGTTTAGGATGTGTCGATGTAGCCTTTCTGATCTGGGAGAGTAAGTTCCAAGGGGTGCTTGACACCTAGTCCCCTAAGGCCAACTGGTCTGGGAGCGGCTGACCCAAATCCTGCAATAGGGTCAGATAGAAAGTTACGTTTACGGCATGTTCTTTACTTACCAAACTTTTTGATTAAAAGATGCCAAAGTGCACAAGCTTAAAAGATGCCAAAAAGCACATTCATATGAAGATGCCAATGTGCACACTGCTAAAAGATGCCAATATGCATACTGCTAAAAGATGCCAATGAGCACACATCTCATGATACTTGGTGATATGTTTGAGTTGCGAGAAACCTATAAATTTGTGAAAATCTTAATTTTTGATGGCTTAGTGTGAGTACATGCAAAGTTCTCTATTATATTTTTAGAATTGCATTTTCTTGAAGCTAATCGAAGTTCGCATGCTAGCACACTGAATAGATTGCTGAAAGTTTTTGAAACTGAACATGTCTTAACTTGATATGCATGAAACTTGTATCTCTATCCAACAACATACATTTAATTTCAAATGATCGATTAATCTGTGATATTTTACTGAGTATAATTTAATTTGTTTAGTGTTTAAAAGTTTATATGTTTAGTTGTTTCAAAATACATATTCAATATATTTTTCTTTCTACGTTAATGTTTCATTCCTTGTGTTCTCATATCTTTGTAAATGGGTCTGTGCATTCTTCAAGGGGTAGTGAATAAGGAGAATTTTCTAAAAGATCATATCTCATATTTCGAGGGGGAGTATTTGTTTTTCTATATGAATGCTAACTTGAATTGTCATATTTAGTGCATTTGTGTAGGGGGAGTCAAAGAGCTTAACAGGTGAAATTTTTCTGATTTCAAGTCAGCTTTGCGCCAACAGTTGGTAGCGCAAAACTCAACTTTGTGCCACCTTCATCTAGCGCAAAACAATCTTTGCGCCACCAACATGTAGCGCAAAACTTCCCCTCTTTCTCCTTTATTCTGATTTTGCAGATCTTAAGCTGTCTCGTCTCCAACATTTGCATGACCAAGTTGATCCAGATCATCAAGGTCATGAGGGGGAGAAGTTAAGGAGAAGATAAAGAGACAAAGAGTTCAAACGTTTATCTGCTGCTCAAGATTCGCTCAAGATTCTATTCTCTCGGCTACTAATTCTTTTGCTGTTCCAACTCCGACCACTATAGTTCATTCAAGTTCATTTGAAAGAGGTGTGTCGTCTAGAGCACAAGCTGATGAACCGACTGTTCTTTCAAGCTTTTTACAAACAGGTCCAGTCTTGTCAAAGCAACAAAGGCAACATATATTGAAAGATACTGAGAAGAAATTTTTTTTTATCAAGAAGCTTCGATAAGTCGCTTAGATGGTCTATGTTGATTTAGAAGATGGATATTGAAGACCACAGCGCAAATGATTACTAAGGGGGAGATTGTTAAGTCATATTTTATAGTAATCATTGTTTTTATTGGCTTGGTCTATTACTGTGTTCTTAGTCGTGTACACTGTGTAGTATTGGCCAGGGTATTTAGGTCCCTTGTGGCTTTGTTCTTTGTAAGGAACAAACGCATACTTTGAACAGATTGATACTTTGCGCTTTCAACTCTCTCTCTCTAATTTCTCTCTACGGTTTGGTTGATTTTGGGATTATCAATATATGTATATGTAATGGAATTTATTAATGATTCATATAAACCATTCCTTCAACTTTTTTCTGACCTTCTCACGATATTTAGGTTTTTTAGAAACTAGAGTGGGGCCCGTGCTTTACGCGGTGGTGATAAAAAAATTTATGCGAGTACTATTAGACCGAGTTAAAATGAAACATATTAATTAGTTAACGATTAATATAATACAATGTAAAAAAGAAACGTATTTTCATAAGTGGTTAATTTGCATATATTCATAATGCTTTGTTACGATAAGTTTGAGATACACCAGTAATAAATTTTGTTATTATGTTATTTAGAACTCAAATGACATGTCCCACACCATATCACTATTATTGAAAATATTATAAACATAAATTAGTTGATCAATATGCAACACGAACCGCATTAAAAACCGCAATAGCAAGTTATTATTGTAATTCTTTCCCAATAAAAATATGATTGATATCAACTATATAATTTGTCAAAAATGCATCATCTCATCTTAAGCTATTATAGTAACTCTTTCCCCATAAAAAATAGAATTAGTATCAACTATATAAGTTATCATAGATGCATCATCTCATCTTATCAATATATACTCACGCTTCTTTTTCAATTTAAAATCTTCTTATTGAAGCGGGATAACCAAAACGAATACCACATTTTAATATTTAAGAATACTCAATTTTTATGATGTCATGTTGTAACACCCTGAAAATAGGGGTCAATTTAAACCTGAATATTTGTGAAAAGTGTGTCACCCTAAACCGGGGAATATAGTATGGTGTTTACAAATTCAAATGAAATGAAGAATATACATCGACAACCTAATAATCTAAATTAGTCTAAATTAGATTAAAGTCGGTTTTCGTTATTCTTCCAAAATGGTATACCACAAAACAAATCGCGCTGGTCTGTAAGTCTCCCAAAATGACCACTCTCGACCACTCGGTCGAACTCTCAATCCTAAAAAGCCCCACCGCTAGAATTACCTTCCATACATGACATTTAAAGAAAAAGTGTTAGGCTAAATCAACCAAGTAGGAAAACCAACAACAATCATATTACATTTAACCCAATACCAATTACCTTTATGAGCTTAACCCCTCTAGGTCTATCGCTCAAGAAAACACAAAGTCAACCCCTCTAGGTCTATTCTCGGGAAGCTCTAAAGCCTGAACTTATGCACCAAGGAATTACATCTTACTGCCCATGGGACGCTGCCCGACCATATAGGTCTACACCTTACTTACCATGGTGATCGATGCCAATTCCGTGCTAAAGTGATGGAACTCAACGTCAAAATTACAACATTAAGTCCACCGTGCCTATGGATCTATTGCACTAAAACCAAGACCAAGACATACTCTAATACAACAATATTGGTCTATGTCTAGCAATTTCATACCAATAAGCATCCATAGACAACTTACCAAGTTAATGGATAGAAATTCACATATGAACCAAATCCACCATATGCCAATATAAAGCTTGTCTCAATAATAAAACCACAACACATGTCTTTAATTCAAGATCCAAACCTTCTCAAAACCCTAATTTTACTTGGGTTCATCAAAATTCCATAAAAACAAAGATAATGATAATAGAATATGTAAATACGATAATCATCCTTTATTCATAGGCCAAATACATTTCCAAACATTTTTATCCACACCCAAAACCCTAAAATCTCTTAAAATCAAATTTTAGGTCAAAAGTTTACCAAAATCCAAAACCCCATAGTTTGAGAGTATGTAAGAGTTTAAATACAAGAAGATTACCATGTATGGAGTTTAAAATGTGAATGTACTCACCTTGTTCCATATAAACAAACCCTAGATGATGAGAACTTGGGAGAAATGGAGATAAGCTTGAACCTTTAACCACTTGGGTTCTTTAAATCAAAGCCAACCTAAACCAACCACAAGACTTCATTTAATGTTCTCATCTATGAGGAATCTATGAAGAGATAAGATAGACTTACCAAAACCTCCAAGGAAATCGCACCCTAGAAGCTCCAAGATGAGAAAATGGAATAACAATCGGTTTGGTGAGCATTTAAGGGCCTAGGGGCCGACCGCGACTATGCCTCGTGATTTATGACAATGTCATTCTCGCTTGGCATTGTCGCCCGGGTTCAGCTCCCCTCGGTACACTCTTGGCGATTTTGCCCTGCGAGAGTGACAAGGTGTCATTCTCGCAGGCATTGTTGCCCCACCAAGCCACCCTGAGTTACACTCTACACGATTATGCCCCGCGAGACTGAAAAAGGTGTCACAATCACGGGCATGGTCACTGGTGTGGTACCGAACCCGATTTGTGGAGTTTTTCTTCCCGAAAGCCTTCGATGCATAGGTTTGGGATACAGCCAACTCGCTACAACATTATGTTTTCCCACAAAGCAAGATTTCTAATTCAAAACACGATTGTCTACTGACTTGAGGAAATAAGGCAATAAATTACATACCCGAAATTCCGGGTGTTACAATCCTACACAACTTGAAAGCGATTTCGTCCTCGAAATCTTCGCTAGGTGAAGAGGTGAGGGTACCTCGGCTTCGTTTCGTCTTCGGCCTCCCAAGTTACGTTGGCACCACGATGGTGCTTCCATTGAACATGACCATTGTGACCTCTTTGTGACGAAGTTTCTTCGTCTTCTTTTCCAAAATCGCGTCGAGTTCTTCGACGCAACGGTTTCCTTCATCAACTATAATCTCGGAGAGTGGCATGACAATCGTGGAATGTTTTGTGAATTCCACTAATTTCCGGTGGTAACTCCAACTGATACGCTTGGAGCCCTACATGCTAAAGCACCGTCATTGGCCCAAGGAAACGGGAACTCAACTTCATGGGCTTTCCAAACCGGATTATTCCTTTCCAAGGGGATACCTTTAGCATCACACTGTCTCCCACTTGGAACTCTATCGGTCGCCTCTTCTTGTCGACATAACTTTTCTGTCGGTCCTGAGCCGCTTTCAAACACTCGTGGATACCCTTAACCATGTCATCCGTTTCTTGGACTATCTCTGGTCCAGAAAATTGTTTCTCACCCGCCTCGAGCCAGCACATGGGTGTTCTGGACTTTCGTCCGTACAAGGCTTCAAACGGTGCCATACCAATACCTGAGTGGTAGTTATTGTTGTACGCGAACTTCACCAAAGATAGGTGTGAGTCCCAACTACCCCCGAAGTCGATCACATGAGATCTCAACATATCTTCAAGTGTCTGAATTATCCACTCACATTGACCGTTAGTCTGGGGATGGTAGGTTGTACTCAGCTTCAGACGCGTACCCAATTCTTTTTGTAAACCATCCCAGAAATGTGACGTGAACCGATTATCACGATCCGAGACAATAGACAATGGTATACCATGACGAGATATCACTTCATAAATATACAACTTTCCTAGCTTGTCCATGACCAAAGTTTCCCGCATAGCTAAGAAATGGGCGCTTTTGGTCAATCGGTCCACTTTCACCCAAATTGTGTCATGACCCCTTAAGGTCCTTGGCAATTTCGTCACGAAGTCCATGGTGATATTTTCCTATTTCCATTCAGGAATCTCCAAAGATTGTAAACTCCCATAGGGGCGTTGGTGCTCTGCCTTTACTTGCAAACAAGTCACGTATCGCTCCACGTAGCGCGCCACATCAAGCTTCATGACCGACCACCAATAAAGCAATTTCAAATATCTGTACATCTTCGTGCTTACCGGATGGATATAATACTTTGACTTATGGGCATCCTCGAGATGAAGTTCCTGATTGCCCCTGTTGGATCATAATTGCATTCAAGATTAAAGGTCTAAACTGTATTTATTTGATAGTTAAAGTTAAGGGTTTAAACTGTAATTGTTTGATAGTTATAGTTAATTAGAGGGTTTAAATTTTAATAGATTAATAGTTATTAGCTATTGGGCCCAAGCCCATTAAGCATTAGGAAGCCCATTAGGCCTAGGTATTTAAAGTTTTGTTTTAGTTTAGTTTTAGGTTAACTCTGATAATTTCTAAATAGTAACTATACGTTTTCTCTGTATTCAAAGGGTATCAAGAACACTCAAGGGTTTGATTGTTTATTCAAGGGATTGGTATGTAACTCTGATTTATATATCTCTTGATTATAATTGTGTTGCTTGATTACTTGATTGATTGTTTACCAACTAGATTAAATCTGGGATAACAAGTGGTATCAGAGCCTAAGAATCAATTTTTTTTTACTGTTCATCGAATATTACTGTTCACCGAAAATCACTATTCATGCGAGTACTGTTCATTCAATTTCATGAATCTGTGTTATCGCATCCGGTCGATTAGTTTCTGATTATTTGGTATCTGATTACTGTTGGTGTTTATCGATCGAAGGATTGATTAACTGTTTTCTGATTACTGCTAGTTTAATTGTGTTCATCGGTCGATTAAAATTTCTGGGTTTGGTTTCGGTCGAATCCCAGAAATTCATCGTGTTCTTCGGTCGATTCATCGTGTTTATCGGCCTTATAAGTTAATCGATCATATCTGTTACTGTGTTTATCGATATTATTGCTTTGACCGATAGTTATTCGACCTGAGCCTTCGACCGAGAGTTTGTAAACACCGGTCCTTACTTCAACCGGGTAGTTGTGATCTCCGGTCATTCCCTTCCATCGGACCTTAGCATTCCCCGGTCTTCTCTTCGACCGGGTAGGTGCATCGACCGGACCTTAGTGGTTTCCGGTCTACCATTCGACCGGGTACTTGCTACTCCGGTCTTACCATTCGACCGGATACTTGTATTCTCCGGTCTTGCCATTCGACCGGGTACTTGTTACTCCGGTCTTACCATTCGACCGGGTACTTGCTAGTCCGATCTTACCCTTCGACCGGGTACTTGCTTACTCCGGTCTTTCCTTCGACCGGTACGGTTCACTCTCCGGTCTTACGTTTGACCGGTCGAAGCACTTTTTCCAGACCTAGACAAATTTTTGCAAACTGTAATATGGCCTCTCAAAGTCAAAAAAAAATTCTCTAGGGGCGTTGCCCCCATACCCCCGCAAGGTATGGGGGACAAAGTTCTGTTCGAGATCAACATTTTCTTTTTGTATTATTTGAAGCTTTATACTGATTGAAAGGACTGAAGGTTAATTACTAACAAGTGGTACAGCTAAGATGTCGAATCAGCTAATGATGTCTGAAGGTTACAACCTTGATTTTAACAACATGACTCTTTCTGAAGTAAGAGCAAAGGCTAAACAACTTGCTGGACGGTTATCAACATCATCTCGCATGATTGATGAGTATGACAAAGAGGACAAAATGCTCAAAGCTGAGAACAAGGCTTTACAGATTCAGAACTCATCTCTTCTTATTCAGATCAATGCTTTAAAAGAAAATTGAAAAGATTCTGATTCTTTAATTGACTTTGCAGGAATAATTGAGTCTAAAGAAAGAGAGATCTTCGATCTTCAAGTAAAGTTGAAAAGATCTGAATCAAGCTCTACATGGTCTAAGAAGGATGCAATGCAAAGAGAGCTTGAGGAGCTTAGAAGGAGTACAAGTGTTGCAAGAGATACTAGTGAAGGACTTAGAAAGATAAATTCTCAACTCTGTGTGGACATAGATAAGTTGAAAGATAAAGTTCTCATTCTTGAGGTTGAGATTGAAACGCTAAAAGAAAAGGCAACCCAAGACAGAGACAATACAAAAGCTCAAGATGAGATGTTGAAGATTGAAAAAGAAAGAAAAGAATTCGCTAAAAAATTCTCTGACTTCTCCAGAAAAGCTTTTGAAGAGAAGAAATCTTTAGAGCTTAGATGCGTTAAACTTTCTCAACAAGTTTCAGACTTTGAGAAGGTTATCATTCTAGAGAGAGAAAAGGCTGAGAATGAGAAGAAGAAAGCTGAGCTGAAGAAAGAAAATATAGACTTTTCTGAAGAAAAGAAAATATTTGAGACCGAGATAACCAAGCTGACAGGAAAGCTATCTGAATTGTCAACAAACATCATGAAGGAGAAGAATGCAAAATCTGAGTTGCATAAGAAGTTTGATCTGATTGAAAAGGAAAGAAACAGTTTGTCTTCAAAGATAAAGGAACTTGAAGAGATCGTATTCAAGGTGAAGTTGACTGAGCACAAGACGCCAGAGTCAATAGCTCAATCACCAAGAGATGATCTAGCTGATTCAGATAGTTCATTAAAAACAGCTTCAAGTTCACATTTTTCAAATGTTTTCTATAATCCTTTCTATGATTTAGATGATTGTCTTACTTCTAAATCTACTGATCAGATTCATCCTTCTAACCTTTTCTATGACAAAAATGTTGATGGTTCAGGCAACTTCAAGAAGACTAAGTCTCAAAAGAAAAGCTTCTGGAGAAGGCATGATGAGAAAGAAAGAGGAAACTGGATCTGGAGAGTTAAAGGATCCTCGGAGGAGAAGAAGAAAGAAGAATCATTTGTGCATACATCACATGCTAAATGGAACTATGCTACAAAAGGTAAAACTTTTGGCAAACCTGATCTGGTTTACACTATTAATCAACTGATCAGGTTAGCACAAAAGAAAATTAGTTGTTCCTACTGTGGCTCAAATGATTTTGTCAGAAAAGATTACGTTAATAACTGGTATGGTTCTTACTTCATATCTCTCACTAGAACTGCAACTAACCCATTAGAACCCAAATACCAGTGGGTACCAAAAGCTAAATCTGTGTTGCAGGCACCCAAGGTTTAAGGGGGAGAAAGAACAATGGCTTCTAAGTAAATCAGCTTAGAACCCGTACCTCAACGGAATATGGCTTCTAATCACATCGAATTAGAACCCGCACTTCAGTGCCTTATTTTTCTGTTTTTTTTCTTAATCTTTAAAAAAAAAAATTGTCTAACCGTGATATTAACAGATTTTTGGATACTTAAATGCTTATCTGACCGTGTGTTCTTAAAGATAAATACTTGCGTTTTATCTTGTCAATATACTTTGTCAAGTATTCATACACATAACGGTTCAGAACAATCTATTTGACTTTGTTATTACCATGTATCAAAAGTTAAATCTTTCTATGGTAATACTCACGTTATTTGTATTCACTGTTGATTGAATCAAATGTCATTTCATGTGCTTTCATTGCAAATATGTTTATATATTGTTCATATAAACAACATTCATTTTTGATTCTCCAACATATTGTTCTTCATGACAAAACTCCTATGAGCTTAATTGTCAAACTCTTTTAGTTTGAGGGGGAGAATTGCATCGTCAAACATCTTCTGTTTTGACATCTCCGAATATTTTATTCTTCATATAACAAGTGGTATTTGTGCTTACATGTACAAACCTCCTGTTGAACAACATGTACTTTTAGGATAATACATGGGATTCAGTGTGTGAGCTTAACAGAACTTCCATGGATTCACGATAACCAGTGTTTCCTACCCAGGAAGTATTCCCTGAGTGATTGAGGGGAGAAGGGTCAAAAGAATTGAGTGATGGTGTGTGAAGAGGTAAAATGAAAATGAGAGATTGGTTAGACGTGAGCATTAAAAGAAAGAGGGTGAGAGATCAGAGTAAAAGAATATTAAACTCTGCACCAAACTTCTTTCTGAGCCGGGCAGCCACATAATCTGATTGGTTCACATTCTTTGGTGACCATCATTGAAAAAGGCAACTAGCCCATGCCATCTCTTGAATACAACCCCACCGGCTACTCATTCTTTTCTCAAAAAGAGAATGTTTCACATTTTATGGGGACGCAGCACATACGCTATTGGTTCTTCATTTGGAAGATACTAATATTGAAAAAGAAGGAAAGTTGCCCCACCTTCGAACCCTTTCTCATGCACATTGAGTCTTTGTACAATTTGTTGCTGTCTCAACAAGTTTACATACTTTGAGCCTATACTGAAAAGCAATCATCTATGCTTAATTTTTTTCTAACACATGCATGAGCACACAGAAATTTGTTTTCTGTCAGAACGTTCATAGATAACCATGTGTTATCAATCAGATTAGTACAAAGATCAATCCAATTCAATATCACAATCAAATTCACACTCAATTATACAAAACTCGATCAAACAGTAAGTAGACATCGTTCGAACAAAAATTACAAAAAATCACAAATTGACTATCAAAAATGATTTTTCTGTGAAATTCAACAACACAACTATGTTCTAAGACATTTTTCGATCGTAATCCAATCCAAAGATTTTCCAAAAACACATTTTCACACGAAAATTCAATCAAGACTCGTAGAATAGAATACGAACTCAAAAATACTCAAACATGTTGAATCCTATGCTCTGATACCAAATATGATCCCAGTTTCTAGCTTTCTAAAACAAACACAGATTATCAAAATGCCATCTGTATTGAATTTAAAAGATTACATCTAAGTCACATATCTCAATGTCACAGATCTCTCATGAAAGTATGTGAGTTCTCTGAGTTTACGATTTTTACGTGTGACTTAAAGATTCTAAGAAAACAACAAGTTATTTGTACTAAGTCAACTAAAGTTGACTTTATAACACAAACCCTTTGACTTTACAACAATTACACAATAGACCCTCTATTTTAATCTTGAATAAAGTTCATATCTAACACACAGATAAGTAAGCAAAAATAAGATACACTCCCCCTCAAATCATGGATAATAATTCAAGCAGACATATTCAACATACCTAATTTGCTGATTAAGAAGTAAAAACGCTTTTCATCTAACGGTTTAGTGAAAAGATCAACTAATTGGTAGTCTGTTTGAACAAAGTGCATTTCAACATCTCCTTTCTCCACATGATCTTTAATGAAATGGTAGTGCACGTCGATATGCTTTGTTTTAGAGTGCTGAACGGGATTAGCAGTTATTGCAATTGCGCTCTTGGAATCACTATAGAAAGGGACTCGCTTGTAAGAATATCCAAAGTCCTTTAATTGTGTTTTCATCCAGAGGACTTGCGAACAGTAGTTTGCAGCAACGACGTATTCTGCCTCAGTAGTGAATGTAGACACGCAGTTCTACTTTTTGGATGTCCAACTTACAAGTTTATCTCCTAAAAATTGACACGATCCAAAGGTGCTATTCCGATTAAGTTTATAGCCTGCATGATCAGCATCAGTATATGCAGTTAAATCAAAACCAGAATCCTTAGGATACCAAAGGCCTAACTCGGGAGTGCCTTTCAAGTATCTAAGTATTCTTTTCACAGCGATAAGGTGAGATTCCTTCGGGTTAGCTTCATATGTCGCATAGAAGCATGTAGCAAACATGTTATCATGTCTACTTGCTGTGAGATACAGTAATGATCCGATCATGCTACGATACATTTTCTGATCAATAGATTTACCGGTTAAATCTGCGTCCAGAAGTGTGTCGGTAGCCATGGGTGTTTTCATTACAGAACTCTCAGTCATGTTAAACTTTTTCAAAATGTCACGAATATACTTCGACTGGTTTATAAAAATACTGTCAGGGGACTGTTTCACTTGAAGACCAAGAAAAAATTCAGTTCACCCATCATTGACATTTCAAACCGAGTCTCCATAATTTTTGAAAAGTTTTTACAAAATTTAGAATTGGTAGACCGGAATATTATGTCGTCTACATAAATCTGAATCAAGATTAAGTCCTCACCTTGCTTCTTAAGGAACAAAGTAGTATCAATTGTACTCTTTTTAAAGCCCGAGGCAAGTAAGAATTGTGTGAGAGTGTCATACCAAGCTCGTGGTGCCTGTTTTAATCCATATGTTGGATCAAATAATTGTATTCAAGATTAAAGTTAAAGTTCAGGGTTTAAACTGTAATTGTTTGATAGTTATAGTTAAAGGGTTTAAAGTGTAATAAGCTAATAGTTATTAAGCTATTAGGCCTCAAGCCCGTTTAGTATTTAGCTAAGCCCATTAGGCATTAGGCCTAGGTATTTAATGTTTTAGTTAATAGGTTTTTAGGGTTAATCCTCTCATTAGTATCATTATCATAATTTTGTTTAGAGATAGGTAGTATGTATTCTCTGTATTCAAAGGGTATCAAGAACACTCAAGGGTTTCATTGTTTATTCAAGGGATTGGTATATTACTCTGATTTATATATCTCTTGATTATTATTGTGTTGCTTGATTACTTGATTGATTATTTACCAACTAGATTAAACTGGGATAACAATTGGTATCAGAGCCAAAAGAATCAATTTTTTTTTATTTTACTGTTCATCGAAAATCACTGTTCATCGAAAATCACTATTCATCGAAAGTTACTGTTTTTCTGATTTCGTGAATATATGTGCTTTTATGGTTAAAGTTGATTTGATTAGATATGTTTGATGCTTCTGAATGTTATCTGATTGCTTAATTGCTTTCAAATTCATTAAGTGATTGAATTTTTGGGTTTGTGTTTTTCTGGGTTCGTATGGTAGTCGATCACTGTGGTCTCAAAATTGAATCTTAAAAGTCGATTTCAATCTTTAAGGTTGTTTGGGTTGTGTTCGATATATGTTTTAGGGTATAAAAATCTAATTTTTGCATTCAATTTTCGTGATTTGTATGTTACTGGGTTGATTTTTTCTGGGTTGTTCATCGTTCTGGGTAAACTAAGAACGTCCCGGTCGAACGCATAATATCGGTCAAATCAAGACACGGTCAAATAGTCCGATCGCCCGGTATACTCACAGACCACCTCGGTCGATACCTTGTCCGGTCGAATCAATACCGATCGAATCAATACCGGTCTAAGTGTTTACCGGTCTTACAACCTCCCGGTCGAAGACTTTTATCGGTCGAATATTTTTATCGGTCTTCTCCAATACCGGTCATTACAAGCTCCCGGTCGAAAGTCTTAGCGGTTGAAGCAACTTCCCGCTCGAACCCGATACTGGTCCTCACACCGGTCGAAGCACTTTTTACCGGTCGAACAACATTATCGGTCGAAGCACATTTTCCAGACCTAGACATTTTTTTTTGCAAACTGTAACAGGGACCCCCGTGCTAAGTCTGCGAAGGGGGACAAAGTTCTGTTCGAGATCAACTTTTTCTTTTTGTTCAGTATTATTTGAAGTGTTATACTGATTGAAAGGACTGCATTTAATTATTTTTGGAAATTTTTTTCTGGAAATTTTTTAGTGTGGTTTTTATTTTGATTCTAACGATCTCTTCTAGTTGATTGTGTTGATACAGAAAAGTTTGATTACTATCCATACAGCCAGGATGTCGAATCAGCTAAATATGTCTGAAGGTTATAGCCATGATTTTAACAACATGCCTCTTTCTGAAGTAAAAGAAAATGCTAAATATCTTGCTAGACAGTTGTCAAGAAATAGAGACAGGGCTGATGATTGTGAAAGGGAGTTTACAAAGCTCAAATCCGAGATGTTACCTCTTGAAGCTGAGATTGAAAATCTAAAGATTCAGAACTCATCTCTTCTTATTCAGGTCAATGCTTTAAAAGAAAATTCAAAAGATTCTGATTCTATAATTGATCTTGCAGAAATAATTGCGTCTAAAGAAAAAGAGATCTTAGATCTTCAAGCAAAGTTGAAAAGATCTGAATCCAGCTCTACATGGTCTAAGAAGGATGCAATGCAAAGAGAGCTTGAGGAGCTTAGAAGGAGTAAAAGTTGTCAGGATCGAATTCTTAACAAGAATTAATACTCAGAAACTAATATCAAAGAAGTTGCGGAAAAACACTTTGATATTTAATAAAACAGTAATCAAACACAGTATATAATGATCAAACAGTAAACTTGTATTGAATGCTTAAAGCTACAAGGTTACACACTCAACCTCAATATTGATGAACAGGCTCACCAATACGAATTCTACTTCTCTAGAATTAGGATCTATGCCTTGAGGTTGATTTCTCTCTCTAAACAAACAATTATCTAAAGTCCTTATTATATATTCTAAACATTCTATACATATACTAATAAAAAGATAATTACAAAGAATAAACAAATCTTCAGTATATCTTCCATGTATATCTTCTAAGTATATCTTCAGTATATCCAGCTGTATTACTTTCCATCCGGATCTCTTTAGCAGCACTAATAATGCTCAGCAGCATTAACTTCATATAGCAGCATTAACTGCAAGCAGTACTAACCACTAGCAGTACTAACTAGCTAAGCAGTACTAACTTTGTTCAAGCAGTACTAACTTTGACTAGCAGTAGTAATTCTACTAGCAGTAGTAACACTTAGCAGTATTAATCTTCAACTTGTTCTGGCAGTAGTAACTACATTTATACTAGCAGTAGTAACTACACTTAGTAAAATCTTCAGTTCCCAACAATCTCCCCCTAACTTGACTTTTAGAAAAAGAAGTCAAGTTCTTCAGATCTTCTTCAAGATGCTTTCAACACCTTACATTTAGTTGCCCAAATTTGGATCTAGGCCCAAACTTTGATTTACAGTTCTTCTCACCACAATCTTGGCCATTTCTGAATCCTTTGTACAAACCAGTGTAGCTTTAAGCATCCCTTCTAACTTCTCCTTGCTATGCTCATATATTTTGTCCACCAGGTAGTATTCATGATAACAATTGTCAATAGTAATCATGTATACTCCACAGTTTTCAAACAGTATCCATTTGTCAATCTTCTTGAATATGAACTCATGCATATGATCTTTAATCCTATGGTGCACTCTTGCAGGCTCAAACATCATGCACAAGTATTCCAATGTCACTTTGAGAAGATTCTCTTCAGTACCTTTCAACACAGGTTCATAAAGTTTCATCCCAACTTTATATAGTTCTTCCATATCAGCTCTTGAACAACTTCTGATGACTTTCCCCCATGTTGAATAAGCTTCAAATGAACCATCAGCTCTCTTGATTCTGAAGAAATTCTTTCCATTGTCTCTCAGAATATCCCAGAAGATGATCTCTGGAGCTTGCATAGAGATTGGAACAGCTTTCAAAGGTTCCACTATTGTCATGTACGGATCCATACTTTCATCAGTTTGCTTAGTGACCTGCTCTGGGCTCTGTACTGGCTCTGTTGGGGATGTGATTGAAGGTTCTGCTTCCTTTTCAGTTTCTTCCACCCTAGGCCTTTTCAACTGCCTTTTTGGAGCAATTGTTTTCACTCTTTTTCCAGACTTGGCTTCTCTACCAACATTTCCAGGTTCTTCCTTCTTCTCTTCTGCTTCTTCTTTGGAAGGTGTGGTTTTCTCAGGGAATGGTTGTTGGATGTTGAGATCATGTCTCTCTTTCATCCTTCTTTCTGCTTCTTCCCTTTGAGAGGAATCCCCTTGGAGCTTTGTCATTTCCTTCCTGTATAGCTCTTCAACCTGAGAGTATGCCATATGAGTAAACATCTCCCCCTTAACACCAATTGCACCTTTCAGGAAGTTTATCATCTTTCTTCTTTCCTGATTGGCCAAAAAGGTCTTGGAGGGTTGTCTTTTCTGCTTTTTGAATGGCATTCTTTTTACTTGTACTTGCTTGGCCTGAGCTGCTGTTTTCATGCTCTTCTGATACTCTTCATTTAGTTTTCTGGCCATATTCAGTGCAAGCTCTCTATCCTTCTCAGATTGAAGTTGTTCCTCCCTTTCCATTTCTGCCTGAAGCTGCTTTGCCACTTCTTCATCCAGTTCTATCTGAATTTTCTTCTTTGCAGGTTGTTCAGGTTCAATCATCTTAGCTTTACCCTTTGTATCCTTCAACCCTGCCTCACTTCTTTCTTGTGTCTTCTTTTCAAGGTCTCCTTCATTGATGACCACTCCCTTAGCCTTTTGAGTAGCCTTAGGAGTGTCATTCTTTGCTTTTACTAAGGTTTCAGCTATTTCCAATTCTTCAACAGATAGCTCTGTTGCTGCTTGAACATTATCTGTTTCTACTTCTTGTGCTTCTGTTTCTGCAGCTTTCTCCCCCTTAACATCAAATCCCATCTCAGAAATACTTTCTTTTTCTGCTTCAGCCTCTGAATTCTCCCCCTTGTTGAAATCATCTTCAACACTTGTCCTCCTCTTTAGCACAAACTGTTTCCTTCTCCTTTTCTGTAACAATCTTGTCACCATTTTCTTCAGTTTGGTGATCTGAACTTGTTGAGATAGAATAATCAGCTTCATCTCCTCTATTTCTTTTCCTTGCTTGATGACATCCTGGTTGATGTTTCCCATGGTCTCCATCAATTCATCATAGTTATATCTGTCCTCACCTTCTCCAGGAGTGTTACCCCCTATTGAAGGATCATTGGATCTTTTATTAGTAGATGTCTTCTGCCTAGCAGAAGCACTATCCACCCCTGTGGTTTCTTGGCACCAGGGTCCTTCATATGATTGCTCATTCAAAGTTGCCATGGGGGAGGTCTTATTGATGTTACCACTTTCCTCCTCTATGCTAGCAGGAGTAGTGGCAGCCTCATCACCCATATGCTCTACCTCCTCCTCAGAGAGCACCTCCTTTGGGTTGGGAGACACCCTTGTGGTTTCCCTTTGGATATTCTCTAGGGGAGAATTCTCCCTTAGAGGGCTTAAAGGCTTAGTGGGTGATGGTACAAGAAGGGAAGGAGCCTTCTTTACCTGTTTTCTTTGATAAGTTTGGGTAATTGGAGAAGTGGGCTTATTTAGTAGGGACTGTGGGATAGATATAGAGTGGGAAGGTTGGGCTTGGCTAGCAGTGGATTGATCTAATGAGGGCCTTGACCCTGCTGCCATACCTTCATTGGGTTGGGACACCACCATCATTGTAGAGAACAATGGGGTGTCAACTCCTTCAGAGTCCCCAGCAGATCTTCTCATATTTGAGAAAACCTTGCCTTTGGGGGGTTTTGGTACATAAATTCCATCAGAATGAGGAATATCCGTCAATTCATGGTTGATAACTGCTTGAACAAACCTGGGATACATATAAAAGCTCTTTTTGTTTCCCATGTTTGAGACAAGATCATTGAAAATCATTTGTGAAAACTTGTACCTTCTGGCAGTGGCCAAACAGACCAAAGCATAAGCAATGGTACTGCTGAACTCACTCCATCCAGTAGTCTTTTTAGAAATGCAGTGCATCAAGGTATGAACAAGAAAACGCCATTGGGGTGAAAATTTAGCTTTTGAGAACTTAAAAATACCCAATGGGCCTCCATACCCCATTCTTGTCAGAGTAGAAAACAGTTCATCATTAGGGATAGACGTTATACCAGAGGCATCGTCTAGATGTAGACTGATGCGAACTATCTCTTCAGTAACTGTCAATGGATTGCCACATACTGTCGTCTTGATCATTCGCACACCATCCTCAGTAACAATGGTGGCATGTGCCCAGAATTGCCTTTGGTGCTCAATGTAGATAGTTGGAGACATAGTGAGAGCATGGGCAATGTGGCTCGACTTCAGAAAGTCGACTATCTGATGAAAACCTTCAGATTGTTTTGGCTTTTGGAGCATCGCAATTTCATTGTGCTCATCAATGAACGCCATGGATGCCATAGACCTTGAAGATTCTTGCCTGAAAACTTTGAACTATGAGAGAGAAAGGGTTTAGAGCGCAGGTGAATAGTATGCAAAGAGTCGTTATAAGCTTTTAGGCGGGCAAAAAGTATTTATAGTATTCGGAATATAAGCAGTATTAACCTAGAGCAGTATTAACTAACTAGCAGTATTAACCGCGAGCAGTATTAACCACGAGCAGTATTAACTGAACTAGCAGTATTAACTACTAGCAGTATTAACTAACTAGCAGTATTAACCGCGAGCAGTATTAACTGAACTAGCAGTATTAACTACTAGCAGTATTAACTACTAGCAGTATTAACTAACTAGCAGTATTAACCGCGAGCAGTATTAACTAACTAGCAGTATTAACCGCGAGCAGTATTAACTAACTAGCAGTATTAACCGCGAGCAGTATTAACCACGAGCAGTATTAACTGAACTAGCAGTATTAACTACTCTTACACTTTTTGACACCATCCCTTTTCTCTTACTTTTTACTACTTTGTTCATCCCCTGATCCTTTTCTTCTTGATCCTTCATGATCATTACTCCCTCTGGAGTATTTCTAACTTCAACCTTCTGCTGGATTAAAAGTAACATGTCCTTCATCAAATTTTTTTTTAAAGAATTTGAAGGCAGTCCATGTTCCTGGTTATGTGCCAAGAGCAACCATTTTCTTCATTCCGAATGCTCTTCCTTTTGAGCTTTTGATTGCCCTGCACACTTGATAAATCAGTTAGTCTTGGAGGGAACCCAAGCCAAAGTGGTCTTGGGTTGACCTTTCTCATTAATATAATCTGTCAGTTTGGTCTGAATGAGTTGTTTAGGAATCTCATGGCTGGAATACTTTGTCAAGATTATAGGTTTAGCTGCATTACTACTAGAAGCAGCACTAGCCTTGTTAGCAGTACTAACTTGGTTAGCAGTACTAACAGGTTTCTTTGCAATTGGAACCCAAACTTGAACAAAGTTGCTTGCTTTCTTTGTCTTTAAATTACTCCTTGGCTTATTTGGAGTAATTTTCTTTGGTTTAGCAAACTTGTTATGAGCATGTGATCTTATAGGTGCTCTGTTCTCAACCATATGATTCCTTCTTTTATTCCTATAACCAAAAGAGTTTTGTGGTTTTCTTTGAAAAGTGACTCTTTGGTTGATAGGGTTGAAATAACAGTGTTTGGCAAGATGATTCAATTTGCCACAGATAAAACAAGGTTTTGGTCTATTGATTTTACTCAAATCAACTCCTTGTTTTTGTGCCCATTGATTATTCCAGTTTCTCTGATTTCCCCTTGGTTTATCATGTTTTTGGGGCTCAGATTTATTGCAAGAACACTGTTTACAAGGGACAGGATTCACAACTGTGGTTTGCTTATAATGGACCTTCTCAGACTTTCCCTCAGTCTTTTCTATGTCCTTAGAATTGATCCAAGCCTTTCCACATCCCTCATTGGTGATAATGTTATTTTCTAGAGTAATCTCACCACTCACAGTGTTCTTCTTACTTTTTTCATTAAAGTTTTCTTCTTCAGAGTCTGTTTCAACCACCACTTTGTCTAATGGATCTACCTTAGTGACTTCATCAGATAATTCCTTCCTATTCTTGGTCTCTAGCAAGTCTGATATAGGAGGGATGTAGTTGTTGTTGTATGGTGGTGGTGTGGTGTTATATCCTATTCCTCTTCTAAGTTTGTCATGGATTTGAGTTTGGAGCAAAGAGTCCATTGCTTTAGAGGCATTGGAAAATTTCTCAATATCCAGCTTGGCTTTCTCAAACTCACTTTTTATCTTTTCATTCTCCTCTTCTTTCTGTTTAAGCTTAAATTCATACTGATCTTTCTCCCACTTCCAGTAGTTCGTGTCATAGGAATGTTGAAGCTCATTGGCTTGAAAACTCTTAATCTTCTCTTCAAACCTCTCAACAATCCTAACATAGTCTTTTATATCTTTTTCTAATCTCTTAAGGTCATCACTCATCTTCTGATTGTGATCCCTGTACCTTTTAACAGTTTCAATACAGGGTTTAGAACAAAGATTAGATGTTACCTCTGTTGGAATTTCTGAGCTTGAAGACTCTGAACCTTTAGCCATGATGATTGTGATTTTGAGTGTAAGTTTCTGAGAATACTAGCTCTGATACCACTTGTCAGGATCGAATTCTTAACAAGAATTAATACTCAGAAACTAATATCAAAGAAGTTGCGGAAAAACACTTTGATATTTAATAAAACAGTAATCAAACACAGTATATAATGATCAAACAGTAAACTTGTATTGAATGCTTAAAGCTACAAGGTTACACACTCAACCTCAATATTGATGAACAGGCTCACCAATACGAATTCTACTTCTCTAGAATTAGGATCTATGCCTTGAGGTTGATTTCTCTCTCTAAACAAACAATTATCTAAAGTCCTTATTATATATTCTAAACATTCTATACATATACTAATAAAAAGATAATTACAAAGAATAAACAAATCTTCAGTATATCTTCCATGTATATCTTCTAAGTATATCTTCAGTATATCCAGCTGTATTACTTTCCATCCGGATCTCTTTAGCAGCACTAATAATGCTCAGCAGCATTAACTTCATATAGCAGCATTAACTGCAAGCAGTACTAACCACTAGCAGTACTAACTAGCTAAGCAGTACTAACTTTGTTCAAGCAGTACTAACTTTGACTAGCAGTAGTAATTCTACTAGCAGTAGTAACACTTAGCAGTATTAATCTTCAACTTGTTCTGGCAGTAGTAACTACATTTATACTAGCAGTAGTAACTATACTTAGTAAAATCTTCAGTTCCCAACAAAAGTGTTGCAAAGGATACTAGTACAGGACTAAGACAGATAAATTCTCAACTCTGTGCGGACATAGATAAGTTTAAAGATAAAGTTCTCAGTCTTGAGGTTGAGATTGAAAAGTTGAAAGAAAAGGCAACCCAAGACAGAGACAATGCAATAGCTCAAGATGAGATGTTGAAGATTGAGAAAGAAAGAAAAGAATTTGCCAAGAAATTCTTTGACTTCTCCAGAAAAGCCTTTGAAGAAAAGAAATCATTAGAGCTTAGATGTGTTAAGCTTTCTCAACAAGTTTCAGACTTTGAGAAGGTTATCATTCTAGAGAGAGAAAAGGCTGAGAATGAAAAGAAGAAAGCTGAGCTGAAGGATATAAATACAGACTTTTCTGAAGAAAAGAAAGTATTCGAGTCCGAGATAGCTAAGCTGACAGGAAAGCTATCTGAATTGTCAACAAACATCATGAAGGAGAAGAATGCAAAATCTGAGTTGCATAAGAAGTTTGATCTGATTGAAAAGGAAAGAAACAGTTTGTCTTTAAAGATAAAGGAACTTGAAGAGATCGTGTTCAAGGTGAAGCTGACTGAGCACAAGACGCCGGAATCAATAGCTCAATCACCGAGAGATAATCAAACTGATTCAGATTGTTCACTCAAAAAGACTTCAAGTTCACATGTTTCAAATGTTTTCTATAATCCTTTCTGTGATTCAGATGATAGTCTTACTTCTAAATCTACTGATCAGATTCGTCCTTCTAACCTTTTCTATGACAAAAATGTTGATGATTCAAGTAACTTAAAGAAGAACAAGTCTCAGACGAAAAGAATCTGGAGAAAAGAAAATGAAGAGAAAGATAAAGGTAACCGGATCTGGAGAGTTAAAGGATCATCGGAGGAAAAGAAGAAAGAAAAATCATTTGTGCATACATCAAATGCTAAATGGAACTATGCTACAAAAGGTAAAACTTTTGGCAAACCTGATCTGGTTTACTCTATCAATCAACTGATCAGGTTAGCACAAAAGAAAATCAGTTGTTCCTACTGTGGCTCAAATGATTTTGTAAGAAAAGATTATGTGAATAACTGGTATGGTTCTTATTTCATATCTCCCACTAGAACTGCAACTAACCCATTAGGACCCAAATACCAGTGGGTACCAAAAGTTAAATCTGTGTTGCAGGCACCCAATGGCTTTTGAACAACACAGTTCAAAACCCGGACTTCATTTTCAAAAAGAAGGCTTCTAAGTAAATCAGCTTAGAACCCGTACCTCAACGGAGTATGTCTTCTAATCACATCAGATTAGAACCCGCACTTCAGTGCTTTATTTTCTGCTTTATGTTAAAAAAAAATTAATAATAATAATAAAAAAAAATAATAATAATAAAATAAATTATCAGTTAAGGGGGAGAATATCTGTGATCTTAAATGCTTATCTGACTGTGTGTTCTTAAAGATAAATACTTGTGTCTTATCTTGTCAATATACTTTGTCAAGTATTCATACACATAACGGTTCAAAACATTCTATTTGACTTTGTTATTACCATGTATCAAAAGTTAAATCTTTCTATGGTAATACTCACGTTATTTGTATTCACTGTTGATTGAATCAAACGTCATTTCATGCGCTTTCATTAAAAATATGTTTATATATTGTTCATATAAACAATATTCGTTTTTGATTCTCCAAAATCTTATTCTTCATGATAAAATGATATAAGCTTAATTGTCAAACTATTTTAGTTTGAGGGGGAGAATTGCATTTTCAAACACAACTGTTTTGACTTCTCCAAAATTTTTATGCTTCATGTAACAAGTGGTATTTGTGCTTACATGTACAAAATGCATGTTGAACAACATGTTCTTTTAGAAAAATACATGGGATTCAGTGTGAGAACTTAACAGAACTTCCATGGATTCACGATAACCAGTGTTTCCTACCCAGGAAGTATTCCCTGAGTGAGTGAGGGGAGAGGGGTCAAAAAAATTGAGTGATGGTGTGTGAAGAGGTAAAATGGAAAAGAGAGATTGATTAGAAGTGAGATTTAAAAGAAAGAGGGTGAGCGATCAGAGTAAAAGAATATTAAACTCTGCACCAAACCTCTTTCTGAGTCGGGAAACCACATAATCTGATTAGATCACATTCTTTGGTGACCATCATTGAAATAGGCAAATAGCCCATGCCATCTATTGCATACAACCCCACCAGCTACTCATTCTTTTCTCAAAAAGAGAATGTTTCACATTTTCTGGGGAAGCAGCATATACGCTATTGGTTCTTCATTTGGAAGATACTAATATTGAAAAAGAAGGAAAGTTGCCCCACCTTCGAACCCTTTCTCATGCACATTAAGTCGTTGTATAATTTGTTGCTGTCTCAACAAGTTTACATACTTTGAGCCTAAAATGAAAAGCAAACATTTGTGCTTAATTTTTTCATACACATGCACAAGCACACAAAAATTTGTTTTCTGTCAGAACGTTCATAGATAACCATGTGTTATTCGATGATTGAATGGAAGACCTAGGGAGCCAACATCAAACCAGCTCCTTATATAGTAACTTTGTGTTACTCAGTGACTTTGTGTCATTGACAGACATTCTAACTAAGTCATTTGTTGATTCAGGGTTACAACTATTAAACTGTTTGAATTTTAAAAGATTCGAATGGTTACTACTTTCTATTTGAATCTGAAAAGATTGAAATAATCACTTTTTCCATCTGGGAAGACTGCTCTTATTTCCATACAGGGCTCGTTAATGATGAAAATTGTGCTTACGTAATCATACACAATGGGGGAGATTGTCTTGAAAAGGGGGAGATTGTTTTGCAAAGTTTTGATGATGATGACTCTCATCACACATCAAAAAGGGGGAGAAGATACGAAAAGGGAGAATTATCAAACAAGGGAGAATACAAGAAGAATTGTTGACTGAAGATATCAAATATCAAAAGTTTTGAAGTTTTGAAGTTTTGAAGCTATCAACGTCATATCTGAAGAAAAGTGAAGACCCGAAGACAATTGCAAATTTTTTTAATCTTGAATCCAAAGGGGGAGATTGTGGGATCATAATTGTATTCAAGATTAAAGGGTCTAAACTGTATTTATTTGATAGTTAAAGTTAAGGGTTTAAACTGTAATTGTTTGATAGTTATAGTTAATTAGAGGGTTTAAATTGTAATAGATTAATAGTTATTAGCTATTGGGCCCAAGCCCATTAAGCATTAGGAAGCCCATGAGGCCTAGGTATTTAAAGTTTTGTTTTAGTTTAGTTTTAGGTTAACTATGATAATTTTCTAAATAGTAACTATACGTTTTCTCTGTATTCAAAGGGTATCAAGAACACTCAAGGGTTTCATTGTTTATTCAAGGGATTGGTATGTAACTTTGATTTATATATCTCTTGATTATAATTGTGTTGCTTGATTACTTGATTGATTGTTTACCAACTAGATTAAATCTGGGATAACAGCCCCCGATCATGGGCACCCAAACTCGCCCATTGAATAACTTTACTCCTCGGATATCCTCCGACAAGAGTAGATGTTGCTTTGTCATAACTTCTTCCTTGAGGTTCTCCTCTAGAAAATCTTTGGCTTGCGATTATTTGATTCGCTAGATGAGTGTTGACACCAACTCAATTCTTGAAAAGGTGGCTCGATAACTTCCCCCCTAGTCCTTTTGACTCAAAGTGTCGGCTACGACGTTTGTCTTACCCGGATGGTGGAGCAACTCGCAGTCATAATCTATTAGTAGTTCCACCCATCTCCTTTACCTCATATTCAATTCCTTCAGATTGAATATGTTCTTCAAACTCTTATGGTCCGTATATAGTATGCATTTCGTGCTGTCGAGGTAATGTCGCCACAATTTCAAGGCAAACACCACCGTCGCCAATTCTAAATCATGGGTGGGGTAGTTAATTTCGTACACCTTGAGTTGCCTTGACACGTAGTGTAACACCCCAAAAATAGGGGTAACAAAATTCCGAAATAAAAACGGAAATATGGTATATAAAATTGCCATAACAAGTGCCACCCAAAAATGGGGAAAGTACAAACCTGTTTAATTACAATTTGTAATTTGACGGTAATAAACAACAAACAACTAATCTAATTTCTACAACATAAATAAGATTACAAAAAGCGTGTCGTCTATAAGTCCAAAAGAATCTTCACCAAAAATGCTCCCACTTGCACTTCCCCAAGCTCACACGAAAGTCTGCCTAAACCTTCTTAATTGCGGCACCACTAGAACCTGAGATACACACCGACACAAACAAGTGTTAGGCCAAAAGAGCCTAGTGAGTTTGAACATCTAACAATAATCAATTTAAGAACATAAGTCTATATTGATTATAAGGATGGGTTCTCATATGCGGAGTCAATGGCGGAGACCCATAGCACCAATCAAGTTCCACCCAAATAGTCGATACACCTTGATACCAACTACCACGAGTGACATCCGAAAGGCCCAGCACACCCGAGGACTACAACCATGGCATTACCTCGAATGGTAGAGGTCTAGGTATATACCTTTACGGTGGCACCCAAAACTATATCCTCCTAGTGTCTACTGACTTGTTTCGTCCAACAATATCATTCGTAGGCCTCAAAGCCCTAACTACTCATACAATGAGCACAAATACCAACCATGGGTACCATATTTACAAATATAGATCAAAGCCATCATGCATAATCTCTACATATGACTTATAAACACTTTCCTCCTTTCCTCAGGCTCATATTTTCACACAAAGAAATGTCAAGAAATACATCACCATTTTCATGGTTCTTTATCCATGTGAGACAAAATGGAGCTATCTACCACCAAACAAACACCAAATAAATCACTTGGCCAAAATTAGGTCAAAGACCTTCATATAAGTTAAAGTCTCCAAGAAAACCAATTTGAGACTAGTCCCACCATTAATGTTGTTCAAGAGTTCCAAATGACCACTTGAGAAACCCCTTCCATGTAGAACAAGGGTTCTTGGACTCAAATATAAAAGGACCCACATAACAATTAGAATATCATTCATGTATAGAAGGAATGACAACTATAAATAACATAGTATGATGTGTATCTAGTTTTAAAAAGATTTAAGAACTCACAATCTAGGTTTTCGGTTAAAACCTAGAAACCCTAGAAGTTGGTAATGGTAGCCTTGGTTGAGAAGAGTGAAGATCTTAACAAAAACACCTCAATAAATGTTCTTGGATGAGTTTTGATGCCCAATAAATGGGTTCACCAACCAAGATGAGTGGAGTAAATGAAGAATGTGTTTGTTTGCCCTAAAATCACCTCTAAGTGTTCCTCCCCCGTTTTTGAAATGAAAAATTGTGAAATGAAGCATTAGTTCCAACTTAAAACAGAAAGCCAGACAACACGGGTGACATTGCCCTGTGACTTTGCCCACGGGCATTGTCGCAGGAGCACAGTATCCTACGGTACGCCCCACGCGACTATGATGGGAGACAGTGTCCATGTCACAGTCGCGAGTCACTGTCGCCGGCTCCCACCAGGCTTCTGAAAATTTCGCGTTTTCGAGTGAGATGGGTCCGAAATCAAATGGGTGTCCTTGGGAGGTTAGACTAACTTATATTAGGTGTTAGATCTGTTTTTATAGTAATCATTGTATTTATTTTCTAGCTTTTACTGTGCTTAATGTTCTTATCTGTATTGTAAAGGCTAGGGGTATTTAAGTCCCCTTAGAGCCTTTGTTTTGTAACTTTTGCACTCACTTTAATCAGATTACACTTTGCGCTTCCTTGTTACTTTCTCTCTCTAAAGATTTAGAAATTCTTGGACTCTCAATTGGTATCAGATCGAAAGTCATGTTTTACTGGTATGAATGGGTTTACAATATGTCGATGTAGCCTTTCTGATCCGGGAAAGTAAGTTCCAAGGGGTGCTTGACACCTAGTCCCCTAAGGCCAACTGGTATGGGAGTGGCTGACCCAAATCCTGCAATAGGGTCAGATAGAAAGTTACGTTTACGGCATGTTCTTTACTTAATTAACTCTCTGATTAAAAGATGCCAAAGTGCACATTGCTTAAAATATGCCAAAGAGCACACTCATGTGAAGATGCCAATGTGCATATTGCTAAAAAGATGCCAATGAGCACACATCTCATGATACTTGGTGATTAACTAGAAACGCAAAGTGAACTTTGCGCGTCTAAGTAGAAACGCAAAGTGAACTTTGCGCGTCTAACTAGAAACGCAAAGTGAACTTTGCGCGTCTAACTAGAAACGCAAAGTGTACTTTGCGCTTCTAACTTGTTAAGCAAACCTATTGTTCTTTCAAGATGTAGTTTACGTATCAACTAGGACACGCAAAGTGTACTTTGCGTCTCCTCTTTGACACGCAAACTCTCTTTGTGTTTGTGCTTCGTGTTTTGTTTTTTGGGTTTTTAATATCAAGTATGTTTGTCCCGCAAAGTCTATTTTGCACGTCTAACTAGAAACGCAAAGTCTACTTTGCGCGTCTAGTTAGAAACGCAAAGTGAACTTTGCGCCTCTAACTAGAAACGCAAAGTCCACTTTGCGCTTCTAACTTGATACACAAACCTTCCTTTGTGTTTTTGTGTGTTTTTGTTTTGTTTTTCTAAGTATAGTTTTCGGACCATGTAAGACACGCAAACTTACCTTTGCGTCTCATGACTGAAACGCAAACCTTGGTTTGCGTTTCTCACTTGGCACGCAAACCATACTTAGAATATTTTTTTTATTATTTTGTCTAATTCTTTTTCATTTTTGTTTTCCAGTTCTATTATGTCTTCTAAAACCAATACAGATCCCATGATTCAAGACGAGAATGCCATTCTCGATGATCCGTCTGATCTAGCTTCTCATGATACTCCCATGCCGTCACATCCTTCTGTTAGGGCCGATCTTTCTGCTTCTCGTCGTACACCAAATGATGTGTTCCCATCCATCATGTATATGCCTTACAAGCCGAATAACTATCATGTGGAGTTTGACAGGATCAAGATACATCCAGTAATACGAGCAATTCTCAGAGGTCATCCACTTGCCCCTGGTCTTTCTTACTGCGCAGATGTTCCTGAAGTGTATCTACAGCAGGCTTGGCATACAATAACAAAGAATGAAATGGCTCGTCCGCATCACTTTGATCTTTAAATCGATCAATTTGAATCTTTTCTTTCTTACAAGCGTCTGAGATTGATACTGGAGATTCCTGAGCCTAATTCCAGACCTGGCCAAACTACATATGATAACTTTCCATCTGAAGAGGAAGTATATGAAGGAATAAGGAATCTTGGATATGTTGGTACTTTGAACAAACCTACAGACTTTGACAAGTCTAATCTACCTCCAGTATGGTATGCACTGTTCTCAGTTATCATCAGGTGCCTGACACAGACAGTGCAAGTTTACTGTATCTCCGATTGTTCCATGCAGTCGTCTATGACTTGCATGTCGACTACACTTTTATTTTTTGGACCGAACTCTCAGAGGTGGTACATGACAAGTTCACCAACAAGAAACGGAAGTTCATTCCGTTTGTTAGATTTCTGAAGCTTATTGTTCGAAGCATGCTCCGCAGCAATCCAAATATTCCTCACAGGTTATCTTGGCCTCAGGTTTCAGACTCCGAGATGACTTATATTCAGAAGCAGAAGAGGTCTTTCAACTATTCTATGACCATTCTGTATGCTCTTATTGCCAACTACGCTGATGTTACAGATGAGGATGTCATAGAATATTGCATGGAAAATGAGTTTATGGAAGCTGATGTTCAAGCTGCTGAAAAAGATGTTGAAGTTGAAGCAGCTATTCCTGAACAAGAGCCTGAAGTTGAAAAAGAGGCTGAAGATGAGCAAGAAGTTGTGGTATTTGTTGAAAAAGAAATAGTTCAAGAGGATGTTGCTTCTCAACAAATTGAGAATGTTCTAACTGACATTGTTACTAAGTCTCCTATTCATGTTACTTCTGATGATGCTGATGATGTTGATGATGGTGCTATTCTTTCTAGTGATAAAGATGAGGATGAAAGTGATTCTGATGATGATGATAGTGATCATGTTGATCAACCGAGTATTCAAGTTTATGAAAGGAAGACCAGGACACCGGAAGTGATTGTTCAAGAGGATATTCATTCTGAAGCCGAATATGTTCCCATCAATCCGAAAGTTGCTGATATACATGTCGATGAACTTGATTTAGCTTTTGCTAATGTTTCAACTCATCATCGGGTTCTAGATACTGTTGTTTCTCCATCTTCTCTCGAGCCTTCTTCTAGTGTCGAAACTTGTTCAGTCGAGGTACGGGATTCAACTGCAAAATTTTCTACTCTGAATGATGTGATTCGACAGATGAATGAGCAGTTTGAAGAACACAAGAATTCGGAAATTCAGAAGTTACGTGCTTTCTTAAAGGGTAAGATGCCAGAGATTGATACATCCTCAATACCTTAAGTAATTCCTTCCAGACGCCCATCTGGGGTGGTTATTAGAGACCCATCTACTGTTGTTCAATCATCTGTTCCTGCAATCATGTCTATTCCTCAACCTCCACCGTTTTTGCAGTCTGTTGGTGTATCTACTTCTACACGTCCTCCGGTCTCGACTTCTAGAACTCCATTCTCCGATCTTCCAATTTCAGAGTTGACAGATTTGCTCTATGCTCGACTTCTCTCTATGTCGCCGCCTGAACATCAAGATCAAGATCTTCTCTCTTTGCTTCGGAACTTCCAACCTACGCTGCCTCCAGTTCCTTCTTCTGAATCTGACCGGATTACTGTTTTATCTGATGAGTTCCATTCATTCAGATCAGAAGTTCGATCAAGTTTTGCTGATCTCAAATCCTTTATGTCTCAAGCTTTTTCTGATTTATCTTCAAGGCTTGATTCTCATGAACAAAGCTGCAGATCTGAGGCCGGCCCGTCTCTTAAGCGCCGACATGACCAAAATGATCCTGATCATCAAGGCCATGAGGGGGAGATGGCAAAGAGACCAAGAGTTGAAGGATCTTCTGAAGCTAGAGAAGATATTCAAGAAGAAGTGGTTGGTGATAAAGAAAAGGGTGGTGAATTTGTTCAAGACTGCAACATTCAGGATTTAGTGAATGTTATGATTGAGAATGTTGATCTGTCTTCCTTGCATAATGAACTGAATATTTCTGAGAGTAATATTAACAATAATATGCAAATTGTTGTTTATATGGATCCAGATGTTTCTGAAAACGTTCATGAAGTTTAAGAATCTGAAGCTGCAAATGACATGAGGACATTCTTTGCTAACTTCATAGAGATTAACTCTGATGATGATGAAGATGTCAGGTTTGAAAAGATATGTAAAGTCAATGAAGAAGACTGTGATGACATCATTATCATATCAGATACAGAAGATGACTCAGTGTTCATGGATGCGAAAGACGAAGAAGAAGCAGATTTGTTATACAGTGATCTTCCTGCTCATGATGAGATTCCTGAATCAGCTAATGTCACATCTATTCCTGTTGCTAGTTCAGCTCCGACTACCACTATTCCTTCATGATCATTTGAATTTGGTCAGTCATCAAGAGCAGAAGCTGATGATCCATCTTCTGATCCTGTAATTCCACCATCTATTTTAGAAGAAGGACCAACTTTATCTAGACGTCAAAGACAAAGGAATTTGCAACGTAGATATTTGGCATCAAGGCAAAGATCAACCTTTCTAGAAGACACTCAGAGAAACATCTTTGTCTCTAGAAGAAGGGCGATCCTTGGAGTAGAGAAAGAGTCAGATGCCTATCAATATGAGTACTTGATGTTCATCAAGTGTCAGCGCAAAAGGAATAATACCGTTTCTTCTCAACACTTGATTGTTCGAGTCATCAGTGTCACAATCAACAAGTTTGTGTACATCTGGTATCCTAATTTTGAAGTTGAAAGAAAAGACTGCAAACGGTATAAATTTTCAGAGGCAGACTTCACTGACCTTTCTATAGATGATATTGAATTCTTATATGATCACTTCAGGAATCTGTATCATAGAACACAGGATATTTCTCAAGCTTTGTTCGTCATTAAAAGATTCATACGAAGACAAATCAGATTCTTCCGAGTTTTTGATTTTCAGTTGGTTGTCGAAAGTTTTCAACCGGTTGTTAATCTTCTCAGGCCCAACCAAAGCTTACCGAACTTAGAGTCTTATCCTCTTCTCACCATTGTTGAAGATCCATATGAAGTTGTGTACAAGAATGGCTCTGATGAAAATGCTTCTCAGGTTTGAAGAAATTGCTCACTACTCTGATGGAACATTAAAGGTAATCAAGCTTCAGCTGGAGCAACGTCTGAAGGAGGCCAAAAGAAGATTTTTGGAATCAAGAGAAAATGCATTCCTGGTTGATAATGATGAAATCCGTCTTATCCAAAAGACTTTAGATTCAATTCAAGAGAGATTGAATCTCCGCTCAACTCTAAGACGACTGGAAGTTTTAGTTGGTTTGAGTCGACTTCGTCAAAAAGAAGAGCTTCAGTGATTCTTCAAAGTCGTCTGGTTGGTCTATGCTGTTTTTGAAGATTGTTTTTGAAGATCACGGCGCCAATGATTACTAAGGGGGAGATTGTTAGATCTGCTTTTATAGTAATCATTGTATTTATTTTCTAGCTTTTACTGTGCTTAATGTTCTTATCTGTATTGTAAAGGCTAGGGGTATTTAAGTCCCCTTAGAGCCTTTGTTTTGTAACTTTTGCACTCACTTTAATCAGATTACACTTTGCGCTTCCTTGTTACTTTCTCTCTCTAAAGATTTAGAGATTCTTGGACTCTCATTAGGAATACTTATCATTAATATAAGAGGTTGGGATCGACTGTATCCCAGATTACTTACAAGTATTGGATCCCAGATTTAATCTTTTACGATGATATAAACAATAATAATAATGACAACGGAAGCAATACAGTTTAAATATCAAAGCAGATTCAATATCACAGTTCAAACAAGAAGATATCCAATGGTGTAAAAATAAGAACAAGCTTATTGTTTACTGGATAATTCAGGTAGATTAATAAGAACACCAAGAAGGTGGATAAATCGTACAAGGTCTTCTTAAGAATACTTTCCAATATATTAAAGATAAATCAGATACAAGATATATGAAAAGCACACATTTGTCTATGGAGTGATAGGACCATAAAGTGAACAGTGTACTATCCTAACAGAAGAAGTATGCTTGAACAGTGTCTTACCTAAAAGGTAAGCTCAAGACATATTTGAACAGTGACCTACTCTAAAAAGTAAATTTTATCACTAACGATGTGTCATCTGCTCTTATGCCCATACTTGTAGAAATTATCAGCGCTTTCTTCAGAGAGGATTTTCAGAGCTCTGATGCAGGTGCCTTTGATGAAGCCATCTCTGATGTCTTCTTGCTGAATCTTCTAACTCTAGAATGTACTTCAGAGGCAGGTTTGCCTTATGAAGTCTATCTTTGGAAGTCCTCTGAAATAGAACTTAGAATATTTTCAATACTTTTACAATTTAGAATTGGGGCTAACAATCTCCCCCTAAGTATAGAAAATAAGAATTTGCAAAAATAGCAAAGAAATAAAATTTAATCTAAAAGGCATAGAGAAGAAAATCATCCTCTTAAATGTTACTTCTCAAATGATATGAATTACAAGCAGAGAAGATAACAAAAACAACAAAAAAGTTACAAATAAAAGAACTAATTACTTTCACCAGAGCATATCCTATGGAACTTCATTATCAGCTCTCTGAAGTTAATCATTGAGCGAATTTCCACGTCTACCTTTGCCAATAGGTCAGCTCTGTGTCGTTCTTTCTTTGTATGAATCATCTTCATCACACCCATTAAAGTCCCATTTGAATATTTATCGACCTCTGAAGCTAGGAAAATCTTCTTGACTTGATTTACTTTGTAGACGAATCCTAGAGGTTCTGGAATTATTGAGTCAGTCTTTTATTTTTCTAGATCAGGAATCTTCTCAACTGGTTAAGTAACTCCAAGCTTTTATTCTCCTAAGTTTAGAGCTATCTGAAAGTCCAATTTTGCTCTTAGTTTGATGTGTGCATTCATAGCACTGTTGAGATCATACTTGCCCATTCTGTATTGTCTTCGTTTATCATATCTTGTTACACAATATGCATGAAGTTGAGGCGGATCATAAGGATTTAGATTTACAAGATCATTGTCATTGAACTCATAAACCTTTCTGTCAGCTCGGCTCACCACGAAATGCATGTATATGATTTTGTTATAGGCAAATTTCTTTTTAGAGATATCATTTATTTCAATGATGGGTGACTCTGAATAAACTTGATCTACGGGCTTTGTCTTTGTCTTTATGAACCTCTTCTCACAATCTTGCATATTTTCCTTGATCCTTGGGTTCAGAGGAAGAACTTGGGTGTTTTAAAGATTGAATTCAGAATAGAGGTATCTGAAATGATCTTCAATAGATGTCTCTGGCTCTAAAGCAAGGAATATTGGAGGTTGGGTGAACTTTGAAAGGTAAGGAATACCAATGATTGTCTTTTGAACAAATTCCTTTAGAGGGGCCTGTTCATCAACATCCAAGGTATCTTCTTCAGCAGACAATGGAGTTGTCTCTCGTTCCTTTGTTTGAGCTCTTGGAGATGGTGGATGGGTGTCATTGATAGTGGATGAAAAGATGACTTCAAGTTCTGCAGTGTCTGGAATTTTTATCTCTGCTTCTGAAGTAGAAGGATGATAAGGTTGAGCATTTTTCTATTCATACTCTTCCACATCAATCTGTTGGATCATAAATTGTATTCAAGATTAAAGTAAAAGTTAAGGGTTTAAACTGCAATTGTGCTAAAGTTAATTAGAGGGTTTAAATTGTAATAAGCTAATAGTTAATAGCTATTGGGCCTCAAACCCGTTTAGCATTTAGTAAAGCCCAATATGCATTAGGCCTGGGTATTTAATGTTTTGTTTATTTCAGTTTTAGGGTTAACTCTCATTATTATTACTTTTATAATTATTGTTTAGAGAGAGGTTGCTGTAATCCAAGGGTATCAAGAACACTCAAGGTTTAACAGTTTATACAAAGCATTGGTATGTTACTCTGATTTATATATCTCTTGATTATTATTGTGTTGCTTGATTACTTGATTGATTGTTTACCAACTAGATTAAACTGGGATATCACAATCACTTCAATTTCCTCTTCTTCTTCTTCGGCAGATTCTTTATTGACATCTTCTGCTTCTTCTGATTATGAGAATGCATAGTGGTTGAAAAATCCACCAGTTGCTCATCTTCTTCTTCGTCAAGAGCACCAATGGTCTCTGGCATAACATTTATTGCTTGAATAATTGGAGCTTCTGAGGATAATGGTGCTAAGAATACAACTGGTATTGGAGATTTGAGTACTGTTTGGTTGCCTTCAGCAGAGGTGGAATGCCTCTCTGGTTCATCTTCTTGTACTTTTCCTTTTCTTGTAGATGGAGAGGGGGCAAAGCCACTAGCTTTTGTACCTTCTGATCTGATATTCTCTTGCTTCACCCCCTTTTGATGATCAGAGGCCCTATCCTCTTCAGGGTCCTCTATGTTAGTGCATTTATTGTATTCAAGATTTAATTGTAAAAGTCTTGTAAAGTCAATGTAATTAGAAAAGTCAAAGATAGTCAAAGAATGTTAAAAGTCAAAGTCTTGTTAGTGAAAGTCAAACTAGTTTACTTTGTAATTAGTCAATGTGTTTGTGATTAGGTTTAGGTATATTAGATTACTTTGTGGTTAAGCATTAGGTTTTAAGGATTTTGTCAATGTCATATTATCTTAGAGAGAGAAAGTGAGAGAGTTTAGAGAGAGAAAGCTTCAAATCTTGTAAATCTTTCAAAGATCAATGAAATTCAAGTTTGTTTCCTAATATATTTGGGTGTTTACAATTGGTATCAGAGCATTGGTTGAAGATTTGTGCACAATTTCCACAAAATTCGTCCAGGATTTCATGAGGATTTGAAGAAATTTAAAGAAATTCTCCATTTTTGAAGAATTGAAGGACACAAATGGGTCATGCGATTTTGATGCGTTTTTGGATTTGATTTTGATTGCAAATTGTTTCTCCATTGTCATAAATCTGTTTTGTATCAATTTCTAATCACGATTGCATCAAAATTGGCGGAATTTGTTGATTTTGAATAATTTTGTGTTCTTGAAAAATGTTCACTATGAAAAAAAAATTAAAGTTTGATTTTGAGTTGTAGTGTTGATTTGATTTGTTTTTGTGCGAATTGATTTCTAAAAACACTTTTTAGACATGGATCACTCATCAATTTCAAATTTCAATGACTAAATTTCATTTTTGGAAACTTTTGGGTTAATAGTGTTCTTGAGGTGTTTCGTAACAATTTTTTTTTTTTTAAATCTTAACGTTTGATCTGAAAAAGTTGATGTGTGGTTTCGAAAATGTGTTTGTGAGTGTTTTGATCTATAATACATTTGTTAACAAAATTTTTTTGGTTATTCTTTTTCAGGAAAGTCCATTCTTTTGAAGAACTCGTTAACCACAAAATGAAGAACTCGCAAGTTTTTTTTTTATTGAAGAATTGAAGTCACAAACATCATTTTACATCTCAAGAATTCGTTCAAAGTTGCAAGTCCCATACATGCAAGCATCATATGAATCTCAGTGAAGAATTTACAGTGACCATATTTGCAAGCTTCATAAAGAATTCACAGTGATCAGTTTCTCCACTCGTAATAATCAGTGAGAATGTTCAAACATGAAGAAAACTCAAAAATCATAAGAGGAACTCACAAGTCTCATAGATAAAGAACTCGTAAGCTACTTCACGCACACTGCCTTCTGCGAGTACACACTTCACGCACGACAAAGCATCACTCCACGCAAGCTTGATCTGCGTGTTTCATACTTCACGCAATCACTCTGCGAGAACTGGACTTAGATTTTTTTTTTGTTGAAATTTTTTTCAGGCGAAGTCATCAAGTGGGTCGTGCTCTTAATGATCATTTCAATCATTTTAATCTTGTCTAATCTCTTGGTTGGTTGATTTAGAACACGTACATATTTTCAGAATCGAGTTTTGTTCAGTTTCCATCGAGTTATCGTTGTTTGAAGTTCTCGCCGGAGATTCGCCGAAAAAACGGGATTGACCGGAATTTGTTTTTAACTGCTTAATTCGATGCTATAGCTTGATAATATCATTTATCTGTTGATTTTCATCAATTTTCAGGTAATATTGGTCCATAATAGTTCACAAAAAATCTCGCCGGAAAATTCACATTTCGCCGGAATTCTTCTGTTTCGAGCTTGAGAGGTTCTTTCGGGATATAATTGATCAAATAGATTGAATCAAGTCTCTTGGTACCTAAAGGATGATTTATTTCAAAGAAAACAGAATTTCAAATTGATTTCGAGATTTTTTGATTTTTCGGTATTTTTCCGAAGCAAATATGGAGAGATTGAGAGCATACTTTGAGTTTTAATCAATTGAGGCAGCTTAAGAGAACATAAAAGAAGGTTTTTATCGTAAAATATCGAATCCATAATATGTTTTGCAGGTTGAGTCGTGATCTTGAAGATGATGAATAGTGACTTAACGGAACTTCGTTAGTTCCGTTAAGTTTTTGACAAATTTGGTCCATATCCGTTAGTTCAGTTAGTTTTCTTACTTTTTAGTCCAATTTGTCGTTAGTCTTGTTAAGTCAGTTAAGTGTTTTTTAAAAGTTAGCAATTTTGGTTCCTGTAGTTAGTTTGTTAAATTTTTGTTAATTTTCTTTACAATTTTAGTCCTTTTTCGGTTAGTTTTGTTAACTCAGTTAAGTCTTTTATCTTTTGGTAGATTTAGTCCCTGTAGTTTAGTTTAGGGGTTTGACATTTTTGGTCCTTCAAGTTTTAACTTTTAGAAATTATCACTTTTAGCCCCTATAGTTTTTAACTTTCAAGTTTTTACAGTTTTAGTACCTTTAGTTTTTAGTTTCATCTTTTGTCATTTTTAGTCCTTTTAATTTCTATGTTTAGTGTTTTTACGTTTTTAGTTCCTAGACTTTATTTTTTTGTGTTTTTGTCGTTTTTAGTCCTTTTCTTTATCGAGTCTTAGTAATTTTCACTTTTAGTCCTCGTTTTTCGTCTTAGTTTTGTTTTTTGTCGTGTTTAGTCCCTGTTTTTCATTTTCTTTTCATTTTTAGTCCGTTTTATGTAAATTTTGACTGTTTTTACTGTTTCTGAGCTTAACTGATATATTTTTCATATTTTTTTTGCAGATTAAAGATTAGAAGTCAAGATTTCGTGCTGATTTTCAGATTTAATTTTTGGAAGACAAATTTACACTTTGTTTTTCAGATTTTAATTTTCAGATTTTATTTTCGACTTTAATCTTGTTGTTCTTATATTTTAAGAGTGTGCACATAACTCAACTTCTAATCGAAGTTTCTCTTGACGATCACTCTATTAGATAATATTTTTGATATTTTTTTCTGTTTCATTTTTTTCAGTATATCTTCAAGCACATCAAGATGTCAAATGTACTATCTGGAAGAAATGTTGCCATCATATACATGCCTGAAATACCTGCCATAGAAGTTGAACGCGATAAACTGAAGATTCAGAATTCATATCTTTTAAATCAGATTCAGGAGTTGAATGCTAAATTTGTTAATACTGATAAAACCTCTGAATGTGCAAAATGTATTGATCATTCTAAATCTGATTGTGCAGGTATCATTAAGACAAAAGAGAACGAAATCAAAATCAAAGAAGATATTATTCAGGCTAATGAGAAAGTAATCAAGCTGAAAGAGAAAAAGATAACAAATCTTCAAAGCAAGCTGAAGTCAACTGAACAGAAGACATCAGAACTTAAAGATGAATCAGTTGATCTACATGTCAAGTTTAAAGCTTTTGAAGATCAAATATCTGCATTGGCAGAAAAAAATATTGAACTGATGAAAAGCCTCCAATCAGATAAAGACAAAGCAAATCTGGAGAATGCTTCTGCTAAAAAACTATCTGACTTTTCCAAGAAAGCTATACAAGAGAAGAAAGATTTAGAGCTAAGATGCTTAAAACTCTCCAAGCAAGTATCCGAGTTTGAAAAGATTGTTATAACCGAAAGAGATACTTTTGCAAAAGAGAGAAAAGTTCTTGAAGATAAAGTAATTGAACTTCCCAAACAAATCTCTGTTTTACAAGACTTGCTTGAAAAAGAAAGAAAATGTTTTCAAGAAAATAAAAAGTCTTATGATGTTGAAAAGAAAAATGTTGAAAAGAGAAATGTTGGGATTTTCAATGAAATATCTGAGAAAACCAAGAACTTAGAAAAAGAATTTGAGCAAGAACGCCAAATCTTTGAAAACGAAATATCTAAGCTCACATCAAAAATAACTGTTCTATCTTCAGATTTTCAAAAAGAAAAGTTGGCAAGATCTGATTTGAAACAAAAGTTTGACACACTTACTGCTGAAAGAAACATTTTATCCAATAAAATAAAGGACTTGGAAGCTGCAAATGTTAAATTGTCAGATAAAATTTCAGCTGATGTGATTGATCAATCATCTGCTGATAATTCAACAGAATCAGTCTGTTCTTTCAAAACAGCTTCAAGTTCCATTCATGAGAAAAATGTTTTCAAAAAGAAAAGTGGCAAACCAAACATTGTCAAATCAAATCAAATTCGTCAATCTAATCTATTTTATGACAAATCTGTTGATAGTTTAGCAAGCTTTTACGTCAAATCTATTGGAAAGAATTCTAAGAAAGGACAGATGGTCTGGAGAGTTAAAGGTTCTTCGGATAAAAAGAAGAATGACAAAGCATCTACATTCACATCCAATGCCAAAAAAGAACAGAGATCATAAAGGTAAATCTTTTGGTAAACCTGATACAATTTACTCTGTTAATCATCTTATCAGGTTGGCTGAAAAGAAAATATGTCGTTCTTACTGTGGAGCAAATGACTTTGTAAGTAATAATTTTGTTGATTACTGGTATGGTTCTTATTACGTTACCCCCAAAAGAACTGCAACTAACACATCAGGACCCAAATACCAGTGGGTACCAAAAGCTAAATTTGTGTTGCAGGCACCCAAGGTTTAAGGGGGAGAAAGAACAATGACTTCTGAATTTACTTAAATCCTAGTAATTCAGAACTCGGAATAATGTTTAAGGATTTATGGCTCTTGAATAATTCAGTTCAAGACCCGGACTTCAAAGTTAAAGGACTATGACTTCTAAGTACTACAGCTTAGAACTCGGACTTTAATGTTAAATGACTAAGACTTCTAAACACATCGGTTTAGGACTCAGTCTTCAATGTTTAAAGATAAGGATATTTTGAAAATATCCAAGGGGAGCTTATCTGATCTAAATCATTATATCATGATTCGAGGGGGAGCATAAATGCTTGTAAGTATCTTCTGATCTGAATCTCTGATTGTTTGAAAGAAGAACAAATTTCAAGCATGAAAAACGCTTTCTTAAATGTTCAAACCACTTCTCTATTCTCAAAAGATTTCATGAATTTGGAAGTGTGACTTTAAATGTTTTTCATAATGGAGCTTTAATGTTTAATTGATCGTGTGTTTCCAAAGATCAATACTTGTGTATTATCTTGTCTATATACTGTCAAGTATTCATACACGCCGGTTCAGTACTTCATTTGATTTTGTAATTACCATGTCTCTAAAAGAAACAATTTTTCGATGGTAATACCCTTGTTTGATTTCACTGTTGTTGAGCATCATTCATCATTTCAATCTTTGTACGTTCATTGCTAAATTGTTTATATTTTTTCATATAAACAAATTATCAAGTTCTTTGATACCCTAACCTTTCACGTTTATATTTTGTGATATTTGATCTGATTGATACATTGTCAGATTCTCAAAACAATTCTCTTGATTTCATTTCATTCATTCAATATCCTTGTTTTGAGAGATCTTCAAAGTTCAAATGCTCAAATATCATTCTTATACTGAATGAACATACATTTCTATGACAATGATATCATGTGCTTAACTGTTCAAGTTAAATTGTTTAGCAACCCATCATTTTTAGGACAAAGTTCATGGGATTCGTGTAAGAGCTTAAACAGAACTTCCATGGATTCACGTTAACCAGTGTTTCCTACCTAGGAAGTAATCCTAGAGTGATTGAGGGTTTCTTAAATCAAAGAGTGGGGGAGATAACTCATCCGGTTGAGTTTTTCTCATTGTGCTGAGCGGTAAAATATAGATGAGAGTTTGGTTAGAAGTGAGCTTTAATGATAAAAAGAAAGAGGGTGTGAGAACGGAGTTAAAAGAATATGGAAACTCTGCACCAAATACTTTCTGAGCCGGATAGCCACATAATCTGTTGGTTCACATTCTTTGGTGACCATTATTGAAACAGGAACTAGCCCATTCCAACTCTTGCTATCACCCCACTACCCACTCGTTTCTTTCTCGACAAAGAAATGTTTCATATTTTATTGAGGACACAGTACATCTGCTATCTGGTCTTCACTCGAAAGATTTAGATATTGAAAAAGAAGGAAGTTTGCCCCACCTTCGCACCTCTTTCATCCACATTGAGTCCGTGTAATACTTGTTGTTGTCTCAACAGTTTACACAATTTGAGCCTAAAAAAGCTTAAGTAGCTTCAATCATTTCTACACTTTCACGTACACACAAGGAATGAGTTTTCTTGTCATAACATTCATAGAAAATTCCTTCGTGGTTTTTCGATGATTGAATGGAAGCCCTGAGGGAGTGAACATTACAAAAACTCCTTTCCAATGTACATCCGTTGTACAAAGTGGCTCTGTGCTACTTACAGGAAACTCTAACTGCGTCATCCGTTGAATCAGGGTTACAAAGTTCATTATATCTGAATTTGAAAAGATTCGGGTATACACTCATGAATTGACGGATACTCAGATCAAAGAGCGAGATTGTCAAATTACTATAAAGGGCGGAGATTGTTAGTTTTTCACAAAGGGTGAGATTATTATTCAAAGACGGTGATGAAATTGAAAAGAATTTTGATGATCATGATGCTCACAATCATCAAAAAGGGGGAGATATTTTGAAAGTTTCAATTTCGAAAAATAGAAGATTTGTCAAAGTCAAGAAGTTCGAGATAACATGATAAAGATGTTCCGAGATGATTAGAGATGATTTGTTGTTCAAAGACAGACAATTCATAGATCAAAGAGATAAAGATACAAGCATTGAAAGATTTCTCATAGTTCAAAGTTCAATGCCACAAAGATCAAATTTTTTCAAATTCATGTTCAAAACTTGATGACTTTTCAAGTTTATCTGAAGATTCTTCAAAAGCCAAATGATTGAAGATTTCCAAAGATTCAAAGTTCAAAGTTGTCAAAGTTAAAATTTTGAAGAATCAAGAGTTGAAGACTATTGTCAATTTTTTAAATATTGAATCCAAAGAGGGAGATTGTTAGTGCATTTATTGTATTCAAGATTTAATTGTAAAAGTCTTGTAAAGTCAATGTAATTAGAAAAGTCAAAGATAGTCAAAGAATGTTAAAAGTCAAAGTCTTGTTAGTGATAGTCAAAGTAGTTTACTTTGTAATTAGTCAATGTGTTTGTGATTAAGTTTAGGTATACTAGATTACTTTGTGGTTAAGCATTAGGTTTTAAGGATTTAGTCAATGTCATATTTTGTAGAGAGAAAGTGAGAGAGTTTAGAGAGAGAAAGTTCAAATCTTGTAAATCATTCAAAGATCAATAAAATTCAAGTCATTTACCTAATAGATCTGGGAATTTACATTCTAAATCATCAAACTTCTGCTTCTTCTTAACTTTCTCTAAGCAGGCAGTTTCTGGAGTTTTTCTCTTCAGTTTCCCTTCTTCTAAAGATAGTGCATTCTTCAAAAGTTCTTCGACTGTCTTGGTCTGGTAGGTGGATTTGGCAACAAACTTGCTCGAAATTGTCATCATGCGGTTAGTGACAGATTGGGAGAAGTTATGCAAGTCAGTTCTGTTTATTGGCTCTGAAGACATGGGAGTAGTTGGAGCAGCAGCAGGTACTGGAACTTTAGCAATGAACTCTGCTAAGATCTTTAGGACTTTGTCTTTAAAATGAGAGAAGTCTGTAGAGGTAGTGGTAGGAGCAGAGGGGGTTGGTATAGCTTTTAGGAGCTCTTCTTTTGCTTCTGCAATCTCTCTTGATAAAACCGAGGAATTTCCAATAACTAGCTTTTCCAGAGCTTCCATCCTTGAATTTTGAGAGTTCAGGGTTGTGCACAGCTCAGAGACCTCTGAAGTCAGTTTTGCAACTTCAGAGTTTGAGGGAGAGGCCTCTGAGGTCTTCTCAAGGTGAAGTTTTAGATCCTTCAACGATCCTTTGACTTCGTCACCAAAGATTTTGAACTCTTCCTTGGTGACATAGTCAGAGTGGGGAAACTTAGAATCAACACATGATTCTTATTTACCCTCGAGAACAGAGGGGACTTCTTTCGGAGACTGTTTTACTTTGGCTCCGGAAGGACTTCCCATTAATCCTTGAGAGTCAGAAGAAGATGAGAACCTAATGTGAGTAGACACCTTGCTATCTAGGCTAAGGAGTCCTTGTGCAACTAGTTCATGCCATTGTCTCTTTGACAGACAATCCTTAAGAGGGATATTTAGTCTCTTTGGGACTAAGGGATGGGCACCTATGTTATGAGCCACAGAGGCATCATGTGTGTGGGTAGGTATCGTACTCTGGCGCAAATGAGAACTTTTTTTTAATGAAGTCATGTTGGGAGGACTTCGCCATTTCAGAGGGTTCCCCTTTGGTGTTTGCTTTAAAGGCAGAAGAAGGTGCCTCTGAGCGGATGGCTTGGGTAGGGTTCGATGTGTGCACCTCTGTTTCAATATCCATGGGTTTTGGACCATCTAGAATAGTAGATTTGGTAGCACAGGGAGTTGGGCTTTGGAGTCTCTCACTTATGCCTTCTAGGGCATCTTTTTCTACCTTACTTCTCTTGGCTTCTAGGCTAAGAAACTCACCCCTTGGAGTACTCTTATCCTCACCTTCCTCAACTCTGACAGAGTTATTCTCTTTGTCAGAGGGAGGGTTCTCTACTTTTCTCTCACTCACTTCCACAGAGCCACCCTTTGGTTGCTCTCTGTGATCTTGTTGAGTAGCCTCAGAAGTTTCACTCTCTGATTCTAACTCAGGCTCAGACCCTAAATGTGATGGGGATCCCACCATCGGCTCTGATGGTTGGGCAAAACGACTAAGGAAGAGGCGGGATTCAGAGTCAATGAGAAGGTATTCAAGCATGGTTTTGAGGAATCGTATTTCATTTGGGTACGGAGGAACAACAGTAGGTTTGAAGGAACTTATCACAAAAAGTGGAGTTCTTTGGCCCTCCTCAGTAAATGATTTACTCTCCATTGCTCGTCGAATGACTAAAGAAATGAATCTAGGAAACAATACTGAGATCGGTTGTTTTCCCTTTGAGAGATCCTTATTCTTTCTGTCCACAGCAGTCAAAAGTTCACAGAAAAGAATATTGGCCATGTTAGACTTTTGGGATTTAATACTCTTACTCTTTTTGACCAAAAGATGGTGAAGAGAGGAGCTAGATAGAAGTAGTTTTTAATGAGGATAGGGAAATCTGACCATTAGTTAAGTACTTTGATTGAAGAAAAGGGCGTACATGATGGCTAAGATAGTTGGGTGTGTTTGGTCTTGACTACCGATTTTACATGTCAGTATGCGATTTAGCACACTGAACATGAAGTTCCATGTTAGTGGAAGATGTTGGCGTCTGAACTGGCTTAAATGGGTAATTTCCCTGTTGTAACCCAGATATTAAAGAAACTATAGAAGAACTTCAGGAGATGGGGGGTTTTTCAAACCGTTGGATTTGAAGTTTGTTTGTAGTCAGTAGGCATAATCGTCGAGTCAAGGTGTTAGGAGTGATCCAAATGTTGATCCCTTGATCACCTAGGTCAATATGGCCGACCAATCGTCCTTGTTCTTCATTGTATTCACTGGAATACCACCATTGTTGTACATACCTGAGAGGAACATCTTGAGCATAGTCAGTTAGGGCAACTTTCAGTTTACACTTGCTGAAGAATTCAAGTACTGGACAAAACTGCTCGTCAAACTTGGCAGGGGTGATGTCCAAATGGTAGTTGTTGCCTTTGACTGGAACATCGAATTGTACCAGGTTTAAACTTGGAACGATTCAACTGGAGTCTTCTGAGTTTTGAGCTTGGTTTGCCATTGTTGCAGGTTTCTTGCTTGAGAGCTTAGAGAGAGAGAGAGAGAGAGAGAGAGAGAGAGAGAGAGAGAGAGAGAGAGAGAGAGAGAGAGTGCTAAGGGAAGTTTTGTGAGCATAAAGAATGAAATGATGATGAAGTTGGTTTTTATGGGCATTGGTAGTGGTATTGAGGCTATGGAAATGGCGATTGTGAGTTCCCATGTTAGAAACCGTTCCATCAACCCTCTAATCAATAGTGTACACGTGTAGAGGAAGGATGAAAGGACTCTTGATGTCAGATAACCGTCTGTTGGATTTTAATTTAAAAATTGATAGTTATCCAAAAAAGATAACCCACACACACACCATTTCTTAAGAATATTTCCCCCCCTTTTTTTTAAACTTTTCTCAATATATCGAAAGAATTTTATTTACAAAAGTATTTAAACTTGATTAAAAGAATATCTAAGAATATTGAGATCAAGTGTTAGGATATTGCATCAGAATATAGTATATAAGAGGTTCTGAAAACAATATCAGAAACAAAATGATAATCTCTTGGACATTTGAATTTTGAAAAGAATCAAGTTTAATTTTTAGAAAAAGATAAGGTAGAATTTGAGAATGAGAAGCATACCTTTCTTTCTGAAATGATCAGAGATTCTGATATGAGTATCAGAGATAAGATTGGAGGCTCTGATATAAAGAGCAGAGACTCTGAAATTTCCAATATTTCTAGCACCCCCTTAACAAACGATGGATACTTTTCTTTGCTCCCCCTTGATTGATGCTTAGATGTACAAAATGAGATGATTTTGACCATGCTTGTTTTAGAAGTCCATAGTCTCTGAAATAGGTCTCAGAGGCTCTGAGTTCTAATATGTTACTCTAGTGTCAGAGGCTCTGATGTAGGGATCAGAGACTCTGAAGTTCCTTTTAGTTAAGTTGACATATTTAACATTCCCAACTTGCTAATCAAGAAATTGAACCTTCATTCATCTAAGTATTTTGTGAAAATATCAGCAAGTTGGAGATCAGTTGGTACAAAATACATCTCAATTGTGCCTTTTTCAACATGGTATTTAAGGAAATGATACTTGACATCAATATGCTTTGTCTTGGAATGTTGCACTAGATTTGAAGAGATGGCAATGGCACTTCTTGAGTCACATAGAATGGAAATTCTATTGAATTGTAGGCCATAGTCTCTGAGTTGAGTTCTCATCCAAATGACTTGTGAGCAACAACTAGCAGGAGCAATGTATTATGCTTCTACAGTTAAAGTTGATACACAATTTTGCTTCTTTGATGACCAACTCACTAGCTTGTTTCCCAAGAGTTGACAACATCTAGAGGTGCTTTTTCTGTCTAATTTGCATCCTGCATGATCTGTATCAGTGTATACTGTTAGCTCAAAACTAGAGAGTTTTGGATACCAGAGACCTAGTGAAGGTGTGCCTCTGAGGTATCTAAATACTCTCTTTACTTCAGATAAGTGAGATTCCTTTGGATTTGCTTGATATCTAGCACAGAGACATGTTGCAAACATTATGTCAGGCCTACTGGCAGTTAAGTACAAAAGTGAACCTATCATGCCTCTATAGGTTTAAACATCCACAAATTTTCCTAAAGGATCAGAGTCAAGTTTGACTCCTGTAGCAATAGGTGTTTTCATGGAAGTTGAATGATTGAGTTTGTACTTTTTCAAAATATTAGAGACATACTTTGATTGATTTATAAAAGTGCCCTCTGATGCTTGTTTTACTTGTAGTCCTAAAAAGAATGTTAATTCTCCCATAAGACTCATCTCAAATTCACTCTTCATCAACTCTGAAAACTTATCACAATACTTTTGATTTGTAGAGCTAAAGATAATGTCATCAACATATATCTGTACTAGAAGCATTTCATTTTTATATTTCTTGATGAACAGTGTGGTATCAATTGTTCCTTTGATAAACCCATTATCAATCAGAAAGGAGAACAAAGTTGCATACCATGCTTTGGGAGCTTGTTTAAGGTCATACATAGCTTTATCAAGATGATAAACATGGTTTGGAAACTCTGCACTTTCAAATCCAGGTGGTTGTTGGACATATACTTCTTCATTAATTTTTCCATTAATAAATGCATATTTAACATCAATTTGATATACTTTGAATCCTTTGTGTGCAGCATAGGCTAAGAAGATTCTAATTGCTTATAGCCTTGCCACAAGTGCAAAGGTTTCATCATAATCAATGCCTTCTTCTTGGCAATATCCCTTAGCAACCAGTCTTGCTTTGTTTCTGATTATAATGCCATTTTCATCTTTTTTGTTTCTGAAAACCCATTTAGTTCCAATAGCAATTTTTTCTTTAGGAAGGGGAACTAGGGTCCAGGCTTTATTTCTCTCAAATTCTTGAAGCTCATCCTGCATGGCATTAATCCAATCAGGATCTTCAAGAGCTTCATTTATCTTTTTGGGTTCAATTTTGCTTAAGAAATTTACAAAAAGGCATTCATTGACAGTAGTTGATCTTGTCTTGATTCCTTCTGAAGGAGATCTGTTGGATCATAAATTGTATTCAAGATTAAAGTTAAAGTTAAGGGTTTAAACTGCAATTGTGCTAAAGTTAATTAGAGGGTTTATTATGTAATAAGTTAATAGTTATTAAGCTATTGGGCCCAAGCCCATTAGAAAGCCCATTAAGGTTAAAGCCCATATGGCCTGGGTATTTAAAGTTTTGATTAGTTTAGTTTTAGGTTAACCTTGTAAGAACTCTGATAATTTTCTAAATAGTTAGCCGTATTTTCTCTGTATTCAAAGGGTATCAAGAACACTCAAGGTTTAACAGTTTATACAAGGGATTGGTATGTTACTCTGAATTATATATCTCTTGATTATTATTGTGTTGCTTGATTACTTGTTTCTGTGATTGTTTACCAACTAGATTAAAATCTGGGATAACAAGATCCTATGATTTGTCATGGGGGTGGTCTCTTGTCCATCTTGTCATGGGAGCATGAATTTGAGGAGGAGTTTGAGCTTTAGAGATGTGTGATCCCAAGTTTTAAGCAATCATGCACAAATCAATAACAATCAAAGATCAAAGATGAGATGTAGAGAGAATTTTAGTCACAAGATTAGTCGTATTCATATGTCTCGCAAAGGCATTACAAGAATGAATGACACAATGACTTAGACGCTTACAACTATACAAAACAAGACTAAAGGAAAGCTATATATAGGATCAAACAGGCCTTGACCTCTATACAAGCATACAAGAAAAGTCAACACAACAAAGAAACTTACTTTACAAATTGACTCAAAACTATGATCTAACATTCTCCCCCTTTTTGAGCAATTTGAAAGTCTTCAACTAGTCCATTTCTTATGGCTAGTCTGAATCTGATTCTGTCTTTGATTGCATCAATGACATGCTCTGTCCAAATTCTTTCCAACCTTGGCATATGATCATTCTCAGCTAATCTCTACTTTTCACTCTCCTCATGCTTGGCTTGCAGCTTTTCCACAATATCTTTCAAAGTACCATCAGAATACTTAGGGATCTCTGCAGCTCTCATAAATCTTTTCTCCTTTTTATCCACATTCTCATACACAACCCCAAGTTTTGGCTCCCTTAGAATTGTGTAGAGTGGAGTTTCTTCAAGCAGAGGATGAGTCATGTCTGGCTTAAGCAAATTGATTCTCTTCTGATTTGTCTCTATGCCCAACTGGAAGTCATAAAGATATTTTGAGTAGATATGTCTTTTGATAAATCTCTTAATAGTATCTAGAGCAAATACTATCTCAGGGTGTCTGATGGTTCTATCTCTGAAATCATGGTACATGAATTCAATATCTCTGAAGTTCACATTTACAAAATCGGCTTCATTGAAAGTATAGATCTTCAAATCCTTTCTCTGAACAATGAACTCAGGATACCAAATCTGCTTGTATTGCTTCATAGTCACCCTGAGAACTTCTAGAATTTCTTATCTACTCTTGACATCTTTACAAGTTCTCCCTATACCTTGCAGCATTCTAATATAATCTTTCTAATTCTCTAGACACTTATCTTGAATCCCCAAGAGTTGAGCTTTATCAATCTGCCTTATGTAGCTCACAAAGATCTTTACACCTTCTTCAAGATATGGAACCCTTAAGTGACTTCTGATCCTTTTTATCTCTGCTTCTGTTGGACCAAACTCATCATAACCAGTATAAGGTGTAGAACCCTCTACAGCAGTACCAGAAGGACCTGCTTTTGGTTCTGGAATGATTGGCTTAAGTAGAGGTTCTCTTACAAACTCTTCTTGATGAGCCAAACTACTAGGCTTCTACTGAAATGGTAGCTCTTCTTCAATATTAGCATCAGGATCCAGATTGACAGTAAGGTCATCATCATCAGATTGTTGACTTATAGGGGCTTCAGGAAATTCAAACTCGTTGAAGGAAGGAACAATTGGAACAATACTGGGTTCAGGAAATTGAACATCAACATGACTTAGATGTAGCTCATCAGGAGTACTTTGAGAAAACATTGCATTCAAAGTTTCTGTGTCTCTGTCCTCAAAAATATCATCCAGTACAATTTCACCATAAGCTGGAACTTCTTCAGCTCTTCTTACGATCTATGTTACCTCCACTACTTCATCATTAGAAGCAATTTCAACAAAGTCAACTTTCTGCTCCTCCTCCTTGATTTTCCAATAAAGCTCATACTTTGCATTTACTTCATCAAAAGTATCATCTTCAAGAGCAATGATATCAGGATTAGGTAAACCTGTTATCTCCAAAATCTCTTGCCTTGTTGCAATCTTAGGCTTTTCAACCCTTGATTCAACACTTTCTCCAACATACAAAACCAACTCCAGTTGATCATTTTTATCATTACCTTGATCAACTCCCCTTCCCACACTTTTAACATTTTCAGCTCTTTCTTCCACCAACACTGTTTCACCAGAACCACCAGCAGCTGCTTGTTTCTCATTTATCTCCCCTCATGATCATTATCTGGATCATGATCATGCTCCTTAGTAGAAACAACTGCCTGGGCTTTACATGAAGTTTGAACTACCTGTTTAAGATCAGATAGAGCAAACAAAATGTCATATTTAAAAGAATTGAATTCTGAGGCACTAACCAAATTTGCTGGCTTCACATATTGTGGCGGTTGATTGTCATGGTGGGATTGCAGAAGGGTTAGAAGATCTGCATCTTGCTGAGTATCCGGAGCTTGGGATAGAATTTTTGCAAACAACAAAGAATTAAGCTCATCAATGGATAGGTCATCAGGTTGAGTCAAACATATGAGATTCAACAGCCTTTAAGGCAGCGGCGAAGAATTCCTTAGACACGAAGTATGGGTGAGTAACTCCGTTAGTTGTAACATGAAATTTGCATTTAATCAAAGACATGTTAACTTTATATATTTATGTTTAATGCAAGCTTTTTCACATGCAACACATATATTTATTTTTATGTTCTTAGTTAGTTTACTTCATGTATTAAATATATATTTATTAACACTTGTATACCATTTTACTTCATAACACATTTTGCACACTTTTAATATTTATAACAACATTGATTAACCGTTTGCATGTCAACTGTAGAAAAAACTGCATGACCTGTGTTCATTGTTGGCATAGACGTGGCAATGACAAGACTTCCATCCGATCCTCGTAGTCCGGATTGCGGATCTACTCGGGATGTTCCGATCGGGTCACTAAGACAACCGATGGTAGCCGATTCAATGAGTGTCCTAGAAACAAAAATTGGCAATTCAAAGGGTACTAAACTCAATTGTGCAGGAAGTGAAGTCACGAACGGGGGCTGTTGTTCTCTTGTTTCAATACTTAGATCCTCCGAATGAGAATCCGGTAGACTTTGTGCTATATCCCCGTGAGAAGTTGAAACTATTTCTTGTTGAGAAAAAATAGAGTGGATGGCTTGGGTGTGCGATTGCATAAGTGGGCTACTTATGTCTTGAATATCCGAACGCAACACATGCGACGGAGTATTAGATGTTGTTGCCGTTTTGGAAATGTAAGTTTGGATAATCACACGCTCACCATATTCTTTTCCTTCAATCTCACTCATTCTCTCCAAGTTTTCAACTAATTCTCCCTCAGTTCTCCTTATATCACTAAGAACATCAGTAAGAACATTATCAACATGAGTTTGATCATCCACTTCCATGGCTTAAGTACCATAGAATGGTGCAAATAAGTCAGATTGATCATCAGAATGAACATCCACATGAGTTTCAGAATGAACTTGAACACCACCACCATCATCATCATCATTATTATCATCACCATCTGATCCACCATTGTCAGCTTCCTCAGTATCTGTCTCCTCATCATCTTTAGAGCTTGATGCAGAAGGAACTTCACTTATTTCAGATTCATTGCCTGCCTGTTCTGCAAGATCCAGTTCATTGTCAAATCCATGACCTTCATCGGCATGAGGTGTCATTGAACATGGGGTAACAACCCATGACCCTGATGCCTCTAGTCGTGGTCTCCGAACCCCTTCAGAGCCCCTCTCAGTATTTTTTCTCTTCTCTCCCCGTTTCTGTACCCCCGTGGTATCAGAAACCCTTAGTAACTCCGCTCTCCTAGGGATTGAGCCTTGGGTAGGGATAACCGGTTCTGGTTGTCCCATAGACTCTCTATAATCTACAATGCTATCGCACTCTGGATCTGCATAGTCTAACAAGCTTTCAGGCACATGCATGGTGTATGGAAATTCTCTTTTCTGCTTCATAAGGCATCTGTGAATTGCTTCTCAGCATGCTTCTAACAATAAGATCCAAGAATCTCTGATACGATATGTAGTTTGGTGCCTTTGAAGATTTCTTTGAAACCACCTTTTCATATAGCTCAGTCCAGAAGATACTGGCATAGTCAATGTGCAAGTCATGAACAACGGAGTAGAATAACTTTAGGATACGAATGCTGGCATTATCTGTTCCGTAGATCTTTTTGTTGTCATACATCTGTTGATGACAGAGAATAAGGTATAGTAGAACGGTGGCAAATTGTTCTTCTTAAAGTGACTGACTTGAGTCATCTGGCCAAGATACCCCATATCTCTGATTCATTTGAATACTTCATTGTCTGATGGCATCTCATCATAAGAAGTTATGCCTTCTCTTACTGTTTCAGAAGGTAGACTCGGGATGAATCTTAATCTTTCTTGAGTCAAGACAGATGTGAAATGATCTATCTTCCAGGCTTGCTGTACATAAAGTTCAGGAACTACTGCTACTACTGTCAAAGCATTCCTGAGAGGATGGTTCCTTAGAATATCCAGTACCAGGGGATCAATCTTGATACTGAATTGGACATGATGATTGTTAGGTTGTTGGGGTTTCATATCAGCTGGTGATATCAGAAAGAGATCTAGATTGGCATCTTGTGGCACTTGAAAATCAGATCTAGATGATGGCATTGGAAATTGCTCAGAAGCCTCATGTGGTGAATTTTCATCAGTCTGAACATTTTGATCAACTCATGGTTCTGCCATTGGTACCTGAAAAAGATGAACAATGTTGGACAGGGTCCAAATGGGTTAGTGAAAAATAAGTTTTGACACTTGAAAATCACTTTTGAAAAAGTATAAGTGTAGAATTCGCATGATAGGGGTATGGGAATTCTGCACTTAGGACATGAAAATCAACCACAAAATTCGTATACAATAATTCGTATGACATGGAATTCGTATGAAGCATTATACGAATTCCTCACTTAGAATTTAACATAAACAATCCCAAGAATTCATATGAACAATATACGAATTTTTCACTTCAAAAATATGACACTAGAGTACCAAGAATTCGTATGAACTGTTATATCAAGAATTCGTATGAACTTTAATTTTCTTGAAAAATTTCTAAGTGTTAACAAGAACTTCAAGAACATTATGAACACCTTCAAATATTCAAACCAAACCCAGATTATGAAAATTTAAATTTTGAATTTTAACCCAATATTTGAATTTTGTTAGGATCGATTTTGACTAGAAACCCTTTTTATCCAAAACAAATTTGAGATAAAACAACCAATCGACCCTTAATCTTGATTTTAACCAAGAACATCAAGAACGGTTTAAAAGTCGAAAAGTCAGATTCAAATATTCAATCCCAACAATATAGATTTAGGTTAGAAATTTATGAATGTTAGGGTTTGATTTGATTATGTTAACATTCTTTTAGTTCAAGTTAACATTTAGGAATCTTTCAGGTTCAAGATTTATCAAAAAAATTTAAAGTCTATACGAGTTCTTGAAGATGAACAGTCCACAGATTCAAACATCTAAATCTAATCCAGAATAGGGTAACCCTGCAAAGAAATCAAAGAACAAACAAGATATAAACACTGAAAATACAAACAAAAAGAACAAGTAAACACCTTTTGATCAAAGAAAACGAGAAGAAATGAAGATGAAACTAGAAATCGCAAGGTAGGGTTTATGAGGGTTTCTGCTCTGGAAGAAATTCATATGCTCAAGAATTCCGGAAAAGTGAGAGTTTCGTATGATAACAGTTCTATTTATACTCAAGATTGAATAAAAAACGTGGCACGAGTTTACTGGACCACTCACTTTTCGCAGATGACACATGTATACGAATTGTCTATGAAAGAATTAGACAAAGTGTGTGATAATTCGCACGACTCGATATGCGAATTCTGTGTGAGAACAAGAATTCATATAACATTGTGACGCGAATTCTTCATTTCTCGCATAAAGGCTCATGCGAAAAGTTAGAATTCATATGAGACACACATGCGAATTCCAAAGAATTCGTGTAACACACACATGCGAATTTTGAAGATTTCGCATGATAGTGTTATGCGAATTCTAGACTTAGCAACATTTCCATATTTTGAAAGACATTCTAAACTTGGAAATTTGCTATTTTTGGAAACTTTTTCAAAACTTTGCCAAAAATAGAAACTTTCCATAAATGGAAATTTTCCAAAAATGACATTTTTCTTTCATTTTAAGTTTCAAAAACAATTTAGACACACTTCACACAACCCTTTTTGATTTTATCTGTTGAGTTCCCCCTTGACTTGATGTCTGTTTCTTCTGACTCTTGTCATGCTTTCTTGATGTATCTGTTTATCTTTTCTTTGCTAGCTCCCCCTTGACATGTTGTGGATCTTGTTATCACTGTATGGATATGCTCCCCCTTCATATCTGCATACAGGTAAAAATATAACAATGTAGATCAGTTTCTCTCTTTTCTAAAACAATTTCTTTAAAGTACAATCTCCCCCAAATCATATAACAAAAATATGACAAATAAAACTCCCTGTTTTGATTTGACATTCAAAGTTTGTCACTTGAACATTGAAGTCTGAGTCCTAAGTTGTTGTACTTAGAAGTCACAATCTTCAACATTAAAGATTGGGTTCTAAACTGTAGTGTTTAGAAGCCATTGAAGTCTGAGTCCTAAACTTCTTTGTCTAGAAGTCCTAATGCTTCTCAATCCTTCTTGAGTGTTGGTTCCTGCATCACAGGTTGAACAGGTTTTGGAACCCAGATGAATTTGGGTCCAGTCTGGTTAGTCTGTGAAAACTTCTTTGAGCGGTTTCCACCTCTGTGATATGCAGTATCATTAAACTTCTTATGAGAATAATACCTTTTGTGGATATGTGCTTTGTGTACAAAATCATCATTGCAGCAATAAGAACAGCAAAGTTTGTTTCTAGCTAACCTGATCAGATGCTTGGTAGACTTGACAGCATCAGGTGTAAAAGCTTTACCTTTTTTAGCTTTGTTCTTCTTTCTCTGTTCAGCTTTTGCAGATGATTTCTGGTATTTTACTGACTTAGGAGATCCCTTCACAACCCAAATCATCTTATCTTTCTTAGAAGATTTGAGTCCAATATAAGCAGCATATTTATCAACAGATTTAACATAAAATGAACTAGAAGATTTCAGGTTTAACAGTCTTTTTCTTGAAAACCATCTTTTAAAATAAGCTAGATACTGATTGAAATGAGCAAACTGATTCACTTGCATCATCATCATAAGAAGATAATACAGGTGTTTCAAATGCTAACTTGTCAGATAGATCAGCATTAGCTTTCTCAAGTTGATTGATCTTGTCATTCAACTTGGATTTCTCATTACAAAGTTTATCAAATTTACTTTGCAGATCAGATTTACTCTTCTGTCTCTTCTGTATATCTGAAGATAAAACAGCCAACTTGTCAGTGAGTTTAGAAACTCATTCTCAAAATGTTTTCTTTCAGTCTCAAACTCCTTTTCCAAGTTCTGATTTTTCTCAGAAATCTCTTTGAAAATCAAAGTATTTTTCTTTTCAGTACTTTTTCTTTCTTTATCAAAGACATCTCTTTCAGTAATGACAATTTTCTCAAAATCAGAAACTTGTTTAAAAAGTTTGGCACATTTGATTTCTAACTCTTTCTTCTCTGACTTAGGTTTCTTTGAAAGTTTAGATAACTTCCGGTTGAAAGATTTCTCAAGTTCGGTTTTCTCATTCTTGTGTCTCTCATCTACTTTCTTCAGCCATTCTTTGCCTTTTTCTTGATATGTTAATACTTGTGTCTCAACCTTTGTCAATTTGACATTAAAAGTATCAATTTATGCTTAAAGCTTTGAATTTTGAACTTTGAGCTTTTCATTCTCAGCCTCAATCTTTTGGTATTTCTGGCATGTATGACAATGCACGGTCTCTGTTGGTGAGAAACAGATTTCCCATCTCATCTGTGTAAGGCATGATTAATATTTTTCTGAAAAATATAGCTTGAAAAGATCGTTAGTCAGAAAATCAGAAAAACTAACAGTAAAAATACAGAAAAATCACTCAAAAATGATTACAAGTCTAGAATTCGTATGATACTCACAACACACAATTTGCATGCAAGAATTTGTATGAAACAATTCGCATGACACTCACAAGCAAGAATTCGTATGAAATTTACAACAATTCGCATAACAACACAATTCGCATAAGAAAAGGATACAAAGTCTTCACTTTTCGCATGAACTTATGTGCGAATTCTTACCTCTCGCATAAAGGATTATGCGAATTCTTTGAAATTCAAGTAAGACTCAGATGCGAATTCCACACAATTCGTATGTGTCTCTTGTACGAATTCTATACTTCTCGTATAGCTCTTGTGTGAATCCTTTGCTTTTCGCATATACTCTTGTGTGAATTCTTCAACCCTGTAAATTCTATCCTTAGAATTAACAAGATGAACTAATCTGCGAATTCCTTAGCCCTACGAGTTCTTTGTGCGAGTTCTTCATTTCTCGTGCGAATTCTTTAGATCTTGAATATATTTTCACAAAATTCCACTGATTTCAACTCAAACCTTGATGTTTGACTCTGAAAATTTGCAGAATCACTCATTTTGACAACGAGAACAACCTTGTGAAGTGAATTTTCAAAACAATAACCATGATTGTGGGATTCGAATCTTGACAGTCCGAAACTGGAAACTTTCTGAAAATGGAAAGATTGATTCAATTCTATCAATTTGTTGGTCAAATGGATTTCCACATCAAACAAGAAACATTCTACTTCAATGGGCGATCACTTTGAACTCAATTTTACATCCAAATCATCCTTGAATCAAAATCTTAATTTCAATGGAACAGTAACTTTGTAAACTTGGAAAATACGTAATTTTCTACTTCAAATCATGATGTTAATCTTTTCTGAATAATCTGATCTAGCTCTGATACCAATTGTGATCCCATGTTTCAATCAATCATGCATAAATCAATAACAATCAAAGATCAAAGATGAGATGTAGAGAGAATTTTAGTCACAAGATTAGTCGTATTCATATGTCTCACAAAGGCATTACAAGAATGAATGACACAATGACTTAGACGCTTACAACTACACAAAACAAGACTAAAGGAAAGCTATATATAGGATCAAACAGGCCTTGACCTCTATACAAGCATACGAGAAAAGTCAACACAACAAAGAAACTTACTTTACAAATTGACTCAAAACTATGATCTAACAAGATGACAGGTGGTGACATCTCTGTTGTGCTATTCAGAGGCTCTAAAGAGGGTTCCAGAGATGGTGAAGATGGTTCCGGAGTCTCTTCAAGAGATGTCTCTGGATCTTCTTCAGATGTCTCTTGTTCACCTTCTGCTTCTGAAGATTCTTGTTCTTCAACTTGTCTTGATTCAATACTTGGACCTGTATTGAAAGAAGTAGAAGGTGCAGTATTAGAGGCACCAGAAAGTGTTGTACCAGTGGTTTGTGGTTCCTCTGATGTAGTTCTGTGGGTATATCTGAAGATAAATTCAGAGTTGTCATCATCATTAAAGAAATCTTCAAATATTCTATTTAGCTCATATTCCCTTAATATTGATGATTCAGAGGCAGTTTGGACTGTGGGTTTGACAGTTTGCTTGTCAGAGCTTTTAGTATCATCAAAGGAGACATTGATACTCTCTTGGATGGTTCTTGTTCTCATATTGAACACTCTGAAGGCTTTTGAAGCTAAAGAATAACCAATGAATTTGCCTTCATCTGCCTTTTTGTCAAATTTGCCAAGTGATTCTCAGTCATTCAATATGTAACACCTGCACCTAAAAACATGAAAATACTTTACATTTGGTTTTCTGTTGTTAATGAGTTCATATGATGTTTTCTTGAATCTTTTGACAATAGTAGCTCTGTTTTGTATAAAACAGGTTGTTGCCACTGCTTTTGTCCAAAAATTGTTTGAAAGATCAAATCATGCAAGCATTGTTCTTGCAGCTTCAACTAGTGTTCAGTTTTTCCTTTCAATAACACCATTCTGTTGAGGTGTTCTTGCTGCAGAGAAGTTGGGAGTAATGCCTTCCTCTGAAAGATAGGAGTTAATTCTGGCATTTCTAAACTCTGTTCCATTGTCACTTCTTAGTTTCTGGATTTTGCTGTTAAATAGAACCTGCAATCTTTTTTATAATTTTATCAGACTTGGCTCTGATGAATTCTATCCAAGTATATCTTGAGTATTCATCAATTAAGACAAGAATATACTTTTTACTTGACAGACTCTGCACAAAGATAGGACCACAAAGGTCCACATGAAGCACATGCAGAGGTTTGGGACAATTATTATCACTTTTGGTTTTGTGGGAAGATCTTTTCATTTTTCCCATTTCACAAGCAGAACAAAGATGATCTTTGTTGAACTTTAGAGATGGTTATCCCTTAACCAGATTAAGTTTGACTAACTTATCAAGTGATGAAAAGTTCAAATGAGAGAACTTCTTATTCCAGAGTCAGACATCTTCACTGTTCAGAGATACTAGACAGAGCTTCTCTGAGCCAGTGTTTATATGCTTGGTAAAATTCATTCTATACAAGTTACCTTTTCTATCTGCTCTCAGCATTTCTTGACCTGTTTTTGAGTGAAGAAGTGAACAATGTTTTTCTTAAAATTTCACATCAAAACCATGGTCACACAGTTGACTTATGCTTATTAAGTTGTGCTTTAGTCCATCAACATAAGCAACTTTTGAAACAGATAGATAACCTCTTGTTAACTCACCATAACCTTTAATCTGACCTTGCATATTATCCCCAAAAGTTACTGCTCCTCCAGATTTTGCTTTGAAAGAGGATAACAACTTTTTATATCCAGTCATATGCCTTGAGCATCTAGAATCTAAGTACCAGATAGGCATATATTGTTTCTGCAAGACAGATTAGAGAGTTTTAGGTACCCATGTCATTATGGGTCTTTTCTTGTTAGGCTTTTGAGGATTTTCAAGAACATTTGCCATTCCATCTTTTGATGCTTTGCTAGAGTTGTTTTTCTTTTGCTTCTGAGGCTTTGTCTTTGAAGTTTTATTCAGAGATTGATTCAGAAAGCAATGAGAACCTTTGAAATGATTTTTCATCTTAATCATGACTTGAATGCAATTGCAATTAACAGAGCAAGATGAAGAAGGAGCAAAGTTTTTCATTTAATTTAAAACATTTGGTACATGTTTCTTTTGAAACCTCTTAAAACTAGCACTAGGAATATTACAAGTATTCCTAACTACTTCTGACTTTTTTGCTTGAAGATTGTCCTTCTTTTCAATTTTCTTTTTCTTGGCCCAAAACATCTTCTTCTCTTTCTTGTTCACTGCACAAATAGGATTAGAATGGTTAATTTCTTGCCATCTGCCTTTTTGTTCAGGAGTGAATTTGATAGGTTTATAGGTGTAGAACTGAGAAGTGTTAGTTTTATTCTTAGCCTTTTCCTTTAACTCTTTATCCAACTCCAGAGAGGTTTTTGCTTGTAGGCACATGTCTACAAAATCTAGACATATTGGAATTATGGATTTATCTTTTGAAACAGAAACATGGGTGTTTAAAATTCCAGAACCAACAGTCTGTTTTGTTTTATGAATTACCTTCTCTAGTGTATAGAAAATTTGTTCATCTATCTCTGTGTCAGATTTAGAATCAGAATCAAGAAAGTCTCTTTTAACCTTACCAGAGATCACTGCTGTTAGAGAACATATTTGTTGGATGCAAGATCATAAAGAATGAAGATCAGAGTAAAGCAAGTCAAAGCCTCAAAGTCAACTCTCAAGCAAGAATGTCAAAGTTAAGTGTAATAAAAGTCAAAGTCAAAGTAGTTGTGTTGTATTTTGTTTCTAGTATATATAGTCTTGTGTCTTTGTAAGCATGTGCGAAGTAAGTCATTCATTGTTAGTCATATGGAGCAGATTAGAGAAGGTGTGATTGAATATAATTCTAGTGAGAGAGTGTAGAGAGAGAAAGTGAAATTGTAATCTTTGTGAATTGAATCAATGACATATGATTATGATTTGTTGTCATCTTGATTGTTTGAGTGATTAGAACTTGAATTAGGGACATTAATAATTCGTATCAGAGCAGATTCGAGTGAAATCAAGAAAAATATGTGTTCGGTACTGTTTTATCGAGTCTTGATTGATTTTTCCATATTTGTGTGTAATTCGAGTTATGTTTGATTGTATTGTGTTAGAAAAATGTATTAGATCATTCTTGTATAGGTTTGGAAAAGAATTGCAGTGTAATTGATTGTCAATTTTTGATTTTTAGAGTTTAGAGTTCACGAGTTCGTTATGCACTGTATTGAATCGATTTGTACTTCTAGGTGTATCTTATTGAAATTCATTGGTAGAATTAGGTTCTAGGAGTATAGGTGATTGATTTGTCAAAATTTCAGTCTGGAATTTGAAGAATTGATGTGGTTTTGAGCAAATCAGAGGCTATTTTCATTCCAGATCTGAAGAACTCGTAGAAAGATAAAGAACTCGCAGAAATCTTGAAGAATTCACATGTTTATATTAGATTTCGCATAAGCTATTGTTTCTGGGAAAAAAAATCACAAGGAAAGAATTCGCAGGGATAAAATTCCCAGATGGGTCTCTTGCGAATTGCTTAAGATTTGCATGTGAGAGTATTGAGAAATCATCAGATTTCGTATACTTGTGATTTACGAAAAGTTTTTCTTAGAAAGTTATCAAGGATAGAATTCTCAGAAGAGTATCTTACGAATTCCTAGAATTCGCAATAGTCTAAGCTACGAATTCCTTAGAATTCGCAGAATAAGGTCTTACGAATTATGTGCTTACGAATTCTGATTTCTTACAGTCTGCGAATTCTGAAGTTGAATTGTTTTGCATGTGAATTCTAGTTTCATTTTGTTTGCGAATTTTTTGTGATTTGTTTTGTATGTGAATTCTGTTGATAAGTCTGTTGTCTACGAATTCTTGATTGATTATCATTGTATGCGAATTCTTAGTGTTTCACTGTACCTTGCAAATTCCAGACTTAAAGAATTTTGGAAATTTCATTTCTGAATTTTCTTTCAAGTTTTCTGTATTTTTTAGATTTCATTTGGATTAACGATCAAGTTCAAGTTCTTTTTGAAACAGGAATAATGGATGACTATTTCTTTGTTGAAGAATATACTACTGAAGAGCATAAAGAGAAAAGTCAGGAGAATAAGATTTCTACTTCCAGATAAGCTTTTTGCAACCGGTGTTAAGATCAAGATGTCACCAAAAGAAGAGATTACTAAACTGAAAGCCAAGATTGCCTCTCTTGAAAATAAGATTGTACAAAAGAATGAGAAACTTGATAAGTTATATGTTGAAGTTGTTGTATCTAAAGACCATATTGAGTACTATAAGCAGAAAGAAAATGACCAAGTTGCTACTTTTAATAGTCTTAAAGAATGGATGCATTCACATATGGGCTTACTGAAAAAGGCAACTGGTTCGGGAAAATTTTCAGATTTCTTTGTTGCATATAAAGAACATATAACTCAACTTGAAAGAGAAGTTCTTCATGCTTTGAAAGAAGACAAATGGTTGGAATCTGAGAAGTTGAAAGCTGAGAATGCTGAGCTAATTAGAAAGATCTCTGACTTGGAAAATCAGATTGTCCAAATCCAACAAGCAGATTCTGTTGACAATAATGAGAAGAAGGTTAAGAATCTGGAGGATGCTAATGCTGAGCTTCAAAAGAAAATATCTAATTTGGAACAAAAGATGGTCAAAGATAGAGATGACTTTGAAAGTGAAAAGAAAGGGTTTTCAAAGAAGTTCTCAGACTTTTCCAGGAAGAGTGTTGAAGAGAAGAAAGTGGTTGAGCTCAAATGTATAAAACTTTCTCAACAGATTTCAGATTTTGAGAAAGTGATCATTTTGGAAAGAGAAAAGTTTGACAAAGAGAAGAAGATCATAGAACAGAAAAATGTTGGATTCTTTAAAGAAATATCCAATGAAAGAAAGAATGTGGAGAAGGGCTTTGAAGAAGAAAGACAGATGTTTGAGGAAGAGATCAAGAAGCTAACGGATAAGTTATGTGAACTATCAGAAAGTGCACTGAAAGAGCAAAAAAGCGAAATCTGTTTTTCAAGAAAAGATTGACCTGCTTGTCAAAGAAAGAGACAGTTATTCTTCAAAGATAAAAGAGCTTGAAGACATTGTTTCAAAGGTGGTGGTGACTGAGCAAACGACTCCAGAGTCACAAATCCACACACCTAAAGATGATTCAACTGATTCTGAATGTTCATTTAAGACAGTTGCAAGTTCACATCAGAAAATTGTTTCTGCAAGAAGGTCAGTTAAATCATTTGATCAAATTCGTACTACTAACATTTTCTTTCATCCAAATGTAGATGGTTCAGATACATTTAGAAGAAGGAGACATAAAGAAGAGTGTTGGGAACTGAAGATTTGTCTAAGTGATTACTACTGCCAGAACAACATGGTTACTACTTCTGAGATAAGTTACTACTGCTGAGCCAGATTAATATTGCTTGAAGAAGTTACTACTCTAAGCAGAGTTAGTGCTGCTGGTGAAGATTAGTACTGCTCAGAGTGATTAATGCTGCTACAGATTAATACTGCTTATGTGATAATCAAGATACGTGCAAATCAAGGCTGAAGATAATCATGGAAGGTTGAAGATAATTATTGAAGAATATACTGAAGATCTTTTATGTTTTGTAATTATTCTGTATTCAATCTTTGTTTATATAGCATAGAATAGTTTGATAGATCAGCAGTTCATTCTAAGTTTTTGTTTTCAGAGAGAGAATTAACCTCAAGATTTACAATCCTAGTTCTAGAGAAGTAGAATTCGTCTTGGTGAGCCTGTTCATCAAGATTGAGGTTTTATTTGAAAGCTTGTAAATTTAATCATTCAATAAAGTTTACAAGTTGTGACTTATAGTTTACTGTTACATTGATAGTTTGAATATTAAAGTGTTTTTCCGCAACTTCTTTAATATTGTTTCTGAGTTTCATTATTCTTGTTAAGAATCAGATCTTGACAAGTGGTATCAGAGCCTAGTATTCTCAGAAACCTTCATTCATCATGGAAAACACAGTTGAATCAAACAGTACTCTTGTTTCAAAGGTTCCATGCTCAAACCTAATGAGTTTGACATGTGGAAAATTAGGATCAAGCAGTACATCCTCCTTACAGACTTTTCTATGTGGGACTTTGTTGAGAATGGTCCCTCTGCTGAAGGTAAAATTGGACAAGATGGAAGAAGACCACCTCCAAAAACTAATGCTGAGAAGAAAGTGAGACAATTGGAGATGAAAGCCTTAAGCACCCTGCTTTTGGCCATTCCTAATGAGTATCAACATCAGTTTCATCACTGCACTAATGCTCAGATTCTATGGAATGCTTTAGAGAAGAGAATTGCTGGCACCAAGAGCACTAAGAGGAATCAAAGGGATATTCTCAAGCAGCAATATGAGAATTTTACATCTTCAAAGAATGAGTCTATGACTCAAACTTTTGACAGATTCAATAAGTTAATTGGTGAGTTGGCTACTGTTGGAGTTCAGATGGAACAAGATGATGTCAACCGAAAGTTTCTCAGATCTCCTGGAGATGAGTGGACCATGTACACTGTCTCTTTCAGATAGAATGACATGTTGGAAGAAAAGGAACTGGATGATCTGTATAATGATCTGAGAGTGTTTGAATCTGAGGTGGAAGCAAAGAAGAAGCCTACTGGATATGTTCATAATGTTGCACTCCTATCAGCATCAACTGATTCTACTGCTAACCTTGAATCAGTTAATGCTGCCAGTGGAGTAAATCAAGAAAAAAGCAATGAATCTGTGTTTGAAGACTTTCTTTCCAGCCATGGTAACTCTTCTTTAATCAATGATGACTTGGAACAACTTCATCCTGATGATCTTGAAGAGATGGATATTAAATGGCAGATGACCATGCTTTCCATGAGGGTGAAGAAGTTCATCAAGAGGACTGGGAGGAACAACTTCTCCCAAAAAAGAGAAGATGGAGCAGGCTTTGATAAGTCAAAGGTGGAGTGTTACAAGTGTCACATGAAGGGACACTTTTCCAGGGAATGCAGAAGTGGAGTGTCTCAGAACAACCACCAACAAGCTCAGACTGGTAGCTTCAACCAGAAAGAAACTCTGCTCAAGCTCTTGTTTCTCAACAAGGAATGGGGTTTGACTGGAGTGATCAAGCAGAAGAGGCCATTCAAAATCAAGCTCTCATGGCAGAAGTATCTGATCTCCCAACTGAGGTACTTTCTAATCTCTGTTCTCAAACTTGCATAGACACTGTTAAAAGGTACAGGGATCACAACCAGAGTATGAGTGATGACCTTAAGAGGTTAGAAAAGGATAGAAAAGACTATGTGAAAATTGTTGAAAGGTTTGAGGAACAAATTAAAGGGTTCCAAGCCAATGAACTTCAACACACATATGATACAAATTACTGGAAGTGGGAGAAAAATGAGCTAGAAATCCAACTGGCAAAGTCCAAGGAGGAGAATGAAAAGTTGAGAGGAGAACTAGCCAGGGTTAAGCTAGATGTGGAAAAGTTTTCATATGCTTCTAAAGCCATGGATTCAATTCTAAAGGTTCAAATCCATGATAAGCTTAAACCAGGAATTGGGTACAATACCACACCACCACCATATAACAACAACTACATCCCTCCTAAATCAGACTTGCTAGAGACCAAGGATAGGAAGGATTTGCATGAGGGAGCCACTGAGATAGATCCTTTAGATGAAGTAGTTGTTAAGGACAAGACTGAGAAAGAAGTTGGTAAGGGTAAGGATAATAATGTGAGTGTTGAGATTCCCTTAGAAAATAACATTCTTACCAATGAGGGTGGTGGAAGGGATTGGGGCAAATCTGATGGTGTAGAGAAGACTGAGGGAAAGTCCAAAAATGTCCATTATAATCAAACTACAGTTGTGAATCCTGTTCCTTGCAAACAGTGTGCATGTAATAAATCTGAGCCCCTAAAACATGATAAAAGGAGGGGAAATCAAAGAAATTGGAATAATCAGTGGGCTCAGAAACAAGGAATTGATCTGAGTAGAATCATCAGACCAAAACCTTGTTTCATATGTGGCAAATTGAACCATCTTGCCAAGCACTGTTATTTTAATCCTATGAACCAAAGGATAAATTTTCAAAGATCTGTGCAAAAACCCTTTGGCTATAGGCAGAATGAAAGGAACCATGTGGCTAAGAAACCTGTTAAATCTAAAAGCCATATGAAGAAAAAGACTGTAAAAGAGAATGTCAAGATGTGGGTTCCCAAAAGCACTAAAACTGTTGGTACTGCTACCACAAATAGTACTGCTGACAAAGATAGTGTTGCTAGAATCAATACTATTGCTATCAATGTTAGTGCTGCTGAGAGTATTAGTATTCTAAAACTAACATTATTAGTACTTCTTCAAATGTTAATACTGCTAACTCTGTTAGTGCTTCTAACAAGGTTAGTACTGCTAAACCTGTTAGTGCTGCCAACTCTGTTAGTACTTCTAAAATTAGTACTGCTTCTAGTGTTACCAATCATCTTGACAAAGTACTCCAGTAAATAGTTTTCTGAATTTAAAAATCTCATCAAAAAGGAGTGCAAGTACTTTGATGAGAAAGGGAGGCCAAAGACCACTTTGGCTTGGGTTCCCAGTCAATACTAATTGGTTTATCTTATGTGCAGGGCAACCAGCAGCTCAAGGGAAAGAGCATTTGGCATGTTGATAGTGGTTGCTCTAGGCACATGACAGGAAACATGGCTTGCCTCAAGAATTTCAAAAAAATTGATGGAGGGCATGTTGCCTTTGGTAATACTCCAGATGGAGGTAAGATTAGTGGTAAGGGTGATGTAACAAAAGGTAAGATGACCTTTGAGGATGTTTTCTATGTTGAACAGTTAAGATACAACCTGTTAAGTGTATCACAGATTTGTGACAAAAAGCATAGTATATTATTCACTGATTCAGAATGCATTATCCTTGCTCCTGGATTCAAGGTAGTTGATGAAAAGATGATACTACTAAGAACTCCTAGAAAGGATAATGTCTATTGTTTGGATATGGAAAGTGTTTCAAATGATTCATCCCTAAACTGTGTTGTTTCAAAATCCTCTTTGGATGAATCATCAGTTTGGCACAAAAGGATGTGTCACATGAACTTTAAAACAATGAATAAACTTGTTAAAAACAACCTTGTAAGAGGTCTGCCTTCAAAAGTCTTTTCATGTGATGATCATTGTGTTGCTTGTCTCAAAGAAAAACAACATAAAACATCTCATAAGTCCAAAGAGTTGAACACAATTTCTTCTTCTCTTAAGTTGTTGCATATGGATCTGTTTGGTCCTACAAATGTTATGAGTATAGGTAAGAAATCATACTGCTAGTTAGTTAATACTGCCAGGTAGTTAATACTGCTCTCAGTTAATACTGCCAGGTAGTTAATACTGCTCTCAGTTAATACTGCTAGTTAGTTAATACTGCTAGTTAGTTAATACTGCCAGGTAGTTAATACTGCTCTCAGTTAATACTGCCAGGTAGTTAATACTGCTCTCAGTTAATACTGGTAGTTAGTTAATACTGCTAGATGGTTAACACTGGTATCAGTTAATACTGCCAGGTAGTTAATACTGCTCTCAGTTAATACTGTTAGTTAATACTGCTAATTAGTTAATACTGCTAGATGGTTAATACTGCTTCTTTCCAGAATCATATAAATATCCTCTTTGCCCGCCTAAAAGCTCACAACGACTCTTTGAATATTGTTCATCTTCTCTCTAACTCTTTTCTCTCAAGCAACCTGTGTGTTTCAGTCAAGTATCCTCAAGACCGATGGCATCCATGGCGTTTATTGATGAATACAATGAGATCGCAATGCTTCAAAAGCCAAAGCAGGCTGATGGATTCCATCAAATAGTTGATTTTCTCAAGAACAGTCATATAGCGTATGCTCTTACTGTGTCACCACCAATCTTCATCGAGCACCAGAAGCAATTTTGGGCCAATGCCACCGCTGTTACTGAAAACGGTGTGTAGATTATCAAGACAAGGGTGTGTGACAAACCCTTGATAGTCATTGAAGAGGTCATTTGCATCAGTATACATCTACACGATGCCTCAGGTATTACTTCTATCCCTAATGAGGACTTGTTTTCCAATCTCACCAGAATGGGGTATGAAGGCCAAATGGATGTTTTCAAATTTTACAAAGCTAATTTTTCTCCTCAATGGCGTTTCTTTGTTCATACCCTTATGCACTGTATTTCTAGAAAAACTACTGGTTGGAGTCAGTTCAGCAGTACCATTGCTTATGCTTTGGTTTGCTTGTCCACTGCCCGAAAGTATAATTTCTCAAAAATGATTTTCAATGACCTTGTGTCAAACTTGGAGAATAAAAAAGTTTTTCATGTATCCAAAATTTGTCCAGGCAGTTATCACCACTGAATTGACGGATATACCTCAGTTTAATGAGGTATATGTACCTAAAATCCCTAAGGGCAAAGTCTTCTCAAATATGAAAATATCTGCCAAGGACTCGGAAGGAGTTGACACCCCATTGTTCTCTACAATGATGGTGGTGTCCCACAACCAAGAAGGTATGGCATCAGGGTCAAGGCCCTCACTAGACCATCCCAATGAGAGCCAAACCCAACCTTCAACCACTATATCACTTCCTCAGTCCCTTGTTCTTAAGCCAACACCAGTTTTAACCAAAACTTATACTAAGAGAAAGGTACACAAGGCTCCTTCCCTTGTTGTACCTCCTACAAACCCAGAGCCTCAAAGCCCTCTAATGGAGCTTTCTCCATTAGAGAATATCAATAGGGAAACCACTGGGGTGTCTCCCAACCCCAAGGAGGTGCTCACTGAGGAGATGTATGAGCATGTGGGTGAGAAGGCTGCCACTACTCCTGCTAGCACAGAGGAGGACAGTGGTAACATCACTAAGACCTTCCCCATGGCAACTTTGGGTGGGCAATCATCCAAAGGTCCCAGGTGGCAAGAAACCACGGGGGTGGAGGGTGCTTCTGCTAGGCAGAAGACCTCCACTACTAACAGTTCCAATGATCCATCAAAAGGGGGTAACACTCCTGGAGAAGGTGAGGATAGATATGACTACCACAAATTGATTTCTGCCATGTCCAAAATGGCAACAGAACTGGATTCTCAGAAGATGGTTATAAATGAACTCAAGAAAGTCATCATCAACCAACAAGAAGAGATCAGCAGCTTCAAGAAGTTGTTTCAGAAGGTGGTTCAAAAGAAGAAGAAACAAAGGTTTGTGCTCAGAAGAAGGAACCCAGTGGATGATGCTCCCAAAAAGGGGGAGTCAGAAGCTGAGATCAACCTGGAGAGGGAGATACATGGAGTTGAGGGGGAGTTTGATGTACAAACAGAAACAGGGCTTGTGTTTGAAGAAGCAGCAGTAACAGATAGAGCAGCAGAAACAGTTAATGTTGCTGAAGCAAGCAAAGCAGCAGAAACAGTTAATGCTGCTGAAATAAATGAAGCAGCAGAAATTGTTAAAGAGATACTAACTGACCTTATTAGCAGAAATTTGGAAGAATTTGAGATAGCTGAAGCACTTATCAAGGCTAAACATGATACTCCCAAGGTCACTTCAAAGGCCAAAGGAGTTGTCATCAAAGAAAAGGGTGAGGTTATCAAGAAAGAAAGTGTTGAGATGGTAGCAAGCAAGAATAAAGGCAAAACCAAGATAGTGGAATCTGACCAACCACTTAAAAAGCAAAAGCTGATTGAGTCAGATGAAGCTTTGGCTAGGAAGATTCAAGAAGAACTTGAGCAAGCAGAAACAGTTCAAGTGAATAAAGATAGGGAGATGACAAAAGCTCTAGCTGCAGAGCTTAATGAAGTATATCAACAAAGCTTGGCAACAGAGATAGCTCAGAAGAAAACTGCAACTCTAAAGAATCCTGTGATAGTCAAATTGGGTGCAAAGAAGAGGCAACCTTCAAAGACCTACCTTGGCACTCAAGAGATAAAGAAGATGATCACTTTCCTCAAAGGTGTTGTGGGAGTCAAAAAGGAGATGTTCACAAAGATGTCTTTTGATCAAATCAAAGGGTTGTATGATGCAGAGATGACTAAGCTGCAAGGGAATGATCAAGCAAGAGTTGAAGTGGAAAAGAGGATGAAAGAGAGGCATGACCTTCTAATAGAAAAACCCTTTCCTGATGATCAAGAAACTCCAAAGAAGGAAGCTACTCTAGGTGAAAGTCTGAGAACTTTAAAAAGAACAAAAATGATGAATAGAAGAAAACCATCCAAGAAACCTAGAGTGGATGAGGAAGAAGCTGAAAAAAAGGTAGCTGAAGAAGAAGGGGCACCTAAGTCTGATGAAAAGAAAGCTCAATCTCAGGAAGAACCATTCAGTACTTATGATGTAAATATGTACATGGTGGTAATGGAGAAAGTGCCTGAGCCTATAACTGCTGAACCAGTTGGTGTCAAGCCTCCTGAGATTATTCACTGGGATACCATGGAAGTAGATGGAAAGGAGTATATCAGGTTGAAGAGGAAAGATGAAAAATTTGAAGTGTATCCTACTTGGGCTAAGATTGTCAGAGTATGCTCCAGATCTGATTTAGAGGAAATGTTTAAGGTGGGGATGAAACTATATGCTGACAAGCTGAAAGCTCCAGGGATACCAATTACAAAACTTGTGATGAAGTATCTATGCATGTTATTCAAGCCAGAGGAAGTTCAGCATGTCATCAGAAATGTGTTCAAAACCATCAACAACTGGACTCTGTATGAAAGAAGTGGAGTATATGCATTGGCTATGGATACAAGTCACTTTGAATACTTCCTTGTGGATAGAATCTACAACCATATCAGGTTAAAGTTGCATGCTATGTTGAAGAAAAATCTAGGTTGTGCACCAGATTCTGCAAGGGCAAGATATTTGATCCAGAGAATTATAAATCAAAGTTTGGGGCTGAATCCTGATATAGGTGTATGAGCAATAGAGTTTTGGGAGAATCTGAAGAACTTGACTTCTCTTCTCTAAAAGTCAAGTTAGGGGGAGATTGTTGGGAACTGAAGAGTTGTCTAAGTGATTACTACTGCCAGAACAACATGGTTACTACTTCTGAGATAAGTTACTATTGCTGAGCCAGATTAATATTGCTTGAAGAAGTTACTACTGCTAAGCAGAGTTAGTGCTGCTGGTGAAGATTAGTACTGCTCAGAGTGATTAATGCTACTACAGATTAAAACTGCTTATGTGATAATCAAGATACGTGCAGATCAAGGTTGAAGATAATCATGGAAGGTTGAAGATAATTATTGAAGAATATACTGAAGATCTTTTATGTTTTGTAATGATCCTGTATTCAATCTTTGTTTATATAGTATAGAATAGTTTGATAGATGAGCAGTTCATTCTAAGTTTTTGTTTTCAGAGAGAGAATTAACCTCAAGATTTACAATCCTAGTTCTAGAGAAGTAGAATTCGTCTTGGTGAGCCTGTTCATCAAGATTGAGGTTTTGTTTGAAAGCTTGTAAATTTAATCATTCAATAAAGTTTACAAGTTGTGACTTATAGTTTACTGTTACATTGATAGTTTGAATATTAAAGTGTTTTTCCGCAACTTATGTAATATTGTTTCTGAGTTTCATTATTCTTGTTAAGAATCAGATCCTGACAAAGAGAAACTGGTCTGGAAAGTAAAACTAGTAGATTAAGAAAATAATGATAAGAAGAAGGAAGAAAAGAAAGGAAAGAAGAGCAAAGTGCTGAAAGCTAACAAATCATTTGTACACGCATCAACAGTCAAGAAGAACAAAGTGCGGAAAGGTAAACCTGATTTTTTTTATTCGAGAGATCAATTGATCAGGTTGTCTAAAAAGAGGTATTGTTCTTATTGTCGTACTTATGATTTTGTTCAAAAAGCTAGTGATCATTACTGGCATGGTTCTTACTCTATTACTCCTACCAGAACTGCAACTCACAACCATGGACCCAAATACCAGTGAGTACCAAAGCCGAAAGATGATTCAGTGTTGCAGGAACCTCAAGTCAAGGGGGAGTAAGAGAACTGAGGCTTCTGAATAAATCAGTTCAGAACCCGTGCTTTAATGAACTGAGGCTTCTGTATAAATCAGTTCAGAACTCGTGCTTCAATGAACTAAGGCTTCTAAATACTAAAGTTCAGGACCCGTACCTCAATAATAAGGAGTTTGACTTCTAAACACAACAATTTAGGACTCGCTCTTCATTGGTAAATGAGATGATACTCCCGAGCTGATAAGAGATTGTACTCCGATACTCAAATGAGGAAATCAACCTTCAAGGCGGAGTACATATTTTTCTGGAAATATGCATTCGGAAGATATGATGATCTACACTTCAGGGGGAGTTATAGATCTCTATCATGTGTTTTTTCACTGACATATTTTAGATACATATTTTCAGGGGAGTACTGAATTATGACTTCTGATTACTTCAGATCAGAACTCGTACATTCAATGTTTTACTTTTTATGTCATTTACTTTTCAATAAATTTTTGTGAATAAATTTTGTACTTTGACGACTTGTGACTGTTTGCAGAAATGAGAGGAAGCTTAAATGATCATACCTTTATGACTTAGAGCTGACTTACTGAGATTTAAGACTAAGCGAAAAGGTTTATTTCTAATCTTAATCTCACACGTATCTGAAAGAAGGACAACTTTCAGATATGAAAACATGTTTTTAAATGTTCAAACCACTTCTGATTCTTAAACGATTTCATGAATATAGAAATGTGATTTTAAATGTTTTCATCATTACTTGTGCTTCAATGATCAACAAACCGTGTGTTTCCAAAGATTAATACTTGTGTATTATATTTTCCATATACTGTCAAGTATTCACACACACACACACACCGGTTTAATATTTTGATCGATATGTTCTTACCATGTCTCATAATTGAAACAAATTTTCGATGGTAAGACACCCGATTGAACTTCAAAGTTTGAGCGTTGATTTCATTTCAAATGTTTCTTTCAAGAATATCTATATTTTGGTTCATATAGACAATATCCGATTTTTTGCTGACCTAAGCCTTAATCGATAAATCATTCTATTTGATCTTTATCATACAATGTCAGATTTTTAAACAAGTTGCTTGTATTCATTTCATTCATTCAATTATCTTGTTTGAAAAGTCTTCAATGTTTATAAATGCTCAAATCTTCATGATTATATCTATGAGCATACATATATCTGACTTGTATCTTTTGTGCTTTAACTGAAAAGTTAAACCAATTGAGCAACATGTTCTTTTAGGATAACATGGGTTTATTGTGAGGACTTAAATGAAACTTATATGGATTCACGTTAACCAGTGTTACTACCCAAGAAGTTAATCCTTGAGTGATCTATTATGTAAGGAGTCAAATACTGAGTGTGGGTTGAGTGAAGAGGTAAAATGGAAACGAGAGTTTGGTTAGAAGTGAGCTCAATGTTTAAAAGAAAGAGGGTGTGAGAACAGAGTAAAAGAATATCAAACTCTGCACCAACTTTTTCTGAGTCGGGCAGCCACATTTCTAGTGTTTCACAATTCTTCGTGAACATTATTGAAACAGGCAACTAGCCCATGCCAACTCTTGATAAAAACCCCACCAGCTACTCATTTTCTTCTTAACAAGAAAATGTTTCATATTTTCAAGGGGACGCAGCACATAATCTATCTGATTTTCATTTGAAAAATCTGGATATTGATCAAGAAGGAAGTCTGCCCCACCTTCGCACTTCAATCATGCACAATATAGTCTGTGTTTAACTGTTGTTGTCTCAATGGTTTACACAATTTTGAGCCTTATAAAAATCAATCATCATGTGCTTATTTCTTTCTAACACTTGCACGAACACACAAGGAAATTTGTTTTTCTTGTCATAACGTTCATAGAAATATCTTTGTGGTGTTTCGATGATTGAATGGAAGACCTGGGGGAGTGAACATCACAAAAGCTCCTTTACAATGTGTATTCGTTACACACAGTGACTTCGTGTTACTGATAGGCATTATAACTGATTCATTTGTTGTTTCAGGTGTTACATTCTTATTTGTCTGGATTTGAAAAGATCTAGATAAATACATTATTGTGAATTGATGACGAATCGGAGGCTCTTGATAAGATATGTGGTCAGAATAGATGAAGTGACATTTCTTGTTGAAAGTTTTGATGATCTCGATGCCGCCATCATCAAAAAGGGGGAGAGAGAATCAGGAAATGTTAATGATCAGGGAGAAGATCAAGTAATATTTGAAAAGTGATCAAGAATTGAAGTTTGTTCAAATCAAAGCTGTAAAAGTTTAAAGATTTTATATTTGTTGAGGATTTTACTGAAATTTTCTTTAAAGATAAGTTTGTTGAAGCAAATTGTGCTAAAACTGAAGATAATTTCTTTCCAAGTGTCTGAAAGAGGTTTATACCAACCTTTGGGGATAATGCTAATATTTTCGAAGAACAGATTTTGGAAAAATTACTGAAAGTGTTTAAAGACAGAGTTTATCAAAGAAAGGGGAGATTATATTTCAAAGATAAGATGATTTGAATTGAAAGAAGTTTACAAAGAGGGAGTTCGTAATGTTTGTACAGAGAGGGGGAGAAGATTCAAATTGAGCTTAAAAAAAGATTGATTTGCAAAATCTTTTTAAAGATGATCTTGATCCAAAAGGGGAGAATGTTAGAGCACATACTTGTTGGATGGAAGATCATAAAGAATGAAGATAAGAGTAAAGCAAGTCAAAGCCTCAAAGTCAACTCTCAAGCAAGAATGTCAAAGTCAAGTGTAATAAAAGTCAAAGTCAAAGTAGTTGTGTTGTATTTTGTTTCTAGTATATATAATCTTGTGTCTTTCTAAGCGTGTGGGAAGTAAGTCATTCATTGTTAGTCATATGGAGCAGATTAGAGAAGGTGTGATTGAATATCATTCTAGTGAGAGAGTGTTGGGAACTGAGGATGTGAACAAGTCTTTAATGCTGCTAGTTCAGAATTACTACTGCTAGAAGACTGCAAAGTTAATACTTCTGAGTGTTACTACTGCTAGTAGAATTAATACTGCTAGTCAAAGTTAGTGCTGCTTGAACAAAGTTAGTACTGCTTAGCTAGTTAGTACTGCTAGTGGTTAGTGCTGCTTAGTAGTTAATGCTGCTAAGACCAAGTTAATGCTGCTAGAAGAAATTAATGCTGCTGAGCATAGTTAGTACTGCTTATGATTTAAAGAATCGGATGGAAATGATGACAGCTGGAAAGAATCAAGATATTCATGGAAGGCTTAGAGATAATGATGGAAGATATTCTGAAGATATTTTATTAATTGTAATTAGCTTTTATCTTCAGTATAGATATTGTATAGTTTAGATAGAGATTAATTAAATTTAATTCTATTAGTTAGAGAAAATCAACCTCAAGGCATAGATCCTAATTCTAGAGAAGTAGAATTCGTATTGGTGAGCCTGTTCATCAATATTGAGGTTGTGTGTTTAATCTTGTAACTTCAAGCATTCAATACAAGTTTACAAGTTGTTGATTATATACTGTTTTGGTTTACTGTTTTATTGAATATCAAAGTGTTATTCCGCAACTTCTTTGATATTAGTTTCTGAGAATTTATTCTTGTTAAGAATTCGATCCTGTCAAGTGGTATCAGAGCCAAACTCTCTCAGAAACATCTATTCATTCATCATGGAAAACCTTGCAGAATCAAACAGTACTATGGTCTCTAAGGTTCCAATGCTCAAACCCAGTGAGTTTGACATGTGGAAAATCAGAATTAGACAATTCATTCTTCTCACTGACTACTCAATGTAGGATATCATTGAGAATGGTCCTTCTGAAGCAGGAAAGATAGGACCAGATGGGAAAAGACCTTCACCAAAGACAGATGGTGAGAGGAAGATCAGACAGACAGAGATGAAGGCATTGAGCACTCTGCTCTTGGCCATTCCAAATGAATATCAGCATCAATTTTGCAACTGCACTGATGCTCAGATTCTCTGGAATGCTCTAGAGAAAAGATTTGCTGGAACTAAAAGTATAAAAAGAAATCAAAGAGATGTTCTAAAGCAGCAGTATGAGAACTTCACTTCTTCAAAGAATGAGTCTATGACTCAAACTTTTGATAGATTCAACAAGCTCATTGGTGAACTGGCTACTGTAGGAGTGAAGATGGAACAAGATGATATCAACAGAAAGTTCCTCAGATCTCTTGGGAATGAATGGACTATGTACACTGTCTCATATAGATAGAGTGACAATCTGGAAGAGAAGGAACTTGATGATCTATATAATGATCTAAGAGTTTTTGAAACTGAGGTAGAATCCAAGAAGAATCCCACTGGCTATATCCACAATGCTGCACTTCTTTCAACATCTACTGATACTACTGCTAACCCTGAAGCAGTTAGTACTGCCAGTGGAGTAAATTCAGAAAAAGGCACTGGAACTATCTTTGAAGCCTTTTTGTCCAGTCATAGCAACAATTCCTTGATTAATGATGATCTAGATCAACTTCACCCTGATGACCTGGAGGAGATGGACATTAAATGGCAGATGGCCATGTTATCTATTAGAGTGAAGAAGTTTATTAAAAAAACAGGAAGGAACAACTTCTCTCAAAGAAGAGAAGATGGAGCTGGTTTTGACAAGACTAAGGTGGAATGCTATAAGTGTCACATGAAAGGACACTTTGCTAGAGAGTGCAGGAGTGTTGTTCCAAACAACAACCACCAACAAGCTCAGAATGGAGGATACAATCAAAACAAGAATCCTGCTCAAGCCCTTGTTTCTCAACAAGGAATGGGATTTGACTGGAGTGATCAAGCTGAGGAAGCCATTCAGAATCAAGCTCTTATGGCAGAAGTGTCTGATCTCCCCTCTGAGGTAATTTCTAATCTTTGCACTAAATCCTGCATAGACACTGTCAAAAGATACAGGGATCACAATCAAAGTATGTGTGATGACCTCAAAAGATTAGAAAAGGATAGAAGAGATTATGTGTTGATAGTAGAGAGATTTGAAGAACAGATCAAAGGCTTTCAAGCTAATGAACTGCAACACTCTTATGACACAAACTATTGGAAGTGGGAAAAGAATGAGTTAGAAACCAAACTGTCTAAGTCCTTAGAAGAGAATGATAGGCTGAAAGAGGAACTGTCTAAAGTTAAGCTTGACATAGAAAAGTTTTCTTATGCTTCAAAAGCAATGGATTCTCTTCTAAAGGCTCAGATTCATGATAAGATGAAGCCTGGTATTGGATACAACAATACTCCCCCTCCTTACAACAACAACTATATCTCTCCTACATCAGACTTGTTAGAAACTAAGGAGAAAAAGGACTTGTCTGAGGAAGCTTTTAAGATAGATCCTTTGGATGAGGTAGTAGTTAAGGATTTGACTGAGAAAGAAGCCAGTGAGAATAGGGATAATACTGTGAGTAAAAAGATACCATTAGAAAACAATATTATCACCAATGAGGGATGTGGGAAAATATGGGTCAAGTCCAAGGAGATAGAGAAAACAAAAGGAAAGGATAACAAGGTCCATTACAAACAAACCACGGTTGTGAATCCTGGATCTTGTAAACAGTGTGCTTGCAATACAACTAAGAGCCTAAATTCTGGTATAAAAAGAGGTAATCAAAGAAACTGGAATAATCAATGGGCTCAGAAACAAGAAGTTGATCTGAATAAAATCAATAGACCAAAACCTTGTTTCATATGTGGCAAGTTGAATCATTTGGATAAGTATTGTTACTTTAACCCTATTAACCAACAGATGAACTTTCAAAGATTTGTGCAAAAACCTGTTGGTTATAGGAAGGCTGGAAAGAAACATGTGATGAAGAAATCTGTTGAAAGTAAAGGCCCTTTGAAAAATAAGGTTTTAAAAGAAAGTATTTTACTATGGGTACCTAGAAGTACTAACAGTGTTAGTACTGCTAACAATATTAGTGCTGCTAACACAGTTACTACTGCTAACAGTGTTAGTACTGCTGAAAATATTAATGCTGCTAACACAGTTACTACTGCTAACAAGGTTAGTACTGCTAAGCATGTAAGTACTTCTAAAATCAGTATTGCTTCTAGCAAAAATGTTTCCAAGCCTATTATTGTGACAAAATACTCCAAGCATGAGGAATCAAAATTTAAAAATCTTGTCAAGAAAGAATGCAAGTATTTTGATGAGAAAGGGGTACCCAAGACCACTTTGGCTTGGGTTCCTTATTCAAACTAACTGATTTATCTAATGTGCAGGGCAATCAACAGCTCAAGGGAAAGAGCATTTGGCATGTTGATAGTGGTTGCTCTAGGCACATGACAGGTAACATGTCATGCCTTCAGGATTTCAAGCATATCAATGGAGGACATGTTGCTTTTGGAAATGATCTTACTGGTGGTAAAATAAGTGGCAAAGGTAATTTCACAAAAGGTAAGATGACATTTGAGGATGTCTACTATGTTGATCAATTGAAGTACAACCTGTTAAGTGTATCACAGGTTTGTGACAAACAACATAGCATATTATTTACAAACACAGAGTGTATGATCCTTGCTCCAGGGTTCAAAGTAGTTGATGAAAGCATGATACTACTTAGAACTCCAAGAAAGGACAATGTTTATTGTCTAGATATGGACAATGTTAATAGTGATTCATCCCTAAACTGTCTTGTTTCAAAAGCTTATGTGGATGAATCCTCTCTTTGGCACAGAAGGATGTGTCACATGAATTTCAAGACTATGAACAAACTTGTTAAAAACAACCTTGTAAGAGGTTTACCTTCAAAAGTCTTTTCATGTGATGATCATTGTGTTGCTTGTCTTAAAGGCAAACAGCACAAAACTTCTCATAAGACCAAAGAGTTAAATTCTATTTCATCTTGTCTCCAGTTATTGCATATGGATCTGTTTGGTCCTACAAATGTTATGAGTATAGGCAAAAAATCTTACTGCTTAGTTATTGTTGATGATTACTCCAGATTTACTTGGGTATATTTTCTAAGGACTAAGGATGAGACAAGTGGACTGATCAAATCCTTTATTCTAAGAATTGAAAACCAAACTAATCAAAGAGTAAAAGTCATTAGATCAGATAATGGAACTGAGTTTAAAAATCTTGATCTAAACACCTTCTGTGAAGAGAAAGGTATTGAGAGACAATATAGTGCTCCTAGGACTCCTCAACAGAATGGAGTTGCTGAAAGGAGAAATAGGACACTAATAGAGGCTGCTAGATCTCTGTTGGCAGATTCAAAACTACCAATTACCTTTTGGGCTGAAGCAGTTAATACTGCTTGTTATGTCCAAAACAGAGTTCTAGTGGTCAAACAAAAGAACAAGACCCCATATGAGCTTTTAAATAAAAGAAAACCTTTCATTGGATTTTTCAAACCTTTTGGGTGCCCTTGTACTATTCTCAATACCAAATCTCACTTAGGTAAGTTTGATAGCAAAGCAGATGATGGATTTCTTGTTGGTTACTCATCTCAAAGTAAGGCCTACAGAGTCTTTAACTCTATTTCCAGAATAATTGAAGAAAGTGACAATGTCAAATGCAATGAGACCACACCAAATCCAATTGGGTCTGGTCTTCAGTGGCTATTTGACATTGACTCACTAACTAACTCTTTTGGTTTCAGTAGTGATGATTATACAGGTACAGGGACTGGAGGATCAGGGACTACACAAGTCTCAGAAAGTATATCTCAATCTGTGATATTTCTCATACCCACAATGAATCCTATTGAAGACTGTGAAAAGGAACCATCTACTGGACCAAGTCAAGGTGAAGAAGAAAGTAGAGATGAGGAGACTCAAGAAAATAAAGAACCAGAAGTGGCTACTGAAAACACTTCAGTTGAGTTGAATGACTCTAATCTAGAGGTGGGACTTAATGAAGAACCTAGTCATCACACCAGAATACAAAAGAATCATCCTCCACAGCTGGTAATAGGAGATATATCCTCTCCTATGATGACTAGAAATCAAAGTAGACTTCAAGAAATACAAGATCAACAACACACAGTGCTTTCTTGCTTTTTATCCCAGCTTGAGCCTAAAAAGGCACATGATGCTATGAAAGAATCTAGTTGGATAGAAGCCATGCAAGAAGAGCTACTGCAGTTCAAGCTGCAAGATGTTTGGGATCTGGTAGACCTTCCTAAAGGCCATAGGGCAATAGGAACAAAATGGGTCTTCAGGAATAAGAGAGATGAAAGAGGTATAGTGATAAGGAATAAAGCAAGGCTGGTGGCTCAAGGGTATACACAAGAAGAAGGGATAGACTATGAAGAAGTATTTGCACCAGTGGCAAGGATAGAAGCAATTAGATTATTCCTGGCGTATGCTTCCTACATGAAATTCAAAGTCTATCAGATGGATGTGAAAAGTGCATTTCTTTATGGTTCAATTGAAGAAGAAGTATATGTCTGTCAACCACCAGGGTTTGAAAACCCAAGCTATCCAGACAGAGTATACAAATTGAAGAAAGCACTTTATGGACTACATCAAGCTCCAAGAGCATGGTATGACACTCTGTCATCCTATCTCTTGGAAAATGGCTTTGAAAGAGGAGTCATTGATAAGACTCTATTCATCAAGAGAAAGAAGAAGGATATCTTGCTGGTCCAAATCTATGTTGATGATATTATCTTTGGATCAACAAGAGACAACATGTGCAAGGAGTTTGAGGAACTAATGCATCAAAGGTTCAAAATGAGTTCCATGGGAGAACTTACTTTCTTTCTTGGACTCCAAGTTCAACAGAAGTCAGATGGAATCTTTATCTGTCAGTCCAAGTATGTGCAGGACATTCTAACCAAGTTTGGTTTCTCAGATTCAAAACCTGCTAGCACACCTATGGAGACACACAAGCAAATAACAGCAGATCTTGAGGGGGAGGATATGGATGTTCATCATTATAGATACATGATTGGCTCTCTCATGTATCTTACAACCTCTAGGCCAGATATAATGTTTCCATTCTGTGTGTGTGCAAGATTCCAAGTTAGGCCAAAGCAATCTCACTATCAAGCTGTTAAGAGGATATTCAGATATCTCAAAGGGCAACCCAGATTGGGACTTTGGTATCCTCATGACTCATCCTTTGACCTACTTTCATACTCAGATAGTGATCTAGGTGGAGCAAACTTGGACAGAAAATCTACTTCTGGAGGATGTCAGTTTTTGGGTGCAAGACTAGTCTCATGGCAGTGCAAGAAACAAACCACAGTATCCACATCTACAACAGAGGCAGAGTACATAGCAACTGCAAGTTGCTGTTCTCAAGTCTTATGGATTCAGAATCAAATGTTGGATTATGGGGTAACCTTTCTACACACTCCAATTTTTATTGATAATAGCAGTGCTATTAGCATTGTGAATAATCCAGTCAAGCACTCAAAGACAAAGCACATTGAGATCAGGTATCACTTCATAAAAGACTGTAATGAAAAGAAAATTATTCAAGTTATAAAAGTTCACACTGATAATCAATTTGCTGATCTATTCACTAAAGCTTTTGATGTGGGTAGATTCACTTTCTTGGTAACAAGTGTGGGAATGATCAACTCTGAATAAGCCCCTTCTCAAAAAGTGGTTCTATATCTGTATTTTGTTTATTCTTGGTGTTACTAATCTTCTTTTTCAGGATATGCATAGCAGTACTCAGTGTTTCGCAAGTTTAAAGGAGTAAGTCAGTTAATACTGCTAGTTAGTTAATACTGCTCGTAGTTAATACTGCTAGTTAGTTAAAACTGCTAGTAGTTAATACTGCTTTCAGTTAATACTGCTAGTAGTTAATACTGCTCTCAGTTAATACTGCTAGTTAGTTAATACTGCTAGTAGTTAATACTGCTTTCAGTTAATACTGCTAGTGGTTAATACTGCTAGTTAGTTAATACTGCTAGTAGTTAATACTGCTTTCAGTTAATACTGCTAGTGGTTAATACTGCTTTCAGTTAATACTGCTAGTGGTTAATACTGCTCTCAGTTAATACTGCTAGTTAGTTAATACTGCTAGTAGTTAATACTGCTCTCAGTTAATACTGCTAGTAGTTAATACTGCTTTCAGTTAATACTGCTAGTGGTTAATACTGCTTTCAATTAATACTGCTCGTAGTTAATACTGCTCTAGGTTAATACTGCTTATGTTCCGAATACTATAAATACTCTTTGCCCGCCTAAAAGTTCATAACGACTCTTTGCATACTATTCTCTTGCGCTCTAAACCCTTTCACTCTCAAAGTTCAAAGTTTTCAGGCAAGAATCTTCAAGGTTAATGGCATCAATGGCGTTCATTGACGAGCACAATGAAATCGCGATGCTCCAAAAGCCAAAACAAGCAGAAGGCTTTCATCAGATAGTCGACTTTCTGAAGTCTAGCCACATTGCCCATGCTCTCACTATGTCTCCTACTATCTTCATAGAGCATCAGAGGCAATTCTGGGCACATGCCACCATTGTTTCTGAGGATGGTGTGCAAATGATCAAGACGACAGTCTGTGGCAATCCATTAACAGTTACTGAAGAGGTAGTTCGCATCAGTCTACGTCTAGACGATGCCTCTGGTATAACTTCTATCCCTAATGATGAACTGTTTTCTACGCTTTCACGAATGGGGTATGGAGGCCCATTGGGTGTTTTTAAGTTCTCAAAAGCTAAATTCTCACCCCAATGGCGTTTTCTTGTTCATACCCTGATGCACTGCATTTCTAAAAAGACCACTGGATGGAGTGAGTTCAGCAGTCCCATTGCTTATGCTTTGGTCTGTTTGGCCACTGCCAGAAGGTACAATTTTTCCCAAATGATTTTCAATGATCTTGTCTCAAACAGGGGAAACAAAAAGAGCTTTTATATGTATCCCAGGTTTGTTCAAGCAGTTATCAACCATGAATTGACGGATATTCCTCATTCTGATGGAATATATGTACCAAAACCCCCTAAAGGCAAGGTTTTCTCAAATATGAGAAGATCTGCTGGGGACTCGGAAGGAGTAGACACCCCATTGTTCTCTACAATGATGGTGGTGTCCCAAACTAATGAAGGTATGGTAGCAGGGTCAAGGCCCCCATTAGACCAACCCACTGCTAGCCAATCCAAACCTTCCCACTCTAAATCAATTCCTCAGTCTCTTCTTGACAAACAAACTTCACCAATCACTTAAACTTATCAAAGAAAACAGGTAAAGAAGGCTCCTTCCCTTCTTGTACCATCACCCACTCAGCCTTTAAACCCTCTAAGGGAGAATTCTCCCTTAGAGAATATCCAAAGGGAAACCAACAGGGTGTCTCCCAACCCAAAGGAGGTGCTCTCTGAGGAGGAGGTAGAGCATATGGGTACTGAGGCTGCCACTACTTCTGCTAGCACAGAGAAGGACAGTGGTAACATAAATAAGACCTCCCCCATGGCAACTTGGAATGATCAATCATTCAAAGGTCCCTGGTGCCAAGAAACCAAGGGGGTGGATAGTGCTTCTGCTAGGCAGAAGACTTCCACTACAAAAAGATCCAATGATCCTTCAAAAGAGGGTAACACTTCTGGAGAGGGTGAGGACAGATATACTTACTATGAATTGATGGAAACAATGGGCAACATCAACCAACATGTTCTCAAACAAGGCAAAGGGATAGAGGAAATGAAATTGGTAATCTTGTCCCAACAAGTGCAGATTACCAAACTCAAGAAATTGGTGATGAAGCTTGTCCAGAAAAAGAAGAAGAGACAATTTGTGCTAAGGAGAAGGAAATCTAGGAATGATGCTCCCAAAAAGGGGGAGATCAACATGGAAGAAGCTACAGAAAAGAGGGAGCTGGAGCTTGATGGTATGAAATATGGTGGTGAGGGGGAGAAATGTGATATTGAGGGGGAGCAGGAAGCAGAAACAGAAAGAGAACCAGTGCAAATAGAAACACAAGAAGCAGCAGTAACAACAGAGCAAGCAGTAGAAATCATTAATACTGCTAGTTCAAGTAAAGCAGCAGAGATAGTGAAAGAAGTATTAACAGATCTTGAGATTGCAGAAACCTTACTTAAAGCCAAGAATGATACTCCCAAGGTCACTTCAAAGACCAAAGGAGTAATCATCAAAGATCAAGGTGAAGTGATCAAGAAAGATAACAGTAAGAAGGAAATGAACAAAGACAAAGGAAAAGCAAAGATGGTGGAATCTGATCAACCAGTCAAAAAGAAAAGGTTGGTTGAATCAGATGAAGCCTTAGCCAGGAAGATGCAAGATGACATTGAAAAGGAAGAAAGAGTTCAGGTTGAAAAGGATAGGGAAATGGCAAAGGCTCTAGCTGCTGAACTAAATGCAGCCTATCAACAAAGCCTGGCAACTGAAATTGCACAGAAGAAAGCTGAAATTCTGAAGAAATCAGTGGTAGTAAAAACAGCTGCAAAGAAGAGAAAACCCTCAAAGACATTCCTAGGTACCCAAGAGAGAAACAAGATGATTATATTTCTCAAAGGTGCTGTAGGAGTCAAAAAGGAGATGTTCTCCAAAATGTCTTTTGAGAAGATTAAAGAGCTGTATGATTCAGAGATGTTAAAGCTTCAGGGGAATGAAACTGCAAGAGTGGAGATGGAGAAGAGGATGAAAGAAAGTAATGATTTTTTGATACAAAAGCCCTTTCCAGATGAGCAGGAAACACCATCAAAGAAAGAAACTACTCTGGGAGAAAGTCTAAGGACTTTAAAGAGAACTAAGATGATGGCAAGGAGAAAGTCAATCAAGAAGCCTAGAATAACTGAAGGAGAGGCTGATAAGGTTGTTGAAGAAGAAGGGGTGCCTGAGTCATCTGAAAAGAAAGAATCTTCAAGTACTGATGATTTAAAGATGTACATGGTAGTGATGGACAAAATTCCTGAACCAATTTCAGCAGAACCTGTTGGTATAAAGCCTCCTGAAGTTATTCACTGGGATACATTGACATTGGATGGAAAGGAGTACATAAGACTCAAGAGAAAGGATGATAAGTATGAGGTATTCAACACTTGGGTCAAGATTGTCAAAACATGCTCTAGGTCAGATCTTGAAGAAATGTTTGAGATAGGAATGAAGTTGTATGCAGATATACTGAAGGATTCAGGGATTTCAATTACAAAATTGGTGATGGAGTATCTGTATATGATGTTCAAGCCTGATGAAGTAGAGCATGTGATCAAGAATGTGTTCAAATCAGTCAACAAGTGGACTCTATATGAAACTAGTGAAGTATATGCAGTGACTTTGGATTTAAATCACACTGAATACTTTCTAGTGGATAGAGTATATAACCATAGCAGATTAAAGCTTCATGCCATGCTAAAGAAGAAGCTAGGATGTGTTCCAGATTCAGAAATGGCTAAATACTTGATTCAAAGAACAATTAATCAGAGTTTGGGATTGGATGCAAACACTGGAATTTAGGCCATGATAGAGTTTTGGGAGCATCTTGAAGAACATGTAAAGAACTTGACTTCTCTTCCTAAAAGTCAAGTTAGGGGGAGATTGTTGGGAACTGAGGATGTGAACAAGTCTTTAATGCTGCTAGTTCAGAATTACTACTGCTAGAAGACTGCAAAGTTAATACTTCTGAGTGTTACTACTGCTAGTAGAATTAATACTGCTAGTCAAAGTTAGTGCTGCTTGAACAAAGTTAGTACTGCTTAGCTAGTTAGTACTGCTAGTGGTTAGTGCTGCTTAGTAGTTAATGCTGCTAAGACCAAGTTAATGCTGCTAGAAGAAATTAATGCTGCTGAGCATAGTTAGTACTGCTTATGATTTAAAGAATCGGATGGAAAGGATGACAGCTGGAAAGAATCAAGATATTCATGGAAGGCTTAGAGATAATGATGGAAGATATTCTGAAGATATTTTATTAATTGTAATTAGCTTTTATCTTCAGTATATATATTGTATAGTTTAGATAGAGATTAATTAAATTTAATTCTATTAGTTAGAGAAAATCAACCTCAAGGCATAGATCCTAATTCTAGAGAAGTAGAATTCGTATTGGTGAGCCTGTTCATCAATATTGAGGTTGTGTGTTTAATCTTGTAACTTCAAGCATTCAATACAAGTTTACAAGTTGTTGATTATATACTGTTTTGGTTTACTGTTTTATTGAATATCAAAGTGTTATTCCGCAACTTCTTTGATATTAGTTTCTGAGAATTTATTCTTGTTAAGAATTCGATCCTGTCAGAGAGTGTAGAGAGAGAAAGTAAAATTGTAATCTTTGTGAATTGAATCAATGACATATGATTACGATTTGTTGTCATCTTGATTGTTTGAGTGATTAGAACTTGAATTAGGGACATTAATAATTATCTCTGAAGTTTTCACAATATTTTTAGGTCTGGAGACTTTGATTATCTTTTTCTTGCATGATTCTTTGATAAAATCATATATGACATTTTCTTTATAAATTCTTCTAATGTCATCTTCAAAAGAGATTCTGATGCATTCATCTGTTCCTAGAGAATACAGAGGTGCTTCTGTATTTAGTAGGCTCTGAGGTTTTATTTTAGAGGTACATTCTTTAGAGACCTCTGGTTCTTTAGTGATGAATGAATCAAATTTGAAAATTTCTTTGGGATCATTACTCCGAGGTTTTGAAAAATGAACCTCTAAAGTTTCTTTTTCTATCTTCAAGACAGGTTCTGAAATAGTTTTAACTTCAAAGTATGAGATTTTTTTGAAATTTAGAGTTCTGACTTTTGATCCCTCTGAAGTTTTTGTTCTTTTGAAAATGTTAGAATTATCAAGAGATGGAAAGTCAGGCCTCTGGACCTTTCCAATACAGAAAGTGGAAGAAAGTGAAGTTTTCTTCAATCCAGTGAATGGATCCAATTCATTGAATCCCAGCCCTTGAGTATCCATCTGAGAATTGATTTTAATGTGCACATCTAGTGCATCTTGATAACTCTTGATATGAAGTTCCTTTCTTTCCAGAGATTGATGTAATATTTCTCTTTCCTTTTGAAAGAAATTAGTTAAGGCAACAAAATTGAGCCTTTCATACTCAGATTTTCTCACTCCTTCTTCTTTTGCCTTTAAAACCTTTTCAAGTTCTCTGGATTTCTCAGAAAATGATTTTCCTTTTGTCTCTGATATTTTTCAAGTTTAGATTTTTCAATAAAAATTTCTTTCTTTTATGACTCAAGAAGGTCTTTTTCTCTTTTATAAAAGTTTAGGTCCTTTGTCATTTGCTTTCTCTTTTCTTTTTCATCAATGAGTTTTTGCTTTAAACTTTGAAACTCATCTGTTAATTTAAGAACATCCATTTCAAGTTCACTTTCAAAGGTGGATGAAGAATTTACCTTTTCAGAGCAGTCCTCTGTTGATCCATCAGTCTAATCACCATCTTCTATAACCATTCCACAGAGGTAGGTAGGCTCTTCTTCTCCATCACTTGTTGAGTCTGACATCCAGTCTTCCATTTCTGCAACAAGTACCCTTTCTCTGACATTATATTTGTACTTGTTTTTGTAGTAGTCTTGATCTTTGACAAGTCTACCTCTGTAGTTTGCAGAAAAAGGGTCTGGTTTTCCACATCTGAAACATCTTCCATCATTCTGGTTTGGTTGAAGAGCAGCAACTATTTCTGTCTTTTGAATTTGTGGTTGGGGATGGAAGTACCTCTGAGGTTGAGGATACTTTGGTTGAAATGGTTGATGAGTTCTTGATTGTTGAGCAGCTTCATGATTGATGAACTGAACACCCTTTTGATCACTATATTGAGTGGATCTGGGTTCTTGTTGATATTCAGCTTTCTGAATTCTTCTTTATGGATTTCCTTTCCTTTCTTCATCATCTCTTCTCCCTTCAAAATCCTTCTTGCCAAATTTCATGTTGAATTGATGGGCAATCAAAGCAAGAGATTTGGCAAAAGCATTAACGTCTTCATCTGAGTCTGAGTCTGAATAATCATTTTCTTTAGCTATCATGGCCTTTTTGGATTTTCTTTTTGACTCTTTTCTTAATGACTTTTCTCTAGAGTTCTTTAATTCTTCATCATGACATTATTTTGAACCACCTTTTTGTTTTGACATGAGGGCAAGTGGTCCACCTAAAGAGGTTTTTGACTTTTGTTTAACAACTTCTTTTTCCTGGGCAACTAGAGTGCCATAATTATCAGTCAATGACCAAGATTCAAGGTTTTGATTGTCCTGTATTGACATGGACAGTTGTGACCATTCTTCATTTAAGCTTTTAAGGAAAAGAACATTGTTTTCTTCTTTTGTCTTCATAACTCCAAACATTTTGCATTTATTGATGAGAATGTTGAATCTGGAGTATGTTTGGTGCAAAGTTTCTTCAGGTAGTGCATGAAAGTCATGGTACTCATTAATGCAAAGATTTCTTCAGTTTTTCGGAGTTTGTAGGCCACCTTCAAGTTGGTTCAACAACTGAGCTCATATCTCTTTTGCAGTTACACAAGAATTAAGTTCTTGAAAGATATCATTAGGAATGGCCATAATTAATAATCTAACAACTTTGGAGTCATTTTCCATCATTTTAGTTTCTTCTTCAGTAAAGTTTGAAGTTTTCTTTTCATAGTATGCAGGTATTTCAGCAGTATCTGTTGTTGCAGGAACTCTTGGTTACAACATCATTGGTTGGTGAGGTCCATCAGTTATTGATCTTAAAAGATCCCTGTCCATACCTTCCAAAAAATTTACCATCCTTATTTTCCATTGGGGATATTCTTCCCATAGAAGTGTAATAGGTTTAGTCAATGATTCAATTGTGTAAATGGCACTTATACTAGAGTTTGCCATTTTGAAGAAAAGATGAAGATTTGAAGAACTGATGATTTTCAAAGAAGATCTTTTATCAACGAGTGAAACTGTGAGTTACATTCAAATCTAGAGCATATAGAGTTCTTTAAATAAACCAAGGTTTATATGAACAAGCATAGGTTTTTGAAAGCTTGAATCAGTAAGATGTAAATCTATCTGAGTATGCAGATATGATCTTGTTTTCTTTTAGAAAACAAAAGAAGCACTGATACCAATTGTTGGATCCCAGATTTAATCTTATACGATGATATAAACAATAATAATAATGACAGCGGAAGCAATACAGTTTAAATATCAAAGCTGATTTAATATCACGGTTCAAACAACAAGATATCCAATGGTGTAAAAATAAGAACATGCTTACTGTTTACTGGATAATCCAGGTAGATTAATAAGAACACTAAAAAGGTGAATAAATCGTACAAGATCTTCTTAAGAATACTTTCCAATAAATTAAAGATAAATCAGATACAAGATATATGAAAAGCACACATTTGTCTATGGAGTGATGGTCCTATTTATAGGACCATAAAGTGAACAATGTACTATCCTGCCATAATAAGCATGCTTGAACAGTGTCTTACCTAAAAGGTAAGCACAAGATATGCTTGAACAGTGACCTACTCTAAAAAGTAAATCTTATCACTAATGATGTGTCATCTGCTCTTACGCCAATACTTGTAGAAATTATCAGCGCATTCTTCAGAAAGGATTTCTTAAGAGCTCTGATGCAAGTGCCTCTGATGAAGCCATCTCTGATGTCTTCTTGCTGAATCTTCTAACTCTGGAATGTACTTCAGAGGCAGGTTTGCCCTCTGAAGTCTATCTCTGGAAGTCCTCTGAAATAGGACTTAGAATATTTTCAGTACTTTTACAATTTATAATTGGGGCTAACAACAAGGAATTTGCCCGGGTGTTACAATCCTTCCACCATAGTTTGGATTTCGTCCCTGAAATCCAATTCTAAGGAAACAAGTGAGGATAACGCTTTCTCATGTCTTCTTTCTATTCCCACATAACATTGTCACCGCGATGGTGCCTCCATTGAACCTTAACCATGACCACGTCTTTATGTCGCAACTTCTTTACTTTTGATTCCAATATTGCTTCCGGCTCCTCTACAAAAAAGTTCCCTTCATCCACCCAAATCTTCGATAAGGGAATCACGCTCTCTTCTTCAGCAAGGAATTTCCGAAGATAGCACACGTGAAAGGTAGGATGTATTCCATCCATTTCCGGTGGTATGTCCAACCGGCTAGGAATCACGCTCTCTTCTTCGGCTAGGAATTTTCGAAGATAGCACACGTGAAAGGTAGGAAGTATTCCATCCATTTCCGGTGGTATGTCCAACCGATAAGCTTGCAATCCAATCTTTTCCAAAATGACGAAAGGTCCAAGGAAACGGGGACTAAGCTTCCCATGCTTCCCAAATCGGATAATCCCCTTCCATGGAGATACTTTCAGCATAAGGCGGTGTCACACCTGAAATTCGACAGTTCTTCTTTTCTTATCCGCGTAACTCTTTTGTCGGTCTTGAGCCGCTCTCAATATCTCTCGAATTTCCTTCACCTTATCCGCCGTTTCTTGGACGATTTTCGGTCCGGCGAATTGCTTCTCGCCCGCTTCAAGCCAACAAACTGTGGTTCTGCACTTCCGGCAATATAAGGCCTCGAATGGCGCCATTTCAATACTAGAATGGTAATTGTTATTGTAAGCAAATTCTACCAAGGGTATATGTGAGTCCTAACTCCCTCCAAAGTCAATAACACACGACCTCAACATGTCTTCGAGTGTCTGAATTGTCCTCTCGCTTTGACCGTCCGTTTGAGGATGGTAAGCCGTGCTCAGATTGACTCTCGTGCGTAACTCTTTCTGTAGACTAGCCCAAAAGTTGGACGTGAACCGACTGTCCCTTTCGGACACAATTGATTTTTGAACCCCATGCCTTGACACCACTTCATCAATATCAAGCTTGGCCAATTTCTCCATTGGCAAAGTCTCCCCCATTGCAAGGAAATGCACGCTCTTGGTTTGGCGATCTACAATTACCCAAATAGTATCGTGGCCTCACAAGGTCTTTGGCAACTTAGTTACGAAGTCCATTGTAATATTGTCCCATTTCCACTCGGGAATGGACAATGGTTGCAAACTCCCGTACGGTTTCTAATGTTCCGCCTTGACTTGAAGGCATGTGACACAACTCTCCACATAGTTGGCCACGTCAAGTTTCATCACCGGCCACCAATAATTTAATTTCAAATCACTATACATCTTGGTGCTTCTAGGATGGATGGAATACTTAGATTTGTGAGCTTCCGCTAGAAGTAGCTCACGGTTCCCACCGACCCTTGGCACCCAAATACGACCTTGAAATAGTTTGAGTCCACGACTATCTTCTGATAGGAGGTTTTCTGCTTCACCATGACTTCGGTTTTGAGATTCTCTTCTCTAAGTGCTTCCGTTTAGATCGCTTTGATGTTATCCAATAAACTTGACACCACATCAATCCTTTTGAGGCCTAGTTTGATACCGCCTTCATGGCTCCGTCGGCTCAAAGCATCGGCCACCACGTTGGCTTTACAGAGTTGGTAGAGCAACTCACAAACTTGCTTATGTTATACACTTGTAAGAAAGATTACGCTTGGCCCCTCCGCTTCTAAAGCCTGTGTTCCGCCACTGGTCTACCAACTTGAGGAAATAAGAGAATAAATTACATACCCGAAATTCCAAGTGTTACACATGTAATCAAATTCACCTTTCTTATACACACATATGTATTCCAATATTTCAACTTATCATCAATGTAGAATAACAAATATTCAACCACAATTCATCATTTGAGAACACTCAATTCTCATGGTGCCACCTCAAGATCGATTGGTTTCTCTCTCTCTCTCTCTCTCTATATATATATATATATATATATATATAAATATGTATACACACACACACATATATATATATATATATATATATATTGATAGAACGATTATAGTAACTCTTTCCCCATGACATATACGATTAATATGAATTTTATAAGATGACATAAATGCATCCCCTCTTCTTATCAATATATACTCACATATTTCTTTCAATTAATATCTTCTTAACTACGTGGGATAACCAAACACCACACCACATTTAAATGTTTTTGAAAGATCAAATCTTATTTTGACACATCATTCTAGTGGTCTTTACTTTTATATATATATATATATATATATATATATATATATATATATTCATTAAAAACAGGTTTAATATGAATTGGACCGGTCATCCACATGTTAGATATTAATATCGGATATTGCAAAAAAGAGTGTCCGCTAAAATGAGTCAATTCCATAAGTTGTCACAAATGCATCTCCCCCTTTTAACGATATATACCCACATCTTTCTTTCAATCTAAAATCTTCTTCCCATGGTGGGATAACCAAAGCCAACATCATATTTCAATATTTGAGAATACTTTATTCTTATGATGTTAAATCATTTCTTGTAGTTCTTACTTTTATATAAATAACAATATAAGTTAATAGATTTTTTACAAAAAGAGGAATAACTAAAAGGAACTAACCTTTGTAAAAATATATTTTTTTGCAAAAAATGGACAACTAAAATGAGTCAACCCTATAGGTCCACTCAAAAGAATCCTCTCCTCCTCTCATATATCCATTTAATTATTCTAATCATTTATCTTTCCACTTATGTGGGTTAATCAAAATCAACTAAATTTCAAGATTTTAGTAGGGGGGGTGCTATTTGCACCAAAAAGGTGCAAATAGTGATTGTTTGTTTTCCGTTTCCAATCATTTAAATTGTCATTTCACTTATATTATTATTATTATTGTTATAATCTTTATATATATATATGTGTGTGTGTGCGTGTGTATTTTGATTTTATAAATTTATAAAATTTGTAACTTTTGATTTGATTTTATTTTATAAATTTGTAACTTCTGATTTTATTATAACTTTGTAAAATGTATTTTTCTTTTTGTAACAATTACATTTTATTGTAACTTTGTAAAATGTATTTTTCTTTTAGGGATCAATTCCGTAACAAACGTCAAACGTTAGGGACCAAATCTGTAATTTACTCTGTAAGACTCAATTTTTTTTTAAAAACATATAATTATTCTTACCCGAATTGAAACGTAAATAAAAATGACAACTAAAGATAGTTAAGGGTTAAAACTGTCATTAACCTAAACTCTTTATACATATATATATATATATATATATATATATATATTACACATAGATATATATATTACGTACTATATATATATATATAATATTTTGAAAAAAATGGTAAAATATATATAACTAACAAAAGGTGGACATGTTAGGATCGAATTCTCAACAAGAATTATAAATACTCAGAAACAATATCAAAGAAGTTTGCGGAATAACACTTTGATATTTAATGAAACAGTAAACAAACAGTAAATCTAATGAACAACTTATAAACTTGTATTGAATGGTTGAAATTACAAGATTACACACACAACCTCAATCTTGAAGAACAAGCTCTTTCAAGACGAATTCTACTTCTCTAGAATTAGGAACTATGCCTTGAGGTTGATTCTCTCTAAAACAAAAACTCAGAACTAATTAACTATGAAACTATTCTATCAATTCTATATATATACTGAACAAAAGATAAATAAAATATCTTCAGAATATCTTCCATGAATATCTTCAGTCTATCCAGCTGTCATTCTTGTAATTCGGATCTCCATCTCATAAGCAGTACTAATCAATATCAGCAGTATTAATCTCTTAGCAGTAGTAACTCCAGCAGTACTAATCTTGAAGAGCAGCATTAATCATGTTCTAGCAGCATTAACTTCAACTAGCAGCATTAACTCAGAAGTACTAATTGTTGAGCTAGCAGCATTAACCATACTTAGCATTTCTTCAGTTCCCAACAATCTCCCCCTAACTTGACTTTTAGGAAAAGAAGTCAAGTTCTTCAGATCTTCTTCAAGATGCTCCCAAAACTCCATCATTGCCTAAATTCCAGTATTTGCATCCAACCCCAAACTTTGATTAATTGTTCTTTGGATCAAATATTTAGCCATTTCTGAATCTGGAATACATCCTAGCTTCTTCTTCAGCATGGCATGAAGCTTCAGTCTGCTATGGTTGTACACTCTATCCACTAGGAAGTACTCAGTGTGATTCAAATCCAAAGTCACTGCATATACTCCACTAGTTTCATATAGAGTCCAATTATTCACTGTTTGAAAGACATTCCTTATTATCTCCTCCACTTCATCAGGTTTGAACATCATGCACAGATACTCCATTATCAGCTTTGTAATTGAAATCACTGGAGCTTTCAGTTCATCTGCATATAACTTCATCCCTATTTCAAACATTTCTTCAATATCAGACCTTGAGCAGGTTCTGACAATCTTGTTCCAAGTGTTGTACACTTCATATTTCTCATCTTTTCTCTTCAGTCTGATATACTCCTTGCCATCTACTTCCAAAACATCCCAGTGAATGACTTCAGGAGGTTTAACTCCTACAGGTTCTGCTGAAATTGGTTCAGGCACTTTGTCCATCACTACCATGTACATTTTGACATCCTCAGTACTTGCAGGTTCTTTCATTGTAGATGACTCAGGTGCCTCTTCTTCTTCAGCAACCTTTTCAGCCTCTTCTTCCACTAATCTAGGCTTCTTTGTAGGCTTTCTCCTGGCAATCATCTTTGTTCTTTTTAAAGTCCTTAGACTTTCACCAATTGTTGCTTCCTTCTCTGGAGTTTCTTTCTCATCAGGGAATGGTTTTTGTAAGAAATCATTGCTTTCTTTCATTCTTTTCTCCATTTCAACCCTTGCAAGATCATCCCCTTGAAGCTTTATCATCTCAGCATCATACATCTTCTTGAGCTTTGCAAAAGACATCTTTGAAAACATCTCTACCTTGATACGTACTGCACCCTTGAGGAAAGTAATCATTTTCTTTCTCTTTTGAGCACCCAGGTATGTCTTTGAAGGTTGTCTTTTCCTTGCAGCCATTTTGATCTTAGCTTGCCACATATGAAACAAGGTTTTGGTCTGATTATCTTACTCAGATCAACTCCTTGTTTCTGAGCCCATTGATTATTCCAGTTTCTTTGATTACCTCTCTTTGTACCAGAATTTGGGCTCTCAGTTTTATTGCAAGCACACTGTTTACAAGGGCCAGGATTCACAACAGTGGTCTGTTTGTAATGGACCTTGTTAGCCTTTCCTTTGGTCTTCTCTATCTCTTTAGACTTGACCCAGATTTTTCCACATCCCTCATTGGTGATAATGTTGTTTTCTAAGGGTATCTCTTTACTCACAGCATTATTCCTATTCTCACTGGCTTCTTTCTCAGTCAAATCCTTAACCACCACCTCATCCAAAGGATCTATCTTAAATGCTTTCTCAGACAAGTCCTTTTTCTCCTTGGTCTCTAATAGATCTGATGTAGGAGGGATATAATTGTTGTTGTAAGGAGGGGGTGTGTTGTTGTATCCAACACCAGGCTTCATCTTATCATGAATCTGAGCCTTTAGAAGAGAATCCATTGCTTTTGAAGCATATGAAAACTTTTCTATATCAAGCTTAACCTTAGCTAATTCTTCTTTCAACTTATCATTCTCTTCTTTGGACTTAGACAGTTTGGTCTCTAACTCATTCTTTTCCCACTTCCAGTAATTTGTGTCATAAGAGTGTTGAAGTTCATTGGCTTGAAAGCCTTTGATTTGTTCTTCAAACCTTTCCACTATCAACACATAATCTCTTCTGTCCTTCTCTAATCTTTTGAGGTCAACACACATGTTTTGGTTGTGATCCCTGTACCTTTTGACAGTGTCTATGCAAGATTGAGTACAAAGATTAGAACTTACCTCAGAGGGGAGATTAGACACCTCTGCCATAAGAGCTTGATTCTGAATGGCTTCCTCAGCTTGGTCACTCCAGTCAAACCCCATTCCTTGTTGAGAAACAAGGGCTTGAGCAGAGTTCTTGTTTTGATTGAAGCCACCATTCTGGGCTTGTTGGTGGTTGTTATTTGGCACACCACTTCTGCACTCTCTAGAAAAGTGTCCCTTCATGTGGCACTTATAGCATTCCACCTTTGTCTTGTCAAAACCAGCACCATCTTCTCTTCTTTGAGAGAAGTTGTTCCTCCCAGTTCTTTTAATAAACTTCTTCACCCTCATAGATAACATGGCCATCTGCCATTTAATGTCCATCTCCTCCAAGTCATCACGGTGAATTTGTTCCAGATCATCATTAATCAAAGAGTTGTTGCTATGACTTGATAAAAAGGCTTCAAAAACTGTTTCAGTGCCTTTTTCTGAATTCACACCACTAGCAGCACTAACTGCTTCAGGGTTGGCAGTAGTATCAGCAGATGTTGATAGAAGTGCTGCATTATGAATATACCCAGTGGGCTTCTTCTTAGCTTCTACCTCTGATTCAAAAACTCTTAGATCATTATAGAGATCATCTAGTTCTTTCTCTTCCAGATTGTCACTCTGTCTATATGAGACAGTGTACATAGTCCATTCTTCCCCAAGAGATTTGAGGAATTTCCTGTTGATATCATCTTGCTCTATCTTCACTCCCACAGTAGCCAGTTCACCAATAAGCTTGTTGAACCTGTCAAAAGTTTGAGTCATGGACTCATTCTTTGAAGAAGTGAAGTTCTCATACTGCTGCTTCAGAACATCCCTTTGATTTTTTTTGGTGCTTTTAGTTCCAGCAAATCTTTTCTCTAGAGCATTCCAGAGAATCTGAGCATCTGTGCAGTTGCAGAATTGATGCTGATATTCATTGGGGATGGCCAAGAGTAGAGTGCTCAAGGCCTTCATCTCTGTCTGTCTAATCTTCCTCTCACCATCTGTCTTTGGTGGAGATCTTTTACCATCTGGTCCAATATGACCTTCAGTAGAGGGGCCATTCTCAATGACATCCCACATTGAGTAGTCAGTGAGGAGAATGTATTGCCTGATTTTGATCTTCCACATGTCAAACTCATAGGGTTTGAGCATTGGAACTTTAGATACAAGAGTACTGTTTGAATCTGCAAAGTTTTCCATGATGAATGAATGAATGTTTATGAGAGAACAGGCTCTGATACCACTTGTTAGGATCGAATTCTCAACAAGAATTATAAATACTCAGAAACAATATCAAAGAAGTTTGCGGAATAACACTTTGATATTTAATGAAACAGTAAACAAACAGTAAATCTGATGAACAACTTGTAAACTTATATTGAATGGTTGAAGTTACAAGATTACACACACAACCTCAATCTTGAAGAACAAGCTCTTTCAAGACGAATTCTACTTCTCTAGAATTAGGAACTATGCCTTGAGGTTGATTCTCTCTAAAACAAAAACTCAGAACTAATTAACTATGAAACTATTCTATCAATTCTATATATATACTGAACAAAAGATAAATAAAATATCTTCAGAATATCTTCCATGAATATCTTCAGTCTATCCAGCTGTCATTCTTGTAATTCGGATCTCCATCTCATAAGCAGTACTAATCAATATCAGCAGTATTAATCTCTTAGCAGTAGTAACTCCAGCAGTACTAATCTTGAAGAGTAGCATTAATCATGTTCTAGCAGCATTAACTTCAACTAGCAGCATTAACTCAGAAGTACTAATTGTTGAGCTAGCAGCATTAACCATACTTAGCATTTCTTCAGTTCCCAACAATCTCCCCCTAACTTGACTTTTAGGAAAAGAAGTCAAGTTCTTCAGATCTTCTTCAAGATGCTCCCAAAACTCCATCATTGCCTAAATTCCAGTATTTGCATCCAACCCCAAACTTTGATTAATTGTTCTTTGGATCAAATATTTAGCCATTTCTGAATCTGGAATACATCCTAGCTTCTTCTTCAGCATGGCATGAAGCTTCAGTCTGCTATGGTTGTACACTCTATCCACTAGGAAGTACTCAGTGTGATTCAAATCCAAAGTCACTGCATATACTCCACTAGTTTCATATAGAGTCCAATTATTCACTGTTTGAAAGACATTCCTTATTATCTCCTCCACTTCATCAGGTTTGAACATCATGCACAGATACTCCATTATCAGCTTTGTAATTGAAATCACTGGAGCTTTCAGTTCATCTGCATATAACTTCATCCCTATTTCAAACATTTCATCAATATCAGACCTTGAGCAGGTTCTGACAATCTTGTTCCAAGTGTTGTACACTTCATATTTCTCATCTTTTCTCTTCAGTCTGATATACTCCTTGCCATCTACTTCCAAAACATCCCAGTGAATGACTTCAGGAGGTTTAACTCCTACAGGTTCTGCTGAAATTGGTTCAGGCACTTTGTCCATCACTACCATGTACATTTTGACATCCTCAGTACTTGCAGGTTCTTTCATTGTAGATGACTCAGGTGCCTCTTCTTCTTCAGCAACCTTTTCAGCCTCTTCTTCCACTAATCTAGGCTTCTTTGTAGGCTTTCTCCTGGCAATCATCTTTGTTCTTTTTAAAGTCCTTAGACTTTCACCAATTGTTGCTTCCTTCTCTGGAGTTTCTTGCTCATCAGGGAATGGTTTTTGTAAGAAATCATTGCTTTCTTTCATTCTTTTCTCCATTTCAACCCTTGCAAGATCATCCCCTTGAAGCTTTATCATCTCAGCATCATACATCTTCTTGAGCTTTGCAAAAGACATCTTTGAAAACATCTCTACCTTGATACCTACTGCACCCTTGAGGAAAGTAATCATTTTCTTTCTCTTTTGAGCACCCAGGTATGTCTTTGAAGGTTGTCTTTTCCTTGCAGCCATTTTGATCTTAGCAGGCTTCCTCAAAGATGTGGCTTTCTGCTTGGCTTGTTCTGTTGCTAAGCTTTGTTGATAGGCTTTGTTTAACTCTGCAGCCATTGCTTTAGCTATCTCTCTATCCTTTTGCACTTGCATGGTTTCTGCTTCTTCAAGCTCAGCCTGTATTTTCCTAACTAGAGCTTCATCTGAATCAATCAATTTTTGCTTTTTCATTGGTTGATCAGGTTGAACTAGCTTTTCCTTGCCTTTCTCTTTACTCATTTCCTTCTCTTTGCTTGATCTCTTTGAAGCATCACCTCTTTCTTTGATGACAACTCCTTTGGCCTTTGAGATGACCTTGGGAGTATCATGCTTTGCTTTGATTAGAGTTTATGCAATTTCAAGATCTGTGAGCACTTCTTTCATTGTTTCTGCTGCTTCCATTGGTTCAGCAGTATTAACCATTTCTGCTGCTCTGCTTGTACCAGCAGTATTAATGGTTTCTGTTGCTGCTTGTGTTTCTGCTTCTTGTGCCACCTTTTCTGCAGTTATTTGCTCCCCCTCAAACTTTGCATTCTCTTGCTCCCCTTTAGCTTTTGCATCTTCCATATTGTCATCAGCTTCTGACTCCCCCTTTTTGGGAGCATCAGTCACTGGTTTCCTCCTTCTGAGTACAAATTGCTTCTTCATCTTTTGGAGAAGCAATTTCCTTACCATTTGCTTCAAGTTAAGGATATGTTCTTGTTGTGACAGAACAATGAGTTTAAGCTCTTCAATCTCTTGACCTTGTTTGATCACATCCATATTGATGTTTCCCATGGTTTCCATCAATTCGTCATAGTTATATCTGTCCTCACCTTCTCCAGGAGTGTTACCCCCTTTTGAATGATCATTGGATCTTTTAGTAATGGAAGCCTTCTGCCTAGCAGAAGCACTATCCACCCCCTTGGGTTCTTGGCACCTGGGACCTTTGGATGATTGCTCACCCAAAGTTGCCATGGGGAAGGTCTTAGAGATGTTACCACTGTCCTTCTCTGTGCTAGCAGAAGTAGTGGCAGCCTTCTCACCCATATGCTCTTCCATCTCCTTAGAGAGCACCTCCTGAGGGTTGGGAGACACCCTATTGGATTCCCTTTGGATATTCTCTATTGGAGAATGCTCCAATAGAGGGCTTAAAGGCTTAGTGGGGGAAGGTACAAGAAGGGAAGGAGCCTTCTTTACCTGCTTCCTTTTGTAAGTTTGGGTAATAGGAGAAGTGGGCTTTTGAAGTAGAGACTGGGGCATAGGTATACAGTGGGAAGGTTGGGATTGGCTAACAGTGGGATGGTCTGAGGAGGGCTTTGACCCTGCTGCCATACCTTCATCAGTGTGGGACACCACCATCATTGTAGAGAACAATGGGGTGTCAACTCCTTCCGAGTCCCCAGCAGATCTTCTCATGTTTGAGAAAACCTTGCCTTTAGGGGGTTTAGGTACATATACCCCATCAAAGTGAGGTATATCCGTCAATTCATTAGTGATAACTGCCTGTACAAACCTGGGATACATGAAGAAACTCTTCTTGTTGTCCAGGTTTGAGACAAGATCATTGAAGATCATCAGAGAAAAGTTATATTTTCTAGCAGTAGATAAACAAACCAAAGCATATGCAATGGGACTGCTAAATTGGCTCCAGCCAGTAGTTTTCTTTGAAATACAGTGCATCAGGGTATGAAAAAAGAACCTCCATTGGGATGAAAATTTAGCTTTGAAAAACTTGAAAATTCCCATTTGGCCTTCATACCCCATTCTTGTAAGAGTTGAGAATAATTCCTCATTAGGAATAGAGGTTATACCTGCAGCATCGTCTAGACGTAGACAAATGCGTATCACCTCTTCAGTAACTGTTAGGAGTTTTTCACACACCCTTGTCTTGATCATTTGGACACCATCTTCAGTAACGATGGTGGCATTGGCCCAGAATTGCCTCTGATGCTCTATGAAGATGGTAGGAGACACAGTGAGAGCATGAGCGATGTGGCTGGATTTCAGAAAGTTGACTATCTGGTGAAAACCTTCAGTTTGTTTTGGCTTTTGGAGCATCGCGATTTCATTGTGCTCGTCAATGAACGCCATGGATGCCATTGAACTTGAGTGTTCTTGCCTGAAAACTTGGTACTTGAGAGAAAAGGGTTAGAGCGCAAGTGAACAGTATGCAAAGAGTCGTTATGAACTTTTTAGGCGGGGAAAGGGTATTTATAGCTTGTGGATTATAAGTAGTATTAACCCTAAAGATTCAGTGAAAGCAGTATTAACAGTGAGCAGTATTAACTGAAAGCAGTATTAACTGAAAGCAGTATTAACTGAAAGCAGTATTAACTAACTAGCAGTATTAACTGAAAGCAGTATTAACTAACTAGCAGTACTAACCACTAGCAGTATTAACTGACTAGCAGTATTAACTGAGAGCAATATTAACCACTAGCAGCATTAACTAACTAGCAGTACTAACCACTAGCAGTATTAACTGACTAGCAGTATTAACTGAGAGCAGTATTAACTACTAGCAGCATTAACTGTGCACTGGCAGTATTAAAAATGCACTGGCAGCATTAATACTGTACTGGCAGTACTAAAACTGTACTGGCAGTATTAACCATACTTACACTTTTAAGCTTGTGATAAACTGAGTACGGCTATACATTTCCTAAGAAAGAAAGTTAGTAACACCAAGAATAACCAATATACAGGTATTGAACCACTTTTTAAGTAGGATCTTATTCAGAGTTGATCATTCCCACACTTGTTACCAAGAAAGTGAATCTACCCACATCAAAGGCTTTGGTGAATAGATCAGCAAACTGGTTATCAGTGTGAACTTTTACAACTTGAATAAGCTTCTTTTCATTGCAGTCTCTTATAAAGTGATACCTGATCTCAATGTGCTTTGTCTTTGAGTGCTTGACAGGATTATTAACAATGCTAATGGCACTGCTATTATCAATAAAGATTGGAGTGTGTACAAATGTTACCCCATAGTCCAGCATTTGATTCTGAATCCATAAGACTTGAGAACAGCAACTTGCAGCTGCTATGTACTCTGCTTCTGTTGTAGATGTGGACACTGTGGTTTGTTTCTTGCACTGCCATGAAACTAGTCTTGCACCCAAAAACTGGCATCCTCCAGAAGTAGATTTTCTGTCCAAGTTTGCTCCACCTAAGTCACTGTCTGAGTATGCAAGTAGGTCAAATGATGAATCATAAGGATACCAAAGTCCTAATTTAGGTTGCCCTTTGAGATATCTGAATATCCTCTTAACAGCTTGATAGTGTGATTGCTTTGGCCTAACTTGAAATCTTGCACACACATAGACTGGAAACATTATATCTGGTCTAGAGGCTGTAAGATACATGAGAGAGCCAATCATGGATCTATAGTGATGAACATCCATATCCTCCCCCTCAAGATCTGTTGTTATCTGCTTGTGTGTCTCCATAGGTGTGTTGGCAGGCTTTGAGTCTGAGAAACCAAACTTGGTTAGAATGTCCTGCACATACTTGGACTGACAAATAAAAATACCATCTGACTTCTGTTGGACTTGGAGTCCAAGGAAGAAAGTAAGTTCCCCCATGGAACTCATTTTGAACCTTTGATGCATGAGATCCTCAAACTCCTTGCACATATTGTCTCTTGTGGATCCAAAGATGATATCATCTACATAGATTTGGACCAGCAAGATGTCCTTCTTCTTTCTCTTGATGAACAGAGTCTTATCAATGACTCCTCTTTCAAAGTCATTTTCCAATAGATAGGATGACAGAGTGTCATACCATGCTCTTGGTGCTTGATGCAATCCATAAAGTGCTTTCTTCAGTTTGTATACTCTGTCTGGATAGCTTGGATTTTCAAACCCTGGTGGTTGACAGACATATACTTCTTCTTCAATTGAGCAATATAGAAATGCACTTTTTACATCCATTTGATAGACTTTGAACTTCATATAAGAAGCATAGGCCAGGAACAATCTGATTGCTTCTATCCTAGCCACTGGTGCAAATACTTCTTCATAATCTATTCCTTCTTCTTGTGTATACCCTTGTGCCACCAACCTTGCTTTGTTATTTATTACTATTCCTCTCTTATCTCTCTTATTTATGAAGACCCATTTTGTTCCTATTGCTCTGTGACCTTTGGGAAGGTCTACCAGATCCCACACATCTTGCAGCTTGAATTGGAGCAGCTCTTCTTGCATGGCTTCTATCCAACTGGAATCTTTCATAGCATCATGAGTCTTCTTAGGCTCAAGCTAGGATAGAAAGCAAGAGAGCACTGTATGCTGATGGTCTTCATATCTTGCAGCCTGCTTTGATTTCTAGTCATCATAGGAGAAGAGATATCTCCTATTACCAGCTGAGGAGGATGATTCTTTTGTGTTCTTGTTTGATGACTAGGTTCTTCATTTAGTCCCACCTCTAGATTGGAGTCATTCAACTCAACTGAGGTGATGTCAGCAGCTACTTCTGGTTCTTTATTCTCTTGATTCTCTTGATTCTCCTCTTCTCTCCTTTCTTCTTCACTCTGATTTGGTTCAGTAGATAACTCCTTTTCACTGTCTTCAATAGGATCCACTGTAGGTATGGGAAAAATCACAGACTGAGGTATGTTTTCTTGAACTTGTATAGTCCCTGATCCTCCACTACCTGGTCCTGCATAATTATCACTACTGAAACCAAAAGAGTTAGTTAGTGAATCAATGTCAAACAACCACTGAGGACCAGACCCAATAGGATTTGGTGTGTTCTCATTGCATTTGACATCGTCACTTTCCTCAATTGTTCTAGAAGAAGTATTAAAAACTCTATAGGCTTTACTTTGAGATGAGTAACCCACAAGAAATCCATCATCTGCCTTGCTATCAAACTTTCCTAAGTGAGATTTGGTATTGAGAATTGTACAAGGACACCCAAAAGGTTTGAAAAATCCAATAAAGGGTTTTCTTTTATTTAAAAGCTCATATGGGGTCTTGTTCTTTGGTTTGACTACTAGTACTCTGTTTTGGACATAACAGGCAGTATTAACTGCTTCATCCCAGAAAGTAATTGGCAGTTTAGAATCAGCCAACAGAGATCTAGCAGCCTCTATTAGTGTCCTATTCCTTCTCTCAGCAACTCCATTTTGTTGTGGAGTCCTAGGAGCACTATATTGTCTCTCAATGCCTTTTTCTTCACAAAAGTTGTTTAGATCAAGATTTTTAAATTCAGATCCATTGTCTGATCTAATGACTTTTACTTTTTGATTAGTTTGGTTTTCAATTCTTAAAATAAAGGATTTGATCAGTCCACTTGTCTCATCCTTAGTCCTTAGAAAATATACCCAAGTAAATCTAGAGTAATCATCAACAATAACTAGGCAATATGATTTCTTCCCTATGCTCATCACATTTGTAGGGCCAAACAGATCCATATGTAATAACTGGAGACAAGAAGAAATTGAATTTAACTCTTTGGTCTTATGAGAAGTTTTGTGTTGTTTGCCTTTAAGACAAGCAACACAATGATCATCACATGAAAAGACTTTTGATGGTAAACCTCTTACAAGGTTGTTTTTAACAAGTTTGTTCATTGTCTAGAAATTCATGTGACACATCCTTCTGTGCCAAAGAGAGGATTCATCCATAGAAGCTTTTGAAACAAGACAGTTCAGGGATGAATCACTTGAAACATTGTCCATATCTAGACAATACACATTGTCCTTTCTTGGAGTTCTAAGTAGTATCATGCTTTCATCAACTACCTTGAACCCTGGAGCAAGGATCATACATTCTGTACTTGTAAATAATATACTATGTTGTTTGTCACAAACCTGTGATACACTTAACAGGTTGTACTTTAACTGATCAACATAGTAGACATCCTCAAATGTCATCTTACCTTTTGTGACATTACCTTTTCCACTTATTTTTCCACCTGCAAGATTGTCTCCAAATGCAACATGTCCTCCATTGATATGCTTGAAATCCTGAAGGCATGACATGTTGCCTGTCATGTGCCTAGAGCAACCACTATCCACATGCCAGATGCTCTTCCCCTTGAGCTGTTGGTTGCCCTGCACATAAGATAAATCAGTTAGTATGGACTAGGAACCCAATCCAAAGTGGTCTTGGGTACCCCTTTCTCATCAAAATATTTACATTCTTTCTTGACAAGATTTTTAAACTTTGACTCCTCATTACTGGAGTACTTTGTTACAATAATGGGTTTGGATGCATATTTGCTAGAAGCAGTACTGTTTTTAGAAGAACTAACTGCATTAGCAGCACTTGCATGCTTAGCAGTACTAACCTTGTTAGAAGTATTAACTGTTTTAGCAGCAGTAACTGTGTTAGCAGTAGTAACCTTTGAAGAAGTACTAACAGTGTTAGAAGCATTAAAATTCTCAACAGTACTAACACTGTTAGCAGCAGTATTGCTATTAGCAGCACTATCCCTGTTAGCAGCACTAACAGTTTTAGTGCTTCTAGGTACCCACATTTTAATATTTTCTTTTAAAAACTTTTTCTGCATGTGGCCTTTGGTTTCAACAGATTTCTTAGCCACATATTTCTTTCCAGCCTTCCTATAACCAACAGGTTTTTGCACAAATCTTTGAAAGTTCATTCTTTGGTTAATAGGATTAAAGAAACAGTACTTAGCCAAATGATTTAGCTTGCCACATATGAAACAAGGTTTTGGTCTGATTATCTTACTCAGATCAACTCCTTGTTTCTGAGCCCATTGATTATTCCAGTTTCTTTGATTACCTCTCTTTGTACCAGAATTTGGGCTCTCAGTTTTATTGCAAGCACACTGTTTACAAGGGCCAGGATTCACAACAGTGGTCTGTTTGTAATGGACCTTGTTAGCCTTTCCTTTGGTCTTCTCTATCTCTTTAGACTTGACCCAGATTTTTCCACATCCCTCATTGGTGATAATGTTGTTTTCTAAGGGTATCTCTTTACTCACAGCATTATTCCTATTCTCACTGGCTTCTTTCTCAGTCAAATCCTTAACCACCACCTCATCCAAAGGATCTATCTTAAATGCTTTCTCAGACAAGTCCTTTTTCTCCTTGGTCTCTAATAGATCTGATGTAGGAGGGATATAATTGTTGTTGTAAGGAGGGGGTGTGTTGTTGTATCCAACACCAGGCTTCATCTTATCATGAATCTGAGCCTTTAGAAGAGAATCCATTGCTTTTGAAGCATATGAAAACTTTTCTATATCAAGCTTAACCTTAGCTAATTCTTCTTTCAACTTATCATTCTCTTCTTTGGACTTAGACAGTTTGGTCTCTAACTCATTCTTTTCCCACTTCCAGTAATTTGTGTCATAAGAGTGTTGAAGTTCATTGGCTTGAAAGCCTTTGATTTGTTCTTCAAACCTTTCCACTATCAACACATAATCTCTTCTGTCCTTCTCTAATCTTTTGAGGTCAACACACATGTTTTGATTGTGATCCCTGTACCTTTTGACAGTGTCTATGCAAGATTGAGTACAAAGATTAGAACTTACCTCAGAGGGGAGATTAGACACCTCTGCCATAAGAGCTTGATTCTGAATGGCTTCCTCAGCTTGGTCACTCCAGTCAAACCCCATTCCTTGTTGAGAAACAAGGGCTTGAGCAGAGTTCTTGTTTTGATTGAAGCCACCATTCTGGGCTTGTTGGTGGTTGTTATTTGGCACACCACTTCTGCACTCTCTAGAAAAGTGTCCCTTCATGTGGCACTTATAGCATTCCACCTTTGTCTTGTCAAAACCAGCACCATCTTCTCTTCTTTGAGAGAAGTTGTTCCTCCCAGTTCTTTTAATAAACTTCTTCACCCTCATAGATAACATGGCCATCTGCCATTTAATGTCCATCTCCTCCAAGTCATCAGGGTGAATTTGTTCCAGATCATCATTAATCAAAGAGTTGTTGCTATGACTTGATAAAAAGGCTTCAAAAACTGTTTCAGTGCCTTTTTCTGAATTCACACCACTAGCAGCACTAACTGCTTCAGGGTTGGCAGTAGTATCAGCAGATGTTGATAGAAGTGCTGCATTATGAATATACCCAGTGGGCTTCTTCTTAGCTTCTACCTCTGATTCAAAAACTCTTAGATCATTATAGAGATCATCTAGTTCTTTCTCTTCCAGATTGTCACTCTGTCTATATGAGACAGTGTACATAGTCCATTCTTCCCCAAGAGATTTGAGGAATTTCCTGTTGATATCATCTTGCTCTATCTTCACTCCCACAGTAGCCAGTTCACCAATAAGCTTGTTGAACCTGTCAAAAGTTTGAGTCATGGACTCATTCTTTGAAGAAGTGAAGTTCTCATACTGCTGCTTCAGAACATCCCTTTGATTTCTTTTGGTGCTTTTAGTTCCAGCAAATCTTTTCTCTAGAGCATTCCAGAGAATCTGAGCATCTGTGCAGTTGCAGAATTGATGCTGATATTCATTGGGGATGGCCAAGAGTAGAGTGCTCAAGGCCTTCATCTCTGTCTGTCTAATCTTCCTCTCACCATCTGTCTTTGGTGGAGATCTTTTACCATCTGGTCCAATATGACCTTCAGTAGAGGGGCCATTCTCAATGACATCCCACATTGAGTAGTCAGTGAGGAGAATGTATTGCCTGATTTTGATCTTCCACATGTCAAACTCATAGGGTTTGAGCATTGGAACTTTAGATACAAGAGTACTGTTTGAATCTGCAAAGTTTTCCATGATGAATGAATGAATGTTTATGAGAGAACAGGCTCTGATACCACTTGTTAGGATCGAATTCTCAACAAGAATTATAAATACTCAGAAACAATATCAAAGAAGTTTGCGGAATAACACTTTGATATTTAATGAAACAGTAAACAAACAGTAAATCTGATGAACAACTTGTAAACTTATATTGAATGGTTGAAGTTACAAGATTACACACACAACCTCAATCTTGAAGAACAAGCTCTTTCAAGACGAATTCTACTTCTCTAGAATTAGGAACTATGCCTTGAGGTTGATTCTCTCTAAAACAAAAACTCAGAACTAATTAACTATGAAACTATTCTATCAATTCTATATATATACTGAACAAAAGATAAATAAAATATCTTCAGAATATCTTCCATGAATATCTTCAGTCTATCCAGCTGTCATTCTTGTAATTCGGATCTCCATCTCATAAGCAGTACTAATCAATATCAGCAGTATTAATCTCTTAGCAGTAGTAACTCCAGCAGTACTAATCTTGAAGAGCAGCATTAATCATATTCTAGCAGCATTAACTTCAACTAGCAGCATTAACTCAGAAGTACTAATTATTGAGCTAGCAGCATTAACCATACTTAGCATTTCTTCAGTTCCCAACAGGACAATAAGAGTAAATTGCATTCCATCGTTCCTTTTTCCTTTTTCTTCAATCCTCACCGCCATAATCTCTCTCATTTCTCTCTCTAATTTTCTTTTAAACTTCTCTCTACAAATTCTCTTGATCCGTCGAAGAAATCAAAGAAACAATAATATATTCGGAATCTACTCTTCGAGCCCTTCTTAGAGGTATAAATTTCATCATCGCATACCACACTTCCAACAATTGTGTGGTTTTGTGTTGGGTCTGAAATGTGCTAAGGATGGTTACTACTGCTAGACATGACTATTACTACTTCCTGAGGAAGTTAGTACTGCCAGATCAGAATTAATATTGCTCATGAAGATAGTGGTGCTTATGAGATGAAGACTCCGTATGAGAATGAAGACAACTGTATAGATTGAAGCTAAAGTAAAGGAGATAATTATGGACTGAAGATCAATTTTATTTTTGATAATTATCTTGTAATCAGTCTTGTTTATATAGTATAGAAATCTTTGATAGAATCAATGATAATTATTCATATGTTTTGTTTTAGAGAGAATTAACCTCAAGACTAGTTTAGATCCTTTCTATAGAGAAGTATAGAACGTCTGTTGAGCCTGTTCAACATATTGAGGTTTTGTGTGTAATCATCAAGTTTAATCAATATAACTTGTGATTTAAGTGCATATACTGTTTCATTGATTGTTAGTGTTAAAGTGTTTTTCCGTAACTTCTTTAGCACTGATTCTGAGTGTGTGTGAATTAAATTCTTGTTTGAATTTCGATCCTGACAAGTGGTATCAGAGCTTTGTTAAACTCAGAAAAACAACAATCATCATGGACGGTTCAAGTGATAGCGTTCTGGTCTCAAAGGTTCCAATGCTCAGATCTAATGAGTTTGACATGTGGAAGATTAGGATCTGGCAATACATTCTTCTCACAGATTACTCTATGTGGGACATCATTGAGAATGTCCCATCTAATGAAGGAAAGATTAGAGCAGATGGAAAAAGAATCCCACCAAAGACGGATGGAGAGAGGAAGATAAGGAAGACAGAGATGAAAGCCTTGAGCACACTGCTCTTGGCTATTTCTAATGAGTATCAACACCAATTCTGCAACTGCACTGATGCCCAGATGCTTTGGAATGCTCTAGAGAAGAGATTCTCTGGTACCAAAAGTACCAAGAGAAATCAGAAGGCAATATTGAAGCAACTGTATGAAAACTTCATGTCAACTAAGAATGAGTCCATGACTCAAACTTTTGACAGGTTTAACAAGCTGATTGGTGAACTAGCTACTGTTGGAGTGCAGATTGATCAAGATGATGTAAATAGAAAGTTCTTAAGGTCCCTTGGAGATGAATGGACAATGTATACTGTCTCCTTCAGACAGAATGACAAGCTGGAGGACAAAGAACTAGACGATCTTTATAATGACTTAAGGGTGTTTAAGGCTGAAGTGGAAGCCAAGAAAAGACCATCTGGATACACTCATAATGCTGCTCTTTTATCATCTTCTTCTACTGATTCTACTGCTAATACAGAATCAGTTAGTATTGCTTATGTATCTAAGCAGGATGTATCTAATGACTCTGTATTAGAAGCTTTTCTTTCTAGTTATGCTAATTCTGGTTTAATTAATGATGATCTTGAACAAATTAATGCAGATGACCTTGAGGAGATGGATATAAAGTGGCAGATGGCCATGCTAACTATGAGGGTCAAGAGATTCATAAAGAGGACTGGAAGGAACAACTTTTCTCAAAGGAGAGAAGATGGTGCTGGGTTTGACAAGTCAAAGGTGGAGTGCTACAAGTGTCACAAGATGGGACACTTTGCAAAAGAATGCAGAGGAGGAATTCCTCAACAATATGGCAGCAACCACCAGCAAGCACATTCCTCAAGCTTCCAAAACAACAGAAACTCCACTCAAGCTCTTGTTTCTCAAGAAGGAATGGGATTTGATTGGAGTGATCAAGCAAAAGAAGTTGTTCATAATCAAGCCTTGATGGCAGAAGTCTCAGAATCTTCAAGCACAAATATTCCAACAGAGGTAAAAACTAAACTGTGCACTAAAGAGTGTCATCAGACTGTACAAAAGTACAGGGATCATAACCAAAGCATGTGTGACGACCTTAAAAGGTTAGAAAGAGATATAAGAGAGTATAAAGTGATTGTTGAGAAGTTTGAAGATCAAATCAAGGCTTGCAAGGCCAATGAACTTCAGCATTACTATGACACAAATTACTGGAAGTGGGAGAAAGATCAATTAGAGATTCAAATAGAAAAGTTTAAAGAGGAGTGTGAGAAGATAAAGAGTGAGTATGAGAAAGATTAGCTTGACATTGAGAAGTTCTCTTATGCTTCCAAAGCAATGGACTCTTTGCTTGAAGCTCAAGTTCATGATAAGATCAAGAGTGGTATAGGATACAATGCAACACCTCCACCTTACAACAATAATTACATCCCTCCCTCTTTAGATCTCTTAGAGAACCAAAATAAGGAGGACTTACCTATAGGAGCAATAGAAGTAGATCATATAGATAGTGTGGTGGTTGAAGAAGAGAATGAAGAAGAGAATTTTGAGAGTAAGAATGCAGAAGAGATTCCTGTAGAAAATCATATACTTATAAATGAAAGGGAGGGTAAACCATTCATCAAGAGTGAAAAGGTGGATAGCTCAAAGAAAGAAAAGGGAAAGGTACAGGTAGTCCACTATATGCAGACCACAGTTGTGAATCCCTGTACATGTAAATAGCATCAGCCCCAAAAACATGATAAAACAAGGGGTAATCGAAGAAACTAGAATAATCAGTGGGCACAAAAACAAGGGGTTGATCTGAGTAAAATCAATAGACCAAAACCTTGTTTTATTTGTGGAAAGCTTAATCATATTGCCAAATACTGTTATTTCAATCCTATGAACCAAAGGATAAATTTTCAAAGACATATACAAAATCCTGTTGGTTATAGGAATCAAAGAAGGAATCATATGGCTGAAAATGTAAAAAGAGCACCTTTAAAAACTCATGTTCAAAACAAGTTTGCAAAATCAAAGAAAAATACTCCAAACAAGTCATGGAGTAACTTAATGAAGAAGAAAGAAAACAACTTTGTCCAGGTATGGGTTCAAAAAATAAAGAAAGTTGTTAGTACTGCTACTTCAAATAGTACTGCTGACAGAAATAGTGTTGCTACCAATGTTAGTGCTGCTAACAGAGTTAGTACTGCTAACCTAGTTAGTACTGCTAATTCAGTTAGTACTGCTTCCAGTGTTAGTACTGCAAGACCTATTATCCTGACAAAATACTCAAGCCATAAGATTCCTCAGTCTGAACAGCTCATCAAAACTGATTATGAATATGTTGATGAGAATGGGAAACCCAAGACCACTTTGGCTTGGGTTCCTATTAAAAACTAACTGTTCTACTTTATGTGCAGGGCAACCAACAGCTAAAAGGGAAGAGCATTTGGCATGTTGATAGTGGTTGCTCTAGGCACATGACAGGCAACAAGTCCTGCCTACAAAACTTCAAAAGAATTGATGGAGGACATGTTGCATTTGGTGATAATCCATCTGGAGGAAAGATTAGTGGAAAAGGTAATGTGTCAAAGGGTAAGATGACCTTTGAGGATGTCTACTATGTTGAGCAATTGAGATACAACCTGTTAAGTGTATCACAGGTTTGTGACAAGAAACATAGTATATTGTTTACTGATACTGAATGTATTATCCTTGCTAAAGAGTTCAAGGTAGTTGATGAAGGTATGATACTACTGAGAACACCAAGAAAGGAAAATGTTTATTTCTTGGATTTAGAGAATGTATCTAATGATTCATCATTTAATTGTCTATTTTCGAAAGCTTCTGTTGATGAATCATCTCTTTGGCACAGAAGGATGTGTCACATGAACTTTAAAACAATGAATAAACTTGTGAAAAACAACCTTGTAAGAGGTTTGCCACAAAAGATATTTTCATGTGATGATCATTGTGTTGCTTGTCTTAAAGGCAAAAAACACAAATCTTCTCATAAGTCCAAACAGGTAAATACAATCTCTACACCTCTCCAATTATTGCATACGGATCTGTTTGGTCCTACTAATGTGATGAGTATTGGCAAGAAATCTTACTGCTTTGTTATTGTTGATGATTTCTCTAGATTCATTTGGGTCTATTTTCTGAGGACAAAGGATGAGACAAATGGACTGATCAAATCCTTTATTCTCAGAGTTGAAAACCAAACAAATCAAAGAGTTAAAATCATCAGGTCTGATAATGGAACTGAATTTAAAAACCATGATCTAAACAACTTCTGTAAGGAAAAAGGTATTGAGAGACAATCCAGTGCTCCTAGGACCCCTCAACAGAATGGAGTTGCTGAGAGGAGAAATAGGACACTGATTGAAGCTGCAAGATCCCTGTTGGCAGATTCAAAACTGCCAGTTACATTTTGGGCAGAAGCAGTTAATACTGCTTGTTATGTTCAAAACAGGGTTCTAATAGTTAAATCTCAAGGCAAGACACCATATGAACTTTTTAACAAGAAGAAACCTTTTATTGGATTTTTCAAACCATTTGGGTGTTCTTGCACAATTCTTAATACCAAAACTCACCTAGGCAAGTTTGATAGCAAAGCAGATGATGGATTTCTGGTTGGTTACTCATCCCAAAGTAAGGCTTACAGAGTATTTAATACCTCTTCTAGAATAATTGAGGAAAGTGACAATGTCAAATGTAATGAGAGCACACCAAATAAACTTGGTACAGGCCCTGATTGGCTTTTTGACATTGATTCACTAACTAATTCTTTGGGTTTCAGTTATGAGAATAATGCAGGAACAGGGACAGAATCAGTACAAGACAAAAGACAAGAGTTTGTGTTGTTCCCAATCTCTACAGCAGATACTATTGAACTCTGTGTTCAAGAGAAGAAAGATGCTTCAGATTCAAAGGATACTGCAACTGCTCAGAATGAAGAGGAGAGAGATGAAAAGGAGGATCAACTTTTGACTTCAGAACATCTAGAACCTGAGATGCCTGCATTGGCAGAAGATGATACTGATGATGAGAACTCCTCAGTGTTTGGTGGCAGCTCTCCTGAAAAGAATGACTCTAATCTGGATGCATAGATTAATGAAGAGACTATTCATCAAACAAAAGTGCATACAGATCATCCTCCTCAGTTGGTGATTGGTGACATCAATTCTCCAATCATCACAAGGAATCAGAGTAAGTTGGGAGGATTAAAAGACATACAATCAGGCTTACTATCTTGCTTTCTATCTCAGGTCGAGCCCAAAAAGGCGCATGATGCAATGAAAGATCCAAGCTGGATAGAAGCAATGTAAGAGGAGCTGCTGCAGTTTGTACTGCAAAATGTATGGGATTTGGTAGAACTGCCTAAAGGACACAGAGCTATAGGGACAAAATGGATTTTCAGAAACAAGAAGGATGAGAGAGGATAGTGATCAAGAACAAGGCTAGATTGGTAGCACAGGGGTACACTCAAGAAGAAGGAATTGATTATGAAGAGGTTTTTGCACCAGTGGCTTGGATTGAGGCAATTAGGCTGTTTTTAGCCTATGCTTCTTTCATGAAGTTCAAAGTCTACCAAATGGATGTGAAAAGTGATTTTCTATATGGAAAAATTGAAGAAGAAGTATATGTCTGTTAGCCCCCAGGGTTTGAAAATCCCAAGTACCCTGACAGAGTATACAAATTGAAGAAAGCACTGTATGGACTACATCAAGCACCAAGAGCTTGGTATGACACATTGTCTACCTATCTCTTGGAAAATGGTTTTGAGAGAGGAATCATTGACAAGACCCTGTTCATTAAAAGGAAGAAGAAGGACATCCTGTTAGTGCAAATCTATGTGGATGACATCATCTTTGGATCCACAAAAGATCAATTGTGCAGAGATTTTGAAGAATTAATGCATAAGAGATTCAAGATGAGTTCTATGGGTGAACTTACTTTCTTCCTTGGGCTACAGGTTAAGCAGAAACAAGATGGAATCTTCATAAGCCAAACCAAGTATGTGCAGGACATTTTAACCAAGTTTGGGTTCTTAGATTCCAAGCCTGCAAGCACACCCATGGAGACACACAAATAAATAACTGCAGATCTTGAGGGGGAGGATGTGGATGTTCATTATTACAGATCCATGATTGGCTCTCTCATGTATCTCACAGCTTCTAGACCAGATATCATGTTCCCTGTTTGTGTGTGTGCAAGATTTCAAGTTAGGCCAAAGCAATCACATTTTCAAGCAGTCAAGAGGATATTCAGATATCTCAAAGGTCAACCCAGATTAGGACTTTGGTATCCTCATGACTCACCATTTGACCTACTGGCATATTCAGATAGTGATTTGGGTGGAGCTAACTTGGACAGAAAGTCTACAACTGGAGGATGTCAGTTTTTGGGTGCAAGATTAGTATCATGGCAGTGTAAGAAGCAAACCATAGTGTCCACTTCAACAACAGAAGCAGAATACATAGCTGCTGCAAGCTGCTGCTCACAAGTGCTATGGATTCAGAATCAAATGATGGACTATGGTGTGACATTTCTTTACACTCCTATTTTCACAGACAACAGCAATGCTATTAGCATTGTTAATAATCTTGTCAAGCATTCAAAAACAAAGCATATAGAAATAAGGTACCATTTTATCAGAGACTGTAATGAGAAGAAGCTAATTCAGGTTCAAAAAATACACACAAGTAACCAGTTTACTGATCTATTCACAAAAGCTTTTGATGTGGGTAGATTCACATTCTTGGTCACAAGTGTGGGCATGATGAACAATGAATAAGTATATTCTCATTCTCTCTATGTACCTATATAGATTCCTCCTTATTTACTTTCATTAAATTGGTGCTATTAACCCTTGTGTGCTTAAGTGTTTCAGGATGAAAGGCCAATCAAAAGTGAAGTATAGTAAATACTGCTAGTATGTTTTACTACTGCTAGTCTGTATTACCACTGCTAGTCTGTGTTACTACTGTTGGTTCATTTTTCTACTGCCATACTGTGTTAATGCTGCTAGTCTGTGTTAATACTGCTAGTATGTATTACTACTGCTAGTCTGTATTACTACTGCTAGTAAGTATTTCTACTGCTTCAAAGAGTTACTACTGCGGGGGTCAGTTACTACTGCTAATGAAAATTAGTACTGCTCTTAACTGTTTCACTGAGTGTATAAATACCTCCTTAGTCCGCCAAAAATCAAAACGGCTCTTTGAATTTCTTGCGCTTATTTATCTTCTTTCTCCCTCGTTCTCGCTAACGCTCTTGCTTTTCAAGCTCTTAACCCTAGTTCGCAGTCAAATCTCTCTCAAATGGCTGGTCTTGTATTTGTCGATGACCACAATGAGTTGGCAATGCTGAATAAGCCCAACCAAGCCGAATGATTTCATCAGATTGTGGACTTCCTAAAATCCACACATATCGCCCACGCTTTAACGGTCAATCCCACAATTTATGTGGAGCATCAAAGACAGTTCTGGGCAAATGCCACCATCCATAATGAAGAGGGTACTCAGGTTATCAAGTCAAGGGTTTGTGATAAACCCCTGACCATCTCGGAGGAGACCATTCGCATTCATCTACTTTTAGATGATGCCGCAGGTATAACATCTCTACCCTAGGAAGATCTTTTTGAAAATATAAGCAGAATGGGATATGAAGGTCCCACTGAGATTTATAAGTTCTTTAAGAACAAATTCTCACCTCAGTGGAGATACTTTGTTCATACTCTCCAGCATGGCATTTCAAAGAAAACAACTGGTTGGAGTGAGTTCAGCAGTACCATTGCTTATGCTTTGGTCTGCTTAGCAAACTCCAGAAAGTTCAATTTTTCGAAAATGGTCTTAAATGATTTCCTGTCAAACATGGATACCAAGTCAAAATCCTTTTATATGTATCCCAGGTTTGTACAAGCTATATTGAATAAGGAATTGACGGAATTACCTCATTTTAATGAGGTATATGTACCTAAGGTCCCGAAAGGGAAGGTGTTTTCTAATATGAGGAGAACTTGTAAGGTCTTCTCAGGTATTGACACACCATTGTTCTCAACAATGATGGTTGTGTCCCACTCTACAGGTGAGGCATCAGGGTCCCAAGCCTCATTGGACCAACCCACTGATGACCTACCCACACCTTCCACCATAAAAACAATTCCTCTGTCTCTTCTAAATAGACCAATCCCTCCAATCACCAAATTATACACTAAAAAGAAGCTGCAGAAGGATCCTTCCCTTCATGTACCAACACCCTCTAAGCCTACAAGCCCTCTAATGGAGCATTCTTCATTAGAGAATATCCAAAGGGAAACCAAAGGGGTGTCTCCCAACCCCAAGAAGGTGCTTACTAAGGAGAAGGTTAAACATGTGGGCAGAAAGGCTCACACTACTGTTTCTGCACAAAGTGCAGGACAAGACAGTGTGAACATCTCTAAGACCTTCCCTACGGCAACTTTGGGTGAGCAATCATCCAAAGGTCCCCGGTGCCAAGAAACCATGGGGGTAGAAGGTGCCTCTGCTAGGCAGAGGACCCCTACTAAAAGTTCCAGTGATCCTCCAAGGGTGGTAAACACACCTAAAGGTGGTGAGGATAGATATACATACGATGAATTGATGGAAACTATTGCCAATATCTATAATGATGTCCTATCTCAGGGCAAACTTATTGAGAAACTGCAACAAGTGATCTTATCCCAACAAGTCCAGATTTCCAACCTCAAGAAAATGGTCCTCAAGCATGTGCAAAAGAAGAAGATGACCAAATTCATACTGAAGAAGAGGAGCATCCCTCATGATGCTTCCAAAGAGGGGGAGAATAGAGCAGAATCTGAGAAACAGAGACCTGTTGGAATGGACTCTACTTTTGAGGGGGAGATGGGAAAAGAAGCAGAAACCAGTACAGCAGTAGAAACAGAGCCTGCAGTAGAAACGTTCAAGAAAGCAGCATCAATTGGCTTAGCAGCAGTAACAGGGCTTTCTGTTGAAGAAATAGAGATAGCAGAAACCCTTCTAAAGGCCAAAACAGACACTCCCAAAGCCACTCAAAAGGCCAAGGGAGTGGAAATCAAAGAGGGAGAACCTGAGATAAAAAGGAAAGAAATCAGTGAGGCTGAATTGAAGAGGAAAGGAAAGGCAAAGGTGGATGAATCTGCAAAGCCACCAAAGAAGCTAAAACAGATTGAACTAGATGAGGAACTGGCTAAGAAGCTGCAGGCTGAGCTATAACAAGAAGAAGAAACTCAGAAGGCCAAAGATAGGCAGATTGCTCTAAATCTGTCCACTAGGCTGAATGAGGAATATCAAGAAAGCTTAAGGGCTGCAGCTGAGGCCAAGAAAAGCACTGTGAAAGCTTCCATACAAAGAAGCAGAAAAGACAACCTTCTAAAACTTACCTGGCCAATCAAGAAAGGAGAAAGATGATTAACTTTCTGAAAGGCTCAGTGGGGGTTAAGGAAGAAATGTTTGCTGATATTTCCTACTCAAGAGTTGAAGATCTATACAAGAAGGAAATGGCAAAGCTTCAAGGGGACTTTACTCAAAGGATAGAATTTAAAAGACAAATGAAAGAGAGACATGATCTCAATATTCAACAACCCTTCCCTGAGAATGAGGAGACCACCCCTAAGGCTGAAGAAAAGAAAGAGGAAGCTACTAAATCTGTTAAAAGGTTGAAGATAATAGCTTCCAAGAAACTATCTAAGAAGCCAAGGGTTGCAGAAGCTGAGAAAGAAACAGAATCATCTGTTACAGGTCAAGCTGAGCAATCAAGTCAAAGTGCACAGCAACCAAGTCAATCTGATATGCATTTTGAACTTTACATCACTGTAACAGATAATGATCCAGTGAAGGCAGATCCCATTTCAGTCCAAGCCCCTGAAATCATCCACTGGGATATTCTTGAAGATCAAGGCAAAGAATATTTCAGAATCAAAAGAATGGGTCATCACTTTGAAGTCTATTCTACTTGGGGGAAGATAGTCAGATGTTGTTCAAGGTCAGACTTGGAAGAAATGTTTAAAGTGGGAATGAATCTGTATGGGGATGTGCTGAAGACTCCAGGGATGAACATCAAGAAACTAGCAATGGAGTATTTATGCATGATGTTCAGTCCAGATCTTGTCAAGCATGTCATCAAAGATGTATTCAAGTTTGTGGACAACTGGATGCTTATAGAAAGGTGTGGGGTATATATCTTAACCATTGACAAAAGTTTCCATGAATATTACCTGGTGGATAAGATATATGACCATAGCCTAGCCAAGCTACATGGATGCTGAAAGCCAAACTAATCTGTCCTCAAGGCTCAGAAATGGCAAGGATTGTGGTTAGCAGGATCATCAATCAAAGCTTAGGTTTGGATCCTAATCTAGGGGTGTAAACTTATGTTTTGAAAGCATCATGAAGACTAGTTTTTGAAGAACTCAACTTCTCAATTCTAAAAGTTAAGTTAGGGGGAGATTGTTGGGTCTGAAATGTGCTAAGGATGGTTACTACTGCTAGACATGACTATTACTACTACCTGAGGAAGTTAGTACTGCCAGATCAGAATTAATACTTCTCATGAAGATTGTGGTGCTTATGAGATGAAGACTCCGTATGAGAATGAAGACAGCTGTATAGATTGAAGCTAAAGTAAAGGAGATAATTATGGACTGAAGATCAATTTTATTTTTGATAATTATCTTGTAATCAGTCTTGTTTATATAGTATAGAAATCTTTGATAGAATCAATGATAATTATTCATATGTTTTGTTTTAGAGAAAATTAACCTCAAGACTAGTTTAGATCCTTTCTATAGAGAAGTATTGAACGTCTGTTAAGTCTGTTCAACAGATTGAGGTTTTGTGTGTAATCATCAAGTTTAATCAATATAACTTGTGATTTAAGTGCATACACTGTTTCATTGATTGTTAGTGTTAAAGTGTTTTTCCGCAACTTCTTTAGCATTGATTCTGAGTGTGTGTGAATTAAATTCTTGTTTGAATTTCGATCCTGACATTTTGTTTCACATTATGCATTAAACATGATATTCCAAGAGTATGAGCGAGCTCAATCTGTTGGCTTATTTTCTGAAAATTGTAGTTGTCTACTACGTATAAGTTATGGGTTGCCATGTGCGCACGAACAAATGCAATACTTGAACAAAGGTCATTCTATCCCAATTGATTCAGTTGATGTATTTTGGACGATACTTGATTTATCACCGTGCAAATCTTTACAAGATGATGACGTAGGTTGTGAAGCTGAAGTCCAAATGTTTACTGAGGAATTTAACAAGCAATCGAGATCTGGTAAGTTCAGTTTACTGAGGAAGATAAAAGAGATAGCCAGTACATAAAAAACATGGGTTCATGAACCTGTTGTTAACAAGACTACTCGTGGACGACCCTCGTTGAAGGATAAGCTTTTCAGAAAAACTCATGTTGATCCCTCATTTCCAACTCATGTTGACCCGTCTTTTACAAGTGAAAGACCCCTTAGACGTAGTAGTTCGAACGTGTCTAGATTTGTTGACAAGGAAAAAATGAGCTTCCAAGAACCAGCGAGACACAGTTCTTTCATGTTCAAAAATTATAATGCACATCCATACATCAATCAATTTTCAGCATTGTTTCACCCTTACATCAAGCAGGTACATTGCGGATTCCGAGCAATAGCTGTCTCTCTAGGTCTTCATGAAGATGCATGACCCACAATTCGGTATAACTTGATGGAAGAGTTAGATACATACAAGATAGAGTACATCAACGTTTTTGGAGGTGAACATTGGGATATTACTTATAACACTTTAAACTTCTTTCGATCAGATCAAGGTGCACCATTTGAACACTGGATGACAATGCCTGAAATAGGTGTCTTGATTACTTCAAAATATAATGTGATATTAAATGTTATAAGTATGACCGACAGTGGGACGTACTTGCTGCTTAGGTCCACTCCGCCAGTGTGGTATGAGCATGTTGTTTTTACAATCGGGTACGTTAATGGTAACCATTATGTGAAATTAGATATGGAAGAAGGATACCCGTTTCCACAAATTGTAGGACATTTTTTCCATTACCGTTATTCGTACGCTGCTGGATGGGCTACCCCGTATTCAGAGCGAATAAAGAAGTACATGCAACTTTTACGTGTTAATTGTACTACGGATAATGTTATTTTAGAATAATCGAATGTAATATAGATTATTTTATGTTCTATTTATATGTTAAATCGCAATATTTATGTTTTATTTTTATAATTATATAATTAAAAAAAATTAGTAATATTTATATTTATAAATATTTATTTCTTTTCAAATCAAATAAAAATAGTAATATTAAAAAAGAAAAAACAAATAAACAAAAATATTTATATAAATATTTGTAAATATTTATTTCTTTTATAAATATTTATTATAAAACTATATAATAAAAATAAAAAAAATATATATAGTAAAAAGAAAAAAGACAACAAAAAGACGAAAAAACAAAAAAACAAAAAAAAAACAAAAAAAACACAATGATTTATCAATCATATTTGGTGTATTTAGCACATTTTTTGTTGCATTTAGCCTCCCCTTTTAGTATAGTACTCAAATATTATGATGTCAACTCACTATCCTTTTTTTTACTTTAATAAACATTTACATTAAATAGTATAACGATGAAATCTTTATAGAATGTTCTAGACTTTTATTTTTCTTATTCTTAACCCAACTACTTCCAGTCAGTCATCATCTAAAATCTCATCTCATTACCTACACTAGTATATATATTAAAAGATTTTAATATATATATATATATTTATATATTTGATATACACTTATTGATTTTTGATGATTTCGTTTTTCAATTGTCATGTAAATAACAATATATATGTATTGATGTAAATAGAGATACATGTATTTTTATCTATTTTTGGTTTCTAATTTCATCTATAAAAAATGAAAATGAAATTTAAGAAAGCAAGAAAAGAAAGGTTTAGCATTAATGTCTTTACTTTATATTAAGAATAAATAAATAAATAAAAAGAGAAAAAATATAAATAAGATTGAAAAGTTTTCAATGAACCATCTTTTGGTTGTTCCTTTAATACATTTATTGATATTGATTATTCGACTAACAAAGTCCAACAATAAATAAATATACATAACTTAATAAATTAACTGGAAACAAAAATACTAATTAAACCAAGATAAAATGAATTATGCTAAGTAATTAAATCAGCATTGGTTCAAATACATAAACAAAATTATCAGGCCCAATATAAATTTAGAAATGAACAATCTCTTTTCTTTAATTAGGTCGAAATTAATTAAAAATAAATAAGTACAGAAATATTGACAACTTCATTTGAACATGTTTTAAAATAAATTCAATTTTGTTTTTATTTATATTTTGGAAAACACAAATTAAAATACGAGTAAAATTCACTTTTGATCTTTAACGTTTGTAATTTTCAATATATATCGTTACTAAATTTTGAAAACTCGGATTTGGTACCTCACGTTTGTTGTTTTCCAACGGATTTCGTCCTTCTGTCTAACGACCATTAAGTTTATCTGTTAAATGTAAAGTAATGTTTACTTTTGGTCCCTGACGTTTGTCATTTTCAACAGATATCGTCCATAAACTATCGAAACTCAGATTTGATACCTCACGTTTGTCATTTCACTTTGGTTTTCGCCCCTCCTCCTAACGGTCGTTAACTTTTTCTGTTAAGTCCAATTAAATGAGGGGTATATTAGTCATTTTACTAGTTTTCTTAATTTTCTTGTTTTTACAAAAATCATCAAACTTTAAGGGCATGTTATGTAATTATCTCTAACATATATATATATATATATATATATATATATATATATATATATGGTTGGGTTTACGTGAGACCAACCTGTTTTCGTGAGACCAGTGAGACCAAAAAATAACACTAAAACTTCACAACGGTTCATTGTAAAGGAACGAAAAACAACAAACCTTCACAACAAAAACACTGTGAAGGTTTACCTTTATAATACCTTCACAGTCTTTTGTTGTGAAGGTTTAGTGTTATTTTTGTGGTCTCACGGGTCTCACGGAAATAGCTTGGTCTCACATGATCTCAAGTCTATATATATATATATATATATATATATATATATATATATACACACACACACACACACATATATATAGAGAGGTTCATTTGAGAAATGCTAAATGTATGAGAAATAGATAAATGATCTTAGTCCTTTATCTGGTCAACATTTACGGCTTTGACCGTGAAGCGCCGGATAATTCCTTGTGTGGTCTGTAAAAGATAAAGGGGTAGTTTCGTAAAATACGCAAGACGAGTACATATGTGAACCTATGTGATTCATATATGAACTATACGTTCATATGCGAATCAGTTAATTAGTTCATATGAAAATCAGTTAATTAGTTCATATGTGAATCTGCTAGTTAGTTCAACTGATTCAAATATGAACCTACAGTTAATTGTTTCATATATGAATCACAAAAGTTCATATATGAATCATTTAAAAGAGTTCATATATGAACGTATAGTTTATATGTGAATCATACAGGTTCATATATGAACTCGTCCCATGTATTTGTAAAAATTACTAAACTGTCCTTCTATTTTTGGAATAGTTGCAACCTTTGACCAGTCAAAGCCTCAATTGTTGACCAGTCAAAGACGCAATATTTGACCAGTCGAATCCGATCTTGACCATATGAAAAGCTATGATTACTTCTCTATTTCTCATACATTTATCATTTCTCAAATGAACCTATGGCTATATATATATATATATATATATATATATATATATATATATATTATAGGGGTGAGTTCAGATGAAAACTAATTTTTCATTGTGCACGTGAGGACCAATCTTAGTCATTGATCAAAACTTAGAAAACTAATCAATGGTTAAAATATAATTAGATTGATTGAAAAGTGATTAGAGACAAAACTGGAAATTTGAATCAACGTCAACCTTATTTGACCTTTTATTGTCTTTTTTAATTAGAAAACTTTTACCTCCTTAAAGTTTAAAATAAATTAGCTAAAAAATTACTAATATTTTAATCAAACAAATTAGATCAAAAAAACGAGATGTTCGTGCTCTTCGATATGACATTCATCTCGATATAGTTTTTTTTTTCTTTTTCATTTTAACCGTTTTTTACGTGAAATGCTATATATGTGTTATATTCATTATGAATATGTATGCACATCCCCAGGTGTTCACATTCAGTATGAATAATAAATGTGAACATTCATTCACTATTCATGATGAATAATACAATATTCAGGAACATTCATGATGAATAATACACGAATTCACGATTCATGTATTATTAATCATGAATCGTGTATTATTCACCCTAAATGTTGTATTATTCATCAGATGGAATGATACATTATTCATGATGAATAATATATGAATGATCATGAATGTGTGGACACATGGCACTGTCTTTTGTTTTCCGATTCACAATCGAAACTTGGTTTAATTCATTATGAATATGTATGCACATCACCGGGTGTCCACATTCAGTATGAATAACAAATGTGAACGTTCATTCATTATTCATGATGAATAATACAGTATTCAAGATGAATTATACAACATTCAGGATGAATAATACACGAATTCATGAATCATGTATTATTCACCCTGAATGCTGTATTAATTATTCTGAATGATACATTATTCATGATGAATAATACATGAATGACCCATGAAGGTGTGGAGACGTAGCACGCTCTCTTTTGTTCGTCGGTTCACAACCGAAACTCGATAGGTTTTCGATTCGTGTTGATGGGTGTTGGGTTACAGTGATAAAGAACGCGATGTCTTACGACGTTGAAGAAAGTGTTGAAAAAGGTGATGTCGAGTTACGGACTTACGGTGTCGAGGTGTTGTACACATTTGAATGTACATAAATATTCATATATAATGAATATAATACATATATAGCATTTCATATAATAAAAACGGTTAAAACAACAACAGTATTATTCACCCTAAATGTTGTATTATTCATCAGATGGAATGATACATTATTCATGATGAATAATATATGAATGATCGTGAATGTGTAGACACATGGCACTCTCTTTTGTTTTCCTATTCACAATCGAAACTTTGTTTAATTCATTATGAATATGTATGCACATCACCGGGTGTCCACATTCAGTATGAATAACAAATGTGAACGTTCATTCATTATTCATGATGAATAATACAGTATTCAAGATGAATTATACAACATTCAAGATGAATAATACACAAATTCATGAATCGTGTATTATTCACCTTGAATGCTGTATTTTTTATTCTGAATGATACATTATTTATGATGAATAATACATGAATGACCCGTGAAGGTGTGGAGACGTAGCACACTCTCTTTTGTTCGTCGGTTCACAACCGAAACTCGATAGGTTTTCGATTCGTGTTGATGGGTGTTGGGTTACAGCGATGAAGAACGCGATGTCTTACGACGTTGAAGAAAGTGTTGAAAAATGTGATGTCGAGTTACGGACTTACGGTGTTGAGGTGTTGTACACACTTGAATGTACATAAATATTCATATATAATGAATATAATACATATATAGCATTTCACGTAATAAAAACGGTTAAAACAACAACAAAAACTATATTGAGATGGATGTCATATTAAAAAGCACGAAATTCTCGTTTTTATGTAATTTGTTTGATTAAAATACTATTAATTTTTAAGATAATTTATTTTAAACTTTAAGTTGGTGAAAGTTTTTAATTAAATAAGAAAATAAAAAGTCAATTATAGTAAACGTGAGTTTAAATTATCTTCCATTTTTACCTCTAATCATTTTAATTAATAATTTTAATTAAAAACTCTATTTAATATGAGTTGATGGATCAATAAAGATTGATGAGCCGAGATTTGTCCTCATGTGCACAATGAAAATTGAGTTTTCATTTTAACTTTTCTCTATGTCTCTCTCTCTCTCTCTCTCTCTCTCTATATATATATATATATATATATATATATATATATATATATATATCGTCGATGGACTATTTCCTTACTTATTGTCGGCGAATACGGTATATATATATATATATAGATATCGTCGATGGACTATTTCCTTACTTATTGTCGGCTAATACGGGGACCCTCCCCACAAATGACTTGAAGCCCTCCCCTCCAGTGACTTGAAGCCCCGCTGATTACTTCATCTTCCTCGATGAATGAAACCATTCCAAACCCTATTTCTGGCTCCCTCCTTCCCCCTATTTCTAGCAAACTCTCTCGATCCCTTTCCGATTCTCGAGATCCAGATCCAATGACCCTTTCCCTGCCATCTAAAACATAGGGATGATGAACACGGAGACAATGAAAATTGTTTTGGATCAGGCCACGATAATTTGGAGAATTTCTTGACGACAATCCACCATCGATTCTTGAGCCTTTCTTTATACACAAGATTTGGTGAATTTTCACCACTTTCAGAGACAATAATTTGGTTTTTTGACGGTTTTGGGACCGATTCCTTTCTGGGTTTGTCCATGATTTTGGACCTGATGCACAAAGACCCATGATTTGATTCCTCGGAGATTTTGTAGAAACCCTAATTCTTTGGGATTGAACCACCAATGGCATTATCATGGAGGATGTTAGAGCACAGATTGTTGTCTTCAAGATCATCTAGATTGAAAGTCTAAAGCTCAAGTCAAATCTTCAAGATAGCAAGTCAAAGTCAAAGTTGTTTAAAGTGAAAAGTCGAAGTCAACCAATGTCAACTTGTTTAGTTAGTTTAGTTGTGTGTTCCTTGTAATATGTCTAGGTATAATTACCTTGTCTTTGTAATTGTAATGTGTAGAGCTTAGACGTGTGCGTATTGTAAGATCACATTTTGCATATCTAGTAGAGAGAGAGAAACATGGCAATCTTTGAAGATCATATCAACGACATATGAGGTTTGAATCAAATTGTTCATTCATCTTGATAATCTTGCATTAGACTGGGAATAACAATTGGAATCAGAGCAGATTCGATTAAAAATCAACAAAATGAACTCGTATCTCTGTTCCATTGTAGTTTGATCAATTTTTGATTTGTGTACTGTAATTGTGTGATATTTTGTTTTTATGTTTATCGATTAGCACTCTAGAATCGATTTACATTGGTTAGAAACACAATTGCACTGTAATTCTTGCTTGATTTGTTGTTTTTGTAAGTTTTTGGTTTCACGAGTTCTACGCACTGTAAATTGATTGAATTGTATGTTTGAGTCAATTTGATTGTAATTCATTGCTTATAATCGTTTCTAGTTCAGTTGGTGATTAAATTAGTGGCTTTACAGACTCCAATTCGAATGATTATTGAGTTGTTGGATCGATTGAAGTGTTTTTGGATCGAAAACTGAAGAACTCGTATGAAAACCTCAAGAACTCACAAGATCTGAGGATTTCGTATAAAGAATTCGCATAACACTTGATTTATGAAAATGCTAAGTGTTAAATTCGCATAGAGTTGAGTACGAAAAGTACAGAATTCGCATAAGCCTACATACGGAAAGAATGGAATTTTTCTAAGTAAATAGGGATATGGCTAGTTGTAATAAAGAGAGCATTGTACGTGTATTGTAGAAGAGAGAAATATTTTGAGAGAATGTTGTCTTCGAATTTGAGATATGAGAATTGATTGATTTGAGTCATCTTATTTCGTTTTACACTGATTGTGGGACACACAAGCATCCTGAAGGATATGAAAAGTGAGAATTTCGCATCGCGTTACATACGAATTCTTTAAATTCGCATCAGGAAGCATACGAATTCCAAGGATTCGCATAAGGCATCATACAGATTTCTTCAGAATTCGCATAGAAAATTGAAAAAAAAAATCTAAGTATAGAATTTGTATCGATACGGAAAGTTGAAGATCAAGAAATTTTCGAAGTATAGATTTTGCATCCCTTTGTTGTGCGAAAAGTTTATGCGAAAAGATTGGAGTTCAAGAATTTACTAAGGTAACAATTCATGTATCGAAGTGTACGAATTTCTCAGAATTCCCATACTGAAGGGTGCGAATTTCCTAGAACTCGCCTCAAGGTGTGCGAATTTCTCAAAGTGTGTGGATTTTGTCTCTGTGGTGTGCGAATTTCTTCAAGCGTGCGAATTTTGGTGAAGTTTTCTTGTTGTGTGAATTGTTATGCTATAGTGGTGTGAGGATTCCTACCTTAGAAAATTTTTGAAAATTTTTTTCTGAAAATTTTTCTGTGAATTTTGATTGTTGATTATTTTTCCAATTAACGATCATTTGTGCAAGTGTTATCAAGATGGGATATTTTGAAAATGAAGAAGAAAATGAGAAACTTAAGTAAGAGAACTTGCAAAAAGAAAGTTGAGAGGTCCAAGATATTAGAAAGTGCAAATTTTGAGTTGGAAAGAAAGATTTCAGATTTGGAAACTCAGAATGTTAAACTCAAGGATGAAAAGTTTGTTAAGAAGAATGAGGTGATAGCAAAGGATTTAGAAAGTGTTAATGAAGAGCTGAGAAAGAAGATTGGAAAATTGGAAAAGCAGATTGACAAAGAAAGAACTGAGTTTGAAAAAGAGAAGAAAGGAATTGAAATAGAAAGAAAATCTTTTGCACAAAAGTTCTCTGACTTTTCAAGAAAGACTTTTGAAGAGAAGAAAGTTGTTGAGATTAAATTTGCAAAACTTTCTCAACAAGTGACGGATTTTGAGAAAGTAATTATTATAGAAAGAGACAAGTTTGCAAAAGAGAAGAAGTTATTTGAACAGAAAAATGTTGAAGTTTTCAAAGAAATATCTGATCAAAGAAAGAATGTGGAGAAAGATTTTGAAGAATAAAGAAAGATATTTGAGACTGAGATTGAGAATCTTACAAAGTCATTATCTGAACTATCAACAAAAGCAATAAAAGAGTAGAACACGAAGTCCGAATTTCAGAAAAAGATTGACCTACTTACCAAAGAAAGGAACAGTTTATCTTCCAAGATAACAGAACTTGAAGATATTGTCTCTAAGGTGGTCTTAACTGTGTAGAAGACTCCGGAGTCAATTATTCAAACACCTAGAGATGATACAACATCAAGTTGAACTCATACAACTTTTCTACAAATAGGTCAGTTAATTCAAATGATAAGATTCGTACAACTAACCTTTTCTATGATCGGAATGATGATAGTTCAGGTACATTTAGAAGAAGGAATGGTTATGAGAAGTTCGTATGGAGAGTGAAAGCAACTTATGATGAGAAGAATGATCAAAAATCATTTGTGCATAACCCTAATGCCAAGAAGAACATTGTGCATAAAGGTAAAGCTGATCTTGTTTATTCGATAAATCAATTAATAAGGTTAGCTAAAAACAAAATTAACTGTTCTTATTGTGGCTCAAATGATTTTATTAGTAAAGATTTTGCTAATTACTGGTATGGTTCTTATTATATTACTCCTAATAGAACTGCAACTAACAAACATGGACCCAAATACCAGTGGGTACCAAAGCCAAAAGATCCATCTGTGTTGCAGGCACCTCAAGTCTAAGGGGAGTAAAGGAACCATGGCTTTTGGACAATACAGTTCAAAACCCGTTCCTCAATGCTGAGAAGATAGAATTCTGAGTAAATCAACTCAGGACTCGGACTTCAATGTCATAGAGTTTGACTTCTAAACACAATAGTTTAGGACTCATACTTCAACGATCAAAAGGAAGTGTACTCCGATGCATCAAAAGATATGATCAACCTTCAAGGGGGAGTATACATATTACCTCTACTGATAATATTGCGAATGCATATTTTCAGGGGGATAAATTGACTTCTAATTACATCTGATCAGAACTCGTTCTTTAAACGTTTTACTGCTTTTATGTCTTTAACTTTTCAATAATTGTTTTTGTTTCAATAAGACTTTGTTGCTTTGACGACTTTTTGACTTCTTGCATAATTTGAGGAGGAGCTTACATGATCATATCAATCATGACTTTAGAGCTGACTTTATGAGATTAATGATGAGCGTAATGCATATCCTAATCTTAATCTCATGGTGTTTGAAAGAAGGACATCTTTCAAACATGAAAACATGCTTTTAAATGTTCAAACGACTTCTCGATTCTTTAACAGATTTCATGAATTTAGAAGTGTGATTTTAATTGTTTTCATACATGAGCTTCATGGTTTAACTAACCGTGTGTTTTCAAAGATAAATACTTGTGTATTATCTTTTCTATATACTGTCAAGTATTCACACAAACCGGTTTAGTACTTTATTGACTATGTTCTTACCATGTCTCAAATTGAAATTAATTTTCGATGGTAAGACACCCCATTTGAAATTCAAAGTATATTGAGCATTAATTTATTCAAAACGTTTCTTTCAAGAATTTCTATACTTGTTCTTATAGACAACATCCAATTTTTCATGACCTAAGCTTTTAATGATAAATCATTCTTATTTGATCTTTTTCATACATAGTCAGATTCTCAAACAAGTCTTTCGTATTCATTTCATTCTTTCAATCTACTTGTTTTTGAGAAAATCTTCCATGATTAAAATGCTCAAATCCTCATGATTATATTCTTGAGCATATATCTATCTAACATGTATTCCATATTATTGTGTTTTATCAAAAAAAAAAAGTTAAACTATTGAGCAACTTTGTGCTTTTAGGACAATTACATGGGATCATTGTGTGAGATTTTAATGTACTTCCATGGATTCACGTTAACCAGTGTTTCCTAACCAAGAAGTTATCCTGAGTGATCAAAACGCGAGGGGTCAATATCTGAGTGTGGGTGTGTACTGAGATAAAATGAAAAGAGAGTTTGGTTAGAAGTGAGCTTAAATGTTAAAAAGAAAGAGGGTGTATGTTAGGTCTGATTTTATAGTAATCATTATATTTATAGGCTTGGTCAAATACTGTGTTTAGAGTCTTAATCTGTGTTGTATTGACCAAGGGTATTTAAGTCCCTTTGGTCTTGTTCCTTCTAAGACTTTCTCGCATACATCAATACACTTGTTACTTTGCGCCTTGAACACACTCTCTCTCTACTTTCTCTCTCTAGGATTTAGAGATCCTGGACTCACAATTGGTATCAGAGCCAATCTAGATCTTGAGAAAATTGAGAGATTTAATTTTCGTTTCTGTTTTTGTAGATTATCAGAAAATTTGATCGATTTTCTTGAATTTTTCAAGAAAATCTCGTTTTCTTGATTTTTCATCAAATTCGGATGTGTTTTTGAACGAATTTCATTGTAAATTGGTTTGTTGGATTCGATTTTGTTTGTTAAACTCTTTTAATTCACATCAATTTGCAAGAAAAACAAGTTTGGGTGTTCAATTTTGAAGAATTTTGGTTTCTGAAAATCGATTTTTGACGTACTGTTCGATTCTCAAAATTTTGAAATTGTGGTTTTTAATCGAAAAGTTTCATAGAAAAGTGTTAGAATGTTGTTTTCGATCATATCTGTGGAAGAATTAATCTGAAAATTCTAATCTGTAATCGATTTTTGGTGATTTTTCTTGTTTTTTCAGCGGTTTGCGCCAGATTCAAAGTTTGCGCGAGTTCTTCACGGTTTGCGCGAGTTCTTCATTCTTTGCGCCAGTTCGTCTTCTGAGTTCAGAGTATCACGCAAAGTCAACTTTGTGTCACATTCATATTACGTAAAGTGAGCTTTGCAAAGTATACTTTGCGTCTTCAGCTCATCACGCAAACCTCATTTGCGTCATTCAGTATTCACGCAAAGTCTCGTTTGCGTCTCTAGTTACTCACGCAAATCTAAGTTTGCGCCTTTGGTTGCTCACGAGAAGTTACTTTTGCGCCTCAAGTATCGCACGCAAAGGCAGATTCTCGTTACACATTGATCGCGCAAAGCATAGTTTGCGTCACTCATATCTCGCGCAAATCTCATTTGCGTCATCCCTTGCTCGCGACAATCATAGTTTGCGTCTTCTATCTCTCACGCAAACCTCAAGTTTGCGCCAGCTAAGTCTATACTTAGAATTTTTCTGGATTTCTACCATGGATTCTACAAAGTTTGCTTTCCAAGCTCAGTTCTACAAGAGTGATCTTATGATGCAATTGGGAACAGACACTCGTCCACCAATTTTAATCAATGAAGATGAGTTTACACAGTGGCAAGATCGGTTCATTAATTTCATTGAGCGTCAGGCTAACAGAGAGAACATGATGAAGTCATTTTATGAAGGACCGTTCATCAGACCGAAAAATGACACTCCTTTGACTGCTGAAGAGATTAAACGTGAAAAAGTCGATAGAGAAGCAAAGTCCAATTTGATGCTAGCACTGCCTAACTCTATTTACAATCGAATTGATTGTTTCAAGCATGATCCAAATATGATGTGGACTCAATTAGAAAAGATCATGCTTGGTTCATCTGTTGCTACACAAATACGCCAGACACGTTTCATGAATAATTTTGAGGAATTTAAGGCAAAGGACAATGAATCTCTGAAGGTTACATTTGATCGGTTTTGCACTGTGATTAATGATCTGAGAAAGATTAAAGTGGAAAAGACTGATCTTGAAACAAATCTGAAATTCCTCAATGCACTTCAACCAGAGTGGAATAAATCTTGTCACAGACTGAGGAGTGATGTCAGAATTTCTACAATGCAAATTCAAGAGATGTTTGAGATCTTGCTGACAGATGAGTGCATTGTTACTGAGAAGAAGGAAAAACTGGAGAAGAAGAACAAGAAATCAGTAGACCCGGTTGCTCTTCTCACGAAACAACTGACAGAACAAGCATTGTCTGATAATGCTTACAACGGGGCTACTGATGATGATGGTGAGGCATTGCAAAAGGCAATGATCCTTCTCTCACAGCATTATCAAAAGAAGTTCCAACTACGTTCGAGTTCTAATACTTCTCGCTTCACTTCTGGTTCAAAAGTCAAAGTGCCTGAGCTAAAGACAGTTGCTGCCTGCTACAATTATGGAAAGCCATGTGATATAGCTAAGGAGTGTCGAGCAAAGAAGGTTAAGGACTCGGCATATTATCGAAAGAAACTGGAATTTGCTGAGAAAAGAGAAAGTGGAACTGCTTTACTTGCAGAAGAAGAGTTTTGGCTGGATCACTCTGACGATGAAGCTGCAAATGTCGAGATCGCTCAGATGTGCTTTGTTGGAGATGATCAGTCAGATGATGATTCTGACACTGATGAAGACGAGGTAATTTCTGATTTTGATTACACTTTCATTTCTTCACAGATGGATATTATAATTACTGCATTACATGATTTACGCTTGAAGTTATTATCTGAAAAGAATTTAAATTCTGAAAAGTCAGATTTGATTGACAAACTGAAAATTTCTTTGAAAGATGAAAAATCTATTTTAGAAAATACAAAAGACATCTTTCAAAAGAAATTAGATGATTTGGAAAAATCAAATAAGTATTATCTTGAGTCTTTGACCGTTATGACCAATTTAAAAGACAGTCTTTCGGATAAAATAAATAAATTAGAAGAAAAGTTATATCGAAAAAACCAATCTGAGCAAACAATCTTTATGAATAAACCAAGGAGTGAGGAAGCTTTAAAAGAAAAATGGGGACTCGGTTTTGAAAATCCACATTGTTTAAACAATGCGAGTGAAAAATCCCCAACTTTATATAAATACGATTATCTAACTCTTGCTCATTATGCTCCTTAGTTTAAAATTGATTGGATGAATGAAAAGAAAGTGTTAGAAATTGAAAATGAGAAAAGAACAAATAACAAGAAAAAGGAAATTCCTTTTGTTTACACAAGCGAAAATGCCAAATATTTTCCTGAAAAATCAAGGAGAGGCAGAAAAGTTTAAATGATATATCTCCTGTCAAGTCTTCAGTATCTGATTTTGTTCATATTTTTCCAATCAACCTGATAAGGAAAATATATCTCTAATCATTTATGATTCTAAGAGATATACACCTCCTTTAATTTTAGAAAGCAAAATCATTGATCTTGAAGATAAGATGGAAGATCAAAATATTTTAAAAGAAATTGAATCTGATATTATTCTTTCTTTCTTGACTTCTAGTCTTAAAGAAAAATTATTTTCTCAAAAACAAGATTCTATTTATAGCCTTTCTTCTGATTGTCAAGTAAACAGAATGGAAGTTTCTAAATCTAATATGTTTTCTCAAAATAATTCTGACTCCGAGGTAAGTTCAGATTTATTGTCTGATCAGATTGGTTGCTTAGATAAAATTATTTCTTCTGATTTAAATATTAAATCTCAAATTCTTGATGAATCTTTTACGCTAAATGATCAGTATTATAAACCTAAACGTAAAAGAAGAAGGTCAAAGAAGTCGAAGAAACAAGATAAAGTTATTTCTGACAATTCTAATTCTTCTGATTCTAATCTTTTAGATAGGACTTTGAGCAAGTCAAAGAAGCAGATTTGGAGAGCGAAGCGGATATCGGATGAATTTCAGATTGATGGGGATAGATGTATAGACAAACTTTATAAAAGTGATTCATTTGCTACTTGTAATAAAATTTCAAAATACTCTAGAAAGCAAATGATTCGAATTTCCAAATATGTCTCATCTTCTTCCTCTGATTCTAGTTCAGATGATTATGCTTTGTATTCATCTGATGAATGTGATTATTTTTCTGATAATCTTTTTCATGCTTCTCGTGTCAAATCTAATCATTATTTCCCCATACGAACTGCAACTAACAAACATGAGCCCAAATTCAAGTGGGTACCAAAATTTCAATATGACTCAAAGTTGCAGGCACCTCTTGTCAAGGGGGAGTAAGAGAAATATGGCTCTTGAGTAAATCAGCTCAAGACCCAGACTTTATTGTCAACATTTTGGCTTCTAAGTATATCAGCTTAGAACCCGTGCTTCAAAGACATTGACTTCTAGACATGTCAGTCTAGGACTCATTCTTCAATGCTTTAAGCTTCTGGCTAATGAGAAACTGTGAGTACATCTACTTTTATTCCGCTGCATTTATCTCTGATAATGATGTTGTTCCAGTTTTCTCAAATGTTTTAAAAGAATCTGAGCAAATTAAATTCAACTCCTAAATTTGTTCAACCCAAAATTTTCAAATGAGACACATTTTTCATTTTTACATTATGTGAAAGATAATATTAATGAATTATATTTTGTTTCAACTAAATATAAACTTGCCGATCAAATGTTTCTATTTTTTAAATCTCGGCATGTTGTTTTAAAAGTTTAAACCTTTACAAATTTTATTCTATAAAGTAAAAGTTTTACAAATTTTCTTTCCTTTGAACAAAATGTGTGTCTTGGATAAATTTTCAAGTTGCTTTGTTTATATCAAAGTTTTATATGTTCAACTTTCAAGTCTTTTAAAAGTCGAAAAGTCAGCAACATGTTTGTAGTTTTTGATATTGCTTTAAAGTTGTGTAATTCGGAATATTTATAGTTTACAATGCTTAGAAAACCTAAAAAGTTGGAATTTTGGATCGTAATGAAAATATGGGCTAAGCACTTAGACGTAAAACCTTGTGTTTGAGATGTTTATTAAATTCTTATAAATCAGAAATCTCTAAGTTTAAAAGTTTGTACCTGTGACCTTTCTGGTTTGGGAAAGTAAGTTCTGTGGGATGCTTGTCATCTGATCCCCTAAGGTCAATTGATCTGGAAGTGATCGAACACAAATCCTTCTATAGAATCAGATCGAAAGTCATGTTCTACTGGTATGAATGGGTTTAGGATGTGTCGATTAGCCTTTCTGATCTAGGAAAGTAAGTTCTAAGGGGTGCTTGATACCTAGTCCCCTAAGGCCAATTGGTCTGGGAGCGGCTGACCCAAATCCTGCAATAGGGTCAGATAGAAAGTTATGTTTACGGCATGTTCTTTACTTAATAAACTTGTTGATTCAAAAGATGCCAAAAGTGCACAAGCTTAAAAGATGCCAAAGAGCACACTCATGTAAAGATGCCATAGAGCACAATGCTAAAAGATGCCAATGAGCACACATCTCATGATACTTAGTGATATGTTTGAGTTGCAATAAACCTGTAAATTTGTGAAAATCTGAATTTTTGATGGATTAGTATGATTACATGCAAAGTTATCTATTATATTTTTAGAATTGCATTTTCTTGAAGCTAATCGGAATTCACATGCGAGCACACTGAATAGATTGATGAAAGTTTTTGAAACTGAACATGTCTTAACTTGATATGCAATAAAACTTGTTTCTATATCCAAAAGCATACATTTGATTTCATCTGATGGATTTTATTGTGATATTTTATTAAGTAGAATTTTATTTGTTTCTGTTTAAATTTTTATATATTTAGTCGTTTCAAAATACATATTCAGTATATTTTTCTTTCTACATTGATGTTTCAATCATTGTGTTCTCATTTATATCTTAATGGGTTTGAGCATTATTCAAGGGGGAGTGAATAAAGGAGAATTTTTTCTTAATGAACATATCTGTTTTTGAGGGGGAGTATCTGATTCTCTATATGAATGCTAACTTGAATTGTCAAATTTAGTGCATTTGTGTAGGGGGAGTCAAAGAGCTTAACAAGTAAAATTTCTCAGACTCCAAGTCAGATTTGCGTCACTAGTTGGTAGAGCAAAGTTTAATTTGCGCCAACAGCTTCTAGCGCAAAACAAGCTTTGCGTTTCCTGCATGTCGCGCAAACCTTCCTTTGCGCCACCAATGGTTAGCGCAAACCTTCCCTGTTTTCTCCTTTACTTTGATTTTGCAGATCTTACGTTGTCTCGTCTCCAACATTTACATGACCAAGTTGATCTCGATCATCAAGGTCATGACGGGGAGAAGTTAAGGAGATATTAAAGAGACAAAGAGCTCCAAAGTTTATCTGCTGATCAAGATTTGCTCAAAGATTCTAATTTTCTCAGTTATACTACATCTTTTGTTGTTCCTGCTCCGACCACCATTGTTCATTCAAGGTCATTTAAAAGAGGTGTGTCGTCTAGAGCACAAGTTGGTGAATCAACTGTTCGTTCAAGTTTATTCCAATCTGGTCCAGTTTTGTCAAGGTAGCAAAGATAACTCAAACTGAAAGATGCTGAGAAGAATTTTTTTTTAAAGTCAAAAAGCTTTGCAAAGTCGCTTAGTTGGTCCATGCTGATTTAGAAGATGGATTTTGAAGACCACAATGCCAATGATTACTAAGAGGGAGATTGTTAGGTCTGATTTTATAGTAATTATTATATTTATAGGCTTGGTCAAATACTGTGTTTAGAGTCTTAATCTGTGTTGTATTGACCAAGGGTATTTAAGTCCCTTTGGTCTTGTTCCTTGTAAGACTTTCTCGCATACATCAATACACTTGTTACTTTATGCCTTGAACACTCTCTCTCTACTTTCTCTCTCTAGGATTTAGAGATCTTGAACTCACAGTGTGAGAACAGAGTTAAAAGAATATCAGAACTCTGCACCAACTTTTTCTTAGTCGGACAACCATATTACTGTTGTTTCACAATTCTTTCGTTAACATCATTGAAACAAGCAACTAGCCCATCCCAACTCTTATTTAAACCTCACCAGCTACTCATTTCTTTCTTAACAGAGATATGTTTCAATTTTCTTGGGGACACAACACATGATCTATCTAGTCTTCATTTGGTAGATGTAGATATTGAAACAGAAGGAAGTCTGCCCTCACCTTCGCACTTCGATCATGCACAATTGAGTCGGTGTAATACTATTGTTGTCTCAATGGTTTACACATTTTGAGCCTATTATAAAACATTTATGTTTAAATTCTTTCATACACAAGCACGAACACACAGAAAATTTGTTTTTCTGTCGGAACGTTCATAGAATAATCTTGTGTTATTCGATGATTGAATGGAGGACCTGGGGAGTGAACATCAATAAAACTACTTGTACAGTACATTCGTTGTACTAAGTGGCTTCGTGCTGCTTACAGGCATATTAACTGATTCATTTGTTGATTCAGGGTTACATTCTTATTTGTGTGAATTGGAAAGTTTCGGATGAATATATTATGAATTGACGGATGTTCAGCGGCTCATTTCCAAAGATCAGTGGTCAAAAAATGGTTTATGACATTTCTTGAAGACAATTTTGATGATTTGTCTGCTCTGCATCATCAAAAAGGGGGATAAATAATTTCAAGAAATGTTGTCTGAAGAACAATTTGTAATAGTTTTGGGGAGAATATTAAATAAGATTTCAAGAATGTTCAAGAAATTTTCTTTGAAGATTATTTTGGAAAGAGAAAAGTGAGCTACAACCGAATATAATTTCTTTGCTAGAGATGATGATGTTTATCAAAGTCTTTGGGGTAGAATATTAAATATCACAAGAAGGGGAGATCAATATTCATGTGGAGATTACCAAATTTCATCTCAATAGGGGAAGAATATTGATTGCCTAGGAAAAATCAGTTTTTGTCCCAAAGGGGGAGAATGTTCGTGAAAAGGGGAGAACGTGCTTTCAAAATAGAATTCAATTGAAGATAAGTGCAAGTTTATCCAAAGGGGGAGTTCACTTGTTTCTGAATCAAAGGCGGAGAATTTGTTTTGAAGATGAATTTGTTTTTGAAGATGATCTTGAATCCAAAGGGGGAGAATGTTAGAGCACAGATTGTTGTCTTCAAGATCATCTAGATTGAAAGTCTAAAGCTCAAGTCAAATCTTCAAGATTGCAAGTCAAAGTTGTTTAAAGTGAAAAGTCAAAGTCAACCAATGTCAACTTGTTTAGTTAGTTTACTTGTGTGTTCCTTGTAATATGTCTAGGTATAAATACCTTGTCTTTGTAATTGTAATGTGTAGATCTTAGACGTGTGCGTATTGTAAGATCACATTTTGCATATCTAGTGAGAGAAAGTAGAAAGAGAGACATTGTAATCTTTGAATATCATATCAATGACATATGAGGTTTGAATAAAATTGTTCATTCATATTGATAATCTTGCATTAAACTGGGAATAATAGAGGATGAGTTTTCCGAGAGCCTGGAACTGGCTGATTTTGGGAGTGATTCGACCTCCTAAACCTCTCTGTGGCAACTGAATGACAATAATTTGGCCTTGAGCAGACTTGATTCCTTGCCAACTTCAAGCTCCATAGCCACTATCGTTCCAACTTTTCAAGAACCTATTTGGGTCAATCAATGCTTGTTTGAAAGACTAGAGGGCTTGAAAATCTGAGTCTATGACAAAGATTCCATCCCATGATTGGGTGGAAACAGAAACTGGGTAAGTGAAAATGGAAATGGAAATGAGTAGGTGAAGAAAGAAGGTGAAATAATGTGTGTGATATTTCTTCTTCTTCCATTTTTCTTTTTTGTTGAAGGGAATGTTGGATTGGACAAGAAGAGGAGGAGTAGGTGTGGGACACATGGAAGGTTTTGATTGGAAGACTTTGGGGAGACGGTGGTAATGGTGATATAGGTGAATGAACGGGTGGTAGGGGTGGTGTATGGTGTTATATATATATATGGAGAGGTTCATTTAAGAAATACTAAATATATGAGAAATAGAGAAGTAATCTTAGCCTTTCATTCGGTCAAGATTGGCTTTAACCGGTCAAATATTGCGTCTTTGACTGGTCAACAATTACGGTTTTGACTGGTCGAAAGTTGCGGCTATTCCAAAAATAGAAGGACAGTTTCATAATTTTTACAAATACACGAGACGAGTTCATATATGAACCTGTATGATTTACATATGAACTATATGTTCATATGTAAACCAGTGTAATTCACATATGAACTATTTTCACTTATTCATATATGAACTTTTGTGATTCATATATGAAACAATCAACTGATTCACATATGAACTAATTAACTGTAGGTTCATATGTGAATCAGTTGAACTAATTAACAGATTCATATATGAACCTATGTGATTCACATATGAACTAATTAATTGATTCATAAATGAATCACAGAGGTTCATATATGAATTAGTTAAAGGAGTTCATATGTGAATTATAATGGTTCATATATGAATATATAATTCATATGTGAATCATACATATTCATATATAAACTTGTCCCGCGTATTTTACGAAACTACCCCTCTATCTTCTACAAACCACACAAGGAATTATCTAGTGCTTCACGGTCAAAGCCACAAATGTTGACCAGATATAGGGCTTGGATCATTTCTTTATTTCTCATATTTTTTATAATTTCTCAAATGAACCTAATCCTATATATATATATATATATATATAGAGAGAGAGAGAGAGAGGGGGGGGGGAGGTTCAAACGAGAACGCTAACTATTTAAGAAAACAAGAAAACAACAAATCATGTATAAAATCATATACGATTCGGCATTAACGGCCAAAACTGGACACACACGACTTTTCCCATGACTTTGAAGTCGCGGCGAATCATATATGATTTTGTACGTGAATCATATATGATTTTGTATATACTCGACCGTTCTCGTGTTTTCTTAAATAGATGTTGTTCTCGTATGAACCCACCTCTCTCTCTCTCTCTCTCTCTCTCTCTCTCTCTATATATATATATATATATATATATATATATATATATATATATATATATATATATATATATATATATATATATATATATGTTGTTTTCTCGCGACTTTGAAGTCGCGATGAATCATATATGATTTTGTATGTACTCGACCGTTCTCGTGTTTTCTTAAATAGATGTTGTTCTCGTATGAACCCACTTCTCTCTCTCTCTCTCTCTCTATATATATATATATATATATATATGTGTGTGTGTGTGTGTGTTTTCCTTTCTCTTCTATGTCAAAGTCCCCCCATGGCCCATGCCCTCCTCTAGTTGACCAACTCCGGCCACCACCAACTCCAATACCACTATTCATCTTCTCGGCCTACGAACAAAAACATATTATTGATTTATTCACAAATCAAATCAAATCCAAATCCAAATCAAGTTGTAAGGTTACCAAAATCTAGAACCCGATCGAGATGTATATAGAATAAAGATAAAATGGATGATGATTTTCGTTTTGTCAGGACTAAGAAATCCAAACCAAACCCAAATTGTGTGTGTATAACTGTCTATTATTAAGAAATCAAGACCTCAGTGGGTTTATCAAAACCCATCCATCCATACCACAAAACACAAATCACAAATAAAAACCAAAATCCTCCGGTTTTTGGATGTCCAAAATTACAGTATTTTTTTTTGTCATCTTCAACATGAACTTCCATTTTTTGTATTTCAAAATTTCTTTTTGTTTTCATTTTCTTCACAAATTGGAAGAAAATGGGATGCCCTTACCCTTTGAATTTGAGGGGAAGGGGGTGGGTGGTGTTGCTAGAGAACGAACAAGACCTTGTTGTACCTTATGCCAATCCAGTTGTACATTATAAGAATTTGGTGAACAAGAAGAAGTACATCAACAAGCCAATGTATGTCCTGGATAACATCAACACCGGTCCAAGTCCTCCTACTTCTATTCCAACCGCGTCATTTTCTTCCAAATGCCATCACCCGATAATTGACAAACCAACACCTCTAATGTGGGAGTTGTTGACCTCTCAACAATGGCCGGTTTCACGAGAAATGTGGCGGGATGGAGGATTGGAGCGAGTGTTGCGAAACATCAAACTTTCTTCCCCAACACAGTGAATGATCATGCGACAAGTTAAACATTTTGCGACAAATTTCAATATAATATATGATTGAACTCCTTGGGTTTGTTTAGACATCTATGATTAAGCGTATATGTGTTGTCAATGTGACATGTGTTTATTATATATGATTAATCTTGTGTATCATGCATGTAATAATATATGATAATGAACTTTCTTGGTTTCTCGCAAAAATGTTTAACTTCTCGTTTGAACTTGTTCCTATTCTAATATACATAATACATAAAATACTTTTTAATTTAAATAAAAAAAATAAGAAAATATATATATAAGGACCTTAATCCCCCTCATTTAATTATATTTAATGGATTAATGGATAAAGTTAAGGGTCGTGAGACACAAGACAAAATTTGTTGGAAAATAACATTGAGGGACTAAATCTGAGTTTTCAAAGTTTAGGAACGATATTAATTGAAAATGACAAACGTTAAGGATCAAAAGTAAACCTTACTCTTAAAATACTTATTACGAAAAAGCATAATTCAAAACTTCTTATTTAGATAATAGGATGATTATAAAACATTTGAGACAAAATCTGAAAAACTATTTTTTATGCAATAAGTATTATTTATTGATGAACTTTACTTAAAATTTAAATTTCAAGTAATAGTACATGAATACAACTTTTTAAAAGTGCATGTTTAAATTTATATAACTAACTAATAATCCTAATAAAAACAAGATAACCATATCATTTTAAATATAAAGAATCTAAAATATAATTAGGATAATCATTGAATTGTAGTAGAATACTTAATTATTAGCTTTATGAAAATAAAAACGTTACATTATTAAACCTAAAATAAATTATATCGTTATTAAACCTAAATTGAAATATAATAAAAAATTGAATTAAACAAAATATAAAAAAAAACGAGCACTTTTAAAATCGACCAAAACAAAGAATAACATAAAATATTTAAATCGAGATATATATCACGCTACATTGTACGTAATACCCCTTGTAGTATATAAATAAAAGATTTGACTTGGTCTGCCAGGACTAAAGGCAAAATCGATTTCATATGTTTTGGTATAATTTGTCTTCTTTTCTATAATATTTTTATCGCTTTATGAAGTCATTTATTTTCAGTGGCGGAACACAATGAAGGACAAGGGGTCCATGGCCCCCGTGATTTTAGGAACAAAAACCATATATTAGTAAATAAAAGTCAGAATTTGATGTTCTGTTGAAATGGTTATATCACTTCTCGACCATCTGTGAGTTATTGTGTGTCCCTGATTCAAGTTTCTAATCATAATCAATCAAACAAAACAAGATGATTAACTACATAATTCAATTCAATTCACAAATCAAATGTTTCTCTTTTCTCTCTCTAGAACAAAAATCTTTCTCTCTCTATAATTGTCTCTGAATGCGTACAGAATTTCTCTAGTCATATATCTATTAAACAAAAACAACACTGTTTATACCTAACAACAAAAACAAAGAAACAAAACAAATTACACTTTGACTTTGGCTTTATTACACAAAGACTTTGACTTTCACTAAGAGTTGACTTTCCTGCTTTTGACTTCTTGAACTTTGACCTCTGATCTTCATGATCTTGTATCCAACATATTTATGCCCTAACAATCTCCCCCTTTGGATTCAAGATCATCTTCAAAAAGATTTAGCAAATCAATCTCCCCCTTTGGTTCAATCTGGACAATCTCTTTCTTTTGTAACAAATTTCTTCTTTATACACAAACATTGCAATCTCCCCTTACTTTGACTGTATTCTTCCTAAGTCTGTCTCTTTTGAAGATATTAACAATCTTCCCAAATATGATAGAAACGATCTTCAATAATCTCTTCACGGTTATAAGAAACCTCTTTCAGACTTCAGAAAGAAATTATCTCCATTTTCAGCTCTGTTTGCTTAAGTAACAAACCATCAAAGAAAATTTATGTAAAATCAGCACATCTTCATTAATCTTCAACTTTGCATCCTTCTTTCACAATTATCCTTTGATCTCGAACAATTCTTTAACTTTAAAATTTCTGACACCGACATTTCTTTAATTCATCTCCCCCTTTTTGATGAATAGAGCATCGATATCATCAAAACTTTCACAAAAAATGTCGTTATATGTTCTGACCACTGATCTTACAAATGGATCATCTGATTCGTTGTCAATTCGAACAAAGTATTCATCTAGATCTTTTCAAATCCAAACAAACTATGAAAGTAACACATGAATCAACAAATGAATTAGTTAATATGCCTGTCAATAATACGAAGTTATTTTGTGTAACGGATACACATAGGAAATGAGCTTTTTGATGTTCACTCCCCCAGGGCTTCCATCCAATCATCGAAACACCACAAAGGAAATTTCTATGAATGTTATGACAAGAAAACAAATTCCTTATGTGTCCGTGCAAGTGTAGAAAGAATTAAGCATATGATGATTGCTTTTATAAAAAGGCTCAACATTGTGTAGACCACTGAGACAACAGTAGATAAACACAAAATCAATGTGCATGATTGAAGTGCAAAGGTGGGGCAGACTTCCTTCTTTTTCAATATCCAGATTTTCCAAATGAAAACCAGATATATTATATGTTGCATCCCCAGAAAAATATGAAACGTTTTCTTTTTGATAAGAAAATGAGTGGCTGGTGGGGTTTTAATCAAGAGTTGGCATGGGCTAGATGCCTATTTCAATAATGTTCACGAAGAATTGTGAAACATTAGTAATGTGGTTGCCCGACTCTGAAAGTAGTTGGTGCAGAGTCTGATATTCTTTTACTCTGATCTCTCACCCTCTTTTTTTTAAACATTTGAGCTTACTGCTAACCAAACTCTCTTTTCCATTTTACCTCGTCACACAACCCACACTCATTATTTTTTTACTCCTCACACTCAATCACTAAGGATTAACTTCTTGGGTAGGATACACTGGTAATCGTGAATCCATAGAAGTTTTCATTTAAGTCCTAGCACAAAGAACCCATATTTTCCTATGAAGCATATGTTGCTCAAAATGGTTTAACTTGAACAGTTAAAGCTCAAATACAAGTCAGATGTGTATATGCTCATAACATAATCATGAAGATTTGAGCATTTTTAAACATTGAAGATATTTCAAACACGTAAATTAAATGAATAGACATGAATGTAAGAGACTTGTTTGAAATCTGACATTGTATAAAAATGATCAGAAACAAATGATATAGCAATCAAAGCTTATGGTCCAGAATAATGGATATTGTCTATATGAAACAAAAATATAGACATTCTTGAATGAAACGTTTAGAAATGAAATAACGCTCAAAATTCATTGAAGTACAAGTGGGGTGTCTTACCATCGAAAAATATGTTTCAAATTTGAGACATGGTAAGAACATTTTGAGCAATAAGTCAAACCGGTGTGTGTGAATACTTGAAAGTATATAGAAAAGACAATATGCAAATATTTATCTTTGGAAACACACGGTTTGTAAAACATTCAAACTCAAAATAAAATGAAAACATTTAAAATCACACTTCCAATTCATGAAATCTGTTTAAGAATCGGGAAGTGGTTTGAACATTTAAGAATATGTTTTCTATGATTGAAAGTCGTCCTTCTTTCAACCATATATCAGATTAAGATAAGAAAGTTAACCTTTATCGTGCATTCTTAAATCTCATGAAGTCAAGCTTAAAATCATAATGATATGATCTTGATAGCTTCTCTCAATCTGCAAGAGTCTCAAAGTCATGTCAAAGCAACTTTATTCACAAATTTATTGAAAAGTAAACAACAGAAAGCAGTAAAACATTGAATGAACGAGTTCTGATCTGAAGTAATCAGAAATCATATCCTTACTCCTTTTGTTGTACTCATAAACTCCCCCTAAATTCATGCATCACAAAAAAATTGGCAGTTAAGTAAATGCAAAAATTCTATAAAATCCCCCTCAAAATAATGTTGATCATCTTAAAGTCGTGTCTCACTCCCCCTGAGATCATGAACAAAAATGTTAAAGTGCAGATATACTTTCAGAATTAATGATAAAGAAATGATGAAAAATTACAATAAAAGAAACTTTAATAGGTAATCTTTGATTAGACCTTGAGATTTAGCATACCAAACTTAGATACAAGAAAATTGAATCTCTTTTTCATCTAAAGGTTTGGTAAACAAATCTGCAAGCTGATAATCAGTTTTTACAAAGTAAAGTTCTATTGTAACTTTTTCTACATTATCTTTAATAAAATGATACTTGACATCAATGTGCTTTGTTTTATTATGCTGCACATGATTAACTGATATTGCGATAGCGCTCTTCGAGTCACAATAAATCGGTATTTTGTCACACTTGAATCCATAGTCTCTAAGTTGTGTTCTCATCCATAAGACTTGAGAGCAGCAACTGGCAGCAACTACATACTCTGCTTCAGCAGTCGAGGTGGAAACACAAAGTTGTTTCTTTGACGCCCAGCTAACGAGCTTGTCTCCAAGGAATTGAATATGGCCCGATGTGCTCTTCCTGTCTAACATACATCCAGCATGATCTGCGTCTGAATAAGTTGTTAGTTCAAAACCAGTATCTTTAGGATACCACAGATCAAGATCTGTAGTCCCCTTCAGATATCTAAATATACGCTTGACAGCAGACATATGGTATTCTTTTGGATTGGCCTGATATCTTGCACATAAACATGTAGAGAACATAATATCTGGCCTACTTGAAGTAAGATACATTAAAGAACCTATCATTCCTCTATAAGTCCTAACATCAACAGCTTTTCCCAAAGGATCAGTGCTAATCTTAGTACCTGGTGCCATTAGGGTTCCAATTGGTTTGCAATTTTCCATTTTGAACTTCCGAAGAATATCAAAAATGTACTTTGCTTGGTTTATAAAAATCCCCGTTGAAAAATGTTTTACTTGTAATCCGAGAAAGAAATTCATCTCTCCCATCATACTCATTTGAAATCTGGACACCATTAGATTAGAAAAGTTCTTACAGTATTTAGGATTTGTAGAGCCAAATATTATATCATCAACATATATTTGAATAAGAATGATATCGGCTTTTTCCTTTTTAATGAATAAAGTGGTATCTATTTTACCTTTTGTAAAACCCGACTTGACCAAGAATTTTGATAATACCTCATACCAGGCTCGAGGCGATTGTTTTAACCCATAAAGTGCTTTATCCAAGATGTAGACATGATCTGGTTTATCTGGATTTACAAAGCCTTCTAGTTGTGAGACATAGACTTCCACCTTAAGTATGCCATTCAGAAAGGCAGTCTTCACGTCTATCTGATAGACAGTGAAGTTTTTATGAGCAACATACACTAGAAACATGCATATTGCTTCTATACGTGCTATTGGAGCGTAAGTCTCATCGTAATCTATGCCTTCCTCTTGCCGGTAACCTTTGGCAACAAGTCTTGCTTTGTTTCGAATGACAATACCATCTTCATCCTTCTTGTTTTTAAATACCCATTTTGTACCAATGATGGATTTTCTTTCAGGTCTCGGTACAAGTCGCCAGACCTTCAAGGATTTAAACTGGTTTAGCTCCTCTTGCATAGAATACACCCAATTCGAGTCAGCTAGAGCCTCTGATACGCAAGTGGGCTCTATCTTACTCAAGAATGAGTCATACAGACATTGATTAAAAGTTGCTGACCTAGTTTGCACCGGTTTTTTTAGATCTACAATGATTTGGTGAAGAGGTTGCTCTTTGGTCCAGCGATGTTCATGAGGGAGCGGATTAGATGAAGATTGATCAGGGTGGTCATCTAAAAATCCACTATCAGCTTCTTCAGTTTGTATAGTATGAGGGAGGGATTCAATTGAAGTAATTGGTGCAGAAGTTTCAATAGGTATAGCGTGTTCAGTCTGTTGATCAGTCCTTATAGTACACCCTACTGATTCAGCAACTTCTGGCTCTTCGTTAGTAGTTAAAGCTTCAACTATCGGAGTAGGCATATGAACTGGAATTTCTTGCTGAATCGGGGAATTTGATTCAGTGGATACATCTGATGTGATTGGATGATTAGTCATTGAATCTTCCATCCTGTCAACCACAACAGGTTTAGTCACGTTAGATCCAAGAAATTCATCATAAAACAGTTCAAATAAAAGATCTAAATTAGATAAATGAGTAGTAGACGATGATGCAACATCTGATTTAATCACTGTAGGTACAGGTTCTGGATTGATATGTCCAGAAGCTAGCACTCCGGTTATCACGGGTTCTGAACTGACTTGTTCAGAAGCCATCTCCTCATCGAATGTGATGTTTACACTCTCAATAACAGTCTTCGACTTCTTCAAGTACACTCGGTATGCAACAGATGTAGAAGAATATCCAATAAAGATGCCCTCATCTGCCTTAGCACTGAACTTGTTCAGACACTCTCTGTCATTTAGCACAAAACACTTACACCCAAATATATGAAAATACTTGATAGTCGGTGTTCGGTTGTTGATCAAAGCATACAGAATCTTTTGAAATCTACGGTGTATCATGGAACGGTTTTGAGTGTAGCACGCAGTCGAAACAACTTCTGCCCATAGAAACAGAGGTAGGTCTGATTGGCCGAGCATAGTGCGAGCGGCCTCGACTAGCGTTCGATTTCGCCTTTCGACTACTCCATTCTATTCTGGCGTATGAGCAGCAAAGTATTGATGTGATATCCCAACCGATTCGAGATATTCTTCAACAATTCTGTTTTTAAACTCTGTGCTGTTATCAGTTCTGAGAAGCTTGACTGGTTTCTGCAGATTCACCTGGGTCGTCTTAAAAAATTTGATGAGTACTTCAGGCGTCTCATCTTTTGATTGTAGAAATTTGACCCATGTGTATCGCGAATAGTCGTCCATGACAACTAGAACATATTTCTTTCCGCCTAAGCTTTGAGTTCGCATAGGACCACAGAGATCCATATGCAACAATTCGAGTGGAGAACTAGTACTAGGTTCAGGCTTCGGTTTATGTGGAGCTCTCTTCATCTTTCCTTTTTCACATGCTGCACATAGATGTTCCTTTTCGTATCTCAGCTCAGGAAGACCTTTCACCAATCTGCCTTTGACCAATTTGTTGATATAACGAAAATTCAGGTGTGACAGCCGTCGGTGCCAAAGCCAACTTTGCTGCATCGAAGCTTTTGTCAGTAAGCAAACCTGATTGTCAGTCTGAACCTTTGAAAGATTGATGGTGTAGAGGTTGGACTTTCGAGTGCCGACTAAGAGTTCTTTGTTGTCTTCAGTATGCACCGAGCAACTTTTAGCTTTGAAATTTACCTCTAATCCTTTGTCGCAGAACTGGCCAATACTAAATAGGTTGTGCCCTAATCCTTCTACATAACTCACCTTCGTTATCATCAGCTTATCTTGAATGATGTCACCATATCCAAGAATTGGTGAAAATTGATCATTGCCAAAACGAACATTTCCGTTGAATTTCTCTGTATAATTAGACAATAAATCCTTTTGCCCAGTCATATGCTTGGAACAGCCGCTATCCAAGTACCACATATGACGGGTCTGCAAGAGAAATCAGGGAACAATAATTTTAGGTACCCATTTAAAAACGGGTCCTAACAGATTAGCGCAAGATTTTGGTATCCATTTAAATATGGATCCTCTTTTCTTTTGAAAACTCATTGAAACATTTTGTTTAGAAGAATAAACATGATAAGATCCAAACCAATCATGAGAATAATGATGATAAGCAAAATCATTCCACCGATAAGTATAAGATTTAGTAGTAGTAGGAGATAATTGGAACAATTGCTTTATGAAATATCTCTTGTAAGAATTTACAAGCTTTTTATTAATAGAAGCAACAGAACCAACTACATCAGACACACTACTATTTGATCTATTACAAGAATTATCAAGAATTGATTCTGCCTTGTCATCAATCTTCCTTTTAGGTCGCCATTCAGTTCGCTTTTCCGACCTTTTCTTTCTTAAATCTGAAACAAAGAATTTAGATTTACTAGGAAAATCAGATTTCTGAAATTGATTTTTCTTGTGTTTACCAGTGTTATTCCGTTTCTGTGAGCGTTGTTTCTTATGTTTCTTACACTTAGCATAGTAATCAGCATTCACAGAAACTGATTCACCAACCTTAGTTGATGATTCACCTTTTTCATGAACACTTGGTAAAGCTTCTCCATTAATCACAAAAGTAGAATGATCTGGAAGTGAAGAATTGAAGTCAAACATATCAATTTCTTCTACACACCCATCATCAGAATTAAGAAAATCATTTGCAGACGCAAATAAGTCATCAAAATTATCAGTTGAAGTTTGAGGGGCTTTAGAAAAATTAGAACACTTTGTAGATTTATTTTGAAAAATAGTGTTCTTTAACACAGTTGAAAATACACTTTGTTCTATATCTACCAAAATTCTTTCTTAAGATAAAACGTTTTCAAGCTCAATTATTTTGCTTTCTAGAATGAGTGGAGGAACATAAACTTTTGCAATTGCAGGTTTTGCCTCCATCTCTGAAACAGAATAGCTAGCAAAATAATCATTTGAAAGAACTTTTGGTGTTGCAGAAAGGTAACTATCATTCAGCTTTTCATAGCAAAATGGTAGTTGCATTTTCTTTATATTCTTTCTATTTTTAGTTTCTTTGGCCTCAACTTCATCTAGTAATTTGATAACAAATTTGGGTTTTAAATGAGGATATTTACCAGCAGCAACAAGAAAATCAAAGTTACATAACGCTTGTTGTTTTCTGATGGCTTTCTTTAAGTAATGGGGGTTGTCATAATCGAGTCCCCATTTCTCTTTAATATCAGCCTCTTCATTGGGTGCATTTAGAAAAATAGTTTGATTTGCTTGGCCTATAGCATGAAGTTTGGCTTCCAAACCATTTACCTTCTTAGTCAAGCTCTTGTTTTCAGCCTGCAATTTAAGAGCTTTTAGTACATATTCTTTATTTTCTAAATCAGACTTAGAAAGTTTAGATTCAAAATCAGAAATCTTATTTTCAAAACAATCTTTTTCGTGTTTAAAATCAGAAGCAGATTTACGTAGAGAATCAATTAAATCTTTGTTCCCAATAACTGATTTATTAAGCTCAAAGATCTTTTGATTTCTCCTAGCAACTCTGTCTTTTTCCTTTTTCAGTTTAGATTGAAGGTCTTGAAGTTCGACCATCATGGCTTCCATTTTGGTCATAAAATCATTTTCAGTTAAGTGCATTACCTCATCAGCTGTTTCATCTTCATAATCATCATGCTTATCTTCTTTACCCATTAAGCATAAATGAGCAGTCTCTTCTTGCTCTTACTCGACGTCCAAATGATCTAACCAATATTCGTCTTCTTGCTCTTCCTGTTGTTCGGCTTCCGACAATCTTTTGCGTAATGTCCAACCTTGCCACAGTTGTAGCATTTGATCAGATCATTATCTTTCTTCACAGTACTAGTATAATCATTCACATATTTCTTCATCTCATCTGGCTTCTTCTCAACAACTCTTGTCTCTTCAAACCTTCTACTCTCAACTCTTTCTCTATGCTCTTGATTCTTTGATCGAGGAGAAGAATACCTCTGTGAGTTTGACCCTGGTTTCTTGTAGAACTTTTTCTGGAAAGCTCGGGTTAGTAAAAGCATTGCCTGCTTGAGGTTCTCCCCATCATCACCATCGGATTCAGAATCAGACTCTGAGCTAGAAATGATTATCTTCTTCTTTTCTTCTTCTCTTTCTTTTCTTTCTCCTTTTCTCAAGCTACAAGTCCTATGGGATCTGCAACCTTCTCAACTTTCTTTTTCTTAACTCTTTTCTCTTCCACCTCTTCCTCATTATGTCGTAAAGTCTCGTAGACTTCATGAAGAGGGATATCACTTAAATCTTTCATCTGTTTCATCCTGCGTTTATGTTTCTTCCATTCTGGTTGCAGGATGCTGAGGAACTTTATGTTGTTCTCAATCTGCTTCTTCTTAACCAACCTTGTTCTTTGACAACTCATTTAGAAGAAGAATAAATCTTTCATACGTGTCCTCTAAGCTCTCATTATCCTTCGCTTTGAACTCTTCGTAGTTGTTTATGCAGTTAGCTACCTTTATTTGGTTGCCTACTTTCGAACCCAACATCATCTTCTGTAGCTGATCCCACATAGATTTGGCATTATCTTTGTAACTGTCAATCTTGATATAAATCTCGTTTGGTATAGTCTGAAGAAGAAGAGATCTGGCTTGTTTATCAGCTTTTAACCGATTTTTCTGAGCATCAGGGAGCTGAACAGGTTCTATCTCAATTGTTCTTGTCTGAACTTCATCATCATCTGATCCATTGTTTGGAGCAGATATTTCAGCAGTAGGAATCTTGAAAGGACCTTCTTTGATAGACAAATGAATGTTTTCTACATTTGTGTGCCGGTCCACAAAATCAAGGAAGCGATCCTTCCACTGTTCATATTCACCCCTGAATAGAACAGGAGGCTTGACATCAGACCCAATAGCCAGTGCTTCCCTTGAAGTCATCCTGATTCAAAAATATGCAATAAGAAACTTGAAACTGGCCGTTAGTCCAATAAAAATCACAAGAATATTGGATAACACTGAAATGAACTACACAAAGGAATTTCTGAAATTCACTAAGTCTAGAATTCGCAGGATACACTTAGAACAACAAAGAATTCGTAAAGTACACTAGAATGACAAAGAATTCGTAGGATTCACTTAAAATACAAGAAATTCGCAAAATTAGAATTAGAATTTGCAAGCTAAAAGAAGCAAACATAATTCGCAAGGAAAAATGTGAGAGAATTTGCAAGACAAAGACTTACGAATCCTACACTTAGAAAATTTTCAAAACTTTTCGTAATACACAAAGAATTCGTAGACTACTCTTTTGCGAATTCCAAAGAATTCGTAGACAAGTCTAAAGCGAATTCTTCGCACGAATTTTGTACTTGATAAAAATTTCTTGAAATTCTGCGAATTTTGAGCAATTCGCAACACAGAGTAATGCGAATCCTTGACAATTCGCAATAAAGACAATAGCGAATTTTGAACTTAAAAGTTTTTCGAATAAATCCTCTACGAATTCTACGTAATTCGCAACAGACTCAATTACGAATTCTATGCTTTTCGCAATACAGAGTACTGCGAATTATGTCCTTAAGAATTTTCAGAAATAACTATGCGAAATCTGATAAGATTAACGAATTCTTAATGCTTTCTGCGAATTCTTCAACATTTCTACGAAAACTTAGCACTCTGCGAGTTCTTGGTGATGAATGTTGCGAGTTCTTGAACAAGTCTGCGAATTCTTCAGATCTTCGAAGAAAAACCCTCTGATTTCCTTTAAAACCTATCTAGACATCAAATTTCGATTTGAAACTTTGACACTATGCTCCCTAATACATCGAGAATCGAATTCTATCACTCAATTTCAATAAGGAACACTGATTATTACAAAACGAATCAAAACACAGTGCGAAGAACTTGTGAACTCATACTTCAACAAATCTCAAAATTAAACTTCAATTACATTTCAAAAGACTAATCAGACTATACAAACTCGATTGAAAACAATATACCAACTCATTTCTATCAAATACAAACTCCAAATCACACAAGAACTCAAAATTGATCTAATCTTTACGAACAAAGTATCGACTTCGGTTTTCTTGATTTGATTTCAATTAGATTTGCTCTGATACCAATTGTATGTCCTTGATTCAAGTTTCTAATCACAATCAATCAAACAAAACAAGATGATTAACTACCTGATTCAATTCAATTCACAAATCAAATGTTTACAATACGTTTTCTCTCTTTTCTCTCTCTAGAACAAAAATCTTTCTCTCTCTACAATTGTTTCTGAATGCGTACAGAATTTCTCTAGTCATATATCTATTAAACAAAAACAACACTATTTATACCTAACATCAAAAACAAAGAAACAAAACAAATTACACTTTGACTTTGACTTTATTAGACAAAGACTTTGATTTTCACTAAGAGTTGACTTTCCTGCTTTTGACTTCTTGAACTTTGACCTCTGATCTTCATGATCTTGTATCCAAAATATTTATGCCCTAACAGTTATTTTGGGTTCTAGTCCATGGTGTTAGGTCTTTTATTTTTATTGGCAAATATTATTATCTTTCTTTCATTACTTCTTTTCTTCCATTGTACGGCACATATTTATTACATATATTTTTTATAAATCGTATAAAAGATTTATAAATTGATTTGAGTTCTATATAAATAACGTAAAATATCTTGATTTTAGTATTAAATTCGTCAATCTTTATTTCTATCTCTAAATTTTATCAAATTTATTACTACATTATAGTAATATATATATATATATATATATATATATATATATATATATATATATATATATATATATAGAGAGAGAGAGAGAGAGAGAGAGGAAAGTTCAAATGAAAACTCATTTTTTATTGTGCACGTGAGGACAAATCTCAGCCACTCGATCTATTTTGATCCAGAACTCATATTAAATAGAGTATTTAATTTTAAAATGCTTAGAGTAAAAACGGAAGAAAATTTAAAGTCACGCCTACCATATTTGACTTTTTATTTTCTTTTTTAATTAAAAACATTTTACCCAATTAAAGTTTAAAATAAATTATCTTAAAAATTACTAATATTTTAATCAAACAAAAAACATAAAAAAAGAGAATTTCGTGCTCTTCGATATGACATCTATCTCGATATAGTTTTTTTGTCGTTTTAACCGTTTTTTTACGTGAAATGCTATATATGTGTTATATTCATTATGAATATTTATGTACGTTCAAGTTTGTACAACACCTCGACACCGTAAGTATGTAACTCGACATCACCTTCTTCAACACTTTCTTCAACGTCATAATACATCACGTTTCTTCAACACCGTAACTCAACACCCATCAAAACGAATCGAGAACCTATCGAGTAATTTTGTTGTGAATCGGGGAACAAAAGAGAGCGCATCACGTCTCCACATCTTCACAGGTCATTCATATGTTATTCATCATGAATAATGTATCATTTAGGATAAATAATACAACATTCAGGGTGAATAATTCACGATTCATGAATTCGTGTATTATTCATCATTAATGTTGTGTAATTCATCCTGAATATTATATTATTCATCATGAATAATGAATGAACGTTCACATTTGTTATTCATACTGAATGTGGGACATCCGGGGATGCGCATACATATTCATAATGAATTAAACCAAATTTCGGTTGTGAATTGGGAAACAAAAGAGAGTACGCCATGTGTCTACACCTTCACGGGTCATTCATATATTATTTATCATGAATAATGTATCATTCAGGATGAATAATACAACATTTAGGGTGAATAATATACGATTCATGATAAATAATACATAAATCATGGATTCGTGTATTATTCATACTGAATATTGTATTATTCATCATGAATACTGAATGAACGTTCACTTTTGTTATTCATACTGAATGTGGACACCCGAGGACGTGCATGCATATTCATAATGTATATAACACAAATATAGAACTTCACGTAAAAAACGGTTAAAACGAAAAAATCCTGAATATTATATTATTCATCCTGTATACTGTATTATTCATCATGAATAGTGAATGAACGTTCACCTTTGTTATTCATACTGAATGTGGACACCCGAATACGTACATGTATATTCATAATGAATATAACACATATAACACATATATAGAATTTCACGTACAAAACGGTTAAAACGAAAAAAAAACTATATCGAGATGGATGTCATATCGAAGAGCACGAAATTCTCGTTTTTTTGATATAATTTGTTTGATTAAAATATTATTAATTTTTAAGATAAATTATTTTAAAGTTTAAGGGGGTAAATTTTTTTTAATTAAAAATAAAAATAAAAAGTCAAAAAAGGTAGACGTTGATTCAAAATTACAATTTTGTCCTTAATCACTTCCCAATTAACCTTATTATGTATTAACTATTGATTATATTTCTATGTTTTAATCAATGGTTAAGATTTGTTCTCATGTGCACAATGAAAGATGAGTTTTCATCTGAACTCACCCCTATATATATAAACTATTGATATATTTTCTGTTTATGGTCTTACGATTCTAAGCTTTAGTATTATATTAATGAATCCTTTTTTATTTCTAATAAAATTTATTAGTATATCATAGTCCAAAAAAGTAAGGACACGGTGATTTTATATTGTAATGTTTTTGTTATTAGAGTATTAAATTAGCTAATTTTTTTCTATTTTGATTTTTATAAAATTTATTAATAGATCATAGTAAAAAAAACATATTAAAATCTCAATGAATTTATATTGTATATTTTGGGTCTCCAAAATTTTATAATATCATATTTTAGCCCCGAAGACTATAATATCCGTGTTCCGCCTTATTTTATTACATAATCCTCTTGCCATGTTGTTTTATCATATTAGCAACTCATTATCATACTAGATATTTGTTATTATTTAAATCGGTATATAATCAATTGATAATTTTAAAATGTTGAAAACAGTAAAACAATAAAGTATGTAAATAATACATGTGAAATATAAGTATATATTGTTTTGATATTAAGAAACATACAATATGTGTTCATAACTTTCACATAGTGAAACAATATTAAAATTGCATGTTTAAATTTATATACCTAACTGATAAATATAATGAAAAACAAAATAAATATTTCATTTAAAATATAAATAATTTAAAATATAACTACGATAATTATTGAGTTCTAATAGAATACTTAATTATTATCTTTATGAAAAAACATTACATTATTGAACCTAAAATAAGTTATATCGTTATTATACTTAAATTAAATTATAATAAAAAATTGAATTAAACAAAAAACACAAAAAACAATATCTTATAAATTGTTAATTTGATAATAAATATCGATATATTTTTTTTAAATTTTTATGGGGTATAGAAATATATATTTTGGGAAGAATGGCTAAAGACCGTACACCAACGAAGAAACCGGTTAACTAACTTAACATTTTTAGCAAATGGGATCTTGATATACATTCTTTAAACACATTCCTATTGGATGATAAGAAGTAGAAATGAAATATGAATATTTAATCTTATCATCGATTTTTGTCGTCTTGCTCTTTTTTTTTCTTTTTGAATTTTTTTTCTTTTTCTTTCTTTTCTTGACGACTTATTTTCTCATAGATTTTTTTTTGAAATTTTCTCCATTTTTTTTCATTTTTTTTCCAACACATAAGTTCTACTTTTGAGCTCATAGGAATACCGGTACCACTCCATTGGTGATTGGTCGGTGTTGAAGCTAGTTCAAGAGATTAACAATAGTCTAACTTCGACCGGTATACTACCACAAATCTACTTTAAGTGCTATCAATCAACTCAATCATGCTATACATGCATCCAAACTCATCATCATCAACAATTTAACCCATAAAAAAACATGCTAACACATTTTCAGAACGGACAACGACCCACATTTAAGCTCAAAATTTGGAAAAAATTCCCCTTAAAAGCATTTATATGCCCAAACTATCCCAAATCATGCAAATGACCCACACCCCCACACTTAATTCCTACATTGTCCTCAATGTATTCAATATGTAGAGGACACTCTAAGCATGCAAAGAAAAAGGGAAAACAGAAAACTCCCCTGATTTGGTAGTGACCTCTCAGTGTAAGAATCCATGAAGATGGGTACGTCCCTTTGAGCTTCCAATATCCGGGTGGAACCTTAGAGCATAAGAACACAGATAAGATTAGAAGTGAAATTGGAGATTCTAACAAAACAAACTAACCAACATAAAGCAATAAAAAGCAAGAAATTGAAATCCGTGGGTTGCCTCCCACACAGCGCCTTTCTTTTCGGTCTTTGGCTAGACCATACTCATTTCAATCTGTGTAGCTTGGCGTGTCCAAGGCTACCCTCTCTAGATCCCCTCCATCAAATCCTTCATAAAACGGCTTCAGTCTATGGCCATTAACTTTGAAAATCTGCCTTGTAGATAGACTCTGTATCTCGACTACACCATGCTAAAAAACAGTTAGAACAACAAAAGGTCCTATCCATCTGGACCTTAATTATCTGGGAAATAACTTTAATCTAGAGTGATAGAGAAGAACCTTTTGACCTTTTGTGAAAGACTTACGTGATATGCGCGAGTCATGGAACGCCTTAGCCTTTGCTTTATAGATGCAAGCGTTCTCGTAGGCATCGTTCTGGATCTCCTCTAACTCTTGTAATTGTAGCTTCCTATGTGATCCCGCTTCATCCAAGTCCATGTTGCACGTCTTCACCGCCTAATAAGCCTTATGTTCCAACTCCACCGGAAGGTGGCAAGGCTTACCGTAAACTAACCGGAAGGGTGACATTCCTATGGGCGTCTTGTAGGCCGACCGATAGGCCCACAAGGCGTCATTGAGCCTTAAACTCCAGTCCTTTCGGTTAGGACTCACCATCTTCTCTAAAATGGACTTTATCTCTCGGTTAGACACTTTCGCTTGTCCATTCGACTGTGGGTAATAGGCGGTAGAGATGCGGTAGATAACCCCGTACTTCTTGAAAAGAGCGCCAATGACCTTGTTGCAAAAATGGGTGCCTCGATCACTGACGATAGCCTTCGGTGTCCCGAAGCTGGAAAATATGTGAGATTTGACAAAATCTGCAACTACACGAGAACCATCAGTCCGGGTGGCCTTGGCCTCAACCCATTTTGAGACATAGTCAACGGCCAAAATAATATAGAGATTACCACAAGATACGGGAAAGGGGCCTATGAAATCCATGCCCCATACATAAAAAACCTCACAAATAAGCATAGGGGTTTGGGGCATTTGATTCCGGGAACTAATGTTTCCCATCATCTGACATCTTTGACAGATTTTACAAAATAAATAACTATCTCGCATAAGGGATGGCCAGAATAAACCACACTCTAGGACCTTCCGATATGTCCGTTTGTGGCCGAAGTGGCCCCCACAAGCATGAGAATGGCAAAAACGTAAAACGGATTGAAACTCATCTTCGGGCACACAACGCCTAATCACTTGGTCCGGACAATGTTTCCACAAATATGGCTCGTCCCAAATATAGAGACGAGCCTCTCTCTTTATTTTCTCTCTCTCTGATTTAGACAATTCACTTGGAAAGGTCTTAGAGACCAAATAGTTCACGATGTCGACATACCAGGGGTGTTCTCTCAAGATGGAGAAAAGATGCTCGTCAGGAAATTCATCAGTGAGTGGGCTCGGTTCTCCATCCAAAACAAGTCGGCTAAGGTGATCCGCTACTAAATTCTCAGCTCCGCTTTTGTCCCGTATCTCCAAATTGAACTCTTGGAGCAAGAGAATCCATCGGATAAGTCGTGACTTAGCATCTTTCTTTTTGAGCAAGTACTTCAATGCAACATGATCTGAAAAGACAATCACTTTAGTGCCCAACAAATAGGATCTAAACTTCTCTAAAGCAAAAACAACCGCTAGCAACTCTTTCTCGGTGGTCGAGTAGTTGCATTGTGCACTATCAAGTGATCGTGATGCATAGTAAATAACATGAGAGTTCTTACCATCTTTTTTTCCTAATACCGCCCCAACCACGTGATTGCTAGCATCACACATGGTCTCAAATGGCAATTGCCAATTGGGCGGTTGGATGATAGGGGCAGAAGTAAGCATATTTTTCAACAAATCAAATGAACTCTTACATACCTCATTGAAGTCAAAGTCTACCTCTTTTTGTAGGAGCTCACATAGGGTTCGAGTGATCTTGGAAAAGTCTTTGATGAAACGCCAGTAGAAACCTGCGTGACCAAGAAAAGAACGGACCTCTCTAACACTCGAGGGGTAAGGCAAGGATTTTATGACATCGACTTTTGCCTTGTCAACCTCTATTCCCCTTTTCGAGATAACATGACCCAATACAATGCCTTGATTTACCATAAAGTGACATTTCTCATAATTTAAAACCAAATTAGTTTCAATGCACCTTTTCAAGATTTTAGTCAAGTTATCTAGGCATGAGGTAAAAGAATCACCATAGACTGTGAAGTCATCCATAAAGACTTCAATGATGTTCTCAACATAATCAGAAAAGATACTCACCATACATCGTTGGAATGTCGTCGGTGCGTTACAAAGACCAAAAGGCATCCTTCGGTAGGAGAATGTACCGAAGGGGCAAGTAAATGTAGTCTTCTCTTGGTCTTCTCTTGCCACCGGAATCTTATGGAAACCTGAATAACCATCCAGAAAACAATAATGAGTACAATCGGCTAATCTTTCTAACATTTGGTCTATAAAGGGTAAGGGGAAATGATCTTTCCTAGTTGATGCATTCAATTTACAATAATCAATACAAACTCTCCACCCGTTTTGAATACGGGTGGGCACCAACTCACCTTCGACATTCTCTACCACAGTAATGCCAATTTTCTTAGGGACTACCTAGACCGGGCTTACCCACTTGCTGTCGGAGATTGGGTAGATCATATCGGCATCTAAAAGCTTCAATATCTCCTTCTTTACCACTTCCATCATAGGTGGGTTCAACCTCCGCTGCGCCTCTCGGAAAGGCTTGTACTCATCTTCAAGTAAAATCTTGTGTTGGCATAGTGAGGGACTAAGACCCTTGATGTCGGCGATGGTCCATCCTATCGCCCTCTTGTGCTTTTTCAAAACTTCAACAATCTCTCCTTCCTCCTTGGGCGATAAGGTAGAGGATATGATCACGGGAAACGTCTCCTTATCTCCCAACTAAGCGTACTTTAAATCATCAGGCAATGTCTTCAGCTCTAACTCGGGTGCCTGTTCAACAGAAGGTAGAAGTCTAGTGTGAGATAGAGGTAGTTCAATTTTAGAAACTTCATACCTTGGCTTTGGTGCTCGCCCTTTTTCCATCCAAGACACCAATTCTGCGAATTCATCATCAAGCTTGTACTCTTGGGCAAGCTTTTTCAAGCTCCCGTTAGTTAAGTCCCTGTCTAAGATCACTTCTAGCACATCATCATTAGATAGATCATACATAGTGTCAGATAATGACTCAATAATATCAACAAAGCATAAAGAAGATATGTCACTTAGATATCGCATGGCATCATATATATTAAACTTAATTATCTCGCCATCGAATTCCATAGTCAAATTTCCATCATGAACATCTATCTTGGTTTTAGAGGTTTTCAATAATGGTCTACCTAGCAATATCATTCTGGCCTTAGAGGTATTATTCTCCTCCATATCTATAACATAAAAATCTGCTGGGAAGACCAACTCATTCACTTAAACAAGTACATCCTCTAATACCCCTTTAGGATAGACGGTGGACTTATCCGCTAGTTGGATTACCACACCTGTTGGCTTTAGGGTGCCTACAGCCAAAGATGAGTAAATGGCATATGGCATAACATTAATTGATGCCCCAAGTCCAACATGGCTTGATTGAACGAGACATTGCCTACCTTACATGGTATAGTAAACATGCCCGGATCATTACACTTTGGTGGTAACCGCTTTTGTAAAACAGCGGATACGTTTTGACTTATGCTTATCTTCTCATCGCCTTTTAACTTCCTTTTATTAGTACAAAGCTCTTTTATAAATTTAGCATATCTAGGCACTTGCTTAATAGCATCTAATAAAGGGATGTTTACCTGAACCTTGCGGAATGTCTCTAGTATCTCTTTCTCTTCATTCTCTCGCTTAGTCTTCTCGAATCGGCTCGGAAATGGTGGTGCTTGAACTATCACTTCGGGTGTCTTCTTCTTTGTCTCCTCATCTTTGACATCCTTTTCACCCGAACTAGACACCTTGACCTCTAATTCCTCCTCGTCATCATGAACCTTCATCTTCTTCTTGTTGACACTATCTTTGAGCTCTTTTCCGCTCCTCAAAGTGATGGCATTCACATTGGCCTTCGGATTGGTCTCCGTTTGAGAAGGAAACTTGCCTTGGTTCACCAATTGGCCAACGGTGGCCTGAAGGTCTTGAATGCTTGCTTGAGTATTCTGAGACTCTTGTTGAAATTTAGCCATGTTAGTAGCTAAAGACTTCACTGTATCTTCTAATGACATACCTGAGCTACTAGGAGCTTGAGATGACGCTTGATGCTGTTGTTGGGCACCCGGTTGGAATGGTGCCTTCGGTTGGAATTGTTGCTGAGATGGTTGATGGAAACCAGGTGGTGCTTGGAACTGTTGAGCTTGCTGAAATGGAGCCTTTTGCTGAGATGGTTAACTTTGTCCTTGCCTTAGGGTATAACTTAGAATCGGATGTTGCCTCCAACCGGGATTGTATGTTCTTGAGAAGGGATCAAGAGCCCGGTTGTGTGAGTGCTGGAAATTTCCACCACCTATGGCATTGACTTGCTCTTCTTCTTCATGGAGGGTTAGGCATGCATCGGTTGGATGTGCTACCGATGAGCAAAATCCACATGCCTTCACTTGAGACACATTCCCCATAGCAAGCTGTTTCACAAGGTTAGTTAAATCAGTTATCTTAGTTTCTAGGGATTTAACATCTACCTCACTAGCTCCTCGACCGATGTCACTCCGAGCTCCAAATTGCTTGGAGTTTTCCGCCATAGTATCTATCAAGTTCCTCGCTTCAGTTGGCATTTTGTTCACAATAGCTCCACCACCCGCGACATCCATCATCTTCCTCTCTATCGGTAGCAAACCTTCATAAAAATATTGAATTAGTAATTGCTCAGAAATACCGTGTTGAGGGCAACTTACACAAAAGCGATAAAAGCGCTCCCAGTACTCGTAGAGTGACTCCGTGTCCTTTTGTTTGATCCCGCAAATCTCTCTCCTAAGCCCGACGGCTTTAGATGCGGGGAAAAACTTGTCTAGGAAAGCTCTCGCCATTTGTGGCCATGTTGTGATGGAACCCGGCGGTAAGTAGAATAGCCACTCCCTAGCCGCGTCAACTAGAGAGAACGGGAATGCCTTTACCTTGAGATTATCAACGGTCGTGACATTCGGCTTCATCCCCAAGGAGACCATGTGGAACTCGGTCATATGCTTGAACGGGTCTTCATTTTCTAAACCATGGAAACGAGGTAGTAAGTGAATTAAACCAGTTTTGAGTTCGGCACTTACATCTTCGGCTGGATATGTGATGCAAAGGGGTTGCTCATCAACGTTGGGTGTTGCCCATTCCCTTAAAGTACGCTCAGCCATATCCTCCTCTTCTCCTTCGGTCTCGGTGACCGGTTCCTCCTTTTCCGGAGGAGGTTTCTCTTCTTCAAAATGCACTTCCTCCTTATCGCTTTTTGAATCGGTAGACAATTCAATATCCTTCCAAATGTTAACCACCGGTGAAGAAGTCGACTCGCCTTGCTTCTTTCGAAGCTTAGCTTGTTTCCTTAACTTCTTAGCGGTTTTCTCGATCTCGAGATATATAGGTAGAGGTGAACCTGCACGAAAAGATCTTGGCATAAACAGTTAAACTTGTTGAGTCCCCAGCAACGGCGCCAAAAATTTGATGGGTGTCGAGTCCGGCAAATAATAAAGTTTATAGTTAAAGCCTATCACCGCTAAAACACAATAAATTGTGATAGTGATAAGTAGGGTCGTCTCCTCAGGGACTCGGTGTTAACCGTAAGTCCAAGACGAATTCACATGCAAGCTCAATAAAAACATTATATGAAAAGGGGGATTTGGATGATTTATAATTAGACTAAGCATACAAAAATAATTTAGAACTTTGAACAATAATAAGGGAAACTAGCAATGAGCATTAATCGACCAATCGTTTAGATTATGTATCGTGGACTTCATCAAACCATTTTCTCAAAAGATTTCAAATCGGCTTGAACCTCAACACGCGTCAAAATTCGATTTGTTATAAAAACGCGGTTAGTGTGAGACGCCTCAACATCTAACCTCCAATCAACTAATTAAATCCAGTCACGAACTTGGACTTCAATTGTCAATCGCATTAAGTCCAAACAAATACCGAAACTAACCAATAATCCGACGCCGATTATTTAAGTTAGATTACGCTATCCTACAATACACACAATTGACACATTTATCAATCGGGTATTGATTGCTACCGGAAAAAATTCACGAACAATTACTGATTCACAAATAACTTTAGCAATACAAATTTAAGCAAGATAAAGTAAGGGATCCAACTCACAAAATCAAACTTAAATCAAAGAACAAAAATTTCAAGGATTGCATAATTGAAATCAAATGATTATAAAACCAAATCAAGTCATCAACATAATCAATTTCATAGTCAATTAACTAACCATTGCTAGAAATTGAAAGATTAGCTACACATACCTAAAATTAAAGAAACTTACAACTTGAATGAAGTAGAGAAATTGATGACGAACCCTAAAAATACTCCAAAATCAACCCCCAAATCTAGAAATTCGTCCCTTCGAAGTGTTCTTTCAGAAATCGATTTTTCTCTTCCAGAACTTTCCTCCCCCAAAGAACAGAAAACGAAAGTCCTTTATACCTCGGGAAGAAAACCGCTCGATAAGGAATTAAAAACCCACGTTCTGATGCGCGCGACTTGGGGCACGGGTTGAGGCGCACGAGAAACCGCGCGGTGCATAATTTCAGTCGACAAACAGTGTGTGTCGCGGCTTAGGCCGCCGGAGAAACCGCACGGCGTACTGGAAGATGGAAAAAAGATCGAAGTTGTCGTTCTTTTCTTCCCTTGGGCTGCTGGATATTGGGCCATTCTCCTTTGTAAATTCTTGGTTGCAACGAATGGACTCTCTATCTGTCTCTTTATTTTCCTTTCTTCAATCGTGGGCTACACAAACCACAAACCCAAGATTCATTTGCTTTGTTTATTTATTTCTTTTCTTTTGATCCACTGCTGCAACAAATTCAATTGCATAACATTTTTTTTCAAATGCAATCAATTAAATAATAAACTCTAATTAAATGGGGTATTTTGACCATTCAACAACACTAATTTTAGGAAATTCGACATAAAAATGTATAAAATTTGACGTTTATCAAATTAGCTTAGCAGAAAATTTCAATTGATCTTCAATCAGGATCATGGTTCTAAATAACTCGTCATGGCCTCGTTATGTCGCATTATGACATTAAGGCTTGAGTTCGCGTTAACCCCTATAACTCCACTCTAAAGCTTGACTTGCATTGTAACGCGTTATGGCACGTTACGACGAGTTACGACAAATTATTTTGTAAGATGTAGGATTATTTATAATATATAAGTTGAGGAATAAATAATATATTTACAGAACCTAAGACTTAAGTAAACATAAAAAGGAAACTAAGAAAATAAAACTCTTAAATTGGTAAATACTTACTTCCATTTTCATATATGAAAAGGCGAACACAAATATTTGAAAATTGAATAAAGTAGTGATTAAAGATTCATCAAGGGATTTTGCACTTGATATCATTTTCTATAAACTCTATATATGTAAGGACCAATTGTGTAATGTTTTAACTTTGTATAGTTTGGGTTTATTATTTGTAAATATATAAAAACTTGAGGGACTAGAGGATAATTTGGAGTAAATATTTAAAAGGGACAAATCCCTAAATTGATTCTTTCTATTCTTGGCTGGAGTTAGAGGCGGTGAGTGAAGAGGCAGAGACGGGCTAGGGTTCTTGGAGAAGGGAGCAAGTAGGATTCTAGAAGAAATCGTTCTTAAGAGGTTAATCTCCATCCCTAGTGATTCATCTGATCGTTTCCTTCACCTCCTTATTGGGTTTTGGTTTGGGTTGTGGGTACCTGATGTTTCGATTCTTAGGGTTATAATGGAAATGATTTTGAATTGAATTTAGACTTTTGTGGGTAGTTTGGGATATGATTAATGTTGTTAAGCAATAATATCTCCACCATTTAGTTGTAAGATGACTGAGATTGAGTTTAGGGCCTGAGTTAGGGTCAATTTCCCTTCGTTGAAGTCTGGAGATTAGGTTTTGGAGATCGCCATCACAGCCGGGGGAACCTGGGCAAGGCTGTGACCCCGGGGGAGACCTGGGCGAGCCAAGCCGGGGGAGTCCGGGCGGCGTGATCCCGGGTGAGACCGGGCGACCGAGACGGGGGAGTTCGGGCAGGGTCGTGACCCCCAGGAGACTCGGACGAGCCAAGCCGGGGAATCTGGGCGAGGCGTGACCCCAGGGGAACCTGGGCGAGCCAAGGGAGGACCCGGGCGAGGTCTGGACCCGGGGAGGGCAGTGTGGTTTGCGACAGTAGTCTCTTTTCTCTTACCAGCTAGTTAATTGTGTTCTTTTGTTTCCAAATCAAATGTAGGGGAATCGAAAATTAATCTAAGTGGGAAACTTTTTCGAGCACGTGAGTTTCTGACACCCATTATCCCCTTTGAACTTTTAGACATGTTTTAATTACTGAAAAATGGGGTAAATGAAGACATGTTATTATCTGATTGTTATTTTGTAATTCTCACATGCGATGTTAATTGCTTATCTCTGCAATTGTATATAATTATCTGAATTGTATATAAATTGGAAGACTTGTTTGTGGATTGAGGATTGTGAAATTACGGTAATTCCTTGGAATTTCATAAAACCCCGTGTGCGTGAAATTCGTTTTCTGCACATGTGGGACGGGGGGTCTGCTTGATTGGTAACCTGAAACTCGGTAACACCCCGGAGGGACTGTGGATGGTATCCCAGTCTACCCGGGTTCGAGCCTAGAGGGAAGCTTTGCGCGCATGAGGAACATCCCAGACTCTGGGTCGGCCTTCGGGTCGGCTCGGGTCCAGGTTTCCGAGCAACCAGTCTATGTGTTGCGGGTTCGGTCCTTGGGTCGGGCTTAGTCGGCGCCTGGACGGGTCCAGTCCAAAGGGCTAGGTCGGGTCGCCGCAGATTAGTCGGTGCTGCCCTCGGATGCCCGGACACCGCGGGAATGTGTGTGTGTGTTATCTGTCGTTCAAAAAAAATGAGAGAGAAAGAAAAGAACATAATTGGGACGGAATTAGGACGGTCCGGGAAATGATGGAAGAAAAGGAAAGGTGTTCAAAATAGATGTTCGAGGGGATCGTAGGGTAACTTCTAAGCCGTGTGGAAAGTGTCACCGGGTTCATCGGGGCGAATGTGTGTTGGACTCGAGGTAATGTTACCGTTGTGGGGTGTCGGGTTATGTTGCGAAAGATTGCCCGAAGAGTAAGTCTTGTTTTCCATGTAGGTCACCTGACCATATACGGCCCGACTGCCCGCAGCTGAAAAGGATGGGTGGGCGATGCAGTATGGAGGAAGACAGGGAAACAAGGGAGAGGTGAAAAGGCCAGAGTCGGCACGTTCGAAGGGACGTGCCTTTCTTATGACGGCAGTGGAGGCGGAAGAGGTACCAGAAGTAGTGTCAGGTACATTTTTGGTGAACTCATTACTTGCCAAAGTGTTATTTGATTCTAGGGCGGACCGTTCTTTGGTGTCCCTTGCTTTTATGAAATGCCTGAATGTGAAACCTAAATGTTTGGATAGGGCGTTAGAGGTAGAAACGGCCAATGATAATCGGGGGTTCATTAGAGAAGTCTTGGAGGGTTGTGTTATAGATATAGAAGGGAGTTTAGTACCCCTGCGATTGTATCCTATGACAATGGGGGAATTTGACGTAGTACTGGGAATGGACTGGTTGGCGAGAATAAAGCCAATATAGTATGTAATAAAAAGTTGATTCGCATGCAGTTACCGGGAAAGGTAACGGTAATCCTATATGGGAGTCGTCGAAACAAAAGGGCTAGCCTTATGTCGATGCTTAAGACTGCTAAGTGTTTGAGGAAAGGGTGTGCGGGGTACTTGGCCTAGGTAGTTGATGCCAAGAAGGAGAAACGTGGGGTTGAGAACGTGAGGGTAGTGAGTGAGTATCCGGAGGTGTTCCCGGAGGACTTAACAAACTTATCCCCATATCGCCAAGTGGAATTTCGCATTGATTTGGTGTCGGGTGCCGCGCCAATAGCGTGTGACCCTTACCGGTTGGCACCCTCGGAAATGAAAGAAATGATGTATCAGTTGCAAGAACAGCTAGACAAAGGATTTGTGAGACCGAGTAACTCACCATGGGGTGCGCCGATACTCTTTGTGAAGAAGAAAGACGGAACTACGCGAATGTGCATTGATTACCGTGAACTTAATAAGGTAACAGTTAAAAATAAGTATTCGCTTTCGAGGATAGATAATTAGTTCCATCACCTAGAAGGAGCTAGTTGCTTCTCCAAGATTGATCTAAGGTCGGGCTACCATCAGCTCAAAGTGAGAGAGGATGATATCCCGAAAACAGCTTTTCGAACAAGATATGGGCACTATGACTTTTTGGTAATGCCTTTCGGCCTAATCAACGCCCCAACGGCTTTTATAGACTTGATGAATAGGGTATGTCAACCCTATTTGGATAAGTTCGTAATTGTATTCATAGATGACATCTTGATTTACTCGAGATCTAAGGAGGAACATGAAGAGCACCTGCGAGTCATTTTAGAATTGTTGAAGCGAGAGAAACTTTATGCTAAATTTCCAAAATGCGAGTTCTGGTTGAAGGAGGTTCAATTCCTTGGTCACGTAGTGTCCCGAGATGGAATCAAGGTAGACCCATCTAAGATCGAGGCGATTCAAGATTGGGAGAAACCTAAAAACCCGTCAGAAGTACGAAGTTTTCTGGGATTGGCGGGGTATTATCGGAAATTCATCAAGGACTTCTCGTGCATCGCAACGTCGTTGACATCCCTCACGAAGAAAAATGTGAAGTTCGTGTGGGCGGAAGCACAAGAAGAAGCATTCCAAAAGTTGAAGGTCATGCTGAGTAATGCACCGATTTTGACCTTACCGGAGGGTTCTGATGATTTTGTAGTGTATAGTGATGCGTCGAGACTAGGATTGGGATGCGTCCTCATGCAACGAGGAAAGGTGACAGCGTACGCATCTTGGCAATTGAAGGACCATGAGACACGCTATCCCACCCTTGATCTGGAATTGGCAGCAGTGGTCTTTGCGTTGAAGATTTGGCGGCACTACTTGTACGAGACGAAGTGCCAGATCTTCACGAATCATAAGAGTCTTTGTCACCTCTTTGATCAAAAAGAGTTAAACATGCGTCAAAGAAGGTGGATGGAATTATTGTTGGACTACGATTATAAAATCGAATATCACCCTGGAAAGGCCAACGTGGTGGCCGATGCCCCGAGCCAAAAAAAGAGAGGCGAAACTACGAAGGTAGTGGCATTGCGAACGGAAGTGTCGTCCAACCTTCTGAATGAATTAAAGAAGGCTCAAGCGGAGGCGTTGTTGCCCGAAAATGTTAAGAAGGAGCGAATGCTCGGAAACGTGTCCGCCTTATCAGAAGATAGTCGAGGGTTGAAGTGCTTCAAGGGTAGAACTTGGGTTCCTAAATCGGGAGAGCTTAGGCGAGAAATTTTGGAAGAAGCGCATAAGTCAAGATATTCAATCAATCCTGGAACGAATAAAATGTATGGAGACTTAAGACGAGACTTCTGGTGGTCGGGTATGAAGAAGGATATAGCTCACTATGTGGACCGTTGTCTTACTTGTTTGCAAGTGAAGGTAGAACACCAAAGGCCGTACGGAAAGTTGCAACCGCTGGAAATCCCAATCTGGAAATGGGATCAAATAACTATGGACTTCGTGACCAAGCTGACAAGGATCCCGAAGGGCTACGACGCGATATGGGTAATTCTGGACCGATTGACGAAATCGGCACACTTTCTACCCATTAAGGAGACGTATTCCTTAGAGAGGTTGGCGAAATTGTATATTGATGAAATTGTAACGCGTCACGGGGTGCCAATATCGATAGTTTTGGATCGGGACAGTCGTTTAACGTCAGCGTTTTGGAAGAGCTTTCAGCGAGAGATGGGGTCGCACATAAAGTTGAGTACATCATACCACCTTCAGACTGATGTTCAGAGCGAGTGAACCATCCAGACGCTAGAGGACATGTTGAGAGCATGCACTCTGGACTTCCGGGGTTTGTGGGAAAACCATCTACCCCTGATCGAGTTTCCGTACAACAATAACTTTCATGCAAACATCAAGGCGGCTCCCTATGAAGCTTTGTATGGGCGGAAATGTCAAACCCCCTTGTGCTGGAATGAAGTCGGGGAAAGACAACTAGCGGGACCGGAGTTAGTGCAACTCATAGAGGATAAGATAGTTCGGGTGCGAGAAAATCTAAAGGTGGCTCGGGATCGACAAAAGAGCTATGCGGACAAGCGACGGAAAGACATAGAATTTCAAGTTGGGGACCACGTTATGCTCAAGGTGTCTCCCTGGAAGAGAGTGGTGCGTTTCGGAAAGAAAGGAAAGTTAAGCCCACGATTTATCGGGCCATTTGCAATAGTTGAACGGATTGGGGAAGTGGCGTATAAGCTCGAGCTTCCCGTAGAGTTGCGGGCCATCCATAATACATTCCATGTCTCCAATTTAAGAAAATATCTTGCTGACGTGAGCATGGTGGTACCAATGCAAGATGTGCAGATCGACGAACTTTTGAACTTTATAGAAGAACCTGAAGCTATCACCGACCGCAAAGTTAGGAAGCTGAGGAGTAAAGAGATAGGTTTGGTAAAAATTCAATGGCGCTTTCATAAAGGGCATGATGCTACGTGGGAGATCGAATCGGAAATGCGAGCTAAGTATCCTCATTTGTTTGAAGAGGAGATTTCGGAGACGGAATCCTCTTAAGGAGGGGGGATTGTAAGGACCAATTGTGTAATGTTTTAACTTTGTATAGTTTGGGTTTATTGTTTGTAAAAAAATAAAAACTTGACGGACTAGAGGATAATTTGGAGTAAATATTTAAAAGGGACAAATCCATAAATTGATTCTTTCTATTCTTGGCAGGAGTTGGAGGTGGCGAGTGAAGAGGCAGAGACGGGATAGGGTTCTTGGAGAAGGGAGCAAGTGGGATTCTTGAAGAAATCGTTTTTAAGAGGTTAGTCTCCATCCCTAGTGATTCATCTGATCGTTTCCTTCACCTCCTTATTGGGTTTTGGTTTGGGTTGTGGGTACCTGATGTTTAGATTCTTTGGATTATAATGGAAATGATTTTGGATTGAATTTAGACTTTTGTGGGTAGTTTGGGATATGATTAATGTTGTTAAGCAATAATATCTCCACCATTTAGTTGTAAGATGGCTGAGATTGAGTTTAAGGCCTGAGTTAGGGTCAGTTTCCCTTCGTTGAAGTCTGGAGCTTGGGTTTTGGGGATCGTCATCGCAGCCCGGGGAACCTAGGAAAGGTTGTGACCCCGGGGGAGACCCAGGCAAGCCAAGCCAGGAGAGTCCGGGCGGCGTGATCCCAGGGGACACCGGGCGACCGAGCCGGGGGAGTCCGGGTAGGGTCGTGACCACGGGGAGGGCGAGCCAAGTCGAGGAGTCCGGGCGAGGCGTGACCCCGGGGGAACCCGGGCGAGCCAAGGGAGGACCCGGGCGAGGTCTGGACCCGGGGTGGGCAGTGTGGTTTGCGACTGTAGTCTCTTTTCTCTTACCAACTAGTTAATTGTGTTCTTTTGTTTCCAAATCAATTGTAGGGGGATCGAAAATTAATCTAAGTGGGCAACTTTTACGAGTAGGTGAATTTCTGACGCCCTTTATCCCCTTTGAAACTTTTAGACATGTTTTAATTACTGAAAAATGAGGTAAATGAAGACATGTTATTATCTGATTGTTATTTTGTAATTCTTACCTGCGATGTTAATTGCTTATCTCTGCAATTGTATATAATTATCTGAATTGTATATAAATTGGAAGACTTGTTTGTGGATTGAGGATTGTGAAATTACGGTAATTCCTTGGAATTTCATAAAACCACGTGTGCGTGAAATTCGTTTTCTGCACATGTGGGACGGGGAGTCTGCTTGGGCCCTAAGACGAGAAAGGAGTCTTCTTGGGCCCCGAGACAAGAGGGGAGTCTGCTTGGGCCCCGATCGTGGTTGCGCATGAGGTAAAGAAAAAGGAGTCACAACTGATCCTTGTGATTTCCGTTTTTGGGATGTGACTTTGGACCTATCTTAAATTGCTATGTTTTATTAAGCTCGTTGAATTGTAAATGTTTTGTCATAAATTCACTAGACCTTATGGTCTAATCCTCGTTTTTCAATCATAAAAACCCCTTTTCAGGAAGAAACACTTGCGGTGCTTCCAGTAAGGGAAAAGAGAAGGTGTAAGAGCAGAAGGTGAGGAGTGAAGACATAGTTTATCTTAAATGTCGCTTTAATTTAGAAACTCTCGGCTGTATTCAAGACTTCCGTTGTTAAACCTCTTAATTTCTCTTTGTGAACCTTCATATTGGAATTTTGTTTATGTTATGTTTTGGCTTGAATTCTTGGTTATTACAATATACTTGGTATCAATGGTCCTTTTTATTTTATTACTTTATATGAATTTAATTTGTTCTAGAGTATTATTCAAAACACTAACATACAAGTTTATGTGTGTGTATATGTATGTATATATGTATGTATATATATATATAGGCGAGGATCGTGTGAGAAGTTGAGGTTAACATGAGAAGTAGATCTGAACTGTTTGCCCTCCTTTTAATTGCGGCTTAGAAAAGAATTGATCTGATGCATCTCATCCTAATATGCAATCATTTCTCATCCAACGGTTGATAACCACTTATCAAGCTTCTTAGGTTAACCTCAACTTCTCACCGTAACAGTACCATATATATATATATACATACATATATTAATAGGCAAATGATAAGTATTATTTTTTTTACAAAATTTTGGCAAAAATCGATTTTCCATTTTTCCATTTTGTGTCTATTAAAGTGTTGACAAATCCCACATATGTTTCCCTAATATTGCATAAATTAAAAAGAAAAAAAAATGCTTATGTTTTGTTTGGTCTCGTGGACACCAGATCAAGGAAGCAAAGAAGACAAAAAAAAAATTTAAGCAGCCCAAATTTGCAGCCCACAACACAGCAACCCATGAGGAAAAAGAGAGTCCAAAGAAGCCATCCCATAACCCTTCACGTATCCCTCTCTCTCGTTTGAAATCGGAAACGATGAACGAGCGAGTTCTAGGCGGCTAAATCCGCCGGAGACTCGCCTAACACAATGTTTTGATGAAATCAATAGGCTAGTGTGAATTATATGCGACTAAAGTCTCCCAAAACTCGCCGGAGACACTGTGTTGAAGCGTATTTCAGACCCGGGCGACTTCATACGCGACTTTAGCCACATACAAGTCGTGATATTCAGTAGGGGTGTTCGCGGTCCGGTTTGGGCGGTTTAACCCCTCAAACCACAAACCAAACCGACAGTGGTGGTTTGTTAATTTTTCAAACCGAGCGGTTTGACATCAAGTGCCCAGACCGGTCAAGTCGGACCGCGGTTTAGGTGGTTTGGTCGACCGATTTAGGCGGTTTGGGCCTTTTAGTGGGCTTTAAAGTTTAAACATGAAAAACATATAAATTTTAGAATTTTAAAAAATTCATTACTTGAGTCCATTTAAAATAAATAAAGTCCACAACCATGTTAAGTGTTAACAAAGTCCACAAAAATAACAAAGTCCACAAAAATAATAAAGTCCACAAAAAGTCAAAAATTACAAAGTCCGCAAAATTCTTCATTTTCTGTTCTTTGTATTCCACAATCCTGTCAATCCATGTTCCATAAAGATGTCAACCTTGTATCAAGCAACAATCTGCAAACACAAAAGACATTATATAAATTAGAAATAAAAAAGAGTGCATTAATCTAACGTGTAGAAGAAGAAGTAGAGAACTAACTAAAAATTTAAAATTACATTACGTCTATGAGTTATCCAACCACTTTCTAATCAATTCTCCCAACTTCAGATGGTGCTTCGGTAGATTTATCTACAAAATTCAAAAATAAATTAGATTATTAGATAAAGAACATAAATGGAAATAAAGTAATCTAAAATTGAAGTAATGTAAAATACTAAAATTGATTTAAATTGATTACCTGGTTCTCCAACCCTCAAAGAATCCATCTCTTCCAAAATGGAAGTCAAATCTAAGGGCAAATTCGTCGATCTCAACCAATTTTGACAACAAATCAAAGCTTCAACCATGGAAGGATTTAGTGAACTCCGAAAGCTATCAAGAACTCTCCCTCCAGTGCTAGAAGGAGACTCTGAAGCCACTGTTGAAACTTGGACAACAAGAACATCTCGAGCCAAAGCTGACAAAATAGGATACTTTGATGACGCCACTTTCCACCATTCTAAAACTTCAAAGTTCTTGTTTTTCCTATCTTCATTGCGTTCACCTAAATACCTTTCAAGTTCATTTTGCATGTCCAGAGAATCATCTTCATTACATTCTTTGTCAAACTCAGATTCAAACATCTTGACCGAATCTTCATCATCAGAATCTACTATCGACACATTATTTTGTGCTTGAGTACCACTATCTTCTTGATGCTCCACCTTAAGTTCACTAGTATAATGGACTACAAGCTTTGAAAGACAACTTTTGATGGAATCCGTGATAACGGTAACTTCATCCTCACTATAAAGTTGTCTCAAACAAAATGTGACGTATTTTAACTTGTATCTCGGATCAAGAACAATAGCCACATAAAGAATCAAACTTTGTTTGTGTATGGTTCCCCAATAAGTATCAAATTTCTTCTTCATCCTTGAAGCCATTTCTTTCAAGTTCTTTTTGTCACTTGAACACCATTTATTAATCAACCCATGAACTAGCGACAACTTGTGAAAATAAACATTTGAAGTAACGTACAAAGAAGCACTAAACTTTAAAGTGGCATCATAGAAAACCTTCAAAAACTTACAAAAGGTAGCACACATCTCCCAATCCCTAGACATTGGTGGCCCAATCGGTTTTTTTCCATTTCTATCGTATTCAATAAAATATTGAGTGAAGTAAACATCCTCTTCTTCTAATAACTTAAAAGCCTCTACATATTTCGAAGCATGATCTAACATCAAGTAGGTGGAGTTCCACCTAGTAGGCACATCCAAACAAACAAGAGCTCTCTCCTCTTTACATGTATTTTTCACACAACTTTTAAATATTGCTAGCCTAGCAGGGGAAGATCTAACATATCTAACTGCATTACGAACAACAAATATAGAATTGTCCATTTCTTTTAATCCATCACCCACAATTAAGTTTAGTATATGAGCTGAACATCTAACATGCAAGAATTCACCATCACAAACAGTAGTCTTCCAAATTTGCAATCTTTTTTTGATATGTTGAATGGCCCTGTTGGATCATAATTGTATTCAAGATTAAAGTTAAATTAAAGGGTTTAAACTGTATTTATTTGATAGTTAAAGTTAGAGGGTCTAATTAGTATTTATTCAATAGTTATTTGTAAATGGGCCTTAAATCTATCAAGCCCATAAGCCCATAAGGCTTAAGTATTTAAAGTGTTAATTAGTTTAGTTTTAGGGTTAGATACCTCATAATTATTGTTTAGAGATTATAGTCAAGTGAAGTTTTCTCTGTAATCAAAGGGTATCAAGAACACTCAAGGGTTTCATTGTTTATTCAAGGGATTGGTACGTTATTATTAATCTTTATATCTCTTGATCTTATTGTGTTCTATGATTGTTTACCAACTAGATTAAACTGGGATAACAAGTGGTATCAGAGCAAATGGAATCAAATTTTTTTTAAAGTTACTATTCATCGAATATTGTTCATCGATAATACTGTTCAGCGAGATTTTTTTTTCTGATTTCGTGAATTTATGTGCTTTTATAAAGTTGATCTGATTAGTTGAGATTTATGCTTCTAAATACCATCTGATTGATTAATTGCATTGAGAATTAACAAAGTGAGTGAATTTGTGATTTTAAGTTTTCTGGGTTCGACAAAAGCTAACTATCGGTTGTTACTGTGCTTATCAAATTGAATGCCTAAAAGTTGAAATTGATCTCTGAGTTTGATTGTATTGTGATTGGTTTATGTTTCTGAGTACAAAGGACTGATTTTTGAATCTGATTTTGAGTTCGTAATTGATTTCTGGGTCAATTATTGCATCTGTTCATCGACTTCTGGGCTGGTTAAGAACATATCGGTCAAACACCATTCAGGTCGAACACTATACCGGTCATATCACCTTATCGGTTGAACATAGACTATCGGTCCATCCTTTATATCGGTCAAAGGGTTCCCGATTTATCACATTCTATCGGTCATAGCATTATTTCGGTCGAACATAGTCTATCGGTCATAGAGAATATCGGTCTTGCATATTATCGGTCGAACATAGTATCGGTCCATTCACTATCGGTCGAACTCAGTTTATCATTCAACCAGTACACTCACAGTCTACCGGTCTAAGCAAGTTCCCGGTCGAACATAATACCGGTCTAAGCAAGTTCCCGGTCGAACTCTCTACCGGTCTTTACAAGTCTCCGGTCGACTCAATACCGGTCGAAACACATCCCCGGTCGATTTTTGCAAACTGTAATAGGGACCCCCATGCTAAGTCTGCGAAGGGGGACAAAGTTCTGTTCGAGATCAACATTTTCTTTTTGTTCAGTATTATTTGAAGCTTTATACTGATTAAAAGGACTGCACTTAATTATTTTTGGAAATTTTTGTTCTGAAAATTTTTGAGTGTGGTTTTTATTTTGATTCTAACGATCTCATCTAGTTGGTTGTCATGATACAGAAAAGTCTGTTTACTAATCGTACAGCTAAGATGTCAAATCAGCTTCTCTCGATGGGCTCTCAGTCCAAACCACCGGTCCTTATGGCTGATGAATATCAGCAATGGAAGAAAAGAATGGTCCAGTTTCTGAACCACAAGAACATAGACTATATGGAGTCAATCATCAATGGTCCTGTAAACCCGATGATCAGGGTACCAGGACAAGCAGCAACTGACACTTCTCCAGAAATCCCGGACAGATATGTTCCTAAACCTTATCAGTACTTTACTGAAAAGCAGAAGGAACAGTACAAGACAGATGAAGAGGCTCTTATCTATCTGCAAGGTCTAAAAAAAGGGTGTCTAAAGCATTAGTTACCGAAGCTACCAACTCTGACTCTGTTTCAAGTGATGAAGAACTGGAGATTGATTCTGATCCAGATATTCAGAAGTTCTCTGAGGACTTGGCTCTTATTACTCGAAGATTCAAGAAGACCTTTGGCAAGAAAAAGTTTAACTCAAAGCCAAAGTATGAAGGGCACAAGAAAGAGAAGTCTGAGATGAGGTACCAGCCAAGGCAAGGAAGAAGAGAGGAAAGACGTGAAGACCGGAAGGAAGAAAGAAGAGAAGATAAGAGAGAGGCAAAGAAAGAAGATGAACCAGGAAGGTGCAACAATTGCGGCAAATTTGGGCATTTCTCAAGAGACTGCAGATTCAAGAAGATCAAGAACTCAGACTATTATGCACGAAAGTCACTTAATGCTAAGAAAGCTGAAGAAGGAAAGGTGCTAATGGCTGAAGAAGAGAATTGGCTGTTCCAAACTTCTGATGATGAGGAGCAAGCACACTTCACCCAAGTTTCCTACATGGCAAAGCTGGACGGTGACGATGAAGATTCTGAAGCGTATTCTGAAGATGCAAACTCTGAGGTAAGTGATAATTCTGAGCTTATTGAATCTCTTATGGCCTAAATACATAGCATGAAAGATTAATTTGCTTTATTGAAAGGCAAACTTAGCTCTGCACAACAATCAATATTGAGTTTTCGTGATGAAAACGCTTTGCTGAAAGTTGTTGTGGAAGAAACAGAAAAGGAAAAAGACGGTTTAAAAGCTGAAAAGGATTATTTGAAAAGCAAAATATCTGATTTAGAAAAGGATCTTGTGAATATTAATGCTGAAAAAGGTGAGTTCAAAATAAAATTTGAGGTTTGTTATCAAGAAAGAAATGAAGCCTATTCAAAGATTAAGCAATTGGAGGACATCAATATGAAACGAGGTCAGACTGAGCAGACATTAAATCTGTTGACTAATAAACTCCAAGATGAAAGGTTTTATAAACTTAAACCTGGTTTGGGGGTGCCAACTAATGAAGTTTTGAAAAAGGCACCGGAGCAGTGGTACAATTTTGATAAATTTGGCTCCGCAATCAAACCCATTCCAGACATTCGTGCTACTTTTGTTGAATCTAGTGCTTCTAAACCTTTTACTGAGACCAAAGGTAGAGAAGAAATGGGAGAAAACAAGTCTTGTGACACTGATTCTCAAAATACTTTTAAAACAGTTGGTTTTAAATACAATGATTTGAACAAAAGTTATGCTACTCGAAAGATTGAATTTACTGAGTTTGAATCATTGTTTACCACTTCTACTAAAGAATCAGTCAGCAATGACACTGTTCCATCTGAGACTAAATGCAAATACGATGAGTATGAATCGGACGTTGATCTATCTACTATACCATCAGTCTCAAATCCCATTACTCCTAAACCTTTACTTGTTGAAGAGGTTGAAGAAGAAACTGCAAACACGAATGAATCTTGTTTGAAAAATGATAAAACGGAGTTTATTGAGTCCATGACTGAAGAATTATTTTCTGAAATGATGAATGCTTCAGACTCTGATCCTGTTTCTATTCAAAAGGAGTCGAATTCTGTGAGTGATCATACATCTGACTTGATGAAGCAAATTGATCTGTTGCAACAGTCTCTTGATTAGGTTGAAGATGAAAACTTTGATCTCAAATTTAAACTTGAAAAATCTTTGAAAGAAAATCAAGAGCTTTGCACAGAAATCAATGATTTGAAAATTACTCTGTTTAAAAATGCTTCAAATGATAAACAAATGTTCAACGATCCAAGATGGAAGGTAAGAACAAATCCAGAATTTGATGCTCCTACAAAACCTTCAGTTGTTTACTCTGACTGTCCTGAATATCCACCTAGCATCTTTGAAAAGGGTGAAACTTCAAGTAATTCAAGAAAAGAACCACCTTCTAAGTTAGAGACTAACAAGGTTCCTGTTTCTGTTTCAGATATAAAAGAAAATGGAGTTGGGAGGAGTAAGAAGAATAAAGACAATAGTGTGAATAAGAATGATAGGCTATCTAGTGAACCTTTCATTCCGAATAGTTGTACTTCTGACAGTGCTATTTTAAAAAGTAATTCTTTTGATAAACATGGATGTACGGTTTGTTCTGATAAATCTAAGTTTATGAATTTTGCTCGAAAGAATCTCTATTGCAAACACTGTTGGGATAACTCATTCACATACTACTCCTCTCCAAAGTCCAAACAGAATAAGAGAAAAGCTAAACTAAACTTTAAGTCTAATTCTAATTCTGATTCTTTCACACAACCCAAAGTGTATCGTGCTAAGGTTGCCAATCCTACTTCTAAAAAGCACTTTCAGGAATTAAATGTTAAGATGGTTTGGAAATGGGTTCCAAAACCGCGTTATGAATGGAGAGTAAAAGTCAAACCAGATGATATTCCTGAGTTGCTTGATGCTAACCGCGAAGGACCCATCCTGATATGGGTGCCTAAGCAAAACTAATTGTCTCTTTTGCAGGCCTGTCGATTGTGGGTAATAGATTCCGGATGTTCACACCACATGACAGGTTTCAAGCACCTCTTGCATAACTATGTGGAGGAGCCTGCCGGAGCAGTTAGATTTGTCAATTCTGAAGCCGAAGGCCACGTCAGAGGATATGGAATGCTCGATAACGGTGTTGTGAAGATTCAAAAAGTGCTATATTTTGAAGGACTTGATCACAACCTGTTCAGTACCAGTCACTTCTGTGACATGAAATATCAAGTCTGCTTCACAACAACTCATTGCTATCTAGAGGATCCAGATGGTTACGAAGTCTTCAAGGCTGAGCGACATGGAAATCTATACTATGTAGATTTTCCTACACTGTCTGCCACACGTCCAGTATGCCTACTAGCCAAAGATTCCAAAGCACAATCATGGACGTGGCATCGACGCTTGTCTCATCAAAATTTCAGATCTATAGCAAAGCTACAGAGACAAGGTCTGGTCAAAGGTCTACCAGAAATGAGGTTCGAAAAAGACTCACTATGTTCTGCATGTGAGTTGGGCAAAATGAAGCGTAGCTCATTCAAGTCCAAATCTGAATCATCGACCTCATCTGCACTGGAACTTCTTCATATGGACCTTTGTGGCCCAATGCGAACAGCGTCTATCAACGACAAGAAGTATGTTTTAGTAATGATAGATGACTATTCAAGGTATACATGGCTCGAGTTTCTTCGCAACAAGTCAGATGCGCCAGAAGTGATTATAGCGTTCATAAAACGCATTCAAGTTCGTCTTCAATTGCCAGTCAGAACTATTCACAGCGACAATGGCACGGAGTTCAAGAATGCCACCTTACAGAGTTATCTTACTTCTGTGGGCATTTCACACAACTTCTCTGCAGCCTATACTCCGCAGCAAAATGGCATTGTCGAACGGAAGAATCGCACACTTGTTGAAGTAGCTCGCACTATGCTTGCATACTCAGATCTACCCATGTACCTTTGGGCCGAGGCAGTCGCCACAACATGCTTTACACAGAATCGTACCATCGTGGTCAAGCGATTTAATAAAACAGCATATGATTTAATTAACAATCGTAAACCTAATATCAAATTTCTTCGTGTCTTTGGTTGCAGGTGCTACATTCTTAAAGAGAGTCAAGGTTTATCAAAATTTGATAAGAAAGCGGATGAAGGATATCTCGTTGGATACTCTCTAACATCCAAAGCTTATCGAATTTACATTATTCGAACTAAGACGGTTGTTGAGAGCATGAATGTCTCCTTTGATGAGAATTCTACAAGGACTTCTGGACACAACAGTTCAGAACTTGTGATTAAGGACAAAGCTTCTATTCAATCCAGAATAGAACCAACTGCTAAAAGATCCAATTCTTCAAACTCTAACTCTACTTCATCTGAGTTAGATTTATTGTTTATTGATGCCTTTGATGATATATGTGCAGATTTTGAAAAAGGCATATCAACATCAATAACAAGTGGTACAGGCTCGGAGGTCCCTACTATACCTGAAGACATGTCTGGACCTTCCGAAGAAGTCACTGAAACTTCATCTCCATCAGGTACGACTACAAAGTTAGTTTCTGACTCTACTAATGCTGAATCTGTCTCTACAGATAGTTCATATAGAAACGAAGTCCCGAGCACTTCAACTGCTAGCCCAGAAGCTTCAGTATCAGAAACACCAGTACAAGATGTCCCGAGTACATCTATGGAGCAACCTGCCGTGCATGATGAAAATGATGCATCGAATACGCAACAAACAGTTGAAGCTCTACCAAGCACACATCGTTGGACTAAGGATCATCCCCTGGAAAATGTGATAGGTGACGTACAATCTGGTGTCACAACAAGATCTGCAACAGCTAACTTCTGCATGTTTTCAAGCTTCCTCAGTTCCTTAGAGCCAAAGAAAGCGTCTGAAGCTCTACGTGATCCCTTCTGGATTTCTGCTATGCAAGACCAGCTTCTACAATTCGAAAGGAACAAGGTATGGCGCTTGATCCCACTACCTAAAGGTAAATCCGTTATAGGAACGAAGTGGGTGTTCAGAAATAAGAGAGACGAAGCTGGAGTAGTCGTGAGAAACAAAGCTCGATTGGTCTCAAAAGGGTATTGTCAACAAGAGGGCATTGACTATGATGAAACATTCACCCCGGTTGCAAGGATCGAAGCCATCATAATCTTCCTAGCCTATGCAGCGCACAAAAACTTTACAGTCTATCAAATGGATGTAAAGTCAGCTTTCCTGAACGGTGTTCTGCATGAGGAGGTCTACGTGGCTCAACCTGAAGGTTTCGTTGATCCTCATCACCCTAATCATGTCTATGTATTAGACAAAGAGCTTTATGGTCTTAAACAAGCCCCGCGAGCCTGGTATGAAACTCTCACTAAATTTCTACTTGCTTCTGGTTTCAAGAAAGGTACTGTTGATACAACCTTATTTTTTAAAAGGCAAGGTGAGGACTTGATTCTTATTCAGATTTATGTTGACGACATAATATTTGGGTCGACAAATCAGAAATTTTGTAAGAACTTTTCAAAAATAATGGAAACAAAGTTTGAGATGTCGATGATGGGTGAATTAAACTTCTTTCTTGGTTTACAAGTAAATCAATTACTCGACGGCATATTTATTAATCAAGATAAATATATAAACGATATTTTGAAAAAGTTCAATATGTCAGATAGTTCAGTCATGAAAACACCAACGGCTACTGGTACACTCTTAGACGCGGATCCCTCCGGGAAACCTGTTGATCAAAAGGTGTATCATAGCATGATTGGATCTTTACTTTATCTGACTGCAAGTCGCCCAGATATAATGTTTGCCACATGCTTTTGTGCGAGATATCAGTCTAATCCTAAAGAGTCGCACTTAACTGCTGTTAAGCGAATCCTTAGATATCTCAAAGGTTCTCCAAATCTAGGCCTTTGATATCTAAAGGATTCTCGTTTTGAACTAACTGCCTTTACAGATGCTGATCATGCAGGATGTAAGCTAGACCGGAAAAGCACCTCTGGATCATGTCAATTCATAGGTGACAAACTTGTGAGTTGGACTTCAAAGAAACAAAATTGTGTTTCAACATCCACTGCCGAGGTTGAGTATGTAGCTGCTGCTAGATGCTGTTCTCAAGTCCTCTGGATGACGACACAGTTAAGGGACTTTGGATACAACTACAAGCGTGTTCCTATTTATTGTGATTCCAAGAGCGCAATATCTATAACTGCTAATCCGGTACAACATTCGAAGACCAAGCATATCGACGTACGCTATCATTTCCTCAAGGATCATGTAGAAAAAGGTAATATTGAAATGCACTTTGTTCAAACTGACTTCCAGTTAGCTGACCTTTTCACCAAGCCATTGGATGAAAAGCGTTTTCAATTTCTCATCAGCAAACTTGGTATGTTGAACATGTTTTAAACCTTACTCATGATTCTAAGGGGAGTATTCCAAGTTTTGATCTTGTGTGTTATTTTCCAACTGTTGTTAACGAGAGAGGAATCATTTTCATAAATGATTACCATTATTTCTTTTATTTATGCAGGTTTGGTCAAGTGACAATGGCTTCTAATCACTTCAGATTAGAAACCGCACTTCAGTGCCTTATTTTTCTGTTTTTTTTCTTAATTTAAAAAAAAAGTTAAGGGAGAATATCTGTGAGTTTAACAGATTTTTGGATACTTAAATGCTTATCTGACCGTGTGTTCTTAAAGATAAATACTTGCGTTTTATCTTGTCAATATACTTTGTCAAGTATTCATACACATAACGGTTCAGAACATTCTATTTGACTTTGTTATTACCATGTATCAAAAGTTAAATCTTTCTATGGTAATACTCACGTTCTTTGTATTCACTGTTGATTGAATCAAACGTCATTTCATGTGCGTTCATTAAAAATATGTTTATATATTGTTCATATAAACAACATTCGTTTTTTGATTCTCCAAAATATTATTCTTCATGATAAAATGATATGAGCTTAATTGTCAAACTCTTTTAGGTTGAGGGGGAGAATTGCATCGTCAAACACGACTGTTTTGACTTCTCCAAAATTTTTATGCTTCATGTAACAAGTGGTATTTGTGCTTACATGTACAAAAAGCCTCTTGAATAGCATGTTCTTTTAGGAAATTACATGGGATTCAGTGTGAGAACTTAACAGAACTTCCATGGATTCACGATAACCAGTGTTTCCTACCCAGGAAGTATTCCCTGAGTGATTGAGGGGAGAAGGGTCAAAAGAATTGAGTGATGGTATGTGAAGAGGTAAAATGGAAAAGAGAGATTAGTTAGAAGTGAGCATTAAAAGAAAGAGGGTGAGAGAACAAAGTAAAAGAATATTAAACTCTGCACCAAATTTCTTTCTGAGTCGGGCAGCCACATAATCTGATTGGTTCACATTCTTTGGTGACCATCATTGAAAAAGGCACCTAGCCCATGCCATCTCTTGCATACAACCCCACCAGCTACTCATTCTTTTCTCAAAAAGAGAATGTTTCACATTTTCTGGGGAAGCAGCACATATGCTATTGGTTCTTCATTTGGAAGATACTAATATTGAAAAAGAAGGAAAGTTGCCCCACCTTCGAACCCTTTCTCATGCACATTGAGTCTTTGTACAATTTGTTGTTGTCTCAACAAGTTTACATACTTTGAGCCTATATTGAAAAGCAATCATCTATGCTTAATTTTTTTTTCATATACATGCACGAGCACACAGAAATTTGTTTTCTGTCAGAACGTTCATAGATAACCATGTGTTATTCGATGATTGAATGGAAGACCTGGGGAGTCTATATCAAACCAGCTCCTTATATAGTAACTTTGTGTTACTCAGTAACTTTGTGTTACTGACAGGCATTCTAACTGAGTCATTTCTTGATTCAGGGTTACAACTCTTAAACTGTTTGAATTTGCAAAGATTTAAACGGTTACAATTGACTATTTTTATCTGAAAAAATTGAAATAATCACTCTTTCCATCTGGGAAGACTGCTCTTATTTCCATACAGGGCTCGTTACATGAAGACTGTGCTTACGTGATCATACACGATGAGGGAGATTGTCTTGAAAAGGGGGAGATTGTTTTGCAAAGTTTTGATGATGATGATTCTCACCACTCATCAAAAAGGGGGAGAAGATACGAAAAGGGAGAATTATCAAAGAGGGAGAATATAATCTGAAGACTGCTGAAGAAGATTTTCAAAGATATCAAGTTTTTGAAGTTTTGAAGCTATCAACGTCATATCTGAAGAAAAGAGAATACAAGTGAAGACCCGAAGACAATTGCAAAATTTTTTAATCTTGAATCCAAAGGGGGAGATTGTTGGATCATAATTGTATTCAAGATTAAAGTTAAATTAAAGGGTTTAAACTGTATTTATTTGATAGTTAAAGTTAGAGGGTCTAATTAGTATTTATTCAATAGTTATTTGTAAATGGGCCTTCAATCTATCAAGCCCATAAGGCTTAAGTATTTAAAGTGTTAATTAGTTTAGTTTTAGGGTTAGATACCTCATAATTATTGTTTAGAGATTATAGTCAAGTGAAGTTTTCTCTGTAATCAAAGGGTATCAAGAACACTCAAGGGTTTCATTGTTTATTCAAGGGATTGGTACGTTATTATTAATCTTTATATCTCTTGATCTTATTGTGTTCTATGATTGTTTACCAACTAGATTAAACTGGGATAACAGGCCCCATTGTTAGAAGATGCATTATCAACAGTAATGGTGAACACCCTCTCAATACCCCAATGTTTTAAACATGACTCAATAGCTTTTCCTATTGTCTCCCCTTTATGGTTAGACACTTGACAAAAGTTTAAGATCCACTTTTGAATTTTCCAATCAGAGTCTATGAAGTGGGCTGTCAACACCATATATACAACATTCTGAATAGAAGTCCAAGTATCCGTGGTTAGTGAAACTCTTTGTGAATTCTGAACAAAAAAGGACCTCAACTTTTTCTTTTCATCATTATAGAGATTCATAATATCCCTACTTATTGTAATGCGCGATGGAAGTTCAAATTTCGGACATGCAACACTACAAAATGATTTGAACCCCTCTCCTTCAACAAATCTAAAAGGCAACTCATCAATCACGATCATTTTTGCACAAGCTTCTCGACATGCTTTTTGACTAAACCCCACAGATTGAAGATTATCACTTTCGTTCACGTTATTCTTTTGAAAAGACAAAACTTTTTGCTTCTTATCCTCTAATCTAAATGGATACTTTTTACATTGATGGTTGAGGTGGTTCCAAAGGGTACTAGTTCCATTTTTTTTCTTATCGCTTGCATAATCTTTACCACAATAATTACACACAGCCCTTGGGTCAATTGGGTTAGTCTCATTTCTCGTAAAATGGTCCCATACTCCGGAACATTGTCTACTCTTTTTTTTCTCATTGGCTTTAGGTGAAAAAGGAGGTTTAGAAGCACCGGTTGAGTTTGAGTCGATACTTTGAGTTTGAGAGGGTATTTCCATCTAAAACAAATAAACACACGTACAAAAACAAATAAAATGAACTAATAAAGATACAAATCTGGAAATAAAGTTATAAACAACTAAATAGTAAATACAATATCTACTTATCTAGCAACAAAGGGTTTTTTAATTACATAATTATAGTCTATAAAGGAAATTTCTTAATCACATATGAGATAACTATAAACTAAAGATACAAAAGATTTCTTAATCACAAATGAAGACACATACTTAAGAGTTAAGATACAGTTATGGAAATAAACAGTTAAACACAATATCTAGCAAAAAAGGGTTTCTTAATTACATAACTATAAAGGAAATTTTTTAATCACATATGACATAACTAATTAACTATAAAGATACAAAAGATTTCCAAGTCACTAACCTTGAACTCTTGAAGAACAAAAGCTGTTAAGTGTTAACAGTAAACTTGATGAATCCTGGAAGCCATGAAGTATTGGAAAAGTGTTAACAGAATAGAAGATTTAGTAAAATAGTAGAACTGTAGGATCGATGTGAACAGAAGAACTGAAGAAGAATCGATGTGTATTGTAATCGATTTGAAGTTTTGAACAGAACATTAGAAGAATCGATGTGTATAAATGTATTGGATTCGATTTGAACAATGAATATACCAGAAGAAGAATCGATGTCGATTTGGGCGTGGACTGGTCTGTGTGGTTTGTGCGTGACTGCATGAGTGCGTGGTTCCCCAATGGCCAATGTCGATTTGAAGTTTTGAAAAGAACAAAAGATGAGAAGAAGAATCGTCGATGTGTAGATTAGAGAAAGATGCCAATTTTGATTTTGGAACATGGAAGTTGGAAACATCAGACATTCAGATTCAATCGTGGTAAAAACTAAAAAGTAAAATTGAATTAGGGATTTCAATTTTCAAACAATTGGCCTATTGGGCTAGATTTATAACTATTGGGCATTTTAAATTAATGATAAATTGGGCTAGATTTATAAGTTATATAAAAAATAAAATATATATATATATATATGTATGTATATTTGGCGGTCGGTTTGGTCCAAACCGCCCAAAAAATCATTCAAACCGCAGACCGGACTGGACCGCTCGGTTTGGCCATTTTTCAGACCAGACCGGACCGCCAAACCGCCTAAACCGCCAAAAGCGGTCCGGTCCGACTTGATTCGACCGGTTTGAGCGGTCCAACGGTTTTTTTGAACAACCCTAATATTCAGCAATATGGGACAAAATATGTTTTTTCTACAATTTGAGGGACGGTTATTAGAGGAGGGAGGTATAAAAACATATGGAAAACCGTGGATTGGGAAGAAGTGAAAAAAAACGCAGCAAGGGTGTGGATTTGGAAGGCATTCATCATCAATTTCTCATTAATTACAGTAATTTCTTGCATATTTCGAATTGGTAACCTTAGCCTAGCCTGTGTGGCTAATTTCTTCATTCCAACAATAGTTAAACTTTTGGTTTAGATGCAATTGCTTTGATATTTCATTGTAGTTGATTAGAACATGTTCATTTTTCGGATTTCTTTGGTTAATTTCAATTTTACTTGAATATTGGGTGATTTGGCCAATTTCTTAATGTTCATGTGAATGTGTGTTAGTCAAATTTCTAAATACGTAATTGTTTAGAGATTTTGGCAAAGTGATAACTGAACCTACTTGATTTCAATAAGGTTTTCGAGATGGGTTCATGAAATCTAGCAATCAAGGTCATTTTAAGCCGAGCTTGCGAGCTTATAACTTTGAATTGGTGTTTTTCTCATCCGGTAAAGCTAATTGCACCTATGAGTTTAAAAGCTTGTTTATGCTCCTATTTGCGATTAAGATTCGATTAAAGAGATTATGTTGATCAATATTTAGTTAAGGAAAAACTTGGATTGCCAGAGTTTGTTGGCAATTTTTACCAATTTGAACTTGTCCGTTTCGTTACAAATCTGGGATCGATGACAGGTGTTTGTGTCTTTATCAAAGTAGGTTATTGTTGGACGTTTAACCTATTGCAATTTTTATAATCTTTTTTATTCGTATTTTAGTTTTAAATAAATCCACCTCCCCCCCCCCTTTTTGCAATTTAATTTTTGTCAATCGTATTTGTGCTTGAGTTGACCGACATTGATAGTTAGCCTGAGTCCCTATGGATTCGACCCGACTTACCACTGTTACAATTTTAATTGTTAACAAAGGACTAGTTGAATAAATATTATTTGGTGGACTCGGCATCCTTCAAATTTTTAGCGTCGTTTCCAGGGACTTGGTATTTCTAACGGTTTATGCCTAGATCTTCACGTATAGGTACACCCCAACCCTTCGATCCAGAAATAGAAAAAACCGCTAAACGGTTGAGGAAACAAGCTAGACTTCAAAAAGATCAAGGTGAGTCTTCCTCTTCACCGTAATCAACATCTGGAAATATATTGATTTACCATCCGAGACCGAAAGCGAAAAAGAAGAACCAAAGACGGAATCTGAGGAAGAAAAGGAAGAAGAGCCGAAAGTTAAGATAGAGGGCGAAGAGGTCCAGACTCTCCGAGAGTTGGCAATACATGATGTCTCCCAAGTTCCCATTTGTATCAGGTATACTCTATGTAATGCTAATTTTATTTAAAAAACCGGTTTGGCCCATCTCCTACCCACCTATCACGGTTTGGAGAACGAGGACCCTAACAAGCACCTCAAGGAACTACATGTAGTATGTTTAAGTATGAAACCCAATGAGGTTACGGAAGATCTAATAAAGTTAAAGGCATTCCCTTTTTCTTTAAAGATTGGGCTAAGGATTGGATCTACTTGGTACCTCCCGGTTCGGTAACGACTTGGAACCAAATGGTGAGGTTATTTTAGATAAATTCTTTCCCGCCTCCCGAGCCGCCACACTCCGTAGGAAAATTTGTGGCATAAAACAAAGAGATGTAGAACCTCTCTGTTGGGTCATCTAAAGATTTGAAGATGACCTCCTGATCTTCCATTTTGTATCATCCTACTTAGAATATTTTGAGGTTCTTTCTAGCAGCTTAGTTACAATTCAAATGTTCGGTGAAGTCGAAGTTCAGCCGAAAAGTCAAAGAAGAAGTGTATCTGTCAAAGCGGATTGAATATGGACTTCTCAGCCTAAAGCTAAGCTGTCTACCTTTGTGGAACAACACCATCAGCCAGGATCTTATCGGCAGAGATGAGATCGGCTAGGATGGTGTCGATCGGCCATGATGGTGCCGATCACACATCTTCAAGAATCCTGAAGATGTTCAAACATCTTCAGGAATCCTGAAGATGTGTGTGGTGATTTTTTGTTAGAGCATAAATATGTTGGATACAAGATCATAGAATACTGAAGACTGAAGGTCAAAGCTAAAGTCAACTCTCAGCGTCAAAGTCAAAGTCTAGTGTAATAAAATCAAAGTCAACATTGTATTTTTTGTTTTCTAGTGTTGTAAGAGTTTGAAGTGTTTGCGCGTTTCTGCTTAGTTGTAGCTTGCGTGTTTCTTATCTGTTGTATAAATAGTGTTTTGCGTGTAATTGTCTTGTGTAATTTCAGGGTGTATCAGTTCATTGTATTGAGCGTGTTCTTGAGTTAGTGAGAGAAATATTGTACTGTGAATTTGGCATCAATAAAGAGTGTTTGGATTGAAAATCTATTGTATATATCTTGATCTATACACATTATGGGACACACAATTGGTATCAGAGCATACAAGATTCAGAGAAACAAGGATCAAATCGAGAATTTTATTTGATATTTTCACTAACTTGCAATATGAACTATCATATTTGATTTAGTCGAATTTCTGTTGTTTTGGGTATAATTTTGTTTGTAATAGATTCGTTTAGGTGCATAGAATTGATTGTGTTTGGATCATTTAGTATAATTCTCAAAGAATTAGATTGAATTTTGAATTTTGTAGAATTTTGTTCGAGTTTCTTAAACGCACTGTAGTAGAATCAAAAAGTATAAATTTGTGTTTGTTCTTGTAATTCATGTATTGTAACCTGTTCGAAACTTGATTTCAAGGAGTTCTGCAAAGTTTCAAGCAAATTGAAGTTGGTTTGAATCGAATCAGAGCGAAAAAGTGAGTTTTTGGTTGACTATGTGAAGAACTCGCTAGATCTACAGAACTCGCTAAGGAAGAACTCGCAGAGACATGTTTTTGAAATTGAAGTGAGGAACTCACAAGAAGGGTCGTACGAGAAACTAGAACTCGCACATATCTAGGTGCGAGTTTCTACTGTTCAAGTTGCTTGTTGTGCGAGAAGTGGACTTTTACGAGAAGAATGACGTGCGTGTTTTGATTTAGCGCAAAGTGTTAATATTGAAAATTTATCTAAGTCCAAAACTCGCAAGACTTGAATCTTGCGTGTTTGCATTTAGCGAGAAGTCGTTTTTAGAAAATATTCTAAGTCTCGAACTCACAAAGGTCTTGCGAGAAGTTTCAAAACTCGCACATTGTGGTGTGCGAGAAGTAGAAACTCGCAGAATACACGTGCGCGAACCTTGGTTCTCGCAAGTGGTGTTGCGCGCGAAGTACAAACTCGCACAACATTGTGTGCGAGAAGTGACTTCATGCAGCCTTCCTTGTGCGCGTTTCTCAAAGTCGCACGAAGACATTTGCGTGTTTTTTGTTTTGGTTTACTTGGTATGCGAGTTTCATACTTAGTCCATTTTTTCTGAATTTTTTTGAAATTTAACTAAGTTTGATTTGTGTAGATCCAGTTTGTTATCTGAATTTTGACAATCATAAAAAGCTGTATAGATCAAAGATGACTTCCAGAGAAGCACTTGTTATCGAGTCTGATGTCAAGCCTCCTGTTTTATTCAGAGGAGAATACGAACAGTGGAATGATCGCTTTCTTGACTTTGTGGATCGGCACGCAAACGGTGAAAACATTTACTTATCAATCACAAAAGGACCAATGAAGATTCCTACTGAGGAAATTCCTGATGAGAATAATGAATCAGATGATGATGGAATTGTGAAGACAAAGATTGTTGATAAAGATATTTCTCAGTTTACTGAAGCACATAAAAACAGATTCAAAGCTGATAAACAAGCTAGATCTATTCTGATATAGAGTATACCAAACGAGATCTATATCAAGATTGACAGTTACAAAGACACTACCAAGTCTATGTGGGATCAGCTACAGAAAATGATGATGGGTTCAAAGGTAAGCAACCAGATGAAGGTAGCAAACCGCATAAACAACTACAAAGAGTTTAAAGCAAAAGAGAATGAAAGTCTGGAGGACACTTATGAACAGTTTGTTCTGCTTCTGAATGAGTTGTCAAAGAACAAGGTTAAAAAGAAGCAGATTGAGAACAACGTGAAGTTCCTCAACATCCTGCAACCAGAATGGAAGAAACATACACGCAGGATGAAACAGATGAAAGACTTGAGTGATATACCTCTTCATGAAGTCTACGAGACTTTACGACAGAATGAGGAAGAGGTGGAGGAGAAAAGAGCTGAGAAAAAGAAAGTTGAGAAGGTTGTTGATCCTATAGCACTTGTAGCTGGAGAGAAGGAAAAAGAAAAGAAAAAGAAGAAGAAAAAGAAGAAGATAGTCATTTCTAGTTCTGAGTCTGATTCTGAATCCGATGGTGATGACGGGGAGAACCTCAAGCAGGCAATGCTTTTACTGACCCGAGCTTTCTAGAAAAAGTTTTACAAGAAACCAGGGTCAAACTCACAGAGGTATTCTTCTACGGGATCAAAGAATCATGAGCACAGAGAAAGAGTTGAGGGTAGAAGTTTTGAAGAGACAAGATTTGTCGAGAAGAAACCAGAAGAGAAGAAGAAGTATGTGAATGACTACACCAGTACTGAAAAGAAAGTTAATGATCTAATCAAATGCTACAACTGTGGCAAGGTTGGACATTACGCAAAAAGATTGTCGGAATCCGAATGTTCGGAATTCAGAATACTACAAGAACAAAATGCTCTTGGACAAGCAACAGGAAGCTGGCAAGGCATTAATGGCTGAAGACGAATATTGGTTAGATCATTCAGACGTCGGGGAAGAAAGAGAAGAAACTGCTCATTTATGCTTAATGGGTAAAGAAGATAAGCATGATGATTCTGAAGATGAGACAGCTGATGAGGTAATGCACTTAACTGAAAATGATTTTATGACCAAAATGGAAGCCTGATGGTCGAACTTCAAGACCTTCAATCTAAACTGAAAAAGGAAAAAGACAGAGTTGCTAGGAGAAATCAAAAGATCATTGAGCTTAATAAATCAGTTATTGGGAACAAAGATTTAATTAATTCTCTACGCAAATCTGCTTCTGATTTTAAACATGAAATAGATTGTTTTGAAAATAAGATTTCTGATTTTGAATTTAAACTTTCTAAGTCTGATTTAGAAAATAAAGAATCTGTACTAAAAGCTCTTAAATTGCAGGCTGAAAACAAGAGCTTGACTAAGAAGGTAAATGGTTTGGAAGCTAAACTTCATGCTATAGGCCAAACAGATCAAACTATTTTTCTAAATACACCTATTGAAGAGGCTGATATTAAAGAAAAATGGGGACTCGGTTACGATAACCCCCATTACTTAAAGAAAGCCATCAGAAAACAACCAGCATTGTATAATTTAGAATTTCTTTTTGCTGTTGGTAAATATCCTCATTTAAAACCCAAATTTTTACCAAATTACCAGATGAAGTTGAGGCCAAAGAAACTGAAAATAGAAAGAATGTAAAGAAAATGCAACTACCATTTTGCTATGAAAAGCTGAATGATAGTTACATTTCTGAAACACCAAAAGTTCTTTCAAATGATTATTTTGCTAGCTTTTCTGTTTCAGAGATGGAGGCAAAACCTACAACTGCAAAAGTTTATGTTCCTCCACTCATTCTAGAAAGCAAAATTATTGAACTTGAAAACGTTTTATTTGAAGAAAGAATTTTGGTAGATATAGAACAAAGTGTATTTTCAACTGTGTTAAAGAACACTGTTTTTCAAAATAAATCTACAAAGTGTTCTAATTTTTCTAAAGCCCCTCAAACTTCAACTGATAATTTTGATTACTTATTTGCGTCTGCAAATGATTTTCTTAATTCTGATGATGGGTGTGTAGAGGAAATTGATATGTTTGACTTCAATGTTCCACATCCAGATCATTCTACTTTTGTTATTAATGGAGAAGCTTTACCAAGTGTTCATGAAAAAGGTGAATCATCAACTAAGGTTGTTGAATCAGTTTCTGTGAATGCTGATTACTATGCTAAGGGTAAGAAACAGTGCTCATAGAAACGAAACAACACTGGTAAACACAAGAAAAGTCAATCTCAGAAATCTGATTTTCCTAATAAATCTAAATTCTTTGTTTCAGATTTAAGAAAGAAAAGGTTGGAAGAGCGGACTGAATGGCGACCTAAAAGAAAGATTGATGACAAGGCAGAATCAACTCCTGATAATTCTTGTAATAGATCAAATAGTAGTGTGTCTGATGTAGTTGGTTCTGTTGCTTCTATTAATTAAAACCTTGTAACTTCTTACAAGAGATATTCCATAAAGCAATTGTTCCAATTATCTCCTACTACTACTAAATCTTATACTTATCGGTGGAATGATTTTGCTTATCATCATTATTCTAATGATTGGTTTAGATCATATCATGTTTATTCCTCTAAATCAAATGTTTTTAAGAGTTTTAAAAAGAAAAGAGGATCCATATTCAAATGGATACCAAACTCTTGCGCTAATCCGTTAGGACCCGTTTTTAAATAGGTACCTAAAATTATTGTTCCCTGATTTCTCTTGCAGACCCGTCATATGTGGCACTTGGATAGCGGCTGTTCCAAGCATATGATCGGGCAAAAGGATTTATTAACTAATTATATAGAGAAGTTTTGCGGGAATGTAAGGTTTGGAAACGACCAGTTTTCACCAATCTTAGGATATGGTGATGTTATTCAAGACAACATGACGATTAAGAAGGTGATCTATGTTGAAGGATTAGGACACAATCTATTCAGTATTGGCCAGTTCTGTGACAAAGACTTAGAGGTGAATTTCAAGGCCAAGCGGTGTTCTGTACGAACTGAAGACGGTAAGGAACTCTTGGTTGGTACTCGCAAGTCAAACCTCTACACAATCAATTTGTCAAAGATCTAGACTGACAATCAGGTGTGTCTACTTTCAAAAACCTCGATGCAACAAAGCTGGCTATGGCATCGACGACTTTCTCATCCAAATTTTCGCTACATAAACAAACTGGTCAGTGGAAAGTTAGTGAATGGACTTCCTGAGCTTAAGTACGTGAAAGAACACTTGTGTGCAGCATGTGAAAAGGGAAAGATGAAGAGAGATCCACATAAACCGAAGCCTGAACCTAGTACCAGTTCTCCACTCGAATTGTTACATATGGATCTTTGTGGTCCTATGTGAACGCAAAGCTTAGGTGGAAAGAAATATGTTCTAGTTATCGTGGACGAATATTCGCGATACACGTGGGTCAAATTTCTACGATCAAAAGATGAGACACTCGAAGTACTCATCACGATTCTGAAGACGACCCAGGTGAATCTGCAGAAACCAGTCAAGCTTCTCAGAACTGATAACGGCACAGAGTTCAAAAACAGAACTGTTGAAGAGTATCTCGAATCGGTTGGGATATCACATCAATACTCTGCTGCTCATACGCCAGAACAAAATGGAGTAGTCGAAAGGCGAAATCGAATGCTAGTCGAGGTTGCTCGTACTATGCTCAGCCAATCAGACCTACCTCTGTTTCTGTGGGCAGAAGTTGTTTTGACTGCGTGCTACACTCAAAACAATTCCATGATACACCGCATATTTCAAAAGACTCTGTATGCTTTGATCAACAACCGAACACCATATGACAGAGAGAGTCTGAACAAGTTCAGTGCTAAGGCAGACGAGGGCATCTTCATTGGATATTCTTCTACATCTGCTGCATACCGAGTGTACTTAAAGAAGTCGAAGACTGTTATCGAGAGCGTAAACGTCACATTCGATGAGGAAATGGCTTCTGAACAAGTCAGTTCAGAACCCATGATAACCGGAGTGCTAGCTTCTGGACAGATCAGTTCAGAACATGTACCTACATTGAATAAATCAGATGTTGCATCATCGTCTACTTCTCATTTATCTGATTTAGATCTTTTATTTGAACTGTTTTATGATGAATTTCTTGGATCTAACGTGACTAAACCTGTTGTGGTTGACAGGATGGAAGCATCAACGACTAATCATCCAACCACATCAGATGTTTCCACTGAATCAAATTCCCCGATTCAGGAAGAAATTCCAGTTCATATGCCTACTCTGATAGTTGAAGTTGTAACTACGAATGAAGAGCCAGAAGTTGCTGAATTAGTAGGGTGTACTGTAAGGACTGATCAACAGATTGAACAAGTTGTACCCACTGACACTTCTGCACCAATTACTTCAACTGAACTCCTCCCTCATAATGTACAAACAGAAGAAGCTGATAGTGGATTCTTAGATGACAACCATGATCAATCTTCATCTAATCCACTCCCTCATGAACATCGCTGGACCAAAGAGCACCCTCTTCACCAAATCATTGGAGATTTAGACAAACCGGTGCAAACTAGGTCAGCAACTTTAAATCAATGTGTGTATGACTCATTCCTGAGTAAGATAGAGCCCACTCGCGTATTAGAGGCTCTATCTGACTCAGATTGGGTGTCTTCTATGCAAGAAGAGTTAAACTAGTGCGAAGCCGTAAAGGTTTGGAGACTAGTGCCAAAATCGGAAGGAAAGACCATTATCGGCACTTAATGGGTATTCAAGAACAAAAAGGACGAAGATGGTATTGTCATAAGAAACAAAGCACGACTTTTTGCCAAGGGATATAGGGAAGAAGAAGGCATCGATTATGACGAGACTTATGCTCCAGTAGCATGTATAGAGTCAATCCGCATGATTCTAGCCTACGCAGCTTACAAGAACTTCACCGTCTACCAGATGGATGTGAAGACTGCCTTTTTGAATGACATTCTTAAGGAGGAAGTCTACGTATCTCATCCAGAAGGGTTTGTAAATCCAGATAAGCCAAATCACGTCTACATATTAGATAAAGCTCTTTATGGTCTGAAACAAGCACCTCGCTCCTGGTATGATGTTTTATCTCAATTCTTGGTCAAGTCAAGTTTTTCAAAAGGTAAAGTTGATACCACTTTGTTTATTAAAAAGGAAAAAGCCGATATCATTCTTATTCACATATATGTGGATGATATTATATTTGGCTCAACTAATCCCAAATACTGTAAGAATTTTTCAAACCTCATGGTGTCTAGATTTTAAATGAGTATGATGGGAGAGATGAATTTCTTTCTCGGTTTACAAGTAAAACATTTTTCAACGGGGATTTTCATTAATCAATCTAAGTACATTTTTGATATTCTTCGGAAATTCAAAATGGAAAATTGCAAAACTATTGGAACCCCAATGGCACCAGGTACTAAGATTGGCACTGATCCTTCGGGAAAAGCTGACTTATAGAGGAATGATAGGTTCTTTAATGTATCTTACTTCAAGTAGGCCAGATATAATGTTTTCAACATGCTTGTGTGCAAGATATCAGGTTGATCCTAAAGAATCCCATTTGGCTGTTGTAAAACGAATTTTTAGACATCTGAAGGGAACTGCAGATCTTGGTTTGTGGTATCCTAAGGATACAGGGTTTGAACTGAGTGCTTATTCAGACGCAAATCATGTTGGGTGTATGTTAGACAGGAAGAGCACATCGGGTCATATTCAATTCCTTGGAGACAAGCTCGTTAGCTGGGCGTCAAAGAAACAACTTTGTGTTTCCACCTCGACTGCTGAAGCAGAGTATGTAGCTGCTGCCAGTTGCAGCTCTCAGGTCTTGTGGATGAGGACACAACTTCGAGACTATGGATTCAAGTTTGACAAAATACCGATTTATTGTGACTCGAAGAGCACTATTGCAATATCAGCTAATTCTGTGCAGCATACTAAAACAAAGCACATTGATGTCAGGTATTATTTTATTAAAGATAATGTAGAAAAAGGTACAATAGAACTTTACTTTGTAAAAACTGATTATCAGCATGCAGATTTGTTTACCAAACCTTTAGATGACAAGAGATTCAATTTTCTTGTATCTAAGCTTGGTATGCTAAATCTTAAGACCTAATCAGCGATTACCTATTAAAGTTTCTTTTATTGTAATTTTTCATCATTTCTTTATTATTAATTATGAAAGGATATCTGCACTTTAACATTTTGTTCATGATCTCAGGGGGAGTGAGACAAGACTTTAAGATGATCAACATTAGTTTGAGGGGGAGTTTATAGAATTTTTGCATTTACTTAATTGCCAAAATATTGTAATGCATGAATTTAGGGGGAGTCTATGAGTACAACAAAAGGAGTAAGGATATGATTTCTTATTACTTCAGATCAGAACTCGTTCATTCAATGTTTTACTGCTTTATGTTGTTTATTTTTCAATAAATTTTGTGAATAAAGTTGCTTTGACATGACTTTGAGACTTTTGCAGATTGAGAGAAGCGATCAGGATCATATCATTATGACTTTAAGCTTGACTTCATGAAATTTAAGACTGAACGAAAAAGGTTAAATTTCTTATCATAATCTCATATATGGTTGAAAGAAGGACGACTTTCAATCATCGAAAATATATTCTTAAATGTTCAAACCACTTCCCGATTCTTAAACAGATTTCATGAATTGGAAGTGTGATTTTAAATGTTTTCATTTTATTTGAGTTTGAATGTTTTACAAACTGTGTGTTTCCAAAAATAAATACTTGCGTATTGTCTTTTCTATATACTTTCAAGTATTCACACACACCGGTTTGATTTCTTGTTTAAAACATTCTTACCATGTCTCAAATTTGAAACATATTTTTCGATGGTAAGACACCCCGCTTGAACTTCAACGACTATTGAGCGTTATTTCATTTTGAAACGTTTCAATTCAAGAATGTCTATATTTTGTTTCATATAGACAATATCCATTATTTTTTACCATAAGCCTTAATTGCTATATCATTTCTTTCTGATCATTTTCATACAATGTCAGATTTTCAAACAAGTCTCTTGCATTCATGTCTATTCATTAAATTTACTTGTTTGAAAATATCTTCAATGTTTAAAATGCTCATATCTTCACAATTATGTTCTGAGCATACACACATCTGACTTGTATTTGAGCTTTAACTGTTCAAGTTAAACCATTTTGAGCAACATATGTTTCATAGGAAAATATGGGTTCTTTGTACTAGGACTTAAATGAAACTTCTATGGATTCACGTTAAATAGTGTTTCCTACCCAAGAAGTTAATACATAGTGATTGAGTGTGATGAGTCGAAAAGAAATGAGTGTGGGTTGTGCGTTGAGATAAAATGAAAAAGAGAGTTTGGTTAGATGTGAGCTCAATGATTAAAAGAAAGAGGGTGAGAGATCAGAGTAAAAGAATATCAAACTCTGCACCAACTACTTTCTGAGTCGGGCAACCACATTACTAATGTTTCACAATTCTTGGTGAACATTATTGAAACAGGCATTTTGCCCATGCCAACTCTTGTTAAAAACCCCACCAGTTACTCATTTTCTTCTTAAAAAGAAAATGTTTTATATTTTAAGGGGACGCAACACATTATCTATCTGGTTTTCATTTGGAAAATCTGGATATTGAAAAAGAAGGAAGTTTGCCCCACCTTCGCACTTCGATCATGCACATTGAGTCTGTGTTTATCTACTGTTGTCTCAGTGGTTTACACAATGTTGAGCCTTATAAAAGTAATCATCATGTGCTTAAATTCTTTCTACACTTCCACGAGCACACAAGGAATTTGTTTTCATGTCATAACATTCATAGAAATTTCCTTTGTGGTGTTTTGATGATTGGATGGAAGCCCTGGGGGAGTGAACATCAAAAAGCTCTTTTACAATGTGTATTTGTTACACACAGTGACTTCGTGTTACTGACAGACATATTAACTGATTCATTAGTTGATTCAGGTGTTACATTCTAAGTCTGGATTTGAAAAGATCTAGATGAATACTTTGTTCGAATTGGCAACGAATCAGAGGCTTCGTATGTAAGATCAGTGGTCAGATCTTATAACGACATTTCTTGTGAAAGTTTTGATGCTATAGATGCTCTATTCATCAAAAAGGGGTAGATGAATTAAAGAAATGTCTGAGTCAGAAATTTCAAATTTAAAGAATTGCTTGAGATCAAAGGTTAATTGTGAAAGAAGGATGCAAAGTTAAAGTTTTCTGAAGTTGTATTGAATTTTCAGATATTTTCTTTGAAGAATTAATTTGTTGAAGATATCTGAACAAATTCTGAAGATAATTTCTTTTCATCGTCTGAAAGAGGATTATATCATATTTAGGGGAGATTGTTAATATTTTTTCAAAGACAGACTTAGGAAGAATACAGTCAAAGAAAGGGGAGTTTGCAATGTTTGTGCTTAAAGAAGAAATTAGTTACAAAGGGGAGATTGTAAATATGAAGCCTAAAGAGAAGACTGAATTGCAAAATATTTAAAAGATGATCTTGAATCCAAAGGGGGAGATTGTTAGAGCATAAATATGTTGGATACAAGATCATAGAAGACTGAAGACTGAAGGTCAAAGCTAAAGTCAACTCTAAGCGTCAAAGTCAAAGTCTAGTATAATAAAAGTCAAAGTCAACATTGTATTTTTTGTTTTATAGTATTGTAAGAGTTTGAAGTGTTTGCGCGTTTCTGCTTAGTTGTAGCTTGCGTGTTTCTTATCTGTTGTATAAATAGCGTTTTGCGTGTAATTGTCTTGTGTAATTTCAGGGTGTATCAGTTTCATTGTATTGAGCGTGTTCTTGAGTTACTGAGAGAAATATTGTACTGTGAATTTGACATCAATAAAGAGTGTTTGGATTGAAAATCTATTGTATATATCTTGATCTATACACATTGTGGGACACACATTTTTCATATGTGCCAACTTGTCTCCCTTTTCACCAAACTTGTCTTTGATAAGTTTTGGTGGGAAAATGTCATCGGCACGAATACATTGTACTTTTCTGATAAAGTATATTTGATATATCTTTCTTTGATGTGGACCTCATCTAAAGATCAGAAAAAGTATGTTTTGTATCTTACACTCTTTTAAGAAAAGGTCTAGACCATCCTCTGCAGGTCAACACTTCAAGCCAAAACACTCCAAGACAAAAGGTACATCATGTACCATGCAAAAGACCTGATGTCCTACCCTTACTCAACAGGTGTCCCATGCATTAAATGCATGAGGCACTATATATAGAGGATTCTTGTTAGGACTGAAAGTCCTAGTGCGTGGAAAGTTGTATAACGCATTTATAGAGTTTAAATGTTTTATTATTTAAGCATTGTATAAGTCTTATTTATTGTTATTGGGCTTAGTTTGTCTGTAATGGGCTTTAGACCAAAGCCTTGGGTAATTAAGGTGTGTTTTAGTGAGGTTTAGGGTTAGAAGTAGAAAGAAAGGTCATTATAAGGTTTACCTAATCCTATTGAAATTCTCTCTGTAAATCTTAAACCCTTTACTAATAAATCTAATCATATGACCAACAGTTGTGATTGAATATCTATTGTTTATTGATTATTATTGTATTTGCACTATTTCTGGGATCTACAATTGGTATCAGAGCCGAATCGAAGAAGTTTTTCTTTGATTCAATCGATTGGACAACAGTTCATGTTTTACAGCCCAAGGTTTTTGGTCGATGAATTGTGCTTGATGGTCGGCAGCTGTAATTGCAAATTGATGGACGGTGGAATCAAATTGAAGTGTATATGGTGGCTATGTAAGGCAAATCGTGGCCGACGGTTGCTACTTATGTTTGTAATCGGTGGAATTCATTGAGAATAGTGGTTGTAGGTTACTGGGTTTGCATTTGAAGAATGGCAGCACACCATCCTAGTTTTGGGAGTTATTTTTTTTAATCCACAATTGAACTCAATATGATTGGTTACTTCATGTTAGTGGGGCGGTGAAACTAATTTGTAAATGGCGGACTCATGGTTTACATTATGAAATGCCATCCGTGAGCTTTAATGCTCAAATATGATTGTATGTAAAACATAATGGGACGGTGGAGATATATTGATTTCATTACCATCCATATTTTTATACTAAATTGTTGGATTTGATTCATCTTTGTGCTAAAATAGTTAACGAGGATGGTGGAGGAATGCTAAGTAAGGCGGTTGTGTGGATTTTAAATGGTCGGCGGCAGCAAGTAACATATTTGTGATTTGCAATTGTTAGTGATCGATGGAACAATTTTATACGGCGACTGTTGTTGGACGGTGAAGACAAATTGTTACCGGTGGCTGTTGTTTTGATCAAATTGTTGGAAGTTTTAGCAAAGTTTTTTTTAAAAAGAATAGTTGTTGATTGGTTCTTCTACCCTTGCCTAGTAGTGCTTGCTACAAGTTGCTTCTTCCTACGAGCTGATCAGTACAAGTTCTTAAGCTGAACTCCTATTCAACTCGTGGTTCAAAGACAGATTCGTTGTTATAAACTGAAGATGCATTGTGGTTGTCACGCAAAACTCACACATTTTTTTCTTGTGGGCATAACGAATGTGTTGAGTTTCTAGAGATAAAAGTTGTCTTTAGTGCACTCAGTCGAGGTTATTGCACACATTGAATTTGGTTTTTAAAGTTGAAACTTTGAATGATAAGAGCTTCATTCAAGGGGGAGACTGAGCTATCTTGAAGACGCGCAACGCTAAAGTTTTTCAAAAAAATCAAGGGGGAGAAGAGTTGGAGATTCAAAGACAATGATTCCTTTACAAAACTTTAGGGGGAGATTGTTAGGACATAAAATGTCCAAGTTAGAAAGTTTTGTAAAGGGGTTTACCATTAATATTTGTATTTGGGTTTTAATTGTAAATGGGCTTTAAATTGTAATTGGGATTGGGCTTTAGGTTAAAACAAGTGAGAGAGGGGGAGGTATAAATAGTTTATGTGTTAAGGGTTTTAGGGTTAAGTCATTCATTCCACAATGTAGCCGTTGTTTGAGAGAGTGTGTGTTCTAGAGAGAGAAACACTTTCTCTCTCTAGGTTTTGTTCGCGTTCTTCGTTTTCAATGTGAATAAACGTATTCTCTCCTAATCTCATCTTGTTTATCATTATTTGATTCATGAATTGTTGTTGAATCTGGGATCTACAATTCTCCACCATGCAAAGATCACCAGTTCCACAAGCCTTCAAGTTTACTAAGTGCTGGCATTTTTCTCTCTACGAAGTTAATTGTTTTCTAAGTTGTGAGTCCGTGATCGTTACCAGATAAATCAAATAACAAACATATAACGATTACCAACCTGTTTAGATTATAAACGCGGATTACAAAGGTTGATAATGGTTTACAGTGTTGAGCTCTCTCTGATGTTCTACACCTTGAATATGTGTTTGTGTGTGTTCTTGTTTTGATCTGATCGATTGATAGAGAGAGAGATAATATCTTTTAAGATATTATCAAAAACATAAACTAATAATAAAACTTAATATCTAAAACTATAATATCTAGATATTAAAACAACTTTGACTTTATTACAGAATAGACCCTAGACTATTGTTGAGAGTGACTTGTCAGCTTTAACTTCAGATTGCGATCTTCGTTTTGTATGATCTTGAATCCAATGAGATTGTATCCTAACAATCTCCCCCTTTGGATCAAGATCATTACGAAAATGATTTAGAAATACGATCTTCTCTTTCAGCATAGAAGATGCAATCTCTCTCTTAGTCTTCAAGATATAGTAAACTCTCCAAAAGATGTAGTTTTTCTCTTTCTTGGATGTTGGGAAGAAATTATCTTCAGTTTCAGCTCGAAATTCTTCATCAAAGTATCTTCAAAAGAAAATTTCTCTCGAATCAGCATATCTTCAGAATACTTGCTCTTTGAAGAATTCAATCTTGGACGTGATTCTTGAAACATGTGATTTCTTGGTTAGCTCTTCTCCATTTCTTGGGTAGATCTTCTCCCCCTTTTTGATGAGAAGTGTAACGATTTCATCAAAAAATGATGACAAGAATTATTGTTCATAAGGAGCCTCTGATTCGTCAATGCAATAGATATTTATCCAGATCTTTGCAAATCTAGACAAAATAGTCATGTAACACCTGTAGTAATAAACAAATCAGTTAGAAACGCCTGTCAGTAACACTAAGTCACTGTGTGTAACGAATACCCAAATGGAAATGAGCAGTTTGATGTTGACTCCCCCAGGGCTTCCATTTAATCATCGAAACACCACAAAGGTAATTTCTATAAACGTTATGACAAAGAAACAAATTCCTTGTGTGTTCATGCTTGTGTTAGAAAGAATTAAGCACTTGATGATTGCTTATAGGCTCGAAATTGTGTAAACCACTGAGACAACAGTAAGTTAAACACATACTCAATGTGCATGAGTGAAGTGCGAAGGTGGGGCAGACTTCCTTCTTTTCAATATCCAAATTTTCCAAATGAAAATCAGATAGCATATGTGCTGCTTCCCCTTTGAAAATGAAACATTTTCCTTTTAAGAAGTAAATGAGTAGCTGGTGGAGTAATTTCAAGAGTTGGCATGGGCTAGTTGCCTGTTTCAATAATGATCACAAAAGAGTTGTGAAACACTAGAAATGTGGCTGTCCGGCTCAGAAAAAGTTGGTGCAGAGTTTTGATATTCTTTTAACTCTGTTCTCACACGCTCTTTCTTTTAAACATTTAGCTCACTGCTAACCGAACTCTCTTTTTCATGATATCTCATTATCCAATCCACACTCATTTCTTTTGACTCCTCACACCCAATCACTATGGATTAACTTCATGGGTAGAAATCACTGGTTAATGTGATTCCATAGAAGTTGTGTTAAATCCTAGCACACTGATCCCGTATCTCCTATAAATAATATGTTGCTCAAAATGATTTATAACCATGTAAGCTCAGTAGAACATTTAAAGTACACTCCCGAAATATAAAATCTTATGAAAAATCAGGAAGTGGTTTGAACGTTTACGAATATGTTTTCAATAATTGAAAGTTGTCCTTATTTCAATCACATATGAGATTAAGATAAAGGAATATACCTTTAAGTGCGATCTTACATCTCATGAAGCTTAGCTTAAAGTCATAAACATATGATCGTGTAAGCTCTTCTCAAAAATTCTGCAAAAGTCTTAAGTCAAGTCAAAGAAACTTTATTCACTAATATTGAAAAGACAAAAAGCAGTAAAACTATTAACTTTTCTTACTCCCCCTGAAATTATGCATTTGAAAAAATTATCATTGAAAAGATATGCATTTAAAATTTCAGAAATAAATATGTACTCCCCCTTGAAGATTGATTTCCTCGTTGGAGTATCGGAGTACAATCTCTCATATCAGCATTGGAGTAAGTTCTTTTGATCTTTGAAGAACGAGTCCTGGTCTGTACATAATCAAAAGTCGTTGTTGACATTGATGTCCGGGTCTTGAGCTGATTTACTCAAGAACCATTCTTCTTTGAAGTGCGGGTCTTGAACTATGTTATTCAAGAACCTTTGTTCTGACATTGAAGTCCGGGTTCTGAACTGAAATATTCAGAAGCCTTTGTTCTTCTACTCCCCCTTGACAGTAGGTGCCTGCAACATAGAATCTTTATTCTTCTTTGGTACTCACTGGTATTTGGGTCCATATGTGTTAGTTGCAGTTCGTATGGGGGTTATGGAATAAGAACCATACCAGTAATGGTCACTAGTCTTGTGAACAGGATCATGTGTACAACAGTAAGAACAAGAATTTTCCTTACCTGATAACCTGATCATTTGATCTCTCGTGTAAACATGAGCAGGTTTACTTTTCAGCACATTGTTCTTCGTTTCATTATGTGTATGTACACATGAGCTTTCATCTTTAACTGGTTTCTTCTTCCAGAAAAGATTTTCTTCCTTGTAGCTCCCTCGTCTCTGAGGTGAACCTGAACCATCTAACTTTCTGTGAAAAAGAAGGTTAGTAGTACGAATCTGATTTGAAGATTTAGATTTATCAGGAAAATCAGATTTCTGAGATTGGCTTTTCTTGCTATTACCAGAGGTGTTCTGTTTCTTTGAACGCTGATGTTTAGAAACACTTGGTAAAGCTTTTCCTTTTACAAGAAAAATTGAATGATCTGGAAGTGAAGCATTGAAATCAACCATCTCTACTCCATCTATACACCCTTTTTCAGTATTTAAAAAGTCATTTGCAGGCTCAAATAAGTCATCAAAGAAATCAGTAGAAGTGTGAGGGGTTTTTGAAACTGTAGAACACCTTTTAGATTTAGAATGAAAAACAGTGTTCTTCAAAACAGTAGAAAACACATCTTGTTTTATTTTCACCAAAATTCTTTCGTCAGATAAGATATTTTCTAACTCAATTATTTTGCTTTCTAATACGAGTGGAGGTAGATAAGTTTTAGCTCGAACATGTTTTGCCTCCATCTCAGTAGAAGAATATGTAGCAAAATATTCTTTTGAAAGAACTTTTGGTTTTTCCTAAAGATAACTATCATTCAGTCTTGCATAACAGAATGGTAGTTGCATTTTCTTCAAATTCATTCTTTTTGTATCTTCTTTTGCCTCGACTTCTTCTATTGCTTTGGTAACAAATTTGGGTTTCAAATGAGAAAGTTTACGAGCAGCATACATATAATCTGCATTATATAAATCAGGCTATTTTCTGATAACATGTTTCAGGTAATGAGGATTATTACAACCTAATCCCCATTTTGCTTTAAAATCAGCCTCTTCATTTGGTGTATTCATGAAAATAGTTTGATCTGTTTGGCCTATTGAGTAGAGTTTGGTTTCCAGACCAGTTATCTTCTTATTTAGATTCTTGTTCTCAAACTGCAGCTTATAAACAATTACGGCAGTTTGTTTCTTTTCTAAATCAGACTTAGAAATTTGAGAAACAAAATCAGAAAACTTCTTTTCTAAACAATCGTTTTGAAGATTAAAATCAGAAGCAGATTTGCGTAGGGAATCCATGAGATCTTTATTCCCAATAACTGACGTATTTAGCTCAAAGATCTTTTGATTACGCCTAGCAACTCTGCCTTTTTCTCTTTTCAGTTTTGACTGAAGGTCTTGAAGTTCGACCATCATCGCATCCATTTTAATCATTATATTATTCTCGGTTAAGTTCATTACCTCTTCAGTTGCTTCATTATCTGAATCATCATACTTTGCATGATTGGCCATCAAGCACTTGTTAGCAGCTTCTTCATTCTTTTTTTTTTTGCTTCCTCTTCAGAATGATCTAACCAGAATTCGTCTTCAGCCATTAACGCTTTGCCGGCTTCTTGTTGCTTGGCTAGCATTAGTTTGTTCTGGTAATACGCCGAATTGCGAACCTTTGGCTTTCGACAGTTTGAGGCGTAATGTCCAGTCATGCCACAGTTGTAGCATATGATTGGGACATCAGCTTTCTTGTTTGTACTGGTGTAGTCATTCTCAAATTGCTTCCTTTCTCTTGGTTTCTTCTCTTGAGATCTACTTCCTTCTATTGTTTCTCTATGCTCACGGTTCTTGGAGCTTGATGAAGAATATCTCTGTGAATTTGATCCCGGTTTCTTGTAGAATTTCTTTTGGAATGCACGGGTCAGTAATTGCAGTGCTTGCTTGAGACTTTCTCCATCATCTCCATCAGATTCAGTTTCTGATTCAGAACTTGTAATTACTTTCTTCTTTTTCTTCTTATCTTTCACAACAAGTGCAACGGAATCAGGACCTTTCTCAACTTCCTTTTTCTTCTTTCCATTCCTTTTCTCTTCTACTTCCTCTTCGTTCTGCCTTAGTGTCTCATACACCTCGTGGAGTGGAATGTCAGACATATCTTTCATCTGTTTCATTCTTCGTGTATGCTTCTTCCATTCAGGTTGAAGGACACTGAGAAACTTGACGTTGTTCTCTATCTGTTTCTTCTTAACTTTATTCTTTGACAGCTCGTTCAGAAGCAGAACATATCGTTCATAAGTGTCAGCTAGGATTTCATCTTCAAAGGCTTTGAATTCTTCGTAACTGTTTATACAGTTTGCGACTTTCATCTGGTTTCCAACCTTGGATCCCATCATCATCTTTTGAAGTTGATCCCACATCTTCTTAGCATTAGCTTTGTAGCTGTCTATTTTGATGTAGATATCATTCGGGATACTTTGAAGAAGTAAATATCTTGCTTGCTTATCAGCTTTGAAACGGTTCTTTTGTTCTTCAGAAAATTGGGCATACTCTAGCGTAACAATTTTCATCTTTTGTTCTCTTTCCACGTTCCCATCCTCACTGTCAGAAGAATCATCTTCATCATCATCATCATCATCATCATCAGGTTCTTGGACAGAAAGTGGTGCCAGGGGACCTTCTTTTATTGATAAAAGAATGTTATCTCCATTTACGTATCGATCCACAAAGTCAAGAAACCTGTCTTTCCATTGATCGTAATCCCCTTTGAACAGAACTGGGGGTTTGACATCTGTGCCAATGGAAAGAACGTCTTTTGAAGTCATCCTGTTTCGTTAGATGTGCAACAAGAACTGATTCGACCGTTAGTCCAGATAAAAGTAAGTGAAAAACAATCGAATTTCAGAAAATAAATTTTCAGAAATTTAATCAAGTAACGAACTTGAGTTGAGGTTATGGAACAGAAATTTCCAAAGTTCAGATTTCCAACTTTCTTTTTAATTTCGAAAATTAATTTCGAAAATATATTCTTTGATTTCCAAAAATTAATGCCAACCACGTGAAATTGTTTTTGGAATATCAACTTGAGAATTCTTTAAATTGGACACGTGATTCAATATAGTGATGGTCGACAAACACACATAGTAGAAAGGTGGACACGTGATTGTTTGCATGAAATTGGAGTTGCATGTGGAAGAAACAAAAAGTGATGGACACGTGGATTAAACATGCATTGAGAAGAATAAGTGAGAGTGCCACGTGAAGTAAGTGAGAGTTCCACGTGAAAATTTTCTAAAATTTTCTAAATGACCGATATTGTGGGTTTGAAATGTGATTCGACCGGAAGAGAGGGTTTGACCGGGGCTGTTGGTTTTAAATGGTTTTGATTCGACCGGTGTTGTGGGAGTCTTTGACCGGGAAAGGTTTGTGTGATTCGACCGGATCAATGAAGATTCGATCGATATGTTTGACCGGGATGATATGTTTGACCGATATAATTTTGTGATTCGACCGGGAACAAATTGTGATTTGACCGGTATTTGCAAGAGTCCGGTCGAATGCTTAAGACCGATACAGTGTTTAAACTAAGGTTCGACCGGTAAAAAAATATTATCGGTCAATTGGCTTAGACCGGTATATTACAAAGGACCGGTACGTCTTAAATCGACCTGTAACTCTAAAATTAACCTGTCTAGAAATCGATTTACCACACCAAACTTTGACACAATGATCACCTTATCAATTAGAACAAAATACAACAATTTAATTTCGAAAGCAACCACAAAATCAAAATTTAGATTGATAGCACAGTGTTCTTCAACAATGAAGAACACAGAGAGTTGAAAATTTGATTTTCAATCTGGATCGTTACCAGATTGTGAGTCCGTGATCGTTACCAAATAAATCAAATAACAAACATATAACGATTACCAACCTGTTTAGATTATAAACGCGGATTACAAAGGGTTGATAATGGTTTACAGTGTTGAGCTCTCTCTGATGTTCTACACCTTGAATATGTGTTTGTGTGTGTTCTTGTTTTGATCTGATCGATTGATAGAGAGAGAGATAATATCTTTTAAGATATTATCAAAAACATAAACTAATAATAAAACTTAATATCTAAAACTATAATATCTAGATATTAAAACAACTTTGACTTTATTACAGAATAGACCCTAGACTATTGTTGAGAGTGACTTGTCAGCTTTAACTTCAGATTGCGATCTTCGTTTTGTATGATCTTGAATCCAATGAGACTGGGTCCTAACAATCTCCCCCTTTGGATCAAGATCATTACGAAAATGATTTAGAAATACGATCTTCTCTTTCAGCATAGAAGATGCAATCTCTCTCTTAGTCTTCAAGATATAGTAAACTCTCCAAAAGATGTAGTTTTTCTCTTTCTTGGATGTTGGGAAGAAATTATCTTCAGTTTCAGCTCGAAATTCTTCATCAAAGTATCTTCAAAAGAAAATTTCTCTCGAATCAGCATATCTTCAGAATACTTGCTCTTTGAAGAATTCAATCTTGGACGTGATTCTTGAAACATGTGATTTCTTGGTTAGCTCTTCTCCATTTCTTGGGTAGATCTTCTCCCCCTTTTTGATGAGAAGTGTAACGATTTCATCAAAAATTGATGACAAGAATTATTGTTCATAAGGAGCCTCTGATTCGTCAATGCAATAGATATTTATCCAGATCTTTGCAAATCTAGACAAAATAGTCATGTAACACCTGTAGTAATAAACAAATCAGTTAGAAACGCCTGTCAGTAACACTAAGTCACTGTGTGTAACGAATACACAATATTCATGTAGAGTGTTAACTGGGATCAACACTCTACATGAATATTGGGAGAGATTCAAGCATCTCTGCATTAGTTTCTCACATCGGATTTCTGAGCAACTTCTCTTGCAATATTTTTATGAGGGCCTCCTTCCTATGGAGAGAAAAATGATAGATGCCTCCAGTGGAGGGGAAATCTTCAATAAAACCCCAACTCAATTAAGGGCTTTAATCACCACTATGGCTGAGAATTCTCAGCATTTTAGTATTCGAGGTGATATGAGGAGAGAGCCCTAAAGGGTTAATAAGGTAAATGTCGCTATCATTGAAAGTAGATTATATGATTTGACTAACCTCGTTAAGAAATTAGTTGTGGGTAAGGAACAGGTCGAGGCATGTGGAATATGCAGGGAGGTGAACCACCCTATGGACGCGTGTCCACAATTTCAAGAAGATGTCCTGGTTACACCCGAAGACGTTAATCTCATTGGAGGTTTTTCGGTCCAAAGACAGCAAGAAAGATTCTACAACTCGAATTTTAGTGCCCAAAGGCCTCTGCAACAATTTTAACGAAGGCAATTCCAACAACCATTCCAACAAAAGCCGCAGTTTCAGCCTAACAACCAAGCTTCAAGCAGTTCAGATATGTATTGAGAAGACACTATTAAGCCTCCTACCACTAACGCCCAACAATTTCAACAAAAAACAAGAACCAATATTCAGAACTTGGTGGCCCAGAACAATAACTTGGAGGCCCAAATCGGTCAAATGGAGGTTTCACTCAATCGCATCGAAAATCAAGGTAAGTTACCGTCCCAAACCGAACCTCCTCAAAAAGCTAATGTTAAGGCTATTACCTTGTGAAACAGGATAGTGCTGGATCTCAAGCCCAAGGTTAATAAGAGCAGAAAGAATGAAGAAAAGGAAGTCGAGATCGTTGGAGTCAACCCAAGTGAGGAAAAAGTTGACGAAAAGATTGTTGAGGACAAAAGAGAAACACCCAAAGTGGTCATCCGACCCCTATTTCCAAAAAGATTCGAGCAATCGAAGAAAGAGCAATAAGACAAGGAGATTATGGAAACTTTTCGTCGTGTTGAGGTAAACATTCCACTCCTAGATGCTATTAAAAGAGTACCTCGATATGCCAAGTTTTTGAAGGAATTGTGTACGAACAAAAGGAAGTTGGTTAGAAATGAGAAGGTAAGTATGGGCGAGAATGTCTCCGCCGTTCTTCAATGAGATGAGATTCCCCCTAAGTGCAAGGATCCAGGTATGTTTACTATCCCTTGTAAGTTAGGGAATGTTTTGATTGATAAAGCCATGCTAGATTTAGGGGCGTCTATAAATGTCATGCCTTACTCGATCTATTCATCATTGAATGTGGGACCTCTTAAGAGGACGGGAGTTGCTATACAACTAGTCGAGAGGTCTAATGTGTATCCCAAAGGAGTCCTTGAGGACGTTTTGGTTCAAGTTAATGAATTGGTCTTCCCGGCCAATTTCTATGTCATAGATATAGAGGAGCATAATACCTCCAATTCCCCTTTAATATTATTGGGAAGACCCTTTTTGAAAACATCAAAGACTAAGATTGATTTTCATGATGGTATATTAACTATGGAGTTTGATGGTGAAGTCATTAAGTTTAATATCTATGATGCCTTGAGATATCCTAGTGATGTGTCTTCTATCAATTTTGTTGATATTTTACCTCCTATTACTCATAACTTGTATGACTTGACTAACCGTAATTTATTGGAGGTTGCAATAACAAGGCACCTAGATGCAAAGACGGTCAATATATAGATGAAGGAGTATGACTTAAAGACCGAGCTTAAGAAGATGGTTTCAGCTATGGAAACTTACCGACACAAGAAGTTTGAGGTATCAAATGTTAATTTACCTTCTTCTTACATAAAGTTGTTTCCTTATATTATGCAGGCCCCCGTGCTTGAGTTGAAAGAATTACCAAGCCACCTAAAGTAAGCTTATTTAGGTAAGGATAACACTTACCAGTAATCATTTTCACTGAGCTATCAAGTTATGAAAAGCAAAGGTTGGTGAGTGTGCTTGAAGAGCACAAAGAGGCGATAGCTTGGACTATAGCCGATATCAAAGGGTTGAGTCCCTCAATTTATATGCACAAGATCTTTTTAGAAATGACTACAATCCCTTCCAAGAATCCCAATGCCGCCTTAATCCACCAATGATGGAGGTACTGCAAAAGGAGATTCTCAAACTTCTTGATGTAGGTATTATCTACTCAATCTTTGATAGAAAATCGGTAAGTACCGTTCAGGTAGTACCTAAAAAGACGAGTTTGATTGTGATTAGAAATAATGAAGGTGAGTCGGTGCCTACTCGAGTCCAAAATGGATGGTGAGTACGCATTGACTATAGGAGATTGAACTCGTCTACTAGAAAGGATCATTTTCTAATTCCCTTTATCGACCAAATGTTTGAATGATTAGCGGAAAAATCTCACTATTGTTGTCTTGATGGATATTTAGGTTTCCATCAAATCCCGGTGGCACCGGAGGATCAAGAAAAAACTACTTTTACATGACCATTTGGTACGTTTGCCTATAGGCGTATGCCTTTTGGCCTTTGTAATTCTCCCGCTACTTTTCAACGTTGCATGGTATGTTTATTTTCTGAGTATGTAGAGAGTATAGTTTAAGTGTTTATGGATGATTTCACTGTTTATGGTAATTCATTTGAGGATTGTTTGAGCAATTTGACCAAGATTTTAAAGCGACGTATGGAGACAAACCTTGTTTTAAATTATGAAAAATGTCATTTTATGGTTAGTCGTGGTCTTATCTTGGGTCATATTGTCTCAAAGAAGGGTATAGAGATAGACAAATCTAAAATACACATCATTAAAACTCTACCTTACCCTACTTGTGTTAGGGAAGTCCGGTCTTTCCTTGGTCATGCAGGTTTCTATCGAAGGTTCATAAAGGACTTTTCGAAGATTACTCGACCACTATGTTGTTTGCTACAAAAATACGTGGACTACCATTTTTATGGAGCTTGTAAGAAAGAATTTGATGAGCTTAAGGATAAGTTAACTTCTACCCCCATAATTCAACCCCTAAATCGAGATCTCCCTTTCGAGATCATGTGTGACGCGAGCAATTACGCGGTAGGGGATGTTTTGGGACAGAAGTTTCGTAGGGACCCACATGTCATATACTATGATTCTAGCACGTTGGATAGTGCCCAAAGTAACTATTGAACGACCGAGAAGGAGCTTTTAGCCATAGTATTTGCTTTAGAGAAGTTCCGCTCATATCTACTTGGTACTAAAGTGATAATTTTTCCTGATCATGCAAATCTTAAATATTTGATGAAGAAGAAGGATGCAACCCATGCCTTATCTGCTGGATGTTCCTTCTACAAGAGTTCGACCTCGAAATCCGGGATAAGAGTGGGTCAGAAAACCTGGTGGCCGATCATTTGAGCAGTTTATTAAATGGTGAGATATTATGAACTATTTGGTTACAAACACCATGACAGGTATGTTGACTAGATCTGAAAAGGATAGAATAAAAAGTCATGCTAAGTTTTATGTTTGGGTTGATCCTTACCTTTGGAAGCATTGTTCTGATCAAATTATCAGACGATGTGTCCCCCAACATGAAGTACAAAGTGTACTTCGATTTTTTCATGAATATGCTTGTGGTGGGCATTTGGGTCCAAAGCGTGCGACCCATAAAGTCCTAGATTATGGACTGTTTTGGACTTCCATCTTTAAAGACACATACATGTTTTGCAAGAGTTGTGATAGATGCCAAAGGACGGGGAATATTCAACCACGTAATCAAATGCCCCAAAAATCAATTTTGGTTTGTGAAATCTTCGATGTGTGGGGTATTGATTTCACGGGACCATTTCCCGTCTCTTCGAATTTCACTTATATCTTATTATGTGTCGATTATGTTTCAAAATGGGTGGAAGCCAAGGCCACCAGAACTGATAATGCTTGTACTGCTTCATGTTTTCTTAGATATAACATTTTCGCCAGATTTGGGACTCCGAGGACCGTCATAAGTGATCAGGAATACACTTTTGCAACAAGGTGATTGAAGCACTTTTCAAGAAGTATCATGTGACCCATCGGATTTCAACCGCATACCATTCCCAATCCAATGGGCAAGTTGTGGTACCTAACCGAGAGATCAAATCAAATCTTGAGAAGACCTAAAATCCTAACCGTAAAGATTGGAACGAGCATTTGGACGCTTTGTGGGCCTACCGTACGGCATACAAGACACCTATAAGTATGTCTCATTTTCGGTTAGTGTATGGTAAACCATGTCATCTCCCTGTTGAATTAGAGCACAGGGCTTACTGGGTGGTCAAAAATTGCAATATACGGATGGATGAAGCGGGAGTTCTAAGGAAGCTGCAATTGCAAGAGCTTGAATAGATCAGAAATGACATATACAAGAGCTCCAAGATCTATAAAGAACGAACCAAAGCTTTTCACGACAAGCTAATCTCCCTGAAAGAGTTTGTGGTCGGGCAAAAGGTTCAACTTTTTCATTCCCGCCTAAAGCTATTTCCCGGTAAGCTTAGATCGAACACGGTTGGTTGGCCCTTTTATAGTTGTTAAAGTTTATGCTCATAGAGCGATGGATATTGAAAGCCCAAAAATGTCGTTTAAAGTGAACGGGTATAGATTGAAACCTTTTTATGAAGGTTTTCAGTCGAAGGACATTGATGTTATGGCTCTTGAGCCACCGCCCATAATTGATTAGCTTGGAAAGTGTCGAGCCAACAACATTAAAAAAAAGGCGCTGATTGTGATGCAACCTAATTTTACTGCTTTATTTCCCTTCCTAGTGTAGTTGTTTTGTTCGATGTGTTATTGTTTACAGGTTCCACCACCTTCAATTTTGGATTCTACCCCCCCCCCCCAAAAAAAAATAAAAGTGCATGGAGGCACCCACCTACACCAAGAACCATATATCGGGCACACGCCATCAAATCAGGAGAGATTTCTTGTTCCTTTTGTTCTTTATTGTTTTTACACTTTGCTTATATATGGTTTAGTTGTGGGGAGGGAATTGTTTTGGATTATTTGTCGACGCTTGTATAGTTGGACTAGTTGGGACTAATTTTTTCAAAATCTTGGCTATTTTTGGGCAAAATTCAAGTGACACGCATGAGTTGTTTGTTTTTCTTCTTGTCATTACATGAACACCATGGCATGAATGGTTTTGTGGCTAACATGAGTAGTTTTCATTGACACACTTGAGATAGCCTTTGTGAGATTTGCTAATTTTATAGACTAAATATGCACCTGTGAGATTTTAGAGCCATGATTGAACATTATTTTCAATCCTACTTCCTTTGTGTGTGTATTGCATCTTTCATGTTCATTTCACTCTAGAACTTGGGTTAGGACTCTTCAAGATTGTATTTAGGCAATACTAGTGTGGAAGTAAAAAAAGGTCATCATTGATGTTATTTTTTAAACCATTTAGCCTAAAAGCCAACCCTTATGTATGTATTCCTTTTTGATCACCCATTTAGAGTCTCATTACCCATTTTTGTTGTCATTACACCACATATTAACCCCTTAGCCAAACATTTCACCTACCGGACTTTGGGAATGAACTTGTGCATTTTTTAGTTAGACTCCTTGGAAGCAAGAATTGTAGTCCAAAAAGAAAAAAGAAGAAGAAGAAGAAGAAAAAGATTTGTTTAGTAAAAAAGGGCACAAAGCAAAAGGCAAGAAAACAGGAAGGAAAAAAAAAGAATAACTTGGATACCAATTTTGAAACGTAAAACAAATGTCTCTATAGTACGCTAGCTAAATAAGAGCTCAAAATGAAGCAAAATCTCATAGCTTAAGTGTATAAAATGGAAGAGTAAACATTTTTGTGCATGGTTTTATTTCCAAAGTCCAAAGTTTAGTCACTTGACCAAATTTTCCCCACCTTGACCTTTAGCCAAGTTACAACCCGATTAAAAGACGTTTTGATCTGCACTTAGTGTTGACCATCAACAATGGAGAATCGAGACCTAGTTCAAGATTATGGTAGTGTATGTGCATGTGAATAGATGCAAGAGTGTAAACACTTATGTCTCCTGACAATGTCTCCAGGTGTACCAAACATGTTAAAATCGCGAATTTCAGTGTTTGGCTCATTCTCACTTCTTCACCTTAGCCGTATTTAGGGGTGCTCAAAAAACCGACCAACCTGATCAACCCAACCCGACCAACCCGGAAAAAAACAAACTGAGGTAACCCAACATATAATCGATACAAAATTAAGACAACATTTAAGTGTTGGATCATCATCAAGTTTAGTGTGGAAGCTAGGAAGCAAGAACTCATCATCTCCACCATCTCCTTCAAGTTTTGCTAGAGATTTTCTAGGTTTTTCAAACAAAACCTAATTTGTGAGTTCATCCTCATTTCTAAAACTTTATACATGTCAAAATATGTGTTTTAACCTTATAAACATCTCCCCACTAATTTATTTTGATTTTGAAGAGTTCGACCTAAAATTTGTTTGTACGGAGATTTTAGGGTTTTGATGATTTGAGTTGGGAAATGTTAAATACGTGTATGAAATGGGTTTGAATATGTATTGGGGATTAATATGATGATTATGAACCCATTTATCTTGCAAATTGAATTTTTGGAAAAACCTAGTTTTAACTAGGGTTTGGAATAAATGAGTGTTTTGATGACATTACCTTAAATGATGGTTCCTTATGTTTCAAATGATGTTCTAAAGATGGTTTTGATAGATTTCCATTATCAACGGCTATTCGGGTTATTTGGAGTCATGATGGTAAAATAAAGGATTGCTTTGATTATATTGTGCATAGACATCTTCATGTAAATTTCAAAAGTATTGGTGTAGTACACTATGACTATGTGGTTGAGTTTTAATTGTAGTGTAATGGATCCATATATAGACACTAGAGTCTTTGTGTTTTAAATTATGGGATATTAATTTCCTTCTTGTGACACGGAATAGGCATCGGTCTTCATGGTAAGTAAGATGTAGACATGTATGGACGCGCATCGTCCCATGAGCGATAAGGTGTAATTCCATTGTGCTTAAAATGATTTCTTAGATTTGGATATCTCAATGTATAGACCTAGTGAGGTTGAAATTGAGACTCCACGGGAAATAGACTTGGAGAAGTTGAGCTTAATGTATCATATGATCATAATCCATGGGTTTGACTCCTCTAACATGACAAATAACCTACTTTCCTGTTCCGTCATTGTTTATGGAAATCGGGTCTCCCCGGTTGTTGTAAGATGTTATGGTATTATTTTGGGTTCCTTCCTATTAAATCTTCAATAATTGTGGACATCCAAGTTTATATTTCTGAAGTTATTTATTACGATTTTGTATTACAACTGTTTGTTCTTACTAGACTTTAGTCTAACACTTTTTTCTTAAAATGACATGTATAACATGTCATCCTAGTGTTGGGACTCCTCGGGTATGAGCGGAGGGTCTGTGATGAATAGTGACACTTTTTGGTGATGTTGTGTCATGGCGATTATTTTATTGCACATGATTCTTTTGAGAAGAGATAGCAACACCCGTCTTTAATCTAGACAAGATTAGTTTAGATTAGTAGGTTGTTGTATTTATCTCCTTCATTTATTATTGTAAACGCCTTACCAATTTCCCCATTTTGGGTGATTCATCTATTTAAGTTTAAATTTCTACCCATATTCAGGTTTAAACTAACCTTCAATTTTAGGGGTATTACAACTTACTCTTTGGAGCGAATGGAGCGAATAAAATAGTTTTATACCCTTCGTGAGGGGTTTGTGAAATTAGTTTGTCTTCATGGTGGGCTTGTCTTGTATGTCAATTAATACTAACCGGTTTAACTGCAATCTCATGAAAGGCTATGAATACTTTTGAAATTTTGAATTCAACTCATGAGTATGGTATCGTGCCAAATTCTTTGTGTTTTCCCGAGGACGGTCAAAGTTCTGAGTGTGGGGATATTTGATAAATATTATTTTTTACACAATTTTGGAAAAAATCGATTTTCGATTTTTCCATTTTTCCATTTTGTGCCTATTAAAGTGTTGCCAAATCCCACATATGTTTCCCTTATATTGCTTAAATTAAAAAGAAAAAAACATGCTTATGTTTTCTTTGGTCTTGTGGACACCAGATCAAGGAAGCAAAGAAGAAGAAAAATTATAAGCAACCCAAATTTTCAGCCCACAACGCAACAGCCCATGAGGAAAAAGAGAATCCAAATAAGCCCATAATCCTTCACGTATCCCTCTCTCTCGTTTGAAATCGGAAACGATGAACGGGCGTTTCTAGGCGGCCAAACCCGTCGGAGACTCGCCTAACACACTGTTTTTTTATGAAATCAATAGCCTAGTGCAAATTCTATGTGACTAAAGTCGGCCCAAAACTCTCCAGTGACACTGTGTTGATGCCTATTTCAGACTCGAGCAACTTCATACGCAGCTTTAGCCGCATCCAAGTCGCGATATTCAGCAATCAGGGACCAAATCTGTTTTTTCTACAATTTGAGCGACAGTTATTAGAGGAGTGAGGTATAAAAACATATGGAAAACCGTCGATTGAGAGGAAGTGAAAAAACGCAACAGCAATTTGGAAGGCATTCATCATCAATTTTTCATCAATTTCGGTAGTTTCTTGCATATTTCGAATTGGTAACCCTAGCCTAGTCATGGGTGGCTAATTTCTTCATTCCAACAATAGTTAAAGTTTTGGGTTAGATGCAATTGATTTGAGATTACATTGTAGTTGATTAGGACATGTTCATTTGTTGGATTCCTTTGACTAATTTATATTTTACTTGAATATTGGGTGATTTGGCCAATTTCTTAATGTTCATGTGAATGTGTGTTAGTCAAACTTCTAAATACATAACTGTTTAGATATTTCGGCAAAGTGACAATTGAACCTACTTGATTTCAATAAGGTTTTCGAGATAGGTTCATGAAATCTAGCAATCAAGGTCATTTTAAGTCGAACTTGCGAGCTTATAACTTTGAATTGGTGTTTTTCTCATCCGGTAAAGCTAACTGCACCTAGGAGTTTAAAATCTTGTTTATTCTCCTATTTGCGATTAAGATTCGATTAAAGAGCTTATGTTAATCGATGTTTTGTTAAGGAAAAACTTGGATTGTCAGAGCTTGTTGGAAATTTTTACCAATTTGAACTTGTCCGTTTCGTTACAAATATAGGATCGATGATAGGTGTGTGTGTGTCTTTATCAAAGTAGGCTATTGTTGGACGTTTAATCTATTGCATTTTTATAATCTTTTTGATTCGTATGTTAGTTTTAAATCAATTCAATCACCCCCCCCCCCCTTTTTGCAATTTAATTTTTATCAATCGTATTTGTGCTTGAGTTGACCGACATTGATAGCTAGACTGAGTCCCTGTGGATTCGACCCGACTTACCACTATTACAATTTTAATTGTTAACAAAGGACTAGTTGGATAAATATTATTTGGTGGACTCGGCATCCGTCAGCGAAGGATTGTGTGAGAAGTTGAGATCAACATGAGAAGTGGATCTGAATCGTCGTTCACTTTTAAGCAAATTCCCTCCCATGAATTGCGGCTTAGAAGTGAATTGATCTGGTGCATCTTAGTGCATCTCATCCTAATGTGCATTCATTTCTCATCCAACGGTTGATAACCACTTCTCACGATAATTGCAACTTCTCACCGGAACCCAACCCTATATATGTGTATATATGTATATATATATATATGCCGCCTTAGGGCACGCCTTGAAAAACATTGTGGCCTCGCCATAACTCGTAAGGCTTAAGGCTTGACCTCGCCACCACGCCACGCCTCACCTCATTTAGAACCTTGATTAGGATTGGTTCAAGGGTGGAGAACCTTTTTTACCCTTCTCAAGATAACTACTATTCTTACCGGAAACAAAGCCTACATTGAGATTGGTTCTGACGACCCTCCTCTCTTTAAAGCTTCTTTAATAGTAAAAAACTCACCTTAGGGGCTTTTTGGCAGTTGCTGAATTGTTTGATGTTGAATGGGTAATTGGTTAGAATGGTTAAGTGGTCAGAATGATTAAGATGCACTATATGATATAGTGTAGAATGAAATATGGTTGTTTGGTAATTGTTCTGAATAGACAGTCTGAATGACAACAAATTACTATTTTAACCATCTGTATGATCTAGCTCTGAATGAAATATTGTTGTTTGGTAAATATCTGAATAAAACAATTACTTTGCAAATATAAGTACATATAACATTTCATATTAATCCAAACAATGTTCAAATGACATATAAGAGACTTCGTTTAAAACAAGTCAACAAGAATACCAAAACTTTGTAAATACTAAAATATGATCACTACTATATAATAATTCAATCACATGACATATACACGAAAAGATCATAATAATATTACTATAAAACATAAACACACTGGATTTTACAGATAGTATTAATTGCTGAAGAATTTCTTCCCGTCTTCGTAGCTCTGATCAAGCTACCTTCAAACACTTGTATGATTTCCATGATCTCATAGAATTTTGACCCTTTCGACCACGAATAAACGACCTCCATAATATCAGCCTCCAAAGAGTCCTCCATAAACTTCAAAAACCATGCATGCATTTCTTTTTGCAATTTCATTCCTAGTTCATAAGTGACTCTCAACCAACCATAAACCTATCAATTGTTGGTAAAGAGTTTCCAGTCTTTGATATTGAGCACAGAGTTGAAAACATGCTGCAAATGATGACCCTAATCAACCAACTTATCAAGAAAGATAACACCATATTTAAGTTAATACCCGTTGGGATTCAAACGCAGTTGGAAAAAGTAACTCAAAACTTGTATCTAATTATAGAACTTGGCCGATTCAAATCAAGGTATAATATAGCATAGGTAGAGAAAAAAAGAAATTAGTTGCTTCTTTTGAGCTTGAACTAAGTCTCAGCACAATGAGCATGAGCAATTCCCAACTAACCCTTGCAACCACATCCAAGCTGAACCAAAATCGATTCCTTCATCTTGCCATCAACTCCTCTTTTTCCTCTAAATTACCATCTAATACCCCATTTGCTTTATTCTTATCATCAATGGAAATTGACTCATCTATTTTTTTTTCTTGAATTTGATCACACTTTCCTATAGAACAACTTCATTAACAACCATTGTTGAACTACTAGAGCTCTCACTACGTTTCTGATCATGAGCGATGTCTTCAATTGAACGCCAAAAATGCCGACAACTCGAACACGAACAAAGTAAATTAGCATAAAGTAAAAGTGACAGATCTAAGTACGTAATTAAAGATTTGTTTTCATGTGTTGATCCGTCACTTTATTCCACTCAAAACAAGATAATTTGAATAAAGATTGGGAGGTGGGTATGTATAGAATAGATATAGTTGTATATATGGGATGATGATTAAAAAAAACTTAATCTTGATTTAATTTCGATAACATCAAAGTAACAAAACAACACCAGAAAAATCCCAAACTAAAGAGATCCGGATATCGATTCTTACTTTTTGTTTAGGGGACGATCTAGGTTAATATATGAAAAAGAAGACATGGATCCCCTGAAGAGAGAAATCGCATCTCGAAATTATGTCAAAAATCAGACGCTAGTACCCTCATATCCACATACGAATTCCTTAAAATTTAGAACAAAGGGTTTTAAGGGTACAAGCAAGAAAGTTAAAAAGACGAAATCCAATCAAAATTTCCTTACCAATTTCTGACAATCATCATCCGTAAACGAAGAACGTACAAAATCTTGGATATAGTTGTATATATGTAAGTGTGTGTGTGAAGAATTGTCGATCAGAAACAGATGGGATGATGATTTATAGAGAGCAACAGGAATTAGAGGAAATGTGGGATGATTGTAAACGACATTCAAGAGAAAGGTAACAACCTAGCTTCCATGGGTACAATAGGCCCAACATCCATTGAAGAGGTGTATGGAGGTTGTCGTCGGTCGGTCGGTTCTCAACTTTCAAACATTAAACCTTAAATCGATGATTTCAACTAGATCAGTAGCCTTTAAATCGATGGTTATGAATCGAGCAAGAAAATAGATCGATTGTGAGAGATAAGCCTATTCAGGGGTTGTTTGGAATTGCTTATTTAAAAAACTTATGCTTTTTTTAAAAGTGCTTATTAACTTATGTGGTGACAAGAAAGAGTTTTATAAAAAGTGTTTGGATTAGCTTATTGTGGTACCAAAACATAATAAGTTAATAAGTTGTTATTTAGGGGTGTTTGGTATTATTTATACATGTAAAATAATCAAAAAAGACATATGTTGTTTCAAATAAGTTGATAAGTCAGTATGGACTAACTTATTAAAAACAACTTATCTGCATTGTAACATCCTCCGTCCCCATGGTCCGGAACGGGTGATGTCTCTAACGGGACTTAACATAAATACGCAACTAATTCTGAGCTATTAATAAACTCTAAACATATATTACAATCCAAAATATCTCACTTCAAAAAGTGTTTATAAACTTAGAACGTTATATGAATAAGGTGAGTCTAAGAACTCCAAAATTTCATGCTCGATATCAAGTCCCGTACCCGTAAATATCACTTCGAACCTGCCGTGTCAGAAAATAAAAACACGGCTGAGCACAAGGCTCAGTTAATGGATTATAATATAAGTTCAAAAATAACAATAAACACATCAATAACAACGCGGAAGACTTAAAAATTCAATTCGAAAAAGTTCTTGAAACTTAGTTCATATTTCATTTAATTCAAAAGAAACGTTCAGTAATATAATCAAAAGCAATAATCTCAAGAACGGTTCACATTTTAACTTCAAAACGTAATATCAATAAAGTAAGTCAATTCCGGTTGTGTTCGTGGGATGGCCAAACCAGACGAACTATTAGGTCGGTGTACGGGCACACACACTTGAATCTCCGTGAATTTAACCACGGTCACATGTTCTATGGGTAAAAATTCTAGGATCGATCCATCTGCCCTATAGCCAACAAAGTCGGCCTAGTCCCCAGAGTGAGTTCACGTAAGCCACTAATGGGCTTAACTCTGGTGAACCGAGTTCACCTGCAGGACGCCATGACAACAAAGCCGCCATAGAAGGCATCCCAAATAATGTGTCCATTTATTGGGTTGTTCTAAAAACAACGAAAACCAAACATATGCCACCTACCCGAATGGCGTTCATAAAAATCAAATTCAATATAGTTCACAAGTTTCGTAAACAATTTCATACTATACATATTTTAATAAAACGCTAAAATGTTCAACAAATGATTCATAACTCAACCTCAATATGAGACAACAAAACACGAAAATGTTCAAACATAAGATTCAAACCAAAATCAATGTGTATGTGTGTGTATATATACCTTTCGTTGATTATGTTCAGTTGATCAATCACAAGGCGGTGAACCACCTTTAGAAAGGGTCAACTACAACAAATAGTTGCCCACGATTCAAAAGAAATGAAATCCATACCTTAACCGAATTGAGACGTAACACACGATCAACCGAGACTTGCGACGAAGTTTAACTCGTTCGATTGTCTATTTAAACCACGAATTATTATTACTCGCATAACATAGAACTCAACGGTTATTATCCCAAGCTTAATCACGAAACTTTATTCTCTTAGGCATTAAACCGAACACTAGGTATGCAATTTACCGTATAACCAAAATATCATCAATTTGATTCTAAACTTTATCCTATTTCAATTTTGACCAAAACAAACATTCCTAAACACGTATTTGATTATAACTTTGCAATAACACATCATAATCTACCAACCAACTTCAACTACCCTAACCTACCAACTTAAATAACTTAAGAAGAAATTTATACCTCTTGGAAGGATTCGAAGCGTAGATTCCGAATATGTAATTGTTTCTTTGATTACTTAAACGTATTGAGAGATATTTTAGAGAGAAGGTAAGAGAGTTTTAGAGAGAGAGAGAAAGAGAGACATACATCAATTTGATGGCGGTGATGGAGTTAATTGAAAAAGATGGATACGATGGATGTAATATACTCTTATGGTTATATATTTGGTTAATTGATGTTTTTAACCTCTCAACTATATTTGGTTACCATTTTTAATTACAGTTCAATTCGGGTAAGAATAATTTATACGTTTTTAAAACCGAGTCTTACATGCATTGACAAAAAGTCATAAGCAGTTTTTTTCCTCAAACCAAATACTAGAAATAACTTATTTGTGGTGACAAAATGAAATAAGCAGATAAGTCATTTAAATAAGCAATCCTAAACACTAGGGGTGAGCAAATTGTTTGGGTTGCAAAAGAAACGCACCTTATATATATATATATATATATATATATATAAACGGGTTATTCGGGTCATTTTCGAGTTGAAATTTTTGACCCTGACCTTACCCGTTTAACTTTCGTGTCGTGTCGTGTTAACCCGTTTACTTAAATGGGTTGAAATGTATTACCCAAACCCGTTTATTTCGTGTCGAGTTCGTCTCGGGTTAGCGTGTCGTGTCATTTTTTGCCAGGTCTACACTGTTACCTACACTAGTCACACCACATTTCCTACCCATTGTCGCCCCCTGCATCTACATAATGTTCTTATTACCCCTCATATCATTAAAAACCTTATTTTTGTTAGACAATGTACTAAAGACAACAAATGCTCCATTGACTTTGATGAGCTTGGTTTTTCGATCAAGGATCGACAGACTCACCAAACCCTCCTGAGGTGTGTCAGCTCTGGGGACCCTATCCTGACTCTTCGTCAAAACCTACCCCTATTGCCCTTGTCTCAAGTGCTTCACTGTGGCATCAACGTCTTGGTCATCCTGGTGCCCGTGTTCTTCAGTCTTTAAGTTCACATAATTTTTTTCTTGTAATAAATGCTTTACAAGCACAAACTATCAAGCCTATCAACTTGGGAAGCATGTTCGGATCCCATTTATTATTTCTGAGTCTGTAGTTAATTCTAGTCTCGAACTTGTTCATTCTGATGTTTGGACTTCACCTATTCGAAGTATTAGTGGATCTCATATTATGTCATTTTTGGATCATTTCTCTTATTTCCTATGGGTGTACCCTTTACACAAGAAATCCGATGTGTTTGCCATTTTTTTGCATTTTCGCTCATATATTAACAACCAATTTAACCGTGAAATTAAAGCTTTTCAATGTGACCATGGTGGCAAGTTTGAAAATCAAAAATTATGTGATTCTTTGCTCAAAATGGTATTCAAATGCGCTTTTCTTGTCCCTAAACGTCCCAACAAAATGGAAAATCCAAACGCATTATTCGCACCATTAATAATGACATTCGCACTCTCCTACTTCATGCTCACCTACCTCCTATCTAGTGGGTCGAAGCTCTACATATGGCAACACATCTCATAAATATAACCCCTTCTACAACCTTTAACAACGACATCCCCTTTACCAAATTATTTGACAAATCACCTTCTTACTCTCATCTTCGCGTCTTTGGGTGTTTTTGTTATCCCCACCTCACCACTCCACATAAACTTGCCCACTGTACACCCCGTGTGCTTTTCTTGGCAACCCTTCTCAACACAGAGGCTACCTTTTTTCACGACCTCTCCACCAAACGGATAATCATCTCTCATCATGTCGTCTTTAACGAGATTATCTTTCCAATTCGCTCCACGACTCCGTCTCAACCTTCGTCCTGCTCCTTTCTTGAGGAAGGATTGGATCCCTCTCCTCTCACTCGCATCCTCTCATCCCCTCCACTCCACCTGTGGCTACACACACCCTTACCACCCCACCTGATGGCGCTTTACCCTCTCCCTCCATCCTAGCCAACGACCCCTCCCCCACCTCCCAACCACCTACCACGACAACACATCCCGACCCACGTATTACCTCCACCCACCCCATGATCACCCGAGCCTAACACGGAATTTCATACATGATTCATGATTGCATCATCTTCACTCCTTTCAACGGGTTCTGCGGTATGTCAAAGGCACATTAGATTTTGGATTACAGCTCCATGCCTCTACGACCACCAGACTCATTGAATATTTTGATGTTGATCGGGGTAGATGCTCGACAATTGGTTACTATATTTTTCTCGGTGATAAACTCATTTCCTGGTCATCTAAGCGTCAACCCATTGTTTCCGCTCAAGTGCCGAAGCTGAATATCGCGGGTTGGCAAATGTTTTTGCTGAAACATGTTGGCTTTGTAATCTTCTTCGTGAACTTCACTCACTATTGCCCAAAGCCACGATTGTGTATTGTGGTAATGTGAGTGTTGTGTACCTGTCTACTAACCCGGTTCAACATCAACGCACGAAGCACATCGAAATGGACATTCACTTTGTTCGCAAAAAGGTTGATGCGGGTCAGATACGTGTACTTCATGTACCTTCTAGTCTTCAATACGCTGACATCTTCCCGAAAGGCTTACCTTTCTCTCTGTTTTCTGACTTTCGCAACAGTTTGTGTGTTCGTTCTATCACTCCCACTCCAACCGTCGGGGGGCGTATTAGTGTATATCATATTAGTGTACATCATTGTAGCACATGTATTCGGACCATGGTCCATATTGTATTCTTGTAAATATATTTTGTAAATAATTGGATGAATCTCAATTATTAGGAAGCAATCATTTCTACAACAAAGAGTGTTTTGATGAACGTTTTGGAAGTGATTAAGTTGCAATAATCAAATTTAATTTTATAATAAAGAGATTTGTTAATTTTGATTATTTAATGGTAAATAAACAATTTTGGATAATCATGTTGATATTACCGTAGGAAAACAAAGGTAAAATTACGCATTTACCGTTATGCACTAGTGGTGTCCACGGTTCGGTTCGTTTCGGTTAGTAAGACTCATGTGAACCAAATCACATGAGGCGGATACTTGGTTATCCGAACAGAGACTGAACTGTGGGATGAACCGAACGATGTTAGTCGGTTTCCCGCGATTCGGTTCATAGTTACCCGAATTTATAGGAAAATATTATTTGTAATATAAAAATAATACCAAAATAGGAAATTTAAACCAATTACATAACAAATACATAAAAATAATCCAAGAAAAAAAATTGAAATAAGTTTTATTTGTTTAAAAATATCCACTATTTAGTTGATGACTATTTAAAAATTAAATGGTCAATATTAAAAATAATATTATTAATTGTTATATATATTTGTTCGGATTGGTTACCCACAGGTACTTATAATTTAAAATCGAAACCGACCCGTGAATATCCGTTTTTTTGGTTTCGGTTTTTTCGGTTTCGGATCAAACGGTTCGACTCGATTTCTCGATTTTCCAGTTTTTTAGAACACCCCTATCATGCACCTTTCTTTTAAGTTGTTTTATCTATTAGTTTACTAAAACTCAAATTTACCAATTAAAAGTTATCGCATTCCAAAATGATTTATTGTAACTTCAAACAATAAAAACACATCTAAACATGATTTCATGCATCACGTTTTACAACAATTGATTTAAATATCATATCATTGGATTTATAACATTGGATTTTGTTTTTACAGTTTAAAAACTGCAAAATCTTCCTTCTTTATGGTTTCAATTTTGCTTTGAATATGGCCCCTAACGTTAATGACCATTAACTAATTCCGTTAAATTAAATGTCCCTTATGCATCTTTCATGTGAGAGAATTTTATTCATATTACCCTTTTCTTTATTAGTTTTTTTATTGTACAAATTTACACCGCAAATGTATATTGCATTAAGAAAAATAAAGAGTTAAAAACTTATTAATCAACCGGCCACCGCCCCTTCCCCCTTTCATCTTCTTCCGCGTCAGAACACAGAGGCTGAGCAATGCCCTCACACTGAGCCATGATCACCAGCTAAACACAAAGGTTGAGCGAGAACATGAAGGTTGACTGAGCCAACACATGGTGGCTAGAGAGAGAAAAATAGGTGCAAAGAGTTTTTATTCTTGAAGAACATAAACAAAATTACATCGCTACCTATTTCTTCTCGGTCCTTATTGTGACCATTAGGAATAAAGACTAAGGGACCATTCAAGGGCGGAGCCAGGATTTTGGTACAGGGGGAGCATCAAGCGTAGATAAGAATTGTCTCCCCATATCGCTTCTTTTCTCTCGTCCCTTGTCCCTCGTCCCCTTATACCATTTTTGGTTACTTTTTGGTTACTTTACAACTAAATAATTCAATCTACGGACAAAATAACTACCCACTATTTAGGTATCTTTGGTATTTGTTAAAGTTTCTGGTTTGTGTGAATAATTAAGTCGAGTATTTGATTTGTGGGCAAAAATGATACTAATACGATGGTAAGGGCTTGCTCAAATTCCTTGGCCAATCCTTAATTTCTCAGCTGATTCACGCACCTATCAATTTACCAAGTATTCTCTACATCTAGTCATAACTCAATTGAAGTTTAGCATAAAAGTTTTAAGATCGATACATAAATCAACAACATAAACTCATAAAGAATTCCTCATTAATCAGTATGGAAAAAGATTAAAAAAAAACAAGAAGCATCAAGCATTTAACTGATCAGATGATTCATCTCACTTGACAAATTTTTAAACTAAAAAAAACCTAACCTCCAATTGCAAATGTAGAAACGGTGATGGAGACTTGGAGAAGGTAACAACTAACAAGTGAAAAACATCAAGCTTCACAAAACCAACCCAAAATTGAGGAGTATAAACAACCAAAAATAAACAGGGGAGATGAAATCCTGGTCTGGCTCTCGCAGACAGTCACTCCAGTCCAGGCGACAGAAGAGGGGTGAGGTTTCTTCCTTCTTCACGACAGGGATAGCCGGACAGGTGTTTAGAAAAAATAAAGGTTAAAGGAATGGCAGTAGCAGCGTGTTCGATACTCACACTTTAAGTTAAGCGGGTATGGACTATGGACCACGGAGTATTGGATTTAGAGTTCACAATACAATTATTTATTTATTTTAGTGGGCCTGAATAGAGAGGAGGAGGTGGAGCCTAGTCCATCAAAATCTAATTATTAATATATTACAAAAAAAAAATAATGAGGAGGTGCCAATGCACCTTCTGCTGCAAAGGTACCTCCGCCACTAGGACCATTATCATTACCTTATTGATTGAGCATGGTAAGAACTGAGAAGCTTACCCAGTAAGAGACAAGACAAGGATGTCTTACCCGGTAAGTGCTTACCAGGTTTAAGATGCTTATCAACAATCCATTTTTATAACAAATGATGTTACACGATAAGGTAAATAAATGTAAATCTTTTGCCGGTAAGTGTTTACTTGGTAAGAATTTGTTAAAGGCCCCTAACTCCAAAGCAAATTCGAAAATAAAAAATATTTCGTAATTTACAAAATGTGGTGACGAAAAGCAAAGCAATAGAAAGAAAGGTTTGGATCATATTTCTTAGGAGAGGCCGTTTCCTATTTTGTGCCGAAGCTATTTATAAAGCACAAGCTGAACACTGCCAAAGTTTTTCAAGGAGGTTATCTTGACGTAGGTCTACCTCTTGCAAATGGATCTGCCGGTTCACCAATCATTGATGGTTCTAGAACCGCTAAGGGTTCCATTTGCGGTGAAAGTGGAAATAGTAGTAAAAGCGAGCAAACCTTCTTCTGGTTGTCTTTGCACCCCTACCTCCTTTTATCACTGAGCGGTCAGATCAATTAACGAGGTTTTGGATCGATACAATAATAACTGCTTACTTATGTCATGATTCAATTACATGACGAAATATAATAATTCTAAGAGAATGTTTGATTAGAGGTATTAAATAATAATCAATGAAAATAAAAATAAAAATAAAAAAATATATTTGATTTTAATAAACTCATTTATCTAAAAACCCAAATTTACAATCCATGTTAAATTGAAAGAAATGAAAATTAATTCCTATTTTTGTTCCTTAGCCTAACCAAACCGTCCATAAAACAATTTACAATCATGATTCACGATGGTTTATTTAAATAAAGAAAATAAAAAACAAATAAAATTTCTAGAAATGGGTCATGGACTCATGGTGTGGTCAAAATAAGAGGCTACGTTATTAGCCGACATACCAAAGTCTTCGGGAAAAAGTATACTTAAATAAATTTATTTTTATTTAATATAATAATGAATTTTTATGTTGGAATCACAAATGAACGTTTATTAATTTTGAACGTTAAATAACAAATTTATCAATTTCAAGACTACAATTATTTTATTTTTTTAGCATCTTTAACAGTTTTTCCAAAAAAAAATGGAAAAACAAAAGTCAAAATCTCCTAAAAAATTTATAACCATCTCCAACAACTTCTCTATTTTAAAGATAAATTATTGATTATATTATTAAAATATTTTATATATTTAATAATATACTTTCCTCTCACCTAAACAATTTATTTCAAAGTTTTTCATTGGTGGAATGTGATAAAAAATAATTTCCCTCTCTTGGTAATTATTTTTTGGGATATCTCCAAATTTGGAGAAAAATGTATTATCTCTCCTACTTTCTCCGTTTTAGAGAAAGTTCTATGGAAATTGTTGGAACTCATTTTACACCTAAAATCTCTATTTTCTTCATTTTCTCAAAAATGGAGAAGTTGTTGGAGATGCTCTAAGTTAACTATTAACCAGATAATTAGTTGATAAAATAATTATTTTTGATAAAAACTAGCTAACAAAGTATTTAAAAAATGTAAAATGATCAAAAAGTACATGTTAAAAAGTTTGTCAACATTAACATTTAATAATATAATTAAAACAAATCACTAATAATATAATATGTTAATTATTGCAAAGCAAAATGGTAAAAGAAAAAAGTTAAATAATAGAGTACAATACATTTTTAGTCCAAGTGGTTTGTTTAGAACTTCTGATTTCGTTCTTATGGTTTTGAAATTACGATTTTTATCTCTATTATTTATAATTCATTACCTTTTTTATTCTTGTGGCTTAATTTTTATGGCTTTTTTCATCCATATGGTTTTACAATTCATTTACATTTTAGTCCTTTATAATTAAAAGTAGTGTTTTGGCCTCAAGGACGAAAATCTAAATGAATTGCAAACCATATGGACGAAAATTGAAATTTCAAAACCACAAGAACAAAAATAGCAATTTTTAACAAACAATAGGGACTAAAAACGTAATTTTCTCTAAATAATATAATATGTTAATTAATAGAATAGTAAATTACATATTTGGTCCATGTGGTTTATGTGTTTTAACAGCCTGGGTCCCTACTTTGAAATATTTATGGATTGCATTCTCGTGGTTTGTATTTTATAACGCCTTGGATCCCTATCACTAGCTCTATTAAATTTTTTCTGTTAAGTAGGTTAATTAAGAAGGCATTTTGGTCATTTTAATCATAATGACCAAATATGTAATGAAAAACACATGGTCCAAACATGTAATTTAATCTCTAGCTTTTACCCGTTAATAAAAAAACAAAAAAAATAAACCAAAAATCATTTAAAAAAACCCAAAAATATCTCCAAATCTTAATCTTCATCACCGGAGAACTAGACCCTAGCCTATATCTCTCCAAATCTTCATCTTCACTTATGTCACTCCCCCTCCCCCTTATGTTCTCCTTCGCACAAACACATAGGTCATTCCCCTTTTGCAGAGGCGTACCCCTCCCCCTTATGTTCTCCTTATGCAACGATGTACCCCTCCCCCTTTTGCAGCGATGAAGATGGTTTTTGCCGGTGAACCAGGGGTCTCAACTGTAACACCCGGTTTTTCGGTAGGTTATTTTCCTTCATTTTCCTTTCCATACTTTCCTTCTTTTGGTATGGAACCCTTGGGGAGTTTACCTTCAACTTCGGGTATTGACCTTGTATGTGCCGATGCTTAGAAATTGATTTTCGAAGGTCGGGAAGGCTTTCGGCGACAGTGCCACGCGATAGTGACAGTGGCACTATCGTCGAGGCACAATCGCGGTGAGTGTTGGAGCCACGGTACAATCCTTGCGATTGTGACCGCGATAGTGACAAGTGTCACCATCGCAGGGCACTATCGCTGGAACGTACTGCGAGTGGGTTGTAGCAGGCGATAGTGCCCCACGATAGTGACATATGTCACTATCACCGGGCAAGGTCGCGGTTTGGAAGTATAAAAACGACCCAACTGGTCCATTTCTCATTTATTGCAAGTGTGGAGCTAGTAGGGCGATTTTGGGAGCGATTTTGGGTGCCCTAGGTGAATTTTTCCTCACCTCTCTCTTCATTTATTCCTAGATAATGTTATCCTAAGATCATTTACTTCTCATTCTAGGTGGTTAAGTGTTTATTGTGAAGATCTCAAAGTTCTAAAGTGCTAAATCTCTCAAACTAGAAATTGCTAGGGTTTGGAATAAACCCATTGTGAGTTCATACTTCCTTTTATTAAACTTTATACACATCAAAATGCATTTTTGACTTCTAAATATCTCCTTGTTTACATTTTCATTGTTGGTGAGATTTTGACCTAACTTGGTATTTTGGAGATTTTTAGGGTTCTTACCATTTTATAAAGTAAAGAAGTATTCTATGTCTTGGAACTATAAATATGGATGTTTTCATATTTTGATGAGTAAATGTTCAACCTATGGCATTTTAGCCATGATTATGTTTTAAGCATATTATGAGTATTTGGGTGAAAGGATTTTGGTAAAAAGGGAATAAATTGTTTAACCTTGAGGAAATCCATATTTCATTAAGATGGTTTTACATATATTTGGAAATGAGAAAATAGCTTTGTGCTTCATGTTTGAGCTTTGTATTTTCTTATCAGCAGTTAACCATAAAAATGTGATTTGGAATCTAAGTGGTACTATGAACTATATGTTTGATTATAGTTGATTATAGTTGGTCACAAGTGTTATTGTGACAAGTCTAGACTATTACTAGTGGATCCATAGGTATAGAGTCGACTTATTATTTGGGGGTAATTCCCGTATGTAGCTAGTTGAGACATTGAGCCCTAGGGTGGCAACTTGGTACGGTTATGTGGGACCGGATACTAGCCGTGAGTCGTAAATTTAAATCCTAGCGAATGAGCATGACTAGGGATCATTAGGTGCCCTCCCCCACATCTTAGTACGAGCCGGCGTGTTCGTGGCCTTGGTCCTAGTATAGTGAGCTCAAAACTTGGAAAGTGGCTTACTTTTTGTTTCGCCACAATCCTTGGAATTCGGGTTTTTCCCGTCATCGCAAGATGAAGTCTGGGCCAGAAGGTCACTATGTGCTCATCAAACCATTTACAAAGACGGTTGTCGAAAACAATTTATTCATGTTGCATTTAATTCTTCTTACTATCTTTCATATAAACTGTATGTTCTCACTAGGCTTTAAGCCTAACACTTTTTCTCAAATGATGTGTATAACAGGTTCCCTTAGCGGCAGGTCGTCAAGGGGTTGAGAGAAGAGTGTGGTCTCTTGAGGCCATTTTTGTATGATAGATATTTTGGAGTATTGGCGTTTAAAACAATTACTTTATTTTTGTGATTTGGGTTGACAACCTATGTAATCTAGATAGAAATGGTTTAGATTAGTTTGTTGTCGTTTCCCATGCAACCTTACAGGTTTTGTCAACGCTTACTCATTTACCCTTTTTGGGTGGTTTGCTCTATTTATAAACGTTATATTGCTGAATTTTCAATTTTCAAAATTACCCGAATTTTTAGGGTGTTACCCCCTTGATGTTGGCGACCTTAAGGCCATGTCCAGATCTGCTTAGGGGTGTTAAACGGAGAGATTTCAAACGGATGAACACATATCTGCTTAGGTGGTGCCAAATTACGTTCTCGTCAAACGGAGAGGCATACCTCTCCCCTTTATGTTCTCCTTATGCAACGGCGTACCCATCCCCCTTTTGCAGCGATGAAGATGGTTTTTGCCGGTGAACCAGGGGTCTCAACCCCTTGACGTCGGCGACCCTAACCCATTTCCATATCTGCTTAGGGGTGTCAAACGGACAGATTACAAACACATGAACACAGATCTGCTTGGGGTGCCAAATTTCGTTCTCTCGATAAGCATTTCTCGTAAACTACATGAACGATTTCCACAACACAGATCTACGGTTCCAGCGAAAACCCCCTTCCATTTTCTGTTTTTATTTTTGAAGATATGGCCTACCTATTTTTGAAGCAGGTAACAAGTTTTGTTGGGTTTTTGAAGATCTTGTATATCAAGATCTGTGTTTCTTTTTGTTTCTCAAAATTAGGATATAAAGATATACATACATAGGTTTGGGTTTTTGGTTTTCTTGTAAAAACTTGTTGTGTATCTTATGTTTTGTACAATGTTTTTAACAAAAAAAACTAATATACACCGATTTATTGTGTTTGTATTTGAGTTTGAGGGTTATGTTATGTTCTTGATTGTGGATTTGATCAGAGGAAAGACGAAGAAGTACACATGGTAATATGATTTCTTGGTTCATCTAATTTCTTGGTTCATCTAATTTCTTGGTGTTCATGAAGATCTGGTTTTTTGTACATATAATTTCTTGGTGTTTGTTTTTGTTGTTTTTATTTTATGTAAAATGAGGAAAATGCATAAAACGACCAAACTACCCATCATGTGCCTTGCACATGAGCTCTTTAACGGAGAGATTTCAAACGGAGTTAGCGATAAGGACCCAAGGCGTTATAAAATGCAAACCACAAGGATGCAATCCATAGATATTTCAAAGTAGGGACCCAGACTGTTAAAACACATAAATCACAGGGACAAAATATGTAATTTACTCTTAATAGAATATTAATTATAAATTATATATATATATATATATACTACATTAATAAACATTTAGGAAAAACTCTTAAGTGCAACTCATAATACATAAGGTACAACTATTTTATGCATAAAATACAAAATCTCTTAATTACAACATATTATGCATAAGGTACAAATTGAAAGTCTTTTAGTTTACACAGACACAAAAGGACAACCTTTCTTCATCCATCTACCTAACTCTGAACAAATACTTCAATTTTCAATTCACACCAAATTTAAATTAATTCAAAATTCATTTTTCAACTCAAAATTTCAAATTTGAAATCCTCTCTTACTCTTGAAATCCTCCGGGAACTTTGAGTCGAGAAATCAGATTTTGAGGGATGTCAGTTGTGAAGTCAAACCAGGCGAGATAACAGCGATTGCTTGTCCAAGCGGTGCCAGAAAAACGACATTGCTCGATATTCTTCCCAGAGTTATCCCTCCCTGCAAAGTCTCCGATCAGGTTCTGGTTAATGACCGACCAATGAACCACAACATATTCCGGCGAGTTTCAGGATATGTAACACAAGAAGATCTTCTGTTTCCTTTTCTTATTGTTGAAGAAACACTCCTTTATAGTACACTTTTACGGCTCCACGGTGAACGCACCGACACGAAAGCTAGAGTCAGAGACTTGCTGGAGGAGCTCGGGTTACAAAATGTCACTGGAGAAAGAATCGAGGCAGGAACTCACCACGGGATATCTGGCTATGAGAAACAACAGCCTCGCTCCCTAACTCAAATTCGAATTCTTCATTTTTCTCATGGAGTTCTTTGTCTCCTTTGACTAAGCATAATTGTATCATACGCATATTAAACACCTATTTGATGGAAACAATTTTGTTTGGATCTTCTATGTTATAAGACAAAATGGTATCTGCAAGCTCACTATTCGATTGAATGTGCCATGAACTTCTAACAATTTTTTTGTATTAGCATTAAAGACCGACCATGAAATAAGCACTAATTAATGAGAAGAATTTGCAATTCCTTTGAGACATGTTCATGATAGAAGTCTAGATCAAGATCATTTCCTTTAGTCCACTTCTCTTTAGGCATATTTAGTTTCATTAAAAATCATGCAGACATTTAGGACGCATATGTATTTTCTAGGATAACATGTCATTTCAAATAGTTGTCTTTCTAAAGAGGATCTATCTGAAGTTGAGCTTTCACAATGTCTTTTTGGTTCTATTAATAATTTCGTATGTGTTTTCTAGGCTAATATAGAGGTCAGTTCGTTTACTAAGATCGTTCATTGATTGTGTTTTAGGACTTATGGGCTGTTTACCTAAACACGGTCCCGTAAGCGCATATCGGTAAGATTCAACACTATCTTTTACTTTGTCGGGTATGTAATACAAAATACTTGGTGTTTGATGATCCATTTAAGATGTGATCCCAGATTTCAAGCAATAACAACAATTAAGATCAAAAAAAGATGAGAATCTAGAGAGAAATTGAGTCACAAGTTTTGCGTAGTCATATATCTCACTTGAACATTACAAACATGAATGATTGAATGAGTTACAATGACTTACTTACAAAACAAGACTAAAGGAAATACTTATATAGGGTCAAACAAAGACTTGACCTCTACACAAGTTTACAATGAAAAAGTCAAATAACAAAGTAAACTAACTTGACAAATTGACTTAAAACAAGATCTAACAATCTCCCCCTTTTTGATCAATTTGCAAGTCTTCAACTGGTCTACTTCTTCATGCAAGTCCTCCTTATATCCATGTAGCCTTCAAACATTCTGATGGCTAGTCTGAGTCTGATTCTGTCTTTGACAGCATCAATAACATTCTATGTCCAAATCCTTTGAATCCTGGGCATATGATCATTTTCATCAAGTCTCTGTTTTTCACTTTCCTCATGCTTTGCTTGCAACTTCACAACAACCTCTTTCAGTGTACCATCTGAATACTTTGGAATTTCTGCAGCTCTCATGAATCTTTTCTGCTTCTTGTCAACATTCTCATACACAACTCCAAGTTCTAGCTTTCTTAGAACTGTGTAGAGAGAAGTTTCTTCTAGCAGAGGATGAGTCATATCAGGTGCAAGCAAGTTGATTCTTTAATGATTGGTCTCAATACCTAACTGGAAGTCATAGCAGTAGGTAGAGTAGATATGTCTTTTAATGAACCTCTTGATGGTGTCTAGAGCAAACACAACTTCAGGATATCTTATAGTTCTCCCTCTAAAATCATGATACATAAACTCAATATCTCTGAAATTCAGATTTGCAAAGTCAGCTTCATTAAAGACATAAGTCTTCAAATCCTTCCTTTGAACAGTAAATTCAGGATACCAGATCTTTTGATATTTCTTCATAATAACTCTGTTGACTTCCAAAATCTCAGCTCTACTTCTGACATCTTTACAGGTTCTTCCAGTTACTTGAAGCATCTTGACATACTCTTGCTAATACTCAGGAGATTTATCTTGAATCCCCAAGAGTTGAACTTGATCAATCTGTCTGATGTAGCTAACAAAATCTTGACACCTTCCTCAAGATATGGGACTCTTAAAGCTTTTCTGATCCTTTTGATTTCTTCCAAGGTAGGACCAAACTCATCATATCCTGTATATGGAGTAGAACCCTCTACAGCAGTACCTGAAGGACCTGCTTATGGTTCTTGAACAATGGGCTTATGTAGAGGCTCTCTCACAAACTCTTCTTGACATTCAGGACTATCAGGATTTTTCTGATAAGGTAACTCTTCTTTAACATTTGCATCAGAATCCAGATTGACAGTAGGCTCAAAATCATCAGTTTGACTTACATTGGGACAAGCAAATTCAAACTCAGTGAAGGATGAAACAGTTGGAATGGTACTTGGTTTTGGCACTTACTCATCAATAGGACTAAGATGAAGATCATCTGGAGTACTTTGAGTAAACACATATTCAAAGCATCAGTGTCTCTGTCCTCAAAAATATCATCAAGTACACTTGCCTCATAAGCTGGTACCTCCTCAGCTCATTTAACAATCTCTGTGACCTCAACAACTTCATCATCAGAAAAAATATCAAGAAAATCATTTTTCTGCTCCACCTCTTTAATTTTTCAGTACATTTCATACTTTGAATCAACTTCATCAACATCATCAGTGTCAAGAACAATAACATCAAGATTTGATATTCCTGTAATCTCCAAAATCTCCTGCCTAGTTGCAATCTTAGGCTTTTCAACCCTTGATTCAACTCCCTCTACAAAATATAAAACTAATTCCATTTGATCATTCTACTCAGTACCATACAATATTCCCTTCAACGTTTTCTGCACTTTCAGCCCTTTCCTCCACCAAAACTACTTCACCAGAACTAGCAGTTGCCTGTTTCTCTCTATTATCCCCATCATGATCATTATCAGGATCATGATCATGCTTTCTTGTAGAAACAACTGCTTGGGCTTTACATGAAGTTTGCACGACCTGTTTAAGATCAGATAGAGCAAACAAAATGTCAGATTTAAATGAATTAAACTCTGTGGCACTAACCAAATCTGTTGGTTTCACAGATTCTGGCGGTTGATTTTCATGGTGGGATTACAGAAGGGTAAAAATATTTGTGTCTTGCTGATTATCCAGAGCTTGTGATAAAAGTTTTGCAAAAAGCAACGACTTCAACTCATCAATAGATAGATCAGCAGGTTGAGTGTTTGGAATTGTCTGACTTTGAGGTGCAGGTTCAGGTAGAGATACTGGGTCCTTCCCCTTCAATAAACGTTTCACTCCACCTATATCCTCCTCCAACTTCTCAAACATCCTAGATTCAACAGCCTTTAAGGCGTCGTCGAGAGTTTCCTTAGACACAAAGTCTGGGTGAATAACTCCGGAATCACGTAGATTATCCGTTTGCATGAAAACTATAGAATCAACTGCATGGCCTATTTTCAATGTTGGCAATGACGTGTCAATGACAGGACTTCCATCCGGTCCTCGTAGTCCGGATTACGGATCTACTCTGGATGTTCCGATCGAGTCACTAAGACAGTCGATGGTAGTAGATTCAAAAAGTGTCCTAGAAATGACAATAGGAATATCAATAGGCACTAGGCTCAATTGTGCATTCAATGAAGTCAAGAATGGAGGATGTTGTTCTCTTGTTTCAATACCTTGAATCTTCGAATGAGAAACCGGTAGAATGTGAGCTATGTCCCCGTGAGAAAATGAAACTATTTATTGTTGAGAAGAAATAGAGTGGATAGCTTGGGTGGGCGATTGCATAAGTGGGCTACTTATGTCTTGAATACCCGAACGCAACACATGCGATGAAGTATTTGATGTGGTTGCCCTTTTGGAAGTGTAGGTTTGGGTAATCACATGCTCTCCATATTCTTTTACTACATTCTCACTCTCTTTCTCAACATTTTCAACTAATACTCCCTCATTTCTCCTTATATCTCCGACAACTTCATCAAGAATAGTGTCAACATGAGCTTATTCTTCCACTTCCATGGCATCAGCACCATAGAATGGTTCAAATAGATCAGTTTCTTCATCAACTTGATCATCAACTTGTTCTTCATAATGAATAGCACCACCATCATGATCATCATTGTCATCATGAGAATCATCAACACCATCAGTTTCTGTGTCCTCATCATCTTTAGAAGCAGCTTCTGTATCACTTGTAGCAGATGGAATGTTACTTGATTCACTTTCATTACCCGCCTGATTTTCTTGATCCAGTTCATTTTCAGAGCCATGACCTTCATCAGCAGGAGGTGTCACTGAACATGGGGTAAGTACACGCGACCCTGATGCCTCTAGTCTTGGTCTCCGACCCCCTCCAGAGCCCCTCTCGGTATTTTTTCTCTTCTCTCCCTGTTTCTGTACTCTCTCAGTAGCAGAAACCCTTACCGACTCCGCTCTCCTAGGGTTTGAGCCTTGGGTAGGGATAACCAGTTCTGGTCGTCCTATAGACTCTCTATAATCAACTATACTATCACACTCTGGATCAGCATAATTTAATAGGCATTCTGGCACAGGCATAGTAAAAGTGAACTCTATTTTTCTTCATCAGGTATCTCATTTCACTCAATGGTGCAAGTGGATGGTTGATTCTTGTTAGAATATGTCGGTTGCTCCTCATCATGCTTCTGACAATAAGAGTCATGAACCTCTGGTATAGAATGTAATTCGGTACTTTGGAAGTTTTCTTTGCAACAACCTTCTCATATAGCTCAGTCCAAAAGATAGATGCATAGTCTATGTGAAGATTATGGACTATAGAGTAGAATAGCTTGAGGATGTGAATGCTAGCATTGTCAGTTCCGTAGATCTTGGCAGTCAGACATCTGTTTATCACTGAGAATAGAGTGTAGTAGAACGGCGGCAAGTTGTTCTTCTTAAAATGATTGACCTGAGTGAGTTGGCCAATGTACCCCATATCTCTAATTCCCTTGAAAACTTCAAAGTCTGATGGTAGATCATCATAGGAATTTCTGCCCTCTCTTGCAGTTTCAGAAGGTAGACTCAGAATGAATCTTAGTCTGGCAAGAGTTAGAACTGATGTGAAATGATCAATCTCCAGCTTGAATATTGGAATCCTCTCTCCTTGTTCCTTTGTATGGCTAAACCTGATAGTTTTCCAGGCTTGTTGAACATATAATTCAGGAACAGCAGCTTGAGCTGTTAGAGCATTCCTGAGAGGATGATCCCTTAGAATATCTAGTACCAATGGATCAATTCTGATGTTGAATTGCAGATGATGGTTATTTGGTTGTTGTGGCTTCATCTCAGATTGTGATATAAGAAACAGATCAGGATTGGCATTTTGAGGAATTTGAAAATCTGATCTGGATGATGGCATGGGAAACTGTTCAGATGCCTCATGTAGTGAGTTCTCTCCAGTCTGAACATGTTGGTCAACTGATGTTTCTACCATTTGTACCTGAAAAGATTAACAGTGTTGGACAGGGTCCAAATGATTAGTGAAAAACTGATGTTTTGACAATGAAAAACCACTTTTGAAAATTGACAAGTGTAGAATTCGTATGACAGGGGTATGCAAATTCCTCACTTTTGGAATTAAAACCAAAGAATGAAACAAGAATTCGTATGGAACAGTATACGAATTCTTCACTTAGAATAATTTAACAATGAAACTCAAGAATTCGTATGAACAAGATATTCGAATTGCTCACTTGGAAAAAATTTGACACTGATTTCCCAAGAATTCGTATGAACCATTACATCCAAGAATTCGTATGAGCCTTAAATTTTCTTGAAAATTTCTAAGTGTTTAACATGAACCTCAAGAACATTAAATGAACATCTTCAAAAATTCGTACGAAACCCAGATTACCAAATTTCAAATTTTGAATTTTAACCCTAAAATTTTAAACTATTATGATCGATTTGTTGTTAAAAACAACTTTAATCAATCAACTTTGAGATTAACACATATATCGACCTTTAATTTTGAGATTTTCCATCAAGAACAGTCGATAAGTTCGAATTCAAAATCAAATCCCAAAACAGTGATTTAGGTTAAACTTTGTGGTCATTAGGGTTCGATTAAAACATATTAATGTTTCTTTTTAGTTCATATCAACAACTAGAAACTAATCAAGTTAAAATTTTGTTCGAAAAAATTCAAAGGTTTAGTCGAGTTCTTGAAGATGAACAGTCCAGGAATTCAAATCCTAAACTAATCCAGTATAGGGTAATCCTACATAGAAACAAAGATATACGATACAAACAATCAAAAATACAAACAATAAGAACAAAACTAACCCTTGGAATCAAAGAAATCAAGAGGAAATCGAAGAAGAATATGAAAATCGTAAGCAAGGGCTTAAGGTCTCTGTGCTCTTAAAGAATCCGTATACTCAAGATTTTACGAAAAGTGAGGGTTTCGTAGACAACAAACTATTTATACCCTTGAGTGAATAAGACACGTGGCACGAGGATATTGGACCTCCCACTTTTTGCAGATGACACATATACGAATTATCTATGAAGGATTAGACAATGTGTGTGAGAATTTGCATGACTCGATATGTGAATTCTATGTGAAAACAAGAATTCGTATGACAGTGTGATGCGAATTCTTCACTTTTCGCATATAGGCACATGCGAAAAGTTAGATTTCGTATAACTCTGTTATGTGAATTCCAACAATTCGTGTAACACACACATGCGAATTCTTGAGATTTCGCGTGATAGTGTTATGTGAATTCTATCCTTAGCAACTTTTCCATCTTTTTGAAAAACATTCTAAACTTGGAAACTTGCTATTTTAGGAAACTTTTCAAAACTTGCCAAAAATAAAAACTTTCCTTTAATGGAAATTTTCCAAAATTGACATTTTTAGCTATTTTTAAGTTTCAAAAACATTTACACACACTATCACACTTACAACCCTTTTAAGATTTGTCAGTTTTGAGATCCCCCTTACCTTGATATATGTCTCTTCTTTCTCTTGACATGGTTTTGCTACTTCTTGATGTATTTTTGATGTATGTTGATCCAAACTCTCTCAGTGATTTGATAACGACCCTCTTTTGTACTTAGTGAAAATTACGTTATTATATGTATTAGTGTTTCATCATCAGCGATCAGACTGAGTCTGTTCAGTTATCGCTGATGACCTTTCTGTAAACATTAATATGTATTAGTGTTTCACTTTCAGCGATCAAACTGAGTCTGTTCAGTTATCACTGATAGTTTCCTATGTAACACAGTTAACGTAATCCCTGAAGACAAGTCTCGCGTCAACATAGTTCATAGCTGAATCGAAGACGAAGCCACTGAACAATAGATAAGTCTACTAGTGACCTGATGCGGATATCAGCGAAGACCAGACAAATCTACTTACGCGAAGAAGCCTGAGGAAAAGCTTCAGCGATAGCTGAACTTCTTTATCTCTGGAAGAAGAGATACTCAGCGATCAACGATCACAAAGCTTATGCCTCAAGTTTTCTTTTGTCTTACCTTGCACAACCAGTACGATGTGTCAGAACGGACAAGTCTCTGCCACAAATCGTACACCAACTCTGTCAACTACACTGTTCATAAAGTGGCCAAAAGCATGTCTCCAAAAGTGAGACTACCAAAGCCAATCTATGAATGCCACGTGTAAAGTACCCTGCCATGCATTTAATGCATAGGGTATAAATAGGAAGCTCACTCCTTCATCTGAAGGGGTGCTCAATCCTTGAACTCCAAAATAGAAACCCTTGTTTTCTATCTCTCTAAAAATCCCCCATTCTCTGAATTTCTTGTGCAACCATCTTAGTGTTTCTTAAGTTTGTTTAGATTGAGTCTGTCTTAATCTTATTCCGCAACAAACTTGTAAATTGTATTTTGATTTATCAATAAACAATTTATTAAACTTTAATTTCTGTGTTTGTATTCAACCCCCCCCCTTCTACAAACTTGTTAAGCACCTTCGGGACCAACAATGTATTTCCTTGTTGGCTCCCCCTTGACATGATGTGGATCTTTCTTGATGTATGGATATGCTCCCCCTTCATATCTGCATACATGTACAAATATAACAATCAATCTGCCCTATTTTTAAACATTCTCACCCTTTTTAAGATAAACAATCAATAACAATTGATGGTGAGAAAAACTCCCTGTTATGATTTGACATTCAAAGTTTATCACTTGAACATTAAAGACTGAGTCCTGAACTGATTTACTCATAAGTCATCTTGATCTCTGAAGTATGAATCCTAGACTGCTTTGTCTAGAATTCCTTGCCCTTCTTACTCTTTCTTGAGTACTGGCTTCTGCATCACAGGTTTAACTAGTTTTGGTACCCAGATGAATTTGGGTCCACTCTAGTTAGTATGTGAAAAATTCTTTGAGTGGTTTTCACCTCTGTGATATGCAGTATCATAATATTTCTTGTAATAGAAATACCTTTTGTTGATGTGTGCTTTATGTACAAAATCATTATTGCAACAGTAAGGACATCAGAGTTTGCTTTTAGCTAACCTAAAAAGATGCTTAGTTGACTTGACAGCATCAAGAGTAAAAGCTTTACCTTTTGCAGCTCTGTTCTTGTATCTTTGTTCAGCTTGTGCAGATGATTTCTGGTATTTCACTGATTCAGGAGATCCCTTTACAACCCAAATCATCTTTTCTTTCTTGAAAGCTTTAGAACCAGATTTTGAAAAATAAGCATGACTATCAACAGATTTGACATAAAATGGACTAGAAGGTTTAATCTGATCTGGTTTTAAGATTTCAGGTTTAACAGTCTTTTTCTTGAAAATCATTTTTTGAAATAAGCTAGATACTGATTGGAATGAACAAACTGATTCAACTGAATCATCATCATAAGAAGATAAGACAGGTGTTTTAGATGCTATCTTGTCAGATAAATCAGTATTAGCTTTCTCAAGTTGTTTGATCTTGTCATTCAACTTGGATTTCTCATTACAAAGTTTATCAAATTTACTTTGTAGATCAGATTTATTCTTCTGTCCTTTCTGTATATCTGAAGATAAGATAGCCAACTTGTTAGTGAGTTTAGAAATCTTAGATTCAAAAAAATTTCTTTTAGTTTCAAACTCCTTTTCCAAGTTCTGATTTTTCTCAGAAATCTCTTTGAAAAGTAAAGTATTTTTCTTTTCAGTATTTTTCTTCACTTTATCAAATATATCTCTTTCAAAAATGACAATTTTCTCAAATTCAGAAACTTGTTTGGAAAGTTTGGCACATCTGATTTCTAATTCTTTCTTTTCTGTTTCTGCTTTTCTAGAAAGATCAGACAATTTCTGATTGAAAGTTTTCTCATATTCAACTTTTTCCAGTTTACTTCTCTCATCAACTTTCTTCAGCCACTCTTTGCCTTTTGTTTGATATGTAGACACTTGTATCTCAGCTTTTGTACGTTTGAGATTCAAAGCATCTATTTCAGCTTTCAGCTTTGAGTTCTGAAGTTTGAGCTGTTCATTCTCAGCTTCTATCTTGGGTATCTCTAGTATATATGACAGTGCACAATCTCTGTTTATGAGAAACAGATTTCCTTTCTCATCTGTATAAGGCATGATTAGTGTTTATCTGAAAAATATAGCTTGAAAAGATCGTTAGTCAGATAATCAGAAAAATCAGCAGTAAAAATTACAGAAAATCACTCAAAAATGATCACAAGTACATAATTCGTATACACTCACAAAGAATAATTCGCATGTACTAACAATTCGCATAAAAAGAATAGAAAGACTTCACTTTCCGCATGAGCTTATATGCGAATTCTTAACTTCTCGCATAAAGCTATGTGTGAATTCTTAACTTTTCGCATATAACTATGTGCGAATTCTGCACATTTCGCATAAGGTAGGATGCGAATTCTGAGCTTCTCATATGAACTTGTATGCATATTCCTCCCTTGGAATTTTTCAAAGACTCAGATGCAAATTCCACCTTTTCGTATGATGCTCTGTGCGAAATCTTCATTTCTCGTATATACTCTTGTGCGAATTCTACCCTTAGAATCAATAAAATCAACTAATCTGCGAATTCTTCAGCCCTGCGAGTTCTTCATGTGAGTTCTTCAACATTTATGCGAAATTCTTTGAATCTTGAACATTTTTTCGAAAATTTTAACAGAAATCCACCCAAATCTTCAAGTTTGACTCTGAAAATTTGTAGAATCAATCACTATACCATCGAGAACAACCCTGTAGAATGAATTTCATCAAAAACAAACATTGTTGTGGGAATTGAATCTTGACAGTCCGCGAATAGTAAGTTTCCAAAAATGTAAAGATTAATCCAATTCTTCCAATCCGTTGGTCAAATGATTATCCAACCTAAACAAGAAATGTTCTACTTCAATGGGCGATCACATTGATACCAAATTTATACACAATCCATCATGATTTCTCAATCTTAATTTCAATGCAACAGTAACCTTTCTAAATCTGGAAATTTGTAATTTTCTGCTCAAATCACTTGTTGTTGATTTCTCTGATTAATCTGATCTAGCTCTGATACCAATTGTGATCCCAGATTTCAAGCAATAACAACAATTAAGATCAAACAAAGATGAGAATCTAGAGAGAAATTGAGTCACAGGTTTTGTGTAGTCATATATCTCACTTGAACATTACAAACATGAATGACTGAATGAGTTACAATGACTTACTTACAAAACAAGACTAAAGGAAATACTTATATAGTGTTGATCCAAACTCTCTCAGTGATTTGATAATGACCCTCTTTTATACTTAGTGAAAATTACGTTATTATATGTATTAGTGTTTCATCATCAGCGATCAGACTGAGTCTGTTCAGTTATCGCTGATGACCTTTCTGTAAACATTTAATATGTATTAGTGTTTCACTTTCAGCGATCAAACTGAGTTTGTTCAGTTATCGCTAATCGTTTCCCATGTAACACAGTTAACGTAATCCCTGAAGACAAGTCTCGCGTCAACATAGTTCATAGCTGAATCAAAGACGAAGCCACTGAACAATAGATAAGTCTACTAGTGACCTGATGTGGATATCAGCGAAGACCAGACGAATCTACTTACGCGAAGAAGCCTGAGGAAAAGCTTCAGCGATAGCTAAACTTCTTTATCTCTGGAAGAAGAGATACTCAGCGATCAACGATCACAAAGCTTATGCCTCAAGTTTTCTGTTGTCTTACCTTGCACAAACAGTACGATGTGTCAGAACGGACAAGTTTCTGCCACAAATCGTACAACAACTCTGTCAACTACACTGTTCATAAAACGGCCAAAAGCATGTCTCCAAAAGTAAGACTCCCAAAGCCAATATATGAACGCCACGTGTAAAGTGCCCTGCCATGCATTTAATGCATAGGGTATAAATAGGAAGATCACCCCTTCATCTGAAGGTGTGCTCAATCCTTGAACTCCATAATAGAAACCCTTGTTTTCTATCTCTCTAAAATCCCCCATTCTCTGAATTTCTTGTGCAACCATCTTAGTGTTTCTTAAGTTTGTTTAGACTGAGTCTGTCTTAATCTTATTCCGCAACAAACTTGTAAATTGTATTTTGATTTATCAATAAACAATTTATTAAACTTTAATTTCTGTGTTTGTATTCAACCCCCCCCCCTTCTACAAACTTGTTAAGCACCTTCGGGACCAACAAGTGGTATCAGAGCGGTTTGTTTAATCTAATAAACAAGATCTTGATGTATACTCTTCCTTGCTATTCTAAAATGGCACTAAACACAAACACAAACTACTATGATAATGGTTCACTTTCTAAACCTCCTCGATTTAGCAGAGATAACTTTTCTCTATGGAAAAATCGAATGATGCTATTTCTTGAAGGTGCGGATCCTACTATACCTGAATATATAGAAAATGGACCCTATGAACCTGTTAGAATTATAGCTGCAATTCCCGCTACTACCACCACTGAAGCTGTCCCTGAACGATATGTCGTTAAGGAAATAAGACAGTGGAGTGATGAAGATAAAAAGAAGGTAGGCATAGATGCAAGAGCAAAGACCATTATATCAATGGCTCTGCCTGATGAAGTTTTCCATTCCATCATGCATCTAAAAACTTCTAAAGAAATGTGGGAAACCATATGTGTTCAATATGAGGGCACCACTGAAATCCAAGAGACCAGAAAGATTAACTTGGTAAGACAGTATGAAAGTTTTATCGCTGGTAAGAATGAATCTCTTTCTGACATTCATCAGCGGTTTAACTGCCTGATCATTGACCTAAGAACTGTTGGAAGGACCTATTCTAATTCTGAGGTCCTAACAAAATTCTTGGAAAGTCTTCCTGAAAGCTGGGACAGTTATTCAATATGTCTTAAGCTGACAAAAGACTTACATACTCTCTCTCTAAGCACTCTGTATGGAATATTGCTCAACTATGAGCAATCTAATCTCCTGAAGAAAAATCTTGTAAAAGATTCTAAAGACTCCAAAAGCACTGTTGTTGCTTTAGTCTCGTCAGAGATAATTCCATCCCAGCGATCTACCCTCACCATCACTGAGTTAGATTCTGAATCTGAGGATTTATCAGACCCTGATCTTTCAGAGTTTAATGAGTCCTTAGCACTCTTGACAAACTCTTTTAAGAGATTTGCAAGAAAGAGTAACTTCCGAAGAAGTAAACCTCTCTCTCTTACTGAAAAGCCAAAATCAACTCCAGTTGATAAGGCTACAACCACTTGCTATAACTGCGAAGTCGCGCTGTTGATGTGCTGACGATTGACCTTTATAATGCTCTAAACGACAAAACTCAAGCTGAAAATAAAAATGTTTATTTAACACAAGAGCTAGAGAAATGTCATGAAAAGATCAGTGAACTAAATCTTTTAGAAGAAAAGCTAAAAGATCAAGTCATTATAAATGAAATCATCAGCAATGAACGCGAACAAGCCATCGCTGCTCTAAAAGCAGAAAAGGCTCATGTTGAAAAATGGTGCAAATCATCAACAAAGATCTCTGAGATAATAAATGCTCAAACTCCTGAAAGTGATAAAACTGGTCTTGGTTTTTGGTCACCACAGGATGATCCTAAAGAAGAAAGTTCCTCGCTTAAGTTTGGAACTTTTGTCACATCTTTCTTTGACACTTCTTATAATCAATTCTATCCCTGTTCTTCTTCTAATCCCATCCCTGAGGAGATATCTGCAAGATCTAAGCCTGCAGATAAAGGAAAGTCTATTCTCCCTCCTCAGAAGGCTTCCAAGAAAACCAAACTGAAAGTTCCCTCCAAACCTTCAGTGGATAAACCTTTTAGCTCAGTGACAGAAATCTTTGATATCTGTCCTCCAAAGCTGAAGGTTGATCTAAAGCCCGTGAAATCTGAAGAAATAAAAATTCCTCCCAGATCTCGTGCTAAAGGTATTCTTGGAGCTGGACCTGCTCATCTTAAGTTTTCAAAACCTTTTGGTTATAAATCCATCATCAGATATAGAAAATGTTATCACTGTGGATTCACTGACCATATTGCGAGTAAGTGTCCAAATACCACCGAAGCTGATAAAACAGCCAAAGTGAAGAAAAATGCCTCTAAGGCAAATAATGTCACCAAAGTGAAAAATACCACTAAGGTTAAGAAATTAACCAAAGTGAAGATTACCACTGAAGCTGAATCTTCATCAGCGGTGAAGACTGCTGAATCTTTCTTATCCACTAACTCTGAAGGACCCATTGAAAAGTGGGTACCAAACAAAGCTTAATCTTCCTTATGTATGCAGGGATCAAAGGGCATCTGGTATCTCGATAGCGGATGTTCTCGTCATATGACTGGACAAAGAGACCTGCTCACTGAATACAAGGAAGAGAAAGGTCCCTCTGTGACCTTTGGTGGAAATGGAAAAGGATTTACCCGTGGGTTTGGTGTCCTCAGCAATGGGACAACTACCTTTCGAAGAGTCGCTTATGTAGATGGACTGAAGCACAATCTTCTAAGCATCAGTCAGCTATGTGACAAAGACTACGAAGTTCGCTTTTCTAAGAAAGCATGTTCAGTGGTAGATGAAAAAGGAAAACTTGCTCTCAGTGGTTATAGAAGAGAAAATGTCTATGTAATAGATATGGACTCTACTATCACTGATAACTTATGTTTTCTCTCTAAGGCCTCTTCTGATGTCAACTGGCTATGGCATAAAAGGCTCTCTCATCTAAACTTCAAAACCCTGAATTCTCTCTCATCTAAGGAACTGGTTTCTGGTCTTCCTCAGCACTCATATGCTAAAGAATCTCTCTGCTCAGCATGTGAAAAAGGAAAACAAACAAGAGCTAGTTTCAAGTCGAAACAAGTTTCCTCAGTAACAAGTCCTCTTCAGCTCTTGCATATGGATCTATTTGGCCCTGTCAATATCCAATCAATAGCTGGAAAGAAATATACGCTTGTCATTGTAGATGAATATTCTCGCTACACCTGGGTTATTTTTCTTCGCTGCAAGAATGATACTCCAGAAGAACTAATATCTTTTGTCAAAAAGATGGAAGTGCTGAATAATCTTACTGTTCGATCAATAAGGAGTGATCATGGAACTGAATTCAAAAATAGTTCCCTGAACAATTTCTTTGAGAACAAGGGAATCTCTCACAACTTCTCTTCAGTAAGAACACCTCAGCAAAATGGAGTCGCTGAAAGAAGAAACAGAACGATCATAGAAGTTGCTAGATCAATGCTCAGCGATTCTCACCTCCCTACTCAATTTTGGGCAGAAGCTGTAAACACTGCATGTTTTACTCAAAACAGATCGCTGATAATAAAGCGATTTGGGAAGACAGCTTATGAACTCTTTCTTGGAAGGAAGCCTTCTATCAGTTTTCTTCATATCTTTGGTTGTCAGTGCTTTATCTTAAACAACAAAGATCAACTTGGAAAGTTCGACCCAAAAGCCGATGATGGAATATTTTTAGGATATTCCTCCATCTCAAAAGCCTACAGAGTTTTCAACAAAAGAAGACAAACCGTAGAAGAAACCATTCATGTCACGTTTGATGAAACGCGCTCAGCGAACTCTAAACCAATCGCTGACAATGAAGAACTGAATACTTGGATGATCTCTCACTATAAAGGAACTGAACCTTTCTTCTCAAACCAACAGCACACTGAAACTCCAGCTGCTGATGAAGAACCAAGTATCATACCTCCCACCGCTGAATCCAACTCATGGATTTCAGCTGAACCTCTAAACACACTTCTACCATCAAATCCATCTACGTCTGAAAACCCTTCTGAAAGCATTGGTGTATCTAATGTTCAACAATTACTAGCTGATGAACCTCAAGCATCTTCATCAGCGACTGCTCCTATTGTTGATCCTATCGCTGAAATAAGCAATCTTGCTCCTGCTCAGCGATGGACCAGAGATCACCCCATAGATCAAATTCTTGGTAATCCAGATGCAGGTATTCAGACACGACGAAGCTCAGGTAATATCTGTCTCTTTGTAAACTTTCTCTCCTTAATTGAACCAAAGAAGACTGATGATGCCCTCAGAGATCCAAACTGGGTCAGCGCTATGCAAGAAGAGCTGACTGAATTCTCTCGAAACAAAGTTTGGAATCTCGTTCCTAGACCATCTGATAAAACTGTAATAGGCACCAAATGGGTGTTTAGAAACAAGTTAGATGAACATGGAATTGTAACCCGCAACAAGGCTCGACTTGTTGCTCAGGGATACAGACAAGAGGAAGGCATAGACTATGATGAAACCTTTGCCCCTGTGGCCAGGCTCGAAGCAATTCGACTATTCTTAGCTTATGCAGTCTATAAAGACTTCATCGTTTATCAAATGGACGTAAAATCAGCTTTTCTAAATGGAAAACTGAATGAAGAAGTTTATGTAGAACAACCACCAGGGTTCTATGACCCTAAGCATCCAAATTATGTTTATAAATTGGATAAGGCTCTCTATGGTTTAAAACAAGCCCCTCGTGCTTGGTATGACACTCTCTCATCTTTTCTTATCTCTGAAAATTTTGAACGTGGCAAGATTGATAATACGTTATTTTTCAGGAAGATAAAAGGTCATATAATTCTTGTACAAATATATGTCGATGACATAATATTTGGTTCTACTAACCCATCTCTATGTACTCGCTTCGCTGAAAGAATGAAGAAAGAATATAAAATGAGTATGATGGGTGAGCTGACATATTTTCTTGGTCTTCAGATTAAACAATCTGACAAAGGTACTTTTATCTACCAAGGTAAGTATGTTAAAGACATGCTGAAGAAGTTTGATTTAACACAAACTTCAGCGATGAAAACTCCTATGGCACCACCACTGACACTTAACAAGGATCCATCTGGAAAACCTGTTAATGTCACTGCCTATAGAGGAATGATAGGCTCATTGTTGTATCTTACAGCAAGCCGACCTGACATCATGTACTCTACTTGTTTATGTGCACGCTATCAATCTGAACCCAAGGAATCCCATCTGATCGCTGTAAAGCGAATTTTCAGATATCTGAAAGGAACTCCTAACCTCGGTCTTTGGTATCCCAAAGACTCAGGGTTCGATCTAACTGGTTATTCTGATAGTGATTTTGCAGGCTGTAAACTTGACAGAAAAAGTACCACTGGTGGATGTCAACTCTTGGGAGGAAAGCTAGTAAGCTGGACAAGCAAGAAGCAAAATTCTGTGTCCACTTCCACAGCTGAAGCTGAATACGTAGCCGCTGGAAGCTGTTGTTCTCAAATCCTATGGATGAGAAATCAACTATTAGATTATGACCTTCAGCTGTCAAAGATTCCTATCTATTGCGACAGCACTAGTGCTATCGCTATAGCAAATAATCCAGTGCTACATTCAAAGACAAAACACATAGAGATCAGATATCATTTTATCAGAGATCATGTGATGAATGGTGATATTGAACTTCACTTTATCCCTACTGACTTTCAGCTTGCTGATATTTTCACCAAACCTCTTGATGAGACAAGGTTCAACTTTCTCATCAGTGAGCTTGGAATGCTGAACCTCGAAGAATAATTCTTCAGCGTTCATGTATTGTGTCAGTAATCAAAAGTTCCCCTCATCATTCTCTCTGATAAACATTCTGACTCTCAGGTATGTTCTCTCTCCCTCAAAGATGTTTTTCTTCAAAATATAAACTTTAATCACTGAATTTTCTTCAAATGATTAAAAGCTTTTTTTTTGAAAAATACATTAATCACTGATATTTCCAATCAGTGATCTTTTAAAAGGAAAATCTATCCCTATCTTTACAATCAGGGATACTTTTAAAAAGGAAAATCTATCACTGACTTTTCTTCAGTGATCATTTGAACGGACAAATGAACAGTCTCTCTCCTCTATGACGTCATTTGAACCGACAATCCACGACATGCCTTTTCTGACACGTTCGTCCGTTGCCCTCCTATCCAATCAACTTCGAGGAACGTGTCAATGTCATGATGATTTCTTTTCCCGCTTCATTCTCTCTCTTATCTCTCTTCTCTCTCTTCGTATAAAAGGAATTCTTCTCTCCTTTATACGGTTTACGCTTTCAAAACTTTCAAAGCAAGAAACAATCTCTCAAGAACACTCAAGCAAGTAAACCCAGAATATTGAATCTGCAACTCTTTTTCTTCAAGATACACAGGTTTATTTCATGTTTATATGCTTTGTTCATATGCTTTTTATTCTTTTAAAATCCTACTCGCTTTCTATGGATTTTATAAAACGTTTTTTAAAACTAAAGATCATTCTTTCTGATTTTATGTTTTTAAATAAAAACCTTTTGGTTTTAAAGTGTTCTTCCTTCTTTCTACCCAGAACACTATTTTTTCTCTTAAAAATAACTTGATAATTTTCCAGTTTCCCTTCATCTATGGAAACTGGTAATCATATTATTTTTAATCTAAATCATTTCTTCTATTATGCCTCTTTCCATAACAGAAATGACACAGTCTTCAATCGTTGCTTCCAAGCATGTACGATTCGCTCTCACTGAAGTTGAGATTACTAAATGTAATCATTTGGCCAGACTCGACTTCAAAGCTGACAAATACCCACATCTGGTGGAAGCTGCTGAATTCCTCAAGCAGTCATGCATAGCTTACGCGATCACTGTGGATCCTAAGCCCTCCAAGACTCTACTTCAGCAGTTCTGGTTCACTGCTGATGCAACTGAACTTACAAACAGGAAAGGCGAACGAGTCCCTGCTATCTCGTTCAGCACGGAATTAGGGCCAGGGAGCATGACCGCTCTTAGCCTCAGGAAATCTTTACGATTCCCTGACAAACCAAAGAGTGGATTCGACGCACTCCCCACTGATGATGAGCTGATATTCTTCCTGGACGCAATGGGCTATTGTTGGGAAAACAAACCAAGATCGTCTATTCCTAACAAGAAGCTCACCAAGATTCTTAAAGCTCAAATGCCATCACAACTGAACTTTATCTTCTCGCACATAATTCAGTGCATGAGTGGGAAGAGTGGTTCGCTGGATCAAGCCAGCAAAACACAACTGCAGATGGCATACTCCGTTATCGCTGGTCAAAACTTTGACTACGCCACAGCCATCTTTGAAGATCTGAGGTCGAGATTAGAGAAGCCTGAACGAGATCCCAAGATCTCGTACGTACGTTTCATATGTACGTACATCAAGTTCCTCTATCCCAACACCTATCCCACCAAAGATGATGGCACCTTTGCCAGGGTTGGTCAACGATCACTGGAGGTCAAGCCACTCGCCGACGAGGTAAGTATCTCTCTCCTTCGCTCTCGTCTCTCTCTCCATTCTTCTTCATCTTCAGCGACCACGCAGACGGTTCCTTCGTCTGCTATCCCTGTCGCTACCACTACTTCTAAAAGACCATCAGCTAGTCCAATTGGTCCTTCCAAAAAGGCCAAAAAGACTAAGGAAAGTACACCTTCTAGTACTATACCTGAGGGAGCTTCTCAACAAGCTACCTTAGATGCTTTTGTGGGTCTTTCCTCCACAACTTCAGCAGTCACTCATACTGCCGTGTCAGCGATCTCACTCGCTGTCACATCATCAGTAACCCCACCTACTATCTCATTCCCTGAGATTAACCCCATCCCTACTTCTATCCCCAAAACTCTTCCCTTCTCTCCTCATTTGGTCTCTGAACCTGCCACCTCTTCTTTCCCTATAGGACCTGAGCATCAAACTTTTGAGGAATCTATGCAGTTCTACAAAATGTTTGATACGTCAGGTACACCTATAATCCTAAACACTTCTCTCCCCCCCTCTCCAAATAAGCCCATATCTGAACTAACATTATTTTCAGGTCCTAGCTTGGCGACTGTTGACACGCATGTCAACAGTCTAGGAGAAAAGGTGGATGCTCTCACCAACACCATCAATGAAACCACCAACGCCGTCAATCAGGCTGGTGAGGAGCTGAAGAAGTTGACCGCCACTTGCTCATCTAAAGCTGAGAACTCTCAACTTTCAGCTCTTGAAGAACAAGTCGTCCAACTCAAAGAGTCCTCTCGACTCTTTCAAGGACGATTTGAGTCTCTTACAGCTGACGTTCAAGGTCTCTCTTCCAAGGTTGACCTCTGCACATCCCTTCTTCAGCAAGTTCTACAGAAAGTGAATGAACCAGCTCCAGCGCTGCCTCCCTCCTTCACTGAAGATGATCGTACCAACCTCAACATCGCTGTGGAATTCATTCATGATGCCACATGCGACATACCTGCGGTTGAAGACCGAGTTAAGCGTCTGGAGGCTGACGTTCAAGTGCTAAAAGCTTCAACAGCTACTCCAGCAGCTGAACAATCCCCTACCGCTGATAATGACAAAGTGGGGGAGAAAACTGAAGAAATCTCTATTGCTGCTGGGGAAGCTAAGGAACCTCCCTCTCAATCTGAGGGGGAGAAGGCAAAAGAATCCTCATCGATTCACTCCATTCTCTTTGAAGAGGATGAGGAAGAAGACGATGAAGAGGAAGATGATCTAGATCTTGTTGATCAAGAAAAGGATCAGCCCTCCGATGACGACGACGACGATGAAGACCAATCTATGTGGTTCTCTAAGCCGAACGTCGTATCAGGGACAACTTCGCAAGAGGTTGTCAAAACAGGGGTGAGAGGTGATACATCTTCAAGTGTTCCTTCGCAAAGCAAAGACAAGCAACCAATCGCTGAAGAATGCTTGAGGACTGGATCACAATCTGAGGGGGAGCATCCTTCTCAGGTATGTCTTTCAATTGTACCACTTTTCTACTCTTTCCAAACCCCTATGTCTTTCTAGCCTTTATCTCTCACGTTCTAAAAATACACTTATCCCTTCTTTCCTTCTTTTTCTAACCAGACAGTTCTCACCCCTGCTTAAGGGTTCTGAACTACAAATAATACCAGCGGCTATCGCTGAAGAAATAATTCCAATCTCTATCGCTGAGATTGATGAAGAAGAAGAAGATTCCCTGGTCCATCCAGGAAGGCCCTCTCGACCATCTCATTGGTCAGAGGAAGTGCTGAAGAAAAGAGTTGAAATGATCGCTCAACTAGAAAGTCAACGGCTGAAAATCCCTCTTCAAATATCCACAGAGCTCGACTTCCTTACTGAAGCTGAAAGAGAAGAATCTGCCAAAGCTGAGAAGCTGATCGCTGAATGCAAACGAGATGCCCAAATCGCTTTAAAGATTCAATCTTCTCAAGTCAAGGACAAAAAGCTGAAAAGCAAACCTGTGGAAGTTCAAGCTGCACTACTGAAAGAAATTGAAGAGGAACGCTTCAAAGAACAAGAGATCAATGATAAGTCTATCGAATGGTGCAAACAAAAGATGGATTATCGTTCTGATCTTCTTCAAATATCAGCCGTGACTATCTCTGGTCGCAAGAAGAAAGATCAACTCTCAGTGACCATGGAGATTACCAGAGAGGATGGAACCCAAAAAGCAATGTACGTATCAAAACTTGAAAGCTTCGGATTTACGGAATGGTTAGAGTTCTGGGATGCGCTGAAGAAATCCAAATCTACATACAGAGGCTACGTTGAAGGACTCCTTGAAGCCCTCATAAATAGAGTCGTTTCTGTACTAAAGCTGCCATCTCCTCTTCCTCCCAAATCTTTGAAACTCAAGAGAAAAATTGGGTCCTCCTCCTCTGAAGATGTCGCCATCATCAGGAATGAAACTTCTATCAAATTTTCAAGAGATGCACTGTTTGGTCCTCCTCCTGATCTTTCAGTTCTGGACTTATCTCTGCCTCCTGGTGGTCCCTTCCAAGCTGGTCAAGTAATCGACAAGCCTTATGGAATATTCTTCAGAGATGATGATGAGGAACTCAGATTTCAAAGAATCTCTGAGATTCCTATCTGTCCTCTGAATCATCTCAAGGATCTCTTATGCTTATGGTGTGACTTCTTCCCTGCTGCTGAAAAAATTAAAGAAATTATCAGTCAAGAATCTTTGGAACGAAGACAGAAAGGAGAAGAAATACCTGAGTATATGATCAATCCTCCCAAATCTTCTTATAGCTGATAGATTAGTTTTCTTATCTGTAATCTGTTAGTTATACTTACAGTAGTTAGTTAGTCACTTGTACTTATGATTTTCATATCTTGTAATTCTATCCCTGAATTAAATGAAAATTGCAGTGATGTACTTAACCCTATCAGTACTGTAAAAGATCCCTCAAAATAGTAATTGGGACATGCATTCTATGAGTCCTTTTTATTCCTATATTTTGAATCATAAAGTAATTTTCTTTTGTTACTTTGTCATTATCAAATAGGGGGAGATTGTTGATCCAAACTCTCTCAGTGATTTGATAACGACCCTCTTTTGTACTTAGTGAAAATTACGTTATTATATGTATTAGTGTTTCATCATCAGCGATCAGACTGAGTCTGTTCAGTTATCGCTGATGACCTTTCTGTAAACATTAATATGTATTAGTGTTTCACTTTCAGCGATCAAACTGAGTCTGTTCAGTTATCACTGATAGTTTCCTATGTAACACAGTTAACGTAATCCCTGAAGACAAGTCTCGCGTCAACATAGTTCATAGCTGAATCGAAGACGAAGCCACTGAACAATAGATAAGTCTACTAGTGACCTGATGCGGATATCAGCGAAGACCAGACAAATCTACTTACGCGAAGAAGCCTGAGGAAAAGCTTCAGCGATAGCTGAACTTCTTTATCTCTGGAAGAAGAGATACTCAGCGATCAACGATCACAAAGCTTATGCCTCAAGTTTTCTTTTGTCTTACCTTGCACAACCAGTACGATGTGTCAGAACGGACAAGTCTCTGCCACAAATCGTACACCAACTCTGTCAACTACACTGTTCATAAAGTGGCCAAAAGCATGTCTCCAAAAGTGAGACTACCAAAGCCAATCTATGAATGCCACGTGTAAAGTACCCTGCCATGCATTTAATGCATAGGGTATAAATAGGAAGCTCACTCCTTCATCTGAAGGGGTGCTCAATCCTTGAACTCCAAAATAGAAACCCTTGTTTTCTATCTCTCTAAAAATCCCCCATTCTCTGAATTTCTTGTGCAACCATCTTAGTGTTTCTTAAGTTTGTTTAGATTGAGTCTGTCTTAATCTTATTCCGCAACAAACTTGTAAATTGTATTTTGATTTATCAATAAACAATTTATTAAACTTTAATTTCTGTGTTTGTATTCAACCCCCCCCTTCTACAAACTTGTTAAGCACCTTCGGGACCAACAATGTATTTCCTTGTTGGCTCCCCCTTGACATGATGTGGATCTTTCTTGATGTATGGATATGCTCCCCCTTCATATCTGCATACATGTACAAATATAACAATCAATCTGCCCTATTTTTAAACATTCTCACCCTTTTTAAGATAAACAATCAATAACAATTGATGGTGAGAAAAACTCCCTGTTATGATTTGACATTCAAAGTTTATCACTTGAACATTAAAGACTGAGTCCTGAACTGATTTACTCATAAGTCATCTTGATCTCTGAAGTATGAATCCTAGACTGCTTTGTCTAGAATTCCTTGCCCTTCTTACTCTTTCTTGAGTACTGGCTTCTGCATCACAGGTTTAACTAGTTTTGGTACCCAGATGAATTTGGGTCCACTCTAGTTAGTATGTGAAAAATTCTTTGAGTGGTTTTCACCTCTGTGATATGCAGTATCATAATATTTCTTGTAATAGAAATACCTTTTGTTGATGTGTGCTTTATGTACAAAATCATTATTGCAACAGTAAGGACATCAGAGTTTGCTTTTAGCTAACCTAAAAAGATGCTTAGTTGACTTGACAGCATCAAGAGTAAAAGCTTTACCTTTTGCAGCTCTGTTCTTGTATCTTTGTTCAGCTTGTGCAGATGATTTCTGGTATTTCACTGATTCAGGAGATCCCTTTACAACCCAAATCATCTTTTCTTTCTTGAAAGCTTTAGAACCAGATTTTGAAAAATAAGCATGACTATCAACAGATTTGACATAAAATGGACTAGAAGGTTTAATCTGATCTGGTTTTAAGATTTCAGGTTTAACAGTCTTTTTCTTGAAAATCATTTTTTGAAATAAGCTAGATACTGATTGGAATGAACAAACTGATTCAACTGAATCATCATCATAAGAAGATAAGACAGGTGTTTTAGATGCTATCTTGTCAGATAAATCAGTATTAGCTTTCTCAAGTTGTTTGATCTTGTCATTCAACTTGGATTTCTCATTACAAAGTTTATCAAATTTACTTTGTAGATCAGATTTATTCTTCTGTCCTTTCTGTATATCTGAAGATAAGATAGCCAACTTGTTAGTGAGTTTAGAAATCTTAGATTCAAAAAAATTTCTTTTAGTTTCAAACTCCTTTTCCAAGTTCTGATTTTTCTCAGAAATCTCTTTGAAAAGTAAAGTATTTTTCTTTTCAGTATTTTTCTTCACTTTATCAAATATATCTCTTTCAAAAATGACAATTTTCTCAAATTCAGAAACTTGTTTGGAAAGTTTGGCACATCTGATTTCTAATTCTTTCTTTTCTGTTTCTGCTTTTCTAGAAAGATCAGACAATTTCTGATTGAAAGTTTTCTCATATTCAACTTTTTCCAGTTTACTTCTCTCATCAACTTTCTTCAGCCACTCTTTGCCTTTTGTTTGATATGTAGACACTTGTATCTCAGCTTTTGTACGTTTGAGATTCAAAGCATCTATTTCAGCTTTCAGCTTTGAGTTCTGAAGTTTGAGCTGTTCATTCTCAGCTTCTATCTTGGGTATCTCTAGTATATATGACAGTGCACAATCTCTGTTTATGAGAAACAGATTTCCTTTCTCATCTGTATAAGGCATGATTAGTGTTTATCTGAAAAATATAGCTTGAAAAGATCGTTAGTCAGATAATCAGAAAAATCAGCAGTAAAAATTACAGAAAATCACTCAAAAATGATCACAAGTACATAATTCGTATACACTCACAAAGAATAATTCGCATGTACTAACAATTCGCATAAAAAGAATAGAAAGACTTCACTTTCCGCATGAGCTTATATGCGAATTCTTAACTTCTCGCATAAAGCTATGTGTGAATTCTTAACTTTTCGCATATAACTATGTGCGAATTCTGCACATTTCGCATAAGGTAGGATGCGAATTCTGAGCTTCTCATATGAACTTGTATGCATATTCCTCCCTTGGAATTTTTCAAAGACTCAGATGCAAATTCCACCTTTTCGTATGATGCTCTGTGCGAAATCTTCATTTCTCGTATATACTCTTGTGCGAATTCTACCCTTAGAATCAATAAAATCAACTAATCTGCGAATTCTTCAGCCCTGCGAGTTCTTCATGTGAGTTCTTCAACATTTATGCGAAATTCTTTGAATCTTGAACATTTTTTCGAAAATTTTAACAGAAATCCACCCAAATCTTCAAGTTTGACTCTGAAAATTTGTAGAATCAATCACTATACCATCGAGAACAACCCTGTAGAATGAATTTCATCAAAAACAAACATTGTTGTGGGAATTGAATCTTGACAGTCCGCGAATAGTAAGTTTCCAAAAATGTAAAGATTAATCCAATTCTTCCAATCCGTTGGTCAAATGATTATCCAACCTAAACAAGAAATGTTCTACTTCAATGGGCGATCACATTGATACCAAATTTATACACAATCCATCATGATTTCTCAATCTTAATTTCAATGCAACAGTAACCTTTCTAAATCTGGAAATTTGTAATTTTCTGCTCAAATCACTTGTTGTTGATTTCTCTGATTAATCTGATCTAGCTCTGATACCAATTGTGATCCCAGATTTCAAGCAATAACAACAATTAAGATCAAACAAAGATGAGAATCTAGAGAGAAATTGAGTCACAGGTTTTGTGTAGTCATATATCTCACTTGAACATTACAAACATGAATGACTGAATGAGTTACAATGACTTACTTACAAAACAAGACTAAAGGAAATACTTATATAGTGTTGATCCAAACTCTCTCAGTGATTTGATAATGACCCTCTTTTATACTTAGTGAAAATTACGTTATTATATGTATTAGTGTTTCATCATCAGCGATCAGACTGAGTCTGTTCAGTTATCGCTGATGACCTTTCTGTAAACATTTAATATGTATTAGTGTTTCACTTTCAGCGATCAAACTGAGTTTGTTCAGTTATCGCTAATCGTTTCCCATGTAACACAGTTAACGTAATCCCTGAAGACAAGTCTCGCGTCAACATAGTTCATAGCTGAATCAAAGACGAAGCCACTGAACAATAGATAAGTCTACTAGTGACCTGATGTGGATATCAGCGAAGACCAGACGAATCTACTTACGCGAAGAAGCCTGAGGAAAAGCTTCAGCGATAGCTAAACTTCTTTATCTCTGGAAGAAGAGATACTCAGCGATCAACGATCACAAAGCTTATGCCTCAAGTTTTCTGTTGTCTTACCTTGCACAAACAGTACGATGTGTCAGAACGGACAAGTTTCTGCCACAAATCGTACAACAACTCTGTCAACTACACTGTTCATAAAACGGCCAAAAGCATGTCTCCAAAAGTAAGACTCCCAAAGCCAATATATGAACGCCACGTGTAAAGTGCCCTGCCATGCATTTAATGCATAGGGTATAAATAGGAAGATCACCCCTTCATCTGAAGGTGTGCTCAATCCTTGAACTCCATAATAGAAACCCTTGTTTTCTATCTCTCTAAAATCCCCCATTCTCTGAATTTCTTGTGCAACCATCTTAGTGTTTCTTAAGTTTGTTTAGACTGAGTCTGTCTTAATCTTATTCCGCAACAAACTTGTAAATTGTATTTTGATTTATCAATAAACAATTTATTAAACTTTAATTTCTGTGTTTGTATTCAACCCCCCCCCCCCTTCTACAAACTTGTTAAGCACCTTCGGGACCAACAAGTGGTATCAGAGCGGTTTGTTTAATCTAATAAACAAGATCTTGATGTATACTCTTCCTTGCTATTCTAAAATGGCACTAAACACAAACACAAACTACTATGATAATGGTTCACTTTCTAAACCTCCTCGATTTAGCAGAGATAACTTTTCTCTATGGAAAAATCGAATGATGCTATTTCTTGAAGGTGCGGATCCTACTATACCTGAATATATAGAAAATGGACCCTATGAACCTGTTAGAATTATAGCTGCAATTCCCGCTACTACCACCACTGAAGCTGTCCCTGAACGATATGTCGTTAAGGAAATAAGACAGTGGAGTGATGAAGATAAAAAGAAGGTAGGCATAGATGCAAGAGCAAAGACCATTATATCAATGGCTCTGCCTGATGAAGTTTTCCATTCCATCATGCATCTAAAAACTTCTAAAGAAATGTGGGAAACCATATGTGTTCAATATGAGGGCACCACTGAAATCCAAGAGACCAGAAAGATTAACTTGGTAAGACAGTATGAAAGTTTTATCGCTGGTAAGAATGAATCTCTTTCTGACATTCATCAGCGGTTTAACTGCCTGATCATTGACCTAAGAACTGTTGGAAGGACCTATTCTAATTCTGAGGTCCTAACAAAATTCTTGGAAAGTCTTCCTGAAAGCTGGGACAGTTATTCAATATGTCTTAAGCTGACAAAAGACTTACATACTCTCTCTCTAAGCACTCTGTATGGAATATTGCTCAACTATGAGCAATCTAATCTCCTGAAGAAAAATCTTGTAAAAGATTCTAAAGACTCCAAAAGCACTGTTGTTGCTTTAGTCTCGTCAGAGATAATTCCATCCCAGCGATCTACCCTCACCATCACTGAGTTAGATTCTGAATCTGAGGATTTATCAGACCCTGATCTTTCAGAGTTTAATGAGTCCTTAGCACTCTTGACAAACTCTTTTAAGAGATTTGCAAGAAAGAGTAACTTCCGAAGAAGTAAACCTCTCTCTCTTACTGAAAAGCCAAAATCAACTCCAGTTGATAAGGCTACAACCACTTGCTATAACTGCGAAAAAATTGGACATTTTGCTAGTGAGTGCAGGTCGAAAAAGGTCTTCAAACCTTCTACCTCAAGAAGACCCAGTGATGACAAATACCATAAGCTGAAGAACAAATATCAAAAGCTGAAAAGCTATCAGCGAAAAGGTAAAGGTCTCATCGCTGAAGAACATGACTGGGCTGAATCAGAAGAATCATCTTCTGATGAAGAAGAAGTCGCTAATCTTTGCCTCATGGCTGAGATTAAAGAAGAAGTAGAAGAACCATCTGAACCTTCTATGAGCTACATATCATCTCAGGTATCTATCTCTACAAATCCCTCTCTGCCTGAAGCTGAGAGAAGTCGCGCTGTTGATGTGCTGACGATTGACCTTTATAATGCTCTAAACGACAAAACTCAAGCTGAAAATAAAAATGTTTATTTAACACAAGAGCTAGAGAAATGTCATGAAAAGATCAGTGAACTAAATCTTTTAGAAGAAAAGCTGAAAGATCAAGTCATTATAAATGAAATCATCAGCATTGAACGCGAACAAGCCATCGCTGCTCTAAAAGCAGAAAAGGCTCATGTTGAAAAATGGTGCAAATCATCAACAAAGATCTCTGAGATAATAAATGCTCAAACTCCTGAAAGTGATAGAACTGGTCTTGGTTTTTGGACACCACAAGATGATCCTAAAGAAGAAAGTTCCTCGCTTAAGTTTGGAACTTTTGTCACATCTTTCTTTGACACTTCTTATAATCAATTCTATCCCTGTTCTTCTTCAAATCCCATCCCTGAGGAGATATCTGCAAGATCTAAGCCTACAGATAAAGGAAAGTCTATTCTCCCTCCTCAGAAGGCTTCCAAGAAAACCAAACTGAAAGTTCCTTCCAAACCTTCAGTGGATAAACCTTCTAGCTCAGTGACAGAAATCTTTGATATCTGTCCTCCAAAGCTGAAGGTTGATCTAATGCCCGTGAGACCTGAAGAAATAAAAATTCCTCCCAGATCTCGTGCTAAAGGCATTCTTGGAGCTGGACCTGCTCATCTTAAGTTTTCAAAACCTTTTGGTTATAAAACCACCATCAGATATAGAAAATGTTATCACTGTGGATTTACTGACCATATTGCGAGCAAGTGTCCAAATACCACCGAAGCTGATAAAACAGCTAAAGTGAAGAAAAATGCCTCTAAGGCAAATAAAGTCACCAAAGTTGAAAAATCAACCAAAGTGAAAAATACCACTAAGGTTAAGAAATTAACCAAAGTGAAGATTACCACTGAAGCTGAATCTTCATCAGCTGTGAAGACTGCTGAATCTTCCTTATCCACTAACTCTAAAGGACCCATTGAAAAGTGGGTACCAAACAACGCTTAATCTTCCTTATGTATGCAGGGATCAAAGGGCATCTGGTATCTCGATAGTGGATGTTCTCGTCATATGACTGGACAAAGAGACCTGCTCACTGAATACAAGGAAGAGAGAGGCCCCTCTGTTACCTTTGGTGGAAATGGAAAAGGATTTACCCGAGGGTTTGGTGTCCTCAGCAATGGGACAACTACCTTTCGAAGAGTCGCTTATGTAGATGGACTGAAGCACAATCTTCTAAGCATCAGTCAGCTATGTGACAAAGACTACGAAGTTCGCTTTTCTAAGAAAGCATGTTCAGTGGTAGATGAAAAAGGAAAACTTGCTCTCAGTGGTTATAGAAGAGAAAATGTCTATGTAATAGATATGGACTCTACTATCACTGAAAACTTATGTTTTCTCTCTAAGGCCTCTTCTGATGTCAACTGGCTATGGCATAAAAGGCTCTCTCATCTAAACTTCAAAACCCTGAATTCTCTCTCATCTAAGGAACTGGTTTCTGGTCTTCCTCAGCACTCATATGCTAAAGAATCTCTCTGCTCAGCATGTGAAAAAGGAAAACAAACAAAAGCTAGTTTCAAGTCGAAACAAGTTTCCTCAGTGACAAGTCCTCTTCAGCTCTTGCATATGGATCTATTTGGCCCTGTCAACATCCAATCTATAGCTGGAAAGAAATATACGCTTGTCATTGTAGATGAATATTCTCGCTACACCTGGGTTATTTTTCTTCGCTGTAAGAGTGATACTCCAGAAGAACTAATATCTTTTGTCAAAAAGATGGAAGTGTTGAATAATCTTACTGTTCATTCAATAAGAAGTGATCATGGAACTGAATTCAAAAATAGTTCCCTGGACAATTTCTTTGAGAACAAGGGAATCTCTCACAACTTCTCTTCAGTAAGAACACCTCAGCAAAATGGAGTCGCTGAAAGAAGAAACAGAACGATCATAGAAGCTGCTAGATCAATGCTCAGCGATTCTCACCTCCCTACTCAATTTTGGGCAGAAGCTGTAAACACTGCATGTTTTACTCAAAACAGATCGCTGATAATAAAGCGATTTGGGAAGACAGCTTATGAACTTTTTCTTGGAAGGAAGCCTTCTATCAGCTTTCTTCATATCTTTGGTTGTCAGTGCTTTATCTTAAACAACAAAGATCAACTTGGAAAGTTCGACCCAAAAGCCGATGATGGAATATTTTTAGGATATTCCTCCATCTCCAAAGTCTACAGAGTTTTCAACAAGAGAAGACAAACCGTAGAAGAAACCATTCATGTCACGTTTGATGAAACTCGCTCAGCAAACTCTAAACCAATCGCTGACAATGAAGAACTGAATACTTGGATGCTCTCTCACTATAGAGAAACTGAACCTTTCTTCTCAAACCATCAGCACACTGAAACTCCAGCTGCTGATGAAGAACCAAGTATCATACCTCCCACCGCTGAAACCACCTCATGGGTTTCAGCTGAACCTCTAAACACATTACCACCATCAAATCTGCCTTCGTCTGGAAACCTCTCTAGTGAACCTACTCAACAGTTAATTGCTGATGAACCTCAAACGTCCTCATCAGTAAACATCCCAATTGTTGATCCAACCTCTGAGTTAAGCGATCATGCTCCTGCTCAGCGATGGACAAGAGATCACCCAATAGATCAAATTCTCGGTGATCCAGATGCAGGTATTCAGACACGACAAAGCTCAGGTAATATCTGTCTCTTTATAAACTTTCTCTCCTTAATAGAACCAAAGAAGACTAATGATGCCCTCAGAGATCCAAACTGGGTCAGCTCCATGCAAGAAGAGCTGACTGAATTTTATCGAAACAAAGTTTGGAATCTCGTTCCTAGACCATCTGATAAAACTGTAATAGGCACCAAATGGGTGTTTAGAAACAAGTTAGATGAACATGGAACTGTAACCCGCAACAAGGCTCGACTTGTTGCTCAGGTATACAGACAAGAGGAAGGCATAGACTATGATGAAACCTTTGCCCCTGTGGCCAGGCTCGAAGCAATTCGACTATTCTTAGCTTATGCAGTCTATAAAGACTTCATCGTTTATCAAATGGACGTAAAATCAGCTTTTCTGAATGGAAAGCTGAATGAAGAAGTTTATGTAGAACAACCACCAGGGTTCTATGACCCTAAGCATCCAAATTATGTTTATAAATTGGATAAGGCTCTCTATGGTCTAAAACAAGCCCCTCGTGCTTGGTATGACACTCTCTCATCTTTTCTTATCTCTGAAAATTTTGAATGTGGCAAGATTGATAATACGTTATTTTTCAGAAAGATAAAAGGTCATATAATTCTTGTACAAATATATGTCGATGACATAATATTTGGTTCTACTAACCCATCTCTATGTACTCGCTTCGCTGAAAGAATGAAGAAAGAATATAAAATGAGTATGATGGGTGAGCTGACATATTTTCTTGGTCTTCAGATTAAACAATCTGACAAAGGTACTTTTATCTGCCAAGGTAAGTATGTTAAAGATATGCTAAAGAAGTTTGATCTCACACAAACTCCAGCGATGAAAACTCCTATGGCACCACCGCTGACACTTAACAAGGATCCATCTGGAAAACCTGTTAATGTCACTGCCTATAGAGGAATGATAGGCTCATTGCTGTATCTTACAGCGAGCCGACCTGACATCATGTACTCTACTTGTTTATGTGCACGCTATCAATCTGAACCCAAGGAATCCCATCTGATCGCTGTAAAGCGAATTTTCAGATATCTGAAAGGAACTCCTAACCTCGGTCTTTGGTATCCCAAAGACTCAGGGTTCGATCTAACTAGTTATTCTGATAGTGATTTTGCAGGCTGTAAACTCGACAGAAAGAGTACCACTGGTGGATGTCAACTCTTGGGAGGAAAGCTGGTAAGCTGGACAAGCAAGAAGCAAAATTCGGTGTCCACTTCCACAGCTGAAGCTGAATACGTAGCCGCTGGAAGCTGTTGTTCTCAAATCTTGTGGATGAGAAATCAACTATTAGATTATGACCTTCAGCTGTCAAAGATTCCTATCTATTGCGACAACACTAGTGCTATCGCTATAGCAAATAATCCACCGCTACATTCAAAGACAAAACACATAGAGATCAGATATCACTTTATCAGAGATCATGTGATGAATGGTGATATTGAACTTCACTTTATCCCTACTGACTTTCAGCTTGCTGATATATTCACCAAACCTCTTGATGAGACAAGGTTCAACTTTCTCATCAGTGAGCTGGGAATGCTGAACCTCGAAGAATAATTCTTCAGCGTTCATGTATTGTGTCAGTAATCAAAAGTTCCCCTCATCATTCTCTCTGATAAACATTCTGACTCTCAGGTATGTTCTCTCCTTTCCCTCAAAAGATGTTTTTCTTCAAAAATAAACTTTAATCACTGAACTTTCTTCAAATGATTAAAAGCTTTTTGAAAAATACATTAATCACTGATATTTCTAGTCAGTGATCCTTTAAAAGGAAAATCTATCCCTATCTTTACAATCAGGGATACTTTTAAAAAGAAAAAATCTATCGCTGATTTTTCTTCAGTGATCATTTCAAAACGGACAAATGTACAGTCTCTCTCTTCTATGACGTCATTTGAACCGACAATCCACGACATGCCTTTTCTGACACGTTCGTCCGTTGCCCTTCTATCCAATCAACTTCGTGGAACGTGTCAATGTCATGATGATCCTTTCTTTTCCCGTTTCTCTCTCTCCTCTCTCTTCGTATAAAAGGAATTCTTCTCTCCTTTATACGGTTTACGCTTTCAAAACTTTCAAAGCAAGAAACATTCTCTCTCAAGAACACTCAAGCAAGTAAACCCAGAATATTGAATCTGCAACTCTTTTTCTTCAAGATACACAGGTTTATTTCATGTTTATGTGCTTTGTTCGTATGCTTTTTATTCTTTTTAAAATCCTGCTCGTTTTCTATGGATTTTATAAAACGTTTTTTTTAAAAACTAAAGATCATTCCTTCTGATTTTATGTTTTTCAATAAAAACCTTTTGGTTTTAAAGTGTTCTTCATTTTTTCTACCCAGAACACTATTTTTCTACTCCTAAAAATAACTTGATAGTTTTCCAGTTTCCCTTCTTCTATGGCAACTGGTAATCATATTATTTTTAATCTAAATCATTTCTTCTATTATGCCTCTTTCCATAACAGAAATGACACAGTCTTCAATCGTTGCTTCCAAGCATGTACGATTCGCTCTCACTGAAGTTGAGATTACTAAATGTAATCATTTGGCCAGACTCGAGTTCAAAGCTGACAAATACCCACATCTGGTGGAAGCTGCTGAATTCCTCAAGCAGTCATGTATAGCTTACGCGATCACTGTGGATCCTAAGCCTTCCAAGACTCTACTTCAGCAGTTCTGGTTCACTGCTGATGCAACTGAACTCACCAACAAGAAAGGTGAACAAGTCCCTGCTATCTCTTTCAGCACGGAATTGGGGCCAGGGAGCATGACCGCTCTTAGCCTCAGGAAATCTTTAAGATTCCCTGACAAACCAAAGAGTGGGTTCGACGCACTCCCCACTGATGATGAGTTGATATCATTCCTGGACGCAATGGGCTATTGTTGGGAAAACAAACCGAGATCTTCAATTCCCAACAAGAAGCTCACCAAGATCCTCAAAGCTCAGATGCCATCACAACTGAACTTTATCTTCTCGCACATAATTCAGTGCATGAGCGGGAAGAGTGGTTCGCTGGATCAAGCCAGCAAAACAAAACTGCAGATGGCCTACTCCGTTATCGCTAGTCAAAACTTTGACTACGCCACAGCAATCTTTGAAGACCTGAGGTCGAGATTAGAGAAGCCTGAACGAGATCCCAAGATCTCGTACGTACGTTTCATATGTACGTACATCAAGTTCCTCTATCCCAACACCTATCCCACCAAAGATGATGGCACCTTTGCCAGGGTAGGTCAACGATCACTGGAGGTAAAGCCACTCGCCGACGAGGTAAGTATCTCTCTCCTTCGCTCTCGTCTCTCTCTTCATTCTTCTTCATCTTCAGCGACCACGCAGACGGTTCCTTCGTCTGCTATCCCTGTCGCTACCACTACTTCTAAACGACCATCAGCTAGTCCGATTGGTCCTTCCAAAAAGGCCAAAAAGACTAAGGAAAGTACACCCTCTAGTACTATACCTGGGGGAGCTTCTCAACAAGCTACCTTAGATGCATTTGTGGGTCTTTCCTCCACAACTTCAGCAGTCACTCATACTGCCGTGTCAGCGATCTCGCTCGCTGTCACATCATCAGTAACCCCACCTACTATCTCATTCACTGAGATTAACCCCATCCCTACTTCTATCCCCAAAACTCTTCCTTTTTCTCCTCATTTGGTCTCTGAACCCGCTACCTCTTCTTTCCCTATAGGACCTGAGCATCAAACTTTTGAGGAATCTATGCAGTTCTACAAAATGTTTGATACGTCAGGTACACCTATAATCCTAAACACTTCTCTCTCCCCCCCCCCTCTCCAAATAAGCCCATATCTGAACTAACATTATTTTCAGGTCCTAGCTAGGCGTCTGTTGACACGCATGTCAACAGTATGGGAGAAAAGGTGGACGCACTCACCAACACCATCAATGAAACCACCAGCGCCGTCAATCAGGCTGGTGAGGAGCTGAAGAAGTTGACCGCCACTTGCTCATCAAAAGCTGAGAACTCACAACTTTCAGCTGTTGAAGAACAAGTCGTCCAACTCAGAGAGTCCTCTCAACTCTTTCAAGGGTGACTTGAGTCTCTTACCGCTGAAGTTCAGGGTCTCTCTTCAAAGGTTGACCTCTGCACGTCCCTTCTTCAGCAAATTGTATAGAAAGTGAATGCACCAGCTCCAGTGCTGCCTCCCTCCTTCACTGAAGATGATCGTACCAACCTCAACATCGCTGTGGAATTCATTCATGATGCCACGTGCGACATCCCTGCGGTTGAAGACCGGATTAAGCATCTGGAGGCTGACGTTCAAGTGCTAAAAGCTTCAACAGCTACTCCAGCAGCTGAACAATCCCCTACCGCTGATAATGACAAAGTGGGGGAGAAAGCTGAAGAAACTTCTATTGCTGCTGCTGGGGAAGCTAAGACTCCAAAAGAACCTCCCTCTCAATCTGAGGGGGAGAAGGCAAAAGAATCCTCATATATTCACTCTATTCTCTTTGAAGAGGATGAGTAAGAAGACGATAAAGAGGAAGATGATCTAGATCTTGATGATCAAGAAAAGGATCAGCCCTCCGATGACGACGACGATGATGAAGACCAATCTATGTGGTTCTCCAAGCCGAACGTTGCATCAGGTACAACTTCGCAAGAGGTTGTCAAAATAGGGGTGAGAGGTGATACATCTTCAAGTGTTCCTTCGCAAAGCAAAGACAAGCAACCGATCGCTGAAGAATGCTTGAGGACTGGATCACAATCTGAGGGGGAGCATCCTTCTCAGGTATGTCTTTCAATTGTACCAATCTCCTACTCTTTCCAAACCCCTATTTCCTTCTAGCCTTTATCTCTCTCTTTCAAAAATACACTTATCCCTTCTTTCCTTCTTTTTCTATCTAGACAGTTCTCACCCCTGCTTAAGGGTTCTGAACTACAAACAATTCCAGCTGCTATCGCTGAAGAAATAATCCCAATCTCTATCACTGAGATTGATGAAGAAGAAGAAGAAGAATATTCTCTGGTCCATCCAGGAAGGCCCTCTCGACCATCTCATTGGTCAGAGGAAGTGGTGAAGAAAAGAGTTGAAATGATCGCTCAACTAGAAAGTCAACGGCTGAAAATCCCTCTTCAAACATCCACAGAGCTCGACTTCCTCACTGAAGCCGAAAGAGAAGAATCTGCCAACGCTGAGAAGCTGATCGCTGAATGCAAACGAGATGCCCAACTCGCTTTAAAGATTCAATCTTCTCAAGTCAAGGACAAAAAGCTGAAAAGCAAACCTGTGGAAGTTCAAGCTGCACTACTGAAAGAAATTGAAGAGGAACGCTCCAAAGAACAAGAGATCAACGATAAGTCTATCGAATGGTGCAAACAAAAGATGGATTATCGTTCTGATCTTCTTCCAATATCAGCCGTGACTATCTCTGGTCGCAAGAAGAAAGATCAACTCTCAGTGACCATGGAGATTACCAGAGAGGATGGAACCCAAAAGGCAATGTACGTATCAAAACTTGAGAGCTTCGGATTTACGGAATGGTTAGAGTTCTGGGATGCGCTGAAGAAATCCAAATCTACATACAGAGGCTACGTTGAAGGACTTCTTGAAGCCCTCATAAATAGAGTCACCTCTGTACTAAAGCTGCCATCTCCTCTTCCTCCCAAATCTTTGAAACTCAAGAGAAAAATTTGGTCCTCCTCCTCTGAAGACGTTGCCATCATCAGGAATGAAACTTCTATCAAATTTTCAAGAGATGCACTGTTTGGTCCTCCTCCCGATCTTTCAGTTCTGGATTTATCTCTGCCTCCTGGTGGTCCTTTCCAAGCTGGTCAAGTAATTGACAATCCTTATGGAATATTCTTCAGAGATGATGATGAGGAACTCAGATTTCAAAGAATCTCTGAGATTCCTATCTGTCCTCTGAATCATCTCAAGGATCTCTTATGCTTATGGTGTGACTTCTTCCCTGCTGCTGAAAAAATTAAAGAAATTATCAGTCAAGAATCTTTGGAACGAAGACAAAAAGGAGAAGAAATACCTGAGTATATGATCAATCCTCCTAAATCTTCTATTAATAGCTGATAGATTAGTTTCCTTCTCTGTAATCTGTTAGTTATACTTACAGTAGTTAGTTAGTCACTTGTACTTATGATTTTCATATCTTGTAATTCTATCCCTGAATTAAATGAAAATTGCAGTGATGTACTTAACCCTATCAGTACTGTAAAAGATCCCTCAAAATAGTAATTGGGACATGCATTCTATGAGTCCTTTTTATTCCTATATTTTGAATCATAAAGTAATTTTCTTTTGTTACTTTGTCATTATCAAATAGAGGGAGATTGTTGATCCAAACTCTCTCAGTGATTTGATTAGGACCCTCTTTTATACTTAGTGAAAATTACGTTATTATATGTATTAGTGTTTCATCATCAGCGATCAGACTGAGTCTGTTCAGTTATCGCTGATGACCTTTCTGTAAACATTTAATATGTATTAGTGTTTCACTTTCAGCGATCAAACTGAGTTTGTTCAGTTATCGCTAATCGTTTCCCATGTAACACAGTTAACGTAATCCCTGAAGACAAGTCTCGCGTCAACATAGTTCATAGCTGAATCAAAGACGAAGCCACTGAACAATAGATAAGTCTACTAGTGACCTGATGCGGATATCAGCGAAGACCAGACGAATCTACTTACGCGAAGAAGCCTGAGGAAAAGCTTCAGCGATAGCTGAACTTCTTTATCTCTGGAAGAAGAGATACTCAGCGATCAACGATCACAAAGCTTATGCCTCAAGTTTTCTGTTGTCTTACCTTGCACAACCAGTACGATGTGTCAGAACGGACAAGTCTCTGCCATAAATCGTACAACAACTCTGTCAACTACACTGTTCATAAAACGGACAAAAGCATGTCTCCAAAAGTAAGACTCCCAAAGCCAATCTATGAACGCCACGTGTAAAGTGCCCTGCCATGCATTTAATGCATAGGGTATAAATAGGAAGCTCACCCCTTCATCTGAAGGTGTGCTCAATCCTTGAACTCCATAATAGAAACCCTTGTTTTCTATCTCTCTAAAATCCCCCATTCTCTGAATTTCTTGTGCAACCATCTTAGTGTTTCTTAAGTTTGTTTAGACTGAGTCTGTCTTAATCTTATTCCGCAACAAACTTGTAAATTGTATTTTGATTTATCAATAAACAATTTATTAAACTTTAATTTCTGTGTTTGTATTCAACCCCCCCCCCCTTCTACAAACTTGTTAAGCACCTTCGGGACCAACATATAGGGTCAAACAAGACTTGACCTCTACACAAGTTTACAATGAAAAAGTCAAATAACAAAGTAAACTAACTTGACAAATTGACTCAAAACAAGATCTAACATAAGAAAATTTATAACGATGGAAAAAACTCTTTTCCTAATAGATAACTTTACGAGGTTAACATAATACTTTATCCGAATCAATTTTTATGTGTACAAGACACTATTGTTTTGTGCCAAATAAATATTTTGTACGGTGCTCCGCTGCACATGATGCAAATCATTCAAGTGGCTGCAAGTTGTCAGAGAGTAAATGTTTAGTAGAATTCTCAATGCCTCGCTAATATTTGAACTCTTTTTTCAATGTTATCCATTTGCTTGCCAATGTGCTACCAAGACTACATTGTAAAATAGAGGTCATTTTGAGACATGGTGCAAGTACAGTACATATATTTTAAATATGAGCAAATCATCAATGTAGAACAAGTGTTTGGCAAGGAAACTTGTATTATTGTACATCACTATTTTAAGAAAAGATGTAGTTGTTTTCCGTAACTTGGACATAATAGGAAAATAACTTACATATTTGCCTAATTATCCCCATAATTCTTGATATGATCCCTTTTTGAATGCTTAAAATTTCTTATATGATATCGTGTACCTTCTAAACAGATTAATACTATAACAAAAAAAATTGTGAGCACTACATTTCTCTTGTCATGAGTATTTTATTGTTGTTCAATTCACATACACACTTTCTCATTATCTTGTATTAATTGATAGTAAGGGCATTTTAGTCTTTGTTGATCCCAGTTTTGTGTTCTAGACAGTGATTAACCAAACAATATACAAAACAGAGATATATACGTGCAGAAGCGATTTATATGTAGAAAGATGGTTTGGTTTGGTAGTAGACACACAAACAAGTAATAAATATATCTAGGAACAAATATGATTTAGTTACAAGAAGATGATCTTCACTAACTTGAATAGTTACACCATGAACACACACTACTGTGTACAGAAATGCTCTATAGAGATCTGAATTGCTAGATAAAGCGTGGTGAATTGTGTGTGCTCGCATACTATGAATTCAGGAGGTGCTCCTTTCATATACAAGGGGAGAGCACACAATAGTACAAGACAAAGGCTGACATTCCATATAAGGAATGCCACCTGGAAAGTAAAACCATCGTGGGTGTGTACTTGTCAGGATCTAATTCTCAACAAGAATAAAGTCTCAGAAACAATATCAAAGAAGTTGCGGAAAAACACTTTGATATTCAATATAACAGTAAACAAACAGTAAATGATTAACAACTTGTAAACTTATATTAAAATCACAAGATTACACACACAACCTCAATCTTGAAGAACAAGCTCTTTCAAGACGAATTCTACTTCTCTAGAATTAGGAACTATGCCTTGAGGTTGATTCTCTCTAAAACAAAAACTTAAAAAAAAACTGTATCTAAACTATTCTGTCAAATCTATACAAATACTGAACAAAAAGATAATTACAAAAAATAGAATATCTTCAGTATATCTTGCATAGTTATCTTCAATACTTCCATGAATATCTTTATTCTTTACAGCTGTCATCCTCTCCATCCGGATCTCCAATTCATAAGCAGCACTAATCATAGAGCAGTATTAACGATAAGTAGTACTAACCTCTAGCAGTACTAACTAGCTAAGCAGTACTAACTTTGTTCAAGCAGCACTAACTTTGACTAGCAGTATTAACTAACTAGAAGTAGTAATACTCAGCAGTATTAACATTAAAGTCCTCTAGCAGTAGTAATTCTAAACTAGCAGCATTAACCATACTTGATCTTTTCTTCAGTTCCCAACAATCTCCCCCTAACTTGAATTTTAGGAAAAGAAGTCAAGTTCTTCAAATCTTCTTCAAGATGCTTTCAACACTTCAGTTCACACTCCTAGATTAGGATCCAAACCCAAACTTTGATTAATGATTCTGCTAACCACAATCTTTGCCATTTCTGAATCTTTTGAACATGTAAGCTTTGCATTTAACATTGCTTGTAATTTGGCCTTGCTGTGATCATAGATTTTATCAACTAAGTAGTACTCATGATAAGCTCTGTCCACAGTGATAACATAGACTCCACACATGTTGAACTTTGCTAGGATCAAACATCATGCATAAGTACTCCATGGCTAATCTGATTAAGCTCATTCCTTCTCCTTTCAGCTCCTTTTCATACATCTCCATCCCAAATTTAAACATCTCTTCTAAATCTGATCTTGAACAACTTCTTATTAATCTACCCCAAGTAGAGTACACTTCATATATATCTCCCACTCTCTTAAGCCTGAAGTATTTCTTCCTTTGATCTTCCAAAATATCCCAAAAGATGACTTCTGGCGCTTTCATAGAAATGGGATCAGCTGAAACTGGTTCATCATCTGTTGTAGTTATATATAGATCAAGATTATATTGCTTAGTGGATTGTTCTGGGTTCTTTACAGATTCAGTTGTAGAAGTATATGAAGGTTCTGCTGTTTCTGCTATTTCTTCAACTCTTGGCCTTTTGTTCTGCTTCTTGGAGGCTATAGTCTTCATCCTCTTCCCAGATTTGGCTTCTACACCAACACTCTCAGATTCTTCCTTCATCTCCTCAGCTTTGTCTTTTGAGGGTGTGGTCTCCTCAGGGAATGGCTTTTGAATATTAAGGTCATGCCTTTCCTTCATTCTTCTCTGAGCCTCTTCCCTTTGGACTGAATCCCCTTGAAGCTTGAGCATCTCTTTCTGATACAACTCCTCAACCTGAGTGTATGCCATGTTAGAGAACATCTCCCCCTTCACACCAATTGCACCTTTCAGGAAATTTATCATCTTTCTTCTTTCCTGATTGGCCAAAAATGTTTTGGAAGGTTGTCTCTTTTGCTTTTTGAATGGCATTCTTTGCTTAGAAACTTTCACATAGCTTTTCTTGGCTTCTGCTGCATCTTTTAAACTCTCTTGATACTCAGCATTGAGTTTTCTTGCCATTATCTGTGCAAGCTCTCTATACTTCTTTGATTGAAGTTGTTCTTCCTTTTCCAATTCAGCCTGAAGTAGCTTTGCCATTTCTTCATCCAACTCAATCTGACTCTTTTTCTTGGCAGGCAGTTCAGCTTCAATCATCTTCTCCTTTCCTTTTCCTTTTGACTCCTTTGCCTTTTCTGTTTCCTTCTGTTGAATTTCTCCTTCATTTATGACCACTCCCTTGGCCTTTTGACTAGCCTTAGGAGTGTCATTCTTTGCTTTGACCAATGTTTCAGCAATTTCCATTTCTTCAACAGAAAGCCCTGTTACTGCTGCTTCAGCAGTATTAACAGTTTCTGTTGCTTCAGCAGCATTAACAATTTCTATTGCTTCAGCAAATTCTGTTTCTTTTTCTGCCTCTTCCTCCCCTTCAACCTCAAATGCCCTCTCAGCTGTATTTTCTTTCTCTGTTTCAGCCTCTTTCTCCCCCTTGTTGGAAGCATCTTTATTATTTGACCTCTTCTTCAACACAAACTGCTTTCTCCTCTACTTGTGCACCAACCTTGTCACCATTTTCTTTAATTTGGCAATCTGTACTTGTTGGGACAAGATTACCAATTTCATTTCCTCTATCTCTTTGCCTTGTTTAATAACATCCAGGTTGATGTTACCCATTGTTTCCATCAATTCATCATAGTCATATCTGTCCTCACCTTCTCCAGAAGTGTTACCCTCTTTTGAAGGATCATAGGATCTTTTTGTAGTGGAAGTCTTCTGCCTGGCAGAAGCACTATCCACCCCCTTGGTTTCTTGGCACCGGGGACCTTTGAATGATTGCTCATTCAAAGTTGCCATGGGGGAGGTCTTAGTTATGTTACCACTGTCCTCCTCTGTGCTAGCAGGAGTAGTGGCAGCCTGCTCACCCATATGCTCTTCCTCCTCCTCAGAGAGCACCTCCTTTGGGTTGGGAGACACCCTTGTGGTTTCCCTGTAGATATTCTCTAAGGGGGAATCCTCCCTTAGAGGGCTTGAAGGCTTAGGGGTTGATGGTACAAGAAGGGAAGGAGCCTTCTTTACCTGTTTCCTTTTGTATGTTTGGGTGATTGGTGAAGTTGGTTTATCAAGAAGAGACTGGGGAATTGATTTAGGGTGGGAAGGTTGGGATTGGCTAGCAGTGGGTTGGTCTAATGGGGGCCTTGACCCTGCTGCCATACCTTCATCAGTTTGGGACACCACCATCATTGTAGAGAACAATGGGGTGTCAACTCCTTCCGAGTCCAGAGGAGATCTTTTCATGTTTGAAAAGACCTTACCTTTGGGAATTTTTGGTACATATACCCCATCAAAATGAGGTATATCCATCAATTCATGGGTAATAACTTCTTGGACAAACCTGGGGTACATATAAAAATTCTTTTTACTTCCCAGGTTTGAGACAAGATCATTAAAAATCATTTGGGAAAAATTATACTTTCTGGTAGTGGCTAAGCATACCAAAGCATAAGCAATGGTGCTACTGAACTCACTCCATCCAGTAGTCTTTTTAGAGATACAATGCATAAGGGTATTGACAAAGAAACACCATTGGGGTGAAAATTTGGCTTTTGAGAACTTGAACACACCCAATGGGCCTCCATACCCCATTCTTGTAAGAGTAGCAAACAGTTCATCATTAGAGATAGAAGTTATGCCAGAGGCATCGTCTAGACGTAGACTAATGCGAATTACCTCTTCAGTAACTGTCAAGGGTTTGTCACACACCCTTGTTTTGATCATTTGCACACCATTCTCAGTAACAATGGTGGCATTTGCCCAAAATTGCCTCTGATGCTCTATGAAGATGGTAGGAGATATAGTGAGAGCATGGGCAATGTGGCTGGACTTCAGAAAGTCGACTATCTGGTGAAAACCTTTAGCTTGTTTTGGCTTTTGGAGCATCGCGATTTCATTGTGCTCGTCAATGAACGCCATGGATGCCATTGACCTTGAAGGTTCTTGCCTGAAAACTTGGAACTCGAGAGAGACAGGGTTTAGAGCGCAAGTGAACAGTATGCAAAGAGTCGTTATGAAATTTTAGGCGGGCAAAGGGTATTTATAGTATTCGGAACATAAGCAGTAGTAACCAAGAGCAGTATTAACGACAAGCAGTATTAACCACTAGCAGTATTAACTGAAAGCAGTATTAACTACTAGCAGTATTAACCACTAGCAGTATTAACCACTAGCAGTATTAACTGATAGCAGTATTAACCACTAGCAGTATTAACGACAAGCAGTATTAACTGATAGCAGTATTAACTACTAGCAGTATTAACTGAAAGCAGTATTAACCACTAGCAGTATTAACTGAAAGCAGTATTAACTACTAGCAGTATTAACCACTATCAGTATTAACTGATAGCAGTATTAACCACTAGCAGTATTAACGACAAGCAATATTAACTTATATCAGTATTAACTACAAGCAGTATTAACTGAAAGCAGTATTAACAATGCACTGGAAGTATTAACAATGCACTGGCAGTATTAAAAATGCACTGGCAGCATTAACAATGCACTGGCAGTATTAAAAATACTTACACTTTTAAGCTTTGTGAAGGACTGAGTACTGCTCTACTTTTCCTGAAAAAGAAGATTAGGACCACCAAGAATAAACAATATACAGGTATTAAACCACTTTTTAAGTAGGAGCTTATTCAGAGTTGATCATTCCCACACTTGTTACCAAGAAAGTGAATCTACCCACATCAAATGCTTTGGTGAATAGATCAGCAAACTGGTTGTCAGTATGAACCTTTACAACTTGAATAAGTTTCTTTTCATTACAGTCTCTTATGAAGTGATACCTGATCTCAATGTGCTTTGTCTTTGAGTGCTTGACAGGATTATTCACAATGCTAATAGCACTGCTATTATCAATAAAAATTGGAGTGTGTAGAAAGGTTACCCCATAGTCCATCATTTGATTCTGAATCCATAAGACTTGAGAACAGCAACTTGCAGCTGCTATGTACTCTGCCTCTGTTGTAGATGTGGACACTGTGGTTTGTTTCTTGTACTGCCATGAAAATAGTCTTGCACCTAAGAACTGACATCCTCCAGAAGTAGATTTTATGTCCAAGTTTGCTCCACCTAGATCATTATCTGAGTATGAAAGTAGGTCAAAGGATGAGTCATGAGGATACCAAAGTCCCAATCTGGGTTGCCCTTTGAGATATCTGAATATCCTCTTAACAGCTTGATAGTGAGATTGCTTTGGCCTAACTTGGAATCTTGCACATACACAGACTGGAAACATTATATCTGGCCTAGAGGCTGTAAGATACATGAGAGAGCCAATCATGGATCTATAATGATGAACATCCATATCCTCCCCCTCAAGATCTGCTGTTATCTGCTTGTGTGTCTCCATAGGTGTGCTGGCAGGTTTTGAATCTGAGAAACCAAACTTGGTTAGAATGTCCTGCACATACTTGGACTGACAGATAAAGATTCCATCTGACTTCTGTTGAACTTGGAGTCCAAGGAAAAAAGTAAGTTCCCCCATGGAACTCATTTTGAATCTTTGATGCATTAGTTCCTCAAACTCCTTGCACATGTTGTCTCTTGTAGATCCAAAAATGATATCATCAACATAGATTTGGACCAGCAAGATATCCTTCTTCTTTCTCTTGATGAATAAAGTCTTATCAATGACTCCTCTTTCAAAGCCATTTTCCAAGAGATAGGATGACAGAGTGTCATACCATGCTCTTGGAGCTTGATGCAGTCCATAAAGTGCTTTCTTCAATTTGTATACCCTGTCTAGATAGCTTGGGTTTTCAAACCCTGGTGGTTGACAGACATATACTTCTTCTTCAATTGAGCCATAAATAAATGCACTTTTCACATCCATTTGATAGACTTTGAATTTCATAAAAGAAGCATAAGCCAGGAATAATCTAATTGCTTCTATCCTGGCCACAGGTGCAAACACTTCATCATAGTCTATTCCCTCTTCTTGTGTATACCCTTGAGCCACCAACCTTGCTTTGTTCCTTATCACTATACCTCTTTCATCTCTCTTATTCCTGAAGACCCATTTTGTTCCTATTGCTCTTTGGCCTTTAGGAAGGTCTACCAGATCCCAAACATCTTGCAGCTTGAATTGCAGTAGCTCTTCTTGCATTGATTCTAGCCAACTGGACTCTTTCATAGCATCATGTGCCTTCTTAGGCTCAAGCTGGGATAAAAAACAAGAGAGCACTGTATGCTGTTGGTCTTGCATTTCTTGCAGCCTGCTTTGATTTCTAGTCATCATAGGAGAGGATATGTCTCCTATTACCAGTTGTGGAGGATGATTCTTTTGAATTCTGGTGTGATGATTAGGTTCTTCATTAAGTCCCACCTCTAGATTGGAGTCATTCAACTCAACTGAGGTGTTTTCAGCAGCTACTTCTGATTCTTTAATGTCTTGAGTCTCCTCATCTCTACTTTCTTCTTCACTCTGACTTGGTCCAGTAGATGGTTCCTTTTCACAGTCTTCAACAGGATCCACTGTGGGTATGGGAAAGATCACAGATTTAGACATACTGTCTTGGACTTGGGTAGTTCTTGATTCTCTACTCCCTGAACCTGCATAATCATCACTACTGAAACCAAAAGAGTTAGTTAGTGAATCAATGTCAAATAGCCACTGAGGACCAGACCCAATTGGATTTGGTGTGTTCTCATTGCATTTGACATTGTCACTTTCTTCAATTATTCTAGAAGAAGAGTTAAAAACTCTGTAAGCCTTACTCTGAGATGAGTAACCAACAAGAAATCCATCATCTGCTTTGCTATCAAACTTACCTAAGTGAGATTTAGTATTGAGAATTGTACAAGGACACCCAAAAGGTTTGAAAATCCAATAAAGGGTTTTCTTTTATTTAAAAGCTCATATGGGGTCTTGTTCTTTGGCTTGACCACTAGAACTCTGTTTTGGACATAACAGGCAGTATTGACTGCTTCAGCCCAGAAGGTAATTGGCAGTTTTGAATCAGCCAACAGAGATCTAGCATCCTCTATTAGTGTCCTATTTCTCCTCTCAGCAACTCCATTCTGTTGAGGAGTCCTATGGGCACTATATTGTCTCTCAATGCCTTTCTCTTCACAAAAGGTGTTTAGATCAAGGTTTTTAAATTCAGTCCCATTATCAGGATCTAATTCTCAACAAGAATAAAGTCTCATTATCTGATCTAATGACTTTTACTTTTTGATTAGTTTGGTTTTCAATTCTTAGGATAAAGGATTTGATCAGTCCACTTGTCTCATCCTTAGTCCTTAGAAAATATACCCAAGTAAATCTGGAGTAATCATCAACAATAACCAAGCAGTAAGATTTCTTGCCTATACTCATGACATTTGTAGGACCAAACAGATCCATATGTAGTAATTGGAGACAAGAAGAAATAGTGTTTAACTCTTTGGTCTTATGAGAAGTTTTGTGCTATTTGCCTTTAAGACAAGCAACACAATGATCATCACATGAAAATACTTTTGATGGTAAACCTCTTACAAGGTTGTTTTTAACAAGTTTGTTCATAGTTTTGAAGTTCATGTGACACATCCTTCTGTGCCAAAGAGAGGATTCATCCACATAAGCTTTTGAAACAAGACAGTTCAGGGATGAATCACTATCAACATTGTCCATATCTAGACAATAAACATTGTCCTTTCTTGGAGTTCTAAGTAGTATCGTGCTTTCATCAACTACTTTGAACCCTGGAGCAAGGATCATACACTCTGTGTTTGTAAATAATATGCTATGTTGTTTGTCACAAACCTGTGATACACTTAACAGGTTGTACTTCAACTGATCAACATAGTAGACATCCTCAAATGTCATCTTACCTTTTGTAATATTACCTTTGCCACTTATTTTACCACCAGTAAGATTATCTCCAAAAGCAACATGTCCTCCATTGATATGCTTGAAATCCTGAAGGCATGACATGTTACCTGTCATGTGCCTAGAGCAACCACTATCAACATGCCATATGCTCTTCCCCTTGAGCTGTTGGTTGCCCTGCACATAAGATAAATCAGTTAGTATGAATTGGGAACCCAAGCCAAAGTGGTCTTGGGTACCCCTTTCTCATCAAAATACTTGCATTCTTTCTTGACAAGATTTTTAAACTTTGACTCCTTATTTATGGAGTACTTTGTCACAATGATAGGCTTGGAAACACTCTTGCTAGAAGCAGTACTGTTGGTCCCGAAGGTGCTTAACAAGTTTGTAGAAGGGGGGGGGGGGTTGAATACAAACACAGAAATTAAAGTTTAATAAATTGTTTATTGATAAATCAAAATACAATTTACAAGTTTGTTGCGGAATAAGATTAAGACAGACTCAATCTAAACAAACTTAAGAAACACTAAGATGGTTGCACAAGAAATTCAGAGAATGGAGGATTTTAGAGAGATAGAAAACAAGGGTTTCTATTTTGGAGTTCAAGGATTGAGCACACCTTCAGATGAAGGAGTGAGCTTCCTATTTATACCCTATGCATTAAATGCATGGCAGGGTACTTTACACGTGGCATTCATAGATTGGCTTTGGTAGTCTCACTATTGGAGACATGCTTTTGGCCACTTTATGAACAGTGTAGTTGACAGAGTTGGTGTACGATTTGTGGCAGAGACTTGTCCGTTCTGACACATCGTACTGGTTGTGCAAGGTAAGACAAAAGAAAACTTGAGGCATAAGCTTTGTGATCGTTGATCGCTGAGTATCTCTTCTTCCAGAGATAAAGAAGTTCAGCTATCGCTGAAGCTTTTCCTCAGGCTTCTTCGCGTAAGTAGATTTGTCTGGTCTTCGCTGATATCCGCATCAGGTCACTAGTAGACTTATCTATTGTTCAGTGGCTTCGTCTTCGATTCAGCTATGAACTATGTTGACGCGAGACTTGTCTTCAGGGATTACGTTAACTGTGTTACATAGGAAACTATCAGTGATAACTGAACAGACTCAGTTTGATCGCTGAAAGTGAAACACATACATATTAAATGTTTACAGAATGGTCATCAGCGATAACTGAACAGACTCAGTCTGATCGCTGATGATGAAACACTTAATACATATAATAACGTAATTTTCACTAAGTATAAAAGAGGGTCGTTATCAAATCACTGAGAGAGTTTGGATCAACAATCTCCCCCTATTTGATAATGACAAAGTAACAAAAGAAAATTACTTTTTAATTCAAAATATAGGAATAAAAAGGACTCATAGAATGCATGTCCCAATTACTATTTTGAGGGATCTTTTACAGTACTGATAGGGTTAAGTACATCACTGCAATTTTCATTTAATTCAGGGATAGAATTACAAGATATGAAAATCATAAGTACAAGTGACTAACTAACTACTGTAAGTATAACTAACAGATTACAAATAAGAAAACTAATCTATCAGCTATAAGAAGATTTGGGAGGATTGATCATATACTCAGGTATTTCTTCTCCTTTCTGTCTTCGTTCCAAAGATTCTTGACTGATAATTTCTTTAATTTTTTCAGCAGCAGGGAAGAAGTCACACCATAAGCATAAGAGATCCTTGAGATGATTCAGAGGACAGATAGGAATCTCAGAGATTCTTTGAAATCTGAGTTCCTCATCATCATCTCTGAAGAATATTCCATAAGGCTTGTCGATTACTTGACCAGCTTGGAAGGGACCACCAGGAGGCAGAGATAAGTCCAGAACTGAAAGATCAGGAGGAGGACCAAACAGTGCATCTTTTGAAAATTTGATAGAAGTTTCATTCCTGATGATGGCGACATCTTCAAAGGAGGAGGACCCAATTTTTCTCTTGAGTTTCAAAGATTTGGGAGGAAGAGGAGATGGCAGCTTTAGTACAGAAACGACTCTATTTATGAGGGCTTCAAGGAGTCCTTCAACGTAGCCTCTGTATGTAGATTTTGATTTCTTCAGCGCATCCCAGAACTCTAACCATTCCGTAAATCCGAAGCTTTCAAGTTTTGATACGTACATTGCTTTTTGGGTTCCATCCTCTCTGGTAATCTCCATGGTCACTGAGAGTTGATCTTTCTTCTTGCGACCAGAGATAGTCACGGCTCTTTCGATATTGGAAGAAGATCAGAACGATAATCCATCTTTTGTTTGCACCATTCGATAGACTTATCGTTGATCTCTTGTTCTTTGAAGCGTTCCTCTTCAATTTCTTTCAGTAGTGCTGCTTGAACTTCCACAGGTTTGCTTTTTAGCTTTTTGTCCCTAACTTGAGAGGATTGAATCTTTAAAGCGAGTTGGGCATCTCGTTTGCATTCAGCGATCAGCTTCTCAGCTTTGGCAGATTCTTCTCTTTCAGCTTCAGTAAGGAAGTCGAGCTCTGTGGATATTTGAAGAGGGATTTTCAGCCGTTGACTTTCTAGTTGAGCGATCATTTCAACTCTTTTCTTCACCACTTCCTCTGACCAATGAGATGGTCGAGAGGGCCTTCCTGGATGGACCAGGGAATCTTCTTCTTCTTCATCAATCTCAGCGATAGAGATTGGGATTATTTGTAGTTCAGAACCCTTAAGCAGGGGTGAGAACTGTCTGGTTAGAAAAAGAAGGAAAGAAGGGATAAGTGTATTTTTAGAACGAGAGAGATAAAGGCTAGAAAGACATAGGGGTTTGGAAAGAGTAGAAAAGTGGTACAATTGAAAGACATACCTGAGAAGGATGCTCCCCCTCAGATTGTGATCCAGTCCTCAAGCATTCTTCAGCGATTGGTTGCTTGTCTTTGCTTTGCGAAGGAACACTTGAAGATGTATCACCTCTCACCCCTGTTTTGACAACCTCTTGCGAAGTTGTCCCTGATACGACGTTCGGCTTAGAGAACCACATAGATTGGTCTTCATCGTCGTCATCGTCATCGGAGGGCTGATCCTTTTCTTGATCAACAAGATCTAGATCATCTTCCTCTTCATCATCTTCTTCCTCATCCTCTTCAAAGAGAATGGAGTGAATCGATGAGGATTCTTTTGCCTTCTCCCCCTCAGATTGAGAGGGAGGTTCCTTAGCTTCCCCAGCAGCAATAGAGGTTTCTTCAGTTTTCTCCCCCACTTTGTCATTATCAGCGGTAGGGGATTGTTCAGCTGCTGGAGTAGCTGTTGAAGCTTTTAGCACTTGAACGTCAGCCTCCAGACGCTTAACTCGGTCTTCAACCGCAGGTATGTCGCATGTGGCATCATGAATGAATTCCACAGCGATGTTGAGGTTGGTACGATCATCTTCAGTGAAGGAGGGAGGCAGCGCTGGAGCTGGTTCATTCACTTTCTATAGAACTTGCTGAATAAGGGACGTGCAGAGGTCAACCTTGGAAGAGAGACCCTGAACTTCAGCTGTAAGAGACTCAAATCGTCCTTGAAAGAGTCGAGAGGACTCTCTGAGTTGGACGACTTGTTCTTCAAGAGCTGAAAGTTGAGAGTTCTCAGCTTTAGATGAGCAAGTGGCGGTCAACTTCTTCAGCTCCTCACCAGCCTGATTTACGGCGTTGGTGGTTTCATTGATGGTGTTGGTGAGAGCATCCACCTTTTCTCCTAGACTGTTGACATGCGTGTCAACAGTCGCCAAGCTAGGACCTGAAAATAATGTTAGTTCAGATATGGGCTTATTTGGAGAGGGGGGGAGAGAAGTGTTTAGGAGTATAGGTGTACCTGACGTATCAAACATTTTGTAGAACTGCATAGATTCCTCAAAAGTTTGATGCTCAGGTCCTATAGGGAAAGAAGAGGTGGCAGGTTCAGAGACCAAATGAGGAGAGAAGGGAAGAGTTTTGGGGATAGAAGTAGGGATGGGGTTAATCTCAGGGAATGAGATAGTAGGTGGGGTTACTGATGATGTGACAGCGAGTGAGATCGCTGACACGGCAGTATGAGTGACTGCTGAAGTTGTGGAGGAAAGACCCACAAAAGCATCTAAGGTAGCTTGTTGAGAAGCTCCCTCAGGTATAGTACTAGAAGGTGTACTTTCCTTAGTCTTTTTGGCCTTTTTGGAAGGACCAATCGGACTAGCTGATGGTCTTTTAGAAGTAGTGGTAGCGACAGGGATAGCAGACGAAGGAACCGTCTGCGTGGTCGCTGAAGATGAAGAAGAATGGAGAGAGAGACGAGAGCGAAGGAGAGAGATACTTACCTCGTCGGCGAGTGGCTTGACCTCTAGTGATCGTTGACCAACCCTGGCAAAGGTGCCATCATCTTTGGTGGGATAGGTGTTGGGATAGAGGAACTTGATATACGTACATATGAAACGTACATATGAGATCTTGGGATCTCGTTCAGGCTTCTCTAATCTCGACCTCAGATCTTCAAAGATGGCTGTGGCGTAGTCAAAGTTTTGACCAGCGATAACGGAGTATGCCTTCTGCAGTTGTGTTTTGCTGGCTTGATCCAGCGAACCACTCTTCCCACTCATGCACTGAATTATGTGCGAAAAGATAAAGTTCAGTTGTGATGGCATCTGAGCTTTAAGAATCTTGGTGAGCTTCTTGTTAGGAATAGAAGATCTTGGTTTGTTTTCCCAACAATAGCCCATTGCGTCCAGGAAGGATATCAGCTCATCATCAGTGGGGAGTGCGTCGAATCCACTCTTTGGTTTGTCAGGGAATCTTAAAGATTTCCTGAGGCTAAGAGCGGTCATGCTCCCTGGCCCTAATTCCGTGCTGAACGAGATAGCAGGGACTCGTTCGCCTTTCCTGTTGGTAAGTTCAGTTGCATCAGCAGTGAACCAGAACTGCTGAAGTAGAGTCTTGGAGGGCTTAGGATCCACAGTGATCGCGTAAGCTATGCATGACTGCTTGAGGAATTCAGCAGCTTCCACCAGATGTGGGTATTTGTCAGCTTTGAAGTCGAGTCTGGCCAAATGATTACATTTAGTAATCTCAACTTCAGTGATGGCGAATCGTACATGCTTGGAAGCAACGATTGAAGACTGTGTCATTTCTGTTATGGAAAGAGGCATAATAGAAGAAATGATTTAGATTAAAAATAATATGATTACCAGTTTCCATAGAAGAAGGGAAACTGGAAAATTATCAAGTTATTTTTAGGAGAAAAATAGTGTTCTGGGTAGAAAGAATGAAGAACGTTTTATAAAATCCATAGAAAGCGAGTAGGATTTTAAAAGAATAAAAAGCATATGAACAAAGCATATAAACATGAAATAAACCTGTGTATCTTGAAGAAAAGGAGTTGCAGATTCAATATTCTGGGTTTACTTGCTTGAGTGTTCTTGAGAGAATGTTTCTTGCTCTGAAAGTTTTGAAAGCGTAAACCGTATAAAGGAGAGAAGAATTCCTTTTATACGAAGAGAGAGAAGAGAGATAAGAGAGAGAATGAAGCGGGAAAAGAAATCATCATGACATTGACACGTTCCACGAAGTTGATTGGATAGGAGGGCAACGGACGAACGTGTCAGAAAAGGCATGTCGTGAATTGTCGGTTCAAATGACGTCATAGAGGAGAGAGACTGTTCATTTGTCCGTTGAAATGATCACTGAAGAAAAGTCTGCGATAGATTTTCCTTTTTAAAAGTATCCCTGATTGTAAAGATAGGGATAGATTTTCCTTTTAAAAGATCACTGACTGGAAATATCAGTGATTAATGTATTTTTCAAAAAAAAAAGGTTTTAATCATTTGAAGAAAGTTCAGTGATTAAAGTTTATATTTTGAAGAAAAACATCTTTGAGGGAGAGAGAACATACCTGAGAGTCAGAATGTTTATCAGAGAGAATGATGAGGGGAACTTTTGATTACTGACACAATACATGAACGCTGAAGAATTATTCTTCGAGGTTCAGCATTCCAAGCTCACTGATGAGAAAGTTGAACCTTGTCTCATCAAGAGGTTTGGTGAATATATCAGCAAGCTGAAAGTCAGTAGGGATAAAGTGAAGTTCAATATCACCATTCATCACATGATCTCTGATAAAGTGATATCTGATCTCTATGTGTTTTGTCTTTGAATGTAGCACTGGATTATTTGCTATAGCGATAGCACTAGTGCTGTCGCAATAGATAGGAATCTTTGACAGCTGAAGGTCATAATCTAATAGTTGATTTCTCATCCATAGGATTTGTGAACAACAGCTTCCAGCGGCTACGTATTCAGCTTCAGCTGTGGAAGTGGACACAGAATTTTGCTTCTTGCTTGTCCAGCTTACCAGCTTTCCTCCCAAGAGTTGACATCCACCAGTGGTACTTTTTCTGTCAAGTTTACAGCCTGCAAAATCACTATCAGAATAACCAGTTAGATCGAACCCTGAGTCTTTGGGATACCAAAGACCGAGGTTAGGAGTTCCTTTCAGATATCTGAAAATTCGCTTTACAGCGATCAGATGGGATTCCTTGGGTTCAGATTGATAGCGTGCACATAAACAAGTAGAGTACATGATGTCAGGTCGGCTCGCTGTAAGATACAGCAATGAGCCTATCATTCCTCTATAGGCAGTGACATTAACAGGTTTTCCAGATGGATCCTTGTTAAGTGTCAGCGGTGGTGCCATAGGAGTTTTCATCGCTGGAGTTTGTGTGAGATCAAACTTCTTTAGCATATCTTTAACATACTTACCTTGGCAGATAAAAGTACCTTTGTCAGATTGTTTAATCTGAAGACCAAGAAAATATGTCAGCTCACCCATCATACTCATTTTATATTCTTTCTTCATTCTTTCAGCGAAGCGAGTACATAGAGATGGGTTAGTAGAACCAAATATTATGTCATCGACATATATTTGTACAAGAATTATATGACCTTTTATCTTTCTGAAAAATAACGTATTATCAATCTTGCCACATTCAAAATTTTCAGAGATAAGAAAAGATGAGAGAGTGTCATACCAAGCACGAGGGGTTGTTTTAGACCATAGAGAGCCTTATCCAATTTATAAACATAATTTGGATGCTTAGGGTCATAGAACCCTGGTGGTTGTTCTACATAAACTTCTTCATTCAGCTTTCCATTCAGAAAAGCTGATTTTACGTCCATTTGATAAACGATGAAGTCTTTATAGACTGCATAAGCTAAGAATAGTCGAATTGCTTCGAGCCTGGCCACAGGGGCAAAGGTTTCATCATAGTCTATGCCTTCCTCTTGTCTGTATCCCTGAGCAACAAGTCGAGCCTTGTTGCGGGTTACAATTCCATGTTCATCTAACTTGTTTCTAAACACCCATTTGGTGCCTATTACAGTTTTATCAGATGGTCTAGGAACGAGATTCCAAACTTTGTTTCGAGAGAATTCAGTCAGCTCTTCTTGCATAGCGCTGACCCAGTTTGGATCTCTAAGGGCATCATCAGTCTTCTTTGGTTCTATTAAGGAGAGAAAGTTTACAAAGAGACAGATATTACCTGAGCTTCGTCGTGTCTGAATACCTGCATCTGGATTACCAAGAATTTGATCTATGGGGTGATCTCTGGTCCATCGCTGAGCAGGAGCAAGATTGCTTATTTCAGCGATAGGATCAACAATAGGAGCAGTCACTGATGAAGATGCTTGAGGTTCATCAGCTAGTAATTGTTGAACATTAGATACACCAATACTTTCAGAAGGGTTTTCAGACGTAGATGGATATGATGGTAGAAGTGTGTTTAGAGGTTCAGCTGAAATCCATGAGTTGGATTCAGCGGTGGGAGGTATGATACTTGGTTCTTCATCAGCAGCTGGAGTTTCAGTGTGCTGTTGGTTTGAGAAGAAAGGTTCAGTTCCTTTATAGTGAGAGATCATCCAAGTATTCAGTTCTTCATTGTCAGCGATTGGTTTAGAGTTCGCTGAGCGCGTTTCATCAAACGTGACATGAATGGTTTCTTCTACGGTTTGTCTTCTTTTGTTGAAAACTCTGTAGGCTTTTGAGATGGAGGAATATCCTAAAAATATTCCATCATCGGCTTTTGGGTCGAACTTTCCAAGTTGATCTTTGTTGTTTAAGATAAAGCACTGACAACCAAAGATATGAAGAAAGCTGATAGAAGGCTTCCTTCCAAGAAAGAGTTCATAAGCTGTCTTCCCAAATCGCTTTATTATCAGCGATCTGTTTTGAGTAAAACATGCAGTGTTTACAGCTTCTGCCCAAAATTGAGTAGGGAGGTGAGAATCGCTGAGCATTGATCTAGCAGCTTCTATGATCGTTCTGTTTCTTCTTTCAGCGACTCCATTTTGCTAAGGTGTTCTTACTGAAGAGAAGTTGTGAGAGATTCCCTTGTTCTCAAAGAAATTGTTCAGGGAACTATTTTTGAATTCAGTTCCATGATCACTCCTTATTGATCGAACAGTAAGATTATTCAGCACTTCCATCTTTTTGACAAAAGATATTAGTTCTTCTGGAGTATCATTCTTACAGCGAAGAAAAATAACCCAGGTGTAGCGAGAATATTCATCTACAATGACAAGCGTATATTTCTTTCCAGCTATTGATTGGATATTGACAGGGCCAAATAGATCCATATGCAAGAGCTGAAGAGGACTTGTTACTGAGGAAACTTGTTTCGACTTGAAACTAGCTCTTGTTTGTTTTCCTTTTTCACATGCTGAGCAGAGAGATTCTTTAGCATATGAGTGCTGAGGAAGACCAGAAACCAGTTCCTTAGATGAGAGAGAATTCAGGGTTTTGAAGTTTAGATGAGAGAGCCTTTTATGCCATAGCCAGTTGACATCAGAAGAGGCCTTAGAGAGAAAACATAAGTTATCAGTGATAGTAGAGTCCATATCTATTACATAGACATTTTCTCTTCTATAACCACTGAGAGCAAGTTTTCCTTTTTCATCTACCACTGAACATGCTTTCTTAGAAAAGCGAACTTCGTAGTCTTTGTCACATAGCTGACTGATGCTTAGAAGATTGTGCTTCAGTCCATCTACATAAGCGACTCTTCGAAAGGTAGTTGTCCCATTGCTGAGGACACCAAACCCACGGGTAAATCCTTTTCCATTTCCACCAAAGGTCACAGAGGGACCTTTCTCTTCCTTGTATTCAGTGAGCAGGTCTCTTTGTCCACTCATATGACGAGAACATCCGCTATCGAGATACCAGATGCCCTTTGATCCCTGCATACATAAGGAAGATTAAGCTTTGTTTGGTACCCACTTTTCAATGGGTCCTTCAGAGTTAGTGGATAAGGAAGATTCAGCTTCAGTGGTAATCTTCACTTTGGTTAATTTCTTAACCTTAGTGGTATTTTTCACTTTGGTGACTTTATTTTCCTTAGAGGCATTTTTCTTCACTTTGGCTGTTTTATCAGCTTCGGTGGTATTTGGACACTTGCTCGCAATATGGTCAGTGAATCCACAGTGATAACATTTTCTATATCTGATGGTGGATTTATAACCAAAAGGTTTTGAAAACTTAAGATGAGCAGGTCCAGCTCCAAGAATGCCTTTAGCACGAGATCTGGGAGGAATTTTTATTTCTTCAGATTTCACGGGCTTTAGATCAACCTTCAGCTTTGGAGGACAGATATCAAAGATTTCTGTCACTGAGCTAAAAGGTTTATCCACTGAAGGTTTGGAGGGAACTTTCAGTTTGGTCTTCTTGGAAGCCTTCTGAGAGAGAATAGACTTTCCTTTATCTGCAGGCTTAGATTTTGCAGATATCTCCTCAGGGATGGGATTAGAAGAAGAACAGGGATAGAATTGATTATAAGAAGTGTCAAAGAAAGATGTGACAAAAGTTCCAAACTTAAGCGAGGAACTTTCTTCTTTAGGATCATCCTGTGGTGTCCAAAAACCAAGACCAGTTTTATCACTTTCAGGAGTTTGAGCATTTATTATCTCAGAGATCTTTGTTGATGATTTGCACCATTTTTCAACATGAGCCTTTTCTGCTTTTAGAGCAGCGATGGCTTGTTCGCGTTCAATGCTGATGATTTCATTTATAATGACTTGATCTTTTAGCTTTTCTTCTAAAAGATTTAGTTCACTGATCTTTTCATGACATTTCTCTAGCTCTTGTGTTAAATAAACATTTTTATTTTCAGCTTGAGTTTTGTCGTTTAGAGCATTATAAAGGTCAATCGTCAGCACATCAACAGCGCGACTTCTCTCAGCTTCAGGCAGAGAGGGATTTGTAGAGATAGATACCTGAGATGATATGTAGCTCATAGAAGGTTCAGATGGTTCTTCTACTTCTTCTTTAATCTCAGCCATGAGGCAAAGATTAGCGACTTCTTCTTCATCAGAAGATGATTCTTCTGATTCAGCCCAGTCATGTTCTTCAGCGATGAGACCTTTACCTTTTTGCTGATAGCTTTTCAGCTTTTGATATTTGTTTTTCAGCTTATGGTATTTGTCATCACTGGATCTTCTTGAGGTAGAAGGTTTGAAGACCTTTTTAGACCTGCACTCACTAGCAAAATGTCCAATTTTTTCGCAGTTATAGCAAGTGGCTGTAGCCTTATCAACCGGAGTTGATTTTGGCTTTTCAGTAAGAGAGAGAGGTTTACTTCTTCGGAAGTTACTCTTTCTTGCAAATCTCTTAAAAGAGTTTGTCAAGAGTGCTAAGGACTCATTAAACTCTGAAAGATCAGGGTCTGATAAATCCTCAGATTCAGAATCTAACTCAGTGATGGTGAGAGTAGATCGCTGGGATGGAATTATCTCTGATGAGACTAAAGCAACAGCAGTGCTTTTGGAGTCTTTAGAATCTTTTACAAGATTCTTCTTCAGGAGATTAGATTGCTCATAGTTGAGCAATATTCCATACAGAGTGCTTAGAGAGAGAGTATGTAAGTCCTTTGTCAGCTTAAGACATATTGAATAACTGTCCCAGCTTTCAGGAAGACTTTCCAAGAATTTTGTTAGGACCTCAGAATTAGAATAGGTCCTTCCAACAGTTCTTAGGTCAATGATCAGGCAGTTAAACCGCTGATGAATGTCAGAAAGAGATTCATTCTTACCAGCGATAAAACTTTCATACTGTCTTACCAAGTTAATCTTTCGGGTCTCTTGGATTTCAGTGGTGCCCTCATATTGAACACATATGGTTTCCCACATTTCTTTAGAAGTTTTTAGATGCATGATGGAATGGAAAACTTCATCAGGCAGTGCCATTGATATAATGGTCTTTGCTCTTGCATCTATGCCTACCTTCTTTTTATCTTCATCACTCCACTGTCTTATTTCCTTAACGACATATCGTTCAGGGACAGCTTCAGTGGTGGCAATAGCGGGAACCGCAGCTATAATTCTAACAGGTTCATAGGGTCCGTTTTCTATATATTCAGGTATAGTAGGATCCGCACCTTCAAGAAATAGCATCATTCGATTTTTCCATAGAGAAAAGTTATCTCTGCTAAATCAAGGAGGTTTAGAAAGTGAACCATTATCATAGTAGTTTGTGTTTGTGTTTAGTGCCATTTTAGAATAGCAAGGAAGAGTATACAGCAAGATCTTGTTTATTAGATTAAACAAACTGCTCTGATACCACTTGTTGGTCCCGAAGGTGCTTAACAAGTTTGTAGAAGGGAGGGGTTGAATACAAACACAGAAATTAAAGTTTAATAAATTGTTTATTGATAAATCAAAATACAATTTACAAGTTTGTTACGGAATAAGATTAAGACAGACTCAATCTAAACAAACTTAAGAAACACTAAGATGGTTGCACAAGAAATTCAGAGAATGGAGGATTTTAGAGAGATAGAAAACAAGGGTTTCTATTTTGGAGTTCAAGGATTGAGCACACCTTCAGATGAAGGAGTGAGCTTCCTATTTATACCCTATGCATTAAATGCATGGCAGGGTACTTTACACGTGGCATTCATAGATTGGCTTTGGTAGTCTCACTTTTGGAGACATGCTTTTGGCCACTTTATGAACAGTGTAGTTGACAGAGTTGGTGTACGATTTGTGGCAGGGACTTGTCCGTTCTGACACATCGTACTGGTTGTGCAAGGTAAGACAAAAGAAAACTTGAGGCATAAGCTTTGTGATCGTTGATCGCTGAGTATCTCTTCTTCCAGAGATAAAGAAGTTCAGCTATCGCTGAAGCTTTTCCTCAGGCTTCTTCGCGTAAGTAGATTTGTCTGGTCTTCGCTGATATCCGCATCAGGTCACTAGTAGACTTATCTATTGTTCAGTGGCTTCGTCTTCGATTCAGCTATGAACTATGTTGACGCGAGACTTGTCTTCAGGGATTACGTTAACTGTGTTACATAGGAAACTATCAGTGATAACTGAACAGACTCAGTTTGATCGCTGAAAGTGAAACACATACATATTAAATGTTTACAGAATGGTCATCAGCGATAACTGAACAGACTCAGTCTGATCGCTGATGATGAAACACTTAATACATATAATAACGTAATTTTCACTAAGTATAAAGGAGGGTCGTTATCAAATCACTGAGAGAGTTTGGATCAACAAGTACTGGTTTTAGAAGTACTAACTGCCTTAGCAGCACTTGCATGCTTAGCAGTACTAATCTTGTTAGAAGTAGTAACTGTGTTAGCAGCAGTAACTGTGTTGGCAGTATTAACCTTTGAAGAGGTACTAACAGTATTAGCAGTATTAATATTTTCAGCAGTACTAACACTGGTAGCAGCAGTAATGCTTCCAGCAGCACTATCCCTGTCAGCAGTACTAACAGTTTTAGTGCTTCTAGGCACCCACATTTTAATACTTTCTTTTAAAACCTTTTTCCTCATGGGGCCCTTACTTTCAACAGATTTCTTCATCACATGTTTCTTTCCAGCCTTCCTATAACCAACAGGTTTTTGCACAAATCTTTGAAAGTTCATCTGTTGGTTAATAGGGTTAAAGAAACAATGCTTAGCCAAATGGTTTAACTTTCCACATATGAAACAAGGCTTTGGTCTATTGATTTTACTCAGATCAATGCCTTGTTTTTGTGCCCATTGGTTATTCCAGTTTCTCTGATTTCCCCTTGGTTTATCATGTTTTTGGGGCTTAGGTTTATTGCATGCACACTGCTTGCAAGGGATAGGGTTCACAACAGTGGTCTGCTTATAGTGAACCTTCTTGTGCTTTCCCTCAGTCTTCTCTGTCTCATTGGACTTGATCCAATGCTTTCCACATCCCTCATTGGTGATTATGTGGTTTTCTATAGGAATCTCACCACTCACAGTGTTGTCCTTATCCTTGACAAATTCTTTCTCAGTTTTATCCTTAACAACTACTTCATCTAAGGGATCTATATCAGTGTTGAAGCTCATTGGCTTGAAAACCCTTAATCTGCTCTTCAAATCTCTCAACTATCCTCACATAATCTTTTATGTCCTTTTCCAGTCTCTTAAGGTCATCACTCATGTTCTGATTGTAATACCTATACCTTTTAACAGTGTTAATGCAATTTTGAGAACAAAGATTGGAAGTTACCTCTGTTGGGAGATCAGACACCTCTGCCATTAGAGCTTGGTTCTGGATGGCCTCTTCAGCTTGATCACTCCAATCAAACCCCATGCCTTGTTGAGAGACAAGGGCTTGTGCAGAGTTTCTGTTATTATTGAAGCTTCCAGATTGAGCTTGTTGGTGGTTATTGTTTTGAGGCATTCCACTTCTGCATTCTCTAGCAAAGTGTCCCTTCTGATGGCATTTATAGCATTCCACCTTTGACTTGTCAAAACCTGCTCCATCTTCTCTTCTTTGTGAGAAGTTGTTCCTTCCAGTTCTTTTGATGAACTTCTTAACTCTCATAGAGAGCATGGCCATCTGCCATTTAATGTCCATCTCTTCAAGATCATCTGGATGGAGTTGTTCCAAGTCATCATTAATGAGAGAAGAGTTTCCATGACTTGCTAGAAAGGCTTCAAATACAGTTTCAGTGCCTTTCTCTTGAGTTGCTCCATTGGCAGCACTAACTGATTCAGAGTTGGAAGTAGAATCAGTTGATGCTGAAAGGAGTGCAGCATTGTGAACATATCCAGAAGGCCTCTTCTTAGCCTCTACCTCAGATTCAAAAACTATTAGATCATTATATAGATCATCAAGTTCCTTTTCTTCCAGTTGATCATTCTGTCTGAAAGCCACAGTATACATGGTCCATTCATCACTCAGGGACCTTAGAAACTTTCTGTTCAGATCATCTTGATCAATTTGTACTCCCACTGTAGCAAGTTCACCAATAAGCTTGTTGAACCTGTCAAAAGTTTGAGTCATGGACTCATTCTTGGTTGACATAAAGTTCTCATATTGTTGCTTCAGAATGGCTTTCTGATTTCTCTTTGTACTTTTGGTACCTGAGAATCTCTTCTCTAGAGCATTCCAGAGCATCTCTGCATCAGTGCAGTTGCAGAACTGATGTTGATATTCATTGGGGATAGCCAAGAGCAAAGTGCTCAAGGCTTTCATCTCTGTCTGTCTAGCCTTTCTTTCTGCATTAGTTTTTGGTGGAGTTCTCTTTCCATCTGCACCAATCTTTTCTGCTTCAGAAGGACCATTCTCTATGATATCCCACATAGAATAGTCAGTGAGGAGTATGTACTGCTTGATTCTGATCTTCCACATATCGAATTCATTGGGTCTAAGCATTGGAACCTTTGAGACTAGAGTACTGTTTGATTCTGCAAAGTTTTCCATGATGAATGAATAGATGTTTCTGAGAGAACAGGCTCTGATACCACTTGTCAGGATCTAATTCTCAACAAGAATAAAGTCTCAGAAACAATATCAAAGAAGTTGCGGAAAAACACTTTGATATTCAATGTAACAGTAAACAAACAATATATGATTAACAACTTGTAAACTTGTATTAAAATCACAAGATTACACACACAACCTCAATCTTGAAGAACAAGCTCTTTCAAGACGAATTCTACTTCTCTAGAATTAGGAACTATGCCTTGAGGTTGATTCTCTCTAAAACAAAAACTTAAAAAAAAACTGTATCTAAACTATTCTGTCAAATCTATACAAATACTGAACAAAAAGATAATTACAAAAAATAGAATATCTTCAGTATATCTTGCATAGTTATCTTCAATCCTTCCATGAATATCTTTATTATTTACAGCTGTCATCCTCTCCATCCGGATCTCCAATTCATAAGCAGCACTAATCATAGAGCAGTATTAACGATAAGCAGTACTAACCTCTAGCAGTACTAACTAGCTAAGCAGTACTAACTTTGTTCAAGCAGCACTAACTTTGACTAGCAGTATTAACTAACTAGAAGTAGTAATACTCAGCAGTATTAACATTAAAGTCCTCTAGCAGTAGTAATTCTGAACTAGCAGCATTAACCATACTTGAGCTTTTCTTCAGTTCCCAACAGTACTCTTGATCTTGAGGATCTTCGTAAAGGAGGGTCACGTGATCTGCATGTGATCTTGTCTTGTCCATGGAATTCACAATTCTTCAAGTCTTTCATCTTTCAGAGCATAGCCACCACAAAGGCTCTGTGAAGTATCACAGAGGCTCTGTGGTCTGAATGTGATCTTTAGGTTAAGAGCTTCTCGGTTGATGGTCGACAGAACTTCTGAGCTTGGCACTTCTGTGATGATCTTGGTGTAAGGAAACAGTCTTCTGAGGTTCCTATACTTAGCCTATTTTTCAATACTTCTCTATACAATGATTGGAGCTAACAATCTCCCCCTAAGCATTGAAAAATAAAAAATTGGAATTGTTGAATGTAAGGCTAAGTAAGAAACATAAGAGGTGAAAGGAACTCATCCTCTTGAAGACAAAATTTCATTCTTATTAAAAGATATGCCATAAGGCATTTATAGAGGTTAAAATTACAGAACATGAATGAAAGATACAAGAAAGTTACATAACTTCAGAGCCTATATTTTAGCGTCTGTAAAATCATTTATCTTTCTTCTAAATCATCCATCTTTCTTTAGAGCTTTGTAGAAGAAGGCACACACATTTTGAAATCTGATGGTCGCATCACTGTTGTCCAGAAGTTGATCTGCGACCGCAGGGTTTGAGAGTGGAGTGCCTCTGATCTTCTGGATTTCTTCTTGAAAGTGCAACAGAGACTTAGTGGATATTTTTGGTTTTCTATCCCATAGACGATCTTCTTTTCGCCTTGTTGGTTCAGATAGACGTAACCAAATTTTGGATTGATGATGATGGAGTTTGGTACGACAGAGGCAGGGCAAGTGTCTTTAGGGGATGTTAAGCTGATATTTTTCACTCCAAGGTCCAGAGCGAAATGAAAGTCGACTATACTGTAGTAAAGCAACTTTTCCCTCATGACTTTCTTGATGATTAAGTGTGCAGTTTGGTTTTCTTGCCTCCAGCCGAATCTGTCCTTTGTCCATGCAAAGAGCTCTGTGAGATCATAAGGGTGAAGATTTCTTAGATCGACATCTGTAAATGTCATCTTCGTCCCATCTTCTTTTCGCAAGATATATTGGCGGTACCAGATGTTTCGACACTTGGTATATAGTTGTTTGATCCCCAGAACCTCTGTGATATTTTCCATTGAAAACACCTTAGCTTTTGGTTGGGCCTTTTCCTTATAGAATCCTCTAGTTTCCTCTGAAATTATTTCCTCTGGAGTATGGGTGCAGGTAGTGGGTCATTGATTCCTCGGCTGTATAAGTATTTGTAGACAACTTCTTCTAGATCCTTCTTTGGTGGAAAGGGTGGAATTGGTTTTCTCATTGCTTCCATGCCTTAGATAATCTCTGCTACTCTGTCCTTTGAGGGTTTTTCCAGAGGATCTTGGATTGGTAACTCTGACAGAGGGTGTAGATCGAATGCCCAGTCTTCTTCCTCATGTTTAGGCGTCATGAAGGAGTCAAAAGCACTCTTCATGAGCTTTTCAAAACTTGGTGGAGGCTTAGACTTTGGCTTCTGAACTTTTTTAGTTATGGCCTTTCCTTTGTCTTTATCTGAAGGTTTCAGTTTGGAAATCTCTGCAGTTTCCATCTTCTGTATACTTGTTGTTTTGGCTCTTTGATCTTGAACTTTTTGGGAGTTGGTTTTTTGGATTTGTATGGGAGTTGGAGCAGCAGAGGTCGATTGCATCTTCTTCTGAGTATTGGCCTCTAAGCTCGTGGGTACTTGTTTGAGGGGTTATGCGATAATGGGAATTCCAGGTAATGTTTGCAGATTCTCCCCCTCACGATGCCCAGAGGGACCGAACCCATCTGGTCCCTGGTCATCGTGCTTCGTCCTCTTCTTCTCAGCTTCGGTCTGGCAGGAAGAAGGTTCCTTTCTTTTCTTCTTGCGGCAGAGGTTTGATCTCGTATGATACTCGATCATTGAGACCACATCTTGTGCGGGCATAGTTGTCTTGTTGACCTCATAATCAGTATGGAATTTCATAAGGGCCACAATTCTTTTGAGCTCCTCTGAGACAGATTAACCCTTAGAAACCACATTTTCGCCAATTTTAGGTACCTCCTGCAGAAGCCTCTCCCCCCATCTTGTGTAGTTTGGCTTTGGTGGTGAGAGTTGAAGGATAACTGACTTCTGCAGGGTTCTGTGGCTGAGAAGTAGATGGAGTTTGCAGAGGAACCATGACACCGCGAGTCATGTCCTTTATCTCATTATTTAGAGTCGTAAGGTCATGAACTGCAGAGGTGGCTGTCACTACTGCGGCCTTTGGAGATTCATCCATCATTATCTGGCCCAAGACCTTGATGGCATCAGTTTGCTTATCCATGGAAGTAATAATTATGTTTGAGTCTTCATGAGTTGCAGAGGTGGCAGAGGCCTGTACCAACTTCTATATATCTAGAGAGTTCTGGGTTGTGATATGCTTTAGTTCACACAGGGCCTCTGTGTTCACCTTTAAAGCCTCTGTTATCAGCTGAAAGTGTGCCTTGGTCATGTTGTTGGTGGAGATTGAGCTTTGCAACTCGTCAAGCCTTATGTACACATTGTCCTCGAAGGTTTTTAACTCATCCTTCATGACACATGGTCCATATTCTGCCAATGAGTGTTTGGTACTTAGGGAGCTTCTTTTGAGGCTAGGCTCCGTAGGATTTTCTTTTGATCCTCGATGTCCCTTAGAAGGAAAATCATCTACAAAAGTTCTGTTATCAATTTTCTCAAGTGTAGATTCAGTCTATCACTTGAGTGTTGATAAGTGGACTCTTTGGGTGATCTAGACCCACAAAGTCAGTGTTTTTGCTCACTAGCACCTCTGAAGTGCTTTGGTTCTCTCGAGTGTGTGCATCAGAGGCAACGAATGCCTCTGCAGAGGTAAGTGGTGTGTTCTGGGGCAATAGAACACTTATATCTTACCGCCATCTTTTTGAGAGGATGGGGTTGCTTTGGTTTCCCCGGTTAGCAGTGGTACAGAGGAGAAAAAAGGTTCCTCTGTCCGGTCGGTTTGGGTTTGGTTCAGAGTGTGCACTCTTTCTTCAACATCCCTTTGCACTAGATCTGTAGGGATAGATGGGTGGCTTGCACTGGGAGGGCATTTTGGTTGTGTGCCCTTGGCATATTTTTTTCCCTCAATCTCCTCCTCCGTTTGTTTTACTCTCTCCTCACCCTGACCTTCTTCTTTATCACTTCTTAAGACGTCAGTGATATCCTCCACCTCTACGGTAGTATCTTGCAATCCCAGACCCTCTGTTGGTTCTTTCTGACCCTCATCTTCCTTTGGTGGGGAACTTAGTTGTTCCACCACCTCTTTGGCAATCTCCATGGCAACCTTTAGAGGGCTCTGAGGCCTGATAGGTTCTTCAGTAGTGGCCTTGTTAGAGCTGGGAATTTCTTCGATCACAAACTTTCTCTTTTTCCTCTGCAAAGGCACTTCCTTCTCCTATGCAGGTTCATTTAGTGAGAATTTGGCCTGATCTTCTTCTGAGGCCTTGGTGTTGGTCTTGTCAGCCAACTTGACAAGCCTTTTCTTCTTAGCCTTTTTTGAAGGCTCCTCAGAGGCTTGTACCTCTAGAGGAGGTACAGAGGCCTTTTTTACATTGGTCTCTGCGACATCGACCTTAGGCTTCTTTGCCTTTTTCTTCTTCTTAAGAGGTTTTTGAACCTCTGCGACCGCAACATGTTCACGATTTGGGACCTCTACTTCCGCTGTCCTCTTCTTCGGTTTTTTTTCGTTTCCACCTTAGAATACTCTCTCCCGATCCCACTCTCTGGTTCTTTTCTCTCTTCTACTCTTATCTAACTTTTTTCTTCAGCCTGTTCTCCCTCATCTACACTATCTCTTTAGATAAACTGCAATCTCACCCACGTGGAAACCTATTCGTTGAGGGGTTGCAAGACTCGGTTCAGGAGTCCTGTGTCCACGTATGTAAGCTAACCTATCCTCTTTACTACCCAGATACGTCAAAAGTTTAGCTGGCAGAGTTCGTGTTGCAGGATATCCAGTTTCCAACACGACTTCATCTCATAAATTTTTATCATCTTACCCTCAGAGGGTAGTTTACTAGGACCTACCAGCTCATTGCCAAGTAGAACGGAAATGAACCTGTTGAACACCAGGGTAGTTGGTTGCTTCTCCCTCCTCTGATCTTCCTCTTTGGTGAGTACGGCGTTCATCATCTCTCTGAAGATCAGCTTTGCATAGTCCAGAGGCAAGTCATAATATATCCCATGCATAATAGCCATGATATTATGGCTTGACTGGTCTGGACTTCCTACCTTGCACGTTAGAGCTCTGTTGAGTATAGAGAATATGACGTTCCACAGAGGGGGTAGGTTCTGTCATCTGAACTCATTCCTCTTAGATATGGGCTTGGCTTACCCAATAAACCTAAGGAATTCTACAATTTCATTGTCATCTGGTTCATCACATAATTTGACCAAGTTCAGTTGGTCCTTGGTAGGGAGTTCAAAAATGTCAGAAACCATTCTTTTATTGAGGCCTAGTTCTAAGACTTTGTCACTTCCAACAGAGGTAGCGTAGCCTATTATGCAGTGGCCATACTTAGGAACTTTCTCATATATGCATCTTTGCCAGAATTATTGTACATATGACTCAGGAATATCAGTCCTAGTCATAGTCAAAGCTATATTAAGGAAATGGTTTTTCAACAGTTTTATGAAGGGTTCAGCTTCATTGGGGTAGCCCTTAGGTTTCAAAACAACGAAATGATTGTTTGGTTTCAGTTGAAGAAAAGTGATGTGGTACTGGTGCCTAGTGAAGAAGATCATTCTGCTTGTTAATTGTTGATGTTGGTCCACGGATGGTGAATCATCCTTTTGGGCAATGGAATGTTGAGAGTTTTAAGAGTTACCAGCAAATGCAAGATTTAGACGCCATTGTTTGTAAGAGCAAGGTAGAAAGAAAGTTGCAGGTTTTGCCTTGATAAAATTTTGAAAACCGTAACTAGTACCTAGGTAGAAATGATCCGTTTTAAAAAACGACGATACAAATTACGTCCCAATCACATGTTGCCACGTCATTAGAGGCAGTACACGATCGAGTACGTGCGCCTCCCACTATTCCACACGTGTGGCATTTGCTATACCCAAATGTCTGTTACTTTTAAAAATAACTCGTACCCCATAACCTTTGAAAAAGTCATAAGTGTTGAGAATGTCAGAAGCTCTGTGGATTAAGAGCTTCTGTGGTTTGGGGTTGGGTTTATTACGCACAATGTTACACTCTTATTACCCAAAACATTTGAAGTCGATGGAATGATCGAATTTATCCTTCCAAAAGAAAATTTGATGTCAAGAGGTATCTTTGTGGGATACAAAGTCGCTGGTGCATCTGACAGAATCTCTGAGAGAGGCCACAGAGGCTCTTTGACAAGAAATTTCTAATAAACGAAAGGTATTTCAATATTTTGATCACCCAAAGTTTGGACTTGTTTTTGTAGGGAATTTAGGACATATTTGAAAATTGGTGTCCTGGAAAAGTGTTTTTGTCCTTGAAGATGTGCGAAGAACATATCTGGAACTGCAATCTTTCTCGATAGGAATGACTTCTCTGCTCCCTCTTGAATGATCAACCTCTGTGATCAACTTCAAGGTCTCTTTTGCCTGACTCCTTCTGCTCCCCCTTGACCTATGCTTGGATTATATTTGATAAGCTTTGCACAAGACATAGGTTAAAGAACCATATTGTTTTTTACCACAAGAGACAAATTAAATGACACAACTGTACATGCAGAAGTACTGAAATAAAATATGTACAACAGAAGTAAAGACTTAAGTAATAAAATATGTACAACAGAGGCTCTATGCCAAGGTACAGAGGCTCTGTGAATCAACTCATATTTAGCATTCCCAACTTGCCAACCAGAAAGGAGAATCTCTTCTCATCTAGGGCTTTTGTAAATAGGTCAGCAAGTTGATAATCTATGGGCACAAAATACATTTTAATGGTGCCCTGCTCCAAATGGTGTTTCAGAAAATGGTACCTGATATCAATATGTTTAGTCTTAGAGTGTTGAACAGGATTGGCAGAGTTCGCAATGGCGCTCTTGGAATCACAGAGGATGGGTATTTTATCAATGTCAAGACCATAATCCCGTAGTTGGGTTCTCATCCACAGAACTTGTGAGCAACAACTAGTAGCAGTCACATATTCAGCTTCTGTCATAGAAGTTGACACACAATTCTGTTTCTTAGAAGTCCAGCTAACTAATTTGCCTCCTAGGAATTGACAACTCCTAGAGGTACTCTTTCGATCAAGCTTGTATCCTCCATAGTCTGAATCTGTATAAGCCACAAGATCAAAGCCAGAGTTCTTTGGATACCAAAGGCTAAGATTCTTGGTGCCCTTTAGATATCTAAAGATCCTCTTTACAACTAATAAAAGAGATTCCTTGGGATTAGCTTTGAATCTTTCACTTAGGCATGTAGCAAACATTATATCAGGTCTACTTGCGGTTAAGTACAAAAGAGACCCAATCATACCTTTGTAGAGTTTACCCTCCACAGATTTTCCCTCTGGATCAGCATAGAGCTTGGATACAGTGGCCATTGGAGTCTTCATTGCTGAAGAGTCAGAGAGCTTGTATTTTTCAAGTATGTCAGAGACATATTTTGATTGATTTAAGAAAATACCCTCTTGAGTTTGCTTGGCTTGTAATCCTAGGAAGAATGTTAGTTCTCCCATCATACTCATCTCAAACTCACTCTTCATCAAGGTTTCAAACTTCTTACAGCAAGATTCATTAGTAGACCCAAATATAATATCATCCACATAAATTTGTACAAGCAGAATCTCACCTTTTTTCTTCTTGAAAAATAGAGTTGTATCAGTTTTACCTCTTTCGAAACCATTAGCTAGCAAGAAGTTGGAAAGTCTGTCATACCAAGCTCTAGGGGCTTGCTTTAGTCCATACAGAGATTTGTCTAAGAAGTAGACATGGTTGGGTACTTGGAGCTTTCAAACCCTGGTGGTTGTTAGACATATACTTCTTCTTGAATTTTCCCATTTAGAATGGCCGATTTGACAGCCATTTGATATACCTTAAAACCTCTGTGGGCTGCGAAAGCAAGAAAGATCCTTATTGCTTCGAGCCTTGCCACAGGGGCAAAAGTTTCTTTGTAGTCAATCCCTTCTTCTTGGCAATATCCATTTGCCACCAGTCTTGCTTTGTTCCTGATCACCACCCCATCTTCGTCCTTCTTATTGTTTCTGAAGACCAATTTGGTCCCTATTGCAGTTTTGCCTTTCGGCAGAGGCACTAGGGTCCACACTCCATTGCGTTCAAATAGCAGAAGCTCCTCTTGCATAGCTTCTACCCAGTATGAATCTTCAAAGGCCTCAAGGACCTTTTTGGGCTCAATGATACTGAAAAAATTTGTAAAAAAACAGAAGTTTGCAGTAGCAGAGCGAGTCTTGACTGTGTTCGAAGGGTCACCGTTAATTTGAATATGTAGGTGACTCTTCGTCCACTTGGTCATTCTGGGAAGGTGATCATTGGAATCTTCTAGCTGAACATCTGGAGAGGTTTCTTGTTCTTGATTAGCTTATGTAGCAGAGGGCTATCATTTGTGCTTACCACAGGGCTAGATTGTGCTCCTTGAGTTGATGTGAAGAGCTCTGTAGTGTCTCGGTTAGAGTTCTGTGATTGCTCTGGTGTTGACTCCTCTGAGATTGTGGGAAGATGATCTATAGCTTGATTAAGCATGGAGCCTTGATTGTTGTTGGTCTCTGTGTGCTCCCCCAGTTTGGCCCTACAAGAGTAGTAGAAGAGGGTGAAGTATCGCTAGGACCAGTTAGGGATGTACCTGTTTGGTCCTCAGAGGCCTTGGCTTCAGAGGCTCGGTGATCATCTTCAGAGGGTTCATCATCGTTGAACATTTCTTCAAACAAATGATGTAGATCATTTGCTCTACTTGATGATTCACCAGAGTCTTGCGATTTATGCTTGAGTCCTGAGCTGATTTGCTCAGAAGTCACCTGAAATGAGTCATCAAAAGAAACATTAATACTCTCAAGTATATATTTTGAATTCAGCATGTAGACTCGATATGCCTTGGAGGAAGCTGAATAACCAATGAACTTTTACGATCAAACTTCCCTATGTTCTCTCTGTCGTTGAGAACAAAACATCTGCAGCCAAACACATGAAAGAACTTTATGTTAGGATTCCTCTAGTTTAGGAGGTGGTAGGGGGTCTTCGAGTGCCTCTTCACTATGAGTGATCTGTTTTGAGTGAAGCACGCCATAGATATGGCTTCTGCCCAAAACGAAGTCGATAATCCAGAAGCAATGCGCATGGTTCTAGCGGCCTCCACTAGTGTCCAGTTCTTTCGTTCAACGACACCATTCTGTTGTGGAGTCCTTGCAGCGGAGAAATTCTGTGAAATGCCTTCTTCTGTGAGATAGGCTTCAATGGTTGAGTTCTTGAACTTTGTGCCATTGTCACTTCAAATCTTCTGAACCTTGCAATTGTACATAACTTAGATTCCCTTCAAAAGATTGATTAGTACTACAGGAACATCAGACTTCTTTCGGACAAATTCTACCCAAGTGTATCGAGAGAATTCATCTACCAGTGCAAGTATGTACTTCTTGCCACCTAGGCTCTACACTGAAATGGAACCACAAAGGTCTACGTACAACATCTGCAGAGGCCTAGTGCAAGATACATCTGACTTGCCTTTATGGGCGGATCTTTTGAGTTTGCCCATTTCACAAGCAGAGCATAGATGATCTCTGTCAAACTTAATACTGGGAAGACCACTTACAAAGTTTAATTTTACAAGCTTGTCAAGAGTATGAAAGTTTAGATGACAGAACCTGTTGTGCCAGAGCCAAGCTTATTCATTTTTACTTGATACCAAACAGAGTTTTTCTTCATTGTTGGTGGCCTTAAAGTTCATGAGGTATAGATCACCTCTTCTGTTGGCTCGCATAAGCTCTGTTCCAGTTCTAGAGCTTAGTAGGGAACAATATTGTTGTTTGAACATCACATCGAATCCATTGTCACAAAGTTGGCTGACACTGAGTAGGTTGTGCTTAAGGCCATCTACATAAGCCACTCTAAAAACATCGATGTTCTTCTTGGCAATGACTCTATAGCCTTTAATTTGCCCCTTCTTATTATCCCCAAAGGTCACAGAGCCACCTCCGGACTTTTCTTGGTACAAGGTGAGCAACCCTCTGTCGCCAGTCATATGTCGTGAGCACCCGGAGTCTAGGTACCATATCGGCACACGCTGCTTCTTCTGCAGACAGATTAAGAAGATTTAGGTACCCATTTCCAAATGGGTCCATTTTTGTTAGGGGTCTTAAGAGATGCCTTAACATTCTTTGGTTTGGTTTTACCTTCTTTCACAGAAAACCATTTTACTTCTTCTAACCCTTGAATTTGGCATTCTTAGGCTTGGGGTGAGAGATGAAGCAGTGTGGGCTAGAGAAATGTTGATTCAAAGCATGCATAAGATCAAAGCATTTACAGAAAGAGACTTCAGAAGCAAACTTTTTGAACTTTTCATTAAAGACATTAAAGGTGGGTACAAAACATTTTTCATTACAATCCTTCCTACAATTGTGTTTCTTTTTGCATAAATTTCTATCTAGTCTGGACTGTTTTTTCTCAAAATTCCTTCTTGTATTGCCCTTGGATTATACCCTCCCGCTTTGGTTTTCCTTCTTCGAAATCACTACCACAGAAGTTAAAGATTTGTTATTTTTGAGCCATTTCTCCTTCTGTTGCCATGTGAATTTCTCTTGAAACGATTTTGTTAATTTTAGAGCTTTAGGCTTTTGAGATGACAATGCCTTTCCTCTGATCAACTTTTCAAGCTCAAGAGAAGTCTTGGCTTGTAGACACATGTCGAGAAAATTAGAGCAAATAGGTATCCCTACAGATCTCTTTTTAGGAGTAACCATCCTGTTAAGAATGCCAGAGGATAATTTACATTCCTCTAGTGTGCAAGGAGCTACTTCTGGTTCCACAGAACTAGTCTCAGTCTTGACAGAGGATGACTCAGACTCTGAATCAAGAAAATCTCTGTGAGTAGAGGTATGATTCCTTGGACATGTACTACTTTTTCCATCATTAGTGTCCTCTGAAATATTTAGGCTTTTGAGAGTACAAGGAACAACTTCCGGAATACTTAAGCTTTTCATCAAGTCTTGCTCAAAGATTTCATGCAGGACAGAAGTCATATCAATATGGTTGAAAAAGTGGTTTTCATAAGTTCTTTTTAAGTCATTTTCCAAAAAGATTTTGAATAATTTCTCTTCTACAGAGACTGGGATAAACTCTAGTGCCTCAGAGGACAACTCCTTTTCAGGAATCATCATGCACACAAAAGCCATTTGAGTTTGAGTATCTGGATGACCAAATTTGAAGAGTCCTATCTATTTTTGAGACATATATTTCCTTGGAATGGACTTCCTCTATACAGAGGGTGATGATGACAAGTCACTGTTTTCATACCAAACACTAGTCATCACCCGAGGATTTCTCTCATATGGTCCTTCAGAGGTTCTGCGCCTTTTGAAGGTAGAAGTTAAGTTTGGAAGACTTGGTTTTAGAAATTTCCCAGGACAGAAGATATTTGCCAAAGATTTATTCCTTTTATTTCCAGTGTAGGGATCAATGTCAGTGAATCCTATACCTCTTCTGCCAACCTGGGAATTCACCTTTTCATGCACCTTCTGTGCGTCTTGATATTTCCTGGTCAAAAGGTCTCTGTCTAGCAAGTCTTGGTGAATGACTTCTCTTTCCTTTTGGAAAAAATTCTTTAAAGAAACAACATTTAATTTGTCACTCTTGTCCTTTAGCTCTTTTATCTTTGATTTTAAGGCTTTATCAAGTAAAGCATCCTTCTCTTTTAAAGATTTATTTTCAGAAATGTGCTCAGCTACAAGAGATTTCTTTTCATCATATAGCTTATCCTTCTCTTGAGTAAGAAGTCTAGCTTCTCGCTCATAGAAGGCAAGCTTATTTTCAAGCTCTGATTATGTGGTTTTGAAAGCAAGGAATTCCTCTTGAAGTTCAAAAAATTTATTTTCAGAGTCATGAGAGATAGAGTTGGATGTGGATACCTCACTTTCTACCTCAGAAGAGTAGAAATCTGCCATCCCACAAAATAATGCATTTGTATCCCCTTCATCAGAGGATTCATCGATCACAAGGTTGTCTTGTTCGACCATCAGCGAGCTCTGTATGTAGTACTCTGCCTTTTTTCTTGAAAAAGGCGGCATCTTTGACCGGCTTGCCTCTGGGGGGCATTGGATCTGAACTCTGCTGCAAAGTGCCCAGGCTTTCTGCACTTGAAGCAGCCTTTGTTCTGCGGGGCATTGGTCATAGTTTTCTCACCTCCTCTACCATCGTTTCTCTAAGAACCCCTCTGCGGGTACTCGATGGTCTTCTGATGCTCCACAAACCTTCTCTCATCTCCTCTCTTCTCTTGTTCTCTCTGATCTCCGAACTCTTCTCTTCCGTAACCTCTCTGCTTATACCCACCATATCCTTTGCGATCTCCTCTGTCATCCCTCTCATTCTTTCCTTGATTGAACATGGACTTCTTCTTCAGTCCTCTATTGTACTCTTTAGTCATAACAACCAGAGTTTTGGCCATAGAAGTCATGTCCATCTCTTCTTCTGAGCTATCTTCTGCTTCACTTTCAGCAACCAACACCTTCTTCTTCTTTTTCTACAACCCCTCTTCCACATTTTGATAGAGACCAAGTATCAAGATCCAAAGTTGTTTGGAGTGACATGGACAAATGTAGCCATTCATCATTCAAACTCTGAATAAAGATAACATTGTTTTCTTTAGAAGTTATGTGGATTCCATATCTTCTGCACTTGTTGATTAGGGAGTTAAACCTATTGTAAGTGCTTTGAAGGGATTCATTTGGCAGAGCTTTGAAGGCATAGTATTCATTTATGCACAAAGCTCTGTTGTTCTTTTGGGTCTTAGCACCCCCTTCAAGTTGTTTTTCTAACTCTAGCCATAAGTCTTTTGAAGTTTTACATGAGTCTAATGATTGAAAGATATCATTAGGAATGGCCATTATGAGCCTTTTGGCTTTCTTTGCAAGCTCATGCAACTCCTTTTCTTGTTCACTCCACTCAATCACAGGTTTAGGTTTTTGGTATTCAAGAACTTTTGGTGTTATGGCTGGTACTCTTGGTACTATAGTCATGGGAATATATGGAGGATTGTGAAGGAACTCAACCAGTCCTGGATCCACCCATTCGAAAAAGTGAACCATTCTGATTTTGCACTAGGGATATTCATCCCTAAGTAGAGTAGGGGTTTGGACTGGGATCCATCACTAAAGAAGGTCACTGCATTCGCCATTTTCAGTGAGATGAAAATGACAACAAAAACAGAGTATGGACTGAAACAAGCAAGTTTGGATATGGTGTGAATATGATGAAAGGAAGTGTATCAACACAACTTACAAGCTTTTGAACTATTCTAGAATAAGAAAGTGACCTATTACTGAATCTAAATCAAACTAGTTGAAGAAAACTCAGAAAACAGGGACTATTCTTTTGAGAATTAAAAACACAGCTAAGAATCAGTTCAAAGTACTACCAAACATATAGGAATCATTATAGAACAGGATCCTTTGATATTGATCATCAAAGACAACTCTGATACCAATTGTTGATCCCAATTTTGTGTTCTAGACAGTGATTAACCAAACAATCTACAAAACAGAGATGTATACGTGCAGAAGCGATTTATATGCAGAAAGATGGTTTGGTTTGGTAGTAGACACACAAACAAGTAATAAAGATATCTAGGAACAAATATGATTTAGTCACAAGAAGATGATCTTCATTAACTTGAATAGTTACACCAAGAACACACACTACTATGTGCAGAAATGCTCTCTAGAGATTTGAATTGCTAGACAAAGCGTGGTGAATTGTGTGTGCTCGTATATTGTGGATTCAGGAGGTGCTCCCTTCATATACAAGGGGAGATCACACAATAGTACAAGACAAAGGCTGACATTCCATATAAAGAATGCCACCTGGAAAGTAAAACCATCGTGGGTGTGTACTGTTGATCTTGAGGATCTTCGTACAGCAGGGTTACGTGATCTGCATGTGATCTTGTCTTGTCCATGGAATTCACAATTCTTCAAGTCTTCCATCTTTCAGAGCCTAGCCATCATAGAGGCTCTGTGAAGTATCACAGAGGCTCTGTGGTCTGAATGTGATCTTTAGGTTAAGAGTTTCTCGGTTGATGGTCGACAGAGCTTCTGAGCTTGGCACTTCTGTGATGATCTTGGTGTAAGGCAACAGTCTTCTGAGGTTCCTATACTTAGCCTATTTTTCAATACTTCTCTATACAATGATTGGAACTAACAGTCTTTTCATGTATTTCTTTTATTTTATTTTATTTTAAGAAATTAATAAATATTATATAGGGGCTGGTTCAAAAGAGAAGTTAAACATTTTGCGAGAAGGCGAGAAATGTGATATCATATATGATACAAAAGCTTAATCATACATGATTAAACACATGTTATATTGACAATACATAGATGTTTAATCATATATGATTAAACACACCCATAGGCTGCATAATCATATATGACATCACACTTCTCGCCTTCTCGCAAAACGTTTAACTTCTTGCATTATCCTTCCTCATATTATATAATACATTATATATATATATATATACACACACAGCCGGCCCTCCCCAAACACACAGACACACACACACTGTGGTCTTCTCCGACAAGATCATCTTCATCAACACCGCCATCATTGTCCTCCGCAACGTCGATATCATCTTGTTAGTATACAAATATGTTGGATCTAAGATCACTGAAATTTAAAAGTCAAAGTTCCAAGTCAAAGACCTCTATGCAAAGTCAAAGTCTCATCTCAAAGTGATAAAAGTCAAAGTCTTAGTTAGTTAATAATTAGTTTTTGTTTTTGTCTTTGTAAAGCTTGTAGGTATAAATAGCTTTTGTTCTTCTTGTTAATCAGGTGGCATTTATCAGAGTTATCTTTTAGAGAGAGAAATATTCCATTGTAGAGCATTTGTAATTAATGATTAAAGATCAATGACATATGGCTAATTGAATCAATTTCTTGTTGTTATCATCTTGACTTGCACGCCATTGGGACACACGGTTGGTATCAGAGCATGCACTGAATCAAAAAATGGATTAAGAATCTGAAATTTGGTGATCGACTTCAAGAACTCGCACGTCTTACTGTTCCAGAATCGAATTCTTGTTCTAGTGTTGTTTTTTATTGTATTTTGATTGCATTGTATTCATTTTATGTTCTAGAACAGGTTTGATTTGTATTGTATTGTCCAATTCGCCACAGATTTATGTGAATTTGGACTTGTGTTGGTTTGTGATTCGAAGTTTGTACGTACTGTTTTTGAGATCGAGTGAGTATTTTTGGTTGATTTTGTTGTAATCAATTGTTTGTAATCTATTCAGAGTGTGATCTAGGCCAAATTGACAAAGTTTCATGGACTAATTTGGAGTTTTAGTTCGAGTTTGGGCTGATTTTTGAAGTTTTGAGATGAGATCTAAGAAATTCGCATGATGAGTGAATAACACGCATGATTCTTGGAAGAACTTGCACCGCACTGTGTTTGAAGAAAGTTTAAGTACAGAATTCGCACAAGCTTGTGTACGAGAAGAAAGGATGCCGCATCAATATGCGAAAAGGAGAATTTTGCATCCAGGATACGAAAAGTGAAGATTGAAAATTCTAAGTGAGAATTTCGCATTTGTCTTCATATGAAAGCTGAAATCTACATCCTCTTGTGTGCAAAATTAGAAGAATTCACATAGTGAAAGGGAAATTTGTCTAAGTCCAGAACTCGCATCGATACGTGAAGTTGAAAGGGGGTGAAATTTTCTAAGTTCAGAATTCGCATTTCTTTACGTGCGAATTTTGACAATTCGCATCCCCTTGCATGTGAAAAGTGGAAATTTCGCATCCTTCGACGTGCGAAATCTCAGAATTCGCATCTTTTAGCGTGCGAAGAGCTTGGTTAACAGATCCTTTGTGTGCGAATTTCTGTGTTGTGTGAAAAGTTACTTCTTTGGCGTGAGAATTATATACTTGGTCTTTTTTCTGAGTGAATTTTTCAGGAATTTTGATATTTTCTGATTTTGTGTATAAAGATCTGTGCATTTGGTCAAGATGACTTCTAGAAATGCTCTTGCTATCGGAACGGATGTCAAACCATCGGTTTTATTCAAAAGAGAGTATGAGCAATGGAAAGATCGGTTTCTGGATTTTATAGACAGACATGACCTTGGTGAATATATCAGATTATCTTTGAAAGAAGGTCTTATGAAACCTCCGACTAAAGTACATACTACTCAAGAAAATGGAGTAGAAGTTCATACTCAAGCATATGAGATAAATCCAGATGAGTACTCAGATGAAGAGAAAAAGAGATACAAGAATGATAAATTGGCTAAATCTTTCTTACTTCAAGGGATACCTAATGAGATATATGTGAAGATAGACAGCTACAAGGCAATAGGTAAGCAGATGTGGGATCAATTGGAAAAGATTATGTTAGGTTCTAAGGTGGGCAATCAGCTGAAAGTTTCAAACTGCCTCAACAATTATGAAGAGTTTAAAGCTAAAGATGGTGAGAGTCTAGAGGCTACATATGAAAGATTTGTCACTCTTCTGAATGAGTTGTGCAAGAACAAAGTGAATAAATCTCAAATAGAGCTGAATGTGAAGTTTCTGAGCATCTTACAGCCAGAGTGAAAAAGATTTACTCGTCAAATGAAACAAATGAAAGATCTCAATGAGATTCTTTTGCATGAAGTTTATGAGACTTTGCGTCAGAATGAGGAAGAGGTAGAGATGAGAAGAAGAAAGTTGAGAAACCCATAGCTGATCCAGTTGCCTTGGTAGTCAAGAGAAAAGAGAAAAGGTCAGTCAGTTTGAAGAAAAAGAAGGTGATTATGTCTGAATCTGAGGAAGAGAATAGTGATGATTCTGATTCTGATGACGGTGAGAACCTGAAGCAAGCAATGCTTTTACTGACCAGGGCCTTCCAAAAGAAGTTTTACAAGAAGTCTGAGTCAAACAGTCAACGGTATTCTTCAGGATCTAAGAATTATGAGCATAAAGAAAGAGTAGAAAGAAAGAAAAGGTTTGAGGAAAGAAAGCCCAAAGAGAAGAAGTATGTCAACAGTTATGACTCAAAGAAGGTGGAAGAGCCAGTTAAGTTCTACAACTGTGGTAAGATCGGCCACTTTGCCAAAGACTGCCGGAAGCCAAAAGCAAGATCTAAAGGATTTGTATGAAGAACTCGCTAGTTTGATAGTTTTCGCAATCAGATTTCGCAAGATATCATTTCTGAATTCATCAAGTAAAGAATTCGCATCAGTGTATATAAAGAAATCTAGAAGAATTCGCATAATTCTTTGAAAATTCGTTAAAGTACAGAATTCGTTTATCTCTCTGTTACGAAAAGCTATAATTCGTAAAAGTCAGTTTTGCGAAAAGTGTTGTTTTAAAATGTTTCAAGTGAGGATTTCGTAATTGAGTCTGTTACAAATTCTGAGGTTCTCGCTATTGTGTCTTAAGCGAAAAGCTAGAATTCGCATTACTCTAGTTTACGAATTCTTAAGATTTCGCAAAGCTTTTTCAATAAGTCTTCCAGGTCAAGAATCCGTGTCTCTGTATCTTACGAATTTTTGTTACGAATTCTTGATTGATTTGAGAAATGTGTTTTCAAAATTTGTCTAAGGATAGAATTCGCAGAAGTGAGATCTGTGAATTGTAAACTTTTCGCATAAAGCTTTTTTGCGAATTGCTTGCCTTGTGTTCTATCTAGCTTGCGAATTCCTGACTTTGAGAATTTCTAAGCTTTGTCTTGCGAATTTCAAAGGGTTTACGAATTCTAGTACACTTTGTTTTGCGAATTGTTCTTGTTTTGTGCTACTTGCGAATTCTGAACTTGGAGTTTTTAGAAATTTCATTTTCTGAAATTTTTCAAGAGTTTCTCAAATTGTTGGATTCAAAGATCATTTCTAACATATTTTTACAGATATCATCATGCCTTACACAGATGAAAAAGGAAATCTGGTGCTAACCAACAGAGATTGTGTTTTAGCGTACATGCCAGAGATTCCAGTATTTGAGTCTGAGAACAAAAATCTGAAGATTCAGAATGCATCTCTTCTTGAACAAATTACTAAATTAAAGGATGATAAAGATGTAAAGAAAGTTTTTGTTTGCTCAGAATGCATTACTAATTCTAAAACTAATTTTGCAGGAATTATTGAAGCAAAAGAAAAAGAAATTTCAAATCTGCAAGCCAAGTTGAAAAGGTCTGAAAGTCTTAATTCTAGCTCTATATGGTCAAAGAAGGAGTTGATGGAAAGAGAGCTAGATGAGCTGAGAAGAAGAGCAAACATTACAAGTGAAACTTGTGAAGGGCTGAAAAAGATAAATTCACAAATCTCTGCTAAAAGAGATTCCTTGAAAGATAAAGTCTTCAGTCTTGAGGTTGAGATAAATATGATGAAGGAAAAAGCAACCCATGACAAAGACAACATAAAAGCCCAAGATGAGTTGAAGAAGATTGAGAAGAAGAGAAAAGAAATTGAAAGAGATAATACTGAGTTTTAGAAGAAGATTAATGAATTGAAAGAAAAGATCTCTCAAGATGAAAAGAAGAGTGAGAAAGAAAGAAAATAGTTTGTAAAGAAGTTTTCTGAATTCTCCAGAAAAGCTTTTGATGTAGAATAGGAAGATAGAGTTGAAGTGGGATCGAATGCAGGCTAAGAAAATAAGGTTTTTCGACGAGCATTGGAGGATCAATGTGATGATCGTTCGCATCACCACTCGTAACCCACCCCTCCATCATTGTAACAAACCAACCGCCATAATCGACCTGGTCCATTGTGTTCTGAGTCATTTGCAACCTTCCACCCCCTCCACATCATTGCTGCTACAGTACCTGCGACCTCCAAACTTGTTAAAAGATCATATTCAATTTGTAAGAATCTAAAATCTTTATTTTAAGAATATAATTGATCTAATTCCATTTGGAGTTGATGAGAGATTGTGTCATGTATTATAATGAATAAAGATTGAATTTGTTTTAGATTATGCTTGGATCTGGAGAGAAATGTAACACCCCTAAATTTGAAAATAGCTAGATAATTTAAAACTTCTAAAAATCTCTTAAGTTTAACACTTGGAATAACATATATCTAAAGTTACAAGGGAAATAAACACCATAACATCTATCAGAGTTCAAACGGAACTATCTAGTCCCACAAATGGGAACAACGTCTAACAGGTGCTACTAAAACCACCGAATCTGCTATCTTCTTAAAACCGGATGACGTCACGAAGCCATCCTTCCGAAACATCTACCAAGCTCTAAACGCCTCTCAGATCCATCTAAGACCTGATATACATGTCGATAAAAAAAGTGTTAGGCTTAACGCCTAGTGAGTTAAAACAGTTTTCATCATATAATCATGAAACGTTTAAAAAGAATACTTTATACTAAAAACGACCGTCCCGGAAATATTAGTTACCAAAAAGGATTTGATCCCAAACCGTAATATTCTCAATACCAAACATCCATTTTTAAATAATGTTTACCATTCAATTTCCCCAAAACATACCCACGAGTTATTTCATCAAATGGTTAATTATATAAATAAGATGGCACGTTTTTAACACTAAAGGTGCGGGTAAGAGAATACCCGAAAGGAACACCTTTCGGTGACGGGGAGACCCGATTCCATTGAATGTGGTGGAACACATAGTTAAACCACTTATCAACGTTTACGAGATTCACTTCGGGTCATGGATCCCCGTATACGACTCCTCTGAGCAATTACCGCAAGATGCCCAAATGACCCTAATGTCTACTCGACCTCTAGACGAGTGTCACCACAAAAGTCACAAGTCTCTGTATCCAACTCACTATGGGCACCACCACAAGACTTAGCCCCGTATACGACTCTCCAAGAGCACCACCGCAAGCTTACATAAAAACATGACTTGGGGACCACTCACTAAACTCAGACATGGACATCAAAGAAAATCCATGATGAACATAACGACTCATGTGCCTACGGATCCGATGCATTACAGTCTAAAACATTAGATGACTCAAATGAATGACTACGCACTCACACATGTGATAATCAACAATTATGCAATAATTGCATTTTTCATATAAACTCCATATTGATCCATTTAAACCGGACGACGTCCCAAAACTCATATGAGAAATAAACAAGCCATAAGGCATCATAAGACGTTGACAAAATAATAAACCCATTATGGCTACACGAGCCAGAGTCCAACTTTTCCAAAAATGACATTTTCCAAAGTATGGTTGGTCGAAGGCCCAAATCGTAAGGTTTACAATTAATCAATATTCATAAGGCCAAGAATGACCGTTCCCAATACCCAAGTAAAAGCCATTAAGTTCCCACATTCAAAACGCGTTAGTTTGGTAAAATCACCAAATAAACCGTAACCAAAGAATTACCCATAAGTTTCCATCTATTAAAATCAAACCATCAAAAACCCATTTGTAACCAACATTGCACATTTAGAAAGCAACGAAATATGTTATTCAAATCCTTCAAAAATCCCATAAAATGCTTACTAATGGATCAACATCCGCTTTGGTGGCCAAAACGTCCAATATCACTTTGTAAATTATTTATAAACATTTAACAACCTAATATGCTCAAGAATTCCAAAACCATCAAAACACATTGAATATAAAGTGAGCACATAATTGTATGTTTAAAACCCAAAACATTTATATTTTGACATGTATATAGTTTTTTTAAGCAACTAGAAATCACCTTGCTAGATTTAGACTAAATCTAGGTTTTTACCCACAAAGCTTGAGTCTCTTAGATGAGATATTGATTCTTTCCACTAGCTCCAAGTTTTCCCACCACAACCTTAGCTACAAACATTTCTAGATTAAACCAAGACCCAACAATGAAAAAGGAACGGTAGACATAAAACCCTAATTTCTTAGATGAAGAGATTGAAGGCTACCTTACCCATAAATTTGAATTCACCAACAAAATGCTTCTAGGTCACAATATTACCTCAATCTTCAATCCTCCAAAAGAGTGGAAGGGACCTGGGTGAAACCCTAGAAATTTAGGGAGATGAGGAAGAAAACTGTTAAGACATAGTCTCATTGGATTCAAGATCATCCAAAACGAAGATCGCAATCTGAAGTTAATGCTGAAAGTTACTATCAACCAAAGTCTAAGGGTCAAATTGTAATAAGCGTCAATGTTATAATATCTAGATACTATTTAGATATTATAGTTTAGATATTATATTAGTTTAATTAATATCTAGATATTAAGTTTTAGTTTTATTATGTTTTGTTTTAAGTTAGAATATCTCTCTCATTATCTAATATCCAACACATCGATCAAACTCAAGAACAGAGAGAAGTGAGCTTAAACTGTAAACATATCAACCTTTGTAATCCGCGTTTGTAATCAGAATCAGGTTGGTAATCTTTATATGTTTGTTGTTTGATTTATCTGGTAAACGGTCACGGACTTACAAAAACTTAAATCATGAACTCACACCTGAAAACCTTGCAATAAATATCCCAAACACAAAACTTGAGACCTAGAATATGATTCAACTAACCTTAGATGAAGATTTGATGAAGGAGAAGGTTTGGAAGAATGGAAATCGTCCCTAGTCTCCCAAAATCTCCTCCAAAACGTGTGGTAGAAGAAAATGGGGTTAAAATAGGTCAAAAACGCGTTTTATACAACCAGCACACCGGGGGCGACTATTCCCGGAGACTATGCCCTATGGCAATGTCGCGGGCATCTGTCGCTGAACCACCCCTGCCTCGGTATAGTCCAAGTGACTGTGACAGGCGATTGTACCCTTGTCACAGTTGAGAGTCACTCTCGCGCCCCTCGTACCGCGGCCTTCCTCCCCCACGCAACCTTGCCCCGCGATAGTGATACATGTCATAGTCGCGGGCATTGTCGCCTAAGCTGTGTAGGACCCCTGAAGCTTCCTTTTTTGCGCCCGAAAACTCTCGCTATACATAGGGTCCTAAATAACCGTATTTTAGACTATAGAATACCTTAAACGAGCTTATTTCACAACGGAGCAAAGAATCCAAAATTCGATAATCCTTATTTGAAAATTCTGGGTGTTACAATCCTCCCCACCTTGAGAATGATTTCGTCCTCGAAATCTTGACCCGAATATACCATTCGAGAGTGATTCGCTTAACCTTCCGAGACATGGATCTTCCCTAGCGAAGTCCGAATCTACTAAAAGTTTGCCATGCCGAAATTTGGCTTCTTAGCCAAATAACATTAGCCTCTTCTGCACCGACATTCCTTACAAAAAAAGCACCACGCCTTTTCGATTCACAAGGCACCCACATAAACATTAGGACAAAGGTTACAAAAAGGAATCCACCACTTTCAAAGTACAGAACCCGTAAGGTTCAGACGAACAACTTACTCTCCAAACCTTTAACCATTCCTTGTTTCACAAGGTTCCATGTAGAGTCGAATTTGCGCCTCCGGCTAGACTCTCTTAGGATCCTCCAACTAATTATCCGGCCAAGAACATCCCTAAGGATTGCCTTTGCTACATGAATCTCTAGCGAGAACCCAAACATAAGGATACCTCCCACATCTCTAAGGTCATTCTTAGTATAATCACTGATCCCATCTCAACTTTAACAAGTTGCAAGGAAACCTACCACACTAATATAAAGAAAACTTCAATATCGACCCATGGCAAAATCCTTAGCATGAATCATCAACAAGATCACTAAGGTTCTCCAACGTCTCTTAGAGTTAATAATCCTCTAATTATTCCCACAATCCTTACGACGTCCACAAACTTAGTTCCAAACTCTTGCCTAGGAGGTCTAATTAGGCTCCTAATTGGCTGCACTTCATCCTATTTACTTGGTTATACCCGACTAAGTGTCGGTACCACTTAAGAATTAATTCAAACCTATCACGTCTGAGGTCTTTTCTTCTATTGCGCCAAAATCTTAAGTCTAGGATTTTGTAGGGTCTGCAAATCTACCGTAGCCTCGAGTCATTCAATTAATAGGCATTACCACCTCTTAAAGGCCTCACTCGACCGAATCTTCCAAAACATCACACAGATCATCCTCGCATGGTACAGCTAACTATCATCTACCGATTTTCTCACTAACCCCACAGGAAATACCACAATTTCCTTGGCGTTCGGTTGCAAAAAGGCTGGGCGTGCTGACCGTACTTGACATTATAACATTTACAATTCTTCTTACGGGTACGGGTGAAAACATTTCCTAGCTTCCTCTAGGCAAACCCGACACCCAACTTGCTTCATGAAAAACCCCTTTAAGACTCACCAACACCTTATATTTTCAGATACTAATTCTTCGACTTACAAACCTTATATTAGACTCCCAAGCTAAACGAACAACATCGATCGATTACCAAACCCTGGAACTTTACTCCTAAAACCCCACACTTCATACTATCAATTCTAGCTCTGGCCACACGACTTAACTCTCAAATCTCCCTACCTATTCTCTAGGATTACATCAGGACACTAAAATATCGGCCCATAGAATCGATCCTAGAAACCGGAAGCCCTTTCAAAAAAGCTTTGACTATGTCCTTTTCGCTCGGGACAACATGTCCCACCAAGTCTACCTTCTTCATAAAGAGGTTGGAATATTCTCTTACTGACATACTTCCCTTTTTGAGGGTTCAGAATTCCTCCTCTATTCTGTCAATCGCCCTTTCCTGCAATACTCATCCAACCCTTCTTTTTAAACGCATCCCACATCAGTGACGAGGTGATAGCAGTTCCATGGGTGGACTTGGTAACATTCCACCAAGTAAGAGCCCGACCCCTCATCATGTGGGTAGAGAATTTCACCTTTTGTCCCTCCTCACACTCGTTAGCGTCAAATGCTTGTTCCATTTCTTGGATCCAATTCATGCACGCTAACGGGTTGTCAGTCCCTGAAAATTCTGGTGGCTTGTTGCACAGGAAATTCTTGTATGAGCAGGTTCTCCTACTATGACCTATATTACCAGCGATGATGTCCTCCATTCGGATTACCTTCCCGGTGTCGACCGTGCCTCTTTCATCATGCCCATAGGCCACTTCTTGCCTCTGGTTGTTGGCATTTCTGTCTTCCAATAATTTCATTATTCTTTCTTCTTATCTCTCCATAGTTGAATTCATCATTTGAACCACGTTGGTCAACAGTTCGGAATGATGGCTTACTCCTTGCACGTGCTCCGATCTAATATTAAACGATGACGACAACGGAGGATGTGGTACATGGTTGACCCTCGCGGGTTGACTTGGAGTCTCCATGCCTATAATATATCCTCCCTTTTGGACTTGTGCTTCCCTCCGTGCATCCGCCATTCTGGTCTGACATATACGAGGATGAGGTCAAGAGGTTACACCGACACTAGATTAACAACGAAGACATAATATCACACACATCAAGCATCACAACAATGGTAAAGTCAAAGCATGCTCACGTAATATTGTATTCATAATATTTATAGCTACGTGAAATTATGAATAAAATACACATAAGAATTCTCGTCACCATAGTCACGACTCTCGACTAGTGCATTCATGTCGACCACTACAACCTACTCTCATCCGAAAAGTCCTACTCATATCATACCAATCATAACTTAAAGTCTCAACTTAAGTCTAGGCATCTAAATTCATACATAGTTCACTTAAACTAAAGCTCTGATACCAATTTGTAACACCCCTAAATTTGAAAATAGCTAGATAGTTTAAAACTTCTAAAAATATCTTAAGTTTAACACGTGGAATAACATATATCTAAAGTTACAAGGGCAATAAACACCATAACATGTATCAGAGTTCAAACGGAACTAATGTTCACCATAACACTTCGGGTCATGGATCCCCGTATACGACTCCTCTGAGCAACCACCGCAAGATGCCCAAATGACCCTAATGTCTACTCGACCTCTAGATGAGTGTCACCACAAAAGTCACAAGTCTCCGTATCCGGCTCACCATGGGCACTACCGCAAGACTTATCTCCGTATATGGCTCTCTAAGAGCACCACCACAAGCTTACATAAAAACATGACTTGGGGACCACTCACTAGACTCAAACATGGACATCAAAGAAACTCCATGATGAACATAGCGATTCATATGCCTACGGATCCGATGCATTACAGTCTAAAACATTACATGACTCAAATGAATGACTACACACTCACACATGTAATAATCAACAATTATGCAATAATTGCATTTTTCATATAAAATCCACATTGAGCCATTTAAACCGGACGGTATCCCAAAACTTATTTGAGAAATAACAAGCCATAAGGCATCATAAGACGTTGGCAAAATAATAAACCTATTATGGCTACACGAGCCAAAGTCCAACTTTTCCAAAAATGACATTTTCCAAAGTATGGTTGGCCGAAGGCCCAAATCGTAAGGTTTACAATTAACCAATATTCATAAGGTCAAGAATGGCCGTTCCCAATACCCAAGTAAAAGCCATTAGGTTCCCACAGTCAAAACTCGTTAGTTTGGTAAAATCACCAAATAAACCGTAACCAAATAATTACCCATAAGTTTCCAACTCTTAAAATCAAACCATCAAAAACCCATTTATAACCCAACTTGTACATTTAGAAAGCAACGAAATATGTTATTCAAATCCTTCACAAAACCAATAAAATGCTTACTAATTTAACAACCCAATATGCTCAACAATCCCAAAACCATCAAAACACATTGAATATAAAGTGAACAAATAATTGTATGTTTTAAACCCAAAACATTTATATTTTGACATGTATATAGTTTTGTTAAGCAACTAGAACTCATCTTGCTTGATTTAGACTAAATCTAGTTTTTACCCACAAAGCTTGAGTCTCTTAGATGAGATATTGATTCTTTCCAGTAGCTCCAAGTTTTCCCACCACAACCTTAGCTACAAACATTTCTAGATTAAACCAAGACCCAACAATGAAAAAGGAACGGTAGACATAAAACCCTAATTTCTTAGATGAAGAGATTGAAGGCTACCTTACCCACAAATTTGAATTCACCAACAAAATGCTTCTAGGTCACAATATGACCTCAATCTTCAATCCTCCAAAAGAGTGGAAGGGAGTTGGGTGAAACCCTAGAAATTTAGGGAGATGAAGAAGAAAACATAAATCATGAACTCACACCTGAAAACCTTGCAATAAATATCCCAAACACAAAACTTGAGACCTAGAATATGATTAGGCATGGAAATGGGCCCCGACCCGTTGGGGAACCCGGTCCACCCGCCCCGATCGGGGATGGGGATTCCCCGCTAAACCGGGGATGGGGATGGGGATGGGGACGGGGATCCCCGTTTGTCTCAAACCGGGGATGGGGACAGGGACGGGTATCGCACTCCCCGCCCCGCCCCGTCCCCATTATATATTTTAATTAATATTTAATATATATTATTTCTTTAAACTAAATCGGTAATTCATAATTTCCTGTTTCCTAACTAGGTTTATAATATAAAATTGTTATTTTTTGGATATTAGTATGTATTTTGGATGTCAATCAAAATACAATTACTCGATATGGTTTTGAATATTACTCGATATCTTTTGGTACGTGTGAAGTTAAGTTTTTTTTCCAAATTCGGTTGAATTTCTTTTGGTTTTAAGTTATTAATTATTATATGATGTTGTGATTTTTTTATACTAAATTAAATTTCTTTCGATTTTAGGTTTATTGGAAATATGTGATATTTAAACATGTGCGGTGTCTCATATATTTGATTTAAATAGCTTACATAAACGGAAAAGAAAATCCCCGTTTCCCCGTTGGGGATCCCCGTTCCCCGTTGGGGATGGGGATGGGGATGTGATCATATTCCCCGACGGGGACGGGGATGAAGATGAGGGATTGGGGACGGGGATGGGGATTGAGGTCCCCGCCCCATCCCCGCCCCGTTTCCATGCCTAAATATGATTCAACTAACCTTAGATGAAGATTTGATGAAGGAGAAGGTTTGGAAGAATAGAAATTGTCCCTAGTCTCCCAAAATCGCCTCCAAAACGAGTGGTAGAAGAAAATGGGGTTAAAATAGGTCAAAAACACGTTTTATACAACCAGTACACCGGGGGCGACTATGTCCATGGCAATGTTGTGGGCATTTGTCACTAAACCACCCCCGCTCTCGGTACAGTCCAAGCGACTGTGACAGGCGATTGTGCCCTTGTCACAGTCGCGAGTCACTCTCGCACACCTCGTACCGCGACCTTCCTCCCCCACCCAACCTTGCCCCGCGATAGTGACACATGTCACAGTCACATGCATTGTCGCCTAAGCTATGCAGGACCCCCGAAGCTTCCTTTTTCGCGCCCGAAAACTCTCGCTACGCATAGGGTCCTAGATAACCGTCTTTTAGACTATAGAATACCTTAAACGAGCATATTTCACAACGAAGCAAAGAATCTAAAATTCGATAATCCTTATTTGAAAATTCTGGGTGTTAAAACAATACAAAGAGTGGATTAGAATGACTGAAGCATCATGTGTTTTTATTTTTTAATTGGTATTCTCGCTAACATTTACTTAAGTTTTGCATCCTGCCACATTTTGCGAGTTCACAACTAGATACACTTTTGGTTAATGCACATGATGAATTTATTTAATGAGGGTAAAAATGTAATTCTCTATTTGATATTTCCTTTAATGGAAATTAATTGTCGGTTACATTTCTTAATTATTCCATGATTCTTGCCATTGTTATTATTAAGTGATAGAGGGTCGTTTACCAAACACTTACCCAAGTAAGCGCTTACCAACTCACCTTACCTTATCGGATGAATATGACAAGGATCAAGAATCTTACCCGGTAAGAGTTAAGGTAAGGACCGAGAGTCTTACTCGGTAAGGGTGCGTTTGGTATGCAGACTGGATGGGACAGGACGGGACAAAAAAAAATAGTCCCATGTTTGGTATGCCATGGGACAAAAATCAGATGGGACAACATAGGACAAAAACTTAGGGGTTGTTTGGCAGTTGCTGAATGGTTTAGTGCAGAATGATTAAGTGGTCTGAATGATTAAGAGGTTTTTATGATATAGTGTAAAATGAAATATGGTTGTTTGCTAATTGTTCATAATGAAACCAGGGCTCTTAATGGTTAAGGGAGGGTCAGGATACAAAATCATTAAGAGGATTTTGGAACCATTAAGAGGCAGCCCTTTTTTTGCCAAACAAGATTTACCTCTTAGCGATTCAGAGGTTGCCTCTTAATGGAACCATTAAGAGGTAAACAAACAGCCCCTTAATTTCATGGGACAAAACTTGAGTTTTTTTGTTCCACCAAAATAGGTGGAATAATATGGGACTAAATTAGAAAATTACTATACTACCTTTTTTTACAAAATCTATCTAATCCCTAAACCTAATTTTACCAAATCACGTCGCCTACATCCAGTAGCAAAGATTACACCTCCATCTTGAGTCCAAATCGATCTAGTCTTCTCCATGATTCTTCATCGTCTCCACAGGTAACATCTCTGTTCTTCATCGTTTCGTCTTCATCTTCTTCATGGTGAGAAGTTTTCTCGAGTTTCCATGGAGAATAGGATCGATTTCTCAGTTCCATGGGTTCTCAATCTCCATGGTTTTCGAGTAATATGGTCCTCTCGATTTCCATGGCTTCATAGTTACTGTTGAATGGTTTGGTATGCATTTTGATTCAAGTTACCTGAACGAAGAACATGTTCTATCGGTTAAAAAATAACATGGAACGAAGAAGAACCTGGAAGAAGAAGAACCTGGAGGAAGAAGAATAAGACCTTGAAAGAAAGAAGAAGAACCTGGAGGAAGAAGAATAAGACCTTGAAAGAAGAAGAAGAACCTGGAAGTTATAAATATATTTAAATAAGTTCTTGTATAAATATGTTTAAATAATTTATAAATGGGTTATAAATATGTTATGTTTTGAGTTCATCAATTTATTGTTTTATTTTTTTTAAATGGGTTATAAATATGTTTAAATATTTTTCTGTTAATAATATTATAAATGTTAAAATTATTTAAATATACAAACAATCTAAGTCATTTATAATTATGATATAGTAAAAAACATTAAAACTCATGTTAGGGATAATCTGGTCATTTTAACAGTTTTGTCCCGTCCTGTCCAGTTTACCAAACGTAAAATAGTCAATTAGTTCAATCTTGTTCTAGTCGTACCAAACGTAGAACAGACAGTTAGTCCTGTTCTGTCCCGTCCCGTCCCGTCTAGTCCTATTATGTCCTGTCCCATCTGGTCTGCATACCAAACGCTACCTAAGTGATGGTGAAGATTCTTACCATGGTTAGAGCTTACTGGGAAAATTGTTGCATATGATATCATTTTGGTGTACTAAAATATTACCCGGTAAGTAAGTGATAGTGTTGAATTTTATCGATAAACACTTACCTGAGTAAACATTTTGTAAACGACCCTTTAATCAAATTAAGAATTTTGGTGGGGTTTCAAGACCATTAGTGATCAAGCTCACAGAAGGTGATACTATTAACAATGTTCTAAAATATGTTTTCATACATGAGTAAACACTTGTTCATAAATGAACCATCTCGTTTCAACATTTAAAAAAAGTATTGTGTTCATATGTGAACCAGATTACCTCATACACGTAATACAAACTAGGTATATACAAATTACCAATTATTTTGAAAAAAGTGAACAATGTTCAAAAGTAAACACATGAACATTGTTCATAAGCACAACTTGATGTTTGTTCATAGGTGAACCAACAATATGTTCACTTTGAACATTAATAGTGAACAAGATTTTACATATGAACATATAGTATATTCATTTTGATTAGGGGTTGTTTGTTTACCTCTTAATGATTCCATTAAAAGGCAACATCTGAATCGCTAAGAGGTAAATCTTGTTTGGAAAAAAAAAGTGTCGCCTCTTAATGGTTCCAAAATTCTCTTAATGATTTTGTATCCTGACCCTCCATTAACCATTAAGAGCCCTGATTTCATTATGAACAATTAGCAAACAACCATATTTCATTTTACACTATATCATAAAAACCTCTTAATCATTAAAATCACTTAATCATTCTGAACTAAACCATTCAGCAACTGCCAAACAGCCCTTTAGTCATTGTTCATGTTAAAATTAACATAATCATTTTAGAACGTTCAAATATAATGATACGATTATGATTTAGCTATTTTACCCTGTAATTTACCTTATTTTTTCCGGTGATGGGTAAAAAGGTTAAAAAGAGAATATGATGGCATGTATCACGTTTAAGGTGGCCCTATCTACGCATCCAGTGAAACCTGCTCTGCTCTGGAACAACGTAAATCTCGTCACATGATTTCTGATTATAAAAACCCTCTCTTTATAATCTTTTTCTTTTTCTTTTTCTTTTTCTTCTCCCAATTGTTAATAGGACAAACAACACAAACCCATGTGAAATCAATCCCCATCTCATATCCATCCATGAATCATCATCATCCTCCTTCTCGTAGTTTCTTCAAACAAATACACTAATCTTTTTCTCATCCGACTTCTTCTTTCCCCTCTCGATATTGGGTTTTCCTTTTTCATGTGAAAAATGGTTGAATCTTGAGATCAGATTGTGTCGAATCTTCAACGTCAACGATTGTTTTCAAGAATATGTGAAATTTTAGTCGAATTGAAGTGGAATAGGTCGTGAATTCAATTTGATGGATGATAACAGTGGGAATTGCAAGACGATTGTTTGGTTTAGGAGGGATCTGAGGATCGAAGATAATCCAGCCCTAGCTGCAGCTGCAAGAGATGGGTCTGTTTTTGCTGTCTTCATATGGTGTCCTAAAGAAGAACAACAATTTTACCCTGGTAGGGTTTCAAGATGGTGGTTGAAACAATCTTTGATCCATTTAAGGCAGTCTTTGAGATCACTTGGAGCTGATCTTGTTTTCATGAAAGCTCAGAATACTATTTCTGCTCTTATTCAATGCATCACTTCTATTGGTGCTACCAAACTAGTGTATAATCAACTTTATGGTATGTATATCCCCTGCTTCTTATCTACTATTTTCACTTTGTGGTCAAACTAGTTATTTCCAAATTGAAAGTTTGACAGAACAGAGATTTATTGTTATAAGTCTTGAATTCTAGTAGCTTTTTATTACATATTGTATGGAATTTTAATATGGTAGCTTTGTTTCCTCTGAAATTGATGTCAATTTGCATCCAGAAAAATTAATGTTTGACTGCAAAACTCAAAAGGGGGAATTCTAGTTTTGGAACCTACTTACATGGGTGCCTTGGTTAAATCCATGACCTTCTAATGTGTTTGAGGATGAAACATGTCAGAAGGTCATGGATTTAAGAAACACTCGTTAGGAGGTCATTTAGCTAAATGACCCTCGTGCATGGCCTTTTATAACCAAACGAACCAGTAAATCCCATATGGAGTAGGCTATTATAGGGAGGTGCATGGCCTTTTAGAATTACGTTATATTTGATTTCACCTCTAATTTGAATATACAATTATTTTATATTTGTGTGTAATTTGAATTTCTTAGATTTGATTCTTTATAATCACCCTTGATGATCTAATATACTCTGAGGGCTATACATGCTTAAAACTAAGACAAGCCACTTGGAAGGATGTTTAATACTAAAACCAATAAAACATAATACAACATTTTGGATGTTTAATACTCGGTGAATTTCCATAGTTATATAGTGGGTTTGGGAGGCTATAGATGGGTAATCAGCTAAAGTTGATTACGAATTGTGCACTCTCCATTTTTGGTTAGACTTCAAGAAACATAATGTAAGTAACCTTTTTCTTTATTGTTAGGGAGTGTGGTCCAGAAATCGATGGGTAGAGGGAGAGAAGAAAGAGTGATCGGAACTTGGATAGAATATGAGATCGCGTGAGAGCTCGCTTTCCTTAAGTGATATTTCGACCCTATTCTGCCTGGTATCACGAAATTCACTCGAGGATAATCTCAAATTCACCGGTATCGTTTTAGGCAGAAAACGATCCTATTTAAACACATAGAGAAAAGTAACCGATGCTATAATATTAATGATAATAATCAACAAATTAATGGTATTGATTGTTAATTAGTCATAATGGTGTAGGTTACAAAACAGATTTGGGAGTTACAAAAGGGATTTGGGGGTTACAAAACAAACCTGCAATAGTGCATCACGCGGGTAGCCGCGCGGGTTAACCCGCAGCACAACCCGCGTGAGCCTCTGTTCCGTCCCAATATTCCGGTGCACCATGCAGGTAGCCGCGCGGGTTAACCCGTGGCACAACCCGCGTGAGCCACTGTCTCCCACAGTGCACCACGCGGGTAGCCGCGCGGGTTAACCCGCGGCACAACCCGCGTGAGCCACTGTTTCGTCCCACAAACACCAAATGACTGATCAACAATCCCGGTTCATAGTTAGCTTACACGAATGTGCACTCCACACCTCCTAACTCGTGTTGTAGCTTAGCTAAAAAACCCATTATTATCTTGTGAATCCAATTACACAAAATGACCGATGATTTCACTAAAATCACCAACATTCCTCCCCCATTTTAGTGCAATCCTTGATTCACAAACAAAATTAATATAGCAAACAAACTTATGCATAAATGAAAATATCTAAAAGATTGAATTTCCATCTTAGTTCATTACACATTTCAAATACTCGAAAATCCGGGTGTCCTATGGATTGAACCCTTCAACCCATTTGAGTACCAGAAAATAACATACACATGAATTTAAAAATTCTCTAAAGTTTAAACTTGACACTATACAGGCCGTGTGTCCTTATCCATTCGTGAGTGCATCAAAGCTAAGTCCAAGCTTCTTGAAGCGGCCACACTTCGCACTCATATAGGTAGTTCCTTTCATCATGCACCTGCACATGCATTTTTACAAAAGAATAATTACCTCCTCGCTTGCAGTACCGAGCACATACCTTGGGATGATTATCTTGTGCTCCAATCCCTTAGAGTGAGCTTTCCCATTGAATTCAACTTCCAACGTTGTATTAGAAGGGAATTGGGTATCTCACCGTTAGAGATTCAAATGGAATTTAATCCCATCCCGATCACCGACTTGTGAACAAGTCCCTAGCTAACCCCTTCGTCAAGTGGTCCGCTAGATTTTGTTGTGACCGAACAAATTCAACCGAAATCATCCCATTCGTGATTAACTCACGAATCATGCTATGTCTAACACCTAAGTGTCTAGACTTGCCATTATATACTTGACTATAAGCTTTAGCCAAAGTAGCCGCACTATCACAACGGATAGAAATGGGTGATATTGGTTTCGGCCGTAACGGAATTTCGTGGACTAAATTCCTTAGCCACTCCGCCTCTTTACCGGCAACGGCTAATGCCACAAATTCCGACTCCATAGTCGAACTCGTGATGCAAGTTTGCTTCTTGCAAGCCCATGAGATGGCACCTCCCCCAAGCAAGTATACCCAACCACTCGTGGAAGAGTGATCTTCTAGGTTGGTAATCCAACTTGCATCCGAATATGACAAACCATAATCAATGGTTTTCTTCAAGTATTTAAATACTCGTCTTATCGCTTGCCAATGATGTATACTAGGATTATTAGTATACCTACTCAACTTGCCTACGGCAAAAGCGATATCCGGCCTAGTGCTTGTCATGGCATACATCAAGCATCCAATAGCCTTTGAGTACTCGAGTTGTGACACCGCTTCACCCGAATTGGGTATAAGCTTCACACTCGGATCAAATGGAGTACTCACCGGAGAACAATCAAAGCTGTTAAATTTCTTTAATACTTTCTCAATATAATGAGATTGCGTAATTGCAATCCCTTTGTTCTCACGCTTGATCCTTATTCCAAGGATCACCTCCGCTTCTCCCATATCTTTCATGGAGAATTTTGATGACAAAAACTCTTTGGTTTTATCAACTTGATTTTGGTCGGTGCCAAAGATCAACATGTCATCAACATATAAGCAAATTATTATTCCGCTACCGGATGTGTCAAATTTGCTATATACACACTTATCCGCTTGGTTTAACATAAAACCGTTGGACAAGATAACCTCATCAAATTTTTGATGCCATTGTTTGGGTGCTTGTTTCAACCCATACAATGATTTTACAAGTTTACATACCTTATGCTCCATACCGGGCATAATAAAACCTTCCGGTTGTTTCATGTAAACTTCTTCCTCCAAGTCACCATTTAAGAATGCCGTTTTGACATCCATTTGGTGAATCACTAAATTGTGGATAACTTCTAAGGCTATCAACAATCTAATCGTGGAGATCCTTGCAACCGGGGCATAGGTATCAAAATAATCGATACCTTCCCGTTGCCTAAAGCCTTGGATTACTAATCGAGCTTTAAACTTATTGATTGATCCATCCGCTTTCATCTTCCTTTTGAAGATCCACTTGCATCCCAAAGGTTTACAACCCGGTGGCAAGTCCGATAATTCCCAAAGTATTATTCCCCATGATGGAATCCATCTGATCATTTATTGCTTCTTTCCAGAAAGCAATATCTTGAGACTTCATAGCCTCATCAAATGATTTTTGATCTTCCTCAATACTATAACAGTAAGAGAATTGTGATCCAATTTCATCTCTTGATCCTTCTACCAAGTATACTTGGAAATCGGGACCAAAGGATTTTTCAATCCTTCCTCTTTTGCTCCTTCGAAGCATCGGAGATTCGGTTGGAACAATTGTTTGTTCTTCAACCTCACTAAAAAAAAAGGTTTAATGGCAGGACCCAAGGCCCTGTGGTCCACTTTTGTGGACCCTACATACCCTAGCCCCTTACGTATGCACCGGAAAAGTCCTCCTGTCCCCCCCATGATTCGAACACTAGGCCTCTTCACATGTAGGAGGTATTTACGGAGTAGAGCTGGCCACCAGGCCAAAGACCTGATGGTTAGTTACACTAGTATTTGGAACAAGATCCTTCGGCCTAGATATTGAAGAGAATTTAGTCTCATCAAATAATGCATCTCTCGATTCTCTATTGGTGTGAATCGCTATAGAATCATTAGGTTCAATAACATAGAACCTATATGCCTTGGAATGCTCGGCATATCCAACAAAGATGCAATCAATATCCTTTTCACCCAAGGTTTTCCTTTTGGGTTCGGGTAGTCGAACAACGGCTCGACAACCCCAAACTCGAATATAATTCAAGTTAGGCCTTTTCTTGAACCAAAGTTCATATGGGGTAATCTTGTTCCTTTCATTGGGAACTCGATTTAATAAATAACAAGTCGTTAACATGGCTTCACCCCAAAAACCATCACTCAATCCCGAGTAGGATAACATAGAGTTCACCATTTCTTTGAGAACTCTATTTTTCCGTTCCACCACACCATTTTGTTGTGGTGTATACGGTGCCGTAGTCTCATGGATAATTCCTACGGATTGGAAAAACATGGGGTCGTAATATTCCCCACCACGATCGGTGCGTAAACATTTAATTAAACCGTTCATTTGCAATTCAACCTCCGTTTTATAAACTTTAAATTTGTCCAACGCTTCATCTTTTGAGTGCAATAAATAAATATAACATAAACGTGAAGCGTCGTCAATAAAAGTAACAACGTACTTTTTATTACCAAAAGACGGGGTTAAATGCAAATCACAAAGATCACTATGAATTAATTCAAGCACCGACGAATCTCTTTTCACATTAGGAAAAGGTTGTGTAGAGATCTTTGTCAACATGCAAGTTTTACATTTTTTCGGTTTTAACGTCAAAAGCCGGAATAAGACCGTCTTTTGACATTTCAACCATTCTTTTAAAATTAACATGACCAAGCCTTGCATGCCATAAAAAAGAATCAACACAATTCTCATTTGCAATATAAACGAAATTAGAAACACAATTCTTTTTATTCAAACTTAACATAAACATATTATTATTTAAATAACCAAATCCTACAAAAGAGCCACCTTTTGACAAGGTAAACTTTTCGGACTCAAAAACTTGCCTATATCCTAACTTATTCAAGGTACTACCGGAAACCAAATTCTTTCGAATTTGTGATACAAACAAAACGTCTAAAAGTTCAATAATTTTATTAGAGCTAAATTCTAGTCTAACTAAGCCACGTCCAAGAATGGGAGCATTTGACTCGTTCCCCATGTGTAGCACGGATCCGTCTTCAACCGGTTCCAAAGAGGAGAACCAACGTCGATCCTTGCACACATGACTCGATGCACCCGTGTCAATCCACCAAGCATCATCATCATCCTGCACATAAAATGATTCGGATATTAGTGGTACATAATTCAAATTAGAATTAACACCAAAGTCAAGAAACTGAACTTGCCGTGGGTTCTGATCATTGGATCTTTGCCCACCACCACTTGAGTTTGCTCCATTCTTATTCTTGACAACTCGACAATCCCGCTTGAGATGGCTGGTCATCCCACAAGTCCAACAGGTTAATTTAACCTTTTTGTTGGGACCTTTCTTGGCTTTATTGAACTTACGTTTTCCCTTGAAATTGTTGGATCTTCCCTCTTCCACCATGTTCACAGAAGGTGCAGAAACCTCTTTCGTCTTAGGTTTCTCAGCCTCTTGCGCCCGAAGAGATTCCTCTATGCGCAAGTGACTACCGAGTTGTACAAGAGACAACTCTTCCTTCTTGTGTTTCAACATGTGTTTGAAGTCTTTCCAAGAGGGAGGCAATTTATCAATAATGCTCGATACGGAGATGGATTCGTCCATCTTCAATTCTTCATATTATGTTGAGCATATTGGCCTAGAATGCGTAGGAGCTCATTGTATTGCTCCATCACAGGCATTGAATCCACCATTTTGTAATTATTAAAATTACTTACGAGGAACTTCTTACTAGAAGCATCCTCCGCCATGTATTTGGACTCAAGAGAGTCCCATAGCTAGCGGATTCAACGTTTTGATAAATATCGAAGAGGGAGTCACACATACCGTTCAAGATGTGGCCGCGACATATGTAGTCGTCGTTTTCCCATTTGCCACGACGCCGGGTCATCTCCAACGTCTCGTCCTCCATTACTTCCGGCATCGGCGTACTCAACACGTACACGACCTTCAACGTGGTCAATAAGAAGTGCATCTTCTTTTGCCATCGTCGAAAGTCAACGCCTTCGAACTTCTCCAGCTTCGTGAACTTGGTCATCATGTTTCTCACGGATCGATCACTCGCCATCTCTCACGAACGGAGTATCACTTAAGATTGTTGGGGAGTGTGGTCCAGAAATCGATGGGTAGAGGGAGAGAAGAGAGAGTGATCGGAACTTGGATAGAATATGAGATCGCGTGAGAGCTCGCTTTCCTTAAGTGATATTTCGACCCTATTCTGCCTGGGTATCATGAAATTCACTCGAGGATAATCTCAAATTCACCGGTATCGTTTTAGGCAGAAAACGATCCTATTTAAACACATAGAGAAAAGTAACTGACGCTATAATATTAATGATAATAATCAACCAATTAATGGTATTGATTGTTAATTAGTCATAATGGTGTAGGTTACAAAACAGATTTGGGAGTTACAAAAGGGATTTGGGGGTTACAAAACAAACCTGCAACAACAGTGCATCACGCGGGTAGCCGAGCGGGTTAACCCGCGGCACAACCCGCGTGAGCCTTTGTTCCGTCCCAATATTCCGGTGCACCACGCTGGTAGCCGCGCGGGTTAACCCGCGGCACAACCCGCGTGAGCCACTGTTTCGTCCCACAAACACCAAATGACTGATCAACAATCCCGGGTCATAGTTAGCTTACACGAGTGTGCACTCCACACTCCTAACTCGTGTTGTAGCTTAGCTAGAAACCCCATTATTATCTTGTGAATCCAATTACACAAAATGACCGATGATTTCACTAAAATCACCAACATTTATTAGGCTATAGATGCATCTTTAAAAGTAGCCAGTGAGATATTTAATTTGAATTTATCATTACTCACAAAGATCGGGGCTCTACCCATCTCATTTTGCTTATGAACCCCAAGAATCCCATGAGTATCGAAGTTGTAATTCATAGTGATACGAGTATGAAGAATGACGAGAATCTGCTCATTATATACGATAGCAACATTGGGTTGGATTTTAATTCAACCGGGTCCTTAAATTCAAAATTCGAGTTGAATGCAAGAAGTGGAGATCTCTGCATGGTTTTGTACTCCAATTAATTAATTAAATCGCTTTCATAGTTTTTTTCTTTATTTTCAATAGCTTCCTTATTTTCGATAGCCTATATAAACTCTTGTACTCCATAAGATTTAATCAATGAATAATAAAGAGTGAATTTTCAGATTTTCGTTTTCTTTACAAACGATTCTTTCTTTTGCAAGTTGGTGGATTTAATCCTTTATATTTGCATACGGTTTCTTGAGGGTGCTTTTGCTTTAATCAAGAATTTGAGCATTCCAAACCCTGGTGGTGTGGCCTTTAGGATCCGAAACTTGAGTTCTATCATCCGTGTGTCGTTTTCTTAATCCATTAAGAAGATTTCACATCACATAGCCACACTATGCAATTTCAGAAGTTATGAATACATGGCATTTGCCATGTAACCCACTTAGAAAATATACGATGGTGGTTTACATCATTACAACTTAATGCTTGAAAACATGCTTGCATATTGACCCATTATTGGTGCATGATTTTTTAACTATATAATATTTATATACGGCAAATGGAACTCACACACACTCCTCACCTTTGGTGAGGTAGGAACCCTTGACCTGTAGGAAGGTTGGGTTACTGCCTTACTGGATACCGCTGGGCCAATGGCCCTTTGGTCTTTGGTGCATGTTTTACAAGTTCAACATTTGGCGGATGCATTGCAGTCATGATGGGTAAACCATTGTGTGGTTGCTATAAAAGGAGATGTGTGGTTGCTATAAAAGAAGCAATTTCCTATTTAGATTTGCATATTAGAAACTTTAAGATGGTTTCTTTATGCCATGGGAGTTGGAGCATGAACTCCCTGATGAACAAATGGGAAACATCCTTTGGTGCCTCTTGCTAAATGGCTTCTAGAGTTGGTTACAGTCCTTGAATATTGTAATAGAGCGTTATTGCACGAAACTTTCTCTTGGTATATGAGCATAACCTTTTCTATTTTAATCATCTTATGTGAATTGACATCAAGTATTGTTCAATAATCACTATAATTATCAGTGTAATTTTGAAACCTAAGCTATCTTTAAAGTCTTGGTAAAAATAGGATAGTGAAGTAAGTTTACAAACCCAAGAATCCTAATGATATCAACATGATTTTTATCTTCATCTAGTTAGAAAACCCAAGAACGAACCAGACTCAAGGGTTTTTATTTATTTATTATTTTTTTTTGGGGGGGGGGGGGGGGGTGAGGGGAGGGTGAAACATTTCTTGACTGCCCATTGATGCATTTCAGTTCATTGAAAATTGAACATAGATTATATTGGATGTTTTTAGAGGAAAATTGTCGTGAAAGCAAGACCTGATGTTAGGACGGCCTAGGGTTGAGAACTTAAAGTTACCATCTTGGACTATGAAAATAGTTCAGGTTATTTTTACTGGATGTTGATCACCCTACCTCAATCAACCAAACCAAATTGACCCGATAACTCCCACTCGAAACTCAACGATGTTTGTTAATTTTAGAATGACCTATAGACCAACTTGATCTTGTCGCCCTTGGCAACAAACGTGCATGAACCATTTCACGAAGCATCTGTCTGGATAGTCCAAAGTCTCGATAGTTAACTCTTGGCCTTCCGGCTGAAAAAAAAAACGTCGATGAAGGCGTGTAGGTGCACTATTCCACGGTGGGAATTGTAACTTCCCGTAAATTTCCCATTTGATTGTCACTCAAAGATCGAACTTTGCTTATTTCTTTTTTTGAGGATCGACGAATCACTATTGAGAGAATTCGTTATAGGCAACATTTTAACACCCCCCCCCCCCCCCCCCCAGGAAAAAAAAATAGTTTAGTTGGGCCTGAGATGGAAATTACGCACCTGGTTCTTCCTTGTGGCTTCCCTGTTATGTTCTTCAGTATTCTCTAGCTTTTGTTTGACAGTGTGATGGGCCTAACTGTACGGCTTAGTCTTCCAATAAGCGATTAATCAAGATAAACATAGATATAAAGGCTTTACATTCATGTCAAATTCAGGCTTCTATGAAGGAATAATAGTCAAATAATTGAGTTGCAAAGATCAGAATCTTGTCGTTTTTTGAACTATGGAACTCGACTGTATTATTATCATGAGCATTAAAAGACCAATTACTCAATATGTGGCTTGGCACTATTGATATTTATTTCTTAGAGATTTGATTTGTATTTATTTCAGATCCTGTTTCACTTGTTCGTGATCACAATATAAAACAAAAACTTGGGGAGCTTGGTGTTCCTGTTCAAACCTATAATGCTGACTTGTTGTATGAGCCATGGGAAGTATACAGTGGTGAAGGTTATGCTTTTACAACTTTCAATGCATATTGGGAAAAATGCTTGAAAATGCAAAAGAATCCTATTATACATCTCCCTCCATGCCGATTGGTGCAAGCCACAGGTAAGCTTCGTTCGCCTAGACGCTAAAACATCACCATCATTTGTGTATCCAATTGATGCCTTAAAGATCGAACACTCTAAATGTTCATGGTTGTATAAACAAAACAACAACAAATCTTTAGCCCAAACAAGTTATTTTTGGTAAGTGTGGGTGTCTGGGGCACCTTGCTCGCACCTCAACTAATCCCATGGGGCCTAGAAGATAACTAGTAAAATCCCTAGTGGTTTAGGCATATGGAACTTGATGTGATGTTCATGGAAACAAACGTCCTACTCTTTGGGGTAGATGACAAGTTTGTGTACATCCCACCCCCAGACCTTACCTCTGGGGAATATACTGAGCTTGTTTGGTTTGGTTTGGTTTATAGAAATATAGACATGAATCCCCCTCGGGTATGAAACGCGAATAAACATCCTTTCATGCACTACCATCATAGGCCAATTTCTTTGGTAGTCTCTCAAATCACTCTTCACTACTTTCCTCATGTGAATGTTGGCCAAATTTTGCCTCTCCTAATGAGAGTTCCTCATGGTGCAAGTATTTGTTGAAGTACAAATCCTTTCTTTTGTTCCGTAAACAATACTCCTTGCGTCCCAAAATAAGTTTCCGCAATAAAAAAAACACAGTTTTTGAAAAATATAATTTTTTTTGAATGAACATAATGACACTTTTTAATTATTATTACACTTTTAATGAACATAATGACGATTTTACCCTTGATAAATATCACAACAATTCTTTGAACATTTTTCTCCCACTAATGAACTTCTCCGTCTCAACTCTTAAATATTTGTGCTTCATAATTAAGGGTAGAATTGGAAATTTACTAAATTATAACTATCTATTTGTTAAAACTGAAACACCTATTTTGACACAAATTTAAATAGAAATATGGACACTTCTTTTTGGGACAGAGGAAGTATATAATTTGATTTTTGAGGTCAGAAAAACTACTCTTCTACTTCGAATTTAATATGAATCTTTTAATATTCAAATAATCTTTCAACCTTTAATAAACAGAAAGCAAGTGTCAAATTGCAACGATGCCCGTATGAATTAGTCTCTCCGCCCCATAAATATTGCAACAATTCCATTTGGAATTACTAACAATTTCTTCATGGACATCGAGTCATTTTCTTAGTCTCAAAAGCAGGCTGTTGACACTATACAAAATCCAAAACATAAATCTAAATCTTTGCTTTTCTTGTGGTGGAATAATAACAGGATCAGTGGACGATTGTACAATTGAGAAACTCGGTCTTGAAGATGAATCAGAAAAACCAAGCAATGCATTACTCGGAAGAGGGTGGTCTCCAGGTTGGATAAATGCCAACGAAGCTCTTACCGCCTTCATAGAAAACCATCTGCTTGATTACGCAAACAATAGGCTAAAAGTGACCGGAAACTCCACATCAATTCTATCCCCATATATTCATTTTGGTGAAATCAGCGTCAGAAAAGTTTTTCACAGTGTGATAATGAAGCAGATTCTGTGGGCAAAAGAACAAAACCATCATGGAGAAAAGAGCGTAGCTTGTTTTCTTAGATCTATCGGGCTTAGAGAATATTCGCGTTATATTTGTTTTAACTTCCCATTTACTCATGAAAGATCACTTCTAAGCAACTTGAAGTTTTTCCCTTGGCAAGCTAATGAGGCACATTTTAAGTCTTGGAGACAGGGTCGAACTGGTTATCCTTTGGTTGATGCAGGAATGCGAGAACTTTGGGCCACCGGATGGCTTCACAATAAAATCAGAGTGATTACCGCGAGTTTCTTGGTAAAATGTTTGTTGCTGCCATGGCAATGGGGGATGAAGTATTTTTGGGATACACTTTTGGATGCGGATCTTGAAAGTGATATTCTTGGTTGGCAGTATATATCCGGGAGCTTGCCGGATGGGCATGAGCTTCATCGTCTTGATAGCCCTGAGGTATGTCGTGCTCCCATGATCTTTTAAATAATTTTACTAGTGGTTATGATATTTTAAATTGGCCGCTTGACTTTTCAAGCCGTCATATTTGGTTAAAAAAATATCTACCCTTTTGAGAAAACATAAAAATGAAAACTACGCTATGCAAAACATGAATAATTGAAAAAAAGTGACCAAGTTGCAATTTGTCGAAAATCTATCATTCTTGGAAGCTGTAGTGTTCTTTAGGCATTTATGTGAAAAACGCAATGGAAAACTAACAATCCCTAAGAATGTACATTGCATGCGTGTTGGAGTCCCACGTCGGGTAGACTTTGACCGTTTCTTCTCGCTATACGTTGGAACCTCCCTTCTCAAGGGCCCTTTTGGGGAGTAATTTAATGGGGTTCCACATATTCTCACATGGTATCAGAGCTGCCAAGGTCTACCATCCTAGGGACTCGACTCTCTAGGATAATTTGTGCCCATCTAGCCTCCATTGGATGGGGCATGTTGGAGTCCCAGATCGGCTAGATATGCCCATTTCTTTTCAATATATGTTGGAGCCTCCGTTCTCTCCTCGAGGGCTCTTTTGGAGTGTAATCTAACGGTGCTCCACATATTCTTACCATACGTACGTATATCTTACTAAAATATTCGAATTCTTGATGAATCAGGTTCAGGGATTCAAGTTCGATCCAGAGGGCGAATATGTGAGACAATGGTTACCTGAGCTAGCACGAATGCCAACAGAATGGATCCATCATCCATGGAACGCACCTCTCGCTGTTCTCCAAGCCGCAGGAGTCGAGTTAGGGTTAAACTATCCAAAACCCATTATCGACATCGAACTTGCAAGAGATAATCTAACAAGCGCCATACTGCTGATGAACGAGAAAGAATCCGCTTCAAAGCAACAAGACAACTGCAATGGAACAAATGAAGTTGTCTTTGATAACTGTGATCCTGAAAACTCCCCCATTCCTAAAGTTCTTCTTAGAAAAGAAAAGGCCCCATGTCCTTCAACATCGTCAAATGATCAGAAGGTACCCTCGATGCATAAAGATGTTCCATTACCCAGTAATAATAACAACAAAAAGAGATCAAACCCTTCAGAAGGGCAAGAACCAGATGAATATAACTTGCAAGATTGCAAAACTGAAAGTGGGTTCTCGAAAACAGATGATGATTTGTGTTCTACGGCTGTTTCATCTTCGGCTAGTAAGAAACAAGCCACTGGAACCACTAGTTTCAGTTCTCCATTTCTGATCCTCAAGTAGCACGAGAAAAGTGGCGATTATGAAAACAAGCAGATGGTTAGTAGTAGTTCATCCCTTCTCTGTTATATATTTTAGTAGTCTGATGCTTGAATTCTGAAACTCAGATCTTAACGCATGTTTCAAAACGATCTTAATATTATTAATTGAAGCTGCGCCGAGCTTGTCTGTATCTGTTGTAGGTAAGAGATGCTCTTGCTTTGTGCTTGTTTGTATGTTGGTTGACGAGCAGAAAGCGTTTGGTTCACATAATGTAATCTGTCAGAATTGCCCTTGTTTCTCATGTTCATCGTTTGTTTCTAGTTTCTAATGTTCATCATGTGGTCTTAGCTTATAAAGTATGTAATACATACCCAGGGTTCTAAAAGACGCGTCAGAAACGTCTTCAACGCCATGTTAAGACCCGAGTAAGGCAATGCACACGTCATGGCGTATTGAGGCACGAGTTCTGTTTTGAAGGCCTTATTTGACTTCTATTTTTTAAAGTTTGTCGGTCTTTTTACTTTGTTACTGGCTCTTGATATAACATTTCTGTATTGAGGTAAGAGGTCTGACTCTGTTAAGTGATCATTGAAAATTGTTGTTTACTTTATGTTTTTGTATTAAGTAATAAAAATGACGATTAAACCCTTGTTTACCAAATATTTTATAAAATATATTTCTTTTTATTAGGTACAACTCTCCCATCTCATTAGTTGGATGTATTATCTTCAAATCGGATTTTCCTAAATAAAATAAGATCAACGTAATTAGGAATGTTCAAAGGAACTACAGTGTGGTTCTATCCACATGTCGAACTAGGGGCTATGGTGCTGGTTTTTCCGCACAGTAACTTGAATGCTTTAAGAACAGGTTCAATGAATTGGTAATCTACGTTGATGATCTTGAGTTCCTATTGTCGAGGGTGGTTGTTAATGTGGGTAGATCAATCCATTAAAAACCCCAAAACTATAAAAATCGAACAAATTCATCATATTCGTAAAAATTGGTCAAAATTTGAAGGAAAAGTGGAAAGAGGTTGACGAAGCAAAAAAGGCACTGAAAACAAATATGAAGAAACTGAAGTAGAGGAATGACCTGATAAATTTTTATAAATTTTGCAACCCCTTTTTGCTCTATGGATCATCTTCACCAAATATAGATAAGATTTATTTTTTGGTTTTTAGGTTTCTTAATTCTGGATAAGCAGCGGAAAGGGTTCAACAGGGCTGGGAGATGAGCCTGAAGTCTGAAGATGGGAAAAAGAAAGGGTTCTGCAAGTTTGGTGACCTGTGGGAAAAAAAGTGACGGGAATAGATGGTCGGATGGGCATATAAGGAAAAAGAAGCATTGACCATGGTAAGCATAGATCATAGTTCTGCCTAAGGTCAGATGTGCGGTCAGCAGTAAGACATAAATATTGTGTTGGTAAACAACTCACCTTTGAGGTGGCGTTTGTTTAGGGCCGATCCAATGGTTTTGGATGTCCTGGACGAAGAGCAAAAAATATGCCCCTAATCCAATAAACAAAGAACACACAAATTTCTAAAGGGTTTGGAACCTAGCTAGACAGTTCATTCCCACTCCAATTTTTTATTTGGAAATAAAAGTTACAAAAGGGAACATAAACCAAAACCCCAAACTGAAGATTCTTGCTATATTCTTTCGGGTTGTCTGACAACATATATGACCCAACGATGTGTCATGTATATAAATAATTTTAATTGAAATAATGAGAAAGCCAATATGCTTGCATAATCAAATGGTTTCTCTTGATGTTTTAGCAGGCGAAAAGGTTATTTTCCGGAAGAGGGACGATATGGCTAACTATATATTAACCTAGAAGTTGTAGAAGGAATCATACATGGAAAATATTTGCAAACTTGACCCACAGATAGAATACAGAAAAACAAGTAGAGGAACATACAAGTCGTTTTGGATGATGAATTTAGGTTAAAGTTGTATAGAGCTTTCTTGTGACCTTGACATGAGCCCAATAGAAATAAACACATTTTAAAAATAAGGCAAGAGTAATGTCTTGCATGCTAAAACATTAAGAGAAAGCAATAAAGCAAGAAAATCACCTAGAGGTTGGAGTAAATAAGTAAAATCAAAATGAAAAGCACCTGGAGGCAAGATTTTTTGTGTCCAATAGAACCAGAACTATGTCAATCTTGTAACACCCCGAAATTTCGTTGGTTAAATTGGATATTTGATTTTGGACTTGAATCCTTGATTTTATAGTCTTGATAGATGAAGGATTCAATTACGACTCAAACGGTTCTTTCCGGAGCGAAAAAGGAGCTATAACGAAGAAGTTATGACCGAAACGGGATTTGACCAAATAAGAAGAAAAATCAGTGGCTGACGTACCTTGTTACGTAGGTTGCTGAAGCGGAACCCACGGAGCAACCCACGAGAATGAAAATTAGGGTACCTTGTTATGTGGGTTGCTGAAGCTGAACTCACGGATCAACCCACGTGAAGGGCTGAACGTTTTTTATGCATTATTTTCCCCAAATATTTCTCATTTCTCATCTTCTTCATTTCAAGAATTCTCTCCCAAACCCTTCCTCTTCACCTACCTCTTCTAAGCCTCTTCAACCACCAAATCATCACCATTTATTACTAGAGTGAAGATCATCATCCAAGGTTTCGGGTTGGAAGCTTCACCTCCATCTCCATCTTCATCTTCTTCATCACCTTCTCACCATTGTTGACCATATTTTGGGGTTTTCCAAGAAACCTACTTGTAAGTCATTCTAACCATTTCTAAACCATGAAATAAGTTATAAATGTTCCATTGATGGTTTCCTAGTATTTGATTTCTCTAATTTTCGGTTTGGATAATTTTGGGAGTTTTGGGTCAAAATTAGGGTTTTGCCCAAAATAGAGATTTTGATGATTAAGTGTTTGGGGATCAATTATTTATGATGGAAAATGTATATTCATGGTTGGAACCTTGTAAATCTAGGTTTTGGAAAATTTGGTTTGAAGAACCAAGTTTCTTCAAGGGAAGCTCTAAGTGGGTAAATACGAGATTTAACTTAAATCTAGCAAGGTGAGTTTAGTAAACCTTTGTTAAAACTAGATACACATCATAATCTTCTATTTGTTATTTCATTCTTTATGTGTTCAAGTATTTGGGATTTCTTGATAAAAATGGTTGGAAATATGGATGTTGGTGATATGCTATGTTTTAGGTTATGTGTACCATTATTTGGGGCTTTTCCCATGGATATATATGATGGGTACCTTGATATGTTAAATGTATGCATATATGTGTGTTGTGATGGTTTTAGTTGGAATATCACTTTGGTGACATATTTATATGCATGATGAATATAATTGTCATTTGGGACTTTTGTTGGACTTCATGAGGATAGGATGGTAATATTATACCCATAGGCGGTATGGAAATATGTTGGGGTTGAAATACACCTAAAGGACATCCTATATGCATTATGTTGGACGAACCAAGTCAGTTCACAAGGAGGATGTAGTCTTGGGCGCCACTGTGATGGTATGTGCCTAGACCTCCGCTATTCGGGGAATTTTCCTTTGGAGTAGTCTCCGGGTGTGCCGGGCCTTGGGATGTTCCTTGTTAAGGGCATCAAGGTATATCGACTCTTGGGGTGGGCTCGATTGGTGCTTTGGGTCTCCCCTAATGACTCCACATATATTGAACACTGGTTAACTACTGATAAGAATTGTAACTGTTCATGCATGCTTATTATTGTTCGACTCACTAGGCTTTTTGGCCTAACACTTGTTTGGTGTCGATGTGTATCTCAGGTGTTAGCGGCGCGACTCCTAGGCAAGTTTAGATGCTTTGGGCAAGAGCTTGGGGATTTTGGCACTTGAACTATTTTTGGAAGATTTGGGTCTATAGATGACACCCCTTTTTGTAATCTCTTTTCTAGATGTAGAAATTAGATTAGTTGGTTGTTGTTTATTTATCCGTTAAATTACAGATTTGTGATTAAACAGGTTATTTGTATATTTCCCCTTTTTGGGAGGCTCTTGCTATGGCAATTTTAGTATACCTCATGTCCGTTTTTCGGATTTTTGTTATCCCTATTTTTAGGGTGTTACAAATCTGCTTATCATATGTTTACTATAAGTAGATAAACAAATAACCTAATAATAAGCATTAAGAAAATAAACTAATAATAAGCAAATAACCTAAACCCTAAACTAAATAAACAAATAACCAAATAATAAGCAAATACACATATTACTTAATAACCTAATAAGCAAACCAAGAAACCTAAGAAACAAATAAACATAAAAAAAGATTAATAAGCAAATCAAGAAACCTAGAAACAAATAACATCAAAAGGACTAAATAAGCAAAAATGAAGCAACCAAGCAATCATCAAATATGCAAATAAGTGAATAGCCAAGCAAATAAGTGAATAACCAAGCAAATAACCAATAATGCAAGATTCAACTTTCAGCTTTCAAGACCAAGATTCAATTTCAAGCAAATAGCCATCACCAAATATTGAAATCACCATTCACCAAATAACCAAGCAAATAACCAAGATGCTAAGACTTGGAAGTAAAATTAGAAGGAAAACACCTGAGAGACTGGGTCGAACTTGGGAGAAAAATCAAAATCTGAGAGATTGAGAATCAAACTCTTGCAAAATCAGCCCTAGCCCTGAAAACCAGATTCCGTCCACAATCAGACTCGTACTCGATCTAGGATTCTCGATGCTCTACTCACGATTCACGAACAAGTTACAGCCTAATAGGACGATGGTTGATGGTGGATTTTGGTGGTGTGTTGTCGGTCCTCTAAGATTTGTACTCGTTCGATGTTCAATGTTCGATGTTCGTGTCTGGACTTGTTGGACTGGATTTGAGAGCGACGTTTTGAGAGAGAGAGAGACAACTTTTTTTTGGAAGGTTTTTTGGAAATGAGCCTACTAAAACCACTTTATACTTGGTCTGTGATGCCCCTTTGGGCTGTGCTGCCCTGGGCCTTTGCCCATCTCGCCCAATACATGGGCCGTCAGTTTGTTTTTTAAGAGGTCTGAAATCTGAAGTCCTATTTCACTTCTGATTAATAAGAGGTGGTGTTGTAGTCTGAAATATGAATTAATAAGACTGTTTGTTTTTGTAATGTCGGGAGGCGTCTTGAGAGAAAGGATAACATATGAAATGAGGCAGCGATAAGAGGTTTTAAGAAGTTAGGTCACCACTTCTTATTTCAGATGTATTTAAGAATTAAGAGGTTTTGAAAACTGAAAAAAAAAAAACAGTCTGAATGTAAAGAAGTCTGACCAATTCAGACTTAAGTGTCATTAAGAGTTTTTTTTTAAACAAACAACCCCTTAATGAGGTAAGAACCTCTTATTCAGTAAGAGGTGGTAAGAGGTTGGTAGGAGGTTAGTAAACAGGCCCTTAGCGACTGAGATTCTCAAAATCTAGCTTTATGTTTTGATCGAAATAAACCTAAAATAAAACCGTCTTTCATGAAATTGAATCTCACGGTTATCACAAACTACGCAGTTCTAATTTGATTAGGCCCCTATATATATATATATATATATATATATATATATAAATGGGCCTAATCAAATGAAAACTAGGTAGTTTGTGATAACTATGAGATCCAATTTCAACTAATCATTTTATTATATTAATTGTTTCTAATTATTTAATAAATGAGGGTATATTAGTAAATTTGCTTAATCTATTTTAAATAATTAATTTTTTTATTTTACAGATTTCAATCAGGATTACGTTTCCTAATTCTTCTCAACTAATTGATTTTCAAACTTATCCCTGTTTGTATTCATTTCATTCAAGATATCTGATGCCATGAAGATGTCGTCAAACAATGCATAGGCAAGAACCTCTTCTTCAACACAGATCTGGAGAAGCACGTATAGAGGTTGATATAGTCTTTGTTTCAGTCAATACCCTAACCAAGACTCGAGGTCTCAGTGTTGGAAAAGTTGCAGATCTAACCTACTGGAAAAGTGATGCTCGTATTAATCGTTGGTATTTTGAAGTCAGATAAAGTTGCAGTCGAGAAATCAATTGTCCCTGTTGAAACAATCGAGGCGATTGAAAATATGTTTGAGGTTTTTTTCTTGTTTTCTTTAAATATTGTCCATGTTCGTTGTGGTAGTCTGTGGTACCCTAAGAATGTGAAGCTATGTGTGTTTAAACCTATGTCTTTATAACAATTATCCGTACGTGCAAAAATCCACTACCGTTTACTCGGTAGCTATGCAAAGTGGGCACACTTGCCACACATATACAAATCGTTCTGAAAGCTACTTGATCACTATTCAAATCAATAAGAAAAACGCCAGAGTATGGTCAACAAACTTTTCAAATGAACCGCTATGGTCCTGGCATATACTTACTCATGCCATGCGCGTAAAATAATTTTCTCTGCATTAAAATAGTGTGCGACAAGATGTTTATATAAAAACTTCAAAAGAGGAATTTCACGTAATCATGTTCCAAAGTTTTCTCATTTGATCATATAATAACATGGAATAAAATTTCCCAACGAGACTCGCATGCATTTGTTTATTTCTCAAAACTTAGCAAACAATATGTGCATGTGATTGCTCGAAATCTAAAATAATTTAGATTGATTTCAAATTTTAAGCCTCACAAACAAAATGCTCTTTGTTCTAGAATAGTGGCTATAATGCCATACGTGACAAGCAATCAATATGATGCATTTGAGTAAACCAATAACAATGGTAAAAACAATCGAAAACGCACAAAACAAAACATTATTATGAACCATCACAGACTCCTCTAATGCTTACTTACACCATGAGTATAAACCAATTCGTGCACTAAAGTAGTGTGCATTGAAATGTACTGTTACAAAACTCAACAGAGAACTCATACCACATCAAAATTTCAAAAATTCCCCATTTTGGTGCAATACGACACAGAGTGACATTTCTCAACAAAATTTGCATGGAATAAAATTCTCAACAAAATCTAAACACCAAAACGTGGAAATAACTCCTTCATTCAAAACCCATATGTGGAAGAGATCCAATATCAAGGTCGTAAATCGCAATTACTTGCCCACGACCCAACCAACAATAAAGCATGAATATTATAATATCTGAAAATAGTGTTGGACAACAACGGGGATAAATAAAATCTCAACAAAGTTTGCAGTTATATGCAATAAAACAATTTTATGCATGTTTAAACTCATGGTTTAAAATCTTGTGCATGTTAAACGCCTTTCCAAGAATTCGTAATACAACCATTATGATGATTTGTGAAAGTATGAAATACTTTATGCAAATTATTTTAGAAGTAAGTTTTGTGCATGAATTTTGGTCGAGACCCAAAATCTTAGGAATGAGCGCACCAAGTCCAACGATCACAGTACCGACATCAGGATGCTCAACATCTTAAAGCAACGATCGACAACTACATTGGTTAACCTTTTAATTTCTCCATGAAATAAAGTCGATTAAATACGCCTATGGTTCTAATTCAACCAATAGCCCCGACCCAAAATGGTCAACTTAATGTATTCATTATGCTTAACCGTCACTCCAAGTGACAATGCTATAAACATCAACTTCTACTAACTACTACTCTTCAAAAATTCATCCACTAGCCATCGGTCATCACATAAAGGTGATTCAAGCACACTCATGTAACATGTAAGTTCACTATGACACTGTCCAGGTGTAATTATGAACGTACCGTACATGATTACCTTTCCTACCCTCGTCGTGATTTCCAATTCTAGTGACTCTATCGACCTCAAAGTATCCTATCTTAAAGTGCATAATAATACAATCTTACTTTCACTTACTTAGAAGAACGCTAGTTTGAGTCTAGGTATCCGAAATCAACACCTAAATCTCTCAAACTTAAGCTTTAATACCAACTTGTAACACCCTCAAATTTTGAAAGAGTAACTAATTTAAAATTTCATTATTACATCAAATAAAAGATAAAGCCCCTCTCTACAAATCAATACCTGGAAATACCTCAAGATAAATCCTATATTTAACCTCAACAATTACTAACTTTAAGGTGGCCTTTGGTTCACCTGATTCCAACGGAATCTGAAGGAATTGGAATGGTTAATTTTATTGACCAAATTCCATTACTACGTTTGGTTCAATTTTTAGGTTTTGTGTAGGAATTTGAAATCCAAAACTGGTTGAATCTAAATTCCTTTTGTTTTATGCGGGAATTTAAAATCCATTCCCTCCCGACATTTCATAAAGACTATCTTGCCCCTTCACCTACCTAATCAACTCGTCTTCCAGATTAGTCAATGAATTTGTTGTTATGGATAAGCTTTCTCCTTCTTCTTATCTCGACGTTAAGAACACTATCTTTTTGATAAAGTTATCCGGTAGAAAAGGTACCTATCTCGTTTAATTTGCTTCTTCTTCTCCACCCTCCGATCTATAACTCAATTTGTTTCTTCTCGATATTCTGCAGGTATCTGCTAGCAACGACAACGTGCAACATAGGTATGTTCTCGTTCTTTTCTGCTCTTGTTCTGGCTAGATTTGTATATAATGATTGAGTTTTAGATAGTGTTCTTAACCCTCGATTGCGTTTTTTCTTTTGTTAATTTTTTCTTTTGTATATAATGATTGGGTTTTAGATAGTGTTCTGCTCCTGTTCTGGTTCAATTTGTATAAATAACGATTGGGTTTTAGATAGTGTTCTTAACCCTCGATCTCCTGTTCTCGTTTTTTTTCCACCCTAGATCTACGTTTTTTCTTTTGTTAATTTCTCTTACCCTAAACAGAGCCCAAACAACATTAGTTATTCTCATTGTTTTCTTTTTGAACAACCAAGAGTAGATTGAAAAAAGTAATGTCCATTTCTTGTAGTTCTATCAATCGTTGCAGGGAGAATGGACTGTGAGCTTGAGCTTGCATTATCTCAAGCTCAGGTTCTACAAATAGTTTCATTCTTGTTCTCCCCTTAATCATCATTAATTAGTTGTGTAATATTTGTGACCATTTAAAAAAACCACTCTAATTGTAGAAATCTCAAAGACTATGTTTGGGAGACTTGGACACTTTTACCTTAATTTTCATAACTACATAGGACATTTTAAATTGATCATGTTCATGGCCCCAAACAAAGTCCAAGAAGCAAACTCATGTTCAAATATCCATATCCACCATCTATGGAAATTGATATCAAGTGGAGCTTTATAATAATAATTCAAGAAAATCATTTTTCTTCACAACATGTGATTCCTCAAGTGAGGTTCAAGTTATCTACACTGCATAACCATGTGCAGACTTGATGGACAAAAACTAATACAACAAATATGAACTTGGTTGACTTGATTGCTAGTGAATTATTTAAAAAATGGGCATACAAACATCCAAATTTAAGTAATAAAACCTTTAAAATCACACGTGGTAACACTAGATGAGTAAGCAATGACAACAATAGAAAGACATGCTAGTTCTGAGAGTATTATAAATAAATGGTGGTATGAAAGATATACAAGAAAAAAAAATAGGTTGCTTTCACTTGCTCCACCAACGCCCAATGTCATCCTCATCCTATGGCAACATACTTGTGTATATCTTCCTCCAAGAAAACAATGATCCAAGATTACAGAAGCCATCTTTGATAATCACTAAGGCATCTCATAATTACATTCTCAAGAATTTACTTACCTTGTCAAATTTACATTTTATATTCATTAGGTGTCTTAATTCTTAATTATACTAAAGCGATTAACTTCTAACTACTTCCTTATAATCAAATTGATGCTTAACTCTCAAAAGTTGGCACACCAAATACATCAGGGCACCATGACGTTTTCTAACCGATAAATCCCACAACATTCATCGGTATTCCCCTTGTGACTCAATTTGATATTATCTTCATTCTTGATTGTATAAAAAATGCAAATAATTTTCTTGTAGTTCTTCTTTCACTAATTGATCTTATTTGTACGTTGTTGAACAAGAAATGGCCCGACTTAGTTTAACAAAGCGTAGGCATAAGCTTAGAAGAATGTTTTTGGAAGAAGCTATGACCATTGTAGTTTGTTTTTTTCTTATGGTTTACACATTAATAGTCAAACACAAAAGGGATAAGGCACGTGTTCAATACTCTTTGTCAAATGTGGACAGGGATTCAATATTGCATAGGTGTGCCTATGAGAGTGATAATATGTGCATGTCACAACTTAGGATGGATAGAAGGAGTTTTAAAAAGTTATGCGGTATGCTTGAAACAATTGGAGGACTACAAGCAAGTAGGAATATGAATATTGATGAGCAAGTTGCCATTTTCCTCCACATTATTGCTCATAATGTTAAGAATAGAGTCATCACATGTCGTTTTCATCACTCGGGAGAAACAATTAGTAGAATTTTTACTCGAGTTTGCAATGCGGTGCTAAGATTACATCCACATTTGCTTAAGAAATCCGAACCTGTTCATGAGGATTCTACTGATGGAAGATGGAAATGGTTTAAGGTATATGTATTTATTTTTTTTGGTTTTCCATTTAAATAACTTAAAATGTGTAATGACAATTTGACCTTTTTTGGTTCTAGAATTGTCTAAGACCTTTAGATGGAACATACATAAAGTCTTTAGTGCCACTTGAAGACAAGCCTAGATACCGAACAAGAAAGAATGATATTGCAACAAACGTGTTAGGGGTGTGTTCACAAGATATGCAATTTATCTATGTCTTATCTGGATGGGAGGGGTCATCAGCCGATGGCAGAGTGCTTCGAGATGCTCTTCTTAGGCCAAATGGGTTGAAGGTGCCAAGGCCATATTATTACTTAGTATATGTTGGATACACGAATGGAGAGGGTTTTCTCGCTCCTTATAGAGGTCAAATATATCATTTAAATGAATGATGTGATGGATACCAACCAACTACTCCAAAAGAATTTTTCAACATGAAACATTCTTGTACAAGAAATGTTATAGAATGATGTTTTGGTATTTTGAAAGCAAGGTGGGGAATTTTAAAAGATAACTCGTATTATCCCATTGAAGTGAAAGTTAAGACCATAATGACATGTTGTCTGCTTCATAATTATGTAAGGCAAGAAATCCCAATCGATCCGTTTGAAAATGAACAAGGGATGGACAGAACGACCGAAGACGATGGACACCAAGATGAACACCAATATGAGGATATAATCATCTTTGTTGGAACATCGACCGAGTGGACTCGATTTAGAAATAATTTGGCACAAAATATGTTTGACCAATGGAATGCTACAAGCTGATGATTCATGATTATGATTAATTTGTAATGTCTAAACGTTGATCCTTATGATTTATAATGCTTATGATCTTTATGATTTGTAATATGTACGGCTTAATGATTATGGTTTCTATGTTTATGTTTACAATATAATTCTATGCTTTCTAATGTTAATGATTGTATGTTAATGTCAACAATTAATCTTTATGCTTTGTAGTGCTACAATTTGATGATTACTGTGACTTTTATATGTATATGTTTACAATTTAATCTTTTTGATTTTAAGAATAGGTATGATGAGCCATAACAGAAACTATCGAAATTGGACAAGTATTGAAGATGCCAAACTTATAGAGGCTTTGGTGAACATGGTTAACTCGGGAGGGTATAAAGCTGATAACAGATTTAAATCCGGGTATTTACAACACCTAGAACAAGAGTTGAAGGTTTCAATTCCTGAATCTTGTATTATGAGTAAGCCACATATCGAATCAAGAATTAAAACGATGAAAAAAGACTGGCAAGTTGTATACTATATGGAAATGGTACAAACACCAGTGGTTTCGGTTATGATAGTTTGAATCAATGTGTAGTTGCCGAACCAGCTGTTTGGGAGACTTATTTGAAGGTACAAGCTATTTTTTTTATAATTGTACTTATTACCTGCTATTTTATTAATTTTCAAATCTTATCATATGAATAGGTTCATAAAGAGGCAACTAAATGGCAAAACAAGACATTTCCTCATTTTGAGGATTTGTGTATTGTTTTTGGGAAGGATCGAGCTCAAAGAAATAGAGCTAGAGATATCCATCAGATGGTTGAGGAGGCGAACATGGAAGATCAGGAACAACAATCAGATGATGGTTTCGGCAATTAGGAACAACAATAAAATTTGCGTAGTGATGAATGTTCTAGTTAACGTAATAAGAGGAAAAGTCGAGGTGATCGTTTTCTTGATGGTCTAAATAATGCAACTGTCTTTCTTGGGGAAAAGCTTGAAAAGCCTCGGAAAATATGGCTAAAGCAGAGTTGGGTTTGCAAAACAGAACTTCCATGCTTACTTCTGAGCTTGCAAAAATGCAATCACTTTCTTCACTTGAGTACAAAGCTTTTCGGAAGATAGCACATGACTCTTAACTCCTGTTGAATTTTTGGGCTTTGAAAGGAGAAGCACGATTGAATTTGGTGAGGTATATTTTGAAAGACTGATTTAATTATGAAGTAGTTGAATATTATGAATTTTGGTTATTCTATGTGAATACTTTTGGCTATTAGTAATGTATGAATACTTTGGGTTATAAATAACGTATTTTGGTCTATGTTTTTTCTTGTACATGTTTGTTTTTACATTTGATTTAATAAGTGGTAGTTTAAAATTGTAACATTTGGCATTTTTGTTCTTATTTTAATAAATCGTAGTATATGGAGTAAATAGAAAATTTTAATAATATTTTGTAAGTTAACAATTTACAAAAATATCATAAAGGGTATTTTGGTCATTTATCGTAATTTCATTCTGTAACCCCCGGAATTTCGTGTACATAATTTATTGCATTATTTTTCTCAAGTCGGTAGATATTCGTGTTTTTAATTAGAAATCTCGATTTGTGGGAGAACATAAAGTTGTGGCGAGTTGGTTGGATCCCAAACCTATGCATCGAAGGCTTTCAGGAAGAAAAACTCCACGAATCGGGGTTCGGTACCACCCCCGCGACCATTCCCACGATTGTGACACCTTGTCACTTTCGTGGGGCATAATCGCATGGAGTGTACCGCGGGGTGGTGTAGTGGGGCAACAATGCCCGTGAGAATGACACTGTGTCACTCTCGCAAGGCAAAGTTGCCGAGAGTGTACCTCAAGGTGCTGAACATGGGTGACAATGTCAAGCGAGAATGACAATGTCATTGTCGTGAGGCATAGTCGCGGTCGGCCCCGGACCCTTAAATGTTCACCAACCCGATTTTTAACTCACTTTCTCACTTTGGAACTTTTGGAGGTGCGATTTTTAGAGAAGAAAAAGGTAGGGTTTCACTCTCTCCTCATTCATTGCTTCTAGGTGGGTATCTTATATGCATTTATGGATTTGATTTAGGTTGGTGGTCTTTGGTTAAGGGTTATAGTGGTTGAAGCTTCAAGTCTCCTACCATTTTCTTCTCTCAAGTCCTCATCATCTAGGGTTTGTATACAAACCTTGCAAGGTGAGTACATTTGCATATTTAAGCTCCATACACGTTAACCTTCTTGCATTTAAGTTCTTACATACTCCCAAACTATGGAATTTTAGATTTTGGTAAACTTTTGACCTAAAATCTATTTTTAAGAGAATTTTAGGGTTTTGAGTTTGGATAAAATTGTATGGGATTGTATATGGTTTATGAATAAGGGATGCTTATGGTTTTCACTCATTCCATTATCATCATTTTTATTTTTATGGAATCTTGAGGAACCCAAATAATATTAGAGTTTTGGGAAGTTTGGATTTTGTTCAAAGACCCATGTTGTGGTTTTATTATTGAGGCAAGCCTATTACTGGCATATGTTGCATTTGATTCATATGTGATATTACATCCATTAATTTGGTAAATTGTCTAAGGATGCTTATTGGTGTGAAATTAATGTCTTGGTTTTGACATTGAGTTCACCAATTTAGAACGACATAGGCATCGGGTCACCATGGTAATTAAGTTTTGGACCTATATGGTCGGGCAGCGTCCCATGGGCAGTAAGATGTAACTTGTGCATAAGTTCCCGTTTTGGAACTTCTCAAGAATAGACCTAGAGGGGTTGACTTGATGTTTTTGGGCAATAGGCTTAGAGGAGTTGAGCTTACTAAAGTGATTAATGTTTGATTGATTATAGTGTGATCATTAATGGTTTATTTGTTTGTTTTGATTTAGCTCGCGGCTATATCCAACCGTACAACTTCAAATGGTTTTATAATTACCGTCTTTGAATTATTTGTTCTCACTAGGCGTTAGCCTAACACTTGCTTCTTTGGTTGTCATGATTGGCAGGTCATCTTAGCTGTGGGGCTCGTCGGGATTGAGTGGACGACCAAGTGGTCAAGAGTGGTCATTTTTGAAGAATTTTAGACTGGCGTAAATTTGTTTTGGGTGGTATACCATTTTGGATGAATAGCGACACCCAACTATAATCTAATTTAGACTACCTTAGATTATTAGGTTGCCGATTTATATTCTTCATTTCATTTGGAATTGTAAATGCCATACTTTAATCCCCTATTTTAGGGTGACACACTTTGATTTTAGAATGCCATTTCCGCATTTTTACAAGTTTAAATTGACCCCTATTTTTAGGGTGTTACAACTTGGTATCAGAGCCCTAGTTTAAGTGAACTAGGTATGGTTGTGAGATGCCTAAACTTAAGTTGAGAACGATTAAGATATGAATTGTGAGATTCGGTAGAACTCTTAAGATAGGATGGTCTTAGAGTCGACGGAATTGAACGAATTAAGAATTGTGACTGTGGTAACGAGAATCCTTATGTGTAGTATGTTCATAATTTCAATTAGCTACTCGTATTATGAATATATCGTACGTAAGCATGCTTAGATTACTGTTGTTATAATGATTAATGAATGTAGTAGTACGTTTCCTTGTGTTGTATTTTCATAACCTATTCTCACCTCCATTCTCGATTGTATGGCAGACTATGGTGGTTAATACCCAGAATAGACCGGAACGCCATGAGGCAACGACATCCACGGCCGACCAACCGTGGGTGACTGTGGCGGAGGAGCCTTCACGTTTAAATGATGTGTTGGGTGGAAGAACCGAGCACATACCTCAACACAATCTGGAAACGTTGGAACCTATTATGGAAGAGGTAACGACGGAAACACGAATGATGGAACGGATGATGTTGGAAATGAATAAATCCATGGCACAACAACAAGAACTATTCCTAAAGCTCTTGGAAGATAGGGACACCAACAACTGTAGGCACGAGACGGTTGCCGAGAATGTTGTAGTGGCGGTATCCGGGGGTACCGGAAATGAGATCCCCGCTGAAGGTCATGTGACCTTGGACATGATACTAGAAGGAAAGACTTGTTCTTTCAAAAAAATTCTCAGCTGTCGACCACCCAAATTCAAAGGCACAGATGACCCGATTTTGTGCATGAGATGGATCCAGGAAATGGAACAAGCTTTCCGGACTAGTGAGTGTGGTGAGAACCAAAAAGCCAAATTTGGATTCCAAATGTTGAGAGGGGTGACCCTCACTTGGTGGAATGTTTACTCCACTTCTGTAGAGGCCGCTATTTTGGACAAGTTGAGTTGGGCGACTTTTAAGGAGAAATTGTTGGAGGAATATTTCAATAAGAGGTCGATGGACCGGATTGAGGAAGATTTCCAGAACTTGAAGAAAGGTAATTTGTCGGTGAAGGAGTACTTCGTCTGTTCATCGACAAGTTGGGGTTGGTGGGACATCTGGTCCCAACTGAGAAGGAAAAGATTAAAGCTTACATCAAGGGCCTTCCATCAGACATGATGTCAATGGTCTGAGTGTCAAAGGCCTCCACTCTTCGTGAGGCGATTGAAGAAGCCCAGCTAATGGAAGACGCCTACAACCGGGTAAGGAGGAAGGTTGCTGTCAAGTTGAGAAGAGGAAGTGGGAGGGAAGTTCTATCCCCTCCAAGAAACCAAGACCCTTCAACAACAATAACCAACGTGGAGTCGATCCTAGGCGGGATTCTAGATGGTGTTCCAAGTGCCGAAACAAGCATTTTGGTCCGTGCAACTTTGTTCCCGAAAATTGCTACAAGTGTGGGAAGCCTGGTCATGCTTTTAGAGATTATCCCATCAAGGGACAAATATGCTTCGAGTGCAAAGAGTCGGGGCATGTTAGGGTGGAATGCCCAAAACTGAAGACAGGAGGAACCGGTGGGAAGAAAGTGGATCCTCCGAGAGCGGCCGGTAGAGCTTTTCAGATGACAACAGAAGAGGCCAAGGCATCCGCCGATGTGGTATCGAGTACGTTTCTCCTAAACTCCGTACCTACGGGTGTGTTATTTGACTTGGGTGCCAGCTTCTCTTTCATATCCGATGCGTTTTATCAAAAGCTTGTCATGCCCACTAGTAGTCTAGAAGATGCTATAGTGGTAGAAATAGCAAATGGTAGTCAAATTGTAATTCATGATGTGTTGAGGAATTGCACTCTTGAGATTGAAAGGAATAAATTTTCTATCGATTTGATGCCCATGGTGATCGGCGGGTTCGATGTTGTGGTTGGTATGAATTGGCTAGCAGAGAAACAAGTCGATATCATGTGCTCCAAGGAGTTGATCCGAATACCCATTTCGGATGGTGAGACAGTAGTAACCTATGGTGAGAGAAGGAAGGGAGACGTGACAATTATCTCTATGGCTAAAGCACGGAAGTATCTAGTGAAAGGATGTTCATCCTACTTGACGTACGTGATAGATACCAAACTTAAGAAGAGGAAGCTTGAAGACGTAAAGGTAGTGCACGAGTTTTCCGATGTATTCCCGGATGACTTGCTCAGCTTACCACCAGATCGCCAAGTGGAGTTCCGGATTGACCTTGTTCCAGGAGCGGCCCCGATTGCTCGAGCTCCTTATCGGTTAGCTCCCTCCGAGATGCAAGAGATGATGACTCAACTCCAAGACCTTCTTGAGAAGGGTTTTGTGAGACCGATCTCGTCGCCTTGGGGAGCTTTGGTCTTGTTCGTTAAGAAGAAAGATGGCACGATGCGGATGTACATCTACTACAGAGAATTGAACAAGGTGACGGTGAAGAACAAGTATCTACTTCCAAGGATTGACTACTTGTTTGACCAACTTCTAGGCACGGATTGCTTCTTAAAGATCGATCTCCATTCGGGATACCATCAAGTGAGCGTGAAGGAGGACAACATACCGAAGACGACATTTAGGACGCGATACGACCATTACGAGTTGTTAGTGCACATTTTTGTTGGATCCAAGATCATGAAGGTTTGAAAGTCAATGCTCAAGTCAAGCACTTAATGCAAAGTCAAAGTCAGAGTGCTTAAAAGAAAAAAGTCAAAGTCATAAGTGGAAAGTCAATTAGTTTAGTTAGTTGGTTTTGTCTTTGTAATATGTAGATATAAATAGTATTTTCGTTTGTAGACTCATATGACACGAAGAAGAGAGAAATCTTAGTGAGAGAAATCTTAGTGAGAGAAATATTGTAATTGAGAGCATCATATACTGTATGAATTGAAAATCAATATACGACTTCTTGAGTTGAATCCAATTGTTATTCATCTTGATTAGCACACATCTGGGAACAATAATTGGTATTAGAGCAAGCACAGATAAGAGAATCAATCAGGAATTTTGAAGTTTTGATTGAATTTTTTCAAGAACTCGTAGATCACTGTTCAAGTTTCAATTTCGTGTATTTTTTTGTTGATTTGGAGTTTTAATCAAGTGTATTGTATTCATTTCGTGTCATAGAACACATTTGCTTTGATTAATATCATCCAATTCATAACACATTTGTGTGAATTTGGATTAGATTGATTTTGTTTTGTTTGAACTGTATACGCACTGAAGTTAAGATCAATTGTAATTTCTTGTTGATTTACTATTGGTACTGATGTCAAACCACCCGTTCTGTTCAAGGGTGAATATGAGCAATGGAAGGACAGATTTCTGGATTTCATAGACAGACATGATAATGGTGAATACATCAAACAGTCAATTGATGAGGGTCTGATGAAACCAGTAACTGTTGTAGTGCCTGATGAGGATAATGAAAGCTCAGATAGTGAAGATGGTACTGATGTAACATCCGTAATTTCAAGTAAGTATAGGGCTTCGTTAATCTTATGTTTATGTGCTAAATGAAGTAGGACATATCTGTTAATTGTTATTTCATTTAAAGTCTTTTATTGGTGATGTGTTGGAAACCTTAGATCAGCCTTTGGAAGTCAGTGGGTTGCGCGACTTATTGCGTGGGTTGCAAGCCGCGGTACAAGCCGCGGGACCCTCTGGAGTGCAAGCCTTTTGGCACACGCGCGACTTATGGAGGGGGCTCTTAGCCGCGACACAAGTCGCGGGGCTACCTGCAGGTTCCCAAAACCCCTTTTGGCCGATTTTGAATCACAAAAATCATTTCCTCTCTTTTCAAGTAGCTATTTTCTAGGGTTTGGGCGATTTTATTCCTTCTTCTACCATAGAGCACTTATTGCAAGCTTTGGGTGGGTAAACACATTTATTAAGCTTCAATCTACTTCAAGGACCATTTATTGGGGGTGATTTCTTCAAGAATCTCAAGACTCCAAGCTTCATTCATCTTCATCTAGGGTTTCTATTTTCTAGGTTTTAACCAAAACCTAGATAGTGAGTTTACTAAACCTTGTTAAAACTAGATACACATCATAATATACTACTTGTTATTATCTTGCAACTTAACTCGGAAAATGCTCACTCTTAATGTCTAAATATTTGGGTTTTCCTTATGAAAATATGTTTCTATGAAACTTGCCATGATCTAATGGAATATATATATATATATATATATATATATATATATATATATATATCTTGATGTTATGATGATTCTTACTTGAGACACCATTTGGTGTTATCACCCCTACATGGTAAAAAGGGTATTAATGCTAGTCTTATTTCGGACATTATAATTATTGGGATGGTAATATTGTACCCATGGTTGGTATTGAGACATTCTTGGTTATAATGTGCCTTGAGACCCTCTATAAAATATGTTGGACGAACCAAGTTAGTAGACACTAGGAGGATGTAGTCTTGGGTGCCACCGTAATGGTATGTACCTAGACCTCCGCCATTCGGGGTAATGCCATGGTTGTAGTTCTCGGATGTGTCGGGCCTTTTGGATGTCACTCGTGGTAGTTGGCATCAAGGTATATCGACTCTTTGGGTGGAACTTGATTGGTGCTATGGGTCTCCCCTATTGACTCCACATTTAATGAACTTTGGTTAACTGCTGATAAGAATTGTAATTGGATTTACATGCTATTTCTTGTACAAACTCACTAGGCTTTTTGGCCTAACACTTGTTTGGTGTCGATGTGTATCTCAGGTTCTAGTGGTGCCGCTTCTAAGCAGGTATAATGGCCCTGGGTGAGAGCTTGGGAAAGATGCACTTGGACACACTTTTGTGAAGACGTTGGGGTCTATAGATGACACCCTTTTTGTAATCTTATTTCTAGTTTAGAATCTAGATTAGTTGGTTGTTATCTATTCCCCGTTATATTACAACTGTAATTAAACAGGTTTAAATTTATTTCCCCATTTTTGGGAGGCTCTTGCTAAGGCAAATTTATATACCGTATTTCCATTTTTGGAAATTTTGTTATCCCTATTTTTAGGGTGTTACAAGTTGGTATCAGAGCTTTAGTTTAAATGAACTAGGTATTGACCTTAGTATACCTAGACTTAAGCTTTAAGAATAAAGTTAAGTTATCCACCTTGGGGTAAAAGTCTTAGGTGGGGAGAGCGTTAGGATTCACGGAATTACACTATTTTGGGAGTTGTAATGGTGGTGACAAGAATCCTTGTGTATAATTCGTTCATAAATTCACTTAGCTACTGCTATTATGAATGTGTTGTTACGTGAGCATGCTTGATTTACTATAATTATGATGATTGAAATGTGTAGTAGTACGTACCATGAGTTTAACTCACTTAGTCTTTTCTCAACCTCCTTTCTCGTGCGTGTGTGGCAGATAAACATGGTAAACACACGGAACAGACAGCAAAACCCGCCGGATGGTCTTGTTGAAGACGAGTCTATTGCCGATCAGCCTGCTTTGGTCGTGGCTACTAAAGGGCCACCCGCGACCAATGTTCTGGGCAGGGGACCCGAACACATACCTCGACGAAATCCCGAACCTGTTGATCAAGTCATGGAGGAAGTGACTATGGAAACAAGGATAAGGGATAACATGATGCAAGCCATGAATTCGGCCATGGCACAACAACAAGAGTTCTTTATGAAGATATTGGAGGATAAAGATGCCAGTCACCGACAACCTAAGACGATGGCAGAGAACATCGTGAATGGGTCGGGCGGTGGACCGGCAGTTGTGATAACTGAAGATCAATTAGAGAATGGAAGCAAGGGAAAGGTCAAGGGATGCACCTACAAAGCTTTTCTGTGATGCAACCCGAAGGAGTTTGCGGGTTCCTCAAATCCGGTTGTTTGTATGTATTGGCTCAAAGAAGTGGAGATGGCTTTTGAGTCTAGAGAATGTGATGTCTTACAACGGGTTAAGTTCGCTTCCCAACTACTTAGGGGTGAGGCTTTGATCTGGTGGAATCTCACACGGTCCGCCCTCACTCCCGAAGTTCTAACTAAGCTAACTTGGACGGTTTTCAAATAGAAAATCATGGACAAGTACTGTAGTGAGAGATCGTTGGACAAACTAGAAGAAGAGTTCAGAGGATTGAGAAAAGGAACTCTGTCTGTAACTAACTACTCCAAGCTTTTCTTAGAAAAGCTAAATCTGGTGGGACACCTGGTCCCTGATGAGAGGTCAAAGATCAAGGCCTACCAGCATGGGTTGCCGGCTGGAATGAGGACGACAGTAAGGAATGCTAGAGGGGTTAATACTTCAGGATGTAATCGAGGAGTCTTTACTGGTAGAAGACGATTTGGTGGAGGAGAAAGAAGAGAGAGGTCAAGTGGGAGATAAGCGAAAGTGGGAAGGGCCATCGGGGCGCGTTCGTCAATCTAAGTCGTTTGTAGGTGGAAGAGTTGGAGACAATCGGCGTGAAGATCGATGGTGCCACAAGTGCAAGACCAAGCACTCTGGCCCGTGCAATCCGATATCTCACTCGGGTCCTGTCGAGTGTGCCAAGTGCGGCAAGAAGGGTAATGCCATTCGAGAGTGCCCTATCCGGGGGCCGGTATGTTTCGAATGTAGAGAACCGGGTCACATGAAGAAGGATTGCCCAAAGCTTGTGGGAGGAAACCGTGGGAGTTCTTTCGGGTCAACGGCACGAGTCGAGCAACCGTCGAGAGCACCAAGACGAGCATTCCGGATGACTACCGAGGAGGCGAAGGAGACCGCCGACGTTGTTTCGGGTACGTTCCTAGTAAACTCCTTGCCCGCTCGAGTATTATTTGATTCGGGTGCTACGTGTTCCTTTGTATCGGATACTTTCTGTAAACAGTTCGTCACCCCTATTAGTGTCCTTCCCGATGCGCTAGTAGTAGAAGTAGCTAATGGAGATCAAGTGATCATCCCGGACCGTTTTTGTGATTGTACTTTAGAGATTGATGGGAATTCCTTTGGACTAGACTTGCTACCTATGTCTATAGGGGGGTTCGACGTAGTCATAGGCATGGATTGGTTGTCGAGGCATAAGGCCGACATCTTTTGCTCCAAAAAGATGATCCAAGTGCCTTTGCCGTGAAGCGGTGTAGTCACCATCTACGGGGAGAAAGGGAAAAGAAGTAACCCTATCATCTCCTCTCTTAAGGCTCGCAAATTTCTAGCGAAGGGTTACCCTTCGTATCTGGCTTACATGGTAGACGCGAAGAAGGAGAAGAAGTCGGTGGGGGACGTGAAGATTGTACAAGATTATCCGGACGTATTCCCAGAAGATTTACCCGGGTTACCGCCGAAACGACAAGTGGAGTTCCAGATGACCTCACTCCGGGAGCGGCTCCGATAGCTCTTGCACCCTATCGTTTGGCCCCGACAGAAATGCGAGAGATGATGATGCAACTTCAAGAGCTTCTTGAGAAGGGATTCATTCGACCGAGCTCGTCACCTTGGGGAGCTCCAGGGTTGTTTGAGCCTGTGGCCTGGTATTTTATTATGATTGGGTTTTAGGACATTTGTCCAGTTTTGATAGCTCGACTTAGAGCTTTGGTTGTGATATTGGATGAGGGACTCAACGTAAGGACCATTTATGGTTGAAGTTGATATCCTATGGGTGTACGTTTAAAGCTACCGAGCTTGACATCCCTTGCGCTTGGAATCATTATGTCCAATGATGGGACGCTAATTTTCCACATTGAGGCACGTTTAGGCATCGGATTGGGCTGTAAGTTCTACGTGCTAGTACACGATATTGGATGAGGAACTCAATGTAAGGACCTTTCACGGTTGAAGTTGACATTTCGTGGGTGTAAGTTTAAAGCCACCGAGCCTGACATCCCTTGCGTGTGCTTGTTTATATGACTAGTCTTAACAACATAAAATGGGGCTTACTTTGTTTACCGTCACATTTTATGGAATCCGGTCTCCCCCGTCACTGAAAAGTGTTGTTTTGGGTATTGTGTCTAGTATCCATGTTTTCGGTGACGTTTTACATTTACGAATTTTAAATATGATTATGGGTTGAGTATTACTCCCCACTCATGTTTTGGGTGTTTCGGGATATAAAGTTTTATCCGCTTTTCATCACTCGGGAGTTTGATTTCTATTCTCATTTGGAGTGCGTTTTGGGTTGAATTAATTTACGAAAGAACATTTTATATTGGGATCTTCACCCTTAAAATAGTTTGGATTGGAAAACGTTTATATTAGTGGTTCCTTAGCCTAAAATGCATATTTTTGGACAACGAGTCGTTTTCATAATCGAAGCTTATCATTTTGAAAGAGTATGATTTTAATTACATTCTTTCCTTTCAACGATATATTTATTCATGCTGAAAACTCTTGAACTCACTGGGCGTTAGCCTAACCTTTTTATTTGTTGACATGTGCAACAGGTTCGGTTGGGAATAGTCCTAGTGACACTGTGAAGGGAGGAGAGCTAGTTATGTGCTCGAGGAGTGCTTAGCTTGTTGAAGTCTTCCACATCTGTTTGAAAAGAGTAACTTATGCTGGAGTTAAGTAACACCGACTTAGGTTTCAGTCCTTGTATAAGACTAGAGTTTTTGATTGATGAGGTTAAATATAGAATTTTATTTTGGAAGTGTATCAAGTTTAGATTTGTAGGAAGAAGATTTATCTTTTGCTTGATGTAATATCGAAAATTTTAAAGAGTTGCTCTTTCCAAAATGAGGGTGTTACATTTTGGGATATAACATTTCTTTGTTGAAATTAGTTACCTTTTTGTAATCGAGTAAGTGGATTTCATTCCGTTGTACGATTATTTCGGAAAATACATGTTCATGAATACTTCTAATTCTCCCTTTCATGGCATCCCACAGTTCTTTGGGGGTTTATAGTAAATGGTATTCCTATGAAAATTATGATTTATATGTCGTCTCAAAACATGATGATATTTGTTTGTACCTTTTTAGAAGGTTGGTTTTAGGGTTAAGGAGTTGATGAACTTTAGGTATATTCTTGTATCTTTCCGACAAAAGTAGTTTTTACACTGGAAATTGATATTTGTACTCAAGTTCTTTTGAGTTTAGGACATTGATTTCGGGATGAGTTGTTTCAACAATTTACATATATAAAGGATAATATATGATTTTCCATTTGATAAAACAATGGATTATGGTTGTAATTATTATTTATACTATATTATAAAGCATTTGAAAAAAACTCTTAATAATAATTGTTAAAGCTTAATATACCGCTATTTAATGTTAATTATTTAAAATCTCTTAAAATCAACTATTAAAATTTTATGTACTACTTTTAATGTTATTTATTAACTTTCAATTCTCATCTCTAACTAGTTCAACTCCCCGAAAATCACTTCTTGCATAATTAAAGACAAGATAAAAATCAAATTTTAAATATAAAAAATCTAAAATATAATTAAGATAACCATTGAAATCTAACAGAATATTTTATATTTTAAAAACATTATATTATTAAACTTAAATTAAATTATAATTAAAAATTAAATAAAAAAATAAAAAAATAAAAAAATTTATCGCTTTCTCAAAACTATACATAAACATATTATAAAATCGATAAAAAACAAAAAATAAAACGAAACATTAAGATCAATATGTATCATGCTGCATTGCGCAAGTACGTTTCTAGTTTATGTATGGAATTTCATTATCATAATAATATTGGATTTTTGTATGCTTACATTTTGTTGATATTATTTTATCAATATTTCAATTTGCGAAAAGAAATCACTCAACCTATTGGATTTTCAGATAGTAGGTGAATCACGTGGATTTCTTAAGTCCCTACAGACCTTGGGGCTATTTACACCCGTTTGATAAAATCATTTCGATATCTTGTGATTTATTTAATTGGTAGATTTTGACATGAGGTAAAAATGAAATCAAATTCAGAAAAATTATTATCATGTCAGCATTATGGGAGCTTTTGGCACGATGCCAAAAATATAGGGTTAAAAGTATAACTTTCAAATATGAATTAAGGTTGAAAGTAACTAAGGTTGAAAGTAACGAGTAAGAACCCATAATCAAGATAAGCATTTGAATAATATTTTAACATTTTCATGCTAATTTTGGAGTTTTTAGCAAAACACCAATAGTTATGGGCGTTAGAAGTGTAACTTCCAAAAAATTATTATAAGATTATGAATTATAATTAAGATAAACATTTAAATATTAACTTAAATAATAAATAAATAAATAAATAATATTATAAACTAATTGGATAAGAATCTAAACATACGAATATTAAGATAAACATTTAAATAAACCATCTAAACAAGGGATTTGAAACTTCATTATTGGTGGTCGGTGATGAAGCTCGACGTGGCTAATTATGTGGAGAGGTGTGTTACGTGTCTCCAAGTCAAAGCGGCACATCAAAGACCTTATGGGAGTTTGCAACCGTTGGCCATTCTGGAATGGAAGTGGGAGCACATCACGATGGACTTCGTCACCAAACTACCGAGGACCTTGAAGGGTCACGACACCGATGGTGGTGGATAGGCTTATGAAGAGCGCACACTTCTTGGCGATGCGAGAGACGTTGCCGATGGACAAATTAGCTAAGTTCTACATCGATGAGGTGGTGTCACGCCATGGTGTTCCACTGTCCATAGTTTCGGATCGGGATAGTAGGTTCACTTCCAAGTTTTGGGACGGTTTGTAAAAGGAACTGGGCACAAAAGTTAAGTTGAGCACGACCTACCATCCTCAAACCGACGACCAAAGTGAGAGGACAATCTAAACCCTCGAGGACATGCTTCGGTCTTGCGTTATAGACTTCGGAGGAAATTGGGATTCACACTTACCGTTGGTGGAATTTGCATACAACAACAGTTATCATTCGAGCATTGGAATGGCACCATTCGAGGCACTCTACGGACGAAAATGTAGGACACCGGTGTATTGGCTCGAGGCGGGAGAGAAGCAATTTATGGGTCCGTAAATTGTACAAGAAACGAAAGATAAGGTAAAAGGCATCCGGGAGCGGTAGAAGGCGGCTCAAGACCGACAAAAGAGTTATGCAGACAAAAATCGAAGACCGGTTGAGTTCCAAGTGGGGGAACGGGTTATACTGAAGGTGTCGCCATGGAAGGGGATCATCCGTTTTGGGAAGCACGGGAAGCTTAGTCCTCGTTTTCTTGGACCCTTTACAATTGTAGAGAAAGTCGGACTACAAGCCTATAGATTGGAATTGCCACCAGAAATGGACGGGATCCACCCTACGTTTCACGTGTGTTATCTTCGCAGATGCCTAGCCGAGGAGGAAAGCGTTATCCCTCTGTCAGAAATTCGGGTGGACAACGGTAATCGATATGTGGAAGAACCGGAAGCCATATTAGAATCAAAGACGAAGCAATTGCGACACAAAGAAGTAACCATGGTGAAGGTCCAATGGAAGCATCACCGAGGTGCCAACGTGACGTGGGAATCGGAGGAGGGCATGAGAAAGAGATACCCTCATTTGTTTAGAGAGTGTGTCAGGATCATAATTCTAAACAAGAATAAACACTCAGAAACAATATCAAAGAAGTTTGCGGAATAACACTTTGATATTCAATAATTAATTGAACACAGTAAATCAGAATAAGAACTTGCAAACTTTATTGAATGATTATAAAGTTACAAGATTCAACACACAACCTCAATATTGATGAACAGGCTCATCAATACGAATTCTACTTCTCTAGAATTAGGATTACAAAACCTTGAGGTTGATTCTCTCTATCAAAACAAAAACTCAGAATGCTAAAAGTTATTTTCTATCAAGTCTAAACTATTCTATATATACTGAAGATAAAAGATAATTACAAATAATAAAAGATCTTCAAAATAATCTTCTATCTTTATCTTCAAGCTTTCCTTAATCTTCAAACTTGATCTGCACGAATCTTGATTATCTCATAAGCAGCACTAAGTCTTCAGCAGTATTAATACTTTGAGCAGTATTAACATTCAGCAGTACTAACTACTAGCAGTACTAAAATTGCTTAGCAGTAGTAATCTCCTCTAGCAGTATTAACCTTGACTTAGCAGCATTAATCTTGTTCAGCAGCATTAACTTCAGAAGTAGTAATCTTCAGAAGTAGTAACCAAGTTCTTCTAGCAGTATTAACTGTACTTGTGAAATTCTGAATTTCCCAACAATCTCCCCCTAACTTGACTTTTAGGAAGAGAAGTCAAGTTCTTCAGATAATCTTCAAGATGCTCCCAAAACTTCATCATGTCTTATACTCCTGTATTTGCATCCAACACCAAACTCTGATTTATAGTTCTTTGGATCAGATACTTAGCCATTTCTGAATTTGAAACACATCCTAGCTTCTTCTTCAGCATTGCATGAAGCTTTAGTCTACTATGATTGTACACTCTATCCACTAGGAAGTACTCTATGTGATTTAAGTCCATAGTTAGTGCACATACTCCACTAGTTTCATATAGAGTCCACTTGTTGACAGTTTTGAACATATTTCTGATCACGTGCTCTACTTCTTCAGGTTTGAACATCATACACAAATACTCCATCACTAATTTTGTAATTGAAATCTCTGGAGCTTTCAGTTGATCTGCATACAACTTCATTCCTATCTCAAACATTTCTTCAAGATCTGACCTGGAGCATGTTCTTACAATCTTTGCCCAAGTATTGTATATTTCATACTTTTCATCCTTCCTCTTGAGCCTGATGTACTCTTTACCATTAACCTTCAGTGTATCCTAGAAGATGACTTCAGAAGGCTTCACACCAACAGGTTCAGCTGAAATTGGTTCAGGCACTTTGTCCATCACTACCATGTATAGATTTACATCATCAGACCTTGTTGATTCTTTCTGTTCAGATGACTTAGGTGCCTCTTCTTCTTCATCAACCTTCTCAACTTCTTCTGCAACTTTAGGCTTCTTAGTTGACTTTCTCCTTGCCATCATCTTGGTTCTTTTTAAAGTCCTTAGACTTTCACCAAGAGTTGCTTCTTTCTTTGGTGGTGTTTCTTACTCATCAGGGAAAGGTTTTTCTATCATGAAATCATTGCTTTCTTTCATTCTATTCTCCATCTCCACTCTTGCAGTTTCATTCCCTTGAAGCTTTATCATTTCAGAATTGTACAACTCTTTAATCTGCTCAAATGTCATCTTTGAGAACATCTCCTTTCTGACTCCTACAGCACCCTTGAGAAATGTAATCATCTTGTTTCTCTCTTGGGTACCTAGGAATGTCTTTGAGGGTTGTCTCTTCTTTGCAGCTGTTTTGACCACATATTTCTTCAGAGATGTTGCTTTCTTCTGTGCAAGTTCAGTTGCCAAGATTTGTTGATAGGCTTCATTCAGTTCAGCAGCTAGAGCCTTAGCCATTTCTCTGTCCTTTTCAACCTGAACCCTTTCTTCTTTTTCAATATCAGCCTGCATCTTCCTGGCCAAAGCTTCATCTGATTCAACCAACCTTTGCTTTTTGACTGGTTGATCAGATTCCACCATTTTAGCTTTGCCTTTGTCTTTGCTTTCCTTCTTCTCTACATTTGCTTTCTTGAACACTTCACCTTTTTCTTTGATGACAACTCCTTTGGACTTTGAGGTGACCTTGGGAGTATCATGTTTGGCTTTGATTAAGGTCTCAGCAATTTCAAGATATGTTAGTACTTCTTGTACTATTTCTGCTGGTTCTTTTAGGTCAGAAGTAGTAATTGTTTCTGCTGCTTGGCTTGACTCAGCAGTATTAACTGTTACTGCTTCTTTCTCTTTTTCTGTTTCTTGTACTATTTCTGCTTCTTGTACCATTTCTGCTTATTGTACCAACTCAGTTTCCACTTTTTGTTGCTCCCCCTCAACATCCACTTTCTCTTGCTCCCCCTTAGCTTTGGCATCTTCCATGTTGACATCAGCTTCTGACTCCCCCTTTTTGGGAGCATCAGTCACTGGTTTCCTCCTTCTTAGCACAAATTGTTTCTTCTTCTTTTGTAGAATCAATTTCTTCACCATTTGCTTCAAGTTGACAATCTGTTCTTGTTGAGACAGAACTATCAGTTTCATCTCTTCTATTTCTTTCCCCTGCTTGATCACATCCATGTTTATGTTTCCCATGGTTTCCATCAATTCAAAATAGTTATATCTGTCCTCACCTTCTCCAGAAGTATTACCCTCTTTTGAAGGATCATGGGATCTTTTTGTAGTATAGGTCTTCTGCCTAGCAGAAGCACCTGCTACCCCTGTGGTTTCTTGGCACCTGGGACCTTTGAATGATTGCTCATCTAAAGTTGCCATGGGGAAGGTCTTATTTATGTTACCAATGACCTCCTCTGTGCTAGCAGGAGTAGTGGAAGCCTTAGCACCCATATGCTCATTCATCTCCTTGTTGAGCACCTCCTTGGGGTTGGGAGACACCCCTGTGGTTTCCCTGTTGATATTCTCTAATGGAGGATTCTCCATTAGAGGGCTTATAGGCTCTGTGGGTGAAGGTACAAGAAGGGAAAGAGCCTTCTTTACCTTTTTCCTTATATAAGTTTGGGTTATTGGAGAAATTGGCTTTTGAACAAGAGACTGAGGGATTGATATGGAGGGTGAAGGTTGGGATTGGCTAGCAGTGGGATGGTCTAATGAGGGCCTTGACCCTGCTGCCATACCTTCTTCAGTGTGGGACACCACCATCATTGTAGAGAACAATGGGGTGTCAACTCCTTCCGAGTCCAATGGAGATCTTTTCATGTTTGAAAAGACCTTACCTTTGGGGATTTTTGGTACATATACCTCATCAAAGTGAGGCATATCCGTCAATTCATGGGTTATAACTTCCTGAACAAACCTGGGGTACTGTAAAAACTCTTTTTGCTTCCCAAGTTTGATACAAGATCACTGAAAATCATTCGTGAAAAATTGTACTTTCTGGCAGTGGCCAAGCAGACCAAAGCATAAGCAATGGTACTGCTAAACTCACTCCATCCAGTAGTCTTTTTGGAAATACAGTGCATTAAGGTATGAACAAGAAAACGCCATTGGGTATAAAATTTTGCTTTTGAGAATTTGAAACCACCCAATTGGCCTCCATACCCCATTCTTGACAAATTAGAGAACAAGTCCTCATTTGGAATAGAAGTAATACCTGCAGCATCGTCTAGACGTAGACAAATGCGTATCACCTCTTCAGAGACTGACAAGGGTTTATCACACACCCTTGTCTTCAGAATCTGCACTCCATTCTCTGAGACTATGGAGGCATTTGCCCAGAATTGCCGTTGATGCTCTATGTAGATTGTCGGTGACACAGTGAGAGCATGGGCAATGTGGCTGGACTTAATAAAATCCACAATCTGGTGGAATCCAGCAACTTGTTTCGGCTTCTGTAGCATCGCAATCTCGTTGTGCTCATCAATGAAAGCCATGGATGCCATTGAAGCTTGAGTATGTTGGACTGAAACACTTGTTCTTGAGAGAAAAAGGGTTAGAGAGAAGATGAATAGAAATCAAGGAGTCGTTATGGACTTTTGGGCGGGCAAACAGGGTATTTATACGATTCGAAACATAAGCAGTATTAACACATAGCAGTATTAACTAACTAGCAGTATTAACTAACTAGCAGTATTAACTGAGAGCAGTATTAACTGACTAGCAGTATTAACTGAGAGCAGTATTAACCACTAGCAGTATTAACTAACTAGCTGTATTAACTGAGAGCAGTATTAACCACTAGCAGTATTAACTAACTAGCAGTATTAACTGTGCACTGGCAGTATTAAAACTGCAATGGCAGCATTAACTATACTTACACTGTTTGAAGCTTGAGGTACTCTGAGCAAGGTAATAGAAAAAGATGTTAGTAGCACCAAAGAATAAACCAATAACAGGTATGAAAACACTTTTTAAACCAAATGAGCTTATTCAGAGTTGATCATGCCCACACTTGTGACCAAGAAAGTGAATCTACCCACATCAAAAGATTTAGTGAATAGATCAGCAAACTGGTTGTCAGTATGAACTTTAGCAACTTGAATTAGCTTCTTTTCATTACAATATCTGATAAAGTGATACCTGATCTCAATGTGCTTAGTTCTGGAGTGTTTGACTGGATTGTTAACAATGCTTATAGCACTACTATTGTCAATGAAGATTGGAGTGTGAAGAAAGGTTACCCCATAGTCCAGAATCTGATTCTGAATCCATAGAATCTGAGAGCAGCAGCTTGCAGCAGCAATATACTCAGCTTCTGTTGTTGATAAGGACACTGTGGTTTGTTTCTTACACTGCCAGGATACTAGTCTTGCACCCAAAAGTTGACATCCACCTGAAGTAGACTTTCTGTCCATGTTAGCACCTCCCAAGTCACTATCTGAATAGGTAATCAAGTCAAAGTTGGATTAATATGGATACCAAAGACCTAGTCTAGGTTGCCCTCTTAAGTATCTGAAAATCCTTTTAACAGCTTGAAGATGTGATTGCTTTGGATTGACTTGGAATCTGGCACACAAACACACTGGAAACATGATGTCTGGTCTTGAGGCTGTGAGATACATGAGTGATCCAATCATTGATCTATAAAGATGGACATCCACATCCTCCCCCTCAAGATCAGCAGTGATTTGTTTATGAGTCTCCATAGGTGTGCTTGCTGGCTTTGAGTTTATTAGACCATATTTGTCCAGGATGTCTTTCACATATTTTGATTGGCTTATGAAGATCCCATCTTTCTTCTGTCTCACTTGAACCCAAGGAAGAAGGTAAGTTCACCCATTGAACTCATTTTAAAGCTCTTGTGCATCAACTTTTCAAAGTCTCTACACATCTGATCTTTTGTGGATCCAAATATGATATCATCCACATAAATCTGAACCAATAGGATGTCATTCTTACTTCTTTTAATGAATAGGGTCTTGTCAATTATTCCTCTTTCAAACCCATTCTCCAAGAGATAGGTAGACAGTGTATCATACCATGCTCTTGGGGCTTGATGCAGACCATAAAGTGCTTTCTTCAGTTTGTATACTCTGTTTGGATATGATGGATTTTCAAATCCAGGGGGCTGACAGACATATACTTCTTCATCAATTGTACCATACAGAAAGGCACTCTTCACATCCATTTGGTATACCTTGAACTTCATGTATGAGGCATAGGCTAGAAATAGCCTAATTGCTTCTACCCTTGCCACTGGAGCAAACACTTCTTCATAGTCAATGCCTTCTTCTTCAGTGTACCCTTGTGCTACCAGCCTTGCTTTGTTTCTTATCACAATGCCTCTCTCATCCTTTTTGTTCCTGAAAATCCACTTGGTGCCAATAACTCTATGACCTTTTGGAAGGTCCACCAAGTCCCAAACTTCTTGCAACTTGAACTGCAGTAACTCTTCTTGCATAGCTTCTATCCAACTGGAATCTTTCATTGCTTCAAAAACCTTCTTAGGCTCAATTTGAGATAGAAAGCAGGAGAGTATTGTGTGTTGCTGATCCTGCAGCTCTTGAAGTCTGCTTTGATTCCTTGTTATCATAGGAGAAGAGATGTCTCCTATGACCAGCTCTGGAGGATGATTCTTTTGAGTTCTAGTCTGATGACTAGGTTCTTCATTGATTCCCACATCCAGATTGGAATCATATAAGTTAGCTGAGTGGATCTCATCAGCTGCTTCTGGCTCTTCATGCACTTGATTCTCCTCATCTCTTCCTGCTTCTTCATTCTGAAAAGGTTCAGTCATTGTCTCTTTTGCACAGACATCAATAGGCTCTCTTGTAGGTATGGGAAAGATCACAGACTGAGGAATAATGTCTTGTACTTGTGTTTGTTCATCCCCTGATCTTCCACTTCCTGAACCTGTATGATAATCACTACTGAAACCCAAAGAGTTAGTTAGTGAATCAATGTCAAATAACCACTGAGGACCAGATCCAATAGGATTTGGTGTGTTCTCATTGCACTTGACATTGTCACTTTCCTCAATTATTCTAGAAGAAGTATTAAAAACTCTGTAAGCCTTACTCTGAGATGAGTAACCAACAAGAAAACCATCATCTGCCTTGCTATCAAACTTTCCTAAGTGAGTTTTGGTATTGAGTATGGTACAAGGACACCCAAAAGGTTTGAAAAATCCTATAAAAGGTTTTCTGTTATTTAAAAGCTCATAAGGTGTCTTGTTTTTAGGCTTGACTACTAGAACTCTGTTTTGGACATAGCAAGCAGTATTAACTGCTTCAGCCTATAAAGTAATTGGAAGTTTTGAATCTGCCAACAGAGATCTAGCAGCTTCAATCAGTGTCCTATTCCTTCTCTCAGAAACACCATTTTGTTGTGGAGTCCTAGGAGCACTGTATTGCCTCTCAATTCCTTTTTCCTCACAAAAGGTGTTTAGGTCATGATTTTTAAATTCAGTACCATTGTCTGACCTAATGACTTTTACCTTTTGATTAGTTTGGTTTTCAATTCTTAGAATAAAGGATTTGATCAGTCCACTTGTCTCATCCTTAGTCCTTAGAAAATATACCCAAGTAAATCTAGAGTAATCATCAACAATAACTAGGCAGTATGATTTCTTACCAATACTCATAACATTTGTAGGACCAAACAGATCCATATGCAACAACTGAAGAGAAGTAGAGTTTGTGTTCAACTCTTTGGACTTATGAGAAGTTTTGTGTTGTTTGCCTTTGAGACAGGCAACACAATGATCATCACATGAAAAGACTTTGGAAGGTAAACCTCTTACAAGGTTGTTTTTAACAAGTTTATTCATTGTTTTAAAGTTCATGTGACACATCCTTCTGTGCCAAAGTGACGATTCATCCAAAGAGGATTTTGAAACAAGACAGTTTAGGGATGAATCAGTTGAAACACTTTCCATATCTAAGCAATATACATTATCCTTTCTGGGAGTTCTTAGTAGTATCATCTTCTCATCAACTACCTTGAATCCAGGAGCAAGGATAATGCATTCAAAATCTGTAAATAATATACTATGTTGCTTGTCACAAACCTGTGATACACTTAACAGGTTGTACCTTAATTGTTCAACATAGAATATATCTTCAAAGGTCATTTTACCTTTGGATACATCCCCCTTACCACTTATCTTACCTCCATCTGGAGTATTACCAAAGGCAACATGTCCACCATCAATTTTCTTGAAATTCTTGAGGCATGACATGTTTCTTGTCATGTGCCTAGAGCAACCACTATCAACATGCCAGATGCTCTTCCCCTTGAGTTGTTGGTTGCCCTGCACATAAGATTAAACAATTAGTATTGATTGGGGACCCAAGCCAAAGTGGTCTTGGGTCTCCCTTTCTCATCAAAGTATTTACATTCCTTTTTGATGAGGTTTTTAAACTCAGAGCACTCTTTATTAGAGTACTTTGTCAATATGATTGGCTTAGCAGCACAAACACTAGAAGCAGTACTAACTTTGGAAGCACTAACAGAGTTAGCAGTACTAACAGGTTGAGCAGTACTAACCTTATTAGTAGCACTAACAGAGTTAGCAGTATTAACTTTTGAAGAAGTACTAACAATGTCAGCAGTACTAACATTGTTAGCAGTAGTATTACTTCTAGCAGCACTATCATTGTCAGCAGCACTATTTGTGGTAGCAGTACTAACATTTTTAGTGCTTTTAGGAACCCACATATTGACACTTTCTTTAACAGACTTTTTCTTCATGTGGCTTTTAGATTTAACAGATTTCTTAGCCACATAGTTCTTTTCAAACTTCCTATAACCCAAGGGTTTTTGCATAGGTCTTTGAAAGTCCATCCTTTGGTTTATAGGATTGAAATAACAGTATTTGGCAAGATGATTTAATTTGCCACAGATAAAACAAGGTTTTGGTCTATTGATTTTACTCAGATCAACCCCTTGTTTCTGTGCCCACTGATTATTCCAGTTTATTTGATTTTCCCTCTTTTTATCATGTTTTTGGGGCTCAGTCTTCTTACATGCACACTGTTTGCAAGGACCTGGATTCACAACTGTGGTCTGTTTGTAATGGACCTTACCAGACTTTCCCTCTGTCTTCTCTATGTCCTTGGATTTGATCCAAGCCCTTCCACAGTCCTCATTGGTGATAATATTATTTTCTAGAGGAATCTCACCACTCACCTTGTTCTCCTTACTCTTGTCAACCTCTTTGTCAGACTTATCTTCAACAACTACCTCATCTAAGGGATCTATCTCAGTGGCTCCCTCAGGTAAGTCCTTGCTATCTTTGGTTTCTAACAGGTCTAAAGTAGGAGGAATGTAATTGTTGTTATATGGTGGAGGTGTGGCATTATATCCAATTCCTCTTCTCAGCTTATCATGAATCAGAGTTTGTAGTAAAGAGTCCATTGCTTTAGAAGCATTGGAAAACTTTTCTACATCAAGCTTGACCTTGGTTAGTTTATCTCTCAATTTCTCACTCTCCTCTTTAGATTTGGTCAGTTTGAGCTCTAGATCCTTTTTCTCCCACTTCTAGTACTTTGTGTCATATAAGTGTTGGAGTTCATTGGCTTGAAAACCTTTAATCTGTTCCTCAAACCTCTCAACAATTCTCACATAATCTTTGATATCCTTTTCTAATCTCTTAAGGTCATCACTCATCTTCTGATTGTGATCCCTGTACCTTTTAACAGTGTCTATGCAAGTTTTAGAACAGAGATTAGAATTTACCTCAGATGGGAGATCAGATACTTCAACCATAAGAGCTTGATTCTGGATAGCCTCTTCTGCTTGATCACTCCAATCAAACCCCATTCCTTGTTGAGAAACAAGGGCTTGAGCAGAGTTTCTGTTGTTATTGAAGCTTCCAGATTGAGCTTGTTGGTGGTTGTTGTTGTGAGACACTCCACTTCTGCATTCCCTTGCAAATCCCTTCAGATGGCATTTGTAGCATTCCACCTTTGATTTATCAAACCCTTCTCCATCTTTTATTCTTTGGGAGAAGTTGTTCCTCCCAGTCCTCTTTATGAACTTCTTCACCCTCATGGAAAGCATGGCCATTTGCCATTTAATATCCATCTCTTCCAGATCATCAGGATGAAGTTGTTCCAAATCATCATTGATTAAGGAGGAATTCCCATGACTGGCAAGAAAGGCTTCAAACACAGAATCAGTGCCTTTTTCTTGATTTGCTCCATTAGCAGCATTCACTGATTCAGGGTTAGCAGTAGAATCAATTGATGCTGATAGGAGTGTAGCATTATGAATATATCCAGAAGGCTTCTTCTTTGCCTCCACTTCAGCTTGAAATACTCTAAGATCATTGTACAGATCATCAAGTTCTTTTTCTTCCAACTGATCATTCTATCTGAATGAAACAGTGTACATGGTCCACTCATCTCCAAGAGACCTTAAGAACTTTCTGTTCACATCATCTTGATCAATCTGTACTCCCATAGTATCCAGTTCACCAATCAGTTTGTTAAACCTGTCAAAAGTTTGAGTCATGGACTCATTCTTAGTTGACATAAAGTTTTCATACTGTTGTTTTAGGATTGCCTTTTGATTTCTTTTGGTACTTTTAGTACCAGAGAATCTCTTCTCTAGAGCATTCCAGAGCATCTGTGCATCAGTGCAATTACAGAATTGGTGTTGATATTCATTGGGAATGGCCAAGAGCAGTGTGCTCAAGACTTTCATCTCTGTCTGCCTTGTCTTTCTTTCTGCATCCGTCTTTGGAGGGGTTCTTTTTCCATCTTCACCAATCTTTCCTGCATCAGATGGACAATTCTCAATGATGTCCCACATAGAGTAATCTGTGAGGAGAATGTATTGCTTGATTCTAATCTTCCACATGTCAAATTCATTGGATCTGAGCATTGGAACTTTTGAGACCAGAGTACTGTTTGATTCAGCTGTGTTTTCCATGATGAATAAGATTTCTGAGAAAACTAGCTCTGATACCACTTGTCAGGATCTTAATTCTAAACAAGAATAAACACTCAGAAACAATATCAAAGAAGTTTGCGGAATAACACTTTGATATTCAATAATTAATTGAACACAGTAAATCAGAATAAGAACTTGCAAACTTTATTGAATGATTATAAAGTTACAAGATTCAACACACAACCTCAATATTGATGAACAGGCTCATCAATACGAATTCTACTTCTCTAGAATTAGGATTACAAACCTTGAGGTTGATTCTCTCTATCAAAACAAAAACTCAGAATGCTAAAAGTTATTTTCTATCAAGTCTAAACTATTCTATATATACTGAAGATAAAAGATAATTACAAATAATAAAAGATCTTCAAAATAATCTTCTATCTTTATCTTCAAGCTTTCCTTAATCTTCAAACTTGATCTGCACGAATCTTGATTATCTCATAAGCAGCACTAAGTCTTCAGCAGTATTAATACTTTGAACAGTATTAACATTCAGCAGTACTAACTACTAGCAGTACTAAAATTGCTTAGCAGTAGTAATCTCCTCTAGCAGTATTAACCTTGACTTAGCAGCATTAATCTTGTTCAGCAACATTAACTTCAGAAGTAGTAATCTTCAGAAGTAGTAACCAAGTCTTCTAGCAGTATTAACTGTACTTGTGAAATTCTGAATTTCCCAACAGAGTGAGATTTCGGGGACGAAATCCTTATTAGGTGAGGAGGATTGTAACGCCCGTAGTTTCGTTGAAACTCGTATGTATATAATTGTGTGTGAGTGTGTGACCTTATATCTTTTAAAACTAAGTTAAAGCACTGAGGCAGAGACTTGCGCGACCTACTACGCGGCCTCAAAGCCGTGGGACTCACTGGAGTTCAGACCCTCGGACACATGCGCGGCCTGGGGTGCGGCCTCGGCCGCGGGACTACCTGCAGGTCCCAAATCGGGTTTTAATGCTATTCTTCACCTATTTCTCCTCATAATACACAAAATCAGATATCTTGAGTGGGAGGGAACCCTAGTAGGCGATTTTTGTGCAACTTCACACCTCTTCCCCTCATTTTCTTGCAAAGCATTGATTGTTGGTGGTTGGGTAAGGATTCAAGATTTGGAAGCATTTATTGAGGTTTATTTCAAGATTAAAGTTGTAAGGGCTCAAGCAATCACCCACTTCTTTTCTAGAGTTTTGTATAAAACCTAGATAGTGAGTTCTTCTAACTATTTTCAACTGAGATACATGTCATGTATGTTATTTGTTATTACTTCATATACATGAATATATCTGATCACCTGATAAGTTTGACCTAACTACTATATTTGTGATTCTTAGGGGATTTGACTAATGTTCATCATATGGACTTTGATAAGTTTATTGTTAGCATCATTTTGTCAAGATTGTGTAATATCGTGGGTTCTATAAGGATTTTGTTAAATCTACAGGTGTCAATGTCTTGGACTGAAAATGAGATTGGAATCATGGGTAGTCTTATACATGTATTTTGTTGATATGGAATATGTATAGAGATGGACAATATATATATATATATATATTGGATGAACCATGAGTATGTGCCAGGAGGATGTAGTTTGAGGTGCCACCTGAACGGTATGCACCTAGACCTCCGCCATTTGGAGTAATGCCTGAGAGGTAGTCTCCAAGTGTGTCGGGCCTTGGGGTATTGCTCATGCGAGTGAACATCAAGGTACATTGACTTGAAGTAAAACTCATTGGTGTGATGGGTCTCCCCCATTGATTCCCTTATGGCCTTGTGGACTAAATTGCTATAAATGTTCTTAACATGTCTTTTTGAATAATATGCCATGTTCTTGTGCAACTCACTAGGCTCGTTTGGCCTAACACTTGTTGGTTTGATGTGTATCTCAGGTTCTAGCGCGCACGACCGCCAAGAAGGTCTAGATGACTTAGATGGGAGCTTGGGGACATTTTTGGGACGCCAATTATAGAAAACTTATACTTTTGGTTTGGAGAACAACTTGTATTAATCTTGTTCCTAGATATGATTTAGATTAAAAGGTTGTTTTCTCTCACATTGTTATTCATTACAAACTTGTAATCTTAACAGGTGTTTATTGTCTCCCTTTTTGGGAGGAGCTCATGCTTTGGCATATTTTGCTACCATGTTTCCCTTTATTGGAAATTTTTGTTTATCCCTATTTTTGGGGTGTTACATAACCAAAGCTTATACTAGGAGGGAAAAGTAGTAATTTTAGATTTTGTTATGTTAGGAGGGTAAAATAGTAATTTTATGTTTTTGTTCAACATTGTTCCATTAAAAAAAAAACTCCATTTTCCCATTAAATTGGGTTTTTGTCCCACCTTATTTTTGTCCTATGTCATGCCAAACATAATATTATTTTTTTGTCCTGTCCAGTCCCATGTATTGTGCACCACACACACAATAAGAGTGTTATTCAGTATTTAACTTTTTCTGAATTAGCCGATAACCAAACTGAATAAGGTTCGGTTTAGTTGATTTCGGGCCATTCCATTCAATTATCAAGTAAACATGACAAAGGTTTTATATTAATAAGATTTGTTGAACAAAGTTTATTTTTTACTCCAGAAAATTTAGTATATAAAACAGTTTTAACTTTCTAGGGTAAGTTACAATAGACAAAAGAGTTACAAAATGTATATTATTTGAATCTCAATAAAGTTTATAGATATCAAATATAAAAAAGTAATTATATGGTCTCGTTAATAGTTAATTTGATTTAACCAAATTCGTAAAAAAACAAAAAAAACTTAAATTAACCAAATAAGGCTATCCTTTTTCAGTTGATTAACCAGACCATTTAACCCGAAAATTTGTTGGCTTTTCGGTTTTGGATAAGTTATCCAATTTCTGATTTTTTTGACACCCGTACTTTTCTATTCACTTTTATAAAACTATGGGATCAATAAAATTACCAAAAAGTTGTTACATCTAAGGGGTTGTTTGTTTTAAAAAAAATACCTCTTAATGACTCTTAAGTCTGAATCGTTCAGACCTTTTTACATTAAGGCTGTTTTTTTTTCCAATTTTCCGAACTTCTTAACTCTTAAATACGTCTGAAGTAAGAAGTGGTGACCTAACTTTTTAAAACCTTTTATCGCAACCTCAGTTTATATACTATTCTTTCTCTCTAGACGCCTCCAGACATTATAGAAATATACAGTCTTTTTGATTCAGATTTCATATATCAATACCATCTCTTATTAATCAGAAGTAAAATAAGACTTCAAATTTCAGACCTCTTAAAAAAAACGGCACGTAAGTTGCATAAAGAAGGATTTAAATTGATAACATGTAAAAATTAGAGGCCTATAATTGCAAAATGTAAACCTTGGGGCTTTTCTGCAATTCACCAATAATGGAAACAGCTAAAGTTTAAAAACTACCTGCCGCTTGTTTTCCCCAATTCACCGATGCTTTAGGTTTAGCAAATCCAGCAAAACGAGCTTGGACTTGAACTCTAGGCTGGAAACCCAAATTCTAATCGGTTTCTTTTTAAATTTCAGTTATCTTTCTGGAATTTGGCGGGTTCATGGAATCCCAAGGTAATCCCTTATGAGAAAAACCCTAATTTCATCTACTGCATGAATTCGAATTTGTTTGCTTCTTAAAGTGATGGCTTTTTTACGTGTGGATGATGATTCTTAGGCCAGAAAACTTCGAACAATCCCAAAGCCATGCTTTCATCTATTTTGAGTAAGCGGCAAAAGCTTCAGGAAGAACTTCGAACAATCGAAAAGCAGGTTGGTATACGTATAACTGCGTCAGTTATATCTCATTGAGTTACTACTATGCTGGAAAAATATCAAAAAGTACACAGACAAAATATACATATTCAGATTGGTATATGTATTTGGAGAAAAGACATTAGCCTAGGTTCACACAATTTCCGTTTTATGAGATGTGACACTATTTACAAATTTGTAACTTTGTAAACAAAATTGTGAACCACTTCTGCATTGGACATAATCACATAAACAACATTCTCCCGCTGAAAACTCCTATGTAAGGCCACCTCCTTTTATATAGTTCACTTGTTCATTAGTTTCCTACTTATTACCATGCCAAATATTGTGTCACCCCTCCTCACCTAATGCCCTTATATTGGTACAAGTTATTCTCTTTTCAATCAGTGTATCTAAAGGTCTACTATGGACATGACCAAACCATCTGAAAGTAGTGCTGCCAAAGCTTTTTCAAAACCGAATGCCACCCAAAAAATTCTCTGGTAATTATTACAAATTTGTTTACAATTCAAAAGAATAATTCATCATTTTAAGTAGTGTTTGTTTCATACTCCTATGTATTAAAATGAAGCTTTTGCTCAAATTGTAAAAGTAAGAGGAGTTTCAGTGTTGTTGAGGTAGACATCACTAGAAATGACTATTAACATATTCTCCAAATTGGTGTAACTTTAGACATACGAAAGATTGCAACTGAATAATAGATATTTCATGAAATAAATGATTTTCTTTTGATGATATGAGATAGATAAAAAGGAGAGCATAGAATTATAGTATAGTCTGCTAGAGGCATATGCAATGGTAAACTGTAAGACGTTAAAGATTAACTATGCTCATTATTTTTGGGACAAAACTAAAACTCATTTACCTTATTTATGTAAGATGAAGGGAGATGTTTAAAATAGGCACATTTCCACCAACTCTTTTTAGAATCAAATGTCTGCTAGAATTCAGTTGCAAATAAGATTATCTTACTCACAAGCCTTCTCTTGGCTCACCTAAAAACCCCTGTTTTGCAAGGGAATTTCGCTTTCACAAGTATTATTGTAGTATGTAATTTAACAAATTAGATGATCCCGCTACATTGGGATACATGATATGCCTTCAATTGCCAAAGAAAATTTCCTTTGTTTTTTGAGCAAATTTTTGTTGTTCGAATGATTAAGATAGGTGTATGAGTTAGAGACAAGTTACTTGCAAGAATCAAGCAATTTTGGGAACGTGTGGAAAGGATACGAAGGGTTTCTTTCTTCATCAAAGAACACCGCAAAGTATGTCTCTTGGTTTACTTTCTTCTTGTACTTGTTTTTTACTTTCCAGTTCATTTAGGTGCCTTTTGTTTTTTAAGAGGTCCGAAGTCTAAAGTCTTATTTTACTTCTGATTAATAAGAGGTGGTGCTGAAGTCTGAAATCTGAATCAACAAGACTGTATGTTTCTGTAACGTCTGGAGGCGTCTTGAGGGAAAGAAGAGCATATGAACTGAGGTTGCGATAAGAGGTTTTAAGAAGTTAGGTCACTATTTATTTCAGACGTATGTAAGACTTAAGGGGTTCTGAAAACTGTAAAAAACAAACAAACAGTCTAAATGTAAAAAGGTCTGAATGATTCAGACTTAAGAGCCATTAAGAGGTTTTGTTTTAAAAACAAACAACCCCTTAGTCTGTGTTTAGCAGCATCCACTTCTCTTGAGATTTCTATATGCTCTTAAGAATGAAACCAACATTTTTGGCATTTCTTATCGAGGGCTCACAACATAGATCAATTACCTTTTCGGCAAGGATTGGAAGCATCCCTACTTCCTAGAAATATGCTTAATTTCATTTTTTAACGGGGGGCCTTACAGTTTGCTAACTGCAATAACTTGAAGACATTCACTTCATAGTTTAATACGTTTTGGTGCTAAGGTTAACAGGCTGTTTTCTTTAAGTATTTGGGTACAAAACAGACGTATAATTCGTCGCAGATGAGGTCCATATTTCAGTTCCATATTCTCTAAAATCCTGTATAATGGTTCATCCGTGGTTGTAGTGGAGGTGGTGGTTATGAAGTCGATATTGGTGGGAAAAATGCTAATAGATGTAAGGAGAGCAGAGACTGCTTCTGTTGGACAGTGTGGTTATGTATGGATATATTGGGCTGTGGATCGATGTTCTATGTATTTGTGAATTTGTACAACCGAGTTAGAGGGAGAGGGACTAGTGAGTTCTTATTGATCATGTGGTGATGTTGAATGCACTATATGTTCAAGTATTATGGTCATTTAGCTGAAAATATGTGTGGTTACTTTACCTATTAAATGACCTCGGTCCGTTCATTGTATTGCAGCCTGAAAAGGTCAAGGAAGTTTCAGCATGAAGATAGGCTTTTTTCACTATCATCAGTTACCTCGCCAGCGGTATGATAGATGCTTTGTATTCAGACAACTCTGTTATTTGCTCAACTTTTTGGAATTTTCAGTTGGGTACATTTATATTAACAGTTTTTTGGTCTGATGCTCTGCATGGGCCACTCTATGCTATATGCCTGATTGGTGGAAAAACTTAATTCAGAGAAATCAGTTATTTATCACAGAAATTTGTGTTAGTTATGCATAATAGTCTTAAAATTCAGAGAGATGGTCCTAACTCCTAACGTGTAAGCTAGATTCAGAAAATGGACTTCGGATGGATTAGTTTGAGGACTGTGCCTAGGGCTATAAACGAACAGAACGAACACGAACAGAGGCTTGTTTGTGTTCGTTCGTTTAACTTAACCAAAGAAACGAACAAACACGAACGATAAACGAACATAATTTTTTGTGTTTATGTTCGTTCATTAAGAAAATGTGTTTGTTCGTGTTCGTTTATATTTGTTTGTTAAGATGTTAAACGAACGGACATAAACGAATGAATAAAAGAAAAATACTCATCATTTCGTTTCTAAAAATAACATACCAAAATGAAAAACCGGGTAAACTTAGGAGAGATAAAAAAGGAATTCTAAAAAAAATTATTTAATGATTTTACATATTAATGTCATAATATATAGATATATTTATATATATAAGCAAAACGTAAACGAATATAAATGAACGAACATTAATGAACAAATGTAAATGAACAAACGAGACCATTGTTCATGTTCGTTCATTTAACTAAACGAACAAAAAACTGTGTTCATGTTCGTTCATATAATAAATAAACGAACTTCCCGCCGAATATACGTTGCAGAATATACGTTGTATTAGTTGCTTAAAGAAAATTTTCGCCTCTGTTTCTTCACTTGTGATTTTGTTGTTACGATTATGGAAGTTTTTAGTTCTCAATTGTCATTCGACTGTACAATCTATTTCCATAGTCAGAGGTTTACTTGCAAATTGCAAGTGAAATCTTCTCACTTGAACATGGAATAATCATTTAAATTTCTAGTTTACTTCTATTTGTTTTTGTATATCTTCAGGCTGAAGAGCTTGGAGCAGGACGAGAAGGTGAGGTCTTCTAACAAATGCTCTTTAGCATATCTTTTCTTCCCGACAAATCTAATTTTCAACCATTCTAATAATCATAACTTATACTTTTTTGGTTTGCATGTTTATTAGAGGGAAGATCAGATTTGGGTCCAGGCCGACCTAAAGGTGGAGGCCTATCTATTAATGGACAGTAAGTACACATTTCTCTCTATCGACTATTTTTTCGTCTCCATTCCAAGAAAAAAGTCAAGTCTGTTTTTTCGTTCAAGGATGTCGAAGGGATAAGAGGCCCCCCTAGGCACCAGGCAAGACAAGGTGTAGGGTTGCTCACTTGTGGTTAAGCAACACATTTTTAAGTGGTGGTAACCCAAAGGTGGTGAGCTCCACCGTAAGCTCTATACTTTTACAGGTCTAGTTTAAGAGCCCCAGTTTTCTTTCCTATGAAGGGAAAACTCTAAAAACAAATAAAAGCACTAAGGCTAGCATTTATTAAACGTACATAAAAGGGTAAGGGGCTGTTCGGTAATGACTTAATGGGCTGTATGGAATGTATGGCTCACCCAGTAAGCCATACATGCTTATTCGGAAGTGGCTTATTCATTCAGATAGTGGCTTATTCGTGCAGCTCTTCGAGGGGGTGCTTAATGTATTAAGCTCCTTTTGTTTCCGTCCCTACTCTTTGTGAACAGCCCCTCACTCTCCCTAAACAAAAGACACCCCTCCCTTAAACGAGAATATCCACTGCTGCTTTGTTGCTGCTTCGTGATGTCCCCCTGCTGCCTCATGCCCTCACCGTCCGTCATCCTCCCTCCCCCCTTGCTGCTTCATGGCTACTCCTTCTCAAGGAGTGTCCCCTCCCCCCTGCTGCACATTCACAACAAAGAACATAAAATAATCGAGCGGTGCTCTCCCCCTCCCTCCAGCTGCACATTCACAAGAAGTCCCCCCTCCCCCCTGCCATCCGTCCGTCATCCTCCCTCCTTTGGTGCTGTCCTCCGATCATCTTGGTAATTGAATAGAAAATAGATTGTACCCAACCTGCTCGTCTTCCTTCTCTGTCTACTGCTCTCATATCTCCTGCTGCTTCATCCTCGTTTACTTTGGTAATTGAAGACAAAGTAGAACATAATTGACATTATCGGGTTTCTTTCCACTCTATCTTGGTTTTTTTCTTAAGCCAACTCGTGCTGATTAGGGCCCTTTGTTTGTTGTTCATTTTGTTCAAGCCGAAGATTAGGGCTCTCTGTTTGTGCAGCAGTTAGGGCTATTTGTTTGTGCATCATTTTGTTCTATCAAAGTATTTGTAAATAATTTAGGGACGTTATTTGGACAGAATGTGTTTGATGAAATGTCAAAACAGAATTGGTGTCTTTAAATTCAATGATGGATGGGTATTTTGGATTAGATGACTTTTCAAAGTTGGGGTAAAATAGTAACTTGTACCATTCAGACCGTTTATTCAGCATATAAAACAAACAACAATTTAGCTTAATTCATTCAGACAGCTTAATCCATATAGAGCTTATGGAAAAACAATCAAACAACCCCTCTGTCTCCAATAATTAAAGAATAATTATAGTCAATACATTCCGTAAATGTTCACAAGGAAATCATCATTAATCAGTCCAACCTAAGTGCTTGCTCAAGACGAGGACCACGAGGTGCAAACCCCATTACCATATGATAGTGAAGAAAAAACTAGTCTACATAAAGAATTTAGGAATTTTACTTTATTGTAAAAATCCTAGCAAGAAGTATCTCTCAGATTATGCTCAATGCCCCAACGATTACATCTGAATGCTTCTTATTGTGAAGAACAATAGGGTAGTGGGCAAACAGAACTCATATGGATAACGAAACCAATAACACTAAAAAAGCATCAATAACTTATACCAAATTTGCATTGAGAAACATACTATCAGTGATAGGGGGAATATGCATGAACAGACTATGCACCGCCATAGTTTTAGTTAGTTAACAATCTCCGTAATGCCATGGTAAAATGCAACAAGCATGATGTGCTAACATCTATGCTACACCAAGGTATAAAAAACATGCTTTTATGTGCGAAGTCCGTCTTCCTCTCTCAGGTATTGACTATAAATACACTTGATTACTATAAATAGTTCTAGTCATGCACATGGAATGACATGGTCCATGATTATTCCCCGTGGAACCAGGTTTTCTCACGTAGTCCGAAGAGTTGTAATAGTAGTTAACTAAATTTTAAACAAGCGCAAAAATAATAAGTAAGCAAAATCTCATTATAAGATTGTAACATATACATTCAAGCAACTCTCGGAAACTGATCAAAAAACGTTATAAAATATTTAAAATCTCCAACCGGCTCAACAGGGCAAAGGCAGTTTATCATACTACCAGCACTAGACTCACTCCTAGATTGTTTAGCCGCTTATGTATGTTGACCTCAACCTAGACTCAAAATAAGTTATACAACGACTTAAATCTCTTCAAATGCTAAAGGAAACAATGACCTAGCTTGCTGCAGCTGTCAACGAGGGATGTAACTTGCAATGAAGAAGCATCTAGCTCGTAAGCACAATGACACCCACATCCAGTTCCTTTCATTTGGAAGCCTTGTTGGTCTGATGAGTGCAACAAGTAGGGTAGAAAGTGATTGAATGGTTCAAAGCTTTAATAGTTTTACTAGTGGTTAGAAGACTCAAAACAAAGGTAGGCATAGAATACTGAAGGGCTCCAAGATTTGGCTAGATATTATTTTTAATGCATACAACTATATCTGGTTAGATAAAGGGATGTAGAAGGGAAATAATGTTGTTCCAAAAGTATCTACTCTAAATAGCAATGAAATTACCTCAATGTGTTACAGTAACACGAGGGTTATGTTGCTCTTGAGATAATGGAATGTGTGGCCGAAATGAAGCCCTCCACCCCTCCCTCACTCTGTCAGTCATCCTTCACGAGAAACAATGGTATTAATATGTGCACCATTGACCGAACATTGTGAACTCTAGGGGTGTGTTTGGTACAGAGAGTTGAAGCCAGAGAAATGGAAATGAATTCCGTTTCTCTTGTTTGGTAACTCAGAGAAAAGGAAAATGAGAAATAAACCAATTCTCTTTCCCTAGTTTTATTTCTCCACAAAGTGTAAAGAAATGGGGAGATTTCAGAGATCAGAGAATTGAAGAGAAAACCATCGTCCCTCTCCCTCTCTCTACAGATCGGCGCCGGCCATCTCCCTCACGTCGCCGCTCTCTCTCTCCCCTCGGCGCTCTCCCTCGCCGGCCATCTCCCTCGCCGGCGCTCTCCCTCGCCGGCGCTCTCTCTTCCCGACGCTCTCTCTTCCCGTCGGCGGTCACCTTCGAACAGGAGTTGAAAGACCTTGAGAATCCCTCAAAGTTTCAAGCAGTGCCACTTATAGTGATAATGACAACAATGATAAGTAATGCTAGATAAATTCATTGATCTCTACCTTACTCTTGCTACTCCATTTGCTACTAAAACCTCCCGTCATGACCTCCTTTCTAGTGGCGCTTCTAGCCTTATATCATAGCTGAAAAGGTCCAAAAGATTGCTTTGAACTAGTGTGTGGTTTCGGCGTGTGAGCATTTTATGAGAAGCCAGTAGACTCAATGGTAGTAGTTTATGGTTGGCCCAAAAGCATTGCTTGAGCCAAGTCTTCGGTAGATGAAAAGTGAAAACGCAAAAGAAAAAGATATATTTCATGACACTCTTGAATGATGTGTGAATTAGAACTCAATGAACTTCAATTCTTTGGCTTACGTACAAGTTGAACTGAAATGACACTTTATACTCTTGTAAAAAAAATCGTCTTGAAAACAATGATAATGCCCTTAAGAGATGGAGCACACACGAATCATACCGGTTGATGTTGATTAAGTGGCTACTTCATGCCTTAGAGAAAGGTTCGGTTCAGATGAATGATTCCAGTGGGCATGAATATCAGGCGTGTAGATGTCGAGTGTACACAAGATGTCACCATCATTTAACAATGAGTCATTAGTTTGGAGGAGCCCAATAATATGTTTCTTTATAAATGATGATAAAGATAAGTTGACAAATTGGTTCTAATTTTGTCACTAAATCTCATTCAGGCATAAGGTCTCTTCTTAAATCATGATAAAGAGAAGTTGACAAATTGGTTCTAATTTTGTCACTAAATCTCATTCAGGCATAAGGTCTGTAATGATGATGATTATTGATCGAGAATCATAGTTGTGAAAAGAGCGCTTGAGGTGCGCCTAGGCGTTGAGGCGCGTAAGGCTCAAGCCCGTGGGATTTTTGCACGTCGAGGCAAGGCATGCCTATGAGGTGCACCAAGGCGCTGTATTGGCCTAGACGGGCCTTATAAAGCTTTACCCTAATTTTAAATAACGTTCTTGTCTCTTAGACTTCTCAAAGAGGAGTTATTAAATAAGTCAAACCCTAACATTATTTCTTATAATCTCCTAGGCTTCTACAAAAATGAAGTTATTAGATTAAGTCTATTCAATTCTCATCTTCTCCAGAAAAGAGTTAATGTCTAATATTAAATAAGTCTATTCAATTTTCATCTCCTAGAACTTCAAACCTCCCTATAGAAAGGTATCATACCTTATACTTCTCCCTCACGGCTTTAAACCAAAAACTTCTTCATCACAGCCTTAAACCTCTCTTTTTTGGTTGTTGCATTGGAGGCTTGTACTTGAAATTGAACTATGTTTTGTATAATGGTATTTTAGTTGATATTACTACCTTTTATATAATGGTATTTCAGTTGTGTATTACTGTGTGTAAGTATATATAGATATATAATTTGTTTCTATGAGACACGCCTCGCATTCTTGAGGCCCTCGCCTCGCGTCTAGGCCCCAGGACCCCTTTGCGCCTAAGTGCGCCGGAGCCTTTAACAACGTTGTCGAGAACCTTGTATCACCTAATATACGTGATGTTGAGATAAGCAGAAATTGCGATCTATAAGAAAGAAAACATCTGTCAAAAACAAGACCAAATGGTTTCTCGTGGATTGCCACTAGGGTTTGTACAGTGATCTGTCAAAGGCAACTAGGAAGCATAGTGACTTCGGTGGTCACCATGGTTTTTAGGTCAAGATATGACATGGAAGAGGGCAGAAAAAGATGTAAAACGAAAGCCTACACTGCCAATTACATAAACTAAATCAAACCAAACGAACCCGGTAAATGGGCAGACCTTGCCCTCTACCCAAGGTTCTAAATGGCGTGAGCGTGTCGGTGAGGTCGAGCCTCAAGCCGTAGGAGCCACGACATTTCACGACTTATGGTGGTAAATCTATATATAATGTTTATATGTATATATGGTTTTCTACTATTAATCTGATTTAAGACCATATACAAGTAGGTTATATATTAAAACCTAAAAAGTAAATACTAAGAAGGGTAAAAAAATGTAAAATACAAAAAAGATCAAATAACACCTTATAAGAAACATGCATTTGACCACGTCGTAAGGGTAACATGGTGTCGGAAACGAGCCTTGTGCCACGGCGTGACACGAACACTGGATCTACCCCAAGGGGCAAACATGTTTATGTGGAAAGACTTCCAGCTTGGAAAACAAAAATTAAAGAATAGATCATTTCTAATCAATGGCTCAAATTCATGGTAAATTGGATAATAGTCACCGTGAATGTCTTTTTTTGCTTATATTTTCATCTTTTAACACTATTTGAATATAAATTAAATATATATTTTCCATGATTTGAATGTTAAATTGGTTTTGATTTATCATGTATATACTAATAAGTATGATTCTTTTATTTCCTTAAGGGGAAAACCGAAGAAAGGGAGAAGTGGTCCGAGAGATGGGCGGAAAATCCGATTGTCGAATGACTTGGATCTTGACGACGATGATGATCATGATATGGGTGGCATGAGATAGTTAAAACCTCAAAAAGGGCTGCTGCTATTATAATCTATGTAATCTCTGTGTGTTTACTTTTGTTTTTCTATTTTGCATTTACAGTTTCACTATAATTTTAATTTTGCAATAGGATTTCATGACATGTTGGCTAAGCTTTAATTTCAAGATGTAAGCTAAGTTCAGATTCGATCCATATTTGTGGGCTTGTAATCGGTCTTATGCTGCTTCCAACAAAAAAACCTTCTATAAAAATGCTCTCACTTCATTGCTCCTACGGTCATCATGTATACTCGAGTACTCAAAAAATGTACAAAATAAAAAAAAGGCCATCATGGTCGCTCTCCTGGTGCTCTCCTATAGGAAAGCTAGCCTGGTTCATCCACTACACACTAAGAAGTAAATCTCAGCTAAGTAAGTAAATCTGGGTTAGACTGAAAGTGACCAGAAATTGAAATCTTCTTTCCGTGACCAACGATAGTTCAAAAGAGCGAAGCATACCCGTGTTTAAGCCGAAGTAATTCCCATGTTTACCAAGCTATATCTCTAGCTATTAATTAGCCGGCGGCTTAAAGAGTTTAGACTCACGATACGTTGATCATAGACAGAGGTTTAAGCTTGAAGTGAAGTATCTGACCTAAGGTGAATAAGATGTTATGACGAGATATGGCAGAGGCACCTCTATCGTTGGGATAGATCATTTGCTTCTAACAATATCTACCCATGTAAACAGAATATGGGATCCCTCGTTAAGGCCTTAACAATATCTTCGACAGATTCTATATAATTTCTATAAAATAAAGAATCAAAAGTAAAAATCTTTAGAAAATAAATAAATTAAAGTTAACTTCAACAATTGGAAACAATAAAAAAAAATTCTCTTTCTTGAGCATTTAATTTTAGGGTGTTTACTAAATTTAGAGAGCTTTATCTTCTTATTTTTACCGTCTCTAATTAGAAGAAAGTTATAGAGAATCTATTAGAATATAAAAGTAGTCCAAAACCATAAAATCTATTTTTTTTTTCCATTTTAGAGGCTTGCTAAAGATGCTCCAATATTTATAAGAATGTTGTGTATATGTATAGGGTCAGGTTCATTTGTTAACCACATTTTTTGTGTTAACTTTAAGAACCATTATAAGCTTTGATCATGGAAATCAATGGTTGAGATTGAATATCTTTTAAAAGCCTTAATAAATGTACAATTAATGAAAAATTAGGAGTGAACTATAGTGATAAGGGTATTTTGGAAAAAATAAATAAATGAAACATTATGTCTTTATTCTCTCTTAATTAATGTTCCTTTCAAAAGAATTGTAACCCCCGGTTCATTAATTAGTGTTCATGAATCTGCATGTATTTAAACATTATTCTTCCAAAAGAATTGTAACCCCCCGGTTCATGCATGTTCATATGAAGAAATATAAACATTATTACTTTTAAATATCATATTCATATGAAGAAATATGAACAATATTACTTTTAAATATCATATTAATATAAAGAAATATGAACAATATTAATTTCAAATATCATATTCATATGAAGAAAATATGAACATGAATGAACCACCATGGTCGTATGTATGATCTGATGCTATCACGATACATGCAATCAGTGAACTACCATCATCACTGCTTAAATATTGGATGTAAACTTTTACCCAACCTTGATTCATGAACAGTGAACTAAAAGACAAGAGTAATGAAAAATAAACATAATCTGGAGTTCGATGAAATTCATAATTCAAAATCCATCAAAATTGATACCCATAATTCATTTAGTTCCCAAACTACTTCTAACTGATAAATATAGCCAACAAAGTTTCAATGAAAACACCAAACATCATACCAAGTGTTGTTGCATATTTTACACAATGTCATGAATACTTAGTTGAACATACATGATCGCCTACAAAAATGTTCATCATTGTTGAACACACATTCGAAACAGTTAACATTACAGCTAAATCATTCTGTAAAAGGTTAGCACTATATGAGAATTTTTGAATTAAAATGAATATCGGATAAAGTTTTTGAAAATAACCGCTATATGATTTTGAAAAAAGTATGAAATCAGTCATGAAAATGTTCATATGATTTTAACATTATTTTGAAAATGGAAATTTTTTTGAAATCATAACCTACGCTAGCTAGAATCAAGGAGACTTTATTTTTGTAACCCCCAAATAATTAAATGAAATATAAAATATTTGCTAATTAAAAATTGACATTTCTAACCTTTAACATTAAATACTAGGGGGGTATTTGGGATTGGTTATTTATTTGGAAAAGTGCTTATTTGGAAAAGTGCTTATCAGCTTATGTGGTGCCAAATCGGAGTTTTTTAAAAAGTGTTTGGATTAGCTTATTGTGGTACCAAAACGTAATAAGCTAATAAGTTGTTATTTAAAGGTGTTTGGGATTGCTTATACATATAAAAGAACCAAAAAAATCATAAGCACTTTTGAAATAAGTCATAAGTTACAACAAAATGACTTATCAAAAATGGTTTTTCAGCGGTTTGGCACCGCTATAAGCTGTTTTCTTTTTGTTCCATCCAAACACTCAAAATAGCTTATCTGCGGTATCAAATCGCAATAAACTAAAAAGCCCTTCAAATAAGCAATCCCAAACACCCCCTAAAACAAAGAAAACAACAATCAAAGATGGATTTCTATTAGTTGAAAATGGTTTATAAAATTAACAATAAATGGTTGGTTAACAAATGATCTTTGTTGTACATATATCAAACTAATACAAATACGACTATCATCTTATCTATTATGGGCAAAGTGAACCGGTTAAGGAAGGAATGGTTAGAGATGAGTCTATGCTTACTGGTTATATGCTTTTGGCTCGGGACTAGTTATAAGGACAAGTCTTCTATTTTTCTTTTTTTTTTAAAATTTATTTTTTGGCATATGGCGACCTCTCATTGGCCAACATGGTTTTCGTTTTTCAAACCTTTTTTGATAGCTCATATTTTTTCTTTCGTTTTACATTTTTGCTATTGGACCGATTACAACTTTGCCATTTACCATAGTTTTTTTTTTCATTTTAGAATTGGTTGTTTTTCATATTTACTCTCATTCTCTCTTAATCTCTCTCACCTTCTATGTTTATATATTGTCATTTCCATATACTTATGTGTTGGTCCTAGACCATTATAACTTACACACGAGGTGTTTGTAGAACGGAGGGGTTGAATAGAAACACCATAAATTTTCATTTTTTAATTTTCTATTTTATCAAAACATAAAATTATATATATGTTGTGGAAGCTAGGAAAGTAAAATCTGTGATCCTAAAGTATCTGACTGGTGAGAAATTTACTAACACTGAAAGAGAGAAGAGAGAAGGTTCTGGTCTTCAGTTTGTGATGCCGAATTTACTTTGAAGCTTTCATAAAAAAATTCTTTCAAAACGGGTGATTTGCAAACAATGACAATGAAGATATTTTATAGCCTCCATTGCATTAAATGCTCTGTTTCAACTTTAACACGTGTCTTCATCTGATTTGTTGACCCATGCATGCTTGTACTTTTCATTTCGGCCTTTGTAGTTGACGTGAATATTTGTTAACCCATCCCCTCATTTGTATGCAGAGGGAACAATAAAAGAAATATGACACTAATTAAATAATGCTTTAGAACTTACTTTAACTGACATGTTTTTGCATGTTCCCATACTAGGATGAGAGATTGGGAGAGTTGGTGAGGTTTGTACTTCTAAATCTGGCTTGCCAATAGTAGTATTTTTCAGACTACTAGTTGACTATCTTGTATTGATCTTCTTTCGGCTAGATGACAAATCAATCCGCTATGGTGACTATCTTGACCTCTCTTTAATTAGTCTTCGATTTTGTTGAAGGCTTTTACACCTTTAATTAATACAGACAGTTACAAGACTTTTACAAATAAAAATTTTATTTCATCTATTCTGAAGTATAAACTATACAACAGTTTCTAGATATAGACATTTATAAAGTAAAATCTATCGGATATCAAACACTTAGAATATTTCTAAGGTGTGATGAGAATCTGATAGAAGATAGAAGCTTATATCAGATTTCAGTGATTTATTCAAGGTTATCAATCCGATGGTCTAAATCCGAATATATTGATTGTTTTCTTTTGAGAACTTCGGATGAAGACTTTGTTTGATGTTAAATCCGATTGAAAGATTATATCAGATGAGATCTTTTTGGGGCAATGAATTAAGAATATATTTCTAAGTGTTTTGTGATCGGATATCTATTTGTATTATTCACAAATTCGATGGTTGAGGCTAACAATCTCCCCTATTTGTCAATAGTATAAATAGATGTATTTTTAAACAAAATACTTGGAAATAGAATGGTACCAAAACTCATAAGCGAAAAATTCAAACTCATAAATTATGTTGATCCATTTTTGGATTCTTTTTCCCTTTTTCTGTCTTTTTTTTGTTTTCTTCCACTCTATTCTTTTCTTTTCTTTTCTTTGGATTACAAAAGGTAATACATCTAAAGCATGTAAAATAATAACATAGAGACAAGTAAATCAAACTTTCTTTTATACCTTTAAGATATAACCAAAAGATGTTTTACAAATGATCCAGATCAAAGTGTTTTGGGCGTTGCAGATAAAGATGATCCGTTTTGATTCTTATGGTCACTACTCTCTTAATTTCTTTCATTTGGATTCTGTCTTCTTCAGTGGTAAGTTTACGTTTTCCTTTGTCTCTTGTCCTCCCCCCAAACTTTTGGAAACCTTTGCTTTCTCTCCCTGGGTTGATAAGATTATTTCTTTTTCAATATTGCTGGAAGTTTTTATCTTCTCCCCCTTCAGCAATACTGGTAGAAGCAAGAACATCATCAACTTTGGAGGTTAGTATCCGAAGAGATGAAATGATACAATCTTGAGAGATTTTGATCTTAAGGAGGCGTGCCCTGTCTTCACTGGTGAAAATGTGGTCAAATATGTGTCTTCGGATCTGTTGACTCTATAAATAGCTTTGAATTGTTCAGTTTGATTGTTGACTTTGGAGTTCAGCTTATCCAGAGAAGTGACAAGACAAAGTAAGAGATTTGAGGCAATCTCAGTTGGCATTTTTTCAGTTTGTGCGATCTTCTGAGTAGACAAAAGTTGAGATTGTCTTATTTTAGATACTTGTTGCTATAAATCCATCAGTTGTTGATGAAATGATGGTGAGGCAAGTTCTTAAGGTGTTGGTACTGAGGTTATTGGAGGGATGAAAGAGGTGGAAGACTGATGGAGCTTAAATGGTAAAGAAGGATTAGGATCAGAAAATAAAATCCTTAACTTTGAGAGGATCCAAAGATTCAATATTTTCGAAGAAAATATTTGAGGGTTGGGGAGGGGTTTAGACGCTATGGGTTGGATGTGGCTGGGAGAAAATGCTTTGATAAGAAAGTCAATTTCGGAGGGTGCAAAACTAACTCTCGGTGATTCATGGAAAAGTGAAGATGTATCAGAGAATGCGGATAAAGCAAAATCATTGTCCCAATTTAGGTTGAAAAGGGAAGTGGAGATGTGGAAAGACACCAAAGGTTCAGTTGTATCATTATCTCCGAAAGAGGTAGGGAAGGATGGTTTTGATAAAGTGAATCAATATCCAAATCCGACAAAGGTTCAAGAAAGTTAACTCTGTCGGATGGGGATTTCAGCAGAGAAGATGAATCTTCATTGGAGATGCTTCTCCATAAGTATGCAACTTTTGCTTAAAAAAATCTTAGTTGCATTCCGACAGGAGACGTCATTCCATTGAAGACCCTGATTTTGAGCAAAGATACACATACCTGTGGGGATAGCAGGATCCGATGGATAGATAATGTTATGAACGGATTGGAAATGCATCCGAGTAGCATATAGATCAAATGACAAAGAAACTATTGCCTTATGTTCTAGTTTATTTAGGATGATGAGGGACACAAATCAGATGTAAGGAAGTTGTCTGTGCTTACGACGTACGGTGATCTTCATGAGGTCATTGAAGAAATATAAAACAAAGTTTATATTTCTTTGAAAGATGAGGGAGTGAGCAAGTCATGTGGTGGAACTAGGGATTTGATCGTAACATGTAGTCTTGTTGCTCAAACAGAAGGTGAGTTGATAAAAGAAGAAATACCAAACACTGCTCATATTTTTTCGAAGTGGTGTCCATGTGGAAGAAGCCTTTTCAACAGGTTTTCTGTATTCAATCACCATAAGTACATCTTCAAGATTAGAATCTGTAGGAGGGTTGTCAAAAAATTGATCTTCGGAGCAAGGTAGTTGAAATACTTGAGCTAGATCATTTGCTGAGAATGCAAGGTCATTTTCAGATAAAATGCTAGTACATATTTCTTCTGTCTCTACATTATACATGCATGATCTCCGGAAGTTCTCAAGAAGAACTTGACTCATTTTAGGGTTTATGGTGAGAGCAAACCCTACAGGACTTTTTGAGATGAAGTCCATGATGATGTGATGATCACGAGAACCATCACATTTTAAAAGATAACCAATGTAGTTCGTACTCTTGATTTCAATTGGTTTGAGAGGAACATTTGACGAAGATGATGCCTTGAAGAAGGAAGCCATTGAAAAGAACTTTTAGAAGAGAATAACACTCAAGCGGTTGGTTATTTGTCTTCGGTTCCCAAATTCGTCGTTGAAGTAATCGTCAATCATAACCAAAAAGCACTTGTTATGCAAAACTACGAGTTAGCAATGCATTATGTAAAAATGTGTCGTACTTCTCACCACAGAGGGAAATTGCACATTAAATCGACATGTGGAAAAGTGTCAGTTTCAACGCAAATACTTATAAGTCAAAGCGAATTTGTTAGGAGCAATCAATCCCTAACACAAAATGTGTATAATATTATGAAAGAATTTTATAGAAAATGAATTATTTTATATAAAATCTAAAGTATAAACATATAAACAATAAACCACTTGATAGAAATATGTAAATCTTACTTGAATTTGCAAATTCTTGTAAAAATTGAGCCCTAAGGCTTCAAGACCATCTTTAATGATATATATATATATATATATATATATATATATATATATATATATATATATATATATATATATATATATATATATATATATATATATATATATATATATATATATACACACTACTAGTTGATGTATCCACCCGATGCTACAATTTACATCTCGATTTAAAGTCAAGAACTTGAATCCCAATCTTACGTCCTACTTTGTCTTATTTTTATGGTATTAACATTGCTATCACCACATATGTAAATTCAAGGTTAACACCTTAATATGGCTTGATGTTTATATAGAGATTTAAGAAATTGTATATATTTGGATATATTTTTAAGTTGGTTAGTTCAAATGTAGAGATTTAAGAAATTGTAGATCTACCTTTTGAATTTAATGAAATTTAATAATACGATCTAAATGTTTTATAATATGGTATAGATAGCAAAGTGTTTGCGTGAGATTGAAAGTATAGTCTTGATTTTGTAACACCCATATTTTCGCCTTGATAAGTGTTACGTAATCTAAAACAATTCTCCAAAATACTCCAAAATAACAGCTAAATTAAAACCGTTTACAGCGGAAGACTTTAAAATAATAAATATGTAACTAAAATGCTAATCCGTCCCATACCGGATTGCGTTACAAATTTATCTACCATAGATGACTGAACATAAATATTGAACTTAAATGGGCTAGGCAAGTCTTTATATGTGCCCTTTTTCCCTTGTCCAACCTGAAACCTTCTGTCTCTGAGATGCATACTATAGTCAGCTTATAAAGCTCAATGAGTTCATGGTTTGCGTGAATAAAAATCACATCACATCATACATATCAACTTGTAAACTATGTATCATATAGTATGTGTTTTCTTAAAAACATGCAACATTGAAAGAAAAGGGATCTCATAAATTGTCTCGCTGGGTAAGGGTCATTTTGTCACTAACATTCCCTGGGTTGTCAGACCTGCACCTGTCTAGACACCCATTACGGGGTCGTGCCACTTGTGTGACTTACTGGTCAAATGCCCACGCGTTAAAACCGAGCATAAAACTTTCATATGAACTAAAACACGCAACATTGAAAGAAAAGAGATCTCATAAACTATCTCATCAGGTAGGTGTCTGTAACACACTCAAATTTGGTAAGAGCAACTAATTAAAAACCTCGGTATAATATCAAATAAAAGACAAAACTTCCACTTGTAAATCAAAACCGCATATACCTCAATTATATAATTCGTCAGATAACCTCAACAAATACAAACTCCAATAATTTACAAGGACTAGACTGAAGTTGGGTGTTACTTAACCCAAATACAAGTTGCTCTTCCCGAAACTATTGCGGAAGACTTCTGTTATTCCAGATAATAATGAAATCAAGATGACACAACGTAGTTCAATCAATTTCCATTCTCATTTTTTTAGAGCATAAATATGTTGGATGCAAGATCATAATTTTTGAAGACTGAATGTCAAAGTACAAGAAGTTAAAAGCTGGAAAGTCAATTCTCAGTGAAAGTCAAAGTCAGAGTGTAATAAAAGTCAAAGTCAATTTGTATGTGTTTTTGTTTCTTTGTATTTGTGGCTAGGTATAAATAGTGTTATTTTGTTTTTAATAGATATATGACTAGAGGAATTCGTATTATGAGAGAAAGAGAGTTTTAGAGAGAGAAAGAGACGTGTAGAGAGAGAAAGAGAGAGACAATTTGTAATCGTTTGAATTTTGAATTGAAATTGAAACAGGTAGTTTTAATAATCTTGTTTGTGTTGATTAATTGTAATTAGAAACTTGAATCAGGGACACACAATTGGTATCAGAGCAGATCTAATTGAAATCAAATCAAGAAAATGAGTTCGTCACTGTGGTCTTAGAGTTCAGATTTAATTTTGAGTTTTCGTGTGAATTTTGAGTTGTAATCGATAAGTTTGTGTTCGTATAGTGAAATCGATCAAAATTGTATAGGTTTATTTGACAATTGCACTGTAATCGATCTTGAATTGTTGTTTTTGTCAATTTTGAAGTTCACGAGTTCACGAGTACTGTATTGAATCAAATTGTATTAGTTTGTTAATTAGATTGAAATTCATTGCTAGATTTTGGTTCTAGGTGTGTTAGTGGTGTAGTTGTCGAAGTCTCAGATCAAAATTCGAAGTCTAGATGTGTTTTTGGTTGATTCAGAGACGTTTATTGAACGAGATCTGAAGAACTCTCAAGAATCTTGAAGAACTCGTAAGATTCACGAAGAACTCGCAGAGTTCATAGATTTCACAGTTTGTCTCAAGATTTCGCAGAAGCATCAGAATTCGCATTGTGAAATTTTTTCTGAAAAATTCTTAAGGATATAATTCGCAGTCCTCTGTATTACGAAATGCACAGAATTCATTAATGTGTCTTTTGCGAATTTCATAGAATTCGTAAAGTGTTAAATCCTGAAAATTATTAAGTACAGAATTCGCAGATCTGTATATTACGAAAAGTTTAGAATTCGCAAAGGGTTTAATCTGAAAATTCTAAGGACAAAATTCATAATTGTCTCTATTGCGAATTGCTTAAAATTCGCAGATCAGTGTATTGAGAATTCCTAGAATTCGCATTACTCTATCTTGCGAATTGTTCAAAATTCGTAGGTGTGGAAATTTTTTTAAGTAGAGAATTCGTAAACTTCTATCTTACGGATTCTATCATTTTTCTTGCTTGCGAATTCTGTTTGAAAATTTTTAAGCTTGTGAATTCTAAGTCTAATCTTGCGAATTCTTTGTGTTTCAAGTATATGTTGCAAATTCTGTGTATCTTCTAGTGTCCTGCGAATTCTAGACTTAGTGGATTTCAGAAATTCCTTTGTCTAGTTCATTTCAGTGTTATTCTATATTCTTGTGATTTCTATTGGACTAATGGTCAATTTCAAGTTTCTTATTTGCATATTATTGAATCAGGATGACTTCCAGAGACGCTCTTTCAATTGGCACTGATGTCAAACCCCCTGTTTTGTTTAAAGGGGAGTATGAACAATGGAAGGAGCTTTCTTGATTTTGTTGGTCGGCAAACAAATGGAGAAAACATTTTATCATCAATCACAGATGGTCCAATGAAAAGACCTACTGAGGAGATTCCTGCTGAAGGTTATGAATCAGATGGAGTTCAAAAAACAATGAGAGTTGAGAAAGATTTTGCTCAATTCACTGATGAACAGAAGAATCGGTTCAATGCTAATAAACAAGCCAAATCTTTACTATTACAAAGCATGACAAATGAGATCTATGTGAAAATAGACAACTACAATGCAACTGCCAAAAATATGTGGGATCAGCTACAGAAAATGATGATGGATTCAAAGGTAGGAAACCAGATGAAGGTAGCTAATTGTATAAACAACTACGAAGAGTTCAAAGCGAAGGATAATGAGAGCTTGGAGGAAACATATGGGAGATTTGTTCTTCTATTGAATGAGCTTTCCAAGAATAAAGTCACAAAGAAGCAGATAGAAAACAATGTCAAGTTTCTCAGTGTTCTGCAACCTGAATGGAAGAAACATACTAGAAGGATGAAGCAAATGAAAGATTTGAGTGAGATACCTCTGTATGAAGTGTATGAGACACTAAGACAGAATGAAGAAGAGGTGGAAGAGAAAAGAGTTGAAAATAAGAAAGATGTGAAAGTTTCTGATCCAATAACACTTGTAGCTGGAGAGAAGGAAAAAGAAAAGAAAGAGAAGAAGAAAAAGAAGAATATCGTTATTTCTAGCTCTGAGTATGATTCTGAATCCGATGGTGATGATGGGGAGAACCTCAAGCGGCAATGCTTTTACTGACCCGAGCTTTTCAGAAAAAGTTCTACAAGAAACTAGGGTCAAACTCACAGAGGTATTCTTCTACGGGATCGAAGAATCATGAGCATAGAGAAAGAGTTGAGGGTAGAAGGTTTGAAGAGACAAGAGTTGTTGAGAAAAAGCCGGAAGAGAAGAAGAAGTATGTGAATGATTATACCAGTTCTGAGAAGAAAGCTAATGATCTGATTAAATGCTACAACTGTGTCAAGGTCGGACATTATGCAAAAGATTGTCGGAAGCTGAAGGTTCGGAACTCGGAATACTACAAGAACAAAATGCTCTTGGCCAAGCAACAGGAAGCTGGCAAGACATTAATGGCTGAAGATGAATATTGGTTAGATCATTCAGATGTTGAGGAAGAGAAAGAAGAAGAAGCTCACTTGTGTTTGATGGGCAACACAGTAAAAGATGATGATTCTGAAGATGAAACAGCTGATGAGGTAATGCACTTAACTGAAAATGATTTTATGACCAAATTGGAATCCATGATGGTCGAACTTCAAGATCTTCAATCTAAACTGAAAAAGGAAAAAGACAGAGTTGGTAGGAGAAATCAACAGATCTTTGAGCTTTGTCGGTCCACAATACTATCAAGTTCTTATCAAAACAACAACATATATGATTACCAACCTGTTTGATTAATATTCAACGATTACAAGGTTTGGTGTTTGACACTTTGAAGCTCTCGATGTTCTCTCTGATTTACACCTTTTATGTGTGTGTTAATATGATAGTTGTTAGAGAGAGTTGAGAGATCAGATGAGATATTCTCATCTACCTAACATTACAAACATAATAGCTAAAATAGATATTATGTAAACTAATATAATATCTAAACATAATATCTAATAAGCATCTAATTAAAAGATACCCTAAGATATTAAAACTAACTTTGACAACTTATTACAAATGACCCTAGACTATTGTTGAGAGTGACTTGTCAGCTTTTAGCTTCGGATTGCGATCTTCGGATTGGATGATCTTGAATCCAATAAGACTGTGCTTTAACAATCTCCCCCTTTGGATCAAGATCATTATTAAAATGATTTAGCAATTTAATCTTCTCTTTCAGCTCATAATAATGCAATCTCTTTCTTTAGATCAGAATGCTTTAGCAAAGTATCTTCAAAGAAAATTTATCTGAAATCAACATGTCTTCAGAATACTTTGATCTCTCGCATTTCTTGGTTAGCTCTTCTCTTTTTCAATGTCTCTTGAGACATAACTTGTAATGGACATTTATTCAGACTTTAGGTTCTCCCCCTTTTTGATGAAAAGTGCAACGACTACATCAAAACTCGGAGTAAGAAATGTCTTCCATTTGGAGCTTCTGATCCGTCAATTCAAAAGATATTCATCCAGATCTTTGCAAATCCAGACAAAAGAAACGTGTAACACCTGAATCAACTATGGAATCAGTTAAGATGCATGTCAGTAACACTAAGTCACTGTGTGTAACAAATACACATTAGAAAAGAGCTTTTTGATGTTCACTCCCCCAGGGCTTCCATTCAATCATCGAAACACCACAATGGTAATTTCTATAAACGTTATGACAAAGAAACAAATTCCTTGTGTGTTCGTGCTTGTGATAGAAAGAATTAAGCACGGATGATTGCTTATTGGCTCAAAATTGTGTAAACCACTGAGACAACAGTAAGTTAAACACAGACTAAATGTGCATGATTGAAGTGCGAAGGTGGGGCAGACTTCCTTCTTTTCCATATCCAGATTTTCCAAATGAAAATCAGATAGCAAATGTGCTGCTTCCCCTTTGAAAATGTGAAACACTTTCCTGTTAAGAAGAAAATGAGTAGTTGGTGAGGTTTGATCAAGAGTTGGCATGGGCTAGTTGCCTGTTTCAATAATGATCACCAAAGAATTATGAAACATTAGAAATGTGGCTGCCCGACTCAGAAAAAGTTGGTGCAGAGTTGTGATATTCTTTTAACTCTGTTCTCACACGCTCTTTCTTTTAAACATTAAGCTCACTCTAACCAATTCACACTCACTTCTCACACTCAATCACTATGGATTAACTTCTTGGGTAGAAATCACTGGTAAGGTGATTCCATAGAAGTTTATGTAAGTCCTAGCACAAAGAAATCATGTTTTCCTATGATGCATATGATGCTCAATATGGTTTAACTATCTCAGTTAAAGCACAATGTAGATCTTGAAAACATTTAAAAGTCACACTTCCAATTCATGAAATCGGTTTAAGATTCGGGAAGTGGTTTGAACATGTAAGAACAATGTTTTCTATGATTGAAAGTTGTCCACATTTCAACCATATTTGAGATGAAGATAAGGAATGATACCTTTACGTGCGATCTTACATCTCATGAAGTAAAGCTTAAAGTCATAAAGATATGATCTTGTAAGCATCTCTCAAAAACTGCAAAAGTCTTATGTCTCAGTCAAAGAGAACTTATTCACTTAAAATGAAATGACAAAAAGCAGTAAAACGATTAAAGTACGAGTTCTGATCAGAAATAATCAGAAGTCATATCCATACTCCTTTGACTTGAGTAGCTCCCCCTAAAATCATGCATTACAAAAAATTTGACATAAAAGGTAAATGCAGAAATTTTATGAGCTCCCCCTCAAAATAACAATGATTATCCTCGGAGTTTCTTCTCACACTCCCCCTTTGATCATGAACAGATTGTTAATGTGCAGATATCTTGCAGAAATGAAGAAAATGATGAAAAATTTACAATAAGACACTTTAATAGGTAACCACAGATTATGTCTTAAGATTTAGCATACCAAGCTTAGAGACAAGAAAATTGAATCTCTTTTCATCTAAGGGTTTGGTAAACAAATCTGCAAGCTGATAATCAGTTTTTACAAAGTAAATTTCAATTGTTCTTTTTTCTACATGATCTTTTATAAAATGATACCTGACATCGATGTGTTTGGTCTTTGTATGCTGAACAAGATTAGCAGTTATCGCGATGGCGCTCTTCGAATCACAGTATATCAGGATATGGTTGAAGTGAAAACCATAGTCTCGCAGTTGAGTTCTCATCCACAAGACCTGAGAACAGCAGCTAGCAGCAGCTACATATTCTGCTTCGGCCGTTGAAGTTGAGACACATAATTGTTTCTTCGATGCCCAACTGACGAGTTTATCTCCGATGAACTGTACATGAACAGACGTGCTCTTCCTGTCTAACATGCAACCATCATGATCTGCATCTGTATATGCTGTTAGTTCAAAACTAGTATCTTTAGGATACCATAGACCAAGATCTGCAGTCCCCTTGAGATACCTAAAAATGCGCTTAACGGCAAACACATGGGATTCTTTAGGATTAGCCTGATATCTTGCACATAGACATGTTGAAAACATTATATCTGGCCTACTTGAAGTAAGATACATCAAAGAACCTATCATCCCTCTATAAGTCCTAGCATCAACATCCTTTCCCGAAGGATCGGTGCCAATTTTAGTACCTGGTGCCATTGGGGTACCAATCGGTTTAGAACTTTCCATTTTTAACTTCCGAAGAATATCCATAATGTATTTAGACTGATTGATAAAAATCCCCATTGAAAACTGTTTGACTTGTAATCCAAGAAAGAAATTCATCTCTCCTATCATATTCATCTGAAAACGTGACACCATAAGGTTTGAAAAATTCTTACAGTATTTTGGATTTGTAGAGCCAAAGATAATATCATCCACATATATTTGAATTAGAATGATATCGGCTTTGTCCTTTTTCAGGAATAAAGTGGTATCGACTGTACCTTTTGTAAAACCTGACTTGACCAAAATTTAGATAATACCTCATACCAGGAGCGAGGAGCTTGTTTCAGTCCATAAAGAGCTTTGTCAAGAACGTACACATGGTTCGGTTTCTCTTGGTTGACAAAACCTTCTGGCTGCGAGACGTAGACTTCTTCTTTGAGAACGCCATACAGAAATGCAGTCTTCACGTCCATTTAAAAGACCGTGAAGTTCTTGTGGGCTGCGTAGGCTAGAGACATTTGAATTGCCTCTAAACGCGCCACTGGAGCATATGTCTCGTCGTAGTCTATTCCTTCCTCTTGCCTATATCCTTTGGCAACAAGTCGTGCTTTATTTCTGATAACAGTACCATCTTCATTTTTCTTGATCTTGAAAACCCATTTCGTACCAATGATGGTTTTACCTTGAGGTTTGGGTACGAGTCTCCATACTTTAAGTGCTTCGAATTGATTCAACTCTTCTTGCATTGCAGTTACCCAATCTGAATCAGCAAGTGCCTCAGATACGCGAGTAGGCTCAAACTTGCTCAGAAAGGATTCATGCATACACAAATTAATTGAAGCAGACCTAGTTTGCACCGGTTTCGTTAGATCGCCAATGTTTTGGCTCATCGGGTGCTCTTTGGTCCATTTGTGTTCATGAGGGAGTGGATTGTATGTAGATAGATCAATATAAAAAGGAATGGGGGGTTCAGTTGAAGTAGATGGTACAAAAGTCTCAGTAGGTACAACTTAGAGAGGCTGTAGATCAGTCCGTATAGAACAACCTACTGATTCAGCAATTTATGTAGCTTCGTTATTGATCACAACTTCAACTATCAGAGATGGCATTTGAACTGGAATTTCTTGCTGGAACGTGGATTCAGATTCAGTAGCAATATCTGAAATGGTTGGATGAGTAGTTGTTGTGTCTTCCAACCTGTCAACCACAACAGATTTCTTGACATTAGATCCAAGATATTCATCATAAAACATTTCAAATAATAAATCTAAATAAGATAAATGGTTAGTAGACATTGATGCTTCATCTGATTTGTTCGCTTGAGATGCAGGTTCTGGACTGACTTGCCCAGAAGCTAGTACTCCTGTTATCATGGGTTATGAACTGTGTTGTTCAGAAGCCATATCTTCATCAAATGTGACGTTGACACTTTCGACAACTGTCTTTGACTTCTTTAGATATACACGGTATGCAGTAGATGTAGAGGAATATCCAATGAAGATGCCTTCGTCCGCCTTGGCACTGAACTTGTTCAGACTCTCTCTATCATTTAGAACGTAACACTTACACCCAAATATATGGAAATATTTGATTGTCGGTGTTCGGTTGTTGATTAACGCATAAGGAGTCTTCTTGAATCTGCGGTGTATCATGGATCGATTCTGAGTGTAGCACGCAGTCGATATGCAACAACTCTAATGGACCATAGAGATCCATATGCAACAACTCTAATGGAGCGTTTGTACTCGGTTCAGGCTTTGGTTTATGTGGAGCTCTCTTCATCTTTCCCTTTTCACATGCTGCACAAAGGTGTTCTTTTTCATACTTCAGCTCTGGAAGTCCTTTAACTAACTTCCCACTGACCAGTTTGTTGATGTACCGAAAGTTGAGGTGAGAGAGTCGTCGATGCCATAACCAACTTTGTTGCATCGAGGCTTTAGAGAGTAGACAAACCTGCTTGTCAGTCTGGACGTTTGACAAATTGATTGTGTAGAGGTCGGACTTTCGAGTGTCGGCCAAGAGTTCCTGGCCTTCTTCAGTGCGAACAGAACACCTCTTGGCTTTGAAATTGACCTCTAAGCCTTTGTCACAGAACTGACCTATACTGAACAGGTTGTGTCTTAAGCCTTCTACATAGCTCACCTTTGTGATCGTTACTTTGTCGTGTACCATACCACCATAACCCAGTATTGGTGAAAACTGATCATTCCCAAATCTAACTATCCCACAATATTTATCTGTATAATTGGATAACATCTCTTTTTGTCCTGTCATATGCTTGGAACAACCGCTATCCAAGTACCACATATGACGGTTCTACATAAGAGAAATTACGAAACAAGATTTAGATACCCATAAAACAAAAATTGGAGTAAAGACTTTGAGTATTGAAGTTCGGGTCTTGAACTGATGTATTCAAGATCCATTGTTCTTTGAGGTACGAGTCCTAGACTGATTTGTCTATAAGTCATATCTCGTTGAAGTACGGGTTCTAAGCTGAATTGCTTAGAAGCCTCCATCTTGACATTTAAGTCCGGGTTTTGAACTGATTTGTTCAAAAGCCTATTTTCTATGCTCCCTCTTAAACTTTGGGTGCCTGCAACACAAATTTAGATTTTGGTACCCACTGGTATTTGGGTCCAACTGTGTTAGCAAATGTTTTAGGTACCCATTGAAATTTGGGTCCTTTCAGCTTCTGAGAATCAAATGAATCAAATGAATGATATGAATGCACATGATAATTTCCAAACCAAACCTCAGAATCTTGACAAGAAGTAGACACATGTTTATCATAAAAAGAAGACTTTCTAGCAGATAAAGATAACTGAAATAATTGCTTCATAGAATATTGTTTGCGAGAAACAACTAGTTTTGGTTTCCAAATACCAACATCAACAATTAAAACATATTTACTAGGCCAAGTCTTATTACAATTAACAGTACTAAAAGATTTAATAGTCTTGTCAGTCTCCTGTTTGGGTTTCCATAGAGATTTAACTCCTGGCGATTTCTTGCTCAGATCTGAAACAGTTGAAACATGTGAATTAGACTTTTTAGCAACAAACGAATGCATCTTCTTCGGGTTACCACTAGTGATCGGTTTCTATGAATGCTGAGATTTATTCTTGCCTTTAGCATTCTTAGTGTTCACAAAGACTGATTTATCAACTTTCGTTGATTTTGCATTTTTTTCAAGCATACTGGATTTTCCTAATGATTTCACAACAAAAGATGAATGGTTAGGAAGTTTCGCATTAAAGTCAAATTGATCAAAACAACCATCCAAACCACCGTCAGAGTTTAGAAAATCAAACCCTCCATCAGCTAGACCAAACTATCTTTAGATTTTGAAGCCTTAGAAATAACAACATTTTTAAACACAGTTAAAAAAACTTTTTGTTCAATATTCATCAAAAGTCTTTCATCTGTTAAAGAGTTCTCAAGTTCAGAAATTTTACTTTCCAAAACGAGAGGAGGGACGTAAATTTTACCTGTAATAGGCTTCACCTCCATTTCTTTTACAGAATAACTCTGAAAGAAGTCATTTGAAAGAGTTTTCTTTTGATATTTAGAATCATCATTATAACTATTATTCAACTTCGCATAATAAAATGGAAGGTGAATTTTAGCTGATTTCTTTCGTTTTTCAGTTTCTTTGGCTTCATCCTCTTTAGATAGACCGGTCCAGAAAACATTAAGATCAGGGATTCTTCGAGATAGTTTTAAAAATGTAAGATCATAAAGTGCAGGCACTTTAGATATAGCATTTTTAAGATAGTGAGGATTCTCATACCCGAGTCCCTAACTCTGTATTTCCTCTTTGGGTTTGTTTAAAGGAATTATTTGTTCAGTTTGACCTATTGTGTATAACTTCTCTTCCATTGCTTTTAATTTTGCAATTAAGGATTCGTTTTCTTTGGAAGTTGAAGAATGCAGTTTTGTAAGCTCGAAGAAATCAAACTCACTTTTTCTCAATTTAGTTTTTGTTTTAGTAACTTTTTGAAGAATTATAGTCTGTTCTTTGGCGCTGGTGTCAATGTTTTTGTGTAAGGTCTCAACCAATACTTTCTTCTCACCAACAAAATTACTAAGTTTCTGTATTGATTGGTTTTGTTCAAGAATGACACCCTTTTCTCGCTTAAGCTTTGACTCTAACTCTTCGAGTTTAGTCAACATAGCATGCATTTGACTTAAGAAATCTGAATGAGTTAAATCACATACCTCATTTTCCTCATCATCATCTGAAGCTGCTTCATCTTCTGTTTCCATCTTGCCCATGAAGCATAGATGTGCTTCAGCATCCTTCTCATCATCCTCATCATCTTCGTCTGAATGATCAAGCCAGTACTCATCTTCTGCCATTAATGCCTCTCCAGCCTCTTGTTGCTTGGCTAGAAGCATTTTATTTTTGTAGTAGTCTGAGTTCCTGACTTTTGGTCTTTGACAGTCTTTTGCAAAATGTCCAGGTCTACCACAGTTGTATCACGTTGGAGGTTCTGGATGCTTGATCTCTTCTGCCTTATACCTTCTCTCTTCAGGCTTCCTCTCCTCTATTCTCTTCCCTTCAAATCTATTTCCCTCAACCCTCTCCTTGTGAATATAATTACTCGGACCAGATGTATATCTCTGACTGTTTGAGCTCGACTTTGTGTAGAACTTCTTCTGAAAAGCCTTTGTCAACATAAGCATTGCCTGCTTTAGTTGTTCACAGTCGTCCGAGTCCGAGTTTACTTCAACATCATATAATTCAGTCATTATCGTCTTCTTCTTCTTTTGCTTCACAACAAGAGCAATTAAGTCAGTACTTGTCTTCTCATCCTGTTTCTTTTCATCTAAAATTTCATCCACCTCTTCTTTATTTTGTTTGAGGGTTTCATACACCTCATGAAGTGGAATCTCGTTTAGATCCTTGATTTGCTTCATTTGTCTAGAAAACCTCTTCCACTCAGGCTGGAGAATGCTGAGGAATTTAACATTCAGCTCAATTTGAGATTTAGTGACCTTGTTCTTGCTTAACTTGTTCAGCAAGGTCACAAATCTATCGTAAGTTTCTTCTAGAGACTCTCCAACTCGGCCTTTGAATTCTTCGTAGTTGTTTAGGCAGTTGGATATCTTCAGCTGGTTCCCAACCTTTGAACCTAGCATCATATTCTCTAGCTGATCCCACATCTGTTTGCCAGAGGCTTTATAACTGTCTATCTTCACATAAATTTCATTTGGAATGCCTTGAAGAATATAAGACTTTTCTAATCTATCGCCTTTTGCTCTCTTATAGTTATCACATTCGAGCTCTTCATATTTAAGTTCAATCTCTGTCACCATAGTTCCTTCCATACGAGTTCTCATAACAGGTGCCATATTTCCTTCTTCTAAGGATTTCCTGATAAAAACACCATAATTATGTCTTTCAATAAAGTCCATGAACCGATCCTTCCACTGTTCATACTCTCCCCTGAAGAGTACTGGTGGTTTAGCAGTTCCGATTGCTAGGGCTTCTCTTGAAGTCATTCTGAATAAAGACCAAGTCTGGTATTGGCGCAAAAGGAGGTTTGCGCGAAAGGTTGCTGGCGCAAAGTCGATTTGCGTGAGATGTACGTGGCGTGAAGTAATGCTTAGCGCTAGTAGAGGTTGGAGCAAAGTATGGTTTGCGCTACAAGGTGTTGGCGCAAATGTAAGTGAGATCTGTGAATGGCGCGAAATATTTGCACGAGACAAGGTTGGCGTAAGCTGAGGTTTGCGCGTAATTAGGGTCGCGCGAATTGAGGTTTGCATGAGTATTGATTGGCGCAAAACTGAAGTTTGCGTTGTCAGTTGGTCACGCGAAACAGAAGTTTGCGTGAAACGTTGATGGCGCAAAGTGGGTGGCGCAAAGTTCAAATTGAGCGAGTTCGTCCCTGTGTTTGAAAAAACGATCTGATTTCTCAAAATTAACCTGTTTTTCCACGATTAGCAGTCCCAATATGCAATAAAATGACCACTAACCTATCTAGAACAGATTGTAACCCTTTGATCTCGAAAACAAACACTTTTAGAAAATCCAATCGATGGAACAGTGCGTTTTTCAAGTCGAACTCAGACAACAAAAATCCCAAAATTGAACTCGATTTAAGCTCTATAATGAAATTAAACAACAACAACTCGATCTAGCACCTTTATCGATCACAACCTGATCGATTTCAACTCCTAAAACACACTTAAACTCGAAATCGATTTTGAAATGAAGAACATAGAGTCGTTCTTGAAAAAACTTGATTTGAATCTATATTAAGCTCTGATACCAATTGTCGGTCCACAATACTATAAAGTTCTTATCAAAACAACAACATATATGATTACCAACCTATTTGATTAATATTCAACGATTACAAGGTTTGGTGTTTGACACTTTGAAGCTCTCGATGTTCTCTCTGATTTACACCTTTTGTCTGTGTGTTAATATGATAGTTGTTAGAGAGAGTTGAGAGATCAGATGAGATATTCTCATCTACCTAACATTACAAACATAATATCTAAAATAGATATTATGTAAACTAATATAATATCTAAACATAATATCTAATAAGCATCTAATTAAAAGATACCCTAAGATATTAAAACTAACTTTGACAACTTATTACAAATGACCCTAGACTATTGTTGAGAGTGACTGTAAGCTTTTAGCTTCGGATTGCGATCTTCGGATTGGATGATCTTGAATCCAATAAAACTGTGCTCTGACAAGCTTAATAAATCAGTTATTGGGAACAAAGATTTAATTGATTCTCTACGCAAATCTGCTTCTGATTTTAAAAATGAAAATGATCATTTTGAAAGTAAGATTTCTGATTTTGAAATTAAATTGTCTAAGTCTGATTCAGAAAAGCAAGAATGTGTACTAAAAGCTTTTAAATTGCAGGTTGAAAACAAGACTTTAGAGCAAAAGGTAAATGGTTTGGAAGCAAAATTATATATTCGAGGTCAAACAGATCAAACTATTTTCTTGAATACACCTAATGAAGAAGTTGATTTTAAAGAAAAATGGGGACTAGGTTATGATAATCCTAATCACTTATAAAGAGCCATCAGAAAACAACCAGCTTTATATAATGTCAATTTTATGTATGCTGCTGCTAAATATTCTCATTTGAAACCCAAATTTGTCACCAAATCATCAAAGGAGGTTGAGGCAAAAGAAGATGAGAAAAGAATGAATTTAAAGAAACTACAACTACCATTCTGTTATGAAAGACTGAATGATAGTTATCATTCTCAAACACCAAATTTTTTTTCAAATGATTACTTTGCTAGTTATTCTTCTACTGAGATGGAGGCAAAACCTGTTCAAGCTAAAATTTATGTACCTCCACTCGTATTAGAAAGCAAAATAATTGAGCTCGAAAGCATTTTATCTGATGAAAGAATTTTGAGTAAATTAACACAAGATGTATTTTCTACTGTTTTAAAGAACACATATTTCCATTTTGAATCTAAAGTGTGTTCTCCATCTTCTAAAGTACCTCAAACTTCTGAGCCTGATTTTGATGATTTATTTGCGTCCGCAAATGATTTCTTAAATTCTGATGAAGGGTGTATAGAGAAAATTGATATGTTTGACTTTAATGCTCCACTTCCAAATCATTCTACTTTTGTGATTAATGGAGAAGCTTTACCAAGTGTTTATGAAAAAGGTGAATCATCAACTAAGGTTGGTGAATCAATTTCTGTGAATGCTGATTATTATACTAAGGGTAAGAAACATAAGAAACAACGCTGACAGAAAAGGAACAACACTGGTAAACACAAGAAAAACCAATCTCAGAAATCTGATTTTCCTAATAAATCTAAATTCTTTGTTTCAGATCTAAGAAAGAAAAGGTTTGAAGAGCGATCTGAATGGCGACCTAAAAAGAAGATTGATGACAAGGCAACATCAATTCATGATAATTCTTGTAATAGATCAAATAGTAGTGTGTCTGATGTAGTTGGTTCTGTTGCTTCTACTAATAAAAACCTTGTAACTTCTTACAAGCGATATTCTAATAAGCAATTGTTCCAATTATCTCTATCTACTACTAAATCTTATACTTATCGGTGGAATGATTTTGCTTATCATAATTATTCTAATGATTGGTTTGGATCTTATCACGTTTATTCTTCTAAACTAAATGTTTCAAAGAGTTTTCAAAAGAAAAGAGGATCCATATTCAAATGGATACCAAAATCTTACGCTAATGTGTTAGGACCCGTTTTTAAATGGGTACCTAAAATTGTTATTCCCTGATTTCTCTTGCAGACCCGTCATATGTGGTACTTGGATAGCGGCTGTTCCAAGCATATGACTGGGAAAAAGGATTTATTGACTAATTATACAGAGAAGTTTTGCGGGAATGCAAGATTTGGAAACGACCAGTTCTCACCAATCTTAGGATTTGGTGATGTTATTCAAGACAACATAACGATTATGAAGGTGAGCTATGTTGAAGGCTTAGGACACAATCTATTCAGTATTGGTCAGTTTTGTGAAAAGATTTAGAGGTGAATTTCAAGGCCAAGCAATGTTCTATACGAACTGAAGATGACAAAGAACTCTTGGTTGGTACTCACAAGTCAAACCTCTACACCATCAATTTGTCAAAGTTCCAGACAGACAATCAAGTGTGTCTACTCTTAAAAGCCTTGATGCAACAAAGCTGGCTATGGCATCGACGACTATCTCATCTGAATTTTTGTTACATAAACAAGTTGGTCAGTGGAAAGTTAGTGAATGGACTTCCTGAGCTCAAGTATGTGAAAGAACACTTGTGTGCAGCGTGTGAAAAAGTTAAGATGAAGAGAGATCCACATAAACCGAAGCCTGAACCTAGTACCAGTTCTCCATTAGAGTTGTTGCATATGGATCTCTGTGGTCCAATGCGAACACAAAGCTTAGGCAGAAAGAAATATGTTCTAGTTATCGTGGACGACTATTCGCGATACACGTGGGTCAAATTTCTATGATCAAAAGATGAGACGCCCGAAGTACTCATCACATTTCTGAAGACGATCCAGGTGAATTTGCAGAAACTAGTCAAGCTTCTCAGAATGGATAACGACACATAGTTCAAAAACAAAACTGTTGAAGAGTATCTCGAATCGGTCGGGATATGTTAGATTAAATTAGCCCCCAATTTAATTGAATGTTTTATAAAGAATTGTATTTTGGGCTTTTTAAATAGTTGTGTGGGATTGAGCCTTTTATTTGTAAATGGGCCCTATTTATTGGTGCCCATGGCTCACTTTGCTCATTAGGTTTTGGAGAGAACACTTTTCACACACACAGACTAATGAGAGTCATTTACATGTTTACTATGGTGTTCTTCCCATTTTCCCCTTCATCTTTGAAATCAAAGCATATGAGATGAGTTATTGATTATTATGTTCTTAATTTTCATCTTATCTCTACTTATCTATGGAGTATCTTCAATTGTTTGTCTGTATTGGGATCTAACAGGATATTACATCAATACTTTGCTGCTCATACGCCAGAACAGAATGGCGTAGTCGAAAGGCGAAATCGAACGCTAGTCGAGACCGCTCGCACTATGCTCAGCCAGTCAGACTTACCTCTATTTCTATGGGCAGAAGCTGTTTTGACTGCATGCTACACTCAAAACCGTTCCATGATACACCACAGATTTCAAAAGACTCTGTATGCTTTGATCAACAACCGAACACCGACTATCAAATATTTTCATATATTTGGCTGTAAGTGTTTTGTGCTAAACGACAGAGAGAGTCTGAACAGGTTCAGTGCTAAGGCAGACGAGGGCATCTTCATTGGATATTCTTCTACATCTGCTGCATATCGAGTATATTTGAAGAAGTCGAAAACTGTTATCGAGAGCGTCAACGTCACATTCGATGAGGAGATGGCTTCTGAACAAATCAGTTCATAACCCGTGATAACTAAAGTGCTAGCTTCTGGACAGATCAATCCAGATGCTGTACCTACAGTGAATAAATCAGATGTTGCATCATCGTCTAATACTCATTTATCTGATTTAGATATTTTATTTGAACTGTTTTATGATGAATTTCTTGGATCTAACGTGACTAAACTTGTTGTGGTTGACAGGATAGAAGATTCAACTACTAATCATCCAATCACATCAGATGTATCCACTGAATCAAATTCCCCGATTCAGCAAGAAATTCCAGTTCAAATGCCTACTCCGATAGTTGAAGCTGTAACTATTAACGAAGAGCCAGAAGTTGCTGAATCAATAGGGTGTATTGTAAGGACAGATCAACAGACTGGACATACTGTACCTACTGAAACTTCTGCACCAACTGTTTCAACTGAACCCCTCCCTCATATTGTGCAAACTGAAGAAGTTGATAGTGAATTTTTGGATGACAATCATGATCAATCATCATCTAATCCACTCCTTCATGAACATCGCTAGACCAAAGAGCACTCTCTTCACCAAATCATTGGAGATCTAAACAATCCGGTGCAAACTAGGTCAACAACTTTAAATCAATGTCTGCATGACTCATTCCTCAGCAAGATAGAGCCTACTCGCATATTAGAGGCTCTAGCTGATTCGGATTGGGTGTCTTCTATGCAAGAAGAGTTAAACCAGTTCGAAGCCCTAAAGGTTTTGAGACTAGTGCCAAAACCAGAAGGAAAGACCATTATCGGTACTAAATGGGCATTCAAAAACAAGAAGGATGAAGATGGTATTGTCATTCGAAACAAATCAAGACTTGTTGCCAAAGGTTACCAGCAAGAGGAAGGCATAGATTACGATGAGACTTATGCTACAGTAGCGCGTATAGAGCAATCCACATGTTTCTAGCCTATGCTGCTCACAAGAACTTCACAGTCTATCAAATGGACGTGAAGATTGCCTTTCTGAACGACATTCTTAAGGAGGAAGTGTTAGGATCTGATTCTTAACAAGAATAATGAAACTCAGAAACAATATTAAAGAAGTTGCGGAAAAACACTTTAATATTCAAATATCAATGTAACAGTAAAGTAGAAATCACAACTTGTAAACTTTATTGAATGATTAAAGTTACAAGCTTTAGCACAAAACCTCAATCTTGATGAACAGGCTCACCAAGACGAATTCTACTTCTCTAGAACTAGGGTTGTAAACCTTGAGGTCAATTCTCTCTCAAAACAAAAACTCATAATACTCGTGTAACAAACTATTCTGAATAATTCTATACATATATTGAAAATAAAAGATAATTACAAAACATAAAAGATCTTCAGTATATTCTTCCATGATTATCTTCAACCTTCCATGATTATCTTCAAACCTTCCATGATTATCTTCAAACCTTGATCTGTGCGTCTTACCAAGATTATCACATAAGCAGTATTAAGTCATAGCAGCATTAACACTCTGAGCAGTATTAATCTTCACCAGCAGTAGTAACTATGCTTAGCAGTATTAATTTCTACAAGCAGTAGTAATTTGGCTCAGCAGTAGTAACTTGTTTCAGCAGTAGTAACCATGTTGTACTGGCAACAGTAATCATACTTAAACAAATCTTCAGTTCCCAACAATCTCCCCCTAACTTGACTTTTAGAGAAGAGAAGTCAAGTTCTTCAGATGCTCCCAAAACTCCATTGCTCATAATCCTGTATCAGAATTCAGCCCCAAACTTTGATTAAGAGTTCTCTGGATCAAGTATCTTGCCATTTCAGAATATGGTGCACAACCAAGCTTTTTCTTCAACATAGCATGCAACTTTAGCCTGCTATGGTTGTAAACTCTATCCGATAAGAAGTATTCAATGTGATTTGTATCCATAGCCAGTGCATATACTCCACTTCTTTCATACAGAGTCCAACTGTTAATGGTTTTGAAAACATTTCTGATAACATGCTGAACTTCCTCTGGCTTGAATAACATGCATAGATATTCCATCACAAGTTTTGTAACTGGTATCCCTGGAGTTTTCAGCTTATCAGCATATAATTTCATCCCCACCTCAAACATTTCCTCTAAATCAGATCTGGAGCATACTCTTACAATCTTGGCCCAAGTAGGATACACTTCAAACTTGTCATCTTTCCTCTTAAGCCTGATATACTCCGTTCCATCTACTTCCATGATATCCCAGTGAATAATCTCAGGAGGCTTGACACCAACCGGTTCAGCTGTTATAGGCTCAGGCACTTTTTCCATCACCACCATGTACATATTCACATCAGAATTACTGGATGGTTCTTCCTGAGATTGAGCTTCCTGTTCATCAGACTTAGGTGCCCCTTCTTCTTCAGCTACCTTCTGTTCTTTCTCAGCTTCTTCCTCATCCACTCTAGGTTTCTTAGATGGTTTTCTTCTTGCCATCATTTTTGTTCTTTTCAAAGTCTTCAAACTTTCACCTAGAGTAGCTTCCTTCCTTGGAGTTTCTTGATCATCAGGAAAGGGTTTTTGTATTTGAATGTCATGCCTCTCTTTCATCTTCTTTTCCACTTCAACTCTTGCTTGGTCATTTCCTTGTAACTTAGTCATCTTTGCCTCATACAAACCTTTGATTTGATCAAATGACATTTTTGTGAACATTTCCTTTTTGACTCCCACAGCACCTTTGAGGAAAGTGATCATCTTCTTTCTCTCTTGAGTGCCAAGGTAGGTCTGTGAAGGTTTCCTCTTCTTTGCACTCATTTTGATCATTACAGGCTTCTTTTAAGTGCAGTTTTCTTCTGTGCCATCTCTGTAGCCAAACTCTTTTGATATACTTCATTAAGCTCTGCAGCTAGAGCTCTTGCTATCTTCCTATCTTTTTCCACTTGATCTTTTTCTGCTTGCTCAAGTTCTGCCTGAATTTTCTTAGCCAAAGCTTCATCTGACTCAATCAACTTTTGCTTTTTAAGTGGTTGGTCAGATTCCACTATCTTGGTTTTGCCTTTGTCCTTGCTTGCTACCTTATCAGCACTAGCTTTCTTGATAACCTCAGCATTGTCTTTGATGACAACTCCTTTGGTCTTTGAAGTGACCTTAGGAGTGTTATGTTTAGCCTTGATTAGTGCTTCAACTATCTCAATTTCTTCCAAATTTCTGCTAAGGAGGTCAGTTAATACCTCTTGAACAATTTTTGCTGCTTCATTTATTTCAGCAGCATTAACTGTTTCAGTTAATACCTTTTGAACAATTTCTGCTGCTTTCTCAAACACTGATTCTGTTTCTACTGCTTGTACATCAAACTCTCCCTCATCTCCATGTTTCTCCCCCTAATTCTTAGCATTCTCCATGTTGACCTCAGCTTCTGACTCCCCCTTTTTGGGAGCATCATCCACTGGGTTCCTTCTTCTGAGCTCAAATCTTTGCTTTGACCTTCTTTGAACCACCTTCTTAACCAACTTCTTTAAGGTGCTGATTTCTTCTTGCTGGTTGATGATGACTTTCTTGAGTTCATTTACAACCTTCTTGTGAGAATCCAGTTCAGTTGCCATGTTGGACATGGCAGAAATCAATTCCTGGTAGTCATATCTATCCTCACCTTCTCCAGGAGTGTTACCCCCTTTTGAGGGATCATTGGAATGTTTAATAGGGATCTCCAGCTAGACTGAAGCACCACCTATTCCCTTGGTTTCTAGGCACCTTGGACCTTTGAATGATTGCTCATTCAAAGTTTCCGTGGGGAAGGTCTTAGTGATGTTACCACTGGCCTCCTCTGTGCTAGCAGGAGTAGTGACAGCCTTCTCACCCACATGCTCATGCATCTCCTTAGTGAGCACCTCCTTGGGGTTGGGAGACACCCCAGTGGTTTCCCTATGGATATTCTCTAATGGATAATGCTCCATTAGAGGGCTTTGAGGTTCTGGGTTTGTAGGAGGTACAACAAGGGAAGGAGCCTTGTGTACCTTTCTCTTAGTATAAGTTTTGGATATAACTGGGGTTGGCTTAAGAACAAGGGACTGAGAGAGTGATATAGTGGTTGAAGGTTGGGTTTGGCTATCAGTGGGATGGTCTAGTGAGGGCCTTGACCCTGATGCCATACCTTCTTGGTTGTGGGACACCACCATCATTGTAGAGAACAATGGGGTGTCAACTCCTTCCGAGTCCTTGGTAGATCTTTTCATATTTGAAAAGACCTTACCCTTGGGGATTTTAGGTACATATACCGCATTAGACTGAGGCATATCCGTCAATTCAGAGGTGATAACTGCCTGGACAAATCTTGGATACATATAGAAACTCTTTTTATTATCCAAGTTTGACACAAGGTCATTGAAAATCATTTGTGAGAAATTATACTTTCTGACAGTGGACAAGCAGACCAAAGCATAAGCAATGGTACTACTGAACTGACTCCATCCAGTAGTTTTTTGAGAAATACAGTGCATAAGAGTATGAACAAAGAAACGCCATTGGGGAGAAAAGTTAGCTTTGTAAAATTTGAAAACACCGAGTTGGCCTTCATATCCCATTCTTGTGAGATTGGAAAACAAATCCTCATTAGAGATAGAGGTAATACCTGAGGCATCGTCTAGTCGTAGACTGATGCGAATGACCTCTTCAGACATTGTCAAGGGTTTGTCACACACCCTTGTCTTGATACACTGCATACCGTTTTCAGTAACCGCGGTGGCATTGGCCCATAATTGCTTCTGGTGCTCGATGTAAATCAACTATTTGATGGAATCCAACATCCTGCTTAGGCTTTTGAAGCATTGCGATCTCATTGTGTTCATCAATAAACGCCATGGATGCCATCTGGCTTGAGGATTCTTGACTGAAACACACTGGTTACTTGAGAGAAAAGAGTTAGAGAGAAGACGAACAGTATTCAAAGAGTCGTTGTGAGCTTTTAGGCGGGCAAAGAGGGTATTTATAGAATTCAGGAAAGAAGCAGTATTAACCCTAATTTCAGTTAAAGCAGTACTAACCCACTCGCAGTATTAACTGAGAGCAGTAGTAACTAACTAGCAGTATTAACTAACTAGAAGTATTAACTAACTAGCAGTAGTAACACTACCTGAAGTAGTAACTCAGACTAGCAGTAGTAATAATGAACCTGCAGTAGTAACTTTGCACTGGCAGCATTGAAACTGCACTGGCAGCATTAACGATACTTACACTGTTGAAGTTTGTGTTAGTCTGAGCAAGGAAATAAACTTCCTGAGAAAGATGATTAGTAGCACCAAAAAAAAATAAACAAATAACAGGTATACAAACACTTTTTAAACATGAGCTCATTCAGAGTTGATCATGCCCACACTTGTGACCAAGAAAGTGAATCTACCCACATCAAAAGCTTTAGTGAATAGATCAGCAAACTGGTTATCAGTATGAACTTTAGCAACTTGAATAAGCTTCTTTTCATTGCAGTCTCTAATAAAGTGATACCTAATTTCAATGTGCTTTGTTTTGGAGTGCTTGACTGGATTGTTAACAATGCTAATAGCACTGCTATTGTCAATGAGGATTGGAGTGTGAAGAAAGGTTACCCCATAGTCCAGCATTTGATTCTGAATTCATAGAACCTGAGAGCAGCAACTTGCAGCAGCAATGTACTCAACTTCTGTTGTGGATAAGGACACTGTGGTTTGCTTCTTACACTGCCAAGAAACTAGTCTTGCACCCAAAAGCTGACATCCTCCTGAAGTAGACTTTCTATCCATATTATCACCACCCAAGTCACTGTCTGAATATGAAATCAAGTCAAAAGTAGATTCATAAGGATACCAAAGACCTAATCTAGGTTGCCCTCTTAAGTATCTGAAAATCCTCTTAACCGCTTGAAGATGTGACTGCTTTGGCTTGACTTGGAATCTGGCACACACACACACTGGAAACATGATATCTGGTCTTGAGGCTGTGAGATACATGAGAGATCCAATCATTGATCTATAAAGATGGACATCAACATCCTCCCCCTCTAGATCAGCAGTGATCTGTTTGTGTGTTTCCATTGGTGTGCTTGCTGGCTTTGAGTCTGATAAACCATACTTATCTAGGATGTCTTTCACATACTTTGATTGACTTATGAAAATCCCATCTTTCTGCTGTTTCCCTTGAAGCCCAAGGAAGAAAGTGAGTTCACCCATTGAACTCATTTTGAAGCTCTTGTGCATCAACTCTTCAAAGTCTCTACACATCTGATCTTTTGTGGATCCAAATATGATGTCATCCACATAGATCTGAACAAGTAGGGTGTCCTTCTTACTTCTTTTAATGAAAAGGGTTTTGTCAATGATTCCCCTTCCAAACCCATTTTCCAAGAGATAGGTAGACAGAGTATCATACCATGCTCTTGGGGCTTGATGTAGACCATAGAGTGCTTTCTTAAGTTTGTATACTCTGTTAGGATATAATGGATTTTCAAATCCAGGGGGCTGACAGACGTATACTTCTTCATCAATTGTTCCATATAGAAAGGCACTCTTCACATCCATCCGATATACCTTGAACTTCATATATGAGGCATAGGCTAGAAACAACCTAATTGCCTCTACCCGTGCAACTGGAGCAAAGACTTACTCATAGTCTATGCCTTCTTCCTTAGTGTACCCTTGTGGTACTAGCCTTGCTTTGTTCCTGATTACTATTCCTCTCTCATCCTTTTTATTTCTAAAAATCCACTTGGTGCCAATTGCTCTATGACCTTTTGGAAGGTCCACCAAGTCCCAAACATCTTGCAATTTAAACTGTAGAAACTCTTCTTGCATGGATTCTATCCAACTTGAATCTTTCATTGCATCATAAGCCTTCTTAGGCTCAATCTGAGATAGAAAGCAAGAGAGTACTGTATGCTGTTGATCCTGCAAATCTTGAAGTTTGCTTTGATTCCTAGTCATCATAGGAAAACTAATGTCTCCTATTACCAGCTCAGGAGGATGATTCTTCTGAGTTCTTGTCTGATGACTAGGTTCTTCATTAATTCCCACATCTAAATTGGAGTCATTTAAGTTAGCTGAGGGGATCTCATCAGCTACTTCTGGCTCTTCATGCTCTCGATTCTCCTCATATCTTCTTTCTTCTTCACTCTGAATTGGTTCAGTAACAGTCTCCGTTTCACAGATTTCAACAGGGTTCATTGTAGGTATGGGAAAGATCACAGACTGAGGAATAATATCTTGTACTTCTTCATCCCCTGATCCTCTACTTCTTGATCCTGCATGATCATCACTACTGAAACCCAAAGAGTTAGTTAGTGAATCAATGTCAAATAACCACTGAGGACCTGAACCAATAGGATTTGGTGAGTTCTCATTGCATTTGACATTGTCACTTTCCTCAATTATTCTAGAAGAAGAATTAAACACTCTGTAGGCCTTACTCTGAGATGAGTAACCAACAAGAAAACCATCATCTGCTTTGCTATCAAACTTTCCTAAGTGAGTTTTGGTATTGAGAATGGTACAAGGACACCCAAAAGGTTTGAAAAAATCAACAAATGGTTTTCTTTTATTTAAAAGCTCATATGGTGTCTTGTTCTTAGGCTTGACTACTAGAACTCTGTTTTGGACATAGCAAGCAGTATTAACTGCTTCAGCCCAGAAAGTAATTGGAAGTTTTGAATCAGCTAACAGGGATCTAGCAGCCTCAATCGGTGTCCTATTCCTTCTCTCAACAACACCATTTTGTTGTGGAGTCCTAGGAGCACTGTATTGCCTCTCAATTCCTTTTTCCTCACAAAAGGTGTTTAGGTCAAGATTTTTAAATTCAGTACCATTATCTGACCTAATGACTTTTACCTTTTGATTTGTTTGGTTTTCAATTCTTAGAATAAAGGATTTGATCAGTCCACTTGTCTCATCCTTAGTCCTTAGAAAATACACCCAAGTAAATCTAGAGTAATCATCAACAATAACTAAGCAGTATGATTTCTTACCTATACTCATGACATTTGTAGGACCAAACAGATCCATATGCAACAGCTGAAGAGAAGAAGAAATTATGTTCAACTCTTTGGACTTATGAGAAGTTTTGTGTTGTTTGCCTTTGAGACAAGCAACACAATGATCATCACATGAAAAGACTTTTGAAGGCAGACCTCTTACAAGGTTGTTTTTAACAAGTTTATTCATTGTTTTAAAGTTCATGTGACATATCCTTCTGTGCCAAAGTGATGATTCATCCAAAGAGGCTTTTGAAACAAGACAGTTTAAGGATGAATCATTTGAAACAGTTTCCATATTCAAACAATAGACATTATCCTTTCTGGGAGTTCTTAGTAGTATCATCTTTTCATCAACTACCTTGAATCCAGGAGCAAGGATAATGCATTCTGAATCAGTGAATAATATACTATGCTTTTTGTCACAAACCTGTGATACACTTAACAGGTTGTACCTTAACTGGTCAACATAGTAAACATCTTCAAAGGTCATCTTACCTTTTGTTACATCTCCCTTACCACTAATCTTACCTCCATCTGGAGTATTACCAAAGGCAACCTGCCCTCCATCAATTTTCTTGAAATTCTTGAGGCAAGCCATGTTCCCTGTCTTGTGCCTAGAGCAACCACTATCAACATGCCAAATGCTCTTTCCCTTGAGCTGCTGGTTACCCTGCACATAAGATAAATCAATTAGTATTGACTGGGAACCCAAACCAAAGTGGTCTTGGGCCTCCCTTTCTCATCAAAATACTTACACTCCTTTTTGATGAGATTTTTAAATTTAGAATACTCTTTACTGGAGTAATTTGTCAAGATGATTGGTCTAGAAGCACAAACACTAGAAGCAGTACTAATTTTAGAAGTACTAACAGAGTTAGCAGTATTAACATCTGATGAAGTACTAACAATGTTAGTTTTAGAAGTACTAATACTCTCAGTAGCACTAACATTGATAGCAGAAGTATTGCTTCTGGCAGAACTATCTTTGTCAGCAACACTATTTGTGGTAGCAGTACTAACAGTTTTAGTGCTTTTGGGAACCCACATCTTGACACTCTCTTTTACAGTCTTTTTCTTCATGTGGCTTTTAGATTTAACAGGTTTCTTAGCCACATGGTTCCTTTCATCCTTCCTATAACCAAAGGGTTTTTGCACAGATCTTTGAAAATTTATCCTTTGGTTAATAGGATTAAAATAACAGTGCTTGGCAAGATGGTTCATTTTGCCACATATGAAACAAGGTTTTGGTCTGAAGATTTTACTCAGATCAAATCCTTGTTTCTGAGCCCACTGATTATTCCAATTTCTTTGATGGCCCCTCCTTTTATCATGTTTTAGGGGCTCAGACTTATTACCTGCAAACTGTTTGCAAAGAACAGGATTTACAACTGTAGGCTGCTTATAATGGACCTTTTTAGACTTTCCCTCAGTCTTCTCTATGTCATCAGATTTGACCCAATCCCTTCCACCACCCTCATTGGTAAGAATGTTATTTTCTAAGGGAATCTCACCACTCACAGTATTATCCTTACTCTTACCAGCTTCTTTCTCAGTCTTGTCCTTAACAACTACTTCATCTAAAGGATCTATCTTAGTGGCTCCCTCATGCAAGTCCTTCCTATCCTTGGTCTCTAGCAAGTCTGATTTAGGAGGGATGTAGTTGTTGTTGTATGGTGGTGGTGTGGTATTGTACCCAATTCCTAGTTTAAGATTATCATGGATTTGGACCTTTAGAATTGAATCCATGGCTTTAGAAGCATATGAAAACTTTTCCACATCCAGCTTAACCTTGGCTAGTTTTCCTCTCAACTTTTCATTCTCCTCTCTAGACTTTGTCAGTTGGATTTCTAGCTCATTTTTCTTCCACTTCCAGTAATTTGTATCATATGTGTGTTGAAGTTCATTGGCTTAGAAACCTTTAATTTGTTCCTCAAACCTCTCAACACTTTTCACATAGTCTTTTCTATCCTTTTCTAACCTCTTAAGGTCATCACTCATACTCTGGTTATGATCCGTGTAACTTTTAACAGTGTCTATACAAGTTTGAGTACAGAGATTAGAGAGTACCTCAGTTGGAAGATCAGATACCTCTGCCATGAGAGCTTGATTTTGAATGGCCTCTTCTGCTTGATCACTCCAGTCAAACCCCATTCCTTGTTGAGAAACAAGAGCTTGAGCAGAGTTTCTGTTCTAGTTGAAGCTTCCAGTCTCAGCTTGTTGGTGATTGTTGTGAGACACTCCAATTCTGCATTCCCTGGCAAAGTGTCCCTTCATATGACACTTGTAGCACTCCACCTTTGACTTATCAAAGCCTGCTCCATCTTCTCTTCTTTGGGAGAAGTTGTTCCTCCCACTCCTCTTGATGAACTTCTTCACCCTCATAGAAAGCATGGCCATCTGCCATTTAATATCCATCTCTTCAAGATCATTAGGATGAAGCTGTTCCAAGTCATCATTGATTAAAGAGGAGTTACCATGGCTAGAAAGAAAGGCTTCAAAAACAGATTCATTGCCTTTTTCTTGATTTACTCCATTAGCAGCATTAACTGATTCAGGGTTAGCAGTAGAATCAGTTGATGCTAAAAGGAGTGCAGCATTATGAACATATCCAGTAGGCTTCTTCTTTGCTTCCACCTCAGATTCAAACACTCTCAGATCATTGTACAGATCATCCAGTTCCTTTTCTTCCAATTTGTCATTATGTCTGAATGAAACAGTGTACATGGTCCATTCATCTCCAAGAGATCTGAGGAACTTTCGGTTGACATCATCTTGTTCCATCTGGACTCCAACAGTAGCCAACTCACCAATTAACTTATTGAATCTATCAAAAGTTTGAGTCATAGACTCATTCTTTGAAGATGTAAAATTCTTATATTGCTGCTTGAGAATATCCCTTTGATTCCTCTTAGTGCTCTTAGTGCCAGCAAATCTCTTCTCTAAAGCATTCCATAGAATCTGAGCATCAGTGCAGTGGTGAAACTGATGTTGATACTCATTAGGAATGGCCAAAAACAGGGTGCTTAAGGCTTTCATCTCCAATTGTCTCACTTTCTTCTCAGCATCAGTTTTTGGAGGTGGTCTTCTTCCATCTTGTCCAATTTTACCTTCATCAGAGGGACCATTCTCAACAATGTCCCACATAGAAAAGTCTGTAAGGAGGATGTACTGCTTGATCCTAATTTTCCACATGTCAAACTCATTAGGTTTGAGCATGGGAACCTTTGAAACAAGAGTACTGTTTGATTCAACTGTGTTGTCCATGATGAATGAAGGTTTCTGAGAATACTAAGCTCTGATACCACTTCTCAGGATCTGATTCTTAACAAGAATAATGAAACTCAGAAACAATATTAAAGAAGTTGCGGAAAAACACTTTAATAGTCAAATATCAATGTAACAGTAAAGTAGAAATCACAACTTGTAAACTTTATTGAATGATTAAAGTTACAAGCTTTCGTACAAAACCTCAATCTTGATGAACAGGCTCACCAAGACGAATTCTACTTCTCTAGAACTAGGGTTGTAAACCTTGAGGTCAATTCTCTTTCAAAACAAAAACTCAGAATACTCGTGTAACAAACTATTCTGAATAATTCTATACATATATTGAAAATAAAAGATAATTACAAAACATAAAAGATCTTCAGTATATTCTTCCATGATTATCTTCAACCTTCCATGATTATCTTCAAACCTTCCATGATTATCTTCAAACCTTGATCTACGCGTCTTACCAAGATTATCACATAAGAAGTATTAAGTCATAGCAGCATTAACACTCTGAGCAGTATTAATCTTCACCAGCAGTAGTAACTATGCTTAGCAGTATTAATTTCTACAAGCAGTAGTAATTTGGCTCAGCAGTAGTAACTTGTTTCAGCAGTAGTAACCATGTTGTACTGGCAGCAATAATCATACTTAAACAAATCTTCAGTTCCTAACAGGAAGTCTACGTATCTCAGCCAGAAGGGTTTGTAAATCCAGATAAGCCAAATCACGTCTACATCTTGGATAAAGCTCTTTATGGTTTGAAACAAGCACCTCACGCCTGGTATGATGTTTTATCTCAATTCTTGGTCAAGTCAGGTTTTTCAAAAGGTAAAGTCGATACCACTTTATTCATTAAAAAGGAAAAAAGCCGATATCATTCTTATTCAGATATATGTGGATGATATTATATTTGGCTCTACAAATCGTAAATACTGTAAGAACTTTTCAAACTTAATGGTGTCAAGATTTCAAATGAGTATGATGGGAGAGATGAATTTCTTTCTCGGATTACAAGTAAAACAATTTTCAACGGGGATTTTCATTAATCAATCTAAGTACATTTTTGATATTTTTCGGAAGTCCAAAATGGAAAATTGCAAACCAATTGGAACCCCAATGGCACCAGGTACAAAGATTAGCACTGATCCTTTGGGAAAAGCTGTTGATGTTAGGACTTATAGAGGAATGATAGGTTCTTTAATGTATCTTACTTCAAGTAGGCCAGATATAATGTTTTCAACATGCTTGTATGCAAGATATCAGGCTGATCCTAAAGAATCCCATTTATCTGCTGTAAAAAGGATTTTTAGATATCTGAAGGGGACTGCAGATCTTGGTCTGTGGTATCCTAAGGATACAGGGTTTGAACTGACTGCTTATTCAGACACAAATCATGATGGATGTATGTTAGACAGGAAAAGCACATCGGGTCATATTCAATTCCTTGGAGACAAGCTCGTTAGCTGGGCGTCAAAGAAACAACTTTGCGTTTCCACATCGACTATTGAAGCAGAGTATGTAGCTGCTGCCAGTTGCTGTTCTCAAGTATTGTGGATGACGACACAGCTTCGAGACTATGGATTCAAGTTTGACAAAATACCGATTTATTGTGACTCGAAGAGTGCCATAGCCATATCAGCTAATCCTGTGCAACATACAAAGACAAAGCACATTGATGTCAGGTATCATTTTATCAAAGATAATGTAGAAAAAGGTACAATAGAACTTTACTTTGTAAAAACTGATTATCAGCTTGCAGATTTGTTTACCAAACCTTTAGATGAAAATAGATTCAATTTTCTTGTATCTAAGCTTGGTATGCTAAATCTCAAGACCTAATCAACGATTACCTATTAAAGTTTATTTTTATTGTAATTTTTCATCATTTCTTTATCATTAATTCTGAAAGGATATCTACACTTTAACATTTTTGTTCATGATCTCAGGGGGAGTGAGACAAGATTTTAAGATGATCAACATTTTTTTGAGGGGGAGTTTATAAAATGTTTGCATTTACTTAACTGTCAAATTTTTGTGATGCATGAATTTAGGGGGAGTTTCTGAGTACAACAAAAGGAGTAAGGATATGATTTCTGATTACTTCAGATCAGAACTCGTTCTCTTAATGTTTTACTGCTTTATGTCATTTTATTTTTCAATAAATTTGTGAATAAAGTTGCTTTGACATAACTTTGAGACTTTTGCAGATTGAGAGAAGCTTGCAAGATCATATCTTTATGACTTGATGCTTGACTTAATGAGATTTAAGACTAAACGGACAGGTTTATTTCTTATCTTAATCTCATATATGGTTGAAAGAAGGACAACTTTCAATCATAGAAAACATGTTTTTAAATGTTCAAACCACTTTTGATTCTTACACGATTTCATGAATAAAGAAGTGTGATTTTTAAATGTTTTCATTTTATTTGTGCTTAAATGATTACAAACCGTGTGTTTCCAAAGATAAATACTTGCGTATTGTCTTTTCTATATACTCTCAAGTATTCACTCACACCGGTTTAATTTTTGATTGAATTTGTTATCACCATGTCTCATATTTGAACAAATTTTTCGATGGTGATACACCCCGCTAATATTTCAGAGAATGTTGAGCGTAATTTCATTTCGGAACGTTCATTTCAAGAATGTCTGTATTTTGATTCATATAGACAATATCCATTATTCTTAACCATAAGTTTTAATTGTTATATCATATCATTTCTGATCATTTTCATTCAATTAAGATTTTCAAACAAGTTTCTTGCATTCATGTCTATTCATTCAAATTACTTGTTTGAAATATCTTCAATGTTTAAAATGCTCATATCTTCATGATTATATTCTGAGCATACAAATATCTGACTTGTATTTGAGCTTTAACTGTTTAAGTTAAACCATTTTGAGCGACATATGCTTTATAGGAAAATATGGGTTATTTGTGCTAGGACTTAAATGAAACTTCTATGGATTCACGTTAACCAGTGTTTCCTACCCAAGAAATTAATCCATAGTGATTGAGTGTGAGGAGTCGAAAAGAAATGAGTGTGGTTTGTGCGTTGAGGTAAAATGGAAAAGAGAGTTTGGTTAGAAGTGCGCTCATTGATTAAAAAGAAAGAGGGTGAGGGATTAGAGTAAAAGAATATCAAACTCTGCACCAACTACTTTCTGAGCCGGGCAACCACATTACTAATGTTTCACAACTCTTTGGTGAACATTATTGAATTAGGTAATTAGCCCATGCCAAATCTTGATTAAAACCCCACCAACCACTCATTTTCTTCTTAAAAAGTAAATGTTTCATATTTTTCTGGGGACGCAACACATAATCTATCTGATTTTCATTTGAAAAATCTGGATATTGAAAAAGAAGGAAGTCTGACCCACCTTCGCACTTCAATCATGCACATTGAGCCTGTGTTTATCTACTGTTGTCTCAGTGGTTTACACAAAATTTGAGCCTTAATAAGCAATCATCATGTGCTTAATTCTTACCACACTTGCACGAACACACAAGGAAATTTGTTTTTCTTGTCATAACGTTCATAGAAATTGCCTTTGTGGTGTTTCGATGATTGAATGGAAGCCCTGGGGGAGTGAACATAACAAAAGCTCCTTTACAATGTGTATTCGTTATACACAGTGACTTTGTGTTACTGACAAGCATATTAACTGATTCATTTGTTGATTCAGGTGTTACACGAATATTTTGTCTGGATTTGAAAAGATCTAGATGAATACATGGTTATTAATCATCACTTCACTATGGACAACAAAGAAGGACGTTGTTTGGGTCGAAAGTCCACGATCACGACAAATGACATTTAATCCACATTTCACAGGTCTTGTATTAAGATAAGGTCCTGTCGACCAGACTCATATGCAACACGTGTCGACACTTCCGTAGAAGTTGGTCGAGCATCACATGACCATCGTAAGAATACTCTCGACTACGAGTATACTAGCGTACGACCCAAAGTTCTTTTCTTGTTCCTTTAATGCAGGTTTAATGTTCATAAAAGCCAACGAATATAACTGACATCGGACATCAAGAACATTTAAACAGCTTCGATTGTTACACCAAGAATCAATGACACATTTATGAAGATCAATGACTATAAATACCGAAGAAATACATTCCATGTGGACACCTGCAACCACACAGTTTACAAGCCATGCAAAGAATATTCGAAAGCTCTCTCACTCTCATTACATGATCGAAACACTTTATACATAATTTACACTTGTTATTAGTTTCTATACTAATATTTCGTATATATCGTGTGCAACATTGTAATACATAAGGACATCGCCCCTGTTTGGCGATCATAGTGCTCGACATCTTCCATTTGTTGTACGCGTTTTTTTCCTCGTTGAGGTTTTCCGCGTCATCAAATCTCTTGTCTTTTTATTTATATTATTGTAGCACGAATTGTCGTCTGGTTACTTTATTTAGTTTGATAAAGCTCCACACCGACCTTAAATCCTCTGAAGGACGATTTTTGGCATTAACAGTTTGGCGCCCACCGTGGGGCCCCATCTAGAAAAAATCCTCGACATCCGTATGTCGAACTAACAATTTCCATGAGTGTATTTTTTCTACAAAATAATGGTAACTCCTCAAGGAACCCAGGAGCAAATAATAGCCTAGATGAACATGGAATTGACAGTTGCACGTGTCCGCATCGATGCTGAAGAAATCACGTCATTAAGAAATCATAATGTTAGCAACGCAGCGAGACCCTCTAACGGCCTTGGTGGCTTCAACATGTCTTGGTACGGACCTCCACTCCTAAACTATCCAAGACCTCATTTCCCTGGAATACCTATTCAACCAATGCCGACGATGCCACCGTCGCTTCTACCATTCTTTCACTCAACGACACCAATTCCCACGATGCCTCCAACAGTGTTAATTCCCACAATGCTGATGCCAACCTTCCATTACAATGTAGATGCTTCTGACTCGACACAGCAATATGGTTTCTAGAATTCTGGTCATGCCCCGACAGTAGCTCAAGGGAATAACCAAGACAATCCAGTCGCTCAACGATTGAAGATGTTGGAAGAGCAGAACAAACGTCTACTGTCCCTATTTGCCAAGCTACCAGGAGCAGCCGTGCCAGTTGACGTCGAGCCTTGCACTGGATTTCAAGCATCGCCCTTTGTCGACGAGATAACTATGGTCGACGTCCCTAAGAAATACAATATTCCAACATTAACACCAAAGTATTCTGGCATCACGGATCCGACCGATCACGTCGCTCAATACAAACAGTTGATGTGGACAGTGTCGATCCCACATCAATATCAAGAGGTGTGCATGTGTAAGAGCTTTGGGGCAACCCTTATGGGCGCAACCCTCCAATGGTTGATTGGACTCAAACCAAAATCCATTCGTTCGTTCGCTGAACTGGTGAATCAATTCTCCTAGCAATTCGCCAGTAGTCGCAGGATGGAGAAGAAAACTAGCAATTTATACTACATCTTGCAAAAGGCTGGAGAATCCATCCGAAGTTACTTCAATCGCTTCAATGCAGAAATGATCAGTGTCCATAATTGCGACATTAATACCGCGATAGAAGCTTACAATCGTGGTTTAGATGAAGGTTCAGGTCTCTACACTGACTTGACAAAATACCCACAGAAAACTTTGAAGACGTACGAGCGAGAACTTTGGCCTATATGAGGGTCGAATACAATGCTGCTTTTCGTTGTAAGCACTTTAGTGACAAAAAATCGCTAAGTGTGAAGAAGCCATATTTCAAGGCCAAGACGCCAATCAAAATAGAACCGTCACGACAAATATCGAACGTCAGGTTTGATAGAAAGAAGACCATGACCACGACAAAGTACCCTCAATACCCCGAGATATCCTCTCATGGATTCAAAGGGACTTCCAAGGACCTGGTCGAGGTCTTAAGAAACATACAAACGACCATCCGTTGGCCGAAGAAAAGCGACAAAGACGATGACAAGAAAGATAAGACTAAATGGTGCGACTTTCACGATGACCATGGTCATACGACAAATGATTGCATTGCCCTAAAAAAGGAACTCGCTTGGAATGTCCCAAAAGGCAACCTCAAATAACTATTCGACAAACCAGTAGTGCTAGACAACAATGTTCGACCACCATCTCCTCTTCATGAGAAAGTCGTGAGTTGTGTTACGGGAGGATCCTACATCTATTGCCTGACTTACTCCATGGCAAAAAGGAAAGCTGGTCAGGGGGCAAACAATCAACTAATTCCTCGATCCTCACAACCTAAAGAAGAATTGGCGCTAGAATCGATGAAGATAACATTAGACCAAGATGACTTGGGCGACTTACATAAAAAACATCACGACAGATTAATTGTACAACTTAAGGTCGGAAATTGTTTGACCCAAAGGGTGTTTGTCGATAGAGGAAGTCCAACGAACATAATCTTTCTCGACACCGTCAAATCCATGAGACTCTACAAGTCAGAGATCGTTCGACGTTCGACGACCTTGGTTGGTTTCAATGGAGATGCAACGAGCACCTTTGGAGAGATCACTTTGCCAGTCTACGCTAAAGTAATCAACAAGCAGACCAGGTTTAGCGTCATCGACTGTCCGTCAGCATACAACATCATTCTCGGTCGACCCTGGATCCATGACATGAATGCAGTCCCCTCGACGTACCACCAGACAATGAAGTTTCCCATGCCATGGGGAGTCCAGGAAATCAAGAGCGAACTGAAAGTTGCTCAAGATTGTTACAAGACAACGATGAAACCCAGAAAACAATCCATCTAGCAATTACAAAACCAGGATACTCCCGATACCGTCAATGACTATCGTTTGGAGGAAGTTATCCTGGACAAAAAAAAAACTGAACCAAGTCGTTTTCGTAGGTTCGACACTCGATCCTTCCATTAAAAAAGAACTAATCTTTTTTTTGCAGGATCATGCTGATTGTTTTACTTGGACGCACGAATACATGGTCGATATTAACCCCAAAGTCATTTCTCATAAGTTAAATGTGGATCCGTCATTCAAACCAATTAAGCAGAAATGTTGAAAGTTTGCTCCCAAACGAAACAAGGTGATCAATGACGAAGTCGACAACCTCCTTAAAACCGGGAAGATTGGCGAAGTAAAGGTACCCCGATTGGTTAGCCAATGTCGTGGTCGTACAAAAGAAAAACGGAAAGTGGAGGGTGTGCATAGACTTCACAGATTTGAACAACCAAAGGATCCATTTCCTTTACCACATATCGACGCTCTAGTCAACGCGACTGCTGGACATGAACTCTTGACATTCATGGACGCATATTAAAGCTACAATCAGATACTTATGCATGTCGACGATCTAGAAAGACAACCTTTATGACAAATAGAGGTATTTAGTGTTACAAGGTGATGCCTTTTGGTTTGAAAAATGCAGGATCCACGTACCATCGACTGGTCAAAAAATGTTCAAGGATTGACTTGAAGATACCACAGAAGTGTACATCGACGACATGCTCGTCAACTCAAGGCAAGCTATCGATCACGTCAAACATCTACGCCAATCGTTCGACATCCTCAGAAAATACCATATGAAGCTTAACCCTACGAAATGCTCCTTCGGGTTGAGCGCTAGGAAGTTTCTAGGGTACATGGTGACAAGACGAGGGATCAAGGCTAACCCTGGCCAAATCAAGGCCATAATCGAGATTAAGTCACCGAGAAATTTCAAAGAAGTTCAACGCCTGACTGGTCGTGTGGCATCCCTGAATAGGTTTATCTCACAATCGTTAGACTAGTACCACATATTTTACAACGTTCTTCGAAAAAACAAAGGATTCTAGTGGACAGACGATCACGAGCATGCATTGCATAAAATAAAAGAATACATGGCGTCACCTCCACTTCTGTCGAAACCTCAAGACAATGAGGTCCTGCAACTTTACTTAGCCATCAGCACTAATGCAGTAAGTGCAGTCCTGGTAAGAAAAGACGACAAACATCAACTGCCTATCTATTATGTAAATAAATCTCTGCTCGATGCGGAAACCAGGTACTCATCGATGAAAAAACTATTACTATCGTTAGTTACAGATGCTAAAAAGCTGCAACATTACTTCGGGTCACACCCTATAACTGTTGTTACTAACTTTCCACTTAAGTTCGTCCTGAGAAAACCAGAATTGACAGGTCTATTGGCAAAATGGAGTATATATCTCAGCAGTTACGACATCGATTTCAAACCAAGGACAACGATCAAATCGCAAGTCCTAGCAGACTTCATCACTGACTTTAGTCTTGAACTAGTGAAAAAAGCGCAAGACGAAACTTTTTCTATGGCGACGCACGACGACAAACCCTGGACTCTAAAACTCGACGGATCGTCCAACGCTAGAGGCACTGGACTAGGCGTCATCTTAAAGTTGCCACAGGGGGGCAAGATGGTGTACTCCATATGATGCGAATTTAAAGCAACCAACAATGAAGAATAATATGAAGCCCTAAACGTCGGCATGAGCATGGCGCTCGATTTGGGGGCAAAAGGGTTGCACGTCAAAAGCGACTCCTTCCTCGTCGTGAACCAAATGAATGGCGAGTTTGCGGCAAAGGATTCAAAGATGTTGTCATATCTCAAGATAGCCAAAGCAAAATCAGAAAATTTCACGCCATTCTCGATCGAACAAATCCCGAGAGATCATAATACTTAAGCTGATGCATTAGCCAATCTTGGTTCGGCACTTAGCAAATCACTATTTGACACGATACCCATGATATATCTCACGATGTCATCTATCGATCACGACGACGTTGTCCAGATCGACAGTAAAGAAGAAGATTGGTTGAGCGACATAATAAAGTATTTAACGCAGGATCAACTTTCGAGGACAAAATGGAAGCTCGAAAGATCAGATTCAAGGAATCTAGTTATGTCATGATACAAGGTAGGCTCTATCGACTTTCGTCTACTGGACTCAACCTACGATGTATCACAAGCAAAACGCAAGTCCAGAACATCCTACAAGAAATGCACGACGGTGAATGTGGCAACCATTCAGGCGGTCGTAGTCTGGCCAACGGAATATTACGACAAGGCTACTATTGGACGACACTACGACAGGATGCCATCAAGTATGTGCAAAGCTACGATGCTTGTCAACGACATTCAGGTACGATGCATAAACCCTTTGAACTTTTACACTCGACGTTGATTCCCTAGCCCTTCATGAGATGGGGAATGGATATCGTCGGTAAGTTACCACCTGCCCCCATGAAAAAGGTATTTTAATTTGTTCTTATAGATTATTTCACTAAATGGATAGGGGCAGCCGCTTTTTCCCATGTCCGGGACAAAAAGGTGATATCCTTTATCCAGACTAACATTATATGTAGGACCGGGATACCATCTGAAATTGTCTGTAACAATGGATCCCAATTCATAAGCGAAAGAACTCAACAATTTTGTGAGAATCGTAATATAAAACTCACGACGTCGACACCACGATACCCTCAGTCGAATGGACTTGCAGAATCAGGCAATAAGACCATTATAAACTCGATCAAAAAGAGACTGAAGACAACAAAATGAAAATGGGTCGAAGAATTTCCTTCGGTCCTATGGGCAAATCGTATGACTCCCCGTATGTCTACGGGACAAACTCCTTTTTCCCTGGTCTATGGATGTGAGGCAGTTCTTCCCGTCGAAGTCCAACTACCCACATAGAGGCATACCTCAGTCGACCATAACCTAGTCGACCTAAGTTATGATCTCGACGCCCTTGATGAAATAATAGAATCAACTTTGATTCGAATGGCGTCTCAAAAGCAATCAGTCGAACGAGATTTCAACAAACACGTAATGACCAAAGTCTTCCAAGAGGGCAACCACGTATTACGTAGAGTGACTCTGAATACTCAAGAGCCGAACGTAGCTAAGCTTTCCATCAAGTCGGAATGGCCATATCGTATATCTAAAGGCGTAGGAAAAGGCGCCTACAGGCTCCAAATTCTCGACGACCAAGAAATCCCGCATAGTTGGAATGCAACACATCTCAAGAGGTATTTTTTCTAAGTCCATCATACTTTTTCTTATGATTATTTTTCACGACCAGTACTAACTTAGGCATCGGAGAGTCGTTGGTTAAGCAACGACTAACCTCTGACATTGTTTCCTCGCAGGATCGCACGACACAAGAATGCAAGTCTTTTACACAACTTGGTCTTGTAGAACTTGATTCTAAGTATTTTAACTTAGAAATATTTTACTATATATATATATATACGCCTTGGTCACAAGAATCTTTGAACTGTTTGGATTGCCTAAATCGTAAATATCTTTGGGTAAAATTATTTGCCTCAGTCGCAAGTACCCTTAGATTATTTGTGTCGTGTTAAATTGCGAATATTTGTGGATTGATTGTCTTACGTCCTGATTCTTGATCGCACGACTTTTGAGTTTGAAAAGTTCTAAGTACTTTTTGACTTATGTTGTTATCGTGTGTTGTATGTTATTGCATAGTATGAAAAATACTCGACATATAAAGTAAAAACCATTACTATTTACCAAAATTAGTGGTTACACGAGGTAGGCTTGACCACCAACGGTCGACCATAGAAAATACAAAAAGAAAAAGATATAAAAACAAAAGACTCAAGACGGAGGAGCATCTTCTGTTGGCTGCGATGTAGAAACATCACTCGCCTGAACTTCGTTTACCTTGGCCTCCTCCTCGACCTCGACCACTTTGACGTCCCTCTCATCCTCGGAGTCTAGGTCCTTTTTGTTCCCGATCTTCGTTAGGTAGAGGTTGAGGTCCTCTTCGGTGTTGTCAAGGGGATTCTTCCCAACCAGGTGACGCCTCATGATGGCCGACTTCGTCATCCACAGAGTGAAAGCCTCGGCGACCTTCAACTTCTCCTCCAGCTCCTCGATCTTAGATTTCTGCTCGGACTCCTTCTCCCTCATGCCCCTGATCTCTTTTTCATTCGCGACCAGGGACACTTGGGCCCGCTCCAACTCCTCCCAGGTCCCCTTCAATATCTCGCACGACACGTAAAGTCATGTCTGCAGATCGGCCATTTGGCTACCGGAGACCTCCAAGAAAATATGGGCTTCTTGAAGCCTCACCATCAGAGACTCCACTTGGGATTTGGAATCCCTCTCCCGAGCCAGAGTGGCTCGCTCCCTCTCCAATGTCGCTTTCTCTTTGTCGAGAGCAAGCGGCACCGCTCGACGGATCCTCTCCATCTCCCCGTAGAGACATAGAGAGGCTTGTAACGTCTGCAAAAGAAAGCACATGAGATTAGCACACAATATTGAATACAAGGAAAAGTAAGTGTCGACCCTTACCAGAAAGGCGAGACCAGAGACGTTGGACCCCACATCATCGATCGTCATTGCCTTGAACTTCTCCTTGAAGGCCGGGAGCAGGTATTTCACCATATGAGGAAATATCCTCGACCTATCGAGGACGTCATCCGCCATAAAATCCGATGGGGATGTGAAGTTGACCGTTTGGGTGTCGACAGATCTCTTCCCCTTGTCAGACGTGGGGACAGAGCCAGAGGCTTGAGTCTTCTTCTCCAAAGGTGGTTGATCGACGTTCGACACCTCCGGAGGATTCTCCATTAGAGGTGCAACGCTAATGGGGACCACATGAATTGAGTCGCCCATCTTCCCCTTCTCGGGTGTAACGACGCTCGACACGTCACCACCCTTCGATGATGATTCCCTCGGGACCGTCATCCTGGTTCTCTTGGGCACACTCTACCCAGTAGTCGAGAGTCCCTTTCTCTTCTCCTTTCCCTTCCGGATCAACTCCAGATGGGCCCTCCTCCGGTCGGCCGTAGTGGACATCTTCGCTGGAGAACCACCTCAAAACAAGGAAAACAACATTTAAACACATGATGATCGAAGGAAAAGAGGAAAAGAAAGGAAAAATCAAGGGACGAGTACGATACCTGCCATCTCCTCTCCCTCCTCCTCTTTCTCTTCTTCCTCTTCCTTCTCTTCCTCCTCGACCTCTTCGACCACGACCTATTAAGGCTCGAAAATGGTCACTCCTTCGTCGTCGTCGTCTGCTAGTTGACGAGGAGTGTACGATCACTCGACTAGGCTATACTCGAGGAAACAGGTGATCTTGTACACTAAATCACTATTCGGCCGTACTTCGTCGAACTTAATAGCTGAAATCAAAAGAAAACAAGTTAGATTTGACTCATCCAAAAAATATATACGATAAAAATAAAAAAAAACTATGTAAAACCATTACTCGACGTATTCCATAACGTCTCAGGCACATCGCTGTTTGGACCCAGCAACGTCGTACAGATGAACGCGTACCTCGTTTTCCACCCACGACTGTTAACCACAGTGTTAAGTACCAGGGTACGGTTACCTCGATACTTGGAAAACAAGCTGTAGTGGTGGAATCCATCCACCTTGACAGCATACGTAGTGAGGAGGTCGTATACATCGAACGACGATTCCCAATCTCCCGTCAGTCGCTCGATGACCGAGATGACTCTCCAGAACTGGTGCATTAGCTACCCTGGCGCAAGGATGGATGTGTGCTTAAAAAGCCTCGATAGTAGCGAGTAAGGCCACTTGAACCCTATCTTAAACGGATATTCGTATATAACGAAATATCCCTTTGGGCACATGTTAGGACGAACCTGATCCAAAGAATTTATGGAGACACTAGCAGGGATATGCGCTAAGCGTCTAAGATCATCGAGATCGTCTGGACTTTGGTTCGAGCTCGCTGGTTCGCTCGACATAGCTAGACCTTTCAAGTTCATTTTTAGCTCACTCAAACCTAAGATATCCCAGTTCCTTCTATGTTTTCTAGCTTGAGTCTTAAACCGCATGTAAAAAGAATAAGGGAGGATCGTACCTTAAATAGTCGCGCTAAACCTTGATCGAAACTAAAACGGGAAGGGATTTTATGGGTTTTGGCAAAGATCGTCTAGCAAATCTCTCTCTAAAAATATGATGAAAGCATAAAAGAAAACTATCCCCGGATAATCCCTATTTATACGCAAAAACCATATTAAGCATAATCGGTCGATGATCGACACATGTTGATCGACTCTTCGTGAGCATCGCTAGATCTTCGACATCTGTCACGCCTAACTGTCACGCGTGTTCCCCACGCCTCAATGACATCACACTTGTCAGATAAACCATCATGAGTCTAATTCGGTTCCACCGCGACCATGAGCCTTCCCCGAATGACACGTGGCGACCGCCAAAATTATCGATAAACTTAAAATTTAAAATTCAAAATTACCGCTTGATTTTAAAATTTGGGGGCAAACTGTTTGGGTCGAAAGTCCATTTCCACGACGAATGACAATTAATGCACATTTCACACGACTGGTCTTGTATTAAGATAAGGTTATGTCGACCAGACACATATGCAACACATGTCGACACTTCCGTAGAAGTCGATGGAGCGTCGCACGACCATCACAAGAATACTCTCGACCAACACTATACTAACGTACGACCCAACGTTCTTTTCTTGTTCCTTTAATGCAGGTTTAATGCGCATAAAAGCCAACGAATATAACTGACATCGGACATCAAGAACATTTAAACAGCTTCGACCGTTACACTAAGAATCAATGACACATTTATGAATATCAAAGACTATAAATACCGAAGACATACATTCCATTTGGACACCTGCAACCACACAGTTTACAAACCATACAGAGAACATTTGAAAACTCTCTCACTCTCATTACACGATAGAAACATTTTATACACACACTTGTTATTAGTTTCTATACTAATATTTCGTATTTATCGTGTGCAACATTGTAATACATAAGGACATCGCCCCTGTTTGGCGATCATAGTGTTCGACGACTTCCATTTGTCGTCCGTGGTTTTTTCCTCGTTGAGGTTTTTCCGCGTCATCAAATCTCTTGTTTCTTTATTACTATTATTATCGCACGAATTATCGTCTGGTTACTTTCTTTAGTTGGATAAAGCTCCACACCGACCATAAATCCTCTGAAGGACGATTTTTGGCATTAACAGGCATCGTCCTTTAGAGGGAGCAACCAATAGTACATTTGAAAATAATATAAGAAAATAATGAACAAGTCATAAGATTGTCGGGTCTGTCGTGAAGTAGAGCACTTCGTCGAGAGTTTTGATGAGAGAAAATAGCTTGAGTATCTTGTTAGTGCTTGAGTATAGTGTATCCTGTATCCTTTATGAAGTCTTCGTTGCACGTATATATAGCTTGGGTCACTATAAATGAGAATTTAATGTCCCAACGGTCTATGCATTGAATGCTCTTGATGACGTTTTTCCGTTATGATCGTTTGTCCATAAATGTTTATTAACCTGAAATAAATAGACATAGAGAAAACGTTCGTTGATAATAAGTGAGATATGGTCATCGGATATCCTGCAAAAGTCGTAAGATATTTGTCGACTAGAGATTTTAGTCGTAAGTCGTAAGATATTCACGACCATCGCCATAAGTAGCGATTAGTGTAATATCCGGATCCGAAATTTTTATTAATTTTGGAAGTTGGGTGAAAAGTGAAGCGAGACCCAAAGTATAGGGGAGTTATTTGAAACTTTGGTTTTATATAACCTAAATATCAGATATTTGATTTCATTCAGTCTGATATTTTGTGTAAGCCGACATAGAGAGAAAGAGAGAACTCAGAGCAAGAAGCAGAGAGAAAGAGAAAGAGATCTTGAAGGATCGATCGTTTTTGGTCAAATAGAGGTATGATTTTAGCTTAATACTTCTATCTGCATGTATTAGTCGGTAAATATACTTGTTATTCAAGCTTTTAACCGTGTATTTGATCGATTCAATGATCTAAAGTTTTCTGGGCTTGAACTGTGGAGTCGCCGACTTAAGTATAAACATCGACCGGGAAGAAGGTGTCGACCGGTATGATTGTTGACCGGTAAGACTCTTCGACAGATAGGTTGTAAAGACTGGTAAAAGTATCGGTCGACCGGTAAGTGTAGTCGACCGGTAAGTTGTAAGGCCCGGTAAGGGTATTTGACCGGTAGTTTGTATTCGACCGGTATTTTGTTGTGGACCGGTATTGCTCGACCGGTGTAGTGATCGACCGGTATGTTGTTAATCTGTCCTAAGAGGTTTTGATCAGGAGGGTTTCGACCGGGATAGTAGCAGTATGTTGTATTTGATATGTTTATAGAAGGAAAGGGTGTTAGTCACCAGTTAGCTTACCTTTGTTTTAAATACCATCGTCGGTGGTGTTAATCAGTAGAAGTCAGAGTGTAATCAAGAAGAATCAGAGGTGAGTCTTTCAAACTAAATCTTTTATGATTTTAGCAGTTATTTGATAAATGTGGGTTTTATAAACTGTGCATTTATAGTATTGAAAGTTATGCAGAATTATTGAAAAAGGTTGATTTAATCATTTTGGCATGTTTATGCTCAGTTTATATAAACTTGTTTTATATACAGTCAGGACTAGGTGTATGCATACATTTGAGTCAAAAGTCTGACCTAAGTCGGGAAGTGTGACCCGCCTGCTCGTACCGGGGAGTGTGGCCCGTTTATGCCATTAGGGTGTGTCCCTAAAATAAGGCAGTGCGAGACAGAAATATCGTCTTTGACGAAAATGTTGGTCAGTAGCTTAAGGTACGCTTGCGAAGCGTAAAAAGTGGTCAGTGATGGCCAGTAGATTGAGTTATGCTTGCGAAGCATAAAGTATTTTAAAGTTTGATTAAAAGATCAGGTTATGTTTTGAGATATAAAGTTTTGTTTAAATGTTTTAATTAATATTTGAACTGTTGCAGTAGTGATTGGAGGGGACTCACTAGACCATTGGTCTAACCCTCGCTCTTTCAAAATTATAATCCTGTTTCAGGTTATCGCAAAGTAGCAGGTACAGATAAGGGTAAAGAAATGATGTGAGCTATTTTCAGGAGATAGAAGACTTCCTGCAATAGTTTACTTTTTGAACTCAGTTGTGTAGTAAGAGATAGTTGTAAACCTTGTACTCTGAAAATGTAAGCCTGGGGCAGTATTTATTAAGAAATGTTATTTTTGAATGTATATATATGTTCAGGTTGTTACAATTGGTATCAGAGCATTAGTTTAAGGGATCTAGGTGACCAGATGGGCCTAGACTTAAACTGAGATAGTAGAAACACAACTGAGTAGTAGGAAGACCGTAGGAAGATAACATTAAGGTAGTGAGGACTAGCATTTAAGGTAAATTTGGAATTCCATCTGGCCAGTGTAATTGTGAATTTACAAGTACATGCTTGTGCTTAAACTTGCGTAATGTGTAGCATGTTAGATTGAATATCTTATGTTTCTTCTTATCAGAAGTATGTCTGAGTGAGTGACAAGGAGTAGGTCTATGCTGAATCCTGAAATGGAACCAGATAATGAAGTCATTGCCGAAGAGCGAATGACTGCTGTCAACCTGACTGCTATCCAAGGAAAGAGTCGCGGTCGACCTAGAGGTAAGACAGTTCAGAAAGCAACAACCCAGGCAAGGGTTTCCAATGTGGGAACTCGAGGTAGGAAGACGAGTCGTGGTATTCGTCAAGATGAAAGTTTAGAGGTAAGAATTAAGCAAGAAACTTCTAATCAAGAAAATTTGGCTTCTGTGAGGGGTCGAAAACAGATAGGAAACCGTGGTGGAGGTAGAAAGCAAGGTTTTGTTACACAAGAAACCTTTACTGCAGAAATGGGAAAGTTACAAGAAACGTTGAATGCTTTATTGGTTCAGCGTACTAATGAAGTTTCGTCAAGTAAAGAAAATAGTGAAGATAAAGTAGTGATTGAGGTAGCAGAATCACCAGTAACTGGAGTGGGTAGTCACCCTCAGTCAAGCCCCATTGTGTCAGTTAAAGCTGTAGCTATGAAAGGATGTAGTTTTAAGGAGTTTGTTGCTTGCAAGCCTTCTACTTATAAAGGGGAATGTGATCCCGTGATAACGTTAAGATGGGTAAAAGGTATGGAGCTAGCGTTTGATACGAGTAAGTGTGCGGAAGAAGATAAAGTAGTCTATGCTTTGTCAATGCTGAAAGATGAAGCGGTAATGTGGTGGGTTGTGGAATCCAGAGGTCAAAGTTCGACTGTAGCTAAAGAAATGACTTGGGGTGAGTTTGTGAAAAGATTTAAAGCACAGTTCTGCCCTCTAGTGGCAGTTAAAAAGATGTAAGAAGAGTTTCTGGGTTTAGAGCAGAAAGGGATGTCAGTCCAAGAATATGCCACAAAGTTTATTGAAAAGTCTCGATTTGCAGGAATTTATGTACCTAATGAAGAAAGACGAGTAGAACGTTTCGTCTTTGGATTGAGAAGTGATATTCGAGAATTTGTCTCGAATAAGGAACCGTCTACTTTTCAAATGGCAGTAAATGCAGCTGAAATGAGAGAGAAAGAAAAGAATAGGCAAGCTATAGAAAGAAGTGGGGATAAAAGAAAAAGGGAAGGAACAGTTCATGACTCCAAACCGTTTAAGTCTGCAAAGTTTGATCAGCGTTCTGTCAATAAGTTTGAAAGTAAGCCCTGTAGCAAGTGTAACCGAAGGCATAAAGGAGAATGTAAGATTGATCAAGAGGGCTGTTATAAATGTGGGAAGATTGGGCATTTGGCTCGGGATTGCCAGAGTTTAAGGTCTTGTTATCAGTGTGGATCTCCTGATCATATCAGAACTAATTGTCCACAGTTGAAAAATGGATCGGTCGGAGGATATGTAGAAAAGGGAAGTGAGAAAAAGGCGATACCAGCTAAAGCGAGGGCTAGAGTTTTCAACATGTCAGCAGAAGAAGCGGCGGAGATACCTGATGTAGTGACAGGTACTTTCTTTATAGATTTGAATTATGCAAAAGTATTGTTTGATTCAGGCGCAAATCGTTCATTTGTGTCTCCAAATTTTGTGCATAAATTGAATGAGAAACCTAAGAAGCTTAGGCATGAATTGAAAGTAGAAGTGGCTGATAATAGTCAAATCTTAATGGAGGAAGTTTATGATGGGAGTAGTATTGTCATTGATGGGCATTCATTTCCACTTCGACTGTACCCAATGGGTATGGGAGAATTTGATGTTATTGTGGGAATGGACTGGTTGGCGTCTAATGATGCTCATATAGTATGCAATAAGAAATTTATTCGTATAGCGCAACCAGGAAAAGAAGAGATAGTAGTGTTTGGAGATCGGAGGGATAGAAAATTATGTTTGATTTCTATGATTAAGGCTAAGAAATGTTTAGTAAAAGGGTGTGTGGGGTTCTTAGCTTATGTAATAGATGCTAAGAAGGAAAAGAAGGGATTAGAGTCAGTTCCGGTAGTCAGTGAATATCCAGAAGTATTTCCGGAAGACTTAACCACTTTGCCTCCTGATCGGCAAGTGGAATTTCGTATTGATTTAGTATCCGGAGCAGCGCCGATTGCAAGAGCACCGTATAGACTGGCACCGACAGAGATGAAAGAAATGATGACTCAGCTGCAGGAGTTGTTAGACAAGGGGTTTATTCGTCCTAGTACCTCACCATAGGGAGCGCCAGTATTGTTTGTTAAGAAGAAAGACGGGTCTATGAGAATGTGCATAGATTACTGTGAGCTCAATAGGTTGACTGTCAAAAATAAGTATCCACTTCCCAGGATTGACGATCTTTTTGATCAACTGCAAGGAGCGAGTTACTTTTCGAAAATAGATCTACGATCTGGTTATCACCAGTTGAAGGTGAGAGAGGAGGATGTGCCTAAGACTGCATTTCGTACGAGGTACGAACATTATGAGTTTCTAGTTATGCCATTTGGTTTGACCAATGCGCCAGCAGCTTTCATGGATCTGATGAATAAACTGTGTAGTCCGTTTTTAGATAAATTTGTCATCGTCTTTATAGATGATATACTGATCTATTCACGTTCCAAAGAAGATCATGAAACTCATTTGAGAGCGATTTTAGAATTTCTTAAGCATGAGAAATTGTACGCTAAGTTTTCAAAATGCGAATTTTGGCTGAAAGAAGTTCAGTTTTTAGGGCACGTGGTGTCAAAAGATGGGATTAAGGTTGATCCGGCTATGATTGAAGCCATAAAAGGGTGGGAAGCACCGAGAACACCATCTGAAGTAAGAAGTTTTCTTGGATTGACGGGTTATTATAGAAAGTTCATCCAGGAATTTTCAAGGATAGCTACGCCATTAACAACGTTAACTAGAAAGAATGTCAAGTTTGTATGGGCGGAGGCTCAGAAAGAAGCGTTCGGTAAATTGAAAGAGAGTTTAAGTAGTGCTCCTGTCTTGTCTCTACCCAACGGAACGGAAGGATTCATAATTTATAGCGATGCTTCAAAATTGGGTCTAGGATGTGTGTTAATGCAAGAAGTCAAGGTGATTGCTTATGCATCTCGTCAGTTGAAAGAACATGAAAAGAATTACCCAACGCATGATTTAGAGTTGGCAGCTGTAGTCTTTGCTTTGAAAACTTGGAGGCATTATTTGTATGGGATCAAGTGTCAGATTTACACAGATCACAAGAGTCTTCAATATCTTTTCAATCAGAAGGAGCTTAATATGAGACAGCGTAGGTGGATGGAGCTGTTAAGCGATTATGACTGTGATATTCTGTACCATCTAGGCAAGGCTAATGTGGTAGCAGATGCTCTAAGTCGTAAGGAACATGGAGAAATAACAGAAGTTGTAGCATTTCGAATTGATGTTGTTTCTAATTTCTTAGAAGAAGTTATAAAGTATCAAGAAGAAGCAGCGTCAACGGAAAATTTGAAAAGTGAAAGAATAGTTGGAATTGTTAACTTGTTAGTAGTTGACAATCACGGAGTAAAGTGCTTCAATAAGAGAGTACGGATTCCAAAAGCAGGAGATCTGCGGCAGAAAGTGTTGGAAGAAGCGCATAGATCCCGTTATTCAGTACATCCTGGAACCAACAAGATGTATAGAGATCTGAAACAAAGTTAGTGGTGGCCAGGTTTAAAGAAAGATATTGCTCACTTCGTTGAACGATGTCTGACATGTTTAAAGGTTAAAGTTGAGCATCAGAGACCTTATGGAGAGCTTCAGTCGTTAGAAATTCTAGTTTGGAAGTGGGCCGAGATTACTATGGATCTTGTTACTGGGTTACCGCGATCACCTAAGGGGCATGATGCTATTTGGGTGATAGTGGATCGACTCACAAAGTCATCTCACTTCTTACCGATCAAGGAGACGTACTCACTAGAGAAATTGGCTCGATTTTATATCGACGAGATTGTAACCAGACATGGAGTACCGCCGTCAATTGTGTCAGACAGAGATGCTCGTTTTACGTCAGCTTTCTGGAGAAGTTTGCAAAGGGAATTAGGCTCTCAACTTAAGTTGAGTACTGCCTATCATCCGCAAACTGATGGCCAGAGTGAGAGAACTATTCATACATTGGAAGATATGCTTCATGCATGTGTTATTGATTTTAAAGGTTCGTGGGAAATTCATTTGCCGTTTATTGAATTTTCCTACAACAATAGTTATCATGCTAGCATACAAGCGGCCCCGTTCGAAGCCGTATGGTCGTAAATGTAGAACACCTTTATGTTGGAATGAGGTGGGTGAAAGATAGCTAGCGGGACCAGAAATTGTGCAGGTGACAGCTGATAAGGTCGACCAAATTCGAGCAAGATTAAAGATTGCTCAAGATCGTCAGAAAATGTATGCTGATAAGCGAAGGAAACCGATAGAGTTTCAGATAGGAGATAAGGTAATGTTGAAAGTTTCACCCTGGAAAGGGGTAATCAGATTTGGAATGAAAGAAAGTTAAAACCAAGGTTTGTTGGACCATTTATCATCACGGGACGTGTTGGTGAAGTGGCTTACGAACTTGATCTACCAGAAAGTTTGCGTGGGATTCATCCCACATTTCATGTGTCAAACTTGAAGAAGTGTTTGGCAGAAGCAGATGTGGTTGTTCCTTTAGAAGATATTCAAGTAGATGAAAAACTAAGTTATATTGAGGAGCCCGTAGCAATTACGGACCTCAAAATAAAGAAGTTGAGAAACAAGGAGATTCGATTAGTGAAAGTTCAGTGGAAATTTCACCAAGGACAAGAGTCCACGTGGGAAGTAGAAGAAAATATGAAAGCTCAGTATCCCCATTTGTTTAGCGATAGAATTCCGGGGACGAAATTCTCTTAAGGGGGAAGATTGTAATATCCGGATCCGAAATTTTTATTAATTTTGGAAGTTGGGTGAAAAGTGAAGCGAGACCAAAAGTACAGGGGGGTTATTGGAATCTTTGGTTTTATATAACCTAAATATCAGATATTTGATTTCATTCAGTGTGATATTTTGTGTAAGCCGACATAGAGAGAAAGAGAGAACTCAAGGCAAAAAGCAGAGAGAAAGAGAAAGAGATCTTGAAGGATCGATCGTTTTTGGTCAAATAGAGGTATGATTTTAACTTAATACTTCTACATGCATGTATTAGTCGGTAAATAGACTTGTTATTCAAGATTTTAACCGTGTATTTGATTGATTCAATGATCTAAAGTTTTCTGGGTTTGAACTGTGGAGTCGCCGACTTAAGTATGAACATCGACCGGGAAGAAGGTGTCGACCGGTATGATTGTTGACCGGTATGACTCTTCGACCGATAGGTTGTAAAGACCGGTAAAAGTATCGGTCGACCGGTAAGTGTAGTCAACCGGTAAGTTGTAACGCCCGGTAAGGGTATTTGACCGGTAGTTTGTATTTAACCGGTAGTTTGTTGTGGACCGGTATTGCTCGACCGGTGTAGTGATCGACCGGTATGTTGTTAATCTGTCCTAAGAGGTTTTGATCAGGAGGGTTTCAACCGGGATAGTAGCAGTATGTTGTATTTGATGTGTTTATAGAAGGAAAGGGTGTTAGTCACCAGTTAGCTTACCTTTGTTTTTAATACCATCGTAGGTGGTGTTAATCAGTAGAAGTCAGAGTTTAATCAAGAAGAATCAGAGGTGAGTCTTACAAACTAAATCTTTTATGATTTTAGCAATTATTTGATAAATGTGGGTTTTATAAACTGCGCATTTATAGTATTGAAAGTTATACAGAATTATTGAAAAAGGTTGATTTAATAATTTTGGCATGTTTATGCTCAGTTTATATAAACTTGTTTTATATACAGTCAAGACTAGGTGTATGCATACATTTGAGTCAGAAGTCTGACCTAAGTCGGGAAGTGTGACCCGCCTGCTCGTACCGGGGAGTGTGGCCCGTTTATGCCATTAGGTTGTGTCCCTAAAATAAGGCAGTGCGAGACAGACATACCGTCTTTGATGGAAATGTTGGTCAGTAGCTTAAGGTACGCTTGTGAAGCGTAAAAAGTGGTCAGTGATGGCCAGTAGATTGAGTTATGCCTGCGAAGCATAAAGTATTTTAAAGTTTGATTAAAAGAGCAGGTTATGTTTTGAGATATAAAGTTTTGTTTTAAATGTTTTAATTAATATTTGAACTGTTGCAGTAGTGATTGGAGGGGACTCACTATACCATTGGTCTAACCCTCGCTCTTTCAAAATTATAATCCTGTTTCAGGTTATCGCAAAGTAGCAGGTACAGATAAGGGTAAAGAAAAGATGTGAGCTATTTTCAGGAGATAGAAAACTTCCTGCAATAGTTTACTTTTTGAACTCAGTTGTGTAGTAAGAGATAGTTGTAAACCTTGTACTCTGAAAATGTAAGCCTGGGGCAGTATTTATTAAGAAATGTTATTTTTGAATGTATATATATGTTCAGGTTGTTACAATTAGAGTCCTCGATGTATATGGTCTTCAGGACCTTATCTTAATACAAGAGTTGTCTGAAGATTGGTAACGTTAGGTTTTCTTGTGTTGGTCGTGACTTTTGAAATTTTACCTAAACAGTTTGCCCCCAAAATTCGAAATTTAGGCGGCAAGTCGTGGTTTCAAGTTTTTTGTAACTGGATTGACACGTTTCGACCATTGTAATCGAATCAGTTTCTTGATAACCAAATCATTTGCATAGGGAATTGTAAACCCGAATAACATCCATGATGTCATGGCAATGTGGGGCGCATGGTGTCAGGTGTAGGGACAGGTGTTGTTCATCCGATGGTAGCATGCGAACAGGCGATGGATAGGTGTCGACCATCGGTCAACTCGACCTAACATCGAATACTGTCTAAATTATGATCCTTTGAAGGATCCTTTTCTTTTTACGCATTCATGATTTTTAGAGAGCGAGAGAGCTTCCTGTATCTTTGCAAAAAAAACCTGCAACACCAAATTTTTGCCAAAAATCGATCAAGGTTAGAGCCCCTTTTAAGGTACGATTTTCACCCTGTTTATGCGTATTAAGTCTTTAGATCAAAAACCTAGAAAAAACTGGGAGGTTTTTGAGTTCTACAAAGCCACAACCTCTGATCCTGACTTCATAATGGTTGTAGACCCCGTGAGTACCCTCAACGAAGAGGTAATGCTCCAGACCAACTATGGTTGGAGCAATGTCCGAATGGGTACTTCGTCATATACGAGTATCCATTCAAAATTGGTTTCACATAGCCCTATTCGAAGCTATCAAGATTGTTCCTCACGATCTTTGACTTGTCGCCAGGGTAGATGATGGCCCAATTTTGGTGAAACATTCAAGTCATTGAACGATTGACAGTTGAGTGGGCATCGCCCTTTACTGTCAACAACCTCCTCTTGGCCTATTCGTTCAAGGCAGAGGCGAACCATCGTTGCAACCTATTCTCTAGATATAGAAGGGCTAGGACGTTGGTTCAGGCGACCGCAGTGAGCGACTGCAAGTGGAAGACGAGATACATCTTCGGTCGGTTGTCGACACTTAGTGATGACAACCAATGGCTCACTTCAGGGTGGAACACCCAAGGTAAGACATAGAGTCGTTAGTTTTCATATGTATTTTTGTCTACCGTCTTGTGTTTTTTCTTTATCTAGAGATCGACTTATCTGAAGTCGTGCCTTCTGCAAACTCAACTACAAACGTCGAGAGGTTCCTCAAGTACAACATCGAGGATCACTCTTTCTTCACCCGGTCCCTTGTCGACGAGGACGAGGACGATGATCTGACGTTCATCGAAACATTTGCGGCTCCGATTTCCGCATAAGAGGAAGAAGATGGGGAAGAACGGATGACGGGTAAGTGTAGAACCTTACCTCTTCTGTCGTAAGTTTTTCTTTTTGTCATAAGTTTCCTCTAGTCTTAAGATCTAGTCGAAGCTGACGTCACTTACTTGTGTATTTGTTTTTAGGAGGTTTGACCCTCAAGCCAACGACTGGCCTCTCCAAGAGCGAGGCACTATCCCAACTCGCCCGAAAGGGGCGAGAAATGTAGAGGAAGGCTCACCCGATGGCTGGGTCAGGGCTTAAGAAGACCAAGATGGTTCTGAGGGAACCGTCTTTGAAGGGCGACGACTCCAAAAAAGATTATGTCGCCTGCGGTCGTGGAAGCCACGCCGGTTTCTACGACTCCACCATAGGGGGTGGAGTCCCATTCGTCGTAAGACAAGGGGAAGGGTCCTCGGGTCAAGGAGGATCTGAATCTTACGTCGGTCAACTTCAAGTCGTCCGGTAGTTTGGATAAAAAGGAAATGTTCCCTCATCTGAACAATTTCTTCATGTCGACCTTCTATGATCGCATCAAGGGCGTCACGTCGAGGACATGGGAGCCAATGTCACTGGGCTCTCTTACACGGTAAGAAAACTTTGATTTTTTTGTTTAAGTATTTAACTGATCGTACGATCTAATCTTTGTTTGTCGTATGTTTTACAGGCGTTCTAAGCATCCCTGGACCACAACGCATGTCTTTATGACGTGAAGAGTTTGGTACCCAAAGATTTGAACCGAGAGAAGAAGGCTCTCGCCAAGGCCAAAGAGGCAGAGGCAAAAAGGGAGGAGTACTCCGTACGTCTCGACGACTCCTTCAACAACCTGGAGGTCGAGAGAAATGAGAAGACGGAACTCCAAGGGAGTCTGAAAGAGGCCCTCGACAGAGCTTCTGCGGCAGAGGTGGAGGTCGCAGTGACTAAGGCAACCTCGACCGCGAATGAAAAAGAAGTCAAAGACCTTAGGGTAGAACTGGGCGCGGCCAAACGAAAGGTCGCAACCTTGGAGGAGAAAGTGGCATCCATTGAGGCGTTTACTCTACTCAAGGTCTGTGCGGCCTTAATGAGGTGCCACCTGATGGGGAAGAACCACATGGCGTCGGTAGAAGGAGAACTAGCCTTCTTCTTGGTGTGTGTCGGGGTCGAGAGAGATCTCGATTCCGACGATGAGATGGTGTCTAGGGAAGACTCCCCCCAAGATGGAGAAGTTGTAGTCGCGTCCCAGCAGCAGCAAGAGCAGTAGTCGACTCCTTAGTTAGCTTTTGTAATTTTTCTTTTTGCACTTTTAATTAGGCGACTGTTGGTGGTCACGTCTACCTTCTGTAATCTCTATCGATAAATACAAGGACTTTTTTGGCATATGAATTGTCATAACTTTAATTGTCGCAACAATCAATCAAAACGTATAATAATCGCATAAGTCATTCACGACAACCGTAAAAGAGATGACGAAAGCTAATAGAAAACAATAAGAATTTTCTAAGTAACTCACGACATGACAAACATTTGTACTTAGATCAAGAAACTTGCGATCGGGGAAAGTAATAAACCTATTAAGAAATTTAAATCAAAGAACTTGCGACTGGGGAAAGCAATAAACATGTCAAATGATTAGATCAAACTTAGGTCAAGGGACTTGCAATCAGGGCAAGTAATAGTTGTCAATTCATTGAGAATAAGATCAATGAACTTGCGATCAAGGCAAGGTTCGATATTTAGGCGAAGGTTTATAGATCGTGCGACCCAGTCGCGAAATGATCGAATAACCATGAGTGAGGTCGAATGTTCGACCGATTCATATGTTTGTGCGAACCTACGATGAAGCAATATTATAGTTGGTCGTTGGATACGAAAATGACTCTCTAACGCTTAATTCAGTAATCATTATAATGAAATAATCGTAAGGAAAAAGATAAAGTTTTTAAAAGAAATACTCCTTTAGATGTACCACATTCCAGCTTCGTGGGATGTCCTGATTGTCGAGGGTTTGTAACCGATAAGCACCTTTTCCTACGACTTCAGATATGCGATATGGTCCTTCCCACTTGGTGGATAACTTGCCTGTGTTTGGTTCTTGAGTGTTTTGGAACACTCAAGGTAAGACGTAATCACCTTCTTGAAAGACTTTGGCCTTGAAATTTTTGTTAAAATGTCGTTTGACTGATTGCCTTAGGGATGCCATTTTAATAAGTGTGGATTCCTTTAGTTCCCAGTGCATCGAGGTTGTAACTTAGGTCGACTAAGTTGTGATCGACCGACGTGTGTCATGAGGTTGATAGTTGGGCCTCGACCGGCAAGACCTCTTCGCAACCATAGACTAAGGAGAAAGGGTTTTGTCCTGTGGACGTACAAGGCGTCATACGATTCGCCCAAAAAACTGCCAGAAGTTTTTCGACCCATTTGCCTTTTGCTGCTTTGAGTTTCTTTTTGATAGAACTAGTTGTGTACCTGCCCAATGCAGCGGAATGTATCAATTTGAATCCGAGAACTCCAACCCTCACTCTTGATTCATGTTTCGTTCCATTATTCGTACCTCTCGATTTTTTACTATTATGGTTCTCATATTGCGATCGAAATCCAATCTGTGGTGGATCTCGGGTGACAAAGTAAAAACTTTTTGATTCATTTCCCCCACATAAATTCAAGATTAATGTGGCTAATTGGTTAAAGATTTGGGAACAGAATTATGAGATAAAAGAATATGTTATAGAATTGAATATTATACAATAGCATGATATAAAGTAGCATTTTGAACTAAATGTTTGATAATAAGATATAATCAAAACCTGAATAAAGGAGATTTGATATCATTTTAACTTTTAATTTCTTATTTTACATAAAAGATAAATTACCATGTTACTTTTTGTTTTATATAAAGGATTACCATGTTAAAGGTTAGAACCAACAATCACTACTTTAATACCAATTATGCTAGGGTATTGCATAAAGTCACAAAGTAACTATTAAAAAATTTAAAAAAAGCAAATGAAAAAGTAAAAATGCACACAAATTTGTCTTAATAACATGAATTTTGACATCCAATCGAATGAAAAAAAAAGAGAATACAAAGGAAGCTGCAACCAAATTTTTTTTTTGGAAAACTCTACAAATCCTAATTTAAATCATCAAAGGCACTCCGACCAAAATACAAGGTCCATCTGTCCATAAGACAAAAAGAGATATCAAAATCCATTAATTTTGAGTGGAATTTAAATAAATAATTAATTTAATAATATGAAAGTAAAGAAGATGTAAGCCAAGGTTGGACACATCTCAAAACCAGTTGTTTAGGTCATTCCATTAGAAATTCATAAAGTCAAACCTCAACACTTGGTATCTCTGTTAACATTTTCATCCAATTTCACTTCTCATACATTGTATGACATTAGGCCATCCACACATTTTACACACTTTCTGATAAGTGGGGTCTGTATTGCAATGGAAAACCACACAAGACAGTAAATATGCAGATAAAAGATCAAATATAATAAATTGACTATAACCATAAAAACTGCACAAAATATTTGATGAAATAATTAGTGTATGAAATTGTAAAAGTTACCTCCTACATAATTGAACCTGTTTGCCCACTGAGTTCTTGATCCACTGTAAAGTTTAGCATTTTTAATGGATAATATTCGAAAAATAAAATACCGTTGAGCCAAGCAGGTAGAAAATACTCGAAAAAAGCCAACTAGATAGCAAGTACTCTTCCTCTATCCTCCAATCTGTTGAGCCAACCTTTAAGTGTAAGATCCCATATTGGTTGGGGAGGGGAACGAAAGTTTCCTTATAAGGGACTGGATACCTACTCTACCAGATGCGTTTTAAAACTGTGAGTCCAGGTGTGTGGACAAAGCGGACAATATCTGGTACAGTTGGCCCGGGATGTTACATATGGTATCAGAGCCATGAGCCGGACTAGTGTGCCAGTGAGGACGCTGGGCTCCCAAGAGGGGTGGATTTTAAGATCCCACATTGGTTGGGGAGGGGAACGAAATTTGCCTTATAAGGGACTGGATACCTCCTCTACCAGACGCGTTTTAAAACCGTGAGTTCAGGTATATGGACAAAGCGGACAATATCTGGTACAGTTGGCCCGGGATGTTACATTAAGGAATAATAACAATAACATATTAAAAAAACAACTAATCAAGAAACATAGAAATAAAAAACAAGCAATAGATACAAAAGCAAACAAACCAAAACCAATTCTAAATTGGAAAGATAAGTAATTGATACAAATACAATTGAATGAAAACTTTCCTGATCCGGATATAACAATAAATGTATGGTTTTTCAAGTTGAGCTAATTCTGGTAAGTCCTGAAAGATACAAGCAAAGGCATTTTGGTAACCCTACTTCCCATCCAAATTTTAATCTTGTTGCAAGTGTGTTGAAAATTTTCAATTTTTGGGTAGAGAGAGTAGTAGACATAAACCATTAGGACATGAGAGCACAGTAGCCCAACTAAAGCCATGCACTTATTCTTCAATTGGATAAAAAATGAGGTTTGTGTTGTATTTCCAAATCTTAAAGAGTATTAACTCATGTTTATATTCTGGTATATGCATACCCCAAAATAGCCATAGTAGTAATGCGTTTGGCCATTTGCACCAATCCAAAGTAAGTTATAGCATGCCAGAACCAAAAGACACAACAAGCTTATTTCTATTTTCATCTTCATTATCACAACCAATAAGCGAAGTTATTACAAGATAATGTCAGCTGACCCTATACAAGTGTAGCATATCTGATCTTTATGAGGGTAACGCATCTTCTTCTTGCATGCAGTTTCAGAATATGGAACAAAATAATTTAAAACGTCATATGACCAAATAAATTAGATTACTACATTACAACTTAATAGGTGATTTCTCGAGATATAAATATGGAGAAATAAAGATCAGAAATCAAGACCACAAAAAATCTAGATTATAAACCGTAAAACAAAACATCTGCCTGAAATCATTACCCTGTGAATTTTTGAGAGGAGCGATATGAAGAATATCGAGAGTATGAATTGTACCTTGTTAATCGTATGTTAAATAGAGATTAGAAATCGAGACCACAAGAAATAGAGATTAGAAACCATAAAACAAAAGGTCTAGCTGAAATGGTTATCCTGTGAATTGTCGAGAGGAGTGATATGAGGAAGAGAGTATAAATCATTACCTTGTAAATCGTATAAGAAGACCGAGAGTATGAATCATCACCCTCCATCTCGGAGAGCCTGAATCGTAGTCTTGGGGTCGTATCTGATGATCGGGATTACTGCTTAAAACTATGTGAATCTTGAGGGATAAAGACAGTGAATCGTCACCTGGGGGAAGGTAAGACCGAAAGGCATCTATGAGAAAATGGATATCATCTTGGGGAGGGGAAGGGGTGGGAAATATAAACTCTGTAAAAAATGGTAATGATTTAATCACTTGTACCCTATGTTTCATATGTTATTTTTAAGACTTTTAAGACTTTTGTGCTTGAAAGTGTAGTACTTTATGCTTTAAAGGTTGTCTTTAAGACTTTTAGAAAATATGCTTTATAAGGTTGTATAGATTGATGATCACTTTGTTGCTTGACTCAGCAAGTCCATTCAACTGTAGATAACAAGGAGTCGAAGTCGTATGTTTGATATTACGATCTTCGCAGAACTGTCGAGTTATGTCACTTATGAATTGTAACCCGTTGTCGCATACGATTTCGGATGAGACTCGAAATTTGCAGATAATATTATTCAGGATAAAATAGATGACTTCTTTGCCCCTAATTTGGGAGAAGGAAGTTGCTTCTATCCATTTGGAAAAATAATCCGTAAGGACGAATATAAATACCTTTTCCCCGGGGGAAGGAGTTAAATTACCGATGATATCCATTCCCCTTCTCATGAAGGGCCATGGAATTAGAGTTAAGTGCAAAGGTTCAGAGAATCTATGAGACATACCTGAGTGTCGCTGATATGCATTGCCACTTTGGATGTACCTTATAGCATCATGTCGTAAAGTTGGCCAATAGTAACCTTGTCGAGAGATTCTATTTGCTAAATTGCGACCACCCGGGTGGTTGCCACATTCTCCGTCGTGCATTTCTTTTAGAATACTTTGGACTTGACTTTTACTGATGATGCATTGTAAGTTTAGTCCTGTTGATGATCATTGATAAAGTTTCCCTCCAATCACAGTGTATCTGGAGGCTTTGAATCTGATTTTTCGTACTTCTATTATGTCATCAAGAAGTTGGTCATTCATTAGGAAGTTTTTGATATCGCTCGACCAATCATATTCCTTGTCCACCACATGAGTGTAGTATTCATTTTCAATAGATGATATAGCTAAGTGGATTATTGGAGCGGCGTCAAATGAGGATTGACCAAGTGTTGACCCAAGATTGGCTAACGCGTCAGCCTAGGTGTTTTGATCTCTTGGGATCTGTATAATGGAGAAACATTTAAAAACTTCAGATTTTGCTTTAGACACTTTGATATAGGCTATCATCTTGGAATCCTTAGCTGCAAACTCCTCATTCATTTGATTTACAACCAAAAGGGAATCGCTCTTAACGTGAAGTCATGTTACCCCCAGGTCGAGAGTCATATCCATCCCTGCGATTAGGGCTTCATATTTGGCTTCATTATTTGTGGCTTTGAAGTCACTTTTGAAAGTTCAGTTCCATGCTCACACAATCATACACAAAATATAAGAATCATTCTTCTATTGATAGATCAAACATTACATCAACTCCATAAATCCATATACCTATTTGTTGCATTTTCTCTCTCTAGAATCCATATGCAATTCTTGTTCTCTCTAGATTCTCTTGTACGTACTCTAACAAAATACAAAGACAAACTCTATTTATATGTGGTCAACATGACCTTTCAAGCAACTAAACTAAAGTCAAACACATTGACTTTGACTTACAACAAACCCTTACACTTTACAATATTACACTTTGACCCCTCATTTAATCTTGAATACAATATTGACTTAACAATCTCCACCTTTGGATTCAAGATTAAATTTTTTTTGACAATAATCTTCAGGTCATCTTCTTGTTGCAAAATCATCAAAAATGAAATCTTTAACAACTTCAAATCTTTAATAATCACTTTCTTTTGAAAGTCTTTTCATCACGAATACTTTGACAATCTTCATAGACTTTAAATCCTCAAAACTTTGACACTTTCTTCAATCTCCCTCTTTGTTCACAAATATGGAATAAATTTCCGGATAATCTCGTCAACATGATAGTCAATAGACTTTTCTTTGACTTTCTCCGCTTTACAACTTTCTCTTCCTTTTTTGATAAACATCAACCTGACCTTGAAATCTTGAAATATCTCCCCTGTTAGTGCACAAATATGTTGGATCCAAGATCATGGAGATGAAAGTCAAAGTCAATGCTCAAGTCAAAGCCTCTTATTGCTTAAGTCAAAGTCTTTGTAATAAGTCTAGTCAAAGTCATTGTGTTTTCTAGTTTTGTCTTTGTAATTGTACTTTAGTATAAATAGGATTTGTTCTTTTGTAAAGCGCGTGGAACTTAGACGTGTTGTTCTAAGAGATATATGACTAAGAGAGAGTCTGTGTTTAGAGAGAGAATTATTGAGAGCATTTGTATACAAATTGTATCTGTGAATTGATAACTTAATCATATGACATCTTGAATCAATTGAATTGTTGTAAATCTTGATTAGAATTGTATTATTGTGGGACAAACAATTGGTATCAGAGCAGAGTTCGATTGAAATCATACGAATTGTTCTTCACACCCTGTTTACTGTGATTGGATCAATTTTAGTGATTTAGATTGTAATAGTGAGTTTAATTGATTACATAGTGTTCGATTGATGTAATGGAATAGATTTGTATCAATTTGAGTCATAATTACACTGTAATTTTGCTTTAATTTTGATTTTTTTGCGATTTTTGGTTAACACGAGTCGAAAGCACTGTATCTCAATCAAAATGTATAGTTGAGTCAATTTGATTGTAATTCAGTATTTGTATTCGATTCCTGCTGTGTTCGTGGATAAATTTGTGAAGTTTCAGACTCAAATTCGAAGATTTATTGGGTTTTTGGATCGATTAAAGTGTTTTTGGATCGCATTTTGAAGAACTCGCATGAAAACCTCAAGAACTCGCAAGATCTGAGGATTTCGCATAGAGAATTCGCATAGAAGTTGGTTTGTGAAAATGACAAGTGTGGATTTCTCATAAAGCAAGATACGAATTGTACAAAATTTGCATAAAGCCTCATACGAAAAGTTGTTGGAATTTTTTTCTTGAGGACATGTTTCGCATATGCCTACGTGCGAAAAGTAAGGATTTCGCATATAGAAGCATACGAATTCCTTACATTCGCATAGGGTTACATACGAATTCTTAGGATTTCGCATAGAAATTTGGAAGATTTTTCTAAGTCTAGAATTCGTATCTCCTTGTTGTGCGAAAAGTTGCATGCGAAAAGTTGAAAGATCTAGAAAATTCTAAGTCAAAAATTCGCATATAGTTGTGTGCGAATTCCTCATAATTCGCATATAGCAGCGTGTGAATTCCTAGAATTCGCATCTCTTTACGTGCGAGTTTCGTGGTTGTGCGAATTCCTTCAGCGTGCGAATTGTGGAAGTTCTGCGAATTTTGTGGTGTTGTGCGAATTGCTTAGCTACAGTGGTGTGAGGATTATTGCCTTAGGAAATTTTTGGAAATTTATTTTCTGAAAATTTTTCTAAGATTTTCTGGTTACTAAGATTTTCTAAGAGGTAGTGAACAAAGAATATCCGATGGATGTAGTTGAATATTTTGATGAACCGAAAAAGAGACTCAAAGCTGACAGACTAGCTAGATCTTTTCTACTCAAAGGTATTCCAAATGAGATATATGTGAAGATAGACAACTATAAAGCTACTGGTAAACAAATGTGGGATCAACTGGAGAAGATGATGTTAGGGTCAAAGATTGGCATTCAATCTGAAGTTTCAAATTATCTCAACAAATATGAAGAGTTTAAAGAAAAGGAAGGTGAAAGCTTAGAGTCAACCTATGACAGATTTGTTACTCTTCTAAATGAGCTAGCAAGAACAGAGTAATGAAATCTCAGATTGAGCTGAATGTGAAGTTTCTGAGTATTTTACAACTAGAGTGGAAAAGATTTACTCGCCAGATGAAACAAATGAAAGATCTCAATGAGTTTCCTTTGCATGAAGTTTATGAGACTCTGCGTCAGAGTGAGGAAGAGGTAGAGAAGATTAGAGATGAAAAGAAGAAAGCTGAGAAACCTATAGTTGATCCAGTTGCCTTGGTGGTTAAGAGAAAAAAGAAAAGATCAGTCAGTCTGAATAAGAAAAATGTGATAGTTTTTGAGTCAGATGAAGAGAATAGTGATGATTCTAATTCTGATGACGGTGAGAACCTAAAGCAAGCAATGCTCTTATTGACTAAGGCTTTCCAAAAGAAGTTTTACAGGAAGCCAGGGTCAAACAGTCAACTCTGATGGTTGTTTTGATAAATGTGTTGATCAATTTGATTTTAATGCAAAACTTCCAGATCATTCTCAATTTATTGTGAATTCCAAAGATTTACCAAGTGTATTTGAAAAGGGTGAATCATCAACTAAGGTTGATAGATCATTTTTTGTGAGTACCAATCATGCCAAAGGTAAAAAGAGAAAGAATAGGCATTCACAGAAACAGATTAACACTGGTAAATCTAGGAAAAGACAATCTTTTAAATCTCACAGTTCTAACTTGCAAAGTTCATATGTTTCAGATTTGAAAAAGAGAAAGCTTGAAGTGAAATCTGAATGGAGACCAAAGAAGAAAGTTGATGAGACTACAAAATCATGTTCTGATGTTGAATGTAATAGGTTTACTGTTAGTGATTCTGATGTAATTGGTAATATTGTTTCTCATAAAACAAAACTTGTAACTTCTTACAAGACTTACTCAATAAAGCAATTGCTCCAATTATCTCCCTCTACTACTCAGTCTTCCACATATCGTCGAAATGATTTTGGGTCTCGACAATATTCTGATAATTGGTTTGGATCATATCATGTATATAATAATAATAATGTTTCAAAAGTTTTTCAAAAGATCAAAGGGTCCAAATTCAAATGGATGCCAAAATCTTGTGCTAACTTGCTAGGACCCATCTATAAAAGGGTACCTAAACATGTTGTTCCTTGATTTCTCCTGTATAGACTCGTCATATGTGGTACTTGGATTCTGGTTGCTCCAAGCATATGACTGGGCATATATTTTGTTGCATATATTTTTCACTGACATATTTTGTGATGCATATGTTCAGGGGGAGTAAGGCGTTGACTTCTGATTACATCTGATCAGAACTAGTTCTTATATGTTTTATTGCTTTCATGTCTTTATTTTCAATAAAATTTGTGAATAAGACATTGTACTTTGACGACTTTTTGACTACATGCAGAATTTGAGGGGAAGCTTACATGATCATATCAATCATGACTTTCGAGCTGAGTTTATGAGATTCAAGCTGAGCATTAGGATAAGGTTAAAATAATTCTATTCTTAATTTCATACATATTTGAAAGATGGATGTCAAGATCAAAAATTCTAAACAAGAATTTAATACAAACTCAGAAACAATGTTAAAGAAGTTGCGGAATAAAACTTTAACAATTAATCAAAACACAGAATATGAACTCAAATAATAAGTTTATATTGCATAAAACTTAATGATTACAAACACAACCTCAATATGTTGAACAAACTCAACAGACGTTCTATACTTCTCTATAGAAAGGATCAATACTAGTCTTGAGGTTAATTCTCTAAACAAAAATAACTCTATCAATGCATTTTTCTCTATCAAGAACTTCTAGACTATATATACAAAAACTGATTACAAGATAATTACAAAGGAAATATTATTCTTCAGAATCCAGTCCATAATTATCTTCATCTCCTATTCTTCCGTATCAATCCATCTTTATCTTCAGAAGCAACATTAACTCAATAACAATATTAACTTTGTCCCTGGCAGTACTAACCATGCTTGCAGTATTAATCTCTTATGGCAGTAGTAATTTCCAAGCAGTACTAACTACTAGCAGTATTAATTCTACTAGCAGTAGTAATCTTTCTTCACCTAGCAGTACTAACCAGACTTAGTTATTTCTGACCCAACAATCTCCCCTAACTTAACTTTTCAGATTGAAAAGTTAAGTTCTTCAAGATTTTCCTCCATGATGCTTTCAAAACTCCATCTTAGTTCCATAGATTAGGATCTAGACCCAAACTATGATTGATAGTTCTTCTTACTACTATCTTGGCCATTTCTGAATCCTTTGAACACACCAGCTTAGTATTCAACATACCTTGCAATTTGGCTTTGCTGTGATCACAGATTCTATCCACCAGGTAGTACTCATGATAAGATCTGTCAATAGTGATGACATAGACTCCACACCTTTCAAATAGCATCCAATTATCTATTCTTTGGAATTTATTCTCTAGATACAGATCTCTGACATCATGTTGAACTTTGCTAGGATCATACATCATACATAAGTACTCCATTGCCAACTTCTTTAAGTTAATTCCTGCTTCTTTCAGAGTATCAACATACAATCTCATCCCAACCTTGAACATTTACTCTAAGTCAGATCTGGAACAGCTTCTGATGATTTTGCCCCAAGTAGAGTAAACCTCATACTTGTCTCCCATCCTTTTAATCCTGAAGTATTTCTTCCTTTGATCTTCCAGGATATCCCAATGGATAATTTCAGGGGCTTGGACTGATATTGGGTCAGCTTCTACATGTTCACTGTCAGTCACTGTCATATACAAACCAACATGTACCTCAGATTGTTCTGCACCTTGTTGACTTGATTGTTCTTCAAGGGTTGCAACAACAGGTTCAACTTCTTTTTGAACTTCTTAAATCCTTGGTCTTTTGGTCTGTTTCTTTGAAGCTATGGTTTTCATTCTTTTGACAGCTTTGACTGTTTGAGCAAGTGTTTCTTCTTTCTGTTCTTCTTCCACTTCTTTTGTAGGAGTGGTTTCTTCGTTATCAAGAAAAGGTTGTTGAATATGCAGATCATGCCTTTCTTTCATTTTTCTTTCAACCTCAACCCTTTGAATGAAGTCTCCTTGCAGCTTTGCCATTTCCTTCTTGTAAAGTTCTTCAAGCTTTCCAAAAGACATACATGTAAACATTCCCTCAGGAACTCCAATAGCTCCTTTCAGGAAGTTTATCATCTTCCTTCTTTCTTGGTTGGCTAAGTATGTCTTGGAAGGCTGTCTTTGTCTAGTCTTCAGTGGTAGCCTTTGCCTTGAAGCCTTCTTTGTGACTTTCTTAGCAGCAGCTGCAGACTTCAGACTCTTTTGATATTCTTCATTAATCTTCTTTGCCAACTCCAATGCAATCTCTCTGTCTTTGGCAGATTGAATCTCATTTTCCTTTTCAAGGTCTGCTTGCATCTTCCTTGCCAATTCTTCATCTAGAGCTATTTGACTTTGTTTCTTTGATGCTTTTGCAGATTCAACCACCTTCTTTTTGCCTTTACCCTTAATCTCAGCAATACTAGCTTCTTTTCTTTTCTTTGTTATACCACCTTCTTTGATTTCCACTCCCTTAGCCTTTTGAGTAGCCTTGGGAGTGTTAGCTTTGCCCTTCACTAGTGTTTCTGCAATATGTATTTCCTCAATAGTCAGCCTTGTTTCTGCTGCTACTTTTCAGTTTCTACTACAGCCTTCTCAGTTTCTACTGCTAGACCAATTTCTGCTGCTTTGCTACATTCTGCTTCTGTACCCAACTTGTTGGGAACTGAAGAAAAGCTCAAGTATGGTTAATGCTGCTAGTTCAGAATTACTATTGCTAGAGGACTTCAAAGTTAATACTGCTAAGTATTACTACTACTAGTAGAATTAATACTGCTAGTCAAAGTTAGTGCTGCTTGAACAAAGTTAGTACTGCTTAGCTAGTTAGTACTGCTAGTGGTTAATACTGCTTTCAGTTAATGCTGCTTATGAATTGGAGATTCGGATGGAGAGGATGACAGCTGTAAAGAATAAAGATATTCATGGAAGGATTGAAGATAACTTTGCAAGATATACTGAAGATATTCTATTTTTTGTAATTATCTTTTTATTCAGTATATGTATAGATTTGACAGAATAGTTTAGATACAGTTTTTAAAATTCTAAGTTTTTGTTTTAGAGAGAATCAACCTCAAGGCATAGATCCTTATTCTAGAGAAGTAGAATTCGTCTTGAAAGAGCTTGTTCTTCAAGATTGAGGTTGAGTGTGTAATCTTGTGATTTTAATCATTCAATACAAGTTTACAAGTTATTAATCATATACTTTTTGTTTATTGTTATATTGAATATCAAAGTGTTATTCCACAACTTCTTTGATATTGTTTCTGAGACTTTATTCTTGTTGAGAATTCGATCCTGACAAGTGGTATCAGAGCCTGTTCTCTCAGAAACATCTATTCATTCATCATGGAAAACTTTGCAGAATCAAACAGTACTCTGGTCTCAAAGGTTCCAATGCTCAGACCCAATGAATTCGATATGTGGAAGATCAGAATCAAGCAGTACATACTCCTCACTGACTATTCTATGTGGGATATCATAGAGAATGGTCCTTCTGAAGAAGGAAAGATTGGTGCAGATGGAAAGAGAACTCCACCAAAAACTGATGCTGAAAGAAAGGCTAGACAGACAGAGATGAAAGCCTTGAGCACTTTGTTCTTGGCTATTCCCAATGAATATCAACATCAGTTCTGCAACTGCACTGATGCAGAGATGCTCTGGAATGCTCTAGAGAAGAGATTCTCAGGTACCAAAAGTACCAAGAGAAATCAGAAAGCCATTCTGAAGCAACAATATGAGAACTTTATGTCAACCAAGAATGAGTCCATGACTCAAACTTTTGACAGGTTCAACAAGCTTATTGGTGAACTTGCTACAATGGGAGTACAAATTGATCAAGATGATCTGCACAGAAAGTTTCTAAGGTCCCTGAGTGATGAATGGACCATGTATACTGTGTCTTTCAGACAGAATGATCAAATGGAAGAAAAGGAACTTGATGGTCTATATAATGATCTAATAGTTTTTGAATCTGAGGTAGAGGCTAAGAAGAGGCCTTCTGGGTATGTTCACAATGCTGCACTCCTTTCAGCATCAACTGATTCTACTTCCAACCCTGAATCAGTTAGTGCTGCCAATGGAGCAAATCTAGAGAAAGGCAATGAAACTGTATTTGAAGCCTTTCTGGCAAGTCATGGAAACTCTTCTCTCATTAATGATGAATTAGAACAACTCCATCCAGATGATCTTGAAGAGATGGACATTTGAGACTAGAGTACTGTTTGATCTTGAAGTTCATCAAAAGAACTTCATCACTCATGTTCATCAAAAGAACTGGAAGGAACAACTTCTCACAAAGAAGAGAAGATGGAGCAGGTTTTGACAAGTCAAAGGTGGAATGCTATAAATGCCATCAGAAGGGACACTTTGCTAAAGAATGCAGAAGTGGAATGCCTCAAAACAATAACCACCAACAAGCTCAATCTGGAAGCTTCAATAATAACAGAAACTCTGCACAAGCCCTTGTCTCTCAACAAGGCATGTGGTTTGATTGGAGTGATCAAGCTGAAGAGGCCATCCAGAACCAAGCTCTAATGGCAGAGGTGTCTGATCTCCCAACAGAGGTAACTTCCAATCTTTGTTCTCAAAATTGCATTAACACTGTTAAAAGGTATAGGGATCACAATCAGAACATGAGTGATGACCTTAAGAGATTGGAAAAGGTCATAAAAGATTATGTGAGGATAGTTGAGAGATTTGAAGAGCAGATTAAGGGTTTTCAAGCCAATGAGCTTCAACACTCTTATGACACAAACTACTGGAAGTGGGAGAAGAATGACTTAGAACTTCAACTGACCAGATCCAAAGAATAGAGTGAAAAGCTAAGAGGAGAGCTAGCCAAAGTCAAACTAGATGTAGAAAAGTTTTCCAATGCTTCCAAAGCAATGGATTCTTTGCTACAAACTCAGATTCATGATAAACTGAGAAGAGGAATAGGGTACAATACCACACCACCACCCTATAACAACAACTACATCCTTCCTAGTTCAGATTTGTTAGAGACAAAGGATAGGAAGGACCTACCTAAGGGAGCCTCTGATATAGATCCCTTAGATGAAGTAGTTGTTAAGGATAAAACTGAGAAAGAAGTTGTCAAGAATAAGAACAACACTGTGAGTGGTGAGATTCCTATAGAAAACCACATAATCACCAATGAGGGATGTGGAAAGCATTGGATCAAGTCCAATGAGACAGAGAAGACTGAGGGAAAGCACAAGAAGGTTCACTATAAGCAGACCACTGTTGTGAACCCTATCCCTTGCAAGCAGTGTGCAGGCAATAAACCTAAGCCCCAAGAACATGATAAACCAAGGGGAAATCAGAGAAACTGGAATAACCAATGGGCACAAAAACAAGGCATTGATCTGAGTAAAATCAATAGACCAAAGCCTTGTTTCATATGTGGAAAGTTAAACCATTTGGCTAAGTACTGTTTCTTTAACCCTATTAACCAACAGATGAACTTTCAAAGATTTGTGCAAAAACCTGTCGGTTATAGGAAGGCTGGAAAGAAACATGTGGTGAAGAAATCTGTTGAAAACAAAGGCCCCATGAAGAAAAAGGTTTTGAAGGAAAGTATTAAAATGTGGGTGCCTAGAAGAACTAAAACTGTTAGTACTGCTCACAGAGATAGTGCTGCTAGAAGCATTACTGCTGCTACCAGTGTTAGTACTGCTGAAAATATAAATGCTGCTAATACTGTTAGTACCTCTTCAAAGGTTAATACTGCCAACACAGTTACTGCTGCTAACACAGTTACTACTTCTAACAAGGTTAGTACTGCTAAGCATGCAAGTGCTGCTAAGGCAGTTAGTACTTCTAAAACCAGTACTGCTTCTAGCAAAAGTGTTTCCAAGCCTATCATTGTGACAAAGTACTCCAGAAATGAGGAGTCAAAGTTTAAAAATCTTGTCAAGAAAGAATGCAAGTATTTTGATGAGAAAGGGGTACCCAAGACCACCTTGGCTTGGGTTCCTATTTCATACTAACTGATTTATCTTATGTGCAGGGCAACCAACAGCTCAAGGGAAGGAGCATATGGCATGTTGATAGTGGTTGCTCTAGGCACATGACAGGCAACATGTCATGTCTTCAGGATTTCAAGCATATCAATGGAGGACATGTTGCATTTGGAGATAATCTTACTGGAGGTAAAATAAGTGGAAAAGGTAATGTTACAAAAGGTAAGATGACATTTGAGGATGTCTACTATGTTGATCAGTTAAAGTACAACCTGTTAAGTGTATCACAGGTTTGTGACAAACAACATAGCATATTATTTTCAAATACAGAGTGTATGATCCTTGCTCCAGGGTTCAAGATAGTTGATGAAAGCATGATACTACTTAGAACTCCAAGAAAGGACAATGTTTATTGTCTAGATATGAACAATGTTAATAGTGATTCATCCATGAACTGTCTTGTTTCAAAAGCTTCTGTGGATGAATCCTCTCTTTGGCACAGAAGGATGTGTCACATGAACTTCAAGACTATGAACAAACTTGTTAAAAACAACCTTGTAAGAGGTTTACCATCAAAAGTCTTTTCATGTGATGATCATTGTGTTGCTTGTCTTAAAGGCAAACAGCACAAAACTTCTCATATGACCAAAGAGTTAAACACTATTTCTTCTTGTCTCCAATTACTACATATGGATCTGTTTGGTCCTACAAATGTTATGAGTATAGGCAAGAAATCTTACTGCTTGGTTATTGTTGATGATTACTCCAGATTTACTTGGGTATATTTTTTAAGGACTAAGGATGAGACAAGTGGACTGATCAAATCCTTTATCCTAAGAATTGAAAACCAAACTAATCAAAAAGTAAAAGTCATTAGATCAGATAATGGGACTGAATTTAAAAATCTTGATCTAAACACCTTTTGTGAAGAGAAAGGCATTGAGAGACAATATAGTGCCCCTAGGACTCCTCAACAGAATGGAGTTGCTGAGAGGAGAAATAGGACACTAATAGAGGTTGCTAGATCTCTGTTGGCTGATTCAAAACTGCCAATTACCTTCTGGGCTGAAGCAGTTAATACTGCATGTTATGTCCAAAACAGAGTTCTAGTGGTCAAGCCAAAGAACAAGACCCCATATGAGCTCTTAAATAAAAGAAAACCATTTATTGGATTTTTCAAACCGTTTGGGTGTCCTTGTACTATTCTCAATACCAAATCTCACTTAGGTAAGTTTGATAGCAAAGCAGATGATGGATTTCTTGTAGGTTACTCATCTCAGAGTAAGGCTTACAGAGTCTTTAACTCTTCTTCTAGAATAATTGAAGAAAGTGACAATGTCAAATGCAATAAGAACACACCAAATCCAATTGGGTCTGGTCCTCAGTGGCTATTTGATATTGATTCACTAACTAACTCTTTTGGTTTCCGTAGTGATGATTATGCAGGTTCAAGGAGTGGAAGATCAGGAACTACCCAAGTTAAAGACAGTTTATCTCAATCTGTGATCTTTCCCATACCCACAGTGGATCCTGTTGACGACTGTGAAAAGGAACCATCTACTGGACCAAGTCAGAGTGAAGAAGAAAGTATAGATGAGGAGACTCAAGACAATAAAGAATCAGAAGTAGCTGCTGAAAACACCTCAGTTTAGTTGAATGACTCCAATCTAGAGGTGGGACTTAATGAAGAACCTAATCATCACACCAGAATTCAAAAGAATCATCCTCCATAGCTGGTAATAGGAGACATATCCTCTCCTATGATGACTAGAAATCAAAGCAGGCTGCAAGAAATGCAAGACCAACAGCATACAGTGCTCTCTTGTTTTTTATCCCAGCTTGAGCCTAAGAAGGCACATGATGCTATGAAAGAGTCCAGTTGGATAGAAGCAATGCAAGAAGAGCTACTGCAATTCAAGCTGCAAGATGTTTGGGATCTGGTAGACCATCCTAAAGGCCAAAGAGCAATAGGAACAAAATGGGTCTTCAAAAATAAGAGAGATGAAAGAGGTATAGTGATAAGGAATAAAGCAAGGCTGGTGGCTCAAGGGTATACACAAGAAGAGGGAATAGACTATGATGAAGTATTTGCACCTGTGGCCAGGATAGAAGCAATTAGATTATTCCTGGCTTATGCTTCTTATATGAAATTCAAAGTCTATCAAATGGATGTGAAAAGTGCATTTCTTTATGGCTCAATTGAAGAAGAAGTATATGTCTGTCAACCACCAGGGTTTGAAAACCCAAGCTATCCAGACAGGGTATACAAATTGAAGAAAGCACTTTATGGACTGCATCAAGCTCCAAGAGCATGGTATGACACTCTGTCATCCTATCTCTTGGAAAATGGCTTTGAAAGAGGAGTCATTGATAAGACTCTATTTATCAAGAGAAAGAAGAAGGATATCTTGCTGGTCCAAATCTATGTTGATGATATCATCTTTGGATCTACAAGAGACAACATGTGCAAGGAGTTTGAGGAACTAATGCATCAAAGGTTCAAAATGAGTTCCATGGGGGAACTTACTTTTTTCCTTGGACTCCAAGTTCAACATAAGTCAGATGGAATTTTTATCTGTCAGTCCAAGTATGTGCAGGACATTCTAACCAAGTTTGGTTTCTCAGATTCAAAACCTGCCAGCACACCTATGGAGACACACAAGCAAATAACAGCAGATCTTGAGGTGGAGGATATGGATATTCATCATTATAGATCCATGATTGGCTCTCTCATGTATCTTACAGCCTCTAGGCCAGACATAATGTTTCCAGTCTGTGTATGTGAAAGATTCCAAGTTAGGCCAAAGCAATCTCACTATCAAGCTGTTAAGAGGATATTCAGATATCTCAAAGGGCAACCCAGATTGGGACTTTGGTATCCTCATGACTCATCATTTGACCTACTTGCATACTCAGATAGTGATCTAGGTGGAGCAAACTTGGACAGAAAATCTACTTCTGGAGGATGTCAGTTTTTGGGTGCAAGACTAGTGTCATGGCAGTGCAAGAAACAAACCACAATGTCCACATCTACAACGGAGGCAGAGTACATAGCAGCTGCAAGTTGCTGTTCTCAAGTCTTATGGATTCAGAATCAAATGCTGGACTATGGGGGAATACATAGCAATACTCAGTTCATCACAAGCTTAAAAAATTTTCAGCCAAGAAACTTCAAGATCAATGGCATCAATGGCATTCATAGACGAGCACAATGAAATCGCGATGCTATAGAAGCCCAAACAGGCTGCTGGTTTCCACCAGATTGTGGATTTCCTCAAGGCAAGCCATATTGCCCATGCTCTCACTATATCTCCTACCATCTTCATAGAGCATCAGAGGCAATTCTGGGAAAATGCCACCATTGTTACTGAGAATGGTGTGCAAATGATCAAAACAAGGGTGTGTGACAAACCCTTGACAGTTACTGCAGAGGTACTTCGCATCTGTCTACGTCTAGACGATGCCTCTGGTATAACTTCTATCTCTAATGATGAACTGTTCTCTACTCTTACAAGAATGGGGTATGGAGGCCCATTGGGTGTGTTCAAGTTCTCAAAAGCCAAATTTTCACCCCAATGGCGTTTCTTTGTCCATACCCTTATGCATTGTATCTCTAAAAAGACTACTGGATGGAGTGAGTTCAGTAGCACCATTGCTTATTCTTTGGTATGCTTAGCCACTGCCAGAAAGTATAATTTTTCCCAAATGATTTTTAATGATCTTGTCTCAAACCTGGGAAGTAAAAAGAGTTTTTATATGTACCCCAGGTTTGTCCAAGAAGTTATTACCCATAAATTGACGGATATACCTCATTTTGATGGGGTATATGTACCAAAAATTCCTAAAGGTAAGGTTTTTTCAAACATGAAAAGATCCCCTCTGGACTCGGAAGGAGTTGACACCCCATTGTTCTCTACAATGATGGTGGTGTCCCACACTGATGAAGGTATGGCAGCAGGGTCAAGGCCCCCATTAGACCAACCCACTGCTAGCCAATCCCAACCTTCCCACTCTAAATCAATTCCCCAGTCTCTTCTTGATAAACCAACTTCACCCATCACCCAAACATACAAAAGGAAACAGGTAAAGAAGGCTCCTTCCCTTCTTGTACCATCAACCCCTAAGCCTTTAAGCCCTCTAAAGGAGGATTCTCCCTTAGAGAATATCTACAGGAAAACCACAAGGGTGTCTCCCAACCCAAAGGAGGTGTTGTCTGAGGAGGAGGAAGAGCATATGGGTGAGAATGCTGCCACTACTCCTGCTAGCTCAGAGGAGGTCAGTGGTAACATACATAAGACCTTCCCCATGGAAACTTTGAATGAGCAATCATTCAAAGGTCCCAGGTGCCAAGAAACCAAGGGGGTGGATAGTGCTTCTGCTAGGCAGAAGACTTCCACTACAAAAAGATCCTATGATCCATCAAAAGAGGGTAACACTTCTGGAGTAGGAGAGGACATATATACCTACTATGAATTGATGGAAACAATGGGCAACATCAACCAAGATGTTCTTAAACAAGGGAAAGAACTTGAAGAGATGAAACTAATAGTCCTGTCTCAACAAGCTCAGATTTCCAAACTGAAGAATATGGTAAAGATATTGCTCCAGAAAAAGAAGAAGAGGCAATTTGTGCTTAAAAGAAGGGAACCAGTGCCTGATGCTCCCAAAAAGGGGGAGTCAGAAGCTGATGTCAACAAGTCGAATGCTTCAGAAAAGGGAGAGGAACTTGATGTTGAGGGGGAGAAAGCAGCAGTAACAGAGCAAGCAACAGAAACCATTAATGCTGCTAGTTTAAGTAAAGCAGCAGAAATGGTTAGTACTGCTGAAATAAGTAAAGCAGCAGAAACTGTGAAAGAAGTTCTAACAGAGCTGGAGATTGCAGAAACCTTACTTAAAGCCAAGCATGATACTCCCAAGGTCACCTCAAAAACCAAATGAGTAGTCATCAAAGAACAAGGGAAATTGATCAAGAAAACAGATGTAGAAAAGAAGGTGAACAAAGACAAAGGCAAAGCAAAAATGGTGGAATCTGTTCAAACAGTCAAAAAGCAAAGGTTGGTTGAATCAGATGAAGCTTTAGCCAGGAAGATGCAGGCTGATATTGAAAAGAAAGAAAGAGTTCAGGTTGAAAAGGACAAGGAGATGGCAAAGGCTCTAGCTGCTGAACTGAATGAAGCCTATCAACAAAGCCTGGCAACTGAACTTGCACAAAAGAAAGCAGCATCTTTGAAGAAATCTGTGGTGATAAAAACAGCTGCAAAGAAGAGACAACCCTCAAAGACTTTCCTTGGTACTCAAGAGAGAAACAAAATGATAATTTTTCTCAAGGGTGCTATAGGAGTCAGAAAGGAGATGTTCTCCAAGATGACATTTGAGCAAATCAAGGAGCTGTACAATTCTGAAATGACCAAGCTTCAAGGGAATGAAACTGCCAGGGTGGAGATGGAGAAGAGAATGAAAGAAAGTAATGATTTCATGATAGAAAAACCTTTTCCAGATGAGCAAGAGACACCAACAAAGAAAGAAGCCACTCTGGGTGAAAGTCTAAGGACCTTAAAGAGAACCAAGATGATGGCAAGGAGAAAGTCAACCAAGAAGCCTAGAATAGCTGAAGGAGAGGCTGAGAAGGTTGCTGAAGAAGAAGGGGCACATGAGTCATCTAAACAGAAAAAGCTATCAAGTACAGATGATGTAAATATGTATATGGTAGTGATGGACAAAGTGCCTGAACCAATTTCAGCAGAACCTGTAGGAGTTAAGCCTCCTGAGGTTATTCTTTGGGATACATTGACAGTGGATGGAAAGGAATACATACGGGTCAAAAGGAAGGATGAAAAGTATGAGGTGTTCAATACTTGGGCAAAGATTGTAAGAACATGCTCTAGGTCAGACCTTGAAGAAATGTTTGAGATAGGAATGAAGTTGTATGCAGATATACTGAAGGCTCCAGAGATTTCAATTACAAAACTGGTGATGGAGTATCTGTGTATGATGTTCAAGCCTGATGAAGTAGAGCATGTGATCAGGCATGTGTTCAAATCAGTCAGCAATTGGACTCTATATGAAACTAGTGGAGTATATGCAGTGACTTTGGATTTGAATCACACTAAATACTTTCTAGTGGATAGAGTGTACAACCATAGCAGATTAAAGCTTCATGCCATGCTGAAGAAGAAGCTAGGATGCATTCCAGATTCAGAAATGGCTAAATATTTGATCCAAAGAACAATAAATCAGAGTTTAGGGTTGGATGCAAATACTGGAATTTAGGCTATGATAAAGTTTTGGGAGCATCTTGAAGATCAGATCTGAAAAACTTGACTTCTCTTCCTAAAAGTCAAGTTAGGGGGAGATTGTTGGGAACTGAAGAAAAGCTCAAGTATGGTTAATGCTGCAAGTTCAGAATTACTACTGCTAGAGGACTTCAAAGTTAATACTGCTAAGTATTACTACTGCTAGTAGAATTAATACTGCTAGTCAAAGTTAGTGCTGCTTGAACAAAGTTAGTACTGCTTAGCTAGTTAGTACTGCTAGTGGTTAATACTGCTTTCAGTTAATGCTGCTTATGAATTGGAGATTCGGATGGAGAGGATGACAGCTGTAAAGAATAAAGATATTCATGGAAGGATTGAAGATAACTTTGCAAGATATACTGAAGATATTCTATTTTTTGTAATTATCTTTTTATTCAGTATATGTATAGATTTGACAGAATAGTTTAGATACAGTTTTTAAAATTCTAAGTTTTTGTTTTAGAGAGAATCAACCTCAAAGCATAGATCCTAATTCTAGAGAAGTAGAATTCGTCTTGAAAGAGCTTGTTCTTCAAGATTGAGGTTGAGTGTGTAATCTTGTGATTTTAATCATTCAATACAAGTTTACAAGTTATTAATCATATACTGTTTGTTTACTGTTATATTGAATATCAAAGTGTTATTCCCCAACTTCTTTGATATTGTTTCTGAGACTTTATTCTTGTTGAGAATTCGATCCTGACACAACTCCCCCTCATATTTAGATTCCATGCCAACAGGACTTTGTTTTTCAGTTTCAGCTTCAGTTGTGTCCCCCTTTTTGGAAGCATCATGATCTATGCTCCTCTTCTTTAGCACAAACTGCTTTCTCTTCTTTTTCTGTACCAACCTCAGAACCATCTTCTTTAATTTGCTTATTTGCACTTGTTGTGAAAGAATTACCAGTTTTATCTCCTCTATTTTTGCACCTTGTTTGAGTACATCCAGATTGACATTTGCAATAGTTTCCATCAATTCCTCATAGTTATATCTGTCCTCACCTCCTTTGGGTGTGTTAACCACCCTTGAAGGATCCTTGGATCTTTTAGTAGAAGTCTTCTGCCTAGCAGAAACACCCTCTACCCCGTTGGTTTCTTGGCACCTGGGACCTTTGGATGATTGCTCACCCAAAGTTGCCGTGGGGAAGGTCTTAAAGACGTTCACACTGTCCTGCCCTGCATTTTGTGCAAAGTCTGTAGTGTGAGCCTCACTGCACACATGTTCATCCTTCTCCTTATAGAGCACCTTCTGTGGGTTGGGAGACACCCCTATGGTTTCCCTTTTGATATTCTCTAATGGAGAATACTCCATTAGAGGGCCTTAAGGCTTTGGGGGTGAAGATACAAGAAGGGAAGGAACCTTCTGTACCTTTTTCCTGATATATGTTTTGGTGATGGGGGATTTGGGCTTGACAAAAGGGATCTGAGGAATATTAACAGAATGAAATGGTGTGGGTAGGTCATCAGTTGGGTGGTCAGATGTGGGTTGTGACCCTGATGCCTCACCATGGGAATGAGACACACCCATCATTGTAGAGAACAATGGAGTGTCTTGTCCAGAAAAGTCCTTGGAAGGCCTTTTCATGTTTGAGAACACCTTCCCTCTGGGAGGTTTTGGTACATACACCTCTTCAAGAGAGGGTAGATCCGACAATTCCTTTAGTATAATCTCCTGTACAAACCTAGGATACATATAAAATCTCTTTGTTTTGGTTTTGGTATCCAGTTTTGACAGTAAATCATTAAAAATCATTTGAGAGAAATTAAACTTTCTAGAGGTCGCTTAGCAGACCAAAGCATAGGCTATGGTGCTGCTGAACTCACTCCAGCCAGTTGTTTTTCTTGAAATGCAGTGTTGTAGAGTATGAACAAAAAATTTCCACTGAGGTGAAAATCTGTTCTTGAAGAACTTGAATACCTCTGTGGGACCTTCATACCCTATTCGATTAAGAACTTGGAAGAGATATTCCTTAGGAAGAGAGGTAATACCTGAGGCATCATCTAAGCGTAGATGGATGCGAATACACTCTTCTGAGATGGTCAGGGGTTTATCACACACCCTTGTTTTGATGACCTGAGTGCCCTCTTCAGTGGGGATGGTAGCATTTGCCCAAAATTGTCGTAGATGTTCCACACATATTGTGGGATTGACAGTGAGGGCATAGGCAATGTGTGACGATTTGAGGAAATCTACAATCTGATGGAAACCATCAGTCTGTTTGGGTTTTTGCAGCATAGCAACCTCATTGTGTTCATCAAAGAATTCTAGTCCTACCATCGTTCTGATTGATTCTAGGGTTCGAATCGCAACAAGGGTTTACACTGGTGAGCAAGAAATCGAGAGAGAGAGATAAAGAGAAGCAATGGAAGTTCAAAGAGCCGTTTGTATTTTGGCGGTCACAAAGGGTATTTATAGGTGGAGGGTTTCAGTTAGAATCAGTACTAAGTACCCTAGCAGTATTAACCAACTCGCAGTAGTAACTCATATTAGCAGTATTAACACATACTGGCAGTACTAACACAGACTAGCAGTATTAACTCAGACTAGCAGTATTAACACATGCCAGCAGTAGTAACACTAATTAGCAGTAGACACAAGATAAGCAGTAGTAACTTTGCACTGGCAGTATAAACTACCTAGCAGTAGTAACCATACTTAACCATATTTGAACTGTCAACATGAGTAATATAGAGAGCAGTATTAACTTAACTAGAAGTACCAAGTATTCAATTTAAGCAATCTGAAACACTTAAACACACAAGGTTAGCAGCACCATGCACAATACAATATGAGAAAGTAGACAGGAAGGAGTCTATACAGAAATGGTACAAAAAGCAGATCAAAGGAGGCTTATTAAGTGTTTATCATGAGCACACTTGTGACCAAGAATGTGATTCTACCCACATCAAAAGCTTTGGTGAATAGATCAGCAAATTGGATAATTGTATGGACTTTCACAACCTGAATGAGCTTCTTTTCATTACAGTCTCTGATAAAGTGGTACCTGATTTCTATAAGCTTTGTTTTGGAGTGCTTGACCGGAGTATTAACAATGTTAATAGCACTGTTATTGTCTATGAAGATTGGAGTGTGAAGAAAAGTCATACCATAGTCCAACATTTGATTCTGAATCCAGAGTACTTGTGAACAGCAGCTTGCAACAGCTATATACTCTGCTTCTGTTGTAGAGGTGGATACTGTGGTTTGTTTCTTGCACTGCCATGACACTAGTCTTGCACCAAAAAACTAACATCCCCCTGAAGTTGACTTTCTATCCAAATTTACACCACCCAAGTCACTGTCTGAATAAGAAAGTAGGTCAAATGGTGAGTCATGAGGATACCAAAGACCTAATCTAGGTTGGCCTTTGAGATATCTGAATATCCTCTTGACTGCTTGAAAGTGTGACTGCTTAAGCCTTACTTGAAATCTTGCACACACACAAACAGGAAACATGATATCTGGTCTTGAAGCAGTGAGATACATGAGGGAGCCAATCATGGATCTATAGTGATGAACATCCACATCCTCCCCCTCAAGATCTTCAGTGATCTGTTTGTGTGTATCCATGGGTGTGCTTACAGGCTTTGAATCTGAGAATCCAAACTTAGTAAGAATGTCCTGCACATATTTGGATTGGCTTATAAATATCCCATCTTTCTTCTGCTTAACTTGTAAACCAAGAAAGAAAATAAGTTCACCCATAAAACTCATCTTGAATCTCTTGTGCATCAGTTCTTCAAAATCTCTGCACATTTGATCTTTTGTGGATCCAAAGATAATATCATTCACATATATTTACACTGTAAGGATGTCCTTCTTCTTCCTCTGAATGAACATAGTCTTGTCTATGATTCCTCTTTGAAAACCATTTTCCAAGAGATAGGTAGATAAAGTGTCATACCATGCCCTTGGTGCTTGATGTAGCCCATAGAGTGCCTTCTTCAATTTGTATACTCTGTCAGGATAATTTGGATTCTCAAACCCTGGAGGCTGACAAACATACACTTCTTCTTCAATTCTCCCATACAAGAAAGCACTCTTTACATCCATCTGATAGACCCTGAACTTCATGAAAGAAACATAGGCTAAAAATAGCCTGATTGCCTCAATCTTGGTCACTGGTGCAAATACCTCTTCATAATCAATTCCCTCTTCTTGAGTATACCCTTGTGCCACTAATCTGGCATTGTTCTTTATTACTATTCCTCTCTCATCTTTCTTGTTCCTAAAGATCCATTTAGTGCTTATAGTTCTGTGTCTTTTGGGAGGTCAACCAAATCCCATACATCCTGCAGCACAAACTGCAATAGCTCCTCTTGCATTGCTTCCATCCAGCTTGGATCCTTCATTGCATCAAATGCCTTTTTGGGTTCAACCTGTGATAGAAAACAAGAAAGTAAACCTGATTGTATATCTTTCAATCCTCCCAACTTACTTTGATTCCTTGTGATTATAGGTGAATTGATGTCACCAATCACCAATTGAGGAGGATGATTTTTCTGAATTCTTGTTTGATGAACAACCTCTTCATTAATGTCTCCTTCCAGATTAGAGTCATTCTTTTCAGGAGTGATGCCACCAAAAACTGAAGAGTTATCATCATCTGTGTCATCTTCTTCCAAACATGGCATCTCAGGACATTTGATTCCTAAATCTGAGGGTTGATCTTTCTTTTAACCTCTGTCCTCTTCATTCTAAGCTGGTTCCGTGTCCTTTGAATCTGAAGTATCTTTCTTATCTTGGTCACAGAATTCAACAGGATCAGCAGTAGGTGTTGGGAACAGCACAAACTCTTGTCTTTGTACTTGTACCTTTTCTGTCCCTGTTCCTGCATTATGCTCATTACTGAAACCCAAAAAAATTGGTCAGTGAATCAATGTCAAATAGCCAATTAGGACCTGAACCACGTTGATTTGGTGTGTTCTCATTGCATTTGACATTGTCACTTTCCTCAATAATCCTAGAATAGGTGTTGAAAACTTTATAGGCCTTACTTTGAGATGAATATCCAACAAGAAACCCATCCTCAGCTTTGCTATCAAACTTGCCTAGGTGAGTTTTGGTATTGAGAATTGTGCAAGGACACCCAAATGGTTTGAAAAATCCAATAAAAGGTTTCTTCTTTTTAAAAAGCTCATAAGGTGTCTTGTCTTGGGATTTCACTACTAGAACTCTGTTTTGAACATAGCAGGCAGTATTATCTGTTTCTGCCCAGAAAGTAATTGGAAGTTTTGAATCTACCAACAGAGATTTAGCAGCTTCTATCAGAGTCCTATTTCTCCTTTCAGCAACACCATTTTGTTGAGGAGTCCTAGGAGCACTGTATAGTCTCTCAATGCCTTTTTCCTCACAAAAGCTTTTTTGGTCATTGTTTTTAAATTCAGTGCCATTATCAGACCTGATGAATTTAACTCTTAGATTTGTTTGGTTTTCAACTCTAAGAACAAAGGATTTGATTAGTCCACTTGTCTCATCCTTAGTCCTCAGAAAATAGACCCAAGTGAATCTAGAGAAATCATCAACAATAACCAAGCAGTAGGATTTCTTACCAATACTCATCACATTTGTAGGTCCAAACAGATCCATATGCAGTAAAATAAGAGGTCAAGAGATTGTATTTATCTCTTTGGACTTATGAGAAGTTTTGTGATGTTTTCCTTTAAGACATGCAACACAATGATCATCACATGAAAATACCTTTTGTGGCAAACCTCTTACAAGGTTGTTTTTCACAAGTTTGTTCATTGTTTTAAAGTTCATGTGACATATCCTTCTGTGCCAAAGAGATGATTCATCCAATGAAGCTTTTGAAATTAAAAATTTAAAGATGAATCAGAAGATACACTCTCCAAGTCTAAGAAATAAACATTGTCCTTTCTAGGAGTTCTAAGTTGTATCATACTTTCATCAACTACCTTGAATCCTGGGGCAAGGATAATACATTCAGTATCATTGAATAATATGCTATGTTTCTTGTCACATACATGTGATACACTTAATAGGTTGTATCTCAATTACTCAACGTAGTATACATCCTCAAAGGTCATCTTACCTTTTGACACATTACCTTTTCCACTTATCTTACCACCTGTTGGATTATCACCAAAAGCATCATGTCCTCCATCAATTCTTTTGAAGTTTTGAAGGCAGGCCATGTTACCTGTCATGTGCCTGGAACAACCACTATCAACATGCCAAATTCTCCTTCCCTTGAGCTGTTGGTTGCCCTGCACATATAATAAAGCAGTTAGTTTTTAATTGGAACCCAAGCCAAAGTGGTCTTGGGTTTCCCATTCTCATCAACATATTCATATTCAGACTTGATGAGATTATCAAACTGAGGAATCTTATTGCTTGAATACTTTGTCAGAAGAATGGGCCTGTCACTGGAAGCAGTACTAACTTGATTGGTAGTACTAACTTTGTTAGCAGTACTAACATCATTAGCAGTACTAATTGGGTTAGCAGTACTAACTTTGTTAGCAATAGTATTGCTTGTTGTAGCACTATTTATGTCAGCAATACTATTTGAAGTAGCAGTACTAACAGATTTCTTTACTTTTAGAACCCAAACCTGGACAAAGTTGTTTGCTTTCTTTTTCTTTAAGTTACTCCTTGGCTTATTTGGAGTATTTTTCTTTGAATTAGCAAACTTATTCTGAACATGAGATTTTATAGGTGCCCTTCTCACATTCTTAGCCATATGATTCCTTATTTGCTTCCTATAACCAACAGGATTTTGTATATTTTCTTTGAAAAGTGATCCTTTGGTTAGTAGGATTGAAATAATAGTGTTTGGCTAGATGATTTAACTTGCCACAGATAAAACAAGGCTTTGGTCTGTTAATTTTTCTCAGATCAATTCCATGTTTTAATGCCCACTGATTATTTCTGTTTCTTTGATTTCCCCTTATTTTATCATTGTTATGGGGCTTGTTCTGTTGGCAAGTACAGGGATTTATAATAGAGGTTTGCATGTAATGAATTCCCTGTAACTTATCCTTCCCTTTCCTAGAGGTCTCAGCTATCTCACTCTTCACAGTCTCTTCCCCACTTTTGGACTTTTCCACTTTCTCACTTTTGACAAATGGTTTACCTCCCCTTTCATTTGTCAGAATGTGGTTTTCTAAGGGAATATCTTTATGGTCTTCTTTATTTTTTTACTCAGAGTCCTCTTCTTCAGAATCTGCCTCAACCACTACTTTGTCTAAAGGATCTACTTCAGTGGCTCTTTCAGGTAATTTCTTCTTGTCTTGTCTTTCTAAGAGGTCTGAGGTGGGAGTAATATAGTTATTGTTGTATGGTGGAGGGGTGGTGTTATAGCCTATTCCTCTTCTCAGTTTGTCATGAACTTGATTTTTGAGTAAAGAGTCCATTGCTTTAGAAACATTGGAATATTTCTGAATATCTAGTTTGGCCTTCTCAAATTCACTCTTAATTTTCTCACATTCTGCTTTGGCCTTCTCTAGTTCAATCTCTAACTGATTCTTCTCCCACTTCCAGTAGTTGGTATCATAATAATGTTGAAGTTCATTAGCCTGATATGAATTAATTTGTTCTTCAAACCTCTCAACAATCAAAACATACTCTCTTCTATCTTTCTCTTGCCTTTTAAGATCATCACACATGCTCTGATTGTGATCCCTGTACTTTTTAACAGTTTCAATACAGGTTTTAGAGCATAAGTTAGATGTTACCTCTGTGGGAAGTGCAGTGCTTGATGACTCTGAAACTTTGGCCATCAAAGCTTGATTCTGAACTGCTTCTTCTGCTTGGTCACTCCAATCAAATCCCATTCCTTCTTGGGAAACAAGGGCTTAAGAAGAGTTCCTGTTGTTGAAGCTAGTGGATTGTGATGGTTGATGGTTTCTAGTATGCTGTTGAAGCAATCCACTTCTGCATTCTCTTGCAAAGTGTCCCAACTTGTGACACTTGTAACATTCAACCTTGGATTTATCAAATCCAACCCCATCTTCTCTTTTCTGAGCAAAGTTGTTCCTTCCAGTCCTTTTGATGAATCTTTTTACCCTCATTGTGAGCATAGCCATTTGCCACTTGATATCCATCTCTTCCAGATCATCAACATTTATCTGTTCTAAGTCATCATTAATTAGAGTGGAATTAGCATGACTGGCTAGAAAATCTTCTAAAACTGAGTCATTAGCTCCATCTTGCTTTGATCCATGGGCAACACTAACTGATTCTGTATTAGCAGCAGAATCAATAGAAGATGATAGAAGAGCAGCATTGTATGAGTATCCAGAGGGCCTCTTCTTTGCTTCTACCTCTGCTTCAAACACCCTAAGGTCATTATAGAGGTCATCTAGTTCCTTGTCCTCCAGTTGGTCGTTCTGTCTGAAGGAGACAGTGTACATAGTCCATTCATCACCAAAAGATCTTAGAAATTTTCTGTTGACATCATCTTGATCTATCTGAACACCAACAGTAGCCAATTCACCAATTATCTTATTAAATCTATCAAAAGTTTGAGTCATGGACTCATTCTTTGTAGACATGAAGTTTTCATATTGCTGCTTCAGGATGGCCTTCTGATTTCTCTTGGTACTTTTAGTACCAGAAAATCTTTTCTCCAGTGCATTCCATAAAATCTCTGCATCCGTGCAGTTGCAGAACTGGTGTTGGTACTCATTAGGTATAGCCAGGAGCAGGGTGCTCAAGGCTTTCATCTCTGTCTGCCTCAACTTTCTTTCTCCATCAGTCTTTGGTGGAGGTCTCTTGCCATCTGCATCCATCTTTCCTCCATCAGAGGGACCATTCTCAATGATATCCCACATTGAGAAGTCTGTGAGAAGAATGTATTGCTTGATTCTGATTTTCCACATGTAAAACTCATTGGGTTTGAGCATGGGAACCTTTGAGACTAGAACACTATCGCTTGAACTGTCCATGATTATAGATTTCTGAGTTTTCTATCTCTGATACCACTTGTCAAGATCGAAAATTCTAAACAAGAATTTAATACAAACTCAGAAACAATGTTAAAGAAGTTGCGGAATAACACTTTAACAATTAATCAAAACACATAATATGAACTCAAATCATAAGTTTATATTGCATAAACTTAATGATTACAAGCACAACCTCAATCTGTTGAACAGACTCAACAGGCGTTCTATACTTCTCTATAGAAAGGATCAATACTAGTCTTGAGGTTAATTCTCTAAACAAAAAACAACTCTATCAATGCATTTTTCTCTATCAAGAACTTCTAGACTATATATACAAAAACTGATTACAAGATAATTACAAAGGAAATATTATTCTTCAGAATCCAGTCCATAATTATCTTCATCTCCTATTCTTCCGCATCAATCCTTCTTTATCTTCAGAAGTAGCATTAACTCAATAGCAGTATTAACTTTGTCCCTGGCAGTACTAACCATACTTGCAGTATTAATCTCTTATGGCAGTAGTAATTTCCAAGCAGTACTAACTACTAGCAGTACTAACTCTCCAAGCAGTATTAATTCTACTAGCAGTAGTAATCTTTCTTCACCTAGCAGTACTAACCAGACTTAGTTATTTCTGACCCAACAATGGACGACTTTCAACTATGAAAACATTTTTCTTAAACGTTCAAACCACTTCTCGATTCTGAAATGGATTTCATGAATTTTGAACTGTGATTTTTAAATGTTTTTGTTATTATGTGTTTTATTGTTAACTAACCGTGTGTTTCCAAAGATATATACTTGTGTATTATCTTTTCCATATACTGTCAAGTATTCAAACACAACAGTTTAGTACTTTTACTAACTTAGTTCTTACCATGTCTCAAATTGAAATTATTTTCGATGGTAAGACACCCTGTTTGCTATTCAAAGTTTGTTGAGCGTTATTTCATTCAAAACGTTTCTTTCAAGAATGTCTATAATTGTTCTTATAGACAACATCCAATTTTTCATTACCTAAGCTTTTGATGATAAATCATGAATATTTGATCTTTTCCATACATTGTCAAATTCTCAAACAAGTCTTTTGTATTCATTTCATTCATTCAATATACTTGTTTTGAGAGAATCATTCTTGATTAAAATGCTCAAATCTTCATGATTATCTTGCTGAGCATACATATCTCTGACATGTATTTTATATTGTGCTTTAACTGAAAAGTTAAACCAATTGAGCAATATTTTGCTTATAGGTTAATATACATGGGTATTGTGTTAGCTTAATAGAACTTCTACGGATTCACGTTAACTAGTGTTTCCTACCCAACAAGTTATTCTTGAGTGATCGAGAGGCGAGGAGTCAATATCTAAGTGTGGGTGTGTGCTGAGATAAAATGAAAAGAGAGTTTGGTTAGAAGTAAGCTTAAATGTTAAAAATAAAGAGGGTGAGAGATCAGAGTAAAAGAATATCAAACTCTGAACCAACTTTTTCTGAGTCGGGCAGCCACATTACTGATGTTTGATAAATCTTTAGTGAACTTCATTGAAACAGGCAACTAGCCCATGCCAACTCTTGCTTTAAACCCCACAAGCTACTCATTTCTTTCTCAACAAAGAGATGTTTCAATTTTTCTTGGGGACGTAGCACTAATCTATCTTGTCTTCATTCGGAAGATATGAATATTGAAAAACAAGGAAGTTTGCCCCACCTTCGCACTTCGATCATGCATAATTGAGTCCGTGTAATACTGTTGTCTCAATGGTTTACACATTTTGAGCCTATTATAAAACATTCATGTTTAAATTCTTTCATACACAAGCATGAATACACAGAAAATTTGTTTTTCTGTCAGAACATTCATAGAATAATCTTGTGTTATTCGATGATTGAATGGAAGACCTGGGGAGTGAACATCAATAAAACTCCTTGTACAGTACATTCGTTGTCCTAAGTGACTTCGTGTTACTTACAGGCATATTAACTTATTCATTTGTTGATTCAGGGTAACATTCTTATTTGTCTGAATTTGAAAAGATTCGGATGAATACATTATGAATTGACGGATGTTCAGAGGTTCGTTTGGAAAGATCTTTGGTCAGAGGGAAGATACATGACATTTCTTGGAGACAGTTTTGATGACTTCTATGCTCTACATCATCAAAAAGGGGGAGATGATCAAGAAATTTTTGAATTTAAGGAAGTTACATGTTTGGAATATGGGAGAGATAGTTAAGAAATGATCTATGATGGAGAAGTTATTTCAAGAAATATGGTTTGGATAACAGCTATTATTTGTTATGGGGATATTGTACAAGATTTGAGAGCGAAAGTTCAAAGAATTCGGAAAGTTTGTTGAAGATTTACTGAAATTTTCTTTGAAGATTATTTGTTGAAGAAAAGTGAGCTAAATCTCAAGATAATTTCTTTTCTGAAGTCTGTAAGAGGTTTTATTACCTTGGAGGAGATTGTTAAAGATTTTGCAAAATATATTCACAGACTTTGGAGGAGATTACAGAAGATCTGAAGACAGTTCAAAGAAAAGAAAGATTGTTTTTGAACAAATTTACTCAAAGGGGGAGATTGACTTTCAAAGGAAAATTATTTGTCAGAAACTTCAAGAGGGGGATTGTTCGTGATTGCTGAAATTAGCTTTTGTGTATCCAAAGGGGAAGATCATTTGTTTCTGAATCAAAGGAGAGCTTCAATATTTATTCTTTTGAAGATGATCTTGAATCCAAAGGGGGAGATTGTTAATGCACAAATATGTTGGATCCAAGATCATGGAGATGAAAGTCAAAGTCAATGCTCAAGTCAAAGCCTCTTATTGATTATGTTAGCCCCAAATCTGAACCAATAAAAGTATTGAAAATAACTAAGTCTTCATCTAAAGACTTTCAAGGGGCATAAGCAAGTCTGTCTCTGAAGTCAATTCAGAGTCAGTCTGAAGAAAGCATGTATATCTCTGAAGTCAGTTCAGAGTCAGTCTGAAGAAAGCATGTCTGTCTCTGAAGTCAGTTCAGAGTCAGTCTGAAGAAAGCATGTCTATCTCTGAAGTCAGTTCAGAGTCAGTCTGAAGAAAGCATGTTTGTCTCTGAAGTCAGTTCAGAGACAGTCTCACAGAAAGACATCAGAGAGCCCCTCATCAGAGATCCTACTTCAGAGCTCTGAATATGTTCACTCTGAATTTCTTGACAAAGAAGAACAGATGACACGTCACCTTGTGATAAGATTTACTTTCTAGAGTAGGTCACTGTTCAAGCATGTCTTGATCTTACGTCTTAGGTAAGATACTGTTCAAGCATGCTTCTATTTGTCAGATAAGTACACTGTTTACTTTATGGTCCTATAAATAGGACCATCTCCTTATTGTTCAAAGTGTGCTTAAGAAGTCACAAAACTGATAATATAAGTTGAAGATTTTATTCAAAGAATATCTTGTTTATCTATTATTTGCTTTATGAACTATGATATTTGAATCTTCTTTGATATTAAACTGTACTGCTTCCGCTGTTATTACTCTTATTGTTTATATCATTGTTGTGAGATTAAATCTGGGATCTAACAATTGGTATCAGAGCCTCCTTTGTTTTCTAAACAAAGAAAGATCGCATCTGCATATTCGGATAGATTTACATCTCATTGATTCTAACTTTCAATATCTGTGCATGTTCAAATAAACCTGGTTTATTAAAGAAAACCATATGCTCAAGATTTGATAGTAAATCACTGTTCAATTCAAAAAGCATATGTTCTTCAAATCTTCATCTTTTTTTCTTCAAAAATGGCAAACTCAAGCATAAGTGCCATTTATACAGCTGGGTCATTAACAAAACCTCCTACACTTTTAAGGGATGAATATCCCCAATGGAAGATAAGGATGGTAAATTTCTTAGAAGGTATGGACAAGGATCTTTTTAGATCAGTGAACGTTGGACCTCACATTCCAATGGTGTTGGTTCCAAGAGTTCCTGCAACAGCAGATACTGCTGAAATCCCTGCATATTATGAAAAGAAAACCACAAACTTCACTGATGAAGAAACTAATATGATGGATAATGACTCAAACGCTGTGAGATTACTTATAATGGCCATTCCCAATGATATCTTTCAAGAACTTGATTCTTGTAAAACTGCAAAAGAGATATGGGATCAGTTGTTAAATCAACTTGAAGGAGGCCTACAAACCCAGAAAAATAGAAGAAATCTATGCATCAATGAATATCATGATTTTCATGCTCTACCAGAAGAAATATTACACCAAACTTACTCAAGATTCAACATTCTTATCAACAAATGCAGAAAGTTTGGAGTGATAAGATGTCAGGATCTTAATTCTAAACAAGAATACACACTCAGAAACAATATTGAAGAAGTTTGCGGAATAACACTTCAATATTCAATAATCAATAAAACAGGGAATCAAAAGAACAACTTGCAAACTTTATTAAATGATTATAAAGTTACAAGATTCAACACTCAACCTCAATATTGATGAACATGCTCACCAATACGAATTCTACTTCTCTAGAATTAGGATTACAAACCTTGAGGTTGATTCTCTCTATGAAAACAATAAGTCAGAATTCAAAAAAAATTAGTTCTAAACTATTCTGACTAACTCTATATATATTGAAGATAAAAGATAATTACATATAATAAAAGATCTTCAAAATAATCTTCCATATTTATCTTCAAGCTTTCCATATTATCTTCAAATAATCCAGCTGTCATCCTTGCCATGCGAAGTCTTCATCATCTCATAAGCAGCACTAAGTTCAAGAGCAGTATTAATAACATCCAGCAGCATTAACTTTTTAGCAGTACTAACTCCAGCAGTACTAACTACTAGCAGCACTAACTCTTCAAGCAGTACTAACTATTTAAGTAGCAGTATTAACTTGTCAAGCAGTATTAAAATCTACTAGCAGTAGTAATCATGATGTACTGGCAGTAGTAATTCTGTTGTAGCAGCATTAACCATACTTAAGCATTTATGAATTTCCCAACAATCTCCCCCTAACTTGACTTTTAGGAAAAGAAGTCAAGTTCTTCAGAAGTTCTTCTTAGATGCTCCCAAAACTTCATGATTCATACCCCTGTATCCACATTCAGCCCCAAGCTTTGATTGATTGTTCTTTGAATCAAATATTTAGCCATTTTTGAATCTGGAACACATCCTAGCTTCTTCTTCAGCATTGCATGAAGCTTTAGTCTACTGTGATTGTACACTCTATCCACTAGGAAGTACTCTATGTGATTTAAGTCCATAGTTAGTGCATATACTCCACTAGTTTCATATAGAGTCCACTTGTTGACTGTTTGGAACACATTCCTGATCACATGCTCTACTTCATCAGGTTTCAACATCATACACAGATACTCCATCACCATTTTAGTAATTGAAATCCCTGAAACTTTCAGTTTATCTGCATACAACTTCATCCCTATTTCAAACATTTCTTCTATATCTGACCTGGAGCATGTTCTGACAATCTTTGCCCAAGTGTTTAATACCTCATACTTGTCATCCTTCCTCTTGAGCCTAATGTATTCCTTTCCATCCACTGTCAATGTATCCCAGAGAATAACCTCAGGAGGCTTCACACCAACAGGTTATGCTGAAATTGGTTCAGGCACTTTGTCCATCACTACCATGTATAGATGTACATCATCAGTCCTTGCTGGTTCTTTCTGTTCAGATAACTCAGGTGCCCCTTCTTCTTCAGCAACCTTCTCAGCCTCTCCTTCAGCTATTCTAGCCTTCTTGGATGACTTTCTCCTTGCCATCATCTTGGTTCTCTTTAAAGTCTTTAGACTTTCACCCAGAGTGGCTTCTTTCTTTGGTGGTGTTTCTTGCTCATCTGGAAATGTTTTTTCTATCATTAAATCATTGCTTTCTTTCATTCTCTTCTCCATCTCCACCCTAGAAGTTTCATTCCCTTGAAGCTTGGTCATTTCAGAATTGTACAGCTCTTTGATCTGCTCAAATGTCATCTTGGAGAACATCTCCTTTCTGACTCCTACAGCACCCTTGAGAAAAGTTATCATCTTGTTTCTCTCTTGGGTACCAAGGAAAGTCTTTGAGGGTTGTCTCTTCTTTGCATCTGTTTTTATCACCACAGATTTCTTCAAAAATGCTGCTTTCTTTTGTGCAATTTCTGTTGCCAGACTTTGTTGATAGGCTTCATTTAGTTCAGCAGCTAGAGCCTTTGCCATCTCTCTGTCCTTTTCAACCTGAACCCTTTCTTCCTTTTCAATATCTGCCTGCATATTCCTGGCCCAAGGTTCATCTGATTCAACCAACCTTTGCTTTTTGATTGGTTGATCAGATTCCACCATTTTTGCTTTGCCTTTGTCTTTGTTCACCTTCTTTTCTACATTTGTTTTCTTGATCACTTCACCTTGTTCTTTGATGACAACTCCTTTGTCCTTTAAGATGACATTGGGAGTATCATGCTTGGCTTTGATTAAGGTCTCAACAATTTCAAGATCTGTTAGTACTTCTTGCCCTGTTTCTGCTGCTTCTTTTAGGTCAGCAGTAGTAACAGTTTCTGCTGCTTGGCTTGACTCAGCAGTATTAACTGTTATTGCTTCTTTCTCTATTTCTTCTTCTTGTACCATTTTTGTTTCCACTTTTTGTTGCTCCCCCTCAACATTCACTTTCTCTTGCTCCCCCTTAGCTTTGGCATCTTCCATGTTCACATCAGCTTCTGACTCCCCCTTTTTGGGAGCATCAGTCACTGGTTTCCTCCTTCTTAGCAAAAATTGTTTCTTCTTCTTTTGTAGAATCAATTTCTTCACCATTTGCTTCAAGCTGACAATCTGTTCTTGTTGAGACAGAACTATCAGTTTCAGCTCTTCTGTTTCTTTCCCCTGCTTGATCACATCCATGTTTATGTTTCCCATGGTTTCCATCAATTCAAAATAGTTATATCTGTCCTCACCTTCTCGAGAAGTATTACCCTCTTTTGAAGGATCATGGGATCTTTTTGTAGTATAGGTCTTCTGCCTAGCAGAAGCACCTGCTACCCCCGTGGTTTCTTGGCCCCTGGGACCTTTGGATGATTGCTCATCCAAAGTTGCCATGGGGAAGGTCTTATTTATGTTACCACTGACCTCCTCTGTGCTAGCAGGAGTAGTGGCAGCCTTAGCACCCATATGCTCAAACATCTCCTCAGTGAGCACCTCCTTGGGGTTGGGAGACACCCCTGTGGTTTCCCTGTGGGTATTCTCTAATGGAGAATTCTCCATTAGAGGGCTTAAAGGCTCAGTGGGTGATGGTATAAGAAGGGAAGGAGCCTTCTTTACCTTTTTCCTTGTATAAGTTTGGGTGATTGGTGAAATTGGCTTATGAATTTGGGACTGAGGGATTGATATAGAGATGGAAGGTTGGGATTGGCTAGCAGTGGGAAGGTCTAATGAGGGCTTTGAGCCTGCTGCCATACCTTCTTCAGTTTCGGACACCACCATCATTGTAGAGAACAATGGGGTGTCAACTCCTTCCGAGTCCAATGGAGATCTTTTCATGTTGGAAAAGACTTTACCTTTGGGGATTTTTGGTACATATACCCCATCAAAGTGAGGCATATCCGTCAATTCGTGGGTTATAACTTCGTGTACAAATCTTGGGTACATATAAAAACTCTTTTTGCTTCCCAAGTTTGATATAAGATCACTGAAAATCATTCTTGAAAAATTGTACTTTCTGGCAGTGGCCAAGCACACCAAAGCATAAGCAATGGTGCTACTGAACTCACTCCATCCAGTAGTCTTTTTGGAAATACAATGCATAAGGGTATGGACAAAGAAACACCATTGGGGTGAAAATTTAGCTTTTGAGAACTTGAAAACACCCAATGGGCCTCCATACCCCATTCTTGTAAGAGTGGAAAACAGTTCATCAATAGGGATAGATGAGATACCAGAGGCATCGTCTAGACGTAGAATGATGCGAATTACCTCTTCAGTCACTATCAAGGGTTTGCCACACACCCTTGTCTTGATCACTTGCACACCATTCTTAATAACAATGGTGGCATTAGCCCAAAATTGTTGTTGGTTCTCGATATAGATTGATGGAGACACTGTCAGAGCATAGGCGATATGGCTAGATTTCAGAAAATCCACTATCTGATGAAATCCTGCAGCTTGCTTTGGCTTTTGTAGCATCGCGATTTCATTATGCTCGTCAATAAATGCCATAGACGCCATTTAGCTTGAATAATCTGTACTAGAACACTTGGTTCTTGAGAGAAAAGGTTAGAGAGCAGATGAATAGAAAGCAAAGAGTCGTTATGAACTTTTGGGCGGGCAAACAGGGTATTTATACGATTCGGGACATAAGCAGTATTAACTTAGAGCAGTATTAACCACTAGCAGTATTAACTGAGAGCAGTATTAACCACTAGCAGTATTAACTAACTAGCAGTATTAACTGAGAGCAGTATTAACCACTAGCAGTATTAACCAACTAGCAGTATTAACTGTGCACTAGCAGTATTAAAACTGCACTGGCAGCATTAACTATACTTACACTTCTTGAAGCTTGAGGAACTCTGAGCAAGGTAATAACTTCCTGAAAAAGATGTTAGTAGCACCAAAGAATAAACCAATAACAGGTATGAAAACACTTTTAAGAAAAATGAGCTTATTCAGAGTTGATCATGCCCACACTTGTGACTAAGAAAGTGAATCTACCCACATCAAAAGCTTTAGTGAATAGATCAGCAAATTGGTTGTCAGTATGAACTTTAGCAACTTGAATTAGCTTCTTTTCATTACAATATCTGATAAAGTGATACCTGATCTCAATGTGTTTGGTTTTGGAGTGCTTGACTGGATTGTTAACAATGCTTATAGCACTGCTATTGTCAATGAAGATTGGTGTGTGAAGAAAGGTTACCCCATAGTCTAGCATCTGATTCTGAATCCATAGAACCTGAGAGCAACAACTTGCAGCAGCAATATACTCAGCTTCTGTTGTTGATAAGGACACAGTGGTATGTTTCTTACACTGCCAAGATACTAGTCTTGCACCCAAAATTTGACATCCACCTGAAGTAGACTTTCTGTCCATGTTAGCACCTCCCAAGTCACTATCTGAATAAGCAATCAAGTCAAAGATGGATTCATAAGGATACCAAAGACCTAATCTAGGTTGTCCTCTTAAGTATCTTAAAATCCTTTTAATAGCTTGAAGATGTGATTGCTTTGGTGTCAGGATCGAATTCTCAACAAGAATTAATTCTCAGAAACAATATCAAAGAAGTTTGCGGAATAACACTTTGATATTTAATCAAAACAGTAAATCACAGTAGATATGAAGAACAAATGTAAACTTGTATTGAATGCTTTGAAGTTACAAGATTACACACTCAACCTCAATATTGATGAACAGGCTCACCAATACGAATTCTACTTCTCTAGAATTAGGATCTATGCCTTGAGGTTGATTTTCTCTCTAGAACTAACACTTAGAATGAATTTCTAATTAATCTAAAAACTATTCTGTATCTTCTATACATATACTATATATATATACTGAAGATAAAAGATAATTACAATTAATAAAATATCTTCAGAATATCTTCCATCATTATCTCTAAGCTTCCATGTATATCCTTTCATATGAATCTTCATCATATAAGCAGTATTAATCATAAGCAGCATTAATACTTTGAGCAGTATTAACTCTAGCAGTACTAACCATGCTCAGCAGCATTAATCTCTTCAAGCAGTACTAACTTTGAACTAGCAGTACTAATCTTGTTGAGCAACATTAACCATCAACTAGCAGCATTAATAACAGAAGTACTAACTAGAAGTATTAACTGTTTTCTTCTAGCAGCATTAACTAGAAGTATTAACTGTTTTCTTCTAGCAGCATTAACTAAAAGTATTAACTAGAAGTATTAACTATTTTCTTCTAGCAGCATTAACTTTGTTCCAGCAACATTAACTACAACTAGCAACATTAACCACAGAGGTAGTAATCATGATGAATATTAACTTCAGAATTAGTAACCATGATGAATATTAACTTCAGAAGTAGTAACCATGATGAACCATCCTTGGCATATTTCAGACCCAACAATCTCCCCCTAACTTAACTTTTCAAAACTGAGAAGTTAAGTTCTTCAACATAGGGTCTTTATGATAATTTCAAAACTTTCTGCAACTTCTAGTTCTTCTTGATTCAGTTTCTGCTGTTATCTTCTTTTCTGTTTCTGCTGTAGTTAATGCTTTATTTCAGCTTCTTCACTTATCTCCCCCTCAAAATAAGATTTCATATCAACTTGATTCTCCTTCTCATGTCTTCTCAAGTTCAGTTGTTTAAGTCTCCCCCTTTTTGAAATAATCATGATCTGTGCTCCTTTTCATCTCTTTTATCTCCATAATTTGATTGTGAACTTTCAGACTAATTGTACCAAGTGTATCCATCAATTCTTTGTAGTTAAATCTGTCCTCACCTCCTTTAGGTGTGTTTACCACCTTTGAAGGATCCTTGGATCTTTTAGTAGAGATCTTCTGCCTAGCAGAAGCACCTTCTACTCCCTTGGTTTCTTGGCACCTGGGACCTTTAGATAATTACTCATCTAAAGTTGCCATGGGGAAGGTCTTAGATATGTTCACACTGTCCTGTCCTGCACTTTGAGCAAAGTCAGTAGTGTGAGCCTTACAACCCATATGCTCTTGCATCTCCTTATTGAGCACCTTCTTGAGGTTGGGAGACACCCCTATGGTTTCCCTTTGGATATTCTCTGATGAAAAATGCTTCATCAGAGGGCTTGTAGGTTTTGAGGTTGAAGATACAAGAAGGGAAGGAACCTTCAGTATCTTTTCCTTATATAATATAGTAATGGGGAATGTTGGTTTGACAAAAGGAATCTGAAGATTTATGCTTGGTAGTGGAAGGTGTGGATAGGTCATCAGTGGGTTGGTCTAATGAGGGCTTTGACCCTGATGCCTTACCTTCTTGATTGTGGGACATCACCATCATTGTAGAGAACAATGGTGTGTCAACTCCTTCCGAGTCCTTAGCAAATCTCTTCATGATTGAAAAGACCTTGCCCTTAGGGGTTTTAGGTACATATATCTCATTAAAATGAGGTTAATCCGTCAATTCCTTATTAAGTACTTCTTGTACAAACCTTGGATACAGATAAAAGCTTTTTGATTGATATCCAGGTTTGACATTAAATCATTGAAGATCATTTTTAGGTATAGAAAACTTACATTAGCAGTAGTAACACTTATCAGCAGCATTACCACAGACTGGCAGTAGTAACACATACCAGCAGCATTAACACAGTCTGACAGTATTCACTGATCTAGAAGTACTAACTACCTTTCAGTATTAGCAACCTGAAACACTTCTGCTGGATCAAAAGTAACATGTCCTCCATCAAATCTTTTGAAGAATTTGAAGGCAATCCATGTTCCTTGTTATGTGCCAAGAGCAACCATTATCTTCATTCCAAATGCTCTTCCTCTTGAGCTTTTGATTGCCCTGCACACTTGATAAATCAGTTAGTCTTTGATGGAACCCAAGCCAAAGTGGTCTTGGGTTGACCTTTCTCATTAATATAATCTGTCAGTTTGGTCTGAATGAGTTGTTTAGGAATCTCATGACTGGAGTACTTTGTCAAGATTATAGGCTTGGCTGCATTACTACTAGAAGCAGCACTAGCCTTGTTAGCAGTACTAACTTGGTTAGCAGTACTAATCAAGTAAGCAGCACTATTCTTGTTAGCAGTACTATCTGGGATAGCAGTACTAACAGGTTTCTTTGCAATTGGAACCCAAATTTGAGCAAAGTTGTTTGCTTTCTTTGTCTTTAAGTTACTCCTTTGTTTATTTGAAGTATTTTTCTTAGTTTTAGCAAACTTGTTTTGAACATGAGACTTTTTAGGTGCTCTGTTCTCAGCCATTTGATTCCTTCCTTGCTTCCTATAACCAAAGGAGTTTTGAGTTTGTCTTTGAAAATTTACTATTTGGTTTATAGGATTGAAATAACAGTATTTGGCAAGATGATTCAATTTGCCACAGATAAAACAAGGTTTTGGTCTATTGATTTTACTCAAATCAACCTGTCAGGATCGAATTCTTAACAAGAATTAATTCTCAGAAACAATATCAAAGAAGTTTGCGGAATAACACTTTGATATTTAATCAAACAGAAAATAAAGACAGAATATAATCAACAAACTGTAAACTTGTATTTAATGCTTTGAAGTTACAAGATTACTCACTCAACCTCAATATTGATGAACAGGCTCACCAATACGAATTCTACTTCTCTAGAATTAGGATCTATGCCTTGAGGTTGATTGTCTCTCTAAAAGAATGAAAACTGAAAGTTAAATTATTATTCTAAACTATGCAATATATACTGAATACAAAGATAATTACAATAAATAAAATATCTTCAGTATATCTTCCATGTATATCTCTAAGCTTCCATGTATATCCTTTCATACGAATCTTCATCATATAAGCAGTATTAATCTTCAGCAGCATTAACTTCCTTCTAGCAGCATTAACTAGTAAGCAGTACTAACCACTAGCAGTACTAACTAGCTAAGCAGTACTAACTTTGTTCAAGCAGCACTAACTTTGACTAGCAGTATTAATTAATACTAGCAGTAGTAACACTCAGCAGTATTAACCTTTAAATCTTCTAGCAGTAGTAATTTTGAACCAGCAGCATTAACCATACTTGATGAATTCTTCAGTTCCCAACAATCTCCCCCTAACTTAACTTTTCAAAACTGAGAAGTTAAGTTCTTCAGTATAGGGTCTTTATGATAATTTCAAAACTTTCTGCAATTACTAGTTCTTCTTGATTCAGTTTCTGCTGTTATCTTCTTTTCTGTTTCTGTTGTAGTTACTGCTTTGTTTCATCTTCTTCACTTATCTCCCCCTCAAAATAAGATTTCATATCAACTTGATTCTCCTTCTCAATTCTTCTCAAGTTCAGATGTTTAAGTCTCCCCCTTTTTGAAATAATCATGATCTTTTCATCTCTTTTATCTCCATAATTTGATTGTGAACTTTCAGACAAATTGTACCAAGTGTATCCATCAATTCTTTGTAGTTAAAATGTCCTCACCTCCTTTAGATGTTTTACCACCTTTGAAGGATCCTTGGATCTTTTAGTAGAGATCTTCTGCCTAACAGAAGCACCTTCTACTCCCTTGGTTTCTTGGCACCTGGGACCTTTAGATAATTACTCATCTAAAGTTGCCATGGGGAAGGTCTTAGATATGTTCACACTGTCCTGTCCTGCACTTTGAGCAAAGTCAGTAGTGTGAGCCTTACAACCCATATGCTCTTGCATCTCCTTATTGAGCACCTTCTTGAGGTTGGGAGACACCTCTATAGTTTCCCTTTGGATATTCTCTGATGAAAAATGCTCCATCAGAGGGCTTGTAGGTTTTGAGGTTGAGGATACAAGAAGGGAAGGAACCTTCAGTATCTTTTCTTATATAATATAGTAATGGGGAATGTTGGTTTGACAAAAGGAATCTGAAGATTTATGCTTGATAGTGGAAGGTGTGGATAGGTCATCAGTGGGTTGGTCTAATGAGGGCTTTGACCCTGATGCCTTACCTTCTTGATTGTGGGACATCACCATCATTGTAGGGAACAATGGTATATCAACTCCTTCCGAGTCCCTAGCAGATCTTCTCATGTTTGAGAAAACCTTGCCTTTAGGGGGTTTAGGTACATATATCTCATTAAAATGAGGTTAATCCGTCAATTCCTTATTAAGTACTTCTTGTACAAACCTTGGATACAGATAAAAGCTTTTTGATTGATATCCAGGTTTGACATTAAATCATTGAAGATCATTTTTAGGTATAGAAAACTTACATTAGCAGTAGTAACACTTATCAGCAGCATTAACACAGACTGGCAGTAGTAACACATACCAGCAGCATTAACACAGTCTGACAGTTTTCACTGAACTAGAAGTACTAACTACCTTTCAGTATTAGCAACCTGAAACACTTACAGACACAAGGTTAGTAGTACCATATACCATAAGATTTTCAAAAGTTACTTTATCTTTTGAAACTATACCTTTTTCACTTTTCTTACCTTCTGCTGGATCAAAAGTAACATGTCCTCCATCAAATCTTTTTAAAGAATTTGAAGGCAATCCATGTTCCTTGTTATGTGCCAAGAGCAATCATTGTCTTCATTCCAAAATGCTCTTCCTCTTGAGCTTTTGATTGCCCTGCACACTTGATAAATCAGTTAGTCTTTGAGAGAACCCAAGCCAAAGTGGTCTTGGGTTGTCCTTTCTCATTTATATAATCTGTCAGTTTGGTCTGAATGAGTTGTTTAGGAATCTCATGGCTGGAATACTTTGTCAAGATTATAGGCTTTGCCACATTAATACTAGTAAAAGCACTATCCTTGTTAGCACTAGTATTGGTTGCAGCAACACTATTTCTGTTAGCAGTACTATCTGGAATAGCAATACTAACAGGTTTCTTTACAATTGGAACCCAAACTTGAACAAAGTTGTTTGCTTTCTTTGTTTTTAAATTACTCCTTGGCTTATTTGGAGTATTTTTCTTTAGTTTAGCAAACTTATTTTGAACATGAGACTTTTTAGGTGCTCTGTTCTCAGCCATTTGATTCCTTCCTTGCTTCCTATAACCAAAGGAGTTTTGAGTTTGTCTTTGAAAATTTACTCTTTGGTTTATAGGATTGAAATAACAGTATTTGGCAATATGATTAAGCTTTCCACAAATAAAACAAGGTTTTGGTCTATTGATTTTACTTAGATCAACCCCTTGTTTTTGTGCCCACTGATTATTCCAATTTCTCTGATTTCCCCTCCTTTTATCATGTTTTTGGGGCTCAGATTTATTGCAAGTACACTGTTTGCAAGGGACAGGATTCACAACTGTTGTCTGTTTGTAGTGGACCTTACCAGACTTTCCCTCTGTCTTTTCTATGTCCTTAGATTTGACCCAAGTCTTTCCACATCCCTCATTGGTGATAATGTGATTTTCTAGGGGAATCTCACCACTCACAGTGTTCTCCTTACTCTTATTATTAGAGTACTCTCCTTCAGAGTCTGTTTCAACCACCACTTTGTCTAATGGATCTACCTTAGTGGCTTCATCAGACAATTCCTTCCTATTCTTGGTCTCTAGCAAGTCTGATATAGGAGGGATGTAATTGTTGTTGTATGGTGGTGGTGTGGTGTTATAGCCTATTCCTCTTCTATGTTTGTCATGGATTTGAGTTTGGAGCAAAGAGTCCATTGCTTTAGACGCATTGGAAAATTTCTCAATATCCAGCTTGGCTTTCTCAAACTCAGTCTTTATCTTCTCATTCTCCTCTTTGGATTTGGTCAGTTGAAGTTCTAGGTCACTCTTCTCCCACTTCCAGTAGTTTGTGTCATAGGAATGTTGAAGCTCATTGGCTTGAAAACTCTTAATCTGCTCTTCAAACCTCTCAACAATCCTAACATAGTCTTTTATGTCCTTTTCTAATCTCTTCAGGTCATCACTCATTTTCTGGTTGTGATCCCTGTACCTTTTAACAGTTTCAATACAAGATTTGGAACAAAGATTAGATGTTACCTCTGTAGGAATTTCTGAGCTTGAAGACTCTGAACCTTTAGCCATGATGATGTGATTTTGAATGTAGGTTTCTGAGAGAAGTTTGGCTCTGATACCACTTGTCAGGATCGAATTCTTAACAAGAATTAATTCTCAGAAACAATATCAAAGAAGTTTGCGGAATAACACTTTGATATTTAATCAAACAGAAAATAAAGACAGAATATAATCAACAAACTGTAAACTTGTATTTAATGCTTTGAAGTTACAAGATTACTCACTCAACCTCAATATTGATGAACAGGCTCACCAATACGAATTCTACTTCTCTAGAATTAGGATCTATGCCTTGAGGTTGATTGTCTCTCTAAAAGAATGAAAACTGAAAGTTAAATTATTATTCTAAACTATACAATATATACTGAATACAAAGATAATTACAATAAATAAAATATCTTCAGTATATCTTCCATGTATATCTCTAAGCTTCCATGTATATCCTTTCATACGAATCTTCATCATATAAGCAGTATTAATCTTCAGCAGCATTAACTTCCTTCTAGCAGCATTAACTACTAAGCAGTACTAACCACTAGCAGTACTAACTAGCTAAGCAGTACTAACTTTGTTCAAGCAGCACTAACTTTGACTAGCAGTATTAATTAATACTAGCAGTAGTAACACTCAGCAGTATTAACCTTTAAATCTTCTAGCAGTAGTAATTTTGAACCAGCAGCATTAACCATACTTGATGAATTCTTCAGTTCCCAACACAACCCCTTGTTTTTGTGCCCACTGATTATTCCAGTTTCTCTGATTTCCCCTTGGTTTATCATGTTTTTGGGGCTCAGATTTATTGCAAGAACACTGTTTACAAGGGACAGGATTCACAACTGTGGTTTGCTTATAATGGACCTTCTCAGACTTTCCCTCAGTCTTTTCTATGTCCTTAGACTTGATTCAAGCCTTTCCACATCCCTCATTGGTGATAATGTTATTTTCTAGAGGAATCTCACCACTCACAGTGTTCTCATTACTCTTTTCACTAGAGTTCTCTTCTTCAGAGTTTGTTTCAACCACCACTTTGTCTAAAGGATCTACCTTAGTGGCTCCAACAGGCAATTCCTTCCTATCCTTGGTCTCTAGTAAGTTTGATATAGGAGGAATGTAATTGTTGTTGTATGGTGGTGGTGTGGTGTTATAGCCTATTCCTCTTCTAAGTTTGTCATGGATTTGAGTTTGGAGCAAAGAGTCCATTGTTTTAGAAGCATTGGAAAATTTCTCAATATCCAGCTTGGCTTTCTCAAACTCACTCTTTATGTTCTCATTCTCCTCTTTAGACTTTTTCAGCTGAAGTTCTAGGTCATTCTTCTCCCACTTCCAGTAATTTGTATCATAAGAATGTTGAAGTTCATTGGCTTGGAAAACTTTGATCTGTTCCTCAAAACTCTCAACAATTCTTATATAGTCTTTTATATCTCTCTCTAATCTTTTAAGGTCATCACTCATTGTCTGGTTGTGATCCCTGTACCTTTTAACAGTTTCCATACAAGTTTTAGAGCAAAGATTAGACATTACCTCTGTGGGGATTTCTGTGCTTGAAGAATCTGAAACTTTAGCCATTGATGATTTCTGATTTCAAGGAAGAATGATGATTGCAGGTTTCTGAGAATACTAGCTCTGATACCACTTGTCAGGATCGAATTCTCAACAAGAATTAATTCTCAGAAACAATATCAAAGAAGTTTGCGGAATAACACTTTGATATTTAATCAAAACAGTAAATCACAGTAGATATGAAGAACAAACTTTAAACTTGTATTGAATGCTTTGAAGTTACAAGATTACACACTCAACCTCAATATTGATGAACAGGCTCACCAATACGAATTCTACTTCTCTAGAATTAGGATCTATGCCTTGAGGTTGATTTTTTCTCTAGAACTAACACTTAGAATGAATTTCTTATTAATCTAAAAACTATTCTGTATCTTCTATACATATACTATATATATATACTGAAGATAAAAGATAATTACAATTAATAAAATATCTTCAGAATATCTTCCATCATTATCTCTAAGCTTCCATGTATATCCTTTCATATGAATCTTCATCATATAAGCAGTATTAATCATAAGCAGCATTAATACTTTGAGCAGTATTAACTCTAGCAGTACTAACCATGCTCAGCAGCATTAATCTCTTCAAGCAGTACTAACTTTGAACTAGCAGTACTAATCTTGTTGAGCAACATTAACCATCAACTAGCAACATTAATAACAGAAGTACTAACTAGAAGTATTAACTGTTTTCTTCTAGCAGCATTAACTAGAAGTATTAACTGTTTTCTTCTAGCAGCATTAACTAGAAGTATTAACTAGAAGTATTAACTGTTTTCTTCTAGCAGCATTAACTTTGTTCCAGCAGCATTAACTACAACTAGCAACATTAACAACAGAAGTAGTAATCATGATGAGTATTAACTTCAGAAGTAGTAACCATGATGAATATTAACTTCAGAAGTAGTAACCATAATGAACCATCCTTGGCATATTTCAGACCCAACATTTGGATTGACTTGGAATCTGGCACACAAACACACAGGAAACATGATGTCTGGTCTTGAGGCTGTGAGATACATGAGTGATCCAATCATTGATTTGTATAGATGGACATAAACATCCTCCCCCTCAAGATCAGCAGTGATCTGTTTATGAGTTTCCATAGGTATGCTTGCTGGCTTTGAGTCTGATAGTCCATATTTGTCCAGGATGTCTTTCACATATTTTGATTCGCTTATGAAGATCCCATCTTTCTTCTGTTTCACTTGAAGCCCAAGGAAGAAGGTAAGTTCACCCATTGAACTCATTTTAAAGCTCTTGTGCATCAACTTTTCGAAGTCTCTACACATTTGATCTTTTGTGGATCCAAAGATGATATCATCCACATATATCTGAACCAATAGGATGTCCTTCTTACTTCTTTTGATGAATAAGGTCTTGTCAATTATTCCTCTTTCAAACCCATTCTCCAAGAGATAGGTAGACAGTGTATCATACCATGCTCTTGGGGCTTGATGCAGACCATAAAGTGCTTTCTTCAGTTTGTATACTCTGTCTGGATATGATGGATTTTCAAATCCTGGGGGCTGACAGACATATACTTCTTCATCAATTGTACCATACAGAAAGGCACTCTTCACATCCATTTGGTATACCTTGAACTTCATGTATGAGTCATAGGCTAGAAATAGCCTAATTGCCTCTACCCTTGCCACTGGAGCAAACACTTCTTCATAGTCAATGTATTCTTCTTGAGTGTACCCTTGTGCCACCAACCTTGCTTTGTTTCTTATCACAATGCCTATCTCATCCTTTTTGTTCCTGAAAATCCACTTGGTGCCAATAGCTCTATGACCTGTTGGAAGGTCCACCAAGTCCCATACTTCTTGCAACTTGAACTGCAGTAACTCTTCTTGCATAGCTTCTATCCAACTGGAATCATTCATTGCTTCAAAAACCTTCTTAGGCTCAATCTGAGATAAAAAGCAGGAGAGTATTGTGTGTTGCTGATCTTTCAGTTCTTGAAGTCTGCTTTGATTCCTTGTTATCATAGGAGAAGAGATGTCTGCTATGACTAGCTCTGAAGGATGATTCTTTTAAGTTCTAGTCTGATGACTAGGTTCTTCATTGATTTCCACATCCAGATTGGAATCATTTAAGTCAGCTGATGGGATCTCATCAGCTGCTTCTGGTTCTTCATGCACTTGATTCTCTTTATCTCTTCTTTCTTCTGCACTCTGAATTGGTTAAATAGCATTCTCCTTTTCACAGACCTCAACAGGCCCTAACATAGATATGGGAAATATCACAGATTGAGGTAAAATGTCTTGTACTTGTACTTGTTCATCCCCTGATCCTCCACTTCCTAAACCTGCATGATAATCACTACTGAAACCCAAAGAGTTAGTTAGTGAATCAATTTCAAATAGCCACTGAGGACCAGACCCAATAGGATTTGGTGTGTTCTCATTGCACTTGACATTGTCACTTTCCTCAATTATCCTAGACGAAGTATTAAAAACTCTGTAAGCCTTACTCTGAGATGAGTAACCAACAAGAAAACCATCATCAGCCTTGCTATCAAACTTTCCTAAGCGAGTTTTGGTATTGAGAATTGTATAAGGACACCCAAAAGGTTTGAAAAATCCTATAAAAGGTTTTCTTTTATTTAAAAGCTCATATGGTGTCTTGTTTTTAGGCTTAACTACTAGAACTCTGTTTTGGACATAGCAAGCAGTATTAACTGCTTCAGCCCAAAAGGTAATTGGAAGTTTTGAATCTGCCAACAGAGATCTAGCAGCCTCAATCAGTGTCATATTCCTTCTCTCAGCAACACCATTTTGTTGTGGAGTCCTAGGAGCACTGTATTGCCTCTCAATTCCTTTTTCCTCACAAAAGGTGTTTAGGTCATGATTTTTAAATTCAGTACCATTGTCTGACCTAATGACTTTTACCTTTTGATTAGTTTGGTTTTCAATTCTTAGAATAAAGGATTTGATTAGTCCACTTGTCTCATCCTTAGTCCTTAGAAAATATACCCAAGTAAATCTAGAGTATTCATCAACAATAACCAGGCAGTATGATTTCTTACCAATACTCATAACATTTGTAGGGCCAAACAGATCCATATGCAACAACTGAAGAGAATTAGAGATTGTGTTCAACTCTTTGGACTTATGAGAAGTTTTGTGTTGTTTGCCTTTGAGACAGGCAACACAATGATCATCACATGAAAAGACTTTGGAAGGTAAACCTCTTACAAGGTTGTTTTTAACAAGTTTATTCATTGTTTTAAAGTTCATGTGACACATCCTTCTATGCCAAAGTGATGATTCATCCAAAGAAGCTTTTGAAACAAGACAGTTTAGGGATGAATCAGTTGAAACACTTTCCATATCTAAGCAATACACATTATCCTTTCTGGGAGTTCATAGTAGTATCATTTTTTCATCAACTACCTTGAATCCAGAAGCAAGGATAATACATTCAGAATCTGTAAATAATATACTATGTTGTTTGTCACAAACCTGTGATACGCTTAACAGGTTGTACCTTAACTGCTCAACATAGAATACATCTTCAAAGGTCATCTTACCTTTGGTTACATCCCCCTTACCACTTATCTTTCCTCCATCTGGAGTATTACCAAAAGCAACATGTCCACCATCAATTTTCTTGAAATTCTTGAGGCATGACATGTTCCCTGTCATGTGCCTAGAGCAACCACTATCTACATGCCAGATGCTCTTCCCCTTGAGTTGTTGGTTGCCCTGCACATTAGATTAAGCAATTAGTATTGATTGGGGACCCAAGCCAAAGTGGTATTGGGTCTCCCTTTCTCATCAAAGTATTTACATTCCTTTTTGATGAGGTTTTTAAACTCAGAGCACTCTTTACTAGAGTACTTTGTCAATATGATTGGCTTAGCAGCACAACCACTAGAAGCAGTACTAACCTTAGAAGTACTAACAGAGGTAGCAGTACTAACAGGTTAGCAGTACTAACCTTGTTTGCAGCACTAACAGAGTTAGCAATATTAACTTTCAAAGAAGTACTAACAATGTCAGCAACACTAACATTGTTAGCAGTAGTATTACTTCTAGCAGCACTATCATTGTCAAAAACACTATTTATAGTAGCAGTACCAACAGTTTTAGTGCTTTTAGGAACCCACATATTGACACTTTCTTTAACAGACTTTTTCTTCATGTGGCTTTTAGATTTAACAGATTTCTTAGCCACATGGTTCTTTTCAACCTTCCTATAACCAAAGGGTTTTTGCATAGATCTTTGAAAATTCATCCTTTGGTTCATAGGATTAAAATAACAGTATTTGGCAAGATGATCCAATTTGCCACAGATAAAACAAGGTTTTGGTCTATTGATTTTACTCAAATCAACCCCATGTTTTTGTGCCCACTGATTATTCCAGTTTCTTTGATTTCCCCTCTTTTTATCATGTTTTTGGGGCTCATTCTTCTTACATGCACACTGTTTGCAAGACCTGGATTCACAACTGTGGTCTGTTTGTAATGGACATTACCAGACTTTCCCTCTGTCTTCTCTATGTCCTTGGATTTGATCCAAGCCCTTCCACAGTCCTCATTGGTGATAATGTTATTCTCTAGAGGAATCTCACCACTCACCTTGTTCTCCTTACTCTTGCCAACCTCTTTCTCAGTCTTATCCTCAACAACTACCTCATCTAAGGGATCTATTTCAGTGGCTCCCTCAGGCAAGACCTTCCTATCTTTGGTGTCTAACAGGTCTGAAGTAGGAGGAATGTAATTGTTGTTATATGGTGGAGGTGTGGCATTGTACCCAATTCCTCTTCTCAGCTTATCATGAATCTGATTTTGTAGTAAAGAGTCCATTGCTTTAGAAGCATTGGAAAACTTTTCTACATCAATCTTAACCTTGGTTAGCTCCTCTCTCAGTTTTTCACTCTCCTCTTTAGATTTGGTTAGTTTAAGTTCTAAATCCTTTTTCTCCCACTGCCAGTAATTGGTGTCATATGAGTGTTGGAGTTCATTGGCTTGAAAACCTTTGATCTGATCTTCAAACCTCTCTACAATCCTCACATAGTCTTTTATATCTTTTTCTAATCTCTTAAGGTCATCACTCATCTTCTCATTGTGATCCCTGTACCTTTTAACAGTGTCTATGCAAGTTTTAGAACAGAGATTAGAACTTACCTCAGATGGGAGATCAGATACTTCAGCCATAAGAGCTTGATTCTGAATAGCTTCTTCTTCTTGATCACTCCAATCAAACCCCATTCCTTATTGAGAAACAAGGGCTTGAGCAGAGTTTCTGCTGTTATTGAAGCTTCCAGATTGAGCTTGTTGGTGGTTGTTGTTGTGAGACACTACACTTCTGCATTCTCTAGCAAAATGTCCCTTCAGATGGCATTTGTAGCATTCCACTTTTGATTTATCAAACCCTGCTCCATCTTCTCTTCTTTGGGAGAAGTTGTTTCTCCCAGTCCTCTTTATAAACTTCTTAACCCTCATAGAGAGCATGGCCATCTACCATTTAATATCCATCTCTTCCAAATCATCGGGATGAAGTTGTTCTAAGTCATCATTAATCAAAGAGGAATTTCCATGACTGGAAAGAAAAGCTTCAAACACAGAATCAGTGCCTTTATCTTGATTTGCTCCATTAGCAGCATTAACTGATTCAGGGTTAGCAGTAGAATCAATTGATGCTGATAGGAGTGCAGCATTATGAATATATCCAGAAGGCTTCTTCTTTAACTCCACCTCAGCTTCAAATACTCTAAGATCATTGTACAGATCATCAAGTTCCTTTTCTTCCAACTGATCATTCTGTCTGAATGACACAGTGTACATGGTCCATTCATCTCCAAGGGACCAAAAGAACTTTCTGTTCACATCATCTTGATCAATCTGTACTCCCATAGTAGCTAGTTCACCGATTAGTTTATTAAACCTGTCAAAAGTTTGAGTCATGTACTCATTCTTAGTTGACATGAAGTTTTCATACTGTTGCTTTAAGATTGCCTTTTGATTTCTATTGGTACTTTTGGTACCAGAGAATCTCTTCTCTAGAGCATTCCAGAGCATCTGTGCATCAGTACAATTGCAGAATTGGTGTTGATACTCATTTGGAATGGCCAAGAGCAGTGTGCTCAAGGCTTTCATCTCTGTCTGCCTTGTCTTCCTTTCTGCATTTGTCTTTGGAGGGGTTCTTTTGCCATCTTCACCAATCTTTCCTGCATTAGTTGGGCCATTCTCAATGATGTCCCACATAGAGTAATCTGTGAGGAGAATATATTGCTTGATTTTGATCTTCCACATGTCAAATTCATTGGATCTGAGCATTGGAACCTTTGAGACCAGAGTACTGTTTGATTCAGCTGTGTTTTCCATGATGAATAAGATTTCTGAGAAAACTTGCTCTGATACCACTTGTCAGGATCTTAATTCTAAACAAGAATACACACTCAGAAACAATATTGAAGAAGTTTGCGGAATAACACTTCAATATTCAATAATCAATAAAACAGTGAATCAAAAGAACAAATTGCAAACTTTATTAAATGATTATAAAGTTACAAGATTCAACACTCAACCTCAATATTGATGAACAAGCTCACCAATACGAATTCTACTTCTCTAGAATTAGGATTACAAACCTTGAGGTTGATTCTCTCTATGAAAACAATAACTCAGAATTAAAAAAAAAAAAAATAGTTCTAAACTATTCTGACTAATTCTATATATATTGAAGATAAAAGATAATTACATATAATAAAACATCTTCAAAATAATCTTCCATATTTATCTTCAAGCTTTCCATATTATCTTCAAATAATCCAGCTGTCATCCTTGCCATGCGAAGTCTTCATCATCTCATAAGCAGCACTAAGTTCAAGAGCAGTATTAATAACATCCAACAGCATTAATTCTTTAGCAGTACTAACTCTAGCAGTACTAACTACTAGCAGCACTAACTCTTCAAGCAGTACTAACTATTTAAGTAGCAGTATTAACTTGTCAAGCAGTATTAAAATCTACTAGCAGTAGTAATCATGATGTACTGGCAGTAGTAATTCTGTTGTAGCAGCATTAACCATACTTAAGCATTTCAAAATTTCCCAACATAAGAACAAAAGAGGAAAACAACGTTCTTTTCTTGAAAAGCTTAAATGAAGAATGGTCACAACTGTCCATGTCTATACAAGCCAATCAAGATCTTGAGTCATGGTCATTAACTGACATTTATGGCACTCTTGTTGCACATGAAAATGAAGTTATGAAGCAAAAATCAAAACTGTCTTTAGGTGGACCCCTTGCACTTGTTTCAAAACAAATTTCGAAAGAAAACAACTGTGAAGAATCACAAAAAGGTTTGGAAACAAAAAGAAGATCCAAAAAGGTCCTAATGGCAGAAGAAAATCATTCAGACTCAGACTCAGAACATGATATCAATGCCTTCGCCAAATCTCTTGCATTAATCACTCATCAATTTAACAAGAAATTTGCCAAGAAAGTGTTTGAAGGAAGGAGAGAGAATGAAGAATGAAGAAATCCTGAAAGAAGATTTCAACAAGATGGTGCCAGATTTCAACAAGAACCCAGATTCACTCCATATAGTGATCAAAAGGGTACAAACTTCAACAACAATGATGCAACTCAACAATCAAGACCTTAACAATCATTTCAACCAAGGTATCCACAGCCACAGAGATATTTTAAACCTCAAGAACAGAAGCCAGAGACAAGTACTGCCACTCTTCCAACAAATCAAAATGATAGAAGATGTTTCAGATGTGGAAAAATAGGCCATTTCTCTACACAATGCATAGGAAAACTTGTCAAAGATCAAGATTACTACAAGAACAAATACAAGTACAACGTAAAAGAAAGAGTTCTTGTAGCAGAAATGGAAGACTGGCTATCAGACTCAACAAGTGACGGCGAGGAAGAACCTACCAATCTCTATGGTATGGCTTTTTCAGATGGAAATCAAACTGATGGAGCATCAGAAGACAACTCTGAAAAGGTAAACTCTCTTTACACCTCTGACAGTGATCCTGAAATAGATGCTATTAAATTAATTAATGAACTTCTGGATCTAGAGCAAAAGTTTCTTGAAGAGAAAAAGAAAAGAGAGCAAGTGACAAAAGAGCTCATTTTTTTCAAAAGAGAAAACAATCTTCTGGAATCAGAAAAGTAAGATATTTTTCTTGAAAAAACCAAACTTGAAGAAACTCACCAGCAAAAAGAAAAATCATTTTCAGAAGAAATAGGGAAAATTGAGAAAGTTTTAAAAGGAAAAGAAGAAGAAGTAAAGAAATCTGAGTATGAAAGGCTCAATTCTATTGCCTTAACCAAATTTTTTCAAAAGGAAAGAGAAATCCTACATCAATCTCTAGATAGAAAAAATCTTCGAATCAAAAGCTATGTCAATGCACAAGTTGTTTTCGACAAAATAAAAACTCAAATGGACTCTCAAGGGCTGGGATTCAATGAGTTGAATTCATTCACTGGATTGGAGAAAACTTCACTTTCTTCCACTTTCCGTATGGGAAAGGTCCAAAGCTTTGAAGGTACATCTCTGAATAATTTCAAAAGAATGAAAACATCTGAGGGATAAAAAACAAGAGCTTTGAATTTCAAAAATACTATATACTCTGAAGTAAAAAACTTTCAAAAGTCTGTGTTACAGATAAAAAGAGAAACTTCAGAGGTACTCTTCACAAAACCTCAAAGCAATGATCCCAAAGAAATTTTCAGATTTGATGCTTTCATCTCAAATGAATCAGAGACATCGGAACCAAGTATCTCTGATACAAGTACTTCTGAAAATGAATCTCAGAGTTCACTTAATCCGTATGCCCCTCTGTAATTACCAAAGTTAGATGAAAACATCAGAACTACATTTGAAGATGATGTTAAAAAGATATTGAAAGAAAATGTCACGGAGGACTTAAAAAGAAAAGAAAGCATGAAACGGATCATTAAAGTCTCTAGAACAAAAGAAATTGAAAAACCAATAGAGATAGCTATCTCTATTAAAACTAAGAGAGACTTTCTTGATTCTGATTCATAATCTAATCAAGAGATTGATGAACAGATTTTTTGTAAACCAGATAATGTAATTCACAAAAAGATAGAAACTGTTGGGTCTGGTATTTTGAATGTTCCAATTTCAATTTTGAAAACCAAAACCAGAATACCAATAAGTCCTGATTTTGCAAATATGTGTTTACAAGCAAAAACGTCTCTGGAACTTGAAAAAGAATTATAAGAAAAGGCAAAGAATAAAACAAACTCTTCTGAATCTTACACCTATAAAACAATAAAATTCTCTCCTGAACAAAAAGGCAAATGGACAAAAATTAACCATATTGATCCTGTTTGTGCAGTAAGCAGCAAAGAAAAGAAGATGTTTTTGATCAAGAAAAAGCAACTAGAAAAGAAGACTGTCTTTCAAGCAAAAAGGAAAGAAGTAGTTAGGGATACATGTAATATTCCTAATGCTAGTTTCAAAAGAAGTCAAAATGTAACAAATGCTTTTAATAAGAAGAAAAACTCTGCTCCTACTTCTTCTTGTTCTATTAATTGCAACTGCATTCATCTCTTGATCAAACTGAAAAATCATTTCAGAGGATCACATTGTCTTCTGAATCAATCTCTGAAAAATATCTCAGAGACAAAATTTCAACAGAAGACAAGTAAAGGCAAGACATCAAAAGATGAGATGCCAAAAAGTCATACAAATCCACCAAAGTCTAACATAAAAGGACCCATAATGAGATGGGTACCTAAGAAACAATAATATGTCTTGCAGAATCAGTCAATGGCAATCTTGTACCTAGATTTTGGATGTTCAAGGCATATGACTGGAAATAAGGAACTGCTATCCTCATTCAAAGCAAAATCTGTTGGAGCAGTTACTTTTGGAGACAATGTGCAAGGACAGATTAAAGGATATGGTGAGTTGTCAAGAGGAAATGTTTTAGTATCAAAGGTTGCTTATGTGGATGGATTAAAACACAATCTGATCAGCATAAGTCAACTTTGTGATCATTGTTTTGATGTGAAATTTCAATGAAAATATTGTTCACTTATCCACTCAGAATCAGGTCAAGAATTACTCAGAGTAGACAGAAAAGGTAACCTCTACAGAATGAATTTTACCAAAATAAACAACACTGATTCAGAGAAACTTTGTCTTGTATCTCTGAATAGTGTGGAAGTCTGGCTCTGGCATAAAAAGTTTTCACATCTAAATTTTTCCTCACTTGATAAATTAGTTAAACTTAATTTGGTTAAGGGATTACCATCTCTGAAGTTTAACAAAGATCATCTTTGTTCTGCTTGTGAGATGGGAAAATGAAAAGATCTTCCCATAAAACCAAAAGTGAAAACAACTGTCCTAGACCTCTGCACATGCTACATGTGGACCTCTGTGGTCCTATCTCTGTACAGAGTCTAGCAGGTAAGAAATACATTCTGGTTCTGATTGATGAATTTTCCAGATTCACATGGATAGAATTCATCAGAGCCAAATCTGATATACCTGATATTTTGATAATATTGTTGAAAAGATTATAGGTTCTATTTAGCAGCAAAGTTCAGAAACTAAGAAGTGATAATGGAACACAGTTCAAAAATGCCAAAATCAATTCATATCTATCAGAAGAAGGCATTACTCCTAACTTTTCTGCATCAAGAACCCCTCAGCAAAATGGAGTATTTGAAAGGAAGAACATAACACTTGTTGAAGCTAGAAGGACAATGCTAGTTGGATCTGATCTTTCAACAAATTTTTGGGCAGAAACAGTGGCAACAACCCGCTTTACTCAGAATAGAGCTACAATTGTCAAGAGATTTCAGAAAACATCCTATGAACTCATTAACAATAGGAAACCTAATGTTAAATATTTTCATGTTTTTGGATGCAGATGTTACATTCTAAACGATAGAGAATCTCTTGGAAAGTTTGACAAGAAAGCTGATGAGGGCAAATTCATTGGATATTCTTTAGCCTCAAAAGCTTTCAGAGTGTTCAATCTTAGAAGAAGGACCATCCAAGAGAGCATCAATATCACTTTTGATGACAATAAAAGCTCTGAACAACAAGAAAGTCTCTCAACACCTATCTCTAAATCATCAAGAGAATCTGAATTAAACAGAATATTTGAAGATTTCTTTGATGAAGATAACCCAGAAGTAATCTTCAGAGATAGACCAAGAGAGAATTCAGAAGGACCCCAAGAAACAGGTACAACCCTTTCTGGACCCTCTGAATTAACACCTTCTGTTTCACCAAATTCAGATCAACAAAGTGAATCAGAAGAAGCTGAAGATCAAAAAGAGGATGATCAAGGAGTGTCTGAAGTAACTCCAGAAACAAATAGTGAAGAAATTCAAGAATCAAAAGTATTGTGACAAATTTTCAGAGTTGATGAAGAGTGAATTTGAGATGAGCCTCATGGGAGAATTAACGTTCTTTTTGGGCTTACAAGTAAAACAAACTTCAGAAGGCACTTTCATAAGTCAAACTAAATATGTCTCTGAAATTTAAAAAAAATACAAACTCAATGATTCAACTTCTATGAAAACGCCTCTAGCCATCGGACTCAAACTTGACTCTGATCCTTCAGGACAATCTGTGGAAATAAAAACCTACAGAGGCATGATAGGTTCACTATTATACTTAACTGCAAGTAGGCCTGACATAATGTTTGCAACATGTCTTTGTGCTAGATATCAAGCAAATCCAAAAGAACCTCATTTATCTGCTGTCAAAAGAATTTTCAGATACCTAAGAGGGTCACCATCTTTAGGCCTCTAGTATCCAAAACTTTCTAGTTTTAATCTAACAACTTACACTGATGCAGATCATGCAGGATGTAAGCTTGACAGAAAAAGTACCTCTGGGTGCTGCCAGTTACTGGGCAATAAGCTGGTAAGTTGGTCATCCAAGAAACAAAACTGTGTTTCAACTTCAATTGCAGAGGCAGAATATGTTGCCTGCTAGTTGTTGCTTTCAAGTAATATGGATGAAAACTCAGCTAAAAGATTATGGCCAACAATATGAAAGAATACCCATTCTGTGTGATTCAAAAAGTGCCATAGCCATCTCTGTCAATCTAGTACAACATTCAAAGACAAAGCACATTGATGTAAGGTATCATTTCTTAAAAGATCATGATGAAAGGTGAACAATAGAAATGTATTTTGTACCAACTGATCTCCAACTTGCTGATATTTTCACAAAAGCTTTAGATGAACGAAGGTTCAATTTTTTAATTAGCAAGTTAGGAATGTTGAATATGTCTACCTAACAAGGAAGAAACTCAGAGTCTCTTGATCAAATAATCAGAGCCTCTGAACCAAGTAGCATATATCAATATCAGTCTCTGAATGTTCTCCAAACATATGACAAGGGGAGAAAAATAAAAAGTTGTTCTTTTGTCAAGGGGGAGAAAAAGAACTTTTTCAGAAGACATCTCAGAGTCTCTGAATTTTGTCTCAGAGTCTCTGAAATTGAGAAAAAGAATTTTTCAAGTGTCAACTCAGAATCTCTGAATAAATTAAATTTATCTCAGAGTTTCTGAAAATGGTCTCTGAAGTCTTCTCAGAGTCTCTGAAATTAATCTCAGAGTCTCTGAAATTGAGGATTTTTTTCCAAATCATCTGTCAAGGGGGAGTCAACAACTTTCAGACCAAGTCATTCCTCAAACAAGAACTTTTTAATTAATAAGCAAATTTTGATATCATTTGAAATTAAAATTTCAGTTTAACTGAACATTATTATTACAAGTGATATCTTAAATTTCTTCTTAAGGCGAAAGGTTTGTCTAGTCAGCACAAAGAAGTTATTCAATTTTTTATTGAAAAATGGCGCCCCTTCATCTAGAGCTATTTGACTTTGTTTCTTTGATGCTTTTGCAGATTCAACCACCTTCTCTTTGCGTTTCTTCTTTGCATCCTCTACACTGATCTCTTTTCTTTTCTTTTCTAATCCAACTTCTTTGATTACCACTCCCTTAGCCTTTGGAGTAGCTTTGGGAGTGTCAAGCTTTTCCTTCACCAATGTTTCAGCAATTTCTATCTCTTCCCTGGATAATTCTGTTTCTGCTGCTGGTGAAGTTTCTACTTCTGTTGCAGTTACTGCTACTGGTGAAGTTTATGCTTCTTTTACACTTTTAGCACCAATCTCCCTTTCTTTTTCAACACTAGTCTCCCCCTCAAACTGAACTTTCATCCTAACAGGGCTTTGTTTATCAACTTTAGCTTGACTCTCCCCTTTTTGGAAGCATCATGAGGAATGCTCCTTTTCTTCAATACAAACTGTGTTCTTTTCTTTTTCTGTACCAACCTGTAAACCATCTTCTTTAATTTGGTTATTTGCACTTGTTGTGACAGAATTACCAGTTTCATCTCCTTTATTTCTGCACCTTGTTTGAGTACATCCATATTGACATTTGCAATAGTTTCCATCAATTCCTCATAGTTATATCTATCCTCACCTCCTTTAGGTGTGTTGACCACCCTGGAAGGATCCTTGGAAGTTTTAGTAGGAGTCTTCTGCCTAGCAGAAGCACCCTCTACCCCCTTGGTTTCTTGGCACCTGGGACCTTTGAATGATTGCTCACCGAAAGTTGCTGTGGGGAAGGTCTTAGGGATGTTCACACAGTCCTGTTCTACACCTTATGCAGAAACAGTAATGTGAGCCTCACTGCCCACATGCTCAACCTGCTCCTTAGTGAGCACCTTCTTGGGGTTGGGAGACTCCCCTGTGGTTTCCCTATCGATATTCTCTAATAGAGATTGCTCCATTAGAGGGCTTGAAGGCTTTGGGGGTGAAGGTACAAGAAGGGAAGGAACCTTCTGTACCTTTTTCCTTATATAAGTTTTGGTGATGGGGGATGTGGGCTTTACAATAGGAATCTTAGGAAGATTACTAGAAATGAGTGGTGTGGGTAGGTCATCAGTTGGGTGGTCAGATGTGGGTTGTGACCCTGATGCCTCACCGTGGGAATGAGACACACCCATCATTGTAGAGAACAATGGAGTGTCTATATCTGAGAAGTCCTTACTGGGCCTCTTCATATTTGAGAACACCTTCCCCTTTGGGGGTTTTGGTACATATACCTCATTGAAATGAGGTAAATCCGTCAATTCTTGATTTAGTACTTCTTGTACAAACCTTGGATACATATAAAAGCTTTTGGTTTTGTTATCCAGGTTTGACATTAAATCATTAAAAATCATTTGAGAAAAATTAAACTTTCTAGAGGTAGCTAAGCAGACTAGAGCATAAGCTAAGGTACTGCTAAACTCACTCCATCCAGTTGTTTTTCGTGAAATGCAGTGTTGTAGGGTATGAACAAAGAATCGCCACTGTGGTGAAAATCTGTTCTTGAAAAACTTAAATACATCAGTGGGACCTTCATACCCCATACGAATAAGAGCTTGAAAAAGATCTTCCTTAGGAAGAGAGGTAATACCTGAGGCATCATCTAAGCGTAAATGTGCACGTATGTTGTCCTCTGATATGGTAATGGGTTTATCACAAACCCTTGATTGGATGACCTGCCCTCCTTCCACAGGCTGAATTGAAGCATTTGCCCATAACTGTCTTTGATGTTCCACATAGATTGTGGAATTAACAGTTAATGCTTGTGCGATGTGTGAGGATTGTAGGAAATCCACAATATGTTGAAAGCCTTAAGCCTGTTTGGGTTTTTGCAGCATAGCAATCTCATTGTGTTCATCAAAGAATTCTAGTCCTGCCATCTCCTGATTGATTCTAGGGTTCGAATCGCAACTAGTGGGTTACACTGGTGAGCAAGAAATCGAGAGCGAGAGAGAAAGAGAAACAATGGAAGTTCAAAGAGCTGTTTGTATTTTGTCGGTCACAAAGGGGTATTTATAGGTGGAGGGTTTTCAGTTAGAAGCAGTTCTAAGTTCCCTAGCAGTATTAACCAACTTGAAGTATTAATACATACTGGCAGTACTAACACAGACTAGCAGTATTAACTCAGACTAGCAGTATTAACACATGCCAACAGTAGTAACACTGATTAGCAGTAGAAACAAGGTAAGCAGAAGTAACTTTGCACTGGCAGTATAAACTACCTTGCAGTAGTAACCATACTTAACCATATTTGAACTGTCAACATGAGTAATATAGAGAGCAACATTAACTTAACCAGAAGTACCAAGTATTTAATGTAAGCAATCTGAAATACTTAAACACATAAGGTTAGTAGCACCATGCACAATACAATATGAGAAAGTAGACAGGAAGGAAACTATACAGGTACTTGAGTCAAAAGATAATAGGCTTATTCAGAGTTTATCATGCCCACACTTGTGACCAAAAATGTGAACCTACCCACATCAAAAGCTTTAGTGAATAGATCAGCAAATTGGTTACTTGTATGGACTTTCACAACCTGAATTAGCTTCTTGTCATTGCAGTCTCTGATAAAATGATACCTGATTTCAATATGCTTTGTTTTGGAGTGCTTGACTGGATTATTAACAATGCTAATAGCATTGTTGTTGTCTATGAAGATTGGAGTGTGAAGAAAAGTCATACCATAGTCCAACATTTGATTCTGAATCCAGATTACTTGAGAGCAGCAGCTTGCAACAGCTATATACTCTGCTTCTATTGTAGAGGTGGACCCTGTGGTTTGTTTCTTGCACTGCCATGACACTAGTATTGCACCCAAAAACTGACATCCTTCTAAAGTTTATTTTCTATCCAAATTTGCACCACCCAAGTCACTGTCTGAATAAGCAAGTAGGTCAAATGGTGAGTCATGAGGATACCAAAGACCTAATCTAGGTTGGCCTTTGAGATATCTGAATATCCTCTTGACTGCTTGAAAGTGTGACTGCTTAGGCCTTACTTGAAATCTTGCACACACACAAACAGGAAACATGATATCTGGTCTTGAAGCAGTTAGATACATGAGTGAGCCAATCATGGATCTATAGTGATGAACATCCACATCCTCCCCCTCAAGATCTGCAGTGATCTATTTGTGTGTCTCCATGGGTGTGCTTGCAGGCTTTGAATCTGAGAAACCAAACTTATTAAGAATGTCCTGCACATACTTGGATTGGCTTATGAATATCCCATCTTTCTTCTGCTTAACTTGTAGCCCAAGGAAGAAAGTAAGTTCACCCATAGAACTATTCTTGAATCTCTTGTGCATCAGTTCTTCAAAATATCTACACAATTGATCTTTTATGGATTCAAAGATGATGTCATCTATATAGATCTGCACAAGTATGTCAGGATCTAATTCTTAACAAGAATAATGAACTCAGAAACAATATTAAAGGAGTTGCGGAATAACACTTTAATATTCAACAATCAATGTAACAGTGAATCAGAAATCACAACTTGTAAACTTTATTGAATGATTAAAGTTACAAGATTTCAAACAAAACCTCAATATTGATGAACAATCTCACTAATACGAATTCTACTTCTTTAGAACTAGGGTTCTAAACCTTGAGGTTAATTCTCTCTATGAAAACAAAAAATTCAGAATTAAAATCTTCTGTCAAACTATTCTATACTATTTATACAAGACATATTACAAGATAATTATCAAAATACAATTTATCTTCAGTCCATAATTATCTCCTTTACTTTAGCAAGTCTTGTATACAGCCGTCTTCCTTCCATTCTGAGTCTTCATCTCACAAGCAACATTAACCTTCTTCAGCAGTATTAATCATCTTCAGCAGCATTAAACACCTCAGCAATATTAATGATGTTAGCAGTAGTAATCCCTTATCAGTACTAACTACTAGCAGTACTAACCCTCCAAGCAGTACTAACTATTGAAATAGCAGCACTAACTTTTCAAGCAGTATTAAATCTACTAGCAGTAGTAATCATGATGTACTAGCAGCATTAACCATACATGAACAAATCTTCAGTTCCCAACAATCTCCCCCTAACTTGACTTTTAGGAAGAGAAGTCAAGTTCTTCAGATGTTGTCTTCAAGATGTTTTCAACACTTCAGCTTAGTTGCCCAAATTTGGATCGAATCCCAAACTTTGATTTATTGTTCTTCTAATCACAATTCTGGCCATTTCAGTTCCTTTTGCACACACTAGCTTGGATTTCAACATTCCTTCTAGCTTCACCTTGCTATGATCACATACTTTGTCCACTGGAAAATACTCATGATAGCAGTTATCTATTGTAATCATTTATACACCACAGTTTTCAAATAGCATCCACTTATCAATCTTCTTAAACCCATACTCATGATGTAGATCCTTTATCCTGTACACCACTTTTTCTGGTTCAAACATCATACACAAGTATTCCATTGCAATCTTGAATAGACTTTCTTCAGTTCCTTTCATCACAGGATCATATAGCTTGATTCCCACCTTGTGCATTTCTTCTAAATCAGCCCTTGAACAACTTCTGATCACTTTACCCCAAGTTGAGTAGACTTCTAACAAATCACCAACTCTTTTGGGTCTGAAGTACTCCTTTTTGTTGTCCCTCAGAATATCCCAAAAGATGACTTCTGGTGCCTTCACAGAAATGGGAACAATCTGTACTGGTTCTATTACAGTCATGAACAAATCAACCTGCTCATTTGATTGCATATTGGATGGTTCTGGATTTTGTTCTGGTTCTGCTGAAGGTGGAACAGAAGATTCTGCCTCTTTTTCTGCTTCTTCAATCCTTGCCTTCTTGGATTGTTTCTTGGAGGCTATGGTCTTTACTCTTTTTGGAGATTTGGCTTCCACACCAACATTTCTTCTTTAGTGTCTTCAACCTTTTCTTTTGTAGGAGTGGCTTCCTCAGGGAAGGGTTGTTGGATGTTGAGATCATGCCTCTCTTTCATCCTTCTTTCAACTTCTTCCCTTTGAGAGGAGTCCCCTTGAAGCTTAGCCATTTCTTTCTTATATAGCTCCTCAACCTTGCTGTATGCCATGTTAGTGAACATCTCTCCTTTGACACCAATTGAGCCTTTCAGAAAGTTGATCATTTTTCTCCTTTCTTGATTCGCCAAAAAGGTCTTAGAAGGTTGTCTTTTCTGCTTCTTGACTGGAATTCTTTGCTTGGATGCTTTCACTGATATTTTTTTGGCCTCAGCTACAGTTTTCATGCTCTATTGATACTCTTCATTTAGATTTTTAGCCATCTCCAGTGTAAGCTCTCTGTCTTTTTCAGATTGGAGTTGTTCTTCCTTTTCCATCTCAGCTTGAAGCTGTTTTGCCACTTCTTCATCTAACTCCAACTGATTCTTCTTTATTGAAAGTTGTTCAGGTTCAACCATCTTAGCCTTTCCCTTTGCATCCTTCAAACCTGTTTCACTGATTTCTTTTCTTTTTTTTTTCTTTTCAATACCTCCTTCCTTAATGACCACTCCCTTGGCCTTTTTAGTAGCCTTAGGAGTGTCATTCTTAGCTTTTACCAAAGTTTCTGCAATTTCTAACTCCTCAACAGATAGCCCTGTTGCTGCTGCTTCATTTATCTCAGCATCATTAGCTGTTTCTGCTGCTTGAGCAAATTCTGTTTCTGTGTCTACTGCTTTTGATTCTGTTTCTACTACTTTTGATATCGTTTCTACTGCTGCTTGAACCTTATCTGTTTTTGCTGCTTTCTCCCCCTCAAAATCAAATCCCATCTCAGATGTACTTTCCTTCTCTACTTCAGCCTCTTGATTCTACCCCTTTTTGAAAGCATCTTTCCTTTTCTTCAGAACATATTGCTTTCTCTTCTTTTTTTGCACCAATCTTTTCACCATCTTCTTCAATTTGGTAATCTGTACTTGTTGAGACAGAATCACCATTATCATCTCCTCTATATCTGCTCCCTGTTTGATTACATCCAAATTAATGTTTCCCATTGTATCCATTAATTCTTGGTAGTTATATCTATCCTCACCTTCTCCAGGAGTGTTACCCCCTTTTGAAGGATCATTGGAACATTTAGTAGTGGAAGTCTTCTGCCTAGCAGAAGCACCCTCCACCCCCTTGGTTTCTTGGCACCTGGGACCTTTGAATGATTGCTCATTAAAAGTTTCCATGTGGGAGGTCTTATTGATGTTACCACTGTCCTCCTCTGTGTTAGCAGGAGTAGTGGCAGCCTGCTCACCCATATACTCATGCATCTCCTCAGTGAGCACCTCCTTGGGGTTGGGAGACACCCCTGTGGTTTCCCTATAGATATTCTCTAATGGAGAATTCTCCATTAGAGGGCTTAAAGGCTTTGTGGGTGAAGGTACAAGAAGGGAAGGAGCCTTCTTTACCTTTTTCCTTATGTAAGTATTGGTGATTGATGAAGTTGGTTTTTGAAGAAGGGACTGAGGGATTGATATACTGATAGAAGGTTGGGAGTGGCTTTCAGTGGGATGGTCTAGTGAGGGCCTTGAACCTGAAGCCATACCTTCTTGATTGTGGGACACCACCATCATTGTAGAGAACAATGGGGTGTCAACTCCTTCCGAGTCCATGGCAGATCTCTTCATATTTGAAAAGACCTTGCCCTTGGGGATTTTAGGTACATATACGTCATCAAATTGAGGCATATCCGTCAATTCAGTGGTTATAACTGCCTGGACAAATCTTGGGTACATATAAAAACTCTTTTTGTTTCCCAAGTTTGACACAAGGTCATTGAAAATCATTTTTGAAAAATTATACTTTCTGGCAGTGGCCAAGCAGACCAAAGCATAAGCAATGGTACTACTGAACTCAATCCATCCAGTAGTCTTTCTAGAAATACAATGCATAAGGGTATGGACAAACAAACGCCAATGGGGAGAAAATTTAGCTTTGGAGAACTTGAAAACACCCAATGGGCCTCCATACCCAATTGTAGTAAGAGTGGAAAACAGATCATCAGTAGAGATAGATGTGATACCTGAGGCATTGTCTAGACGTAGACTGATGCGAATTACCTCTTTAGAAACTGTAAAGGGTTTGTCACACAGCCTTGTCTTGATTACCTTAACACCATTTTTAGTAATAGTAGTGGCATTGGCCCAAAATTGCTTCTGGTGCTCAATGTAGATTGATGGTGACACTGTAAGAGTATGAGCGATATGGCTGGACTTGAGGAAATCGACTATTTGATGAAATCCAGCAGCCTGCTTTGGCTTTTGAAGCATTGCTAACTTGTTGTGTTCATCAATAAACGCCATTGAAGCCATCGAGCTTGAGTAAACTGGACTGAAATTCACTAGGTGCTTGAGAGAAAAAGGTTAGAGAGAAGATGAATAGTATTCAAAGAGTCGTTATGAGCTTTTAGGAGGGTAAAGAGGGTATTTATATGATTCGGGAAAGAATCAGTATTAACTCAGAGCAGTATTAACTAACTAGCAGTATTAACTGAGAGCAGTATTAACTAACTAGCAGTATTAACTGAGAGCAGTATTAACTAACTATCAGTATTAACTGAGAGCAGTATTAACCACTAGCAGTATTAACTAACTACCAGTATTAACTGAGAGGAATATTAACCACTAGCATTATTAACTAACTAGAAGTAGTAACTTTGCCCTGGCAGCATTAAAACTGCACTAGCAGTAGTAACTATACTTACATTTTCTGAAGCTTGTGTTAGTCTGAGCAAGGCAATACACTTCCTGAGAAAGATGATTAGTAGCACCAAAAATAACCAAATAACAGGTATACAAGCACTTTTTAAACATGATCTCATTCAGAGTTGATCATGCCTACACTTGTGACCAAGAAGGTGAATCTACCCACATCAAAGGCTTTGGTGAATATATCAGCAAACTGGTTGTCAGTATGAACTTTAGCAACTTGAATTATCTTCTTTTCATTACAGTCTCTAATAAAGTGATACCTGATCTCAATGTTGTGGATAGCAACTTCAATCAGTGTCCTATTCCTTCTCTCAGCAACACCATTTTGTTGTGGAGTCCTAGGAGCACTGTATTGCCTCTCAATTCCTTTATCCTCACAAAAGGTGTTTAGGTCAAGATTTTTAAATTCAGTTCCATTGTCTGACCTAATGACTTTTACTTTTTGATCTGTTTGGTTTTCAATTCTTAGAATAAAGGATTTGATCAGTCCACTTGTCTCATCCTTAGTCCTTAGAAAATATACCCAAGTAAATCTAGAGTAATCATCAACAATAACTAAGTAGTATGATTTCTTACCTATACTCATAACATTTGTAGGTCCAAACAGATCCATATGCAACAACTGAAGAGAAGAAGAAATTGTGTTCACTTCTTTGGACTTATGAGAAGTTTTGTGTTGTTTGCCTTTGAGACAAGCAACACAGTGATCATCACATGAAAAGACTTTTGAAGGCAAACCTCTTACAAGGTTGTTTTTGACAAGTTTATTCATTGTTTTAAAGTTCATGTGATACATCCTTCTGTGCCAAAGTGATGATTCATCCAAAGATGCTTTTGAAACAAGACAGTTTAGGGATGAATCAGTTGACACATTTTCCATATCCAAACAATAGACATTATCCTTTCTGGGAGTTCTTAGTAGTATCATCTTTTCATCAACTACCTTGAATCCAGGGGCAAGGATAATGCATTCTGAATTAGTGAATAAAATACTATGATGTTTGTTACAAACCTGTGATACACTTAACAGGTTGTACCTTAACTGATCAACATAGAAAACATCCTCAAAGGTCATCTTACCTTTTGTTACATCACCCTTACCACTAATCTTACCTCCATCTAGAGTATTACCAAAGGCAACATGTCCTCCATCAATATTCTCGAAATTCTTGAGGCAAGCCATGTTCCCTGTGATGTGCCTAGAGCAACCACTATCAACATGCCAGATGCTCTTTCCCTTGAGCTGCTGATTGCCCTGCACCTAAGATAAATCAATTAGTATTGATTGGGAACCCAAGCCAAAGTGGTCTTGGGTCTCCCTTTCTCATCAAATTATTTACATTCCTTTTTGATGAGATTTTTAAAATTAGAGCACTCTTTATTCGAGTACTTTGTCAAGATGATTGGTCTAGCAGCACAAACACTAGAAGCAGTACTAATTTTAGAAGTATTAACAGAGTTAGCAGCACTAACAGGTTTAGCAGTACTAACCTTGTTAGAAGTACTAACATAGTTAGCAGTATTAACATTTGAAAAGGTACTAACAATGTTAGTTTTAGAAGTACTAATACTCTCAGCAGCACTAACATTGGTAGCAGCAGTATTGCTTCTAGCAGCACTATCTTTGTCAGCAACACTATTTGTGGTAGCAGTACTAACAGTTTTAGTACTTTTAGGAACCCACATCTTGACATTCTCTTTTACAGTCTTTTTCTTCATGTGGCTTTTAGATTTAACAGGTTTCTTAGCCACATGATTCCTTTCATCCTTCCTATAACCAAAGGGTTTTTGCATAGCTCTTTGAAAATTCATCCTTTGGTTAATAGGATTAAAGTAACAGTACTTGGCAAGATGATTCAATTTGCCACATATGAAACAAGGTTTTGGTCTGATGATTCTACTCAGATCAACTCCTTGTTTCCGAGCCCACTGATTATTCTAATTCCTTTGATTGCCCCTCCTTTTATCATGTTTTAGAGGCTCAGACTTATTACATGCACACTGTTTGCAAGTAACAGGATTCACAACTGTAGTATGCTTGTAATGGACCTTTTTAGTCTTTCCCTCAGTCTTCTCTATGTCATTGGATTTGATCCAAGCCCTTCCACAATCCTCATTGGTGATAATGTTATTCTCTAAGGGAATCTCACCACTCACAGTATTGTCCTTACTCTTACTGGCCTCTTTCTCAGTCTTGTCCTCAACAACTACTTCATCTAAGGGATCTATCTTAGTGGCTTCCTCATTCAAGTCCTTCCTATCCTTGGTCTCTAGTAAGTCTGATGTAGGAGGGATGTAGTTGTTGTTGTATGGTGGTGCTGTGGTATTGTACCCAATTCGTCTTCTTAGTTTGTCATGAAACTGGGTTTGTAGTAAAGAGTCCATTGCTTTAGAAGCATTGGAAAACTTTTCCACATCTAGCTTAACTTTGGCTAGCTCTCCTCTCAACTTTTCATTCTCCTCTTTAGACTTTGTCAGTTGGATTTCTAGATCATTTTTCTCCCACTTCCAGTAATTTATATCATATGTGTGTTGCAGTTCATTGGCTTGGAAACTTTTAATTTATTCCTCAAACCTCTCAACAATTTTCACATAGTCTTTTATATCTTTTTCTAATCTGTTAAGGTCATCACTCATATTCTGGTTGTGATCCCTGTACCTTTTAACAGTATCTATGCAAGTTTGAGAACAGAGATTAGAAAGTACCTCAGTTGGAAGATCAGATACCTCTACCATGAGAGCTTGATTTTGAATAGCCTCTTCTGCTTGATCACTCAAGTCAAACCCCATTCCTTGTTGAGAAACAAGAGCTTGAGTAGAGTTTCTATTCTGGTTGAAGCTTCCAGTCTGATTTTGTTGGTGATTGTGAGACACTCCACTTCTGCATTCTCTAGCAAAGTATCCCTTCAGATGACATTTATAGCACTCCACCTTTGACTTATCAAAGTCTGCACCATCTTCTCTTCTTTGGGAGAAGTTGTTCCTCCTAGTCCTTTTGACGAACTTCTTCACCCTCATAGAAAGCATGGCCATCTGCCATTTAATATCCATCTCTTCAAGATCATCAGAATGAAGCTGTTCCAAGTCATCATTGATTAAAGAAGAGTTACCATGACTGGAAAGAAAGGCTTCAAAAACAGATTCATTGCCTTTTTCTTGATTTACTCCACTGGCAGCAGCATTAACTGATTCAGGGTTAGCAGTAGAATCAATTGATGCTGATAGGAGTGCAGCATTATGAACATATCCAATAGGCTTCTTCTTTGCTTCCACCTCAGATTTAAACACTCTCAAATCATTGTACAGATCATCCAGTTCCTTTTCTTCCAATTGTTCATTATGTCTGAATGAAACAATATACATGGTTCATTCATCTCCAAGGGACCTTCAGAACTTTCTGTTTACATCATCTTGATCAATCTGTACTCCCATAGTAGTCAGTTCACCAATCAGCTTGTTAAACCTGTCAAAAGTTTGAGTCATGGACTCATTCTTAGTTGACATAAAGTTTTCATACAGTTGCTTCAATATTGCCTTCTGATTTCTCTTGGTACTTTTGGTACCAGAGAATCTCTTCTCTAGAGCATTCCAAAGCATTTGTGCATCAGTGCAATTGCAGAATTGGTGTTGATACTCATTGGGAATATCCAAGAGAAGTGTGTTGAAGGCTTTCATCTCTATCTACCTTGTCTTCCTTTCTGCATCCGTCTTTGGTGGGATTCTTTTTCCATCTGCACCAATCTTTCCTTCATCAGATGGGCCATTCTCAATGATGTCCCACATGGAGTAATCTGTGAGAAGAATGTGTTGTTTGATCCTAATCTTCCATATGTCAAACTCATTAGATCTGAGCATTGGAACCTTTGAGACAAGAGTACTGTTTGATTCAACTGTGTTCTCCATGATGAATGAAGATTTCTGAGAATACTTGCTTTGATACAACTTGTCAGGATCTAATTTTTAACAAAAATAATGAACTCAGAAACAATATTAAGGGAGTTGCGGAATAACACTTTAATATTCAACAATCAATGTAACAGTGAATCAGAAATCACAACTTGTAAACTTTATTGAATGATTAAAGTTACAAGATTTCAAACAAAACCTCAATATTGATGAACAGGCTCACCAATACGAATTCTACTTTTCTAGAACTAGGGTTCTAAACCTTGAGGTTAATTCTCTCTATGAAAACAAAAAATTCAGAATTAAAATCTTATGTCAAACTATTCTACACTATTTATACAAGACATATTACAAGATAATTATCAAAATACAATTGATCTTCAGTCCATAATTATCTCCTTTACTTTAGCAAGTCTTCTATACAGCTGTCTTCCTTCCATTCCGAGTCTTCATCTCATAAGCAGCATTAACCTTCTTCAGCAGTATTAATCATATTCAGCAGCATTAAACACCTCAGCAGTATTAATGATGTTAGCAGTAGTAATCCCTTAGCAGTACTAACTACTAGCAGTACTAACCCTCCAAGCAATACTAACTATTGAAATAACAACACCAACTTTTCAAGCAGTATTAAATCTACTAGCAATAGTAATCATGATGTACTAGCAGCATTAACCATACTTGAACAAATCTTCAGTTCCCAACAAAGTAGAATGTCCTTCTTCTTCCTTTTGATGAATAGAGTCTTGTCTATTATTCCTCTTTCAAAACCATTTTCCAAGAGGTAGGTAGACAAAGTGTCATACCATGCCTTTGGTGCTTGATGTAACCCATAGAGTGCCTTCTTTAATTTGTATACTCTGTCAGGATAAATTGGATTCTCAAACCCTGGAGGTTGACAGACATACACTTCTTCTTCTTCTTCAATTCTTCCATACAGGAAAGCACTATTTACATCCATTTGGTAGACCCTGAACTTAATGAAAGAAGCATAGGCTAAAAATAGCCTGATTGTCTCAATATTGGCCACTGGTGCAAATACCTCTTCATAATCAATTCCTTCTTCTTGAGTGTAACCTTGTGCCACTAATCTGGCCTTGTTCTTTATTACTATTCCTCTCTCATCTTTCTTGTTCCTGAAGATCCATCTTGTGCCAATTGCTCTATGTCCTTTTGGAAGATCCACCAGATCCCATACATCTTGCAGTACAAATTGCAGTAGCTCCTCTTGCATTGCTTCTATCCAGCTTGGATCTTTCATTGCATCATATGCCTTTTTAGGTTCAACCTGTGATAGAAAAGAAGATAATAAACCTGATTGTAGGTCTTTCAATCCCCCTATCTTGCTTTGTTGCCTTGTGATCATTGGAGAATTGATGTCACCAATCGCTAATTGAGGAGGATGATTCTTCTGAGTTCTTGTAGCATTGACAGCCTCTTCATTAAGATTGACTTCAAGATTGGTGTCATTCTTTTCTGGAGTGCTTCCACCATACACTGAAGAATCATCATCTGTGTCATCCTATTCCAAAAGTGGCATCTCAGGACCTTTGATTCCTGAATCTGAGGGTTGATCTTCCTTTTCACCCCTGTCCTCTTCATTCTGAACTGGTTCAGTGTCCTTTGAATTTGAAGTATCTTTCTTATCTTGGTCACAAAATTCAACAGGATCAGCAGTAGGTGTTGGGAACAACATGAACTCTTGTCTTTGTACTTGTACCTGTTCTGTCCCTATTCCTGCATTATGCTCATTACTGAAACCCAAAGAATTAGTCAGTGAATCAATGTCAAATAGCCAATTCGGACCTGAACCAAGTTGATTTGGTGTGTTCTCATTGCATTTGACATTGTCACTTTCCTCAATAATCCTAGAAGAGGTGTTGAAAACTCTGTAGGCCTTACTTTGAGATGAATAACCAACAAGAAACCCATCCTCAGCTTTGGTATTAAACTTGCCTAGGTGAGTTTTGGTATTGAGAATTGTGCAAGGAAACCCAAATGGTTTGAAAAATCCAATAAAAGGTTTCTTCTTTTTAAAAAGCTCATAGGGTGTCTTGTTTTGAGATTTTACTACTAGAACTATGTTTTGAACATAGCAGGCAGTATTAACTGCTACTACCCTAATAGTGATTAGAAGTTTTGAATCTACCAACAGAGATCTAGCAGCTTCTATCAGTGTCCTATTTCTCCTTTCAGCAACACCATTCTATTGAGGAGTCCTAGGAGCACTATATTGTCTCTCAATTCCTTTTTCCTCACAGAAGATATTTAGGTCATGGTTTTTGAATTCAGTTCCATTATCAGACCTGATGACTTTAACTCTTAGATTTGTTTGGTTTTCAACTCTAAGGACAAAGGATTTGATCAGTTCACTTGTCTCATCCTTAGTCCTCAGAAAATAGACCCAAGTGAATCTAGAGAAATCATCAACAATAACCAAGCAGTAGGATTTCTTACCAATACTCATCACATTTGTAGGGCCAAACAGATCCATATGCAGTAAATTAAGAGGTGAAGAGATTGTATTTATCTCCTTGGACTTATGAGAAGTTTTGTGATGTTTGCCTTTAAGACATGCAACACAATGATCATCACATGAAAATACCTTTTGTGGCAAACCTCTTACAAGGTTTTTTTTCACAAGTTTATTCATTGTTTTAAAGTTCATGTGACACATCCTTCTATGCCATAGATATGATTCATCTACTGAAGCTTTTGAAACTAAAAAATGTAAAGATGAATCAGAAGGTACACTCTCCAAGTCTAAGCAATAAACATTGTCCTTCCTAGGAGTTCTAAGTAGTATCATACTTTCATCAACTACCTTGAACCGTGGAGCAAGGATAATACATTCAGTATCATTGAATAATATGCTATGTTTCTTGTCACAGATCTGTGATACACTTAACAGGTTGTATCTCAATTTCTCAACATAGTATACATCCTCAAAGGTCATCTTACCTTTTGACACATTACCTTTTCCACTTATCTTACCACCTGCTGGATTATCACCAAAAGCAACATGTCCTCCATCAATTCTTTTGAAGTTTTGAAGGCAGGCCATGTTACCTGTCATGTGCCTGGAGCAACCACTATCAACATGCCAAATGCTCCTTCCCTTGAGCTGTTGGTTGCCCTGCACATATAATAAAGCAGTTAGTTTTTAATAGGAACCCAAGACAAAGTGGTCTTGGGTTTCCCATTCTCATCAACATATTCATATTCAGACTTGATGAGATTATCAAACTGAGGAATCTTATTGCTTGAATACTTTGTCAGAATAATGGGCCTGTCACTGGAAGCAGTACTAACTTTATTGGCAGTACTAACTTTGTTAGCAGTACTAACATCAATAGCAGTACTAATTGGGTTAGCAGTACTAACTGGGTTAGCAGTAGTATTGTTTGCAGCAGCATTATTTCTGTCAGTAGTACTATTTGAAGTAGCAGTACTAACAGATTTCTTTACTTTTGGAACCCAAACCTGAACAAAGTTGTTTTCTTTCTTTGTCTTTAAGTTACTCCTACGCTTATTTGGAGTATTTTTCTTAGAATTAGCAAATTTATTCTGAGCATGAGATTTTATAGGTGCCCTTATCACATTCTCAGCCATATGATTCCTTATTTGCTTCCTATAACCAACAGGATTTTGTATATTTCTTTGAAAAGTGATCCTTTGGTTAATAGGATTGAAATAACAGTGTTTAGCTAGATGATTTAACTTGCCACAGATAAAACAAGGCTTTGGTCTGTTAAATTTTCTCATATCAATTCCTTGTTTTAAAGCCCTCTGATTATTTTTGTTTCTTTGATTTCCCCATGTTTTATCATGTTGTTGGGGCTGATTCTGTTTATAAGTACAAGGATTAACAACAGTGGTTTGCATGTAATGGACTCCCTGTACCTTTACCTTTCCTTTATTAGAGGTCTCATCTTTTTCATTCTTAAGAGTCTCTTCCCCAGAATTTACTTTCTCACTCTTGACAAAAGGTTTACCTCCTCTTTCATTTGTCAGTATGTGGTTTTCTAAGGGAATAACTTTGTGGTCTTTCTCATTCTTACTCTCAGAGTCCTCTTCTTCAGAATCTGCCTCAATCACTACTTTGTCTAAAGGATCTACTTCAGTGGCTCCTTAAGGTAATTCCTTCTTGTCATGTCTTTCTAAGAGATCTGATGTGGGAGGGATATAGTTATTGTTGTATGGTGGAGGGGTGGTGTTATAGACTATTCCTCTTCTTAGCTTGTCATGAACTTGAGTTTTTAGAAGTGAGTCCATTGCTTTAGAAGCATTGGAATATTTCTCAATATCTAACTTGGATTTCTCAAAATCACTCCTTATCTTCTCACTTTCCTCTTCAGACTTTTTAAGCTTAACCTCTAACTGATTCTTTTCCCACTTCCAGTAGTTTGTATCATAAGAATGTTGAAGTTCATTAGCCTGGTATGACTTAACTTGTTCTTCAAACCTCTCAACAATCAAAACATACTCTCTTCTATCTTTCTCTAACCTTTTATGGTCATCATACATACTCTGATTGTGATCCCTGTACTTTTTAACAGTTTCAATACAGGTTTTAGAGCAAAGATTAGATGTTACCTCTGTGGGAATATCAGTGCTTGCTGACTCTGAAACTTTAGCCATTAAAGCTTGATTCTGAACTGCTTCTTCTGCTAGTGGACTATGATGGTTGATGGTTGCTAGTATGCTGTTGAGACATTCAACTTCTGCATTCTCTTGCAAAGTTCCCCAGCTTGTGACACTTGTAACATTCAACCTTGGATTTATCAAATCCAACCCCATCTTCTCTTTTCTGAGCAAAGTTGTTCCTTACAGTCCTTTTGATGAATCTTTTTACCCTCATAGTCAGCATAACCATCTGCCATTTGATATCCATCTCTTCCAGATCATCAACGTTTATCTGTTCTAAGTCATCATTAATTAGAGTGGAATTAGCATGACTGGCTAGAAAAGCTTCTAAAATAGAGTCATTGGATCCATGTTGCTTTGATCCATGGGCAGCACTAACTGATTATGTATTAGCAGCAGAATCAGTAGAGGATGATAAAAGAGCATCATTGTATGAGTATCCAGAGGGCCCTTTCTTTGCTTCTACCTCTGCTTCAAACACCCTAAGGTCATTATAGAGGTCATCCAGTTCCTTGTCCTCCAGTTGATCATTCTGTATGAAGGAGACAGTGTACATAGTCCATTCATCACCAAGAGATCATAAAATTTTTCTGTTGACATCATCTTGATCTATCTGAACACCAACAGTAGCCAATTCACCAATTAGCTTATTAAATCTATCAAAAGTTTGGGTCATGGACTCATTCCTAGTAGACATGAAGTTTTCATATTGCTGCTTCAGAATGGCCTTCTGATTTCTCTTGGTACTTTTGGTACCAGAAAATCTTTTATCCAGTGCATTCCATAGAATTTGTGCATCAGAACAGTTGCAGAATTGATGTTGGTACTCATTAGGAATAGCCAAAAGCAGAGTGCTCAAGGCTTTCATCTCTGTCTGCCTCAACTTCCTTTCTCCATCAGTCTTTGGTGGAGGTCTCTTGCCATCTACATCCATCTTTCCTCCATCAGAGGGACCATTCTCAATGATATCCCACATTGAGAAGTCTGTGAGAAGAATATATTGCTTGATTCTGATCTTCCACATGTCAAACTCATTGGGTTTGAGCATGGGAACCTTTGAGACCAGAACACTATTGCTTGAACCATCCATGATTATAGGTTTCTGAATTTTCTAGCTCTGATACCACTTGTCAAGATCGAAAATTCTAAACAAGAATTTAATAGAAACTCAGAAACAATGTTAAAAAAGTCGCGTAATAACAATTTAACAAATAATCAAAAACACAGAATATGGACTCAAATCATAAGTTTATATTGCATAAAACTTAATGATTACAAAGACAACCTCAATCTGTTGAACAGACTCAACAGACGTTCTATACTTATCTATAGAAAGGATCAATACTAGTCTTGAGGTTAATTCTCTAAAAAAACTCATTCTATAATCTACAATTATCTAGACTATATATACAAAACTGATTACAAGATAATTACAAAGGAAATATTATTCTTAAAAATCCAGTCCATAATTATCTTCAGCATTATCTCCAACTCCTATTCTTTCGTTCCAAGCAATCATTCCGTCTTTATCTTTATAAGCAACACTAATCATCCTCAGCTGTATTTAGCAGCATTAACTTCATCTGGCAGTATTAACTTCAAACGGTACTAACTACTAGCAGTACTAATCTCCAAGAAGTACTAACTATTCAAGTAGCAACACTAACTCTTCAAGCAGTATTAATTCTACTAGCAGTAGTAATCTTGATAGCCTAGCAGTAGTAATCTGGTAGCAGCATGAATCATGAAGACTGAGCAGCATAAACCATACTTAGCACATTCAGACCCAACATCCCCCAAAGAGAATATGATCAGTTAATATGTCTGTCAGTAACACAGAGCCAATGTGTACAACTAATGCACATGGGAAAGGAACTTTTTGATGTTCACTCCCCAGGGCTTCAATTCAATCATTGAAAAACCAGAAAGGAATTTTCTATGAATGTTAAGACAAGAAAACTTATTCCTTGTGTACTCGTGCAAGTGTAGCAATGATTGAAGCATTTAAAGCTTTTTAACAGGCTCAAAATATGTAAACCATTGAGACAACAACAATATTACATAAACTCAATGTGCATGAATAAGGTTCGAAGGTGGGGCAATTTTTCTTTCTGTTTCAATATCAACATCTTCCAAATGAAGATCTGATAGATTATGTGTTGCTTCCATTTTAAAATATGAAACATTCTTTTGTTGAGAAAAGAATGAGTAGCTGTTGAGGTTTTAATGCAAGAGTTGGCATTGGTTGGTTGCCTTTTTCAATGAAATTCACGAAAGAATTGTGAAACAACAGATAATGTGGCTGCCCGACTCAGATAAAGTTTGGTGCAGTGTTTGATATTATTTTACTTTGATCTCTCACATTCTTTCTTTTAATCATTTGAGCTCGCTTCTAACCAATCTCTCTTTTACATTTTACCTCAACACACACCCACTCTCTATTCTTTTGACCCCTCTCCCCTCAATCACTCGGGATAACTTCCGGGGTAGGAAACACTGGTTAGCGTGAATCCATGGAAGTTGTTTAAGCGCACACACTGAATCCCATGTATTTTGTCCTAAAAGTGATGTGTTGCTCAACAGTTTATCTTGACAGATAAGCACAATATATCATTATCAGAAAATGTATGCTTATTAAAAACAAGAATGAAATTTGAGCATTTCGAACATTTAAGATCTCTCAAAACAAAGAAATTGAATGAATGAAATGAAATCAAGTGAAGTGTTATGGGAATCTGACAATGATTCGTTCAGATCAAATATCATGATGAAAAATATAGGGATATCAAAGAATATCAAGTTGTTTATATGAACAAAATATAAACAATTTGATAATGAAAGCACAATTATTAAGAAATGACGTCTGATTTCAATCAACTTAGAGTTCAAACGGGAGTATTACCATCGAAAGATTTATCATTTTGAGACATGGTAATAACAAAGTCAATAAAAAGGGCTGAACCAATGTGTGTAAGAATACTTTACAGTATAAATACAAGTTAATACACAAGTCTTGATCTTTGAGAAACATACGGTCAGTTAAACATGAAAGTACCGATATGAAAAACATTTAAAATCACACTTCGAAAGTCATAAAACTTTTGAGAACACGAAGTGGTTTGAACATTTAAGAAAATATTTTTCACATCCGAAAGTCGTTCTTCTTTCAAATATGATAGAGATTAAGATTCAGAATGATATACCTTCAATGTAGAAATCTTAACTCCCCCTAAAATGAATATGTATCTATTACGATCCCTTTGACAAAAACATCAGATACTCCCCCTATGTATCTGTAAAAAGTCAAATTATTATCAGTTCTCTATTATCTCTCTGAAAAATATAACAGTGAAAATTTAGTAACTCCCCCTCAAACAAATAATAAAAACTTCCTGATAAAGATGTAGCTTGTCAGCATCTTTAAGAAGAAAAACACTTAAGTCCGGGTTCTGAACAGAATTATCCAGAAGTCATCGTCACAGTTTGATAACCTCTAATACAAGAAATATTTTGGTAATCATATAAAATGATTTCGCCTTCGTTAGTAAATCAGAAGAATATAAGCAAATGTTCTAACTCCCCCTAGACATGTACAAACATCAAGATCTACTCCCCTAGAATCACGTATGAGATGGTAACAGACTTTAAGAAGACATATTGAGCATATCTAGTTTGCTGATAAGAAATTTAAAGCATTTTTCGTCTAAAGGCTTAGTAAAAAACTCAGCTAACTGGTGGTCCATCTATACAAAATGCATTTCAATATCAGTTTTCTTCATATGATCCTTGATGAAGTGGTAACGCGCATCTATATGCTTCATTTTGGAGTGCTGAACCGGATTAGCAGTTATAGCTATGGCGCTCTTGGAATCACAATAGATAGGGATTCTATTGTAGGTGTACCCAAAATATTTTAATTGAGTCTTCATCAAGAAGCCTTGAGAATAGCAGCTCGCGACAGCAACGTACTCAGCCTCAGCAGTGGATGTGGACACACAGTTTTGCTTTTGTATGTCCAACTTAAAAGTTTATCACCTAAAAATTGACATGATCCAGATGTGCTCTTCCGATCTATCTTACAATCTGCGTGGTCAGCATTTGTGAAAGTAGTTAAATCAAATCCGGATTCATTTGGATACCAAAGGCCTAATTCAGGAGTGCCTTTCAGGTATCTAAAGATCTGTTTCACGGCTACAAGATGAGATTTGTTCGGATTAGCTTGATATCTTGCGCAGAAGCTAGTAGCAAACATAATATCAGGTCTACTTGTCGTAAGATACAATAATGATCCGATCATATTATGGTACATTTTCTGATCAACATATTTACCGGTTAAATCTGCGTCCAGTAGCGTTCCAATAGCCATGTGCGTTTTCATTACTGCACTATCGGTCATGTTAAACTTTTTCAAAATATCTCGAATGTATTTAGACTGGTTGATAAAGATACCATCTGGGACCGTTTCACTTGAAGGAAAGAAAAAATGTCAGATCACCCATCATACTCATCTCAAACCTAGTCTCCATAATCTTTGAAAAGTTTTTACATAATTTAGGATTTGTAGACCCTAATATTATATCATCTACATGTATCTGTATTAAAATCAAGTCCTCACCTTGTTTCTTTAGGAATAAAGTAGTATCAATCGTACCTTTCTAAAAACCCGAGGCAAGAAGGAATTGCGTTAAAGTTTCGTACCAAGCTCTTGCCACTTGTTTGAGACCATATAATGCCTTATCAAGAACATATACATGGTCTGGGTGATGTTGATCTACGAATCCTTCGGATTGTGAAACGTACACTTCTTCATGTAGTATGCCATTTAAAAATGTTGATTTCACGTCCATTTGATAGACTGTGAAATTCTTATGAGCTGCGTATGAAAGAAATATCTGAATGGCCTCAATCCTTGCAACAGGGGCAAAGGTTTCGTCATAATCAATACCTTCTTGTTGACAATAACCCTTAACGATCAATCTTGCTTTGTTTCGCACTACAACTCCCGCCTCATCCTTCTTTTTCCTAAATACCCACTTAGTGCCAATCACTGATTTATCTTTTGGTCGTGGGATCAGCCGCCAGACCTTGTTTCGCTCAAATTGGAGTAGCTCTTCTTGCATAGCAAATATCCAATCACGATCTTGAAGCGCCTCCGAAACCTTTTTAGGCTCTATGGAACTCAGGAAACTGGTGTATAGACAGAAATTTGCAGACGCTGCACGGGTTTTGACTCCACTATTGATGTCACCAATTATGTTGTGAAAGGGTGATATTTCGTCCAATGTGTTGTACTAGGAAGTTGTTGAACATTAAATCTTTTGTTTTGCACATTATATTCATCAACAATTACAGGAATAACTTCATTCACAGGTGATTCTGACTGTTGTAGTTCTGGTGCAACAGAAGAAGTACTCGGGACTTCTTGACCAGAGTTGGAATCTGCAGAAACATAACCATGATTAGTTTGATCAGAATCATTAGGCATTGTCATACCTGATGAAGTTGTTGTGACTTATTCAGATGGTCCAGAAATATTTTCAGTTATTGTAGGAACCTCTGATGTTGATGCAGACGCGCTTGATTTATCAAAATCTGCTCAGATGTCCATGAATGCATCAAAAAATAAAAGATCTAACTCAGATGTAGAAATTGAAGAGTTAGAAGACTTATTCTCTTTAGACACGAGTTCTATTTTGTCATGAATAGAAGCCTTCCCTTTCAGCTTGAGTCCTGAGTTGTGTTGTTTAGAAGTCAAAGTCGAATTTTCGTTAAATGACACGTTAATGATTTCCATAACAGTTTTGGTTCGGCGATTGTAGATACAATAGGCTTTTGACGTCAAGGAATATCCAAGAAAGTAGCCTTCGTCTGCCTTCTTATCAAACTTGCCAAGATTGTCACAGTCATTTAAAATAAAGCATCTACAACCAAAAACACGAAGGAGTTTAACATTAGGTTTTCTTTTATTTATGATCTGAAACGCTGTCTTATTTAAACGCTTATTGATTATTGTCCGATTATGAGTGAAACATGCGGTGGCAACAACTTCAGCCCATAGATATAATGGAAGACCAGAATATGCCAACATAGTCCTTGCAGCTTCGACTAAAGTTATGTTCTTGTGTTCTGTTGATCCAAACCCTCTCAGTGATTTGATAACGACCCTCTTCTATACTTAGTGAAAATTACGTTTAATATGTATTAGTGTTTCACCATCAGCGATCAGACTGAGTCTGTTCAGTTATCGCTGATAGTATCTATTATAAACATTTCTATGTATTAGTGTTTCATTATCAGCGATCAGACTGATCATGTTCAGTTATCGCTGATAGTTTCTAATGTAAACAGTAACGTAATCCCTGAAGACAAGTCTCGCGTCAACAGATGTTTATAGCTAAATCGAAGATGAAGCTACTGAACAAAGACAAGTCTACTAGTGACCTGATGCGGATATCAGTGAAGCAAAGACAACTCTACTTATACGCAAAGGAACATGAGGAATAGCTTCGAAGATAGCTGAATTTCTTTATCTCTGAAGCAAAGAGATATTCAACGAACAAACGATCACGAATCTTATGCCTCAAGTCTCCTTTTGTCTTACCTTGCACAACCAGTACGGAGTGTCAGAACGGACATCCCTCTGTCATATATCGTACAACAAATCTGTCAACTACACTGTTCATGATACGGCCGAAAGCATATCTCCCAAAAGTCAGACCATCAAAGCCAATCACTAAATGACACGTGTAAAGTACCCTTCCATGCATTTAATGCATAGGGTATAAATAGAATGATCACTTCTCCATCTGAGTGTGTGCTCTATTCTTGAACCAATATAGAAACCTTTGTTTTCTATACTCTCTAAATCTCCCACTCTCTATATTCTTGTGCAACCATCTTAGTGTTTCTTAAGTTTGTTTAGATTGAGTCTTACTTAATCTTATTCCACAACAGACTTGTAAATTATGTTTGATTTATCATTAAACAATTTATGAAACTTTAATTTTTGTGTTTGTATTCACCCCCCACTTCTACAAACTTGTTAAGCATCTTCGGGACCAACAAGTGGTATCAGAGCAGACTGTTTAATCTAATAAACAAGATCTTGCTTTATTCTCTTCTTTGCTATTCTAAAATGGCACTTAACACAAACACAAACTACTATGATAATGGTTCACTTTCTAAACATCATCGATTTAGCAGAGATAACTTTTCTCTATGGAAAAATTGAATGATGTTATTTCTTGAAGGTCCAGATCCTACTATACCTGAGTATATAGAAAATGGACCCTATGAACCTGTCAGAATTATAGCTGCAGTTACAACTACTGCCACCACTCCTGCTCTCCCTGAACGCTATGTAGTTAAGGAGATAAGACAGTGGAGTGATGAAGACAAAAAGAAGGTTGGTGTAGATGCAAGTGCAAAAACCATTATCTCAATGGCTCTGCCTGATGAAGTTTTTCATTCCATCATGCATCTTAAAACTTCTAAAAAAATGTGGGAAACCATTAGTTTTCAATACGAAGGCACCAATGAAATCCAAGAGACTCGCAAGATTAACTTGGTAAGACAGTATGAAAGTTTCATCGCTGGTAAGAATGAATCTCTCTCTGATGTTTATCAGCGATTTAACTGCTTAATCATAGATCTAAGAACTGTTGGTAGGACCTATTCTAATTCTGAGGTCTTAACCAAATTCCTAGAATGTCTTCCTGAAAGCTGGGGTAGTTATTCAATATGTCCTAAGCTGACAAAAGACTTAAATTATCTTTCACTCAGCACCTTATATGGAATATTGCTTAACTATGGCAATCAAATCTCTTGAAGAAGAATCTTGTAAAAGATTCTAAAGAAGTCAAAAGCGCTCCTGTTGCTTTAATATCTTTAGAGATAATTCCATCTCAGCGATCTACTCTTACCATCACTGAGTTAGATTCTGAATCTGAGGATCTATCAGACCCTGATCTTTCAGAGTTTGATGAGTCCTTAGCACTCTTGACAAACTCTTTTAAGAGATTTGCATGAAAGAGCAATTTCCGAAGAAATAAGCCTCTCTCTTACTGACAAGCCAAAATCAACCCCTGTTGTGGCCCAAGATTTACTTGCATAAACACATACAGATTATCACAAAACACTTGGTTTATTAATCACAAGAATTACATAAAGTCATAGATCTATTAGTGATTAACCTTTCAAGATAGAATGTGTTTGTGTGTGTACTCAATGTGTGCAACTATGTGTTTCTCTCAACTACCACCAAGATTACACCTTCACTTTCACACACTTACTCTCTTGCTTACATAGAAAACACAAAGACTTGCTTATATATAGGTCAACATGACCAAGCAAGGTCAAACCTTCTAAGCTCATTACAACTCACACACAAACACTAATTACAACAATGACCCTCATTTAATCTTGAATACAATTACAGTCTAACACCTGTTGATAAGGCTACTGCTACTTGCTATAACTGTGAAAAGATTGGACAATTTGCCAGTGAGTGCAAGTCGAAAAAGGTCTTAAAACCTTCTACCTCAAGAAGATCCAGCGATGACAAGTATCTAAAGCTGAAAGAAAAATATCAAAAGTTGAAAAACTACAAGCGAAATGGTAAAGGTCTCATCGCTGAAGAACATGACTGGGTTGAATCAGAAAAATCAAGTTCTGATGAAGAAGAAGTTGCTAATCTCTGCCTTATGGATGAGATTAAAGAAGAAGTGGAAGAACCAGCTGAAACTTCTATGAGCTATATATCATCTCAGGTATCTATCTCTACTAATCCCTCTCTACCTGAAGCTGAGAGAAGTCGCGCTCTTGATGTGCTGACGATTGATCTTTATAATGCTCTAAACGGCCAAACTCTAGCTGAGAACAAAAATGTTGACTTAACTGAACAGCTAGAGAAATGTCATGAAAAGATCAAAGAACTGACTCTTTTAGAAGAAAAGTTGAAAGATCAAGTCATTATAAATGAAATCATCATCATTGAACGCGAACAAGCCATCGCTGCTCTAAAAGCAGAAAAGGCTCATGTTGAAAAATGGTGCAAATAATCAACAAAGATATCTGAGATAATAAATGCTCAAACTCCTGAAAGTGATAAAACTGGTCTTGGCTTTTGGAAACCACAGGATGAACCTAAATAAGAAAGTTCCATGCTTAAGTTTGGAACGTTTGTCACTTCTATCTCTGACACTTCTTATAATCAATTTTATCCTTCTTCTTCTAAAACCATCCCTGAGGAAATGTCTAAAGACTCTAAGACTGTAGATAAAGGAAAATCTATTCTTTATCCTCAGAAGGCTTCGAAGAAAACAAAACTGAAGGTTTCTTATAAACCTTCAATAAAACAATCTTATAGCTCTGTGATAGAAATCTTTGATCTCTGTCCTCCAAAGCTGAAGATTGATCTTAAGCCTAAGAGATCTGAAGAAATGAAAATTCCTCCCAGATCTCATGCTAAAAGCATTCTTGGACCTGGCCCTACTCATCTTAAATTCTCAAAACCTCTCACCTCTAGTCCTAAAACCACTTTCAAATATAGAAAATGCTATCACTGTGGATTTACTGACCATATTTCTAGCAAATGTCCAACTGCTACTAAAGCTGATAAATCAGCCAAAGTGAAGATGAATGCCTCCGAGGCTGAGAAGGTCATCAAAGTTGAGAAATCGACCAAGGTGAAGAATACCACTAAGGTTAAGAAATTAACCAAAGTGAAGATAACCACTGAAGCTGAATCTTCATCTGCTGTGAAGATTGCTGAACCTTCCATCTTCACTAATCCTAAATGACCCATTGAAAAGTGGGTACCAAACAAAGCTTAATCTTCCTTATGTGTGCAGGGATCAAAGGGCATCTGGTATCTCGATAGTGGATGTTCTCGTCATATGACTGGACAAAAAGACCTGCTTATTGAATACAAGGAAGAGAAAGGTCCCTCTATGACCTTTGGAGGAAGTCGAAAAGGATATACCCGAGGGTTTGGTGTCCTCAGCAATGGGACAACTACCTTCAGAAGAGTCGCTTATGTAGATGGACTGAAGCACAATCTTCTGAGCATCAGTCAGCTATGTGATAAAGACTATGAGGTTCGCTTTACCAATAAAGCATGTTCAGTGGTGAATGAGAAAGGAAAACTTGCTCTCAGTGGTTATCGTAAAGAAAATGTCTATGTAATAGATATGGAATCTACTACCACTGAAAACGTATGTTTTCTCTCTAAAGCCTCTTCTGACATCAACTGGCTATGGCACATAAGGCTCTCTCATCTAAACTTCAAAACCCTGAATTCTTTCTCAACAAAAGAACTGGTTTCTGGACTTCCACAACACTCACATGCTAAAGAATCTCTCTGCTCAACATGTGAAAAATCAAAACAGACAAAAGCTAGTTTCAAGTCTAAACAAGTTTCCTCAGTGACAAGTCCTCTTCAGCTCTTGCATATGGATTTGTTTGGCCCAGTCAACATCCAATCGATAGCTGGAAATAAATATACACATGTCATTGTAGATGAATACTCTCGCTACACCTGGGTTATCTTTCTTCGCTGCAAGAGTGATACTCCAGAAGAACTAATAGCTTTTGTTAAAAAGATGGAAGTACTGAATAATCTTACTGTTCGTTCAATAAGAAGTGATCATGGAACTAAATTCAAAAACAACTCTCTGAACAATTTTTTTGAGAACAAGGGAATCTCTCATAACTTCTCTTCAGTAAGAACACCTCAACAAAACGGAGTCGCTAAAAGAAAAACAGATCTATCATTGAAGCTTCTAGGTCAATGCTCAGCGATTCACATCTCCCTGCTCAATTTTGGGATGAAGCTGTTAACACTGCTTGTTTTACTCAAAACAGATTGCTGATCGTAAAGTGATTTGGAAAGACATCTTATGAACTTCTTCATGGAAGAAAACCATCTATCAGTTTTTTCATATCTTTGGTTGTCAGTGCTTTATCTTAAACAACAAAGATCAACTTGGAAAGTTCGACCTAAAAGCTGATGATGGAATATTTCTAGGATATTCCTCCATCTCCAAAGCCTACAGAGTTTTCAACAAAAGAAGACAATATGTGGAAGAAACCATTCATGTCACATTTGATGAAACTCGTTCAGCGAACTCTAAACCAATCTCTGACAATGAAGAGTTAAATGCTTGGATGTTTTCTTACTACAAAGAAACAGAACCCTTCTTTTCAAACCATCAACACACAAGTCCACCTACTGCTGATGATGATCCAAACATCATACATCCTAACGTTGAATCCAACTCATGGGTTTTAGCTGAGCATCTAAACACATTACTTCCATCAGATCTATCCTCGTCTGAAAATATCTCAGAAAACAATGGTCTGTCTGAGACTCAACAGCTAATCGCAGATGAACTTGAAGCCTCTTCATCAGTGAACATTCCCATTGTTGATCCAACCTCTGAAATGAGTGACCATGCTCCTGCTCAGCGATGGACCAAAGATCACCCTATAGATCAAATTCTTGGTGATCCCGATGCAGGTATTCAGACACGACGAAGTACAGGTAATATATGCCTCTTTGTAAACTTTGTTTCTTTAATAGATCCAAAGAAAGTTGATGATGCCCTCAGAGATCCAAACATGGTCAGCACTATGCAAGAAGAGCTGACTGAGTTCTCTCGCAACAAAGTTTGGAATCTCGTTCCTAGACCATCTGACAGAACTGTTATAGGCACCAAATGGGTGTTTAAAAACAAGCTAGATGAACATGGAACTTTAACCCGCAACAAGGCTCGACTTGTTGCTCAGGGATACAAACAATAGGAAGGCATAGACTATGATGAAACCTTTGCCCCTGTGGCTAGGCTCGAAGCAATTCGACTATTCTTAGCTTATACAGTCTATAAAGACTTCATTGTATATCAAATGGATGTAAAAGCAGTATTCCTAAATGGAAAGTTCAATGAAGAAGTCTATGTAGATCAACCTCCAGGGTTCTATGACCCTAATTATCCAAATTGTGTTTATAAATTGGATAAGGCTCTCTATGGTCTCAAACAAGCCCCTCGAGCTTAGTATGACACTCTTTCATCATTTCTAATCTCTGAAAATTTTGAACGTGCCAAAATAGATAATACATTATTTTTCAGAAAGATAAAAGGTCATATCATTCTTGTACAAATATATGTCGATGACATTATATTTGGTTCTACTAACCCATCTCTGTGTACTCGCTTCGCTGAAAGAATGAAGAAAGAATACAAAATGAGTATGACGGGTGAACTAACGTATTTTCTTGGCCTTCAGGTCAAACAATCTAACAAAGTGTCAGGATCTAATTCTCAACAAGAATAATGAACTCAGAAACAATATTAAAGGAGTTGCAGAATAACACTTTAATATTCAACTATCAATGAAACAGTGAATCAGAAATCATAATCTTGTAAACTTTATTGAATGATTAAAGTTACAAGATTTCAAACAAAACCTCAATATTGATGAACAGGCACATCAATACGAATTCTACTTCTCTAGAACTAGGGTTCTAAACCTTGAGGTTAATTCTCTCTATGAAAAAAAAAAACTCAGAATAATTTGCTAACTTGATATTCTAAACTATTCTCAATAGGTCTATACATATACTGAAAATAAAAGATAATTACAAAAAATAAAAGATCTTCGGTATATTCTTCTATCATTATCTTCAAACCTTCCATGATTATCTTCAGTCTTGATCTGCACGTATCTTGATTATCTCTTAAGCAGTATTAAGTTGTAGCAGCATTAACATTCTGAGCAGTACTAATTTTCACCAGCAGTAGTAACTGTGCTCAGCAGTATTAACTTTGATCTGGCAGTACTAACTTCAGCAGTACTAACTACTAGTACTAGTAATCAGTCGTGCTAACAACATTAACCATACTTAAGCAATTCTTTAATTCCCAACAATCTCCCCCTAACTTGACTTTTAGGAAGAGAAGTCAAGTTCTTCAATTATGGTCTTCAAGATGCTTTCAACACTATAGCTTAGTTGCCCAAATTTGGATCCAGACCCAGACTTTGATTAATTGTCCTTCTTACCATAATTCTGGCCATTTCTGATTCCTTTGCACACACTAGCTTAGCTTTCAGCATCCCATTCAGCTTCTCCTTGCTATGATCATATACTTTGTCCATAAGGTAGTATTCATGATAACAGTTATCTATGGTGATCATGTATACACCACAGTTTTCACAGAGTATCCACTTATCAATCTTCTTAAACACATACCCATGATGTAGATCCTTTAACCTGTGCACCACCTTTTCTGGTTCAAACATCATACTCAAGTATTCCAGTGCAATCTTGAGTAGACTTTCTTCAGTTCCTTTAAAACATGCTCATAAAGCTTCATGTCACACCCCGCTAAAGCGGAAACACGAGGTATAACAGCTCCGATGTCATTGCATAAGATTATAACATACCCACATTTACTTAACTTTCAAAATACAATACATTTTTAAGAACATAGTATCGTCATTGTTTACAATTCCCAAACATAAAATATAACGATACACATAAAGCAAAAATAATCTTGCTTCAAAATATGAAGTGCGCTGATAAAACATCATGGAATTACTTTCTTGATTCCTGAAAAGCATGAATAGAAACCAAGGTCAACTACAAAGAGTTGGTGAGTTCACAGGTTTTAAATATGCACAAATCATTTTTATATGCAAGTTGACATTTGTAAAACATACGTATAAACCAACTTCAATTCTTTGATTCATGAGCACCACAATTTAATTTCTTTATGATAAGTGTACGCAAAGATAATATTACGTTGAGCCACTACTAAGCCATCCCTGACCAATTTCAACGCCCCCGATGAACTAACTCAGCGGTGGTTCGAGCCACATGTTTAGTCATCTTATCTAGTATAGTGCACCCCTGCTCCTCAGCATTAAGGTGGGCTTGTCACACCAAATAGCGCTATCCACTAATACTATAGGCCCGATTTTCTTCGAGTTAATAGTAGTGTCACGGGGTCTTAACATTAAAAACTCAACACATCAATTGCATACTTATCATATAGCTTATAATTCCAAATGCTTTTAACAAAGCCTTATAAATTGCCAATTCGCAATACTTTCAAACAATTCTCATGAATCTTTAAATACGCAATTTAAACATGCTTTCCACCCCAAAATCAATTAAAACGATAAAAGTGGGGCTGTGAATACTCACCTTAACGAATGCAACGGTGAAGCTTTACTTTAATACTTATGGAATTTTGTCACGCCCTTAATTTCCCTATACAAGAGTTGCCATAAGGAAACACATTAATGCCCTATTCCGATGTCCAACCAATATGTCCAATTGTCCCATGAAATGCCATTATATAAATTCTTTAGTCCATATCCATAATTAAACTATACAAAGTTCCAAAATACAATAAAACAAAATTTTATACTTAAGAAGGTTACCTTTCTGGATTCAGCACATGCTGTCCAGAAAGTTGTTCGATGAAATCAACACGGAAGCTTAACTTTCCAAGAGAATTATTTAATCACAAATTTTGTGATGATACTATAATATGTTTAGAGTAAATCTGCATTTTTTTATAATTTTTGAATAACTTTTGATACTTCAAATAATTTTTACAAAATTGAGTGTCACTGATTTTCGGATCAGTGACATACCTCACTTGCAACAGGCGTTTGAGGTATCAATTCTTGGAATTAGATAGTGATCCATATATGGATGCAAACCTAACTCAAAATACTAATATTTGGAAAAAGATTCACTTATTTTGGATAAGTAATGAGGGAGTTATGGTCTCTACAAGATAGGTGTATGAATCTGCCTTCACTGGACAGATTGCACCATTTTCTTGTAAAATCCATTTAAGTGCCCAAATCAATTCCAAATTCAGTGTTTTTGGACTTTTTAGAAAGCTAACATTCTAAATTAACGTTTAGAAGCAAAAACCCCAAATTTGGACATGTGGTTTCTGAATTGTGCAAGGTAGAAGTGAAGTCCATTTTCTGGACAGATTCTAAAGTAAGGTAAATACTATTTTAAACCACAAAATAGTGATCATTAGACATGGTTTTTTATTATAAACCATGTCTTCACTCCTCATTACATAATAAACTAACTTATGCATCATGAATTCATTGCAATCAAAATGCTCATCCACATGCATGCATGAACATAACACCAATTAAAATGACATTAACACTATTGTTAAGTTCTTAATCATGTGGAACTTGGGAAATTCCTTCATAAGAACATTTTTATACTAGCATTTCATTGTAACAAGAGTCAAAAACTCACATTATATGCATCAAAGATAATCCATCTCATCATCAAAATTTCAATCACATGCAAGACAAAATAAACACTAAATTTATGACTTAACACTATTTAAAAATTCTTTAATCATATGAGATTGAACAATCTCATCCTAAGAGTTTATTTATGCTCAAAATTGATGTAAATGCATATATTTCAATCCAACATTATTAAAATTTTGTGGACCAAAAACAACATTTCATAAAACTATCATTTCTTGATAAAATCCCATAATAATACACTTGGAAACCCTAGTTTCATTGGAAGATCATTAAATGGTTTATTAGCAAATATATTGATACTAATGCATCCCATTTCACTTCCAAAACTTGGATTGTACAACATTTACATAAAAAGATATGAAATATACAACTTTTTTATTATAAACTTGAAAAATGGAAGTGTTAAGTGATTACCTTCACAAAAGGAGATGAAGACTTGGATTCTAACTTCAGAATGGTGATGGATTCTTGATTGGAGTTTGATTCTTAGCAAAGAGAAGAAAATGAAAATGGTGTGGTGGTGGTGGTGGGTTTTCGGCCGAAAAGAAGAGAGAGGAGAGGGAGAGGAGGTGAGGAGTTAGTCTTGAAAAATGAAGAGTGTGATTTGTTTTTAATTTGGTTTTTAATTAAAGTAAAATAATTAAAATAGGTAGGATTAGGACAAGTGTCCTAGTGACTCACCAACACATAAAAAAATTAATTTAATACCATTAATTGAATTACTAGCTTTAAACTATGGAATATCATATATATTTGAGAACTGAAATACCCGATTCTCAATTCTTGCTAAATAAATGACAAATTTGAAAATTTTGCAATGCAAGAGAAATTAATATTCTGATTTTTATAATTTAAGAATTTTGGACTTTTATTTACTTATTTGGCATTTCTAGACAGTGACGGTCAGATGCGGAACTGTTCCGGGTTTTTAACGCAACTTCTAAATTTTTCGGGAAACTTTTTATCTTAAAGGTTTTTAATAAAAATTTAAAAGTGACAAAACTTATAAATTAATCTGAGGGTGCTAACCTCAATATTTAGAATTTGACAGGTGTCACAGTCTCCCCTCCTTCAAAAAAATTTCGTCCCGAAATTTATGACTGATATTTCTGGTCAGGCTTTTCATTAAACAACTTAGGATACTTGCGTTTCATGAAATCTTCTCTTTCCCAAGTATATTCAGGTCCATGACGTGAATTCCAACGGACCTTTAAAATTGGAATTTTGCTGCGCCTAAGACGTTTAGTTTCGCGATCGAGAATCTCGATAGGTTCCTCTCTAAAACATAGGCGTCCATCAACTTTTACTTCATCTGAGGACACAATCATTGATTTGTCTATCAGACATTTATTTAGATTTGACACATGAAAAGTGTCATGAATAGCACTTAACTCTTGAGGTAGACTCAGCTTATAGGCTACTGGTCCAATTCTTTCCAGTATCTCAAACGGACCAATATATCTTGGACTTAGTTTACCTCTTTTCCCGAATCTGATCAATCCTTTCCATGGTGATACTTTCAAAAGAACCTTGTCACCTTTTTGGAATTCTAACGGTTTTCTGCGGTTATCCGCATAACTTTTCTGACGATCTCTTGCAGCTTTGAGTCTGTCCTTGATGGTTGATATCTTATCTGTGGTTTCTTGTATAATGTCAGGCCCAAACAATTGACTATCGCCAATTTCCACCCAACTAAGTGGAGATCTACACTTACGTCCATAGAGAGCTTCGTATGGCGCACATTGAATGCTGGTGTGATAGCTGTTATTGTAAGAGAATTCAACTAACGACAGATACTTGTCCCAGCTTCCTCCAAAATCTATAGCACAAGCGCGTAGCATATCTTCCAAAGTTTGAATGGTCCATTCCGTTTGTCCGTCTGTCTGTGGATGATATGCAGTACTCAGATCCAACCTGGTACCCAGCGCTTTCTGAAATGTTTGCCAAAATCGGGAAGTAAAACGACTATCTCTATCAGAAATGATAGATAGGGGTACTCCATGCCGAGAGACAATTTCGTCTATGTACAACTGTGCCAATCTTTCTATTTTGAAGTCCTCTCTTATAGGGAGAAAATGCGCAGATTTCGTAAGTCGGTCCACAATGACCCAAATTGCGTCGTTCCCTTTCCTGTCCTGGGTAGTTTGGTGATAAAATCCATAGATACCTGATCCCATTTCCATTGTGGTATCTCAGGTTGTTGAAGAAGTCTAGAAGGCTTTTGATGCTCTGCTGTGACTTTAGCGCAAGTCAAACATTTACTTACAAATTCAGCAATGTCCTTCTTCATTCCCGGCCACCAATAATATTCCTTCAACCCTTTGTACATTTTATCGGCTCCTGGGTGAACCGAATACCTTGATCGGTGAGCTTCTTCCAAAATAGTTGATCGTAGATCATCAACCTTTGGTACCCAAACTTTATTCTTGAAATATCGTACTCCATCTGATCGTGATTCAAACTCTCTTTCCAAGTTATGCAAGGCTTCGTATGCAATTGATGTGTTGAGTTTTTAATGTTAAGACCCCGTGACACTACTATTAACTCGAAGAAAATCGGGCCTATAGTATTAGTGGATAGCGCTATTTGGTGTGACAAGCCCACCTTAATGCTGACGAGCAGGGGTGCACTATACTAGATAAGATGACTAAACATGTGGCTCGAACCACCGCTGAGTTAGTTCATCGGGAGCGTTGAAATTGGTCAGGGATGGCTTAGTAGTGGCTCAACGTAATATTATCTTTGCGTACACTTATCATAAAGAAATTAAATTGTGGTGCTCATGAATCAAAGAATTGAAGTTGGTTTATACGTATGTTTTACAAATGTCAACTTGCATATAAAAATGATTTGTGCATATTTAAAACCTGTGAACTCACCAACTCTTTGTAGTTGACCTTGGTTTCTATTCATGCTTTTCAGGAATCAAGAAAGTAATTCCATGATGTTTTATCAGCGCACTTCATATTTTGAAGCAAGATTATTTTTGCTTTATGTGTATCGTTATATTTTATGTTTGGGAATTGTAAACAATGACGATACTATGTTCTTAAAAATGTATTGTATTTTGAAAGTTAAGTAAATGTGGGTATGTTATAATCTTATGCAATGACATCGGAGCTGTTATACCTCGTGTTTCCGCTTTAGCGGGGTGTGACATGAAGCTTTATGAGCATGTTTTAAAGGAACTGAAGAAAGTCTACTCAAGATTGCACTGGAATACTTGAGTATGATGTTTGAACCAGAAAAGGTGGTGCACAGGTTAAAGGATCTACATCATGGGTATGTGTTTAAGAAGATTGATAAGTGGATACTCTGTGAAAACTGTGGTGTATACATGATCACCATAGATAACTGTTATCATGAATACTACCTTATGGATAAAGTATATGATCATAGCAAGGAGAAGCTGAATGGGATGCTGAAAGCTAAGCTAGTGTGTGCAAAGGAATCAGAAATGGCCAGAATTGTGGTAAGAAGGACAATTAATCAAAGTCTGGGTCTGGATCCAAATTTGGGCAACTAAGCTATAGTGTTGAAAGCATCTTGAGTCCCAAGGGGTGGTGTTTGTAACACCTTAGGCATATCCCATATCGGCCGTGGACAGGAGTGATGCTGGGTGTTATAAGTAATATCTTGGCCTTCCTAACAACAACGCGTTTTGGGGCCACAAGCACGTCAGGTTCTGGGAACTCTGAAGTTAAGCGTGCTTGGGTGGGAGTAGTCCCAGGATGGGTGACCCCCTGGGAAGTTTCTCACCAGGTCGCCAGAAACAAATCCGTGCGCTACACGTTGGTTAAATCCAGGGGCAAAGCGGACAATATTGTTGTCGAGGCAGGCGGGATGTTACACTTCATTCCTACCTTATGCATTTCTTCTAGATCAGCCCTGGAGCAACTTCTGATTACTTTGCCCCAAGTTGAGTAGACTTCAAACACATCACCAACTCTTTTGAGTCTGAAGTACTCCTTTCTATTGTCCCTCAGAATATGCCAAAAGATAACTTCTTGTGCTTTCACATAAATGGGAACAACCTGTACTGGTTCAATTACAGTCATATAAAGACCCACATGCTCATCAGATTGCTTATTGGACTGCTCTGGGTTCTGCACAGATTCTGCTGAAGGTGTAACTAAAGGTTGTTCTTCTTTTTCTGCTTCTTCAATCCTAGGCTTCTTGAGTTGTTTCTTGGAGTCTATGGTCTTTACTCTTTTTGCAGATTTGGCTTCCACAACAACATTTTCTTCTTTAGTGTCTTCAGCCTTTTCTTTAATAGGAGTGACTTCCTCAGGGAATGGTTGTTGGATGTTGAGATCATGTCTCTTCTTCATCCTTCTTTCAGCTTCTTCCCTTTGAGAAGAGTCCCCTTGAAGCTTAGCCATTTCCTTCTTGTATAGCTCCTCAACCTTGTTGTATGCCATGTTAGGGAACATCTCTCCTTTGACACCAATTGAGCCTTTCAGGAAGTTTATCATTTTTCTCCTTTCCTGATTGGCCAAAAAGGTCTTAGAAGGTTGTCTTTTCTGCTTCTTGACTGGCATTCTTTGCTTGGTTGCTTTTGCTACACTTTTCTTGGCCTCAGCTGCAGTTTGCATGCTCTTTTGATACTCTTCATTTATCCTTTTAGCCATCTCCAGTGCAAGTTCTCTGTCCTTTTCATATTGTAGTTGTTCCTCTTTTTCCATCTCTGCTTGAAGCCGCTTTGCCACTTCTGCATCTAATTCTATCTGAGTTCTCTTCTTTACAACTAGCTCAGGTTCAACCATCTTAGTTTTTCCTTTCTTTTCAACTCTGCCTCACTGATCTCTTTGCTTGTTTTCTTTTCAATACCTCCTTCCTTAATGACCACTCCCTTGGCCTTTTGAGTAGCCTTAGGAGTGTCATTCTTTGCTTTTACCAAAGTTTCTGCTATTTCCAATTCTTCAACAGATAGACCTGTTACTGCTGCTACCTGTTCTGTTACTTCTGCTTGAACCTCATCTGTTTCTGCTGCTTGTAGTTATATTTCTGCTTCTTTCTCCCCCTCAAAATCAAATCCCAATCCCATCCCAGATGTACTTTCCTTCTCTGCTTCAGCCTCTTGATTCTCCCCCTTGTTGAAAGCATCATTATTATTTTTCCTCTTCTTCAACACAAATTGCCTTCTCCTCTTCTTGTGCACCAATCTTGTCACCATTTTCTTCAGTTTGGTAATCTGTACTTGTTGAGACAGAATTACCAATTTCATCTCTTCTATGTCTTTTCCTTGTTTGATAACATCCTTATTAATGTTGCCCATAGTTTCCATCAATTCATTGTAGTCATATTTGTCCTCACCTCCTTTGGGTGTGTTTACCACCTTTGGAGGATCATTGGATCTTTTTGTAGTGGAAGTCTTCTGCCTAGCAGAAGCACCCTCCACCCCTTTGGTTTATTGGCACCTGGGCCCCTTGGATGATTGCTCACCCAAAGTTGCCATGGGGAAGGTCTTATTGATGTTACCACTGGCCTCCTCTGTGCTAGCAGGAGTAGTGGCAGCCTTTGCACCCATATGCTCATGCATCTCCTTAGTGAGCACCTCCTTGGGGTTGGGAGACACCCCTGTGGTTTCCCTATAGATATTCTCTAATGGAGAATTCTCCATTAGAGGGCTTAAGGGCTCTGTGGGTGAAGGTACAAGAAGGGAAGGAGCCTTCTTTACCTTTTTCCTCATGTACGTATTGGTGATTGGTGAAGTTGGTTTTTGAAGAAGTGACTGTGGGATTGATATACTGATTGAAGGCTGGGATTGGCTTTCAGTGGGATGGTCTAATGAGGGCCTTGACCCTAAAGCCATACCTTCTTGATTGGGGGACACCACCATCATTGTAGAGAACAATGGGGTGTCAACTCCTTCCAAGTCCAATGGAGATCTCTTCATATTTGAAAAGACCTTGCCCTTGGGGATTTTAGGTACATATACCTCATCAAAGTGAGGCATATCCATCAATTCATTGGTTATAACTGCCTAGACAAATCTTGGGTACGTATAAAAACTCTTTTTGTTTCCCAAGTTTGACACAAGGTCATTGAAAATCATTTTAGAAAAATTGTACTTTCTGGCAGTGGCCAAGCAGACCAAGGCATAAGCAATGGTACTACTGAACTCACTCCATCCAGTAGTCTTTATGGAAATATAGTGCATCAGGGTATGGACAAAGAAACGCCATTGGGGAGAAAATTTGGCTTTTGAGAACTTGAAAACACCCAATGGGCCTCCATACCCCATTGTAGTTAGAGTGGAAAACAATTCATCATTAGAGATAGATGAGATACCTGAAGCATCGTCTAGACGTAGACTGATGCGAATAACCTCTTCAGAAACTGTCAAGGGTTTGTCACACACCCTTGTCTTGATAACTTGCACACCATTTTCAGTAACAATGGTGGCATTGGACCAAAATTGTTTCTGGTGCTCAATGTAGATGGATGGCGACACTGTAAGAGCATACTCGATATGGCTTGTCTTGAGGAAATCGACTATCTGGTAAAATCCATCAGCCTGCTTTGGCTTTTGAAGCATTGCGATTTCGTTGTGCTTATCAATGAACTCCATGGATGCCATCGAGCTTGAGTGTTCTTGCCTTAAACTTACTAGGTGCTTGAGAGAAAAAGGGTTAGAGAGAAGATGAACAGTATTCAAAGAGTCGTTATGAGCTTTTAGGCGGGCAAAAAGGGTATTTACAGTCTTCGGTACAGAAGCAGTATTAACTCTAACGCACTAGCAGTATTAATTGAGAGCAGTATTAACTGAGAGCAGTATTAACCACTAGCAGTATTAACTAACTAGCAGTATTAACTGAGAGTAGTATTAACTGAGAGCAGTATTAACTAACTTACACTTTTTGAAGCTTGTGTTGGTCTGAGCAAGGCAATACACTTCCTGAGAAAGATGATTAGTAACACCAAGAATAACCAAATAACAGGTATACAATCACTTTTTAAATATGAGCTCATTCAGAGTTGATCATGCCCACACTTGTGACCAAGAAAGTGAATCTTCCCACATCAAAAGCTTTGGTGAATAGATCAGCAAACTGGTTGTCAGTATGAACTTTAGCAACTTGAATAAGCTTCTTTTCATTACAATCTCTAATAAAGTGATACCTGATCTCAATGTGCTTTGTTTTGGAGTGCTTGACTGGATTGTTAACAATGCTTATAGCACTGCTATTGTCAATGAAGAGTGGAGTGTGAAGAAAGGTTACCCCATAGTCCAGCATTTGATTCTGAATCCATAGAACCTGAGATAAGCAACTTGCAGCACCAATGTACTCAACTTCTATTGTTGATAAGGACACAGTGGTTTGCTTCTTACACTGCCAAGATACTAGTCTTGCACCCAAAAGCTGACATCCCCCTGAAGTAGACGTTCTATCCATATTAGCACCTCCCAAGTCACTGTCTGAATATGCAATCAAGTCAAAGTTGGATTCATAAGGATACCAAAGACCTAATCTAGGTTGCCCTCTTAAGTATCTGAAAATCCTTTTCACGGCATGTAGATTTGACTGCTTTGGTTTGACTTGGAATCTGGCACAAACACACACTGGAAACATGATGTCTGGCCTTGAGGCTGTGAGATACATGAGAGATCCAATCATTGATCTATATAGATGGACATCAACATCCTCCCCCTCAAGCTCAACAGTGATCTGTTTGTGAGTTTCCATTGGTGTGCTCGCTGAATTTGAGTCTGTTAAACCATATTTGTTCAGGATGTCTTTCACATACTTTGATTAACTTATGAAGATCCCATCTTTCTGTTGTTTCACTTGAAGCCCAAGGAAGAAGGTGAGTACACCCATTGCACTCATTTTGAAGATCTTATGCATCAACTCTTCAAAGTCTCTACACATCTGTTCTTTTGTAGATCCAAAGATGATGTCATCCACATAGATCTGAACTAGTAGGATGTCCTTCTTACTTCTTCTAATGAAGAGGGTCTTGTCAATTATTCCCCTTTCAACCCCATTTTCCAAGAGATAGGTAGACAGAGTATCATACTATGCTCTTGGAGCTTGATGTAGACCATAGAGAGCTTTCTTCAGTTTGTATACTTTGTCAGGATATGATGGATTCTCAAATCCAGGGGGCTGACAAACATATACTTCTTCATCAATTGTTCCATAAAGAAAAGCACTCTTCACATCCATTTGATATACCTTGAACTGCATATATGAAGCATAGGCTAGAAACAACCTAATTGCCTCTACCCTTGCAACTGGAGCAAAGACTTCATCATAGTCTATGCCTTCTTCCTAAGTGTACCCTTGTGCCACTAGCCTTGCTTTGTTTCTGATTACTATTCCTCTCTCATCCTTTTTATTCCTGAAAATCCACTTGGTGCCAATAGCTCTATGACCTTTTGGAAGGTCCACCAAGTCCCAAACATCTTGCAACTCAAACTGTAGTAACTCTTCTTGCATGGCTTCTATCCAACTTGAATCTTTCATTGCATCATAGGCCTTCTTAGGCTCAATCTGAGATAGAAAGCAAGAGAGTACTGTATGTTGCTGATCCTGAATCTCTTGAAGTCTGCTTTGATTTCTAGTTATTATAGGAGAAGAGATGTCTCCTATTACCAGCTCTGGAGGATGGTTCTTTTGTGTTCTAGTCTGATGACTAGGTTCTTCATTGATTCCCACGTCTAGATTGGAATCATTTAAGTCAGCTGAGGGGATCTCATCAGCTACTTCTGGTTCTTCATGCTCTGAATTCTCCTTATCTCTTCTTTCTTCTTCACTCTGAATTGGTTCAGTAACAGTCTCCTTTTCACAGATTTCAACAGGTTCCATTGTAGGTATGGGAAAGATCACCGACTGAGGAATAATGTCTTGTACTTGTACATCCCCTGATCCTCCACTTCCTGAACCTGGATGATCATCATTACTGAAACCTAAAGATTTAGTTAGTGAATCAATGTCAAACAACCACTGAGGACCTGAACCAATAGGATTTGGTGTGTTTTCATTGCATTTGACATTGTCACTTTCCTCAATTATTCAAGAAGAAGAGTTAAATACTCTGTTGGCCTTACTCTGAGATGAGTAACCAACAAGAAAACCATCATCTGCCTTGCTATCAAACTTTCCTAAGTGAGTTTTGGTATTGAGAATGGTACAAGGATACCCAAAAGGTTTGAAAAATCCAATAAATGGTTTTCTTTTATTTAAAAGCTCATATGGTGTCTTGTTTTTAGGCTTGACCACTAGAACTCTGTTTTGGACATAACAAGCAGTATTAACTGCTTCAGACCAGAAAGTAATAGGAAGTTTTGAATCAGCTAACAGAGATCTAGCAGCTTCAATCAGTGTCCTATTCCTTCTCTCAGCAACACCATTTTATTGTGGAGTCCTAGGAGCACTGTATTGCCTCTCAATTCCTTTTTCCTCACAAAAGGTGTTTAGGTCATGATTTTTAAATTCAGTACCATTGTTTGACCTAATGACTTTTACCTTTTGATTTGTTTGGCTTCCAATTCTTAGAATAAAGGATTTGATCAGTCCACTTGTCTCATCCTTAGTCCTTAGAAAATATACCCAAGTAAATCTAGAGTAATCATAAACAATAACTAAGTAGTATGATTTCTTGCCTATACTCATAACATTTCTAGGACCAAACAGATCCATATGCAACAACTGAAAAGAATTAGAGATTGTGTTCAACTCTTTGGACTTATGAGAAGTTTTGTATTGTTTGCCTTTGAGACAGGCAACAAAATGATCATCACATGAAAAGACTTTTGAAGGCAAAACTCTTACAAGGTTGTTTTTAACAAGTTTATTCATTGTTTTGAAGTTCATGTGACACATCCTTCTGTGCCAAAGTGATGATTCATCCAAAGAAGCTTTTGAAACAAGACAGTTTAGGGATGAATCAGTTGAGTCATTTTCCATATCCAAACAATAGACATTATCCTTTCTGGGAGTTCTTAGTAGTATCATCTTTTCATCAACTACCTTGAATACAGGAGCAAGGATAATGCATTCAGTATCTGTGAACAATATACTATGTTTTTTGTCACAAACCTGTGATACACTTAACAGGTTGTACCTTAACTGTTCAACATAGAACACATCTTCAAAGGTCATTTTACCTTTTGTTACATCTCCCTTACCACTGATCTTACCTCCATCTGGAGTATTACCAAAGGCAACATGCCCTCCATCAACTTTCTTGAAATTCTTGAGGCAAGTCATGTTCTTTGTCATGTGCCTAGAGCAACCACTATCAACATGCCAGATGCTCTTTCCTTTGAGCTGTTGGTTGCCCTGCACGTAGAATAAAACCATTAGTATTGATTGGGAACCCAAGCCAATGTGGTCTTGGGTCTCCCTTTCTCATCAAAGTATTTACATTCCTTTTTGATGAGATTTTTAAAATCAGAGCACTCTTTACTGGAGTACTTTGTCAAGATAATAGGTCTAGCAGCACAAACACTAGAAGTAGTACTAACTTTAGATGTACTAACAGAGTTAGCAGGACTAACATGTTTAGCAGTACTAACCTTGTTAGAAGCAATAATAGAGTTAGCAGTATTAACATTTGAAGAAGTACTAACCATGTTAGCAGCACTAACATTGATAGCAGTAGTATTGCTTCTAGCAGCACTATCATTGTCAGTAGCACTATTTGTGGTAGCAGTACTAACAGTTTTAGGAATCCACATCTTGACACTTTCTTTCACAGTCTTTTTCTTCATGTGGCTTTTAGTTTTAACAGATTTCTTAGTCACATGGTTCCTTTCATCCTTGCTATAACCAAAGGGTTTTTGCATAGATCTTTGAAAATTCATCCTTTGGTTAATAGGATTAAAGTAACAGTGCTTGACAAGATGATTCAATTTTCCACATATGAAACAAGGTTTTGCTCTGATGATTCTACTCAGATCAACTCCTTGTTTCTGAGCCCATTGATTATTCCAATTCCTTTGATTGCCCCTCTGTTTATCATGTTTTAGAGGCTCATTCTTATTACATGCATACTGTTTGCAAGGAACAAGATTCACAACTGTAGTCTGCTTGTAATGGACCTTTTTGGACTTTCCCTCAGTCTTCTCTATCTCCTTAGATTTGACCCAGTTCCTCCCACAATCCTCATTGGTGATAATATTATTCTTTAAAGGAATCTCACCACTCACAGTATTATCCTTACCTTTACTAGCTTCTTTCTCTGTCTTGTCCTCAACAACTACTTCATCTAAAGGATCTATCTTAGTGGATCCCTCAGGTAAGTCCTTCCTATCCTTGGTCTCTAGCAGATCTGATTTAGGAGGGATGTAGTTGTTGTTGTATAGTGGTGGTGTGGTATTGTACCCAATTCCTGGTTTAAGCTTATCATGGATTTGAACCTTTAGAATTGAATCCATTGCTTTAGAAGCATATGAAAACTTTTCCACATCTAGCTTAACCTTGTCTAGTTCTCCTCTCAATTTTTCACTCTCCTCCTTGGACTTTGTCAGTTGGATTTCTAGATCATTCTTCTCCCACTTCCAATAATTTGTATCATATGAGTGTTGAAGTTCATTGGCTTGGAAACTTTTAATTTGTTCCTCAATCCTCCCAACAATTCTCACATAGTCTTTTATATCTTTTTCTAACCTCTTAAGGTCATCACTCATATTCTAGTTGTGATCCCTGTACCTTTTAACAGTGTCAATGCAGTTTGAGAACAGAGATTAGAAAGTACCTCAGTTGGGAGATCAGATACCTCTGCCATGAGAGCTTGATTTTGAATAGCCTCTTCTGCTTGATCACTCCAGTCAAACCCCATTTCTTGTTAACAAACAAGGGCTTGAGCAGAGTTTCTGTTCTGGTTGAAGCTTCCAGTCTAAGTTTGTTGATGGTTGTTGTGAGACACTCCACTTCTGCATTCTCTGGCAAAGTGTCCCTTTAGATGACACTTATAGCACTCCACCTTTGACTTATCAAAACCTGCTCCATCATCTTTTCTTTGGGAGAAGTTGTTCCTCCCAGTCCTCTTGATGAACTTCTTCACCCTCATAGAAAGCATGGCCATCTGCCATTTAATATCCATCTCTTCAAGATCATCAGGATGAAGTTGTTCCAAGTCATCATTGATTAAAGAGGAGTTTCCGTGGATGGAAAGAAAGGCTTCAAAAACAGATTCAGTGCCTTTTTCTTGATTTACTCCATTAGCAGCAATAACTGATTCAGGGTTAGCAGTAGAATCAATTGATGCTGATAGAAGTGCAACATTATGGACATATCTAGTAGGCTTCTTCTTTGCTTCCACCTCAGATTCAAACACTCTCAGATCATTGTACAGATCATCCAGTTCCTTTTCTTCCAATTGTTCATTCTGTCTGGATGAAACAGTATACATGGTCCATTCATCTCCAAGGGACCTTAAGAACTTTCTGTTTACATCAACTTGATCAATCTGTACTCCCACAATAGCTAGTTCACCAATCAGCTTATTAAACCTGTCAAAAGTTTGAGTCATGGACTCATTCTTAGTTTACATAAAGTTTTCATACTGTTGCTTCAATATTGTCTTCTGATTTCTCTTGGTACTTTTGGTACCAGAGAATCTCTTCTCTAGAGCATTCCAAAGCATCTGTGCATCAGTGCAATTGCAGAATTGGTGTTGATACTCATTGGGAATAGCCAAGAGCAGTGTACTCAAGGCTTTCATCTCTGTCTGCCTTGTCTTCCTTTCTGCATCCGTCTTTGGTGGAATTCTTTTTCCATCTGCACCAATCTTTCCTTCATCAGATGGGCCATTCTCAATTATGTCCCACATAGAGTAGTCTGTGAGGAGAATGTATTGCTTGATTCTAATCTTCCACATGTCAAATTCATTAGATCTGAGCATTGGAACCTTTGAGACAAGAGTACTGTTTGATTCAACTGCGTTTTCCATGATGAATGAAGGTTTCTGAGAAAACTAGCTCTGATACCACTTGTTAGGATCTAATTCTCAACAAGAATAATGAACTCAGAAACAATATTAAAGGAGTTGCGGAATAACACTTTAATATTCAACTATCAATGAAACAGTGAATCAGAAATCACAATCTTGTAAACTTTATTGAATGATTAAAGTTACAAGATTTCAAACAAAACCTCAATATTGATGAACAGACTCATCAATACGAATTCTACTTCTCTAGAACTAGGGTTCTAAACCTTGAGGTTAATTCTCTCTATGAAAACAAAAAAAAAACTCAGAATAATTTGCTAACTTGATATTCTAAACTATTCTCAACAGGTCTATAAATATACTGAAAATAAAAGATAATTACAAAAAATAAAAGATCTTCAGTATATTGTTCTATCATTATCTTCAAACCTTCCATGATTATCTTCAGTCTTGATCTGCACGTATCTTGATTATCTCTTAAGCAGTATTAAGTTGTAGCAGCATTAACACTCTGAGCAGTACTAATTTTCACCAGCAGTAGTAACTGTGCTCAGCAGTATTAACTTTGATCTGGCAGTACTAACTTCAGGAGTACTAACTACTAGCAGTAGTAATCAGTTGAGCTAGCAGCATTACCATACTTAAGCAATTCTTTAATTCCCAACACAAAGGTACTTTTATCAGCCAAGGTAAGTATGTTAAAGATATGTTGAAGAAGTTTGATCTTACACAAACTTCAGCGATGAAAACCCCTATGGCACCTCCTCTGACACTTAACAAAGATCCATCTGGAAAATCTGTTAATGTCACTTCCTATAGAGGTGATAATCCAATGATCTCTAAATCCTAGAGAGAGAAAGTAGAGAGAGAGCAAGTGAAGCGCAAAGATAGATTGTATTGAATGTATGCGTGAAAGTGTTACAAGGAACAAGGACCAAATGGACTTAAATACCCTGGTCAGATACAACAAAGTGTATGACACTAAACACTGTATAAGACCAAGCCTATAAATACAATGATTACTATAAAATCAGACATAACAATCTCCCCCTTAGTAATCATTGGCGCTGTGGTCTTCAAAATCCATCTTCTAAATCAGCATGGACCATCTAAGCGACTTTGCAAAGCTTTCTGACTTTAATTTTTTTTTTCTTCTTATCATCTTTTAAGCTCTGTTGCCTTTGCTATTTTGACAAGACTGGACCGGTTTGACAAAAACTTGAAAGAACAGTCGGTTCATCAGCTTGTGCTCTAGACGACACACCTCTTTTAAATGATCTTGAAGAAGTTGTGGTGATCGAAGCTTGAACAGTAAAAGAACAATTATAGATGAAGTAATATGAATCTTGAGCGAATCTTGATCAGCAGATTAACATTTGAACTCTTTGTCTCTTTATCATCTCCTTAACTTTTCTTAACTTCTCCCCCTCATGACCCTGATGATCTGGATCAACTTGGTCATGCAAATGTTGGAGACGAAACAACTTCAGATCTGCAAAATCAAAGAAACAGAGAAAAAGGAAGGTTTGCGCTACATGTAGGTGGCGCAAAGTTAGGTTTGCGCTAACAGAAGGAAGCGTAAAGTGAGGTTTGCGCTAGCTGAAGGAAGCGCAAGTCTTGTTTTGCGCTAGAAGCTGTTGGCACAAATCTATGGTTTGCTCGACCAACTATTGGCGCAAATCTGACTTGGAGTCTGAAATTTTTTACCTTTTAAGCCATTTGACTCTCCCTACACAAATGAACTTAATTTTGACAATTCAAGTTAGCATTCATATAGAAAAACAAATACTCTCCCTCAAAAACAGATATGATCATTTCAGAAAAATATCTCCTTTTTCACTCCCCCTTGAATAATGCACAAACCCGTTTGTAAAGATATGAGAACACTTGAAATGAAACATCAATGTAGAAAGAACAATATACTGAATATGTATTTTGAAACGACTAAATATATATATAAAAAATTAAACAGAAACAAATAAAATTTTACTTAGTAAAATATCACAATAAAATCTGTCAAATGAAATCAAATGTATGTGTTAGGATACATAAACAAGTTTTATTGCATATCAAGTTTAGACATGTTCAGTTTCAAAAACTTTCATCAATCTATTCAGTGTGCTCGCATGTGAACTTCGATTAGTTTCAAGAAAATGCAATTTTAAAAATATAATAGAGAACTTTGCATGTAATCACACTAAGCCATCAAGAATTAAGACTTTCACAAATTTACAGGTTTATCGCAACTCAAACATATCACCAAGTATCATGAGATGTGTGATCATTGGCATCTTTTTGCATTGTGCACATTGGCATCTTTTTAATCAAAAAGTTCGGTAAGTAAAGAACATGCCGTAAACGTAACTTTCTATCTGACCCTATTGTAGGATTTGGGTCAGCCGCTCCCAGACCAGTTGGCCATAGGGGACTAGGTGTCAAGCACCTCGTAGAACTTACCTTCCCATATCAGAAAGGCTACATCGACACATCCTAAACCTATTCATACAAGTAGAACATGACTTTCGATCAGATTCTATTGAAGGATTTGGGTTTGATCACTCCCAGATCAAATGACCTTAGGGGACGAGGTGACAAGCATCCCACAGAACTTACTTTCCCAAACCAGAAAGGTCACAGGTATAAACTTTTAAACTTAAAGATTTCTGATTTATAAGAATTTAATAACCATCTCAATCACAAGATTTTACATCTAAGTGCTTAGCCCATATTTTCATTACAATCCAAAATTCTAACTTTTTAGGTTTTCTAAGCATTGTAAACTATAAATATTCCGAATCACACAACTTTAAAGCATTTTCAAAAGCTACAAACATGTTGCTGACTTTTCGACTTTTGTTAGAGTTGAAATTTGAACATATAAAAACTTTAATATAAACAAATCAACTTGAAAATTTATCCTAGACACACATTTTATTCACAAGAAAGAAAATTGTAAAACTTTTACTTTATAGAATAAAATTTGTGAAGGTTTAAACTTTTAAATTCAACATGTCGAGTTTTTTTTTTTTTTTTAAATCGGCAAATTTTTATTCAGTTGAAACAAAATATAATTCAATAATACTATCTTCCACATAATGAATAAATAATTTGTGTCTCATTTGAAAGATTGGGTTGAACAAATTCAAGGGTAAGAAAGAATTAGCTCAGATTCATTTAAAAGAAATGAGAAAACTGGAAAACATCATAGACAGAGATATATGCAGCGGAAAATAGATAGATGTACTCACAGTTTCTAAATTGTCATTGAAGCTGAAAAGCAATAAAGAACGAGTTCTAAACTGATATGTTTAGAAATCAAAGTCCATTGAAATACGGGTTCTGAGCTGAATTACTCAGAAGCCAAATTTCTCTTACTCCCCCTTGACATGAGATGCCTGCAACTTATAATCAATTTGAGATTTTGGTACCCACTTGTATTTGGGCCCATGTTTGTTAGTTGCAGTTCTTATGGAGAGATATTTATGAGATTTGACATTGTAAGTGTAGATCCCAGTACAGTGCAATCACCAACAACTAATATCAAAGATGAACAATATATGAGTCACAACAACTAGTCATATGATTGATATGAAATCAAAGGGTTACAGGTTTACAAAAAATATTTCTGATCAAAGAGAGTAACCTATAGACTAGTAATTTGTAAATAATGAGACTAAACTATAATTGTAAGTAAATCAGCCTTTATTTATCCAGGCTTTACAAGATAATGAGCTTATGGGCTTTTAGGCCCAACAAGCTAATACTACTTTCAAACAATTACAATTTACACCCTGAACTTCTATTTAACACATAAATTGCCCTAACAATCTCTCCCTTTAAATAGAAGTTGAAAATCGCGCCAGTTTGGAACATAAATCTTTCGAAAACCAAAGTTGGTCTCGAAATATCTCATTTGAGTCCTGTACTCCAGTCGCTCTTCAATTTCACCCAGTGCTTCAAGTACAAGTGGCTTGTATTTAGGATCCAAAGGTTGAACCCCTTTTTCATCTTGGTCAAGTGCATGCTTCAACTTGTCTTTCAGCAACATTAAAGTACCGTCACAGAATCTGGCAATCTGATTAAAACGAATGAACTGCATAATACCTTTGTTGATCAAGTAAGTCATGCCAAACTCTGGAAGCTTTATCACAGTAAATGCAGGTACACTCTGGGCATCAGACGGAATCTTCAAATCAGGCTTGAGCAGATTTATCTTTGGCTGGTTGCTTTCTAACCCGATCTGAAAGTCTTCCACCGAGGCAAGTTTCATCACACACTTCATATACCTATTTACAGTCTCGAGTGCATCAATGACTTCCCCGGATCTGATGGTTCTGGTCTTTAAGTCTCGAAGAATGAACAGTAGATCTTGTGGTTCAAGGCACGAAAAGTCAGCTTCAGAAAAACAATACTTCCGACCATCTTCTCTCGTTACCATGAAGTCTGAATACTTTACTTTCACGAAGAAGGCAGATTGAATCCGGTCAACTGATGTAATCCTAAGCTTTGTCTTGGAGTGCTTGCCTTGAAACTTCTTATATACGAATACAAGCTCACGCTATTTTCTTTGTTTTTCACAGACAGTAGACCATGAAGTACAACTTCGTCATATTTCCGAATCCAGTGGGCAAAGATCTTCTTTTGGCTTTCTTCAAGGAAAGGAACTTTTATTCTGACTCTTTCCCACTTGGACGGACGAACTGGTGGAGTACTTTCTGTTTTCATAACTGGTGACGCTGGAGGAGATCTGACGGGAATATCTGTATCAGGAAGATCAGGGTGATGAACAGGATAAGTCAAAAGTGGAACCGCGACAGAAGTCTGATCGTCTGGATGAAGAATCTCGTCTATTTCAGCTTGCATAACTACCAGAGCCCTTTCAGTGTTTGCACATTCTTCTGTCGGGTCAGTAACTTCATAAGGATCAAGAATTAACGCCCAGTCTTCAGGGACAATCGGAGAACCTTAATCAAATTCCTCAGGATTTTCAACACTTGAAATGTCATATAGCACCAAATCCATACACTGTTCCCGCGCCTGTCCCTGCCCTTCTGATCGAGTACCAGAACCCGAACCCTGTTCCGTTCCCACTTGAACTGTTTCCACAGACTGTATCTCTGGCTCTGTTAGGAGTTGGCGCTTCTCCCCCTCATGGTGATCAGGATCATCCTGCTCATCATGCCGGCACTTGAGCCTGTCCGCCTGGCTACGGCAGGTGTCCTCCACGGCTGATAGGCGTTCAGTCAATACAGCTACGGTTTGCTGCAAAGACTGAAGCATGGCTTGCTGTAGCTGGAAGGCTTCGGGAGATATAATGGGTTGGGGGGGTGGTGGGGTAGGTGTGGATGCTTGAGTACGAAGTAGCGATAGGAGATCGGCATCCCGGGAGGGTTCTATTTGAGATTGGGCAAGAAGCTTGGCAAGAAGGATGGATTTCAGGTCCTCGATTGACATCTCGGTAGCGGGAATGAAAGGTGGTGGTGTAGTAGGTAGTGGTTCTGGCTCAGTCGCAGGACCTTTGCCTTTGATCATACGTTTCATAGAATATACCTCCTCTTTCATCATGGTTTGGACAGACTTTAGGGCTCCGTCCATATATTCGCTTGAGACGAACTCAGTTGGGGTAACTCATAGGTCACTCAGACTTCCAGTTGTATCTACGACTGTAGAAGTCGTGCCGCCTACGTTCACAGCTGGCGTGATGATAGCTGTGGTAGAACTTCTACCCAATCCTTGTAAACCAACCAAAGTTGGAATTACTATGGATGTTCCGGCTGGGCCACGAAGGCCTTCAGCAGTAGCCGAGAATGGGACCTGTGTCCTAGGAATAGGAGAAATTATATCAAATGGCTCTAGACTTTGTGCACCAAAAGGAGTCGAGAACGGGGGCTGCTGTTCTCTTGTTTCAATACCGGAACTCTCTAAGTGAGAGACCGGTAGCTTTTGTGCTATATCCCCGTGTGAAGATGAAACCACCATCTGTTGAGAGATGGTGGAGTGGGTAGGTGGGGTGTGAAATTGCGTCGCTAGGTCCACGATGTCTTCTTCAATACCCTGTCTCAACACATGAGACTGGGTAGCAGATGTGGCTACCTGGGTAGATGTGGCTAGGGGGGGTACAACCGTTGATGGTTGCCCCATCACTCGTGTACGCTCATGATGCATCTTGGTTCTCCTTTCCTTCTCTCTACTCACCTCTAAATTTTCAACTGAAACTCCCTCCGCTCTCCTTGTTTCTCCAGGTGAGGGCTGATTATCGTCACCATCCGAGTCAGAAGACTCTTCATTTGATTTCGATTCGTTGGTGGCTGGTTCCGACTGACTGCCGAATTGAATTGTTTCCTCCGCAGATTCGGATGCGGTTTCAACAGTTGTTTCCTCTTCCGATGCATTGGCAGAAGAGGACTAAACGTTGGTGGATTCAGTAGATGTGTCCTCTTCTACCATCGGAGATGTCGCCCGTGGCGGGGTAGGTGATCGTCGTGAAGTACTGGATTATCTCGATCCAATGACAATGCCCTCTCCAGTTCCCCTCTCAACGATTTCTCTCGTCAGGCCCGGTCCAGAAGCCCCAACTATCCGGACTCTACCACCTCTCGTACGGGGACGCGAACCCTCACGCCTCTCAGGTCGTGCTCCCTGGGGAGGTCCTACCGTTTCTGGTTGGACCATAGGAGCTGGAAGATTGTGTGTGTGCCTATACGCTATAACACTCAGTGTCGAAGGACGAGCATAGGCCAGCAACCCGACTGGGATTTGTCGGGCGACGATACCTTCTGGATCTGGGCGAGCTGGTATCTTGTGATTCAGGTGATGCGGACAAGTAGGGTGCATGGAACGGCGAGGTATCTCGGGATACAGATTCATGTAGCTTCGAATGATCAGCTGGAGAAACCTCATATAAGGAATGAAGTGTTGTCTCTTCGTTGCGTTCGACCGAACTTTCTGAACAAGGTCATACCATAGAAAATCGACGAAATCCGCGTGGCGATGGAATGCCACTGATTGGAATAGTCGTAGAATGTGTATACTCGTCTGGTCGATGCCTTTCGTGATAGCCGAAAGACATCGATTGAGGTAGGTGAACATGGTGTACCATATAGTGGAAAGGTACTTGCGGTTGAAACTTGATGGTGGACGTAGATCTGCGCCGTATCCTAGGGATAAGAGGTCAGCGCATAGAGTGGCGTCCGATACGAGCGGGTCAAAGCTATTTCGCCCCTGGACTGAACCGGCGGTTGGCAGATGAAGGAATTGTCGGAAAAGATCACAAGAGAGGAGCACAGGTGTGTGATCAATTCGGCCTTCCAGATGAAATTCACCATCGGCCTCCAAGACATGTAAAAATAAACACGAAAGTACCACGAAGAAAAGAAAAACAGACGAGAAAAAATAGAAACAAACGAAATCTACTTTATTGATACAGAAGTTTGAAAAAGACACAGAACTTAGCGAGTAAAATTCAATAACCAAGGAGTGTGGATCGGAGCAACCAGAGACAAGTCACTGGGGCATTAGACACAATCATTCGTTATTGAATGAAACTCGTTGAGGGCTGTGAGTGGATCAAACTTTCAGATTTAGCATACCTAGCTTGAACACAAGATAATTATAGCATTTTTCGTCCAAAGCTTTGGTGAACAGGTCTGCTAACTAATGCTCTGTATTAACAAAGTAGAGTTCGATGGTACCTCTTTCCAAGTGGTCTTTTATAAAGTGATATCGCACATCGATGTGCTTCGTCTTCGTGTGCTGGACTGGATTGCTGGATATTGCAATGGCGCTCTTGGAGTCACAGTAGATGGTGATCCACGAGTAGTTAAAGCCGTAGTCTTTCAGCTGGGTGCGCATCCAGATGACTTACGAGCAGCAACTGGCGGCTGCTACATACTCCGCCTCGGCGGTGGAGGTGGACACGCAGTTTTGCTTCTTCGACGCCCAGCTGACCAGACGATCACCCAAGAATTGGACATGACCCGATGTGCTTTTCTGGTCCAACATGTTTCCAGCATGATCAGCGTCAGAGTAGCCTGTCAATTCAAAACCTGTCTCTTTTGGGTACCACAAACCAAGATCAGCGGTACCTTTTAAATAACGGATAATACGCTTAACCACAGCTAAGTGAGACTCTTTAGGTTTCGATTGAAATCTTGCACATAAAAATGTCGAGAACATAATGTCAGGCCGTCTAGCCGTTAAGTACATCAGAGAGCCTATCATACCTCTATAAGTTGTAACATTCACATCCTTTCCATCAGGATCAGAGTGTAGCTTTAAGCTAGTAGACATAGGGGTTTTCATAGGTGAAGAGTTTTCCATCTGGTATTTCCGAAGAATATCCGAGATGTACTTAGATTGATTAATGAAAATTCCTGTTGCTAATTGTTTTACTTGAAGACCCAGGAAAAAATTCATTTGCCCCGTCATGCTCATTTGAAAATGTTTACTCATTAAGGCTGAAAAGTTCTTACAGTACTTGGGGTTTGTGGAGCCAAAGATTATGTCATCAACATAAATCTGTACAAGAATGATTTCGTTCTTTTCTCTTTTAATAAACAAAGTAGTGTCAATCTTACCTTTAGAGAAACCATATTTAATCAAGAAGGATGAGAGAGCGTCATACCAGGCGTGTGGCGCTTGCTTAAGACCATATAAGGCCTTGTCAAGAAAATAAACATGATTCGGAGATTCAGACCTCACGAAGCCTTCGGGTTGCGAGACATACACCTCCTCTTTAAGAACGCCGTTCAGGAACGCAAATTTCACATCCATTTGAAAGACTATGAAATTCTTGTGGGTGGCGTAGGCGAGGAACATGCGAATAGCTTCAATGCGTGCAACCGGTGCAAACATCTCCTCGTAATCTATACCCTCTTGCTGGCGATATTCTTTAGCCACTAGACGAGCTTTGTTCCGGACAATGATTCCATTTTCGTCCTTCTTGTTCTTGAAAATCCATTTCGTCCCTATCACCGTCTTGTTCTTTGGTCGGGGAACAAGGCGCCACACTTTGAGGCTCTCAAATTGGTTGAGTTCCTCTTGCATAGCGATCACCCAGTCTGGATCATTCAATGCTTCGGAGACGGTGGAAGGTTCGATACGGCTAAGGAACGAAGAAAATAAGCAGTCGTTCGCAGTAGTAGATCGAGTTTGAACAGGAGGTCTTGGGATCACCAATGATCTGATGTAGGGGGTGAGCTCGAGTCCACTTGGTGGTGTGTGGAAGAGGTTGATATGTCTGTTGAGAAGGATCGGGGTCCACATAACCACCGAGGGGTAAATCCTGAACTGCTTCGAGTGATGACGGCCTGTGAGGTGGAAGTTCCTTATTTGGAGTCGAGAATGCAGCAGAGGACGACTCAGCAGAAGATGCATTTAGAGCAGGATCTGGGATTGCCGGAATGGGAACTTCAGGAGGGCCTTCCACAGGTGTCGGTTCAGGAGGGCCTACTATTGCCGATGCGACAGTAGAATCTTGGATAGGTGGAGGATCACTTGAGCTCGGGAATGCAGAATCATTGTCAGTAGATGAAGGAGCACCAGGCGAGGATGGGCCACCGGAGTCGGTTGGACCAGTGACTTGTATCACTTCTGGTGCTTGAGCAACATTCCTGTTACAAGTCATAGTATTAGACTTAATATTAAATAAGTCATCATAGAAATACTCAAAAAGTAAATCCAAATCAGAAAGATGAGCTCTTGACGTAGACGCATGATTTGGATATACTGGAGATTTTGTAGCTCCTGAACGAACTTGTCCAGAAGCTAACACACCAGTTAAAGCGGGTTCTGAACTGAGGTGTTCAGAAGCCATATCAGCGGCCTCGTCAAAAGTTACGTTCACACTCTCAACGACGGTCTTCATTCGTTTGATGTAGACATGGTAAGCTTTGGCGTGCTGGGAATATCCAATGAACACTCCTTCGTCCGCCTTGGGGCTGAATTTGCTGAGATCATCCATGTCATTCAGTACAAAGCATGTGCACCCGAATGCATGAAAATTGTTGATATTGGGAATGCGTTTGTTGATGATCTCGTACGGTGTCTTGTTGAACCGCTTGTTGATGATAGTGTGGTTTTGAGTGTAGCAAGCGGTTGCAACTGCTTTTGTCCATAAATATAGCGGTAGCTTGGACTGAGATAACATCGTCCGAGCTGCTTCGACAAGAGTTCGATTTCGACGCTCTACTACCCCGTTTTGCTGAGGAGTGAGAGCAGCTGAGAAAGTATGCGTTATGCCCACTGAAGTCAAGTAACCGGTGAGCACTTGATTCTTGAACTCTGTGCCGTTATCCGTCCTTATGGTCTGGACTGATAGGTTGAGACTGACTTGAATACTCTTCAGGAGAGAGATAATCAATTCGGGAGTTTCATCCTTTGATCGGAGGAATCGTACCGATGTGTAGCGAGAGAAATCGTCAACCATCACCAGGACATACTTCTTATGATTGATGCTTTGGACGCGCATCGGTCCACATAAATCCATGTGAATGAGTTCAAGGAACCGTGAAGTACTAGAAGTGACTTTAGGCTTGTGAGAAGCCTTCTTCATTTTGCCCATTTCGCAGGCGGCACACAAATGATCTTTTTCGAACTTAAGATCAGGCATGCCCTTGACGTGACTACCGAGCACCAACTTGTTGATAGTCTTGAAGTTCAGGTGCGAGAGTCTACGATGCCATAACCAGCTTTGTTCGACAGAGGCTTTAGACATTAAACAAACTTCCTTATCTGCTTTCAGAGAAGAGAGGTCAATCGTGTAGAGGTTGGAGCGACGCGTTCCAGCAAGGATTTCTTTTCCGTCTTCAGTTCGAATGCTTTACCGCTTGGCTTTGAAAGTGACCTCTAGATCCTTGTCGCAAAATTGACCGATGCTGAAGAGATTGTGACCAAGGCCTTCGACATAGGACACTTTCTTAATTGTGAGATTATCCTTGACGATATCTCCGTAACCCCTGATGGGAGAATAATGATCGTTCCCAAACCGTACATTCCCACAAAACTTCTCGGTGAAGTTTGTGAGTAGCTCTTTTCTTCCGGTCATGTGCTTGGAGCAGCCTAAATCTATATACCACACATGACCGTCCTGCAAAACAAGTTATTTCTTTTTAGGTACCCATTCGTAAATGGGTCCTTTGGGGTTAGATTTAACACCCGTTTTGGATGCCCGTTTAGACTTGGGTCTTTTCCTATGACGGGTAATATCAAACTGAGAATGATAATTATCAACATGATACGAACCAAACCAATCAGATGCATAACGACGATCAACAAACTCATTCGATCCACAATAAGAGCAACAAATACAATCATGAGACAGTTGAAGTAAATGAGGAATAGAATAAACTTTTAAAGGTAAAGTTACATTAAGTTCAACTAAAGGTTTAGAATTAAAAACATCATGATTGTTATCGTTTTTCCTAGACATTAAAACTGGATCAACTAATTCTGCTGTTGTCGTGCTCTCTTTATACTTCTTAGCTACCCAAGCATATCTTACTTCTTTGCGCCGACCAAAAGTATCTGAAAGACCGTTAAACTTATAGTCAGAAGATGTGAAACTTGAAGATTGTTGTCTTTTGGAGCGACCGGCTTTTTTCTTCTTTTGTGAACGTTTTTTGGATTTTGACTTTGAAGAATCGTTCACAAAAGGTTTTTGTGGGGCGGATGTGGAACATTCACCCTTATAAAATTTTACCAGAGGCTCACAAGAAGAGTTTAGAAAATCAACGTGGCTTGGTAGAGACGGATTAAAATCAAATTGGGTCAAATCACTGTCTAGACACACCTCGGAATTCAAGAATGCTGAAAATTCCATTTCCTCATCAGAAAGGACCTTATCGCTTGAGGAATTTAGGACATCAGAAGTATTTGTTTGAAGTGGATCATAGGCGGAAGCATGTTTAAAATCAGAACAATGATCCGTTTCTAAAACATGAGGCTATTTTCCTTCATAGGCAGACAATTGTGAGTTTAACTTCTTTATTTCTGTCTGAAAGTATTCTCTTTCTCTGTCGGACACAGATTCCTCTTTATTGGAAGTGAGGCACTCAATTTGAGATAAAAGGTCTTGTTTTTACTTTTGAAAATTGTCCCTCTCCTGTTCAAATGATGTTTCTAGCTGAACAATTTTCTTTTCTAAAATCAGAGGTGGAACATAAACTTTATGATCTAGAGATTCCTCCTCAGTTTTAACTGTTTTAGCATCAAGTTCAGCTTGAGTATAACTTCTAAAATAGTCATTTGATAGGAAACAAGGTTTTTCTTCGTTGTAAGATACATTTAATGAATCATAAACAAAAGGAAGTTTCATTTTAGTAGAGTTCTCCCTTCTCAACTTATCCTCTTCCCAGTCCTCATCCTCAATTGGTTTGGTCCAATTGATCTTGTATTCTTGAAATGTCTTGTCTATTCCATGAAATTCAGACGCATAAATCGTAGGAACTTTGGATAGGGCCTTTTTCAGATAATATGGGTTATCGTAACCGATACCCGTATTCGCATACTTGGGTTCCTTTGGTGCAATTAGATTTAGCGTTTGATGAGATTGACCAATTCTATAAAGCTTCTTTTCAATCTCCTTTAACTGATTAGATAATCTTTGATTTTCATTTTTATAAGCCACGTTTTGAGACACAATATCAATTTTCTCATTCTCGGACATGCGTAGCTCACTGGTCAAATCATGTACTTTGGTCTTTTGCTCTTGTGAATCTTTTGAACAACTCTCACACTCTTCTTTTAAATTAGAAATTGTGCACAGATTGCTTGAGATTTCTAAACTTTGATTTTCAATACATTCAGACTGTGCAGCAACTCGTTTTTCTAGAGATGAGATGAGTTGTTCTTTTTCTTTTATGAGTAGCTTAAAAGAGTCTAGTTTATTCATGGCAAGTTGCATCTGATCAATTAAAGCTTCGTGATAAGGAGCACATACCTGACATGGAGAGTTTTGATCTTCATCATCAGTGTCAGAAGGTGATGAATGCTTTCCCATGAAACACAAGTGTGCTTCGGCATCTTCAGGTTCTTCATCAGAGACTTGTAGCCAGTAGTCATCTTCAGCCATGAGAGCCTTACCTGCTTCTTTCTCTTTGTCCAGTAGAAGCTTGGCTCTGTAATAATCGGAATTGTGCACAACAGGCTTACGACAATCCTTGGCAAAGTGGCCTAATCGACCACAGTTGTAGCATCTGATCGAATCATCTTTTGGCTTTTCTTCGTGTCTCTGGTCAGACTTCTTTCCATCTTCAACACGTTTCTTACCTTCAGACTTCTCTTGATGGTCACGGCGAGTGGAAACCCTTTGCTTGTTGGAAGACTTGTTAAAGAACTTCCTTTTCTGGAATTGTTGAGTCAAGAATACCATAGCTTCTTTCATCTTAGTGAGTTCAGGATCCGAATCACTATCAGGATCTTCGGGTTCAGACTCACTTTGCACTAGCTTCTTTTCAGACGAATGACTGACAGACTTCACTCTTTTCTCAGATACGAGTGCTAACGGATCAACTACCAGTTTTTCTTCAGCTTTCTGATTCCCCATTAGTTCCATAACTTCCTCTTCATCCTGGAGAAACATTTCATAAAGTTCATGTAGAAAAAGCTTCTCCAGGGTCTGAGTATGACAAATATGGGAGACAAACGGCTTCCATTCAGGCTCGAGGTTGTTCATGAACTTGATGTTGTTCTCGGTGTTCTCCTTTGTGATCTTATTCTTCTGGAGATCATTCAGAAGCAAGTTGAACCTTTCATATGTTTCTATCAGTGTCTCGCCTTTTCATGCTTTGAAGCCATGATATCTGGTAATGCAGTTTGTCACCTTGAGCTGATTGTCGATGTAGCTCCCCATCATCATCTTCTCAATCTGGTCCCACATTTTCTTTGCAGACTTCTTATAACTGTCGATGCAAGCATAGATGTCGTTGGGTAGACTTTGTAGAAGATATGTCTTTGCTTGCTTTTCAGCATAATACAAATCCTTTTCTGGATTTGTAAAGTCACCGACAGATTTTGGAACATTTCGTGCAGGTCGACCTTCTTTTGTGTTTCCTGGTACAACTTTCATTGGCCAGTCTTGCGGCCCCTCTGTCAGACACTTGTAAATGGTTTCATAGTTTGGTTTCGATTCAATGAAGTTCACGAAGCGATCGTCCCACTGAGGATATTCCCCTCGATAGAGAACCGGGGGCTTCTGATCCGAACCAATAGCTAACGCGTCTCTTGAATTCATCTTAAATCTCCTAACTTAAAAGCACTGTAACGATCGTGAGACAAGCAGGATGATCCAAACACAATAATAATAATAATAATAATAATAATAATAATAATAATAATAATAATAATAATAATAATAATAATAATAATAATAATAATAATAATAATAAAACAGAATAGGACAGGGACCCGGTCTAGCAAACGTCCGGTCGAACTGGGTACCGGTCAAGCAAAGGACCGGTAAAGGCAATGTACCTGTCAAGCAAAGGACCGGTATTGACAGAGTACCGGTCAAACAAAGGACCGGTGTTGACAATGTACCGGTCAAGAAAAGGACCGGTATTGACAACGTATCGGTCGAACCAAAAGGACCGGTATTAGCAACTTACCGGTCAAAACTTATTACCGGTCAAAACAAATCCGGTCGAACCAAAGGACCGGAAGAGACAAAATATCGGTCAAAGGATAAAGACCGGTAATCAGGGTTCCGATCGAAGGAATGAGTCAGTCGAACAAAGGACCGATAATGTAAGGTACCGGTCGAATAAACGACCGATAATGACAATACACCGGTCGAACCAAAAGACCGGTAGAGACTATGTCCCGGTCTAACAACATATCGGTCGAACCTGATTAATAACCACTTAAGAGATAGACCGAGAAAATCTAACCCCGATAAACAGATAAGCCCGATAAAATTGAAGAACACCGATGAACACGATGAATCTGGAATTCAATCGAGATCAAACCCAAAAATTTAAATCAAACAGACCGATAATGATAACCCAGATATTCAATCGATTATTCTCAAATATGCAGGTCGAATAGCAGATTTCAACACAAAACAATCGACCGATAAACAGATCGACCGAAAAAAAAATCCAGACCTGTTCAATCAATAACCCAGATAACAAATATTCAATCGACCGACAAACAACTTTTCCAGAAAACAAACAGAAACTTGGACCGATAAAACTCAGACACAGATAAACAATTAAAGCTGATAAAAGCAATTAACGCATATAATTGATTATAGGGTTTTAGACAAACCTTTTTCTGGATTAAACCTTTAGTCTCTTTGCTCTGATACCAATTGTAGATCCCAGTATAGTGCAATCAGCAGCAAATAATATCAAAGATGAACAATATATGAGTCACAACAACTAGTCATATGATTGATATGAAATCAAAGGGTTACAAGTTTACAGAAAGGATTTCTGATCAGAGAGAGTAAACCTATAGACTAGTAATTTTAAATAATGAGACTAAACTATAATTGAAAGTAAATCAGCCTTTATATATCCAGGCTTTTCAAGATAATGGACTTATGGGCTTTTAGTCCCAACAAGCTAATACTACTTTCAAACAATTACAATTTACACCCTGAACTTCTATTTAACACATAAATTGCCCTAACAATAAGCATGAGAAAAATTGTCAGAAAGATAAGCACAATAATCAGAAGAGAAAGCATAATCATCTGAACTAGAATCAGAAGAAGAATCACTTTTATAAAGTTTGTCTACACATCTATCCCCATCAATCTGAAATTCATCTGATATCCGCTTCGCTCTCCAAATCTGCTTGGTAGACTTGCTCAAAGTCCTATCTGAAATAATTGAAGCAGAAGAATTAGAAATGTTAGAAAGGACTTGCTCTTGTTTCTTTGACTTCTTTGACCGTCTTCTTTTACACTTAAGTTTTTAATAATCATCATTGAGCGTAAAAGAATCATCAAGAATTTTCGTTTTAAAATTTGGATAAAAAGAGATAACTTTACCTAAGCAACCAATCTGATCAGACAATAAACTTGAACTTACCTCAGAGTCAGAATTATTTTGAGAAAGGTTTTAAGTTTTAGAAACTTCCTATTTATTTACTTGACAATCAGAAGAAAGGCTAGAAATAGAATCTTGTTTTTGAGAAAATAAATTTTTTTCAAGACTTGAAGTCATGAAAGAAAGAATGACATCAGATTCAATTTCTTTTTGAATATTTTGATCTTCCATCTTATCTTCAAGGTCAATGATTTTGCCTTCTAAAATTAAAGGAGGAGTATATCTCTTAGAATCATAAAAGATTGGAGAGATATTTTCATTATCAGATTTATTTGAAAAAATATCAACAAAATCATCTGACACTGAAGACTTGACGGGAGATATTTCATTTAAACCATTTCTGCCTTTATGGAAAGTCCAAGATCTCTAAATCTTTAGAGAGAGAAAGTAGAGAGAGAAAGTAGGTACGCTCCAAGTAAACTGATATTCAAAGTGTAAGGTTCAAAAGTTACAAAACAAAGGACAAAGGGGGCTTAAATACCCCTTGTCTTAACAACACAGATAAGAACTCTAAACATAGTTTAGACAAGGGAAAATAAATACAATGATTACTATAAAATCATATCTAACAATCTCCCCCTTAGTAATCATTGACGCTCCTCTCTTTGACGAAGTCGATTCAGACCAATTAAAACTTCTAAGCGTCGCAGAGTGGAGCGGAAAATCAATCTCTCTTGAATTGTATTTAATGTCTTCTGGAGAAGTCGAATTTCATCATTATCAACCAGAAACGCATTACATCTTGTTTCCAAAAATCTTGTTTTAGCCTACTTCAGATGTTGCTCCAACTGAAGCTTGATCACTTTCAGAGTAATGAGCAATTTCTTCAAATGTAATAAAGCATTTTTCATTTGAGCCATTCTTGTACATAACTCCATATGGATCTTCAACTATGGTGAGAAGAGGATAAGACTCTAAGTTTGGCAAGCTTCGGTTGGGCCTTTGAAGATTAACAACCGGCTGAAAACTTTCAATGGCCATCTAGAAATCAAAAACTCGGAAGAATCGGATTTGCCGTCGAATGAATCTTTTTTATGACGAACAATGCTTGTGAAACATCCTGTGATCTATGATAGACATTCCTGAAATGGTCATATAAGAACTCAATGTCATCTATAGAAAGGTCAGTGAAGTCTGCCTATGAGAATTTATACCCCCTGCAGTCTCTTCTTTCAACTTCAAAGTCAGGATACCAGATATTCACAAACTTGTTGATTGTGACACTGATAACTCGAACAATCAAGTGTGGAGAAGAAACGGTATTATTCCTTTTGCGCTAGCACTTAATGAACATTAAGTATTCAAATTGATAGGCATCTGACTCTTTCTGTACTCCAAGAATTGCATAGATGTTAATTGGCCTTCTTCTAGAAACAAAGATGTTACTCTGAGTGTCTTCTAGAAAAGATGATCTTAGTCTTGAAGCCATGTACCTCTGTTGCAAACTCCTTTGTCTCTGTTGTCTAGATAAAGCTGGTGCTTCTTCTAGAATAGACGGTGGAATCACAGGAACAGAAGGTGGAACATCAGCTTGTGCTCTTGACGACTGACCAACTTCAAATGAACTTGAAGGAATAGTGGTAGTCGGAGCTGAACTGGTAGCAGGAGTAAATGTAGCTTTAGCAGTTTCAGGAACCTCACCATGAGCAGGAAGATCACTGTATAACAATTTTGACTCTTCTTCATCTTTTGCATCCATGAACACTGAATCATATTCTATATCAGAAATGATAATGATGTCATCACAATCTTCTATCTTCACTTTACAGACTTTTTAATACTTAGAATCATCATCATCTAAATTAATTTCAATAATGTTCGAAAAGAAAGACTTCATATCAGATACAATTTCAGCATTAGTAACTTCAACTGGATTAGAAACAATGTCTGGATCTTCATAAACCACAATCTGCCAGTTTTTCTCTTTGTTCTGTTCAGAAACTTTGATAAAATCAAACATTGAAGAAGAATAAACCCTATCAATCAACAAATTCACCAAGTCATTAACGTTGCAATCTACAACATTTTCAGCATTCTGTTCAGATCCACCAACCGCTTCTTCTTGAGTTTGATTATCTCTCTCTGAAGAAGTTCCTTCCATTCTTGGTCTTTTAGCCTTCTCCCCCTCATGGCCTTGATGATCGGGATCATCTTGGTCATGTCGGTACTTAAGAGACGGACCAACCTCTATTCTGCAGCTTTGTTGAAGATTATCAAACCGGTTAGTAAAATCAAAAAAAGATTGAGTCATGAAAGACCTTAAATCTGCAAAACTAGTTCGACTTCTGATCTGAAAGAATGGAATTCATCAGATAACGTTGTAATCCTGTCAGAATCAGATGAAGGCGCTTGAGGCAGTGAAGGTTAGAAATTTCTCAGAAGAGAAAGCAAATCCTGATCTTGATGTTCCGGCGGAGACATGGAAAGAAGACGTGCATACAACAAATCAGTTAATTCAGAAATAGGCAGATCATGCGAAGAAGACCTGGAAGCTGTAGTAGAAGGAATTGATGTGAAGAGTCCAGGAGAAACAGTGAATACGGGAGGAGTCGGTAGAGAAACTATTGGTGAAGCTGTAGAAACTGAGGTAGACGAAGAATCTCTGATAATAACGCCAGTAGGTTTTCTGAAGGGAATTTCAGGAGGAATGAGAGACGGATCGATCTCAGGCATCTTGCCTTTGAAGAATGTCTTCAACTTCTGAATTTGTGCTTCCTTTTCTGCATCCATTCTCTCTGATAACTGACGAATGACATCGTTCAAAGTAGAAAATTTCTCAGAAGAATCCTGAGCTTGATCAGAAGAAAGCTCTACAGCTGAAACTGTTGTAGCCTGAATAGCCGCAAGCGAAGTTGCTAGAGCTTGACTTTGTACCGAAGCTGAGGCTTGGTCAAATGTTGTATCCAATTCATCTACTTGAAGATGAGCAACAGAAGGATTAACAGGAACAAAATCATCTTCAGAAACAACTTCTGTTGAAACACCAACTTTTGGTTCCTTGGAATGTCTTGCATAGACCAGAAAACTTGGTTGATCAGCATCATCACCATCATCACCCTCAGAATCATCATCATGCACATCTTCATCTCTAGGAAAATCATCACCAATATTTGCATCTCTATCACCATCTTCATCAGCATCTACATCATCAGTAGTATCATTATCAACATCCTCAATATAAATAGCAGCATCAATAGCAACTTCAGTTAAAACAACACTAATTTGTTGAGTTGCAACTGTTGCCTCAACTTCTTGTGCGGCAGAGACTTCAACTTCCTGTTCAACAACTATGTCAACCTCTGTTTCAGCAATTGTTTCAACCTCTTGTTCAACAGCTGTTTCAACCTCTTGTTCAGCAGCTGTGTCAATTTCAACCTAATGTTCTGCATGCGACGGTTCTGTTCGATCAGCACTAGCCGGTTCATCTTTATCATCTTCCAAAAAGATATCATTGTCCATACAATACTCAATGATACTTTCATCAGATGGATCTGCATACTTCGTAATAAGATCAGCAGGAATAAGCATGGAATAGTTGAAAGATCTCTTCAACTTCTAAATATAAGTCATTTCGGTGTCTGGAACCTGCGGCCAAGATAATCTTCGTAGAATAGATGGATTACTTCTAAGCATACTATGAACGATCAGCTTCAAGAATCTGATAAAAGGAATGAATTTGCGCTTCTTGTTTGTAAGCTTGTCTTGTACCCTCTCCGAGAGTTCTGTCCAGAAAATGAAAGTGTAGTCGACATGCAAATCATAGATGATTGCATGGAACAATCGGAGATAGAGTAAACTGGCGCTGTCCATTCCAGAATGTTTGGCTGAAAGACACCTGATAATAACAGAAAAGATAGCATACCAAACCGGAGGAAGATTATACTTATCAAAATCACGAACTCGGTTCAAAGTACCAACATAGCCGAGATTACGAATTCCTTCAAAGACTTCCTCTTCAGACGGAAAGTTGTCATAAGATGTTCGGCCCGGTCTGGAGTTGGGCTCAGGAAGCTCCAGTATTAGTCTTAGACGCTTGTATGAAAGAAAGGAATCATACTGATCAATTTGAAGATCAAATCGGTGCGGACGAGCCAACTCATTCTTTGTAATAGTGTGCCAGGCCTGCTGAATATATACCTCTGGGACTTCAGCACATGATGTAAGAGCCTGTGCAAGTGGATGACCTCTGAGAATAGAACGAATGACTGGATGAATTTTGATTATGTCAAAATCCACATAGTAGTTGTTTGGCTTGTAAGGTAGGATGTACATCAATGATGGAAAGACGTCGTTCGGAGTGCGACATGAAGCAGACAGATTCGTTCCGACAGAAGGAACAGATGGCATCGGCGTATCATGTGATTCTTGATCAGACGGATCCTCGATAATGATATACTCGTCTTGGATCATGGGATCAGTATGGGTATGAGAAGACATTTGAAGACCTGTAGAACAAAAACGAAGACGAATTAAACAAAGTAAGAAAATTGAAAAAAAATTTGAAAAATTTTCTAAGTCTGGTTTGCGCATCTAGTTAGATACGCAAAGAGAGTTTTGCGCATTGAACGTGATACACAAAGGACAGTTTGCGGATCAGGCATGATAAGCAATCTGAAGTTTGCGTATGCAGTTCATTATGCAAACTAAGGTTTGCGTGTTAAACATGATGCGAAAACTATACCTGAAAAATTTTCAACACAACACAAGGTTTGCGGGACACTAAGGTAACGCAAAGTACACATTGCTTATCCAACAGGTTACGCAAAGTGGACTTTGCGTATCCTAAGTGTTACGCAAACTAATAAAAGCAAACACACACAAAACACTGAGGTTTGCGTATCAAGTGTGATACGCAAAGTACGCTTTGCGTGTCCAACGGGATACGCAAACTGCACTTTGCGTGTCCTGTTGGATGCGCAAAGTAGACTTTGCGTACAAAACACTTGATACGAAAATCTAGGTTTTCGGAAGATCGAACCGAAAAACATAAAAAAGAAAAAATAAACCTATTTGACACAAAATTAAGAGAAGAAAAACATACCTGATGTTCGAAATAGGATTCTAAAACAAACCCAAATGCCAATTCAAACAACAATCAACACAAATTGAATATGAGAATATGAACAGGTCGATAACAACGAGTATCAGATAATGAACATTCGAGTCAAGTACACATTCAATATAAACCAAATCAAAAACGAAAAATGAAAGTAAAAGGGAATCGAAAACATACCTTGAGTCAAGGTTCTAAAAAACGCGTTATGGCGTCGCCATAACGCGCCATGGCGCCGAGGCGCCACCTTGCCGCCACGTTTTTACCCTTGGCGCTGATATATGGCGTTAGACTCGTTAAGTCGCGTTATGGGGCGTCATAACGCGTTATGGCGCGTTATGGCGTTAAGTCTCGTTATGGCGTTATATAGTTTGGGGGGGAAATTGTAAATGTGTTCAACTTTTGGTTTTATTTTTTTTACACGGGTAAAAGGCAAAACCATAAAAGGTCTAAAAAGTAAAAACTTTTGGATATAATTGATGATGATAACATACAAAGAAGAGGAATAGACTTGATAGTTAAATATTGAATGATCTTGTATTTGTTCAATTTAATGCTAAACTCATCAACAAGTGGGCAAAAGTCAAGAACCAAAATATGGATGTGTTACGTTCTCTTGATGCTAGTAAAGCACAATCGTGGATCGTTGCTATTAGTGATGAGGAGGAGGAAATGGAACAAGGAGGTACTTCAGAGGCTAGAGAACTTCATGAGGATGATTTTGAGTCGGATGAAGAATCACACGTTGAAGGTGACGAAGAGTTTGAGTTCAACTCCGATGACGAAAGACTTTTAGATATAATTGATGATGATAACATGGAAGGATAGTATGTTTATAGTTTAGAAGTATATAATTATGAACCACGTGTAGATCGTTCTTTTTGTTATGATCTCTTGATATCATTTTTGTAAACTTTGTATATTTGATATCAAATTATTAATCCATAGTTCTACTTTTGTTTTTATTTATTTATGAATTTAGAGCATTAAAAAATATATAATTATATATATATATATATATATATATATATATATATTCTGCCTTGCCGTCGCCATGGAAAACGCCATGGCCTCGCCGTAACTCGTAAAACTTGAGGCTTGACCTCGTCGCCATACCACGCTTCACGCCATTTAGAACCTTGCTTTGAGTTCGTATATCAAAAACAGAAAGAAATCAGATTGGAGTTTAGCACAAGAAAGAATTTGACAGAGAGAGTATGGGAGGCCGAAGGTCAGATAGAAAAAGAGCAACAAGCGGGAAAATTTAAAATCAATTAGAAACTTCTATTTAAACTGAGGATACTTACTAAAAAAATAAATCTAAACTAAAAGAACAAAACATAAAAAAAATACTCTAGTTACCTGAATGACTTTCACTCCCCGTACACAAATGCACAAAAATTTACCTGTTAGTATACCAAATGTGTAGAAATATCTGAAATACTTACCTGTTGAACTTCTGATGAACATTGATATTTTTTACTTACTCCCCCTCAAATAAAAAACAGGTCAGATATACTTTGCAGATTTGCACTCCCCCTCGAAAAATGCACAGACCATTTAACAGTAATATGAATACACAACCATATAAACATCAGTGTAAAAAGAAAATGATACTGAATATAAATTTTGAAACAACTGAACATATAAAATTTTAAACACTAAACAAATTAAAGGCTACTCAGTAAAATTTCACACATTTATCAATCAGTTGAAATCAAACATATGTTGTTGGATACAAGAACAAGTTTTATGGCATATCAAGTTAAGACATGTTCAGTTTCAAAAACTTCCATCTATCTATTCAGTGTGCTCGCATGTGAACTTCGATTAGCTTCAAGAAAAATGCAATTCTAAAGATTTTATAGAGAACTTTGCATGTACTGACACTAACTCATCAAAAATTAAGACTTTCACAAATTTACAGGTTTATCGCAACTCAAACATATCACCATGTATCATGAGATGTGTGCTCATTGGCATCTTTTTAGCAGTGTGCACATTGGCATCTTCACATGAGTGTACTCTTTGGCATCTTTTAAGCGGTGTGCACTTTGGTATCTTTTAATCAAAGAGTTCATTAAGTAAAGAACATGCCGTAAACGTAACTTTCTACCTGTGGCCTTAGGGGACTAGGTGTCAAGCACCCCTTGGAACTTACTTTCCCGGATCAGAAAGGCTACATCGACACATCCTAAACCCATTCATACCAGTAGAACATGACTTTCGATCTGGTTTTATAGAAGGATTTTGGTTCGATCACTCCCAGACCAAATGACCTTAGGGGATCAGATGACGAGCATCCCACGGAACTTACTTTCCCAAGCCAGAAAGGTCACAGGTACAAACTTTTAAACTCAGAGATTTATGTATTTTTAAGATATTATTATTCATCTCAATCACTCAGATCAACGTCTAAATGTTTAGCCCATATTTTCATTCCGATCTATAATTCTGATCATTTAGGTAGTCTAAGCAAAGTAAACTATAAAAATACCGACTCACATATCTTTAAAGCAAAATCAAAAGCTACAAACATGTTGCTGACTTTTCGACTTTTGTTAGACTTGAAAGTTGAACATATAAAACTTTGATATAAACAAAGAACTTGTAAAAGATCCTAGACACACATTTTATTGAAAAGAAAGAAAATCTGTAAAATTTTACTTTATAGAATAAAATTTGTAAAGATTTAAACTTTTAAATTCAACATGCCATGTTTTGAAAGCAAAAAATTAAAACGTTTTTCATCTAAGGCTTTTATAAAGATATCAACAAGTTGATATTTAGTTGGTACAAAATATAATTCAATAGTACCTTCTTCAACATGATGCTTTATGAAATGGTACCGCATATCTATGTGTTTGGTCTTTGTGTGCTGGACCGGATTGACTGATATGGCAATTGCGGACTTGCTGTCAAAATATATTGACACTGTTTTGTACAGCATCCCGTAATCCCGTAGTTGTGTCTTCATCCATAAGAATTGAGCGCAACAACCCTCTGCAGTTGATATAGAAACACAATTCTGCTTCTTTGACGCCCAACTTATCAGTCTGTCTCCCAAGAATTGAAGATGTCCTGAGGTACTTTTCCGGTCCAATTGATTACCACCAAAATCTGCATCTGAATAAGCAATCAACTTATAGTCAGAACTTTTAGGATACCATAAACCTAAATAAGGAGTTCCTTTAATAGATCTAAAAATACGCTTGATTGCTAATAGATGAGATTCTTTCGGTTTGGCTTGGAATCTGGCACATAGGCACGTAGAAAACATTATATCCGGGCGACTTGCTATGAGATACATCAGTGATCCGATCATTCCTCGATATGTCTTTTGATCCACAGCTTTTCCATCTGGATCAAGTCCGATTTTGGCACCATGAGCCATCGGCGTACCGATTGAAGTAGATTTGTCCATCTTGAATTTCTTCAAGATGTCAAATACATACTTTGACTGGTTGATGAAAATTCCATATGGAAGTTGCTTAACTTGTAAGTCGAGGAAGAAATTGATTTCTCCCATCATGCTCATCTGAAACCTAGAAGTCCTTAGATCAGAAAACCAATTACATAAAGATTTGTTAGTCGCACCAAAGATAATATCATCTACATATATTTGAACTAAGCAGATATCCAAGTTTGATCTATAAATGAAAAGAGTGGTATCTATTTATCCTTTGGTGAAGCCAAATTTGATCAAGAAGGCTGACAGCTCATCATACCACGCCCTCGGTGCTTGTTTCAGACCATACAGTGCTTTATCAAGAAAGTATACGTGATCATAACGGTCTTTGTCAACAAACCCCTCTGGTTGAGATACATATACTTCTTCTTTCAATTTCCCGTTGAGGAAGGTTGTCTTGACATCCATCTGATACACAGTAAAATTACGATAAGCAGCAAAAGCAAGAAACATGTGAATAGCTTCAAGTCGAGCGACTGGCGCGAATGTTTCATCGTAGTCAATTCCTTCTTCTTGTCGGTATCCCTTGGCTACCAATCTTGCTTTGTTCCGAACAACTATTCCATCTTTATCCTTTTTATTCTTGAATATCCACTTCGTGCCGATTATGCTCTTTCCTTTAGGTCGTGGTACAAGTCTCCAAACTTTAAGTGCGTCAAATTGATTGAGCTCCTCTTGCATTTCTATAGTCCAATACGGATCCTCCAACGCTTTAAAAACTTTTGTTGGTTCAATCTTGCTTAAGAAGCAAGTGAAGAGACATTCGTTGGAAGTAGCCGTCTTGGAACGTGTAGACATACTGGCTTGAGGATCTCCAATAATTTGATGAATTGGATGAGATCTTGTCCATTTTTTGGTGTGAGGGAGAGGATCAATAATGTCTTGAACCACTTCTAATTGTTGAGAGGGAGGTTTAGAAGCTTCTAAGTCAGTTGAAGAGATAGACACAGTTTCAACTGGAGGAGGTAACTCAACGACATCTGGATCAGATTCTGGAAGAGTTTGTTGAATAACATCATTCTGTTCTTCTTCCTGAACTGATTCCTCTTGAACAGATTGTTCATGTTCAGATTCTGCATGAATATGTTCTTCATGAATATGCTCAGTTTCTGATTGTGTCTGATCAACATGATGAACTGGAACAGCATCAGGTTCAGAGATAGATGCAGCGGAATTGGAATTAGATGTGTTCTCGGTTTCCTGATTCAAAACATGTGAGACATTTTCATAGTTAGATCTAGGCACATCATCGTAAAAACTTTCAAACAGAAAATCAAGATCAGAAATATTAATAGAAGAAGAAGAAGAATCCTGATTTGACAATTGTGGCGAGGGTTCTCAACTGAGTTGTTCAGAAGCTGAATTTCCAGTAAGTGCGGGTTCTGAATCTGATTGACCAGAAACCAAATCAGCAGCTTTGTCAAATTTTACATTTACACTCTCTATCACCTTTCTTGCTGAGATCAGAAAGACTCTGTAAGCTGCAGAATTAGAAGAATAGCCCATAAATACACCCTCGTCTGCCTTTGGACTAACCTTATTGATATTATCTCTGTCATTCAGAACATATCATTTACACCCGAATGACTTGAAATACTTGACGTTCGGTTTGATACCGTTGATAAGGTCATACGGTGTTTTGTTGAATCGACGATGCAAAATTGATCGGTTCTGAGTATGACAGGCAGTTGATACGGCTTCAGCCCAATGAGACAAAGGAAGCCTTGAATAAGCAAGCATTGATCTGGAGGCCTCAACAAGCGTTCTGTTTCTTCTTTCAACAACCCCATTCTGTTGCGGAGTACAGGCAGCAAAAAATTGTTGTTGTATACCATGAGAATCATAGAAAGCCTGGAGAGTATTGTTCTTGAATTCAGTGCCATTATCTGATCTTACCACTTTGACTTGCTTTTGCTTATTTGTCTAGATTGTCTTGATGAGATTGATGAGAACTTCAGGAGTCTCGTCTTTTGACTTGAGAAATTTTACCCATGTATACCTTGAGTAGTCATCAAAAATCACCAAAACATATCTCTTCTTACCTATACTCTTTGTCTTCATTGGACCGCATAAATCAACATGCAGTATGTCAAGAATAGCCGAAGTGCATGGTTCAGACTTTGGCTTATGAGATGCTTTCTTCATCTTTCCTTTCTCCCAATCCTGGCCGAGATGGTCTTTCTGGAAACGAAGAACTGGAAGACCTCTCACTGAATCATGCTTGACAAGGCGACCCATATACTTAAAGTTGAGGTGAGCTAAACGTCTGTGCCAAATCCAACTTTCTTGAATATAAGCTTTAGAAAGCAAGCATATATCTGAAGGGATTTTGATCTTAGAAAGATCAATGGTATACAAATTTGAGCGTCTTTTTCCCACCAGAAGATCCTTGCCACTATCGTTCTTCACTACAACTCTTTTGGATTTGAAGCTGACTTCAAGCTCTTTGTCACAGAATTGCCCGATGCTAAATAAGTTTTGACTTAGGCCTTCGACGTAGCTTACTCTTTTGACAGTTATATTACCTTGAACAAGATCACCATAACCAAGTATTGGAGCAGTCTCACAGTTTCCAAACTTAACACAACTGTAACATTTTTCTTTAAAATTGGACAATAATGATTTGTTGCCAGTCATGTGTTTGGAGCACCCCGAATCCAGATACCATAAATGACTAGGATGCACATACAGAAACTACACAGATTTAGGTACCTATATGCTTACGGGTCCCTTCTTGTTAGATTTGTGTCTTTTACTTTTTGAAAAATTATTCTTATTATTCTCATGAAAGCAATCATCAATAGAGGAATAAACATAATCATCAGAATCAGAACTAGAAGAAGATGAAACATGCTTTGCAATGTGAATCATTTGCGGAATTGAATATTTTGTATTTTTATTACAAAAAGCAAAAGTATCATTGTCACAAAGATCCACTACACAAGTATTTTCTAACAATTCAGAATCTATAGATTTCTGCTTTATCCTCCATATCAGCTTTTGTGATCTCTTCACAGTCCGATCTGAAACAGAAGAATCAGAAGAATTAGAATTTTCAGACAAGACACTATCCTGTTTCCTTGACTTCTTTGACCTTCTTCTTTTACGCTTCTTTTTATAATATTGAACATTTAGCATTAAAGAATCATCAATAATTAAATCAGAAGAAGAAAATTTATCTAAAAAATCAGCCTGAGCATTCGACATTGAAGAACTAGCCTCGGAGTGAAAATTTTCAAAAATGCACAAGTCAGGAGGAAGTTTGCGCATCCCATTGGTTGCGCAATCTGAACTTTGTGCATTCAACTGCTTGCGCAAAGTGTCGGTTTGCGTAACTAACTGGTTGCGCAAATGCACATTATTTTTAGAAACTTGAGTATTTTCCTTAGAATCTTTAGAAAATACAGAAGAAATTTTGTCTTCAATACTTGTTTTCATTATAAAAAGAAATAAATCGTTTTCTAAATCAGATTGAAGACTTTGTTCTTCCAATTTATCTTCAAGATCAACTATCTTACCTTCTAACACTAATGGGGGAATGTATCTCTTAGTATCATAAGAAACTGAAGATACATTTTCCTTATCAGTGTTAGGATATATATCAACAAATTCAGTAGGTAATGAAGATTTATTGGAAGATTTTACATTTAAAACATTTTGAGATTTTTTGGATTTCCTTGATTGGTCAGGAAAATACTTGGGCATTTTCAGAAGTGTAAACAAATGGCACTTCCATCCTCTTGTTTGTAATTCTTCTCTCATTTTCTTCATCTGAAATTTGTTTTTCACTAGTCCAGAAGAATTTAAACTGAGGGGCATAGCTTGCAAGACCAAGATGATCATATTCATATAAAGTAGGAACTTCTGTTTTACCAAGATTTAAATAATGCGGATTTTCAAAACCGAGTCCCCACTTTTCTTTTACAGCTTCTTCACTCCTTGGTTTGTTCATGTAAATGGTTTGCTCAGATTATTCTCTCTTATACAATTTCTTTTCGAAAACAACTATTTTATCAGAAAGAGTTTGATTTGAAGAAGTCAGTTCAGTCAAAGAATCACGATAAGTCTGATTTGAATTTTCCAACTCAGTCAACTGTTTTTGAAATTTCTCTTTTGTGTCAGTTAAAATACTCTTTTCATCTTTGGGAGAAATTTTCAAATTTTCAATTAAAACAGACTTCTCTTGATTATTATGCTTTTCAGATATGAACTTAGAACGAAAATCATGTAAAGCTTTGACAATGACGTTCAATTGAGAAGAAATGAAATTGACATGAAAATCATTCCTGCAGTCTCTTCATTCTCATCTTCGTTGTCTGAGTGATCCAACAAATACTCCTCCTCAGCCAACAGAATAGTTCCGTTTTCTCTCTTCTCAGCCAGTTCCAACTTCTTTCGATGGAATGCAGAATCTTTGACCACCTTTACCAGACAATCTTTGGAGATGTGACCCGGTTTACCACAGTTGTAGCATTTCATAACTTTCTTGTGATCCTTTTTCTGTTCAACTGCTTTTGTAGGCACATACGTTTTGGATGGTGCCCCGGGTTCCACCTTCTTAGATCCGGAATTAAAACGCAGATTGTTTGATCCTGTTCTTCGCTGAAACTTTTTCTGGTAGTGTTGTGAAAGAAGGATCATGGCTTTCTCTAAGGCTTCACCATCATCTTCAGTGGAACCATCATAAGCTTCATCTGTCAATGCTTGCTCGGCCAGTTGACTTACAAGGAGTTCAATTGGATCAACAATCTTAGGCTTATTCTTCTTATCGAGCTTAGCCTTCTTTTCTATCACCATTGTCTCATATGTCATCAGAATTTCGTACAATTCCTGAATTGGCATAGTAGATATTCGAACATCATTTCTCATTCTATGGCCTGACTTGTTCCATTCTGGTTGTAATGCATTCAGAAACTTCAAGTTAGACTCCAATTCAGTCTTTGTAACGTTGATCTTGTACAGATCATTGATAACAACCCAAAATCGGTCAAATACACTTTTTAAGCTTTCCCCATCCTTAGCCTTGAAATCTTCAAAATTATTCATATACCTTGTTTGGCGCAACTGAGTTGACATAGTTGTACAAAGCATAATCTTTTCCAGTTGAGTCCACATAAGCATTGGATTCTGTTTGAAGCAATCTATTTTGTTGTATATCGAATTGGGTAGAGCAAGAATCAGATTTGATTTGGCCTGGCTATATATCGCAACAACTCATCAGCATCATATTCCCTCAATGCTTTCTCAACAATTGTAGCAGTAGTGGTTGCAGTAGCTAGAATAACTTTCATTGGCCTCTCCATAGGACCCTGAATCAGTGATTTCATCACATTATCCCCATTCAGTTGTCTTTCAATGAAGTTAATAAATCGGTCTTGCCACTATTCAAACTCATTCTCATTAATCAGTACAGGTGGACGTGTGTCAGACCCCAATGACATCATCAGGTCATTCTTTTACACTAGATCTTGCAAAGACATCTTTGAGAAAATCAGAAAGTCCGAAAAATTCTAAGTCTGGAACACCCGCAAAATGATGGTTTGTGTAAGCAGTAGGATCCGCAAATTGAACTTTGCGTAAGCAGAGAGATGCGCAAACTAAGATTTTTGGAACACGGAGGATGTGCAAACTGAGGTTTTCGGAACACGAAGGATGCGCAAACTGAGGTTTTCGGAACACGAAGGATGCGTAAACTGAGCTTTTCTTATGCTGAGTGATGCGAAAGTTGTACTTTGCGGAACCTTGAAGATTCGAGAACTAAGCTTTTCGGATGCTTGATGATACGCGAACTGAACTTTTCGGATTGTATTTGATACGCACAATGAACTTTGCGTATGTGGCTTGATGCAAAAACCTTCTTTCTCGGATAGGACTTGATACGCAAACTATGTTTTGCATAATCAGCCCAATGCGAGAACCTGAAACACTGTTAACAAGAATTAGAACAACAAGAACTTGCGCAAAGTGATATGAACATGCGCAAACCTACATGAACTTGCGCAAAGCGTAAAAAACAAGAAATTTTCACAAGATCAATTTAAACTAAGAAATTATACCAAGAAAAATACTCAGTGATTATCGAAATCACCTTTTTAACACATTTCAAACAACAATTTCGAATAAAAACCTCTAAAACATGGATTTTGATGATGGAACAGTACAAGAACTCGTGTTTTCCAGAAAATCACAAAATCATAAAATCGAAGATCAAATCATGGTTTTTATGCAAAATGATATGAAACAAATATGATCGATTAACAAAAACGCATCTAATGAAATCAAATTCAACACAAACCGATCACACAACAATCCAAATTTGATGAAAAATCAAGAAAACGAGATTTTCTTGAAAAATTCAAGAAAATCGATCAAGTTTTCGATTAATCTACAAATTCAGAATACAGAAAACGAATTCTCTCAGATCTCTCAAGATTCAGATTGCTCTGATACCAATTGAAAGTCCAAGATCTGTAAATCTTTAGAGAGAGAAAGTAGAGAGAGAAAGTAGGTACGCTCCAAGTAAACTGATATTCAAAGTGTAAGGTTCAAAAGTTACAAAACAAAGGACAAAGGGGACTTAAATACCCCTTGCCTTAACAACACAGATAAGAACTCTAAACACAGTTTATACAAGGGAAAATAAATACAATGATTACTATAAAATTAGATCTAACACTTTCCTTGATTTGTCAAGAAAATATTTGGCATTTTCGCTCGTATAAACAAAAGGAATTTCCGTTTTCTTGTTATTCATCCTTTTCTCATTTTCGATTTCTAACACTTGCTTTTCACTTGTCCAATGAAATTTGAACTGAGGAACATAATGTACAAGAGTTAGATAATTGTATTTATATAAAGTAGGAACTTCGGTTATAACTTTGTTTAAACAATGAGAACTGTCAAAACCGAGTCCCCATTTTTCTTTTAAAGCTTCATCACTCCTTGGTTTATTCATAAATTTTTTTTTTCTCAGATTGGTTCCTTCGATATAACTTTTCTTCTAACTTATTGATTTTATCCGAAAAATTGTCTTTTAATTCGGTCATAACAGTCAAAGCTCAAGATAAGTCTTATTTGAATTTTCCAAATCATCCAATTTCTTTTGAAAGATGTCTTTAGTATGAATCAAAATAGATTTTTCATCTTTCAAAGAAAATTTCAATTTGTCAATCAAATTTGACTTTTCAGAATTTAATTTTTTTCAGATAAGAGTTTTGAACGAAGATCAGATAAAGCAATTATAAAAATGCTCATTAATTTGTGAGGAAATGAAATTGTAATCAAAATCAGAATATACCTCATCTTCATCTGTTTCAGAATCATGATTACTTTGATCATCTCCGATGAAGCACATTTGAGCAATTTCCACATTTGCAGCTTCATCATCGGAGTGATCCAACCAAAACTATTCTTCTGCAAGCAAAGTTGTTTCGTTCTCTCTTTTCTCGGCCAGTTCCAGTTTTTTCTGATAATAAGCTGAATCCCGAACCTTCTTCACTCGACATTCCTTTGAGAAATGACCCGACTTACCACAGTTGTAACATGCAGCACGTTTCTTCACCTCGTGCACTTGAGCATTCTTGGACCCAGATGTGAAGCGAGAAGTGTTGGAACTCGAACGTGGTTGGAACTTTTTCTGATAATGTTGTGAGAGAAGGATCATTGCTTTCTGCAGTGCTTCACCATCATCATCAGTTGACCCCTCATAAGCATTTTCAGACAATGCTTGATTAGCCAGATGGCTCGTTAAAAGTGCAACCGGGTCCACTGATTTCTTGTTCTTCTTTTCAATCTTTGCTTTCTTCTCTAGCACCAAGCTCTCATCAGTCATCAGAATCTCATATAATTTCTGAATCTGCATAGTGGAGACCTGAACATCGTTCCGCAATTTGTGACAAGTTTTGTTCCATTGAGTCTGAAGAGCATTGAGGAATTTTAGATTCGTCTCAAGCTCAGTCTTTTCCACTTTTATTTTTCTAAGGTCATTGATCACGGCACAGAATCTGTCGAAAACACTCTTTAGCGACTCACTGTCTTTGGCCTTGAACTCCTCAAAGTTTTTCATGAAACGTGTATGTCTAAGTTGAGTCTGTTAGAGCATAAATTTGTTGGATACAAGATCAAGAAGACTGAAGGTCAAAGTTCAAGAAGTCAAAGCTGAGAAAGTCAAATTTCATCAAAGTCAAAGTCTTTTGTAATAAAAGTCAAAGTATTGTATTTGTTTGTTTCGTTGTTGTAATTAGTTATAGGTATAAATAGTTTTTCTTTTCTTTGTAATTAAGAGAGAACTTAATTGAAGCATTATTCAGTTGTATTTGAGAGAGACAGATATCAGAGAGAAAGATAGTTCGTTAGAGAGAGATTATAGAGAGAGAATTTTGTAATCTTTGAGATTGAAAGTGAAATCAAACAGGTAATTGATTCGTATTTGTATCTTGTTTGATTAATTTTGAATAGGAACTAGATTCAGGGACACACAATTGGTATCAGAGCAGATCCAAATCGAAATTTCAAGAAAAGTCAGAATGTTCGTATCTGTGTTCTTCGATGTTCAGATTTGATTTTGAGTTTTAGTGACTTTTTGGAGTTGTAATCAATTAGGTTTTATTAGGAAAGTGAAATCGATCGAGTTTGTATAGAAAGATTTATTAATTGCACTGTAATCAATTCGAATTTTCGAAGTTTTGAGGTTTTTGTGTTCACGAGTTCTTGACACTGTATTTGTATCAAATTTTCAATTTTTGTGTATTTGATCGAAAATCAGTGTTAGTTTTGTGTTCGAATTGGTTAGACGTGTGAATTGTAGAAGTATAGAGTTGTATTTCTAGGTTTAAATGAGTTTTTGGTGTGATTTTGTTCGGTTTTAGAGGTTTGCGGGTGTTCTTCAAGTTTGCGTTCCATTCAAACAGGTTTGCGGGTAATTCATCAAGATATGTGTAAGTTCTTCAGAGGTTTGCGGGTCATTCAAAGTTTGCGGGTGTATTCAACGAGACACGCAAAGTGATATTTGCGTTTTCAACAAGAACCGAGAAGCAAGCTTTGCGTCTGTAACTACAAACGCAAAGTAGGGTTTACGTCTCTAACTACAAACGCAAAGTTGGGTTTGCGTTTGTAATGTGAAACGCGAAGTTCGTCGTTGTATTTTTCTAGAAACGCAAAGTTGAGTTCAGAGATAAGGTTTGCGTTTTTCTCTTGAACCGCAAAGTAGGGTTTGGGCTTCTAACTTGAACCGCAAAGTAAGGTTTGCGTTTGCCTTTGGAAACGAAAAGTAAAGGTTTGCCACTTGACACGCAAAGTTTGATTTGCGTTTGCTTCTTAATTGTTTCATTTGGACTAACGATCAGTTTCTAGTTTCTTATTGCATATATTTTTCAAACATGTTTAAACAAGATGAGATCCAAAGATGCACCTTCGATTGGTACTGATGTTAAGCCTCCAGTTCTATTCAAAGGAGAGTATGAACAATGGAAGGACAGATTCTTGGATTTCATAGATCGGCATTCAAATGGAGAGAATATTCTTCTGTCTATCACCGAAGGTCCAATGGCTCCAATAACAGTTCAAGTACCTGATGTTGATTCTTCTGATAGTGAAGATGGGACTGAGGAAAGAGAGCAAAAGATGAAAACAGTGACAGTGGATATTTCTCAATATTCTGAAGAACAGAAAAGCCGATACAAAGCAGATAAACAAGCGAGATCATTACTTCTTCAAAGCATTCCGAATGAGATCTACATCAAGATTGATAGTTATAAAGCAAATGCTAAGAAGATGTGGGATCAATTGCAAATGATGATGATGGGATCCAAGGTTGGAAATCAGATGAAAATGGCAAACTGCATCAATAGATATGAGGAATTCAAAGCTAAGGAGAATGAGAGTCTGGAAGATACATATGAGAGGTTTGTATTGCTTCTGAATGAGCTGACAAAGAATAAAGTCAAAAAGAAGCAGTTGGAAAACAATGTCAAATTTCTGAGTATCTTACGTTCGGAATGGAAAAAGCATACAAGAAGGATGAAACAGATGAAGGATTTGAATGAAATACCACTACATGAGGTATTTGAGACCTTGAGGCAGAATGAGGAAGAGGTTGAAGAGAAAAGAGCTGAGAAGAAGAAGGCAGCACAAGTTCATGATCCTATTGCCTTAGTAGCTGGAGAGAAGAAGAAAGAAAAGAAAGAAAAGAAAGAGAAGAAAAAGAAGATAGTTCTTACCAGTTCTAAGTCAGATTCAGTTACAGATAGTGATGATGGCGAAAGTCTGAAACAAGCCATGATATTGCTGACCCGTGCATTCCAGAAGAAATTTTACAAGAAGCCGGGATCAAATTCTCAAAGGTATTCTTCATCTAGTTCAAAGAATCACGAGCATCGACAGAAAGTGGAAGGAAAGAGGTATGAAGAGGATAGATATGTGGAGAAGAAACCGGATGAGAAGAAGAAGTTCGTGAATGACTACACAGTTGCCGAGAAGCCAGCAACAGATTCCATCAAATGCTACAATTGCGGCAAGATGGGTCATTTTGCAAAAGATTGTCGAAAGCCGAAAGTTCGCAACTCTCAGTACTATCAGAACAAGTTGCTTTTGGCAATACAACAAGAAGCGGGTGTCGCTCTAATGGCTGAAGATGAGTTTTGGCTGGACTACTCAAAAGGAGAAGAAGAAGTGAAAGAAGAAACAACTCATATCTGTCTCATGGGCAAAGAAGTAAATGATGACGAGTCAGATGATGAAGCAGTTGATGAGGTATTAAACTTATCTGAAAAAGATTTTATTACCAAAATGGAAACCATGGTGGTTGAGCTACAAAATTTACAAAATAATATGAAAAAGGAAAAAGAAAGAGTTCTTAAAAAGAACAAGAAGATCTTTGAGCTTAATACGTCTGTTATTTCAAACAAAGATCTGATTGATTCTTTACGCAAATCTGATTTTGATTCTAAATCTAAAGTAGATTGTTTTGAAAAGAAGATTTATGAGTTTGAAGGTAAAGTGTCTAAATATGAGTTTGAGAAAAATGAATTTGCACTAACTGTTTATAAACTACAGGTTGAAAACAAGAATTTGAATAAGAAGGTAAATGGTCTGGAAGCAAAACTTTATGCAAGAGGTCAAACAGATCAAACCATTTTTCTCAATGCACCTAATGAAGAGGCTGATGTTAAAGAGAAATGGGCACTTGGTTTTGAAAACCCCCATTATCTTAAGAAAGCTATCAGAAAACAGCCGGCACTTTATAACTATGATTTTCTTGCTTGTGCTGATAAACATACTCATTTAAAACCCAAATTTGTTACCAAATTGTGAGAAGAAGTTGAGGACCAAGAAACTGAAAATAGAAATAATAAAAATAAAATGCAACTACCGTTTAACTATGAAAAGTTAAATGATAGTTATCTTTCAAAAACACCAAAAGTTCTTTCAACTGACTATTTTGTTAGTTATTCCGCTTCTGAGATGAAGGCAAAACCTGTGATTGCAAAGGTTTATGTTCCTACATCTATTCTTGAAAGCAAAATAATCGAGCTTGAAAATGTTTTATCTGATAAAAACTTTTGGCTGATATACAACAAAATGTATTTTCTACAGTTATAAAGAACACTGTTTTTCAAACTAAATCTACAAAGTGTTCTACAGTTTCTAAGGCATCTCAATCTTCATCTGATAATTCTGATGACTTATTTGAGTCTGCAAATGATTTTCTAAATTCTGATGATGGGTGCATGGAAGAATTTGATATGTTTGATGTCAATTCTACACTCCCTGATCATTCTACTTGTCTTAAAAATAAAAGAGTGTTACCAAGTGATGTTCATATTGTTGAATCATCAACTAAGGTTGGTGAATCAGTTTCTGTAACTGCTGATTACTATGCTCAAGGTAAGAAACATAAGAAACAGCGATTACAGAAACAGAAATACACTGGTACACGAAAGAATATTTAGTCTTGGAAATCTTCTTTTCCTAATAAATCTATATCTTATGTTTCAGATTTAAGGAAGAAAAAGTTGAAAGCTCAATCCGAATGGAGACCAAAACGGAAGGAGGATGAGATAGTGGAATCAGTTTCTGATAATACTTGTAATAGATCAGTGAGTAGTGATACTGATGTGATTGATCAAATTGCTTCTAATAATCAAAACCTTGTAACTTCTTACAAGATATATTCAATCAAGCAATTGATTCAATTGTCTCCTATTACTACTACATCTTATCCATATCAGAGAAATGATTTTGCTTATTCTCATAATTCTTCTGATTGGTATGGATCTTATCATGTTAATTCTTCGAGATCAAATGTTTTTCAAAGAAAAGGAGGATCCATATTTAAATGGATACCAAAATCTTGTGCTAAACTGTTAGGACCCGTTTTTAAATGGGTACCTAAATCTATTGTTGCTTGATTTCTCTTGCAGACCCGACATATGTGGTACTTGGATAGTGGATGTTCCAAGCATATGACTGGGCAAAAAGCTTTATTGTCTAACTATACAGAGAAATATAGTGGAAATGTCAGATTTGGAAACGATCAGCTTTCACCAATCTAAGGATATGGTGACGTCATTCAAGACAACATAACGATAAGTAAGGTGAGTTATGTTGAAGGCTTGGGGCACAACTTATTCAGCATAGGTCAATTCTGCGATAAAGGGTTAGAGGTCAACCTCAAGTCTAAGAGTTGCTCAGTTCGCACTGAAAATGGAACAGAACTCTTATCTGGAAATCGAAAGACAAACCTCTACACCATCAATCTTTCAAAAGTTCAGATTGACAGTCAAGTATGCTTATTGTCAAAAGCTTCAATGCAACAAAGTTGGCTCTGGCACATACGTTTATCTCATCTAAACTTTCGTTACATCAACAAGCTGGTTCGTGGGAAATTGGTCAAAGGTCTTCCTGAGCTGAAATATGAACGAGAACACTTATGTGCTGCATGTGAGAAGGGTAAGATGAAGAGAGTCGCACATAAACCGAAGCCTGAACCAAGCACTAGTTCTCCGTTAGAATTGTTACACATGGATTTATGTGGTCCAATGAGAACTCAGAGTTTGGGAGGAAAGAAACATGTGCTGGTTATTGTGGATGATTATTCAAGATACACGTGGGTCAAATTTCTTCGTTCAAAAGATGAGACACCGGACGTTCTCATTACTTTCTTAAAGACGACCCAGGTGAAAATGCAGCGACCAGTCAAGTTTCTTCGTACTGATAATGGTACAGAATTCAAGAACAAGATTGTTGATGAATATCTCGAATCAGTTGGGATTTCACATCAGTATTATGCTGCGAGAACGCCTGAACAAAATGGAGTAGTCGAAAGGCGAAATCGAACGCTAGTCGAGGCCGCTCGGACTATGCCTAGCCAATCGGACTTACCTCTATTCTTGTGGGCAGAAGTTGTGACGACTGCATGCCATACTCAAAATCGTTCCATGATACACCGTCGGTTTCAAAAGACTCCATATGAGTTGATCAACAACAGAACACCAACTATCAAATATTTTCACGTATTTAGGTGTAAATGTTTTGTGCATAATGACAGAGCGAGTCTGAATAAATTCAGTGCTAAGGCGGACGAAGGCATCTTTATCGGTTATTCTTCAACATCTGCAGCATATCGTGTTTATCTGAAGAAGTCAAAATCAGTTGTTGAGAGCGTTAATGTCACATTTGATGAAGATATGGCTTCTATTCAAATCAGTTCAGAACCCGTTATTACTGGAGTATTAGCTTCTGGGCAGATCAGTCCAGAACCTGTTTCTACAGCGACAAATTCGAATAACGATTCTACTTCTACTTCACATTTAACTGATTTAGATTTGTTATTTGAATTCTTTTATGATGAGTTTCTAGGTTCTAATGTATCTAAATCTGTTGTGACTGGCAGGTCTGAAGACACAAGTTACAATCATCCAGTCACTTCAGAAGTCATAACTGAACAAGAATCCCCCGTTCAGTCAGAAACTCACATTCCTACTGTTACTCCTACAGTTGAAGATGTACAAGCAAATGCTGAGCCAAAAGTAATAGTTTCAGTTGGGTGTAATACACTATCAACTCAACAGCCTTATTCTGCTGTTCCAACTGATACTTCTGCACATGAAACTTCAACCGAGAACCCTCCTCCTGTTATTCAAACAGAAGATTCTGAAAGTGGATTTCTAGATGATGATCAAATTCAATCAATATCTACTCCACTTCCGCATGAGCATCGCTGAACCAAAGAGCATCCATTACATCAAGTAATTGGAGATCTCAACAAGCCTGTACAGACTAGGTCAGCGACTCTTAACCAATGTATGCATGACTCGTTCCTCAGCAAGATTGAGCCAACACGAGTATCTGAGGCTCTTGCTGATTCGGACTGGGTATCTGCTATGCAAGAAGAGATCAATCAGTTTTAATCCCTAAAGGTTTGGAGATTAGTTCCTAAGCCAGAAGGAAAGACCGTGATAGGAACTAAATGGGTATTCAAGAATAAAAAGGATGAGGATAGTATTGTTATAAGAAACAAAGCTAGACTTGTTGCCAAAGGCTACCGGCAAGAGGAAGGCATCGACTATGATGAGACGTATGCTCCAGTAGTGCGTATAAAGGCAATCAGAATGTTTCTTGCCTACGCAGCTCATAAAAACTTCACAGTCTTTCAGATGGATGTGAAAACAGCTTTTCTGAACGACATTCTTAAAGAGGAAGTGTATGTGTCTCAACCAGAAGGGTTCGTCAATCCAGATAAGCCAGATCATGTCTACATCTTGGACAAAGCCCTTTATGGATTAAAACAAGCCCCTCGAGCATGGTATGACGTCTTATCCAAATTCTTGGTCAAGTCTGGTTTCTCCAAAGGTAAGGTTGATACCACTTTATTCATAAAGAAGAAAAAAGTTGATATTATTCTTATTCAGATTTATGTTGATGATATAATATTTGGTTCTACTAATCCAAAATATTGCAAAAACTTTTCTAACCTCATGGTGTCACGTTTTCAAATGAGTATGATGGGAGAGATGAATTTCTTTCTCGGATTACAAGTAAAACAATTTTCTACGGGGATTTTCATTAACCAATCTAAGTACATTTTGGACATTCTTCGGAAATACAAAATGGAAAATTGTAAACCAATTGGAATCCCTATGGCACCAGGTACTAAAATTAGCACTGATCCTTCTGGTAAAAGTGTTGATGTTAGGACTTATAGAGGTATGATTGGTTCGTTAATGTATCTTACTTAAAGTAGGCCATATATTATGTTTTCAACATGTTTGTGTTCTAGATATCAGGCTGCTCCTAAAGAATCCCATTTGGCTGCTGTCAAATGGATTTTTAGATATCTGAAGGGGACTGCAGATTTTGGTCTGTGGTATCCTAAGGATATTGGGTTTCAACTGACTGCATATTCAGATGCATATCATGCAGGTTGCATGTTGGATAGAAAGAGTACTTCTGGTCACGTTCAATTTCTTGGAGACAAGCTCGTTAGCTGGGCATCAAAGAAACAATTATGCGTTTCCACATCGACTTCTGAAGCAGAATACATAGCTGGTGCAAGTTGCTGCTCTCATGTTTTGTGGATGCGAACACAAATACGAGACTATGGATTCAAGTATGACAAAATTCCAATCTACTATGACTCGAATAGTGCGATTCCTATATCTGCTAATCCTGTCCACAATACGAAAACCAAACACATTGATGTAAGGTATCATTTTATTAAAGATAATGTTGAAAAAGGAACAATTGAACTTTATTTTGTAAAAACAGATTATCAACTTGCAGATTTATTTACCAAACCCTTAGATGAAAAGAGATTTAATTTTCTTGTCTCTAAGCTTGGTATGTTAAATCTTAAGACATAATCGGTAATTACCTCATAAAGTTACGTATTGTTATTTTTCATCATTTTCTTTATCTTTATGTCTGAAGGATATCTATACTTTAATTGTTTGCTCATGATCTCAGGGGGAGTAAGAGAAGATTTTAGATGATCTACATTATTTTAAGGGGGAGCAAAACTAATTTCTGCATTATACATTTTAACTGACAAAATTTTTGTGATGCATGATTTTAGGGGGAGCCTATAAGTCAAAAGGAGTAAGACTATGATTTCTGATTACTTCAAATCAGAACTCGTACATTAATCGTTTTATTGCTTTATGTCATTTTCTTTTAGAATAAATTTTGTGAATAAATTTTTTACTAGACTTTGAGACTTGCAGGACGAGAGAAGCTGACAAGATCATATCTAAATGACTACAGCTTGACTTTCTGAGAATTAAGATTGCGCGAAAAGGTAAATTTCTTATCTTAATCTCAAATATATCTGAAAGAAGGACAACTTTCAGGTATAGAAAACATATTTTTAAATGTTCAAACCACTTCCCGATTCTTTAAAAAGATTTCATGAATTGGAAGTGTGATTTTAAATGTTTTCATTTTATTTTTGTGCTTAATTGATAAATAAACTGTGTGTATCCAAAGATAAATACTTGTGTATTGTCTTTTCTATATACTTTCAAGTATTCATACACACCGGTTTGAATCTTTGTTCAATATGTTCTTACCATGTCTCAAAATTGAAACAATTTTTCTTCGATGGTAAGACACTCCGCTTGTATTCAATGAATTTTGAGCGATATTTCATTTCGAAACGATCATTTCAAAAATGTCTATATTTTGTTTCGTATAGACAAATATCAATTATTCTTGACCATAAAGCCTTGATTGTTATATCATTCATTTATGATCATTTTCATACAATGTCAGATTTTCAATCAAGTCTCTTGCATTCATGTTCATTCATTCAATTAACTTGTTTGAAATATCTTCAATGCTTTTAAATGCTCATACCTTCATGATTATATTTTATGAGCATATATTCATCTGACATTTGTATTATTGTGCTTTAACTGATATAGTTTAACCATCTTGAGCAACACATGCTTATTAGGATTATATGGGTTCTTTGTGCTAGGAATTAACTGAACTTCTATGAAATCACGTTAACCAGTGATTTCTACCCAAGAAGTTAATCTCTTAGTGATTAGTGTGAGGAGTCAAAAGAAATGAGTGTGGGTGTGACGAGGTAAAATGGAAATGAGAGATTGGTTAGTAGTGAGCCTAATGATTAAAAGAAAGAGGGTGTGAGATCAGAGTAAAATAATATCAAACTCTGCACCAAATACTTTCTGAGTCGGGCAGCCACATTACTAATGTTTCACAATTCTTTCGTGAACATTATTGAAACAGGCAAATAGCTCATGCCAACTCTTGCTTAAACCCCACCAACCACTCATTTTCTTCTCAAAAAGAAAATGTTTCATATTTTTCTGGGGATGCAGCATATAATCTATCTGGTTTTCATTTGGAAAATATGGATATTGAAAAAGAAGGAAGTCTGCCCCACCTTCGCATTTCAATCATGCACTTAGAGTCTGTTTTTATCTACTGTTGTCTCAGTGGTTTACACAATGTTGAGTCTTATTAAAAAGCAATTATTTGTGCTTAATTCTTTCTACACATGCACGAACACACAAGGAATTCATTTCTTTGTCATAACATTCATAGAAATTGCCTTTGTGGTATTTCGATGATTGGATGGAAGCCCTGGGGGAGTGAACATCACAAAAGCTCCTTTATATTGTGTATTCGTTACACACAGTGACTTTGTGTTACTGACAGGCATTTTAACTGATTCATCTGTTGATTCAGGAGTTACCTATTCTTATTTTGTCTGGATTTGCAAAGATCTAGATGAATACTTGGTTATGGATCATAGAATCAGAGGCTCAGTTTGACATATCAGATCGGTCAAAGACATTTGTTGGAGAAAGTTTTGATGATATTGATGCTCAAATCATCAAAAAGGGGGAGATGGTATCAAGAAATATTAATGTTTTGAAGTTTGTGGGAGATGATATCAAGATCTGATAAAGATTTGTGAGTTGATTTTCTGAAATGTTCAAGTCAGAAAGTTCAAAGGAAAGATTTAAAGAAGATCAAAGAATTTCTGATGATTTGAGGAAATTTTCTTTAAAGATTATTTGCTAAAGCAATTTGAGATGATTCTAAAGACAATTTCTTTCCAAAGACTGAAAGTTTTCTGTGAAGGTTTTGAGGAGATTGTTACTCGTTTGAAGACAGTTTTGGAAAGAAGACCGTCAAAGAAAAAGGGGAGATTGTTTTGACAGAGCTTAAAGTAAAGACTGAATTGCTAGATCTTTCAACAATGATCTTGAATCCAAACGGGGAGATTGTTAGCGCATAAATCTGTTGGATACAAGATCAAGAAGACTGAAGGTCAAAGTTCAAGAAGTCAAAGCTGAGAAAGTCAAATTTCATCAAAGTCAAAGTCTTTTGTAATAATAGTCAAAGTATTGTATTTGTTTGTTTCCTTGTTGTAATTAGTTATAGGTATAAATAGTTTTTCTTTTCTTTGTAATTAAGAGAGAACTTAATTGAAGCATTATTCAGTTGTATTTGAGAGAGGCAAATATCAGAGAGAAAGATAGTTCGTTAGAGAGAGATTGTAGAGAGAGAATTTTGTAATCTTTGAGATTGAAAGTGAAATCAAACAGGTAATTGATTCGTATTTGTATCTTGTTTGATTAATTTTGAATAGGAACTAGATTCAGGGACACACAGAGTCGCAACTGAAGATCCAAGCATGATCTTTTCTAACTGTTCCCACATCTGATTTGGATAATTTTTTTAATGATCAACACGGTTATAAACAGAGTTTGGCAAAGCTAGCATCAGATTAGCACTTAATTCTCGATTAACTTTTATTCGCAAAACTTCGTCAGGTGTTGCGGGAATCTCTTTGTTAGTCTTTATGAAAGGTCCTTCAGTTAGATACTTCATCATGTTTGCTCCATTAGTTTGACGTTCAATGAAGTTGAGGAATCGATCTTGCCACTAAGTGAATTTGTTTTCATCTATCAGAACTGGAGAACGAGTGTTTGTACCCAATGACATCATGAGGTCATTTTTATAGAACTGAGATTGAAAGGCTAACTTGGCAGAATCCATGGTTCAGAAATTCAGAAAAAATGCTAAGTCTTGAAAGAGTTGGCACAAACTTGAGCTTTGCGTGAGAAGAGCAATACGCAAACTGGAATTTGCGTGACCTGAGTAAGACGCAAAACGAGCTTTGCTTGAGCAGAAGAAAGTGCAAACCAAGCTTTGCGTTATATGCTGAATGCGCAAACTAGGACAGAACTTCTCGCGAGCAGAGGAATACACAAAGTTTACTTTGCGTGATTCACGAGTAACGCAAATTGCAATTTGCGTGATGAACTAGAAACGTAAATGATACTTTGCGTGGGCTGAATATAACGCAAATGTTATTTTGCATGAAGAAAACTTTATGTGTAGAGTTTATGGCGAGAACTTCTCTTTGCGTGATACCCTTATAGCGAGAAATCAGCTTTACGTGATTAACTGAAGACGCAAACTTGAATTTTGCGTGAGACTGAGATCTGTACTTGAAGAAAACCTGAAACAAACCGAGACAAAATTAGGTACTCGCGCAAACTAAATGATGAACTCGCGCATACTACCATGAACTAGCGCAAAGTTCAAATCTGGTGCAAACCGATGGAAAATCAAGAAATCTGCCAAAAAATCGATTTCAAAACTGATTTTGATGAAATTTTCTTATGCAAACACGTTCGAAAACAACTTTTTAACACTTTTCAATCAAACATTTCGATTAAAAAACACAAAATCATGATTTCGAGAATGGAACAGTACAAGAAACGCGTTTTTCCAAAAACTTGAAAATTTTCAAAATTGAACACCAAAACTTGTTTTTCTTGCAAATTGGTGTGAATTAAAAGTGTTTAGCAAACAAAATCGAATCCAACAAACCAATTTTCACAAGAATTCGTTCAAAAACAAATCCGAATTTGATGAAAAAGCAAATAACGAGATTTTCTTGAAAATTTCAAGAAAATCGATCAAATTTTCTACTTTAATCCACAAATTCAGAAACAAAAATCAAATCTCTCAATCCTCTGAAGATCTAGATTGGCTCTGATACCAATTGATAATCCAAAGATCTCTAAATCCTAGAGAGAGAAAGTAGAGAGATAGAGCAAGTGAAGCGCAAATATAGATTGTATTGAATGTATGTGTGAAAGTGTTACAAGGAACAAAGACCAAAGGGACTTAAATACCCTGGTCAGATACAACACAGTGTATGACACTAAACACTGCATAAGACCAAGCCTATAAATACAATGATTACTATAAAATCAGACTTAACAAGAGGAATGATAGGCTCCCTGCTGTATCTTACAGCGAGCCGACCTGACATTATGTACTCTACTTGTTTATGTGCATGCTATCAATCTGAACCCAGGGAATCCCATCTGACCGCTGTAAAGCGAATTTTCAGATATCTAAAAGGAACTCCTAACCTCAGTCTTTGGTATCCCAAAGACTTAGGGTTCGATCTTACAGGATATTCTGATAGTGATTTTGCAGGTTGTAAACTTGATAGAAAGAGTACCACTAGTGGATGTCAACTCCTAGGAGGAAAGTTGGTAAGCTGGACAAGGAAAAAGCAAAATTCATTGTCCACTTCCACAGCTGAAGCTGAATATGTAGCCGTTGGAAGTTGTTGTGCTCAGGTCTTATGGATGAGAAATCAACTATTGGACTATGACCTTCAACTATCAAAGATTCCAATCTATTGCGACAGCACTAGTGCTATCACTATAGCACATAATCCAGTGCTACATTCAAAGACAAAACACATAGAGATCAGATATCATTTTATCAGAGATCATGTGATGAATGGTGATATTGAACTTCACTTTATTCCCACTAACTATCAGCTTGCTGATTTATTCACCAAACCTCTTGATGAGACAAGGTTCAACTTTCTCATCAGTGAGCTTGGAATGTTGAATCTCGAAGAATAATTCTTCAACGTTCATGCATTATGTCACTGATTCTAAGTTCCCCTTTATCATTCTACCTTTGATCAATATTCTGACTCTCAGGTATGTTCTCTCCATCTCCACAACTGAATCTTCATTCTGTTAAGATTTTTTTTCAAAATATAAACATTAATCACTGAATTTTCTTCAAATGATTAAAAGCTTTTTGATAAACAAAATACATTGCTGATATTTCTCATCAGTAACCTTTCCCTGAAAGAAAAATCTATCGTTGCCTTTTCTTCAGCGATAATTTCAAAAAAAGACAAATGAAACGTTTTTCTCTCTCCTATGACGTCATTTGAACCGACAGTCCATGGCATGCTTTTCTCTGACACATTCGTCCGTTGCCATTCCATCCAATCAACTCCTTCAAACGTGTCCATGTCATGATGAGCATTTGTTTACCGCCTCATTCTCTCCTACTCTCAAACGTATAAAAAGAATGTTTTTCCATTCTTATCGTTTTTACGCTTTCTAGAATTCTTATTGAGCAAGAAATTCTCTCTCAAGCATTTGTATCTTCCTTCTTCAAGATTACCAGGTTACTTTGATCTTATTTCTATTTAAATCTTGTTAATAAAATACCATTTTTCATCATTATGGGTTTTCTATGAGATTTTTATCCTATAAAATCATTTTTTATTTTATTCTTCCAAAACCTTTAGTTTTCTTATTGTTCTTCATCTTTTCATTAATAACACTGTTTTTAATCTTCAAATATGTTGGTTTTTCTATGTTTCTTTCCTCAAATAGAAACTGTAAAAACCTTCTTTATTTTTAGACTCAACTCTTCTTCTACTCTTTTTATTTCCATACTCAGAAATGGCTCAATCCACTCTTGTCGCTTCCAAAAACGTCAAGTTCGCCATCACTGACTGTGAAATCCCCAAGAACAACCATCTTGGACGCCTAGACTTCGATGGAATCAAATACCCACACCTGGTGGAGGCTGCTAGGTTCCTGAAGCAATCTTGCATTGCTCATGCCCTAACTGTGGATCCCAAACCCTCCAAAACTCTACTTCAACAGTTTTGGTTCACCGCTGAAGAATCTACCATCACCAACAAGAAAGGTGAACAGGTTCCTGCCATCTCTTTCAGCATTGAACTCGGATCAGGGATAATGACTACTTTCGGTTTAAGGAAGGCTCTCAGATTTACTGACAAACCCAGGAGTGGGTTTGATGCTTTGCCCACTGATGCTGAACTCTTCCAGTTTCTGGACGCTATGGAATATTGTTGGGAACACAAGCCCCGAACAACCATTCCCAACAAGAAGCTGACTCTCATCAAGAAGGCAACAATACCTTCCCAACTGAACTTCATTTTTTCTCACTTCATTTAGTGCATGAGTGGGAAAAGTGGTTCCCTTGATCAGGCCAGCAAGGTATAGCTCCAGATGGCCTACTCGGTGATCGCTGGCAAAAACTTCGACTTTGCCACCGCTATCTTTGACGATCTTAAGTCAAAGATAGAGAAGACATAGAGGGATCCCAAGATCCCATATGTACGATTTATCTGTGCATATCTAAAGTTCCTCTACGCCAGCTTTTACCCCAGTACTGCTGATGGCTCTTCGCCAAAGTGGGTCAGCGTTCCCTAGAGGTCAACGCGCTGGAAAACGAGGTATGTATCTCTTCCCTACGCTCTCGTCTCTCTCTCTACACTTCTTCTACTTCAGCGGCTACTCAAAAGGTTCCTTCTTCTGCTACCCCTGCCGCTACCACCTCTTCCAAACGACCATCTGCTAGTTCCTTTGGTCCTTCGAAGAAGGCCAAAGTGACTAAGGAGACTAGCGCCACTAGTTTAAGGCCTAAAGAAGTTTCTCGACAAACTTCCTTGGATGATTTTGTGGTTCTCTCCCCCACATCCTCAGCTCTCACATCATTACCTGTGCCAGCGATCTCAGTCGTTGTCACAATATCAGTGACCCCACCCACTATTCCAATTCAACAAGCAACTGAGGTAACTACTCAAATCCCAACTTCTTCTATCCCCATCTCTAATCTCCCTATTTCATTGGTCTCTAACCCTTCTTCTCATATGCAGCAACCTCATGTTGCATTTATAAGACCTGATGCTCAAACTTTTGAAAGAGACATGTAATTTTTCAACTTGTTTGAACAATCAGGTATACCTAAAAACGCCAATACATCTTCCTTCTCCCCAACTAAGCCTGTTACTCAGACGCTATCTTTTCTTACAGGTCCTAGTTTGGCAACTGTTGACTCCAATGTCAATAGTTTGAGTGAAAAAGTGGTTTCTCTCACCAACTCCATCAACGGAACCACCAGCGCGGTCAATACTGCTGGTGAAGAGCTAAAGACGTTGACATCTTCCTCCTCAACCAAAGCTGAAGCCTCTCAAATCTCTGCTCTTCAAGACGAGCTTGTCAAAGTGAAGGAGGATACTAAGCGAAAGTTCGATGCTCTATCATCGAAGGTTGATTGCTACACAACTCTTATACAACAAGTCCTCGACAAGCAGAATGCACAAGCTCCAACTCCATCCCCTTCCTTCACATCAGATGACCGCACCTCTCTGAACTTAACTGTTGAATTCATTCATCAAGCTACTTTAGATATATCCCAGTGATTGAAGAAAGGCTGGATAGTCTAGAGGATGAAGTCCAAAAGTTGGCCATTGCACAACCTTCCTCTCCTTCTAACGTTCTCTCTGCCCCTGATAGTGACAAAGAGGGGGAGAAAGCTGCAGAAGAAAATAAGGATGAAGAAGTTGCTGAAGCTGCGGTTCAACAGGAAGAACCTCCCTCTCATGTTGAGGGGGAGAAGGTTGCTTCCAAATCCCCTCCTTCTTTTGAAGCCTTAGTCGAAGAAGAAGAGGATGAAGAAAAAGAGGAAGAAAATCTTGATCTTCAAGATCAAGAGGAAGAGCAACCTCATCTAGAAGATGATGATGACGATGAAGAGGATCCATCCTTGTGGTGTTCTGCAGCCGTCTCATCTTCAGTGATAACCTCGAAAGAGGGTGTCACAACTGGGGGGAGTCATGGAACATCCTCAGGAACCCCTTCCCAAAGCAAATCTAAGGGTGTTGTTGCTGAGGGAAGCCTGAAGACAGTTTCACTATCTGAGGAGAATCCTTCTCAGGTATGCCTTTCACTTGTTCCCATATCCTACTACAAATTCCCTACCCTTGCTTCCTTCTAGCGTTTATCTTTCCTCTTCCCAAAATAAACACTAACTTTGTTTCTTTCTATTTTCTGATCAGACATTTCTCTCTCTCTTGCTTAAGGGTAAAGAACTACAAATAATCCCAGCCGTTGTAGCTGATGATCAAATAATCCTAATCTCTGTAAGAGAGATTGATGAAGAAGATGAAGAAGAAGAATGCCTACAACATCCAGGAAGGCCCTCTAGACCATCTCACTGGTCAGAGGAAGAGATGAAGAGAAGAACAGAGATGATCTCTCATCTAGAGAAACAACGACTGAAGGTCCCTACTCAATCAACAGATGTAGAGTTCCTGACTGAAGCTGAAATCGAAGAATCTGACAGGGCTGAGAAGCTGATAGTTGATTGTCAAAGAGATGCCTCTCTTGCTCTCAAAATTCAGTCCTCTCAAGTCAAAGACAAGAAGCTGAAGAAGAAACCAGTTGAAGTCCAGGCTGCTTTTTTGAAAGAGATTGAAGAGGAGCGCTCAAAAGAACAATCGCTCAAAAGAACAATCGCGATAGAACAATCGAATGGTGCAAACACAAAATCGACTATCGCTCTGACCCAATGAAGATCACAACCGTTGTCATCTCAGGGAGAAAGAAGAAGGACCGAGTTTCTGTCACTATGGAGATTACTAGAGAGGATGGAAGCTGCAAGGCCAAGTTCGTGTCAAAGCTGGAAACCTTCGGTTACATGGAATGGCTAGAGTTCAAAGATGCTCTGAAGAAATCCAAATCAACCAGCAGAGTCTATGTCGAAGGCATCTTAGAAACCCTCATCAACAGAGTCACTACTGTGTTAAAAGTACCATCTGCTCTTCCTTCCAAGCCAAGGCAACTCAAAAGAAAGCTTGTCTCCTCCTTTTCTGAAAATGTCGCAGTGATAAGAAACGAAACCTCCATCAAATTCTCAAGAGAAGCTCTGTTCGGTCCTCCTCCTGATCTTTCAGTTCTCGATCTATCTCTGCCCCCTGGTGGACCATATCTTGCTGGACAAGTACTTAAAGAACCTTTTGGAATCTTCTTAAGAGATGACGAAGAACAACTCAGATTCCAGAGAGTCTCTGAAATCCCTATCTGTCCCCTCAGTCTTCTCAAGGATCTCCTATGATCATGGTGTGACTACTCTCCTTCAGCTGAGCAAATCAAAACAATCATCGACAAAGAATCTTTAGAGCGAAGGCAGAAAGGAGAAGAAATACCTGAGTATATGATCAATCCTCCAAAATCTTCTTTATATAGCTAATAGATTAGTTTCCTATTTCTTGTAATCTATTACTAAAACTTACAGTAGTTAGTTCCTCACTTGTACTTGTAATTTTCATACCTTGTAATTCTTTCCTTGAATTAATGAAAATTTCAGTGAAGTAATCAACTCTACCAGTACTGTAAAAGATCCCTCAAAATAGTAATTGGGACGTGTATGTTATGAGTTCTGATTATTCGTTATTTTGAACTTTGAAGTAATTTTCTTCAGTTACTTTGTCATTATCAAATAGGGGGAGATTGTTCATCTAAACTCTCTCAGTGATTTGATAACGACCCTCTTCTATACTTAGTGAAAATTACGTTTAATATGTATTAGTGTTTCACCATCAACGATCAGTCTGAGTTTATTCAGTTATCGCTGATAGTATCTATTATAAACATTTCTATGTATTAGTGTTTCACTATCAGCGATCAGACTGATTCTGTTCAGTTATCGCTGATAGTTTCTAATGTAAACAGTAACGTAATCCCTGAAGACAAGTCTCGCGTCAACAGATATTTATAGCTGAATCTGTTAGAGCATGAAATAGTTGGATACAAGATCAAGAAGTCAAAAGTCAAAGTTCAAGAAGTCAAAGCTGAGAAAGTCAACTCTCATTAAAGTCAAAGTCTATTTGTAACAAAGTCAAAGTTTATTGTTTTGTATTTTAGTTATTGGTAGAAATAACTTTCTATTTCTGTTTTGTAAGAGAGGTATTCAGTTGTAAGAAATCTTGAACAGAGTTATATTCGAGAGAGAGATTTGTAGAAAGAGAAAGAGAGGGTTCTAGAGATAGAAAGTTTGTAATTGAATTGAGAAGTGAAATCAAAACAGGTAATTGTTTGAATTTGTTTGTTTGATTAATTGTTAGTGATTAGAAACTAGAATCTGGAACACACAATTGGTATCAGAGCAGATCCAATAGTGAAATCAGATCAAGAAATAGAAAAAGTGTGGTTCGACACTGTGTTCTTGAGTTGAGAATTGAATTATGAGTTTTAGTGGGAATTAGGTGTTGTAATTGATCAGGTTATGATTGCTAATTGAATTATATCGAGTTTGTATGGTTTAATTTCAGTATTGCACTGTAATTTTCGTAAATTTGAAGATTTTGTATGTTTTTAAGTTCACGAGTCTTTATCACTGTAAATTGAATCATTTTGGTTTAATGTGTATTTGATTGTAAATTTCAAGCATTGTAACCTGTTCTTGAGTTGAAATTGAGTATAATTGCAAAGTTTTAAGATCAAATTTGAAGAATTTGATCGATTTCAAGATGAAAGGCTCGAAAAAGTCAAGAACACGCAAGGATTTCTGAAGAACGCGCAAGATCTTCAAAACACGCATGTTCATCCGCAAGAACGCGCAAGTTGAAGAATTTGGTCTCAAACGCGCAAGGTGTTATCTGCGAGTTCTAGTAACGCGCAGATCTAAGTCTGCGAGTTTGAAATTTGGGAAAAAGTTTTTAAGTGTTGAAACGCGCAAGTAGACACTTGCGAGTTCTACAAACGCGCAAATCGAAGGGTGCGAGTTTGAGCCGGAATAGTGATCTGCGAGTTTATTCGATCCGCGAGTTTGGTCGATCTGCGAGTTTGCGAGTTTGGTTGATCTGCGAGTTTGGTCAAAATGCGCTAGTAGGGACTAGCGAGTTTTTCAAACACGCACGCCTCTATATGCGAGTTCACCAGTGAATAGTGTCTTGCGAGTTTCTACGACTAGCGAGTTTCATTGACTAGCGAGTTTCTCAGAACATGCAAGTCTTTGCGTGCGAGTTTCACAAACGCGCAAGCTTAAGCCTACGAGTTTCTTAGTAAACAGTTGTTTGCGAGTTTCAGCGTCTGCGAGTTTCATATTTTAATAGCAGGACCCCCGTGCTAAGTCTGCGAAGGGGGACATATTTCTGGTTGTGATCAAAATTCCTGAATTTCTATTTCAAGATTTCTTGTATTTTTGTGATTTCATATTTTGGACTAACGATCTATTCTAGTTTCTTATTGTATATTTTTCAAACAGGTACATACAAGATGACTTCCAGAGACGCTCTCTCAATTGGAACTGATGTCAAGCCTCCGGTGCTCTTCAAAGGAGAATATGAACAATGGAGAGATAGATTTTTGGACTTTGTTGATAGAAAATCAAATGGAGAGAACATTCTGAAATCTATCACAGAAGGTCCAATGAAGAAACCTACTGAGGAGATTCCTACTATGGTAATGATTCAGATGGAGCTCCGAGAACAAGGAGAGTGGATAAAAAGTATGCTAGTTTTTCTGATGAACAGAAGAAAAGGTTTGATGCTGATAAACAAGCCAGATCTTTGCTTTTACAAAGCATGACAAATGAGATATATGTGAAAATGGATAGCTACAATGAAACTGCCAAATCAATGTGGGATCAATTAAGAAAAATGATGTTGGGTTCTAGAGTTGGAAACCAAAGGAAGGTAGCTAACTGCATAAATAGCTACGAAGAATTTAGAGCAAAAGAAAATGAAAGCTTGGAAGAAACCTATGATAGGTTTGTGCTTCTTCTGAATGAGCTTTCCAAGAACAAGGTCAACAAGCAACAGATTGAGAACAATGTAAAGTTTCTCAGCATATTGAAACCTGAATGGAAAGAGCACACACGAAGGATGAAACAAATGAAGGATTTGAGCGAAATACTACTACATGAAGTCTACGAGACTCTGCGACAGAATGAAGAAGAGGTAGAAGAGAAAAGAGCTGAGAAAAAGAAAAGTTTAGAAAGCTGTTGATCCTATAGCATTAGTAGCTGGAGAGAAAGAGAAAGAAAAGATAGAGAAGAAGAATAAGAAGAAGACAGTGGTATTTAGTTCTGAATCAGAGTCTGAATCTGATGGAGATGATGGAGAAAGTCTCAAGCAGGCTATGCTATTGTTAACCCGTTCTTTCCAAAAGAAGTTCTACAAGAAGCCGGGATCCAATTCGCAGAGATATTCTTCATCAAACTCAAAGAACCACGAGCATAGAGAAATAGTGGAAGGAAATAGAATGATTGAGAAAAAGCCAGAAGAAAAGACGAAGTATGTAAATGATTACACAAGTACTGAAAAGAAGACGGCTTATGATCTGATCAAATGCTACAACTATGGCAAGTTCGGACATTATGAAAAAGAATGTCGGAAGCCAAAGGTTCGCAACTCAGAATATTATCAAAACAAATTGCTCTTGGCCAAACAACAAGAAGCTGGCAGTGCATTAATGGCTGAAGATGAATATTGATTGGATCATTCTGATGAGGAAGAACAAGAAGAGACTGCTCATCTATGCTTGATGGGAAAAGAAGTGAAAAATGATGATTCAGATGATGAGACTGCTGATACGGTAATGAACTTAACTGAAAATGATTTCATGACCAAAATGGAAGCCATGAGGGTCGAATTTCAAGATCTTCAAAATAAATTGAAAAAGGAAAAAGACAGAGTTGCTAGGAGAAATGAAAAGGTCTTTGAGCTCAACACGTCAGTTATTGAGAATAAAGATTTAATTGATTCTCTACGCAAATCTGCTTCTGTTTTTCAAAGTGAAAAAGATTGTTTTGAAGGTAAGATTTCTGAATTGCAAAAACAATTGTTTAAATCTGATTCTGAAAAACAAGAATGTGTTCTAAAATCGTTTAAACTGCAGGTTGAGAACAAAACTCTAGAGAAAAAGGTAAATGGTTTGGAATCAAAATTGTATCTTAGAGGCCAAACAGATCAAACTATTTTTTTGAATACACCTGATGAAGATGTTGATTTTAAAGAAAAATGGGGATTAGGGTTTGATAATCCTCATTACTTAGAAAAAGCTATCAGAAAACAGCCAGGTCTATAAAATGCAAATTATATGTATGCGGCTGATGAATATCCTCATTTGAAACCCAAATTTATCACCAAAGCATCAAAAGAAGTTGAGGAAAAAGAAGATGAGAAAAGAATGAATTCGAAGAAAATGCAACTACCATTCTGTTATGAAAGACTGAATGATAGTTATCTTTCTAAAACACCAAAATTTCTTTCAACTGATTATTTTGCTAGTTATTCTTCGACTGAGATGGAGGCAAAACCTGTTCAAGCCAAAATTTATGTACCTGCACTTGTCTTAGAGAGCAAAATAATTGAGTTAGAAAATATTTTATTTGATGAAAGAATTTTGAGTGATCTAACACAAAACGTATTTTCTACAGTATTAAAGAATACATATTTTATTTGCAAATCTAAAGTGTGTTCTACATCTTCAAAAGTACCTCAAACTTCTAAGACTGATTTTGATGATCTATTTGAGTCTGCAAATGATTTTCTAAATTCTGATGAAGGGTGTATCGAGGAAATTGATATGTTTGACTTTACTGCTCAACTTCCAAATCATTCTACTTTTATCATAAATGGAAAAGTTTTACCAAGTGTACATGAGAAAGGTGAATCATCAACTAAGGTTGGTGAATCAGTTTCTGGGAATGCTGATTACTATGCTAATGGTAAGAAACATAAGAAACAGCATTCACAGAACAAGAATAACACTGGTAAACGCAAGAAAAATCAATCTCAGAAATCTGATTTTCCTAATAAATCTAAATCTTTTGTTTCAGATATAAGGAAGAAAAGGTCGAAAGCGAGAACCAAATGGCGACCAAAAAGGAAGGATGATGAGATAACTGAATCAGTTTCTGATAATTCTTGTACTAGATCTGATAGTAGTGATTTTGATGTAGTTGGTCAATATGATTCTCATAAACAAAACCTTGTAACTTCTTACAAGCGTTATTCAATAAAGCAATTGATTCAATTATCTCCTATTACTACTAAATCTTATCATTATCGGAGAAATGATTTTGCTTATTCTCATAATTCTTCTGATTGGTATGGATCTTATTATGTTTATTCTTCGATATCAAATTTTTTTAAAGGTTTTCAAAAGGATAGAGGGTTCATTTTCAAGTGGATACCAAAATCTTATGCTAATCTGTTAGCACCCGTTTTTAAATGGGTACCTAAATATATTGTTTCCTGATTTCTCTTGCAGACCCGACATATGTGGTACTTGGACAGTGGATGTTCCAAGCATATGACTGGGTAAAAAGCTTTATTGTCTAATTATACGGAGAAATTCAGTGGAAATGTCAGATTTGGAAACGATCAGCTTTCACTAATCTTAGGATATGGTGACATCATTCAAGACAACATAACGATTAAGAAGGTGAGTTATGTTGAAGGTTTAGGGAACAACTTGTTTAGCATCGATAAATTCTGTGACAAAGGGTTAGAGGTCAACTTCAAAGCTAGAAGATTTTCGGTCTGTTCTGAAGACGGCACAGAACTCTTAGTAGGCAAGCGAAAGACAAATCTCTACACCATCAATCTTTCAAAGGTCCAGAATGACAGTCAAGTTTGCTTAATATCAAAAGCCTCGATGCAACAAAGTTGGCTTTGGCACCGACGACTATCACATCTGAATTTTTGTTATATTAACAAGTTGGTTAGTGGAAAATTGGTAAAAGGACTTCCTGAGCTGAAATATGAGAAAGAACATTTATGTGCTGCATGTGAGAAGGGTAAGATGAAGAGAGCTCCGCATAAATCGAAGCCTGAACCAAGCACTAGTTCTCCGTTAGAATTGTTACATATTGATTTGTGTGGTCCAATGAGAACTCAGAGTTTGGGTGGAAAGAAATACGTGTTGGTTATTGTGGACGATTATTCAAGATACACATGGGTCAACTTTCTTCGATCAAAAGATGAGACACCGGAAGTTCTCATTACTTTCTTAAAGACGACCCAAGTGAATATGCAAAGACACGTCAAGTTTCTTCGAACGGACAACTGCACAGAGTTCAAAAACAAGACAGTTGAAGAATATCTCGAATCGGTCGGGATATCACATCAGTACTCTGCTGCTCGTGCGCCTGAACAAAATGGAGTAGTCGAAAGGCGAAATCGAACGCTAGTCGAGGCCGCTCGGACTATGCTTAGCCAATCGGACTTACCTCTATTCTTGTGGGCAGAAGCTGTGTCGACTGCATGCCATACTCAAAATCGATCCATGATACATCGCCGTTTTCAAAAGACTCCATATGAGCTGATCAACAACAGAACACCAACAATCAAGTATTTTCATATATTTGGGTGTAAATGTTTTGTGCTTAACGACAAAGACAGTCTGAATAAATTCAGTGCTAAGGCGGACGAGGGTATCTTCATTGGTTATTCTTCAACATCGGCATCATATCGTGTTTATTTGAAAAAGTCAAAGACAGTTGTCGAGAGCGTGAATGTAACATTCGATGAAGAGAGGGCTTCTGAACAACTTAGTTCAGAACCCGTGATCACTGGAGTATTAGCTTCTGGGCAGATCAGTCCAGAACCTGCTTCTACAACGAATAATTCGAATAACGCTTCTACATCTATTTCACATTTATCTGATTTAGATTTGTTATTTGAATTATTTTATGATGAGTTTCTAGGATCTAATTTGCCTAAATATGTTGTGACTGACAGGTCTGAAGACACAAGTTGCAATCATCCAGTCACTTCAGAAGTTATAACTGAACCTGTATTCCCCGTTCAGTCAGAAACTCATGTTCCATTGAATACTCCTACAGTTGAAGATGTACAAGTAAATGCTGAGCCAGAAGTAACTGTTTCAGTTGGGTGTGATATATTGTCTACTCAACAGCCAGAGTTTGTTGTTCCAACTGATGCTTCTGCACCTGAAACTTCAACTGCAAACCTCCCTCCTATTATTCAAACTGAAGAGCCTGATAGTGGATTTTTAGATGATGATCATGATCAATCTTCATCTACTCCACTCCATCATGAGCATCGCTGGACAAAAGAGCATCCATTACATCAAGTAATTGGAGATCTCAACAAGCCTGTACAAACTAGGTCAGCGACTCTTAATCAATGTATGCATGACTCATTCCTCAACAAGATAGAGCCCACGCGAGTATCAGAGGCTTTAGCTAATTCGGATTGGGTATCTGCTATGCAAGAAGAATTAAATCAGTTTGAAGCCCTGAAGGTCTGGATATTAGTTCCAAAACCGGAACGTAAATCCGTGATTGGCACTAAATGGGTATTCACGAATAAAAAGGATGAAGATGGTATTGTCATTAGAAACAAAGTTAGACTTGTTGCCAAAGGTTACCGGCAAGAGGAAGGCATAGAATACGATGAGACGTATGCTCCAGTAACGCGTATAGAGGCAATCCGCATGTTTCTAACCTACGCAGCTCATAAGAATTTTACAGTCTTTCAGATGGATGTGAAAACAGCCTTTCTGAACGACATTCTTAAAGAGGAAGTATATGTGTCACAACTAGAAGGGTTCGTCAATCCAGATAAGCCAGATCATGTTTATATCTTGAACAAAGCCCTCTATGGTTTAAAACAAGCCCATCGAGCATGGTATGATGTTCTATCGAAATTCTTGGTCAAGTCAGGCTTTTCCAAAGGTAAAGTTGATACCACTTTGTTCATCAAAAAGGAAAAAGCCGATATCATACTTATTCAAATATATGTTGATGATATAATATTTGGCTCTACTAATCCTAAATACTGCAAAAAAAATTCTAACCTCATGGTGTCACGTTTTCAAATGAGTATGATGGGAGAGATGAATTTCTTTCTCGGATTACAAGTTAAAGAGTTTTCAACGGGGATTTTCATCAACCAAACTAAGTACATTTTGGATATTCTTCGGAAGTTCAATATAGAAAATTGTAAACCTATTGGAACCCCGATGGCACCAGGTACTAAGATTAGCACTGATCCTTCGGGTAAAAGTGTTGATGTTAGAACTTATAGAGGTATGATAGGATCGTTAATGTATCTTACATCTAGTAGACCAGATATTATGTTTTCAACATGTTTATGTTCTAGATATCAGGATGCTCCTAAAGAATCCCATTTGGCTGCTGTCAAAAGAATTTTAGGTATCTTAAGGGGACTGCAGATCTTGGTCTGTGGTATCCTAAGGATACTGGTTTTCAACTGACTGCCTATTCAGATGCAGATCATGCTGGTTGCATGTTGGACAGAAAGAGTACTTCAGGTCACATTCAATTTCTTGGAGACAAGCTCGTTAGCTGGGCATCAAAGAAACAATTATGCGTTTCCACATCGACTGTTGAAGCAGAGTATGTAGCTGCTGCCAGTTGCTGCTCTCATGTCCTGTGGATGCGAACACAACTACGAGATTATGGATTCAAGTTTGACAAAATTCCAATATATTGTGACTCGAAGAGTGCAATCGCGATATCTGCTAATCCTGTCCAGCATACGAAAACCAAACACATTGATGTCAGGTATCATTTTATTAAGGATAATGTAGAAAAAGGAACAATTGAACTTTATTTTGTAAAAACAGATTATCAACTTGCAGATTTATTTACCAAACCCTTAGATGAAAAGAGATTTAATTTTCTTGTCTCTAAGCTTGGTATGTTAAATATTAAGACGTAATCGGTTGTTACCTACTAAAGTTACGAATTTTTATTTTTCATCATTTTCTTTATCTTTATGTCTGAAGGATATCTGCACTTTAATTGTTTGCTCATGATCTCAGGGGGAGTAAGAGAAGATTTTAGATGATATACATTATTTTGAGGGGGAGCATAACTAATTTATGCATTTTGATTAACTGACAAATTTTTGTGATGCATGATTTTAGGGGGAACATATAATACCAAAAGGAGTAAGACTATGATTTCTGATTACTCAGATCAGAACTCGTACTGTTAACTGTTTTACTGCTTTATGTCTTTTAATTTTTTTTTTGTTGTGAATAAAGTTTCTTTGACATGACTTTAAGACTTATGCAGGATGATAGAAGCTGACAAGATCATATCTTAATGACTTCAGCTTGACTTCATGAGATTTAAGATTGCGCGAAACGGTAAATTTCTTATCTTAATCTCAAATGTATCTGAAAGAAGGACAACTTTCAGATATAGAAAACATGTTCTGAAATGTTCAAACCACTTCCCGATTCTTAAAAAGATTTCATGAATTGGAAGTGTGATTTTAAATGTTTTCATTTTCATTCTGAGCTTCAAACATTAATAAACCGTGTGTTTCCAAAGATAAATACTTGCGTATTGTCTTTTCTACATATTTTCAAGTATTCACACACATTGGTTTAATTTTTGATCAAATTGTTCTTACCATGTCTCATATTGAAACATATTTTCGATGGTAAGACACCCCGCTTGTACTTTAAAGAATTTTGAGCGATATTTCATTTCGAAACGTCATTTCAAGAATGTCTATATTTTTGTTTCGTATAGACAATATCCATTATTCTTGACCATAAGCCTTAATTGATATATAATTCATTGCTGATCATTTTTCATACAATGTCAGATTTTCAAACAAGTTTCTTGCTTTTATGTTCATTCATTCAATATACTTGTTTGCAAATACTTCAATGTTTAAAATGCTCAAATCTTAATGATTATAGTTTATGAGCATACATTCGTCTGACATTTGTATTTTGAGCTTTAACTCATAAAGTTAAATCATTTTGAGCAACACATGCTTTATAGAAAATTTGGGTTCTTTGTGCTAGGAATTAACTGAACTTCTATGAAATCACGTTAACCAGTGATTTCTACCCAAGAAGTTAATCCATAGAGATTGAGTGTGAGGAGTCTAAAAGAAATGGGTGTGGGAGTGATGAGGTAAAATAGAAAAGAGAGTTTGGTTAGTAGTGAGCTTAATGAATAAAAGAAAGAGGGTGTGAGAACAGAGTAAAAAGAATATTAAACTCTGCACCAAATACTTTCTGAGTCGGGCAACCACATTACTAGCGTTTCACAACTCTTTGGTGAACGTTATTGAAACAGGCAACTAGCCCATGCCAACTCTTGACTAAACCCCACCAGCTACTCATTTTCTTCTCAAAAAGAAAATGTTTCACATTTTCAAGCGGACGCAGCATATAATCTATCTGGTTTTCATTTGGAAAATCTGGATATTGAAAAACAAGGAAGTCTGCCCCACCTTCGCACTTCAATCATGCACATTGAGTCTGTGTTTATCTACTGTTGTCTCAGTGGTTTACACGATGTTGAGCCTTTATAAGCAATTATTCGTGCTTAATTCTTTCTACACTTTCACGAACACACAAAGAATTTGTTTCTTTGTCATAACATTCATAGAAATTTCCTTTGTGGTATTTCGATGATTGGATGGAAGCCCTGGGGAAGTGATCATCAAAAAGCTCCTTCATATTGTGTATTCGTTACACACAGTGACTTCGTGTTACTGACAGGCATTCTAACTGATTCATTTGTTGATTCAGGAGTTACATATTATTATTTTTGTCTGGATTTGCAAAGATCTAGATGAATACTTGGTTATGGATCACAGAATCAGAGGATCAATTTGACAGATCAGAATGGTCAAAGACATTTCTTGGACAAAGTTTTGATGATATCGATGCTTAAATCATCAAAAAGGGGGAGATGGTATCAAGAAATGATAAAGTTTTGAGAGATGTTTTTAAAGAAATTTTCAAGACAGAAGATTCAAAGAAAAGATTTGAAGAAGATCAAAGAATTTCTGAAGTTATACTGAAATTTTCTTTGAAGATTATTTGCTAAAGCAATCCGAGCTGATTCTGAAGATAATTTCTTTCCAAAGTCTGAAAGTGTTTTTTGAAAGTTTTGGGGAGATTGTTAATAGTTTGAAGACAGTTTTGGAAAGAATGTCGTTAAAGAAAAAGGGGAGTTTGTACTGACAGAGCTTAAAAGTGAAGACTTAATTGCTAGATCTTTCAACAAGTGATCTTGAATCCAAAGGGGGAGATTGTTAGGGCATGAAATAGTTGGATACAAGATCAAGAAGTTAAAAGTCAAAGTTCAAGAAGTCAAAGATGAGAAAGTCAACTCTCATTAAAGTCAAAGTCTATTTGTAACAATGTCAAAGTTTATTGTTTTGTATTTTAGTTGTAGGTATAAATAGCTTTCTATTTCTGTTTTGTAAGAGAGGTATTCAGTTGTAAGAGATCTTGAACAAAGTTATATTCGAGAGAGAGATTTGTAGAAAGAGAAAGTGAGAGTTCTAGAGAGAGAAAGTTTGTAATTGAATTGAGAAGTGAAATCAAAACAGGTAATTGTTTGAATTTGTTTCTTTGATTAATTGTTAGTGATTAGAAACTAGAATCTGGAACACACAAAATCGAAGACGAAGCTACTGAACAAAGACAAGTCTACTAGTGACCTGATGCGGATATCAGTGAAGCAAAGACAACTCTACTTATACGTGAAGGAACATGAGGAATAGCTTCAACGATAGCTGAACTTCTTTATCTCTGAAGCAAAAAGATATTCAGCGATCAAACGATCACGAAGCTTATGCCTCAAGTCTCCTTTTGTCTTACCTTACACAACCAGTACGAAGTGTCAGAACGGACATCCCTCTGTCACAAATCGTACAACAAATCTGTCAACTACACTGTTCATGATACGGCCGAAAGCATGTCTCCCAAAAGTCAGACTATCAAAGCCAATCACTAAATGACACGTGTAAAGTACCCTGCCATGCATTTAATGCTTAGGGTATAAATAGAAAGATCACCTCTCCATCTGAGTGTGTGCTCTATTCTTGAACCAATATAGAAACCTTTGTTTTCTATACTCTCTAAATCTCTCACTCTCTATATTCTTGTGCAACCATCTTAGTGTTTCTTAAGTTTGTTTAGATTGAGTCTTACTTAATCTTATTCCACAACAGACTTGTAAATTGTGTTTGATTTATCAATAAACAATTTATTAAACTTTAATTTATGTGTTTGTATTCAACCCCCCCCCCCCCTTCTACAAACTTGTTAAGCACCTTCAAGACCAACATGTTCAACAACGCCATTCTGTTGCGGTGTGTGAGCAGCCGAAATATTATGAGAAATCCCAACTGATTGTAGATAACTTTGAAGAGTCTCATTCTTGAATTCAGTGCCCTTATCGCTTCGCAACTTCTTAATAGGCAATTGTAACAGAACTTGCACTTTCTTGATGAAAGCAATTATTAACTCTGGCGCATCTTATTTGGCTGTTAGAAACTCCAACCATGTATATTCGGGATACTCATCAATCGTAACCAAGATATACTTTTTACCGTTGATTGATTGAGTACGAATCGGGCCACAATGGTCCATGTCTATCATTTCAAGTGGTGATCTTATGGGAACTTCTTTTCATCTTTCCCATTTCGCATGTAGAACACAAAGAATCCTTCTCGAAATGCAATTCTGGAAGATCTTTGACCCTGCCTTTACTTGCCAACATGTTTATAGCCTTAAAGTTTTGGTAATAAAGATGACGATGCCAAATCCAACTTTCTTCCTTTGAAGCTTTAGCAATTAAGCAGAGTGATCGAGTTGCTGAAAGTGTTGGAAAATTAACCTCATATAATTTTCCATATCTTTCTGCTTTGAATACCTCATAACCGTCCGAATCTTCTATGTGACAGTGTGTCATAGTAAACCTGACTTGGTAGAGGCTGTCACAAAATTGACTTGTACTGAACAAATTGTGATCTAGCCCTTCCACATCGAGAAACTTCTAAATGGTCATAGAACTATTTTTAAGCAATTCGTATCCTTTGATGTAACCTTTAAGCTCAGAATTTGCGAACCCAACTGTTCCAGCAGGTTGTTCAACCTAATCATGCAATAAGTCCTTAAACCCCGTCATGTGCCTTGAGCATCAAGAATATATAAACCATAGATGACGGGCATGTAAAAGAAACAGACTTACTTTGCTTTAGGTACCCATATCCAGATGGGTCCATTCTTGTTAGCATGTTTCATCTTTTGAAAATCGTCAACCTTGCCTTTAACTCTCCATTCAAATCGAGGCTTAGGTAACCATTTCCAAACCATATTCACATTTAAATCAAGAAAATCTGTCTTCTTTGAAAAATTATTTGACTTAGTGTTGAATATATGAATTTGTTGTGCCGAGGCCTTAGAAAAGGATTTGACTATAGAAAAGCTTTTAACATTCTTAGACTTAGGAGGAATGGAGTGAAACGAAAAATAATTGCTACCATAGTGATTACATATAAAGTTCTTGCGAGCAAATGTCATGATTTTCGATTTATCAAATGTTTTACAATTATTGACACAAAATTGACATTTATTGATTTTAGAACTATTACATGAAAAACTATCATTACTAGTATAAACAACACAATCTTTTACACACTTTTCAGAAACAATTTCACAATCTTTCTTTTCACAAACTTTCCTCCTCCATTCTCCTTTCACTTTCCACTCAGATCTGAAAATCCAAAAGAAACTTTGTTAGTCGATTTCTTAGAGAGTGAATTATTTCTCTTAATTCCAGAAGTTTCTCCTTTCTAAAATACACTGGGCTATTTTTCAAAGCATGAAGAATAAACAACTGTTGGCTTAGCAAGTGTCACAAACTCCGGGTTTGATCTAACATTCCACTTTTTGTCATCAAACTCCTTTTGTTCAGATAAATTCTTCTTAAACAAATCATTTTTCAAATCATTAAATTGTTTACAAAGCTCTTTATTTTCTTCCAAAGATTTATCAAGTTTGAACCGAAGATCACAGTTTTCATGTTCAACTTCTTCAAGAGCCTTTTGTGAATCAGAGATTTGTTTTTCAAAATCAGATGTTTGATGAACAACGGGGTCAGATTCAAGCTTGTTAAAAATTGGGACAGGATCTGAAGAATTCATCATCTCTTCAAAAAGTTCTTCAGACATTTTCTCAACAGACTCCATTTGATTATCAGAATTTGTGACATTTGGAGACTCTTCTACCTTTGCTCCATTTGGAGATTCAGAAGCAATAGATTCAGAAAATATGATCTGATCACAAACATCAGTATCAGGTTCATACTCATCATACTGACATTTGATCTCTGGTATGATTTTATCTTCGTTGACTGATTCATTTGAAGAAGGTGGGGAAAATAATGATTTAAACTCTACAAATTCTAACTTTTTTATTTTTGTAGCTCTTATTTAAATCATTATATTTGAATCCCGCGGATTTAAAACTAGATTTTGAATCAGTGAAACTTGATTGATTATCATCTATTACTTCCTTACCTTTTGATGGAGTTTCAGATAAAGGAGTTTCAACTTTTACGAACGTGTCGCAAATATCTGGAATCTTCTTCACAATTGAACCCAATTTATCAAAGTTAAATAAATTCTCAGGGGCTCTTTTTAAAACATCATTTTCCGACAAACCTAACCCAATTTTGGATTATAAAAACGAACATCTTGTAGTTTGTTTCTGAGAAGATTCAGAGTTTTTTCAGTCTGTCCTCTTTTCAAATTTATATCCTCCAGTTGCTTAATCTTACAATACGCCTCGTTTCTTTCTTGAAAAAATAAACTTCAAATTTTATTTTGTATTCACCCTTTTCAGAGTTCAGATTAACTAAGTTCTTTTCGAGTTCGGTGATCTTAGTTTTGAAATCAATTTTTTCCTTTTCAAATAATCCTTTTCCTTTTCTTTGTCCTCAATCACAACTTTCAACAATGCATTTTCATCACAAAAAATCATCATTGACTGTTGTTCAAGGCTTAGTTTACTTTTCAACATTTCAAATTCAGATTCCATATTTTTAATTTGAGCATGTAAAGATTCAACTATCTCAGGAATATCAGATTTTTCACTTACCTCGGAGTCACCATCAGAATGTTCAGAAACATACTCAGCATCTTCCTCAACTTTTGCCATCATGCAAACTTGGGTAAAGTGGGATTCTTCATCATTAGAACTTTGGCACAACCAATTCTCTTCTTCTGCCATAAGCACTTTCCCTTCCTCCTGTTTCTTTACCAGCAGTAATTTCTTTGCATAGTACTCTGAGTTATTGATCCTCTTAAACTTGCAATCATTAGAAAAATGTCCAAACTTCCCACAGTTGAAACATCTTGCGCTTTGCAGATCTATCTTCTCTTATTTCTTCTCTTCTTTCCTTTCTTCTTTCTTTCCAAACTGGGGCTTGTACTTCTCACATTTATCTTTCTTGTAACTTTCAGACTTTGACTTGGAAAAATATTTCTTCTTACCAAAGCTCTTGTTAAACTGCTTGGTTATGAAGGCCAGATATTCAACAAACTTTTGTACATCTTCATCATAATTCACCTCAATCTCTTCCATCGATGACTCATAACTAAAGTTTGGAAGCTCAGACAAATAAGCTTTAGGCAGCTTTGACTTGGATTTTGAACCGGAACCAGAACCAAACTTACTCACTTTCTTTTCAGCAAGCAGATTTAACGACTCTTTCACCATTTTCTTCTCTTCACTCAGCATCTTTACTTCATCTTCATGATGTGGCAAAGTTGTAAAGATATCATTCACATCTTCAAGATCCATGTCTTTTGACATCTGAATATTGATGGCGTAGCTCTTCCATTCTGTATTAAGGTTCTTGATGAACTTATAGTTGATTTCCGACAACAACTTGTTCATGTCGTTCCGTCTTAAATCGTTCAAAATCACATTAAACCTAGTGTAGGTGTCTGCCAATGATTCACCCTCTTTTGCTCAAAAACCCTCATAAGCATTAATACTGTGATTAAGCTTAGCCTTAAAGGATCTGTTAGTTCCTTGAAATTGTCGTTCAAGCTCATCCCACATCGCCTTCGCTGAGTTACTACTATCTACACGGTTGTAGATGTCATTTGGGATAGCCATTGTCAAGTAAATGAAAGCTTCTTCATCTATCTTTACTCGCTCCTTCTCTCGTGCACTGAAATACTGGTAAGGCTTTGGCACATACCGAACAGGAATTTAAGGAGAAGTCTCTGTAGCTGGCTGTCCAAGAACTGTAACCACCGGATTCACTGGTCCTTCAATGAATGATTTCATGTATTCTCTGTTCTTATGATTCAAGAACTTAATCATTCGGCGTTTCCACTGAGGGTATTCTCCGATTGATAGCAATGGTGGTTTGGACTGAGACCCCATTGAGATCAAGTCTTTAGACATCTTGAAATATTGTAGAATAAGAGCTCGGAATGATCGTTAGTTCGAAAAATCAACAATTAACAACTCAGAAAAAATTTCAGAAAAATCTTCCAAAAAATTTCTAGGTTAGAAATCCTCACACCACTAAACTTCTTAGAATTCGCACACCACAAGAAAACTTCTCAAAATTCGCAGACCACAAGGAATTCGTATACCAAATGCTTAAGAATTCGCACACTTCCAGAAATTTGCACATCTTGCTATGCAAGTTCTAACAATTCGCACGCAACAAGATGCGAGTTCTATCTATTCGTACACAATGAGATGCGAGTTATGTCTCTTCGCACACTTCGAGATGCGAATTGTTGCCTTAGCCAAATATTCAATCTTTAAAAAATTTCACACGACACCTTTATACGAATTCCATACTTAACCAAAAATTCGATCTCAAACTTTTCGTATCGATACGAATTATGTACTTAGAAAAAAATGGAACTTTCTATGCGAAATCTCTAAGAATTCGTATGAAACACTATGTGAATTCCAGAATTCGTATGCTTTGCGATGCGAGATCCTCACTTCTCTTATCCTTTGAGATACAAAATGTTGCCTTAGACAAGTTTTAAACCAACTTCTCGTATATCAAGCTATGCGAAATTCTTCTTTTCGCACACAGGCATATGCGAAATCCACACTTTTCGTATCTAATGCCTTGCAAATTCCTCACTTAGCTTTTTCAAAAACCATGTCTCATGCGAGTTCTTGATATGAAAAATCAAGATCTTGCGAGTTCTTCAATGTTCGACTAAAAACCACTCAGATCGATCCAAAATCCATCAAAACTCTGAATTTGAGTCTGTAAATTCACCAATCTGTTCGCGAACAGTACTAGAAAAAATTAAAATCAAGAAATTACACACAAATTTACTCATGAATACATTTTGATCAACATACAGTGCACAAGACTCGACTTTTCAAAAAATCCCAAAAACTTCAAATTGAACAAAAATTACAGTGCAATTATGTTCAAAATCTATACAGAAAGTTTCTATATGATCAATCGATCATCACACAATCAAAATATTTGACAATTACAATACAAAATAGCAAATTCGATCAAGAATCAGTAAACAGGGTCTTAAGTCATCGTTTTGTTGAATTTCATCGAATTAAGCTCTAATACCAATTGAAAGTCCAGTTCCAAGATCACACGATCAATATTTTATTGATAGATCAAACATTAGATCAACTCCATTAATCCATATACCTATTTGTTGCATTTTCTCTCTCTAGAATTGGTATGCAATTCTTGATTTACAACAAAACCCTTACACTTTACAATTTTACACATTGACCCCTCATTTAATCTTGAATACAATATTGACTTAAGGACGACACCTAGTCCTGCCTCCTGGCATTTGAGGATCCAGCGACATGTAGTGTCTAAGTCGTGTTGTCGAGAGTTGCCACAAATTCCACTTGTACTTCCAGTTCTGGATTGAAGTCGGCGACGAATTCTGCTAGAACTTGCGACTTGATGGTTGTCCTTGGTTTAAAATCGATGTCGTAACTAATAAGGTAGATACTCCACTTTGCCAATCGACATATTAACTCTTGTTTTCTTAAGGCATACTTAAGAGAAAAGTTAGTTACGATAGTTATAAGATGTGCCTCAAAATAATGTCGCAATTTTTTGGCTGATGTAACTAGCGATAGTAGTAATTTTTCCATTGAGGAGTACTTGGTCTCAACATCTAGTAGTTATTTACTTACGTAGTAAATCAGAAGTTGTTGTTTTTCGTCCTCTCGAGTTAAGACGACACTTACAACGTTTTAACTGACAGCTAGATAGAGTTGAAGACTTCGTCATCTTTAGGTTTTGACAGCAAATGTGGTGACGTAATATATTCTTTTAGTTTTTGAAGCGAGTTGTCATGGTCGTCTGTCCATTCGAAGCCCCTATTTTTCCTCAAAACATTGTCAAATAAGTGATACTTCTCTAAGGATCGTGAGAAACCTGTTTAGAGTTGCGACTCGTCCAGTAAGTCGTTGGACTTCTTTGACATTTCGAGGTGACTTGATCTCCACGATTGCTTTTACTTGATCAGTATTGGCCTCAATACCATGTCGTGTGACCATGTATCCCAAGAATCTTCCCGCGCTTACTCCAAAGAAGCATTTTGTCGGGTTTAACTTCAAATGATATTCCCTGAGGATGTTGAACGACTTCGTTAGGTGATCAATGTGGTTTAGCACTTATTTTGATTTAACGAGGATGTCATCAATATAGACCTCCATTGTGTCCACCTAGATGTTCCTTGAACATCTTGTTGAATAGTTTTTGGTACATCGTACCTACATTTTTAAGACCAAAAGGCACGACTTTGCAGCAATAAATACCTTTGTCCGTCATGAAGGCAGTTTTTTCTTGATCGTCACGATGCATCAAGATCTGGTTATAGTCCGAATAGGCATCCATGAACGTTAGAAGTTCATGACCTGTTGTTGCCTCGACCATAACATCGATATGAGGTAAAGGAAAGGGATCCTTTGGACATGCTTTGTTGAGGTCAATAAAGTCTATGCATACTCTCCACTTCCTATTTTTCTTTTGTACAACCACGAGTTAGCTAGCCAGCCGGGATACTTGACTTCCCTTATATTTCCAGTCTTGAGTAAATTGTCGACCTCATCATTAATCACTTTGTTTCGTTCTGGAGCGAACATGCATCGTTTCTGTTTGATATTTTTAAACAAGGGATCGACGTTGATGCGATGTGAGATGACCTTGGGGTCTATGCCGACCATATCTTTGTGCGTCCAAGCGAAGCAATCGGCATGTCGTGCAAAAAAGATATTAATGATTTTTTTATAGCAGGGTCGAGGGACAAACCGATAAAGACGATTCAATCAAGTTTGTCCTGATCTAAGACGACTTCTTCTAGATGGTAGTCATCGACAGCTTCAGGACTGTCCTGGATCTGTAATTGCTAGATGTTCTGGTATCGAGGCTTCATCGTGACTTTGTAGCATTCTCGTGCGATCTTCTACTTGCTTTTGATCTCCTAGAATTCCCAAGGTGTTGGAAATTTGATCGTTAGATGATACGTTGAGGTGACGACTTTCATGTCATGAATCCACGGTCACCCTAGTATGACGTTATAAGCAGACGAGCAGTTGATAACACTGAACTTGGTTTGCTTGTTGACTCCTTTGGTGTATACTGGAAGAGTGATCTCTCCGATGGTATTAGCCATATCACCATTGAATCCTACGAGCACTGTCGAGCGTTGCACAATTTCTGCCTTGTCTATACCCATAGCTTTGATCATATTAAGGAAAATAATATTGGCGGAACTTCCTCTGTCGATCAGGATTCTTTTAGTCGAACAATTCCCAATCGTAAGTTGTATGATCAATCCATCGTGATGTTTCTGCCACGTAACACTGAGAACGTCTTGATCGAACATTATCAGAATGGCCTCTAGTTCCAATTAATGCTTCGGTCTTGACAACCTTGAGATCAGATGCTCGACAGGTCCACGGATGGCAGGCCTCTTAGCTACATAATAGGTCAATCCACATATGTCCGATCCTCTAGTCACACAATTTATGACCTTCGTGTGTTACTCGTGAGGTCGGTCGTACGTTAGTTCCTAGTAGATCTTGCAGATGTACCTTCGGTACTATCCAGGCTACTTCTCTTCGTAGGTCTATACAATCCTCCGTCGATTGTCCATGATCACTATGAAAGACGTACCATTTGGATTCTGTTTTTGAACTCTGTGCCGTTATCCGTTCTGAGAAGCTTGACTGGTTTTTGTAGATTCACTTGGATCGTCTTCAGAAATGTGATGAGTACTTCGGGCGTCTCATCTTTTGATCGTAAAAATTTGACCAACATGTATCGCGAATAATCGTCCACGATAACTAGAACATATTTCTTTCCGCCTAAGCTTTGCGTTCGCATAGGACCACAAAGATCCATATGCAACAATTCGAGTGGAGAATTGGTACTAGGTTCAGGCTTCGGTTTATGTGGAACTCTCTTCGTCTTTCCTTTTTCACACGTTGCACATAAGTGTTCTTTCACGTACTTGAGCTCAGGAAGTCCATTCACTAACTTTCCACTGACCAGTTTGTTTATGTAGCAAAAATTCAAATGAGAGAGTCGTGGATGCCATAGCCAGATTTGTTGCATCGAGGCTTTTGAGAGTAGACACACCTGATTGTTAGTCTGGACCTTTGACAAATTGATTGTGTAGAGGTTTGACTTGCGAGTACCGACCAAGAATTCCTTGCCGTCTTCAGTTCGTACAGAACACCACTTGGCCTTGAAATTCACCTCTAAATCTTTGTCACAGAATTGGCCAATACTGAATAGATTGTGTCCTAATCCTTCAACATAGCTCACCTTCGTAATCGTTATGTTGTCTTGAATAACATCACCAAATCCTAAGATCGGTGAGAACTGGTCGTTTCCAAATCTTACATTCCCGCAAAACTTCTCTGTATAATTAGTCAATAAATCCTTTTGCCCAGTCATATGCTTGGAACAACCGCTATCCAAGTACCACATATGACGGGTCTGCAAGAGAAATCAGGGAATAACAATTTTAGGTACCCATTTAAAAACGGGTCCTAACTAATTAGCACAAGATTTTGGTATCCATTTGAATATGGATCCTCTTTTCTTTTGAAAACTCTTTGAAACATTTGGTTTAGAAGAATAAACGTGACAAGATCCAAACCAATCATTAGAATAATGATGATAAGCAAAATCATTCCACCAATAAGTATAAGATTTAGTAGTAGATGGAGATAATTGGAACAATTGCTTTATGGAATATCGCTTGTAAGAAGTTACAAGGTTTTTATTAGTAGAAGCAACAGAACCAACTATATCAGACACACTACTATTTGATCTATTACAAAAATTATCAGGAATTGATTCTGCCTTGTCATCACTCTTCCTTTTAGGTCACCATTCAGTTCGCTCTTCCGACCTTTTCTTTCTTAAATCTGAAACAAAGAATTTAGATTTATTAGGAAAATCAGATTTCTGAGATTGGCTTTTCTTGTGTTTACCATTATTGTTCCGTTTATGTGAGAGTTGTTTGTTATATTTCTTACCCTTAGCATAGTAATCAACATTCACATAAACTGATTCACCAACCTTAGTTGATGATTCACCTTTTTCATGAACACTTGGTAAAGCTTCTCCATTAATAACAAAAGTAAAATGATCTGGAAGTAGAGCATTGAAGTCAAACATATCAATTTCCTCTACACACCCATCAACAGAATTAAGAAAATCATTTGGAGACGCAAATAAGTCATCAAAATTATCAGTTGAAGTTTGAGGAGCTTTAGAAAAATTAGAACACTTTATATATTTATTTTGAAAAACAGTGTTCTTTAACAAGTTGAAAATACACTTTGTTCTATATCTACCAAAATTATTTCTTCAGATAAAACGTTTTCAAGCTCAATTCTTTTGCTTTCTAGAATGAGTGGAGGAACATAAACTTTTGCATTTGCAGGTTTTGCCTCCATCTCTGAAACAGAATAGCTAGCAAAAGAATCAGTTAAAAGAACTTTTGGTGATTCAGAAAGGTAACTATCATTCAGCTTTTCATAGCAAAATGGTAGTTGCATTTTCTTTACGTTCTTTCTATTCTCAATTTCTTTGGCCTCAACTTCATCTGGTAATTTGGTAACAAATTTGGGTTTTAAATGAGGATATTTACCAGCAGCAACAAGAAAATCAAATTTATATAACGCTGGTTGTTTTCTGATGTTTTTTTTTAAGTAATGGGTGTTATCGTAACCGAGTCCCCATTTTTCTTTAATATCAGCCTCTTCATTGGGTGTATTTAGAAGAATAGTTTGATCAGTTTGACCTATAGCATGAAGTTTGGCTTCCAAACCATTTACCTTTTTAGTCAAACTCTTGTTTTCAGCCTGCAATTTAAGAGCTTTTAGTACAGATTCTTTATTTTCTAAATCAGACTTAGAAATTTTAGACTCAAAATCAGAAATCTTATTTGCAAAACAATCTTTTTCATTTTTAAAATCAGAAGCAGATTTGCGTAGAGAAACAATTAAATCTTTGTTCCCAATAACGGATTTATTAAGCTCAAAGATCTTTTGATTTCGCCTAGCAACTCTGTCTTTTTCCTTTTTCAGTTTAGATTGAAGGTCTTGAAGTTCGACCATCATGGCTTCCATTTTGGTCATAAAATCATTTTCAGTTAAGTTCATTACCTCATCAGCTGTCTCATCTTCAGAATCATCATGCTTATCTTCTTTACCCATTAAGCATAAATGAATTGTCTCTTCATTCTCTTCCTCGACATCCGAATGATCTAACCAATATGCGTCTTCAGCCATTAATGCCTTGCCAGCTTCCTGTTGCTTGGCCATGAGTATTTTATTCTTGTAGTATTCCGAATTTCGAACCTTTGGCTTCCGACAATCTTTTGCATAATGTCCAACCTTGCCACAGTTGTAGCATTTGATCAGATCATCAGTTTTCTTTTCAGTAATGGTGTAGTCATTCACATACTTCTTCTTATCTTCTGGCTTCTTCTCAACAACTCTTGTCTTTTCAAATCTTCTACCCTCAACTCTTTCTCTATGCTCATGATTCTTTGATTCCGTAGATGAATACCTCTGTGAGTTTGACCCTGTTTTCTTGTGGAACTTTTTATGGAAAGCTCGGGTCAGTAAAAGCATTGCCTGCTTGAGGTTCTCCCCGTTATCACCATCAGATTCAGAACCAGACTCAGAGCTAGAAATGACTATCTTCTTCTTTTTCTTCTTCTCTTTCTTTTCTTTCTCCGTCTCTCCAGCTACAAGTGTGATGGGATCGACAACCTTTTCAACTTTCTTCTTTTCAGCTCTTTTCTCTTCCACCTCTTCTTCATTCTGTCGCAACGTCTCGTAGACTTCATGAAGAGGGATATCACTTAAATCTTTCATCTGTTTCATCCTGTGGGTATGTTTCTTCCATTCTGGTTGCAGGATGCTGAGGAACTTCACATTGTTTTCAATTTGCTTCTTTGTGACCTTATTCTTTGAAAGTTCATTAAGAAGCAGTACAAATCTTTCATAAGTGTCCTGCAGACTTTCATTATCCTTCGCTTTGAACTCTTCGTAGCTGTTTATGCAGTTTACTACCTTCATATGGTTGCCTACCTTTGAACCCATCATCATTTTCTGTAGCTGATCCCACATAGATTTGGCATTATCTTTGTAACTATCAATCTTGATATAAATCTCATTAGGTATACTTTGAAGCAGAAGAGATTTGTCTTGTTTATCAACTTGTGACCGATTTTTCTGAGCGTCAGTAAGCTGATCAAGTTCTTTCAGAACTGTCGTTGTCTGAACTTCATCATCATCTGATCTATTATCCGCAGGAATTTTAGTAGTGGGAATCTTCATAGGACCTTCTATGATAGACAAATAAATGTTGTCTCCATTTGCGTACCTGTCGATAAAATCAAGGAAGCGATCCTTCCACTGTTCGTATTCACCTCTGAATAAAACATGAGGCTTGACATCAGACCCAATAGCCAGTGCTTCTCTTGAAGTCATCCTGTTTATGAAAATATGCAATAAGAAACTTGAAACTGACCGTTAGTCCAATAGAAATCACAAGAATATTGAATAACATTGAAATGAACTAAACAAATGAATTTCTGAAATTCACTAAGTCAAGAATTCGCAGGATACACTTAGAATTACAAAGAATTCGCAAGGTACACTAGAATCACAACGAATTCGTAGAATTCACTTAAAACACAAGGAATTCGCAAGATTAGAATTAGAATTTGCAAGCCAAAAGAAACAATCACAATTCGCAAGCAAGCAAGAATGTGATAAAATTCGCAAGACAGAGACTTACGAATCCTACACTTAGAAAAAATTTCAAAACTTTTCGTAAAATACTAAGAATTCGTAGATTACTCTTCTGCGAATTACAAGAAATTCGTAGACTAGTCTTATGCGAATTCTTGATACGAATTATGTCCTTGATAAAAATTTCTCGAAAATCTGCGAATTATGAGCAATTCTCAAAACAGAGTAATGCGAATTCTTAGAATTCTCAACACTCAGTAATACAAATTCTGAACTTAAAACTTTTCAGATTAAACACTCTGCAAATTCTACGAAATTCGCAAAAGACCCAATTACGAATTCTATGCTTTTTGCAATACAGAGTACTGCGAATTCTGTCGTTATGAAATTTTCAGAAATTAACAATGCGAAATATGATGATATCAACAAATTCTTGAGGCTTTCTGCGAGTTCTTTCAATGTTTACGAATTCTTGACTCTCTGCGAGTTCTTGAGATTAGTCTTGCGAGTTCTTGAGCAAGATTGCAAGTTCTTCAGTTTTCGAAGAAAAACACCTCTGAATCGACTAAAGACACACCTAGACCTCAAATTTCGAACTGAAACTTTTGACAGATCTATCACTTATACACCTAGAACAAAATCCTATCAAAGAATTTCAACAAAAATCAACAAACGATACAATTTGATCTTGATACAGTGTATTGACTCGTGAACTCAGAACTTCGACAAATCTCAAAATTAAAGATCAAATAAAGTGCAAATTAGTATAAAATTTATACAAACTCAATCTAGCACATGTTTCGGTCATCAATTGATCAATTACAACTCGAACAACAAACTCAAAATAGAATTGATCTAAGAACTCAATATAACAGTGTCGTCTTCATTTCTTGATTTGATTTCAATTCTGGATCTGCTCTGATACCAATTGTGTGTCCCTGATTCAAGTTTCTAATTACAAACGATTAAACAAAGCAAGATTAGTAAACTACTTGTTTCAATTTCAATTCACAAATCAAACAATTAGAATCTGTTTCTCTCTTTCTCTCTCTTGAACAATACTTTCTCTCTCTACAACTTTCTCTCAGAATGCGTACTTACTTCTTACACACACAAACTAACCTAGCCATATATCTATTAAGGAAAACAAAACAAATAAAACTAAAATATACTTTGACTTTTATTACACTTTGACTTTGATCTCGAAGTTCTTAGCCATGTTATTATGTTTAAAGGCAAATTGTTTAGAACTTTTAGACATCAAATCAATGTTCCAGATCAACTTAAATGTTGCATGCTTCGATGTAACACTTTCCCATATAATTTTGCTCAAAAATCATGGTCTTTAAGTAATGTCATTTGGGCTGAGAAACATGACAGTAGTGTTATTTACCTAGTGAGTGTAATGTGTGGACCTTACTTCGAAAAGTTGTTATAATCATTATTTGCAGTGTGTTTGGTTTTTCGATAAATAAGGCTAAACATGTATAACAACAAAAGTTGGTCCCACAACCGTTATACAAGATAAGTTATAAGAAAAATAATTTTTTTTTGTGAGTTATAGAAGCAAGGTTTCAGTTCTCTTAGTCACATAGTTGACAAGATGAACATTTAAGTAAAAGTGTGGCAAATTCAGAGGCTGTCTCATGTTAAGTTTAAAACAATCAAGATTAGTGGTTGAGATAGAAGTTTATTTTGATTACTAGATTATTGTCGGGGATTAATTCAGTGTTCTCTACATTACGGACTTTAATATCAGCAAAGATCTAGACAACACAGTAAGTTAGATTGACGTTAGAAAACAGTTACTGAAAGCAAATGTAAAGTTATGAATAAATTTGATGGTTGCTAGAACGACTAGAAAACCTTGTAGTTTTCAGTGATACCTTGAATTTGAATTAGACTTATATTAATGCAATGAGACAAGTTTATCGCCTATGCGTTAAGTCAACTGTAAGAACCTGAGGGAACTAATACAACTCATGGTAGAGAGTTAGCAACGTGGTTCTTGCACTCGAATTGTGCGAGACATTACCAAAACGGCTCAAAGGGTAATATGTAATGGTTACTAAGCTAAGATAGAGAAACATTTTTATAGAGGTACCCTTGAGGTACATGTACCATTTACGCATCTTCGTAGTGTCCTACCTGAATTACTAATATCTCGATAATTGACCCTTCACACATATACCAAACTGAACATGCATAAAAGAAAATTAATTAAGACTGAAATTGTTAACTGCAAACTAATTTACAAAACACCTCCAGTTTTGATTAAGACTAGTAGTGATATTAAAATAACATCTGCATTGACACTTTTAAATCTGGACAATCACGTGCCCTACTCTCGGGCAGAAGCCCATACACTTATTGTTTTGCCATACTTTGCACTAGCTTTACTTCTGAGCACCCAACTTGCATTCTTAACACCAATCATCACTAAGAAAACAACATTAGATCAATTATGACAACACTTAAACTTAGTGCATTGTCACAAAATGCTATATTGTACTTACGTTGAGTTACATTGTAACTATCATGTCTTATGTTTATATTGATCTATATACGATACTAATATTGATTTATTTCCAAAGGTAAGGCATAATTCTTACAACTAACAATTCAAGCTTAGGCTATAGATCATAACTTATTTCTCTAGAACTACAACTATGATACCAACTTGTCCATATTTTCGCCTTGATAAGTGTTACATAATCTAAAACAATTCTCCAAAATACACCAAAATAACGACTAAATTAAAACCGTTTACAGCGGAAGACCTTAAAATAATAAATATGTAACTAAAATGCTAATCTGTCCCATATTGGATTGCGTTACAAATTTATCTACCATAGATGCCTAAACATAAATATTGAACTTAAATGGGCTAGGCAAGTCTCTATATGTGCCCCTTTTTCCCTTTCTGAGATGCATACTATAGTCAGCTTATAAAGCTCAGTGAGTTCATTGTTTGCGTGAATAAAAATCACATCACATCATACGTATCAACTTGTAAACTCTGTACCAAGTACTATTTGTTTTATTAAAAACATGCAACATTGAAAGAAAAGAGATCTCATAAATTGTCTCGCTGGGTAAGGGTCATTTTTTCACTGGAATTCCCTGGGTTGTCAGACCTGCACCTGTCTAGACACCCATTACGGGGTCATGCCACTTGTCGTGTGACTTACTGGTCAAATGCCCACGCTTTAAAACCGTGCATAAAACTTTGAGTCATTTTGGTAATGTTTCTCTATCTTAGCTTAGTAACCATTACATATTATGGTCACTATACATGGTTGGTTCATATAGATAGATAACCCTTACACTATTCCAAGAGAGACAAGATCTCGAAGTTCTTAGCCATGTTATTATGTTTAAAGGCAAATTGTTTAGAACTTTTAGACATCAGATCAATGTTCCAGATCAACTTAAATGTTGCATGCTTCGATGTAACACTTGCCCATATAATTTTAATCAAAAATCATGGTCTTTAAGTAATGTCATTTGGGTTGAGAAACATGACAGTAGTGTTATTTACCTAGTGAGTGTAATGTGTGGACCTTACTTCGAAAAGTTGTTATAATCATTATTTGCAGTGTGTTTGGTTTTTCGATAAATAAGGCTAAACATGTATAACAACAAAACTTGGTCCCACAACCGTTATACAAGATAAGTTATAAGAAAAATAATTTTTTTTTGTGAGTTATAGAAGCAAGGTTTCAGTTTTCTTACTCACATAGTTGACAAGATGAACATTTAAGTAAAAGTGTGGCAAACTCAGAGGCTGTCTCATGTTAAGTTTAAAACAATCAAGATTAGTGGTTGAGATAGAAGTTTATTTTGATTACTAGATTATTGTCGGGGATTCATTCAGTGTTCTCTACATTACAGACTTTAATATCAGCAAAGATCTAGACAACACAGTAAGTTAGATTGACGTTAGAAAACAGTTACTGAAAGCAAATGTAAAGTTATGAATAAATTAGATGGTTGCTAGAACGACTAGAAAACCTTGTAGTTTTCAGCGATTCCTTGAATTTGAATTAGACTTATATTAATGCAATGAGACAAGTTTATCGCCTATGCGTTAAGTCAACTGTAAGAACCTGAGGGAACTAATACAACTCATGGTAGAGAGTTAGCAACGTGGTTCTTGCACTCGAACTGTGCGAGACATTACCAAAACGGCTCAAAGGGTATTATGTATACAAATTACAATAGTTACAAGTCCATATTCGATTGGGAAATGATAAAGTTTGAGCTAGAGATGTTGATTAACATCGTTGAAGAATTATGATGATAAAATTCACTGTCATCCAGATATTCAAAAGAAAGATCAGAGTTGATTAGATGGTGAGTTGCGATGTCATACATCACATTAAGTGATGGAAATCAGACTCAAGTAGTTTAGTAAGACACCCTTTCATAAGAGAGCGATAAGAAATAAAGAATGATTAACCACCTTGAATTTCTACTAATATACTAAGACGAAATATGGTAGATTTTGGTACAAAATATGGATTCCAGGATGGAGGGACTGAGAAATACAATGTTAGAAGGATTATGTAAATCCTTATGCCTAGGGCTCCTCAATTATGATAAGATGTTCAAGAATTTGAAAAGATATTTATTTAGAATATGTAAGATAAAAAAAAAAGACGTTAAATCGTCAAATCAGTGACAACAAGTCGAGGAAGACTCCAAGTTTCAGTAAGGACTACTATATGCATGATGGCATATGTGCGAAGTCAAATTAGTAAGGTAAGCATGATCCGAGAGCGAAGGTAAGTAAGTGATACAACATGCACACTCTACCATATAGAGATATGGTAAAGCCACGTAAAGTATGTATTATAATTATGTCACTTTACCTCAACAATTGTTAGCATGAATCCTATTTAAGAATTAATGTGCCCAATAGCTATTAGTATATGCATTAAGTATGCATCATGATATGAACAGGCATTAGCATTGAACATCATGTTCGATAAAGTATTTATAGTGGTGCTCAGCCATCTCAAGTTTGAGGAGTGTTCTCAGCATGTTCATTTAACACACGATATGTTTAACGTTTTCAGCCATGGGAGGTATGTTTGCATGGCCTATGTAGTAGGTTATTACGTACAAGAAGTGGTCCGGCATATGCATAAATATGAAGTAGTCTTTTATTGCCGGTATAAGTTAAATAACGACATGAGTACAATAGAAATACATAGTACATGGAAAGTTATGTTAAGCAATAGCACAGACTGCTAAGTTTCATGTCGGGGACAATGATGATAAAGGCATTGCTTCAAATGTCCATAGTCATATATGGCTAGTAAGGTAAACAAAGTCCAAAGTACTTTGAACCAAAGAGTTAATCACAAGAGTTAATATAGTAGCCAATCAACGAGGCCAACAGAGTTACAGAGAAAATTGTTGACGTTTTTTTTTCATTGTTGAATTTGAGGAAATGCTTAGATGATGATTCAGTCGTTATAAATTTGGAAGGTGGCAAGCTTTAGTGACAAGCTTACTTTTGTAGAGGAGAGCTTCAAAGTGTTGGTCAGGAAACGAAAAGTTCAAAGAACAATAATACATATTTGGTAGACAAATAATAAACAAGGACTAAGAATCCTCATCAACCAAGTCAGTATAATTCCGAGGACGGAATTCCTTGAAGGAGGGAAGATTTGTGACACCCTGAAATGGGGAAAATAAATAAATATGAAAATAAAGAAAAATAAAAATATAATAAAATGAGTTTTATTTTATTGGACTAAAAATATGAAGGAAACACGTAAAATGGGGCCAATCATGCCATTTAATGAAAGTGGGAAATGAAGAAAGGAATTTAGGTTCAATCGGACTAAATATGAAAGAAAATTTCAGACCAGGGGTGAAAATATATTATTGGCCATAGCCTTGAAGCTAGGGGGTCGAATGACATTCTATAATAGTTAAGGGTTAGTGTCAGACTTCAAGTGGTCCAAAGTTGAGGGACCTGTTCTGTAAATGTGATAGATTTCAGTTTGGAAAGGGACGGAACGATGCTGCATTTTGAGGCCTGCTATTGGCACTATTAGTCAAGGAAAAAGCCAAAAGCATTTGCTTATTCAAATGGACAACCAATCCATGAACATTTTCGTTCAAACCATTTCAAAAATAATGGAGTTTTAATGGAGAAAATCGGTGCTTGAAGCTCATGCTCGGGTTTTCGGTCTTTTGTCGATTTAAGGTAAATTACTAAACCAAACTCCATGTTATATATATTAATAACTTCGTTTTTAAGTTATCTATCAAACCCAAGTAGTCTCATGTCTCGAATTTAAGTTTAAAATGTTCAATTTCATGTTCAAAGCTTGTTCGGTTCAGTTTAAAAACCAAAATTTGGAGTCAAAATACAAGCTCATTTATCAACCATTTAGTGTGATTTTTGGCTCATTTGGTGAGGATAAACATTACCAAGGATTTGGGGAAAAAATGAAAGAAAACGATGAAAGAACAAGGCCAATCGAACCTGGAAGGACAAAAACAAATTGTTGCCGACGAGTTGCAAGTGAAGTATGGGTGTCGACCAAACTGATCTGATAAGGGTTACACCCATGGACCACGACCATCCATGTCTTGGGATTTGAAAAGAAAATATGAGAGACCCATATATCATTTTGGAGCAACAATTAAAGATAGTAGTATAATTTATTTTGGGCTCAATATTAGTTTGTTAGACATTTAGTTAGCCCTTGTTTTAATTGATTTTATTCTTATGGATTCAACCACTAATTAGGATTATTTAATTAATTAAATTAATCTCTAAATTAATTAATATGTTAGTTTAAATTTTATTTAAATTAATATATTGATTTATTTTAGGATATTAATATTAATTAATTATTTTCTAAGTAAAGGGAGGTTTATTAAATTATTTTGATGATTTAATAATTAGATTTAAGTGTCGTAATTCAGTTAAACATTTATTAAGACGCTTTAATTTTGAGAGATTGATTTATAAAGTTATAAAACGATCATTTTAACGTTTTGGAACGTTATTGAGTTATAGACTTGGTGTTTGACTAAATTTTGTCGAGATTGATCGGGTTGACTAATGGTTGGCATTTGACTCGTTTGACCCACGTGAATTTTAATGATGAGGTCAAATTGAGTTATTTGAGACATATTAGGATACTTGGATATGGAGCTTGACTTTAGGTCGGGTCGGGTTCACCATATTTGACTTTTGGAGAAATTAAGTCATTAATTGGACATGGTGGTATGAAATGTGTAGGTTTTCAGATGAGAGCTATCAGTAGTCGATCTACACGCAATCAGGTGAGTCTTCATGAAACTTACAATAGGATTCATACCTACGTACAATTTATTTTCAGCATTATATGAGTGGTATGGTGAGTATGTATGCATGATGCATTATATTTTACATGTATGTTATTATGATCAGTTGCAACCTATATGTTTATTTATTTTTTCAAATAACTCTAGCATCTTAATTCATATGAAAGTTTTATGATCTTTTTAACGGTGGGCATCTGACCAGTAAGTCACACGACAAGTGGCACGACCCCGTAATAGGTGTATAGACAAGTGCAGGTCGAACAAACCCACAGAATGGCAGTGACAAAATGACCCTGTAACACCCGTGATTTTGGTGAACTCTTAACTCACGCTTATCTGGTTAAGCTATGATTATAAATCTTACCGAAGTTGTGTTGGCGTATGTTGGGTTTCATATCGAGAGCATGTCGGTCGAAAAATCGGATTTTAACCATCGGTACTGTCAAGGCGATAGTGTCTGGCTACTATGATCTCTGGCATAGTCGCGTGTCATAATCAAGATCCCCTCCCTACTCTTGGTACACTTTGGGCGAAACTGCCCGGCGATAGTGCTAGGGTCACTGTGGCGAGGCATACTCATGGGTTTTGTACCGCGACTTCTTTCGAGCGGGCGACTGTGCCCGGCGACTATGCCAAGGGCATAGTCGCGTGTCACAATCGTCGGTAGGCCCTGGACATTTTTAAAGTCCTTTCCTCACTCATTCTCACTCACCTTCTTCAAGAACTCCCTCTCAAACCTCCACCCCCATTGAATTCGGTTTTAGAAGCCACTAAGTGTTCATCCACACTCATTTACTTCAAGATCTTGTGTCTCTATCAAGTTTGGAAGCTAGGGTCAACTTCTCACCATCTCCATTATTGTCTCCTTCAATAAAATTCTAGGGTTTTGAGTTTTATCAAAACCCACCATTGTAAGTTCATCCCTTCTTCTTTCTAACGATTTAATCAAGTTATAAATGCCCTATTTATGACTTTCTAGTGCTTTACTTCTTATGTTTTCAGTTGGGTGATTTTGGAGAAATTAGGTTAAATTTAGGGTTTTGGCTAAAGTGGGGATTTTGATGTAAGCTATTTTGGGGAACGATTATATATGGTTGAATATGATTATTTACGGTTGGATACTTGTCGATCTAGGTTTTGGAAAATTTGGCTTGAGGATCTTCTTCAAAGGAGCATGTTGGGGTAAAATATAGATTTAGTCTAAATCTAGCAAGGTGAGTTCAAGGTGCTTTGTGAAAACGTTGTACATGCTAAAAATGTTCATTTTGACGTATTTATGAGTTTTACTTGATAATTATAAATGTTGGATCATTTGATGAGTTTTGCGTATTTGGTACATTTGATTTATAAAATTTGTGAAATACACATATTTGGATCTTCTAGATGCTTTGGTAAATAAATCTTGAAAGTGTATTATTTTTATAGACTATTTCATATGTGGAGATTATTTGAAGTTTATGCATCCTTAGTGTTATTAAATTTATAAATCATTTGGGAAATACATGTTATTGTGTTATTAAGTATTTTTGGAAATAAAGAGTATGTTTTTGTTTGGAAAATGCTAACGATGGGTTTTGAGTTAATCATACCTTAGGGGCATGAGTTGGCATAAATGTCGGTCAAATACATTTTAGTACTTATCTTGACTTTTAAATAAATAGTCAAATGGGTTGGTGAACTTTTAGTTCGTTTTTGATTTATTTGGGTCTTATGGGACAATTGTCCGGTTTTAATAGCTCGATGTGGGGCTTGGGTAAGAGTTTCATTTATTTCATATACTATGAGAATGATATATTTTGAGTGCGTTAGTCATTCATTTGGGACTTGAAATGTTTTAGACTGTTGATAATCCAAGAATCACTAAATCTTTAGAGAGAGAAAGTAGAGAGAAAGAGAGAATGAAAGCGCAAAGTATGAATCTATTAGAATGAGCGTTAGTTTCTTCCACAGACAAACCACCAAAGGGACTTAAATACCCTTGGATTATACCACACAGATAAGCATTCAAAATACTGTATAAGACCAAGCCTATAAATACAATGATTACTATAAAATTATACTTAACAATCTCCCCCTTAGTAATCATTGGCGCTGTGATCTTCAATATCCATCTTCTAAATCAGCACGAACCATCTAAGCGACTTTAGCGAAAAAATTTCTTCTTAGCATCTTTGAAACTCTTTTGACTTTGTTGTCTTAACAATACTGGACCAGTTTTTAATAAGCTTGAAGGAACAATCGGTTCATCAGCTTGTGCTCTAGACGTCTCACCTCTTTCAAATATACTTGAATGAACTGTGGTGATCGGAGCTGGAACAGCAAAAGACAAGAAGTTGAAGAAATAGAATCTTGAGCGAATCTTGATCAACATATAATCATTTGAACTCTTTGTCTCTTTAACTTCTCCTTAACTTCTCCCCCTCATGACCTTGATGATATGGATGAACTTGGTCATGCAAATGTTGGAGACGAGAGAGCTTAAGATCTGTAAAATCAGAATAAAAGAGAAATAGGAGAGATTTGCGCTACACGATGGTAGCGCAAAGTTAGTGTTGCGCTAACTAAAGGTGTCGCAAAGAGAGTCTTGCGTGACCAACTGTTGGCGCAAAACTGACTTAGAAGAAAAAAAATTTACCTGTTAAGCTCTTTGACTCCCCCTACACAAATGCACTAAATATGACAATTCAAGATAGCATTTGAATAGAGAATCAGATACTCCTCCTCGAAAAAAGATATGATCTTTCAGAAAAATTCTCCTTATTCACTCCCCCTTGAATAATGCACAAACCCATTTATAAAGATATGAGAACACAAGAATTGAAACATCAATAATGAAAGAAAAATATACTGAATATGTATTTTGAAACTACTAAATATATAAAAATTTAAACACTATAGAAATTAAATTCTTCTCGGTAAAATATCACAATAGAATCTATCAGATGAAATCAAATGTATGTGTTTGGGTACAGAAACAAGTTTCATTGCATATCAAGTTAAGACATGTTCAGTTTCAAAAACTTTCATCAATCTATTAAGTGTGCTAGCATGCGAACATCGATTAGTTTCAAGAAAATGAAATTCTAAAAATATAATAGAGAACTTTGCAAATAATCACACTAATCCATCAAGAATTAAGACTTTCACAAATTTATAGGCTTATCGCAACTCAAACATATCACCAAGGTGAAGAATACAACTAAGGTTAAGAAATTAACCAAAGTGAAGGTTACCGTTGAAGCTGAATCTTCATCTATTGTGAAAATTGTTGAACCTTCCATCTCCACTAACCCTAAAGGACCCATTGAAAAGTGGGTACCAAACAAAGCTTAATCTTCCTTATGTTTGAAGGGATCAAAGGGCATCTGTTATCTTGATAGTGGATGATGTCGACATATGATAGGACAAAAGGACCTGCTCACTGAATACAAGGAAGAGGAAGATCCCTCAGTGACCTTCGGTGGAAATGGAAAAGGATATACCCGAGGGTTTGGTGTCCTCAACAATGGGACAAATACCTTCAGAAGGGTCGCTTACGTAGACGGACTGAAGCACAATCTTCTGAGCATCAGTCAGCTATGTGACAAAGACTATGAATTTTGCTTTGCCAAGAAAGCATGTTCAGTGGTCAATGAGAAAGGGAAACTTTCTCTCAGTGGTTATCGTAAGGAAAATGTCTATATAATAGATATGGACTATACTACCACTGAAAACGTATGTTTTCTGTCTAAAGCCTCTTATAATGTCAATTGGCTATGGCACAAAAGACTTTCTCATCTAAACTTTAAAACCTGGAATTCTCTCTCATCTAAGGAACTGGTTTCTGGTCTTTCTCAGCACTCATATTATAAGGAATCTCTCTGCTCAGCATGTGAAAAAGGAAAACAGACAAAAGCTAGTTTCAAATCTAAACAAGTTTCCTCAGTGACAAATCCTCTTCATCTCTTGCATAGGGATTTGTTTGGCCCTGTCAATATTCAATCCATAGCTGGAAAGAAATATACACTTGTCATTGTATATGAATACTCTCGCTAGACCTGGGTTATCTTTCTTCGCTGCAAGAGTGATACTATAGAAGAACTAATATCTTTTGTTAAAAAGATGGAAGTGTTGAGAAGTGATCATGGAAATGAATTCACAAACAGTTCCCTAAACAATTTCTTTGAGAACAAGGGAATTTCTCACAACTTTTCTTCAGTAAGAACGCCTCAGCAAAATGGAGTCGCTGAAAGAAGAAACAAAACGATCATTGAAGCTGCTAGATCAATGCTCAACGATTCTCACCTTCCTACTCAATTATGGGCTGAAGCTGTAAATACTACATGTTTTACTCAAAACAGATCGCTGATAGTAAAGCGATTTGGAAAGACAACTTATGAACTATTTCTTGGAGGAAAACCCTCTATCAGTTTTCTTCATATCTTTGGTTGTCAATGCTTCATTCTAAACAACAAAGATCTACTCGGAAAGTTCGATCCAAAAGCTGATGACGGAATATTCCTTGGATATTCCTCTATCTCCAAAACCTATAGAGTCTTCAACAAGAGAAGACAAATTGTGGAAGAAATAATTCATGTCACATTTGATGAAACTCGCTCAACGAACTCTAAACCAATCGCTGACAATGAAGAGCTAAATGCTTTGATGTTTTCTCATTACAGAGAAACATAACCTTTCTTTTCAAACCATCAGCACACAAATCCTCAAGTTGTTGATGATGATCCAAACATCATACCTCATAACGCTGAATCCACCTCATGGGTTTCAGCTAAGCCTCTAAACACACTCCCTCCATCAAATCCATCTTCATCTGAAAACAACGGTCTGTCTGATACTCAATAATTAATAGTTGATGAACCTCAGGTTTCTTCATCAGTGAAAATTCCTATTGTTGATCCAACTCCTGAAATAAGCGATCATGCTCCTGCTAAGCAATGGACCAGAGATCACCCCATAGATCAAATTCTTGGTGATCCTGATGCAGGTATTCAGACTCGACGAAGTTCAGGTAATATCTGTCTCTTTGTCAACTTTATTTCCTTAATAGAGCCAAAGAAGACTGATGATGCCCATCAGAGATCCAAACTGTGTCAGTGCTATTGATGAGTGGATAACTTATCACATTTTCCATCACTTTTTAGTAGGATTTTCTAGCATTTTCATTTCCCAAATCACAATATTTGAGTCTTTTATTCTTAAATTTATCATTTGTTGAGTTGGGAGCTAAGTGGTGGAAATTGATCTTACTTTTGTGCTTTTATGTCAATTTACTGATAGATGATGCTACAACAGGAGCTACAGCAAGAGGACTGCAGTCATAGACGAAGCTTCATAAACTTTTTGGTTGGTGCAACTAGATCTTTGAGGAATACTTGGAGATATTGGGTTGGAGAAGACATGGAGCAGGGAATATATGCTCCTTTGACAAAATTTGATTCCTTAAAGATGCTTGTCGTACTTAGGTTTGACATTTTGATTCCTAGAAGTGGTGGGGACCATTGTACTTTGTACTTTTGATGCTCTCATTAGATGCTTTCTTTTGATGCTTTGTAGGAGCTCCTCTATGTATAAATATATGGCTCATTCCAGTATTTTAGACACAATGTTCTAACGGTTCTCACGGTTGGATAGCTCACATAGCTATCTCAACTTGCTACTTTAAGTTTTTAATATTAAGTCTTTAATTCCAGTACGCTACTGTTCAGTGTCACAGCACCATTCACAGCTTCTTTACATTTCTTGTCATTTACATTTCGGCTTTACCTTTATGCTTTACATTTCTGTTCTTTACATTTACGTTGTCCAATTCCAGTCATTTACTTTCATGCATTTGCTCTTTATCTTTCCAATAATGTCGCACACCATGTGTCAAGCGATGATGGGGTAAGTCCCTAGCTTGGGTGTAAGTGATGGTTGGGAGATAAAAGTCTATGTAGTATGGATTAATGTTTTGATACTAGCTATCAACTTTACTATTCACTCCTTGTTTCTGAGTTTCGACCAAGTGCTTCTTGATGAGGTGACGTACATTGTTTCACTTGGGTGAGCGGCTTTTTTGCAAGCTAGCATATTCTTCAGAACACTGAAGTGTTATAGGGGTTGTAACAAACCCTCTCAATCTTTATTGATTGTAAACTATACGGGGATCATAATAATATCTGTGCGGAACCGGTTGGGTCGCCTAATTAGTCGCTGTCGGTAAACCTATTCTAATATGAACCTTGCAAAAGGGTTTTGTGAACCGATAGTGAAGTTGAGAACCTAGTGCTGCAGCATCTGCTGCAACATCAGTCCTATTATTTAGTTGCTTACAACTCCAGCCGGATCTTGCACCCTTGCTTTCTTTTAAATCTGTTTTAAGCATTTTAATTTACTGTCAACAACACTCAACAATCATTCCTTCCAAATCTCTTTCTGAAATCACCTTTTAAGACTGACTTAAGAATCACGACTTGTGTTATTGTCCCCGTGGGATCGATACTTGGTACTTAGTACCACTTTATTACTTGTTCAAACGATAGTGGTTTTACATGTATACTTGCATGGGATTCCATTTGTAATTTTCGGGTTGCATAATCCGCCGACCAAGTTTTTGGCGTCGTTGACGAGGACAAGCCAAAACAAGTTTTTTCTTTAAGTCGCTTTTAAAATCTGATTTTTCTAATCACTTTGGTTACTGATTTTGGTTGCATGCCACGTTTGTTTCACGGTGATATCCTTGATTTGGACCCTGATATTGAGAGAACTTTTCGAAGAAGGAGAAGAATTCAAAGAAATCTGTCACCCATTTTTGAAACACCTGAAATGGCAGAAGAAGAATTTGGGCCAGGGCCACGGCCTGAACCCCAAGACATCATTAATATTGCAAATTCTAAAACTGGAAGAATCATGGACTATGTTATGCCTATGTTTGATCAATTACATGCAGGCATAGTTAGACCACAGATTGAGTGTGCCCATTTTGAACTGAAACCTGTAATGTTTAACATGTTACAATCCAGTGGACAGTTCAGTGGCATGCCATCTGAAGATCCTCATTTGCATCTCAAAACTCTTATGGAAATCACTGATTCTTTCCAACTTAGTGGAGTAACTGATGAAGCCTTACGACTGAAGTTATTTCCTTTTTCACTTAGAGATAGAGCAAGATCATGGTATAATTCATTGCAGCCTAATTCTATTGAAACATGGAATGACATGGCCGAAAGATTTTTAAAAAAATATTTTCCACCAACACGGAATGCCAAGTCCAGAAATGAGATAAGCATGTTTAGACAAATGGATGATGAAGCTATTCCGGATGCTTGGGAAAGATTTAAAGAGTTGTTAAGAAAATGCCCTCACCATGGCATACCCTACTACATACAGCTAGAGACATTCTACAATGGTTTAAATACCGCTGCTAAACAGATGCTCGATGCTACAACAGGAGGAGCCTTCACCTCTAGTACCTATAATGATGGTTATGAGATTTTGGAAAAGATTTCTAGCAACAATGGTTATTGGTCTGACCCACATGCACTAGTACCCAAAAAAACTGCAGGAATTCATGAATTAGATCATTATACTGCACTTACTGCACAACATGATTAAAAACATGTCTGCTGCCACTGGTACGAATACTGTTGCTGCAGCATCTGTTCATGAAACTTTGCCCGTACAATGTGTAGTCTGTGGTGAAGGACATACCTATGACCAATGTAGCCAGAATTCAGAATCTGTAAACTATGTGCACAATAGGAATGGACAGTATTCAAACAACTATAACTCAAATTGGAGAAACCATCCCAATTTTTCTTGGAATAGTCCTTGTTTGAATCCACCTATTGCAAAAGAGCAAAGAACTTCAAACTTTCAAAACCATCCAAGTAGTTCTCAAGGTCATTTTCAACAAAACCATCAACCTTTTCAAAGTCAGCAACATCAACAGTCTTTTCAAAGTAAACCAAGTCAACATGTTGATTCTTCTGTTTCTTTGGAAACATTGTTGAAAGGTTTTATAAATCACACCAATTCCGCAATCAATCACCAAAATACTGCTTTAAGAACTTTGGAAACACATATTAGACAAATTGCATTGGAATTGAGAAACAAACCTGTTGGAATCTTGCCTAGTGATACTGAGACTCCCAAGAATATAACCAAAGAGCATGTAAAGGTTGTATCCCTTAGGAGTGGAAAAGACTTAGTTGAGACTACCCAAAAAGAACCTAAGACTATTAGTGACACAGACAAAGAAAAAGATGTCATAGTGGTACCCCGTACTACTGTTACACATGTTGAACCCACATCATCTTCTGAATCTGTGTTAATACCTGATAGATCTGAACCTCCCTTGTTATTCCCTGATAATAACAAGAAAGACAAGTCAACTGCAGTTGATGCTACAGTCCGTGCTGCAGCACCAACTGACAGAACTGAAAAACCAAAAACAGTAATTGAACAAGCAACACCTACTGTTCCATCCACCTCTGATCCTAAGAAGGTTGTTGTCACACAAGTACCCCCTTACATTCCATACCCCCAGAGGTTAAGGAATCAAAAAAAGGAGTTACAATTCAAGATGTTTCTAGATGTGTTCAAACAATTGCATATCAACATCCCTTTGGTTGAAGCAATTGAGAGCATGCCTACTTATGCCAAATTTATTAAGGATATTTTGAGCAAGAAGAAGAAACTGACTGAATATGAGACTGTATCATTGACTGAAGGTTGTAGTGCACTTTTGACCAACAAACTGCCCCCTAAGCAGAAAGACCCAGGTTGTTTTACAATACCCTGTTCTATAGGAGGAAAAGAGGTTGGGAAAGCATTATGTGACCTAGGTGCTAGCATCAATCTTATGCCTTTGTCTATTTTCAACACACTAGGAATAGGAGAGGCTAGACCTACCACTGTGACCTTGCAGTTAGCTAACAAATCCATAGCTTATCCTAAAGGAAAGATAGAGGATATTTTGGTGCAAGTAGATAAATTCATATTTCCTGCTGATTTCATCATTCTAGACTTTGAGGTTGACAAAGAAACTCCTATTCTGTTAGGAAGGCCATTTTTAGCCACTGGTAGAGCCATCATAGATGTCCAAAAAGGAGACTTGACTATGAGAGTTCAAGACCAAAATGTCACCTTCAATGTCTTTACTTCCATGAAATACCCTGATGAAGTGGAAGAATGTTCTGTCCTAAGCTCTGTAGAATCTTGGTGTCAAGAAGAGACCTTAGAAGAAATTCTAGGTGAAAAGGTAGATGATGACCTGGAAGATGATGAGTTAGAGGAGGATGAGCATAATGATGATGATGACTTAAATGTGGATGACTTAGACGAGGAATATGATGATGATGATGATTTGGATGATAGCATTTACTGTGATCATATGCTACAGCCTGTATTGCAGCCTGTGGCAGCATATGAGTTGTTGGAAGAGAATACAAAGGAAAACCCTTTACCATCAATTGAGGCACCACCAGACCTTGAACTAAAGCAACTTCTTGCCCATCTTAAGTATGTTTTTCTAGGTGATGAGAATAAATTACCTGTGATCATTTCAGCTACCTTAGAACCAAAACAGGAAGAGCAATTAGTAAAAGTGCTTGAAGCCCACACCAAGGCCATAGGTTGGACAATTTCTGACTTAAAAGGCATTAGTCCCTCAATTTGTCAACACAAAATCATTTTAGAGGACAAGGATTTCAGATCTGTAAAGCCACAAAGGAGACTGAACCCTGTGATGAAAGAAGTAGTCAAGAAAGAAATACTCAAGTGGTTAGATGCTGGAATTATTTACCCCATAACTGGTAGTTCTTGGGTAAGGCCTGTCCAATGTGTCCCAAAGAAAGGAGGTGTGACAGTTGTTGAGAATGAAAAGAATGAGTTGATCCCAACTAGGGTAGTGTCAGGATGGAGAATCTGTATGGATTATAGGAAGCTTAACAAAGCAACCCATAAGGACCATTTCCCATTGCCTTTCATTGACCAAATGTTGGATAGATTAGCTGGTAAGGAGTATTACTGTTTCCTAGATGGATATTCTGGTTACAACCAGATTGCCATAGCACCTGAGGATCAAGAGAAAACCACTTTCACTTTTCCTTTTGGTACTTTTGCCTTTAGGAGAATGCCATTTGGACTATGCAATGCCCCTGCCACATTCCAAAGATGCATGATGTCCATTTTCTCTGATATGTTGGAAACCTCTATGGAAATATTCATGGATGACTTTTCTGTCTATGGATCTTCATATGAACAATGTTTGAAAAACCTTGAACAGATCCTTAAAAGATGTGAAGAGACTGACTTGGTTTTAAATTGGGAAAAGTGTCATTTCATGGTTAAAGAGGGCATTGTTTTGGGTCATTTAATTTCAAATAGAGGGATAGAGGTTGACAAAGAAAAATTAGAAGTCATTGAAAAACTTCCAGAGCCTACAAATGTTAAAGGAATTAGAAGCTTCCTTGGTCATGCTGGCTTTTACAGAAGATTTATAAAAGATTTTTCAAACATTTCAAAGCCACTCTGTATACTGTTGCAGCATGACCAGCCTTTTGATTTCAACAATGAATGTAGGGAATCTTTCAAAATTTTGAAACAAGCTTTGATTTCAGCACCTATTGTGATCACACCTGATTGGACTCAACCATTTGAACTCATGTGTGATGTAAGTGAATGGGCAATTGGTGCAGTTTTGGGACAAAAGAAAGGAAAGATTTTTCACCCTATCTATTACTCTAGCAAAACTCTAAATGAAGCACAAGTTAACTACACAACCACTGAGAAAGAATTATTGGTTGTTGTATTTGCCTTTGAAAAATTCAGATCTTATCTGATGGGGACCAAGGTTACAGTTCACACTGACCATGCAGCCATTAAGTACTTGATTTCTAAAAAAGATGCAAAGCCAAGATTAATTCGGTGGGTGTTGTTTTTACAAGAGTTTGACCTAGAAATAATAGATAGGAAAGGTACTGAAAACCAAGTTGCTGATCACCTGTCCAGATTAGAAAAAGGAAAGGGACCTTTAATTGAGATAAATGAAAAGTTTCCTGATGAACAGTTGCTGGTGCTGCAGCATGCTACAACACCATGGTTTGCTGACATTGCAAATTACCTAGCTGCTGGGATTATTCCACCTGAATATAAGAGAAACCAAAGAAAGAAACTGTTCAGTGATGCAAAGAATTACCTTTGGGATGATCCATTTCTGTTTAAGATAGGAGCTGACCAAATCCTAAGGAGGTGCATACCTCTCGAGGACACAACTGCAGTGCTGCAGCACTGTCATGCTGCTGCATATGGTGGACACTTTGGTGGCCAAAGAACTGCAGCAAAAGTCCTCCAATCTGGATTCTATTGGCCTACACTTTTTTTTGATGCTGATAAATTTGTTAAAAAGTGTAATAAGTGTCAAAGAGTCGGTTTTATTTCCCAAAGACATGAGATGCCTCTTAATGGCATTTTAGAGGTTGAAATATTTGATGTATGGGGAATAGACTTCATGAGACCATTTCCCATATCTGGAAACTGTCAATACATCTTGGTAGTTGTGGAATATGTCTCTAAATGGGTAGAGGCAATAGCTTACCATAGTAATGATGCAAAGACAGTAGTGAAATTCCTTCACAAAAACATATTCACAAGATTTGGAACCCCTAGAGCCATAATCAGTGATGAAGGCACCCATTTTGTGAACAACATGATGAAAGGAGTTTTTGGAAAAATACAACATAAGTCATAGAGTTGCTACAGCCTATCATCCACAAACAAATGGCTTAGCAGAACTCTCAAATAGGAAAATCAAGAGTATTCTAGAGAAAGTGGTCAAACCTTCTAGGAAGGATTGGTCATTTAAACTAGATGATGCTCTTTGGGCTTATAGGACTGTCTATAAATCCCCTATTGGAATGTCTCCTTACAAGCTTATCTTTGGAAAAGCTTGTCACTTGCCATTAGAACTTGAACATAAAGCTTTTTGGGCTCTTAAAGAACTTAACATGAGTATTAATGATGCAGGTGAAAGGAGAAAGTTGCAAATCAATGAATTGGAATAACTTAGAAATCAATCCTATGAGAATGCCAAGATCTACAAAGATAAAACCAAAAGATGGCATGACAAGAGGATTATGAACAAGGATTTCAAAGTTGGTGAAAAAGTTTTGTTGTTTAACTCCAGACTTAAACTTTTCCGAGGAAAATTAAGGTCAAAGTGGACTGGACCTTTTGAAATCAAGAATGTTTTTCCATATGGAGTTGTAGAACTCATTGATCCAAACAATGGATCCTCATTCAAAGTTAATGGACAAAGAGTGAAAACTTTCCTGAACACAACTGTACCTACAGGATCCTCTTCTGTGGTACAACTTCAACCACTCTGAATCCATGATTTTGGGGAGTTCCCAAAAACAGTCCAATCGTACATATGTATATAATTTTCTTTTGTTTAAATGTGGTATGTTTAAAGTGTGTGAGATGGTGCAGATTCTGAAGTATCAGATGATGCTGCAGCACCTGCAACAGCATCGGATCCGAGTGGGACCCAAGGAGCAAGTAAAGTTATATTTTTAATCTTGTATTAAAAATATACAGATCACTTTATTTGAATAATTTTGAAATTTGTCCAACTGTTTTTCTTATGGGAACTAGGTAAAAGAAAAGCAAGAGGTACTAATAAGGGAATCTTTACCTTTGTAAATAGTCATATCATATCAAACGGTAAGGAATATCATTATGACCTATCCTACTAGGCCAACTCCCTTTTCCTCCTCTAATCAATTCAACCGCCGGATTTGGGTACCAATTTGATAAGAGAAATAAATTTCTTTTAGTTTCTTTATAAAATCAACTCCTATAAAAATCCAAAAACCGACTTTTCGGTTTCCCCAAAAATCAAAAGTGATAACCATTTCTCTGGTTATCACTTATCATTCATTAACACTCTGTATTTCCATCTCTCTCTCTGTTCTAACTCTGTCACAGTAAGAAGACGAAGAATGAAAAAATATTCGAAGAGAGCAATGCCATCACCGAAAGATGAAGATTTGATGAAGGGGCTGCATCGATCAAAGAGGTCGAAAGAAGGAGTACAGGCTGAAACACCACAGTCAAAGAAGAAGAAAGTCCTGAAGAAAGTTGGAGAAGGAACCTCGAAGAAGAAGGGTGCAAAAACATTGGAATCTAAGGTAAACCCAGAAACTGAGACATCTTTTAAGGACTCTACTCGATCACCTTCCCCAAGTAAACCCTTGGAAAACCCCAAAACAGGGCCTGTGAACCCTGTGGTAGTAGTGCAACCTTCTGCGACCACAGTTGGTGATCAAGCCATTGTGGAGGGTGTGAACCAATCTGCTACCACTGTGGAAACAAACCAAACACAAACTCACTTCTTCAAGATGCTCAGGAACCCCATGAATCCTTCAACACCAGTTTATCACCATCCCACCATGAAGCCTTCGACATAAACCAAACACCAATCCCAGAAACCGAAACAGATCCTGAAACACAACCAGAAACCACCAACAACCCACAACTAGAAACCAACATTCCTAGCACTATTTCCCCTGTCTCTGTATTGGATGCAACAATGGTCCATGAGGTAAGAAGTAAAAGCCTCACTGTGCTGCCACAAGTGTCACAGCATGAGGTAGTAGCAGTGACCATCCCTGAAATCCCAATGCATGTGCGGAGAGGAGTGGGACATGATCCCATTCTGAATGAACTCTTGAGAACCCCTGAAAATTCCAGGGATGAGGATGAGGCAGTGGGGGATGAAGATCATGAGGTAGAGGCTGTGGAGATGAATGATGGTGAGGATGAAAATGTGGAGGAAGAGATTGATGACTGGATAAAAAGGCATAAGAAGCAAGGAAAGAAGGCTACAATAACAAAGAAGGGTGAAAAACAGAAGGGCAAAAAGGATGACAAAAAGCCCAAGGACACTCAGTCCAAAGCCACACCAAAGAAGAAGCCTAAAAGTATTGGCTATGGAAGGAAAACAGCAAGGAGGTTGACAAGAGAAGAGAAAGGAAAGCAGCCTATGGTGGAAGAAGAGAGCGAGGTTGATGAAGACTATGAAAGAGTAACCAGATTCACTTGCAAGGAATCTAAGGCAAAATATGAGCAGTTCAGAAATCAAGATGGATTGCAGGACAAAGGATTCAGTCCAAGAACCATTTCTGAATATCCTTTTGTCCAAGAGGCTATCCAAGCTTTGGGTTGGGATTGGGTAAGAGAATTTTATGCTGAGGCTGCTGTGACAGCAGATGATATTGTCACAGTTAGAGGTATGGATGTTTGTTACTCAGCGGAGGCCATCAACAGTATCTTTGGGCTTGTTCCTCGACCAGCATCAGTTTATGACAAACTGACAAGGAGAGCTAGTGTTGCGGATGCAAAGAGAGTGCTCGAGACCATTGGTAGAGAAGGAGCAGCGTGGAGCAACAAAGGAGAGTCACGAAAGCTGGAATCCACAGACCTGTCTGATACAGCCAGTGTGTGGTTCCACTTTGCCAGACACACATTGATGCCTACCTCCCATGATACCAGCATTCCATTCAACAGGTGTGTGCTCCTATATTGCATTTTCACAAAACAGAAGTTTGATGTGGGGCAGGTGATCAACAAGAGCATCAAGGCTTGCACCGAGAAGACTAAGGGCGGCTTATGGCATCCTGCCTTGCTCAAGGCCTTGATCAAGAAAGCACAATCTAGAACCTTTACTGCTGATGAATATGTGGATAGGAAAGCTGCCATAGATAACATGGCCCTAAACAGGATCATGAGAAACCAAAGGCAAAAAGCATGGTGATGTAGGTGATGTGCTGCGCCCAGGGCATGCTACAGGCAGTGCTGCAGCATCTGGCCGGGTGGAAACAATAGCATTCACCATTATGATCAGCATGCTGGAGGAGAACCAAAAGAAGTTATTGGAGAAGCTGGATGATCAGGAGGATTATTGGGAAGAGAAGCTGACTGCACAAAAGGAGCAGTTTGAGAGATTGCTGGATGAGAAGGAACTGGCGATCACAAGGAGGATGAAGAAGCAAGAGAAGTTGATAAAGAGGTTGATGAAGGAGAATGCCCTCTACAGGAAGTGGCACAAAAAAAGAACGGATGTCAAGGACTAGGTCTGGGCAGCAGACCACATGGAGGCATCCACCTATCTGCCAGAGTACCCTGCAGCACTAACTAAGCTGCAGGATGAGTTCCTTGGAGGCCCTACAGTAGAAGAACCTACTCATTCTGAGTAGGAGAGTTCCATTTCTATTCCTTAGCTCCATTTAGTGTCTTTTATTTTGTTATTTTCCTCTTTATTTAGTCCATTAAGAGTCTGGGAAATTTGCTGTATTCTGTGATAGTTCCATTTTCGGTCAGTGCACATAACATAACCCAAATAATTCACTTGTACATATCTACTTTCAATACTTATGCTAGAACCAAGCCAAGGCACCTGGGAAGCAAACAGGCAAACTGTTTTGAAATAGGAGAGGATATAGGCCATTTTTTTCACAAATCCTTATACACTATCTTTGCCCCCCTTTAACCCTTTTGAGCCTTTACATGTTCTCCAAAAAATGAGGACATTGTTTCTTTCTAAGTGTGGGGAGGGGAGTTTAAGTCCTTTAAATCTTGTTCAATAAAAATAGTTGTGATATTGGCACCACACGACTCAATCAATTGTGATATTGGCAACTTTTGCTCAATCAAGTTCTTTTCACTGTGATATTGACATAACATGGCTCAATCATCCCTATTTAGGCCAACAAAAACAAATCTGGCATATAGGACAGGCTGCAGTAGATGCTGTAGCATCTGGACGCAGAAAGTAAGTTGTATGTGAGAAAGAAAGAAAGCCCAGAAATTGAAAAATCCATAAAGCCCTATTGATCCTATTTTCAGAAAGTATTCATGCCTAACAATAGGAACTTGTGTTTTGGCCTATGGTGTTTGTGTTTGTAAAGTGAATATAGGGTGATTTATGAAAGGCTATGTATATTGTTTGATGAACTGACCACTATCACTTTTCTTTTTATTTACCTTTCAAAATTTGAGTCTTTATGTTTGTCTTTTTCATTGCTTGGGGACAAGCAACAGTTCAAGTGTGGGGATGTGATGAGTGGATAACTTATCACATTTTCCATCACTTTTTAGTAGGATTTTCTAGCATTTTCATTTCCCAAATCACAATATTTGAGTCTTTTATTCTTAAATTTATCATTTGTTGAGTTGGGAGCTAAGTGGCGGAAATTGATCTTACTTTCGTGCTTTTATGTCAATTTACTGATAGATGATGCTACAACAGGAGCCACAACAAGAGGACTGCAGTCATAGACGAAGCTTCATAAACTTTTTGGTTGGTGCAACTAGATCTTTGAGGAATACTTGGAGATATTCGGTTGGAGAAGACATGGAGCAGGGAATATATGCTCCTTTGACAAAATTTGATTTCTTAAAGATGCTTGTTGTACTTAGGTTTGACATTTTGATTCCTAGAAGTGGTGGGGACCATTGTACTTTGTACTTTTGATGCTCTCATTAGATGCTTTCTTTTGATGCTTTCTATGTATAAATAGAGGGCTCATTCCAGTATTTTAGACACAATGTTCTAACGGTTCTCACGGTTGGATAGCTCACATAGCTATCTCAACTTGCTACTTTAAGTTTTTAATATTAAGTCTTTAATTACAGTACGCTACTGTTCAGTGTCACAGCACCATTCACAGCTTCTTTACATTTCTTGTCATTTACATTTTGGCTTTACCTTTATGCTTTACATTTATGTTCTTTACATTTACGTTGTCCAATTCCAGTCATTTACTTTCATGCATTTGCTCTTTATCTTTCCAATAATGTCGCACACCATGTGTCAAGCGATGATGGGGTAAGTCCCTAGCTTGGGTGTAAGTGATGGTTGGGAGATAAAAGTCTATGTAGTATGGATTAATGTTTTGCTACTAGCTATCAACTTTACTATTCACTCCTTGTTTCTGAGTTTCGACCAAGTGCTTCTTGATGAGGTGACGTACATTGTTTCACTTGGGTGAGCGGCTTGTTTGCAAGCTAGCATATTCTTCAGAACAGTGAAGTGTTATAGAAGGTGTAACAAACCCTCTCAATCTTTATTGATTGTAAACTATACGGGGATCATAATAATATCTGTGCGGAACCGGTTGGGTCGCCTAATTAGTCGCTGCCGGTAAACCTATTCTAATATGAACCTTGCAAAAGGGTTTTGTGAACCGATAGTGAAGTTGAGAACCTAGTGCTGCAGCATCTGCTGCAGCATCAGTCCTATTATTTAGTTGCTTACAACTCCAGCCGGATCTTGCACCCTTGCTTTCTTTTAAATCTGTTTTAAGCATTTTAATTTACTGTCAACAACACTCAACAATCATTCCTTCCAAATCTCTTTCTGAAATCACCTTTTAAGACTGACTTAAGAATCACGGCTTGTTTTATTGTCCCTGTGGGATCGATACTTGGTACTTAGTAGCACTTTATTACTTGTTCAAACGATAGTGGTTTTACATGTATACTTGCATGGGATTCCATTTGTAATTTTCGGGTTGCATAATCTGCCGACCAGCTATGCAAGAAGAGCTGACTGAGTTTACTCGAAACAAAGTTTGAAATATTCCTAGACCATATGATAAAACAGTTATAGGCACCAAATGGGTGTTCAGAAACAAATTAGATGAACATGGAACTATAACCTGTAACAAGGCTAGACTTGTTGCTCAGGGATACAAACAAGAGGAAGGCATAGACTATGTTGAAACCTTTGCCCTTGTGGCTAGGCTCGAAGCAATTCGACTCTTCTTAGCTTATGCAGTTTACAAAGGCTTCATTGTATATCAAATGGATATAAAATCAGCATTCCTAAATGGAAAGTTGAATGAAGAAGTCTATGTAGAACAACCCCCAGGTTTCTATGACCATAAGTATCCAAATTATGTTTATAAATTGGATAAGGCTCTCTATGGTCTAAAACAAGCCCCTCGTGCTTGGTATGACACTCTCTCATCTTTTCTTATCTTTGAAAATTTTGAACGTGGTAAGTTCGATAATACCTTGTTTTTCAGAAAGATAAAAGTTCATATTATTGTTGTGGAAATATATGTCGATGACATAATATTTGGTTCTATTAACCCATCTCTATGTACTCGTTTCGCTGAAAGAATGAAGTAAGAATACAAAATGTGTATGATGGGTGAGCTAACGTACTTTCTTGGTCTTCAGATTAAACAAACTGAAAAATGTACTTTTATCAGTCAGGGAAAGTATGTTAAAGATATGCTGAAGAAGTTTGATCTAACTCAAACTTCAGAAATGAAAACTCCTATGGCACCTCCACTTACATTAAACAAGGATCCATCTGGAAACCTGTAAATGTCACTGCCTATAGAGGAATGATAGGCTTCCTGTTGTATCTTACAGGGAGCCGACTTGACATCATGTACTCTAACTATTTATGTGCACGTTATCAATCTGAACCCAAGGAATCCCATCTGATCGCCGTCAAGCGAATCTCCAGATATCTGAAAGGAACTCCTAACCTCAGTCTTTGGTATACCAACGACTCAGGGTTCGATCTAATTGGATATCCAGGTAGTGATTTTGCAGGTTATAAACTCGATAGAAAGATCACCACTTGTGGATGTCAACTTCTAGGAGGAAAGCTCGTAAGCTGGACAAGCAAAAAGCAAAATTCAGTGTCCACTTATACAGCTGAAGCTGAATACGTAGCCGCTGGAAGCTGTTGTGCTCAAGTCTTATGGATGAGAAATCGATTATTAGACTATGACCTTCAGCTATAAAAAATTCCAATCTATTGCGACAGCAGTAGTGCTATCGCTATAGCAAATAATCCAGTGTTACATTCAAAGACAAAATACATAGAAATCAGATATCATTTTATCAGAGATCATGTGATGAATGGTGATATTGAACTTCACTTTATCCCCACTGACTATCAGCTAGCTGATTTATTCACCAAACCTCTTGATGAGACAAGGTTCAACTTTCTCATAAGTGAGCTTGGAATGCTGAATCTTGAAGAGTAATTTTTTCATCTTTCACACATTTCTTAACCACTGAATAAATATCTGACTCTCAAGTATGTTCTCTCAATCTCAATCCCTGAATGTTAATTCAGTAAGACATTTTTCAAAATCAAAACTTTAATCACTGATTATTCTTCAAATGATTAAAAGCTTTTTGATAATCAAAATCTATCACTGACATTTCTCATTAGTGATCCTTTTAAAAAGAAAATCAATCTCTGACTTTTATCAGAGGTTCTTTCAAAAAGAAAACCAATCTCTGCCTTTTCTTCAGAGATAATTTCAAAAAGAACAAATGAAACGTTTTTTTCTCTCTCCTATGATGTCATTTGAACCGACAATCCACGACATGCCTTTTTCTCTGACACGTTCGTTCGTTGCCCTTCTATCCAATCAAATTTGTAAAACGTGTCCATGTCATGATGAGCATTTGTTTTCCCGCCTCACTCATTCTCTGCAGGATCAATCTCTCTCTCCCTCTCCTTCCTCATATAAAACGAATTACTTTTTCGTTCTTATCTTTTTACGCTTTCTGAAACACTTCTCAAGCAAGAAAAACTTTCTCAAGGCATTCAAGCAACCAAAAACCCATTCAAATCTTTGAATCTTCATATTCTCACGATCAATAGGTTTTTGATTCTCATCTTCTTAACTTATTCTTAAAATCCTGCATATTTCTTTATCATGGATTTTTTAAGTTTTCTCAACATTAAAATCATTTCTTTTGATTTTATCTTGTTTAAAAACTGTTTTCTTCATGTTCTTTATTCTTCACAAAGAACACTGCTTTACTCTGAAAATAACTTGGTTTTTTCTATGTTTCTTTCTAAATACAGAAACTACTAAAAATTTTATTTATTTTTGGACACCAAGCATTTCCTTCTATTTTATTTTATTTTTCTTTCTATTTTCAGAAATGGCCCAAGCTTCGCTTATTGCTTCAAAGAACGTCAAGTTCAACATCTCTGAATCCGAGATCCCAAAGAACAACCATCTCGCAAGGTTGGACTTTGAAGTTGACAAATACCCACACCTGGTGGAAGCTGCTGAATATCTGAAGCAGTCTTGCTTGGCCTACGCTCTCAATGTGGACCCAAAACCTTCCAAGACACTTCTGCAACAGTTTTGGTTCACAACTGATGAAGCCACCATCACTAACAAGAAGGGTGACGTGGTTCCCGCTATCTCATTAACTACTGAACTAAGATCAGACATGCTAACTGCCTATGGTCTTAGGAATGCACTACAACTCCTTGAGAAGACAAAAGTTGGATTCGATGCCCTCCCTACAGAAGCTGAACTCAATCAGTTCCTAGATGACATGGAGTACTGCTAGGACAAAAAGCCTCGCTCCACCATCCCAACAAGCACCTGACAAAGATTAAGAAGGCAAACATGCCTTCTTAACTGAACTACATCTTCTCACATATCATTCAAAGCATGAGTGGGAAGATTGGCTCCCTAGATCAGGAGAGCAAAGTTGAGCTACAGATGGGCTAGTCAGTCATTGCTGGCAAGCATTTTGATTACGCTTGTGCTATCCTTGACGATCTCAAGTCAAAGATAGAGAAGACGGAGAGGGATCCCAAGATCCCATATGTACGCTTTATCTTCGCGTACCTACACTTTCTCTACCCTACCATGTACCCAACTACTCCTGATGGTACTTTCTCTAAGGTAGGTTAGCGATCACTAGAGATCAAGTCGGTCGCCAACGAGATAACTCTCTTAAATCTACGCACTCGTCTCTCTCTCCACTCTTCGCTTTCAGCGGCCACGCAGGGGGTTCCTTCTCCTACTATCCCTGCCGCTACCACTCTCACAAACGACCATCAACTAGTCTTCATGGTCCTTCTAAGAAGGCCAAAAAGACTAAGGAGACTGCCATTACTGGTTCAATGCCTGAAGTATTTTCTCAACAAACTACTTTGGATGCTTTTTCGGGTATCTCTTCCACAGCTTCAGCAGCCACCACATCATCCGTGCCAGCGATGACAATCGTTGTCACATCAACAGTGACGCCACCCATCACCTCAGTTCTTCAACCACCTCCTGAGGTAACTTCCACTATCCAAATTTCTTCTATCCCCATTACTCATCCTTCTATTTCTTTGGTCACTCATCCTCGATCTCTTTCACAGCAACCTCAGTTTGCACCATTAGGACATGATAATCAAATGTTTGAAGAATCTATGCATTTCTACAACATGTTTGAAAACTCAGTTACTCCTATAACCCAAAACACCACTCCCATCTCACCATATAAGCCTGAGCATCGTTATGCTCATTCGCTAACTTTACTTGCAGGTCCTACTTTGACTACTGTTGACGCTCACGTCAACACGCTTGCTGAAAAGGTGGAGTATTTCACCACCTCGGTCAACAAATCCAGTAGCGCTGTCAATCTCGCTGGTGCAGAGCTAAAGAAGTTGACTGATGCCTCCTCCTCCAAAAATGACTCTTCTCAGCTCACAACGTTGCAGGAGGACATCGTCAATATCAAGGAAGACCATGTCGGGACTCAGGAACAGGTCTCTCTTATTCAAGGATTGTAGAATACCCTCAGAGATGACTTTAAGGATATTTCTCTTAAGGTTGACTCCTGCACATCCATGCTTCAGCAAGTACTCCTCAAGCTGACTGAACCAACTACCATTCCAACGCCTTCTTTTACAGAGAATGATCGTACATATCTGAACATAGTCGTTGAATTTTTCATCAGGCTACATCAGACATTCCTGTCATCAAAGGCCGTCTCAAGCATTTGGAGGTTGATGTCCGATCTTTGGCAACTGCAAAAGCTACACCTTCAACCGCTGAAATCCCTCACGCTGATAATGACAAAGAGGGGGAGAAAGAGATTCATCAAGAAAGTATTGAGGAAGCTGCTGCCAAAGTCCAGATGGAAGAACCTCCCTCTCATGTTGACTGGGCGAAGGTTGCTGACAAATCCCCTCCATCTTCAGTGCTTGATAAAGTCCTACAAGAAGAAGAATAGGAAGACGAAGAAGATGAAAAAGATCTTGATCTGCAGGATCAAGGGAAAGAGCAACAAGCTGATGATGATGACGACGATGAGGAAGACCAATCTCTCTGGTTCTCAGCGGCGAACGTCACTTCAGCGACAACTTCTAAAAGGAGTTGTCACAGCAGGGGGGAGAAATGAAACTTCTTCAGGTACTCCTTCCCAAGGCAAGTAGAAGGGTATAGTTGCCGAGGGAAACCTGAACATAGTTTCACAATCTGAGGGGGAGCATCCTTCTCAAGTATGTCTCTCTATTGTACCCATATCTTTCTATACCTACCACTCCCCTGTCTCTTTATAAGCCTTTATCTATCTCTTCCCCAAATATACACTAACTCCTTTTAACTTCTTGACCAGACAGTTCTCTCCCCTACTTAAGGGAACAAAACTCCAAATAATCCCAGCCTCTAGAGCTGAAGATCAAATAATCCCAATCTCATTCAGTGAGATTGATGAACAAGAAGAAGAAGAAGAAGAAGCCCTGCTCCACCCAGAAAGACCCTCCAGACCAGCTCATTGGTCAGAGGAAGAATTGAAATGAAACAAAAGAGATGATCTCTCATCTGGAGAGTCAATGGCTAAAGATCCCTCTTCAAACTCCATCTATAGAGCTTGACTTCCTGGCTGAAGCTGAAATTGAAGAATCTGACAGAGCTGAGAAACTAATCGCTGAATGTAAAAAGGATGCGAATCTAGCTCTCAAGGTTCAGTCCTCTCAGGTCAAAGACAAGAAACTAAAGAAAAATCCAGTGGAAGTTCAGGTTGCTCTACTCAAATAAATTGAAGAGGAGCGCTCAAAATAACAAGCGGTCAGTGATAACACTGTCGAATGGTGTAAGCATAAAGTCGACTATCGCTCTAACCCATTGAAGATAACAGTTGTTGTCATCTCTGGAAGAAAGAAGAAGGACCAAATTTATGTCACCATGGAGGTAATCAGAGAGGATAGAAGCTTAAAGGCTATGTTCGTTTCAAAGCTTGAGAGTTTTGGCTACTTGGAATGGCTAGAGTTCAAAGATGCGCTGAACAAATCCAAATCAACCTACAGAGGCTATGTCGAAGGCATCCTAGAATCCCTCATTAACAGAGTCTCTGCAGTCTTAAAAGTTCCATCTTCTCTTCCCCCAAAGCCTACACAAATCAAAAGAAAGCATGCTTCTTATTCCTCTGAAAACGTCACTGTCATCAGAAACGACACCTCCATCAAATTCTCAAAGGAAGCATTGTTTGGTCCTCCTCCTGATAGCTCAGTTCTAGACCTATCCCTACCTTTTGATGGACCATATATTCCTGGGCAAGTACTTAAAGATCCTTTTGGAATCTTCTTCAGAGATGATGAGGAACAGCTCAGTTGAATTGTAATTGTTTTTGATATTGTTGAAATTTATAGTTTGTAAACTTTTCAGAGTGTGATCGAGATCAATTTGTCAATGTTTGGAGAACCTAATTCAAGAGTTTAGATCGAATTTCGATCAATTTTGAAGTTTTTGGTCCGAGATCTAGAGAACTCGCATGATGATGAAGAACTCGCATGATGAAGAAGAACTCGCATGAAACTGAAGTGTGAAAATTGCTAAGTCAGAGACTTGCACAGTGTAGTGTATGAGAAGAAAAACTAAGGACATGTTGATCCAAACTCTCTCAGTGATTTGATAAAGACCCTCTTCTATACTTAGTAAAAATTACGTTTAAACAATATGTATTAGTGTTTTATCATCAGCGATCAGACTGAGTCTGTTCAGTTATCACTGATGATCTTTCTTCTAAACATTCATATGTATTAGTGTTTCACTATTAGAGATTCAATATTGAGTATGTTCAGTATCGCTGATAATTTCTGATAGAAACAGTTAGACGTAATGCCTGAAGACAAGTTTTGCGTCAACAGATGTTCATAGCTGAATCAAAGACGAAGTTGCTGAACAAAGACAAGTTTACTAGTAACCTGATGAAGATATCAGTGAAGAAATACAAATCTACACACGCGAAGAAAACTGAGGAAAAGCTTCAACGATAGCTGAACTCCTTTGTATCTTTGAAGGAAGAGATATTCAGCGATCGATGATCACTTAGCTTATGCCTCAAGTCTCTTTTGTCTTTCCCTTGCACTCCCAGTACGACGTGTTAGAACGGACATACCTCTGACACAAATCGTACAACAACTCTGTCAACTACTCTGTTCATGATACGGTCGAAAGCATGTCTCCCAAAGTCAGACCCTCTCTGCCACTCAATGAAGGACACGTGTAAAGTGCCCTGCCATGCATTTAATGCATAGGGTATAAATAGAAAGACTACCTCTCCATCTGGAGACTCTCTAAGCCTTCATCTTTCTAAAATATAGAAACCCTTGTTTTTTATACTTCTAAAAACTCCCATTCTCTATATTCTTGTGCAACCATCTTAGTGTTTTCTTAAGTTTGTTTAGATTGAGTTATACTTAATCTTATTCCGCAACAGACATGTAAATTGTATTTGATTTATCAATAAACAATTTATTAAACTTTAAATTTTGTGTTTGTATTCATCCCTCCCTTCTACAAACTTGTTAAGCACCTTCGGGACCAACAGGACAAAATTCGCATATGGTTATGTGCGAAAAGTGAGAATTTCGCATCTCAAAGCGTGCGAAATCTGAGAAATTTGCATCGTAAAGCGTGCGAAATCTGAGGAACTCGCATCTCAAGTCTGAAAACTTTCTAAGTCAAGAATTTGCATTGATACGAAAAGTTTGAGATTGACAATTTTCTAAGTCCAGAATTCGCATCACAAGTTTATCGTGCGAAAAGCTTTCAAGTTGGTGAAAATCTTAAGTCTGAAATTTGCATATCACTATATGCAAAAAGCCTGAAATCCGCATCGAACTACATGCGAAAAGTCGGATTTCGCATCTTTCAACGTGCTAATTTTAGGAATATGTATCCTTCTTTGTGCGAAAAGCTTGGTTATTAAGTCTTTTGTGTGCGAAATGTTTACATAGAGGCGTGAGGATTCTATACTTGGTCATTTTTCTGACTGAGTTTTTCAACGATTTTGATATTTTCTGATTCTGTGTTTAAAGATATGTGTTGTTGATCAAGATGACTTCAAAGGATGCTCTTTCAATTGGTACTGATGTCAAACCACCTGTTCTCTTCAAGGGTGAGTATGAGAGGAAAGACAAATTCTTGGATTTCATTGATAGACATGCAAATGGAAAAAACATTAACATTTTAATTGAAGAAGGTCCTATGATTCCCATTACAACAAGAATTCCAGATGATGAGTCTTTTGATAGTGAGGGTGGGGATGAGCCAAGAGAGCAGAAAACAAAGGAAGTTCCACTTGATTTTGTCAAGTATTCAGATGAACAAAAAAGTAGATATAAAGCTGATAAGCAAGTTAGATCTCTACTTCTTCAGAGCATACCAAATGAGATCTACATTAAGATTGACAGTTACAAGGCGACTGCAAAGAAAATGTGGGATCAATTGGAGAAAATGTTGATAGGGTCTAAGATTGGAAACCAGATGAAGGTGGATAATTGCATCAATAACTATGAAGAATTCAAGGCCAAAACTGGGGAAATCTTGGAAGAGACATATGAAAGATTTGTTTCTTTATTGAATGAGCTAGCCAAGAACAAGGTAAAGAAGAAGCAAATTGAGAATAATGTGAAGTTTCTGAGTGAGTTGCAACAAGAATGGAAGAAGCATACAAGAAGAATGAAACAAATGAATGATCTGAGTGAGATTCCTCTACATGAAGTTTATGAAACACTCCGTCAGAATGAGGAGGAGGTCGAATAGGAGAGAGAAGAGAAAAAGAAAAGTGAAAAACCAGTTGTTGATCTAGTTGAATTGGTAGTTGATAAAAAGAAAGAGATAGAGAAGAAAGATAAGAAGAAGAAAAAGAAAGTTGTGTTGAATGGGTCTGAGGAGAGTAACAGTAATGACTCTGATTCTGATGATGGTGAAAATCTGAAGCAAGCTATGCTATTGCTAACCCGTGCTTTTCAGAAGAAGTTCTATACTAAACCAGGTTCTAACAGTCAGAGATATTCTTCAGGATCGCGGAATTATGAACACAAGGAGAGAATAGAAGGAAAAAGGTATGATGAAAGAAAGTCTGATGGAAGGAAGACAGAAGAAAAATGCTATGTGAACAGTTATGATACATAGAAGGTGGATGAACCGATTAAATGCTACAATTGTGGTAAGATAGACCATTTTGCAAAATATTCTTCGAAAAAAGTTCGCAATTCTGAGTTCTACAAGAACAAGATGCTTCTGTCCAAGCAAAAAGAAGTAGGAAAAGCTCTTATGGCCGAATATGATCACTGGCTAGATCATACTGATTATGAGGATGACAAAGAGGAGACAACTCACATGTGCCTGATGGGAAAAGAGGTGAAATATGATGAATCAGACGAGGAGACTTCCGAAGAGGTAAACAATTTTTCTGAATCTGATTTCTTAAAGAAAATGGAAAACATGATGGTCGAGCTTCAAGACTTACAAGCGAAGCTTATAGAGTAGAAAAATAGAGTAGCGAAAAAGCGTCAAACAATTTTTTTATCTCAATAAGGAAATTACATGGAACAAAAACTTGATTGATTCTTTGAACAAAGTTGCTACTGTTTTTGAAAAACAAAAAGCTTGTTTTGAAACTCAAATTTCTGAAGCAGTTTCCAGGTTTAACATATGTGAATGTGAGAAACAAGAGTTTATTTTAAAAGTTCACAATTTGCAGATTGAAAATAAAAATTTGCAGAAAATACTTAATGGTTTGGAAGCCAAGCTTTATGCTCGAGGTCAAACTGATCAAACCATTTATCTAAACAAACCAAAGAAAGTTACAGATTTTAAAGATAATTGGGGTATTGGTTACAATAACCCAAATCAATTGAACAAAGCTATTTGAAAGCAGCCAGCTTTATATAATTTTGATTACTTACAAGTGGCTGACAAAAATCCTGATTTGAAACCTAAATTTGTTACAAAATCATATGATGAGGTTGAGGCTAAGGAAGGTGAGAATAGGAAGAACACAACAAAAATGCAACTACCATTCTGCTATAAAAAGCAGAATGATAGTTATCTTTTTGAGCAACCAATGTTTCTTTCAAACGATTATTTTCAATGCTATTGTACTGAGGAGATGGAGGCAAAACCAGTTAAAGCAAAGATTTATGTTCCTCCACTCATCTTGGAAAGTAAAATCTCCGAGCTTGAGAACACCTTAGTAGAAGAAAGAATTTTGGTTGATGTTGAGAAAATTGTGTTTTGTACTGTTATGATGAACACTAATTTCAAATCTGAAGTTACAAATGACAACTCTGAATCAGAAAAAGTTTGTGTAAACAACTTCACTGATTCAGATGCATCATCTTGTAAAGTTTTCATGGGCAATGTTTTTGCTAATCCTAAATCTTTAGATTATGATCAAAAGTCTTATCAAAAGAATTGTTCTAAAAAGTCCAATGATTTCAATTTTCCAAATTCTTCCAAGCCACAACTATTTTATGATGATGTTGATGACTTATTTGCGGATGAAAATGATTTTTTAAATTCTAATAGATGTTTTGATGAAAGTGTTGATAAGTTTGATTTCAATGCTAAACTTCCAGATCATACTCCTTTTGTGATTAATAATGATGCTTTACCTAGTGTCTTTGAGAAAGGTGAAACATCAACTAAGGTTGATGAATCAGTTCCTGTGTGTACCTATTACCCTAAAGGTAAGAAGCGAAAGAGAAGGCCCTCACATAAACGAACCAACACAGGTAAGCACAAGAAAATACAAACTCTTAAATCTCATGTTTCTAACAAGTCTAAATCTTATGTTTCAGAGTTGAAATGGAAAAAGTCTGAAGCAAGACTAGACTGCAGACCAAAAAGGAAGATTAAAGATAATACAAAATCATTTTCTGATACAGATTGTAATAGGACTACTGTTAGTCATTCTGATGTACTTGTTCATATCGCTTCTCATAAAACAAAACTTGTAACTTCTTACAAGACTTATACAATAAAGCAATTGATCCAATTATCTCATTTGCCTAGTTAATGTTCCACATACGGTCGAAATGATTTTGTGACTCGACAATATTCTAAATGTTGGTTTGGTACTTATTATATACATCACTATAATGTTTTTGGAAAAACAAAGTGGACCCAAATTCAAATGGGCGCCAAAATCTTGTGCTAACACGAAAGGACCCATCTATAAATGGGTACCTAAACCTATTGTTGCTTGATTTTTTTTGTGCAGACCCGTCATATGTGGTACTTGGTTTCAGGCTATTCCAAGCATATGACAGGACAGAAATATATTTTATCTAACTATACAGAGAAATTTTGCGGAAATGTGCGCTTCGGGAATGACCAGTTTTCACAAATACTTGGTTATGGAGATGTAGTGCAAGAGAATGTAACGATAAAGAAGGTGAGTTAGGTTGAAGGATTAGGGCACAATCTGTTCAACATTGGTCAGAGTTCCGACAAAGATTTAGAGGTGAACTTTAAGGCCAAGAGATGTGTTAGAACTGAAGATGGCAAAGAACTCTTGGTCGGGACACGAAAGTCAAACCTTTACACGATCAATCTGTCGAATGTCAAGCCAGATAATGTTGTGTGTCTACTGTCTAAGGCCTCTATGCAACAAAGCTAGTTTTGACATATAATTCTATCTCATCTCAATATTAGATATATTAACATGTTGGTGACTGGAAATTTGGCGAGAGGACTTCCAGAGCTGAAATATGAAAAAGAACATCTGTATGACGCATGTGAGAAAGGCAAGATGAAGAGAGCATCACACAAGCTTAAGCCTGAACCAAGCACAGGTACTTCTTTAGAGTTGTTACATATGGATCTATGTGGTCCTATGAGAACGCAACGCATAAACGACAAGAAATACGTTCTTGTGATCGTGGATGATTATTTAAGATACACTTGGGTCAAATTTCTATGATCAAAAGATGAGACGCCCGATATCATCATCTTATTTTTTAAGACCATTCAAGTGAACTTGCAGAAGACAGTTAAACTACTCATAACTGATAATGGCATAGAATTCAAGAACAAAACAGTTGACGATTATCTCGAATCGGTCGGGAAAACTCATCAGTTCTCTGTTGCCAGAACGTCGGAACAAAATTGGCTAGTTGAACGACGAAATCAGACTCTTGTTGAGGCTGTACGAACGATGTTGATCCAATCCGATCAATCTTTATTTTTGTGGGCCGAAGTTGTCTCAACTACATGTTATACTCAAAATCGTTCAATCATTCATCGCCGGTTTGGTAAAACTCCATATGTTTTGATAAACAATAGTGTAAGTTATTATATGCCCACGACACCTGTCACACAGAGATACTGTTGAGGAGTATGTAAACCTATACGGTCGTACACAAAGAATTTGTTTGTTTCCATTTTTAGAAACCCGGAATAAATCAAGTTGATTAAGAAAATAATTATTCTTAAAGGATAATTATGAAAATATGTGTTAAACTGTAATTATGATAATTACAGGGTGAAAACGTAATTATGTTAATTACGGGGAATTATCTGTAATTATATAATTATATTTTAAAGTTTAAAAGGATAATTATATATATATATATATATTTGAATTTGAATTTGAATATTACAGATAATTACTAAACCTTATTTAATCCTTAATTGAATTATAATCTAACTATAATTCTTTTGGTATAAATAAGGGATTAGGCTAAACCATTTGATATACAATTGAATTAGAATAGCCTTTCAGAGAAATACAGAAAAGAAACCATTTGATTTTTTGTAAAAACACATATAGATCTAGGGTTATTGGGCTAGCACTGGGTAGAATTTTGCGTGTGCGTGTGTGGATACCGTTAGAGGAAACCTCGTTTGGTTTCTTAGTGCTCAGCTCGTTCAACCACAACAAATCTGAAAGGTACATTTCTAAACACCATATGGTGTGGTTCTTATTTAATTAAATGCATTATTAGATCCGATTGGGTTTTGATTGTTCTGAAAAGTTTTCTATCGATTGTAACCAAATTATTTTAATTTCCGCTGCGTATATTGGTTACAAATTTAAATTAAAACCCTACAGTGGTATCAGAGCCACTTTGATGTCATTTAATTAAAAGAGGAATTATAGTTTTTTATATGGCAAATTTTAATCTGATTAAACCTAATTTTAATTGGACCCAAATATCTTTTGGACCCAATTTCCCTAAAAGGTTTTCCTACTTAAGGAAAATACTAAAGGGTTTTGAAGACCCTATGTCCCTAATGACCTGGATCGTTTTCTAAAGTCATCTGCCAAACATCTTCTTCACCACCAGCTATGTCATCGCCGGTCCTCGCCGGCCTATGCGGCTGATGTCGTTTTTTTTACCATCGACCTTTTCGTCCACCAAGCACCATCATAGGCAGTCGGTGTTGGTTCAGCCCCTACCACCGCTGTCGCCGTTTTCCACCAAAATAACCGGCGGTTATTGTCGTCGGCGATGACCTATGGCTGTTGCCACCGACTCTCCTTCCCTTCCATCTCATTCCTCTATCTCTGGAAGGTAAGGTTATTATTGTCAATCGAAAATCAACAGAGGACTGTTGTCCTTATCGTTGTTTTTACCTCCCACCTCGAACAACGGTGTTGGGGTTCAAGTTGTAAACGTTTTCTTCCGGCCGCTGGTCGTCCAAGCTGCCGCCCTTCGAGGGTGGTGGTGTTGGTTAGTTTTTCTCCTAGTCGTCGACAACTTTTCTGCCACGACAGGGATGTCATCCCTTTAAAGTTATTGTTATTCTCGTCGCCGACCACCACTATATGTGGATTGGTCTCGATCTCTGGTGGTCCACGACTCCACCCTTGGGAAACCAAAGGTTTGTTGTCTGTTTATCTTGTCGCTACCGACGGGATCCGTTGGCTGTTATCATTGTTTGTTCCTAGTTAGAATGGCACTGATGCCGGTACCTTGTGCATTTGGTACCGAGCAGCTTGGTGGTGGGTTATGTTGGTCGGTCACCGCTAGTATGGACCCGACAGGTTATTGCCCCAATATTTTGGATCGGAGGCCCAAGTTTTGTTGTTTTGTTTTGGTTCTTAAAACGGTAAGTTTTAGGTCGTAGGATGGGCCAAGACCCGTTTTGATGGGTCAATTTTCTTTTAGGTTAGGTTTATTAATCTACTAATTAAAATGGGTAAATTGAATTTATTTTTGCCATATGAAATTCTGTTCCATATAATTTGGTCACTTTATTTATGTTGAATTATCTAGACCAAATTGTTTTATTTTATGTTTAAAATAGTGCATAATTTATGGATTGCCCCGAAAAGACCCGTGGTTGATTTTTTTTATTTTGGAAAATTAAAATTTATTAATTGCATGGGATGTAATTTTTAATTTAGTTTTCTAGATAGGGACAAATGTAAATAGATAGAATTTGTTGTATTTTTCTATTTTACACGAAGACGGAGTTTCAAGAAAATCAAGACGGAGACCCTGAATTTTACCAAGATGGCGAGGCCAGTGGGAGATTGAAGATGTCCTTACTATTGACCGTGGTTGTTGTGTTGGCTCACAACACCACATTAGGGGCAAATCCATATATTATCTTGGTTGTTTATTTTGTGTTTGGTTTTATTTATTGCCTTATTATTGTTATGATAATTGCAAAAGCTTAAAATAAAAATCAAACGCAAAACAACTTTAAATCGGTAAATAAAATATGATATTTTAAGTTGACATGTTTATCAAACTCAAACCGATTTAATAAAATAAACTTTTAAAACAAGATTTTTAGAGATAAATTCAAACGTTTTAAAAGAAAAGAGCTATCTAAAAATTAAACCTTTCACAAATGTAAACTATGCGCCATCCATTTAAGATACTTGTTAAGCTTAAAATAGTTCGGTATGGTCAATGCTTAGCCAATCATATCGGATGCTTGTAGTGTAAGACAAGGCGCCAGGATAACGAGATTTAAGTGGACAGTTGTTTGGCCATTCACTTACATAGTCGTATTTTGGACGATTGATCCCAATAAACCCTATGCTAAGACTTTAGTTGGGATCATGATATCTTAGTATGGTTAGTTTACTTGAAAATATCATAGACAGTGCTTAGACATCAATGAGTACTTTTAAGGCGTTGTAGTGGGATTAAACATGCTTTTTAACATATGATATATTAATAGAAATCCCACGATATCTAAGAGTTATGTTGAACATAATTGGATGATTCCTACCTAAATAACCTAGTTCCGTAAACAGGTGCTTGGCCATTTACGGAAATAGGTGATATATGGATCTTAGCTCAAATTAAATTTTGAAACGTAATATTAATTAATTTGAGATTTTAAAAGAATTACTTAAAATTGAACTTATTTTATAGATGGCCGCTAACGCCTCCAACCAAACTGTATGCACAAACGACTTATCCCAATTTACATTACGATCAATCATTGATAACGATAAACTGAACGGTACGAACTTCGTGGATTGGTTTCATTTCTTGAGGGTTGTCCTTAAGCACGAAAAGAAGTTGTACGTTCTTGAAAACCCCCTTTCCAAACCCTCCTGCTAGAAATGCTTCAGCTGAGGTCAGGGCTGCTTATGATAAGCATCTGAATGAGTCACTAGATGTTAGCTGTCTGATGCTAGCATCCATGACTCCCGAGCTACTGAGGGAACATGAATACATGAATGCTTTGGATATGATATCCTCTCTGAAATCTATGTTTCAGTTACAAGCAACGCAAGAGAGGTTATATACTGTCAGGGCATTGCATGATGACTGAGGGTTCATCAGTTAGTGTTAGAGCATAGATCTGTTAGATACAAGCTCAAGAAGACTGAAGGTCAAAGATTCAAGAAAGTCAAAACTGGAAAAGTCAACTCTCACTTAAAGTCAAAGTCTTTTGTTAATAAAGTCATAGTCAATGTAATTTTGTTTTAATTTCCTTGTTTTTAAATGTAGGTATAAATACCTTGTATTCTTTGTTTTTCAAGGAGAAGATGTCAGTTTTAATTTGAAAGAAATGGTCTAGTTGAGAAAGAATACGTTAGAGAGAGAAAGAGAAGTTCTAGAGAGAGAAAGTTGTAATTGTGGAATTTGAAAGTGAAATCAAACAGGTAATTGTTTGAATTGTTTGTTTGATTAATTGTTAGTGATTAAAAAGTAGAATCTGGAACACACAATTTGTTTGAAAGTTGTAATCGATCAGGTTTTGTGTGATTAGTGATTTCTATCGAGTTTGTATGGTTTAATTTCAGAATTGCACTATAATTGTTTGATATTTTTGGATTTTGTTGTAATTTTGTTCACGAGTTGTTTAGAGCACTGTTACATAGATCAATCTTGTATTTTTGTTGTTTTGGTTTGTAATCTCTGCATTGTAATTGGTTCGAAACATGATTTAGAAGAAATCTGCAATGTTTCAGATCATTTGGTGGAGATTTGAATCGAATTTGAAGTAAAAATCAAGTTTTTGTTTGAACAACTTCAAGAACGCGCAAGATCATCAAAATGCGGATGTTCATCGGACAAACACGCAAGACTCATCTGGAAGAACGCGCAAGTCGAAGGGTTGATTATGGTCAAAACGCGCAAGGCGTTAATAGCGAGTTCTAGAAACTCGCTGATCGAAGTCTGCGAGTTTTGAAAGTTGGGAAATTTTTCCAAGTATCAGAACACGCATGTAGTGATTAGCGAGTTCTATAAACGCGCTAATCGAAGGGTGCGAGTTTGAGAAGGAACAGGGTGTAGCGAGTTCATACATCGTGCGAGTCTGAAACTCTATTAAAAGTTTCTAAGTGTTCGAACGCGCAAGCATGGTTAGCTAGTTTGTTCAAACGCGCAAGTATTGACTAGCGAGTTTTGGAAACGCGCACGTCTCATTTAGCGCGTTTCATTGTGAATAGTGATCTGCGTGTTTAGGCATTAGCGAGTTTATTCAAGAATAGTGGTTTGCGAGTTTCAGCGCCTGCGAGTTTTAAGCTTTAATAGGGATTTGCGAGTTTTGTTACTTAGTCAAATTTTTTCGAAATTTCTGATTTTTCTATATTTCAAGATTTTTCTTGTGATTTCATATTTGGACTAACGATCAGTTCTAGTTTCTTATTGCATATATTTATCAAACAGGTACATTCAAGATGACTTCCAAATATGCTATTTCTATTGGCACAGATGTTAAGCCTCTGGTTCTGTTTAAAGAAGAATATGAACAATGGAAGAACAGATTTCTGGATTTTGTGGATAGGCATGCAAATGGAGAAAACATTCTTCTTTCAATTACTGAAGGTCCCATGGTACCACCTACTGTCCAGATACCTGATGATGATTCATATGACAGTGAGGATGGAGATGTGGACAGAGAACAAAAGATGAAGACTGTTCCATTGGAAATTGCTCAGTATTCTGAAGAACAGAAAAGCCGATATAAGGCAGATAAACAAGCAAGATCCTTACTTCTTCAGAGCATTCCAAATGAGATCTACATCAAGATTGATAGTTACAAGGTAAATGCTAAGAAGATGTGGGATCAATTGCAAAAGATGATGATGGGTTCCAAAGTCGGCAATCAAATGAAAGTAGCTAACTGCATCAATAGCTATGAAGAATTCAAAGCCAAAGAGAATGAAAGCTTGGAATCCACCTATGAATGGTTTGTCTTGCTGTTAAATGAATTGTCAAAGAACAAAGTCAAAAAGAAGCAGCTTGAGAACAAAGTTAAATTTATGAGTATCCTATAGCCAGAATGGAAGAAGCATACGCGTAGGATGAAACAGATGAAGGATCTGAATGACATACCGTTACATGAGGTTTATGAGACTCTGAGGCAAAATGAAGAAGAAGTGGAAGAGAAAAGAGCTGAGAAAAAAAAGGCAGAAAAAGTTCCTGATCCTATTACTTTGGTAGCTGGAGAAAAGAAGAAAGAAAAGAAAGAGAAGAAGAAAAAGAAGAAAGTGCTTACAAGTTCTGAGTCGGAACCTGAATCAGATGGCGATGATGGAGAAAGTTTGAAACAAGCAATGCTATTACTGACCCGTGCATTTCAAAAGAAATTCTACAAGAAGCCGGGATCAAATTCTCAAAGATATTCTTCATCAAGCTCCAAGAATCATGAGCACCGAGAAAGAGTTGAAGGAAAGCGACATGAAGAGAACCGGTATTTGGAAAGGAAGCCAGAAGAAAAGAAGAAGTTTGTGAATGATTACACTGTTGCTGAAAAGCCAGCACATGATCCAATCAAATGTTACAACTGTGGCAAGATTGGACATTTTGCTAAAGAATGTCGAAAGCCAAAGGTTCGAAACTCTCAGTATTATCAGAACAAACTGCTATTGGCCAAACAGCAAGAAGCAGGCATAACATTAATGGCTGAAGACGAATTCTGGTTGGATCATTCTGATCAAGAGGAAGAGAAAGAAGAAATTGCTCATCTCTGCTTAGTGGGTAAAGAAGTCAAGTATGATGATTCAGAGGACGAGACAGTTGATGAGGTATTAAACTTAACTGAAAAAGATTTCATAACCAAAATGGAAGCTATGATGGTTTAGCTTAATGATCTTCAAGTAAAACTAAAGAAAGAAAAAGACAGAGTTGCTAAAAGAAACAACAAGATCTTTGAGCTTAAAAAGTCTGTTATTGGGAACAAAGATCTAATTGATTCTTTACGCAAGTCTGCTTCTGATTCTAAACTTCAAGTAGATTGTTTTGAAAAGAAGATTTCTGAGTTTGAAGTTAAATTTTCTAAGTCTGAGTTTGAAAAGAAAGAATCTGCACTAACCATTCATAAATTGCAGGTTGAGAACAAGCTTTTGAATAAGAAGGTAAATGGTCTGGAAGCCAAACTCTATACAAGAGGCCAAACAGGTCAAACCATTTTTCTTAATGCACCTAACGAAGAAGCTGATGTTAAGGAAAAATGGGGACTTGGTTTTCAAAACCCCCATTACTTAAAGAAAGCCATCAGAAAACAACCAGCATTATATAATTTAAAACCCAAATTTGTTACCAAATTACCAGAAGAAGTTGAGGCCAAAGAAACTGAAAATAGAAAGAATGTTAAGAAAATGCAACTCCCATTTAACTTTGCAAAGTTAAATGATAGTTATCTTTCAGAAACACCAAAGGTTCTTTCAAACGACAATTTTTCTAGTTATTCTGTTTCTGAGATGAAGGCAAAACCTGCAATTGCGAAGGTTTATGTTCCTTCACTCATTCTTGAAAGCAAAATAGTTGAGCTTGAAAATGTTTTATTTGATGAAAAATTTTTGGATGATATTCAACAAAGTGTATTTTCTACAGTAATAAAGAACACGGTTTTTCAATCTACATCTACAAAGTGTTCTGAAGTTTCTAAGGCACCTCAAACATCGTCTGATAATTTTGATGACTTATTTGAGTCTACAAATGACTTTCTTAATTCTGATGATGGGTGCATAGAAGAAATTGATATGTTTGACTTCAATGCTCATCTTGCTGATCATTCTACTTGTCTTATCAATGGAAAAGTGTTACCAAGTGTTCTTAAAACTGATGAGTCATCAACTAAGTTTGGTGAATCAGTTTCTGTAACTGCTAATTACTATGCTCAAGGTAAGAAACATAAGAAACAGCGATTACAGAAACAGAAATACACTGGTACACAAAAGAAATATCAATCTCAGAAATCTGCTTTTCCTAATAAATCTAAATCTTTTGTTTCAGATATAAGCAAGAAAAAGTCGAAAGCTCGAACCGAATGGCGACCAAAAAGGAAGGACGATGAGATAGCTGAATCAGTTTCTGATAACTCTTGTAATAGATCAGTTAGTAGTGATAATGATGTAGTTGAACAACTTGCTTCACATAAACAAAACCTTGTAACTTCTTACAAGCGATATTCAATAAAGCAATTGATTCAATTATCTCCTATTACTACTAAATCTTATCTTTATCGGAAAAATGATTTTGTTTATTCTCATAATTCTTTTGATTGGTTTGGATCTTATCATGTGTATTCTTCAAGATCAAATGTTTTTAAAGGTTTTCAAAGAAAAGGAGGATGCATATTTAAATGGATACCAAAATCTTGTGCTAATCTGTTAGGACCCGTTTTTAAATGGGTACCTAAATCTATTGTTTCCTGATTTCTCTTGCAGACCCGGCATATGTGGTACTTGGACAGTGGATGTTCCAAGCATATGACTGGGCAAAAAGCTTTATTGTCTAATTATACAGAAAAATTCAGTGGAAATGTCAGATTTGGAAACGATCAACTTTCACCAATCTTAGGATATGGTGATATAATTCAAGGCAACATAACGATCAGTAAGGTGAGCTATGTCAAAGGTTTAGGGCACAACTTGTTTAGCATCGGTCAATTCTGCGATAAAGGGTTAGAGGTCAACTTCAAATCTAAGAGTTGCTCGGTTCGTACTGAAGACGGCACCGAACTCTTAGTCGGAAATCGAAAGACAAACCTCTATACCATCAATCTTTCAAAGGTACAGAATGACAATCACGTTTGCTTATTGTCAAAAGCTTCGATGCAGCAAAGTTGGCTCTGGCACAGACGTTTATCACACCTGAACTTTCGTTATATCAACAAACTGGTTAGTGGGAAATTGGTAAAAGGACTTCCTGAGCTGAAATACGAGAAAGAACACTTATGTGCTGCATGTGAGAAGGGTAAGATGAAGAGAGCTTCGCATAAACCGAAGCCTGAACCAAGCACTAGTTCTCCGTTAGAATTGTTACATATGGATTTGTGTTGTGCAATGAGAACTCAAAGTTTGGGTGGAAAGAGATATGTGTTGGTTATTGTGGACGATTATTCAAGATACACATGGGTCAAATTTCTTCTATCAAAAGATGAGACGCCCGAAGTTCTCATTACTTTCTTAAAGACGACCCAGGTGAATATGTAGAGACAAGTCAATTTTCTTCGAACGGACAACGGCACAGAGTTCAAAAACAAGATAGCTGAAGAATATCTCGAATCGGTTGGGATATCACATCAGTACTCTGCTGCTCGTACGCCTGAAAAAATGGAGTAGTCGAAAGGCGAAATCGGACGCTAGTCGAGGTCGCTCGTACTATTCTTAGCCAATCCGATCTACCTCTATTTTTTTGGGCAGAAGCTGTGTCGACTGCATGTCATACTCAAAATCGGTCCATGATATACCGCCGTTTTCAAAAGACTCCATATGAGCTGATCTACAATAGAACACCAACAATCAAATATTTTCACGTATTTGGGTGTAAGTGTTTCATGCTTAACGACAGAGAAAGTCTGAATAAATTCATTGCTAAGGCGGACGAGGGTATATTCATAGGATATTCTACAACATCGGCAGCATATCGTGTTTATCTGAAGAAGTCAAAGACAGTAGTCGAGAGCGTTAATGTTACATTTGATGAAGACATGGATTTTGAACAACTCTGTTCAGAACCCGTTATCACTAGAGTATTAGCTTCTGGGAAGATCAGCCCAGAACCTGTTTCTACAGAGAAAAATTCGAATAACGCTTGTACTTTAGTTTCACATTTATCTTATTTAGATTTGTTATTTGAATTCTTTTATGATGAGTTTGTAGGGTCTAATGTACCTAAATCTGTTGTGACTGACAGGTCTGAAGACACAAGTTGCAATCATCCAGTCACTTCAGAAGTTGTAACTGAACTTGAATCCCCCGTTCAGTTAGAAACTCACATTCCAACATCTACTCCTACAGTTGAAGATGTACATGTAACTGATGAGCCAGAAGTAACTATTTCAGTTGGGTGTGATATATTGTCTACTCAACAGCCAGAGTCTGCTGTTCCAACTTATGCTTCTGCACCTGAAACTTCAACTGCAAACCCCCTCCTATTAATCAAACTGAAGAATCTGATAGTGGACTTCTAGATGATGATCATGTTCAATCAGTATCTACTCTACTCCCTCATGAGCATCGCTGGACCAAAGAGCATCCTTTACATCAAGTAATTGGAGATCTCAACAAGCCTGTACAAACGAGGTCAGCGACTGTTAATCAATGTATGCATGACTCATCCCTCCGTAAGATTGAGCCCACACGAGTATCAGAGGCTCTTGCTGATTCGGACTGGGTATCTGCTATGCAAGAAGAGATCAATTTGTTTGAAGCCCTAAAGGTTTGGAGATTAGTTCCAAAACCAGAAGGTAAAACCGTGATAGGCACTAAATGGGTATTCAAGAATAAAAAGGATGAAGATGGTATCGTCATAAGAAACAAATCTAGACTTGTGGCCAAAGGTTATCGGCAAGAGGAAGGCATAGACTACGATGAGACGTATGCTCCAGTAGCGCGTATAGAGGCAATCCGCATGTTTCTAGCATACGCAGCTCATAAGAATTTCACAGTCTATCAGATGGATGTGAAAACAGCCTTTCTGAATGGCATTCTTAAAGAGGAAGTATACGTGTCTCAACCAGAAGGGTTCGTCAATCCAGATAAGCCAGATCAAGTCTACATCTTGGATAAAGCCCTGTACGGTTTAAAACAAGCCCCTCGAGCATAGTATGATGTTCTATCTAAATTCTTGGTCAAATCCGGTTTTTCTAAAGGTAAAATATATACCACTTTGTTCATCAAAAAGGAAAAAGTTGATATCATCCTTATTCAAATATAGGTAGATGATATAATATTTGGCTCTACAAATCCTAAATATTGCAAAAACTTTTCTAACCTCATGATGTCACGTTTTCAAATGAGTATGATGGCAGAGATGAATTTCTTTCTCGGATTACAAGTAAAACAGTTTTCAACGGGGATTTTCATTAACCAATCTAAGTACATTTTGGATATTTTTCGGAAGTACAAAATGGAAAATTGTAAACCAATTGGAACCCCGATGGCACTAGGTACTAAAATTAGCACTGATCCTTCGGGTAAAAGTGTTGATGTTAGGACTTATAGAGGTATGATAGGATCGTTAATGTATCTTACTTCAAGTAGGCCATATATTATGTTTTCAACATGTTTATGTTCTAGATATCAGGCTGTTCCCAAACAATCCCATTTGGCTGCTGTCAAACGGATTTTTAGATATCTGAAGGGGACTGCAGACCTTGGTCTGTGGTATCCTAAGGATACTAGGTTTCAACTGACAGCTTATTCAGATGCAGATCATGCAGGTTGCATGTTGGACAGAAAGAGTACTTCAGGTCATATTCAATTTATTGGAGACAAGCTCGTTAGCTGGGCTTCAAAGAAACAATTATGCGTTTCCACATCGACTGCTGAAGCAGAGTACGTAGCTACTGCCAGTTGCTGCTCTCTAGTCCTGTGGATGCGAACACAACTACGAGGCTATGGATTCAAGGTCGACAAAATTCCAATCTATTGTGACTCGAAGAGTGCAATCGCAATATCTGCTAATCCTGTCCAACATAAGAAAACCAAACACATTAACGTCAGGTATCATTTTATTAAAGATAATGTAGAAAAAGGAACAATTGAATTATATTTTGTAAAAACAGATTATCAACTTGCAGATTTATTTACCAAACCCTTAGATGAAAAGAGATTTAATTTTCTTATATCTAAGCTTGGTATGCTAAATCTGAAAACATAATCGGTTGTTACCTAATAGAGTTACATATTGTTATTTTTCATCATTTTTTCTTTATCATTATGTTTGAAGGATATCTGTACTTTAAATCTTTGCTCATGATCACAGGGGGAGTAAGGGAAGATTAAAGATGAATCATTATTCTTTTGAGGGGGAGCATAACAAATTTCTGCATTTTTTCTTTAACTGAAAAATTTTGTTCATGATACATGTTTTTAGGGGGAGCTTATAAGTCAAAAGGAGTAAGACTATGATTTTTGATTATTTCAGATCAGAACTCGTACTTTAATCGTTTTACTGCTTTATGTCTTTTATTTTTCGAATAAATTTGAGAATAAAGTTGCTTTGATTAGACTTTGAGACTTATGCAGGATGAGAGAAGCTGACAAGATCATATCTTTATGACTTCAGCTGACTTCATGAGATTTAAGACTGCATAGAAAGGTTAAATTTCTTATCTTAATCTCATATATGGTTGAAAGAAGGAAAACTTTCAATCATAGAAAACATATTCTTAAATGTTCAAACCACTTCCCGATTCTTAAACAGTTTTCATGAATTGGAAGTGTGATTTTAAATGTTTTCATTTTATTTGTGCTTAAATGATTACAAACCGTGTGTTCCCAAAGATAAATACTTGTGTATTGCCTTTTCTTTATACTTTCAAGTATTCACACACACCGGTTTGACTTTTTGTTCATATTGTTCTTACCATGTCTTATATTGAAACATATTTTCGATGGTAAGACACCCCGCTTGTACTTCAAAGAAATTTGAGCGTATTTTCATTTCGAAGCGTTAAGTTCAAGAATGTCTATATTTTTGTTTCATATAGACTATATCCATTATTCTTGACCATAAGCCTTAATTGATTTATCACTTATTTCTGATCATTTTCATACAATGTCAGATTTTCAAACAAGTTTCTTGCATTCATATTGATTCATTCCATATACTTGTTTGAAAATATTTCAACGTTTCAAATGCTCAAATATTCATGATTATATTTTATGAGCTTACATTCATCTGACATTTGTATATGAGCTTTAACTGCTATAGTTAAACCATTTGAGCAACACATGCTTTCTAGGATTATATGGGTTCTTTGTGCTAGGACTTAATTAAAACTTCTATGAAATAATGTTAACCAGTGATTTCTACCCAAGAAGTTAATCCTTTAGTGTTTGAGTGTGAGGAGTCGAAAAGAAATGAGTGTGGGTGTAATGAGGTAAAATGGAAAAGAGAGTTTGGTTAGTAGTGAGCTTAATGATTAAAAGAAATAGGGTGTGAGATCAGAGTAAAAGAATATCAAACTCTGCACCAAATACTTTCTGAGTCGGGCATCCACATTACTAATGTTTCAGGATTTTTGGTGAACATTATTGAAACATGCAACTAGCCCATGCCAACTCTTGTTAAAAACCCCACTAGCCACTCATTTTCTTCTCAAACAAAAAATGTTTCATATTTTTTTGGGGACGCAACATATAATCTATCTGTTTTTCATTTGGAAAATCTGGATATTGAAAAAGAAGGAAGTCTGCCCCACCTTCGCACTTCAATCATGCACATTGAGTCTGTGTTTATCTATTGTTGTCTCAGTGGTTTACACTATGTTGAGCCTTGAAAAGCAATTTTTCGTGCTTAAGTCTTTCTAAACTTGCACGAACTCACAAAGAATTTGTTTCTTTGTCATAACATTCCTTTATAATGTGTATTCATTACACACAGTGACTTCGTTTTACTGACAGGCATTTTAACTGATTCATTTGTTGATTTAGGAGTTACATGTTCTTATTTTGTCTGGATTTGCAAAGATCTAGATGAATACTTGGTTATGGATCACAGAATCAGAGGCTCAGTTTGACAGATCAGAATGGTCAAAGACATTTCTTGGTGAAAGTTTTGATGATACAGATGCTCAAATCATCAAAAAGGGGGAGATGGAATCAAGAAATGATTAAGTTTTGAGAGATGATTTTAAAGAAATGTCCAAGTCAGAAGGTTCAAAGTAAAAGATTTGAAGAAGATCAAATGATTTCTGAAGATTTGAGGAAATTTTCTTTGAAGATTATTTGCTAAAGCAATCCGAGATGATTCTGAAGATAATTTCTTCCCAAAGTTTGAAAGTATTTTGTGAAAGTTTTGGGGAGATGGTTAATCGTTTGAAGACAGTTTTGGAAAGAATACTATCAAAGAAAAAGGGGAGATTGTTCTGACAAAGCTTAAAAGTGAAGACTGAATTGCTAGATCTTTCAATAGTGATCTTGAATCCAAAGGGGGAGATTGTTAGAGCATAAATATGTTGGATACAAGATCAAGAAGACTGAAGGTCAAAGATTCAAGAAAGTCAAAGATGGAAAAGTCAACTCTCACTTAAGGTCAAAGTCTTTTGTTAATAAAGTCAAAGTCAATGTAATTTTGTTTTAATTTCCTTGTTTTTAAATGTAGGTATAAATACCTTGTATTCTTTGTTTTTCAAGGAGAAGAAGTCAGTTGTAATTTGAAAGAAGTTGTCTAGTTGAGAGAGAATACGTTAGAGAGAGAAAGAGAAGTTCTACAGAGAGAAAGTTGTAATTGTGGAATTTGAAAGTGAAATCAAACAGGTAATTGTTTGAATTGTTTGTTTGATTAATTGTTAGTGATTAGAAACTAGAATCTGGAACACACAGTTAGTACCCACATTTTGAGAATGAAAGGGTATATTAATCGATTAACCCATCTTGGCTACCCATTGGGTCAAGAATTGGCAACCGACATGGTTCTCAATTCAATATCCAAATCATATGACCACTTCGTCCTAAACTACAATATCAATGGGTTGGAGAAAACTCTCACGGAGCTTCACGGCATGCTTAAAACTTGTTGGTCCCGAAGGTGCTTAACAAGTTTGTAGAAGGGGGGGGGTTGAATACAAACTTATATTTTAAAGTTTAATAAATTGTTTTTTGATAAATCAAACACAATTTACAAGTTTGTTGCAGAATAAGATTAAGTAAAACTCAATCTAAACAACCTTAAGAAAACACTAAGATGGTTGCACAAGAATATAGAGAATGGGGGATTTGAGAAGTATAGAAAACAAGGGTTTCTATATTTTTAGAAAATGAAGGCTTGAGGTGCGCACTCTCTAGATGGAGATGTAATCTTTCTATTTATACCCTATGCATTAAATGCATGGCAGGGCACTTTACACGTGTCCTTCATTGATTGGTAGAAACAGTTTGACTTTAGGAGACATGCTTTCTGTCGTATCATGAATAGTTTAGTCGACAGAGTTGTTGTACGAATTATGACATAGGTATGTCCTTTCTGACACATCGTACTGGGTGTGCAGGGAAAGACAAAAGAGACTTGTGACATAAGCTAAGTGATCATCGATCGCTGAATATATCTTCCTTCAGAGATACAAAGAAGTTCAGCTATCGCTGAAGCTTTTCCTCAGGTTTCTTCGCGTATGAGTAGAGTCTTCTTTGCTTCACTGATATCCGCATCAGGTCATTAGTAGACTTCTCTTTCTTCAGCAGCTTCGTCTTCGATTCAGCTATGAACTTCTGTTGACGGGAAACTTGTCTTCAGGGATTACGTTTACATCAGAAATCATCAGCGATAACTGAACAGACTCAGTCTGATCGCTGATAGTGAAACACTAATACATATGAATGTTTATAGGAAAGGTCATCAGTGGTAACTGAACATACTTAGTTTGATCGCTGATGGTGAAACACAAATACATATTAATAAATGTAATTTTCACTAAGTATAGAATAGGGTCGTTATCAAATCACTGAGAGAGTTTGGATCAACAATCTCCCCCTATTTGATAATGACAAAGTAACTGAAGAAAATTACTTTATAATTCAAAATGAGGAATAATCAGGACTCATAACATTCATGTCCCAATTACTATTTTGAGGGATCTTTTATAGTATTGATAGGGTTAAGTACTTCATTGAAATTTTCATTAATTCAAAGATAGAATTACAAGATATGAAAATTACAAGTACAAGTGAGGAACTAACTACTGTAAGTTTAACTAATAGATTACATGAAGAAACTAATCTATCTGCTATCTAGATAAGAATGTAGAACCTTGATCATATAGTCAGGTACTTCTTCTCCTTTTTGCTTTCTTTCTGATGCTTCTTGACGAATGATTGTCTTGATAGATTCATCTAATGGAGAGAAGTCAAACCATAGACATAAAAGATCTTTGCGATGGTTAAGGGGGCAGATGGGAATCTCAGAGACTCTTTGAAATCTGAGAACCCCTTCATCATATCTGAAAAACATTCCATGAGGATTGTTTAGTACTTGCCCATGTAGATATGGACCACCAGGAGGCAGAGATAGATCCAAAACTAAGAGATCTGGAACAGAACCAAACAAAGCTTCTTTTGAGAATTTGATGGAGGTGTCGTTTCTGATGGCAACGACATTCTCAGATAAGGAGGAGACAGGCTTTCTTTTGAGTTTCCTTGGCTTAGAAGGAAGAGTAGGTGGTACCTTTAACACAAGAGTGACTCTGTTGATGAGGGCTTCTAGGATGCCTTCGACATAGCCTCTGTAGATTGATTCAGATTTCTTCAGCGCATCTTTGAACTGTAGTCATTCCATGTGGCCAAAACTTTTAAGCTTTAAAACAAACATAGCCTTTGAGCTTCCATCCTCTCTGGTTATCTCCATTGTTACAGAAGTTCGGTCCTTCTTATTTCTTCCAGAGATGACAACAGCTGTTATCTTTAATGGGTCGGAGCGATAGTTGACTTTATGCTTACACCATTCAATAGAGTTATCGCTGACCGCTTGTTATTTTGAGCGCTCCTCTTCAATTTCTTTTAGTAGAGCAACCTGAACTTCCACTGGATTCTTCTTTAGCTTCTTGTCTTTGACTTGAGAAGACTGAACCTTGAGATCTAGAGAAGCATCTCTTTGACATTCGGCGATCAGTTTCTCAGCTCTGACAGATTCTTCAATTTCCGCTTCAGTTAGGAAGTTTAGCTCTGTAGATGGATTTTGAAGAGGGACCTTCAGCCGTTGACTCTCTAGATGAGAGATCATCTCTGTTATTCTATTTAGCTCTTCCTCTGACCAATGAGATGGTCTAGAGGGCCTTCTTGGATGGTGCAGGTCTTCTTCCTCTTCTTCTTTGTCATCAATCTCATTTAAGGAGATTGGGATTATTGATTCATCAGTTGTGGAAGCTGGGATTATTTGAAGTTCCTTTCCTTTAAGAAGGGGAAAGAACTGTCTGAAAAGGATTCTCCCCCTCAGATAGTGAAACATTTGTCAGGATTCCCTCAGCAGCTGCACCCTTTGGTTTGCTTTGGGAAGAGGTTCCTGAAGAAGTTTCATTTCTCCCCCCTGTTGTGACAACTTCTTTTGAACCTATCACTGATGATGCGTTCGCTGCAGAAAACCATGGTCTTCCTCATCATCGTCGTCATCATCTTCATGTTGCTCTTTATCTTGATCCTGAAGATCAAGTTCTTCTTCATCTTCATCATCCTCTTCCTCTTCCTTTTCCACAAGAGCAGCGATAGAAGTAGAGGAAAGAGTTTTGTCAGCAACCTTCTCCCCCTAAACCTGAGAGGGAGGTTCTTCCGTCTGAACTTCAGCAGCAGCAGCAGCATCCTCAAGATTTTCTTCAGTACGCTCTTTCTCCCCTCTTTGTCATTATAAGAATGGGGGAGTTCAGTGATAGAAGGAAGAACTTTTGAAGTTGCCAGAGACCGGACTTCAGCCTCCAGTCGCTCAAGACGTCCTTTAATGACGGGAATATCTGAAGTAGCCTAATGAATAAATTCTACGGCTATGTTCAGAAATGTCCGATCATTTTTAGTGAAGGAAGGTTTTGGCAACGGAGCTGGTGCATTCAGGTTCCGAAGCACCTGTTGAAGCATGGAGGTGCAGGAATCAACCTTCAATGATAGATCCTGAAAGTCATCTTTCAAGGTGTTATGCGTTCCCTGAATGAGAGTGGCCTGTTGTTGAGTCTTGATTAGGTCATCCTTGATGGTGAAGATGTCTGCCTGAACGTTCGTTAGCTGAGAAGAATCAACTTTGGAAGGGGAGGCATCAGTCAACCTCTTGAGTGCCTCACCAGCGAGATTAACAGCGCCATTGGATTCGTGGACAGAGGTGGTGAGAGTCTCCACCTTCTCAATGAGTTTGTTAACATTATAGTCAACAGTGGCCAAAGTAGGACCTGCAAATGAAGTTAGCATATGAGCACAATGATGCTCAGGCTTATATGGAGAGATTGGAGTAGTGTTTCGGTTAATAGGAGTACCTGAGTTTTCAAACATTTTGTAGAAATGCATGGATTCTTCAAAATTTTGATTGTCAGGTCCTATTGGTGCAAACTGAGGTTGCGTAGAAATAGATGGAGGGTTAGAGACCAATGAAATAGAGAGATGAGTAATGGGGATAGAAGAAGTTGGGATTTGGGTGGTTACCTCAGTTTGTTGTTGAACTGAGATGGTTGGTGGCGTCACTGATATTGTGGCAGTGACCGAGATCGCTGGCACGGTTGATGTGATGACAGCTGTAGATGTCGAGGAGAGGCCCACAATAGCATCTTAAGTATATTGTTGAGAACCTACTTCAGGAATTGAACCACTAAGGGGAATCTCCTTAGTCCGTTTGGCCTTCTTCGAAGGACCAAGCTGACTTACTGATGGTCTTTTGAGAGAGGTTGTAGCGGTAGGGTTAGCTAGAGAGGAACCTCCGGCACGACCGCTGAAGAAGAAGAAGAGTGGAGAGAGAGACGAGTGCGTAGAGTTGAGATACTTACCTCGTTGGCGACCAACTTGACCTCCAACGATCGCTGACCCACTTTTACGAAAGAACCATCTTGAGTAGTGGGGTAAGTGTCACGGTAGAGAAACTTTAGGTATGCACAGATGAACCGTACATAGGGAATCTTGGGATCCCTCTCCGTCTTCTCTATCTTTGACTTAAGATCGTCAAAGATAGCAGTAGCCTAGTCAAAGTTCTTGCCAGAGATCACAGAGTAAGCTATTTGGAGCTGAACTTTGCTCGCCTGATCTAGTTAGCCACTCTTCCCACTCATACATTGAATGATGTGTGAGAAGATGTAGTTCAGTTAAGAAGGCATGTTTGCCTTCTTAATGATGGTCAGGTGCTTGATGGGGATGGTTGAGCGAGGCTTGTTGTCCCAGCAGTATTCCATATCATCCAGAAACTGGATGAGTTCAGCATCAGTGGGGAGGATATGGAATCCACCCTTGGGTTTGTCAGGGAATCGAAGTGACTTCCTCAGACTGTATGCATTCATCATGCCCGGTCCTAAATCAGTGCGGAATGAGAGAGCATGAACGAGTTCACCTTTCTTGTTGGTGATGGTGGTTTCATCAGAGTGAACCAAAACTGTTGTAGAAGTGTTTTGGATGGTGTAGGATCCACAGTGATCGCTTAAGCAATACACGACAGCTTCAGGAACTGAGCTGCTTCCACCAAGAGTGGGAATTTGACAGCATCGAAGTCCAAGCGTGCAAGGTGATTGTTCTTGGGAATTTCAAATTCAGTGAGAGAGAACTTGACGGTCTTGGAAGCAATGAGAGCTGATTGTGCCATTTCTGGATATGGAAAAAATCAGAATGGAGGGAAAGGTTTAGAGTCCAAAAATAAATAAAATTTTTACCAGTTTCTATTTGGAGAAAGAAACATAGAAAAAACAAAATATTTTTATATTAGAACTGTGTTCTTTATTGAAGAAGAAAGAACAATAAGAAAACTAAAGGTTTGAATCAATAAAATAAAAAAAATGATTTTAATTTTGAGAAATCTTGTAAAAACCCATAATGATGGAACATATATAAGATTTTGTAACAAAATTTAAGAAGAAAAGATGAACAAAGTAACATGTTGATCTTGAAGGAAAAAGATGCAAATGCTTGAAGGAGTTGTTTGCTTAAAATGACTTGACAGAAAATTCTTGCTTGAAAAGATTTCCAAAAAACGTAAAAAGATAAGAATGAAAATGCATTCCTTTTATACGTAGAGAGAGAGAGATGCGGGAAAACAAATGCTCATCATGACATGGACACGTTTTACGAAGTTGATTGGATAGAAGGGCAACGGACGAACGTGTTAGAAAAAGGCATGTCGTGGATTGTCGGTTCAAATGACGTCATAGGAGAGAGAAAAACGTTTCATTTGTCCTTTTTGAAATTATCTCTGAAGAAAAGTCAGAGATAGGTTTTCATTTTGAAAGAATCTCTGATAAACTTCAGAGATGGATTTGTCTTTTCAAAAGGATCACTGAAGAAAAATGTCAGTGATTGATTTATCAAAAAGCTTTTAATCATTTGAAGAACTATCAGTGATTAAAGTTTTTATTTTTGAGAAACGTCTTACTTAATGAATATTTGAGAGTGAGAGAATAATACCTGAGAGCCATAAATTTATTCAGAGATTAAGTGATAAAGGGGAACTTAGAAATACTGACATAATGGGGGAAAGATGAAGAGTTTCTCTTCAAGATTCAGTATTCCAAGCTCACTGAAGAGAAAGTTAAACCTTGACTCATCAAGAGGTTTGGTAAATAAATCAGCTAGCTGATAGTCAGTAGGGATAAAGTGAAGTTCAATATCACCATTCATCACATGATCTCTGATAAATTGATATCTGATCTCTATGTGTTTCTTCTTTAAATGTAGCACTGGATTATTTGCTATAGCGATAGCACTAGTGCTGTCACAATAGATTGGAATTTTTGATAGCTGAAGGTCATAGTCTAATAGTTGATTTCTCATCCATAAGACCTGGGCACAAAAACTTCCAGCGGCTACATATTCAGCTTCAGCTGTGGAAGTGGACACTGAATTTTGCTTTTTGCTTGTCCAACTTAACAGCTTTCCTCCTAGGAGTTGACATCCACCAGTAGTACTTTTTCTATCGAGTTTACAACCTGCAAAATCACTATCAGAATATCCAATTAGATCGAACCCTTAGTCTTTGGGATACCAAAGACCGAGGTTAGAAGTTCCTTCCAGATATCTGAAGATTCGCTTTACAGCTATCATATGGGACTCCTTGGGTTTAGATTGATAGCGTGCACATAAATAGGTAGAGTACATGATGTCAGGTCGGCTCGCTGTAAGGTACAACAGGGAGCCAATCATTCCTCTATAGGTAGTGACATGAACAGGTTTTCCAGATGGATCCTTATTTAATGTCAGAGGAGGTGCCATAGGAGTTTTCATCGCTGAAGTTTATGTTAGATCAAACTTCTTCAGCATATTTTTAACATACTTACCTTGGCTGATAAAAGTACCTTTTTCAGATTGTTTAATCTGAAGACCAAGAAAATACGTTAGCTCACCCATCATACTCATTTTGTATTCTTTCTTCATTCTTTCAGCGACGTGAGTACATAGAGATGGGTTAGTAGAACCAAATATGATGTCATCCACATATATTCGTACAAGAATAATATGACCTTTTATCTTTCTGAAAAAAAAGGTATTATCAATTTTACCACGTTCAAAATTTTCGGAGATAAGAAAAGATGAGAGAGTGTCATACCAAGCATGAGGGGCTTGTTTTAGACCATAGAGAGCCTTATCCAATTTATAAACATAATTTGGATGCTTAGGGTCATAGAACTCTGGAGGTTGTTCTACATAGACTTCCTCATTCAACTTTCCATTTAGGAACGTTGATTTTACATCCATTTGATATACAATGAAGTCTTTGTAAACTGCATAAGCTAAGAATAGTCGAATTGCTTCGAGCCTAGCCACAGGGGCAAAGGTTTCATCATAGTATATGCCTTCCTCTTGTATGTATCCCTGAGAAACAAGTCTAGCCTTGTTACGGGTTACAGTTCCATGTTCATCTAACTTGTTTCTAAACACCCATTTGGTGCATATAACAGTTTTATCAGATGGTCTAGGAACGAGATTCCAAACTTTGTTACGAGTAAACTCAGTCAGCTCTTCTTGCATAGCGCTGACCCAGTTTGTCTCTGAGGGCATTATCAGTCTTCATTGGCTCTATTAAAGAAATAAAGTTGACAAAGAGGCAGATATTACCTGAACTTCGTCTTGTCTGAATACCTACATCGGGATTACCAAGAATTTGTTCTATGGGGTGATCTTTGGTCCATCGCAGAGCAGGAGCATGATCGCTCATTTCAGAGGTTGGATCAACAATAGGAATGTTCACTGATGAAGAAGCCTGAGGTTCATCATCTAATAATTGTTGAGTGTCAGACAGACCATTGCTTTCTGAGAGATTTTCAAACGAAGATGGATCTTATAGAAGAAGTGTGTTTAGAGGCTCAGCTGAAACCCATGAGTTGGATTCAGCGATAGGAGGTATGATGTTTGGATCATCATCAGTAGCTAGAGGATCTGTGTGCTGATGGTTTGAGAAGAAAGATTTTGTTTCTCTGTAATGAGAAAACATCCAAGCATTTAACTCTTCATTGTCAGCGATTGGTATAGAGTTTGCTGAGCGAGTTTCATCAAAGGTGACATGAATTGTTTCTTCCACAAATTGTCTTCTTTTGTTGAAAACTCTGTAGGCTTTGGAGATAGAGGAATATCCAAGAAATTATACGTCATCCTCTTTTGGATCGAACTTTCCAAGTTGATCTTTGTTGTTTAAGATAAAGCACTGACAACCAAAGATATGAAGAAAACTGATAGATGGTTTTCTTCCATGAATAAGGTCATAAGTTGTCTTTCCAAATTGCTTTACTATCAGCGACCTGTTTTGAGTAAAACATGCAGTGTTTACAGCTTCAGCCCAAAATTGAGTAAGGAGGTGAGAATCGCTGAGCATTGATCTAGCAGCTTCAATGATCATTCCGTTTCTTCTTTCAGCGACTCCGTTTTGCTGAGGCGTTCTAACTGAAGAGAAGTTGTGAGAAATTCCCTTGTTCTCAAAGAAATTGTTCAAAGAACTGTGTGTGTTCTAAATTCTAGTTTCTAATCAATTAATCAAAACAAAATATAAACAAGAATCAATTACCTGTTTTTTATTTCAGTTTCAATTCACAATTTACAACTTTCTCTCTCTAGAACTCTCTCTCTCTCTACGAATCTCTCCCTCTCTGATATTACAATCTGACTTCTTAACTCTGTTCACTAACTAAACAAAACTGAAAAATAAAATCTATTTATATCAATTCCTAATACAAGGAAACTAAAATACAAAATACAAATACATTTGACTTTTCTTACAAAAGACTTTGACTTTCACTTAAGAGTTGACTTTCTTAGCTTTGACTTTCTTGAATTTTGACCTTCAGTCTTCTTGATCTTGTATCCAACAGATTTATGCTCTAACAATCTCCCCCTTTGGATTGAAGATCACTGTTTAAAGATCTAGCGATTCAGTCTTCACTTTAAGCTCTGTCAGTACAATCTCCCCTTTTTCTTTGACGGTATTCTTTCCAAAACTGTCTTCAAACGATTAACAATCTCCCCAAAACATTCACAAAATACTTTCAGACATTGGAAATAAATTATCTTTAGAATCAGCTCGGATTTCTTTAGCAAATAAACTTTAAAGAAAATTTCCTCAAAAATCGGCATATCATTTCTTGATACCATCTCCCCCTTTTTGATGATTTGAGCATCTATATCATCAAAACTTTTCTCCCAAGAAATGTCTTTAACCATTCTGATTTGTCAAATTGAGCCTCTGATTCTGTGATCCATAACTAATTATTCATCTAGATCTTTGCAAATCCAGACAAAATAAGAACATGTAACTCCTGAATCAACAGATGAATCAGTTAAAATGCCTGTCAGTAACACAAAGTCACTGTGTATAACGAATACACAATATAATGGAGGTTCTTGATGTTCACTCCCCCAGGGTTTCCATCCAATCATCGAAACACCACAAAGGAAATTTCTATGAATGTTATGACAAAGAAACAAATTCTTTGTGTGTTCGTGCAAGTGTAGAAAGAATTAAGCACGAATGATTGCTTTTTAAGGCTCAACATAGTGTAAACCACTAAGACAACAGTAGATAAACACAGACTCAATGTGCATGATTGAAGTGCGAAGGTGGGGCAAACTTTCTTCTTTTTCAATATCCAAATTTTCCAAATGAAAACCAGATAGATTATATGTTGCGTCCGCTTGAAAATGTGAAACATTTTCTTTTTGAGAAGAAAATGAGTATCTTGTGGGGTTTAGTCAAGAGTTGGCATGGGCTAGTTGCCTATTTCAATAACGTTCACCAAAGAGTTGTGAAACGCTAGTAATGTGGCTGCCCGGCTCAGAAAGTAGTTGGTGCAGAGTTTGATATTCTTTTACTCTGATCTCACACCCTCTTTCATTTAATCATTAAGTTCACTGCTAACCAAACTCTCTTTTCCATTTTACCTCATCACACCCACACTCATTTCTTTTAGACTCCTCACACTCAATCTCTATGGATTAACTTCTTGGATAGAAATCACTGGTTAACGTGATTTCATAGAAGTTTCAATTAAGTCCTAGCACAAAGAACCCATATAATCCTAGAAAGCATAATGTTGCTCAAAATGATTTAACTTTATCAGTTAAAGCTCAAATACAAATGTCAGATGAATATATGCTCAGAATATAATCATGACGATATGAGCATTTTAAAACATTGAAGTATTTTCAAACAAGTATATTGAATGAATGAATATGAATGCAAAAGACTTGTTTGAAAATCTGACATTGTATGAAAATGATCAGAAATGAATGATATAACAATCAAAGCTTATGGTCAGGAATAAAAAGATAGGTGTCTATACGAAAAAAATATAGACATTCTTGAAATGATGTTTCAAAATGAAATATCGCTCAAAATTCTTTAAAGTACAAGCGGGGTGTCTTACCATCGAAAATATGTTTCAATATGAGACATGGTAAGAACAATTTGATCAAAAAAAAAATAAACCGATATGTGTGAATACTTGAAAGTATGTAGAAAAGACAATACGCAAGTATTTATCTTTGGAAACACACGGTTTGTTTATTAATTAAGCACAAAAATAAAATGAAAACATTGAAAATCACTCTTCCAAATTATAAAATCTGTTGAAGAATCAGGAAGTGGGTTGAACATTTCAGAACATGTTTTCTATATCTGAAAGTTGTCCTTCTTTCAGATATATTTGAGATTAAGATAAGAAATTTACCTTTTCGCTCAATCTTAATTCTTATGAAGTCAGTCAGCTGAAGTCATTAAGATATAATCGTGTCAGCTTCTCTCATTCTGCATAAGTCTCAAAGTCTAGTCAAAACAAATTTTATTCACAAAAATTTATTGAAAATAAAACAACATAAAGCAATAAAACGTATGAAAGTACGAGTTCTGATCTTAAGCAATCAGAAATCATAGTCTTACTCCTTTTGATATTATATGCTCCCCCTAAAATTATGCATTACAAAAATTTTGTCAATTAAGAAAAATGCAGAAATTAGATATGCTCCCCCTCAAAAGAATAATGATTCATCTTTAATCTTCTCTTACTTCCCCTGAGATCATGTGGAAACAATTAAAGTGCAGATATCCTTCAGACATAAAGATAAAGAAAATGATGAAAACTAACAATACGTAACTTTATTAGGTAACAACCGATTATGTCTTAAGATTTAACATACCAAGCTTAGAGACAAGAAAATTAAATCTCTTTTCATCTAATGGTTTGGTAAATAAATCTGCAAGCTGATAATCTGTTTTTACAAAATAAAGTTCAATTGTTCCTTTTTCTACATTATCTTTGATAAAATGATACCTGACATCAATGTGTTTGGTTTTCGTATGCTGGACAGGATTAGCAGATATTGCGATTGCACTCTTCGAGTCACAATATATTGGAATTTTATCATACTTGAATCCATAGTCTCGCAGTTGTGTTCGCATCCACAGGACTTGAGAGCAGCAACTGGCAGCAGCTACATACTCTGCTTCAGCAGTCGATGTAGAAACGCATAATTGTTTCTTTGATGCCCAGCTAACGAGCTTGTCTCCAAGAAATTGAAGATGACCTGAAGTACTCTTTCTGTCCAACATGCAACCTGCATGATCTGCATCTGAATAGGCAGTCAATTGAAAACCAGTATCCTTAGGATACCACAGACCAAGATCTGCAGTCCCCTTAAGATACCTAAAAATCCTTTTGACAGCAGCCAAATGGGATTCTTTGGGAGCAGCCTGATATCTAGAACATAAACATGTTGAAAACATAATATCTGGTCTACTAGATGTAAGATACATTAACGATCCTATCATACCTCTATAAGTTATAACATCAACACTTTTACCCGAAGGATCAGTGTTAATTTTAGTACTTGGTGCCATCGGGGTTCCAATTGGTTTACAATTTTCCATATTGAACTTCCGAAGAATATCCAAAATGTACTTAGATTGGTTAATGAAAATCGCCGTTGAAAACTGTTTAACTTGTAATCCGAGAAAGAAATTCATCTCTCCCATCATACTCATTTGAAAACGTGACACCATGAGATTAGAAAAGTTTTTGCAATATTTAGGATTTGTAGAGCCAAATATTATATCATCAACATATATTTGAATAAGGATGATATCGGCTTTTTCCTTTTTGATGAACAAAGTGGTATCAACCTTACCTTTGGAAAAACCGGACTTGACCAAGAATTTAGATAGAACATCATACCATGCTCGAGGGGCTTGTTTTAAACCATACAGGGCTTTGTCCAAGATGTAGACATGATCTGGCTTATCTGGATTCACGAACCCTTCTGGTTGAGACACGTATACTTCCTCCTTAAGAATGCCATTCAGAAAGGCTGTTTTCAGATCCATCTGATAGACGGTGAAATTCTTATGAGCTGCGTAGGCTAGAAACATGCGGATTGCCTCTATACGCGCTACTGGAGCATACGTCTCATCGTAGTCTATGCCTTCCTCTTGTCGGTAACCTTTGGCAACAAGTCTAGCTTTGTTCCTTATGATGATACCATCTTCATCCTTCTTGTTTTTGAATACCCATTTAGTGCCAATCACGGATTTACCTTCCGGTTTTGGAACTAATCTCCAAACTTTGAGGGCTTCAAACTGATTTAATTCTTCATGCATAGCAGATACCCAATCCGAATCAGCTAAAGCCTCTGATACTCGTGTGGGCTCTGTTGAGGAGAAATCCCAACATTTGCTGGGAATGCCACAAGCATCCAGCGCCCTCACCTTCGACTCGGGAGTACGTAACTGGCCGGGACTAACAGCCCGACCCGCTGGCTCCACGAAAGTGGTGCAGCCCCTCATGTCCTCCTGTCGCTTAGTACGGGGCTTTGCGCTACCATGGTTTAAGGAAATAAAGTTGCGCCTTCACCACCAGCAATTGCTTTTGGTGTAGTGGTAAGCGCTTGATCCTAACAAGTTAAGCGTGCTCGGGCGAGAGCAATCCTAGGATGGATGACCTCCTGGGAAGATCAAGCCTTGGGACCTAACAATTGGTATCAGAGCGAGGTCGCGGGTTCGAGTCTCCCAGTGTGCAAATGCTGGGGGGGTGATTGTTGAGGAGAAATCCCAACATTTGCTGGGAATGCCATAAGAATCCAGCGCCCTCACCTTCGACTCGGGAGTACGTAACTGGCCGGGACTAACAGCCCGACCCGCTGGCTCCACGAAAGTGGTGCAACCCCTCATGTCCGCCTGTCGCTTAGTACGGGGCTTTGCGCTACCATGGTTTAAGGAAATAAAGTTGCGCCTTCACCACCAGCAATTGCTTTTGGTGTAGTGGTAAGCTCTTGATCCTAACAAGTTAAGCGTGCTCGGGCGAGAGCAATCCTAGGATGGGTGACCTCCTGGGAAGATCAAGCCTTGGGACCTAACAGGTTCTATCTTACTGAGGAATGAGTCATGCATACATTGATTCAAAGTCGCTGACCTAGTTTGTACAGGCTTGTTACGATCTCCAATTACTTGATGTAAAGGATGCTCTTTGGTCCAGCGATGCTCATCAGGTAGTGGAGTAGATGAAGTTTGAACATGATCATCATCTAAAAATCCACTATCAGACTCTTCAGATTGAATAATAGGAGGGGGGTTTACAGTTGAAGCTTCAGGTGCAGAAGCATCAGTTGGAACAGCAGACTCTGGCTGTTGAGTAGATATTCTATCATACCCAACAGATATAGATACTTCTGTCTCAGCAATTACTTATATAACTTCAACTATAGGAGTAATTTTAGGAATGTGAGTTTCTGACTGAACAGGGGATTCAAGTTCAGTTACAACATCTGAAGTGATTGGATGATTGCAAATTGTGTCTTCAGACCTGTCAGTCACAGCAGATTTAGGTATATTAGATCCTAGAAACTCATCATAAAAGAATTCAAATAACAAATCTAAATCTGATAAATGTGAAATAGAAGTAGAAGCGTTATTCGAATTATTCGCTATAGAAGCAGGTTCTGGACTGATCTGCCCAGAAGCTAATACTCCAGTGATAACGGGTTCTGAACTGAGTTGTTCAGAAGCCATTTCTTCATCAAATGTGACATTAACGCTCTCGACAACTGTCTTTGACTTTTTCAGATAAACACGATATGCTGCCGATGTTGAAGAATAACCAATGAAGATACCCTCATCCGCCTTAACACTGAATTTATTCAGACTCTCTCTGTCGTTAAGCACGAAACACTTACACCCAAATATGTGAAAATATTGGATTGTCGGTGTTCTGTTGTTGATCAACTCATATGGAGTCTTTTGAAAACGGCGGTGTATTATGGACCGATTTTGAGTATGACATGCAGTTGACACAACTTCTGCCCACAAGAATAGAGGTAAGTCCGATTGGCTAAGCATAGTGCGAGCGGCCTCGACTAGCATTCGATTTCGACTTTCGACTACTCCATTTTGTTCAGGCGTACGAGCAACAGAGTACTGATGTGATATCCTGACCGACTCGAGATATTCTTTACCTATCTTGTTTTTGAACTTTGTGCCGTTGTCCGTTCGAAGAAACTTGACTTGTCTCTGCATATTCACCTAGGTCGTCTTTAAGAAAGTAATGAGAACTTCGGGCGTCTCATCTTTTGATCGAAGAAATTTGACCCACGTGTATCTTGAGTAATCATCCACAATAACCAACACGTATTTCTTTCCACCTAAGCTTTGAGTTCTCATTGGACCACACAAATCCATATGTAACAATTCTAACGGAAAACTAGTGCTTGGTTCAGGCTTTGGTTTATGCGGAGCTCTCTTCATCTTACCCTTCTCACATGCAGCACATAAGTGTTCTTTCTCGTATTTCAGCTCAGGAAGTTCTTTTACCAATTTCCCACTAACCAGCTTGTTGATATAACGAAAGTTCAGGTGTGATAAACGTCTGTGCCAGAGCCAACTTTGCTGCATTGAAGATTTTGTCATTAAACATACCTGATTGTCAATCTGAACTTTGGACAGTTTTATGGTATAGAGGTTTGTCTTTCGATGTCCACCTAAGAGTTATGTGCCGTCTTCAGTATGAACCGAGCAACTCTTAGATTTGAAGTTGACCTCTAACCCTTTATCGCAGAATTGACCAATGCTAAATAAGTTGTGCCCCAAGCCTTCGACATAACTCACCTTACTTATCGTTATGTTGTCTTGAATGATGTCACCATATCCTAAAATTGGTGAAAGCTGATCGTTTCCAAATCTGACATTTCTACTGAATTTCTCTGTATAATTAGACAATAAAGCTTTTTGCCCAGTCATATGCTTGGAACATCCACTGTCCAAGAACCACATTTGTCGGGTCTGCAAGAGAAATCAGGAAACAATAGATTTAGGTACCCATTTAAAAACGGGTCCTAACAGATTAGCACATGATTTTGGTATCCATTAAAATATGGACCCTCCTTTTGTTTGAAAACTTTTAAAAACATTTGATCTTGAAGAATAAACATGATAAGATCTAAACCAATCAGAAGAATTATGAGAATAAGCAAAATCATTTCTCCGATAATGATAAGATTTAGTAGTAATAGGAGATAATTGAATCAATTGCTTTATTGAATAACGCTTGTAAGAAGTTACAAGGTTTTGTTTATGAGAAGCATATTGACCAACTACATCAGTATCACTACTAACTGATCTATTACAAGATTATCAGAAACTGATTCAGCTTTCTCATCATCCTTCCTTTTTGGTCGCCATTCAGTTAGAGCTTTCGACCTTTTCTTTCTTATATCTGAAACAAAAGATTTAGATTTATTAGGAAAATCATATTTCTGAGACTGAGTTTTCTTTTGTGTACTAGTGTATTTCTGTTTCTGTAATCGCTGTTTCTTATGTTTCTTACCTTGAGCATAGTAATCAGCAGTTACAGAAACTGATTCACCAACCTTAGTTGATGATTCATCAATATTAACACCACTTGGTAACACTTTTTCATTTATAAGACAAGTAGAATGATCAGGAAGTGTAGCATTGAAGTCAAACATATCAATTTCGTCTATGCACCCATCATCAGAATTAAGAAAATCATTTGCAGACTCAAATAAGTCATCAAAATTATCAGTTGAAGTTTGAGGTGCCTTTGAAACTTTAGAACACTTTGTAGATTTAGTTTGAAAAACAGTGTTCTTTAAAACTGTTGAAAACACACTTTGTTCAATATCTACCAAAAGTTTTTCATTAGATAAAACATTTTCAAGCTCAATTATTTTGCTTTCAAGAATGAGTGGAGGAACATAAACCTTTGTAATTGCAGGTTTTGCCTTCATCTCAGAAACAGAATAACTAGCAAAATAATCGTTTGAAAGAACTTTCGGTGTTTCTGAAAGATAACTGTCATTTAACTTTGCATAGTTAAATGGTAGTTGCATTTTCTTCACATTCTTTCTATTTTCAGTTTCTTTGGCCTCAACTTCTTTTGGTAATTTGGTAACAAATTTGGGTTTTAAATGAGGATGTTTACCAGCACAAGCAAGAAAATCAAAATTATAAAGTGCTGGTTGTTTTCTGATGGCTTTCTTTAAGTAATGCGGTTTTGAAAACCAAGTCCCCATTTTTCCTAAACATCAGCCTCTTCGTTAGGTGCATTGAGAAAAATGGTTTGATCTGTTTGGCCTCTTGCATAGAGTTTGGATTCCAGACCATTTACCTTCTTATTTAAAAGCTTGTTCTCAACCTGCAGTTTATGAACAGTTAGTGCAGATTCTTTCTTCTCAAACTCAAACTTAGAAATTTTAACTTCAAAATCAGAAATCTTCTTTTCAAAACAATCTACTTGAAGTTTAGAATTAGAAGCAGACTTGCGTAACGAATCAATCAGATCTTTGTTCCCAATAACCGACTTATTGAGTTCAAATATCTTATTGTTTCTTTTAGCAACTCTTTCTTTTTCCTTTTTCAATTTATTTGTAAGTCTTGAAGCTCAACCATCATAGCTTCCATTTTGGTAATGAAATCTTTTTGAGTTAAGTTTGATACCTCATCAGCTGTCTCGTCATCTGATTCATCATACTTGACTTCTTTTCCCATGAGACAGAGATGAGCAGTTTCTTCCTTTTCCTCCTCTTCACCTTCTGAATGATCCAGCCAAAATTTGTCCTCAGCCATTAAAGTTATGCCTGCTTCTTGCTGTTTGGCCAATAGCAAATTGTTCTGATAGTACTGAGAATTACGAACTTTTGGCTTTCTACAATCTTTTGCAAAATGACCAATCTTGCCACAGTTGTAGCATTTGACTGGATCACTTGCTGGCTTTTCGGCAACAGTGTAGTCATTCACGAACTTCTTCCTTTCATCAGGTTTCTTCTCAACATATCTGTGCTCTTCATATCTCCTTCCTTCCACCCTTTCTCAGTGCTCGTGATTCATAGAACTTGATGAAGAATATCGTTGAGAATTTGATCCCGAATTTTTGTAGAATTTATTTTGAAAGGCACGGGTTAGCAACAGCATGGCTTGTTTCAGATTTTCTCCATCATCACCATCTGTCTCAGATTCTGACTCAGAGCTCGTAAGCACTTTCTTCTTTTTCTTCCTCTCTGGATCCCATCATCCTTGTAGCTATCAATCTTGATGTAAATCTCATTAGGAATGCTTTGAAGTAGAAGAGATCTTGCTTGCTTATCTGCTTTATACCGGCTTTTCTGTTCTTCAGAATACTGTGATACATCCACTTTAACTAGTTTTGTCTTTTGTTCTCTTTCCTCATCACCATGTCCACTATCAGATGAATCATCATCAGCAGGTACTTGAACTATGATTGGTTTCATAGGACCGTCTGTAATTGACTGCAGAATATTTTCCCCGTTTGCATGTCTGTCTATAAAATCCAGAAATCTATCCTTCCACTGCTCGTACTCTCCTTTGAACAGAACAGGAGGCTTGACATCGGTGCCAATGGAAAGTGCATCTTTAGAAGTCATCTTGATTAAAACCTGTTTTGAAAAAATATGTAATAAGAAACTAGAACTGATCGTTAGTCCAAATATGAAATCACAAAAATACAAGAAATCTTAAAATAGAAATTCAGAAATTTTGATCACAATCAGAAATTTTGATCACAATTTAGAAATCTTGAAAAGCCATATTACTGTTTTGAAAACTTCTCAGAAAATATTCTAAGTATACAAACTCGCAAGTCACTATTAAAATATGAAACTCGCAGACGCTTAAACTCGCAAAACCCTATTCACTGGTAAACACGCAGATCGAGACTTGCGCGTTTGAGAAACTCGCAAACACAGGCTTGCGTGATCTGAAAAACTCGCAGATCGACCAAACTCGCTTGATACTGAAACCTGCAAGTGACTATTCCCTCTGAAACTCGCTAACGCCTAAACACGCAGATTACTATTCATGACGAAACTCGCTAACTGAGGCATGCGTGTTTCCAAAACTCGCTAGTCAAAGCTTGCGCGTTTTAACAAAACTCGCTAGCTATTCATGCGCGTTCCAACACTTAGAAATTTTTCCTGAAATTCCAAACTCGCACGTCGAATGACCTCGCAAACCACTGTTTCAGCTCAAACTCGCACCCTTTGATTAGCGCGTTTGAAGAACTCGCTAACCACTATGTGCGCATTATGGTCCTTAGAAATTTATCCAACTTTTCCAAACTCACAGACTTCAATTAGCGTGTTTCTAGAACTCGCTAATCGTTTCATGCGCGTTTTGACCAAAATCTTCCCTTCGACTTGCGCGTTCTTGCGGATGAATCTTGCGCGTTTGTTCGATGAACTTGCGCGTTTTGAAGATCTAGCGCGTTCTTCAGAAAGTCGAACCGAATCTTGATTTTTCCATCTGTTTGTCAACTAAACCTTTTCCAATTAACTTGAAATTTTGCAGAAATCTTCGAAATCAACCCAAGAACATATTACAATGCAAGAATTTCAAATAAAAACACAAAACAATACATTCTGATTCGAAAACAGTGTCAAGAACTCGTGAACAAAAATATCGACTAAATCCAAAATTACAAGTCTATTACAGTGCAATTCTGAAATCTTTCTATACAAACTCAATCTATTACTCTTTTCGAATAAATCCTAATCAAATACAACTCCAAAATCGCACAAAAACTCAAAATCAGTTCTGGACATCAAAGAACACAATGACGAATACTTTCTTGACCTGATTTCACTTTTGGATCTGCTCTGATACCAATTGTGTGTTCTAGATTCTAGTTTCTAATCAATTAATCAAAACAAAACATAAACAAGAATCAGTTACCTGTTTTTGATTTCACTTTCAATTCACAATTTACAACTTTCTCTCTCTAGAACTCTCTCTCTCTCTCTCTACGAATCTCTCCCTCTCTGATATTACAATCTGACTTCTTAACTCTGTTCACTAACTAAACAAAACTGAAAAATAAAAACTATTTATATCAATTCCTAATACAAGGAAACTAAAATACAAAATACAAATACATTTGACTTTTATTACAAAAGACTTTGACTTTCACTTAAGAGTTGACTTTCTTAGCTTTGACTTTCTTGAATTTTGACCTTCAGTCTTCTTGATCTTGTATCCAACAAATTTATGCTCTAACAAACTGTTTTTGAATTCAGTTCCATGATCACTTCTTATTGAACGAACAGTAAGATTATTCAACACTTCCATCTTTTTAACAAAAGATATCAGTTCTTCTGGAGTATTACACTTGCAGCTAAGAAAGATAACCCAGGTGTAGCGAGAGTATTCATCTACAATGACAAGTGTATATTTCTTTCCATCTATTGATTAGATGTTGACAGGGCCAAACAAATCCATATGCAAGAGTTGAAGAGGAATTTTCACTGAGGAAACTTGTTTAGACTTGAAACTAGCCTTTGTCTGTTTTCCTTTTTCACATGCTGATTAGAGAGATTCTTTAGCATATGAGTGCTGAGGAAGACCAGAAACCAGTTTCTTAGATGAGACAGAAATCAGGGTTTTGAAGTTTAGATGAGAGAGCCTTTTGTGCCATAGGTAGTGGACATTAGAAGAGGCTTTAGAAAGAAAACATACATTTTCAGTACTAGTAGTAGAGTCCATATCTATTACATAGACATTTTCTTTACGATAACCACTTAGAGCAAGTTTTCCTTTCTCATTTACCACTGAACATGCTTTCATGGCAAAGCGAACTTCATAGTCCTTGTCACATAGTTGGCTGATGCTCAAAATATTGTGTTTCAGTCCATCTACATAAGCGACTCTTCTGAAGGTAGTTGTCCCATTGATGAGGACACCAAACCTTCGGGTATATCCTTTTCCATTTCCACCAAAGGTCACAGAGGGACCTTTCTCTTTCTTGTATTCAGTGAGCAAGTCTTTTTGTCCTGTCATATGACGAGAGCATCCACTATCAAGATACCAGATGCCCTTTGATCCCTGCAAACATAAGGAAGATTAAGTTTTGATTGGTACCCACTTTTCAATGGGTCCTTTTGGGTTAGTGGAGATGGAAGGTTCAGCAATCTTCACAGCAGATGAAGATTCAGCTTCAGTGGTAACCTTGACTTTGGTTAATTTCTTAACCTTAGTGGTATTCTTCACCTTGGTCGATTTTTCAGCTTTGGTGAGCTTCTCAGCCTTGGAGGCATTCATCTTCACTTTAGCTGTTTTATCAGCTTTAGTGGCAGTTGGACATTTGATTGTAATATGGTCAGTAAATCCACAATGATAACATTTTCTATATTTGAATGTGGTTTTGGGACTATGAGTAGAAGGTTTTGAGAATTTAAGATGCGCAGGTCCATCTCCAAAAATGCCTTTAGCATGAGATCTGGGAGGAATTTTCATTTCTTCAGATTTCGTAGGCTTAAGATCAATCTTTAGCTTTGGAGGACAGAGATCAAAGATTTCTATCACAGAGGTGGAAGATTGATTCACTGAAGTTTTAGAGGGAACTTTTAGCTTTGCTTTCTTGGATTCCTTCTGAGGATGAAAAATGGATTTTCCTATATCTGAAGGCTTAGAGCCTTTAGATATTTCCTCAGGGATGGGATTAGAAGATGATGAAGAAGAGTACTGAGTAAAATAAGTCTCAGGGATAGAAGAGAGGAACATTCCAAACTTAAGCGTGGAGCTGTCTTCTTTAGGTTCATCCTGTTGTTTCCAAAAACCAAGACCAGTTTTCTCACTAACAGAGATCTGAGTACTTAAAATCTCAGTAATCTTTGTTGAGGATTTATACCATCCTTCAACAGTAGCCTTCTCTATTTTTAGAGCAGCGATGGCTTGTTCGCGTTCAATGTTGATGATTTCATTAACAATGACTTGATCTTTCAAACTTTTCTCTAAAAGAGTCAGTTCTCTGATCTTTTCATGACATCTCTCTAGCTGTTCAGTTAAATCAACATTTTTGTTCTCAGCTAGAGGTTTGCCGTTTAGAGCATTGTATAGATCAATCGTCAGCACATCAACAACGCGACTTCTCTCTACTTTAGGTAGAGAGGGATTAGTAGATATAGATACCTGAGATGATATATAGCTCATAGAAGTTTCAGTTGGTTCTTCCACTTCTTTATTAATCTCATCCATGAGGCAGAGATTAGCGACTTCTTCTTCATCAGAACTTGATTCTTCTGATTCAGCCTAGTCATTTTCTTCAGCGATGAGACCTTTACCTTTTTGCTTGTAGTTTTTCAACTTTTGATATTTTTCTTTCAGTTTAAGGTATTTGTCATCGTTGGTTCTTCTCGAGGTAGAAGGTTTGAAGACTTTCTTCGACCTACACTCACTTGCAAAGTGTCCAATCTTTTCACAGTTAAATCAAGTAGTAGTAACCTTATAAACAGGGGTTGATTTTGGCTTGTCAGTAAGAGAGAGAGGCTTATTTCTTCTGAAATTGCTCTTTCTTGCAAATCTCTTAAAAGAGTTTGTTAAGAGTGCTAAGGACTCATCAAACTTTGAAAGATCAGTGTCTGATAATTCCTCAGATTCAGAATCTAACTCAGTGATAGTGAGAGTAGATCGCTGAGATGGAATTATCTCTGAAGAGACTAAAGCAACAGGAGTGCTTTTGGAGTCTTTAGAATCTTTTGAAAGATTCTTCAGAAGGTTTGATTGCTCATAGTTGAGCAATATTCCATAAAAGGTGCTGAGAGAAAGAGAATTTAAGTCTTTTGTCAGCTTAAGACATATTGAATAACTGTCCCAGTTTTCAGAAAGACATTCTAAGAATTTGGTTAGGATCTCAGATTTAGAATAGGTCCTACCAACAGTTCGTAGATCAATGATTAAGCAGTTAAACCTTTGGTGAATATCAGATAGAGATTCGTTCTTACCAGCGATAAACCTTTCATACTGTCTTACAAAGTTAATCTTTTGAGTCTCTTGGATTTCAGTGGTGCCTTCATATTGAACACATATAGTGCTCCACATTTCTTTGGAGGTTTTAAGATGCATGATGGAATGTAAAGTTTCATCAGGCAGAGCCATAGAGATAATGGTTTTTGCCTTTGCATCTATACCAACCTTCTTTTTGTCTTCATCACTCCATTGTTTCATTTCCTTAATGGCATAGCGTTCAGGGATAGCAGGAGTGGTGGTAGTAGCTGGAACGACAACTATGATTTGGACAGGTTCATAGGGTCCATTTGCTACGTACTCATGTATAGTGGGATCTGCACCTTCAAGAAATAGCATCATTCGAATCTTCCAGAAAGAAAAGTTATCTCTGCTAAATCGAGGAGGTTTAGAAAGTGAACCATTATCATAGTAGTTTGTGTTTGTGTTTGTGTTAAGTGCCATTTTAGAATAGCAAGGAAGAAAATACAGCAAGATCTTGTTTATTAGATTAAACAGTCTGCTCTGATACCAATTGTTGGTCCCGACGGTGCTTAACAAGTTTGTAGAAGGGGGGGGGGGGGGTTGAATACAAACTTATAATTTAAAGTTTAATAAATTGTTTATTCATAAATGAAACACAATTTACAAGTCTGTTGCGGAATAAGATTAAGTAAAACTGAATCTAAACAAACTTAAGAAAACACTAAGATGGTTGCACAAGAATATAGAGAATGGGGGATTTGAGAAGTATAGAAAACAAGGGTTTCTATGTTTTAGAAAGATGAAGGCTTGAGGTGTGCACTCTACAGATGCAGATGCAATCTTTCTATTTATATGCATTAAATGAATGGCAGGGCACTTTACACGTGTCCTTCATTGATTGGTAGAAACAGTCTGACTTTGGGAGACATGCTTTCGGCCGTATCATGAACAGTGTAGTCGACAGAATTGTTGTACGAAATGTGACAGAGGTATGTCCTTTCTGACACATCGTATTGGGTGTGCAGGAAAAGACAAAAGAGACTTGAGGCATAAGCTAAGTGATCATCGATCGCTGAATATCTCTTCCTTAAGAGATACAAAGAAGTTCAACTATCGCTGAAGCTTTTTCTCAGGTTTCTTCGAGTATGAGTAGAGTCGTATTTGCTTCACAGATATCCGCAATAGGTCTTTAGTAGACTTGTCTTTGTTCAGCAGCTTCGTCTTCGATTCGGCTATAAACATCTGTTGATGCGAAACTTGTCTTTAGGGATTACGTTTACATCAGAAATCATCAGCGATAACTGAACATACTCAGTCTAATCGCTGATAGTGAAACACTAATACATATGAATGTTTACAGGAAAGATCAGAAGTGATAACTGAAGATACTTAGTCTGATCGTTGATGGTGAAACACTAATACATACTAATAAACGTAATTTTCACTAAGTATAGAATAGGGTCGTTATCAAATCACTGAGAGAGTTTGGATCAACAAAACTGCTGAGAGAAATATGAAATCCAAGTTGAATTTATCCAAACCAAAACAGGTGTTGATGATCAAACCTAAAGGTAGGATAAACAAGAAGAAAAGGGTGGTTACCAAGGGTAAATGAAAAGTTGGATTCTCCAAAAAGGAAAAGGGCAAGGGAAAGATTCCTGAGGAAGCAATTTGCTTCAACTACAAGCAGAAGGGACACTGGAAGAGAAACTGCCCTGTCCTATTGGCAGAAAGGAAGAAGCAGAAGGCTAATGGAGTCGGACCTTCAGGTATCTTTACCATTGATTTATTCACTTCTGACTCTGATTCCTGGGTATTGGATACTGGGTGTGGTACTCACATTTGTACTACTTTTCAGGGACTAAGAAGTGAAGAGAAAATGAAACCAGGCCAGATGTACCATCGAATGGGAAAGGAGCTAAGGTGGCTGCTATTGCTCATGAGACTTATGACATGAAGCTGCCAAATGGTCTTACTTTAGCACTTAGCAAGTGTTTATATGTACCTAGAATTACTAGGAATATCGTTTCTTTTTCTCGGTTACAACAAACTGGATTAATGTTTACTTTCAGTAATAATTCAATTTCAGCTTATCTTAACAATGTTTTGTATTTTGTGGCCAAACCACACAATGGTATTTATGAAATTGATATGCAAAATAGTTGTAATTATGAATCAATGTATAATGTAAACAATAAATGAATTAAGCGAGGCATTGTCATCTTGGACACATAAACAAGAAACTCATAGCCAAACTCCATGCGGACAGAGTGTTGGAATCGTGTGATGATTCATATGATGTATGCGAATCTTGCTTAATGGGCAAGATGACAAAGGCGCATTTTAAAGGCAAACCCGAAAGGGCAACAGAACTATTAGGGATTATACATACTGATGTGTGTGGGCCCTTTAGTTCAACCATAAGAAATGGTCATCGCTACTTCATTACTTTTACTGATGACTTCAGTAGATACGGGTATGTTATCTAATGAAAAACAAATCTGAAAGCTTTAAGTTTTTTAAAGAGTTTCAGAATGAAGTAGAGAATCAATTTCGCAAAAAGATAAAGACACTTCGATCGGACCGGGTTCGGGAATATCTAAGCCAAGAGTTTATTGACCATCTAAGAGATAACGGGATAGTATCCCAATTAACTCCTCCTGGAACACCGCAACATAACAGTGTGTCCGAAAGAAGGAATAGAACCTTGTTGTACATGGTTCGCTCTATGATGAGTCGTACCAATCTACCTAAAAATTTCTGGGGTTATGCCCAAGAAACAGTTGCCCGAATACTAAATAATGCGCCAACCAAAAAGACCGATAAAACCCCTTTCGAACTATGGACTCGGAAGATCCCAAAACTCTCATATATGAGAATATGGGGCTGTGAAGCTTATGTTAAGCGAGAAGCTTCTGGGAAGCTTGATTCAAGGTCTGAAAAATACATCTTTGTAGGATATCCAAAAGAGACAGTTGGATATTATTTCTACGAACCCAGCGAGAACAAAGTTTTTGTTGCGCACCGCGGTGAGTTCTTAGAAAATGATTTTCTATCGAGAACCACAACGGGGGATACAGTAGATCTTGAAGAAATTCAAGAACCACAAGATGAAACAATGGTTGATACTGACAATCAACATGATGTTGAGCCTTAACAAGTTGTTGATGGTAATGATGAGATACAAACAATCCGAAGATCGAGTAGGAGTTGTCATAAGCCTGAGAGATATGGTTATCTCATTGGCAGTGACGATACACTTCATGATGAACCCGTAACGTACCAGGAAGTCGTATCAGGTTTAGAATCTGATAAATGGCAAGATGCCATGAAGGCTGAAATACAATCCATGTCAGATAACCAAGTTTGGAACTTGGTAGATGCACCTACCGGCTGCAAAGTTGTAGGGTGCAAGTGGGTATTCAAAAAGAAAACTGACATGGATGGGATTGTACATACCTATAAGGCTAGGTTGGTAGCTAAAGATTTCACTCAACCTCATGGAGTAGATTATGATGAAACTTTTTCTCCGGTAGCCATGATTAAATCCATCAGGATACTTCTTGCCATAGTTGCATTTCATGACTATGAAATATGGCAAATGGATGTTAAAACCGCGTTCCTTAACGGAACATTATGGACTAAAGAATTTGGTTTCTTAAAGAATGAAGATGAAACTTGTGTATACAAGAAAGTCAGTGGGAGCATAGTAGTATTCCTGATCCTATATTTCAATGATATATTGATCATCAGAAATGACATCCCTACCCTTAAAGGTGTAAAAGCCTGGTTAGGGAAGTGTTTCGCGATGAAGGATCTAGGAGAAGCAGCTTATATCCTTGGTATAAAGATCTATCGTGATAGATAGAAACGCTTAATTGGATTAAGCCAAAGTACATATATTGAGAAGATCTTAAGACGCTTCAAGATGGAGGGTTCAAAGAGAGGAAACTTTCCAATGGTACATGGTGTACATCTGAGCAAAACTCAGAGTCCTATATCTGAAGAGGACTTGAACAGCATGAAGGGTGTTCCCTATGCTTCGTCCATCGGTTCAATTATGTATGCCATGTTATGTACTAGACCAGATGTCTCGTATGCCCTAAGCATGACGAGCAGGTATCAGTCGAACACAGGTGATGCTCACTGGGTAGCAGTAAAGTATCTGAGAAGAACTAAAGAAATGTTCTTACTGTACGACAGTCAAGAAAGAGATCTATGTATTCAAGGATAAACAGATGCTAGTTTCCAAACCGACCGAGATGACTATAAATCACAGTCGGGATACATGTTTGTGTTAAACGGGGGTGTTGTGGGCTGGAAGAGCTACAAACAAAGCATAATAGCAGATTCAACTACAGAATCGGAGTACATTGCAGCGTCGGATGCCACAAAGGAAGCTGTTTGGATGAAGAAATTCATCACAGATCTGGGAGTAGTCCCTAGCATATGTGACCCTGTCGAGATCTATTGCGATAAGGAGGGTGTAATTGCTCAAGCAAAGGAACCAAGGTCACATAAGCGCTCGAAGCATATCATGAGAAGATATCACCTAATTCGAGAGATTATTGAAAGAGGTGACATAAAGATATGTAAATTTTGACCACAAGACAATCCAGCAGATCCTCTTACCAAGCCTTTGAGTCAAAGCAAGCATGATGCTCACATTAGCTCAATAGGCTTGAGGTTTTGTAATTATTTAGTCTGATTTGTAAAATTTTAGTAATCTTTTACTTTGTGAACATTAAAACATTTATGTTTTACAGTTTATGGCATATTGGATATGAGTATTTAATTAAACATCTATGTGTTCGTTTTAGCATGTTTAAGTATCCTTAAATATATATGATGATCATATTATTTAGAACTGTCCTTGATCACTTATTACTAGGGGACTAGTAATAAATCAAGACCATTGTGAAGTCTGGTCATAGTCCAAGTTGGAAATGCACTAGGTGCAACCAGAGTCACATGCACTTGTCGGGGCACAAGGTGTTGGACAAGACCCACGGTCAAGATAACCTCGTAGATCGGCGTCATAAGGTGAGTCTTGAAATAGTACAACACTATTTATCCTCAGACCTGAGATGTGCATTGGGATCTAATGCACAAGGAGTGTTATACTTTGATATAGTCTAAAGTTACCCTTGACCGGGTAATCATAAGGGTTATGTTAGGTATAAAATTAATTGTGTAGTTAGTCGTGTACATGCAATATGGGATTTGCTCCTCTCAAGATGAGAGAGATATTTCTGGGGTGCTCGATTACATAGTTTGATTTACATGCACGAACAAGTGGATTAGTTGGACTAATGACACTTGTATGATCAAATATGTTGGGATAGAGAAACACAATCTTTGAACTATAAATGATGAGATAGATCTATGCCTTAAGTTCAAAACACAATATCGTGAAGCAAAAGGATAACCAATGATTCAACTATATGATTGATCGGATCAATCAAATTGCTCGAAGGTAAAAGCACATTTACATAGCCTTGGTGGCGGTGACGTGTTGCTAGACGCTTACCATCGTCTGTGTTACTGTGTATCGTTTGCAAGTGGGAGAATGTAAGTTATTATATGCCCACGACACGTGTCATATAGAGATACTGCTGAGGAGTATGTAAACCTATAGGGTCGCACACAAAGAATGCGTTTGTTTCCATTTTTAGAAACCCAGATTAAATCAAGTTGATTAAGAAAATAATTATTCTTAAAATAAAATTATGAAAATATGTGTTAAACTGTAATTAAGATAATTACAGGGTGAAAACGTAATTATGTTAATTACGGGGAATTATCTGTAATTATATAACTATATTTTAAAGTTTAAAAGGATAATTATATATATATATATATATATATATATATGAATTTGAATTTGAATTTGAATATTACAGATAATTACTAAACCTTATTTAATCCTTAATTGAACTATAATCTAACTATAATTCTTCTGGAATAAATAAGGGGTTAGGCTAAACCATTTGATATACAATTGAATTAGAATAACCTTTCAGAGAAACACAGAAAAGAAAACCTTTTCTTTTCTGTAAAAACACATATAGATCTAGGGTTATTGGGCTAGCACCCTGTCAGGATCGAATTCTTAACAAGAATTAATACTCAGAAACTAATATCAAAGAAGTTGCGGAAAAACACTTTGATATTTGATAAAACAGTAATCAAACACAGTATATAATGATCAAACAGTAAACTTGTATTAAATGCTTAAAGCTACAAGGTTACACACTCAACCTCAATATTGATGAACAGGCTCACCAATACGAATTCTACTTCTCTAGAATTAGGATCTATGCCTTGAGGTTGATTTCTCTCTTGAAAAACAATTATCAAAAGTTATCTCTATCTATTCTACACATTCTATACATATACTGATAAAAAGATAATTACAAAGAATAAAATATCTTCAGTATATCTTCTATGTATATCTCTAAGCTTCCATGTATATCCTTTCATACGAATCTTCATCATATAAGCAGTATTAATCTTCAGCAGCATTAACTTCCTTCTAGCAGCATTAACTACTAAGCAGTACTAACCACTAGCAGTACTAACTAGCTAAGCAGTACTAACTTTGTTCAAGCAGCACTAACTTTGACTAGCAGTATTAATAGTACTAGCAGTAGTAACACTCAGCAGTACTAACCTTTAAGTCTTCTAGCAGTATTAACTTTGAACTAGCAGCATTAACCACACTTGATGAATTCTTCAGTTCCCAACAATCTCCCCCTAACTTGACTTTTAGGAAGAGAAGTCAAGTTCCTCAAATGCTTCCAAAATCTTCATTGATCTACTCCAATGTTAGGGTCCAGTCCCATGCTCTGATTAATAGTTCTTTGAATTAAATACTTTGCCATTTCTGAATTTGGTGCACAACTCAACTTCTTGTTTAACATGGCATGAAGCTTAAGATTTGTATGCTTGTAGACCCTATCCACCAAGTAGTACTCCATGTGGAAAGTATCCAATGCTAGTTCATAGACTCCACTCCTTTCATAGAGAGTCCATCCTCTAACAGCTTTGAACACATCTCTGATTAAGTGCTTCACTGCTTCTGGATTGAATAACATGCACAAGTATTCCATGACCAGCTTCACTATAGGTAACCCTGGAGCTGTCAACTGATCTGCATAAATTTTCATCCCCACGTCAAACATTTCTTCCAAATCAGATCTTGAACACTCTCTGACAATTTTGTTCCAGGTGCTGTATACTTCATACTTCTCATCATTTCTTTTCAATCTGATGTATTCTTTGCCATCCACCTTCATAATATCCCAATGGATAACTTCAGGAGGTTTAAATCCAACAGGTTCAACTGAAATAGGCTTTGAAATTTTATCCATTACCACCATGTACATGTTTACATCTGAGCTCTGTGGTATTTCTTCCTGAGTTTTAGCTTCATTCAGAAGTGCCTCTTCTTCTTCAGTAACCTTTTGCTCTTCTTCTACTCTAGGCTTCTTTACACTTTTCTTTCTTTTAGCCATCATTTTGGTTCTTTTCAGAGTCTTTTGAACCTGCACTAAAGTAGCTTCCTTCTTCTTTTCTTCCTTATTCTCTGCCTTTTCTTTGATAGGAGTTCCCTCTTCACTTTCAGGGAATGGTTGATGCATATTCACATCATGTCTCTCCTTTGCATTCTTTTCAAACTCCACTCTATCCTTTTCATTGCTCTTCAGCTTCTCCATTTCCTTTTCATATAGATCCTTGATTTGATCAAAATTCATCTTCACAAATATTTCTTTCTTTACCCCAATTGCACTTCTCAAGAAAGTTATCATTTTGTTTCTTTCCTGAGTGGCAAGGTAAGTTTGTGAAGGTCTTCTCTTCTTTGCACTTGATCTGGCCATCATAGCCTTTCTCAAGGTTATTGCTCTTTGCTTGGCTTTCTCTGTTTCCAACCCTTTCTGGAATGCTTCATTTAGTTCATTGGCTAGTGCTCTGGCTATCTCTCTGTCTTTCTCAACCTGTTCTTTCTCTGCTTGATCTAACTCTTGTTGCAGTTTCTTTGCTAATTCTTCATCTGACTCAATCATCTTTTGCTTTTTAGATGGTTGATCAGATTCTATCATCTTTTCTTTCCCTTTTCTTTTTACATCTGCAGCCATGTCTTTCTGTTCTGATTTCTTGTCTCCCCCTTCATTTATGACCACTCCCTTTGCTTTGGGAGTGTCATTCTTTGCTTTTACCAGCATCTCTGCTACTTCAACCTCTGTTGGAGTTAACTCTGGTACTGCTGCTTGTGAAGTTTCAGCAGCACTAACAGTTTCTGCTGCTTGTTTTGGCTTAGCAGTAGTAACAGTTTCTGCTGCTGGAGTTGTTTCTGCTGCTGCTTTTTCTTCAACAAATTCAGCCCTTTCTTCAACAAACTCCCCCTCAAACTGTTGATCTATCTGTTCTGAGCTAGAATTCTCCCCCTTTTTGGAAGCATGTTTCTTATGTGACCTCTTCTTTAAAACAAACTGTTTTCTCCTCTGCTTATGCACCAACCTTGTCACCATTTTCTTTAATTTTGCAATCTGGATTTGTTGTGACAGGATGACCAACTTCATCTCTTCAATTTCTTTGCCTTGCTTGAGAACATCTTGATTGATGTTCCCCATTGTTTCCATCAATTCATAGTAAGTATATCTGTCCTCACCCTCTCCAGAAGTGTTACCCTCTTTTGAAGGATCATTAGATCTTTTTGCAGTGGAAGTCTTCTGCCTAGCAGAAGCACTATCCACCCCCTTGGTTTCTTGGCACCAGGGACCTTCAAATGATTGCTCATTCAAAGTTGCCATGGGGGAGGTCTTATTGATATTACCACTTTCCTCCTCTGTGCTAGCAGGAGTAGTGGCAGCCTCATCACCCATATGCTCTACCTCCTCCTCAGAGAGCACCTCCTTTGGGTTGGGAGACACCCTTGTGGTTTCCCTTTGGATATTCTCTAGGGGAGAATTCTCCCTTAGAGGGCTTAAAGGTTGTGTGGGTGATGGTACAAGAAGGGAAGGAGCCTTCTTTACCTGTTTTCTTTGATAAGTTTGGGTAATTGGAGAGGTTGGTTTTGTAAGAATGGACTGGGGAATTGTTTTTGAGTGAGAAGGTTGGGCTTGGCTAGCAGTGGGATGGTCTAATGAGGGCCTTGACCCTGCTGCCATACCTTCAGTGTTTTGGGACACCACCATCATTGTAGAGAACAATGGGGTGTCAACTCCTTCCGAGTCCCCAGCAGATCTTCTCATATTTGAGAAAACCTTGCCTTTTGGGGGTTTAGGTACATATACCCCAACAGGTTGAGGTATATCCGTCAATTCATGGTTAATTACTTCCTGAACAAATCTGGGATACATAAAGAAACTCTTTTTGTTTCCCATATTTGATACAAGATCACTGAAAATCATCTTTGAGAAATTGTACCTTCTGGATGTAGCCAAGCATACCAAAGCATATGCAATTGGACTGCTGAACTCACTCCATCCAGTGGTCTTTTTGGAGATACAATGCATTAGGGTATGAACAAGAAAACGCCATTGGGGTGAAAATTTTGCTTTTGAGAATTTGAAAACACCCAATGGGCCTCCATACCCCATTCTAGTAAGATTAGAAAACAGTTCATCATTAGAGATAGACATTATACCAGAGGCATCGTCTAGACGTAGACTGATGCGAATGACTTCTTCAGTAACTGTAAGTGAGTGATCACAGATTCTTGTCTTGATCATTTGCACACCATTTTCCACAACAATGGTTGCATTAGCCCAGAACTGCCTTTGGTGCTCAATGTAGATTGTAGGTGATACAGTAAGAGCATGAGCAATGTGGCTCGACTTCAGAAAGTCGACTATCTGATGAAAACCTTCTGCTTGTTTTGGCTTTTGGAGCATTGCGATTTCATTGTGCTCGTCAATGAACGCCATTGATGCCATTGACCTTGAAGATTCTTGCCTGAAAACTTTGAACTTTGAGAGAGAAAGGGTTTAGAGCGCAAGAGAACAGTATGCAAAGAGTCGTTATGAACTTTTAGGCGGGCAAAAGGTATTTATAGTATTCGGAATATAAGCAGTATTAACCTAGAGCAGTATTAACCACTAGCAGTATTAACTGAAATAGCAGTATTAACTACTAGCAGTATTAACTAACTAGCAGTATTAACCGCGAGCAGTATTAACGACGAGCAGTATTAACCACTAGCAGTATTAACTGAAATAGCAGTATTAACTACTAGCAGTATTAACTAACTAGCAGTATTAACCGCGAGCAGTATTAACGACGAGCAGTATTAACTGAACTAGCAGTATTAACTGAAATAGCAGTATTAACTACGAGCAGTATTAACTGAACTAGCAGTATTAACTGAAATAGCAGTATTAACTACTAGCAGTATTAACTGAACTAGCAGTATTAACTGAAATAGCAGTATTAACTACGAGCAGTATTAACTAAACTTACTCCTTTTAAACTTGCTAAATACTGAGTACTGCTATGCATATCCTGAAAAGAAGATTAGTAACACCAAGAATAACAATATACAGGTATAAACTCACTTTTTGAGAAGAAGTTTATTCAAAGTTTATCATTCCCACACTTGTTACCAAGAAAGTGAATCTACCCACATCAAAAGCTTTAGTGAATAGATCAGCAAACTGATTATCAGTGTGAACTTTGACAACTTGAATAAGTTTCTTTTCATTACAATCTCTTATAAAGTGATACCTGATTTCAATGTGCTTTGTCTTTGAGTGCTTGACTGGATTATTTACAATGCTAATAGCACTGCTGTTATCAATAAAGATTGGAGTATGTAGAAAGGTTACCCCATAATCCAGCATTTGATTCTGAATCCATAAGACTTGAGAACAGCAACTTGCAGCTGCTATGTACTCTGCCTCTGTTGTAGATGTGGATACGGTGGTTTGTTTCTTGCACTGCCATGAGACTAGTCTAGCACCCAAAAACTGACATCCTCCAGAAGTAGATTTTCTGTCCAAGTTTGCCCCACCTAGATCACTGTCTGAGTATGCTATTAGGTCAAAAGGTGAGTTATGCGGATACCAAAGTCCCAATCTGGGTTGCCCTTTGAGATATCTGAATATCCTCTTAACAGCTTGAAAGTGAGATTGCTTTGGCCTAACTTGAAATCTTGCACATACACAGACTGGAAACATAATATCTGGCCTTGATGCTGTGAGATACATGAGAGAGCCAATCATGGATCTATAAAGATGCACATCCATATCCTCCCCCTCAAGATCTGCTGTGATCTGCTTGTGTGTTTCCATAGGTGTGCTGGCAGGTTTTGATTCTGAGAAACCAAACTTGGTTAGAATATCCTGCACATACTTGGATTGACATATAAAAATGCCATCTGACTTCTGTTGAACTTGGAGTCCAAGGAAGAAAGTAAGTTCCCCCATGGAACTCATTTTGAACCTTTGATGCATTAAATCCTCAAACTCCTTGCACATATTGTTTCTTGTAGAACCAAAAATAATGTCATCAACATATATTTGGACCAGCAAGATATCCTTCTTCTTTCTTTTGATAAATAGAGTCTTATCAATGACTCCTCTTTCAAAGTCATTTTCCAAGAGATAGGATGACAGAGTGTCATACCATGCTCTTGGGGCTTGATGTAGTCCATAAAGTGCTTTCTTTAATTTGTATACTCTGTCTGGATAGCTTGGGTTTTCAAACCCTGGTGGTTGACAGACATATACTTCTTCTTCAATTGACCCATAGAGAAAAGCACTTTTTACATCCATTTGGTAGACTTTGAAGTTCATGTAAGAAGCATAGGCTAGGAATAGTCTGATTGCTTCTATCCTAGCTACAGGTGCAAAAACTTCTTCATAATCTATGCCCTCTTCTTGAGTGTAGCCTTGAGCTACCAGCCTTGCTTTGTTTCTTATAACAATACCTCTTTCATCTCTCTTGTTTCTGAAGATCCATTTTGTGCCAATTGCTCTGTGACCTTTAGGAAGGTCTACTAGATCCCACACATCTTGTAGCTTGAACTGTAACAATTCTTCTTGCATTGCTTCTATCCAGCTAGATTCTTTCATAGCATCATGTGCCTTTTTCGGCTCAAGCTGGGATAGAAAACATGAGAGCACTGTATGCTGTTGATCTTGCATTTCCTGAAGCCTGCTTTGATGTCTAGTCATCATGGGAGAAGAGACATCACCTATTATCAACTGTGGAGGATGATTCTTTTGAACTCTTGTGTTATGACTAGGTTCTACATTCAGTCCAGCCTCTAGATTAGAGTCATGCAATTCAACTGAAGTGTCTTCAGATGTCACTTCTGATTCTTGAGTCTCCTCATCTCTAGTGTCTTCTTCACTCTGACTTGGTTCAGTAAATGATTCCTTTTCACAGTCTGCATTTACTGTGGGTATGGGAAAAATCACAGATTTAGATATACTTTCTTGAACTTGTGTGATCTCTGATTCTCCACCATCTTTTTCTGTATACTCATTACTGAAACCAAAAGAGTTAGTTAGTGAATCAATGTCAAATAGCCATTGAGGTCCAGACCCAACAGGATTTGGTGTGTTCTCATTGCATTTGACATTGTCACTTTCTTCAATTATTCTAGAAGAAGAGTTAAAAACTCTGTAGGCCTTACTCTGAGATGAGTATCCAACAAGAAATCCATCATCTGCTTTGCTATCAAACTTACCTAAGTGAGATTTGGTATTTAGAATTGTACAAGGACACCCAAAAGATTTGAAGAAACCAATAAAAGGTTTTCTTTGATTTAAAAGCTCATATGGGGTCTTGTTCTTTTGCTTGACAACTAGAACTCTGTTTTGGACATAACAAGCAGTATTAACTGCTTCAGCCCAGAATGTAATTGGCAATTTTGAATCAGCCAACAGAGATCTAGCAGCCTCTATTAGTGTCCTATTTCTCCTTTCAGCAACACCATTCTGTTGAGGAGTTCTAGGAGCACTATATTGTCTCTCAATACCTTTTCCTTCACAAAAAGTGTTTAAATCATGATTTTTAAATTCAGTTCCATTATCTGATCTAATGACTTTTACTCTTTGATTAGTTTGGTTTTCAATTCTTAGAATAAAGGATTTGATAAGATCACTTGTTTCATCCTTAGTCCTTAGAAAATATACCCAAGTAAACCTGGAGTAATCATCAACAATAACCAAGCAGTAAGATTTCTTGCCTATACTCATAACATTTGTAGGACCAAACAGATCCATATGCAATAACTGGAGACAAGAAGAAACAGAATTTAACTCTTTGGTCTTATGAGAAGTTTTGTGTTGTTTGCCTTTGAGACAAGCAACACAATGATCATCACATGAAAAGACTTTTGAAGGTAAACCTCTTACAAGGTTATTTTTAACAAGATTGTTCATAGTCTTGTAATTCATGTGACACATCCTTCTGTGCCAAAGGGAGGATTCATCTATAGAAGCTTTTGAAACAAGACAATTTAAAGATGAATCACTATCAACATTGTCCAAATCAAGACAGTAAACATTGTCCTTCCTTGGAGTTCTAAGTAGTATCATGCTTTCATCAACTACCTTGAACCCTGGAGCAAGAATCATACACTCAGTATTAGTAAATAATATACTATGTTGTTTGTCACAAACCTGTGATACACTTAACAGATTGTACTTTAATTGATCAACATAGTAGACATCCTCAAATGTCATCTTACCTTTGGTGACATTACCTTTTCCACTTATCTTACCACCAGTAAGATTGTCTCCAAATGCAACATGTCCTCCATTAATTTGCTTGAAATCCTGAAGGCATGACATGTTGCCAGTCATGTGCCTAGAGCAACCACTATCAACATGCCATATGCTCTTTCCCTTGAGCTGTTGGTTGCCCTGCACATTAAATAAATCAATTAGTATGATTGGGGACCCAAGCCAAAGTGATCTTGGGTCTGCCATTCTCATCAAAGTATTTACATTCCTTTTTAATGAGGTTTTTAAACTCAGAGCACTCTTTATTAGAGTACTTTGTCAATATGATTGGCTTAGCAGAATCAATACTGGAAGCAGTACTAACCTTAGAAGTACTAACAGAGTTAGCAGTACTAACAGGTGTAGCAGTACTAACAGGTTTAGCAGTACTAACCTTGTTAGCAGCATTAACATTGTTAGCAGTAGTATTACTTCTAGCAGCACTATCATTGTCAGCAGCACTATTTGTGGTAGCAGTACTAACAGTTTTAGTGCTTTTAGGAATCCACATATTGACACTTTCTTTAACAGAATACTTTTTCTTCATGTGGCTTTTAGTTTTAACATTTTTCTTAGCCACATGGTTCTTTTCAATTTTCTTATAACCAAAGGGTTTTTGCATGGATCTTTGGAAATTCATTCTTTGGTTCATAGGATTGAAATAACAGAATTTTGCAAGATGATTCAATTTGCCACAGATAAAGCAAGGTTTTGGTCTATTGATTTTACTCAGATCAACCCCTTGTTTATGTGCCCATTGATTATTCCAGTTTCTTTGATTTCCCCTCTTTTTGTCCTGTTTTTGGGGTTCATTCTTCTTACAAGTACACTGTTTGCAAGGACCTGGATTCACAACTGTGGTCTGTTTATAATGGACCTTATCAGACTTTTCCTCTGTCTTCTCTATGTTCTTGGATTTGATCCAAGCCCTTCCACAATCCTCATTGGTGATAATGTTGTTTTCTATAGAAATCTCACCACTCACCTTGTTCTTCTTACTCTTGCCAACCTCTTTCTCAGTCTTATCCTCAACAATTTCCTCATCTAAGGGATCTATTTCAGTGGCTCCCTCAGGCAAGTCCTTCCTATCTTTGGTGTCTAACAGGTCTGAAGTAGGAGGAATGTAATTGTTGTTATATGGTGGAGGTGTGGCATTATACCCAATTCCTCTTCTTAATTTATCATGAATCTGATTTTGCAGTAAGGAGTCCATTGCTTTAGAAGCATTGGAAAACTTTTCTACATCAAGCTTAACCTTGGTTAACTCCTCTTTCAGTTTTTCACTCTCCTCTTTAGATTTGGTCAATTTAAGTTCTAAATCCTTTTTCTCCCACTGCCAGTAATTGGTGTCATATGAGTGTTGTAGTTCATTGGCTTGAAAACCTTTGATTTGATCTTCAAATCTCTCTACTATCCTCACATAGTCTTTTATATCCTTTTCTAGTCTCTTCAGGTCATCACTCATCTTCTGATTGTGATCCCTGTACCTTTTAACAGTGTCTATGCAAGTTTTAGAGCAGAGATTAGAACTTACCTCAGATGGGAGATCAGATACTTTAGCCATAAGAGCTTGATTCTGAATAGCTTCTTCTGCTTGATCACTCCAATCAAACCCCATTCCTTGTTGAGAAACAAGGGCTTGAGCAGAGTTTCTATTGTTATTGAAGCTTCCAGATTGAGCTTGTTGATGGTTGTTGTTGTGAGACATTCCACTTCTGCATTCTCTAGAAAAATGTCCCTTCAGATGACATTTGTAGCATTCTACCTTTGATTTATCAAACCCTGCTCCATCTTCTCTTCTTTGTGAGAAGTTGTTTCTTCCAGTCCTCTTTATAAACTTCTTAACCCTCATGGAAAGCATGGCCATCTGCCATTTAATATCCATCTCTTCCAGATCATCAGGATGAAGTTGTTCTAAGTCATCATTGATCAAAGAAGAATTTCCATGATTAGAAAGAAGAGCTTCAAATGCATAATCAGTGCCTTTATCTAGATTTGATCCATTAGTAGCATTAACTGATTCAGAGTTAGCAGTAGAATCAATTGATGCTGATAGGAGTGCAGCATTATGAACATATCCAGAAGGCTTCTTCTTAGCCTCCACCTCAGCTTCAAAAACTCTAAGATCATTGTACAGATCATCAAGTTCTTTGTCTTCCAACTGATCATTCTGTCTGAATGACACAGTGTACATGGTCCATTCATCTCCAAGGGACCTTAAGAACTTTCTGTTCACATCATCTTGATCAATCTGTACTCCCATAGTAGCTAGTTCACCAATTAGTTTATTAAACCTGTCAAAAGTTTGAGTCATGGACTCATTCTTAGTTGAGATGAAGTTTTCATACTGTTGTTTTAAGATTGCCTTTTGATTTCTCTTGGTACTTTTAGTACCTGAGAATCTCTTCTCTAGAGCATTCCAGAGTATCTGTGCATCAGTACAATTGCAGAATTGATGTTGATACTCATTTGGAATGGCCAAGAGCAGTGTGCTCAAGGCTTTCATCTCTGTCTGTCTTGATTTCCTATCTGTATCTGTCTTTGGAGGAGTTCTTTTGCCATCTTCACCAATCTTTCCTCCATCAGATGGGCCATTCTCAATGATGTCCCACATAGAGTAATCTGTGAGGAGAATATATTGCTTGATTCTGATTTTCCACATGTCAAATTCATTGGATCTGAGCATTGGAACTTTTGAGACCAAAGTACTGCTTGATTCTGTAAGATTTTCCATGATGAATAACTGTTTCTGAGAGAATTAGCTCTGATACCACTTGTCAGGATCGAATTCTTAACAAGAATTAATACTCAGAAACTAATATCAAAGAAGTTGCGGAAAAACACTTTGATATTTGATAAAACAGTAATCAAACACAGTATATAATGATCAAACAGTAAACTTGTATTAAATGCTTAAAGCTACAAGGTTACACACTCAACCTCAATATTGATGAACAGGCTCACCAATACGAATTCTACTTCTCTAGAATTAGGATCTATGCCTTGAGGTTGATTTCTCTCTTGAAAAACAATTATCAAAAGTTATCTCTATCTATTCTACACATTCTATACATATACTGATAAAAAGATAATTACAAAGAATAAAATATCTTCAGTATATCTTCTATGTATATCTCTAAGCTTCCATGTATATCCTTTCATACGAATCTTCATCATATAAGCAGTATTAATCTTCAGCAGCATTAACTTCCTTCTAGCAGCATTAACTACTAAGCAGTACTAACCACTAGCAGTACTAACTAGCTAAGCAGTACTAACTTTGTTCAAGCAGCACTAACTTTGACTAGCAGTATTAATAGTACTAGCAGTAGTAACACTCAGCAGTACTAACCTTTAAGTCTTCTAGCAGTATTAACTTTGAACTAGCAGCATTAACCACACTTGATGAATTCTTCAGTTCCCAACACACCCGGTGGAATTTCGTGTGTGGATACCGTTAGAGGAAACCTCGTTTGGTTTCTAAGTGCTCAACTCGTTCAACCACAACAAATCTGAAAGGTACATCTCTAAACACCCTATGGTGTGGTTCTTATTTAATTAAATGCATCATTGGATCCGATTGGGTTTTGATTGTTCTGAAAAGTTTTCTATCGATTGTAACCAAATTATTTTAATTTCTAATGCGTATATTGGTTACAAATTTAAATTAAAACCCTAAAAATAGAATAACTAGCATTAAACATTTTCACATCTTTGGATGCAAGTGTTTTGTGCTGAATGATAAGGAGAACTTGAACAAGTTTGGTCCCAAGGCCGATGAAGGCATCTTCATTGGCTATTCTCATACATCTGCTGCATACAGAGTTTATTTGAAGAAGTTGAAGATTGTGGTTGAGAGCGTCAATGTTACATTTGATGAAAAGATTACTTCTAAGCAACTCAGTTCAGAACTCGTGATAACAGGAGTATTAGCTTCTGGACAGATCAGTCTAGAACCTGGGGTTAATGTTTCTAATTATGATAAGGCGTCAACGTCTATATCTCATTTAGCATATTTAGATTTATTGTTTGAACATTTTTATGATGAGTTTCTTGGTTCAAAAGTGACTAAATATGTTATGATTGACAGATCTGAAGATTCAAGTAACCATCATCAAATCACATCACATGTATCAACTGAATCAGATTCCTCGATTCAAGATGAAACTCAAGTTCAAACACCTACTCCATCAATTGAAGTTGAACATGATAATACAGAAACAAAAGTTACTCATTCAGTTGGATATATTGTCATGCCTATCCAACAGACATCAAATGTCCAATCAACTGAAACTTATGTACTAGTTACTTCAACTGAACCCCAACCAAAAGAACATATTGGATATCTAGATGATCAACATGATCAGTCTACATCTATACCGCTCCCTCATGAACATAAGTGGACCAAAGAGCATCCCGTTCATCAAATTATTGGAGATCCGTCAAAGCCGGTGCAAACTAGGTCTGCGACTACAAAAAAGTGCATGTTTGATTCCTTTCTGAGAAAGATAGAGCCTACCCGAGTATCTGAAGCTCTAGCAGATCCAGATTGGATAACAGCTATGCAAGAAGAGCTCAATCAATTTGAATCGCTTAAATTCTGGAGACTTGTACCTCGTCCGGAAGGAAAAACAATTATAGGTACGAAATGGGTATTCAAGAACAAGAAAGATGAGGATGGTATCATGGTAAGAAATAAATCTCGACTTGTTGCTAAAAGATACCAGCAAGAGGAATGAATAGACTATGATGAGACATACGCTCCAGTTGCACGTATAGAGGCAATCAGAATGTTTCTAGCCTACGTTGCACACAAAAACTTCACTATCTATCAAATGGACGTGAAGACTGCCTTTTAAATGGTATACTGAAGGAGGAGGTATACGTCTCACAGCCAGAAGGGTTAGTCAATGCTGAAAACCGGATCATGTTTATATTCTTGACAAGGCCCTCTACGGTTTAAAGCAAGCTCCTCGAGCCTGGTACGATGTTCTATCCAAGTTTTTCGTCAAGTTTGGTTTCTAGAAAGGTAAAATCGATACCACTCTATTTATCAAAAAGGAAAAAGTTGATATCATTTTAATTCAAATATATATGGACGATATAATATTTGGTTCTACAAATCCGAAGTACTATAAGAATTTTTCTGCTCTCATGGTGTCCAGATTTCAAATGAGTATGATGGGAGAGATGAATTTCTTTCTCGGATTACAAGTTAGACAATTTATAACGGGGATTTTCATTAATCAAGCGAAGTACATTTCTGATATTTTGCAAAAATTTAAAATGGAAAATTTTACTCCAATTGGTACCCCGATGGCATCAGGAACTAAGATAGGAGCTGATCTTTCGGGAAAAGCTGTTGATCTTAGAACCTATAGAGGAATGATTGGTTCTTTAATGTACTTAACGACAAGTAGACCGGATATTATGTTTTCTACATGCCTATGCGCTAGATATCAAGCTTCACCCAAAGAATCCCATCTTTCGGCTGTAAAGAGAATATTCCGATATCTTAAGGGGACTGCAGACCTTGGTTTGTGGTATCCTAAAGATACAGGTTTTGAGCTAACAGCGTATTCAGACGCAGATCATGCAGGTTGCATGTTAGACATGAAGAGTACTTCGGGACATATATAATTTTTGGGAGATAAGCTCGTGAGTTGGGCTTCGAAGAAACAACTTGTGTATCTACTTCAATAGCCGAGGCAGAGTACGTAGTTCCAGCTAGTTGTTGTTCTCAGGTGCTGTGGATGCGAACACAACTCCGAGATTATGGATTCAAATACAACAAAATCCCGATTTACTGCGATTCCAAGAGCGCTATTGCTATTTCTGCGAACCCTGTCCAACATACGAAAATAAATCACATAGATGTGTGGTATCATTTTATCAAAGATAATGTCGAAAAAGGTATAATTGAACTTTACTTTGTAAACATAGATAATCAACTTGTTGATTTGTTTACCAAGTCGTTGGACGAAAAAAGTTTATTTTTCTCATTTTGAAACTTGGTATGTTGAACCTAAAGACATAATCTTTAGTTACCTAGTACAGTTTATTTTTGTTATTTTTTTTCTTCGTTTCTTTATTTTTAATCTGAACGATATCTACACTGAAAGGTTCTATTCATGATTTCAGGGGGAGTGAGACAATGTTTAGATGATCAAAATTCGAAGGGGGGTATGACAAATTGCATATGTTTTACACTGAATTTTTTTATGATGCATATATTAGAGGGACTAAGGACATTGATTTCTTATTAAATTAAATCAGAACTCGTTCTTTAAATGTTTTACTGTTTTCATGTTTTTAATTTTCAAATAAATGGTTTTCTTTCAATAAGACTTTGTTGCTTTGATGACTTTTTGACTATTTGCAAAATTTGAGGGGGAGCTTACATGATCATATCATTCATGACTTTAGAGCTGACTTCATGAGATTAAAGTTGAGCGTAAGGGTTATTCTACTCTTAATCTCATTATGTTTGAAACAAGGACAACTTTCAGACATGAAAACATGTTTCTTAAATGTTCAAACCACTTCTCGATTCTTAAACAAATTTCAAGAATTTAGAAGTGTGATTTTAAATGTTTTCATTTTCTGAACTTTAATGTTTGACAAACCGTGTGTTTCCAAACATAAATACTTGTGTATTATCTTATCTATATAGTGTCAAGTATTCATACACACCGGTTTAGTACTTTATTGACTATGTTCTTACCATGTCTCATATTGAAACTAATTTTTGATGGTAAGACACTCCTTTTTGTACATTCAAAGTTTGTTGAGCGTTAATCCATTCAAATCGTTTCTTTCAAGACTTGTCTATACTTGTTCATATAGACAACATCCAATTTTTCATGACCTAAGCTTTTAATGATAAATCACTCATATTTGATCTTTTCATACATTGTCAGATTCTCAAAACATATCTATTGATTTCACTTCATTCATTCAATTTCTTTGTTTTGAGAGAATCTTTCATGATTAAAATGCTCAAATCTTCATGATTATCTTACTGAGCATAGATATATCTAACATGTATTTCATACTTTGCTTTAACTGTTAAAGTAAACTATTGAGCAACTTTTGCTTTTAGGACAACATACATGGGGTCATTGTGTGAGATTTTAAAAGAACTTCTATGGATTCACGATAACCAGTGTTTCCTACCCAAGAAGTTATCCTCAGTGATCAAGAGGCGAGGAGTCAATATTTGAGTGTGGGTGTCTGATGAGATAATATGAAAAGAGAGATTAGTGAGAAGTGAGCTCAATGTTAAAAAGAAAGAGAGTGAGTAAAAGAATATGAAAACTCTGTACCAACTTTTTCTGAGTCGGGCATCTACATTACTATTGTTTCACAATTCTTTCATGAACTTCATTGAGACAAGCACTCGCCCATGCCAACTCTTGCTTTCAACCCCACCAGCTACTCATTTATTTCTCAACAAAGAGATGTTTCAATTTTTCTTGGAGACGCAACACATAATCTATCTTGTCTTCATTTGGAATATGTGGATATTGAAACAGAAGGAAATCTGCCCCACCTTCGCACTTTGAGCATGCACAATTGAGTATGTGTATTACTATTGTTGTCTCAATGGTTTACACATTTTGAGCCTATTTGAAAAGCCTAAGTAGCTTCAATCATTCTACACTATGCACAAACACACAAGGAATACATTTTCTTGTCTTAACATTCATATAAAATTTCTTTGTGATTTTTCGATGATTTGATGGAATCCCTGGGGGAGTGAACATCAAAAAGCTCATTTCCAATGTGCATCTGTTGTACAAAGTGTCTCTGTGCTACTTACAGGCATTTTAACTGATTCATTTGTTGATTCAGGTTTTTCACTCTTATTTGTCTGAATTTGAAAAGATTCGGCTGAATATATTATGACTTGACGGATGGTTCAGATGTTCGTTTGGAAAGATCATTGGTCATAAAATCATTCATGACATTTCTTGAAGATAGTTTTGATGATTTATATGCTCTACATCATCAAAAAGGGGGAGAATTAATTTCAAGAAATGTTGTCTAAAGAACAGACTATGATTATTCTGGGGATAAAGTGATCAAGAGATGACAAATTTGAAGGTTATATTTCCTAAATATGGGGAGAATGCTCAGAATGAAAGAGAAAGTTTAAAAAAGTTTTGAAAGTTTGATGAAGGATTGATGAAGTTTAGAGAAAATTTATTTGAAGATTATATGCGTAAGCAAAGTGAGTTAAGTCTGAAGATAATTTCGCTTCTGAAGTCTAAAGAGGTTTTTATTACCTTGGGGAGATTGTTATAGTTTTTGAAAAACACATTCACAGACTTTGGTGGAGAATATTGTAACTCTGAAGATTGTTTGTCAAGACATAAAGAGAGCGGTTGTTCTGAGGTGCTGAAATTTCTTTTGATTCAAAGGAGGAGTTTAAAGGCTTATCTTTGTAAAGATGCTAAAGTGGGAGATTGAAGTTGTTAAAGATCTACAAAGGAGGAGATTACTCGTTTTTGCTAAATTTCTTTTTGAAAATAATCTTGAATCCAAAGGAGGAGATTGTTAGTGCACAAATATGTTGGATCCAAGACCATTGGAATTGAGAGTCAATGTTTCAAGTCAAAACCTCATTGCAAAGTCAAAGTCAAAGAGCTTAAAGAGGAAAGTCAAAGTCAATTGTCAAAGTCAAATAGTTTAGTTTAGTTAGGTTTTGTCTTTGTAACCTAGTAGGTATAAATACTTGTTTTGTTTGTAGAATCATTAGGCAATATTATAGAGTGCGTTTAGAGAGAGAAATATTTGTATTGAGAGCATATATACTCTGTCGAATTCAAGATTTATAAAATGGCATTTGGCAACTAAATCTTGTTGTTATCTTGATTGAATTGCACAAATTGGGAATAACAGAAACCCTAAAAATCTCCAAAACCCTAGTTTAGGTCAAAACTCTTTCAACAAGAAAATGTAAATAGGGAGATGATTAGGAGTTTAAAAGTGTAATTTTGACATGTATAGAGTTTCTAAAAAGAGTAGAATGCACTCACCTTGTAGGATTTTATATAACTTCAAACCCTAGAGAATAGAAGGATGATACTAGCACTAGAGGATAAGAACTCTTCACAAATCAACACCTACAACGACCTAGATGATGACCATAAATGCATAAGAGATGAGTGGCTAGAAGAATTAAATGAAGAGTGAGGATTTACGGAGAAAAACTACCAATTTCTTGAGAGCAAAACGACCTCTAAAATGCTCCAAAATCAGTAAATGATTTAACAAAAACGCTACTGCCCTTATAAGCACCAGGTCTCCGCCAATGACATTACCTTGGCGACTATGCCCTTAGCATTGTCGTGGAGCATAGTCGCCCGCTCGACCCACCCTACGGTACGTCTCCCGCGACATTGCCCTAGCGATAGTGACCCTGGCATTGTCGTCGGGCATTGTCAGCAAGCAAGTAGTGCGACTTCCCTCCAGCCCGCGACTTTTCCCTCAGCGACAATGACATCTGTCATAGTCGCCGACCATTGTCGCCCCTAGGGTGTTTGGGCGCGAAAATTTCCTTCTTCGACACAGAAAGCCACCGACACCCGTAGAATTTAAGGCTAAACGAAGCATTGACTTTCAAACCCAATGATCTTGGATTCAACATATTTATGCACTAACAAGTTAAAAGTCTTGTTTAGTAGGAGTTTGTATGTGTTTTGAACTTTAATGAAGTAATTAGATCAAAATGTGCAAAAACTTGTCACCTATGAAACTTCCTACAATTTTACTACATATCACAATAGGAAGCCGAAGAAAGCTAAAGCACGTTGGATGAAGATTTTCCTTTTTGGACCATGGGCTTAAAGCTTGGATCTCATCATAAACTTCTCTTAAACAGTTTTTGGGGCCGAATATTTGGGCCATTTAAGATGGGTTGTTTGTAAAAAATGATGTGGGCTTTGCAACTTTGTTTTGGGCATTTATGTTGATATTGTTTTAGACCTTAGCCTTAGTATGCATTTTTTGGCCCATGGCCCTTAAATTGCACTATAAATTGTAGCTTAAGGTTTAGCTTTGAGAACATCCATCAACTAACCATTTTTACAATCTTTGGTAATGGTTTAGTTTTCTCTCTTTATATACATTTTCGGTTTGTGGTGTGAAGCTTTCGGCCCTGGTGAAAGTTCACACCTCTAGCCGATACTTGTGCTCTGTAGGTTATTAATTACAACGTCTTGTTAGATAATCGATACAAGTTTTCTCTCCTTTACTTCATTGCATTCAAGTTTGCCTTCCCTCATCTTGCTAATTCGATCAATTGAGGTTTATAATTAGATCCAAAAATCATTTTAGAACCCGAAGCAATTGATTAAGGATTTAAAGATGACTCTCAGGAGCGTTATCTTTTCTTTTTAATGTCGTTACTTGGAGCACAAGATTTTCTTCCGTCTCTCTTTCTTTTTCTCTAATCTTTCAATTTATGTATATGACTTGTCGTAATTTCAATTATCGTAACAACTAATCCATACATAGAATTTCCATAAGTCATTCACGACAATCATAAAGAGACGACAAGAGTTAATAGAAAACAATAGAAATTTTCTAAGTAACTCACGACATCACAAACAATTAAGCTTAAGTTAAGAAACTTGTGACTGGGCAAGCGAATAACTTGTCAAAACATTAAATCAAGGAACTTGCGACCCGGGCAAGTAATAAACCTGTTAAGTAATCGAATCAAGGGATTTGCGACCAGGGCAAGTAATAACCTTGTCAATTCATTAAGAATAAGATCAAGGAACTTGCGACCAAGGCAAGATTTGATCTTTTGACGATATATTATAGATCGTGCGACCCGGTCGCGATATGATCGTATAACCATGAGTGAGGACGAATGTTCGACCGATTCATATGTTCGTGTGAACCTGCGATGAAGCAATATTATAGGTGGTCGTTGGCTAGGCGAACGACTCTATCCTTAAGTCAGTAAACATTATGAATAAATAATCGCAAGAAAATATGAAGCTTAAAAGAAGTACTTTTTTAAATGTACCGCATTCCAACTTCGTGGGACATCTTGATTGTCGAGGGTTTGCAATCGATAGGCGCCTTTTCTTACGACTTCAGATACGCGATATGGTTCTTCCCACTTGTTGGATAACTTACCTGCGTTTGGTTCTTGTGTGTTTTGAAACACTCGTCGTAAGACGTAATCACCTTCTTGAAAGATTTTGACCTTGACATTTTTGTTACAATTTCGTTCGACCGATTGTCTCAGAGATGCCATTTTGATAAGTGAAGATTCCCTTAGTTCTTCTTAACTTAGATCGACTAAGTTTTGGTTGACAAACGTGTGTCGTGTGGATGATAATTGGGCCTCGACCGGCAAGACCGCTTCACAACCGTAGACAAGGGAGAATTAGATTTTCCGTGAAGATGTACGTGGCGTTGTACGATTGGCCCAAAGAATTGTCGGAAGTTCTTCGACCCATCTTCCTTTCGCTGTTTTGAGTCTCTTCTTGATAGAATTGATGATCGTCTTATTGCTCGACTTAGCAAGTTCGTTTGAATTACGGTAACGGGGTGTCGAAGTCGTAAGTTTGATATTACGATCATCACAGAACTGTTGAGTCTTATCACTGATGAATTGTGATACATTGTCGCATACGATTTCGGATGGAATTCCAAATCTGCAAATAATGTTAGTCTGGATAAAAGAGATGACCTACTTGTCTTGAACTTGGGAGAAGGAAGCAGCTTCTATCCATTTAGAAAAATAATCTATAAGGACGAGTAGAAATACCTTTTGCCCGGGGCAGGGGGTAATTTGCCGACGATAGGTTAGCCAAAAGATGGTTATCGGTTCAAGGACGTAAGGTGACCCTTATCCCTATCCCGATGAGCCGAAACCAAAGCACTTATTTTTGTTGAGTAATAGTTCGAGAGAGAACCCGTCGTTGTCTCGGCTGTGCTACCGGAGGCCATTTAGCAAAATACGGTATAAGCGGCTTACGCCGAAAAACTCTTATGTCTGCAGAAAATGGTATAGGGGTAAATGTATTCTAGCTATTTTCAAACAAACCCGAATCCATTCCCCATCTCATGAAGGGCCATGGAATCAAAGTCGAATGTAATAGCCTTGTCGTAAGTTTGACCAATAATAGCCTTGTCGAGGATTCTATTTGCTAGACTGCGACTACCTGAATGGTTGTCACATTCTCCGTCGTGCATTTCTTGTAGAATACTTTGAACTTTATTTTTACCACCGACGTATCGTAAGTTTAGTCCTGTTGATGATCGCCGATAAAACTATCCTCCAATCATAGTGTATCTAGATGCTTTCAATCTTATTTTTCGAGCCTCCATTCTGTCTTCAGGGAGTTGGTCGTTTGTTAGGTGATTCCTGAAATCGCTCGACCAATCATCTTCCTCGTCTACCACATGAGTTTGGTCTTCATTTTCAATAGATGATGTTGCTAAATGGATTATTGGAACGACATCAAATGATGATTAAATGAATGTCGACCCGAGATTGGCTAGTGCGTCAGCCTGGGTGTTTTGATCCCTTGGGATCTGTACAATGGAGAAAGGTTTAAAAACTTTGTATTTTGCTTTAGCCAATTTGTGATAGGTTGTCATCTTGGAATCCTTAGCTACAAACTCCCCATTCATTTGATTAACGACCAAGAGGTTAAAAGTTGTAAATTAATAAAGAAAATAAAAAGTCAAATATGGTAGACATGAGTTTAAATTATCTTCCATTTTTACCCCTAATCATCTTAATTAATAATTTTAATTAAAAACTATATTTAATATGAGTTGTTGGATTAATAAAGTTGGAGGGGCCGAGATTCGTCCTGACATGCACAATGAAAATTGAATTTTCATTTGAATTTTCGTATATATATATATATATATATATATATATATGTATGTATATAGCCATAGGTTTAAATGAGAAATTCTAACTACGTGAGAAATAGAGAAGTAATCATAGTCATTCATACGGTCAAGATCAGATTTGACTAGTCAAATATTGCATCTTTGACTGGTCAAGAATTGCGGTTTTGACCGGTCAAAAGTTGCGGCTTTTCCAAAATAGAAGGACAGTTTTGTAATTTTTAAAAATACGTGGGACGAGTTCATATATGAACCTGTATGATTCACATATCAACTATATGTTCATATGTGAACCAGTGTAATTCACATATGAACTCTTTTAACTTATTCATATATGAACCTTTGTGATTCATATATGAACTAATTATCAAATTCACATATAAACTAATTAATTGTAGGTTCATATGTGAATCAGTTGAACTAATTAACAAATTCACACATGAACCTTTGTGATTCACATATGAACTAATTAACTGATTCACATATAAACGTATAGTTCATATGTGAACCACATACCATGCAAGGAAGTATCAAGTGTTTCACGGTCAAACGCGCAAATTTTTACCAGATGAAGGACTAGGATCATTTCTCTTCATATATATATATATATATATATATATATATATATATGACGGTAGTCAAATAAACATCATAAAAATGATAAAAATGTTGAGGATGATAAGAACAATTTGATGCATCTAATTCATTTAATCGAATAACTTTGATTAGCCTTTCGTTTCTTAATGAAAAGGACATGGTCGTAAACATTCTTTTGTTATAAATCATCTCAAAAGTTTTTGAAGTCAGTAAAAATCTATTTCAGTTGTAAGATAAGTGTGTCATCATTTAAAGGATAAGACGATGGAGATAAAGATAGAGATAGAGATAGAGATAGAGTGTTGGATCCCAGATCTAATCTCGTAACAATGATATAAACAATAAGAGTAATGACAGCGGAAGCAATACAGTTTAATATCAAAGGAGATTCAAATATCACAGTTCATAAAGCAGATAAAGATAAACAAGATATTCTTAGAATAAAATATTCAACTTATATTATCAGATATATATCTTCTTGAGCACACTTGAACAATAAGGTGATGGTCCTATTTATAGGACCATAAAGTAAGCAGTGTACTTGCATGACAGAAAGAGCATGCTGAACAGTGACCTACTCTAGAAAGTAAATCTTATCACTAAGTGACGTGTCATCTGTTCTTCTGTTCATTAGAAAACTTGTTCATTCAGAGAGAATGTCTTCAGAGCTCTGACGTTGTCTTCAGAGCCTCTGATGAAGCTATCTCTGATGTAAGTTGCAATCTCTGATAAGTACTTCAGAGGCAGGTTTGTCCTCTGGTCTTCATCCTCTGATGTCTTCTGAGTTGCACTGATAAGTACTTCAGAGGCAGGTTTGTCCTCTGAAGTCTTCGTCCTCTGAAGTCCTCAGTTGCAATCTGATAAGTACTTCAGAGGCAGGTTTGTCCTCTGGTCTTCATCCTCTGAAGTCCTCTGAAATAGGACGGTTATTTTCAACACTTTAACAGATGATTTGGAGCTAACAATCTCCCCCTAAGTGTCGAAAATAAAAGATACAAAAATAACAGAGAATTGAATTTTAATCTAGAAAGCATAGAGGAGAAAATCATCCTCTTAAGTATTACTCCTTAAACATTTGGAAGTTTAATACAAAGTAATATCAAAAAAAAATAAAGAAACAGACTACAATTTGTCACTTGAACAGATTCTATGGAATTTCATGATCAGAGCTCTGAAGTTGATCATCGAGTCAATCTCTAAGTCAAGCTTTGCCAGTAAATCTGCTCTGTGCCTTTCTTCTTTTGCATGGATCAATTTCTTTATACCTCTCAAGGTTTCATCAGAATACTTCGACACTTCTGAAGCTAGAAAGATCTTCTTTTCTTGATTTACTCTGAAGACGAAACCCAGAGGTTCTGCAACGATTGATCCAGTCTTCTGTTCTTTAAGTTTGTCAAATGACTCCACAGGTTCAGTTACCTCCAGCTTCTCTTCCCCTAGGTTCAGAGCTATTTGAAAGTCACGTTTTGCTCGGTGTTTGACATAGGCCTCCATTGCCCGTCGGACTTCAACCATGCCCATCCTGATTTCCCTTCTTCCATGATCATACCTGGCAGAGCAATAGGCATATAGATGTGGTAAATCATATGGATTTAGATTTACGAGATCATTGTCATTGAACTCGTAAATCTTCTGATCAGATCGAGTTACCACATAATTCCTATAGATAATCTTGTTGTAAGTAAAGGTCTTTTCTGAGATTTTGTTGATTTTGATGATTGGATCATCAGAAAGGACCTGTGCTCTTGGTTTGGTTTTATCTCTGATAAATCTTCGCTCATAGTCTGGCATGTCCTCTCTGATTCTTGGATTCAGAGGAATGACTAGTGTGTCTGCCATGTTGAACTCACAGTAGATGTATCTGAAGTGGTCTTCTATGGAAGCTTCGGGATTTGATTCGAGGAATGTGGGAGGTTTATTGAACACTTTTGCTGGAAGACCGATGCTTGTTTTCTGAACAGGATTCTCTGAAGGAGCCTGTTCATCAACAACCATGGTTTCTGGTTCCTTCGTCTGTGGAGGATCTTCTTTTGAGGGTTCAGAGATGTAGCCATCTATCTCTGGTGATTCCCTTAGCTCTGACGTTGTTGAAGTATGATGTGGTTGAGCATTCTTGAAGACATATTCTTCGACATTAACTACTTCAACTTCTTCGTCAATCTCTTTTCCAGAATCTGTTTTTTCTTCTTTTTCAGATTCTGATTCGTAAGCATCTCTCATCACATAAGTTGATCTTTCTGGTGATGAGAATGCATCTTCTGATGTTGAGAAGTCTACGAGCTGTTCATCTTCTTCTTCGTCCAGAGCTCCAATAGTTTCTTGAGATGCAGCTGTGATTGGAACTATTGGAGCACCTGTAGTGGATGGGGCTAGAAAGATGACAGGTACTGGCGACTTTAGAGTGGCCTGAATATCTTCAGCAGAGGTGGAGGTTGAACGTCTCTCTGTTCCTTTCTCCTTGTGTTGGTTTAATTCAGAGGGAGTGGACTCCTTTTGTGTTTCAACAGGTTTTGGAGTAGGAGTCTTCTCCCCCTTTTGAAGATCGGATGACCCCTGAGACTGGTCATCTTCGTCATCAGAATCTTCATACCGAGCCTTCTTCCGGGCTTCCTCAGAGCATGCGACCTCTGGTTCCTTTCTCTTCAATACTCCCTCTGAAGATTTGACATTCTTCAGAAGGTCTTCAATTTTCTTGTTCTGCTGAGTGGTCTTGGAGACGAACTTGCTGGATATAGTCATTACATTGCTGGTGATCTTCTTGGAGAAGTTGGTCAGGTCAGCCTTTGTAATAAACTCTGTAGCAGGAGCAGCAGTAGAGGTAGGGATCTTTGCAAGTACCTCTGCCAAAGAACGCAAGACTTCCTCTTTGAATTGAGAAAAGTCTGCATTTGTTGGAGTGGGGGCAGAGGTAGGTGGAATCGCCTGGAGGAGCTCTGTTTTTGAGTTCTGAATTTCCCTGGACAATACGGAGTCATTTTTTATGACCAAGCTTTCCATAGCATCCAGTTTTTCGTTCTGATTGAGAACCGTCGTGCGCAGCTCAGAGACCTCTGAAGTGAGCTTTTCAACTTCAGAGTTAGAGACAGAGGCCTCTGAGGTCTTCTCCATTTGAAGTTTTATCTCCTTCAGAGATTCTCTGATTTCATCACCAAAGATTCTGAACTCTTATTTGGTAACGTAATCAGAGGGGGTAACCTTAGGATCAACACATGATGTTAAGTTTCCCTCGAGTTCAGAGGGGCCTTCTTTCGGAGGTGGTTTGAGGTTTTCTCCGGAAGGACTTCCCATTAATCCTTGGGGACCCTTTTTCAAGGATTTCCCTATAATGGTTCCGATTGGTCTCTGATCATCAGAGTCAGAATCTGATGATGAGAACCGAATGTGTTTGGAAACCTTGCTGTCCAGGCTAAGGATTCCTTGTGCAAGAAGGTCGTGCCATTCTTTTTCTGACAGGCAATGCTTACGTTCTAAGGGACGGTCCAACTGAGTTTGAGCCACAAAGGCATCATGTGTAGGTAGAGGTGACATACTCTGGGGTGATTGAGTATTTTTATCTTGGTCTAAGTCCTTTTGGGAGGACTTAGCCGTATCAGAGGTTTCCCCTCTGGTGCATGCTTCAGAGGCAGAAACAGATGCCTCTGAGCGGTTAGGATGGGTAGGGTTCGAGGTGTGCACCTCTGTTTCAATGTCCATTGATGCTGGACCACCTTGGACAGTAAATTTGGTTGCACTGGGATTTGGGCTTTGTATTCTCTCATTTGTGTCGTCAAGGACATCTTTTTCTACCTCACCGCCCTCAGATTCTAAGTTTAGAAACTCACCCTCTGGAATTCTCTCTTCCTCACTTTCCTCTGCTCTGACAGAGATATTCTCTTCGTCAGAGGGAGGGTTATGTTCTCTCTTCCTCACTCTCTCAGAGCCACCCTCTGGTTGCGCTCTGTTAATGTTTTGAGCAGTATCAGAGATATCACTCTCTGATTCAGGCTCAGGCTCAGAACCTAAGTGTGTTGGGGATCCCATCATCGGTTCTGATGATTGGTCAACACGACTAAGTAGGAGATGGGTAGGAAAGTCAGTAGGAATTACCTCAATCATGGTGTGTGGGAATCGTCGGTCATGTGGATAAGGAGGAACCTCTGTTGCTTTGAATGAGTTCATTATAAACAGAGGAGTCATTGGGCCCTCCTCAGTGATGGAGAATTTCTCCATTGCTCGTTGAATGACCACAGAGATGAATCGAGGAAACAGTACCGATATTGGTTGTTTTCCTTTGGCCAAGTCCTTGTTCTTCTTGTCCACCGCCGTCAGCATCTCACAGAAGAGAATGTGAGCCATATTGATGCTTCTGTTGAAAAAGAGAGCATACATTATGGCTATTATCGCTGGATGAGTCTGATCCTGACTTCCAATCTTGCAGGTTATTGTTCGGTTGAGAACACTGAACATAAAGTTCCATTTGGGAGGCAGGTACTGACGTCTGAATTGACTTAGGCGTGTTATTTCTTTGTTGTAGCCCAAGTGGTGGAGGAACTGAAGAAGGACTTCTTGACTTGGTAGTTTCTCAAAAGCATATATTTGAAGATCAGTTGTCGTGAGGAGGTTGAATCGACGAGTCAGGGTTTGTGGGGTTATTCTTATTGTCAGGCTTTGTTCTCCTAGGTCAATGTGCCCAACCAGTCCTTCCTTTTCAGCGTCGTATTCACTTGAATACCACCATTGTTGGACAAAGCGAAGGGGAATATCTGAGGCATGTTTGGTTAGAACATCATTGAGTTCGCAGTTGGTGAAAAAGTCGAGGATTGGGCGAAACTGTTCATCGTATTTTGATGGGGTGACGTCCAGAAAGTAGTTGTTTCCTTTGACTGGAACATCGAACTGTACCATATTCAAGCTTGGAACAAGTTTGCTTGAGTTATCTGAAGTTTGGGAATGAGCCGCCATTGTTGCAGGTTGAGAAAGATGAAAGCTTAGAAGGAGAGATGTGGGATTTTGGATTTTGAGAGCGTAAAGGGTAATAAAAAGGGAAACAGGGTTTTTATAGACAAAGGGTAGAGGGAGAGGTTATGGAAACGGCGAATGAGAGTCCTAATGTCAGAAAGGACGTTCCATCATCCCCTAATTAATAGGTGACACGTTTAGGTATGTAGGGGAGAGTCGCTTTGTGTCAGAAAATCGCCAGTTGGTTTTAAAAAGAAACGAATGGTTATCCAAAAAGATTTATTATTTAAACGAATTTCCTGGAATATTCGTTTAATGAGAAAAGATCAGAAGCTCTGATATAAATATCAGAGACAAGATCAGAGGCTCTGATATAAGTATCAGAGACAAGATCAGAGGCTCTGCTATAAATATCAGAGACAAGATCAGAGGCTCTGATATAAATATCAGAGACAAGATCAGAGGCTCTGCTATAAATATCAGAGACAAGATCAGAGGCTCTGATATAAATATCAGAGACAAGATCAGAGGCTCTGCTATAAATATCAGAGACAAGATCAGAGACTCTGATATAAATATCAGAGACAAGATCAGAGGCTCTGCTATAAATATCAGAGACAAGATCAGAGGCTCTGATATAAATATCAGAGACAAGATCAGAGGCTCTGATATAAATATCAGAGACAAGATCAGAGGCTCTGCTATAAATATCAGAGACAAGATCAGAGGTTCTGATATAAATATCAGAGAAGATCAGAGGCTCTGCTATAAATATCAGAGACAAGATCAGAGGCTCTGCTATAAATATCAGAGACAAGATCAGAGGCTCTGATATAAATATCGGAGACTTTTCTTCCTCTTGAAAAGCTGAAAGGGTCTTTGTCTCCCCCTTGACCAAAGAAAGAAGTCTTTGATGTTCTCCCCCTTGACACATGCTTGGAGAAAACAAGTGATTTTTACCATTGGTGAAAAAGTCCAGAGGTTCTGATTGAAAGGATCAGAGACTCTGAAGTTTTCTTGTGGACATATGCTACTTGGTTCAGAGTTTCTGATAATTGATCAGAGACTGAGTTTACCAATTTTTTGTTAGGTAGACATATTCAACATTCCCAACTTGCTAACTAAAAAATTGAACCTTCGTTCATCTAAAGATTTTGTGAAAATATCAGCAAGTTGTAGTTCAGTTGGTACAAAATACATCTCTATTGTTCCCTTTTCAACATGATCTTTTAGAAAGTGGTACCTTACATCGATGTGCTTGGTTTTGGAGTGTTGTACTGGATTGGCAGAGATGGCTATGGCACTTTTTGAATCACAGAGAATTGGAATTCTTTCAATTTGTTGGCCATAATCACTGAGCTGAGTTTTCATCCATATTACTTGTGAGCAGCAACTAGCAGCAGCAACATATTCTGCCTCTGCTGTTGAAGTTGAAACACAGTTTTGCTTCTTGGATGACCAACTTACCAGCTTATTGCCCAATAACTGACAGCATCCTGAGGTACTTTTTCTATCAAGCTTACATCCGGCATGATCTGCATCAGTGTAAGCTGTTAGATCAAAACTAGAAAGTTTTGGATACCAGAGGCCTAATGAGTGTGACCCTCTGAGGTATCTGAAAATTCTTTTGACAGCAGATAAATGAGATTCTTTTGGATTTGCTTGATATCTAGCACAAAGACATGTTGCAAACATTATGTCAGGCCTACTTGCAGTTAAGTATAATAGTGAACCTATCATACCTCTGTATGTTTTTATATCCACAGATTCTCCTGAAGGATCAGAGTCAAGTTTGACTCCGGTGGATAGAGGAGTTCTCATCGAAGTTGAATCATTGAGTTTGTATTTTTGCAAAATTTCAGAGACATACTTAGATTGACTTATGAATGTACCTTCTGAAGTTTGTTTTACTTGTAAGCCCAGAAAGAAAGTTAATTCTCCCATGAGGCTCATCTCAAATTCACTCTTCATCAACTCTGAGAACTTGTCACAATACTTTTGATTTGTAGAGCCAAATATAATGTCATCAACATAAATTTGTACTAAAAGCATCTCATTCTTGTACCTTTTGATGAATAAGGTAGTATCAATTGTGCCTTTTTCAAATCCATTTTGAGTTAGAAAGGTGGACAGAGTTTCATACCAGGCTCTTGGAGCTTGTTTAAGTCCATACAGAGCTTTATCCAAATAATAAACATGATTAGGATACTCTGTACTTTCAAATCCAGGTGGTTGCTGGAAATAAACTTCTTCATTTAATTTACCATGAAGAAAGGCAGATTTAACATCCATTTGATAAACTTTGAATCCTTTGTGTGCAGCATAGGCCAAGAAGATTCTGATTGCTTCTAGCCTAGCTACAGGTGCAAAGGTTTCATCATAATCAATGCCTTCTTCCTGGCAATATCCTTTTGCAACCAACCTGGCTTTGTTTCTGATTATTATTCCATCCTCATCCTTTTTGTTTCTGAAAACCCATTTCGTTCCAATTGCAAATTTTCCTTTGGGAAGGGGAACTAGGGTCCAGACTTTGTTTTTTTCAAACTCTTGAAGTTCATCCTGCATTGCAAAAATCCAATGAGGATCTTCAAGAGCTTCTTTTACCTTCTTTGGTTCAATAATGCTCAAAAAGTTTACATAGAAGCATTCATTGATGGTGGCAGATCTTGTTTTAACTCCTTCGGATGAGGATCCAATTATTTGATCAATTGGATGATCTTTTGTCCATCTTGTAATTGGAGCATAAATTTGGGGTGGAGTTTGAGCTTCAGAGTCTCTGACAGTTGGTGACACCTCTATTGTATTGTTCAGAGGCTCTGTTGGTGATGCCTCTGTTGTACTGTTCAGAGGCTCTGAGTTTTGTTCCGGAGATGCAGATTTTTGTTCATCATTTGGTTCTGGAGTTGCTTCAGATACTTCTTGATCATCTTCTGATTCACTTTGTTGATCTGCATTTGGTGAAACAGAAGGTGTTGGTTCAGAGGGCCCTGAAAGGGTTGTACCTGTTTCTTGAGGTTCTTCTGAATTCTCTCTCTGTCTATCTCTGAAGATAACTTCAGAGATATCTTCATCATCAAAGAAATCTTCAAATATTTTGTTTAATTCAGATTCCCTTGATGATTCAAAGATTGGTGATGAACTTTCTTGTTGTTCAGAGCTTTTATTGTCGTCAAAAGTGATATTGATGCTCTCTTGGATAGTTCTTGTTCTAAGATTGAATACTCTAAAAGCTTTTGAGGCTAATGAATATCCAATGAATTTTCCCTCATCAGCTTTCTTGTCAAACTTTCCAAGATATTCTCTATCTTTCAGAATATAACACCTGCATCCAAAAACATGAAAATATTTAATATTAGGTTTCCTATTGTTAATGAGTTCATAGGATGTTTTCTGAAATCTCTTGACAATTGTAGCTCTATTCTGAGTGAAGCAGGTTGTTGCTACTGCTTCTGCCCAAAAATTTGTTGAAAGATCAGATTCAGCAAGCATTGTTCTGGCAGCTTCAACAAGTGTCCTGTTTTTCCTTTCAACTACTCCATTTTGTTGAGGAGTTCTTGCTGCAGAGAAGTTAGGGGTAATGCCTTCTTCTGATAGATAAGAATTGATTTTGGCATTTTTGAACTCTGTTCCATTATCACTTCTTAGTTTCTGAACTTTGCTGCTGAATAGAACCTGTAATCTTTTTAACAACCTTATTAATGTGTCAGGGACATCAGATTTAGCTCTAATGAATTCTATCCATGTGTATCTGGAAAATTCATCAATCAGAACCAGAATGTATTTCTTACCTGCTAGACTCTGTACAGAGATAGGACCACAGAGGTCCACATGTAGCATGTGCAGAGGTCTTGGACAGTTGTTTTCACTTTTGGTTTTATGGGAAGATCTTTTCATTTTTCCCATCTCACAAGCAGAACAAAGATGATCTTTGTTAAACTTTAGAGATGGTAATCCCTTAACCAAATTAAGTTTAACTAACTTATCAAGTGAGGAAAAGTTTAGATGTGAAAACTTTTTATGCCAGAGCCAGATTTCCTCACTGTTCAGAGATACAAGACAAAGTTTCTCTGAATCAGTGTTTGTGATTTTGGTAAAGTTCATTCTATAGAGGTTACCTTTTCTGTCTGCTCTTAGCATTTCTTGACCTGATTTTGAGTGAAGAAGTGAACAATATTTTCTTTGAAATTTCACATCAAAACCATGATCACAAAGTTGACTTATGCTTATCAGATTGTGTTTTAATCCATCCACATAAGCAACCTTTGATACTGAAACATTTCCTCTTGATAACTCACCATATCCTTTAATCTGTCCTTGCTTGTTGTCTCCAAAAGTAACTGCTCCTCCAGATTTTGCTTTAAATGAGGATAGCAGTTCTTTATCTCCAGTCATATGCCTTGAACATCCAGAATCTAGGTACCATATCGGCATTGACTGTTTCTGCAAGACAGATTATAGTTTCTTAGGTACCCACCTCATTATGGGTCCTTTTGTGTTAGACTTTGGTGGATTTGAATGACTTTTTGGCATCTCATCTTTTGATGTCTTGCCTTTACGTGTCTTCTTTTGAGATTTTGTCTCTGAGATATTTTTCAGAGATTGATTCAAAAGGCAGTGTGATCCTTTAAAATGATTCTTCAGTTTCATCAGGAGATAAATGCAGTTACAATTAATAGAACAAGAAGAAGTAGGAGCAAAGTTTTTCTCTTTATTAAAAGCATTTGTTACATTTTGACTTCTTTTGAAACTAGCACTAGGAATATTACATTTATCCCTAACTACTTCTTTTCTTTTTGCTTGAAAGACAGTCTTCTTTTCAAGTTGCTTTTTCTTGTTCAAAAACATCTTCTTTTCTTTGCTGCTTACTGCACAGACAGGATCAATATGATTAGTTTTTGTCCATTTGCCCTTTTGTTCAGGAAAGAATTTTATTGTTTTATAGGTGTAAGAGCCAGAAGTGTTTGTTTTATTCTTTGCCTTTTCTTGCAACTCTTTTTCAAGTTCCAGAGATGTTTTTGCTTGTAAACACATATTTGCAAAATCAGGACTTATTGGTATTCTGGTTTTGGTTTTCAATACTGAAATTGGAACATTCAAAATACCAGAGCCAACAGTTTCTATCTTTTTGTGAATTACATTCCCTGGTTTACAAAAAATCTGTTCATCAATCTCTAAATCAGATTCTGAATCAGAGTCAAGAAAGTCTCTCTTAGATTTGATAGAGATATCTACCTCTACTGGTTTTTTAATTTCTTTTGATCTAGAGACTTTGATGATCCGTTTCATGCTTTCTTTTTTTTTTTAAGTCCTCCATGACATTTTCTTTCCATATCCTTTGAACATCATCTTCAAACGTGGTTCTGATGTTTTCATCTGACTTTGGTGAATACAGAGGAGCATTTGGATTAAGTGAACTCTGAGATTCATTTTCAGAAGTACTTGTATCAGAGGTACTTGGTTCAAATGTCTCTGATTCATTTGAGATGAAGGCATCAAATCTGAAAATTTCTTTGGGATCATAGCTTTGAGGTTTTGTAAAGAGTACTTCTGAAGTTTCTTCTTTTACCTGTAACACAGACTTTTGAATGTCTTTTACTTCAGAGTACGTAGTATTTTTGAAATTCAAAGCTCTTGCTTTTGATCCCTCTGATGTTTTCATTCTTTTGAAATTATTCAGAGATGGACTTTCAAATCTTTGGACCTTTCCCATACAGAAAGTGGAAGAAAGTGAAGTTTTCTCCAATCCATTGAATGAATTCAACTCATTGAATCCTAGTCCTTGAGAGTCCATTTGTGATTTTATTTTGTCAAAGACACTTTGTGCATTAACATAGCTTTTGATTTGAAGATTTTTTCTATCTAGAGATTGATGTAAGATTTCTCTTTCCTTTTGGAAAAATTTGGTTAAGGCAATAGAATTGAGCCTTTCATACTCAAATTTCTTTACTTCTTCTTCTTTTCCTTTTAAAACTTTCTCTATTTCTCTTATTTCTTCTGAAAATGATTTTTCTTTTTGCTTGAAGGTTTCTTCAAGTTTAGTTTTTTCAAGAAAAATATCTTTCTTTTCTGATTCCAGAAGATTCTTTTCTCTTTTGTAAAAGATGAGCTCTTTTGTTGCTTGCTCTCTTTTCTGTTTTTCTTCAACAAATTTTTGCTCTAAATCCTGAAGTTCATTAATTAGTTTAAAAGCATCTATTTCAGGATCACTGTCAGAGGTGTAAAGAGAGTTTACCTTTTCAGAGTTGTCTTCGGATGCTTCATCAGTTTGATTTCCATCTGAAAAAGCCATACCACAGAGATTGGTAGGCTCTTCCTCACCATCACTTGTCGAGTCAGATAGCCAGTCTTCCATTTCTGCTACAAGAACTCTTTCTTTTACATTGTATTTGTATTTGTTCTTGTAGTAATCTTGATCTTTGACAAGTTTTCCTCTGCAGTTTGCAGAGAAGTGGCCTGGTTTTCCACATCTGAAGCATCTTCCATCATTTTGATTTGTTGGAAGAGTGGCAGTACTTGTCCCTGGCTTCTGTTCTTGAGGTTTGAAGTATCTCTGTGGTTGTGGATACCTTGGTTGGAATGGTTGTTGTGGTCTTGTTTGTTGTGTTGCATCATCATGATTGAAGTTTGCACCCTTTTGATCACTATATGGAGTGAATCTGGGTTCTTGTTGAAATCTTCTTTCCGGATTTCTTCTTTCTTCATTCTCTCTCTTTCCTTCAAATACCTTCTTACCAAATTTCTTGTTAAATTGATGAGTGATTAATGCAAGAGATTTGGCAAAGGCATTGATATCTTCATCTGAGTCTGAATCTGAATCTGAATGAGTTTCTTCTGCCATCAAGACCTTTTTGGATCTTCTTTTTGTTTCCAAACATTTTTGTGACTCTTCACAGTTGTTTTCTTTTGATATTTGTTTTGAAACAAGCGCAAGGGGTCCACCCAAAGAGGTTTTTGATTTTTGCTTCATAACTTCTTTTTCATGTGCAACAAGAGTACCATAAATGTCAGTTAATGACCATGACTCAAGATCTTGATTAGCCTGTATAGACATGGACAGTTGTGACCATTCTTCATTCAAGCTTTTCAAAAAAAGAACATTGTTTTCCTCTTTTGTTCTCATTACTCCAAACTTTCTGCATTTGTTTATTAGAATGTTGAATCTTGAGTAAGTTTGGTGTAATGTTTCTTCTGGTAGAGCATGAAAATCATGATATTCATTGATGCATAGATTTCTTCTATTTTTCTGGGTTTGTAGGCCACCTTCAAGTTGATTTAACAACTGATCCCATATCTCTTTTGCAGTTTTACAAGAATCAAGTTCTTGAAAGATATCATTGGGAATGGCCATTATTAGTAATCTAACAGCTTTTGAGTCATTATCCATCATATTATTTTCTTCATCAGTGAAGTTTGTGGTTTTCTTTTCATAATATGCAGGTATTTCGGCAGTATCTGCTGTTGCAGGAACTCTTGGCACCAACACCATTGGAATGTGAGGTCCAATGTTCACAGATCTAAAAAGATCCCTGTCCATACCTTCTAGGAAATTTACCATCCTTATTTTCCATTGGGGATATTCATCTCTTAAAAGTGTAGGAGGTTTTGTTAATGACCCAGCTGTATAAATGGCACTTATGCTTGAGTTTGCCATTTGTAAAAATGAAGATTTGAAGAACTTATGCTTTTTGTAATGAACTGAGATTTACTATCAAATCTAGAGCATATGATATTCTTTAATAAACTGGGTTTATATGAACATGCACAGATAATGAAAGTTTAGAATCAATGAGATTTAAATCTATCCGAGTATGCAGATATGATCTTTCTTTGTTTAGAAACAAAGGAAGCTCTGATACCAATTGTTGGATCCCAGATCTAATCTCGTAACAATGATATAAACAATAAGAGTAATGACAGCGGAAGCAATACAGTTTAATATCAAAGGAGATTCAAATATCACAGTTCATAAAGCAGATAAAGATAAACAAGATATTCTTAGAATAAAATATTCAACTTATATTATCAGATATATATCTTCTTGAGCACACTTGAACAATAAGGTGATGGTCCTATTTATAGGACCATAAAGTAAGCAGTGTACTTGCATGACAGAAAGAGCATGCTGAACAGTGACCTACTCTAGAAAGTAAATCTTATCACTAAGTGACGTGTCATCTGTTCTTCTGTTCATTAGAAAACTTGTTCATTCAGAGAGAATGTCTTCAGAGCTCTGACGTTGTCTTCAGAGCCTCTGATGAAGCTATCTCTGATGTAAGTTGCAATCTCTGATAAGTACTTCAGAGGCAGGTTTGTCCTCTGGTCTTCATCCTCTGATGTCTTCTGAGTTGCACTGATAAGTACTTCAGAGGCAGGTTTGTCCTCTGAAGTCTTCGTCCTCTGAAGTCCTCAGTTGCAATCTGATAAGTACTTCAGAGGCAGGTTTGTCCTCTGGTCTTCATCCTCTGAAGTCCTCTGAAATAGGACGGTTATTTTCAACACTTTAACAGATGATTTGGAGCTAACATAGAGATAAGTATATCAGAGTTAGATTAAAACTGAAAATTCTCATAGCTATCTACTTGTAACTCATCCTTATTTAAAGCGCATTTAATTAATGAGAATTATATATTCATTCACTCCATTTATTGCTGTTCTATACTTCTATTTAGTTTTTCCTTTAACACGTTATCAACACATAAGATTAGTATTTATTGTTCATCACCGCTAACCGATTGTTATGTTTGTTACCCGACACTATTGAATGACTTGCTTCCCGCTACTTCAATCCAAGTAAGCTTTTATATGTGAGTATTTTAAGATAATATTAGAAGTTAAGTATAGTTTATGATTTGATCTATAGCATGTTTTTGTTATGTTTTCATTGTTGATATTAATCGAATTAAGAAAAATAAAATAAAACCATATAGAATTTGGAATTATTTAATATTTTTATTGATAAAAATAGATATTAATGTTAAGAAGAATAACACTAAAAGATAATTATTTTAATTGATATGATATTCTATTGTGATTTTGATGTAATTATTTAAATTAAAATATGATATTGTATTTATCTTTTTTTTTTAACTCTTGAAAGGAATTAAATAAGAAATTGGAGTAAAAAATAGATAAAATTTTATTTGTTTTCTTTATTGACGATTTTTTTATTTAATATATTATCATATTAGTTTTATTTTAGATCAAAATCATTTAGTATCAGTTGATCTATTATAAATTTTTTATAACTTTATGAATGCTATTTATTATTTTTTAGCTTCTTTTATTAGGTGTGTTTAATTTAGTTGTTAATATTATTTATTTACATTAGTTTAATTTATTTCAAATGTTTATCTTGATTGTGAGTTCCTACTCATAATTTTAAACTATATATATAATTTTTGGAAGTTACACTTTCAACACCATATACTTTGGTCTTTACCAAAAACTCCAAATATAATATTAAGATGTTAAATGTTTGACTTTGACTTAATGTCAAAACCAATATTTATTTGTCTAATGACAAAATCTCTTAAAATGATATTAAAAAATTAAAATAGGGTTCATATGTCAAACTTATAGTCATTTTGGCCTCATTCCAAATGCTCTATAATTAACAATGTTATATTTAAATTAAATAAATCACAAAATATCGACTGAATTTTGTCAAATGGGTGTAAACAACCCTAGGGTTTGTAGGGAGTTAAGAAACCCATATGATTCCCCTACTACCTGTAAATCCAATAGATTGAGTGATTTCTTTTTTGCAATTGAAATATTGATGAAGTATTATCAACAAAATATAAGCATACAAAAAGCCAATATTGTTATGATAATGAAATTTCATACATAAAATAATAATTATAACCACAATCCACTGTCTTATCAAACATAAAATCATATACTGTCATTTATATATGTAAATGGTTGAAACAACTCATCCCGAAATCAACGTCGTAAACTCAAAAGAATCTTAGTACGATAAATGAGTATATAAATATCGTTTTGAAAGGTACAAGAAAATACCTAAAGTTCATCAACTCCATATTGACCCTAAAACCAACCTCTTGAAAAGGTACAAGCAAATACCCTCATATTTTGAGACGACGTATAAATCCTAACTTTCATAGGAATACATTTACTATAAACCCCCAAAGAACTGTGGGGTGTCCCGAAAGTGAGAATCGGGAGTATTCATGAATATGTACTTCCCGAACTAAGCGTACAGTGAAATGAAACCCACTTACTCGATTACAAAAATGTAACTGATTTCAACAAAGAAATGTTATATCCAAAACGCGTCACAATCTCTGTGGCATGGAACTCACAGAAGATGACATGATTCATAACATTATTTTCACCTTTCATATATCAGTAAATATTAATGAACTCATATAAGTTAGAATGTAACCTTTAGACAAACTAATCAACACCAGATATGTCGGGACAAAGAAAATTCCTGAGATCAATAATGAAAGTATTAGAGGTGGAAACAACTCTAAGAATAGTAAGTGAAAGACAATTTCTCACACGTGGCATCTATGTATCGCATAGACAAGACCGTGGAAAGGGTCAGGGTCATGACAATAGTTGGAAGGATTTTCCGATCATTGAGCAAAGATGCAACTATTGCCCAGTTGATATTGGATAGACAAAGAAGAAATACATTAATTACCAGTCATTTCAAAAAGGGAACAACTTGAAAATGAACTCTATCATATCTAATATTGGTTGAGTATAATTATATTTGAATGTGTTTTAAGTATCAAATTAATTGCTTCTGCAAATATACACCCGAGTTTATAACAATTATAGATGTAAAAAAATACATCAAAACAAATACAAAACTCTTAATATTCTCCATTCCGTGTAGGAATGTATCGAGGAGAACGTGAGTTTTTTTAGGACATTTCACATAATCTGAAGAGAGAGACTAATAAAATTCGTCCAACCAAAATATTTAGACAATATACTGTCATTTTCTTATTGGTACAAGATTAATAGTCACTAAAGCACTATATTAATATAAACCTTGTTAAGATATTCGTATCAACTGGAAATCATAATATAAGAATAGATGGTTATATATACATCAACTCTATGATATGAAATGAACATATATTAGAGAAATTAATGTGTCCAATTAGTGGATTATCTAGTTCATTAAAACATATTTTGTCACTAATAAAGAACTTTCGGACAATGACACATATACGTTTCGACATGACCACATGGGACACCATTGTCATGACATAGTGATTCGTGTATTGCAAAATACACATACACACATCCTCTTTCGATTCAAAGGCAAAATGAGGCAAATTACAACTGCTAACTTCTGCAGCATAAGAAGCAACACCACCATCATAATATGCCCTATCGAATACCTAAAACTTTTGTATACCCTGATCCTTAGCCAAGACAGGAATGACACCATCCTAAAGCTAAGGAAGTAATACAAAAATATTCCATTCCTATAACGAATACAAGGTGATATTTATGGACAAAAACATCCAAAATGTGGGCCATTAAAGTACTTTATGGTTCTGGTTTCGACACGATGAATGCATGTCGTATTATTGTCCACATGAAATGTTGCACTCCTGGCACTAGTTATACACTTAAGGGTTCACCACCCTGATTATCTCATCAAGTCTACATGACTTGGAATGCTGGAGAGTTTACATCATAAGGATTTTATGATTATTGCATATGTATTGGGATCAATGTAGAGTTTCCTATACCCCATATATATATAAAATGGTCTCGTAGAAGTTGTTATCAAAATAATATTAATGGTATCTAGGGAATTGGTTATGCGTACGAATTAGTCCACATATGTCTGGGATTATGCAATTATTATATGCAATTTTTTTCGTTTTTAAACCCACAACTAGCTAACAAGCCTCATGCGTACCAATTGGTAACTAGATATAAGCATGTTATTTTACATTTACGCATGTTTGGTTGTGTAGTATATGTGCCAATTGCGCCCCCACAGCACATCGAAATGGGTCCTTAAAGACGATTCGGTATATGTTGGATATGAATCCCCAACAATTATCCGCTAATTAGAATCCTTGACTAATGATCTCTTTACCGCTAGATTTGTGGGTTGTCACTTTCATGAGATAGTCTTCCCGTCGTTAGGGGAAGATAAAAAAAGGATTTTCCATGGGAACGACAGGAAGTGTCATTGAATATTCCCACGAAACTTCACAACGTAATGTTGAAGTCAAACGAATCAGACTCGATACCTGAAACGTTTAATGTTATTCCAAAAGTGACAATATCACGTATACGAGTTGCAAATATACTCGCAAGGTCAAAAGTCCCCAAAAAAGGGCACAACATCGCTGGAAAGTGCATTGCAATCACACATAGTGTAGGTGTGGTTGAGATCATAGCTCCCAAAAGGAAATGGGGGAAGTTATTTGGTTCGATAAATACTCATCTAAAAGAAGAGAAGAGTAAGGGGACAATTATTTATCATCAATACAAACCTCTTATGAGATTGTCTCTGATTATAAATATATCTATGAATCATTATTGGAGGACGCTCTAAAGTTAATATTGATTCCAGAGATAAAAGAAACCTCAAATGAATTATGATAGGGCATATGAGTCGATTAACAGATCATACATACTCATTGATGATATATTTGTAGATACTATTGCTCATGAGATGATAGAGCACATTGACATCGAACCATGCGTATTTGAAGAATGTCAACAAAGAGCAAATTGGCCTACAATCTAGGAGAATTATATTGTTTGACAAATGAACAGGTATTTGGTTTGGTAGTGCTAACCCACCCAGTGTAAAGCCTGTAAGACATAGATAAATCATTTGTCATAAAGCGTAATGAGAATAACTAAGCCATAATGTATAAGGCTCTCCTTTGGCGCAAGGTTTCTCACAACGCCCTGGATTGGTAACGAGAAGACTTACTCTACCGTGATGGACGTTATTCTGCTAATTAATTAGCCTAGTAGTTTCCGAAGGCCTGGAAATGCAACTCATGAATGTGGTTACCACATATCTCTACGAGGATCTAGATTAAGAGATATATAAAAGTGCTTGATGATATTACATTACCAAAATCAAGTAACTCTAAACCACGAAACGTGTTTGCAATAAAATTGAAATGCTCACTTTATAGATTAAAGCAATTTATGCGGATGTGGTTCCCTTGCGTATTTATTTCAGGAAAACAAGTTCAAGATTTTCAAAGCAGCTTTATATGTCGATGTTATGAACATAATAGGCACTCTTTATGAAATAAGAGAAAGAACAAGGTACTTGAAATCTAAATTTGAGAAGAAAAATCTTGGGAAAACTTGGTTTTATCTAACAACTTGATCTTTAACACCGAGTTTGTGAAATATTAATTCACCAATCGCATATGTCCATAAAATAATCAAGCAATTTAATATGGACAAAACACATCTGGTTAGCACTCCCATGATCGATCGGTCAAAGTGTTGGATATAAGAAATTATCCATTTCGTCTAAAGGTTGATGATGAAAAAGTGTTTGGAGTTGTAATTCCCTATACAAGTACAACATGCGCATTATCGTACTTAGCACAATACACTTGATCGTCTATTGTATTTCTCGGTGAAATTGTTAGCTAGATTTAGCTCAGTGCGAACGCAACGTTATTGGAATGATATCAAGTTATTCTTTTGGAACCATTGACACGGGCTTATACTTTCCCTGTAGAAATAAAAATGAGATTGATAATGAAATTCAATACCTAATTAGAATCTAAGCAACAAAAGTACTAGCTCTTATAGAAAAACACCAAACAATCTCTTGGTATGTCTTTGCTGATATTAGGTATCTTCCTGGCCCATACAAAGGTTTTTCCCAAATGGATAAGGAATTACCACTGGGAACACGCCGATTGCTCGAAAGTAAGCTAAGCAAACCCTTATAACTACCTCCTTGAACAAATCCAAGAATATTACTCTCCATGAGATAATTAAAGAATATATATGATTAAGGACTATATGGAAATAATGCATCATATATCGAAGAAAAATGAATATAAGATACATCAAGGGGTGATAACACAAAGCATATTCTGCTTAAATCTTATACAATCAGCAATAAGAAAACTCTCCTCGAGATTCAATTCAATCAAGTAAGATGTCGGCAGAACATGACACATTTTACCAAATCATTACCTAAAACCATATATTGGGAAACATGTAGAAAGTAAATACAAATGTTTTCCAAACTCCCTTGATTTATGCACGAATCAGGGGGAGTAGTAGACAAAAGGGGGAGTCTACTATATTTGTGATATTGGTATGTTGTGCTCTTTCCTTCAACCAAGGTTTTATTTTCCCCATTGTGTTTTGTTCCTTGGTGTAAGGTTTTAGTGAGACAACTATTTATATACCATCATGTTATCCTAAGTCTCATGATTAATGTACGAATCTAAGAGAAAAAGTAGACTGAAGGAAAAGTCTATATATTGCAAAGAAGTTGGTGCGTTGTATTCTTTCCTTCGTCACACGTTTATTTTTTTCCCACTGGGTTTTTATTTTGGCATAAGGTTTTAACGAGCCAACAATTGTGCACTGTCACTCGTTTAACTCGGCACAAGGGGGAGTGTTGTAGGATAATTGTGTCATTGTCTAAAGGATATGACGATAGAGATAAAGATAGAGACAGAAATAGAGATAAGTATATCATAGTTAGATTAGAACTGAAAATTCTCATGGCTATCTACTTGTTACTCATCTCTATTTAAAGATTCATTCACTCAATTTATTGTTCGATACTTCTATTTAATTTTTCCTTTAACAATTTCTTCATTAGTACGATAATTTTGACCAAACAAACTCAATATTTTTTTCAGCTTAATCCCTTTAATAAAAAATAATCATTAAAAAAATAAGACATCTTGACGTGACAAATATTTATAGGTAATGCAATATGTATCTACATGGCAATGAAAGATCCATCACTCAAGAGTCAACACATCCCAAATGTCTCTCAGTTTTCATTTTTTTGTACATTTTAACATGTCTCAATGCCTTATGTTGTAACTCGCTGCCTTGTTTTTTTTTTGTTACTTTCGATTCTCATTTAACATGTCTCGTGCTATTCGATTAAAATAATTAGATGGATGAGATTGATATTGAAATATTCTTTCATATTATGAATCAACACAGTGTTGGTGACATGAAATACTGAAGTGTTTTTCCACATCGTGTAACAACATAGTGTCGTTGACGTGAAACAGTGAATTGTTGTTTCACAGTATGAAACAACATTGTGTTGCTTACATGAACACTTACGTGAAACACTGAAGTGTTGTTGTGAAACACCATAATGTTGCTAACTTGAAACAGCATAATGTTGTTTCACATTGTGAAACAACACAACTTTATTAAGGTAAAGAGTGACCGAACCTCATAGGGGCCTTTAGGGGCAATGACCACCCCGCTTTTAGACTCCAATACCATACACGTATGATAGAGTAGCTTAATTGGTTATCACTTTGTGGCCACCATCCTTGAGGTCACAGTTTCAAAACCCTTCCCTTGAATTTACTATTTCTTGTCATTTTCCTTCCCATCCGTTACATATTAAATTATGAGTGAATTGTGGATTTGGTCCTTGTGTTTTGATATTATTTGTGAATAGGGTCCCTATAGTATGTTTATTGTGGATTTGGTCCTTGTGGTATGCAATTTGTTTTGGACATGATCATTCTGACTAACGTCTCCGTTAACTCCGTTAAATCAAGAGTTATTTTAACATTTTTGCATATTCTTGTCTTTTTCTTAAAAAAAACAATATTTTTATCCACACAAATATGTGTGTATATATATATATATAACATGAAAATAAATAAAAATAAAATATTATTTTATGATTTGATTTGTTTAAAATAAAAAATCAATCATATTAAATATTATTTCATTTTACTGTTTTGATACTTTTGCCTATTTGAGTATAAAAATCTGGTTGAAGTTTATAAAATGATTTGTCTAATTTTAAGGTACGAATAAGATATTATTTATGGATTTTTCATTTCGTTAAAATTTAAATAGTTGATTTTGAGTTTTGACTGAAAAATAATATGAAAACTGGAACCTCTAATTTTGGGATGATAAAATTAGAGTTCATTTTTCAATGGTTTTCAACGATTTTGGTGTTAAAATATCGATAATATATAAGTTTGTTTGTTGCATAATTAAAATTTTAATTTAATAAATCAAATCATAAAACCATATCTTATTCTATTCGCTCTAAATAAAACAAGATATAGTTTTATGATCTGATTTGTTTAAATTAAAATTTTAATTACATTAAAACAATAAAACAATATCTTTTTTCAACCTTACAATAAAATAATAAAATTAAATCATATTTAATATAATTAATTTTTTTAAAAAAATAAACAATCAAATCATACAATAACATCATATTTTATTTATTTTGATATATATATATATATATATGTGTGTGTGTGTGTGTGTGTCTGTGTGTAAGAATATTTTTTTTATTTTTCTTATTATAAAAAGAAAAAAATTAGGCAAAATAGCTAAAATGATTCTTTATTTAACGAAGTTAACGGAGACATTAATCATAGGGACCATGGCCAAGACAAATTGAATACCACAAGGACCAAATCCACAATAAACATATCATAGGGACCCTAATCAAAGAAAGTATCAAAACACGAGGACCAAATCCACAATTCACTATTAAATTATTAATATTAATTATATGTAAAAATTATTCTTTATGTTAAAGGAAAACGAAATAACAATAGAATAGAGAGAGGAAATCTGTCAATTCTCATTAATCATAAGTTTTTAAATAGCGATGAGTTACAAATAGATAACTATGAGATATTTCAGTTCTAATCTAACTCTGATATACTTATCTCTATCGTCATATCCTTTATACGATGACACACTTATCATACAACACTCCCCCTTGTGCCGAGTTAAAGGAGTGACGGTGCACAATTGTTGCCTCGTTAAAACCTTACGCCAAAATAAAAACCCAGTGGGAAAAAATAAAAGTTTGACGAAGGAAATAGTACAACGCACCAACTTCTTTGCAATACATAGATTTTTCCTTCAGTCTAGTTTTCTCTTAGATTCGTACATTAATTGTTAGGACTGAAAGTCCTAGTGCGTGGAAAGTTATATAAAGTATTTATATAGTTTATTTATTAATTATTAATCGCGTTGTAAAAGCCTTTTATTTTAATATTGGGCTTTGTTTGTTAGTTGGGCCTTAGTTTGGTTTGTTGGGCCTTCGGCCTGTAGGGTTGTTAGGCCTGAGTATATAATGTTTGTTTTCTAATCATTAGGGTTAGAAGTTAAGAGAAACAGTATTGTGCGCTTATCAGGTTTAGAGAGAGAGTTTGCTTTTCAATCTTATGTTTGTAACTCTCTCAATCATTCAATACAATCTTTCAATTATCATTGTTACTTGAGCAATCTGGGATTCACAATTGGTATCAGAGCAAAGAGACGAAGATTTGATTCGAAAAAGGTAATTTTTTTTCTCTTCTATGTGTTCGATCGACTTCTTGACTGATTTATGGGTTTATTGATTTTTGCTAAATATTTGAGTCTAGTTGCTCCAAATCTCTTTAGTTTAGTTAGATTAAGTGATTGGTAAAGTCTCGTCTTCTGATTCAGAGTATTTATCTTGAATTTTGGGTTTTTATAGATCTAAAATCTCAAGTCTGTGTTCTTGATTTTTTGGTTGAAAATTCGTGTTTTGGTTGAAAATCAAGTGAAAAAGTGTGTTAGATTTCTGAATTTAATCGATATATATTGCTAAAGTTCATTAGTGTTTGATTAAAAGTTTTAATTTTGTGTTCGAAGTCGATAAGGTTCTATTTTTTGTGTTGTGCGCCGCCAAGACCTCTTCATATTGATGCCCTCTCCTCCCGAACCCCAAACCATCTCCTCCAAGCCATCTCCTCCCCAAGCCATCTACTCCCCAAGCCATCTCCACCTAAGTCCTCTCCTCACGAAGCCCTCTCCTCACGAAGCCCTCTCCACGCAAAGCCATCTCCTCCCAATCCCTTTCTTCCCAATCCATCTCCTCCCAAGCCATCTCCTCCAAAGCCCTCTCCTCTCACGAAGCCCTCTCCTCTCGCGAAGCCCTCTCCCACCCGCGAAGCCCTCTTCCACCCGAAGCCCTCTTCCACCCACGAAACCCTCTTCCACACGAAGCCCTCTTCCACCCGCGAAGCCCTCTTCCACCCACGAAGCCCTCTTCCACCCGAAGCCCTCTTCCACCCGCGAAGCCCTCTTCTCGCAAAATAAAATAATTTTGTGTTATTTTTTTTTGCATAATTATTTTTTTATTTTTTATAAAAAAAACAAAAAAAATATTTATTTTGAACCCCTCTTTTTTTTATCCTGAAACCCTCTCCTCTCTTAATCACTCAAACCCCTCTTCTCCTCCCAATCAACCAAATCCCTCTCCTCTCTCACTCTCTCGAACCCCTCGTTTTTTTTAATCCCAAAACCAAGTCGCTCCTCATACCCGCTTTTAATCCCAAACCCAAGTCCCCCCCATCCAAACCCAAGTCGCTCCTTACACCTACTTTCTTTCCCAAACCCGGTTCCCTTGCCAAACCCTCTTCTACCGAAGCCCTCCCCAGTCACACCCGGCTCCCACCCAGACTGTTTTCTGTTTTATTTTTAAATCCTTTTTTTTCTTTAATAGAGGTTATTTGTCCTTATCTTAAAGTGTCATCTTAGAGTGTTATTCGTTCCTCTACACCTTTCTTGAATCAAATCGCGATCGTCTTACTGTCATTTTGTTCAAGGAACAATGTCTTATTCTGCATATAAACAAGAAATTTCTGATCTCAAATCCAAAATCGTAGTTCTTGAAGCCAGATTGGAAAACAATTACAACGTGCTTGTGCACGTTAATGGTGAAAATGCTGATAATCTGAGTTGGGCACAAAGCTTAAAAAGAGAAAAAGAAAAACTTGCTGAAGAAAATGATGTTTTGAAGAAGCAATTTTCAGAACTCTCGAAAAAGATTGAAAAATCAAAGAATTTTGAAGACCAAGAAGAGAAGACTCTTGAACTTGAAGAGAAACTAAAAGTTGTGGAGAGTGAAAATCTTGATCTCAAGAATAGGCTTTTTATTTTTGAATAAGAAAAGGTAGACTTTTCAAAGGAAAAGAAAAACTTTGAGAGAAAGATTCTCGAGCTTTCAAGGAAAGTTTTTGATGAAAGAAATGTTTTTGAGCTTCAAAATGCTAAACTTTCAAAACATATTTCTGATTTTGAAAAAGGTTTTGATAATTGAGAGAGATAATTTTGCAAAAGAGCGAAAAGGTTTTGAAATGGCAAAGAAAGTGCTTGAAAAAAAAATGTTGCGATTTTCAAAGAAATATCTGATAAACCCAACAGTATTGAAAAATACTTTGAAAGTGAAAGGAAGTTTTTTGAAACAGAAATTCGTAAGCTTTCACATAAATTGTCTGAATTAACGACAGAGATTTTGATAGAATAGCAGGTAAAATCCGATTTACAAAAACAATTTGATTCAATTCTCGAAGAAAGAAATGGTTTATCCGTAAAAGTCAAGAAACTTGAAGAACTCAGAACTCAATTTTAAAGTCGATTTATCTGAACAAGCCAGTCCCGATACTGTTGTTCAGTCTCCTTATTCTTCAAGTTCAACTTCTACAACTATTTCTTCGAAGAGTTTTGTCAAATCAAATGAGTTTTCAAAAGATCAGATTTGCCCTTCAAATCTTTTCTATAATTCTCTTGTTGATAATACAGATAATCAAGTGTTTCAAAAAAGTGAAAATGGTTTGGAAAAAGAAATCAACTACAGAAGACATTGATGGAAACATGTCATACAAATCCCCTGTAGTTGATTCAAAGTCACCGACTCATGTCTATTCCACAACTAAGTTGATCAGTCTAAACCGATTAAATATTTGTTGCACTTATTGTGGAAATAGTGACTTTGTGGATTCTAGGTATGTCAATAGCTGGTATGGTACTTATAGTATCCCTAATCCCCATTTTCATAGCTTCAAAGCTAAGGCATCTAACCGTCAAGGATCCATCAAAGCATGGATACCAAAACCAAAATTTGTCTAATCTATTTTAGAGGAATGTCATGTGGGATTTAATTCAGATTATTCACGTCACATGACTACAATCAAGGGTTATGCCATTGCTTGAGGGGGAGTACCAGTTTTTTTTCTTTGAACTTTCATATCGACTTCTGAACACTTCAGTTCAGGACTCGTTCTTAAATGTTTATTGACTTCTGATTACATCAAGTCAGAACTCGTACTTCAATGATTTATTTTGGTGAGCTAAATGAGTGTTAGGGCTTATAATGTTTCTATGGTCAATCCAAAACCGGAAGGACCTACCCAAGAAACACATCCTTCATAGATATCAGTGAGAGGTCTAGATTGATAGATGAGTTCGGAGTGAAAAGAATATGGTGAGGATGTGACAGGACTTAAAAGAATTATTGGTTCTTACCAAACCGAGTCAGTTATACGGGTTACCACATAATCTATTCATTCTCGTTCTTTGGAGATGAATATTGAAATAAACATAGACCCAATATCGATAACTCGTGTCACCCCACCTAGCCACTCAAGTATCTCAAAAAAGATATTTGTTTCATATATTCACGGAGATTTAGCACATAATCTATATATTCCTCACTCGGAGGTCTTAGATATTGAAAAAGGAATACATCAGCTCCGGTCTCCGAACTTCATATTCATCTCACTGTGTCTATTAATTTATGAACCTGTGTCCCAGGTTGAATCAATCTTTGAGCCTAACAGGTACATTTTTATATTTCTTTCACACACACACGAATCTTTGTGATTCCAATCGCATATCTTTGTGATATTGCTGGAACAGTTTGAGAAGTAGATTCTTAAAATCTTACTTCAGTGATAAATGGAAGTCCTGTCAGAGATACCCCCTTGACAACTCTGAAAATAGGCCACACAATTATTTTAATTGTTGTGATAACAGTTACTAATGTGTTTCTGTGTTACTTGATTACCCTATCTTAGTTACTAAATGTTTTATCTTATCTTTTGCTACTCATCCGGTTAGTCTTTGAACATACGTGATGCTCAAGATTATCCTAATCATCGTGAGGGGGAGAATGCAATAACAAAGACACAAGTTTCAAAGACAAATTTTCATGTTGAGGGGGAGTTAGCAAAAGCGGAGGGGGAGCAACATTATCTTATTTTCTTAAATCGGAGGTTGAAAATCCATGGATTTCAAAATTGCATTGGTTCTTCTATCCTTTATGAAGTGGTGTTTTCTACAAGTTGATTCCTCCTACGAGCATATTGGTTTTACAAGTTCTTAAGATGAAAGTCAATTCAACTCGCGGTTCAGAGATAGATTCTTTGTTTTTAAACTGAAGATGCACTGTGGAATGTCACGTAACTCGAACATTATCTTTTTTGTATGTTGATCCGATGTGTTGAGTTTCTACAATTAAAAGCTGCTCAGTTTGTGCATTCGGTCGATACTATGGTATATTGAATCCGGTTACAAAGTTGAATATATGAAGATCAAGAGCTTTATTCAAGGGGGAGCTCAGAAAGACATGAAGACAAGCAACACCAAAGTTTTTCAGAGATTCAAGAAGGAGAGAAGATCAATACCTGAAGTTTTCAAAGTGATAAATCCTTTATACAACTTTAGGGGGAGATTGTTAGGATTGAAAGTCCTCGTGCATGGAAAGTTATATAAAGTATTTATATAGTTTATTTATTAATTATTAATCGCATTGTAAAAGCCTTTTATTTTAATATTGGGATTTGTTTGTTAATTTGGCCATAGTTTGGTTTCTTGGGCCTTCGGCCTGTAGGGTTGTTAGGCCTGAGTATATAATGTTTGTTTTCTAATCATTAGGGTTAGAAGTTAAGAGAAATAGTATTGTGCGCTTATCAGGTTTAGAGAGAGTTTGTTTTTCAATTCTATTTTTGTATCTCTCTCAATCATTCAATATAGTTAAATCTTTCAATTATCATTGTTACTTGAGCAATTTGGGATTCACATTAATCATGAGGGTTAGGAAAGCATGATGGTATATAAATATTTTCCTCATTAAAACCTTACACCAAGGAACAAAACCCAATGGGAAAAATAAAACCTTGGTTGAAGGAAAGAGTACAACATACCAATATCACAAATATAGTAGACTCCCCCTTTTGTCTACTACTCCCCCTGATTCGTGCATTAATCAAGGGAGTTTGAAAAATATTTGCATTTACTTTCTACATGTTTCCCAATATATGGTTTTAGGTAATGACTAAAATATGTCACATTCTTTTGCTACATTACTTGATTCACTTGAATCTAAAGGAAAGTCTTTTATTGCTGATTGTATAGAAACTTAAGCAGAATATGCTTTGTGTTATCACTCTTGATGTATCTTATGTTCATTTCTTCGATATATGATGCATTATTTCCATATATGCAAGTCGGACACTGGTTGAACCCAAAATTACTAGCTCCTCTAATATATGTAATGATAGTCCTTAATCATATACATTATTTTATTATCTCATGGAGAGTAATATTTTTTGATTAGTTCAAGGAGGTAGTTACGAAGGATTGCTTAGTTTACTTCCAAGCAATCGACATGTTCCTTGTGGTAATTCTTTATCCATTTTGGAAACAACCTTTGTATGGGTCAGACAGATACCTAATATCAGCAAAGACATACCAAGACATTGTTTGGTGTTTTTCTATAAGAGCTAGTACTTTTGTGTTAGATCAATATTTTGAGCCAATTAGATAGTTTTGTTTTTCTATTGTGTATGTTGACTTTATGTGAGGTCAAGGATTGTTTGACCAATATATAAGTCTTTGTTTCTTTGTAAGTGTAGAAATTCTAAGTAGTTGAGAAGACTTTTAGTTGTAATCTTGTAAGCATATGAGTTTGTGAGATATATGACAAAACCTTTTCTCTCATCATTGATTTCTTGATTGTTAATTCTTGTGCATGATTTGATTGTAATTGCTTGATTTCTGGGATCACAATTGGTATCAGAACTTAATCAGAAACTGTGAGTCCAAGAATCACTAAATCCTAGAGAGAGAAAGTAGAGAGAGAGAGTCTATGAAGCGCAAAGTATATATGTATTGAATGTTAGCGTGAATGTGTTGTTACAAGGAACAAAGACCAAAGGGACTTAAATACCCTTGGTCAATACAACACAGTATTAGACTCTAAACATAGTATTTGACCAAGCCTATAAATACAATGATTACTATAAAATCAGACCTAACAATCTCCCCCTTTGTAATCATTGGCGCTTTGGTCTTTAAAAATCATCTTCTAAATCAGCACGGACCATCAAAGCGACTTTATGAAGCATTCTGACTTTTAAAGAAAAAATTTCTTCTCAGCATGTTTAAGAATAAGTTGTCTTTGCTGTCTTGACAAGATTGAACCAGTTTGAAATAAACTTGAAAGAACAGTCGGTTCATCAGCTTGTGCTCTAGACGACACACCTCTTTTGAATGACCTTGAATGAACTGTGGTGGTCGGAGCAGGAACAACAAAAGAATTAAAATGGCTGAGAGAATTGAATCTTGAGCGAATCTTGATCAGCAGATAAACATTTGAGCTCTTTGTCTCTTTAACATCTCCTTGACTTCTACCCCTCATGACCTTGATGATCGGGATCAACTTGGTCATGCAAATGTTGGAGACGAGACAGTGTAAGATCTGCAAAATTAAAGAAACAGAGAAAAATAGAAGGTTTGCGAAACAAGTTGGTGGCACAAACTTGGGTTTGCGCTAACAGAAGGAAGCGCAAAGTTAGATTTGCGCGATCTGAAGGATGCGCAAATCTAGTTTTGCGCTAGAAGCTGTTGGCGCAAATCTAAGGTTTGCTCTACCAACTGTTGGCACAAATCTGACTTGGAGTCCAAAAAATTTCACCTGATTAGCTCTTTGACTCCCCCTACATAAATGCACTAAGATTTGACTATTCAAGTTAGTATTCATATAGAAAATCAGATACTCCCCTCAAAAACAGATATGATCTTTTTAGAATTTTCTCCTTATTCACTACCCCTTGAATAATGCACAAACCCATTAAAAAAATGTTTATGAGAACACAATGATCAAATTTCAATGTAGAAAGAAAAATATACTAAATATAAATTTTGAAACGACTAAATATATAAAATTTTAAACACTAAACAAATTAAATTCTACTCAGTAAAATATCACAGATTTATCAAACAAATGAAATCAAGTATGTGTTTTTGGATACAGAAACAAGTTTCATTGCATATCAAGTTAAAACATGTTCAGTTTCAAAAACTTCCAGCAATCTATTCAGTGTGCTCGCATGCGAATCTTCGATTAGCTTCAAGAAAATGCAATTCTAAAAATATCATAGAGAACATTGCATATACTCACACTAAGCCATCAAAAATTAAGATTTTCACAAATTTACAGGTTTATCGCAACTCAAACATATCACCAAGTATCATGAGATGTGTGCTCATTGGCATCTTTTAGCAGTGTGCACATTGGCATCTTGACATGAGTGTGCTCTTTGGCATCTTTTAACCTCGTGCAATTTGGCATCTTTTTAATCAACAAGTTTATTAAGTAAAGAACATGCCGTAAATGTAACTTTCTATCTGACCCTATTGCAGGATTTGGGCCAGCCGCTCCTAGACCAGATGGCCTTAGGGGACTAGGTGTCAAGCACCCCTTGGAAGTTACTCTCCCAGATCAGAAAGGCTACATCGACACATCCTAAACCCATTCATACCAGTAAAACATGACTTTCGATCTGGTTCTATTGAAGGATTTGGGTTCGATCACTCCCAAACCAAATGACCTTAGGGGACCAGATGACAAGCATCCCACGGAACTTACTTTCCCAAACCAGAAAGGCCACAGGTACAAACTTTTAAACTCAGAGATTTCTGTATTTTAAATATTTATAATATTTTCATCTCGATCACTCAGTTCTACATCTAAGTGCTTAGTCCATATTTTCACTCCGATCTATAATTCTGGTCTATTAGGTAGTCAAAGCAAAGTAAACTATAAATATTCCGAATCACACAACTTTAAAGCAGTAACAAAAGTTTCAAACATGTTGCTGACTTTTCGACTTTTGTAAGACTTGAAAATTGAACATATAAAACTTTAATATAAACAATGCAACTTAAAAATTTATCCTAGACACACATTTTATTCAAAAGAAAGAAAACCTGTAATGCTTTTACTTTATAGAATAAAATTTGTAAAGATTTAAACTTTTTAAATTCAATATGCCGATTAAAAAAAATTCATTAACGAAAAAATGTAAAGAATTCGGCAAATTGATATTTAGTTGGAACAAAATAAAATTCAATAGTTTCATCTTTCACATTATATATAGAAAAATTTGTGTCTCAAATTAAAAAAAAAATTGGTTTATACAAATTCAAGAGTTAGATGAACAAGCTCAGATTCTTGAAAAATTTGAGAAAAAAACTGGAATAACATCATTATCAGAGATATATGTAGCGGAAATAAAGTAGATGTACTCACAGTATTTCATTAGTCAGAAACTGAAAAACATTGAATAACGAGTCCTAGACTGATATGTCTAGAAGTCATAGTTCTCTGATGTACGGGTTCTGAGCTGAAGTACTCCGAAGCCAACATCTTGACAATAAAGTCCGGGTCTTGAGCTGATTTACTCAAGAGCCAAATTTCTCTTACTTCCCCTTGACATGAGATGCCTGCAACTTAGAATCAGCTTGAGATTTTGGTACCCACTTGAATTTGGGACCGTGTTTGTTAGTTGCAGTTCTTATGGGGAAATATTTATAAGATTTGACTTGAGAAACATGAGAAATATGATCAGAAAAATAAGCACAATCATCAGATGAATAGAAAGCACAATCATCTGAACTGGAATCAGAGGAAGAATATGAGCCATCTTTTGAAATTTGAATCATTTGATTTATTGAGTATTTGGAAATTTTATTACACGAAGCAAATGAATCACTTTTATAATGTTTGTCTACATATCTATCCCCATTATTCTGAGATTCATCAGATATCCGCTTCGCTTTCCAAATCTGCTTCGATGACTTGCTCAAAGTCCTATCTAAAATATTAGAATCAGAAGAATTAGAACTGTCAGAAAGAGCTTTATCTTGTTTCTTCAACTTCTTTGACCGTCTTCTTTTACGTTTAGGTTTATAATACTGATCATTTATCGTAAAAGATTCATCAAGAATTTCCGAATTAATATTTAAATCAGAAGAAATAATTCTTCCTAAGCAACCAATCTGATCAGACAATAAATCTGAATTTACCTCGGAGTCAGAAAGAGAAAAGATATCAGATTTAGAAAATTCACTTTTGTTTACTTGAAAATTAGAAGAAAGGCTAGAAATAGAATCTGGTTTTCGAGAAAATAATTTTTCTTCAAGACTAAACGTCATGAAAGAAAGAATAATATCAGATTCAATTGCTTTTAAAATATTTTGATCTTCTATCTTATCTTCAAGTTCGATGATTTTGCTTTGTAATACTAACGGAGGAGTATATTTCTTAGAATCATAAATGATTGGAGAAATATTTTCCTTATCAGAATTATGAGCATAAGGATCAACAAAATCATCGAACATTGAAGATTTAACAGGAGATATATCATTTAAAACTTTTCTGCCTCTTCTCGATTAGTCAGGAAAATATTTTGCATTTTCGGTCGTATAAACAAAAAGAATTTCCTTCTTATTATTCGTTCTTTTCTCATTTTCGATTTCTAACACTTGCTTCTCATTCATCCAATTAATTTTAAATTGAGGAGCATACTTAGCAAGAGTTAGATAATCGTATTTATATAAAGTAGGGGATTTTTCAATCGCATTGTCTAAACAATGTGGATTTTCAAAACCAAGTCCCCATTTTTTTTCTTTTAAGGCCTCATCACTCCTTGGTTTATTCATAAAAATTGTTTGTTCAGATTGGTTTCTTCGATATAACTTTTCTTCTAATTTATTTATTTTATCCGAAAAACTATCTTTTAATTCAGTCATAGCAGTCAAAGACTCAAGAGAAGTCTTATTTGAATTTTCCAAATCATCCAATTTCTTTTAAAAGATTTCTTTAGTATTTTCTAAAATAGATTTTTCATCTTTCAAAGAAATTTTCAATTTGTCAATTAAATCTGACTTTTCTGTATTTAAATTCTTTTCAGATAAAAGTTTTGAACGTAAATCAGATAAAGCAGTTATTATAATATTCATCTGAGAAGATATGAAATTGTAATCAAACTTTGAATATACCTCATCTTCATCAGTTTCAGAATCATCATCTGACTGATTATCTCCAACAAAGCACATCTAAGCGATCTCGACATTTGCATGTTCATCGTCAGAATGATCCAACCAGAATTCTTCTTCAGCAAGAAGAGCAGTTCCATTCTCTCTCTTTTCGGCCAGTTCCAGTTTTTTTCGATAGTAAGCCGAGTCCCTAACTTTCTTCACTTTACACTCCTTAGACATGTGACCCGTCTTTCCACAGTTATAGCAGGCAATAGTCTTTGGCTCGGGCACTTTAACCCTTGAATCGGAAGTGAAGCGAGAAGTGTTAGAACTTGAACGTGGTTGGAACTTTTTCTGATAATGCTGTGAGAGAAGGATCATTGCTTTCTGCAGTGACTCGCCATCATCTTCAGTTGACCCGTTGTAAGCATTATCAGACAATGCTTGTTCTGTCAATTGTTTCGAGAGGAGAGCAATCGGGTCCACTGACTTCATCTTCATCTTTTCAAGTTTTTCTTTCTTCTCTAGAACCAAGCTCTCATCAGTCATCAGAATCTCATATAATTCCTGAATCTGCATAGTGGAGACCCGAACATCGTTCCTCAGTCTGTGACAAGATGTGTTCCATTCGGGCCGAAGAGTATTGAGAAATTTTAGATTCGTCTCAAGCTCTGTCTTGTTCACATTTATCTTTCGCAGATCATTCAGCACTGTACATAATTTTTCGAAAACACTCTTTAGAGACTCAGATTCTTTGGCTTTAAACTCCTCAAAATTGTTCATATAACGTGTATGACGGAGTTGAGTTGCGACCGAAGAACCAAGCATGATCTTTTCCAATTGTGCCCACAACATATTTGGATAATCCTTGCAATGATCAACCCGGTTGTAGACAGATTTTGGTAAAGCTAGCAACATATTAGCTTTTAATTCTTTATCAACTTTCATTCGTAAAGCCTCTTCAGTTGTTGCAGGAGTCTCTTTATTAGGCTTTATGAAAGGTCCTTCAGTTAGAGAATTCATCATGTTATCTCCATTAGCTTGACGCTCGATAAAGTTCAGGAACCTATCTTGCCATTGAGTGAATTCATTTTCGTCAACTAGAACTGGAGGACGAGTTTCTGTGCCTAATTGCATCATCAGATCACTCTTGTAAAATTGAGCTTGGAAAGCAAACTTCGCAGAATCCATATTTCAGAAACTCCGAAAAATTCTAAGTTTGGACTGAGAACTGGCGCAAACTTAAGGTTTGCGTGAGAGGCAAGTAGCACAAACTGAGATAGTCGCGAGCAGTTGGAAACGCAAAACAACTTTGCGTGAGAAGAAAGAGACGCAAACTAGGATTTGCATGAGCCGTGTGAAACAAAAACTTGAATTTGCGTAAGACACTTAAGACGTATATTAAACTTTGCGTGAGCTTTAAATGGCGCAAGATGAGACTTTTCGTGAGCAGAAGAAGTCGCAAACCAAGCTTTGCGTGAGTAACCAAAGACGTAAATGTTGATTTGCGTGAGCAGTATGAGACGCAAAGTATGATTTGCGTGACTTATTGATGGCGAGAACTTAACCTTTGCGTGATGAACTGGATACGCAAGACTTGCTTTGCGTGAGGCTTTTGACACGCAAAGCTTAATTTACGTGAATAACCCAAGACGAGAAGCTTAACTTCTCTTGAAAACCTGAAGCACACTATGCACTGAATGAACTCGCGCAAAGTGAGAAGAACTCGCGCAAAGCAATGATGAACTCGCGCAAAGTGAGCATCTGGCGCAAACTTGCTGAAAAACACAAAAATCACCAAAAATCGATTACAGATTAGACAAAAATGACAATTCCTTTCACAAATATGATCGAAAACAACATTCTAACATTTTTCTATGAAACTTTTCGATTAAAAACCACAATTTCAAAATTTCAAGAATGTAACAGTACGTGAAATCGAGTTTTTCAGAAAAACAAAATTTCTCAAAATTAAACTTCAAAACGTGAATTTCTTGAAAAATGTCATGAACCAAAGGTATTCTCCTATCAAAATCGAATTCAACAAAACAAATTTCAACAAAAATTGATTACAAAACAATCCGAATTTGATGAAAAATCAAGAAAACGAGATTTTCTTGAAAAAATTCAAGAAAATCGATCAAATTTTCGATTAATCTACAAATTCAGAAACTAAAACACAATCTCTCAATTCTCTCAAGATTCAGATCGGCTCTGATACCAATTGTTAGTCCAAGAATCACTAAATCCTAGAGAGAGAAAGTAGAGAGTGAGGGTCTATGAAGCGCAAAGTATATATGTATTGAATGTTAGCGTGAATGTGTTGTTACAAGGAACAAAGACCAAAGGGACTTTAATACCCTTGGTCAATACAACATAGTATTAGACTCTAAACACAGTATTTGACCAAGCCTATAAATACAATGATTACTATAAAATCAGATCTAACAGAAACAACAACAAGATTTGAAGTATTGATTTTATGAAAGTTTAATCCAGTTTCTATATTCGGCAAGTTACTGTTCCATTGAATTGAAGTTTTGATTTCAAGGAATTTTTTATGTGAATTTGTATCCATAGTATTCGTTTATGATGAAGGATCAATTCTTGTTTTGGTTCATTGTCCATTGGATCAACAGAATGTCACGATTTGATAGATTTTTCTCATTTTAGAAACTTTTCATGTTCGGACTGAAGAAAATCGATTCCAAGTTCATTTGTGATTAGAATGGAAATTCACTTCAGAGGGTTGATTTCGATGAGATAAAGAGTGTTCTTACAAAGTTTCAGGATCAAACATAGAGTTTTGATTGGATTTCTAGTGGAAAATTCGAAAATGGAGCCGAGATCTGAAGAATTCGCTACACTCATGAAGAACTCGTTAAAAGAACTCGCAGAGTGAAGGAATTCGCAAAAGACATATTTTCATAGTTATTAAGGAGAGAATTCGCAGAGTAGAGGATTTCGCAGAGGTATTCTATACGAAAAGTGAAGATTTCGTATCTGTGAGAGACACGAATTCTGAAGAATTCGCATCTGTGCCTATTGCGAAAAGTGAAGAACTCGCATAAGCCTAATTGCGAAAAGTGAAAAACTCGCACAAGTCATCTTGCGAAAAGTTCTAAATTCGTATCCTTTCCTATATCCTTTTACGATTCTTGCCTTGTGAATTTTTTTAAGAGTGTCTTACGAATACTAGCCTTGCGAAATTTTTTTTGTTGTGTGTGGTTTACGAATTCTAGTATTAAAATTCATTTGAATTGATTTTTCAGTGTTTTCAATTTGAATTTTACTGTTTTTCTGATAAAAGATCATTTCAAGCATAATTGTTCATAGTTTTTAATCATCCCGTATACTGATGAGAAAGGAAATCTTTGTCTTACTAACAGGGAATGTGCAGTGTCATACATGCCGGAGATTCCAAAGATAGAAGTTGAGAATGAAAAGCTCAAAAGTCAAAATTCAAAGCTTAGAACAGAGATTGATACTCTGAATGTCAAACTTACAAAGCTGAGACACAAGTATCAACTTATGAGTCAAAAGGAAAAGAATGGATAAAGAAAGTTGATGAAAGATTCAAGAGAGAGAAAGTTGAATTGGAGAAAACCTTCAATCAGAAATTATCTGAAATTTCAAGGAAAGTTGAATCTGAAAAGAATGAATTAGAACTCAGATGTGTAAAACTTTGAAAACAAGTTTCTGATTTTGAAAAGATTGTCATATCTGAAAGAGATATCTTTGACAAAGAAAGAATGAATTCTGAAAAGAAAAATACTTTATTGTTCAAAGAAATTTATGATAAAAATCAGAACTTGGAGAAAGATTTTGAAGCTGAAAGAAAACATTTTGAATCTGTGATTTCTGAACTTTCTGACAAATTAGTTGTTTTGTCAACAGATAAACAAAAGGGAAAGAAGACTAAATCTGAAATGCAAAGTAATTTTGACAAGCTTTGTAATGAAAGATCCAAGTTGAATGACAAGCTAAGTCAACTTGAGAAAGCTAATGCTGATTTATCTGACAAGTTAGCATCTGAAACACCTGTATTATCTTCTTATGATGGTGATGCAAGTGAATCAGTATATTCTTTTCAATCAGTAGATAGCTTGTATCAGAAAATGGTTTTTAAGAAACAAAATGTTAAATCTGAAATTTTGAAACCAAATCAGATTAAACCTTCTAGTGCATTTTATGTCAAATCTGTTGATAGATATGCTTATGGATTTCATGCTTCTAAGAAATAGAAGATGATTTGGGTTGTTAAACGTTCTCCTGAATCAATCAAGTACCAGAAATTATCTGCAGAAGCTGAATTGAAGAAAAAGAACAGAGCACAGTGCACCTGATGATATCAAGTCAAATCAACATCTAATCAGGTTAGCAAATAGAAAACTCTGTTGTTCTTACTGTAGCAGTAATAATTTTGTTCATAAAGCACACATCCACAAAAGTTATTTTTCTAAAAAGAAGTTACTGATACTGCTTATCATTGAGGTGGACACCACTCACTTAAGGTTCCATATACTAACCAGACTGGACCCAAACTCATTTGGGAACCAAAACCTATTCAACCTGTGATGCAGGATTCTCCAGTAAAAAAGGAGTAAGCAGACTATGGCATCTAAACACAACAGTTTAGGACCCAATCTTCAATGTCAAGATATTGATGATCTTGATTGTCAAATCATATCAGGGAGTTTTTATATTACATGTCATATTTTTGCATTATGAGTGAATGAATTGTTTGAGATAACATAGTATTTTTAAATGTCAAATTTTTATCTTGTTGCAGATATGAAGGGGGAGCATATCTGTACAAGCTATTCAAAGGTCGACATAATGTCAAGGGGGAGCCTAGTAGCAAAATCAGACAGACAGATACATCAAATGTCAAGGAACAGAAGAAACAAACATCAAGTCAAGGGGGAGATTAATGGTTAAATCTGAAAGGATTGTAAGTGTGTTGTGTGTGTGAAAATAGTTTTTGGAAATAAAACTGAATGAAAATGTAATTTTTGGAAAGTTTTCATTTATGGAAATTTCTATTTTTGGCAATTTTTGAAAAAGTTTCCAAAATTAGCAAGTTTCCTCATTTAAAATGTTTTTCAAAAAGTTGGAAATTTGTCTAAGTCAGGAATTCGCATACCTCACACATGCGAAATCTGTGGAATTCGCAGATGTGAGAGATACGGATTATTGAGAATTCGCAAATGTGAGTATTACGAATTCTAACAATTCGCATTAGTGTTTATTGCGAAATGTGAAGAATTCGCAACATACATCTTTACGAATTCTTGAATTTTCTTGCACAGAATTTGCAGCCTTGTCCTTTGCGAATTCTCACACACTTTGTCTCATTTTTTCAAGAGACAATTCGTTTCAGAGTCGTTTACGAAAAGCTTGTGGTCCAATCATATCGTGCCACGTGTCATCTTAATTCTGAGTATAAATAGAGTTTATTTCAAAGTAAACCTCACTTTTCGCATTGTTATTTGGCTTACGATTCTTCCAATGCACAAACCCTCTCCAAAAAACCCTTCATTGCGACTTTTCGATTTCTCTTCTGTTTACTTCGATTTCTTTGATCAAAAGGTGTTCATTGTTTGATTTTTGTTTGTTTGTTCATATTTTATCGATCTTGTTGGTTGATTTTGAAACCCTAACTGGACTTAGGATTAGTTTTGTTGATTCGAATGGACTGTTCGTATCAAGAACTCGTGAACTCATCTTTTATATTTTTAAATTCTTGTTTTTGATAATTCTTAAGTGTAGATTTGATTCACAAGGATGTTTCTGGATTTAAATCGAACCCAAGTTTTATTCGATTTTAGACCTAAAATCATAAATTTGTAGGATTGATTGAAAACTGACTTTCGATTTTCTTAACCTGTTCATCAAAAATTTGATACTCGAAAGTTAGTGATTGTTGGTTTTAATTGTTTAAAATCAGTTTACATTCAAAATCGATCCTAAACAAAACAAGTTTATTGGGTTAAAATTCATGATTTAAATATTTGAATCTGGATTTGTATATAAAGGTCTGGAAATGTTCTTAAGACATGGATGAACACTTAATAATTTTTCAAAATTATATGAGTCTTGCGAATTCTTGCTATAATAGTGTCTATTACGAATTCTTGATCTTAATGTTGAATTTTTGCAAAGTATAGAATTCGTGAAATAGTCCTTTACGAATTATGGAGTTGCCTCAAGTCAATTTCTTTCTAAGTATAGAATTCGGATTCGTTCTTATTACGAATTCTTGAGTCACGAATTCCTTCATAACGAATTCTTGATTGTTTTCAAATAATTCTTAAGTATAGAATTCGTAGATCCTTATCTTGCGAATTCTACACTTAGTGATTTTCAAAGTGTGGTTTTCAAGTATAAAACTCAAAATTTTTGATTTTTCACTAACCCATTTGAACCTTGTTCAAATATGTTAAATCTTTTCAGGTACAAATGGAGGATCAAACAGTTGATCAGCATGTTCAGACAGGTGAAAATTCACCAGAAGCACAAAAAGCTTCTGAGGAATATGCTATGCCATCATCTCGTTCTGATTTCCAAGTTCCTCAAGATGTGAATCCTGATCACTTCTTGATATCACCAGCTGAGATGAAACTACAGCAGCCAAACAATCATCATCTACATTAATTTACTATCCGCATTGATCCATTGGTGATGGATATTCTGAAAAATCATCCACTTCGGGATGCTCTTACTGCTCAAGCTACTGTTCCAGAGTTGTACGTTCAGCAAGCTTGGAACACCATCAAAGTTTCTCATATGATGGAGCAAGGAGTCAGAATTCATATTTTTAAGCTCAAGATTGATCACTTTGCTTCTTTTCTCACCAAAGAAAGGTTGAGGTTTATTCTAAGCCTTCCATCAGAAACTGCAAGAGAAGGGAGAAATTCTTATGATGAGCTGCCATCTGAAGCTGTAGTACTCCGAGGCATCAGAGATATGGGGTATGTAGGTGAACTTGTTCAAGTTATTCAGTTCAATAAGAACAACCTACCTCCATTCTACTATACGTTGTTCTCTGTGATCAACCGGTGCCTTAATGCGAAAAATTTTGGTTCGGATAATGCAATTAGTCATATTCTGAAGCTGTTCTACTCAGTTGTTCATGATCTACATATTGATTATACTGAAATCTTCTGGACTGAATTATATGAAAAAGTTGTTGCTAAGAAAACGCACAAAGCTCCGAAGTATATTCCTTATCAAAGGTTCATGGCGCTGATTGTCCGCAGTATGTTGACAAGCAACAAAAATATTCCAAAAAGGATTAATCATCTGAGTGCTCTAGTAAGTGAGATGAGATACTTAATGAGGCAAAAGCAAGTGTTTCCACTTAGTATGCCTGTGCCTGAAGCATTGTTAGATTATGCAGATCTAGAAGGAGAGAGTATGACAAATTATAGAGAGTCTATGGAAAGACCAGAACTGGTCATTCCTACCCCAGGCTCAACCCTTAGGAGAGTGGAGTCTGTGAGGGTTTCTGCAACCGAGGGGGTTCAAAAACGGGGTGCGAAGAGGAAAAATACAGAGATGGGTTCTGGTGGGGGTCAGAAAAAGAGACTAGAGACTTTCGGGTCACGGGTTGTTACCCCACGTATAGTGACACCAGTTGTCAATGAAAGTCTTGAATCTGAGAGAGATCTGGATCTTCCATCTGATGATGAGGCAGGTAATGACAGTGAATCAAGTGAAATCCCATCTGCTTCAAGTTTAAAAGATGGTGATGAAGAAACTGAATCAGATTCTGTTGGTGGATCAGTTGCTGATGATAAGGATGAGGATGATGATGTTAATGATGGTAATGATACTCATGGTGATGTTGCTATTGTTATTGATGACACCTCAAAGACTATTGAACCTGAGGTTGTTGAAGTTGCTGAATATGATTCTAATGAGTTTGTTGAAACTCAAGTTGATTTACTTGCTGATGTAGATTCTTTTGAACCATTTCATGGTACTGCAGCCATGGAAGTGGAAGAACAAAGTCATGTTGATTCTATCTTAAATGCAGTTATTGGAGAAATAAGGGGAAATGAGGGAGATAAAGTTGAAAATGTTGAGAAAGAGAGTGAAAGGAAAGAAAAAGAACATGGTGAGAGTGAGTGAGTGTATACCCGAACTTACCTATCCAAAAGGACAACCACATCAAGTGCTCCGTCGCATGTGTTACGTACAGATGCACAAGACATAAGTAGTCCACTTATGCATTCGCACACCCAGGCCATCCACTCTATTTCTTCTCAACAAGAAATAGTTTCAAGTTCTCACGGGGATTTATCACAAAGTCTACCGGGTTCTCATTTGGAGAATCAAGGTATTGAAAATAGAGAACACCTGCCCCGGTTCTCAACTTCATTTTGTTCACAATTGAGTCTAGTGCCCTTTGAAATACCTATTGTTATTTCTAGGTCACATTATCTTACAGCTACCATCGGAAGTCTTTGTGACCTGATCGGAACAACCATAGTATCTCCACAATCCGAAACACAAGAATTGGTTGGAAGTCCTGTCATCGACATGTCTTTGCCATCGATGAACACAGGACATGCAATTGATTCATCAGTTGTCATGAAAACGGTTAATCTAAGTGATACCAGAGTTACTAACCCAGACTATGTGTCTAAGGAACTATTCGACGTCACCTTAAAGGCTGTTGAAACTAGGATTTTGGAGAAGGTGGATAAATAGGTTGGAGATCTGAAAAGGTTGTTGAAAGTAAAAGATCCAGTTGTTGAACCTGAACCTGAAATTTCTAGTCAGAAAATGCCAAACACTGAGCCTGATGATTTATCCGTTGATGAGCTGAAGTCTTTGTTGTTATCCAAATTGTTATCTCAAGCTCCGGATTCTCAGCATGATGCATATCTTCTTACCCTTCTGCAATCCCGCCATATTAATCAACCGCCACAATCTGTAAACCCAACAGATTTGGTTAGTGCCACAGAGTTTCGTTCTTTTAAATCTGATGTCATGTTTGCTTTATTTTATCTTAAACAGGTAATTCAAACTTCATGCAAAGACCAAGCAGCTATTTCAACTAAGGAGCATGATCATGATTCTGATAATGATCATGAGGGGGAGATAAGAGGGAAACAGACTACAAAAAGCTCTAGAGGTGATGTGTTGATGGAAACTAGAGTTGAATCTAATGAAGGTGGTGATAAGGGAGCTGATGATACTGATAGGTTAAAGCAAAATCAGTTGCAGATAGTGATTTATGCTAAGGAGAATGTTGAACCAAGGGTTAAAAAGCCTAAGGTTGCGACTATGCAAGAGATTATGGAGTTTACAGAGTACACCTGAAGGACTTCATCCAAGTCCTGTTCATGAGAAGATGCCAGAACCTTCTGCTGTTCAGACCATTCCATCATTTCATGAATTGTCTTTTATTCCCATTGTATCCAAAACTTCTGAGGCTGAGCATAATGTCAATATGGAAACAGGTACAACTGCTAATGTTCAAGTTGAAGAAGAGTTTCCATACCAGAAAAAGCCTGATAGTCCTTAAGTTTAAAAAGAGTTCGAAAGAGAGCCTCCGATAGTGCCAAAGTTCCCAGCTGAAAAAGAGTCTTCAAGTTCTAAAGTTGAAAGTTCTATTCCTTATATTGGATATGATGAAGAAAGAATGTCCATGAAAGAGATTAAAAGGATTAAAGGAATGTTACGTGTGCCACATCTGGAAGAAGGGGTTAAAATCTTTGTTAGCTACATCAGAAAGCTGGATGAAGCTCAACTTTTAGGAATCAAAGATAAATCTCCTGAATATCAGAAAGATTATATTCGGATGTTACAGACTATGATAGGAACAAGAAAAGATGTCAAGATCAAGTATGAGATTTTGGAAGTTATCAAAGTAACGTTGATGAAGTTTGAAAAGATTTGCTATCCTCAGTTCACCGTGCAAAGAAAGAATATGAAGTTCTACACATTCAATGAAGCTGACTTTTCCAATGTTTATTTCGGTGACATTGAGTTCATTTATCATGATTTCAGAAACCGAACTATCATACATCCAAAGATTGTTTTTGGTCTTGATACTATCAAAAGATTCATTCGAAGGCATATCTACCATACTTATCTTCATGATTTCCAGCTAGGCATTGAGACGAATCAGAACAGAGTTAATATTCTCAAGACTGACTTTACTCATCCTTTGCTTGAAGAGACACCTCTCTACATAGTGCTAAGAAAGCCAGAACTTGGTGTTGTGTATGAGAATGAGTTCAAAAAGGAGAAGAGGTTCATGAGAGCTGCTAAAATTCATAAGTTCTCTTATTGTACTCTTGAAGATGTGTTGCAAAAATTGGAAGAGCTTCATGAGGAAAGTGAGAAGAAAAGACTTGCAGAAAATGATCATTGGCGTCGGATGGACAGAATTTGGACTGAAAATGTGATTGACGTTATTAAGGACAGATTGAGATTCTGGACTGCCATAAGAAGGTTTGAAGGATACCTGGGGATGAGGAAAACAAGCATGAGGAGATGGACTGGTTCAAGGAAGTCTAATTGATCTAAAAGGGGGAGATTGTTAGATCAAGATTTTGAGTCAATTAGATAGTTTTGTTTTACTATTGTGTATGTTGACTTTATGTGAGGTCAAGGCTTGTTTGACCTATATATAAGTATTTGTTTCTTCGTAAGTGTATAAGTTCTAGGTAGTTGAGAAGACTTTTAGTTGTAATCTTTTAAGAATATGAGTTTGTGAGATATATGACAAAACCTTTTCTCTCATCATTGATTTCTTGATTGTTAATTCTTGTGCATGATTTGATTGTAATTGCTTGATTTCTGGGATCACATTTTGCTTCTTACATTCTAAGTAGGTATTGAAATTCCATTATCAATCTCATTTTTCTTTCTATAGGGAAAGTACAAGCCCATGTCAATGGTTCCAAAGTATTAACTTGATTTCATTCCAATGACATTGCATTGGCGCTGAGCTAAATCTAGCAAACAAGTTTACTGAGAAATATAATATATGGTCAAGTGTATTATGTTAAGTACGATAATGCGCATATTGTACTTAGATAGGGAATTCCAGCTCCCAACATTTTCCGTCATCATCCTTTAGACGAAATGGATCTTTCCTTATATCCGAAACTTTGACCGATCATGGGAGTGCTAATCGGATGCGCTTTGTCCATATTAAATTGCCTGATTTTCTAGACATATGCGATCGGTGAATTAATATTTCACAAACTCGGTGTCCTAGCTCAAATATTTTGACAAAACCAAGTTTTTCCAAGATCTTTCCTCTCAAAATCAGATTTCAAGTAGCTTGTGGTTCCTCTTATTTCGTCAAGAGTGCCTATTATGTTCATAACATTGACATATAGAGCTACTTTGAAAATATAGAACTTGTTTTCCATAATAAATACACAAGGGAACAGTTCATCGTTCTTATATATTCTTTCCCAATCATGTATTCCATTAGGAGGGTATACCACATCCGCTTATATTGTTTTAATCTGTAAAGTGGGCGTTTCAATTTTATTGCAAACGCATTTCGTGGTTTAGAGTTACTTGATTTTGGTAATGTAATATCATCAAGCACTTTTATATCTCTAAATCTAGATCCCCGTAGAGATATGTGGTAACCACATTCATGAGCTGCATTTCCAGTCCTTCGAAAACTACTAGGCTAACAAATTATTCGGATGTCATAACATGTATGATGAGAGAGTAAGTCTCTTCGTGGTCAATCCAGGGCATTGTGAGAAACCTTGCGCCAAAGGAGAGCCTTACATATTAGGACTTCATTATTCTCGTTACGCTTTCTGACAAAGACTAAGTTATGTCCTACGGGCTTTACACTTGGTTGGTTAGCGCTACCTGACCAAATACCCGATCCTTTGTGTTGATCCAAACTCTCTCAGTGATTTGATAACGACCCTCTTCTATACTTAGTGAAAATTACATTTTAATATGTATTAGTGTTTCACCATCAGCGATCAGACTGAGTCTGTTCAGTTATCACTGATAGTCCTTATAAACATTTCTATGTATTAGTGTTTCACTATCAGTGATCAGACTGAGTCTGTTCAGTTATCACTGATAGTTTCTGAAGTAAACAGCTAACGTAATCCCTGAAGACAAGTCTCGCGTCAACATATGTTCATAGCTGAATCGAAGACGAAGCTGCTGAACAAAGAGAAGTCTACTAGTGACCTGATGTGGATATCAGTGAAGCAAGGACAACTCTACATATACGCGAAGGAACATGAGGAAAAGCTTTAGCGATAGCTGAACCTCTTTATCTATGAAATAATAGATACTCAGCGATCAATCGATCACAAAGCTTATGCCCCAAGTTTCTTTTGTCTATCCTTGCACAAACAAGTACTATGTGTCAGAACGGACATGTCTCTGCCACAATTCGTACAACACCTCTGTCAACTACACTGTTCATTGCCCGGCCGAAAGCATGTCTCCCAAAAGTCAGACTCTCAAAGTCAATCAGTGAACGCCATGTGTAAAGTACCCTGCCATGCATTTAATGCATAGGGTATAAATAGGAAGATCACCCTTCATCTTCTAGTGCTCAATTCTTGAACCCCAAAAATAGAAACCTTTGCTTTCTATATTTCTTAATCCCTCATTCTCTGAATTTCTTGTGCAACCATCTTAGTGTTTCTTAAGTTTGTTTAGATTAAGTCTGTCTTAATCTTATTCCGCAACAAACTTGTAAATTGTATTTGATTTATCAATAAACAATTTATTAAACTTTAAATTTCTGTGTTTGTATTCAACCCCCCCCCCCCCTTCTACAAACTTGTTAAGCACCTTCGGGACCAACAAGTGGTATCAGAGCAGTTTGTTTAATCTAATAAACAAGATCTTGCTGTATACTCTTCCTTGCTATTCTAAAATGGCACTAAACACAAACACAAACTACTATGATAATGGTTCACTTTCTAAACCTCCTCGATTTAGCAGAGATAACTTTTCTCTATGGAAAAATCGAATGATGCTATTTCTTGAAGGTACGGATCCTACTATACCTGAATATATAGAAAATGGACCCTATGAACCTGTAAGAATTATAGCTGCGGTTCCCGCTACTGCCACCACTGAAGCTGTCCCTGAACGCTATGTCGTTAAGGAAATAAGACAGTGGAGTGATGAAGATAAAAAGAAGGTAGGCATAGATGCAAGAGCAAAGACCATTATCTCAATGGCTCTTCCTGATGAAGTTTTCCATTCCATCATGCATCTGAAAACTTCTAAAGAAATGTGGGAAACCATATATGTTCAATATGAGGGCACCGATGAAATCCAAGAGACTCGAATGATTAACTTGGTAAGACAGTATGAAAGTTTTATCGCTGGTAAGAATGAATCTCTTTCTGACGTTCATCAGCGGTTTAACTGCCTAATCATTTACCTAAGAACTGTTGGTAGGACCTATTCTAATTCTGAGGTCCTAACAAAATTCTTGGAATGTCTTCCTGAAAGCTGGGATAGTTATTGAATATGTCTTAAGCTGACAAAAGACTTAAATTCTCTCTCTTTAAGCACTTTGTATGGAATATTGCTCAACTATGAGCAATCGAATCTTTTGAAGAAGAATCTTGTAAAAGATTCTAAAGAATCCAAAAACACTCCTGTTGCTTTAGTCTCTTAAGAGATAATTCCATCTCAGAGATCTACTCTCACCATCACTGAGTTAGATTCTGAATCTGAGGATCTATCAGACCCTGATCTTTTAGAGTTTGATGAGTCCTTAGCACTCTTGACAAACTCTTTTAAGAGATTTACAAGAAAGAGCAACTTTCGAAGAAGTAAACCTCTCTCTCTTACTGAAAAGCCAAAATCAACTCCGGTTGATAAGGCTACTGCCACTTGCTATAACTGTGAAAAGATTGGACATTTCGCTAGTGAGTGCAGGTCGAAAAAGGTATTCAAAACTTCTACCTCAAGAAGATCCAGTGATGACAAATACCAAAAGCTGAAGTACAAATATCAAAAGCTGAAAAGCTATCAGCGAAAAGGTAAAGGTCTCATCGCTGAAGAACACGACTGAGCTGAATCAGAAGAATCAACTTCTGAGGACGAAGAAGTCCCTAATCTTTGCCTCATGGATGAGATTAAAGAAGAAGTGGAAGAACCATCTGAATCTTCTATGAGCTACATATCATCTCAGGTATCTATCCCTACTAATCCCTCTCTGCCTGAAGCTGAGAGAAGTCGCGCTGTCGATGTGCTGACGATCGATCTTTATAATGCTCTAAACGACAAAACTCTAGCAGAGAACAAAAATGTTCATTTAACTCAAGAGCTAGAGAAATGTCAAGAAAAGATCAAAGAACTAACTCTTGTAGAAGAAAAGTTGAAAGATCAAGTCATTATAAACGAAATCATCAGCATTGAACGCGAACAAGCCATTGCTGCTCTAAAAGCAGAAAAGGCTCATGTTGAAAAATGGTGCAAATCATCAACAAAGATCTTTGAGATAATAAATGCTCAAACTCCTGAAAGTGATAGAACCGGTCTTGGTTTTTGGAAACCACAGGATGAGATTAAAGAAGAAAGTTCCATGCTTAAATTCGGAACGTTTGTCAATTCTATCTCTGACACTTCTTTTAATAAATTTTATCCCTGTTCTTCTTCTTCAAATCCCATCCCTGAGGAAATATCCAAAGGCTCTAAGTCTCTGGGTAAAGAAAATATAATTTTTTATCCTCAGAAGACAACAAGGAAAGCAAAGCTGAAAGTTCCTTCTAAACCTTCAGCCAAGCAATCCTCTAGCTCTGTGATAGAAATTTTTGATCTCTGTCCTCCAAAGCTAAAGATTGACCTTAAACCCACGAGATCTGAAGAAATGAAAATTCCTCCCAGATCTCATGAAAAAAGCCTTCTCGGACCTGGTCCTGCTCATCTTAAACTTGCAACACCTTCTACTGGTTCTAAAACCATTTTCAAATACATAAAATGTTATTACTGTGGTTTTACTGACCATATTGCGAGCAAATGTCCAACTGCCACTAAAGCTGATAAAACAGCTAAAGTGAAGATAAATGCCTCTAAAGCTGAGAAGGTCACCAAAGTTGAAAAATCGACCAAGGTGAAGAATACCACTAAGGTTAAGAAATTAACCAAAGTAAAGATCACCACTGAAGCTGAATCTTCATCTGCTGAGAAGACTGCTGAACCTTCCTTATCCACTAACTCTGAAGGACCCATTGAAAAGTGGGTACCAAACAACGCTTAATCTTCCTTATGTGTGCAGGGATCAAAGGGCATCTGGTATCTCGATAGTGGATGCTCTCGACATATGACTGGCAAAAAAGACCTACTCACTGAATACAAGGAAGAGAAAGGTCCCTCTGTGACCTTCGGTGGAAATGGAAACGGATATACCCGAGGGTTTGGTGTTCTCAGCAGTGGAACAACTACCTTTCGAAGAGTCGCTTATGTAGATGGACTGAAGCATAACCTTCTGAGCATCAGTCAGCTATGTGATAAAGACTACGAAGTTCGCTTTTCTAAGAAAGCATGTTCAGTGGTGGATGAGAAAGGAAAACTTGCTCTCAGTGGTTATCGTAGAGAAAATGTCTATGTAATAGATATGGACTCTGCTATCACTGAAAACTTATTTTTCTCTCTCAAGCCTCTTCTGATGTCAACTGGCTATGGCATAAAAGGCTTTCTCATCTAAACTTCAAAACCCTGAATTCTCTCTCATCTAAGGAACTGGTTTCTGGTCTTCCTCAGCACTCATATGATAAAGAATATCTCTGCTCAGCATGTGAAAAAAGAAAACAAACAAAAGCTAGTTTCAAGTCTAAACAAGTTTCCTCAGTGACAAGTCCTCTTCAGCTCTTGCATATGGATCTGTTCGGCCCTGTCAACATCCAATCAATAGCTGGAAAGAAATATACGCTTGTCATTGTTGATGAATTCTCTCGTTATACCTGGGTTATCTTTCTTCGCTGTAAGAGTGATACTGCAGAAGAACTAATATCTTTTGTTAAAAAGATGGAATTGCTGAATAATCTTATTGTTCGTTCAATAAGAAGTGATCATGGAACTGAATTCAAAAACAGTTCCCTGAACAACTTCTTTGAGAACAAGGGAATCTCTCATAACTTCTCTTCAGTAAGAACACCTCAGCAAAACGGAGTCGCTGAAAGAAGAAACAGAACGATCATTGAAGCTACTAGATCAATGCTCAACGATTCTCATCTCCCTACTCAATTTTGGGCAGAAGCTATAAACACTGCATGTTTTACTCAAAACAGATCGCTGATAGTAAAGCGATTTGGGAAAACAGCTTATGAACTTTTTCATGGAAGGAAGCCTTCTATCAGTTTCCTTCATATCTTTGGTTGTCAGTGTTATATCTTAAACAACAGAGATCAACTTGGGAAGTTCGACCCAAAAGTTGATGATGGAATATTTCTAGGATATTCCTCCATCTCCAAAGCCTACATAGTTTTCAACAAAAGAAGACAAACCATAGAAGAAACAATTCACGTCACTTTTGATGAAACTCGCTCAGCGAACTCTAAATCAATCGCTGACAATGAAGAGTTAAATGCTTGGATGCTTTCTCACTACAGAGAAACAGAACCTTTCTTCTAAAACCATCAGCATTCTGATCCTCCAGCAGCTGATGATGATCCAAACATTATACATCCTACTACTGAATCCACCTCATGGGTTTCAGCAGAACCTCTAAACACACTACTACCATCAAATATGTCTTCGTCTGAAAACCTCTCTGATGAACCTACTCAACAGTTAATTGCTGATGAACCTCAATTGTCCTCATCAGTAAACATTCTAATTGTTGATCCAACCTCTGAGTTAAGAAATCATGCTCCTGCTCAGCGATGGACCAAAGATCACCCAATAGATCAAATTCTTTGTGATCTCGAAGCACGTATTCAGACACGACGAAGCTCAGGTAATATCTGTCTCTTTGTAAACTTTCTCTCTTTAATAGAACCAAAGAAGACTGATGATGCCCTCAGAGATCCAAACTGGGTCAGCGCTATGCAAGAATAGCTAATTGAATTCTCTAGAAACAAAGTTTGGAATCTCGTTCCTAGACCATCTGATAAAACTGTTATAGGCACCAAATGGGTGATTAGAAACAAGTTAGATGAACATGGAACTGTAACCCGCAACAAGGCTCGACTTGTTGCTCAGGGATACAGACAAGAGGAAGGCATAGACTATGATGAAACCTTTGCCCCTGTGGCCAGGCTCGAAGCAATTCGACTATTCTTAGCTTATGCAGTCTATAAGGACTTCATCGGTTATCAAATGGACGTAAAATCAGCGTTCCTAAATGGAAAGCTGAATGAAGAAGTCTATGTAGAACAACCTCCAGGGTTTTATGACCCTAAGTATCCAAATTATGTTTATAAATTGAATAAGGCTCTCTATGGTCGTAAACAAGCCCCTCGTGCTTGGTATGACACTCTCTCATCTTTTCTTATCTCTGAAAATTTTGAACGTGGCAAGATTAATAATACGTTATTTTTCAGAAAGATAAAAGGTCATATAATTCTTGTACAAATATATGTCGATGACATAATATTTGGTTCTACTAACCCATCTCTGTGTACTCGCTTCGCTGAAAGAATGAAGAAAGAATATGAAATGAGTATGATGGGTGAACTGACATATTTTCTTGGTCTTCAGATTAAACAATCTGACAAAGGTACTTTTATCTGCCAAGGTAAGTATGTTAAAGATATGCTGAAGAAGTTTGATCTTACACAAACTTCAGCGATGAAAACTCCTATGGCACCACCCCTGACACTTAACAAAGATCCTTCTGGAAAACCTGTTAATGTCACTTCCTATAGAGGAATGATAGGCTCCATGCTGTATCTAACAGCGAGCCGACCTGACATCATGTACTCTACTTGTTTATGTGCACGCTATCAATCTGAACCCAAGGAATCCCATCTGATCGCTGTAAAGCGAATTTTCAGATATCTAAAAGGAACTCCTAACCTCGGTCTTTGGTATCCCAAAGACTCAGGGTTCGATCTAACTGGTTATTCTGATAGTGATTTTGCAGACTGTAAAATCGATAGAAAGAGTACCACTGGTGGATGTCAACTCCTGGGAGGAAAGCTGGTAAGCTGGACAAGCAAGAAGCAAAATTCGGTGTCCACTTCCACAGCGGAAGCTGAATACGTAGCCGCTGGAAGCTGTTGTTCTCAAATCTTGTGGATGAGAAATCAACTATTAGACAATGACCTTCAGCTGTCAAAGATTCCCATCTATTGCGACAACACTAGTGCTATCGCTATAGCAAATAATCCAGTGCTACATTCAAAGACAAAACACATAGAGATCAGATATCACTTTATCAGAGATCATGTGATGAATGGTGATATTGAACTTCACTTTATCCCTACTGACTTTCAGCTTGCTGATTTATTCACCAAACCTCTTGATGAGACCAGGTTCAACTTTCTCATCAGTGAGCTTGGAATGCTGAACCTCGAAGAATAATTCTTCAGCTTTCATGCATTATGTCAGTAATCAAAAGTTCCCCTTTTCATCATTCTCTCTGATAAACATTCTGACTCTCAGGTATGTTCTCTCCATCCCCACAACTGAATCTCAACTCAGTTAAGATGTTTTTCAAAATATAAACTTTAATCACTGAACTTTCTTCAAATGATTAAAAGCTTTTTTGAAAAATAAATCAATCACTGATATTTTTAGTCAGTGATCCTTTAAAAAAAAAAAATCTATCCCTATCTTTTCCATCAGGGATATGTTCAAAAAGAAAAATCTATCGCTGACTTTTCTTCATCGATAATTTCAAAACGGACAAATGAACAGTCTCTCTCTCTTCTATGACGTCATTTGAACCGACAATCCACGACATGCCTTTTTCTGACACGTTCGTCCGTTGCTCTACTATCCAATCAACTTCGTGGGACGTGTCCATGTCATGATGAGCCTTTGTTTTTCCCGCTTCTCTCACATTCTCTTTCCTCTCTTTCACGTATAAAAAGAATATTTTTCCATTCTTATCATTTTACGCTTTCTAGAAATACTTTCAAAGCAAGAATACTCTCTCAAGCATTCTAGCATTCTCAAGCATTTGCATCATCCTCTTTGAAGATCAACATGTTATTATTGATCATCTTCTTATTCTTTTCTTAAATCTTGTTACATAAAACTCCATTTATGGGCTTATAAGATTCTAATCTCAAAAAATCATCTTCATTTTTGATTTTTTTCTTTAAAAACCATTTTACTTTGATTTTCTTTATTCAAAATCTTTGGTTTTTCTTCTTGTTCTTCCATCTTCTTCTAAGATAAACTGTTTTACTCTGCAAATATGTTGATTTTCTACGTTTCTTTCCTCAAATAGAAACTAGCAAATCTTCTTTATTTTTATACTAAAAACCTTTCTTCTACTCGTTTATCTACTCTTCATTCAGAATGGCTCAATCTGCACTTATCGCCTCAAAGAACGTCAAGTTCGCCATTTCTGACTCAGAGCTCCCAAAGAACAATCATCTTGCTTGCCTCGATTTTGATGGTGTCAAGTACCCTCATCTGAAGGAAGCTGCAATGTTTCTGAAGCAATCCTGCATTGCTTACGCTATCATTGTGGATCCAACACCCTCTAAAGCTCTTCTCCAGCAATTCTGGTTTACTGCTGAAGAAGCCTCGATCACCAACAAAAGGGGTGATCTGCTCCCTGCCATCTCCTTCAGCACTGAACTTGGCTCAGGGATGATGACTGCCTTAGGACTAAGGAAAGCTCTTCGATTTCCTGACAAGCCCAGGAATGGATTCGACGCCCTGCCAACTGACGCTGAACTCATCCAATTCTTGGATGCCATGGAATACGCCTGGGAACCCAAACCAAGGACTACGATTCCCAACAAGAAGCTGACTCTTGTGAAGAAGGCACTGATGCCTTCCCAGCTCAACTACATCTTCTCTCATATCATCCAGTGTATGAGTGGGAAGAGTGGGTCACTGGACCAAGCCAGCAAGATTCAGGTCCAGATGGCTTACTCAGTGATCGCTGGGAAAAACTTCGACTACGCAACAGCTATCTTTGATGACTTAAAGTCAAAGATAGAGAAGACCGAGAGGGATCCCAAGGTCCCCTACGTACGCTTCATTTACGCGTACCTGAAGTTCCTCTACCCTTCTACTTACCCCACTAATGCGGATGCATACTTTGCGAAAGTGGGTCAGCGATCCCTGGAGGTCAAGACGCTCCCCAACGAGGTAAGTATCTCTGAACTTCGCTCCCGTCTCTCTCTCCTACATTCTTCGTCTTCAGCGGCCACGCAGGAGGTTCTTTCTTCTGCTATCCCTGCCGCTACACCTTCCAAACGACCATCAGCTGGTTCCCCTGGTCCTTCGAAGAAGGCCAAGGTAACCTTGGAGAAAAGTTCCACTAGTTCAAGACTTAAGGATGCTTCTCAACAAACATCCTTAGATGCTTTCGTGGGTCTCTCCTCCACATCCTCAGCGATACCCACATCAACCGTGCCAACGACTACGGCCGCTGTCACAACAACAGTGACATCACCAATCGTCTCGGTCCCTCCTTTTCCTGAGGTGAACCCTACGGTAACTACCCCTATCCCTACTTCTATCCCCATCTCTCGTCCTTCTATTTCTTTGATCTCTAACCCTCCTATTTCTACTCATTCACAGTTTGGACCCATAGGACCTGAACATCAATCTTTTGAGGAATCATTACAATTCTGCAAAATGTTTGATAATTCAGGTATCCCTATAACCTTAAACCCTTCTCCCAACTCACCATATAAGCCTGTTTCTCAACAACTAACTTATATTTCTGGTCCAAGTTTGGCGACTGTTGACACCAATGTCAACAATCTGAGTGCAAAGGTATACTCTATGACTGCCTCTCTCAACAACACCACCAACGCTGTTCAATCAGCTGGTGAAGCACTGAAGACGCTGATTGCCATCTGCGCCTCCAAAGCTGACGTTTCTCAACTCGCTACTCTCCAAGAAGCGATTGACAAAGTCAAGGAAGACTCACAGCAACAGTTTGCAGCTTTGACTACAAAGATTGATGTCTGTGAAGTCCTTCTTCAGCAGATCCTTTCCAGTCTGAAGGAACCAACTCCAACTCCTGCTCCTTCATTTACAGAAGACGATCGCACCGCTTTAGACGTAGCTGTGGAGCTTATTCATCAAGCTACGTCCGATATCCCTGTACTTGAAGACCGGCTCAAAGAACTGGAGGCTGAAGTCCAGAAGTTGTCCACCGCTGAAACCTCTACTCCTTCCCAAGCTCTCTCGCTTCGTGATAATGACAAAGAGGGGGAGAAAGCATCTGAAGAAAATATGGAGAAAGAAGCTAATGCTGCTGCACAACTGAAGGAAACTCCCTCTCAAGTTGAGGGGGAGATAGCTGCTGACAAAGCCCCTCCCACCATCGATGATCTAGTCGATGATGAAGAGGAAGAAGACGATGATGAAGACCTTGATCTTGAAGATCAAGAGGATGATTCTCATCAAGATGATGATGATGATGATGACGATGAAGATCAATCTCTATGGTGTTCTTCAGCCGTCACTTCATCAGCGATAGCTTCGAAAGAAGTTATCAAAGCAGGGGGGAGTCAAGAGACACCTTCAGGAACCCCTTCCCAAAGCAAAGGTTCAACTGCTGAGGGAACCCTGAAGATGATTTCACTACCTGAGGAGAATCCTTCTCAGGTATGCCTTACTCTTGTTCCTTTTTCCTTCTATAAAAATCCCACCTCTGTTTCTTTCTAGCCTTTATCTCTCTCCTTCCCTAAAAATAAATCTAATCTTTTTCTTTTTCTGACCAGACAGTTCTCTCCCCTGCTTAAGGGTAAAGAGCTTCAAATAATCCCAGCTGCTGAAGCTGATGACCAAATAAATCCAGTCTCTGTTAGAGAGATTGATGAAGAGGATGAAGAAGAAGAAGAGTCCCTTCGACATCATGGAAGGCCCTCTAGACCATCTCACTGGTCAGAGGAAGAGAGAAAGAAAAGAACAGAGATAATCTCTCATCTGGAGAGTCAACGACGAAAGATCCCCTCTAAATCATCAGATCTGAAATTCCTGACTGAAGCTGAAATTGAAGAATCCGTCAGGGCTGAGAAGCTGATTGCTGAATGTCAAAGAGATGCCTCTCTGGCTCTCAAAATTCAATCTTCTCAAGTCAAAGACAAGAAGTTGAAACACAAACCAGTGGAAGTCCAGGCAGCTCTGTTGAAAGAGATTGAAGAGGAACGCTCCAAAGAAAAAGCGGTCAGCGATAATACAGTCGATTGGTGCAAGCACAAAATTGACTATCGCTCTGACCCAATGAAGATCGTAGCTGTTGCTATCTCTGGGAGAAAGAAGAAGGATAAACTCTCTGTCACCATGGAGATTACCAGATAGGATGGAAGCTGCAAGGTAATGTTTATTTCAATGCTGGAAGACTTCGGCTACATGGAGTGGCTTGAGTTCAAAGATGCGCTGAAGAAATCAAAGTCAACATACAGAGGCTACGTTGAAAGGGTAAATGATGCTCTCATCAACAAAGTCGCTGCTATACTAAAGGTGCCATCAACTCTTCCTTCAAGATCCATGCAAGTCAAGAGAAAGCCTGTCTCCTCCTCTTCTGATAATGTCGCAGTGATCAGAAATGAAACCTCCATCAAATTCTGAAGAGAAGCTTTGTTCGGTCCTCCTCCTGATCTTTCAGTTCTGGATCTATCTCTGCCTCCTGGCAGACCATATGTTGTGGGACAAGTACTCGAAGAACCTTTTAGAATCGTCTTCAGAGATGACGAGGAACAACTCAGATTTCAAAGGGTCTCTGAAATCCCAATCTGTCCCCTCGCTCTTCTCAAGGATCTCATGTGCCTATGGTGTACTCTCTCTCTCCTGCTGTTGAGCCAATCATAACGATCATCTGCAAAGAATCTTTAGAGCGAAGGCAAAAAGGAGAAGAAATACCTGAGTATTTGATCAATCCTCCTAAACCCTCTTTAGATAGCTGATAGATTAATTTCCTTTCTTGTAATCTATTAGTTTAACTTACAGTAGTTAGTACATCAATTGTACTTGTAATTTTCATACCTTGTAATTCTTTTCTTGGATTAATGAAAATTTCAGTGAAGTACTTAACTCCATCAGTGCTGTAAAAGATCCCTCAAAATAGTAATTGGGACATGTATGTTATGAGTCCTGATTATTCCATCATTTTGAATTATAAAGTAATTTTCTTCAGTTACTTTGTCATTATCAAATAGGGGGAGATTGTTGATCCAAACTCTCTCAGTGATTTGATAACGACCCTCTTCTATACTTAGTGAAAATTACGTTTTAATATGTATTAGTGTTTCACCATCAGCGATCAGACTGAGTCTGTTCAGTTATCACTGATAGTCTTTATAAACATTTCTATGTATTAGTGTTTCACTATCAGTGATCAGACTGAGTCTGTTCAGTTATCACTGATAGTTTCTGAAGTAAACAGCTAACGTAATCCCTGAAGACAAGTCTTGCGTCAACATATGTTCATAGCTGAATCGAATACGAAGCTGCTGAACAAAGAGAAGTCTACTAGTGACCTGATGCGGATATCAGTGAAGCAAAGACAACTCTACATATACGCGAAGGAACATGAGGAAAAGCTTCAGCGATAGCTGAACCTCTTTATCTATGAAAGAAGAGATACTCAGCGATCAATCGATCACAAAGCTTATGCCCCAAGTTTCTTTTGTCTATCCTTGCACAAACAAGTACTATGTGTCAGAATGGACATGTCTCTGCCACAATTCGTACAACACCTCTCTCAACTACACTGTTCATTGCCCGACCGAAAGCATGTCTCCCAAAAGTCAGACTCTCAAAGTCAATCAGTGAACGCCATGTGTAAAGTACCCTGCCATGCATTTAATGCATAGGGTATAAATAGGAAGATCACCCTTCATCTTCTAGTGCTCAATTCTTGAACCCCAAAAATAGAAACCTTTGCTTTCTATATTTCTTAATCCCTCATTCTCTGAATTTCTTGTGCAACCATCTTAGTGTTTCTTAAGTTTGTTTAGATTAAGTCTGTCTTAATCTTATTCCGCAACAAACTTGTAATTTGTATTTGATTTATCAATAAACAATTTATTAAACTTTAAATTTTTGTGTTTGTATTCAACCCCCCCCCCCCCTTCTACAAACTTGTTAAGCACCTTCGGGACCAACACTTTGTCAAAGAATAGAATTCTTTCTGGATTGTTTCTTTACATTTAGGCAATATGCTCTTTGTTGATATTATTCAACTGAGCTTGGTTCGATGTCGTCATGCTCGATCATTTTATGAGCCATCGTATATGCGAATAAATCATTAATGATTATATATGATCTGTTCATCGACTCATATGTACTATCATAGTTCATTTGAGATTAATATTCATCTCTAGAATCAATATTAACTTCGGAGCGTCCTCCAGTGATGATTCATGAACATAATTATAATTAGAGACAATCTCATGAGAGTTTTGTGTATTGATGATAAATGGATGTGCCTCACTATTATCTTCCTTTATAATAGTATTTATCGAACCAAGTAGCTTCCACCACTTCCGTTTGGTAGCTACGACCTCAACCACACCTCCACTATGTGTGATTGCAACACACTTTCCAATGGCGTTGTGCCCCTGTTGGGGACTTTTTAACCTTGCAAGTATATTTGCAGCTGGTATATGTGGTCTTGTCACTTTTGGAATAACATTAAACGTATCAGGTATCAAGTCTGATTCGTTTGACTTCAACATTACGTTGTAAATTTTTGGGGATCAAAATGAGACGTAGTGGGAATATTCAATGACACTTCCTATCGTTCCCATGGAAAATCCTTTTTCCTATCTCCCCCTAACGACGGGGAAGACTGTCTTATGAAAGTGACAACCCTTAAATCTAGCAGTAAAGGGATCACTAGCCAAATATTATAATTAGCGGATAATTTTTGGGGATTCAAATCCAACATATACCAAAACGTCTTTAAAGACCCATTTCGATGCGCTGTGGGGGCGCAACTGGGACATATACTACAGAACCAAAAATGCGTAAATGTAAACTATTAGGCTTATATCCAGTTACCAACTGGTACGCATGAGGTTGGTTAGCAAACAGTGAGTCTAAAAACGAAAAAAAAATTGCATATAATAATTGCATAACCCAGGTAGATGTGGGTAAATTGGTGCGCATTACTAATACCCTAGATTTCATCATATTCTTTTGATAACAACTTCTATGAGACCATTTTATATATACACATGGGGTATAGGAAACTCTATATTGATCCTAATACATATGCAATTAACATCAAATCCTTATGATATAAATTCTCCAGCATTCCAAGTCATGTAGACTTGATGAAATAATCAGGGTGGTGAGCCCTTAAACGTATAACTAGTGGTAAGAGTGCAGTATTTCATGTGGACAATGATACGACATGCGTTCATCGTGTCGAAACCAGAACCATAAAGTACTCTAATGGCCCGCATTTTGGATGTTTATGTCCATAAATATCACATTGTATTCGTTGTAACAATGGAATATTTTTGTATTATGTCCTTAGCTTTAGGATGATCTCATTCCTGTCTTGGATAAGAATTATGGTATATACAAAAGTTTTAGGTATTCGAGACGGCATATTATGATGGAAATGTTGTTTCTTATGCTGCAGAAGTCAATAGTTGCAATTTGCCTCATTTTGTCTTTCACTCGAAAGAGAATGTATCTGTGTATTTGACAATACACGGATCACTATGTCATAACCATGGTGTCTTGCATGGTCATGTCGAAACATATATGTGTCATTCCCCCAAAGTTCTTTATTGGTGACAAAAAAATGTTTTGATGACCCAATAATCTACTAGTTTGACACATTAGTTTCCATGATATATGTTTCCTTTCATATTCATTTGAACTTATGTATATATGCTCATTTCCATTATAATTTCCATTTGAGACAAATATTTTTACAAGGTTCCTATAAATCTTGTACCAACAAGAAAATGACAGTCCATCGTCTAAGTATTTGGTTGGAGGAAAATTATTAATTCAATGAATAATAATCTATTTCTTGTATGAGATGTCATAAAAACAATCAAGTTATCCTCGATACATTCCTACACGGAACAAAGAACTTTGAGAGTTTTGTTTTGTTTTTGATGTATTTCTTTACATGTATAATGGTTATAAACTCAAGTGTATATTCTGCAGAAGCAATTTGTTAGAGCATAAATATGTTGGATTCAAGATCATAAAGATTGAAGACAAAAGTTCAAGAAGTCAAAGTTGAGAAAGTCAACTCTTATCAATGTCAAAGTCATTTGTTAAAAAAGTCAAAGTCAATGTAATTGTATTTTGTTTCTTTGTAATTGTCAAGGGTATAAATACCTTTGTTGTCTTTGTTTGTTTTTAGTTGTAAGTAAGTGTGTGAGATGTACACGAATCAGAGAGAGAGAACAGATTAGAGGAGAGAATACTGTTTCATTATTCTAGAGAGAGAGTAGTGAGAGAAAGTTGTGAATTTGTAATCTTTGTTGTTTGATTCAATGACATATGATTTAGAATCTCATCTTGATTGTTTGTGATCATTTAGAACTTGAAATCTGGGAATAACAATTGGTATCAGAGCAGATTCCAAATCGAAATCAAGAAAAATACGAAAGTTCGACACTGTGTTCTTGAGCGAGAATTGAATTTCGAGTTTTTGTGCGAATTTCGAGTTGTTTTTTATTAGGTTTTGTTAGAAAAGTGTAATAGATCGAGTTTGTATAAGTAATTTCAAGAATTGCACTGTAATCGATCTTTGATTTTGATTTTTGTTGAGTTTGGAGTTCACGAGTCAAGAACAATGTATTCATATCGATTTGTACATTTTTGTGTTTTTGATCGAAATTAGTTGTTAGAATTGTGTTCTAGAGGTTTAGGCGAGTGAATTGTCAAAATTTCGTATTGTAATTAGAGATCTAGAGTGGTTTCTGGTGAAGATTTGTTAGATTTTTGAAGTTTGCGCAAGATCCATATTTTGCGCAAGTTCATCAAGGTTTGCGCTTGTTCTTCAGAGGTTTGCGCAAGATTCATTGAGAAATTTCAGTGTTTTGATATTGAGATTTGCGTATCCTTCGAGTATTGAGAAGTTAAGGTTTGCGTATATGAAGTGAAACGAAAAGCTGAAGTGTGATACGCAAAGTTTGGTTTGCGTACGCTTCTTGATACGAAAAAGTGTAGCGGGACCCCCGTGCTAAGTCTGCGGAGGGGGACAAAATTTTGATTGTGATCAAAATTTCTGAATTTTTATTTCAAGTTTTTCTGTATTTCTTGAGATTACATATTTTGGATTAACGATCATTTTGGTCAAGTTCTTTTTGTTTACAGGTATTCAAGATGGGATATCTTTCTGATGGTGATGAAAAGAAGATTCACAAGCTCAAATTAGAAAACAAAAATCTTGCTTCCTCAGTTGACTACTACACAAAGAAGTCAAAGAGATATTCTGATGAAAGGAAGCTACTGAGAGAAGAAGTCAGTGTGTTAAAGAAGATAAATGAAGATCTGCTGAAACAGACTTCTGGGCTTAATGAAGAAAAGGTCTTGTTTTTGGAAGCTGAAAACACTGAGTTAAAGAACAAGATTTCAGAATTAGAAGATCACATTGTCAAGTTTCATCAAACTGGGTGTTCTAATGAAAGGAAGATCTTTGAATTAGAATTGCAAATTGTTGAAGACAGATCAGTTTTTTAGAAAGAAAAGAAAGAGTTTGCTAAGAAGTTCTCCGAGTTTTCCAGAAAATGTGCTGATGAAAAGAAGACAGTTGAGCTGAAATGTTTAAAACTTTCTCAACAAATCTCTGATTTTGAGAAAGTAATCATTCTGGAAAGGGAAATTTTTGCCAAAGAGAAGAAGTTAATAGAGCAAAAGAATGTTGGGATATTCAAAGAAATATCTGGTCAGAGGACAAATGCTGAAATGGGCTTTGAGGAAGAAAGAAGCTTATTTGAAGCAGAGATAAAGAAGCTAACTGCAAAGCTATCTGAGCCATCTACTTGTATGCTTAAAGAGCAGCAAACAAAGTCTGAATTCAAGACGAAGATTGATCTTCTTGTAAAAGAAAGAGACAGTTATTCTTCAAAGGTAAAAGAGCTTGAAAAAATGGTTTCAAAGGTGGTGGTGACTGAGCAAACGACTCCAGAGTCTAAAATCCACTCACCTAGAAATAGTTCAGTTGCTTCTTTCAAGACAGCTGCAAGCTCACATCAGAAAACTGTTTCTTCAAGATGGTCAATTAAATCTTTGATCAAATTCGTACAAATAACATTTTCTATGATCAAAATGTAGATGGTTCAGGTGCACATAGAAGAAGAAGAAGATATGAAAAAGAGAAGCTGGTTTGGAAGATAAAACCAGTTGAAGATGAGAAGAATGATGAGAAGAAGGAAGAAAAGAAAGGAAAGAAGGAGGAGAAGAAAAGTAACAAATCATTTGTATCTGCCTCAAATGCAAAGAAGAACAAAGTGCTGAAAGGTAAACCTGATCTTGTTTACTCGAGAGATCAAATGATGAGGTTATCTAAAAAGAGGTATTGTTCTTATTGTCATACTTATGATTTTGTTCATAAAGCTAGTGATCATTACTTGTATGGTTCTTACTCAGTTACTCCCATTCGAACTGCAACTAACACACACGGACCCAAATACCAGTGGGTACCAAAGCCGAAAACTGATTCTATGTTGCAGACACCACAAGTCAAGGGGGAGTAAGAGAACAATGGCTCTTGAATAACAAAGTTCAAGACCCGCACCTCAATGTCAAGAAAAAAAGGCTTCTGAATAAATCAGTTCAGGATCCGTACTTCAACGGAGTTTGACTTCTAAACATAACAGTTTAGGACTCGTACTTCAATGATGAAAAAGAGATGCTACTCCTGGGCTGATAAGAGATTGTACTCAGATACTCAAATGAGGAAATCAACCTTCAAGGGGGAGTACATAAGTTTTGCTGGAAATATGTATTCGGAAGATATGATGATCTACACTTCAAATGGAGTTGTAGATCTCTATCATGTGCCTTTTACTTATAAATTTCAGATGCATATTTTCAGGGGGAGTAAGAATGATGATTTCTGATTACTTCTGATCAGAACTCGTACTTTAATCGTTTTACTGCTTTATGTCATTTTATTTTGGAATAATTTTGTGAATAAATTTGCTTTGACTAGACTTTGAGACTTGTGCAGAATGAGACAAGCTATCAAAATCATATCTTAATGACTACAGCTGACTTTATGAGATCTAAGATTGCACGGAAAGGTTAATTTCTTAACCTAATCTCATATATGGTTGAAAGAAGGAAAACTTTCAATCATAGAAAACATGTTCTTAAAAATGTTCAAACCACTTCCCGATTCTTAAATAGATTTCATGAATTGGAAGTGTGATTTTAAATGTTTTCATTTTTCATTTTGAGCTTCAATGATTAATAAACCGTGTGTTTCCAAAGATAAATACTTGCGTATTGTCTTTTCTATATACTTTCAAGTATTCACACACATCGGTTTAATTTTTGATCAAATTGTTCTTACCATGTCTCATATTGAAACATCATTTCGATGGTAAGACACCCCACTTGTATTCAAAGAAATTTGAGCGTCATTTCATTTCGAAACGTCATTTTAAGAGTGTCTATATTTTGTTTCGTATGGACAATAGCTGTTATTTTGACCATAAGCCTTTATTGCTATATCATTTTATTTCTGATCATTTTCATATAATGTCAGATTTTCAAACAAGTCGTTTGCATTCATATCTATTCATTCAATTTACTTGTCTGAAAATACTTCAATGTTTTTAAAATGCTCATATCTTCATGATTATTTTCTGAGCATACAAGACATCTGACTTGTATTTTGATCTTTAACTGATAAAGTTAAATCATCTGAGCAACACATGCTTTCTAGGATAATATGGGTTCTTTGTGCTAGGAATTCAATGAACTTCTATGAAATCATGTTAACCAATGATTTCTACCCAAGAAGTTACTCCATAGTGATTGAGTGTGAGGAGTCTAAAAGAAATGAGTGTGGGTTGGGCGATGAGGTAAAATGTAAAAGAGAGTTTGGTTAGATGTGAGCTTAATGATAAAAAGAAAGAGGGTGAGAGTTCAGAGTAAAAGAATATCAAACTCTGCACCAACAACTTTCTGAGCCGGGCAACCACAATACTAATGATTCACAATTCTTTCATGAACATTATTGAAACAGGCAAATAGCCCATGCGAACTCTTGATAAAACCCCACCATCTACTCATTTTCTTCTTAAAAAGGAAATGTTTCATATTTTTCTGGGGACGCAACACATAATCTATCTGATTTTCATTTGGAAAATCTGGATATTGAATCATGCACATTGAGTGTGTGTTTATCTACTGTTGTCTCAAGTGGTTTACACTATGTTGAGCCTTTATAAAAAGCAATTATTCGTGCTTAATTCTTTCTACACATGCACGAACACACAAAGAATTTGTTTCTTTGTCATAACATTCATAGAAATTGCTTTTGTGGTATTTCAATGATTGGAGGAAGCCCTGGGGGAGTGAACATCAAAAAGCTCCTTTATATTGTGTATCTGTTACACACAGTGACTTCGTGTAACGGACAGGCATTCTAACTGATTCATTTGTTGATTCAGGGGTTACATGTTATTATTTTTGTATGGATTTGCAAAGATGTAGATGAATACTTGGTTATGGATCACAGAATCAGAGGCTCAGTTTGACAGATCAGAATGGTCAAAGACATTTCTTGGACAAAGTTTTGATGATATCGATCCTCTAATCATCAAAAAGGGGGAGAAGATAAAGAAATGTGTGATTCAAAGAAATGTTAAAGTTGAAAGAAATGTCCAGAAAGAAGTGTTCGTATAAGATATGGAGAGAGATATTTCAGATTTGAAGTTTGATCAAAGTTGATAAGCGAAAATTCAAAGAATTTCGAAAGCAAGCAGATTTTGGAGAAAGTTTATTTGAAGAAAGTTGGATAAATCATTCAGAGCTGAAAATGAAGATAATTTCTTTCAATGTCTGAAAGAGGTTTGTTTATAATCTTGGGGGAGATTGTTACTATTTTTGAAGATCATACGTTGGGAAGATTGTTGAAAGTTTTTGAAGACAAAGCTAAAGAAGAATTTCATTGTGTTAAGGGGGAGTTTGTATATCATGTTTGTTTCAAAAGGGGAGATTACAAGTGAAGATACAGATTGTTCAAAGGGGAGTTACTTCAATCGAGCTTAAAGAGAGAAGATCGCATTGCTAAATCTTTTTATAATGATCTTGATCCAAAGGGGGAGATTGTTAGAGCATAAATATGTTGGATTCAAGATCATAAAGATTGAAGACAAAAGTTCAAGAAGTCAAAGCTGAGAAAGTCAACTCTTATCAATGTCAAAGTCATTTGTTAAAAAAGTCAAAGTCAATGTAATTGTATTTTGTTTCTTTGTAATTGTCAAGGGTATAAATACCTTTGTTGTCTTTGTTTGTTTTTAGTTGTAAGTAAGTGTGTGAGATGTACAGGAATCAGAGAGAGATCAGATTAGAGAAGAGAATACTGTTTCATTATTCTAGAGAGAGAGTAGTGAGAGAAAGTTGTGAATTTGTAATCTTTGTTGTTTGATTCAATGACATATGATTTAGAATCTCATCTTGATTGTTTGTGATCATTTAGAACTTGAAATCTAGGAATAACACAATTAATTTGATAATTAAAACACATTCGAATGTAATTATATTCAACCATTTTTAGATATAATATATTTCATTTTCAATTTGTTCCCTTTTCGAAAAGAGCACTCTTTAGTGCATTTCTTATTTGACTGTCCATTATCACCTGTGTAGTAGTTGTATCTCTACTCCAGATGTTGAAAAATCATTACCGAGTCTTACCAAGACCTTGTCCCGTTCTAGGGGTTCGTCCACATAGTGCATAAATGTCACATGTGTGAAATTGTTTTTAACTCTCTGTTCTTTGGAGTTGTTTGCACCTTTAATGCTTTCATTATTGATCTCGAGAAAATTTTCTTTGTCTCGACACATGTGGTGTTGTTATTCGAAAGAACCTTGTTATGTCTCTCAACCACTTGCAGTAGGTTGATGAGTTTGTCTAAAGGTTACATTCCAACTTATATTAATTCATTAATATTTTTGATATATGAAAGGTGGAAATAATGTTAGGAATCATGTCATCTTCTGTGAGTTCCTTGCCACATAGATTGAGACGCGTTTTGGATATAACATTTCTTTGTTGAAATCAGTTACCTTTTTGTATTCGAGTAAGTGGGTTTCATTTCACTGTACGATTAGTTCGGGAAGTATATATATTCATGAGTACTCCCGATTATCCCTTTCGAGATATCCCACATTTATTTGGGAGTTTCTAGTAAAAGTATTCCTATGAAACTTATGATTTATATGTCGTCTCAAAACATGAGGGTATTTGCTTGTACCTTTTCAAGAGGTTGGTTTTAGAGGCAATGGGGTGTTGCTAGAATTTAGGTATTTTCTTGTACTTTTTCAAAGGGAGGTTTATATACTCATTTATGATACTCAGATTCTTTTGAGTTTACGACATTGATTTTGAGATGAGTTGTTTCAACCATTTACATATATAAGGGATAATATATGATTTTCTGTTTGATAAGATAGTGGATTGAGGTTATAATTAATATTTTATGTATGAAATTTCATTATCATAACCATATTGGATTTTTGTACGCTTAATTTTATTGATAATACTTCATCAAGAAATCACTCAATCTGTTGGATTTCCAGGTAATAGGGGAATCACATGGATTTCTTAAATCTCTACAAACCTTAGGGCTATTTACACCCGTTTGACAAAATCCAGTCAACATTTTGCGATTTATTTAATTTGAAGATAACATTATTAATTTATAGAGTTTTTGGCATGATGCCAAAATATGTTGGCGTATGAAGCCAAGTTCAATGTTCATTTAAAAAGATTACACTTAAACAAATAAATATTGTTTTGACATAAAGTCAACTTCAAACCTTTAACATCTTAATAATATATTTGGAGCTTTTGGTAAAAACCAAAATATATGAGGTTGGAAGTGTAGCTTCCGAAAATTTATTATATGAATTAAAATTATGAGTAGGAACTCACAATAAAGATAAAGGTTTGATTTTAACATTTTTTATGCTATTTTTGGACATTTTGGCAAAATAACAAAAGTTATAGGGGTTGGAATTATAAATTCCAAAGATAATTTATAAGATTGAGGTTAATGAGTAGGAACTCATAACCAAGACAAACATTTGAATTATAACAATTATTAATTGTGATAAACATTTGAATATCATATGGATAAATCAATTCAAAAACTATACATGATTAAATTAATAAACATTTAAATAAAATAATCAAATACTCAGATAATCTCATTCAAATATGATTATCCATCCATAATATTAAATCAACCTACCAAATAAGTTAATATAAAAATATGATGAAATTTTAAACTTAAACATATAAATGTTACCTAAAATATTCAAAAAAAAATTAGCTTGATTTCATGATCATAGTTGAAAGTACATCTTTCAAAAATTAATAATATGATAAAAAATTATAAATAAAACTTTATTAATATAATAATAATTTGAATATTGGATAAAGTTATCAAATTAAAAGATCAAATACAACTTTAATTAAATGAATACAACGTAACAAATTGAGTGGATAAACATAAATAGTTATATGGTAATATCATGTTTAAGTTTTATCATACCAATCAATAATTTAAATTATTTACGACATGTTAATATCTAAAGATGACATTTAATAAATAAAAAATCAATTAAATATTGGTGCTTTGATTTAAAATGGCAACAACTAAATAAGTTAATAAAATTAAAGAGGATAGTCATGTGGTTTAGGGTAAATATGACTAAACAATTACAAAACACCTAAATAAAACATTTAAAAAAATTGGAGAACGACTGTGCAATATTTTTTTAACTAGGAAGCATGAAAATAGGTAATTAAGTTGTATGTAATTTGAACACATATATTGTCGTATTAAACAAAATTGTATCAATCACATAATCAAACATTACAACAAGAATCTTAATAACATGAATAAAAACTGGACAAAACAAAAAGCAAATTATGCTTACTTGGATCATGGTTGCAGCATCTGACAGTTGGAGCAGAAAATCATTTGGTTCCCGAGCTTACGTGCTGATAACGTGTTAAAGGAAAACGAAATAACAATAGAGAAAATCTGTCAATTCTCATTAATCATAAGCCCTTTAAATATGGATGAGTTACAAATAGATAACTATGAGATATTTCAGTTCTAATCTAACTCTGATATACTTATCTTTATCGTCATATCCTTTAGACGATGATACACTTATCCTACAACACTTTAAATAATATAAAGAAATAATTTATAATTTATAAGTTGGTATATAATGTTATATTACTAATCTAAAAGGTTCTTTTTATTAGTTCATAATAGTCCAAAAACATAACAAATTTATAGTACTGTTTTTCGGTTAGTTGTTTAAATGTTATGAGGTTTAGTCTTACATTACTCAACTTTTTTTTTTTCTAAAACTTAATAGTAGATCACAAAAAATAAATAAATAAAAAACGACCCCCAAATTACAAGGATCGTGTTCCGCTCTTGAATGTGAAACAATTTTAGTGTTTTTTCACACTATTGAATGACATAGTAGTTAAATCATCTCAAATGTTTTATATGAATACTGTAATGGTTTAAAAGATCTTTTAAAAATATAATATTATTGACGTCAAAGTAAAAATAATAAAATATTCGATTTTCATATAAATTTTTTAATTGTAATTGAAATTAGGTGTTAGAGTGAATTACATTTTTCGTCACTATGGTTTACCAAAAGTCTGGTTTTCGTCCCCCGACTTCACTAATTACATCCTATCCCCTGTTGTTTGCATTTTGTGTTGGTTTTGATACATGAGGCTAATGACCGTTCATAAAATTTTGTTACATACCATCACATGCTTGTGACATGAGGGCATTTTGGTCGTTTTCCATTTGTCCAAGTTTTTAAAGTGAAAGTACAGTCACAAATGGGGAAACGTTGTTTTATTTTTCAATTTTTCTCCTTACACCACCGCACCAACTACAACATCATTGGAGAATATCAACTCTACCATCGCCCCTATCCAACTTATCTCCTCAATTATGGCGACTATAACCAGGCTCGGCCCTGGCCCATGGCAGTCGTGGCTTAGGCCATGGGCAGCAGGCCCATGAGGGCATCCAAGTTTCAGTGGGATTTTTACTAGACAGATTTAGTTTTGGGGGCCCAATTTTTTTATCGTTTGGAGATAGGAGCCTAGCAGGGTTAATCCAACACCGATAAAACTTCTTTACATCTCTCACTGTCTCACATGCTCACGACGTCAACCTTCGATTCACTCACCATGATTCCACGAACACGACAAACAACCCTGGACTCTATCTCTGATCTCTCTCAAATTCTCCATTGGTGGTTGCCCTAATCGACTACCGGATTGTTGCGGTGCTGCCCTAAATCGAGCATTGGAACTCAGGAAGTTTGGGGTCGTGGTTGCTGCCCTAAAACGACTTCCCTAAATCAATTAATCAACCTACTTGTTGGTTTGTTGATCTCTTTCTAACTTGTTGCCCCCAAATCGACCACCAGTCCAGAATAGGTGTTTTCTTTCCAACTTCAAAGTTTACTTTGTTGAATTTTAGATATTTGTTTGAATTGTTTAGACATGTTTCCCAGATCACAACCATCCGGTGTACAAAATAAAAAGAGGAAAAAAAAGACAAGTAAAAATTATTCAATCTATGAAAGGATCTATGAATAAATTTCTTGTTAGACCATCAAATGTTTCTGAAAGTGTGGTTGAAAGTCCGATTAAAAATCCGGTTGAAAATCCTTGCGATGAATTTGTTAATCGTCCAAATGATATTGCTAGTGATGAAAACGTTGATAATGTTTGTGATGATGAAAACGTTGATAATGTTCGTGATGATGAAAACATTAATAATGTTTGTGATTATGAAAACATTGAAAATGCTTGTGATTATAAGCTTCTGTTGTTGATGATATTGGTGTGAATATATTTGATCCATGAGTTTGGGATGGGTTAAATTCGAAATTGAAAGACTTGTTGAAAAAGGGCCTATTAGAGAAACTAACATTACATTTCCAAAATATAAAGTAGGTAGACATTTTTATTCTGAATATTATGTTCATAAGTTAAGAAACGGTGCTGCTTTTTTAATTCCCTCATTAATTGCATCATTTCTTCGAATCTTTTGTTCTGTTCTTCGATTCTCCTTTGCAACGTTCTAATGTGTTCCTCCATCGCTGTGGTTTTTCTTGTTGCTAGAGCCATAGTGCAAGTAGAGCTCTGATACCAATGTTGCAAAAGCCAAATCCCACTCTAAATTGAGAGAATAAACGAGAGATAGAAACGGGAAGGAAAGATAGAGAGAGATAAGGAATTGTTATTGGATTTTTCATTGATGAATCTTATTACAGCCCAAAAAGACTATTTATAGTTGCAATTATCACTCAATAGAAAATAAATAAAAGTAGTTAAAAAAGAATTTGTTATAAATCCAACCTCTCTATCAAGATGTTTTTGTGTGAGATCAATGAAGTTTCAGGGGGGGGGGGGAGGGGGGAGAACGGGCCAAATTCTAAAGGGAGTTGTCTTATAAAAGTAAATGATATTTTGTTTCAATATTACCCTTCGTTTATTTGATCAAATTAAAAGAGGATGACTCATATGAGTTTGTAAGGTTTGTATTACTTATGGGTGTTCAAAAAAACTGTTGGACCGCTTAAACTAGTCGAAACAAGTCAAACATACCGTTTTTGGTGGTTTCAGTAGTATGGTGGTCCGTTCCGGTTTGAAAATTAGTCAAACTGCTCGGTTTGGTCCGATCTACGACTTGAACATTTTTTCAGAGGTTTGGACCTAACCGACTGCCAAAATACATATGCATCAATTATATCTCATTTTCATATCGTAGGCTCAACTTTTATAACTTAGTTAAAAAATCCATCAAAGATATTAAGTCTTTAGTTCGCACTTCTCAATTCTCAACATTCCTTAAATCGGCAAAATTCCGAACTATCAAAAATATCAAATTTCAAAATTCTAGATCGCCATTCGGCTTGCTCAACATTGTTCAAAAATCCAACTATTGTTGGTAGACTTGTTCAACTTATTTTCAACTTACTCAATTTTTTTCTCTTTTAATTTTGGAGACACATCTTCTATTTTATAGTTTAGTATAGTATTTTTTTTTAATAATGTTATACCAGTAAAAATTTCATTTTGGATATGTTTTTTTTTCTTTCAGTTTAAAGCCAATAATAGGTCCAAACCACGTAAACAACTTTGACCAAACCGCCATTTTGTGGGATCATTTTCCCGCGAGAAGTAATGAGAAAAGCAAAGTTTAATCGTTGAGTGACAAATGGGAAATTTATGGAAAGTTACAATCCACAACGCGGAATAGTGCTCTATTTTTTCTTCGTCGTATGTGACTTTGTCTCAACCAGTAGAAAAACCCCTTCCTTACCACCAAACCACTAGGAGACCTTAACCAAGCCACTGCCTATAAGTCGACGGCTCATTCTTTAACATGCATGCGACATACTATGTGTAACACTTCACTCATTTACGATAAATAATAAATAAAGAGGTCATTCCATTTCGTGCGGTTCGTTCGATAAAATCCTACCTCTTTATCTATCTCTGAGATGTTTGGATTTTTCCAAACTCCATGGACATGCAGTATAGAAATGCTATCCCCACTCGGACCAAGACAGAACTTTTACTTGTTTAAATAACAATTAAGGTGAAGCAGGGCCAGGAACGACGAATCTGTTACTAATTGTGAAATATTTAATCACTTGAATGCATCAACATAATCATTTGATTCTTTCCGTTAAGGTTCGGTTTGACCGGTTTAGTCGTTTGCTGTTAAACCGCTCAGTTTGTAGAACTTTCTAAACCGCCATTAATGTTTGGTTTATGCTTTAATTGTGGGGGGGGGGGGGGTAGACTGTCCATACCGGACCGAAAACACCTCTAGTATTATTTAGGTGGTTTAAAAATGGAATATATATATATATATATATATGTTGGTCCCGAATAAGTAAAACAACTATTGTAGAAGAGGGGGGGTGAATACAATACACAAAATTTCACTTAATTTTAATTCTTTTATTGATATAAACATCAAGAATTGCACATAGAAAACAATAAAGATTATTGCGGAAAAGAATAGGTAAACTATTCTAACAAACTCACACTTAGAACTTTAGAACACAACTTAGAAAACACAAAGTTTAAAAACTATGAAGATGAAAGAAAATAGTTGCCAACTTTTCTACTGTGCACTGAGTTCTCTTCTTGAAAGTGTGGCTTGCATGGAGGATGTATTCACCTTTATATACTACCTTATGCATTAAATGCAAAGGACACTTGTCAAACTGAAATTGAATCCTTGAGATTTTCTTCAATAAATTATAAGATATTTGAAGTGACTTATCAACATACAAAAAGAGCTTTTGTACTTTGATAAAACAATATCTCAATAAAATATTCCTGGTATAAATATTTTTGAGATATTGTTGGAGAAAGTCTCTATCAATTCAGAACTTGGGTGAATATCTTCTGTGCAATAGAAGGTTCCATTCCTTTTCTCAGAAGGATGTTGGAAATAAAAGGTATAGTCAAATCATGAGGATTTGGCTAAAAAAGGAGATAACCGAATTATGAGAGAATTCGGCAGAAGGTTTGTTTGCCGAAGGATCGGCAGAGGGATGGTTTGTCGAATAAGAAGGATCGACATAGGGGTCTCCTGCCAACCAGATAAAGAGGTATCGACAAGAGTGAAGCCTTTCGAAGAATGAGCACGTCTTCGGCAGGAATAACTTAGTAACTTATGAATTTTGTCTTGATCCGCATCAGTAGGCTCACTTCATTTTGAATTTGGTTGGTCTTCGATTTCACCGATCTTTTGAAGCACAACTAAGCTATTACAAAGAACCTTAAAATAAACTAAGTATGGAGATATACAACATTTTACAAATATGAAGTTACAAGCCGAAAGGGGAGGTCATCTTCAAATCCTTGATGACCCAACAATCTCTCCCTATTTGATGATGACATCCCATACTTAAATAAAAGAGTAGAGTTTAATGAATAATGCATTTTGACCCTGTTTTACTCTTTTGGGTTCTTTTTCACATAGACCATTCTTTTTGTTTATTTTTGGATTTTTTTTGGAGTATCTGACATTTACAAGTATAAAATGAATGAAAGAATAAATTATACACACTATTTACTCAAAGAAAAAATGTACTTGTATTAATCTTTTATAAGAAAGATTACAATACAATGCAAAACAAACACAAGTACAATAAAGAAAGGATAGACTAACTAGGATTCTTCAAAGGGATCACTTTGGATGGCATCCATCTTCTTCAATTCGGCATTCATAGCTTGAAAGAGAGCCACTGCATGATCACGTATTGGGATAATCTGAAGAATCCCAGAAAAAAGGAGGTTGTCGGTAATGGGGATCTGATTTGCTCTAAAGAAGCGAATCTAACCTAAGCCATCGTTCAAGAAGATCCCATACTCAGGCTCGAGGATAATGGTAGTAGAAGGTTGAGGCACAAAAGTCGGTAAAGATAAATCAAGGTTGGAAGTGTTTGGAACCTTTCCTTCCTTGGCAATCTTTTGAAACACACCTTCTTTCTTGGATGACCGATATTTCAGCTTGGAGGAGGAAGAAGCATTATCGGCTTTGAGTTTGTTAATGAATTCTTGTTCAGCGGGAGTATGCACATTTCGGTACTTTTGTCGGTAGGCCTTCATCTTTTTCTAAAGATCATAGATGAAGTTTTCAATTTCAGCTCTACAGGTACTCCTACTCTTATTTATGCAGTCAAAGATTTCAAACCACATAGTAACACCGAACATCTTAAGCCATTCAAGCTTGTCGGTTCGTCTTGATCCATCCTCCCTTGTGATAATCAACCAGATAGAGTCGCCTTTGCTCTTAGGCCTTACGATTTTGACATTTGTGATTGGGGAGTTGATTCTTCATGTAGTGAGGGTTTTATGCTACCATGAGATGCACTTCTCCTTTTGCTCTTATGTCTCCTTAGCCGACTGCTCTAGGATTCCAAGCTCCAACTTTTGAGATCCAATTGGGTCAACCAAGATTTTTGCCTTCTCAGCCTCCTCTTCAGCAAGTTTCCGAGCTAACTCATTCGAATCATCAAATTTATTCTGAGCAAGCTCAACATTCTTCAGTTCCTCGGCCAACAACCCAAATTGAGAGCTTATCTTTGGGGGAGGTGTAAGCCTTAGAACATCAGAGGAGCGCTTTTTCTAGCCTCCTTAAAGCGCTTTAGTTGGGCAGCTTCTTCGTCGGGTGTTAGATTTTTCTTTCCCTTATATTTCTTCAGCTCCCCTCAGATACATCGACCATTTCAGTGGCAGCCGATTGGTCGGTGCCCTCTCCTTCGGCACGATCGGTTGGCGTCGATCTGCCCGTTTTTTCTTGGTGGACTTTTTCTCGGTGGATCTGTTCTTGGTGGATTTCCACTCGATGGATTTCTTCACAATGGACGCTAATAATTTTGGCATGAGGGGTATGATGCTCCCCCTCAACAGATTTCTCCCCCTCAGTGGCCGACGGGGAAGAAACTCCAACCTTGGCCGACACACAACCCATCCACCGATCTATTCAGTGGAAGCAAGCCCGATCCCCACTCCCAAAGGTTGCATCACCCAGATCAAGATCCCACTCTTCTTGACAAAATTTGGCAATCGACTCTGGAAGATCATCGAGCTTCTTATGAAGATGAGCAAGGGACTCCAAGATTTTTTGATTTACAGCATCCTGAGAGTTAACCCGTCGCTTGAGGGAGGCCAACTCTTGATCTCGGGCATCCGAAGAGACCTTGAGAGCAACAACAAAGAGGGTGAGATTGAGATTATCTTTCAGAAGCTTGTCGAACTGATTAATAACGTTGGCTAAAGCATCACCGAGAGGATTGGACATATCATAAATGTCTTGTTGCATGGCATCCATGCATCTGAAGAAATTGGTTTGAACATGCAGGAGCTCATTATTCTGCTCCTTGATAAGACGAAGTAGTTCAACAAGAGATTGATTGTTGATATCAAGGTGTCGGGATAACTGCTCTTCCCGAATGGAATTTTACTCGAGAATAGTTATCTGATGTCCCGTCCGATCCAGAACCGATCAAACTCCTCCTGATGTTTTGCGAAATGAACACCAAGTATGCGGTGCTGCCGATTGGCATCAATAACATCGATAAGCACCTTAGTGGGAAAAGAGTGGTGAGGTTGAGAAGGATTCAACAGGTAGGGTGGGGGTGGTGGCGAAGATGTACTAGGTCGATCGGTAGGGGGGTCGGTGGGTGATGTGGGAGGATTCGGTAGGGGGAAATGAGGGATCGGTTGTGGTTAATGGAGTTTTCGGGAGATGGACGGGGTAAAGTAATCGGTGAAGATTGAGGTATGGGTTTCGGTGTTTTTTTAGGAGAGGGTGTGGGAGAGTGTTTGGGAGTTGATTGTGGTGAGGGTGTGGGAGAGTGTTTAGGGGTGGTAGAGAAGAAAAAAATTCGGACCGGGGAGGAGTTCAAATCATCTTCATTAACCAAGGAATAGGTTGATGAAGGTTTAGATGGGGTCCCCTTTTGTACAACCTCACCTTGTTGAGAAGGGGCGGAGGAGGTGGCTTGTGGGATAATAGATACCCTTGTCCCAAATGGGTTAATTTCAACAACTACCGATTTTTGAGAATCGGTAGGTAGTGTGTGTGGATTGGCTAGATGGGATTTTCTAAGCCTCTTAGAATAAGACTTAGGAGCGGATTTTGAGCTCCTTCGCTTATGAGAAGAAGGGCGCATGACTTGGGTAGCGTCCGAAGGTTGTTTCGGAGGCAGAGTCATGGAAGCAAAAGTGGAGGTACCAGTAGCCTTATGTTTCTTTTTCTTAGTGGCCACTGATTTAGCTCGGGGATGGGGAGTATGGGCTACCAAAGCAGGGGCAGTCGATGTCGCTTGAGGTCTTTCAGCCCCAAGGTGCAGGGGTGGACCCCACCGCGGATTGGGAGAGTAGAGAAAGAGTAACATACCTGGACTGAGCGGCTTGTCAGTAGCTGAGGGGCCCTTCTTGAGAACCATCTTGCCGACTCTTGCAACCAGAAGATCAAATATGATCTTTGGTTCAGGGAGGTGAGCATCGGGAGCCAAAGCCTCTTTCATCTTGAGGTTTATGATGAGAGAGATAAACCTCGGTAGGGCAACATGCGGTGAGCGAGGTGGAGAGATGACATTCATTATAGAGTCGAACACATACCTTGCGAAATCAATGCGGTGAAGAAACATTAGGGCATGGGCCAACTGTGTCATGTCAGACGGAGATTGATCCCACCGAGAAGTTTTTTTGGGAAAACAATGAATCAAATGCAAGAAAAAGAAGTTCCAAACACCCCCCTATATTCTTACGAAAGAGAGTGTCGGAACCCTTGTCTTTGTCGGAGGATAGGTAGTTGACAGCAGCAACCACTTCTTCATGTTCAGTGCACGTGGGAAAAGAGTCATAAGGAGAGAAGTCGGGAAGTTGAAGAGTTTCTCAGACATCATTGACCCCAAAGGTGAAGTCAGGCTCCGAGTCAGATAAGATGGAAGCAGATACCGTTTTAGTCTTAGAATCATAAACACATGTCAACCAAAAGTTCCCAAAGAACATTTTGCTCATCTTGGGGGTTGCAGTGAAGGCATATTGCAAGGGTGATCGTTGAAGGAAAAGAGAAACGTGATTGAACTCCAGGTGCTTGGAATCGAGGTCGAATCGAGCAATGTGGTTGCAGGATGGGAAGATGAGAGAGTCCCTGGTGAGTGGAACGTTCTTACTAGCCTTGGAGGACTTTGAAGATGCCATTGATGAATGATGAAAACTTGAAGTTGCAGGTTGCAGGTTTAAGGAGAAAGAGAGAGAAGTCGATGAAGATGGTGAGGTAAAAAGAAATAAGCTCGAAATTTAAATATGGTAGGAAAATTGAAAAAGGGAAGGTAAAAAAAAGGAGATGATGGGTAATAATGATTGGTGATATAGGTGATCGTGGGAAGTAGGAAGGTCGAAAAATGGTCGTTTCAGAGGCGTGGGATGAGCAAACGTCATGTCTCTGACATGACGTGTCAAATCATGACATGTGGCAGGTGGAGAAAGGATGAGGACAAAGGTGCCGAAGGATATGTGGATAAGAACAAGAACATCAGCCTGCCGAAATATTCGGTAGACAAAGGTCCTACCAAAGGTGTATTTTCGGTAGGTGGAAACAAAAGAAAGAAAAGGGTAACAACCGAATAAAGATTTCTGCAACTAGAAAATCTGCCGAAGGAAGAGGTCGGTAGGTGAGAGACTTACCGAATAGAGAAGTTAGGTAAGGGAAAGACTTACCGAAGATAGTAGATTTGATGGACGAAAAAGGTATTCGGTAGGAGAGACCTGCCGAAAGAGGGATATATGTGTTGGTAGATAGGAGACCTGTCAAAAACTTACTGAAACCAAGTTTCGGTAAGTAAAAGTCATATATACTAGCTATCTACCCACGCGATGCAGCGCGGGTGAATCACAATTCTGAAGCTAATAACTTATCTGACATTCATGTTTCTTGTTCATATTATTCTCCTTTTCTCTCAGTTTTTTTTATTGGTTAGTATGATTTAATTGCAAAACAGCTACAACCATAAAGTATGTTATTGACAACATATCTAGGAAAATAATCGCAAAAGTGCCGAGTTTCCAAATCCATATATTCACAACTCGTTAATTTTTTTGTTCGAAATTAATGACTAAACAAAATAGACATTACAGTCATATGTAAAAATGCACATCCGTAAATTCATAATATGATAAGATATGTGAAGCGTCAAATCCTTAAGCATGTTCTGCAAAAAAAAAAACATAATTATTCTAAATAAAAACTTATTATACCAGATGTGTAATAGTAATTAGCTTATTGTACCTTATTCATCACGTAAATTTTTTTTATAAACAATGTTTGATATGTAGACTCCAACATGATTGAAGTTTTTCATAGGTTTCACTAATACCTTTATATTGCCCGTGATATCCCTCTAGACAACAACAGATAAAGTTTGTCGTGTGAGAATATTGATTCAGGTGGATAAACACCTACGTCCAGATAGTTCTCAAGTTCTACCAAACATATCCGCGTTGTAGGGATCAAAACACTTCAACATTATATGAACTATCCATTTACTACAAGTTTGTAAACATTAATAATATTTTAATTCTAACTCTAATTTTCAATTATAATTAATGTAAGTATTAATCAATAAAAAAAAACCTTTTTTATAAGTTAAATGATGTTTCATGTTATAATTATATTTTAATCAATAAAAATCGTTTTTATATTGTCAACCAAAGAGTAAATTACAAATTTCGTCCCTATGGTTATTGAAAATTTTGGATTGGGTTCCCCAAACAAAATAATTACATGTGTAGTCACCATGGTTTCACTTTTGTTATGGATTTGGTCCCTTTCCTAACCCTACTAATTGTTTGTTCTATTGAATCAGGGGTAATATTGTCTTTTTAATTTTTTTATTTATAAACATAAAAAATAATATTATAAATAAACTTATGTGTCCAAGACTACCCTTGCCGGTGAAGGCGATCTCAGGCCACCACCCATTCCACTTTGTTAGATCACATATTTATTGGATTCAAGATCATCCAATCTGAAGACTGGAATCTGAAGCTAAAGCTAAAAACTCACTCTCAATATTAGTCTAATGTTAGTTTGTAATAATTGTCAAAGTTAATTAATTATATTTTATATTATTCATAATTATCTATTTATTAGATATTTTAGGTTATTATTGTTTTTAGATATTATGTTAGTTGCTATTAGGAAAAGGAGAGATATTATTAGAAAAACAAGCTAGAAGCCGATTTTTTATTCTAGAGAGAAAATAGAGAGAGCTTCAAAGAGAAAAACACAAATCAGTGTGATTTGTAATATGTGGATTTGGAAATCAATCAGGTTTGTTTGTTAAGAACTTGATTAAATAGGGACCGTCAATTGGTATCAGAGCTTTTACCAAATTGAAATAAAAAAAAAAATCAGACTTCGACACTGTGTTCTTCAAAAATAAAATCATTTTTGAGTTTTAGTGTGTTATTGGAGTTGAAATCGATCGGGCTTTGATCGAATAGTGTTCTAGATCGATTGGGTATGGTTTAATTTCAGTATTGCACTATAATCAATTCCAATTTTGTGATTTTGGTGTCTATAAGTTCACGAGTTCAAAGGTCACTGTTCAATCGATTGAATCTTCAAAAAGTGATTTTTTTTTAAGATCAAAAGCTTGTAATCTGTTCGAGAAGTGTTAGTGGTCCATTTGTCAAAATTTGGGATTGCTAATCGAAGTCTAGATATGTTAATTTGTGAATCAGAGTCATTTTTTGAAGCTGCAGGGATGAACTCGCGAGATTGAAGTATTGGGCCAGATTCAACTTTTAGTTTGTGCCAACTCCTCATTGCGCAAAGTAACTTTCGCGCCAGCTACTTTTAGCGCAAAGTAACTTTCGCGCCAGCTACTTTTAGCGAAAGGTAACTTTCGCGCCAGCGTCTTTTAGCGCAAAGTGTCTTTCGCGCCAGCTTCGTTTAGCGCAAAACTGAGATTTGCGCTACTGCCTAAGTATAAAGTGGTTGAAATTCACGCGTCTCTTTTGTGCCATCCTTGGTTAGCGCAAATTGTCGATTTTGCGCCAGCCTTGCTTAGCGCAAATTGTGTTTTGCGCCAGTACCTGACTTAGTCTTATTATTCTGTATTCATTTGATTTTATCTGGACTAACGATCAAGTACAAGTTCTTATTGAACATCTAATCAATCAGGATGACTTCAAGAGAAGTTCTAGCTATCGGAACTGACACAAAGCCACCAGCACTCTTCAGGGGAGAGTATGAGCAGTGGAAAGATCGGTTCATGGACTTCATAGAAAGACATGATTTGGGTGAATTTATCAGGAAATCTTTAGGGGAAGGAGTTATGCCACCTGTTATGAAAACTCGTACGGTTGGGACTGAGGAGATAATATATCAACTTAAGAATGATGAACTCGATGGTGATGATTTAAAAGAGCAAGAGTTGATTGATTTGCAAAGTCTTTCATTCTTCAAGGCATTCCTAATGAAATATATGTGAAGATTGACAGCTACAAAGCTACAGGCAAAGAGATGTGGGATCAACTGGAGAAAATGATGCTTGGTTCAAAAGCTGGAAACCAGTTCAAGATATCCAACTGCCTCAACAACTATGAAGAGTTCAAAGGTAGAGTTGGAGAATCTCTAGGAGAAACATATGACAGATTTGTGACCTTGCTGAATGATTTAAGCAAGAACAAGGTCAATAAATCACAGATAGAGCTGAATGTCAAATTCCTCAGCATCATCCAGCCTGAATGGAAAAGGTTTGCAAGACAGATGAAGCAAATAAAAGATCTGAACGATATTCCACTTCACGAGGTCTATGAAACCCTCAAGCAGAATGAGGAAGAGGTGGATGAGATCATGGATTAAAAGAGACAGTCTGAGAAAATAGTTGTTGATTCAATTGCTCTTGTTGTGAAGAAAAAGAAGAAGAAGATGATTGTGTCTGAATCAGAAGAGGTTGAAAGTGAAGCGAACTCTGACTCTGACGACTGTGAAAAACTAAAGCAGACTATGCTTATGTTTACCAAGGCTTTTCAAAAGAAGTTCTACAAAAATCCTAGCTCGAACAGTCAGAGGTATACATTTGGACCAAGCAACTATGTTCACAAGGAGAGATTTGAAGGAAAGAGATTAGAGGAAAGGAGGCCAGAAGAAAAAAGGTATAAAGCTGAAGATACCAAACATCTAGAACCTCCAACATGCTACAACTGTGGCAGACTTGGACATTTTGCCAAAGACTGCCGAAGACCCAAAGTCCGATACTACGACTACTACAAGAACAAAATGCTTCTATCCAAGCAATAGGAAGCTGGAAAGGCATTGATGGCAGAAGATGAGTTCTGGATAGATCATTCAGACCAAGAAGATGAAAATGAAGAGAAGGACGAGACAACACACCTATGCTTTATGGGCAAGATGGAAATAGAAGCTGAAGCTGATTCCGATGAAGACGATAATGAAGAGGCATGTGATTTAATTAAATCAGATTTATTAAATCAAATGCATGCCATGATGAAAAAACTCCAAGAATTAGAGTCGAAACTTAAGCGTGAAAAGGGTGTTATTAATGACAAAAAACAATCAATACAGAAACTTAGCGAGGATATTGTTGAGAAGAAAGTATTGATTGAGACTTTACATAAAAACATTGACACCAGCGCAAAAGAAAAGACCATAATTCATAAAGAGATTGCTGAAACAAATTTTAAATTGAGAATGTGTGAGTTTGATTTCAAAGAGCTTACGAGAATGTATTCTTCGCGTTCCGAAGAAAACAAATCTTTACTTGCAAAATTAAATGTTTTGGAAGGGAAGTTATACTCATTGGGTCAAACAGAACAAACCATTCATCTAAACAAACCCAAAGAGAATAAAGAGAGTTGGGGACTTGGTTATGAGAATCCTCACTACCTTAAAAATGGTATATCTGAAGTGCCTGCACTTTATAATTTTACATTCTTAAGTCTTTCTCAATGATACCCTTACCTTAAAATTTTATGGACTGGACTGTCTAAAGAGGATGAAGCCAAGGAAACCAAAAAACGAAAGAACACATCTAAATTTCAACTTCCATTTCGTTATGAGAAGTTGAATAGAAGTTATAGTTCTGTTCAATCAAAATCTCTTTCAAATGAGTTCTTTGAGAGTTATTCTGTAAAAGAAATGGAGGCTAAGCCTATTGAAGGTAAACTTTACGTCCCTCCTCTCGTTTTGGAAAGTAAAATTTCTGAACTTGAGAAATCTTTAGCAGATGAAAGATTTTTGATTGATGTTGAACAAAAAGTGTTTTCAACTGTGCTTAAGAATACTGTTCTTTCTAAATCAACAAAGGCTTTAAAATCTAATGATATGTTTGGTTTAACTGATGGAGAGTTTGATTTTCTAAACTCTGATGGTGTTTTGGATGATTGTATTGATCAATTTGATTTTAGTGCCAAACTTCCTAATCATTCGTCTTTTGTTGTGAATTCCTTTGGATTATCCAATATGTTTGAGAAAGGTGAATCATCAACGAAAGTTGATGAAACAGTTTATGTGAAAAATAAGAATGCAAAAGGTAAGAAGAAGAAATCTAAGCTTTCACAGAAACCGATCCCTACTGGTAAGCCAAAGAAGAAGCATTCATTTGTTTCTCAAAAATCTAACTCAAAAGTTTCAAATATTTCAGATATGAGCAAGAAAAGGCTTGGAGTTAAATCTAAGTGGCAACCAAAACAGGAGATTGACGAGACTGCTAAATCTTTTTCTAGTGTTGATTGTAATAAGACTACGACTAGTGAAGATGTTTTGATTGCGAATGTTGCTATTATAAAACCAAATCTTGTCGTTTCTCACAAGAAAATATTCTATGCAACAATTATTCCAGTTACGTCTGTTTGCTAGAAAGTCTTCATATTATGATAAACATGATTATGCTTCTTGTCAAGATTCTGATATTTGGTTTGGCACATATCATGTACACTCTTATCATTCTAATTCTTCATTTGATTTTTAAAAGCAAAGCGGACCCAAATTTCAATGGGTGCCAAAATCATGTCCTAACATTGTAGTTCCCATTTATAAGTGGGTACCTAAACCTCTTGTTTTGTAATTTCTAATGTGCAGACACGCCATATGTGGTACTTGGATAGGGGTGTTCCAAGCATATGACCGGGCAGAAAGGTCTGTTGACCAACTATACAGAAAAATACTGCGGAACAGTTCGATTCGGTAACGATCAGTTTTCACCTATTCTGGGGTATGGTGATATGGTACACGACAAAGTCACGATTAAGAAGGTGAGCTATGTTGAAGGCTTAGGACACAACCTTTTCAGTTTAGGCCAGTTCTGGGACAAAGGCTTAGAGGTAAATTTCAAGGCCAAGAGGTGTTCTGTTCGCACTGAAGAAGGCAAGGAACTTTTGGTCGGCACTCGAATGTCCAACCTCTACACAATTAATTTTTCAAACGTCCAGACTGACAAGCAGGTATGTCTACTCTCAAAAGCCTCGATGCAACAAAGTTGGTTATGGCATCGATGACTCTCTCACCTCAATTTTCGGTACATCAATAAACTGGTCAGTGGAAAGTTAGTGAAAGGACTTCCTGAGCTAAAGTTTGTCAAAAAAACATATGTATGCAGCGTGTGAAAAAGGTAAGGTGAAGATAGCTCCGCACAAACCAAAGCCTGAACTGAGTACCAACTTTCCACTAAAGTTGTTGCATATGGATCTCTGTGGTCCGATGCGAACACAAAGCTTAGGCGGAAGAAGTACATATTAGTTGTCGTGGACGATTATTCGCGATACACGTGGGTCAAATTTCTACGTTCAAAAGATGAGACGCCCAAAGTACTCATCACATTTTTGAAGACGACCCAGGTGAATCTGCAGAAACCATTCAAGTTTCTCAGAACTGACAACGGCACAGAGTTTAAGAACAAAACAGTCGAAGAATAACTCGAATCGGTCGGGATTTCACATCAATACTCTGTTGCACGTACGCCTCAACAGAATGGAGTGGTCAAAAGGCAAAATCGTACTCTAGTCGAGGCCGCTCGAACTATGCTAAGCCAATCTGACTTACCTCTAATTTTGTGGGCCGAAGCTGTATCGACTACGTGCTACACTCAGAATCGTTCCATGATACACCACAGATATAAGAAGACTCTGTATTCGTTAATCAACAACCGAACACCAACAATTAAATATTTTCATATATTTGGGTGTAAGTGTTATGTTCTAAACAACAGAGAGAGTCTGAACAAGTTCAGCGCTAAGGCGGATGAGGGCATCTTTATTGGCTATTCCTCTACATCTACTGCATACCGTGTATACTTGAAGAAGTCAAAGACTGTTGTTGAAAGTGTCAACGTTACATTTGATGAGGAGATGGCTTCTGAGCACGTTTGTTCAGAACCCGTGATAACCGGAGTACTAGATTCTGGGCAAATCAGTCCAGAACCTGTGTCTCAAGCGAACAAATCAGATGGGGCATCAACGTCTACTAATCATTTATCTGATTTAGATTTATTATTTGAACTATTTTATGATGAATTTCTTGGATCTAAAGTAACCAAATATGTTGTGGTTGACAGGATGGAAGACTCAATGACTACTCATCCAACCATTTCAGATATTTCTACTTAATCCGACTCCCTATTCAACAAGGAGTTCAAGTTCAAATACCTACTCCGACAGTTGAAGCTGTGACCAATAATGAAGAGACAGAAGTTGCTGAATTAGTAGGGTGTTCTGTAAGGACTGATCTACAGACTGACCAAGCTGTACCTACTGAGACTTCTGCACCTACTACTTCAACTGAACCCCTCATTCCTACTGAACAACCTGTAGAAGATAATAGTGGATTCATATATGATGATATTGATCTATGTACATATAATCCACTCCCTCATGAACACAAATGGACCAAAGAGCACCCGATAAGCCAAATCATTAGAGATCCAACAAAACCGGTGCAAACTAGGTCTGCTTCTATGAATATGTGTATGCATGAATTCTTTCTAAGCAAGATCGAGCCTACTCGCGTATTAGAGGCCCTTGCTGATTTCGATTGGGTGACTGCAATGCAAGAAGAGCTGAATTAGTTTGAAGCACTTAAAGTCTGGAGACTCGTACCCAAACCTCAAGGTAAATCTATTATCGATACGAAATGGATTTTCAAAATCAAGAAAGATGAAGATGGTACTGTTATCAGAAATAAAGCAAGACTTGTTGCCAAGGGATATAGGCAAGAGGAAGGAATAGATTACGACGAGACTTATTCTCCAGTGGCGCGTTTAGAGGCAATTCGGATGTTTCTGGCCTACGCAGCCCACAAGAACTTCACTGTCTTTCAAATGGACATGAAGACAACATTTCTGAATGGCATACTCAAGGAGGAAGTCTACGTCTCGCAGCCAGAAGGCTTTGTTAATCAAGTGAAACTGAATCATGTATACGTTCTCGACAAAGCACTTTATGGACTGAAACAAGCTCCTCACGCCTGGTATGATGTCTTATCTCAGTTTTGGGTCAAGTCACGTTTTACAAAAGGTACGGTCGATACCACTTTATTCTTTAAAAGGGACAAAGCCGATATCATTCTTATTCAAATATATGTGGATGATATTATTTTTGGCTCTACAAATCCTAAATACTGTAAGAATTTTTCAAACCTCATGGTGCCACGTTTTCAGATGAATATGATGGGACAGATGAATTTCTTTCTCGAATTAAAAGTCAAACAATTTTCATTGGGGATTTTCATCAATCAATCTAAATACATTCTTGATATTATTCGGAAGTTCAAAATGGAAATTGTAAACCGATTGGTACCCTAATGGCACCTGGTACTAAGACTGGCACCGATCCTTCTGGAAAGGTTGTTGATGTTAGGACTTATAGAGGAATGATAGGTTCTTTGATGTATCTTACTTCCAGTAGGCCAGATATAATGTTTTCTACATGTTTATGTGCTAGATATCAAGCCAATCCTAAAGAATCCCACGTGTCTGCAGTTAAGCGCATTTTTAGGTATCTGAAGGGGACTGCGGATCTTGGTCTGTGGTATCCTGAAGATACTAGCTTTGAACTAACAGCATATACAGACGCAGATCATGCTGGTTGCATGCTAGACAGGAAGAGCACGTCAGGTCATATACAATTTCTCAGTGATAAACTCATCAGTTGGACATCGAAGAAGCAATTATGTGTCTCAACTTCAACGACCGAAGCAGAATATGTGGCTTCTGCTAGCTGCTGTTCTCAGGTTATGTGGATGAGAACGCAACTGCGAGACTATGGTTTTCACTTCAACAATATCCCGATATACTGTGACTCAAAGAGCGCTATCGCGATAAAGGCTAATCCTATTCAGCATACAAAGACCAAACACATTGATGTCAGGTATCATTTTATAAAAGATAATGTCAAAAAAGGGACAATTGAACTTTTCTTTTTAAAAACTGACTATCAGCTTGCAGATTTGTTTACCAAACCTTTAGACGAAAAGAGATTCACCTTTCTTGTCTCTAGACTTGGTATGCTAAATCTTAAGACATAATCAGTGGTTACCTATTAAAAGTTTTCTTATTGTATATTTTTTCATCATTTCTTTATCTTAAGATGTCTGCACTTTTCTTTTCTGTTCATGATCTTAGAGGGAGTGTGAGACAAAATTCATAGATGATCAATGTTATTTTGAAGAGAAGCATATATAATTTCTGCATTTACTTTTCTGTCAAATTTTTGTAATGCATGATTTTAGGGGGAGCTCTTCAAGTCAAAGGAGTATGGAAATGACTTCTGATTACTTCAGATCAGAACTCATACTTTAATTGTTTTACTGCTTTTTGTCATTTTAATTTATGTGAATAAAGTTGCTTTAACTACGACTTAAGACTTTTGCAGTTTGAGAGATGCTTACAAGATCACATCTTTATGACTTTAAGTTTGACTTCATGAGATGTAAGATAGCACGTCAAGGTATAATTCTTTATCTTAATCTCATATATGGTTGAAAGAAGGACAACTTTCAATCATAGAAAACATTGTTCTTAAATGTTCAAACCACTTTCCGATTTTCAAACCGATTTCATGAATTGTAAGTGTGATTTTAAACGTTTTCAAGATCTACTTTGTTCTTTAACTGATATAGTTAAACCATTTTGAGCATCACATGCTTTCTAGGAAAACATGGGATTTCATTGTGCTAGGACTTAATTGAATTTCTATGGAATCACGTTAACCAGTGATTTCTACCCAAGAAGTTAATCCATAGTGATTGAGTGTGAGGAGTTCAAAAGAAATAAGTGTGGGTTGTGTGTTGAGGTATAATGAAAAAGAGAGTTTGGTTAGAGTGAGTTTAATGGTTAAAGGAATGAGGGTGTGAGAACAGAGTTAAAAGAATATCAGAACTCTACACCAACTTTTTCTGAGCAGGGCAGCCACAATTCTAATGTATCACAACTCTTTGGTGAACATTATTGAAACAGACATCTAGCCCATGCCAACTCTTGATCAAACTTCACCACCCACTCATTTTCTTCTAAAAAAGAAAGTGTTTCATATTTCAAAGGGGACTCAACACATAATCTATCTAATTTTCATTTGGAAAATCTGGATATTGAAAAGAAGGAAGTCTGTCCCACCTTCGCACTTCAATTATGCACATCGAGTTTGTGTTTATACTTACTGTTGTCTCAGTGATTTACACATTGAGCCTATAAGCAATCATCAAGTACTTAATTCTTTCTATCACATGCACGAAGACACAAGGAATTTGTTTCTTTGTCATAACGTTCATAGAAATTGCCTTTGTGGTGTTTCGATGATTGAATGGAAGCCCTGGGGGAGTGACAATCAAAAAGCTCCTTTCCATTGTGCACTCGTTACACACAGTGACTTAGTGTTACTGACAGGAATTTTAACTAATTCATTTGTTTATTCAGGTGTTACACGATTATTTTGTCTGGATTTGCAAAGATCTGGATAAATATCTTTTGGATTGACGAATCAGAAGCTCCGTATGAAAGACATTTCTTGCTAAAAGTTTTGATGAAATCGTTGCTCTTTTCATCAAAAAGGGGGAGAAGAGCTAACCAAGAAATGAAAGAGATCAAAAGTTTAGAGAAATTTCCAAGATCAATTTCTGTATCTGATTCAATTTGTTTCAATAATTTTTATCCCAGCCTAACTTAAGTTTACATAGTGGCGACTGAATACATTTGGTAGATCACTTGGATTCTTCCTCTTCGCTCTCCAATGCCACGATCCATTAGAGTTTCAGGTTCTTATTTTTCCCTCATTTATATAATGGAGACATATAAATGAGGTACATGGCTAATTGCCACTCTTGAGAACTAAACATATTTAGGATAGAGAAAGAATACAAAAAACGTTAGATCTATGCATTCTTGTAAATCTCAAATCTGTATTCAGTTTTTTGCATTTACTATATTATAAAAGACAAAATTTGGTGCATCGACATGACCATATTGTTCTTTTTTCAAATAAAAACAGGAACAATTGTTGGGGCAAAGTGAATAGTCCGGGCCAAAGGCCTGGGATACATTTTACAAAAAAAAACAATTTTTGGGGCAAAGAGAGGTACCTTACTACGCAGAGTAGAGGACAACAACTTCAACCGATCTACCCGAGCACAGATCGTTGATGTAGAGCTGATGTTCTTGTAAAGCTAAAGAGAACAAAAGAAACAAAGGTGGTGAACTACAAAATCAAAATCAAAATGAAAGTAAAACTCAACATGTTACCTAGAGATGGTATTTTGGAGCTTGGGAGCTTACAAATGATGTTGGGTTTTAGAAAATGGAGAAAACCAAACCTTCTACAATGTGTTATATGCTAGAGATGATTTGAAACCATTCAATATAGTTGTCCTGGTACATCAAACTGGTAAGAAAAAAAAGAGCCTCTTCTTCAAAAGTAACCCATGTAAGTTACCTCTTCAAAAAAGCTTTTTCCTTAAAAAAACAACATCTTTAAAAAAGTCAACCTGATCTTTCAAAAGGACCTTTGAACCTACCATAGTAGAACAACATTGGGAGCATACAAAATTTGGAGATCCTCTCTTTTGCAGATTAAAGCTTGAAGAGAGTAGAAAACTTTTCTCAAAAAACAAAAGAATTATGTAAACCTTCTAATTTAGTGGTGGGTGAGCTAAAAGTAGCCTGTACTTCTTTGTATGCCTTAAGAACTTGTACATTATGGTTAAACACTTGTAATTCATAGTTTTTTGAAAATCATGCTTAAAATCATTGTACCTCATGCTTGAAGAGTTGTCTTTAAGAGTTTGATATGAATGCATTATAAAGTAGTATAGATATTACTCAAAATTTAACATACCTAAGGATCCAATTAGAAAGTTGAACCTAGTTTCATCAACTGGTTTAGTGAAGAGATCGGCCAACCGAAAATCAGCTGGAATGAAGTGAAGTTCAATATCACCTTTGGAGATATGATATCTGATGAAGTGATATCTGATATCTATGTGCTTGGATCTGGAATGAAGCACAGGGTTGTTTGCAAAAGCTATTGCACTTGAGTTATCACACAGAATTAGGACTTTGGAGTAGAACAAGTTGTAATCTTGAAGTTGATTTTTCATCCACAAGATTTGAACACAACAACTTCCAACTACAACATATTCAACCTCAACAGTAGAAGTGGAGACTGAATGTTGCTTCTTGCTAGACTAGATAACTAAATTTCCACCTAGTAATCGGCAACTGCCAGTTGTGTTCTTTCTGTCTACTTTAGATCTTGCAAAGTCAGAATCTGAATACCCGATTAGATCGAAACCTGAGTCTTTGGGATACCAAAGACCCAGATTCATGGTACCTTTTAGATACCGAAAGAATCGTTTTGCAACAGCCATATGAGATTCTTTAGGATTGGCCTGATAACGCGCACACAGACAGGTAACAAACTTAATACCTGGTCTGCTAGTAGTAAGATAAAGAAGAGAGCTAATCATTCCTCTAAAATTAGTGATGTCAACCGATTTTCCATCGGAATCAGCATGAATTTTAAGAGGTGGTGCCATTGGAGTTGTCGTGGGACATCAGTTTTCAAAAATAAATTTCTTGAGGAGATCACGGATATATTTTCTTTGATTTATAAAAATTCCCTCAGAAGTTTGTTTTGTTTGAAGATCTAAAAAAATGAAAGCTCTCCCATCATGCTCATCTCATATTTACTTTTCATGAGAGAAGCAAACTCTTGACAAAAAGATTTGTTAGTAGCACCAAAAATGATATCATCCACATAGATTTGAACAAGAATAATATTACCTTTGGTCTTCTTGAGAAAAAGAGTATTGTCAATCTTACCTCTGGTATACTTGGTGGAGAGAAGAAAATCAGACAGAGTGTCATACCAGGCACAAGGAGCCTGTTTGAGACCATAGAGAGTATTAATCCCAGAAATAGTGTAAACAATATGACAATCAAATCAATCAACCTCCACTTTCATTTCAATATGAGAATCGATACACAGAGTAAACTAGAAACTTTCTCTCTCTATAAGATATGCGCACAACACTCTGATGACAATTATGATTCAACTACTAGAACTACACGCACACAACTAGCCATATACCTATTTAAACACACGCACACAAAAACACTTACAAACACTATTACATTGACTTTTGACTTTTGACTTTGACTATTATTACAAAAAGACTTTGACTTTCATGCTTAAGAGTAGACTTGAGCTTTGACTTGCTTGACTTCAGTCTTCAGATTTCATGATCTTGCATCCAACAAATATGTGCACTAACATTCTCCCCGTTTGGATCAAGATCATCTGTAAAAAATTTTGCAATAGAAACTCTCTCTTTGATTAGTCTTTAGCAACTTTATCTCCCCCTTGTAGAATTCTTTCTGCAAAGATCTTCTTCAAAAAGATAAACATTGAAGCACAAACTCCCCTTTAAGCTCAAAAACAATCTTCAAACTTACTGTAATCTTCCCAAAGTCAGTGAATAACATCTTTTACAAACAGATTTAACATTTTACTCAAAGGTAATAAGAACCTCTTTCAGACATCGGAAAGAAATTATCTTTAGATTTAGCTTGGTTTGCTTCAGCAAATCTATCTTCAAAGAATGATTTACAGTAAATTTCAGCTTGCTTTCAGAAATCTTTGAATTTGCTCTTTCAAACTTGTACAAACTTCACACAAAGTTCATTCTTTGACAAAATCTTTTAGTAAACTTTTCTTCAAGTACTTTCTTTCACAGTCATTACTTGAAATTAACTTTCTACTTCAAACACTTCTTTGAACAAATCTTCTCCATTTCTTGAATTTCTCCCCCTTTTTGATGACTGGACCATTGAAATCATCAAACTTTCACAAGAAATGTCATGTACCAATCTGATCTGACCACTGATCTTTCATCACTGCGCCTCTGACTATTTTTCGATACAAAAGATATTCATCCGAATCTTTTCAAATTCAGACAAATTATGAGTGTAACGCCTGTATCAACAAATGAATTAGTTAAAAATTTCTGTCAGTAACACGAGGTCATTGTGTGTTACGAATACACATTGGAAAGGAGTTTTTTGATGTCCACTCCCCCAGGGCTTCCATTCAATCATCGTATAACACAAGGTTAAACTATGAACGTTACGACAGAAAAACAAATTTCATGTGTGTACGTGCTTGTGTATGAAAGAATTAAGCATATGATGATTGCTTTTCTTAGGCTCAAAATTGTGTAAACCATTGAGACAACAATAGTAGTACACATACTCGATTGGCATGATCGAAGTGCGAAGGTGGGGCAGACTTTCTTCTTTTTCAATATCCACATCTTCCGAATGAAGACGGGATAGCATATGTGTTGCATCCCCGTTAAAAATTGAAACATCTTCTTGTTGAGAAGAAGATGAGTAGTTGGTGGGGTTATAAACAAGAGTTGGCATGGGCTAGTTGCTTGTTTCAATGATGTTCACCAAAGAATTGTGAAACAATCACAAATGTGGCTACCCGACTCAGAAAAATTTGGTACAGAGTTTGATATTCTTTTACTCTGTTCTCACACCCTCTTTCTTTTTATCATTAAGCTCGCTTCTAACCAAACTCTCTTTTCATTTTACCTCATCACACATACCCACACTCAGATATTTTGACTCTTCGCCTCTCGATCACTCAAGGATTAACTTCTTGGGTAGGAAACACTGGTTAACGTGAATCCATAGAAGTTCTGTTAAGTTCTCACACAATGAACCCATGTAGTCCTATAAGCATAATGTTGTTCAAATGGTTTAACTTTTTAGTTAAAGCACAAAGTACATGTCAGATGTCAGTATGCTCATTAAGATAAACATGAAGATTTGAGCATTTTTAATCATGAAGATATTTCAAAACAAGTATATTGAAATGAATACAAGAAACTTGTTTGAAAATCTGACATTGTATAAAAAGATCATTATGAATGATGTATCATGAAAAGCTTAGGTCATGAAAAATCGAATTTTGTCCATACTGAAAATGTATGATTCCCAATCAATCAAGCAATTCAATCATGAATGTAACAATCAAAGTATATTTCTAGAGAGAGAGTAGAGAGAGAAAGTTTCTTATGTCATAGATCTAACAATATACATACAATGCTTAGAGTTACAAGATTACAAACAACAAAGCTATTTATACCAAGGAACTAAACACAAGCTTAACCACAAAGCTATACAAGACAATCTCACAAGACTAAACACCATATTGACTTTACTAACTTTGACCTTGTTGACTTATCTTGACTTGACTTTTCTCATTAAATCTTGGATACAATAAAATACACTAACAATCTCCCCCTTTGTATTCAGGATTTAATAAAAATTTGACACTAGTCTTCAACGCTTGATTCTTCAACTTTTATCTTTGATGGCTTTGAACTTTGAAATTCTTTCTGTAGTTGTTGAAGAATATTGAAAAGTCATTCACGATTAGCATCTTTGAATAGTCAACAAATCTTGTAGACGAACCATTTGAAGTCTTGAAACAATATTTGAAAACTTCTTTAAACTTCTTTAGAACTTTGAGGAATCTTTGACAAATTTGTATCTTCATCTCTTGTAATCTCTTATCAGTCTTCAAGCAAACAAACTTTCACGAATTATCTGAATTTGTCTTTGAATCATCTTTATTTCTTCAGAATCTCTCCGCAAGTCTTTTTGACTTTGACATCTTCTTTGATGACTTTGAAATTGATCTTTGTAGATGTATCCCCCTTTTTGATGATTGTGAGCATCATGATCATCAAAACATCTTCAATTTCAACATTCTCTTTGATCATCCCCCTTTGTATTGAACGTAACAATCTCCTCCTTTATGATAATTTGACATTTTCCATCCTTTGATCTGAGTATCTGAATCATGAACTGTATATACCCGAATCTTTTCATATTCAGATATAATGAGCTTGGTAACCCTGATTCAACAAATGAAACAATTAGGAGTGCCTGTCAGTAACACGGAGTTACTGTGTACAACGAATGTACAATTTATGGAGCTGGTTTGATGATGACTCCCTAGAACTTCCATTCAATCATTGAAAAACACAAGGTTTATCTATGAATGTTCTGACAGAAAAACAAATTTTCTGTGTGCTCGTGCTTGTGTATGAAAGAATTTAGCACAATGATTGTGTTTCATAAGGCTCAAATTATGTAAATTGTTGAGACAACAACAGGTATTACACAAACTCAATGTGCATGACAAAGGTGCGAAGGTGGGGCAACTTTCCTTCTTTTTCATTATCTAAATCTTCCGAATGAAGAATAGATAGCAGATATGTTGCGTCCCCAAAGAAAATGAAACATTTCTTTGTTAATAAAGAAACGAGTGGTTGGTGAGGTAATTGCAAGAGTTGGCATGGGCTCACTGCCTGTTTCAATGATGGTCACCAAAGAATGTGAACCAATCAGTAGATGTGGCTGCCCAACTCAGAAAGTGGTTGGTGTAGAGTTTTCATATTCTTTTAACTCTGTTCTCACACCCTCTTTCTTTTTAACGTTTAAGCTCACTTCTAACCAAACTCTCATTTCCATTTTTCCGCTCAACCGGATGAGTTATCTCCCCCACTCTTTGATTTTGACCCCTCACCCCTCAATCACTCTAGGATTACTTCCGGGGTAGGAAACACTGGTTAGCGTGAATCCATGGAAGTTATGTTTAAGCTCTCACACGAATCCCATGTAATTTGTCCTAAAACAATTTATTTGAACGGTTAAGCACAAATAAGATAACACTGTCAAAACGTATGCTCATTAAAGATATGAATGAAATTTGAGCATTTGAACAATGAAGATCTCTCAAAACAAGGATATTGAATGAATGACTTGAAATCAAGAGAATTGTTTTGAGAATCTGACAATGTATCAATCAGATCAAATTAAATGGTTAGGGTATCAAAGAATTGGATATTTTGTTTATATGAACGAATATAAACAATTTTGCAATGAAAGCACAAATTTGGAAATGATAATTGATGCTCAACAATATTTGAAAGCAAACGGGAGTATTACCATCGAAAAATTGTTTCTTTATGAGACATGGTAATAACAAATTAAAATGAAGTACTGAACCGGTGTGTATGAATACTTTACAGTATATAGACAAGATAATACGCAAGTATTGATCTTTTGAAACACATGGTCAATTAAACATTGAATCTCAAACTTGAAAAACATTTAAAATCACACTTCTAAATTCATGAAACTTTTTGAGAATAGAGAAGTGGTTTGAACATTTCAGAAATCGTTTTTCATGCTTGAAAGTTGTTCTTCTTCCAAACAATCAAAGATCTAAGATTAGAATATACTTACTTTTAATCTCCCCCTCAAATAATGATAAAATGATTTAAGTCTATTAAGCTCCCCCTGGATATTTGCAAAATATCCATGTCTGAACATTGAAGAATGGGTCCTGATCTGTCATGTGATCAGAAGCCACAGTCTTTTACATTAAAGTTCGGGTTCTAAACCAAAGTGTTTAGAAGCCATCGTTCTTTTCTCCCCTTTAAACCTTGGGTGCCTGCAACACAGTTTTAGCTTTTGGTACCCACTGGTATTTGGGTCTTGATGAGTTAGTTGCAGTTCTTGTGGGGTTTACATAATATGAACCATACCAGTAATTTACAAAATTTTTACTTACAAAGTCATGTACTCCACAGTAAGAACATCAAATCTTCTTTTGAGAAACCCTGATCAAGTGATTAGTTGAGTAAAACATATCAGGATGAACAAAAGATTTACCTTTGTGTACACTATTCCTTTTAGCTTTTGATGTGGATATAGATACTTTGTCATTCTTCTTCTCTTCATCTGAAGAACTCTTCACTCTCCAGACCATCTGATTTTTCTTAGAATTCTTTCCAAGAGATTTTATATAAAAGTTTGTTGAACCATCAACATATTTGTCATAGAATAGATTAGATGGTATGATCTGATTTGATTTGACATTGATTGATTTGACACTTTTCTTTTTCAAAACATTTTTGTCATGAATAGAACTTGAAGCTGTTTTGAAAGAACAGACTGATTCTGTTGAGTTATCAACAGGTGATTGACTAATCACATCAGCTGTAATCTTTTCTGATAAATTGACGTTTGCAGCTTCTAAGTCTTTTATCTTTTTGGTCAAAATGTTTCTTTCAACATTAAGTGTGTCAAACTTCTGTTTCAAATCAGATCTGCCCTTCTGTTCTTTTTGGACATCTGAAGATAGGACAGTTATTTTGGATTGGAGCTTTGATATTTCAGATTCAAAATGTAAACGTTCTTGCTCAAAATCTTTTTGTAAGTTCTTGGTTTTATCAGAAATTTCATTGAAGATCCCAACATTTCTCTTTCCATATTTGAAAGTGCAAGAATCTACTAAATCGTAGAGAGAGAAAGTAGAGAGAGAGTAGGAGCGCCAAAATGTAACTGTATATTCAATATGATCTCCAAAGTTACAAAACAAAGGCAACAAGGGGACTTAAATACCCCTAGTCTTAATCAATACAGATAAGCACTCTAAACACAGATAAGACTAAGGAAAATAAATACAATGATTATTACAAAATAAGTCTTAACAATCTCCCCCTTAGTAATCATTGGCGCTCTTCTCTTTGACAAAGACGATTTAAACCAAGCAAAACTTCCAAGCATCTTAGAGTTGAGCGTAACATGAACCTCTCACCAATTGTATTCAAAGTATTCTTGAGAAGTCTAATCTCATCATTATCAATTTGATACAAATTTCTTCTTGTCTCCAAAATCTTCTTTCAGCATCCTTTAAACGTTGTTCCAACTGTAGCTTGATCACCTTCAACGTTCCATCAGAGTAATGGTTAATCTCTTCAAATCTGAGGAAGCATTTCTGACTAGAAGCATTCCTGTATATAACTCCATATGGATTCTGAAGAATAGTGAATAAGGAATATGAGTCAATGTTCGGCAAGCTACGTTCAGGTCTTTGAAGATTTACCACTGGTTGAAAACTTTCAGCAGCCATTTGAAAATCAAAAACTCTGTAGAATCTGATTTGGCACCGAATAAACCTTTTGATCACAAACAGTGCTTGAGAGATATCTTGAGTTCTATGATAAAGATCCCTGAAATGATTATAAAGAAACTCAATGTCATCAATAGATAGATCACCAAAATCTGCCTCCGAGAAAATATATATCTTGCAATCTCTTCTTTCCACTTCAAAGTCTGGATACTAGATATTGACAAACTTATTTATCGTGACACTCATAACTCGGACAATCAGATGCGGAGAAGAAACGAGATTCTTTCCACGGCGCTGACACTTGATGAACATTAAGTACTCATACTGATATTCGTCTGACTCCTTTTCTACACCAAGAATTGCATGAATGTTGATCGGTCTTCTTCTAGAAACAAAAATATTATTCTGAGAGTCTTCTAGAAAAGTCGATCTTATCCATGAACCCATATGCCGTTGTTGCAAACTTCTTAGTCTCTGCTGTCTAGACAAAGTTGGTCCTTCTTCTAGGATGGTCGGTGGAATCACAGGTTCCGAAGGAGGAACATCAGCTTGTGCTCTGGACGGCTGACCAACTTCAAATGTGCTTGAAGGAGCAGTGGTAATCGGAGTTGTACCTTCAACAGGAGTAGAAGAAGTAGGAACAGTTTCAGGACCTTGAGTTGCTTCAGGAATCTCATCATGAGAAGGAAGATCTCTGTACAGCAAGTCTGCAATTTCTTCATCTTTAGCATCCATAAAAACAGAATAATCTTCAGTGTCAGATATCACAACTATATCCTCATACTCTTCTTCTTTAACCATACAAAGCTTCTCGTATCTGATGTTATCATCATCGTCTGAGTTGATCTCAATGAATTTTGGAAAGAAGGATCTCATGTCATTTGCAATCTCAGAATCATCCAGTACTACTGACTTTGGTGCAAAATCTGGATCTTCATATACAACAATTTGCATGTTGTTCTTAATATTCTGCTCAGAAATATTCAGCACATTTGACATGGAAGATAAATCAGAACTTTCTATCATAACATTCACAAGATCTTCAATATTGCAGTCTTGAACATTATCAGCACACTTTTCTCTGTCAACTGCCTCTTCTTGAGTTTGATCTTCTCTAGCTGAAGACCCTTCCACTCTTTGTCTCTTGGTCATCTCCCCCTCATGACCTTGATGTTCGGGATCATCTTGGTCATGTCGCCTTTTATGAGACGAACCTGCTTCAGTTCTGCAATTCTGTTCATGAAGATCAAACCTGTTGATAGTTCAGAGAAGGCTTGAGTCATGAAAGATTTGAGATCAGCAAAATTTGTTCGAACTTCAGATCTGAAAGAGTTGAACTCTTTAGATAATGCAGAAATCCTATCAGAATCACACGTAGGAGCTGGATGCGGAGTTGGCTGGAAAGTCCGCAGCAGAGAAATCAAATCTTTATCTTGTTGTTCTGGCGGCGACATAGAAAGAAGACGAGCATAAAGCATATCCGATAATTCTGAGATAGAAAGATCTGATACTGGAATGCTTGATGATACTGGAGGACAAGTTGTTGTAGAAGGAACCGAAGAAGAAAATCCAACTGACTGTATAAACGGTGGAGGAAGTGGAATAGATACGATTGCAGGAACAGTAGAATTGATAGCAGAAGACGGTTCTCGAATAACTACCCCAGATGGGCGTCTGAAAGGAATCTCCGGCGGAATCATAGAAGTATCAATCTCTGGCATCTTACCCTTGAAAAGAGTCTTTAATTTCTAAACTTGTGCCTCTTTCTCAGCATCAAAACGATCAGACATTTGACGAATGATGTCATTCAAAGTCGTAAACTTTGCAGTTGATTCTCGAGCTTGAACCAAAGAAGGCTCAACAACTGAAGTGACAGTAGCCGAAGAATGAATAGCCGAGAGAGAAGTTGTTGGTCCTTGACTCTGCAACTGAGTTGTAGCATTAGCAAAGGCTAAGTCTAACTCGTCCACCTGAAAATCAGCAACTGCAGGATTGATAGACACAAATTCGTCTTTAGACATAACGTCTTCTTGAACATGCACTTCTGGTTCCTTGAACTTCCTTTCATAAACAAGAACACCAGGTTGGTCACCGTCATTACCATCATTACCATCAGTGTCATCATCTTCATCTCCAGCAGTATTATTACCAGCATCTGCATCTCTATCTCCATCTCCATCAGTAGTATCGTCATCAGTAGTAGCAGAATCATCATGGACAGCAGGTTTAGTGATAATAGCAGCAAGAACATCATCTATTTGTTGATCGACAACAGGTGCTTCAAACTCTTGTTCGGAAACATCTACTTCAACCTCTTGATCAGCATAAACAGATGAAGCTTGTTCATCATGAGACGGTTCAGCTTGATCATCTGCCAAAGAAAGATCATTCTCCAGACAATATTGAATTATGCTGTCATCAGATGGATCAGCATAATTCATAATGAGATCTTTAGGAATCGGCATGGAATATTCGAAAGACTGCTTCGGTTTCTGAATGTACGTCATTTCAGTATCAGGAATCTGAGGCCAAGACAGTCGATGAGGGATAGCCGGATTACTTATGAGCATACTGCGAACGATGAGCTTCATATATCTGATAAAGGGAATGAACTTGCGCTTGTTATGAGTAAGCTTTTCTTGCACCCTCTCCGAAAGTTCGGTCCATAAAATATACGTATAGTCGACATGCAAGTCATAAACGACTGCATGGAACAACCGGAGATAATGCAGACTTGCATTGTCCGTGCCAGAGTGTTTCGATGTAAGGCACCAGTTGAGAATGAAGAACAATGCATACCATACTGGAGGTAGATTTGATTTATCAAAATCACTTACTCTATTCAATGCACCAAGTTTCCCATATTACGAATTCCTTCTAGAACATCCAATTCAGAAGGGAAGCTGTCGTAAGATGTATGCCCTGGTCTGGAATTTGGTTCAGGAAGATCCAGAATGAGACGAAGAAGCTTGTAAGATAGAAACGAGTCAAACTGGTCAATCTGCAGATAAAAACGATGTGTACGAACGGACTCATTCTTTGTAATTGAATGCCATGCTTGCTGAAGATACACTTCAGGAACATCAGCACAAGAAGTGAGAGCCCTAGCAAGCGGATGTCCTTTGAGAATTGCGCGAATCACCGGATGTATCTTTATCTTGTCAAAGTCTATGTAGTAGTTCTTTGGCTTGTAGGGAAGCATGTACATCATGATTGGAAAAACATCGTTCGGTGTTCGGCGTGACGCAGTAAGATTCGTCCCGACAGAAGGAACAGACGGCATCGGCGTCTTGTGAGAAGCACGATCAGATGGGTCATCGAGAATAACATTCTCGTCTTGAATCACGGGATCAGTATTGGTTTGAAAAGCCATTGAATAACCTGGAAAACAAAAATGAAGAAAAATTAGACAAGGAAAGAAACCACAAAAATGAAAAAAATTCTAAGTTTGGTTTGCGCTACAAGGGAGAAACGCAAACTAAGGTTTGCGTGATGAACTAGAGATGCAAAGATAAGTTTGCGTGACAAGCATGAGACGCAAACTGAGGTTTGCGTATTCAGTTCATAACGTAAAACAAGGTTTGCGTGAAACACTTGTGAAGAAAACTTGACCTGAAAAGATTTCATTCAAACGAAAAAACAATAGGTTTGCGTGACACAATGGTAACGCAAAGGAAACTTTGTGTGACTAACATGTAACGCAGAGTATACTTTGCACGACCAACGTGTTGCGCAAACTATACTGAAAACAAAAAAGACACAAAAAAGAGGTTTGCGTGTCTAGAAGGTAACGCAAAGTAGACTTTGCGTGACCACCTGGTAACGCAAACTGAACTTTGCGTGACCTGTTGGTAGCGCAAACTTAACTTCGCGTGACCAACAGGTAACGCAAACTTAAGTTTGCATCACCAACTTGAAACACAATAAACCCTAGAAAATAAAACATTTGCGGGAGTTCATCTGTTGTATTTCGAAAATCCAAAGAAAACGATTTAAACATAAAATTGATGATTCAAAAATCATGTAGCAACAATTAGAAAGATATATTGACCAAAGAAGTACTGAATAAAATCAGTATTCATCCCAAAATTTTGAAAAATTTCGAAATCCAAAGATGAACAATCGCGAAAAACTCATTAAAAAACAAAATCAAAGAACAAACACCAAAACAAAGGGTTAGAAACACATACCTGATTGACGAAAATAGGAACTAAAACAAACCCACCAAACGATTTGAGCAAATAAGCTCGAGTCTGAAGAAAGAAGACGATGAACAGTAGAAAAGCGAAAAACACACAGTAACAAATAACGAAAAATGAAATCAAAAACATAAAAGAATAATGTAATACTAAAAATAACAACAAAGCAAATAAAAAATAAGATGGAACACATACCTGATTCAATGAACAACAACTAAAATAAAGAAAAGAAATCGGCGCAGAGAGGAGGAAGATGAACAATAACAAGTTCAAAATAGAAAAGGAGCGAGAAAAAGAAAAAAATGAACAGGACAAGTACTATTTATACTAAAAAACAATAACACTAAAGAAAAATAACATTTCTAAAAAAAATACTACTAAGAAGACATAAAAAAAATGAAATGTTACATGCAAGCTATTTTTCTCCCCCTACACAAATGCACAAAATTTAACATATCAGTATAGCATTTGTATAGAAATATCAGAAATACTTACCTGATGAATTTCTGATCAGTACGAGAAGTATTTTATCAGCTATATATCTGACAACTTTATTCACTCCCCCTCAAATACAGAATGTTGGCAAATTAGCAGTCAGATGTTCTCTCCCCCTCGAAAAATGCAAAGACCATTTTACAAAAATATGGATACACAAACATTAAGACATCAGTGTAAAAAGAAAATCATACTGAATATAAATTTTGAAACAATTGAACATATAAAATTTTAAACACTAAACAAATTAAAGTCTACTCAGTAAAATATCACAGATTTATCAATAAGTTGAAATCAAGCATGTGTTGTTGGATATATAGACAAGTGTCATTGCATATCAAGTTAAAACATGTTCAGTTTCAAAAACTTCCAGCAATCTATTCAGTGTGCTCGCATGCGATCTTCGATTAGCTTCAAGAAAAATGCAATTCTAAAAATATAATAGAGAACTTTGCAAGTACTCACACTAATCCATCAAAAATTTAGACTTTCACAAATTTACAGGTTTATCGCAACTCAAACATATCACCAAGTATAATGAGATGTGTGCTCATTGGCATCTTTTAGCATTGTGCACATTGGCATGTTCACATGAGTGTGCTCTTTGGCATCTTTTAAGCTTGTGCACTTTGACATCTTTGTAATCAAAAAAGTTTGGTAAGTAAAGAACATGCCGTAAACATAACTTTCTATCTGACCGTATTGCAGGATTTGGGTCAGCCAGTCCCATACCAGTTGGCCTTAGGGGACTAGGTGTCAAGCACCCCTTAGAACTTACTTTCCCAGATCAGAAAGGCTACATTGACACATCCTAATCCCATTCATACCAGTAAAACATGACTTTCGATCTGGTTCTATAGAAGAATTTGGGTTCGATCACTCCCAGACCAATTGACCTTAGGGGACCAGATGACAAGCATCCCACGGAACTTACTTTCCCAAACCAGAAAGGTCACAGGTACAAACTTTTAAACTTAAAGATATTTGTATTTTATATATAGAAATATTCATCTCAATCACTCAGTTCTACATCTAAGTGCTTAGCCCATATTTTTATTACGATCCATAATTCAAACTTTTTAGGATTTACAAGCATTGTAAACTATAAATATCGCGAATCACACATCTTTAAAGCATTATCAAAAGCTTCAAACATGTTGCTGACTTTTCGACTTTTGTAAGACTTGAAAGTTGAACATATAAAACTTCGATATAAACAAAGCAACTTGAAAATTTATCCTTGACACACATTTTATTCAGAAGAAAGAGAACCTGTAAAGCTTTTAGTTTATAGATTAAAATTTGTAAAGATTTAAACTTTTAAATTCAACATGCCGAGTTTGGAAAGCAAAAAATTAAAACGTTTTTCATCTAAAGCTTTTGTAAAGATATCAGCAAGTTGATATTCAGTTAGTACAAAATATAATTCAATAGTACCTTCTTCTACATGATGCCTTATGAATGGTACCGCATATCTATGTGTTTGGTCTTTGTGTGCTGGACCGGATTTACTGATATTGCGATCGCGGATTTGCTGTCACAATAAATAGGAACGGTTTTGTACAACATCCCGTAATCACGAAGTTGTGTCTTAATCCAAAGCACTTGAGCGCAACAACTAGCCGTGGCGACGTATTCTGCCTCTGCAGTTGAGATTGAAACACAATTCTGCTTCTTCGACGCCCAACTTATCAGTCTATCACCCAGAAATTGAAGGTGACCTGATGTACTTTTCCGGTCTAACTGATTTCCACCAAAATCTGCATCAGAATAAGTAATTAGTTTATAGTGAGAACTCTTAGGATACCACAAACCTAAGTATGGAGTTCCTTTGATGTATCGAAATATGCGCTTGACTGCCAACAGATGCGATTCCTTTGGTTTGGCTTGAAATCTGGCATATAAGCAGGTAGAGAACATTATATCCGGGCGACTTGCTGTTAAGTACATGAGTGATCCGATCATCCCTCGATAAGTCTTGACATCCACAACTTTTCCATCTGGATCTAATCCAATTTTGGCACCATGAGCCATCGGTGTACCGATTGAAGAGGATTTGTCCATCTTGTATTTCTTCAAAATGTCAAACACGTACTTAGACTGGTTGATAAAAATTCCATCTGGAAGCTGCTTCACTTGTAAGCCGAGAAAGAAATTGATTTCTCCCATCATGCTCATCTGAAATCTGGAGGTCATAAGATCAGAAAACCAAGTACATAATGATTGATTAGTCGCACCAAAAATAATATCATCTACGTAAATTTGAACTAAGCAGATATCTAAGTTAGAACGATATATAAAAAAAGTAGTATCGATAGATCCTTTGGTAAACCCATATTTTATCAAGAAGGCTGACAACTCATCATACCACGCCATTGGTGCTTGTTTCAGACCATAAAATGCTTTATCGAGAAAATAGACATGATTAGGACGTTCTTTGTCAACAAACCCCTCTGGTTGACAAACGTAGACTTCTTCTTTCAGTTTCCCGTTCAGAAAGGTTGTTTTCACATTCATCTGATATACTGTAAAGTTCCAATAAGCAGCGAAAGCCAGAAACATACGGATAGCTTCTAATCGAGCGACCGGAGCGAAAGATTCATCGTAGTCAATTCCTTCTTCTTGTCGATATCCCTTGGCTACCAATCTAGGTTTGTTATGAATGACGATACCATCTTTGTCTTTCTTGATCTTGAATATCCACTTTGTGCCAATAATGCTCTTTCCTTTTGGCCGTGGTACAAGTCTCCAAACTTTTAGCGCATCAAATTGATTGAGCTCCTCTTGCATTGCTATAATCCAATCCGGATCCTCCAACGCTTCAGATATTTTTGTTGGTTCAATCTTGCTTAGAAAACAAGTGAAGAGACATTCGTTGGGAGTAGCCATCTTGGAACGTGTAGACACACTTTCTTGAGGATCACCAATAATTTGATGAATAGGATGAGATCTTGTCCATTTGGTGGTATGAGGGAGAGGATCAATGCTTTCTTGTACAACTTTTAATTGTTGAGAAGGAGGTTCAGAAACTTCTATGTCAGAAGAAGAAACATCAACCGTTTCAACTTGAGGAGGAGGTAGTTCAACAACTTCATAATCAGACTCTGGAAGTGTTGGTTGAACAATAGCAGTTTGTTCTTCATCCTGAAGTTGTTCTTCTTGAACAGGTTGTTCTTGAACATATTCTTCTTGAATAGGCTCAGTTTCTGATTGTGTGAGATCAAGTTCAGAAATATGTTGTTCAGAAATACTGTTTTGAATAACAGGAGGTACTGGAACAACATCAGTGTCAGAGATAGACGCAGCGGAATTGGAAGAAGATGCGCTTACAGTATCCTGATTCAAAACATTTGAAACATTATCAGTATTAGATTTGGGAACATCATCATAAAAATTCTCAAAAAGAAAATCTAGATCAGAAATATTAAGCAAGGGTGAAGAAGGATCCTGATTTGACGGTTGTATTGCAGGTTCTAAACTGACTTGTTCAGAAGCTAAATTCCCTATAAGTGCGGGTTCTGAGCCTGATTGACCAGAAACCAAATCTGCAGCTTCGTCAAATTTAACATTGACACTCTCTATCACTTTTCTTGCGGAAGTAAGTAAGACTCTGTAAGCCGCAGAATTAGAAGAATAGCCCAAAAATACACCCTCATCTTCCTATGGACTAAACTTGTTGAGATTGTCTCTGTCATTCAGAACATAACATTTACACCCAAATGACTTGAAATATTTGACATTCGGTTTGATACCATTCATAAGCTCATATGGTGTTTTGTTGAATCGGCGATGCAGAATTGATCTGTTCTGAGTGTGACATGCAGTTGAGACAGCTTCAGCCCAATGAGACAAAGGAAGATCAAAATAAGCAAGCATCGATCTGGCAGCCTCGACAAGCGTTCTGTTTCTTCGTTCAACAACCCCATTCTGTTGTGGTGTTCGAGCAGCAGAAAACTGTTGTTGAATACCTTGATCTTCGTAGAAGGCTTGAAGAGTGTTGTTCTTGAATTCAGTACCATTGTCTGAATTGTTTTGATGACGTTGATGAGAATGTCAGGAGTTTCATCTTTAGACTTGAGAAACTTAACCCATGTATACCGTGAGTAATCATCAACAACCACCAAGACATATCTTTTCTTTCCAATACACTTTGTCTTCATCGGTCCGCATAAATCAACGAGAAGTAGATCAAGAATGTCTGAAGTGCAGGGTTCATGCTTTGGCTTATGAGAAGCTTTCTTCATCTTTCCTTTCTCACAATCTTGACATAGGTGGTCTTTCTGAAAACGAAGTACTGGGAGACCTCTCACTGAATTAGTCTTGACAAGGCGATCCATGTATTTAAAGTTGAGATGAGCTAGTTGTCGGTGCCATATCCAACTTTCATGAACAGAGGCTTTAGATAACAAACAGATGTCTGATGGAATTTGAACCTTGGAAAGATCAATTGTATACAAATTGGATCTTCTCCTTCCAACCAGTAAATCCCTGCCACTGTCATTCTTTACAGCTACTCGTTTAGATTTGAACCTAACTTCAAGATCTTTATCACAGAACTGCCTGATGCTGAATAAGTTGTGACTAAGGCCTTCGACATAGCTGACTATCTTGACAGTTATATTACCTTGAACTAGATCACCATAACCTAGAATGGGAGCAGTCTCGCAGTTTCCAAACTTAACACGACCGCAACATTTTTCTTTAAAATTGGAAAGCAGTGATTTGTTGCCCGTCATGTGTTTAGAACAACCAGAATCCAGATACCATAAATGACTAAGTTGCACATACAGAAACTACACAGATTTAGGTACCCATATGCTTATGCGTTCCTTCTTGTTAGATTTGTGTCTTTTATTTTTCGAAAATTTATTTTTCAAACACTCATGAATGCAATCATCAATAGAGGAAAAAACATAATCATCATAATCAGAATTAGAAGAAGAATGTGTGACATTCTTTGCAATGTGAATCGTTTGCTGAATTGAATATTTTGTGTTTTTATTACAAAAGGCAAATGTATCCGAATGACAAAGATTCTCTACACATTTATCTCCTAACAATTCAGACTCTGTTGATTGCTGCTTAACCCTCCATATCAGCTTCGATGACTTCTTCACTGTCCGATCTGAAACAAAAGAATCAGAAGAATTAGAATTTTCAGAAAAAACATTATCCTATTTCCTTGACTTCTTTGGCCTTCTTCTTTTACGCTTTGTTTTATAATACTGATCATTTAGCATCAAAGAATCATCAACAATTGAATTAGAAGAAGAAATTTTATCTAAGAAATCAGACTGAGCATTCGACATTTTAGAACTAGCCTTGGAGTGAGAATTTTCAAAAACACACAAGTGAGGAAGAGGTTTGCGCGACCCTTTGGTGGCGCAAACTGAACATTGCGCAACTAACGGCTGGCGCAAGGTTTCAGTTTGCGCTACCAACGGATGACGCAAATGCACACTATTTTGAAGATTTTGAGTATTTTCCTTGGAATCGATAGAAAATCCAGAAGTAATTTTGTCTTCAAAACTTGTTTTCATTATAAAAAGAAATAAACTGTTTTCTAAATCAGTTTGAAGATTTTGTTCTTCCAATTTATCTTCAAGATCAACTATCTTACCTTCTAACACTAATGGGGGAATGTATTTCCTAGAATCATACGAAGCAGAAGATACACTTTCCTTATTAGTGTTATTAGCATACATATCAAAATAATCAGTTGATAATGAAGATTTATTGGAAGAATTGACAATTAAAACATTTGTAGATTTTCTGAACTTCTTTGATTGATCAGGAAAATACTTGGCATTTTCAAAAGTATAGACAAATGGCATTTCCATCCTCTTGTTTTTCATTCTTTTCTCATTTTCATCTTCGGAAATTTGCTTTTCACTTGTCCAAAAGAATTTAAACTGAGGTACATATCTTGCAAGACCTAGATGATCATATTCATATAAAGTAGGAACTTCTGTTTTAGCAAATTCTAAAAAATGCGGATTTTCGAAACCAAGTCCCCATTTTTCCTTTATAGAATCATCACTCCTTAGTTTATTCATATAAATGGTTTGCTCAGTTTGTTCTCTCTTAAATAATTTCCTTCTAAATCAATTATTTTATCAGAAATATTTTGATTTAAAGAGGTCAGTTCAGTCAAAGAATCACGATAAGTCTGATTTGAATTTTCTAAATCATCTAACTACTTTCGAAATTTCTCTTTTGTATCTATTAAAATAGATTTTTCATCTTTCAGTGAAATTCGCAGTTTTTCAATCAAAACAGACTTTTCTTGATTATCAAGCTTTTCAGATGTGAACTTTGAACGTAAATCATGTAAAGCATTGATAATAACGTTCATTTAGGATGAAATGAAATTATAATCAAACTCAGAAATTACCTCAGATACATCTGTTGAGGTATCCTCTTCTTCATCATCGCTCTTATCATCCCCAATGAAGCACATTGCTGCTGTTTCCTCATTTTCAGCCTCGTTGTCAGAATGGTCAAGCCAGTATTTCTCTTCAGCTAATAGAATAGTTCCATTTTCTCTCTTTTCTGCCAGTTCCAACTTCTTTCTGTAGAACGCAAAATCTTTGACCACCTTCACAGGACGCTCCTTAGCAACGTGTCCCGGTTTTCCACAGTTAAAGCAATTTATTGCTTTCTTTTCTTCCTTTTTTGGCTCAGCCACTTTAACAGGTTCATACTTTGGAGTATATGGCTTTGATGGATCCCCGGGTTCCACTTTCTTTGAGCCGGAAGTGAAGCGAAGGTTGTTTGATCCTGATCTGTGTTGAAACCTTTTCTGATAATGTTGAGTGAGAAGTATCATAGCTTTTTCCAAGGCCTCGCCATCATCGTCAGTTGATCCATCATAAGCACTTTCCGATAAAGCTTGTTCTGCCAGCTGACTTTCCAGAAGAGCAATCGGATCAACAGTCTTTCGCTTATTCTTCTTGTCAATCTTAGCTTTCTTTTCTAGAACCATGTTCTCATCAGTCATCAGGATGTCATACAGTTCCTGAATTGGCATTGTTGAAATCCTGACATCATTCCTCATTCGATGACAGGATTTGCTTCATTCGGGTTGGAGAGCGTTTAAGAACTTCAGATTTGCTTCCAATTCAGTATTTGTCACTTTGATTTTATACAGATCATTGATCACTGCCCAAAATCTATCAAATACACTTTTCAGACTTTCTCCATCTTCCGCCTTAAATTCCTCAAAATTGGTCATGTATCTGGTCTGACGGAGTTGAGTAGCCACAGGTGATCCAAGCATTAGCTTTTCCAATTGAGTCCACATGAGCATAAGATTTTGCTTGAAACAGTCAATTCTGTTGTAGATTGAATTGGGTAGAGCAAGAATCATATTTGACTTTGCTTGACTATCAGCTTGATATCTTAAGAGCTCGTCAGCATCATATTCTCTTATAGTCTTTTCAACTCTTGTAGCCAGAGTAGTTGTCGTAGCTGGTATTTCTTTCATGATCCTCTCTATAGGACCCTCCGTCAGAGATTTCATCATATTGTGACCATTTTGTTGTCTCTCTATGAAGTTGATGAATATGTCCTGCCATTGCTGAAATTCATTCTCATTTATCAGAACTGGAGGACGAGTATCAGATCCCAAAGACATCATTATGTCGTTCTTGTAAATCTGTGCTTGTAGAGACATCTTGACATAATCAGAAAGTTCAAAATACACCAAGTCTGAAACACGGGTAGATTGACTCAAACTGAATGTTTGCGTGAGCAGTGAAAGACGCATATGAGACTTTGCGTGAGAAGTGCAAGACGCAAAATGAACTTTGCATGAGGCGTTGAAGACGCAAACCAAGATTTTCGTGACCAGATGAAGACACAAACTGAACATTGCATGATGCGTTGATGACGAGAATCAGACTTTGCTTGAGAGGCTAGAAACACAAACTGTACTTTGCGCAATCTGAATATGACGCAAACTAGGAGTTTGCGTGAGCTGAGGAATACGCAAAGTGAACTTCTCGTGAGCTGTGGAATACGCAAAGCGAACTTCGCGTGAGATGTTGATGAAAAAAACTGATATTGTCAATTTCCCAATCACAATCAAGCAATCTAACAATCAAGATATTGACAATATGAAGTTCTAGAGAGAGAGTAGAGAGAGAAACGTAGTCATATGTATATTGCAATTATGAACCACCCACTTACAACAAACACAAACCAAAGTATTTATACCAAGGACTAAAACTACAAGCTTAACACCTAAGTAAACTCATATTTGACTAAACTAAACATTGGCTTTGTTGACTTATCTTGACTTGACTTTTCTTATTAAATCTTGGATACAATAATACACTAACAATCTCCCCCTTTGTATTCAAGATTTAAAAAAAATTTGACACTTGTCTTCAGCACTTGATTCTTCAATCTTTAACTCTGATGTCTTTGAACTTTGAAGCTTTAACAGTCTTCAGTCTTTCAATCTTTGAAGAATCTTGAAAAGTCTTTAATACTTTGTAGCTTTGGAAAGTCAACCAGTCTTGAAAACCTTGAAATCTTTGAAAACTTCTTTGAAACTTCTTTAAAACTTCTAGGGATCTTTGAAAACTTGTATCTTCATCTCTGTAATCTCAGATCAGTCTTCAGAAAAACAAACTTTCACTAATCATCTGAATTTGGACTTGTCTTCAGAAATCTTTGAAAATCCTTTCATCTAATTTGAACTTTCAGAAATTCTTCACAAGTCTTGACTTTGAACATTCTTCAGAACTTTTTGACATCTCGTCATTGAAATTGATCTCTGTAGAATTCTCCCCCTTTTTGATGATTGTGAACATCATAATCATCAAAACTTTCACAATTTCAGCACTTTCTTTGAATCTCCCCCTTTTACAAATATTCTCCCCTTTAGAGATATATTTAACATTCTCTGCACTTTGATCTAAATAGTTGAATCATGAACTGTATATACCTGAATCTTTTCAAATCCATATATAATGAACATGGTAACCCTGAATCAACAAATGATATAGTTAGAATTGTCTGTAAGTAGCACGGAGCCACTTTGTACAACTGATGTACATTGGAAAGGAGCTTTTGTGATTTCACTCCCCCAGGGCTTCCATTCAATCATTGAAAAACCACGAAGGAATTTTCTATGAATGTTATGACAAGAAAACATATTCTTTGTGTGTACGTGAAAGTCAATTATTACACAAATTCAATGTGTAAACTGTTGAGACAGCAACAGATATTACACAAACTCAATGTGCATGAAAGAGGTGCGAAGGTGGGCAACTTTCCTTCTTTTTCAATATCTAAATCTTCCGAGTGAAGATTAGATAGCATATATGTTGCGTCCCCAAAGAAAATGAAAATTTCTTTGTTAAGAAAGAAACGAGTGGCTGGTGGGGTTATAGCAAGAGTTGTCATGGGCTCACTGCCTGTTTCAATGATGGTCACCAAAGAATGTGAACCAATTAGAAAATGTGGCTGCCCGGCTCAGAAAGTGGTTGGTGCAGAGTTCTGATATTCTTTTAACTCTGTTCTCACACTCTCTTTCTTTTTAACATTTATGCTCACTTCTAACCAAACTCTTGTTGGGTCAGAATATGCTAAGGATGGATACTACTGCTAGTTGAAAGGTATTACTATTGCTTGTAATTTTAATACTGCTTGAAAGTTAGTACTGCTACTTGAGTAGTTAGTACTGCTTGGAGAGTTAGTACTTCTAGTAGTTAATACTGTTGAAGATTACTACTGCAATAATGGTTAATACTGCTCAATGATTAATACTGCTAAAAGAAGAGAAGGTTAGTGTTGCTTATAAAGATACAGAAGACTTGAAGATAAAGATGAGTTGGAGATATGGTTGAAGATAATTATGGTATTGATGCTGAAGATCAATTATATTTTGATAATTATCTTATACTCAGTCTTGTATATATAGTATAGAAGTCTTTGTTAGAATTAACAATTATTCATATGTTTTGTTTAGAGAGAATTAACCTCAAAAATAGTTTAGATCCTTTCTATAGAGAAGTATAGAACGTCTGTTTAGCCTGTTAAACAGATTGAGGTTTTGTATGTAATCATCAAGTTGAATCAATATAAACTTGTGATTTGAGATATATATACTGTTCCATTGATTTTCTGTTAAAGTGTTTTTCCGCAACTTCTTTAACATTGTTTTTGAGTTTGTGTTAAATTCTTGTTGAGTTTCGATCCTGACAAGTGGTATCTGAGCAAGAAAATTCAGAAACCTTTAATCATGGACAGTTCAAGCGACAGTGTTTTGGTATCAATGGTTCCCATGCTCAAACCCAATGAGTTTGACATGTGGAAGATCAGAATCAAGCAGTACATTCTTCTCACAGACTTCTCAATGTGGGACATCATTGAGAATGGTCCTTCTGATGGAGGAAAGATGGATGCAGAAGGAAAGAGACCTCCACCAAAGACAGATGGAGAGAGGAAATTGAGGAAGACATAGATGAAAGCCTTGAGCACTCTGCTTTTGGCTATACCCAATGAGTACCAACATCAATTCTGCAACTGTTCTGATGCACAAATTCTTTGGAATTCTCTGGAGAAAAGATTTTCTGGTACCAAAAGTACCAAGAGAAATCAGAAGGCCATCCTAAAGCAGCAGTATGAAAACTTCATGTCTACAAAGAATGAGTCTATGACTCAAACTTTTGATAGATTTAATAAGCTAATTGGTGAATTGGCTACTGTTGGTGTCCAGATAGATCAAGATGATGTTAACAGAAAATTTCTAAGATCTCTTGGTGATGAATGGACTATGTACACTGTCTCATTCAGACAGAATGACCAATTGGAGGACAAGGAATTGGATGACCTCTATAATGACCTTAGGGTATTTGAAGCAGAGGTAGAAGCAAAGAAGAGGCCCTCTGGATACTCATACAATGCTGCTGTTTTATCATCCTCTACGGATACTGCTGTTAACACAGAATCAGTTAATGCTGCCCATGGATCAAAGCAAGATGGATCCAATGACTCGGTATTAGAAGCTTTTCTAGCCAGTCATGCTAATTCCACTCTAATTAATGATGACTTAGAATAGATAAATGTTGATGATCTGGAAGAGATGGATATCAAGTGGCAGATGGCTATGTTGACTATGAGTGTAAAAAGATTCATCAAAAGGACTGGAAGGAACAACTTTGCTCAGAAAAGAGAAGATGTGGTTGGATTTGATAAATCCAAGGTTGAATGTTACAAGTGTCACAAGCTAGGGCACTTTGCAAGAGAATGCAGAAGTGGAATGCCTCAACAGCATACTAGCAACCATCAACCATCACAGTCCACTAGCTTCAACAGTAGGAACTCTTCTCAAGCTCTTGTTTCCCAAGAAGGAATGGGATTTGATTGGAGTGACCAAGCAGAAGAAGCAGTTCAGAATCATGATTTAATGGCTAAAGTTTTAGAGTCAGCAAGCACTGATATTCCCACAGAGGTAACTTCTAATCATTGCTCTAAAATCTGTATTGAAACTGTTAAAAAGTACAGGGATCACAATCAGAGTATGTGTGATGACCTTAAAAGGTTAAAGAAAGATAGAAGAGAGTATGTTCTGATTGTTGAGAGGTTTGAAGAACAAATTAAGTCTTACCAGGATAATGAAATTCAACATTCCTATGATACAAACTACTGGAAGTGGGAGAAAAATCAGTTAGAGGTTAATCTTAAAAAGTCTGAAGAGGAATGTGAGAAGATTAGGAGTGATTTTGAGAAAGCAAAGCTGGACATTGAGAAATATTCCAATGCTTCTAAAGCAATGGACTCACTTTTAAAAACTCAAGTCCATGACAAACTTAGAAGAGGAATAGGCTACAACACCACACCTCCACCATACAACAATAACTATATTCCTCCCACCTCTGATCTCTTAGAAAGACAGGACAAGAAGGAATTACCTGAAGGAGCCACTAAAGTAGATCCTTTAGACAAAGTAGTGATTGAGGCAGATTCTGAAGAAGAGGACTCTAAGAGTAAGAAGGAGAAATACCACAAAGTTATTCCCTTAGAAAACCACATACTGACAAATGAAAGAGAGGGTAAACCTTTTGTCAAGAGTGAGAAAGTAAAGTCTGGGGAAGAAACTGTTAAGAATGTAAAAGCTGAGACCTTTGAGAGAGGGAAGGGAAAGGCACAGGGAGTTCATTACATGTAGACTACTGTTGTTAATCCCTGTACTTGTAAACAGAATCAGCCCCAAAAACATGATAAAACAAGGGGAAATCAAAGAAATAGAAATAATCAGTGGGCTTTAAAACAAGAAATTGATCTGAGAAAAATTAACAGACCAAAGCCTTGTTTTATTTGTGGCAAGCTAAATCATCTAGCCAAACACTGTTATTTCAATCCTATTAACCAAAGGATCAGTTTTCAAATAAAATATACAAAATCCTGTTGGTTATAGGAAGCAAATAAAGAATCATATGGCTGAGAATGTGAGAAAGGCTCCTATAAAATCTCATGTTCAAAATAAGTTTGCTAATTCAAAGAAAAATACTCCAAATAAGCCAAGGAGTAACTTAAAGAAAAAAAAGCAAACAACTTTGTCCAGGTCTGGGTTCAAAAAGTAAAGAAATCTGTTAGTACTGCTGATAGAAATAATGTTGCTGCAAGCAATACTACTGTTAACTTAGTTAGTACTGTGAACAAAGTTAGTACTGCTAACCCAATTAGTACTTCTAATGATGTTAGTACTGCTAACAAAGTTAGTACTGCCAATCAAGTTAGTACTGCTTCCAGTGACAGGCCCATTATTCTGACAAAGTATTCAAGTAATAAGATTCCTCAGTTTGATAATCTCATCCAGTCTGAATATGAATATGTTGATGAGAATTGAAAACCCAAGACCACTTTGGCTTGGGTTCCTATTAAAAACTAACCGCTTTATTAAATGTGCAGGGCAACCAACAACTCAAGGGAAGGAGCATTTGGCATGTTGATAGTGGTTGTTCCAGGCACATGACAGGTAACATGGCCTGCCTTCAAAACTTCAAAAGAATTGATGGAGGACATGTTGCTTTTGGTGATAATCCAGCAGGTGGTAAGATAAGTGGAAAAGGTAATGTGTCAAAGGGTAAGATGATCTTTGAGGATGTATACTATGTTGAGCAATTGAGATACAACCTGTTAAGTGTATCACAGGTCTGTGACAAGAAACATAGAATATTATTCACGGATACTGAATGTATTATCCTTGCTCTAGGGTTCAAGGTAGTTGATGACAGTATGATACTCCTTAGAACTCCTAGGAAGGACAATGTTTATTGCTTAGACTTGGAGAGTGTAGTTTCTGATTCATCTCTAAATTGTTTATTTTCAAAAGCTTCAGTAGATGAATCATCTCTTTGGCACAGAAGGATGTGTCACATGAACTTTAAAACAATGAACAAACTTGTGAAAAACAACCTTGTAAGAGGTTTTCCCCAAAAGGTATTTTCATGTGATGATCATTGTGTTGCATGTCTTAAAGGCAAACATCACAAAACTTCTCATAAGTCCAAAGAGATAAATACAATCTTTTCACCTCTTAATTTACTGCATATGGATCTGTTTGGCCCTACAAATGTGATGAGTATTGGTAAGAAATCCTACTGCTTAGTTATTGTTGTTGACTTCTCTAGATTCACTTGGGTCTATTTTCTGAGAACAAAGGATGAGACAAGTGGACTGATCAAATCCTTTGTTCGTAGAGTTGAAAACCAAACAAAATGGAACTGAATTTAAAAATAATGACCTAAACAGCTTTTGTGAGGAAAAAGGCATTGAGAAACAATACAGTGCTCTAGGACTCCTAAACAAAATGGTGTTGCTGAAAGGAGAAATAAGACTCTGATAGAAGCTGCTAGATCTCTGTTGGCAGATTCAAAACTTCTAATTACTTTTTAGGCAGAAGAAGTTAATACTGCCTGCTATGTTCAAAACAGAGTTCTAGTAGTAAAATCTCAAGACAAGACACCCTATGAGCTTTTTAAAAAGAAGAAACATTTTATTGGATTTTTCAAACCATTTGGGTGTCCTTGCACAATTCTCAATACCAAAACTCACCTAGGCAAGTTTGATAGCAAAGCTGAGGATGGGTTTGTTGTTGGTTATTCATCTCAAAGTAAGGCCTACAGAGTTTTTAACACCTCTTCTAGGATTATTGAGGAAAGTGACAATGTCAAATGCAATGAGAACACACCAAATCAACTTGGTTCAGGTCCTGATTGGCTATTTGACATTGATTCACTGACTAATTCTTTGGGTTTCAGTAATGAGCATAATCCAGGAACAGGGACAAAACAGGTACAAGAACAAAGACAAGAGTTTGTGTTGTTCCCAACACCTACTGCTGATCCTGTTGAATTCTGTCACCAAGATAAGAAAGATAATTCAGATTCAAAGGACACTGAACCAGCTCAGAATGAAGAGGAAAGAGGTGAAAAGGAAGATCAGCCATCAGATTCAGGATTCAAAGGTCCTGAGATGCCAGTTTTGGAAGAGGAAGACACAGATGATGATTCTTCAGTGTATGGTGGAAGCACTCCAGAAAAGAATGACACAAATCGTGAAGTCAATCTTCATGAAGAGGCTGTCAATGCTACAAGAACTCAGAAGAATCCTCCTCCTCAATTAGTGATTGGTGACATCAATTCTCCAATGATCACAAGGCAACAAAGCAAGATAGGGGGATTGAAAGATCTACAATCAAGTTTATTATCTTGCTTTCTATAACAGGTTTAGCCCAAAAAGGCATTTGATGCAATGAAGGATCCAAGTTGGATAGAAGCAATGCAAGAGGAGCTACTGCAGTTTGTACTGCAAGATGTATGGGATCTGGTGGATCTTCTAAAAGGACACAGAGCAATTGGCACAAGATGGATCTTCAGGAACAAGAAAGATGAGAGACGAATAGTAATAAAGAACAAATCCAGACTAGTGGCACAAGGGTATAATCAAGAAAAGGGTATTGATTATGAAGAAGTATTTGCACCAGTGGCCAGGATAGAGGCAATCAGGCTATTTTTAGCCTATGCCTCTTTCATGAAGTTCAAGGTCTATCAGATGGATGTAAAGAGTGCTTTTCTGTATGGAAAAATTGAAGAAGAATTGTATGTCTGTCAGCCTCCAGGATTTGAATCCAAATTATCCTGACAGAGTATACAAATTGAAGAAGGCACTCTATGGGCTACATCAAGCACCAAGGGCATGGTATGACACTCTGTCTACCTATCTCTTGGAAAATGGTTTTCAAAGAGGAATAATAGACAAGACTCTGTTCATTCAGAGGAAGAAGAAGGACATCCTAATAGTGCAAATCTATGTGGATGATATTATCTTTGGATCCACAAAAGATCAAATGTACAGAGATTTTGAAGATTTGATGCACAAGAGATTCAAAATGAGTTCTATGGGTGAACTTACCTTCTTCCTAGGGCTACAAGTTAAGCAGAAGAAAGATGGGATATTTATAAGTCAATCCAAGTATATGCAGGACATTCTTAATAAGTTTGGATTCTCAGATTCAAAGCCTACAAGCACACCCATGGAGAAACACAAACAGATCACTGCTGATCTTGAGGGGGAGGATGTGGATGTTCATCACTACAGATCCATGATTGGCTCTCTCATGTATCTCACTGCTTCAAGACCAGATATCATGTTTCCTGGCTGTGTGTGCAAGATTTCAAGTAAGGCCTAAGCAGTTACACTTTCAAGCAGTCAAGAGGGTATTCAGATATCTCAAAGGCCAACCTAGATTAGGTCTTTGGTATCCTCATGACTCACCATTTGACCTACTTGCTTATTCAGACAGTGACTTGCGTGGTGCAAATTTGGATAGAAAGTCAACTTCAGGGGGATGTCAGTTTTTGGGTGCAAGACTAGTATCATGGTAGTGCAAGAAACAAACCACAGTGTCCACATCTACAACAGAAGCAGAGTACATAGCTGCTGCAAGCTACTGTTCTCAAGTACTCTGAATTCAGAATCAAATGCTGGACTATGGTATGACCTTTCTTCACACTCCAATCTTCATAGACAACAATAGTGCTATTAGCATTGTTAATAATCCAGTCAAGCACTCCAAAACAAAGCATATAGAAATCAGGTATCATTTTATCAGAGACTGTAATGAAAAGAAGCTAATTCAGGTTGTGAAAGTTCATACAAGTAACCAATTTGCTGATCTATTCACTAAAGCTTTTGATGTGGGTAGATTCACATTTTTGGTCACAAGTGTGGGCATGATAAACTCTGAATAAGCCTATTGTCTTATGTCTTATGTACCTGTATAGATTCCTTCCTGTCTACTTTCTCATATTGTATTGTGCATGATGCTTCTAACCTTGTGTGTTTCAGTGTTTCAGATTGCTTCAAATGGATACTAGGTACTTCTAAATCAGTTAATACTGCTCGATATATTACTCATGATAATTTTTCAAAAATGGTTAAGTATGATTACTACTGCTAGGTAGTTTATACTGCCAGTGCAAAGTTACTACTGCTTGACTTATTTAATACTGCTAATCAGGGTTACTACTGTTGGTCTGTGTTAATACTGCTAGTCTGTGTTAATATTGCTAGTCCGTGTTAGTACCGCCAGTATGTGTTACTACTGCTAATATGAGTTAATACTGCGAGTTAGTTAATACTGCGAGTTAGTTAATACTGCTAGGGTACTTAGTACTACTTCTAACTGAAACCCTCCACCTATAAATACCCTTTGTGACCGCCAAAATGCAAACGGCTCTTTGAACTTCCATTGTTTCTTCTTCTCTCTCTCTCGATTTCTTGCTTACCAGTGTCAACCCTAGTAACGATTCGAACGCTAGATTTAAACAGAACGATGGCAGGACGAGCATTCTTTGATGAACACAACGAGCTCGCCATGTTGCAGAAACCAAAGCAAGCTGAAGGTTTCCATGCCATAGTGGATTTCCTCAAATCCTCTCACATTGCCCACGCTCTAACTATCAATCCCACAATCTATGTGGAAGATCAAAGACAGTTCTGGGCCAATGCTGCTATTCAATCTGAAGAGGGCAAACAGGTCATCAAAACAATGGTATGTGATAAACCCCTGACCATTTCAGAGGATTGTATTCGCATCCATCTACGATTAGATGATGCCTCAGGTATAACCTCTTTACCTAAGGAAGATCTCTTCCAAACTCTTAGTCTTATGGGGTATGAAGGTCCCACTGATGTATTCAAGTTTTTCAAGAACAGATTTTCACCACAGTGGCGATTTTTTGTTCATACCCTACAACATTGCATTTCACCACTAATGGAGTGAGTTTAGCAGTACCTTACCTTATGCTTTGGTCTGCTTAGCTACATCTAGAAAATTCAATTTCTCTCAAATGATTTTCAATGATTTTATGTCAAACCTGGATACCAAATCCAAAAGCTTTTATATGTATCCCAGGTTTGTACAAGAGATTATACTGAAGGAATTGACGGATCTACCCTCTTTTCAAGAGGTGTATGTACCAAAACCTCCCAAAGGGAAGGTATTCTCAAACATGAAAAGGCCCTCCAAGGAGTTTTCTGGCCAAGACACCCCATTGTTCTCTACAATGATGGGTGTGTCACATTCCCATGGTGAGGCATCAGTGTCAAAGCCCTCATCTGACAACCAAACTGATGACCTACCCACACCACTCATTTCTAGTAATCCTCCTCAGTTTCCTATTGACAAGCCCACATCCCCCATCACCAAAATATATATAAGGAAAAAGGTAAAGAAGGTTCCTTCCCTTCTTGTACCTTCACCCCCACAGCCTTCAAGCCCTCTAATGGAGCATTCTCCATTAGAGAATATCGATAGGGAAACCACAGGGGTGTCTCCCAACCCCAAGAAGGTGCTCACTAAGGAGCAGGTTGAGCGTGTGGGCAGTGAGGCTCACACTACTGACTTTGCACAAAGTGCAGAGCAGGACAGTGTGAACATTCCTAAGACCTTCCCCACGGCAACTTTGGGTGAGCAATTATCCAGAGGTCCCCGGTGCCAAGAAACCAAGGGGGTAGAAGGTGCCTCTGCTAGGCAGAGGACCCCTACTAAACGTTCCAGTGATCCTCCAAGGGTGGTAAACACACCTAAAGGTGGTGAGGATAGATATACCTATGATGAATTGATGGAAACGTTGGCAAATATAAATGAGGATGTCCTATCTCAGGGCAAACTCATAGAGGAGATGAAAAAGATAATCCTCTCCCAACAGGTACAGATCAGCAACCTCAAGAAATTGGTTCCAAAGCAAGTGCAAAAGAAGAAAAGAACCAAGTTCATACTGAAAAAGAGAAGCATCCTTCATGATGCTTCCAAAAAGGGGGAGAATAAGGGGAAGTCAAGAGCTGGATCTGACAAGCAAAGTCCTAATGGGATGAAGTCTACAGTTGTGGGGGAGCAGGGTAATGAGACAGAGCTAGCAGCAGTAATAGGGCTATCTGTTGAAGAGATAGAAATAGCAGAAACTCTTCTGAAGGCCAAAACAGACACTCCCAAAGCCACTCAAAAGGCCAAGGGAGTGGAAATTAAAGAAGGAGGTCTTGAACAGAAAAGAAAAGAAATCAGTGAGGCAGAAATGAAAAGAAAAGGCAAGGCAAAAGTGGATGAATATGTACAACCTCCCAAGAAGCTAAAACAGATAGAGATTGATGAGGAATTGGCAAAGAAGCTACAGGTTGAGCTAGAACAAGAAGAAGAGACTCAAAAGGCCAAAGATAGGCAGATTGCTCTAGATCTGTCTACTAAGTTGAATGAGGAATATCGAAAGAGCTTGAAAACTGCAGCTGAGGCCAAGAAAAGTACAGTGAAAGCATCCAAGCACAGACTACCAGCAAAGACTCAGAAAAAACAACCTTCTAAGACCTATTTGGCCAATCAAGAAAGGAGAAAAATGATAAACTTTCTGAAAGGCTCAATTGGTGTAAAAGAAGAGATGTTTGCTAGCATGTCATACAGCAGAGTTGAAGAACTATATAAAAAGGAAATGGCAAAGCTTCAAGGGGACTTCACTCAAAGGGCTGAGTTTGAAAGACAAATGAAATAGAGACATGATCTCAATATCCAACAACCCTTCCCTGAGAGTGAGGAAACCACCCCTTCAAAAGAAAAGGCTGAAGAAAAGAATGAAGAACCTGTTGCTGTGGAAGTCAAATCTGCCAAGAGAGTGAAAACTATAGCTTCCAAGAAACAGTCCAAAAAGTGAAGGGTTGAAGGAGCAGAAAAAGAGGCAGAACCATCTGTTACAGGTCATACAGAGAAATCAAGTCAAAGTGCACAACAACCAAGTCAATCTGATGTGCATTTTGGTCTTTACATGACTGTAACAGATGATGAACCAGTAAAAGCAGATCCCATTTCAGTTCAAGCCCCTGAAATCATCCAATGGGATATTCTAGAAGATCAAGGAAAAGAGTACTTCAGAATCAAGAGGATGGGTGATTTTTTTGAAGTTTATTCTACTTGGGGCAAGATAGTCAGAAGTTGTTCAAGGTCAGACTTGGAAGAAATGTTCAAAGTTGGAATGACTCTGTATGGGGATGTGCTGAAGACATCAGGGATGAACATCAAGAAACTAGCAATGGAGTATCTAGGCATGATGTTCAGTCCAGACCTTGTCAAGCACGTAATCAAGGAAGTTTTCAAGTATGTGGACAACTGGATGCTCATAGAAAGGTGTGGGGTGTATATCTTAACCATTGACAAAAGCTTCCATGAATATTACCTGGTGGATAAGATATATGACCATAGCCTAGCCAAGCTACAGGGGATGCTGAAATCCAAACTAATCTGTCCTCAAGGTTCTGAAATGGCAAGGATTGTGATTAGCAGGATCATTAATCAAAGTCTGGGTCTGGATCCTAATTTGGGGAACTAAGTTGAAGTGTTGAAAGCATCATGAATACTCTAAGTTGAAGAACTTGACTTCTCATCCTGAAAAGTTAAGTTAGGGGGAGATTGTTGGGTCAGAATATGCTAAGGATGGATACTAATGCTAGTTGAAAGGTATTACTATTGCTTGTAATTTTAATATTGCTAGTAGAATTAATACTGCTTGAAAAGTTAGTATTGCTACTTGAATAGTTAGTACTGCTTGGAGAGTTAGTACTGCTAGTAGTTAATATTGTTGACGATTACTACTGCAAGAATGGTTAATAATGCTCAATGATTAATACTGCTAAAAGAGGAGAAGGTTAGTGCTGCTTCTAAAGATACAGAAGACTTGAAGATAAAGATGAGTTGGAGATATGGTTGAAGATAATTATGGTATTGATGCTGAAGATCAATTTTATTTTAATAATTATCTTATACTCAGTCTTGTATATATAGTATAGAAGTCTTTGTTAGAATTAACAAATATTTATATGTTTTGTTTACAGAGAATTAACCTCAATAATAGTTTAGATCCTTTCTATAGAGAAGTATAGAACGTCTGTCTAGCCTGTTAAACAGATTGAGGTTTTGTGTGTAATCATCAAGTTGAATCAATATAAACTTGTGATTTGAGATATATATACTGTTCCATTGATTTTCTGTTAAAGTGTTTTTCCGCAACTTCTTTAACATTGTTTCTGAGTTTGTGTTAAATTCTTGTTGAGTTTCGATCCTGACAACTCTCATTTACATTTTACCGCTCCACACAATGAGAAAAACTCAACCGGATGAGTTATCTCCCCCACTCTTTGATTTATGACCCCTCACCCCTCAATCACTCAAGGATTACTTCCTGGGTAGGAAACACTGGTTAATGTGAATCCTTGGAAGTTCTGTTTAAGCTCACATATGAATCCCATGTAAGTCCTAAAAAGAATAGTTGCTCAACAGTTTAACTTGAACAGTTAAGCACAAAAAAATGTATGATGACATTGTCAAAATGTATGCTCATTTAAGAATATGAATGAAATTTGAGCATTTGTACATTGAAGATCTCTCAAAACAAATATATTGAATGAATGAAATGAAATCAAGAGAATTGTTTTGAGAATCTGACAATGTATCAATCAGATCAATTGAAATAGTTAGGGTATGAAAGAATTGAATAATTTGTTTATATGAACAAATATAAACAATGTAGCAATGAAAGCACAAATTTGGAAATGATGAATGATGCTCAACAACATTTGAAAGCAAACGGGAGTATTACCATCGAAAAATTGTTTCGATATCAGACATGGTAATAACAATTTCAAATGAAGTATTGAACCGGTGTGTGTGAATACTTGACAGTATAAAGAAAAGATAATACACAAGTATTGATCTTTGGAAACACACGGTGAGTTAAACATTAAAGCTCAATTATGAAAAACATTTAAAATCACACTTCTAAATTCATAGAATCTTTTGAGAATAGAGAAGTGGTTTGAACATTTAAGAAACTGTTTTTCATGCTTGAAAGTTGTTCTTCTTTCAAACAATCAGAGATTTAGATCAGAAGATATTTACCTTTTAGCTCCCCCTCAAATCATTATATCATGATTTGTTTTCTTTTAAGCTCCCCTAGATATTTGCAAAATATCCATATCTGAACATTGAAGAACGGGTCCTGATCTGTCATGTGATCAGAAGCCATAATCTTGACATTAAAGTCAGGGTTCTAAACTGAAATGTTTAGAAGCCATTATCTTTGACATTGAAGTCCGAGTTCTAAGTTGTAGTACTTAGAAGTCAAAATTTTGTACTTTGAAGTACGAGTCTTGATCTGTACATGATAAGAAGTCAAACATCTTGCTCTCCCTATACCTGTGGTACCTGCGAAACAGATTTAACAGGTTTTGGTACCCACTGGTATTTGGGTCCTGGTATGTTAGATTTAGGAATCTACTTCTCATTAGATGTATATCTTTTAAATCCAGAATTCTAAGAAGTAATTCTGTAAGATCCGTACCAGTTATGAGCAGATTCTTTTTGAACAAAGTCATTCTCTCCATAATAAGAACAATCCTGAGCAATCCTGATCAGATGATCCTGATCAGATGATTAGTCGAGTAATATATATCAGAATTACCAAAAAATTTACCTTTATGCACACTGTTCTTTTTGGAATTTGTTGTGGACTTGAATGATCTGTCATTCTTCTTCTCTTCATCAGAATCTTTTACTCTCCAGACCATCTGATTTTTCTTCGAATTCTTTCCAAGAGATTTGATGTAAAAATTTGTTGAACCATCAACAAATTTATAAAACAAATTTGATGGTCTGATCTGACTTGATTTGACAATGATTGGTTTGACACTTTTCTTTTTAAAATTTTTTTGTCATGAATAGAACTAGAAGCAGTTTTAAAAGAGCAAACTGATCCGGTTGAATTGTCAACTGGTGATTGATTGATCACATCAGCACAAACTTTTTCTGACAAATCAACATTTGCAGCTTCTAAGTTCTTTATCTTTTCAGATAAAATGTTTCTTTCAGAAGTAAGTGTGTCAAATTTCTGTTTCAAATCAGATCTAGCCTTCTGTTCTTTTTGAACATCTGAAGATAGAACAATTATTTTGGATTGGAGCTTTGATATTTCAGATTCAAAATGTGAACGTTCTTGCTCAAAATTCTTTTCCAATTTCTTGGATTTTTCAGATATTTCCTTGAAAATCCTAGTATTTCTCTTTTCCGCGTTTTTCTTTTCAAGCTCATAAGACTTTTTGTTTTCTTTGAAGATTTGTCTTTGTTTTTCGAGCAAGTCTTGTAAAGTAGAAATCTGTGTGGGAAGTTCAGTTATTTTAGCTTCAAGAACTTGTCTTTCTTTCGCAAAAGTATCCCATTCAGTTATTAAAATCTTTTCAAATTCGGATACTTGCTTGGAAAGTTTTGAACATCTCAGTTCCAAATCCTTTTTCTCTTGGAGAGTTTTCTTGGAATGTTCAGACATCTGTTGAGTAGAAGATGTCTTCACACTTGATTTTTCTTTTTCTGCTTGGAGACTTGTTTGCAGTTCAGCATTTTTCTTCTCCAAAGCAGATATCTTCTTTTCGAAAGCCTTAAACTTGTTTTGAAGCTTGACTGATTCATCTTGCAAATCTGATGCTTTATGTACAGTCGTCTTCAGTTGGCTTTGAAGTTTTTCAATCTTTTTCTCTTTCAACTTTAATTCTTTCTCACATGTAACAATTGTTTTTTTCTTTTAAAGCAATGATGTTCTCTTTCTCTTTAATCTCTTTCTCTCTTGCACTATCAATACCTGCAAAAACAGATTTGACATCATCAGTACATTTTGCACAAACAGGAATTGTATCAGAATTTGACAAATTGGAATTAAAATCCTGAATTTGTTTAAGAAGCTTTGAATTCTGATTTTTCAACTTGTCTAATTCAGCTTCCATCTTTGGTATTTCCGGCATGTACAAAACAGCCATATCTCTTGCAGATAAAACAGTGTTTCCTCTCTCGTCTGTAGTAGGCATCTTGTCAGATTTGCTTGATATGAAATGATCGCTCCCAAACAAATCAGAAATGTTGACTAAAAAGTCAAACTTGGATCGCACAAAAATATTTTAATTCAAAAAAAAAATCTAAGTCTTAAAACTCGCAAGTCACTATACGCACTAGTCACTATTTACTGATCAAACTCGCTAACCACTGAAACTCGCTAAGCACTAGAGACGCAAAGCTCAAAACTCGCAAGGCACTACACACGCTAAGGACTATTCACACTGAAACTCGCTAGTAGGCACTTGCGCGTTTCTGGAACTCGCTAGCCGCTACGTGCGCGTTTTATGACGTTTGCGCGTTTAAGAGGTTTGCGCGTTACACGGCTTACGCAAAGCAAGGTTTGCGCTTACACGGCTTACGCAAAGAGAGGTTTGCGCGTTTCACGACTTACGCAAAGCAAGGTTTGCGCGTTTCACCTTTCGCGCAAGATGAGGTTTGCATATTTCACGTTTCGCGCAAGATGAGGTTTGCGCTTTTAATGTTTCGCGCAAAGCTCAAACTCGCAAGGCACTGGTAGCGCGTTTCATTTCTTAGAAAAAATTTCAATCTTAGAACTAGCAGGCTCAGTTTGCGCGTTCTTTAGAGTTTGCGTGTTCTTTAGTTTGAAACTTGCGCGTTTGTCAGATCTTGCGCGTTTTGACAATTACGTTCATGAAATTGATCCAATTTGTTCTAAAACCTGCAATTGATTCTCAAAATACATCAGTATGCTCGAAAATCAAAACTAAACACTTTTGTATCAAACAGTGAGTCCAATATCACTAAATCTCTAGAGAGAGAAAGTAGAGAGAGAGCAAGTAAGCGCAAAGTATGAATGTATTGATGTATGCGTGAAGATCTTTCAAGACACAAAGACCAAAGGGACTTAAATACCCTTGGTCAATACAACACAATATACGACTTTAGACACAGTATTTGACCAAGCCTATAAATACAATGATTACTATAAAATCAGACTTAACAATCTCCTCCTTAGTAATCATTGGCGCTTTGGTCTTTAAAATTCATCTTCTAAATCAGCATGGACCATTAAAGCGACTTTGTGAAGCTTTCTGACTTTTAAAGAAAAATTTCTTCTCAACATCTTTCAGTTAGATTTGTCTTTGTTGCCTTTGACAAGTCTGGACCAGATTAGAATAAACTTGAACGAACATTTGATTCATCAGCTTGTGCTCTAGACGACAAACCTCTTTTGAAAGACCTTGAATGAACTATGGTGGTCGGAGCAGTAACAGCAAAATAATTAGTTGAAGCTGAGAGAATAGAATCTTTGAGTGAATCTTGATCAGCAGATAAACTTTTGAGCTCTTTGTCTCTTAATCATCTCCTTTAACTTCTCTTAATTCTCCCCTCATGACCTTGATGATCTGGATCAACTTGGTCATGCAAATGTTGGAGACGAGACATCTTAAGATCTGCAAAATCAAAGAAACGGAGAAAACAGGAGAGGTTTGCGCGACACGCTGCTGGCGCGAACTGAGGTTTGCGCGAAGAGAAGGTGGCGCAAAGCAAGGTTTGCGCGAAGCGAAGGTGGCGCAAAGCAAGGTTTGCGCGACCAACTGATGGCGCAAAGCTGACTTAAACTTAGAAAAATTTTACCTTTTTGAGCTCTTTGACTCCCCCTACACAAATGCACTAGATATGATATTTCAAGTTAGCATTCATATAAAGAAAATCAGATACTCCCCCTCAAAAACAGATATGATCATTAAGAAAAATTCTCCTTTTTCACTCCCCCTTTAATAATGCTCAAACCCATTTGAAATATATTTATGAGAACACAATGAATGTAAACATCAATGTAGAAAGAAAAAAAAAATATTGAATATGTATTTTGAAACGACTAAATATATAAAAATTTAAACAGAAACAAATAAAATTCTACTTAGTAAAATATCACAATAAAATCCATCAGATGAAATCAAATGTATGTATTTGGATACAGAAACAAGTTTTATTGCATATCAAGTTAAGACATGTTCAGTTTCAAAAACTTTCATCAATCTATTTAGTGTACTCACATGTGAACTTCGATTTGCTTCAAGAAAATGCAATTCTAAAAATATAATAGAGAACTTTGCATGTAATCACACTAAGCCATCAAAAATTCAAACTTTCACAAATTTACAGGTTTATTGCAACTCATAAATTTATAACCAAGTATCATGAAATGTGTGCTCATTGGCATCTTTTAGCATTGTGCACTATGGCATCTTTACATGAGTATGCTCTTTGGCATCTTTTAAGCTTGTGCACATTTGGCATCTTTTTAATTAAAAAGTTTATTAAGTAAATAACATGCCGTAAACGTAACTTTCTATCTGACCCTATTGCAGGATTTGGGTCAGCCGCTCCCAGACCAGTTGGCCTTAGGGGACTAGGTGTCAAGCACCCCTTGGAACTTACTCTCCCAGGTCAGAAAGGCTACATCGACATATCCTAAACCCATTCATACCAGTAGAACATGACTTTCGATCTGATTCTATAGAAGGATTTGGGTTTGATCACTCCCAGATCAAATGACCTTAGGGGACCAGATGACAAGCATCCCACAGAACATACTTTCCCAAACCAGAAAGGTCACAGGTACAAACTTTTAAACTTAGAGATTTCTGATTTATAAGAATTTAATACTCATCTCAAACACAAGGTTTTACGTCTAAGTGTTTAGCCTATATTTTCTTTACGATCTAAAATTCCGATTTTTTTAGGTTTTCTAAGCATTGTAAACTATAAATATTCCGAATCACACAACTTTAAAGCAAAAACAAAAGTTACAAACATGTTGCTGACTTTTCGACTTTTGTTAGAACTGAAATTTGAACATATAAAAACTTCAATATAAATAAATTAACTTGAAAATTTATCCTAGACACACATTTTATTCAAAAGAAAGAAAATTGTAAAACTTTTACTTTATAGAATAAAATTTGTAAAGGTTTAAACTTTTAAAACAACATGCCGAAATTTTAAAAATAAAAATATTTGATCGGCAAATTTATATTCAGTTGAAACAAAATATAATTCAATAATATCAACTTCCATACAATGTACAAAGAAAGTGTGTCTCAAAAAAAAATTTGGTTTGAACAAAATCAGGAGTTGAAGAAAATTGCTCAGATTCTTTAAAACATTTTGAGAAAACTGGAACAACATCATTATCAGATATAAATGCAGCGGAAATTAAGTAGATGTACTCACAGTTTCTCATTAGTCAGAAGCTTAAAGCATTGAAGAATGAGTCCTAGACTGACATGTCTAGAAGTCAAAGTCTTTGAAGCACGGGTTCTGAGCTGAATTACTCAAAAGCCAAAGTTTTGACATTTAAGACCGGGTTTTGAACTGTTGTGTTCAAAAGTCATTCTTTCTCTTACTCCCCCTTAACATGTGATGCCTGCAACTTTGAATCAGATTGAGACTTGGGTACCCACTTGAATTTGGGTCCGTGAAAGTTAGTTACAGTTCGTATGGGGAAATATTTATAATATTTGACAGTTAAAGCATGAGAAAGATGATCAGAATGATAGGCACAATCATCAGAAGAGAAAGAATAATCATCAGAACTAGAATCTGAGGAAGAACATGAGACATGTTTTGAAATTCTAATCATTTGTTTTATAGGGTACTTTGAAATTTTATTACAAGAAACAAATGAATCGCTTTTATAGAATTTGTCTACACATTTATCCGCATCAAAAGTAGGTTTATCAGATGTCCGCTTTGTTCTCCAGATCTGCTTCTTTGACTTGCTCAAAGTCCTATCTGAAAGATTAGAATTGGAAGAATTAGAACTGTCAGAAAGAACTGTATCTTGTTTCTTCGACTTCTTTGACCGTCTTCTTTTATGCTTAGGTTTATAATATTGATCATTGAGCATAAAAGAATCATCAAGAATTTTAGATGAAATATTTAAATAAGAAGAAATAATTTTATTCAAGCAACCAATATTATCAACTAATAAATCTGAATTTGCCTCGGAGTCAGAAGTATTTTGAGAAAAGATTTTAAAATTTGAAACTTCCTTTTTATTTTCCTTAGAATCAGAAGAAAGGTAAGAAATAGAATCTGATTTTTGAGAAAATAATTTTTCTTCAAGACTAGACGTCATGAAAGAAAGAATAATATCAGATTCAATTTTCTTTAAAATATTTTGATCTTCTGTCTTATCTTCAAGATTGATGATTTTGCTTTCTAACACTAACGGAGGAGTATATTTCTTCGAATCATAAATGATTGGAGAAATATTTTCCTTATCAGAATCAGGAGCGTTAGGATCAACAAAATCATCAGATATTGAAGATTTGACGGGAGATATATCATTTAAAACTCTTCTTCCTCTCCTTATTTTTGAGGAAAATATTTTGCATTTTCGCTCGTATAAACAAAAGAAATTTCATTTTTCTTATTATTCATCCTTTTCTCATTTTCGATATCTAACACTTGCTTCTCATTCATCCAATCAATTTTAAAATGAGGAGCATAATGAGCAAGAGTCAGAAAATCGTATTTATATAAAGTTCGGGATTTTTCAATCGCATTGTTTAAACAATGTGGATTTTCAAAACCAAGTCCCCACCTTTGTTTTAAAACTTCTTCACTCCTTGGTTTGTTCATAAAAATTGTTTGTTCAGATTGGTTTCTTCGATAAAGCTTTTCTTCTAATTTATTTATTTTATCTGAAAATTCATTTTTTAAAGTAGTCATAGCCGTCAAAGACTCAAAATAAGTCTTATTTAAATTTTCTAAATCATCCAATTTCTTTTGAAAGATGTCTTTAGTATTTTCTAAAATAGATTTTTCATCTTTCAAATAAATTTTCAGTTTGGCAATCAAATCTGACTTTTCAGAATTTAAATTCTTTTCAGATATTAACTTGGAACGCAAATCAGACAAAGCAGAAATTATGATATTTATCTGAGAGGTAATAAATTTGTAATCAAAATCAGAATATACCTCATCTTCATCAGAATCAGAATCGTCTGACTGATCATCTCCTACCAAGCACATCTGAGCGATCTCGACGTTTGCAGCTTCGTTGTCAGAGTGATCCAACCAGAATTCTTCTTCGGCTAACAAAGTTAATCCACTCTCTCTTTTCTCTGCCAGTTCCATTTTCTGTCTATAATAAGTTGAATCCTTAACCTTCTTTGCTCTACACTCCTTTGAGATGTGACCTGGTTTTCCACAGTTGTAGCAAGCAGAAGTCTTTGGCTCGGGTACTTTGGATTTAGAACCAGAAGTGAAGCGAGAAGTGTTAGAACCCGACTTTGGTTGGAACCTTTTCTGGTAATGCTTAGAGAAAAGAATCATAGCTTTCTGCAAAGCCTCTCCATCGTCATCAGTTGACCCGTTGTAAGCGTTATCAGACAACACTTTTTCAGCCAGTTGGCTCGTGAGGAGTGCAACCGGGTCTACTGATTTCTTGTTCTTCTTATCCAGTTTGGCCTTTTTCTTAAGTACCAAGCTCTCATCAGTCATCAGAATCTCATATAATTATTGGATTTGCATAGTAGAGATTCTAACATCATTCCTCAGTCTATGACATGTTTTATTCCATTCCGGTTGCAATGTGTTGAGGAACTTCAGATTTGTCTCAAGCTCGGTCTTTTCAACTTTAATCTTTCTCAGATCATTGATAATGGCACAAAATCTGTCAAACACCGTTTTCAGTGGCTCCCCATCCTTGGCTTTGAATTCTTCAAAGTTATTCATGTAGCGCGTATGGCTGAGTTGAGTTGCAACCAAAGAACCAAGCATAATCTTCTCAAGATGTTCCCACATCAGATTAGGATGAGTTTTGAAACAGTCAATCCTGTTGTATATAGAGTTTGGCAAGGCTAGCATCAAATTTGCTTTAATATCACGATCAGCTTGATATGCCGACAACTCTTCAGAAGAATATTTTTTTAGTGTGCTTATATAATCCAGAAGCCAATTTGGGTTTTTCAAACGGTCCTTCAGATAAAATGATCAACATGCCATTACCATTCTTTTGTTGTTCAATGAAGTTCAGAAACGGATCTTGCCACTGTGTAAATTCATTTTCATCAATTAGCACTGGTGGACGATTTTCTGTCAGAATCCATGTTTCAGAATAATCCAGAACAAAATGCTAAGTGTTGATATGACGCAAAGTTGATGTTTGCGTAAGAGTCAGGTAGCGCAAACTGGAACTTTTCGCAAGCAGGCTGTGACGCAAAGTAAGCTTTACGTTATAAGGTAGAGACGCAAAGTAGCTTTGGGTTATGTTATTCCCTATTTCATCAAGTTCTAATCGCAAACAAACAATCAAGATGAGAATCTCAAATCATATTCCATTGATTCAAACAACAAAGATTACAAATTCACAACTTTCTCTCACTACATTCTCTCACTAGAAACATATTCAAATTAGCTCTTCTCTAATCTACTCACTCTCTGATTCGTGTACTACTACTTCTTACAACTGAATACAACTAATTACGTACTACCTTACTTACAAAGGAAATAAGGTATTTATACCCACAACTAAAATACAAGGAAACTAAACTACTAAAATACAAATACAAAGACTTTGACTTTTATTACAAAAGAACTTTGAATTTAATGAGAGTTGACTTTCTCAGCTTTGACTTTCTTGAACTTTGACATTCAGTATTCTTGATCTTGTATCCAACAGATTTATGCTCTAATAATCTCCCCTTTGGATTCAAGATCATTGTTGAAAGATCTAGCAATTCAGTCTTCACTTTAAGCTCTGTCAGTACAATATCCCCTTTTTCTTTAATGACAATCTTTCCAAAACTGTCTTCAAACGATTAATAATTTCCCCAAAACTTTCATATAATACTTTTAGACTTTGGAAAGAAATTATCTTCAGAATCAGCTCGAATTGCTTTAGCAGATAATATTCAAAGAAAATTTCCTCAAATTTTCAGAAATTTTTTTGATCTTCTTCAAATCTTCAAATCTTTACTTTGAACTTTTCTGACTTGGACATTTCTAAAAATCATCTCTCAAAACTTTATCATTTCTTGATACCATCTCCCCCTTTTTGATGATTTGAGCATCTATATCATCAAAACTTTTCTTCCAAGAAATGTCTTTGACCATTCTGATTTGTCAAACTGAGCCTCTGATTCTGTGATCCATAACCAAGTATTCATCTAGATCTTTGCAAATCCAGACAAAATAAGAACATGTAACCCCTGAATCAACAAATGAATCAGTTAAAATGCCTGTCAGTAACACGAAGTCACTGTGTGTAACGAATACACAATATAAAGGAGCTTTTTGATGTTCACTCCCCTAGGGTTTCCATCCAATCATTAAAACACTACAAACGCAATTTCTATGAATGTTATGACAAAGAAACCAATTCTTTGTGTGTTCGTGCAAGTGTATAAAGAATTAAGCACGAAAGATTGCGTTTTAAGGCTTAACATAGTGTAAACCACTGAGACAATAGTAGATAAACACAGACTCAATGTGCATGATTAAAGTGCGAAGGTGGGGCAGACTTCCTTCTTTTTCAATATCCAGATTTTCCAAATGAAAACCAGATAGATTATATGTTGCGTCCCCGTGAAAATATAAAACATTTTCTTGTTAAGAAGAAAATGAGTGGCTGGTGGGGTGAAAGTCAAGAGTTGGCATGGGCTAGTTGCCTGTTTCAATAACGTTCACCAAAGAATTGTGAAACGCTAGTAATGTGGTTGCCCGGCTCAGAAAGTAGTTGGTGCAGAGTTTGATATTCTTTTACTCTGATCCCACACCTTCTTTCTTTTAATCATTAAGCTCACTACTAACCAAACTCTCTTTTCCATTTTACCTCATCACACTCACACTCATTTCTTTTAGACTCCTCACACTCAATCTCTATGGATTAACTTCTTGGGTAGAAATCACTGTTTAACGTGATTTCATAGAAGTTCATGAAAGTCCTAGCACAAAGAACCCATATAATCCTAATAAGCATGTGTTGCTCAAGATGGTTTAACTTTATCAGTTAAAGCTCATATACAAATGTCAGACGAATGTCTGCTCATAAAATATAATCATGAAAATTTGAGCATTTTTAGACACTGAAGTATTTTCAAACAAGTATACTGAATGAATGAACATGAATGAAAAAGAATTGTTTGAAAATCTGACATTGTATGAAAATGATCAGAAATGAAATGATATAGCAATTAAGGCTTATGGTAAAAAATAACGGATATTGTCTATACGAAACAAAAATATAGACATTCTCGAAATGACGTTTCGAAATGAAATATCGCTCAAAATTCTTTAAAATACAAGCGGGGTGTCTTACCATCGAAAATATGTTTCAATATGAGACATGGTAAGAACAATTTGATCAAAAAATTAAACCGATGTGTGTGAATACTTGAAAGTATGTAGAAAAGACAATACGCAAGTATTTATCTTTAGAAACACACGGTTTATTTATCAATTAAGCATAAAAATAAAATGAAAACATTTAAAATCACACTTCCAAATTATAAAATCTGTTTAAAAATCAAGAAGTGGTTTGAACATTTCAGAACATGTTTTCTATATCTGAAAGTTGTCCTTTCAGATATTTTTGAGATTAAGATAAGAAATTTACCTTTTCGCTTAATCTTAATTCTCAGAAAGTCAGCTGAAAAATCATAAGAATATGATCTTGATAGCTTCCTCTCATTCTGCACAACTCTCAAAGTCTAATCAAATCAAATTTATTCACAAATTTATTCGAATGTAAAAAAACATAAAACAATAAAACGATTAAAGTACGAGTTCTGATTTGAAATAATCAGAAATCATAGTCTTACTCCTTTTGGTATGACATAAAAGCTCCCCCTAAAATCATGCATTACAAAAATTGTCATTTAAGTAAAATGCAGAAATTAGTTATGCTCCCCTCAAAATAATGTAGATCTTCTAAAATTTTCTCTTACTCCATCTGAGATCATGAGCAAACAATTAAAGTGCAGATATCCTTTATACATAAAGATAAAGAAAATGATGAAAAATAACAATACGTAACTTTATTAGGTAACAACCGATTACGTCTTAAGATTTAACATACCAAGCTTCGAAACAAGAAAATTAAATCTCTTTTCATCTAAGGGTTTGGTAAATAAATCTGCAAGTTGATAATATGTTTTTACAAAATAAAGTTCAATTGTTCCTTTTTCTACATTATCTTTTATAAAATGATACCTGACGTCAATGTGTTTGGTTTTCGTATGCTGAACAGGATTAGCAGATATCGCGATTGCACTCTTCGAGTCACAATATATTGGAATTTTATCAAACTTGAATCCATAGTCTCGCAGCTGTGTTCGTATCCACTGGACTTGAGAGCAGCAACTGGCAGCAGCTACATACTCTGCTTCAGCAGTGGATGTGGAAACGCATAATTGTTTCTTTGATGCCCAGCTAACGAGCTTGTCTCCAAGAAATTGAATGTGACCTGAAGTACTCTTTCTGTCCAACATTAAACCTGCAGGATCTGCATCTGAATAGGCAGTCAGTTGAAAACCAGTATCCTTAGGATACCACAGACCAAGATCTGCAGTCCCCTTAAGATACCTAAAAATCCTTTTGACAGCAGCCAAATGGGATTCTTTAGGAGCAGCATGATATCTAGAACATAAGCATGTTGAAAACATAATATCTGGCCTACTTGAAGTAAGATACATTAACGATCCTATCATACCTCTATAGGTCCTAACATCAACACTTTTACCCGAAGGATCAGTGCTAATTTTAGTACCTGGTGCCATCGGGGTTCCAATTGGTTTACATGTTTCCATATTGAACTTCCGAATAATATCCAAAATGTACTTAGATTGGTTATTGAAAATCCCCGTTGAAAACTGTTTAACTTGTAATCCGAGAAAGAAATTCATCTCTCCCATCATACTCATTTGAAAACGTGACACCATGAGGTTAGAAAAGTTTTTGCAGAATTTAGGATTAGTAGAACCAAATATTATATCATCAACATATATTTGAATAAGAATAATATCAGCTTTTTTCTTTTTAATGAACAAAGTGGTATCAACCTTACCTTTAGAAAAACCGGACTTGACCAAAAATTTAGATAGAACATCATACCATGCTCGAGGGGCTTGTTTCAAACCATACAGGGCTTTGTCCAAGATGTAAACATGATCTGACTTATCTGGATTGACAAACCCTTCTGGTTGAGACACGTACACTTCCTCTTTAAGAATGCCATTCAGAAAGGCCGTTTTCACGTCCATCTTATAGACTGTGAAATTCTTGTGAGTTGCGTAGGCTAGAAACATGCGGATTGCCTCTATACGCGCTACAAGAGCATATGTCTCATCGTAGTCTATGCCTTCCTCTTGCCGGTAACCTTTGGCAACAAGTCTATCTTTGTTCCTTATGACGATACCATCTTCATCCTTCTTGTTTTTGAATACCCATTTAGTGCCTATCACGGTTTTACCTTCTGGTTTTGGAACTAATCTCCAAACCTTTAGGGCTTCAAACTGATTGATCTCCTCTTGCATAGCATATACCCAGTCTGAATCAGCAAGAGCCTCTAATATTCGTGTGGGCTCAATCTTACTGAGGAATGAGTCATGCATACATTGATTAAGAGTCGTTGACCTAGTTTGTACAGGCCTGTTAAGATCTCTAATTACTTGATGTAAAGGATTCTCTTTGGTCCAGCGATGCTCATGAGGGAGTGGAGTAGATACTGATTGAACATGATCATCATCTTGAAATCTACTATCAGACTCTTCAGTTTGAATAATAGGAAGGGGGTTTGCAGTTGAAGTTTCAGGTGCAGAAGTATCAGTTGGAACAGCAGAATCCAGCTGTTGAGTAGACATTGTATCACACCCAACTAAAATAGTTACTTCTGGTTCAACAATTACTTGTATATCTTCAACTGTAGGAGTAGATGTTGGAATGTGAGTTTCTGACTGAACGGAGGATTCAAGTTCAGTTACAACTTCTGAAGTGACTGGATGATTGCAACTTGTGTCATAAGACCTGTCAGTCACAACAGATTTAGGTACATTAGATCCTAGAAACTCATCATAAAAGAATTCAAATAACAAATCTAAATCAGATAAATGTGAAATTAAAGTAGAAGCGTTATTTGAACTATTCTCTGTAGAAGCAGGTTCTGGACTGATCTGCCCAGAAGCTACTACTCCAGTGATAACGAGTTCTGAACTGAGTTGTTCAAAAGCCATATCTTCATCAAATGTTACATTAACGCTCTCGACGATTGTATTTGACTTCTTCAGATAAACACGATATGCTTCAGATGTTGAAGAATAGCCAATGAAGATGCCTTCATCCGCCTTAGCACTGAATTTATTCAGACTCTCTCTGTCGTTAAGCACAAAACATTTACACCCAAATATGTGAAAAATACTTGATTGTTGGTGTTCTGTTGTTGATCAGCTCATATGGAGTATTTTGAAAACGGCGGTGTATTATGGACCGATTTTGAGTATGACATGCAGTTGACACAGCTTCTGCCCACAAGAATAGAGGTAAGTCAGACTGGCTCAGCATAGTCCGAGCGGCCTCGACTAGCGTCCGATTTCGCCTTTCGACTACTCCATTCTGTTCAGGCGTACGAGCAGCAGAGTACTGATGTGATATCCCGACCGATTCAAGATATTCTTCAACTATCTTGTTTTTGAACTCTGTGCCGTTGTCCGTTCGAAGAAACTTGACTTGTCGCTGCATTTTCACCCGGGTCGTCTTTAAGAAAGTAATGAGAACTTCGGGCGTCTCATCTTTTGATCGAAGAAATTTGACCCACGTGTATCTTGAGTAATCGTCCACAATAACCAACACATATTTCTTTCAACCTAAGTTTTGTGTTCTCATTGGACCACACAAATCCATATGCAGTAACTCTAGTGGAGAACTGGTACTTGGTTCAGGCTTCGGTTTATGAGGAGCTCTCTTCATCTTACCCTTCTCACATGCAGCACATAAATGTTCTTTCTCATATTTCAGCTCAGGAAGTCCTTTTACCAATTTTCCACTAACCAGCTTGTTGATATAACGAAAATTCAGATGTGATAGTCTTCGGTGCCAAAGCCAACTTTGCTGCATCGAAGCTTTTGACAATAACCAAACATGACTATCATTCTGTACCTTTGAAAGATTGATGGTATAGAGGTTTGTCTTTCGATTTCCGACTAAGAGTTCATTGTCGTCTTCAGTACGACCGAACATCTCTTAGCTTTGAAATTGACCTCTAACCCTTTATCACAGAATTGACCGATGCTAAACAAGTTGTGCCCTAAACCTTCGACATAACTCACCTTCTTAATCGTTATGTTGTCTTGAATGATATCACCATATCCTAATATTGGTGAAAGTTGATCGTTTCCAAATCTGACATTTCCACTGAATTTCTCTATATAATTAGACAATAAAGCTTTTTGCCCAGTCATATGCTTGGAACATCCACTATCCAAGTACCACATATGCCGGGTCTGCAAAAGAAATCAGGAAACAATAACTTTAGGTACCCATTTAAAAACAGGTCCTAACAGGTTAGCACAAGATTTTGGTATCCATTTGAAAATGGACCCTCTGTTCTTTTAAAAAACGTTAAAAATATTTGATCTTGAAGAATACACATGATAAGATCCAAACCAATCAGAAGAATTATGAGAGTAAGCAAAATCATTTCTCCGATAATGATAAGATTTAGTGGTAATAGGAGATAATTGAATCAATTGCTTTATTGAATATCGATTGTAAGAAGTTACAAGGTTTTGTTTATGTGAAGCAAATTGATCAATTACATCATTATCACTACTAACTGATCTATTACAAGAGTTATCAAAAACTGATTCAGCTATCTCATCATCCTTCCTTTTTGGTCGCCATTCAGTTCGAGCTTTCAACCTTTTCTTGCTTATCTCTGAAACAAAAGATTTAGATTTATTAGGAAAAGCATATTTCTGAAACTGAGTTTTCTTTTGTTTACCAATGTATTTCTGTTTCTGTAATCGCTGTTTCTTATGTTTCTTACCTCGAGCATAGTAATCAGCAGTTACAGAAACTGGTTCATCAACCTTAGTTAATGATTCACCAATATTAATAACACTTGGTAACACTTTATCATCTATAAGACAAGTAGAATTATCAGGAAGAGGAGTATTGAAGTCAAACATATCAATTTCTTCTATGCACCCATCATCAGAGTTTAAAAAATCATTTGCAGTCATCAAAATTATCAGACGAAGTTTGAGGTGTCTTTGAAACTGTAGAACACTTTGTAGATTTAAATTGAAAAACAGTGTTCTTTAAAACTGTAGAAAACACACTTTGTTGAATATCAACCAAAAGTTTTTCATCAGATAAAACATTTTCCAGCTCAAATATTTTGCTTTCCAGAACAAGTGGAGGAACATAGACTTTTGCAATAGAAGGTTTTGCCTCCATCTCAGAAACAGAATAACTAGCAAAATAGTCGTTTGAAAGAACTTTTGGTGTTTCTGAAAGATAACTATCATTTAACTTTGCATAGTTAAATGGTAGTTGCATTTTCTTTACATTGTTTCTATTTTCAGTTTCTTTGGCCTCAACTTCTTCTGGTAATTTGGTAACAAATTTGGGTTTTAAATGAGTATGTTTACCAGCACAAGCAAGAAAATCAAAATTATAATGTGCTGGTTGTTTTCTGATGGCTTTCTTTAAGTAATGGGGGTTTTCAAAACCAAGTCCCCATTTTTCCTTAACATCAGCCTCTTCGTTAGGTGCATTGAGAAAAATGGTTTGATCTGTTTGGCCTCTTGCATAGAGTTTGGCTTCCAGATCATTTACCTTCTTATTCAAAAGCTTGTTCTCAACCTGCAATTTATGAACAGTTAATGCAGATTCTTTCTTCTCAAACTCATATTTAGAAATTATAACTTCAAAATCAGAAATCTTCTTTTCAAAACAATCTACTTGAAGTTTAGAATCAGAAGCAGACTTGCATAAGGAATCAATTAGATCTTTGTTCCCAATAACAGACTTATTAAACTCAAAGATCTTGTTATTTCTTTTAACAACTCTGTCTTTTTCTTGAAAATCATTAAGCTCAACCATCATAGCTTCCATTTTGGTTATGAAATCTTTTTCATTTAAGTTTAATACCTCATCAGCTGTCTCACCATCTGACTCATCATACTTGACCTCTTTTCCCATTAGACAGAGATGAGCAATTTCTACTTTCTCTTTGTCATCCTCTTGATCAGAATGATCCAACCAAAATTCGTCTTCAGCCATTAATGTTATGCCCGTTTCTTGTTGTTTGGCCAATAACAGTTTGTTCTGATAATACTGAGAGTTTCGAACCTTTGGCTTTCTACAATCTTTAGCAAAATGTCCAATCTTGCCACAGTTGTAGCATTTAATTGGATAATTTGTTGGCTTCTCAGCAACTGTGTAATCATTCACAAACTTCTTCCTTTCATCGGGTTTCTTCTCAACATATCTATTCTCTTCATGTCGCTTTCCTTCAACTCTTTCTCGGTGCTCATGGTTCTTGGGGCTTGATGAAGAATATCTTTGAGAATTGGATCCCGGCTTCTTGTAGAATTTCTTTTGGAAAGCTCGGGTCAGTAAAAACATGGCTTGTTTGAGACTTTCTCCATCATCACCATCTGATTCAGATTCAGATTCAGAACTTGTAAGCACTTTCTTCTTTTTCTTCTTCTCTTTCTTTTCTTTCTTCTTCTCTCCGGTCACTAGAGCAATAGGATCAGAAACTTTCTCCTCTTTCTTCTTCTTTTCACTTCTTTTCTCTTCAACTTCTTCTTCATTCTGACGCAAAGTCTCATAGACTTCATGAAGAGGTATGTCGCTCAAGTCTTTCATCTGCTTCATCCGACGGGTATGTTTCTTCCATTCCGGTTGTAGAATGCTTAAAAACTTGACGTTGTTTTCAATTTGCTTCTTCTTCACTTTGTTCTTTGAGAGTTCGTTCAGAAGAAGTACAAACCTCTCATAGGTTTCCTCTAGGCTTTCATTTTCTTTTGCTTTGAATTCCTCGTAGCTATTGATCCAGTTAGCTACTTTCATCTGATTCCCTACTTTGGATCCCATCATCATTTTCTGCAACTGATCCCACATCTTCTTAACATTTGTCTTGTAGCTGTCTATTTTAACATAGATGTCATTCGGGATACTTTGAAGAAGAAGAGATCTTGCTTGCTTATAAGCTTTATATCAGTTTTTCTGTTCTTCAGAATACTGAGCATATTCAACTGGAACTGTTTTCATTTTCTGATCTCTTTCCTCAGTACCATCTTCACTATCAGATGAATCATCATCAGGTATTTGAACTGTGATTGGTACCATAGGACCTTCTGTAATTGACAGTAGAATGTTTTCCCCATTTGCATGTCTGTCTACAAAATCCAAAAATCTGTCTTTCCATTGTTCGTATTCTCCTTTGAACAGAACAGCAGGCTTGACATCAGTGCCAATGGAAAGAGCGTCTTTGGAAGTCATCTTGAATGTACCTGTTTGATTTCGCTTCAAATTCAAGATTACAAACTTTCTCTCTCTAGAACACTCTTTCTCTCTCAACATATTTCTCTCTCAACATATTTCTCTCTCTACTTTCTGTTTGATTAGTTATTCCCTGTTTCATCAAGTTCTAATCGCTAACAAACAATCAAGATGAGAATCTCAAATCATATTCCATTGATTCAAACAACAAAGATTACAAATTCACAACTTTCTCTCACTATATTCTCTCACTAGAAACATATTCAAATTAGCTCTTCTCTAATCTACTCACTCTCTGATTCGTGTACTACTACTTCTTACAACTGAATACAACTAATTATGTACTACCTTACTTACAAAGGAAATAAGGTATTTATACCCACAACTAAAATACAAGGAAACTAAACTACTAAAATACAAATACAAAGACTTTGACTTTTATTACAAAAGAACTTTGAATTTAATGACAGTTGACTTTCTCAGCTTTGACTTTCTTGAACTTTGACATTCAGTCTTCTTGATCTTGTATCCAACAGATTTATGCTCTAACAGGTTATGTGAAGGAGACGCAAACTACACTTTGCGTGAGGCACTGGAGACGCAAACTTAGGTTTGTGTGAAGAATAGAAGACGCAAATTGACTTTACGTGAGCAGGCCGAGGCGAGAACTGGTCTTTGCGTGAGATGTGAGTGACGCAAAGTAATCTTGCGTGATCAGTGTAAAACGCAAACTAGACTTTGCGTGATGTGTTTGAAGCGCAAACTGAAGTTCTCGCTACCAAGGTGTAACGCGAAATAAACTTTGCGTGACTAGAGTAAAACGCAAAGTATACTTCTCGTGAACAATATGAAGCGCAAATGATACTTTTCCTATACACTGGAGACGCAAAGTGATCAGAACTGAACTTGTTGCGAACTTAGAAGAATTCCTTGGATGAGTATGACGCAAAGCAGATGAACTAGCGCAAACCTATGATGAACTAGCGCAAAGTTTAGATCTAGCGCAAAGTTCAAAAAATCAAGAAAAATCCACACAAAATGATTATATCCATGAAATCAAAGCAACAAATATGCACAATATTGATCGAAATCACAATTCTAACATTTTTCAATTAACAGAATGGATTAAACAACTCAAAATCGAGATTTGTAAAACCAACAGTTCGTAAAAATACGAGTTTACAGAAAACTACAATTTCACAAAATCAGACTTCAAAACATGATTATTTTGAAAATTGTTGTGAACAACAAATGATCTACAATCAAAAACGAATTCAACAAAACAAAATTCAGGCAAATTGAACCACAAACCAATCCGAATTTGATGAAAAAGCAAAAAATGAGATTTTCTTGAAAAACTCAAGAAAATCGTTCAAATTTCTTGCTTTCATCCACAAATTCAGTATCAAAAACGATTTCTCTCTGATCTCTCAAGATTCAGATTGCTCTGATACCAATTATGAGTCCAAGATCACTAAATCTCTAGAGAGAGAAAGTAGAGAGAGAGAGAGCAAGTAAGCGCAAAGTATGAATGTATTGATGTATGCGTGAGATCTTTCAAGACACAAAGACCAAAGGGACTTAAATACCCTTGGTCAATACAACACAGTATACGACTTTAGACACAGTATTTGACCAAGCTTATAAATACAATGATTACTATAAAATCAGACTTAACACAAACTAATATTACTAAAAACATGAAATTACAGTGCATTGATCAAGATACAGTGTACGACTACAAGTTTTTTTCGAAAAACACAATTTGATCAAATTGATCAATCTAAAGTGCGAATTAGACTATGTGATCTGAATAAAATTTGATCCAATTGATAAAACGTATACAATCAAATCAATTTCTTGATTTAATTGTACAAAAACAATAAAACCACGGATCAAACAGTAACTTTTTCAGAAACAACAATTTTCTTGAATTTTCAAGAATTTGATCCAAAAACTAAATCAGTGATCTTTCTGAATTTGTTTGGTATGTTCTGATACCAAATGATATTGTCAATTTCCCAATCACAATCAAGAATCTAACAATCAAGATATTGACAATATGAAGTTCTAGAGAGAGAGTAGAGAGAGAAACGTAGTCATATGTATATTGCAATTATAAACCACCCACTTACAACAAACACAAACCAAGGTATTTATACCAAGGACTAAAACTACAAGCTTAACACCTAAGTAAACTCATATTTGACTAAACTAAACATTGGCTTTGTTGACTTATCTTGACTTGAATTTTCTTATTAAATATTGGATACAATAATACACTAACAAAAACTTGCACTTTGCGCGATGCACGGGAGACGCAAATTTCACTTTGCGTGATGAACACAAAGCGAAAAGTTGAACTGAACGAGATTACGCCTGAAGACGAACAAGGCTTGATGAACTCGCGCAAACCAGATGAACTCGCGCAAACCTGAGATGAACTAGCGCAAAGTTCAGATCTGGCGCAAACCTCTGAAAATCAAGAAAAAACTAGCAAAAACGATTATAGCCATGAATTTAATTCAACTAAATTACACAGAAATGAACAAAACAGGTTTCTAACACTTTTCAATCAACAAAATTGATTATAAAACACAAAATCGAGATTTCAAGAATGTAACAGTACGCTCAAAACGAGTTTTCAGAAAAACTCTAAATCTCAAAATCGATGATCAAAAATAGTTTTTCATGCAAAAATATGTAAATCAACAATGTTCTACAATTAAAAACGAGTCCAATAATCAAATTGCAACAAAATTCGCTCAAAAACAGTCCGAATTTGATGAAAAAGCAAAAAAAGAGATTTTCTTGAAAAAATCAAGAAAATCGATCAAATTTCTTGCTTTAATCCACAAATTCAGAAAAACAAACAGTTTCCCTCAATCCTCTCAAGATTCAGATTGCTCTGATACCAATTGAAAGTCCAAGAATCTACTAAATCGTAGAGAGAGAAAGTAGAGAGAGAGTAGGAGTGCCAAAATGTAACTGTATATTTAATATGATCTCCAAAGTTACAAAACAAAGGCAACAAGGGGACTTAAATACCCCTAGTCTTAATCAATACAGATAAGCACTCTAAACACAGATAAGACTAAGGAAAATAAATACAATGATTCCTACAAAATCAGTCTTAACAATATTTCTTCTTTTCAATCTCCAAAGACTTTTTGGTTTCTTTAAAAATTTATCTTTCTTTTTCAAGTAAGTCTTGTAGAGTAGAAATCTGTTTGGGAAATTCAGTTATTTTGTTTTCAAGAACTTGTCTTTCTTTCGCAAAAGTGTCTCTTTCAGTGATTATTATCTTTTCGAATTCTGACACTTGCTTAGAAAGTTTTGAACATCTCAACTCCAAATCCTTTTTCTCTTGGAGTGTTTTCTTTGAAAATTCAGATATCTGTTGAGTTGAAGATGTCTTCACATTTGATTTTTCTTTTTCTGCTTGGAGGCTTGTTTTCAGTTCAGCATTCTTCTTCTCCAGAGCAGATATCTGATCTTTAAAAGCCTTAAACTTGTTTTGAAGCTTGACTGATTCATCTTGCAATTCTGATGATTTATGTTTAGTCGTCTTCAGTTGGCTTTGAAGATTTGCTTTAGCTTTATCTTCTTTGATACTTTTCATCAAGTCAACATTTTTTACTTTCAATGTATATACATTTTCTTCAGAAGCCATATACTTTTGTTGAAGCTTAACTGATTCATCTTGTAGTTCTAAAGATCTTTGTTCAGTTTTCTTCAGTTGGCTTTGAAGATTTGTAATATAAGACTCCTTGAGCTTGATTACTTTCTCAAGAGACGGAATGGTATTATCTTTTATTCCCATCATTTTCTCTCTATCTTTAATCTCTTTCTCTTTCTCACTAATAATACCTGCAACAGAGTTAGAATAATCAGTACATTTTGCACAAACAGGAATTTTATCAGAGTTTGACAATTTAGAATTTGAAGCAGATTTATTTAAAGTTGGAGTTATCTCTTTTCCATCCACTATGATATGTGAAGTTAAAATGATAGGCTCCAAATCTTTCTCGTTTATCTACTTTCTCCATTGAGAATGTGTAAGACATTTTGAATGATTAGCTTGATTAGAATGATCGTTCCCAAACAAATCAGAACAGTTGACAAAAAGTCAAACTTGGATCACCACATGAAAATAAAATTTTCTCAGAAAAAAAAATTTCAACTCTGAAACTCGCAAATCAATGAAACTCGCAGAGCATTGAAACACGCAAGTCACTATTCACTGAGGAACGCGCTAGTATTTGTTAGCGCAAAACTGGGACTCGCAGGACGTTGGTAGCGCGAAACTTAAAACTCGCTAGACACTGGTAGCGCGAAACTCAAACTCACTAGACTCTGAAAGCACAAAACTAGAAACTCGTAAGGCACTAAACACGCAAAGAACTATTCACTGTGAAACGCGCTAGACGTTGTTAGCGTGTTTCAACATTTAGAATATTTTTCAAGGATATCAAACTCACAAGCCTTTCCTAGCGCGTTTCTGAGAAACTCGCATGCCTCACTTAGTGCTTTTGCTCAAACTCGCAAGCTTTGTCTTGCGTGTTTCTGAAACTCGCACGCCTTTGTTAGCGCGTTTCTGACCAAAAATCAAATCCTTTGACTTGCGCGTTTGATGATGAACTCGCAGAAGACACTTGCGTGTTCTTCAGTTGATGAAGCTTGCACGTTTTTCCAATAATGCGCGTTCTTCACTTGACCTCACAGATTTGATCCAAATCGATGTAAACCTGCAAATTAGGACATGAAATTGCACAAGGATGATCGATTTACCAACTAGAACATAATTCTATCACAAGATTTTGATTAAAAAACACCAAAATGCAACAATCTGATTCAAAAACAGTGTTCGAGTCCATTTTCAAAGAAAATCTAAAAATTCAAAAATTGAGTCTGATTTAATGCGAATTTTGTGATATGATCAACACAAGAAATGATCTAAAACATAAATCGAATGAAATGATTCCATTTACTTGCACTAAACACAATTTTTCAAGAAAAATTTGATCAAACAATGAATTTTCAAGAAACGAGTTCGTGAAATCAAAAATTCAAAATTAATCCAAATTTGGTAATCCAATCAATCTGAAATTGTTTGGTTGGCTCTGATACCAATTGAAATTGTATGATTCCCAATCAATCAAGCAATTCAATCAAGAATGTAAGAATCAAAGTATATTTCTAGAGAGAGAGTAGAGAGAGAAAGTTTCTTATGTCATAGATCTAACAATATACGTACAATGCTTAGAGTTACAAGATTACAAACAACAAAGCTATTTATACCAAGGAACTAAACACAAGCTTAACCACAAAGCTATACAAGACAATCTCACAAGGCTAAACACCATATTGACTTTACTAACTTTGACCTTGTTGACTTATCTTGACTTGACTTTTCTCATTAAATCTTGGATACAATAAAATACAATAACACATACGAATCAAAATATAGACATTCTCGAAAGAAACGTTTTGAAATGAAATCACGCTCAAACTTTGAATTTCAAGTGGAGTGTTTATTTACCATAGAAAATTTGTTTCAATATGAGACATGGTAAAAACTCATCAAGAAAAATTATAAACCAGTGTGTATGAATACTTGACAGTATGTAGAAAAGATAATACACAAGTATTTATCTTGTAAACACACGGTTTATTTAAACATTGAAGCTCATGAAACAATGAAAACATTTAAAAATCATACTTCTATATTCACGAAATCTGTTTAAGAATCAGAAGTGGTTTGAACATTTAAGAACATGTTTTCTATGATTGAAAGTCGTCCTTCCTTTAACCATATATGAGATTAAGAGTAGAATATTTCCTTACGCTCTGCTTAAATCTCATGAAGTCAGCTCAAAGTCATATAAGATATGATCGTGTAAGCTTCCTCTCAAAGCTGCAATAGGCACAAAGTATGTCAAAGTACAAAGCTTTATTCACAATATTTATTGAAAATAAAATGACATAAAACAATAAAACGTTGTAAGAACGAGTTATGATCAGATATAATCAGAAATCATAGTCATACTCCCCCTGAAATTATGCATCAGAAAATTTGTCAGTTATAGAATATATGCAAATTATATTAACTCCCCCTCAAATGTAGATCATCTTATCATCTTCACACACTCCCCCTGAGATCATGAAAAAACTTAAGTGCATATATATTTCAGATTAAAAATAAAGAAATGAAGAAAAATAACAATAACTAAACTTTATTAGGTAATCACAGATTAAGTCTTGAGATTTAGCTTACCAAGCTTTGAAATGAGAAAATTAAATCTCTTTTCGTCAAGTGGTTTGGTGAATAAATCAGCAAGCTGATAATCTGTGTTTACAAAGTAACGTTCGATTGTACCTTTTTCGACATTATCTTTAATAAAGTGATATCTCACGTCTATGTGTTTGTTCTTGGTATGTTGTACATGATTAGCAGATATAGCGATGGCGCTCTTAGAATCACAGTAGATCGGGATCTTGTCGTACTTGAAGTCATAATCTCGGAGTTGCGTTCTCATCCACATCACTTGAGAACAGCAGCTAACCGCAGCTACGTACTCTGCCTCGGCGGTTGAAGTAGATACACAAAGTTGTTTCTTCGAAGCCCAACTCACGAGTTTATAGCCAAGAAATTGTATATGACCCGACATACTCTTCCTGTCAAGCATACAACATGTATGGTCTGCATCTGAATATGTTGTGAGCTCGAAACCTGTATCCTTAGGACACCACAGACCAAGATATGCAGTACCCTTCAGATATCTAAAAATACACTTGACTGCAGACATATGGGATTCTTTAGGATTAGTCTGATATCTTGCAACATAAGCATGTAGAAAACATTATATTTGGCCTACTAGATGTTAAGCACATTAAAGAACCAATCATACCTCGGTAGGTTCTAACATCGACAACTTTTCCAGAAGGATCAGCGCCAATCTTAGTTCCAGGTGCCATTGGGGTTCCAATAGAAGTACAATTTTCCATTTTAAATTTTCTAAGAATATCGAAAATGTACTTTGATTGATCAATAAAAATCCCTGTGGAAATTTTTTTGACTTGTAATCCGAGAAATAAATTCATCTCTGCCATCATTCTCATCTGAAAACGTGACACCATAAGGTTAGAAAAATTCTTACAGTACTTTGGATTTGTTTAGCCAAAAATGATGTCATCCACATATATCTGAATTAAAATGATATCGGCTTTTTCCTTTTTGATAAAAAGAGTAGTATCGATTTTACTTTTTGTGAAGCCCAGCTTGACTAAAAATTTAGATAACACTTCATACCAGGCTCGAGGGGCTTGCTTCAGACCATAAAGAGCTTTGTCCAGTATGTATACATGATTTGGTTTCTCTGGATTGACAAAACCTTCAGACTGAGATACGTAGACTTCCTCCTTTAAGATTCCATTTAGAAAGGCAGTCTTCACGTCCATCTGGTAGACGGTGAAGTTCTTGTGTGCGACATATGCTAAAAACATACGAACCGCCTCGATGCGCGCAACTGGAGCATAAGCCTCGTCGTAATAAATACCTTCCTCTTGCCTATATCCATTGCTTTGTTTCTGATCACGATACCAACTTCGTCTTTCTTGTTTTTGAGCACCCATTTCGTGTCGATTATGGTTTTTCCTTCAGGTTTAGGCACTAGTCTCCAGACTTTAAGCGATTCAAATTGATTTAGCTCTTCTTGCATAGCAGTTACCCGGTCTGAGTCATCTAGAGCTTCTGATACTCATGTTGGCTCTATCTTGCTCATAAATGAATCATGCATGCACATGTTTAATGTAGCAGACCTAGTTTGCACCGGTTTGGATGGATCTTCAATGATTTGTCTTAACGGGTGCTCTTTGGTCCACTTGTGTTCATGAGGGAGTGGATTAGATGTAGATTGATCATAGTGCTCATCTAAAAATCCACTATCTTCTTCAGTTTGTTCATTATGAGGGAGGGGTTCAGTTGAAGTAGGTTGTGCAGAATCTTCAGTTGGTTGGATATTTTATGTCTGCTGAATAGGCATTGTAGTGCAGCCAACTAATTCAACAACTTCTGGATCGACAATTTCATGTACAGATTCAACTAAAGGAGTAGGTGTTTGAATCGGAGTTTCTTGCTGAACTAGGGGAACAGATTCAGTAGACACATCTGAAGTGATTGGATGATGATTGCTTGAATCTTCAGATTTGTCAATCACAACAGGTTTAGGCAATTTAGACCCAAAAAACCCATCATAAAAGAATTCAAACAGTAAATCTGATTTAGATAAATGAGATATGGAAGTTGACGCTTTATCAGAATTTAAAACATTAAATGCAGGTTCTGGACTGATTTGCCCAGAAGCTAAAACTCCAGTAAGTACGGGTTCTGACTGTGTTGTTCAGAAGACAACTCTTCATCGAATGTGACGTTGACACTCTCAACAACAATCTTCGACTTCTTCAAGTATACTCTGTAAGCTGCAGACGTTTGAGAATAACCGATAAAAATGCCTTCGTCAGCTTTTGGACTAAACTTGTTCAGGTTCTCCTTGTCATTTAATACAAAGCACCTGCATCCAAAGATATGAAAGTATTTGATGCTAGGTATTCTATTATTTATTAAAGAAACGGTGTTTTACCGAACCGGAGATGGATAATGGATTTTGAGTGTAGCAGGCAGTCGACACAACTTTAGCCCATAGAAATAGAGGTAGATCTGATTGACTTAGCATAGTACGAGTGGCCTCGACTAGCGTTCTGTTTTGAATTTCTATAACTCCATTCTGTTCAGGCGTTCTGGCAGCAGAAAACTGGTGTATTATCCCGACCGATTTGAGATAATCTTCAAGAATTCTGTTCTTGAATTCTTTGCCATTGTTTGTTCGAAAAAGCTTTACTGTCTTCAGCAGATTCACTTGTGTGGTCTTTAGAAATATGATGATCAGTTCAGGCGTCTCATCTTTTGATCTCATAAATTTAACCCAAGTGTATCTCAAGTAATCATCCACTATCACTAACACGTATTTCTTGTCGTTTATGCTTTGTGTTTGCATTGGACCACAGAGATCCATATGCATTAACTCCAGTGTAGAACTTGTACTAGGCTCAGGATTCGGCTTATGAGAGGCTATTTTCATCTTGCCTTTCTCACACGCTGCATAGAGATGTTCTTTACCATACTTAAGCTCTGGAAGTCCATTCACTAAATTACCCGTGACCAGCTTGTTGATGTAGCGAAAATTCAGGTGTGGAAGCCTTCGATGCCATAACCAACTCTGTTGCAACGAAGCTTTTGATAATAGACACAACTCATTGTCAGTCTGGACTTTTGACAAATTGATCGTGTAGAGGTTTGACTTTCTCGTCCCGACCAAGAGTTCTTTACCATCTTCAGTAAGCACAGAACAACTCTTGGCCTTGAAATTTACCTCTAAGTCTTTGTCACATAACTGTCCAATGCTGAATAGGTTATGTCCTAGGCCTTCAACGTAGCTCACCTTCTTAATCGTTACCTTGTCTTGAATCACATCACCATATCCCAGAATAGGTGAAAACTGGTCATTCCTGAAGCGCACATTCCCGCAGTATTTATCTATATAATTAGACAATAAATCTTTCTACCCGGTCATATGCTTGGAGCAACCAGAATCCAAGTAACACATATGACTGGTCTGCATAAGAGAAATCAAGGAACAACAACTTTAGGTACCCATTTATATTTGGGTCCTTTCAGATTAGCGCAAGATTTTGGCACCCATTTGAATTTGGGTCCGCTTTTATTTTGAAAATCATGAGAAACTTTAGAATGATAAACATGATAAGAACCAAACCAATCATCAGAATATTGGCGAGAAACAAAATCGTTCTGTCTATATTTAGAGGACTTAGTAGTAGATCAAGATAACTGGAGAAATTGCTTTATTAAATATTTCTTGTAAGAAGTTACAAGTTTTTGTTTATCAGAAGCAATAATACCAACTATATCAGAAATACTATCAGTCGGTCTATTACAAATAATATCATGACATGATTCTACAATCTCATCAATCTTCTGCTTTGGTCGCCACTCAGTTCGCTCTTCACACCTTTTCTTTTTCAACTCTGAAACAAAAGATTTAGATTTGTTAGGAAAATGAGAGTTCTGAGTTTGTCTTTGCTTTTGCTTACCTGTGTTGGTCCGTTTCTGTGAGCACCTTTTCTATTGCATTTTACCTTTCTCATAATAAGCGGTACTCACAGAAACTGATTCACCAACCTTAGTTGATGATTCAACTACTTCAAACACACTAGGTAAAGCTTCAGAGTTAATAATAAAAGCAGAATGATCTGAAAGTTTTGCATTGAAATCAAAAATACCAACACTTTCATCAACACAACCATCATCAGAATTTAAAAAATCATTTGCAGACGCAAATAAGTCATCAAAATCATCTTCAGAAGTTTGAGGTGCCTTGGAAGAATTAGAACACTCTTTAGATTCAGATTTAAAAATAGTGTTTTTCATGACAGTGGAAAATACAACTTGTTCAATATCAACCAAAATTCTTTCGTCATATAAAGTATTTTCAAGATCAAATGTTTTGTTTTCTAAAACAAGTGGAGGAACATAAATTTTGGCTTTAATGGGTTTTGCTTCCAACTCTTTTGTAGAATAACGTGCAAAATAATCATTCGAAAGGAACTTTGGTTGTTCATAAATATAACTATCATTCAACTTTTGATAGCAGAATGGTAGTTGCATTTTCATTGTATTCTTTCTATGCTCTTCTTTCTTGGCCTCTACTTCATCAGAAGATTTGGTAACAAATTTGGGTTTCAAATGAGGATGTTTACCAGCCGCGTATAGAAAATCAAAGTTATATAAAGCTGGTTGTTTTCTGATAGCTTTCTTCAAATAGTGTGGGTTATCGTGACCGAGACCCCACTTTTCTTTAACATCATTTTCCTCATTCGGTGTGTTCAGAAAGATGGTTTGATCTGTTTGACCTCTAGTATATAGTTTGGCTTCCAACCCATTTACCTTTTTCTCCAAACTCTTATTTTCAACTTGAAATTTATGAACTTTTAGCACAAACTCATGTTTCTCTAAATCAGACTTTGAAAGTTTAGAAACAACTTCAGAAATCTTACTTTCAAAACAATCTTTTTGTTGTTTAAACTCAGTAGAAGATTTGTTCAAAGAGTCAATCAAACTTTTGTTCCCAACAATTTCCTTGTTAAGATCAAAAATAGTTTGACGCTTCTTAGCAACTCTGTTTTTCTCCTTTTTCAGTTTCGATTAAAGGTCTTGAAGCTCAATCATCATGGCTTCCATTTTGTTTATAAAATCAGATTCAGAAAGATTTAGTACCTCATCAAACTTCACCTCTTTCCCCCATCAAACACATGTGTGTTGTCTCTTCTTTTTCTTCTTCATCGGAGTGGTCTAACCAAAACTCGTCTTCTGCCATTAAAACCTTACCCGCTTCTTTCTGTTTAGCCAAAAGCATCTTGTGCTTGTAGTAGTCGGAGTTTCTCACAGTAGGCTTCCGACAGTCTTGGGCAAAATAACCCACTTTACCGCAATTGTAGCACTTTATCATCTCATCAGTCTTCTTTTCACCGCCATAATCATTAACAAAAACCTTTTCTTCTCCTCAGGCTTTCTATCTACAAACTTCTTTTCCTCATATCTTCTTCCTTCCACTCTTTCTCTATGATCATGATTCTTAGACCATGAAGAATATATTTGACTGTTTGATTCCGACTTCTTGTAGAATTTCTTTTGAAAGGCTCGGGTCAAAAGTCGCATCGCTTGTTTCAGGTTCTCTCCATCATCACTATCAGAATCAGAATTAGCGGAATCGTCAGAAATCGGAATAACCACTTTCTTTTTCTTCTTTTTTTCTTTCTTCTCTTTCTCTTTTTGAGCATCAATTAAAGCAATAGGATCAACTGTTTTCCCAGCCTTCTTCTTCTCTCCTCTTTTCTCTTCCACTTCTTCCTTGTTCTGTCTCAATGTTGCATACACTTCATGCAGAGGGATATCACTGAGATCTTTCATTTGCTTCATCCTTCTTGTATGCTTTTTCCACTCAGGTTGAAGGATGTTGAGGAATTTGACATTGTTCTCTATTTGCTTCTTCTTGACTTTGTTCTTTGCAAGCTCATTTAGCAGTAGAACAAATCTCTCATATGTTTCTTCTAGGCTCTTATTCTCTTTTGCCTTGAATTCCTCAAAGTTGTTTATACAATTGGAAACCTTCATCTGGTTTCCGACCTTAGATGCCATCATGATCTTCTGGAGCTGATCCCACTTTTTCTTCGCATTTGCCTTGTAGTTGTCTATTTTAATGTAGATCTCGTTTGGTATGCTTTGTAAGAGTAGAGATCTAGTTTGCTTGTCTGCTTTGTATCTATTCTTCTGCTCTTAAGTATATTGAGAAAGATCTTTTGGTACTATCTTTATTTTCTGCTCTCTTTCCATATTCCCATCTTCACTATCTGAAGACTCGTCATTCGAGATTTCCATGGTTATCGGGACCATTGGACCTTCTTTGATGGATAGCAGAATATTTTCCCCGTTGGCATATCTGTCAAAAAAATCGAGGAACCGTTCTTTCCACTATTCGTATTCTCCCTTGAAGAGAACCGGTGGTTTCACGTCCGTACCAATTGCAAGAGCATCTTTCGAAGTCATCTTGATCATTACACTGCTTGAAATAATCGTCAAAATTCAGAAGATAATTGAACCTTCAAAAAATCAAAACTGGTCAAAAATTGAAAAACACATAAAATATTCTAAGTATAGAACACGCATTACAAAGAATATGAAACTTCGCGCAAGAATCTTTATGCGCGTTTGTACTTCGCGCACAAAGAAGACTAAATGAACTCAGCTTCTCGCACACAGGCTCGTGCGAGTTTGAGGTTTGTGCACAAAGAAAGATGCGAGTTTTCAGTTCGCGCACGCTACCACGTGCGAGTTCTTGAGCTTCTCGCAGGTAATGCACTTCTCGCAAACGTTACTTCTCGCAAAGTTTATGCGCGTTTAACACTTAGAAATTTTTTCAATTTTCACTTCGCGCTAAACGTAAACTCGCAGATCAAAACTTCTCGCAGGTTTTACTTCGCGCAAGACAAGGAATAGGAACAGTATAAACTCGCACCTAAGGATGTGCGAGTTTCTGCTTCTCGCACGAAGCCCTTTTGCGATTTCTTCTCTTAAAGCGAGTTCTTCCTCTGTGCGTTCGTTGGATCTTGCGTGTTCTTGGCTTGTTCGAACAAAAAATCAACTTTTCCACTTGAATTCGATTCAATACTCCACCAAATGGCTTGAAACTCTGCACGAATATTCTATTCCATCTCACGAACAGGTTATAATGGAACAATTTCAGATTAAAACACTAGAATTTCAAATTCGATCTAAGAACAGTGCGACTATCACTCGAACAAAAAAAATTAATAGAACTCAAAAATCACCCTAAACAGATGTGAATTAGAATCAAAAGTGTTATATATATCAAAACGAATACAATCAAATCAAAATCTAATCCAAAACACCACTAAATTTGAAATTCGAATCACCACAGGCCGACTTGCAAGTTCCTAAAAAAAATCGACCAAATCTTGAAATTTAATCCATTTTCTTCTGAATTTCGATCTGGTCTGATACCAATTATTAATCCCAGAAACAGTGTAAACAAGATGACAATCAAATCAATAAATCTCCATTTTCATTTCAATATGAGAATCGATACACAGAGTAAACTAGAAACTTTCTCTCTCTAGAAGATATACACACAACACTCTGATGACAATTATGATTTTACTACTAGAACTACACGCACACAACTAGCCATATACCTATTTAAACACACGCGCACAAAAACACTTACAAACACTATTACATTGACTTTTGACTTTGACTATTATTACAAAAAGACTTTGACTTTCATGCTTGAGACTAGACTTGAGCTTTAACTTGCTTGAGTTCAGTCTTCAGACTTCATGATCTTGTATCCAACAAATATGTGCACTAACAGAGAGCTTTGTCTAGCTTGTACACATAGTCTGGATGAGAAGGATCTTCAAAGCCAGGAGGTTGCTTCACATAGACTTTTTCAGCAAGCTCTCCATTGAGAAAAGCACGCTTGACATCCATATGAATAACTTTAAAGTTTTTATGTGTAGCATGAGCTAGAACGATCCGTATTGCTTCAAGTATAGCAACAGGAGCAAAGGTTTCATCATAAGCAATCCCTTCCTTCTGTCGATATCCCTGCGCAACAAGTCTGGCCTTATTTCAGATGACAATGCCCTCCTCATCCATTTTGTTTCTGAAGACCCAGTTTGTTCCAATAATAGTCTTTTGTGATGGTCGAGGAACAAGTCTTCAGACTTTGTTTCTTTCAAATTGGGAAAGCTCTTCTTGCATGGCTGTTATCCAACATGGATCGGCCAGAGCTTCATCAATCTTTTTGGGCTCTATGATGGAGAGGAAATTCACATAGAGACAGATGTTGCTAATTCCTCTTCTAGTTTGACACCTTCTTGTTGATCACCGATAATTTGTTCAATGGGATGATCTTTGGTCCACTTGGTAGCTGGTGGAAGGGGTACAGGAAGAAGTTTGGGAGAGTGAGAAGCGGATGGTTCGGTAGAGAAGGTGTAAGTGGGTTCTTGGGATGGAATACTATGAGAAGGTATAATATGAGATGTAGGATTAGCCGAATCCTCAGATACTATGATCTGAAGGTTCGGTTTTGCAAGTGACGAGGAAGAAAGATGGTTGGTTTGAGGAGGGTTATCAGCCGAAAAAAGAACAGATGGTTGAATTACAGATGGGTGGCTGTGAGACTCTTCCCCTACACAAGAGGTTATCCATTGATTTAACTCATTGTCATCACATGTGAGAGAAGATGATTTTTGATCATCAAGTTTCACATGTATTGACTCATCAATACTTTTTCTCCTTAAGTTGTAGACCCGGTAGGCTTTGGAGGTAAGAGAGACCATAAATATTCCTTCATCATCCTTATGATCAAATTTCCCAAGGTGTTCTCGATCATTGAGAATAAAGCACACACAACTGAAAACATGAAGAAAACCGATGTTAGGTTTTTGGCCATAAAATGCTTCATATGGAGTTTTGTTATGCCTCTTTACAATGACTGACCGATTTTGAGTGAAGCAAGCAGTGTTAATATCTTCAGCCCAAAAGTACGTAGGAAGATTTGATTCACTTAGCATAGAATGAGCTGCTTCACATAGAGTTCTATTTTTCCTTTCCACAACACCATTTTGTTGCGGTGTTCTAACAACTGCGAAGTTCTGGGAGATTCCTTTATCATTGAGAAAGGCTTCTAAGGTAGCATTTCTGAATTATGTGTCATTATCACTTCTGACAGATCTTACAAGTTGACCATTGAGCACTTCAGATTTCTTGAAGAAGTGGATGATTTCTTCATATGTATCAATTTTGTACCTGAGAAAAGATACCCAAGTGTAACATGTAAATTCATCAACTATAATAAGAATGTACCTTTTTCCTCTAAGACTTGGATTACTAACTAGTCCACATAGATCCATATACAGCATTTGAAGTGGAGTAGAAATGGAGAAACACTTCTTGTTTTTTAAGGAAGATTTTGTCAGTTTGCCTTTTTCACAAGCTGCACACAGTTTCTCTTTGACAAAGGATAAATTTGGCATTCCAACAACCAAATCTTTGTTCGAAAGAGCATTCAACGTTTTGAAGTTGAGATGAGAGAGACGTTTATGCCAGAGCCAGTTTTTCTTCACAGAGTCTTCTGAAATGAAGCATATGCTTCCTGCAATAGAATATTGACCTATGTTAATAACTTATACATTGTCCTTTCGAGAGCCGAACTGAATAATGTGATGGTTTTTGTCAGTGATGAGACAGTCATCAATTCTGAAGATAACATCGTATCCCATATCACATAGCTGACTGATGCTTAGAAGATTGTGCATCAGCCCTTCCACATTGGAAACTTTGTTGAAAGTGATAGAGCTATTTGAAAGAATTCCATAACTTCTGGTGGAACCTCTAGAGTTATCACCAAAAGTTACAGTGGGACCCTTTTCTGTCACATAGTCAATTAAAAGAGATTTATTTCCTATCATGTGTCTTGAACATCCGCTGTCGAGATACCATGTTTGTTGATGTTCAAATATCTGCAATCACAGAAAAATCAGTCATTTGGTACCCATTTTGAAGTGGGTCCTTTAGGGTTAGATGAAGTAGAAGAAGAGTCATTTAGATTATTTCTTTCAATCAGTTCCTTGGGACAGTCCTTTGCAAGATTAAAGATGTCCCCACAGTTATAACACTTTCTGTATATAGACATCTTTTTAGATTTATGACTTGACTCTTGTCTTTCCCTTTAAGGTTGACTTTAAGGGACTTAAAAGATGCAGGAGGAGGATAAGGCATGGGTCCAAGAATCCCTTTTTCAGATGATGGAAGAGGAAAATTTGAGATGCCCTTAGATTTGGTTTTCTTTAGGTTTACAGATCTTGGAATGAACTTGGTGAAATGAGCATGAGGTTCACCTTTTGAAGAAGGTGACATCTTTCTTTTCAAAGGCAAGTCTGAAACAACTAACTTTACTTTGTTTAGATTTAAAGGCTTTTTGGAAGGGAGATGAGAATTCTTCTTGGGAAAGTGAGAAGGTTTAGAAGAGGAAGAAGTAGCCTCATCAAGATTCAATGATTTGAGAAGATCATTGATCGGCTTAACAAGATCATTTGAACCTTGATCTTCCTCAGGTTGAGGCTTAGGTTCAAACTACTTAGCCTTTATGAAAACACCAAACTTCAAAGAATCACGAAGATCTAAAGAGTGAACATAATGAGAATCTACAGAGTCAGAATCAGTATACCCAGGATAAAAAGATGGGTATTTAGAAGAAGAAGAGGCTACTTGAGTGGAGGAATCATCAACATCCATTTTGCCAAAACCAAGTCCAAATTTGTCATCTCCTGTTACTTGGTCTTGAAAAATTCTTTCAAGATTTTTGGAGGAGGTAGTCCATTTGTTAACAATTTCTTGCTCCTTTTTAAGACGTTTAAACATCTTATTTTTCTCTTTAGCAAGAATGTAGTTGATGGTTTTTAAATCTTCTAGCTCAGCTTTGATTTTATCAAAGTGTTTTAGCTGAGATAGACAGACTTGGAGTTGAGAGAAGAGGGATTTGACTTGAGCATTTGCTTTTCTATTAGCATCTTTTTCATTGTAGAAATCGACAGTTAAGGAATCAAATGCTTCAATCTTTTCGACATTAGTTAGAGAGTGGAACGGATGTACCTGAGAGGAGGAAGATGAGAACTCAGTGGAGACCACATAAATGGTCATGTCAATGTCCTTGTTTTCGTCCATGTCATCTAATTTTGCCATAAGGAGATTGCTAGAAATCTCCTTTTCACTTTCTGAGGTCGGTTCATCAGCCTATTCATGAGACTCGGCCATTAAACCTTTTCCTCTTCTGTGAACATTCTCATTTCTCTCATTTTCTCTCTTGTATTTGGCTTTATATTTTTCAGCACAATCGGTGTTGTCCTTGAAGGAGGAAGAAGAGGACTTTCGGGAGTAGGATCGGTTGGCCGAATCATATCTCATTCTCCTCCCTTTAGAAGAGTTGGAGGAGTTAGTTTTGGATCTACCAGAATGGTTGCTCCTGCACTCAGAGGCAAAGTGGACTTTCTTGCCACAAGCATAACACTCCTCATTGGTTTTATCCGAAAAGTTTTTAGTAGAGAAAGAGGATATTTTGCTTGACCTGAATATGTTAGAAGGAAAATTGTTTTTGAACTTAGAAAAATTTGAAAGCATGCCCATTTCTTCTATCATTTGATCAACCGAGTTATCTTCACCTTCATCATCGGCCTCACTAAGATAGGCCTCCGATTGGTGAGTTGAGTCTTCATGACTTTCTTTGGTCAGACTCGTCAGAAGGATAAGTAATTGTAGGAATGCACATAGACTTTTTGGAAGTATCACCGATAAGAGCCATAGAAGTGCTCTTTATCTCTTTGATGATAGTTTTCCTTTGGATCCTAGCTTGTTCATAACTGAAGAGGGATCCGTAGAGAACGGTGAAAGGAAGATTATCAAGGTCCTTGGTTGTCTTGATACATGTACAGATGTTTTCCCATAAATCATGAAGACCGTCCATAAATTTACACAAGACTTCCTCATTGTCATATAATCATCCTAGAAGTTTGATATCGTTAAGAAGACTATTAAAATGATTATAGTAATCAGAAAGAGATTATCCCTTTTCATGAGATAAGAGTTCGTAATTTCGCACAAGAGAGATCTTTTTGCTCTTTTTGATTTCTTCTGTACCCTCTTACAGAACACACAGTGTGGTCCACATTTCTTTGGTTGTAGAAAGATTTACCAAAGAATGGTACACCTCATCAGGGAAGGAGAGAGCAATGATTGCTCTGACTCAAGAGTCAAGATCAATGAGACGCTTGTCATCCTCATTGTATTTCTTGGGATTTGTTAGGATGTACCTCCCAGTAGCAAATGTTCGTTCTTCATCCGAGGAATCATCAAAATCACTATAAATAACATCTTTATCTTTGGAATCAGTACGGGTTTTTTGAAAACGATCCTAGACTTTATGGATTATGGGTCCCTCACGAAGCACAGTGATAAAACGACTATCCACACCTTCCAGGAAACAACATCATACGGCTTTTCCAAAGGAAAAAGTTGTTAGGGTTGAACTTAGGAGATTTGGCAATAGAGCCATTGTCGTATCAGTTAGAAAAAGAGTTTTGAGAAAAAAAATCAGCTTTCACAGAGGAAGATGATGCCAATACAAATCTAGTTTATGGATTAAACTAACCTGCTCTGATACCACTTGTTGGTCCTGAATAAGTAAAACAAGTATTGTAGAAGAGAGGGGGTTGAATACAATACACAAAATTTCACTTAATTTTAATTCTTTTATTGATGTAAATACCAAGAATTACACATAGAAAACAATAAAGATTGTTGCGGAAAAGAATAGATAAATTATTCTAACAATCTCACACTTCGAACCTTAAAACACAACTTAGAAAACACAAAGTTTAAAAGCTATGAAGATGAAAGAAAATAGTTGCCAACTTTTCTTTAGTGCATTGAGTTCTATTCTAGAAAGCGTGGCTTGCATGGAGGATGTATTCACCTTTATATACCATCTTATGCATTAAATGCAAATGACACTTGTCAAACTAAGATTGGATCCTTGAGATTTTATTCAATAAATTATAAGATATTTGAAGTGACTTATCAAGATACAAAAAGAGCTTTTGTACTTTGATAAGACAATATCTCAATAAAATATTCTTGATATAAATCTTTTTGAGATCTTTTTGGAAAAAGTCTCTATCAATTTCATAACTTGATTGAATATCCTCTGTGCAATAGAAGGTTCTATTACTTTTGTTAGATGTATGTTGGAAATAAAAGGTATAGTCAAATCATGAGGATTTGGCTAAAAACAGAGATAGCCGAATTATGAGAGAATTCGGCAGAAGGTTTGTCTGTCGAAGGATCGGCAGAGGGATGGTCTGTCGAATAAGAAGGATCGGTAGAAGGGTCTCATGCCGACCAGATAAAGAGGTATCGGCAGGAGTGAAGCCTGCCGAAGAATGAGTACATCTTCGGCTGGAATAGCTTTGTAATTTATGAAGTTTGTCTTGATCCGCATCAGTAGGCTCACTTCATTTTGAATTCATTTGGTCTTTGATTTCACCGATCTTTTGAAGCACAACTAAGCTATTACAAAGAACCTTAAAATAAACTAAGTATGGAGATATACAACATTTTACAGATATGAAGTTACAAGCCGAAAGGGGAGGTCATCTTCAAATCCTTGATGACACAACAATATATATATATATATATAGAGAGAGAGAGAGAGGGTGAGAGAGAGAAAGAGAAAGAGGGTGAGAGAGAGAGAGTCAGGTTCATACGAGAACAATAAGAAATAAGAGAATAAACGTCGAATCGCATGTGATTTTACACTAAAATCACATGTGATTCTCTCGACTTTGGCTGCGACTTGAAGTTAAAATCACATGTGATTCACTCGACTTTGGCTACGACTTGAAGTTGCGGGCCATGTCACTCGCACACCCTTGTGTCGATCGTTAGTGTAAAATCACATATGATTTTACACGTGATTTGTCTGTTTTCTTATTTTCTTATTTTGTTCTTATTATTGTTTGAACCTCCCTATATATATATATATATATAGAGAGAGAGAGAGAGACTGACTGTGTGTCTGTGTGAGAAAGAGAGGCCACTTCAAATACAAATCATGTAAATGTTACTGACCTTACAAACCAAGTTATAAAAGTTAAGATGAGAAATGTAAATAACCTTACTCTTCTTGGGTGAATATCTCTTCTTACCATTCTTACCACAACTTTTATTCTTGAGTAAATTACGGATTTGGTCCTCGTGGTTTGTCGATTTTTACGTATTTCGTCCCTAAACTTCATTAATTATGGATATGGTACCAGTGGTAAGCACTTTCTGTTGTATCTAGTCCCTACACCAAACGACCGTCAATCAGGTCCGTTAAAATTGAGGGCATATATGTCTTTTTCTATTGTCCAGGATTTTAACATTTTTTTAATTAAACCTTTTAAATTATGGGCCAAAATGTAAAATTAAAACTTGAATGGATACATATTAAATACCCTATTTATCAGTTTGTCTCTCCTCTCTCAACTCCTTACCGGTGGTGATACATGCCGACAACCACCACCACACTTCCCCCTTTCATTCATCCATTTTTGCTTCCTTTGTACCACCATCGATCCCCCTATCCTCTGGCACCGTCTATGGCCCTCTTCACGACCACCACCGCTCAACAGCCTCCCTCAACTCTCATCTCGTCGATCATCTTTTTGTTCCGATGGAAAACCACCAGATCCAACCTCTTCTTTCTTTCTTTATTCCTCCCTGCACACTACCGAGAGAGTAGCCTATCACCACCGTTTTAAGGTTTTAGGCACTCTCACTCTCTCTCTCTCTCTCTCTCTCTCTCTCTCTCTCTCTCTTTGTGTATCATCTTCTTCCATATCTGCTTACTGTATCTGCCCATTCCCTCTTACTTTGGGACCACTTCATATTAAAATCTATCTCTACCATCTGATCACTACAACAAAAAGGGGTTTATAGGACCCTCATTAGTGTCCTAATAGGGTACTTAATAGGACTTTTAAGTTTATAGGACAAAAAACATATGTGTCCCCTCTAAAGGCGTTGTATTAGGTTAGTAGGACGAATTTGAACGTCCTAATAAGTTTTACGATTATAATACAAATTCCGTAGTCCTATAAAATGGATTAAGTAACACTAAAAAGTGTCCTAATAGACTATAATATAGGACGCTTTATGTTGTCACAAAATGTTTAGATTTAAGAACAAATATGAGCGTCCCAAAAATTGGTTTTATAGGACGAAATTCGATGTCGCCAAAACATTTATATAGTACCAAAATACGTGTCCTAATAAATGAACTAAATAACACTAAAAAGTGTCCTAATAGACTATAATAAGCAACACTAAAAACATCCTAAAAGACTATAATATGGGATGCTTGATGCAATTATAAAATCTTTCTGTAATATTGCATTTAAAAACATATATGAAAGTTTTACGAATTGATTCGATATGACAAAATTCAATGTCGTACAAATACTTATATGAGTACCTACTACCAATTAAGCTATGTATCCCACCACAAAGTTGTATTATTACAAAACTAAGTACCAATCAACAATTACTGAAATACAAAAAATCTTATTGTCCCCTATGAACGAGAGATATCAATCTTCGTCATGAATCACCTACAATTAAATAACACGTATATGAGCTTAAAGTTGTATGATAAAAATTCTATAAATATTAAATCTCACAAGTTTTAAAAGATTAACATACCAAAGTGAAAGGACAGGGCCATGCGATCGTTGCTCAGCCAATAGCATCTTCAACTGTAATAAACAATCCATATGGTCTGAACAAACGTTCTCGCTTTTTAATAGCAACTAGAACATGTACCTCACACCAATTTGGACCAATCTCCTCGCCACCAACCAATTCATGTGGGTTTAAGCTCCTGACTTGTCCTCTTGCCACAATCTCCATGGAATTTATAATACTCTTAAGGTGAACAACATCCCCAACCTACAAAAACATGATATACATTTAGATTAAGGATGCAAATAGACATTTTAACCAATGTCCTTGTTCATTAATGCTTACAAAAAAACTCACCAAATTTAGGAACAATAAAATATGTCATAACAAATGATTCCAACATCTCTCACTTTACAAAGTTAAATGATTCCAACATCTCTCACTTTACAAAGTTAAATAAAGAACAGTGGTAAACTTAGAAAACAACAGAGATTGATTGATTGAAGAGAGAGAGATGGGTGTGCGTAAATAGATGCTAGGGCATGAGGGGGAAAGCAGAATAAATAGGAAGAAAAAAACTTATGTGCAATCTACCACAATTGCTCCCAATCTGCCAACAAAGATGGTCTAAATTAAAGATTGCATCATTGCAAATAAAATTAACATAATGTACAACTTCACAATAGATTAATTAGACAATTCACTTCCCCTGATTTCTTAATTTCCCAAAAGTTTCCCTATAGTACTACAACAACCACACTTCCAACAAGAACAATCTACCTGATTTCTTTTTTCTTTTCAACAAAAAAGAAATAAAATAATTCCCATCAAGTTCAAAATGACGCAATATCCTCAAGTGTAATAGCCAATCACGTCCTTAACATTCAAAATTTTAGAAACGGTAATCTAATCACGTACCGCGACACACACAAACACAACAAAAAAACTATCATTCAACATATAGCCTTCATTCAACTTTAGAGTTTCTACTTTAACAACACAGTTCAAGACCAATAACAACAACATTAACTAGCACCGCCATCTTTTTCTCTATAAATTATTCCAAATTCACAACAAATTCCAAGATGAACTTAACATAGATTGAAACTACACAAAACATAATTCAGAAAACACATTAACACAATACACCTAAAAATCCATTTTACATTTCGTTGTATCAATCTTCCATATCTTACCAGAAATTGAGGTTAGACCTAACATCCAACTTTGAATGAGCTGTCTTGCTTTAGCATCTTTTGAAGATAATGCAGCAATCAAACACATTGACTCTGCCCATATTTTTTCCCTTATCCAAATATATTGGGCTACATATAGCTACAAGAAAAGTCTCCTTTTCTGGATCAAATGTCCAAACTTCTACAACCTTGGCGTAGTCCAATTCCATTTCAAGGCTTGATTAAGACATGTGATATTGATTGTGTCCTCCTTCTTAAAGGTTGTAGCAAAACTTGGACTTAATAAACGAAGACCAAAACCACCAAAGAACATGCATTACAACAAAATTAACCAAGGTTCAATTCTATAACCTCTTAAAAATCCATCTTCTATTTTGATATTCTAATAAGCAATATACAACTTGTTATTGTACTAAAATTATGTTGTTCCATAGTCTCTCGTCAAACGAACAAGTTGTTATAGTACCTTATATAGCTAGATCATATAGACAACAACTGAAAATGCATTCAATTATAAAATATACAACAGGTGGCAGAAGCATGGCACTAACCCAAAAAGGTATTCAATAGTTTTTTTTTTTTTTTTTGCAGGTACATCCTAATAAATACTTCCATAACTTCTATATTTCTAGGACTCAAAAACAAAACAAAAGAAACCTTATCTAACTTGTTGTGCATAAAACCTCTATGCAATTCAGCTAAACCAAAGAGAAACCAGATGTTAAAGAAGGCAAATTTATATGCTTTTACCTAGGTAATAAAGGGATAATGTTTTTTTACCTAAACATGTTATCAAGAAGTTGCAATTGCAATAACAATAGCTAAGCAACATTAAAACCACAATACTATCGTTACTCATCAATAAAATATTTGAAATCTCCAAACCCTGATTTTAGTCTGCAAATCACCAGTTAAAGAAGTGTAATTTATACCAAATGCATGAGTGAACAACGTTCTAATGGCAGATAGAAAAAACTAAAACAAAAGAAACTCTTCTGGCACACTCGGATTGAATAATTACCTTATGCCATTAACTGGAGTGTTGCTTCATCTTTTTCCTTCACATGAGCAACAACATCACTCTTCTAAATTAGAGCAATCACAAGAAGAAGAAAACGAGAGCCTTTTGTACAATTGACCTTTTTATAAAAGAAAAAGGAGTACTTCCAATTTTCAAAATATGAATACTATAATATATGTGGTATTTTATTGAATGAGAGGCCATAGGACTGAGTTACAAACTGTTCCAAACAACTAAAATACAAAAAATCTAATATCGAGTTCAATGCATAATGGATTGCTATAATGTATAAAGGTGAACCAACTAATGCTCAACACATATTCAATACCAACATTCACAAACACATATAAGAAAGTAATAAAGAGATAGAGAGACACCAGGGTTATTATGTGGAAACCCCAATAGGGAAAAACCCAAGGTTCTATATAGCGGGAGGCGTGGTGTGACAGACCCCAAGAAGTAATCAACTATATCGATTGGATTGATCACAAACTTAAAGAACTATGATCAACAGTGATTACCGTAGCTAGTGTAAGTGTGGTATTTGTATATAGAAGTATATAAAAGATAAACTAACATAATTGTTGAACTTATAAGATAAACCTATTATTATCTTTCTAATTTGTGCCTTGCTCTAAAGGGTGCCTCTAACAGGTGCCTTAATTAACTGTCAAAGTCAGTTACTTTGACAAGTTATAGTGGGTATTAAATATGTATAGATGTCTCTTTGTATGATTGTTGCTTACCATAATAAAGAATATGTTATAGTGTGAATTTCCTGTATTGTATTAATTCCTTTTTACTCAACAAATAATGACCCAAATCAAGAAATAGAACTCATTTGAAGTCAGAGTACATAGTACTAACAAAGACATAATATCTAAAAATTACATATTCAACAAACATGCGACATTTTTCAAAAAATGAAATACCAACAAAAACAAGAAAATGAAATCAGACATGAGTGAACATGGTACTTACTTATGTGGACTGTCAATAGAGATCCTCTTGTAGTGATTGTAGACTGCCACCACAAGCACCTGTATGATTGAAAATATAACTAATGAACACATAAGGATGATTAAATCCCAATTATGTTATTACATACAAATTTAGTAGCACATAGAAATCTTAGAAACATCCTCCACTACAGAATGAAAGAGCATTTATTACCAAATGAAAGTGGAAATAATTTCATTTCAGTAGATATGAAGTGATAAAGAACCACTATAAAATGAAAGAGCACTATTCGAACAACTGCAATCTCTGGTAATTTTAGATTTTGTATTTGTGTTCTTTCTATATAAATCAGAGTAAATTTATTTTAAAGCACACCATGCAAAGGAGACGTGAAGTCAAGACATAAGGGTTGTAGAGACCCACTACTACCGTTGGGTGAAAGGACATTTGGTCATATTATTCGATTAACATATCTAATCCATATTTATGTTTACAATTGTTTTAGCAAGTATAGATAATTATTTCAAAAAAATGAAAGCAAATTTTACGATTCATGGAATCATGGTACATGATTATATAACATAAGATCGATACACAACACAGGTCATAATTTGGCAACTATAAAAAATCATGAATATATTCCTAAAGTTAAATGTCAAATGATGAGATGAATAGATAAACCGACAATAAAATATGAACGATGAATACAATCATAGATATGAAAATGAAAAGGATAACGTTGAACACCTTAGGTTCATCTGGAGGATCATACTCCACAATCCAGTCCTATAAGCATATAAAAAAATCAAAATCATTAACGTTATGTACCATAATTAGCTCCTCCTTGCTCTGCTCATTATTACATCAATCAATTACTAAACATATATATATATATATATATATAAGCATTGGCCTTTACATAAGTTAAAGAAACCACTAATATTTATAATGGTTGCACATTGATGATTGTTAGTTCAAGAAACCAGTTTTGTGGACGTGGGTATCTTGATTTATGCTAAAAATAGTTAATATATAAGTTAACGTGTACAACTCTGTAATTCTAAAGCTAATTTATAATGGGGAATTTTAGTATGTTCGTTAGTGATGTAATGGTTGTTAGTTGAAGAAATGTCCTGCCACTTAAGAAAACATCGCCTATTTTTTAGCTCAAAACTTTGATGCAACAATTGTTACATGCAAGAGGCATAAACCCAACCTTCTGTGCAAGTCCAAGAAAAAGTGAGCAAGAAAGTACATTAATATTCACCTGAGATTTCATCCCAACTTGCAAAGACGTTGTGACAATCATGTAAACATGTTGGGTTTGAGAAAGACCACATTCAGGCTTCGTTTTTTGATCAGGGAATGGGTTTTAGTTACCAAGAGAGATGAGGACAAGACAAAGTTGACTCCAGGGACATCTCAGTAGAATGGGGAAAATCATCTTCATTTTGTCACAGAAGGCAAGAGGAAGGGCCAGGAAGCTAAAGAAGATGGACCCTTGTGGTTAGACAATTTTTCTAATTTCCTGGTTTGGAGGAACCACTCTGCTTCAGAGATGAAGCAAAAGGTTCGAACCATTGAGGTGCAATTTTGGATCCTCACCTTGGCTAAGGGCCATCAACTTCAAGTCTTCAATGAAGTGCATGCCCAACTTCGGGCACAAAAGCCAAGCACATGAGGCGCAAGATTAATTAAAGGGAGGTACAAGTCGATTTTCAAGCCATTTTTATTAAATAAGACTATTGTCGTATACAACCGAGCTCATTAAGCATCTACTGAACTAATATATTATACATAAATCTTTTCATATATATATATATATATATATATATGAAAAGTAAAGATGTTTATAGCACCAGTAAATTAAAGATGGACATAATGCAGAACTAATAGCTTGAACCAGTAACTTATGCAATGAGGTACTGTGTGGCTGGACATAAGATATGTGAAGCTAACTTGTAGAATCTTGGTGTTTACCTTAGTTTTGTTGAAGGTGTTTTTGAGGTCACCAACTAGTTGTAACATGTGGGATTCTAAAAGTACAATTATCATGAATTACTACAGTCCTGATTAAGTAGTACTTCAAAATTTTCATTGAATAAGCTATGCACACAAATAACAATTTCAATAACAAACTAAGATAAATAAATAATGAGGTTGGGATTTATGGTAATGCATTTAAAAGATTTAGCAATTATGTGTGTTTGTAATGAATCAAATGTGGCATATAATTGAACACAAAAGGAATTTAGGTCCTTGCACCAAACTTTGCAAAGTAGCCGATTAGGAGGTTATTGGTGCCAGTAGAGTGCCATTGGTGAGGGTTATTGGTGACTTAAACTTGTAAATTTTCAAACATTAGAAACAAAACTAATCAAACAACTACGTATAATATACCAATATGTAGTAAAGTGATAAATTCTGATCTTATACGAATATCTATACAGATTTATGTAGAAATGCAGATTTACCTCAAAATAACATGATGGAGATCGATTGAACAGAGAAAATAGAGTTACAACTTGAAATCAGCAATCGGCTCTTTGGAATTCATAACACGACTTAGACGAATTTCAAACCAAACCAAAATCAATTAGTAATATATTAGTGATTTGTTAATCAAGTATAAAAACTAAGAACAAGATCAATTTAAATTAAGAACCTGATGTCGATTGCTTGATTATTCGTATGTTATTTAGGCTAAAACAGGAACCCTAGATTGAGCGGTAGCTTGAGAACATGCGAGAGCATCGAGCTGTGAATTTCGCGAAATTGTTTGAGTGTAAGCGATGAGCGGAATTGTTGTTTTCAAAATCGTATGCCGTAGAGCATCGAGTTGTGATTTTAATTTCGAATCGAGCAGAAAGTTGTAAGAACGTGAGTACAGTTTGGTAGAATTGAGCGATGATGATGAGAGAGAGCCCAACTTTTAAGTTGTATATAGCCCAGTTACTAAAGCATCCAGGTTTAAAATAGGGTTTTTTTTGTAGAGCCCAATTTTAAAAATTGTTTTTTTTTCAGTTAGGCTTCTAAGCTCTGTGCATTTTTTTTCTAAACCAATATTAATGTTGGGCTTTTTTATATAATGATACTTTAAAAATATAATTGTATTTATATTATTCTAAACTCTAATAGGACACTTAAAAGTGTCCTATTTAAACTCAAATACAACCTATTAGTTTTTAAACTCTATTACAACAATCAAAAGTGTTCTATTAAGGTACGCTAATAACACATCAAAATTAAGAGTCACATTAGATTAAATCAAATAGGACTCATAAACTAATGTGTCGTATTAGCTCTTTTAAAGGACGGGTCTCGAAATGTGTCCCAAAAAAGTGTCCTATAAACCCCTTTTTGTTGTAGTGGATCCTCATTCATTCTATCCCCAAATCACTATCTATCTTGTATTAAAGACCCAATCTTTTCTTCAATTTTCTTCAACTATCACAAGAACTCAATACATATGTTTCATCTATTCATAGATGCTTTGATTGATTGATATTATATCTCACATGGTTAGTTTCTTTCTAATCTGATTTGATTTATGGTCATTCTTTCCACCTTAAAGATTCTACACCTGTTGGGTTTTGTAAGTCAAAGATATTGCATCTTTTAATTTTTGTTCTTATTTCTGAGATCTTGTATTCTGATCAACTTATGCATAGATCTTATCGCTTGTAATTCATAAAAGATTATGCTTTTATTCTCTGATTGTTTTGTTCTTCCTAAATCTTTACGCAACTACTGCATATCTCTTTTCTTTTCTTTAGGGTTTTTATGTTATTCAGTTGATTTAATATCTACACGTCTGAATTGATTATATTTTTAAGTTTTGGTATATACCCATTACTTAGATTTGAATATTTTTGAGTTTTTCTTGATAAAAATTGAATCTTTACCACTATTAAGCTCTCTTTCTTCATCTTGATTTGGCAGAATATGTCTTTGGAAATCTGAGTTTCTTGAAATCTTGATTGCTGTAAAAATGGGTAGGGGTAGAGGTAAAGGAAGAAGTTCACTTTGATTAACAATGATGACACTGGAAGTGGTGAAGAAGAAAGAATTCCAGCTCAAAAAAGAAGGGGTAGACCCCAGAAACCATTGGTGGATGAAATTGAAGAAGATGTTTGTACTTCAGGCGAACCTGCAAATTCCGACGAAACTCCCCCCCCCCCCCCCCCCCATCTCACCCTCTTCTCCTTCCCATTCTCCTACCATCCCTTTGATATAACTTTTTCTGAAACATTACACGGTGATTGTAGTTTCATGGAGGTGGCGGTCTCACGGTGGTTTCACAGAGGGAGATGACCTGTAAATTGTAATACATACATACATATATATTAAATGTAATTTATAATATAATATAAATTAAAAGAAGTTTGTTTTTAGCCCTCCAAATTCTAATATATATGTTATGGTCCTTAACTTAGTCTTAAAAAAAATTAAAATAAAGAAAAATGGCAAAAAGACTCTTATGCCTTCGACATTAACAGACTTAGTAGACGGATGTTAGACCGAAGGACCAAATCCAACAGAAAGTGCATATCATTGGTACCATATCCATAATTAATGAAGTTTAGGGACGAATACCATAAAAATCGACAAACCATGAGGACCAAATCCGTAATTTACTCTTTATTCTTACAGAAACCTAATCATATATATATATATATATATATCATATAAAAGAGCATGTGACTTATTCATAAAAATGGAGCTTGAATTAGTAGTCTATGAACCTGGCCACTTGGTCCCATTAAAGCTAATAAATCTATGATAGGATCATTTTCTTACCAGATTCCATGCACTTGAAACTATGTCAAGGCCCCCTGCTTCCCAGTTGAATTTTCCTTTATCAACAGTTTACATTCTCTTTCATAATGATTCCATTTTCCATTTTCCATTTTCCTAAGAAGCGTGCGAGTTTATTTTTGGTTTAATATAACATATATATATCTAAGAAGTGTGCGAATTTATTTTTGGTTTAATATAACATATATATATATATATAAAAGGGAGGTTCAAAGAAAAACCTCAAATAAATGGAAAACTGAAGAACACCCTAATAGCCTTTGATCTGGACGATATTCATTTGTGTATACAAGTAATTAAGTTGTTTTTTAGTTTTTATGCACGTGTGCATTATGCACTTGTGCATGTTACAAATTATTTGTATGCACAAGTGTATACCGTCCAGATGAAGGCCTACCATGATATTTTTCAGTTTTCTGTTTTTTTGAGATTTTCTCTTGAACATGATCCATATATATGTATGTATGTGTATATATATATATATATATATATATATATAAAGAGAGAGAGAGAGAGAGAGAGAGAGTGATGGAGGTTTAAAGGAAAACATCAAAAGAATGAAAAACTGAAGAAACACTGTTATCCCTTGATTCGGATAGTATAGATTTGTGCATACAAGTAAAGTAATTTAGTTAATTCTAAATCAATCATTTTATCAAATAATATATTAAATAATTAATTCTAAATATAAATAAAAAAAAGTATAAAAGTAATTTAGTTATATAAAAGTTATTTTAGGTATTTATTTTAGATTCCACTTTTACCATATTTGTAAATTTAATATGATTTAATCTTTTATTTAATAATTTTTTTATATTTAAATCTTTTAAAATAAGCGAATTTAATTTTCATTTTAAAAGAGTTTATTTTTTATTTAAATCAATATTTAAAAAAGTTACAATTTTCATGAAAGTCGCAAGTAATTCACTATGATTTAATGTTTTTAAATGTTTTTCTAATCATATGTGATTTAAAATTTGAAAAATAATAATTCAAATATTGAAAAAGAAAAAAAAATAATGAAAACAGAATCATTTGTGATGTGTAGCAAAACACATTTAAAATGTATAAGATCACATGTACTTCAAAACCTAATTCATAATTTTTCATTAAAATCACATGTGATTGACAATGAATTAACTTTGTTTTTCTAATCGTATGTGATTTAAATTATGTTAAACAATAATTCAAATTAAACATTGAAAACGAAAAAATAATGAAAACAAAATCATATGTGACATGTAACAAAACACATTTTTAAAAGATATAAGATCACATGTACTTCAAAATCTAATTCATAATTTACACATATCATTTTGTAATGTTGTAAAAAACTTACATTTCTTTTCTACAATGATCAATATCACATATGATAAGTTGACTAAAATTAACTAGTCTTTTTTAGGAGAAAAAATGTCGATTAATTGCGGATATCAAATGTGATTTTTGATGAAAATTGTAATAAAAATTCTTAAATAAACTAATTCAATAAAAATAAATATTAAAAATGAAAAACTAAATCACACGTATTTTAATGATGTAAAAAAATAATAAGTAAATAAGTAAAAAATTAATCACGTTTAAATTACGAAAATTATAAAAAAAAATCATGAATATTTACCTTAATTAAATTTAGAGTAAATTACATTTTTGGTCCCTGTGGTTGTTACTCATTGTCAACTTTGGTCCCTCTTTTAAACTAATTACATTTTTTATCACTGTGGTTGTCATTTTGTTTCACTTTTGGTTTCTCCGACTAACTTTAATTAAAATTATTAGTTCACTTAAGGGTATTTTAGTCCATTTACCTTTTCTTTGCTTTTTTTGTTTTAATAGATTGTATAGTAAATTACAATTTAAGTCCTTATGGTTTTTTATTTTTATTTTTTGTCTTTCTGACTTTTTTCATTTTATACCCTTATTATATTAATTAATGATAAATTTAATAACAGTACATTGAAATACATATCCATTCTGTAAATTATACCATTAGAAAAATATTATCGATATCTATAAAATAAGTTAATTATTGAATAAACTTTTTTATGTACATTATCCGATATATATTTGCAAATTCGTCTACATTAATGAGTAAAAAAACTTTTCCAATTTAAGATGTTATTAAAATTTTTATCATTTGTTCTTATTTATATAAAAAAAAAGATCTATATTTATCTATGTCTATTAATAAAAAAAATGTATGTTTTCATATGTTTCATTTAATTAAATGTTTTTAAAAATGTATTAAATAAAAAACTTTATAATATAATTATTATTTTTTTTTCAATATATGAACTTAAATTTGTCGTAAGAAAAATAAATAATCAACTTACAACAACATATTTCATTATTTTATTTATTTTTACGAATCAGTATATCAAAAAAAATGATTTACAAAGTAAAATATGCATGATTCATAAGCCTGTATTTCAGATCCAACTAAGCAATAAGGTGGCATTTGATACACATACATAATTAGACTGTATTGAACAAAACAGTACAGGATGAGACAAGAGTAGACAAGAGTAGACAAGACAAATGTATGTCTTGTTAATTGTTTACTTATTTTTCATTCCGATAAATTTAAGTTTATAGTTTGGAAATAATCAAATGATAATTATATTATAAAGTTTTTTTATTTAATACATATTTAATTAAATAAAATATATGAAAATGATTCCATTCGCGATAAGATAAATTTCGATTTTTTCTTATATAAATAAGAAAAAAGTAATATATTTTTTAAACACAACTTAAGATAGAAAAGTTTTTTTTTTAGATTAGTGCAGACGGGTTTGCAGATATATATTGAATACTTTGTGTAATTTTTTAAAATATTCAATAATTAACCATTTTAAAGATATTTGTGGATCCAAACTCTCTCAGTGATTTGATAACGACCCTATTTTATACTTAGTGAAAATTACGTTTAATATGTATTAGTGTTTCACTATCAGCGATCAGACTGAGTCTGTTCAGTTATTGCTGATAGTCCTTCTTGTAAACATTTATATGTATTAGTGTTTACCTATCAGTGATAAGACTGAGTATGTTCAGTTATCGCTGATAGTTTCTGATGTAAACTGTTAACGTAATCCCTGAAGACAAGTCTCGCGTCAACAGATGTTCATAGCTGAATCGAAGACAGAAGCTGTTGAACAAAGACAAGTCTACTAGAGACCTGATGCGGATATCAGTGAAGCAAAGACGACTCTACTTATACGCGAAGGAACTTGAGGAAAAGCTTCAGCGATAGCTGAACTTCTTTGTATCTCTGAAGGAAGAGATATTCAGCGATCAAACGATCACGTAGCTTATGCCTCAAGTCTCCTTTTGTCTAACCTTGCACAACCAGTACGATGTGTCAGAATGGACATCCCTCTGCCACAAATCGTACAACAAATCTGTCAACTACATTGTTCATGATACGACCGAAAGCATGTCTCCCAAAAGTCAGACTCCCCAAGCCAATCATTGAATGACACGTGTAAAGTACCCTGCCATGCATTTAATGCATAGGGTATAAATTGAAAATCACCTCTCCATCTGAGTGTGCTCTATTCTTGAACCTTCATAGAAACCCTTGTTTTCTATACTCTCTAATCCCCCATTCTCTATATTCTTGTGCAACCATCTTAGTGTTTCTTAAGTTTGTTTAGATTGAGTCTTACTTAATCTTATTCCGCAACAGACTTGTAAATTGTGTTTGATTTATCAATAAACAATTTATTGAACTTTAATTTTTGTGTTTCAGTGTTTGTATTCAACCCCCCCCCCCCCCTCTACAAACTTGTTAAGCACCTCTGGGACCAACTAGTGGTATCAGAGCAGACTGTTTAATCTGATAAACAAGATCTTGCTTTATTCTCTTCCATACTATTCTAGAATGACACTTAACACAAACACAAACTACTATGATAATGGTTCACTTTCTAAACCTCCTCAATTTAGCAGAGATAACTTCTCTTTGTGGAAGAATCGAATGATCCTATTTCTTGAAGGTGCAGATCCCACCATACCTGAATACATAGCAAATGGACCCTATGAACCCGTCCAAATCATAGTTGTCATTCCAGCTACTGCCACATCTCCTTTCATTCCTGAACTTAATGTTATTAAGGAAATCAGACAATGGAGTGATGAAGACAAAAAGAAAGTTGGTATCGATGCAAGGGCAAAGACCATTATCTCTATGGCTCTGCCTGATGAAGTTTTCCATTCCATCATGCATCTTAAAACTTCTAAAGAAATGTGGGAAACCATATGTGTTTAATATGAAGGCACCACTGAAATCCAAGAGACTCGAAAGATTAACTTGGTAAGACAGTGTGTGTCCAAGTGATTAAAAATTCAATCAAGCAAACATATAAGCAACACAATTATGCAAACCTGGTATTGATTAATCAAACGATTACAAGGTTATTGATGAAGAAATCGAACTCTCTCTGTTCTTCTCCTTAAGCGTAACTCTTTCTCTATTCCTCTCTGTATGTCACGGCTCAAAACAAGCATCCTTACAATAATTAATTTTCTCTCTTAGCTCTTCCAACTAAACCTAATTAACACTAACAAAACTAATTTAAACAAAGGCTTCTAGCCAAATGGGCTTGGGCCCAACTACTAAAACAAACTAACTTATTTAAAAGAAAAAGACTAATAATGTAAATACAGAAAATAAACTTTGACTATTATTACAAAAGACCCTAGACTATTTATTGAGAGACGACTTTTCCAGCTTTGACTTCAGATTTCCATCTTCAGATAAATATGATCTTGAATCCAATAAAATTGTGCTTTAACAATCTCCCCTTTGGATCAAGATCATTACTAAAAAGATTTAGCAATTCAATCCTTCTCTTTAAGGTCAGAAAATGCAATCTTCCTCTTTGTCTTCAGAACGTAGCAATCTCTCCAAACAATGAGAATATCTCCTGGAAAAAAATTAAGAAATTATCTCCAGTTTCAGCTCGGAATGCTTCAGCAAATCATCTTTAGAGAAAAAAATCTTCAATTCTTCAATTCAGCATATCTTCAGAAAATCTGTTTAAAAAACTTGTATTCTCCCCATTTTTTGGTTGATGCTTCTCCCCCTTTTTGATGACAAGAGCAAATAGTTCATCAAAACTTTTCTTCAAGAAATGTCTTCCACCACTGATCTTGCAAACATAACCACTGATTAACTGTCAATTCATAAGGATGTGCATCCAGATCTTTGCAAATCCAGTCAAAATAGAAAGGTAACACCTGAATCAACAAATGAATCAGTTAAAATTGCCTGTCAGTAACACGAAGTCACTGTGTGTAACGAATACACACTATAAAGGAGCTTTTATGATGTTCACTCCCCCAGGGCTTCCATTCAATCATCGAAATACCACAAAGGTAATTTCTATGAACGTTATGACGAAGAAACAAATTCTTTGTGTGTTCATACAAGTGATAGAATAAACTAAGCATATGATGATTGCTTATAAGGGTCAAAATGTGTAAACCACTGAGACAAGTAGTTAAACACAGACTCAATGTGCATGAGTGAAGTATGAAGGTGGGGCAGACTTCCTTCTTTTCATTATCAGATGTTCCAAATGAAAATCAGATAGCATATGTGCTGCGTCCCCTTTGAAAATGAAACATTTTCTTGTTAAGAAGAAAATGAGTGGCTGGTGGGGTAATGTCAAGAGTTGGCATGGGCTAGGTGCCTGTTTCAATAATGTTCACCAAAGAAATGTGAAACATTAGAAATGTGGCTGCCCAACTCAGAAAGTAGTTGGTGCAGAGTTTGATATTCTTTTACTCTGATCACTCACCCTCTTTGTTTTAATCTTTAAGCTCACAGCTAACCAAATTCACTTTTACATTTTCTCTCATCACATATTCCACACTCATTTCTTTTGACTCCTCACATATAATCACTAAGGATTAACTTCTTGGGTAGGAGACACTGGTTAACGTGAATCCAGAAAAGTTCAGTTAAGTCCTAGCACACTGATCCCATGTTATCCTATAAAGCATATGATGCTCAGATGGCTTAACTTTATCAGTTAAAGTGCATAGATGAAGCAGAAAACATTTAAAATCACACTTCCAATTCAAGAAACCTGTTTGAGAATCGGGAAGTGCTTTGAACATTTAAGAACATGTTTTTCTTATGATTAAAAGTTGTCCTTCTTTAAACCATAGATGAGATGAAGATAAGGAATTATACCTTTTGAGTGCAGTCTTACATCTCACGAAGTCAAGCTTAAAGTCATAAAGATATGATCTTGTAAGCATCTCTCAATCTGCAAAAGTCTAAAGGTCTAGTCAAAGTAACTTTATTCACTGAAATTGAAATGATATAAAGCAGTAAAACAATTAATGTACGAGTTCTGATAAGAGATAATCAAAAGTCATAGCCATACTCCATTGACTTGAACGCTCCCCCTAAAAACATGCATCACTAATAAGTCACCAGTAAACATAATGCATTTAAATATGATCCCCCTCAAAATAACATTGATCATCAATGAAGTACTTCTCACATTCCCTCTGAGATCATGAACAAACTATTAAGGAGCAGATATCTTGCGGAAATAATGATAAAGAAATGAAAAAAAAAACACAATAAGAAACTTTAATAGGTAACCACCGATTAGGTCTTAAGATTTAGCATACCAGGCCTAGAAACAAGAAAATTGAATCACTTTTCATCTAAAGGTTTGGTGAATAAATCTGCAAGTTGAAAATCAGTTTTTACAAAGTAAAGTTCAATTGTTCCCTTTTCCACATTATCTTTTATAAAGTGATACCTAACATCTATGTGTTTAGTCTTAGTATGTTGAACAGGGTTAGCGGTGATCGCAATAGCGCTCTTCGAGTCACAATAGATCGAGATTCTATTGAAATGAAATCCATAGTCTTGCAGTTGTGTTCTCATCCACAGGACCTGAGAACAGCAGCTAGCAGCAACTACATATTCTGCTTCGGCCGTTGATGTGGAGACATATAATTGCTTCTTTGAGGCCCAACTGACGAGTTTATCTCCGAGAAATTGTATATGACCCGAGGTGCTCTTCCTGTCTAACATGCAACCAGCATGATTTACGTCTGAATAAGCTGTTAGTTCAAAGCTAGTATCTTTAGTATACCACAGAACAAGATTTGTAGTCCCCTTCAGATACCTAAAAATCCGCTTAACAGCAGACAAATGGGATTCTTTAGGATTGGCCTGATATCTAGCACATAAGCATGTAGAAAACATTATATCCGACCTACTGGAAGTAAGAAACATTAAAGAACCTATCATCCCTCTATAAGTCCTAACATCAACAGCCTTTCCCGAAAGATCGGTGCCAATCTTAGTACCAGGTGCCATCGGGGTACCAATCGGTTTACAATTTTCCATTTTGAACTTCCGAAGAATATCAAGAATGTATTTAGATTGATTGATAAAAATCCCCATTGAAAATTGTTTGACTTGAAATCCGAGAAAGAAATTCATCTCTGCCATCATCCTCATCTGAAAACGTGACACCATGAGGTTTGCAAAATTCTTACAGTACTTAGGATTTGTAGAACCAAAAATAATATCATCCACATATATTTGAATAAGAATGATATCGCCTTTATCCTTTTTAATAAAAAGAGTGGTATCGACCGTACCTTTTGTAAAACCTGACTTGACCAAGAACTGAGATAGGATATCATACCAGGCGCGAGGAGCTTGTTTCAGTCCATAGAGAGCTTTATCCAAGATGTAAACATGATTAGGCTTATCTGGATTTACAAACCCTTCTGGCTGCGAGACGTAGACTTCCTCCTTGAGTACTCCATTCAGAAAAGTTGTCTTCACATCCATTTGATAAACGGTCAAGTTCTTGTGGGTTGCGTAGGCTAAGAACATCTGAATTACCTCTATACGCGCCACTGGAGCATAAGTCTCATCGTAGTCTATCCCTTCCTCTTGCCTATACCCTTTGGCAACAAGTCGTGCTTTGTTACGGATAACGGTACCATCTTCGTCTTTCTTGTTTTTGAACACCCATTTTGTACCAATGATGGTTTTACCTTGAGGTTTGGGTACGAGTCTCCAGACTTTTAGTGATTCAAACTGATTGAGCTCATCTTGCATCGCAGTTACCTAATCTGAATCGGCAAGGGCCTCAGATACGCGAGTAGGCTCGATCTTGCTCAGAAAGGATTCATACATACATAGATTTGATGTTGCAGACCTAGTTTGCACCGGTTTTGAAGGATCTCCAATAATTTGATGTACCGGGTGCTCTTTGGTCCACTTATGTTCATGAGGGAGTGGATTAGATGTAGATTGATCAAGTTCAACATCTAGAAATCCACTGTTATCTCCTTCAGATGGTTCAGACTGAATGAGGGTTTCAGTTGAAGTAGTAGTTGCAGAAGTTGCAGTAGGTATAGCTTGATCAGTCTGTTGATCAGTCCTTACAGTACATCCTACTGAGTCCGCTACTTTTGTCTCTGTGGTGTTGGTCACAACTTCAACTGTCGGAGTAGGCATTTGATTTGGAACTTCTTGCCGAATCGGGGAATTGGATTCAGTAGAGATATCGGAAGTGGTTGGACGAGTAGTCATCGAGTCTTCCATCCTGTCAACCATAACAGATTTAGGCATACGAGATCCAAGAAATTCATCATAAAACAGTTCAAATAATAAATCCAAATCAGATAATTTAGAAGTAGACGATGAAGCGCCATCTGATTTGTTCTCGTGAGGTGCAGGTCCTGGGCTGGTTGGCCCAGAAGCTAGTACTCCGGTAATTACAGGTTCTGAACTGACGTGCTCAGAAGCCATATCCTCATCGAATGTAACGTTGACGCTCTCGATCACAGTCTTCGACTTCTTCAAGTAAACACGATATGCAGTAGATGTAGAGGAATAACCAATGAATATGCCCTCATCCGCCTTAGTACTGAACTTGTTCAGATTCTCTCTATCGTTTAGAACATAACACTTACAACCAAAAACATGAAAATATTTAATGGTTGGTGTTCGGTTGTTGATCAACGCATACGGAGTCTTCTGAAATATGCGGTGTATCATGGAGCGATTCTGAGTGTGACACGCAGTCGAAACAACTTCAGCCCACAAAAATAGAGGTAATTCAGATTGGCTGAGCATTGTTTGAGCAACCTCGACAAGTGTACGATTTCACCTTTCGACGACTCCATTCTGTTGAGGCGTGAGAGCAGCAGAGTATTGATGTGATATCCCGACCGATTCGAGATATTCTTCAACTATTTTGTTCTTGAACTCTGTGCCGTTGTCAGTTCTTAGAATCTTGACTTGTTTCTGCAGATTGACTTGGGTCGTCTTCATAAATGTAATGAGAACTTCGGGAGTCTCATCTTTATACCGTAGAAATTTGACCCAAGTGTATCGCGTATAGTCGTCCACAATAACTAGCACGAACTTCTTACCGCCTAAGCTTTGTGTTCTCATAGGACCGCATAAATCCATATGCAACAACTCTAATGGAGAGCTGGTACTTGGTTCAGGCTTTGGTTTGTGTGGGTCTCTCTTCATCTTTCCTTTTTCACACGCTGCACACAAGTGTTCTCTTTCATACTTCAGCTCTGGAAGTCCGTTCACTAGCTTTCCACTGACCAACTTGTTGATGTACCGAAAGTTGAGGTGAGAAGGCCGTCGATGCCATAACCAACTTTGTTGCATCGAGGCCTTTGATAGTAGACATACCTGATTGTCAGCCTAGACCTTTGACAAGTTGATGGTGTAGAGGTTTGACTTGTGAGTGCCGACCAAGAGTTCTTTCCCTTCTTCAGTGCGTACTGAACATGTCTTGGCCTTGAAATTAACCTCTAAATCTTTGTCGCAGAACTGGCCAATGCTGAAAAGGTTGTGCCCTAAGCCTTCAACGTAGCTCACCTTCTTAATTGTGAGATTTTCGTGTACAACATCACCATATCCCAGAATTGGTGAAAACTGATCATTTCCAAAACGAACTGTGCCGCAGTATTTGTCTGTGTAGTTAGACAACATACTCTTCTGCCCAGTCATATGCTTGGAACACCCTCTATCCAACTACCACATACGACGGGTCTGCACAAAACAAATCAGGAAAGAAGAGGTTTAGGTACCCATTTAAACAAGTTAGTTTGTTTTAAATAAGTTAGTTTAATAAGTTAGGTACCCATTTAGAGCTTTTAAATAAGTTAGTTTGTTTTAGTAGTTGGGCCCAAGCCCATTTGGCTATAAGCCTTTGTTTAAATTAGTTTAATAAGTGTTAATTAGGTTAATTAGTTTAATAAGTGTTAATTTCTTTTAAACAGAGGTTTGCTCTGATACCAATTGTGTGTCCCAGTGATTAACAATTTAATCAAGCAAACATATAAGCAACACAATTATGCAAACTTGGTATTGATTAATCAAACGATTACAAGGTTGTTGATGAAGAAATCGAACTCTCTCTGTTCTTCTCCTTAAGCGCAACTCTCTTTCTATTCCTCTCTGTATCTCACGGCTCAAAACAAGCAGCCTTACAATAATTAATTTTCACTCTTAGCTCTTCCAACTAAACCTAATTAACACTAACACAACTAATTTAAACAAAGGCTTATAACCAAATGGGCTTGGGCCCAACTACTAAAACAAACTAACTTATTTAAAAGAAAAAGACTAATAATATAAACACAGAAAATAAACTTTGACTATTATTACAAAGGACCCTAGACTATTTATAGAGAGAGGACTTTTTCAGCTCTGACTTCAAATTTCCATCTTCAGATAAATATGATCTTGAATCCAATAAAACTGTGCTTTAACAGACAGTATGAAAGTTTTATCGTTGGTAAGAATGAATCTCTCTCTGATGTTCATCAGCGGTTTCACTGCTTAATCATTGATCTAAGAACCGTTGGTAGGACCTATTCTAATTCTGAGGTCCTAACAAAATTCTTAGAATGTCTTCCTGAATGCTGGGACAGTTACTCAATATTTCTCAAGCTGACAAAAGACTTAAATTTTCTTTCTCTCAACACCTTATATGGAATATTGCTTAACTATGAGCAATCAAACCTTTTGAAGAAGAATCTTATAAAAGATTCTAAAGACTCCAAAAGCACTCCTGTTGCTTTAGTCTCTTCAGAGATAATTCCATCTCAGCGATCTACTCTTACTATCACTGAGTTAGATTCTGATTCTGAGGATCTATCAGACACTAATCTTTCAGAGTTTGATGAATACTTAGCACTCTTGATCCAGCGATGACAAGTACCTAAAGCTGAAAGATAAATATCAAAAGCTGAAAAGCTATAAGCGAAAAGGTAAAGGTCTCATCGCTGAAGAACACGACTGGGCTGAATCCGAAGAATCAAGTTCTGATGAAGAAGAAGTCGCTAATCTCTGCCACATGGCTGAGATTAAAGAAGAAGTGGAAGAACCAACTGAAACTTCTAGGAGCTATATATCATCTCAGGTATCTATCTCTACTAATCCCTCTCTACCTGAAGAAGAGAGAAGTCGCGTTGTTGATGTGCTGACGATTGATCTATACAATGCTCTAAACGGCAAAACTCTAGCTGAGAACAAAAACATTGATTTAACTGAACAGCTAGAAAAATGTCATGAAAAGATCAGAGAACTGACTCTTTTAGAGGAAAGTTTGAAAGATCAAGTCATTGTTAATAAAATCATCAGCATTGAACGCGAACAAGCCATCGCTGCTCTAAAAGCAGAAAAGGCTACTGTTGAAAAATGGTGCAATTCTTCAACAAAGATCACTGAGATAATAAATGCTCAAACTTCTGGTAGCGATAAAACTGGTATTGGCTTTTGGAAACCACAGGATGAGCCTAAAGAAGAAAGTTCCATGCTTAAGTTTGGAACGTTTGTCACTTCTATCTCTGACACTTCTAATAATCAGTTTTATCCTTCTTCCTCTAAAATCATCCCTAAGGAAATGTCTAAACACTCTAAGTCTGCAGATAAAGGAAAATATATTCTTTATTCTCAGAAGGCTTCCAAGAAAACAAAGCTGAAGGTTTCTTCTAAACCTTCAGTAAAACAATCTTCTAGCTCTGTGATAGAAATCTTTGATCTCTGTCCTCCAAAGCTGAAGATTGATCTTAAGCCTAAGAGATCTGAAGATATGAAAATTCCTCCCAGATATCATGCTAAAAGCATTCTTGGACCTGGCCCTGCTCATCTTAAATTCTCAAAACCTCTCACCTCTGGTCCTAAAACCACTTTCAAATATAGAAACTGTTATCACTGTGGATTTACTGACCATATTGCAAGCAAATGTCCAACTGCCACTAAAGCTGATAAATCAACTAAAGTGAAGATGAATGCCTCCAAGGCTGAGAAGGTCATCAAAGATGAAAAATCGACCAAGGTGAAGAATACCACTAAGGATAAGAAATTAACCAAAGTGAAGATTACCACTGAAGCTGAATCTTCATCTGCTGTGAAGATTGCTGAACCTTCCATCTCCACTAACCCTAAAGGACCCATTGAAAAGTGGGTACCAAACAAAGCATAATCTTCCTTTTGTGTGCAGGGATCAAAGGGCATCTGGTATCTCGATAGTGGATGTTCTCGTTAAATGACTGGACAAAAAGACCTGCTCACTGAATACAAGGAAGAGAAAGGTCCCTCTGTGACTTTTGGTGGAAATGGAAAAGGATATACCCGAGGGTTTGGTGTCCTCAGCAATGGGACAACTACCTTCAGAAGAGTCGCTTATGTAAATGGACTGAAGCATAACCTTCTAAGCATTAGTCAGCTATGTGATAAAGACTATGAAGTTCGCTTTACCAAGAAAGCATGTTCAGTAGTGAATGAGAAAGGAAAACTTGCTCTCAGTGGTTATCGTAAAGAAAATGTCTATGTAATAGATATGGACTCTACTACCACTGAAAACGTATGTTTTCTTTCTAAAGCCTCTTCTGACGTCAACTGGTTATGGCACAAAAGGCTCTCTCATCTAAACTTCAAAACCCTGAATTATATCTCATATAAGGAACTAGTTTCTGGTCTTCCTCAGCACTCATATGCTAAAGAATCTCTCTACTCAGCATGTGAAAAAGGAAAACAGACAAAAGCTAGTTTCAAGTCTAAACAAGTTTCCTCAGTGACAAGTTCTCTTCAGTTCTTGCATATGGATTTGTTTGGCCCTGCCAACATCCAGTCAATAACTGGAAAGAAATATACACTTGTCATTGTATATGAATACTCTCTCTACACCTGGTTATCTTTCTGCGCTGCAAGAGTGATACTCCAGAAGAACTAATAACTTTTGTTAAAAAGATGGAAGTGCTGAATAATCTTTCTGTTCGTTCAATAAGAAGTGATCATGGAACTGAATTCAAAAACAGCTCTCTGAACAACTTCTTTGAGAACAAGGGAATTTCCCATAACTTCTCTTCAGTAAGAACACCTCAGAAAAACGGAGTCGCTGAAAGAAGAAACAGAACCATCATTGAAGCTGCTAGGTCAATGCTCAGCGATTCTCATATCCCTACTCAATTTTGGGCTGAAGCTGTAAACACTGCATGTTTTACTAAAAAAAAATCGTTGATCGTAAATCGATTTGGAAAGACAGCTTATGAACTTTTTCATGGAAGAAAACCATCTATCAGTTTTCTTCATATCTTTGGTTGTCAGTGCTTTATCTTAAAAAACAAAGATCAGCTTGGAAAATTCGACCCAAAAGATGATGATGGAATATTTCTAGGATATTCCTCTATCTCCAAAGCCTACAGAGTTTTCAACAAGAGAAGACAATTTGTGGAAGAAACAATTCATGTCACTTTTGGTGAAACTCGTTCAGCGAACTCCAAACCAATCGCTGACAATGACGAGTTAAATGCTTGGATGTTTTCTCACAACAAAGAAACAAAACCCTTCTTTTTAAACCATCAACACACAAATCCACCTACTGATGATGATGATCAAAAAATAATACATCCTAACGCTGAATCCAACTCATGGGTTTCAGCAGAGCCTCTAAACACACTTCTTCCATCAGATCCATCTTCGTCTGAACACCTCTCAGAAAACAATGACTTGTCTGACACTCAAAAGCTAATCGCTGATGAACCTCAAACTTCTTCATCAGTGAACATTCCCATTGTTGATCCAACCTCTCAAATGAGCGATCATGCTCCTGCTCAGCCATGGACCAGAGATCACCCTATAGATCAAATTCTTGGTGATCCCGATGCAGGTATTCTGACACGACGAAGTTCAGGTAATATCTGTCTCTTTGTTAACTTTATTTCTAAAGAGGAAGAGGAAGCTGCTGCTGAGGTTCAACAAGAAGAACCTCCCTCTCATGTTGAGGGGGAGAAGGTTGCTGACAAAGCCTCTCCTTCTTTCAAAGACTTAGTCGAAGAAGAAGAAGAGGAGGAAGAAGAAGAAGAGGAGGAAGAAGAAGTAGAAAATATTGATCTTCAAGTTCAAGAGGAAGAGCAACCTCATCAAGAAGATGATGATGATGACGATGAAGAAGATCAGTCCTTATGGTGTTCTGCAGCCATCACATATTCACTGATAACTTCGAAAGAGGTTGTCACAGCAGGGGGGAGTCATGAAACATCCTCAGGAACCCCTTCCCAAAGCAAATCCAAGGGTACAGTTGCTGAGGGAAACCTGAACACAGTTTCACTATCTGAGGAGAATCATTCTCAGGTATGCCTTTCACTTGTTCTCATATCCTACTATAAATTCCATACCCCTGTTTCCTTATAGCCTTTATCTTCCTGCTTCCCAAACTAAACACTAACTTTTTTCTTTCTATTTTCTGACCAGATAGTTCTCTCCCCTGCTTAAGGGTAAAAAACTACAAATAATCCTAGCTCCCATAGTTGATGAAGAAATAATCCCAATCTCTGTAAATTAGATTGATGAAGAAGAAGAAGAAGAAGAAGAATCCCTGCAACATCCAGGAAGGCCCACTAGACCATCTCACTGGTCAGAGGAAGAGATGAAGAGAAGAATATAGATGATCTCTCATCTAGAGAAACAACGACTGAAGGTCATTACTCAATCAACAGATCTAGAGTTCCTGACTGAAGTTGAAATCGAAGAATCTGTCAGGGTTGAGAAGCTGATAGCTGATTGTCAAAGAGATGCCTCTCTTGCTCTCAAGATTCAATACTCTCAAGTCAAAGACAAGAAGCTGAAGAAGAAACCAGTGGAACTCCAAGCTGCTCTATTGAAAGAGATTGAAGAGGAGCGCTCAAAAGAACAAAGGGTCAGCGATAGCACAGTCGAATGGTGCAAACACAAAATCGACTATCGCTCTAACCCAATGAAGATCGTAGCCGTTGTCATCTCAGGGAGAAATAAGAAGGATCGAATTTCTGTCACAATGGAGATAACCAGAGAGGATGGAAGTTGTAAGGACATGTTCGTTTCAAAGCTGGAAAGCTTCGGTTACATGGAATGGATAGAGTTCAAAGATGCATTGAAGAAATCCAAATCAACCAGCAGAGGCTATGTCGAAGGCATCTTAGAAGCCCTCATCAACAGAGTCACTACTGTGTTAAAAGTACTATATGCTCTTCCTTCCAAGCCAAGGCAACTCAAAAGAAAGTCTGTCTCCTCCTCATCTGGAAATGTTGCCACCATCAAAAATGAAACTTCTCTGAAGTTCTCAAGAGAAGCTCTGTTCGGTCCTCCTCCTGATCTTTCAGTTCTCGATCTATCTCTGCCTTCTGGTGGACCATATGTTGCAGGACAAGTACTTAAAGAACCTTTTGGAATCTTCTTCAGAGATGATGAGGAAGAGCTTAGATTATAAACAGTCTATGAAATTCCTATCTGTCCCCTCAGTCATCTCAAGGATCTCTTATGCTTATGGTGTGACTACTCTCCTTCAGTTGAGCAAATCAAAGCAATCATTAGTCAAGAATCTTTAGAGCGAAGGCAAAAAGGAGAAGAAATACCTGAGTATATGATCAATCCTCCAAAATCTTCTTTAGATAGTTGATAGATTAGCTTCCCATTTCTTGTAATCAATTAGTAAAACTTACAGTAGTTAGTTCCTCACTTGTACTTGTAATTTTCATTCCTTGTAATTCTTTCCTTGAATTAATGAAAATTTCAGTGAAGTACTTAACTCTATCAGAACTGTAAAAGATCTCTCAAAATAATAATTGGGACGTGTATGTTATGAGTCCTGATTATTCCTTATTTTGAACTATAAAGTAATTTTCTTCAGTTACTTTGTCATTATCAAATAGGGGAGATTGTTGATCCAAACTCTCCCAGTGATTTGATAACGACCCTATTTTATACTTAGTGAAAATTACGTTTAATATGTATTAGTGTTTCACCATCAGAGATCAGACTGAGTCTGTTCAGTTATCGCTGATAGTCCTTCTTTTAAACATTTATATGTATTAGTGTTTCACTATCAGTGATCAGACTGAGTCTGTTCAGTTATCGCTGATAGTTTCTGATGTAAACAGTTAACGTAGTCCCTGAAGATAAGTCTCGCGTCAACAGATGTTCATAGCTGAATCGAAGACGAAGCTGTTGAACAAAGACAAGTCTACTAGTGACCTGATGCGGATATCAGTGAATCAAAGACAACTCTACTTATACGCGAAGGAACATAAGAAAAAGCTTCAGCGATAGCTGAACCTCTTTCTATCTCTGAAGAAAGAGGTATTCAGCGGTCAAACGATCACGTAGCTTATGCCTCAAGTCTCTTTTTGTCTTACCTTGCACAACGAGTACGATGTGTTAGAACGGACATCCCTTTTCCACAAATCGTACAACAAATCTGTCAACTACACTGTTCATGATGCGGCCGAAAGCATGTGTCCCAAAAGTCAGACTCCCCAAGCCAATCACTGAATGACACGTGTAAAGTACCCTGCCATGCATTTAATGCATAGGGTATAAATAGAAAGATCACCTCTCCATCTGAGTGTGCTCTATTCTTGAACCTTCATAGAAACCCTTGTTTTCTATACTCTCTAATCCCCTATTCTCTATATTCTTGTGCAACCATCTTAGTGTTTTTTAAGTTTGTTTAGATTGAGTCTTACTTAATCTTATTCCGCAACAGACTTGTAAATTGTGTTTGATTTATCAATAAACAATTTATTAAACTTTAATTTCTGTGTTTGTATTCAACCCCCCTTCTACAAACTTGTTAAGCACCTCCGAGACCAACAATATCGACAAGACTTTCCTAATGGTGTAATTTACAAAATGAAATATGTATTTTTAATTTGTTAAAAATGATCATTAGTTAATTAATATAATAAAGGTATAAAATGAAAAAGGTAGGAAAGACAAAAAAGAAAAAAAACAAACCACAAGGACTAAAATTGTAATTTACTATGTATTCTAATAAAACAATAAAAAAAGAAAAAAAATGTAAATGGACTAAAATACCGTTAAATCAACTAACCATTTTAATTGGAGTTAGTCATAGGGACCAAAAGTGAAATAAAATGGCAACCACAATGACCAAAAGTGTAATTAGTTTGAAAGGGGGACCAAAGTTTATAATAATTGTCAACCGCAAGGACCAAAAATGTAATTTACTCTTAAATTTATTACATAATCTATATAGAAATAAATTAGTTTCATATATATAGTATGTATACAATAAATCACACATATGCCCTTTTGGTCGATTTTTAATAAAGTTTATTTTAGGTATTATTTAATGGAATGATCGACCCAAAATTATTCTCTTATTATTTTAAACTAGAAGCGTACTCGCGCAATGCAGCGAGATACATCACGATTTTAATGTTTTATTTTATTTTTTTGTCAATTTACAATACGATTTTGGATGGTTTTGAGAAAGTAATAATTTTTTTTTATAAATTTGTTTAATTTAGCCATAATAATTGTTGATCCAAACTCTCCCAGTGATTTGATAACGACCCTATTTTATACTTAGTGAAAATTACGTGTAATATGTACTAGTGTTTCACCATCAACGATCAGACTGAATCTGTTCAATTATCGCTGATAAACTTTCTTGTAAACATATAATATGTATTAGTGTTTCACTATCAGCAATCAGACTGATTTTGTTCAGTTATCGCTGATAGTTTCTGATGTAAACAGTTAACGTAATCCCTGAAGACAAGTCTTGCGTCAACAGATGTTCATAGCTGAATCGAAGACGAAGCTGCTGAACAAAGACAAGTCTACTAGTGACCTGATGCGGATATCAGTGAAGCAAAGACAACTCTATTTATACGCGAAGGAATATAAGAAAAAGCTTCAGCGATAGCTGAACCTCTTTCTATCTTTGAAGAAAGAGATATTCAGCGATCAAACGATCACGTAGCTTATGCCTCAAGTCTCCTTTTGTCTTACCTTGCACAACCAGTACGACGTGTTAGAACGGACATCCCTTTTCCACAAATCGTACAACAAATCTGTCAACTACACTGTTCATGATGCGGCTGAAAGCATGTCTCCCAAAAGTCAGACTTCCCAAGCCAATCACTGAATGACACGTGTAAAGTACCCTGCCATGCATTTAATGCATAGGGTATAAATAGAAAGATCACCTCCCCATCTGAGAGTGTGCTCTATTCTTGAACCTTTATAGAAACCCTTGTTTTCTATATTCTCTAATTCCCCATTCTCTATATTCTTGTGCAACCATCTTAGTGTTTCTTAAGTTTGTTTAGATTAAGTCTTACTTAATCTTATTCCGCAACAGAATTGTAAATTGTGTTTGATTTATCAATAAACAATTTATTAAACTTTAATTTCTGTGTTTGTATTCAACCCCCCCCCCCCCCTTCTACAAACTTGTTAAGCACCTCCAGGACCAACAAGTGGTATCAGAGCAGACTGTTTAATCTGATATACAAGATCTTGCTTTATTCTCTTCCTTGTTATTCTAAAATGACACTTAACACAAACACAAACTACTATGATAATGGTTTACTTTCCAAACCTCCTCGATTTAGCAGAGATAACTTCTCTATGTGGAAGAATCGAATGATGCTATTTCTTGAAGGTGCAGATCCCACCATACCTGAATACATAGCAAATGGACCCTATGAACCCGTCCAAATCATAGCTGCCGTTCCAGCTACTGCCACCACTCAATTTGTTCCTGAACGCTATGTTATTAAGGAAATTAGTCAATGGAGTGATGAAGACAAAAAGAAGGTTGGTATTGATGCAAGGGCAAAGACCATTATCTCTATGGCCCTGCCTGATGAAGTTTTCCATTACCACATGCATCTTAAAACTTCTAAAGAAATGTGGGAAACCATATGTGTTCAATATGAAGGCACCACTGAAATCCAAGAGACTCGAAAGATTAACTTGGTAAGACTGTATGAAAGTTTTATCGCTGGTAAGAATGAATCTCTCTCTGATGTTCATCAGCGGTTTAACTGCTTAATCATTGATCTAAGAACCGTTGGTAGGACATATTCCAATTCTGAGGTCTTAACAAAATTCTTAGAATGTCTTCCTGAATGCTGGGACAGTTACTCAATATGTCTCAAGCTGACAAAAGACTTAAATTCTCTCTCTCAGCACCTTATATGGAATATTGCTCAACTATGAGCAATCAAACCTTTTGAAGAAGAATCTTATAAAAGATTCTAAAAACTCCAAAAGTACTCCTATTGCTTTAGTTTCTTCAGAGATAATTCCATATCAGCGATCTACTCTTACTATCACTGAGTTAGATTCTTATTCTGAGGATCTATCAGACACTGATCTTTCAGAGTTTGATGAATCCTTAGAACTCTTGACAAACTCTTTTAAGAGATTTGCAAGAAAGAGCAATTTCAGAAGAAATAAGCCTCTCTCTCTCACTGATAAGCCAAAATCAACCCTGTTGATAAGGCTACTGCTACTTGCTTTAATTGTGAAAAGATTGGACACTTTGCAAGTGAGTGCAGGTCGAAGAAAGTCTTCAAACCTTCTACCTCGAGAAGATACAGCGATGAGAAGTACCTAAAGCTGAAAGAAAAATATCAAAAGTTGAAAAACAACAAGTGAAAAGGTAAAGGTCTCATCGTTGAAGAACATGACTGGGCTGAATCAGAAGAATCAAGTTCTGATGAAGAAGAAGTCGCTAATCTCTGCCTCATGGCTGAGATTAAAGAAGAAGTGGAAGAACCAATTGAAACTTCTATGAGCCATATATCTTCTCAGGTATATCTCTCTACTAATTCCTCTCTACCTGAAGCTGAGAGAGGTTGCGTTGTTGATGTGCTGACGATTGATCTTTACAATGCTCTAAACGGAAAAACTCTAGCTGAGAACAAAAATATTGATTTAACTGAATAGGTAGAGAAATGTCATGAAAAGATCAGAGAACTGACTCTTTTAGAGGAAAGTTTTAAAGACCAAGTCATTGTTAATGGAATCATCACCATTGAACGCGAACAAGCCATCTCTGTTCTAAAAGCAGAAAAGGCTCATGTTGAAAAATGGTGCAAATCACCAACAAAGATCTTTGAGATAATAAATGCTCAAACTCCTGAAAGTGATAAAACTGGTCTTGGTTTTTGGAAACCACAGGATGAGCCTAAAGAAAACTGTTCCACGCTTAAGTTTGGAACGTTTGTCACTTTTATCTCTGACACTTCTTATAATCAGTTTTGTCCCAGTTCTTCTAATCCCATCCCTGAGGAAATATCTAAAGACTCTAAGTCTGCAGATAAAGGAAAATCTATTCTTTATCCTCAGAAGGCTTCCAAGAAAACAAAGCTGAAGGTTCCTTATAAACCCTCAGTAAAACAATCTTCTAGCTCTGTGATAGAAATCTTTGATCTCTGTCCTCCAAAAGCTAAAGATTGATCTTAAGCGAAAGAGATCTGAAGATATGAAAATCCCTCCTAGATCTTATGCTAAAAGCATTCTTGGACCTGGACATGCTCATCTTAAATTCTCAAAACCTTTCATTCCTGGTCCTAAAACCACTTTCAAATATAGAAAATGCTATCACTGTGGATTTACTGATCATATTGCAAGCAAATGTCCAACTGCCATTAATGTTGATAAATCAACCAAAGTGAAGATGAATGCCTCAAAGGCTGAGAAGGTCATCAAAGCTGAAAAATCGACCAAGGTGAAGAATACCATTAAGGTTAAGAAATTAACCAAAGTGAAGATTACCACCGAAGCTGAATCTTCATTTGCTGTGAAGATTGCTGAACCTTGCATCTCCACTAACCCCAAAGGAACCATTGAAAAGTGGGTACCAAACAAAGCTTAATCTTCCTTATGTGTGCAGGGATCAAAGGGCATCTGGTATCTCGATAGTGGATGTTCTCGTCATATGACAGGACAAAAAGACCTGCTCACTGAATACAATGAAGAGAAAGGTCCCTCTATGACCTTTGGTGGAAATGGAAAGGATATGCCCGAGGGTTTGGTGTCCTCAACAATGGGACAACTACCTTCAGAAGAGTCGCTTATGTAGATGGACTGAAGCATAACCTACTGAGCATCAGTCAACTATGTGATAAAGACTATGAAGTTCGCTTTACCAAGAAAGCATATTCAGTGATGAATGAGAAAGAAAAACTTGCTCTCAGTGGTTATCGTAAAGAAAATGTCTATGTAATAGATATGGACTATACTACCACTGAAAACGTATGTTTTCTTTCTAAAGCCTCTTCTGACGTCAACTGGCTATGGCACAATAGGCTGTCTCATCTTAACATCAAAACCCTGAATTCTCTCTCATCTAAGGAACTGGTTTCCGGTCTTCCTCAGCACACATATGCTAAAGAATCTCTCTGCTCAGCATGTTAAAAAGGAAAACAAACAAAAGCTAGTTTCAAGTTGAAACAAGTTTCCTCAGTGACAAGCCCTCTTCAGCTCTTGCATATGGATTTGTTTGGCCCTATCAACATCCAATCAATAGATGGAAAGAAATATACACTTGTTATTGTAGATGAATACTCTCGCTACACCTGGGTTATCTTTCTTTGCTGCAAGAGTGATACTCCAGAAGAACTAGTATCTTTTGTTAAAAAGATGGAAGTGTTGAATGATCTTACTGTTCGTTCAATAAGAAGTGATCATGGAACTGAATTAAAAAACAACTCTCTGAACAACTTCTTTGAGAACAAGGGAATTTTTTATAACTTCTCTTCAGTAAGAGCACCTCAGTAAAATGGAGTCACTGAAAGAAGAAACAGAACAATCATTGAAGCTGCTAGGTCAATGCTCCGCGATTCTCATCTCCCTACTCAATTTTGGGCTGAAGCTGTAAACACTGCACGTTTTACTCAAAACAGATCGCTGATCGTAAAGCGTTTTGGAAATTATGAACTTTTTCATGGAAGAAAACCATCTATCAGTTTTCTTCATATCTTTGGTTGTCAGTGCTTTATCTTAAACAACAAAGATCAGCTTGGAAAGTTACCCAAAAGCTGATGATGGAATATATTTAGGATACTCCTCTATCTCCAAAGCCTACAGAGTTTTCAACAAAGGAAGACAATCTGTGGAAGAAACAATTCAGGTCACTTTTGATGAAACTCGTTCAGCGAAATCTAAACCAATCGCTGACAATGAAGAGTTAAATGCTTGGTTGTTTTCTCACTACAAAGAAACATAACCTTTCTTCTCAAACCATCAGCAAACAAATCATCCTACTGCTGATGATGATCCAAACATCATACATTCTAACGCTGAATGTAACTCATGGGTTTCAGCAGAACCTCTAAACACACTTCTTCCATCAGACCCATCCTCATCTGAACCTCTCTCAGAAAATAATGACTTGTCTGAAACTCAACAGCTAATCGCTGATGAACCTCAAGCTTCATCATCAGTGAACATTCCCATTGTTTATCGAATCTCTAAAGTGAGCGATCATGCCCCTGCTCAGCGATGGACCATAGAACACCCTATAAATCAAATTCTAGGTGATCTCGATGCAGGTATCCAGACACGACGAAGTTCAGGTAATATCTGTGTGTTTGTCAACTTTATTTCTTTAATAGAGCCAAAGAAAGTTGATGATGCCCTCAGAGATCCAAACTGGGTCAGCGCTATGCAAGAAGAGCTGACTGAGTTTACTCGTAACAAAGTTTGGAATCTCGTTCCTAGACCATCTGATAAAACTGTTATAGGCACCAAATGGGTGTTTAGAAACAAGTTAGATGAACATGGGACTGTAACCCGCAACAAGGCTCGACTTGTTGATCAGGGATACAGACAAGAGGAAGGCATAGACTATGATGAAACCTTTGCCCCTGTGGCTAGGCTCGAAGCAATTCGACTATTCTTACCTTATGCAGTCTATAAAGACTTCATTGTATATCAAATGGATGTAAAATCAGCATTCCTAAATGGAAAGCTGAATGAAAAAGTCTATGTAGAACAACCTCCAGGGTTTTATGACCCTTAGTATCCAAATTATATTTATAAATTGGATAAGGCTCTCTATGGTCTCAAACAAGCCCCTCGTGCTTGGTATAACACTCTCTCATCTTTTCTTATCTATAAAAATTTTAAACGTGGCAAAATTGATAATACTTTATTTTTCAGAAAGATAAAAGGTCATATTATACTTGTACAAATATATGTCGATGACATCATATTTGGTTCTACTAACCCATCTCTTTGTACTCGCTTTGCTGAAGGAATGAAGAAAGAATACAAAATGAGTATGATGGGTGAGCTGACATATTTTCTTGGCCTTCAGATCAAACAATCTGACAAAGGTACTTTTATCAGCCAAGGTAAGTATATGAAAGATATGCTGAAGAAGTTTGATCTTACACAAACTTCAGCGATGAAAACTCCTATGGCACCTCCTCTGACACTTAACAAAGATCCATCTGGAAAATCTGTTAATGTCACTGCCTATAGAGGAATGATAGGCTCCCTGCTGTATCTTACAGCGAGCCGACCTGACATTATGTACTCTACTTGTTTATGTGCACGCTATCAATCTGAACCAAAGGAATCCAATCTGATCGCTGTTAAGCGAATTTTCAGATATCTGAAAGGAACTCCTAACCTCGGTCTTTGGTATCCCAAAGACTCAGGATTCGATCTAACAGGATATTCTGATAGTGATTTTGCAGGGTGTAAAATCGATAGATAGAGTACTACTGGTGGATGTCAACTCCTAGGAGGAAAGCTGGTAAGCTGGACATGCAAAATGCAAAATTCAGTGTCCACTTCCACAACTGAAGCTGAATACGTAGTCGCTGGAAGTTTTTGTGCTCAGGTCTTATGGATCAGAAATCAACTATTAGACTATGACCTTCAGCTATCAAAGATTCCAATCTATTGCGACAGCACTAGTGCTATCGCTATAGCAAACAATCCAGTGCTACATTCAAAGACGAAACACATTGAGATCATATATCATTTTATTAGAGATCATGTGATGAATGGTGATATTGAACTTCATTTCATTCCCACTGACTATCAGCTTGCTGATTTATTCACCAAACCTCTTGATGAGACAAGGTTTAATTTTCTCATCAGTGAGCTTGGAATGCTGAATGTTGAAGAGTAAATCTTCACTGTTCATGCATTATAGCAGTGCTTATAAGTTTCCATCTATCACTCTATCTCTGATTAATATTCTTACTCTCAGGTATGATATCTCACTCTCTGTAACTGAATCTTCATTCAGTTAAGACAGTTTTCAAAATATAAACTTTAATCACTGAATCTTTTTCAAATGATTAAAACTTTTTTGATAAACAAAATCTATCACTGATATTTCTCATCAGTGATCCTTCTTAAAGGAAAATAAATCCCTAATTTTCTATCAGGGATCCTTTCAAAAAGAAAATCTATCGCTGACTTTTCTTCAGAGATAATTTCAAAAAGGACAAATGAAACGTTTTCTCTCTCCTATGACGTCATTTGAACCGACAGTCCGTGGCATGCTTTTCTATGACACATTCGCCCGTTGCTATTCTATCCAATCAACTCCTTCAAACGTGTCTATGTCATGATGAACATTTGTTTTTCCGCCTCATTCTCAAATGTATAAAAAGAATGTTTTTCCATTCTTATCATTTTACGCTTTCTGGAAATCTTTTTGAGCAAGAAATTCTCTCTCAAGCATTCTCTTTCTGGCAATTTCAAGCATCTGCATCTTCCTCATTCAAGATTAGCAGGTTAATTTGATCTTATTCCTATTTAATCTTGTTAATAAACTCCATTTATTTTCCATCATTATGGGTTTTCTATGAGATTTTTTATCCTATAAAATCATTTCTTTTGATTTTATTCATCCAAAACCTTTGGTTTTCTTACTGTTCTTCAAATTTTCATTAAGAACACTGTTTTTAATCTTCAAATATGTTGGTTTTTCTATGTTTCTTTCCTCAAATAGAAACTGGTAAAACCTTCTTTATTTTTAGACTAGACTTTTCTTCTACTCTTCTTTCTTTCCATCTTCAGAAATGGCTCAATCCGCTACTTTTGCTTCCAAGAACGTCAAGTTCGCCATCACTGACTCTGAAGTCCCCAAGAACAACCACCTTGGACGACTAGACTTCGATGGAATCAAATACCCACACCTTGTGGATGCTGCTAAATTCCTAAAGCAATCTTGCATTTCTTACGCTCTAACTGTGGATCCCAAGCCCTCCAAAACTCTACTCCAACAGTTTTGGTTCACAGCTGAAGAATCCACCATCACCAACAAGAAAGGTGACCAGGTTCCTGCCATTTCTTTCTGCACTTACCTTGGAAAAGGAATGATGACCGCTTTCAGCTTGAGGAAGGCTCTCAGGTTTCCTGACAAACCCAAGAGTGGGTTTGACGCTCTACCCACTGACGCTGAACTCATCCAGCTTCTGGATGCTATGGAGTATTGTTGGGAAAACAAGCCACGAACAACCATCCCCAACAAGAAGCTGACTCTAATCAAGAAGGCAAACATGCCTTCCCAACTGAATTTCATCTTTTCTCACTTCATTCAGTGCATGAGTGAGAAAAGTGGTTCCCTTGATCAGGCCAGCAAGGTGCAGCTCCAAATGTCCTACTTAGTAATCGCTGGCAAAAACTTTGACTTTGCCACCGCTATCTTTGACGATCTAAGGTCAAAGATAGAGAAGACGGAGAGGGATCCCAAGATCCCATATGTACGGTTTATCTGTGCATATCTGAAGTTCCTCTACGCCAACACTTACCCCACTACTCCTGATGGCTCCTTCGCCAAAGTGGGTCAGCGTTCCCTAGAGGTCAAAGCACTGGAAAACAAGGTAAGTATCTCTTACCTACGCTCTCGTCTCTCTCTCCACACTTCTTCTACTTCAGCGGCCACGCAGGAGGTTCTTTCTTCTGCTATCCCTGTCGCTACCACCCCTTCCAAACGCCCATCAGTTAGTTCCTTTGGTCCTTCGAAAAAGGCCAAAGTGACTAAGAAGACAAGCGCCACTAGTTCAAGTCCTGAGGAAGTTTCTCGACAAACTTCCTTGGATGATTTCGTGGTTATCTCCTCCATATCCTCAGCTCTCACATCATCACCCGTGCCAGCGATCTCGGTCGTTGTCACAACATCAGTGATGCCACCCACTATTCCAGTTCAGCAAGCAACTGAGGTAACTACTCAAATTCCAACTTCTTCTATCCCCATCTCTAATCCCTCTATTTCATTGGTCTCTAACCCTTCATCTCATATGTAGCAACCTCATGTTGCATTTATAGGACCTGATGCTCAAACGTTTGAAAGAGACATGCAAATTTTCAACTTGTTTGAACAATCAGGTATACCTAAAATAGCCAATAAACCTTCCTTCTCCCCAACTAAGCCTGTTACTCAGAAGCTAACTTTTCTTTCAGGTCCTAGTTTGGAAACTGTTGATTCGAATGTCAACAGTTTGAGTGAAAAAGTGGTTTCTCTCACCACCGCCATCAATGGAACCACCAGCGCGGTCAATACCGCTGGTGAAAAGCTGAAGACGTTGACAACTGCCTACTTAACCAAAGCTAAAGCCTCTCAAATCTCTTCTCTTCAAGAAGAGCTTGTCAAAGTGAAGAAGGATACTCAACGAACATTTGACGCTCTATCGTCGAAGGTTGATTGCTACACAACTCTACTTCAGCAAGTCCTCGACAAGCTGAATGCACCAGCTCCGACTCCATCCCCTTCCTTCACATCTGATGACCGCACCTCTCTGAACGTAGCTGTTGAATTCATTTATCAAGCTACTTTAGATCTTTCGGTGATTGAAGGACAGCTGGATAGTCTGGAGGCTGAAGTCCGAAAGTTGGCCACTGCACAACCTTCCTCTCCTCCTAAGGTTTTCTCTGTCCCTGTTAATGACAAAGAGGGGGAGAAAGCGGCTGAAACTGCGGTTCAACAGGAAGAACCTCCCTCTCATGTTGAGGGGGAGAAGGTTGTTGACAAAGCCCCTCCTTCTTTCGAAATCTTAGTCGAAGAAGAAGAGGAGGAAGAAGAAAAAGAAGAAAATCTTGATCTTCAAGATCAAGAGGAAGAGCAACCTTATCAAGAAGATGATGATGATGACGATGAAGAAGATCAATCCTTATGGTGTTCTGCAGTTGTCTCATCTTCAGTGATAACCTCGAAAGAGGGTGTCACAGCAAGGGGGAGTCATGGAACATCCTCAGAAAACCCTTCCCAAAGCAAATCTAAGGGTACAGTTGCTGAGGGAAGCCTGAAGACAGTTTCACTATCTGAGGAGAATCCTTCTCAGGTATGCCTTTCACTTGTTCCCATATCCTACTACAAATTCCCTACCCCTGTTTCCTTCTAGCCTTTATCTTCCTTCTTCCCAAAATAAACACTAACTTTGTTTCTTTCTATTTTCTGACCAGACAATTCTCTCCCCTGCTTAAGGGTAAAGAACTACAAATAATCCCAGCCGCTGTAGCTGATGATCAAATAATCCCGATCTCCTTAAGAGAGATTGATGAAGAAGATGAAGAAGAAGAGTCCCTGCAACATCCAGGAAGGCCCTCTAGACCATCTCACTGGTCAGAGGAAGAGATGAAGAGAAGAACAGAGATGATCTCTCATCTAGAGAAACAACGACTGAAGGTCCCTACTCAATCAACAGATATAGAGTTCCTGACTGAAGCTGAAATCGAAGAATCTGTCAGGGCTGAGAAGCTGATAACTGAGTGTCAAAGAGACGCCTCTCTTGCTCTCAAGATTCAGTACTCTCAAGTCAAAGACAAGAAGCTGAAGAAGAAACCAGTTGAAGTCCAGGCTGCTCTATTGAAAGAGATTGAAGAGGAGCGCTCAAAAGAACAAGGGGTCAGCGATAGCACAGTCGAATGGTGCAAACACAAAATCGACTATCGCTCTGACCCAATGAAGATCATAGCCGTTGTCATCTCAGGGAGAAAGAAGAAGGACCGAGTTTCTGTCACTATGGAGATTACCAGAGAGGATGGAAGCTGCAAGGCCATGTTCGTGTCAAAGCTGGAAACCTTCGGTTACATGGAATGGCTAGAGTTCAAAGATGCGCTGAAGAAATCCAAATCAACCAGCAGAGGCTATATCGAAGGCATCTTAGATGCCCACATCAACAGAGTCACTATTGTGTTAAAAGTACCATTTGCTCTTCCTTCCAAGCCAAGGTAAATCAAAAGAAAGCCTGTCTCCTCCTCATCTATAAATGTCGCCACCATCAGAAATGAAACTTCTATCAAGTCTCAAGAGAAGCTCTGTTCGGTCCTCCTCCTGATCTTTCAGTTCTCGATCTATCTCTGCCCCCTGGTGGACCATATGTTGCAGGACTAGTACTTAAAGAACCTTTTAGAATATTCTTCAGAGATGATGAGAAACAACTCAGATTCTAGAGAGTCTCTGAAATTCCTATCTGTCCCCTCAGTCTTCTCAAGGATCTCTTATGCTTATGGTGTGACTACTCTCCTTCAGCTGAGCAAGTCAAAGCAATCATCTGCCAAGAATCTTTAAAGCGAAGGCAAAAAGTAGAAGAAATACCTGAGTATATGATCAATCCTCCAAAATCTTCTTTAGATAGTTGATAGATTAGTTTCCTATTTCTTGTAATCTTTTAGTAAAACTTACAGTAGTTAGTTCCTCACTTGTATTTGTAATTTTCATACCTTGTAATTCTTTCCTCGAATTAATGAAAATTTCAGTGAAGTACTTAACTCTATCAGTACTGTAAAAGATCCCTCAAAATAGTAATTGGGACGTGTATGTTATAAGTCCTGATTATTCCTTATTTTGAACTAAAGTAATTTTCTTCAGTTACTTTGTCATTATCAAATAGGGGGAGATTGTTAATCCAAACTCTGTCAGTGATTTGATAACGACCCTATTTTATACTTAGTGAAAATTACGTGTAATATGTATTAGTGTTTCACCATCAGCGATCAGACTGAATCTGTTCAGTTATCGCTGATAAAATTTATTGTAAACATATAATATGTATTAGTGTTTCACTATCAGCAATCAGACTGATTTTGTTCAGTTATCGCTGATAGTTTCTGATGTAAACAGTTAACGTAATCCCTGAAGACAAGTCTCGCGTCAACAGATGTTCATAGCTGAATCGAAGACGAAGCTGCTAAACAAAGACAAGTCTACTAGTGACCTGATGCGGATATCAGTGAATCAAAGACAACTCTACTTATACGCGAAGGAACATAAGGAAAAGCTTCAGCGATTGCTGAATCTCTTTCTATCTCTGAAGAAAGAGATATTCAGCGATCAAACGATCAAGTAGCTTATGCCTCAAGTCTCCTTTTGTCTTACCTTGCCGAACTAGTACGATGTGTCAGAACGGACATCCCTCTGCCACAAATCGTACAACAAATCTGTCAACTACACTGTTCATGATGCGGCCGAAAGCATGTCTCCCAAAAGTCAGACTTCCCAAGCCAATCACTGAATGACACGTGTAAAGTACCCTGCCATGCATTTAATGCATAGGGTATAAATAGAAAGATGACCTCTCCATCTGAGAGTGTGCTCTATTCTTTTACCTTTATAGAAACCCTTGTTTTCTATACTCTCTAATTCCCCATTCTCTATATTCTTGTGCAACCATCTTAGTGTTTCTTAAGTTTGTTTAGATTGAGTCTTACTTAATCTTATTCCGCAACAGACTTGTAAATTGTGTTTGATTTATCAATAAACAATTTATTAAACTTTAATTTTTGTGTTTGTATTCAACCCCCCCCTTTCTACAAATTTGTTAAGCACCTCCGGGACCAACAACAATATAATGTTTTTTGTATAAAAAAATTAAGTATTTTGTTACAATTCAATGATTATCTTATATATTTTAATGACATCTAGAAAAAATAACCAATTACATATTTAATAATATAATTAAAACAAAATTATAGTAATATAATATATTAATTAATCGTGATATATGGAAAGATCTGCATAAAAGGAAGACCCTGCACATACCAAATTGGTGGGTGTTAGAAACCTGCAGTAGTAATATGTATCGTGTGCTTTGATACTTGTAAATTAAGAGATTTTTAAAATCTTGCATAAAATGATGGTACCTTGTGCGTAATAATTTGTATTTAAGAGTTTTTTTATCCGTGCTTTATAATATAGTATAGATATGTATTATTCTCGTTTGAACCCGACTCTATATATGTGTGTGTATATATATTTATATATATATAGAGAGAGGGAGAACCATGCGACAAAACAAACTAATTTGTGAGAAAGCGAGAAGAAATATGGGCCACATAATCTATTAATTAAAAATACCATAAATAAAAAATGAAAAATAATTTTAGAAATTAGGATAATTATCATTTTGAATTGGATAAATTCTTTAAATTCTCATTATATCTTTTTTTAGATTTATTTATTTTTTAATTTCAATTATTTAATAACTTTTTTATTAATTCTTTTTTTCTAAATATACTTATGATAATAAAAAATTCACAATCTTGACCAAATATCACATGTGATATGTAAAGACCCAACAAAATAATAACATAATATAAAGTTTAAATCCCAAAAGATGGTCCCAAAACAGTATAACGAAACAAGGGAAAATACGGCTACTCAAATAAAAAAAGTTTCTATTACAATCGAGATACTAAAGTTCCACATCTAAAACCGCGTCAAGAGTGACTTCCTTCAACTCCCTACCTCTCAACATTTCTCTTTTCCCTTTGATGAATCACAAACGACTCCCTTTCCGGAAAATGGATTAAGAAATTTGAATGCGAGGGTTAGGCCAGAAGGTCTAATGAATTCCCACCCTCAGGCAATTTAGAATAATTTCATAAATCAATTTGACAACAATTTATCTAACAAATACCAATCATCGCACAACAGAGAACAATTCCACGTCCGGAATCGGTTCCCAAAATTTACCAAATAACTGCACTCGGGGCCCTCCAGTAGATCCCCATTCGGCCCCTAGTAGATGTCGTCTCTGTGTGCACCGGAAACGAATTCCGAGCAGACGGTTCAACCATCCCCGATGGTTTTCAATAAGTCATGGCACCAATCATTTCAGTATAACAACTTTCACAAGTATAATATCGCATGAAAATAGTTGCATGATATTGATAACAAGCTAAGTACTGCACAGTTCCAAAATATTGTACTTCGTAAAGGAAAAGATGGTAAAATTTATCATAATACTCCATTTATAGTTTATAAAAGATTCGAACAAAGGAACTCACCTTCTTAATGGGAATTCGATCACACGCAGACAAAAATTACTTCAAACACTAACAAATTGGTACGGTATAGACAAGTCCTAGATTAGAATCTTGGTCTAAGAAAAACCCCGGATAAACCTCCTAAAAATCTTAAGACTTTCCGACCCTGCCTAATCCTCAAGAGAGTCTAGTCCCAAGTACAACCGGGTTGGGATCCGTATTTTTAGTCTAACCGGGTTGAGACCCAGAATTTAAAACCCCCGACTCATGACTCGGACCCCGGTGCGCCCGAATTACACTTACTCCCGGTAGACCCGGGTATTGGGGTTCCTAGTATCGGCGTGATACCCGGGTGGAGGATTCCCAGTCATTGCGTGGGATTCGGGTGTGGGGAAACTCCCGATCCTTAAAGTTGGACTCCCGGGTTGGAGAACCCGATACTTCCCGGATTGGGCGACAATTGCGGGTAAGGCCAAGCCCCCGGGTTGGGTCCCGGTTCAAGATGCTCCCGGATTGGGTCCCGGATTTATACACCCTCCCGAGTAACATTTCCAGGCCCGGTTGCGATTTCCCGATAGGATTTTGGGTGATTAACGAACGACTCAAATGTAACACCCTGAATTCTGGAAATAACAACTTATTTAAAATTTCTAAACACGTCAATAATTGAATCATCTACAACCACGAATTTGGATTCAACTACAATACACATATACCATCTTATACATACGGACTATAAATGACGGGTGCTACTCATACCCATGCCTAGTCACTATCTCCATAATGCGGAAGAATTCACCGAATACTTACTTTCGGATCTAGCTAAGGCTTTACTCTTCATAGGGTTGCTAGAACCAACTCCCAACCTTGAAACCTGATGCACATGCCGACAAATAAAAGATTCGGCTTAACGCCTAGTGAGCTCAAGAGTTTTCCTTAGAGATATGTAAAGCAAAGACTTTAAGAACATTATTTAAAAATCATGATTTCCAAAATGCAATACATTTGATTTGAAAGCAACCAAAATGAAATGCATTAAATCTTAAAAACAATCTCCTTTCCATCATTCACCCTTTTCGTGATTAAAAATCATAAAACAAACGCCTCCTGAAATAAAGCCAAAACCCAAAGCACACGTAAAACATAATTGACATTATAATGATCAAACACGGAAAACGTAGATAACCCCAACTTCCAAAACATCCCAATAACTCGAATGAGTTTCAAAAACCAAAACCTTAAAACGTAGATAAATACCCACATTCAAACGTCTCCAAAAACATGGATTATAAAACTCCATAACCAAAACCTCACCTACTGGTGACGAGAAATACCCGATTACATTGTACGTGACGAAACACAAAAGCGGGTCACATAATCATATAAGAAATCAAAACATGTGGGTTACACAAATAAAAACCCACCGAGCTCAACTCCTCTGAGTCTATCACTCGAAAACATCAAGTCAACCCCTCTAGGTCTATTCTTGAGAGTTCCAAAACCGGGAACTCTAGCACAAGGGAATTACACCTTACTGCCCATGGGACGCTGCCCGACCGTATACGTCCACACCTTACTTACCATGGTGACCCGATGCCTATTCCGTGCCAAATGATGAACCAATGCCCAAAGCGGGGAGATAGGAACACCGTGCCTATGGATCCATTGCACTAACTAAACCATTACATGACTCAAAATGAATGAACTAATGCATCCAAAACATGTAATTCTCAACTAAGATGCAGTAAATGCAAATCATAACCAAACGCTCAACATTGAACTATTAAAAGCGGACAAGTGTCCTCGAAACCCAACAAAATCCAAGCCGAGCCATAAGCTCAAACAAATCCAAAGACTCAACGTTGAAAATCATAAATTGGAATCAAACATAAAATACCCGTACTTATGTAAACCCATACTCCAACACATATAATTAATTCCAACGTAGTTTAGATTGGGACAAATCATTTTCCAAGTGAGTTTATAACATTTACCTCTCAAAATGTCCCATAACATAAAACCATGCACTTATCCAAAACACAAAATGAAATACATTTATTCTCAAAATCTATTTTGTGAGTCCGTGATCGTTACCAGATAATCAAAACAACAAACAATAGATAATAAACCAACCTGTTTGGATTACAAACGCGGATTACACGGTTGATTTCTTGAGTTAAGCTCTCTGTTTGTTTTTCTCTCTGTTTACACTTTTTAGTATGTGTATGTGTGTGTGATTGTTGTGTTGATCGATGTACAGAGAGAAAGAGATAATATCTGTTTAAGATATTATCAAAACTTAATAAACTAATATTAAAACTAAAAACATAATATCTAAATAATAAATATCTAGATATTATAACTTTGACTTTATTACAGAATAGACCCTAGACTATTGTTGAGAGTAACTTTCAGCTTAAACTTCAGATTGCGATCTTCGTATTTGGATGATCTTGAATCCAATGAGACTGTGTCCTAACAATCTCCCCCTTTGGATCAAGATCATTACGAAAATGATTTGGCAATACGATCTTCTCTTTCAGCACAGAAGAAGATGCAATCTCTTTCTCTAGCTCAGAATGCTTTAGCAAAGTATCTTCAAAGAAAATTTATCTGAAATCAGCATGTCTTCAGAATACTTTGATCTCGCAGTTCTTGGTCTTGTAATGTAATGGACTGAACATTTCTTCAAGCTTTAGATTCTCCCCCTTTTTGATGGAAAGTGTAACGACTTCATCAAAACTTTGAGTAAGAAATGTCAACCACTTGTAGTCTTTGATCCGTCAATTCAATAGTTATTCATCCTGATCTTTGCAAATCTAGACAAAATAATCATGTAACACCTGAATCAACTAATGAATCAGTTAGAATGCCTGTCAGTAACACTAAGTCACTGTGTGTAACGAATACACATTGGAAAGGAGCTGATTGATGTTGACTCCCCCAGGGCTTCCATTTAATCATCGAAACACCACAAAGGTTATTTCTATAAATGTTATGACAAAGAAACTAATTCCTTGTGTGTTCGTGCTTGTGATAGAAAGAATTAAGCACTTGATGATTGCTTATTAGCTCAAAATTGTGTAAACCACTGAGACAACAGTAAGTTAAACACAGACTCAATGTGCATGAGTGAAGTGCGAAGGTGGGGCAAACTTCCTTCTTTTCAATATCCAGATTTTCCAAATGAAAATCAGATAGCAAATGTGTTGCATCCCCTTTTGAAAATGTGAAACACTTTCTTGTTGAGAAGAAAATGAGTAGATGGTGAGGTTTGATCAAGAGTTGGCATGGGTTAGTTGCCTGTTTCAATAATGATCACCAAAGAATTGTGAATCACTAGAATTGTGGCTACCCGGCTCAGAAAAAGTTGGTGCAGAGTTGTGATATTCTTTTTAACTCTGTTCTCACACGCTCTTTCTTTTAAACGTTTTGCTTTCTCTAATCACACTCATTTCTATTCTCTTTGCACACTCAATCACTAAGGATTAACTTCTTGGGTAGAAATCACTGGTTAAGGTGATTCCATTGAAGTTGTGTTAATTCCTAGCACAATGATTCTTTGTTTTCCTATGATGCATGTGATGCTCAGATTGGTTTAACTATGTCAGTTAAAGCACAAAATTGATTTTGAAAACATTTAAAATCAGACTTCCATAATATAAAATCTGTTGAAAAAAAATCGGGAAGTGGTTTGAACATTAAAAACAATGTTTTCTATGATTGAAAGTTGTCCTTCTTTCAACCATATATGAGATGAAGATTTGGAATTATACCTTAACGTACGATCTTCCATCTCATGAAGCTAAGCTTAAAGTCATAAAGATATGAACTTGTAAGCTTCTCTCAAAAATTCTGCAAAAGTCTTAAGTCAAGTCAAAGTAAAATTTATTCACTTAAATTGAAAAGACAAAAAACAGTAAAACTTTTTAAAGTACGAGTTCTGATCTGAATTGATCAGAAGTCATATTCGAACTCCTTTGACGTGAAGAGCTCCCCCTAAAATCTTGCATTACAAAACTTTGTCATAAAACGTAAGTGCAGAAATCTTATGAGTTCCCCCTCAAATTAATATTGACCAAGTATGAGTTTCTTCTCATACTCCCCCTAGAATCATGAACATTAACATATGAAATACAGATATCATTCACAATTAAGCATAAAGATATGAGGAAAAAGTAAACAATAGTGAACTTTTATAGGTAACTACTGATTATGTCTTAGGATTTAGCATACCAAGCTTAGAGATAAGAAAGTTGAATCTCTTTTCATCTAACGCCTTGGTAAACAAATCTGCAAGTTGATAATCTGTTTTTACAAAGAAAAGTTCTATGTTTCCTTTTTCTACATGATCTTTGATAAAGTGATACCTGACGTCGATATGTTTGTTTTTTGTGTGTTGAACAGGATTCGCTGTTATTGCGATGGCGCTCTTGGAGTCGCAGTAGATCGGGATTTTGTTGAAGTGGAAACCGTAGTCGCGAAGTTGTGTTTGCATCCACAAAACCTGAGAACAGCAGCTAGCAGCAGCTACATATTCTGCTTCGACCGTGGAAGTTGAATCGCAAAGTTGCTTCTTCGATCCCCAACTTACTAGTTTGTCACCGAGGAACTGTACGTGTCCTGACGTGCTCTTCCTGTCTAACATACAACCTGCATGATCTGCATCTGTGTACGCTGTTAGTTCAAAAGTAGTATCTTTGGGATACCACAGACCGAGATCTGCGGTGCCCTTCAGATACCTGAATATACGCTTGACAACAGTCAAATGGATTTCTTTTGGATTAGCCTGATATCGTGCACAAAGACATGTTGAAAACATTATGTCTGGTCTACTACTAGTAAGATACATTAAAGAGCCTATCATTCCTCTGTAGGTCCTAATATCAACAGCCTTTCCCGAAGGATCGGTGCCAATCTTAGTTCCTGGTGCCATTGGGGTACCAATCGGTTTTGTATTTTCCATTTGGAATTTCCGGAGAATTTCCCTAACGTACTTAGATTGATTGATAAAGATACCCGTGGAAAATTGTTTTACTTGAAGCCCGAGAAAGAAGTTCATCTCTCCCATCAAGTTCATTTGAAATCTAGACACCATAAGGTTTGCAAAATTCTTACAGTAATTAGTATTAGTTGAACCAAAAATAATATCGTCGACATAGATTTGTATTAAAACGATATCGGATTTTTCTTTCTTTATGAACAAGGTGGTATCCATCGTACCTTTTGAAACCCCAGACTTGACTAGAAAAGTGGAAAGAACATCATACCAGGCTCGAGGGGCTTGTTTCAGACCGTAGAGAGCTTTGTCGAGAATGTAGACGTGGTCCGGCTTCTCTTGATTGACAAATCCCTCTGGCTGAGAGACGTATACTTCCTCTTTCAGAATTCCGTTCAGGAATGCTATCTTCACATCCATTTGAAAGACCGTGAAGTTCTTGTGGGCAGCGTAGGCTAAGAACATTCTGATTGCCTCTAAACGCGCCACAGGAGCGTATGTTTCGTCAAAGTCTATTCCTTCCTCTTGTCTGTATCCTTTGGCTACTAGTCTCGCCTTGTTTCTGATGACGGTACCAGCTTCGTCCTTTTTAATCTTGAAGATCCACTTCGTACCGATGATTGTTTTACCTTTAGGCTTTGGTACGAGTCTCCAGACTTGCAGTGCGTCGAACTGGTTCAATTCTTCTTGCATAGAGACTACCCAATCTGGATCCGCAAGAGCCTCTGATACTCGAGTTGGCTCAATCTTGCTTAGAAAGGAGTCGTGCATGCACCAGTTGATTGACGCTGACCTAGTTTGCACCAACTTGGATGGATCACCTATGATCTGACTTGCAGGGTGCGCTTTGGTCCATTTACGTTCATGAGGCAGTGGATTATAGGAATGAATGTCAGTTGTGTCATCTATAAATCCACTTGCACCTTCTTCGGCTTGTTCTGGACGAATGATGATTTCAGTTGAAGTAATTGGTGGGAGTGTATTATATGATGATAGATCAATATAAAAAGGAATGGGGGGTTCAGTTGAAGTAGTTGGTACAGAAGTCTCAGTAGGTACAGCTTGTTCCGGCTGTAGATTGATCTGAATTGAACATCCTACTGGTTCAGCTACTTCTGACTCTGCATGACTTGGCACTTCTTGAACTGTAGGAGTTGGTATTTGAATTGTGACGTCTTGATGAATCGGGGTACTTGATTCATTTGGAATGTCTGAACTGGTTGGATGAGTAGGCGTTGGCTCTCTATCCTGTCAACCAAAACAGATTTCTTTATGTTAGTTCCAAGAAGTTCGTCATAAAACAATTCAAATAATAAATCTAAATCAGATAAATGGTTAGTTGATGTTGAAGCTTCATCTGATTTGTTATGTTGAGACGCAGGTTCTGGACTGAGTTGCCCAGAAGCTAGTACTCCGGTTAAAACGGGTTCTGAACAGTATTGTTCGGAAGCCATCTCTTCATCAAAGGTGACGTTGACGCTTCGAATCACCGTCTTTGACTTCTTGAAGTAGATTCTGAATGCAGTTGATGATGAGGAGTATCCAATGAAGATTCCTTCATCTGCCTTGGCGCTGAACTTGTTGAGATTCTCCCTATCATTTAGAACGAAACACTTACATCCAAAGATATGGAAGTATTTGATTGTAGGTGTTCGGTTGTTGATCAACGCATAAGGAGTCTTCTTGAATCGTCTGTGAATCATGGACCGGTTCTGCGTATAGCATGCGGTAGATATAGCTTCTGCCCATAAGAATAGAGGTAGGTCGGAATGACTTAGCATAGTGCGAGCTGCCTCGACTAGCGTCCGATTCCTTCTTTCCACCACTCCATTTCGTTGAGGCGTACGTGCAGCAGAGTACTGATGAGTTATCCCTTTAGATTCGAGATATTCTTGAACAGTTTTGTTCTTGAACTCTGTGCCGTTGTCTGTTCTTAGAAGCTTTATCGGTTTCTGCAGATTCACCTGGGTCGTCTTCAGGAAAGTGATGAGCACATCAGGTGTCTCATCCTTTGATCGTAGGAACTTGACCCAAGTGTATCGTGAGTAGTCGTCCACGATCACTAGAATGTACTTCTTGCCTCCTAGACTCTGAGTTCGCATTGGACCACAGAGATCCATATGCAATAGCTCTAGCGGAGCACTTGTACTTGGTTCAGGCTTCGGTTTATGCGGAGCCCTCTTCATCTTGCCCTTCTCACAGGCTGCACACAGATGATCTTTGTCATATTTGAGCTCTGGAAGTCCTTTGACTAAGTTGCCACTGACCAGTTTGTTGATGTAGCGAAAGTTGAGATGAGAGAGCCGTCGATGCCATAGCCAGCTTTGCTGCATCGATGCTTTAGATAGTAGACAAATCTGCTTGTCAGTCTGGACGTCTGATAAATTGATCGTGTAGAGGTCTGACTTTCGAGTGCCGACCAAGAGTTCTTCGCCTTCTTCTGTGCGAACAGAACACCTCTTGGCTTTGAAGTTGACCTCTAGGTCTTTGTCACAGAACTGACCTATGCTGAACAGGTTGTGTCCTAATCCTTCTACGTAGCTCACCTTCTTGATCGTTATATTTTCCCGTTGTATATCACCGTAGCCTAATATTGGTGAAAACTGATCATTTCCGTATCTGACTGTTCAGCAGTATTTCTCTGTAAAGTTTGTCAGCATATCTTTCTGTCCTGTCATGTGTTTGGAGCAACCGCTGTCCAAATACCACATATGACGGATCTGCATAGGAGAAATAACGAAACACAGATTTAGATTTTAAGCATTATAAATGAGTAAGACGTTGGAGCGTTAATATTAAAGTGCGGGTTTTGAACTGATGAATTCAAAAGCCTATTTTTCTTAAGCACGGGTTCTGAACAGACGTGTTCAGAAACCATCGTCTTGTCTTTGAAGTTCGAGTCTTGAGCTGTCTTACTCAAGAACCATTTTCTCTATTGAGGTACGGGTTATGATCTGTTGTAATCAGAAGCCACATGTTTTGCTAAACATTGGGTGCCTGCAACACAGATTTAGATTTTGGTACCCACTTGAATTTGGGTCCTGTTGTGTTAGCACAAGGTTTTGATTTTGGTACCCATTGCAAATTGGGTCCTCTTTTCTTTTGAAATAGATATGAAGTAGGATAATGATAAGAATGCACATGAGATGATTCAAACCGCATAGCAGAATCTTGACAGAAATTAGAAGCATGTTTATCATAAAAGGAAGACTGTGTAGCAGTTTTAGATAACAGGAATAGTTGCTTAAAAGAGTATTTCAGTTTAGGATCAACATTCATATTCAAAGTATCTGAACTAGACATATTCTTATTACAATAAACAGAATCAAAAGATTTAAAGGTCTTGTCAAGCTTCCGTTTGGGTTGCCATTTCTTGGTCATATCTGAAACAGTTGAAACCTTTGAGTTAGACATTAGAGAAACAACTGAATGCATTTTCTTTGGGTTACCAGTATTGATCGGCTTCTGTGAATGCTTCTTGCCTTTAGCATTTTTATCTTTCACAGAGACTGAGTTATCAACTCGCGTTGATTTTGCACTGTTAACAGGCTTACTGGTTGATCCAACAGATTTCTTAAGAAAGGATGAATGGTTTGGAAGTTTTGCATTAAAGTCAAATTGTTCAAGACAATCATCTAAACCACCGTTAGAGTTCAGAAAATCAAACCCTTGATTTGATGAACTAACCATATGCTCAGAGTTTGAAGCCTTAGAAAGAACAGAATTTGTAAACACAGTTGTAAAAACATTATGTTCAATGTTTATCAAAAGTCTTTCATCTGACAAGGAATTCTCGAGTTCAGAAATTTTACTTTCTAAAACGAGAGGAGGGACATATAGTTTACCTTGAGTAGGTTTCGCCTCCATTTCCTTTTCAGAATAACTTAGAAAGAAGTCATCTGAAAGAGTTTTCTTCTTTTCAGGTTTCTTATCATAGCTATTATTCAGCTTCGCATAATAAAATGGAAGATGAACTTTAGATGATATTAAATGTTTTTCTGTTTCTTTGGCTTCATCCTCTTCAGATAGTTTAGTCCAATAAACTTTAAGTTCAGGGATTCTTCTAGCTAACTTCATAGAAAGAATATCATAAAGTGCAGGCACTTCAGACATTCCCTTTTGAAGATAGTGAGGATTCTTATAACCGATTCCCCATCTTTCTTTGTTCTCTATTGGTTTGTTAAGATGAATGGTTTGCTCAGTTTGACCTAATGAGTACAACTTCTTTTCCAAAGCATCCATTTTTGCAATTAAAGATTTGTTTTATTCGATAGACGAAGAATGCATTTGTGTAACCTCGTATAAGTCAATCTCACGTTTTAGCAGTTTAGACTTGAGTTCAGAATTCTCACTAAGAATTATTGTCTTCTCCGTTGCATTGGTGTCATTGTTTTTATGTAAAACCTCAACCAGTACTTTCTTCTCAGCAATTTCATTGCTAAGTTTCTGTATTGATTGGTTTTTGTCAGTAATGACACCCTTTTCACGCTTTAGGTTCGACTCTAACTCTTTGATTTTATCATTCATGGCATGCAATTGATTTATGAATTCAGCATACGATAAGTTTCATACCTCTTCTTCATTCTCTGAATCAGCTTCATCATCTGATTCATGCTTTCCCATCAAGCACAGGTTGACAACTTCATCTTTCTCTTCATCTTCTTCATCATCATTAGAATGATCGAGCCAGAAAACGTCTTCAGCTGTCAATGACTTCCCAGCCTCTTGTTGCTTTGCAAGCAACATCTTGTTCTTGTAGTAGTCCGAGTTCTTGACTTTTGGCTTTCGGCAATCTCTGGCATAATGACCGGTTTTGCCACAGTTGTAGCACGTTATAGGTTCTGTCTGACCTGATCCTTCTGCTTGAAACCTTCTCTCTTCAGGTTTCCTTTCCTCTGATCTCTTTCCTTCAGCAAGATCTCTTCTATCTTCTGGTTTCCTCTCCTCCATTCTCCTTCCTTCAAACCTTCTTCCTTCAAATCTACTTCCTTCGACCCTTTCTCTATGAGCGTAGTTGTTTGGACCAGACGAATACCTCTGACTGTTTGAGCTTGGCTTTGTGTAGAATTATTTCTGGAAAGCCTTAGTCAATAAAAGCAATGCTTGCTTTAGTTGTTCACATTCATCTTTGTCAGAGTTTGCTTCAGCTTTATCTTCATCTGATTCATACACAGTCGCTTTGTTCTTCTTCTTCTTGACAACAAGAGCAACTGTGTCTTCAACCTTCTTTCCTCTCTGCCTTTTCTCTTCTAGAATTTCATCCACTTCTTCTTCATTTTGTTTGAGGGTCTCATACACCTCATGAAGTGGAATCTCATTCAGATCTTTAATCTGCTTCATTTGCCTCGCAAATCTCTTCCATTCTGGCTGTAGAACGCTTAGAAATTTGACGTTTAGCTCAATTTGAGATTTGTAGACCTTGTTCTTGCTTAGCTCATTCAGCAAGGTCACAAACCTGTCATGTACTTCTTCTAAGGTTTCTCCGGCTCTGCCTCTAAATTCTTCATAGTTATTTAGGCAGTTGGAGATCTTCAGTTGATTTCCCACCTTAGAACCCAACATCATCTTCTCCAGCTGATCCCACATTTCCTTAGCTGAGGCCTTGTAGCTGTCAATCTTTATGTAGATTTCATTGGGGATTCCTTGAAGAATGTATGACATAGCTAGCTTATCACCTTTAGCTCTGTTTAGGTTGTCACCGTCAAGCTCATGGTACTTCAGTTCAACTTGTGTTGGCAATGTTCCAACCAGACGAGTTGTCTTTATTGGTTGCATATTTCCTTCTGCAAATGACTGTCTGATGAACACACAAAGCTCATGTCTGTCTATGAAGTTTAGAAACCGATCCTTCCACTGTTCGTATTCACCTTTAAATAGAACTGGTGGTTTGGAATCAGTTCCAATGGCAAGAGCTTCTCTGGAAGTCATAATTGAACAAGATTTAAGATGCGAGAGGCTTTGAGATGCGTGAGGCTTGAGATGCGAGAGGCTTTGAGATATGAGAGATTTTTAAAATTCAAAAGTTTGCGCGAGATGTTGATTGCGCAAAGTGAGGATCGACCGATAAGACGTAAGAACTGGTAAAATATAAAGATCGGTAAAATTTTCGACCGGTAAAATGTTGCGACCGGTAGATTGCCACGTGAAGAGTGAATTTCTTTAAATTGGAATTTCTTATTTTCCACAAACTTGATGGACACTTGAAACAACAAACTTATGCCACATATCAAACAAAGTATTCCAAATAAGTATACCAAATAAGAGAAATGCTAACTTTCTTGATGTGGACAAAGTGAGTTCGTGAGGTGGACACGTGTAGTTATTTCAATAATAGTGTGAGAGTAGTTATTTCAAATATTTCAATAATATTTGCATGTAAGTGGAGTTTTGCATGAGATTTAAAGAGAATGATTGAGTGGGTGGAATCACGTGAGTGTGAATGGAATTTGAGAGTGTGAGAGTGTGAATGTTTGACCAGATGAGTGAAGACCGGGGGGGGGGGGGGCGAGAATTTTAAATGGTTTGACCGAAATTGTCTCTAAGACCGGAAGAGATAATAGAGTTTGATATGTTTGACCGGAAGAGATAAGAAGACCGAGAGAAGTAGAAGACCGGGAGAGAGAAGACCGGATGTGGTGTGTGAGATTCGATCGGGAAACAAACAATTCGATCGGATTTGTTTTGGGTTTCGACCGGAAGAGATGTTTGACCGGGGAAGTGTAGTGGAAAAGTTTTATTCGACCGGGGAAGTGAGGTGGAAAAGTGGGATTTGACCGGATAAAAAAAATACTCGACCGGATAAAAAAATATTCGACCGGTACAAAGTTTGTGAGATTCGACCGGGGAAGTGAGGGTCCGGTCGAATGCTTAAGACCGATAGAATGTAAAAACTAAGGTTCGACCGGTACGCTTAAGACCGATACGTCGTCTTCTCCGATTAAATCGACTGTAACTCTAAAATTAACCAAGCTAGAGGTCGATTTACCACACCAAATTTTGACACAACGATCTCCTTATCAATTAGAACAAGATACAACCACTTGATTTCCAAAACAACCACAAAATCAAGTTTTGATCTAAAGATCAGTGTTCTTCAAAAATGAAGAACACAGAGAGTTGAAATTTTTTGATTTTGAATCTGGATCGGCTCTGATACCAATTGTGAGTCCGTGATCGTTACCAGATAATCAAAACAACAAACAATAGATAATAAACCAACCTGTTTGGATTACAAACGCGGATTACACGGTTGATTTCTTGAGTTAAGCTCTCTGTTTGTTTTTCTCTCTGTTTACACTTTTTAGTATGTGTATGTGTGTGTGATTGTTGTGTTGATCGATGTACAGAGAGAAAGAGATAATATCTGTTTAAGATATTATCAAAACTTAATAAACTAGTATTAAAACTAAAAACATAATATCTAAATAATAAATATCTAGATATTATAACTTTGACTTTATTACAGAATAGACCCTAGACTATTGTTTTGAGTAACTTTCAGCTTAAACTTCAGATTGCGATCTTCGTATTTGTATGATCTTGAATCCAATGAGACTGTGTCCTAACATATTTTCATAAAATAAAACCGTAAGATACCAAAATATATGATTTATTTATCATAGTATCCAAAATCCCAGAGATGTGTGCTATATAAGTTTATAAAGTTAAACACTTTCAAATAATCAAACTTATCAGCAGTTAACAATTTTCATGTAAGACGCAAAACACTTTAAAATAAACATTTTGGCATGTACACCGTTTTCACAAATCAACTTGAACTCACCTTGCTAGATTTAGGCTAAATCTCGATTTCACCCAACGAGCTCTTTTGAAGGCCGCTTGAATCCTCAAGCCGAAAACTTCCAAAACCTAGATCCATACAAATCCAAACCATAAATATCCATACATAATCATATAGAAACATTTCCCCAACCTTTATATACTAAATTCCTCAACAAGACCAAAACCCTAGTTTCCCAGAAACCATCAAATCCGAGATTTGAGATACCCAACACTAAGAAACCACCAATGGAGCATTTAACATTATTTCAAGAAAGCTTACCATTAAAGATGACGAGACTTTCCGAGAACACCCAATCCAACTCTTCAACCCGAGCTCCCAACCGATGGACTTGATGGGGAAGATGAAAATGTAGGTTTTGTGGTTCAAGATTCCAGCTAGTTAGATGGTGAGTAAACATGTGGTTTGGGGAGGAAAAAACCCCAAAATGGGTTAGGGTTCGGTTTTGGGGTTTGGGAGAGAAAAGGGAAGAAGATAGGAGTGAAAAATGGGAGAAATGGTGAGAAATTCGAGCATTTAGGGAACCAGTGGCCGCGGGCGATTATGCTACGCGATAGTGACATTGTCACTATCGCGAGGGCACTCTCGCGGGAAATGTACCGCGGGTGGTACACCCCCGGCGATTGTGCCACGCGATAGTGACACATGTCACTATCGCGAGTCACAATCGCGCCACACGTACCGAGCCCCGAAAAGGTTGAAACTCGAGATTCTCGCATGGGTCGACTTAAGGTTCGAAAGTACAACCTTTTCCACTCAAAAGATAGACGGAAGGCGGAGAGATAACCAACGAAGGACGGAGCTTTTCTTACGAAAATCCGGGTGTTAAAATCCTCCCAACCTTGAAATGATTTCGTCCTCGAAATCTAGGTTCCCACGAAACCTTACCCGCAGGAAGGTTGACCTTAACCCGTCTGCCAGCACCACTAACACGACCCTTACACCGATACTTACCTTTGTTGCCCCTCTTGGGCACATTATACTCATAACCGAGGGAGAACTTTACTCTCTAATGTAACTTCTTACTCACAAGGTTACGATCGTCTCCCAACCTTGGGTGACAATTACAACCTTCAGGTAGCTTGTGGCCTCAACTTCCCACCGACCAATTCCTTTCGAAACTACACGGTTCCGAACCCAAAGCCAAAGATCATAACCAATCTTCCAAAATTTCAGATTTCAACTGATCCATTCCTAATATCTATAAAGAGATTCTTCCAAGGCGTACTCATGCGTCCTTCAGGTGACTGGTTAGCCCCGATTCGGTTAGCACTCAACTCCGTTCCCATACCAACCTCACAACATTCCTATAATAGGATCTTTATCACCATGGAGATGCTTAAACACACCGATACTCAATATTCAACACCCACACTCCTTTCAGATTCCACCACCGAAAGGTCAAAATCTTCCATGATCCGACCGGGATACTTCTAAACATTGCAAGATCCGATAACCTCAAGAAAACAAGTCGACACCTAGGGCTAAACGGTGACCTCGAAAACATGGACATCCCGTCCCAAAATCCCATTCCAGACGGATAGCCGTACTAAGGTTGACGCTTAACTGAGTGTTAAAACTTCAACTCATGCATTTCTAACAGACGGGCCACAAGAATTTCCTTAGATCGCGAAGCCCACTAATACGGTACGCCCTCCATAGATCATGATGCCACCCCGATGAGCAATTCGCCAAAATGAACCCAATCTAATCCCCGATAATCACCTGAGACCCTATCTCGCAGATTTACCGAAGCATAGAGGTCATCTCTTAATCAACTGGGGAACAAAATCTAATACCTCCACTACTCAAGCGTAACCCGATTCAAAATTTGAAACCCAATTTCAAGATTGACCACAAGTCGGATCATCCGACGCTTCAAATCCCAAGGACTCCTCTAGTCCCTTTATTATTTCTCCTATCACGACAGGGGTTTAAATCTATACGCCTAATGAGTTCAAGGTTTTCAACTAATATGCCAATTTAAACTCTTATAAAACTTTTAAATACACAAGTTTTATAACAATTATCCGTACAGTGAAAATACACCATCGTTCACCCGATAGGTTTCAAAACTGGGTACCAATACTATGCATATAAAACCATTTCAAAAATCCTTTAGCCCTTACTTACGCTAATCATGACAGTAATAAGGATATACAACAAGTTTTTCAAATGGGCCACTATGGTCCTAGTTCGCATCAACATACCCCATTCGTGGGAAAATAACTTTATGTGCCAAAACAGTGTATAGCGAGACGGTAGAACAAAACTCCCAAGAGACAAGTGACGTAATCTAGTTCTCAAAATTTCTCATTTGACTATATAAAAGTATGGAATAAAATTCCCAACAAGACCCACATGCTGAGTTCGTTTCTCAAAACTTAGCAACACAAAATATGCATGCAATTGGTCAACATACAATTTATTTAAATCAATTTTCAAACTTTAGGTCATACAATGAAATGATTTTGTCCGAAAATAGTGGCCACAATGACATGTACACCGATAACTCACTTAACGCGTTGCGGAATTCATAACGGTAAAATCAACAACTGAAATACGTTCAAAGCGAAAGTTCAATACGAAACGACATAAAATTTTCATATGCTTACTCACACCAACAATTTAAAACAATTCAAAAACCATGTAGCATACAACGAGTGACACCTGTATAAAACCCAAAAAGAGAAATCACTTAATATTGAAACTTCCCAAAATAACATATGGGATAATATCTGTTAACAAAACTCTCAAAACGTCTCTTACGGTTGCGAAAATACCGATGAAAAACTCGCACGAGACAAAATATTAAATGGAAATTTATAAGTTAACGTCCACAATAATGCAAGTATACACCTCTCAAATTCAAGAGCACGACGCAAAATGTCGTAAAATAGAATTCCGTAAGATCCAATAAAACCTTCCATAAAACCCAATGAAACACAACGATGCTCAACATCATATGGTGCCAAAACCGTCATTCCCGAAATCAAATAGCATGAAACAAAGTCATGACTAAATGTCCATATTCCAAAATTTTATCTTTTATCGTACTTGATAGATATAAACGACACTTTCACCAAAACCCTCATGAGACTCAACGCTTCGATAAAACTCACGAACTTACACGCAATAAAATTAAAACTCACGCAATTCAAAATACACTCGTGAGTAGCAAGGCGTCATAAAATATCGTTTCATGAATTTAACATGACTCGTACCGACTAAAATTCCAAAGAACATTTCGACTCAAGAACATAAGGACGACTGGTCCTTTAAAACCTTAACATACGTGGAGGAGATCCAATGTCAAAGTCAAAAATTCCATAGTTATTTCCCTAACAACTCAATTAACATTAAAACACGAATATTACAATATCCGGGAAAATAGTGTCAGACCCGGAACAAGGATAAGGAGATTTTCAATAAAAACTGCAACCACGTGCAACAAAACAATTTTATGCATGTTTAAGCTCACAGTTTAAAATCTGATGAGTGTTAAAGGCTTTACCAAGGCTTCATAGTACAACTCACTTTACGCTTCGAAAACATGGAAAACAATTGATGCAAACTTATTTTAGAAATAAATTTTGTGCATGAACTTGGTCGGCACTCAGCATCTCAGGACTATACCCTTCCATTTTCCCGACATACTATTGCCATCCGGATACATCAAACACCTCCGAGTCACGAACCCACTAATTGGGTTAACTTACAATTTCCCCTCGAAATAAAATTGGTCTAACGAACTTATAGTTCTAATCCAACCAATAATTCTTACTCAAGATGATCGACTTAATGCAGTCAACGCATTTAACTATCACTTCAACGTCACATCGCTATAGACATCAACCTTTCCTTAGATTACTCGCTTAGAAACTTTCTCACTACCCCAACGGTCATCCTACTAAGGTAGTTCAAGTATACACATGTGATATGTAGGTTCACCATAACACTGGCCATGTGCCATTATGAACGTACCATACATGATCATCCTTGCGACCCTTGACAATTTCCCGTTTCTAATGACCCGATCAACTCCAAGTTATTTTATCTTAAGGCGCCTAATGTGCAACTTCACTTTTGATCACCTACCAGTACGCTAGTTTGAGTCTAGGCATAAAAATCAACACCTAATTCCCTCAAACTTATGCTCTGATACCAACTTGTAACACCCTGAATTCTGGAAATAGCAACTTATTTAAAATTTCTAAACACGTCAATAATTGAATCATCTACAACCACGAATTTGGATTCAACTACAATACACATATACTATCTTATACATACGGACTATAAATGACGGGTGCTACTCATACCCATGCATAGTCACTATCTCCATAATGCGGAAGACTTCATCGAATACTTACTTTCGGATCTAGCTAATGCTCTACTCTTCATAGGGTTGCTAGAACCAACTCCCAACCTTGAAACCTGATGCACATGCCGACAAATAAAAGGTTTGGCTTAACACCTAGTGAGCTCAAGAGTTTTCCTTAGAGATATGTAAAGCAAAGACTTTAAGAACATTATTTAAAAATCATGATTTCCAAAATGCAATACATTTGGTTTGAAAGCAACCAAAATGAAATGCATTAAATCTTAAAAACAATCTCCTTTCCATCATTCACCCTTTTCGTGATTAAAAATCATAAAACAAACGCCTCCTGAAATAAAGCCAAAACCCAAAGCACACGTAAAACATAATTAACATTATAATGATCGAACACGGAAAACGTAGATAACCCCAACTTCCAAAACATCCCAATAACTCGAATGAGTTTCAAAAACCAAAACCTTAAAACGTAGATAAATACCCACATTCAAACGTCTCCAAAAACATGGATTATAAAACTCCATAACCAAAACCTCACCTACTAGTGACGGGAAATACCCGATTACATTGTACGTGACGAAACACAAAAGCAGGTCACATAATCATGTAAGAAATCAAAACATGTGGGTTACACAAATAAAAACCCACCGAGCTCAACTCCTCTGAGTCTATCACTCGAAAACATCAAGTCAACCCCTCTAGGTCTATTCTTGAGAGTTCCAAAACGGGGAACTCTAGCACAAGGGAATTACACCTTACTGCCCATGGGACGCTGCCCGACCGTATAGGTCCACACCTTACTTACCATGGTGACCCGATGCCTATTCCGTGCCAAATGATGAACCAATGCCCAAAGCGGGGAGATAGGAACACCGTGCATATGGATCCATTGCACTAACTAAACCATTACATGACTCAAAGTGAGTGAACTAATGCATCCAAAACATGTAATTCTCAACTAAGATGCAGTAAATGCAAATCATAACCAAACGCTCAACATTGAACTATTAAAAGCGGACAAGTGTCCTCGAAACCCAACAAAATCCAAGCTGAGCCATAAGCTCAAACAAATCCAAAGACTCAACGTTGAAAATTATAAATTGGAATCAAACATAAACAACCCGTACTTATGTAAACCCATACTCCAAAACATATAATTAATTCCAACGTAGTTTAGATTGGGACAAATCATTTTCCAAGTGAGTTTATAACATTTACCTCTCAAAACATCCCATAACACAAAACCATGCATTTCTCCAAAACACAAAATGAAATACATTTATTTTCAAAATCTATTTCCATAAAATAAAACCTTAAGATACCAAAATATATGATTTATTTATCATAGTATCCAAAATCCCAGAGATGTGTGCTATATAAGTTTATGAAGTTAAACACTTTCAAATAATCAAACTTATCAGCAGTTAACAATTTTCATGTAAGACGCAAAACACTTTAAAATAAACATTTTGGCATGTACACCGTTTTCACAAATCAACTTGAACTCACCTTGCTAGATTTAGGCTAAATCTCGATTTCACCCAACGAGCTCTTTTGAAGGCCGCTTGAATCCTCAAGCCGAAAACTTCCAAAACCTAGATCCATACAAATCCAAACCATAAATATCCATACATAATCATATAGAAACATTTCCCCAACCTTTATATACTAAATTCCTCAACAAGACCAAAACCTTAGTTTCCCAAAAACCATCAAATCCGAGATTTGAGATACCCAAAACTAAGAAACCACCAATGGAGCATTTAACATTATTTCAAGAAATCTTACCATTAAAGATGACGAGACTTTCCGAGAACACCCAATCTAACTCTTCAACCCGAGCTCCCAACCGATGGACTTGATGGGGAAGATGAAAATGGAGGTTTTGTGGTTCAAGATTCCAACTAGTTAGATGGTGAGTAAACATGTGGTTTGGGGAGGAAAACCCCCCCAAATGGGTTAGGGTTCGGTTTTGGGGTTTGGGAGAGAAAAGGGAAGAAGATAGGAGTGAAAAATGAGAGAAATGGTGAGAAATTCGGACATTTAGGGAACCAGTGGCCGCGGGCGATTATGCTACGCGATAGTGACATTGTCACTATCGCGAGGGCACTCTCGCGGGAAATGTACCGCGGGTGGTACACCCCCGGCGATTGTGCCACGCGATAGTGACACATGTCACTATCGCGAGTCACAATCGCGCCACACGTACCGAGCCCCGAAAAGGTTGAAACTCGAGATTCTCGCATGGGTCGACTTAAGGTTCGAAAGTACAACCTTTTCCACTCAAAAGATAGACGGAAGGCGGAGAGATAACAAACGAAGGACGGAGCTTGTCTTACGAAAAGCCGGGTGTTACAATCCTCCCAACCTTGAAATGATTTTGTCCTCGAAATCTAGGTTCCCACGAAACCTTACCCACAGGAAGGTTGACCTTAACCCGTCAGCCAACACCACTAACACGACCCTTACACCAATACTTACCTTTGCTGCCCCTCTTGGGCACATTATACTCATAACCGAGGGAGAACTTAACTCTCTAATGTAACTTCTTACTCACAAGGTTACGATCGTCTCCCAACCTTGGGTGACAATTACTACCTTCAGGTAGCTTGTGTCCTCAACTTCCCACCGACCAATTCCTTTCGAAACTACACGGTTCCGAACCCAAAGCCAAAGATCATAACCAATCTTCCAAAATCCTCAGATTTCAACTGATCCATTCCTAATATCTATAAAGATATTCTTCCAAGGCGCACTCATGCGTCCTTCAGGTGACTGGTTAGCCCCGATTCGGTTAGCACTCAACTCCGTTCCGATACCAACCTCACAACATTCCTATAATAGGATCTTTATCACCATGGAGATGCTTAAACACACCGATACTCAATCTTCAACACCCACACTCCTTTCAGATTCCATCACCGAAATGTCAAAATCTTCCATGATCCGACCGGGATACTTCTAAACATTGCAAGATCCGATAACCTCAAGAAAACAAGTCGACACCTAGGGCTAAACGGTGACCTCGAAAACATGGACATCCCGTCCCAAAATCCCATTCCAGACGGATAGCCGTACTAAGGTTGACGCTTAACTGAGTGTTAAAACTTCAACTCATGCATTTCTAACAGACGGGCCACAAGAATTTCCTTAGATCGCGAAGCCCACTAATACGGTACGCCCTCCATAGATCATGATGCCACCCCGACGAGTAGTTCGCCAAAACGAACCCAATCTAATCCCCGATAATCACCTGAGACCCTATCTCGCAGATTTACCGTAGCATATAGGTCATCTCTTAATCAATTGGGGAACAAAATCTAATACCTCCACTACTCAAGCGTAACCCGATTCAAAATTTGAAACCCAATTTCAAGATTGACCACAAGTCGGATCATCCGACGCTTCAAATCCCAAGGACTCCTCTAGTCCCTTTATTATTTCTCCTATCACGACAGGGGTTTAAATCTATACGCCTAATGAGTTCAAGGTTTTCAACTAATATGCCAATTTAAACTCTTATAAAACTTTTAAATACACAAGTTTTATAACAATTATCCGTACAGTGAAAATACACTATCGTTCACCCGATAGGTTTCAAAACTGGGTACCAATACTATGCATATAAAACCATTTCAAAAATCCTTTAGCCCTTACTTACGCTAATCATGACAGTAATAAGGATATACAACAAGTTTTTCAAATGGGCCACTATGGTCCTAGTTCGCATCAACATACCCCATTCATGGGAAAATAACTTTGTGTGCCAAAACAGTGTATAGCGAGACGGTAGAACAAAACTCCCAAGAGACAAGTGACGTAATCTAGTTCTCAAAATTTCTCATTTGACTATATAAAAGTATGGAATAAAATTCCCAACAAGACCCACATGCTGAGTTCGTTTCTCAAAACTTAGCAACACAAAATATGCATGCAATTGGTCAACATACAATATATTTAAATCAATTTTCAAACTTTAGGTCATACAATGAAATGATTTTGTCCGAAAATAGTGGCCACAATGACATGTACACCGATAACTCACTTAACGCGTTGCGGAATTCATAACGGTAAAATAAACAACTGAAATACGTTCAAAGCGAAAGTTCAATACGAAACGACATAAACTTTTCATATGCTTACTCACACCAACAATTTAAAACAATTCAAAAACCATGTAGCATACAACGAGTGACACCTGTATAAAACCCAAAAGAGAAATCACTTAATATTGAAACTTCCCAAAATAACATATGGGATAATATCTATTAACAAAACTCTCAAAACGTCTCTTACGGTTGCGAAAATACCGATGCAAAACTCGTACGAGACAAAATATTAAATGGAAATTTATAAGTTAACGTCCACAATAATGCAAGTATACACCTCTCAAATTCAAGAGCACGACGCAAAATGTCGTAAAATAGAATTCCGTAAGATCCAATAAAACCTTCCATAAAACCCAATGAAACACAACGATGCTCAACATCATATGGTGCCAAAACCGTCATTCCCGAAATCAAATAGCATGAAACAAAGTCATGACTAAATGTCCAAATTCCAAAATTTTATCTTTTATCGTACTTGATAGATATAAACGACACTTTCACCAAAACCCTCATGAGACTCAACGCTTCGATAAAACTCACAAACTTACACGCAATAAAATTAAAACTCACGCAATTCAAAATACACTCGTGAGTAGCAAGGCGTCATAAAATATCGTTTCATGAATTTAACATGACTCGTGCCGACTAAAATTCCAAAGAACATTTCGACTCAAGAACATAGGGACGACTCGTCCTTTAAAACCTTAACATACGTGGAGGAGATCCAATGTCAAAGTCAAAAATTCCATAGTTATTTCCCTAACAACTCAATTAACATTAAAACACGAATATTACAATATCCGGGAAAATAGTGTCAGACCCGGAACAAGGATAAGGAGATTTTCAATAAAAACTGCAACCACGTGCAACAAAACAATTTTATGCATGCTTAAGCTCACAGTTTAAAATTTGATGAGTGTTAAAGGCTTTACCAAGGCTTCATAGTACAACTCACTTTACGCTTCGAAAACATGGAAAACAATTGATGCAAACTTATTTTAGAAATAAATTTTGTGCATGAACTTGGTCGGCACTCAGCATCTCAGGACTATACTCTTCCATTTTCCCGACATACTATTGCCATCCGGATACATCAAACACCTCCGAGTCACGAACCCACTAATTGGGTTAACTTACAATTTCCCCTCGAAATAAAACTGGTCTAACGAACTTATAGTTCTAATCCAACCAATAATTCTTACTCAAGATGATCCACTTAATGCAGTCAACGCATTTAACTATCACTTGAACGTCACATCGCTATAGACATCAACCTTTCCTTAGATTACTCGCTTAGAAACTTTCTCACTACCCCAACGGTCATCCTACTAAGGTAGTTCAAGTATACACATGTGATATGTAGGTTCACCATAACACTGGCCATGTGCCATTATGAACGTACCATACATGATCATCCTTGCGACCCTTGACAATTTCCCATTTCTAATGACCCGATCAACTCCAAGATATTTTATCTTAAGGCGCCTAATGTGCAACTTCACTTTTGATCACCTACCAGTACGCTAGTTTGAGTCTAAGCATAAAAATCAACACCTAATTCTCTCAAACTTATGCCCTGATACCAACTTGTAACACCCTGAATTCTGGAAATAGCAACTTATTAAAAATTTCTAAACACGTCAATAATTGAATCATCTACAACCACGAATTTGGATTCAACTACAATACACATATACCATCTTATACATACGGACTATAAATGACGGTTGCTACTCATACCCATGCATAGTCACTATCTCCATAATGCGGAAGGCTTCACCGAATACTTACTTTCGGATCTAGCTAAGGCTCTACTCTTCATAGGCTTGCTAGACCAACTCCCAACCTTGAAACCTGATGCACATGCCGACAAATAAAAGGTTAGGCTTAACACCTAGTGAGCTCAAGAGTTTTCCTTAGAGATATGTAAAGCAAAGACTTTAAGAACATTATTTAAAAATCATGATTTCAAAAACGCAATACATTTGATTTGAAAGCAACCAAAATGAAATGCATTAAATCTTAAAAACAATCTCCTTTCCATCATTCACCCTTTTCGTGATTAAAAATCATAAAACAAACGCCTCCTGAAATAAAGCCAAAACCCAAAGCACACGTAAAACATAATTAACATTATAATGATCGAACACGGAAAACGTAGATAACCCCAACTTCCAAAACATCCCAATAACTCGAATGAGTTTCAAAAACCAAAACCTTAAAACGTAGATAAATACCCACATTCAAACGTCTCCAAAAATATGGATTATAAAACTCCATAACCAAAACCTCACCTACTAGTGACGGGAAATACCCGATTACATTGTACGTGACGAAACACAAAAGCAGGTCACATAATCATGTAAGAAATCAAAACATGTGGGTTACACAAATAAAAACCCACCGAGCTCAACTCCTCTGAGTCTATCACTCGAAAACATCAAGTCAACCCCTCTAGGTCTATTCTTGAGAGTTCCAAAACGGGGAACTCTAGCACAAGGGAATTACACCTTACTGCCCATGGGATGCTGCCCGACCGTATAGGTCCCCACCTTACTTACCATGGTGACCCGATGCCTATTCCGTGCCAAATGATGAACCAATGCCCAAAGCGGGGAGATAGGAACACCGTGCATATGGATCCATTGCACTAACTAAACCATTACATGACTCAAAGTGAATGAACTAATGCATCCAAAACATGTAATTCTCAACTAAGATGCAGTAAATGCAAATCATAACCAAACGCTCAACATTGAACTATTAAAAGCGGACAAGTGTCCTCGAAACCCAACAAAATCCAAGCCGAGCCATAAGCTCAAACAAATCCAAAGACTCAACGTTGAAAATTATAAATTGGAATCAAACATAAACAACCCGTACTTATGTAAACCCATACTCCAAAACATATAATTAATTCCAACGTAGTTTAGATTGGGACAAATCATTTTCCAAGTGAGTTTATAACATTTACCTCTCAAAACGTCCCATAACACAAAACCATGCATTTCTCCAAAACACAAAATGAAATACATTTATTTTCAAAATCTATTTCCATAAAATAAAACCTTAAGATACCAAAATATATGATTTATTTATCATAGTATCCAAAATCCCAGAGATGTGTGCTATATAAGTTTATGAAGTTAAACACTTTCAAATAATCAAACTTATCAGCAGTTAACAATTTTCATGTAAGACGCAAAACACTTTAAAATAAACATTTTGGCATGTACACCGTTTTCACAAATCAACTTGAACTCACCTTGCTAGATTTAGGCTAAATCTCGATTTCACCCAACGAGCTCTTTTGAAGGCCGCTTGAATCCTCAAGCCGAAAACTTCCAAAACCTAGATCCATACAAATCCAAACCATAAATATCCATACATAATCATATAGAAACATTTCCCCAACCTTTATATACTAAATTCCTCAACAAGACCAAAACCTTAGTTTCCCAAAAACCATCAAATCCGAGATTTGAGATATCCAAAACTAAGAAACCACCAATGGAGCATTTAACATTATTTCAAGAAATCTTACCATTAAAGATGACGAGACTTTCCGAGAACACCCAATCTAACTCTTCAACCCGAGCTCCCAACCGATGGACTTGATGGGGAAGATGAAAATGGAGGTTTTGTGGTTCAAGATTCCAACTAGTTAGATGGTGAGTAAACATGTGGTTTAGGGAGGAAAAACCCCCAAAATGGGTTAGGGTTCGGTTTTGGGGTTTGGGAGAGAAAAGGGAAGAAGATAGAATTGAAAAATGAGAGAAATGGTGAGAAATTCGGGCATTTAGGAACCAGTGGCCGCGGGCGATTATGCCACGTGATAGTGACATTGTCACTATCGCGAGGGCACTCTCGCGGGAAATGTACCGCAGGTTGTACACCCCCGGCGATTGTGCCACGCGATAGTGACACATGTCACTATCGCGAGTCACAATCGCGCCACACGTACCGAGCCCCGAAAAGGTTGAAACTCGAGATTCTCGCATGGGTCGACTTAAGGTTCGAAAGTACAACCTTTTCCACTCAAAAGATAGACGGAAGGCGGAGAGATAACCAACGAAGGACGAAGCTTGTCTTACGAAAAACCGGGTGTTACATCAAAAACCTCAAAAATCGAGGTTTTCTTCCTTTTCTCAACTCTTAACTCACACTAAGATTTACCAAAAACAATAGAATATAAAACTTATCTCAATAACAAAAGATTTACCCCCAACAATGGCTTACACTAAGAAATCTCCCAAAATAAAGATGAACATTGAAGAAATCCTTCATCAGGTCTCCTACTTTTACTATTTTAAGAAGAGATTAGATTGCTTACCCTTATGGATGGATTTCTTGGAATGATGGTTGATTTCTCGATCACTTCTTCCCGATCTCGATCTCAATGTTAACCTCAATACTCCTTTCTCCTCTTCCCAGGTGCCACAGACCACACAATTAGGGAGTAGGAGAGGTTAATAAGGTTTTAATACTATTACAACTTCTAGGTGAAGCCCAAAAAGACCCTTAAGTTTCTTTTCTCTAATTTCCACCACCAATTAAATAAATGGAGTTAACGGTTGTTACATCATATCACTATATGAATATTTATACATATCACATAATCACATGTGATAATTGTATATATTTTAGTTAATTATATGTGATTATATTTATAGATCTTTTTGTGATGTAATGTGATTATGCGTTACTTATATTCAGACATATATTATCATATGTGATATGTACAAAATTCACCTAGTGGGATCATATGTGATACATAATTAATAATATATCATATGTTAAACGAAGTTAATCACATGTGATTCAAAACGTAAATTCAAAAAGTAGAGAAAAATGGTGAAATAAATAATGATCTAATTGTGTATATCACATGTGATATTTGATAAAAAAATTGTGATTTTTTTTATCAAAAGTGTATCTAGAAAAAAATTATATAAATTTGATAAATAAAATTATAAATTTATTAAATTTAAAAAATAAATAAATTTAAAAGATATAAATTATCCTAATTTTTTATACTATTTTTTTATGTACGATATTTTTTAATTAATAAATTATGTTGCCCATATTTTTTCTCGTCTTCTCGTAAATTGACCACGTTCTGGTTTGAACTTATATATATATATATAAGCCACCTTAGCACCAAAACGTGCATTGACACCCCTCACCCTTTTAATTTTTTTATATATTAATTTTAAGGTCCAATCTTTAAAATGTAATGGAGTAACCCCTTCTCCCCCCATAATATTCCCAGTTTTAATGTATCTGCTTTTTTCCCTTCTCTCCGAGTATCGATACATTTACAAAAACAAAACAAATGTCTGCGCTATTTGTTTGTAAAAATATAGACATAACTATGTTGTTTAGGTCGCTCATGTTTTTCAACTATTTCTTACAACGATTTTTAGGACAATTATGTATTAAAATAGATATATACTAAAAAGGGGCTTCTCATCCTTGAAATCATGAATTTTCTTACATTTTTTCTAGGATCCTCAAGAAACAAATTATGGCTCCGCCTGCATATATATATATATATATATATATATATATATATATATATATATATATATATATATATATATATATATATATATATATGGTTGTTGTGAGAATGAAAGTTATGATGAGAAGGTAAGAAGGGATCTTCACCCCTTGGATCAAAAAACATTAATTTTAAAATTTAATTACTAAAATTACCATTAGACCCTTTATTAATTAAATAAATATAAACAATTCATATCAATAGTTAATTGGTTGAGGTTGGATCTCACAGTTATCTCAAACTACTGAGTTTTCACTTGATTATGTCAAAAAATAAATATGAAAAGTTAATATATTGTTTTAGGTGCAAAATATAAACACAAAAAAGTTGAAAATGGAAGAAGCAATCTCAACCATTAGTGTAAAATTTTAAATTCCATGTTTTTTTAACTAATTAAGATAAGTATGAAAAAATCAAATATCCTAATTTATCTCATATTTTTTGTATAACGTTTTTTTTGTATATTGATAATAATCGATTTTTTTATCCAATTTTCTACATTGAAATCATAAGCGATTTTACAATCTACAAATCGAATTAAATTTGATTTTCCTAAATCTCATATGTGAAAATAAACAATGATTTTCTTCATTAGTCTTTTAAAATGTAATCAAACGTAAAAGATCCAAACAAACTACTATCAGACGGTAATAATTAGGTGTATATTGATTCATATGTGATAATGTGAATCATAATATAAATTTACATGTGAATCTTAATCATAACTTGTACGTAAATCAATTTAAAACTTATAACTAATATTCTAAAATAGTTTAAGATTCATATGCGAACATGTGAATTCTAACATAGATTCACATGTGAATCTTAATATATATTTCATCGATATTAAATATACAAATAATGAAATTATCGTTTTTTTGTATACTTTATGTAACACACCCGCGTTTTTAATAAATGTTTGGTATTTTAGAGATTTTGGTGTTATCGTAGAATTTTTTATTTATTTTGTAAAAATCATGTTTGGTTGTGATCTTTTAGCCTTAGTATTGTTTTAGTTCAATCAAAATTGAAATCAGGCGAATTCAGAGGTTTATTCGGGCAACCTCCCAGGTGGCCTAAGCTGCGGGCAGAGCCGACCAAGATTTTGTTTTGGGCTGGTGAACCAAGTGACTTGAGAGGAAACCAACAGGGTCGGAGGCCACCCGTAGGGCGCCTAAACCCGCATGAGAAGGCCGCTCGGATAAGGCCACATGAGTAAGAGGCGTGGCGTCGTGTGTGTGCGGGGTTCAAGGGTCGGACGACATAGGGGCTGAGTGACTTACGCCACCCTATAAGCCGCCTGGGCGCCTGTTGTCTTTATCAACATTAGGCGGGGTACCTTTCCCCTTGGAAAACCTCATTTATTCCACCTTCTTCCCATCTCTCTTCATTTACTCTCCAAGCATTTCTCCCTTCCCAGTTATTATATCTAGGGATCTTTTAAGGAAGCAATGAAGAGGCTTCAAGGTTTGAGATTGTCTAGGTTATGGTTTCAGGTGGAGTCAAAGCTTCAAGGTTCTCTCCATTTTCTAGGGTTTTACTGATCTCCAGTTTTAGCAAAAACCTAGTAAGGTGAGTTCATTCTACACTTTTATAAAATCATATATATATATATATATATATATATATATGCCAAAATGCTATGTTTTAATTGATCTAACTCCCATTTTTTATATTTCTATTTGATGATTTCGAACCATTTAGGTCAAATTTGAAAAGTTTCAGAACTTGGTGCGTTTTGATAAATTAAATATTATGATTATCTTGTATATTTTGATGACGAACGGTTCAAGTTATAAAGTGTATTGGAAACCTAAAATCAAGGATTTTAGTATGTTTTGGATTTATTGATAAAATGAGAATTTTACCATCTTGATATCTCTCTATGTATAAATGTTTTGGGTTAGATATGATTGATCATATCTAAACGTTGATAAATACTAGACTATAATACTATAGATTCATAGGCATAAGAGTAAAGCTATTGGGTTTTGAAATGGGATAGTCTTTCCCGTATTTTATCTAGAAATAGGCTTTTGGTCATCGAAGGCATTATGGTGTAGGTTCTCGAGTACTCGAACATCAGCCATTGACCATACGATGTAATTTCTTGTGGATGTACATATCTAGGATCATTGAGGGTCTTATGGCATGAACCATACAAGGTTGAACCGGACGACCATTGATCCGTAGTGGGGCTCATTAACATAGATATTTGGCTTACTATTGTGTTCCGTCAATATCAATGAAAAAGTGGATCACCCCGTCATTAGAAGATGTGTTTAGACTTTATAGTCTTAAAAATGAAATATTTGGATTGTCGAATCGGATAAAGTTTATGTTCCCAGTTTTATGTTTATTCACTTCAAATATAAACAGTTTGATTTCACTAGGCATTAAGCCTAATACATTTTTTTCTTAAAATGATATGTATATCATGTTTTATTAAACAATGGTGCTAAGGGCGTTTGAGTACCAATCGAAATGCCCATAGCTGTATTAGTCGGATAACACTTTTGGAGGACCTATAAAAGATATAGATACAAATATAGAGTTTTTTTTTATGGTTGTAGTAACACCCAAATGTAATCTATTTCTAGAGTGACTTAGATTAGGAAGTTGTGATCTATTATCCATTTTATTCTCTATTCTATTAGATGGTGGTGTTCCCTCTTGTTGGGAAAAATACTCTTATTATTTATGATAATTTACAGGTTTTGTTAAGTTCAAATTTGCTCTTATTATAGGCGTGTTACAATTTATTTAAATAAAATATTGATTATATTTTAGATCATTTAATTTAAAAGAAAATGAGTAATCTAACTTTTATATTAACCATTAAAACATCTTTAAATTAATCACAATTTTATCTATATTTACATGTTTTTCTCTTAAGATCTTAACCATTAAAATATCTAATATAATGGTTGAGATCTCTTCTTAACTTCTCAAAAATTTTGGGCTTCTCATTTGAACTCTCTCATCCATTCGACTAGAATTTCTATTTCCAATGTTTTTTTTTTTGTTTAAGTGGAAAACACATATGTAATATATAGTAATTAAGATATTTTTAGAAAAAAATTCAAATATCATAGTTTATCTTCTTATTGTTCCATTACCATTTTTGGATATTAATAATCATCGATTTTTTATCCAATCTCCACCATTAAATTATTGAAGACTTTACAATTCAGAAATCGAATTAAATCTCATTTGTCCTAAACATCGTATGCAACAACGAACATTGAGGTTATTCATTGATCGATTGAAATGGAATTAAACGCAAAATATCCCAAGGAATCACTATTAGACATTAATAATCAGGTGTATATTAGTTCATATGTAAACTTGTAAATAATAACATAAATTCACTTGTGAATATTAATCATAACTTTTACGTGATTACAACATATAACTCAAACTCATATGTGAATTTGTGAATCCTAACATAGATTCACATGTAAATCTTAATCATCACTTGTAAATTAATCGGTGTACAAGATTCCAGAAGATCAGTGAGTCAATCTTGCTTCCTTAAATATGGTAGATAAAGCGGAGAAATAGATCTCCAGTTACCTCTCTTAGAAGAAATGTTAATTGGAATGATTTTTGTCATAGATCTTAATCCTCGGTTTAAAGACGAATTTGGAGTAAATGTTGTGGAACATGTTGAGACTAAATGTTGAATTCAAGATTAAAAGTGTCAAAGTTGTAATTTTGTATTAGCTGTGTTTGTAAAGTCTTGTAGAGTCAATGTGTTTGACTTTGTTTGTTTTCCTTGTGTTGTAAGGTTAATCAGTTTGACTATATAAATAGTTTGGTCCTTGTAATCTTGTGAGTATGCAGACATAACAACGATCAGAGAGAAACAAGCACACACATACAGTTTAGAGAGTAAGAGACTTGTGGCACTCTGTGAGATTTCTGATTAATTGAGAAATCATTGTAATCTTGACCAAATCAATAAACATGATTTCTACATTGTTAGTGCACAAATACGTTGGATCCAAGATCACGAGAATTAAAAGTCAAAGCTCAAGTCAACCCTCAAGCAAAGAAAAATTCAAAGCTTCTATAAGTGGAAAGTCAAAGTCAAGCAAAAGTCAAAGTGTTTAGTTTACTTAGTTTTGTCTTTGTATTTTGTCTAGTTATAAATGCCTTTTTGTTAGTAGAATCATTAGGTAATACGTATACATTGAGAATCTAGAGAGAGGATATTGAGAGAGTTTGAGATTGTAATCTGTTGATTTTGTGATTCAATAATATGGCATCTCGAATTGAAATTCTTGTTCATCTTGATTGATTTGCACATAATCTGGGAATAATAATTGTTATCAGAGAAAGCACTTAATCAGAATAATTCGAGAATATAGAAATCTTTGGTTGAACATCAAGAACTCGTAGATCACTGTTCGTCATTTAAATTTCTTGATTTCTAGTTGTTTTTGAGTTGTAATTGTCTGAATTGTAATCGTTTTGTGTACTAGAACAGATTTGGTTTGATTTGTGTTGTCCAATTCACAATAAATATGTGTGAATTTGGATTGGTTTGAGTTTTGGTTCGAAGTTTTTACACGCACTGTAATTTGAGATCAGTGTGTACTTTTTGTTGTTTTCATTCTAATTGATTGTTTGTAACCTGTTCGAAAAGTCATCTAGAGCAAATTAGCAAAGTATCAAGATCAATTTCTAAGTTTTGGATCGAATTTGTTTTTGGTATTTTCAAAGTCGACATCTAAAGAACACGCAAGATCCAAAAATTTCGCATCCTTCATAATCTGAAGAACTCGGAGAGCTTTTGTGCAAAAAGTGATAGAATTCACACGTCATTGCTTTCGGAATTTTCTTAAGTCAAGAATTCGCAGGAGCTTGTGTACGAAAATGAAAGAATTCGCACAACCCTTCGTGCGAAAAGTTCAGAATTCTTACGTTCCAGTGTGCGAAAAGATTTTGTTCAAGTCTTCGATCTGCGAAAAGTGGAGTAATTCGCAAGTTGAAAGTTATCTGAAAAATTTCTATGTCCAAAATTCGTACAATATTCCTTTGCAAAAAGTGAATTTTTGAAATTTGCCTAAGTCAAGATTTCGTACAATTTTCCTCTGCGAAAAGCTTTAAAGGTTTGAAGATTACAAGTAAGGATTTCGCATCAGGCTACGTGCGAGAAGTTGAATTTCGCATCCACCTTCGTGTGAAAAGTCAGAAATTCGCATCCTTCTACGTGCGAGGAGTTAGAATTCACATCACTTAGCGTGCGAAAAGCTGGGTTTTCGTATCTTTTGGTGTGCGAATTCTGTTCTGTGTGTGAAAAGTGATCTTTGTGACGTGAGAAATCTATACTTAGTCAATTTTTGACAATTTTCAAGCTTTTGGAAAATTTCTGTTTTTGTGTTTTAAGATCTGTGCAACTTTCAATATGACTTCAAGAGATGCATTAGCCATTGGAACCGATGTCAAACCATTGGTACTATTCAAAGGAGAGTATGAACAGTGGAATGATAGGTCTTTGGATTTCATTGACAGGAATGCGATTGGAGATTATATCAGAAAATATTTAGAAGAAGGTTTGATGAAACCCCCAACAAAGCTTCTCACTACAGAAGAGGAAAGAGAAGAAGTGGTTACAAAAGAGTATGTTATTGATATAGAAGAGTATATTGATGAACAGAAGAAGAGGGACAAGGTTGATAGACTGGCACGATCTTTTCTACTTCAAGGGATTCCTAATGAAATATATGTAAAGATTGGCAGCTACAAAGCTACTGGCAAATAAATGTGGGATCAACTTGAAAAGATGATGATGGGATCCAAAGTAGGCAATCAGCTGAAGGTGTCAAACTGTGTGAATAACTATGAAGAGTTTAAAGCTAAGGAAGGTGAGAGATTAGAGACAACATATGACAGATTTGTCACACTTCAAAATGAATTGAGCAAGAACAGAGGGAAGAAATCTCAGATAGAGACAAATGTGAAGTTTCTAAGCATACTGCAGCCTGAATGGAAGAGATTTACCCATCAGATGAAAACAGTTGAAAGATCTCAATGAGATAACATTGCATGAGGTTTATGAGACTCTTCTCCAGAACGAAGAAGAAGTGGATGAGATAAGAGCCGAAAAGAAGAAAGCTGAGAAACCCATAGCTGATCATGTTGCATTGGTAGTGAAAAGAAAGGAAAAGAAGTTTGTAAGTCTGCAGAAGAAGAAGAAAGTAATTGTATCTGAGTCTGAGTCTGAGGAAGAGGAAAGTGATGATTCTGAATCTGATGACGGTGAGAATTTGAAGCAAGCAATGCTCTTACTGACCAAGGCTTTCCAGAAAAAGTTCTACAAGAAGCCCGAGTCAAACAGTCATAGGTATTCTTCAGGTTCAAGAAATTTTGAGCATAAAGAGATAGTAGAAGGAAAGAAGAGATTTGAAGAGAAAAAACCGGAAGAAAAGAAGTATGTGAATCGGTACGAGGAGAAGAAAGAGGCTGACCCAGTCAAGTGCTACAATTGTGGCAAGATCGGCCACTTTGCCAAAGATTGTAGGAAGCCTAAGGTGAAGAATTCTGATTATTACAAGAATAAAATGCTCATGGCAAAGCAGAAAGAGGCGGGTAAAGCTCTGATGACTGAGGACGATCATTGGCTGGATGTCACCGATTCCGAAAGTGAAAGAGAAGAGACTGCCCATATGTGCTTCATGGGACAAAAGGTAGCTGAGAAAGATTCCGATGAGGTAAATGATATATGAATCTGTTTTTTTTTCACAAATGCAATCAATGATGGTTGAACTTCAGGATTTGCAGTCTAAACTTAAACGCAAAAAATGTGTCATTGAAAAGAAAAACCAAGTAATACTGAAACTCAACAATGTTATTGTTGAGAAGACTGTATTGATTGAGACTTTAAACAAAAACATTGATACCTTTGGTAAAGAAAAGACAGCAATTCAAAGTCAATTATCTGAAACATCTTCTAAATTTAAAATGTGTGAACGTGAGATAAAAGAAGTTGCTAAAAGTGTTTATCTATAAAGAAAGAAAATAAAAATTTGATTGAAAAGATCAGTGGTTTGGAAGAAAAACTTTATACTAGAGGTCAGACTGATCAAACCATTCATCTTAATAAACCAAAAGAGTATACTTGTTGCAATGAATGTTGGAGTATTGGTTACAATAACCCATATTATTTGAAAAAGGGTATTTCAAAAAGGACTGTTTTATATGATTTTGATTTTATTCAACTGGCTAATAAACATCCTGAACTCAAAGTCAAATGGACAAAGTCATCGGATGATGTTGAAGCTAAGGAGGATGAAAATAGGAAAAACAAGGATAAAATGCAACTACCATTCTGTTACAGTAAACTGAATGCTAGTTATTCTGATAAACCATCAAAGTTTCTCTCAAATGATTACTTTCAAAGTTATTCTACTGAAGAAATGGAGGCAAAACCTATTGAAGGTAAACTTTACGTTCCTCCACTCATCTTAGAAAGTAAAATTTTTGAGCTTGAGACTACTTTAGTAGAAGAGATAATTTTGATTGATTTAAAACAGATGGTATTTTCTACTACTTTATTGACTTCAAATCTGATTTTACAAATGATAAGAAGTTGTTTTCAAATGCTTCCAAAGCTCCTCTATCTGATGATGGTGATGTTGAGACTGATTTTCTGAACTCTGAGGATTGTTTTGATGAGTTTGTTAATGTAACACCCAGAAAATTCATATTAAAACCTTGGAATTTAAAGAGTTGGTGCCCTTTTGGAATTGGGTGTGTGTCATGACGTTTTACCTTAGCTTGTTTCATCGATATTTGGACTCGAAGAAGGTTGGACGAAGGAAAGCAACACCGGGTACACTACCAGTGATTGTGCCGACGATAGTGACACTTGGTCACAATCTCTTGGCACTATCGCTTGTCTTGTACAGAATGGTGGTGGAGGACAGTGACTATGCCCTCGACTATGACACTAGGTCAATGTCATGGGGCAGTATCGCAAGGATCAAACAGAAGGGGCCTGGACCCTGGTAACATTCGCATGCCATAGTCGCATGCGGGCCGCAGGGCTATTTATTGGGTGCAACTAATTTTTGGTATCAAAAATCAGATTTGGGAAGTTAGGGCTACGTTTTTCTCTCTCAAGACTTGGTAACTTCCATCTCCAAACCTTCCATTGTCATTAATGCATTCTACCAACCAAATCTCTTGATCATTAATGATAATCTAGGTATTCATTGTTAAAGGTTCAAGTCTCCTCAAAGTTCTTGTCTCAATTCATCATCACTAGTTCTTGGTATTCTAGGGTTTTGAAATATAACCCTACAAGGTGAGTTCATCCTACCTTACAAACTTTATACATGTGTAACTATGGATTTTAACCTACTAATCATTTCCATTTTAATTTCTTAAGTTGGGTGAATTTTCACCAAAACCCTAATTTTGGAGGTTTTTAGGGTTTATTTGGATAAACATGGTGTTCAAGGAAATGAGTTTATATCTTGGATTTACTTGTGAAATGATGCATTAGAGACACATTTTCTTTGCTCTCATGTTTATATGCTTAAGGTCACAAATTAAGATTTTGAAAAGTTGATGAATATTTATAGAATGGATATTTGAATAAATAAGAGTATATATATATATATATATGTGTATATGTACTTGTGGAAATACTACACAATGGTAATGTGTTGGAATCTCATTGGATCTACGTATGAAATTACTTGGAATCTTGGTTATATATTTTGATGGAAATCAAATTGTTAAGTATTGATGATTAGCTTCTTATATGAGTACATGCATAAATGGTTGCATTTGGGCGTCATGACCCCACACTTGTTTGTATCATTTTGTCCAATGATGGAACGCCAGTTTTCCACATTGAGGCACATTTAGGTATCGGATTGGGTTATAAGTCCTACGTGCTAGTATACGATATTGGATGATGATTTCAACGTAAGGACCCTATGTGGTTGAAGTTGACTTTCCGTGGGTGTACGTTTAAAGCCACTAAGCCTAACATCCCTTGCGTGTACTTATTATGTGTATTGGTTTTACTAACTTGTCAAGTGGCTTACTTTTGTGTTACGTCACTTGCGTTAGTAAGCTGGTCTCCCCCGTTAACCCAAGAGGTAACTGTTTATGGTGAAGAGTACGTTATTATTATTATAAATTCACTTTTCTTACTTTTGCTCATTATTGATTATTCCTATTTATAATAGTAACATTTTTGGAGGATATAGAGACGCACACTCGACTTAGTGTTGGTATACTTTTGGAGTAGTAAAGTGTCAACACCCGAATTTAATCTAGACCTTTTTCTACCTAGATTAGTAGGTTGTTGAAATTAACTTTAATTATTTCTTTGGGTTGCAAGCGTCGTACTTTATTCCCCGTTATTCGGGATTGTATATTATGGTTAAAATGTCATTAACAGGTTATTCAGGTTTTCTCCATTTATGGACGTCATATTGCCGGATTTTCGAATTTTTAAATTCCTCTATAATTTAGGGTGTTACATGTTGGTATCAGAGCATCAGTTTAAGTGAACTAGGTATGGAAGTAAGGTACCTAGACTTAAGCTATGACTTTATGTTATGAATTGTGAGAACGGGTAGAACCCTTAAGATAGGATGGTCTTAGAGTCGACGAAAATTATGCTTATTGAGAATTATGATAATGGTGATGAAATTTTTTACGTATCATATGTTCATAATTTCACTTAGCTAACGTTATTATGAAGATGTTTTACGTGCGTATGCTTGTTTTTCATTGTTACGATGATTAATGAATGTAGTAGTACGTTTCCTTGTTTATCTCTCTCATGATCTATCTCTCACCTATATTCTCGCATATGTGTGGCAGACAAAGGTAAGTACTCGTGATCGGCCAGATGGTCAAGATGCAACGTCATCCACGACCGACCACCCTAGAGCGACAACGACGGACTTACCCCCACTGTTACAAAACGTTTTGGGTAGGGGACCCGAGCATGTACCCCGTCATAATTGAGTCACGGCTAATCCAATAATGGAAGAGGTGACCCCAGAATCAAGGATGATGGATCGGATGATGCAAGCCATGAATGTGGCGATGGTCCAACAATAGGAAATGTTCTTAAAGCTACTTGAAGATCAGGATACTAACAAACTTAGGCATGAAACGGCCGCGAAACATTCTGGTGGCGGGGTCTGGAAGTACCGGACCCGAAATTTCCACTGATGGGACCGCGACTTCGGAAGCGAGACAAATGATGAAGGCTTGTACCTTCAAGGCTTTCCTTGGCTGTCGACCACCAGAATTCAAGGGCACAATTGATGCGATTGTATGTATGAATTGGATTCGAAAGATTGAACAAGCTTTCAGATCAAGTGAATGCAGAGAAAGCTAGAAGGCCACGTTTGGTTCTCAGAAGCTGAGAGGGGCGGTCCTCACGTGGTTGAATGTCTACTCCTCTTTAGTGGAGGCCACAGTGTTGGCTAAACTGAGTTGTTCGATCTTTAAAAATAAATCGATGGAGGAGTTTTGTAACGAACGGGCCATGGACCGAATAGAAGAGGAATTCCAAAATCTGACAAAAGGAAATTTGTCGTTGAAAGAGTACAACCGTCAATTTATGGACAAGTTGGGTTTGGTGGGACTTCTAGTCCCGACTAAGAAAGAAAAGATCAAGGCCTACACCAAAGATTTACCGTCTGAGATGAAGAATTTGGTGCGGGTGTCCAAAGCCTCTACTCTCCGAGAGGCAATCGAGGAGGCACAGTTGGTATAAGACTCCTATTGTTCAAACAAGGTGGAGTGAGGCGGAGTAGCCGAGAAGAGAAGATGGGAGGGAATTTCCGTACCCTTTAAGGGACCGAGACGATTCAACAACAATCGAAGGGGAGTTGACCCTAGACGGGATGTTCCATGGTGCTCCAAGTGTCGGAGCAAGCACCTCGGCCCTTGTAACTCGGGGTCTGAACCATGTTTTAAGTGTGGCAAGCCTGGACACAACTACCGATATTGTCCGATCAAAGGACAAATTTGTTTTGGGTGCAAGGAGTCAAGTCATACTAGGAGCGAGTGCCCGAAGGCGAAGACTAGATTTAACGGAGGAAGGAAGGTGGACCCTCCGAAAGCCACAGGGAGAGTCTTTCAGATGACTATTGAAGAGGCGAAAGCTTCCACGGATGTAGTGTCGGGTACGTTTCTCCTAAACTCCATACCTACACACATATTATTTGATTTGGGTGCAAGCTTTTCTTTTGTGTCAAGTTCCTTTTATCAAAAGCTATCCGTACCCACTACTAGATTAGAGGAGGCCTTAGTGGTAGAGCTAGCGGATGGCGATCAAGTAGTGGTTAGGAATATCCTTAGAGGTTGCAAGTTAGAAATCGAAGGGAAGGAATTCACGGTCGATTTGATGGCGATGACCATTGGAGGATTTTATGTCGTAATTGGGATGGATTGGTTAGAGAATAACCATGCCGAGATCCTTTGTGCAAAGAAGTTGATTCGAATTCTGACTTCGGATGATGAGTCGGTGACTGTGTATGACGAGAGGCGAAAAGGTGAGGTAGCACTTATCAGCATGGTAAAGGCATGAAAGTTCTTATCGAAAAGATGTTCATCCTTTCTGGCGTACGTCATAGACGCCAAACTCGAGAAGAAGAAGCTAGAAGAGGTAGAAGTGGTAAGGGAATTCCCCGACGTGTTCCCGGATGACTTGCCTGGACTACCACCCGATCAGCAAGTAGAGTTCAAGATTGATCTAGCACCAGGAGCGGCTCTGATAGCCAGAGATACATATCGTTTGGCCTCGTCAGAGATGAAAGAGATGATATGACAGTTACAATACCTTATTGAGAAGGGATTCGTGAGACCAAGCTCGTCACCGTGGGGAGCGCCAGTCCCATTTGTGAAGAAGAAGGATGGAACCATGTGGATGTGCATTGATTATAGGGAGTTGAATAAGGTGAACGTGAAGAATAAATACCCACTCCCTAGGATCGATGACTTATTTGACCAACTTCAAAGAGCGGGTTGTTTCTCGAAGATTAATCTACGTTCGGGTTTCCATCAAGTGAAATTGAAGGAGGACGACATTCCAAAGACCACATTTAGGACGCTCTATAGCCACTACGAGTTCTTAGTGATGCCCTTTGGCTTGACCAACACCCCAGCGGTGTTCATGGATCTAATGAATTGCGTGTGTCGACCGTTCCTTGACAAGTCGGTCATTGTGTCCATTGATGATATATTGATTTACTCCAAGGACAAATCCAGTCACGCGCGTCACCTTCAGGATGTTTTGGATGTTTTGAGGAGGGAGAAACTTTATGCGAAGTTATCCAAGTGTGTATTTTGGTTGGAGGAAGTGAAGTTCCTCGAGCACGTAGTCACGGAGGACGGGGTGAAGGTAGACCTCGCAAAAATATTAGCCATGATGAATTAGGAGCCTCCCAAGAGCCCATCCGAGATTTGAAGCTTTTTGGGATTAGCGGGATATTACCGAAGGTTCATCCAAGATTTCTCCAAGATTGCTTCTTCATTGACGGCCATGACCAAGAAAAATCTGAAGTTCGTGTGGACCGAATCTCAAGAAAAGGCTTTCCGAACTTTGCAAAGGAAGTTATGTGAAGCCCCGATCATATCTTTGCCGGAAGGGTCGGAGGATTATGTGGTTTATAGTGATGCATCCAAGATGGGTCTCGGGTGCGTGCACATGCAAAGAGGAAGGGTGATTGCCTACGCGTCAAGGCAACTTAAGGTGGATGAGAAGAACTACCCCACTCATGACTTGGAGTTAGCGGTGGTAGTGTTCGCGTTGAAATTGTGGAGACATTACCTCTATGGAATGAAGTGTACCTTGTACACGAATCATAAGAGTTTAAAGTATGTCTTTGATCAAAACGAGCTAAATATGCGACAAAGGCGCTGGTTGGAGCTACTCAAGGACTACGATTGTGAACTACTTTACCACCCGGGTAAAGCAAATGTGGTGGCCAAGGATTAGAGGAAACCGGGAACTACTCTTGGAGGACGCACATAAATCTAAATACTCCATCCACCCGTGAAGCACAAAGATGTATAAGGACCTGAAGTTGCACTTTTGGTGGCTGGTTATGAAGTTAGATGTGGCACACTATGTGTGACTTATGCGCAAGTGAAGGCCGAGCACTAACGACCTTATGGGAGCCTTCAATATTTGTAAATACCAGAGTGGAAGTGGGACAAGATTACTATGGACTTTGTGACCAAGCTACCGAAGACTTTGAGGGGCAATGACACTATTTGGGTGATTGTCGATCGTTTGACAAAGTGTGCTCACTTCCAAACGATGCGGGAAACCTTGCAAATGGATAAGTTGCCAAAGCTCTACATTGATGAAGTGGTCTCTAGACATGGTATACCCTTGTCTATAGTTTTCGACCACGATAGTCGTTATACATCGAGATTTTGGAGAGCCTTGCAACAAGAATTGGGTACTCGGGTGAATTTGAGCACGACATACCACCCACAGATGAACGGATAAAGCGAGAGGACAATACAAACCTTGGAGGATATGCTTAGATCATGCGTTATCAATTTAGGTGGTAATTGGGATACCCATTTACCATTGATGGAGTTCGCATACAACAATTACCACTCTAGCCTTGGAGCGACACCATTTGAATCCTTTTATGGGAGGAAATGTGGAACCCCCGTATGTTGGTTAGAGGTGGGTGAAAAACAATTTTTCGGGCCAGAAATTATGCAAGAGAAGGCCGACGAAGTCAAAGCAATCCGAGAACGTTTGAAAGCAGCCCAAGATCGACAGAAGAGCTATGCCGACAAGAAGAGGCGACCAGTAGAGTTCCAAGTGGGATATCGAGTAATGTTAAAAGTGTCCCCTTGGAAAGGTTTAATTCGGTTTGGATGCGGGAACTTAAGTCCCCGTTTCCTTGGACCGTTTACCGTAATTGAACACATTGGACTCCAAGCCTACAATTAGATCTGCCACCAGAAATGGACGGAATCTATCCAACGTTCCATGTCTGTTACTTACGGAAGTGCTTAGCGGAGGAAGGTAGTGTTATATCATTATCAGAAATCCGAGTGGATGAAAACCGTTGTGTTGAAGAACCCGAAGCCATTTTGGAAAGAGAGATCAAGAAACTCCGATACAAAGAAGTGGCAATGGTGAAGGTACAATGAAAGCACCACTGTAGTGCCAATTTGACATGGGAAGTGGAGGAGGACATGAGACGTCGATACTCTCGATTGTTCGGATAGTCGGGATTTCAGTGACGAAATTCATTCCAAGGTGGGGAGGATTGTAACACGCGAAAAATTCATATTAAAACCTTGGAATTTAAAGAGTTTGTTCCCTTTTAGAATAGGGTGTGTGGCATGATGTTCTACCTTAGCTTGTTTCATCGACATTTTGGACTCGAAGAAGGCTGGACAAAGGAAAGCGACGCCATGTACACTACCAACGATTGTGCCAGCGACAGTGACACTTGGTCACAATCGCCTGGCACTATCGCCTGGCTTGTACATAATGGTGGTGGAGGACGACGACTATGACCGCAACTATGATACTAGGTCACTGTCACGGGACACTTTCGCAAGGATCAAAAGAAGGGGCCTGGACCCGGGCGACTATGACCAGCGACCTTGCCCTGGTCAAATGCACATGTCATAGTCGCATGCGGGCCACAGGGTTATTTATTGGGTGCAACTCCTTTTTGGTATCAAAAATCAGATTTGGGAAGTTAGGGCTACACTTTTTTCTCTCAAGACTTCGTAAGTTCCAACTTCAAACCTTCCATTGTCATTAATGCATTCTACCAACCAAATCTCTTGACCATTGATAATAATCTAGGTATTATTAAAGCATTCATTGTTGAAGGTTCAAGTCTCCTCAAAGTTCTAGTCTCAACTCATCATCACTAGTTCTTGGTATTCTAGAGTTTTGAAATATAACCCTACAAGGTGAGTTCATCCTACCTTACAAACTTTATACATGTGTAACTATGGATTTTAACCTACTAATCATCTCTATTTTAATTTCTTAAGTTGGGTGAATTTTCACCAAAACCCTAATTTTGGAGGTTATTAGGATTTATTTGGATAAACATGGTTTTCAAGGAAATGAGTTTATATCTTGGATTTACTTGTGAAATGATGCATTAGAGACACATTTTCTTTGCTCTCATGTTCATATGCTTAAGGTCACAAATTAAGATTTTGAAAAGTTCATGAATATTTATAGAATGGATATTTGAATAAATAAGAGTATATTTATGTACTTGTGGAAATACTACACAATGGTAATGTGTTGGAATCTCTTGGATCTACGTATGAAATTACTTGGACTCTTGGTTATATATTTTGATGGCAATCAAATTGTTAAGTATTGATGATTGGCTTCTTATATGAGTACATGCATAAGTGGTTGCATTTGGGCGTCATGACCCTACACTTGTTTGTATCATTTTTTCCAATGATGGAACTCTAGTTTTTCACATTGAGGCACGTTTAGGCATCGGATTGGGTTATAATTCCTACGTGCTAGTATACGATATTGGATGAGGATTTCAACGTAAGGACCCTATGTGGTTGAAGTTGACTTTCTGTGGGTGTACGTTTAAAGCCACCGAGCCTAACATCCCTTGCATGTACTTAGTATGTATATTGGTTTTACTAACTTGTCAAGTGGCTTACTTTTGTATTACGTCACTTGCCTTAGTAAGCGGGTCTCTCCCGTTAACCCAAGAGGTAACTGTTTATGGTGAAGAGTACGTTATTATTATTAAAAATTCACTTCTCTTACTTTCGCTCATTATTGATTATTCCTATTTATAAATGTTTGATCTCACTAGGCTTTAGAGTAACACTTTTTCTTAAAATTCCATGTATAACAGTTCATCCTAGCGGTGAGACTCCTCGGGCTTGAACAGAGATAGAGTTCGAGGAATAGTAACATTTTTGGAGGATATAGAGACGCACACCCGACTTAGTCTTGGTATACTTTTGAGTAGTAAAGTGTCAACACCCGAATTTAATCTAGACCTATTTGCACCTAGATTAGTAGGTTGTTGAAATTAACTTTAATTATTTCTTTGGGTTATAAGCGTCGTACTTTGTTCTCCATTATTCGGGATGGTATATTTTGGTTAAAATGTCATAAACAGGTTATTCAGGTTTTCTCCATTTATAACCATCATATTTTCGGATTTTCGAATTTTTAAATTCCTCTAAAATTTAAGGTGTTATAGTTAACCAGTTTGATTTCAATGCAAAACTTCCAGATCATTCTCAATTTGTTATTCATTCTAATGGTTTACCAAGTGTGTATGAAAAAGGTGAATTATCAACGAAAGTTGATGAAACAGTTCTTGGGAGCACCTACTATGCCAAAGATAAGAAACAAAAGAAAAAGCACTCACAGAAATGGACCAACATTGGTAAGTCTAGAAAGAAACAATTTACAAAACCTCACAGTTCTAACATTCATAACTCTTATGTTTCAGATATGAGAAAGAAAAGGTTTGAGGAAAACTAGAGTGGAGACCAAAGATGAAGATTGACGAGTCTACAAAATTGTTTTCTGATTCCGAATGTAATAGGGTTACTGATAGTGTTTCTGATGTAGTTGGTCAACTTTCTTCTCATAAACAAAAACTTATACATTCTAACTAGTCTTATACAATAAAGCAATTGATCCAATTAAATCTGTCTACTACTCAGTCTTCCACATCTCGTAGAAATGATTTTGTTACTCGACAACTTCTTGTCATTGGTTTGGTTCATATCATGTCTATCATAATTATGTTTCAAAAGTTTTTCAAAACTTAGAGGGTCCAAATTCAAATGGATGCCAAAATTTTGTGCTAACATGAAAGGACCCATCTATAAATGGGTACCTAAACTGGTTGTTGCTTGATTTCTCCTGTGTAGACCCGTCATATGTGGTACTTGGATTCTGTTTGTTCAAAGCATATGACAGGCAGAAAGATATTTTGTCTAATTAAACAGAAAATTTTTGCGGCAATGTCCGATTTGGGAATGACCAGTTTTCACCAATACATGGATATGGAGATGTCGTGCAAGAGAATGTAACTATCAAGAAGGTGAGTTATGTTGAAGGTTTAGAACACTATATGTTCAGCATTGGTAAGTTTTACCCCAAGGATTTAGAGGTGAAATTCAAAGCCAAAAGGTGTTATGTTAGAACTAAAGACGACAAAGAACTCTTGGTCGACACGCGAAAGACAAACCTCTACATAATAAATCAGTCCAATGTCAAGCCAGATAATGCTATGTGTCTATTATCAAAAGCTTCTATGCAACAAAGTTGGTTATGGCATAAAAAGCTATCTCACCTCAACTTTTGATACATTAACAAGTTGTTGACTAGGAATTTGATGAAAGGACTTTCAGAGCTTAAGTATGAAAGAGAACATCTGTGTGACGCGTATGAGAAGGGCAAAATGAAAAGAGTTTCTCATAAGCCTAAGACTGAACCTAGTAAAAGTGTTCCTCTCGAGTTCTTGCATATGGATCTCTATGGTCCCATGAGAAGACAAAGCATAAACAGAAAGAAGTATGTTCTAGTAGTCGTAGATGATTTTTCAAGATACACTTGGGTCAAATTTATAAGATCAAAAGATGAGACGCCCGATGTCATCATCTCATTTTTGAAGACCATCCAAGTGAATTTGCAGAAGACAGTTAAGCTACTCAGAATAGATAATGACCCATAATTCAAGAACAAAATAGTTGATGATTATCTCGAATCGGTCGGGAAAACTCATCAATTTTCTGCTGCCAGAACACCAGAACAGAATGGAGTAGTAGAAAGACGAAACAGAACTCTAGTCGAGGCTGCTTGTACTATGCTTAGTCGATCTGATATACCTCTATTTCTATGGGCTGAAGCTGTGTCTACTACTTGTTATACTCAAAACAGCTCCATCATCCATCGCCGGTTTGGTAAAACACCATATGCTTTAATTAACAATAGGATACCTAGCATCAAACATTTTCACGTCTTTGAATGCAAGTGTTTTGTGTGCTGAACGATAAGGAAAACTTGAACAAGTTCAGTCCCAAGGCTGAAGAAGGCATTTTCATTGGCTACTATCAGAGATCTGCGACATACAGAGTTTACTTGAAGAAGTCCAAGATTGTGGTTGAGAGCGTCAATGCTATATTTGATGAAGAAATGGCTTCTGAAGAGAGTAGTTCAGAACCCGTTACAACAAGAGTATTAACTTTTGAACAAATCTGTCCAGAACCTGTTTCTAGTGTTATTAATTATGATAAAGCTTCTACTTCCACATCACATTTAACAAAATTAGATTTACTTTTTAAACATTTCTACGATGAGTTTCTAGGATCTAAAGTGACTAAACCTGTTGTGATTGACATATCTGAAGATTTACGTGAAAATCAACCAATCACATCAGATGTCTCAACTGAATCAAATTCCCCAATTCAGACTGAAACTCAAGTTCAAATACCTACTCAATCAGTTGAAGTTGCACATGATACTAAAGAGCCATAGGTTACACAATCAGTTGAATGCACTGTCATGCCTACTCAAGATACATCAAATGTCCAACCAACTGAGACTTCTGCATCAATTACTCCAACTGAACCCCGGCAAGAAGATGATACTGGATATTTAGATGATCAACATGATCAGTCTACATCTAATCCACTCCCTCGTGTACACAAGTGGACCAAAGAGCACCCGATTCATCAAATAATAGGAGATCCTTCAAAGTCGGTGCAAACTAGGTCTGCAACAACAAATGAATGCATGTTTGATTCTTTTCTAAGCAATATTGAGCCTATAAAAGTTTCAGAAGCTCTTCGTGATCCAAATTTGATTATAGCCATACAACAAGAGCTCAACCAATTTGATGCGTTTAAAGTCTGACAATTGGTGCACCGACCTGAAGGAAAAACTATCATTGGTACGAAATGGGTATTCAAGAATAAAAAGGATGAGGATGTGTCAAGATCGAAATTCTAAACAAGAATTTAATTAAACACTCAGAAGCTATGTTAAAGAAATTTGCGGAATAACACTTTAACAGTAAATCAATGAAACAGTCTATGGATCAAATCACAAGTTATATTGAATTAACTTAATGATTACAACCACAGCCTCAATCTGTTGAACAAACTCAACAGACGTTCAATACTTCTCTATTGAAAGGACTACAAAGAACCTTGAGGCTAATTCTCTCTAGAACACAAACAATACGTATTCTTTGTATATTCTATCAAAAACTATATCTCTATGCTAAGACTTCTAGACTATATATATACAAATCAGATTACAAGATAAATATGAAAATAATATTGATCTTCAGCATCCAATCTATAATTATTTTCAACATTATCTTTAGCTCCTAGTCTTTTGCTTTAAGCAATCAATCCATCTTTATCTTCATAAGCAACATTAATCTTCTATTATCCCAGTTTAATCTAGTTGATTAACAATCACAGAACACAATAATATCAAGAGATATAAAGATTCAGAATACCATACCAATCCCTTGAATAAACAGTTAAACCTTGTGTGTTCTTGATACCCTTGAATACAAAGAATACGGCTACCTCTCTCTAAACAATAATTATGATAATGATAATAATGAGAGGATTAACCTAAAACCTAATTAAACAAAACATTAAATACCCAGGCCTAATGCCTAATGGGCTTTGCTAAATGCTAAGCGGGCTTGAGGCCCAATAACTAATAACTATTAGCTTATTACACAATAAACCCTCTAACTTTAACTTTCAAACAAATACAATTTAGACCCTTTAATCTTGAATACAATTATTTAATCCCACAATCTCCCCCCTTGGATTCAAGATTAAAAAATTTGCAATAGTCTTCAGGTCTTCACTTTTCTTCTCTTTTCTTCAGATATGACGTTGATAGCTTCAAAACTTCAAAACTTCAAAATTTCAAAACTTGATATCTTTGAAATCTTCAGTCAACAGTCTTCAAATTATATTCTCCTTCTTCGATTATTCTCCCTTTTTGTATGTTCTCCCCCTTTTTGATGAGTGGTGAGAAGCATCATCATCAAAACTTGTCAAAACAATCTCCCCCTTTATGGAAAAATCTCCCCCTTTGTCTTTATAAACTTCAATTTAGCATTGTCTTCATGTATCGAGCCCTGTGTGAAATAAGAGCAGTCTCTCCAAATGGAGAAAGTGATTATTTCAATCTTTTCAGATTAAAATAGAAAGTAGTAACCGTTCAAATCTTTTCTAATTCAAACAGTTAATAGGTGTAACCCTGAATCAACAAATGACTCAGTTAAAATGCCTGTCAATGACACAAAGTCACTGAGTAACACAAAGTTACTATATAAGGAGTTAGTTTGATGTTGGCTCCCAGGTCTTCCATTCAATCATCGAATAACACATGGTTATCTATGAACGTTCTGGCAGAAAACAAATTTCTGTGTGCTTGTGCATGTGTATGAAAAAAATTTAAGCATAGATGATTTCTTTTCATTATAGGCTCAAATTATGTAAACTTGTTGAGACAGCAACAAATTATACAAAGACTCAATGTGCGTGAGAAAGGGTTCGAAGGTGAGGCAACTTTCCTTCTCTTTCAATATTAGTATCTTCCAAATGAAGAACCAATAACGTATGTGTTATGTCCCCAAAAAATGTGAAACATTCTCTTTTTGAGAAAAGAATGAGTAGCTGGTGGGTTTGTATCCAAGAGATGGCATGGGCTAGGTGCCTTTTTCAATGATGGTCACCAAAGAATGTGAACCAATAAGATTATGTGGCTGCCCGACTCAGAAAGTGGTTTGGTGCAGAGTCTGAAATTCTTTTACTCTGTTCACTCACCCTCTTTTTTTTAACGCTTACTTCTAACCAATCTCTCTTTTCCATTTTACCTCTTCACATACCATCACTCAATTCTTTTGACCCCTCTCCCCTCAATCACTCATGGAATACTTCCTGGGTAGGAAACACTGGTTATCGTGAATCCATGGAAGTTCTGTAAAGTTCTCACACTGAATCCCATGTATTTTCCTAAAAGAACATACTGTTCAACAAGCTTTTGTACATGTAAGCACAAAGGAATACAATTACACATGAAGAATAAAATATTGGAGAAGTCAAAACAGTTGTATTTGACGATGCAATTCTCCCCCTCAAACTAAAAGAGGTTGCCATTTAAGCTCAAAAATCATTTAAAATCACACTTCACAATTCATGAAAATATTTGAAGAGTAGGAAGTGGTTTGAACATTTTAAGAAACCATTTTTCACAAGTGAAAGTTGTTCATCTTTCAACAAGTGATAGAGTGTAAGAATTAGAAATATATACCTGTAAATCAGAATCCTTAACTCCCCCTGAAATGAATATTTTCAAAGAAGTATCCTTGACAAAACTTCAGATATCCTCCCCCTTGATACCTGTAAAAAGTCATTTAAATCAGAAAAATATATCAGTAGAAATATTAAGCATATAAACTCCCCCTTAATATCTGCATTCAAATATCAAACGCTTTGTCATTGACGTCCGAGTCCTAAGCTGTTATACTTAGAAGTCATATTTTTGACAATGAAGCACGAGTCCTGATCTGTAGTAATCAGAAGTCGTTGTTCTTTATCCCCCTTAAACTTTAGGTGCCCGCAACACAGATTTTGCTTTTGGTACCCACTGGTACTTGGGTCCTAAAGGGTTAGTTGCAGTTCTAGTAGGAGAGATGAAGTAAGAACCATACCAGTTATTAACGTAATCTTTTCTGACAAAATCATTTGAGCCACAGTAGGAACAACTAATTTTCTTTTGTGCTAACCTGATCAATTGATTGATTGTGTAAACCAGATCAAGTTTGCTAAAAGTTTTACCTTTTGATGTGTTGTTCCATTTTGCATTTGATGTATGCACAAATGATTTTTCTTTCTTCTTTTCCTCCGATGACCCTTTAACTCTCCAGATCCAGTTTCCTCTTTCTTTCTCATCATCCCTTCTCCAGAAGCATTTCTTTTGAGACTTGTTCTTCTTTAAATTACCTGAACCATCAACATTTTTTATCAAAGAAAAGGTTAGAAGGACGAATCTGATCAGTAGATTTAGAAGTAAGACAATCATCTAAATCATAGAAAGGATTATAGAAAACATTTGAAAAATGTGAACTTGAAGCTGTTTTTAATGAACTATTTGAATCAACTAGATCATCTCTCGGTGATTGAGCTATTGACTCTGGCGTCTTGTGCTCAGTCAGCTTCACCTTGAATACGATCTCTTCAAGTTCCTTTATCTTTGAAGACAAACTGTTTCTTTCTTTTTCAATCAGATCAAACTTCTTATGCAACTCAAATTTTGCATTCTTCTCCTTCATGATGTTTGTTGACAATTTAGATAGCTTTCCTGTCAGCTTGGCTATCTTGGTCTTAAATATTTTCTTTTCTTCCGAAAAGTCTATATTTGCTTTCTTCAGCTCAACTTTCTTCTTCTCATTCTCAGCCTTTTCTCTCTCTAGAATGATAACCTTCTAAAAGTCTGAAACTTGTTGAGAAAGCTTAACATATCTAAGCTCTAATGATTTCTTCTCTTCAAAGGCTTTTCTGTAGAATTTAGAGAATTTCTTGGCAAATTCTTTTCTTTCTTTCTCAATCTTCAACATTTCATCTTGAGCTGTTGCATTGTCTGTGTCTTGGGTTGCCTTTTCTTTCAGCGTTTTAATCTCAACCTCAAGACTGAGAACTTTATCTTTTAGTTTATCTCTTTCCGCAAATACTTGAGAATTTATCTGTCTTAGTCCTTTACTAGTATCATTTGGAACACTTGTATTCCTTCTAAGCTCCTCAAGCTCTCTTTGCATTGCATCCTTCTTTGACCATGTAAAGTTGGACTCAGATCTTTTCAACTTTACTTGAAGATCTAAGATTTCTTTTTCTTTAGACTCAATAATTCCTACAAAGTCAATTTTAGAATCGGAATCTTTTGAATTTTCTTTTAAAACATTGATCTGAGTAAGAAGAGATGAGTTTTGAACCTTTAGATTTTCATTCTCACCTTCAAGAGGTAACATCTCGGATTTTTTCTTTTTAATCTCCTTTTCACAATCATAAGCCATGTCTGTATATCTTGACAACTGTCTAGCAAGACGTTTAGTATTTGCTTTTGCTTCAGAATGTGTCATCTTTTCAAAATCAAAGCTGTAACCTTCAGACATCTTTAGTTGTATGGTTAGTAAGCAAACTTTTCTGTATCAAGACAACCAACTAGATGAGATCGTTAAAATCAATATAGGATAAAGACTACACTTAAAAATTTTCAGAGAAAAATAAATTTCCAAAAATAATTAAATGCAGAATTCTCAAACAGTAGATAAAATCAAACAGAGTAATACTGAAAATAAGAAAATTTTGATCACGAACAGAACTTTGTCCCCCTTCGCAGACTTAGCACGGGGGTATGGGAGCAGCGCCACTAGAGAAAATTTTTTACGCAAAAGTGAACAGTGAACAGTGTCTTGCGTGAACAACTACTGGCGCAAAATGAGGTTTGTGTGAGCAGTGGGTCGCGCAAAGTGCGATTTGCGTGAGCCTTGGGTCGCGCAAAGAGTGGTTCTCGTGAGACTTGGGTCGCGCAAACAGTGTTGCCCGGTATCTTGCGGTCGACCAGGAAGTTGTTCGACCGGTAAGATGTAGGACTGATAACATGTAATGGCCAGTATTATGCTCGACCGGTAAAGTATTCGACCGGTAGGGATCTGTGTATGTGTACCGGGCGACCGGGGTGGTGTGAGGACCGATATCGAGTTCGACCGGTATTGGTGCTTCGACCGGTAGCTTGTCAACCGGATAAAAGAGTCGACCGGTATTGGTCTTGACCGGTATAGGCTATAACCGATATTCTATGGTCGACCGATAAAATGTGGTCGACCGGTATGTTCTTAGTTCTAGTCTAGATCGATGATGTTCAACCCAGAAAATCAAAAATTCAATAAATGCAATCACTTGATGCTTTATAATGCAATTAACCAATCAGATAACTTTCAATAGTATAAAACTCATCTAATCATATCAATTTCAAGCATAAAAACATGTTAATTCATTAAATCGATTTTCACTTGATGAACAGTAACTCGATGAATAGTAAATGATGAATAGTGAATCGATGAATAGTAAAATCGCAAAACACAGATTTAATTCTAAAAACTTGATTCTTTATGCTTTGATACCACTTGTGTTAACCCAGTTTAATCTAGTTGATTAACAATCACATAACACAATAATATCAAGAGATATAAAGATTCAGAATAACATACCAATCCCTTGAATAAACAGTTAAACCTTGTGTGTTTTGATACCCTTGAATACAGAGAATACGGCTACCTCTCTCTAAACAATAATTATGATAATGATAATAATGAGAGGATTAACCTAAAACCTAATTAAACAAAACATTAAATACCCATGCCTAATGCCTAATGGGCTTTGCTAAATGCTAAGCGGGCTTGAGGCCCAATAACTAATAACTATTAGCTTATTACACAATAAACCCTCTAACTTTAACTTTCAAACAAATACAGTTTAGACCCTTTAATCTTGAATAAAATTATTTGATCCAACATCTTCATCCTCAGTAGTACTAACCATGCTTGCAGTAGTAATTCTTCAAGCAGTACTAACTACTAGCAGTATTAACTTTCAAGCAGTACTAATACCTCTAGCAGTAGTAATCCTACAAGCAGTAGTAATACCTTTGAGTAGCAGTATTAAAATCTTCAGCAGTATTAATTCTTTCAGCACTTAGCAGCACTAACTGGACTTAGCACATTTTAGACCCAACAATCTCCCCCTAACTTAACTTTTCAAAACAAGAAGTTAAGTTCTTCAGGATGTGGTCTTCATGATGCTTTCAAAATAACTTCTCAATTTCCCAGATTAGGATTCAAACCTAGGCTTTGATTGATTGTTCTTTTGATCACAATTCTGGCCATTTCTGAACCTTTAGCACATACCAGCTTAGCTCTCAACATCCCTTGCAACTTTGCTTTGCTGTAGTCATATACCTTATCCACCAAGTAATACTCATGATAACTTTTATCAATGGTTAAGACATAGACTCCACATATTTCAAACAACATCCAATGATCAATTCTTTTAAAACTATTTTCATGATGCAGGTCTTTGATAAGATACTTCACTCTATCTGGATCAAACATCATGCATAAAAACTCCATGACCATCTTTATTAGATTCATCCCAGCCCCTTTCAACACTTCACCATATAGATTCAGACCAACCTTATACATCTCCTCCAAATCTGTTCTGGAACAACTTCTGATGATCTTTCCCCAGGTTGAATAAACTTCATACTGATCACCCATTCTCTTGATTATGATATATTCTGTTCTTTTGTCCAAGAGTGTATCCCGATGAATGATTTTAGGAGCATTCACTGAGATAGGATCAACTTTCACTGGTTCTTCACCTGTTACTGTCATGTACAAATCAAACTGCATATCAGATTGACTTAACTGTTATTGACTATGCTCAGTTTCAACATGCTCTGTAGGAGGTGCAACAGTAGGTTCTGATGGTTCTGCATTCATTCTTTTACTTTCCTTTTCTTTCTCCACTTCCTCAATCCTTGGCCTTTTTGCCAGTTTCTTTGAAGCAATATACTTCATTCTTTTAACAACTTTGATCTTCTGGGCTAGTGTTTCTTCTTTCTTGACTTCTGCCCTTTCTTTTGTAGGAGTGCCTTCTTCACTGTCAGGGAAGGGTTGTTGAATATTCAGATCATGTCTCTCTTTCATTTTTCTTTCAAACTCAACTATCTGACTGAAATCCCCTTGAAGCTTGGCGATCTCCTTCTTGTGTAATTCCTCAATTCTGTTGAAGAACATATTTGTAAACATTCCTTCAGGAATTCCAATTGATCCTTTCAGGAAGTTGATCATCTTTCTTCTTTCTTGATTGGCTAAGAAGTTTTTTGAGGGCTATCTTTTCTGTGGAGCTTTCATAGTAACCCTCTTCACAACAGTTTTCAAGTTTTTCTGATACTCTTCATTCAGCCTTTTTGCCAAATCTAAGGCAAGCTTTCTGTCCTTGGCAGTTTGGATCTCATTCTCTTTTTCAAGCTCTTCTTGCAGCTTCTTTGCCAACTCTGCATCCATATCTATTTGCTTTTGCTTTTTCACTGGTTTCTCAGATTCAACCACCTTCTCTTTTCCTTTCTTCTTTGCATCTGACATGCTTATCTCTTTCTTTGTCTTCTCTGTTTCTCCTTCTTTGATCACCACTCCCTTAGCCTTTTGAGTGGCTTTAGGAGTGTCATGCTTTGCCTTAACAAGAGTTTCAGCTCTCTCTATCTCTTCTCTGGACATTTCAGTTTCTGCTTCTTGTTCTTTTGTTTCTACTGCTGGTTAAGTTACTACTTCTTGTTCATTTGTTACTGCTGCTTTCACTGTTTCTGCTGCTGACTGAGTTACTACTGCTTTAACAGTTTCTGCTGCCTTACCAGTTTCCTTCTCACCCTTCTGTTCAGATTCACCATTAAACTCCCCCTCAAACTTAGATTCCATAGCCTCTGAACTCTCCCCCTTTTTGGAAGCATCATGTGCAGTTCCCCTTTTTTTCAAGACAAACTGGGTTCTCTACTTTTTGTGCACTAGTTTCAACAAGAACTTCTTGAGATGGGCTATCTGCTCCTGTTGAGAGATTATCACCTTTTGCATTGCCTTTATCTCTAAATCCTGTCTGAGTACATCCAGGTTGACATTGACGATTGTTTCTATCAATTCATCATAGTTATATCTGTCCTCACCTCCTTTAGGTGTTTTTACCACCCTTTAAGGATTCTTGAATCTTTTAGTAGAGGTCTTCTTCCTAGCAGAAGCACCTGCTACTCCCTTGGTTTCTTGGCACCTGGAACCCTTAGATTATTTCTCATCTAAAGTTTCCGTGGGGAAGGCCTTAGAGATGTTCACACTGTCCTGATCCACACCTTGTGCAGAATCAGTAGTGTGAGCCTTACTGCCCACATGCTCTTCCTTCTCCTTAGAGAGCACCTTCTTGGGGTTGGGAGACACCCCAATGGTTTCCCTTTGGATATTCTCTAATGAAGAATGCTCCATTAGAGGGCTTGCAGGCTGTTGGGGTGAAGATACAGGAAGGTAAGGAATCTTCTGTACCTTTTTCGTTATATATGTTTTGGTGATGGGGGAAATTGGCTTCACAGTAGAGATCTGAGGAGGATCATTATAAATGAATGGTGTGGGTAGGTCATCAGTGGGTTGGTCAGATATGGGCTTTGACCCTGATGTCTGACCATGAGAATGAGACACACCCATGATTGTAGAGAACAATGGAGTGTCTTGTCCAGAAAAGTCATTACTAGGCCTTTTCATGTTAGATAACACCTTCCCTTTGGGAGGTTTAGGTACATACACCTCTTGAAAAGAGGGTAAATCCGTCAATTCATTGTTGAGTACTTCTTGTACAAACCTTGGATACATGTAAAATCGTTTAGTTTTGGTTTTGGTATCCAGGTTTGACAGCAGATCATTCAAAATAATTTGTGAAAAAATAAACTTTCTAGAGGTTGCTAAGCAGACCAGAGCATAAACTATGGTACTACTGAACTCACTCCATCCAGTTGTTTTGCAAAAAATACAATGCTGAAGGGTATGAACAAAGAATCTCCACTGAGGTGAAAATTTGCTCTTGAAGAACTTGTAAACTTCAGTGGGACCTTCATACCCCATTCTACCAATTTCTTGGAAGAGATCATCCTTAGGAAGAGAAGATATACCTGATGCATCATCTAGACGTAGATGAGTGCGAATGCAGCCTTCTGAGACTGTGATAGGTTTATCACAGACCCTTGATTGGATGACCTGATTGCCATCAATAGTCTGTATAGAGGCATTGGCCCAGAACTGACGCATGTGCTCCACATAGATGGTGGGATTGACTGTGAGTGCATAGGCAATGTGGGATGCTTTCAGGAAATCCACAATTTCTTCAAAACCCTCAACTTGTTTGGGTTTCCGCAACATTGCGAGTTCATTGTGATCGTCCACAAATTCCAGTCCTGCCATTGTTTTTGGGTTCGAAACAACTCTAGGGTTTATGTACTGGGAAGCAAGAATTCGTGAGAGAGAGAGAGAGAGAGGATGAACACTCGTAGGAAATTCAAAGAGCCGTTTGGATTTAGGCGGTTAGAGAGGGTATTTATAGGTGGAGGGTTTCAGTTAGAAGCAGTACTAAGTACCCTAGCAGTATTAACAAGCCCGCAGTACTAACCTATATAAGCAGTAGTAACACAGACTAGCAGTAGTAAGACACCAGCAGCATTAACACAGACTAGCAGTAGTAACACACACCAGCAGCATTAACACAGATTAGCAGTATTAACATTTTTTGGAAGTAGAAATAAGGTAAGCAGTATTAACCACACTTAACCATATTTGAATTGTTAGTAGGATTAATAGTGAGAGCAGTATTAACTTAACCAGAGGTACTAAGTTTCTAATCAGTAAGGTAATCTGAAACACTGAAACACACATAGTTAGCAGCACCATGCACAATACAATATGAGAAAGTAAGCACGAAGGAATCTATACAGAAATGGTACATAAAGAAAATCAAAAGAGGCTTATTCAGTGTTTATCATGCCTACACTTGTGACCAAGAATGTGAATCTGCCCACATCAAAAGCTTTGGTGAATTGATCAGCAAATTGGTTACTTGTGTGTACTTTCAAAACCTGAATTAACTTCTTTTCATCGCAATCTCTAATGAAATGGTACCTGATTTCTATATGCTTGGTTTTAGAGTGCTTGACTGGATTGTTAACAATGCTTATAGCATTGTTGTTATCAATGAAGATTGGAGTGTGAAGAAAAGTAACACCATAGTCCAACATTAGATTCTGAATCCATAGCACCTGTGAGCAGCAGCTTGCAGCAGCTATATACTCTGCTTCTGCTGTAGAGGTGGACACTGTGGTTTGCTTTTTACACTGCCATGAAACTAGTCTTGTACCAAAAAACTGACATCCTCTAATGTAGACTTTCTATCCAAGTTTTCACCACCCAAATCACTATCAGAATATGCAAGTAGATCAAATTGTGAGTCATGAGGATACCAAAGACCCAACCTAGGTTGTCCTTTGACATATCTGAAGATCCTCTTGACTGCTTGAAAATGAGATTGCTTAGGTCTTACTTGAAATCTGGCACACACACAGACAACAAACATAATATCTGGCCTTGAAGTTGTTAGATACATGAGGGAGCCTATCATAGATCTATAATGATGAACATCTACATCCTCCCCCTCAAGATCTGCAGTGATCTGTTTGTGTGTTTCCATAGGTGTGCTTGCAGGCTATGAATCTGAAAATCCAAACTTTGTAAGTATATCCTGCACATACTTGGATTGGCTGATGAAGTTACCATCTTTCTTCTGTTTAACCTATAGCCCAGAGAAGAATGCAAGTTCACCCATAGAGCTCATCTTGAATCTTTTGTGCATCAGCTCCTCAAACTCCTTGCACATATAATCTTTTGTGGATCCAAAGATGATGTCATCCACATAGATTTCCACAAGCAGGATGTCCTTCTACTTACATTTGATGAACAGGGTCTTGTCAATTATTCCCCTTTCAAAACCATTTTCCAAGAGATAGGTAGATAGAGTGTCATACCATGCTCTTGGTGCTTGATGTAGCCCATAGAGTGCCTTCTTTAGTTTGTATATTTTATCAGGAAAGGTAGGATTCTCAAACCCTGGAGGCTAACAAACATACACTTCTTCATCAATTTTCCCATATAGAAATGCACTCTTGACATCCATCTGAAATACTCTGAACTGCATGAAAGAAGCATAGGCTAGAAACAGCCTAATTGCCTCAATTCTGGCTATTGGGGCAGATACTTCTTCATAATCTATCCCCTCTTCTTGTGTATACCCTTTGGCCACAAGCCTGACCTTATTCTTTATCACAATTCCTCTCTCATCTTTCTTATTCCTGAAAATCCATTTAGTATTTGTCCTTGTGGAAGATCAACCAGATCCCACACATTTTGCAACTCAAACTGCAGCAACTTCTCTTGCATTGCTTCTATCCAGCTTGGTTCTTTCATTGCATCATAGGCCTTCTTGGGTTCAATCTGAGATAGAAAACAAGATAACAACCCTGAATGCAAGTCTTTCAATCCTCCTATCTTACTTTGATGCCTTGTGATCCTAGGAGAATTGATGTCACCAATCACCATTTGAGGAGGATGCTTTTTTTGAGTTCTTGTTTGATGTGCAACCTTCTCATTGATATTTGGATCCAGATTAGAGTCATTCTTCTCAGGAGTGCTTCCACCAAATACTGAAGAATTTTCTTCATCAGTATCATCTTCTCACAGTATGGGCATCTCAGGACCTGTGTTTCCTGAAGGATGAGCATCCTCTTTATCACTCTTATTCTCTTCATCACCTTTATCCTTTTCATTCTATTCTGGTTCAGACTCTTCTTTTTCTGAATCATCCTTCTGTTCTTGTTGACAAAAGTCAACAGGATCAACTGTAGGTATTGGAAACAGCACAAACTCTGGTTTCTGTGCTTGTTTCTCTTCTGAACCTGTTCCTGCAATTAGTACATCACTAAAACCCAAAGGGTTAGTTAGTGAATCAATGTCAAACAGCCAATCAGGACCTGCACCAATTGAATTTGGTGTGTTCTCATTGCATTTGACATTGTCACTTTCCTCTATAATCCTTGAAGAACTATTGAAAACTCTATATGCCTTACTCTGGGAGGAGTATCCAACAAGGAATCCATCCTCAGCTTTGCTTTCAAACTTGCCTAAATGAGATTTGGTATTGGTGATTGTACAAGGACACCCAAAAGGTTTGAAAAATCGAATAAAAGGTTTCTTCTTTTTGAAAAGTTCATAAGGTGTTTTTCCTTGGGATTTGACTACTACAACTCTGTTTTAGACATAACAAGCAGTATTAACTGCTTCTGCCCAAAAAGTAATTGGTAATTTTGAATCTGCCAACAGGGATCTAGCAGCCTCAATCAATGTCCTATTTCTCCTCTTAGCAACACCATTCTGTTGAGGAGTTCTAGGAGCACTGAATTGTCTCTCAATACCTTTAGTCTCACAAAAGTTGTTTAAGTCACTGTTTTTAAATTCAGTTCCATTATCAGATCAGATGGCTTTAACTCTTAGATTTGTTTGGTTTTCAATCCTAAGAACAAAGGATTTGATCAGTCCACTTGTCTCATCCTTAGTCCTTAGAAAATATACCCAAGTGAATCTAGAGACGTCATCAACAATGACTAAGCAGTAGGATTTCTTACCAATACTCATCACATTTGTAGGACCAAAGAGATCCATATGCAATAACTGAAGAGGTGAAGAGATTGAGTTTATTTCTTTGGACTTATGAGAAGTTTTGTGCTGCTTCCTTTAAGACATGCAACACAATGATCATCACATGAAAATACTTTTTGAGGCAAACCTCTTACAAGGTTGTTTTTCACAAGATTGTTCATAGTTTTAAAGTTCATGTGACACATCCTTCTGTGCCAAAGAGATGATTCATCTAAAGAAGCTTTTGAAAATAGTCAGTTTAGTGATGAATCAGATGAAACACTCTCTAAGTGCAAACAATAAACATTGTCCTTTCTAGGAGCTCTAAGTAGTATCATATTTTCATCAACTACCTTGTATTCTGGAGCAAGGATAATACATTTAGTATCATTAAATAATATACTATGTTTCTTGTCACAGACCTGTGATACACTTAACAGGTTGTATCTCAATTGCTCAACATAGTACACATCTTCAAATGACATCTTACCTTTTGATACCATACCTTTACCACTTATTTTACCTCCTGCTGGATTGTCACCAAAGCAACACGTCCTCCATCAAACCTTTTGAAATTTTGAAGGCAGGACATGATACCTGTCATGTGCCTAGAGAAACCACTATCTATATGCCAAATTCTCTTCCCCTTGAGTTGTTGGTTACCCTGCACATAAGATAAAACGGTTAGTTTCTTGAGGGAACCCAATCAAAAGTGGTATTGGGTTGCCCTTTCTCATCAACATACTCATATTCATTAAGTTTAGTCTTGATGAGTTGATCAGAGTTAGGAATCTCATGGCTGGAATACTTTGTCTTAATTATAGGCTTGGCAGTATTAACACTGGTAACAGTACTATCCTTGTTAGCAGTATTAACTTGGTCAGCAACACTAACTTTGTTAGCAGTTAGCAGTACTAACTTCATTAGCAGTACTAATTTGGTCAGCAGTACTAACTCTGGTATCAGTACTAACTTTATTAACAGTACTAACTTGGTCAGCAGTAGTATTGCTATTAGCAGTACTATTTGAGGTAGCAGTACTAACAGGTTTAGTTTCTTTTGGGACCCAAATTAAGACACATTTGTTTGCTTTCTTATTCTTTGTGTTATTTCTTGATTTGCTTGGAGTATTTTCTTTGGATTTAACAAACTTATTCTGAATATGAGATTTTGCAGTACCAGTTTTCACTGGTGCTGTTCTCACATTCTCAGCCATGTGGTTCCTTGATCTTCTTGATTGCTTCCTATAACCAACAAAATTTTGATGTTGTCTTTGAAAAGTAAATCTTTGGTTAATAGGATTGAAATAACAGTGTTTGGCTAGATGATTCAACTTGCCACAAATAAAACAAGGATTTGGTCTATTGACTTTGCTTAGATAAATTCCCTGTTTTTGAGCCCACTAGTTATTTCCGTTTCTCTGATTTCCCCTTATTTTATCATGTTGATGGGGCTTGATCTGTTGACAAGTACAGGGATTTACAACAGTAGTTTGCATATAGTGATCTCCCTGTACCTTTTTCTTTCCTTTCCTAGAGGTCTCAGCTTTGTCACTCTTAACAGTCTCTGCCCCAGTCTTAAACTTCTCTACTTTCTCACTCTTGACAAATGGTTTACCTCCCCTCTCATTTGTCAGAATATGGTTTTCTAAGGGAATTTCTTTTTGGTCTACCTTGTTCTCTTCTTCAAATTCTGCCTCAACCACTACAGTGTTTAAAGGATCTACTTTTGTGGCTCCTTCAGGTAAGTCATTCTTATCCTGCCTTTCTAAGAGGTCTGAAGTGGGTGGAATATAGTTGTTTTTGTAAGGTGGAGGGGTGTTATTATATCCTATACCTCTCTTCAGTTTGTCATGAACTTGAGATTTGAGTAAAGTATCCATAGCTTTAGAGGCATTGGAAAATTTCTCAATGTCTAGTTTGGCCTTCTCAAATTCACTTCTGACTTTCTCACATTCTTCTCTAGCCTTCTCTAGGTTAATCTCTAATTCCTTCTTCTCCCACTTCCAATAATTTTGATCATATGAATGTTGAAGTTCATTATCCTGATATGCCTTAATTTGTTCTTCAAAATTCACAATGATAAAATTGGACTCTCTCCTATGTTTCTCCAGTATTTTAAGGTCATCACACATGCTCTAATTGTGATCCATGTACTTCTTAACAGTTTCAAGACAGGCTTTAGAGCATAATTTAGATTTTACCTCTGTGGGGATTGCAGTGCTTGAAGACTTTGAAACCTTAGCCATCAATGCTTGATTCTGGATTGCCTCTTCTGCCTGATCACTCCAATCAAACCCCATTCCATCTTGTGAGACAAGTGCTTGAGATGGGTTCCAGTTGTTGGTGGACTTTGATTGTTGATTGTTTCTCACATGCTGTTGAGAGATTCCCCCTCTGTATTCTCTTGCAAAATTCGCCAATTTATGACACTTGTAGCATTCGTCTTTGGATTTGTCAAATCCAGCACCATCTTCTCTTTTCATGGAAAAATTGTTTCTTCCAGTCCTTTTAATGAATCTTTTGATTCTCATGGTGAGCGTTGCCATTTTCCACTTGATGTCCATCTTTTCAAGATCATCAACATTAATTTGCTCCAGATCATCATTAATAAGAGAAGATTTTGCATGACTAGCAATGAAGGCTTCCAAAACAGAATCATTGGGTCCATCCTGTTTTGAGCCATAAGCAGCACTAACTGATTCTGTATTAGCAGAAGAATCAGTAGTAGATAATAAGAGAGCAGCATTATGAGAGTATCCAGATGGCTTCTTCTTAGATTCAACCTCTGCTTCAAACACCCTGAGATCATTGTAGAGATCATCAAGTTCCTTGTCCTCCAGATTATCATTTTGTCTGAATGATACTGTATACATCACCCATTCTTCACCAAGAGATCATAGAAACTCTCTGCTGACTTCATCTTGGTCCATCTTGACACCAACAGTTGCCAATTCTCCAATCAACTTGTTGAATCTATCAAAAGTTTGAGTCATAGACTCATTCTTTGTAGACATAAAGTTTTCATATTGTTGCTTGAGAATAGCTTTTTGATTTCTCTTAGTGCTTTTAGTACCTGAAAATCTCTTCTCCAACGCATTCCACAAGATTCTAGCATTAGTACAGTTGCAAAACTGATGTTGGTATTCATTAGGAATAGCCAAGAGCAGAGTGCTAAAGGCCTTCATCTCAGTCTGCCTCATCTTTCTTTCTACATCAGTCTTTGGTAGAGGTATTTTTCCATCTGCTCCCATCTCTCCTTCATTGGAGTAACGATTCTCAATGATATCCCAGATTGAGTAATCTGTAAGAAGGATATATTGCTTAATCCTGATTTTCCACATGTCCAACTCATTGGGTTTGAGCATGGGAACCTTTGAAACAAGAACATTGTCATGTGACCCGTCCATGATGACTATAGCTTTCTGAGTTCCTTGGATCTGATACCACTTGTCAAGATCGAAATTCTAAACAAGAATTTAATTAAACACTCAGAAACTATGTTAAAGAAGTTTGCGGAATAACACTTTAACAGTAAATCAATGAAACAGTATATCGATCAAATCACAAGTTATATTGAATTAACTTAATGATTACAACCACAACCTCAATCTATTGAACAGGCTCAACAGACGTTCAATACTTCTCTATTGAAAGGACTACAAAGAACCTTGAGGCTAATTCTCTCTAGAACACAAACAATACGTATTCTCTGTATATTCTACCAAAAACTATATCTCTATCCTAAGACTTCTAGACTATATATATACAAATCAGATTACAAGATAAATATGAAAATAATATTGATCTTCAGCATCCAGTCTATAATTATCTTCAACATTATCTTCAACTCCTAGTCTTTCGCTTTAAGCAATCAATCCATCTTTATCTTCATAAGCAGCATTAATCTTCATCCTCAGTAGTACTAACCATGCTTGCAGTAGTAATTCTTCAAGCAGTACTAATTACTAGCAATATTAACTTTCAAGTAGTATTAATACCTCTAGCAGTAGTAATCCTACAAGCAGTAGTAATACCTTTTAGTAGCAGTATTAAAATCTTCAGCAGTATTAATTCTTTCAGCACTTAGCAGCACTAACTGGACTTAGCACATTTTAGACCCAACAGGATGGTATTGTTGTAAGAGACAAAGCAAGACTTGTGTCTAAAGGATATCGGCAAGAGGAAGGCATCGATTACGATGCGACATATGCTCCAGTTGCACGTATTATGGCAATCAGGATGTTTCTAGCCTATACTGTACACAAGAACTTCACAGTCTACCAAATGTACGTGAAGACTACCTTCTTGAATGGCATTCTAAAGAAGGAGGTCTACGTCTCGCAGCCTAAAGGTTTTGTCAATGCGGATAAACCAAATCATGTATATATATCCTTGACAAGGCTCTTTACGGTTTAAAACAAGCCCCTCGCGCCTGGTATGACGTTCTTTCAAAGTTCTTAGTCAATTCTGGTTTTTCAAAAGGTAAAATTGATACCAACTCATTCATTAAAAGGGAAAAAGTTGATATCATTTTAATTCAAATATATGTGGACGATATATTTTTTGGTTCTACTAACCCAAAGTACTGTAAGAACTTTTCTGCACTCATGGTGTCATGTTTTCATATGAGTATGTTGGGAGAGATGAATTTCTTTCTCGGATTACAAGTAATACAATTTTCAACGCAAATTTTCATAAATCAATCAAAGTATAATGCTGACATTGTAAAGAAATTTAATATGACAAATTTTACTCCTATTTCAACCCCAATGGCACCAGGTACTAAAATCGGCGCTGAACTTTCGGGAAAAGCTATTGATCTTAGGACTTATAGAGGCATGAAAGGTTTATCAATGTACTTGACGGCTAGTCGTCCAGATATTATGTTTTCAACATGTTTATGTGCTCTATATCAAGCTTCGCCCAAAGAATCCCATCTTTCGACAGTTAAGCGGATATTTAGATATCTGAAAGGAACCGCAGATCTCGGTTTATGGTATCCTAAAGATACTGGTTTTGAGCTAACAGCGTATTCAGATGCAGATCATGCAGTCTGTATGCTAGACAGGAAAAGTACATCGGTTCACATACAATTTATGGGAGACAAGCTCGTAAGGTGGGCATCTAAGAACAACTATGTGTTTCTACATCAACCGCTGAATCAGAGTATGTAGCTGCTGCAAGTTGTTGCTCTCAAGTATTGTGGATAAGCACATAACTTCGAGAATATGGCTTCCATTTCAACCAGATTCCTCTATATTGTGATTTGAAGAGCGCCATAGCGATATCTGCTATTCCTGTTCAGCACACAAAGACCAAACACATAGATGTGCGGTATCACTTTATAAAAGATAATGTCGAAAAAGGTACAATTCAACTTTACTTTGTAAACACGGATTACCAATTGGCTGATTTATTCACTAAACCTTTGGACGAAAAGAGATTTAACTTTCTCATTTCGAAATTAGGTATGTTGAATCATAAAATATAATCCGTTTTACCTAGTAAAGTTTAATTTTTAATTTTTCCACATTTCTTTATTTTTTAATTTCAATGATATATGCACTGAAAAGTTTCGTTCCTGATTTCAGGGGGAGAGTGAAACAAATATCAGACGATCATACTTTCTAGGGGGAGTTAGAGAATTTTCTGCATATATTTTGTACTGACAAATTTCATGACGCATATTTTCAGGGGGAGTAAGGACATTGACTTCTAAACACTCAGTTTAGAACTCGTACTCTCAAAGTTTTACTTTTCTTTTGATGTCTTTTTTTTAATAAATGTTTTTCTTTCAATAAGACTTTGTTTCTTTGACGTCTTTTTGACTTCTTGCAGATTTTGAAGGGAGCTTACATGATCATATCAATCATGACTTTGGAGCTGACTTTCTGAGATTAAAGCTGAGTGTAAGGATATTTCTAACCTTAATCTTATTTTGTTTGAAAGATGGACAACTTTCAGACATGAAAACATGTTTCTAAATGTTCAAACCACTTCTCGATTCTTAAACAGATTTCATGAATACAGAAGTGTGATTTTAAATGTTTTCTTGTTATGAGATTTAATGTTTAACTAGCCGTGTGTTTCCAAAGATAAATAATTGTGTATTATATTTTTCATATACTTTCAAGTATTCATACACACCGGTTTAGTATATTTTTTTACTATGTTCTTACCATGTCTCAAAATTGAATCTAATTTTCGATGGTAAAACACCCCGTTTGAAATTCAATGTTCATTGAGCGTTATTTCATTCAAAGCGTTTCTTTCAAGAATGTCTATACTTGTTCATATAGACAACATACAATTTTTCATGACCTAAGCTTTTATTGATAAATCACTCATATTTGATCTTTTCATACATTGTCAGATTCTCAAAACATATCTATTGTTTCACTTCGTTCATTCAATTTCTTTGTTTTGAGAAAATCTTCGATGTGTTTAAAATGTTCAAATCTTCATGATTATCTTATTGAGCATACACTTATCTAACATATGTATTGTGATTTAACTGTTAAAGTTAAACCGTTGAGCAATATTTTTGTTGTTAGGACAAAATACATAGGATCAATGTGTGAGCTTAATTAAGCTTCTATGGATTCACGATACCAGTGTTTCCTACCCAAGAAGTTATCCTGAGTGACCGAGAGGTCAATATCTGAGTGTGGGTGTGTGTTGAGGAAAAATGACAAGAGATGTTGGTTAGAAGTGAGCTAAAATGTTAAATAGAAAGAGGGTGTGAGAACAGAGTTAAAAGAATATCAAAAATCTGCACCAAATCTTTTTCTAAGCCGAACAACGACATCTACTGTTGGTTCACATTTTTTGGTTTGAAATCGACACTAGCCCATGCCAACTCTTGAACTAAACCCCACCAACTAGTCATCTTTTTCTCAACAAAAGATGTTTCAATTTTTATGGGGGACGCAACACATAATCTATCTCGTCTTCATTTGGAAGACGTGGATATTGAAAAAGAAGGAAGTCTTCCCTACCTTCTCACTTCGATCATGCACATTGAGTACGTGTAGTACTATTGTTGTCTCAATAGTTTACAAAATTGGGCCTGCTAAAGCAACCTTAGTGCTTAATTCTTTCATACACAAGCACGTACACATAGAAAATTTGTTTTTCTGTCAGAACGTTCATATAATTACCTTGTGTTATTCGATGATTGAATGGAAGACTTAGGGAGTGAACATCAATAAAACTTCTTGTACAGTACATCCGTTGTACTAACTGACTTCGTGTTACTTACAGGCATTTTAACTGATTGTTTTTTTGATTCAGGGGTACATTCTTATTTGTCTGAATTTGAAAAGATTCAGATAAATATATTATGAATTTACGGATGTTCAGTGGCTCATATGGAATGATCTGTGGTCAGAACATGGTCCATGACATTTATTAGAGATAGTTTTTGTGTGTCATATTTGTAGATTCTAATCACAATCAAATCAATCTAACAAGATAAGATTTCAAATACCTATTTTGATTCAAATCAATTCAAATGAATACAATCTCTCCCTCTCTCTCTAGAAATCTCTTTCTCTCTCTACAAACACTCTCTGTAGATACGTTCTTATCAACTACTCTTGTTCTAATTCAATTACATCAAAAATAAAAGAAAAACAATCCTATTTATACCTACAACAAAAAATACAAGAAAAATAACAGAATACAAGGAAACTTTGACTTTTTATTACAACAAGACTTTGACTTTAATGAGAGTTGACTTTCCAGCTTTGACTTCTTGTACTTTGACCTTCAGTCTTCTTGATCTTGTATCCAACATATTTCTGCTCTAACAGTTTTAATGATTTCTATGCTCTACATCATCAAAAAGGGAGAGAATTAATTTCAAGAAATGTTATCTGAAAAACAGATTGTGATAGTTATGGGGAGAAACTGACCAAGAGATGACAATTTTGAATGTTATATTTTCCGAAATATAGGGATAATGTACAGAATAGAAGAAAAGATTCAAAGAATTCTGAGAAATTGCTGAAGCTTACGGATAATTCCTTTGAAGATTATTTGCTGAAGCAAAGTGAGCTAAAAATGGAGATAATTTATTTTCCGAAGTTTGAAAGAGGTTTTCATAACCTTGAGGAGATTGTTAAAGTTCTTGAAGATCATAATCACAGACTTTGGGGGAGATTGTGATTCTGAAGATATTTCAAACTTAAGGGAGATTGTCAAAGATTTTGATGAGATTCTTAGACAGATGCTAAAATGAAATATTGAATTCGTTAAAGATTAGAAAGAGAAAGAGATTGCTCATTAATACTAAATTTATTTTTAAAGATGATCTTGAATCCATAGGAAGAGATTGTTAGTGAACAAACATGTTAGATCCAAGATCATGGGAATTAAAAGTCAAAGCTCAAGTCAACCCTCAAGCAAAGTCAAAGTCAAAGCTTCTATAAGTGGAAAGTCAAAGTCAAAGCTTCTATAAGTGGAAAGTCAAAGTCAAGCAAAAGTCAAAGTGTTTAATTTACTTAGTTTTGTCTTTGTATTTTGTCTAGGTATAAATACCTTTTTGTTAGTAGAATCATTAGGTAATACGCATACATTGAGAATCTAGAGAGAGGAATATTGAGAGAGTTTGAGATTGTAATATATTGATTTTGTGATTCAATAATATGGCATCTCGAATTGAATTTCTTGTTTATCTTGATTGATTTTCACATAATCTAGAAATAATATACATAAATGTGTGTTTGATTAGTAGCTTGAATCTGAGAATCACATTTGGTATCAGAGCAGATCAGATCCTCATAAGTCAAGATTTTTTGTTCGAAATATGAAGAACTCGCACACAGACTGTGATTAGATCAATATTTGGGTTTTTGTGTTGTAATTGTCAAATTCTTGATTCACTGTATGCTTTTGTTGATTTAGAACACATTTCTTTCAAATTGTATACAATAATTCACTGTAATTAGATGTCAATTTCTTGAATTTGTAGTTTTTGTGTTCAACTGTTTTCTCGAACTATATCAGATTCAAGATCATTGATTCAATCGATTTTTGGTAAAATTGTTGGTGAGGTTATGTTCTAGACAATATCGTGGTTAAATTCTCGAAGTTTTGTTGCAAATGGAGAAGATTTGGATCGAATTCTGATTGATTTTGTGATTTTTTGGGTCGAACATTGACGAACTCGCAAGATCTAAATAATTAACATGATCATATGAAGAACTCACATGGATCTTAGTGGTTGAAGTTGGATTAAGGACATATTTCACATGAGCTTACGAAAGAAAAGTCTAAGATTTCGCACATAACTTTGTACGAAAAGTGGGATTTCGCATATGCCTTCATATGAAAAGTTCGAATTTTGAATTGCTAAGGATACTTTTCGCAAGGTTCTTCATACGAAAAGTGTACATTTTGCACATCTCATGAAGCAAAAAGGTATTGTTTCTTTCAGTTGCATGCGAAAAGTTGAGAATTTCTTATAATATTTCTCTGCGAAAAGTGAAGTTTTGGAATTTGTTCAAGTCAAGAATTCGTACAACAATCTTCTGGGAAAAGCTTTGGATTTTTGAAGTTTGCAAGTGACGATTTCGCATCCTACTTCGTGCGAAAAGTGTGAAACTCTCATCCTTCTTCGTGCGTAAAGCAAGATTTCGCATCCCTTAGTGTGCGAAAACTCGGATTTCATATACTTTGGTGTGCGAATTGTGTGTGGTGTGCGAAAAGTCTTCTTGTTTGGTGTGAAAAGTGTAGAATTCGCTCAGTTTTGTGAGGATTCTATACTTAGAATTTTTTTGGACCTTTTTTTGAAAAAATTTCAAGCCAAGATTTCTGATTTTTTGACTAACGATTGTTTCGAGCTACTTCTTTTCAGTCTATAATCATGTCTAAACATCTTTCGAGTATGGACTCTCAGTCTAAGCCACCTGTTCTATCGGTCGGGGAATATCCGCAATGGAAGCGACGAATGATTCAGTTCTTAAATAATAAGAACCGGGAACACATGAAGATTATTTTGAATGGCCAGTCATTCCGGTAATTACTGTGCCAGGTCAAGCAGCTACTGCAACCTCTCCTAAAATTACAAAGTCATACGTTTTGAAACCATACGAGTACTAGAGTGAGCCGGATAAAGCTCAGGCCAAAACTGATGAAGAGGCACTTATTTGGCTAATTATGGCCATCCCAAATGATGTTTACAAATGTGTAGACAGTCATGATTATGCCAAGGCAATGTGGGATGAACTTGAGCGACAGTTGCAAGGTATTGACTGGTCAATCCAAGCAAAACTCAATCAAAGTATACATGCATACGAAGGAATTAAGGCAAAGGAAGGGGAATCTTTATCTGACACTTACACTAGGTTCAATATTATCTTGAACGATATGAGGAGAAAAGGGTTGAACAAGTCTGTTTCAGAGATAAACTACAAGTTTGTAAAGAATCTCAACCCCGAGTGGAACAACTATGCCATCAATCTTCAAATGACCAAAGATATGCATAAGGAGGATGTAAATGATCTTTTTGTCACACTTGTTCAACATGAGAACCAAGTGAAGCAGATAAGCGAAGAGAAGAAAATGGTGAAAGAATCTCTTTTACTTCTGTCAAAGAATAAAGTTGTGAAACCGCCTTCCTCAAAGTCAAAGAAAAAGATTCCCAAAGCGTACCTGAATGAGTTACCGAGTTCTTGTTCCGAATCATCAGCTGACGATAAAGATGTGGAATCCGATGAGGATGTAAGGAGGTTTTCGGAGAATTTGGCGATGATCACAAAGCAATTCAACAAGCGCTTCGGAAAAAAGATGTTTTATTCCAAGCGAAAGCCTGAGTATTACAAGAAAGAAAAGACTGAGAAGTTCAAGCCAAGAAATGAGAAGTATGAGAAGAAAGAGGAGAGAAAGGAAGAAAAGAAAGATGAGAAGATTGACCCTCAGAGTGGTAGATGCTTTAATTGTGGAAAGCAAGGACATTTTTCAAGAGATTGTCGGTTTAAGAAGGTAAATAATTCAGAATATTATGCTAAGAACTCACTTTTGGTGAAAAAGCAGGAGAAATGTAAGGTTCTCTTGGCCGAGGAGGAAAACTGGCTCTATGAGACTTCAGATGAGGAGGAAGCTCACTTTACTGAGATTAAGTGTTTAATGGCCAAAGTAGAGAAAGAACCTCAACCTGCTGATCATACTGATGCTGATTCTGAGGTAAGCAATCAATACAAGAATTATGAGGTAGTTCAAACTTTAATCTCTCAAATTCAATTAATGGAAAATGAATTTAATGTACTTAAAGAGAAACTGAGACTTGAAAGGCAAACGATGATGAATTTTCGTGACGAAAATGCATTATTAAAGGTTGTCATCGAGGATAAAGAAAATGAGAAAAATGTTTTAAAAAAGGAGAAAGTTGACTTGTCTACCAAGATCACTGAGCTCCAAAAGGACTTAGTGAGCTTGAATTCAGAAAAATGTGAGTTTAAAATTATGTTTAAAACCTACTTTCAAGAAAGAAACGAGGCATATTGCAAAATTAAACAACTGGAGGATTTAAATTTAAAAAGAGGAGAAACTGAGAAGACTTTGAATTTGTTGACAAACAAACTCCAAGATGTAAGATTTTATAATCCGAAATTAGGTTTGGGTTTGTCAGAAAAAGATATTTTAAAAAGGGCACCTGAAAATTTATATAACTTTGATAAAAATGGGCCCTAATTTTCAAAGAATTCCGGATTTACATGATACACATTTGTTAAAGCCGATCTTTAATATCTGAAACTCCTAACAAAGGAAAAGAAGTTGTAGATGATGACCAATCCGGTAGTTGCACTGATTCACAGTCTTCAGGTTTTAAATCAGTGGATTTCAATACATCATTTAAATACTAGCTACAAAGGTAGAAAGCTAGAATTTGTAGAATTTGAATCATTGTTTTCCACACCGATTATTAATGATGAATCAGCAAATTGAGGATAAAAATATACCTGAAACTAAGTGTTAGTATAACGAATATGAGTTAGATACCGATACTTGCGATCATAAGATTATGTCTAAATCTACCTATTTTGATTCTACTAAGGGAGTTAAGATAGAAGAGTCACTTGATGTCACTGATTCTGGTAAAAAGTCTGAGTTCGTCAGTAAAATGTCTGAAGCAATTTTTGATGAACTGATGAACGCCTCAGGTCCTGTTCCTATCATAGAAAAGCTTGAGTCCAACTCCATATTAAATCAAACTTCTGATTTCCAAAAATAAATATCTGATTTGCAGAAGATTCTCGAGGAAATTGAAGATGAAAATTGTGATCTTCGATTTAAGTTAGATAAATCTTTAGATGAAAACCGAGAACTTAGAAAACAGATCAGTGAATTAAAAGAAAATATTTTCAAGTCAAAAGGAGTTTGATAACAAGAAATGGAATGTTAGATCTAATCTGGAGTTTGTGACTTTAGCAAAGCCTACAGTTGTTTATGCTCAAAAACTAGAAAAACAACCAAGTATTTTTGAAGTAGGTGAAACATCTGGTGTAAAAAATTCTAACTCATCTTCCAAGAATTCAAATAATTCGGTGTCTTTTGGTGCTACAAATGTGAATGGGAAAAGAAAAAGAAAGTGGAGGAGAAAAATATCTGAACAGAAGGAAAATCACATTTTTTCTGAAAAATGTACTTCTGTAAAGAAATTAGAGATTGCTAAGACTGTCAGTGATTGTAGAGATGATTGTAATGATTTTGATACAAATGAATGTCTTTTTTGTTCCAGTAAATGCAAGTCTTTTGATAAATCAAAAATTAGGACGTTTGCTCAAAAGAATATTGTATGCAATCACTGTGGTAGCAACTCATTCTCATTTCACTCCATTGTTCCAAAGAAAAAGAAAGTTAAAAGATTCTCTCGTTCAAAAACATTTTCCAAAGCCTTGAATCAACCAATTCAAATCTTTATGGCTAAGCAAAATAATTTTTCAAAGAAAAAAGATTTTAAAGATGTTATGTTAAAATGGTATGAAAATGGTTGCCGAAGCCCCATTATGAGTGGCGAATTAAAGGCACGGTCAACGATTTTCATAAATTAAAGAATGCTAACAACAAAGGACCCATCTGGATATGGGTATCTAAAGCCATGTAGTTGGTTCTTTTGCAGGCCTGTCATCTGTGGTTTATCCACTCTGGATGTTCTAGAAATATGATAGGATTCAAACACATCTTGCATAATGATGTAGAACAACCTACTGGAACCGTTGGCTTCGCTAATTCTGCACTTAAAGGATATGTCAGAGGATACGGAATGCTGAAAAATGGCACTGTAACCATTCAGAAAGTATTGTACGTAGAAGGCCTGGATCACAATATTTTTAGTACAAGCCAGTTTTGCGACATTCACTATCAAGTTAGGTTGACTATAACTCATTGCCACATTGAAGATCCTGATGGGTCTGAAATAGTGAAGGGTGAGAGATACAGAAACTTATACGCAGTAAAATTTCCAACTTTATCTGTTATAAGACCTGTTTGCTTGATAGCCAAAGCATCGAAAGAGGAAATTTGGATATGGAATAGATGACTCTGTCATCAGAACTTCAAAGCTATAAACACTCTTGCAAGCAAAGGTTTGGTCAGAGGTTTACTGGAGATGTTGTTAGACATATATTGTATATAAGATTAAATGATGGTCAATTGTGTAAAAATGTAATAGTGTGAGTGTTATATTGTAATTGTGTTGTAAAGTTAATGTACTTAACTTTATCATATCATAGACTACTTGATCATGTTGACCATATAGATAGAAGGTCAATGATCATTGTAAAAAACACGCGCATAATAAAGAACAAGAACACACTGTAAGAACATACACAGAGAGCTTGAGAAACTTATGCATCAAATAGGTATATGGATTTTTGGAGTTGATGTAATCGTTGTTAAATTAATAAAGATCGATTCCTACATGTTTTAGTGTGTGATTTACTGAGCTTGGAACTGGAACAACATTTGGTATCAGAGCAAATTCGATTAAAAATCAACAAACCATGGCTTTGCACCCTGTTTTTCTGTTTCTTGATTGATTTTTGAATTGTAAACTGTAATTGTGTGAAATTTTGATTGTATGTTGATCGATTAGCATCCTAGAATCAAATTGTATTGGTTAGAAACACAATTGCACTGTAATTTTGTTTGATTTTGATCATTTTATGAGTTTTTGGGTTTCCGAGTTCTATGCACTGTACAATCATAGAAATGTATGTTTGAGTGGATTTTAATGTAATTCATTGCTTGTAACTGTTTCTAGTACAGTTCGTGATCAAATTGGTGAAGTTTCAGATCCAATTTTGAAGATTTTATAAGGTTTTGATCCATTTGAAGGGTTTTTAGATCGAAAATTGAAGAACTCGCATGGAATTCTGAAGAACTCGCAAGATCTAAGAAAACTCTATAGATCCCAGTACAGTGCAATCAGCAGCAAATAATATCAAAGATGAATAAGATTTATGCCACAACTACTAGTCATATGATTGATATGAACTTAAAGGGTTACAGGTTTATTGAAAGAATTTCTGATCAGAGAGAGTAAACCTATTGACTAGTAATCTGAATTATGAGACTGTCACTTAACAAATGAAACTAAAACAACCTTTATATACTAAAGCTTTACAAAGATGGGCTTATGGGCTTGGGCCCATCTAACAATTAAAACTATTAAAGAATTACAAATCAAACCCTTATAAATACTTTATTCCACTTTCAACACATAGGACTTTCAGTCCAAACAATCTCCCCCTAAAGTTGAATAAAGCATTTAACAACTTCAAAAACTTCAGGCCTTGATCTTCTTTCCCTCTTAAATCTTTGAAGAAATTTGGTGTTGCATGTCTTCATATCTTTCCACGCTCCCCATTGAATAAAGCTCTTGGTCTTCAAAGTATCGACTTTGTAACCAGATTCAATGTACAGTAGCCTCGACTGAATGCACTATCACGCAGCTTTTAACTGTAGAAACTCAATCACATCGGATCAGCATACAAGAAAGATAATGTGAGAGTAACGTGACTTTCCACAGTGCATCTTCAGTTTAAAACAAAGAATCTGTCTTTGAACCGCGAGTTGAATAGACTTTTAGCGTAAGACCTTGTTTCAATCAGCTCGTAGGAGGAAATAACTTATAGCAAACACCATATGATACAGGATAGAAGAATATGTCAGAGGATACGGTGTTTACATGTTTACCGCTCCACACAATGAGAAAAACTCAACCCGATGAGTTATCTCCACCACACTTTGATTTATGACCCCTCACCCCTCAAATCACTCTAGGATAACTTCCGGGGTAGGAAACACTGGTTTACGTGAATCCATGGAAGTTCTGTTTAAGCTCTCACACAAATCCCATGTAATTCCTATAAAGAATGATAGCTCAACAGTTTATCTTGAACATTTAAGCTCAAATAAGATAACCCTGTCAAAATGTATGCTCATGAGATTTGAGCAATTGGACTTTGAAAATCTGACAAATGGGATATTATGTTTATATGAACAAATATAAACAATTTAGCAATGAAAGCACAAATTTAGAAATAATGATTGATGCTCAACAACATTGAATATCAAATGGGGGTATTACCATCGAAAAATTGTTTCGTTATTAGACATGGTAATAACAAATTCAAATGAAGTACTGAACTGGTGTGTATGAATACTTTACAGTATAAAGACAAGATAAGACGCAAGTATTGATCTTTGGAAACACACGGTCAGTTAAACATTAAATCTCAAAATTGAAAAACATTTAAAATCACACTTCTAAATTCATAAAATCTTTTGAGAACCAAAAGTGGTTTGAACATTTCAGAAACTGTTTTTCATGCTTGAAAGTTGTTCTTCTTCCAAATAATCAGAAATCTAGGATTAGAAGATATTTACCTTTTAAGCTCCCCCTCAAATCATGATATAATGATTTAGGTCTTTTAAGTTCCCGTGGATATTTGCAAAATATCCAAGTCTGAACGTTGAAGAACGGGTCCTGATCTGTCATATGATCAGAAGCCATACTTCGTTGAAGTCCGGGTTCTAAGCTGATTTACTTAGAAGCCACTGTTCTTCTACTCCCCCTTGATAGTAGGTGCCTACAACAAAGAATCAGTTTTCGGTTTTGGTACCCACTGGTATTTGGGTCCATGAATGTTAGTTGCAGTTCTTGTGGGGGATATAGAATAAGAACCATACTAGAAATGATCACTGGTTTTGTGAATATGATCATGTGTACGACAATAAGAACAATAATTTTTCTTACCTGATATCCTGATTAATTGATCTCTCGTATAGATATGATCAGGTTTCCCTTTACGCAGATTGTTCCTTTTGGCATTCAACGCATGTACACATGATCCTCTTTCTTTCAGCTTATCTTCAACTGATTTCTTCTTCCTGACCAGTTCCTCTTATTTGTATTTCCTTTTTCTTTGATGTGTACCTAAACCATCTATATTGCTATCATAGAAAAGGTTAGTTTTATGAATCTGATCAAAAGATTTAGCTGACCTTTGTGAAGAGACAAGTTTCTGATTTGAACTTGATACAGACTTTTCAAGCACTTTAATCGTCGAAGCAAAGTTGTCTCTTTCTTTAACAAGCAGGTCAAACTTCTTTGTGAACTCAGACTTCGTTTTCTGCTCTTTTAGTGCATTTGCAGATAGTTCAAATAGCTTCTCAGTCAGCTTTTTGATCTCAACCTCAAATAAGCTTCTTTCTTCTTCAAATCCCTTTTCAGCATTGTTTCTCTGGCCGAATATTTTTTTGAAGAATCCCACATTCTTTTGTTCGATAGCCTTCTTCTCTGTGGCAAACTTTTCCCTTTCCAGAATGATTACTTTATCAAAATCAGCAACTTGCTGAGAAAGTTTTATATACTTAAGCTCAACAGTCTTCTTTTCTTCAAAACACTTTCTTGAAAAATCTGAGAACTTCTTTGAAAATCCTTTCTTTTCACTCTGAAAATCAGCTTTATCTTTGACCATCTTTTGATTCAAATCCGATATTTGCTTTTGAAGCTCAACATTTGTATCTTTCATATGCTCAATCTTTACCTCAAAACTTTCAACAGATGCTGCTTGTTGGATTTGGACAATTTGAACTTCCAGATCAGAAATCCGTCTTTTTAGTTCAGAGTTCTCAGTTTCCAAAAACTTTACTCTTGAATACATATTTGGTCCTGTCATTATCTTCTCAAGATGTTCCCACAACTATTTTCCTGTAGCCTTTTTACTGTCAAAACTTACAGAAATCTCCTCGGAAATTCCTTGCAAGATAAAGGCTTTAGTCAATTTATCAGCTTCACATCTCTTTCTTTGCTCATATGTGTATTCCTGAAATGGTAGTGAGTACATTTTGTGTTCCGTTCTTCCATTATCTCCTATAAAATAACAAATCTTTGTCGGAGTTTCCATTCTTCCTTCCCTTAGAGATAATCTGATATAATCACCCAAGTCAAGTTTATCAATGAAGTCTAAAAACTGAATCTTCCATTGGTTATATTCTCCTCTGTAAAGAACAGGTGGCATCTCATCCATACTTATTGAAAGAGCTTCGCTTGAAGGCATTCCTTTTGATATACAGGGACTTAACATGACAAGAGGTGGAATTTGACAAAGTGTTTAGGGTCACTAATGACAAACTACTGAAACCTTGAAGTATAGGGGCTAAAAGAAATGCACTGCAAAATGATCGTGAGACAAAAAAATTTGACCATTTTTTCCTTTTTTTTTTTAAGCCAGGTCGAGCAGGGTACCGGTCAAGCAAAGGACCGGTATAGACAAACTATCGGTCAAAGCAAGGCCGGTCAAACCAAAAGACCGGAAGTGACAAAGTATCGGTCAAAGGACAAAGACCGGTAAGCAGGGTATCGGTCGAAGGTAATGAGTCGGTCGAGCAAAGGACCGATATTGTCAAAGTACCCATCGAATAAACGACCGATAATTACAAGGCACCGGTCGAACCAAAAAGACCGGTAGAGACTATATATCGATCGAACAAAATACCGGTAACAACAACGTCCCGGTCGAAAGTTATTGGGACAATATCTATCGGTCGACTAAACTATCGGTCAAGTAAACTATCGGTCAATAACAGATAACCAGATAAGGACCGATAAAATCAGATAAGGATCGATAATCATGAAGAACATATCGAAGAATTTCTGGAACTCGATCAAGACCAAACCCATAAATTAAAATCGATAAACAAATAATCAGATTCAAACAACTATGCAAAAATCGACTGATAAAAAAAATCAACAGTAGTAAGCTTAGACCGGAAAAATCAATTGATTTTCAATGAACACACTTAGACCGATAAACAACCCAGATCGATAATAACTCATAAATCAAACAGATCGATAAATTACAAAATCGATTATCACTGGACACACAATGACCGACAAACAACTCAGATTTCAGATACTCAAACGACCGATAAGAATACCAAGCACAAACACAGATCGATACTCACTTTTTCCAGAAAAAAATAATAGACCGAATCTGATTTTTTCAAATAAAAATTCGATCGAAAGACCACATAAACAGATATCAATTGATAAAACTATTAATCGACACAGATCAACCAAGAACTTAACAGATTAAGCAGTAATCGAATAGGGTTTTTAGACAAACCTTTTTCTGGATCAAACCTTTAGTCTCTTTGCTCTGATACCAATTGTAGATCCCAGTACAGTGCAATCAGTAGCAAATAATATCAAAGATGAATAAGATTTATGCCACAACTACTAGTCATATGATTGATATGAACTCAAAGGGTTACAGGTTTATAGAAAGAATTTCTGATCAGAGAGAGTAAACCTATTCACTAGTAATCTGAATTATGAGACTGTCACTTAACAAATGAAACTAAAACAACCTTTATATACTCAGGCTTTACAAAGATGGGCTTATGGGCTTGGGCCCATCTAACAATTAAAACTATTAAAGAATTACAAATCAAACCCTTATAAATACTTTATTCCACTTTCATCACATAGGACTTTCAGTCCTAACAAACTCACATAAAGAATTCACGTAGTACTCGATTTTTGAAAAAGACAAGTATGGAATTCGTATAGAGGTAGATACGAAAAGCACGGAATTCGCATCTGCTTGTGTACGAAAAGTTGAGTTAATTTTTCTAAGGGCAAAATTCGCATCCTGAAGTCTACGAGAAATTGAAGAATTCGCATAAGGAAGCATACGAGTTTCTTAAATTCGTATTGTGCTATATATGGATTTCTTAGAATTCGCATAGAACAATATACGAATTCTTGTACTTTCTGCATAGAAAATTGAAATATTTTCTAAGTACACAATTCGTATCGATACGGGAAGTTGAAGATCAAGAATTTTTCTAAGTGTAGAATTCGCATCTCCCTGTTGTGCAAAAAGTTCATGCGAAAAGTTTGAAGTTTGAGAAAAGCTTAAGGGAAGAATTCGCATATAGTAGTGTGCGAATTGCGCAGAATTCGCATACAACGTCGTACAAATATCTAAGAATTCCTATATCAAGTTTTGCGAATTCTTCTTGGTGTCGAATTTTGACTTTAGTGGTGTGCGAATTTCTCATAGTCTGCGAATTTTGGTAAATTTCTTTTGGTGTGCGAATTATTTGAAGCTACAGTGGTGTGGGTATTCTTACCTTAGAAATTTTTGGGAAGTTTTTCTGAAAATTTTCTAAGAGTTTTAATTGTTGATTATTTTTCAAACTAACGATCATTCCTAGATCATTTTTAACAGATAACAAATATGTCTTAAGGAACTTCCCTCGATGGGGTCACAGTCTAAACCTACCGTTCTTTCTATCGAGGAGTACCCTCAATGGAAGAGATGCATGATTTAGTTCTTAAACCACAAGAATCGGGAATACATGAAATCTATTATGGAAGGACCAGTAAATCCTTTGGTCACTGTTCCTAGACAATCAACTACTAAAACTTCTCCGGAAATACCTGTTCGGTATATTCCAAAGCCTTATCAGTACTTTAGCGAGAGAGAGAAGGAATTAGCAAAAATAGATGAAGAAGCTCTAATTTACCTTATGATGTCTATTCCAAACGATATCGACAACCATGTAGATAGTCGAGATTCTGCAAAAGCCACGTGGGATGAATTAGAAAGGCAATTCCAGGGAACTGACAAGTCTATTCAGGCGAAGCTCAACTAAAGCATTAATGCCTATGAAGGATTTCATGCCAAGGAATGTGAAGCACTGATTGATACCTACAATAGGTTCAATGTGATCTTAAATGATTTAAGACGAAATGGTATGAACAAATCAGTATCTGAAATTAACTATAAGTTCATCAAGAACTTGAACCCAGAGTGGAAGAGCTACGCCATCAACCTTCAAATGTCAAAGAACATGGCTCAAGAAGATATAAATGATATATTATCTACTTTATCTCAGCATGAGGATGGGGTGAAGTTGTTGAGCAAAGAAAAGAAGATGGTGAAAAATTCATTGGCACTACTTGCGGAAAAGAAGTTGGGTAAGTCAAGTTCTGGTACTGGTTCTGCTTCAAAGTCTAAGTCTAAGCTTTCCAAGGCTTACTTGTCTGAAATTTCGAAGTCAAGTTCTGAATCATCAGTTGAGGAGATTGAGGTGAACTCAGATGATGATGTACAAACGTTTGCTGAAAATTTGGCTTTCATTACCAAGCAATTCAACAAGAGTTTTGGGAAAAAGAAGTATTACTCAAAGTCCAAATATGAAGGTCACAAGAAAGACAAGTCGGGAAAGTACAAGCCCCCGTTTGGGAAGAGAGAAGAGAAGAAGGCAGAAAAGAAAGAAGAGAAAATAGATCCACAGTCTGGAAGGTGCTTCAATTGTGGTAAATTTGGTCATTTTTCGAAGGTTTGCAAGTTCAAGCGCATAAAGAACTCAGAATATTATGCGAAGAAATCTTTGATTGCAAAGAAACAAGAAGATGGGAAAGTGTTAATGGCGGAGGAAGAGAACTGGGTTTTCCAAAGTTCTGATGAAGAAGAAGCCCACTTTACCTAGGTTTGTATGATGGAAAAGCTTGAAGATGATGTTGAGCCTGTTTCTTAGCATTCACATGGAGATTCTGAGGTAAGTTTCAATACTGACAAACCTGAACTTGTGGAATCTTTACTTGCACAAATCCAGCACATGGAATCTGAATTTGAATTATTAAAAAGTAAACTTAGTTTTGAACGACAATCAATGATGAATTTTCGAGACGAAAATGCATTATTGAAAGTTGTTGTTGAGGATAAAGAGAAAGAAAAAGATTATTTTGAAAAACGAAAAAGGAGTTTTGAAAAATAAGATCTCGGAACTCGAAAAAGACTTAGTTAATTTAAATTCTGAAAAGGGTGAATTCGAAATCAAGTTTAAAGTTTGTTTTCAAGAAAGAAATGAGACATATTGTAAGATTAAGCAACTGGAAGACTTAATTTTAAAAAGATGACATACTGAGCAAACATTAAATTTTCTAACAAACAAACTCCAAGACGTTTGGTTTTACAATCCAAAACTGGGGCTAGGTTTGTCAGAAAATGATGTTTTAAAACGAGCCCCTGAAAATGTGTACAATGTTGATAAATTGGGTTCACTTGGAAAGAAGATTCCAGATATTCATGATACTTTTGTTAAAGCTGAAACTCCCATATATGACACTTCATCTAAAGGAAAAGAAGTAATGGAAGATGATCAATCAAGTTGCACTAATTCTCAAACAAGTTTTAAATCAGTTGGCTTTAAATATAATGATTTAAACAAAAGCTATAAAAATAGAAAATTAGAATTTGTTGAGTTTGAATCATTGTTTTCCACACCGTCTTCAAATGAATCAGTGAACGATGATAAGATCATACCTGAGACCGAATGTCAGTATGATGATTATGAATCTGATACCGAAATTTGTGTTCAGATCCCTATCTGAATCTGTTACTTCTGATTCTTCAAATGAAGTCAAGATAGAAGAGACTTCAACTATCATGAGTACTGATAATCAAACTTTAAGTCCAAATATTCAAGCAAACAATCAAGATTAACAAGATTTGACAGTTATGATCAAGATCTAGAGATAGAGTAGTGAGAGAAAATGAACAAGTCGTATATCTAACAAACACAATGTGTACAATGTTGCAAGAACTCTTAGACCACACGAATACAAATTCTTACAATGAACTCTCTTATGCCTTACTAACTACATATTCAATAAAACTCACACTAATACAAGGGTTGACTTTACAAGACTTGACTATTTTAACTATTTTGACTTTGACTTTTCTATACTTAAATCTTGGATACCACAATGCACTGACATTCTCCCCCTTTGTATTCTAGATTTAAAAAAAAATTGATAATAGTTTGCATCTCTTGATTCTTCAAAACTTTAACTTTGACAGCTTTAAACGTTGAGGCTCTGACAATCTTTAATCTCTTGGATTTTGAAGAATCTTGAAAAGTCTTTCACAATGTCTTTGAAAAATCATCAAGTCTTGAACAAAAACTTTGAAATTGAAATTGAATTTGAAATTCTTGAAACTTCTTTGATCTCCTTTGAACTTGATGAATCTTTGAACTTTGAGGAATCTTTCAATGCTCGTATCTTCATATCTATGATCTCAGATCACTCTTCGGAAAACAAACTTTCATCTGTCTTGAACTTGAAATTCCAAAAATTATCTCCTCCGTTTTGATAAGCTTTCATCAATCTTTTACTTTTCTTCAGAAAGTCTTTCAAACTTTACTCAACCTTTCGTATTTGACATGAAAGTACTTGAATATCTCCCCCTTTTTCTTTAGAAAAATCTCTTCCTCTTATGAGATGAATCCTCTGACAATCTTTAAATTTTCACTTGACTTGAAAATCTTGAATTTCTCCCCATTTTTGATGAATTGTGAGCAAAATCATCAAAACCTTTTCAAGTCCACATTCTTTGAATACCTATCTTCCCCTTTATGATAAACTAACAATCTCCGCTCTTTTGATCTGTGTATCCGTTAATTCATGAAATGTATATACCCGAATATTTTCAAATTAAGATATAATAAATGTTGTAACCCTTAATCAACAAATGATACAGTTAGTAAGCCTGTAAGTAGCACGGATCCACTTTGTACAACAGATGTACATTGGAAAGGAGTTTTTGAGATGTTCACTCCCCCAGGGCTTCCATTCAATCATCGAAAAAACCACAAAGGAATTTTCTATGAATGTTATGACAAGAAAACATATTCCTTGTGTGTACGTGAAAGTGTAGAATGATTGAAGCCACTTAAACTTTTTCAGGCTAAAAGTGTGTAAAACTGTTGAGACAGCAACAAGTTTTACACGGATTCATTGTGCATGAAAGAGGTGCGAAGGTGGGGCAAACTTCCTTCTTTTTCAATATCTAAATCTTCCGAGTGAAGAACGGATAGCAGATGTGTTGCGTCCCCAAAGAAAATGAAACATTTCTTTATTAAGAAAGAAACGAGTGGTTGGTGGGGTAATTGCAAGAGTTGGCATGGGCTCACTGCCTTTTTCAATGATGGTCACCAAAGAATATAAACCAATCAGTAATGTGGCTGTCCGGCTCAGAAAGTGGTTGGTGCTGAGTTTTGATATTCTTTTAACTATGTTCTCACACCCTCTTTATTTTTAACATTTAGCTCACTTCTAACCAAACTCTCTTTTACATTTTACCGCTCAACACAATGAGAAAAACTCAATCGGATGAGTTATATCCCCCACTCTTTGATTTAAAACCCCTCACCCCTCAATCACTCTAGGATTACTTCCTGGGTAGGAAACACTGGTTAACGTGAATCCATGGAAGTTCTGTTTAAGCCCTCACACTGATCCCATGTAAGTCCTAAAAAGAATTATTGCTCAACAATTTAACTTGAACAGTTAAGCTCAAAATATGATAACATTGTCAAAATGTATGCTCATCAAGAATGTGAATGATAATTGAGCATTTGAACTTTGAAGACCTCTCAAAACAAAGATATTGAATGAATGAAATGAAATCAAGAGATTTTTTTTGAGAATCTGATAATGTATCAATCAGATCAAATATCATAGGATATGAATGTGAAATTTTAGGGTATCAAAGAACTTGACAGTTTTTTTATATGAACAAATATAAACAATTTAGCAATGAATGCTCAAAATGAAATGATGATTGTTTCTCTACAACATTGAATTACAAACAAGGGTATTACCTTCGAAAAGTTGTTTCTTTATGAGACACGGTAATAACAAATTCAAATGAAGTACTGAACCGGTGTGTGTGAATACTTGACAGTATATAAACAAGATAATACACAAGTATTAATCTTGGGAAACACACGGTCCGTTAAACATTAACGTTCAATTATGAAAAACATTTAAAATCACACTTCTAAATTCATGAAAAGTTTTGAGAACCAGAAGTGGTTTGAACATTTAAGAAAAACATTTTTCATGCTCGAAAGTTGTTCTTCTTTCAAACAATCAGAGATCTAGATCAAAAGATACTTACAATTTAGCTCCCCCTCAAATCATGATAAAATGATTTATATATTTAGTTAAGCTCCCCCTGGATATTTGCAAAATATCCTTGTATTTAAACATTGAAGACCGATTTCTAAACTGATGTTTTTAGAAGTCTAAGTCTTTTAACGTTAAAGATCGGGTCCTGATCTGTTGTAATCAGAAACCATACTCTTTGACATTTAAGAACGGGTCTTGAACTGAAATATTCTAGACCCTTTGTCTTAATCATTGAAGAATGAGTTCTAAGTTGTTGTACTTAGAAGTCAACAATCTTCCTTCCCCTAAACCTGTGGTACCTGCAAAACATATTTGTCAGGTTTTGGTACCCACTGGTATTTGGGTCCTGGTAGGTTAGATTTAGGAATCTACTTCTCATTAGATTTACCACTTTTAATTACATTTTTCTGAGAAGTAATTCTGTAAGTTTCGCACCAGTTATGAGCAGATTCTCTTGGGACAAAATCATTTTCTCCACAATAAGAACAACAAATCTTCTTTTGAGCAATCCTGATCAAATGATTTGCAGAGTAAAACATATTACGTTTACTAAAAGATTTACCTTTGTGTGCACTATTCTTCTTAACATTTGATGTGGATGCGAATGATTTGTCATGCTTCTTTTCTTTGTCATCAGGAGAACCTTTCACTCTCCATACCATCTTTACTTTCTTAGAAAAGTTCTTCTCAAGAGATGTTACATAAAATCTTGCTGGACTATCAACAAATTTGTCATAGAACAAGTTAGATGGACGAATCTGATTTGAGTTAACAATTTTTGATTTGACACTTTTTTTCTGGAAACTTTTTCATGAAATGAACTTGAAGCAGTTTTGAAAGAACAAACTGATTCTGTTGAATTATCAAAAGGTGATTTATTAATCACGTCAGCAAAAATCTTCTCTGACAATTCAACATTTGCAACATCAAGTTGTTTAATCTTTTTGGACAAAATGTTTCTTTCATCAGAAAGTGTGTCAAACTTCTTTTTCAAATCAGATTTTGCCATCTGTTCTTTTAAAATGTCTGAAGATAGAACATATATCTTGGATATGAGCTTAGATATTTAGATTCAAAGATTTGACGTTCTTGCTCAAAATCTTTTTCAAGGTTCTTGTGCTTTTCAGATATTTCCTTGAAAATCGCAGCATTTTTCTTTTCAAAAATTTTCCTTTCCGCAGACTTCTTCTTTTCAAGTATGTCTTGTAATGTAGAAATCTGCTTAGGATGTTCAAGATTTTTATTTTCAAGAACTTTTCTCTCTTTAGCAAATGTATCCCATTCAGTTATAACAATCTTTTCAAATTCGGATACTTGCTTCGAGAGTTTTATATATCTTAGCTCCAAATCCTTTTTCTTTTGAGAATCTTTCTTAGAAAAGTCAGAAAGCTTTTGAGTAAAGACATTCTCCAAATCAACTTTGTCATTATTTGCATTAAGATTTTTCATCAGATCAACATTTTTAGCTTCTAATGCAGAAATTTGATCTTCAAAAGCTTTAAACTTGATGTGTAGATGAACTGATTCAGCTTTAAGTTCTGATGTCTGTTGTTTAGTTGTCTTAAGCTAGCTTTGAAAATTGGTTATCTTTCTTTCTTTCAATTTGATTTCTTTCTCTCTTGCCTTAAGGATATTCTCTTTCATAGTAATATCTTTCTCTCTTATCTTAATGATATCTTCTTTCATTTCAATTTCTTTCTCTCTTTCCTTAATGATACCTGAAAAATCAGATTTAGCATTAGTAATACACTTAGCACATTAAGAAGTTTTCTCAGAATTTGAAAGTTTAACTTTAAACTCCTGAATCTGATTAAGATGATCTGAATTCTGAATCTTCAGTTTATCCCGTTCTACTTCTATGACAGGTATTTCAGGCATGTATATTATTGCATCGTCTCTCCCTGATAATATAGTAGACATCTTGATATCTGAAAAAAATTTACATGAAAATGATCGTTAACAAAAATCAGAAATTTTTTATCACAATCAGAAATATGTCCCCCTCTGACATCTTTACTTAATGAGAAGAAATACTGAATAATATTCTTGCTTGAAATGATCGTTCCAAAATATTCAGATAAAAATTTGACTTCACGTAAATCGAACAAACTCGCAGATCACAGTTCACACTACTTCGCGCTAACAGGGTTATGCACGTTTCAGGTTCACGCAAAACACTCTGTGCGCATTTTAAGTTCTCGTTCGAAGGGATGTGCGCGTTTTGAGCTTCTCGCAGATAAGGTCGTGCGCGTTAAGGACATTACTTCTCGCACTTTCTTTGAGCATTTTGGACTTAGAAAAAATTTGGATCAAACAAAACTCGCAAAACACAAACTCGGAGATTAATAGAACTCACAAATCAAAGCAACAAAAAAAATAAGAACACGCAGACAGTTTCATGCGCGTTTCAACTTCTCGCATATCACTATTTGCGCGTATCAAACAGGAACTCGCATGAAACATGAAAATCATTGTGTGCGTTCTTCATTGCTTGAGTGTTCTTTGTCTTGCCTGTTCTTCACTTTGAAGCTTGCGCTTTTTTCGTTATAATCACAGATTCGATCCAAAATCTTTAAAACCTGCAATTAAGACCTGAAAATGCACAAATATGATCGAAATATCAACTAGAACACATTTCTAATACAAGATTTTTTTTAAAAACAACAAAAATTGAGTAAATCGATTCAAACAGTGTACAACATTTTCAAACTGAAAACTCACAAAAATTCAAAATTGAATATGATTCGATGAGAATTTTGTGAACGAACCTAAGCAAGAAAGTTCCTAAAACAGTAATCGATCACTATGGAATCATTGTGTTGCAATAAAATCGATTTTACATGAAAAATTTGATGCAACAGTGATTTTTTAAAATACAATCTACGTGTTTTTCAAGAGTCGAAAATTCAATCAAATCAATGTGTGTTTTAATCCATCTGAATGATTTTTTCTAGCTCTGATACCAATTGTAAGTCCAAATATTCTAGCAAACAATCAAGATTAACAAGATTTGATAGTTATGATCAAGATCTAGAGAGAGAGTAGTAAGAGAAAATGAACAAGTCGTATATCTAACAAACACAATGTGTACAATGTTGCAAGAACTGGTACACCACATGAATACAAATTCTTACAACGAACTCTCTTATGCCTTACCAACTACATATTCAACAAACACTCACACTAATACAAGGGTTTACTTTACAAGACTTGACTATTTTGACTTTGACTTTTCTATACTTAAATCTTGGATACAACAATGCACTAACACAAACTGAGTTTGTTAATCATATGTCTGTGGAAATTTTTGAAGATATGATGAATTCCTCAGATCTTGTCCCAATTTTGAAAAAGCATAAGACTAACTCCGAGGTTTATCAAACATCTGATTTTGAAAAACCAATCAAATATTTACAAAAGACTCTTGAAGAAGTTGCAGATGAAAATTGTGATCTTCGGTTTAAACCTGATAAATCTTCAGAAGAAAATAAAGATCTTTGTAAAGAAATAAATGATTTGAAAAATTATTTCTTTAAAAAGAATTTAACTGAACAAAAGGATTTTGATAAACAAAAATGGAATGTTAGATCAAATCCGGAGTTTGTGACTCTTGCTAAGCCTACAGTTGTTTATTCTTCTTGTTCTGAATTTTTGTCAAGCATTTTTGAAAAGGGAGAAACTTCTGGAATAATTAAAAAGAATTCACTCACTAAGAAGAAGACTAATAAAGTTTGTTTTGGTGTTTCAGATCTGAATGGAAAAGTGGTTAAAGGGGAATGGAGGAAGAAAGTTTGTGATAAGAAAGAAAGTGAAAATGTTTCTGAAAATGTTTGTACTGTTGCTACTAATGATGATAGTGTTACATGTAATAGTTCAATAGCAAATAAATGTCAATTTTGTGCCAATAAATGTAACACTTTTGATAAATCAAAAATCATAACATTTGCTCGTAAGAACTTTATCTGTAATCACTGTGGTGACAACTCTTTCACATTTTACTCCATTCCTCCCAAAGCAAAGCATATTAAATGAGTTTATAAAGCTAAATCTGACTCTACCTCCGCAACACAACACATTCACAATTTCAAAGCTAAGTCTACTTGTTAGCTCCATCTACCAAGATTAGAAGTGTTGAATATAGGCCAAGTATAGAAACTTCAGTTATCTACTAAGTCACCACAGAAGATGCAAAGCTCAGAGGTTACTCTGCAGAAGATGTACCCGAGGTCAAACCTGATGATGATTCTCAGATCACAGAGCCTCTGTGAAGGCTAACCTCTAGAGAACAATGTTGAAGCTTTTCACAAAGATAATTCAAGACAAAACCACGTGCAGAACACGTGAGGCCTGCTGTACGAAGATCCTCAAGATCAAATTAATGGGCGTCCCACGATGTTTTACTTTACAAGTGGCATTCCTTATATGGAATGTCAGCTATTGTCTTGTCATACGAGGTGCAAACTCCCTGTATTATATATGAGCACCTCCTTCTTTGTCTACAGTAAGCGAGCACACACAATAGAAAATAGAGATTGTATCTTCCAAGAGAATATTTGCACATACCAGTGCGTGTTCTTGATGTTCTACAGTAATCAATGAAAAGTTGTTTGAGTGATTATCTCGTAATATTTTACTTCCTGTTTATTGATTTACTTCTGTGTTTTCTACCTTGCATGTTCTATCTTTCTTACACATCTTAAACGCTTCCGCACTCTGTTTAATTAACCTGTGTGTAGTGAAAGGTTAAATCAAGTTAAAGAACATCATAACTGGGATCAACAATTGGTATCAGAGCAGACTTTGATTCCTAATATCAAAGGATCCTGTTCTATACTTGGTTCCCACAATCCAGGTAGTAGTTAAGAGTCCGTTCCTTCATTTTGTTCTCCACTCATAAACGTACTATGTTCTTTGGAGTCATTTCAACCAGTTTGAAGTAGATTCAAAGGCAAGTGTGTTTAATCCTTTGAAGACAGATTCAAAGCTCAGCTAGTTATTTGTCACTCTCCTCATACCAGAAATTCTTTCGTACTTACTCATTCCTTATCTTTCTCAAAAGACCCCCTCATACTCTGTTTTCGATTCTAAAATGGCAAACACTGTTAACTAGTTCAGTGCAAGATCTCAGTCTAAGCCTCCCACTCTACTAAGAGATGAATATCCTCAGTGGAAGATCAGGATGGTGCACTTTCTTGAAGGTGTGGATCCTGGTCTGGTTGAGTTTCTTCACAACCCTCCTTTCATCCCAATGACAACAGTTCCTCGTGTTCCTGCCACCGCAAATACCCCTGAAGTACCTGAGTATCAACATCCCAAACCAATTGTCGAGTGGTCTGAAGAAGAAAAGGCATTGCACGAACTTGCAAAGAAAGCCAAAAGACTAATCATAATGGCTATCCTAAACGACATCTTCCAGTCTCTTGATTCTTGTGAAACATCAAAGGACCTATGGTTAGAGCTAGAGAAACAACTTAAGGGTGGTGCTAAAACCCTCAAGAACACCAGGGCTTTATGCATATATGAATACTTTGCATTTAAAGCTCTGCCGGGGGAATCCATTCAAAGCACTTACAACAGGTACAACTCCTTGTTAAACAAGTGCAAGAGGTATGGAATCCACAGAACCACTGAAGAAAACAATGATAGATTTCTTCAAAGTCTGAATGATGAATGGCTTCATCTAACCATGTCCATGCAATCCACGTTGGATCTTGATGTATGGTCCATATCTGATCTCTTTGGAACACTAATTACCAAGCGAACAGAATTTCCAATTTGACAACCTTTGTCGGAGGTCCTCTGGCTCTTGTAGGAAGTGCCTCTGAAGGCAAAGAGAAGGGAAAGAAAGAGAAGGCAGTTGTGGATGCACAGAGGAAGAAAAAGAAGAAAGTGTTTGTAGCAGAGAGTGAAAGTGATGAAGGATCTGAGGAGGAGATTGATATGGTTGCTCTGGCCAAAACGCTGGCCCTTATGACCCAACAATTCAATCGTGGTCTTAAGAAGTAGAGTACAGAGGAAGAGAAGAAAGAGATGACAGAAGCAGAGGATATGGTGAGGTAAGAAAGTATGGAAGAGAAGAGTCTGAGGAGCAAAGGCAAGAAGAGAGGAGTGGAAAGAGATCAGACGGCAGAGGTGGTGACAAATTCCCAAAGCAAACTGAAGGCTGCTTCAAATGCAGGAAACCAGGCCACTTCGCCGCAGAGTGCAGGTCTTCTGCCAATAAAGGGAAATCCACAAGAGACGCTGCTTTTTACAAAAAGAAAGCAGAGTACTATACTCAGAGATCCCTAATGGCAGAACAAGAGAACCTTGTAACCGACGAATCCTCTGATGAAGAGGATAACCCTCCCTTCTGTGGAATGGCAGAAGTCCACTCTTCTGACAACAAGAGTGAGGTATCCACTTCTGACTCTCACAACTCGGACTCTGAAAACAAACTTCTTGAAATACAAAAAGATCTTGCTTATAAAAACACATGCTCAGAAATTGAGAAAAATCTTGCCTTCTTTGAAAGAGAAACTAGGCTTCTTACCCAAGAGAAGGACAAGCTTTACCTTGAAAATAAATCTCTTACCTCTGAGCATATTTTAAACAAAAAGAGTCTCAAGGAGAAAATCTCAAGTCCTGACCGAGCCTTGAAACAAAAGGTCAAAGAGCTAAAGAAATGTTAGAGTGATCGATTAAACGCCATTTCTTTGAAAAACTTTTTTCAAAAAGAAAGAGAAGTTCTTTATCAAGATCTGCTCAGAAGAGATATTAAAATAAAAAAGTATCAGGATGCTCAAAAATTCCATGAAAAAGTCAACACTCAAATTGGCAGAAGAGGTATAGGGTTTGATGATGTCGATCCTTATACTGGAAATAAAAGAAACAAATCATTAGCAAACATCTTTTGCCCTGGAAAGTTTCTAAAACCAAGTTTTCCAAACCTTCTATCCACTTTTAAGAGGCGAAAAACATCTGAAGGACCACATCTGAGGAATCCTCTGCAGATGGCAGATACATGGTATGAAAACAATGACTTGCCATCTACGCTCCCATCAAAGAGAAATTCTATTCCAAAGAAATATCTGTCTCAAAAACAAATTACAGTCTTCAGGTTTGGTCATCTAGAGACACAAACTCAAATGGCTTTTATGTGCATGATGACTCCTGAAAAGGAACTATCCTCTAAAGCACCAGAGTTTGTGTCATACCAGAAGAGGTATTTCTGGAAAATGACTTGAGAAAGACCTATGAAAATCACTTTTTTAGTCATCCTGATCTTATCCCTAAAGTAAAAGAAATCTTTGAGCAAGATCTTCTAAGCTGTCTAAGTGTTCCTAAAAAAACACCATGCTTTTCAAAAGAGATAAATATTTCAGAAGGCACCAATGGACAAAGCAAGGCACTTACAGAAGGACAGGATCTCATTCACAGAGACTTTCTCGATTCAAACTCCGAGTCAGAATCAGAATCCTCTATCGACTGTCAGACAAGTTCTGTGGAACTTGAGATAGTCCCCTATGGTCCAGAGAAAAGTAAACTTACCTCTGGCATTCTTAACAGAACAGTTCTTCCCAAAAGGAAAACCACAGGTATACTTATCAGTCCCGATTTCCTGGACATATGCTTACAAACAAAGACTTCTCTTGAGCTTGAAAAATCTAAAACTGAAAAGGACAAGATCTCTCATTTTTCAAAAACCATTAAAACCATTTCAAGAAAAACTCACTTGGCAACAGAAGGGTAAGTGTCCTAAAATTGATGAACTTGATGCTTCTGTTGCAGTGAAAGCAAGGAAAGAAGATCAAGGAAGAGTACAATCTCAGAGCCACTCAAGTAGAGTTTTTGAAAAAACTCAACCTAGTTTAGATAAAGCTTTCTGTAAAAAGAAACCCAAATCTAAAATGGGTTGTAGTAAAATTTGCTCTGTACCCTCCTTTGACAATTTTAATGAAATTTTCAAGAAGTTTGCCTCTAATGTTCCCTATTGTAAATGTCTTGATCTTATGCATGCTTTGAATCAACATTTCTCGAGGCCCTCCTGTCTTATATCTCACCCCAAACCCAAGAATGCAAAATTCAAGGGTGAGAAGAGACAATCTGGTACCTCTGCAAATGAGGATAAACCCAAAACCAAAGGTGCTAAGGCATCTTCACAACCTCCTAACAAAAATGGACCCATTTGGAAATGGGTACCTAAATCTCTCTAATCTGTCCACAGAAGAAACATCATGTGCCCATTTGGTACCTAGACTCCGGGTGCTCAAGACACATGACTGGCGACAGAGGATTGCTTTCCTCTTATAAAGAAAAACTTGGTGGAGGATTTGTAACCTTTGGAGATAACAAGAAAGGTCAAATAAAAGGCTATGAAGTCATTGCCAAAGGAGACATTGATGTCAACAGAGTTGCCTATGTGGATGGCCTCAAGCACAACTTACTGAGTGTAAGTCAACTCTGTGATAATGGACTCGATGTGATGTTTAAAAGACAATACTGCTCTCTGTTGAAGGAAGATACCACCACAAAGCTTCTGCGAGCCAAAAGACGAGGTGACCTATACCTCATGGACTTCAAATCAACTAACAGAGAAGAAAACCTCTGCTTAGTCTCAAGTAAGAATGAAGAAGCTTGGCTCTGCCACAACAGGGAAGCTTGGCTCTGCCACAACAGGTTCTGTCATCTAAACTTTCACACACTTGACAAACTTGTAAAACTAGACCTGGTAAGTGGACTACCAAGTATTAGATTCGACAAGGATCATCTATGCTCTGCTTGTGATATGGGCAAACTTAAAAGGGCTGCCCACAAAAGTCAGTCTGACATATCTTGCACCAGACCTCTGCAGATGCTTCATGTTGACCTCTGTGGTCCTATATCTGTGCAGAGTCTTGGTGGCAAGAAGTACATCCTTGTACTCATAGATGAATTCTCTAGATATACTTGGGTTGAATTCGTTCGAAAGATATCAGATGTTCCTGAAATACTAATCAATCTTATCAAGAGAATACAAGCTCTTTATGATTGCAGGGTACACAGAATCCGAAGTGACAATGGAACAGTGTTTAAGAATTCAACCATTGAAGACTATCTTTCGACAGAAGGTATATCACAGAACTTCTCTGCTGCAAGGACTCCACAACAAAACGGTGTTGTTGAACGAAAGAACAGAACACTAGTGGAAGCCACAAGAACTATGCTCACTGCTTCAGGGCTCTATATTTCTTTCTGGACAGAAGCCATTTCAACCGCATGCTTCACCCAAAATCGATCTTTAATAGTGAAGAGGCATGCTAAAACACCATACCACTTACTACATCAGAGGAAGCCGAACATCAAGTACTTCCATGTCTTCGGCTGCAGATGTTTTGTGTTGAATGACAGAGAGCAGATAGGGAAGTTCAGTCCCAAAGCCGATGAAGCCAAATTTGTTGGCTATTCATCAAACTCTAAGGCATACAAAGTCTATGTACATAAATCCAAACATATACTTGAAAGTATTAATGTTTCATTTGATGACTCTTTTCAGGTGACTTCTGAGCAAATCAGCTCAGGACTCAAACTTCAAGATGAAGATTCTGGTGGCTCATCACGAACAAATTACCTTCATCATCTGTTTGAAGAGATGTTCAATGATGATGGATGTCAGGATCAAATTCTTAACAAGAATAAAGTCTCAGAAACAATATCAAAGAAGTTGCGGAATAACACTTTGATATTCAATGTAACAGTAAACAAACAGTATTTGATTAACAACTTGCAAACTTGTATTAAAATCACAAGATTACACACACAACCTCAATCTTGAAGAACAAGCTCTTTCAAGACGAATTCTACTTCTCTAGAATTAGGATCTATGCCTTGAGGTTGATTCTCTCTAAAACAAAACTTAGAATTAAAAAACTGTTTTTAAACTATTCTGTCAAATCTATACATATACTGAATAAAAAGATAATTACAAAAAATAGAATATCTTCAGTATATCTTGCATAGTTATCTTCAATCCTTCCATGAATATCTTTATTCTTTACAGCTGTCATCCTCTTCATCCGAATCTCCACTTCATAAGCAGCATTAATCATAAGCAGCATTAACTACTAAGCAGCACTAACCTCTAGCAGTACTAACTAGCTAAGCAGTACTAACTTTGTTCAAGCATCACTAACTTTGACTAGCAGTATTAATTCTACTAGCAGTAGTAATAATCAACAGTATTAACTTTGAAGTCCTCTAGCAGTAGTAATTCTGAACTAGCAGCATTAACCATACTTGAGCTTTTCTTCAGTTCCCAACAATCTCCCCCTAACTTGACTTTTAGGAAGAGAAGTCAAGTTCTTCAGATCTGATCTCCAAGATGCTCCCAAAACTCCATCATGGCCTAAATTCCAGTATTTGCATCCAACCCTAAACTCTGATTTATTGTTCTTTGGATAAAATATTTAGCCATTTCTGAATCTGGAATACATCCTAGCTTCTTCTTCAGCATGGCATGAAGCTTTAATATGCTATGGTTGTACACTCTATCCACTAGAAAGTATTCAGTGTGATTCAAATCCAAAGTCTCTGCATATACTCCACTAGTTTCATATAGAGTCCAATTGCTGACAGATTTGAACACATTCCTGATCACATGCTCTACTTCATCAGGCTTGAACATCATACACAGATACTCCATCACCAGTTTTGTAATTGAAATTTCTGGAGCCTTCAGTATATCTGCATACAACTTCATTCCTATCTCAAACATTTCTTCAAGGTCTGACCTAGAGCATGTTCTTACAATCTTTGCCCAAGTATTGAACACCTCATACTTTTCATCCTTCCTTTTGAGCCTTATGTATTCCTTTCCATCCACTATCAATGTATCCCAAAGAATAACCTCAGGAGGCTTAACTCCTACAAGTTCTGTTGAAATTGGTTCAGGCACTTTGTCCATCACTACCATATACATATTTACATCATCTGTACTTGATAGCTTTTTCTGTTTAGATGACTCAGGTGCCCCTTCTTCTTCAACCACCTTCTCAGCCTCTCCTTCAGCTATTCTAGGCTTCTTGGTTGACTTTCTCCTTGCCATCATCTTGGTTCTCTTTAAAGTCCTTAGACTTTCACCCAGAGTGGCTTCTTTCTTTGGTGGTGTTTCTTGCTCATCTGGAAAAGGTTTTTCTATCATGAAATCATTACTTTATTTCATTCTCTTCTCCATCTCCACCCTGGAAGTTTCATTCCCTTGAAGCTTGGTCATTTCAGAATTGTACAGCTCCTTGATCTGCTCAAATGTCATCTTGGAGAACATCTCCTTTCTGACTCCTATAGCACCCTTGAGAAAAATTATCATTTTGTTTCTCTCTTGAGTACCAAGGAAAGTCTTTGAGGGTTGTCTCTTCTTTGCAGCTGTTTTTATCACCACAGATTTCTTCAAAGATGCTGCTTTCTTTTGTGCAAGTTCAGTTGCCAGGCTTTGTTGATAGGCTTCATTCAGTTCAGCAGCTAGAGCCTTTGCCATCTCCCTGTCCTTTTCAACCTGAACTCTTTCTTCCTTTTCAATATCAGCCTGCATCTTCCTGGCCAAAGCTTCATCTGATTCAACCAACCTTTGCTTTTTGACTGATTGATCAGATTCTACCATTTTTGCTTTGCCTTTGTCTTTGTTCACTTTCTTTTCTACATCTGTTTGCTTGATCAATATCCCTTGTTCTTTGATGACTACTCCTTTGGTCTTTGAGGTGACCTTGGGAGTATCATGCTTGGCTTTAAGTAAGGTTTCTGCAATCTCCAGCTCTGTTAAAACTTCTTTCACAGTTTCAGCTGCTTTGCTTATTTCAGCAGTACTAACCATTTCTGCTGCATTAATTGAACTAGCAGCATTAATGGTTTCTGTTGCTTGCTCTGTTACTGCTCCTTGTTCTTTTATCTCTGCTTGCACTGATTCTCTTTCTGTTTCTGCTTCTTGCTCCCCCTCAACATCAAATATCTCCCCCTCACCACCATATTTCATCCCATCAAGCTCCCCATTTTCTGTAGCTTCTTCCATGTTGATCTCCCCCTTTTTGGGAGCATCATACCCAGATTTCCTTCTCCTTAGCACAAATTGTCTCCTCTTCTTTTTCTGTACTAGCTCCATCACCAATTTCTTGAGTTTGGTAATCTGAACTTGTTGGGACAAGATTACCAATTTCATTTCCTCTATCTCTTTGCCTTGTTTAATAACATCCAGGTTGATGTTACCCAATGTCTCCATCAATTCATAGTAGGTATATTTGTCCTCACTTTCTCCAGAAGTGTTACCTTCTTTTGATGGATCATAGGATCTTTTTGTAGTGGAAGTCTTCTGCCTAGCAGAAGCACTATCCACCCCCTTGGTTTCTTGGCACCGGGGACCTTTGAATGATTGCTCATTCAAAGTTGCCATGGGGAAGGTCTTATGTATGTTACCACTGACCTCCTCTGAGCTAGTAGGAGTAGTGGCAGCCTTCTCACCCATATGCCCTTAGAGGGCTTAAAGGCTTAGGGGTTGATGGTACAAGAAGGGAAGGAGCCTTCTTGACCTGTTTCCTTTTGTATGTTTGGGTGATGGGTGAAGTTGGTTTATCAAGAAGAGACTGGGGAATTGATTTAGGGTGGGAAGGTTGGGATTGGCTAGCAGTGGGTTGGTCTAATGGGGGCCTTGACCCTGCTGCCATACCTTCATCAGTTTGGGACACCACCATCATTGTAGAGAACAATGGGGTGTCAACTCCTTCCGAGTCCAGAGGGGATCTTTTCATGTTTGAAAAGACCTTACCTTTGGGAATTTTTGGTACATATACCCCATCAAAATGAGGTATATCCGTCAATTCATGGTTAATAACTTCTTGGACAAACCTGGGGTACATATAAAAGCTCTTTTTACTTCCCAGGTTTGAGACAAGATCACTAAAAAGCATTTGGGAAAAATTATACTTTCTGGCAGTGGCTAAGCATACCAAAGCATAAGCAATGGTGCTACTGAACTCACTCCATCCAGTAGTCTTTTTAGAGATACAATGCATAAGGGTATGGACAAAGAAACGCCATTGGGGTGAAAATTTTGCTTTTGAGAACTTGAACACACCCAATGGGCCTCCATACCCCATTCTTGTAAGAGTAGCAAACAGTTCATCATTAGAGATAGAAGTTATACCAGAGGCATCGTCTAGACGTAGACTGATGCGAAGTACCTCTTCAGTAACTGTCAAGGGTTTGTCACACACCCTTGTTTTGATCATTTGCACACCATTCTCAGTAACAATGGTGGCATTTGCCCAGAATTGCCTCTGATGCTCTATGAAGATGGTAGGAGATAGAGAGAGAGCATGGGCAATATGGCTTGACTTCAGAAAGTCGACTATCTGGTGAAAACCTTCAGCTTGTTTTGGCTTTTGGAGCATCGCGATTTCATTGTGCTCGTCTATGAACGCCATGGATGCCATTGACCTTGAAGGTTCTTGCCTGAAAACTTTGAACTTGAGAGAGAAAGGGTTTAGAGCGCAAGTGAACAGTATGCAAAGAGTCGTTATGAACTTTTAGGCGGGCAAAGGGTATTTATAGTATTCGGGACATAAGCAGTAGTAACCAAGAGCAGTATTAACGACAAGCAGTATTAACTACTAGTAGTATTAACCACTAGCAGTATTATCTGAAAGCAATATTAACCACTATCAGTATTAACTGAAAGCAGTATTAACTACTAGCAGTATTAACTGAAAGCAGTATTAACTACTAGCAGTATTAACTGAAAGAAGTATTAACTACTAGCAGTATTAACTGAAAGCAGTATTAACGACTAGCAGTATTAACTGAAAGCAGTATTAACCACTAGCAGTATTAACCATGCACTGGCAGTATTAACAATGCACTGGCAGTATTAAAAATGCACTGGCAGCATTAACAATGCACTGGCAGCATTAACAATGCACTGGCAGTATTAAAAATACTTACACTTTTAAGCTTTGTGAAGGACTGAGTACTGCTTTACTTTTCCTGAAAAAGAAGATTAGGACCACCAAGAATAACCAATATACAGGTATTGAACCACTTTTTAAGTAGGAGCTTATTCAGAGTTGATCATTCCCACACTTGTTACCAAGAAAGTGAATCTACCCACATCAAATGCTTTGGTGAATAGATCAGCAAACTGGTTGTCAGTATGAACCTTTACAACTTGAATAAGTTTCTTTTCATTACAGTCTCTTATGAAGTGATACCTGATCTCAATGTGCTTTGTCCTTGAGTGCTTGACAGGATTATTCACAATGCTAATAGCACTGCTATTATCAATAAAAATTGGAGTGTGTAGAAAGGTTACCCCATAGTCCAGCATTTGATTCTGAATCCATAAGACTTGAGAACAGCAACTTGCAGCTGCTATGTACTCTGCCTCTGTTGTAGATGTAGACACTGTGGTTTGTTTCTTGCACTGCCATGAAACTAGTCTTGCACCTAAGAACTGACATCCTCCAGAAGTAGATTTTCTGTCCAAGTTTGCTCCACCTAGATCACTATCTGAGTATGCAAGTAGGTCAAAGGATGAGTCATGAGGATACCAAAGTCCCAATCTGGGTTGCCCTTTGAGATATCTGAATATCCTCTTAACAGCTTGATAATGAGATTGCTTTGGCCTAACTTGGAATCTTGCACATACACAGATTGGAAACATTATATCTGGCCTAGAGGCTGTAAGATACATGAGAGAGCCAATAATGGATCTATAATGATGAATATCCATATCCTCCCCCTCAAGATCTGCTGTTATCTGCTTGTGTGTCTCCATAGGTGTGCTGGTAGGTTTTGAATCTGAGAAACCAAACTTGGTTAGAATGTCCTGCACATACTTGTACTGACAGATAAAGATTCCATCTGACTTCTGTTGAACTTGGAGTCCAAGGAAAAAAGTAAGTTCCCCCATGGAACTCATTTTGAACTTTTGATGCATTAGTTCCTCAAACTCCTTGCACATGTTGTCTCTTGTAGATCCAAAGATGATATCATCAACATAGATTTGGACCAGCAAGATATCCTTCTTCTTTCTCTTGATAAATAGAGTCTTATCAATGACTCCTCTTTCAAATCCATTTTCCGAGAGATAGGATGACAGAGTGTCATACCATGCTCTTGGAGCTTGATGCAGTCCATAAAGTGCTTTCTTCAATTTGTATACCCTGTCTGGATAGCTTGGGTTTTCAAACCCTGGTGGTTGACAGACATATACTTCTTCTTCAATTGAGCCATAAAGAAATGCACTTTTCACATCCATTTGATAGACTTTGAATTGCATATAAGAAGCATAAGACAGGAATAATCTAATTGCTTCTATCCTGGCCACAGGTGCAAATACTTCATCATAGTCTATTCCCTCTTCTTGTGTATACCCTTGAGCCACCAGCCTTGCTTTATTTCTTATCACTATACCTCTTTCATCTCTCTTATTCCTGAAGACCCATTTTGTTCCTATTGCTCTTTGGCCTTTAGGAAGGTCTACCAGATCCCAAACATCTTGCAGCTTGAATTGCAGTATCTCTTCTTGCATTGCTTCTATCCAACTGGACTCTTTCATAGCATCATGTGCCTTCTTAGGCTCGAGCTGGGATAGAAAGCAAGAAAGCACTGTATGCTGTTGATCTTGCATTTCTTGCAGTCTGCTTTGATTTCTAGTCATCATAGGAGAGGATATATCTCCTATTACCAGTTGTGGAGGATGATTCTTTTGAATTCTGGTGTGATGATTAGGTTCTTCATTAAGTCCCACCTCTAGATTGGAGTCATTCAACTCAACTGGGGTGTTTTCAGCAGCTACTTCTGATTCTTTATTGTCTTGAGTCTCCTCATCTCTACTTTCTTCTTCACTCTGACTTGGTCCAGTAGATGGTTCCTTTTCACAGTCTTCAACAGGATCCACTGTGGGTATGGGAAAGGTCACAGATTTAGACATACTGTCTTGGACTTGGGTAGTTCTTGATTCTCCACTCCCTGAACCTGCATAATCATCACTACTAAAACCAAAAGAGTGAGTTAGTGAATCAATGTTAAATAGCCACTGAGGACCAGACCCAATTGGATTTGGTGTGTTCTCATTACATTTGACATTGTCACTTTCTTCAATTATTCTAGAAGAAGAGTTAAAGACTCTGTAAGCCTTACTCTGAGATGAGTAACCAACAAGAAATCCATCATCTGCTTTGCTATCAAACTTACCTAAGTGAGATTTAGTATTGAGAATTGTACAAGAACACCCAAAAGGTTTGAAAAATCCAATAAAGGGTTTTATTTTATTTAAAAGCTCATATGGGGTCTTGTTCTTTGGCTTGACCACTAGAACTCTGTTTTGAACATAACAGGCAGTATTAACTGCTTCAGCCCAGAAGGTAATTGGCAGTTTTGAATCAGCCAACAGAGATCTAGCAGCCTCTATTAGTGTCCTATTTCTCCTCTCAGCAACTCCATTCTGTTGAGGAGTCCTAGGGGCACTATATTGTCTCTCAATGCCTTTCTCTTCACAAAAGGTGTTTGGATCAAGATTTTTAAATTCAGTCCCATTATCTGATCTAATGACTTTTACTTTTTGATTAGTTTGGTTTTCAATTCTTAGGATAAAGGATTTGATCAGTCCACTTGTCTCATCCTTAGTCCTTAGAAAATATACCCAAGTAAATCTGGAGTAATCATCAACAATAACCAAGCAGTAAGCTTTCTTGCCTATACTCATAACATTTGTAGGACCAAACAGATCCATATGTAGTAATTGGAGACAAGAAGAAATAGTGTTTAACTCTTTGGTCTTATGAGAAGTTTTGTGCTGTTTGCCTTTAATACAAGCAACACAATGATCATCACATGAAAAGACTTTTGATGGTAAACCTCTTACAAGGTTGTTTTTAACAAGTTTGTTCATAGTTTTGAAATTCATGTGACACATCCTTCTATGCCAAAGAGAGGATTCATCCACATAAGCTTTTGAAACAAGACAATTTATGGATGAATCACTATCAACACTGTCCATATCTAGACAATAAACATTGTCCTTTCTTGGAGTTCTAAGTAGTATCATTCTTTCATCAACTACCTTGAACCCTGGAGCAAGAATCATACACTCTGTGTTTGTAAATAATATGCTATGTTGTTTGTCACAAACCTGTGATACACTTAACAGGTTGTACTTTAACTGATCAACATAGTAGACATTCTCAAATGTCATCTTACCTTTTGTAACATTACCTTTGCCACTTATTTTACCTCCAGTAAGATTATCTCCAAATGCAACATGTCCTCCATTGATATGCTTGAAATCCTGAAGACATGACATGTTGCCTGTCATATGCCTAGAGCAACCACTATCAACATGCCATATGCTCTTCCCCTTGAGCTGTTGGTTGCCCTGCACATAAGATAAATCAGTTAGTATGAATTGGGAACCCAAGCCAAAGTGGTCTTGGGTACCCCTTTCTCATCAAAATACTTGCATTCTTTCTTGACAAGATTTTTAAACTTGGACTCCTCATTTCTGGAGTACTTTGTCACAATGATAGGCTTGGAAACACTTTTGCTAGAAGCAGTACTGGTTTTAAAAGTACTAACTGCCTTAGCACCACTTGCATGCTTAGTAGTACTAACCTTGTTAGGAGTAGTAAATGTGTTAGCAGCAGTAACTGTGTTGGCAGTACTAACCTTTGAAGAGGTACTAACAGTATTAGTAGCATTAATATTTTCAGCAGTACTAACACTGGTAGCAGCAGTAATGCTTCCAGCAGCACTATCCCTGTCAGCAGTACTAACAGTTTTAGTGCTTCTAGGTACCCACATTTTAATACTTTCTTTTAAAACCTTTTTCCTCATGGGGTCCTTATTTTCAACAGATTTCTTCATCACATGTTTCTTTCCAGCCTTCTTATAACCAACAGGTTTTTGCACAAATCTTTGAAAGTTCATCTGTTGGTTAATAGGATTAAAGAAACAATGCTTAGACAAATGGTTTAACTTTCCACATATGAAACAAGGCTTTGGTCTATTGATTTTACTCAGATCAATGCCTTGTTTTTGTGCCCATTGGTTGTTCCAGTTTCTCTGACTTCCCCTTGGTTTATCATGTTTTTGGGGCTTAGAAGTATTGCATGCACACTGCTTGCAAGGGATAGGGTTCACAACAGTGGTCTGCTTATAATAAACCTTCTTGTTCTTTCCCTCAGTCTTCTCTATCTCATTGGACTTGATCCAATGCTTTCCACATCCCTCATTGGTGATTATGTGGTTTTCTATAGGAATCTCACCACTCACAGTGTTGTCTTTATCCTTGACAACTTCTTTCTCAGTTTTATCCTTAACAACTACTTCATCTAAGGGATCTATCTCAGTGGCTCCCTTAGGTAGGTCCTTCCTATCCTTTGTTTCTAACAAATCTGAACTAGGAGGAATGTAGTTGTTGTTATAGGGTGGTGGTGTGGTATTGTATCCTATTCCTCTTCTCAGTTTATCATGAATCTGAGATTGTAGTAAAGAATCCATAGCTTTAGAGGCATTGGAAAACTTTTCTACATCTAGCTTGACTTTAGCTAGTTCTATTCTTAGCTTTTCACTATCTTCTTTGGATCTGGTCAGTTGAAGTTCTAAGTCATTCTTCTCCCATTTCCAGTAGTTTGTGTCATAAGAGTGTTGAAGCTCATTGGCTTGAAAACCCTTAATCTGCTCTTCAAATCTCTCAACTATCCTCACATAATCTTTTATGTCCTTTTCCAATCTCTTAAGGTCATCACTCATGTTCTGATTGTGATCCCTATACCTTTTAACAGTGTTAATGCAATTTTGAGAACAAAGATTGGAAGTTACCTCTGTTGGGAGATCAGACACCTCTGCCATTAGAGCTTGGTTCTGGATGGCCTCTTCAGCTTGATCACTCCAATCAAACCCCATGCCTTGTTGAGGGACAAGGGCTTGTGCAGAGTTTTTGTTATTATTGAAGCTTCCAGATTGAGCTTGTTGGTGGTTATTGTTTTGAGGCATTCCACTTCTGCATTCTTTAGCAAAGTGTCCCTTCTGATGGAATTTATAGCATTCCACCTTTGACTTGTCAAATCCTGCTCCATCTTCTCTTCTTTGTGAGAAGTTGTTCCTTCCAGTTCTTTTGATGAACTTCTTGACTCTCATAGAAAGCATGGTCATCTGCCATTTAATGTCCATCTCTTCAAGATCATCTGGATGGAGTTGTTCCAAGTCATCATTAATGAGAGAAGAGTTTCCATGACTTGCTAGAAAGGCTTCAAATACAGTTTCAGTGCCTTTCTCTTGAGTTGCTCCATTGGCAGCACTAACTGATTCAGAGTTGGAAGTAGAATAAGTTGATGCTGAAAGGAGTGCAGCATTGTGAACATATCCAGAAGGCCTCTTCTTAGCCTCTACCTCAGATTCAAAAACTCTTAGATCATTATATAGATCATCAAGTTCCTTTTCTTCCAGTTGATCATTCTGTCTGAAAGACACAGTATACATGGTTCATTCATCACTCAGGGACCTTAGAAACTTTCTGTTCAGATCATCTTGATCAATTTGAACTCCCACTGTAGCAAGTTCACCAATAAGCTTGTTGAACCTGTCAAAAGTTTGAGTCATGGACTCATTCTTGGTTGACATAAAGTTCTCATATTGTTGCTACAGAATGGCTTTCTGATTTCTCTTGGTACTTTTGGTACCTGAGAATCTCTTCTCTAGAGCATTCCAGAGCATCTCTGCATCAGTGCAGTTGTAGAACTGATGTTGATATTCATTGGGGATAGCCAAGAGCAAAGTGCTCAAGGCTTTCATCTCTGTCTGTCTAGCCTTTCTTTCTGCATCAGTTTTTGGTGGAATTCTGTTTCCATCTGCACCAATCTTACCTGCTTCAGAAGGACCATTCTCTATGATATCCCACATAGAATAGTCAGTGAGGAGTACGTACTGCTTGATTCTGATCTTCCACATATCGAATTCATTGGGTCTGAGCATTGGTACCTTTGAGACCAGAGTACTGTTTGATTCAGCAAAGTTTTCCATGATGAATGAATAGATGTTTCTGAGAAAGCAGGCTCTGATACCACTTGTCAGGATCAAATTCTTAACAAGAATAAAGTCTCAGAAACAATATCAAAGAAGTTGCGGAATAACACTTTGATATTCAATGTGACAGTAAACAAACAGTATTTGATTAACAACTTGCAAACTTGTATTAAAATCACAAGATTACACACACAACCTCAATCTTGAAGAACAAGCTCTCTCAAGACGAATTCTACTTCTCTAGAATTAGGATCTATGCCTTGAGGTTGATTCTCTCTAAAACAAAACTTAGAATTAAAAAACTGTTTTTAAACTATTCTGTCAAATCTATACATATACTGAATAAAAAGATAATTACAAAAAATAGAATATCTTCAGTATATCTTGCATAGTTATCTTCAATCCTTCCATGAATATCTTTATTCTTTACAGCTGTCATCCTCTTCATCCGAATCTCCACTTCATAAGCAGCATTAATCATAAGCAGCATTAACTACTAAGCAGCACTAACCTCTAGCAGTACTAACTTTGTTCAAGCAGCACTAACTTTGACTAGCAGTATTAATTCTACTAGCAGTAGTAATAATCAACAGTATTAACTTTGAAGTCCTCTAGCAGTAGTAATTCTGAACTAGCAGCATTAACCATACTTGAGCTTTTCTTCAGTTCCCAACAATGGACCCTCTGAAGGTGATCGCAGAGCCTCTGAAGCCGAACCCTCTGAGGACCAAACAGGTACTTCTCTGACTGGTCCTAGTAATGCTTCACCCTCTTCCACTACTGTTGCAGGTGTAACCATCGAGGGGGAGCACTCAGAGGACAATGCAAATCAAGGCCCCAAGCTAAATCAAGAACATGATCATCTTCAAAATACCTCAGAAGGGTCAATACCAGATCAAGGCTCCGCAGAGCTCTCTACTTCAACTCATGATGAACAACCAAGTCCTGTGGCAAGTACGAATGATCAATTTCTCTCAACAGAGAGTGATCTACATCAAGATGAACGTGCTCCTGAGCTAGCCACAAAAGTTTCCAATGATCACTTGCCCCGCATGACAAAGTGGACCAAGAGTCACCCATCTGACAAGGTCTAAACTCGATCAAGTACTGCAAATTTTTGTTATTATACAAATTTTGTGAGTATAATCGAACCCAAAAAGATATCTGAAGCTCTTGAAGACCCAAACTGGGTAGAAGCTATGCAAGAGGAGCTTCTGCAGTTTGAGAGAAACGAAGTATGGACCGTAGTGCCTCTGCCAAAAGGCAAAACGGCTATAGGAACCAAATGGGTCTTCAGGAACAAAAAGGATGAAGATGATGTGGTGGTCAGGAACAAAGCAAGACTGGTGGCCAAGGGATACTGTCAAGAAGAAGGCATTGACTATGAAGAAACCTTTGCCCCTGTGGCACGACTAGAAGCTATAAGAAACTTTCTTTCTTTCGCAGCCCACAGAGGTTTCAGAGTATATCAAATGGATGTCAAGTCAGCCTTTATGAATGGGCAGATTCAGGAAGAAATGTATGTCCAACAACCACCAGGGTTTGAGAGCTCTAAGTACCCAAATCACGTCTACTTTTTGGATAAGGCTCTGTATGGACTGAAACAGGCCCCTAGAGCCTGGTACGATAGACTTTCAAACCTCCTCCTTGCCAATGGTTTCGAAAGAGGTACAACTGATACTACTTTATTCTATAAGAAGAGAAAAGGTGAGATTCTACTTGTACAGATTTATGTTGATGACATTATTTTTGGTTCTACAAATGATTTATACTACAAAAAGTTTGAATCATTGATGAAAAGTGAGTTTGAGATGAGCATGATGGGAGAACTTACATTCTTCCTAGGATTGCAAGTCAAACAAACCACAGAAGGAATTTTCATAAATCAATAAAAATATGTCTCTGACATACTTGAAAAATATAAGCTCTCTGACTCTTCACAAATGAAGACTCCTATGGCCACTGGATGCAAACTTCATGCAGATCCAGAAGGCAAGTCTGTGGAGTGTAAACTCTACAGAGGCATGATAGGGTCTCTGTTATACTTAACCGCAAGTCGACCCGATATAATGTTTGCCACATGTCTCTGTGCAAGATTTCAAGCTAACCCCAAAGAATCTCATCTTTATGCTGTCAAAAGAATCTTCAGGTACCTAAAAGGGACCAAGAATCATGGTCTCTGGTATCCGGAGAACTCTAGCTTTGATCTTGTGGCTTATACAAAAGAGTACCTCTAGAAGTTGTCAATTCCTTGGAGGGAAACTAGTGAGTTGGACTTCCAAGAAACAGAATTATGTCTCGACCTCTACGGCAGAAGCTGAATACGTTGCCGCTGCTAGTTGTTGCTCACAGGTTCTGTGGATGAGAACCCAACTCAGAGACTATGGTTTTGACATTGAAAAAATCCCCATCCTCTGTGACTCCAAAAGTGCCATTGCGATCTCTGTCAATCCAGTTCAGCACTCTAAAACAAAGCATATCGATATCAGGTATCACTTTCTGAAACATCATGTGGAGCATGGGACAATAGAGATGTACTTTGTGCCCATAGATTACCAACTTGCCGACCTTTTCACGAAGGCATTGGATGAGAAAAGAATCACTTTTCTAGTTGGCAAGATTGGTATGCTTAACATGAGTTAAACCACAGAGCCTCTGTACCCTTGCACAGAGCCTCTGTTGTACATATTTCCTTTCTGCAACATATTCCATGTTTGTAAATAGTTTCTTAAGTTCTTTTTCTTTTACATATCTCATCTTTATATGATCCAAGCATAGTTGAAAGGGGAGCAAGTCAGTTCTAATATCTAGGGGGAGCAAGACCGTTCTGTGCAACATCGACTACACAGTAAGGTTAGTTCATCTGAACCAAGGGTCAAAACTCTTTCTCGAGCACTATGCCCTCAGAAAGATCCCACTTTGTACCAAATTCTCTGTCAAAACTTTGAAATGATCAAATCTTTGAAAATCCTTCCTTAAAAAGAAATTTTTGGTCTCAGAACCCCCGAGGTTGACCACAGAGCCTCTGCGATCAACCAAAGAGCCTCTGCGCCTCAAAACTGGATATTTGACCGAATGCACTTCTCCAAAAATGAATTCGATCATTTCATCGAACTTTCATCCCTCTTAAGATGCCCTTTTGATAACCTTGCCTATGACCTCAGAAGCCTCTTATTCACAGAGCTTATGTAATTCCCATCACTTGAGAAATTCAGGTCATTTGCTACGGGTTATTTTTTAAACATCACTGTCATGTGAAAATAGTGAATGCCACGCTCATGAGACTAGGGTGGCGCACGTCCTAGATCGTGCACCGCCATCATCTGACGTGGCAATATTGTATTGGTTCGTAACCTGTACCGTCGTTTTTTTGAAACGGCCTCTTATCCGTTACCACTCATTACAGATTTCAAATTTTATTTTTTACCACCTAATCTTTTTACCCTCTCTCTATATATATTAACCCCTTCCATTCCATACATCCTCTTTTTACCTGCTATCCTCTTTCTCTCAAGAACTCTTTTGCAAAGGCTCGATTGTTCTTCTATTTCCATGGCGTCTCACTGATTTTCTTCCAAGAAATCCAAGGGTTCTTCTACATCAAACAACTCGATGTATTCTGAAGCCAAAAAGGCTGATTCCCATTCTGTTGAACAAGAACATGTGCTCACAAGCAGAATTCTCTCCTTCACAGACTATAATTACCACTCCAGACAACTGAACCTCAAGCCAAACAATCACTATGTTGTCTTGGAACCCAAGGGAAACCCTGAGGAAGATGCTCCCTTACTTCAAATCCTAAAAAACCACATCCTCACAAAAGCCCTAACCCTCAAAAGAACCGATATTCCTGAAACTTACATTCAACAATTCTGGTTGAGTGCTAAGCATGAAAAACTGGACCATTACGGCTACTGTGTCATGGGTTATGCCACTCATCCCTCCACTACTTAAATACTGGACCTTGGCATAAACCGCAGAAGGGTCGCAGAGGTATTTGATCTTCCTACCAAGACCCAATTGAACCTGACAAGATACTCTGACGAACCCTCTTACGATGAAATCCTAGAGTTTCTCAGGTTCATAGGGTACGCAACACCAATCTCCAGAAGAACTGACTTCAGACGCCAGAACCTTCCACCTCTGTGGAAAATTGTCTTCTCCATCCTAAACCGCTGCTTGACTTGCAAAGTAGGCAGTCCTGACCAATCTAGCCATACCATACTCGCAATAATGTATGGTATGTACTACGATTTGCCTTTGGACTATGCAATCCTAATTTTCAGAGAAATCAGAAATGCAGTCATAGCCAAACAAGAGGACCAAGCCCGAGGCACAGAGCCCAAAAATCTTGTCTTCAACATGTTTTTTGCAGTTCTGCTAGGAGACGCTCTGATAAGAGAAGGGAAGTTACCTGCAGAGGGTAAGATGATAAAACTCTATGACATGAAGTCGCACAAGCCTACTGTTCTAAAAACTGGGTATCTTAGAGGAAGACCTCTACCAGCCCGTATTTTGCCCTACATGGGTAGTGAAGAAGGGGTTAGGACTTACATTCGTGGGCACAGGACTCCTGCACCGAGTCCTGCAACCCCCCCACGTGTAGGATTCCAAGTGGTAGAAATAGTTGTGTACCGTAGGACTGAGGTAGGCGAGGGAGTTGGAGTTGAGATAGCAGAGGAAACTAAAGTTAGGACAGAGGTTGTAGTTGGGGTGGGGGAAAAGAAGCAGAAAAAGAAAAGGCAACCCAAGAAGAGAGTCTCAGAAGAAGAGACTCCAAAACCACCCTCAGAGGTTGCCAAGCCAAAAAAGAAAGGTAAGAGTCTTACCAAAGTAGCAACCTCTGAACATATCACCCCACCAGAAGTGAATGAACCTGTAGATTAAGAACAACCTCTGCAGAGGAGAAGGAGAAAAGCTCACATCATTGAGAGCTCTGAAGAACGACCATCTAGCCCTCTCCAAGTCGCAATGGACATAGCTAAGGAGATACAGAAGCAGCACTCTGAGAACTTAGGCGAAACCGCAGACATTGAAGTGCAAGATGTTACGGGGCTTTCAAGCTCTGATGATGAGGGTACCAAAATCTCGGAGAAGGAGATAGAAGAAAAATATGCCATTGGTACACAACCTAAACCAACTCCCAGTGCAACCCATGTTACTACCCCTACAGTTCTAGTGCAGAATGGTATTGAAGAAGGACCACACAGTCCGAACCTAACCCTAACCAGCCGGACAGAGGATATTCCTTCATCCTCTGTGCCACTTCTATCTGGGGAACCAAAATACACCCCATCCTCCCAACAGGATGTGGGTGCAGACATAGGTGTTCATTCGCCCAAGGACACAAAACATACGCACGCAGAAGCATTCGTTGCCTCTGCCACACACAAGTGTGACCCCTAAACCACCTCAGAGTTGGTGATGCGAGAACGCGTTGGTTCTATGATTCTAGAACAATCACAGGATTCTTTCAAAAAGGATCTTGAAGGAGTCTCTAAACCCTCCTCCAAGAAACTTCTTGACAGAACTTCCATAGATACTTCCTCTGTGGAACATCGAGGATTGGAAGGAAATCCTCGAGAGCTCAACATATTCACAGGCTCTGAAGGTGCCAAAGACTCGTTGGCTAAATCTAGAAAATGTGTTGTTCCAGAAATCACCTCTGACACCTTTGTCACAAAGGGAGAGTTTAAAACCTTTGCTGACATGGTGTTCACAAAACTCGACGAGTTGAAAAGCTCTGTCTCTGTGGATTCTCAAGCCAACTCTCAAATCCTTGCAGAAGCTCTTAAGGCAAACACATAAGCTCTGAACGACCTTCGCCAATCGTCAATTCAACAATCAGCAGTGATCACTAAGCTAACAACCACATGTGCGACTCGAGATGATCTAAAGGCACTTGGTAAAACAGAAGAAATTCCAAAATTTTCTGCCCAAATAGTTGAGTCACATGTGGATGACCTAACCAAACTTCGAGAAGAAATCAAGGATATAACTCGCAGTGTTATAGTCCCTTTCCAACCTCAGGCGTCCACCTCTACACCCCCACCATCACCCTCTGCACCTGACCTCTCTGCCTTTGCAATAAAGACTGAATTAGAAACAATGGGGAGAATGGTTCTATGCAATCTCAACCTCATTGGATCTAACATCTCTCAAGAGGGCAAGAAACTCACAGAGGATCTGAAGAAAACTGTAGTCACGATCAGGTTCAAGTCTGATCTGGATGTCAACAAACTGTCGTTGGCTACAGAGGATGTTATCAAGAAGATGATGAAGCATGTCGACGAAAACCTCTTCAAGTGAAGGAAGAGGAAGGCGCCTGCGACTTGCCAAGGGGAGGCATCGCAAAAGAGGGCTCACCATGATGATCAGGATCGAGATACCTCTGGCCCTGGCCATCATGAGGGGGAGAAGGCTTCAGCAACAAAAAGTTCTGCAATTGTCATCGCCGCCACTCCTCTTCAAGCCCTACCTTTACAGAAGACATCCTCAGAGGTACACAAAACGCAAAACCTTAAGTCATGTGCCTCAGAGGACCCAAAACCGATTTCTCCATTTGTCCAAGGCAAAACCTCTGCAGTGTCACAGAAAGGAAAGGTGAGTGTTGGCTCTGAACATATTGCAGAAGGGCTCACAAAGTTTGTAGAACCTTCAAGCCCCGAGCTTATGCCCACTACACCCACACCTGTTGTACAGTTTCAGAGCCTTAATCCCGTAAACACAGAAGATATATCGGAGAACCCTTTACTGAACAAACAACAGAAAGCCTCTGAACCCGACAGAAAGAGATCGTTCAATCGATGGACGCCATGAGAATTCCAATCCCAAGGCCTCCACCAAAAGAATTCAAGTTCTAAGAGAACATTCACACCTATCTTTACAGCACAGAGCCCGAGGCTGTATTCTTAGCATCGAACTTGCATCCCCTAATCAAAGAGGACATTAGAAGACGTTTTGAGCAAACTGCACAAGAAAAGAATGAAGTGTTCTCTACAGAATATATAAAGACTGTAATAAGGATCTCTCTGCACTCCTTCGCCAACAAGTCAATCATGTATGCTAAGAACCTCTGCACCTACGACCTTCCTCAACTACATGCCTTCATAGAGCAAAGACTTGAAAAGCGAAAGGAGTACATGAAAGCAAATGGCATGATCAAGGAGGTGATGCGCGAACATGGAAGATATCGTAGCAAAATGGATTTCGAGGTACCTCTAAAAGTCGGAGTTGAGAAGCTATCGATCACCAAACCAAATGACCAATTCCCCGGAATCGAAAATGTTCCATCAAACTCTTTAATCACAGAGCCTGAGTTCGGATTCATTTTCAAAGACGATGATGGGCTCAAAAAGATATACAGGCCAAATCAAAGTCACAAATACTCGAACAACACTCTGCTGAAGATAAAGAACACGATTTTGAGGAAAAAGGGCACAGAGACTGTACAAACGAGACCTGCAGAGACAATGATCGGACAGATTGATGCTCAATTGAAGTACAAGGAACTCATTCTATCGATGAAAAGAACTCTAGCAGAAAGCTTCACCAACCCGATAAATGATTTTCCCCAATGACTTCTGTAATCTTTTGCTGTTAATTCATGTATTTTTTATTCCTAATGTAATTTCCTTTTGGAATTTTCTTTTATGAAAGAATATCGATTTTTAGAGGTTGAGTTCCTTTCACCCCTTTTTGTTTCTAGCTTTGCCAACACCTCAAAATTCAAAATTTTATTTTTCATCACTTAGGGGGAGATTGTTAGCTCCATCTACCAAGATTAGAAGTGTAGAAAAATAGGCCAAGTATAGAAACTTCAGTTATCTGCTAAGTCACCACAGAAGATGCAAAGATCAGAGGTTACTCCGCAGAAGATGTACCCGAGGTCAAACCTGATGATGATTCTCAGATCACAGAGCCTCTGTGGTCACTCACAGAGCCTTTGTGAAGGCTAACCTCTGGAGATGAATGTTGAAGCTTTTCACAAAGATAGTTCAAGACAAGACCACGTGCAGAACACGTGAGGCCTGCTGTACGAATATCCTCAAGATCAAATTAATGGGCGTCCCACGATGTTTTACTTTACAGGTGGCATTCCTTATATGGAATGTCAGCCATTGTCTTGTACTACGAGGTGTACACTCCCTGTATTATATATGAGCACCTCGTTATTTGTCTACAGTAAGCGAGCACACACAATAGAAAATAAAGATTGTATCTTCCAAGAGAATATTTGCACATACTAGTGCGTGTTCTTGGTGTTCTACAACAATCAATGAAACAGTTGTTTGAGTGATTATCTCGTAATATTTTACTTCCTGTTTATTGATTTACTTGTGTGTTTACTACCTTACATGTTCTATCTTTCTTACACATCTTAAATGCTTCCGCACTCTGTTTAATTAACCTGTGTGTAGTGAAAGGTTAAATCAAGTTAAAGAACATCATAACTGGGATCAACACTACTAATTCTTCAAATAAAAAGGAATTTAATGCTTTGAATGTAAATATGATTTGGAAATGGTTGCCAAAACCAAGATTTGAATGGAGAATTAAGGGCAAAATAGATGATTTTAAGAAACTGAAAGATGCTAACAAATCAGGACGCATCTAGATATGGGTACCTAAAAAGAAGTAATTTGTTCCTTTCGCAGGCCTGTCATTTGTGGTTCATTGATTTTGGCTGCTCAAGACGTATGACAGGATATAAGCACTTACTGCATAACTATGTGGAAGAACCTGCGGGAACAATAAATTTTGCAAACTCTGAGCTGAAAGGATACATCAGAGGACACGACATGCTCACAAATGGCACTGTAACCATCAATAATGTATTATATGTTGAAGAACTTGAATACAACTTGTTCAACACAAGTCATTTCTGTGATAGTTTGTATCAAGTACGGTTTACTATAACTCACTGTCACATTGAGGATCCGGATGGTTCTGAGATATTTTGAGTAGAAAGATATGGTAATCTATATGCGGTGAATTTTCCAACTCTTTCGGCAACACGTTCAGTGTGCTTACTTGCTAAAGCCTCGAAAGAACAAAGTTGGATCTGGCATCGACGTCTGTCTCACAAAAATTTTACAGCTATTGATACGTTGGCGAGACAAGGCATTGTCAAAGGTTTTCCTGAGATGTGTTTCGAGAAGGATTCTCTATGTCTTGCTTGTGAAATGGGGAAGATGAAAAGAAGTTCCCACAAACCAAAGAATAAATCCTCTTGCACAACGCCATTGGAATTAATTCATATGGACCTTTGCGGCCCGATAGGTACTCAGTCAATTAATGGTAAAAAGTATATCTTGGTGATGATTGATGAGTACTCAAGGTATACATGGTTGGAATTTCCGCGAGTCGCGCTAGAATTGATCATTGCCTTCATAATGAAAGTACAAGTTCTGCTACAATTGTCAATCAAGAAGTTGCGTAGCGATAACGGCACATAATTTAAAAATGAGACTATTCAAAGCTATCCCTATCCAGTTGGGATTTCTCACAATTTCTCGGTCGCGCGCACACCGCAACAAAATGGCGTTGTTGAACAGAAAAAGAAAACTTTAGTCGAAGCGACAAGAACCATGTTGGCATATTCTGGTCTTCCATTATACCTCTGGGCTGAGGCCGTTGCAAACGCTTGTTTTACTCAAAACCGGACCATTATGATTAAACGTTTTAATATGACAACTTATGAACTTATTAACAAATGTAAACCGAATGTTAAATTTTTACGCGTTTTTGGGTACAGGTGTTATATTCTTAATGACCGTGATAATCTTGGCAAGTTTGACAAGAAGGCAGACGAAGGCTATTTAATCGGCTATTCTCTAACATCAAAAGCCCGTCGTGTTTATAATCGCCAGACCAACACTATCATGGAGAGCATACATGTCTCATTTGATGAAAACTCTACATTGACTTCTGAACAATATAGTTCAGAACTCAAACTTAAAGGAAAGGATTATGTTCATGTTGGAATAGAACCCAAGCAAAAACATATTGAGTCATCTAACTCTTCAATTTCTACATCTGAGTTAGATCTTTTATTCTTTGATGCTTTTATGGACATCTGTGCAAATTTTGACAAATCAGGTGTATCCGCATCAACTTCAGAGGTTCCCTTCATAACAGATGATTTATCTGGCCCTTCTGAACCTGTCACAACAACAAACTCTTCAGGCACATCTACACCTAATGTTTCTGATAATACTAATTCTGATTCTGCTTCTGCAGATACAAATTATGGACAAGAAGTCCCGAGTACTTCCTTTGTTGCACCAGAATTACTTTCATTAGATACACTAGTACAAGAAGTTCAAACAACTTCTCAGGTTGTTCCTGCGAAAATTAATGAATATAACGAGAAAAACACACAAGTTTCTGTTCAACCTCTCTCTAGCACAACTCGATGGACAAAAGATCACCCTCTTCACAATATTATTGGTGACGTAAATAGTTGAGTGAAGACACGTGCAACATCGGCAAATTTATGTGTTTATTCAAGTTTCCTTAGTTCCTTAGAATCGAAAAAGGTATCTGAAGTCCTTCAAGAACCTGACTGGATCCTTGCAATGGAAGATGAGCTACTTCAATTTGAAGGTAACAAGGTATGGCGGCTAATCCCACGTCCAAATGACAAATCTGTGATTGGCACAAAGTGTGTATTTAGGAATAAGAAAGATAAGGCCGGAGTTGTCGTACGTAACAAAGATAGACTAGTCGCAAAGGGTTACTGTCAGCAGAAGGGAATTAACTATGACAAAATGTTTGTTCCTGTTGCACGGATTGAAGCCATCAAAATATTTCTTTCTTATACAACACAAAAGAATTTCACTGTCTACCAAATGGACGTGAAATCAACATTTCTAAATGGTATATTGCATGAAGAAGTGTACGTTGCACAACCTGAAGGATTTGTTGATCCACATTAGCATGACCACGTATATGTCCTTGACACGGCGCTGTATGGATTAAAACAAGCACCAAGAGCATGGTACGAAACTCTTACTCAATTTCTACTTGCCTCGGGTTTCAAGAAAGGTAAGATAGATACCACTCTATTCCTAAAGAAGCAAGGTGTGGATTTAAACTTTATACAGATTTATGAAGACGACATAATATTTGGGTCTACTAATCCAAAATTCTGTAAAAATCTTTAAAAAATTATGGAATGTCGATGATGGGTGAACTGACATTTTTCTTTGGTCTTCAAGTGAAACAGTCCTCTGACAGTATCTTTATCAACCAGTCCATTATATTTGTGATATTTTGAAAAGGTTTAATATGACTGAGAGTATTGTAATGAAAACGAACATAGATACCGACACACTTCTTGACGCAGATTTAACCGGTAAATCTGTTGATCAAAAAACATACCATAGTATGATCGGATCATTACTGTATGTCACAGCAAGTAGACCTGATATCATGTTTGCTACCTGTTTTTGTGCAAGATATCAAGCTAACCCGAAGGAATCTCATCATGTAGCCATGAAAAGAATTCTTCAATACTTGAAAGGCACTCCCGAGTTAGGCCTTCGGTATCCTAAGAATTCTGGTTTTGATTTAATTGTATTTACTGATGCTGATCATGCATGTTGTAAACTTGATCGGAAGAGCACCTCTGGACCGTGTAAATTTTTAGGAGATAAACTTGTAAGTTGGACATCCAAAAAGCAAAGTTGTGTGTCCATATCCACTGCTTAGGAAGAATACGTAGCTGCTACTAGCTGCTGTTCGCAAGTCCTCTGGATGAAAAAACAATTGAAGGATTTTGGTTATTCTTACAAGAGAGTCCTTATTTATTGTGATTCCAAGAACGCAATCGCCATAACTGCCAGTCCCGTTCAACACTCAAAGACTAAGCATATCGACATACGTTACCATTTCATCAAAGATCCTGTGGGGAAAGGCAATATTGAAATGCACTTTGTTCAGACAGACTATCAATTGGCTGATCTTTTCACTAAACCATTAGATGAAAAGTGTTTTAAATTTTAATCAACAAACTCGGTATGTGGAATATGTCTGCTTGAATTCTTATCCATGATCGGAGGGGGAGATAATCTTACTAATTGCTTAACTGAATGTGCCTATGCGAAGTAAGAACAATTGTTTATATTCTTCAATACTGACTAAGGAGGAATCATTTTTATAATGATTACCAAAATCTTTATTGTTTTGCAGGTATTCTATTGTAACGATGGCTTCTGGTTATTTCTGTTCAAAACCCGTTCTTAACTGTTTTTCTTCTTAAGGATACTGATAAGATACATCTTTATAAGGAGTTTTTACTGTTTGTTTGAGGGGGAGTTAGTTACAAAATTTCACATTCACATTTTTCTAATGATTTGATCTTTTACAGATAATGAGGGGGAGTATCTGATGTTTTGTCAAGGATGCTTAAACTATAATATTCATTTTAGGGGGAGTTAAGATTTCTACGTTAAAGGTATATTATTCTGAATCTTAAACTCTATCATATTTGAAAGATGAACGACTTTCGGATGTGAAAAATATTTTCTTAAACGTTCAAACGACTTCGTGTTCTCAAATGTTTTATGAATTTCGATGTGTGATTTTAAATATTTTTCATATAAGTACTTTCATGTTTAACTGACCGTGTGTTTCTAAAAGACAAATACTTGCGTATTGTCTTGTCTTTATACTTGTCAAGTATTCTTACACACATTGGTTCAGTACATTTTCATTGACTTTGTTATTACCATGTCTCAAAAGATAAATATTTCGATGGTAATACTCCCGTTTGTATTCTAAATTGTTTGAAATCAGATGTCATTTATTATTAATTGTGCTTTCATTGCTGAATTGTTTATATCTTGTTCATATAAACAAATATTCGGTCTTTGATGTCCCAATATTTTTTTCTTCATGATATTTGATCTAATCAAATCATTGTCAGATTTTCAAAACACTTCGCTTGAATTTGTTTCATTCATTCAATTTCAGTGTTTTGAGAGATCTTAAATGTTCAAAATGCTCAAATTTCATTTTTATCTTTAATGAGCATACATTTTCTGATAATGATATCTTGTACTTTACTGTCAAGATAACTGTTGAGCAACAAATTCTTTTAGGGCAATACGTGGATTCACGTTAACCAGTGTTTCCTACCTCAAAAGTAATCCTTGAGTGATTGAGGGGAGAGGGTCAAAAGAATAGAGAGTGTCTCTGTGATGAGGTAAAATGAAAAAGAGAGATTGGTTAGAAGTGAGCTTAAATGTTTAAAAGAAATAGGGTGAGAGATCAGAGGCAAAGAACATCAAACTCTGCACCAAACTTTTTCTGAGTCGGCAGCCACAAAATCTGTCGTTTCACAATTCTTTCATGAACTTCATTGAAAAAGGCAATTAGCCCATGCCAACTCTTGCAATAACCCCACCAGCTACTCATTCTTTTCTCATCAAAAGAATGTTTCAAATTTTAAAGGGGAAGCAACACATTATCTATCTGATCTTCATTAAGAAGATTCAGATATTGAAAAAGAAGGAAAGTGGCCCCAACTTCGACCCTTTCTCATACACATTGAGTCTATGTAATATCTGTTGTTGTCTCAACGGTTTACATACTTTGAGCCTGTTTAAGGTTTAATTGCTTCAATCATTGCTACACTTGCACGAGCACACAAGGAATAAGTTTTCTTGTCTTAACATTCATAGAAAATTCCTTTGTGGTTTTTCAAATGATTGAATGGAAGCCCTGGGCGAGTGAACATCAAAAAGCTCCTTTCCTATGTACATTCGTTGTACATAGTGGCTTTGTGCTACTGACAGACATGATAACTGTTTCATTTGTTGATTCAGGGTTACCAATCCTAATTTGTCTGAATTTGAAAAGATTCGGATGAATACATTTTATGAATTTACGGCAGAATTTTCATATCAGATCAGACGGAGTTCATATTCTCTTTGGGAGAGATTGCTCATATTTTTCCAAAGGTGGAAAATGTCTTTTTCTCATGAAGACTGTGCTTATTTTGTTGAATTGGGGAGATATTTCAAAGACGATGCTGACATTGAAATGTTTTGATGATTTTGATTGTCACAATTCATCAAAAAGGGGGAAATATTTCTAGATTTCAAAGTCAGATTAAAGTTGATCTTATCAAAAAGGGGAGAAATTATCAAAGTTCAATTTTAGAATAGAGCAATGTCAAAAGGAAGTCGTAAAGCTGAAAGAATTCAAGATTAAAATCTGAGTGAAGACTGATGATGATTACTGTGTTGAAGAGATTTTATGAATGCTGGTTGTATTTTGTAACAAATGGGGAGATTGTTGAAGATGTTAAAGATTTGACGATTTTAAAGTTTTGTGAAGAAAGGCAAAGTTGTTCAGCTACCGGCTCAAAAGCTACGGAGCGATAACGAAACAAAAATTAAAAATTAGACGCTGCAAAGTTATCTACAGTCAGTAGGTGTTTCACATAATTTTTCTGTCGCCCGTACGCCAAAACAGAACGGGGTTGTAGAGCGCAAAAACCAAACTCTGGTGGAAGCTACAAGGACGATGCTTGCTTATTCAGGACTACCTCTGTATCTCTGGGTTGAAGCCATTTCCACTGCATGTTTTACACAGAACTGGACGATCATCACAAAACGGTTAAATAAAACGGCATATGAAATTTTCAATCATAGAAAACCTAATGTCAACGACCGTGGCAGTCTTGGTAAGTTCGATAAGTAAGCGGACGAAGGCTACTTTCTCGGTTATTCGTTTAACTTTCACGGTTATGGAGAGCATAAATGTTTCCTTTGATGAATCTCTGACTACGACTTCTGAACACAACAGTTCAAGACTCGGTTCTAAGGAAAAGGCTTATACTCAACTCCGAGTGGAACCCGGTTTAAATGAGAGTAAGTCTTCTGTTTCTAACTCAAACTAATCTACATCTAAGTTGGATTTACTTTTCTTTGAGGCATTCATGGATATCTGTGCTGATTTTGATAAATCTAATGTATAAGCATCATCATCTTCAATGGTCCCTCATACTAGTGTTGATGTTTCTGGACCATCTAAACCCATATCTACTTCTTTAATTACTAATGGTTCAAATAATTCTGATAAAACCAACAATGTTTCTGTTGCTACAGATAACAACTCTGATGCTGAAGTCCCGAGCACTTCATCTGCTATGCCAGAGTTACCTGAATCAGAATTACAAACTGGAGAAGTACAAACAACTACTTATGAAGTTGTACCTGCTATAACTGATGACTATAATGAACAGAATAATCAGATAAACGTTCAACCCCTACTAAGTACTACTCGATGGACAAGAGATAATCCCTTGCACAACATTATAGGCGATATTGAAAGTGGTGTCAAAACCCGTGTTGCGTCAGCAAATTTTTGTCTTTACTCTAGTTTCCTCAGTGCATTGGAGCCTAAGAAAGCTTCAGAGGCATTACAAGATCCAGACTAGATTTTGGCGAAGCAAGATGAACTTTTACAGTTCGTGAGGAACCAGGTATGGCGACTTATCCCACGACCTAAAGTTAAATCTGTTATTGGAACAAAGTGGGTCTTCAAAAACAAGAAAGACGAATCAGGAATTGTTGTTAGGAATAAGGCATGACTGGTAGCAAAAGGATATTGTCAACAAGAAGGAATTGATTATGATGAAACTTTCGCACCAGTTGCTAGGATTGAAGCCATCCGAATCTTTCTATCCTATGCAGCCCATAAAAACTTTATGGTCTATCAAATGGCCGTAAAGTCGACATTTCTCAACGAGATTCTGCATGAGGAGGTATATGTCAGTTAACCGGAAGGCTTTGTAGATTCTAAGTATCCTGACCACATATACGTTCTTGACAAAGCATTATATGGCTTAAAAAAAGCTCCGAGAGCGTGGTATGAAACTTTAACTCAATTCCTACTTGCGTGTGGATTTAACAAAGGTAAGATTGATACTACTCTGTTTCTGAAGAAGCAAGGTGAGGATTTAATTCTTATTCAGATTTATGTAGACGACATAATATTCGGTTCTACAAATCTAAAATTTTGTAATTTTTTTTCAAAAATTATGGAGACTCGATTCGGGATGAGCATGATGGGAGAACTAAATTTCTTCCTTGGTTTACAAGTGAAGCAGTCCCCTGAAGGCATTTTCATCCATCCGTCTAAATACATAAAAGATGTTTTGAAAAAGTTCTATATGGTTGATTGTTCGTCAATGAAAACGCCAATGGCTAATGGAACTCTTCTGGACGCAGATTTATCTGGAAAATCTCTCGACCAAAAGAATTATAAGAGTATGATTGGTTCTTTATTATACTTAAAAACCAGTAGACCGGATATAATGTTGGCTACATGTTTCCATGCTCGTTATCAGGCGAGTCATAAGGAATCCCACCTAGCAGCCATTAAACGGATCCTCAGATACCTCAAAGGCACTCCCTAGTTTGGCCTTTGGTATCCGAAGGAGTCCAGTTTCGATCTTAATGCTTTTACTGATGCAGATCACGCGGGATGCAAACTAAACCATAAGAGCACTTTAGGTTCTTGTCAGTTCTTAGGCGATAAACTCGTTAGCTGGACATCTAAGAAACAGAATTGTGTGTCACCCTCGACTACTGAAGCTGAATATGTCGCTGCTGCGAGTTGTTGCTCACAAGTACTATGGATGATGACTCAACTCAAAGATTTCGGCTACTTTTACAAACGCGTGCCTATTTACTGCGACTCGAAAAACGCCATTGCTATCACTGCTAATAAGGTGCAACACTCGAAGACGAAGCATATAGATGTTCGCTATCACTTTATCAAGGATCATGTAGAGAAACGTGATGTCGAGATGCATTTTGTACAGGCTGACTACCAGCTTGCTGATCTTTTCACCATGCCTTTGGATGAAAAGTTTTTCAAATTTTTGATCAGTAAGTTAGGTATGCTTAACATGTCTTCATAAGTCTGTGATGTTTTCCTACATGTATCTAGGGGAGTTTCTTTTATTCATGCAATTTTCTAGGGGGAGTTCGGATATTTGATTATATCTTACCAAAATCATTCTTATCTTACAGGTTACAAAGATGTTTTCAACAAAGTTGCTATTTTCGCCGGAGAATATGTAACATCGGCTTCTGGATAATTCAGTTCAGAACTCGTAATTCAAAGTTTTTGATATTTTCTAAAAGTTGAACGATCAATCCTAATCAAGAAGTATTTGTTGTTTGTTTTAGGGGGAGAAAATTAAAAGATAGGGAAATAGATTTTTAACTGATATATTTTTAAGGGGGAGAAAAGAGAAAAGAGGAAAAATAACTGTTGTTTTGTGCTAATATACTTGACTTTTTACAGGTAATGAAAAGAAAATATCTGAAGTTTTGTCAAGGGGATCCTAATAGATATTTTTTTTTAAAAGGGAGATAAGAATCTCACATTCATGGTAAGTATTCTTGATTCTTATTCTCAACATATTTGAAAGATGAACAACTTTCATGTATGTAAATTGTTTTCTAAATGTTCAAACCACTTCGTGTTCTGAAAATATTTTATGAATTTCGAAGTGTGATTTTAAATTATTTTCACTTTGGAACTTTCAAGTTTAAACTAACCATGTGTTTCCAAAGATCAATACTTGTGTATTATGTTTCCATATACTGTCAAGTATTCACACACACCGGTTCAGTATCTTTTATTTGACAATGTTATTACCATGTCTCTAAACGACAAATCTTTCAATGGTAATACTCCCGTTTGAATTTCACTATTGATTGAGTATCAAACATCATTTCTATATTTTGCGGATAGTTATAGTGGCCCATAGGCGCGATATGTACCTTGACGTGCTCATTTCAAAATTTCTACATTGTTATTCCCATCATCCTGTGGTTTCAGAATGATCCATAAGAAAGGTGTCTGGATTTGAACCTACACTCTGACCATGCCTCACCGCCTTCAACCTATTAGTCTCCGTTACAAGGTAGAGTGGAGGCGAGGAAAGGCATAAATGAGTTCATGCGACAATGACCCCTATCGTTGATAAAAGACATTATGTCTTAAGTCAACTTGTGCTTATAATGGCTATGGACCAAGATCTACTTTTATTATATGGGCAATACCGATCTACTTTAGTAGATCATATGGATATAGAAAAAGCTTCTCATTTTGATGAACTGAAACCATCTCTTTTCCATTTCTATTTACCCAGTTCATATCTTTAGTGGCTACGGCGCGTTGAGGCACCTCTTCGACGGTTCCCGTACGCCTGGTCTGTCGGCCCACATCTGCTCGTACCGGTCCAAAAAGAGATGCGCTGACAGGTGTATTTAAAAATGTGTTTCTGGGTTCACATATCTAAATATCAGCGAGATAGGGTGCGGTAGGTGGAATGGAAATTCCACTCCACCTTGCCAATTAGCTTCTGGAGATCGGGTTCACACTACCAGTCCAAGTGGAAATTTCAATCCATCTTTCTCGCTTTCGCTGTTTCTGCAAATCAGTCACAAGGGTTCCGAGCATGAGAATGCAAGTGCCGGAATCAAACAATAAGTCCGAACGCCCGAGGACGAAACATAAAATGCTCCGCGGGGAAGTCGTTTCCATCTAGGATAGCGTATTTGTGCGGATTAGAGCGTTCATTGTTAACATGTTTATATTTGTTCATATAAACAAATTTCAATTCTTTGATACCCCAAGCTATTTTTCATGAAAATTGATCTGATTGAAACAGTGTCAGATTCTCAAAACAATTCTCTTGATTTCATTTCATTCATTCATTATTCTTATTTTGAGAAATCTTCAATATTCAAAAGCTCAAACATGAATGATATTTCTTTGGAGCTTACATTCATTTGAGATTCTTATCTATTTTTTTATGTTTATTTGTTAAAGATAAATTATTGAGCAACACTATTCTTTTAGGACAAAATTCATTGGAATCAGTGTGAGAGCTTATCATAACTTCTATGGATTCACAATAACAGTGTTTCCTACCGAAGAAGTTATCCTCGAGTGATTGAGGGGAGAGGGGTCAAAATCAGAGAGTGGGTGTGTGATGAGGTAAAATGGAAAACAGATATTGGTTAGAAGTGAGCTTAAATGTTCAAAAGAATGAGGGTGTGAGATCAGAGTTAAAAGAATATGAAAACTCTGCACCAACTTTTTTTGAGCCGGGTAGCCACATAATCTGTTGGTTCACATTCTTTGGTGACCTTCATTGAATCAGGCACTAGCCCAAGCCAACTCTTGAATTAAACCCACTAGCTACTCATTTTTTTCTTAACAAAAGGATGTTTCATATTTTTTTGGGGAAGCAACACATAATCTATCTGATCTTCATTTGGAAGATTTGGATATTGAAAAATAAGGAAAGTTGCCCTACATTCGAACCTTTTTCATGCACATTGAGTCCAAGTAATACTCTTGTTGTCTCAATGGTTTACATATTTTTGAGCCTAATAAAAGCAATCTTTATGCTTAATTGTTTCATACATAAGCACATTCATACAGAAAATTCGTTTTTCTATCAGAACATTCATAGAATTACCTTGTGTTATTCGATGATTGAATGGAAGAACTGGGGAGTGAACATTACTAAATCTCCTTGTATACTACATTCTGTGTACTAAGTGACTTCGTGTTACTTACATGCATATTAACTGTATCATTTGTTGATTCAGGGTTACCAATCAAATCAGGTGGAGATATATTCTCTTAAGGAGAGATTGTTGATTATCATTTTAGAGGAGATTGTATCAAAGAATGTGTTGAAATTGTTTAAGTTTTGATGATTCTAATATCTCATCATTCATCAAAAAGGGGGAGAGAATTAAAAGTTTAATTTTAGAAGAACGAAAAGTCAAAGTTTTCGCTGTTTTATCAGAAAGTGGGGGAGAAAGTTCGAAGTTTAAGTTCAGAAGAAAGCAAAGCATGTGAAAGTTGAAAAGGGAAGAAATTTCAAGTGTTTCAAAGTCAGATTTCTATTTCTTTATCAAAAAAGGGGAAAGAGAATTCAAAATTCAAATTCTGAAGAAAGTTATACTTAAAGTGATGTTGAAAGGTGATAAAGTTTGAAGATTTCAAAGTTATTTCTGAAGATAATCGTGAAGGAGAATATATTTACCAAAGGGGGGGAAAGATTTCAAGTTTTGAAGTGTGAAAGTTTGTGAAGAAAGATAGAGTAAAAGGGGGAGATTCATTCATAGTGATGAGAAAGTTCAAAGATCAAGTGATGCTTGTTAAAGAAAGGTTGTTCGAAGCGTTAAAGTTTTGAAATTTTTAAAGTTGTGAAAGACATTATGTTGAAGATTTTTCAAGAGAAAGAAGACCTGGAGATTCGTGTCAAAAAAGTTTGAATCTTGAATCCAAAGGGGGAGATTGTTGAGAGTAAATGTTGAATTCAAGATTAAAAGGGTCAAAGTTGTAATTTTGTATTAGTTGTGTTTGTAAAGTAAATGTGTTTGACTTTGTTTGTTTTCCTTGTGTTGTAAGGTCAATCTGTTTGACCATATAAATAGTTTGGTCCATGTAATCTTGTGAGTACGCAGACATAAGAACGATCAGGGACAAACACACACACATACATTTTAGAGAGTAAGAGACTTGTGGCACTTTGTGAGATTTGTGATTAATTGAGAAATCATTGTAATCTTGACCAAATCAATAAACATGATTTCTACATAAATGTGTGTTTGATTAGTAGCTTGAATCTGGGAATCACAGAACAATTCAATAAACTTTACCAATATGACTCTTTGGAGGTTTATATATACGATTTTAAGAATCTAAGGGCAATTATGTTAGATCACAGATTTATTGGATTCAAGATCATCCAATCTGAAGACTGGAATCTGAAGCTAAAGCTGAAAAGTCGCTCTCGATATTAGTCTAATGTTAAGTTTGTAATAATTGTCAAAGTTAATTATTGTGTTAATTATAATATTAAATATTATTACTAAATATCTAAATAATAGATATTTAGGATATTAGATATTTAGTTTAGTTTTGATAATATCTTGTTTAGATATTATGTTGGTTGTTGTTAGGTGAGATACTAACATATCTCAGATCATACAACACACACATAACACACAACAACTCAACATTATCATCGCCCAACATCCAGAGAAGAACCAGAGAGAGAGCTTAAAGAGAAATCTTATTCAATCTGTAATACGTTGTTATTAATCGAACAGGTTGGTTTATCTATCATATTTGTGTTTGTTATCATCTGGTAAAGATCGTGTTCAATCATAGGGACCGACAATTGGTATCAGAGCTTAAACCAGATTCAAATCAAATTTTTAAAGAACTCATTGTGTTCTTCATCTTCAACATTGTACCATCGATCAAAATCTTCAAACAATGTTTGTTTTTGAAATCAAAAGGTTATAAGTTGTTGTAGTTGATAAGGCGATCACTTTGTCAAGTTTTCGTACTGTAAAACGTTTTCTAGATTAGTGTATTTGGGATTAACAGAGCAGATTAATCGAACAAGAACACACACCGGTCGACACCGGTTACACGCACTCCGGTCCGAACACACCGGTCTCAACACTGGTCGAAGACTCCACAACGGTCACACTCACATATACAATCCGGTCAAAGTAGACACCGGTCGTAGGTCCGGTCAAGGATCATACCGGTCAAGGCTCCGGTCGAGCATCACTCCGGTCAGCAGGACCCCGTTCGAAACAATCCACACTTGTTTTGCACCATCAACGTCTCGCACAAAAGTTCTTTCGCGCGACCAACTGCTTACGCAATCTTCAAAACGCGCGACCTACTTCTCACGCAAACTTTGTTTTGCGCCAACCTTTACTCGCGCAAAGTTCCATTTCTCGCGACCCATTCCTCACGCACAACTCCTTTTTGCGCCATCTTCTTCTAACGCAAAGTTTACTTTTGCGCCACCTTCGTTAAGCGCAAACTTGTGCTTTTGCGCCAGTTCCAGACTTAGTCTTATTATTCAGTGTTTATCTGATTTTATCTGGACTAACATTCAGTGACAAGTTCTTATTGCACATTAACCAAACAGGATGACATCAAGAGAAGCTCTAGCTATCGGAACTGACACAAAGCCACCAGTACTCTTCAGGGGAAAGTATGAACAGTGGAAAGATCGGTTCATGGACTTCATAGAAAGACATGATTTGGGTGAATTAATCAGGAAATCTTTAGAGGAAGGAGTTATGCCACCTGTTATGAAGACTCGCACGGATGGAACTGATGAGATAATATTTCAACTTAAGTTTCATGAACTGATGATAGATTAGCAAAGTCTTTCATTCTTCAAGGCATTACTAATGAAATATATGTGAAGATTGACAACTACAAAGCTACAGGAAAACAGATATGGGATTAGCTAGAGAAAATGATGCTTGGTTCAAAAGTTGGAAACCAGCTCAAGATATCCAACTGCCTTAACAACTATGAAGAGTTCAAAGGCAAAGTGGGAGAATCTCTAGCAGAAACATATGACAGATTTGTGACCTTGCTGAATGAGTTAAGCAAGAACAAGGTCAACAAATCACAGATAGAGGTGAATGTCAAATTCCTCAGCATCCTTCAGCCTGAATGGAAAAGATTTACAAGGAAGATGAAGCAAATCAAAGATCTGAACGATATTCCACTTCATGAGGTATATGAAACCCTCAAGAAAAATGAGGAAGAGGTGGATGAGATCATAGATGAAAAGAGACAGGGTGAGAAGACAGTTGATGATACAATTGCTCTTGTTGTGAAGAAGAAGAAGAAGATGATTGTGTATGAATCATATGAAGTTGAAAATGAAGCGAACTCTGACTCGGACGACTGTGAAAATCTAAAGCAGGCTATGCTTATGTTGACTAAGGCTTTTCAAAATAAGTTCTACAAAAATCCGTGCTCGAACAGTCAGAGGTATTCATCTGGTCCAAGAAACTATGTTCACAAGGAGAGATTCGAAGGAAAGAGATTAGAGGAAAGGAAGCCAGAAGAGAAAAGGTATAAAGCTGGAGAGATCAAACATCCGGAACCTCCAACGTGCTACAACTGTGGTAGACTTGAACATTTTGCCAAAGACTGCGGAAGACCCAGAGTCCGGAACTTCGACTACTACAAGAACAAAATGCTTCTAGCCAAGCAACAGAAGCTGGAAAGGCATTGATGGCAGAAGATGAGTTCTAGCTTGATCAATCAGACCAAGAAGATGAGAATGAAGAGAAGGATGAGACAACACACTTATGCTTCATGGGCAAGTTAGAAATAGAAGGTGAAGTTGATTCTGATGAAGAGAACAACGAAGAGGTATGTGATTTAACTCAATCAGATTTCTTAAATCAAATGCATGCCATGATGACAAAACTCCAAGAATTAGAGTCGAAACTCAATCGTGAAAAGGGTGTCATTAATGACAAAGACCAGTCAATACAGAAACTTAGCAATGACCTTGCTGAGAAGAAAGTATTGATTGAGGTTTTACACAAAAACATTGAAACCAGTGCAAAAGAAAAACCATAATTCTTAAAGATATTTCTGAAACAAATTCTAAATTGAGAAAAAGTGAGTGTGATTTCAAAGAACTTACGAAATGTATTCTTTGAGTTCCAAAGAAAACATATCTTTACTTGCAAAATTAAAAGCATTGGAAGAGAAGTTATACACATTGGGTCAAACTAAACAAACCATTCATCTAAACAAACCCAAAGAGGAAATAGAGAGTTGGGGACTCGGATACGAGAATCCTCACTACCTTAAAAATGGTATATCTAAAGTGCCTGCACTTTATGATTTTACATTTTTGAAACTAGCTCGAAGATACCCTGAGCTTAACATTTTATGGACTGGAATATTTAAAGAGGATAAAGCCAAGGAAACCGAAAAACGAAAGAACACATCTAAATTTCAACTTCCATTTCCTTATGCGAAGTTGAATAATAGCTATAGTGATGTTCAATCAAAATCTCTTTCAAATGAATTCTTTGGGAGTTATTCTGTAAAAGAAATGGAGGATAAGCCTATTGAAGGTAAACTTTATGTCCCTCCTCTCGTTTTGGAAAGTAAAATTTCTGAACTTGAGAAATCTTTAACAGATAAAAGACTTTTGATTGAGATTGAACAAAAAGTGTTTTCAACTGTGCTTAAAAATACTGTTATTTCCAAATCAACTAAGGCTTCAAAATCTGATGATATGTTTGTTTTAACAAATGGAGGGTATGATTTTTTAAACTCTGATGGTGTTTTGGATGATTGTTTTGATCAATTTGATTTTAGTTCCAAACTTCCTAATCCTTCGTCTTTTGTCATGAATTCCTTTGGATTATCAAGTACGTATGAGAAAGGTAAATCATCAACGAAAGTTGATAAAACAGTTTCTGTTAAAACTAAGAATGCTAAAGGTAAGAATAAATCTCAGCATTCACAGAAACCGATCACTACTGGTAACCCAAAGAAGAAGCATTCTTTTGTTTCTCAAAGATCTAATTCAAAAGTCTCAAATATTTCAGATCTGAGCAAGCTAGGAGTTAAATCTGAATGGCAACCAAAATAGAAGATTGACGAGACTGCTAAATCTTTTTCAAGTGTTGATTGTAATAAGACTACGACTAGTAAATATGTTTTGAATGCGAATGTTGCTACTATTTTGAAAACAAATCTTGTCGTTTCTCGCAAGAAATATTCTATGAAGCAATTATTCCAGTTACGTTTGTCTGCTAGAAAGTCTTCTTATTGTGATAAACATAATTATGCTTCTCGTAAAGATTCTGATGTTTGGTTTGGAACATATCATGTACACTCTTATCATTCAAATTCTTCATTTGATTCTCAAAAGCAAAAAGGACCTAAATTTCAGTAGGTACCTAAAACATGTGTTAACACTGTAGGACCCATCTTTAAGTGGGTACCTAAATCTCTTGTTTCGTAATTTCTCTTATGCAGACACGTCATATGTGGTACTTGGATAACAGGTGTTCCAAGCATATGACCGGGCAGAAAGGTATGTTGACCAACTTTACAGAGAAATACTGCGGAACAGTTCGATTTGGTAATGATCAGTTTTCACCAATTATGGGTTATGGTGATATGGTACACGACAAAGTAACGATTAAGAAGGTGAGCTATGTTGAAGGCTTAGGACACAACCTTTTCAGTATAGGCCAGTTCTGTGACAAAGACTTAGAGGTAAATTTCAAGGCCAAGAGGTGTTCTGTTCGCACTGAAGAAGGCAAGGAACTCCTGGTCGGCACTCAAAAGTCTGACCTCTACACAACCAATTTTTCAAACGTCCAGACTGACAAGCAGGTATGTCTACTCTCAAAAGCCTCGATGCAACAAACCTGGTTATGGCATCGACGACTCTCTCACCTCAATTTTCGGTACATCAACAAACTAGTCAGTGGAAAGTTAGTGAACGAACTTCCTGAGCTAAAGTTTGTTAAAGAACATTTGTGTGCAGCCTGTGAAAAGGATAAGATGAAGAGAGATCCGCACAAACCAAAGCCTGAACAGAGTACCAGCTCTCCATTTGAGTTGTTTCATATGGATCTCTGTGGTCCGATGCGAACGCAAAGCTTAGGCGGAAAGAAATATGCTCTAGTTATCGTGGACAATTATTCGCGATACACGTGGGTCAAATATCTAAGTTCAAAAGATGAGACGCCTAATGTTCTCATTACATTCCTGAAGATGACCCAAGTGAATCTGCAGAAACCATTCAAGCTTCTCAGAAATGAGAACGGCACGAATTTTAAGAACAAAACAGTTGCAGAATATCTCGAATCAGTCGGGATTTGACATCAATACTCTGCTGCTCGTACGCCTCAACAGAATGGAGTTGTCGAAAGGCGAAACCGTACGCTAGTCAAGGCTTCTCGAACTATGCTAAGCCAATCTGACTTACCTCTATTTCTATGGGCCGAAGCTGTATCGACTACGTGTTACACTCAGAATCGTTCCATGATACACCGCAGATTTAAGAAAACTCCGTATTCGTTAATCGACAACCGAACACCGACAATCAAATATTTTCATATATTTGGGTGTAAGTGTTATGTTCTAAACGACAGAGAGAGTCTGAACAAGTTCAGTGCTAAGGCGGACGAAGGCATCTTTATTGGCTATTCTTCTACATCTACTGCATACCATATATACTTAAAGAAGTCAAAGAATGTTGTTGAAAGCGTCAATGTTACATTTGATGAAGAGATGGCTTCTGAACACATCTGTTCAGAACCCGTGATAACAGGAGTACTAGCTTATGGGCAAAACAGTCCAGAACCTGTGTCTCAAGCGAACAAATCAGATGGGGCATCAACGTCTACTAATCATTTATCTGATTTAGATTTATTATTTGAACTATTTTATGATGAATTTCTTGGATTTGAAATAACTAAATCTGTTGTGGTTGACAGGATGGAAGACTCAATGACTACTCATCCAAACATTTCAGATATTTCTACTGAATCCGACTCCCCGATTCAACAAGAAGTTGAAGTTCAAATGCCTACTTTGACAGTTGAAGCTGTGACCAATAATGAAGAGACAGAAGTTGTTGAATCAGTAGGATGTTCTGTAAGGACTGATCTATAGACTAACCAAGTTGTACCTACTGAGACTTCTACACCTACTACTTCAACTGAACCCCCCATTACTACTGAACATCCTGTAGAAGATAACAGTGGATTCATATTTGATGATATGGATCTAACTACATATAATCCTCATGAACACAAATGGACCAAAGAGCACCCGATAAGCCAAATCATTGGAGATCCAACAAAACCGGTGCAAACTAGGTATGCTTCAATGAATATGTGTATGCATGAATCCTTTCTAAGCAAGATCGCGCCTACTCGCGTATCTGAGGCCCTTGCTGATTCCGATTGGGTGACTGGAATGCAAGAAGATCTGAATCAGTTTGAAGCACTTGAAGTCTAGAGACTTGTACCCAAACCTCAAGGTAAATCTATTATAGGTACGAAATGGGTTTTCAAAATCAAGAAAGATGAAGATGGTACTGTCATCAGAAATAAAGCATGACTTGTTGCCAAGGGATATAGGCAAGAGGAAGGAATAGATTATGACGAGACTTATGCTCTTGTGGCACGTTTAGAGGCAATTCGGATGTTTCTGTCCTACGCAGCCCACAAGAACTTCACGGTCTTTCAAATAGATGTGAAGACAACATTTCGGTATGGCATTCTCAAGGAGGAAGTCTACGTCTCGCCGCCAGAAGGCTTTGTTAATCCAGAGAAACTGAATCATATGTACGTTCTCGACAAAGCACTTTATGGACTGAAACAAGCTCCTCGCACCTAGTATGAGGTATTATCTAAGTTTTTGGTCAAGTCAGGTTTTACAAAAGGTACGGTCGATACCACTTTATTCCTCAAAAAGAAGAAAGCCGATATCATTCTAATTCAAATATATGTGGATGATATTATTTTTGGCTCTACAAATCCTAAATACTGTAAGAATTTTTCAAACCTCATGGTGTCACGTTTTGAGATGAATATGATGGGAGAGATGAATTTCTTTCTCGGATTACAAGTCAAACAATTTTCAACGGGGATTTTTATCAATCAATCTAAATACATTCTTGATATTCTTCGGAATTTCAAAATGGAAAATTGTAAACCGATTGGTACCCCAATGGCACCTGGTACTAAGATTGGCACCGATCCTTCGGGAAAAGCTGTTGATGCTAGGACTTATAGAGGGGTGATAGGTTCTTTGATGTATCTTACTTCCAGTAGGCCGGATATAATGTTTTCAACATGTTTATGTGCAAGATATCAGGCTAATCCTAAAGAATCCCATGTGTCTGCCGTTAAGCGCATTTTTAGGTATCTGAAGGGGACTGCAGATCTTGGTCTGTGGTATCCTAAAGATACTACCTTTGAACTAACCGCATATACAGATGCAGATCATGCTGGTTGCATGCTAGACAAGAAGAGCACGTCAGGTCATATACAGTTTCTCGGTGATAAACTCGTCAGTTGGGCATCGAAGAAGCAATTATGTGTTTCTACTTCAACGGCCGAAGCAGAATATGTGGCTGCTGCTAGCTGCTGTTCTCAGGTCTTGTGGATGACAACGCAACTGCGAGACTACGGTTTTCACTTTAATAAAATCCCGATCTATTGTGACTCGAAGAGCGCTATCGCGATAACAGTTAATCCCGTTCAGCATACCAAGACCAAACACATCGATGTCAAGTATCACTTTATCAAAGATAATGTTGAAAAAGGAACAATTGAACTTTACTTTGTAAAAACTGATTATCATCTTGCAGATTTGTTTACCAAACCCTTAGACGAAAAGAGATTCAATTTTTTTGTCTCTAGGCTTGGTATGCTAAATCTTAAGACCTAATCGGTAGTTACCTATTAAAGTTTCTTATTGTAATTTTTTCATCATTTCTTTATCTTTATGTTCGCAAGATATATGCCCTTTAATAGTCTGTTCATTATCTTAGGGGGAGTGTGAGAATTACTCCATAGATGATCAATTGTTATTTTGAGGGGGAGCTCATATAATTTCTGCATTTACCTTTTATGTCAAATTTTTGTAATGCATGATTTTAGGGGGAGATCTTCAAGTCAAAGGAGTATGGAAACGACTTCTGATTATTTCTGATCAGAACTCGTACTTTCATTGTTTTACTGCTTTTTGTCTTTTTAATTTAAGTGAATAAATTTGCTTTGACTATGACTTAAGACTTTTGCAGTTTGAGAGATGCTTACAAGATCATATCTTTATGACTTTAAGCTTGACTTCATGAGATGTAAGATTGCACTCAAAATGTATAATTCTTTATCTTCATCTCATATATGGTTGAAAGGTGGACAACTTTCAATCATAGAAAACATTGTTCTTAAAAGTTCAAACCACTTCCCGAATCTCAAACTGATTTCATGAATTGGAAGTGTGCTTTTAAATATTTTCAAGATCTACTTTGTGCTTTAACTGATATAGTTAAACCATGTTGAGCATCATATGCTTTCTAGGAAAACATGATTTCATTGTTCTAAGACTTAACACAACTTCTACGGATACAAGTTAACCAGTGATTCCTACCCAAGAAGTTAATTCATAGTGATTGAGTGTGAGAAGTCGAAAACAAATGAGTGTGGATTATGTGATGAGTTACACAGAAAAAGAGAGTTTGGTTAGAGTAGGCTAAATGTTTAAAAGAAAGAGGGTGTGAGAACAGAGTTAAAAGAATATCAGAACTCTGCACCAACTTTTTCTGAGTCGGGCATCCACAATTCTAATGTTTCAGAACTCTTTGGTGATCGTTATTGATACAGACAACTAGCCCATGCCAATTCTTGATCAAACCACACCAACTACTCATTTTCTTCTTAACAAGAAAGTGTTTCACATTTTCAAAGGGGAAGCAGCACATTTGCTATCTGATTTTCATTTGGAAAATCTGGATATTGAAAAGAAGGAAGTCTACCCCACCTTCACACTTCAATCATGCACATTGAGTCTGTGTTTAACTTACTGTTGTCTCAGTGGTTTACACAATTTTGAGCCTATAAGCAATCATTCGTGCTTAATTCTTTCTATCACATGCACGAACACACAAGGAATTTGTTTCTTTGTCATAACGTTCATAGAAATTGCCCTTGTGGTGTTTCAATGATTGAATGGAATCCCTGGGGGAGTGAACATCAAAAAGATCCTTTACAATGTGTATTTGTTACACACGGTGACTTAGTGTTACTGACAGGCATTTTAACTGATTCATTTGTTGATTCTGGTATTACACGATTATTTTGTCTAGATTTGCAAAGATCTGGCTGAATATCTTTTGAATTGACGGATCAGAGGCTCCGTATGAAATACATTTCTTGGTAAATGTTTTGATGAATTCGTTGCTCTTTTCATCAAAAAGGGGGAGAAGAGCAAACCAAGAAATGGGAAAAATCAAAAGTTAAGAGAATTCTTCAAACTATTCTGACGAAATGGGAGAAGAGCTAACCATGAAATGCGAGAGATCAAAGTATTCTAAAGACATGCTGATTTGACAGAAATTTTCTTTGAAGATACTTTGCTAAAGCATTCTGAGCTGAAAGAGAAGATTGATTTGCTAAATCATTTTAGTAATGATCTTGATCCAAAGGGGGAGATTGTTAGATCACAGATTTATTGGATTCAAGATCATCATCCCGAGAAGAACTAGAGAGAGATCTTAAAGAGAAATCTTATTCAATCTGTAATACGTTGTTATTAATCGAACAGGTTGGTTTATCTATCATATTTGTGTTTGTTATCATCTGGTAAAGATCGTGTTCAATCATAGGGACCGACAAATTATGATGCAAAATAAACATGTGTTACCGGAGTCTTAAAATTTGGACAACTTTATGGGGGGTTTGAGACCTATTGTTAAACCAATAGTACTATTCATGCCAAAAATCGTCCCAAAGAAGATCTAAGGTCGGTGTGGTGCTTTGAACACTAAAGTAAGTGATCGATCGACAAATTGTACGACAAGGATAAAAAAATAGACAAGAGACATAGAATTTGGTGACACGGAAAACCCCGTCGAGGGTAAAAACCACGGACGATAACAGAGATCGTTAAGTGCACTATGGACGTCAAACAGGGACGTCTTCCTTTAGAAGGAGTGATCGAAAGTACAAATGAAAATATTACAATGAAAAATAAATGAATCGTAAATATGTGTTCTTCGTCGTGTGATGGAAATACTCCGTCAAGTGTTGAGAGTAAACTGAGTATTCTTGAGTGTTGCATATGATGAGTACAAATATGTCAGTCAGGTGTCCTGAATGGTTTTTCAGACCTTGTATATATAGCTTTTGGTCACTATAAATGAACATTAAATGTCTAACGGTCTTGATAATGAATGATCTTGATGATGCTCGTCCATTATATCCGTTGGTCATTATGCGCTTTAAACCTGTAATGATGGATTCATAAAGGAAAAACGGTCGTATGTAATAAATGATAAACAATCGTTATTTACGTTATTAAGGTTATGAGATATAAGTCTATCGAGAGGTTCTTTCTGGTCTTGGACGTGAGAAACTTTCGACCGTCGTCATAAGTGACGACCATGGCTTCCGATCTGTGTGATCGTCAGGACCTTATCTTAATACAAGAATGGTCCTTAGATTGGAGACTTTTGGTTTACTTGCGTCGGTCATGAATTGTGAAACTTTACACAAACAGTTTGCCCCCAGAATTCGAAAATTAGGCAGTAAGTCGACTTTTCGGATTTTGTAACCAGATTGGACATGTGTCGAAATTTGTAACTGAATCGGTTCTTCGAAAACCGAAGCGATTATGAGGAAAAGCGTGCAGCCGTTTAACGGCCATGACGTCATGGCAACGTGGGAGCGTGGTGTCAGGTATAGGGACAGTGTCGTCAATTGACGGCTGGAGCTCGAAAATTCGATGACAGGTGTCGACCATATATCGACTCGACCTGATATCGAATCAAGTATAAATATCGATCCCTGGCCCAATCCTTTTCTTTTTACACCTTTGGTAATTTTCTTAGAGAGAGATTCTTTAAAGGATTTATTGTTGTTTATAGGCTTATAGTTAGAATCTTATTTAAGGCGATATAAGAACCACGGGTCTAGGAAAGTGTATTACTCATGATTCCCACATGGCGATTGATCCTCCTAGTACCATGAGAGGAGAGGCAGATATGAGGGTTTTCAGGATTCTTGCCAAGTTTCCAGCTGACGTGAGGTTGAGTGCTCCGGACCAATTGAGGCCGGAGCAATGTCCTAATGGATATTTTGTTTTATACGAATATCAATTCAAGATAGGTTTTGTCTGGCCCTTCTCTTCATTGTCGATGTTGTTTTTGAAAACCTTTGGGTTATCGCCGGGGCAGATGATGCCCCAATTTTGGCGAATCGTTCAAGTAATTGAACGATAGATAGTAGGATGGGCGTCGCCTTTTTCCGTTAACGATCTCTTACTGGCCTATACGGTCAAGGCAAAGACGAACCATAGGCATAGTCTTTTTTCTAAATATAGACGAGATCGTGTTTTGGTTCATGCGACCGCGGTTAATGATCACAAATGGAAGACGTGATACATTTTTGGTCGCTTTTCGTCGGACGAGGACAACGCTTGATGGCTCACCATAGGGTGGAATACCATGGGTATGGTTTTAAATTTTCCTTTCCCCTTGGCATTTTAGTATTTGTCTAATGATTTTGCTTTTTATGAAGTCGTGCCTTATTCTGACTCAGTTATGAGGATCGAGAGATTTCTCGAATATAGTGACGAGGATCGATATTTTTTTCCATGTCATCAATGGACGAGGATGAGGATGACGAAGAAGTCGTTGTAGGAGTCTTTGCCGATGATGCGGAGGAGGATGAAGAAGAGGAGGAGTATGACACAAGGGTCATACAAGAAACTGTGACATGTATTGTTTCTTCTTCGTTTTATTTTATTTGTTGGGTCTAGTCTTCAAGATGTCACCTATTGATTATTTATTGTGAGGTCTATCCTAAGGCGTCACTCAATGGTCGCAAGATCAGGTAGAGTTTTTAGTCGTAAGATTATACCTACAAATCGTAAGGTTTATGTAAGGTGTAGTCTTATGTGTAAGATCTAGTCTTGAGATGTCACTTACTAGGTCATCTGTTTGTGTTTTCCATGAAGTTTAACTCCAACAAAGCATGTGATGGCTCCCTCGAGGAGGGAGGCGTTGTCCCAGCTTGCTCGATAAGGTTGAGCGATGAAAAGAAGTGCCCCTCCAACATCTGGGTTGGGGGTAAAGAAGACTCTCGGAACCGTCTTTGACGTGCGATGATCATGAGGTCGTCATCACAGAGAAGGCGATATCGCCATCGATCATGGAAGCCACACCGATTTTGTGTTTCCCACAATCAGTCCAAATCAATTAGATGACAAACGATTTCCAATTGAACAACTTTATTTCAATATCAGATTTTGAACAAACTCTCTCTCTAGAAAGATATGCACGTAGTACTCTCTCTTGATACAATTAGCCTCTTCTAGTTGTGTGTCCCACAATCAGTGCAAATCAATTAGATGACATACAATTAGCAATTCAAACAATTTGTATTGATCTTGAATTTTGAATACAGAGAACTCTCAATCTTTCTCTCACTAAAAACAATATGCGTACAACTCTCACTAGATACAACTAGACATATACCTATTTAGCAAACACTTATACCAAAGCACTCACACCACTAAAACACATGACTTTAACTTTTATTACAAAGACTTTGACTATTGTTGAGAGTTTGACTTGAGCTTTTGACTTGTCTTGACTTCAGTCTTCTATCTTCTATGATCTTGTATCGAACATATTTATGCACTAACAATCTCCCCCTTTGGATTCAAGATCTTCTTTAAAAAGATATGCAATACAATCTTCCCCTTTGATTAATCTTTAACAACTTTATCTCCCTCTTTTTTAATTCATTCAACAAAGATCATCTTCAGAAAAAATAAACATTGAAGTACAATCTTCTCTTTAAGCTAAAAAACAATCTCCCCTTTCTTGGATAAAAATTGTCGTCAAAAATAGTAACAATATCCCCCAAGGTTGTAAAAACCTCTTTCAAACATAGGAAAGAATTTATCTTCAGATTTGGCTCTCTTTTTCTTCAGCACATCAATCTTCAAATAAAATTTCAGTAAATTTTGCCCGCATTTTGAAATCTCTGAACTTTCTCTTTCAAACTTGTACAATCTTCAACAAATCTTGCATTTATTTTGACAAATTCTTTCAGCAAACTTTCTTCAAATCTTCTATCTTGAAATGATTTCTCCTTTAAATTCCAACATTTCTTTAACTTCTCCCCCATCACTGTTACAAACTCTTTTGAACGAACATTTCTTGAAATTATCTTCTCTCCTTTTTTGATGATTGTAGCATAGAAATCATCAAAACTTCTTCAATAAATGTCATAAACCTTTTTGACCATTGATCTTTATCACAGAGCCTCTAATCATCCATCAATTCATAAAATATTCATCCGGATATTTCCAAATTCAGACAAATTAGAGTGTATTACCTGAATCAACAAATGAATTAGTTAATAATGCCTGTCAGTAATACGAAGTCACTGTGTGTAACGAATACACATTGGAAAGGAGCTTTTTGATGTTCACTCCACCAGGTCTTCCATTCAATCATCGAATAAAACAAGTTTATTCTACGAACGTTTAGACAAAAAAACAAATTTCCCATGTCTTCGTGCTTGTGTATGAAATAATTTAATCACAATGATTGATTTATCAGGCTCAAAATTGTGTAAACCATTGAGACAACAACAGTAATACACAGACTCAATTGTGCATGATCGAAGTGCGAAGGTGGGGCAGCCTTCCTTCTTTTTAAATATCCATATTTTCCAAATGAAAATCAGATAGATTATGTGCTGCATCCCCAAGAAAAAATTGAAACACCTTCTTGTTAAGAAAAAGATGAGTGGCTGGTGGAGTTTAAGTCAAGAGTTGGCATGGGCTAGTTACCTTTTTCAATGATGTTCACAAAGAATTGTGAAACAACAGTAATATGGTTGCCCGACTCAGAAAAAGTTGGTGCAGAGTTTGATATTCTTTTACTCTAATATCTCACCCTCTTTCTTTTTATCAATAAGCTCGCTTCTAACCAAACACTCTTTTCATTTAACCTCATCACACATACCCACACTTAGATATTTTGACTCCTCGCCTCTCAATCAGTCAAGGATTAACTTATTGGGTAAGAAACACTGGTTAACATGAATCCATAGAAGTTCTGTTAATTCCTCACACAATGACCCCATGTTGTCCTATAAGTAGAGTGTTGCTCAAATGTTTTAACTTTTGCAGTTAAAGCACACAAATACATGTCAGATATATATGCTCATGAATGTAATCATCCAGATTTGAGCATTTTAAACATTGAGGATATTTCAAAACAAGTATATTGAAATGAATGAAATGAATACAAGAAACTTGTTTGAAAAATCTTACACTATATGAAAAGATCAAATATGAATGATTTATCAATCAAAGTTTAGGTCATGAAAAATAGGAATTTGTCTATATGAATCAAAATATAGACATTCTTGAAAGAAACATTTTGAATGAAATAAATGCTCAATTAACAATGAAAATCAATCTTACCATGGAAAATTGATTTCAATATGAGACATGGTAAGAACATATCAACAAAATAACTAAACTAGTGTGTGTGAATACTTGAAAGTATATGGAAAAGACAATACACAAGTATTTATCTTTGAAAACACACGGTTTGTTTAACAATTAAGCTCATGTAAAATGAAAACATTTAAAATCACACTTCTAAATTCATGAAATCATTTTGAGAATAGAGAAGTGGTTTGAACATTTAAGAACATGTTTTCATATCTGAAAGTTGTCCTTCTTTCAGACATGTATGAGATTAAGTTTAGAATGAACCTTACGCTCAACTTAAACCTCATAAAGTCAGCTCAAAAATCTTATTGGATATGGACATGTAAGCTCCCCCTCAAAATCTGCATTCAGTCAGAAAGTCGTCAAAGTACAAAGTTTTATTCACAAAAATTTTATTGAAAAATAAAGACATGAAAGCAATAAAACTTGTTAAGAAGGAGTTTTGATCAGATGTAATCAGAAGTCATCCGTACTCCCCCTGAAATTATGCATCATAAGAATATCATTTAAGATATGCAAAATTCATGAACTCCCCCTAAAATGTAGATCATCTTAACTTCGTGCCACACTCCCTCTGAAATCATGAACAAACTTAAGTGCATATATCTTTCAGAATAAAGAATAAAGAAATGAAGAAAAATAACAAAACAAAATTGCACTAGGTAACAACAGATGAAGTCTTGAGATTTAGCATGCCAAGTTTTGAAATGAGAAAAGTAATTCTCTTTTCATCAAGTGGCTTGGTAAATAAATCAGCAAGATGATAATCTGTGGTTACAAAGTAGAGTTCGATTGTACCTTTTTCAACATTGTCTTTTATAAAGTGATATCTCACGTCGATGTGCTTGGTTTTGGTATGTTGAACAAGGTTTGCAGATATTGCAATAGCACTCTTTGAATCGCAGTAAATCGGGATTTTGTCGAACTTGAAGCCATAATCTCGGAGTTATGTCCGCATCCACATCACTTGAGAACAATAGCTAGCCACAGCTACGTACTCTACCTCAGCTGTTGAAGTAGATACACAAAGTTGTTTCTTCGAAGCCCAACTCACGAGTTTATCGCCAAGAAATTGTATGTGTCCTGAAGTACTCTTGCTGTCTAGCATACAACCTGCATGATCTGCATCTAAATATGCCATGAGCTCAAAACCTGTATCCTTAGGATACCACAGACCAAGACCTGCAGTCCCCTTTAGATATCTAAAAATACGCTTCACAACAGACAGATGGGATTCTTTAGGCAAATCCTGATATTGATAGTGTATTTTATTGTATCCAAGATTTAATGAGAAAAGTCAAGTCAAGATAAGTCAACAAGGTCAAAGTTAGTAAAGTCAATATGGTGTTTTGTCTTGTGAGATTGTCTTGTATAGCTTTATGGTTAAGCTTGTGTTTAGTTCCTTGGTATAAATAGCTTTGTAGTTTGTAATCTTGTAACTCTAAGCATTGTACGTATATTGTTAGATCTATGACATAAGAAACTTTCTCTCTCTATTCTCTCTCTAGATCTTAAACACTGTCAAATGTTGTATGTAACTTGAGCTTTGACTTGTCTTGACTTCAGTCTTCTATCTTCTATGATCTTGTATCCAACATATTTATGCACTAACACTAGTCATATCCATATTTTAAAAACAAAACACGTATATACCTAAACACTCACACTATATACACTTTGAATTTGACTTTGACCATGCTTGAAAGTCTAACTTGAGCTTTGACTTGTGTTGACTTCAGTCTTCAGACTTCAATGATCTTGTATCCAACATATTTATGCACTAACAGATTTCTTCGGCTCCACCATTGGGGGTGCAGGTTTCTTTGTCAAAAGACAAGGGGAAGGGTGCTGAGTCAGAATTGTATTCAAGAGTAAAAGGTCATAGTTGTGTTTGTAAAGTCATTGTTTGTATAGTCAAAGTCAATGTAATTGTCAAAAGTCAACAATAGTCAAAATAGCTTAAGTCTTTAGAAAGTCAAAGTGTAGTTAGTTTGTAATGTCTTGTAATTAGGTTGACTATATAAATAGGTGGTGGTGTCCTTGTAATCTTGTGATCACGCACAAGAAAGAGAGAGAGAGTACATACGCATATCTAAAGAACACACATACAGAGAGAATATACAAAGCTTAAGAGAGAATTGCACTAAATAGGTATATGGATTGATGTAATCATTGTGATATCTATATAAGATTGATTCTACATATTGTGTGTGATTAATATGAGCTTGGATCTGTGATTATCATTGGTATAAGAGCAAGTTCGAAGAATTCAACAGAAAATGGAGAACTCGCACCCTTTGTTTCTGATTTCGATTGATTCTTGATTTCTAGAGTGTAATTGTGTGTCAAATTAATTGTTCTTTGATAGATTGGTAATCTAGAATCATTTTGTATAGATTGTGATCACTATTGCACTGTAATTAATACTCAATTTGAGTTTTTGTGAACTTTTTGAATAGTCGAAGTCTCGCACTGTTTATGATCAAAGTGTGTTCCTGAGTCGATTTGTATAAAATTCATTCTTTGGATTCGATTCTAGTATTATACGAGAGCAAATTCGTCGATTTTTGATCGATTTTGAAGTGTTTTTGTCGAAACATGAAGAACTCACATCAAGAACTCGCAAGATCCATATTTCTCGCATGATGATGATTGATTCGCATCTAATTTGATTTGTTGATAAATTCAAGTTAGAAATTCGCAAGGCACAAGATACGAGAAGTACATAATTCGCATGTGCTTGTGTGCAAAATGATGGAATTCGCATAGCGTGTCATACTAGATGTATACTTCTCGCATCAACCCACTTGAGAGTTGTTGAAGAATTCGCATTTCTTTTGATACGAGAAGTTATCTAAGGAAGGAATTCTCATCGGCTATCATACGAGTTGTTGAAGTATTCACATCGCACAGTATATGAGAAGTTGAGATTCGCATCGAACTACATACGAATTCCTTGGCTTTTCGCATAGAAAGTTTGAAAATTTTTTAAGTTAGGAATTCATATCGATACGAAAAGTTTGGGATTGTTTTTTGGTTAAGTATGGAATTCGCATGAAGGCAGTGTGCGAGAAGTTTGATATTTGAAGAATTGTCCAAGTAAAGAACTCACATCCCGAAGTTTGCAAATTTCAGGAACTCGCATCCCATTATATGCGAATTGTTGGAACTCGCATCATATTGCGTGCGAATTTGTGAGTTGTGCGAATTATTGAATTACTTGGTGTGCGAATATCTTGGGATCTGCGAATTTTGGTGACTGTGCGAATTTGTTAAGCAACAGTGGTATGAGAGTTTCTACCTTAGGAAATTTTTGGAAGGTTTTTTCTCTTTTGATAACTGTTGATTATTCGAACTAACGATCACTCTGAGCTCTTATTCTAACAGACTGTCAAGATGTCTAAGGGATTACTTTCCATGGGGTCTCAATCCAAACCAACTGTTCTCTCTATGGGAGAATACCCTCAATGGAAGCGTCGAATGACTCAATTCCTGAACCATAAGAACAGAGAGTATATGAAGTCTATAATTGAAGGTCCAGTAAATCCAGTGGTAACAGTTCCTGGATAGCCTGCTACTGAGACTTCACCGGAAATTCTTGTTCGGTATGTGACGAAGTCGTACCAATACTTCAGTGAAAGATAGAAGGAGCTTGCGAACATAGATGAATAAGCTCTTATGTACTTGACGATGGCCATCCCAAATGACATTTACATACGTGTAGATAGTCGTGACTCGGCAAAAGCAATGTGGGATGAGCTGGAGAGGCAATTTCAGGGAATGGACAGATCAATTAAAGACAAGCTTAATCAGAGCATTAATGCTTATGAAGTCTTTCGGGTAAAGGAAGGTGAATCGTTGGCAGACACATATACAAGGTTCAATGTTATTCTGAATGACTTGAAAAGGAACGAGATAAACAAGATTGTGTCAAAGATCAATTATAAATTTTCAGATGTCTAAAGACATGAATCTTGAAGATGTGAATGACATCTTTACCTCTCTGTTACAACATGAAGATGAGGTAAATATGTTAAGTGATGAAAAGAAGATGGTGAAAGAGTCGTTAGGTTTGTTGGCTGAAAAGAAAAAGGGTAAGTCAGGTTCTGCTTCTGGGTCCGGTTCAAAGTCTAAGTCAAAGCTTCCCAAAGCTTATCTGTCTGAGCTTCCAAATTCAAGTTCTAAGTCATCGGTAGAAGAAATTTAGGTGGATTCTGATGAAGATATTCAGTGGTTTACTAAAAATCTAGCCTTCATCACAAAGCTGTTCAAGAAGAGTTTTGGTAAGAAGAAGTATTTTTCAAAGCCAAAGTATGAAGGTTACAAAAAGGATAAATATGAGAAGTATAAGACCCGTGTTGGGAAGAAGGAAGAGAGAAAAGAAGAAAGGAAGGAAGAGAAGAAAGAAGTGAAAATTGATCAGCAAAGCAGAAGGTGCTTTAATTGTGGCAAGTTTGGCCATTTCTCTAAAGATTGTAAGTTCAAGCGAGTGAAGAACTCAGAATACTACGCCAAGAAGTCTCTGTTGGCGAAGAAACAGGAAGAAGGGAAAGTGTTAGTGGCTGAGGAAGAGAACTCGTTATGTCAAAGTTCTGATGAAGAAGAAGCCCATTTTACCCAGGTTTGTATGATGGCAAAGGTTGAAGAAGATGTTGAACCTGTTTCTGAGCAATCCGATGGTGATTATGAGGTAAGTGATGATACTGATATTGTTAATTCTTTACTTGCTCAAATTAAAAACATGGAATCTGAATTTGAAGTGCTGAAAAGTAAGCTAAGCCTTGAACGACAATCAATGATGAATTTTCGTGATGAAAATGCATTATTGAAAGATGTGATTGAGGACAAGGAAAAGGAAAAGGATAATTTGAAAAAATAGAACGCTTAGTTGAAAACTAAGATCATGAAACTTGAAAAGAACTTAGTTAATTTAAATTCTGAAAAGTGTGAATACAAGATAAAATTTGAAGTTTGTTTTCAAGAAATAAATGAGGCTTACTGCAAGATTAAGCAATTGGAGGATATAAATCTGAAAAGAGGACAAACTGAACAAACTATGAATCTTCTCACAAACAAACTCCAGGATGTTCGGTTTTATAATCCAAAACTGGGGTTAGGTTTGTCAGAAAATGATGTTTTAAAAAAAGCCCCTGAGAATTTGTATAACTTTGATAAATTGGGTTCTACTGTAAAGAAGATTTCAGATATTCGAGATACGTTTGTAAAAACTGAAACTCCTATATCTGAAACGCCATCAAAAGGTAAGGAAGTGATGGAAGATGATCAATAAAGTTGCATTGATTCACAATCTAGTTTTAAATCAGTAGGATTTAAATATAATGATTTAAATAAAATCTACAAAAACAAAAAGTTGCAATTTGTAGAGTTCAAATCATTGTTTTTCCCACCTTCGTTAAATGAACCAGTCAACGAGGATAAAATCATACCTGAGACCAAATGTCAGTATGATGAGTATGAATCTGATACTGATGTTTGTGATCAGACTATATTTTCTGAATCCATTGCTTCTGAATCTCCAAATGGTACGAAGGTAGAAGAGTCTTCAAATGTCACGAACTCTGATAATCAATTTGAGTTTGTTGAGAACATGAGTGTAGAGGTTTTTGAAGAGATGATGAATTCTTCAGATCCTGTCCCAATTTTAAAGAAGCTTGAGTCTGAATCTTTGGTTCATCAAACATCTAATTTTGAAAAACAAATTTCTAATTTACAAAAGGCTCTTGAAGAGGATGAAGATGAAAATTGAGATCTCCGGTTTAAACTTGATAAATCTTTGGAAGAAAATAAAGAGCTTTGTAAACAAATTAGTGATTTGAAAAATGATTTGTTTAAAAATAGTTTATCTGAACAAAAAGAGTTTGATGACAAAAAGTGGAATGTTAGATGAAACCCAGAGTTTGTGACTCTTGCTAAGCCAACAGTTGTTTATTCTTCGTGTTTTGAAAAGCAACCAATTATTTTTGAGAAAGGAGAAACTTCAGGAATTAAATCAAAGAATTCACAATCTAAGAAATCAACTAACCGTGTTTCTTTTTGGATTTTTAGATCTGTGTGGAAAAGTTAGAGGAGAATGGAGTAAGAAAGTTTTTGAAAAGAAAGAGTGAATGTGTTTCTGAAAAATGTGAAAAAGATTGAATTGTGTCTACTAGTGATAATAGTTCTTCATGTAATAGTTCTACGATCAATAAATGTCAATTTTGTGTCAAGAATTGTAAAACTTTTGATAAATAAAACATGATAACATTTGCTCGCAAGAACTTTATGTGTAATCAATGTGGTAGCAATTCTTTTTCATTACACTCCATTCCTCCTAAGTCTAAAAATGTTAAAATCTTTCCAAAAGCCAAATTCTTTTCTAAGGTCTCAATGCAACATATTCATATCTTTAAGGCTAAGGAAAATAATTTTTCAAAGAAGAAAAGTTCTCATGATTTAAATGTAAATATGATTTCGAAATGGTTACCTAAGCCTTGATTTGAATGGAGAGTCAAAGAAAAGGTAGACGATTTTCAAAAACTTAAAGATGCTAACAAGAAAGGACCCATCTGGATATGGGTACCTAAACAGAAGTAAGTATGTTTCTGTTGCAGGCCCGTCATCTTCGGTTTATTGATTCTGGATGCTCAAGACACATGATGGGATTCATGAACTTATTGCATAATTATGTTGAACAACCTGCTGGAACAGTCGGATTCGCAAATTCTGAGCTTAAAGTATACATCAAAGGATACGGTATGCTGAAAAATAGCTTTGTGACCATTCAGAAGGTTTTGTTTGTGGAAGGGATAGATCACAATTTTTTCAGTACAAGATAATTATGTGACAACCACTATCAAGTTAGGTTCACTATGACACACTGTCACATTGAAGATTCGGACGGTTCTGAGGTATTAAAAGCAGAAAGATACAGAAATCTGTATGCGGTTAATTTTCCAACACTTTCAGCAACTAGATCAATTTGTTTGATTGCTAAAGCATCAAAGGAAGAAAGTTGGATTTGGCATCGTCGCCTTTCTCACCAAAACTTCAAGGATATAAATACATTAGCGAGTAAAGGTATGGTCAAAGGTCTAACAGAGTTACGATTCGAGAAGGATTTTTATGTTCAACAAGCGAAATGGGAAAGATGAAAAGAAGTTCCCATAAGGCAAAGATAGATTTTTCTTGCAAATCGCCGCTTGAGATGATTCACATGGACCATTGCGGCCCGATGTGTACTCAATCAATCAATGGTAAAAAGTATATCTTGGTTATTATTGATGAATATTCCAGATATACATGGTTGATGTTTCTAAAAGCTAAATCAGATGCACCATAATTGATAATTGTCTTCATCAAGTAAGTGCAAGTTCTGTTGCAATTGCCATTTAAGAAGTTGTGAAGTGATAATGACACTGAATTTAAGAATGAGATTCTTCAAAGTTATCTACAATCAGTTGGGATTTCTCATAATTTTTCAGCCGCTTACACACCGCAACAGAATGGCGTTGTTGAACGCAAAAACATGACTTTGGTTGAAGCTGGAAGGACTATGTTGGCATATTCTGGTCTTCCATTATATCTGTGGGCTGAAGCTGTCGCCACCGCATGTTTCACTCAGAATCGGACGATAATCAATAAGAGACTAAATAAGACAACATATGAGATTATCAATAAAAGAAAACCTAATGTAAAATTTCTTCATGTTTTTGGTTGCATGTGCTTTATCTTAAATGACCGTGACAACCTTAGTAAATTTGATAAGAAGGCAAACGAAGGCTACTTTCTCGGATATTCCTTGATGTCAAAAGCTTATCGTATCTATAATCGCCGAACCAAGACTGTCATAGAAAGCATTAATGTGTCATTTGATGAACACTCGACATTGACTTCTACACAACTCAGCTCACGACTCAAACTTAAAGGAAAGACTTCTATTCATGACAGAATAGAACCCGTGCCTACAGAGAATAAGTCTTCTAACTCATTAATTTCTACATCCGCGTTAAATCTTTAATTTTTAGATGCATTCGTGGAAATATGTGCAGATTTTTATAAATGAAGCGCGTCTGCATCAACATCAGAGATCCCTACAGTAACTGAAAATATTTCTGGACCATCTGAACCCATCACAACAACAACTTCATCAGGTATGACAACGCCAAATGATTCTGATCAAACTAATCAAGGTTCTGTTTCTGCAGATACCAACTCTGGTCAAGAAGTCCCGAGTACTTCGGTTGCACCAGAAATACATCAATCAGAATCACTAGTGAATGAAGTTGTTCCTGCAATAGTGGACAATGACAATTAGCAAAACACGAGAGTGAATGTTCAACCACTTCATAGTACCATAAGATGGACTACAGATCACCCCCTACACAACATAATTGGTGACATAAATAGTGGAGTAAAGACTCATGCAACATCTGCGAACAAATGTTTGTATACCAGTTTCCTAACCTCCATTGAACCAAAAAAGGTTTCGGAGGCTCTTCAAGATCCGGATTGGATACTTGCAATGCAAGACGAGCTCCTCCAATTTGAGAGGAACAAGGTCTGGTGGCTAATCCCACGACCACAAGATAAATCTGTGATTGGCACAAAGTAGGTTTTTAGGAATAAGGAAGATGAGGCAGGAATTGTTGTGTGAAACAAAGCAAGATTGGTTGGTAAGGGTTATTGTCAGCAGGAGAGCATCGACTACGATGAGACCTTTTCCCCTGTTGCAAGGATTGATGCTATTCGGATTTTTCTTTCTTATGCAACACATAAGAATTTCAATGTCTATCAAATGGACGTGAAATCAGCATTTTTAAATGGTATACTGCATGAAGAAGTGTACGTTGCACAACCCGAAGGCTTCGTGGATCCACAATACCCTGACCACGTCTATGTTCTTGATAAAGAGTTATATGGTCTTAAACAAGCCCCAAGAGCATGGTACGAAACCTAAACTCAATTCCTTCTTGCCTCTGGATTTAAGAAAGGTACTATTGATACTACCTTATTCCTAAAGAAACAAGGTGAGGACTTGATCTTAATTCAGATATATGTAGATGATATAATATTTGGGTCTACAAATCCTAAATTATGTAAAAACTTTTCAAAAATTATGGAGACTCGGTTTGAAATGTCTATGATGGGTGAACTAACATTTTTCCTTGGTCTTCAAGTGAAACAGTCCCTAGATGGTATCTTTATCAACCAGTCCAAATACATTCGTGATATTTTCAAAAGGTTTAACATGACCGATAGTGCAGTAATGAAACGCCCATGACTACTGGCACGCTTTTGGATGCAAATTTAACCGGTAAATATGTCGATCAAAAAACGTACCGTAGTATGATCGGATCATTATTGTATCTCATGGTAAGTAGACCTGATATTATGTTTGCTACTTGTTTTTGTGCGAGATATCAAGCTAACCCAAAGGAATCTCACCTTGTAGCCGTAAAACGGATCCTTAGATATCTGAAAGGCACTCCTGAATTAGTCCTTTGGTATCCAAAGGATTCCGGATTTGATTTAACTGCGTATACAGATGCTGACCACGCAGGTTGTAAGCTTGATTGGAAGAGCACATCCGGATCTTGTCAATTTTTATGTGATAAACTTGTAAGTTGGACATCCAAAAAGCAAAAATGTGTGTCCACATCTAATGCTGAGGCTGAGTACGTTGCTGCCGCAAGCTGCTGTTTTCAAGTCTTGTGGATGAAGACGACACTAAAAGATTTTGGATACACTTACAAGAGAGTCCCTATCTATTGTGATTCCAAGAGAGCCATAGCTATAACAACTAATCCCGTTCGACACTCCAAGACAAAGCATATAGACATGCGTTACCATTTCATTAAGGATCATGTGGTGAAAGGTGATATTGAAATGCATTTTGTACAGACTGACCACCAGTTAGCTGATTTGTTTACTAAGCCTTTAGACGAAAAACACTTTATGTTTCTAATAAACAAACTAGGTATGCTCAACATGTCTTCTTAAAGTATGTGAATATCTCTTGCATGATTCTAAGGGGAGTAGATCTTGATGTTCACATATCTAGGGGAAGTTAGAACATTTGCTTATAATATTCTGATTTACTGACTGAAGCGGAATCATTCTAAATGATTACCAAAATCTTTCTTGTTTTGCAGGTTATCAAACTGTTACGTTGGCTTCTGGATAATTTTGTTCAGAACCCGGGCTTAAGTATTTTTCTTCTTAAGGATGCTGAAATGATACATCTTTTTGAGAAGTTTTTATTATTTCTTTGAGGGGAGTTTGTTAAAATTTTCACTATCATATTTTTTATGGGGGAGATAGTAGAAAAGAGAAATGTGATTAATTGCCATACTCGTATTATTCTTTTCTAATGATTTGACTTTTTAACAGATACATTGGAGGAGTATCTGAGGTTTTTGTCAAACGGAGCTTCAAACGATAAATATTTATTTTAGGGGGAGTTAAGATTTCTACGTTGAAGGTATATTACTCTGAATCTTAAACTCTATCTTCGGATGAGAAAAATGTTTTTCTAAACGTTCAAACCATTTTGTGTTCTCAAAAGTTTTATGAATTTCGAAGTGTGATTTTAAATATTTTTCATATCGATACTTTCATGTTTATCTGACCGTGTGTTTCACAAAGATAAATACTTGTGTATTATCTTTTCAAATACTGTCAAGTACTCTTACACACATTGGTTCAGTATATTCTTATTGACCTTGTTATTATTACCATGTCTCAAAAGATAAATCTTTGGATGGTAATACTCTCATTTGAATTCTACATTGTTTGAAATCAGATGTCATTTCTTTTTAATTGTGCTTTCATTGTCAAATTGTCTATATCTTATTCATATAAACAAATATTCGGTCTTTGATATCCCAACATATTTTTCTTCATGATATTTGATTTGATCAAATCATTGTCACATTATCAAAACACTTCGCTTGAATTTGTTTCAGTCATTCAATTTCATTGTTTTGAGAAATCTTAAATGGTCAAAATGCTCAAATGTTGAGTCAGAATTGTATTCAAGATTAAATGGTGATGGTTGTAATTGTTTGTATTGTCAAAGTCTTTGTAATTGTTAAAAGTGTAAAAAGTCAACAAAAGTCAAAGTAGTTTTAAATGTCTTGTAAAGTCAAGGTAGTTTAGTTTCTTGTAATATTAGGTATAAATAGGGTTTGTAAGCTTTTCGTTTGGAGAGAAGACTCTTTGATATTGTCATACGTTTAGACTTTAGAGAGAGAATCTGTAGAGAGAGAAAGTCATATTGTAGAGAGAGAAAGTCAAGATTCATGAAATAAACATTAAATTTGTGATGAAATCTTGTATGATTGTTTGAATGTGGACCTATCAAGTGGTATTAGAGCCAAATTCGACAAAATCAACAAACCATGGCTTCGCACCCTGTGTTTATGTTTCTCGATTGATTTTTGAGTTTTAGACTGTAATTGTGTGAATTCTTGATTGTATGAGAATCGATTAGTATCATAGAATCAAGTTGTATTGATTAGAAACAAAATTGCACTGTAATTTTCATTCAATTTGTGATTTTTGTAAGTGTTTGAGTTCACGAGTTCTACGCACTGTTCAATCATGGAAATGTATGTTTGAGTAAATTTCCTTGTAATTCATTGTTTGTAATTGGTGCTAGTATAGTTGGTGATCAATTTGGTGAAGTTTCAGATCAAATTACAAAGATTTGCTAAGGATTTGGTCGATTTGAAGGGATTTTATTTCGAAAACTGAAGAACTCGCATGGATTACTGAAGAACTCGCAAGATCTACAAAATCCACATAAAGAATTCGCATAAGCATTATTTTCTGAAAAAGACAAGTATGAAATTCGCATAAAGCTTTATACGAAAAGCACGAAATTCGCATAAGCCTATATACGAATTGTTGAAGAATTCGCATCTACTTGTGTACGAAAAGTTGTGAAAATTTTCTAAGGACAGAATTCGCATCTTGAAGGATACGAAAAGTGAAGAATTCGCATAAGGAAGCATACAAATTTCTCAGAATTCGCATAGGACATCATACAAATTCTTGTACTTTTTGCATAGAAAATTGAAATATTTTCTAAGTACACAATTCGTATCGATACGGGAAGTTGAAGATCAAGAAGTTTTCTAAGTGTAGAATTCGCATCTTCCTATTATGCGAAAAGTTCATGCGAAAATCTTGAGGTTCAAGTTTTAACTATCACAAGAATTCGCATATAGTAGTGTGTGAATTGCTCAGAATTCGCATATAGTAGTGTGCGAATTTCTCATTATTTGTGAATTTTGGTAAATTTTCTTTTGGTGTGCGAATTGTTTGAAGCTATAGTGGTGTGAGGATTCTTACCTTAGAAATTTTTGGGAAGTTTTTTCTGAATATTTTCTAAGAGTTTTAATTGTTGATTATTTTTCGAACTAACGATCATTCCTAGCTTATTTTACAAATATCAAGATGCCTTACACTGACGAGAAGGCAAATACTATTCTGATAAAAAGAGATTGTGTTATCGCTTATATGCCAGAGATTCCAGCTCTTGAAGCTGAAAATAAGATTCTGAATATTCAAAATTCATCTCTTCTTGATCAGATCAATAAATTGAAAGAAGAATCTACATTTTTAGAGAAAAATTTTATTTGCTCAGATTGCATTTCTAACTCTAAAATTAATTTTGCAGAAATCATTGAGTCAAAAGAAAAGGAGATTTCAAATATTCAAACCAAGTTGAAAAAGTCTGAAGGTCTTAAATCAAATTTCACATGGTCCAATAAGGAATTGATGCAAAAAGAGATTGATGATCTCAGAAGAAGAGCAAATATTGCTGCAGAAACATTTGATGGACTGAAAAAGATAAACTCACAAATCTTGTCTAAACGAAACCAGTTATGAGATAAAGTGTTTAGTCTTGAGGTTGAGATAAACATGTTCAAAGAGAAAGCCTCACAAGAGAAAGGAAATTCAAGAGCTCAAGAGGAGATGAAGAAAAGTTGAAAGAAAAATAAATGATTTTGAAATGGAGAATGATAAGCTTCAGAAGAATATTTCTGATTTGGAAGCACAAATTGTCAAAGACAGGAAAGAATTTGAGAAGGAAAAGATTGAATTTGAGAAAGAAAGAAAAGTATTTGCTCAAAAGTTTTTTGATTTCTCAAGAAAGTCATTTGAAGAAAAGAAATCCATTGAACTGAAATGTGCTAAACTTTCTAAACAAGTGTCAGACTTTGAGAAAGTTATCATCATGAAGAGAGACAAATTTGAAAAAGAGAAGAAGAAAGCTGAACAGAAGAATGTTGGTGTGTTTAAGGAGATTTCTGAACAGAGAAAGAGTGTAGAGAACGATTTTAAGGAAGAAAAGAAAAGTTTTTGAGACTGAGATAACCAAGCTGACAAGAAAACTATCTGAGCTATCATCAACTATTATGAAGGAGAAGAATGCAAAGTTTGAATTGCACAAGAAGTTTGATCTACTTTCAAAGGAAAGAAACAGTTTATCTTCAAAGATCAAAAAACTTGAAGAGATTATGTTTAAGGTGAAGTTGACTGAGCAAAAGACGCCATAATCAATTGTTCAACCACCGAGAGATGATCTAGTTGATTCAGAATGCTCATTTAAAACAACTTCAAGTTCACATTTTGTGAATGTTTCTAATAATCCTTTGTTTGATTGAGATGATAATCATACTTCTAAACGTAAAGATCATATTCGTCCTTCTAACCTTTTCTATGACAAACTTGTTGATGGTTCAGGTAAACATAAAAGGATAAACGACAAAGAAAAGTGGATTTGGAGAGTGAAAGGATCCTCAGATGAGAAGAAGGAACAGAAATCATTTGTGCATGCATGTAATGCTAAAAGGAACAATGCTCCTAAAGTTAAACTTTTGGCAAACCTTATCTTGTTTATACTGTTAATCAATTGATCAGGTTAGCACAAAAGAAAATTAATTGTTCTTACTGTGCTACAAATGATTTTATTTGATAAAATTATGTGAATTACTAGTATGGTTCTTTCTATATTACTCCTAATAGAACTGCAACTAACAAACCAGAACCCAAATACCAGTGGGTACCAAAAGCTAAATCTGTGTTGTAGGCACCTAAAGACTAAGGGGAGAAAGATGAATGGCTTCTAAACACTACAATTTAGAACCCGTATCTAAAAGATCAAAGTAGACTTCTGAATACAATAGTTCAGAACTCGTACTTCAACGAATGTTGGTTTCTGATTACACTAGATCATAACCCGGTCTTCAATGTTTAAGATGTTTGGCTTTTGGACAAAGAAGTTCAAGACCCAGTCTTCATTGATAAAGATGGGGAGTTTGACTTGTGAATTTACTTCAATCCTATTAATTCAAAACTCGGTTTAATGATTAAGGATTTTGCAAATGTTAAGGGGGAGCTTACATGTTTTATATTTTTACTTATATATTTTCTGATTTTTCAGGAGGAGTTTAATAGATAAATTCATTATTAATTTTAGGGAGAGTTACTATTCTCACCGGAGAATATGTGACAATGGCTTCTGGATATTTTTGTTCAGTACCCGGACTTTAAGAATTTTCTACTTAAGGATGTTGAAATGATACATCTTTTTAAGAAATTTTTATTATTTCTTTAAGGGGGAGTTTGTTTAAATTTTCACAGTCATATTTTTTTAAGAGGGAGATAATAAAAGACAAATATATTTCACTCTCATGTTCATATTGTTTTTGTCTAATCTTTCACTTTTTACAGATATAGTGGAGAAGTATCTATGTTGAATGTGAGTATTTCTGATTCTTTACCTTACACATTTTGAAAGATGAACGAATTTCGGATGTCAAAAATGTTTTCCAAAACGTTCAAACCATTTCGTGTTCTCAAATGTTTTATAAATTTCGAAGTGTGATTTTAAATGTTTTTCATGTCGATACTTTGATGTTTAACTGGTCGTGTGTTTCTCAAAGATCAATACTTGTGTATTATCTTGTCTATATACTGTCAAGTATTCTTACACACATCAGTTCAATAACATTATTGACTTTGTTATTACCATGTCTCAAAAGATAAATCTTTCAATGGTAATACTCCCGTATTGTTATCCCCAAATTTCCTGTTTGTTAAAGTGTTGAAAATACCCAAGTCCTATTTCAGAGGACTTCCAAAGATAGACTTTAGAGGGCATAGACTTCAGAGGACGAAGACTTCACAGGACAAACCTGCCTCTGAAGTACTTATCAGAGATTGCAACTTTCAGCAGAAGACATCAGAGATGGCTTCATCAAAGGCTCTGAAGACAACGTCAGAGCTCTGAAGACATTCTCTCTGAAGATGGCGCTGAAGACTTTCCTGAAGTATCAGAACAGATAACCAATCACTTAGTGATAAGATTTACTTTATAGAGTAGGTTATTGTTCAAGAATGTCTTGAGCTTACCTATTAGGTAAGACACTGTTCAAACATGCTTCTATTTTTCAGAATAGTACACTGTTTACTTTATGGTCCTATAAATAGGACCATCACTCCTTTGACAAAAGTGTGCTTTTTGATATCTTGTAAAAGAAGAATCAATTGAATATATCTCACGAAGATCTTGTTCTTTCTACTTGCTTTATATATGAACTGTGATATTTGAATCTGCTTTTGATATTAAACTATATTGCTTCCGCTGTTTATACTCTTGTTGTTTATATCATTATTGTTATAAGATTAAATCTGGAATCCAACAATTGGTATCAGAGCTCCCTTTGTTTTCTAAAACAAAGAAAGATCATATTTGCATACTCGGATAGATTTTATTCTTACTGATTCACGCTTTTATTATCTGTGCATGTTTATGTAAACCCTAGTTTATTAAACTTCATATGCTCCAGATTTAAAAGTAAATCTCAGTTACATCATTTAATAGAAAGATCTTCATAGAAAAGCATCAGTTCTTCAAATCTTCATCTTTTCTTCACAAAAATGGAAAACTCAAGCATAAGTGCCATTTATACAGCCGGATCATTAACCGAACCTCCTACACTTCTAAGGGATGAATATCCTCAATGGAAGATAAGGATGGTAAATTTTTAGAAGGCATGGACAGGGATCTGTTAAGATCAGTGAACGATGGACCTCACCAACCAATGGTGTTGGTACCAAGAGTTCCAGCAACAACAGATACTGCTGAAATCCCTGCTTACTATGAAAAGAAAACTTCAAAATTTACGGATGAAGAAACTAACATGATGGATAATGATTCAAAAGCTCTTAGATTACTTATAATGGCCATTCCCAATGATATCTTCCAAGAACTTGATTCTTGTGTAACTGCAAAAGAGATATGGGATCAGTTCTTAAATCAACTTGAAGGAGGCCTACAAACTCAAAAGAACAGGAGAAATCTTTGTATCAATGAATATCATGATTTTCATGCATTACCCGAAGAAACCTTACATCAAACATACTCAAGGTTTAACATCCTCATCAACAAATGCAGAAAATTTGGGGTCATGAGAACAAAAGAAGAAAACAATGTTCTCTTTTTTAAAAGTCTAAATGAAGAATGGTCACAACTGTCAATGTCGATACAAGCCAATCAAAATCTTGAATCATGGTCATTGACTGACATTTATGGTACCTTGGTAGCACATGAAAAAGAAGTTGTTAAACAAAAATCAAAAACCTCTTTAGGTGGTCCACTTGCACTCATGTCAAAACAGAAGCGTGTATCACAAGAATGCCGAAATGCAGAAAAAGACAATTGTTCAAAAAGGGAATCTAAAAGAAAATCCAAGAAGGTTCTGATGTCTGAAGAAGTTGAACACTCAGATTCTGACTCAGATGATGACATCAATGCCTTTGCCAAATCTCTTGCATTAATCACCCATCAATTTAACAAGAAACTTGGCAAGAAAGTCTTTGAAGGAAGAAGAGATAATGAAGAAAGAAGAGGAAATCTAGAAAGAAGATTTCAGAAAACTGAATATCAACAAGAGCCCAGATCTACTCTGCATAGTGATCAAAAGGGCGTTCATTTCACCAATCATGATTCTACTCAACAATCAAGATCTCAACAATCATTTCAGCCAAGGTATCCTCAACCTCAGAGGTACTTCAAGCCAAAACCACAAGTACAAGCACAGAAGACAGAATCAGACAATGCTCTTCCATTAAACCAAAACGAAGGAAGATGTTTTAGATGTGGAAAGTCAGGCCATTACTCCGCCAACTGCAGAGGTAGACTCATCAAGGATAAAGACTACTACAAAAACAAGTACAAGTACAATGTCAAAGAAAGAGTACTTGTAGCAGAGATGGAAGACTGGCTGTCAGACTCAACAAGCGATGGAGAGGAAGAACCCACCAATCTCTGTGGTATGGCGTTCACAAATGATCAAAGTGATGGATCATCAGAGGACTACTCTGAAAAGGTAAACTCTTCTTCCACCTCTGAAAGTGATCTTGAATTGGATGTTATTAAACTAACAGATGAATTTCAAATCCTAAAGTAAAAACTTGTTGAGGAAAAAGAAAAAGCAAAACAAATGACAAAAGATCTTAATTTTTACAAAAGGGAAAAAGATCTTCTTGAATCAGAAAAGAGAGATATTTTTGTTGAAAAATCTGATCTTGAAAAAGCTCAGAAACAAAAGGAAAAATCATTTTTAGAAAAATTCAAAGAACTTGAGAAAGTTTTAAAAGTTAAAGAAGAAGAAGTAAAAAAATCTGAGTATGAAATACTCAATTCTGTTGCCTTAACCATTTTTTTCCAAAAAGAAAGAGAAATCCTACATCAATCTCTGGAAAGGAAAGAACTTCAAATCAAAAGTTATCTTGATGCTCAGGATGTTCATATAAAGATAAACTCTCAAATGGATACTCAAGGGCTTGGATTCAATGAATTGGATCCATTCACTGGATTGAAGAAAACTTCACTTTCTTCCACTTTCTGTAAAGGAAAGGTCCAGAGCTCTGACTGTCCATCACTGAACAATTTCAAGAGAATAAAAACCTCAGAGAGATAAAAAATAAGGGCTCCGAACTTTTAAAATGTAGCATACTCTGAAGTACAAAGCTTTACAAATTCCATCTTAAAAATAGAAAAGGAAACTTCAGAGGTATTTTTTACAAAACCTCAGAGCAATGATCCTAAAGAGATTTTTAAGTTTAATCCATTCATCAAAGATGAATCAAAGACATCTGAACAAAGTACCTCTGAAGCAAGTACTTCTGAAGATGAACCTCAGAGTTCACTTAATCCAGATGCCCCTCTGTATTCACCAGTCTCTGATGAATGCATCAGAACTACATTTGCAGATGACATCAAGAGAATAAATCAAGAAAATATCATAGCTGATTTAAAGAAGAAAGAAAGCATGAAAAGAATCATCAAAGTCTGAAGACCTAAGAAAATTAAGAAACCATTAGAGGTAGTTATCTCTGGTAAGACTGAACGAGACTTTCTTGACTCTGATTCTGAATCTGATCCAGAGGTAGATGAACAGATTTTCTACAAACCAGAGAAAGTAATTCATAAAAAGATAGATACCGTTGGTTCTGGAATTTTGAACATTCTTATTTCTGTTTTAAAAAATAATCCCAGAATACCAATATGCCCTGACTTTGCAGAAATGTGTCTTCAAGCAAAAACTTCTCTGGAACTTGAAAAAGAATTACAAGAAAAGGCAAAGAATAAAACTATCAATTCTCAACTCTACACTTATAAACCAATCAATTTTACTCCTGGACAAAAAGGAAAATGGCAAGAAATTAACCATTCTAATCCTGTTTGTGCAGTGAGCAACAAAGAGAAGAGGATGTTTCTGAACAAGAGAAGCCAACTTGAAAAGAAGGTTGTCTCTCAAGTTAAAAGAAAAGAAGTAGTTAGGAATACTTGTAATATTCCTAGTACTAATTAAAAAAGGAATCATAATGTATCTAATGCATTTAATGAAATGAAATCCTTTGCTTCTACTTTTTCTTGTTCTGTAAAGTGCAATTGCATCCAACTCTTGATGAAACTAAAAAATCACTTCAAAGGTTCTCACTGTTTTCTTAATGAATCTCTGAATAAAAATTTAGAGACAAAGCCTCAAAAGAAAAAGGACAATTCTGCCAAAACATCAAAAGATAAGAAGGCAAAATTTCAAAGAGATAATCAGAAGTCTAACAAAATAGGATCCATAATGAGATGGGTACCTAAGAAAATCTAATCTGTCTTGCAGAAATAGTCTATGCCGATCTGGTACTTAGATGCTGGATGTTCAAGGCATATGACTGGAGATAAAAAGTTACTATCCTCTTTCAAAGTTAAATCTGGGGGAGCAGTAACTTGTGGAGACAATATGCAAGGACAAATTAAGGGTTATGGTGAGCTTACAAGAGGTAATGTTTCAGTATCAAAGGTTGCTTATGTTGATGGGTTAAGGCATAACTTGATCAGCATAAGTCAACTTTGTGACCATGGTTTTGATGTGAAATTTCAAGAAAAACATTGTTCACTACTTCACTCAAAAACAGGTCAAGAAATGCTCAGAGCTGACAGAAAGGAAAATTTATACAAAATAAATTTTTCCAAACACATAAAAACTGACTCAGAGAAAATTTGTCTAGTATCTCTGAACAGTGAAGATGTTTGGCTCTGGCATAAAAAGTTCTCACATCTGAACTTTTCTTCACTTGATAAATTGGTCAAACTAAATCTGGTTAAGGGATTACCATCTCTGAAGTTTAACAAAGATCATCTTTGTTCTGCTTGTGAAATGGGAAAAATGAAAAGATCTTCCCACAAGACCAAAAGTGATAATAATTGTCCAAAACCTCTGTATATGCTTCATGTGGACCTTTGTGGTCCTATCTCTGTACAGAGCTTGTCAGGTAAAAAGTATATCCTCGTTTTGATTGATGAATACTCTAGATATACTTGGATAGAATTCATCAGAGCCTCTGACATGCGTAGCATGTTCAACCAGAACTTCTGAAACTAATTTCAGAGCCTCTGTACTTTTTCACAAATGGTAAAAATCATTCTTTTGTATCTCGAAGCATGTGTGAAGGGGGAGAAGATAAAGACATTATTCTTTGGTCAAGGGGGAGACAAAGAACCTTTCATCTTTCAAGAAGGAGAAAGTGAGCTTCTCTGATACTCATATCAGAGCCTCTGATCTTGTCTCTGATATTTATATCAGAGCCTCTGATCTTGTCTCTGATATTTATATCAGAGCCTCTGATCTTGTCTTCGATATTTTTATCAAAGCCCATGATCTTTTCTCATTAAACGAATATTCCAGGAAATTCTTTTAAATCTTTTGGATAACCATTCGTTTCTTTTCAAAAACCCAACTGGCGTTTTTCTGACACCAAGCGGCTCTCCCCTACACACCTCAACGTGTCACCTATTAATTAGGGGATGATGGAACGTCCTTTCTGACATTGGAACTCTCAATCGTCGTTTCCATAACCTCTCCGTCTACCATTTTTTCTGTCCATAAAACCCCTTTTTCTCTTCTCATTATTATTTACGCTCTCAGAATCCAATATCCTAAATCTCTCTTTCTAAGCTCTCATCTATCTCAAAAACCTGCAACAATGGCGGCTCATTCCCAAACCTCAGATAACTCCAGCAAACTTGTTCCAACCTTGAATATGACACTGTTTAATGTTCCAGTAAAAGGTAACAACTACTTTCTGGACGTCACCCCTACTAAATACGATGAGCAGTTTCGCCCAATACTAGATTTTTTGACCAACTGCGAACTCAACGATGTCCTCACCAAACATGCTTCAGATATTCCTCTACGCTTTGTCTAACAATGGTGGTATTCAAGTGAATACGATGATGAAAAGGAAGGACTGGTTGGGTACATTGACCTAGGTGAACAAAGCATGAACATAAGAATCACCCCACAAACCGTAACTCGCCGATTCAACCTGCTCACAAAAACTGATCTTCAAATAGAAACCTTTGAGAAACTACCAACTCAAGAAGTCCTTCTTCAGTTCCTCCACCACTTAGGCTACAACAAGGAAATCACATGCCTAAGTCAATTCATACGTCAGTACCTGCCTCCCAAGTGGAACTTTATGTTTAGTGTTCTCAACCGAACAATTACCTGCAGGATTGGAAGCCAGGATCAGACCCATCCAGCGATTCTAGCCATAATGTATTCTCTCTTCTACAACAGAAGCATAAATATGGCTCACATTCTCTTCTGTGAGATGCTGACGGTGGTGGATAAGAAGAACAAAGACTGGGCCAAAGGAAAACAACCAATTTCGGTACTGTTTCCCAAATTCATCTCTGTGGTCATTCAACGAGCAATGGAGAAATTCTCCATCACTGAGGAGGGCCCAAGGACACCTCTGTTTATGATGAACTCGTTCAAAGCTACAGAGGTTCCTCCTTATCCAAATGACCGACGTTTCCCACACACCATGATTGAGGTAATTCCTGCTGACTCTACTACCCACCTCCTACTTAGTCGTGTTGCCCAATCATCATAACCGATGATGGGATCTCCAACACACTTAGGTTCTGAGCCTGAGCCTGAATCAGAGAGTGATATCTCTGATACTGCTCAAAACGTTAACAGAGCGCAACCAGAGGGTGGCTCTGAGAGAGTAAGGAAGAGAAAACATGAGAACCCTCCCTCTGACGAAGAGAATAACTCTGTTAGAGCAGAGGAAGGTGAGGAAGAGAGAATTCCAGAGGGTGAGTTTCTAAACTTAGAATCTGAGGGCGGCGAGGTAGAAAAAGATGTCCTTGTTGGCACACATGAGCGATTCCAAAGCCCAAATCCCCGTGCAAACACATCTACTATCCAAGGTGGTCCAACATCAGTAGACATTGAAATAGAGGTGCACACGTCGAACCCTTCCCATCCTAGCCGCTCTGAGGCATCTACTTCTGTCTCTGAAGCACGCACCAAAGGGGAAACCTCTGATACGGCTAAGTCCTCCCAACAGGACTTAGACCAAGATAAAAATACTCATTCACCCCAGAGTATGTCACCTCCTCACACACATGATGCCTTTGTGGCTCATAAAAAGATGGACCGTCCCTTAGATCAGGAGAGACGTAAGATCTCTCGTAAGGATTGCCTGTCAGTAAAAGAATGCCACGACCTTCTTGCACATGGACTCCTTAGCCTGGACAGCAAGGTTTCCACCTACATTCGTTTCTCATCATCAGATTCTGACTCTGATGATCAGAGACCAATCGGAACCATTATAGGGAAATCCTTGAAAAAGGATCCCCAAGGATTAATGGGAAGTCCTTCCAGATTCAATATCAAGCCAACTCCGAAAGAAGGCCTCTCTGAACTCTAGGGAAACTTAGAATCATGTGTTGATCCTAAGGTCACCCCCTCTGATTACGTTACCAAAGAGCAGTTCATAATCTTTGGTGATGAAATCAGAGAATCTCTGAAGGAGATTAAACTTCAAATAGAGAAGACCTCAGAGGCCTCTGCCTCTCACTCTGAAGTTGCAAATCTCACTTCAGAGGTCTCTGAGTTGCGCATGACCATTATCTCTCAGAACGATAAACTGGATGTTCTAGAAAGCCTGGTCATAAAAAATGACTCTATTCTATCCAGAGAAATTCAGAACTCCACCACAGAGCTCCTCAAGGCCATTCCAACTCCCTCTGCCCCCACTCCAACAAATGCATACTTTTCTCAATTCAAAGAGGAAGTCTTGCGTTCTTTGGCAGAGGTGATTGCAAAGATCCCTACCTCCTCTGCTGCTCCTGCTACATCCGAATTTGTTACAAAGGCTGACCTCACCAACTTCTCCAAGAAGATCACCAGCAATGTAATGAATATCTTCAGCAAGTTCGTCTCCAAGACCACTCAGCAGAACAAAAAGATTGAAGACCTTCTGCAGAATGTCAAATCTTCAGAGGGATCATTAAAGCGGAAGGAACCAGAGGTCACATGCTCTGAGGAAGCCCGAAAGAAGGCCAGGTATGAAGACTCTGATGACCATGATGACCAACCTTAGGGGTCATCCGATCTTCATAAGGGGGAGAAGACTCCTATACCAAAAACTGTTGAAACACAAAAGGAGTCCACTCCCTCTGAATCAAACCAAACCAAAGCAAGGAAAAAGGAACAGAGAGACGTTCAACCTCAACCTCTGATGAAGATAACCAGTCCACTCTAAAGTCGCCAGTACCTGTTATCTTTCTAGCACCATCTACTTCGAGTGCTCCAATAGTTCCAATAATAGCTGCAACTCCAGAAACTATTAGAGCTCTAGAAGAAGATGAAGACGAACAGCTAGTAGACTTCTCTACATCAGAAGATGCATTCTCATCACCAGAAAGACCAACTTATGTGATGAGAGATGCTTACGAATCAGAGGCTGAAAGAGCAGAACCAGAATCTCAAAAAAAAGAAAAATCAGATTCTGAAAAAGAAGCTGCTGAAAAAACAGATTGAAGTAATTGATGCTGAAGAATATGTATTCAAGAATGCTCAACCACATCATACTTCAACAGCAACAGAGCTGAGGGATTCACCAGAGATACATGGCTACATCTCTAAACGTACAACAGAAGATCCTCCACAGACAAAGGAATCAGAGACCATGGTTGCTGATGAACAGGCTCCTTCAGAGAATCCTGTTCAGAAGGCAAGCATTGGTTTACCAGCCAAAGTGTTTACTCAACCTCCTACATTCCTTGCATCCAATCCCGAAGCTTCCATAGAAGACCACTTCAGATACATCTACTGTAAGTTCAATATGGCAGATACTCTAGTCATTCCTCTGAATCCAAGGATCAAAGAGAACATGCCGGACTATGAGCGAAGATTTGTCAGAGATAAAACCTCACCCAGAGTACAAGTCCTCTTTGATGATCCAATCATCAAAATCAACAAAATCTCAGAGAAGACCTTTGCTTACAACAAGATCATATATAGGCATTATGTGGTAACTCGATCTGATAACAAGATTTACGAGTTTAATGATAATGATCTCGTAAATATAAATCCATATGATTTACCTCATTTGTATGCCTATTGCTCTGCCAGATATGATCAGGGAAGAAGGGAAATCAGGATGGGCATGGTTGAAGTCAGACGGGTAATGGAGGCCTATGTCAAACACAGAGCAAAACGTGACTTCCAAATTGCTCTGAACCTGGGGGAAGAAAAGCTAAAGGTAACTGAACCTGTGGAGTCGATCGTTAATCTTGAGACAAATAAGACTGTATCAATCAATGCAGAACCTCTGGGTTTCGTCTACAGAGTAAACCAAGTAAAGAAGGTCTTTCTCGCTTCGGAAGTTTCGAAGTACTCTGATGAAACCTTGAGAGGTATAAAGAAAATGATCCATGTGAAGGAAGAAAGGCACATAGCAGATTTACTTGCAAAGCTTGACTTAGAGATTGACTCGATGATCAACTTCAGAGCTCTGATCATGAAGTTCCATGGAATCTGTTCAAGTGACAAATTTTAGTTTGTTTCTTTATTTTTGAATATTACTTTCTCTGTATTAAACTTCAAAATGTTTAAGAAGTAATATTTAAGAGGATGATTTTCTCCTCTACGCTTTCTAGTTTAAATCTTCTTTCTCTCCTATTATTGTATCTTTTATTTTCAACACTTAGGGGGAGATTGTTAGCCCCAAATCTTCTGTTTGTTAAAGTGTTGAAAATACCCAAGTCCTATTTCAGAGGACTTCCAAAGATAGACTTCAGAGGGCATAGACTTCAGAGGACGAAGACTTCAGAGGACAAACCTGCCTCTGAAGTACTTATCAGAGATTGCAACTTTCAGCAGAAGACATTCTCTCTGAAGATGGCGTTGAAGACTTTCCTGAAGTATCAGAACAGAGATTGACTCGATGATCAACTTCAGAGCTCTGATCATGAAGTTCCATGGAATCTGTTCAAGTGACAAATTTTAGTTTGTTTCTTTATTTTTGAATATTACTTTCTCTGTATTAAACTTCAAAATGTTTAAGAAGTAATATTTAAGAGGATGATTTTCTCCTCTACGCTTTCTAGTTTAAATCTTCTTTCTCTCCTATTATTGTATCTTTTATTTTCAACACTTAGGGGGAGATTGTTAGCCCCAAATCTTCTGTTTGTTAAAGTGTTGAAAATACCCAAGTCCTATTTCAGAGGACTTCCAAAGATAGACTTCAGAGGGCATAGACTTCAGAGGACGAAGACTTCAGAGGACAAACCTGCCTCTGAAGTACTTATCAGAGATTGCAACTTTCAGCAGAAGACATTCTCTCTGAAGATGGCGTTGAAGACTTTCCTGAAGTATCAGAACAGATAACCAATCACTTAGTGATAAGATTTACTTTATAGAGTAGGTTACTGTTCAAGCATGTCTTCAACTTACCTATTAGGTAAGATACTGTTCAAGCATGCTTCTATTTGTCAGAATAGTACAGTGTTTACTTTATGGTCATACAAATAGGACCATCACTCCTTTGACAAAAGTGTGCTTTTTGATATCTTGTAAAAGAAGAATCAATTGAATATATCTCACGAAGATCTTGTTCTTTCTACTTGCTTTATATATGAACTGTGATATTTGAATCTGCTTTTGATATTAAACTATATTGCTTCCGCTGTTTACACTCTTCTTGTTTATATCATTATTGTTATAAGATTAAATCTGGGATCGAACATCCCGTTTGAAATTCAATGTTGAGTGAGTATCAAACGTCATTTCTTTATCACATGTTTTCATTGTCAAATTATTTATATTTTGTTGATATAAACAATTATTCGGTCTTTGATATCCCAACATATTTTTCTTCATGATATTTGACCTGATCGAATCATTATCAGATTCTCAAAACACTTCATTTGTTTTCATATCATTCGTTCAATTTTGTTGTTTTGAGAGATCTTAAATGTTCAAAATGCTCAAATTTCATTCTTATTTTTGATGAGCATACATTTTCTGATAATGATATCTTGTGCTTAAATGTCAAGATAATTGTTGAGCAACACATTCCTTTTAGGCCAAAATACATGGGATTCAGTATGTGTGCTTCAAAGAACTTCTATGGATTTACGTTAACCTATATTTCCTACCCAAGAAGTTATCCCGAGTGATTGATGGGAAAGGGGTCAAAAGAATAGAGAGTGGGTGTGTGCGGAGATAAAATGGAAAAGAGAGGTTGGTTAGAAGTGAGCTCAAATGTTTAAAAGACAGAGGGTGATAGATCAGAGTAAAAGAATATTAAACTCTGCACCAAACTTTTTTTAAGTCGGGCAACCACATAACTTGTTGTTTCACAATTTTTCGTGAACTTCATTGAACAAGGCACTAGTCCATGCCAACTCTTGTTAAAACCCCAATAGCTACTCATTCTTTTCTCAACAAAAGAATGTTTCATATTTTAAAGGGGAAGCAACACATAATCTAACAAATCTTCATTTGGAAGATATTGATATTGAAAAAGAAGGAAAGTTGCCGCACCTTCGACCCTTTCTCATGCACATTGAGTCTATGTATTATACGTTGCTATCTCAATGGTTTACATACTTTGAGCCTATTAAAAATCTTTAAATGCTTCAATCATTGCTACACTTACACAAGCACACAAGGAATAAGTTTTCTTGTCTTAACGTTCATAGAAAATTCCTTTGTGGTGTTTCAATGATTGAATGGAAGCCCTAGGGAGTGAACATAAAAAAAGCTGCTTTCTAATGTACATTCGTTGTACACAGTGGCTATGTACTACTGACAGGCATATTAACTAATAAATATGTTGATTCAGGGTTACCAATTCTAATTTGTCTGAATTTGAAAAGATTCGGATAAATACATGTTATGAAATGACGACAAAAATTTTTATTAGATCAGACGGAGTTCATATTTTTTTTGGGGGAGATTGTTCATATTTTTCCAAAGGGGGGAAATGTCTTTTTCTCATGAAGACTATGCTTATTTTGTTGAATTGGGGGAGGTATTTCAAAGATAATGTTAACATTGAAATGTTTTGATGATTTTGATTCTCATAATTCATCAAAAAGGGTGTTATATTTCAAGAATTTCAAAGTCAGAATTACATCGGATTTATCAAAAAGGGGGAGATGATTCAAAGTTATATTTTTGAAGAATGTATAGTCAAGAGAAAGTTGTAAAGCGGAGAAAGTCAAAGCAAAGTTTTGTGGTGATTATCAAGATGACGAGATTTTTTGAAAAATTATTGTATATTTGTGACAAGAAAAGTAGATTATTTAAGATTCTAAAGTTTTGAAGATTTTAAAGTTTTGTGAAGAAAGGCAAAGTTGCTCAAGATTTAAAGATGTGAACGAGTCAAAAGCTAAAGGAAGAAGACCTGCAGATTATTGTCAATTTTTTTTAATCTTGAATCCAAAGGGGGGAATGTTGAGTCAGAATTCTATTCAAGATTAAAACGTCATGGTTGTAATGGTTTGTATTGTCAAAGTCTTTATAATTGTCAAAAGTGTAAAAAGTCAACAAAAGCCAAAGTAGTTTTAAATGTCTTATAAAGTCAAGGTAGTTTAGTTTTTTGTAATATTAGGTATAAATAGGGTTTGTAAGCTTGTAGTTTGGAGAGAAGACTCTTTGATATTGTCATACGTTTAGACAGAGAATCTGTAGAGAGAGAGTCATCTTGTAGAAAGTCAAGATTCATGAAATAAACATTAAACTTGTGATGAAATCTTGTTTGATTGTTTGAATGTGGACCTATCATCAAACTTCATTCTCATTTTAATGAGCATACTTTTTCTGATAATGATATCTTGTGTTTAAATGTCAAGATAAACTGTTGAGCAACACATTCTTTTTAGGTCAAAATAGATGGGATTCAGTGTGAGTGCTTAAAACACTTCCATGGATTCACGTTATCTAGTGTGTCCTACCCCGAAAGTTATCCTAAGTGATTGAGGCGAGAGGGTTCAAAGGAATTGAGAGTGGGTGTAAAATGGAAATGAGAATTTGGTTAGAAGTGAGCTCATATGATTAAAAAGAAAGAGGGTGAGAGATCAGAGTAAAATAATATCAAACTCTGTACCAAACTTTTTCTGAGTCGGGCAACCACATTATCTATTGTTTCATAATTTTTTCGTGAACTTCATTGATACAGGAAACTAGCACATGCCAACTCTTGCATTAAAACACCACCAACTACTCATTCTTTTCCCAGCAAAAGAATGTTTCATATTTTTAAGGGGAAGCAACACATAATTTATCTTATATTCATTCAGATGATTCAGATATTGAAAAAGAAGGAACGTTGCCCCACCTTCGAACCTCATTCATGCACATTGAGTCTATGTAATATTTGTTGTTGTCTCAACGGTGTACAAACTTTGATCCTGTTTAAGCTTTAAATACTTCAATCATTGCTACACTTGCACAAGCACACAAGGAATAAGTTTTCTTGTCTTAACATTCATAGAAAATTCCTTTGGGGTTTTTCAATGATTGAATGGAATCCCTGGGGGAGTGAACATCAGAAATCTCCTTTCCAATGTACATTCGTTGTACACAATGGCTCCATGCTACTGACAAGCATGTTAACTGATCATCTGTTGATTCAGGGTTACCAATCCTAATTTGTTTGAATTTGAAAAGATTCGGATGAATACATCTTATGAATTGACGACAGAACTTTAAATCAATCAGAAGGAGATCAAATCTCTTGGAGGAGATTGCTTATATTTTTCCAAAGGGGGATAATATCTTGATTTCATGAAGACTGTGCTTATTTTGATGCTTCGGGGAGATATTTCAAAGACAAGAGTTAACGTTGAAATGTTTTGATGATTCTGATTTCTCATCATTCATCAAAAAGGGAGAGAAATTTAAGGATTTCAAAGTCAGAACTTTGCTGATCTTATCAAAAAGAGGAAGAAATTGTCAAAGTTCAATTTCAGATCAAAACAAAGTCAAAAGAATGTTGTAAAGCTGAGAGAATTCATTTTTCAAGTTAAAGCAAAGACTGATGATTATTGTATTGAAGACATTTTATGAAAGAATGTGGCATTTTGTGACAAGTGAGGGAGATTGAAGAAGATTTTCAAGTTCTGAAGTTGTTAAAGTTGTGTTGAAAAGAGTTTCAAATGGAGTTGTTAAAGATTTCATTTTGAAGATTTTGCATCAAGAAGATGACCTGAAGATTAGTGTCAAAAAAATTTTGATCTTCAATCAAAGGGGGAGAATGTTGAGTCAGAATTGTATTCAAGATTTAAAGGCCATAGTTGTGTTTGTAAAGTCATTGTTTCTATTGTCAAAAGTCAACAATAGTCAAAATATCTTAAGTCTTTAGAAAGTCAAAGTGTAGTTAGTTTGTAATGTCTTGTAATTAGGTTGACCATATAAATAGGTTGTGTTGTCCTTGTAATCTTATGAGCACGCACAAGAAAGAGAGAGAGTACTTACGCATATTCAGAGAACACACACATAGAGAGAATATACTGAGCTTAACAGAGAATTACACCAAATAGGTATATGAATTGATATAATCATTGTGATATCAATAAAAGATCGATTATATATCTTGTGTGTGATTAATATGAGCTTGGATATGTGACTATCAAAGGATCCTCAGACGGATGAAGATCCGAACATGATGTTGGTCAAATTCGAGTTGTCGGCAGACTTTATGTCGTCCGACCGCTTGGATAGGAAGGATTTGTTCCCTTATCTGAACAACTTTTACCTACCGAACTTTCGTGAGCGCTTCAGAGGTCTCACGATCGAGGATATGGATGTCAGTATCACTGGGCTCTTCTTCATGGTAAGATATTTCACATTCCTTTATGTCTTCACTTTTGATTGCTTGATTTAATCATTGCTTGTCCGTGTACTTCTGTAGGCATTCCAAGCATCCCTCGCTCTCAACTCGCGTCTCATCCACGTGAAGAAACTGGTCCCCAGAACTTTGGATCTAGAGAAGAGGGCCTTCGCCAAGGTTAAGGAGGCAGGCGTGAAAAGGGAAGAAAATTCCGCTCGTCTTCACGATGCCTCAACAGGTTGGTAGTCATGGAACGCAAGAAGATGGAGCTCCAAGGTCGCATGAAGGAAGCTCTAGACCAGGCCTCAACGACTAGGGAAGAGATGAACACGACCAAGGTGGTTTCGACTGTGAATGGAAGAGAAGTCGAGACCTTAAGGTCGGTGCGGGAAGCGGCCCGTGAACAGGTTACGGCTCTTAAGAAAAGAGTGACGTTCGTCGAGGCGTTCACTTAGCTCAAGGCATGTGTAACCCTGATAAGGCATCACCTAAGAGGAGAGAATCCCCTGGTGACAATAGAGGGTGAACTATCCTTCTTCCTATAGTCCGTTGGCAATGAGGACGACCTTGACTTTGATGATGAACGTGAACTTGATTTGGGAGATGAGGATCCTCAAGATGGTGACTCCGGGAGTGCGGTTGAACAAGATATGTATCATCCGAAATCTCCTTAGTTTCTAAATTTTTGGTTTTTGATCTGGCGACTGTTGGTGGTCATGCCATGTCCTGTACTCCTTTTGATATTAATACAAAAACTTTTGACTATGAAACCTGTCGAAACTGTATTTTGTCGCAATCTTTACTTTGTCATAAGAACTATTAGAATAGTTGCATAAGTCTTTCACGACAAGCATAGAAAGGATAATCAAAAGAGAAATAAAGATAGAAATTTCCCTAAGTAACTCATGACATCCAATACTAACAAGCATAAATCAATGAACTTGTGACTGGGAAAATAATTAATTTATCAAAGAACTTGTGATTGGTGCAAATTATAAACTGTCAATCAACATTGACCTGGCGACTAAAGTAAATGGCAAACCTGCTAAATTAGAGGATATAAATCGTACGACTTGGTCGTGAGATGATCATATAACCATGAGTGTAGTCGGATGATCGACTGATCCTGCAGTGAAACAACATTAGAGGGGGATGTTGGCTTGGCCAACAACTCTCCGATGATTAAGTCAATAATAGTCATGAAGAGATAATCGTAAGAAAAAAGGAATATGTTTAAAAGAAATACTTCTTCAAATGTACCGCGTTCCAACTTCGAGTAATGTAGCGACCGTCGAGGGTTTGCAATCGGTAAGCTCCTTCTCCAACAACCTCAGTTATCCGATATGGACCTTCCCATATGATAGATAACTTATCTGAGTTTGGTTTTTGGGTGTTCTGAACATACGTCGCAACACATAATCTCCTTTTTGAAAGATCTTGGCCTTGACGTTCTTATTGAAATGTCGTTCGACCAATTGTTTCTGTGACGCCATTTTGACTAGTGTTGACTCCCGTAGTTCTTCCAATGCATTGAGGTAGTAACTTAGGTTGACTAAGTTGTGATCGACCGACGTGTGCCGTGAGGTCGAAAGTTGGGTCTCGACAGACAAGACTGCTTCACAACCTTAGACTAGAGACAAAAGAATTTATCCTGTACATGTACGAGGAGTCGTACGATTGGCCGAAAGAACTATAGGAAGTTCTTCGACCCACTTGCATTTTGCTTCATTGAGTCTTTTCCTACTCGAATTGAGGATCGTTTTGTTACTCGACTCGGCAAATCTATTTGACTGGGGATATCAGGTGTTGAAGTAATAAGTTTGATTTACGATCTTTACAGAACTGTTGTGTTCTATCACTTATGAATTGTGACCCATTATCACATACAATCTCAGATAGGATTCTGAGCCTGCAAATGATGTTAGTCTGAATAAAAGAAATGACTTCTTTGTCCCAAACTTGGGAGAAAGCAACCACTTTTATCCATTTTCAAAAATAATCTGTTAGGACTAGAAGGAATACCTTTTGGCCGGGGGCCGGAGGTAACTTACCGACGATATCCATTCCCGGTCGCATAAAGGGTCATGGAGTTAAAGTTGTGTGCAAGGGTTCAGAAAGTTTATGTGACATACCTGAATGACGTTGACATGCATTTCAACTTTGGACATACCTTATTGTGTCCTGTCATAAGGTCGGCCACTAGTATCTTTGTCGAGAGATACGAATTGCCAAGCTACGACCACCTCAGTGATTACTGCACTCTCCATCATGCATTTCTTGCAAAATACTTTGGACTTGGTTTTTATTGGTAACACATCGTAAATTTAGTCCTGTCGACGATCGTCTACAGAGTTGTCCTCTAATCATAATGTATCTGGATACCTTAAATCTGATTTTTTGGGCTTCCAATTTGTCTTCAAGATGTTGGTAGTTCGTTGAGAATATTATGATATCGCTCGGCCATTTATCTTCTTCTTCTATTGCTTGGACGTCGCTTTCGCTTTCAATGGATGGTGTCGCCAGATGAATTATTGGGACGACATCAAATGGGGACTTTCCAAATACCGACCTAATATTAGCTAATGCGTCAGCTTGGATATTTTGATCCCTCGAGATCTGTGAAATAGAAAAATCCTGAAATTCCTCGGACTTAGCTTTGACTTTTCTGAGATAAGCAGTCATTTTAGTGTCTTTAGTTGCGAACTCACCATTCATCTGATTCACGAATAGGAGGGAATCGCTTTTGAGGTAAAGTCTTGTTACCCCTAAGTCATGAGCCATATTCATTTCCACGATCAAAGCTTCGTATTCAGCTTCATTGTTCATAGCTCTGAAATCGCACCGTATGTAGTACACCATCTTGCTCGTCTGTGGCGACTTGAGGATGACATCAAGACAGACTTAAGAGGAATGTTAGTCACTACAGTTATAGGATGTGACTCAAAATATTGACATAACTTTTTTGCCGTTGTAATTAAAGCGAACAAAAGTTTTTCCATAGAGGAATACCTGGTTTTGGCGTCGATAAGTGACTTACTTATGTAATAGATTGGAAGTTTCTGTTTTTCGTCCTCTCAAATCAAGATGACACTTACAGCATTCGAGCTGACAGCTAGATAAAGCCGGAGGACCTCGTGATCCTCAGGTTTCGACAGTAAAGGTGGCAACGCCATGTACTCCTTGAGCTTTTGGAGCGCGTTCTCATGGTCTCTCGTCCATTCGAAGCCCCTGTTTTTTATCAAGACATTATAAAATAAGTGACATTTATTTGAAGATCGAGAGATAAACCTGTTTAATGCCGCAACCCGTCCAGTAAGTCGTTGGACTTCTGTAAGGTTATGCGGGGACTTTGTCAGGATCGAAATTCAAACAAGAATTTAACACACACTCAGAAACTATGTTAAATGAGTCGCGGAAAAACACTTTAACAGAAAATCAATGGAACAGTATCATAATGAACATCACAAGTTATATTGATTTAACTTAATGATTACAATCAAAACCTCAATCTGTTGAACAAGCTCAACAGACGTTCTGAACTTCACTAAAGAAATGATTTCAAATAATCTTGAGGTCAATTCTCTCTAAAAACAAAACGTATATCAAAAAACTCTATCAATGTATGTTCTAAGCAATGCCTTCTATACAGTATATATACAAGACAAATTACAACATAATTATAAAAGAAAAATTAATCTTCATGATCTAGTCCATAATTATCTTCTAAACTCCTTGACTTTCGCATTAATCAACTCATTCCATCATTATCTTCTCAGCAGCTTTAATCTTCATAAGAAGTAGTAATTACTCAGCAGTATTAAACATCTTGCAGTACTAACATGCTAGCAGTACTAACCATGTTAGCAGTATTAATCTCACCAGCAGTAGTAATGTTGAACTAGCAGTATTAATTACACAAGAAGTAGTATCTGGCAGTATTAATCATCCTTAGCTCATTTCAGACCCAACAATCTCCCCCTAACTTAACTTTTCAAATTGAGAAGTTAAGTTCTTCAAAAATTGGTCTTCATGATACTTTCAAAACTTAAGCTCAATTCCCAAGATTAGGATCCAAACCTAAGCTTTGATTGATGATTCTTTTGACTACTATTTTGGCCATTTCAGAATCCTTTGAACATACCAACTTAGCCTTCAACATACCTAGCAATTTGGCTTTGCTGTGATCATAAATTTTATCCACCAGGTAGTACTCATGATAAGATCTGTCAATAGTGATGACATAGACTCCACACCTTTCAAGTAGCATCCAATTGTCTATTCTTTGGAATTTATTCTCCAGATGCAGATCTCTGACAACATGTTGAACTTTGCTAGGATCAACATCATGCATAAGTACTTCATGGCTAATTTTATTAAGCTCATTCCTGCTCCTGTCAAATCCTTTTCATACAAGCTCATTCTAACCTTGAACATTTCTTCTAAATCAGATCTGGAACAACTTCTGATGATTTTTCCCCAAGTAGAGTAAACCTCAGACTTGTCTCCAATCCTTTTAATCCTGAAGTATTTTATCCTTTGATCTTCCAGGATATCCCAATTGATAATTTCAGGGGCTTGGACTGATATTGGGTCAGCTTTTACAGGTTCACTATCAGTCACTGTCATATACAAACCAACATGTACCTCAGATTGTTCTGCACCTTGTTGACTTGTTTGTTCTTCAGGGGTTGCAACAACAGGTTCAACTTCTTTTTCCACTTCTTCAATCCTTGGCCTTTTGGTCTGTTTCTTTGAAGCTATGGTTTTCATTCTTTTGACAGCTTGGACTGTTTGAGCAAGAGTTTCTTCTTTCTGTTCTTCTTCCATTTCTTTTGTAGAAGTGGTTTCTTCACTCTCAGGAAAAGGTTGTTGGATATGCAGATCATGCCTTTCTTTCATTTTCCTTTCAACCTCAACCCTTTGAGTAAAGTCACCTTGTAGCTTGGTCATTTCTTTCTTGTAAAGCTCTTCAATTCTGCCATAAGACGTACCAGTGAACATGCCTTCTTTAACACCAACTGATCCTTTTAGAAAGTTGATCATTTTCCACCTTTCTTGGTTGGCAACAAAAGTCTTTGAAGGTTGTCTTTTCTTTGTCTGTGTTGGATTTCTTGGCATAGATGCTTTTGCTTGGACTTTCTTGGCTTCAGCTGCAACCCTCCAACTCCTTTGATACTCCTCATTGAGCATTTTAGACATATCTAAAGCAATTTGCCTATCTTTGGTTGTTTGAGACTCTTCTTCTGCTTCTATTTCAGCTTGCAGTTGTTTGGCTACCTCTTCATCTATAGCTACTTGAACTGACTTCTTTGTTTTCTTCAGAGGTTCCACTACTTTTCTTTTCCTTTTCTCTGTACCTCAGCATCACTTATTTCTTTTCTCTTCTTTTTCAAATCCTCCTTCTTTGATTTCCACTCCCTTAACCTTTTTAGTAGCCTTGGGAGTGTCTGTTTTTGCCTTCACCAGTGTTTCAGCAATCTCTATCTTTTTAACTGTCATCCCTGTTTCTGCTGCTGCTTTTTCAGTTTCTACTGCAGCTTCAGTTACTGCTGCTAAGTCAATTTCTGCTGCTACTTCTGTTTCTGCTGCTTTGCTGCTTTCTGTTTTTGTACCCATTTCTGCTTCTTTTTCCTTCTCCCCCTTAAACTGAGTTTCATCCTCTTTGGTCTCCCCTTTTTTGAAAGAATCATGATATGTGCTCCTTTTCTTCAGCACAAACTTTGATTTATTCTTTTTGAGCACTAACTTCATCACCAGCTTTTTGAGATTTTCAATCTGCTCTTGTTGGCCAGTTATGACCTGTTGCATTGCCTCTATTGGCTATGGTTTCCATCAATTCATATTGATATTGGCTATGGTTTCCATCAATTCATCGTATGTATATCTATCCTCACCACCTTTAGGTGTGTTTACCACCCTTGGAGGATCATTGGAACGTTTAGTAGAGGTCTCATGCCTAGCAGGAGCATCCTCTACCCCCTTGGTTTCTTGGCACCTGGGACCTTTAGATGATTGCTCACCCAAAGTTGTCGTGGGGAAGGTCTTAAAGATGTTCACACTGTACTGCCCTGCACTTTGTGCAAAGTCAGTAGTATAAGCCTCACTGTCTACATGCTCTTCCTCCTCCTTATTGAGCACCTTCTTGGGGTTGGGAGACACCCCTATGGTTTCCCTTTAGATATTCTCTGATGGAAAATTCTCCATCAGAGGGCTTTTAGGCTTTGGGGGTGAAGATACTAGAAGGGAAGGAACCTTCTGTACCTTTTTCCTTGTGTATGTATGAGTAATGGGTGATGTTGGCTTCTTTAGAAGGGACTGAGGGATATGCTTTGTAGTGGAAGGTGTGGTAGGTCATCAGTGGGTTGGTCTAATGTGGGCTTTGACCCTGATGCCTCACCTTGAGAGTGGGACACAACGATCATTGTAGAGAACAGTGGTGTGTCTATACCAGAGAAGTCCTTACTGGGCCTCTTAATATTAGAGAACACCTTCTCCTTTGGGGGTTTTGGTACATATACCTCATTGAAATGAGATAAATCCGTCAATTTTTGATTTAGTACTTCTTGCACAAACCTTGGATACATACAAAAGCTTTTGGTTTTGGTATCCAGGTTTGACAGAAAATCGTTTAAAATCATTTGAGAAAAGTTGAACTTTCTAGAGGTTGCCAAGCAAACCAGAGCATAAGTTATGGTACTGCTGAACTCACTCCATCCAGTTGTTTTTCGAGAAATGCAGTGTTGGAGGGTATGAACAAAGAATCGCCACTGAGGTGAAAATTTGTTCTTGTAAAACTTATATATGTCAGTGGGACCTTCATACCCCATACGACTAAAAACTTTGAAGATATCTTCCTTAGGTAGAGAAGTAATACCTGCGGCATCATCTAGGCGTAGATGTGCACAGATGCAGCCTTCAGTAATGGTCAGAGGTTTATCACAAACCCTTGATTTGATGACCTGATTGCCATCTTCAGTGTGGATGGTAGCATTCTCCCAAAACTGTCGCATGTGGTCCACATAGATTGTGGGATTGACAGATAATGCGTATGCAACGTGTGAGAATTTGTGAAAATCCAAAATATGATGAAACCCCACAGCTTGCTTGGGTTTCTGTAGCATTGCTAACTCGTTGTGATCATCCACAAACTCGAGACCTGGGATTAGTTCTTAAGTCGATTGAACACTAGGGTGTAATCCCTGGAAAGAAAGAGTTAGGACGAGAGAAGATGAATAAGCAAAAGAAATTCAAAGAGCCTTTTTGAGATATTGGCGGGAAAGAAGGGTATTTATAGGGTACTGGTTTCAGTTAAGAGCAGTAGTAAAAACCCTAGCAGCATTAACACAATCCCGCAGTATTAACTTACATTAGTAGTAGTAACACTTACCAGCAGCATTAAAACAAACTAGCAGTAGTAACACGTACCAGCAGTAGTAACACAGGCTAGCAGTAGTAACACATACCAGCAATATTAACACAGGTTAGCAGTATTAACTCTTTTGGCAGTAGAAACAAGACAAGCAGTAGTAACATTGCACTACCAGTGTAAACTGTTGGATCCCAGATTTAATCTTATAACAATAATGATATAAACAAGAAGAGTATAAACAGCGGAAGCAATATAGTTTAATATCAAAAGCAGATTCAAATATCACAGTTCATATATAAAGCAAGTAGAAAGAACAAGATCTTCATGAGATATATTCAATTGATTCTTCTTGTACAAGATATCAAAAAGCACACATTTGTCAAAGGAGTGATGGTCCTATTTATAGGACCATAAAGTAAAAAGTGTACTATTTTGAAAAAATAGAAACATGCTTGAACAGTGTCTTACCTAATAGGTAAGCTAAAGACATGCTTGAACAGTAACATACTCTATAAAGTAAATGTTATCAATAAGTGATTGGTTATCTATTCTGATACTTCAGGAAAGTCTTCAGCGCCATCTTTAGAGAGAATGTCTTCAGAACTCTGACGTTGTCTTCAGAGCCTCTGATGAAGCCATCTCTGATGTCTTCTGCTGAAAGGTGCAATCTCTGATTAGTACTTCAGAGGCAGGTCTGTCCTCTGAAGTTTTCGTCCTCTGAAGTCTATCTTTAGAAGTCCTCTGAAATAGGACTTGGGTATTTTCAACACTTTAACAAACAAAAGATTTGGGCCTAACAATCTCCCCCTAAGTGTTGAAAATAAAAGATACAAAAATAAGAGAGAATAGAAGATTTAAACTAGAAAGCGTAGAGGAGAAAATCATCCTCTTAAATATTACTTCTTAAACATTTGGAAGTTTAACACAGAGAAAGTAATATTCAAAAATAAAGAAACAAACTAAAATTTGTCACTTGAAGAGATTCCATGGAACTTCATGATCAGAGCTCTAAAGTCGATCATCGAGTCAATCTTTTCAAGTAAATCTGCTCTGTGCCTTTCTTCCTTCACATGGATCATTTTCTTTATACCTCTCAAGGTTTCATCAGAGTACTTCGAAACTTCTGAAGCGAGAAAGATCTTCTTTACTTGGTTTACTCTGTAGACGAAACCCAGAGGTTCTGCAATGATTGATCCAATCTTATTTGCCTCAAGATTAACGATCGACCCCACAGGTTCAGTTACCTCCAACTTTTCTTCCCCCAGGTTCAGAGCAATTTGGAAGTCATGTTTTGCTCTATGTTTGACATAGGCTTCCATTGCACGTCTGACTTCAACCATGCCCATCCTGATTTCCCTTCTTCCCTGATCATATCTGGCAGAGCAATAGGCATACAAATAAGGTAAATCATATGGATTTAGATTTATGAGATCATTATCAATGAACTCGTAAATCTTCTGATCAGATCGAGTTACCACATAATGCCTATAGATGAACTTGTTGTAAGCAAAGCTCTTCTCTGAGATTTTGTTGATTTTGATGATTGGATCATCAAAGAGGACTTGTGCTCTGGGTGAGGTTTTATCTCTGACAAATCTTCGTTCATAGTCCGACATGTTCTCTTTGATCCTTGGATTCAGAGGAATGACTAGAGTGTCTGCCATATTGAACTCACAGTAGATGTATCTGAAGTGGTCTTCTATGGAAGCTTCGGGATTGGATGCAAGGAAAGTAGGAGGTTGAGTAAACACTTTGGCTGGTAAACCAATGCTTGCCTTCTGAACAGGATTCTCTGAAGGAGCCTGTTCATCGGCAACCATGGTCTCTGGTTCCTTTGTCTGTGGAGGATCTTTTGTTGTAGGTTCAGAGATGTAGCCATCTATCTCTGGTGAATCCCTCAGCTCTATTGCTATGGAATTATGATGTGGTTGAGCATTCTTGAATACATACTCTTCAACATTGATTACTTCAATCTGTTCTTCAGCAGCTTCTTTTCCAGAATCTGATTTTTCTTCTTTTTCAGATTCTGGTTCTGCTCTTTCAGCCTCTGATTCGTAAGCATCTCTCATCGCATAAGTTGGTCTTTCTGGTGATGAGAATGCATCTTCTGATGTAGAGAAGTCTACTAGTTGCTCGTCTTCATCTTCTTCCAGAGCTCCAATAGTTTCTGGAGTTGCAGCTATTATTGGAACTATTAGAGCACTCGAAGTAGATGGTGCTAGAAAGATAACAGGTACTGGCGACTTTAGAGTGGCCTGGTTATCTTCAGAAGAGGTTGAGGTTGAACGTCTCTCTGTTCCTTTTTTCTTGCTTTGGTTTGTTTCGGAGGGAGTGGACTCGTTTTGTGTTTCAACAGTTTTTGGTGTAGGAGTCTTCTCTCCCTTATGAAGATCGGATGACCTCTGAGGTTGGTCGTCATGGTCATCAGAGTCTTCATACCTGGCCTTCTTCCGGGCTTCCTCAGAGCATGCGACCTCTGGTTTCTTCCGCTTCAATGATCCCTGTGAAGATTTGACATTCTGCAGAAGGTCTTCAATCTTTTTGTTCTGCTGAGTGGTCTTGGAGACGAACTTGCTGGAGATATTCATTACATTGCTGGTGATCTAATTGGATAAGTTGGTGAGGTCAGCCTTTGTAACAAATTCAGATGTAGCAAGAGCAGCAGAGGAGGTAGGGATCTTTGCAATCACCTTGAGGAGCTCTGTGGTGGAGTTCTGAAATTTCTCTTGATAGAACCGAGTCATTTTTGATGACCAGGCTTTCCAGAACATCCAGTTTATCGTTCTGAGAGATAATGGTCGTGCACAGCTCCGAGACCTCTGAAGTGAGCTTTGCAACTTCAGAGTGAGAGGCAGAGGCCTCTGTGGTCTTCTCTATTTGAAGTTTAATCTCCTTCAGAGATTCTCTGATTTCATCACCAAAGATTCTGAACTCCTCTTTGGTAACGTAATCAGAGGGGGTGACCTTAGGTTCAACACATGATTCTAAGCTTCCCTCGAGTTCAGAGAGACCTTCTTTCGGAGTTGGCTTGATATTGACTCCGGAAGGACTTCCCATTAATCCTTGGGGACCCTTTTTCAAGGATTTCCCTATAATGGTTCCGATTGGTCTCTGATCATCAGAGTCAGAATCTGATGATGAGAAACGAATGTGGGTGGAAACGTTGTTGTGCAGGCTAAGGAGTCCATGTGCAAGAAGGTCGTGCCATTCTTTTTCTGACAAGCAATCTTTACGAGAGATCTTAGGTCTCTCCTGATCTAAGGGACGGTCCAAATTTTTATTAGCCACAAAGGCATCATGTGTGTGAGGAGGTGACATACTCTGGGGTGAATGAGTATTTTTATCTTGGTCTAAGTCCTGTTGGGAGGACTTAGCCGTATCAGAGGTTTCCCCTTTGGTGCGTGCTTCAGTGGCAGAAGAAGATGCCTCTGAGCGGCTAGGATGGGAAGGGTTCGAGGTGTGCACCTCTGTTTCAATGTCCACTGATACTGAACCACCTTGGACAGTAAATGTGTTTGGACCGGGATTTGGGCTTTGGAATTGCTCATGTGTGCCAACAAGGACATCTTTTTCTACCTCGTCGCCCTCGGATTCTAAGTTTAGAAAATCACCCTCTGGAATTCTCTCTTCCTCACCTTCCTCTGCTCTGACAGAGTTATTCTCTTTGTCAGAGGGAGGGTTCTCTTGTTTTCTCTTCCTTACTCTCTCAGAGCCACCCTCTGGTGGCGCTATGTTAACGTTTTGAGAAGTATCAGAGATATCACTCTCTGATTCAGGCTCAGGCTCATAACCTAAGTGTGTTGGGGATCCCATCATTGGTTCTGATGATTGGGCAACATGACTAAGTAAGAGGTGGGTAGTAGAGTCAACAGGAATTAAATCAATCATGGTGTGTGGGAAACGTCGGTCATTTGGATAAGGAGGAACCTATGTAGCTTTGAACGAGTTCATGATAAACAGAGGTGTCCTTGGACCCTCCTCAGTGATGGAGAATTTCTCCACTGCTCGTTGAATGAACACAGAGATGAATCTGGGAAACAGTACCGAAATTGGTTGTTTTCCTTTGGCCAAGTCTTTGTTCTTCTTGTCCACCGCCGTCAGCATCTCACAGAAGAGAATGTGAGCCATATTTATGCTTTTGTTGAAGAATAGAGCATACATTATGGCTAGAATCGCTGGATGGGTCTGATCCTAGCTTCCAATCTTGCAGGTAATTGTTCGGTTGAGAACACTAAACATAAAGTTCCACTTGGGAGGCAGGTACTGACGTTTGAATTAACTTAGGCGTGTGATCTCCCTGTTGTAGCCTAAGTGGTGGAGGAACTGGAGAAGGACTTCTTGAGTTGGTAGTTTCTCAAAGGTTTCTATTTGAAGAACAGTTTTCGTGAGCAGGTTGAATCGGCGAGTTAGGGTTTGTTGGGTGATTCTTATGTTCATGCTTTGTTCACCTAGGTCAATGTATCCAACCAATCCTTCCTTTTCATCATCGTATTCACTTGAATACCACCATTGTTGGACAAAGCGTAGAGGAATATCTGAAGCATGTTTGGTGAGGACATCGTTGAGATCGCAGTTGGTAAAAAAGTCTAGTATTGGGCGAAACTGCTCATCGTATTTGGTAGGGGTGACGTCCAGAAAGTAGTTGTTAACTTTTACTGGAACATCAAACTGTGCCATATTCAAGCTTGGAACAAGTTTGCTGGAGTTATCTGAGGTTTGGGAATGAGCCTCCATTGTTGCAGGTTTTTGAGAAAGATGAGAGCTTAGAAAGAGAGATTTGGGATTTTGGATTCTGAGAGCGTAAAGAATAATGAGAAGAGAAAAAGAGTTTTTATGGACAGAAAAAAAGGTAGAGGGATAGGTTATGGAAACGACTATTGAGAGTTCCAATGTCAGAAAGGACGTTCCATCATCCCCTAATTAATAGGTGACACGTTGAGGTGTGTAGGGGAGAGCCATTTGGTGTCAGAAAACCGCCAGTTGGGTTTTTGAAAAGAAACGAATGGTTATCCAAAAGTTTTATTATTAAAAGAATTTCCTGGAATATTCGTTTAATGAGAAAAGATCAGAGTCTTTGATATAAATATTAAAGACAAGATCAGAGACTTTGATATGAGTATCAGAGACAAGATCAGAGGCTTTGATATAAATATTAAAGACAAGATCAGACGCTCTGATATAAATATCAGATACAAGATCAGAGGCTCTGATATGAGTATCAGAGACAAGATCAGAGGCTCTGATATGAGTATCAGAGACAAGATCAGAGGCTCTGATATGAATACCAGAGACAACATCAGAGACTCTGATATAAATATCAGAGACAAGATTAGAGGCTCTGATATGAGTATCAGAGAAGCTCACTTTCTCCCCTTGAAAGATGAAAAGTTCTTTGTCTCCCCCTTGACCAAAGAATAATGTCTTTATCTTCTTCCCCTTGACACATCTTTGGAGATACAAAAGAATAATTTTTACCATTTGTGAAAAAGTCCGGAGGCTTTGAAATTAGTTTCAGAAGTTCTGGTTGAACATGCTACGCATGTTAGAGGCTCTGATGAATGGATCAGAGACTCTGATGTTTTCCTGTGTTAGGCAGACATGTTCAACATACCCAACTTTCTAATTAAGAAATTGAACCTTCGTTCATTTAAAGCTTTTGTGAAAGTATCAGCAAGTTGAAGTTCAGTTGGTACAAAATCCATCTCTATTGTTCCCTTTTCAACATGATCTTCAGAAAGTGGTACCTTACATCAATATGCTTTGTTTTGGAGTGCTGTACTGGATTGGCAGAGATGGCTATAGCACTTTTTGAATCACACAAAATTGGAATTCTTTCATATTGTAAGCCATAGTCTCGGAGCTGAGTTTGCATCCATATGACTTGAGATCAACAACTAGCAGCAGCAACATATTCTGCCTCTGCTGTGGAAGTTGAAACACAGTTTTGCTTCTTGGATGTCCAACTTACCAGCTTATTTCCCAACCATTGACAACATCCTGATGTACTCTTTCTATCTAGCTTGCATCCTGCATGATCTGCATCAGTGTATGCTGTTAAATCAAAGCTAGACAATTTTGGATAGCAGAGACCTAAATAAGGTGTGCTTCTGAGGTATCTAAAATTCCTTTTAACTGCTGACAAATGAGATTCTTTTGGATTTGCCTGATATCGAGCGTAGAGACATGTTGCGAGCATTATATCAGGCCTGCTTGCAGTTAAGTATAGAAGTGATCGTATCATGCCTCTGTAGGTTTTGATATCTACAGATTTTCCAGAAAGATCAGAGTCAAGCTTGACTCCTGTGGCAATAGGGGTTTTCATAGAGGTTGAATCATTGAGTATGTATTTTTTCAAAATGTCAGAGACATACTTAGATTGAGTTATAAAAGTACCCTCTGATGTTTGCTTTACTTGTAAGCCTAGAAATAATGTTAATTCTCCCATAAGACTCATCTCAAATTTACTCTTCATCAACTCTGAAAACTTATCATAATACTTTTGATTTGTAGAGCCAAATATAATGTCATCAACATATATTTGTACTAAAAGCATCTCATTTTTGTACCTTTTTATGAACAAGGTTGTATCTATTGTACCTTTTTCAAAACCATTATTTATCAGAAATGTGGACAGAGTAGCATACCATGCTCTTGGAGCTTGTTTAAGTCCATATAGAGCTTTATCAAGATAATAAACATGGTTTGGAAACTCTATATTCTCAAAACCAGGTGGTTGCTGGACATAAACCTCTTCATTTAATTTACCATTTAAAAAGGCAGATTTGACATCCATCTGATATACTTTGAACCCTTTGTGTGCAACATAGGCTAAGAAGATTCTTATTGCTTCTAGCCTAGCTACAGGTGCAAAGGTTTCATCATAATCAATACCCTCTTCTTGGCAATATCCCTTAGCAACCAACCTTGCTTTGTTTCTGATTATAATGCCATCCTCATCCTTTTTATTTCTGAAGACCCATTTAGTTCCAATTGCAAATTTTCCTTTAGGAAGGGGAACTAAGGTCCAGACTTTGTTTCTTTCAAACTCTTGAAGCTCATTCTGCAATGCAGTGATCCAATAAAGATCTTCAAGTGCTTTATTTACCTTCTTTTGTTCAATGATGCTTAAAAAATTTACAAAAAAGCATTCATTGATTGTGGCTGATCTGGTTTTGACACCCTCTGAAGGTGATCCAATGATCTGATCATGGGGATGATCCTTTGTCCATCTTGTGAGTGGAGCATAAACATGAGGTGGAGTTTGAGCTTCAGAGATGACAGTTGGAGACATCTCTGTTGTGCTGAGCAGAGGCTCTGATGTTGGTTCCAGAGGCCCAGGATTTGATTCCAGAAGCTTTGAAGTTGATTCCAGAGGCTCTGAAGTTGATTCATTTCTTGGTCTTGCATTCATGGAAGCAGAAGTTGTGACTTCAGAGGGACTAGTGAGATTTGTACCTAACATTTGTGGTTCCTCTGAAGTTGCTCTGTGAATATCTCTGAAAATAAACTCTGTATTTTCATCATCACAGAAGTCTTCGAATATTTTGTTTAGTTCAGATTCTTTTGTCCTTGATGATTCAGAGATATTTTTGGCAGTTTGATTGATATCTTTGTTGGCCAGACTTTTGTCATCATCAAAAGACACATTGATACTCTCTTGGATTGTTCTGGTTCTTTGATTGAACACTCTGAAAGCTTTTGAGGCTAATGAATAGCAAATGAATTTGCCTTCATCTGCTTTCTTGTCAAACTTTCCAAGAGACTCTCTATCATTTAGAATATAACATCTGCATCCAAAAACATGGAAATATTTAACATTAGGTTTCCTGTTGTTAATGAGTTCATAAGATGTTTTCTTGAATCTTTTGACAATTGTAGCTCTGTTTTGTGTGAAACAGGCTGTTGCTACTGCCTCTGCCCAAAAGTTTGTGGGAAGATCTGATCCTGCAAGCATAGTTCTTGCGGCTTCAACCAGTGTTTTGTTTTTCCTCTCAACAACACCATTTTGTTGAGGTGTTCTAGCTGCAGAGAAGTTCGGAGTTATGCCTTCCTCTTAATGATATGAGTTGATTTTTTCATTTCTGAACTCTGTTCCATTATCACTTCTCAGCTTCTGAACTTTGGTATCAAACAGAACCTGCAATCTTTTTAACAATCTTATTAAAATATCAGGGACATCAGACTTGGCTCTGATGAATTCTATCTAAGTATATCTAAAGTATTCGTCAATCAAAACGAGGATATACTTTTTACCTGACAAGCTCTGTACAGAGATAAGACCACAGAGGTCCACATGAAGCATATGCAGAGGTTTTGGACAATTATTATCACTTTTGGTCTTGTGGGAAGATCTTTTCATTTTTCCCATTTCACAAGCAGAACAAAGATGATCTTTGTTAAACTTCAGAGATGGCAATCCCTTAACCAGATTTAGTTTGACCAATTTATCAAGCGAAGAAAAGTTCAGATGTGAGAACTTTTTATGCAAGAGCCAAACATCATCACTGTTCAGAGATACTAGACAGAGTTTCTCTGAGTCAGTTTTTATGTGTTTGGAAAAATTCATTCTATATAAATTTCCCTTTCTGTCAGCACGGAGCATTTCTTGACCTGTTTTTGAGTGAAGTAGTGAACAATGTTTTTCTTGAAATTTCACATCAAAAACATGGTCATAAAGTTGACTTATGCTGATCAAGTTATGCTTTAACCCATCAACATAAGCAACCTTTGATACTGAAACATTACCTCTTCTAAGCTCACCATAACCCTTAATTTGTCCTTGCATATTGTCTCCAAAAGTTACTGCTCCCCCAGATTTAACTTTGAAAGAGGATAGTAACTTTTTATCTCCAGTCATATGCCCTGAACATCCAGAATCTAAGTACCAGATCGACATAGACTGTTTCTGCAAGACAAATTAGATTTTCTTAGGTACCCATCTCATTATGGGTCCTATATTGTTAGACTTCTGATTATCTCTTTGAAATTTTGCCATCTTATCTTTTGATGTTTTGGCAGAATTGTCCTTTTTCTTTTGAGGCTTTGTCTCTGAAATTTTATTCAGAGATTGATTAAGAAAACAGTGAGAACCTTTGAAGTGATTTTTTAGTTTCATCAAGAGTTGGATGCAATTGCACTTTACAAAACAAGAAGTTGTAGTAGCAAAGGATTTCATTTCATTAAATGCATTTGATACATTATGATTCCTTTTTGAATTACTACTAGGAATATTACAAGTATTCCTAATTACTTCTTTTCTTTTAGCTTGAGAGACAGCCTTTTTTCAAGTTGCCTTCTTTTGTTCAGAAACATCCTCTTCTCTTTGTTGCTCACTGCACAAACAGGATCAGAATGATTAATTTCTTGCCATTTTCCATTTTGTCCAGGAGTAAACTTGATTGGTTTATAAGTGTAGAGTTAGAAGTGATAGTTTTATTCTTTGCCTTTTCTTGTAATTCTTTTTCAAGTTCCAGAGAAGTTTTTGCTTGAAGACACATTTCAGCAAAGTCATGACATATTGGTATTCTGGGTTTATTTTTTAAAACAGAAATAGGAATGTTCAAAATTCTAGAACGAACGGTATCTATCTTTTTATGAATTACTTTCTCTGGTTTGTAGAAAATCTGTTCATCTACCTCTGGATCAGATTCAGAATCAGAGTCAAGAAAGTCTCCTTCAGTCTTACCAGAGATAACTACCTCTGATGGTTTCTCAATTTTCTTAGGTCTTGAGACTTTGATGATTCTTTTCATGCTTTCTTTCTTCTTTAAATCAGCAATGATGTTTTCTTGATTTATTCTCTTGATGTCATCCGCAAATGTAGTTCTGATGCATTTATCAGAGATTGGTGAATATAGAGGGCATCTGGATTAAGTGAACTCTGAGGTTCATCTTTAGAAGTACTTGCTTCAGAGGTACTTTGTTCAGATGTCTCTGATTCATCTTTGATGAATGCATTAAACTTAAAAATCTCTTTAGGATCATTGCTTTGAGGTTTTGTGAAAAATACCTCTGAAGTTTCCTTTTCTATTCTTAAGATGGAATTTGGAAATCTTTGTACTTCAGAGTATGCTACATTTTTAAAGTTCAGAGCCCTTATTTTTTATCTCTCTGAGGTTTTTATTCTCTTGAAATTCTTCAGTGATGGACAGTCAGAGCTCTGGACCTTTCTTTTACAGAAAGTGGAAGAAAGTGAAGTTTTCATCAATCCAGTGAATGGATCCAATTCATTGAATCCAAGCCCTTGAGTATCCATTTGAGAGTTTATCTGTATATGAACATCCTGAGCATCAAGATAGCTTTTGATTTGAAGTTCTTTCCTTTCCAGAGATCGATGTAGGATTTCTCTTTCTTTTTGGAAAAAATTGGCTAAGGCAACAGAATTGAGTCTTTCATACTCAGATTTTTTTACTTCTTCTTCTTTAACTTTTAAAACTTTCTCAAGTTCTTTGAATTTTTTTGAAAATGATTTTTCCTTTTGTTTCTGAGCTTTTTCAAGATCAGATTTTTCAACAAAAATATCTCTCTTTTCTGATTCAAGAAGATCTTTTTCCCTTTTGTAAAAATTAAGATCTTTTGTCATTTGTTTTGCTTTTTCTTTTTCCTCAAAAAGTTTTTGCTTTAGGATTTGAAATTTATCTGTTAGTTTAATAACATACAACTCAAGATCACTTTCAGATGTGGAAGGAGAGTTTACCTTTTCAGAGCAGTCCTCTGATGATCCATCACTTTGATCATCTGTGAACGCCATACCACAAAGATTGGTGGGTTCTTCCTCTCCATCGCTTGTTGAGTCTGGCAGCCAGTCTTCCATCTCTGCTACAAGTACTCTTTCTTTGACATTGTACTTGTACTTGTTTTTGTAGTAGTCTTCATCCTTGATGAGTCTACCTCTGCAGTTGGCGGTCTAATGGCCTAGCTTTCCACATCTAAAACATCTTCCATCGTTTTGGTTTGATGGAAGAGCAGTGTCTGATTCTGTCTTCTGTGCTTGTACTTGTGGTTGTGGCTTGAAGTACCTCTGAGGTTGAGGATACCTTGGCTGAAATGATTGTTGAGATCTTGATTGTTGAGTAGAATCATGATTGGTGAAATGAACGCCCTTTTGATCACTATGCAGAGTAGATCTGGGCTCTTGTTGATATTCAGTTTTCTGAATTCTTCTTTCTAGATTTCCTCTTCTTTCTTCATCATCTCTTCTTCCTTCAAAGACTTTCTTCCCAAATTTCTTGTTAAATTGATGGGTGATTAATGCAAGAGATTTGGCAAAGGCATTGATGTCATCATCTGAGTCAGAATCTGAGTATTCAACTTCTTCAGACATCAGAACCTTCTTGGATATTCTTTTAGATTCCCTTTTTGAACAATTGTCTTTTTCTGCATTTCTGCATTCTTGTGATACACCCTTCTGTTTTGACATGAGTGCAAGTGGACCACCTAAAGAGGTTTTTGATTTTTGTTTAACAACTTCTTTTTCCTGTGCAACCAAGGTACCATAAATGTCAGTCAATGACCATGATTCAAGATTTTGATTGGCTTGTATCGACATTGACAGTTGTGACCATTCTTCATTTAGACTTTTAAGAAAGAGAACAATGTTTTCATCTTTTGTTCTCATGACCCCAAATTTTCTGCATTTGTTGATGAGGATGTTAAACCTTGAGTATGTTTAATGTAAGGTTTCCTCGGGTAATGCATGAAAATCATGATATTCATTGATACAAAGATTTCTCTTGTTCTTTTGAGTTTGTAGGCCTCCTTCAAGTTGATTTAACAACTGATCCCATATCTCCTTTGCAGTTACACAAGAATCAAGTTCTTGGAATATATCATTGGGAATGGCCATTATAAGTAATCTAACAGCTTTTGAATCATTATCCATCATGTTAGTTTCTTCATCCGTAATGTTTGAAGTTTTCTTTTCATAGTAAGCAGGGATTTCAGCAGTATCTGCTGTTGCTGGAACTCTTGGTACCAACACCATTGGTTGGTGAGGTCCATCGTTCATTGATCTTAACAGATCCCTGTCCATGCCTTCTAAGAAATTTACCATCCTTATCTTCCATTGAGGATATTCATCCCTTAGAAGTGTAGGAGGTTTGGTTAATGATTCGGATGTATAAATGGCACTTATGCTTGAGTTTGCCATTTTTGTGAAGAAAAGATGAAGATTTGAAGAACTGATGCTTTTCTATGAAGATCTTTCTGTTAAAAGATGTAACTGTGATTTACTTTTAAATCTGGAGCATATGAAGTTTAATAAACCAGGGTTTACATAAACATGCACAGATAATAAAAGCTTGAATCAGTAAGAATTAAATCTATCCGAGTATGCAGATATGATCTTTCTTTGTTTTAGAAAACAAAAGAGGCTTTGATACCAATTGTTGGATCCCAGATTTAATCTTATAACAATAATGATATAAACAACAAGAGTATAAACAGCGGAAACAATATAGTTTAATATCAAAAGCAGATTCAACTATCACAGTTCATATATAAAGCAAGTTGAAAGAACAAGATATTCGTTAGATATATTCAATTGATTCTTCTTGTACAAGATATCAAAAAGCACACATTTGTCAAAGGAGTGATGGTCCTATTTATAGGACCATAAAGTAAACAGTGTACTATTCTGACAAATAGAAGCATGCTTGAACAGTGTCTTACCTAATAGGTAAGCTCAAGACATGCTTGAACAATAACCTACTCTATAAAGTAAATCTTATCACTAAGTGATTGGTTATCTGTTCTGATACTTTAGGAAAGTCTTTAGCGCCATCTTTAGAGAGAATGTCTTCAGAGCTCTGATGTTGTCTTCAGAGCCTCTGATGAAGCCATCTCTGATGTCTTCTGCTGAAAGCTGCAATATCTGATAAGTACTTCAGAGGAAGGTTTGTCCCCTGAAGTCTTCGTCCTCTGAAGTCTATGTCCTCTGAAGTCTATCTTTGGAAGTCCTCTGAAATAGGACTTGGGTATTTTCAACACTTTAACAAACAGAAGATTTGGAGCTAACATAAACCGCCTAGCAGTAGTAACCATACTTGATCCTATTTGACCTGTCAGCATTTGTGCGAGCAGTATTAAATGAACCAGAAGTACTAACTACCATTATTTCAAAGCAACCTGAAACACTTATAGACAGAGGATTAAAGGCACCATATTCCATACATTGTGGGAAAGTACACAGGGAAGAATCTATATAGGTACATAAGACAAAAGATAATAGGCTTATTCAGAGTTTATCATGCCCACACTTGTGACCAAAAATGTGAATCTGCCCACATCAAAAGATTTAGTGGATAGATCAGCAAATTGGTTACTTGTATGGACTTTCACAACCTAAATTAGCTTCTTTTGATTACAGTCTCTGATAAAATGATACCTGATTTCTATATGCTTTGTTTTGGAGTGCTTGACTGGATTATTAACAATGCTAATAGCACTGTTATTGTCTATGAAGATTGGAGTGTGAAGAAAAGGCATACCATAGTCCAACATTTGATTCTGAATCTAGAGTACTTGTGAACAGCAGCTTGCAGCAGCTATATACTCTGCTTCTGTTGTAGAGGTGGACACTGTGGTTTGTTTCTTGCACTGTCATGACACTAGTCTTGCACCCAAAAACTGACATCCCCCTAAAGTTGACTTTCTATCCAAATTTGCACCACCCAAGTCACTGTCTGAATAAGCAAGTAGGTCAAATGGTGAGTCATGAGGATACCAAAAACCTAATCTAGATTGGCCTTTCAGATGTCTGAATATCCTCTTGACTGATTGATAGTGTGACTGCTTAGGCCTTACTTGAAATCTTGCACACACACAAACAGGAAACATGATATCTGGTATTGAAGCAGTGAGATACATGAGGGAGCCATTCATGGATCTATAGTGATGAACATCCACATCCTCCCCCTCAAGATCTGCAGTGATCTGTTTGTGTGTCTCCATGGGTGTGCTTGCAGGCTTTGAATATGAGAATCCAAACTTAGTAAGAATGTCCTGCACATACTTGGATTGGCTTATAAATATCCCATCTTTCTTCTGCTTAACTTGTAGCCCAAGGAAGAAAGTAAGTTCACCCATAGAACTCATCTTGAATCTCTTGTGCATCAATTCTTCAAAATCTCTGCACATTTAATCTTTTGTGGATCCAAAGATAATATCATCCACATAGATTTGCACTATAAGGATGTCCTTCTTCTTCCTCTGAATGAACAAAGTCTTGTCTATGATTCCTCTTTGAAAACCATTTTCCAAGAGATAGGTAGACAAAGTGTCATACCATGCCCTTGGTGCTTGATGTAGCCCATTGAGTGCCTTCTTCAAATTGCATACTCTGTCAGGATAATTTGGATTCTCAAACCCTGGAGGCTGACAGACATACACTTCTTCTTCAATTCCCTCATACAGGAAAGCACTCTTTACATCCATCTGGTAGACCCTGAACTTCATGAAAGAAGCATAGGCTAAAAATAGTCTGATTGCCTCAATCCTTGCCACTGGTGCAAATACCTCTTCATAATCAATTCCCTCTTCTTGAGTATACCCTTGTGCTACTAATCTGGCCTTGTTCTTTATTACTATTCCTCTCTCATCATTCTTGTTCCTGAAGATCCATTTAGTGCCTATAGCTCTGTGTCCTTTTGGAAAGTCAACCAAATCCCATACATCCTGCAACACAAACTGCAGTAGTTCGTCTTGCATTGCTTCTATCCAGCTTGGATCCTTAATTGCATCACATGCCTTTTTGGGTTCAACCTGTGATAGAAAGCAAGATAGTAATCCTGATTGTATGTCCTTCAATCCTCCCACCTTGCTTTGATTCCTTGTGATTATAGGAGAATTGATGTCACCAATCACCAATTGAGGAGGATGATTTTTTTGAACTCTTATTTGATGAACAACCTCTTCATTAATATATGCTTCCAGATTAGAGTCATTCTTTTCAAGAGAGTTGCCACCAAAAACTGAAGAGTTATCATCATCTGTGTCATCTTCTTCCAAACATGGCATCTCAGGACCTTTGATTCCTGAATCTGAGGGTTGATCTCCCTTTTCACCTCTGTCCTCTTCATTCTGAGCTACTTCAGTGTCCTTTGAATCTGAAGTATCTTTCTTATCTTGGTCACAGAATTCAACAGGATCAGCAGTAGGTGTTGGGAACAGCACAAACTCTTGTCTTTGTACTTGTACCTTTTCTGTCCCTGTTCCTGCATTGTACTCATTACTGAAACCTAAAGAATTAGACAATGAATCAATGTCAAATAGCCAATCAGGACCTAAAGCAAGTTGATTTGGTGTGTTCTCATTGCATTTGACATTGTCACTTTCCTCAATAATCCTAGAAGAGGTGTTGAAAACTCTGTAGGCCTTACTTTGAGATGAATATCCAACAAGAAACCCATCCTCAGCTTTGCTATCAAACTTGCCTAGGTGAGTTTTGGTATTGAGAATTGTGCAAGGACACCCAAATGGTTTGAAAAATCCAATAAAAGGTTTCTTCTTTTTAAAAAGCTCATAAGGTGTCTTGTCTTGGGATTTCACTACTAGAACTCTGTTTTGAACATAGCAGACAGTATTAACTGCTTCTGCCTAAAAAGTGATTGGAAGTTTTGAATCTGCCAACAGAGATCTAGCAGCTTCTATCAGAGTCCTATTGTATTGTCTCTCAATGCCTTTTTCCTCACAGAAGTTGTTTACGTCATTGTTTTTAAATTCGGTTCCATTATCAGACCTGATGACTTTAACTCTTAGATTTGTTTGGTTTTCAACTCTAAGAACAAAGAATTTGATCAGTCTACTTGTCTCATCCTTAGTCCTCAGAAAATAGACCCAAGTGAATCTAGAGAAATCATCAACAATAACCAAGCAGTAGGATTTCTTACCAATACTCATCACATTTGTAGGACCAAACAGATCCATATGCAGTAAATTAAGAGGTGAAGAGATTGTATTTATCTCTTTTGACTTATGAGAAGTTTTGTGTTGTTTGCCTTTAAGACATGCAACACAATGATCATCACATGAAAATACCTTTTGTGGCAAACCTCTTACAAGGTTGTTTTTCATAAGTTTGTTCATTGTTTTAAAGTTCATGTGACACATCCTTCTGTGCCAAAGAGATGATTCATCCAATGAAGCTTTTGAAAAAAAACAATTTAATGATGAATCAGAAGCTACACTCTCCAAGTCTAAGCAATAAACATTGTCCTTTCTAGGAGTTCTAAGTAGTATCATACTTTCATCAACTACCTTGAACCATGGAGCAAGGATAATACATTCAGTATCATTGAATAATATGCTATGTTTCTTATCACAGACCTGTGATACACTTATCAGGTTGTATCTCAATTGCTCAACATAGTATACATCCTCAAAGGTCATCTTACCTTTTGACACATTACGTTTTCCACTTATCTTTCCACCTGCTGGATTATCACCAAAAGCAACATGTCCTCCATCAATTCTTTTGAAGTTTTGAAGGCAAGCCATGTTACCTGTCATGTGCCTGGAACAACCACTATCAACATGCCAAATATTCCTTCCTTTGAGCTGTTGGTTGCCCTGCACATATAATAAAGCAGTTACTTTTTAGTAGGAACCCAAGCGAAAGTGGTCTTGGGTTTCACATTCTCATCAACATATTCATATTCAGACTTGATGAGATTATCAAACTGAGGAATCTAATTGCTTGAATACTTTGTCAGAAGAATGGGCCTATCACTTGAAGTAGTACTAACTTGATTGGCAGTACTAACTTTGTTAGCAGTACTAACATCACTAGCAATACTAATTGGGTTAGCAGTACTAACTTTGTTAGCAGTACTAACTGGGTTAGCAGTAGTATTGCTTGCACCAGAACTATTTCTGTCAGCAGTACTATGTGAAGTAGTAGTACTAACAGATTTCTTTACTTTTGGAACCCAAACCTGGACAAAGTTGTTTGCTTTCTTTTTCATTAAATTACTCCTTGGCATATTTGGAGTATTTTTCTTTGAATTAGCAAACTTATTCTGAGCATGAGATTTTATAAGTGCCCTTCTCACATTCTCAGCCATATGATTCCTTATTTGCTTCCTATAACCAACAGGATTTTGTATATTTCTTTGAAAAGTGATCCTTTGGTTAATAGGATTGAAATAACAGTGTTTGGCTAGATGATTTAACTTGCCACAGATAAAACAAGGCTTTGGTATGTTAATTTTTCTCAGATTAATTCCTTGTTTTAAAGCCCACTAATTATTTCTGTTTCTTTGATTTCCCCTTGTTTTATCATGTTGTTGGGGCTGATTATGTTTACAAGTACAGGGATTAACAAAAGTGGTTTGCATGTAATGGACTCCCTGTACCTTCCCATTCCCTCTCATAGAACTTTCAACCTTCTCACTCTTTACAAAAGGTTTACCCCCCCTTTCATTAGTAAGGATATGATTTTCTAAAGGAATTTCTTTAAGGTCATCCTTATTCTCAGCCTTAGTGGTCTCTTCTTCAGCCTCTTCCTCAATCACTACACTGTCAAGAGGATCTACATCTGTGGCTCCTGCACGTAAGTCTATTTTCTCTTGTCTTTCTAAGAGGTCTGAAGTGGGAGGGATATAGTTATTTTTATAGGGTGGAGGGGTACTTTTGTATCTTAAACCTCTTTTCAGGTTGTCATGGACTTCATATTTTAGAAGTGAGTCCATTGCTTTAGAGGCATTGGAAAACTTCTCAATGTCCAGCTTGGCTTTCACAAAATCACTCTTTATCTTCTCACATTCCTCTTCAGACTTTTTAAGCTTAAACTCTAACTGATACTTTTCCCACTTCCAGTAGTTAGTATCATATGTGTGTTGAAGTTCATTGGCTTTGTATGCCTTAATCTGTTCTTCCAAATTCTCAACAATCACAACATACTCTCTTCTATCTTTCTCTAACCTTTTTAGGTCATCACACATGCTTTGATTGTGATCCCTGTACTTTTTAATAGTTTCTATGCAAGATTTTGAGCAAAGGTTAGATTTTACCTCTGTGGGAATATCAGTGCTTGCTAACTCTGAAACTTTGTCCATTAAAGCTTGATACTGAACTGCTTCTTCTGCTTGGTCACTCCAATCAAATCCCATTCCTTCTTGGGAAACAAGAGCTTGAGAAGACTTCCTGTTGTTGAAGCTAGTGGACTGTGATGGTTAATGGTTGCTAGTATGCTGTTGAGGCATTTCGCTTCTGCATTCTCTTGCAAAGTGCCCCAGCTTGTGACACTTGTAACATTCAACCTTGGATTTATCAAATCCAACCCCATCTTCTCTTTTCTGAGTAAAATTGTTCCTTCCAGTCCTTTTGATGAATCTATTTACCCTCATTGTGAGCATAGCCATCTGCCACTTGATATCCATCTCTTCTAGATCATCAACATTTATCTGTTCTAAGTCATCATTAATTAGAGTGGAATTTGCATGACTGGCTAGAAAAGCTTCTAAAACTGAGTCATTAGATCCATCTTGCTTTGATCCATAGGCAACACTAACTTATTATGTATTAGCAGCAGAATCAGTAGAAGATAATAAAAAGAGCAGCATTGTATGAATATCCAGAGCGCCTCTTCTTTGATTCTACCTCTGCTTCAAACACCCTAAGGTCATTATAGAGGTCATCCAATTCCTTGTCCTCCAGTTGGTCATTCTGTCTGAAGGAGACAGTGTACATAGTCCATTCATCACCAAGAGATCTTAGAAATTTTCTGTTGACATCATCTTGATCTATCTGGACACCAACAATAGCCAATTCACCAATTAACTTATTAAATCTATCAAAAGTTTGAGTCATTGAATCATTCTTTGTAGACATGAAGTTTTCATATTGCTACTTCAGGATGGCCTTCTGATTTCTCTTGGTACTTTTGGTACCAGAAAATCTTTTCTCCAGTGCATTCCATAGAATTTGTGCATCTGTGCAGTTGTAGAACTGGTGTTGGTACTCATTAGGTATAGCCAAGAGCAGAGTGCTCAAGGCTTTCATCTCTGTCTGTCTAATCTTACTTTCTCCATCAGTCTTTGGTGGAGGTCTCTTGCCTTCTGCGTTCATCTTTCCTCCATCTAAGGGACCTTTCTCAATGAAGTCCCACATTAAGAAGTCTGTGAGAAGAATGTACTGCTTGATTCTGATTTTCCACATGAAAAACTCATTGGGTTTGAGCATAGGGAATTTTGAAACAAGAACACTGTTGCTTGATCCGTCCATGATGATTCTTGCTTTCTGAGTTACACTAGCTCTGATACCACTTGTCAGGATCGAAATTCAAACAAGAATTTAACACACATTCAGAAACTATGTTAAAGGAGTCGCGGAAAAACACTTTAACAGAAAATCAATGGAACAGTATCAGAATGAACATCACAAGTTATATTGATTAAACTTAATGATTACAAACAAAACCTCAATCTGTTGAACAAGCTCAACAGACGTTCTGAACTTCTCTAAAGAAAGGATTTCAAAGAATCTTGAGGTTAATTCTCTCTAAAAACAAAACGTATATCAAAAAACTCTATCAATGTATGTTCTAAACAACACCTTCTATACAGTATATATACAAGACAGATTACAAGATAATTATAAAAGAAAAATTAATCTTCATGATCCAGTCCATAATTATCTTCAAAACTCCTTGACTTTCGCATTATTCAACTCATTCCATCATTATATTCTCAGCAGCTTTAATCTTCATAAGCAGTAGTAATTAGTCAGCAGTATTAACCATCTTGCAGTACTAACATGCTAGCAGTATTAATCTCACCAGCAGTAGTAATGTTGAACTAGCACTATTAATTACACAAGAAGTAGTATCTGGCAGACTTAATGTCCATGATCGCCTTTATTTGGTTGGGATTGGCCTCGATCCCACGAAACGTGACCATGTATCTCAAGAATTTCCTTGAACTTACTCCGAAGGAGCATTTCGTTTGATTTAGCTTCAGGTGATATTCTTTGAGAATATCAAACAACTGCCTCAAGTGATCGATATGATCGATTGCTTGCTTTTATTTGACCATCATGTCATCGATGTATGCTTCTATTGTGTTGCCAAGACGCTCTTTGAACATCTTGTTTACTAGTCGCTGGTATGTTGATCTCGCATTCTTGATACCGAAAGGCATGACCTTATAATAGTAAATCCCTTTGTCTGTCATGAATGTTGTCTTCTCTTGGTCGTCGTGATGCATCAGGATTTGCTTATACCCCGAATATGCGTCCATGAACGTTAAATGTTCATGTCCAGCAGTTGCGTCCACCATATCGTCAATGTGGGGTTGGGAACGGATCTTTAAGACAAGCCTTGTTGAGATCAGTGAAATCGATGCATACTCTCCAATGCCAGTTCTTCTTCTGTACGACCACGACATTTGCCAGCAATTCGGGATATTTTACTTCCCGAGTTTTTCACGTCTTGAGTAGATTGTCGACTTCTTCATTGATTACTTAGTTTTGCTCAGGAGCAAATTTCCGTTACTTTTGTTTGAGTGGTTTGAACGATGGGTCGACATTGAGTTAATGTGAGATGACCTCAGGGTCGATGACAACCATATCCTTGTGTGTCCAAACAAAAGAGTCGGCATTATCCTACAAAAAATTAATAAGCGGTTCTTTTAAAGAAGGGTCGAGAGACGTACGTACGAAGACGACCCTATCAGAATTATCCTTATCCAAGACAACTTCTTCTAGTCGATAGTCGTCAATGGTGTTAGGATCGACCTGGTTTTGTAATTGCTAGATACTCTTCTTTCAAGGTTTCATCGTAATTTTGTAGCAATCTCGCGCAATCTTCTGATCGCTTTTAACTTCTTGAACACCCCAAGGCGTAGGGAACTTGATTTTCTGATGATATTTCGATGGAACAACCTTCATATCAAGAATTCTACGTCGCCCTAGGATAATGTTGTATGGTGACGTGCAATCTATGATGCTGAATTTGGTCTGCTTGTTGACGCCTTTAGCGAATATCAGGAGAGTGATTTCCCCAATGGTGTTAGCCATGTCCCCATTGAAGCCTACAAGGACCGTCGAATATCGTACGATTTCTGACTTGTCAATTCCCATAGCTTTGATCGTGCTAAGGAAAACGATATTGGCAGAACTTCCTCCATCGACCAGGATTCTCTTAGCCGAGCAATTCCCAATCGTGAGCTGAATAATTAGTACATCGTGATGCTTCTACCATTGTTTGTTGAGATCCTCTAGGTCGAAAGTGATAGGCATGGTCTCCAACTCTAGTTCATGTTTTGGTCGTGACGATGGTGAGATGGGAAGTTCTTCAGGTCCTCGACTAGCATGTCGCTTGGCTGAAAATTATCTTAATCCACAAATATCGGAACCCCCAGTCACGCAATTAATGACTTTTCCATGTTCTAGTGAAGTTGGTCGAACGTTTTCTCCTAACAAGTCTTGCAAGTGGCCTTTTAGTATGAGCCAAGCCAGTTCTCGTTGTAACGCTATGCAATCGTTCGTCATGTGGCCATGGTCGCTATGGAAATTGCACCATATAGATTTGTCTTTCTTAGCATCGTATTTTTCACTTTTTAGAAGCCACTTGACAGTGGTCTGGACATTCTTTAGAGCCTCGACCACCTCTTTAGATGTTCCTTTGAATCCGTAAGAGGAAATATTAGGACACTAGGGGACTTGTTTGCTAGTTCATTTTTTTTTGTCAAATCTCACGTTCGAGATTTATTTAGACGTCTCGACCTTGGAGGTCCATCTAGTTTTGAAGTCCAGTTTTTTGATGCTCAATACTTTATTGTCACTGGAGTTTTTGCGACAAAAGGCTGCATAGTCTTCGACTCGCATGTAGGCCAGTGTCCGAGCTCGAACGTCTTCGAAATTTTCCGGTGGATACTTTGTCAGATCCGTATACAGGTCTGAACTGTCGTCAAGACCTCGCTTGTAATCCTCGACTGCAGTCCTGATGTCGCAATTTCGTACGCTAATCATCTCAGAATTGAAGCGATTAAAGTAATGCCGAACTGACTACCCTATCTTCTGGCTGATGTAATAGAGGTCTCTAGTTTGCTTTTCCATCTTACGACTGCTAGCAAACTGTTGAAAGAATTGGTTGACTAGTTCTGTGAAACTGCCAATAGACATAGGGTCGTAAATTGATCAACCATTGAAGTGTTGCACCCGTAAGTGTTGAACCGAAGCTTTTGCACATGCAGACCTCCTGATACTGATGGGGGATCGACACAATTCACATCAATTGTTTATACTGTGCGATATGCTCTGTCGGATCACTTATTCCTGAGTCCTCGGGGTGAACGTCGGGATGTTGTACTTTTCTCATGACATCGATCATGGCCATCTCATCCACAAAAGGTGATGCTTGAAATCCAGTCCTTGGTTCAACGTCCACAGGCACAACAACTCCTGGAAGCTTTGCGAGTAACGACGACATGTTTTCATTTTGTTCTTCTAACTGCTTCAATCGTCATCCGACAGGATCGTTTAGATTGAAACTGTTGCTCGTCAGGAGCAAAACTGGCACAAATCCAAAATTTTGAGACGTGACACCTGCATTAGGAAAAAACCCATTGCGATGAGATTTCTCTCCAGTGTCACCATTGATTGGCTCGTGCATGGGAGGCATGGACATCGATGCAAATACTGTTGTTGGTGGTGGCATCGTGGAATCGTCGAGATAGAAAAAGTGGCGACTCCAGTAGCTGCTCTAGTGTAAAGTTCAATTTCGAAATTTTATTAATTTTGGAAGTTGGGTGAAAAGTTAAGCGAGACCCAAAGTTCAGGGGGTTTATTGAAACATTGGTTATATATAACCTAAACCCTCAGATATTTGTATTTCATAAATCAAAGCCTATAAAGTTGAGACCGACTTAAGATTCAAGAAGCAAAAGCGAAGGCAGAGAAAGAGGTTGAAGAATCGATCCGTTTTTGTCAATAGAGGTATGATTCTAGCTTAATACTTCTATCTGCATGTTATAGTCGGTAAATAGTCTTAGTATTCAAGCTTTTAACCGTGTATTTGATTGATTTAATGATCAAAAAGTTTTCTGGGTTCGAACTGTTAGTCGCCGATTCAAGTATGAACTCGACCGGGAAGATGATGTGTATCGGTCGACCGGTAAAGTGTAAAGGACCGGTAGTTGTATTCGACCGATAAGTAAAAGTACCGGTATTGCTCGACCGGTAGTTGTATTTGACCGATAAGTGAAAGGACCGGTAGTGCTCGACCGGTATTGCTCGACCGATAGTGCTCGACCGGTATTGATTGACCGATGTAGTGGTTCGACCGGTATTTTGTTAATCTATTCTAAGAGGTTTTGATCAGGATGGTTTCGACCTGGATAGTAGCAGTATGTTGTATTTAATGTGTTTTTAGAAGGAAAGGGTGTTAGTCACCAATTAGCTTACCTTTGTTTTTAATACCATCGTAGGTGGTGTTAATCAGTAGAAGTCAGAGTTAATCAAAAAAAATCAGATGTGAGTTTTTCAAACTAAATCTTTTATGATTTGAGCAGTTAATTGATAAATGTGGGTTTTATATACTGTGTATTTATAGTATTGAAAGTATGCAAAAATTATTGCAAAAGATTGATTTAATCAGTTTGGCATGTTTATGCTCAGTTTATATAAACTTGTTTTATATACAGTCAGGACTAGGTGTATGCATACATTTGAGTCAGAAGTCTGACCTAAGTCGGGAATTGTGACCCGCCTGCTCGTACCGGGGAGTGTGGCCCGTTTATGTCATTAGGGTGTGTCCCTAAAATAAGGCAGTGCGAGACAGACATACCGTCTTTGACGGGAATGTTGGTCAGTAGCTTAAGGTACGTTTGCGAAGCGTAAAAAGTGGTCAGTGATGGCCAGTAGATTGAGTTATGCCTGCGAAGCATAAAGTGTTTTAAAGTTAGATTAAAAGAGCAAGTTATGTTTTGAGATATAAAGCTTTGTTTAAATGTTTTAATTAATATTTGAACTGTTGCAGTAGTGATTGGGGGGGACTCACTAGACCATTGGTCTAACCCTCGGTATTTCAAAATTTTAATTCTATTTCAGGTTATCGAAAGTTAGCAAGTACAGATAAGGGTAAGGAGAAGATGTAAGCTATTTCCAGGAGATAGAATATTTCCTGCAATAGTTTATACTTTTTGAACTCAGTTGTGTAATAAGAAATAGTTGTAAACCTTGTACTCTGAAATGTAAGCCTGGGGCAGTATTCAGATAGAAATGTTATTTTAATGTATGTATAAATGTTCAGGTTGTTACATCTAGTACCTTGCGTTGGTCTGGGGTATGGAGGCAATGGGGGTTGAGCACCTATAAAAGGCATGTAAAAAGGTGGCCTCGGACCATGCTGAGGCCCAAACTGGTTTCCCACATTTTGATTTCTAATCACCAAGAGTTCTTCAGTTGCTCTGCGATTTTGCTCATCCAGAGCGTTAATGCGACTGTGAGCAGCATCAAGTTCCATACGTATTAGAACAATGATATGGGCTTGATGTAACATCCCGCCTGCCTCGACAACAATATTGTCCGCTTTACCCCTGGATTTAACCAACGTGTAGCGCACGGATTTGTTTCTGGCGACTTGGTGAGAAACTTCTCAGGGGGTCACCCATCCTGGGACTACTCCCACCCAAGCACGCTTAACCTCAGAGTTCCCAGAACCTGACGTGCTTGTGGCCCCAAAACGTGTTGTTATTAGGAAGGCCAAGATATTACTTATAACACCCAGCATCACTCCTGTCCACGGCCGATATGGGATATGCCTAAGGTGTTACACTTGAGTTCCCTGAGCTTCCATGATCCTGCTAGTCAAAAAAGGTTCACTAAAACTGTTAGTAGTCCACACTCTTTGTCGAGGATTATACTCTAGCTGGGGCCCCACGGTGGGCACCAAACTGTTAATGCCAAAAATCAACCCATGGAAGATCTAAGGTCGACGTGGAGCTTTAACAATGTTGGTCCCGGAGGTGCTTAACAAGTTTGTAGAAGGGGGGGTTGAATACAAATTTTCATCATGACATGGACACGTCCCATGAAGTTGATTGGATAGAAGGGCAACGGAAGAACGTGTTAGAAAAAGGTATGTCGTGGATTGTCGGTTCAAATGACGTCATAGGAGAGAGAAAAACGTTTCATTTTTCCTTTTTGAAATTATCTCTGAAGAAAAGTCAGAGATAGGTTTTCCTTTAAAAAGAATCCCTGATGAAAATTCAGAGATTGATTTTTATTTCAGAGGGATCACTGAAGAGAAATGTCAGTGATAGATTTTGTTTATCAAAAACCTTTTAATCATTTGAATAAAAACTTCAGTGATCAAGGTTTTATTTAAAACGTCTTACTGACTAAAGATTCAGTGATTTGGAGTAAGAGAACATACCTGAGAGTCAGAGTTTTAATCATAGATTGAGTGATAAAGGGGAACTTATGATCACTGACTTAATGCATGAACGCTGAAGATTTAATCTTCGAGATTCAGCATTCCAAGCTCACTGATGAGAAGGTTGAACCTTGTCTCATCAAGAGGTTTGGTGAATAAATCATCAAGTTGATAGTCAGTAGGAATAAAATGGAGTTCAATATCACCATTGAATGTAGTGGTCTCTATTGTTTTGTTTTTGAATGTAGCACTGGATTGTTTGCTATAGCGATAGCACTAGTGCTGTCGCAATAGATTGGAATCTTTGATAGCTGAAGGTCATAGTCCAATAGTTGATTTCTCATCCATAAGACCTGAGCACAACAACTTCCAGTGGCTACGTATTCAGCTTTAGCTGTGGAAGTGGACACTGAATTTTGCTTTTTGCTTGTCCAGCTCACCAGCTTTCCTCCTAAGAGTTGACATCCACCAGTGGTGCCCTTTCTATCGAGTTTACAACCTGCAAAATCACTATGAGAATATCCAGTTAGATCGAAACCGGAGTCTTTGGGGTACCAAAGACCGAGGTTAGGAGTCCCTTTCAGATATCTGAAAATTCGCTTAACAGCGATCAGATGGGATTCCTTGGGTTCAGATTGATAGCGTGCACATAAACAAGTAGAGTACATAATGTCAGGTCGGCTCGCTGTAAGATACAGCAGGGAGCCTATCATTCTTCTATTGGCAGTGACATTAACAGGTTTTCCAGATGGATCTTTGTTAAGTGTCAGAGGAGGTGTCATAGGGGTTTTCATCGCTAAAGTTTGTGTTAGATCAAACTTCTTCAGCATATCTTTAACATACTTACCTTGGCTGATAAAAGTACCTTTGTCAGATTGTTTAATCTGAAGACCAAGAAAATATGTCAGCTCACCCATCATACTCATTTTATATTCTTTCTTTATTCTTTTAGCGAAGCGAGTACACAACAATGGGTTAGTAGAACAAAATATGATGTCATCAACATATTTTTGTAAAAGAATAATATGACCTTTTATCCTTCTGAAAAACAATGTATTATCAATTTTGACACGTTCAAATTTTTCAGAGATAAGAAAAGATGAGAGAGTGTCATACCAAGCACGAGGGACTTGTTTTAGACCATAGAGATCCTTATCCAATTTATAAACATAATTTGCATACTTAGGGTCATAGAACCCTGGAGGTTGTTCTACATAGACTTCTTCATTCAGCTTTCCGTTAAGGAATGATGATTTTACATACATTTGATAAACAATGAATTCTTTATAGACAATATAGGCTAAGAATAGTCGAATTCCTTCGAGCCTAGCCGCAGGGGAAAAGCTTTCATCATAGTCTATACCTTCCTCTTGTTTGTATCCCTGAGCAAAAAGTCGAGCCTAATCCATTTCAAAATCAAGAAAGTTTTTGGGTCGACACTGTTCATAGTTACTGTTCACGAAGTTCGAATCAATTTTGAGTTTTAATGAAAATTTCGAGTTGAAATTGATCAGATTATGATCATATAGTGAAATCGATAGAGTCTGTATCTTTTAATTGTTGAATTGCATGTGAATTGATCATTGTTTTTGAAGTTTTGTTGTTTCTCAAAGTTCACGAGTTCACACACTGTATTTGAATCAATTTCTATCTTTTTGTGTTTTGAATTGAATTTAGTTGTTAGTAATGGGTTCTCGATGATCAAGTGAGTAAATTCTCAAAGTTTGGAGCTGAATTTCAAAGTTTAGATTGGTTTTTGGTGAATCAGATGAAGAACACGCAAGAAATCTGAAGAACGCGCTAGATCTGAAGAACGCACAAGTTCTTCGTTAGAACGTGCTAGCTGAAGAATTTTTTTTTTGGTTAAAATGCGCAAGGCGTTGTTAGAGAGTTCTAGAAACTCGCTGGTTGAAGTCTGCGAGTTTGGAGAATTGGAAATTTTTCTAAGGACCAAAACACGTACGTAGTGATTAGCGAGTTTTACAAACGCGCTAGTCGAAGTGTGCGAGTTTCATCAGGAACAGGGTTCTGCGAGTTTGGTCAAACGCGCAAGTAGTGCTTTGCGAGTTCAGGAAACGCGAATGTCTCAACTTGCGAGTTTATAAGTAAACAGTGGTTAGCGAGTTTTATCAAAATGCGCTAATCTTGTCTAGCGAGTTTCTCAAACACGCACGTCTCAGCCTGCGTGTTTATGAGTGAATAGTAATCTGCAAGTTTAGGCGTCAGCGAGTTTCATTGTTTATCATCTGCGAGTTTATTAGCTTGCGAGTTTAGCGAGTTTTAATCATTTGCGAGTTTATCAGAACACACAAGTCTTTGCGTGCGAATTTCACAAACGCGCAAGTCTTGGTCTGCGAGTTTTTCAGAAATAGTGACTTGCGAGTTTCAACAGTGACTTGCGAGTTTTGTCACTTAGTCAAATTTTTCGAAATTTCTGATTTTTTTTCTTTCATATTTCAAGCTACAGTGTTATGCTTGATTTTTTTTAAAAAGTTTTCTTGATTTGTTGGATTTAAAGATCTTTACTAGCTAATATTTTTCATCTTGTGTAGGTTTATACATCTTTCAATCATGGAGAATGAATTACTCTCTATGGGATCTCATCTGAAACCTCTGGTCTTGTCTATCGGAGAATACACACAGTGGAAGAAAAGGATGACTCAGTTCTTGAATCTAAAGAACAGAGATTATATGGAGTCTATCATAAATGGTCCAAATGTGCCAGAAACGCATGTACCTGGACAGGCAACCACAACTACATCTCCAGCAATTCCAGATAGATATGTGCCAAAACCATATGAATTCTTCAATGAAACAGAAAAGGCAAGACATAAGATAGATGAAGAAGCACTTATCTATCTCACCATGGCATTTCCTAATGACATCTACAATCGCGTAGACAGTAGGGAATCTGCAAAAGCTTTATGGGATGAACTGGAAAGACAGTTTCAGGGAACAAAGAAGTCAATTCAGACAAAACTGAATCAAAGTATAAAGGCATATGAAAGCTTCCATGCAAAAGAAGGAGAGACTTTGTTGGAGACATATACACGTTTCAATGTGATTCTGAATGATCTAAGGAGAAATGGAATGAACAAGTCAGTATCAGAGATCAATTATAAGTTCATTAAGAACTTGAACCTAGAGTGGAAAATCTATGCTATCAACATTCAGATGACTAAAGACATGGCTCAAGAAGAAGTCAATAATATCTTCACAACTTTGTCTCAGCATGAGGATGAAGTAAAGCAGCTAAGTGCGGAAAAGAAGATGGTCAAAGATTCTCTAGACTTATTGTCCGAACGTAAGAAAGGGTCAAGTTTCAAGTCCAGTTCTTCTTACAAGACGAAGTCAAGGAAATCCAAAGCTCTCCTCACTGAAATCACCGATTCAAGTACTGATGAATCTTCTACTGAAGTTGACGAAAATTCAGATGAGGATATTCAACGATTTGCTAAAAATCTGGCTCTCCTAACAAAGCAGTTTCAGAAAAGCTTTGGTAAGAACAAATTCTCAAAACCGAAATATGAGAATGACAAGAAAGACAAGTACAAACCAAGGTCTGAAAAGAAGTACGAGAAAAAAGGAGAGAAAAGAGAAGAGAAAATAGAAGGAATGAAAGAAAAGACTGAGCCGAAATATGGACGATGCTATAACTGTGGAAAACCAGGTCATTTTTCCAAAGACTGTAAGTTCAAGCGAACAAAGAATTCAGAGTACTATGCTAGGAAATCACTGATTGCAAAGAAAGTGGAAGATGGTCAGAAATTAATGGCAGAAGATGAAAATTGGTTCTACAAAAGTTCTGATGATGAAACGACACACTTTACTCTGGTGTGTATGATGGCCAAAGTGAATGAGGACACTGATTCATCTACTGATCATTTTGACTGTGGTTCTGAGGTAAGTACTCTGTCTAACAATGAACTTATTCAATCGTTAAAAGCTCAGGTTCAATTCATGAAAGAAGAGTTTGAAACTTTGAATGTCAAACTTAGTCATGAAAGACAAACAATGTTGAATTTTCGTGATGAAAATGCAATGTTGAAAGATGTTGTTAAGGATAAAGAATCTGAGAAAGAGATTTTGAAAAAGGACAAAGATCTTTTAAAATCAAAAATATTTGAGCTTGAAAGAAATCTTGTAAATTTAAATGCTGAAAAAGGTGATTTTAAAATCAAATTTGAAGCATGTTTTCAAGAAAGAAACGAGGCATATTGTAAAATCAAGCAACTGGAGGATTTAAATCTGAAACGAGGACAGACTGAGCAAACATTAAATCTTTTAACAAATAAACTCCAAGATGTCAGATTTTATGATGTCAAAAAAGGTTTAGGTTTTGAGCAAACTGGATATGTCCGTTCTGACACATCGTACTGTTGTGCAAGGTAAGACAAAGGAAACTTGAGGCATAAGCTTTGTGATCGATTGATCGCTGAATATCTTTTAGTGTTGTACGATTAGTGTTTCAATATCAGTGATCAAACTTAGTCTGTTCAGTTATCGCTGATAGTTATGATGTAAACAGTAACGTAATCCCTGAAGACAAGTCTCACGTCAACATATGTTTATAGCTTAATCGAAGACGAAGCCACTGAACAAAGAGAAGTCTACTAGTGACCTGATGCGGATATCAGTGAAGCAAAGACAACTCTACTTATACGTGAAGGAACATAAGGAAAAGCTTCAGCGATAGCTGAACCTCTTTATATCTCTGGAGAAAGAGATATTCAGCGATCAATCGATCACAAAGCTTATGCCTCAAGTTTCCTTTGTCTTACCTTGCACAACCAGTACGATGTGTCAAAAAGGACATATCTCTGTCACAAATCGTACAACAACTCTGTCAACTACACTGTTCATGAAACGGCCGAAAGCATGTCTCCCAAAAGTCAGACTACCAAAGCCAATCACTGAATGACACGTGTAAAGTACCCTGCCATGCATTTAATGCATAGGGTATAAATAGAAAGATCACCACTCCATCTGAGAGTGTGCTGTATTCTTGAACCAAGATAGAAACCTTTGTTTTCTATTCTTCTAAAACCCCCCTTTCTCTATATTCTTGTGCAACCATCTTTGTCTTTCTTAAGTTTGTTTAGATTGAGTCTGTCTTAATCTTATTCTGCAACAAACATGTAAATTGTGTTTGATTATTCAATAAACAATTTATTAATCTTTAAATATTGTGTTTGTATTCAACCCTCCCCCTTCTATAAACTTGTTAAGCACATCCGGGACCAACACACAACAAAAGTAAATGATCGATCGACAAATCATGAGATAAGGATAAAATTTTGACAAGAGATAGAGAATTTAGTGACGCGAAAAACCCCGTCGAAGGTAAAAACCGCGGGCAATAGCAGAGATCGTCAAGTGCACTATGGACGTCAAACAGTGACGTCGTCCTTTAGAAAGAATGATCGAAAATACAAATGAGAATATTACAATGAAAAATAAATGAATCGTAAATATGAATTCTTCGTCATGCGCTGGAAATTCTCCGTCGAGTGTTGAGAGTAAACTGAGTTTCTTGAGTGTTGCGTATGATGAGTACAAATATCCCAGTTAGGTGTCCCGAATGATTCTTCTGGCCTTGTATATATAGCTTTTGGTCACCATAAATGAGCATTAAGTTTCTAACGGTCTTGATAATGATTGATCTTTGTTGAGCCAAGAATATTGAATTCAAAATTAAAAGGGTCAAAATTGTATTTGTGTGTTAAGTCTTTGTAATAGGAAAGTCAAGAGTGTTTGACTTTGTTATATTAGTTTGGGTTGTAAAGTCAACATAGTTGACTGGTATAAATACTTTTGTCTTTGTAAATCTTGTAACTATGAAAAAACCCGCACACACATACAGTTGATAGAGATCATTGTTAGAGAGAGAAATAGTCACTACATTAAGAGAATTTATTGTAACTAATTCATATCAATCAATGAATATGACATATGGCTATGTGATTGTGTGCGATCTATGATTAGTAGCTTGAAACTGGAATCATAATCTTGATGATACTCGTCCGTTATATCTGTTGGTCATTATGTGCTTTAAACCTGTAATGATGGATTCATAAAGGAAAAACGGTCGTATGTAATAAATGATAAACAATCGTTAGTTACGTTATAAAGGTCGTGAGATATAAGTCTATCGAGAGGTTCTTTCTGGTCGTGGATGTGAGAAAATTTCGACCGTCGTCATAAGTGATGACCATGGCTTCTGATGTTTGTGATCGTTAGGGCCTTATCTTAATACAATAATGGTCCTTAGATAGGAGACGTTTGGTTTCCTTGCGTCGATCATGACTTGTGAAACTTTACCAAAACTAGTACGAGCCTTTCAACCCACAATAGTGGCAGGAGCTGTATATATTGCAAGATTACAAGAAGAGTCTTTGGGATACCTCAATTTGAATCTTAAAATGGATGCTCAAAAAGGACCATTTGTATCAAAGCATTTGTAATCGGTAACCATAAGTGTGAACCCCAAGCCTTTACCACCTTCGTCGCCTTCACCACCAATAAAACCATTATCTCTACCTATGAAAAAAATAGGACCCCAGGTTGCTAAGAATTTCAAGTATATTCCAGCAGATGTGAGGGCAGAAAAGATAGCTAAAAGCCTGTGTTATTTTTGTGATCAACCCTATGATTGGCAGCACATGTGCCAATTCAATGAGCCACAACTCCTCACAATAGGGATATATGAAAATGAAATTGTAGATGATGTTTGTGAAGAAGAAGCCGAATTCAAAGAATCGTGTATTTCAGTAAACGCCCTTTCTTGAAATCAGAATTTCCATACGATGAAGGTCCAATGAATGGTGAATGGTAAGCGTTTACATATTTTAATTGATTTTGGAAGTACTTGCAATTTTATGGATTTGTCATTAGCCGAGAAATTGGGGTGTTCAATGAAAAATTTGTACCGCAAGCTATGACTGTAGCTGATGGTAACCATATTGCTTATTAACATAAATGCAAATGTTTTTCTTGGAGGATGATCAAGAAGGAACTTGATGCAGAAGTGATGTTGATATCATTGGGAAGTTGTGATATGGTTCTGGGAGTGAAGTCGCTTAGTACTTTGAAGCGAATCACTTAGGAATTCAAGAAGTTGTTCATGAGTTTTTTGTTGACGGGAAGACAACTCTGTTTAAAAGGGTTTCCATCTCAGAAATTGAAAGTGATAGCAGGGAACCGTTCTTGCAAGTTGGAACCTGGAGTAGTTCTTTTGCATCTTTAGTTGTATTGGTGGGAAAGAAAGGTGGAACGTGGAGACTTTGTGTCAATTACAGAGAACTAAACAAAAGGACGTTAAAAATACACTTCCAGTTCCTGTGATTGAGGAATTAATTGATGAGCTTGTTGGGGCCTCCATATTCAGTAAATTGGATTTAAGAGTTGCTTATCATCAGTTAAGGGTGCACTCAGATGATGTGTTTAAAACATCTTTTAAAACTCACACTGGTAAATAAGTGTTTTTAGCAATGTTCTAAAAAATGTGCCATGGCACCGAGGCGTGACCTTGTCGCCATGTTTTCCCCCTTGGCATCGATATAAGAATTTGAGTTCACCATGGCTCACCATAGCACGTGTGAGTCCGTGATCGTTACCAGATAATCAAAACAACAAACAATAGATAATAAACCAACCTGTTTGGATTACAAACGCGGATTACACGGTTGATTTCTTGAGTTAAGCTCTCTGTTTGTTTTTCTCTCTGTTTACACTTTTTAGTATGTGTATGTGTGTGTGATTGTTTGATGATCGATAATAGAGAGAAAGAGATAATATCTATTTAAGATATTATCAAAAACATAAAAAATAATAAAACTTAAAAACATAATATCTAAATAATAAATATCTAGATATTATAACTTTGACTTTATTACAGAATAGACCCTAGACTATTGTTGAGAGCGACTTTCAGCATTAACTTCAGATTGCGATCTTCGTTTTGGATGATCTTGAATCCAATGAGACTGTGTCCTAACAGCACGCCATGGCGCGTTATGTTATTACGAATTTGTATAATTTCAATTTCTCGAATCTGTGCATTCGAAATTGGATTAGAATTTTCCCATTAATACCAATTATATTTTTGAAATTCTTTTGTTTATCGTTTGATATGAATTTCAATTATCAATAACTTAATTATTAGTGTTCAAGACACTGAGATAAACGTACACACACACACACATATATATACATATATAATATGCATATTTGTTGTTTTAAGCCACGCCTTTGGAAAACGTCATGGCCTCGCCATAACTCGTAAGGATTGAGGCTTGATGTTGATCCATATTCTCTCAGTGATTTGATAATGACCCTTTGAAATACTTAGTGAAAATTACATTTAATATTTGTATGTATTAGTGTTTCACCATCAATGATTATATACTGAGTCTGTTTAGTATCGCTGATGATCTCTGATATATTTGTTAAATGTAATCCCTGAAGACAAGTTTCACGAACAAAGATGTTCATTGCTGACATCGAAGACAAAGCTGATGAACAAGTGACAATTATACTATTATCTGATGCGGATATCAGTGAAACCAAGACAAATCCACTCACGCGATGAATCAAGAAGAGAAGCTTAAGCGATTGTTGTCTTTTATTCAGGATCTCTGATAAAAGACTTCATCAACGATCACTAATCATGAAGCTTACACTCCAATGTTTGTTTGTCTTATCCTTTCACAAATAGTACGATTTGTCAGAAGATACATGCTTTTGTCCAAGATCTTACAACAACTCTAAAGACTACACTGTTCACCATACAGCTAGAAGCATGTCGCAAAAAGTCAGAAGAATGCACCCAATCAAGTGATGACACATGTAAGTACCCCTGCCATGCATTAAAAGCATAGGGTATAAATGGAAAGGTTTTACTTCAGTTTGAAGTGTTCCTACTATCTTCTTATCTCAGTGTATCTTATAGAAACCCTTGATTTCTATAAGTCCCTCAACCTTTCTTTCTCTTGTTCTTATGCAACCCACTTAGTGTTTTTCATGTTTGTTTATATTAACCTTATTTAATCTTATTACGCAACAAACTGTAAATTGTATTTTGATTTATCAATAAACAATTTATTAAACTTCAATGTTTGTGTTTGTATTCAACCCCCCTCACCTCTACAAACATGTATATCACCTTCGGGACAAACAAGTGATATCAGAGCAAATTGTTTAATCCATAAACAAGATGTTTCTTAATTCTCTTCCTTGGTATTCTCTAAAATGGCAATAAACACAAAATCAAATTATTATGCTAATGGGTCTCTCTCTAAACCTCTCGATTCAGCAGAGATAACTTTGTGCTCTGGAAAAATTGAATGATGCTATTTCTAGAAGGTGTAGATCCCACTATACCTGAATATGTGGCAAATGGACCTTATCAACCATTTGTCATCATAGCAACAGTTCCTGCCACAATAACAACTAGAGTTGTCCCTAAAATACAAGATGTCAAATAAATAAGGCAACGGAGTGATGAGGACAAGAAGAAAGTGGGACTTGATGAAAAAGCTAAAACCATTATCTCTTATGGCTTTACCTGATGAAGCGTTCCATTCCATCATGCATCTAAAAACCTCCAAAGATATGTAGGACACAATATGTGTTCAATATAAAGGTACCACTGAGGTCCAAGAAACACGAAAGATCAATCTGGTAAGAGAGTATGAAAGTTTCATTTGTGGTAAGAATGAATCTTTATCTGATGTTCACTAGTGATTTAATTGCTTAATCATTGATCTAAGGATTGTTGATAGGACCTACTCTAACTCCGAGGTTCTTACTAAATTCCTGGAATGTCTTCCGAAAAGTTGGGACAGTTATTCAATGTATCTCAAGCTGACCAAATACTTAAATCACCTTTCTCTCAGTACTCTTTATGGGATCTTGCTCAATTATGAGCAATCAAATCAACTAAAGAAGAATCTTGTTAAATACTCCAAAGAATCCAAAAGCACACTTGTTCTTTAGGCTCTTAAGAGGTTATCACATTTTAGCGATCTTCTACTCTAACTATCATTGAGTTAGATTCTGACTCAGAGGATCCATCAGATACTGACCTTTCAGAGTTTGATGAATCTCTGGCACTTTTGACAAACTCTTTTAAGAGATTTGCAAAAAAAAAAGAAATTTCTGAAGAAATAAGCCTCTCTTCTTATTTGACAAGCCTAAGTCGACACTTGTTGATAAAGCAATTGCTACTTGCTATAACTGCAAGAAAGTTTGACATTTTGCTAGCAAATGCAAGTCAAAGAAAGTCTTCAAATCTTCTTCATCAAGAAAAACCAGCGACGACAAATACCTAAAGTAGAAAGAAAAATATCAGAAGCTGAATGGCTTCAAACGAAGAGGTAAAGGTCTACTCACTGAAGAACATGACTAGGCTGAATCAGAATAATCAAGTTCTGATGAAGAAGATGCTGCTAATCTATGTCTAATGGTTGAGAAGAAGTGGAAGAACCATTTGGGACATCCACAAGCTCTATCATCTCTTAGGTATCAATCTCTACTGACCCAACTCAAACTGAAGCTGAGAGACGTCACACTGTTGACGTGCTGACAATTGACTTGTACAATGCACTAAATGGTAAGACTCTTGCTGAAAACAAAAATATTGATTTAACTGAACAACTTGAAAAATGCCATTTAAAGATTAAAGAACAAACTCTCTTAGAAGAAAGTTTAAAAGATCAAGTCATTGTAAATGAGATTATCAACACTGAACGCGAACAAGTTATCGCTGAACTGAAAGCTGAAAAGGCTACAGTTAAGGGATGGTGAAAATCCTCAGCTAAAGTAGATGAGATTATAGATGCTCAAATACCTGCTCAAGGTAAAAGTTGTCTTAGTTATGAATATGAAAAATATAACCCTGGCAGAGATCGTTCAATGTTAAAATTCTGAATGTATGTATCATCTATCCCTGATACTTCCTCTTCTCAGTGCTCCTCTTCTTCTGTTCCTATCCCTGAGGGTTTATCAAAGAGCTCTAAACTCGCTGGTAAATGGAAATCTATTTCCCATCACCCTTAGAAGGTTACAAAAATATCAAAGCTGAAGAAAGTCTCCTCCGAACCTTCAGCTAGTCAACTCTCTGACTATAAATCTAAGATCACTAGAAATACTTAGAGATCTACTCCAAAGCTGAAAATTGACATTAAGCCTAAGAAATCAGAAGAACTGAAAGTTCTTCCAAGATCTAATGCTAAGGGCATTCCTGGAGCTGGTCGGGCACATCTAAAGTTTTCTAATGCAAATACTCATGGTCTTAAAGCCACTTTCAACTATAAAAAAGGCTACCACTATGGACTTACTGACCACATTGCCAATAAAGTGAAGGTGAATGCCTCCAAGGCAAAGAAGGTCACCAAAGCTGAGACATCTGCCAAGGAGAAAAATACCACTAAAGTTAAGAAATTAACTAAGGTGAAGGTTACCACTGACACTGAATCTTCAGATGCTGTGAAGATTGCTTAATATTCCATCTCCACTAACTCTACTGGACCCATTGAAAAGTGGCTACCAATCAAAATTTGATATTCCTTATGTTTGCAGGTCTCGAAGGGTATCTAGTATCTAGATAGTGGATGCTCTCAACATATGTTTGGCCAAAAGGACCTGCTCACTGAATACATGGAAGAGAAGGTGTTGATCCAAACTCTCTCAGTGATTTGATAATGACCCGCTGTAATACTTAGTGAAAATTACATTTTACATCTGTATGTATTAGTGTTTCACTATCATCGATTAAGTACTGAGTATGTTCAGTATCGTTGATGATCTCTCTTGTAATAGTTAGACATAATCCCTGAAGACAAGTTTCGCGACAAAGATGTTCATCACTGAGTCAAAGACAAAGTTGTTGAACAAAGGACAAGTCTACTCATGATCTGATGAGGATATCAGTGAAACCAAGACAAGTATACCTACACGCGAAGAAACCTAAAGAAAAGCTTCAACGATCACTGAACTTTCTTCTATCTTTGAGAAGGAAGAGATATTCAGCGATTGAAGATCACATAGCTTATGCTCCAAGTTTCTTTTGTCTTACTCTTGCATACATAGTACAGATGTCATATGAGACATACCTCTGCGCCAGATTGTACAACAACTCTGAATTCTACACTGTTCACTATACGGCCAAAAGCATGCCTCCAAAAGTCAGACGCACGTAACCAACCATCGAAGGACACATGTAAAGTACTCTGCCATGCATTTAATGCATAGGGTATAAATAGGAAGATCAAGACTCTATCTGAGTGTTTCCTTCTATCTTTCTATTTATATAGAAATTCTTGCTTTCTATATTCTCTCAATCTATATTCTCTAAATTCATGTGCAACAATCAGTGTGATTCTTAAGTTTGTTTAGATTAGGTTTTACTTAATCTTATTCTGCAACAAGCTGTCAATTGTAATTTGATTTATCAATAAACAATTTATTAAACCATTAAATTTTGTTTTTGTATTCAACCCCCCCCCCCTCCTTCTACAAACTTGTTAAGCACCTTCGGGACCAACAAGTGGTATCAGAGCTGACTGTATAATCTCATAAACAAGATCTTGCTTCGTTCTCTTCCTTGCTATTCTCAAATGGCACTTAACACAAACACAAACTACTATTATAATGGTTCTCTCTCAAAACCACCTCTATTTAAAAGAGATAACTTTGCTATCTATAAAAATCGAATGATACTATTTCTAGAACGTGTAGACCCTACTATACCTGAATATGTAGCAAATGGTCCATATGAACCTTTTATGATCATAGTTGCAGTTCCTGCCACTGCTACCACCCCTGCCATTCCTAAAAGATATGCTCCTAAGGAAATTATACAATGGAGTGATGAAGATAAAAAGAAAGTAGGTTTAGATGCTAAGGCAAAAACCATCATTTCTATGGCCCTGCCTGATGAAGCCTTATATTCCATCATGCATCTGAAAACTGCTAAAGAAATGTGGGACACTATATGTGTTCAGTATGAAGGTACCCCTGAAATACAAGAAACCAGAAAGATCAATTTGGTAAGACAATACGAAAGTTTTATCTGTGGTAACAATAAGTCTCTGTCCGATGTTCACCAAAGATTTAACTGTTTAGTCATTGATCTAAGGACTGTTGGTAGGACCTATTCTAATTCTGAGGTCCTAACTAAATTCTTGGAAAGTCTTCCTGAAAGCTGGGACAGCTATTCAATGTGTAATCTTGCCACAGTTGTAGCATTTAATTGCATCATTTGCTGGATTTTCAGCAACGGTGTAATCATTCAGAAACTTCTTCTTTTCTTCCGGCTTCCTTTCCATATACCGGTTCTCTTCATGTTGCTTTATTTCAACTCTTTCTCGATTCTCATGATTCTTGGAACTAGATGAAGAGTACCTTTGAGAATTGGATCCCGACTTCTTGTAAAACTTATTTTGAAAAGCTCGGGTCAATAATAGCATAGCCTGTTTGAGGTTTTCTCCATCATCTCCATCTGATTCTGATTCTGATTCAGAACTGGTAAGCACTTTCTTCTTTTTCTTCTTCTCTTTCTTTTCTTTCTTCTTCTCTCCAACAACTAGTGCAATGGGTTCAGGAACTGTCTCTGCCTTCTTTTTATCAACTCTTTTCTCTTCCACCTCCTCTTCATTCTGACACAGAGTCTCAAAAACTTCATGTAAAGGAATATCATTGAGATCCTTTATCTGTTTCATCCTATGAGTATGCTTTTTTCACTCTGGTTGTTGGATGCTCAGGAATTTGACGTTGTTTTCTATTTGCTTCTTCTTCACTTTGTTCTTTGAGAGTACGTTCAAAAGAAGCACAAACCTCTCATAGGTTTCCTCTAGGCTCTCATTTTCTTTGGATTTGAATTCCTCGTAGCTATTGATGCAATTTGCTACTTTCATTTGATTGCCAACCTTGGAACCCATCATCATTTTCTGCAACTGATCCCACATCTTCTTAGCATTTGCCTTGTAGCTGTCTATTTTAACGTAGATGTCATTCGGGATACTTTGAAGAAGTAGAGATCTTGCTTGCTTGTCTGCTTTATATCGGCTTTTCTGTTCCTCATAATACTGTGCATACTCTACTTGAACTGTTTTCATCTTCTGATCTCTTTCCTCAGTACCATCTTCACTATCAGATGAGTCATCATAAGGTATTTGAACTGTGATTGGTACCATAGGACCTTCTGTAATGGACAGAAGAATATTTTCTCCATTTGTGTGTCGGTCCAAGAAATCAAGGAATCGATCCTTCCACTGTTCGTACTCTCCTTTAAAAAGAACTGGAGGCTTGACATCAGTGCCGATGGAAAGAGCGTCTTTAGAAGTCATCTTGAATGTACCTGTTTGAAAAATATATGCAATAAGAAACTAGAACTGATCGTTAGTCCAAATGAAACAATCAAGAAAATACAGAAAACTTGAAATATAAAATCAGAAATTTTGATCACAAAAAGAAATATGTCCCCCTCCGCAGACTTAGCACGGGGGTCCCGCTACCCGGGCAACGCAAGTGACTATTCCTTTTGAACTCGCTAACGTCTAAACACGCATACCACTATTCACGATGAAACGCGCTAAATGAGACGTGCGCGTTTCCAAAACTCGCTAGTCAATACTTGCGCGTTTGAACAAACTCGCTAACCAAGCTTGCGCGTTCCAACACGCACGATGAAAGAACTCGCAGATCATTGTTCCGCTGGAACTCGCACGCTTAGACTTGTGCGTTTGTAGAACTTGCTAACCACTACGTGCGTGTTCTGATCCTTAAAAAAATTTCTCAATTTTCAATAACTCGCAGACTTCGATTAGCGCGTTTGTAGAACTCGCTAATCGTTACTTGCGCGTTTTGACCAAAATCTTCCACTTGCGCGTTCTAACGAAGAACTTGCGCGTTCTTCAGATCTAGCGCGTTCTTCAGATCTAGCGCGTTCTTCAGAAAGTCGACCAAATACCAACTTTTCTCACTGATTTCGATCCAAACCTTGTCCAATTGACTTGAAACTTTGTATAGATTCTTGATTACAATATTAGAACTGATTACAACACAAGAATTTCAAAAACAAACATTCACAATACAAAATGATTGATGATACAGTGCGTATGAACTCGTGAACAAAAATTTCAATAAAAATTCGAAATTATCTTTAAATTACAGTGCAAATGACAAATTTGACTATACAGACTCGATCAAATACACTCTGCTATCATAACCTGACCAAATTCAACATCTAATTTGCACTAAAACTCAGACTTGATCTGAACAATGAAGAACACAGTGACGATGAACAATATCTCGATTTCTTGATCTGATTTTGATTTGGATTTGCTTTGATACCAATTGTTATTCCCAGATTCTAGTTTCTAAATGCAATTAATCAAAACAAACACAAACAAGAATCAATTACCTGTTTGATTTCACTTTCAAATTTAACGATTACAAGTTTCTCTCTCTATAACACTCTTTCTCTCTCTCTACAGATTTCTCTCTCTCTCTGATATGAACTTCTCAACTTGTTCACCAAACAGAAAATACAAGGTATTTATACCTACAACTAAAATACAAAGAAACTAAAAGGAAAAACAAATACAAATACAAAGACTTTGACTTTTATTACAAAAGACTTTGACTTTAATGAAAGTTGACTTTCTTAGCTTTGACTTCTTAAACTTTAACTTTCAGTCTTCTTGATCTTGTATCCAACAGATTTATGCTCTAAAATGTTAGATTTCTGCCTTTTATTTTCGAAAATTTAGTTTTAGAAAACTCTTGAATGCAATCATCAATAGAGAAAGAAACATAATCATCTGAATCAGAACTAGAAGAAGAATATGAGACATTCTTTGCAATGTGAATCATTTGTTGTATTGAATACTTTGTGTTTTTATTACAAAAGGCAAATGTATCCTTATCACAAAGATCATCTACACATTTATCCTCTAAAATTTCAGATTCATTTGATGTCTGCTTGACTCTCCATATCAGCTTAGTTGACCTCTTCACAGTCCGATCTGAAACAAAAGAATCAGAAGAATTAGAATTTTTAGAAAAGACATTATCTTGTTTCTTTGACTTCTTTGACCTTCTTCTCTTACGCTTTGGTTTATAATACTGATCATTTATCATAAAAGAGTCATCAAAAATTCAATTGGAAGAAGAAATTTTATCTAAGAAATCAATCTGAGCATTCATCATAGTTGAACTAACCTCGGAGTGAAAATTTTCAGAAAAACCCAAGTCAGGAGACGTTTTGCGTGAGCTCTTGGTGACGCAAACTGAACTTTGCGCTACCAACGACTTGCGCAAGATTTCAGTTTGCGCTACCAATGGTTGGCGCAAATGCTCACTGTTTTTATCATTTTGAGTATTTTCCTTAGAATTGTTAGAAAATCCATAATTTATTTTATCTTCAAAACTTGATTTCATGATAAAAAGAAATAAATTGTTTTCAAAATCGGTTTGAAGACTTTGTTCTTCCATTTTATCTTTAAGATCAACGATTTTGTTTACTAACACTAATGGGGGAATATATCTCTTAGAATCATAAGAAACCGGAGATATATTTTCCTTATTAGTATTATTAGCATATATATCAAAATAATCGTTTGATACTGAAGATTTAATGGAAGAATTGACATTGAAAACATTTTGAGAACTTCTAGACTTCTTTGATTGTTCAGGAAAATACTTGGCATTTTCACTTGTATAAACAAATGGCATTTCCATTTTCTTGGTTTTCATTCTTTTATCATTGTCATCTTCTAAAACTTGCCTTTCACTTGTCCAATGATATTTAAACTGAGGAGCATATCTAGCAAGATTTAGATGATCATATTCATATAAAGTAGGAACTTCTGTTTTAGCAAATTCTAAAAAATGCGAATTTTCAAAACCAAGTCCCCATTTTTCCTTTATATAATCATCACTCCTTGGTTTATTCATAAAAATTGTTTGCTCAGTTTGTTCTCTCTTATATAATTTTCCTTCTAAATCAATTAATTTATCATAAAGATTTTGATTTAAAGTAGTTAGTTTAGTCAAAGAATCACGATAAGTCTGATTTGAAGTTTCTAAATCATCCAACTGCTTTTGAAATTTCTCTTTTGTATCTATTAAAATAGATTTTTCATCTTTCAGAGAAATTTGCAGTTTTTTAATCAAAACAGACTTTTCTTGATTATCAAGCTTTTCAGATATGATCTTTGAACGTAGATCATGTAAAGCATTGATAATAACGTTCATTTGAGATGATATAAAGTTGTAATCAAACTCAGAAGGTACCTCAGATTCATCAGTGGAGGTGTCGTCTTCTTCATCATCACTCTTATCATCCCCAATAAAGCACATTGCAGTTGTTTCCTCGTTTTCAGCTTCATTGTCGGAATGATCAAGCCAGTATTTCTCCTCAACAAGCAGAATAGTTCTGTTTTCTCTCTTTTTAGCCAATTCCAGCTTTTTCCTGTAGAAAGCAGAGTCCTTGACAACCTTCACTCGACACTCTTTTGCAATATGCCCCGGTTTTCCACAGTTGAAGCAATTCATTATCTTCTTATCTTCCTTTTTTGGCTCAGTCACTTTAGCAGGTTCATACTTTGGAACATATGGCTTTGAGGGAGCACCGGGTTCCACTTTCTTTGAACCAGAAGTGAAACGAAAGTTGTTTGATCCTGATCTGTGTTGGAACTTTTTCTGATAATGCTGAGAGAGAAGGATCATGGATTTTTCAAGAGCTTCACCATCATGATTTGGTGACCCATCATAAGCATTTTCAGATAATGCTTGTTCTGCCAATTGACTAGCCAGAAGAGCAATCGGATCAACAGTCTTTGGCTTATTCTTCTTATCAATCTTTGCTTTCTTTTTCGTTACCATGTTCTCATCATTCATCAAGATTTCATACAGTTCTTGAATTGGCATTTTGGAAATTCTGACATCATTCCTCATCCTATGACATGACTTGCTCCATTTTGGTTGAAGAGCATTTAAGAACTTCATATTTGCTTCCAATTCAGTCTTTGTCACCTTTATCTTGTATAAATCATTGATCACTGCCCAAAATCTGTCAAACACGCTTTTCAGACTCTCTCCATCTTTTGCCTTGAATTCCTCAAAGTTGTTCATGTATCGAGTCTGACGAAGTTGAGTGGCAACTGCTGATCCAAGCATTATCTTTTCTAATTGTGTCCACATGAGCATCTGATTATGCTAGAAATAGTCAATTTGGTTATAAATGGAGTTTGGCAGTGCGAGAATCAGATTTGACTTTGCTTGGTTATCTGCTTGATATCGCAAAAGTTCGTCAACATCATACTCACTTATAAGCTTCTCAACCCTTGTAGTCTGTATGTTTCCAATTGTGGGAATATCTTTCATTGGCTTTACCATTGGACCATCAGTAAGAGACTTCATCATATTGTCACCATTTGCTTGTCTTTCTATGAAATTGATGAATCTGTCCTGCCATTGTTGAAACTCATTTTCATTTATCTAAACAGGAGGGCGAGTGTCTGATCCTAAAGTCATCATTATGTCATTCTTCTATAACTGAGCTTGCAGAGACATCTTGACAGAATCACAGTCAGAAAGTTCTAAGTCTGGGAACTGGTAAACTAGCGCAAACTGAAGTTTTGCATGAGCAATGAATGATGCAAATGAAACTTTGCGTCAGATGAGGAAGACGCAAACTAGGATTTGCGTGAGGCGAAGATGGCGCAAACCAAACTTTGAGTGAGGCGTTGAAGACGCAAATCAAACTTTGCGTGAGAAGATAGAGATGCAAATGTTACTTTGTGTGAGATGTATATGACGCAAATGTTACTTTGCGTGATACAAAAGTGACGCGAACTGAGCTTCGCTTGAGATGATGATGGCGCAAAGGTAACTAGCACACTGAACTGTATTTCTCGTGAACTGTAGGAGACGCAATCTGTATTTTGCGTGATGCTAGGATGACGCAAAATTCACTTTGCGTGATGTACCCAAGGCGTAAAGATGAACTTTTCGTGAAGAAAACCTGAAGACTAGCACAAGATGCACTGGAAGAACTCGCGCAAATCCAGATGAACTTGTGCAAACCTGTGATGAACTGGCGCAAATGTCAGATCTAGCACAAAGCTCTGAAAATTCAAAATTCTTCTTTAAAAACGATTTCAGAAACAAAACTAATGAAATATTTTCACTCACACTTGATCGAAAATTACTTTCTAACAACATTCAATCAACCAATTCGATCAAAAATCAAAAAATCGAAAAATCTTGAATCGAACAGTACGTAAAAAACGTTTTTTTCAGAAAATCAACAAATTTCAAAATTGACGATCAAAAACTGTTTTTCTTGCAAAATGATGTGAATCAAAAGTGTCAGGATCGAATTCTCAACAAGAATTAATTCTCAGAAACAATATCAAACAAGTTTGCGGAATAACACTTTGATATTTAATCAAACAGAAAATCAAAACAGAATATAATTAACAAACTGTAAACTTGTATTGAATGCTTTGAAGTTACAAGATTACTCACTCAACCTCAATATTGATGAACAGGCTCATCAATACGAATTCTACTTCTCTAGAATTAGGATCTATGCCTTGAGGTTGATTTTCTCTCTAAAAGAATGAAAAAACAAAAGTTAACTCACTATTCTAAACTATACAATATATATACTGAATACAAAGATAATTACAATAAATAGAATATCTTCAGTATATCTACCATGTATATCTCTAAGCTTCCATGAATATCTTCAGTTTATCCAGCTGTCATCCTTTCCATACAGATCTCCATCTTATAAGCAGTATTAATCATAAGCAGCATTAATACTCTGTGCAGTATTAACTCTAGCAGTACTAACCATGCTCAGCAGCATTAATCTCTTCAAGCAGTACTAACTTTGAACTAGCAGTACTAATCTTGTTGAGCAACATTAACCATCAACTAGCAGCATTAAAGAACAGAAGTACTAACTAGAAGTATTAACTGTTTTCTTCTAGCAGCATTAACTAGAAGTATTAACTAGAAGTATTAACTGTTTTCTTCTAGCAGCATTAACTTTGTTCCAGCAGCATTAACTACAACTAGCAACATTAACCACAGAAGTAGTAACCATGATGAATATTAACTTCAGAAGTAGTAACCATGATGAACTAGAAGTAGTAACCATGTTGAACTAGAAGTAGTAACCATGTTGAACTAGAAGTAGTAACCATGTTGAACTAGAAGTAGTAACCATGTTGAACTAGAAGTAGTAACCATGTTGAACCATCCTTGGCATATTTCAGACCCAACAATCTCCCCCTAACTTAACTTTTCAAAACTGAGAAATTAAGTTCTTCAACATAGGGTCTTTATGATAATTTCAAAACTTTCTGCAACTTCTAGTTCTTCTTGATTCAGTTTCTGCTGTTATCTTCTTTTCTGTTTCTGCTGTAGTTAATGCTTTATTTCAGCTTCTTCACTTATCTCCCCCTCAAAATAAGATTTCATATCAACTTGATTCTCCTTCTCATGTCTTCTCAAGTTCAGTTGTTTAAGTCTCCCCCTTTTTGAAATAATCATGATCTGTGCTCCTTTTCATCTCTTTTATCTCCATAATTTGATTGTGAACTTTCAGACTAATTGTACCAAGTGTATCCATCAATTCTTTGTAGTTAAATCTGTCCTCACCTCCTTTAGGTGTGTTTACCACCTTTGAAGGATCCTTGGATCTTTTAGTAGAGATCTTCTGCCTAGCAGAAGCACCTTCTACTTCCTTGGTTTCTTGGCACCTGGGACCTTTAGATAATTACTCATCTAAAGTTGCCATGGGTAAGGTCTTAGATATGTTCACACTGTTCTGTCCTGCACTTTGAGCAAAGTCAGTAGTGTGAGCCTTACAACCCATATGCTCTTTCATCTCCTTATTGAGCACCTTCTTGAGGTTGGGAGACACCCCTATGGTTTCTCTTTGGATATTCTCTAAAGGAGAATCCTCCCTTAGAGGGCTTAAAGGCTTAGTGGGTGAAGGTACAAGAAGGGAAGGAGCCTTCTTTACCTGTTTCCTTGTATAAGTTTGGGTAATTGGAGAAGTGGGCTTATGAAGTAGGGACTGTGGGATAGATATATAGTGGTAAGGTTGGGTTTGGCAAGCAGTGGGAATGTCTAATGAGGGCCTTGACCCTGCTGCCATACCTTCCTGTGGTTGGGACACCACCATCATTGTTGAGAACAATGGGGTGTCAACTCCTTCAGAGTCCCTAGCAGATCTTCTCATGTTTGAGAAAACCCTGCCTTTAGGGGGTTTAGGTACATATCTCATTAAAATGAGGTTAATCCGTCAATTCCTTATTAAGTACTTCTTGTACAAACCTTGGATACAGATAAAAGCTTTTTGATTGATATCCAGGTTTGACATTAAATCATTGAAGATCATTTTTAGGTATAGAAAACTTACATTAGAAGTAGTAACACTTATCAGCAGCATTAACACAGACTGGCAGTAGTCACTGAACTAGAAGTACTACCTACCTTTCAGTATTAGCAACCTGAAACACTTTTTCACTTTTCTTACCTTCTGCTGGATCAAAAGTAACATGTCCTCCATCAAATCTTTTAAAGAATTTGAAGGCAGACCATGTTCCTTGTTATGTGCCAAGAGCAACCATTATCTTCATTCCAAATGCTCTTTCTCTTGAGCTTTTGATTGCCCTGCACACTTGATAAATCAGTTAGTCTTTGATGGAACCCAAGCCAAAGTGGTCTTGGGTTGTCCTTTCTCATTTATATAATCTGTCAGTTTAGTCTAGATGAGTTGTTTAGGAATCTCATGGCTGGAATACTTTGTCAAGATTATAGGCTTTGCAACATTAATACTAGTAGAAGCACTATCCTTGTTAGCAGTAGTATTGGTTGCAGCAGCACTATTTCTGTTAGCAGTACTATCTGGGATAGCAGTACTAACAGGTTTCTTTACAATTGGAACCCAAACTTGAACAAAGTTGTTTGCTTTCTTTGTCTTTAAGTTACTCCTTTGTTTATTTGAAGTATTTTTCTTAGTTTTAGCAAACTTGTTTTGAGCAAGAGACTTTTTAGGTGCTCTGTTCTCAGCCATTTGATTCCTTCCTTGCTTCCTATAACCAAAGGAGTTTTGAGTTTGTCTTTGAAAATTAACTCTTTGGTTGATAGGATTGAAATAACAGTATTTGGCAACATGATTAAGCTTTCCACAGATAAAACAAGGTTTTGGTCTATTGATTTTACTCAGATCAATCCCTTGTTTTTGTGCCCATTGATTATTCCAATTTCTTTGATTTCCCCTTGGTTTATCATGTTTTTGGGGCTCAGATTTATTGCAAGAACACTGTTTGCAAGGGACAGGATTCACAACTGTTGTCTGTTTGTAGTGGACCTTACCAGAATTTCCCTCTGTCATTTCTATGTCCTTAGATTTGACCCAAGTCTTTCCACATCCCTCATTGGTGATAATGTGATTTTCTAGAGGAATCTCACCACCTACAGTGTTCTCCTTACTCTTATCATTAGAGTTCTCTTCTTCAGAGTCTGTTTCAACCACCACTTTGTCTAATGGATCTACCTTAGTGGCTTCATCAGACAATTCCTTCCTATTCTTGGTCTCTAGCAAGTCTGATATAGGAGGGATGTAATTGTTGTTGTATGGTGGTGGTGTGGTGTTATAGCCTATTCCTCTTCTAAGTTTGTCATGGATTTGAGTTTGGGGCAAAGAGTCCATTGCTTTAGAAGCATTGGAAAATTTCTCAATATCCAGCTTGGCTTTCTCAAACTCACTCTTTATCTTCTCATTCTCCTCTTTAGACTTTTTCAGCTGAAGTTCTAGATCATTCTTCTCCCACTTCCAGTAATTTGTATCATAAGAATGTTGAAGTTCATTGGCTTGGAAAACTTTGATCTGTTCCTCAAAACTCTCAACAATTCTTACATAGTCTTTTATATCTCTCTCTAATCTTTTAAGGTCATCACTCATTGTCTGGTTGTGATCCCTGTACCTTTTAACAGTTTCCATACAAGTTTTAGAGCAAAGATTAGACATTACCTCTGTGGGGATTTCTGTGCTTGAAGAATCTGAAACTTTAGCCATTGATGATTTCTGATTTCAAGGAAGAATGATGATTGCAGGTTTCTGAGAATACTAGCTCTGATACCACTTGTCAGGATCGAATTCTCAACAAGAATTAATTCTCAGAAACAATATCAAACAAGTTTGCGGAATAACACTTTGATATTTAATCAAACAGAAAATCAAAACAGAATATAATTAACAAACTGTAAACTTGTATTGAATGCTTTGAAGTTACAAGATTACTCACTCAACCTCAATATTGATGAACAGGCTCATCAATACGAATTCTACTTCTCTAGAATTAGGATCTATGCCTTGAGCTTGATTTTCTCTCTAAAAGAATGAAAAAACAAAAGTTAACTCACTATTCTAAACTATACAATATATATACTGAATACAAAGATAATTACAATAAATAGAATATCTTCAGTATATCTTCCATGTATATATCTAAGCTTCCATGAATATCTTCAGTTTATCCAGCTGTCATCCTTTCCATACAGATCTCCATCTTATAAGCAGTATTAATCATAAGCAGCATTAATACTCTGAGCAGTATTAACTCTAGCAGTACTAACCATGCTCAGCAGCATTAATCTCTTCAAGCAGTACTAACTTTGAACTAGCAGTACTAATCTTGTTGAGCAACATTAACCATCAACTAGCAGCATTAAAGAACAGAAGTACTAACTAGAAGTATTAACTGTTTTCTTCTAGCAGCATTAACTAGAAGTATTAACTAGAAGTATTAACTGTTTTCTTCTAGCAGCATTAACTTTGTTCCAGCAGCATTAACTACAACTAGCAACATTAACCACAGAAGTAGTAACCATGATGAATATTAACTTCAGAAGTAGTAACCATGATGAACTAGAAGTAGTAACCATGTTGAACTAGAAGTAGTAACCATGTTGAACTAGAAGTAGTAACCATGTTGAACCATCCTTGGCATATTTCAGACCCAACAAAAAGTGTTCTACAATTAAATCGAACTCAACAAACCATATTACAAAGAAAAACGATCACAAAACAGGTCGAATTTGATTAAAAATAAAAAAAAATGGGATGTTCTTGAAAAAATCAAGAAAATCAATCAAATTTTCTGATTTACTCACAAATTCAGATACGAAAAACACAATCTCTCAATCCTCTCAGATTCAGAATTGCTCTGATACCAAATGAAAGAACAAGATCTACCAAATCTTAGAGAGAGAGAGAGAGAGAGTTCGCCAAAAGTACACTAATATTCAATATGAGTTCCAAAGATTACAAAACAAAAGCACCAAAGGGACATAAATACCCAGGGCTAAAACTAATACAGAAACGCAAACTAAACACAGAGACTCCTGATAATAAATACAATGATTACTATAAAATCAGACTTAACAATTCTGACTCTGAGGAATTATCAGACGCTGATCTTTTAGAACTTGATAAATCCTTAGCACTCTTGATAAACTCCTTCAAAAGATTTTCAAGAAAGAGCAATTTCAGAAGAAATAAGCCTCTCTCTATATCTGACAAGCCAAAATCAACCCCTGTTGATAAGGCCAGTGCTACTTGCTATAACTGTGAGAAAGTTGGGCATTTTGCCAACGAATGAAGGTCAAATAATGTCTTTATACCTTCCACATCCAAGAAAAACAGCGATAACAAATACCTCAAGCTGAAAGAAAAATATCAAAAGCTGAAAGGCTTTAAGCGAAAAAGTAAAAGTCTTATCGCTGAAGAGCATGACTGGGCTGAATCAGAAGAATCTAGTTCTGGTGAAGAAGAAGTTGCTAATCTCTGTCTTATTGTTGAGATTAGAGAAGAAGTGGAAGAACCAACAGGAACTTCCTTGAGTTACATCTCCTCTCAGGTATCAATCTCTACTAATCCCTCTCTATCTGAAGCTGAGAGAAGTCGCGTTGTAGATGTGCTAACAATAGACTTGTATAATGCACTAAATGGCAAAACTTTAGCTGAAAAAAAAATATTGATTTAACTACTCAGCTAGAAAAATGTCATGAAAAGATCAAAGAACTAACTCTTTTAGAGGAAAGTTTAAAAGATCAAGTCATTGTCAATGAAATTATCAGCATTGAACGTGAACAAGCCATCGCTGCTTTAAAAGAAGAAATGGCAACTGTTGAGGGATGGTGCAAATCTTCAACCAAGATCACTGAGATCATAAGTGCTCAAATCTCTGCTTATGACAAAACCGGTATCGGTTATCATCATGAAAAGGATGAACCTAGTAGAGACTATTCCATGCTTAAGTTTGGAATGTTTGTCTCTTCTATCCCTGAAACTTCTTCTACTCAGTGTTCTTCTTCCATTCCTATTCTTGAGGACATATCAAAAAGCTCTAAGCTCGCTGAAAAAGAGAAATCCATTTCCCATCACCATCATAAGGCTACTAAAATAGCAAAGCTGAAAGTCCGTTCCAAACCTTCATTAAATCAATATTCCATATCTGGAACAAAAATCACTGATATTTCTCAGAGATCAACTCCAAAGCTGAAAATTGACATTAATCTTAAGAAATCTGAAGAACTGAAAGTTCCTCCGAGATCTTATGCCAAGGGCATTCTTGGAGTTGGCCCTGCTCATCTCAAGTTTTCTAACTCAACTGCTCATGGTCTTAAGGCTAATTTCGTATATAGAAAGTGCTATCACTGTGGACTTACTGACCATATTGCCAGGAAATGTCCTACTGCCACAAAAGCTGATAAGATAGCTAAAGTAAAGATGAATGCCTCCAAGGCTGAGAAGGTCACCAAAGCTGAGAAATCTTCCAAGGTGAAAAATGCCACTAAGGTTAAAAAAATTAACCGGAGTGAAGGTCACCACTGACGCTGAATCTTCAGATGTCGTGAAGATTGTTGAACCTTCCATCTCCACTAATCCTACTAGACCCATTGAAAAGTTGGTACCAATCAAAACTTAATCTTCCTTATCTTTGCAGGGATCAAAGGGTATCTGGTATTTAGATAGCGGATACTCTCGACACATGACTGGATAAAAATACCTGCTTACTGAATACAAGGAAAAGAAAGGTCCCTCGGTGACCTTTGGTGGAATTGGAAAAGGCTATACCAGATGGTTTGGTGTACTCGGCAATGGGACAACTACCTTCCGAAGAGTCCCTTACGTAGATGGACTGAAGCACAATCTTCTCAGCATCAGTCAGTTATGTGACAATGACTATGAGGTTCACTTTTGTAAGAAAGCATGTTCAGTGATGAATGAAAAAGGAAAGCTCGCTCTTAGTGGTTATCGTATGGAAAATGTCTTCGTAATAGACATGGACTCTACAACCACTAAAAATGTTTGTTTTCCCTCTAAGGCCTCTTCAGATATCAACTAGTTATGGCACAAAAGGCTATCTCATATGAACTTCAAAACAGTGAATTCTCTCTCCTCGAAATAACTAGTCTCCGGTCTTCCTCAACACTCATATGCCAAGGAATCTCTCTGTTTAGCATGTGATAAGGGAAAGAAGACTAAAGCTAGTTTTAAATCAAAATAAGTTTCCTCAGTGACAAGTCCTCTTCAACTCTTGTATATGGATTTATTTGGCCCTGTCAATATCCAATCCATAGCTGGAAAGAAATACACACTTGTCATTTTAGATGAATATTCTCGCTACACCTGGGTAATCTTTCTTCGCTGTAAAAGTGACACTCCAGAAGAACTGATATCTTTTGTTAGAAAGATGGAAGTGTTGAATAATCTAACTGTTCGCTAAATAAGAAGTGATCATGGAACTAAATTCAATAATAGTTCCCTAAACAAGTTCTTTGAGAGTAAGGGAATCTCTCACAATTTCTCTTCCGTAAGAACTCCTCAGCAAAACGATGTCGCTGAAAGAAGAAACCGAACGATCATTGAAGCTGCAAGAACAATGATCAACGATTCTCATCTTCCAACTCAATTTTGGGCAGAAGCTGTCAACGCTGCTTTTTTTTACTCAAAACAGGTCACTTATAGTAAAACGTTTCAGCAAAATAGCCTATGAACTCTTTCATGGAAGAAAACCATCTATCAGTTTTCTTCAAATCATTGGTTGTTAGTGCTTCATCTTAAACAACAAAGATATTCTTGGAAAGTTCGACCCAAAAGCTGATGATGGAATCTTCCTTGGTTATTTCTCAATGTCCAAAGCCTACAAAGTCTTCAACAAGAGAAGACAAAACAGTAGAAGAAACAATTCATGTAACCTTTGACGAATCAAGTTCAACGAACTCTAAACCTATCGCTAACAAAGGTGAACTGAATGCTTGGATGTTTTCTCATTACAGGGAAACAGAACCTGTCTTCAACTCACATCGGCATTCAGATCCTCCTAACACTGATGATAATCCAAACATCATACCTCCTAACGCTGAATCCACCTCTTGGGTTTCAGCTGTTCCCCTAAACACACTTCCTCCATCAGATCTACCCTTATCTAAAAACCTCTCAGTGAATAATGTTTTGTCTGAACCACAACATATGATAGCTGAAGAACCTCAAGCTTCTTCATCAGTGAACATTCCTATTGATGATCCAACTCTTGAGGTAAGTGATTATGCTCCAGCTCAACGATGGACCAGAGATCACCCCATAGATCAAATTCTTGGGGATCCTGATGCAGGTATTCAGACACAACGAAGTTCAAGTAACATCTATCTCTTTGTTAATTTTCTTTCTTTTATAGAGCCAAAGAAGACTGATGATTCCCTCAGAGATCCAAACTAGGTCATTGCTATGCAAGAAGAGCTGACTGAGTTTGCAAGAAACAAAGTTTTGAATCTCTTTCCCCGACCATCTAATAAATTTGTTATAGGCACTAAATGGGTGTTTAGAAACAAATTAGATGAAAATGGGACTGTAACCCGCAACAAAGCTAGACTAGTTGCTCAGGGATATAGACAAGAGGAAGGCATATACTATGATGAAACCTTTGCCATGTGGCTAGGCTTGAAGCAATTCGATTATTCATAGCCTATGCAGTTTACAAAGACTTCAAAGTATATCAAATAGATGTCAAATCGGCATTCCTAAATGGAAAGTTGAATAAAGAAGTTTATTTTGAACAACCCCCAGGGTTCTATGACCCTAAGCATCCAAATTATGTATATAAGTTGGATAAGGCTCTCTATGGGGTAAAACAAGCTCCTCGTGCTTGGTATGACACACTCTCTTCTTTTCTTATCTCTAAAAAATTTTAGCATGGAAAAATTGACAACACGTTATTTTTTAGAAAGATAAAAGGTCATATTATTCTTGTACAAATTTATGTTGATGACATTATATTTGGTTCTACTAACCCTTCTCTGTGTACTCGTTTCGCTGAAAGAATGAAGAAAGAATATAAAATGAGTATGATGGGTGAACTAACTTACTTCCTTGGACTTCAGATCAAGAAATCTGGCAAAGGTACATTTATTCATCAGGGTAAGTATGTTAAGTAAATGCTGAAAAAGTTTGATCTCACTCAAACCTCAGCGATGAAAACTCATATGGCACTTCCCTTGACATTAAACAAAGATCCAACTGAAAACCTCTTAATATCACTACCTATAGAGGAATGATAGGCTCCATTCTATATCTAACAGCGAGCTGACCTGATATCATGTATTCTATATGTCTATGTGCACGCTATCAATCAGAACCCAAGGAATCCCATCTGATCGTTGTCAACCGAATTTTCAGATATCTTAAAGGCACTCCTAACCTCGGTCTTTGGTATCCCAAAGATTCATGGTTCGATCCTGCCTATTCAGATAGTGATTTTTCAGGTTACAAACTTGATAGAAAAAGCACCACTGGCGGATGTCAACTCCTAGGTGGAAAGCTGGTAAGTTGGACAAGCAAAAAGCAAAATTCAGTATCCACGTCCACAATTGAAGCTGAGTATGTAGCAACTGGAAGTTGTTGTGCTCAAGTCTTATGGATGAGAAATCAACTATTTGACTATGACCTTTAGGTATCCAAGATTCCAATCTATTGGGACATCACAAGTGCCATCGCTATAGCAAACAATCTAGTAATACACTCAAAGACAAAACACATAGTGATTAGATATCATTTTATCAGAGATCATGTTATGAATGGTGATATAGAACTCCACTTTATCCCTACTGACTATCAGTTCGCTGATCTTTTCATCAAAACTCTTGATGAGACAATATTCAACTTTCTCATAAGTGAGCTTGGAATGTTGAATCTTGAAGATTAACTCTTCAGCTTTCATGCATCATGTCAATTATAAAATTATCAACCTATTCTCATAATCTCTGACTAAATATCTCTGACACACAGGTATGTGTTATCATTCTCTCTCATTGAATCCTATTCAGTAAGACATTTTCAAAAACCAAAACTTTAATCACTGAATTTCTTCAAGTGGTTAAAAGCTTTTTGAAAAATAAACCTTATCACTGATATTTCTCATCAGTGATCCTTTGTAAAGAAAACATATCTCTGAATTTCTGTCAGTGATACTTTTCAAAAACTGAAATGTTTTTCGCTCTCTAATGACGTCATTCGAACCGATAATCCATGGCACGACTTTTTCTGACACGTTCTGTTGAGTCATATTTTGTAGTGATCATTATACTTATTTCTCTTGGCTAATACTGTGTTTAGTTAGCTTTATCTGTTACTTTGTCCAAGGGAATTTAAGACCTTGTGGACTTTGTGTTTTGTAAGAAACTTTAACACTCACATTTTGAATAGATCTGTTTTTACTATTGGCGCATATACTCTCTCTCTACTTTCTCTCTCTAAAGATTTAGAGATCTTCGACTTTCAATTGGTATCAGAGCATACTAGATCTTGAGAGGATTGAGAGAATTTGTTTTTAGATACTGAATTTGTAAATTAAGTAGAGAATTTGATTGATTTTCTTGATTTTTCAAGAAAATCTCGTTTTTTGCTTGATTCATCAAATTTGGTTAGATTTCTGGTTGAATTTGTGCGAATTTGTGTTTATTAGCTTCGTCTTGAGTAATTGATCATTATTGTTTCATATATTTGTGCATAAAAACCATGATTTGATCCTCGACTTTGTGATTTGGTGATTTTTCAGAAAAACTCGTCAAACGTACTGTTACATTCAAGAATTTTAGATTTAGTGTTTTTTAATCGAGTTTGATAATAAAAAGTTGTTAGAATGTTGTTTTCGAGCATTTGTGTGTGATTTTCGTGGTATTTTTTCTAAGTTTCATTCAATCTTGCGAAAAATTATGATGTTCTATGGTTTGCGCAAGTTCATGCAGATTTGCGCATCATTCATATAGGTTTGCGCAAGATTCATATTATATTGCGCAAGTTCTTTGTGTTCTAATCAGTGTGTTAGTGGTTTTCAGGATTTTCAGTCAGTTTCACGGATCACTCTGCTTACGCAAAGTCAGATTCTCGGATCATCAAGGATCCGCAAAGTCAGGTTCTCGGATCATCAAGGATCCGCAAAGTCAGTTTCTCAGATCACTAAGTTTCTCGGATCACTCTACATACGCAAATTCCAGTTTGCGTACCTTACTCCATTCGCAAAACCAACTTTGCGCACCCCACTGCATACGCACACCTTCAGTTTGCGCAAGCTCAAGACTTAGATTTTTTTTTGAAATTTCTGATTTTCTCGAAAGATGACTTTGCAAGCACAAATCTACAAGAATGACCTCATGATGTCATTGGGGTCTGATACACGTCCACCAGTACTGATCAATGAGAACGAATTCGAACAGTGGCAGGGTCGGTTTATCAACTTCATTGAAAGACAACCGAATGGGGACAATATGATGAAGTCTTTGACTCAGGGTTCAATGGAAAGTCCAATGAAGATTATTCCTGCTACTGCAAACACTGATGCTACAACAGTTGAAAAAGCTTTGAGGGAATATGATGCTGATGAGCTCCTTCGTTATCAAGCAGACAATCAGGCCAAATCAAATCTGATCCTTGCTCTTCCCAACTCCATTTATAACAGAATCGATTGCTTCAAACATAATCCAATGTTGATATGGACTCAACTTGAAAAGATTATGCTTGGTACTGCAATGTCAACTCAGTTGCGTCAGACTAGGTATATGAACAATTTTGAAAAGTTCAAGGCTAAGGATGGAGAAAGCTTGAAGAGTGTATTTGATCGATTTTGGGCTGTCATCAACGATTTATACAAGATTAAAGTTACGAAGATTGAATTGGAGGCTAACTTGAAATTTTTGAATGCTTTACAACCAGAATGGAACAAGTCATGCCACAGAATGAGAAACGATGTCAGATTCTCTACCATGCCAATTCAGGAGTTGTACGAAATTTTGATGACAGATGAATCTATGGTGATGGAGAAGAAGGCAAAGATGGAAAAGAAGAATAAGCCTATGACCGTAGATCCAATTGCACTTATAGCTAGCCAACTGGCTGAGCAAGCATTAACTGAATCAGCTTATGATGGATCAACAGATGATGATGGCGAAGCACTAGAAAAGACCATGATACTTTTGACTCAGCACTATCAGAAAAGATTCAAGCACAGATCTGGTTCAAACAACCTTCGGTTTACTTCCGGTTCTAAGAAAGTAGAACCAGGTGCTCTGTCAAAGACATAGACTCCTAAGTATGAACCAGCTAAGGTGGTTGAACAGAAGAAGGATGAGAAAAAGGTGATGAATTGCTTTAACTGTGGAAAGCCAGGACATATTGCTAAGGAATGAAGAGTCAAAGTAGTAAAAGATGCTGCTTTATATAGAAAAAAGTTAGCTCTAGCTGAGAAGAAGGAAAGTGGAACCATTCTGTTGGCTGAAGAAGAGTACTGGCTGGATCATTCGGACAACGAAGCTGAGAATGAGAAGACTGCAGACATGTGCTTTATTGGTGACGATAAAAGTGATGATGAGGAAGATGATACCTCATCTTATGGTTCTTTTTATCTCAAATGAATGTTTTTATCACTGCTTTGCATGATTTGCGTTCAAAGTTCACTTCTGAAAAGTTAGAAAATCAAGAAAAGTCTGTTTTAATCGACAAACTGCAAATTTCTCTAAAAGATGAAAAGTCAGTTTTAACTGACACAAAAGAGAAATTTCAAAAGCAACTGGATGAATTGGAAAATTCAAAACAGACTTATCATGATTCTTTGACTGAAATGACTTCATCAAATCAAAATCTTTCTAATAAGATAATTGTTCTAGAAAAGAAATTATATAAAAGAGAACAATCTGAGCAAACCATTTACATGAACAAACCGAGGAGTGAAGAAGCTATAAAGGAAAAGTGGGGACTTGGTTTTGAAAACCCGCAATTTTTAAATCATGCTAAAATTGAAGTTCCTACTTTATATGAATATGATCATCTTAGTCTTGCAAGATATGCTCCTCAGTTTAAATTCTTTTGGAGAACTGAGAAACAAATTTTGGAAGATGAAAATGTCAAAAGAAAGAAAAACAAGAGGATGGAAATGCCATTCGTTTACACCTCTGAAAATGCAAAGTATTTTCCTGATCAATCTAAGAAATCCAGAAAATCTCAAAATGTTTTAAATATCAATTCTTCCAATAAATCTTCATTACCAACTGAATTCGTTGATATATATACTAATGCTAATAGGGAAAATGTATCTCCGGTTTCTTATGATTCAAGGAAATATATTCCCTCGTTAGTGTTAGAAGGTAAGATAGTTGATCTTGAATATAGATTGGAAGAACAAAATCTTCAAACTTGTTTAGAAAACGACTTATTTCTTTTTATAATGAAAACAAGTTTTGAAGATAAAATTTCTTCTGGATTTTCAAAAGATTCTAAGGAAAATACTAAAGTGTTAAAAAAAGTATGCATTTGCGCACCATGTTGGATACGCAAACTGATAGTTTGCGCAAAGCTCAGTTTGCGCCTCCAATGGGGCGCAAACCTCATCCAGACTTGTGTATTTCTGAGAATTTTTATTCCGAGGCTAGTTCGTCAATGTCTAATGCTCAGGCTGATTTCTTCGATAAATTTCCTTTTCTGATTCAATTATTGATGATTCTTTACTGCTAAATGGTCAATTTTATAAAAAGAAGCGTAAAATAAGAAGATCAAAGAAGTCAAGGAAACATGATATTGTCTTATTTGAAAATTCTAATGTTTCTAATTTTTCTTCTTCAGATCGGACTGTGAGGAAATCACCAAAGCAGATTTGGAGGATTAAACAGCAAATTCCAGAATCTGAACTGTTAGGAGTTAAATGTGTAGAAACTCTTTGTGATACTGATACATTTACTTCCTGTAATAAAAACCCAAAATATTCATTTCAGCAAATGCTTCATATATCGAAGAATATCTCATATGCTTCTTCTAGTTCTGATTCTGATGAGTGTGTTTTATCTTCTATTGATAATTGCTTTCATGCTTGCTTGAAAAATAAATCTGTGAAAAACAAAAGACACAAATCTAACAAGGGACCCATAAGCATATGGGTACCTAAACATGTGTAGTTTATGTGTATGCAGCTAAGTCATTTATGGTATCTGGACTCGGGGTGTTCTAAACACATGACTGGCAACAAATCACTTCTGTCCAATTTTAAAGAAAAATGTTGCGGTTGTGTTAAGTTTGGAAACTGTGAGACTGCTCCAATTCTTGGTTATGGTAATATAACAGTCCTAAGTCACAACTTATTCAGCATCGAACAATTCTGTGATAAAGATCTTGAAGTTAGCTTCAAATCTAAAAGAGTTGTTGTAAAGAATGAGAGTGGCAGAGATTTACTGGTGGGAAAAAGAATATCCAACTTATATACCATTGATATTTCCAAAGTCAACATCCCATCAGACATATGTCTACTGTCCAAAGCTTCAGTTCATGAAAGTTGGATTTGGCATCGTCGACTAGCTCATCTCAATTTCAAGTATATGGATCACCTGGTCAAGAATGATTCAGTGAGAGGTCTTCCAGTTCTCCGTTTTCAGAAAGACCACCTCTGTCAGGATTGTGAGAAAGGAAAGATGAAGAAAGCATCTCATAAGCCAAAGCCTGAACACTGCACGTCAGACATTCTTCATATTTTGCATGTTGATCTATGTGGTCCGATGAAGACAAAGAGCATTGGTAAGAAAAGATATGCCTTGGTTGTTGTTGATGATTACTCTCGGTATACATGGGTAAAGTTTCTCAAGTCAAAAGATGAGACTCCAGAAGTTCTCATCAATCTCATCAAGACAATACAAACAAATAAGCAAAAGCAAGTCAAAGTGGTAAGATCAGATAATGGCACTAAATTCAAGAACAATATTCTTCAAGCATTCTATGAGGATCAATGTATACAACAACAGTTTTCTACTGCCAGAACACCGCAACAGAATGGAGTTGTTGAAAGAAGAAACAGAACGCTTATAGAGGCTGCCAGATCGATGCTTGCTTATTCAGGTCTTCCTTTGTCTCATTGGGCTGAAGCCGTATCAACTGCCTGTCATACTCAGAACCGATCAATTATGCATCGTCGATTCAACAAAACTCCGTATGAACTTATGAACGGTATCAAACCGAATATAAAGTATTTCAAGTCATTCGGGTGTAAATGCTATGTTCTGAATGACAGAGACAATCTGAACAAGTTCAGTCCGAAGGCAGATAAGGGTATATTTCTGGGCTATTCTTCTAATTCTGCAGCTTACAGAGTCTTTCTGATCTCAGTAAGAAAGGTGATAGAGAGCGTCAATGTCAAATTTGACGAAGCTGCTAATTTGGTTTCTGGTCAATCAGGCACAGAACCCGTACTTACTGGGAATTCAACTTCTGAACAACTTAGTTCAGAACCTGCACTTCAACAGTCAAATCAGGATTCTTCTTCTTCTATTCTTAATCTTTCTGATTTAGATTTTTTATTTGAAATTTTCTATGATGATGTGCCTAGATCTAACTCTGAAAATGTCTCAAATATTTTGAATCAGGAAACTGAGAACATATCTACTTCCAATTCCGCTGCATCTATCTCTGAACCTGATGCTGTTCCAGTTCCTCATGTTGATCAAACACAATCAGAATCTGAGCCTATTCATGAAGAACGTGTTCAATCAGAAAATGTACAATCAGAACCAGTTCAAGATGAACAATCTATTCAAGAGGAATCAGTTCAGAAGAAGAAAACAATGATGATATTCAACAAACTCTTCCAGAATCCGATCCAGATGTTGTTGAGTTACCTCCTCCTCCAGTTGAAACTGTGTCTATATCTTCAACTGACTTAGAAGCTTCTGAACCTCCCTCTCAACAATTAGAAGTGGTTCAAAACATCATTGATCCTCTCCCTCATACCACAAAATGGACAAGCTCTCATCCAATTCATCAAATTATTGGAGATCCTCAAGCTAGTGTGTCTACACGTTCTAGGACGGCTACCTCCAACGAATGTCTCTTCACTTGCTTCTTAAGCAAGATTGAACCAACAAAAGTTTCTAAAGCGTTAGAGGACCCGGATTGGATTATTGCTATGCAAGAGGAGCTTAATCAATTTGATGCGCTCAAAGTGTGGAGACTTGTACCGAGGCCGAAAGGAAATAGCGTTATTGGCACTAAGTGGATTTTCAAGAACAAAAAGGATAAAGATGGTATGGTCGTGCGGAACAAAGCAAGGTTGGTAGCCAAAGGATATCGACAAGAATAAGGTATTGATTACGATGAAACATTTGCACCCGTTGCCAGATTGAAAGCTATCCGGATGTTTCTTGCCATCGCTGCTTATCGCAACTTCACAGTATATCAAATGGACGTCAAGACGGCATTTCTCAATGGCAAGCTGAAAGAAGAAGTATATATATCTCAGCCAGAGGGATTTGTTGACAAAGATCGTCCAGATTACGTATATTTTCTCGATAAAGCAATGTACGACTTGAAACAGGCTCCAAAGGCATGGTATGACGAGTTGTCATCTTTCTTAGTCAAATACGGCATCACCAAAGGCTCGATCGATACTACTCTTTTTATATATCATTAGAACTTGGATATTTTCTTAGTACAAATTTATGTTGATGATATTATTTTCGGTGCTACTAACAAATCTTTGTGTACATGGTTTTCTGATCTAATGACCTCTAGATTCCAGATGAGCATGATGGGAGAAATCAATTTATTCCTCGGATTACAAGTGAAGCAGCTTCCTAATGGTATCTTCATAAACCAGTCAAAGTATGTATTTGACATCTTGAAGAAATTCAAGATGGACAAATCTACTTCAATCGGAACACCGATGGTTCATGGTGCCAAAATCGGACTCGATCCAGATGGAAAAGCTATAGATCAAAAGACATATAGAGGAATGATCGGATCACTGATGTATCTAACTGCAAGTCGCCCAGACATAATGTTCTCTACATGTTTGTGTGCCAGATTCCAAGCCAAACCAAAAGAATCTCATCTACTCGCAGTCAAGCGTATTTTTAGATATATTAAAGGAACTTCTTATTTAGGTTTATGGTATCCTAAAAGTTCTGACTATAAATTGATTGCTTATTCAGATGCAGATTTTGGCGGTAATCAATTGGACCGGAAGAGTACCTCAGGTCACCTTCAGTTTCTCGGAGACAGACTGATAAGTTGGGCGTCGAAAAAGCAAAACTGCGTGTCAATATCAACAGCCGAAGCTGAATACGTTGCCGCAGCTAGTTGTTGCGCTCAAGTCCTATGGATGAAGACACAACTTCAGGATTACGGAATGCTGTACAAAATAGTGCCAATATATTGTGACAGCATGTCCGCAATTGCCATTTCTGTCAATCCGGTTCAGCACACCAAGACCAAGCACATAGATATGCGGTACCATTTCATAAAGCATCATGTGGAAGAAGGTACTATTGAATTATATTTTGTACCAACTGAATATTAACTTGCTGATATCTTTACAAAAGCCTTAGATGAAAAACGTTTCAATTTTTTGCTTTCAAAATTAGGCATGTTGAATTTAAAAGTTAACTCTTTACAAATTTTATTCTATAAAGTAAAATTTTACAGATCTTCTTTCTTTTGAATAAAACGTATGTCTAGGATTTTTTACAAGTTCTTTGTTAATATTAAAGTTTTATATGTTCAACTTTCAAATATTACAAAAGTCGAAAAGTCAGCAACATGTTTGTAACTTTTGATACTGCTTTAAAGATATGTGAGTCGGAATTTTTATAGTTTACTTTGCTTAGACTACCTAAATAATCAGAATTATAGATCGGAATGAAAATATGGGCTAAGCATTTAGACATTGATCTAAGTGATTGAGATGAATTATAAATTCTTAAAATACAGAAATATCTGAGTTTAAAAGTTTGTACCTGTGAGCACACTGCTAAAAAGATGCCAATGTGCACACTGCTAAAAAGATGCCAATGAGCACACATCTCATGATACTTGGTGATATGTTTGAATTGCGATAAACCTGTAAATTTGTGAAAGTCTTAATTTTTGGTGACTTAGTGTTAGTACATGCAAAGTTTTCTATAATATTTTTAGAACTGCATTTTTCTTGAAGCTAATCAAAGTTCACATGCGAGCACACTAAATAGACAGGTGTAAGTTTTTGAAACAGAACATGTCTTAACTTGATATGCAATTATACTTGTTCTTGCATCCAACATCATATGTTTGATTTCAACTGATTGATAAATCTGTGAAATTTTAATGAGTAGACTTTAATTTGTTTAGTGTTTAAAATTTTATATGTTCAGTTGTTTCAAAATTTATATTCAGTATTATTTTTCTTTTTACACTGATGTTTATATGGTTGTGTATCCATATTTTTGTTAAATGGTTTGTGCATATTTCGAGGGGGAGAGCCAATCTAAAAAGAATATCTGATCTAGTCTGTTTTTGAGGGGGAGTGAATAAAGCTGATAAAGTACTTCTCGTGCTGATCAGAAATTAATCAGGTAAGTATTTCTGATATTTTTATGCAAATGTTGATCTAATTTGTTAAATTTTGTGCATTTGTTAAGGGGGAGTAAAGGAGTTGGTCAGGTAAGTTTTCAAATTTTTTTTTATTTTAAGAATGTTATTTTTTTTAGAAATTTTTTTTAGTGTTCTTTATTTTGTTTTAGTATAAATAACCCTAGTAGTGTTCCCTTTACCTTTTCCCGCTCCTTTTCTTTTTTGAAATTTCATCTGTTCATCTTCTCCATCTCTGTGCAACGTTTTCTTTCATGTCTGATTTCAGATTGTGAATCGATTAGGTATGTGTTTTAGTTTTTCTGATTGGCTTTGATTTGTATTACATTGTACTTAAGTGGATTTTGGTTTCTTTGTCATTTTCTTACTGTGCGATTTATTTCACTCTTCATCGTCTTCTACTTTAGATCGAGATTTTTAGCTCAAATCGTGTGTTGGGTTTGTCTTAGACTTGTATTTCGATCCTCAGGTTTTTTCTATGTCTTCTAAAACCAATACAGATCTAATGATTCAAGACGAGAATGTACTTCTCGAGGATCCTTCTGATCAAGCATCACTTGAGATGTCGATGCCTTCTGTTCCTTCAGTCGGGGCTAATCTTTCTGCATCTCGCCGAACGCCGAACGATGTCTTCCCTTCTTTGATGTATATTTTGCCTTAAAACCCAACAATTATTTTGTGGACTTCGACAGAATCAAAATACATCTGGTGATTTGTGCAATTCTACGAGGACATCCACTTGCTCAGGCTCTTTCGTCATGTGCTGAAGTTCCAGAAGTATACATTCAGCAAGCCTGGCATACAATTACAAAGAATGAACTGGCTCGTCCGCACCGCTTTGATCTTCAAATAGATCAGTATGATTCTTATTTTTCATACAAGCGTCTCAGACTAATACTGGAGCTTCCTGAGCCTAATTCCAGACCCGGTCGAACTACTTATGACAGCTTTCCATCTGAAGAGGAAGTATTTGAAGGGATAAGGAATCTTGGATATGTTGGGACATTGGACAAAGTGCGTGATTTTGATAAGTCTAAATTACCTCCAGTTTGGTATGCTCTCTTCTTTGTCATCATCAGGTGCCTTACGTCAAAACATTCCGGCACGGACAGTGCAAGTCTACTGTATCTCCGTTTGTTCCATGCAGTCGTCTATGACTTGCATGTCGACTATACATTCATTTTCCGGACCGAACTCTCGGAGGTGGTGCATGACAAGCTTACCAACAAGAAACGCAAGTTTATTCCATTCATTCGATTCTTGAAGCTTATCATCAGAAGCATACTCAGAAGTAATCCGGATATTCCTCAAAGATTAACTTGGACACAAGTTCCTGATACAGAAATGACTTACATCCAAAAGGTGAAGCGGAATTTTGACTATTCGATGCCTATTCCTTCGGAGCTTATTGTGAATTATGCCGATCCTTCAGATGAAAGTATTATCGAATATTGCATGGATAATGGAATACTTCTGGAAGCTGATCAAGAAGTTGAAGTTCCTACTAATCAAGAAGTTGAAGTTCAAGTATCTGTTTCTGAACAAGAGGTCAACAAAGCTGTTGAACAAGAACTTGAGGTAAATATTGAACATCAAGAAATTCAAGCAGATGTCGCTTCTCAACAAATTGAAGATGTAATTGCTCAAATTGCTACTGACTCCCCGATTCATGTTTCTTCTGATGCTGCTAATCATATTGCTACTGAATCTGATGTTGTTATTTCTGATGATTCTGGTGATGATGGTAATGATGATTCTGGTGATGATGGTGATGACGTTGATCAACCGAGTCTGAGGGTTTATGGACGAAAATTTAAGGAACCAGAAGTGGTTATTCAAGAAGAAGAATTGTCTGCAGAAGATTTTGTTCCTATTAATGCAGCAGTTGCCAATTTACATGTGGATGAGCTTGATCTAGCATTTCACAATGTTTCAACTCATCATCAAGCTCAAGTTACAAATGTTTCTTCATCTTCTATCGAACTAACTTCTTCTATTTCGCCATCTTCAGTCGAGGTTCATGATTCTACTGCAAAGTTTTCTACTTTGAATGAAATGATTCGGAAAATGAGCGATGAGTTTGATGCACATAAGAATGCGGAAATACAGAAGTTACGTACTCTCTTCAAGGGTAAGATGCCAGAAATTGACACATCTTCAATCCCTGAAGTAATTCCTTTCAGACGCCCATCTGGGGTTGTTTTTAAAGAGTCGTCTTCTGCTGTTCAATCTTCTGCTCCATCGATCATGTCTATTCCTCTACCTCCGTTGTTTATGCAGTCGACTGGTGTTTCTTCATCTACCCGTATTTCAGTTTCATCTTCTAGCACTCAAGTATCAGATCTTCCTATTTCAGAGCTGACACATTTGCTATATGCTCGTCTTCTTTCGATGTCTCCGCCAGAACATCAAGATCAGGATTTAATCTCTCTTCTAAGGAATTTCCATCCTACACCGCCTCCAGTTCCTACATCTGATTCTGCAAGACTTACTGCTTTAACTGATGAGTTCCATGCGTTCAGATCTGAAGTTAGAACAAGTTTTGCGGATCTTAAGTCTTTTATGACTCAAGCACTTTCTGATCTGTCTAACAGGTTTGTTATTCATGAACAAAGTTTCAGATTTGAGGTCGGTTCGTCTCTTAAACGCCGACATGACCAAGATGATCCCGATCCTCAAGGTCATGAGGGGGAGATGAATAAGAGACAGAGAGTGGAAGGATCTTCCTCAACTAGAGAAGATCAGTCACAAGAAGAGGCAGCTGATAAAGAGAAGAGTATTGATAATGTCCATGATTGCAATGTCAATGATCTTGTAAATGTGATGATTGAAAATATCAATTTATCTTCTATGTCTAATGTACTAAACATTTCTGAGCAAGATATTGAGAATAATATGCAGATTGTTGTGTATGTTGATCCAGATGTTGCAGAAAGGCCTATTGAGATTGAAGAATCAAAAGCAGCAAATGATATGAGGTCATTCTTTGCAAATTTTATAGAAATTAACTCAGATGATGATGATGACACGAGATTTGAGAAGATCTTCCATGTTAAAGAAAAAGATTGTGATGACATAGTCATTATCTCTGATATTGAAGATGATTCTGTATTCTTTGACGCTAAGGATGAAGAGATTACAGATATATTGTACAGAGATCTTCCTTCTCAATATGAAGTTTCTGAAACTGTTCCTGATTCTGCTCCAGTTTCTACTCCTGTTGTCAGTACTGCTCCGACTACCTCTGCTCCTTCAGGAACATTTGAAGTAGGTCAGTCGTCTAGAGCACAAGCTAATATTCCTTCTGAAGCTGTGGTTCCCCCGAATATTCAAGAAGAAGGACCAGCCTTGACAAGATAGCAGAGGCAAAGAAATCATCAACATCGGTATATGGCATCAAGGCTAAAAACTGCCTTTCTATAAGATTCTCAGAGAAATATCTTTGCTTCTAGAAGAAGGTCGATCAACATTTATGCAATACTTGGTGTTGAAAAGGAGTCAGAAGCATATAAGTATGAATACTTGATGCACATCAAGGGCCAGCGAAAAAGAAATGATCTTGTTCATTCTCCACACTTGATTGTTAGAGTTATCAGTGTTACGATCAACAAGCTAGTCAATCTTTGGTATCCAGAGTTTGAAGTTGAAAGAAGAGATTGCAAGAGATATATCTTTTCAGAAGCAGACTTCTCTGATTTTTTGTATTGACGATATTGAGTTCTTATATGATCATTTCAGAAATCTTTATCACAGAACTCATGATGTGTCTCAAGCACTGTTTGCTATTAAATGATTTATTCGACGAAAAATCCGTTTCTTCAGAGTGTTTGACTTTCAGATGGTTGTTGAAAGTTTTCAACCAGTTGTTAATCTTCTAAGGCCCAACCGAAGCTTGCCAAACTTAGAGTCATATCATATTCTCACCATTGTTGAAGATCCATATGGAGTTGTGTACAAGAATGGCTCGAATGAAAAATGTTTTCTTATATTTGAAGAAATTGCACATTACTCTGATGGAACTTTGAAGGTGATCAAGCTTCAGTTGGAGCAACGTCTAAAAGAAACTCAAAGAAGATTTTTGGAAACAAGAAGAGAAACATTTCTGTTTGAAAATGATGAAATTCGTCTTCTTAAGAATACATTGGACACTATTCAAGAGAGATTGAATTTCCGATCCACTGTGCGACGCTTAGAAGTTTCAATTGGTTTGAATAGACTTCGTCAAAGAGAAGAGCGTCAATGATCACTAAGGGGGAGATTGTTGAGTCATATTTTGTAGTGATCATTGTATTTATTTGTCTTGGCTAATACTGTGTTTAGTTAGCTTTATCTGTTACTTTGGCCAAGGGTATTTAAGTCCCTTGTGGACTTTGTGTTTTGTAAGAAACTTTGACACTCACATTTTGAATAGATCTGTTTTTACTATTGGCGCATATACTCTCTCTCTCTCTACTTTCTCTCTCTAAAGATTTAGAGATCTTGGACTTTCACGTTCGTTCGTTGCACTTCTTGTCTAATCAACTTCGTGGGACGTGTCCGTGTCATGATGACCACCTTTTCCCGCTCCAAATTCTTTCTCTCTCCTCATATAAAAGGAATACCATTTACAGTTTTGCCTTTTACGCTCTCTAAAAACTTAAAAGACAAGTAACTTTCTATCGGCATTCAATCAAAGAACCTAAGAACACTAAATCTTCAAAAAGTTCCAGGTTTCTGTTCTTATCCTTTATCCTATAAAAACACTAGTTTAATCTTAAATGTTTTTCACTTAAAATCATTTTCTTTATGATATTATTATATGCAAAAACCTTATGGTTTTTAAGAATGATCTACTCACTTCCTTTTTCGAAAATTGTTTTTCCTCTAAAAACAAACTTATTTTTCAACTTTCTTCCCTTAACAAGAAACTGGAAAACTATTTTGCAATTTTTAAGACTCTAAACCTTCATTTCTATTCTCATTTTCTCTATTCCAGAAATGACCCAAGCTACTCTCATTCCTTCCAAGACTATTAAGTTCGCTCTTGCTGACTCTGAAGTTTCTAAGAACAACCACTTGGCACTTTGTGACTTCTCCACTGACAAATATCCTCATCTCGTGCAAGCTGCAAATTTTCTCAAGGAATCATGTCTGGGATATGCGTTGAAGGTTGATCCCAAGCCTTCAAAGTCTCTTCTTCAGAAGTTCTCGTTCACCGCTCATAAGGGTGAACTCACCAGCAAGCAAGGCAAACCAATCCCTGCCATTACTTTCCAAACTCAACATGGTCCAGGGAACATAATAGCTCTCGCCATCCGCACTGCTCTTCGTTTTCCTTCGAAGACAACCAATGGCTTAGACGCTCCACCAACTGATGCTGAACTTATTCAGTTCCTTGAATTCATGGGTTACCAATGGGACTTCAAGCCTCGCACTTCTATCCCCAACAAGAAGTTGACAAAGATCCAAAAGGCAAACATGCCCTTGGATCATGAGTTGAAAGGTTGGATCCCTGGACCAATCTAGCAAAGTACAAGTCCAGATGGTATATTCGTGATCGTTGGTCAACATTTCGACTATGCTGGAGCGATCTTTGAAGATCTCATGTAAAAAATCGAGAAACCTGAAAGGGACATAAAAATTCCCTACGTCCGCTTCATCTCTGCCATCTTCCACTTCTTCCTTGGAGACAAGCACCCTAAGGAAGGTGACTGCAACTTCTCCAAGGTTAGACTTCGAGCCCTGGAAGTTAAGCCTGCTGACAACGAGGTAAGTCTTCAAACCTTACGCCTCCGACTCTCCCAAACTTCTTTGCCTTCAGTGGCTACGCCGATGGTTTCTTCATCAGCTATCCCCACCACTACCACCCCTCAGAAACGCAAATCAACAGCTCTTACTGGTCCTTCTAAGAAGGCCAAGTAGACTGTGTAGCAAACCCCCTTGACAAAGGTACCTGAGGTAGTCTCTTAACATACTACCTTAGATGATTTTTTGGCTCGCTCCTCCACAGCTGCTCCAACAACGGTCGTGTCAGTGACATCCAACGCTGATACACCACCGGTGACTGCCCGAATTCCCTCAGTGACTCCAACCCCATCTGAGATAATTTTTATTATCACCAGTGCTCCTTCTTCTATCCCTACTACTTCTCCTTCTATTTCTTTGGTCTCTAATCTTTCACCCTTACAGCAGCCAATTCTTCAAGCTACAAATGTAGGAACTGTTGTGCCTCAAACATCGCTGCCTTTCCCTTCCTTTGAAGGGGACTTGAATTTCTTCAATATGTTTGACACTTTAGGTATCACTAAAAACCTATACACTTTTCCCACCACTCTAAATAAGCCTGAGTATCGTTTTTCTCAAACGCTAACTTGTTTTTCAGATCCTACTTTGAGAACGGTTGATGCTACTGTGACCAAACTTGCTGACAAGGTAGAATATCTTGCTGCCTCTCACAACACCAACACCACCGTTGTAAATACAGCGGGTGAGGAGCTAAAGACCCTCTCTGCTACCACTTCCACCAAAACTGAGGCTTCTCAGCTTAGCTATCTTCAAATAGAGGTCACCGTGCTGAAGGAAAACGTGGCCAACAATTGAATGCAGATCCAATTTCTCAATAGCCACGTTGATCACCTAACTGGCGAAGTCAAGACCCTCAGCGGCAAGCTGGAGACTGCGAATCAACTGCTAGCTCAAATTCTGTCAAAAGTGAATGCACCAGCTCCCACTTCTACTCCCTCATTCACTGAGAATGACAGAGTGTCCCTGAATGTTGCAGTGGAATTCATTCTTCAAGCCACTTCTACTATTCCAGAGATAGAAGGACGTCTGGATAAGCTGGAGGTTGATGCCCGCAAAGAACCTGTTATTGACATTGTTGCCGCTACTACTGTTGACCTCCCCCATGATGATGACAAAGAGGGGGAGAAGAATCTTAATGACGAAAAATCAGCGGAAGCACAGGAACAACAGATGAACCTCCCTCTCAGGCTGAGGGGAGAAGGTTGCTGAAGAGAAAGCCCCTCCCTCCCCTTCTCTAGTACTAGTTGAAGAGGAAGAGGTGGAAGAAGATGAAGAACTTGATCTTCAAGATCAAAAAGGTAACGACGACGTCATCGCTGATGATGATGATGAAGACGAAGACCCATCTCAGTGGTATTCTGCAATAAAATTCTCATCAGTGTCAGCGATAAAAGGCGTTGTTATAAATAAAGCAGGGGGAGACAGAAGGACAATGCTTCAGATACCTCATCCCAAGTCAAGCAGAAAGGAATCGGTGCTGAGGGAAACCTGAAACTCCTATCACCTTCTGAGGGGGAGCTACCTTCTCAAGTATCTCTCTCCATAGTACCTTTATCCTTTTTTTCCTACCATCCACCCCTGTCTTTCTATCCTTTATCTCTCTCTTCCTCAAAAACATACACTAACTCCTTTTCTTTTTGCTCAGATAGTTCTCTCCCTTGCTTAAGGGAACTTCTCTTCAAATAATCCCAGCTCAAATAGCTGAAAGATCAGTACTAGCATTTTTTTCAGATATCATCATGCCTTACACAGATGAAAAAGGAAATCTGGTTCTAACCAACAGAGATTGTGCTTTAGCGTACATGCCAGAGATTCCAGCACTGGAAGAAGAGAACAAGAATTTGAAAATTCAGAACTCATCTCTTCTAGAACAGATTAACAAACTGAAAGATGATTAATATTTAAAGAAAGATTTTGTTTGCTCAGTATGCATTACTAATTCCAAAATTGATTTTGCAGGAATCATTGACTCAAAAGAGAAGGAGATATCAAATCTACAAGCAATATTGAAAAGATCTGAAAGACTTAATTCTAGCTCAAGCTGGTCCAAGAAGGATTCAATGCAAAAAGAGCTTGATGATTACAAAAGAAGAGCAAACATTGCTAGTGAGACATCTGATGGGCTTAGAAAGATAAATTCTCAAAACTTTGCTGAAAGAGACAAACTGAAAGATAAAGTTTTTAGTCTTGAGGTTGAAATCAACATGATGAAAGAAAAAACAACTCAAGAGAAAGACAACACAAAAGCCCAAGATGAGATGAAGAAGTTTGAGAAGAAGAGAAAGGAAATTGAAAGAGATAATGCTGAGTTTCAGAAAAAGATTAATGAACTGAAAGGAAAGATCTCTCAAGATGAAAAGAGAATTGAAAAAGAAAGAAAAAAACTTGCTAAGAAATTTTCTGAATTTTCCAGAAAAGCTTTTGAAGAGAAGAAATCAGTGGAGCTGAAATGCATTAAGCTTTCTCAATGGGTTTCAGACTTTGAGAAAGTTATTATCTTGGAGAGAGACAAATTTGAGAAAGATAAAAAGATAGCTGAACAGAAAAATGTTGTTGTATTCAAGGAGATTTCTGAACAGAGAAAGAATGTTAAAAAAGATTTTGAGGAAGAGAGAAAAGTGTTTGAGACTAAGATAGAGGAGCTTACAAAGAAATTGTCTAAGTTGTCATCAACTATTCTGAAGGAAAAGAAGACAAAATCTTAGTTGCATAAGAAGTTTGATCAATTGTCAAAGGAAAGAAACAGTTTGTTATCAAAGATAAAAGAACTTGAAGAGATCATGTTCAAGGTGAAGCTGACTGAGTCAAAGACTCCATAATCAATTGTCCAATCACCAAGAGATGATCAAGTTGATTCAGAATGTTTATTTAAAACAGCTTCAAGTTCACGTTTTAGAAATGTTTCTAATAATCCTTTATTTGATTCAGATGATAGTCTTACTTCTAAATCTAAATATCAGATTCGTCCTTCTATCCTTTTCTATGATAAACATGTTGATGGTTCAAGTAACATCAAGAAGAACAAGTCTCAGAAGAAAAGATTTTGGAGAAGGATATATGAGAAAGAAAAAGAAAAGTGGATTTGGATGGTGAAAGGTTCCTCGGAGGAGAAGAAATAACAGAAATCATTTGTGCATACATCAAATGCTAAAAGGAATAATGCTCCTAAAGGTAAAACTTTTGGTAAACCTGATCTTGTTTACACTATAAATCATCTTATCAGGTTAGCACAAAAGAAAATTAGTTCTTTTTATTGTGGTTCAAATGATTTTGTAAACAAAAATTATGAGAATAGCTGCAATGGTTCTTACTATATCTCTCCTAATAGAACTGCAACTAACAAATCAGGACCCAAATACCAGTGGGTACCAAAAGCTAAACCTGTGTTGCAGGCACATAAAGATTAAGGGGAGAAGAACAATGACTTCTAGACAAAGTAGTCTGGGACTCGATCTTCAAAGATCAAATAATGACTTCTGATCATGTACAGATCAGGACTCGAACTTCAAATTCAAAGAACTTTAGCTTCTGGTTACATCAGATCAGGACCAGTTCTTTATTGGTAAATCTGAAAATTACTATTCTCACTGGAGAATATGTAATAATGGTTTTTGAACATTTCAGTTCATAACCTGGTCTCAAAAGTGTTTCTTCTGTCGGATGCTTACAAGTTTACATCTTTTCAAGAAGTTTTTCTTTTGAGAGGGAATGAATGAGAACTTACACTGTCATATCTTTTAGGGGGAGAAGATATAAATGTTGCTTATACTTTCATTGTTATATTTTTCTGATAACTTGAATTTTTACAGATAATAAAGGGAAGAATATCTGAAGTTTTGTCAAGGAAGCTTAAACGATGATATTCATTTTAGGGGGAGTTAAGGTTTTATACTGAAGGTATATTTTTTTCTGAACCTTAAACTCTATCACTTGATGAAAGAAGGACAACTTTCACTTGTGACAAATGTTTTTTCTTAAATGTTCAAACCACTTCACATTCTTAAAATGTTTTCATGAATTTCGAAGTGTGATTTTAAATGATTTTATTTGGATACTTTAATAATTATCTGACCGTGTGTTTCTAATGACAAATAATTGTGTAATTGTCATATCTATATATTGTCAAGTATTCATACACACATTGGTTCAGTACATTTCTTGACTTTGATATTACCACGTCTCAAAAGATAAATCTTTCGATGGTAATACTCCCGTTTGCTCTTCTAAATTGTTTGAGATCAACCGTCATTTCTTACTATAGATGTGCTTTTATTGTTAAAATGTTTATATCTTGTTCATATAAACATCTTACGTCTTTGATATCCCATATTATTTTTCTTCATGAAATATTTGATCTAATTTAAATCATTGTCAGATTCTCAAAACATTTCTATTCATTTCATGATATTCATTCATTCAAATTGTTTTGAGAAATCTTTAATGTTTAAAATGCTCAAATTTCATTTTTATCTTTAATGAGCATATATACATTGACTATGATTTCTTGTGCTTAAATGTCAAGAAAATCATTGAGCAACACAATTGTCTAGGATAAATACATGGGATTCAGTGTGAGTCCATAAACGACTTCCATGGATTCACGTTAACCAGTGTTTCCTACCCTGGAAGTAATCCAAGAGTGATTGAGGGGAGAGGGGTCAAAAGTAATGAGTGTTGGTGTGTGATGAGGTAAAATGGAAAAGAGAGATTGGTTAGAAGTGAGCTTAAATGTTTAAAAGAAAGAGGGTGTGAGAACAGAGTAAAAGAATATCAGATTCTGCACCAAATTCTTTCTGAGTCGGGCAGCCACATAATCTGATTGGTTCACATTCTTTGGTGACCATCATTGAAAAAAGCAGTGAGCCCATGCCAACTCTTGTAAATAACCCCACCAGCTACTCATTCTTTTCTCAAAAAGAGAATGTTTCACATTTTTTGGGGATGTATCACATACTCTATTGGTTCTTCATTTGGAAGATACGGATATTGAAAAATAAGGAAAGTTGCCCCACCTTCGACCCTTTTTCATGCACATTGAGTCTGTGTTAAACTGTTGTTGTCTCAATGGTTTGCATAATTTTGAGCCTTTAATAGAAAACATTATGCTAATTCTTTCATAACACAAGCACGAGCACACAGAAAATTTGTTTTTCTGTTAGAACATTCATAGAAAATACCTTGTGTTTTTCGATGATTGAATGGAAGTCCTGGGGAGTGAACATAACTCAAGACCCTTCTATAGTACATTCGTTGTACTCAGTGACTTTGTGTTACTGACAGGCAATATAACTGTTTCATTCGTTGATTCAGGGTTACAACTCATAATTGGTCTGAATTTGAATAGATTCGGATGAATTCATTCATAAATTGACGGAAACATATCAGATCAGTTGAGGGAGAATGTTCATATCTTACCAAAAAGGGGAGATTGTTATTCATGAAGACTGTGCATATCTGATTATCTGAGGGAGATCATTCAAAGACTGTGCTGACATTGAAAAGTTTTGATGATTCTGATTCTCAAAATTCATCAAAAAGGGGGAGAATTTCAAAATTTCAAAGTCAGATTCCAGAAATGGGGAGAAGTCTCAAAGTTCAAGTCAATTTGAAGTTAACCGTATCAGAAAAGGAAACGTATCAGAAAAGGAAAGATAGTTTGAGATTTTAAAGTCAATTTAATTTCAAAGACGAAAGAAATGGCAACAGATATGCAATGAAAGAGAGTGATGTTAAAGACAGATGATTGTTTGTTTTCAAAGAAAGATAATGCAGAAAGTGTTAAATACTACTTAAAGTTGATCCAAAGAGGGAGATTAATCTGAAAGCGCTATCAGATTCAAATCAAAATCAAAGTTTGATCAAAATGACAAAGATTAGAAGATGTCAAAGTTGATAAAGATTGTTTGCTGAAGATTGTTTTGAAGATCAGAAGACTTGAAGATAATTGTCAAAAAAAAATTAATCTTGAATCCAAAGGGGGAGATTGTTAAACAACAAGTTATTTATACTAAGTCAACTAAAGTTGACTTTACAACACAAACCCTTTGACTTTACAACAATTACACAATAGACCCTCTATTTTAATCTTTAATACAATTCATATATTCTTATAATCTTTAAGTCACACGCATAAACTGTAAACTCAAAGAACTCACATACTTTCATGAGAGATATGTGACATTGAGATATGTCACTTAGATGTAATCTTGTAAATTCAATACAAATGGCATTTTGATAATCTGTGTTTGTTTTATAAAGCTAGAAACTGGGATCACACTGTGTCTTTGGGAATTCGGAACAGTTGCTGATATATTCATCACATACTGACAAAGACGGAATTATTTTTATAATGTTTACCAAAATCTTTATTGTTTTGCAGGTTATTCTATGTGACCATGGCTTCTAAATATCTCAGTTCAGAACCCGCTTTCAACTGTTTTTCTTCTAAAGGATGTTGATTAGCTAACATCTTTCTAAGAAGTTTTTTATGTTGATTTGATGGGGAGCTTATAAGATTTTTACTATTCTATTTTTAAGGGGGAGAAGAACAAAGAATATTATACTTTCATTGTCATATTATTCTGATGATTTGACTTTTTACAGGTACCGAGGGGGAGTATCTGATGTTTTGTCAAGGATGCTTATTAGATAATATTCATTGTAGGGGGGGTTAAAAATTTTATACTGAAGGTATACATTTCTAATTCTTAAACTCTAACACTTGTTGAAAGAAGAACAACTTTTGCTTGTGAAAATTGGGTTCTTAAATGTTCTAACCACTTCGTGTTCTCAAATGTTTTATGAATTTCGAAGTGTGATTTTAAATGATTTTCATTTGGATACTTTAACGTTTATCTGATCGTGTGTTTCTAAAAGATAAATACTTGTGTATTATCTTTTCATATACTGTCAAGTATTCTTACACACACTGGTTCAATATTTTCATTGACTTTGTTATTACCATGTCTCAAAAAGATAAATCTTTCGATGGTAATACTCCCGTTTGTATTCTTATTGTTTGAGATCAGACATCATTTCTTACTAAATGTGCTTTCATTGTTAAATTGTTTATATCTTGTTCATATAAACAACTTTTGTTCTTTGATATCCCTTATTATTTTTCTTCATGATGATTGATCTGATTGAATCATTGTCAGATTCTCAAAACAATGAAATGAATGTTAATAAATGTTCAAAATTTTGAGAGATCTTAAATGTTCAACTGCTCAAATTTCATTCTTATTTTTAATGAGCATACATTTTCTGATAATGATACCTTGTGCTTAACTGTCAAGAAAACTGTCAAGAGTGGCTTTGTGCTGAGGTAAAATGAAAAAGGGAGATTGGTTAGAAGTGAGCTCAAATGTTTAAAATAAAGAGGGTGAGAGATCAGAGTAAAAGAAGATCAAACTCTGCACCAATCTTTTTCTGAGCCGGGCAGCCGCATAATCTGTTGGTTCACACTTCTTCATGACCTTCATTGAAAAAGGCACCTAGCCCATGCCAACTCTTGCATATAACCCCACCAACTACTCATTCTTTTCTCAACAAAAGAATGTTTCATATTTTCTGGGGAAGCAGCACATACTCTCTCAGATCTTCATTCGGAAGATGATGATATTGAAAAAGAAGGAAAGTTTCACCACCTTACACACATTGAGTCTATGTAATATCTGTTCTTGTCTCAACGGTTTACATACTTTGAGCCTGTTAAAGCTTTAATTGCTTCAATCATTGCTACACTTGCACGAGCACACAAGGAATAAGTTTTCTGTCATAACATTCATATAAAATTCCTTTGTGGTTTTCCAATGATTGAATGGAAGCCCTGGTGGAGTGAACATCAAAAAGCTCCTTTCCCATGTGTATCCGTTACACACAGTGGCTCCGTGCTACTGACAGGCAGATTAACTATTTTATATGTTGATTTAGGGTTACCAATCCTTATTTGTCTAAATTTGAAAAGATTCGGATGAATACATTTATGAATTGACGGCAGATTGATAACATCAGATCAGACGGTTATTATATTCTCATTAGGGGAGATTGTTCATATGTTTCCAAAGGAGGAGAATATCCCATTCTCATGAAAACTGTGCTTACATTGTTATTTAGGGGAGATAATTTCACAGACAGGGCTGACATTGAAATGTTTTGATGATTCTGATTCTCATAATTCATCAAAAAAGGGGAGATAATCCAAGATTTCAAAGTCAGATGATTGATTAGTTACAAGGGGGAGATTACAAGGGGGACAAAGTAAAGTCAGAATTGTTGATTATTCAAAAGGAAGAGAAATTTGTCAAAGTAATGATTCAAAGAAGAAATCAGAGTCAAGAGAATATTGAAAAGCTGAAGATGTTTGTATTTCAATGATTGTTGTGTTAAAGATATTTTCTGAAGAGCTTATCGCATTTCATAATCAAAGGGGGAGATTGAAAAAAGTATTAAAAGTTTTGAAGACTTCAACGTTTTGCGAAGATAGTCAAAAGGTGATTAAAAAATCCAAAAAGGGAAGATTGATTTAAAAGCGTTGTCAAAGAACAAGCAAAGTGACAAAGATTTGAAGATGTTAAAGTCATGAAAGATCATTTGCTGAAGATATTTCAAGAAAGAGAAGACCTGAAGATTAATGTCAAAAAAAATTTAATCTTGAATCCAAAGGTGGAGATTGTTAGAGTTAAATTGTATTCAAGATTAAAATAAGGGTCTTTGTTGTAATTGTTGTAAAGTGTGAGTGTTTGTCTTGTACTGTTGTAGTATGTAGACCAAGTGCTAAGGTCATGTTGACCATATATAAAGCAGGTCAAAGAGTTGTGTAAACATAATTACACACACGCGCACATTCTAAGTTTACACCTTAGAAACACACACACACAGATTATTGTAAAAAGCACTAAATAGGTATATGGATTGATTTAGATTGTGTGAATCAATAAAGAAAGTGTTTCTAAATCATTTGTGTAGTAATTGATAGCTAGAATCTGGAACAACATTTTTTAAATTGTTTATGAATGCTTAGCTTAATTATAAATCATCCACACCCCCCCCCCCCCCCGCCATTTTTTATATATAATGTTTCCAATGAATTTGCACGTGATTATATCCTGAACTCACGGTTAACACCGAGTCCCTGAGGAGAAGACCCTACTTATCACTATCACAATTTATTTTGTTTTAGCGGTAATAGGCTTCAATTGTATAAATATTAGTATTTTCCGGACTCGACACCCGTGAAATTTTTGGTGTCGTTGTTGGGTACTCGGCAAGTTTAACTGTTTATGCCAAGATCATTTCGTGCAGGTTCACCAATCCCTATAGATTCGGAGAATGAGAAAACCGCTAAGAAGTTAAGGAAGCAAACTAAGCTTCGAAAGAAGCAAGGCGAGTCGACTTCTTCATCGGTGCTCAATATTTGGAAAGACATTGACCTGAGTCAGATAGCAATACGGAGGAGCCGTATTCAGAAGAAGAGAAGCCTCATTCTGAAAAGGAAGAACCGGTCACCGAGACCGAAGGAGGAGAAGAAGAGGAAATGGCGAATCCCGAGCATACTTTGAGAGAATGGGCAGCACCTAAAGCTGATGAGCAACCTCTTTGCATCACATATCTGGCGGAAGAGGTGAGTGTCGAACTTAAAACTGGTTTCATTCACTTACTACCTCGTTTCCATGGTTTAGCTAGTGAAGACCCATACAAGCACATGACTGAGTTCCACATGGTATGCTTGGGAAAAAATCCGCAAGGCACGACCGTTGAGAATCTCAAGCTAAAGGCATTCCCGTTCTCCCTAGTTGACGCGGCTAGGGAGTGGCTTTTCTATCTACCGCCAGGTTCTATCACCACATGGGCACAAATGGCGAGAGCTTTCCTAGACAAGTTCTTCCCCGCATCTAAAGTCGACCGGCTTAGGAAAGAGATTTGTGGGATCAATCAGAAGGACATGGAGTCAATCTACGAATATTGGGAGTGCTTCAAGCGCCTTTGTGTAAGTTGCCCTCAACACGGTATTTCTGAGCAATTACTAATCCATTATTTTTATGAAGGTTTTTTATGAAGGTTTGCTACCGATGGAGAGGAAAATGATGGATGCCTCAAGCGAGGAGCTATTGTGAACAAGACGCTGAGTCAAGTGAGGAATTTGATAGACACTATGGCAGCGACATGACATTGGTTGAGGAGCAAGTGAGGTACATGTTAAATCCCTAGAAACTAAAATTGTTGATTTGACTAACCTTGTGAAACAGCTTACTATGGGAAATGTGCCTCAAGTAAAGGCATGTGGATTTTGTTCATCGGTAGCATGTCCATCTGATGCATATCTGACTCTTCATGAAGAAGAAGAGCAAGTGAACGCCATAGGTCGTGGAAATTTTTAGCACTCACACAACCGAGCTCCAGATCCCTTCTCAAGAACATACAACCCCGGTTGGAGGCAACATCCGAATTTGAGCTATGCCCCAAGGCAAGGACAAAGTCAAGGTCAACAATTCTAGTGGAACACTCCATTCCAGCAGCCCCAACAGTTCCAACAAGCTCAGCAGTTCCAACAAGCTCAGCAGTTTCAAGCACCACCTGGTTTTCAGCCGCAACACCAACGAAGGCACCATTTCATCCGGGTGCCCAACAGCAACATCAAGTGCCACCGCAAGCTCCTAGTAGATTAGGTATGTCATTAGAAGATGTTGTTAAGTCTATGGTTGCTAACATGGCCAAATTTGAACAGGATACATAGACGAGTATTCAAGATCTTCAAGCCACCGTTGGCCAATTGGTGAATAAAGGCAAGTTGCCTTCCCAAACGGAGACCAATCCGAAGGCCAATGTGAATGCCATCACATTGAGGAGCGGAAAAAAGCTCAAAGATAGTGTCAACAAGAAGAAGAAAGACAAGATTCATGATGAAGAGGAGGAGTTAGAGGTCAGGGCATCTAGTTCGGGTGAAAAGCAAGTCAAAGATGAAGAGACAAATATGATGAAACCCGAGGTGATAGTGTAAGCACCGCCATTCCCAAGCCGATTCGAAAAGACCAAGCGGGAGATCGAAGAGAAGGAGATCCTTGACACATTCAGAAAAGTTCAGCTAAACATTCCTTTATTAGATGATATTAAGAAAGTTCCTAGATATGTAAAAATTTTAAAAGAGCTTTGCACAAATAAAAGAAAGTTAAAAGGAAATGAAAAGATAAGCATGAGCCAAAATGTATCCGCTGTTTTGCAAAAGCGTTTACCTCCAAAATGCAATGACCCAGGCATGTTTACCATACCATGTAAGGTAGGCAATGTCTTGGTCAATCAAGCAATGTTGGACTTAAGGGCATCAATAAATGTTATGCCATATGCCATTTTTTCATCTTTGGATGTAGCCCCCTAAAGCCAATCGGTGTGGTAATCCAATTAGCGGATAGATCGATGGTCTACCCAAAAGGGGTATTAGAGGACGTACTAGTTCAAGTGAACAAGTTAGTCTTTCCGACAGATTTTTATGTTATAGACATGGAGGAGAATAATACCTCTAAGGCCGGTATGATTTTGCTAGGTAGACCATTTTGAAAACCTCTAAGACCAAGATAGACATCCATGATGGCAATTTAACTATGGAATTCGATGGCGAGATGATTATGTTTAATATATATGATGCTATACGATATCCTAGTGACGTTTCCTCTTTATGCTTTGTTGATATTATTGAATCCTTATCTGACACTATGTTTGATTTATCTAATGATGATGTGTTAGAAGTGATTTTAGACAGGGACTTGACAAGTGGAAGCTTGAAAAAGCTTGCCCAAGAGTAAAAGCTCGATGATGATTTTGCAGAATTGGTGTCTTGGATGGTAAAAAGGCGAGCACCAAAGCCAAGGTATGAAGTTTCTAAAATAGATTTGCCTCTATATCACACTAGAATTCTACCCTCTGTTGAACAGGCACCCGAGCTAGAGTTGAAGTCGTTGCCAGATCACCTAAAGTATGCCTACTTGGGAGCTAAGGAGACCCTTCCCGTGATCATATCCGCTACTTTGTCACCTAAGGAGGAAGAAGAGCTCATTAAAGTTTTGAAAGAGCACAAGAGGGCAATCGGATGTACCATCGCGGACATCAAGGGTCTTTGTCCTTCACTATGTCAACACAAGATCCTACTAGAAGATGAGTACAAGCCCTTTCGAGAGGGGCAACGGAGGTTGAACCACTAATGATGAAAGTTGTCAAGAAGGAAATAGTGAAGCTTTTAGATGCTGACATGATATACCCAATCTCTGATAGCAAGTGGGTGATCCCTGTACAGTTAGTACCCAAAACAACCGGCATTACTGTGGTAGAGAATGTCGAAGGTGAGTTGGTTTCCCCCCCCCCCCGGTGTCCAAAACGGGTGAATGCATCAACTAGAAAATATCACTTCCCCTTACCCTTTATAGACAAAATGTTAGAAAGACTAGAAGGTCGTACTCACTATTGTTTTTTGGATGGTTATTCAGCTTTTCATCAGATACCGATGGAGGGAGAAGACCATGTTCACATGCCCCTTCGGTACCTTTGCATACCAGAGGATGCCTTTTGGTCTATGTAACGCACCGGAAACCTTTCAAAGATCTATGGTAAGCATTTTTTTTTTCAGATTATGTGGAAAATATCATTGAAGTCTTTATGGATGACTTCACAGTCTATGGTGATTCGTTTAGAGTATGTTTAGATAACCTGACCAATATTTTAAAGAGGTGCATTGAAACCAATTTAGTTTTAAATTATGAAAATTGTCACTTCATGGTTAACCAAGGTATAGTACTTGGTCATGTTATCTCAGAGCGGTGTATGTGGTTGAGAAATAAAGATCGATGTCATAAAATCCTTTCCTTACCCCTCGAGTGTTAGAGAGGTTCGTTCTTTTCTTGGTTACGCATGTTTCTACCGGCATTTCATTAAAGACTTTTCCAAGATCACTCGACCCCTATGTGAGATCCTACAAAAAGAGGTAGACTTTGACTTAAATGAGGTATGTAAAAGTTCATTTGATTTGTTGAAAGATATGCTTACTTCTGCCCCTATCATCCAACCGCCCAATTAGCAATTGCCATTTGAGATCATGTGTGATGCTAGCAATCACGCGGTTAGAGAGTATTGGGACAGAAAGACATTAAGAGCTCTCATGTTATATATTATGCATTACGATCACTCGAAGTGCACAATGCAACTACTCGACCACCAAGAAAGAGTTGTTAGCGGTTGTTTTTTCTCAAGAAAAGTTTAGATCTTATTTTCTAGGCACTAAAGTCATTGTGTTTTCTGACCATGCAGCTTTGAAATATTTTTTAAAGAAAAAGGATGTGAAGCCGCGATTGATAAGGTGGATTCTCTTACTCCAAGAGTTAGACTTGGAGATAAGGGATAAAAGCGGAGCCGAGAATCTTGTTGTCGACCACGTTAGTCGGCTAGTGTTGGATGGAGAGCCAATGCCTATCACTGATAAGTTTCCCGATGAGCACCTTTTCTCCATCTCGAGAGAAACCCCCTGTTATGCAGATATCGTTAATTACTTGGTCTTAAAGACCTTCCCAAGTGAGTTTTCTAGACTCGAGAGATAATAGATCAAGAAAAAGGCTCGTCTCTATATGTGGGACGAACCATACCTTTAGAACCATTGTCCAGACCAAGTTATCCGGTGATGTGTGCCCCAAGGGGAGTTTCTATCAGTTTTACAATTTTGTCACTCGCATGCTTGTGGGGGCCACTTAGGCCATAAACGGACATTTAGAAAAGTCCTTAAGTCTGGGTTGTATTGGACAACCCTTATGCGAGATTGCTATCGTTTTTGTAAGAGTTGCATGAGATGCCAAATGACGGGAAACATTAGTTCCCGGAATCAAATGCCCTAATTTCCCATGCTCATGTGTGAGATCTTTGATGTATGGGGCATGGATTTCATGGGGCCCTTTCCCGCATCTTGTGGTAATCTTTATATTATTTTGGTCGTTGACTATGTCTCAAAATGGGTTGAGACAAAGGCCACTCGGACTGATGATTCTCGTGTAGTTGCAGATTTTGTCAAATCTCGCATATTTTCCAGGATCGGGACACCGAATGCCATCATTAGTGATCGAGGCACCCACTTTTGCAACAAGGTCAGTGGTGCACTTTTCAAGAAGTATGGGGTTGTCCACCGCATCTCCACAACCTACCCTCCACAATCTAACGGACAAGCAGAGGTGTCCAATAGAGAGATCAAGTCCATTTTGGAAAAGACTGTGAATCCCAACCGGAAAGACTGGAGTTTAAGGATCAATGACGCATTGTGGGCTTATTGTTCGACCTACAAGACGCCTATAGGTATGTCACCTTTCCGCTTGGTCTACGGTATGCCTTGCCACCTTCTGGTGGAATTGGCAATATGTGGGAGGCAACCCAGATTCAACTGAGTATGTTCTAGCCAAAGACTTAAAAGAAAGGCAATGTGTGGGAGGCAACCCACGGATTTTAATTTCTTTCTTTTTATTGCTTTATGTTAGTTAGTTTGTTTTTGTTAGAATCTCCAATTTCACTCCAAGTTTTACTTGTGCTCTCTGTGTTCTCAGGTTCCTCCCCGGATATTGAAAGCTCAAAGGGACGTAGCCATATTCACGGATTCTTACATTGGGAGGCCACTCACCTAATCAGGGGAGTTTTATATTCCCCTTTCTTTTATTGATTAGAGTCTCTTCTCCATATTGAATACATTGAGAACAATGTGTGAATTAAGTGTGGGGGTGGGGGTCATTTGCATGATTTGTGATTATTTGGGTATATAAATACTTTTAGGGGGTAATTTTTTTGCAAAATTATGTGCTTAATTGTGGGTCGTTGTCTGGTTGGTAATGTGTTAGCATGTTTTTAATGAGCTTAAATTGTTGATGGTGATGAGTTTGGATGCATGTATAGCTTGATTGAGTTTGATTGATAGCACTTGGAGTTGATTAGTGGTAGTATACCGATCAAAGTTAGACTATTGCTAATCTCTTGAACTAACTTTAACACCATGAGACTTTGATCCTATTAGACTAAACACCTGATATTAGTCTCAAATTCATTTCTTGTGCGATTACGTCATTCCTAGATATGTGCCTCTAGAACTTGATTTGTCTCTCCTTAAGATCAGATGATATTTACATGCAAATAAATATGATAAAGGTCGTCGTTTGCTCATTTTATTAACCCATTAGCCTTGAGCCTACCTTTTATGTTATTACTACCCTTTTTACACACCACTTTGAGCCTTAGCCTATGTCTTTTGTCACCCACACCATGAACCGATCCAAACACGACTTACCTGACCAATCACCAATGGAGTAGTATCGGTATCCCCATATGCTCAAAAGTATCCCCGTATGCTCAAAAGTAGAACTTGTTTGTAGGGAAAGAAAAGAAAAAAAATTGAGAGAGAGAAAGAGAGAGAAAAAATTCAAAAAGAAAAAAAAATCTATGAGAAAAAAAAAGGGATATGTCATCAAAAAAAAACGACGAAAATGATGATAAAGTTGAATATATGTGTGGTTCATCTCTAATTTTTATCATCTAATGGGAATGTAAAGAAAAATGTATATCAATATCCCATATACTCAAAACTTCAAAGATAAATACGAAAAGTCATTTGTTGAAAGAAATTGTCATGCTTGAATATCTCAATTCTCCGTTTGTGTACGGTTTTTAGTCACTATTTCCCAAATGTATCCCTACGTTACCCAAAGCCTTGGTTTACATTACACCCTTAAAAGTCCTTTTGATTTATATGCATGTATTTTATCCAAGTAGTGGAGAGTGAGAGATTTTCAAGCTTATAGTAGGTACATGCTAGTGTAGTGATGGTTTGAGTGATACATTTTAACCCCAATGAGTGAATTGAGTGTTGTTTTAATTTCCTATTCGTGAGAGTCCTCGTGATTAGCTTGTGTCTACTTGATTGCGTGTGTACCCACTTTTTGATGCTTTGTTGCAAATCTCGAGTTCATGAAATGCTATACGTGTTAACATTCTCGTTTGATTCAAAAAAAAATTCATCCCATGACTTGCTAACTTAAGTCATTGCTGGGACGGACAATGATCTAAATGTGGGGGGATTTGATAAACGTCAATCTTATACATCTTTATGCCAAATTTCCCTAAAATTGGTGTTGGTTGAATGGTTAAAATAACCCTTTTTACCTAGTGTTTATATATTTGATGTATTATTGCATTAAATTAGAAAAAAAAAGGCTTTTAATTATTATTGCTTTAGATTAAAAAAGAAAAAAAGAAAAAAAAATTATATGCTAATGTTTGTTCACGGTTTGGAGCATAGAAAAGAAAGATAACCCAATTAAAAATTGGTATGTTGTTTGTAGGTGCATCAAACCCAAGAGCCCAAGTCCAGAGCGGGAGTTCATCCCTCGTCCAGTGGCGGTCGTCTCTTTCGCGTTAGTTTTCAGTGTCTAAACTCGCACCAAACCTGCCGTAGCCACTGCCATTTCACAACCCCAAACCAAGTTCGGGCGACTATCAGGTGGGTTTAACCCACACCCAAGTCGCGAGCGGCCAAAAACATGCGTTCTTTTTTGGATTTTTTTTCTTTCGAGCGGTTTTCTAAATATAGTATAAATGGCGTTCATTAACCGTTCAAAGGGGAGAATCAATCGATTGGGACGGATTGGAGAGCAATAAAGGACCGAATTTTAGATTTTTGGAGTCGAAATTGGGATTATTCTAGGGTTTCTTCATCGATTTCTCATCTCCATTTATTGCAATCATTGTAAGTTTATTTCAATTACAATAGTGGTAATAAGTAACTAGTTCCTTCATAATAGTAGTGAGTAGGTAAGCACTTGATATGAATGATGTTGAGACTTGATTTGAGTTCCACTTCATGTTATTTCATTTATGTAAAACTTTGTGATTGATTTTTAATTCGTAGGTGGGTTTTCAAAGTTGGAAGGATCCCCTCTTTTGTCTAACCTAGTCTCGAATTGCTAAATGAAATAGAGAATCCGTAATTGTTCTTTGTCTCATTGTTGTAGCAAATAATGTCTATATTGATAGTTTGGTCAATTGTTGGCATTATAAGTTTACATAATTTGGCCTAAGTGATCGACGTTCGATTATTAGCAAAGAGCGGTGTTTGTTATTCTTAATGCAATTAGCAGTTGATTCCAAGTTCGTGATTGGGTTCTACTAGCTAGTTAGAGACTAGTTTCTGAGCTTCTCGTGCTAGTCAACCCTTAAAGCAATTAGTACATTGATGCGTATCATTGTCTAAATCGTTTTGAATTGATATGAAATGTGCTCTATGCACAAGTCTATGATGCATCATCCAAAGAAAAGTGTGACCGCTCATTACTAGAACTCGTCTTATTAAGAATTTTTAAAAGTTTTTAAATTATTTATGAATGCTTAACTTAATTATAAATCATCCACACACCCTTTATATATATATATATATAATGTTTCCAATGAATTTGCACGTGATTATATCTCTAACTCACGGTTAACACCGAGTCCCTAAGGAGAAGACCCTACTTATTACTATCACAATTTATTGTGTTTTAGAGGTAATAGGCTTCAATTGTATAAATTTTATTATTTTACGGACTCGACACCCGTCAAAGACCGCTATGTTGGGCTTGGAGACACCTGGGTTTTTTTGTAAATCTTTACAAGTTCCACACTCAAACTCACGGTAGGAATCGCACCACACATAATAGTGGAGTATGCGTGAGAGGATTTTGTTACTCAGAGTATGATGTGGACTACTATGGATTGTTGGATGAAGTGCTAGAGATAGAATACCATGGGTATGGACTCAATCGATTTGTTGTCCCAATATTCAAATGCACATGGTTTGATACATTTAATGGTGTTCGAGTTCACCCAAAGCATAATCTCATGGACGTCAAACACAGATCAAGACTTCATTCAGACGATCCTTTTATCCTAGCATCAAAATCTGAACAAGTCTACTATGTACCATATCCATCAAAGGAATTAAAAGATTGGTGGTCTGTGGTGAAGACAAATCCTATAGGGGTCTATGAGTTGGCATCAACTACACACGAAGTACCGGCCAACGAAAATGTGGATGGGGAACAGTTTTTCCAAGAAGATGATAGAATTTCACCTTGTCACAGAGGGAGAAGACATCGAGGTTGCCAATGATGGTCGCGATAACTGGCATGTTGACGAGAGTGGTGACAAAGAGGAAGAGTTCCAAGACTCGGATAGTGACTCAGACGAAGAAGAACATGACTTGTCTGATCATTCCTCGGATGATTAAATAGTATGTTAATCTTAGGCTTACTAAACTTTGTGTAGTTAGGGAATTTATGCGCACAAACCTAACCCTATTTATTTTATATGTAACATATGTAATGTGTTTATATTTGTGTATCTCTAGCATATGTAATATGTTTGTGTATGTATATATGTTTATGAATATGTAATATATGCATGGTTTGGCTTTCAAATAGCCTAATAGGTGAAATTAGGGCATTTACGTACACAAACCCAACCCTATTTATTCTATATGCATGGTTTGACTTCCAAACAGTCAAACGGGTTCACTTAGGGGTTTCAAGCGCACAAACCCAACCCTATTTGTTCTATATGCATGGTTTGGCTTTCAAATAGCCTAATAGTTGCACTTAGGGGTTTCAAGCGCACAAACCCAACCCTATTTGTTCTATATGCATGGTTTGGCTTTCAAATAGCCTAATAGGTAGGGGTTTCAAGCACACAAACCCAACCCTATTTGTTCTATATGCATGGTTTGGCTTTCAAATAGCCTGAAAGGTGCACTTAGGGCTTTTATGAGCACAAACCCAACCCTATTTGTTCTATATGCATGGTTTGGCTTTCAAATAGCCTAATAGGTTCACTTAGGGCCTTTATGCGCACAAACCCAACCTTATTTGTTCTATATGCATGATTTGGCTTTCAAATAGCCTATATGTTGTATACTTGAATTACTATTGTATTCTTTCTAACGTTGCTTTGTAGACAATGTCATGTATGTCGCGTACGCCTGGGTCTGGGTCCTGAAGAGGTACTCCTAGTCGAGCTACTGGTGGAGCCTCTAGTAGCAGTTTGGCAAAACCGAACGACCAAGAGTCTGGTAATGTCTACCGTGGCATCGCTGCTCCGGAGTAGGTCCCGACACAGAGGAGGCAGCTTGCACCTCGTGATGTTCGCTCGAATGAGTAAGTTCATTTCTATTAACTTGTTGATAAAATGAATTGTTATTTGTATGGATATTAATTCAATTCCTTATATAGATGGAATTGTTCCGATGCGATCCGCATCGCCACGAACATAAATTGGACCTTCTTGACTAGCCCATGGCGTACTTGTTCTCACATCCCTCTGGACATGAGGAACAGAATGTGGGAACGTTTTCAGGTTCGGATTGTATATTTCAATAATTAAATCTTTAGTAGTTTTATTTTCAACTTAAGAATAACTAAACTTGTACGTACAGGGCCACTACACGTAGGATGCTTCTTTGGACGCCCGGATGCGAGATATCTGGGAGAGAAAGTGTTGAAAAGCATGCAACGACAATGAGTTCCGCCCGGAGTAGAGCCGCCAAGTTGTCCCAACGTGCTGAGCTGTCCTATGATGAGAACGACCCACACTAAGATATGAACCTGTTGAATCCATTCCCTCCCGATTGGGTCTCTCCGCCGAACTGGATCGCGATGATCGATGAATGGAACAAGGATCATTGGCAGGCGGTTTGTGTGTTGTCGCGTGTGAATCGGATGATGCTGGTGGATGGAGAAATATCCAAGCACACCAATGGATCGATCTCGTTCGGAGAGACATCTGGTCTTTTGGTAAGACCTTAAAATGTTATAATTAGCCCATTGCTTTAGTAGTTTGATCTTTAATATGTTATAATTAAAACATGTTTGTATTATTTGTCCTTTGCAGACCAAAGCAAAAGGAGGCGTGTCACCGTCAGGTTTGGAGCTCTTCGATCATACCCACAAGAAGAGGCGGTCGGGTTCTGATACCTCATCTTCATCCACTGAGATTATGTGACATCGAGGTGTAGCCAGGATGCGGTAAGTATTTTGCACAAGACTTTAGAATATCTATATATAATTCGTGTTTAACCTTAAACTTTATATATCTAGTTTGGGTTGCCATGTGTTGGTCAAACATTAGGATTTTTATACCGTAAGACTCTATTTTATCTAGATAGTTTGTGTTTAACTTTAAACTTTATAATTGGGTAACAACTCTATTATAGTGTGTGTATATATAAATATATATATATATATATATAATTTGGGTTAGCATTTGTTGGGCAAACATTAGGATTGTTTAACTTAGTTGGGTACATCTCGTTTACAGTCGTTATGTTGTCGAAATTGACTTGTAGTATTTTGTTAAAAACCACAGAGTGAGTATTCGACAGGCCTCACCCAGAAGTACGGCGAGGACCCTAGCCAGTATCCGCTAGTTGATACCGAGTTGTAGCAGAAGGTTGTTAGGGGACCGAAGAAAGGTCGTCTGTTTGGGTTCGAGTACCACTCAGATCCCAATTCGATCCTGACTGTGACAGCGTCACAGGCTGGTGCTTCTTCTTCTTCTCGGCAGGTGTGTACCACATGTCATTAAATGAGGTTTTATCAATTTCATTTATAATTCATGTTAAATATTATAACATCTTTTTTTATTTTATAGAAACTTGAGGATCTAAAGTCCTAAGTTCAGGAGTTGAGGGAGCGGGATGAGAGACGTCAGGCAGAGGAAGAGGCACGTCGGGTAGAAGAAGCGAGACATGTTGCCTAATACGATGAGATGTGTGAATTGGTAAGGCGTCTCAGTCAGTCCTGTTATCCCAGTTTAATCTAGTTGGTAAACAATCAATCAAGTAATCAAGCAACACAATAATAATCAAGAGATAATAAGATTAACAAAACGTACCAATCCCTTGAATAAACAATGAAACCCTTGAGTGTTCTTGATACCCTTTGAATACAGAGAAAATACGGCTAACTATTTAGAAAATTATCAGAGTTCTTACAAGGTTAACCTAAAACTAAACTAATCAAAACTTTAAATACCCAGGCCATATGGGCTTTAACCTTAATGGGCTTTCTAATGGGCTTGGGCCCAATAGCTTAATAACTATTAACTTATTACATAATAAACCCTCTAATTAACTTTAACACAATTGCAGTTTAAACCCTTAACTTTAACATTAATCTTGAATACAATTATTTGATCCAACAATCTCCCCCTTTGGATTCAAGATTAAAAAAAATTTGCAATTGTCTTCGGGTCTTCTCTTGTCTTCACTTATCTTCAGCTATGTCGTTGATCGCTTCAAAACTTGATATCTTTAAAAACTTTAAAATCTTTAAAATCTTTGAAATCTTCAGATCTTCAGATTGTATTCTCCCTTTTTGTATCTTGTCCCCCTTTTTATATCTTCTCCCCCTTTTTGATGAGTGGTGATAATCAACATCATCAAAACTTGGCAAAACAATCTCCCCCTTATCAAGACAATCTCCCCCATTGTGTATGATCACGTAAGCACAGTCTTCATCATGTAACGAGCCCTGTATGGAAATAAGAGCAGTCTTCCCAGATGGAAAGAGTGATTATTTCAATCTTTTCAGATTAAAATAGAAAGTAGTAACCATTTGAATCTTTTCAAATTCAAACAGTTTAATAGATGTAACCCTGAATCAACAAATGACTCAGTTAGAATGCCTGTCAATGACACAGAGTCACTGAGTAACACAAAGTTACTATATAAGGAGCTGGTTTGATGTAGACTCCGCAGGTCTTCCATTCAATCATCGAATAACACATGGTTATCTATGAACGTTCTGACAGAAAACATATTTCTGTGTGCTTGTGCATGTGTATGAAAGAATTAAGCATAGATGATTGCTTTTCAATAAAGGCTCAAAGTATGTAAACTTGTTGAGACAGCAACAAATTGTACAAAGACTCAATGTGCATGAGAAAGGGTTCGAAGGTGGGGCAACTTTCCTTCTTTTTCAATATTAGTATCTTCCAAATGAAGAACCAATAGCGTATGTGCTGCTTCCCCAGAAAATGTGAAACATTCTCTTTTTGAGAAAAGAATGAGTAGCTGGTGAGGTTGTATGCAAGAGATGGCATGGGCTAGTTGCATTTTTCAATGATGGTCACCAAAGAATGTTAACCAATCAGATTATGTGGCTGCCCGGCTCAGAAAGTAGTTTGGTGCAGAGTTTAATATTCTTTTACTCTGATCTCTCACCCTCTTTCTTTTAATGCTCACGTCTAACCAATCTCTCCTTTTCATTTTACCTCTTCACACACCATCACTCAATTCTTTTGACCCTTCTCCCCTCAATCACTCAGGGAATACTTCCTGGGTAGGAAACACTGGTTATCGTGAATCCATGGAAGTTCTGTTAAGCTCACACACTGAATCCCATGTATTTTCCTAAATGAAACATGTTGTTCAACAGGCTATTGTACATGTAAGCACAAATACCACTTATTACATGAGAAATAAGACTTTCGGAGATGTCAAAACAAAAGATGTTTGACGATGCAATTCTCCCCCTCAAACTAAAAGAGTTTGACAATTAGGCTCATAGGAGTTTTGTCATGAAGAACAATATGTTGGAGAATCAAAAACGAATGTTGTTTATATGAACAATATATAAACATATTTTCAATGAAAGCACATGAAATGACGTTTGATTCAATCAACAGTGAATACAAAGAACGTGAGTATTACCATAGAAAGATTTAACTTTTGATACATGGTAATAACAAAGTCAAAATAGAATGTTCTGAACCGTTATGTGTATGAATACTTGACAAAGTATATTGACAAGATAAAACACAAGTATTTATCTTTAAGAACACACGGTCAGATAAGCATTTAAGTATCCAAAAATCTGTTAATATCACAGATATTCTCCCCCTTAAATCACTATAGGGTTCTTTTTTTTTTTTTTTTTTTTTTTTTTTTTTTTTTAAAGATTAAGAAAAAACAGAAAAATAAGGCACTGAAGTGCGGGTTCTAATCCGATGTGATTAGAAGCCATAGTCACTTGAACCAACCTGCATAAGTGAAAGAAACAATGGTAATCATTTATGAAAATGATTCCTTTCTCGTTAACAACAGTTGGAAAATAACACACTATCAAGATTTGTAATACTCCCCCTTGAATCATGAGTAAGGTCTAAGACATGTTCAACATACCAAGTTTGCTGATGAGAAATTGAAATCGCTTTTCATCCAATGGCTTGGTGAAAAGATCAGCTAAGTGGAAGTCAGTTTGAACAAAGTGCATTTCAATATTACCTTTTTCTACATGATCCTTGATGAAATGATAGCGTACATCTATATGCTTGGTCTTCGAGTGCTGTACCGGATTAGCAGTTATAGATATTGCACTCTTGGAATCACAATAAATCGGAACGCGCTTGTAGTTGTATCCAAAGTCCCTTAACTGTGTCGTCATCCAGAGGACTTGAGAACAGCAGCTAGCAGCAGCTACATACTCAGCCTCGGCAGTGGATGTTGAAACACAGTTTTGTTTCTTTGAAGTCCAACTCACAAGTTTGTCACCTATGAATTGACATGATCCAGAGGTGCTTTTCCGGTCTAGCTTACAACCAGCATGATCAGGATCTGTAAAGGCAGTTAGTTCAAAACGAGAATCCTTTGGATACCAAAGGCCTAGATTAGGAGAACCTTTGAGATATTTAAGGATTCGCTTAACAGCAGTTAAGTGCGACTCTTTAGGATTAGACTGATATCTCGCACAAAAGCATGTGGCAAACATTATATCCGGGCGACTGGCAGTCAGATAAAGTAAAGAACCAATCATGCTACGATACACCTTTTGATCAACAGGTTTCCCGGAGGGATCCGCGTCTAAGAGTGTACCAGTAGCCATTGGTGTTTTCATGACCGAACTATCTGACATATTGAACTTTTTCAAAATATCTTTTATATATTTAGCTTGATTAATAAATATGCCTTCGGGTAATTGCTTTACTTGTAGACCAAGAAAGAAATTTAATTCACCCATCATCGACATCTCAAACTTTGTTTCCATTATCTTTGAAAAGTTCTTACAAAATTTTGGATTTGTCGACCCAAATATTATGTCGTCAACATAAATCTGAATAAGAATCAAGTCATCACCTTGCCTTTTAAGAAATAAGGTTGTATCTACTGTACCTTTCTTGAAACCAGAAGCAAGTAGAAATTTAGTGAGAGTTTCATACCAGGCTCGCGGTGCTTGTTTAAGACCATAAAGCGCTTTGTCTAAAACATAGACATGATCAGGGTGATGAGGATCAACGAAACCTTCAGGTTGAGCCACGTAGACCTCCTCATGCAGAACGCCGTTCAGGAAGGCCGACTTTACATCCATCTGATAGACTGTAAACTTTTTGTGCGCTGCATAGGCTAGAAAGATTCTGATGGCTTCGATCCTTGCAACCGGGGCGAATGTTTCATCATAGTCAATGCCCTCTTGTTGACAATACCCTTTGGCGACCAAACGAGCTTTGTTTCTCACGACTACTCCAGCTTCGTCTTTCTTATTTCTGAACACCCACTTTGTTCCAATAACGGATTTACCTTTAGGTAGTGGGATCAAGCGCCATACCTTGTTCCTTTCGAATTGTAGAAGCTCGTCTTGCATAGCAGAAATCCAGAAAGGATCACGTAGAGCTTCAGCCGCTTTCTTTGGCTCTAAGGAACTGAGGAAGCTTGAAAACATGCAGAAGTTAGCTGTTGCAGATCTTGTTGTGACACCAGATTGTACGTCACCTATCACGTTGTCCAGGGGATGATCCTTAGTCCAACGATGTGTCCTTGGTAGTGCATCAACTGTTTGTTGCGTATTGGACGCATCGTTGTCATCTTGCACGGCAGGTTGCTCCACAGATGTACTCGGGACATCTTGTACTGGTGTTTCTGACACTGAAGCTTCTGGACTAGCGGTTGAAGTGCTCGGGACTTCGTTTCCAGATGAACTATCTGTAGAGACAGATTCAGTATTAGTAGAGTCAGAAACTAATGGTGTAGTTGTACCTGATGGAGTTGAAGTGTCAGTGACTTCGTCGGAAGGTCCAGGCATGTCTTCAGAGATAGTAGGGACCTCCGAGTTTGTACCACTTGTTATTGATGTTGATATGCCTTTTTCAAAATCTGCACATATATCATCAAAGGCATCAATAAACAGTAAATCTAACTCAGATGAATTAGAGTTAGAGTTAGAAGAAGTGAATCCTTTAGGTGCTGGTTCTATTCGTGATTGAATAGAAGCTTTGTCTTTAAGACCGAGTTCTGAACTGTTGTGTCCAGAAGTCATTGTAGAATTCTCATCAAAGGAGACATTCATGCTCTCAACAACCGTCTTGGTTCGAATAATGTAAATTCGATAAGCTTTGGATGTCAGAGAGTATCCAACGAGATATCCTTCATCCGCTTTCTTATCAAACTTTGATAATCCTTGACGCTCTTTTAGAATGTAACACCTGCAACCAAAAACACGAAGAAATTTGATATTAGGTGTACGATTGTTAATTAACTCATATGCTGTTTTATTAAAACGCTTGACCACAATGGTACGGTTCTGTGTAAAACATGTTGTAGCGACTGCCTCGGCCCAAAGGTACATGGGTAGATCTGAGTAAGCAAGCATAGTACGAGCTGCTTCAACCAGAGTGCGATTCTTCCGTTCAACAATGCCGTTTTGCTGTGGAGTGTAGGCTGCGGAGAAGTTGTGTGAAATACCCACGAAAGTAAGATAACTCTTCAGGGTGTCATTCTTGAACTCCGTGCCATTATCACTGTGAATGGTTCTTACTGGCAGTTGAAGACGTACTTGAATACGCTTGATGAAAGCGATAATCAACTCTGGCGCATCTGACTTGTTGTGAAGAAACTCGAGCCATGTATACCTTGAGTAGTCATCTATCATTACCAACACATACTTCTTTCCGTTGATAGATGTTGTGCGCATTGGGCCACAAAGGTCCATATGAAGAAGTTCCAGTGCTGATGAGGTCGATGATTCAACTTTGGACTTGAATGAGCTACGCTTCATTTTGCCCAACTCACATGCGGAACAGAGTGAGTCTTTTTCGAACCTCATTTCTGGTAGACCTTTGACCAGACCTTGTCTTTGTAGCTTCGCTATAGATCGGAAATTCTGATGAGACAAGCGTCGATGCCACGTCCATGATTGTGCTTTAGAAGCTTTGGCTAGTATACATACTGGACGTGTGGCAGACAGTGTAGGGAAATCTACATAGTATAGATTTCCATGGCGCTCAGCTTTGAAGACTTCGTAACCATCGTGATCTTCTAGATAGCAATGAGTGGTTGTGAAGCGAACTTGATATTGCATGTCACAGAAGTGACTGGTACTGAATAGATTGTGATCAAGTCCTTCAACATATAACACTTTTTGAATCTTCACAACACCGTTATCGAGCATCCCATATCCTCTGACGTGGCCTTCGGCTTCAGAATTTGCAAATCTAACTGCTCCGGCAGGCTCCTCCACATAGTTATGCAAGAGGTGCTTGAATCCTGTCATGTGGCGTGAACATCCGGAATCTATTACCCACAATCGACAGGCCTGCAAAAGAGACAATTAGTTTTGCTTAGGCACCCATATCAGGATGGGTCCTTCGCGGTTAGCATCAAGCAACTCAGGAATATCATCTGGTTTGACTTTCACTCTCCATTCATAACGCGGTTTTGGAACCCATTTCCAAACCATCTTAACATTCAATTCCTGAAAGTGCTTTTTAGAAGTAGGATTGGCAACCTTAGCACGATACACTTTTGGTTGTGTAGAAGAATCAGAATTAGAATTAGACTTAGAGTTCAGCTTAGCTTTGGTTTTATTCTTTTTGGACTTAGGAGGGGAGTAGTATTTGAATGAATTATCCCAACAGTGTTTGCAATAAAGATTCTTTCGAGCAAAATTCATAAACTTAGATTTATCGGAACAAATCTTACATTCATGTTTATCAAAAGAAGTACTATTTAAAATAACACTGTCTGTAGGACAACTACTAGAATTCAAACTATTCTTTTTATTCAAACTAAGATCTTTATTCTTCTTACTCTTCCCAACTCCATTTCCTCTTATATCTGAAACAGAAACAGGAACCTTGTTAGTCTCTAACTTAGAAGGTGGTTCTTTTCTAGTGCTCTTTGAAGTCTCACCCTTTTCAAAAATACTCGGTGGATATTCAGGACAGTCAGAGTAAGCAACTGTAGGTTTTGCAGGAGCATCAAATTCTGGATTGGTTCTTACCTTCCAGCTTGGATCATTTAACATCTGTTTTTCATTTGAAGCATTTTTAAACAAAGTAATTTTCAAATCGTTGATCTCAGTGCAAAGCTCTTGATTTATTTTTAAAGAATTTTCAAGTTTATGTTTGAGATCAAAGTTTTCATCTTCAACCTCATCAAGAGATTGTTGCAACATATCAATTTGCTTCATCAATTCAGATGTATTACCATCCACAGAATTTGATCCCTTTAAATCAGAAACAGGATCAGAGTCTGATGCATTCATCATATCAGAGAATATCTCAATAAACTCCGTTTGATCATTTTGAACACAAGATTCATCCATGGTAGCAGCAACTTCTTCAACCTCTTCAGGAAGTAAAGGTTTAGAAGCAATGGGAGTTGAGACTGATGGTATAGTAGATGGATCAACATCCGATTCATACTCATCAATTTTGCATGCAGTCTCAGGTAGAACTGTGTTGGTGCTCACTGATTCTTTAGAAGGTGTGGTAAATAGTGATTCAAACTCAGTAAATTCGCTCTTTCGAGTTGCATAGCTTTCGTTCAAATCACCATATGTAAAACCAACAGATTTAAAAAGATTTTGAGAATCAGTGTCACCAGACTTGTTCTTTCTCATTTCTTCTTGACCTTTGGTCTCTTCAGAAGGTTTAGGAGAACTTGCTTCAACAAAAGTAACGCGAATGTCAGGAATGGGTTTTATTGCGGAGCCAAATTTATCAAAATTATATAGGTGCTCCGGTGCCTTTTTCAAAATTTCATTAATTGGCACACCCAAACCTGGTTTAAGTTTGTAAAACCTTTCGTCTTGGAGTTTATTGGTCAACAGATTTAATGTCTGTTCAGTCTGACCTCGTTTCATGTTAATGTCCTCCAGTTGCTTTATTTTGGTGTAAGCTTCATTTCTTTCTTTATAACAAACTTCAAATTTGATTTGAAACTCACCCTTTTCAGCATTAAGATTCACAAGATCTGTTTCTAAACCAGATATTTTTTCTTTTAAAGACTCTTTTTCAGCTTTTAAATCATCTTTTTCCTTTTCCTTTTCTTCCACGACAACTTTTAAAATAGCATTTTCATCACGAAAGCTTAAAACAGATTGATGTGCAGAGCTAAGTTTGCCTTTCAGTAAAGCAAATTCATCTTTCATGCCATGTATTTGGGCCATTAAAGATTCAATAAGTTCATAATTTTCACTTACCTCAGAGTTTGCTTCATCGGATTGTGTCTCAGAGTCTTCATCGTCACCTTCCAGCTTTGCCATGTAAGAAACTTGGGTGAAATGTGCTTGCTCCTCGTCATCAGAACTTTGGAACAGCCAGTTCTCTTCTTCAGCCATTAGTACTTTTCCTTCTTCAGCTTTCTTGGCAATTAGTGACTTTCTTGAGTAGTACTCTGAGTTCTTCACTTTCTTGAATTTGCAGTCCCTTGAGAAGTGCCCAAATTTGCCACAGTTGTAGCATCTTCCTGGTTCATCCTTTCGCTCTTCTCGCTTCTCCTCTCTCTTTCCTTCTCTTCTATCTTCCTTCCGATCTTCTCGTCCTTCCTCTCTCTTTCCATGCCTCGGCTTGTATCGCATCTCAGACTTCTCTTTCTTGTATTCATCATACTTTGGCTTTGAGTAAAATCTTTTCTTGCCAAAGCTCTTCTTTAATTGTCTCGTAATGAGAGCCAAGTCTTCAGAGAACTTTTGAATGTCAGGATCTGAATCAACTTCCAATTCTTCATCACTTGAAACAGAGTCAGAGTCAGTAACTTCAGTAACTAAAGCTTTGGACGCCTTTTTCTTCGACCTTGCAGAGGATACAGAACCTTTGCCGGCTATGAGAGCCACAGAATCCTTCAGATGATTAGACTCATTATTCATAGATCTCACCTCATCCTCATGTTGAGCAAGAGTAGAGAAGATATCGGTGACATTTTCTCGAGCCATATTCTTCGACATCTGGAGGTTGATAGCAAAGTTCTTCCATTCTGGATTCAGATTCTTGATGAACTTGTAGTTTATCTCAGAAGCAGATTTGGCGATTTTGTTCCTCCGCAAGTCATTGAGAATAATGTTGTACCTATTATAGGTATCTAAAAGCAGCTCTCCTTCTTTGGCATGAAATCCCTCGTAAGCATTTATGCACAGATTCTGCTTAGCTTGAATAGAAGCTTCACTTCCTTCAAACTGCCTTGCTAGTTCATCCCAGACTCCTTTAGCAGTACTCTGACTGTCGACACGATTGTAGATGTCGTTTGGAATTGCCATCGTCAGATAGATTAGAGCTTCTTCTTCTAACTTGAGCTGGTCTTTCTGCTTTTCAGTGAAGAACTGAACAGGTTTAGGAATATCTCTGTCAGGGATTTCAGGAGAGGAATCTGTAGCAGGTTGACCCTTTACTGTGATCATTGGAGTTTTGGGACCTTCAATGATTATTGTCATGAACTCTCTGTTCTTGTGATTCAGAAACTGAATCATTCTTGTCTTCCACTGCTGATACTCATTTGCCACGAGGACAGGAGGTTTGACTTGAGAACCCATCGAGAGAAGCTGATTCGACATCTTAGCTGTACGGTTAGTAAATAGACTTTTCTGTACCAAGACAACCAACTAGATGAGATCGTTAGAATCAAAAGTAAAGACTACACTCAAAAATTTTCAGAGAAAATAAATTTCCAAAAATAATCAAATGCAGTCCTCGCACACAGTATAAAGCACTAATATCTATGAATAAAATACTGAAAAATTAAGAAGATTTTGATCAAGCACAAAACTTTGTCCCCCTTCGCAGACTTAGCACGCCCTTGCGGGGGTATGGGGGCAGCGCCCCTAGACAAAAAAAATTAGGCTTTTAGAGGCCCTGTTGCAGCTTGCAAAAATTTGTCTAGGACAGGAAAATGTGCTTCGAAGAATGAACTGTACCGGTCGAAGGAAAGACCGGAGTATGCAAGGCACCGGTCGAATGTCAAGACCGGAGTAACAGGTATCCGGTCGAATGGCAAGACCGGGAATACGAGTATCCGGTCGAATGGCAAGACCGGAGTAACAGTATCCGGTCGAGTGGGAAGACCGGAGAAACAATTATCCGGTCGAATGGGAAGACCGGAGAAACAATTATCCGGTCGAATGGGAAGACCGGAGAAACAATTATCCGGTCGAATGGGAAGACCGGAGAAACAATTATCCGGTCGAAGGTGCAAGACCGGATTAACAAGTATCCGGTCGAAGGACGAAGACTGGAGAAACAATTATCCGGTCGAATGGGAAGACCGGAGAAACAATTATCCGGTCGAAGGTGCAAGACCGGATTAACAAGTATCCGGTCGAAGTACGAAGACCGGAGAAACAATTATCCGGTCGAATGTTCAGGTCGAAAGACTATCAGATACGTTAAACTTGATAAGATCGGATAACTGATAAGACCGAAGAACACGATGAGTTTCTGGGATTCGACCAAGATCAAACCCAGAAACTTTAATCGACCGATAGACACAATTGAACACAAAAACCACAGAAACTTCGATCGAATGAAACACAAAAACACAAATAATCAATTACCAATCGACCGGATGCGATAACAGATTCATAAAATCGGATGAACAGTATTTTTTTTTCTCGATGAACAATAAACCTTTCGATGAACAGTAAATTTTTCTCGATGAACAGTACTTTTCTCGATGAACAGTAATATCACAAAAAAAAAATTGATTCTTTAGCCTCTGATACCAATTGTTATCCCAGTTTAATCTAGTTGGTAAACAATCAATCAAGTAATCAAGCAACACAATAATAATCAAGAGATAATAAGATTAACAAAACGTACCAATCCCTTGAATAAACAATGAAACCCTTGAGTGTTCTTGATACCCTTTGAATACAGAGAAAATACGGCTAACTATTTAGAAAATTATCAGAGTTCTTACAAGGTTAACCTAAAACTAAACTAATCAAAACTTTAAATACCCAGGCCATATGGGCTTTAACCTTAATGGGCTTTCTAATGGGCTTGGGCCCAATAGCTTAATAACTATTAACTTATTACATAATAAACCCTCTAATTAACTTTAACACAATTGCAGTTTAAACCCTTAACTTTAACATTAATCTTGAATACAATTATTTGATCCAACAAGTCCCAACTGCCACCACCACCAGATATGTGATGAGTCGTTTGTAGTTTTTAAACTCATTGAATTGTGTTGTTGGATGTTTAGAACAATATTTTAAACAATTGTTTGGTATTTCTGCCCGGAACAATGTATTGGGCAGTACGACATTAATTTATGACAATTTAGTTGTATTTTATGTTTTTTACAATTTTTAACAGTTCTACAGTTTTTACAGCTTTTAGCAAACAGATTTTTCCAGATTTGGTTTTTCCAAACTTGTGACGGATTTTCGGCGGATTAATCTGTCGGAAAATCAATAAATAAATAATTATTTAAACAAATAAATAAATAACATTGTATTTCTGGCGGATATATCCGCCGGAAGAATTCACCGAGAATCTTATTTTTTTATTAAATAATTTTTTTTGAAAGAAATTAAATAAGTTTTCGGAGGATATATCCGCCGGAAATTCGCCGGTATAATTTCGGTTAATTAGACAATTAATTAATTCGGGTCAAATATTGAAAAAACCTTTCCGACGGATTTTTGGCGGATGTATCCGTCGAAAAATCTTGATCCGCCAAAAGGGCCGCCGGAAATCTCTGGTTGCGGCGCTTTTTTTCCGACCGGCAAATCCATCGGAAATCTGCCAAAAAACACAGTTTATGGCGGATTTCCGGCAAATCCGCCAGAAAAAGGCCCTGTTTGGTAGTGATAACGACACAAGGTTGATATGTAGAGGTTTTCAGCCAAACGTCATCGATGTAGAAATAGATGTTGGTCAGCATTCTGGTAAGAGGGTATTTTTACCAATTATTCATTTATGCCCGTCTGAAGATGACATGTTCCTGTTCAGCTGAAGAGAAAAATTTTCCCATTCGGCTTTGTTTTTGTTATGACAATCAATAAAGCTTAAGGGCAAACAATTCCGATGGTACGTGTTTATTTACCAGAATCGGTATTTTCACACGGTCAACTTTACGTGGCATTGTCCAAAGGGGTATCACGTGGTACTACAAAAGTATTAGTGAAGTCTGCCAAAAAGTTCAATCAGGACGGAGTCTACATAGCAAATGTGGTTCATATGAACTCTTTTAACTGATTCAAATATGAACTCTTTTAACTGATTCATATATAAACTAAATAACTGATTCACATATAAACTAATTAACTGTAAGTTCATATGTGAATCAGTTAAACTAAAACAGATTCACATATGAACTAATTAACTGATTCTCATATGAATTAATTAACTAATTCATATATGAACGTATAGTTCATATGTGAATCACATAAGTTCACATATGAACTCGTCCCACGTATTTTACGAAACTACCCCTTTATCTTCTACAGACCACACAAAGAATTATCCGGTGATTCAAGGTCAAAGCTGCAAATGTTGATCAGATAAAGGGATAGGTCAAGGTCAAAGCTGCAAATGTCCCACGTATTTTACGAAACTACCCCTTTATCATCTACAGACCACACAAAGAATTATCCGGTGATTCAAGGTCAAAGCTGCAAATGTTGATCAGATAAAGGGATAGGATCATTTATCTATTTCTCATACATTACCATTTCTCAAATGAACCTAAGGCTATATATATATATATATATATATATATATATATATATATATATATATATATATATATATATATATATATATATATATATATATATATATATAGGGGTGAGTTATTATGCAACCTTTTACATGGTGCAACCTTTGCAACCCCTTTATCCACCACACATTTTACTTTTATTTTTTTTCTTTTTTTAATTACATAAAATATGTGGTGGATAGAGGGGTTGCACCATGTACATGGGTTGCATTTGAACACCCGATATATATATATATATATATATATATATATATATATATATATATATATATATATATATATATATATATAGGACAAATCAAATGCAAACCCTACAATTCCTACACCCCTTGCAAACCAATCTTGACCGTTGAACTCGTCAAGATTAATTTTCTTTTTTTTAATTTATTAATATCTAGGGATACAAATGTAATTTACAAAATAATTTTATTTAAATAATACATTAATGTTATTGGATAATAAGGAAAGTAATTAACTAATTCCTAAAATATAGAAGATTTTATTTTTTGACAAAAAATCAACAAAATCGTTTTTAAATTTACAAAATCAACAAAATCGTTTTTTAATATACAAAATCATCAAAATCAACAAAATCGTTTTAATCTACATAAAATCGAGATTCAAGTTTGCATATGTTCTTCACAGAATTCGATTGTAGCAAATAATTTGACTTATTACAGCGGTCGTTCTTCATAGATTACGAAACCATGGCGTGTGAAAGTGATCAAGTCGATGAACATCGTAGATGAAAGCACATAGTTGACGAAGATATCACACTCGAGGATAATAATGCAGAATTTTCTTCCGGTGAGATGCATGAGGAGGACACCACCATCGAAAAAGATGTTGTCGATGAAGCTAACGTGGATGACGACAATTGTAAGATAGTGTTTTTTAATGTCTTTTTAGGTATTGCATATATGCATAGTAGAAGAACATATCGGGGAACAAAGTTATTTGTTATATGTAATGATTCATTGTTGATTAATCAAAACATTCGATATATGTAATTTGCTATTTTATTTTTCCGTGGATATTCTTAGCAAATTGATATTTGAATTAATAAAGTCATGCATATATGAACATTCATATATGCACTGAATCACGAATGAACATGCACATATGTTGTTGGTTATGGAAGGTCAAGCACATATGCTAAATTTCATATATGCAAAAAAGTCTAGATTTGATAGATCATGCACATATGGGCACCATCATCTATCACCATTCATATATGTACGTGTGCATATATGAACATGCATATATGCACAGAGTCATATATGATCATCCATATATGATATTGTACCTATGAATAATTATTTGCTTCAATCGAATTCTGTGAAGAACATATGCAAACTTGAATCTCGATTTTATGTAGATTAAAACGATTTTGTTGATTTTGTATATTAAAAAACGATTTTGTTGGTTTTGTAGATTAAAAAACGATTTTGTTGATTTTTTTCAAAAAAGAAATCTTCTATAATTTAGGAATTATTTAATTACTTTGCTTATTATCCAATAACATTAATATATTCAAGATTCCTATATTACCCTTACTTGTCTATGTGAATTTCAGTTATGGAAACTTAGTTTGTCATATTTACATTTTCTACCCAATCTAATCTTAACCCTTATATTAAATAATTAATGGTCAAGATGAGTTTGTAGGGGTTGGACTATTTGTATGGTTTGTATCTGAAGGACCCTCATATATATATATATATATATATATATATATATATATATATATATATATATATTGTTGGGTCATCTGAAGATTTGAAGATGACCTCCCGATCTTCCATTTTATATCATCATACTTAGAATATTTTGAGGTTCTTTTAGCAACTTGGTTTCTATACAAATGTTCGGTAAAGTCGAAGATCAACCGAAGAAGACAAAGAAGGAGAACATCTTTCAAAGCGGATTGAAGATAGACTCCTCAGCCTAAAGCCAAGTATGCCCACTTGATCAACACCATTGGCCAGGATGGTGCCGATCTCAGTCTTCAGGAGCTGAAGACCTCTTCGGCTGAAGACCTCTTCGGCCGAAGATGTCTTCGCCGAAGACATCTTCGGAAGCCGAAGATTTCTCAATCTTCAGAAGCCGAAGACTTCTCAGTCTTAGGAGCCGAAGACCTCTCAGTCTTCAGGAGCCCGAAGATCTCTTCGGTAACCAAAGACTTCTTAATCTTCAAGGCCTGAAGATTTCTCTCTTCACATTGTACTTTTCTGACAAAGTATATTTGTGATATCTTGCATTGACGTGGACCTCATTTGAAGATCAGATAAAGTAAGCTTTGTCTCCTACACCATTTTAAGGAAAGGTCTACACCATCCTACAGGTCAACACTTCAAGCCAAAACACCTCAAGACAAAAGGTACATCCTGTACCTTGCTGAAGACCTGTGTCCATCCTTTGCTCAACAGGTGTCCCATGCATTTAATGCATGAGGCACTATATATATGGAGGATGCTTCAACATGCAAGACATCCAGTAACCAGCTCTCAAGCATTCAAGCTCTCTAAGTGCACTGGCATTCTCTCTCTAAGAAGTTCTTATTGTTTTCTAAGTGTTTTACAATTGTTCTTCATTTCTCTTTGTGTAAGATTGTTTGAATAGATTTCATCTATTCTCTTCCGCAACAATCAAAAGTTTTCTATGTGTAATTCTTGATTTCAAATCAATAAGAATTAAATTAAGTGAAAAACTGTGTGTATTGTATTCAACCCCCCCTTCTACAATACTTCTTTTATTTACTTACTGCTATTTGGGACCAACAAGTGGTATCAGAGCGGTTTAGTTTAACACAATAAACTAGATCCGTGATGGCAGCCTCTTCCTCTTCTTTAAAAAATGATTCTTCTCAAAACTTCAATGCTGTTTCATACGACAATGGCTCTATAGCCAAACCACCAAGGTTTAACCCCAATAACTTTTTCTTGTGGAAAAGTCGTATGATACTCTTTCTAGAAGGAGTTGACAGCAGATATCCAACTATTTTACATGAAGGTCCTTTTATTCCTAGAGTTTGGGACCGATATAATGCAGACAAGGGAAAAGCTGATGAGGACTCTTCTGAAGAAGAAAGAACTTCAGCTAATGGGAGATACATTCTAAAGGACCCCATTAAATACAATGATGAAGACAGACGTCTTATAGCTCTTGATACTAAAGTCAGAGCCATCATTGCCCTCTCTCTGCCTGATGAGGTCTATCATTCTCTTGTTAACCTTTCTACTGCAAAAGAAATGTGGTCCACTCTGTGTGTTCTTTATGAAGGTACGTCTGAGGTGAAAAAGAGCAAAAAGATTGCTCTTGTAAGAAAGTATGAACTCTTCTCTCATGAGAAGGGTGAGTCTCTCTCAGACTACTACAATCGCTTTAATAGTCTTCTCAATGATCTTAAACTTGTGGGTCGCATATATGACAATGAGGAAGTCTTGTGCAAGTTCATGGACTGTCTTCCTGAGTTTTGGGAAAACATCTGTACTTGTATCAAGTCTACCAAGGATCTTGACTCTATGCCTCTCACTGCCTTGTATGGCACCCTCTTCAACTATGAACAGTCTAAACTGCTTAGGAAGTCATTCACAAAAGACATCAAAGGCTCTTCTCTAGCCCTTGTTGGTGAATCTTCCAAAAGTACTATGTGTGTCCCTAGGATCACCTATCCTTCTGACTCTGACAACGATAGTCAAGAGGACCCCAATGACCCTTCAGAAGTCTATCTCAGTGAGGCTGATGATGAAGGAGAGGAGACCTCTGTGGCTCAGCTGTCAGATGGTGTGGCCATGCTGGCTGGTTTTTCTAAAGGCAAACCTCACTTCACTTCTAGAAAACCCAGGTTTTCTAGAAAACCCTTTTCTACTCTTTCAAAAAATGCTTCCTCTGACAAATCAAATGAGGAATGTTACAGATGTGGGAGGAAGGGACACTTTGCTTCTGAGTGCAGAAGCAGGTCCTCTGATAAGTCTAGACTGCCTTCCTCCAACCGTACATCCTCTAGGTTTGTCAGAACCAAGTCTGATTCCTTTCAACCCTCTTTTCAAAAATCAAAAACTTCTGCTCCTTCAAACTCTGACCGTGCTGAAAAGTACAAGGCCAAATACAAGAGAGAGAAGGAAAGGAATGCTCTTCTAGCCAACAAAGGAAAAGGTCTTCTTGCCGAATCTCATGATTGGGCAGATGAACCAACTTCCGAAAGTGACAAGGAAATGGCCAACCTTTGCTTTATGGCTAAAATAGATGATGTTGATGATGGTGAAACCTCTTCCACCTCCATGGCTCTTGTGTCTGCTGAGTGCTCCACATCATCTTCTCAGGTACATCCATTTTTCTCTCTCTCTGATGCTGAGAAAATTGAAGCCTTTGACTCTTTGACCATTGACTTCTATGAAGCCAAGGATGCAAAGAAGAAGGCAAAGGCTCAGATAAAATCTCTTTCTTCTCAACTGCAAATCTGTCTTTCTCAACTAAAACACTTTGACAAAATCAAGGCTGAGCTTGAAGATTTGAAAACTATAAATTTTACTCTTGCTAAAGAGAAAAATAAACTTCTTAAAAAGTTTAAAAAGGAGCAAGAAACTGTGAAAAAGTGGACAAGCTCCTCCAAGAACTTAGAAAAGATTTTTCAGGATCAAATATCTTGTGATGACAAATCTGGACTAGGCTTCGGAAAATATGACCTTGAACCTCCTTCTGACACCCATGCTCCTTTCTCTCTTCCCTCATTGTATGAATCCTCTGAAGAGAACTATGACACCTCTGAACCTTTGGACTCTTCTGATCCCTCTAAAGATCTCAAGTTTGGAATGTTCATCAAAGCTAAGAGCATTGATTCACCCAATGAGAGTGAGGAAACCCAAGACTCAAATGACCCTTCTAAACCTATTACTGAGTCTATGTGTTCCTTAAAAATAAATGAGCCCTCCTCTTCTGAACCCAAACCTTCCAAAGTTCCTAAGCCTTCTTCAAACAAAATCTCTTTCTCCAAAAAGGGAAAATCTGTTGCCAATCTTCCTCCCCAAAAGAAACTTCCCAAGAAAAACTCAAAGAAACCATCTTCTCTTCCAATCCCCAGAGTTGTGATGTTAAATAAGCTAAATTCCAAGACACCCTCTTCTATTCCTTCAACTGACTCTGGCAAAGGTATCTTGGGTCCTAAGCCTCTTGACTTTCCTCTAACCTCCAAGGCCATGAAAGTCAATGTGACCAGTCATCACAAGGAATCTGGTCAAAGCTCCAAAAAGGTCTTTACCTATAGAAAATGTTATAACTGTGGTAATACCTTTCACCTTGCTAAGAATTGTCCTCTAGAGAGAATTGATAAAAATGCTTCCAAGGATACTTCTTCTCCTTCTAACTCAAAAGGACCCATTTCCAAATGGGTACCAAAGAACTGATTTTCTTGTGATTGCAGGGTCTAGGGCACCAACAAATCTGGTATCTCGACAGCGGGTGCTCAAGACATATGACCGGCAACAAATCTCTCCTTGTTGACTTCGTGCCTACCAAAGGTCCTTCTGTCACCTTTGGTGATAACTCTAAAGGAAGGACTAAAGGTTATGGAACACTCTCAAATGGTTCCATCACCTTTAATAAAGTAGCTTATGTTGAAGGCTTGATGCACAATCTCCTAAGCATAAGCCAACTGTGTGATCTGGGCTACAAAGTGATGTTTGAATTATCTTCATGCATCATTTTCAACGAAAAGATGGAAACCGTACTCTCTGGATACCGCAAAGAGAATGTCTATGTCATAGACATGGGACATAGCTCATCCTTCGGAACAAACATCTGTTTTGTCTCTGAAAACTCTGCAAAAAGATGTTGGCTTTGGCACAAGCGTCTCTCTCACCTCAACTTCAAGACTTTGAATGTCCTTTCAAACCAGGAGCTTGTTACGGGCATGCCAAAGTTATCCTTTGTGAAAGAAAAGCTGTGTGCTGCATGTGAGAAAGGGAAACTCACAAAATCTTCCTTCAAGTCCAAGCAATGCTTCTCCATCACTCAGCCTCTTCAGATGCTCCACATGGATCTGTGTGGACCAGTCAGTACTCCAAGCCTTGGTGATAGAAGGTACATTCTGGTTATTATTGATGAATTCACTCGTTACACTTGGGTATTTTTTCTCAGGTATAAAAGTGACACTACTGAAGAAATCATAAAGTTCATCAAAAAGTCTGAAGTGTTGAATGGGCAGCTGGTAAAATCTGTAAGAAGTGACAACGGAACAGAATTCAAGAACAGTATGTTGGATGACTTTTTCAATGAAAAAGGCATCTCTCAGAACTTCTCTGCCGTCAGAACTCCGCAACAGAACGGTGTAGTGGAGAGAAAGAACAGAACGCTATGTGAAGCTGCCCGATCCATGTTGAGTGAATCTCACCTCCCTACCTACTTTTGGGCCGAAGCAATCAACACTGCATGCTTTACCCAAAATAGGTCCATCATTGTGAAAAGACACAATAAGACTCCTTATGAAGTCTTTTATGGTAGAAAACCCAACATTGGTTTTCTTCATGTCTTTGGGTGTGTCTGCTACATTCTCAATGATAGAAAAATTTGGGAAAATTTGATCCCAAAGCTGACGAAGGAATCTTCGTGGGATATTCTCTCACTTCCAAAGCTTTCAGAGTCTACAATCTCCGACGGAAGTGCATTGATGAATCCATCCATGTCAAGTTTGATGACCTCAAGACATCATCACTCTCTTGTGATGATGAAGAATTGAACAGATGGATGTCCTCCTGTGTTGATGATGGTCCTCTTCCAACATCATCAGACATTCCCTACACAGTTCCCACTTCTATCTACCAAAACAATGAACCCTCTACATCTCATAACCCCTCTTCTCATCAAGAAAATGATCCTCAGCCTACCCAACCTCAACATACACTCCAAATCATCCCAGTCTCTCCATCTAACATCCACTCCTCACCTATACAAGCCGATCCTCCATCCATCTCTCCTCAAAATTTCCCTTCCAACTCTCCTCTACAAATCTCTTACCCTCCTCCTTTACCTCCTGCCCTCAAGTGGACAAAAGATCACCCCATTGATCAAATCATTGGTGATCAACAGGCTGGTGTACAGACTCGAAGAGGTGTTGGTAACATCTGTCTCTATGTTAACTTCCTTTCTCTCCTTGAACCAAAGAAAGTTGACGAAGCTCTAGCTGATCCATGTTGGATCACTGCCATGCAAGAAGAACTTTCTCAGTTCGAAAGGAACAAAGTCTGGAGATTGGTTCCTCGTCCTTCCAGAAAAACCATCATAGGAACCAAGTGGGTCTTTCGGAACAAAATGGATGAAGAAGGCACGGTGATCAGAAACAAGGCCCGACTGGTTGCACAAGGATATAGGCAAGAGGAAGGAATTGACTATGATGAAACATTTGCTCCAGTTGCCAGACTTGAAGCCATCAGAATCTTCCTTGCTCATGCTGCCTACAAGAACTTCAGAGTCTTCCAGATGGATGTCAAGAGTGCCTTTCTGAATGGGGAGCTAGCTGAAGAAGTCTATGTGAAACAGCCCCCTGGCTTTGAAGATTCAGTCCATCCTGACTATGTGTACAGGTTAGACAAAGCTCTCTATGGTCTAAAGCAGGCTCCTCGTGCCTGGTATGACACTCTTGCTGACTTTCTCCTAAAGAACAAGTATACAAGAGGTAAAATTGACAACACTTTGTTCATCAAGCAAACCTCAGGTAATCTTATTCTTGTTCAAATTTATGTGGATGATATCATTTTTGGTGCCACTGATGAGTCACTGTGTGATGAGTTTGCCTCTCTCATGAAAAGCCAATATGAGATGAGTATGATGGGGGAGCTTACCTTTTTCTTAGGACTTCAAGTTAAACAATCTTCAGAAGGAATCTTTATAAATCAAAGCAAATACATACGTGATCTTCTGAAAAAGTTCAATTTTGAAAACTCCTCTCCCATGAAAACTCCTATGGCACCACCTTTGAAACTCCATGCTGATCCGGATGGTGTATCTGTGGATATCACCAGCTACCGAGGCATGATCGGCTCTCTTCTTTATCTTACTGCGAGTAGACCGGATATTATGTTTGCTACTTGCCTGTGTGCGCGTTACCAAGCCAATCCGAAGGAATCTCACTTGGCTGCGGTTAAACGCATTTTTCGGTATCTGAAAGGTACCATGAATCTGGGTCTTTGGTATCCCAAAGACTCAGGTTTTGATCTAATGGGGTATTCAGATTCTGATTTTGCAGGCTCTAAGATTGACAGAAAGAGCACCACTGGCAGCTGTCAACTCCTTGGTGGCAAGCTTGTTAGTTGGTCTAGCAAGAAGCAGAACTCAGTCTCAACCTCTACCGCTGAGGCTGAGTACGTAGCTGCTGGAAGTTGCTGTGCTCAAATCCTTTGGATGAAGAACCAACTGAGAGACTACAATCAACTGTACTCTCATATCCCGATTCTGTGTGACAACTCAAGTGCGATCGCAATCGCAAACAATCCGGTGCTGCACTCTCGTTCCAAGCACATCGACATCCGGTATCATTTCATCCGGGATCACATCTCCAAAGGTGATGTCGAACTCCATTTCATCCCTACCGACCTTCAACTGGCGGATCTCTTCACCAAGCCTCTTGACGAAGCTCGGTTCAAGTTTCTTATCGGCGAACTCGGTATGTTAAATGCCGATGTTTAGTTTTATTCTCAAAAAAAAAAAAAAAAAAAATGAGAGAAAGAAAAGAAATCAACAAAAAAAAAATGAGAGAAAGAAAAGAAATGAACAAAAAAAAAAAAAAAAAAAAAAAAATGAGAGAAAGAAAAGAAATCAAAAAAAAAAAAAAAAAATCAGTATTCTTTCTTCTTTTCCTTTTTTTTTCTCTCTTTTTCCTCACACACTCTCTCTCTCTCTCTCTAAACCCCCTCCTTCGGCTCTCTCTCTCTCACCCACTTCTTTCCCTCCTTCGGACTCCCACACCCACCGACCCCACCCCTTCGGACTCCCACACCCACCGACCCCACCCCTTCGGACTCCCACACCCACCGAACCCCCCCGCCCTTCGGTCCCCACCGACCCCACCGACCCCCTCGAACCCCCTTCTCTCTTCGGCTCCCTTTCCTTCGGCCCCTCTCCCTTCGGCCCTCTCCCCCATCCCTTCGGTTCCTTCGACCTCCCCTACCCACCGAACTCCCAAACGCCCCTTATACCCCCTTTTCGGCTTCCCCTCCCCACCGAACCACCCACATCCCCCCTCCCCACCGAATCCCCCACCCTCCCCCCTTTTTTTAATTTTTTTTCTTTCCCTTTTTCCTTTCCCAAGATTTCTCACTCATCCCCTCTTTTCTCCTTTTTCTTACACCTCCTACTCCCTCTTCATTCCTTCCAAATCCTTCCATAATCTCTTCCCTATCTTTCCTATTTCCCATATTTTCTCCATATATCCCATCAAATCTTCTCTTTTCTTCCTATCCCTATAATATCTCCCATATTTACCTCCCTTTTTCAAATTCAAATTCACTTCCTTTCCTCTATAAATATTAACCCACTTTCATTTTTTTTACCATCCCTTCTACTTCTCTTCTCTCTTATTTTTCTCGTGGCATCTTCCACCTCTCCTTCCTCCAAGGCTCCCAAGAAGAATATGCCCTCTACTCCTCCCACTTCTCTTGCGGATCTTGTCTTCAATCCATGCAACCATGTTGCACGATTGGAGTGTGATCCCAAGCATAAGGAATTTAATCCTATTTCTTCCTTTCTTCAAAAATCGCCTCTTCGGTTTGCGTTGACAAAAAACCCGCCAAAAATGAGCAAAATGCTCATTGGGAATTTTTGGCTCACATGTGTTTACGATGCAACAACCAACAAAGTCTCCGCTTCCATTCTTTCGGAACCGACGTCTCCGGACATCACCTTCGGTGTCGAAGACGTTAGGCGGGCCCTTGCTCTTCCATCCTACGATTGTTATGACGCATTTCCTCTTGGCACCGAACATGATGAGGTGGTTGCGGCCTTGAACTATATTCATGGCGAAAATGATCGCGGTCGTGGCACTCTTCTCCGCCGGCATATGGGAGGTATCTGGAACTTCTTTTTCTCTCATATTATTTTTTGCCTGAGTAAGAAGACAAGTGGACATGATCAATGTCCATCCTACCTTACTCAACTAGCCCATGCTATCATGTTCCAGCGTAAAATCGATTACGCTCAGTATTTTTTTCACGAGTTGATCTCTGTCATTACACCGCCTAAGCGACCACATGTTGCTTACCCGCGGTTCATTTGGCTTATAATCAACAACTTACTTGCTGATGCAATTGAGGCGGACCATCGGGTCGTTTATGACTATCATTCCCCGCTTGTGACAAGACCCCTTCTCAAACGGGGTCCCTTGGCGACTGATAATCCTCTCCTTCCAGGTATGGTCTCCTTCATCAACTCTCCCGATCTACAGTGGGGAGATGCCAAGGACACTCCGGTGTCCAAAGGTCCCTCCTCTGTAGTGGACCCCTCTTCCCTCTCCCTAGTGACGCCTGCTAGCACTCACTCCTCACAGGCTACAGGCACCGCCGCACTTGCCCAAATGACCATACCACCGAAAGGACCTTCGGTGGTTGCCCAGGTCAACCTCCACACCTCAAAGCGGCGGCACTCTACCTCTTCCCCTCCCTCTTCTCCCAAAAGAAAGAGGAAGGTTTCTAGGGCCAACCCACATACTCCACCCACCGATTCTTCAAAATCGGCCGGTGTTGAAACTGTCCCATCCAGGCCCAGGGAATCTGCTACACCTACTGCCACCTCCTCTGTATCCTCTCCACAGGATGCATGTGAGACTTTCGGGGACCCTCACCTTCCCTCTTCCCCCTCCTCCTTCGGGGATGAGGATGACTTGGTCTTCTCCCCGGACCAAGGCTCTGACTTCTCACTGCACGGCCTATCACCCGACCATTTCATGGTCGACACTTTTGCACGACCCGGTGAGACTCTGGTCTTACCCAAGGCCAGTGTTGAGGGTATTTCACGGTATTTAGCTTACTTGCAACAGGGTCAAGACACGGTGACAACTCAAGCAGACCCTTCTACCTCCGCCTACCGCTCTCCTCCACATTCTCCAGAGAGCTCTTCTTCTCCTATGGCTACCTCCGCTGACGGTAGCTCCTCCGATGACTTATCTTTATCACCACAATCACCTGCTACCGATGCTCTCCTCCAGAGCAATGCATACTACGAAGAACCGTCTCGGATTCTTCCTCTTCCTCATCATCCACCAACGCCTTCACGGTGTCAGGCATCAGCTGCGGCAGCGCGAGACACTCCTCCTGCTCCTGTCCTTCCCCCAGAAATCCTAGCCGATATTCAGGAAGCTAACAAACAGCATCGTCTCATTGGTGCTCAGTTTCGCGAACATCAGAACGTTCTGGGCTCCCTCGTGAAGGTTACTTGCGACAAGTTGTTATCTCTTGAGACCTCAGTTGCTGCTCTTCAAGCGGCCTCTGATGCTCGTGATGCGGAGGTCCAGCGTCTTCAGGCAGCCTCACAGGCTCACAGTGCCATTTCCACTCAGATTCTTCAGTCTCTTCTGTCTCTTCATCAGCGGTTGGATTCTTTATTGGTTACTCCCCCGACAGCCGCTGAGGGGGAGAAACAACTAGTCTCTTCGGACATCGGCCGTCAGGGTTCCACTTCTGTTGTTTCTACTGATGCTCCAATTGAGGGGGAGCTACTTCCGGGACAAGGGATAGACAAAGGAAAGAAAAAGCTATCTGCTGATGAAGAGGCCATGCTTTCCCAACAACAAAAGGCTTCTGCTATAAAAGCCTTTGTTTGTGAAGCTGATCGACTAAAACTTCAACCTCCTTCTAAAGTTGACATCCAGCAAGTAGCTAAGCTTGATTCTGATGACATTCTATGGTACCGAAAATCTTTGATGGAACGAAAAGTGAAATCTAAAATTGTTGAAGTAAAGTTTGGCACCTCCAAACGATCAGAGATAGATATCAGAATTGTCATCCGCAGAGAAGACGGCTCTCAGCAGGCTACCAAATTCTGCGACTTGGACGACTACGGACTTTCTGAATGGTATGAAATTTCTGAACTTTTATCCAAGTCCCTTAGTCGACACAAGCCTTCGGTCAAAAGGTCTCTGAACACTCTTCTGGAGAGAATGAAGAACATTGGCAAGAAGTACAAGCACTCTCATGATGAAGAAGTTCAAGTTGATATTCTAAAGCAGATGTGTCTCTCCTCCCCTCCACAAATCTCTCATTCTGACAAACAACACATCTTCAAGGATCTCGCTGCCAAAGGAATGACTCCCAATTCTCAAAATCTGAATCTGAAGATACCAGGTGGTCCGTCCTTGGGTCCAGGCACTGTGACAGGGCGTCCATACAAAGGAGTCTATTTCTTGGATGAGACGGAAACTAAGAGATTCTTCAGACATGAAGAAATATCTATCGCTCACACCGAGTTTCTGGTAGCCATTCTCTCTCTTATCCCCGTTAATTCTCAAGCTGCATTTCTTCGACATGACATTATGGGTGAACTTCATAAAAGACAGAAGAAGGAATGAAGCAATGCTCTATCTTACCTATGTACTTGTAACTTTTGCTTTGTTAAGTCATATTTAATACAAGTGCATTTCTTTTATTTAGTTTGTACATATACACTTCATTCTTTTATTCTTTTGTAAATGTCGGATATACTTATAAATCCTTATAAAAAAAAAAAAAAAAAAATCTATGTGAAAAGAACCCAAAAAGAGTAAATATGGGTCAAAATGAATTTATTCAGTACACTATTTGTTTTATTCTTTAGTATGGATGTCATCGTCAAATAGGGGGAGATTGTTGGGTCATCTGAAGATTTGAAGATGACCTCCCGATCTTCCATTTTATATCATCATACTTAGAATATTTTGAGGTTCTTTTAGCAACTTGGTTTCTATACAAATGTTCGGTAAAGTCGAAGATCAACCGAAGAAGACAAAGAAGGAGAACATCTTTCAAAGCGGATTGAAGATAGACTCCTCAGCCTAAAGCCAAGTATGCCCACTTGATCAACACCATTGGCCAGGATGGTGCCGATCTCAGTCTTCAGGAGCTGAAGACCTCTTCGGCTGAAGACCTCTTCGGCCGAAGATGTCTTCGCCGAAGACATCTTCGGAAGCCGAAGATTTCTCAATCTTCAGAAGCCGAAGACTTCTCAGTCTTAGGAGCCGAAGACCTCTCAGTCTTCAGGAGCCCGAAGATCTCTTCGGTAACCAAAGACTTCTTAATCTTCAAGGCCTGAAGATTTCTCTCTTCACATTGTACTTTTCTGACAAAGTATATTTGTGATATCTTGCATTGACGTGGACCTCATTTGAAGATCAGATAAAGTAAGCTTTGTCTCCTACACCATTTTAAGGAAAGGTCTACACCATCCTACAGGTCAACACTTCAAGCCAAAACACCTCAAGACAAAAGGTACATCCTGTACCTTGCTGAAGACCTGTGTCCATCCTTTGCTCAACAGGTGTCCCATGCATTTAATGCATGAGGCACTATATATATGGAGGATGCTTCAACATGCAAGACATCCAGTAACCAGCTCTCAAGCATTCAAGCTCTCTAAGTGCACTGGCATTCTCTCTCTAAGAAGTTCTTATTGTTTTCTAAGTGTTTTACAATTGTTCTTCATTTCTCTTTGTGTAAGATTGTTTGAATAGATTTCATCTATTCTCTTCCGCAACAATCAAAAGTTTTCTATGTGTAATTCTTGATTTCAAATCAATAAGAATTAAATTAAGTGAAAAACTGTGTGTATTGTATTCAACCCCCCCTTCTACAATACTTCTTTTATTTACTTACTGCTATTTGGGACCAACATATATATATATATATATATATATATATATAGAGAGAGAGAGAGAGAGAGAGAGGTGGGTTTATACGAGAACATCTATTTAATAAAGGGGGTTTGTTAAGCCTACCCCCTATTATCCCAATACCCCCTCCTACTAACTATGTTTCCTCACATAATTAACACCATAATTGGTTGTTAAACCAATTTTTAAAAGATTTTTAATTTACATTTACAGTTTATATCCCTATAATTAGTTAATTAGTTTACTTTATACCTTTTACTTTTCTAATTTTCATTTACACCATCACCATATTAATACATATAATCGTATATTAACTAAAATACGTTAAAAAAATACGTTTTAATTTTAACAAGTTACACCATTACAATCGTCTCTTCGATACCTTCGAAATGAGCTCAATATTGAATATTTTTAGATTTAATTATTTTATTATATGTGATCTGTAGCAAACGTCGATTAATTGTGGATATCAAATATGATTAATTGTGGAAATCAAAAATGTCGATTATTTTGGGATATCAAAAATGTCGATTATTTTGTGATATCACATGTCGATTAATGATAACAGAATCATTCAATATATATATATATATAGGGTTGGTTTCTTTTGCAACCCTAGTTTTTTGTACAATCTATGCAACCTAATCTAGACCATACAATTAATTCATCAACTTCTTCATGAACACCTGAACATGAATCCACATTCGTTATTTTTAATCCCATTTGAAAGTTGTACAGTAAAAAGCATGGTCATCATGTTGATCATGTATCTACCTAAAAATATGATCATTACATACATTTGATTTATTGGGTTTTTTGTGATGAATTTTTGTAAATTAACGAAGAAAAAATAGATTTTCCAAAAAAGTTGTACAGTAAAAAGCATGGTCATCATATACATTTGATTTATTGGGTTTTTTTTGTGATGAATTTTTGTAAATTAACGAAGAAAAAATAGATTTTCCAAGAAAGTTGTACAGTAAAAAGCATGGTCATCATATACATTTTATTTATTGGGTTTTTTTTGTGATGAATTTTTGTAAATTAACGAAGAAAAAATAGATTTTCTAAGAAAGTTGTACAGTAAAAAGCATGGTCATCATATACATTTGATTTATTGAGTTTTTTTGTGATGAATTTTTGTAAATTAGTGAAGAAAAAATAGATTTTTCCAAAAAGTTGTACAGTAAAAAGCATGGTCAACATGTTGATCATGCATCTACCTAAAAATATGATCATTACATACATTTTGATTTTTAAATCAAATCAAATAATCAATTCAATTCCCTGATACTACGCACTGCTATATATATCTAACGTAATCGTTCGAATGAATTACTCTGCATCTTCGTCTCTCTTTCTCTCTCTCTCTCTCTCTCTCTCTCTCTCTCTATATATATATATATATATATATATATATATATATCAAAGTTGCAGATGACAAACATGGGAGAAGATATGACACCAACATCAGAATTTGCCACCAACCAGGTACAATATTATGATAACTATCACTTATTTTAATTTTAACTTACGGGTACAAGTGAAGGTTATAACAAAATATAATAATTCCAGGTGTTCGAATCTCGAGAAGAAATAACTGACTGGGTGCGTAATGTGGGACGTTCGGTTGGTGTCGTTGTTGTTACCAAAAGATCAAAGGCTAAGCCAAATGGAGGAGATGTTTATAAAGTCGTGTTTATGTGTGAACATAGTGGGGTTTACAAATGTGACAAAATTTCGAGTCGTCATACTGGAACAAGAAAGTTTGGTTGTCCATTTGAGTTGATAGCGCTATATTCATCTAGGCATCGTTGGTGGACGTTGAGGGTTGTGTGTGATACACATAATCATGTCGTTGCACAATATATGGAGGGTCATGCATATGCAATGCGGCTGAACGAACCTGAAGTTCAACTAGTTGAAGATCTATCAGCCCAACATGTCAAGCCACGATACATTTTATCCACGTTAAAGGGTAAATATGTAGAAAATGCATCTACGTCAAGAACAATATACAATGAAGTTCAAAAGATTAAGACAAGAAACGAGGCAGGAAGACCAAAAATGCAGGTTGTTCTAGATTTTTTTGTTGAAAAAGGTTATGATTTTGACACTCGTGCAAATAATGAAACAAACGAGTTGGAAGATTTATTTTTCATTCATCCAAAATCATTGGAGCTTTGGCGTGCATTCCCACAAGTGTTGGTCATCGATGCCACATATAAAACAAATAGGTACGGGAATATGCATGTGTATTATATTAATGTATAATATTATTATTTTGTTTAATATTATTATTTTGTTTATTATACAGGTACGATATGCCTCTTCTTGAGATAGTTGGTGTAACATCAACAAACAAAACATTTTGCATAGCATTTGTTTTCAAGCATCAAGAAAAGGTATCTAATTTTATTTGGGCATTAGAATGTCTAAAGTCCAAGATATACGATAACTTTTACCCGGGTGTCATAGTCACAAACAGAGAGTTGGCTTTGATTAATGCATTCAAAGTGGTATTTCCGGGTGCTAAAAATTTGCTTTGTAGATGGCACATCTATCAGAATATTCTGAAACATTGTAGAGCATCGATACACGAGTCTCAATCGTGGAATTCTTTTCATCAAGCATGGGTACAGTTACTTGAATCTCCAAATCAATAATGGTACACGTACAATTTGGGACAACTCCAAGAAAAGTTACTCAATTATCCAGGTATTTTTTGTATAAAAAGTTTAACCATTATTACTAAAGATATTGACGTATATTTGTTATATTTTTAGGGGTTTTAAATTACTTGGAACGTGTATGGTTGACGCACTATAAGAAAATGTTTGTATCTACTTGGGTTGATCAATTTTTAAATTTTGGACATTATACAACAAATAGAGTTGAAAGCCAACATTCAAAATTAAAAAAATATTTGGAGACTTCACAAGTGGATTTAAAAATAATTTTATCTCATATTCATGTTGTAATTCAGTCACAAGACACATCGATCAAAGCAAGTTTCGAAATGAGTAAAAGTATTAGGAAACATCGATTTGAAAAACCACACTTCAAAAATTTGTGGGGCTTTGTTTCATTTTATGCACTTGATATGATTTACAGTGAACATGAGCGGTCTTTCAAGACTAACGTATTTTCTGAAAATTGTGGTTGTAAACTGCGTACAAGTCATGGGTTGCCATGTGCGCATGAACAAGCAATGTATACATGTCAAAACATATCCATTCCACTTGATGCGATCGATGTATTTTGGAAAACACTTGATTTTTCGCCACGTGTGTCCGCACAAGATGACGATATTCAATGTGACGATGAAGTTCATATGTTTAGAGAAAATTTCAATAAACAATCAGTTTCTGATCGCAAAAGCTTGTTAAAAAAATTAAAGGATATAATAATGCCAGAAAAAACGTTGTTTCATGAACCCTCGGCTCATAAAACCACTCGTGGACGTCCTTCTCTAAAGAATCAAGCTCAAAAGAAAAAGATTATTGAAGACCCTCGTAGACGCAGTTGTTCTAACGCGCCAACATTTATCAACTCTGAAGATTTTGGTCATCAAGAATCAGCGAGGCATAGCTCCCACTTCCAACGACAACCCACCCCTACAAATCCATATCTTGATCAAATCCCGAGTTTATTTCATCCATACATCGCACAAGTACAAGATATATTAGGCGATGGAAATTGTGGATTTCGAGCCATGTCTACTTGTTTCGGTGGTCATGAAGATGCATGGGACACTATCCGAACCGAGTTAATGGGTGAACTAACTGAGTATTTTGGTTATTACTATGAAGTGATTGGCAACGAGTGCCAAATAATTTACGAAGCGTTGGATTTTTTCAAGAAAGACGTGGTTGCACCACCTAGGCATTGGATCACTATGCCTGAAATGGGAATTCTAACTGCTTCAAGGTTCAATGTCATACTACATGTTCTCAATATGGAAGGTAGTGCGACATACTTACCATTCAGGACACAACCACCGTCATCATCCCAAGACGTGTCAATTGCAATAGTGCATGTTAATGGTAATCATTACATAAATGTGGTATTAAAAGGAGACTACCCAATGCCTACACTCATACATCATTGGACACGTCATGCACTTCCAGATGCAAGGTCGTGGATTATCCCATACAAGCGTAGATTAGATGCGTATGAAGAATATATAGAGCGTACTCGTACTCGTGAATATGTTGATTTAAATGAATAATAAAAGTTGGAATCTGTTGAAATAAAAAAAATACGCAATATATTTAGTATGTTTATTATCTTGATGTTAAAAACTTACGTTCGATGTAATACATTTTTTTAATCGATTAACCAATGTATAATATATGACATATAATAATATAATCAAATCAAACAATATTCAATATTGGGCTCATTTCGAAGGTATCGACGAGACAATTATAATGGTGTAACTTGTTAAAATTAAAAATTATTTTTTTAATGTATTTTAGTTAATATACGCTTATATGTGTTAATAAAATGTAAATGTAAAATGTAAAATGTAAAACTAAAAGGTATAAAGTAAATCTAATAAATGAGTTCAGGGACTAAAACTGTAATTATGAAATATAATTCAATTTATGTGTGAGGGTAAGGGGTATACTTTATAAAAAAAATTGCAGGGGGTAGGGATATAAAAACCCTTTAATAAAACATGAGAACAACTACATACAAAATCATATATGATTCATGTACAAAATCATATATGATTCACGCGACTTTGGGTCACACCCAAAGTCGACCGCGTCCGTTTTTTTTGGGTTAATGTAAAATCACATTTGATTTTGTACATGATCGGTTGTTTTATTGTTTTCTTAAATAGTTAATGTTCTCGTTTGAACCTTCCTCTCTCTTTATTTATATATATATATATATATATATATATATATATATATATATATATACTAGAAGTGTACTCGCGCAATGCAGCGAGATACATCACGATTTTAATGTTTTATTTTATTTTTTTGTTGATTTACGGTACGATTTTGGATGGTTTTAAGAAAGTGATAATTTTTTTTTAATAGATTTGTTTAATTTAAGCTTAATAATATAATGTTTTTTATATAAAAAAATTAAGTATTTTATTAGAATTCAATGATTATCTTATATATTTTAATGACATCTAGAAAAAATAATCAATTACATATTTAATAATATAATTAAAACAAATTTATAGTAATATAATATATTAATTAATATTGATACATGGAAAGGTCTGCTGCACATACCAAATTGGTGGGTGTAGTTAGAAGCATGCAGTAGTAATATGTATCTTGTGCTTTGAAACTTGTAAATTAAGAGATTTTTAAATCTTGCATAAAATGATGATACCTTGTGCTTAATAATTTGTATTTAAGAGTTTTTTATCCGTGCTTTATAATATAGTATAGATATAGATATATATATATATATATATATATATATATATATACATACATACATGTGTTTTATAGTAGTCCCTATGTTGTTGAATCCTTCGGTGGAAGTATATTATGGAAGCCAATGGTCTTACAATCTCTGAAACCTGCTGATTTTCAACAATATTGTGGAAGTACATGTTTGATTTTCTATAATGTCAGGATCGAATTCTCAACAAGAATTAATTCTCAGAAACAATATCAAAGAAGTTTGCGGAATAACACTTTGATATTCAATGAAACAGTAAATCAATACAGAAAATATGAAGAACAAACTGTAAACTTGTATTGAATGCTTTGAAGTTACAAGATTACACACTCAACCTCAATATTGATGAACAGGCTCACCAATACGAATTCTACTTCTCTAGAATTAGGATCTATGCCTTGAGGTTAATTTTTTCACTAAAAGAATGAATTAAGTTCCGTGTATTAAACTATTCTAAACTATACTATATATATACTGAATACAAAAGATAAATACAATAAAATATCTTCAGTATATCTTCCATGTATATCTCTAAGCTTCCATGTATATCCTTTCATACGAATCTTCATCATGTAAGCAGTATTAATCTTCAGCAGCATTAACTTCCTTCTAGCAGCATTAACTACTAAGCAGTACTAACTACTAGCAGTACTAACTAGCTAAGCAGTACTAACTTTGTTCAAGCAGCACTAACTTTGACTAGCAGTATTAATAGTACTAGCAGTAGTAACACTCAGCAGTATTAACCTTTAAGTCTTCTAGCAGTAGTAACATTGAACCAGCAGCATTAACCATACTTGATGAATTCTTCAGTTCCCAACATATAACATTGTCCTAATTAGCCTAATAGAAATGCAATTGCTAATACAAAATGATAGGAAGGTTTCATTTAAAAACCTGCAATATTCATATGGTTACTAAGAATGGTTAAGACCACAGACACAAGGTTTCATTTAAAAACCTGGAGAGCTGGAACATATTCTTCTGCATAAGGGAAACAATAGTGGTTGAAAAGTAAAAGGACAACCAAGAAACAAAATGAATAAACAGTTGTTACCTTCAAAATGGATCACATAAGTCAGTAAACTAATGTATAGGAAACCTGTTCAGTTGACTATTCTTTTGTTAATTCTAATTGAAATTATATTGTTTGTCATACGAAGAGGTTAACTTTTTGAAGCTTTTGGCCTACTAAATGGGATCATATTATATTGTGCACAATATGATAATATGTGTATGTTCATAATGTGATAATACCAACAAAGGCATAAACTATGGTGTTCACATTATGATACTATAACTTTCATCAAGTCAATAAACCGGTGTCATAGTGATAAAAATTCAAATACTTCAACAACGAAACAAAAGTTCTTATTGAAGCATAATCAAATGATTGTTACCAAAGAATAACAACATAAATCAAAAACCATCGATTTAGGTTTCTTAGGTCTAACAAATACAAATATGAATACAAAAACACAAAAGAACAGATGAAATCATCGTTAGCAACTCACGTTGTACAAAAAATGATAAAATCACTTCATAAACAAAAGAAATCATCTGCACAAACCCAAATGATCTTAATTCAAGAAAAAGAACTCTGAGAGTTTAAGGTTTGATTCTCAATTAGTTTCACAGACTTTTGATTTTTTTAAGTAGAATCTTTTTCAAAACTATTAGTTATCTTAATCCGTTAATGGTTTACGAGTTTCTTGGTACGGCCAAATTTTCATTTATGATTATCCTATTTTTTAAATACCTCAATTGGCCCTATTATTATTTTGAAGGGAGAAAAGGCGAAATTTGTTTCAATTGAGTTTTAAAGATTTTATAATTAATATTTTATGTTTATTAAATATGTATCTGGTTGAAATAAGATCTCACGGATATCACAAATTACAGGGATCTCAAAAGAAGACCCCATATGTATGTGTGTGTGTATATATATATATATATATATATATATATATGCTTGCCGGTAATTAATACAATATGTATATATATAGACAGAGACAAAGACAAAGAAAATGATAGAGAATGAATGATGTGAGAATCATAAAACAGTGACAAACCAAAAAAACCTAGTACGTTATGTCTTATTTTACATGATTTTTTTATCTAATGCTAGAATTTAAGATATTTGTTAAAATTAATTTGATTGAATGCACAATATGTATGTTTTATATGTATTTATTTCACAATGTAGAACTTTTTACGTATTTTTTAGCAAAAAATACATCCAAAAACATTCTACATTGTGAAACAAATATATGTGAAATAATCACATTATGAAACAAATGTCTGTCAATCAATATATTAAATCCTAAACTTTGACGAAAAATTCATATGAAATAAACCTTAAACTAAATTAAAGTTCTCACGGTTTTCCAAATATGTGGGATTCTAATTTGTACAAACCACTCTATTGGTACAAACTTTACCGATGATTTTATTCATCAAGTGCCAAGATTAATTTGTTCTATTTATGAAAAATTCCTAAAAAACTCCTAAATTTTTTTCCATTATCTAATATGTTTTCTTAAAAAAAATCCTAAAATTCGGTTAAGAAATATAGTACAAAAAATATGAAAAAACTCATGATTTTATTGTTTCATTATTTCTTTAAATGAAAGAATTCATCATTTTGATTTTATGATTTTATGATTTCATGCTCTCGTGGATGGAAAAAAAAAACTCATGATTCTATGCTTTCATGGTTTCATTAATTGGAAAAGAAAAAAAACTCAATATTTTATATTTAAAGATTTCATGGTTTCATTAATGAAAAAAAATAATAGAAAATAGTATCCCAATATTTCATGGTTTCATGGAATGGTTTCACTAATGGAAAAAAAAACAAAGATGATTGCAGTATAGATTAGATTTTTTTTATACAAAAATAATAAAAAAAAATCCGTAATTAACAATATCCCAAAATATCAGGAAGTTGATCCTTGTCATAATAATCGTTTAAATGCTAAAAAGACGCTTATACCCTAAAAAAAAGACAAATTATATGATTGAGAATCAGAGGGTTGCAAAATTTGTATAAATGCAATGGTTTGCATATGATGCCTTCCTATATATATATATATATATATATATATATATATATATATATATATATATATATATATGTATATATATACATATAGGGTCAGGTTCAGGGAAAAATCTCAAAAAAACGAAAAACTGAGGAACACTTTGGTAGTCCTTCATCTGGACAGTATGTACTTGTGCATACACGTAATTTGTAACATGCATTTGTACATATGCACAAGTGCATAATGCACTTGTGCATTAAAACCAAAAAACAACATAATTTATATCTATGCACAAGTGCATACTGTCCAGATAAAGGGCTACCAGAGTGTTCTTCAGTTTTCCTTTTTCTTAAGGTTTTCTCTTGAACCTCCGTCTATATATATATATGATATATATATATATACATATATAGGGGTGGGTTCAAATGAAAACTCATTTTTCATTGTGCACGTGAGGACCAATCTTAGTCATTGATCAAAACTTAAAAAACTAATTAATGTTTAAAACATAATATGATTAATTGAGAAGTGATTAGGGACAAAATGTAATAACCATGACCAAAGTAATAAAGTTGGGAGTATGGGTGAGTGGTTGCTCAAAGCCTAAATTGTGGGGGGCTAGTTTGTAAATATGAATAACAGGGATTTAACCCTAAAGCAGTCATTCACCAACTTATTCCTTCTTGGAGGCGACTAAGAGATATCAAAGAGATTTGTGGGTGATAACCCAGTTTGGGAGAAATTGAAGAAGGAGGTGAGCTTAGAGGAGGTTCTTGTCTCCTATTCATCAATGTAATCCTTATTAAATCTCTTAATCTAGTTTTGATGAGATTTTTGAAGGAGCTATAGTTTATTTTGGAAACCCTTATCTGGGTTCTTCCCATATTTCTCATCTTTTGATTTGAGCGTAAAGAAAATGGGGTTTTGATTATTAAACCCTTGGTTAGGAGGCCTTGTGTGAGTTTCTCCTTCCTTGGAAGGAGCCCTATTTTCGATTTGTGCAAAAACCCCAAGTCTAGAACAATCGCTCTAGGGTCGGGGCTTGAGGGAACCCAGTAGTTGGGTGGTGGTCGCCCGGGAGTCGGGGCTTGAGGGAACCCAGGAGTCGGGTGGTGGTCTCCCGGGAGACGGGCTGGAGGGACCCGAGAGACGGGTTGGGGGGACGCCTGGGGGACGGGCTGGAGAGCACCCGGGGAGGCCGGGGGCCCATGATCCGGGAGGGCGAATCTAGGGAGGTCGGGCGCCCATGATCCGGGGGAGACCCAGGAAGGGGGACACCCGGGGAGGCCGGGGAAGCCCGTGATCCGAAGGGACTGGGAAAGGGCAAACGGAGGAGACCGGGAGCCCATGATCCGGGGGGTCCGGGAAGGCCGAATCCGGTTCAGGTAGGTCGGTCCGAAAGGGGGGTTTCTGGTAGTTTTCTCCAAGAAAAGACATTTATACTTTGATTTATTATCATAGGTTGTGGGAGCATTAGTGCAAGGAGGTGAGCAAGGACCAAATATGAGTCTTTCTAATTGAAAAAGTGTTGACTTGTGTTTATATTAAAACGCATGAGATATTATGAAATTGCATGTTGATATTTATATGAATTGCATGTTTTAATATGTTGTAAAAGTTGAGCTATTTTGTATGCATACAATTGGGATAGGGGTGTGTAACGGCTAAGTCGAAGGTTGTGTTCCGCCAGTGCTCATATCGGGGGTGTGTCCCATTTATGCCATGGAGGGTATGTTCCAGTTAAGGCAACATAAGACTGACACGTTGTCACAGGTGGTGTGACTTCAGTGTGTCGATTACATGTGTAGTCTTGCGATGGAAAGTTTAAATGTTATAAAGTGGAAAATTAGTTATAAATGCTTTTAAACTATTTTAAATGTGTTTGCGGTGCGATTGTTGTTGCTAGAAAGAACTCACTAGACCTTATGGTCTAACCCTCGCTTTTCAAAACTAAAACCATTTTTAGGTAAGGGGTTCAGTTAGAAGGTCGTTCAAGGGTTTTGCAGGAGGCGGTATCGTGATAGGGATTTGGAGGAAGCTCGATGTTCCGGTAGACCTATATTATCTTAGTTGTAGTCATATTTTACCGTTTGGGTTGTAATGCATTTTTTATATTAGTTGTTTTCGGTTTCGGGTTGTTACAGCTGGTATCAGAGCCATAGTTTAATGGATTTAGGTGACTGGATGGACCTAAACTTAAACTGTGGGGTAGGGGGACACAACTGAGATATAGGAATTCATTAAGGAAGATCTTGATCATCGAGAATCATGATGATGGTAGTGAGGACCCTCATGTAAGGCAAATTCAGAATTACATCTGGCCAATGTCATTATGAATTTACAGGTGCATGGGTATGCTCAATTACTATTGTTGAGATGATTGATTAGTGTAGTAGTGGCTGGTGAGTTCTAATATTGCAATAATAGAAATAGTTTTGGTATGTTATGTGAACTCGTTCATGGTATACATGTTAACACCTTTTAGGGTAAGTATCATTCGGGATGTGGATGATTCGACTTGAGGAAGGACTTCTTGGGTCCAAAAAGGAAAGAATAATTGATTAGAGGGGAGCTCTTAGTTTCTGGTGAGTCTCTATTATGGTAGTTTGTTATGTTGATCGATTGGAATCATGAGAGTTTCAACCCAAGAATCGAGTAATGGAAATAAGCCTTTTGACTCTTTAGTTAATGGAAGGGTAGCAAGGGTGGTAGAGAGATGATAGCAGTGTTGATTGGTAATATGGAGTAAGGATAGGATGAAAATGGGATATTGTTGGTTAGCATATTTGGGTCAAAGCAAAGACGCATGATTTATGAATCATTAGTCGCGGTGGTAACTGGTAGTTGGACATACAAGAATGTTAGGAAGCACTGGTGCCGAAGGTTTTTGTAAATGTGAGGAACCTGACTGGTCGGTCGGAAGTAGGGAGTATGTGATAAATTGTTGGGAGTACAAACGGTTGACCATGCTAGAGTGAATAGCCTTCATTGTAAAATGAGTATCATGCATTGAGTTTTCGAACAAGTTACATGAGTCCTTTATGTTATGACATATATATGCATGTGTGTACGTGTGCCTTGTGAGTCTTGTTTTGAAAATGAGTTGGCACGTGGAAACGTGTGTTTGGATTGAAAAGACAAGTTTATTTGCGTTGTGTGATAAATTTTGAACCTAGTGATTGGAGAATTATTTCACTTCTATTACAAATGAGCTAATTTTTTTTGTGGAAAACATGTCAACATTTGATCGCATAACTTTATAAGTGAAATTGGTACGGACTTGTTATTGTCATGCCAATGAGGGTGAGAGTCGACTGACTCGCTCAGTGTAAGTAATTTTTGCTGTATTTTTATAAGTCGCATGAGTAAAGTTTCATCAAAAATATTTTCATTTGTGCCAACATAGATTTTGGTTGGACAGGGTTATTTTCATCGTGGGGTTGAGAGTGAACGATTATCGAGGTCGTTGACATGGTTATTCAATTATGGCGGTGTGGCATCGTGTGTATTCAAGTTTGTTTCATACTGTGGTACATTTTAAATTTTCAAGTTTGTGTTGACATGCATGAAGGCTATGAACTCTCTAGGTCGTGGAAAATGTTGAAATTAAGGACGAGGGAAGGTTTTGAGAGTCGAATTGTGGCGTTTGAGCCGTTAATGGTCGATCCATGACCTTAGTGTTCCCTTTAGGGAAGGGCGGTGAATAACGAAAGTGTCGGTCGTTGACGTTAGGAATGTTCATGTTATGGTAGCTTACACTCTTGTTCGGTAACTCGAGATGTGGTTGTCGACGAGTGGTTATGTTTGGGGTGGAATTCGAAGTCGTCAAGATACTTCTTGTCGCAGCATGATGGATGATAAGTAGCGTTGTAGTACTTTAATGAAAGGTTATCGGTGTTGAGCCGGAGTTTTTGAGGTAGTATTATAATTAGACTATGTAGCAAGTAAGCCTGGTGCCTTCAACGTGTGAAGTCAGTTGAGCCCAGAGTTAGTTGTGAAGAGATGGATGAAGGAGGTTCCTTTGGGAATCCTTGTTGGTCGAAGATGTTAGCTCCAAATCAATGTATAGAAGTATTGAAAAATAGGCTAAGTATAGAAGCTTCAAAAGACTGCTCAAAATCATCAAGTGTACCATAGAAGTTGCAATGCTCAGAAGACTCTGTCGACCATCTACCTAGAAGATCACAATCAGAAGACTCGACTCAGACCACAGAGCCTCTGTGATCCCTCACAGAGCCTCTGTGGTGGCAAACCTTTGGAGATGGAAGACGAAGATTACAAGACAATGGTTCAAGACAAGATCACGTGCAGAACACGTGAGCCTGCTGTACGAAGATTCTAAGGATCTCTTGTGCGCGTCCCACGTTGTTTTACTTTCCAGGTGGCATTCCTTTTGTGGAATGTCAGCCTTTGTCTTGTACTATTGCATGATCCTCGTCCTATATGAGGGGACCACTTTCTGTTTTGAAAAATATGCGAGCACACACTAATCTGAGAGCATCCTGTAATTTCTGTGAGCATATTTGCACACACAAGTGCATGTTCTTGGTGTAATAGCAAGTTAATGAAACAGATTCTTCGGCAATCAACTCTTATTTGTTTTATGTTTCTGATTATTACTTGCTAGTGTGTTTACTACCATTCAAAGACTATATTACTACATTATAAAACGCTTCCGCACTCTAAATCATCTGTTTTGTGTAGTTTATAGTTAATCATCGTATAGAACACTACTTTTGGGACCAACAATTGGTATCAGAGCTGACTTTGATCCTTAATATCAAAGGATCATGTTCTATACTTGATTCTAGTGTTCTTGGTAGTAGTTTGAGTATGTTCTTCATCATTCAAAAGAATATACTCTGTTTCTGGGTTTGTTTCAACTAGTTTGATATAGATTCAAAAATAGGTGTATTCTAATCTCTAGAACAGTTTCAAAGCTTGTTGGATAGTTATCAATACCTCTCAAACCAAATACTCATCATTTTGAGTTCATCTTCATCCCTATCTACCTTTCATCTCACACTCTGTTTTTGATTTTTTCTTTGTCACACTGAAAATGGCAAATGCAATTAACTTCTTCAGTTCAGGTTCTCAATCAAAACCTCCTACTCTACTCAGGGATGCATATCCCCTGTGGAAAATCAGGATGGTGCACTTTCTTGAAGGTGTAGATCCTGGTTTGGTTGAGTTTCTCCATAACCCTCCATACATCCCAATAACCACTGTCCCTCGTGTCCCTGCTACTGCAAATACTCCTGAAATCCCTGAATATCAACATCCTAAGCCTATAGTTGAGTGGACTGAACAAGAGAGTTCTCGACATGAACTTTCCAAAAGGGCCAAAAGGCTGTTTATCATGGCCATTCCAAACGACATCTTTCACTCTTTGGATTCCTGTGAAACCTCAAAGGATCTATGGTTAGAGCTTGAGAAGCAACTTGAAGGTGGTGCTAAATCTCTGAAGAACAACAGAACTTTATGTATCAATGAATACTTTGCCTTCAAGGCTTTGTCGGGTGAGTCCATTCAGAGCACTTACAACATATACAACTCCCTGATCAACAAATGCAAAACATATGGTATCAACAGAACCCCTGAAGAGAATAATGTCAGGTTTCTTCAGAGCCTCAACGATGAATGGCTTTATTTAACCACGTCTATGCAAGGAACCCTGGACCTTGATGTTTGATCCATTTCTGATCTATTTGGAACGTTGATAAGACAAGAAAATCGAATCTCCATGTTAATAGCTCTAGTTGGTGGACCTCTGGCATTGGTAGGAAATGCTACAGAGGTCCAAGATAAGGGAAAGAAGGAAAAGAAAGCAGAGGATGTCCAGAAGAAGAAAAAGAAGAAGGTACTATGGCAGAGAGTGATGGTGAGGAAAGCTCTGAGGAGGAGATTGATATGGCTTCAATAGCAAAAACTCTTGCTCTTATGGCCCGAGAATACAACAAGGGTCTCAAGAAAAAGCCTACATACAGAGGAAGAGATGACAGAGGAAGAGGATATGGTGAACCGAGGAAGTTTGGAAAAGAAGAGCATGATGAACCAAGGCAAGAAGATAGAAGAGATGAGACGAGTGGTGGACAGAAGATGGACGGCAGAGGTGGAGATAGCGCTCCCCAACAGAATGATGGTTGCCTTAAGTGTGGGAAGCTTGGGCACTATGCGGCAGAGTGCAGGTCAAACGCCATCAAGGGCAAACCTGTTTGAGATGCTGCTTTCTTCAAAATGAAGGCAGAATACCACACTCAAAGGTCCCTGATGGCTGAACAATAAAATCTTGTTACTGACGAATCCTCTAATGAGGGGTACAACAATTCACTCTTCTGTGGCATGGCAGAAGTCAACACCTCTGACGGTGACAGTGAGGTATCCGCTTCTCACTCATCTTCATATGACTCTGAAAACGAATTATGTGAACATCAAAATGATTTTCTTTCTTGTAAAAACACTTGCTCAGAGCTTGAGAAAAATCTTGCCTTCTTTGAGCGAGAAGCCAGACTTCTCACTCAAGAAAAGGATAAGCTCTATCTAGAAAAGAAATCACTTATTTCTGAACATAATTCTGAGAAGAATGTGTTATAAGAAAAGGTATGTAAACTTGATCAAGCTCTAAAATAAAAGATTAAAGAGCTAAGGAACAATGAGAGTGATAGATTAAATGCAATATCTTTAAAGAACTTTTTCCAAAGAGAGAGAGAAGTCCTTCACCAAGACTTGTTCGACAGAGATCTGATCATTAGGAAATATCAAGATGCACAAAAGGTGCAGGAAAAAGTAAATACCCAAATTGGTAGAAGGGGTATAGGGTTCGATGATACTGACCCCTATACTAGGAATAAAAGAAACAAATCTTTAGCAAACATCTTCTGCCCTGGGCAATTTTTAAAACCAAGTCTTCCAAATTTGATGTCCACATTTAAGAGGCGCATAACCTATGAAGGACCACATCTGAGGAAGCCTCTGCAGATGACAAATGTATGGTATGAAAACAATGATTTGTCATCATCACTCTCCGAAAAGAGAAAATCCATTCCAAAGAAATATCTGTCTCAAAAACAGATAGGGCTCTTCAGATTTGGTCATCTAGAGACACAAACTCAAATGGCCTTTGTGTGCATGATGAGTCTAGAAAAGGAACTATCCTCTGAGGCATCAGAGTTTGTGCCATCTTCTGTGGAAGAAAAGCTCTTCAAAAGATTTTTGGAAAATGACTTAAGAAAAACATATGAGAACCACTTTCTAAACCATGTTGATATAACCTCTGAAGTAAAAGAAATCTTTGAACAAGATTTGTTGAAAAGTCTAAGTGTTCATGTGAGTTCTGAAATCAAGATTCCTATTGCATATTCACAAAATAAACAAGATTGATTCACAATTACCTGTTTATTTCAATTCCAAATTCTCAAACGATTACAACAGTTCTTGACTTTCTCTCACTAGACTTCTCTCTCTCTCTCTCTCTAAAACTCTCTCTCTGTGAATACATATCTGAAAATTCTCAACTAGACACCTTTATTAACAAGAAAAACAAAGTATTTAAACCTACAACTAAAATACAAGGAAATACAAATACAATACAAAGACTTTGATTTTTTATTACAACAAGACTTTGACTTTCACTGAGAGTTGACTTTCTCAGCTTTGACTTCTTGAACTTTCATCTTCAATCTTTATGATCTTGAATCCAACAAATATTTTCTCTTAAATACAGTTGTAGCATTTGATTAGATCATTAGCTGGCTTTTCAGCACCGGTATAATCATTCACATATTTCTTTCTTTCTTTTGGTTTCTTCTCAACAAATCTGTTTCCTTCTACCCTTTCTCTGTGCTCATGGTTCTTGGAGCCAGACGAAGAGTATCTCTGAGAATTGGATCCCGGCTTCTTGTAGAATTTCTTTTGGAATGCTCGGGTCAGTAATAGCATTGCTTGCTTGAGACTTTCTCCATCATCTCCATCAGATTCGGATTCTGATTCAGAACTGGTAATAACTTTCTTCTTTTTCTTCTTCTCTTTCTTTTCTTTCTTCTTCTCTCCGGCCACCAATGCTATGGGATCGGGAACTTTCTCAACTTACTTTTTCTCAGATCTTTTCTCTTCCACTTCTTCTTCATTCTGACGCAACGTCTCATACACCTCATGTAACGGAATGTCATTTAGATCATTCATCTATTTCATCCTGCGCGTATGTTTCTTCCATTCAGGTTGCAGGATGCTTAGGAACTTGACATTGTTCTCGATCTGCTTCTTTTTCACTTTGTTCTTGGACAATTCATTTAGAAGCAGGACAAACCGCTCATAGATGTCTTCTAAGCTTTCATTCTCTTTTGCTTTAAATTCTTCGTAGTTGTTAATGCAGTTAGCTACTTTCATCTGATTTCCAACTTTCGATCCCATCATCATCTTCTGAAGTTGATCCCACATCTTCTTAGCATTTGCCTTGTAACTGTCTATCTTGATGTATATCTCGTTCGGAATGATTTGAAGAAGTAAGGATATTGCTTGTTAACTGCTTTAAAACGGCTTTTCTGCTCCTCAGAATACTGTGCAAAATCCATTGGAACCGTTCTTATCTTTTGCTCTTTGTCCACATCACCATCCTCACTGTCATATGAATCGTTATCAGGTATCTGGACAGTAGGTGGTACCATAGGACCCTCCATGATTGACAAAAGAATGTTTTCTCCATTTTTGTATCGGTCCACGAAGTCAAGAAATCTGTCCTTCCACTGCTCGTATTCCCCTTTAAACAGAACCGAGGGCTTGACATCCGTGTCAATTGAAAGAGCGTCCTTTGAAGTCATCCTGTTTGTACCTGTTTAAACAAATATGCAATAAGAAACTAGAAACTGATCGTTAGTCCAATTATGAAATCACAAGAAAAATACAAGAAATCTTGAAATATAGAAAAATCAGAAACTCAGAAATTTTGACTAAGTGTTAAAACTCGCAAAGCACTATAGAAGCTTAAAAACACGCAGAAGCTTGAAATTCGCAAGTCACTATTCACTGATAAACTCGCAGGCTTTAGCTTGCGTGTTTATGAAACTCGCACGCAAAGGTTTGCGTGTTTTGGCAAACTCGCAGATCGCTGAAACTCGCAGAAGCCTAAACTCGCAAGTGACTGTTCATAAAGAAACTCGCAGATAGAGGTGTGCACGTTCCCTGAACTTGCAAAACACTACTTGCGCGTTTGAACAAACTCGCAGATCGATGTAACTCGCAGATCACTATTCCTCATAAACTCGCACGCTTATTCTTGCGCGTTTGTAGAACTCGCTAAGGTCTAGGTGCGCGTTTCAATACTTAGAAAAATATCCCCAATCTTCAAACTCGCAGACTTCGATATGCGCGTTTCTAGAACTCGCAGATAACCCTCTGCGCGTTTTGTCCAAAAACCAATTAATTTCGACTTGCACGTTTTTCTGATGAACTTGTGCGTTTCGAAGATCTTGCGCGTTCTTCCGTATATCGACCAAAATTCTATCTTTTCTCACAGATTTCGATTCAAACCTTGTCCAATTGACTTGAAACTTTGTAGGGATGCTCGATTTCAATATTAGAACAAATTACAATGCAAGAATTTCAAAGACATACGTTCAAAATACAAATCGATCGATGATACAGTGCTTTTGAACTCGTGACTCAAAACTTGACAAAAATTCAGAAATTCGCGAAAATTACTGTGCAATTCTTGAAATTACTTATACAAACCCATTCTTTTACACTTATCGATTACTAAGAAACCAATTACAACTCAAAATTCACATTAAAACTCAAAAAATCGAATCAAACGATGAACACAGTGTCGAACCATTTCTTGATATGATTTCACTTTTGGATTTGCTCTGATACCAATTGTGAGTCCTGAAATCAAGATTCCTATTGCATATTCACAAAATAAACAAGATTGATTCACAATTACCTGTTTATTTCAATTCCAAATTCTCAAACGATTACCACAGTTCTTGACTTTCTCTCACTAGACTTCTCTCTCTCTCTCTAAAACTCTCTCTCTCTCTGTGAATACGTATCTGAAAATTCTCAACTAGACACCTCTATTAACAAGAAAAACAAAGTATTTAAACCTACAACTAAAATACAAGGAAATACAAATACAATACAAAGACATTGATTTTTTATTACAACAAGACTTTGACTTTCACTGAGAGTTGAGTTTCTCAGCTTTGACTTCTTCAACTTTCATCTTCAATCTTTATGATCTTGAATCCAACAAATCTGTGCTCTAACAGGTCCTGAAGTGGTCCCTTGAATACTCAAAAATCTAAACACTTCTAAGGACACTAATGATGGACAAGGCAACACATGTTTAGAAAATTACGCCTCCATCCACAGAGATTTTCTTGATTCAGATTATGAGTCATCCTCTGTCGATGAAGAGACTAGTTATGTGGAACAAGAAATAGTTCCCTGTACTCTGGAGGAATATAAGTTATCCTCTGGCATTCCTAACAGAATGACTACTCCCAAAAGGATAACTACAGGTGTACCTATTTGCCCTGATTTTCTGGATATGTGTTTACAAGTTAAGACTTCTCTTGAGCTTGAAAAATTAAACAAGGAAAAGATTTTGATCTCTCAAAAGACCAAACTCCAAAGTCTATAAAACCATTTCAAGAAAAACTCACTTGGCAATAGAAAGGAAAATGACTCAAACTTGACAAATTTGATGCTTCTGTGGCAGTGAATGCAAGGAAGGAAAGTTACAAAGGGAGAATACATCCAAAAAGTTATCCAAGAGGAGATTTTGCTAAAACTAAACCTAGATTAAATAAAGTTTTCTGTGAAAAAAAACCCAAGTCTAAACAGGGTTGTTGTAAACGAAGCTCTGTACCCTCCTTTGATAAATTTAATGAAAAGTTTAAGAATTTTGCTTCTGGAGTCTCTTATTGTAATGTTTTGATCTCATGCATGCTCTTAATCAACACTTTTCAAGGCCGACCTGTCTTATTTCTCACCTCAAGCCTAAGAATGCCAAATTCAAGGGTAAGAAAGGACAATCTGGTACCTCTATGAAGGAGGATAAAACCAAAACCAAGGATGCTAAGGCATCTTTAAAGACTCCTAACAACAATGGACCCATTTGAAAATGGGTACCTAAATCTTCTTGATCTGTACGCAGAAGAAACAGCATGTGCCCATTTGGTACCTGGAATCCGGGTGTTCAAGACACATGATTGGAGACAGAGGGTTGCTCACCTCTTACAAAGAAAAACTTGGAGGTGGATCTGTGACCTTTGGAGTCAACAAGAAGGGATAGATTAAAGGCTATGGAGTCATTGCTAAAGGGGACATCGATGTCAACAGAGTGGCTTATATGGATGGCCTTAAGCACAACCTACTAAGTGTTAGCCAACTCTGTGATAATGGACTCGATGTTTTATTCAAAAGACAATATTGTTCTCTGTTGAAAGAAGACACAACCACAGAGCTTCTGCGAACCAAAAGAAGGGGTGATCTATACCTCATGAAGTTTAAGTCAACCAACAAAGAAGAAAAGTTTTGTTTGGTATCAAGTAAGAATGAGGAGGCTTGGCTCTGGTATAACAGGTTTTGTCACTTAAACTTCCACACACTTGACAAACTTGTGAAGTTAGAATTGGTGAGTGGTCTACCAAGTATCAAGTTTGACATAGATCATCTATGCTCTGCTTGTGAAATGGGCAAACTCAAAAGAGCTGCCCATAAGAGAAAGTCAGACATCTCTTGCACTAAACCTCTGCAGATGCTTCATGTAGACCTCTGTGGTCCTATATCTGTGCAGAGCCTAGGTGGCAAGAAGTACATTCTTGTGCTTATAGATGAATTCTCTAGATAAACTTGGGTGGAATTTGTTCGAAAGAAATCTGATGTTCCTGTGGTACTAATCAATGTTCTAAAGAGAATACAAGTTCTTCATGATTGCAGGGTGCAGAGGATTCGAAGTGACAATGATATTGAGTTTAATAACTCAACCATTGAGGCCAATCTTACAACAGAGGGTATTTCACAGAACTTCTCAGCTGCGAGGACTCCACAACAAAATGGTGTTGTTGAACGCAAGAACAGAACACTAGTGGAAGCCGCAAGAAGTATGCTCACTGCCTCAGGACTACCTATTTCTTTTTGGGCAGATGACATTTCAACTGCATGTTTCACTCAAAATAGATCTCTAATAGTAAAGAGGCATGCAAAGACCCCATACCACTTACTCCACTAGAGGAAGCCAAACACCAAGTACTCTCATGTTTTTGGCTGCAGGTGTTTTGTGTTGAACAACAGAGAGCAACTTGGGAAGTTTAGACCAAAAGCCAATGAGGCTAAGTTTGTTGGATACTCATCTACCTCTAAAGTATATAGAGTCTTTGTGCTGAATTATATACATATACTTGAGAATATTGATGTTTCCTTCGATGACTCTTTTCAGATGATTACAGAGCAAATCATCTCAGGACTCAAGCTTCAAGATGAAGACTCTGGTGATTCATCAAGAACAAATGAACTTGATCATTTGTTTGAAGATATGTTCAATGATGATGGACCCTCTGAGGGTGATCGCGGAGCCTCTGAAGCCGAGGCCTCTGAGGACCAAACAGGTACTTCTTTGACTGGTCCTAGCAATACTTCACCCTCTTTCACTACTTTTGTATGTGCAAATGTCGAGGGGGAGCATTCAGAGGCTAATACTGAACAAGGCTCCATGCTGAACCAAGATCAAGATCATCTTCCTATTATCTCTAAAGGGTCGACACCAGAGCAATCACAGAACTCTGAACAAGCTACTACAGAGCTCTCCACATCAACTCATGGAGAATAATCAATCCCTGTGGACAGTACAAATGATCAACCTATGACAACAAAGGTTGATCAATATCAAAACCAAGAACATGCTCCTGATGTACATTTGGAAGGCTCAAATGATCACCTACCACGAATGACTAAGTGGACCAAGAGTCACCCACAAAGCCAAATCATTGGTGACCCCTCTGACAGAGTGAAGACTCGCTCCACTACTGTAAATTTTTGTTTCTTTACAAATTTTGTAAGTATCATTGAGCCCAAAAAGATATCTGAAGCTCTTGAAGACCCAAACTGGGTAGAAGCCATACAAGAGGAGCTTCTGCAGTTTGAAAGAAACGAAGTATGGACCATAGTGCCTCTACCGAAAGGCAAAACTGCAATAGGGACCAAATAGGTATTCAGGAACAAGAAGAATGAAGATGGTGTGGTGATCAGAAACAAGGCAAGTTTGGTGGCCAAAAGATACTGTCAAGAAGAGGGTATTGACAATGAAGAAACCTTTGCCCCTGTGGCAAGGCTCGAGGCAATAAGGATATTCCTTGCCTTTGCAGCCCACAGAGGTTTTAAGGTCTACCAAATGGATGTAAAGTCGGCCTTCTTAAATGGACAAATTCAAGAAGAAGTATATGTCCACCAACCACCAGGATTTGAAAGCTCTAAGTACCCAAATCATGTGTACTTCTTAGACAAGGCTCTGTATGGACTGAAACAAGCCCCAGAGCCTGGTATGATAGACTTTCAAACTTCCTTCTTGCCAATGGTTTTGAAAGAGGTACAACTGATACTACAATATTTTATAAGAAGAGAAAAGGTGAGATTCTTCTGGTACAAATTTATGTTGATGACATTATTTTTGAGTCTACTAATGATTTATATTGCAAAAAGTTTGAGACATTGTTGAAGAGTGAGTTTGAGATGAGCACGATGGGAGAACTCACATTCTTCCTAGGATTGCAAGTCAAACAAACCACAGAGGGCATTTTTTTAAAATCAATCAAAATATGTCTCTAACATACTTGAAAAATACAAGCTCTCTGACTGTTCACCAATGAAGACCCCTATGGCCACTGGATCTAAGCTCTATGCATATCCAGAGGGCAAATCTGTAGAGTGTAAGCTCTACAGAGGGATGATTGGGTCTTTATTGTACCTAACTGCAAGTAGACCTAATATAATGTTTGCAACATGCCTTTGTGCAAGATATCAAGCTAACCCCAAAGAATCTCATCTTTATGCTGTTAAGAGGATCTTTAGATATCTAAAGGGCACCAAGAATCTTAGCCTCTGGTATCCAAAGAACTCTAGCTTTGATCTTGTGGCCTATACATATTCAGACTATGGACGATGCAAACTCGACAGAAAGAGTACCTTTGGGAGTTGTAAATTTCTTGGAGGTAGGCTAGTAAGTTGGACTTTTAAGAAGCAAAATTGTGTGTCAACATCCACTACAGAAGCAGAATATGTGGCTGCTGCTAGTTGTTGTTCACAAGTTCTATGGATGAGAACCCAACTAAGAGACTATGGTTTTGACATTGACAAAATACCCATCCTCTGTGACTCCAAGAGTGCCATTGCGATCTTTGTCAATCCTGTTCAGCACTCTACAACCAAGCATATCGATATCAGGTATCACTTTTTGAAACATCATTTCGAGCATGGCACTATAGAGATGTACTTTGTATCCACTGATTACCAACTTGCTGACCTCTTCACAAAGGCATTAGATGAGAAAAGATTGACTTTTCTTGTTGGCAATCTTGGTATGCTTAACATGAGTTGATCCATAGAACCTCTGTACCTTAGCACAGAGCTTCTGTCGTATATAATTTTACTTATGCTTGTACAGTTCTTTTATGTTTGTAAAGTTGTCTTTCAAATTCATTCTTTTCATATGGAGTTCACTTGATTCTGTGACTTGCACAAAGCTTATCATTTATGAACCAAGCATAGATCAAGGGGGAGCAGAAGGAGGTCGTCAAGAAGGACCTTTATGATTCAAGGGGGAGAAGAAAATGTATAAACGCTTATCGAGTAATTCTTGCTGAATAAGGTAAATTCCTTGCACCATCAAAAGACAGAACACTTTTCTCGGACACCAATTTCTAGTTTTGTACGAATTTGTTCTTCAAGACTTGTCAAAACTTTGGGTGATCAAAACTTTCAAATGTCTTTACTAAATCAAAATTTTTGGTCTAAGAGCCTCTAAGGTCCTTCACAGAGCCTCTGTGATCATCCACAGAGCCTCTGTACCTCAAAAGGACATCTCTTGACCTCTGAACTCTGATTTGAATGACTAACACGATCACCTCAATCTCGTTCAATGTTTTGTGATAAAACAATTGAACAACAATTATGGGAGAATTTGAATGATTTTGATATATCTAGAAACTTTATATTTTCGGACTGTTCAAGAATTGATTCTTCTAATCATGGTTGTTCTTGAAGAAATTCATACTATAAGGTTGTTCTAGATGATATAGTGATCAATTCTGCCAAATTACAGAGTCTAATTGCAAGATTTGGGTGGTTTTAAGTTGGATTTTTCGAAAAAGTGCTCAAGATCTAAAGAATTCGCAGAAGTCGTGAAGAACTCGCACAAAGAACTCGCACATTGAAGAATTCGCACAATTCTGTGAATGAATGTTCCAAGGACAGAATTTGCATAACAGAGTTGTATGAAAAGTGAAGATTTCGCACAAAGCCACATACGAAAAGCTTGGAATTCGCATCTGAGTCTGAAAAAAATTTCCAAGAAAGAAATTCGTATTGATATGAATTGTTCAAGCCTAGAAAATTTCTAAGGGAGGAATTCGCATCTCTGAGGTAGCTTTTTATACGAAAAGTTCAGAATTCGTACCCTGCTTTATGTGAAATGCGCAGAACTCGCACATAGTCTCATGCGAAAATTTCAAAACTCACATACAAGCACATGCGAAAAGTGAAGATTTCTTATCTTTCCTTATGTGAATTGTGTGTTCATACGAATTGTTGCATGTGAATAGCATACAAATTCTATATGTCGCTTTATTGTGAGTGATTTTTCTGTGATTTCTGACAGTTGATTTTTCTGATTATCCAACGATCTTTTCAAGCATTATCTTTCAGAAAAATACTAATCATGCCTTACATAGATGAGAAAGGACACACTGTTCTCACAAACAGAGATTGTGCATTGGAATACATGTCTGAAATTCCCAAGATGGAGATTGAACTTGAACAACTTAAACTTCAGAACTCAAAGCTGAAATCTGAGATTGATGCACTGAATGTCAAACTGAACAAAGCTGAAATTCAAGTTTCCGCATATCAGGCTAAGGGAAATGAATGGCTCAAGAGAGTTGATGAGAAAATCAAGAGAGAGAAAGCTGAATTTGAGAAAACTTTTAACCAAAGATTATCTTATCTTTCTAAGAAAGCTGAAAAAGAGAAGAAAGAGTTAGAAATCGGATGTGCTAAACTTTCTAAACAAGTTTCTGAATTTGAGAAAATTGTTATTAAAGAAAGAGATATATTTGAAAAGGAAAAGAAAAATACTGAAAAGAAAAATACTGTGCTTTTCAAAGAAATCTCTGATAAAAATCAGAACTTGGAAAAAGAGTTTGAATCTGATAGAAATTTTTTTGAAAATGAGATTTCTGAACTCACAAGTAAGTTGGCTTCTTTATCTTCAGATATTCTGAACGGACAAAAGAATAGATCTGATCTGCAAAGAAAATTTGATAAACTTTGCAATGAAAAATCCAAGTTGAATGACAAGATCAAACAACTTGAGAAAGCTAACACTGATTTATCTGACAAAATAACATCTGAAACACCTAACTTATCTTCTTATGATGATGATTTAGTTGAATCAGTATATTCATTTCAGTCAGTATCTAGCTTATTTCAAAAAATGGTTTTCAAGAAAAAGAATGTCAAACCAGAAATCTTGAAACCATATCAGATGAAGACTTCTAGTTCATTTTATGTTAAATCTGTTGATAAATATGATGCTTATTCTTCAAATTTTGGGTTTAAAGCTTCTAAGAAAGAGAAGATGATCTGGGTTGTAAAGGGATCTCCTGAATTAGTGAAATACCATAAATCATCTGCACAAACTGCACAGAGAAACAAGAATAGAGCTGAAAAAGGTAGATCTTTTACTCCTGATTTTGTCAAGTCTACAAAGTATCTGATCAGGTTAGCAAAAAGAAAACTTTACTGTTCTTACTGTTGCACTGATGATTTTGTATATAAAGCACACATCAACAAAAGGTATTATTCTTACAAGAACTTTTCTGATACTGCATTTCACATAGGTGAAAACCACTCAGGAAGTTTTCACATACTAATCAGACTGGACCCAAATTCATTTGGGTACCAAACCCAGTTAAACCTGTGATGCAAGATCCTGTGCTCAAGAAGGAGTGAAAAGGGCTATGACTTATAAGTACAACAGCTTAGGACTCATTCTTCAATGTTAAAGAATGATGGTTTCTGATTACAATAGATCAGGACCCGATCTTCAATGTTCAAGTGATGACTTCAGAAAGAATCTTTGAATGTCAAACCATTTAAGGGAGTTTTTCTTACCTATGATCATTTTGATTTTCGTAAGATTGCACTTCAAAGAATATCTTTATTAGGGAGAAACATATCTTACTTGTTATACTTTTCAAAAAGAGAGAAACAGATTGTTATTGTTATATTTTTCTATGTATGCAGATATGAATGAAGAGCATATCCAAACATTTTCAAAAGATCCGTATCATGTCAAGGGGGAGCAAGCAAGATAACACACAAATGATGAACAAGTCAAGGGAGAGCAAAGTCATGTTAAATCCAAAGGGAGATTGATATTAAGTCAAGGGGGAGCTTAATACAGAAATATCTTCAAAAAGTGTGTCAGTATGTGTAAAAAAAAATTTGAAGCTTAAAATGAGTTAAAAATGTCATTATTGGAAGGTTTCCATTTATGGAAAATTTCTATTTTTGGCAAGTTTTGGAAAAGTTTCTTAAAATAGCAAGTTTCCATGTTTAAAATGTTTTTCAAAAGTTGGGAAATTTTGCTAAGTCCAAAATTCGCATAACAGTGTCATGCGAATTCTGAAGATTTCGCATACAGTGTTATACGAATTGTTGGAATTCGCATGCAGTGTTATACGAAATCCAACTTTTCACATGCCTCTATATGCGAAAGTGAGGAATTCGTATCACAGGGTCATACGAATTATGCTTCTTACACATAATTCGCATATTGCTTCATGCGAATTCTCACACACCATTGTCTATTCTTCTAGACAATTCGCATAAGTGTCTCATACAAAAAGTGTGTGGTCCAATTAAATCGTGCCACATGTCAAATCTACTCCAGGGTATAAATACGTATGCTATTCCTTTTACCCTCTCTTTTCGTAAGTTTCATTCTTGTCTACGAGTTCTTGAGAGCACGCACCTAAAACCCTTGTCTACGACTTTGTGTTCTTTCATCATCGATCTTCGTGTGTTCTTGATTCAAGGTGTATATTTTTGTTTCTTTTTGTTCGTATATTGTTTGTATTGTTCGTTGTTTGTTTTTCTTTGCAGGTGTACCCTAACTGGATTAGATTTAGGGTTTGCATCTTCGAATGGACTGTTCATCTTCATGTTTCGCAGGGATATTGAATTCTAAAATTTGAACTTTGAATCTATTCTTTATGTTGATTTGGACTCTAAAGATGCATTAAAGAGATATATTTGAACCCTAATTAAGACAAAATTTTGACCTAATTCGAACTTTTGGGATTTAATCTTGAAATCGACTCTTAGACTGATGTTCATCATTGTTCTTGATTGAAAATTTTAAATTAATAGTCGAAATGATCATTAATCTCAAAATTACTTGGTTAAAGTTGTTTCTAATCATTAATCGATCATCAAGAAGTTAGAATTTTGGGTTAAAAATCAAAATTGATGTTTTTGAAATCTGGGTTCATATGAAATATTTGATTTTTTGAATATGATGTTCTTGGTATTCATATCACACTTAGAATATTATCAAGATTCAAATTTTGAAAATTTGAAGTCTCATGCGAATTTTTGATGAAAATAGTGCCATACGAATTCTGACTTTAATGCCAAAAAAATTTAAGTTCTCAATTCGTATAGTTGGATCATACGAATTCTTGGTGTGTCATATTCTTTTAAGGAAAGAATTCGTATAAAGGTTCCATACGAATTCTGTGTCACTTATTTCCATTTTATTCCTAACTGAAGGAATTCGTATACTTGATCCATGCGAATTCTATACTTAGTGATTTTTCAAAGTTGGTTTTCACTGTTAAACTTTCTGATTTTGTACTAACCACTTGGACCTTGTTGAAATTTGTTAATTCTTTTCAGGTATAAATGGTTGAACCATCAGTTGACCAACAGGTTCAGATGGGAGAAAACTCAACTCATGAGGCATCACAAGAATGTTCAATGCCTTCTTCTAGATCAGATTTTCAAGTACCACCAAATGTCAATCATGATCTATTCCTTATCTCACCATCAGAGATGAAACCTCAACAGCTGAACAATCATCATCTACAATTTACCATCAATATTGATCCTCTTGTCCTGGATATATTGAAGAATCATCCACTCAGAAATGCCTTGATAGTTCAAGTAGTAGTTCTAGAGTTGTATGTTCAACAAGCTTGGAAAACTATTCGTTTCAGGCATGTGAAGGAACAATGAGAAAGAATTCCTATTTTCAAGCTGGAAATTGATCATTTCACTTCTGTACTGAATCTTGACAGACTTAGATTTATGCTCAGTCTGCCAGCTGCTAATGCCAGAGATGGAAGAACTCATATGATGAACTGCCATCTGATGCAGAAGTTTTCAAAGGCATCAGAGATATGGTTATCTTGGACAACTGACTCAGGTCAACCACTTCAAAAAGAATAACTTGTTGTCGTTCTACTACACCTTGTTCTCAGTCATCAACAGGTGTCTCACTGCTAAGATATATGGAACTAATAATGCAAGTATTCACATTCTGAAGTTGTTCTACTCTGTGGTTCATGATCTGCACATTGACTATGCAAACATCTTCTGGACTGAACTGTATGAGAAAGTTGTTGCCAAAAAGATATCAAATGCTCCAAAATACATTCCATACCAGAGGTTTATGACTGTAATTGCCAGGAGCATGCTAAGGAGCAACAGATAGATTCCTACAAGAATCAATCATCCACTTGCACCGGTAAGTGAGATGAGATATTTGATGAACCAGAAGAGAGAATTCCCTTTTTCCATCCCTGTGCCAGAAAGCTTATTGGATTATGCTGATCCAGAGTATGATAGTAGGATAGCATATAGAGAGTCTATGGGACAACCAGGACCGGTTGACCCTACCCAAGGCTCAAACCCTAGGATAGCGGAGTCCGTGAGGGTTTCTAATACTGCGGGAGTTCAGAAACGGGGAGCGAAGAGAAAAAATACCAAGAGGGGCTCTGGAGGGGTTCGGAGACCTAGACTGGAAGCATCAGGGTCATGGGTTATTACCCCACGTTCAGTGACACCTCCTGCTGATGAAGGTCCAGGCTCTGATAATGATTTGGATCAAGCAAATCTGGCTGATGAAAGTGATGCAAGTGAAGTTCCATCTGCAACAAGGGATACATAATATGTTTCTAAGGATGAGGATTCTGATATTGAGATTAAAATTGCTGAAGATGATAATTCTGATGATGATAATGACAATAATGATGATGGTGTTGATACTCATGCTCACACTTCTCAAGTACAAGTTCATGATCTACAGGATTATGATGAGAATGTTGATGTATTTGAACCTTTCTATGATACTGATGTCATGGAAATTGATGATCAAGTGAATGTTACTGTTAATACTGTACTGGGAGATATAAGGAGTTCAGAGGGAGTATTAGTTCAAAATTCAGAAGAGAGAGTGAGTGAAAATGTAGAAAAAGAACATGGTGAGGGTGTGTATACTCGAACTTACTTATCCAAAAGGGCAGCCACATCTACCACTTCGCGGCATTTGTTGTAAGCAGGTGTTGAAACAGACATAAGTCGCCCACTTATGCATTTGCACACCCAGGCCAACCACTCTATCTCTTCTCAACAAGAGTTCGTTTCATTATCTCATGGGGATATAGCACAAAGTCTACCGGTTTCTCACTCGGAGATTCAAGGTATTGAAAATAGAGAACAATAGCCCCCGTTGTCAACTTCTTTGACTACACCTTTAAGTCTAGTGCCTTTTGAGATTCCAATTGTCATTCCTAGGACCCATTTTGAAATGGCTACCATCAGAAGTCTTCGTGACCCGATCGGAACATCTAGAGTAGCTCCGCAATCTGGACTATGAGGACCAGATGGAAGTCCTGTCATTGATACATCTTTGCCACCAATGAACACAGGACATGTAGTTGGTTCTACCACTGTCATGCAAACGGATATTCTATGTGATTCCGGTGTTACTCACCCTGACTTAGTGTCAAAGGAAATTCTCGACGGCTCCTTAAAGGTTGTTGAACACAGGATGTATAAGAAGTTTGAGGAGGAGATTATTGGAGTAAAAAGGTTGTTAAAAGGGAAGGATCCAATATCTGAACCTGTGCCTACTCAAAAATCCCAGTCACTTCTACAAAATCCTAAACCTGCTGACTTATCTATTGATGAGCTGAAGTCGTTGTTGTTTCCCAAACTGTTACAACAAGCTCCGGATAACCAGCATGACGCATATCTTCTTTCACTTCTGCAATCCCACCTTCAACAACAACTGCCACAATCTGTGAAACCAGCAGATTTGGTTAGTGCTTCTGAGTTTATTTCTTTCAAATTTGATGTTTGGCATGCTATATCTAATCTCAAATAGGTAGTGCAAATGTCATGTAAAACCCAGGCAGTTGTTTCTATACCAAGACATGATCCTGATCAGGATCAGGATCATGATCATGAGGGGGAGAATAGGGAGAAACAGGCAGCTACTAAATCTGATGATGTTGTTATGGTTGATGAAAGAGCTGGTGATGTCAATATTGAAGAGAATGTTGATCACGGGGAAAAGCAGACTGAATAAAATGAACTTATTCTATATGTCAATCAGGAGGTAAAACCAAGGGTTGAAAAGCCTAAGGTTGCTACAAGGCAGGAGATTTTGCTGATAACAGCCTTAAATGATTATGATGTCATTGATCTGTCTTCAGATGAGGAAGAAGATTCCAATGAGAAATATGAACAATTCTGGAAGGTTAAGGAGGAAGAGCAGGAAAATCTGATGTTTGATGTTGATGATATTCCAGACAATGAAGCTAATGTTCTTGATGCCATTCTAGAATCTCAAGAGGACATTCAGCTGAGTCCTGTTCATAATGAGATTCCCAGAGGTTAATGTTGAAGCGCCTGTCATCCCATCTTTCAAAGAAATCAATGTTTTTGGTCCTTCTGAAGTTCCAGTTGATTAGAATATGCCAAGTCCTCAAAGAATCCCAAGTCTAGTGCAAGATGTGCCTCAAGTGCAAAGTCTTGTTCAAAATGTTCAAAATGACCAAGCTGAAGGAGAAAGGGAGAATGATGATAATGTCCATATTCTCGACATGCCTGAAGAAGAGGCAGGACCTTCAAATGCTCCGGAAGCACCTAATGTTCCATTTAAATCTGATATCAGGCATATGAGACGTGCTCTCCGAGTTCCATTCCTAGAGGAGCAGATGAAAAAGATATTTGTTCACCGGGTAAGGGAAATGGATAAACACAAGGTTTTGGGAGTTCATAATCAGCTTAGAGAATATCAGGAGGAGTATGCAAATATGTTGAATTGGCTGAGACAGGTTGAAAGGGTTGTGAAAAAGAAATCTGGTATAGTAACTGTCAGGGAAGTCAGATTCAAAAAGTTTATGAACATCTAGTATCCTGAATTCTTCGTGCAAAGGAGAGATCTGAATGCAGATTCACCGAGGCTGACTTTTGTTTTCTGAATATTGATGACCTTGAATTTCTCTATCATCATTTCAGAAGTTTAGTCATAAGAAGGGAAAATATCATCTTTGCTTTGGAGTCTATCAAAAGGTTTATGAGAAGACATATCTTCTACACTTACTGTTATGATTTTCAATTGGGGATAGAAACTAACCAGAGAAAGGTCAATATGATCAAGCCGAATCTGACCTTATCTGATATCGACAATTATGATCTTTTCACTGTACTGGAGGAACCTGAGTTGGGAGTAGTCTACAAGAATGATCAGAATGAAAAGAGATTCTTAAGAGTGTCTAAAATTGCCAAGTTTTCTAATGGAACTCTAAAGGTTATAAGACTACAACTTGACTCCAAGTACAAGGAAAGTGAGAGAAGAAGATTGCAAGGAGAAGATCATCTGCCTAGAAGAGTGAAGATGGTCATGCTGAGAATTCTGGAGGATATTGATGATAGAATCACGTTTAGAAGAGGGATTAGGAATTTTGAATCGCTATTGGGGATCAGGCAAGCAAGGTTTACAATATGGGGCAGATAAAGCTTTTGTTATTTGATCTAAAAGGGGGAGATTGTTAAAGCATAGTTTAGATCAAATAAGCTTGTTTTGTTAGTTGACTTTTCATGTAAGCTTTTGTAGAGGTCAAGGCTTGTTTGACCCTATATAAGCATTGTCTTTGTCTTGTTTTAGTAGAAGTTGTGTGTTAAGAAGTGTAAGACTTTCGGTGTTGTAATTGTGGTTTCTAAGAGATATAAGACTACCACACTTGTGTCTCAATTTTCTCTCTAAATCTTTTCTTGAATTTTGTTCTTTAATTCCTCTTCAAAGCCCTAACTTTAAAGAGAAATGATGTCCCTGAATCCTACATCCAACAATTTTGGATGAGTGCCAGACATGAAAAGCTCCCGAAATACGGATACTGTGTCATGGGATATGCTACCCATCCCTCAACTGAGAAAATATTGGATATTGGCATCAACAGAAGAAGAGTCTCTTAAGTGTTCGAGCTTCCAACGAAGGACCAATTGAACCTGGTAAAATTTTCAGAGGAACCTTCAGAGGACGAGATACTATAATTCATACGATTTATTCGGTACGCCATCCCAATTGTCAAGACAACTGTGTTAAGTCTAAATATTGTATCCAAGATTTAATAGAAAAGTCAAATATGTAAAAGTCAACATTGTCATTGTTTTAGGAAAGTCAAAGATTGTTTTCCATTTACTTAGTGATTAAGTCTTGCTTAGATGTTGGTATAAATAGGTTTTGCCTTTGTAATCTTGTAACAACGAATAGTAAGCTCTTCACTGTAAACATTCAGACTTGTGGCTAATCAAGATCTACTTTCTCTCTCTAGTTTCTCTCTCTAGTTCTTGTTCTTAATTGTCATATATTGTATATTTAGCTTGATTGTTTGGGATTTATTGATTAACAATTGGTATCAGAGTTGAACCAAACTATTTCGGAAATGATTTGATCAAAGATTTGAATTGAAATCTGGAGTTTATAGATTGAAATTTGAGATTTTCTGAAAATTTTCAAGAACTCGTGATTATTCACTGTTTCATTCATATTTTGGTGGAAAATTTGTTTTTGATGCAAGAAAATGGAATCATTGAGTTCGATTTATGTTTAGGATTGATTCTTGTTTGGATTACATCTCACAATTTGAACAAAATCGATTTCAATTTTTGAATTTTGAATTTTTCTTGAAAACTTGTTCGAACATTGTTCTTCATCGAGAATAAGCAATTTGTTGTTTTTAATCGAAATTTGATAGTATATTTGTGTTTCGTAGTGATTATTGATGTGTCTGATAAATTTTTGAGATCAAATTTGCAGGTTTGAATCAATTTGAGAAAGAATCAATCAAGAACTCGTTTTGTGCAAGTTTATCTTTGGTTTGCGCAAGTTCATTCACTTTGCGCAAGTTTCATAGTCGTTTGCGCAAGTTTATCCGAGCTTTAAGAAGAAATTCATTTGCGTTTGAAGCCTATCACGCAAAGCTTCTTTGCGCAATACAAGGATCGAAAAGCTCACTTTGCACATCAAGGCAAATACGCAAAGTCACATTTGCGCATCCTTCGACGTACGCAAAGCTCACTTTGCGCATCAAGGCAAATACGCAAAGTCACATTTGCGCATCCTTCAGCGTACGCAAAGCTCACTTAGCGCATCAAGACACTTACGCAAACCTCCTTTGCGCAAAACTCTTATTCCGAGAACCTGTCTTTGCGCATCACGTTGATTCTGAAAAGCTTGGTTTGCGCAACTCATTACTTTCGCAAAACTCAATCTTGCGCAAACAGTGTCATTTCCATACTTTGTCAAAATTTTCAAAACTGTAATATGTCCTTTAAATGTGAAAAAAAATTCTCTAGGGGCGCTGCCCCCAGACCCCGCAAGGGCGTTGCCCCTTGACCCCACACGCTAACCGGGTAGCGGGACCCCTGTGCTAAGTCTGCGGAGGGGGACATTGTTCTGATTGTGATCAAATATTTTTCTGATTTACAGTTTGGGAACGATAATTCTTATCAAGTTGTTTTCTTTTTCAAGATGTCTAGTTTGTACAAATCTGATATATCTGGTATTGAAGCTGAACGAAATGATCTGAAAATTAAAAATTCAGAATATCTCAAAAGGATTCAGGAGTTGCAACTTAAATTGTTCAACTGTGTTAAAACTCCTGAATGTATAAAGTGTACTGATAATATTTCTAAATTTTCAGGTATCGTCTATGAGAAGGAAAAAGAGATAAAAGAGAAAGAGAGAGAGATTATAAATCTTCAAAGCCTACTGAAGACAACTGAACAGAAATCACCTGAGCTACAAGCAGAATCAGTTGAGCTTCAAAACAAGTTGAAGGCTTTCAAAGAAAATATTTATGTCTTGGAAAGTTCAAATGCTGAGCTTCAAAGAAGAATATCTGACTTGGAACAAACGATGGTCAGAGAAAAATCTGATTTTGAAAGTAAAAAGAAAGAGTTTACTAAGAAGTTTTCAGAGTTTTCCAGGAAGAGTGTTGAAGATAAGAAGTCAGTGGAGCTCAAATGCATTAAACTTTCTCAACAAATATCTGATTTTGAGAAAGTACTTATATTGGAAAGAGAGAAGTTTGTTAAAGAAAAGAAGGCCATTGAACAGAAGCATGTGGGATTCTTCAAGGAACTATCTGGCCAAAGAAATGATTCAGAGAAAGGTTTTGAAGAAGAAAGGTGCATATTTGAGTCTGAAATCAAAAAGTTGACTTCAAAGTTATCTGAACTATCTGCTAATGCGCTGAAAGAGCAGAAGACGAAGTCTGAGTTCTTGAAGAAGATTGACCAGCTTATGAAAGAAAGAGACAATTTTGCTTCAAAGATCAAAGAGCTTGAGAAGTCTGTCTCAAGATCAACTCAGAAATCTGTCTCTTCGCAAAGGTCAGCTAAATCTTTTGATCAGATTCGTCAAACTAACATCTTCTATGATGGATATTTAGATGATTCAGGTACATATTCAAGAGGAAAAAGCTTCAAGAAAGAGAAACTGGTCTGGTTGAAGAAATCAGTCAAAGATGATAAGTCAGATGAGCTGAAAGGACACACATAATGTGTACATGTTCATAAAGCAAAGAAGAACAAAAGAGCATAAAGGTAAACCTGACTTTAAATACTCAAAAGACTAATTACTCATATTTTCAGGTAATAAATTTTATTGTTCTTATTGCTGTACACATGATCATATCCACAAGACCAGTGATCATTTCTGGTATGGTTCTTACTCCATTACCCCCACACGAACTGCAACTAACATTTCTGGACACAAATACAAGTGGGTACCAAAGAAGAAAATTGATTCTTTGTTGCAGGCAACACACGTCAAGGGGGAATAAGAAGTATTTTGGCTCTTGAGTAACTCAGCTCAAGACCCGGACTTCAATGTCAATATTATGGCTTTTGAACACAACAGTTCAAAACCCGGACTTCAAAGCTGAAAGATTATGGCTTCTAAGCACATCAGCTTAGGACCCGTTCTTCAAAGGAGTTTGACTTCTAAACACAACAGTTTAGGACTCGGACCTCAACGATCAAAAGACCTTACTCCAACTTTTGCATCCGATGGATATGATGGTCTTCATCCCAAGAGAATTGATCTGATCTCTATCCTATTCTTTTTCACTGATAAATTTTTCTGATATGATGGTCTACAATTCAAAAAGGAGTGTTTGATCTCTATCCTATTTTAACTGACATGTTTCAGATGCCTAATTTAAGTAAGAGTAAAGGTGGTGGCTTCTGATCACATGACAGATCAGGACCCGTTTTTCAGTGATCAAAGAAGGATATTATGCTAATATCCAGGGGGAGCTCAAAAGACATAAATCATTATATCATGTTTTGAAGGGGATCTTAAAAGTAAATATCTTCTGATCCTAGATCTCTGATTGTTTGAAAGAAGAACGACTTTCAAACATGAAAAACAGTTTCTTAAATGTTCAAACCACTTCTTATTCTCAAAAGTTTTCATGAATTCAGAAGTGAGCTTTTAAATGTTTTTCAAATTATGAGCCTTAATGTTTAACTGACCGTGTGTTTCCAAAGATCAATACTTGTGTATTATCTTGTCCATATACTGTCAAGTATTCACACACACCGGTTCAGTATTTTATTTGAATTTGTTATTACCATGTCTCTAAACGAACAAATTTTTCGATGATAATACCCCCATTTGAAATTCAAATTTGTTGAGCATCATTCATCTTTTCAAATTTGTGCCTTTATTGCTAAATTGTTTATATTTGTTCATATAAACAAAATTTCCAATTCTTTGATACCATAGCCATTTCATTTGATATGATCTTAATCATTGTCAGATTCTCAAAACATTTCTATTCTTTCTTGATTATTCATTCATATAAAGTTTTGAGAAATCTTAAATGTTTAAAAAATGCTCAAATTTCATTTTTGATTTTTGATGAGCATACATACACTGACATATGATTTCTTGTGCTTTACATGTCAAGAAAATCATTGACCAGCATGTACTTTTAGGAACATGGGATTCAGTGTGAGTGCTTAATAGATCTTCCATGGATTCACGATAACCAGTGTTTCCTACCCGGAAGAAATCCTTTGAGTGATTGAGGGGAAAGGGGTCTAAAAGAATTTAGTGTGGGAATGAGATGAGGTAAAATGGAAATGAGAGATTGGTTAGATGTGAGCTTATATGTTTAAAAGAAAGAGGGTGTGAGATCAGAGTTAAAAGAATATCAGAACTCTGCACCAAACATCTTTCTGAGCCGGGCAGCCACATTACTGATTGGTTCACATTTCTTTGGTGACCATCATTGAAATAGGCAAATAGCCCATGCCATCTCTTGCATTAACCCCACCAGCTACTCATTCTTTTCTTAAAAAGAGAATGTTTCACATTTTCTGGGGAAGCAGCATATAATCTATTGGTTCTTCTCTTGGAAGATACTGATATTGAAAAAGAAGGAAAGTTGCCCCACCTTCGACCCTTTCTCATGCACATTGAGTCCATGTACAATCATTGTTGTCTCAGTGATTTACATACTTCGAGCCTTATGAAACACAATCATTGTGCTAATTCTTTCAAACACAAGCACGAGCACATAGAGAATTTGTTTTTCTGTCAGAACATTCATAGATAAACCTTGTGTTTTTCAATGATTGAATGGAAGTCCTGGGGAGTCAACATCAAACCAACTCCTTAATTTGTACATTCGTTGTACACAGTAACTTTGTGTTACTGACAGACATTCCTAACTGTTTCATTTGTTGAATCAGGGTTACCTCGTTCATTATGTCTGAATTTGAAAAGATTCGGATATATACAGTTCATGATTCAGCTCTTCAGATCACAGTGCGGAAACTGTCAAAGGGGAGATTGTTAGTTGATCACAAAGGGGAAAATCAAAGTCTGAGCTGAAATTGATGAAGTTTTGATGATCATGATGCTCACATCATCAAAAAGGGGGAGAATGTTACAAAGATTAATTTCAAAGTTCAAGTTCAATGTTTAAGTCAGAAATTCAATTTGCTTCCGTTGTTTTAAAGTTCAAGTCTGTTAAAGCATTTCAATGTTCAAAGATTCAAGAAAGTCTGTTCTTCCAAAGATGGTCCAAAGATCAAAGAGATGAAGATACAATTTTCAGAAGTTTCAAAGTTTGTTTCAATGTTGTCAAAGATTTTCAGAAGTTTAAAGAATTCTGTTTTCGTTCAAGACTTGTTGACTTTCAAAGCTACAAAGTGCAAAAGACTTTCCAATATTATTCAAGAGCTGAAAGACTGAAGACTGTGAAAGCGTCAAAGTTCAAAGATAAAGAGACAAAAGTTGAAGAATCAAGAGCTAAAGATCTGTATCAAAATTTTTATTAAATCTTGAATACAAAGGGGGAGATTGTTAAGTCTAAATAATGTATCCAAGACTTAATAGGAAAGTCAAATATGTAAAAGTCAACATTTTCATTGTTTTAGGAAAGTCAAAGCTTGTTTTTCATTTACTTAGTGATTAAGTCTTGCGTAGATGTTGGTATAAATAGGTTTTGCCTTTGTAATCTTGTAACAACGAATAGTAAGCTCTTCACTGTAAACATTCAGACTTGTGGCTAATCAAGATCTACTTTCTCTATCTAGTTTCTCTCTCTAGTTCTTGTTCTTAATTGTCATATATTGTATATTTAGCTTGATTGTTTGGGATTTATTGATTAACAAACTGACTTCTGCCGACAGAATCTTCCACCTCTGTGGAATGTGTTGTTCTCAATCCTGAACTGAACTCTAACTTCAAAGGTGGGGAGTCTAGACCAATCTAGCCATACCATTTTGGCTATTATGTATGGTATGTAATATGATCTCCCACTGGACTATGCAGGCCTTATCTTCACGGACATCAGAAATGCAGTCATAACCAAGAAGAATGACCAAGCACGGGGAACAGAGCCCAAGAACCTTGTGTTCAACAGGTTCTTTGCAGTTCTTCTGGGAGATGACTTAATTGGAGAAGGAAAACTTCCTACAGAGGGTAAGAGCATCAAGATATACGACATGAAGTCCCACAGGCTAACCACACTGAAGACAGGGTACCCAGGTGCAATGCCTCTGCCAACTCGCATCCTTTCTTATTTGGGTAGTGAAGAGGGAATTAGGACATACATTCGTGGGCACAGGACTCTTGCACCGAGTCTCGAACCCCCCCCCCACGTGTAGGATTCCAAGTTGGTGAGATTGTAATTTATCTTAGGGAAGAGAGAGCTGACGGAGATGAGGAGAATGTGGCCGCAGAGGCACATGTGAGAACTGAGAGATTAGAGCCCGAGAGTGGGGTGGGGAGTGATCAAACCAAGCAGAAAAAGAAAAAGAAAACCCAAAAGAGGGTCGCAGAGGAAGAGGCCCCAAAACAGGTAGAAGTGGCAGAGGCTTCTAAGCCTATGAAGAAGAAATCCAAGAAGGACAGGGTAAAGGCAGTCTAAGAGGATGCAGTGGTGGAAATGGCAGAGGTAGCCAAACCTCTGACGGAGAAAAAGAAGAAAGTCAAGAAGACAAGTGATGAGCCTACAAACAGAGCCCCCAAAGAAAGAAAAAAGGAGAAGATTCGTCAAGTTGGTCGAAGCAGAACAACGATAAGCCTTGACTAAGGCTCATGAATGGGAAATACGGGAAGAACCTGTAGAGGTGGAGGAGGAACCTATGTAGAGGAGAAGAAGAAGGGTACTAATTGTTGAAAGCCCTAAGGAAAGACCAACAAGTCCGCTAAAGGTGGCCACAAAGATAGCCAAAGAAGTGGCCAAACATTACTCTGTGGACCTTGGCGAGAGCATAGAAATGGAAATGGAAGATGTCACATAACATCTAAGTAGTGCAGAAGAGGGAGAAGAGAGAAAAATATGCCCTTGGCACACCAACTAGCCAACCTCCCAGTGCAACCCACATCTCTACCCCTGTAGTTCTAGTATAGAGGGGTATTAAACAAGGACAGCACAGTCCGACCCCTAACCAGCCCAACCGAACAGAGGATTTTCCTTCATCCTCTGTGCCAATAGTAGCCGGGGAAGCCAAATCCACTTCATCCTCTTAAAAGGATGGTAGTGCAGATATAAGTGTCCAGTTGCCCCAGGACACGCTACTTATCCCCGTAGAGGCATTTTTTGCCTCTGCTCCACCAACGAGCGATAACCAAACCACTTTAGAGGTGGTAGTAAGGACATACACTGACTCTGTAGATCTAGAACATCTACAGAGTACACTTAACAAGGGCCTTGGGAGAGACTCTGAATCTACTCCCAAGAAACTTGTTGACAGAACCTTCATAGACGATTCCTCTAATGAACGTCAAGGATTGAAGGGAAATCCTGTAGAGCTCAATGTCAATATATGCTCTGAAGGTGCCAAAAACTCCTTGGCCCAATCTGGATCATGTGTTGATCCAGTGGTCATCCTGAATACCTTTGTCACAAAGGAGGAGTTTAAGTCCTTTTCTGCAAAGTATTTGAAAAACTTGAAGAACTTGATGACCATATACCAAACATATCAACACTGATTCTTGATGGCATCCGAGACGGCGTACTCGCATACAAGAATGTCTCCTTGGCGAACGCTATAGACATCAAAAAGCTCGCTGAAACCTCTGTCTCCAAGGATGACTTCAACAAATTAACTACAATTGTGGTGGCTCACACAGAGGCTCAGAAAAGTTTGGGAGAAATCATCAACCAGAAAATAACTTTCCCCCCTCCCACATCCTCACCCTCTACAGAGGTTGCACTTACTGATCTAAAGAACAATATAATGGACATGGTTCGCAGTACTATGGTCCCAATGTCAACCTCTGCATCTACTCAACAGCCTCTGAAGATTCCACATAACCTTCCCTCTGACATATTGACAAAAGATGACCTTGCAACCCTGGGGAAGATGCTTTTGCAGAACATGAACCTTCTTGGTTCAGATATGATCAAGGAAGGCAAGGATGTTGCGACCGCAATGAAAAGTACCATAGCCACTTTGAAGTTCAAATCAGACTATGAAATCAATCGCACATCCCTTGAAGCCAGAGATGCCATCAAAGCCATTAAGGAACACACAGAGGTATTTCTATGCAAGAAGAGGAAGAGGAAAACACCCTCATCTTGCCAAGCCGAGGCAACACCTCAGAGGAGGAAGAAGGGTACTAATTGTCAAAACAAAAGGACTCTGTAGTCTCACTTTCTTCCAAAATCCAAAAGAGCCTCAAAGTCCAATCCCACGAGAAACCTACAGAGCCTCTGAAGGTCAAAACAATAGCCTCCAAACCTTCGAGCAAAGATAAGGGCAAGGCCATTGCCACAGAGCCTCTGAAAATCAAGCCTCAGCCTCTGCCAAGTACTGAAAAGCTAATGAAGAGCTCCTTTGACGCCTTCAAAACAGTAAAGCCAGAGGAAGAATACTGGGCTTTTGATCTGCAACCTCTTTCAGAGCTTCCACTTTTAGATCCTCCAATCAATCCTCCAAAGACAGAGTAGCTGAAGTAATCCAAGGTTTTGATTCCTTAAGAAGACGTATTCCACCTCCTCCTCAAAAGAAGGATGTAGAAGAAGTCGTTTACAAGTACCTCTATAGCCGAGGAATAAATGACCCTTTACCAAATCCTACTCTTTCAGAGGAGATCATTTCAGAAGAAAGAAAGAGGTTCTACAGAGAAAATTCTCAACCAAAAGACAAGGTTTTCTCAATAGAGAAAATCTCAGAGGTTCTGGGGATTAGACTGAAGCATACAAAGTGCAAAAACTTCTGGTACAATGAGTATATCATCAGAATAGAGGATGGAACAAAATGGACCTTCACAGATGCAGATCTAAGGAATGTCCATCCTCATGACTTAACAGAGCTCTTCAGCTGGACAAAGGAAAGATATGGCTGGAGAAGAGAAAATCAAGATGCTTATCATGTAATCAAAGAGGTAATGAGGGAGAAGCTTATGTACTACAGTATGGTGGATTTTCAGGTTGCCCTAGACCTGGGAGTAAACAAGGTAAACCTAACACCTCCAGAAGACAGCTTGCCTCCCTCTGCCAACATCCTACCAAACTCCATCAACACAAACCCCAAATTTGGCCTCGTATACCTAAATCCCATAGGAGAAAAGAAGATATTCATGGGTATCGAAAGCCAAAAATATTTAACTCAGACTATACTATATCTTCAAGAGGAAATCAGAAAGCACAGAGGCACACCCCTAGTCAATCCTGAAGATGCAGATGTACTACTAGAAAACATCAGTGCAACCATCAACTTCAGAAACATGTATGAATTCTACTACAGAGAGTTGAAGAAGGAAGGAGCTTTTGGTAGAAGGATCAATGATTTTCCAGACGCCAAAATATAGGCTCTGATGATATGTAATTTTTTTTCTTTTACATGTACTTCAAAAATTATGTGCTTGCCTTCTAGCATTTCCTTTTGTGAATGAAAAATCAGTCTTTAGAGGATAAGTTCCTTTCACCTCTTTTTGTTTCTAACTTAGCCAAACACTCACCTTTCCATTTTTTATTTTTCAATACTTAGGGGGAGATTGTTAGCTCCAAATCAATGTATAGAAGTATTGAAAAATAGTCTAAGTATAGAAGTTTCAGAAGACTGCTCAAAATCATCAAGTTCACCATAGAAGTTGCAATGCTCAGAAGACTTTGTCGACCATCTACCGAGAAGATCACAATCAGAAGACTCAACTCAGACCACAGAGCCTCTGTGATCCCTCACAGAGCCTCTGTGGTGGCAAACCTCTGGAGATGGAAGACGAAGATTACAAGACAATGGTTCAAGACAAGATCACGTGCAGAACACATGAGCCTACTGTACGAAGATTCTAAGGATCTCTTGTGCACGTCCCACGTTGTTTTACTTTCCAGATGGCATTCCTTTTGTGGAATGCCAGCCTTTGTCTTGTACTATTGCATGATCCTCGCCCAATATGAGGGGAACACTTTCTGTTTTGAAAATTATGCGAGCACACACTAATCTGAGAGCATCCTGTAATTTCTTTGAGCATATTTGCACACACAAGTGCGTGTTCTTGGTGTAATAGCAAGTTAATGAAACAGATTCTTTGGCAATCAACTCTTATTTGTTTTATGATTCTTATTATTACTTGTTAGTGTGTTTACTACCATTCAAAGACTATATTAATATATTCTAAATTGCTTCGGCACTCTAAATCATTTGTTTTGTGTAGTTTATAGTTAATCATCGTATAGAACACTACTTTTGGGATCAACAGAAGACATTGTTGAAGTCAACGACCAGTTGTTGAGGTCTTTGTCAGAACATTGAAAAAAAATGAAAAAGTAACTATGGTTATTTGGTTGAGTTATTGTGAGGAAGTAGGGGGTTGTTCGAGAAAAGGTATGTATCTGGCATGATGTTGGGCCACCTTATGTGAGCATTGAAAATGGAAGATTGCTAGTTTGCACAGGTGAATTACTATGAGGTTTTGATGGTTCATATAGGAATGAAATATTTAGCACAACTGAAATGGTTGCGCATTGAGCATATTGGTCTGCGAGATAGTGAGCTTAGTCTTATAGACTACCTGAACTTGTTTCGGGCAGGCCGTAATGAGCCGACAAGGATCGGGATCATGTTGAGTGAATTAGATTTTGTGGTTATCCAGATTCAAGGAAGACAAAGTCGTGAAGTGGCTTTATTTCGATTATTGGTGTTATGGTTGGTAGGAAGAGGGCGATATCTAGTATGTGTACAAAGTGATCGTGATAATTTTGATTGTAGTATGATGTCGTGGTGTGGTGATGGTTGTGTGGATGATGAAAGTCCAAGATCTCTAAATCCTAGAGAGAGAAAGTAGAGAGAGAAAGTAGGTGAGCGCCAAATGTTACTGTGTATTCAAAGTATGCGTCCAAAGTTACAAACCCAAAGCACCTAAGGGACTTAAATACCCCAGGTCTTAAACAATACAGATAAGCACATTAAGCACAGTAAAGACAACTGAGAATAAATATAATGATTACTACAAATTTAGACTAAACAATCTCCCCCTTAGTAATCATTGACGCTCCTCTCTTTGACGAAGTCGATTCAGACCGAGTAAAACTTCCAAACGTCGCAGAGTGGAGCGGAAATTCAATCTCTCTTGAATAGTATCCAATGTCTTCTTAAGAAGTTGAATTTCATCATTATCAACCAGAAAAGCATTACTTCTTGTTTCCAAAAATCTTCTTTTAGCTTCTTTCAGACGTTGCTCCAACTGAAGTTTGATCACCTTCAAAGTTCCATCTGAGTAATGAGAAATTTCTTCAAATCTGAGAAAGCATTTTTGACTTGATCCATTCTTGTAGACAACTCCATATGGATATTGAACTATGGTGAATAAAGGATAAGAATCTAAGTCTGGCAAGCTTCGATTGGGCTTTAGAAGATTTACAACGGGCTGAAAGCTTTCAACGGCCATCTGAAAATCAAACACTCTGAAGAATCTGATTTGTCGTCGAATGAATCTTTTGAAAACAAATAGCGTTTGAGAAACATCCCGTGTTCTATGATAAAGATTTCTGAAATGATCATATAAAAACTCAATGTCATCAATAGAAAGATCAGTGAAATCTGCCTCTGAGAAAATATATCGCTTGCAATCTCTTCTTTCCACTTCGAATTCCGGATACCAGATATTAACTAACTTGTTTATCGAGACGCTGATAACCCGGACAATCAAATGTGGAGAAGAAACGAGATTGTTTCTACGGCGCTGGCACTTGATGAGCATCAAGTATTCATACTGATAAGCCTCTGACTCCTTTTCAACAGCAAGGATAGCATAAATGTTGATTGACCTTCTTCTAGAAACGAAAATATTACACTAAGAATCTTCTAGAAAGGCAGATCTTTGTCTTGAAGCCATATACCTTTGTTGAAGACTTCTTTGTCTTTGCTGTCTAGTCAAAGCTGGTCCTTCCTCTAGAATTGTCGGAGGAATCACAGGTTCAGATGGAGGAACATCAGCTTGTGCTCTTGACGACTAACCAACTTCAAATGAGCTTTGAGGAGAAATGGTAGTCGGAGTTGTCCTAGCAACAGGAGAAGAAGTAATTGGAGCAGATTCTAGAACTTGAGTAGCTTCAGTACTTAGAGAAGTTTCAGGAATCTCTTATTGAGAAGGAAGATCTTTGTACAACATGTCTGTAATCTCTTCATCCTTAGCATCCATGAATATAGAATCATCCTCAGTATCAGAAACAATGACTAGGTCATCACAATCCTCTTCTTTTACTTGGCAAATCTTTTCAAATCTGATGTCTTCTTCATCATCTGAATTTATCTCTATAAAATTTGCAAAGAAGGATCTCATGTCATTTGCAGCTTCAGACTCCTCTAAATCAACTGGTCTTGATGCAGTATCAGGATCAATATAAACAACAATCTGCATATTATTCTCTATATCTTGTTCAACATTGGAAGGTTCTGCTCGTTTATCATTAACCGGCTCTTCCCGATCAGCTTCCACGAATTCGTTCTCCATGCAGTACTGAATGACATTGTCATCTGTCATGTCAGCATACTGTGCAATGAGCGCATACGGAATAGTCATTGAGAAGTTGAACGACTGCTTTTTATCCTGAATATATGTCATTTCAGAATCTGGTATCTGAGGCCAAGTCAATCTTCGCGGAATTGCGGAATTACTCTTTAGCATGCTGCGAACGATCAACTTCATGTATCTGACAAAGGGAATAAACTTTCTCTTCTTATTCGTCCTCTTGTCTTGAACCCTCTCGGACAATTCAGTCTAGAAAATATAGGTATAGTCGACATGCAGGTCATAGACAACTGCATGGAATAACCTCAGATAGTGTAGACTTGCATTGTCAGTGCCAGAATGCTTAGAAGTTAGGCACCTGTTGAGAACTGAGAACAATGCGTACCAGACTGGAGGAAGATTTGACTTATCAAAGTCACTGACCCGATTCAGATTGCCCAGATAACCCAGATTTCTGATTCCTTCAAGAACATCCTCTTTAGAAGGAAACTGGTCATAAGAAGTTCGCCCTGGTCGTGAGTTCGGTTCTGGAAGTTCTAAGATAAGCCGCAGACGCTTGTATGACAGGAAAGAATGAAATTGATCAATCTGTAAATCGAATCGGTGAGGTCGAGCTAGCTCATTCTTTGTAATAGTATGCCATGTCTGCTGAAGATAAACTTCAGGAACATCTACACAGTAAGACAGAGAAGGTGCAAGTAGATGACCTTTGAGAATTGAGCATATCACCGGATGAATCTTGATTCGATTAAAATCCACGTAATAGTTGTTCGGCTTGTACGGCATATACATGATCGTTGGAAAAACATCATTCAGAGTTTGGCGTGAAGCAGAGAGATTTGCTCCAACCGAAGGAACAGACGGCATGGGCGTATCATGAGAAGCACGATCAGACGGGTCATTGAGAATAACGTTCTCATCTTGGATTACCGGATCAGTGTTAGTCTGAGAAGCCATTGAATCACCTAGAAAACAGAAACAATGAAAAAAATAGACAAAATAAGAAAAACACAAAAAAATGAAAATTTTTTCTAAGTATGGTTTGCTTGATAAGTGAGAAACGCAAAGGAGGTTTGCGCGAAGAACTAGAAACGCAAAGTAAGATTTGCGTGACAAGCAGGAGACGCAAACCAAGGTTTGCGTGAGTCACTTGTGAAGTAAACTAGACTTGGAAAATTTTCGCATTTGAAAGAAAAAACACAAGGTTTGCGTGACACTTAGGTAACGCAAAGTAAACTTTGTGTGACCAATTGGTAACGCAAAGTGAACTTTGTGCGACCAATGGGTTACGCAAACTACACTTGAAACAAAAAACATCACAAAACAAACAATGTTTGCGTGACATATAGGTAACGCAAATCTAACTTTGCGTGACCAATATGTTACGCAAACAATACTTAAGAAAAACACAACAAACACAAAGAAGGACAAGGTTTGCGTTACAAGAAGATCACGCAAAGAGAGCTTTGCGCGACCCTTTGGTAACGCAAAGTTAGCTTTGTGCAACCAACATGAAGCACAAACTTAACTTTGTGTGACCCGTTGGTGGCGCAAAATTAACTTTGCGTGACCAACAGGAAACGCAAACTTAAGTTTGTGTGACCAACTACAAATGCAAAAACCCTAATACAAAATACACTTTGCGCGAGTTCATCTGTTTAAGTTCGAAAATCCTCAAAATCAAGTTAAACTGAAAATTTATGAGTTCTAAAAAGTTTATGAACAAATATAAGGGTATTTTGAAAAAGAAATACTGATTAAAAATAGATGAACAGACGCAAACACAAAAAAAACACGAAATCAAAGCTTCAAAACAACAAAATATAGTAAGAAAACACATACCTGATTGACGAATTATAAGTCTAAGACAAACCCAACGATCAATTCAAGCAATAAACAACAAATTTGAAATCTGAGAAGATGAACAGTTCGAGAAAAAAATCGTAAATCAGATAATGAACATTTCGAATCGATTAAGAACACAATACACAATACAACTCATATCAAGAATCGAATGCAATAGGGAATCGAAAACATACCTGATTATCAAGAATCAAAATCTGAAAGGAATCAGATTAGAGTTCGGCACAATGAAAGTTCAACAGAGAGAGTGAAGTTCGATGGACAGAGAGAAAAACTCAACAAGCGGGAAAAGAGAAATGAAAGAGAAAACACTATTTAAACCAAAAAGACTAAAACTAAACTAAAATTAAAAACATAAAGTATTACCTAAAACAAAAAAAAAATATTTACCTAAAACAAAAAATACTCTAAAAAAAATATTACCTGAATACCTTTTACTCCCCCTACACAAATGCACAAAAATTTGACATATCAGAATAGCAATTGTGTAGAAATATCAGAAATACTTGCCTGTTGAAAATTCTGATCAGTACATGAAGAATTTTAGCAGCTAAATTCACTCCCCCTCAAAAACAGAATAGATCATATATTCTTTGCAGATTGGCTCTCCCCCTCGAAATATGCACAGACCATATAACAAAAATATGGATACACAACCATATAAACATCAGTGTAAAAAGAAAAATAATACTGAATATAAATTTTGAAACAACTGAACATATAAAAATTTAAACACTAAACAAATTAAAGTCTACTCAGTAAAATATCACAGATTTATTAATCAGTTGAAATCAAGCGTATGTTGTTGGATACAAGAACAAGTTTCATTGCATATCAAGTTAAGACATGTTCAGTTTCAAAAACTTCCTGCTATCTATTCAGTGTGCTCGCATGCGAACTTCGATTAGCTTCAAGAAAAATGCAATTCTAAAAAAATTATAGAGAACTTTGTATGTACTAACACTAAGTCATCAAAAATTAAGACTTTCACAAATTTACAGGTTTATCACAACTCAAACATATCACCAAGTATCATGAGATGTGTGCTCATTGGCATCTTTTAGCAGTGTGCACATTGGCATCTTCACATGAGTGTGCTCTTTGGCATCTTTTAAGCATTGTGTACTTTGGCATCTTTTAATCAAAGAGTTCGGTAAGTAAAGAACATGCCGTAAACGTAACTTTCTATCTGACCCTATTGCAGGATTTGGGTCAGCCGCTCCCAGACCAGTTGGCCTTAGGGGACTAGGTGTCAAGCACCCCTTGGAACTTACTTTCCCGGATCATAAAGGCTACATCGACACATCCTAAACCCATTCATACCAGTAGAACATGACTTTCGATCTGGTTCTATAGAAGGATTTGGGTTTGATCACTCCCAGACCAATTGACCTTAGGGGACCAGATGACAAGCATCCCACGGAACTTATTTTCTCAAACCAGAAAGGCCACAGGTACAAACTTTTAAACTCAAAGATTTCTGTATTTTATATATAGAATAAATCATCTCAATCACTCAGATCTATATCGAATTGCTTAGCCCATATTTTCATTCCGATCTTTAATTTTGATCATTTAGGTAGTCAAAGCAAAGTAAACTATAAATATTCCGACTTACATATCTTTAAAGCAGAACCAAAAGCTTCAAACATGTTGCTGACTTTTCGACTTTTGTAAGACTTGAAAGTTGAACATATAAAACTTCAATATAAACAAAGAACTTGTAAAAGATCCTAGACACACATTTTATTCAAAAGAAAGAAAATCTGTAAAATTTTACTTTATAGAATAAAATTTGTAAAGATTTAAACTTTTAAATTCAACATGCCAAGTTTTGAAAGCAGAAAATTAAAACGTTTTTCATCTAATGCTTTTGTAAAGATATCAGCAAGTTGATATTCAGTTGGTACAAAATATAATTCAATAGTACCTTCTTCCACATGATGTTTAATGAAATGGTACCGCATATCGATGTGTTTAGTCTTGGTGTGATGGACCGGATTGACTGATATCGCGATTGCAGATTTGTTGTCACAATAGATTGGCACTGTCTTGTATAGCATCCCGTAATCACGAAGTTGCGTTTTCATCCAAAGCACTTGAGCACAGCAACTAGCTGCAGCGACGTATTCAGCTTTGGCTGTTGATATAGACACGCAGTTTTGCTTTTTCGACGCCCAGCTTATCAGTCTGTCACCCAAAAATTGAAGGTGACCTGAAGTGCTTTTCTGGTCCAGTTGATTACCGCCAAAATCTGCATCAGAATAAGCCATCAACTTATAGTCAGAACTCTTAGGATACCATAATCCTAAGTAAGGAGTTCCTTTAATATATCTAAAAATGTGTTTGACTGCTAATAGATGAGATTCTTTCGGTTTGGCTTGGAATCTGGCACACAAACAGGTAGAGAACATTATGTCCGGGCGACTGGCAGTTAGATACATTAGCGATCCGATCATTCCTCGATATGTCTTTTGGTCCACAGCTTTTCCATCTGGATCTAGTCCGATTTTAGCACCATGAGCCATCGGCGTGCCTATTGAAGACGACTTGTCCATCTTGAATTTCTTCAATATGTCAAACACGTACTTCGACTGGTTGATAAAGATGCCATCTGGAAGCTGCTTCACTTGTAGGCCGAGGAAGAAATTAATTTCTCCCATCATGCTCATCTGAAACCTAGAAGTCATTAGATCAGAAAACCAAGTACACAATGATTTATTAGTCGCACCGAAAATAATATCATCAACATAAATTTGAACTAAGCAGATATCCAAGTTAAAATGATAGATGAAAAGAGTGGTATCAATCGATCCTTTGGTAAACCCTGTTTTGATCAAGAAGGCTGACAACTCATCATACCACGCCCTTGGAGCTTGTTTCAAACCATACAGTGCTTTATCGAGAAAATAGACATGATTAGGACGGTCTTTGTCAACAAAACCCTCTGGCTGAGAAACACAGACTTCTTCTTTCAGATTTCCATTGAGGAATGTTGTCTTGACATCCATCTTATATACAGTGAAATTAACGATAAGCAGCGAAGGCAAGAAACATCCGAATAGCTTCTAATCTGGCAACTGGCGCGAATGTTTCATCGTAGTCGATGCCTTCTTCTTGTCGATATCCTTTGGCTACCAATCTTGCTTTGTTACGCACAACGATACCATCGTTATCTTTCTTATTCTTGAATATCCACTTGGTGCCAATGACGTTTTTTCCTTTAGGCCTTGGTACAAGTCTCCACACTTTTAGCGCGTCAAATTGATTGAGCTCCTCTTGCATTGCTATAATCCAATCCGGGTCCTCCAACGCTTCAGAAACTTTTGTTGGTTCAATCTTGCTTAGGAAGCAAGTGAAGAGACATTCGTTGGAAGTTGCCGTCCTGGAACGTGTAGACACACTAGCTTGAGGATCTCCAATAATTTGATGAATAAGATGAGATCCTGTCCATTTGGTGGGATGGGGGAGAGAATCAATAGTCTCTTGAACAACTTCTAATTGATGAGGAAGAGGTTCAGGAGCCTCTATGTCAGATGAAGATATAGATACTGTCTCGACAGGAGGAGGACGAAGTTCAACTACTTCAGAATCAGACTCTGGAAGTGTTGGTTGAACAGTAGCAGTTTGTTCTTCATCCTGAACTTGTTCTTCCTGCACAGATTGATCTTGAGCAGATTCTTCTTGAATAGGTTAAGTATTCACATATTCCGATTTTAATTGCTCATTTTCTGATTGTACTGGATCAGATGCAGAAATGTTGGTTTGAATGACAGGAGGAACTGGAACAGTATCAATGTCAGAGATAGTTGCAGCGGAATTGGACGTAGATGCGCTCGCAGTATCCTGATTCAAAGCATTTGAAACATTATCAGAATTAGATTTCGGAACATCATCATAAAAATTCTCAAAGAGAAAATCAAGATCAGAAAGATTAAGTAAGGAAGAGGAAGGATCCTGATTTGTCTGTTGAAGTGCATGTTCTGAACTGATTTGTTCAGAAGCTGAATTCCCAGTAAGTACGAGTTTTTGAGTCTGGTTGACCAGAAACCAAATTGGCAACTTCGTCAAATTTGACATTAACACTCTCTATCACTTTTCTTGCAGAGATAAGAAAGACTCTGTAATCTGCAGAGTTAGAAGAATAACCCAGAAAAATACCCTCATCTTCCTTCGGACTAAACTTATTTAGATTATCCCTGTCATTCAGAACGTAACACTTACACCCAAAAGACTTGAAATATTTGACATTCGGTTTGATACCGTTCATCAGCTCATATGGTGTTTTGTTGAATCAGCGATGTAGAATCGATCGGTTCTGAGTATGACATGCAGTTGAAACGGCTTCAGCCCAATGAGACAAAGGAAGACCAGAATAAGCAAGCATAGATCTTGCAGCCTCAACAAGTGTTCTATTTCGACGTTCAACAACCCCATTCTGTTGCGGTGTTCTAGCAGCAGAAAACTGTTGTTGAATTCCTTGATCCTCGTAAAAAACTTGAAGAGTATTGTTCATGAATTCAGTTCCATTGTCTGATCTGACAACCTTGACTTTCTTTTGCTTGTTGGTCTGAATAGTTTTGATGAGGTTGATGAGAATGTCTGGAGTTTCATCTTTGGATTTGAGAAACTTCACCCATGTATATCTTGAGTAATCATCAACAACCACCAAGACATATCTTTTCTTACCAATACTCTTTGTCTTCATCGGTCCGCATAAATCAACATGCAATAAGTCATGTATGTCTGAATTGCAGGGTTCAGGCTTTGGCTTGTGAGGAGCTTTCTTCATCTTTCCTCTCTCACAATCCTGACAGAGGTGGTCTTTCTGAAAACGAAGTACTGTAAGACCTCTCACTAAATCATTCTTTACCAAGCGATCCATATACTTAAAGTTGAGATGAGCTAGTCAACGATGCCAAATCCAACTTTCATGAACAGAGGCTTTAGATAGCAAACAGATGGTAGATGGGATCTTAACCTTGGAAAGATCAATTGTATACAAATTAGATCTTCTCTTTCCAACTAATAAGTCCCTGCCACTGTCATTCTTCACAGCAACTCTTTTAGATTTGAAGCTAACTTCAAGATCTTTATCACAGAACTGTCCGATGCTGAATATTTGTGGCTTAGACCTTCGACGTAGCTGACTCTCTTGACAGTTATATTACCTTGAACAAGATCACCATAACCAAGAATCAGAGCAGTCTCACAGTTTCCAAACTTAACACGACCGCAACATTTTTCTTTAAAATTTGAAAGTAGTGATTTGTTGCCCGTCATGTGTTTGGAACACCCCGAATCCAAATACCATAAATGACTAAGCTGCACAAATAGAAACTACACAGATTTAGGTACCCATATGCTTATGGGTCCCTTCTTGTTAGATTTGTGTCTTTTATTTTTCGAAGATTTATTATTCAAACAATCAAGAATGCAATCATCAATAGAGGAATAAACATAATCATCAGAATAAGAACGAGAAGAAGAAGAGACATGCTTTGCAATGTGAATCATTTGTGGAATTGAATATTTTGTATTTTTATTACACAAAGCAAATGTATCATTGTCACAAAGATTCACTACACAAGTATCTTCTAACAATTCAGACTCTATAGATTTCTGCTTTACCCTCCATATCAGCTTTTGTGATCTCTTCACAGTCCGATCTGAAACAGAAGAATCAGAAGAATTAGAATTTTCAGACAAAACACTATCCTGTTTCCTTGACTTCTTTGACCTTCTTCTTTTACGCTTTGTTTTTGTTTTATAATACTGATCATTTAGCGTTAAAGAATCATCAACAATTGAAGTAGAAGAAGAAACTTTATCCAAGAAATCAATCTGAGCATTCAACATATTTGAACTAGCTTCGGAGTGAAAATTGTCAGAAATAACCAAGTCTGGAATAGGTTTGCGCGACCCCTTGGTGGCTCAAACTGAGCTTTGCGCGACTAACGTCTAGCGCAAATTGTCAGTTTGCGCTACCAATGGGTGGCGCAAATGCTCACTGTTTTTGACATTCCGAGTATTTTCCTTGAAATCGATAGAAAATCCAGAAGTAATTTTATCTTCCAAACTAGATTTCATTATAAAAAGAAATAAACTGTTTTCAAAATCAGTTTGAAGATTTTGTTCTTCCAATTTATCTTCAAGATCAACTATCTTACCTTCCAACACTATTGGGGGAATGTATTTCCTAGAATCATAGGAAACCGGAGATACATTCTCCTTACTAGTATTAGCATATATATCAACAAATTCAGTTGGAAATGAAGATTTATTAGAAGACTTGACATTTAAAACATTTTTGGAATTTATGGACTTCTTCGTTTTCTCAGGAAAATACTTGGCATTTTCAGACGTACAAACAAATGGCATTTCCATTTTCTTGTTATGCGTCCTCTTTTGATTTTCAATTTCTAAAACTTGCTTTTCATTCAACCAGTCAATTTTAAATTGAGAAGCATAATTCGCAAGAGTTAGATAATCAAAATTATATAAGGTTGGGGTTTTTGAAATAACATTGTTTAGACAATGAGGATTTTCAAAACCAAGTCCCCACCTTTCTTTTATAGCCTCGTCACTCCTAGGCTTATTCATATATATAGTCTGCTTAGTTTGGTTTCTCTTATACAATTTTTCTTCTAAACACAATTATTTTATCAGATAAACTTTTGTTCAAATCAGTCAATTCCGTCAAAGAATCATGATAAATCTGATTTGATAATTCTAAGTCATTCAAATTCTTTTGAAATTTCTCTTTTGTGTCATTTAAAATGATCTTTTCATCTTTCAGAGAAATCTTCAGTTTTTCAATCAAAACGGACTTTTCTTGATTTTCATGCTTTTCAGATATGAACTTAGAACGAAAATCATGTAAAGCATTGACAATAACGTTCAATTGAAAAGAAACAAAGTTAACATCAAACTCAGAAATTACCTCAGAATCATCAGTGGAGGTATCATCTTCTTCATCATCACTCTTGTCATCTCCAATAAAGCACATTGCAGCTGTCTCCACGTTCTTAGCTTCGTTGTCTGAATGATCCAACCAGTACTCCTCCTCAGCCAGCAGTAGAGTTCTATTTTCTCTCTTCTCAGCCAGTTCCAACTTCTTCCGATAGAAAGTTGAATCCTTTATCACCTTCACTCGACACTCCTTCGCTATGTGCCCCGGTTTGCCACAGTTGAAGCAATTCATAAGCTTCTTCTCTTCCTTTTTAGGCTCAACCACTTTTGCAGGCTCATACTTTGGAGTGAATGCCTTTGATGGTGCACCAGATTCCACTTTCTTTGAGCCGGATGTAAATCGTAGGTTGTTTCATCCTGATCTGTGTTGGAACCTTTTCTGATAATGTTGAGTGAGGAGTATCATAGCTTTCTCCAGAGCCTCACCATCATCATCCGTTAACCCATCATAAGTAGATTCAGATAAAGCTTGCTCAGCCAGTTGGCTAGCCAGAAGAGCAATTGGATCCACTGACTTAGGCTTATTCTTCTTATCCAACTTTGCCTTCTTTTCCAACACCATGGATTCATCGGTCATCAGAATTTCATACAATTCCTGAATGGGCATAGTAGAAATCCTGACATCATTTCTCATCCAATGACAGGATTTGCTCCATTCAGGTTGGAGTGCATTCAGAAACTTCAGATTGGATTCTAACTCGGTCTTTGTAACTTTGATCTTATACATATCATTGATGACAGCCCAAAATCTATCAAATACGCTCTTCAGACTTTCCCCGTCTTTCACTTTGAATTCCTCAAAATTATTCATGTACCTTCTCTGACGCAGTTGAGTTGACACAGCTGTACCAAGCATGATCTTTTCCAATTGAGTCCACATAAGCATATGATTCTGTTTGAAACAGTCAATTCTGTTGTAGATCGAATTAGGTAGTGCAAGAATCAGATTAGATTTGGCCTGGTTATCAGCTTGATATCTTAACAATTCATCAGCATCATACTCTCTTAAAGCTTTCTCAACAGTTGTGGCCAGAGTAGTTGCAGTAGCTGGTATAACTTTCATCAGCCTCTCCATAGGACCCTCAGTCAGAGATTTCATCATGTTATCTCCATTCGGTTGTCGTTCTATGAAGTTAATGAATCGGTCCTGCCACTGTTCAAATTCATTTTCGTTGATCAGTACGGGAGGACATGTGTCAGACCCCAATGACATCATCAGGTCATTCTTTTAAACTTTAGCTTGCAGAGACATTTTGAACACAAACACAATCTAAAAAAATCAAAGTCTGGAAGATGTAAACTGGAGCAAACTTGAGGTTTGCAAGAGCAGTTGGTGACGCAAAGGGAGCTTTGCGCGAGACAAGTGAGACGCAAGATGAAGTTTGCGTGAACTGAGTGAAATGCAAACTGAGCTTTGCGTGAGTCGAGGGAGACGCAAACTGAACTTTGCGTTAGAAGTTGAAGATGCAAACTGAGCTTTGCGTTAGAAGTTGAAGACGCAAACTGAGCTTTGCGTGGGCTGAAGGATACGCAAATTGGACTTTGCGTGATGCACTGGAGACGCAAACAATACTTTGCGTGATGTATGAGAGACGTAAAGATCACTTCTCGCGAGCAGAAGGAGACGCAAACTTAGCTTTGTGCAATGAATAGTAAGCGAAAACCTGAAATTCTTGAGACCTGAAATACACTGAAGCAAAGAATAGAATAACAAGAACTAGCGCAAAGTAAGATGAACTCGCGCAAACATAGATGAACTCGCACAAACTACAGATCTAGCGCAAACCAATGTCAAAACTCAAAAAACGATTACAAAACTGAATTTTATGCAAAATTCTTATACAAACATGATCGAAAACAACTTTATATCACTTTTAAAACAAGAATTTCCACTAAAAACCACAAAATCAATACTTCAAGAATGGAACAGTACGTTCGAAGCGAGTTTTCAGAAAATCACATAATCTCAAAATTGATCTTTAAATCATGTTTTTCTTGCAAAAAGACGTAAATCACTTATGTTCTCCTATCAAAAACGAGTTCAAAAAATCCAAATTCAACACAAATCGTCCTAAAACCAGTCCGAATTTGATGAAAAAGCTAAAAACGAGATTTTCTTGAAAAAATCAAGAAAATCGATCAAATTTCTGCTTTAATCCACAAATTTAGAAACGAAAAACGATTTCTCTCAGTCCTCTCAAGATTCAGAATGCTCTGATACCAATTGAAAGTCCAAGATCTCTAAATCCTAGAGAGAGAAAGTAGGTGAGAGCCAAATGTTACAGTGTATTCAAAGTATGCGTCCAAAGTTACAAACCCAAAGCACCTAAGGGACTTAAATACCCCAGGTCTTAAACAATACAGATAAGCACATTAAGCACAGTAAAGACAACTGAGAATAAATATAATGATTACTACAAATTTAGACTTAACAGATGAGTTAGTGATATTTATGCCAAAGTAGTCGTGCAAGTCATTGGTGTGGTAAGGAGTTCCATGGAGGGTGAGTTATGGGCTTGTGTTATTGATTTAGAATGGGCATAGGTGGGAATCCTTGCTCATAGATTTCTGGCGAGCTATTCAAAAGTGGCGAGTATGTTGATGAGACGTATGGGTGTTAGGTTGGTATGGCGGTATTGCTAATTTGAGAATAAAATATGCGAGTGACAGTTGGTGGCTACCTAAAAGAGGAACCATGTGTTCTTGGGTTGCGATGAGTTGTGGGGCAAATTTATTTTATTTCACTTAAATATTGATGGAAATGTCGAATTGATTAGTTCATGGAGTTTTGTAGTAGATATGATAATCCGTGGGAATGTCGAGTATTCCTTGGGTGTGGAGAAATTCTAGCGGATAGGACAACCCTGTTTGGAAAGAGAGAAATGTGCAGTGCTTTCAATCATTGGGTATTGTTTTGGGAGGGCTTGGTTGAATATCTCGAATGAGAATTGTGGGAAACTGTTGGTTAAGCATAGTGATGTAAAGTTGCTTTCAATGCATTTGATTGATCAGAAAATGGAGTGAGTAATGTCCTACACTAGTCTGGGGAAGTGGAGATGGTATGTTTAAATAAAAGGTTAGTTTGAGAGTAAGAAGATTAGCAAGTAACACAAGACTGTGGAGTTATGTGTTCAGATTTTCCATTTGTGGCTATATGAACTCCTAGTGAGGGTGTGAGAAGGAGATTATGGTGTATGTGAAATTGTTTTTCCCAATCAAAATCAAGCAATCAAACACAATCTCTATTAAGAATATAACAGTATCAAGATTCTAGAGAGAGAGTGTAGAGAGAGAAAGCGTAATTGTCATATATCTAACAATGTTGAGTACAATACTTCTAGTTACAAGATTAACAAAGCACCTAAGGTATTTATACCAAGGATGCTATCACAATACTTAACAACTAAGTAAACTCATATTGACTAAACTAAACAGACTTTGACTTTGTTGACTTATCTTGACTTGACTTTTCCTATTAAATCTTGGATACAATAATACACTAACATTCTCCCCCTTTGTATTCAAGATTTAATAAAAAATTGACATAAGTCTTCAGCACTTGATTCTTCAATCTTTTGACTCTGACAACTTTGAACTTTGAAGCTCTTTCTGAAGTTGTTGAAGAATCTTGAAAAGTCTTTAACACTTTACAGCTTTGGAAAGTCAACAAGTCTTGAAAACTTTGAAATCTTTGAAAACTTCTTTGAAACTTCTTTGAAACTTCTGGAACATCGATGAATCTATGAAAACTTGTATCTTCATCTCTTTGATCTCTTGACCGTCTTCGGAAAAACAAACTTTCTCGAATCATCTTAATTTGGACTTGTCTTCAGAAAACTTTGAGAATCTTTTCATCTGATTTGAACTTTCAGAAATTCTCCACAAGTCTTGACTTTGAACATTCTTCAGGACTTTGAAATTGATCTTTGTTGATGTCTCCCCCTTTTTGATGATTGTGATCTCCATAATCATCAAAACATCTTCAATTTCAACATTCTCTTTGATCATCCCCCTTTGTCAGATATTCTCCCCCTTTGAGATACATTTGATATTTTATGCCCTTTTGATCTGAATAGCTGAATCATGAACTGTATATACCCGAATCTTTTCAAATTCAGATATAATGGACGTTGTAACCCTGATTCAACAAATGAAACAGTTAGAAGTGCCTGTCAGTAACACGGAGTTACTGTGTACAACGAATGTACAATATAAGGAGCTGGTTTGATGATGACTCCCCAAGACTTCCATTCAATCATTGAAAAACACAAGGTTTATCTATGAATGTTCTGACAGAAAAACAAATTTTCTGTGTGCTCGTGCTTGTGTATGAAAGAATTTAGCACAATGATTGTGTTTCATAAGGCTCAAATTGTGTAAACTGTTGAGATAGCAACAAGTATTACACGAACTCAATGTGCATGAAATAGGTGCGAAGGTGGGGCAACTTTCCTTCTTTTTCAATATCTAAATCTTCCGAGTGAAGACTAGATAGCAGATATGTTGCGTCCCCAAAGAAAATGAAACATTTCTTTGTTAAGAAAGAAACGAGTGGCTGGTGGGGTTGATGCAAGAGTTGGCATGGGCTCACTGCTTGTTTCAATGATGGTCACCAAAGAATGTTAACCAACAGATTATGTGGCTGCCCGGCTCAGAAAGTGTTTGGTGCAGAGTTTTGATATTATTTTAACTCTGTTCTCACACCCTCTTTCTTTTTAATATTTATGCTCACTTCTAACCAAACTCTCATTTCCATTTTTCCGCTCCACACAATGAGAAAAACTCAACCGGATGAGTTATCTCCCCCACTCTTTGATTTATGACCCCTCACCCCTCAATCACTCAAGGATAACTTCCTAGGTAGGAAACACTGGTTTGCGTGAATCCATGGAAGTTATGTTTAAGCTCACACATGAATCCCATGTAAGTCCTAAAAAGAATGGTTGCTCAACAGTTTAACTTTAGCAGTTAAGCTCAAAAATATATGATGACATTGTCAAAATGTATGCTCATGAGATTTGAGCAATTGAACAATGAAGATCTCTCAAAACAAGAATATTGAATGAATGAAATGAAATCAAGAGAATTGTTTTGAGAATCTGACAATGTATCAATCAGATCAAACGAAATGGTTAGGGTATCAAAGAATTGGATGGTTTGTTTATATGAACGAATATAAACAAATTAACAATGAAAGCACAAATTAGAAATGATGATTGATGCTCAACAACATTTGAAAGCAAACGGGAGTATTACCATCGAAAAATTTGTTCATTATGAGACATGGTAATAACGATTTCAAATGAAGTACTGAACCGGTGTGTGTGAATACTTGACAGTATATAGAAAAGATAATACACAAGTATTGATCTTTGGAAACACACGGCCAGTTAAACATTAACGCTCAATTTTGAAAAACATTTAAAAGCACACTTCTAAATTTATGAAATCTTTTGAGAATCAGAAGTGGTTTGAACATTTAAGAAAACGTTTTTCATGCTTGAAAGTTGTTCTTCTTTCAAACAATCAGAGATCTAGGATTAGAAGATACTTACATTTAAGCTCCCCCTCAAATCATTATAGAATGATTTATATCAGATAAGTTCCCCCTGGATATTTGCATAATATCCTTATCTGAACATTGAAGAACGGGTCCTGATCTGTCATGTGATCAGAAGCCACAGTCCTTTACATTAAAGTTCGGGTTCTAAACTGAAGTGTTTAGAAGCCATTGTTTTTGACATTGAAGTCCGAGTTCTAAGTTGTAGTACTTAGAAGTCAAAAACTTGTACTTTGAAGTATGGGTTTTGAACTGCTGTGTTCAAAAACCATCGTTCCTGCTCCCCCTAGACCGGTGGTACCAGCAAAACAAATTTAACAGGTTTTGGTACCCACTGGTATTTGGGTCCTGGTATGTTAGATTTAGGAATCCACTTCTCATTAGATGTATATCTTTTAAAACCAGAATTATGAGAAGTTATTCTATAAGAACCGTACCAGTTGTGAGCAGTTTTTTTTAATGAAGTCATTCTCTCCACAATAAGAACAGCAGATTTTCCTTTGAGCAATCCTGATCAGATGATTAGTCGAGTAATATATATCAGAATTACCAAAAGATTTACCTTTATGCATTCTGTTCTTTTTGGCATTTGTTGTGAAGTTGAATGCTTTGTCCTTCTTCTTTTTCTCTTCAGAAGAATCTTTAACTCTCCAGACCATCTGATTTTTCTTAGAATTCTTTCCTAGAGATTTTACATAATAGCTCGCTGAACCATCAACAGATTTGTCATAAAATAAATTTGATGGTCTGATCTGACTTGATTTGACAATGATTGGTTTGACACTTTTCTTTTTCAAAACATTTTTGTCATGGATAGAACTAGAAGTTGTTTTGAAAGAACAGACTGATTCTGTTATTTTTGTCATGGATAGAACTAGAAGTTGTTTTGAAAGAACAGACTGATTCTGTTGAGTTATCAACAGGTGATTGGCTAATCACATCAGCTGTAATCTTTTCTGATAAATTGACATTTGCAGCTTCCAAGTTTTTTATCTTTGCAGCTAAAATGTTTCTTTCAGAATTTAGTGTGTCAAATTTTTGTTTCAAATCAGATCTAGCCATCTGTTCTTTAAGAATATCTGATGATAGAACAGATAATTTGGATGTGAGCTTAGATATTTCAGATTCAAAATATGAACGTTCTTGTTCAAAATCTTTTTCCAAGTTCTTGTTTTTCTCAGAAATATCTTTGAAAATCCCAACATTTTTCTTTTCAAATAATTTCTTTTCTTGCTCAAAAGACTGCTTCTTTTCTTTGAAAATATTTCTTTCCTTTTCTAGAAAGTCTTGTAAAGTAGAAATCTGCTTAGGAAATTCAGTGTTTTTATCTTCAAGAACTTTTCTTTCCTTAGCAAATGTGTCTCTTTCAGTAATTATTATCTTTTCGAATTCAGACACTTGCTTAGAAAGTTTAAGGCATCTAAGCTCAAGATCCTTCTTCTCTTGTAAAGTTTTCTTGAAAATTTCAGATGACTGTTGGGTAGAAGATGTCTTCACATTTGATTTGTCTTTTTCTGCTTGGAGACTTGTTTTCAGTTCAGCATTCTTCTTCTCCAAAGTAGATATTTGATCTTCAAAAGCCTTTAACTTGTTTTGAAGCTTGACTAATTCATCTTTTAGCTCAGATGACTTCTGTTCAGTCGTCTCAGTTGGCTTTGAAGATTTGAAATCTTTCTGTCTTTCAGCTTGATTTCTTTTTCACAAGCTTGAATAGTATTTCCTTTTATTTCAATCATTTCCTCTTTCTCTTTAATCTCCTTCTCTCTTGCACTGATGATACCTGCACAATCAGATTTAGCTATATTAGCACACTTTTTACAGTCAGAAGTTTTATCAGAACTTGACAAATTTAATTTCAACTCCTGAATCTGTTTAAGAAGCTTTGAATTCTGATTTTTCAGATTGTCTCTTTCTGCTTCTATTTTCGGTATCTCAAGCATGTACAAAACAACCATATCTCTTGCAGATAAAACAGTGTTTCCTCTCTCATCTGTAACAGGCATCTTGTCAGAATATTAGCTTTAAAAAAAATGATTGTCAAAAATCAGAAAATTATGACCACTAACAAAATATGTCCTCCTCCACAGACTTTCAGAAAAGTTGACTGAAAGTCAAACTTGGATCACCAAAAAAAAATTAATTTCAAAAAAAAATTAATTTCAAAAAAAAAATTATCTCTTGAAACTCGCAGGTCACTGTACGCGCAAAGAACTATTCACTGTGAAACTCGCAAATGATATCATGCGCGTTTCTAGAACTCGCAGGACACTAAACTCGCTAGTCACTATTCACTAATGAACCCGCAAATGGTAACATGCGTGTTTCTAGAACTCGTAGGACATTAGTAGCGCGTTTTGCTCAAACTCGCAGAACACTGTTGGTGCGCATTTCAACACTTAGAAAAATTTTCACAAATTTCAAACTCGCAAGCCTCTTAGCGCGTTTCGATCAAACTCGCAAGCTTTGTCTTGCGCGTTTATCAAACTTGCTTGCCTCTATTAGCGCGTTTTAGCAAACTCACACGTTTTACTTGCGCGTTCTTCAGATACTTGCGCGTTTGATGATGAACTTGCGCGTTTGATGATGAACTTGCGCATTTGTCAGATCTTGCGCGTTTTGACAGTTACGTTCATGAAATCAATCCAAATTGCTCTAAACCTGCAAATTAAAACATAAAATTCCATAGAAATGATCGATTTATCATTTAGAATACAATTCTACCACTAGATTTCCATTAAAAACATCAAAAAGCAACAAATTGATTCAAGAAACAGTGCTCAAGTTCGGGTTTCACAAAAATAGCAATTTGATCAAATTGATCAATCAAATGTTCGAATTTGACTATGTGATCTGAATAAAAATTGATCCAATTGATAAAACGTACATAATCAAATCAATTTATTGATTTAATTGTACAAAAACAAGAAAACCACGGATCAAACAGTGACTTTTTCAGAAATTACAATTTTCTTGAATTTTCAAGAATCTGATCCAAAAACTAATTCAGTGATCTTTCTGAATTTGTTTGGTTTGCTCTGATACCAATTGAAATTGTTTTTCCCAATCCAAATCAAGCAATCAAACACAATCTCTATTAAGAATATAACAGTATTAAGATTCTAGAGAGAGAGTGTAGAGAGAGAAAGCGTAATTGTCATATATCTAACAATGTTTAGTACAATACTTCTAGTTACAAGATTATCAAAGCACCTAAGGTATTTATACCAAGGATGTTATCACAATACTTAACAACTAAGTAAACTCATATTGACTAAACTAAACAGACTTTGACTTTGTTGACTTATCTTGACTTAACTTTTCCTATTAAATCTAGGATACAATAATACACTAACAGTATGTTATGGTTCTAGTGTTGAGGGAACCAATCGTGCGGTTGGTCTAAAGCTTGCACCTATTAGTGAGTCGATCTTTGGAATCATGTTTGATGTTTTCGAGAAGAAAGTGGAAAAAGGTGGTTGAGCGTAGTATCCAGAGTGAAAGACCATTGTGTCATACTTGGTATTGTGTGGAAAAGGTTCCAAGTGAGTCTATCGTCCATTGTTAAGCTATTTTATATGGTTTTGAGTGTGTGATCATGGTCACTCTTTGTTGAGCGAGTGAAGCTCGAATTTATTGCAAATATGGTCGGACGGTTGTTGGATGCAATGAGAAATTGAAGTGTGTGCCATTATGATTCGTTTAGTTGGAGCTGGTGGGTTATGAAGGTAATGAATTGTGGAAGTTCCCTTTATTAATAAAGTAGGAATATGGGGTGATGACGTTAGGGGCGATGTACGTTTCCGGCGTGTGAGTTGGGTAACACCGATGAGTCGTGATCTAGGTGGTTTAGGGAAAGAAGGTGTTTTTCGCATTGGATATATGTCGTCTGAGGGAAGTTATTTTGCTACGGTAGGGTACTTGATGAAGAAACTCATAAATGAGGGTTTATGGTGATATCTAAGGTTGACATTATGTTAAGTTGGCAATTTGAGGGGTTATTATTATATTAATCAGTGTTTCATCTTGTTGTGGCACTATCTCCGGTAAAATTCGTTCTTTTTAAGAAGTGAAGTTGTATGTGAAAACCTTAATGTGAGGCGTTTTAATCCGAGCGTCTTGGTGCGTGAACGAAGTGGAAAATATCTAGTATAGATGATTGGAGGCGTCACTAGTATATTAGGCGAAATTTTCCTGACATAAGAAAGTTGTGGTTAACCGAGGGGAAATTCCGAAGGATGGGTAAAGACTATAAATTTGATCAAAATGGCTTGGGCAGCTGAGTGGAGCTAAGTTGAGTAGATTGAAAATCATGTGTCTCGTGAATCTCAAGTTGGGGGTTAACTGGATGCAAAGGTCATCACCATGGTATAGGGTGGTGCGTTCGAGAGAAGGAGAAGTGGGGCCACAATGTAGATCTGATGCAATAATAGAACGAGGCGGAGAAGTGGCCTATATATTGAATTTACCGAGGAGTTACGAGGTATCCATCCTACTTTCCATGTGTCGAATATGAAGAAGTGTTTGGCGAAATCTGATGTGGCTTTACTGTTGGATGATGTTCGCGTTGATGAGAATTTGAGTTATGTAGAGGAGTCGGTGTCCATCTTTGACCACAAAGTGAAGAAGCTAAGGACTAAAGAGATCCGTCTTGTGAAAGTACAATGGCGATAACATATAGGGCAAGAGACAACATGGGAGGTGGAAGCGGACATGAGGTCCCATTATCCGAGTTTATTTCGAGGCGAGAATTTCGGGACGGAATTCTTTTGAGGGAGAGATATTGTAATAATCGTGACCAAAGTAATAAATTTGGGAGTATGGATGAGTGGTTGCTCAAAGCCTAAAGTGTGGGAGGCTAGTTTGTAAATATGAATAAAAGGGAATTAACCCTAAAACAGTCACTCACCAATTTATTCCTTCTTGGAGGCGGCTAAGAGATATCAGAGAGATTTGTGGGTGATATAACCAAGCTTTGGAGAAACTGAAGAAGGAGGTGAGCTTAGAGGAGGTTCTTGTCTCTTGTTCATCAAGGTAATCCTTATTCAATCTTTTAATCTAGTTTTGATGGGATTTCTTAGGGAGCTATAGTTTATTTTGGAAACCCTTATCTGGGTTCTTCCCAGATTTCTCATCTTTTGATTTGAGGGTAAAGATAATAGGGTTTTGATTATTTAACCCTTGGTTGGGAGGCCTTGTGTGAGGTTCTCCTTCCTTGGAAGGAGACCTATTTTTTATTTGTGTAAAAACCCCAAGTCCAGAACAATAGCACAGTCGCCCTAGGGTTTTTACTCGGTTCGACCGAACACCTGGGAGTCGGGAGGTGGTCGTCCGGGAGTCGGGGCTTGAGGGAAACCGGGAGTTGGGTGGTGGTCTCCTGGGACACGGGTTGGGGGGACGCCCGGGAGACGGGCTGGAGACCACCCGGGGAGGCTGGGGGACCACGATCTGGGAGGGCGAACCTGAGGAGGCCGGGTGCCCATGATCTGGGGGAGACCCGTGAAGGGGGACACCCGAGGAGGCCGGGGAAGCTCGTGATTAGGGGGGACCTGGAAAGGGCAAACCGGGAGCGCATGATGCGGGGTGTCCGAGAAGGCCGAATCCGGTTCGGGTAGGTAGGTCCAAAGGGGGGTTTCTGGTAGTTTGCCCAAAGAAGAGACGTTTATACTTTGATTTATTATCATAGGTTGTGAGAGCATTAGTGCAAGGTGGTGAGCAAGGACCAAAGGTGAGTCTTTCTAACTGAATATGTGTTGACTTGTGTTTTATATTAAAACACATGAGATATTATGAAACTGCATGGTGATCTTTATATGAATTGCATGTTTTGATATGTTGTAAAAGTTGAGATATTTTGTATGCATACAATTGGGATGGAGGTGTGTAATGGCTAATCGAAGGGTGTGTTCCACCAGTGTTCATGACGGGGGGGTGTCCCGTTTATGCCATGGAGGGTGTATTCCAGTTAAGGCAGCGTGAGACTGACACGCTGTTACAGGTGGCTTGACTTCAGTGTGTCGATTACATGTGTTGTTTTGCGATGGAAAGTTTAAATTTTATAAAGAGGAAAATTATTTATAAATGCTTTTAAACTGTTTTAAATGCGTTTGCGGTGCAATTGTTGTTGCTAGAGGGAACTCACTAGACCTCATGGTCTAACCCTCGCTTTTCAAAACTAAAACCATTTTTAGGTAAGCGGTTCAGTTAGAAGTTCGTACAAGGGTTTTCCGGGAGGCAGTATCATGATAGGGATTTGGAGGAAGCTCGAAGTTCTGGTAGACCTAGATTATCTCAATTGTAGTCATATTCTACCATTTGGGTTGTAATGCGTTTTTTTTATATTAGTTGTTTTTGGTTTCGGGTTGTTATACAAAACTGGAAATTTGAATCAGCGTCTACCTTATTTGACTTTTTATTTTCATTTTTAATTAAAAAACTTTTACCTCCTTCAAGTTTAAAAGAAAATATCTTAAAAATTACTAATATTTTAATCAAACAAATTAAATCAAAAAAACGAGAATTTCGTGCTCTTCGATATGACATCCATCTCAATATAATTTTTTCTTCATTTTAACCGTTTTTTACGAGAAATGTTATATGTGTTATATTCATTATGAATATGTATGCACGTCCCTGGGTGTCCACATTCAGTATGAATAACAAAGATGAACGTTCATTAATTCACTATTCATGATGAATAATACAACATGCGGAATGAATAATACACGAATTCATGATTCATGTATTATTCATCATGAATCGTGTATTACTCACACTGAATGTTGTATTATTCATCCTGAATAATGCATTATTCATGATGAATAATATATGAATGACGTGTGAAGGTGTGGACACATGGCGCACTCTCTTTTGTTTCCCCGGTTCACAACCGAAATTTGGTTTAATTCATTATGAATATTAATGCATATCCCCGGGTGTCCTACATTCAGTATGAATAACAAATGTGAATGTTCATTAATTATTCATGATGAATAATACAGTATTCAGGATGAATAATACACGGATATTATTCATCTTGAATGATACATTATTAATGATGAATAATACATTAATGACCAGTGAAGGTGTGGAGACGTGACGCACTCTCTTTTGTTCCCCGATTCACAACCGAAACTCGATAGGTTCTCGATTCGTCTCGATGGGTGTTGGGTTACGTGATGAAGAACGCGATGTCTTGCGACGTTGAAGAAAATGCTGAAGAAGTTGATGTCGAGTTACGAACTTATGGTGTCGAGGTGTTGTACACACTTGAGCGTACATAAATATTCATAATGAATATAACACATATATAGAATCTCACGTAAAAAACGGTCAAAACAACAACAAAAAAACTATATCGAGATGGATGTCATATCGAAGAACACGAAATTCTTGTTTTTTTTGATGTAATTTGTTTGATTAAAATGTTAGTAATTTTTAAGATAATTTATTTTAAACTTTAAGTGGGTAAAAGTTTTTAATAAAAAAGAAAATAAAAGGTCAAATATGATAGTCGTGAGTTTAAATTAGCTTCCATTTTTACCCATAATCATCTTGAATAATAATTTTAATAAAAAAAATTCTATTTAATATGAGTTGTTGAATCAATAGAGATGGAGGGGTCGAGATTCGTCCTCACGTGCACAATGAAATTGAGTTTTCATTTGAACTTTCTTCTCTCTCTCTCTCTCTCTCTATATATATATATATATATAAGGAGAGGTTCATTTGAGAAATGGTAAATATATGAAAATTAGAGAATTAATCTTAGTCATTCATCTGGTCAACATTTGCGGCTTTGACCGCGAAGCACCGGATAATTCCTTGCGTGGTCTATAGAAGGTAGAAGGGTAATTTCGTAAAATACACGGGATGAGTTCATATATGAATCTGTATGAATCACAAAGATTCATATATGAATCTGTTAATTAGTTCAACTGATTCATATATGAATCTTTGTGATTCATACAGATTCATATATGAATCAGTTAATTGGTTCATATATGAATCACAAAGGTTCATATATGAATCTGTTAGTTAGTTCAACTGATTCATATATGAATCACAAAGGTTCATATATGAATCAGTTAAAAGAGTTCAGATGTGAATTCCACTGGTTCATATATGAACATATAGTTCATATGTGAATTATACAGATTCATATATGAACACATCCCGTGTATTTTGTAAAAATTACGAAAGTGTCCTTCTATTTTTGGAAGAGTCGCAACTTTTGACCAGTCAAAGCCGCAACTTTTGACAAGTTAAATCCGATTTTGACTGTATAAATGGCTAGGATTACTTCTCTATTTTTCATATATTTACCATTTCTCAAATGAACCTAAGACTATATATATATATATATATATATATATATATAGTTTGGTTCAAATGAGAATGATACCTATTTAAAATAATAAGAGAATAATTCTGGGCCAATCATTTTTTTAAATAATATCTTAAATAAAACTTTCTTAAAAATCGCCTAAAAGGGCATATGTGTCATTTGTTGTATACATATTATATATGGAAACTCATTTATTTTTATATAGATTATATAACAAATTTAATTAAGGTATTTCTTAATGATTTTTTTATAATTTTTTACAACATTAAAATTAATGTGATTTAGTTTTTCATTTTAAATATTTACTTTTATTGAATTGGTTTATTTAAGAATTTTTTACAATTTTTCTCAAAAATCACATGTGATATTCACAATTAATCGACATTTTTTTTCCTAAAAAAGACTCACTCATTTTCCTTTATGTATCATTATGTGATCTTATACATTTTAAATGTGTTGTGCTACATATCACATATGATTTTTTTTCATTTTTTTTCGATGTTTAATTTGAATTATTGTTTTTCAAGTTTTAAATCATATATGATTAGGAAAACATTTTGAAAAAAAAAATAATTCATTGTGAATAACATGTGATTTTGATGAATTTATGAATTACGTTTTGAAGTACATGTGATCTTATACATTAATTTTAATTGTGTTTTGCTACAGATTACATATGATTTTGTCTTCATTATTTTTTTTCAACATTTAATTTGAATCATTGTTTTTCAAATTTTAAATCACGTATGATTAGGAAAACATTTTGAAAAAAAAATTAATTCATTGTGAATCACATGTGATTTTAATGAAAAATTATGAACTACGTTTTGTAGTACATGTGATATTATACATTAATTTTAATTTTGTTTTGCTACACATCACATATAATTATGTTTTCATTATTTTTTTTTCAATGTTTAATTTGAATTATTGTTTTTCAAATTTTAAATCATATATGATTAGGAAAAAAATTTGAAAAAAAATTAATTTATTATGAATCATATGTGATTTTTAATCATATGTGATTTTTATGAAAATTGTAATCTTTTAAATATTACTTTAAATAAAAAAAGAATGAAAATTAAATATGTTTATTTTAAATGATATAAATAAAAAGTTTTATTTAATAAAAAATTAAATCATATTAAATTTACAAATATAGTAAAAGTAGAATCTTAAATAAATACCTAAAATAAGTTTTATATAACTAAATTACTTTTATACCCTTATTTATTTATTTTTAGAATTAATTATTTAAGGTATTATTTAGTAAAATGATTGGCCTAGAATTATTCTCTTATTCTTTTAAATAATTATCATTCTCATTTGATCCTCCCTATATATATATATATATATATATATATATATATATATATATATATATATATATATATATATATAGGATGGTAATCAAATAAGAACCAAAATTATGTTGAGAACCGTGAAAACCGATCTAAACCATTAATCAATTTTAATCTATGGACATTAAAGACAATGGCAATTTTGAAATTAATTAGAAGTTTATGGTTTATTATAGATTGAAAATAAAAGGTTAAAGGGTATATTGGGTAATCTGCATAATCCAATTGGCCTTATAAAAGTAATTTCATCACATGAAAAGGGCATAATCGTCATTTTGGTACTGAGATTCACCATATGAAACACATACTATTTCATTTCATAAAATAAACAAAAATCATAAATATGATATTTCATATATATATATATATATATATATATATATATGTTGTTTTTTCACCACATGAAACCGAACACTGAATGTTATTTTCACCACATGAAACGATTCATTATATGTTATTTCACCACATGAATCAAACTTATTTCACTACATGAAACCAAATATATATGTTATTTCACCACATGAAATCAGATATGATGCGCATTTCGGACATAGGAGTGGGATTTAATGGGTCGATTCAATCCTCTACGTGCTATATTCTCTTTGTTGTTTATATATGTTATATAACTAAATTACTTTTATACCCTTATTTGTATGTAGCAATAGAAGGCCAAATAAATACCTAAATTACTTATATACCCTTATAACTAAATATAGTAAAAGTAGAATCTTAAAGTAGAATCTCAAAACCATCCCTTTTCTCCATACAAAGCCATATTTATCGAATCAAAATCAAATCTCCATCAAATTCAGATTTACAGAGCCTGTGTTCATTGTTTGTTCTTCAATTAGGGCAAAAACAAATCGGGAAAAAAATCGAGAAGGGGATGAAAGGCGGTATTCATTGTTTGTTCTTCAATTAGGGCAAAAACGAATCAAAAAATTTGGAATTCTAAAGACGATTGAAGAACTTACAAGGAAGTTGTTGTGGATTGAAGAACACACCAACGATTACTTCTCTTTCTAAACCTTTTAAACGGGTTTTTTCCCGGTGGCAACTGCAAAACAATTTGTTTTTTCTCGGCAGCAATTGCAAAACGATTTGTTTTTTTCCTCCTTCCAAAATCAGATCCGATTCTCGTTGTTCTCCGATAGGATTTTCAATAGTCAGAAGATGAAGATTGAAAGGGAGTTATATATATACACATATATAAACAACAAAGAGAATATAGCACGTAGAGGATTGAATCGACCCATTAAATCCCACTCCTATGTCCGAAATGCGCATCATATCTGATTTCATGTGGTGAAATAACATATATATTTGGTTTCATGTAGTGAAATAAGTTTGATTCATTTGGTGAAATAACATATAATGAATCGTTTCATGTGGTGAAAATAACATTCAGTGTTCGGTTTCATGTGGTGAAAAAACAACATATATATATATATATGAAATATCATATTTATGATTTTTGTTTATTTTATGAAATGAAATAGTATGTGTTTCATATGGTGAATCTCAGTACCAAAATGACGATTATGCCCTTTTCATGTGATGAAATTACTTTTATTTAAAACCATAGGATAAAAACCAAATTACGGCTTAGATCGATTCTCACGGTTCTTAACATAATTTTGGTTCTCACATGATTTAACCCATATATATATATATATATATATTAATTCACAATCAATAACTTAAAATATCATTTGAATAATTGTTAACTAAATTGACAATGGTTGTTTGCATGTTTTCAATGTAAAAGCCACAATTCTTCATCTATTAAAAAATGTTCTTGAAAAATCACTCCTTTCTTCTTGTTAAATGTACAATACTTTACTAATTTTTTGTAACACCCAACAACATTAAAACCCTTCTTTAACATTTATAAAAGTGATTTGAATTTTTTTACCTAAAAAATCATATATAATAACCCCCAATACAACTCCTTTTTTTATTTGAATTTGTTAAAAGAACAAAGAATTTTTCTTGAATTGATGAGATTCTAATCCAAATGTTTTTCTTTGTCCATAAAAATACAAAATTACAAGCTATTGTTGAAAATGATTTTGGTCTACAAATTATTTTCCAATTTTGTTTTACCAAAATCCATTTTAAATATTTGATTATTACTAAAAATATCTTTAAATTACATGTTAAATCAGTCGTTACAATATTTTCTTGTTATCAACAACTTTGATTTTGGCTAACCCACTTTTTCCTTATTTGGTTGTTATTAATGATTATTTTAAATATTTTTATTAAATAATACATGATATTTTTAAATTAAAAGAAATACAAAGTAAATAAAAAATATTGGGTATTTTTAAATTAAAAGAAATACAAATTAAATAAAAAATATTGGGTATAAATAGGCATCCTTGGCCAAAGACTCCACTCTTGTGGCTTGGGATCTCTTTATATCACCTCAACCCCAATAGAGAAAAGAGAGAATGGGGAGAGCACCTTGCTGTGAAAAGATGGGATTAAAGAGAGGTCCATGGAGTCATGAAGAAGATCAACTCTTGGTTTCATACATCCAACAACATGGCCATCCCAACTGGCGTGCTCTTCCAAAACATGCCGGTAATTAATTGCAATTCTGATTCAACATATGTATATAACTCCCGTTTAAGAGGTTGTTTAGATTCAGCTTGATGGTATTCCGGTTCATCAAGCAACTCATTAGATGGTTAATTAATGGCTCAAATCTCCTTCTTCGGTTTTGTTTATGCTTAAAATAACAAATTTCAAAAAGTTGGTTAAGATAGTAGTGTATCCCTCTCTTTTCAACGTAGAGATGGAAAAAGGCAAAGAGAAAATCACATTGTAGTTTCAAAGAAAGCTTTGTATTCATTTGCATATGATCAGCAGTATGAAATTTTGAACTGTTTTGCTGATTTGGCATTCAATTTAATTGAAAATTAATCAAAATGGGTTAATTAGTGCTAATTAAATTTTCTATTTTGTCGTGATCGTTTCACTAGGTTTGTTAAGGTGCGGCAAAAGTTGCAGGCTCCGTTGGATCAATTATTTACGGCCGGATATTAAAAGAGGAAATTTTACCAAAGAAGAAGAAGACACTATCATTAAACTACATAAAATGCTTGGAAACAGGTACAATAATTAAATATCTGTTCATCACATTTTGTATTTTTAACAATATTAATTAATTAAAAATAGACAAAGACAAGTAAATGATTGCATGATGACAAAGTGGTCTAAGAGTAAGAGGTGAATTAATCGATAAATATTCGAATCTCATAGTATTAAAAACTCATTAAATGTCATGTTTATTTATTAATCAAAAATTTTAAAATTTGTTAAGTTTGAAAAAAGTAATCCTAAAATTTAAATGTGCAGGCATGATGATGACATAGAAAAAATATATTTTAATGGGGGGAATAAATTATTTTGTTAGAGCTATTGGCCATCACGAATCGCTATCCCGGTTTTCATGCTTCATAAATTATTTGTTTTTTAATCAAAATAAATAATTAAGCAACATGTATCCTCTTGATTTCATATCAACATAGAAACACATATTTCAAGACGTACAACATTTTTTATTATATATAGGAGTATCTTCATTTGAGAATACCCTTAATTCGTGAGATTTATGAGATATAATTTAGATCCAAAAAAATTAATTAAAAAATTAAATTTAATGTAAATTAAAAACTATTCTCTCTTATCTTCTCTTTGCTCACTCCTCTCTCTATATACATATAGTTGAATATGCACATAAAGTGAACACACTGTAAATACTTTCTTACAAATATTATTATAGTATGTAAATAGATTATGAACACACTCGAAATCTACAATATCTGATATAGTTTATGAACATATTGTGACCACCAAGTAAATTAATAAAACTAAATTTAAATCTACCACTTATGAACATCATGTGAACACCCAATTGAAAATTTTCTTAAGCTTGTTTACATAGTGTTCACAATATATTCAGTTTATGTGCATATTTAATTGCGTGTATGTTATAGAGAGAGGACAATGAGAAAAAGAGATATGTATGAAATTTCCTAAAAAATATACAATAAATTTTACTAATAAATAAAATAATTATACCATTAATTAATAACATTAATTATCTTAAATTAATAGCTTATGATGGAACTAACAAATCTCACACATTTTGGAGCTCTAAAATGATTAACGGTTGTTATAAACCCGTACAAATTGATCCAAATCTTATAATAAGTTTGATTTTAAGCGATGATTTGAACTGTTCACATGTATTGTTCTTATCTATATTTATGTGTGTTTTTTTATGGGTGACGTATATTGATGTGTTTTCCATACTCAAAACGGTCTTGAAAGTGGTATATATAAAACAACATTGTATGAACATTGCATGTTTCACATATATTGTTATGAAAACTAGTTTGTAGATTTATAATAAATATGGAGTTTTTATTTGATATGCGCTTTATTTATTAATATAAAATATATGGTATTTTTGTTTTGTACATAGTCATGTTAAGTATTTTATATTATTAATAAAAAAAATCGTTTTTTGTTTGATTTTATAGATGGTCGTTAATCGCAGCAAAATTACCTGGTCGAACTGACAACGAGATTAAAAATGTTTGGCACACTCATTTGAAGAAAAGACTTGAAAATCAAGAAACGATCACCCTTATATCCAAAAAACGTCAGACGAAGTCCAAAGCTGCTTCAAATACTCGATGTCCTGGAAAAACGATTGGGTCTCAATGTCTTGTCCAACCAAAGCATAACTCCCTGGATGAGGAACGATTTGTGTCGCATCAACCATCATCAAGCGAGTCTTCATCAGTTACAGAAGCAACAACTGAGTCACCTGGTGTAACCAAGCATGAGGAAATCGACCATGAGATGTTTCTTGATGATAGCTTTTGGTCAGAAACATTATCTGGTGAGGGCGACAACAATATGGAATCTGATCCAACGACAAGGATATCAGGTGTCGAGTTTCCAACATCTCCACCCACAACGATCGAAAACACATACACAAGAAATCCAAGCACTGGTTGCGACATGGATGGCATGGACCTATGGAATGATATTTTCATGCACATTGAGGAGTTACCTGAATTACCATAATTTTAGTTTAGATATCCGTTTGTATCCTTGTTTACCTGAAATTTTAGAAATAATAATTAAATTTATTCTAAACAGCATGATTATATATATATAGCCATAAGTTCAAATGAGAAATGCTAAGTGTGTGGGAAATAGAGAAGAAATCATAGCCATTCATACGATCAAAATCGAATTTGACTAGTCAAAAATTGCGGCTTTGACTTGTCTAAAGTTGCGGCTATTCCAAAAATAGAAGGACATTTTCGTAATCTTTACAAATACGCGGGACGAGTTCATATGTGAACATGTATGATTCACATATGAACTATATGTTCATATGTAAAGCCGTGTAATTCACATATGAACTTTTTTTAACTCATTCACATATGAATTTTTGTGATTCATATATGAACTAATTACCTGTTTCACATATGAACTAATTAACTGTAGGTTCATATGTGAATCAGTTGAACTAATTAACTGATTCTAATATGAACTAATTAACTGATTCACATAACACATAGTTCATATGTAAATCACACAGGTTCACATATTAACTCGTCCCGCGTATTTTACGAAACTATCACTCTATCTTCTACAGACCATGCAATGAATTATCCGGTGCTTCACAGTCAAAGTTGCAAATGTTGATCAGATGAAGAGCTAGGATCATTTCTTTATTTCTCACACACTTAGCATTTTTCATTTGAACATCTCCCTATATATATATATATGTGGTCTTTCATGGAAGAATTGATTATTTTGTGATAACCGTGAGATCCAATCTCAACCACAAATCAAAGAATAATTTAAAAAATATATAAATTTGGTAATTTTGATTTAAAATTATAGTTAAAGGACATTTTAGGTATTTCTAAAAATCTCCTCGAAATACACTGTGATACCCTTTTTGATACAAAATAGACTATGATATCCATTGTGATACAAATGTGGTACAAAATACATTGTGATGTAAGATACACTGTGATACAAAATGCAATGTCATACATAAAATACATACAAGACCCAGTGTGATACCCAAAATACATACAACCACTATGATACCACTGTGATACCCACTATGATGCTACTGTGAACAAATTCCCAAGCACATAACTCCTAAGTGTCCTAGTAGGGTACCCACTATGATACCATTGTGAATGTGATACCCACTATCATACCACTGTGAACAAAACTCCCAAGGGTCATAGTACAGAATAAGATGCAATCTAACAACCAAAATTGGCGATTGAGAAGAGAGAGGTGAACAAGAGTGGATGGCTCTTAAGGGTAACAGTGCCTTCCCCTTCTACGACGAGATCCACCATTGTCGACTCAATTTAGGGATTCTAGATAGGTGATTTCCTTGCCACTTCCGGTGATTTCCTCTGCATATCCGAGGACAACGATGTCAATGATGATGAAATTACTCACAACGATAGTAGCAGTTCTCGTTGGGTTGAGATGAAGAGCCTCCTCAAGAATAACCGCAACAACGAATTTTGTTGGCAGGTCACTTCTCTTGATTGGAACGAGGCTGAACCGAAGCGCATAGACACCTCCAGTAATGATACCACCTGTATCATATGGGTCATCGAGAGGGAGACCGTAGACATGCAGTTTATTGAAGAAAGATAATATGGTGAAGAAAAAGATATGGGCGACATTCTTGAGGGAAGAAAAATATTTTAGGGTTTAGATGTGTGTGTGTGTGTGTGTGAGAGAGAGAGAGAGAGAGAGGTTAAACGAATAAAAGAAAAAAAGGAGAGATTTTTGTATTTATTAATTTAATTAATGTACAAAACAAATTTATTAAAATACCCTTTTATATTTATATAAAATTTATATTAATTATCTTAAATGTGTGACTTATATTAGATCTCACAGTTACCACAAACTACCTAGTTGTCATTTGATTAGGCGCATATATATATATATATATATATATATATATATAATTATCTTAAATGTGTGACTTATATTAGATCTCACCTTATAATTTTGCAAACCGTGGAAATTGTCGATTTCATTGGTTAAGTTACTGAAATTGGTTCAGGAAACTGTTTAATTTGATTAAATTGTGTCATATAATTCTTTTGTTGATAAAATTGTTTCATATATTTGTGTTTTTTATTTAAAAATGAAATTGTTTCATGTATTTTCTCATTTTGATGAAATTGTTTCATTCATTTTATTATTCTGATGAAATTGTTTCGTGCATTTTCTCATTTTGATGAAACTTTTTCAATTTTATATAAAAAACACAAATATATGAAACAATTTTATCAAGAAAAGAATTATATAAAATAATTTATCAAATTTTACAAATTCATGAAACAACTTCATTAACTTAACCAATAAAATCGACGGTTTCCATGGTTTTCAAAATTAAGGTGGTTTCCAAATGAAACTACCCCATATATATATATACACGGAGATGTTCATTTGAGAAATGGTAAATGTATGAGAAATAGAGAAGTAATCTTAGTCATTCATCTGGTCAACATTTGCAACTTTGACCGCGAAGCACCGGATAATTTCCTCCATGGTCTATAGAAAGTAGAGGGATAGTTTCGTAAAATACCCGGGATGAGTTCATATATGAACCTATATGATTCACATATGAACTATACGTTCATATGTGAATCAGTTAATTAGTTCATATGAGAATCGGTTAATTAATTCATATATGAATCTGTTAATTAGTTCAACCGATTCATATATGAACTTACAGTTAATTAGTTCATATGTGAATCAGTTAATTGGTTCATATATAAATCACAAAGATTCATATATGAATCAGTTAAAATAGTTCATATGTGGATTACACTTATTCACATATTCACATATAGTTCATATGTGAATTATTCAGGTTCATATATGAACGTAGTCCGTGTATTTTGTAAAAATTACGAAAGTGTCCTTCTGTTTTTGGAATAGGCGCAACTTTTGACCAGTCAAAGCCGTAACTTTTGACTAGTCAAAGCCTAAATATTTGACCAGTCAAATCCGGTCTTGACCGTATGAATGACTAGGATTACTTCTCTATTTCTCATATATTTACCATTTCTCAAATGAACCTAAGGCTATATATATATATATAAGGAGAGGTTCATTTGAAAAATGGTAAATATATGAGAAATAGAGAAGTAATCTTAGTCATTCATACGGTCAAGATCGGATTTGACTGGTCAAATATTTTGGCTTTGACTGGTCAAAAGTTACGGCTTTGACTGGTCAAAAGTTGCGTCTATTTCAAAAATAGAAGGACACTTTCGTAATTTTTACAAATACACGGGACGAGTTCATATATGAACTTGTATGATTATCATATGAACTTTATGTTCATATGCGAACTAGTGTAATTCACATATGAACTCTTTTGACTGATTCATATATGAACCTTTGTGATTCATATATGAACTAATTAACTGATTCACATATGAACTAATTAATTGTAGGTTCATATATGAATCAGTTGAACTAATTAACAGATTCACATATGAACTAATTAACTGATTCTCATATGAACTAATTAACTGACTCATATATGAACGTATAGTTCATATATGAATCAGTTAAAAGAGTTCATATGTGAATTACACTGATTCATATATGAACATATAATTCATATGTGAATCATACTGGTTCACATATGAACCCGTCCCACGCATTTTACGTAACTACCCCTATATCTTCTACAGACCACACAAGGAATTATTTTGTGCTGCACGGTCAAAGCCGCAAATGTTTACCAGATAAAGGGATAGGATCATTTCTCTATTTCTCGTACATTTACCATTTCTCAAATGAGCCTAAGGCTATATATATATGTGTGTGTGTGTGTGTGAAGGGAAACGTATGAAAAACCCCAGCGGACCTTTAAATTGTTAGCGATTATGTCTTTGAACAATGTTCTTGAACAAATAAATCATTGAACTTATTGAAACCGCACAAGTTGGTCCTTTCAAACCTATAAAATCTAGGAAAATCCAGAAAACAAACCAATGGACTTGCACATTTTAAGTGTTTAAGTCTTTGGACATTTTATCGAACGAATAAATCGTACTTACTGATGAAATCATTCCGATCCTTAAACATGTTTTCTAACATAATTAACATGCTTTAGATGAGTTGTCAAATTAAATAATAGTTTATATGGGATACAATTTATTTGCTATTTAATTTGACAAATCACCTAAGGTATACCAACAAACTTTTCATATTTTAGATGATTAAGTCTCTTATTTGAGCTAATAAGTCATTGTATTTACTGAAACCAACCAAGTTGATAGCATTTATCAAAATGAATTGTCCGCTTAAACTATTTAATCCACAAATCAACTAATGTATTTCACGTATGTTAGGAAACATGCTTTGCCGGTTGGAAGGATCCATTTGTTCGGTTTTGATAAGTGCAAAGATTTTTCCCACAAAAAACATATAATATTTTAATTTTGTTATTTTTATGGTTTGTTTTCGATTTTTAAGAAAATCATATTATAGGTCGAAGTGATCAAATTTTCCGGGTTTCAATAAGTTTAAAGATTTATTGGTTCAAAACAATGTCGATAGATTATTAAATCGCTCCAAATTAGATGTGTGCAAAACCCGAATAGTCCGAAATTCGAATCCGAACCGAAAATAAGATGTTTTTGCAAAACTGGAATACCCCAAAATCCGATAATCTAAAACCGACTTTTGGGGGATATTTGGGTTCGGATTGAGTTTGATCTTTGGCCACCCGACCCGTCCGAAAACCCAAAATAATATACATATATATTTTTAATATTATTTAAATATATTTATTTTATCTAATTATCTTTTGAAAATCGTAAATTCTAATATGTTGAAATGTTTTCTAATTTTTAAACTTACTATCGATTTCATGAATCTCTCAATCAATTGTATTCATCCTCAAAATTGATTGAATTTATATATAAATTTTGTATTATATAATACCCGAACCTGACCAACCGAACCCGAAAACAATCCGAAATCCAAAACTTGAAACCTAAAATTCGGGTATAGATTTCCATATTCAAAATCCGATCGGATTTTTGGTTTGCCTACCCAAACCGCCCGATGCATACCCCTACTCCAAATATAAAAGTCCTGTGGTTTTTTTGAACATTTTTAAATATGATTTTGGTTGTGGGTCACTTTTTCTATAAATCGAATCAATATGAACGGTTTGAGTAAGAAATTTATTTATTTTTCTATTTTGAAATCTTTTATCGTTACATGGTGAGCTTTGGTTGACCAAAGTGGAATTGGATTCTAGGTGGTTGTGTTTTTAATGTTTGATTGGATGTTTGAGGTAGACCCCACGAACTGTCATTGTTAATATACGTTCACTCTATAAATAATATATTTTAAAAAAGCATTGTATATTTTCTTAAAAATGTGTCGAAAAAGTTAAAAAAAACTCAATAAACTATTTCATTTTGAATGACCTCTGAACTATTTTTTTGAATGAAAAACTATTAAACTTTTTCATTTTGAATGATTAAGTCTCTTAACTATTTTTTCGAACGAAAAAACCATTAAACTTTCTAATTTTGAATGATTAAGTCCCTAAAAATATTTTTTAAATAAATAAACCATCGAACTTCTAAAAATTGGTTACTTTTTTCTAAAGGTACCCGGATCTAAGTATGAAGGTTTTAAAGTAAAAATAAATCTAAATCGGTTTTACAATTCTCAAACACTACGTCATTAAAAGCACTCACAAACAGTCGTATCGCTCCGTCTCGCCACTCCCTGTTGCCCGAACGTTGTCTGTTCTCCATATTACCTAACACGCTTTACCCCTGTTATCGATCTCCCTCCTTTTGACCTATTTTTTATCTATAAAAAGTGAAAGAATTAAAAGATAATCGGTTACAGGTAGTTTTTTTGGGTTAAAATGATGTAAGTAACCAATTTTTAGAAGTTCGATGATTCAATTTATTGAAAAAAAATGTTCAAGGACTTAATAATTTAAAATGGGAAAATTTAATGGTTTTTTCATTCAAAATGAGAAAGTTTAATGGTTTTTTCATTCAAAAAAATAGTTCAGGGACTTAATTATTCAAAATGAGAAAGTTTAATGGTTTTTTCATTCAAAAAATTAGTTTAGGGACTTAATCATTCAAAATGGAATAGTTCATTAGGTTTTATTGAACTTTTCCCAAAATCCCTATCTAAACAAGTGATTATCAATAATTAAATAAACACTGATTTCGAATTTTGTAGGTAACGAATTTTCGTCAAAGTGTTTCTGAAAAGTCCCTTTCTAACCTGTCTAACCAGTGATTATAAGAGAATCTCCAATGGTAAATGTAATGACTTGATAAAAGACTTGATAAAGACTTAATGTCAAATTTCATTGTTGGAGCAAAAGCTTGAAGAATAGCTTGACATGGGAAGACTTGGTGGATGTCAAGTCTTTGAGCAAAAGCTTGAAGAATAGGCAAGTGTGTTTTTTGGGGTTTATCTATATTAAAAATGAATTAAAAATACAAAAAAAGACTTTTGAAAGACTTGACCATTGGAGTAGTAATTTGAAGATGATTTTTTGATGATGTGGTAAATAGATCAAGTCTTTAAAAGACTTGACCATTGCGGATGCCCTAAGGATTTTTAAAAAATAGAAAAAAATAGAAAATTATTTCAAAAATAAATTATTTTAATATATAAAATAATTTATTTAATTTTGATTTTAACCTTTAATGTCTTTGCATATCAGGATATTTACTTAAGAACATCTCCAATAAAATTTTCAAAATTGTTATGGAAACATAATAGAACAACAGTAAATAAATAGAATGAAATATGTAATTCTCATTAATCATAAGCACTTTAAATATGAAAAAGTTTACAAAGAAAATGAATATTTATTATGGTAAATTATAATATTAGGAAAATATTTTGTCAATAGTTTTCCTTTTGATGATGACACATAATCATTTAACACTCCCCCTTGTGTCGAGTCAAATGGAAAAAATAAAAAACTTTGGACGAAGGAAAAAGTACAAGACACCAATAAACAATTCATTTAGTTTATTATATTTCTTGATTTTTACATCAATCAAGAGGTTTATAAACCAAGATGATTTATAAATTGTTGTCTCACTAAAACCTTGCACCAAAGAACAAAACCCATTGGGAAAAATAAAACCTTGGGTGAAGGAAAAAGTACAACATACCAATGTCACATGTATAGTAGACTCCCCCTTTTGTCTACTACTCCCCCTGATTCGTACATTAATCACGGGAGTTTGGAAAACATTTGCATTTTAATACTTTTTACATGTTTCCAAAATATGGTTTGAGGTAATAATTTGGTAAAATATGTCATATTCTCCTGACATATTACTTGATTCTCTTAAATCTAGAGGAGAGTTTGTTACTGTTGATTGTATAGAAACTTAAGCAGAATATGTTTTGTGTTATCACCCTTGATGTATCTTACTTTCATTTATTCGATTCATGATGCATTATTTCCGTAGATGCAAGTAGGATAGTGGTTGAACTCAAAATTACTAGCTCCTCTAATATGTGTAATGATAGTCCTTAATCATATACATTCTTGAATAGTCTAATGGAGAGTAATATTCTTGGAATAGTTCAAGGAGGTAGTTACAAGGGTTTGCTTAGCTTACTTCCAAGCAATCGGCGTATTCCCTGTAGTAATTCCTTATCCGGTTTGGGAACAACCTTTGTATGCGTCAAGCAGATACCTAATATCAGCAAAGACATATCAAGACATTGTTTGGTGTTTTTCTATAAGAGCTAGTACTTTTGCTACTTACATTATTAGTAGGTACTGAAGTTCCATTATCAATCCCATTTTTCTTTCTATAGGGAAAATATAATCCCATGTCAATGGTTCCAAAAGATTAATTTGATATCATTCCAATGACGTTGCGTTGGCGCTGAGCTAAAATCTAGCTAACAAGTTCACTGAGAAATACAATATATGGTCAAGTGTATTATGCTAATTACAATAATGTGCATATTGTACTTAGGTAGGAAATTCCAACTCCCAACACCTTTTCGTCATCATCATTTAGACGAAACGGATCTTTCCTTATATCCAACACTTTGACCGATCATGGGAGTGCTAGTCGTATGCGTTTTGTCCATATTCAATTGCTTAATTATTTTCTAGACATATGCGATCGGTGAATTAATATTTCACAAACTCGGTGGCATAGCTCAAATAGCTAGACAAAACCAAGTTTTCCCAGGATTTTCCATCTCAAATTTAGATTTCAAGTAGCATGTGATTTCACTTATTTCATCAAGAGTGCCTATTATGTTCATAACATCGACATATAAAGCTACTTTGAAAATTTGGAACTTGTTTTCCTAAATAAATACACAAGGTCATAATTTATCGTTCTTATATATACTTTCTTAATCAAGTATTCACTTAGGCGGGTATGCCGTATAGATTGCTTTAATTTATAAAGTGAGCGTTTTAATTTTATTGCAAACGCATTTTGTGGTTTAGAGTCACTTGATTTTGGTAATGTAGTATCATAAAGCACTTTTATATATCTCTGAATCTAGATCCCCATAGAGATATGTGGTAACCACATTCATAAGTTACATTTCCAGTCCTTCGGAAACTACAAGGCTAATTAATTAGCAGAACGTTATAACGTCCATCACGGGAGAGTAAGTCTTCTTGTGGTCAATCCAGGGCGTTATGAGAAACATTGCGCCAAAGGAGAGCCTCATACATTATGACTTAATTATTCTCATTACGCTTTATGACAAATGATTTATCTATGTGTTACAGGCTTTATAGTTGGTGGGTTAGCACTACCAAACCAAATACCTGTTCATTTGTCAAATAATATAATTCTCCTGGATTGCTTCTTTTCATGTAGGCCAATTTTCTCCTTGTCGACATTCTTCAACTGAGCATGGTTCGATGTCAATGTGCCCTATCATCTCATGAGCAATAGTATATATGAATATATCATCAATGAGTATGTATGATCTGTCCATCGACTCATATGCACTATTCATAATTCATTTGAGATTTCTTTGATCTCTAGAATCAATATTAACTTCGGAGCATCCTCCAGTGATGATTCATAGACATAGTTATAATCAGAGACAATCTCATAAGAGGTTTATGTATTGATGATAAATAGTTGTGTCTTACTATTCTCTTCCTTTAGATGAGTATCTATCAAACCAAATAGCTTCCCCCATTTCCTTTTGGGAGCTACGACCTCAACCACACCTCCACCATGTGTGATTGCAACACACTTTCCAACGATGTTGTGCCCTTGTTTAGGGACTTTTGACCTTGAGAGTATATTTGCAGCTCGTATATGTGATCTTGTCTCTTCACTAAACGTATAAGGTATCGAGTCTGATTCGTTTGACTTCAACATTACGTTATGAAGTTTTGGGGATCAAAATGAGACAGAGTAGGAATATTCATGATACTTCATGTTGTTCCCATGGAAAATCCTTTTTCCTATCTCCCCCTAACGACGGGAAGACTACTCATTAAAGTGACAACCCACAAATCTAGCAGTAAAGAGATCACTAGTCAAGGATTCTAATTAGCGGATAATTGTTGGGAATTCATATCCAACATATACCGAATCGTCATTAAGGACCCATTTTGATGCGTTGTGGGGGCGCAATTGGCATATTTACTACACAACCAAACATGCATAAATGTAAAATATCAGACTTATATCCAATTACCAACTGGTATGCATGAGGCTATTTTGCTAGAAGTGGGTCTAAAAACGAAAAAAACTGCATATAATAATTGCATAACCATAGGTAGATGTGGGTAAATTGGTGTGCATTACCAATACCCTAGATACCATCAATACTCTTTTGATAACAACTTCTATGAGACCATTTTATATATACACATGGGGTATAGGAAACTCTGTATTGATTACATATGCAATAATAATCAAATTCTTATGATGTAAATTCTCCAGCATTCCAAGTCATGTAGACTTGATGAGATAATCAAGGGTGATGAGCCGTTAAACGTATAGCTAGTGTTAGGAGTGCAACATTTCATGTGGACAGTAATACGACATGCGTTCATCGTGTCGAAACCAGAACCATAAAGTACTTTAATGGTCCGCATTCTGGATGTTTATGTGATAAATATCATATTGTATTCATTCTAAGAATGAAATATTTTTGTATTATGTCCTTAACTTTAGGATGGTCTCATTCCTGTCTTGGCTAAGGATCAGGGTATACAAAAGTTTTAGGTATTCGAGAGGGCATATTATGATGGTGGTGTTGCTTTTATGCTGCAGAAGTCAACATTTGCAATTTGCCTCATTTTGTCTTTCACTTGAAAGAGAATGTGTCTGTATGTATTTTCTGATACACGATCACTATGTCATGACCATGGTATATATGTTGAAACATATATGTGTCATTGTCCCAAAGTTCTTTATTGGTGATAAAATATAATCTAATGACCTAAATAATCCACTAATTTGACACGTTATTTTCTCTAATATATGTTCCTTTTAGGGGTGTACATTGGTTGGGTCGGGTCCCCAAACCCCAAACCCGATCGGATATTCGGGTAGGAGGGAATGCCCCGATATCCGACCGATTAATGTTCGGGTAGTTCGGGTTCGGGTGTTGTCGGGTTCGGGTGTGGTCGGGTCGGGTTTCGGGTTTAGGAAGGTCCCCCTGTGCATCCCCACTTCAGGCCGTGACGTAACGCCAAAGGAACCATTCTCATCGTGTAAATTAGGGTTCTGGATTCGTTTCTGTAACAGTCGCTTCAATATCAGTTTGAATAACACACTGTATAATTTCACAGAAACGCTTGGCATTTTTCTCTTCCTTTTTTTCAAAACACACACACACATACACACACACACACTCTGTCTCAAATCCCTAATTGCTCCAACGATTGATCCCCCTCTCTTATTATAGGTTTTGAGATGAATTCATCACAAATGAAAACAATGTGAAAGGATTTATCACATCGTATTCATGCAACCGAGAAGAAGAAAAACCCTAACAAAACTCACATCTTTCTTCCTCACTTGGTGGCTTCCATGGCTAGTAACTTACAGTCGATGGCCGCCGGTGGACGGTGGTAGCACAGCAACTCAGCAAGGCCGGTAGGAGGTGGTCGTCGTTGATGGAGTGAAAGCCGAGCATGTGGTCGCCTCGCCGGTCGAGGGTCTGAAAGTCGATTGTCGATGGAGTTTAGTATTTAGGCGATCTGAAAGAGTTTTGGGTTAGGATTTGGATCTGAAAGTGTTTTTGGGTTAGGATTTGGATCTGAAAGTGTTTTTGGGTTAGGATTTTAGGAATATAAAACTGATTTTTTTTAAAAATTAAAAAGATATTCGGATATTCGGGTCGGGTCGGGTTTGGGTTTTTGGTACCCAACCCGATCCTACTTCACCCGATAAATTAATCGGGTTCGGGTGGTTCGGGGTTCGGGTATTCGGGTATCGGATTTTAGGCTAAACCTTGGGTCGGGTCGGGTCGAGTTTTGCTCACCCCTAATTATAAGGGTAGTAAATGTAAGGTATAAATAAAAAAAATTGAATTAAGGAAAGATTAAATAAAGAATGAATATGGATTTGCTAAATGAACTTATAGTGTAAAATACATCCAAGTTTATGTTTAGGCGGGAAAATGAAAAAAATGGACTCACCAGAAGGCGACACGTGTCCCTCCAGTTACTTATTTATTATATGTATAGATATGTATTGCCATAAAGAAAAAATATATTTATTAGATAATATTTAGAAAGGAAAATATATTATATTTTTTTCTTAAAATAGATGTAGATGATTAATTTACACAAATAATCGAAATTTGCATACAATTTCTTTTAACTTTTAATTTTATTTAAGTAAAAACATATCTTTGAATTATGCATTTATTTTTATTTTGGACAATGGCGGTAAATAGATAACTTAAATAAATATTTATATTGATATAATTATTAAAAATATATATAACTTAATAATATTTTGAATTCATGCCAATAATCAAGAAAATAAAGTTCAACAATATATATAATCATATTTATCAAACCCATAAACCATGCATGCATATGTTATGTATGTGAAATCTTATTTGTGTATAATCATACAAAGGAAAAAATAATTATGCATATATTCTTAAACTAACAATCTAAGTTTTTTTTTTGCTAAAAATAATAATGGTGTTATTTATTTATTGACTGGTTTTTATAAATGACATGCATACGAACAATTCTAGGTAATTTTTAAAAAAATTGAAGCATCATGGTATCATATATTATGCAAATTCCATAAAATTAAACAATAAGTGAATTAAGATTTCATGAGAGTGACAAATCACATTTTGCATCTATAACATAAAGCACAGTAGATTAATGTTTACGGTTTAAACATAAAAAAATCACGTTTTTACAAAATCATCATATTTGTTCATATCATAAAGCATCATATGGCGATGTTTTAAAATAAAAACATATAAAAGTTACCTTAAACATCGAAGTTTAGCTTGATTTTACGATCACTTCGTTGTAGAGAGCGTACGTGCTGATAACGTGTTATAGGAAAAGTAGAATAGAACAACAGTAAATAGAGAGAATTAAATATGTAATTCTCATTAATCATAAACCCTTTAAATAGGAAGGAATTTACAAATAAAAGGAAACATTCATTATGATAAATTATAATACTAAGAAAATATTCTTTCAATTACTTCATTTTGATGATGACACATAATCCTTTAACAAAAATAAAGATTTTGAGTATTTTTTATTCAACAATTTCCCAAAATCTTATTCGAAGGAAATGTATATATGTTTCTTTTTGGTGAATTATATCCATACCCCCTCCTGTAGGGGGGAGGGGGGGTATGTGAGTGAGATATGAGGGGTGTGAGTGAGAAGGGGGTAGGGATAACAACACCCTTTTTTTATGCTTAGACCGATAGACTCTATATCCATGTGAATATACTGTACTCGTTCAATTTTATTTGGTTTATAACCAATTTGATTTTGGTACTTAATACATGATATAGATTAATTTTTATAAATATTATTTGTTATTCTGATAACTGATTTACAAATTAACTTTTTTTTTAATTAAAGTATACGTCTAATCAATTGTATATTTATAGGAATGACAATATATTTCAAATGAAATATTTGAGCACTTCAACAAGGCAAGTTTAATCTTTGTTTTATAAGTCAATTAAAAGGTTTTCAAATGCAAATTTGTAAGTTGATTGATTTGGATGGTCAAATTTTTGTATTTTTTGAGATTTTATTTCAATTCAATGTATTGACTTTAAATTATTGAGTATAGAGAAAGATTAATGTGATTTGAATTTATAAGATTTTTAATTGCTCTAATTTAAATAAGTTATTAGGTGAATTTAAAGATACTATCAACTACGATTGATCTATGGACTTTTACGATCAAATGGTGCAAGTTTTATCTAACAATACATTTTTTTATCGTATCATGGACGAAGTAAAAAAAGAAAGATCGTTTCGTACGATTTAATAGTCTTTGCTAATCTTCTCGAGTAATGCTCTGAGCTCGATTTATGCTTGATCTGGCCATGGACTTCTAGAACATGTGTTATTAAATGAGTTTTGGAGACCATCAATTTTGTTTGGTATGTGGACTTTTATTACTTTGTAATGAAATATGACTGGAAAGTCTTGATTAGATAACGAATAAAATATAAAGAAAAACCATTCATTTGGATCCATAGATATGTATAGCATTGTCTAATATAATAAAATGATTTCATTTTTAAACAATAATGAAACATAGGAGAAGATTATTGAATAACTATAGTTCTTTCGAAACAATTTAAAGGTTTTGAGCTTGAATCTTACACTTAAATATTATACAAGAACTTACCCCATATACTTCAATAATTAGATCATAAATTTCATACATTCAAGTTCAACACAACTTCCCATCTTTAAAAATATTTTTGGGAAGACAAATATTCTTTACATTTATATCTTTTTTAATCCTTCTAAACGACACTTGACAGAAATATAAGCGTCATATATATTTGTATAAATCTAAATACCCATTATTATATAAACAAACTTTTAAAGGATATGTTATTACCCAATTAAGAGTAAAAAATAATAAAAATCTTACAATTATTTTGATTTGTAAGATATTAATCTTTAATTAGCCGTCTAAACAACCTTTTTTTGGTGCATACCCACATCTAAAGTAAAAAGTAAAGTGACCTACAATTTACAATTTTTAATTCATTATCACTACCTTAGGCGGCTAACATAACCTTTTAATTGCGTTTACCGTAAAATCTAGTATAACCATATTATAATAAAACTAGTGTTGAAACTGCTCGTTGCACGGTAGCATGAATAACTTGGGTAATAATATGAAGATTGTCCATATAATACATGTTAATTGTTAAATATGATAATCAACAAACATGATATAAATTATTTGTAGAAATCATTAGAATTTAATTAGTGGAATTTTAATATATATATATATATATAAATGATAGGTTTTTTCCAATTAATTGTAGAAGTGATCGGTTGGCCTAATTTATGCATTGTTTGTATGATTGATGATGACATTGTGTTTTTTTCTTCTTTTTGGAGTTGAAAGAGAACGATACATCTGTTATTAAAAATGTGAGGGAATAAAATTTTAAAAAATAGAAAAATGTAAGTAACAATTATTAGATGTAAAAAAATGAAGAAATGATATAGTTATAAAAGTTATAAAATGTGAGGTACTAATATTTGATTAGTAGAAAAATGTAAGTAATAATTGTTAAAGGTAAAAAAAATGAAAAAGTGAATAAAAATGATAATTTTATTAGCTTATATAAAAAATGTGGGATTCATTTAACAAAACTTTTGATTTATAATCATTGTTAAATTACTGCTAATTTTTTGATTGTGTAAAAGATAAGGAAAAAATTCAATAAAAATATATGTTGGATAATAATAAAAAAATTAAATATAAATAAAAGTTATAATTTTATTTAATTGTTATTGTCATCTAAAATGTGAGGTAATAATATTTTTGATTAATAGAAAAATGTAAGTAATAATTGTTAGATGTAAAAAATGATAAAGAAATTGAAAAGTTGGACATTTAATAAGTCATTATAATTAAAAAATAAATCAAAATTCTTAGGAAAAAGATAAAGGTCATTGATGACTTCTCATTGATTTGAAGTTTTAGTTTTGCATAAATATGAAAAAAGTCAAGATGAAAAGTAATTCGTTAATTGAAAATTAATAAAACGCAATTCTCTAATAAAATTGATACACACCTAGCTATTGTGCTATTTCCTTACCTCAATAAGATATCTACTTTTGAATATAAATTATTTGTTAGTTATAATTTAATTATATATTGCTTTAATTAACAAAGAGACTTGCATGTCATTTTTTTATATATTTTTGTTAGTCCCTGATTCAAGTTTCTAATCACAAACAATCAAAACAAACAAGATTAGTAATCTACCTGTTTCAATTCAATTCAAGAATCAAACGATTACAATCTGTTTCACAATTTTTCTCTCTAAACACACCCCCTGTGAATACTCCGCCGGTATGAAAAGTTCTTAATGTTAATTGAGTGCTCGGTTCTCCAATAGATTGACCTGCAATAATACCTACAGCTTCTCCCAATTGGACCAGGTCGTCATGAGCTGGACTCCGGCCATAACATAATCGGTGGAAACTACCAAGCTGGAGTACGGTAGGGGCAGAGGGAATTTCCGGTGGAGCGGTGAAATGCGTAGAGATCAGAAAGAACACCAACGGCGAAAGCACTCTGCTGGGCCGACACTGACACTGAGAGACGAAAGCTAGGGGAGCGAATGGGATTAGATACCCCAGTAGTCCTAGCCGTAAACGATGGATACTAGGCGCTGTGCGTATCGACCCGTGCAGTGTTGTAGCTAACGCGTTAAGTATCCCGCCTGGGGAGTACGTTCGCAAGAATGAAACTCAAAGGAATTGACGGGGGCCCGCACAAGCGGTGGAGCATGTGGTTTAATTCGATGCAAAGCGAAGAACCTTACCAGGGCTTGACATGCCGCGAATCCTCTTGAAAGAGAGGGGTGCCTTCGGGAACGCAGACACAGGTGGTGCTTCCAACAAGAAATATATAGAAGAGTTAGTGCTGGGTTAGCCGAAAATCAAAGTTTATCAGAAGCTTGGTCTAAAATTCCCGAAAAATTAGCCTTTTATGATTACATCGGAAATAATCCGGCAAAAGGTGGATCTCTTTCTCTTTCTAGAAATCTCTCTGTGTTAGCTTACAATACTCAACTCTGAACTTTGTTACATGCACTAAAACTTACTTACAAAGAATAACAAGGAACCTATTTAAACCTAGCAACAATTACAACAAAGAAACTAAAAAATACAAGACACTTTAACTTTGACATTTATTACGAAGACCTTGACTTTGATGCTTGAGAGTTGACTTTCAGCATTAACTTGCTTGACTTTCACCTTCTGTCTTCTATGATCTTGTATCCAACATATTTCCGCTCTAACAATCTCCCCCATTTGGATTCAAGATCATCTTCAAAAAGATTTAGCAAATCAATCTCCTCCTTTGGTTCGAACTGAACAATCTCTCCCTTTGTCAAACTTTAACAAATTGCAGCAATCTCTCCAATATCTGTCTTTGAAAAAGAATAGTAACAAACTCCTCCAAAGTAACAAAATCTCTTTCAGGCAACAGAAAGAAATTATCTTCCGAATTTGCTCAGACATCTTTAGCAATTAATCTTCAAAGAAATTTCTGAAAATTCAGCACAGCTTTAGAAAACTTTGAACTTTTCTCTTTCAATCTTTCAGTCTTTGTCAATCTTCAAGCAAATAACTCTTGAATACAAGTATTTCTTGATCTTCTCACACATTCCTTGAACCTTCTCCCCCTTTTTGACGACTTGAGCATCGATATCATCAAAACTTTCTCCAAGAAATGTCATTATCAGTTCTGACCACTGATCGTTTGAACTGAGCCACTAATTCACCATCGATCAAAAATAAGGTATTCATCCAGATCTTTTCAAATCCAGACAAAATAGAATGTAACACCTGAATCAACTAATGAATTAGTTAATATACCTGTCAGTAACACTAAGTCACTATGTGTAACGAATACACAATGGAAAGGAGCTTTTTGATGATCACTCCCCCAGGGATTCCATCCAATCATCGAAACACCACAAAGGAAACTTCTATGAATGTTATGACAAGAAAACAAATTCCTTGTGTGCTAGTGCAATTGTTAGAAAGAATTAAGCACATAATGATTGCTTTTATAAGGCTCAACATTGTGGAAACCACTGAGACAACAGTAATTAAACACAGACTCAATGTGCATGATCGAAGTGCGAAGGCGGGGCAAACTTCCTTCTTTTTCAATATCCAGATTTTCCAAATGAAAATCAGATGGATTATGTGTTGCATCCCCTTAAAAGATGAAACATTTTCTTGTTGAGAAGAAAATGAGTGGCCGGTGGGGTTTTAGCAAGAGTTGGCATGGGCTAGATGTCTGTTTCAATAATGTTCACGAAGAATTGTGAAACATTAGTAATGTTGCTGCCCGACTCAGAAAGTAGTTGGTGTAGAGTTTGATATTCTTTTACTCTGATCTCTCACCCTCTTTCTTTTTAATCATTTGAACTCACTGCTAACCAAACTCTCTTTTCCATTTTACTTCGTCACACAACCTACACTCATTTCTTTTTGACTCCTCACATTCGATCACTAAGGATTAACTTCTTGGGTAGGAAACCCTAGTTAACGTGAATCCATAGAAGTTTCATTTAATTCCTACACAATGAACCCATATTTTCCTATGAAAGCATAATGTTTCTCAAAAATGGTTTAACTTTATTAGTTAAAGCACAAATACAAATGTCAGATGTTTGTATGCTCGTAAATATAATCATGAAGATTTGAGCATTTGAAACATTGAAGATATTTCAAATAAGTATATTGAATGAAAGAAATGAATACAAGAAACGTGTTTGAAAATCTGACATTGTATGAAATGATCAGAATCAAATGATTTAACAATTAAACCTTAGGTCAGCAAAAATTGGATAGTCTATAAGAACCAAAATATAGACAAGTCTTGAAAGAACGTTTCGAAATGAAATCACGCTCAAAAATCATTTGGAATTCAATCGGGGTATCTTACCATCGAAAATATGTGTCAATTTAGAGACATGGTAAGAACGTATCCAACAAAAATTAAACCGGTGTGTGTGATTACTTGACAGTATATGGAAAAGATAATACACAAGTATATATCTTTGGAAACACACGGTTTATAAACATTTCAGCACAAGTACCATTAAAACATTTAAAATCACACTTCCAAATTATGAAATCTATTTAAGAATCGGGAAGTGGTTTGAACATTTAAGAACATGTTTTCTATGATTGAAAGACGTCCTTCTTTCAACCATATATGAGATTAAGAATAGAAATAAACCTTTCCGTTCAATCTTAAATCTCATCAAGTCAATCTTAAAGTCATAAGAAATATGATCTTGTAAGCATCCACTTAATCTGCATCAGTCAAAAAATCCGTCAAAGCAACTTTATTCACCAAATTTATTAAAAAATAAAATGACATAAAACAGTAAAACAATGAATGTACGAGTTCTGATCTGAAGTAATCAGAAGTCATTATTCACACTCCTTGCTTTTACTCTTACTCCCCCTATATTTATGCATCAGAAAAATTTATCAGTGATAAGCATAAACAACAATATAAACTCCCCCTCAATTGGATATTGATCATCTTTTCATCGTCTCTCACTTCCCCTGAAATCATGAACATACCTTAAAGTGCAGATATCTATTCAGACTAAAAATAAAGAAATGAAGAAAAATAACAATAAGAAAAACTTTAATAGGTAATCACTGATTATGTCTTAAGATTTAACATTCCAAGTTTAGAGATAATAAAATTAAATCTCTTTTCATCTAAAGGTTTGGTAAATAAATCTGCAAGTTGATAATCAATGTTTACAAAATAAAGTTCTATTGTACCTTTTTCAACATTATCTTTTATAAAATGATATCTTACATCGATGTATTTAGTCTTTGTATGTTGCACATGATTAGCTGATATGGCTATGGTGCTCTTCGAGTAACAGTAAATCGGTATTTTGTTGAATTGGAAACCATGGTCTCGAAGTTGTGTTCTCATCCACAAGACCTGAGAGCAGCAACTGGCAGCAGCTACATACTCTACTTCAGCAGTCGAAGTGGAAACACAAAGTTGTTTCTTTGACGCCCAACTTACGAGCTTGTCTCCAATAAGTTGAATATGACCCGATGTGCTCTTCCTGTCTAACATACACCCAGCATGATCTGCATCTGAGTAAGCCTTCAGTTCAAAACCAGTGTCTTTAGGATACCACAGACCAAGATATGCAGTCCCCTTCAGATATCTAAATATGCGCTTCACTGCAGACATATGGGATTCTTTAGGATTAGCCTGATATCTTGCGCATAAACATGTAGAAAACATAATATCTGGCCTACTTGAAGTTAAATACATTAAAGAACCGATCATTCCTCTATAGGTTCTAACATCGACAACTTTTCCCGAAGGATCCATGCCGATTTAGTTCCTGGTGCCATCGGGGTACCAATTGGTTTACAAGTTTCCATTTCGAATTTCCAAAGAATATCAAAAATGTACTTAGCTTGGTTTATAAAAATCCCCGTTGAAAATTGTTTTACTTGTAATCCGAGAAAGAAGTTCATCTCTCCCATCATACTCATTTGAAATCTAGACACCATGAGGTTTGAAAAATTCTTACAAAATTTAGGATTTGTAGAGCCAAATATTATATCATCAACATATATTTGAATAAGAATGATATCGGTTTTTTCCTTTTTAATGAATAAAGTGGTATCGATTTTACCTTTTGTAAAGCCAAACTTGACCAAAAATTTTGATAATACCTCATACCAGGCTCGAGGCGCTTGTTTTAGCCCATAAAGTGCTTTATCCAAGATGTAGACATGATCTGATTTATCTGGATTCACAAAGCCTTCAGGTTGTGAGACATAGACTTCCTCCTTATGTATGCCATTCAGAAAGGTAGTCTTCACGTCCATCTGATAGACGGTAAAGTTTTTATGAGCAGCGTACGCTAGAAACATGCGGATTGCTTCTATACGTGCCACTAGAGCGTAAGTCTCGTCGTAATCAATGCCTTCCTCTTACCGGTAACCTTTGGCAACAAGTATTTCTTTATTCCGGATTACAATACCATCTTCATCCTTCTTGTTTTTGAATACCCATTTTGTACCAATGATGGATTTTCCTTCAGGTCGTGGTACAAGTCTCCAGACTTTCAGGGCTTCAAACTGATTTAGCTCCTCTTGCATAGCAGTAACCCAATCTGAGTCGGCGAGAGCCTCTGATACTCGAGTTGGCTCTATCTTACTCAGAAAGGAATCATGCATACACATATTCATTGTTGCAGACCTAGTTTGCACCGGTTTTGATATATCTCCAATTATCTGGCTTATCGGGTGCTCTTTGGTCCATTTATGCTCATGAGGGAGCGGATTCGATGTAGATTGATCATAGTTCTCATCTAGATATCCACTATCATCGTCTTCTTGTTCAACAGTGTTTGGGGGTGCAGTTGAATTATCTTGTTCAGAAGTGTCAGTTGGGACAACTTGTGCAGTCTGTTGATTATCATTCTCAGTGTATCCAACTGAATTAGAAACTTCTGGTTCAACATGATCAGGTTCAACTTCAACTGTAGGAGTATGCGTTTAAATCTGAGTTTCTTTCTGAACTGGGGGAACAAGTTCAGTAGACATGTCCGAAGTGGTTGGATGATTAGTCATTGAATCTTCAGACCTATCAACCACAACAGATTTAGGAAGTTTAGATCCTAGAAACTCATCATAGAAAAATTCAAACAACAAATCTAATTCAGATAAATGCGATGTAGAAGTAGAAGCTTTATCCGAATTATTCTCTGTAGACACAGGTTCTGGACTGATATATCCAGAAGCTAAGACTCCGGTTAGAACGGGTTCTAAACTGCTTTGTTTAAAAGCCACCTCTTCATCAAATGTGACATTGACGCTTTCAATAACAGTCTTTGAGCTCTTCATACATATCCTATATGCAACAGATGTCTGGGAGTACCCAATGAAGATTCCCTCTTCAGCCTTTGGTCCAAACTTATTCAAGTTCTCTCTGTCATTAAGCACAAAACACCTACATCCAAAGACATGAAAATATTTGATATTAGGTATACGATTATTAATCAATGCATAAGGAGTTTTACCAAACCGTCTATGAATAATTGAACGATTCTGCGTATAACATGCAGTAGAGACAACTTCTGCCCAAAGAAATAGAGGTAGATCTGACTGGCTGAGCATAGTGCGAGCGGCCTCGACTAGTGTTCGATTTCGCCTTTCCACTACTCCATTCTGTTTGGGCGTCCTGGCAGCAGAAAATTGATGCTTTATCCCGACAGATTCGAGATAATCTTCAACAATCTTGTTTTTAAACCCTGTGCCATTATCAGTCCTTAAAAGCTTAACTGTCTTCTGCAAGTTCACTTGGGTAGTCTTCAAAAAGTTGATGAGTACTTCAGGCGTCTCATCTTTTGTCCTTATAAACTTTACCCATGTGTAACACGAATAATCATCCACAATTACCAACACATATTTCTTTCCTCCTATGCTTTGAGTACGTATAGGACCACAAAGATCCATATGAAAAAGTTCAAGCGGAGAACTTGTACTCGGTTCGGGTTTCGGTTTGTGAGTTGCCCTCTTCATTTTGTCCTTTTCACATGCTGTATATAGATGTTCTTTTTCGTATCTCAGCTCAGGAAGACCTTTCACCAATCTTCCTTTGACCAATTTGTTTATGTAACGAAAATTCAGGTGCGACAACCTTCGGTGCCAAAGCGAACTTTGCTGCATCGAGGCTTTTGTCAGTAAGCAAACGTGATTGTCAGTCTGAACCTTTGAAAGATTGATCGTGTAGAGGTTGGACTTTCGAGTACCAACTAAGAGTTCTTTGCCTTCTTCAGTACGCACCGAGCAACTCTTAGCTTTGAAATTTACCTCTAACCCTTTGTTGCAGAACTGGCCAATACTAAATAGGTTGTGTCCTAAACCTTCCACATAACTCACCTTCATTATCAATAAATTCTCTTGTATCACGTTACCATATCCAAGAATCGGTGAAAATTGATTATTGCCAAAACGAACATTCCCGCTGACTTTCTCTGTATAATTAGACAATAAATCCTTTTGCCAAGTCATATGCTTGGAACACCCGCTATCCAAGTACCACATATGACAGGTCTGCATAAGAGAAATCAGGGAAGAATAAATTTAGGTACCCATTTAAAAGTGGGTCCTAACGATTTAGCACAAGATTTTGGCATCCATTTATAAATGGATCCTCTTAACTTTTGAAAAACATTTGAAACAAATGGCTTGTAAAAACCAACATGATAATTTTCAAACCAATCATTAGAAAATCAGTGAGAACTAAAATCATTCCGTCTATAATTAGATTTCTTAGTAGCAAACCGGGATAATTGGAGTAATTGCTTTATTGAATATCGCTTGTAAGGAATTACAAAGTTTTGCTTATTAAAAGCAACACTACCAACTACATCAGAATTACCACTATTAGATCTATTACAATCCAAATCAGAAGATGATTCAGAACTCTCATCGATCTTCCTTTTTGGTCGTCATTCCTTTCGTTCTTCAGATCTTTTATTTTTCACTGAAACATAAGATTTAGATCTGTTAGGAAAATCAGATTTCTGAGATTGTCTTTTTGAAAGCTTATCAGTGTTAGTCTGTTTCTGTGAGCGCCTTTTCTTTTGCTTCTTACCTTTAGCATAATAATCAGCATTCACAGAAACTGTTTCACCAAACTTAGTTGATCATTCACCAACTTCATGCGCACTTGGTAAAGCTTGACCATTAATAACAAAAGTAGAATGATCTAGAAGTTTAGCGTTAAAGTCAAACATATCAATTTCTGTAACACACCCGTCATCAGAATTAAGAAAATCATTTGCAGACACAAATAAGTCATCAAAATCATCTGTTGAAGTTTGAGGTGCCTTAGAAGATTTTGAACACTTTTGAGATTCAGCTTTGAAAGTAGTGTTCTTCATTACAGTTGAAAATACATTTTGTTCTATGTCAACCAAAATTCTTTCATCAGATAAGGCATTTTCAAGATCAACTATTTTGCTTTCTAAAATGAGTGGAGGAACATAAACTTTAGCTTTAATAGGTTTTGCCTCCATCTCTTTGCTTGAATAACTGTCAAAATAATCGTTTGATAAAACTTTTGGTTGATCAGAAAGATAGCTATCATTCAGCTTTTGATAGCAAAATGGTAGTTGCATTTTCTTGGTATTCTTTCTGTTTTCATCTTCTCTGGCCTCGACCTCTTCAGGTGCTTTGGTAACAAATTTGGGTTTCAAATGAGTATATTTACCAGTAGCAAAAAGAAAATCAAAATTGTACAATGCCGGTTGTTTTCTAATAGCTTTCTTTAGATAGTGTGGGTTTTCGTACCCGAGACCCCCACTTCTCTCTAACATCAGCTTCCTCATTCGGGGTGTTAAGAAAAATAGTTTGATCTGTTTGACCTCGTGTATAAAGTTTAGCTTCCAAACCATTTACCTTCTTTGCTAAGCTCTTGTTTTCTTCCTGCAATTTAAAAGCTTTTAGTACACATTCTTGCTTTTCTGTAACAAACTTAGACATTTTAGATTCAAAATCTGAAATCTTACTTTCAAAACGATCTTTTTCATTTTTAAAATCAGAAACAAATTTGCGAAGAGAATCAACCAGATCTTTGTTTCCAATAACTGCTTTGTTAAGATCAAAGATCTTTTGATTTTTCTTCTCAACTTTGCTCCTTTCCTTTTTCAGCTTATTTTGAAGATCTTGAAGTTCAACCATCATGGCTTCCATTTTAACCATAAAATCAGATTTGGAAAATTAATTACCTCATCAGCATTTTCTTCATCAGAATCATCATACTTCACAGTGTTGCCCATCAAACACATATGAGCTGATTCTTCTCCTTCTTCCTCATCAGAATGATCTAACCAAAATTCATCTTCAGCCATTAATGCCTTACCAACTTCTTGTTGCTTAGCTAGTAGCATTTTGTTCTTGTAGTATTCTGAATTGCGAACCTTTGGCTTTCGACATTCTTTTGCATAATGTCTGACCTTGCCACAGTTGTAGCATTTGATCAGATCATCAGTCTTCTTGTCAGTATTAGTATAATCATTCACAAACTTCTTTTCTTCTGGCTTTCTCTCCACATACCTTTTCTCTTCATACTTCTTTCCTTCTATTCTCTCACGGTGCTCATGATTCTTTGACCCCGATGATGAATATCTCTGAGAGTTAGACCCCGGCTTCTTATAAAACTTTTTCTGAAAGGCACGGGTCAGTAGAAACATGGCTTGCTTGAGATTTTCACCATTATCACTATCTGGATCAGAATCAGAATTGGAAATAGCTATCTTCTTCTCTTTCTTTTCTTTCTCCTTTTCTCCAGCTACTAAAGCTATTGGATCAGGAACTTTCTCAGCTTTCTTCTTTCCAACCCTTTTCTCTTCAACTTCCTCCTCATTCTGTCTTAAAGTCTCGTAGACTTCATGAAGAGCTATATCACTCAAGTCTTTCATCTGTTTCATCCTGCGGGTATGTTTCTTCCATTCAGGTTGCAAGATGGTGAGGAGCTTCACATTGTTTTCAATCTGCTTCTTCATGACCTTATTCTTTGAAAGTTCATTGAGAAGCAGTACAAATCTCTCATATGTGTCCTCAAGGCTCTCATTTTCTTTTGCTTTGAACTCTTCATAGCTGTTGATGCAGTTAGCCACTTTCATTTGATTCCCTACTTTGGAACCCATCATCATCTTTTGTAGCTGATCCCACATCTTCTTGGCATTTGCTTTATAACTTTCAATCTTGATGTATATCTCATTAGGGATACTTTGAAGAAGAAGAGATCTTGCTTGTTTATCGGCTTTGAATCTGTTTTTCTGTTCATCTGAATACTGGGCAAAATCCTTCGGAACTGTTTTCATCTTTCTTACTCTGTCTTCGTCTCCATCCTCACTATCCGAAGATTCCTCATCAGGTATTTCCATGGTGGGAGGAATCATAGGACCTTCAGTGATAGACAAGATGATGTTCTCTCCATTAGCATGCCGGTCGACAAAGTCTAGAAACCTATCTTTCCATTGCTCATACTCCCCTTTAAACAGAACAGGGGGTTTTACATACGTGCCAATTGAAAGAGCATCCTTGGAAGTCATCCTGTTTCTATTATATGCAATAAGAAACTTGAAATTGATCGTTAGTCCAATAGAAATCACAGAAATACAAAATAACACTAAAATAGACTTGACAAATAAATTCTGAAATTCACTAAGTCTAGAATTCGCAAGATACAAAGAATTACAGAGAATTCGCAAAACACAGTAACATACACACAGAATTCGCAAGCAATATCAAATAGACTTCAGAATTCGCAAGCAACACTCTTTAGAATTCGTAAGCAAAACAAGTTAGAATTCGCAAAAATGAACCCTGTTAATCCAACACTTAGAAAAACTTTCACACTTTTTGTAAGACCCACAAGAATTCGTAGATTACTCTTCTGCGAAATCCAAAGAATTTGTAGACTAGTCTTCTGCGAATTCTTTCCTGCGAATTTTTTCCTTTGTTAAAATTTCCACACAAATTACGAATTCAGAACAATTCGTAATACTCTGATCTGCGAAAACTAAGCTATTCGCAATACACAAGCCTGTGAATTTTACACTTGTTAATTTTCAGAATACAAACAATGTGAAAACTAAAATCTGCGAAAACTTGAACACTCTGCGAAATCTTGAAAGGCTTGCGAGGTCTTGACAAGGTCTGGGAGTTCTTGAGTAAAACTTGAGAGTTCTTCAGAACCGAGACAAAAAAAATCGATCTGATCTGCCCGAAATCCTATCTAGACTTTGAATTACAATTTGTAACTTTGACAATTTGTTCCCTAATACATCTAGAACAGATCACAATCAAGAATTTTCAACAAAACACGCTCAGAAGTACAAATTAATTCAACACAGTGCATATCGAACTCGTGAACTCAAAACTCTACAAAATCATCAAATTGAATCACAATTACAGTGCTAAACTCAAATCAAATTATACAAACTCATTCTAAAACACATTACGAATACAACAATACCAAATACAATCTCTAATTCGCACAATTACTCAAAAACAAATCTAGACTCGATGGAACAATATCAATATCTGTATTTTTCTTGATTTCGATCTTGGATTTGCTTTGATACCAATTGTTAGTCCCTGATTCAAGTTTCTAATCACAAACAATCAAAACAAACAAGATTAGTAATCTACCTGTTTCAATTCAATTCAAGAATCAAACGATTACAATCTGTTTCACAATTTCTCTCTCTAAACACAACTCTTTCTCTTTCTAGAAATCTCTCTGTGTTAGCTTACAATACTTAACTCTGAACTTTGTTACATGCACTAAAACTTACTTACAAAGAATAACAAGGAACCTATTTAAACCTAGCAACAATTACAACAAAGAAACTAAAAAATACAAGACACTTTAACTTTGACATTTATTACGAAGACCTTGACTTTGATGCTTGAGAGTTGACTTTCAGCATTGACTTGCTTGACTTTCACCTTCTGTCTTCTATGATCTTGTATCCAACATATTTCTGCTCTAACAATTTTTGTTACATTAAGAATGCTATGATGTTGAAGTTAATTTACAGAAATGGTTAGTAATATTAAACATTATGTTGAGTGTATGCAAAGTTTATCTTTCCATAGCTTATAAATTTGTTTTGCAATGTAATTTATTAACATAATAAGCCCAATTAAATGGATGCCAAATATATGTGTCATATTTACATGATTTTTTATGAATTAATAACCACTTTCAATCAAGATGTAACATCTATGTTGCTTACAAATGTGGTTGTAGATATAAATATAATCATGGAACAAAACAAAACATTTCCCTATGAGAAAAAATAAAATAACAATGCCTTGAAATTGCCAACCGCTTCAAATAAAGAAAAAACAAAAACCAAGTATTAAGAAAACCAAAAATGATATAAAATATAACAAACATCATTATTCAAAGTTCAATTCAAACTACATCAGATTGATACAACTCAAATGGCCGAATTCCGAAAAATCCCAACATAAGTAAAAAAGTCCTTAAAGAAAATGTTGATGAAGAACTTTATGTATATATACTTTGATGAAGAAGATGGAGGTAATGAATTATACCCAAACTTCGTAACAATTGAGTAGTTTAACCTGGAAAAGAAGCAACATAAAATAATTATTATATATGGTTGTTTCAAATGAAATTCATGAGATCCACAACAATACTAAAAAATGTTTGCCTATTAATTATAGATTAACCCTATATATGACAATGGTCCTCATAGCCACATTTGCAAGGTTTCATATGTCAAATCTGTTTATTTTAAAGAAAGTGGGTAGTTCTTTTCTCCTCCACCGCTCATGATTTTCTTGTTAGGAAAAGAACAAAAAGTTTAGCATAATACACGTTTACATATTACACTTCCAATCAAATATAAACGATAAAGTAATAAAAAATTAGAAATTAAAAACGATAATAAAAAAAACTTCAATTTATGGATAAGTAGAGATGAATAGAGTTGGATGTTGAACATAGTTTTGTAAGTAACATTACAAATAGAACAACCAAATTATAATGAAACATACATTTTTTCATAAAGGGCAAAAAATGTGTATTAAATATTTTTTTAAGAAATGAAAAGGTATACCTCAAAATTGTTTCGTGTGCACCAAAAAAAGCTCATGTACCCAACAATCCTAAAATGACAACACAATTCTAATGACCTATATATATTGACTGATAATTGATCGTATTTAATATTCATTTGTATATATTAATGATTCATAATTGGAAAAGATGAAACGTTTTTTGAATTAATGAATGACTTTAATTCTTGAAAATAATCAATATAAAATATACATTTCATTAACTAATATTTCTTAGAAAAATAAAAGAAATTTATTCTAATTTTATTTCATTTATGTATATAGTTTGATTTTAATGTAAATTAAAAAAAAGTGAAATGATCTTTATATATATTAATAATCATAGTAATTTTTTCATTTAATATTTTTAAAAATAATAACAGAATTGATTCTAATTTTATTCATTTATAAACATTTGTTAACTTATTAAGAAATTGAAAATTAATTAAACAGACTCATTCAACTTACTAAACAAATAAAACAATAGACTTATTTAATAAAAGTTTTGATTTATAAGCATTGTAAGATTATTTAAAAAATACAAAATTGAAACAAAAGGTTTTATTTATAATTATTGTTAGCACATTCAATAAAAATGTTTTATTTATAAACATTGTTAGCTTACTTCTTAAAAATGTTTTATTTATAAATATTGTTAGTTTATTCAATTAAATTATGGATAATGTAAATAAATTGACTCATTTAATAAACGTAAGCATTGTTAGCATATTAAAACAATACAAAAATTAAAATAAAATATTTTATTTATGATTATTGTTAGCTTATAAGGTTTTAATTATAAACATTGTTGGCTTATTCAATTAAGTATGGATCATGTAAATAAAAAAATATTTGAAACCAAAATATATTTAAAATATTAAACTAAAACTAATTAAGATATAAGTTTGATTTTATTAATTGTTATTAAAAATAAAATAAAATTTAAGGTAAATAAAATTAGATTTTTAGTTATACTAATGGTTTTTATTTTGATTAAAATGAAAAAAAATATATGAAAAGTCATTGCATTTAACATGATAAAATTATTTAAAAAAATCAAATAAAGGAGAAAAAAGATAAATAGACATGAAAGCCTCTCCTTAACTCTCTCTCCTCTTCCTTCTTTTATATATATATATATTGATTGATGATTGTTGGCTTATTCAATTAAGTATGGATAATGTAAATAAAAAAATATTTGAAACCAAAATATATTTAAAATATTAAAATAAAACTAATTAAGATATAAGTTTGATTTTATTAATTGTTATTAAAAATAAAATAAAATTTAAGGTAAATAAAATTAGATTTTTAGTTATACTAATGGTTTTTATTTTGATTAAAATGAAAAAAATATATGAAAAGTCATTGCTGTTAGAGCACAGTCTCATTGGATTCAAGATCATCCAATCTGAAGATCCAATCTGAAGCTACCGCTGAAAAGTCGCTCTCGATATTAAGTCTAATGTCGTTTGTAATAAATGTCGAAGTAAATTATTGTTTATTGTAATTTAGTATTTAGTTTAATTAGATTTAATATCTAAGTTATTTAGATATTAATTAGTTAGTTTTAGATATTATAGTGTTAATATCTAGATATTAGTTTTAGTTAGATATTAGTTGTTTGTGTGTTTGAGAAGCTAACACTCTAACAATCTAATACTCTCTCATCTCTCATATCGGTCTAAGAACAACAATACACACAACACACACAGAAAAGGTGTAAAAGAGAGAAAACAGAGAGAGAGAGCTTAAACATCAAGAACTCAAACTTGTAATCATCGTTTGTTATCGAATTAGGTTGGTTTATCATCTATTTGTTTGTTGATTGATTATCTGATAACGATCACGGACTCATAATTGGTATCAGAGCCTCTACTAGATCAAAATCAAATTTTCAAGACTTTGTGTTCTTCATTTTTCATAAACACTATATTATCGATCAAAAACTCCATTTTGTGGTTGTTTTTGAAATCAAAGTGTTGGAACCTGTTGTATTTGGTGAGTCGATCATATTGTCAAAATATTGGGTTGTAATTCGAATCCAAGGTTGGTCAATTAATCAGTTGCAGGGCCGATAAATCGAAGAAGAAATGATACCGGTCGAAGGTTCCTTTCCGGTCGACCAATATCAATACCCAGTTCCGGTCGAAAAGTTTTATTCCTATCGGTCACAAGAAGATTTGCAAGGTACCGGTCGAAGATTTACATTGTACCGGTCGACCGATCTTAATAAAGGTCCGGTCGAGTCTCACATTTCAATTCTGGTCCAAATTTTCTTTTTACCGGTCGACTTACATCCTAATACCGGTCAACTTACCACTATCCAATATCGGTCACACCCTTAAGCAAGATCACATGTCCACCATCAATTTTGTACCGGTCACTTACCTTACGTGTCCACCATCAATTTTTGTTTCATTCTCCACCACGTGTCCTCCCTTTTTAAGCAACATCTCACTACCCTCCATATTATCTCACATATCGGTCCACTTCTCAATACATTCTATCGGTCCACTTCTCAATTAGAATTTTATCGGTAAACGGAATTACAAGATACCGGTCCATCAAATTTTTACAACATACCGGTCCATCAAATCTTTAACAACATACCGGTCTACCTACATTCATAATATTCCGGTCGACCCACCAATTACCGGTCCAATCTTTTTATCGGTCCAAGAACTTTACCGGTCGAAGCATAACTTTTTACCGGTCAATCAGTTTTACGTGTCGAACATTTTACCGGTCTTTACATCTTACCGGTCGACGCAACACCCTGGTCGTAACATTTTACTGGTCGAACAAATACTTTGCGCCATACACTGCTCGCGCAAAGTTCCATTTGCGCCACTCAAGTGAAACGTAAACCTCAAGTTTGCGCCACCCACTGCTCAAGCAAACCTCCATTTCGCGCGACCTGCCTTTCGTGCAAAGTCCAATTTCGCGCCAGTTCCTGACTTGGTCATTTCTGAATTGTTTTAATATGTATTCGTTTTATCTGAACTAACAATCCGAATCAGGTTTTTATTTCACATTATCTAAAAGAATGACTTCAAGAGAAGCCCTTGCTATCGGAACCGACACGAAGCCACCAGTACTTTTTAGGGGAGAGTACGAACAGTGGATAGATCGGTTCCTGAACTTTATTGAAAGATAAGATCTGGGTCATTACATCAGGCTATCCTTAGAAGAAGGACTTATGGAACCAACTTATAGGGAACCTACAGCGGGAACTAATGAGCAAAGAGTTGAAATTAAATATGAAGAGCTCGGAGGTAAAGACAAAGACAGAGCAAACGGAGATAGATTAGCTAAATCTTATATTCTTCAAGGCATTCCAAACTAAATTTATGTGAAGATAGACAGCTATAAAGCCTCTGGCAAGGAGATGTGGGATCAGCTAGAGAAGATGATGCTGGGTTCAAAGGTTGGGAATCAACTCAAACTTTCCAACTGCCTAAATAATTATGAAGAATTTAAAGGCAGAAGTGGAGAGTCTCTAGAAGGAACTTATGATAGATTCGTGACCTTGCTAAACGAACTAAGCAAGAACAAGGTCACCAAATCTCAAATCGAGCTGAATGTCAAATTTCTAAGTATTCTACAGCCGGAATGGAAGAGATTTGCCAGGCAGATGAAGCAGATCAAGGATCTGAATGAGATTCCACTTCATGAGGTGTATGAAACCCTCAAACAAAATGAAGAAGAGGTGGATGAAATTATAGATGAGAAGAGGCAGGAAGTGAAGACAGTTGAAGACACAACAATGCTTATGCTGACTAAGGCTTTTCAGAAGAAGTTCTACAAGAAGCCAAGTTCAAACAGTCAGAGGTATTCTTCTGGTCCTAACAACTATGTCCACAAGGAAAGGGTTGAAGGAAATAGGGTTGAAGGAAATAGGGTTGAAGGAAATAGATTTGAAGGAAAGAAGTTTGAAGGGAAGAGAATAGAGGAGAAGAAGCCGGAAGAGAGAAGGTATCATGCTGAAGGAAAGAGAATAGAGGAAAGGAAACCGGAAGAGAAAAGGTTTCAAGCTGAAGGATCCAGTCAGTCAGAACCTTCAACGTGCTACAACTGTGGCAAAACAGGTCACTTTGCCAGAGACTGCCGAAGACCCAAAGTCAGAAACTCCGACTACTACAAGAACAAGATGCTTCTTGCAAAGCAACAGGAGGCGGGTAAGGCACTGATGGCAGAGGATGAATACTGGCTTGATCATTCAGACGAGGAAGAAGAGGATGAAGAGAAGGATGAAGCAGTCAACATGTGCCTGATGGGAAAGCAGGAATCAGAAGCTGAAGCAGATTCAGATGAGGATGAAGAAGATGAGGTATGTAATTTATCTTATTCATATTTCATAAATAAAATGCATATCATGAAGTTAAAACTCAAAGAATTAGAGTCGAATCTTAAGCGGGAAAAGGGTGTCATTCAAGCCAAAAACCAATCAATACAGAAACTTAGCGATGAAATTGCTGAGAAGAAAGTATTGGTTGAGTTTTTACATAGAAACAATGACACCAGCGCGAAAGAACAGACTATAATTCTTAAAGAGAATTCTGAAGTCAAGTCTAAACTGAGAAAGAGTGAGTCTGATCTCAGAGAGCTTACTAAAATGCATTCTTCATGTACTGAAGAAAACAAAACTTTAATTGCAAAATTAGATGCTTTGGAAAAGAAGTTATACTCACTAGGTCAAAGTGAGCAAACCATTCATCTAAATAAACCAAAAGAGAATAAAGAAAATTGGGGAATCAGTTATGGGAATCCTCACTATCTTCAAAAAGGTATATCTGAAGTGCCTGCACTTTATGATCTTACTTCTTTGAAAATAGCTCGAAGAATCCCTGATCTTAAAGTTTTCTGGACTCGATTGTCTGAAGAGGATGAAGCCAAGGAAACTGAAAAACGATTGAAATCATATAAAGTTCACCTTCCATTTTATTATGCGAAGCTGAATAATAGTTATGATCAAAAATCTCAAAAGAAATCTCTTTCAAATGACTTCTTTCAAAGTTATTCTGTAAAAGAGATGGAGGCGAAGCCTATTAAAGGTTAAATTTACGTCCCTCCTCTTGTTTTGGAAAGTCAAATTTCTGAACTCAAGAACTCTTTATCAGATGAAAGACTTTTGATTGAGATTGAACAAAAAGTTTTTTCAACCGTGCTGAAAAATGTTATTATTTCAAAGACTTCTAAATCTGATGACATGTTTGGTTTATCAAACGGAGGGTTTAATTTTCTTAACTCCGACGGTGGTTTGGATGGTTGTTTTGAACAATTTGATTTTAATGCTAAACTTCCTAACCATTCATCTTTTATTGTGAAATCTTTGGGAAAAACCAGTATGCCTGTTAACAGTACAAAATCAACGAAAGTTGATAAATCAGTCTCCGTGAAAGCTAAAAATACTAAAGGTAAGATAATATCTCAGCATTCACAGAAACCGAACACTACTGGTAATTCTAAAAAGAAGCATTCGTTTGTTGCTCAGAATTCTAACTCACGAGTTTCAAATGTTTCAGATCTGAGCAAGCGAAAGCCAGAAGTTAAATCTCAATGGCAACCGAAACAGAAGCTTGACAAGGCTGATAAATCGTTTTGTAGTGTTAATTGTAATAAGACTTTACCTAGTAAAGATGTTTTGAAAGCGAATGTTGCTACTATTTTGAAATACACTTTTACGCAACTATTCCAGTTATCTAAATCTGCTAGAAAGTCTTCCTTTTATGATAAACATGTTTCTAATTCTTATCAAGATTCTGAGGTTTGGTTTGGAAATTATCATGTGCATTCATCTAATTATAATGCTTCAAATGAATTTCAAATGAAAAGAGGACCCAATTTCAAATGGGTACCAAAATCAAATGCTAACACAGCAGGACCCAAATTCCAGTGGGTACCGAAAGCTAAATCTGTGTTGCAGGCACCCAACGTTTAAGAAGGAGAAATCTGATATGGTTTCTGAACATGTCTGTCCAGAACCCGTGCTTAAGAGAAATAGGCTTTTGAACACTTCAGTTCAAGACCCGCACTTCAATGCTCAAAAAGTCTTAACTCCATCTTTGTTTTAAGACTATCTAAAAACACTTGTTTCGTTATTTCTCCTGTGCAGATCCGTCATATATGGTACTTGGATAGCGGATGTTCCAAGCATATGACTGGACAAAAAGAGATGTTGTCTAACTTTACAGAGAAGTATTGCGGAACAGTTAGATTCGGCAACGACCAGTTTTCACCAATAATGGGATATGGTGATGTACAACATGACCAAGTCACGATAAAGAAGGTGAGCTATGTTGAAGGCTTACGACACAACCTGTTCAGTATCGGACAGTTATGTGACAAAGGCTTAGAGGTCAATTTCAAAGCCAAGATGTGTTCAGTTCGCACTGAAGAAGGCGAAGAACTCTTGGTCGGCACGAGAAAGTCAGACCTCTACACAATTAATTTATCAAACGTCCAGACTGACAAGCAGGTTTGTCTACTGACGAAAGCCTCGATGCAACAAAGCTGGTTATGGCATCGACGGCTCTCTCACCTCAACTTCAGATACATCAACAATCTGGTCAGTGGAAAGCTCGTCAAAGGACTTCCAGAGCTAAAGTATGAAAGAGAACATCTTTGTGCAGCATGTGAAAAGGTAAAAATGAAGAGGGCTCTACATAAACTAAAGCCTGAACCGAGTACTAACGCTCCGTTAGAGTTATTGCATGGACTTATGCGGTCCGATGCGAACTCAGAGTCTAGGCGGAAAGAAGTACATACTCGTTGTCGTGGACGATTACTCGCGATACACATGGGTCAAGTTTCTACGTTCAAAGGACGAGACACCATATGTTCTCATCACATTCCTGAAGACGACCCAGGTGAATTTGCAGAAACCGGTCAAGCTTCTAAGAACAGACAACGACATAGAGTTCAAAAACAAAAAGGTTGAAGAATATCTCGAATCTGTCGGGATATCACATCAATACTCTGCTGCTCGAACGCCTCAACAAAATGGAGTGGTCGAACTATGCTAAGTCAATCAGACTTACCTCTATTTTTGTGGGCTGAAGCTGTATCGACTGCGTGCTATGTAACACCCTCAATTCTGGAAACAACAACTAATTTACAATTTTCTAAATACATCGATAAATGATACATCTCCAAATCACGATTTATTATTTAACCTCAATACACACATTTCATTCTACACATACAGTCTCTAATAAGGACGGGTGCTACTAAAACCCAAAAATAATCGCTATCTCCAAACTGCAGAAGACTTCACCAACCACTTACACTTGCACAAAGTTAAGGCTCAACTCTTCACAGCTGCTAAAACTAAACCCCAATAGGAACCTGTTGCACATGTCGACAAATAAAAAGGTTAGGCTTAACGCCTAGTGAGCTCAAGAGTTTTCAACATATATAAATTAATCGTTTAAAAAAAACGAATGCAGTTAAATTCATAATCTTTCAATTTGATATGTCTTACATATGAAAACGACCCATTTTCCCATAGTATGCAATTTATGCAAAGAAGACCGATATAAACGTTTTCCAATGCAAACTACTTCAAGGACGAAGACACCAATATAAACCGCCCACTCATAAATTATGTTTAACCCCAAAACTCACTCAAAACGTGAATAGAAATTGAACTCCCACTTCATAAAAACGTAGATAAAGCTTAATTCTCGAAACACCCAAACACGGTGGAACATGTTACCCAACTCATAAAATCATGGATAAAACCCATACATATAAAATGCCACCGAAAACATGGATACCCAAAATACAATACCTAAAATAACACCTTTCGGTGACGGGGAAGGCCCGATTCCATCGAATGTGGCAGCACATAAAGATAAGCCACACATCGATGTTATAAGCATAACTTCAAGGATAAACAACCATTGGCATCAACCCCAAAAAAGTCTTTAGCCAAGGTGGACATCAACCCTATCCAGGTCTTTAGTCGTAGCGGACATCAACTCAAACCGAGTCTTTAGTCATATCGGACATCAACTCAAACCGAGTCTTTAGTTGGGATAAACAACCATTGGCATCAACCCAAACAAGTCTTTAGCCAAGGTAGACATCAAACCTATCCAGGTCTTTAGTCGTAGCGGACATCAACTCAAACCGAGTCTTTAGTTATATTGGACATCAACTCAAACCGAGTCTTTAGTCAGGATAAACAACCATTGGCATCAACCCAAACAAGTCTTTAGCCAAGGTAGACATCAACCCTATCCAGGTCTTTAGTCGTAGCGAACATCAACTCAAACCGAGTCTTTAGTCATATTGGACATCAACTCAAACCGAGTCTTTAGTCAGGATAAACAACCATTGGCATCAACCCAAACAAGTCTTTAGCCAAGGTAGACATCAACCCTATCCAGGTCTTTAGTCGTATACAATACAACCGACTTTTATGCCTATGGATCTATTGCATTACGGTCAAAACGTTACACGACTCAAAGGAATGACAACGCACTCAAAAACACGTAATTCCCAATTAAGGTGCATCTAGGTACACCATACGACCAAGGCTCCTTAACGAGCTACCAAGATTGAACAAATGTTCCAAAGACTCCACCGAGTACAAATCAAGCTCCAAGAGGCTTAATAGACGTTTGGCTAAGACACGAGAGCCAATTATGGTTAAACAAACCCAAATAAACATTTTCCCAAAATATTTGATTCTCAAATTACCATTGGCCTTCGACCCAAGCCCAAAAGGTTTTCCATTTCTAAAATGTTCCCCATAGCCGGGAATGACCCAAACCCAAAGGACTCACGTATTCGTACCTTTCAAAACATCCCATTTCATGAACGATACATAAAACCCGACAAACACTTAAAGGTGCCTTTTTGACCAGATACTTATTTATGCAATAATTCCTCAAAATCCGTTCATTTATGACACATTTAATGAAATGCCCAAAAATCACAAAGATGTGTGCTATATAAGTTTATAAAGTTGACACTTTCAATATAATCAAACTTATCAGCAGTTAACAATTTCATGTAAGATGCAAATACTTTAAAATAACCATTTTGGCATGTACAACGTTTTCGCAAGTCACTTGAACTCACCTTGCTAGATTTAGGTTAAATCTAGATTTTACCCCACTTTGAGCTTCCTTGACGAAACTTGAATCCTCCAAGCCAAAACCTCCAAAACCTAGATCCAAGCATTTTCAACCATAAATAAACATATCCAACCATATAGAAACATTCCCCAAACATATTACACCAAAATCTCCATTTTGGTCCAAACCCTAATTTTGACCCAAATCTTCCAAAATCTTACCAACCGAAATTAGAGTAACATAATACTTAGGAAACCATCAAAGGAGCATTTACAACTTATATTAGGGTTTAGAAATGGAAGGGATACACTTACCACTTAGGTTTTTGATGAAAACCTAGAAAACCCAAAAATAAGCTTGAGGTTGCAGATGAAGATGGAGATGGTGAATCCTTGACCATAGCTTTCAATCCTACCACTTGATGATGTTTTTTCTTCGTAAAATACAAGGGTTTGAGCCAAATATGGGTTAGGGTTTTAAGGGAGAAGAGGTAAAACGGTTTGGGAGAGAAAGGGAAGAGTTTGGAGAAGGAAAATGAGGAATAAGGTTGATTCCCCGAATTTAACAGCTGCCTGGTGCCCTGGTGCGACATTGACCAGCGACATTGCCCAGGGCAATGTCGCCTGGCAATGTTGCCATCCTCCCCCAGGCCATGGTACACTCTCTGCGATTGTGACAGTGCGACTATGACACTGTCATAGTCGCCGGGCATTGTCGCGGGACCTTTCCGGAGCCCCGAAACTCGACCTTTTCACTGCCAATACTCCCGATACTCCAAGGGGTTTTACACAAAACATTTCCCAACAAAACCCCACTGATTACAAGTCACAGAGACGTCCGGTGACTACTACTTACCGAAAATTACAGGTGTTACAATCCTCCCAACCTTAAAGGAGATTTCATCCTCGAAATCTAAATTCCAATGGATTGCTTCTCGCATGATAGAATATCCCCAATCCACTTTCCAGAACCATTGTCATAACTCTTATGCTGATACTCCCGACAACAACCTCCTTGGGCACATTACACTTATACCCAAGTGCACACTTAACTCGCTGAGCAGTCTTTACCCACAAGACTACAGTTGTCTCCCAACCTTGGATGACACACACTACCTCAAGAGTAGTTTGGGATCTCTACATCTCACCGGCCAATTAACCTTAAATCCACATGATTCTGAACCCAAAGCCAAAGATCGACACCAAGCTTCCATGAATCCTCAGATCCTACTGGTCCATCCTTAATATTGATAAAGATGTCCTTCCAAGGCGCACAAACGCGTCCCTCGGGTAACCGGCTAACACAAAACCGGCTATCTCTCAACTCCGTTCCAACCCCAATCTCAAAACATTCCCTTAGTAAGACCTTTATCACAACGGAAACTCATACATATCGATGCTTAATCAACTACATCTAACCTTCTGCTAAGTTCCATCCCAAAGAGGTCAACATTCCCAAAACCCAACGGGGTACTTCTAAGCATTCCCCCGATTCATGGACCTCAAAGAAACAAGTCGATGCCTAAAACCAAATGGTTACATCAAAATGCGAATATCCCGCCCAATACTTCATTCCAGAAGTATTGTCGCATTAACGTTGACACTTAACAGAGGACTAATATTCCCAAATCTTACATCCCCAACAGTCGGACCATAAAATTCCTTGATCGCGGAACCCATTAAGATGGTACACCATCAACATATCCCACGATGTCAGATAGACAAGCAACCCATTAATTCGAATCCAACCAGGCGTAGATAATCGTACCAGACCTTATCCCGCAGGTTTACCGAAGCACAGAGATCATCTCTTAATTAGCTGGGGAACAAGATCTAATACCTCCACTATTTAAGCGTGACCCAATTCGGAAATTGAAACTCAAATCCAAGGTTGACCACAAGTCGGATCATCCGACGCTTCAAATCCCAAGGACTCCTCTAGTCCCTTAATTGCAACTCCTTTCACGATGGGGTTTTTAAATCTATAGCCCTAATGAGTTCAAGGTTTTTCAACCAGTATGCCAATTTGAAATTTATACAATTTTCAAATACATAAGTTTTATAGCAATTAACCGTACAGTGAAAATACACTATCGTTCATCCGATAGGTTTCAAAACTGGTTACCAACACTACGCATATAAAACCATTTCCAAACTCATTGGATCAATATTTACGTTAATAAGATAGTAATAAAAGATGCACAACAAAATTTTCAAAGGGACTACTACGGTCCTAGCATGCATCAATTTATACTATGTACATGAAATAATTTTCCGCACTATACACGTGTAACAAAATGTTTGTGCCACTCCAAAAGAGAAATTCAAATTTTCAACTTTAAAATCTTTTCCTTTAAACCACAAACGTCGGAGAATAAAATCCCCAGCAAGACCCATATATGTCAGTTTATTTCCCCCAAATTTAGCAAACGATAGGAACGTACATAAATATCAAATCAAGTTTAACTTGGATCACCCAGGTAAAACACACCTGTCCAAAATAGTAGCTACAATGACATGTAAACTGATACTCATTTAATGCATTGCGGAAAATTTCTAACCGTAAAATTAGTAACTGAAATAACATAAATCCTTTATATGCTTACTCAACCAACAGTACAATTTAATCCCATGCAAATAGTATGCTATGATTGACATTTGTATAAAAACCCAAAGATAAATCATTTGACAATGAAACCTCCCCAAACCACAGGTGGGATGACAACAATTAACAAAGATCATAACATAACGCACACTGCAATGCATATGTACACGTTCTCAAAATTTATTTACACGACGCAAAAGTTGTAAGATGAGACACCATCAACCCAATTGAATTTCCATAAACTTCACTAGTGCTAAAATTAAACGGTGTCAAAATTTCCATTTCCCAATACAGACAAAAGTGTAAGATGACAATAAGTCTAAAAATGTCAAAATTCTAAAATCACACGATAAAGTGACCCCTTTTTAACAAAACTTACAATAGACACAACGCCCAAAAGCTCGTAAATTTTTATGCAATAAAATTAAAAGTCACGCATCTCAAAGTACACACGCGCCCAAAACGTCGCAAAACAACATTCCATAAAATTCAACACGACTCATACAAACTAAAATTCTCAAGAAAATTTCCGACTCAAAAATATGGGAACAACTCTTCCTTTAAAACTTTAACATACGTGGAGGAGATCCAATGTCAAAGTCAAAAATTCTAAAGTTACTTGTCCAATAACCCAAATGACATTAAAACACTGATATTACAATATCCGAAAAATAGCGTTAGACGCGGAACGTGGGCGAAAAGATTTTTAACAACAATATACAATCGCGTGCAACAAAACAACCTTATGCATGTTTAAACTCGTGGGTTAAAATTCGATGAGTAATAAATGATTTATTGAGGCTTTATAATATAGCTCACTTTATGTTTGAGAACATGAGAAACAATTTATGCAAACTCATTTTAGAAATACATTTCGTGCATAGATTTGGTTGGCACACAACATCATAGGACTACACTCCTCCATTTCCCGACATACTTTTGTCACCCGGATGCATCAAACATCTTAGAGCCACAAACCCACAACTTGGTTAACTTATAATTTCTCCTTGAAATAGAGTCAATTCAATAAGCTTATGGTTCTAATTCACCTAATGACTTCTACCCAAAATGGTCATCTAATTGCATCTGGCATGTTTAACCATCACTCCAATACGACAATGCTATAAACATCAACTCTTCTTTAGATCACTCGCTTAGAAACTTTCTCACTACCCCAACGGTCATCATGCCAAGGTAGTTCAAGTATACACATGTAGCATGTAGGTTCACTATAACACTGGCCATGTGCCATTTTGAACGTACGGTACATGATCATCCTTGCGACCCTCGATAAGTTTTCCGTTTCTAGCGACTCGATCAACCCCAAAATATCTCATCTTAAGGTACCTAATGTGTTACTTCACTTACAATCACTTATAAGAACGCTAGTTTGAGTCTAGGCATCCAAAAATCAATACCTAATTCTCTCAAACTTAAGCTCTAATACCAACTTGTAACACCCTCAATTCTGGAAATAGCAACTAATTTAAAATTTTCTAAATACATCGATAAATGATACATCCACAAATCACGATTTATTATTTAACCTCAATACACACATTTCATTCTACACATACAGTCTCTAATAAGAACGGGTGCTACTAAAACCCAAAAATAATCGCTATCTCCAAACTGCAGAAGACTTCACCAACCACTTACACTTGCACAAAGTTAAGGCTCAACTCTTCACAGCTGCTAAAACTAAACCCCAATAGGAACCTGTTGCACATGTCGACAAATAAAAAGGTTAGGCTTAACGCCTAGTGAGCTCAAGAGTTTTCAACATATATAAATTAATCGTTTAAAAAAAACGAATGCAGTTAAATTCATAATCTTTCAATTTGATATGTCTTACATATGAAAACGACCCATTTTCCCATAGTATGCAATTTATGCAAAGAAGACCGATATAAACGTTTTCCAATGCAAACTACTTCAAGGACGAAGACACCAATATAAACCGCCCACTCATAAATTATGTTTAACCCCAAAACTCACTCAAAACGTAAATAGAAATTGAACTCCCACTTCATAAAAACGTAGATAAAGCTTAATTCTCGAAACACCCAAACACGGTGGAACATGTTACCCAACTCATAAAATCATGGATAAAACCCATACATATAAAATGCCACCGAAAACATGGATACCCAAAATACAATACCCAAAATAACACCTTTAGGTGACGGGGAAGGCCCGATTCCATCGAATGTGGCGGCACATAAATATAAGCCACACATCGATGTTATAAGCATAACTTCAAGGATAAACAACCATTGGCATCAACCCCAAACAAGTCTTTAGCCAAGGTGGACATCAACCCTATCCAGGTCTTTAGTTGTAGCGGACATCAACTCAAACCGAGTCTTTAGTCATATCGGACATCAACTCAAACCGAGTCTTTAGTCGGGATAAATAACCATTGGCATCAACCCAAACAAGTCTTTAGCCAAGGTAGACATCAAACCTATCCAGGTCTTTAGTCGTAGCGGACATCAACTCAAACCGAGTCTTTAGTCATATTGGACATCAACTCAAACTGAGTCTTTAGTCAGGATAAACAACCATTGGCATCAACCCAAACAAGTCTTTAGCCAAGGTAGACATCAACCCTATCCAGGTCTTTAGTCGTAGCGAACATCAACTCAAACCGAGTCTTTAGTCATATTGGACATCAACGCAAACCGAGTCTTTAGTCAGGATAAACAACCATTGGCATCAACCCAAACAAGTCTTTAGCCAAGGTAGACATCAACCCTATCCAGGTCTTTAGTCGTATACAATACAACCGACTTTTATGCCTATGGATCCATTGCATTACGGTCAAAACGTTACACGACTCAAAGGAATGACAACGCACTCAAAAACACGTAATTCCCAATTAAGGTGCAACTAGGTACACCATACGACCGAGGCTCCTTAACGAGCTACCAAGATTGAACAAATGTTCCAAAGACTCTACCGAGTACAAATCAAGCTCCAAGAGGCTTAATAGACGTTTGTGATAGACCAAGATCTATGAATCTGAAGAGAGAGAAAGTAGAGAGAGAGAGAGCTAGGATGCGCAAAACAGAATATGTGATTAATGTGTGCGTGAGAGTTCTTCCACCAAACCAAGACCAAAGGGACTTAAATACCCTTGGTAAGATACAACACAGATCGACTCTAAACACAGTATTTGACCAAGCCCTATAAATACAATGATTACTATAAAATCAGACCTAACAATCTCCCCCTCAATAATCATTGGCTTTTTGGTCTTCAAAAATCATCTTCTAAAACAGCACAGACCATTAAAGCGACTTTGTGAAGCTTTCTGACTTTTAAGAAAAAATTTATTCTCAGCATCTTTCAGATTAAGTTGTCTTTGCTGCCTTTAGCTCTAGACGACACACCTTTTTGAATGATCTTGAATGAACGGTGATGGTCGGAGCAGAAACAGCAAAAGAATTAGTTGTAGCTGAGTGAATAGAATCTTTGAGCGAATCTTGATCAGTAGATAAACGTTTGTGCTCTTTGTCTCTTTATCATCTCCTTAACATCTCTTAATTCTCCCCCTCATGACCTTGATGATTAGGATCAACTTGGTCATGCAAATGTTGGAGACGAGACAGCTTAAGATCTGCAAAATCAAAGAAACAGAGAAAACAGGGAAGGTTTGCGCATCACGTTAGTTGCGCAAGTTGAGGTTTGCGCGTCACGCTAGATGCGCAAAGTGAGGTTTGCACGTCACGCTAGATGCGCAAAGTGAGGTTTGCGCGTCACGCTAGATGCGTAAAGTGAGGTTTGGGCGTCACGCTAGTTGCGCAAAGTGAGTTTTGCGTGACCAACTGATTGCGCAAATCTGACTTGGAGTCCGAAAATTTTTACCTGATTAGCTCTTTGACTCCCCCTACACAAATGCACTAAATTTGACAATTCAAGTTAGCATTCATATAAAGAATCAGATACTCCCCCTAAAAAAACAGATATAAACTTTGAAAAAAAAATTTCTCTTTGTTCACTCCCCCTTGAATAATGCATAAACCCATTAAAATATATTTATGAGAACACAATGGTCAAATATTAATGTACAAAGAAAAAATATACTGAATATAAATTTTAAAACAACTAAACATATAAAACTTTAAACACTAAACAAATTAAATTCTACTGAGTGAAATATGACAAATTTATCAATCAGTTGAAATCAAATATATGTTGTTGGATAAAGAAACAAGTTTTATTGCATATCAAGTTAAAACATGTTCAGTTTCAAAAACTTCCAGCAATCTATTCAGTGTGCTCACATGTGAATCTTCGATTAGTTTCAAGAAAATGAAATTCTAAAAATATAATAGAGAACTTTGCATGTACTCACAATAATCCATCAAAAATTAAGATTTTCACAAATTTATTGGTTTATCGCAACTCAAACATATCACCATGTATCATGAGATGTGTGCTCATTGGCATCTTTTTAGCAGTGTGCACATTGGCATCTTAACATGAGTGTGCTCTTTGGCATCTTTTAAGCTTGTGCACTTTGGCATCTTTTAATCAAAAAGTTTATTAAGTAAAGAACATGCCGTAAACGTAACTTTCTATCTGACCCTATTGCAGGATTTGGGTCAGCCGCTCCCAGACCAGTTGGCCTTAGGGGACTAGGTGTCAAGCACCCCTTGGAACTTACTCTCCCAGATCAGAAAGGCTACATCGACATATTCTAAACCCATTCATACCAGTAGAACATGACTTTCGATCTGATTTTATTGAAGGATTCGGGTTCGATCACTCCCAGATCAATTGACCTTAGGGGACCAGATGACAAGCATCCCACGGAACTTACTTTCCCAAACCAGAAAGGTCACAGGTACAAACTTTTAAACTCAGAGATTTCTGAATTTTTAGAATTTAATATTCATCTCAATCACTCAGTTTTACATAAAAGTACTTAGCCCATATTTTCATTACAATCAAAATTTTGACTTTTTAGAATTTTCCAAGCATTGTAAACTATAAATATTCCGAATCACACAACTTTAAAGCAGTAATAAAAGTTTCAAACATGTTGCTGACTTTTCGACTTTTGTAAGACTTGAAATTTGATCATATAAAAACTTTAATATAAACAAAAGAACTTGAAAATTTATCCTAGACACATATTTTATTCAAAAAAAAGAAAAAATGTAAAACTTTACTTCATAGAATAAAATTTGTAAAGATTTAAACTTTTAAACTCAATATGCCGATGTTAAAAATTTTCATTAAAGACAAAATGTAAAGAATTCGGCAAATTGATATTTAGTTGGAACAAAATAAAATTCAGTTATTTCATCTTTCACATTATAAAAATAATTTGTGTCTCAAATTAAAAAATTGGGTTATACAAAATTAAGAAATAGTTGAACAAGCTCAGATTCTTGAAAAATAATGAGAAAAACTGGAACACATCATAATCAGAGATAAAATGCAGCGGAAATAAAATTGATGTACTCACAGTATCTCATTTAATCAGAAGCTTAAATCATTGAAGAACGAGTTCTAAACTGATTTGTTTAGAAGTCGTAGTCTATGAAGTACGGGTACTGAGCTGAAGTACTCAGAAGCCAAAATTCTATTACTCCCCCTTGACTTGAGATGCCTGCAACTTTGAATCAGATTGAGATTTGGGAACCCACTTAAATTTGGGCCCGTGTTTGTTAGTTGCAATTCTGGTGGGGAAATATTTGTCAGACTTGACAAGAGAAGCACGAGAAAGATAATCAGAAAAATATGCACAATCATCAGAAGAGAAAACATAATCATCTGAACTAGAATCAGAAGACGAATATGACACATTTTTGGAAATTTGAATCATTTGCTTTCTAGAATATTTGTAAATTTTATTACACACAGCAAATGAATCACTTTTATAATATTTGTCTACATATAAATCCTCATCAATCATAGAATCAGTAGATGTCTGCCTCATTCTCCAGATCTGCTTCTTTGACTTGCTCAAAGTCCTATCTGTAAGAATTGAATTGGAAGAATTAGAACTGTCAGAAAGAAATGTATCTCGTTTCTTTGACTTCTTTGACCGTCTTCTTTTACGCTTAGGTTTATAATATTGATCATTTAGCGTAAAAGAATCATCAAGAATTTTAGACTTAATATTTAAATTAGAAGAAATAAATTTATCTAAGCAACCAATCTGATCAACTAATAAATCTGAATTGGCCTCGGAGTTTGAATTATTTTGAGAAAAGATTTTAAAAGTTGAAACTTCCTTTTTGTTTTCTTGAAAATCAGAAGAAAGGCTAGAAATAGAATCTGATTTTTGAGAAAATAAATTTTCTTCTAGACTAGAAGTCATGAAAGAAAGAATAATATCATATTCAATTTCCTTCAAAATATTTTGATCTTCTATCTTATCTTCAAGATCGATGATTTTGCCTTCTAAAACTAACGGGGGAGTATATTTCTTCGAATCATAAATGATTGGAGAAATATTTTCCTTATCAGAATCAGGGGCATAAGAAGGAACAAAATCATCAGAAACTGAAGATTTGACAGAAGATATATCAATTAAACCTTTTCTACCTCTTCTTGATTTATCAGGAAAATATTTGGCATTTTCATACGTATAAACAAAAGGGATTTCATTTTTCTTGTTATTTGTCCTTTTCTCATTTTCGACTTCTAAAATTTGCTTTTCACTAGTCCAAAAGAATTTAAACTGAGGAGCATAGTGTGCAAGAGTTAGATAGTCGTATTTATATAAGGTAGGAACTTCGTTTATTACTTTGTTTAAACAATGAGGATTGTCAAAACCAAGTCCCCACCTTTGTTTTAAAGCTTCTTCACTCCTTGGCTTGTTCATAAAAATTGTTTGTTCAGATTGTTTTCTTCGATAAAGCTTTTCTTCTAACTTATTTATTTTATCTGAAAATTCATCTTTTACAGAAGTCATTTTAGTCAAAGACTCAAGATAAGTCTTATTTGAATTTTCCAAATCATTCAATTTCTTTTGAAAGATGTCTTTAGTATTTTCTAAAATAGATTTTTCATCTTTCAAAGAAATTTTCAGTTTGTCAATCAAATCTGACTTTTCAGAATTTAGATTCTTTTCAGATAAAAACTTAGAACGTAAATCAGACAAAGCATTAATTATGATATTCATCTGAGAGGTAATGAAATTATAATCAAATTCAGAATATACCTCATCTTCATCTGTTTCAGAATCGTCTGACTGGTCATCTCCAACCAAGCACATCTGAGTGATCTCTACATTGGAAGCTTCGTCGTCAGAATGATCCAACCAGAATTCTTCTTCCACCAGCAAAGCAATTCCGTTCTCTTTCTTTTCAGCCAATTCCATTTTCTTCACGTAGTAAGCTGAGTCCCTAACTTTCTTTGCTCGACACTCCTTTGAATAGTGGCCCGACTTTACACAGTTATAACATGCAGTAGACTTTGGCTCGGGCACTTTGACTGTAGAACCGGAAGTGAAGCGAGAAGAGTTGGAACCCGTCCGTGGTTGGAGCTTTTTCTGGTAATGCTGAGAGAGAAGGATCATAGCTTTCTGCAAAGACTCACCATCATCTTCAGTTGACCCGTTGTAAGCATGATCAGACAACGCTTGTTCAGATAATTGCTTTGTGAGGAGAGAAACCGGGTCTACTGTCTTCTTCTTTTTCTTTAGTTTGGCATTCTTTTCTATCACTATGTACTCATCAGTCATCAGAATTTCATAAAGTTCTTGAATTTGCATAGTGGAGATTCTGACATCGTTCCTTAGTCTATGACATGATTTATTCCATTCAGGCTACAATATGTTAAGGAACTTCAGATTTGTCTCAAGCTCAGTCTTTTCAACCTTAATCTTCCGAAGATCATTGATGACGGCACATAAACGATCAAACAAATTCTTTAGTGGATCCCCGTCCTTGGCTTTGAATTCTTCAAAATTATTCATGTATAGCGTATGCCTGAGTTGAGTAGCTACTGAAGAACCAAGCATAATCTTCTCAAGCTGTTGCCACATCAGATTAGGATGAGTTTTGAAACAGTCAATTCTGTTGTATACAGAGTTTGGCAAGGCCAGCATTAGATTTGCTTTAATATCCCGATCAGCTTGATAAGCAGACAACTCTTTGTGTGTGTACTCTTTAGTAGGCTTATAAAATCCAGAAGCCAATTTGGGTCTTTCGAGCGGTCCTTCAGATAAAATGATCATCATGTCATTTCCATTCTTTTGTCGTTCAATGAAGTTCAAGGAACCGATCTTGCCACTGAGTAAATTCATTTTCATCAATTAGTACCGGTGGACGATTTTCTGTACCCAATGACATCATAATGTCATTTTTGTAGAACTGAGCTTGATAAGCAAACTGTGTAAAATCCATAGTTGACAATCTTCAGAATTTTTTTTTTCCAGACCCTTTTTTTTTAATTAATCGTGAGCAGAAGGTTGCGCAAACTAAGGTTTTGCGTGTGAAGGCTGATGCGCAAACTAGACTTTGCGTATGCTGAGGGATGCGCAAACTAGACTTTGCGTGTGAAGGCAGATGCGCAAAGTAGCTTTGTGTATGCTGAGGGATACGCAAAGTTGAGCTTTGCGTAAGCTGAGAGTTGCGAGAACTGCCCTTTGCGAATGAGGAAGGATACGCAAACTAAGATTTGCGTAATAAGCTTGAACCGAGAAAAGAGCTTTTCGGAAGCTTGAAGATACGAGAACCTTTGTTTCTCGGAAACCACAGGATACGCAAAATGAACTTTGCGTATATATCTTGATGCGAAAACCCTGAAATACAACTAACACAGAGATTAGTACAATATGAACTTGCGCAAAGTGTTAAGAACTAGCGCAAACCTATATGAATCTAGCGCAAAACTATATGAATCTTGCGCAAACTTTAGATCTTGCGCAAAGTTCACAAACTCAAGAAAACTTTTCTGAAATCGAATGCAGACATGAAACTTATGCAAGAAATTAACACAAAGATGATCGAAAACAATATTCTAACACAATTCAATTAAGAAATTTGATTAAACACCACAAAACATGATTTCGTAAAGCACACAGTTCGTGAAAACTCGTTTTTCAGAAAAACACAAAAACACAAAATTGACAATCAGAACAAGTTTTTCTTGAAATTTGACGTGAAACAAAAATATTCTCCTATCAAAAACGAATCCAACAAACCTAATTTCAAAACAATTCGATCAAAAACACCTCTGAATTTTATGAAAAATCAAGAAAACGAGATTTTCTTGAAAAATTCAAGAAAATCGATCAAATTTTCGATTTCAATCACAAATTCAGATTACAAAAAACAAACTCTCAATCCTCTCAAGATTCAGATGGCTTTGATACCAATTGATAGACCAAGATCTATGAATCTGAAGAGAGAGAAAGTAGAGAGAGAGAGCAAGGATGCGCAAAACAGAATATGTGATTAATGTATGCGTGAGAGTTCTTCCACCAAACAAAGACCAAAGGGACTTAAATACCCTTGGTCAGATACAACACAGATAGACTCTAAACACAGTATTTAACCAAGCCCTATAAATACAATGATTACTATAAAATCAGACCTAACAATTTGGCTAAGACACGAGAGCCAATTATGGTTAAACAAACCCAAATACACATTTTCCCAAAATACTTGATTCTCAAATTACCATTGGCCTTCGGCCCAAACCCAAAAAGTTTTCCATTTCTAAAATGTTCCCCATAGCCGGGAATGACCCAAACCCAAAGGACTCACGTATTCGTACCTTTCAAAACATCCCATTTCATGAACGATACATAAAACCCGACAGACACTTAAAGGTGCCTTTTTGACCTGATACTTATTTATGCAATAATTCCTCAAACTCCGTTCATTTATGACACATTTAATGAAATGCCCAAAAATCACAAAGATGTGTGCTATATAAGTTTATAAAGTTGATACTTTCAAAATAATCAAACTTATCAACAGTTAACAATTTCATGTAAGATGCAAATACTTTAAAATAACCATTTTGGCATGTACAACGTTTTCGCAAGTCACTTGAACTCACCTTGCTAGATTTAGGTTAAATCTAGATTTTACCCCACTTTGAGCTTCCTTGACGAAACTTGAATCCTCTAAGCCAAAACCTCCAAAACCTAGATCCAAGCATTTTCAACCATAAATAAACATATCCAACCATATAGAAACATTCCCCAAACATATTACACCAAAATCTCCATTTTGGTCCAAACCCTAATTTTGACCCAAATCTTTCAAAATCTTACCAACCAAAATTAGAGTAACATAATACTTAGGAAACCATCAAAGGAGCATTTACAACTTATATTAGGGTTTAGAAATGGAAGGGATACACTTACCACTTAGGTTTTTGATGAAAACCTAGAAAACCCAAAAATAAACTTGAGGTTGCAGATGAAGATGGAGATGGTGAATCCTTGACCATAGCTTTCAATCCTACCACTTGATGAGGTTTCGTCTTCGTAAAATACAAGGGTTTGAGCCAAATATGGGTTAGGGTTTGAAGGGAGAAGATGGAAAACAGTTTGGGATAGAAAGGGAAGAGTTTGGAGAAGGAAAATGAGGAATAAGGTTGATTCCCCGAATTTAACAGCTGCCTGGTGCCCTGGTGCGACATTGACCAGCGACATTGCCCAGGGCAATGTCGCCTGGCAATGTCGCCATCCTCCCCCAGGCCACGGTGTGAATGATAAAAACCCAATCTATCAAGCTTTTCTCACAAGATTAACATGAAAGTCTAGAGAGAGAGTAGAGAGAGAAAGTAGATCTTGAATCTTGAATCTCATAAATCTCACGTATGATATTACAATGAAGTTCTTACAACTCTAGTTCGATATCCTTACAACTCGTTTTTTCAAGATTACAAAAGCGAACCTATTTATACCACATAACTAATACAAGACTTAATGACTAAGGAAACTAAACAAGCTTTGACTATTCTATTACAAAGACTATATTGACTTTCACATCTTTGACTTTCCTATTAAATCTTGGATACAATATTTAGACTTAACAATCTCCCCCTTTGTATTCAAGATTTAATAAAAATTTGATACAGATCTTCAGCTCTTGATTCTTCAGCTTTTGTCTCTTTAACTTTGAACTTTAAAGCTTTCACAGTCTTTACTCTTTCAGCCTTTGAAGAATCTTGGAAAGTCTTTTTCCATTTGAAGATTTGGAAAGTCAACATGCCTTGAACGCGAAACAGAATACTTGAAACTTTGACATTAAACTTTGAAACAACTTTGATTCTGTATCTTCATCTTTTTGATCTCTGGACTGTCTTCAGAAAAACAAACTTTAACAGATCATCTTGATTTAACATTGAACAAACTTTCTTCAGAATCTTTTGACTTTGAAATAGCGGAAGCATTTTGAACTTTGACCATTCTTCAAAGCTTTGAAATTGATCTTTGTAAAATTCTCCCCCTTTGTGATGATTGAGAGCATCATGATCATCAAAATTTCATCAATTTCAGCACAAACTTTGATTTCCCCCTTTGTGATCAAATAACAATCTCCCCTTTTACAGTTGGCGCGCTTTGATCTGAGAGTCGTCAATTCATGAAATGGATATATATCCGAATCTTTTCAAATTCAGACATAATGAACGTGGTAACCCTGAATCAACAAATGAAACAGTTAGGAATGTCTGTCAGTAACACAAAGTTACTGTGTACAACGAATGTACAATGTAAGGAGCTGGTTTGAAGATGACTCCCCAGGACTTCCATTCAATCATTGAAAAACACAAGTGTGACAACTGTCTGATAACCAGCATGTTAAGGTTAGCAATCTCTGACCTATTAGAATTTATTATGAAGTTAAATTCTAGTTAGAATGATTAAATTAGAAGTTTACCCGGAAAAAAAAAAAAAATTCGGAAGTCGCGTAAAAATACCCGGTTCGGACTGATAACTGACCATTACATCTCAGAAATGCCAAAAATTATGTTGAAGTCTAAAATATATAAAATAATAAAACTATATTATTTTCAAAATAAAATTTTAGTTATTAATTTATAATATTCAATTTTTAGTATAAACTGGTAATTAAAGGTTGCGATACTCAAATTTATCTGATTATTTATCTAAGTTTAAATCTTAATTGTATTTTTAATTTAATTTTAAAGTGTTGTTGGGTCATAAGGTCACATGGCTGAAATCTATGCTCTCTCTCTCTCTTTTTATTTTAGTTAAAAACCAAAAATTAGAAGGTTAATATCTCATTTTCAAATTTGCAAGAAAACTCCTCATCTCCCTTTTCTCTCTTCTTCAACCGGCCACACACACACACACCACCACCATCGATTTTCATGAAAATTTCCAAGGAAGAATCAAGTTCTACACTCCTCCTACTTCAAGAAATCAAGTTCTCATCTCCAATTAAGAAGGTAATCACTTTATATCTTCATTTTTCAAGTTTTTTTTTTTTTTTTCAATGTGTGAGGGTTTCATATATTCTCATGTAGAAGTTATAAAATCCTTGTTCTAGAAGAGAAATGGGATGCATTTGGTAAATATTATATTTGCCAAGTAAACCATTGAATAATCTTCCAATAAAATTTGATGTTTAAGTGTGATTTTTGGGGATTTTTATGAAAATGTCAATTTTATGATATGTGGTATTTTGGTCCACGAAATTGTGATGATTTTAAATAGAAATTTATGTATTTGCATCAATCTTGAGTATAGATGAACTCTTAGGATGAGATTATTCAATCTCATATGATTAAGAGCATCAAAAATGGTATATTGTCACTTGTTTAATGATTTTGTTGTAATGCATGGAATTGGATGAGCAATGGTGATTGCTATGAGTCCATGATGCATAAATTGATTGTTTAAATCATGAGATATTGTTTAAAGATGTGAAGTCATGTGTTAATTCTAAAAACCATGGCTAAATGATCATTTTATTACATATTGCAAGTTTAACTTATTCACAGCTTGCTGTCAAAATTATGCATTCACTTTTGAGTATTATAAGTTAGTTTATAAGTTGTAAAAATTTGGGCTTTTTGTTACTAAAACTCAGTTTATGGTGTTAGTGAGCCATAGCATTAAGAATCACTCAAAAATTTGGAGATTTGGTCACTCAAATGCATTTTAGAAGTAAGTGGTGTAATCTGTCCAGAATTGGCAGATTCATACACCTACTTTCTAAGGACCATAACTCCCTTAATTCTTGTCCAAATTGAGTGAATTCTTTTCTATATAGTAGGTTTTTGAGTTAGATTTCCAACAATGTATGGATCATTTCATAATTCTTAGTTTTAGTAGCTCAAAAACGGTCTGCAAGTAAAGTGTATCACTGGATTGAAATCGGTGACCTTCTGTTTTGTGGAATTTATTTGGAGTATCAAAACTCCTCTAAAAATTATGAAAGTTTGCAGATTTGTTCATAACTTAGTAATGTAGTTTCTGTAAAAGTTAGGTGATCATTGGTTGTTGGGAAGTATCATTTTGAAACCTATTTTATGATCACAGTTTCTGGACAGCAAGTGCTGAATCCAGAAAGAAGGTTTTCAAAACCTTAAATACTTATGTTTTGATGATTAATTTGGTAAAGTAATCTTAAATTTCTATTTTAGACAATAAAGTAAACATAATGGCATATATATATTGAGATGTAAGAATGGTCAAGTTAGGATTAAGGATGGGTATTGACATATGGTATCCTTTGGTTCAAATTACTCTATAGGGATTAAAGATCCGGACTAGAGAATTGTGTTGTTTTATTCTTGCATCGTCATCAAGGTGAGTATTCACAGCCCCACTTTTATCGTTTTAACTGATTTTGGGGTGAAAAGCATGCTTTAGTTGCGTATTTAAAGATTCATGAGAATTGTTTGAAAGTATTGCAAATTGGCAATTCATAAGGCTTTGTTAAAAGCGTTTGGAATTATAAGCTATATGATAAGTATGCAATTGATGTGTTGAGTATTAAATGTTAAGACCCCGTGACACTACTATTAACTCGAAGAAAATCGGGCCTATAGTATTAGTGGATAGCGCTATTTGGTGTGACAAACCCACCTTAATGCTGACGAGCAGGGGTGCACTATACTAGAGAAGATGACTAAACATGTGGCTCGAACCACCGCTGAGTTAGTTCATCGGGGGCGTTGAAATTGGTCAGGGACGGCTTAGTAGTGGCTCAACGTAATATTTATCATTGCATACCTCTTGTCATATAAACTAAGTTATGATACTCATGAATCAAAGAAATTGAAGTTTGGTTTAAACGTATGTTTTACAAATGACAACTTGCATATAAAAATGATTTGTGCATATTTAAAACCTGTGAACTCACCAACTCTTTGTAGTTGATATCCGTTTTTATACATGCTTTTCAGGAAACAAGCAGGTAATTCAATGATGTTTAAGCAGCGCACTTCATATTTGAAAGCAAGATTGTTTTGTTATATACGTATCGTTATGTACTAAATCTTGAGAATTGTAAACAGTAACAAATACTGTGTTTTGATTGTAATGTCTTTTAAATTACAAATGTATGACGGTACGATTATAACCTTGTGCTATGACATTGGAGCTGTTATGCCTCGTGTTTCCGCTTTAGCGGGGTGTGACAACAAGGTTTATCTATGAATGTTCTGACAGAAAAACAAATTTTATGTGTGCTCGTGCTTGTGTATGAAAGAATTTTAGGCACAATGATTGTGTTTCATAAGGCTCAAATTGTGTAAACTGTTGAGATAGCATACTAGGAATTACTAAAAATAGAAACTTTTTGTTCCAAAAATGAAAAGCATGATTAGTATGTGAGTTCGCATGAGCATTTTGTGATTTCGACATTTATTTTAGCATACTAATAATTATAAAGTTGGATGATCATGATAAAGTTCTAGTTGCAATTACTAGTATTTTGTATGATATGTCGAATGCGAAATTTAATTATTAGTTGAGTATTGTATGATGCGCGACGCATAGATAGATTGCTGGTTCAGGCAAATAATTAGATACCAATTTAGAATTTGGTAAGTAGAGTTATGCCTCCTAAAAGAAAAGATCCCGATCTAGCGCGTCTTGTGTCCGAACAACTTATAGTGACACTTTCAAACATCGTTAGCCAAGTCGCGGCAGGTTTAAATGTTAATCGTGAGAATAATTTAAGAACGACTGGAGATCGGGAGTGCACGTATAAATCATTCAGGACATGTAATCCAAAAGAATTTTATGGAACCGAAGGGGCGGTTGGATTATTATCATGGATCGAAAGTATGGAATCGGTACTCCATATTAGCAAATGTTCTGAGGTGAATAAAGTAGAGTTTGCAGCTTGCTTACTGCAAGGACGAGCGCTAACTTGGTGGAACACTTTAGTCCAAACTCGTGGACGAGAAAGCCAAAGGTAAAAGGAAAATGGAGGAACCCCGGAGGAGACAGTTGGATGGGAGGAAAGGCAAGGAGCAAAGAACAGCGGGAAATTTTGGAATTCAGACACAGTCTACGGACAAGGAAAAAGTGGTGATTCCAAAATGCGATAAGTGCAATTATTATCATCAAGGGCGTTGTATAAGTTGTCATAAGTGCGGCAAAGTGGGTCATTTTGCAAAGGATTGCAAGAGCAATCAAAAGCGGGTATGTTATGAATGTGGAAGTTTGGATCATATGAGGAATGCTTGTCCCAAATATCTCAGAAAGATGCCTACAAACCAAGGTCAACCAGCAAATCATGGGAATCCAGGGAGGCCAGCAAGAGGACGAGTGTTCGAAATTGGAGCGGAAGAGGCAAGACGGAATCCGGACGTGATTACAGGTACATTTCTCTTAAATAATCACTATGCGTCCGTATTATTTGATTCCGGGGCAGATAAGAGTTTTGTATCATTAGAATTCAGATCAAAGATTTGTCTAAAGTCTCAAAAGTTAAAGGAAGATTATGTTAACGGTCAAGAAATTAGGGCTAAAGAAGTAGTTCCTAATTGCAGTTTAGTCTTGGCTGAAAGAGAGCTTAGCATAGATCTGATTCCAATTAAACTAGAAAGTTTCGATGTAGTGGTGGGTATGGAGTGGTTATCCGAAAACCGAGCAGAAATCGGTTGTTCCGAGAAGATACTTCGAATACCACTACCGGAAGAAGGAATACTTCTAGTTCATGGAGAGAAGTCAAGAACAAGTTTAAAAATGGTATCGTGTATGAAGATGCGGAAGTATTTAAGAAAATAGTATGTTGCATTCCTGGCCCATGTTGTACATAAGAAGATAAATGAAAAACGCATCCAGGACATTCCAATAATCCGAGATTTTCCGGAAGTATTTCCCGATGAATTACCCGGATTACTCCCACCAAGACAAGTTGAGTTCCGCATCGATTTAATTCCCGGAGCTGCACCGGTAGCAAAATCTCCATATCGTTTAGCACCCTCGGAGATGAAGGAATATTCTGAACAACTTCAAGAACTTCTCGACAAGGGATTCATCAGACCAAGTTCTTCGCCTTAGGGAGCCCCAGTCCTTTTCGTCAAAAAGAAGGATGGAACCTTTCGAATGTGCATCGATTATAGAGAGCTTAATAAGCTAACTCTCAAGAATCGATATCCTCTTCCTCGAATTGATGATTTGTTCGATCAATTACAAGGAGCTGCTTACTTCTCAAAGATCGATCTTCGATCAGGTTATCATCAGATGAGAGTTCGCGAAGAAGATATTCCTAAAACAGCGTTCAGAACTCGGTATGGACATTAAGAGCTTCTAGTTATGCCCTTTGGGTTAACAAACGCACTCGCAGTTTTTATGGATCTAATGAACAGAGTGTGCAGACCATATTTGGATAAATTTGTAATCGTGTTCATTGACGACATTCTCTTATACTCCCAAAGCAAAGAGGATCATGAGCAGCATTTGAAATTGATGCTCGAATTACTTAAGGAACAGAAATTGTATGTCAAACTTTCCAAATGCGAATTTTGGATTAGTGAAGTTCATTTTCTTGGTCATATAGTCAACCAGAAGGGAATTCAAGTCGACCCAGCAAAGGTAGAAGCCATCAAAAAGTGGGAAATTCCGAAAACACCCACGGAGATTCGTCAATTTCTTGGCTTAGCAGGTTATTACCGGCGATTTATTCCTAACTTCTCCAAGATTGCGCAGCCTTTGACTACTTTGACTCGAAAGGATGAAAAGTTTATTTGGGGAGAAAAACAGGAAGAAGCTTTTCAGACATTCAAACAAAAGCTTTGCAATGCTCCAGTCTTAGTGTTGCCTGAAGGTACTGACAATTTTGTGGCTTATTGCGATGCATCACGCCAAGGATTGGGATGTGTTTTAATGCAAGGGGATAAGGTTATTGCGTATGCGTCTAGGCAATTAAAAGTGCATGAGAGAAATTACACCACACATGATTTGGAATTGGGAGCTGTAATTTTTTGCACTAAAGATTTGGAGACATTACTTGTACGGGACAAAATGTACCATTTTTACTAATCATAAGAGTCTTCAACACATTCTCGATCAAAAGATGCTTAATATGAGACAGCGGAGATGGGTGGAATTGCTCAGCGACTATGACTGTGAAATAAAATATCATTCAAAAAAAAAAAAAAAAAAAAAAAAAAACCCGGGTCTTCTTCAACAACCCGAAATTCCTCAATGGAAATGGAATTAGATTTCAATGGACTTTATAACTAAGTTACCGAGGACCAAGAGAGGTCGTGACGCCATTTGGGTAATAGTAGATCGACTTACAAAATCTGCACATTTTCTACCAGTTCGAGAAGATTTCAAGATGGAAAAGTTAGCGCAACTGTATATTGACGAAATCGTGTCTCGTCACGGAGTACCCATTTCTATCATTTTCGATAGAGATAGTCGCTTTACCTCCAGATTTTGGCAGATATTTCAAAAGGTATTGGGCACTAAATTGGATTTAAGTACAGCTTATCATCCTCAAACGGATGGTCAAACGGAAAGGACCATTCAGACTTTGGAGGACATGTTGCGTGCATGCGCGATAGACTTTGGCGGAAATTGGGATCAATATTTACCATTGGTTGAATTCTCTTACAACAACAGTTATCACGCCAGCATCCAACGTGCACCATATGAAGCTCTTTACGGGCAAAAGTGCAGATCACCACTGGGATGGATAGAAGCCGGAGAAAGTAAATTGATTGGGCCAGACATTGTTCAGGAAACCACCAATAAAATATCGATTATTTGGGATAGGCTTAAAGCAGCAAGAGATCGCCAAAAGAGTTATGCGGATAATCGAAGAAAGCCATTGGAGTTTCAAGTAGGTGATAAAGTGCTGTTAAAAGTATCACTTTGGAAAGGAATCATACGTTTTGGAAAGCGGGGTAAGTTAAGTCCAAGGTTTATTGGACCAGTTGAAGTAACAGAGAGAATTGGACCAGTGGCATATAAACTCAAACTTCCTCAAGAATTTAGTGCCATTCATGATACATTTCATGTATCAAATTTTAAAGAGGTGTCTGTCTAATGAATCATTGATTGTTTCACCTGAAGAAATCAAAGTGGATAAACGATTGTATTTCAAAGAAGAACCCATTGAAATCCTCGATCGAGACGTTAAGCGATTAAGGCGCAGCAAAATTCCGATCCTTAAGGTTCGTTGGAAATCAAGATTCGGTCCGGAATATTCTTGGAAAAGAGAAGATTATATGAGGACCAAATATCCTCAGTTATTTGAAAAGATTTAATCAAAAGGAATTAAAGTATGAATTTCGGGACGAAATTCTTTTAACGGGGGGAAAATGTGACAACTGTCTGATAACCAGCATGTTAAGGTTAGCAATCTCTGACCTATTAGAATTTATTTATGAAGTTAAATTCTAGTTAGAATGATTAAATTAGAAGTTTACCCGGAAAAAAAAAAAAAATTCGGAAGTCGCGTAAAAATACCCGGTTCGGACTGATAACTGACCATTACATCTCAGAAATGCCAAAAATTATGTTGAAGTCTAAAATATATAAAATAATAAAACTATATTATTTTCAAAATAAAATTTTAGTTATTAATTTATAATATTCAATTTTTAGTATAAACTGGTAATTAAAGGTTGCGATACTCAAATTTATCTGATTATTTATCTAAGTTTAAATCTTAATTGTATTTTTAATTTAATTTTAAAGTGTTGTTGGGTCATAAGGCCACATGGCTGAAATCTATGCTCTCTCTCTCTCTTTTTATTTTAGTTAAAAACCAAAAATTAGAAGGTTAATATCTCATTTTCAAATTTGCAAGAAAACTCCTCATCTCCCTTTTCTCTCTTCTTCAACCGGCCACACACACACACACCACCACCATCGATTTTCATGAAAATTTCCAAGGAAGAATCAAGTTCTACACTCCTCCTACTTCAAGAAATCAAGTTCTCATCTCCAATTAAGAAGGTAATCACTTTATATCTTCATTTTTCAAGTTTTTTTTTTTTTTTTTCAATGTGTGAGGGTTTCATATATTCTCATGTAGAAGTTATAAAATCCTTGTTCTAGAAGAGAAATGGGATGCATTTGGTAAATATTATATTTGCCAAGTAAACCATTGAATAATCTTCCAATAAAATTTGATGTTTAAGTGTGATTTTTGGGGATTTTTATGAAAATGTCAATTTTATGATATGTGGTATTTTGGTCCACGAAATTGTGATGATTTTAAATAGAAATTTATGTATTTGCATCAATCTTGAGTATAGATGAACTCTTAGGATGAGATTATTCAATCTCATATGATTAAGAGCATCAAAAATGGTATATTGTCACTTGTTTAATGATTTTGTTGTAATGCATGGAATTGGATGAGCAATGGTGATTGCTATGAGTCCATGATGCATAAATTGATTGTTTAAATCATGAGATATTGTTTAAAGATGTGAAGTCATGTGTTAATTCTAAAAACCATGGCTAAATGATCATTTTATTACATATTGCAAGTTTAACTTATTCACAGCTTGCTGTCAAAATTATGCATTCACTTTTGAGTATTATAAGTTAGTTTATAAGTTGTAAAAATTTGGGCTTTTTGTTACTAAAACTCAGTTTATGGTGTTAGTGAGCCATAGCATTAAGAATCACTCAAAAATTTGGAGATTTGGTCACTCAAATGCATTTTAGAAGTAAGTGGTGTAATCTGTCCAGAATTGGCAGATTCATACACCTACTTTCTAAGGACCATAACTCCCTTAATTCTTGTCCAAATTGAGTGAATTCTTTTCTATATAGTAGGTTTTTGAGTTAGATTTCCAACAATGTATGGATCATTTCATAATTCTTAGTTTTAGTAGCTCAAAAACGGTCTGCAAGTAAAGTGTATCACTGGATTGAAATCGGTGACCTTCTGTTTTGTGGAATTTATTTGGAGTATCAAAACTCCTCTAAAAATTATGAAAGTTTGCAGATTTGTTCATAACTTAGTAATGTAGTTTCTGTAAAAGTTAGGTGATCATTGGTTGTTGGGAAGTATCATTTTGAAACCTATTTTATGATCACAGTTTCTGGACAGCAAGTGCTGAATCCAGAAAGAAGGTTTTCAAAACCTTAAATACTTATGTTTTGATGATTAATTTGGTAAAGTAATCTTAAATTTCTATTTTAGACAATAAAGTAAACATAATGGCATATATATATTGAGATGTAAGAATGGTCAAGTTAGGATTAAGGATGGGTATTGACATATGGTATCCTTTGGTTCAAATTACTCTATAGGGATTAAAGATCCGGACTAGAGAATTGTGTTGTTTTATTCTTGCATCGTCATCAAGGTGAGTATTCACAGCCCCACTTTTATCGTTTTAACTGATTTTGGGGTGAAAAGCATGCTTTAGTTGCGTATTTAAAGATTCATGAGAATTGTTTGAAAGTATTGCAAATTGGCAATTCATAAGGCTTTGTTAAAAGCGTTTGGAATTATAAGCTATATGATAAGTATGCAATTGATGTGTTGAGTATTAAATGTTAAGACCCCGTGACACTACTATTAACTCGAAGAAAATCGGGCCTATAGTATTAGTGGATAGCGCTATTTGGTGTGACAAACCCACCTTAATGCTGACGAGCAGGGGTGCACTATACTAGAGAAGATGACTAAACATGTGGCTCGAACCACCGCTGAGTTAGTTCATCGGGGGCGTTGAAATTGGTCAGGGACGGCTTAGTAGTGGCTCAACGTAATATTTATCATTGCATACCTCTTGTCATATAAACTAAGTTATGATACTCATGAATCAAAGAAATTGAAGTTTGGTTTAAACGTATGTTTTACAAATGACAACTTGCATATAAAAATGATTTGTGCATATTTAAAACCTGTGAACTCACCAACTCTTTGTAGTTGATATCCGTTTTTATACATGCTTTTCAGGAAACAAGCAGGTAATTCAATGATGTTTAAGCAGCGCACTTCATATTTGAAAGCAAGATTGTTTTGTTATATACGTATCGTTATGTACTAAATCTTGAGAATTGTAAACAGTAACAAATACTGTGTTTTGATTGTAATGTCTTTTAAATTACAAATGTATGACGGTACGATTATAACCTTGTGCTATGACATTGGAGCTGTTATGCCTCGTGTTTCCGCTTTAGCGGGGTGTGACAACAAGGTTTATCTATGAATGTTCTGACAGAAAAACAAATTTTATGTGTGCTCGTGCTTGTGTATGAAAGAATTTTAGGCACAATGATTGTGTTTCATAAGGCTCAAATTGTGTAAACTGTTGAGATAGCAACATGTATTACACGGACTTAATGTGCATGAAAGAGGTGCGAAGGTGGGGCAACTTTCCTTCTTTTTCAATATCTAAATCTTCCAAGTGAAGATTAGATAGCATATAAGCTGCGTCCCCAAAGAAAATGAAACATTTCTTTGTTAAGAAAAAAATGAGTGGTTGGTGGGGTAATAGCAAGAGTTGGCATAGGCTCACTACCTTTTTCAATGATGGTCACCAAAGAATGTGAACCAATCAGTAGATGTGGCTGCCCGACTCAGAAAGAAGTTGGTGCAGAGTTCAGATATTCTTTTAACTCTGTTCTCACACCCTCTTTCTTTTTAACATTTAAAGCTCACTTCTAACCAAACTCTCTTTTCCATTTTTCCGCTCCACACAATGAGAATAACTCAACCGAATGATTTATCTCCCCCACTCTTTGATTTTGACCCCTCACCCCTCAATCACTCAAGGATAACTTCCTGGGTAGGAAACACTGGTTACGTGAATCCATGGAAATTCTGTTTAAACTCACACACGAATCCCATGTAATTCCTAAAAAGCATGGTTGTTCAACAGATTAACTTGAACATTTAAGCACAAAGATAACAATGTCAGAATGTATGCTCATATAAAATTATGAATGAAATTTGAGCATTTGAACGTTGAAGATTTCTCAAAAACAAAGATATTGAATGAATGAAATGAAATCAAGAGAATTATTTTGAGAATCTGACAATGTATCAATCAGATCAAATCAAATGGTTAGTGTATCAAAAGAATTAGATATTTTGTTTATATGAACGAATATAAACAATTTTGCAATGAAAGCACAAGATTAGAAAAAGATGATTGATGCTCAACAACAACGATTTTCAAACGGGGGTACTACCATCGAAAAATTGGTTCGAATTTGAGACATGGTAATAACAATTTCAAATAAAATACTGAACCGGTGTGTGTGAATACTTGAAAGTATATGGACAAGATAATACACAAGTATTGATCTTTGGAAACACACGGTCAGTTAAACATTAAGCTCAAAATTTGAAAAACATTTAAAAGCACACTTCTGAATTCATGAAATCGTTTGAGAATAGAGAAGTGGTTTGAACATTTAAGAAAGCGTTTTGCATGCTTGAAAGTTGTTCTTCTTCCAAACAATCAGAGATCTAGATCAGAAGATAGTTACCTTTAAGCTCCCCCTCAAAACATGATATAATGATTTATGTCTTTTGAGCTCCCCCTGGATATTAGCATAATATCCTTCTTTGATCATTGAAAAACGGGTCCTGATCTATCAAGTGATCAGAAGGCACTTTATTCACATCATTTATTCAAAATTAAAAGACAGAAAGCAGTAAAACAGTAAAACAGTTTATAGTATGAGTTCTGATCTGAAGTAATCAGAAGTCATCACCTTTACTCCCCCTTAAATTAGGCATCTGAAATATGTCAGTTAAAACAGGATAGAGATCAGACACTCCCTTTTGAATTGTAGACCATCATATCAGAAAAATCGATCAGTGAAAAAGTATAGGATAGAGATCAGATCAATTCTCTTGGGACGTAGACCATCATATCCATCGGATGCAAAAACACAGGAGTAAGGTCTTTTGATCGTTGAGGTCTGAGTCCTAAACTGTTGTGTTTAGAAATCAAACTTCTTTGAAGAACGGGTCCTAAGCTGTGTACTTTGAAGCCATAATTTGGACATTGAGGTGCGGGTTTTGAACTGCTGTGTTCAATAGCCATTGCCTTTCAACTTTGAAGTCCGGGTTTTGAACTGTTGTGTTCAAAAGCCTTTGATCTCTTACTCCCCCTTGAATTGAGGTGCCTGCAACACAGAATCAGTTTTCTTCTTTGGTACCCACTGGTATTTGGGTCCAGAAATGTTAGTTGCAGTTCGTGTGGGGGTAATAGAGTAAGAACCATACCAGAAATGATCACTCGTTTTGTGAATATAATCATGTGTACAACAGTAAGAACAATAATATTTCTTACCTGAAAACCTGAGTAATTGATCTCTCGAGTAGATATGGTCAGGTTTACCTTTATGTGCTTTGTTCTTCTTGGCTTTGTGTGTATGTACACATGATGTCTTTCCTTTCAGCTCATCTGTCATCTCATCTTTAACTGGTTTCTTCTTCCAGACCAGTTCCTCTGCCTTGTAACTTCTTCTTTTCGGATATGTACCTGAACCATCTAAATTTCTATCATAGAAAATGTTAGAACTACGAATCTGATCAAAATATTTAACTGACCTCTTGGAAGAAACATTTTTCTGAATTGAACTTGAAGCAGTCTTTTCAAGCTCTTTAATCTTTGAAGCAAAGTTGTCTCTTTCTTTAACAAGTAGGTCAATCTTCTTCGTGAACTCAGTCTTCGTTTTATGCTCTTTCAGTGCATTTTCAGATAGTTCAGATAGCTTGGCAGTCAGCTTTCTAATCTCGGTCTCAAATATGCTTCTTTCTTCTTCAAACCCCTTCTCAGCATCCTTTCTTTGGCCGGATATTTCTTTGGAGAATCCCACATTCTTCTGTTCAATGGCCTTCTTTTCTTTAAAACACTTTCTTGAGAAATCTGAGAAATTCTTTGAAAAACCTTTCTTTTCACTCTCAAAATTAGCTTTATCTTCAGCAAGCTTTTGCTCCAAATCAGATATATTCTTTTTAAGCTCAGCATTCTCAGATTCCAATTTCTTAACTTTCTGCTCATTGCTCTCAACAGAGACTGTCTGCTGAATTTTAGCTTCCAACTCAGAAATCTTTCCTTTTAGCTCAGACACAACTGTTGGCCCTAACATCGTCCATTCAAGATAGTCCCATATCTCCTTTCCTGTTGACTTGTATAAATCTTTTCCTGACAACTGATAAGTTTTTATGTGACCATTAATATCATGACGAATACTGTTAAACACAAAAGTTCGGACTAAAATATCATCTTTCTTTCTTTTCTCCCAATTCTCAATACAATCTTCTGTTGGAGTTTGAGGTTTCATCTCTCCTTCAGTCAGTGACAATCTGATATAACAACTCAGCTCATGTGTATCTACAAAGTTGAAAAAATCAGCTTTCCATTGCTCGTATCTTCCTCTGAGTAAATTGGAGAACTCATCCTATTTCAAACAGAATTTAAAAAATTGATTGTCAGTTGAAATGAATTCAAAAACAAAATTCAGACAATCTAAACTTTTCTCTCTCAGAAAACTTTGGATGAGAAACAACTTGATAAAAAATGATCGTTCCCAAACAATTCAGAAATTTTGACTGAAAGTCAAAATCAGATCAGCACAAAAAAATAAATTCTGAAATTCTCAAAGCACTTGAATTATCGATCTTTGAAATTCTCAGACTGATACTTGAAACTTGCAGATCAAATATATTGACAACCTGCAAAACAGAAATTCATGAATCAGATTAATTGTAATCTGGTGCAAAACTAAAAAAATTGTGCGAACTGATTATTGCGCAAACCAGAAATTATCGCTAAATGAGTATGGTGCAAAGATTAATGAAATGTTCACCGTTGCACCGACCCACAATTAATCCACTTGAAATTGAAATTGAAATTTAAATTTCAAATTGAAATTTAATGAGCTTTGTGAGAAGGCTATAACGCAAACTCAATGTTTGCGTAAGATGCTCTTGGCGCAAAGTTAGGCTTTGCGAGAGTAGCTTTTGGCGCAAAGTCCGGCCACCTACTAGATTCCACAACCAATCACCAATTCAAGTTAATTTGTTTCATCTTCAATTCACCGGCCCACTATTATCAAGCAACCAATCACGGCTTCAATTTAATTTGTTCCATCTTCATACTTAGATTTTCAATATGAATTTCAATTGAAACTCAAAACTCCACCGCCCCACTTAAGAAAATTCAACCAATCAAACATGAATTGAAACTCCACTGAATTATTCAATTTATTTGCACAAACTTGAAAGACCACCGACAAACAATTAAAGCCACCGCCCCACTTTGAATCTGCAGCCAATCAAACTTTGCAAAATAAAATTGAAATTTGCGAAAGTATCTTAATTTGTTTGCGCTTTTCCAAACAATTCTGCAGTTTGCAGCACCGATTGCAATTAATGGCACCGACTCATTATGATTTGAACAAAGATTTGAAGAAGGAAGCGCATTCTAATGGTTTGCGTGAACAGACTGAGACGCAAACTTGTAGTTTGCGTGAGATGCCTAAAGCGCAAACCTGTGGTTTGCGTGATACACTAATAGCGCAAACACATCAATTACTGTAGAAACTTTATCCACTGCTGAATTGATTTAAATGACAGCCCCTGTGGTTTGCGTGAACAAGATGAATTAAAACTGCAGCTATTTGATTTAATCAAATCCACCGAATTGACTATCAACTTCATTTCAAATCAGTTCTGATTTGCAGGAACATCATCGACCCACTTGAAACCTCCATTAATGGCATACGACTGAATCATGAGGATTGAAACTTGAACCTGCAGCACCGATTGATGATCAAATCTGCCAAACAATTAAATTCAATTTACCCACTAACTTTAAACTTGATGAGCAAAGTCATATCCAATTGTTTGAGTGGCACAAATGTGAAGATATTAAACACCACCGCCCACTAACAAATTTCATCATCATCAAAAAAATTCTCAGTTTACGATCTGCAATTACCAAAAACCACAGATTAGATAGACTTGAATTCGTAGAACAATTGAAATCGAAAATCACAAATTAATTGAAAATGAAAATCGCAGACGATGATGTTTGTGTTCTTCAATTTTGTTCCACAGATCAATCCAAAATGTTTAAAACCTGAAATTAAATCACGAAATTGCATAAGAATGATCGATTAAGCATATAGAACATATTTTCAATGACAATTTCAGACTAAAATCAACAAAACACAAAAATTTGATCAAGAACATATTCAAACATTTCAACAGTGTTCTTGATATTTTCAAGAAAAATCAACTTTTTGATCTAAAAATCCAGAAATTCAATCTGATTTTCTGTGCAAATCTCTTCTGAAAATTGTTTGGTACGACTCTGATACCAATTGTGAATGATAAAATCCCAATCTATCAAGCTTTTCTCACAAGATTAACATGAAAGTCTAGAGAGAGAGTAGAGAGAGAAAGTAGATCTTGAATCTTGAATCTCATAAATCTCACGTATGATATTACAATGAAGTTCTTACAACTCTAGTTCGATATCCTTACAACTCGTTTTTTCAAGATTACAAAAGCCAACCTATTTATACCACATAACTAATACAAGACTTAATGACTAAGGAAACTAAACAAGCTTTGACTATTCTATTACAAAGAATATATTGACTTTTACATCTTTGACTTTCCTATTAAATCTTGGATACAATATTTAGACTTAACACACGGTACACTCTCTGCGACTGTGACAGTGCGACTATGACACTGTCATAGTCGTCGGGTATTGTCGCGGGACCTTTCCGGAGCCCCGAAACTCGACCTTTTCACTACCAATACTCCCGATACTCCAAGGGGTTTTACACAAAACATTTCCCAACAAAAACCCACTGATTACAAGTCACAGAGACGTCCGGTGGCTACTACTTACCGAAAATTATGGGTGTTACATGCTACATACAGAATCGATCCATGATACACCGCAGATTCAAGAAGACTCCTTATGCGTTAATCAACAACCGAACACCGACAATCAAATATTTCCATATATTTGGGTGTAAGTGTTTCGTGCTAAACGATAGAGAGAGTCTAAACAAGTTCAGTGCCAAGGCGGACGAAGGCATCTTCATTGGTTATTCCTCTACATCAACTGGATACCGTATATATCTGAAGAAGTCAAAGACGGTTATTGAAAGACTCAACATTTCGTTTGATGAAGAGATGGCTTCCGAACAATACAGTTCAGAACCCGTGATAACCGGAGTACTAGCTTCTGGGCAAATCAGTCCAGAACATGCGTCTCAACAGAACAAATCAGATGAAGCATCAACATCAACTAATCATAAATCTGATTTAGACTTATTATTTGAATTTTTTTATGATGAATTTCTTGGATCTAATGTAAAGAAATCTGTTGTGGTTGACAGGATGGAAGACTTAACGACTACTCATCCAACCAGTTCAGATATTCCTATTGAATCCAACACCCCGATTCAACAAGAAATTCCAGTTCAAATGACGACTCCAACAGTTGAAGAAGTGACATGTAATGAAGAGACAGAAGTAGCTAAAACAGTAGGATGTTCTGCACAGATCCATCTACAGCCGGACCAAGCTGTACCTGCTGAGCCTTTCGCACCTACCACTTCAACTGCCATCATCATTCCTCCTGAACAAACTGAAGAAGGTACAAGTGGATTTATAGATGATACAATTGACATACATTCATATAATCCACTACCTCATGAACACAAATGGACCAAAGAGCACCCGGCAATCCAGATCATGGGCGATCCAACGAAACCGGTGCAAACTAGGTCAGCGTCAATGAACATGTGCATGCATGACTCCTTTCTGAGCAAGTTTGAGCCAACTCGCGTATCAGAGGCACTTGCGGATCCAGAATGGGTGATCTCAATGCAATAAGAGCTGAATCAGTTCGACGCACTTCAAGTCTGGAGACTCGTACCAAAACCTCAAAGTAAAACAATTATAGGTACGAAATGGGTTTTCAAGATCAAGAAAGACGAAGATGGTACCGTTATCCGAAACAAGGCGAGACTTGTATCCAAAGGATACAGACAAGAGGAATGAATCGACTATGACGAGACTTATGCTCCTGTGGCGCGATTAGAGGCAATTAGAATGTTTCTAGCCTACGCAGCCCACAAGAACTTCATGGTCTTTCAAATGGACGTGAAGATTGCCTTTCTGAATGGCATTCTGAAGGAGGAAGTCTACGTCTCTCAGCCAGAGGGTTTTGTCAATCAAGAGAAACCGAATCATGTCTACATTCTCGACAAAGCACTCTATGGACTGAAACAAGCTCCTCGCGTCTGGTATGATGTCCTTTCACAATTTCTAGTCAAGTCTGGTTTTTCAAAAGGTACGGTGGATACCACTTTGTTTATCAAAAAGGAAAAATCCGATATCATTTTAATACAAATCTATGTAGATGATATTATTTTTTTCTCTACAAATCCTAAGTACTGTAAGAATTTTTCAAACCTTATGGTGTCTAGATTTCAGATGAATATGATGGGAGAGATGAATTTCTTTCTCGGATTACAAGTCAAACAGTTTTCAACGGGGATTTTTATCAATCAATCAAAATACATTATGGATATTCTTAGGAATTTCAAAATGGAAAATTCAAAACCAATTGGTACCCCAATGGCACCAGGTACTAAAATTGGCACCGATCCTTCGAGAAATGCTGTTGATGTTAGGACTTACAGAGGGATGATAGGTTCTTTAATGTATCTTACTTCTAGTAGGCCAGATATAATGTTTTCAACATGCTTATGTGCACGATATCAGGCCAATCCAAAAGAAATCCATATGTTTGCAGTAAAGCGCATATTTAGGTATCTGAAGGGGACTGCAGATCTTGGTCTGTGGTATCCTAAAGATACAAGTTTTGAACTAACAGCGTATACAGATGCAGATCATGCAGGTTGTATGTTAGACAGGAAGAGCACGTCAGGACATGTACAGTTTCTCGGTGATAAGCTCGTAAGTTGGGCATCGAAGAAGCAACTTTGTGTTTCACCTTCAACGGCCGAAGCAGAATATGTAGCTGCTGCTAGTTGTTGTTCTCAGGTCTTATAGATGAGAACTCAATTGCGCGACTACGGTTTCCACTTCAACAAAATCCCGATATATTGTGACTCCAAGAGCGCCATCGCAATAACAGCGAATCCTGTTCAACACACAAAGACTAAACACATAGACGTCAGGTATCATTTTATTAAAGATCATGTCGAAAAAGAAACAATTGAACTTTTCTTTGTAAAAACTGATTATCAGCTTGTCGATTTGTTTACCAAACCTTTAGACGAAAAGAGGTTTACCTTTCTTGTCTCTAAGCTTGGTATGCTAAATCTTAAGATATAATCAGTAGTTACCTATCAAAGTTTTCAAATTGCATACTTTTTCATCATTTCTTCATACTTATTTCTGATTGATATCTACACTTCTATATTTTGTTCATGATCCAAGGGGGAGTAGAAGAAGAAATTGACAAGTGATCAATATTATTTCGAGGGGGAGCTCATAAAATTTTTTGCATGTACCTTTTATGTCAAATTTTTTTTGTAATGCATGATTTTAGGGGGAGCTCTTCAAGTCAAAGAAGTACGGATATGACTTCTGATTATTTCTGATCAGAACTCGTACTTTAAAAGTTTTACTGCTTTTTGTCTTTTCAATTTAAGTGAATAAATTTGCTTTGACTTGACATAAGACTTTTGCTAAATTTTTTAGAGATGCTTACAAGTTCATATGTTTATGACTTTAAGCTTAGCTTCATGAGATGTAAGATCGCACGTTAAGGTATAATCCTTTATCTTAATCTTATATATGGTTGATAAGTGGACAACTTTCAATCATAGAAAACATTGTTCTTAAAAGTTCAAACCACTTCCCGATTCTCAAATCGCATTTTATAATTTGGAAGTGTGACTTTAAATGTTTTCAAGATCTAATTTGTGCTTTAACGGATATAGTTAAACCAAATTGAGCATCATATGCATAATAGGAAAACAGGATTTCTTTGTGCTAGGACTTAACACAACTTCTATGGAATCACGTTAACCAGTGATTTCTACCCACGAAGTTAATCCATAGTGATTGAGTGTGAGAAGTCAAAAGAAATGAGTGTGTCAAACAAAGAAAGAGTGTTTGGTTAGAGTGTGCTACATGTTTAAAAGAAAGAGCGTGTGAGAACAGAGTTAAAAGAATATCAGAACTCTGCACCAACTTTTTCTGAGTCGGACAGCCACAATTCTGATGTTACACAATTCTTTGGTGATCATTATTGAAACAGGAAACTAGCCCATGCCAACTCTTGATCAAACCTCACTATCTACTCATTTTCTTCTCAACAAGAAAGTGTTTCACATTTTCAAAGGGGAAGCAGCACATTTGCTATCTGATTTTCATTTGGAAAATCTGGATATTGAAAAGAAGGAAGTCTGCCCCACCTTGGCACTTCACTCATGCACATTGAGTCTGTGTTTAACTTACTGTTGTCTCAGTGGTTTACACTATTTCGAGCCTTATAAGCGATCATCAGTGCTTAATTCTTTCTATCACAAGCACGAACACACAAGGAATTTGTTTCTTTGTCATAACGTTTATAGAAATTACCTTTGTGGTGTTTCGATGATTGAATGGAAGACCTGGGGGAGTGAACATCACAAAGCTCCTTTCCAATGTGTATTAGTTACACACAGTGACTTAGTGTTACTGACAAGCATGTTAACTGATTCATTTGTTGATACAGGTGTTACATGATTATTTTGTCTGGATTTGCAAAGATCTGGATGACTATCTTTTGAATTGACGGATCAGAGGCTCCAACTGAAAGACATTTCTTACTCAAAGTTTTGATGAAGTCGTTGCACTTTTCATGAAAAAGGGGGAGAATCTAAAGCTTGAAGAAATGTCCAGTTCATTACATTACAAGACATTAGATAAGAGAAAAGCTAACCAAGAAATGCAAGATCAAAGTATTCTGAAGACATGCTGATTTCAGATAAATTTTCTTTGAAGATACTTTGCTAAAGCATTCTGAGCTAGAGAAAGAGATTGCATCTTTTAAGCTGAAAAAGAAGACTGAATTGCTAAAATCTTTTTAGTAATGATCTTGATCCAAAGGGGGAGATTGTTAGAGCACAGTCTCATTGGATTCAAGATCATCCAATCTGAAGATCCAATCTGAAGCTACAGCTGAAAAGTCGCTCTCGATATTAAGTCTAATGTCGTTTATAATAAATGTCGAAGTAAATTATTGTTTATTGTAATTTAGTATTTAGTTTAATTAGATTTAATATCTAAGTTATTTAGATATTAATTAGTTAGTTTTAGATATTATAGTGTTAATATCTAGATATTAGTTTTAGTTAGATATTAGTTGTTTGTGTGTTTGAGAAGCTAACACTCTAACAATCTAATACTCTCTCATCTCTCATATCGGTCTAAGAACAACAATACACACAACACACACAGAAAAGGTGTAAAAGAGAGAAAACAGAGAGAGAGAGCTTAAACATCAAGAACTCAACCTTGTAATCATCGTTTGTTATCGAATAAGGTTGGTTTATCATCTATTTGTTTGTTGTTTGATTATCTGGTAACGATCACGGACTCACAATTGCATTTAACGTGATAAAGTTATTTAAAAAAATCAAAAAAAGGAGAAAAAAGATAAATAGGCATGGAAGCCTCTCCTTAACTCTCTCTCTCTTCCTTCTTTTATATATATATATATATATATATATATATATATATATATATATTGATATATTGATTGTTTGTAAGACTTCATTTTTTAAAAATATATAATTATTCTAACCCGAATTGAACCATAATTAAAAATAACAATCAAAGATAGTTGAGGGGTAAAAACCGTCAATTGTCCAAACTCTTTATAATTATTAAAAAAAATAATAACAAACGTATATATATTATATATATGACAACACTTTGATCAAATTAGAGTAAAGTTGCAATCTCTCGTCCCTGTACATCACCGCCTTCAACTTCTCATATTTCTCTCTCTCTTTAAATTCTCCTTCTCTCTAAAATATCTCTCAATCCGTTAAAGTAATCGAAGAATCAATTACATATTCGGAATGTACGTAATCAATTACAATTACGGTCCACCAGAGTTAAGCCTATGTGGCTTACGTGAACCCACTCTGGGGGACTTGGCTGACTTTATTCGCTCCAGGGCGAATGAATCGATTCTAGAAATTTACCCACATAATATGTGACCGTGGTTAAATTCACGGGGGATTCGTTGTGTGTGCCCGCATGCCGACCCAGTTCGTGTGGCTGATCACCCCACGAACACGACAGGAATTGAAGGACTTTATTTATATTACGATTTGAATTTAAAGTGTGAACCGTTCTTGAAATTATTGTCTTTGAAAATTACTGAACATTTCTTTTGCTATGAACTTGAATTTCAAGAACATTCTTCGAAATGAATTTTTAAGTCTTCCGCTTCTTTATCGATGTTTTCATTATTATTTACGAATTTATATTATAATCCATTCACTGAGCCCTGTGCTCAGCCGTGTTTTTGTTTTCTGACACGGCAGGTTCGAAGTGACGTTTACGGGGACGGGACTTGAGATCGAGCGTGAAAATTTTGAAGTTCTTAGACTCGCATTATTATATAAACGTTCTAAGTTTATAAACACTTTTTGAAGTGTAATATTTTTGGACTGTAACATGTTTAGAGTTATTAGTAGCTATGATTTAGTTGTGTAATTATGTTAAGTCTCGTTCGTGACATCACCCGTTCCGAACCACGGGGACGGGGGATGTTACAAATATGGTATCAGAGCATAGGTATCGACTTATAGATTAACTAGGTTTGACCTGTGAGGATTGGGTAGACATTAGAATGGGTAGATTATAATTTAATTATATTTACCAATTTTCAATACATAACTGTTTTGAATTATGATCTTGATATTGTTCTGTGTTAGAATGTCGAGACGTGGTCACCCACGTAAATCCACATCTTAACCTGAGGGTAGCCCAAATCCCATTCCAGTAAGGGGTACAAGTGAGCCTAATATTGCTGATGTGGTCCGTCAAACCATGTCAAGTATGATGCCTACATACCTTGAGCAGACCATGTTAAATTAATCGATTTATTTGTTTTTGCCTTGTTTGATACCATTGCAACACACTCTGTTGTTTCTGAATAATTAGAATCCCTGTTAAAATCTTATGAGCAAACCACCGAATTTCCAGTCGTGATATCTACCCCTATGGGTGGTTCAATCTGTGTATTAACTCGATTTGCAAACTGTCCGTTATTTATTGGAGACCGCATACGGGATGTCACTCTACTTTCAATGCATATGTCCCACTTTCAATTAATATTGGGGATGGACTGGTTGTCACACCACCGTGCAACTATAGACTGTAACGCCAAACAAATATTGTTTGGGGATATTGACAAACCAGAGGCAATCTTCTAAGGAGGTACTCTAAAAGAAGATGTTAGCTCTTTAACCTCTATTACTGTGAAGCAGTATACTTGGCAAAGTAACGAATGTTTTCTAGCCTCGTTACAAGATCCCGAATAGTTAATCCCTACTTCTACACCCGTACCTGTTGTTTCCGAATATCTTGATGTGTTTCCCGACGATCTACCGGGTATACCACCAGTCTGGGAAGTCGAATTTACCATCGATATAGTTCTGGGAGCTTCTCTTATTTCCAAGGCTCCCTACCGAATGGCTCCAACTGAAATGAAGAAACTCAAAACTCAACTCGATGATATATTAAAGAAAGGTTTCATTCGACCCAGCGTTTCACCCTGGGGAGCTCCGGTTCTCTTTGTTAAAAAGAAAGACGGTACGATGCGTCTTTGTATTGATTACCGGGAGCTTAATAAAGTAACGATCCGTAACAAGTATCCGTTGCCGAGAATCGACGATCTGTTCGATCAATTACAAGGGGCACGATACTTTTCCAAAATTGATCTTCGGTCCGGGTACCATCAACTTCGTATCCAAGATTGTGATATTCCGAAAACCGCATTCAGAACTCGCTATGGGCACTACGAATTCTTAGTAATGCCTTTCGGGCTAACTAATGCTCCAGCGGTCTTTATGGATCTTATGAATCGGGTTTTCAAAGATTATCTCGACGACTTTGTTATCGTGTTTATTGATGACATATTGATATACTCAAAGTCAAGAGAGAAACATGATCAACATCTTCACATCGTTTTGGAAACTCTTCGAACGAAAAAGTTATACGCAAAACGTTCTAAGTGTGAATTTTGGCTTGATCAAGTATCTTTTCTCGGACACGTAATTTCTGCAGAAGGTGTCAAAGTCGATCCAACGAAAATTGAAACTGTCACTAAATGGCCTCGACCTTCGAACGTATCTGAAGTTCGTGGTTTTCTGGGTCTGGCCGGTTATTATAGACGATTCGTTGAAGGATTTTCTAAAATATCTCTACCGTTAACCCGATTACTCCGAAAAGGAGTCAAATTCAATTGGGGTTCCGAACAAGAATCTAGTTTCGAGGAATTGAAGCATCGATTGGTTACCGCGCCTGTTCTTGTATTACCGTCTGGCACCGGAGGTTTTCAAGTTTACAGTGATGCTTCAAAGATAGGTCTCGGTTGTGTTCTTATGCAAAACGGTAGAGTGATCGCATATGCATCACGTCAATTAAAGCCTTATGAGGTCAATTATCCGACTCACGATCTCGAATTGGCTGCGGTTATCTTCGCACTTAAAATTTGGCGTCATATTTTGTACGGTGATACATGTGAAGTTTTCACCGACCACAATAGTCTTAAATATATATTTACTCAAAAAGAGTTAAATATGCGTCAACAAAGGTGGCTCGAACTTCTAAAGGATTACGATGTTCATATACAGTATCATCTGGGTAAGGCTAATGTAGTCGCCGACGCCTTAAGTCGTAAAGTCGTGGAACATGTTTCTTCTTTACGTGTTCCTACATAGTTGGCTTTGGATATCGAACGGTTCGGACTTGAAATCTATCCAAGTTCGCAAACGAAAATTCAATCAAATCTAATGGTAGAACCTAATTTCTCGGATCAAAGAAGCCCAACAAAACGACAGTGAATTATGGGCAAACTTCCAGCAAGCATAAGAGAATGTTAATTCGGAGTTCAGATCAATGATGATCACATGTTGTGGTTTCGGGATGATCTTTATGTTGCGAATAACTTGGAGCTTAAAGATCAGATTCTGACTGAAGCTCATAACTCTATGTTTTCTGTTCACCCGGGTACAACAAAAATGTATCGCAACTTACAGACCCATTACTGGTGGGTTGGAATGAAGCGAGATATCGCCGACTTTGTATCTCGTTATCTCACTTGTCAACAAGTTAAAAGTGAGCATCAACGTCCAGATGGTTTTCTCCAATCGCTGAACATTCCCGTATGAAAATGGGAACACGTAACTATGGATTTTGTATCGGAATACCCCGCACAACCTTGAAACACGATGCAATTTGGGTAGTGGTTGACCGACTGATGAAATCGGCTGATTTTCTTCCTCTCCGACAAACATGGTCAATTGATAAATTGACATAAGTATTCCAACGTGAGATTGTACGTCTCCATGGCACTCCTGTATTGATTACCTCTGATCGAGACCCACGCTTTACATCTCGATTTTGGGAAAGTTTACATAAAGCTTGGGGCACACGTTTGAATTTTAGTACAACCTTTCATCCGCTAACTGATGGGCAATCTGAACTTACGATTCAAACATTGGAGGATATGCTCCGAGCATGTGCGTTGTAATGGCATGGAAGTTGGGATAGTTACTTGTACCTAATAGAGTTCTCCTATAATAATAGCTGGCAGTCGAGTATCGACATGGCCCCATATGAAGCACCTTATGGTCGAAAATGTCGAACACCGACTTGTTGGAATGAAGTTGGAGAACATATTCTCGAAGGCCCAGAATTGGTACAAGTTACTACCGAGAAGGTCGAAATTGCGCGTCAAATGATGAAAGAGGCTCAGGCTCGTCAAAAGAGCTACGCCGACAAGCGACGACGACCTATCGAGTTTCAACCGGGAGATAAAGTTTTCTTAAAGGTTTCCAAACTCGTGGCATCAGACGTTTTGGTCTCAAAGGAAAGTTGAACCTGAGATATATTAGTCCCTTTGAAATTCTGGAAAGGGTTGGAGTTGTGGCTTACCAGTTGTCTCTACCGCCGCAACTATCTTATGTTTATAATGTGTTTCATGTCTCTTCACTTCGAGGGTATAACTATCATCCCCTACACATAATTGAATATCCCTTTGAACACATAGAACATTATCTATCTTATCACGAGGAGGCTGAAGTGATTCTTAATCATGATGAGAGAGGTACACGGAAGAGAGTGATTCCTTTTGTAAAAGTTCTTTGGAAAAATCACTCGGAACGTGAGGCGACGTGGGAAACTGAGGAACATATGCGACGGGAGTACCCCGATGTAAGACTCGGTTTAAAAAAAAAACGTATAATTATTATTACCCGAATTGAACCGTAATTAAAATAGCAACCAAAGATAGTTGAGGGGTTAAACCCGTCAATTAACTAAACCAATTAAGTAATTATATAAATATATATAAAGTAAAAAAAAAAAAACTTATACAACAATCCATCGTCTCCTTCATGAGTTCACCGCCATTTTATTTTCTCTCTCTAGAACTCTCCTTCTCTCTAAAATATCTATCAATCCGTTGAAGTAATTGACGAAATAATTACATATTCGGAATCTACGCTTCGAGCCCTTCTTAGAGGTATTAATTTCTTGTTATGTTATTTAAGTTGGTAAGTTAGGGTAGTTGAAGTTGGTTGGTAGATTATGATTATATATTGTAAAGTTATAATCATTTACATGTATAGGAATGTTTGTTTTTGTCAAAATTACAAACGGGTAAAGTTTAGAATCAAAATGGTGATATTTATAACTAGATGTTTAACCGCACACCAAGTGATCAGTTTAATGTTTAAGAGAATATAATTTTATTATTAAGCTTAGGATAATTAAGCTTTGAGTTTTATGTTATGTAAGTAATAGAATTTTATGGTTTAAATAGGAAATCGAACGGGTTAAAGTTCGTCTTCAGTCTCGCGTGTTACGTCTCAATTTGGTTAAGGTATGGATTTCATTTTTTTTGAATCGTGGGCAACTATTTGTTGTAGTTGACCCTTCCGAAAGGTGGTTCACCATCTTGTGATTGATCAACCGAACGTGATCAACAAATATGAAATTGTACACACACGTACACATTGATTTTGGTTTATTGAATCAATTGTCTGAACATTTTGATGTTTTATTAAAATGTGTCTCGTGTGAGATTGTTTATGAAAAATGTGAAGTATATAGATTATAATTTCTGTGATCGACATTTGGGTAAGTGGCACATGTTTAGTTTTATTTGATTTTAGAAGAACCCAATAAATGGGCACATTATTTGGGATGCCTTCTATGGCGGCTTTGTTGTCATAGCGTCCTGCAGATGACGGTCCACCAGAGTTAAGCCTATGTGGCTTACGTGAACCCACTCTGGGAGGACTTGGCTGACTTTGTTGGCTCCAGGGCGGATGAATCGATTCTAGAAATTTACCCACAGAATATGTGACCGTGGTTAAATTCACGGGGGACTCGTTGTGTGTGCCCGCATGCCGACCCAGTTCGTGTGGTTTGGCCACCCCACGAACACAACGACTGGAATTGACGGACTTTATTTATATTACATTTTGAAGTTAAAGTGTGAACTGTTCTTGAGATTATTGCTTTTGATTATATTACCGAACGTTTCTTTTGATTTAAATGAACTATGAACTTCAGTCTCAAGAACTTTCTTCGAATTGAATTTTTAAGTCTTCCGCTTCGTTATCGATGTTTTTATTATTATTTACGAATTTATATTATAATCCATTCACTGAGCCTTGTGCTCAACCGTGTTTTTGTTTTCTGACACGGCAGGTTCGAAGTGAAGTTTACGGGGACGGGACTTGAGATCGAGCGTGTTATTTTGGAGTTCTTAGAATCACATTGTTTTATCTTTCTAAGTTTATAAAATCTTTTGAGGTATGATAGTTTGGATTGTAATATATGTTTAGAGTTTATTAATAGCTCTGAATTTAGATTTGTATTTATGTTAAGTCTCGTATGTGACATCACCCGTTCCGGACCACGGGGACGGGGGATGTTACAAATATGGTATCAGAGCATAGGTTACGACTTGTAGATTAAATAAGTTTGACCTGTGAGAATTGGGTAGACATTAGAATGGGTATACTAGAATTTAATTATATTTACTGATTTTCAATCCGTAACTGTTTTGAATTCTGATCTTGATGTTGTTCTATATTAGAATGTCGAGACGTGGTCGCCCACGCAAGTCCAGATCTCAACATGAGGGTAACCCAATTCCCAACCCAGTGGGCGGTACTAGTGAACCTAATATTGCTGATGTGGTCCGTCAGACCATGTCAAGTATGATGCCTGCATATCTTGAACAAGCCATCCAGGCTATGCGACAGACGGCACAAAATCTTCCTCCAAATCCGAATACAAATCCAAATCCAAATTCTGGTCCTACATCAAATATTGGAAATCCTGGATCAAGTTCGGGTAATCCAACGGGAGAAATGCATACATGGCTAGAGAGGTTTAATAAACAGAAACCTCAATCTTTCTCAATGGCCGTAGATTCAGTAGATGCTGAACACTGGATTCGGCACATCGAAAAGATTTTTAATGTCTTAGATATTCCAGATCAGTACAGGGTCCGTTTGGCTACTTACAAGTTTGAGAAAGAAGCGAACAATTGGTGGGAAGCTTGCGTTCAAACTGACCCATCTGTTAAGAACTTATCTTGGGATAACTTCAAAGAATTTTTCTTCAATCAGTATTTTACGGCGGCAGATCGCGATGCTTATGTGCAAGACTATTCAACGATCCAACAAGGCGAGGAAGAAACCGTTGCCGACTACATGGCTCGTTTTCTTAAGTTTTCTCGTTTTTCAGGAAATACCGCAGGCACACAAGCGCAACAAGCCAATAAGTTTAAATGGACACTTAACTCGAAGTATAAGGATAGTCTCTTGAATCTTCTTTTTAATACCGTTACTGAAGTGGCCGACGCAGCGAAGAATATTGATCGGTCACAACAACAACAGTTAACTTCACGCGTTGACAATAAGAAACGTGGACCTGAATCTTTCCAAGGCAACCCTCGTTTTGTAAAGTCAAAGTCGAATATTAAACCACATAAAAGTTCAAGTCAATTCACGCCACGACTTCCAGTGTTTTCTAACAGGGGGAGTCAAAATGTTTCAAGTCCAATTAATATTTGTGATCAGTGCAATCTTCGACATCGGCCGGGTCCGTGTCTAAAGATGACCGGTTCGTGTTTTAATTGTCAAGAACAAGGGCATATGGCCAGAGATTGTCCTAAAGCTGGAAAAGGAAAAGGAAAACAAGCAACTACTAGTGGGCGAGTCTTTGCATTACCTGGCGACAAATCTCAAGCGGGTATGATTTCAGGCCATGTTAACTTAAATGATTTATCTGTTTATGCCTTGTTTGATACCGGAGCAACACACTCTGTTGTTTCTGAACAATTAGAATTCCGGTTAAAACCTTATGAACAAACCACCGAATGTCCAGTCATAATATCTACCCCAATGGGTGGTTCAATCTGTGTGTTAACTCGATTTTCAAATTGTCCGTTAATTGTTGGAGATCGCATACGGGAGGTCACTCTACTTCCAATGCATATGTCCCACTTTCAATTAATATTGGGTATGGACTGGTTGTCACACCACCATGCAACTATAGACTGTAACGCCAAGCAAATATTATTTGGAGATGTTGACAAACCAGAGGCAATCTTCCAAGGAGGTACTCCAAAAGAAGATGTTAGCGCTTTAACTTCTATTACGGTGCACCAGTATACTTGGCAAAGTAATGAAGGTTTTCTGGCCTCGTTACAAGATCCCGAACAGATAATCCCTACATCTGCACCCGTACCTGTTGTTTCCGAATATCTTGATGTGTTTCCCGACGATTTACCGGGTATACCACCAGTTCCGGAAGTCGAATTTACCATCGATCTAGTTCCGGGAGCTTCTCCTATTTCTAAGGCTCCCTACCGAATGGCTCCAACTGAAATGAAGGAACTCAAAACTCAACTCGATGATTTATTAAAGAAAGGTTTCATTCGACCCAGCGTTTCACCCTGGGGAGCTCCGGTTCTCTTTGTTAAAAAGAAAGACGGTACGATGCGTCTTTGTATTGATTACCGGGAGCTTAATAAAGTAACGATCCGTAACAAGTATCCGTTGCCGAGAATCGACGATCTGTTCGATCAATTACAAGGGGCACGATACTTTTCCAAAATTGATCTTCGGTCCGGGTACCATCAACTTCGTATCCAAGATTGTGATATTCCGAAAACCGCATTCAGAACTCGCTATGGGCACTACGAATTCTTAGTAATGCCTTTCGGGCTAACTAATGCTCCAGCGGTCTTTATGGATCTTATGAATCGGGTTTTCAAAGATTATCTCGACGACTTTGTTATCGTGTTTATTGATGACATATTGATATACTCAAAGTCAAGAGAGAAACATGATCAACATCTTCACATCGTTTTGGAAACTCTTCGAACGAAAAAGTTATACGCAAAACGTTCTAAGTGTGAATTTTGGCTTGATCAAGTATCTTTTCTCGGACACGTAATTTCTGCAGAAGGTGTCAAAGTCGATCCAACGAAAATTGAAACTGTCACTAAATGGCCTCGACCTTCGAACGTATCTGAAGTTCGTGGTTTTCTGGGTCTGGCCGGTTATTATAGACGATTCGTTGAAGGATTTTCTAAAATATCTCTACCGTTAACCCGATTACTCCGAAAAGGAGTCAAATTCAATTGGGGTTCCGAACAAGAATCTAGTTTCGAGGAATTGAAGCATCGATTGGTTACCGCACCTGTTCTTGTATTACTGTCTGGCACCGGAGGTTTTCAAGTTTACAGTGATGCTTCAAAGATAGGTCTCGGTTGTGTTCTTATGCAAAACGGTAGAGTGATCGCATATGCATCACGTCAATTAAAGCCTTATGAGGTCAATTATCCGACTCACGATCTCGAATTGGCTGCGGTTATCTTCGCACTTAAAATTTGGCGTCATTATTTGTACGGTGAAACATGTGAAGTTTTCACCGACCACAAGAGCCTTAAATATATATTTACTCAAAAAGAGTTAAATATGCGTCAACGGAGGTGGCTCGAACTTCTAAAGGATTACGATGTTCATATACAGTATCATCCGGGTAAGGCTAATGTAGTCGCCGACGCTTTAAGTCGTAAAGTTGTGGGACAGGTTTCCTCGTTACTTGTTCCTACAGAGTTAGCTTTGGAAATTGAACGGTTCGGACTGGAAATCTATCCGAGATCACAAACAGAAATTATATCGAATCTGATGGTAGAACCGACTCTAATTTCTCGGATAAAAGAAGCCCAACAAGATGACGGTGAATTGTGGGCGAACTTCCAGCAAGCAAAAGAGAATGTTAGTTCGGAATTCAGGATCGATGATGATCACGTGTTGTGGTTTCGGGATCGTCTTTGTGTTCCAAATAACTCGGAACTTAAAGATCAGATTCTGACCGAAGCTCATAAATCTATGTTTTCCGTTCACCCGGGTACAACAAAAATGTATCGCGACTTACAGACCCATTACTGGTGGGTTGGAATGAAACGAGATATCACCGATTTTGTAGCTCGTTGTCTCACTTGTCAACAAGTTAAAAGTGAACATCAACGTCCGGGTGGTCTTCTCCAATCGCTGAACATCCCGGTATGGAAATGGGAACACGTAACTATGGATTTTGTAGTCGGACTACCCCACACGACCTTGAAACACGATGCAATTTGGGTAGTGGTTGATCGACTGACAAAATCGGCTCATTTTCTTCCTATCCGACAAACATGGTCAATTGATAAATTGACAGAAGTATTCCAACGTGAGATTGTACGTCTCCATGGCACTCCTGTATCAATTACCTCCGATCGAGACCCACGTTTTACATCTCGATTTTGGGAAGGTTTACATAAAGTTTGGGGCACACGTTTGAATTTTAGTACAGCCTTTCATCCGCAAACTGATGGGCAATCTGAACGTACGATTCAAACACTGGAGGATATGCTCCGAGCATGTGCGATGGAATGGCATGGAAGTTGGGATAGTTATTTGTACTTAATAAGGTTCTCCTATAATAATAGTTGGCAGTCAAGTATCGACATGGCCCCGTATGAAGCACTTTATGGCCGAAAATGTCGAACACCGACTTGTTGGAATGAAGTTGGAGAACGTATTCTTGAAGGCCCAGAATTGGTACAAGTTACTACCGAGAAGGTCGAAATTGCGCGTCAAATGATGAAAGAGGCTCAGGCTCGTCAAAAGAGCTACGCCGACAAGCGACGACGACCTATCGAGTTCCAACCGGGAGATAAAGTTTTCTTGAAAGTTTCCCCAACTCGCGGTATCAGACGTTTTGGTCTAAAAGGAAAGTTGAGCCCGAGATATATTGGTCCCTTCGAAATTCTGGAAAGGGTTGGCGTTGTGGCTTACCGGTTAGCCCTACCGCCGCAATTATCCCAAATACATAATGTGTTCCATGTCTCTTCACTTCGAGGGTACAACTATCATCCCTTACACGTCATTGAATATCCCTTGGAACACATAGAACCTGATCTTTCTTATCGCGAGGAACCTGAAGCGATTATTGATCGTGATGAGAGAGGTACACGAAAGAGAGTGATTCCTTTCGTAAAAGTTCTTTGGAAAAATCATTCTAAACGTGAAGCGACGTGGGAAACTGAGGAGCACATGCGACAGGAGTACCCCGAGTTCTTTAATCGATGTAAGTTTCTTGTCTAAATTCGATTTCGGGGACGAAATCTCTTTTAAGGGGGGAATAATTGTAAGACTCGGTTTTAAAAAAAAACGTATAATTATTATTACCCGAATTGAACCGTAATTAAAATAGCAACCAAAGATAGTTGAGGGGTTAAACCCGTCAATTAACTAAACCAATTAAGTAATTATATAAATATATATAAAGTAAAAAAAAAAAACTTATACAACAATCCATCGTCTCCTTCATGAGTTCACCGCCATTTTATTTTCTCTCTCTAGAACTCTCCTTCTCTCTAAAATATCTATCAATCCGTTGAAGTAATTGACGAAATAATTACATATTCGGAATCTACGCTTCGAGCCCTTCTTAGAGGTATAAATTTCTTGTTATGTTATTTAAGTTGGTAAGTTAGGGTAGTTGAAGTTGGTTGGTAGATTATGATTATATATTGTAAAGTTATAATCATTTACATGTATAGGAATGTTTGTTTTTGTCAAAATTACAAACGGGTAAAGTTTAGAATCAAAATGGTGATATTTATAACTAGATGTTTAACCGCACACCAAGTGATCAGTTTAATGTTTAAGAGAATATAATTTTATTATTAAGCTTAGGATAATTAAGCTTTGAGTTTTATGTTATGTAAGTAATAGAATTTTATGGTTTAAATAGGAAATCGAACGGGTTAAAGTTCGTCTTCAGTCTCGCGTGTTACGTCTCAATTTGGTTAAGGTATGGATTTCATTTTTTTTGAATCGTGGGCAACTATTTGTTGTAGTTGACCCTTCCGAAAGGTGGTTCACCATCTTGTGATTGATCAACCGAACGTGATCAACAAATATGAAATTGTACACACACGTACACATTGATTTTGGTTTATTGAATCAATTGTTTGAACATTTTGATGTTTTATTAAAATGTGTCTCGTGTGAGATTGTTTATGAAAAATGTGAAGTATATAGATTATAATTTCTGTGATCGACATTTGGGTAAGTGGCACATGTTTAGTTTTATTTGATTTTAGAAGAACCCAATAAATGGGCACATTATTTGGGATGCCTTCTATGGCGGCTTTGTTGTCATAGCGTCCTGTAGATGACGGTCCACCAGAGTTAGGCCTATGTGGCTTACGTGAACCCACTCTGGGGGGACTTGGCTGACTTTGTTCGCTCCAAGGAGGATGAATCGATTCTAGAAATTTACCCACAAAATATGTGACTGTGGTTAAATTCACGGGGGATTCGTTGTGTGTGCCCGCATGCCGACCCAGTTCGTGTGGCTGATCACCCCACGAACACGACAGGAATTGACGGACTTTATTTATATTACGATTTGAAATTAAAGTGTGAACCGTTCTTGAAATTATTGTCTTTGAAAATTACTGAACATTTCTTTTGCTATGAACTTGAATTTCAAGAACATTCTTCGAAATGAATTTTTAAGTCTTCCGCTTCGTTATCGATGTTTTCATTATTATTTACGAATTTATATTATAAGCCATTCACTGAGCCCTGTGCTCAACCGCGTTTTTGTTTTCTGACACAGCAGGTTCGAAGTGACGTTTACGGGGACAAGACTTGAGATCGAACGTGAAAATTTTGGAGTTCTTAGACTCGCATTATTATATAAACGTTCTAAGTTTATAAACACTTTTTGAAGTGTAATATTTTTGGACTGTAACATGTTTAGAGTTATTAGTAGCTCTGATTTAGTTGTGTAATTATGTTAAGTCCCGTTCGTGATATTACCCTTTCCGAACCACGGGGACGGAGGATGTTACATTGTTATTAAAAATAAAATAAAATTTAAGGTAAATAAAATTAGATTTTTATTTATACTAATGGTTTTTATTTTGATTAAATGAAAAAAAAAAATATATGAAAAATCATTGCATTTAACGTGATAAAGTTATTTAAAAAAATCAAAAAAGGAGAAAAAAGATAAATAGACATGGAAGTCTCTCCTTAACTCTCTCTCCTTTTCCTTCTTATATATATATATATATATATATATATTGATTTATTGTTAGCATATTAAAACAATACAAAAATTGAAATATAATATTTTATTTATAATTATTGTTAGCTTATTAAATAAAAAAGTTTTAATTTTAAACATTGTTGGCTTATTCAATTAAGTATGGATCATGTAAATAAAAAAAACTTGAAACCAAAATATATTTAAAATATTAAAATAAAACTAATTAAGATATAAGTTTGATTTTATTAATCTATACTATATTATAAAAGAGGTATAAAAAACTCTTAAAAACAACTAATTAAGCATTATGTACTATTATTTAATGCTAATCTACTTAAAATCTCTTAAAAACAACTAATTAAGCAATATGTACTACTTTTAAATGTTTTTAACCCTAATTAATAAATTTCATTCTTATCCCCCAAAATCCTTATCTCTAATCCTAAAACTCTAAAATTATGAAATTTGAATTCTAATAATCATAATTAAAACAGGATAAACATCTTAATTTAAATATAAAAAATTTAAAATATATAAGATAATTAATGAATTTTAACAAACTACTTAATTTTTTATATAAAAAACATTATATTATTAAGCTTAAATTATCCATTAAGCATTATGTACTATTATTTAATGTTAATATACTTAAAACCTCTTAAAAAACAACTAATGAAGCAATATGTACTACTTTTAAATGTTTTTAACCCTAATTAATAAATTCCATCTTTATCCCCCAAAATCTTTATCTCTAATTCCCAAACCCTAAAATTATGAAATTTGAATTATGATAAACATAATCAAAACAGGATAAACATCTCAATTTAAATATAAAAAATTTAAAATATATAAGATAATTAATGAATTTTAACAAACTACTTAATTTTTTTTATATAAAAAACATTATATTATTAAGCCTAAATTAAACAAATTTATTTAAAAAAAAAACATTATCACTCTCTAAAACCATCCAAAATCGTTGTAACATCCCGCCTACCTCGACAACAATATTGTCCGCTTTGCCCCTGGATTTAACCAACGTGTAGCGCACGGATTTGTTTCTGGCGACCTGGTGAGAAACTTCCCAGGGGGTCACCCATCCTGGGACTACTCCCACCCAAGCACGCTTAACCTCAGAGTTCCCAGAACCTGACGTGCTTGTGGCCCCAAAACGCGTTGTTGTTAGGAAGGCCAAGATATTACTTATAACACCCAGCATCACTCCTGTCCACGGCCGATATGAGATATGCCTAAGGTGTTACAAACACCCCCCCTTGGGACTCATCGTCCTCGATGAGGTTTGCCCCATATCCCGAACGGCACAGGAGTGGCTCTGATACCATCTGTAACATCCCGCCTACCTCGACAACAATATTGTCCGCTTTGCCCCTGGATTTAACCAACGTGTAGCGCACGGATTTGTTTCTGGCGACCTGGTGAGAAACTTCCCAGGGGGTCACCCATCCTGGGACTACTCCCACCCAAGCACGCTTAACCTCAGAGTTCCCAGAACCTGACGTGCTTGTGGCCCCAAAACGCGTTGTTGTTAGGAAGGCCAAGATATTACTTATAACACCCAGCATCACTCCTGTCCACGGCCGATATGAGATATGCCTAAGGTGTTACAATCGTACTGTAAATCTATAAAAAAAAATACATAATCAAAACAGGATAAACATCTCAATTTAAATATAAAAAATTTAAAAAATATAAGATAATTAATGAATTTTAACAAACTACTTAATTTTTTTATATAAAAAACATTATAATATTAAGCCTAAATTAAACAAATTTATTTAAAAAAAACATTGTCACTCTCTAAAACCATCCAAATTTAACCCTAATTAATAAATTCCATTCTTATCCCCCCAAAATCCTTATCTCTAATCCTCAAACTCTAAAATTATGAAATTTGAATTCTAATAAACATTATTAAAACAAGATAAACATTTTAATTTAAATATAAAAAATTTAAAATATATAAGATAATTAATGATTTTTAACAAACTACTTAATTTTTTATATAAAAAACATTATATTATTAAGCTTAAATTACCCATTAAGCATTACGTACTATTATTTAATGTTAATCTACTTAAAATATCTTAAAAAAACAACTAATGAAGCAATATGTACTACTTTTAAGGCTATGTTTGGCAAACTAGCTGATAAGCTAGCTTATGACTGATAAGCTAGCTGATAGCTAATAAGCTAGCTTATGAAAAAGTCACGTTTAGCAAAAACTAGCTTATAATCATTTAAATTACCAAAAAGGACATTAATTATTTATTTATAATTAAAAGTTAATATATAATAATGAATATTAATGAGGGGCATAATTGGAATATTTGCAAAAAGCTCCTCATAAGTAGCTTATCAATAAGCTAACTTATAAGCTAGCTTATGGTCATCCAAACATGTACCCAAAAAATAAGCTAGCTTATTTTTGCCAAACAATGCCTAAATGTTTTTAACCCTAATTAATAAATTCCATATTTATCCCCCAAAATCCATATCTCTAATTCCCAAATCCTAAAATTATGAAATTTGAATTATGATAAACATAATCAAAACAGGATAAACATCTCAATTTAAATATAAAAAATTTAAAATATATTAGATAATTAATGAATTTTAACAAACTACTTAATTTTTTTATATAAAAAACATTATATTATTAAGCCTAAATTAAACAAATTTATTTAAAAAAAAACATTATCACTCTCTAAAACCATCCAAAATTGTACTGTAAATCGATAAAAAACACATAATTAAAACAGGATAAACATCTCAATTTAAATATAAAAAAATTAAAATATATAAGATAATTAATGAATTTTAACAAACTGCTTAATTTTTTGGGAATTTAATTAAAATGCCCTAAGTTGAAAAATCAGTACCCAATATGCCCCAAATCTTGTTATTTTTGCCAAAATACCCCTTATGTCCGCGTTTTTTTGCTTGAAACGAGGACTTGGTCCGCGTTTTGTCCTCGTTTCACTGTTACACGCGGCCTTAGTCCGCGTTTTGTCCTCGTTTCACTGTTACACGCGGCCTTGGTCCTCGTTTTGTCCTCGTATTGTCCTCGTTTCACTGTTTCACGCGGGTTGGGTCCGCGTTTCCTCACTATGTCCGTGTTTTGGGTGCAATTCAATTCAATTGAATTGGAAATTTATTATATATTTACAGTTTATACCCCTATAATTATTTAGTTAGTTTACTTTATACCTTTACTTTTCTATTATTCATTTTATACTTTTATCATATTAACACATAAAATCGTATATTAACTAAAATACATTAAAATAATACGTTTTAATTTTAACAAGTTACACCATTATAATCGTCTCTTCGAAACCTTCGAAATGAGCCTAATATTGAATATTTTTGGATTTAATTATTTAATTATATATCATATGTATTACATAAAACGTATGAAACGTATGCATATGCTATTTTTCTTTTTACCCTAAAACATAAAACATATTATATATCATATATATTACATATTTTTGGACAAATTATTCATAATTTATAACGATATAACGATATTTTAGTAAAAATAACGATATTTTACTAATAACGATATTTTAGTAAAAATAACGATATTCTACCATTGGATTAAAAATATCGTTATTCTACTAAAAATATTGTTATTCTACCATTTTTGTAAAAATAACGATATTATACCATTGGACTAAAAATAACGATGGTATAATATCGTTATTTTTACTCAAATATCGTTATTTTTAGTCCAATGGTATAATATCGTTATTTTTACTCAAATATCGTTATTTTTAGTCCAATGATATAATATCGTTATTTTTAGTCAAATATCGTTATTTTTACTCAAATATCGTTATTTTTACTCAAATATCGTTATTTTGAGTCAATCCAATGGTAAAATATCGTTATTTTTACTAAAATATCGTTATTAGTAAAATATCGTTATTTTTACTAAAATATCGTTATATCGTTATAAATTATGAATAATTTGTCCAAAAATATGTAATATATATGATATATAATATGTTTTATGTTTTAGGGTAAAAAGAAAAATAGCATATGCATACGTTTCATACGTTTTATGTAATACATATGATATATAATTAAATAATTAAATCCAAAAATATTCAATATTGGGCTCATTTCGAAGGTTTCGAAGAGACGATTATAATGGTGTAACTTGTTAAAATTAAAACGTATAATTTTAACGTATTTTAGTTAATATACGATTTTATGTGTTAATATGATAAAAGTATAAAATGAATAATAGAAAAGTAAAGGTATAAAGTAAACTAACTAAATAATTATAGAGGTATAAACTGTAAATATATAATAAATTTCCAATTCAATTGAATTGAATTGCACCCAAAACGCGGACATAGTGAGGAAACGCGGACCCAACCCGCGTGAAACAGTGAAACGAGGACAATACGAGGACAAAACGAGGACCAAGGCCGCGTGTAACAGTGAAACGAGGACAAAACGCGGACTAAGGCCGCGTGTAACAGTGAAACGAGGACAAAACGCGGACCAAGTCCTCGTTTCAAGCAAAAAAAACGCGGACATAAGGGGTATTTTGGCAAAAATAACAAGATTTGGGGCATATTGGGTACTGATTTTTCAACTTAGGGCATTTTAATTAAATTCCCTAATTTTTTTATATAAAAAACATTATATTATTAAGCCTAAATTAAACAAATTTATTTAAAAAAAAACATTATCACTCTCTAAAACCATCCAAAATCGTACTGTAAATCGATAAAAAAATTAAAAATTAAAAGAAACATTAAAATCGTGATGTATCTCGCTGCATTGCGCGAGTACGCTTCTAGTTGTTATTAAAAATAAAATAAAATTTAAGGTAAATAAAATTAGATTTTTAGTTATCCTAATGGTTTTTATTTTGATTAAAATGAAAAAAAATATATGAAAAGTCATTGCATTAACGTGATAAAGTTATTTAAAAAAAATCAAAAAAAGGAGAAAAAAGATAAATAGGCATGAAGCCTCTCCTTAACTCTCTCTTCTCTTCCTTCTTATATATATATATATATATATATATATATATATATATATATATATATGCTCATTCATTTATTAACCGTGACATTGGTGCTAACCAATCTCAACCATTCATTGCGATGATCAACGACCCATATTTAATTGAATTTTCATTTAATTAATTATTATACATAAGGATTGATTTAAAACAATGCACAAGTGCACAGGGTTAATTTGGTAAAATAACAATTCAACTTTATTTACGAAAACACGTTTTAAAATCGTAAAATCCCTAACATTTAGGGATTTCTTCCCCTAGAATCATTAGGTAACCATCAAAACACAAAGGGAAAACAAAAACTTGTGGTTGTCCTCACTGCATATGTGGTTGTATGGTATATGATTGTGTTTGTCCATATAGAATTAACATATACACATTGCACATATGCATATGTGCATATTTGGGTATATCCATACATAATTTTCAATCACATATGATTATGTGCGCATTTCTCATCTTTGGAAATTACATAATAAAAATGAAGTGCACATGTCCATACTGGCATATATACATGCATATATGCATTATAATTAAAAATGCATATGTGCACTTTTGTGGAAATTCATACATGTACTATAATCATACATGCATATGTGCACAACTATCGGATAAGATACAGACATATTTCCCAAATGCATATATGCATAGTGCTAATCACTATAAACGAACAACTTTCTTCAACAACAGTTCCAAAACGTCAAAAAAAATTACCTAGATTGATGGGTAAACTAATTGTGTAGTTAGAAATAAATAAAATGCTTAAAAAAAGGTAAAAGATAACTTCCAAAATTAATAAGATGCAAATCAAAATAAAAATTTTAATTAATTAATATATTTAATATCAGAATAACTACCAAAATAAAAAAAACTTCTTTAAATATGGTAACAGATTAAATGGGCGATATTTAGCAAATTTTCATATTACCCTTTTATATTTAATAGCATTCATGGGATAACAAAAATTTTAGGAAGCTTCTGATTGGTCGAAATTTGGTTAGTACGGTTAACACCAATGTCACGGTTAGCAAATGAAGGGGATATATATATATATATATATATATATATATATATATATATATATATATATTGATTGATGATTGTTGGCTTATTCAATTAAGTATGGATCATGTAAATAAAAAAATATTTGAAACCAAAATATATTTAAAATATTAAAATAAAACTAATTAAGATATAAGTTTGATTTTATTAATTGTTATTAAAAATAAAATAAAATTTAAGGTAAATAAAATTAGATTTTTAGTTATACTAATGGTTTTTATTTTGATTAAAATGAAAAAAAATATATGAAAAGTCATTGCATTTAACGTGATAAAGTTATTTAAAAAAATAAAAAAAAATGAGAAAAAAGATAAATAGGCATGGAAGCGTGTCCTTAACTCTCTCTCCTCTTTTTTTTTTTTGTATATACTAGTGTTGGGCCCGTGCATTGCACGGAAGGATAAATTTTTTGTTAGAATATTGAACCGAGTTAAAATGAAACGTAATTTCTCTGTTAACAGTTAATGAAATACAATGTGAAAAACGAATGTATTTTCATAAGTGGTTAACTTGCATATATTCTTAATCGTTTGTTGTTATGAGTTTGTGCAATAATATTGGTAATAGTTTTGTATTATATTATTTAAAACTCAAACGACATGTCTCACAACATATTTATCTGACTATTGACTTCAAGACCTCATAGTATTAGTCGATAAAAATAAAGATATGTATATATATCTTATTCCCCTACTTCGAAAAATATGATTGTGGGTTTTGAAAAATATAAACAAACCCTCAGTAAATAAAATAAAATATAAAAAAGTAGTTTTTCAAAGAAACAAAAATATAGTGGAATATCTTTTGTTCAGTTGCAGGTTCCGCCATTGACACCCGACCGTTCGTTTTCTTCTTGTACTCGGATGATACATAGAGAAGCTATATATATTTATAGTGAATGTAGAGAATATTTTAAAATCTTTTATTTTCATTTTCAATTTTACATTTAAATGTAAATATATTAAAAATATGGAAGAATATTTTTATATCTACATCGTTTCTATTTTATTTTCTTTACACTTGGTTAATTTGGAAAGTATTGCGGAATATTTTTATTTTAAAGAATACGATAATTTATTAGTGTATCTCGTTATTTTTTATTTTTTATTCATATCAACCTTCTTTTTTCTTCTTTTAATGCTCGTGAAAAAAAATACGTGTAGATTTTATATCATCAAAAAAAATACGTGTAGATCTTATATTATGCTAATATAAAACACGTGTATATTTTATAAAATAAAATAGATTTTATATTAGCAAAAAAAATAAGGAAGAAAAAAGAGTTTATATTACATCTCATTATGTAAAAAAAATTTATAAATAAAATATGGAAAAAGATTTTATAAAATAAAATATGGAAAAATCATTATGAGATGTAATATAAAAAAATACGGAAGAAAAAAGATTTTATATTACATCTCATTAATATAGATTTAAATGTAAAATCTACATTTAAAATAGATTATATGCTAATATAAAATCTATTTTATAAAATCCTCCCCAAAAAAAAAACAAATGGTTATATTAATAAATGAGTATTCATTCCACAAATAGATGATTATGTGAGATATTGTGCTTGGAAATGTTGTACCAAAGCATTAAGAAATTGTAAATTAAGTAATTGGCTTTAATTAGTTGTAACTTGTGCTTAAAATGTTGTAATTAAGAGTTTTTTATGTCGTTTTTATAATATAGTATAGATATATTGATACTAGGTAACAACACCGTGTCTTGCGCGGCGAATCGAACGATTATTATATGAACGTAAGTACGACGAATAGTGTAATCTATGAAGATGTTATCTTTTAAACTTATCAATAATGTATCGGTAGAAATAAACGTTTGTCGATTTTATAAGTCATCGAACCAAAAAAATCCAATTTGTGAAATCCAAAAAAAAATATTCGAAAATGAAAAGTAGAGATTGGGATGTTTGTTGTTAAAGTTCATCCTAAACATTTTTAAGGTTGCATTAGCAACATGGAAAAATTATACATACATTTCAATCATCAGCGGTTAAAAATATTTCATAAAAATATAATAAAAAAATTACAATATGAAATATATACATAAAATAAATAAAAACATATAAATTAGATTTATAAATCTGACAGTATTGTGTCATCATTAACGCGTGATTCATCTAAACTTTGAGATATAAGCTCAAAGCCATTGACAAACATTTTTATCACATCTTCTTCTAGTTTTTTTACAAAAGTGAAAGTCAAAAAACATATCTTGTACTTAGTTGAAAGTGGTCGGTAATTTCCTTTACTTTCAATAACCTCAAACTTTTTTAGACAATACAAAACACCCTTACTCGATAGATGACGAAACATTGGGATCAAATTCTTATGCACAGATACATGCATTAAAATTTCCTGTAAAAAAGGTGGATAACAAATGAGACAAATTATAAGAAATTGGTAACACAATTGACAATTTCATCATACCTTCATCGATTAGAATCATGTCTAAACTGATCAATTCTCCACCTTTCTTTGTGTTTAAACATTCTCACATTCCACAAATCCGAATTTCGATAATGTAATCATCACGGTCATTTTTCAAGTTGTTTAGAAAAAATACTCCATGACGGTTCAAATCAAATAACAAACAATTATTCAAGCACTTGGAAATAATTACCTTTTCTACAACCTTTGTATAGAGAGAAATTGAATTAAAGTAAATAAAATTATAATTATTAGTAATCATAATTGTTATTTAATTGTATTCAATTGTCATAAGTATTTCATTTATATAATGATAGGTTATAATAAGTTTTTTTTAAATTTTTAACTAGAGTGAATTGTGGATTTGGTCCCTGTCGTTTAGTGATTTCTTTGACCATGGTCCTCATTCTATGTTTATTGTAGATTTGGTCCTTGTGGTATTCAATTTAATTTAGTAATTTTGTATACATGTGTGTTTGTGTGTATAAAAATATTGTTTATATTTTTCTTATCAAAAAAGGACAAAAAATAGGCAAAATGACTAAAATGGTTCTTGATTTAACAAAGTTAATGGAAGTGTTAGTCAGAAGGACCATGACCAAAATAAATTGAATACCACAAGGACCAAATCCACAATAAACATAGAATGAGGACCATGGTCAAAGAAATCACTAAACCATAGGGACCAAATCCACAATTCACTCTTTTAACTATTTAATAAAAATTAATATTAAGGTTCTTTTTAAACAATATGTATAATGGGGGTTTTGTGCAAATAATAATATATGTAATGACTATCATGTAAGAATTGTGTAGATAATAATTAATGAAAACAGTCATGTAAGAATTGTTAGCTTATTCAAAAAGAAAAAAAACTATAGTATATATTTTTCACTTAATATAAGTTTTGATTTATAAACATTGTTAGTTACTAAATAATATATGTTTATTAGATAAATAAAAATTTAAATAATTAATGATAAACATTTAATGTATGACTATTATTTAAAAATAATTCAAAATTCTATAAAAGTTTTGATTTATAAACATTGTTAACTTATTCAAAAAAAAAACTCTATTAAAAAATAAGTTTTGATTTATAAACAATTGTTAGGTTAATATGATTTATAAAGATTGTTACTTATTCAAAATTAAAAAAAAACTAAATTAAAAAAAACTATATTATATATTTTTCACTTAATATAAGTTTTGATTTATAAACATTGTTAGTTACTAAATAATATATGTTTATTAGATAAATAAAAGTTATATCATTAACGCGTGATTCAGCTAAACTTTGAGATATAAACTCAAAGCCATTGACAAACATTTTTATCACATCTTCTTCTAGTTTTTTTTTTACAAAAGTGAAAGTCAAAAAACATATCTTGTACTTAGTTGAAAGTGGTCGGTAATTTCCTTTACTTTCAATAACCTCAAACTTTTTTAGACAATACAAAACACCCTTACACAATAGATGACGAAACATTGGGATCAAGTTCTTATGCACAGATATATGCATTAAGATTTCCTGTAAAAAATGTGGATAACAAATGAGACAAATTATAAGAAATTGGTAACACAATTGTCAATTTATCATACCTTCATCGATTAGACTCATGTCTAAACTGATCAATTCTCCACCTTTCTTTGTGTTTAAACATTCTCACATTCCACAAATCCGAACTTTGATAATGTAATCATCACGGTCATTTTTCAAGTTGTTTAGTAAAAAATACTCCATGACGGTTCAAATCAAATAACAAATAATTATTCAAGCACTTGGAAATAATTACCTTTTCTACAACCTTTGTATAGAGAGAAATTGGATTAAAGTAAATAAAATTATAATTATTAGTAATCATAATTGTTATTTAATTGTATTCAATTGTCATAAGTATTTCATTTATATAATGATAGGTTATAATAAGTTTTTTTTTTTAATTTTTAACTATTTAATAAAAATTAATATTAAGGTTCTTTTTAAACAATATGTATAATGGGGTTTTGTGCAAATAATAATATATGTAATGACTATCATGTAAGAATTGTGTAGATAATAATTAATGAAAACAGTCATGTAAGAATTGTTATCTTATTCAAAAAGAAAAAAAAAACTATATTATATATTTTTCACTTAATATAAGTTTTGATTTATAAACATTGTTAGTTACTAAATAATATATGTTTATTAGATAAATAAAAGTTTAAATAATTAATGATAGACATTTAATGTATGACTATTATTTAAAAATAATTCAAAATTCTATAAAAGTTTTGATTTAAAAATATTGTTAGCTTATTAAAAAAAAAAAAAAACTCTATTAAAAAATAAGTTTTGATTTATAAACAATTGTTAGGTTAATATGATTTATAAAGATTGTTAGATTATTTAAAAAGAAAAAAAAAACTCTATTAAATATTGTTCACTTAATATAAGTTATGATTTATAAACATTGTTAGTTAGTAAATAATATATGATTATCAGATAAATAAGAATTGTGATTTATAAAGTTTTTTTTAATGATTTTTATATATCTTAAAATGAAAAATGAAAAGTTTTAATAATTAATGATAGGCATTTAACGTATGACTATTATTTAAAACTAATTCAAAATTCTAGAAAATTAGATAAATACTAAGTAAATGCTCTCCTTAACTCTCTCTCCTTTTCCTTCTTTTATATATATATATATAGAGGGTCATTCATTTGCTAACCAAACTATTGGTGCTAACCATGCTAACACATCTAAACCGTTGATTATTTAGATCAATGGTTAACAATTAATGATAATTTTAATTTTATAAAAAAAACTAAAAACGTTATGAAATTAATGTGCATAACCGCATAGGGTCAAAATTGTAATTTTGTATATCCATTCATTAAATAAACACAAAAGAAATAAGCTAAAAATTAGGGCAATTTTAAATTACCCCACAAATTTCTCTAACAGTTTCATCTTCTCCACAAATTCTCTCTGAAAATTACTGAAAACAATCGATAAAAACCACCAATTTCATCTCTAATGGCGGATCCACTTCACTCCCCACCCTCCCCACCACCACCTCACCCAAAACCTCCCACTTCGCCCGCCGGAAAATCACCCAACAAACGGAAGAACACCACCGCCGCCGGCGGTCCAAACGGAAGAACACAACTCGGCCGCCATGGCCGTCGGTACCGTCGAAGATACCGCCACCAGCAAACGAAAGGTGATCGCACAAGATGTCAATGTCGAAGACATCGAAGTATTTCAAAACCCAACAAATTTCAAAACCCATCAAAACGATTTTATTTCGATAAATTGTACAATCTTATGGTTTTTTTGTTTGGAGTCCCATTCTTCTGGAATTTTGAATGTTAAATAATGCAACTTATGGATTCAAATAGTAATTATTATGGTGCATATATGCATTGTTATGTATTTGTGGATGGTCTCTGCATATGAGCATGTTTTATTGAAAATTGAAAGTGCATGTATACATTGTTATGGATTTCTGCATATAGACATGGAAAATAAGTTGTTGATTTTTGCACATAGATAACTACTTTTATAATTTTGTATATGCATACGTGCATTGTTTGGTAATTGTGCATATGGGAATATGGTAAGAAGTTATCATTAGGAGTTGTGCATATGAGCATATGTTCATTCAGTTTGAAAGTTATTGGATGTTTAAAATTAGGTAGAAGATATGTAACATCCCCCGTCCCCGTGGTCCGGAACGGGTGATGTCACATACGAGACTTAACATAATTACACAACCAAATCAGAGCTACTAATAAACTCTAAACATATATTACAATCCAAAATCTTATACTTCAAAAGATTTTATAAACTTAGAACGTTTATATAATAATGCGATTCTAAGAACTCCAAAATAACACGCTCGATCTCAAGTCCCGTCCCCGTAAACGTCACTTCGAACCTGCCGTGTCAGAAAACAAAAACACGGCTGAGCACAGGGCTCAGTGAATGGATTATAATATAAATTCGTAAATAATAATAAAAACATCGATAACGAAGCGGAAGACTTAAAAATTCATTCGATGAAAGTTCTTGAAATTCAAGTTCATAACAAAAGAGATGTTCAGTAATTTTCAAAGACAATAATTTCAAGAACAATTCACACTTTAATTTCAAAACGTAATATAATTAAAGTCCGTCAATTCCTGTTGTTGTGTTCGTGGGGTGGCCAAACCACACGAACTGGGTCGGCATGTGGGCACACACAACGGATCCCCCGTGAATTTAACCACGGTCACATATTATGTGGGTAAAATCTAGAATCGATTCATCCGCCCTGGAGCCAACAAAGTCAGCCAAGTCCTCCCAGAGTGGGTTCACGTAAGCCACATAGGCTTAACTCTGGTGGACCGTCATCTGCAGGACGCTATGACAACAAAGCCGCCATAGAAGGCATCCCAAATAATGTGCCCATTTATTGGGTTCTTCTAAAATCAATGAAAACTAAACATATGCCACTTACCCATATGGCGATCACAGAAATTATATTCTATATACTTCACATTTTTTTCATAAACAATCTCATACGAGACACATTTTAATAAAACATCAAAATGTTCAAACAATTGATTCAATAAACCAAATCAATGTGTATGTGTGTGTGTATAATTCCACATTTGTTGATCACGTTCGATTGATCAATCACAAGGTGGTGAACCACCTTTAGGAAGGGTCAACTACAACAAATAGTTGCCCACGATTCAAAAGAAATGAAATCCATACCTTAACCAAATTGAGACGTAACACGCGAGACTGAAGACGAACTTTAACCCGTTCGATTGCCTATTTAAACCACCAATTATTAATAATCGCATAACCTAAAACTCAATGGTTATATTATAAGCTTAAGCACGGATTTTATTCACGTAGACATTAAACCGATCACTTGGTGTGCGGTTAAACATCTAGATACAAATATCACCATTTTGATTCTAAACTTTACCCGTTTGTAATTTTGACAAAAACAAACATTCCTATACATATACATGATTATAACTTTGTATTATATAATCATAATCTACCAACCAACTTTAACTACCCTAACTTACCAACTTAAATAACTTAAGAAGAAATTTATACCTCTAAGAAGGGTTCGTCGCGTAGATTCCGAATATGTAGTTATTTCGTCGATTACTTCAACGGATCGTAAGATAATCTAGAGAGAAGTTATTTGAAAGTTTAGAGAGAGAGAGATGAGAGAGAGACGGTGAAAGGGACGATATCTTGTTGTTGTTGTTTTAATTTTTTTTTTTTTTTTTTTATATATATATATATAGTTTTAATAATAGTTTAGATAAATGACGGTTTTAACCCGTAACTATCTTTAGTTGTCATTTTTAATTAAGGTTCAATTCGGGTAAGAATAATTATACTTTTTTTTTTTTTTTTAACCGAGTCTTACAATTATTCCCCCCTTAAAAAGAGATTTCGTCCCCGAAATCAAACTTAGACAGAAAACTTACATCGATTAAGGAACTCGGGGTACTCCCGTCGCATGTGCTCCTCAGTTTCCCATGTCGCCTCACGTTCAGAATGATTTTTCCATAGAACTTTTACGAAAGGAATCACTCTCTTTCGTGTACCTCTCTCATCACGATCAATAATCGCTTCAGGTTCCTCGCGATAAGAAAAATCAGGTTCTATACGTTCCAAGGGATATTCAATGACGTATAAGGGATGATAGTTGTACCCTCGAAGTGAAGATACATGGAACACATTATGTATTTGGGATAATTGCGGCGGTAGGGCTAACCGGTAAGCCACAACGCCAACCCTTTCCAGAATTTCGAAGGGACCAATATATCTCGGGCTCAACTTTCCTTTTAGACCGAAACGTCTGATACCGCGAGTTGGGGAAACTTTCAAGAAAACTTTATCTCCCGGTTGGAACTCGATAGGTCGTCGTCGCTTGTCGGCGTAGCTCTTTTGACGAGCCTGAGACTCTTTCATCATTTGACGCGCAATTTCGACCTTCTCGGTAGTAACTTGTACCAGTTCTGGGCCTTCAAGAATACGTTCTCCAACTTCATTCCAACAAGTCGGTGTTCGACATTTTCGGCCATAAAGTGCTTCATACGGGGCCATGTCGATACTTGACTGCCAACTATTATTATAGGAGAACTCTATTAAGTACAAATAACTATCCCAACTTCCATGCCATTCCATCGCACATGCTCGGAGCATATCCTCCAGTGTTTGAATCGTACGTTCAGATTGCCCATCAGTTTGCGGATGAAAGGCTGTACTAAAATTCAAACGTGTGCCCCAAGCTTTATGTAAACCTTCCCAAAATCGAGATGTAAAACGTGGGTCTCGATCGGAGGTAATTGATACAGGAGTGCCATGGAGACGTACAATCTCACGTTGGAATACTTCTGTCAATTTATCAATTGACCATGTTTGTCGAATAGGAAGAAAATGAGCCGATTTTGTCAGTCGATCAACCACTACCCAAATTGCATCGTGTTTCAAGGTCGTGCGGGGTAGTCCAACTACAAAATCCATAGTTACGTGTTCCCATTTCCATATCGGGATGTTCAGCGATTGAAGAAGACCACCCGGACGTTGATGTTCACTTTTAACTTGTTGACAAGTGAGACAACGAGCTACAAAATCGGTGATATCTCGTTTCATTCCAACCCACCAGTAATGGGTCTGTAAGTCGCGATACATTTTTGTTGTACCCGGGTGAACGGAAAACATAGATTTGTGAGATTCGGTCATAATCTGATCTTTAAGCTCCGAGTTATTCGGAACACAAAGACGATCCCGAAACCACAACACGTGATCATCATCGATCCTGAATTCCGAACTAACATTCTCTTTTGCTTGCTGGAAGTTCACCCACAATTCAACGTCGTCTTGTTGGGCTTCTTTTATCCGAGAAATTAGAGTCGGTTCTACCATCAGATTCGATAGAATTTCTGTTTGTGAACTCGGATAGATTTCTAGTCCGAACCGTTCAATCTCCAAAGCTAACTCTGTAGGAACAAGTAACGAGGAAACCTGTCCCACAACTTTACGACTTAAAGCATCGGCGACTACATTAGCCTTACCCGGATGATACTGTATATGAACATCGTAATCCTTTAGAAGTTCGAGCCACCTCCGTTGACGCATATTTAACTCTTTTTGAGTAAATATATATTTAAGGCTCTTGTGGTCGGTGAAAACTTCACATGTTTCACCGTACAAATAATGACGCCAAATTTTAAGTGCGAAGATAACCGCAGCCAATTCGAGATCGTGAGTCGGATAATTGACCTCATAAGGCTTTAATTGACGTGATGTATATGCAATCACTCTACCGTTTTGTATAAGAACACAACCGAGACCATTCTTTGAAACATCACTGTAAACTTGAAAATTGTCGCTGCCAGATGGTTATACAAGAACATGCGCGGTAACCGATCGATGCTTCAATTCCTCGAAACTGGATTCTTGTTCGGAACCCCAATTGAATTTGACTCCTTTTCGGAGTAATCGGGTTAACGGTAGAGATATTTTAGAAAATCCTTCAACGAATCGTCTATAATAACCGGCCAGACCCAGAAAACCATGAATTTCAGATACGTTCGTAGGTCGAGGCCATTTAGTGACGGTTTCAATCTTCGTTGGATCGACTTTGACACCTTCCGCAGAGATTACGTGTCCGAGAAAAGATACTTGATCAAGCCAGAATTCACATTTGGAACGTTTTACGTATAACTTTTTCGTTCGAAGAGTTTCCAAAACGATGTGAAGATGTTGATCATGTTTCTCTCTTGACTTTGAATATATCAATATGTCATCAATAAACACGATAACAAAGTCGTCGAGATAATCTTTGAAAACCCGATTCATAAGATCCATAAAGACCGTTGGAGCATTAGTTAGCCCGAAAGGCATTACTAAGAATTCGTAGTGCCCATAGCGAGTTCTAAATGCGGTTTTCGGAATATCACAATCTCGGATACGAAGTTGATGGTACCCGGACCGAAGATCAATTTTGGAAAAGTATCGTGCCCCTTGTAATTGATCGAACAGATCGTCGATTCTCGGCAACGGATACTTGTTACGGATCGTTACTTTATTAAGCTCCCGGTAATCAATACAAAGACGCATCGTACCGTCTTTCTTTTTAACAAAGAGAACCGGAGCTCCCCAGGGTGAAACGCTGGGTCGAATGAAACCTTTCTTTAATAAATCATCGAGTTGAGTTTTGAGTTCCTTCATTTCAGTTGGAGCCATTCGGTAGGGATCCTTAGAAATAGGAGAAGCTCTCGGAACTAGATCGATGGTAAATTCGACTTCCCGAACTGGTGGTATACCCGGTAAATCGTCGGGAAACACATCAAGATATTCGGAAACAACAGGTACGGGTGCAGATGTAGGGATTATCTGTTCGGGATCTTGTAACGAGGCCAGAAAACCTTCATTACTTTGTCAAGTATACTGGTGCACCGTAATAGAAGTTAAAGCGCTAACATCTTCTTTTGGAGTACCTCCTTGGAAGATTGCCTCTGGTTTGTCAACATCTCCAAATAATATTTGCTTGGCGTTACAGTCTATAGTTGCATGGTGGTGTGACAACCAGTCCATACCCAATATTAATTGAAAGTGGGACATATGCATTGGAAGTAGAGTGACCTCCCGTATGCGATCTCCAACAATTAACGGACAATTTGAAAATCGAGTTAACACACAGATTGAACCACCCATTGGGGTAGATATTACGACTGGACATTCGGTGGTTTGTTCATAAGGTTTTAACCGGGATTCTAATTGTTCAGAAACAACAGAGTGTGTTGCTCCGGTATCAAACAAGGCATAAACAGATAAATCATTTAAGTTAACATGGCCTGAAATCATACCCGCTTGAGATTTGTCGCCAGGTAATGCAAATACTCGCCCACTAGTAGTCGCTTGTTTTCCTTTTCCTTTTCCAGCTTTAGGACAATCTCTGGCCATATGCCCTTGTTCTTGACAATTAAAACACGAACCGGTCATCTTTAGACACGGACCCGGCCGATGTCGAAGATTGCACTGATCACAAATATTAATTGGACTTGAAACATTTTGACTCCCCCTGTTAGAAAACACTGGAAGTCGTGGCGTGAATTGACTTGAACTTTTATATGGTTTAATGTTCGACTTTGACTTTAGAAAACGAGGGTTGCCTTGGAAAGATTCAGGTCCACGTTTCTTATTGTCAACGCGTGAAGTTAACTGTTGTTGTTGTGACCGATCAATATTCTTCGCTGCGTCGGCCACTTCAGTAACGGTATTAAAAGGAAGATTCAAGAGACTATCCTTATACTTCGAGTTAAGTGTCCATTTAAACTTATTGGCTTGTTGCGCTTGTGTGCATGCGGTATTTCCTGCAAAACGAGAAAACTTAAGAAAACGAGCCATGTAGTCGGCAACGGTTTCTTCCTCGCCTTGTTGGATCGTTGAATAGTCTTGCACATAAGCATCGCGATCTGCCGCCGTAAAATACTGATTGAAGAAAAATTCTTTGAAGTTATCCCAAGATAAGTTCTTAACAGATGGGTCAGTTTGAACGCAAGCTTCCCACCAATTGTTCGCTTCTTTCTCAAACTTGTAAGTAGCCAAGCGGACCCTGTACTGATCTGGAATATCTAAGACATTAAAAATCTTTTCGATGTGCCGAATCCAGTGTTCAGCATCTACTGAATCTACGACCATTGAGAAAGATTGAGGTTTCTGTTTATTAAACCTCTCTAGCCATGTATGCATTTCTCCCGTTGGATTACCCGAACTTGATCCGGGATTTCCAATATTTGATGTAGGACCAGAATTTGGATTTGGATTTGTATTCGGATTTGGAGGAAGATTTTGTGCCGTCTGTCGCATAGCCTGGATGGCTTGTTCAAGATATGCAGGCATCATACTTGACATGGTTTGACGGACCACATCAGCAATATTAGGTTCACTAGTACCGCGCACTGGGTTGGGAATTGGGTTACCCTCATGTTGAGATCTAGACTTGCGCGGGCGACCACGTCTCGACATTCTAATACAGAACAACATCAAGATCAGAATTCAAAACAGTTACGGATTGAAAATCGTTAAATAGAATTAAATTCTAGTCTACCCATTCTAATGTCTACCCAATTCTCACAAGTCAAACCTATTTAATCTACAAGTCGTAACCTAAGCTCTGATACCATATTTGTAACATCCCCCGTCCCCGTGGTCCGGAACGGGTGATGTCACATACGAGACTTAACATAATTACACAACTAAATCAGAGCTACTAATAAACTCTAAACATATATTACAATCCAAAATCTTATACTTCAAAAGATTTTATAAACTTAGAACGTTTATATAATAATGCGATTCTAAGAACTCCAAAATAACACGCTCGATCTCAAGTCCCGTCCCCGTAAACGTCACTTCGAACCTGCCTTGTCAGAAAACAAAAACACGGCTGAGCACAGGGCTCAGTGAATGGATTATAATATAAATTCGTAAATAATAATAAAAACATCGATAACGAAGCGGAAGACTTAAAAATTCATTCGATGAAAGTTCTTGAAATTCAAGTTCATAACAAAAGAGATGTTCAGTAATTTTCAAAGACAATAATTTCAAGAACAGTTCACACTTTATTCAAAACGTAATATAATTAAAGTCCGTCAATTCCTGTTGTTGTGTTCGTGGGGTGGCCAAACCACACGAACTGGGTCGGCATGCGGGCACACACAACGGTTCCCCCGTGAATTTAACCACGGTCTCATATTATGTGGGTAAAATCTAGAATCGATTCATCCGCCCTGGAGCCAACAAAGTCAGCCAAGTCCTCCCAGAGTGGGTTCACGTAAGCCACATAGGCTTAACTCTGGTGGACCGTCATCTGCAGGACGCTATGACAACAAAGCCGCCATAGAAGGCATCCCAAATAATGTGCCCATTTATTGGGTTCTTCTAAAATCAATGAAAACTAAACATATGCCACTTACCCATATGGCGATCACAGAAATTATATTCTATATACTTCACATTTTTTTCATAAACAATCTCATACGAGACACATTTTAATAAAACATCAAAATGTTCAAACAATTGATTCAATAAACCAAATCAATGTGTATGTGTGTGTGTATAATTCCACATTTGTTGATCACGTTCGATTGATCAATCACAAGGTGGTGAACCACCTTTAGGAAGGGTCAACTACAACAAATAGTTGCCCACGATTCAAAAGAAATGAAATCCATACCTTAACCAAATTGAGACGTAACACGCGAGACTGAAGACGAACTTTAACCCGTTCGATTGCCTATTTAAACCACCAATTATTAATAATCGCATAACCTAAAACTCAATGGTTATATTATAAGCTTAAGCACGGATTTTGTTCACGTAGACATTAAACCGATCACTTGGTGTGCGGTTAAACATCTAGATACAAATATCACCATTTTGATTCTAAACTTTACCCGTTTGTAATTTTGACAAAAACAAACATTCCTATACATATACATGATTATAACTTTGTATTATATAATCATAATCTACCAACCAACTTTAACTACCCTAACTTACCAACTTAAATAACTTAAGAAGAAATTTATACCTCTAAGAAGGGTTCGTCGCGTAGATTCCGAATATGTAGTTATTTCGTCGATTACTTCAACGGATCGTAAGATAATCTAGAGAGAAGTTATTTGAAAGTTTAGAGAGAGAGAGATGAGAGAGAGACGGTGAAAGGGACGATATCTTGTTGTTGTTGTTTTAATTTTTTTTTTTTTTATATATATATATATATAGTTTTAATAATAGTTTAGATAAATGACGGTTTTAACCCGTAACTATCTTTAGTTGTCATTTTTAATTAAGGTTCAATTCGGGTAAGAATAATTATACTTTTTTTTTTTTAACCGAGTCTTACAAGATAACTTCTATATTAACTTGATAGACATCAAATTTTAATTTAAAAATATTACATTTAAAAAATAGATAATTACCATAACAAACTTCTCAAAATATGGAATGAGATTGGATGGGGCGTGAATTGGTAAATACCAATATTGCCCTTTGATATTTAAAATCATTAATCGCATGACATAATCTCTAGGAAGCTTTTGATTGGTCGAAAATTGGTTAGCACGGTTAACACCAATGTCGTGGTTAGCAAATGAAGAGGACCCTATATATATATATAAATATATATATATTGATTGTTAGCTTATTCAAAAAAAAAAAAAACTCTATTAAAAAATAAGTTTTGATTTATAAACAATTTTAGGTTAATATGATTTATAAAGATTGTTAGGTTCTTCAAAAAGAAAAAAAAAACTTTATTAAAAAAACTCTATTAAATATTGTTCACTTAATATAAGTTATGATTTATAAACATTGTTAGTTTGTAAATAATATATGATTATTAGATAAATAAGAATTGTGATTTATAAAGTTTTTTTAATGATTTTTATATATCTTAAAATGAAAAATGAAAAGTTTTAATAATTAATGATAGACATTTAATGTATGACTATTATTTAAAAATAATTCAAAATTCTAGAAAATTAGATAAATACTAGGGAAGTGCTGTCATTAACTCTCTCTCCTCTTCTTTCTTTTATATATATATATATATATATATATATATATATATTGATATTGATGTTAGCTTATTCAAAAAAAAAATCTATTAAAAAATAAGTTTCGATTTATAAACAATTGTTAGGTTAATATGATTTATAAAGATTGTTAGGTTATTCAAAAAGACAAAAAAAACTCTATTAAAAAAAACTCTATTAAATATTGTTCACTTAATATAAGTTATGATTTATAAACATTGTTAGTTAGTAAATAATATATGATTATTAGATAAATAAGAATTGTGATTTATAAAGTTTTTTTTAATGATTTTTATATATCTTAAAATGAAAAATGAAAAGTTTTAATAATTAATGATAGACATTTAATATATGACTATTATTTAAAAATAATTCAAAATTCTAGAAAATTAAATAAATATTAAGGAAGTGTTATTCTTAACTCTCTCTCCTCTTCCTTCTTTTATATATATATTTTTTGAATGGTTAAGTCCATAAACTATTTTTTTGAATGAAAAAACGATTAAACTTTCTCATTTTGAATGATTAAGTCCCTCAACTATTTTTTTGAACGAAAAAACCATTAAACTTTCTAATTTTGAATGATTAAGTCCTTCAACATTTTTTTTGAATAAATAAATCATCGAACTTCTAAAAATTGGTTACCTTTTTTTAAAAATATCTGGAACTGACGATGAAGGTTTTAAAGTAAAAACTAATCAAAATCAGTTTTACCTTTCTCAAATTATACGCCATTAAAACCCCTCATAGACAATCGTATCGCTCTGTCTCGTCTCTCCCCATTGCCCTTACATTGTCCGTTCTCCATATCACCTAACACGTTGTTGCTCCTAGCATCGATCTCCCTCTTTTTGATCTATTTTTTATTTATCAAAAGAGGAAGAATCAAAATATAATCGGTTCCATGTAGTGTTTTTTTGGGTTAAAATGATGTAAGTAACCAATTTTTAAAAGTTCGATGATTTAATTTATTGAAAAAAAAAATATGCAGGGACTTAATCATTCAAAATTGGAAAATTTAATGGGTTTTTCATTCAAAATGAGAAAGTTTAATGGTTTTTTCATTCAAAAAAATAGTTCAGGGACTTACTCATTCAAAATAAGAAAGTTTAATGGTTTTTTCATTCAAAAAATTAGGTTAGGGACTTAACCATTCAAAATGAAATATTTGTTGGGTTTTTATGAACTTTTCCCTAAAATGAAAAATGGAATAGTTTGTTAGGTTTTTAAAACTTTCCCCATTAATTATTAAAACTTTTCATTTTTCATTTTAGGGAAAAGTTCATAAAAACCCAACAAACTATTCCATTTTGAATGGTTATGTCCTTAAACTAATTTTTTGAATGAAAAAAACATTAAACTTTCTCATTTTGAATGAGTAAGTCCCTGAACTATTTTTTTGAATGAAAAAATCATTAAACTTTCTCATTTTGAATGAAAAAACCATTAAATTTTCCAATTTTGAATGATCAAGTTCCTGCATATTTTTTTTCAATAAATTAAATCATCGAACTTTTAAAATTGGTTACTTACATCATTTTAACCAAAAAAACTACATGGAACCGATTATCTTTTGATTCTTCCTCTTTTGATAAATAAAAAATAGATCAAAAAGAGGGAAATCGATGTCAGGAGCAACAACGTGTTAGGTGATATGGAGAACGAACAATGTAAGGGCAATGGGGAGAGGCGAGGCGGAACGATACGATTGTCTATGAGGGGTTTTAATGGCGTGTAATTTGAGAACAGTAAAACTGATTTCGATTTGTTTTTACTTTAAAACCTTCATCGTCAGTTCCAGGTATCTTTAAAAAAGGTAACCAATTTTTAGAATTTCGATGGTTTATTTATTCAAAAAAAATGTTGAGAGACTTAATCATTCAAAATTAGAAAGTTTAATGATTTTTTCGTTCAAAAAAATAGTTCAGGGACTTAATCATTTAAAATGAGAAAGTTTAATGGTTTTTCATTCAAAAAAATAGTTCAGGGACTTAACCATTCAAAATATGATAGTTTATTGGGTTTTTTTGAACTTTTCTCTAATTAATGATAGGCATTTAATGTATGACTATTATTTAAAAATAATTCAAAATTCTAGAAAATTAGATAAATACTAAGGAATTGCTCTCCTTAACTCTCACTCCTCTTCCTTCTTATATATATATATATATATATATATATATATATATATATATATATATATATATATATATATATATTGATGTTAGCTTATTCAAAAAAAACTCTATTAAAAAATAAGTTTTGATTTATAAACAATTGTTAGGTTAATATGATTTATAAAGATTGTTAGGTTATTCAAAAAGAAAAAAAAACTCTATTAAATATTGTTCACTTAATATAAGTTATGATTTATAAACATTGTTAGTTAGTAAATAATATATGATATTTAGATAAATAAGAATTGTGATTTATAAAGTTTTTTTTAATGATTTTTATATATCTTAATGTTAGATCACAAATTTATTGAATTCAAGATCATCAAGTCTGAAGACTGAAACCTGAAGTCAAAGCTGCAAAGTCAATTCTCAATAAAAGTCTAGGTCATTTTGTAATAAAAAGTCAAAGTTAATTTTGTGTATTTTGTTTTCCCTAAATAGGTATATGGTTATTTAGGTTGCTAGGGTTGTGAGGGCAAGGTGAGTGCAAAAATAGAAAACAGCAGCCGTCCTGCACAAGAACTTGAGAGAGAGAGCTTAGAGAGAGAAAGTCCTTCAAGAGAGATTTGTAATCGTTTGATTGTGAATCAAATAATGTTTGATTAATCTCTTGTTGTGATTATTTGTTTTGATTGATAAGAACTTGATTTGCAGGGAATATCAATTGGTATCAGAGCAAATCCAGATTGAAATAAAAAAGGAATACATTGGTCGACACTGTGTCATCAATATCAGATACATTTTTGAATTTGAGGTTGAAATTCGAGTTGTATTTTCTTGATTTCTGTTCGATTTGAGTATTAGATTGAGATTGTATTGGTTTATTCGAGTATTGCACTGTAATCGATAGGATTTTTGATGATTTTGGAGTTTTTGGTTTTCACGAGTTCACGTGCACTGTTTCATTGATCGATTCATACTTAGAGTGTTTGTTTTTGAAATTAGTTGATTGTAATATGTTCTAGATGTATTTGTGGTCTTATTGTCAAAGTTTGGGTTTGCAAATCGAAGTCTAGATAAGTTTTTGGGTGATTCAGGGTCGATTTTCGAAGTAAAAGTGAAGAACTCGCAAGTGTGTTCAAGAACTCGCAGAGGACGAAGAATTCGCAGAAAGCTTCAAAGGATTCGCAGATCCTTTTATTTAGAATTCTCTTTGTGCTTGTTTTTCTAAATTTGCTTAAGTGTGAAATTCGCAGGCTTGAAGTTTGCGAATTCTTTGAGTTTCGCAGGACTCTGTGTTGAGAATCCTTAGGATTCGCAGAAGTCCTTTGTGCTTAGAATTTTAAGAAATTCGCAGTTATCAAAGTTTTCGAAAATATTGCTAAGGATAGGATTCGCAGGTGTGAGTTTTGCGAAAACTAAAGGTTTCGCAGGTGTAAGCATTGCGAAATCCTAAGGATTCGCAGTGTGTCTTGGGAATTCTGAGTGTTCGCGAATTCTGAGTGATCTTCAGTGTAGCTTGCGAATTCTTTATGTGTTCGAGTATCTTGCGAATTCCTTACCATTTTAGTGTTGATTGCGAATTTCTTGGTCTTATCCTGTACATTGCGAATTCTATACTCGGTGTGTTTAGAAATTTCATTTCTGAATCTTATTCTCAGTGTTATTCAGTATTCTTTTGATTTTATCTGGACTAACGGTCATTTTCAAGTTTCTTATTGCATATTTTTCAAATGAGGATGACATCAAGAGAAGCTCTCGCTATTGGAACAGATGTAAATCCACCGGTACTTTTCAGAGGAGAGTACGAACAATGGAAAAATCAGTTCCTGGATTTCATTGACAGACATGAATTAGGGGATCATATCAGAATATCTCTTAGAGAAGGAAACATGAAAACTCCAACAAGGATTTATGATTATTTTAAACAGGGATCAATGGAAAGAGTAAAAGGAGAGTATCCATTATCACCTGATGAGTATTCAGACGAGCAAAGAACGAGATATGAAGCTGACAGTTTAGCCAAAACGTTTATATTGCAAGGACTTTCAGATAAGATTTCAAAAGAGATTTCTATAAGTTTAGAAAGCAAAAAGCCACAGGAAAACAGTTGTGGGAACAAATTGAGAAGATGATGACAGGACCAAAGATGTCTTCAAGAGTAAAGTTTCTGGAAATTGAGAATTCTGAGCTAAAAGGAAAGATTTCTGCCTTGGAAGCTAAAATCCAGAAACAATATTCTGTTGAGAACAATGAGAAGAAATTTAAGGATTTGAAGAGTGCATATGCTAATCTCTATAAGAAGATTTCTGATCGGAAAGATGTTAATGCTAAGCTTCAAAAAAAAAATCTGATTTGGAGCAAAAGCTTGCCAAAGACAAATCTATTTTTGAAAAGAACAGATCAGATTTTGAGACTGAAAAGAAATCATTTGCAAAGAAGTTCTTAGACTTTTCCAGAAAGAGTTTTGAAGAGAAAGAAGAGACAACACACTTGTGCTTGATGGGTCAGATGGAGATGGAAACCGAAGTTGATTCTGATGAAGAGGATAACGAAGAGGTATGTAATATGACTGAATCGGATTTTTTGAATCAAATGCATGCTATGATGACTAAACTCCAAGAATTAGAGTCTAAACTTAAGCGTGAAAAAGGTGTCATTAATGATAAAAATCAATCTATACATAAACTTAGCAATGATATTGCTGAGAAAAATGTATTGATTGAAGCGTTGCATAAAAACATTGACACTAGCGCGAAAGAGAAGACTATAATTCATAAAGAGTTATCTGAAACTGTTTCAAAATATAGATTGTGTGAGTTTGAACTTCTGGCTATTTCATATTGATTTTCATTGTATTTATATTTATATTCATGATTGTATTGATTCGATTCTAATGAACATTTTACATTTAATGAAAGTGAAAGGTGTATTTTTTTTTAATAAAATATTTTTATCACATTACTTTAAAATTACAATTTAATCCAAAAATTGGATGGCAAATGTCGCATTTTTAGCTCACAAACTTTTTTAATCTTCAAGGCATTCCCCCTCCTTTCATATATGCCATTACCTCATTCCGATATTTATACCATTTGATGATGCCATGTGAAGCGCCAGAAATACATGAAGTGTATGGCTAACCCTATAACGAAAGTTTCGTAAGGTTCCTTTATATATTTATATTGATATCAATTTCCAAGTCATACCCCCTCGTTTTATATATTGAACTATATTTTCCAATATTTTTCCTTCTTATCAATATTGGATAACCAAATTCAACCACAATTTGAGAATACTAAATTATCACCGCCATGTTAATACATTAAAGCCTTCATTCATAGACTTATATTTTTCTTATTAATGTATGATAACCCAAACTCAACGACAATTGATGATTTGAAATTGCTAATTTCTCATTGTGGCATTTTAATATCTCATAACCTTCCTTTATATATTTAATTATTTATAGTGATATTGATTTTCAATTTATCGCCCTCCTTTTATATACACAACTATATTTTTTTCTAATATTTATCTTTCCCATCAACGTGGAATAAACCAAACTCAACCACAACTCATGATTTGAGCATACTGAGTTTTCATTATATCATGTTAATACCTTGTAGTTTTTATTTATATATTCATCGATTTATAAGCATTGTTAGTTTACCAAAAAAACAAAAACAATTAGATGTATATATTGGTTGTTTAATTATTTAATTTATATATTGATGTTAAAATCATTAAACTTTGGTTCAAATCATTTTAAAATAAACCAAAAAAGATTTAACTTCATCATTAAACTTAGGTTTACTTATATTTTGTCAAACACCATTTCACATTTTTCAACAACATCAATCAACCCTTTATATACATATCTTCATTATCTAACTTTCCATCTTCTACCAATGTGGGACAACCTAAACAATATCAATGTTCCATCTGTTAACAAAGACAACATTTTAAAGAAAAAAAATCAAAATTATGAGAAATTAGATAAATAACAATGAAGCTTCTCGTTGTGCCATGTCATCCTCCTATGGTTTTTATTCATTGATTTATAAGCATTGTTAGTTTACCAAAAAAACAAAAACAATTAGATGTATATATTGGTTGTTTAACGATTTAATTTGTATATTGATGTTAAAATCATTAAACTTTGGTTCAAATCATTTTAAAATAAAGCAAAAAAGATTTAACTTTATTATTAAACTTGGGTTTAACCATATTTTGTCAAACACCATTTCACTTTTTTCAACAACATCAATCAACCCTTTATATACACATCTTTATTACCTAATTTTCCATCTTCTACCAATGTGGGACAAACTAAACAATACCAATGTTCCATCTCTTAACAAATACAACATTTTAAAGAAAAAAATCAAAATTATGAGAAATTAGATAAATAACAATGGAACTTTCTCATCGTGCCATGTCATCCTCCTAAGGTTTTGCTTTTATATATACTAGTGTTGAGCCCGCGCATTTGCGCGGTGACGGTAAATTTTTTAAGGTAGAATTGAATCGAGTTAAAATGAAAGGTAATTAGTTAGTTAACAGTTATTGAAATACAATATAAAAAATGATTGTATTTTCATAAATGATTAACTTGCATATATTCATTATCGTCTATTGTTACAATAAGTTTGTGATGCATCAATAATAATTTTGTTATTATGTTATTTAAAACTCAAGCAACATGTCTTAGAACCATATCACTATTATTAAAAATATTATAAATATGCAAATTATTTTATCAATTTGCAAGCATGGATCGCATTAAGAATCCCAATAGCAAGTTATTATAGTAACCTTTTTCACCATAAAAATAAGATTAATATCAAACTCTATAATTTTGTCATGAATACATCCCCTCTTCTTTAGCTATTATAGCAACTCTTTTACCAGCTTCACACTATCAGCTTCATCGTTCTCCATTGTTGTTGCTTCTTTTTCATGCTTGCTTGTGTTTTTACGGTCATTCTGTTGATCACCAGTTCTGTTCGGATGTTCTCCATCTCCATGGTTTTCATGATCTACATTCCATGAATATTGAAACCTCGAAGCTCAATGGATATCGTTGATCCCTTCTTAAGACCATATCTTATTAGATATCCAGAACCTTTCATTTCAATTTAATGAATTTAGTGTATGGTTCATCAAAGTTACATAAATAACTTTATAACATAATCTACATGACTTTGGCACAAAAAAAAAAAAAATCAAAGATACAATGGACATGAGTCAAACAAATTGAGAAGGAACATGATATGCAAACAAGTGCACCTATTAACATCATGATATTGGCATTTGCACAATAACCTTTAAAAATAATATGAAATTATTAACATTATTTTTTCTAAAATGTTGTATCATCTATAATAAGCATATAAAATTTGGATTAATGGATTTACATGCCCAAAGGCTTCATCAAGGTTATAAGCATTGCACATTGAAGGGTTGGTTACGAAAACGAAAATCCTTTACGGTTGCCCAAAGCATTGCACATTGAAGGGTTAGTTTACGAAAACCACAACGCTTTTTACGGTTGCCCAACTCTTGCTCCCACCTTGTATTGGGCTTAAACAACATATGGACATCATAACCTACAGTCAGATTACATTAAGCCAATTTCCTACGTGGATCCGAAACAACCTAAGCTCATTTGCATAATACATTTGGAAGAACTCCCAAGGACTCAAAACGATTCATAGAAACAAAAAAGTCAAGTGTTTGCCATAAATATTAGCACTTATGTTTACTCAAGAACGTGTTACATGATACATTGTTGAAAGCATATCCATGTAGAAAGCTAGCTCACGACTATTTTGCAAGCTCAATCATTATTATATACAATCTCACGCTTATTTGGCTATAAATGTTTAAACTCATATAATAGTAAATATTATATGAACTTTATATTACACCCTTCAGAGATGGGGTTGTACTCTAAATATGTCTCCCTAGTTTATGTATTTTTAAGTAATTTGGTCATATGATTATAGTCATAACAAATATTGAACATGGTATATTAGCAATCTTCAAGTTGTTGAAGTCGTTTTTATAATAGTTGATAGCTTAACTTAATTTGTATATACATTTGTATAATGGGAGAAAATAATAGTCGTCTCGAGCATTTGAAAAAAAAAATGATATAATAATTAGAACTTACATGAAGTGATATGCTTCTACTGATAGCAACTTGTTCCCTTATTATTTGCATCCGAGTTGACATCTCTCCCAAATGTCTGCATATGCTCTAGATTATAAGTGAAGCAGCAGGCCTTCAAAAAGGTAAAAGACAATCCCAAGAAATAGTATACAAATGTTTTATTAGGAACCGAGCTATAATGCCCCCGACCCATAAGCTTCAAGTCTTAAGGGTCGTTAACCAAACGCTTACTGGGTAAGAGCCTTCTCCCTAACTTACCGGGTAAGAGTCTTCTCCCTCACTTACCGGGTAAGGTCTCAGTCGTTGCTATGTCTCTTAATGTGTGTCATGCTCACCCGAAAGATAAGTGACACCCGGTAAGCACTTACTCGGTAAGAATTTGGTAAACGACCCCTTAGTCAAGGCTATTGAATATCCTAAGATCCCATCTCATCCAAATACATGTGTTTCTAGTTGCAGTTAGGATCATTGACCTTAAAATGTGAATTGCTAAGGATTAAAGTCCTTTTTACAAATACCAGCAATCTCATCAAATTCAAAGTTTTCCGTATATGCACCCCCATTAACCTGCTAGTACCTAACCCCTATAAATGACTTTCAAAATGTGAGGTTTTGGTCATTTAAGATGGTTCATTAGAAGTTGTATTTGGTTTAATGTGCATATGTAATTAGACCTATTAATCGTATTTACTTTACCATATATTATTATCGATAGCAAAGGAGTACATAGAATGAAAAGTTATAGTACTATCATCACATAACAAAACGAAATTATTTTCCCACAATGCACTCTGTACAATAAAACCGGATAAAAGCAATCGAAAACATAGAGTAGATTCAAGAGAACTTACCAAATCATGCTTCAAGTATGTGTCAAACTATATTAAGGCCTCCAAATTCAACAAAAATATGTGCATTTAGTTTCGAACACTCAAAAGCCCAATCAAAAATCCAATTTAACAGTGAGTATCCCACAGATTTAACTTGTACTTACCTCGATATGATCTCAATTAAGTCCGGCCTTGGATTGGTCTGGTTTGGTCCAAAATTTTTTTTATTCATTTAAAATTGTAAATGATTTAAAATGAGAAAAAAACTTAAAATCTAGACTGATTTTAGTTCCGATTTGGCACATTTAATATGGTCATTATAGGTTATCTTTCTTATCAGGCCTATGTATATGTTGCATGCTAAGGAAGCTTATTGACAAACACATTATGACTCAATATGTTTAGCATTATAGCATGCTACAATCTGTCATACTTGGAACACAGTATTAGAGGCATCAATAAGTGTCTCACTGTCACAACCTTGGAAATCAGTCAATCACCTAAGTGCAATCAGTCAATCACCTAAGTAGATTGCACTTACGTTCATATATATGTCCTACACCTAATGCATTTATATTTGGCTTCTTCATAAGAAGCAAAGATCAAAGACTATTTTTTATTTAAATTCGACTTCTAAGAGAAAACACTTCAAATAGAGATCTTACAAACCCGTAATCCCTCATTTTTTTATGATATATTTTGTCCCAAAAGAGAACTATATTTCAGGTTTGAACTTTGAGACAATTTTGATCATCTTGAAATACTTTAATTTTTAAAGGTTGGACAATGGGTAATTCTCCTGTCCAGAAGTTGTTAGAAATTTTTGTGTCAACCTTATAAATTGTAAAATAGATACCTTTTTTGGAAGGGTGTCCTACAGGATATGCCTAAACTAATCTTTTGGCAAATTATGACTGTAAGATATCAACCAAGTGGCTACAATTGTTGTGTACGCCTGGATTCGAACCCTGAGCAGATGGGATATTCCACCACATCCCCCAGGGCCTTAACCAGTATGGCACAACCCTTGTGGTTGTAAAGTAGATAATTTCTAGAGATGAATGACGGGTATGACATCTAAATTATTGGTAATACATTTAAAACAGTGTACTAAACCTTAGAAAGACAAACAACCAAGATCATGAAAATAAGAAAACATACCATATGATGAGCAACTAACCTGCTGCTAACCTTAGAAAGACAAACAGTGTAAGAAATTCTAATCAAGTGGAGGAACACAAATCATGGTTGCGTTCTTGCAACATGATGATACCAAATTACAAACACTAACAAAATCCACCAATTAGTGACATCTGTAAAAAAATTGGTCAAATTGTTGTCATTGAGGCATTTCATCATACACCTAATATGCATATGTTAAAATTGCAATATGTAGTAAATTATATACATTAATAGTGCCATAATCATCTCAATGTTGGATGTGGAAATACCATAAAAAACTGGGTAAATCTTGAAAACACATTTAAGACAAAAATTACAACAATAATCACCATGAAACAAATGTAGTGACATAATAAATAAAAAAAACTTATATTTGGATAAGAGTGTTGTTATATCTTCTACCAATCCTAAAATGACTCTCAAATGATACTTACAAATTGATTACCTTGGCAGCTTCTTGAAAATTAATATGAACAATTGGTTATATCTAAGAGAAGATACATAAACAAACTTGATAATTTTTAATCAAATTGGATATTTATGTGTGTTAGTTATAACAGTATCCGAAATCAATTCCTAAAAGCACACTTTAAATTGAAGCTAGTTACATAAGAAATCGAGTTATACCTGATTGTATCGATCAAGGACTGATTATTTGACGCTGATTTTGACTTAAAACTGATCTCCAATATGAAATTATCAACTGATTTTACCAAAATGTTAGAATTGAAGCTGATGTGAAATCAAGTTATACCAGTATTCCTTGTATCGATTAAACTCAAGAATATAAAAAAGGAAATACCCGATTAGAGCTTACATCTCACAGACTGTTTAATCGATCACCTTCATGAAATCCATCCTTGATCTGTAACAAAACAGATGAATGTAGAATTGGGATTTTTCAAACGAACAGGAATGGATGAGAAAAAGGATAAAACAAATAAATGTAGTTTATTGCTTTGAGGTCTGGAGGAGCCGAGGAAGGGAGTTGAAACGGAAATGGAAACCGAAAATAGAACCCTAATCATGCGTTTTGGAGGAGAGGACAAATGAAAAGGTGTTAATCAAAAGTTAAAAATAAGTATTAAGAAAAAAGGAGGAAAAAGATAAAACACTTTTCTACCTTGAGAAGGCTCCACGTCATTGCTAGTGGTTTTTGTTTTAATATATATATATATATATATATATATATATATAGATAGATAAATATTACCAAAAAAACAAAAACAATTAGATGTATATATTGGTTGTTTAATTATTTAATTTATATATTAATGTTAAAATCATTAAACTTTGCTTCAAATCATTTTAAAATAAACCAAAAAAGATTTAACTTAATCATTAAACTTGGGTTTAACTATATTTTGTCAAACACCATTTCACATTTTTCAACATCAATCAACAATTTATATACACATCTTTATTACCTAATTTTCCATCTTCTACCAATGTGGGACAAACTAAACAATACCAATGTTCCATCTCTTAACAAAGACAACATTTTAAAGAAAAAAATCAAAATTATGAGAAATTAGATAAATAGCAATGGAACTTTCTCATCGTGCCATGTCATCCTTCTAAGGTTTTGTTTTTATATATATAAAGATATATATATATATATATATATATATATATATATTGATATATTGATGTTGGCTTATTTAATTAAGTATGGATCATGTAAATAAAAAAATATTTGAAACCAAAATATATTTAAAATATTAAAATAAAATTAATTAAGATATAAGTTTGATTTTATTAATTGTTAAATAAAATAAAATTTATGGTAAATAAAATTAGATTTTTAGTTATACTAATGATTTTTATTTTTATTAAAATGAAAAAAATATATGAAAAATTATTGCATTTAATGTGATAAAGTTATTTAAAAAAATCAAAAAAATAAGAAAAAAGATAAATATGCATGGAAGCCTCTCCTTAACCCTCTCTCTCCTCTTTTTTCTTTTATATATATACTAGTGTTGGAACCGCGCGTTGCGCGGTAGCGTGAATAACTCTGGTAGTAATATGTAAATTGTCCATATAATACATGTTAATTGTTAAATATGATAATCAACAAACTGTATACAAATTATTTGTAAACATTAGAATTTAATTGTAGAAAGTTAATAAATAAATATATATATATATATATATATACTAGTTGTGTACCCGCGCAATGCAGCGGGATGCAAATTCACGATAAATGCTAGGAAGAATGTTGTGTATAAGTTGTTTTAAAAGACAACATTTAAATCTATACCGGGGAAAAAACACGAAAATAGGAAAAAAAAGAAGAAAATCAGACCGGATCAGATCTATGCTTTTGCCACTCCAAGGAGCTCTAATTTTGCAAAATCACTATTGATGTGAACTCGTATCTTCAAAAGTCAACGTCTAGGATTGATTACTGCAATGCTTAATAACCTTCTTCCTTGCATAGTGCATGGATTACTCCAATGCTTAATAACCTTCATCCTTGCGAATCTAGTGCATGGACCAATTATGCAAATGCAAATCTACATAAAGAGAGTTTTAAATGAGAATAAGTGATGAAAACAAAAGGGTTAATACATCCATGGTTCTTGGTTTACTTGCGAACTGAATATCAATAACTACTCCCCTACCCAACTCAAATAATCGCAAGGTCATTCTTCTAAATCAACCTAGATGCATTAATGGTAGAAGAGGCAAACATAAAATTGTGTGTATGTAAACTTACCGAAGAAGGGGATGGAAAGAGCTACAACCAAAGTAGAGAGCACCAAGGAAGTTCTAATAAGTAGATAAGAGACTTCAAAATTCAAATGATCTAATGGCATCAACTCCTCAAGACTCATGGCTACGGAGATATGGTCAAAGCATACATGATTCTAGTTAAATGAATACATTATAAACAAGCTTTCAATCTTTTCAAATATAGTTCCTAATACGAATTATAATAGTAATTCAAGCAAAAAGATATTTGGTAAATGGATTGACTACCTGCAATTTAAAACAACAAATGGAGGATTAATTGTATGTATTTAGCATTGAACACAAGAAAATAACATTCATCATTGTAATTAAATTAACATATTGTAGTCCACACAACAACATTCGAGACAACCAAATTCATTGGCAGATTAATGGTGAATTGTGATTCTGTTGTTCCTCAAACATGATGTATCCCAATATGTAAGATCGAATCCATTCGATTTCTAAAAAATATTACTAATCCCTACCGCATAAAGAACAACACAACTTCTGAAACTTAACAGAAAATGGAATCTTTTAGCATGACGAAAGTGATTAAAAGATTGTTAACAAATAAGATGATTGTGTTCATCCAAGATGCATACTTGGCTAAAAGAACCACAGGAAATTGACTCCTTTTTGGCCATTGATGCATAAATATTAGAGAAAACGGCATGTCCTAAAATAACAATAGCCATAAAGCCCGATAACCACAAAAAATGAAGAGATTTAACGTCTATGTGGTTTCAATTTGAAAACCAATATCTTCCACAAAGCCAACCCAAGACAAGCAAACAACCACCATAATTGATGCAATAACTCCAATGGCTAGATAAAAAGCAATGACAGGGTTACAACTTTTGGAACATTTTGCAAGCCATTAACATATTTGATTATGCTTACCAAGGATGTAAGTGAGAACACTCATAATGCGGAGGCAGGCTATATGAAACACGACAAGAGTGATCATAATTAAATAATGTGAATTAAGTGCTAATCCTCCCAGATTTAAATGTGCATTTGAAAACAAAGAAGATAGGTTATGACTCTCCAAGATTATATATTCAACGCAACGTGCCAAAGTTATATGATCATCACAAAATATGAATAAACATTTTGATTGTGGTTCACAAGATTTACTCTTAAATAATACTCCAATGATCAAAACACTTGTTATGGAATTGAGGGAGTCCTTCTAAAACACAATGAGTTTTAAATAAATAAATGTTGTGAAAACACATTCTTCTTACCATATCCATGTATGGAAGCTACTAAAACATGATTGGTTTCGGAGAGAAGTTGAGTTAATGGTGAGAAGTAGTTATCAACTGTTGGATGGAAATAAACGCACATTAGGATGAGATGCACCGAGATGCACCAGATTAATTCCCTTCTAAGCCGCAATTTGAGATTAAAAGAGATCAATGGTTCAGATCCACTTCTCACCGTTAACTCAACTTCGCACACGATCCTTCGCCTATATATATATATATATATATATATATATATATATATATATATATTGGTTGTGTACCCACGCAATGCGGCGGGGTATGAAATTTTAATGCAAATTAAATTTTGAAAAAATAGTGTAACTGTTTCTCGTTAACCAATTAACCAAGTTTGTAACTTCCAGTGGTGTTCACCCATGGCAAACAACAATCCAAATAAAAGAAAAAAGTTCTAATATAAACCAAGAGAGGAAAGGCATCATCCACCAAGAAGTCAACAACTACAAAAATGAAAATAAACAAAGTTCATAAAGAGTGTCAAAACCCAAATGGCCTTTCATGCCTTCGTGAGTCAAATCCAAATGTAGTAACAGTTGTTTATTAAATCAATCAAAATAAAGCACAAAAAAGTAGGTACAAGGGGTAAGATAAACAACTTACCTAGATTATAAGCATAACCGGTGGAAAGAAAACCTTTGCAACTTGGGTCAAGAACTTGACACTGATGGGGCTAAATTTGAACTTCCCATCCACCTTGGACATATACACCAATATTGGCTGCAACAAGAAGATGAAATAACAATCCACTGATTAATTTGTGCAACTTCATTGCAATGTTCAGCTTATTAACTCGGTGGTGCAATTGCTTAGGCTATGTTTCAGTATTGTGAAACGGCAAATACCAAAATAACATTGAGTACCCGGTGTTTCATCGAGATCTTGCTCCGGTGTTGATCATGAGCTTTCTGAGGATCAAAACATTTACCAAAATCAGAGGCAATCACAAACAAACAAACATACACTTTCTGAGGATCAAAACATTTACCAAAAGCAGAACAAAGTACTAATTTCTTGTACAAGAACCCATCGAACCGTATTTAATTACGATGTGAGTACCTTTTGCACATGATCATCAAACACAATCACATCTTGATACAATCCAAGACGAAGGTCTGATAGATTCCTGTCATCTACCGGTGCATCTATAAACAAGAGCTTCTTCTTCTTCTTCTTCTTCTCTATGCATCGAAATACAAAGAACCAAAGGGGATTTCGAATTTTTTGAAAATCTAACATTGAAAAAAATCAGGTCAATTCTTACCTGGAGAAAATCGAACTCGAAATGTTGAAGATGGAGAAAAATTAGGCCGATCGATCTCGATCAGTGGTGTAGGCAATCGATCAGTTCCATGGAGATGCACGTAACACTCTTCCTGACAACGAAATCAGAAAAGAAAAAAAAACCTAAGAAATCGTAGAGAAATTGAAATCGCTAGGGTTTGAGAGTAGATGAGAAGAAGCAACGAATATGGCGGTATCAGATAGCGTACTGAATATCTTGACTAATAAATCGTCCTTCTTAGAGGGGGATTCAGTATGAGTATGGAATCTCAGAGAGTTTGAATGTTCAAAATTTTAGTTTTGAAAGTTCAAATGGCCTTTCGAGAATTTTGCAGTCATATTCATATATGGATAACATGTCAAAGAAAGCCCCTGCACATGAAGAAAGAAATCGCTATACATGCCAAAGTGGGTGGGTTTGGTAGCAGTTTAAAAAGCATATGCAATAACAATATGTACATTGTGCTTTCTTATTTGTAATTAAGAGATTCTAAGAACTCATGCATAAAAAGCTTGTACTCAATGCTTAAGGACTAGTAATTAAGACTTTTTGTGTAAATGCTTATTAATGTAGTATAGATATATGTATATATATACATGATAGGTTTTTTTTCCAATTAATGGTAGAAATGATCCAAGATGAACGGTTTGCCTAATTTATGCATTGTTTGTATAATTGATGACATTATATGAAGTTTTTTTTTTCTTTTTGAAATTAAAAGAGGACGGTCATCTGCCGATTTAATTATATTTATTATAACATTATAAATAATGAAAGTATTTATAAAAAATATTAATGTTTTATAGATTAAACGATAGGTTTCCCATTAATGACAAAAATAATTCAGAATGTGTTTTATCATAATAAATAATAATATATAGTTTTTTGTATTTGTGAATTCTATTTCATTTATAAGAAAACTAAAATGAAATTGGAAATGTAAGAAAAATAAAGGTTTAGTAATTATTGTGTTGATTTAAAGAAAGAAATAAAAAAGAAGAATAAAAAAGATAAATGTGACTAAAAAAGTTCTCATTGAACCATTTATAAGAAACTAAGATGAAATTGGAAATGCAAGAAAATAAAAGGTTTAGTGATCATTGTGTGGATTTTAAAAATAAATCAAAATAAGAAAAAAAAATATAAATTTGACTGAAAAATTCCCATTGAATCATTATCTAGGCTTTACTATGATATATATACAATAAATATAGCAGATATTACCATTTGGTTAGTTTTGATTAATTTCAACCGTGTTTTTTCATAAATATATTTCTTAGCGTTGGGTTGGAATTGGTTTTGATTCCGATAATGGTTATGATTTCAAGGATATTTTCAAGTGTGTATATATTCATATTTCTTTTCCCATCCACCATACTCTCACCAACGTGGGATATCTAAAACTCAACCACAATTCATTTAATTTTTATTTTCATATAATAAGATTTGTTTTATAAAAATAGGGTCATCCAAATAATTAACTTTTAATTTATTTTTATATGATAAGATTTGTTTTGCAAAAGCAAGTCATTCAAATAAGACAACCTTATGACTCAAACCCAATGAGTTGACAAATAACATCCTATCCTTTTTCTTATTCATACCTCTTCAACCGTAATCAATTTTTGTTTTTACTTTTTATATAATAAGTTTTGTTTTGCAAAAAATAAGGTCATACAAATAAGATAACCTTATTACTCAAAACCCATGAGTAGACAAAATAACATCCCATCCTTCTTTTTTATACATACCACTATACCCTAATCATTCAACCTCTCACCAATGTGGGATATCTAAACCTTAACTACAATTCATCAATATCTTAACGCTTAATTCTTATGATGTCACTTTAATATCTTTCAATTTTTCTTTAAATATATGAAATAATTGATAGATATTATATATATCAATATATATATATATATATGCAGGTTATTCTAGTTAATTTATTTTATATTGGTTCTAGTTTTAATTATATTTATTGACTATGGTAAATATGTTATTTTATATATTGATTGCAGTAAGGTTTTTTACATGTAAACTAAAATGTATTAGATTGACGTGATTCATGGTCATCTTATTTTATTTATTTATATTCATTATAACCAATTTATTATTAAAAATATACATATATTACATTGAAGTGTCATATAAATAAAAGTGAATTTAATTAAAATGCCCTCTATTGAAAAATCAGTACCCAATATGCCCCAAATCTTGTTATTTTTGCCAAAATACCCCCTAGGTCCGCGTTTTTCACTGTTACACGCGGACCTGGTCCGCGTTTTGTCCGCGTTCACTATTACACGCGGACTCGGGCCGCGTTTTGTCCGCGTTTTTCACTGTTACACGCGGACCTGGTACGCGTTTTGTCCGCGTTCACTATTACACGCGGACTCGGGCCGCGTTTTGTCCGCGTTTTTCACTGTTACACGCGGACCTGGTACGCGTTTTGTCCGCGTTCACTATTACACGCGGACTCGGGCCGCGTTTTGTCCGCGTTTTTCACTGTTACACGCGGACTTGGTACGCGTTTGGTCCGTGTTTCACCCTATAAACGAGTATTTGGTCCGCGTTTGGCTTCCATTAACCGAGAAACGACATCCACTGTGAAACGCGTATCTGGGCCGCGTTTTTTACTGTGGAACGCGTACTTGGGGGCCGGCCCATAGCATTGTTTAGGGTTTAGTAACAGATCAACGGTGTGGATTGTTTCATTTGTTAGGGTTTTATATGATGGCTCCTATAAATAAGTGAGGTCCCCCACCATAACCCCACCACCATCACTCTCAAAGGGATCCCATCTCTTTCACTCTCTCAAATATATCGTGTATTACACACGCTCGGATCTCGGCTCGGTTGGTTAGCATTTTATAAAAGTCGGATATGGGTCGACCACTTTCTTCGGTAAGTTTTCTTTAACCGCGTTTTAATTTTATATTTATTTTAGTGATTATGTGTTAATTTTAGAGTGTTGCGTTTATGTTGATAATATGTTAGAGGTTGCGTTAATTTTAGTTTTACATATTACGTTGATTTTAGGGATTGCGTTAATTTTAGGATTGCGTTAATTTTATAAAAATATTGTAGAGATTGCGTTAATCTTAGAGATTGCGTTTTTTTTTTTTTTTTGTATAAAAAACTGTGGAGATTGGGTTTGTTTTAGAGATTGCGTTAATTTTAAAGATTGCGTTTTTTTTTTTTTGTAGAAAAACTGTAGAGATTGGGTTTGTTTTAGAGATTGCGCTCATTTTATAAAATAATTGTAGAGATTGCGTTAATTTTAGAGATTGCGTTTTTTTTTTGTATAAAAACTGTAGAGATTGGGTTTGTTTTAGGGATTGCGTTCATTTTATAAAATTAATGTAGAGATTGCGTTAATTTTAGAGATTGCGTTTTTTTAATAAAAAAATGTAGATTATGCGTCAATTTTAGAGATTGGGCTTGTTTTAGGGATTGCGCTCATTTTATAAAAATATTGTAGAGATTGCGTTAATTTTATAGATTGCGTTTTTTTTTGTATAAAAACTGTAGAGATTGGGCTTGTTTTAGGGATTGCGCTCATTTTATAAAATTATTGTAGAGATTGCGTTAATTTTAGAGATTGCGTTTTTTTTTTTGTATAAAAACTGTAGAGATTGGGTTTGTTTTAGGGATTGCATTTATTTTATAAAATTAATGTAGAGATTGCGTTTTTTTAGGGGTTGCGTTCATTGTATAAAATTATTGTAGAGATTGCGTTAATTTTAGAGATTGCGTTTTTTTTTTGTATAAAAATTGTAGAGATTGGGTTTGTTTTAGGGATTGCGTTCATTTTATAAAATTAATGTAGAGATTGCGTTAATTTTAGAGATTGCGTTTTTTTAATAAAAAAAATGTAGATTATGCGTCAATTTTAGAGATTGGGCTTGTTTTAGGGATTGCGCTCATTTTATAAAATAATTGTAGAGATTGCGTTAATTTTAGAGATTGCGTTTTTTTTTTGTATAAAAACTGTAGAGATTGGTTTGTTTTAGGGATTGCGTTCATTTTATAAAATTAATGTAGAGATTGCGTTAATTTTAGAGATTGCGTTTTTTTTAATAAAAAAAAATGTAGATTATGCGTCAATTTTAGAGATTGGGCTTGTTTTAGGGATTGCGCTCATATTATAAAAATATTGTAGAGATTGCGTTTTTTTTTGTATAAAAACTGTAGAGATTGGGCTTGATTTAGGGATTGCGCTCATTTTATAAAATTATTGTAGAGATTGCATTAATTTTAGAGATTGCGTTTTTTTTTGTATAAAAACTGTAGAGATTGGGTTTGTTTTAGGGATTGCATTCATTTTATAAAATTAATGTAGAGATTGCGTTAATTTTAGAGATTGCGTTTTTTTTAGGGGTTGCGGTCATTGTATAAAATTATTGTAGAGATTGCGTTAATTTTAGAGATTGCGTTTTTTTTTTTTGTATAAAAATTGTAGAGATTTGGTTTGTTTTAGGGATTGCGTTCATTTTATAAAATTAATGTAGAGATTGCGTTAATTTTAGAGATTGCGTTTTTTTAATAAAAAAAATGTGGATTATGCGTCAATTTTAGAGATTGGGCTTGTTTTAGGGATTGCGCTCATTTTATAAAAATATTGTAGAGATTGCGTTAATTTTAGAGATTGCGTTTTTTTTTGTATAAAAACTGTAGAGATTGGGTTTGTTTTAGGGATTGCGTTCATTTTATAAAATTAATGTAGAGATTGCGTTTTTTTTAATAAAAAAATGTAGATTATGCGTCAATTTTAGAGATTGGGCTTGTTTTAGGGATTGCGCTCATTTAATAAAAATATTGTAAAGATTGCGTTAATTTTAGAGATTGCGTTTTTTTTTGTATAAAAACTGTAGAGATTGGGCTTGATTTAGGGATTGCGCTCATTTTATAAAATTATTGTAGAGATTGAATTAATTTTAGAGATTGCGTTTTTTTAATAAAAAAATATAGATTATGCGTCAATTTTAGAGATTGGGCTTGTTTTAGGGATTGCGCTCATTTTATAAAAATATTGTAGAGATTGCGTTAATTTTAGAGATTGCGTTTTTTTTTTGTATAAAAACTGTAGAGATTGGGTTTGTTTTAGGGATTGCGTTCATTTTATAAAATTAATGTAGAGATTGCGTTAATTTTAGAGATTGCGTTTTTTTTAATAAAAAAATGTAGATTATGCGTCAATTTTAGAGATTGGGCTTGTTTTAGGGATTGCGCTCATTTTATAAAAATATTGTAGAGATTGCGTTAATTTTAGAGATTGCGTTTTTTTTTTGTATAAAAACTGTAGAGATTGGGTTTGTTTTAGGGATTGCATTTATTTTATAAAATTAATGTAGAGATTGCGTTAATTTTAGAGATTGCGTTTTTTTTAGGGGTTGCGTTCATTGTATAAAATTATTGTAGAGATTGCGTTAATTTTAGAGATTGCGTTTTTTTTTTTTGTATAAAAATTGTAGAGATTGGGTTTGTTTTAGGGATTGCGTTCATTTTATAAAATTAATGTAGAGATTGCGTTAATTTTAGAGATTGCGTTTTTTTAATAAAAAAAATGTAGATTATGCGTCAATTTTAGATATTGGTCTTGTTTTTGGGATTGCGCTCATTTTATAAAATAATTGTAGAGATTGCGTTAATTTTAGAGATTGCGTTTTTTTTTTGTATAAAAACTGTAGAGATTGGGTTTGTTTTAGGGATTGCGTTCATTTTATAAAATTAATGTAGAGATTGCGTTAATTTTAGAGATTGCGTTTTTTTAATAAAAAAAATGTAGATTATGCGTCAATTTTAGAGATTGGGCTTGTTTTAGGGATTGCGCTCATTTTATAAAAATATTGTAGAGATTGCGTTTTTTTTTGTATAAAAACTGTAGAGATTGGGCTTGATTTAGGGATTGCGCTCATTTTATAAAATTATTGTAGAGATTGCATTAATTTTAGAGATTTCGTTTTTTTTTTGTATAAAAACTGTAGAGATTGGGTTTGTTTTAGGGATTGCATTCATTTTATAAAATTAATGTAGAGATTGCGTTAATTTTAGAGATTGCGTTTTTTTTAGGGGTTGCGTTCATTGTATAAAATTATTGTAGAGATTGCGTTAATTTTAGAGATTGCGTTTTTTTTTGTTTGTATAAAAATTGTAGAGATTGGGTTTGTTTTAGGGATTGCGTTCATTTTATAAAATTAATGTAGAGATTGCGTTAATTTTAGAGATTGCGTTTTTTTAATAAAAAAAATGTGGATTATGCGTCAATTTTAGAGATTGGGCTTGTTTTAGGGATTGCGCTCATTTTATAAAAATATTGTAGAGATTGCGTTAATTTTAGAGATTGCGTTTTTTTTTTGTATAAAAACTGTAGAGATTGGGTTTGTTTTAGGGATTGCGTTCATTTTATAAAATTAATGTAGAGATTGCGTTAATTTTAGAGATTGCGTTTTTTTTAATAAAAAAATGTAGATTATGCGTCAATTTTAGAGATTGGGCTTGTTTTAGGGATTGCGCTCATTTTATAAAAATATTGTAGAGATTGCGTTAATTTTAGAGATTGCGTTTTTTTTTTGTATAAAAACTGTAGAGATTGGGCTTGATTTAGGGATTGCGCTCATTTTATAAAATTATTGTAGAGATTGAATTAATTTTAGAGATTGCGTTTTTTTAATAAAAAAATGTAGATTAAGCGTCAATTTTAGAGATTGGGCTTGTTTTAGGGATTGCGCTCATTTTATAAAAATATTGTAGAGATTGCGTTAATTTTAGAGATTGCGTTTTTTTTTTTTTGTATAAAAACTGTAGAGATTGGGTTTGTTTTAGGGATTGCGTTCATTTTATAAAATTAATGTAGAGATTGCGTTAATTTTAGAGATTGCGTTTTTTTTAATAAAAAAAATGTAGATTATGCGTCAATTTTAGAGATTGGGCTTGTTTTAGGGATTGCGCTCATTTTATAAAAATATTGTAGAGATTGCGTTAATTTTAGAGATTGCGTTTTTTTTTTGTATAAAAACTGTAGAGATTGGGCTTGTTTTAGGGATTGCGCTCATTTTATAAAATTATTGTAGAGATTGCGTTAATTTTAGAGATTGCGTTTTTTTTTTTGTATAAAAACTGTAGAGATTGGGTTTGTTTTAGGGATTGCATTCATTTTATAAAATTAATGTAGAGATTGAGTTAATTTTAGAGATTGCGTTTTTTTTAGGGGTTGCGTTCATTGTATAAAATTATTGTAGAGATTGCGTTTTTTTTTTGTATAAAAATTGTAGAGATTTGGTTTGTTTTAGGGATTGCGTTCATTTTATAATATTAATGTACATCGTTAGTTATAAGTTAGGTGCATTGACAACATCCTTGCATTACTATGTAGGATGATTTTGATAACGTCGATCTTTCGTTCAAATGCCGCATCTCCATGGTAAAGGAAATTAGAGATGCTTTTGAAGCGTGTCCACCTGAACGGGCACAACGTTTACACAAAATGTTTAGCCGCACATCTTTTGGGCCATGGCTCGAGCTTACCAATATTGTACAGGACCCCCTTCTAGTACACATGTTTTTACAGATGGAGGTCGAGGTTGCGAGACCACAGCCGGAGGAATTGTATTTCCACGTGTGTGGGACTCGCATGCACTTTGGTCGTCGTGAGTTCTGTATTGTAACAGGACTCCTTTTCGGACAAATACCCGACCTTCCTACCTTGACAGATGAGTCCTTCGTTAGTAGGGTTTGGCCCGGCCTTGCACCAGGTATCTTGACGCTGAGAACCGTCCTCCAGACGATGAGAACTGGTTTGGGTGCGATATCCGATGAGGATGCTGTGCGTGTTTGCTTGGTGGTGATGGCAGAGTTCATGTTCATGGGTCGTGATCTAAGGCTGCCGGTTTCCTCTACTGTACTTATCGCTGTCGATGACTTGGAGAGGTTTAACCGCTATCCGTGGGGTAGCTACATCTGGAGTCACTCATACAAAGGACTCCACGGTGCCATCGCCAGACGCAAGCAGAAGAACCAGCAAAACAACAAGATGACGTTGAACGGGTTTGCACACGCCCTAAAGGTTAGATAAGTACAATAACATAAATATCAATTCATTAACTAATTTTTCTAATTTTGGATTTATTCTAACGTACTTGTTCAATTTATGTAATTCCAGATATGGATCTTGGAGATGTTTCCTGCTTGCCGGCAAAATTTCACCAAGCGCTCCGACAGGTTGATTAGGGGAACCAAATGGGATCGAGATGCTGTCCTTAGTAAGTCTGCATGCATTGGGATCTTCAACTCAGCTTTGAGCGTACGCCCTCTTACTATATTTTTAATTGTAGTAATTAAAAAACTATTTGTGATTTATATGTCTTATAATTTTTTTAGGTTGGAAATGCGCCATATGCGGAACTGAGGCCTACTCAGACTGAGCAGCAGTCGGGTTGGTTTCGACGGAGCGTCGCCTTTCTTGAAAGTTCGGCGGGCAGGCGACCGACAAAGAGGTCCCGACGTAGAGATCCTGATCCCGATGACAATGATGACGATGATGATGAAGATGATGAAGATGACGATGATGGCACGCGACGTCAGGCTCCCCCTAGCTCTAGCTATCAACCTCCCCCTAGCTCTAGCTATCAGGCTCCTCCTAGCCCCACCTATCAAGCTCCCCCTAGCCCCACCCATCATAGGATGCTTGATATAGACCCATACCAAGATAAGTGGGAGTACATGACCTCCGTGGACAGACGCGTAAGAGACCTCGAGGCCCTCGATATGGACAGACGCATAAGAGATCTCGAGGCCCTCACTGCACACCTTCGCCACACTCACGTTAGTGTTTAACTTAATTTGGGGATATTACGCCCAATACTTTAATATTGGTTTGTGTATTGATATTACGTTCCATGATTGTATTAGGTGTCGACGAACATGGCGCCCACTTACATGTCACCTGGGCAAATGCATGGGTACACGGGTGCGGCATATGCGACCACATCATCCCAGCAAAATGTAGGTTATTTTTTTGTTATTACGTTTGAAAGTAATTATTAAGAGTGCTCATTAAAAATCCATGTCACCAGGTTGGGATGACAAGTATGCCGTCATCCTACACGTCACCGGGGTACACACAGGCGGCAACAGGAGGAAACTACCCTTTTTCGACCCCATCATTCCAGCAAATTGTAAGTTACGACGAGTGCTCATTGTTGTTCTTTTTTTGTTATTACGTTTGAAGATTCTTATTAAGAGTGCTCATTATAATCCATGTCACCAGTTTGGGATGACAAGTACGAGGCCAGCCTACACGTCGCCGGGGTACACACAGGCGGCAACCGGAGGAAACTACCCTTTCTCGACCCCATCATTCCAGCAAAATGTAAGTTACGACGAGTGCTCATTATTGTTCTTTTTTTGTTATTACGTTTGAAGATTCTTATAATGACCTACGTCACCAGTTTGGGATGCCAGCGGGGGACTATTACAGACCCCAGATGATGGAGCCGGGGCCGTCCGTCATAAGCGGGTTGGTGGAAGATTTTTTGGGAACTTCCATCCCTTATTCGATGGGGTCGGAGTCGGGGGTTGACACCACCCAGGCGCGGGTGAGTACTCCGATGGCTGATAATATCATCGATGACCACTTCGAGGATGATGACATGGCCATACATGAGGCAGATCAGGCAGCACATGAGAGGGCGAGACGGGTCGCTGTTGTGGGGCCAGCCCTTTGTTCCCCATATGTCCAACAACCTTCGACCACAACAGTACCTAAGAAAAAAACCAAGGCAAGGGTGAAGGCAAAGGGCAAGGGAAAGGTTGGGGGAGACACTACGATGACTGACGCGGGGCAATCGGTGTTTGTTTCGGCGGCACAGATCAGGGAATTATGTATCAGTGATCAGCTCCCCCACCTGATGTGTCCATTTTACGGCGGCCTTCAAATGAATGCCGGTTTTTTCATGCTACTGTTGGGTGTAGGTGGTAGTGGGGATTTCGAGGATCTGGTTAGTATTTAAATATAGTCATATAAACAACTACATTTCTAATGACAGGTCTAACAATCTATGTTTTGTGTATAGCAAATCGACGCTTGGGTTAGAATGATCCAAGAATCCCGCTCTCCACATGCCAGATGGACGGTCATGGACTCCAACTTCTTTGAGTGGCTTACACGGCCGGGCCAAGGATACAGGTCTGTGTTCGAAACATGCAATGGACTGGGCCATAGAACTCATCCAGCTTGGATGGACATCGACGAGGTATGGAAATCGATTTACATAATTTTTGTTCAACTTCTTTGTTACTAACTATTATTGTGTTATTGTAAAATCTCAGGTATACATCCCCATATGCGTCGTGGACAAACATTGGGTGCTCGGTGTTCTGTACCTCCGTGAAATGAGGCTGGTCTTATTTGACAGTTTACGAGCAAGAAGGTACACTTTGCCCTTGGAAGAACGCCTTGGGATCTTCAAAAAACAATTGCCGAAGTTGTTAAAAAAGATACACGACACGCCGGATCGTATCAAGGCCAACAAGAAATTAGAGGTTATCTATGATTCTGATGCACCTCAACAGATAGGGGGCCTTGGGGATTGCGGTGTGTGGGTGTGTCGTAACATATCCAAGTTTATTGAAGGTCTGCACCCAACAGTTGCACCAGATGCAACTGAGCATGTGGCAAGGGAATGGCGTAATTACATGGCAGAGACGCTTTTCTCGTTGGCTGTCCAAATAAACGATTAGGTTGGGGATACTTTTTATGATTCTTTTTTTTAAAGTCATTTTAAATATTAAAACCCTTTTTTACTTAGATAACTATATTGGATCGGATGTTTTATTTTATATAAAAATAGAATTCGTTAACTCCCAAGATCACAAATTGATATGAAAAGGGTAGTACATGAAAAAGTTCTTTTGGTAAATAAAAAACAAAATATTATTTAAACTTACCAAGTGAGTAGGTAACATTGTCGGTCATTGAAATGTCAAACTATGGCTACACGACACTTGGTTTTTCTGGAATCCCCAACGACTTCTTATATGCTCGGGTGATACAATTTTGGAAGTGTTAAGCTCAACTTTCTTGCTGTACACTTCAATGACGGTATAATTTTGTAGTATAAAAATATAAACGCATCAAACCACAAAATACATTGGACGATTTTATTAATGAAACAAAACCATAGAAAGTAAAAGTACAAACCGACAACTCTTTAGTGTTGTGAATTTCACAGTTACTATAACACGGGTATTTATAGCCACAAGGAACAATTGTTAAAAAAAATGAATCGTTTCAGTATTTGCAGAGGAATCATTTCAGTATTTGCAGAGGAATCATTTCAGGCTTTGCAGAAGAATCATTTCAGTCTTTGCAGAAGAATCGTTTGACCATGTGCACAAACCTATCTCCGCATATGGTAACAAAACGCGGGGTTAGTCCGCGTTTTAGTGGTGTAACGCGGGGTTAGTCCGCGTTTCAGGCTTTGCAGGGGAATCGTTTGACCATGGCACAAAAAACAAATCATTTCAGGCTTTGCAGAGGAATCGTTTGACCATGCCTTTGAAACTATCATGAACCGATCTTCGCATGGACTATAAGTAGATGCTCGGGTGAAGTAGTATTTCACAACTTCATATCTATCCTTTCTACCCTCACTTTCATTTACAAATATTATCTACATTCTATACATTATCTACATTTTCATTACTTGAAGGCTGGAGGTTCACGCGGTAGGGGGAAAAGGTCAGCGAATGGGGCTGGCACTTCACGCTCCGTGGACATCGACCAATTAAATGATGGAGCTTCAAGGATTGACTGGAATGCACCAGATACAACGGAGGATTGGGCGCAGTTTGGGTTAACTGCTTACGATGAACCGATAACGCCTCAGGAGTGGGAGCAGTTTAACAATGCCCAAGCCGCATACTACGCTGCTCATGGAGGAATGCCCCCACCTACGTATCAATCCAACCAGGGTCCAGGTCTACCAATGTCTCAGGTACTGCCTACCAGGTTGAAAAGGTCCTGTGATGAGGCAAATGAAGAGATACGAAATACAGGAAGGACGTGGCTACAAAACATGGAACTTCAGAAGGAGAAAGAAGCAACTATTACGGAGCAGAAGGAGCTCCTGGAGAATATGAAGCGCGATGTCAGGGAGAAACAAAAGGAGATTAGAAAGTTAGAAGATGAACTGGTAGACATAAAAGAAAACTACACCGTCATGGAGGAGCATATGAAGGCAAAGGCTGGCTGGGTTACGAAGTGCCGGGAAATCTACCCGTAGTAGGTTTCTCAAAGGGTGGTTGTTGTATGGATGCACTTTAACGTTTAACCTAAGTTTTATTTTATGCATTAATTTTTACTTTATCGATGCTTGAATGTTGTACGGATGCACCATTTCGTTTTCTTTAATTTCAATAAAACGATGCTTTTATGTTTTAACTTTTATTTACACATAATATAATTTCACAACCACGATAAGGTAGATAAAATCAACAATTAACATAATAACAATATCACTTAGCATAGAAGATGAGGTGGTTACAATCAAGGGAAGTCAATGTTAAGGTCAATGCTATCATGCCTTAAAGTTCCATGTGGTTCTAGGTTCGATGACCCTTGAGAGCGAAATCTTTGGCTAGTAGAAGCTCTCCTGGGCACGGTTGAAGGGGCAGGAGTTGGACATTCACCACGAGTATGTCCTACTGCTCCACACCTAGTACACGTTCTCTGTATCGGATCCTCACCACGAGATGGACGCCGATCGTTCTTTCTTGGTCTCCCCGCACGTCTCTTGGTTATTAATGGTGGATAGCATGGCGGAAGGGGGACGTGTGGCAAAACCCATGATTGAGGGGGTCCAACAGGATAGATCAGCTCATGATATGTTGACCGGTAAATACTGGACGTGTAGTAAGATATAGCCAGATCGCTGCAATCTCTACGATTCATTGACCTTGCAGCAGCGATGGCATGACCGCACGGTAAACCAGAATATTGCCATTGGTTACATTCACAAACACCGTTGACCATATCGACAGTCGCGTGATAACGGATATCCCGAACGTTGAACTTACCATGTCCAATCTGACTTACCCTCAATGTCGCAGACTTTCCCGACCTTCTGCTAATTATCTCTTCCGCCATTGGTGTGAGATGATTACGCATTTCATCTACAAATATGTGTTAATTGTGTTACGATTTATACGGAAGACGAAAAATGCAACAAACATATAGGTTAAAGATTTTAGAGTTTATCAACCTCCCTTTCGTCGTCGAAGTTGGTACCACTCTTGTTGAAAATCTCGGAAGTACTCTATAAGGCCGACAATGGGTAACCTGCGTGCAAAACGGGACAGTGCATTCACCGACTCTACACTATTAGAGGTCATTATGTTATACCGTTGTGCAGGGAAATGGGCCCTTGACCAACTCTCTTTACCAGCCTCGTCCATAACTTGTGCTCCACGAGGTACTAATATCGTAGTGCATTCATGTAGGTCTCGAACTCCCTAATAGTATATGCTTTGCACGCCTTCTAGTAGGTGGTCTTGTTTGTTGTGATACGTTTGTCCGCGCTTTTCACGTTCATCTCCAAATGTCGACAACATAGGGCGTGAGGGGTGGAGGGGTACACGGCAGAAATTGCCGCGCTTATGAAAGGATCCCTGTCGGACATAAACACCAACCCTTCCGGGGCTCCGATACATTCCCGCAACATGTTCAGAAACCAACCCCACTCCTCCCCCGTCTCGGACTTGCCTACTCCGAAATCCAAGGGCACAATGTTGTTATTTCCGTCCATGGCAACCGCCAAGAACATCATACCCAGGTAATGCCCCTTTAAATGGGCAGCGTCTATTACAAGGACAGGACGCAGATTTCTCAAAAACGTCCGGATCTGCAATAAACGTACGTGGTTATTATTTGTAAATGTTAAAATTCATAATATGTAAAGCTACGACGATTTAATATACTTACCGCACATCCAAGTGCAGCGAAACACAATTCGAAACGTCCGTTTGAATCCGTCCTTATTCTGGTGCGTGTACCCGGATTCTTCAGCTCCAAGTTATATAAATACGCAGGGAGTCGTTCGTACGACTCCTCGGGAGTGCCTCTCACCATTAGTAGTGCCTTGCATCGCGCACGCCATCCTTGGTGGTAACCAATGTTGATCCCGTACTGCTGATTTATATCGTTGACGATGTCCTTCGGCCGAAATGACCTGCTAGCGTCAAGAAACTTGTCTTTCAGTATGTGGCCTAAAGTCCTTTTGTTGGCCTGCCGGTGGCTGGCATTTAGTTGTGTCCTCGAACATGTGTGTACGTCGTTCAGCTTTCTAACGACAAACAACCCTCCTTTAGGGCCCACGGACTTCGCGGACATACTCCATTCACAATTTTGTTGGTCACAGACAGTCTTGTATCTGCGTTTGTCGGATTTCTTCGCTCTAAACACGAAACCCTCTCGCAAGAACTTCATTCCCAACTGTACGGTCATTTCCTCCTTCGTATGAAATATTTGACCTTCATGTATAGTTGTACTACGATTGTAAGGTGCTGGTTGGTAGGCTGGTATATGGGTCTCCGGGTTAGGAAGGGAAGGGGGCATATCAAAATAATCGTTTAACGCACCAAATGATTTATTGCTAGGGGTATATGTTTCTTCGTCCTCGTCATTATCGGTATCTGATCTGTCCAGATCAGATATACCAGTTGTGAAAACATGTGTTTCGTCATCAGCAACTCCAACAAACCGTCTTCTGCTTCTTCTTCTTCTTCTTCTTCTTCTTCTTCTTCTTCTTCTTCTTCTTCTTCTTCTAGTTGCGTCTCCGGAACAACTTCGGGATAAGATTCGTTAGGACGATATGCATGATCAGAATAAAGTGTGGTGTCGTAGGATGCCTGAAATTGAGAGTCAGGCTCCAGTTGACTACCACCGACATGGATTTCGTCATCATCTTCGTCATCACCTTCGTCATCATCTTCGTCATCGCCCATCAATGGTGCGACATACACAAAAAGTTGTGGAGGTATTTCTGAATCGGCTGCAAGTAGCATAAAACCAAGGATTTCGTCATCGTTGGTTATCTCCATCAGTGAGCCATCTGCACGTCTGAACACCAACTTGCAAGCAACAGAATCTCCGATTCCACACTTTCCCACGACGTAATCGATAAACGTCTTATACGAAACCATTATTGGAATATATACACCACGCTTTGTGTAGCCAATATAATCCCACCCATTGTTGTTTTGCACCCATTGACCATCGAAACATAATAAGACTCTAGTTTTTTGAACAGATGAACTCATTTTTTCAGTAGTATGAAAAATGAAGCAATTCAAGTGGATGTGATGAACGATTTTGCATCTAATCTTACTAATCTTTATAGGAAAAATTGAATGGAGAAAATGAATGTGAACCACATATTCAATGACAATGGTACACTTATTGTATGAGAATCAGACTAAAATGTGGAAAAAAACAGTTAAATCATTCAAAAAAATACGTCACAAACAGTTGACCACACATGAAACCATAGGCCTGAAACCCTAATTTTCCAAACCCTAATACGCTTTACACTATCAAACGCAGACCTAACCCTCGTTTTTTAACAAAAAACGCGGCCCCAACCCGCGTGTAACAGTGAAAAACGCGGTCCAAACACTCGTCCCCGTGCATTGAAGCCAAACGCGTACCAGGTCCGCGTGTAACAGTGAAAAACGATGACAAAACGCGGCCCGAGTCCGCGTGTAATAGTGAACGCGAACAAAACGCGTACCAGGTCCGCGTGTAACAGTGAAAAACGCAGACAAAACGCGGCCCGAGTCCGCGTGTAATAGTGAACGCGGACAAAACGCGGACCAGGTCCGCGTGTAACAGTGAAAAACGCGGACCTATGGGGTATTTTGGCAAAAATAACAAGATTTGGGGCATATTGGGTACTGATTTTTCAATAGAGGGCATTTTAATTAAATTCCCTAAATAAAAATATAAATATTGATTGTAATTTCATTTATATAATGAGTTTTTTAATGTATTGATTATATTTCACTAATTGTTATGTAAATTAAAATCTAGAGTAATATTAAGAAGAAACAAATAGGTGTAACCAAAGAATATGTAAAGTCTAACTAATTAAATGTTGCTAATAATTACATCAATAAAAAAATTAAAAAATTGAGAAAAAGATAAATAGGATTTGGATGCTTAGAGGATGATACCTCATTGTTGGTGGGTTTTACTTTAATATATATATATATATATATATATATATATATATATATATAGATTGATTGATTGTTACCTTGCTTTAATTTTTAGATTATGTAAAAAAAATGTCCGTTATTATGATCCATTTAAAAATATATTGATGATTCATAATTGAAAAAAATATGAAAGGTTTTTGAATTAATGAACTTTTAATTACTCATAGTTAATACAATGATAAAGTAACTATCTATTAATTAACATTTCAATTAAAATTAAAGATAAATATATTGATTTGAATTTGATTTATTTTAAATTTTTATTTATTTTAACTATTCTTTATAGTTTTATAGACTCCTTTTTTATATTGATTTTGACTAAAATTTATCTCCAGTATGAAGTACATATTCTACCAAAATGTTAGAATTGAAGTTAATTAGATATGAAATCGAGTTATCGAGTTATACCTGATTATATCAATCGAGTACTGATTTTCTGATTTTGCAAACCTTAACTGTTAAGTCTGATTTTATAGTAATCATTGTATTTATAGGCTTGGTCTAATACTGTGTTTAGAGTGTTATTCTGTGTTGTATATGCCTTGGGTATTTAAGTCCCTTGGGTCTTTGAGTCTTGTAAGGAACTCACGCACTTTCAATACAGATTCATACTTTGCGCTTTCAAACTCTCTCTCTCTCTCTATGATTTAGTGATTTAGTGATTCAGCGCATGTTGTTAAATCAAAACTAGAGTGTTTTGGATACCAGAGACCCAAAGATGGTGTGCCTATGAGGTATCTAAATATTCTCTTAACTGCAGATAAATGAGATTCTTTTGGATTTGCTTGATATCTAGCACAGAGACAGGTTGCAAACATTATATCAGGCCTACTTGCAGTTAATTATAGAAGTGATCCTATCATGCCTCTGTAAGTTTTGAAATCTACAGATTTCCAGAAGGATCAGAGTCAAGTTTGACTCCAGTGGCTATAGGTGTTTTCATAGAAGTTGAATCATTGAGTTTGTACTTTTTCAAAATGTCAGAGACATACTTAGATTGACTTATAAAAGTACCCTCTGAAGTTTGTTTTACTTGTAAGCCCAGAAAGAATGTTAATTCTCCATGAGACTCATCTCAAATTCACTCTTAATCAACTCTGAGAACTTGTCACAATACTTCTGATTTATAGATCCAAAGATAATGTCATCAACATATATCTGTACTAAAAACATCTCATTTTTGTACCTCTTGATGAACAGGGTAGTATCAATTGTTCCTTTTGCAAAGCCATTATTAATCAGAAATGTGGATAGAGTCGCATACCAGGCTCTTGGAGCTTGTTTAAGTCCATACAAAGCTTTATCAAGATGATAAACATAGTTAGGAAACTCTGTGCTTTCAAACCCAGGTAGTTGCTGGACATAAACTTCTTCATTCAGTTTACCATTTAGAAAGGCAGACTTAACATCCATTTGATATGCTTTGAACCCTTTGTGTGCAGCATAGGCTAAGAAGATTCTAATTGCTTCTAGCCTAGCCACAGGTGCAAAGGTTTCATCATAATCAATACCTTCTTCTTGGCAATATCCCTTAGCAACCAATCTAGATTTGTTTCTGATTATAATGCCATCCTCATCCTTTTTATTTCTGAAAACCCATTTAGTTCCAATTGCAAATTTTCCTTTAGGAAGGGAAACTAGGGTCCAAACTTTGTTTCTTTTAAACTATTGAAGCTCATTCTGCATGGAAGTGATCCAATGAGGATCTTCAAGAGCTTCATTTACCTTCTTTGGTTCAATGATGCTCAAAAAGTTTACAAAATAGCATTCATTGATTGTGGCAGATCTGGTTTTGACTCCATCTGAAGGCGATCCAATGATCTGATCATGGGGATGATCCTTTGTCCATCTTGTTATTGGAGCATGAATGTGAGGTGGAGTTTGAGCTTCAGAGATGGCAGTTGGTGACATCTCTGTTGTGTTGTTCAGAGGCTCTGAAATAGGTTCCAGAGACGGTGAAGCAGGCTCTGAAGTCTCTTCAAGAGATGTCTCTTGTTCATCTTCTGTTTCTGAAGAGATTTATTCTTCAATTTGTCTTGATTCATTGCTTGGACCTGTATTTAAAGAAGTAGAAGTTGTGATTTCAAAGGGACCAGAGAGAGTTGTACTTGTATTTTGAGGTTCCTCTGAAGTTGCTCTGTGAATATCTTTGAAAGGAAATTCTGAGTTATCATCATCAAAGAAATCTTCAAATATCTTGTTTAGTTCAGATTCTTTTAACTTTGATGATTTAGAGACATTTTTGGCTGTTGGGTTGATATCTCTGTTGGCAAGGCTTTTGGCATCATCAAAAGACACATTGATACTCTCTTGGATTGTTCTTGTTCCCAGATTGAACACTCTGAAGGCTTTTGAGGCTAATGAATAGCCAATGAATTTTCCTTCATCTGCTTTCTTGTCAAACTTTCCAAGAGACCTCTATCATTCAAAATGTAACATCTGCATCCAAAAACATGAAAATACTTAACATTTGGTTTCCTATTGTTAATGAGTTCATAAGATGTTTTCTTGTATCTTTTGACAATGGTAACTCTGTTTTGAGTAAAACAGGCTGTAGCTACTGCTTCTGTCCAAAAGTTTGTTGGAAGATCAGATCCTGCAAACATTGTTTTTGCAGCTTCAACAAGTGTTCTATTTTTCCTCTCAACAACACCATTTTGTTGAGGAGTTCTTGCTGCAGAGAAGTTGGGAGTTATGCCTTCCTCTGAAAGATAGGAGTTTATTTTGGCATTTCTGAATTCTGTCCCATTGTCACTTCTGAGCTTCTGAACTTTGCAGTTGAACAAAACCTGCAATCTTTTTATCAACCTTATTAAGATATCAGGTACATCAGACTTGGCTCTGATGAATTCTATCCAAGTATATCTAGAGTATTCATCAATCAGAACCAGGATATACTTTTTGCTTGATAGACTCTGCACAGAGATAGGACCATAGAGGTCCACATGAAGCATATGCAGAGGTATTGGACAATTATTATCACTTTTGGTCTTGTGGGAAGATCTTTTCATTTTTTCCATTTCACAAGCAGAACAAAGATGATCTTTGTTGAACTTTAGAGATGGTAATCCCTTAACCAGATTCAGTTTGACCAATTTATCAATTGAAGAAAAGTTTAGATGAGAGAACTTTTTATGCCAGAGCCAGACATCTTCACTGTTCAGAGATACTAGACAAAGTTTCTCTGAGTCAGTTTTTATGTGTTTGGTAAAATTCATTCTATATAAGTTACCCTTTCTGTCTGCTCTCAGCATTTCTTGACCCGTTTTTGAGTGAAGAAGAGAACAATGTTTTTCTTGAAACTTCACATCAAAACCATGGTCACAGAGTTCACTTATGCTTATTAATTTGTGTTTTAACCCATCAACATAAGCAACCTTTGATACAGAAAAATTACCTCTGGTTAGCTCACCATAACCCTTAATCTGACCTTGCATATTGTCTACAAAAGTTACTGCTCCTCCTGATTTAGCTTTGAAAGAGGATAACAATTTCTTATCTCCAGTCATATGCCTTGAACATCCAGAATCTAAGTACCAAATGGGCATAGACTGTTTCTGCAAGACATATTAGAGTTTCTTAGGTACCCATCTCATTATTGGTCCTTTCTTGTTAGATTTCTGAGGATTTTGATGAACATTTGGCATTTCATCTGTTGATGTTTTGCCAGAATTGTTCTTTTTCTTTTGAGGCCGTGTCTCTGAATTTTTGTTCAGAGATTGATTCAGAAAACAATGAGAACCTCTGAAATGATTTTTTAGCTTTATCATGAGTTGAATGCATTTGCAATTACAAGAACAAGAAGTAGAAGAAAAGTTTTTCATTTCATTGAATGCATTTGGTACACTTTGATTTTTTTTAAACTAGCACTAGGAATATTACAAGTATTCCTAACTACTTCCTTCCTTTTGGGTTGAAAGACAACCTTCTTTTCAAGTTGCCTTTTCTTGTTCAAAAACATCTTCTTCTCTTTGTTGCTCACTACACAAACAGGATCAGAATGGTTAATTTCTTGCCATTTGCCTTTTTGTTCAGGAGTGAACTTGATTGGTTTATAAGTGTAGAGTTGAGATGTGTTGGTTTTATTCTTGGCCTTTTCTTTTAACTCTTTCTCAAGGTCCAAAGAAGTTTTTGCTTGTAGACACATGTCTGCAAAATCAGGACATATTGGTATTCGGGGTTTATTTTTCAAAACTGGAACAAGAATGTTCAAAATTCCAGAACCAATAGTCTCAATGTTTTTATGAATTACTTCCTCTGGTCTATAGAATATCTGTTCATCTATCTCTGGATCAGATTCAGAATCAGAGTCAAGAAAGTCTTTTTTAGCCTTGTCAGAGATAACTACCTCTGTAGTTTTCTTAATTTCCTTAGGTCTAGAGACTTTAATGATTCTTTTCATGCTTTCTTTATTTTTCAAATAAGCTATGACATTTTCTTTATAGATTCTTTTAATGTCATCCTCAATTGTAGTTCTGATGCATTCATCTGAAGTTGGTGAATAGAGAGGTGCATCTGGATTGAGTGAACTCTGAGGTTCATCTTCAGAAGTACTTATATCAGAGGTACTTGTTTCAGATATCTCTGATTCTTTTGTGATAAAAGCATCAAACTTGAAAATTTCTCTTGGATCATTGCTCTGAGGTATTGTGAAGAGTACCTCTGAAGTTTCTTTTTCAATTTTTAAGATAGGTTTTGAAAATGTTTTTGCTTCATAGTATAATATATTTTTAAAATTTAGAGCTCTTGCTTTTGATCCTTCTGAGATATTTGTTCTCCTGAAATAGTTCAGAGATGGACAGTCAGAGTTCTAGACCTTTCCCATACAGAAAGTGGAAGATAGTGAAGTTTTCTTCAATCCTGTGAATGAATCCAATTCATTGAATCCCAGTCCTTGAGTGTCCATTTGAGAATTTATTTTTATATGCACATCTTGAGCATATAGATAGCTTTTGATTTGAAGTTCTTTCCTTTCCAGAGATTGATGTAGGATTTCTCTTTCCTTTTGAAAAAAGTTAGTCAAGGCAACAGAATTGAGCCTTTCATACTCAGATCTTTTAACTTCTTCTTCTTTAGCTTTTAACACTTTTTCCAATTATTAGAATTTCTCAGAAAAAGATTTTTCTTTCTGTCTCTGAGTTTTTTCAAGTTCAGATTTTTCAAGTTCAGATTTCTCTCTTTTCTGATTCAAGAAGATCCTTTTCTCTTTTATAAAAACTTAGATCTTTTGTCATTTGTTTTCTCTTTTCTTTTTCTTCAAATAGTTTTTGCTTTAAATTCTGAAACTCATCTGTTAGCTTAAGAACATCCATTTCAAGTTCACTTTCAGAGGTGGAAGGAGAATTTACCTTTTCAGAGAAGTCCTCTGATGATTCATCAGTCTGATCATCTGCAAACGCCATACCACAGAGATTGGTAGGCTCTTCCTCTCCATCACTTATAGAGTCTGATAGCCAATCTTCCATCTCTGCAACAAGTACTCTTTCTTTGATATTATACTTGTACTTGTAGTAGTCTTGATCTTTGACAAGTCTACCTCTGCTGTTTGCAGAGAAATGGCCTAGTTTTCCACATCCGAAACATCTTCTATCATTTTGATTTGGTGGGAGAGCATCAACAGTTTCTGTTTTCTGAGCTTGTGGTTGGGGCTGAAAGTATCTCCGAGGTTGAGGATACTTGGGTTGGAATGGTTAATAAGTTATTGATTGTTGTGCAACATCAGATATCTCTGATTCTTTTGTGATAAATGCATCAAACTTGAAAATCTCTGGGATCATTGCTCTGAGGTTTTGTGAAGAGTACCTCTGAAGTCTCTTTTTCTATTTTTAAGATAGGTTTTGAAAATGGTTTTGCTTCAGAGTATAATACATTTTTAAAATTCAGAGCTCTTGCTTTTGATCCTTCTAAGATTTTTGTTCTCTTGAAATTATTCAGAGATGGACAGTCAGAGTTCTGGACCTTTCCCATACGGAAAGTGGAAGATAGTGAAGTTTTCTTCAATCCAATGAATGGGTCCAATTCATTGAATACTAGTCCTTGAGTGTCCATTTGAGAATTTATTTTTATATGCACATCTTGAGCATCTAGATAGCTTTTGATTTGAAGTTCTTTCCTTTCCATAGATTGATGTAGGATTTCTCTTTCCTTTTGAAAAAAAGTTAGTCAAGGCAACAAAATTGATCCTTTCATACTCAGATCTTTTAACTTCTTCTTCTTTTTTATCTTTAACACTTTTTCCAATTCTTTGAATTTCTCAGAAAAATATTTTTTTTCTGTCTCTGAGTTTTTTCAAGTTCAAATTTTTCAACAAAGATTTCTCTCTTTTCTGATTCAAGAAGATCATTTTCTCTTTTATAAAAACTTAGATCTTTTCTCATTTGTTTTCTCTTTCCTTTTTCTTCAAAGAGTTTTTGCTTTAAATTCTAAAACTCATCTGTTAGCTTAAGAACATCCATTTCAAGTTCACTTTCAGAAATGGAAGGAGAATTTACCTTTTTAGAGCAGTCCTCTGATGATTCATCAGTCTGATCATCTGCAAACGCCATACCACAGAGATTGGTAGGCTCTTCTTCTCCATCACTTGTAGAGTCTGATAGCCAATCTTCCATCTCTGCAACAAGTACTCTTTCTTTGATATTATACTTGTATTTGTTCTTGTAGTAGTCTTGATCTTTGACAAGTCTACCTCTGCAATTTGCAGAGAAATGGTGTTAGTGCACATATTTGTTGGATACAAGATCATGAAGTCTGAAGCTGAAAGTCAAGCCAAGTCAAAGCTCAAAGTCAACTCTCAAAGTGAAAGTCAATGTCTTTGTAATAAAAGTCAAAGCTAGTTGTGTGAGAGTTTAGTTGTTTAAGTGTTTTAGTTTGCGTGTTTCTTGTAGCTTGCGTGTTTCAGTACCTTTGTATAAATAGGTATATGAGTTGTGTTGTGAGTGTAAGATCTGTAATTGTTTCATACGTGTTCATCTTAGAGAGAGAAAGTGTTGAAAGGGTATTGTAATCGATTTCATAGAATTAATACCAAGTGAGTTTCACTGAAATTGGTTGTCATTGTGATTTACACATTGTTATCTGGGATAACAATTGGTATCAGAGCATACGAAATTCAGAAAAACATGGACTGATTCAAGAAATTTTGGTCGTATTTCCAAGAACTCGCAATTCGATCTATAACACATCGATTTTTGGATTTCAGAGTGTTTTAGGCTAGAATTTGGTTGTTCTAGATTCGTTCTGTCATATAGAACGATTGTTGTTTGTAAGTCAAAGTTCAATTCACATTAGAATCGTGTGAATTTTGATTTTTCTTGATTTTCTTGATTTTCTTGTTCGAAATAGCTTTACGCACTGTAATAGATCAAAATTGTAAATTTTTTGTTTGTTTTTGAAATTCAATTGGTGTAATATGTTCGATTTCGTTTCTTAAGCAAGTCTACAAAATTTCAAGCCAATTGAAGAAGGTTTGAATCGAATTCAGTAAGAAAATCAATTTTTTTGGAAAAACAAGTTAAGAACTCGCTAGATTCGAAGAAGTCGTAGAGAAAGAACACGCAAAGGGTAGAACTCGCAAGGTTGGAAGAACACGCAAGGTGAAGAATTCTCAAAGGCCTACAAAATCAATTTAAGTGAAGAACTCGCAAGATGAGTCGTGCGAGAAGTAGAAACGCGCAAAGCACAATGTGCGTGTTTCTACTGTTCATTCCCTTCCTTGTGCGCGAAGTAGGGTTTGCGAGAAGCAAGTTGTTTGCATGTTTTCATTTTACGCGAAGTAATCTTGTCATAAATTTTCAAAGTCCAAAACTCGCAATAAGTGTGCTTGCGCGTTTGCATTTAGTAAGAAGTTGATTTCGAAAAAATTTCTAAGTTCGAAACTCGGAAGCCTTTGCGCAAAGTGACATAACTCGCACATTGTTGTGTGCGAGAACTTGAAACTCGTATAAGGCACGTGCGCGAACTTTGGTTCTTGCAACCTTTGTCGTGCGTAAACCACTAACTTGCACAACCCTTTGTGCGAGAAGTGTAGTTCACGCAACCTTTGGTTTGCGCGAAGTTGAAACACACATATAAACTCTTGCGCGAAGTTGATTCTTTCTTTGTTATGTTCGTTTTGTACTTAGTAATTTTTCTGATATTTTTCTGAAATTTAACTGAGTTTGATTTTTGTAGATCCAGTTTATTTTCTGAATTTTGACGATCATAACAAAGCAGTGTAACTCAAAGATGACTTCCAAGGACGCTCTCTCGATCAGTACAGATGTCAAGCCCCCTGTTTTGTTCAAAGGGGAGTACGAGCAATGGAAGGACAGATTCTTAGATTTTATTGACCGACACGCAAACGGAGAAAACATCCTCTTGTCTATTACTGAAGGTCCCATGATTCCTCCCACCATGGAAATTGTTAAGTCTAAATATTGTATCCAAGATTTAATTAGAAAGTCAAAGTTAGAAGTCAACATTGTCAAAGTCAATATTGTAAAAGTCAAAGTTTGTCTTGTTTTAGTTTCCTTAGTGGTTAAGTCTTCTTATAGATTGGTAGTTTATATAGGTTTGGCTTTCATAATCTTGTAACGATGCTAGAGAACTATTCACGTATTGTATGTGTGAGATTTGTGACTAATGCAAGATCTACTTTCTCTCTCTAAGTTTTTGTCTCTAATTCTTGATCTTAATTGATATATTTTGAGTAATTGCTTGATATGTTTGGGATTTTATGATTAACAATTGGTATCAGAGCTGAACCAAACTTTTTAGAAATGATTTGATCATGATTTGAATTGAAATCTGGAGTATTTTGGATCGAAAATCAATATTTTCGAAATTTTTTCAAGAAAACGAGTATTGGTACTGTTCATCTGAATTTTGTGTGTAAAATCGTTTTTAGTGCAAGAAAATGGAATCATTGATTTCGATTTATGTTGGTGATTGATTCTTGTTTTGATTTCATATCGTAATTCGTTCATTTTCAATGTCAATTTTCGATTTTTGAATTTTCTTGAAATAACGACTTCGAACTCTGTTCTTGTTCGAATTCATGTGAATTGTTGTTTTAATCGAAAATTGATTGTATTCGTGTGTTTAGTACTGTTTATCGTTGTTACTTATAAGTTTTTGAGTTCAAATTTGCAGGTTTGAATCGATTTGAGAAAGAATCAGTCAAGAACTTGATTTGCGCAAGTTCATTTTTGGTTTGCGCAAGTTCATCTGGTTTGCGCAAGAATCATCGAGTGCCATCTACGTTATTACGAAAAGTCCAGTTTGCGTATTCCACGGGTTCCGAAAAGTGTACTTTGCGCAATACATTGATCAAGAGAATTGCACTTTGTGTCTTGTACTCTTCACGAAAAGCTACTTTGCGTTTCAAGGCAAATACGCAAAGTCACATTTGCGCATCCTTCGGCGTACGCAAAGCTCACTTTGCGCATCAAGGCTAACACGCAAAGTTCACTTTGCGCATCAAGGATCCTACGCAAACTTACTTTGCGCAACTCTCTGCTTACGAGAACCTGTCTTTACGCATCACGTTGATTCCGAAAAGCTTGGTTTGCGCAACTCATTACTTACGCAAAACTCAATCTTGCGCAAACATTGTCATTTCCATACTTTGTCAAAATTTTCAAAACTGTAATATGTCCTTTAAATGTGAAATTTTTTTTCTCTAGCGGGACCCCCGTGCTAAGTCTGTGGAGGGGGACAAAAGTTCTTTTTGTGCAAGATTTCTATTCAATCTGTTTTTTGATTTTCTGATATATAGTTTGGAACGATCATTCACATTAAGTTGATTACTCATTAATCGTGGGATTTTTTACAGATCTTGAAGAGAAGATTAGAAAGGTGGAATTAGAGAAAATTAATCTGGGTCAAGCTATTGACTTTCACACGCAAAAATCTAGAGAGTATTTTGCAGAAGTTGTCAGACTAAAAGAAGAAATCAGTGTTTTAAAGATCAACAATGAAGATCTTCTGGACAGAATGATGAGAAGATAAAGAGATTGGAATCTGAGAACTCTGAGCTCAGAAAGAATATATCTGATTTTGAGCAAAAGCTTATTGAAGAAAAAGTTGTTTTTGAGAAAGAAAAGAAAGGATTTTCAACTAAGTTCTCAGATTTCTCAAGGAAGTGCTTTGAAGAAAAGAAGTCAGTGGAGCTTAAATGCATAAAACTTTCTCAGCAAATTTCCGATTTTGAGAAAGTACTCATTCTGGAAAGAGAAAAATTTGATAAAGAAAAGAAGGCCCTAGAACAGAAGAATGTGGGATTCTTTAAAGAACTCTCTGGCCAAAGAAATGATTCAGAGAAATGTTTTGAAGAAGAAAGGTGCATATTTGAGTCTGAAATCAAAAGGCTGACTTCAAAATTATCTGAACTATCTGCTACTGCACTGAAAGAGCAGAAGACGAAGTCTGAATTCTCGAAGAAGATTGACCAGCTTGTGAAAGAAAGAGACAATTTTGCTTCAAAGATCAAAGAACTTGAGAAGTCTGTCTCAAGATCAAATCAGAAATCTGTCTCTTCACAAAGGTCAATTAAATATTTTGATCAGATTTGTCGAACTAACATTTTCTATAATCGATATCTAGATGGTTCAGGTACATATCCGAGGAGAAGTAGTTACAAGAAAGAGAAACTGGTCTGGCAGAAGAAACCAATTAAAGATGACAAGACAGATGAGCTGAAAGGAAACACATCATGTGAACATACTCACAAAGCATAGAAGAACAAAGAGCATAAAGGTAAACCTGACCTCATATACTCAAGAGATCAATTACTCAGGTTTTCAGGTACTAAATATTATTGTTCTTACTGCTGTACACATGATCATATTCACAAGACCAGTGATCATTTCTGGTATGGTTCTTACTCTGTAACCCCCATAAGAACTGCAAATAACATTTCTGGACCCAAATACCAGTGGGTACCAAAGAAGAAAACTGATTTTTTGTTGCAGGCACCTCACGTCAAGGGGGAGTAAGAGAACAATGGCTCTTGAATAACACAGTTCAAGACCCGCATTTCAATGTCAAGACTATGGCTTCTAAGCACATCAACTTAGGACCCGTTCTTCAACGGAGTTTGACTTCTAAACACAAACAGTTTAGGACTCGAACCTCAGCGATCAAAAGACCTTACTCCTGTTTTTGCATCCGATGGATATGATGGTCTACATCCCAAGAGAATTGATCTGATCTCTATCCTGTACCTTTTCACTGATAGATTTTTCTGATATGATGGTCTACAATTCAAAAGGGAGTGTCTGATCTCTATCCTGTTTTAACTGACATATTTCAGATGCTTAATTTAAGGGGGAGTAAAGGTGATGACTTCTGATTACTTCAGATCAGAACTCATACTATAAAAATGTTTTACTGCTTTCTGTCTTTTATTTTTGAATAAATAATGTGAATAAAGTGGCTTCTGATCACATGACAAATCAGGACCCGTTTTTCAATGATCAAAGAAGGATATTATGCTAATATCCAGGGGGTACTCAAAAGACATAAATCATTATATCATGATTTGAGGGGGAGCTTAAAAGTAAGTATTTTCTGATCCAAGATCTCTAATTGTTTGAAAGAAGAACAACTTTCGAACATGAAAAATCGTTTCTTAAATGTTCAAACCACTTCTTATTCTTAAAAGATTTCATGAATTTAGAAGTGTGCTTTTAAATGTTTTTCAAATATTGAGCTTTAATGTTTAACTGACCGTGTGTTTCCAAAGATTAATACTTGCGTATTATCTTGTCCATATACTTTCATGTATTCACACACACTGGTTCAGTATTTCAGTTGAAATTGTTATTACCATGTCTCTAAATGAACCATTTTTTCGATGGTAATACCCCCGTTTGTTTTCAAAGTTGTTGAGCATCATTCATCTTTTTCAAATTTGTGCCTTTATTGCTAAATTGTTTATATTTGTTCATATAAACAAAATATCCAGTTCTTTGATACCTTAGCTATTTCATTTGATCTGATTTTAATCATTGTCAGATTCTCAAAACATTTCTATTCTTTCTTGATTATTCATTCATATAAAGTTTTGAGAAATCTTAAATGTTTAAAAATGCTCAAATTTCATTTCTGATTTTTGATGAGCATACATACACTGACATATGATTTCTTGTGCTTTTCATATCAAGAAAATCATTGACCAGCATGTACTTTTAGGAACATGGGATTCAGTGTGAGTGCTTAATAGATCTTCCATGGATTCACGATAACCAGTGTTTCCTACCCCGGAAGAAATCCTTTGAGTGATTGAGGGGAGGGGTCTAAAAGAATTGAGTGTGGGAGTGAGTTGAGGTAAAATGAAAATGAGAGATTGGTTAGATGTGAGCTTATATGTTTTAAAGAAAGAGGGTGTGAGATCAGAGTTAAAAGAATATCAGAACTCTGCACCAAACATCTTTCTGAACCGGGCAACCACATTACTGATTGGTTCACATTTTTTTGGTGACAATCATTGAAATAGGCAAATAGCCCATGCCATCGCTTGCATTAACCCTACTAGCTACTCATTCTTTTCTTAAAAAGAGAATGTTTCATATTTTCTTGGGAAGCAGCACATAATCTATTGATTCTTCTCTTGGAAGATACTGATATTGAAAAAGAAGGAAAGTTGCCCCACCTTCGACCCTTTCTCATGCACATTGAGTCCATGTACAATCATTGCTGTCTCAGTGATTTACATACTTCGAGCCTTTTGAAACATAATCATTGTGCTAATTCTTTCAAACACAAGCACGAGCACACAGAGAATTTGTTTTTCTGTCAGAACATTCATAGAATTACCTTGTGTTTTTCAATGATTGAATGGAAGACCTGGGGAGTCAACATCAAACCAACTCCTTATATTGTACATTCGTTGTACACAGTGACTCTGTGTTACTGACAGACACTTCTAACTGTTTCATTTGTTGATTCAGGGTTACCATGTTCAATATGTCTGAATTTGAAAAGATTCGGATATATATCTTTCATGCATTGACGGCTCTCAGATCAAAGCGCGCAAATTGTCAAAGGGGAGATTGTTTTTGAATACAAAGGGGAAATCAAAGTCTGTAATGAAATTGATGAAGTTTTGATGATCATGATGCACACATCATCAAAAAGGGGGAGAATTTTATGAAGATTCAATTTCAAAGTTCAAGTTCATAGTTCAAGTCAGAAATTTCAAAATGCTTCCGCTGATTCAAAGTGAAAAGATTCTGAAAAGAAAATTCAAAGATTCAAGAAGGTTTGTTCTTCCAAAGATGGTCCATAGATCAAAGAGATGAAGATATATTTTTCAGAAGTTTCAAAGATTTCAAAAGTTGTTTCAAAGATAATGTTTCAAGTTCAATGAAGTTTCAAGAATTATGTTTCCTGTTCAAGGCTTGTTGACTTTCAAAGATTCAAAGAGAAAAAGACTTTCCAAGATTCTTCAAAGGCTGAAAGACTGAAGACTAGTGTCAAATTTTTATTAAATTTTGAATACAAAGGGGGAGATTGTTAAGTCTAAATATTGTATCCAAGATTTAATTAGAAAGTCAAAGTTAGAAGTCAACATTGTCAAAGTCAATATTGTAAAAGTCAAAGTTTGTCTTGTTTTAGTTTCCTTAGTGGTTAAGTCTTCTTATAGATTGGTAGTTTATATAGGTTTGGCTTTCATAATCTTGTAACGATGCTAGAGAACTATTCACATATTGTATGTGTGAGATTTGTGACTAATGCAAGATCTACTTTCTCTCTTTAAGTTTCTCTCTCTAATTCTTGATCTTAATTGATATATTTTGAGTAATTGCTTGATATGTTTGGGATTTTATGATTAACAGAAATACCTGATGAGGAGTCTTCTGATAGTGAGGATGGAGATGAAAACGGAGTCAGAAAAACAAAGACTGTTCCTAAAGATTTCTCTCAGTACTCGGACGAGCAAAAGAGCAGATTCAAAGCTGATAAACAAGCCAGATCTCTTCTACTTCAGAGTATCCTAAATGAAATTTATATCAAGATCGACAACTACAAAGCTAATGCCAAAAAGATGTGGGATCAACTGCAGAAAATGATGATGGGTTCTAAGGTCGGTAATCAGAAGAAAGTAGCAAACTGCATCAACAGCTATGAGGAATTCAAGGCAAGAGAAAATGAAAGCCTTGAGGAGACTTATGAGAGATTTGTACTTCTTCTGAATGAGTTGTCAAAGAACAAAGTAAAGAAGAAGCAAATCAAGAACAATGTAAAGTTCCTCAGCATTCTCCAGCCTGAATGGAAGAAGCATACCCGGAGAATGAAGCAGATGAAAGACTTTAGCGATATCCCACTTCATGAGGTCTATGAAACTCTAAGGCAAAATGAAGAGTAGGTCGAAGAGAAAAGAGTTGAGAAGAAGAAATCTGAGAAACCAGTTGACCCCATTGCACTGGTAGCTGGTAAGAAAGAGACAGAGAAGAAAGAGAGGAATAAAAAGAAAATTGTTCTCCCAAGCTCAGATGATTCTAGTTCTGATTCTGACAGTGACGACGGGGAGAATCTCAAACAAGCAATGCTACTACTGACTCGTGCATTTCAGAAAAAGTTTTATAAGAAGCCAGGGTCTAACTCTCAGAGATACTCGTCGGGCTCGAAGAATCATGAACATAGGGAGAGAATAGAAGGAACGAAGTTTGAGGAGAAGAGATAGGTGGAGAGGAAGCCAGATGAAAAGAAGAAGTAACTGAATGATTATGGAACTTAGAAGAAAACAGATGACTTGATCAAATGCTACAACTGTGGAAAGACTGGTCATTACGCCAAGGACTGTCGAAAGCCCAAAGTTCGAAACTCAGAATACTATAAGTGTTGGTCCCGAGTTAGCAAAACAAGTATTGTAGAAGGGGGGGGGGGTTGAATACAATACACAAATTTTACTTAATTTTTAATACTTTTATTGATATAAATATCAAGAATTACACAAAGGAAACAAAAGATTGTTGCGGAATAGAATAGCTAAGAACTACTCAAAAAATCTAATACAAGAAAGACTTATAGAACACAAAGACTAAATCTTAGAGAGAGAATAGCTAACAACCTGTTTGATATCTTACAAAGGAGAAATCTTGAGCTGAAAGCGTGAGAAGCAAGGAGCTATCTCCACTCTTTATATACTATCCAAGGCAATGAGTGCAAAGGACATTGAACATTTAAAGCAAGAGTGGTTGAGATATTGCTAATAAATTATAAGATATTTGAGGTGACTTATCACAACACAAAAGGCAACTTTTGTACTATGAAAGTACAATATCTTAATAAAATATACTTGATTCAAATATTTTTGAGATCTTTTAAGAAATAAACGTCTCAATCAAATCAGAACTCAAGTGAATATCTTTTAAGAGAAGGAAGCTTCCATTCTCATTGTCAGAAGAACATTGGGAATGATGAAGTATGTCAAATCGAGAGAGTTTGACATACTGGTATGTTACCGACACAGAGAGGATCGACAAGGATAGATTCTGCTGAAAGAATGGCAGAAGGATGCCGAACAGAAGAGGGTTCGGCAGATGCGTAGTCTGTCGAAAATGATTTCGGCACACAAGGCTTAGTCTTCTTGAGGTTCATCTCAATCCGCAAAGTAGACTTCCTTCAGTTGATTTTGGTATGTCTTCGACTTACCGATCTTGTTTGTGCATAACTAAGCTATTACAAAGAACCATACTAATTCTAAGATGTACAATCATTTATAGACGAGTAAACACAAACTAAAGGAGAGGTCATCTTCAAATCTTAGATGACCCAACAATCTCTCCCTATTTGATGATGATATCTCATGCTTAGAATTTAAAAAGATAAAACATGAGTAATGCATTTTGACCCTTGTTTATATTCTTTTGGGTTCTTTTTCACATAGACCATTCTTTTTGTTTCTTTTTGGATTTTTTAGAGTATCCGACATTTACAAGTATAAAAGAATGAAATAATGAATTGTACAAACTATTTACGTTAAACTAGAAAAGCTCATTGTATTAATCTTGTAAGAAGATTACAATACAAGACAAAAGAAAATTATGTACAAGAAATTAAACAACAAAGAACTATTCAAAAGGTAGATGAGGATCGACATCCCTTCTTTTGAGTTCATCTGTGACAGCCACATAGAGATCCTTTGCAGAAAGTGGAATTATTGACATAATCCCATGAAGAAAGATAGTATCGGTAAGAGGGATCTGACTTGTTCTAAAGAAACTAATCTGCCCAAATGCATCGTTGAAGAAGATCCCATGAGTAGGCTCATTAATCAAAGTGGTGGAAGGGAGAGGAACCAGAGTCGGTAAAGACAAATCAAGATTTGAAACATATGGAACCTTTCCTTCCCTTGCCATTTGAATAAACACATCTTCCTGTAGTTTTCTCCCCCTCAACCTATTTCTCCCCCCAGTACGTGCCGGGGAAGAAAGACCAACCTTAGCCGACACACGGCCAAGACGTCGGTTAATCCGATCAAGAGTAGTTCTGTCATCTGGAGTGAAGGCTGACTTAGAGATGTCTATGTCAAGTGATCCAACACAGTACTGAGCCACTGCGACAGGCATTGAGTCAAGGCGTTGATTTATACCCTGTAGAGCACTTAGAATCTGAGAGTTGACAGAATTTTGATCCATAGCCCGCTGTCGAAGAAGAATAAGATCCTGATCCCTTGCATCAGAAGCAGCTTTAAGAGCGGCCACAGAAAGAGTCAAGGAGGTATTATTATCAATTATCCTGATGACCTCCTTGAGTACGACATCCAGAGTGTCGGAAAGAGGGGCACGAAGACTATCAACTTCATGATGCAGAACATCCAAGCACCGAAAGATGTCTCTGTTCAGATCTAAGCACTCAGAATTCTGCTCTTTGACTAGCTGCAAGAGCTCAGCTAGGAAAGTGTTGGTGATGTCCAGAGAATTGAGCAGCTCAGGCACACGCAAATATTTGCGAAGCAACTCATGCTGAGTACTGAACATCCTTACCTGCCGATTGGTATCAATAATTTCGGCAAAGAAATCGGCAGACATGGAGATCGACACCTGTGGTGCTGAAGAAGAAGAGGCTGATGGCCCAGCCCTGTCGGTAGTGGGAGAAGGGGGATAATGGGGCAAGATGCGATCTTTAGGTGGAGATTGCCTCTTCGATGGACAATCTGGATGGAAGCCATCCGAAGAGGAATCTGAGGAAGAGGGTGAGTGTTTGGGAGAAGGGGAAGGAGTTTTCTTTGGTGAAGGTGGGGGTGAGTGTTTAGGAGAGGGAGATAGTTTTGGTGAGGCTATAGTTTTAGATGGAGGGGGCAAAACGTTCCCTGCATCAGAAAATAACAGATCAAACATGTCCACGTTATTTCTACCGATATGTGCAATATCATCGGGTGTGACCCCGGGTGATAGGTTGTGCTGTGGAGAGAAGGGGCGTTGGTCCGGAGAGGAGGCCAACTCATCTTCATCTCTCAATTTAAAATGAGGAGAAGGGATAATAAGGGTCTCTTTCTGTACAACCAAACCTTGTGGAGAAGATTTGGAGGAGGTAGGATGGGTTTCAGCAGATCCCCGCGGCCCAAATGGGGGAATTTCAACTTCCTCCGATTTTTGAGAATCGGTAGAAGGCGTTTGTGGATCGGCCATTGGTTTTTTGAGCCTCTTAGAACGAGACCTAGGAGGTGATTTTGAGCCCCGTCGCTTTGAAGAAGTGGAGGAAATGACCGGGGCAGCCACCGATGGTTGTTTCGGTGGCATAGTCATAGAAGCAAGTGTGACGCTACCGGTGGACTTTTTCTTCTTAATGGCCACCGATTTGGCTCAGGTAGTTTTGGGGGCAGAAGGGACCACCGATTGGGGAGCACTTTGAGAAAGTGGAGGCCTTTCGGTACCACTCTCCAAAAGAGTACCCCAGATCGAATTGGGAGAAGTAATGAAGGAGATCATACCTGAGGTGATGGGAGTGTCGGTAGGTTTGATCGGCTTGAAGATGGTCTGCTTGCTTATTTGAGAGATAGGCAAGTCATATGCGATGGTCGGTTCGGACAAACCTGCATCGGCACGAAGCTGTGCAGAAAGTTTCTCATTGACGATGAGAGAGATGAACCGTGGAAGAGCCACGTTGTGAGTCCTAGGTGGCGTGATTGCAGTGACCAAAGAATCAAAAATCACCTGGGCAAAGTCAATGCGCCTCATAAAGATGATGTCATGTGCCAACCTGGTGATAGCAGCAGGTGATTGATCCTACCCAGATGTTTTGTGGGAAATGCAGTAGATGAGGTGAGAGAAGAAGTAGTTCCAAACAACACCCATGTTCTTGCAAAGTAGAGTGCCGGAACCCTTGGTCTTCCCTTCATGCACATAGTTAAGGGTAGCAACTACCTCCTCATGTTCCCGACCAGTGGGGAAAATAGCGTAGACATCAAACTCCGGAATCCAAAGAATCGATCGAACATCCTCGACCCCAAAAGAAAGGTCGGGGTGTTCTTTAGAGGAGAGGACAGAGGCAGAGACCTGGTGAGTCTCATAATCTTATTTAGAAGTTAGCCAGAAGCTACCAAGTATCATTTTGCTCATCTTTGTAGAAGTCATAAGAGCATGTTTTAGAGGTGTTTTCTGAAGAAAAAGTGAGACTTGATTGAACTCCGGGTGGTCCACATCAACAGAAAGTCATGCAACCTGGTTGCACGCGGGAAATGCAAGAGTTTCCCGAGAAAGAGTGGTGGTCTTGGAAGCCTTCAAGGATTTTGAAGAAGCCATTGATGAAGAAATAGAAGTTTGAGAATGGAGTTGCAGGTTTAGAATATGAAACAGTAGATCGTGAGAGTAAAAAGTAAGAAAAGAAAGAAGAAGAAGATATGTATAGGGTCAAAAAGTAACTTGGAGGGAAAGATTTGATTTCAAAAGGAATTTAATAATATTAAATGGTAATGATGGTACTGAAAAACGTGCGAAATGGGGAAGTGGAATAGCCGAAAACATTTAATGTCAGAGTCGTGGACATCCCATCAACTGACACACGAACCCTGTGAAGCCACGTGGCATGATCTGATAGGTGGAGGAAAAGGTGCCGAAAAGATGTTCGGTATGAGAGATGTGGATAAGGATGACACATCATCATCACTACCGACAATTCGGTATAAAATCTTAGGCAAAGAATGAATCGATATGGACATGGTGAGGGGTACCGAAGTATGAGAGATACTTCGGCAAGTAATATATCGGCAAGAGATACCGAAAGTAAGAGAGAAAGGGAGTTTTGGTAAGGGGTAATTCGGTAATGGTTAGAGATACCGAAATTAAGAGTGAGAGAAGTTTCGGTATTCGAGAGGTTTACCGAAGGATAGTCGGTAAATACCGAAAGAAACTTGTTTTTTTTAAACTAAATTTAACATACCTAAGGATCCAATGAGAAAGTTGAATCTGGCTTCATCCAGTGGTTTAGTGAATAGGTCGGCAAGATGAAGATCTGTAGAGATGAAATGAAGTTCAATATCACCTTTAGAGATATGATCTCTTATAAAGTGATATCTAATAGCAATGTGTTTAGATCTGGAGTGCAGCAACGGATTGCTAGCAATTGCTATGGCACTGGAGTTGTCACATAGGATAGGTATATGAGAATAAAACTTGTCATAGTCTTGTAGTTGATTTTTCATCCACAAGATCTGTGCACAACAACTGCCAGCTGCAACATATTCAGCTTCAGCAGTAGAGGTAGATACCGAATTCTGTTTCTTGCTGGACCAGCTGACCAAATTTCCACCTATTAATTGACAGCTGCCAGTTGTACTTTTCCTGTCTACCTTAGACCCTGCAAAATCAAAATCTGAATAGCCAATGAGATCAAAACCTGAGTCCTTGGGATACCAAAGACCCAGATTCATAGTACCCTTTAGGTACTGAAAAATGCGTTTCACAGCCGCCAAGTGAGATTCCTTAGGATTGGCTTGATAACGCGCACACAGACACGTGGCATACATGATGTCAGGTCTACTAGCAGTAAGATAAAGAAGAGACACTATCATCCCTCCATAATTCGTGATATCAACTGACTTACCAGCTGGATCAACATGAATCTTAAGAGGTGGTGCCATTGGAGTTTTCATGGGAGAGCAATTTTCAAAATCAAACTTCTTTAATAAATCACGAATATATTTACTCTGATTTATGAAAATACCTTCAGAAGTTTGTTTAATTTGAAGACCCAGAAAGAAAGTAAGCTCACCCATCATACTCATCTCATACTTGCTTTTCATGAGAGAAGCAAACTCCTGACAAAGAGATTCATCAGTAGCACCAAAGATGATGTCATCCACATAGATTTGGACAAAAATGATATTAACTTTGATTTTCTTGAGAAAGAGAGTCTTGTCAATTTTACCTCTGGTATATCGGTTTGAGAGAAGGAAATCTGACAAAATGTCATACCAAGCACGAGGAGCTTGTTTCAGACCATAAAGAACTTTGTCTAATCTGTACACATAGTAAGGATGAGTTGGATCTTCAAAACCTGGAGGTTGTTTCACATAGACTTCTTCAGCAAGTTCTCCATTGAGAAATGCACTTTTGACATCCATTTGGAAAACCCGGAAGTTTTTGTGAGCAGCATGAGCAAGAAAGATCCTTATTGCTTCAAGTCTAGCAACAGGATCAAAGGTTTCGTCATAATCGATACCTTTCTCTTGTCTATATCCTTGAGCAACAAGTCTGGCTTTGTTCCGAATAATAGTGCCGACTTCATCCATCTTATTTCGGAAGACCCACTTAGTGCCGATAATAGTCTTACCGAACGGACGAGGCACAAGTCTCCATACTTTGTTTCTTTCGAATTGAGACAACTCTTCTTGCATGGTAGTGATCCAGCAAGGATCTGCGAGAGCTTCTTCAATTTTCTTGGGCTCTATTATGGAGAGAAAATTCACATAGAGGCAAATGTTTCCAACACCTCTTCTTGTTTGGACACCTGCTTGCTGATCACCAATAATCTGATCAATTGGATGATCCTTGGTCCATTTTAGAGCTGGAGGAAGAGGTGTAGGAAATGTGCTAGGAGAATATGAGGGTGAAGGATCGGTAGGTATAGGATGAGTATGATGAAGAGGACTAGGTTGGTTCGGCAGGGGCAATAGGTTCAGAAGTCGGTAGGAGAACAACCGAACTATGGTTAAAGGAAGTTGAAGCTGCCGAAAATGGAACATAGGGAGGTCCTGCAGACAAAAGATTTGGGGAATCTTCTCCAACACACGAAGTGATCCACTCATGAAGTTCATTATCATCACAAGATAAGGAATATGTCTTATGATCATCGAACTTCACATGTATTGATTCGTCAATATATTTTCTCCTTAGATTGTAGACTCTATAGGCTTTAGAAGATATAGAATAGACCATAAAGATACCCTCATCAGCCTTGGGATCGAATTTCCCAAGATGTTCTCGATCATTTAAGATAAAACACAAGCTGCCGAAAACATGAAGAAAACCGATGTTTGGTTTTCGGCCATAGAAGACTTCATAGGTAGTCTTGTTGTGTCTTTTCACAATAATAGATCAGTTTTGAGTAAAGCAGGATGTATTGACAGCCTCAGCCCAGAAGTAGGTAGGTAGGTTTGATTCACTTAGCATAGACCTTGCAGCTTCACATAGTGTACGATTCTTCCTTTCCACAACACCATTTTGTTGTGGAGTTCTGACTGCTGCAAAGTTTTGAGAGATACCTTTGTCAATGAGAAAGGCATCTAAGGTAGAATTTCTGAATTCGGTCCCGTTGTCACTTCTGATAGATCTGACTAGTTGACCGTTGAGAACTTTAGATTTCTTGATGAAATTGATGATTTCTTCAGATGTATCACTTTTGTACTTGAGAAAGAATACCCAAGTGTAACGTGTGAATTCGTCAATAATGACAAGAATGTACCTTTTACCACCAAGACTAGGTGTGCTGACTGGCCCACAAAGATCCATATGCAGCATCTGAAGAGGAGTAGAGATAGAGAAACACTACTTTGACTTGAAAGAGGATTTTGTCAGCTTGCCTTTCTCACATGCAGCACATAGCTTCTCTTTAGAGAAATAGATTTTCGGCAAACCGACAACTAGCTCTTTGTTAGAGAGAGCATTCAACGTCTTGAAGTTGAGACGAGAGAGACGTTTATGCCAGAGTCAGTTCTTCTTTTCTGAGTCTTCAGAAATGAAACATATGCTTTCGTCTTCAGTTGATTTGACACTAATATTGATGACATACACATTGTCCTTTCTAAAGCCAGATAGGACAGTGTGAAATTGTTTATCAGTAATGAGACAATCGTGCTCTCTGAAAATCACGTAGTAACCTAAATCACACAATTGACTAATACTCAAAAGATTATTCATTAGTCCTTTCACATAGGCGACTTTGTTGAAAGTAATGGATCCATTAGAAAGAGTCGCATAACCTTTAGTGGAACCACGAGAGTTGTCACCAAAAGTTACGGTTGGTCTATTTTCTTTCACAAAGTCTAGGAGAAGAAATTTGTTTCTTGTCATATGTCGTGAGCATCCACTATCAAGATACCATGTATGATGATGCCCAAAGACCTGAGAAGATGAGGAAGAGCACTCAGCTGTAAAGTCCATCCCAGAGCAGGAGTCTTTAGCTTCTTCATCAAGTTTTGCCATAAGGCATTTACTTGACACTTCTATTTCACTGTCGGAGGTAGGCTCATCGGCCCAGTCTATAGTTTCTGCCATTAAGCCTTTTCCTCGTCGTTGAGAGTGGAAGTTTCTTTCCTTTTCTCTTTTGTACTTAGCCTTGTACTTATCGGCTTTGTCGGAGAGCTCTTTGAAGGAAGAAGAAGGAGAAGGTTTTCGAGGTTGCGATCTACCTATAGAAACAGATATGAGATTTCTTCATTTAGAAGAATTAGAAGAGTTAGACTTAGAGATCCTAGGAGGATTGCTTCTACACTCAGAAGCAAAGTGGCCTTTCTTACCACATGCGTAGAAATCCTCCTTGGATTTGTTCAAAGAATTTTTAGAAGAAGTAGAAAATTTCCGGTTTCCTCGAAAATGGTTGGAGGAGGGATTTTTCCTATACATAGAAAAGTTTGTAAGCATACTCATCTCCTCCGTCATTTGATCGAAAAAGATGTCTTCTTCTTCATCATCGGCTTCACTAAGATAAGCCTCCAAGGAGTGATTTTTGTCATCATGACTTTCTCTTTCTGAGTCATCAGAAGGGTAAGTGATACGAGGAACACACATAGATTTCTTGGAGCTATCACATATAAGAGCCATAGAAGGGGATTTTATCTCTTTGATAATGGTCTTCCTTTGAAGACGAGTTTGTTCGTAATTGTAGAAAGTTCCATAGAGATTAGTAAGAGGTAGGCTTTCCAAGTCCTTGGTTCTCTTTATACAAGTGCTGAGGTTCTCCCATAAATCAAGAAGACCATCCATAAACATACATAAGATTTCCTCGTTGTCATACAGCTTCCCCAGAAGTTTTAGATCGTTTAAAAGACTATTGAAACGATTATAGTAGTTAGAAAGAGATTCTACCTTTTCATGAGAGAAAAGTTCGTATTTATGAACGAGAGAGATTTTTCGAGACTTCTTTACTTCATCTATACTTTCGTACAGAACACATAGGGTGGACCACATTTCTTTAGCAGTAGAGAAGTTTACAAGAGAGTGGTACACTTCATCTGGAAGAGATTGAGCAATTATAGCTCACACTTTGGAATCAAATCCAATGATGCGTCTATCTTCATCAGTGTATTTTTTTTCAAGCTTCAGAATATATCTACTAGTAGCAGAACTTCGCTCCTCATCAGAAGAGTCATCGGAAACGTGGAAAATAGGATCTTTTTCTTTGTCTTTCTTTTTAGAAGTTTTGATAAATTTGTCCCATACTTTAGGGACAAGAGAACCTTCACGAAGAATGGTCAGATAACGGCTGTCAACTCCTTCTAAGAATAGCATCATTCGACTTTTCCAGAGAGAAAAGTTGTTAGCATTGAACTTAGGAGGTTTGACCATAGAACCATTCTCAGTTTGAGAAGAAATAGAAGAAGGATCAACTTTGGACGAAGATGCCATTACGGATCTGATTTATCAAATTAAATCAACCGCTCTGATACCACTGGTTGGTTCCGAGTTAGCAAAACAAGTATTGTAGAAGGGGGGGGGTTGAATACAATACATAAATTTTACTTAATTTTTAATTCTTTTATTGATATAAATATCAAGAATTACACAAAGGAAACAAAAGATTGTTGCGGAATAGAATAGCTAAGAACTACTCAAACAATCTAATACAAGAAAGAGTTATAGAACACAAAGACTAAATCTTAGAGAGAGAATAGCTAACAACCTGTTTGATATCTTACAAAGGAGAAATCTTGAGCTGAAAGCGTGAGAAGCAAGGAGCTAGATCCACTCTTTATATACTATCCAAGGCAATGAGTACAAAGGACATTGAACATTTAAAGCAAGAGTGGTTGAGATATTGCTAATAAATTATAAGATATTTGAGGTGACTTATCACAACACAAAAGGTAACTTTTGTACTATGAAAGTACAATATCTTAATAAAATATACTTGATTCAAATCTTTTTGAGATCTTTTAAGAAATAAACGTCTCAATCAAATTAGAACTCAAGTTAATATCTTCTAAGAGAAGGAAACTTCCATTCTTATTGTCAGAAGAACATTGGGAATGATGAAGTATGTCAAATCGAGAGGGTTTGACATACTGGGATGTTGCCGACACAGAGAGGATCGGCAAGGATAGATTCTGCCGAAAGAATGGCAGAAGGATGCCGAACAGAAGAGGGTTCGACAGATGAGTAGTCTGCCGAAAATGATTTCGGCACATAAGGCTTAGTCTTCTTGAAGTTCATCTCAATCCGCAAAGTAGACTTCCTTTAGTTGATTTCGGTATGTCTTCGACTTACCGATCTATTTGTGCATAACTAAGATATTACAAAGAACCATACTAATTCTAAGATGTACAATCATTTACAAAAGAGTAAACACAAACTAAAGGAGAGGTCATCTTCAAATCTTAGATGACCCAACAATAAGAACAAGATGCTCTTGGCCAAGCAACAAGAGGATGGCAAGGCACTAATGACTGAAGACGAGTTCTGGTTAGATCATTCGGATGAAGAAGAAAAGAAGAGGAGGTTAAGTACGACGAATCTGATGAAGAGACATCTGATGAGGTACTGAATCTATCTGAATCTGATTTTATAAGCAAAATGGAAGCCATGATGATCGAACTTCAAGATCTTCAAACCAAACTGAAAAAGGAAAATGGCAGAGTTGCTAAGAAAAGTCAAAACATTTTTGAACTTAGCAAGGTAATTGTTGGGAACAAAGATCTCATTGACTCTCTAAACAAATATGCTTCTGATTTTAAACAGCAAAAAGGTGGTTTTGAAAGTATGATTTCTGAATTTGTTTCTAAGATTTCTAAGTCTGATCTTGAAAAGCAAGAATGTGTTCTAAAAGCTCATACTTTACAGGTAGAAAATAAGAAATTAGAGAAAAAGGTAAATGGTTTGGAAGCAAAATTATATGCACGAGGCCAAACATATCAAACCATTTTCCTAAACACACCTAATGAGGAGGCTGATTTTAAAGAGAAATGGGGACTCGGTTACGATAACCCTTATTACTTAAAGAAAGCCATTAGAAAACAACCAACATTGTATAATTTTAATTTTCTTTTTGCTGCTGGTAAATATCATCATTTAAAACCTAAGTTTGTTACCAAATCATCAGATGAGGTTGAGGCAAAAGAAGATGAGAAAAGAAAGAACTTAAAGAAAATGCAACTACTATTCTGTTATCAAAAACTGAATGATAGTTATCTTTCAGAAAAACCAAAATTTCTTTCAGAACCGGCCTTGTAGGCAAGGTTTCGGTGGGTAAATCAATTTGAATGGTCCTCATATCTGACGGTAAAATGAAGAGAGAGGGAGGGAGCAGGTGTTCACGGGCGAGGTCTCTGGTTCAAGTCCGGGATGGGATTATTTTGCTAGCTATTCTACTACTGAGATGGAGGCAAAACCAGTTAAATCTAAAATTTATACTCCTCCACTTGTATTAGAAAGCAAAATAAATGAACTTGAAAATGTTTTATCATATGAAAGAATTTTGGTTGATTTAGAACATAATGTGATTTCTACTATTTTGAAGAACACTATTTTTAAAGCTAAATCTCAAAAGTGTTCTAATTCTTCTAAGGCACCTCAAACCTCTGAAACTGATTTTGATGACTTATTTGCGTCTGCAAATGATTTTTTAAATTCTTATGAAGGGTGTGTTGATGAGATTGATATGTTTGACTTTAATGCTCAACTTCCAGATCATTCTACTTTTGTCATTAATTGTGAAGTTTTACCAAGTGTGTATGAAATTGGTGAATCATTGACTAAGGTTGATGAACTAATTTCTGTGAGTACTGATTACTATAAGTGAGGTAAGAAGCAAAAGAAACAGTGCTCACAGAAACGGAAGAACACTGGTAAGCTAAAGAAAAGACATTCTCAGAAATCTGATTTTCCTAACAAATCTAAATCTTGTATTTCAGATTTGAAAAATAGAAGGTCTGAAGAACGAAAAGAGTGGCGACCTAAACAGAAAGTTAATGAGAAAGTAGAATCCATTCCTGATATTCGTTGTAATAGATCTACTGGTAGTATGCTTGATATAGTTGGTAATGTTGCTTCGAATAAACAAAACCTTGTAACTTCTTACAAGAGATATACAATAAAGCAATTACTCCAATTATCTCGGTTTGTTACTAAGTCATCTAATTATAGACGGAATGATTTTATTTCTCACCGATATTCTGATGATTGGTTTGGAACTTATCATGTTTATTCTTATAAGCCAAATGTTTCAAAGATTTTTCAAAAGGTCAGAGGATCCATATACAAATGGATACCAAAATCTTGTGCTAATCCGATAGGACCCACTTTTAAATGGGTACCTAAAGTTATTGTTCCCTGATTTCTCTTATGCAGACCCGTCATATGTGGTACTGATAGGTCGAGTTTACACCCTTCCCACACGAACCGCAAGTGTACGGTGTCGTATCAAGTAATACGTACGGAAGTACGTATCGAACCAAAGGAACTTGGTATTGAGTACCACGAGACTATATTAACTATTAACTAGACGAGATGAAAATTTGATTGTTTTGAAGTTTTGCAAAAGGATTAAGCTCAAACGACTAAAAGGAAGCTTTTAGAAACTGAAACAGTTAACTGCTGATAAGAAAGTTAGGGATTGGATTCATATAAGAGTTGTTTTCTAAAAACAAGTAATGGTTTGAATTAGATGATTCATAGATTTAATGATTAATTTTTAAGGTGATTGCTACACTTTCTCAAGCTATAACAATACTAGCAATTAACAATGAAATTTCTTCATTCACACTCAAATTTCAAGTTAATATACTCATAAGAACAAAATTAACAGATCTATGATGAAATTGGTATATCTCTATCCAATTTACACCATAGGCATATGATAAACACATCTAGCCGTCCCACACTTCTCTCGAAGAGTAAGGTAACCAAGAAAAATCCAAATAGTTGATCAGACTAAAATGAGTTACAAAAAAAACTCATCATATGCTTCATTGAGAAATTAATCATCAAGGTACAAACCAAATCACAAGTTTAAATCAACATCGTCAAATAATTATCCAACCCCCAACATGAGAAGTTTAGCTCATGTTGGGGTTAACAAAAATGAAAACTGGAAGTGAAAGCAAAATAGATCTAAACATCGTTCGGAAATGAAATGCTTTGACAAATATGAACACTCCCTGAAATCTTTGAATCTTAAAGTAAAAGATTGTAACAAGATCGAGGATCCGTTCCACCAAGTCTCTCCCACCTTTTTGTCGCTTTATCGTCTTGAATCTGCTCCCCAAAAATCGCCTCTAGCCGCCGCCGTCTCAAGTCCAATTGCGTGATACCTAGATCTGATTGAAATAGTCGACTAAGGCACCAACAGTGCGTGGCGTGACTTATGGCGCGGGTTAGGTCTCGCCACAAGTCGCCCGAACTTTAAAACTCGCGCGACCTACTAATTCGCGACCCAAACCGCCCCGCATGCTGTTTTCTTCAAAATTTGAACCTTGAGAATGAAATCTCTAGCATCTTTAAACATAGAAGGCCAAAAGAAACCCGCTTGTACCACCTTTGCTACTGTCCTATCAGTAGTAAAATGACCACCACATTCTAACGTATGAAAGTGTGTTAGAATGTTGATCTTTTCATCCTCGGCCACACATATCCTTATCATGCCATCTGCACACATCTTATATAAACATGGCTAGTCCCAATAATACTGTTTTGCGTCAGATAGGAATTTCTTCCTTTGATGCGAGTTAAACTTGTACGGTATAACGTAACTCACCAAATTATTCACAATGTCTGCGTACCATGGTTCTGAATGGCTTACCTTGAACAACTGCTCATCAGGAAACGAATTATTAATGAAAGATTCGTCTTTTGCTCCATTATTTTCAAGTCTAGAGAGGTGATCGGCTACTATATTCTTTGAGCCCTTTTTATCCAGAATCTCCAAATCGAATTCTTGGAGTAAAAGTACCCAACGAATAAGCCTGGGTTTTGCATCCTTCTTGTTCATCAAATACTTGAGTACCGAGTGGTCTGTGTAAACTATTACATTCGCACCTACCAAATAGGATCTGAACTTTTCACAAGCATACACAACAGCCAAGAGCTCCTTTTCAGTAGTAGTATAATTGATTTGAGTGTCATCTAGAGTCTTGCTTGCATAGTAGATGACATTTAGTTTCTTGTCTTTCCTTTGTCCCAAAACGGCTCCTACAGCCGTGTCACTTGCATCACACATCAAAGTAAATGGGAGAATCCAATTGGGTGCTGCGAGAATGGATGCTGAGATTAGCTCTGTTTTCAACCTTTCAAAAGCATGAATGCATTCTAATTAGTACAATCAAACTTCGCATCTTTAAGAAGTAATGAACACAAGGGTTTAGAGATTTTAGAAAAATTCTTTATGAACCGCCGGTAGAATCCGACGTGACCCTAAAAGCTTCAGACTCCCTTCACCGAATTTGGATACGCTAAATTCTCGATCACAACCACCTTTGCCTTATCAACTTCGATCCCGGCCTTCGAGACCTTATGGCCAAGTACAATGCCTTCAGTAACCATGAAATGGCACTTCTCCCAATTCAGCACAAGACTCATCTCCTTACACCTTTGTAGAACCGCTTCTAGATTAGCCAAGCAAGTGTCAAAAGATGGTCCAAACACGGAGAAATCGTCCATGAAGATCTCTATAGTCCTTTCAACCATATCTGAAAAGATTGCTATCATGCATCGTTGGAAAGTAGCTGGAGCGTTACACAACCCAAACGGCATCCTACGGTAAGCAAACGTGCCAAACGGACATGTAAATGTCATTTTGTCTTGATCTTCGGGTGCGATGGGTATCTGATTGTACCCGGAATATCCATCTAGGAAGCAATAATATTCGTATCCCGCTAATCGTTCCAACATCTGATCAATAAATGGAAGAGGAAAATGATCTTTCTTTGTAGCATCATTTAGCTTCCGGTAATCGATACAGACTCTCCATCCAGTGACTGTCCGTGAGGGGATAAGTTCATTGTTGTTGTTCTGGACGACTGTAATTCCTCCTTTCTTTGGCACAACCTGAACCGGACTAACCCATGGACTATCCGGGACCGGATAGATGATTCCAGCATCAAGGAGTTTAAGAATTTCCTTCCACACTACCTCCTTCATATTCAGATTCAACCTTCTTTGGGGTTGAACCACCGATCGATGTCCCTCTTCTAAGTTGATGCGGTGAGTGCAAAAAGTCGGACTCAAGCCTTTAAGGTCAGCTATCGTCCACCCGATAGCTGTCTGATGCTCTCGAAGGACTCGAAGTAACTTGTCCTTGTTTTCTGCTGTCAACTGGGTTGAAATGATTACCGGTAGTGTCTCCTTATCACCGAAGTATGCATAGTCCAAATGTGAAGGTAACTGCTTTAGTTCCAGCTGAGGAGGAACTTTTGAGGATGGTTGAGACTTTGGGAGTGGTGTTCCCAAATCCTCAATTGTTTGTTTGCGATGCCCTTTGAAGTTCGGTAATGCATTCAACTGCATTACACTTTCACTCTCTTCATTTGAACCAGCACCGGTAAGAGCATTTTGTAGTGTGTCTTCAGAAACCACCACATTACCTTCTTCTCGGATTATAGCTTCCATGACATATACTTGATAGCATTCGTTTGATGCCGACTTGTGTTTGGCTTCCCGAAATACATTGAACACAACTTCTTCTTCCCCAACCCGAAGTGTCAGTTTGCCACCCTTCACATCTATCAAAGCTCCTCTCGTGGCTAAAAATGGTCTCCTAAGGATTAGTGGTATCTCCTTGTTTTCATCCATGTCGAGGACCACGAAATCTACCGGAAAGTAGAATTTATCTACTTTGATGAGCACATCCTCGATCACGCCGTACGGGAATTTAATGGATCGATCGGCAAGTTGTAGCGTGATGTTCGTTGGTTGCACCTCTCCAAGTCCCAGTTTCCTGAAAATTGACAAAGGCATCAAATTAATACTTGCACCAAGATCACATAAAGCTTTACTAAATTCAGAGTTTCCAATATGATCAGGGATAGTAAAACTCCCTGGATCCTTGAGCTTTGGGGGAAGCTTGTGTTGTATAATAGCACTGCACTCTTCAGTAAGTGCAACTGTGGCTTGTTCCTCTATTTTCCTCTTGTTCGAGAGGATATCCTTCAAAAACTTCACATAAGATGGTATTTGTGCCAATGCATCTGCAAAAGGGATATTAATATGCAATTTTTTAAACACTTCTAAAAATTTAGCAAAATTTAAATCATCCCTGTGAGCTTTCAAACGGTTAGGATATGGCACTTTAGGAAGAGTGGGTTTGACTGGCAGCCTCACTGTAGTGCTTTCTTCTCTCTCTTCTTTCTTCTCGACTTCCGGTCTGTCCATCTCTATCTCTTCATCTACTTTCTCTTCAGTATCATCGTCTACTACTTCAGACTCTCTTCTTTCCTCTACCACTGGTTCATTCGCTGGAGTATTGCTTAACTCTTTTCCGCTTCGTAACTGAATCGCATTACAATCCCCTCTTGGTTGCTTCTCTGTTTGACTAGGGAACTGACCTTTGTTTCGAGATTGCAATGCTTCCGTGATTTGCCCCACTTGCCTCTCTAAAATCTGGATCGAGGTCGTGTTCTGGTCAGTGGCTGCTTTAACCGTACTCACCGTGGATGTGATCTCTTCAACCGTCGAATCCATCTTTGTCATAAACTTCGTCATCATTTCTTCTAGCCCTGTCTTCTTCTCAGAGGTTTGTCCCTCATCTTGTCTCCTTTGGTTATGCCCTGGAAGACGATACACATTATTAGTATTAGATGAAGAAGGAAAATTAGAGCCATTACCGTAACCTTGCTGATTTCTCGTATTCTCTTTTGAGCCGTATGATGGTTGGCTCTAAGAGAAGTTGGGATGCTTCCTCCAACCCTCATTGTAAGTGTTGGAAAAGGGATCGTTTTTAGGGCGGTTACGATTTTGCAAGAAATTCACTTGCTCGGATGGTTCAAATGGTGCAAATTGATCCATCATCCCATCATTCGGTGATTGGCTCGGAATAGTAGTGCCCTTTAGCTGGTTGGTGATTGCAGCCAGTTGTGCTTTGATCTGCCGCAGTTCTTCATTATCTTGGACTTGGGCTACTCTTCGAACGTCAGCCCTTGGCGTGGCATAGCTATGTTCAGCGAGATTTTCAATTAACTCCCACGCCTCTTCATAGGTTTTATTCATTAGGGCGCCCCCAGCAGCAACGGTGATGTCATTTTTAAATTGGGGGTGTAATCCTCCAAAGAAGGTTTGGATGACTACCCACCCGTGTAAACTATGGTGTGGACATCTCTTCAACATGCCTTTGTACTGCTCCCACGCTTCATATAGGGATTCTTGATCTCATTGTGCAAAATGAGTAATCTCGGCTAATAACTGAGCGGTACGGCCAGGAGGGAAAAACTTATTCAAGAATGCGGTGACCATTTCCTCCCACGTGTTGATCGAATTCGGCGGTAAGTTCTCTTCCCACAAAGCCGCTCTATCACGGAGAGAGAATGGGAAACATCGTAGCTTAATGGTATCTTCAGAAACCCCGTTCCATTTGAAAGTGTCGCAAATTTTTTCAAAGGAACGGAGATGACCGTGAGGGTGTTCGGTTGGCCCTTCTCCGAATTGGTGAGCTTGGAGGAGTTGGATAGTTCCATGCTTGATTTCAAAAGAGTTTGCGGCAACCGCCGGTGCTTGTACTCCCCGTTGACCCACCACTACCGTTGGTGTAGCATAATTCCTCATGGGAATTCGATTCGGTGGTGGTGGATTGTTATTAGCATTGTTGTTATTATTGTTGGCCGGAATCTCTCCATTTGCATTGTTATCGCCTATAATTCTACGATTCCGATCTCTGGCCTCTCGACGAAGTTGTCGTGCGGTTCTTTCAATTTCAGGATCTAACGGCTCAAGATCTCTGAAGAGTCTTCTTCTTGGCATAAACCAAAAAGAATCCTGCAATCAAAACACAAGTCGTAAGTACCTCAAAATTGAATTGATAAAATAGTACTGAAAAAAAATGTCTAATCTAATAATCTCTATAGACTATAGTGATATCAACACAAAACAAGCTCCCCGGCAACGGCGCCAAAAACTTGATAGGTCGGGTTTACACCCTTCCCACACGAACCGCAAGTGTACGGTGTCGTATCAAGTAATACATACGGAAGTACGAGTATCGAACCAAAGGAACTTGGTATTGAGTACCACGATACTATATTAACTATTAATTAGACGAGATGAAAATTTGATTGCTTTGAAGTTTTGCAAAAGGATTAAGCTCAAACGACTAAAAGGAAGCTTTTAGAAACTGAAACAGTTAACTGTTGATAAGAAAGTTGGGGGTTGGATTCATATAAGAGTTGTTTTCTGAAAACAAGTAATGGTTTGAATTAGATGATTCATAGATTCAATGATTAAATTTTAAGGTGATTGCTACACTTTCTCAAGCTATAACAATATAGCAATTAACAATGAAATTTCTTCATTCAAACTCAAATTTCAAGTTAATATACTCATAAGAACAAAATTAACAGATCTATGGTGAAATTGGTACATCTCTATCCAATTTACACCATAGGCATATGATAAACACATCTAGCCGTCCCACACTTCTCTCAAAGAGTAAGGTAACCAAGAAAAATCCAAATAGTTGATCAGACTAAAATGAATTACAAAAAAAACTCATCATATGCTTCATTGAGAAATTAATCATCAAGGTACAAACCAAATCACAAGTTTAAATCAACATCGTCAAATAATTATCCAACCCCCAACATGAGAAGTTTAGCTCATGTTGGGGTTACCAAAAATGAAAACTGGAAGTGAAAGCAAAATAGATCTAAACATCGTTCGGAAATGAAATGCTTTGACAAATATGAACACTCCCTGAAATCTTTGAATCTTAAAGTAAAAGATTGTAACAAGATCGAGGATCCGTTCCACCAAGTCTCTCCCACCTTTTTGTCACTTTATCGTCTTGAATCTGATCCCCAAAAATCGCCTCTAGCCGCCCCCGTCTCAAGTCCAATTGCGTGATACCTAGATCTGACTGAAACAGTCGACTAAGGCACCAACAGTGCGTGGCGCGACTTATGGCGTGGGTTAGGTCGCGCCACAAGTCGCCCGAACTTTAAAACTCGCGCGACTCACTAACTCGTGACCCAAACCGCCCCGCGTGCTGCTTTCTTCAAAATTTGAACCTTGCTAAGAACCATTCATCTCCATATTGAGTTTTTCTTCCCAAACGACCATTTCTAGAAACTTCTTCTTAAAATCCATGCTTTCTTTTTATTTCATGCTGTCCTGTACCCTTCTCTCAAAACTCATTAGAATTACCATTATTTTATCTGGGATCAAACAATTTCTGCTCAGTTCAGTGCCTCAATAATGTCAAAATTTGACATTATCAGGTACTTAGATTCTGGTTGCTCCAAGCATATGACCGGGCAAAAGGATTTATTGTCTAATTATACAGAGAAATTCTGCAGGAATGTACGATTCGACAACGACCAGTTTTCACCGATTTTAGGATACGGTGACGTGATTAATGACAACGTGACGATTACGAAGGTGAGTTACGTGGAAGGATTAGGTCATAACCTGTTCAGTATTGACCAGTTCTACGACAAAGATTTAGAGGTAAATTGCAAGGCCAAGCTATGTTCTATGCGTACTAAAGATGGTAAGAAACTCTTGGTTGACATGAGTAAGTCTAACCTCTACACAGTTAATCTGTCAAAAGTCCATACTGACAATCAGGTTTGTCTACTGTCAAAAGCCTCGCTGCAACAAAGCTGGTTATGACCTGAATTTTCGTTACATCAATAAACTGGTCACTGGAAAACTAGTCAAAGGACTTCCTGAGCTAAAATACGAGAAGGAAAACCTATGCGCAACATGTGAGAAAGGTAAGATGAAGAGAGCAGCTCACAAGCCAAAGCTTGAACAAAGTACAAGTTCTCCACTAGAATTGCTACACATGGATCTCTGTGGTCCAATGAGAACGCAAAGCATTAGCAGCAAGAAATATGTTTTAGTTATTGTGGACGATTATTCGCGATATACTTGGGTCAAATTTCTGAGATCTAAGGATGAGACACCCGAAGTCATCATCAGTTTCTTAAAGATTACTCAAGTAAATCTGCAAAAGCCAGTCAAGCTTCTTAGAACAGACAACGACACAGAATTTAAGAACAAAACTGTGGAAGATTATCTCGAATCGGTCGGGATAACACATCAATTCTCTGCTGCTAGAACGCCAGAACAGAACGGAGTAGTAGAAAGACGTAATCGAACGCTAGTCGAGGCCGCTCGTACTATGCTAAGTCAATCTGATCTACCTCTGTTTCTGTAGGCTGAAGCTGTTTCGATTGCGTGCTACACACAGAATCGGTCCATAATACATCGTCGGTTTGGTAAAACACCATATGCTTTGATAAACAATCGTACTGTCACACCCCGCTAAAGTGGAAACACGAGGCATAACAACTCCGATGTCATAGCACAAGATTATAAACATACCAACATTCATTTAACTTTCAAAAGACATTACATTTTTAAGAACGTAGTATTGACATTGTTTACAATTCTCAAACTTAAAATATATCGATACGCATAAAACATAATAATCTTGCTTCAAAATATGAAGTGCGCTGCTAAAACATCATGGAATTACCTTCTTGATTCCTGAAAAGCATGAATAAAAACCAAGGTCAACTACAAAGAGTTGGTGAGTTCACAGGTTTTAAATATGCACAAATCATTTTTATATGCAAGTTGTCATTTGTAAAACATACGTATAAACCAAACTTCAATTCTTTGATTCATGAGTACCACAATTTAATTTCTTTATGATAAGTGTATGCAAAGATAATATTACGTTGAGCCACTACTAAGCCGTCCCTGACCAATTTCAACGCCCCCGATGAACTAACTCAGCGGTGGTTCGAGCCACATGTTTAGTCATCTTCTCTAGTATAGTGCACCCCTGCTCGTCAGCATTAAGGTGGGTTTGTCACACCAAATAGCGCTATCCACTAATACTATAGGCCCGATTTTCTTCGAGTTAATAGTAGTGTCACGGGGTCTTAACATTTAATACTCAACACATCAATTGCATACTTATCATATAGCTTATAATTCCAAATGCTTTTAACAAAGCCTTGTAAATTGCCAATTCGCAATACTTTCAAACAATTCTCATGAATCTTTAAATACGCAATTTAAACATGCTTTCCACCCCAATAATCAATTAAAACGATAAAAGTGGGGCTGTGAATACTCACCTTAACGAATGGAAAGGGTGAAACTTTACTTAAATTCTTATGGAATTTGCCTCGCCCTTAGTTTCCCTATACAAGAGTTGTCATAGAGAAACACATTAATGCCCTATTCCGATGTCCAACCAATATGTCCAATTGTCCCATGAAATGCCATTATATAAATTCCTTAGTCCATATCCATTTTTAAACTATACAAAGTTCCAAAATACAATAAAACAAAATTTAGACTTAAGAAGATTACCTTTCTGGATTCAGCATATGCTGTCCAGAAAGTTATTCGATAAAATCAACACGGAAGCTTAACTTCCCAAGAGAATTATTTAATCACAAATTTTGTGATGATACTATAATATGTTTAGAGTAAATATGAATTTTTTTATAAATTTTGAATAACTTTTGATACCTCAAATAATTTTTACAAAACAGAGTGTCACTGATTTTCGGATCAGTGACATACCTCACTTGTAACAAGCTTTTGGGGTATCAATTCTTGGAATTAGATAGTGATCCTTATATGGATGCAAACCTAACTCAAAATCCTATCTTTTGGAAAAAAGATTCACTTATTTTGTATGAATAATGTGGGAGTTATGGTCTTTACAAGTTGGGTGTATGATTCTGTCCTCATTGGACAGATTGCACCCCTTTCTTATAAATTCCATTTAAGTGCCCAAATCAACTCCAAATTCAGTGTTTTCGGACTTTTTAGAAAGCTAACACTCTAAATTAAAGTTTAGAAGCAAAAACCCCAAATTTGGACATGTGGTTTGTGAGTTGTGCAAGCTAGAAGTGAAGTCCAATTTCTGGACAGATTCTAAAATGAAGAAAATACTATTTTTAATAAAAAGAATGATGATCATTAGACATGGTTTTTGATTATAAACCATGTCTTCACTCTTCATTACATGATAAACTAACATATGCATCATAGATTCATTGCAACCAAAATACTCATCCAAATGCATGCATGTACAATATACCCATTTAAGTGATATTATCATCACTAATAAGCCCTTAATCATGTGGAATTTGGGAAATTCCATCTTAAGAGTATTTTTATACTAAATTTTCATTGTAACAACATAGCTATAAGTTCAATAACACCAAAATTTTGTGGTTCATGATACTCTACTTTCAAAATTCAACATTATGATCAAAAACCCTAAATTTGATAATAAACAAATTTTTCTTTGAAAACAAGAGTCAAAAACTCATTTTATGATACTATATACATCAAATGTAATCCATCTCATCATCAAAAATCCAATTTATACAACATTTAGATGTAAATTTTTACTTCTCAAACCCAAAATTCGAAAATGAGAACATGCATAAGAGTAATGTAGTTTTTGAGATTACCTTGAAGATTTGAGAAGGAAACTTGATTCTAACTTCAAATGGATGATGGTTTCTGGCTTGGATTTTGATTTTTTTAACAAAGAAAAAAAAATGGAATGGTGGTGGTGGTGGTCTTCGGCCGAACAAGAGGGAGGAGGGAGAGAGGAGATGAAGAGTTAAATTTGAAAAAATGAGGATAAATCTTGTTTTTAATTTGTTTTTAATAATTAAAATAATTAGAATATATTATAATTAAGACAAGTGTCCTAATGACTCATCATCAATAAAAAAAAATTTAATTTAATATTTTTAATTAAATTACTAGTCTAAAATATCAGATATAATTGAGAACTGAAATACCCGATTCTCAATATTTGCTAAATAAATGTCAAATTTGAAAATTTTGCAATGCAAGAGAAATTAACATACTGATTTTTATAGTTTAAGGATTTTGGACTTTTATTCACTTATTTGGCATTCCTGGACAGTGACGGTCAGATACGGAACTGTTCCGGGTTTTTAATGCAACTTCTAAATTTTTCGGGAAACTTTTATCTTAAAGGCTTTTAATAAAAATCTAGAAGTGACAAAACTTATAAAATAATCTAAGGGTGCTAACCTTAATATTCAGAATTTGACAGGTGTCACACGTACACCTAGCATTAAATACTTTCATGTTTTTGGATTAGGTGCTTCGTATTAAACGACGGAGAGAACCTGAACAAGTTTGGACCGAAAGATGACGAAGGCATCTTCATTGGTTACTCTCAAACATCTGCTGCATACCGGGTGTACTTGAAGAAGTCCAAGACAGTAATTGAAAGCGTAAACGTGACATTTGATGAGAAGGTGGCTTCTGAACAACACAGTTCAAAACTCGTACTTACTGGAGTTTTAGCTTCTGGACAGATCAGTCCAGAACCTGTGGCTAATGAGACTAATTCGGATAAAGCATCTACTTCTATATCTCACTTATCTGAATTAGATTTATTGTTTGAATTCTTCTACGATGAGTTTCTTGGAACTAAACTGGCTAAATCTGTTGTGATTGACAGGTCTGAAGAATCAAGCTGTCAACATCCAATCACTTTAAAAGTGTTAACTGAACTCGTTCCCCCGGTTAAGACAGAAACTCAGATTCAAACAAATACTCCTACGGTTGAAGATGTACAAGAAACTATTGAATCAGAAGTTCCTACTTCAGTTGGCTGCACTGTGATGGATAATCAACAGACTGAAAAAGCTGTCCCAACTGAAACTTCTGTACAAGAAACTTCAACTACACCCCCAACAAATGTTGAACAAGAAGAAGAAAATGGATACTTAGATGATCATCATGATCAATCTACATCGAATCCACTATCTCACGAACATAAGTGGACCAAAGAGCACCCGATAAGCCAAATCATTGGAGATCCAACTTTACCGGTGCAAACTAGGTCTGCTACTTTGAATATGTGTATGCATAACTCATTCCTGAGCAAGATAGAGCCCACTCGCGTATCTGAAGATCTAGCTGACTCGGATTGGGTGACTGCAATGCAAGAGGATCTGAACCAGTTTGAAGCTTTAAAAGCCTGGAGACTTGTGCCAAGACCTGAAGGTAAATTCATTATCGGCACAAAATAGGTATTCAAGAAAAAAAAGGACGAAGATGGTATCGTGATTAGAAACAAAGCATGACTTGTCGCAAAAGGCTATAGGCAAGAGGAATGAATTGATTATGACAAGACTTACGCTCCAGTTGCATGCATCGAAGCGATCAGAATGTTTCTTGCGTATGCTGCTAATAAAAACTTCATCGTCTACCAGATGGACGTGAAGACTGCCTTTCTTAATGGCATATTAAAGGGGGAAGTCTACGTCTCACAGCCTGAAGGCTTTGTCAATCAAGAGAAACCAAATCACGTCTACATTCTTGACAAAGCACTTTACGGTCTGAAACAAGCACCTCGTGCCTGGTACGAAGTTTTGTCTAAATTTCTTGTCAAGTCGGGCTTCACGAAAGGTAAAATTGGTACTACTTTGTTTATCAAAAAGGAAAAAGACGATATCATTCTTATTCAAATATATGTGGATGACATCATATTTGGCTCAATAAATCCTTAATACTGTAAAAATTTTTCAAACCTCATGGTGTCAAGATTTCAGATGAGTTTGATGGGAGAGATGAATTTCTTTCTTGAATTACAAGTCAAGCAATTTTCAACGGGGATTTTCATAAATCAATCAAAGTACATTTTTGATATTCTTAGAAAATTTAAAATGGAAAATTATACAACAATCGGAACCCTGATGGAACCGGGAACTAAGATCGGCATGGATCCTTCGGGAAAAGCTGTCGATGTTAGAATCTATAGAGGGATGATTGGTTCTTTGATGTATTTAACTTCAAGTAGGCCATATATTATGTTTTCTACATGTTTATGTGCTCGGTATCAGGCTAATCCCAAAGAATTCCATTTGTCTACGGTTAAAAGGATCTTTAGATATCTGAAGGGCACTGCAAATTTTGATCTGTGGTATCCTAAAGATATTAGTTTTGAACTGACAGCCTACTCAGATCCAGATCATGCAGGTTGAATGTTGGACAGGAAGAGTACATCGGTTCATATACAGTTTCTTGGAGATAAACACATAAGTTGGGCATCAAAGAAACAACTATGTGTTTCCACATCAACGGCTGAGGTAGAGTATGTTGCTACTGCAAGCTGCTGCTCTCAAGTCTTGTGGATGAGAACACAACTGTGAGATTATGGCTTCAAATTCGACAAGATCCCGATATACTGTGATTCTAAGAGCTCCATTGCAATATCAGCAAATCCTGTAGAACATACAAAGACCAAACACATAGATGTTCGATATCACTTTATCAAAGATAATGTGGAAAAAGGTACAATAGAACTTTATTTTGTAAACACTGATTATCAGCTTGCAGATTTATTTACCAAGCCTCTTGACGAAAAGAGACTTAATTTTCTTGTCTCGAAACTTGGTATGCTAAATCTCAAGACATAATATGTGATTACCTACTAAAATTTTTCTTATTGTTATTTTTCTTCATTTCTTTATTTTTAATCTGAAAGATATCTGCACTTTAAGGTATGTTCATGATTTCAAGGGGAGAGAGAAAAGATGAAAAGTTGATCTACATCAATTTGAGGGGGAGTTCATATTTCTATTTAAATATGTTTCACTGATAAATTTTATGATGCATAATTTTTGGGGGAGTATGGAATATGACTTCTGATTACTTCAGATCAAAACTCGTACATTCAAACGTTTTACTGCTTTATGTCATTTTCTTTTCAATAAATGTTGTGAATAAAGTTTTGCACTTTGACGTTTTGTTACTTTTGCAGAAATGAGAAGAAGCTTAAATGATCATATCTTTTATGACTTCGAGCTGACTTTATGAGATTTAAGACTGCATGAAAAGGTTTATCTCTAATCTTAATCTCATACATGTTTGAAAGAAGAACGACTTTTAGATATGAAAACATGTTTTTAAATGTTCAAACCACTTCTGATTCTTAAACGATTTCATGATTTTAGAAGTGTGATTTTTAAATGTTTTCATGATAAACCGTGTGTTTCCAAAGATAACTACTTGTGTATTATCTTTTCCATATACTGTCAAGTATTCACACACACCGGTTTAATATTTTGTTGGATTTGTTCTTAACATGTCTCTAAATTGAAACAAATTTTCGATGGTAAAAAACCCCAATTGAATTTCAATGAATTTTTTAGCGTGATTTCATTTCGAAACATTTCGTTCAAGACTTGTCTGTATATTGATCTGTATAGGAAAATATCCAATTTTTGCTGACCTATACCTTAATTGATAAATCATTTATCTTTTGATCATTTTTCATATAATGTCAGATTCTCAAACAAGTTTCTTGTGTTCATTTCATTCTTTCAATATACTTGTTTGAAATATCTTCAATATTAAAAAATTCTCAAATATTCATGATTATATCTATGAGCATACATATATCTGACTCGTATTTCATATTTTGTGTTTTAAACCAGTTGAGCAACATGTTCTTTTAGGACAATACATGGGTTCTTTGTGTGAGCTTCAATGAAACTTCTATAGATTCACGTTAACCAGTGTTTCCTACCCAAGAAGTTAATCTTTGAGTGATCGAATGTGTGAGGAGTCAAAACAACTGAGTGTGGGTTGAGTGATGAGGTAAAATGGAAATGAGAGTTTGGTTAGATGTGAGCTCAATGTTTAAAAAGAGAGAGGGTGAGAGATCAGAGTAAAAGAATATCAAACTCTGCACCAACTTTTTCTGAGTCGGGCAACCACATTACTAATGTTTCACAATTCTTCGTGAACATTATTGAAAAAGGTAACTTGCCCATGCCAACTCTTGATAAAAACCCCACCAGCTACTCATTTTTTTCTCAACAAGAAAATGTTTCATATTTCAAGGGGACGCAACACATAATCTATCTGATTTTCATTTGGAAAATATGGATATTGAAAAAGAAGGAAGTCTGCCCCACCTTCGCACTTTGATCATGCACAATTGAGTCTGTGTTATACTGTTGTTGTCTCAATGGTTTACACAAATTTGAGCCTATCAAAAATAATCATCGTGTGCTTAATTGTTTCATACACAAGCACGAACACACAAGGAAATTTGTTTTTCTTGTCATAACGTTCATAGAAATTCCTTTGTGGTGTTTCGATGATTGAATGGAAGACCTGGGGGAGTGAACATCACAAAAGCTCCTTTCCAATGTGTATTCGTTACACACAGTGACTTAGTGTTACTGACAGGCATTATAATTGATTCATTTGTTGATTCAGGTGTTACACTCTTATTTTGTCTGAATTTGAAAAGATTTGGATGAATATCTTTTGGATTGATGGAGAATCAGAGGCTCTTGCATTCAAAGATCAATGGTCAGATCAGATTATCAAATACATTTCTTGTAAAGTTTTGATGATTTCATGCCTCATTCATCAAAAAAGGGGAAAAGAGTTCAAGAAATGTATGAATCAGAAATGAATAGGGGAGACAGGATCAAGAAATGTTTGTGAAGTTATCAAGAAGTTTGTATCGAGGCAGTTTTTAAGACAGTTTTTAAAGAAAGATTGTTGAAGATTGTTGAAAGTTGAAAGCGAAATTTCAAAGGATTATGAAAGAAAGCTGTTTTCCAGAAATTTTCTTTGAAGATAATTTTGCCAAAGCAAATCGAGCTAAATCTGAAGATAATTTATTTCCAAGTGTCTGAAAGAGGTTTTTATAACCTTGGGGGAGATTGTTACTACTTTTGAAGACATGTTTTGAGAAGAATACAGAAAAGTTGTAAAGACCGTGTTAAAGAAATGAGATATTATTTTGAGCCCAAAGGAGAAGATTCAATTTGAAAGAAATACACAAAGAATGAGATAAATTTTGTTGAAGACTGACAAAGAGAGAGATTGAACTGCAAAATGTTTTTGAAATGATCTTGAATCCAAAGGGGGAGATTGTTAGTGCACATATTTGTTGGATATAAGATCATGAAGTCTGAAGCTGAAAGTCAAGCCAAGTCAAAGCTCAAAGTCAACTCTCAAAGTGAAAGTCAAAGTCTTTGTAATAAAAAGTCAAAGCTAGTTGTGTGAGAGTTTAGTTGTTTAAGTGTTTTAGTTTGCGCGTTTCTTGTAGATTGTGTGTTTCAGTCGCTTTGTATAAATAGGTATATGAGTTGTGTTGTGCGTGTAAGATCTGTAATAGTTTCACACGTGTTCATCTTAGAGAGAGAAAGTGTTGAGAGCGTATTGTAATCGATTTCATAGAATTAATACAAAGTGAGTTTCATTGAAATTGGTTGTCATTGTGATTTACACATTGTTATCTGGGATAACAAATGGCCTAGTTTTCCACATCTGAAACATCTTCCATCATTTTGATTTAGTGGGAAAGCAGCAATAGTTTCTGTTTTCTGAGCTTGTGGTTGAGGCTGAAAGTATCTCTGAGGTTGAGGATACTTGGGTTGGAATAGTTGATGAGTTCTTGATTGTTGTGCACCATCAGATATCTCTGATTCTTTTGTGATAAAAGCATCAAACTTGAAAATTTCTATGGGATCATTACTCTGAGGTTTTGTGAAGAGTACCTCTGAAGTCTATTTTTCTATTTTTAAGATAGGTTTTGAAATTGTTTTTTCTTCAGAGTATAATACATTTTTAAAATTCAGAGCTCTTGCTTTTGATCCTTCTAAGATTTTTGTTCTCTTGAAATTGTTCAGAGATGGACAGTCAGAGTTCTGGACCTTTCCCATACAGAGAGTGGAAGATAGTGAAGTTTTCTTCAATCCAGTGAATGGATCCAATTCATTGAATCCCAGTCCTTGAGTGTCCATTTGAGAATTTATTTTTATATGCACATCTTGAGCATCTAGATAGCTTTTGATTTGAAGTTCTTTCCTTTCCAGAGATTGATGTAGGATTTCTCTTTCCTTTTGAAAAAAGATAGTCAAGGCAACATAATTAAGCCTTTCATACTCAGATCTTTTAACTTCTTTTTCTTTAGCTTTTAACACTTTTTCCAATTCTTTGAATTTCTCAGAAAAAGATTTTTCTTTCTGTCTCTGAGTTTTTTCAAGTTCAGATTTTTCAACAAAGATTTCTCTCTTTTCTGATTCAATAAGATCCTTTTCTCTTTTATAAAAACTTAGATCTTTTGTCATTTGTTTTCTTTTTTCTTTTTCATCAAAGAGTTTTTGCTTTAAATTCTGAAACTCATCTGTTAGCTTAAGAACATCCATTTCAAGTTCACTTTCAGAGGTGGAAGGAGAATTTACCTTTTCAGAGCAGTCATCTAATGATTCATCAGTCTGATCATCTGCAAACGCCATACCACAAAGATTGGTAAGCTCTTCCTCTCCCTCACTTGTAGAGTCTGATAGCCAATCTTCCATCTCTGCAACAAGTACTCTTTCTTTGATATTATACTTGTACTTGTTCTTGTAGTTGTCTTGATCTTTGACAAGTCTACCTCTGCAGTTTGCAGAGAAATGGCCTAGTTTTCCACATCTGAAACATCTTCCATCATTTTGATTTGGTAGGAGAGTAGCAACAGTTTCTGTTTTCTAAGCTTGTGGTTGGGGCTGAAAGTATCTCCGAGGTTGAGGATACTTGGGTTGGAATGGTTGATGAGTTCTTGATTGTTTTGCAACATCATGATTGTTGAAATTTGTACCCTTTTGATCACTATGTGGAGTGAATCTGGGCTCTTGTTGTAATCTTCTTTCTGGGTTTCTCCTTTCTTCATCATTTCTCCTTACTTCAAAGACTTTCTTGCCAAATTTCTTGTTAAATTGGTGAGTAATTAATGCAAGAGATTTGGCAAAAGCATTGATGTCATCATCTGAGTCTGAGTCTGAATGTTCATCTTCTTCAGCCATTAAAACCTTTTTAGATTTCCTTGTTGGTCCCTTTTTCAAAGTGTACTTTGTTTCTACACTACTACCTTCTTTTGATACACCTTTTTGTTTTGAAATGAGGGCAAGTGGTCCACCTATAGAGGTTTTTGACTTTTGTTTAACAACTTCTTTTTCCTCTGCAACAAGAGTGCCATAAATGTCAGTCAATGACCATGATTCAAGATTTTGATTGGCCTGTATTGACGTGGACAGTTGTGACCATTCTTCATTTAAACTTTTAAGGAAAAGAACATTGTTTTCTTCTTTTGTCCTCATAACTCCAAATTTTTTGCATTTATTGATGAGAATGTTGAACCTTGAGTATGTTTGGTGCAAGGTTTCTTCAGGTAGTGCATGAAAGTCATGATACTCATTAATGCAAAGATTTCTTCTGTTTTTCTAAGTTTGTAGGCCACCTTCAAGTTGGTTTAAAAACTGATCCCATATCTCTTTTGCAGTTACACAAGAATCAAGTTCTTGAAAGATATCATTGGGAATGGACATAATAAGTAATCTAACAGCTTTTAAGTCATTTTCCATCATTCTAGTTTCTTCATCAGTGAAGTTTGATGTTTTCTTTTCATAATATGCAGGTATTTCAGCAGTATCTGTTGTTGCTGGAACTCTTGGCACCAACACCATTGGTTGGTGAGGTCCATCGTTCACTGATATTAAAAGATCCCTGTCCATACCTTCCAAGAAATTTACCATCCTTATCTTCCATTGAGGATATTCGTCCCTTAGGAGTGTAGGAGGTTTGGTTAATGAACCAGCTGTATAAATGGCACTTATACTGGAGTTTGCCATTTTGAAGAAAAGATGAAGATTTGAAGAACTGATGCTTTTCTAAGAAGATCATTTTAAAAAAAACTGTGATTTACTTTCAAATCTGGAGTATATGGAGTTCCTTTAAATAAACCAAGGTTTATATGAACATGCACATATTTTTGAAAGCTTTAATCAGTAAGATGTAAATCTATCCGAGTATGCAGATATGATCTTGTTTTGTTTTAAAAACAAAGATGGCTCTGATACCAATTGTTGGATCCCAGATTTAATCTTATAACAATGATATAAAGCAATAATAAGTATAAGAACAACGAAAGCAATAAAGTCTAAATATCAAAGCAGATTCAATATCACAGTTCAAGGTTAGATATATAAAATGATACTCGGTCTTCTTTTAGAAAATACTTTCAATATATTAAAAGATTTACCAGATATAAGATATATCAAAAAGCACACTTTTGTCAATGGAGTGATGATCCTAGTTATAGGACCATAAAGTGAACTGTGTACTATCTGACAAATAGAAGCATGCTTGAACAGTGTCTTACCTAAAAGGTATGCTCAAGACATGCTTGAACAGTGACCTACTCTAAAAACTATATCTTATCACTAATGACGTGTCATCTGTTCTTCTTTCAATACTTATAGAAAGGATCAACGCTATTCAGAGAGGAGGTCTTTAGAGCTCTGATGTAGGTGCCTCTGATGAAGCCATCTCTGATGTCTTCTGCTGAAAATCCCTATCTCTGGAATGTACTTCAGAGGCAGGTTTGCCCTCTGAAGTCTATCTCTAAAAGTCCTCTGAAACAAGACTTAGGATATTTTCAATACTTTTGCAATCTTGAATTGGGGCTAACAATAAAAGTAAATACTGAACACACTCAACTAGAATGCATTACTAAGAATATGACTAAGTGTCTAAACAGGTCATCATCAAATTATGGAGGATCAATGAGATCAACATGTAGCTTTCACATAACATATGTGAAAGTACCCCTTCTATAATGTATGAAAGTGACCGCCTTCATAGAAAATGGTGAAGATATACATTCAGGTCTATAACCTTCACACAATACAAGGGTACATTCACAACTTCTCACCAACAATCTTTTTCTCACATGGTACCAAGTCTCTATATCTTTATATATATGTATGTATGTGTTTATTTGTATGTGTGTAACACCCTAAAACATGTGTATTTTGAAATAAGTGTTATATTAAAGACTAAAGATTCCAAATATTTGAATAAAGATTATATAAGAATACCTCTTTTATATAATTTTGAAATTCTATTCAAATCATTAAATTAGAAAAGAAGAATTGCAATTCAAAATTAAATTAAGTTGATAGCACTAGTACAAAAATGGGTTTTTGCCACGGTTTTTAAAATTGAAGTTAGTCACGGTTAGGTTTAGAACCGTGGCTAAAAGTCATAAATAAAGTTTGAGTATTTGGTTAGCCACGACTTAACTCAAAAACCGTGACCATTACAAAAAATGTTTAAACATAATGCCATGGTTTAGCTAAAACAATGACTAAAAGGTTCTTTACGGCCACAATTTTTTTTCCGTGGCAAATAGTGACTAAAAATTATGGCTATAGACAGACATATAGTCATAATTTTTTTCTAAACCGTGGTTTGATGTTTTGATGGTTATTATCCGTGACCATAGACCGACATATGATATAGCCACATAAAGCAAAATTTCCATGACCAAAAGAAATAAATATATAGCCACGAAAATTTGTAAAACATGGCCGAAAGTGACGGTGTTAATAGTCATGGTTTTTATTATTTTGTGTGACCAAAAGGTAACAATAGTCACGACTATAAATATGAAGCGTAACTATATGTGATGATTTCACCACAGTTAATATTCAATATGTGTATCTATTAGTATGGCTAAAACCACAAATAAAATAATTTATTGTCACAAAAGCTGACAAATATTCATGATTCTGAAGAAACAGTTGCGAGACTAATAAATAGTTTATGGTCACGATTTTTAGTAATTCGCATGACCAAAAGGTAATTAATAGTCATGCTTCTAAATTTAAGTGTAACTATATGTCTTGAATTGGCCACTGTTTTCTTATTTCATGTGACCAAAAGGTAACATATAGCCACATTTGTAAAAACTAAGTGTAACTATATGTCATGACTTTGACTGTGGTTTTTATATTTTGTGTGACCAAAAGGTAACTTATAGCCACATTGCTAAAATTTAAGCGTAACTATATGTAATGAATTTGGTTGTGGTTTTTAATATTTTGTGTGACCAAAAGGTATTTGGTAGCCATAATTTTACATCAATTGTAATTGTATGTCTTGAAGTGGCCACGATTTTTTTTAATATTTTGTGTGGCCAAAAGGTAACATATAGCCACGTTTCTAAATTTAAGAGTAACTATATGTCATGATTTGTCTATGGTTTTTAATATTTTGTGTGACCAAAAAGTAACCTATAGCCACATTTCAAAAAATTAAGCATAACTATATGTCATGAATTTGGCTATGATTTTAATATTTTGTGTGACTAAAAGGTAACCGGCAATCATAATTCTACATATTAAGTGTAATTGTTTGTCGTGAATTAGCCATGATTTTTAATTGTTTTGTGTAACCAAAACGTAACCAATAGTCGTTGTTAGTGGCGGATCCAGGATTTCTGTCTAGTGGGTGCACCTTTAAGGTAGATTAAATGCCCGCAAAGTCGACCAATGGATTTTTAGCCTAATTCAACTTTTTTGAGTGATTTTAAAAATTTTGGGTTGATTTCGATAGATTTTTAAGTTTTTTTTTATTGATTACGAGAGAATTTTCGTTTTTTTATTGATTTCGAGATACTTTTTTGGTTTTTCGGTTGATTTCCAAGTATTTTATTGGATGGTGGGGGCACAGATAAGAAATCAGTGGGGGGACTTGTAATAAAAAGTTAAAAAAATAATTACATTTAAACTAAGAAAATGAGGTAAAAAAAATTTTAGTGAGGGACCTTCCCCCCACCCTCTACACATTGAATCCGCCCCTGGTCGTCGTCATAAATATTAAGCGTAACTATGTATCATGAATTGCTTACGGTTAATATAAAATTTGTATGATTGTAAGTGTATGTTGCGATTAGCCACTGTTCTAACAATTCATTTTGTATGACTAGTGTATAACTTATGCCCATGATTAAATCTTTACTGTGTGACCAAAAGATAACTGATAGCTATGATTTTTATTATATTGTATGACGAAAAGGTAATTAATAGAAACAATTATAAAAATTAAACATAAGCATTGTCATGAATTGGCCACATTTTTTATTATTCTTTATGACCAAAACGAAAGCAATAATCAAAGTTCCAAAGATTAAACGTAATTATATGTAACAAATTGATAATGGTTAATATGAAATTTGTGTAGTATATGTATAGGTAATGGCACAGTTAAACTAAATATGTATGGCTTTAGAGTTATATTTTAGTCATGTTAAAAATCGTATGGCCATGGTTCATTTCAAATCCATCCGTTGGCTTTTGAATTTACCTGTTTTGTATTAGTTTGATTTTTCCCAAAATGGGAACACTGTGACCACAATTGATGCATAATTGATAACATTCGAGAGAAGCAGACATCATATACGAATTGGGCACCACACAAGAAATTCCAAAACCATTAATCGCGAAATTTAGAAGATTGAAGTTGCAATCTTGTAGAAATTGTTGAAACTGAGAATTCTTGGACCACCATGCATAGAGATAAATTTGAAAAACCATGAGCCCAATTATGAGTGGAGGTGGCGGACATAGGGTGGAGGACTGGCGGACATTAGGGTGGAACTGGCGGACTTAGGGTGGAGGACTGGCGTACTTAGGGTGGAGGACTGGCGGACTTATAGTAAAAGAATCAAAGAATTATAAAGAGAGAATTGTAGAAAGAGAATTGTAGAGAGAGAGGGAGTTATGAAAGAGGATTTTATTTCTTTCAAGGGATGCCTTACAAATGAGGGGGAGACCTTCATTTTATAGGCAAGGAAAAGGCCCTCTTACATAAGCATGATGTAAGCATTACATAAGCAAACAATAATTCTGAAAATGAGGTAAGCGCTTACATCACTAGAAAAGTGATTTCATGCTTCCATCATTTTTACATCATCATTTTAAACTAATAAAACTTTAATAATAAAGAAAAATACAAGCACACATTTTATTTCAAAATGATGCTTTTATTTCCAATGCGAATCTGGGTGCGACGGGTCATCTTCATACGGATCGTAAGGTTCGTCATTGAGGAAGACATAGTTATCTTCGTTGTCGGAAATGTCAAAGTCATCTTCAGAGGAATCAATGGATTTGGCAAGGTGGGTGTTGAACCATTGATTGAGCGTCTCTTTCCATAATGCCACTTCAGGGTGTCTATCTGGCCATATCTCTGCACCTTCCATTACCTGTGTCGGGATGTTGTGAAGAGCTATATTTTTTGCAGACGCCAAATCGTTATGTATCTCCAAAAGTTTCCGGGTATGATTAACCTAGAAGGATCAGCTGGCTGGGTTGACATCATGCCAAGTATGGATGAAGGTTGTGGGGCAATGGTAAATCAACGGTTGTTTGTTTGTGAGAGAATTTCCGGGTAGAAAGGAGCACGATCTTTTGAAGCAGATTAGCACGTAAGTTTTGTGACTTATATGCAATCGCTGGATCCATTGATGGACCGGAAGGAACCATTTGAGAACAGTATACAAATTCTTTTGTTTAGGGGGAACGTGTTCAAACTGACACTGGAACATGTATGTGAACAGTTTGCATGCGTTGAAGGAGATGGAGATGGTATGGGTTTCGAAGAGATACCAGAAGAAGCAGAGTTCTTCTTTAGGAAGCCTGAATAGTTTATGGACATGGAAAATGTTGAGGAAAGGGTGGTCGGGATGAAACATGTAATTTTTCATGAAGGGACCATGTTTTGCAAGAAGGACATTATAAAATGTCTTCCAATTCAGTAAGGACCTTTGGTTCAGGGTCAAATCAGCAATGACTTCGGTTACCTCTTCAGGGAGATCTTGGGTGGTTGTGCGAGAGGCTTCTTGGGGAGTAGATGAGTCGGAGTTGGCCTTATCCATAGCAAACACCAATGGGATGACCATGTGTTGGGGAATTCTTTCAGGACCACTATATTTATAGTGCTTTGGCCTTGACAGAAAATCTGCGAGAATATTTTCTGACCCTTTGATGTGTTTTACTGTAAACTTCCACTGTGAGAACCAATTTGCCCACCTTAAAAGTTGTGCCTCTGGAAGCATCTTTCTTTTGAATTGGAGCATGCGTGGGAAGGAGGACATATCCATCTCAATCTGGAAACAGTGACCGATAAGATGGAATTGGAAATTTTCTATTCCTCTTTTGACTGCTAGAATCTCCTTGAAAGTTGAATGATAATGTTGCTCCGAGGATTTGAACGTGCCACTCTTGTAACTACAAATTGTTCTGACACCTTTGTCATCTTGTGCCAATAGAACTGCTCCCCAGTACTCATCACTCGCATCTGTCTGGAGAATTCTTTTGTCAGTAGTAATGGGAATCTTTACAGGTGGCATCTTGTCGGCTAGTTGCTTTATAGCTCTGACAGCTATTGTTTGTCGTTCAGCCCAAAGTGGCAGTTCCTTTTTTAGCATGGGGAATAAGTGTACAGTATGGTGTGACAGTTTTGGCAAGAAATCGGCCATGTAGTTGACAAGACCAAGGAACTGTTGGACTTCTTTTTGTGACGAAAGCACATCTGGAAACCTGTGGAGCTCTTGGGCGATATGGGGTTGTGGTTGATATTTCCCATCAAAGATCTTCATTCCAAGAAAGTTAATGGAGTTAACTCCTATCTCCATCTTCTTTTCAGATAGCATAATGCCATACTGTTGAATTATGGAATGAAACTTCGAGAGTAAGCTGATATGGGAATCTTCGTCTGGAGAAAACAGGAGAATATCATCAATGTAGACAAGGGCGTTTTGGAGAATAGGCTCAAAGATTTTGACCATTGCCTTTTGGAATGCCGAAGGGGCATTTTTTTAATCCAAATGGCATAACGTTCCACTGGTAATGATGATCTGGTATGCAAAAAGCAGTCTTCGGCCGATCGTCAGGATGTATGCCCAATTGCCATAATCCAACTTTAAGATCTCAATTTTGATAAGACCTTTGCATTTGCTAGAGACTGGAATAATGACCTTTTCTGTGGCAGGGGAAACTTATCATCAGCCAAGAAATGATTAAGTGGCTGATAATTTATGACTAGCCTCAGCTTGCCTCTGACTTGTTCGTTTCTCTTATTGGCATAAAACGCTTCACATGCCCATGGTGAAACCGTGGGTTCAATGATACCTTGTTGAACAAGTTCTGAACATTCTTGGACTACTAGCTGGTAATGATCAGGGTTCATTCCTGGATGGCTTGCCCTTGTCGGGTTGACGTCCTCGTTTTGTTTGAACGGTAAGGTAACAAAAAACGAAGGATTTAACCATAAAGGGTTTTTGCTTTTTGTGAGAAACTCTGTATGACTAGAAGCACATGATGTATGGATGATTTGTTGTTTAAGGGCTTCTATAGTGAGTGTGGATGCCATATAGAGTTTCGGCACAGAACTCCAGGGGTTTAGGTAACTTTTGTATCTGAGACCTTGCTCAGCAAACCTTATGTTTGGCAAAGTATGAAGTATATCGAATCCGATGAGGAGATCTTTACCGTGTGTAACACCCCCAAATATGGAAATAGCAACTTATTTAAAATTTTCTAAATACATCAATAAATGAATCATCTACAACCACGAATTCATATTTAGCTACAATACACGTATACCATCTTATACATATACAGACTATAAGGGACGGGTGCTACTAATACCCATGCATAATCACTATCTCCATAATGCAGAAGACTTCACCGAATACTTACTTTCTGATCTAGCTAAGACTTTACTCTTCACAGGATTGCTAGAACCAACTCTCATCCTTGAAACCTGATGCACATGCCGAAAAATAAAAAGGTTAGGCTTAACGCCTAGTGAGCTCAAGAGTTTTAACAATATATGTATATATCTTTAAAAGAAAAGAATTCAATTTAAAGCAAGGTCCTTCGAAATATTACTCTTAAAATGGAAACGACACATTTTCCCATAATATGCACTTTTAAAGGCAAAGCTCCCAAAACACACATTTTTTATATAACGCACAACGCATAACTCACCCAAACGGGATCATAGTTCGACACTTATTTGGTAAAAACATGAATAACCATTTATAACTCAAAGTACCCAAAACGCGGGCGGGACAGAATGCTCGACCAATGAATCGTTATCAAAACCACATATATCGTACGTCCGAAAACATGGACACTCGGTCCAATACTCACGCGACCGTAAGGAACCAATGACAATAAAATAAGACGTTCTTATATTTAACATACTGATAGCCAACAACGGGGGAAACCCGTATCCGTTGAGGGTGGAGGGAACACAAAAGTATATCACCCAAACAACGTTAATCGCATGACACCTCCCGACATCCCAGCCTGGTGTCCCTACGACTTCTTTACAAGTGTCACCCCAAGTCAGTTGACCTTGATGGATCATTCCGAAGAACTACATCCCGAAGGCCCGACACACTTAAAGACTACCTCCTAGGCATTACTTCAAGCGGCAGAGGTCCTAGCGCCTACTATTCGGTAGCACTAGCCGACTCAACCCTACTAGCGATCACTTGTAAAGTTTCCGGTCATAAAACATAGGTACCGAGGTTCAACTCCGCAATATCCAATTGACCATCCAAGACAGACTGACTCACGTGCCTATGGATCCATTACACACTGTCTAACGTTACATGACTCCAATTGAAAGACCAAAGCTCCCAAAACATGTAACTCACCAATGACACAAATTAAGTGTCATCATATCCAAAACCCACGACGGTTAAAAATCCGGACAAATGTCCACACGACTCGTTTATGCCAATACCGAACTAAAGAGCTCAAAATCCGTATGACCAATAATTACCAGTCTCCAAAATAGTGAAATGTCTTTTAATAACGTTTATGAAGACACGTACTTCAAAGACTAGATTTACCCAAAACTCCATACGAGATGGGACTCAAGATTTCCAAAGTGTTTATGAATGCAAATACACCAAATGCATATATCATGAATTAGACTTTACTTGTACAAAATCTTCAAAGACGTATAACTCATAAAATAGACCTTACTTATACAAAATCACCAAGAATACGTAATTCATGTTATTTAGTTGTTGGAAACGTTCAAAACCCAATAGAAGCATTTTAAGAGGTTAACACAGCCTAAGTTTACTAAGTAAGAAAACTTATCAAAATACTCATACTTTGACAAATAACTAAGTAAAACATATTTTACTTCTAAATACTCAAAACTTATCAGCAGTTAACCATTTCATGTAAAACACTTTAAAATACACATTTTGGCATGTACACCGTTTTCACAAATCAACTTGAACTCACCTTGCTAGATTTAGGCTAAATCTAGATTTCACCCAACGAGCTCTTTTGAAGGCCGCTTGAATCCTCAAGCCGAGAACTTCCGAAACCTAGATCCAAACACTCCAAACCATAAATATCCATAAACAACCACATAGAAACATTCCCCAACATTATATACTAAAATCCCTAAACGAGATCAAAACCCTAGTTTCTCCAAAACTAACAAATCCGAGATTTGAGATACCAAACACTAAGAAACCACCAATGGAGCATTTATAACATTATTTCAAGAAAGCTTACCACTTAAGATGATGAGACCTTCCTAGAACACCCAATCCAACACTTCAACCCGAGTTCTCAACCGTTGAACTTGATGAGGAAGATGAAAATGGAGGTTTTGTGACTCAAGCTCCCAACTAGCTAGATGGTGAGTAATCATGTGGTTTGGGGAGGAAAAACCCCCAAAATAGGTTAGGGTTCGATTTTGGGGTTTGGGAGAGAAAAGGGAAGGAATTAGGAAGTGAGAATGAGGGAAATGGTTGAGAATCGCGACTCTAAAAGGCCCTGGGGCCGACCGTGATTCTGCCCGGCGATTGTGCCAGGGCACTATCACCAGGGCACTATCGCCCAAAACGTACCGCAGACACACCCCCGCTGGCGATTGTGCCCGACAATTGTACCCAGGGCACTCTCGCCAGGGCACTATCGCCCAGAGTGTACCGAAGGTCGTTTCTTCCCATTTTCCACATAGACGACTCATGACGTGATAAGGCTTAATAGGTAAGATATAGGGGATGAAATTCTACGATAAGAAACAAGAATTTCTCAAAGGGTTAACTTCACGGGTAGAGATTTACGAGTGTTACAATCCTCCCAACCTTAGAATGATTTCGTTCTCGAAATCCAGATACCCATGAAACCTTGTGTTAGATCACATATCTATTGGATTCAAGATCATCCAATCTGAAGATCCAATCTGAAGCTAAAGCCAGAAAGTCGACTCTCGATATAAAGTCTAATGTCATTTGTAATAAATGTCGATGTAAATTATTGTTTATTGTAATTTAAGTATTTAGTTTAACTTAGTTTAAATATCTAATTATGTTAGATATTAGATTTAGTTAGTAATAATATCTAGATAATATCTAGATATTATTTAAGTTATTAGATATTAGATATTATGTATGTTAGGTGAAGCAAGTGTGTTCAACACTCTAAGAAAAATCAGATCACAAATTCACACACACTCAAGGTGTAAAAACAGAGAACACACAGAGCTAAAATCGAACACCAATCCTTGTAATCGTTTGTTATTAATCATACAGGTTGGTAATCTTGTTGTTGTTGTTTTTGTAAGAACTTGATATAGTATTGTGGACCGAAAATTGGTATCAGAGCCTGATAATAGATCAAAATCAAGTTTTAAAACTATCGACTCTGTGTTCTTGTTTTTCAAAATCATTTTCGAGATTTTGAGTGTTTTAGGTGTGGAAATCGATCAGGTTGTGATCAATTAGGCTGCTAGATCGAGTTGTGAGTGTTTGATTTCATTATAGAGCTTAAATCGAGTTCCAAATTTGTGATTTTGTTGTCTGAGTTAACGTTCAGAAAAAGTTACTGTGCCATTGATTTGCATTTCAAAAAGTGATTTTTATCAAGATCGAGTGGTAACAATCTGTTCTAGATAGGTTAGTGGTCATTTTATTGCATATTGGGACTGCTAATCTTGGAAAAACAGGTTTATTAGTCGATTTATCGAAGTACAAGACGAACTGACGCAAAGTCTAGTCTTGCGCCAGTTGATTTTTCCCAAAATGGGAACACTGTGACCACAATTGATGCATAATTGATAACATTCGAGAGAAGCAAACATCATATACGAATTGGGCACCACACAAGAAATTCCAAAACCATTAATTGCGAAATTTAGAAGATTGAAGTAGGAATCTTGTGAAATTGTTGAAACTGAGAATTCTTGGACCACCATGCATAGAGATAAATTTGAAAAACCATGAGCCCAATTATGAGTGGAGGTGGTGGACTTAGGGTGGAGGACTGGCGTACTTAGGGTGGAGGACTGGCGGACTTATAGTAAAAGAATCAAAGAATTATAAAGAGAGAATTGTAGAAAGAGAATTGTAGAGAGAGAGAGAGAGTTATGAAAAAGGATTTTATTTCTTTCAAGGGATGCCTTACAAATGAGGGGGAGACCTTCATTTTATAGACAAGGAAAAGGTCCTCTTACATAATCAAACAATAATTCTACAAATGAGGTAAGCGCTTACATCACTAGAAAAGTGATTTCATGCTTCCATCATTTTTACATCATCATTTTAAACTAATCAAACTTTAATAATAAAGAAAAATACAAGAACACATTTTATTTCAAACTGATGCTTTTATTTCCAACGCGAATCTGGGTCATCTTCATACGGATCGTAAGGTTCGTCATTGAGGAAGACATAGTCATCTTCGTTGTCGGAAATGTCAAAGTCATCTTCAGAGGAATCAATGGATTTGGCAAGGTGGGTGCTGAACCATTGATTGAGCGTCTCTTTCCATAATGCCACTTCAGGGTGTCTATCTGGCCATATCTCTGCACCTTCCATTACCTGTGTCGGGATGTTGTGAAGAGCTATATTGTTTGCAGACGTCAAATCGTTACGTATCTCCAAAAGTTTCCGGGTATGATTAACCTGGAAGGATCGGCTGGCTGGTTTGACATCATGCCAAGTATGGATGAAGGTTGTGGGGAAATGGTAAATCAGCGGTTGTTTGTTTGTGAGAGAATTTTCGGGTAGAAAGGAGCACGATCTTTTGAAGCAGATTAGCACGTAAGTTTTGTGACTTATATGCAATCGCTGGATCCATTGATGGACCGGAAGGAACCATTGGAGAACAGTATATAAATTCTTTTGTTCAGGGGGAACGTGTTCAAACTGACACTGGAACATGTATGTGAACAGGTTTATTAGTCGATTTATCGAAGTACAGGACGAACTCACGCAAAGTCTAGTCTTGCACCAGTTCATAAGTTTCACTTTGCGCAACACTCTACTTACGCAAAGTCTACTTTGCGCAACCCTCGTAAAACGCAAAGCTCACTTTGCGCAACCAACGTATCACGCAAAGTCTACTTTGCGCAACACTTTACTTACGCAAAGCCCACTTTGCGCAACTCAAAGCTCACGCAAAGCTCACTTCGCGCGATCAACTTGAAACGCAAACCCCAGTTTACGCCACCCACTTCTCAAGTAAACCTCTCCTTTGCGCCACTGAAGTGAAACGCAAACCCCACTTTGCGCGACCTTCTTCAAACGCAAACCTGAATTTTGCGCCAATTTCACACTTAGACAAATTTTTGAAAACTGTAATAGGGTCTTTAATTGTCATAAATTTTTTCTCTAGGGGCGCTGCCCGTAGAGACAAAATTCTCTAGGGACCCCCGTGCTAAGTCTGCCTAGGGGGACAAAATTTCTTGTGTGATCAAATTTTATCTGGACTAACGGTCAAGTACAAGTTCTTATTGCTCATCAATCAAACAGAATGAATTCCAGCGAAGCTAATTCAATCAATATGGATGAGAATACACCTATACTTTACAAAGGAAGGATTTCTGCCTTGGAAGCAGAAGGAGAGAAGAAAGAGACAACACAATTGTGCTTGATGAGTCAGATGAAGATAAAAACCGAAGCTGATTCTAATAACGAGGTATATGATCAAATGCATGCCATGAAGATAAAACTCCAAGATTTAGAGTCGAATCTTAAGCGTGAAAATGGTGTTATTACTGACAAAAACCAATCGATACAGAAAATTAGCGATGAAATTGCTGAGAAGAAAGTATTGGTTGAGGTTTTACATAGAAATAATGACACCAGCGCAAAGGAACAAACAATAATTCTTAAAAGAATTCTGAACTCAAGTCTAAACTGAGAAAAAGTGAGCTTGATTTATATGAGCTTACGAAAATGCATTCTTCATGTACTGAAGAAAACAAAACTTTAATTGCAAAATTAAAAAGTTTGGAAGAGAAGTTATACAAGTTGGGTCAAACTGAACAAACTATTCATCTGAACAAACCCAAAGAGGAAATAGAAAAATGGGGAATCGGTTATAAGAATCCTCACTGTCTTCAAAAAGGAATATCTGAAGTGCCTGTACTTTATGATCTTCTTTCTTTGAAATTAGCTCGAAGAATCCCTGAGCTTAATGTTTTCTGGACTAGACTGTCTGAAAAGGATGAAGCCGACGAAACTGAAAAACGTTTGAAATCATCTAAAGTTCACCTTCCATTTTATTATGCGAAAGTGAATAATAGTTATAATGATAATCCAATATATCAAAAGAAGAAATCTCTTTCAAATGACTTCTTTCAAAGTTATTCTGAAAAAGAAATGGAGGCGAAGCCTATTCAAGGTAAACTATATGTCCCTCCTCTCGTTTTAGAAAGTAAAATTTCTGAACTCGAGAATTCTTTAACAGATGAAAGACTTTTGATGAATATTGAACAAAAAGGTTTTTCAACTGTGTTAAAAAATTCCGTTCTTTCTAAGGCTTCAAACTCTGAGGATATGTTTGGTTCATCAAATAAAGGATTTGATTTTCTTAACTCTAACTGTGGTTCGGGTGGTTGTTTTGAACAATTTGATTTTAATGAGAAACTTCCTAACCATTCATCTTTTGTTCAAAAATCTTTACGAAAAACCAGTATGCCTGTTAACAGTGCAAAATCAACGAAAGTTGATAACTCAGTCTCTGTGAAAGCTAAAAATGCTAAAGGTAAGATTATATCTAAGCATTCACAGAAACCGAACACTACTGGTCATCCGAAGAAGAAGCTTTCGTTTGTTGCTCAACAGTCTAACTCACGAGTTTCACATGTTTCAGATCTGAGCAAGCAAATACCAGAAGTTAAATCTCAGTGGCAACCGAAACAGAAGCTTGACAGGACCGTTAAATCTTTTTGTAGTGTTAATTGTAGTAAGACTTCGCCTAGTAAAGATGTCTTAATTGCTGATGTTGCTATTTTGAACTCAAAACTTGTTGTTTCTCGTTAACAATATACAATGAAGCAATTATTTCAGTTATCTTTATCTGCTAGAAAGTCTTCTATTTATGATAAACATGTTTCTACTTCTTGTCAAGATTCTGAAGATTGGTTTGGAAATTATCATGTGCATTCATCTAATTATAATGCTTCAAATGACTTTCAAAAGAAAAGAGGACCCAATTTCAAATGGGTACCAAAATCTTGTGCTAACACAGTAGGACCCAAATTCCAGTGGGTACCTAAGGCTAAATCTGTGTTGCAGGCACACAAAGTTTAAAAGAAGTTATGAAGATATGACTTCTAGACAAAACAGTCTAGGACTCGTTCCTCAAAGAAACTAGGTTCTTGAATACAACAGTTCAAGACCCGTACTTCAAAGATAAAACAATGGTTTCTGAAAACGTTTGTTCAGAACCCGTGCTTAAGGAGAAATTATGGATTTTGAACACATCAGTTCAAGACCCGCTCTTCAATACTCAAAGAGTTTATTCCAATGTTTTCATATGAATATCTAAATTCATTATTTCTCTTGTGCAGATCCGTCATTTATGGTACTTGGATAGTGGATGCTCCAAGCATATGACTGGACAAAAAGAGATGCTGTCCAATTTTAAAGATAAATATTGCGGAACAGTTAAATTCGGCAACGACCAGCATTCACCAATAATGGGTTATGGTGATATGGTACACAACAATGTCACGATCAAGAAGGTGAGCTATATTGAAGGCTTAAGACACAACTTGTTCAGTATAGGCCAGTTCTGTGACAAAGACTTAGAGGTCAACTTCAAAGCCAAGACGTGTTCAGTTCGCACTGAAGAAGGCGAGGAACTCTTGGTCGGTACTCGAGAATCCGACCTCTACACAATCAATTTGTCAAATGTCCAGACTGACAAGCAGGTTTGTCTACTATTGAAAGCCTAGATGCAACAAAGATGGCTATGGCATCGAAGGCTCTCTCACCTCAACTTCAGGTACATCAACAATCTGGTCAGTGGCAAGCTCGTCAAAGGACTTCCAGAGATCAAATATGAAAGAGAACATCTTTGTGCAGCATCTGAAAAGGGAAAGATGAAGAGGGCTCCACATAAACCAAAGCCTGAACCGAGTACAAGCGCTCCGTTAGAGTTATTGCATATGGACTTATGCGGTCCGATACGAACTCAGAGTCTAGGCGGAAAGAAGTACATACTCGTTATAGTGGACGATTACTCGTGATACACATGGGTCAAGTTTCTACGTTCAAAGGATGAGACACCAGATGTTCTCATCATATTCCTAAAGACGACCCAGGTGAATCTGCAGAAACCGGTTAAGCTTCTAAGAACAGACAACGGCACAGAGTTCAAGAACAAGAAGGTTGAAGAATATCTCGAATCTGTCGGGATTTCACATCAATACTCTGCTGCTCGAACGCCTCAACAAAATGGAGTGGTCGAAAGAAGAAATCGTACGCTAGTCGAGGCTGCTTGTACTATACTAAGTCAATCAGACTTACCTCTATTTTTGTGGGCAGAAGTTGTATCGACTGCGTGTTATACACATAATCGTTCCATGATACATCGCAGATTTAAGAAGACTCTTTATGCGTTAATCAACAACCGAACACCGACAATCAAATATTTCCATATATTTGGGTGTAAGTGTTTCGTTATAAACGATAGGGAGAGTCTCAACAAGTTCAGCGCCAAGGCGGACGAAGGCATCTTCATTGGCTATTCCTCTACATCAACTGCATATCGCATCTATCTGAAGAAGTCAAAGACGGTTATAGAAAGCATCAACGTCACGTTTGATGAAGAGATGGCTTCCGAACAACACAGTTCAGAACCCGTGATAACCGGAGTACTAGCTTCTGAGCAAATCAGTCCAGAACCTGCGACTCAACAGAATAAATCAGATGAAGCATCAACGTCAACTAATCATTTATCTGATTTAGACTTATTATTTGAATTGTTTTATGATGAATTTCTTGGATCTAATGTGAAGAAATCTGTTGTGGTTGACAGGATGGAAGACTTAACGACTACTCATCCAACCAGTTCAGATATTCCTATTGAATCCAACACCCCGATTCAACAAGAAGTTCCAATTCAAATACCTACTCCAACAGTTGAAGAAGTGACAAATGATGAAGAGACAGAAGTAGCTGCATCAGTAGGATGTTCTGTACAGATCCATCTACAGCCGGACCAAGTTGTACCTGCTGAGCCTTCTGCACCTATCACTTCAACTGCAATCATCATTCCTCCTGAACAAGCTGAAGAAGGTATAAGTGGATTTATAGATGATACAATTGACATACATTTATATAATGCACTACCTCATGAACATAAATGGACCAAAGAGCATCTGATAAGCCAGATCATTGGCGATCTATCAAAACCGGTGCAAACTAGGTCAACATCAATAAACTTGTGCATGCATGACTCCTTTCTGAGCAAGTTCGAGCCAACTCGCGTATCATATGCACTTGCTGATCCATAATGGATGATCTCAATGCAAGAAGAGATGAATCAGTTCGATGCACTTCAAGTCTGGAGACTCGTACCAAAACCTAAAGGTAAAACCATTATAGGTACGAAGTGGGTTTTCAAGACGAATGTGGTACCGTTATCCGAAATAAGGCAAGACTAGTAGCCAAAGGATACATACAAGAGGAAGGAATCGACTATGACGAGACATATGCTCCTGTGGCGCGATTAGAGGCAATTAGAATGTTTCTAGCCTACGCAGCCCACAAGAACTTCACGGTCTTTCAAATGGACGTGAAGACTGCCTTTCTGAATGGAATTATGAAGGAGGAAGTCTACGTTTCTCAGCCAGAGGGTTTTGTCAATCAAGAGAAGCCGAATCACGTCTACATTCTCGACAAAGCACTTTACGGTCTGAAACAAGCTCCTCGTGCCTGGTATGATGTCCTTTCCAAATTTCTAGTCAAGTCTGGTTTTTCAAAACGTACGGTGGATACCACTTTGTTTATCAAAAAGGAAAAAGACGATATCATTTTAATTCAAATCTATGTAGATGATATTATTTTTGGCTTTACAAATCCTAAGTACTGTAAGAATTTTTCAAACCTTATGGTGTCTAGATTTCAGATGAATTTGATGGGAGAGATGAATTTCTTTCTCGGATTACAAGTCAAACAGTTTTCTACGCGAATTTTTATCAATAAATCAAAATACATTATGGATATTCTTCGGAAGTTCAAAATGGAAAATTCAAAACCGATTGGTACCCCAATGGCACTAGGTATTAAGATTGGCACCGATCCTTCGGGTAAGGCTGTTGATGTTAGGACTTATCGAGGGATGATAGGTTCTTTAATGTATCTTACTTCTAGTAGGACAGATATAATGTTTTCAACATGCTTATGTGCCAGATATCAGGCCAATCCTAAAGAAATCCATATGTCTGCTGTGAAGCGCATATTTAGGTATCTGAAGGGCACTGCAGATCTTGGTTTGTGGTATCCTAAAGATACAAGTTTTGAACTAACAGCGTATACAGATGCAGATCATGCAGGTTATATGTTAGACAGGAAGAGCACGTCAGGACATGTACAGTTCCTCGGTGATAAGCTCGTAAGTTGGGCATCGAAGAAGCAACTTTGTGTTTCAACTTCCACGGCCGAAGCAGAATATGTAGCTGCTGCTAGATGCTGTTCTCAGATCTTATGAATGAGAACTCAATTGTGCAACTACGGTTTCCACTTCAACAAAATCCCGATATACTGTGACTCCAAGAGTGCCATCGCAATAACAGCGAATCCTGTTCAGCACACTAAGACCAAGCACATAGATGTCAGGTATCATTTCATTAAAGATCATGTTGAAAAAGGAACAATTGAACTTTTCTTTGTAAAAACTGATTATCAGCTTGCCGATTTGTTTACCAAACCTTTAGACGAAAAGAGGTTTAACTTTCTTGTTTCTAAGCTTGGTATGCTAAATCTAAAGATTTAATCAGTAGTTACCTATCAAAGTTTTCTAATTGTAAACTTTTTCATCATTTCTTCATTCTTAATTCTGCTTGATATCTGCACTTCTATATATTATTCATGATCCAAGGGGGAGTATGAGAAGAAATTGACAAGTGGTCAATCTTATTTTGAGGGGGAGCTCATATGATTTATGCATTTACCTTTTATGTCAAATTTTTGTAATGCAAGATTTTAGGGGGAGCTCTTCAAGTCAAAGGAGTTTGGATATGACTTATGATTATTTTGGATCAGAACTCGTACTTTAACAGTTTTACTGCTTTTTGTCTTTTCAATTTAAGTGAATAAATTTTACTTTGACTTGACACAAGACTTTTGCAGAATTTTTGAGAGATGCTTACAAGTTCATATGTTTATGACTTTAAGCTTAGCTTCATGAGATATAAGATCGCACATTAAGGTACAATCCTTTATCTTAATCTCATATATGGTTGAAAGAAGGACACCTTTCAATCATTGAAAACATTGTTTTCAATGTTCAAACCACTTCCCGATTCTCAAAACGATTTCATGAATTGGAAGTGGGACTTTAAATGTTTTCAAGATCTAATTGTGCTTTAACTGAAATAGTTAAACCAATCTGAGCATCATATGCATCATAGGAAAACAAGGAATCATTGTGCTAGGAATTAACACAACTTCTATGGAATCACCTTAACCAGTGATTTCTACCCACGAAGTTAATCCATAGTGATTGAGTGTGAGAAGTAAAAAGAAATGAGTGTGTCAAACAAAGAACTAAGTTTGATTAGAGTGAGAAAAATGTTTAAAGAAAGAGCGTGTGAGAACAGAGTTAAAAGAATATCACAACTCTGCACCAACTTTTTCTGAGCCGGGCAGCCACATTACTAGTGTTTCACAATTCTTTGGTGAACATTATTGAAACAGGCAACTAGCCCATGCCAACTCTTGATCAAACCTCACCATCTACTCATTTTCTACTAAAATAGAAAGTGTTTCACATTTTCAAAGGGGAAGCAGCACATACGCTATCTGATTTTCATTTGGAAAATCTGGATATTGAAAAGAAGGAAGTCTGCCCCACCTTCGCACTTCAATCATGCACATTGAGTCTGTGTTTAACTTACTGTTGTCTCAGTGGTTTACACAATTTTGAGCCTATAAGCAATCATCAAGTGCTTAATTCTTTCTATCACTAGCACGAACACACAAGGAATTTGTTTCTTTGTCATAACGTTTATAGAAATAACCTTTGTGGTGTTTCGATGATTAAATGGAAGCCCTGGGGGAGTCAACATCAAACAACTCCTTACCAATGTGTATTCGTTACACACAGTGACTTAGTGTTTCTGACAGGCATGTTAACTGATTCATTAGTTGATTCAGGTGTTACACGACTATTTTGTCTGGATTTGAAAAGATCTGGATGAATATCTTTTGAATTGACGGATCAGAGGCTCCAAGTGGTTGACATTTGTTACTCAAAGTTTTGATGAAGTCGGTGCACTTTCCATCAAAAAGGGGGAGAATCTAAAGCTTGAAGAAATGTTCAGTCCATTACATTACAAAACCAAGAACTGCGAGATCAAAGTATTCTGAAGACATGCTGATTTCAGATAAATTTTCTTTGAAGATACTTTGCTAAAGCATTCTGAGCTAGAGAAAGAGATTGCATCTTCTGAGCTGAAGAAGAAGATTGAATTGCTAAAATCTTTTTAGTAATGATCTTGATCCAAAGGGGGAGATTGTTAGATCACATATCTATTGGATTCAAGATCATCCAATCTGAAGATCCAATCTGAAGCTAAAGCCGGAAAGTCGACTCTCGATATAAAGTCTAATGTCGTTGGTAATAAATGTCGAAGTAAATTATTGTTTATTGTAATTTAAGTATTTAGTTTAACTTAGTTTAAATATCTAATTATGTTAGATTTTAGATTTAGTTAGTAATAATATCTAGATAATATCTAGATATTATTTTAGTTATTAGATATTAGATATTATGTATGTTAGGTGAAGCAAGTGTGTTCAACACTCTAAGAAAAATCATATCACAAATTCACACACACTCAAGGTGTAAAAACAGAGAACACACAGAGCTAAAACTGAACACCAATCCTTGTAATCGTTTGTTATTAATCATACAGGTTGGTAATCTTGTTGCTGTTGTTTTTGTAAGAACTTGATATAGTATTGTGGACCGACACCTTGCCCGCAGAAGGATTTCCTCTAATCTTCTCTTCCAGCACCACTATGATGCCCCTTGCACTGATACACACCATCCGCCCCTCAGGGGCACATTACCCTCATGACAGAGCGAACTCTTAACCCACTAAAGTAACCTTTACCCAAAAGATTACGGTCGTCTCCCAACCTTAGAATGACAATCACTACCTCTAGGGTAGTTTGTGACCTTAACATTTCACCAAACAAAATTCTTCGGATCACCACGGTTCTAAACCCAATATCAAAGATCATAACTAAACTTCCAAAATCCTCAGATTTCAACTGATCCATTCCTAATGCTGATAAAGTTGACCTCCTAAGGCGCACCAATGCGTCCTTCAGGCAACTGGTTAACCCGGATTCGGTTAACACTCAACTCCGTTCCAACCCCAACTTCACAATAATCCTTTAATACAATCTTTATAACCATGTAAAAACTTATACACCTCGGTACTTTCTTAACAACATCTAACCTTCTTCAATTTTCCATTACCGCCCGATCATTATTTCCCATGATCCAACCGGGATATTTCCGAATATTCCAAGATCCATTGACTTCAAGAAAACAAGTCGACACTTAGGGCTAAACGATGACCTCGAAAACATGGACATCCCGCTCAAAATCCCATTCCAGACGGATTGTTACACTATGGTTGACACCTAACAGAATGCTAGAATTCGAAACCTTACATTTCTAACAAACGAATCACAAAATTTCCTTTGATCGCGGAACGCACTAAGACGGTACACCATCAACATAATCCATAATGTCACACCGACGAGCAACCCACCAAGTCGTACCCAATTCAAGCGCCGATAATCACGTGAGACCTTATCCCGCATGCTTACCAAAGTATAACATCATTTCTTAATTAGCTAAGAAGACTTGATCTAATATCTCCATTATTCATGCATTACCCAAAACAAAATCTGAAACCTAAAATTCAGAATCAACAACAAGTCGGATATTCCGATGCTTCGCTTCCCAAGGACTCTTCTAGTCCCGAATTACAACATCCTTTTTCGATAGGGTTTTTAAATCTATAGCCCTAATGAGTTCAAGGTTTTTTTTCCATTACGCCAATTTGAAATTTATAAACTTTCAACTACATAAATTTTATAACAGTTAATCGTGCAGTAAAATACACTATCGTTCAAAACTGATTATCAACACTACGCATGTAAAACCATTTCCAAAACTCATTTGATCGCTACTTACGTTAATGAAACGGTAACACAAGATGCTCAACAAAATTTCCAAACGGACTACCAGAGTCCCAACATAATACAAAGTATACTATGTATACCAAAAATAACTTTCTGCGCCAAACGCGTGTAATAAATGTTCGTACAGCTCCAAAAGAGAACTTCACAACTTTTAACTTTTAACTTTTCTTTCTTTAACCAAAAGTGTTGCGGCATAAAATCTTCAACAAGTCTCCTATGCATCAGTTTATTCCCCAAAACTTTGTAAATTGATTGGAAAGCAAATAAATTTTCAAATCGAGTTTAAAGCCTTGAGCCGCCTCGATAAAACACAGTTGACCAAGATGGTAACTACAACGATATGCAATCCCAAAATTCATTTCATGCCTTGCAGAAAATTTATAACAGCAAAGTCCACAATCGAAGCACGTTTAGATTAGAAGTTTAACATGAGATAACATAAATATTTCACATATTTACTCACGCGAGTGAAAATCAGATCCAACCCAAAAGTATGCACATATACCCGTGTGAAACTCAAGATGAAATCATGCGACATTAAGATTTTCAAGGTGCCTTTTACGGTTGCAAAAATGTAGGTGCAAGACTCGCATGAGACAAAGCATTAAACAAAACTCGTAAATTAACACACACAAAAATGCAAGTCTACCCGTTCCAAAATTTCTTTTTATTACGCGGTTCTAAGGGTCATAAAATAAAACGCCATAAACCCAACTAAACTTTCATAAACTCATTGACGGTAAAATCAAGCAATGTCAAAATTTATGTTTCTCAACATAAAAAAAAGCGTAAAACGACAATAAGTCTAAAATGTCAAAACTCTAAAACTACCACGTAGGATAAAGTAACCCTTTTCCACAAAACTCACATTAGATATGTCACCCAAAAGCTCGTAATTTATATGCCATAAAATTAAAACTCACGCATCTCAAAATATACCCACGAACTCAAAAGGTTGTAGGACTATACCCCGTAAAATTAAACACGACTCGTACAGACTAAAATTCTCTAGAAATTCCGACTCGAGAACAGTGGGACAACTCTTCCTTTAAAACCTTAACATACGTGGAGGAGATCCAATGTCAAGGTTTAAAAATTCTACAGTCAGTTGCCCAATACCACATGTGGCATTAAAACTCGGATCTTAAGATGTCCAAAATAGCGTTAAACACAAAACAAGGACGGGGAGATCTTTTTTTTTCCATATAAATTGTAATAATTTGCAACAAACAATTTCATGCATGCTTAAGCTCACAGTTTAATAATCTGATGAGTGTTAAATGTTTTACCAAGACTTCAAAGTATAACACACGTTATGCTTCAAATACATGAGAAACAACTGATGCAAACTTATTTTAGAAATAAATTTTGTGCATGAACTTGGTTGGCACTCAACATCTCAAGACTACACTCCTCCATTTTCCCGACATACTATTGCCATCCGGATACATCAAGTATCTTAGAGTCACGAACCCACTAATTGGGTTAACTTGCAATTTCTCCTCAAAATAAAATTGGTCCAACGAACTTATAGTTCTAATCCAACCAATAATTCTTACTCAAGATGATCAACTTAATGCATTCAACGCATTTAACTATCACTTCAACATCACATCGCTATAGACATCAACCTTTCCTTAGATTACTCGCTTAGAAACTTTATCACTACCCCAACGGTCATCATACTAAGGTAGTTCAAGTATACACATGTGATATGTAGGTTCACCATAACACTGTCCAGGTGCCATTATGAACGTACCATACATGATCATCCTTGCGACCATTGACGATTTCCCGTTTCTAGCGACCTGATCAACTCCAAGATATCTTATCTTAAGGCGCCTAATGTGCAACTTCACTTTCAATCACTTATAATTACGCTAGTTTGAGTCTAGGCATCCAAAAATCAATACCTAAATATTTCAAACTTAAGCTCTGATACCAACTTGTAACACCCCCAAATCTGGAAATAGCAACTTATTTAAAATTTTCTAAATACTTCAATAAATGAATCATCTACAACCACGAATTCAGATTTAGCTACAATACACGTATACCATCTTATACATATACAGACTATAAGGGACGGGTGCTACTAATACCCATGCATAGTCACTATCTCCATAATGCAGAAGATTTCACCGAATACTTACTTTCGGATCTAGTTAAGGCTTTACTCTTCACATGATTGCTAGGACCAACTCTCATCCTTGAAATCTGATGCAAATGCCGAAAAATAAAAAGGTTAGGCTTAACGCCTAGTGAGCTCAAGAGTTTTAACATAAGTATATATCTTTAGAAGAAAAGAATTCAATTTAAAGCAAGGTCCTTCAAAATATTACGCTTAAAATGGAAACGACACATTTTCCCATAATATACACTTTTAAAGGCAAAGCTCCCAAAACACACATTTCTTATATAACGCACAACGCATAACTCACCCAAACGGGATCATAGTTCGACACTTATTTGGTAAAAACATGAATAACCATTTATAACCCAAAGTACCCAAAACGCGGGCGGGACAGAATGCTCTACCCATGAATCATTATCAAAACCACATATACCCTACGTCCGAAAACATGGACACTCGGTCCAATACTCACGCAACCGTAAGTAACCAATGACAATAAAATAAGACGTTCTTATATTTAACATATTGATAGCCAACAACGGGGGAAACCCGTATCCGTTGAGGGTGGAGGGAACACAAAAGTATACCACCTAAACAACGTTAATCGCATGACACCTCCCGACATCGCAGCCCGATGTCCCTACGACTTCTTTACAAGTGTCACCCCAAGTCAGTTGACCTTGATAGATCATTCCGAAGAACTCCATCCCGAAGGCCCGACACACTTAAAGACTACCTCCCAGGAATTACTTCAAGCGGCGGAGGTCCTAGCGCCTACTATTCCGGTAGCACTAGCCGACTCAACCCTCCTAGCGATCACTTGTAAAGTTTCCGGTCATAAAACATAGGTACCGAGGTTCAACTCCGTAATACCCAATTGACCATCCAAGACAGACTGACTCAAGTGCCTATGAATCCATTACACACTGTCTAACGTTACATGACTCCAATTGAAAGACCAAAGCTCCCAAAACATGTAACTCACCAATGACACAAATTAAGTGTCATCATATCCAAAACCCACGACGGTTAAAAATCCGGACAAATGTCCACACGACTCGTTTAATCCAATATCGAACTAAAGAGCTCAAAATCCATTTGACCAATAATTACTGGTCTCCAAAATAGTGAAATGTATTTAAATAACGTTTATGAAGACACGTACTTCAAAGACTCGATTTACCCAAAACTCCATACGAGATGGGACTAAAGATTTCCAAAGTGTTTATGAATGCAAATACACCAAATGCATATATCATGAATTAGACTTTACTTGTACAAAATCTTCAAAGACGTATAACTCATAAAATAGACCTTACTTGTACAAAATCACCAAGAATACGTAATTCATGTTATTTAGTTGTTGGAAATGTTCAAAACCCAATAGAAGCATTTTAAGAGGTTAACACAACCTAAGTTTACTAAGTAAGAAAACTTATCAAAATACTCATACTTTGACAAATAACTAAGTAAAACATATTTTACTTCTAAATACTCAAAACTTATCAGCAGTTAACCATTTCATGTAAAACACTTTAAAATACACATTTTGGCATGTACACCGTTTTCACAAATCAACTTGAACTCACCTTGCTAGATTTAGGCTAAATCTAGATTTCACCCAACGAGCTCTTTTGAAGGCCGCTTGAATCCTCAAGCCGAGAACTTCCGAAACCTAGATCCAAACACTCCAAACCATAAATATCCATAATCAACCAAATAGAAACATTCCCCAACATTATATACTAAAATCCCTAAACGAGATCAAAACCCTAGTTTCTCCAAGACTAACAAATCCGAGATTTGAGATACCAAACACTAAGAAACCACCAATGGAGCATTTATAACATTATTTAAAGAAAGCTTACCACTTAAGATGACGAGTCCTTCCGAGAACACCCAATCCAATACTTCAACCCGAGCTCCCAACCGTTGAACTTGATGAGGAAGATGAAAATGAAGGTTTTGTGACTCAAGCTCCCAACTAGCTAGATGGTGAGTAATCATGTGGTTTGTCGAGGAAAAACCCCTAAAATAGGTTAGGGTTCGGTTTTGAGGTTTGGGAGAGAAAAGGGAAGGAATTAGGAAGTGAGAACGAGGGAAATGGTTGAGAATCGCGACTCTAAAGGCCTTGGGGGCGACCGCGATTGTGCCCGACGATTGTGCCAGGGCACTATCGCCCAAAACATACCGCGGACACACCCCCGCTGGCGATTGTTCCCAGGGCACTCTCGCCAGGGCACTATCGCCCAGAGTGTACCGAAGGTCATTTCTTCCCATTTTCCACACAGACGACTCATGACGCGATAAGGCTTAATAGGTAAGATATAGGGGATAAAATTCTACGATAAGAAACAAGAATTTCTCAAAGGGTTAATTCACGGGTAGAGATTTACGAGTGTTACACCGTGGGAGCTTGATCCTAAGAACCTGTGTCTTACCACACATTTTGGAAATAATCGGATATGGATTGGTACACTGATCTTGTCAATAACAAATGTATCACCACTAGCTGCTAGGAACTGCTGATAATGTGGTTTCCAGTAACTGTTAGGGAGAATTTTCGGGTTTAGTATTGAGACCGATGATCCTGTGTCAAAGAAGGCTATGACCGAAATGGGTTTAGCATATGTTGATGTGAGCAGGTGGACTTTAGCTAAGGGCGCAGGTTGAGGTTTTTGTAAGGGTAAAACTTGCGGAAGAGAGGAGTGAATAGGAAGGGGGCTTGTCATGAATACTTCGATATCAGAGTGTTCATTCGAATGGTCTGGTTCGGACTCTTCATCTGATGATGAATCGTAATATGCTACGGTGCATATTGTGTGATCATCTGGTTCATCGTCAAGGGAGTACAGGGACTCCAAATTAGAAATGTCCACTGGTTCAACTTGATTAAGACTTTGAATCAAAGCTTGAGACTTTCTTTTGTCTTTGCAATCTTTTGCAAAGTGTCCTTTCTTATTGCAAATGTAACATCTGTCAGAAGTGCGTCATCGGTGTGTTTTCTTCCTGATGAACTTCCATTTCTTCCGTGGAAAACCCTTGGTGGTTTTCTTTCTGTAAGAGTTAAAGAACTTCTTGAAATGGGACTTCTTCTTTGTACGATAGCAATCACAGGAAGATTTATCTTTGCATTTGATCTGGAGGTATTTTTCATAACAGGCTGAACCAAAATGTTTGCCAGTTTTTTCAAGTTCGTCCATGAACTTTCTTGAATTATAAAACTCGGTAAGTGCATTGAGCACCATTTGATATAGCGCACCAAGTGTGACATTAGCAATCGAGATGTTTTTTTGACTCCAATGATCTGAATACCTCACTGGCAAGAGATTCTGGGAAAGAATTCAGAAAAACTTGCTTGAGGTTGACATCATCAATACCTTGCAGGCAATAAAATCTTTTTGACATGCGATTGTAATGTTCTGCAAGGTCCTTCTTTTGGAATGAACAACATCTCATTTTTAAGATTTCCTTCCTTGCTTGAGCTATGTGTTCAACCGCGTTGCCAATGAACTCAGCATAAATCATATGCATGAAATCTTCAAGAGATTGTGCTTGCTGGATTTGCAATTGTCGATACTCTCCAAGACTCATGTACCAATCCCTGAGACGACCTTGAGTTCTGGTTAAAAACCTTTTAATCACCATGTCCATGTCATAGTACTGGAGTTCAGCTGAGCACCATGTCAACATCTCTATACTTCTATCTCTCCATTGTGAAGGAGGAATATCATCAAAAGTAAACTTTTGACTAGAATCTGACTTTGAAACTTTGGTTCTTCTTTGTGGTGTAGGTTGAAAGGTTTCGTCGTCTTCTACTACATACTCGTCATCAAAGTAGTTGCGAGCTGTAGACGTTTCTGGATCTGCCATGAACAAATGTTCAAAGGCTTCAGAGAGGTCACTTTCTGCATGATCTGTAGGTGTTGTAACCACGGGTGCAACAAAGGGTGAACTAGAGGATGTCTCCTTTTGGGTTAGGTTTGGTAGGAATGATCAGATCGGATTTACGTCTTCAATTGGGAGGACGTTCAGTCTTGAGGAGGCTGTGGCAGAGGTGTCATCAACAAAGACTTGTGTTTCACTTTAGGAAACCATTGGGGCTTTTTCAGATCTCAGGGAGATTCATAAAGTTTTAGCTCTTCTCTTTTCTTGCTCTTTGGACCATAAAGAGAGTGATGGGGATTTTTGTGGGAAGGGTGTGAGTGGGAGTGATTGTGGATCAAAGGATGTTCCAACAAAAGGGGTAGAAGACAATGTCCACGGATCATCAATTTGAGTTACTACTCTTTGCTGCTTATGTTGCCTCTCCAAGTCAATGAGTTGTGATTTTAAGAACTTCATCTCAGCTTCTTTCTTTGTAAGATCACTAGAGGCTTGAGAGTGAGGAATTGTACGAACAATCTCAAGAAGTTCTTTATGGAGTCCTTGCATCTTCATCTTGATTTCTTGGATCATGTTTTCAAGGGACCGTACCTTCGTAACAAGATTTTCTTGTGTCTGCAAGGATCGTGTTTGTTGCATAAGGAGAGTTTGGAGCACCTTGTTCTGGGAACAGGATTCTCACTTTGCCAATTAAGAGTACCTTCAGCAGGACTGATCTGAGTAGCTATCCCAGTGGGACCTATGGTTGTGGGGTTTTTGATCTTCCATTCATGCTTAGTTCTTTGGTTTGTGTCTTCAAACGAGCTTAAAGGTGGGAACTCGGCCTTGTATTCAGACGATGTGGCTGCGGGGGTGATAACACAACATTCTTAGGCTCGACTTGGAGGATTTGGAGGAGGTAGATCATGACATGACTTAAGGGTTGATATTGGTGAATCTTTGTAAAGGACACAGTAGTCAAACTTGCCCGATGGTTCACCAAGGAGTCCTACAGCAGGATCTCCTGATTCATATTTTTCCTTCAGCTTTTGTTGTGATATGTTCTTCTTTTTCTCTTGGCTGCTGTCGTTGTATTCAATCCAGTATGCTTCATCAAGACAGTCCTGGCAATCACAGACATCATAACAGTAATGCTTAACTTGTTTGACTGGGGCTGGAGCCTGAACTAGCTGAACCATATGGATGGTTGGGAAGACGTTCGTCTTTTGTTGGGAGGAGAAATTGACCTCGACAAGTCCTTTTTCATGGCGGATGAAGTCTGGTGCGGTAGTTGTCTGGACAGGGGTTTAGTGGATCTGCTCATAATTCGTTACCCACTTTTCAGGGAGGAGTTTTAGTAACTCTTCTCTGGACAACTGTCTGGGAACATATGTACATGTTGGTGTTGCACATGAGTCAACATTAATGAGAAGTACATCCCCAACGTGTTCTTGATCCGGTACCATGATGTCGAGAGAGTGATTTTGAACTCTATACGCCATTTGGTAGTGGAATGTTGCCTGGAAAGTGTTTACTTGGGGAGTACCCCCAATTTGAATCTGGGCCTTGAGCGCTGTGTAGAGTGAGGGGTCATTAAGAGGCATATTGAAGTTGGGGTAAAAGGTAACAAAAATGGTTCCATCGTTTAAGGTGGTTTGTATCGTTCTTATGCAAGCGTGTTGATACTCTACAAACCTTGTGTCTACGAGGGCTATTCGGGAAAAGGCAGGAAGACCTTTTCTACCATGGAAGGTAAGGGCTAATCTGATAGCACCAAAGTGGATATGAGTATACCCTTGGGCCATACAGTGTCTAGCAAGATTTGGTGGAAGGGACAGAGTGACCATATGTTCTGAACTGGTAGCTGGGAGTTGGTGAGAATCAAATTTAGAGGCTTGGACAAACTCTTTAATGGGTTGATTGGAAGTAGATCCTATTAATTTTTTGACTTTTCTTGAAAATGAAGTATTAGGTTTAGAGAATACAGAATAAGGGTTAACTAAGGGCATACTGGTAATAGGGATTTTGGAGTCATCAGGTACATAAGAAATCTCATATAACTGATCTATTTTTGAGGCAGAGGATTGTCTAAAGCTAGAGGAAGATCGTGACAGACTGGATTATGGGTTCATGATGGGGTCGAGACGGATATTTGATCTAAAGGCACTACACAACTTTTGATCTTGTTTTACAGAGACGGATAAGCACGAGGTGTCGATCCTATCCTTATAAGCATGAGGTGTCGATCATATCCCTATAAGCACGACGTGTCGATCCTATCCCTATAAGCACGACGTGTCGATCTTATCCTTATAAGCACGAGGTGTCGAATTCTAATAAGAGTGCAACCTTGAAAGCAAAAAGAACAAGTACTTAATAAGACTGGATTATGGGTTCATGATGGGGTCGAGACGGATAAGCACGAGGTGTCGATCCTATCCTTATAAGCATGAGGTGTCGATCATATCCCTATAAGCACGACGTGTCGATCCTATCCCTATAAGCACGACGTGTCGATCTTATCCCTATAAGCACGAGGTGTCGAATTCTAATAAGAGTGCAACCTTGAAAGCAAAAAGAACAAGTACTTAATGCATTGTGTTTACCTATAAATAGAGGAAGAAAGGAGGCTCTTAGGTTGATACCAAAACCGTTCACTCACTCTCCCTTAATACTCTACTAAGCTTAAAGTAAGAGATCAAGGAAAAGCTAGGAATAATCAAGGCTCAGTTACTCGTCAGTGAAGTTTGATATAAGTGGTGTTCAGTTGTGTCGTTTGCGCGTGCGTGACTTCAAACTCTTAATAAGGTGAGTTTTCTTTTAACCATTTTCGAACATATTAAGAAATGGTTTATATGTGATATGTGTAGTAATGATTGTAAGTTATATGGAATGTGATTATTGAAATGAATCTCATATGTTTGAGCATTGCATTACACTATTGTATTTTGGCCGGACGTAGAGACCGGATGGAGTTCGTTGTACCGAAAGGGGCAACGGTGTTGGTTGTACCGAAAGGGGCAACGATGTTGGTTGTACTTAAAGTACTTCGGAGTAAATTAATTAGTTGTGCTTAGCGGCCAACTAATTCTGATATGGCCATGGGTTGTTGGTGTTATAGGCCAACGGAGTGTGTTGTGTACATTGCATGAGATTTGAATTGTGATTTGTTGATAACGGTTTCATATCAATGTTTTCATAATGTTGTTATTAAAATGTTTGGGATTTTCTCACTTAGACCAATTGGTCTAACCCTCATTGTTTTCCAAATCTGTATTCCAGGACAGATGACTGGTAAGGCAAAAGGAAAAGATAAGCTATGATGTTATGTGAAGAAATGTGTTGTACGTGGGAAGCTATTATGAGTTAATACTTCTAGTTAAACAATGTTATATGTCAATGGTTTTTGTTGGATATAGTATTATGTAAGTGTAATTCTAGACTTCGGGACCCTATATGTAATATGTGGGTGTTTATAATATAAATGTTTGCATGTATTATATGATACATGTTATGTTTTAAGGTGGGTTGTTACAGTTGGTATCAGAGCCTAAGTTTAAGGGATTTAGGTATTCGGATCCATACCTAGACTTAAACTGCATAATGTTATGTGAAGTATGATGTCCCTATTATGTCTAGAACCTTGGAATGTTAAATATAATGGGTAGAAAGAACGACATGTAAGGTAAATTCAAATTACATTTGGCCAATGTAATTATGAGCTTACAGGTGCATGTTTGAACTGGAATACCTTATTATATTGGGTATGTGATTAAATGTGTATCAATACTTATTATTAACAGAATGGTTAGGGGTTCTCGTCGGATGGAAAGAGATGAAGCAGAGAATCCGGATAATGCCAATTTGCAAATGGAGAATATCAATGAAATGATTCCGGATGTACAAGGAAGAAGTCGGGGTTAGAGACGGGGGTCGAGCCGGGGAATTCATTTGGAACAGGAACGTTCTGTACATGAAAGTTCAAATAGTGGTCACAGTAGAGGCAGGGGTAGACCTAGAGGCAGGGGTCGATCACAAGACACTGAATATGTTACTCGAGCTGACCTCGCTGCAGAAATGGGTAAACTTCAGTCTAATTTTCAAGCAATGTTTGGACAACCTCATGATATAGAACCTGAAGAACCAGAAGGACTTGAACCTATTTTGGAATCAGAGGTGCATACTCCGGTTGTTACTGTTCCTATCCAAAAGAACTGTGATTACAAAATGTTTTTGACTTGTAAACCTCCAACGTATTCGGGTGAACGAGATCCCATTAAAGCCATGCGTTGGTTGAAAGAAGTCGAATATATTTTCAAAACAAGTAAGTGTGTTGACGAGGATCGAGTTTTATTTGGAACTGCGATGCTCAAATCTGATGCCATGTATTGGTGGGAAGCTTTAATATCTTCAAAAGGACCCAACGTTTATACAACTTTTTCATGGGAAGATTTTTCTAATGCTTTTAAAACTCAGTTTTGTCCCCAAACTGCAATTCGACAATTAGAAGAGGAGTTCATGAATCTGAAACAAGGAAATATGACTGTTAGGGATTACACTGCTAAATTTTTGGAAAAATTATGTTTTGCTGAATACTACGTGTCTACAGAAGCCCGAAAAGTAGAAAGGTATATTTTTGGACTGAATTCTGAAATCAGAGGATTGGTTATTGCTATGAAACCAGACACTTTCACCTCCGCAGTTGATGCTGCGGAAATAACCGAAAGAGACCGGGGAAGGGATGTGAATAAGAGAAGTTTTGGAAAGAGGAAGTGGGAGGGACCATCTTTTAATCCCCAAAAGTCAAGTTTTACTAAAATTGATAACCGTCCAACCTTTAGAATCAACGAAAGACCATGCCCCAAATGCAATAAATTCCACCAGGGTAAGTGTAGTCTTGATCCAAGAAATTGTTATAAGTGTGGACAGTCGGGTCACATAGCCAGATATTGTTGGGTTACCCGATTATGTTATTATTGAAATTCTCCGAATCATCTACAATATGATTGTCCATAAATGAAAGCTCGGGGAAGTAACATGCCTGGAGGTACACAGGGTAGTAGGGGAAATGTTCGAAAGCCTGAACCACCTAAAGCTAAGGGCGTGCTTTTCAGATGACAACAGTTGAGGCCGAAGAACACCCGGACGTGGTGACAGGTACATTCTTGATAAACTCAATACGTGCTAAGGTGTTATTTGACTCTGGTGCAAACCGTTCATTCATATCTTCTTCTTTTGTTAACTGTTTGCACGTGAAACCAAAAGTGTTAGATTATGCATTAGTAGTAGAAACTGCTAATGATAATCAAGTATCGGTTAGAGAGGTATTTGATGATTGTTATATTGATGTGGAAGGGTGTCAAGTACCAGTTCAGTTATTCCCTATATTTTTAACTGAATTTGATGTGGTAGTGGGAATGGACTGGTTAACTAAAAACCAGGCCAGTATCATATGTAATAAAAAGTTGATTAATATTGACTTTCCTGGGAAAGGACCGGTTACAATATATGGTGATCGTAGAAACCATCAGTCTTGTCTAATATCTATGTTAAATGCTCGTAAATGTGTTAGTAAAGGCTGTCGGAGTTTCTTAGCTTATGTGATTGACACCAAGAAAGAAAAGGGTAAAATTGAAAATATATCGGTAGTCAGTGAATTCCCAGAAGTATTTCCTGATGACTTGACTAGTCTTCCTCCCGATAGACAGATAGAGTTTAGTATTGATTTGTCACCCGGGGCTGCTCCTGTTGCACGTACACCCTACCGTCTGGCTCCTTCTGAAATGAAAGAAATGAAGTCTCAGTTACAAGAACTTTCTGATAAGGGTTTCATTAGATCGAGTACTTCTCCATGGGGTGCACCGGTTTTGTTTGTTAAGAAAAAGGATGGGTCAATGAGAATGTGTATAGATTACAGGGAACTGAATAAACTAACAATAAAGAATAAATATCCACTTCCCAGAATTGATGACCTTTTTGATCAGTTAGTTGGGGCCAGTTATTTTTCAAAGATTGATTTACGGTCAGGTTATCATCAGTTGAATGTCAGAGAAAAGGATGTGTTGAAAACTGCTTTTCGTACCCGTTATGGTCACTATGAATTTTTGGTAATGCCTTTTGGTTTGACGAATGCACCGGCAGCTTTTATGGATATGATGAATCGGGTATGTAAACCCTATCTCGATAAATTTGTAATTGTTTTTATCGATGATATCCTTATTTATTCCCAATCTGAAGAAGAACATGCTACTCATCTTCGTTTGATTTTGGAGCTATTGAAAAGTGAACAGTTATATGCTAAGTTTTCTAAATGTGAGTTCTGGTTACGGGAAGTACAGCTTCTTGGGCATGTTTTTTCTCAGAATGGCATACAGGTTTATCCAAATAAGATTGAAGTAATTGAAAATTGGGAACCACCAAGAACACCGACAGAGGTAAGGAGTTTTCTGGGTTTGGCAGGTTATTATCGGAAGTTCATACAGGATTTTTCTCGCATTGCAACACCTTTGACCAAGCTGACAAGAAAGAATGTAAAATATGAATGGAAAGAGGAACAAGCTGAAGCCTTCAGAATTCTCAAAGAAAGACTTTGTAGTGCACCGATTCTAACCTTACCCGAAGGTGCAGAAGATTTTGTCGTTTATAGTGGCGATTCAAAGTTGGGTTTGGGATGTGTTTTGATGTAGCGCGGGAAAGTTATTGCGTATGCCTCCCGACAGTTGAAAGATCATGAAAGACAGTATCCCACACATGATATGGATCTTGCCGCAGTTGTTTTTGCTTTGAAGATTTGGAGACATTATTTGTACGGTACCAAGTGTCAGATTTACACCGATCATAAAAGTCTTCAACATTTATTCAATCAGCGGGAACTGAATATGCGACAGCGAAGGTGGCTAGAATTAGTGAGTGATTACGATTGTGAAATTATGTATCATCCGGGGAAAGCAAATGTGGTGGCCAATGCATTAAGCCGTAAAGAAAGAAGTGGAATGATAAAAGCCATCGCATTACGACCCGAGTTATTACCAAACATCTTTGAAGAATTGAAGAAATGTCAGATCGAAGCTTTCAAAGAAGGACACTTGAAACGGGAACGTCTTGTAGGTATGTCATCTTTACTGCTAACAGATGATCGTGGGTTACTATGTTTTGAAAACCGAATATGGGTACCTCGTTTGGGTGATCTACGTGATAGAGTATTAAAGGAAGCCCACCAGTCTCGTTTTTCTATTCATCCTGGCACTAACAAGATGTACAGAGACTTACGACAATTCTATTGGTGGCCGGGTATGAAGAAAGACATTGCTCAGTATGTGGATCGTTGTTTAACATGTTTACATGTTAAAATTGAACATCAGAAACCGTCTGGTAAGTTGCAGTCGTTAGAAATACCAGTTTGGAAATGGGATCACATCACAATGGATTTCATCATGAAGTTGCCAAGAACTCCAAAAGGTTTCGATGCTATTTGGGTAATCGTTGATAGATTGTCAAAGTCCACTCATTTCTTACCGATGAAAGAATCGTATTCTTTGGAAAGATTAGCTAAGTTATATATTGAAGAAATAGTAACTCGAATGGTGTGCCGTTGTCAATCGTTTATGATGATGACAGTCGATTTACTTCAATGTTTTGGAAGAGTTTTCAGCGAGAGATGGGGTCACAGATAAAGCTAAGCACCGCCTATCACCCTCAGACAGACGGTCAAAGCGAACGGACTATTCAAACATTGGAAGATATGTTGCGGGATTGTATTATTGATTTTGGTGGATCGTGGGAAAGATATCTATCTTTGATTGAATTTTCTTATAATAACAGTTATCATTCCAGTATTCAAGCAGCACCTTTTGAAGTATTGTATGGTCGAAAATGTCGAACTCCTTTATGTTGGAATGAAGTTGGAGAGAAACAGTTAGCTGGGCTAGAAATAGTACAGTTAACAGCTAATAAGATTGGACAGATCCGGGAACGACTGAAAGTGGCTCAAGACAGACAGAAAAGCTATGCTGACAGACGCCGGAAACAGTTAGAATTTCAGATTGGGGACAATGTTATGTTAAAAGTCTCACCGTGGAAAGGAGTAGTTCGGTTTGGGAAACGGGGTAAACTAAGTCCGAGGTATATTGGACTATTTATGATTATTGAAAGAATCGGTGAAGTGGCGTATCGGTTAGAGCTTCCATCTGAGCTAAGTGGTATTCATAATACTTTCCATGTTTCAAATCTTCGAAAGTAGTTAGTTACTCCTGATCAGGCAATACCATTACCAGAAATTCATGTTGATGAAAAATTATCATTTATCGAAGAACCGAAAGCGATTATTGATCAGAAAGTTAAAGTACATAGAAATAAAGAAATCAGTCTGGTATAAGTACAGTGGCGGTATCACAAAGGGCAAAATGCTACGTGGGAACTGGAATCCGATATGAGAACCAAATACCCCAATTTGTTTGATTGACCGAATTCCGGGACGGAATTCCTTTTTAGGGGGAGATATTGTTATAACCCGGTAAGTTATGTCTATTACTTCATGTCATGTTATAATGTTAAAGGGTACTTTTTGGTTAGGTATTATATGTTTAAGGGTCTTATTGTCACTAATCAGTAATTAGAGGTCCTTAGTATTAAAATATTCATAGTTATGATGAGTCACTTTATTTACGAGGTGTCGATCCTATCCCTATAAGCACGAGGTGTCGATCCTATCCCTATAAGCACGAGGTGTCGATCCTATCCTTATAAGCATGAGGTGTCGATCATATCCCTATAAGCATGACGTGTCGATCCTATCCCTATAAGCACGACGTGTCGATCTTATCCCTATAAGCACGAGGTGTCGAGTTCTAATAAGAGTGCAACCTTGAAAGCAAAAAGAACAAGTACTTAATGCATTGTGTTTACTTATAAATAGAGGAAGAAAGGAGGCTCTTAGGTTGATACCAAAACCGTTCACTCACTCTCCCTTAATACTCTACTAAGCTTAAAGTAAGAGATCAAGGAAAAGCTAGGAATAATCAAGGCTCAGTTACTCGTCAGTGAAGTTTGATATAAGTGGTGTTCAGTTGTGTCGTTTGCGCGTGCGTGACTTCAAACTCTTAATAAGGTGAGTTTTCTTTTAACCATTTTCGAACATATTAAGAAATGGTTTATATGTGATATGTGTAGTAATGATTGTAAGTTATATGGAATGTGATTATTGAAATGAATCTCATATGTTTGAGCATTGCATTACACTATTGTATTTTGGCCGGACGTAGAGACCGGATGGAGTTGGTTGTACCGAAAGGGGCAACGGTGTTGGTTGTACCGAAAGGGGCAACGATGTTGGTTGTACTTAAAGTACTTCGGAGTAAATTAATTAGTTGTGCTTAGCGGCCAACTAATTCTGATATGGCCATGGGTTGTTGGTGTTATAGGCCAACGGAGTGTGTTGTGTACATTGCATGAGATTTGAATTGTGATTTGTTGATAACGGTTTCATATCAATGTTTTCATAATGTTGTTATTAAAATGTTTGGGATTTTCTCACTTAGACCAATTGGTCTAACCCTCATTGTTTTCCAAATCTGTATTCCAGGACAGATGACTGGTAAGGCAAAAGGAAAAGATAAGCTATGATGTTATGTGAAGAAATGTGTTGTACGTGGGAAGCTATTATGAGTTAATACTTCTAGTTAAACAATGTTATATGTCAATGGTTTTTGTTGGATATAGTATTATGTAAGTGTAATTCTAGACTTCGGGACCCTATATGTAATATGTGGGTGTTTATAATATAAATGTTTGCATGTATTATATGATACATGTTATGTTTTAAGGTGGGTTGTTACAGTTGGTATCAGAGCCTAAGTTTAAGGGATTTAGGTATTCGTATCCATACCTAGACTTAAACTGCATAATGTTATGTGATGTAGGATGTCCCTATTATGTCTAGAACCTTGGAATGTTAAATATAATGGGTAGAAAGAACGACATGTAAGGTAAATTCAAATTACATTTGGCCAATGTAATTATGAGCTTACAGGTGCATGTTTGAACTGGAATACCTTCTTATATTGGGTATGTGATTAAATGTGTATCAATACTTATGAATTAACAGAATGGTTAGGGGTTCTCGTCGGATGGAAAGAGATGAAGCAGAGAATCCGGATAATGCCAATTTGCAAATGGAGAATATCAATGAAATGATTCCGGATGTACAAGGAAGAAGTCGGGGTTAGAGACTGGGGTCGAGCCGGGGAATTCATTTGGAACAGGAACGTTCTGTACACGAGAGTTCAAGTAGTGGTCGAAGTAGAGGCTTGGGTAGACCTAGAGGTAGGGGTCGATCACAAGACACTGAATATGTTACTCGAGTTGACCTCGCTACAGAAATGGGTAAACTTCAGTCTAATTTTCAAGCAATGTTTGGACAACCTCATGATATATAACCTGAAGAACCAGAAAGACTTGAACCTATTTTGGAATCAGAGGTGCATACTCCGGTTGTTAATGTTCCTATCCAAAAGAATTGTGATTACAAAATGTTTTTGACTTGTAAACCTCCAACGTATTCGGGTGAACGAGATCCCATTAAATCCATGCGTTGGTTGAAACAAGTCGAATCTATTTTCAAAACAAGTAAGTGTGCTGACGAGGATCGAGTTTTATTTGGAATTGCGATGCTCAAATCTGATGCCATGTATTGGTGGGAAGCTTTAATATCTTCAAAAGGACCCAATGTTTATACAACTTTTTCATGGGAAGATTTTTCTAATGCTTTTAAAACTCAGTTTTGTCCCCAAACTGCAATTCGACAATTAGAAGAGGAGTTCATGAATCTGAAACAAGGAAATATGACTGTTAGGGATTACACTGCTAAATTTTTGGAAAAATCATGTTTTGCTGAATACTACGTGTCTACAGAAGCCCGAAAAGTATAAAGGTATATTTTTGGACTGAATTCTGAAATCAGAGGATTGGTTATTGCTATGAAACCAGACACTTTCACCTCCGCAGTTGATGCTGCGGAAATAACCGAAAGAGACCGGGGAAGGGATGTGAATGAGAGAAGTTTTGGAAAGAGGAAGTGGGAGGGACCATCTTTTAATCCCCAAAAGTCAAGTTTTACTAAAATTGATAACCGTCCAACCTTTAGAATCAACGAAAGACCATGCCCCAAATGCAATAAATTCCACCAGGGTAAGTGTAGTCTTGATCCAAGAAATTGTTATAAGTGTGGAAAGTCGGGTCACATAGCCAGAGATTGTTAGGTTACACGATTATGTTATTATTGCAATTCTCCGAATCATCTACAATATGATTGTCCATAAATGAAAGATCGGGGAAGTAACATGCCTGGAGGTACACAAGGTAGTAGGGGAAATGTTCGAAAGCCTGAACCACCTAAAGCTAAGGGCGTGCTTTTCAGATGACAACAGTTGAGGCCGAAGAACACCCGGACGTGGTGACAGGTACATTCTTGATAAACTCAATACGTGCTAAGGTGTTATTTGACTCTGGTGCAAACCGTTCATTCATATCTTCTTCTTTTGTTAACTGTTTGCACGTGAAACCAAAAGTGTTAGATTATGCATTAGTAGTAGAAACTGCTAATGATAATCAAGTATCGGTTAGAGAGGTATTTGATGATTGTTATATTGATGTGGAAGGGTGTCAAGTACGAGTTCAGTTATTCCCTATATTTTTAACTGAATTTGATGTGGTAGTGGGAATGGACTGGTTAACTAAAAACCAGGCCAATATCATATGTAATAAAAAGTTGATTAATATTGACTTGCCTGGGAAAGGACCGGTTACAATATATGGTGATCGTAGAAACCATCAGTCTTGTCTAATATCTATGTTAAATGCTCGTAAATGTGTTAGTAAAGGTTGTCGGAGTTTCTTAGCTTATGTGATTGACACCAAGAAAGAAAAGGGTAAAATTGAAAATATATCGGTAGTCAGTGAATTCCCAGAAGTATTTCCTGATGACTTGACTAGTCTTCCTCCCGATAGACAGATAGAGTTTAGTATTGATTTGTCACCCGGGGTTGCTCCTATTACACGTACACCCTACCGTCTGGCTCCTTCTGAAATGAAAGAAATGAAGTCTCAGTTACAAGAACTTTCTGATAAGGGTTTCATTAGATCGAGTACTTCTCCATGGGGTGCACCGATTTTGTTTGTTAAGAAAAAGGATGGGTCAATGAGAATGTGTATAGATTACAGGGAACTGAATAAACTAACAATAAAGAATAAATATCCACTTCCCAGAATTGATGACCTTTTTGATCAGTTAGTTGGGGCCAGTTATTTTTCAAAGATTGATTTACGGTCAGGTTATCATCAGTTGAAGGTCAGAGAAAAGGATGTGTTGAAAACTGTTGTTGGGAACTGAAGATGTGAACAAGTCTTTAATGCTGCTAGTTCAGAATTACTACTGCCAGAGGACTTCAAAGTTAATACTGCTGATTATTACTACTGCTTGTAGAATTAATACTGCTAGTCAAAGTTAGTGCTGCTTGAACAAAGTTAGTATTGCTTAGCTAGTTAGTACTGCTAGTGGTTAGTGCTGCTTAGTAGTTAATGCTGCCAAGACTTAATGCTTCTTATATGGTAATGTGAAGATAATGATGAAGAGATCGTGGGTAAAGATAAACAAGGATATTCTGAAGATATTCATGGAAGATATACTGAAGATTTTTTATTTATTTGTAATTATCTTTTTGTTCAGTATATGTATAGATTTGATAGAATAATTAAAATAGAGATTGTTTAATTCTAAGTTTTTGTTCTTAGAGAGAATCAACCTCAAGGCATAGTTCCTAATTCTAGAGAAGTAGAATTCGTCTTGAAAGAGCTTGTTCTTCAAGATTGAGGTTGTGTGTGTAATCTTGTGATTTTAATACAAGTTTGCAAGTTGTTAATCATATACTGTTTGTTTACTGTTACATTGAATATCAAAGTGTTTTTCCGCAACTTCTTTGATATTGTTTCTGAGATTTTATTCTTGTTGAGAATTCGATACTGACAAGTGGTATCAGAGCAAGTGTAACTCAGAAATCAAAATCATCATGGCTAAAGGTTCAGAGTCTTCTAGCATAGAAGTTCCCACAGAGGTAACATCAAATCTCTGCTCTAAATCCTGTATTGAAACTGTTAAAAGGTACTGGGATCACAATCAGAAAATGAGTGATGACCTAAGGAGATTAGAAAAGGACATAAAAGATTATGTTAGGATTGTTGAGAGGTTTGAAGAACAGATTAAGAGTTTTCAAGACAATGAGCTTCAACATTCCTATGACACAAACTACTGGAACTGGGAGAAAGATCAGTATGAATTTAAGCTTAAACAGAAAGAAGAGGAGAATGAAAAGATAAAGAGTGAGTATGAGAAAGCCAAGCTGGATATTGAGAAATTTTCCAATGCTTCTAAAGCAATGGACTCTTTGCTCCAAACTCAAATCCATGACAAACTTAGAAGAGGAATAGGCTATAACACCACACCACCACCATACAACAACAATTACATCCCTCCTATATCAGACTTGCTAGAGACCAAGAATAGGAAGGAATTGTCTGATGAAGCCACTAAGGTAGATCCATTAGACAAAGTGGTGGTTGAAACAGACTCTGAAGAAGAAAACTTTAATGAAAAGAGTAAGAAGAACAGTGTGAGTGGTGAGATTCCTCTAGAAAATAACATTATCACCAATGAGGGATGTGGAAAGGCTTGGATCAAGTCTAAGGACATAGAAAAGACTGAGGGAAAGTCTGAGAAGGTCCATTATAAGCAAACCACAGTTGTGAATCCTGTCCCTTGTAAACAGTGTTCTTGCAATAAATCTGAGCCCCAAAAACATGATAAACCAAGGGGAAATCAGAGAAATTGGAATAATCAGTAGGCACAAAAACAAGGGGTTGATCCAAGAAAAATCAATAGACCAAAACCTTGTTTTATTTGTGGAAAGCTTAATCATGTTGCCAAATACTGTTATTTCAATCCTATAAACCAAAGAGTCACTTTTCAAAGACAACCACAAAACTCTTTTGGTTATAGAAATCAAGGAAGGAATCATATGGCTGAGAACAGAGCACCTAAAAGGTATCATGCTCAGAACAAGTTTGCTAATTCTAATAAAAATACTCCAAATAAGCCAAGGAGTAATTTAAAGACAAAGAAAGCAAACAACCTTGTACAGGTTTGGGTTCCAAAAGTAAAGAAACCTGTTAGTACTGTTATCCCAGATAGTACTGTTAACAGAAATAGTGCTGCTAACTCAGTTAGTACTGCTAACCAAGTTAGTACTGCTAACCAAGTTAGTACTGCTAACAAGGCTAGTGCTGCTTCTAGTAGTAATGCTGCCAAACCTATAATCTTGACAAAGTATTCCATCCATGAGATTCCTAAACAACTCATCCAGACTAAACTTACAGATTATATTGATGAGAAAGGACAACCCAAGACCACTTTGGCTTGGGTTCCCTCAAAGACTAACTGATTTATCAAGTGTGCAGGGCAACCAAAAGCTCAAGAGGAAGAGCATTTGGAATGCAGATAGTGGTTGCTCTTGGCACACAACAGGTAACATGGACTGCCTTCAAATTCTTCAAAAGATTTGATGGAGGACATGTTGCATTTGATTCAGAGGGAAGTAATAATAAATGCTCAGGGCATAAGTTAAAAGATAAGTTGCCCTTGAAAGATTTCATTGAGCATGATACTACTAACCTGTGTGTTTAAGTGTTTCAGGTTGAAGTTAGTAATACTCCAGAGGAAGTAATGATCATGAAGGATCAAGAAAAAAAGGAACAGGGGATGAACAAAGTAGTAAAAAGTATGAGTAAAAGGATGGTGTCAAAAAGTGCATTTTTAATACTGCCAGTGCATTGTTAATACTGCCAGTGCATTGTTAATACTGCCAGTGCATTTTTAATACTGCCAGTGCACAGTTAATACTGCTAAGTAGTTAATACTGCTAGTTAGTTAATACTGCTAGTGGTTAATACTGCTAGTTAGTTAATACTGCTAGTGGTTAATACTGCTAGTTAGTTAATACTGCTAGTGGTTAATACTGCTAGTTAGTTAATACTGCTAGTAGTTAATACTGCTTTCAGTTAATACTGCTTTCAGTTAATACTGCTAGTGGTTAATACTACTTTCAGTTAATACTGCTAGTGGTTAATACTGCTTTCAGTTAATACTGCTAGTGGTTAATACTGCTTTCAGTTAATACTGCTAGTGGTTAATACTGCTTTCAGTTAATACTGCCAGTGGTTAATACTGCTTTCAGTTAATACTGCTCTAGGTTAATACTGCTTATGTCCCGAATACTATAAATACCCTTTGCCCGCCTAAAAGTTCATAACGACTCTTTGCATACTGTTCACTTGCGCTCTAAACCCTTTCTCTCTCAAAGTTTTCAAGCAAGAACCTTCAAACTCAATGGCATCCATGGCATTCATAGACGAGCACAATGAAATCGCGATGCTCCAAAAGCCAAAACAAGCTGAAGGTTTTCACCAGATAGTCGACTTTCTGAAGTCAAGCCATATTGCCCATGCTCTCACTCTATCTCCTACCATCTTCATAGAGCATCAGAGGCAATTCTGGGCAAATGCCACCATTGTTACTGAGAATGGTGTGCAAATGATCAAAACACGGGTGTGTGACAAACCCTTGACAGTTACTGAAGAGGTACTTCGCATCAGTCTACGTCTAGACGATGCCTCTGGTATAACTTCTATCTCTAATGATGAACTGTTTTCTACTCTTACAAGAATGGGGTATGGAGGCCCAATGGGTGTGTTCAAATTCTCAAAAGCCAAATTTTCACCCCAATGGCGTTTCTTTGTCCATATCCTTATGCACTGTATATCCAAAAAGACTACTGGATAGAGTGAGTTCAGTAGCACCATTGCTTATGCTTTGGTATGCTTAGCCACTGCCAGAAAGTATAATTTTTCACAAATGATTTTTAATGATCTTGTCTCAAACCTGGGAAGTAAAAAGAGCTTTTATATGTACCCCAGGTTTGTCCAAGAAGTTATTAACCATGAATTGACGGATATACCTCATTTTGATGGGGTATATGTACCCAAAATTCCCAAAGGTAAGGTCTTTTCAAACATGAAAATATCCCTTCTGGACTCGGAAGGAGTTGACACCCCATTGTTCTCTACAATGATGGTGGTGTCCCAAACTGATGAAGGTATGGCAGCAGGGTCAAGGCCCCCCTTAGACCATCCCACTGCTAGCCAATCCCAACCTTCCCTCTCTCAAATTTTCCCTCAGTCCTTTGCTGCTAAACCCACTCCCATAATATCCAAGACTTATGTCAAGAGAAAGGTACACAAGGCTCCTTCCCTTGGTGTACCTACTATTAACCAAGAGCCTCAAAGCCCTCTATTGGAGCATTCTCCAGTAGAGAATATCCAAAGGGAATCCACTAGGGTGTCTCCCAACCCCAAGGAGGTGCTCTCTGAGGAGGAGGAAGAGCATATGGGTGAGAAGGCTGCCACTACTTCTGCTAACACAGAGAAGGTCAGTGGTAACATCTCTAAGACCTTCCCCATGGCAACTTTGGGTGAGAAATCAACCAAAGGACCCCGGTGCCAAGAAACCAAGGGGGTAGTTGGTGCTTCTGCTAGGCAGAAGGCCACTACTAAAAGATCCAAGGATCCCTCAAGGATGGGCAACATATCCAAAAAGGGTGAGGACAGAGCTGAAACTGATGAATTGATGGCAAAACATTCCAAGGATCCTTCAAGGGTGGGTAAAACACCTAAAGAAGGTGAGGATAGATATACTTACTGGGAATTGATTGAAGCATTAGCCAACATCAATGTTGATGTGGTTAATCAAGGAAAGGAAATTAAAGAATTGCAGCAAGTGGTCATCTCCCAACAAGAGCAGATTTCCAAACTCAAACAATTGGTAGGAAAACTCATTGCCAAGAAAAGGAGAAAGCAGTTTGTTCTAAGGAGGAGAAATGGGGCAAACAAAAAGAAGGAGGAAAATGCTTCCAAAAAGGGGGAGAATTCAAGCTCAGAACAGATAGATCAACAGATTGAGGGGGAGTTTGTTGAAGAAAGGGCTGAGTTTGTTGAAGAAAGGGCTGAATTTGTTGAAGAAAAGGCAGCAGCAGAAACAACACCAGCAGCAGAAACTGTTACTACTGCTAAGCCAAAACAAGCAGCAGAAACTGTTAGTGCTGCTGAAAGTACACAAGCAGCAGTAACAGGATTAACATCTGAAGAGGTTGAAGTAGCAGAGATGCTGGTAAAAGCAAAGAATGACATTCCCAAAGCAAAGGGAGTGGTCATAAATGAAGGGGGAGCAAAGAAATCAGAAAAGAAAGACATGGCTGCAAATGTAAAAAGAAAAGGGAAAGAAAAGATGATAGAAACTGATCAACCAACTAAAAAGCAAAAGATGATTGAATCAGATGAAGCATTAGCCAAGAAACTGCAAGAAGAGTTAGATCAAGCAGAGAAAGAGCAGGTTGAGAAAGACAGAGAGATAGCCAGAGCACTAGCCAATGAACTAAATGAAGCATTTCAGAAAGGGTTGGAAACAGAGAAAGCTAAGCAAAGAGCAATAAGCTTGAGAAAGGCTATGATGGCCAGATCAAGTGCAAAGAAGAGAAGACCTTCACAAACTTACCTTGCAACTCAGGAAAGGAACAAGATGATAACTTTCTTGAGGAGTGCAATTGGTGTGAAGAAAGAAATGTTCATAAAGATGACTTTTGATCAAGTCAAGGGACTATATGAGAAAGAAATGGGAAAGCTGAAGAATAATGAAAAGGACAGAGTGGAGTTTGAAAAGAAAGCTAAGGAGAGGCATGATGTGAATATCAATAAACCCTTCCCTGAAAGTGAAGAGGGAACTCCAACAAAGGAAAAGGCAGAGATTAAGGAAGAAGAGACTCTAGCTCAGAAGATCAAGAAGATAAAAAGAGTTAAGTCTATTGCTTCTAAAGGTCCTAGATCAGAAGAAAGGAAAAAGGAAGAAAAGAAGAAGGAAGCTACTATAGGGCAAGGTCAAAGGATACTGAAGAGAACCAAGATGATGGCCAACAGAAAGAAAGTTGACAAGAAGCCTAGAGTAGAAGAAGAAAAGAAAGTTGAATCTCAGGAAGAAGTACCACAGAGTTCAGATGTAAACATGTACATGGTGGTAATGGATAAAATTCCAAAGCCTATTTCAGCTAAACCTGTTGGATTCAAACCTCCTGAAGTTATCCACTGGGACACTATGGATGTAGATGGCAAAGAGTACATTAGATTGAAAAGAAAGGATGAGAAGTATGAAGTCTACAGCACTTGGAACAAAATTGTCAGAGAATGTTCAAGATCTGATTTGGAAGAAATGTTTGAAGTTGGTATGAAAGTACATGCAGATCAGTTGAAAGCTCCAGGGTTACCAATTGTGAAGTTAGTTATGGAATATTTGTGCATGTTGTTCAAACCAGAAGCAGTAAAGCATTTGATAAGAGATGTATTTAAAGCTGTTAGAGGATGGACTCTATATGAAAGGAGTGGAGTCTACGAACTGGCATTGGATAATTTTCACATGGAGTATTACTTGGTGGATAGGGTATACAACCATACAAATCTAAAGCTTCATGCCATGTTAAATAAGAAGTTGGGTTGTGCATCAAATTCAGAAATGGCAAAGTACTTAATTCAGAGAACTATAAATCAGAGTATGGGACTGGATCCTAACATTGGAGTAGATCAATGAAGGTTTTGGAAGCATTTGAAGAACTTGACTTCTCTTTCTAAAAGTCAAGTTAGGGGGAGATTGTTGGGAACTGAAGATGTGAACAAGTCTTTAATGTTGCTAGTTCAGAATTACTACTGCCAGAGGACTTCAAAGTTAATACTGCTGAGTATTACTACTGCTAGTAGAATTAATACTGCTAGTCAAAGTTAGTGTTGCTTGAACAAAGTTAGTACTGCTTAGCTAGTTAGTACTGCTAGTGGTTAGTGTTGCTTAGTAGTTAATGCTGCCAAGACTTAATGCTTCTTATATGGTAATGTGAAGATAATGATGAAGAGATCATGGGTAAAGATAAACAAGGATATTCTGAAGATATTCATGGAAGATATACAGAAGATTTTTTATTTATTTGTAATTATCTTTTTGTTCAGTATATGTATAGATTTGATAGAATAATTAAAATAGAGATTGTTTAATTCTAAGTTTTTGTTCTTAGAGAGAATCAACCTCAAGGCATAGTTCCTAATTCTAGAGAAGTAGAATTCGTCTTGAAAGAGCTTGTTCTTCAAGATTGAGGTTGTGTGTGTAATCTTGTGATTTTAATACAAGTTTGCAAGTTGTTAATCATATACTGTTTGTTTACTGTTACATTGAATATCAAAGTGTTTTTCCGCAACTTCTTTGATATTGTTTCTGAGATTTTATTCTTGTTGAGAATTCGATCCTGACAACTGCTTTTCGTACCCATTATGGTCACTATGAATTTTTGGTAATGCCTTTTGGTTTGACGAATGCACCGGCAACTTTTATGGATATGATGAATCGGGTATGTAAACCCTATCTCGATAAATTTGTAATTTTTTTTATCGATGATATCCTTATTTATTCCCGATCTGAAGAAGAAGATGCTACTCATCTTCGTTTGATTTTGGAGCTATTGAAAAGTGAACAGTTATATGCTAAGTTTTCTAAATGTGAGTTATGGTTACGGGAAGTACAGTTTCATGGGCATGTTGTTTCTCAGAATGGCATACAGGTTTATCCAAATAAGATTGAAGTAATTGAAAATTGGGAACCACCAAGAACACCGACAGAGGTAAGGAGTTTTCTGGGTTTGGCAGGTTATTATCGAAAGTTCATACAGGATTTTTCTCGCATTGCAACACCTTTGACCAAGCTGACAAGAAAGAATGTAAAATATGAATGGAAAGAGGAACAAGCTGAAGCCTTCAGAATTCTCAAAGAAAGACTTTGTAGTGCACCGATTCTAACCTTACCCGAAGGTGCAAAAGATTTTGTCGTTTATAGTGGCGCTTCAAAGTTGGGTTTGGGATGTGTTTTGATGCAGCGCGGGAAAGTTATTGTGTATGCCTCCCGACAGTTGAAAGATCATGAAAGACAGTATCCCACACATGATATGGAGCTTGCCGTAGTTGTTTTTGCTTTGAAGATTTGGAGACATTATTTGTACGGTACCAAGTGTCAGATTTACACCGATCATAAAAGTCTTCAACATTTTTTCAATCAGCGGGAACTGAATATGCGACAACGAAGGTGGCTAGAATTAGTGAGTGATTACGATTGTGAAATTATGTATCATCCGGGGAAAGCAAATGTGGTGGCCGATGCATTAAGTCGTAAAGAAAGAAGTGGAATGATAAAAGCCATCGCATTACGACCCGAGTTATTACCAAACATCTTTGAAGAATTGAAGAAATGTCAGATCGAAGCTTTCAAAGAAGGACACTTGAAACGGGAACGTCTTGTAGGTATGTCATCTTTACTGCTAACAGATGATCGTGGGTTACTATGTTTTGAAAACCGAATATGGGTACCTCGTTTGGGTGATCTACGTGATAGAGTATTAAAGGAAGACCACCAGTCTCGTTTTACTATTCATCCTGGCACTAACAAGATGTACAGAGACTTACGACAATTCTATTGGTGGCCGGGTATGAAGAAATACATTGCTCAGTATGTGGATCGTTGTTTAACATGTTTACATGTTAAAATTGAACATCAGAAACCGTCTGGTAAGTTGCAGTCGTTAGAAATACCAGTTTGGAAATGGGATCACATCACAATGGATTTCATCATGAAGTTGCCAAGAACTCCAAAAGGTTTCGATGCTATTTGGGTAATCGTTGATAGATTGTCAAAGTCCACTCATTTCTTACCGATGAAAGAATCGTATTCTTTGGAAAGATTAGCTAAGTTATATATTGATGAAATAGTAACTCGAATGGTGTGCCGTTGTCAATCGTTTATGATCGTGACAGTCGATTTACTTCAATGTTTTGGAAGAGTTTTCAGCGAGAGATGGGGTCACAGATAAAGCTGAGCACCGCCTATCACCCTCAGACAGACGGTCAAAGCGAACGGACTATTCAAACATTGGAATATATGTTGCGGGATTGTATTATTGATTTTGGTGGATCGTGGGAAAGATATCTATCTTTGATTGAATTTTCTTATAATAACAGTTATCATTCCAGTATTCAAGCAGCACCTTTTGAAGTATTGTATGGTCGAAAATGTCGAACTCCTTTATGTTGGAATGAAGTTGGAGAGAAACAGTTAGCTGGGCTAGAAATAGTACAGTTAACAGCTGATAAGATTGGACAGATCCGGGAACGACTGAAAGTGGCTCAAGACAGACAGAAAAGCTATGCTGACAGACGCCGGAAACAGTTAGAATTTCAGATTGGGGACAATGTTATGTTAAAAGTCTCACCGTGGAAAGGAGTAGTTCGGTTTGGGAAACGGGGTAAACTAAGTCCGAGGTATATTGGACCATTTATGATTATTGAAAGAATCGGTGAAGTGGCGTATCGGTTAGAGGTGTCGATCCTATCCCTATAAGCACGAGGTGTCGATCCTATCCCTATAAGCACGAGGTATCGATCCTATCCCTATAAGCACGAGGTGTCGATCCTATCCCTATAAGCACGAGGTGTCGATCCTATCCTTATAAGCATGAGGTGTCGATCATATCCCTATAAGCACGACGTGTCGATCCTATCCCTATAAGCACGACGTGTCGATCTTATCCTTATAAGCACGAGGTGTCGAGTTCTAATAAGAGTGCAACCTTGAAAGCAAAAAGAACAAGTACTTAATGCATTGTGTTTACCTATAAATAGAGGAAGAAAGGAGGCTCTTAGGTTGATACCAAAACCGTTCACTCACTCTCCCTTAATACTCTACTAAGCTTAAAGTAAGAGATCAAGGAAAAGCTAGGAATAATCAAGGCTCAGTTACTCGTCAGTGAAGTTTGATATAAGTGGTGTTCAGTTGTGTCGTTTGCGCGTGCGTGACTTCAAACTCTTAATAAGGTGAGTTTTCTTTTGACCATTTTCGAACTGGAATACTTATATATTAAGAAATGGTTTATATGTGATATGTGTAGTAATGATTGTAAGTTATATGGAATGTGATTATTGAAATGAATCTCATATGTTTGAGCATTGCATTACACTATTGTATTTTGGCCGGACGTAGAGACCGGATGGAGTTGGTTGTACCGAAAGGGGCAACGGTGTTGGTTGTACCGAAAGGGGCAACGGTGTTGGTTGTACTTAAGGTACTTCGGAGTAAATTAATTAGTTGTGCTTAGCGGCCAACTAACTCTGATATGGCCATGGGTTGTTGGTGTTATAGGCCAACGGAGTGTGTTGTGTACATTGCATGAGATTTGAATTGTGATTTGTTGATAACGGTTTCATATCAATGTTTTCATAATGTTGTTATTAAAATGTTTGGGATTTTCTCACTTAGACCAATTGGTCTAACCCTCATTGTTTTCCAAATCTGTATTCCAGGACAGATGACTGGTAAGGCAAAAGGAAAAGATAAGCTATGATGTTATGTGAAGAAATGTGTTGTACGTGGGAAGCTATTATGAGTTAATACTTCTAGTTAAACAATGTTATATGTCAATGGTTTTTGTTGGATATAGTATTATGTAAGTGTAATTCTAGACTTCGTGTTAGAGCATAAATCTGTTGGATACAAGATCAAGAAGTCAAAAGTCAAAAGTTCAAGAAGTCAAAGCTGAGAAAGTCAAATCTCATTAAAAGTCAAAGTCTTTTGTAATAAAAGTCAAATGTATTTTGTATTTGTATTTTGTTTCCTTGTTGTTTTAGGAGTTGGTATAAATAGTTTTCTATTTCTGTTTTGTAAGAGTAATATATTCAGTTGAAAAGAATCTTGAACAGAGATATATTCGAGAGAAAGATTTGTAGAGAGAGAAAGAGAGAGTTCTAGAGAGAGAAAGTTTGTAATTGAATTGGAAAGTGAAATCAAAACAGGTAATTGTTTGAATTTGTTTGTTTGATTAATTGTTAGTGATTAGAAACTAGAATCTGGAACACACAATTGGTATCAAAGCAGATCCAAATCGAAATCGAATCAAGAAATCAAGAAAAGTTCGTTGTTACTGTTCATTGTCACTGTTCTTGAGCCGAGAATCGAATTTTGAGTTTTAATGTGTTTTTGGAGCAGATTTTGATTAGGAATTGTTCGAAAAGTGTAATAGATCGAGTCTATGTACTTTAATTTCTGAATTGCACTGTAATTTTCTCATATTGTTGGATTTTATTGAGTTTTTAGTCACAAGTTTTTTAAAGCACTGTTCTATTGATCATTTTGTACTTTTAGTGTTTGTAATTGAAAATCAGTGCTTGATTAGTGTTCTAGATGAATAGTCGATCGATTTCACAAGGTTTTGAAGTGTAAATCATTGTTTCAAGTGATTTATGATCGATCAAATGAAGAACACGCACGGAACTCTGAAGAACGCGCTAGATTCATAGAACGCGCAAGTTCATCGTTCAAACGCGCAAGAATCATCCGCAAGAACGCGCAAGTCAAAGGGTTGTTTTTGGTCTCAAACGCGCAAGGCGTTATCTGCGAGTTCTAGAAACTCGCTGATCGAAGTCTGCGAGTTTCAAAAAGTGAGAAAATTTTTCTAAGGACCAGAACACGCACGTAGTGATCTGCGAGTTCTACAAACGCGTTAATCGAAGGATGCGAGTTTGAAGAGGAACAGTGTTCTGCGATTTCTTTCGACGTGCGAGTTTACAAGTAAAGATAGCGAGTTTTGTTCAAACGCGCAAGCTTTGACAAGCGAGTTTTGGAAACGCGCACGCCTCTGTTAGCGAGTTTTATCACGAATAGTGATCAGCGTGTTTAGGCGTTAGCGAGTTTCAGAAGAAATAGTCACTTGCGAGTTTCAGTGTCAAGCGAGTTTCATCGATTTGCGAGTTTGAGCTCTGCGAGTTTCATCAATCTGCGAGTTTGAACTCTGCGAGTTTATCAGAACACGCAAGTCTGTGTTTGCGAGTTTCTTAAATGCGCATGTTTTGATCTGCGTGTTTCTCAGTGTCTGCGAGTTTAAGGGCTTGCGAGTTATATAGTGACTTGCGAGTTTTGATACTTAGTCAATTTTTCGAAATTTCTGATTTTTTTTTAATTTACAAGTTTTTTCTTGTGATTTCATATTTTGGACTAACGATCAGTTCTAGTTTCTTATTGGATATATTTTTCAAACAGGTTTAAACAATATGACTTCAAAAGATGCACTTTCAATTGGTACTGATGTCAAGCCTCCTGTTTTGTTCAAAGGAGAGTACGAGCAGTGGAAGGATAGGTTTCTGGATTTTATTGACAGACATGCAAACGGGGAGAATATTCTTTTGTCAATTACAGAAGGTCCTATGAAACCAATCATAGTTCAAGTACCTGATGATGATGATTCTTCTGATAGTGGACATGGTGATGAAGAAAGAGAGCAAAAGACAAAACCAGTTAAAGTGGATTTATCACAGTACTCTGAAGAACAAAAAAGTCGTTATAAAGCTAATAAGCAAGCAAGATCTCTTCTACTTCAAAGCATTCCCAATGAGATTTACATCAAGATTGATAGCTACAAGGATGATGCTAAACAGATGTGGGATCAATTACAAAAGATGATGATGGGATCCAAGGTCGGGAATCAGATGAAAGTGGCTAACTGCATCAATAGCAACGAGGAATTCAAAGCTAAAGAGAATGAGAGTTTGGAAGATACTTATGAACGGTTTACTTTGCTTCTGAATGAACTGACAAAGAATAAAGTGACAAAGAAGCAGCTGGAAAACAATGTCAAATTCCTGAGTATCCTACGACCTGAGTGGAAGAAACATACACGTAGGATGAAGCAGATGAAAGACTTAAGTGAGATACCTCTTCATGAAGTCTATGAGACTTTACGTCAGAATGAAGAAGAGGTAGAGGAGAAAAGAGCTGAAAAGAAGAAGGCTGATAAGGTTCCTGATCCGATTGCTTTGGTTGTTGGAGAGAAGAAGAAAGAAAAGATAGAGAAGAAGAAGAAGAAGAAAGTACTGACAAGTTCTGAGTCAGAATCTGAAGCAGATGGTGATGGTGGAGAAAGTTTGAAACAAGCCATGCTGTTGTTGACCCGTGCCTTTCAAAAGAAATTTTATAAGAAGTCGGGATCAAATTCTCAACGATATTCTTCATCAAGTTATAAGAATCACGAACACCGAGAGAGGGTGGAAGGAAGGAGATATGAAGAGAACATATATGTTGAGAAGAAACCTGATGAAAGGAAGAAGTTCGTGAATGACTACACTGTTGCCGAAAAGCCAGCAAGTGTTCCAGTCAAATGCTACAACTGTGGAAAGATTGGTCATTTTGTAAAAGATTGTAGAAATCCAAAAGTTCGTAATTCTCAGTATTATCAGAACAAACTGCTATTGGTAAAACAGCAAGAAGCAGGAATAGCTTTAATGGCTGAGGATGAATTTTGGTTGGATCATTCCAAAGGTGAAGATGAGGAGAAGGAAGAAACAACTCATCTCTGTCTCATGGGCAAAGAAGTAAAGTATGATGAGTCCGATGATGAGACATCTGATGAGGTATTAAACTTAACTAAAAAAGATTTCATTACCAAAATGGAAGCCATGGTGGTTGAGCTTCAAGATTTATAAAATAAACTGAAAAAGGAAAAAGAAAGAGTTTCTAAAAGGAACAAGAAGATCTTTGAACTTAATTCGTCTGTTATTGGGAACAAAGATCTGATTGATTCTTTACGCAAGTCTGCTTCTGATTCTAAATCTCAAGTAGATTGTTTTGAAAAGAAGATTTCTGATTTTGAAATTAAAATTTCTAAGTATGAGTTTGTGAAAAGAGAATCTGCACTAACTGTTCATAAATTGCAGGTTGAAAACAAGCTTTTGAATAAGAAGGTAAATGGTCTGGAAGCCAAACTTTACGCAAGAGGCCAAACAGATCAAACCATTTTTCTTAATGCACCTGATGAAGAGGCTGATGTTAAGGAAAAATGGGGACTTGGTTTTAAAAAACCCCATTACTTAAAGAAAGCCATCAGAAAACAACCAGCATTATATAATTTTGATTTTCTTGCTTGTGCTGGTAAACATACTCATTTGAAACTCAAATTTGTTACCAAATTACCAGAAGAAGTTGAGGCTAAAGAAACTGAAAATAGAAAGAATATAAAGAAAATGCAACTACAATTTAACTATGCAAAGTTAAATGATAGTTATCTTTCTGAGACACCAAAAGTTCTTTCAAACGATTATTTTGCTAGTTATTCTGTTTCTGAGATGAAGGCAAAACCTGCAGTTGCAAAGGTTTATGTTCCTCCACTCATTCTTGAAAGCAAAATAGTTGAGTTGGAAAATGTTTTATCTGATGAAAAACTTTTGGTTGATATTCAACAAAGTGTATTTTCTATAGTTTTAAAGAACACTGTTTTTCAAACTAAATCTACAAAGTGTTCTAAAGTTTCTAAGGCACCTCAAACTTCATCTGATAATTTTGATGATTTATTTGAGTCTGCAAATGATTTTCTTAATTCTGATGATGGGTGCATAAACGAAATTGATATGTTTGACTTCAATGCTACACTTCCTGATCATTCTACTTGTCTTATAAATGAAAAGTTGTTACCAAGTGGTGTTAATATTGATGAATCTCATCAACTAAGGTTGGTGAATCAATTTCTGTTACTGCTGATTACTATGCTCAAGGTAAGAAACATAAGAAACAGCGATTACATAAACAGAAATACACTGGTACACAAAAGAAAACTCAGTCTCAGAAATCTGCTTTTCCTAATAAATCTAAATCCTTTGTTTCAGATATAAGGAAGAATAGGTCGAAAGCAAGAACTGAATGGCGACCAAAAAGGAAGGATGATGAGAAAGCTGAATCAGTTTCTGATAATTCTTGTACTAGATCTGATAGTAGTGATTCTGATGTAGTTGGTCAATATGCTTCTCATAAACAAAACCTTGTAACTTCTTACAAGCGTTATTCAATAAAGCAATTGATTCAATTATCTCCTATTACTACTAAATCTTATCATGATCGGAGAAATGATTTTGCTTATTCTCATAATTCTTCTGATTGGTTTGGATCTTATCATGTTTATTCTTCAAGATCAAATGTTTTTAAAAGTTTTCAAAAGAACAAAGGGTCCATTTTCAAATGGATACCAAAATCTTGTACTAATCTGTTAGGACCCGTTTTTAAATGGGTACCTAAATCTATTGTTTCCTGATTTCTCTTCCAGACCCCGCATATGTGGTACTTGGACAGTGGATGTTCCAAGCATATGACTGGGCAAAAAGATTTATTGTCTAATTATACAGAGAAATTCAGTGGAAATGTCAGATTTGGAAACGATCAGCTTTCACCAATCTTAGGATATGGTGACATCATTCAAGACAACATAACGATAAGTAAGGTGAGTTATGTCGAAGGCTTGGGGCACAACTTATTTAGCATTGGTCAATTCTGCGATAAAGGGTTAGAGGTCAACTTCAAATCTAAGAGTTGCTCGGTTCATACTGAAGACGGCACAGAACTCTTAGGTGGACATCGAAAGACAAACCTCTATACCATCAACCTGTCCAAAGTTCAGATTGACAATCAGGTATGTTTAATTACAAAAGCTTCAATGCATCAAAGTTGGCTCTGGCACAGACGTTTATCACACCTGAACTTTCGTTATATCAACAAGCTGGTTAGTGGGAAATTGGTAAAAGGACTTCCTGAGTTGAAATATGAGAAAGAACACTTATGTGCTGCATGTGAGAAGGGTAAGATGAAGAGAGCTCCGCATAAACCGAAGCCTGAACCAAGCACTAGTTCTCGGTTAGAATTATTGCATATGGATATGTGTGGTCCAATGAGAACTCAGAGTTTGGGTGGAAAGAAATATGTGTTGGTTATTGTGGACGATTACTCAAGATACACGTGGGTCAAATTTCTTCGATCAAAAGATGAGACACCAGAAGTTCTCATTACTTTCTCAAAGACGAACCAGGTGAAAATGCAGCGACAAGTCAAGTTTCTTCGAACTGACAACGACACAGAATTCAAGAACAAGATTGTTGATGAATATCTCGAATCAGTCGGGATTTCACATCAGTATTCTGCTGCTAGAACGCTTGAACAAAATGGAGTAGTCGAAAGGCGAAATCGGACGCTAGTCGAGGCCGCTCGGACTATGCTTAGCCAATCAGACTTACCTCTATTCTTGTGGGCAGAAGTTGTGTCAACTGCATGTCATACTCAAAATCGGTCCATAATACACCGCCGTTTTCAAAAGACTCCATATGAGCTGATCAACAATAGAACACCAACAATCAAGTATTTTCACATATTTGGGTGTAAATGTTTTGTGCTTAACGACAGAGAGAGTCTGAATAAATTCAGTGCTAAGGCAGACGAGGGTATCTTCATTGGTTATTCTTCAACATCAGCAGCATATCGTGTTTATTTGAAGAAGTCAAAGACAGTTGTCGAGAGCGTGAATGTAACATTCGATGAAGATATGGCTTCTAAACAACTCAGTTCCGAACCCGTTATCACTGGAGTATTAGCTTCTGGGCAGATCAGTCCAGAACCTGCTTCTACAGCGAATAATTCAAATAACGCTTCTACATCTATTTCACATTTAACTGATTTAGATTTGTTATTTGAATTCTTTTATGATGAGTTTCTAGGTTCTAATATACCTAAATCTGTTGTGACTGACAGGTTTGAAGATACAAGTTGCAATCATCCAGTCACTTCAGAAGTTATAACTGAACTTGTATCCCCCGTTCAGTCAGAAACTCACATTCCATTGAATACTCCTATAGTTGAAGATATGCAAGTAACTGTTGAGCCAGAAGTAACTGTATCAGTTAGGTGTGATATACTGTCTACTCAACAGCCAGAGTCTGTTGTTCCAACTGATGCTTCTGCACCTGAAACTTCAATTGCAAACCCTCCTGTTATTCAAACTGAAGATTCTGATAGTGGATTTTTAGATGATGATCATGTTCAATCAGTATCTACTCCACTACCTCATGAGCATCACTGGACCAAAGACCATCCTTTACATCAAGTAATTGGAGATCTTAACAAGTCTGTACAAAACGAGGTCAGCGACTCTTAATCAATGTATGCATGACTCATTCCTCAGTAAGATTGAGCCAACGCGAGTATCAGAGGCTCTTGCTGATTCAGACTGGGTATCTGTCATGCAAGAAGAGATCAATCAGTTTGAAGCCCTAAAGGTTTGGATATTAGTTCCAAAACCGGAAGGAAAGACCGTGATAGGAACTAAATGGGTATTCAAGAATAAAAAGGATGAAGATGGTATCGTCATAAGGAATAAAGCTAGACTTGTTGCCAAAGGTTACCGGCAAGAGGAAGGCATAGATTACGATGAGACGTATGCTTCAGTAGCGCGTATATAGGCAATCCGCATGTTTCTAGCCTACGCAGCTCATAAGAATTTCACAGTCTTTCAGATGGATGTGAAAACAGCCTTTCTAAATGGTATTCTTAAGGAGGAAGTATACGTGTCTCAACCAGAAGGGTTCGTCAATCCAAATAAGCCAGATCATGTCTACATCTTGGACAAAGCCCTGTATGGTTTAAAACAAGCCCCTCGAGCATGGTATGATGTTCTATCAAAATTCTTGGTCAAGTCAGGTTTTTCCAAAGGTAAAGTTGATACCACTTTGTTCATCAAAAAGGAAAAAGCTGATATCATCCTTATTCAAATATATGTTGATGATATAATATTTGGTTCTACTATTCCTAAATATTGCAAAAACTTTTCTAACCTCATGGTGTCACGTTTTCAAATGAGTATGATGGGAGAGATGAATTTTTTTCTCGGATTACAAGTTAAACAGTTTTCAATGGGGATTTTCATTAACCAATCTAAGTACATTTTGGACATTCTTCGGAAGTTCAATATGGAAAATTGTAAACCAATTGGAACCCCGATGGCACCAGGTACTAAAATTAACACTGATCCTTCGGGTAAAAGTGTTGATGTTAGAACTTATAGAGGTATGATAGGATCGTTAATGTATCTTACATCTAGTAGGCCAGATATTATGTTTTCAACATGCTTATGTTCTAGATATCAGGCTGCTCCCAAAGAATCCCATTTGGCTGCTGTCAAACGGATTTTTAGGTATCTGAAGGGGACTGCAGATCTTGGTCTGTGGTATCCTAAGGATACTGGTTTTCAACTGACTGCATATTCAGATGCAGATCATGCAGGTTGCATGTTGGACAGAAAGAGTACTTCAGGTCACGTTCAATTTCTTGGAGACAAGCTCGTTAGCTGGGCATCAAAGAAACAATTATGCGTTTCCACATCGACTGCTGAAGCAGAGTACGTAGCTGCTGCCAGTTGCTGCTCTCAAGTCCTGTGGATGCGAACACAGCTACGAGACTATGGATTCAAGTTCGACAAAATTCCAATCTATTGTGACTCGAAGAGTGCGATTGCAATATCTGCTAATCCTGTCCAACATACGAAAACCAAATACATTGACGTCAGGTATCATTTTATAAAAGATAATGTCGAAAAAGGAACAATTGAACTTTATTTTGTAAAAACAGATTATCAGCTTGCAGATTTATTTACCAAACCATTAGATGAAAAGAGATTTAATTTTCTTGTCTCTAAGCTTGGTATGTTAAATCTTAAGACATAATCGGTTGTTACCTAATAAAGTTATGTATTGTTATTTTTCATCATTTTCTTTATCTTTATGTCTGAACGATATCTGCACTTTAATTGTTTGCTCATGATCTCAGGAGGAGTAAGAGAAGAATTTTAGATGATTTACATACATTTGAGGGGGAGCATATCTAATCTCTGTATTTTACTTAACTGACAAATTTTTGTGATGCATGATTTTAGGGGGAGCTTATAAGTACAAGCCAAAAGGAGTAAGACTATGATTTCTGATTATTTCAAATCAGAACTCGTACATTAATCGTTTTACTGCTTTATGTCTTTTACATTTTGAATAATTTTGTGAATAAATTTGCTTTGACTAGACTTTGAGACTTATGCAGGATGAGAGAAGATGACACGATCATATCTTGATGACTACAGCTGACTTTATGAGAATTAAGATTGAGCGGAAAAGGTAAATTTCTTATCTTAATCTCAAATGTATTTGAAAGAAGGATAACTTTCAGATATAGAAAACATGTTCTTAAATGTTCAAACCACTTCCCGATTTTTAAACAGATTTTATAATTTGGAAATGTGATTTTAAATGTTTTCATTTTAATTTTTGTGCTTAATCAATAAATATACCGTGTGTTTCCAAAGATAATTACTTGCGTATTGTCGTTTCTACATACTTTCAAGTATTCACACACATCGGTTTGATTTTTGTTCAAATTGTTCTTACCATGTCTCAAATTGAAACTATTTTTTCGATGGTAAGACACCCCACTTGTACTTCAACGTATATTGAGCGTTATTTCATTTCGAAGCGTTTAGTTCAAGAATGTCTATATTTTTGTTTCGTATAGACAATATCCATTATTCTTGACCACAAGCCTAAATTGATATATCATTTCATTTCTGATCATTTTCATACGATGTCAGATTTTCAAACAAGTCTTTTGCATTCATATTCATTCATTCAATATACTTGTTTGAAAATACTTCAATGTTTTCAAATGCTCAAATCTTCATGATTATATTTTATGAGCATACATTCATGTGACATTTGTATATGAGCTTTAACTGATAAAGCTAAATCATCTAAGCAACACATGCTTTTTAGGACTACATGGGTTCTTTGTGCTAGGAATTAACTGAACTTCTATGAAATCACGTTAACCAGTGATTTCTACCCAAGAAGTTAATCTATAGAGATTGAGTGTGAGGAGTCTAAAAGAAATGAGTGTGGGAGTGATGAGGTAAAATGGAAAAGAGAGTTTGGTTAGTAGTGAGATTAATGATCAAAAGAAAGAGGGTGTGAGAACAGAGTAAAAGAATATTAAACTTTGCACCAACTACTTTCTGAGTCGGGCAGCCACATTACTAGCGTTTTATAACTCTTTGGTGAACGTTATTGAAATAGGCAAATAGCCCGTGCCAACTCTTGACTAAACCCCACCAGCTACTCATTTTCTTCTCAAAAAGAAAATGTTTCACATTTTCAAAGGGGACGCAGCATATAATCTATCTGGTTTTCATTTGGAAAATCTGGATATTGAAAAAGAAGGAAGTCTGCCCCACCTTCGCACTTCAATCATGCACATTGAGTCTGTGTTTATCTACTGTTGTCTTAGTGGTTTACACTATGTTGAGCCTTTATAAAAGCAATTTTCGTGCTTAATTCTTTCTACACTTGCACGAACACACAAAGAATTTGTTTCTTTGTCATAACATTCATAGAAATTGCCTTTGTGGTATTTCGATGATTGGATGGAAGCCCTGGGGGAGTGAACATCAAAAAGCTCCTTTAAATTGTGTATTCGTTACATACAGTGACTTCGTGTTACTGACAGGCATTTTAACTGATTCATCTGTTGATTCAGGAGTTACATGTTCTTATTTTGTCTAGATTTGAAAAGATCTGGATGAATATTTGGTTATGGATCACATAATCAGAGGCTCAGTTTGACAGATCAGAATGGTCAAAGACATTTCTTGGAAGAAAAGTTTTGATGATATAGATGATCAAATCATCAAAAAGGGGGAGACGATATCAAGAAATGTTAAAGTTTTGAAGTTTGGGGGAGAAGGTATCAAGAAATGATAAAGTTTTGAGAGATAATTTTCATAAATGTCCAAGTTAGAAAAGTTCAAAGTAAAGATTTAAAGATTTGATGAAGATCAAGGAATTTCTGAAGATTTGAGGAAATTTTCTTTGAAGATTATTTGTTAAAGCAATCCGAGCTGATTCAGAAGATAATTTCTTTCCAAAGTCTGAAAGTGTCTTGTGAAAGTTTTGAGGATTTTGTTAATCGTTTGAAGACAGTTTTGGAAAGAATACCGTCAAAGAAAAAAGGGGAGATTGTACTGACAGAGCTTAAAGTGAAGACTGAATTGCTAGTTTTTTCAACAGTGATCTTGAATCCAAAGGGGGAGATTGTTAGAGCATAAATCTGTTGGATACAAGATCAAGAAGTCAAAAGTTCAAGAAGTCAAAGCTGAGAAAGTCAAATCTCATTAAAAGTCAAAGTCTTTTGTAATAAAAGTCAAATGTATTTTGTATTTGTATTTTGTTTCCTTGTTGTTTTAGGAGTTGGTATAAGTAGTTTTCTATTTCTGTTTTGTAAGAGTAATATATTCGGTTGAAAAGAATCTTGAACAGAGATATATTCGAGAGAGAGATTTGTAGAGAGAGAAAGAGAGAGTTCTAGAGACAGAAAGTTTGTAATTGAATTGGAAAGTGAAATCAAAACAGGTAATTGTTTGAATTTGTTTGTTTGATTAATTGTTAGTGATTAGAAACTAGAATCTGGAACACACACTTCGGGACCCTATATGTAATATGTGGGTGTTTATAATATAAATGTTTGCATGTATTATATGATACATGTTATGTTTTAAGGTGGGTTGTTACATTTTGAACCAGAATTCAAACCAAAATATGAGGCTATTCCAAAAACTAAACTGGACAGCAGCAAAAAAAACTGACAACCTGATACCAAATTCTGTTGTCAAAGTGTAGATGCCAATGCAGAAATAAAAACGCCAGAAGCATAGACCAACCAACTAAAACCAACAGAGATTGGGCATACTCCAATTCGTAATAGGTAGCCATAGACCATAACCCCTAAGTAAGATTAGTTGTGGTATAGGAAGCAACTGTTGAAACCATTTTCAATACAAATCTTGAGCAAATTTGCCAAGTGATAAACAAATGGTAAACTGGAAAAACAACCATTGTATACCAAATCGGGTTCCAAGCAGAATCTAACAAGATAGTGCTATAAAGCCAAATCACCATTCTGATCAAAAGACAAAAGTAGTAGACAACAACCCTGATCAAAAAGCAACTAAGCAACCAAATGAGAATTTTTGACCAAAAGAATCTGATCAGGCATAACTATTAACTGGATTGAAAACATAACACGTTAAGGTCGGACCTTTTTAAACCGGTTAACGATCTTTCCCGGGTTCAAAATTTAGGACCAAAATGGGCTTTCACCTATAACCAGTCTTAAAGTCGGGCCATTTTTAACCGTTCCATAATCAATTAACTAGTCCTTTGCACATCTCTAGGGAAGACATACGTAGACCTTTACTCTGTCACAAGAGTTAGAGAGGTTGTTTCCAGAATGATGCCCTATTTGTGGTGAAAAAGATTCTGAAAGCATGGTTGTAAGCCACATTTTTGCAAATCAACATAGCATCAAAAGTACAAACCATGTGAAAATACAGACTTCGACACTGATTCTAGCATATCAGCTCACAGAATTTGAGAAAACTCAAAACATCAAAGTCGTACGTCTGTGTTTTAGCAATTCAACGCAACTGGATCATGTAAATCTGAGCTTCGAGTAAAAAGTTGTGCACGTGTTTCTGAAACAGCGCACTGTTGTCAAAAAATCTAAAAATTTCGGGCTTTGGGCTCTTGGCTCATTGCGTCCTCTAGACTATCGACCTCTGATGTTCGTGTTCAGGTCTACCTCTGGTCCTCAGCTCTGGTCGATGCTCTTTCAAGGTTTTGGTCCAGTGAGCCAGCCTCAGAGGCTCTGCAATATGTATTCTTAAAATCTCAGAGGCCTCTGCAATCTTCCGGAGCTTCTGGACAAACCTTCCAAAGGCTCTGCACATCATCCTTATGCCTTCACTTCGAATGGACAACTTCTGATCACGTGCATAGAGGTTCTGTGCATGCATCTCGGATCTTGACAGCAACTGATCGCACACAGAGGCTCTGGATAGACTGAAATTAGCTTATGTACTAATCTTTTATCAACCTCTGTGCACAGCTTCTGGTTCAAATAGCAGCAGCTTTCTGGAATTAAGTATTTTGCACAGATCTGCAAATCAAACAACAGCTCAACAACTTTCTATTTTTGGTTAACAAAAACAGTCTATTGTTGGACATCGAATACAACAGCAACAATATTAAGTTTATCATCTTGCTGCACAATTTCTTAGCTGTCAAGGACAAAGTCCGCACAATTTAAATGCAGATGCTCAAAAATCTGAACTCATTTAACTCAGCAATGCTCCAAAATCTGAGAAACCAAACAATTAAGATTGGTGTAAGATATGCGTTCAGTATCAAACGAGTGTTGTGGTACTGTTCCACAACAGAGGTCGAAACCTCTGGACATAACTCACTCTGTCAGAGCCTCTGGTTGTGTGTCCAGAGCCTCTGGACAACATCTCTGGTTAAGCTCCGTAGTTTCAACTTCTACAGAGGTTATGCATAGCTTCTGGACATCCTACAGAGGCTCTGCAGAAACTTCTGCACTACGTCTGCGTATAAGGGGATCAGTTTACTGCAGAAGCAAGTTGCAAGCTCTGTGCAAATCAAATCTGTCCATAACTCTGATCAACCTCTGGACAGGTCTGGACAACTTGTAATTAACTCTGAAGTAGCTTATCAACGTGAACATGTTGAAATTCCTACTGTCCCAAAATCAGATCGATAGCAGATGCACCGTTAAAATCTGTAGACACTTCGAACACCGCAACAAACAGATTCTGTTAACTGGGCTGTTTGAAATCAGAGAAGTCCATATCTCTTCGTTCTTTATGACCATTTCTGGCCTGCACACTCTCACAATTTCTCCGAAGCATGCTTCTGCTGCTTTACGAACATTTGTTGACTTATCAATCATAGCAACAGCGGCCGGTCTCAGTAAATGAATAGCATCAGGGAACTCTGTTAATTCTGGATGTTTTATGGACAACCAATCAAAAAGATCCTTGGGTCCTTCCGCACCAAGTTTAGCATCAGTAAACGAAGAAGTGATATATGGTACCATCTTATCAAGGTGAGCAACGGCAACCCATGAATCCAAAGTTGCCTAGGCACATTCTCTCATGTGCTTTTTATTGTCACAAAGGCATTTAATAACATCTGACAAAATCCCCTTGCTTGACTTCTCAACTGCAGCTCCCATAGCAGATGCAAGACCACTTATAGAGGACAAATTAGCCATGATTATATTTTTGTTGCTGTCATATAACCGACCATTAAGAGCCCCAAACAATTCCACAGTTCTAGTAGGCTGGATACACTTGTTAGCTTCTTCCACAATTTTATTTACTGCACCAGATCAGGTTCTGTTTTGTGCATAAAAAAATTGTACTCACTGCAGAGAACTTCTCTAAGATACTTTGAAACATTTGAGCAGACTTCATTTTAGTCGGGACTGCTGCACAGGTCTTTATAGGTCACGATCTGCTGCACTTATCAACTTCAAATGCAGTTACCACCATTCTTTTGACGTTAAAATCCTGAAAGCTCACGATTTGCTGCTGCGCTTTTTGAACATTTGATAGACAAGAACATGATCTGCTGCTCTTTGATGATCTAGACAGTAAAGAGTATTTTGTCCATAATTCTTCGCATCTATGATCGAAATCTTTGGACACAAAACTCTGAAGAACAACAACTTTTAAGCAGCTTCTGTTCACACAGCAGCTATGTACTGACTTTAACACAGATTCTGGCCAATCAGCACGCTGATTCAGAACAAACTCAAAACATGAAAAATGTTCATCTGTGTCTTAGGAATCTAACGCATCTAGACTCATCAAATTTCAAGCTTCGAGGAGGGAGATCTGAGCAAAATTCGACAGGCGCGCAAAGCTGTTATAACTCTGATTTACCTTGAACAAACTCTGAATAGCTTTCAATTTTAGCTGCTGTTAACTTTACAAATCTGCACATATCGAATGTCCACAACTCTGGACATCTTAGGAATATCTCTAAACATATTCACTTCTTTGATTTGGACTTCGATTGGGCTGTCAATCCAACAAATACTTTCTGCTGCAAGTTTACACGTTATGCACACATCAGTTGTACATTTGAAAATCTGTCAATAACTCTGAAAAGAACACTTTGATAAGGCAGATTTGAACTCTGTGAACTCTATGATCACAAATCTGGAACATGGTCACAAGTCTGGACAACTTTAGATCAAAGTTTGAACTAACGTGATCATAATTCTGAAGCATAACACACTCAGACTTGTATGTACACAATCAACCAACAACAGCACAACAAAATCTTTCTGTTTTGATCACATTAACATCAGGTTTCTCTTTTGAATTTGCACATGAAAAAATTTAATCAACTTGGAATCACATGAACAACTTTTGAGGCCACTATTCGAAATCATGAACTAATTCCTTCTGCATTCTTGATTTCATACGACAGCAAAGCCAATTCATTTATGATCTGCACCCTTTTTGAAATTTTTTGTTTTGGCTCCAGTTTGAACACAAACAGCAACAACATCTCAAACTTGCACAATTTCAAGTGGTCTTTTGCTGCATGTAACTTATTTGAACCTGACTAATCTGCACAAATGGACAGAATTCTGTATGTGCAAGCTGTCCAATCTAGCAACTGTTCTGGTTTTTGCACGCAGATCAGTTCTGTGCAAACCATGGATAGCAAAAAATCTGTTTTGAACCAATCTGTAGCAACTAATGCACGACAATCAACAAATCAAGATTTTTAACCTGGACAATCTTCGAACAATTTTGATTATAACACAACATGCATTACCAACACTCTTTGAAATATCAAAAGTATGATCAATCTGTTAGTATTGAGACTATGACAAAATATGTAGCAACAACATATTTAATTTGCACATAATATGCAAAACTCTACAGCTCCTGCAGATACTTCGAACATGACAATTGCAATGATGTTGAGGGGCTGTTTGACCTTAATTCAATCTGTCACAATAATCTATAACTTTGAAAGCATCATTTGAAATCAGTAGGCACGAAGGACAATCCGAACCTGTTGTATTAGAAGTGTGCAAAAAATTGTATACAGTCCAGATTTCAAAAATAGCAGATCAAAACAGTGATTTATCTTATGCCAAATTCAAGTGTACAGTGATTTGATTATGGTTTCAGGTCATAATTAGGTGCCAAATTCTACATTCTACCAGTTGTAATCAGGAACTCTGGATGTTAAAGCAATGGTCCACATGGTTTGATTTTTCTATTGGTTGTTGTTGATAAGCTTACCATGTTTGATTCCAGATGTGTGCAGAATGATGGAATAGATTCAATATTATGTTAATTATGTGATCGAAAGGTGCAGTTCGTGTTCGTGCAGAATGATGGAATAGATTGAAGATTATGTTAATTTGATGAGTGAAGCAGGTCATATACAGTTTCAAAAGCCTGTTTATCCAGACTTCGATCAGCTTACTCAAAGTTACAAGATTTGTAATTATGACCTGCAAGTGAAAGATGTAGACAAATTCAAAATTCTCTTTATACAAAGTTATGACAACAGATTCAGTGCATAAGGATTTTAGAAAGTTGTTGCTGTTGAGTTTAAAGCAGAAACAGTTCCATTTGCTGTTGTTCGAATATTACAAATGGTGATCAAGGCTGTTCTAATGTGCAGATTTTGTTCTTGTTACCCGTGTGATCGAAAAAGTGCCACAGCAGGTTCGAAAAGCTATCAGAGACTGTCGATTTGATCTTGAAAGGGTTCCAAAATTGGATCTTAGTTCTGGACAGATTCGAAATGTGCAACCTGCTTATATGGGATAATCATATTGAATTAGAAGTGTGCAGCAGATTAACTAACAACAACAAATAACACAGATTTAATCAATTTGAATTTGTTCCATACATCTACATATTTTGTTCCTTACAATAGTAACTATCTGAACTCTGTATCAACATAGAACATAGCAGATTCATCTTTAATCTCTTTCAAGATCAAATTCCGCAGTAGCATGAAAAACAAATCTGTCAATAGTCTTTCGAACCTGGATTGAAAACAGCAGCTCTAATCAATCAATCCGGACAATCAAACTATGTTGCATAAAAAGGCAGTACTCCAAGCATTGTTAGTTGTACTTAGGATTTTCTTATCAAGATGCATATTAATGTAGTATAATAATAGATAGATAATCAGACCTGCTCAAGATCCAGAGACCATACATTTCCTTCAAATCGTTCAGGTCATCCAGATACAGTTCCATCGACAGAACCAGAGTCCTTTTCCGATGAAAGAAATCGCTTGACGACAAGAAGAGTAATCGGAAGCATACCATCATCATTACTTGAAATCTTAGCCCACATGGATCATTTTTAGCATACCACACGTATCTCTTTTGATTCTTATCAAGATTCCAATGAGTTTCATCCCCCATTCTTCCCCAACCTAAAAAGTCTGTTGAACCACTTTCCCACCCATTGCTGCAGGAAACCAATACTTGGACCAAATTGACATCAATTACAATGGCCTCCATTGAAACAATCCTAAAAATCCTGAACCAAATAATTTAAAACTCTGTACATGTCTTTATGGCTCACGATATGATGCACTATTTGATATCAATATCAACATATACAACGGCGATTGAAATCTCGACAGCCTGTCATTCATTTGTTCAGTTGTACCAAATATGTTGCGCAAATCAGAATTGGACAGCAACAACAAATAGCAGGAAGAATAAGTTTTAGTTTTTTTCAACACCATTCCGTCAACAAACATGTCAACACTCTTCAAAATATGTTCGATAATCATTGTGATTGCTCAAAATGATCAAACTATGGAATCACATAAACACAAATCTGCAACCCCTGCAGATTCTCCAGCACAACCCAGATTTACAGATTTTTGAATTTGTACATTCTACTGCATTTTATTTGAATTATGCATCATCACAACAACTTCTAAAACATTTGAACGTTAAACTTGAAAAGTGAGTCTACAAAAATCAAACTCTGATTGCATAAGACAGAAGTCTGAATGCATTTATCAACTTCTATATTAACTGTAGACACTTTCTGAACATAGCAGATTTGCACAGTAGCCTTTAAACAAAATCTACAAGTTGTTCGAATGAGGTTGTGCATAACAAACGAAATCGGTAAGAACACAGATTGCACTAATGCATATAAGATTTTTTTTATCTTCCCCTTCTTCTTGTTTGTTTTGTATAGTATCTTCTGTGACTATAGTTCTGCCAAACATGCGTATATATGACATTAGAAGTCTCTTTGTTGAATATTATTTGTTTTATTTGTTATTTTCCTATTTAGATCAAGATAGAGGGAATGAAGAAGAAGATAGAGGGAATGCAACCACATCCTCAAAGAAAAAGGTTAGGGGTTTAACAAGGTTAGTAAAAATGCGTAATGATTTTAATGAGTCTAAAGGAAAGAAACATGTAGTAGAGTTTGATAAATGGGGTAGACTGGTTGGGAAATATAGAGCAGAATTCTCTAGTTTTTTAGGGGACTTTGTTAGACGGGATGTCACACTTCACTTCTTAAAATGGAAAAAAGTGACGAAAGAGCTGAAAGACAAGCTCTGGGATTCAATAAAGGTATGTATATGATAATTTTTATATTTAAGGTTAATATTCTATTTATTGTTCTTTCTATCAAGTACATGTGACTATCATTCTATTGAATATTTTGACAGCTATATTATGAAATTGATGACTCAAGGAGGAAACAAATGATGTGTCATCTTGCTGAACATCTCCGTGATTTTAGAAGGAAGTTATATGTAAAGCATATTTTACCAAATATAGGTAAACCCAGGAAACTCAAAGTCGTTCCTAAACAGTACGATGGGTTCGTAAAAGAAGAAGATTGGAAGAAGTTCGTGGAATAGAGACTTTCACATGAGTTCAACGTCATATTTGTACAGATTGCTATAATTATCGTTGTTTTATCATTATTATTTAGTCTAAGTATTTATGTAAATTTTTATCTATGTTTTTCAAGATCAATAAAATTCTAATGAAGAATTTAATTAACACACTCAGAAACAATGTTAAAGAAGTTGCGAAAAAACACTTTAACACTCAATCAATAAAACAGTACTTGAATTGAATGCAAATCACAAGTTATATTGATTAAACTTAATGATTACAAACAAAACCTCAATCTGTTGAACAGGCTCAACAGACGTTCTGAACTTCTCTAAAGAAAGGATTACAATGAATCTTGAGGTTAATTCTCACTAAAACGTATATTGAAATTCTATCAAAAGTCTATTCTAAACTATGCCTTCTATACAGTATATATACAAGACAGATTACAAGATAATTATAAAAGAAAAATTAATCTTCATGATCCAGTCCATAATTATCTTCAAATCTCCTTGACTTTCCATTAATCAAATCATTCCATCATTATCTTCTCAGCAGCTTTAATCTTCACAAGCAGTATTAATTCTCCTAGCAGTATTAACCATCTTGCAGTACTAATATGCTAATAGTATTAACTTGTCTCGCAGTAGTAAGTTCCTGCAGTATTAACTTGTCTAGAAGTAGTAAGTTTCTTCAACAGTATTAATTACACAAGAAGTAGTATCTGGCAGTATTAATCATCCTTAGCTCATTTCAGACCCAACAATCTCCCCCTAACTTAACTTTTCAGATTGAGAAGTTAAGTTCTTCAAAATTTGGTCTTCATGATACTTTCAAAACCTAAGCTCAATTCCCAAGATTAGGATCCAAACCTAAGCTTTGATTGATGATTCTTCTGACTACTATCTTGGCCATTTCAGAATCCTTTGAACATACCAGCTTAGCATTCAACATACCCTGCAATTTGGCTTTGCTGAGATCATAAATTTTATCCACCAGGTAGTACTCATGATAAGATCTGTCAAAAGTGATGACATAGACTCCACACCTTTCAAATAGCATCCAATTGTCTATTCTTTGGAATTTATTCTCCAGATGCAGATCTCTGACAACATGTTGAACTTTGCTAGGATCAAACATCATGCATAAGTACTTCATGGCTAGTCTTTTTAAGCTCATTCCTGCTCCTGTTAAGTCCTTTTCATACAAGCTCATTCCAACCTTGAACATTTCTTCTAAGTCAGATCTGGAACAGCTTCTGATGATTTTGCCCCAAGTAGAGTAAACCTCATACTTGTCTCCCATCCTTTTAATCCTGAAGTATTTCTTCCTTTGATCTTCCAGGATATCCCAATGGATAATTTCAGGGGCTTGGACTGATATTGGGTCAGCTTTTACAGGTTCACTATCAGTCACTGTTATATACAAACCAACATGTACCTCGGATTGTTCAGATTGTTCTGCACCTTGTTGACTTGATTGTTCTTCAGGGGTTGCAACAATAGGTTTAGCTTCTTTTTGCACTTCTTCAATCCTTGGCCTTTTGGTCTGTTTCTTTGAAGCTATGGTTTTCATTCTTTTGACAGCTTTGACTGTTTGAGCAAGAGTTTCTTCTTTCAGTTCTTCTTCGACATCTTTTGTAGAAGAGGTTTCTTTACTCTCAGGAAAAGGTTGTTGGATATGCAGAACATGCCTTTCTTTCATTTTCCTTTCAACCTCAACCCTTTGAGAAAAGTCTCCTTGTAGCTTGGTCATTTCTTTCTTGTACATCTCTTCAATTCTGCCATAAGACATACCAGTGAACATGCCTTCTTCAACACCAACTCATCCTTTTAGAAAATTGATCATTTTCCTCCTTTCTTGGTTGGCAACAAAAGTCTTTGAAGGTTGTCTTTTCTTTGTCTGTTCTGGCTGCCTTGGCATAGATGCTTTTACATGGACTTTCTTGGCTTCAGCTGCAGCCCTCAAACTCTTTTGATACTCTTCATTGAGCTTTGTAGACAGATCTAGAGCAATTTGTCTATCTTTTGCAGTTTGAGACTCTTCCTCTTGTCTTAATTCAACTTGCCGCTTCTTGGCTATCTCCTCATCCAGATCTATCTGTTTCAGCTTCTTTTGAGGTTTCACAGATTCATCCATTTTTTCTTTGCCTTTCATTTTGAGTTCAGCTTCACTTACTTCTTTTCTCTTCTGCTGTTAGCCACCTTCTTTGATTTCCACTCCCCTGGCCTTTTGAGTGGCCTTAGGAGTGTCATTTTTAGCTTTGACCAAGGTTTCTGCAATTTCTAATTCTTCCATGGATAGCCCTGTTTCTGTTGCTACCTTTTCTGTTACTGCTGCTGATTCTGCCATTTCTGCTTCAGATTTTTTTACTGCTGCTAGGCCTATTTCTGCTGCTAACTTAAAGGTTTCTGCTTCTCTGCTAATTTCTGCTTCTGCACCCAACTCCCCCTCAAATTTATATTCCATCTCATCCTTACTTTGTTTTGCAGTTTCAGCTTCAGTCTCCCCCTTTTTGGAAGTATCATGATCAATGTGCCTCTTCTTCAGCACAAATTTGGTTTTCTTCTTCTTGTGCACTAACTTTAGAACCATTTTCTTGAGGTTTGCAATCTGCTCTTGTTGGGAAATAATCACCTTTTGCATTTCCTTTATTTTTGCACCATGTTTGAGTACATCCAGGTTGACATTGGCAATAGTTTCCATCAATTCATCGTATGTATATCTATCCTCACCTCCTTTAGGTGTGTTGACCACCCTGGAAGGATCCTTGGAAGTTTTAGTAGAAGTCTTCTGCCTAGCAGAAGCATCCTCTACCCCCTTGGTTTCTTGGCACCTGGGACCTTTCAATGATTGCTCACCCAAAGTTGCCGTGGGGAATGTCTTAAAGATGTTCACACTGTCCTGCCCTGCACTGTGTGCAAAGTCAGTAGTGTGAGCCTCACTGCCCACATGCTCTTCCTTCTCCTTATTGAGCACCTTCTTGGGGTTGGGAGATACCTCTGTGGTTTCCCTTTGGATATTCTCTGATGGAAAATGCTCCACCAGCGTTTTTAGGCTGTGGGGGTGAAGATAACAGAAGGGAAGGAACCTTCTGTACCTTTTTCCTTGTGTATGTATGAGTAATGGATGATGTTGGCTTCTTTAGAAGGGACTGAGGGATATGCTTTGTAGTGGAAGGTGTAGGTAGGTCATTAGTGGGTTGGTCTAATGTGGGCTTTGACCCTGATGCCTCACCTTGAGAGTGGGACACAACCATCATTGTAGAGAACCATGGTGTGTCTAGACCTGAGAAGTCCTTACTGGGCCTCTTCATATTTGAGAACACTTTCCCTTTTGGGAGTTTTGGTACATATACCTCCTTGAAGGTAGGTAAATCCTTCAATTCCTTAGTAAGTACTTCTTGTACAAACCTTGGATACATATAAAAGCTTTTTGATTTGGTATCCAGGTTTGACATTAAATCGTTTAAGATCATTTGAGAGAAATTAAACTTTCGAGAGGTCACTAAGCAGAGCAAAGCATAGGCTATGGTGTTGCTGAACTCACTCCATCCAGTTGTTTTTCTTGAAATGCAATGTTGTAGGGTATGAACAAAGAATCTCCACTGAGGTTAAAATCTGTTCTTGAAGAACTTGAATACCTCTGTGGGACCTTCATACCCCATACGATTAAGAACTTGGAAGAGATCTTCCTTCGGAAGAGATCTTCCTTCGGAAGAGAGGTAATACCTGAGGCATCATCTTATCCTTATAAGCACGAGGTGTCGAGTTCTAATAAGAGTGCAACCTTGAAAGCAAAAAGAACAAGTACTTAATGCATTGTGTTTACCTATAAATAGAGGAAGAAAGGAGGCTCTTAGGTTGATACCAAAACCGTTCACTCACTCTCCCTTAATACTCTACTAAGCTTAAAGTAAGAGATCAAGGAAAAGCTAGGAATAATCAAGGCTCAGTTACTCGTCAGTGAAGTTTGATATAAGTGGTGTTCAGTTGTGTCGTTTGCGCGTGCGTGACTTCAAACTCTTAATAAGGTGAGTTTTCTTTTGACCATTTTCGAACTGGAATACTTATATATTAAGAAATGGTTTATATGTGATATGTGTAGTAATGATTGTAAGTTATATGGAATGTGATTATTGAAATGAATCTCATATGTTTGAGCATTGCATTACACTATTGTATTTTGGCCGGACGTAGAGACCGGATGGAGTTGGTTGTACCGAAAGGGGCAACGGTGTTGGTTGTACCGAAAGGGGCAACGGTGTTGGTTGTACTTAAGGTACTTCGGAGTAAATTAATTAGTTGTGCTTAGCGGCCAACTAACTCTGATATGGCCATGGGTTGTTGGTGTTATAGGCCAACGGAGTGTGTTGTGTACATTGCATGAGATTTGAATTGTGATTTGTTGATAACGGTTTCATATCAATGTTTTCATAATGTTGTTATTAAAATGTTTGGGATTTTCTCACTTAGACCAATTGGTCTAACCCTCATTGTTTTCCAAATCTGTATTCCAGGACAGATGACTGGTAAGGCAAAAGGAAAAGATAAGCTATGATGTTATGTGAAGAAATGTGTTGTACGTGGGAAGCTATTATGAGTTAATACTTCTAGTTAAACAATGTTATATGTCAATGGTTTTTGTTGGATATAGTATTATGTAAGTGTAATTCTAGACTTCGTGTTAGAGCATAAATCTGTTGGATACAAGATCAAGAAGTCAAAAGTCAAAAGTTCAAGAAGTCAAAGCTGAGAAAGTCAAATCTCATTAAAAGTCAAAGTCTTTTGTAATAAAAGTCAAATGTATTTTGTATTTGTATTTTGTTTCCTTGTTGTTTTAGGAGTTGGTATAAATAGTTTTCTATTTCTGTTTTGTAAGAGTAATATATTCAGTTGAAAAGAATCTTGAACAGAGATATATTCGAGAGAAAGATTTGTAGAGAGAGAAAGAGAGAGTTCTAGAGAGAGAAAGTTTGTAATTGAATTGGAAAGTGAAATCAAAACAGGTAATTGTTTGAATTTGTTTGTTTGATTAATTGTTAGTGATTAGAAACTAGAATCTGGAACACACAATTGGTATCAAAGCAGATCCAAATCGAAATCGAATCAAGAAATCAAGAAAAGTTCGTTGTTACTGTTCATTGTCACTGTTCTTGAGCCGAGAATCGAATTTTGAGTTTTAATGTGTTTTTGGAGCAGATTTTGATTAGGAATTGTTCGAAAAGTGTAATAGATCGAGTCTATGTACTTTAATTTCTGAATTGCACTGTAATTTTCTCATATTGTTGGATTTTATTGAGTTTTTAGTCACAAGTTTTTTAAAGCACTGTTCTATTGATCATTTTGTACTTTTAGTGTTTGTAATTGAAAATCAGTGCTTGATTAGTGTTCTAGATGAATAGTCGATCGATTTCACAAGGTTTTGAAGTGTAAATCATTGTTTCAAGTGATTTATGATCGATCAAATGAAGAACACGCACGGAACTCTGAAGAACGCGCTAGATTCATAGAACGCGCAAGTTCATCGTTCAAACGCGCAAGAATCATCCGCAAGAACGCGCAAGTCAAAGGGTTGTTTTTGGTCTCAAACGCGCAAGGCGTTATCTGCGAGTTCTAGAAACTCGCTGATCGAAGTCTGCGAGTTTCAAAAAGTGAGAAAATTTTTCTAAGGACCAGAACACGCACGTAGTGATCTGCGAGTTCTACAAACGCGTTAATCGAAGGATGCGAGTTTGAAGAGGAACAGTGTTCTGCGATTTCTTTCGACGTGCGAGTTTACAAGTAAAGATAGCGAGTTTTGTTCAAACGCGCAAGCTTTGACAAGCGAGTTTTGGAAACGCGCACGCCTCTGTTAGCGAGTTTTATCACGAATAGTGATCAGCGTGTTTAGGCGTTAGCGAGTTTCAGAAGAAATAGTCACTTGCGAGTTTCAGTGTCAAGCGAGTTTCATCGATTTGCGAGTTTGAGCTCTGCGAGTTTCATCAATCTGCGAGTTTGAACTCTGCGAGTTTATCAGAACACGCAAGTCTGTGTTTGCGAGTTTCTTAAATGCGCATGTTTTGATCTGCGTGTTTCTCAGTGTCTGCGAGTTTAAGGGCTTGCGAGTTATATAGTGACTTGCGAGTTTTGATACTTAGTCAATTTTTCGAAATTTCTGATTTTTTTTTTAATTTACAAGTTTTTTCTTGTGATTTCATATTTTGGACTAACGATCAGTTCTAGTTTCTTATTGGATATATTTTTCAAACAGGTTTAAACAATATGACTTCAAAAGATGCACTTTCAATTGGTACTGATGTCAAGCCTCCTGTTTTGTTCAAAGGAGAGTACGAGCAGTGGAAGGATAGGTTTCTGGATTTTATTGACAGACATGCAAACGGGGAGAATATTCTTTTGTCAATTACAGAAGGTCCTATGAAACCAATCATAGTTCAAGTACCTGATGATGATGATTCTTCTGATAGTGGACATGGTGATGAAGAAAGAGAGCAAAAGACAAAACCAGTTAAAGTGGATTTATCACAGTACTCTGAAGAACAAAAAAGTCGTTATAAAGCTAATAAGCAAGCAAGATCTCTTCTACTTCAAAGCATTCCCAATGAGATTTACATCAAGATTGATAGCTACAAGGATGATGCTAAACAGATGTGGGATCAATTACAAAAGATGATGATGGGATCCAAGGTCGGGAATCAGATGAAAGTGGCTAACTGCATCAATAGCAACGAGGAATTCAAAGCTAAAGAGAATGAGAGTTTGGAAGATACTTATGAACGGTTTACTTTGCTTCTGAATGAACTGACAAAGAATAAAGTGACAAAGAAGCAGCTGGAAAACAATGTCAAATTCCTGAGTATCCTACGACCTGAGTGGAAGAAACATACACGTAGGATGAAGCAGATGAAAGACTTAAGTGAGATACCTCTTCATGAAGTCTATGAGACTTTACGTCAGAATGAAGAAGAGGTAGAGGAGAAAAGAGCTGAAAAGAAGAAGGCTGATAAGGTTCCTGATCCGATTGCTTTGGTTGTTGGAGAGAAGAAGAAAGAAAAGATAGAGAAGAAGAAGAAGAAGAAAGTACTGACAAGTTCTGAGTCAGAATCTGAAGCAGATGGTGATGGTGGAGAAAGTTTGAAACAAGCCATGCTGTTGTTGACCCGTGCCTTTCAAAAGAAATTTTATAAGAAGTCGGGATCAAATTCTCAACGATATTCTTCATCAAGTTCTAAGAATCACGAACACCGAGAGAGGGTGGAAGGAAGGAGATATGAAGAGAACATATATGTTGAGAAGAAACCTGATGAAAGGAAGAAGTTCGTGAATGACTACACTGTTGCCGAAAAGCCAGCAAGTGTTCCAGTCAAATGCTACAACTGTGGAAAGATTGGTCATTTTGTAAAAGATTGTAGAAATCCAAAAGTTCGTAATTCTCAGTATTATCAGAACAAACTGCTATTGGTAAAACAGCAAGAAGCAGGAATAGCTTTAATGGCTGAGGATGAATTTTGGTTGGATCATTCCAAAGGTGAAGATGAGGAGAAGGAAGAAACAACTCATCTCTGTCTCATGGGCAAAGAAGTAAAGTATGATGAGTCCGATGATGAGACATCTGATGAGGTATTAAACTTAACTAAAAAAGATTTCATTACCAAAATGGAAGCCATGGTGGTTGAGCTTCAAGATTTATAAAATAAACTGAAAAAGGAAAAAGAAAGAGTTTCTAAAAGGAACAAGAAGATCTTTGAACTTAATTCGTCTGTTATTGGGAACAAAGATCTGATTGATTCTTTACGCAAGTCTGCTTCTGATTCTAAATCTCAAGTAGATTGTTTTGAAAAGAAGATTTCTGATTTTGAAATTAAAATTTCTAAGTATGAGTTTGTGAAAAGAGAATCTGCACTAACTGTTCATAAATTGCAGGTTGAAAACAAGCTTTTGAATAAGAAGGTAAATGGTCTGGAAGCCAAACTTTACGCAAGAGGCCAAACAGATCAAACCATTTTTCTTAATGCACCTGATGAAGAGGCTGATGTTAAGGAAAAATGGGGACTTGGTTTTAAAAAACCCCATTACTTAAAGAAAGCCATCAGAAAACAACCAGCATTATATAATTTTGATTTTCTTGCTTGTGCTGGTAAACATACTCATTTGAAACTCAAATTTGTTACCAAATTACCAGAAGAAGTTGAGGCTAAAGAAACTGAAAATAGAAAGAATATAAAGAAAATGCAACTACAATTTAACTATGCAAAGTTAAATGATAGTTATCTTTCTGAGACACCAAAAGTTCTTTCAAACGATTATTTTGCTAGTTATTCTGTTTCTGAGATGAAGGCAAAACCTGCAGTTGCAAAGGTTTATGTTCCTCCACTCATTCTTGAAAGCAAAATAGTTGAGTTGGAAAATGTTTTATCTGATGAAAAACTTTTGGTTGATATTCAACAAAGTGTATTTTCTATAGTTTTAAAGAACACTGTTTTTCAAACTAAATCTACAAAGTGTTCTAAAGTTTCTAAGGCACCTCAAACTTCATCTGATAATTTTGATGATTTATTTGAGTCTGCAAATGATTTTCTTAATTCTGATGATGGGTGCATAAACGAAATTGATATGTTTGACTTCAATGCTACACTTCCTGATCATTCTACTTGTCTTATAAATGAAAAGTTGTTACCAAGTGGTGTTAATATTGATGAATCTCATCAACTAAGGTTGGTGAATCAATTTCTGTTACTGCTGATTACTATGCTCAAGGTAAGAAACATAAGAAACAGCGATTACATAAACAGAAATACACTGGTACACAAAAGAAAACTCAGTCTCAGAAATCTGCTTTTCCTAATAAATCTAAATCCTTTGTTTCAGATATAAGGAAGAATAGGTCGAAAGCAAGAACTGAATGGCGACCAAAAAGGAAGGATGATGAGAAAGCTGAATCAGTTTCTGATAATTCTTGTACTAGATCTGATAGTAGTGATTCTGATGTAGTTGGTCAATATGCTTCTCATAAACAAAACCTTGTAACTTCTTACAAGCGTTATTCAATAAAGCAATTGATTCAATTATCTCCTATTACTACTAAATCTTATCATGATCGGAGAAATGATTTTGCTTATTCTCATAATTCTTCTGATTGGTTTGGATCTTATCATGTTTATTCTTCAAGATCAAATGTTTTTAAAAGTTTTCAAAAGAACAAAGGGTCCATTTTCAAATGGATACCAAAATCTTGTACTAATCTGTTAGGACCCGTTTTTAAATGGGTACCTAAATCTATTGTTTCCTGATTTCTCTTCCAGACCCCGCATATGTGGTACTTGGACAGTGGATGTTCCAAGCATATGACTGGGCAAAAAGATTTATTGTCTAATTATACAGAGAAATTCAGTGGAAATGTCAGATTTGGAAACGATCAGCTTTCACCAATCTTAGGATATGGTGACATCATTCAAGACAACATAACGATAAGTAAGGTGAGTTATGTCGAAGGCTTGGGGCACAACTTATTTAGCATTGGTCAATTCTGCGATAAAGGGTTAGAGGTCAACTTCAAATCTAAGAGTTGCTCGGTTCATACTGAAGACGGCACAGAACTCTTAGGTGGACATCGAAAGACAAACCTCTATACCATCAACCTGTCCAAAGTTCAGATTGACAATCAGGTATGTTTAATTACAAAAGCTTCAATGCATCAAAGTTGGCTCTGGCACAGACGTTTATCACACCTGAACTTTCGTTATATCAACAAGCTGGTTAGTGGGAAATTGGTAAAAGGACTTCCTGAGTTGAAATATGAGAAAGAACACTTATGTGCTGCATGTGAGAAGGGTAAGATGAAGAGAGCTCCGCATAAACCGAAGCCTGAACCAAGCACTAGTTCTCGGTTAGAATTATTGCATATGGATATGTGTGGTCCAATGAGAACTCAGAGTTTGGGTGGAAAGAAATATGTGTTGGTTATTGTGGACGATTACTCAAGATACACGTGGGTCAAATTTCTTCGATCAAAAGATGAGACACCAGAAGTTCTCATTACTTTCTCAAAGACGAACCAGGTGAAAATGCAGCGACAAGTCAAGTTTCTTCGAACTGACAACGACACAGAATTCAAGAACAAGATTGTTGATGAATATCTCGAATCAGTCGGGATTTCACATCAGTATTCTGCTGCTAGAACGCTTGAACAAAATGGAGTAGTCGAAAGGCGAAATCGGACGCTAGTCGAGGCCGCTCGGACTATGCTTAGCCAATCAGAATTACCTCTATTCTTGTGGGCAGAAGTTGTGTCAACTGCATGTCATACTCAAAATCGGTCCATAATACACCGCCGTTTTCAAAAGACTCCATATGAGCTGATCAACAATAGAACACCAACAATCAAGTATTTTCACATATTTGGGTGTAAATGTTTTGTGCTTAACGACAGAGAGAGTCTGAATAAATTCAGTGCTAAGGCAGACGAGGGTATCTTCATTGGTTATTCTTCAACATCAGCAGCATATCGTGTTTATTTGAAGAAGTCAAAGACAGTTGTCGAGAGCGTGAATGTAACATTCGATGAAGATATGGCTTCTAAACAACTCAGTTCCGAACCCGTTATCACTGGAGTATTAGCTTCTGGGCAGATCAGTCCAGAACCTGCTTCTACAGCGAATAATTCAAATAACGCTTCTACATCTATTTCACATTTAACTGATTTAGATTTGTTATTTGAATTCTTTTATGATGAGTTTCTAGGTTCTAATATACCTAAATCTGTTGTGACTGACAGGTTTGAAGATACAAGTTGCAATCATCCAGTCACTTCAGAAGTTATAACTGAACTTGTATCCCCCGTTCAGTCAGAAACTCACATTCCATTGAATACTCCTATAGTTGAAGATATGCAAGTAACTGTTGAGCCAGAAGTAACTGTATCAGTTAGGTGTGATATACTGTCTACTCAACAGCCAGAGTCTGTTGTTCCAACTGATGCTTCTGCACCTGAAACTTCAATTGCAAACCCTCCTGTTATTCAAACTGAAGATTCTGATAGTGGATTTTTAGATGATGATCATGTTCAATCAGTATCTACTCCACTACCTCATGAGCATCACTGGACCAAAGACCATCCTTTACATCAAGTAATTGGAGATCTTAACAAGTCTGTACAAAACGAGGTCAGCGACTCTTAATCAATGTATGCATGACTCATTCCTCAGTAAGATTGAGCCAACGCGAGTATCAGAGGCTCTTGCTGATTCAGACTGGGTATCTGTCATGCAAGAAGAGATCAATCAGTTTGAAGCCCTAAAGGTTTGGATATTAGTTCCAAAACCGGAAGGAAAGACCGTGATAGGAACTAAATGGGTATTCAAGAATAAAAAGGATGAAGATGGTATCGTCATAAGGAATAAAGCTAGACTTGTTGCCAAAGGTTACCGGCAAGAGGAAGGCATAGATTACGATGAGACGTATGCTTCAGTAGCGCGTATATAGGCAATCCGCATGTTTCTAGCCTACGCAGCTCATAAGAATTTCACAGTCTTTCAGATGGATGTGAAAACAGCCTTTCTAAATGGTATTCTTAAGGAGGAAGTATACGTGTCTCAACCAGAAGGGTTCGTCAATCCAAATAAGCCAGATCATGTCTACATCTTGGACAAAGCCCTGTATGGTTTAAAACAAGCCCCTCGAGCATGGTATGATGTTCTATCAAAATTCTTGGTCAAGTCAGGTTTTTCCAAAGGTAAAGTTGATACCACTTTGTTCATCAAAAAGGAAAAAGCTGATATCATCCTTATTCAAATATATGTTGATGATATAATATTTGGTTCTACTATTCCTAAATATTGCAAAAACTTTTCTAACCTCATGGTGTCACGTTTTCAAATGAGTATGATGGGAGAGATGAATTTTTTTCTCGGATTACAAGTTAAACAGTTTTCAATGGGGATTTTCATTAACCAATCTAAGTACATTTTGGACATTCTTCGGAAGTTCAATATGGAAAATTGTAAACCAATTGGAACCCCGATGGCACCAGGTACTAAAATTAACACTGATCCTTCGGGTAAAAGTGTTGATGTTAGAACTTATAGAGGTATGATAGGATCGTTAATGTATCTTACATCTAGTAGGCCAGATATTATGTTTTCAACATGCTTATGTTCTAGATATCAGGCTGCTCCCAAAGAATCCCATTTGGCTGCTGTCAAACGGATTTTTAGGTATCTGAAGGGGACTGCAGATCTTGGTCTGTGGTATCCTAAGGATACTGGTTTTCAACTGACTGCATATTCAGATGCAGATCATGCAGGTTGCATGTTGGACAGAAAGAGTACTTCAGGTCACGTTCAATTTCTTGGAGACAAGCTCGTTAGCTGGGCATCAAAGAAACAATTATGCGTTTCCACATCGACTGCTGAAGCAGAGTACGTAGCTGCTGCCAGTTGCTGCTCTCAAGTCCTGTGGATGCGAACACAGCTACGAGACTATGGATTCAAGTTCGACAAAATTCCAATCTATTGTGACTCGAAGAGTGCGATTGCAATATCTGCTAATCCTGTCCAACATACGAAAACCAAATACATTGACGTCAGGTATCATTTTATAAAAGATAATGTCGAAAAAGGAACAATTGAACTTTATTTTGTAAAAACAGATTATCAGCTTGCAGATTTATTTACCAAACCATTAGATGAAAAGAGATTTAATTTTCTTGTCTCTAAGCTTGGTATGTTAAATCTTAAGACATAATCGGTTGTTACCTAATAAAGTTATGTATTGTTATTTTTCATCATTTTCTTTATCTTTATGTCTGAACGATATCTGCACTTTAATTGTTTGCTCATGATCTCAGGAGGAGTAAGAGAAGAATTTTAGATGATTTACATACATTTGAGGGGGAGCATATCTAATCTCTGTATTTTACTTAACTGACAAATTTTTGTGATGCATGATTTTAGGGGGAGCTTATAAGTACAAGCCAAAAGGAGTAAGACTATGATTTCTGATTATTTCAAATCAGAACTCGTACATTAATCGTTTTACTGCTTTATGTCTTTTACATTTTGAATAATTTTGTGAATAAATTTGCTTTGACTAGACTTTGAGACTTATGCAGGATGAGAGAAGATGACACGATCATATCTTGATGACTACAGCTGACTTTATGAGAATTAAGATTGAGCGGAAAAGGTAAATTTCTTATCTTAATCTCAAATGTATTTGAAAGAAGGATAACTTTCAGATATAGAAAACATGTTCTTAAATGTTCAAACCACTTCCCGATTTTTAAACAGATTTTATAATTTGGAAATGTGATTTTAAATGTTTTCATTTTAATTTTTGTGCTTAATCAATAAATATACCGTGTGTTTCCAAAGATAATTACTTGCGTATTGTCGTTTCTACATACTTTCAAGTATTCACACACATCGGTTTGATTTTTGTTCAAATTGTTCTTACCATGTCTCAAATTGAAACTATTTTTTCGATGGTAAGACACCCCACTTGTACTTCAACGTATATTGAGCGTTATTTCATTTCGAAGCGTTTAGTTCAAGAATGTCTATATTTTTGTTTCGTATAGACAATATCCATTATTCTTGACCACAAGCCTAAATTGATATATCATTTCATTTCTGATCATTTTCATACGATGTCAGATTTTCAAACAAGTCTTTTGCATTCATATTCATTCATTCAATATACTTGTTTGAAAATACTTCAATGTTTTCAAATGCTCAAATCTTCATGATTATATTTTATGAGCATACATTCATGTGACATTTGTATATGAGCTTTAACTGATAAAGCTAAATCATCTAAGCAACACATGCTTTTTAGGACTACATGGGTTCTTTGTGCTAGGAATTAACTGAACTTCTATGAAATCACGTTAACCAGTGATTTCTACCCAAGAAGTTAATCTATAGAGATTGAGTGTGAGGAGTCTAAAAGAAATGAGTGTGGGAGTGATGAGGTAAAATGGAAAAGAGAGTTTGGTTAGTAGTGAGATTAATGATCAAAAGAAAGAGGGTGTGAGAACAGAGTAAAAGAATATTAAACTTTGCACCAACTACTTTCTGAGTCGGGCAGCCACATTACTAGCGTTTTATAACTCTTTGGTGAACGTTATTGAAATAGGCAAATAGCCCGTGCCAACTCTTGACTAAACCCCACCAGCTACTCATTTTCTTCTCAAAAAGAAAATGTTTCACATTTTCAAAGGGGACGCAGCATATAATCTATCTGGTTTTCATTTGGAAAATCTGGATATTGAAAAAGAAGGAAGTCTGCCCCACCTTCGCACTTCAATCATGCACATTGAGTCTGTGTTTATCTACTGTTGTCTTAGTGGTTTACACTATGTTGAGCCTTTATAAAAGCAATTTTCGTGCTTAATTCTTTCTACACTTGCACGAACACACAAAGAATTTGTTTCTTTGTCATAACATTCATAGAAATTGCCTTTGTGGTATTTCGATGATTGGATGGAAGCCCTGGGGGAGTGAACATCAAAAAGCTCCTTTAAATTGTGTATTCGTTACATACAGTGACTTCGTGTTACTGACAGGCATTTTAACTGATTCATCTGTTGATTCAGGAGTTACATGTTCTTATTTTGTCTAGATTTGAAAAGATCTGGATGAATATTTGGTTATGGATCACATAATCAGAGGCTCAGTTTGACAGATCAGAATGGTCAAAGACATTTCTTGGAAGAAAAGTTTTGATGATATAGATGATCAAATCATCAAAAAGGGGGAGACGATATCAAGAAATGTTAAAGTTTTGAAGTTTGGGGGAGAAGGTATCAAGAAATGATAAAGTTTTGAGAGATAATTTTCATAAATGTCCAAGTTAGAAAAGTTCAAAGTAAAGATTTAAAGATTTGATGAAGATCAAGGAATTTCTGAAGATTTGAGGAAATTTTCTTTGAAGATTATTTGTTAAAGCAATCCGAGCTGATTCAGAAGATAATTTCTTTCCAAAGTCTGAAAGTGTCTTGTGAAAGTTTTGAGGATTTTGTTAATCGTTTGAAGACAGTTTTGGAAAGAATACCGTCAAAGAAAAAAGGGGAGATTGTACTGACAGAGCTTAAAGTGAAGACTGAATTGCTAGTTTTTTCAACAGTGATCTTGAATCCAAAGGGGGAGATTGTTAGAGCATAAATCTGTTGGATACAAGATCAAGAAGTCAAAAGTTCAAGAAGTCAAAGCTGAGAAAGTCAAATCTCATTAAAAGTCAAAGTCTTTTGTAATAAAAGTCAAATGTATTTTGTATTTGTATTTTGTTTCCTTGTTGTTTTAGGAGTTGGTATAAGTAGTTTTCTATTTCTGTTTTGTAAGAGTAATATATTCGGTTGAAAAGAATCTTGAACAGAGATATATTCGAGAGAGAGATTTGTAGAGAGAGAAAGAGAGAGTTCTAGAGACAGAAAGTTTGTAATTGAATTGGAAAGTGAAATCAAAACAGGTAATTGTTTGAATTTGTTTGTTTGATTAATTGTTAGTGATTAGAAACTAGAATCTGGAACACACACTTCGGGACCCTATATGTAATATGTGGGTGTTTATAATATAAATGTTTGCATGTATTATATGATACATGTTATGTTTTAAGGTGGGTTGTTACATTTTGAACCAGAATTCAAACCAAAATATGAGGCTATTCCAAAAACTAAACTGGACAGCAGCAAAAAAAACTGACAACCTGATACCAAATTCTGTTGTCAAAGTGTAGATGCCAATGCAGAAATAAAAACGCCAGAAGCATAGACCAACCAACTAAAACCAACAGAGATTGGGCATACTCCAATTCGTAATAGGTAGCCATAGACCATAACCCCTAAGTAAGATTAGTTGTGGTATAGGAAGCAACTGTTGAAACCATTTTCAATACAAATCTTGAGCAAATTTGCCAAGTGATAAACAAATGGTAAACTGGAAAAACAACCATTGTATACCAAATCGGGTTCCAAGCAGAATCTAACAAGATAGTGCTATAAAGCCAAATCACCATTCTGATCAAAAGACAAAAGTAGTAGACAACAACCCTGATCAAAAAGCAACTAAGCAACCAAATGAGAATTTTTGACCAAAAGAATCTGATCAGGCATAACTATTAACTGGATTGAAAACATAACACGTTAAGGTCGGACCTTTTTAAACCGGTTAACGATCTTTCCCGGGTTCAAAATTTAGGACCAAAATGGGCTTTCACCTATAACCAGTCTTAAAGTCGGGCCATTTTTAACCGTTCCATAATCAATTAACTAGTCCTTTGCACATCTCTAGGGAAGACATACGTAGACCTTTACTCTGTCACAAGAGTTAGAGAGGTTGTTTCCAGAATGATGCCCTATTTGTGGTGAAAAAGATTCTGAAAGCATGGTTGTAAGCCACATTTTTGCAAATCAACATAGCATCAAAAGTACAAACCATGTGAAAATACAGACTTCGACACTGATTCTAGCATATCAGCTCACAGAATTTGAGAAAACTCAAAACATCAAAGTCGTACGTCTGTGTTTTAGCAATTCAACGCAACTGGATCATGTAAATCTGAGCTTCGAGTAAAAAGTTGTGCACGTGTTTCTGAAACAGCGCACTGTTGTCAAAAAATCTAAAAATTTCGGGCTTTGGGCTCTTGGCTCATTGCGTCCTCTAGACTATCGACCTCTGATGTTCGTGTTCAGGTCTACCTCTGGTCCTCAGCTCTGGTCGATGCTCTTTCAAGGTTTTGGTCCAGTGAGCCAGCCTCAGAGGCTCTGCAATATGTATTCTTAAAATCTCAGAGGCCTCTGCAATCTTCCGGAGCTTCTGGACAAACCTTCCAAAGGCTCTGCACATCATCCTTATGCCTTCACTTCGAATGGACAACTTCTGATCACGTGCATAGAGGTTCTGTGCATGCATCTCGGATCTTGACAGCAACTGATCGCACACAGAGGCTCTGGATAGACTGAAATTAGCTTATGTACTAATCTTTTATCAACCTCTGTGCACAGCTTCTGGTTCAAATAGCAGCAGCTTTCTGGAATTAAGTATTTTGCACAGATCTGCAAATCAAACAACAGCTCAACAACTTTCTATTTTTGGTTAACAAAAACAGTCTATTGTTGGACATCGAATACAACAGCAACAATATTAAGTTTATCATCTTGCTGCACAATTTCTTAGCTGTCAAGGACAAAGTCCGCACAATTTAAATGCAGATGCTCAAAAATCTGAACTCATTTAACTCAGCAATGCTCCAAAATCTGAGAAACCAAACAATTAAGATTGGTGTAAGATATGCGTTCAGTATCAAACGAGTGTTGTGGTACTGTTCCACAACAGAGGTCGAAACCTCTGGACATAACTCACTCTGTCAGAGCCTCTGGTTGTGTGTCCAGAGCCTCTGGACAACATCTCTGGTTAAGCTCCGTAGTTTCAACTTCTACAGAGGTTATGCATAGCTTCTGGACATCCTACAGAGGCTCTGCAGAAACTTCTGCACTACGTCTGCGTATAAGGGGATCAGTTTACTGCAGAAGCAAGTTGCAAGCTCTGTGCAAATCAAATCTGTCCATAACTCTGATCAACCTCTGGACAGGTCTGGACAACTTGTAATTAACTCTGAAGTAGCTTATCAACGTGAACATGTTGAAATTCCTACTGTCCCAAAATCAGATCGATAGCAGATGCACCGTTAAAATCTGTAGACACTTCGAACACCGCAACAAACAGATTCTGTTAACTGGGCTGTTTGAAATCAGAGAAGTCCATATCTCTTCGTTCTTTATGACCATTTCTGGCCTGCACACTCTCACAATTTCTCCGAAGCATGCTTCTGCTGCTTTACGAACATTTGTTGACTTATCAATCATAGCAACAGCGGCCGGTCTCAGTAAATGAATAGCATCAGGGAACTCTGTTAATTCTGGATGTTTTATGGACAACCAATCAAAAAGATCCTTGGGTCCTTCCGCACCAAGTTTAGCATCAGTAAACGAAGAAGTGATATATGGTACCATCTTATCAAGGTGAGCAACGGCAACCCATGAATCCAAAGTTGCCTAGGCACATTCTCTCATGTGCTTTTTATTGTCACAAAGGCATTTAATAACATCTGACAAAATCCCCTTGCTTGACTTCTCAACTGCAGCTCCCATAGCAGATGCAAGACCACTTATAGAGGACAAATTAGCCATGATTATATTTTTGTTGCTGTCATATAACCGACCATTAAGAGCCCCAAACAATTCCACAGTTCTAGTAGGCTGGATACACTTGTTAGCTTCTTCCACAATTTTATTTACTGCACCAGATCAGGTTCTGTTTTGTGCATAAAAAAATTGTACTCACTGCAGAGAACTTCTCTAAGATACTTTGAAACATTTGAGCAGACTTCATTTTAGTCGGGACTGCTGCACAGGTCTTTATAGGTCACGATCTGCTGCACTTATCAACTTCAAATGCAGTTACCACCATTCTTTTGACGTTAAAATCCTGAAAGCTCACGATTTGCTGCTGCGCTTTTTGAACATTTGATAGACAAGAACATGATCTGCTGCTCTTTGATGATCTAGACAGTAAAGAGTATTTTGTCCATAATTCTTCGCATCTATGATCGAAATCTTTGGACACAAAACTCTGAAGAACAACAACTTTTAAGCAGCTTCTGTTCACACAGCAGCTATGTACTGACTTTAACACAGATTCTGGCCAATCAGCACGCTGATTCAGAACAAACTCAAAACATGAAAAATGTTCATCTGTGTCTTAGGAATCTAACGCATCTAGACTCATCAAATTTCAAGCTTCGAGGAGGGAGATCTGAGCAAAATTCGACAGGCGCGCAAAGCTGTTATAACTCTGATTTACCTTGAACAAACTCTGAATAGCTTTCAATTTTAGCTGCTGTTAACTTTACAAATCTGCACATATCGAATGTCCACAACTCTGGACATCTTAGGAATATCTCTAAACATATTCACTTCTTTGATTTGGACTTCGATTGGGCTGTCAATCCAACAAATACTTTCTGCTGCAAGTTTACACGTTATGCACACATCAGTTGTACATTTGAAAATCTGTCAATAACTCTGAAAAGAACACTTTGATAAGGCAGATTTGAACTCTGTGAACTCTATGATCACAAATCTGGAACATGGTCACAAGTCTGGACAACTTTAGATCAAAGTTTGAACTAACGTGATCATAATTCTGAAGCATAACACACTCAGACTTGTATGTACACAATCAACCAACAACAGCACAACAAAATCTTTCTGTTTTGATCACATTAACATCAGGTTTCTCTTTTGAATTTGCACATGAAAAAATTTAATCAACTTGGAATCACATGAACAACTTTTGAGGCCACTATTCGAAATCATGAACTAATTCCTTCTGCATTCTTGATTTCATACGACAGCAAAGCCAATTCATTTATGATCTGCACCCTTTTTGAAATTTTTTGTTTTGGCTCCAGTTTGAACACAAACAGCAACAACATCTCAAACTTGCACAATTTCAAGTGGTCTTTTGCTGCATGTAACTTATTTGAACCTGACTAATCTGCACAAATGGACAGAATTCTGTATGTGCAAGCTGTCCAATCTAGCAACTGTTCTGGTTTTTGCACGCAGATCAGTTCTGTGCAAACCATGGATAGCAAAAAATCTGTTTTGAACCAATCTGTAGCAACTAATGCACGACAATCAACAAATCAAGATTTTTAACCTGGACAATCTTCGAACAATTTTGATTATAACACAACATGCATTACCAACACTCTTTGAAATATCAAAAGTATGATCAATCTGTTAGTATTGAGACTATGACAAAATATGTAGCAACAACATATTTAATTTGCACATAATATGCAAAACTCTACAGCTCCTGCAGATACTTCGAACATGACAATTGCAATGATGTTGAGGGGCTGTTTGACCTTAATTCAATCTGTCACAATAATCTATAACTTTGAAAGCATCATTTGAAATCAGTAGGCACGAAGGACAATCCGAACCTGTTGTATTAGAAGTGTGCAAAAAATTGTATACAGTCCAGATTTCAAAAATAGCAGATCAAAACAGTGATTTATCTTATGCCAAATTCAAGTGTACAGTGATTTGATTATGGTTTCAGGTCATAATTAGGTGCCAAATTCTACATTCTACCAGTTGTAATCAGGAACTCTGGATGTTAAAGCAATGGTCCACATGGTTTGATTTTTCTATTGGTTGTTGTTGATAAGCTTACCATGTTTGATTCCAGATGTGTGCAGAATGATGGAATAGATTCAATATTATGTTAATTATGTGATCGAAAGGTGCAGTTCGTGTTCGTGCAGAATGATGGAATAGATTGAAGATTATGTTAATTTGATGAGTGAAGCAGGTCATATACAGTTTCAAAAGCCTGTTTATCCAGACTTCGATCAGCTTACTCAAAGTTACAAGATTTGTAATTATGACCTGCAAGTGAAAGATGTAGACAAATTCAAAATTCTCTTTATACAAAGTTATGACAACAGATTCAGTGCATAAGGATTTTAGAAAGTTGTTGCTGTTGAGTTTAAAGCAGAAACAGTTCCATTTGCTGTTGTTCGAATATTACAAATGGTGATCAAGGCTGTTCTAATGTGCAGATTTTGTTCTTGTTACCCGTGTGATCGAAAAAGTGCCACAGCAGGTTCGAAAAGCTATCAGAGACTGTCGATTTGATCTTGAAAGGGTTCCAAAATTGGATCTTAGTTCTGGACAGATTCGAAATGTGCAACCTGCTTATATGGGATAATCATATTGAATTAGAAGTGTGCAGCAGATTAACTAACAACAACAAATAACACAGATTTAATCAATTTGAATTTGTTCCATACATCTACATATTTTGTTCCTTACAATAGTAACTATCTGAACTCTGTATCAACATAGAACATAGCAGATTCATCTTTAATCTCTTTCAAGATCAAATTCCGCAGTAGCATGAAAAACAAATCTGTCAATAGTCTTTCGAACCTGGATTGAAAACAGCAGCTCTAATCAATCAATCCGGACAATCAAACTATGTTGCATAAAAAGGCAGTACTCCAAGCATTGTTAGTTGTACTTAGGATTTTCTTATCAAGATGCATATTAATGTAGTATAATAATAGATAGATAATCAGACCTGCTCAAGATCCAGAGACCATACATTTCCTTCAAATCGTTCAGGTCATCCAGATACAGTTCCATCGACAGAACCAGAGTCCTTTTCCGATGAAAGAAATCGCTTGACGACAAGAAGAGTAATCGGAAGCATACCATCATCATTACTTGAAATCTTAGCCCACATGGATCATTTTTAGCATACCACACGTATCTCTTTTGATTCTTATCAAGATTCCAATGAGTTTCATCCCCCATTCTTCCCCAACCTAAAAAGTCTGTTGAACCACTTTCCCACCCATTGCTGCAGGAAACCAATACTTGGACCAAATTGACATCAATTACAATGGCCTCCATTGAAACAATCCTAAAAATCCTGAACCAAATAATTTAAAACTCTGTACATGTCTTTATGGCTCACGATATGATGCACTATTTGATATCAATATCAACATATACAACGGCGATTGAAATCTCGACAGCCTGTCATTCATTTGTTCAGTTGTACCAAATATGTTGCGCAAATCAGAATTGGACAGCAACAACAAATAGCAGGAAGAATAAGTTTTAGTTTTTTTCAACACCATTCCGTCAACAAACATGTCAACACTCTTCAAAATATGTTCGATAATCATTGTGATTGCTCAAAATGATCAAACTATGGAATCACATAAACACAAATCTGCAACCCCTGCAGATTCTCCAGCACAACCCAGATTTACAGATTTTTGAATTTGTACATTCTACTGCATTTTATTTGAATTATGCATCATCACAACAACTTCTAAAACATTTGAACGTTAAACTTGAAAAGTGAGTCTACAAAAATCAAACTCTGATTGCATAAGACAGAAGTCTGAATGCATTTATCAACTTCTATATTAACTGTAGACACTTTCTGAACATAGCAGATTTGCACAGTAGCCTTTAAACAAAATCTACAAGTTGTTCGAATGAGGTTGTGCATAACAAACGAAATCGGTAAGAACACAGATTGCACTAATGCATATAAGATTTTTTTTATCTTCCCCTTCTTCTTGTTTGTTTTGTATAGTATCTTCTGTGACTATAGTTCTGCCAAACATGCGTATATATGACATTAGAAGTCTCTTTGTTGAATATTATTTGTTTTATTTGTTATTTTCCTATTTAGATCAAGATAGAGGGAATGAAGAAGAAGATAGAGGGAATGCAACCACATCCTCAAAGAAAAAGGTTAGGGGTTTAACAAGGTTAGTAAAAATGCGTAATGATTTTAATGAGTCTAAAGGAAAGAAACATGTAGTAGAGTTTGATAAATGGGGTAGACTGGTTGGGAAATATAGAGCAGAATTCTCTAGTTTTTTAGGGGACTTTGTTAGACGGGATGTCACACTTCACTTCTTAAAATGGAAAAAAGTGACGAAAGAGCTGAAAGACAAGCTCTGGGATTCAATAAAGGTATGTATATGATAATTTTTATATTTAAGGTTAATATTCTATTTATTGTTCTTTCTATCAAGTACATGTGACTATCATTCTATTGAATATTTTGACAGCTATATTATGAAATTGATGACTCAAGGAGGAAACAAATGATGTGTCATCTTGCTGAACATCTCCATGATTTTAGAAGGAAGTTATATGTAAAGCATATTTTACCAAATATAGGTAAACCCAGGAAACTCAAAGTCGTTCCTAAACAGTACGATGGGTTCGTAAAAGAAGAAGATTGGAAGAAGTTCGTGGAATAGAGACTTTCACATGAGTTCAACGTCATATTTGTACAGATTGCTATAATTATCGTTGTTTTATCATTATTATTTAGTCTAAGTATTTATGTAAATTTTTATCTATGTTTTTCAAGATCAATAAAATTCTAATGAAGAATTTAATTAACACACTCAGAAACAATGTTAAAGAAGTTGCGAAAAAACACTTTAACACTCAATCAATAAAACAGTACTTGAATTGAATGCAAATCACAAGTTATATTGATTAAACTTAATGATTACAAACAAAACCTCAATCTGTTGAACAGGCTCAACAGACGTTCTGAACTTCTCTAAAGAAAGGATTACAATGAATCTTGAGGTTAATTCTCACTAAAACGTATATTGAAATTCTATCAAAAGTCTATTCTAAACTATGCCTTCTATACAGTATATATACAAGACAGATTACAAGATAATTATAAAAGAAAAATTAATCTTCATGATCCAGTCCATAATTATCTTCAAATCTCCTTGACTTTCCATTAATCAAATCATTCCATCATTATCTTCTCAGCAGCTTTAATCTTCACAAGCAGTATTAATTCTCCTAGCAGTATTAACCATCTTGCAGTACTAATATGCTAATAGTATTAACTTGTCTCGCAGTAGTAAGTTCCTGCAGTATTAACTTGTCTAGAAGTAGTAAGTTTCTTCAACAGTATTAATTACACAAGAAGTAGTATCTGGCAGTATTAATCATCCTTAGCTCATTTCAGACCCAACAATCTCCCCCTAACTTAACTTTTCAGATTGAGAAGTTAAGTTCTTCAAAATTTGGTCTTCATGATACTTTCAAAACCTAAGCTCAATTCCCAAGATTAGGATCCAAACCTAAGCTTTGATTGATGATTCTTCTGACTACTATCTTGGCCATTTCAGAATCCTTTGAACATACCAGCTTAGCATTCAACATACCCTGCAATTTGGCTTTGCTGAGATCATAAATTTTATCCACCAGGTAGTACTCATGATAAGATCTGTCAAAAGTGATGACATAGACTCCACACCTTTCAAATAGCATCCAATTGTCTATTCTTTGGAATTTATTCTCCAGATGCAGATCTCTGACAACATGTTGAACTTTGCTAGGATCAAACATCATGCATAAGTACTTCATGGCTAGTCTTTTTAAGCTCATTCCTGCTCCTGTTAAGTCCTTTTCATACAAGCTCATTCCAACCTTGAACATTTCTTCTAAGTCAGATCTGGAACAGCTTCTGATGATTTTGCCCCAAGTAGAGTAAACCTCATACTTGTCTCCCATCCTTTTAATCCTGAAGTATTTCTTCCTTTGATCTTCCAGGATATCCCAATGGATAATTTCAGGGGCTTGGACTGATATTGGGTCAGCTTTTACAGGTTCACTATCAGTCACTGTTATATACAAACCAACATGTACCTCGGATTGTTCAGATTGTTCTGCACCTTGTTGACTTGATTGTTCTTCAGGGGTTGCAACAATAGGTTTAGCTTCTTTTTGCACTTCTTCAATCCTTGGCCTTTTGGTCTGTTTCTTTGAAGCTATGGTTTTCATTCTTTTGACAGCTTTGACTGTTTGAGCAAGAGTTTCTTCTTTCAGTTCTTCTTCGACATCTTTTGTAGAAGAGGTTTCTTTACTCTCAGGAAAAGGTTGTTGGATATGCAGAACATGCCTTTCTTTCATTTTCCTTTCAACCTCAACCCTTTGAGAAAAGTCTCCTTGTAGCTTGGTCATTTCTTTCTTGTACATCTCTTCAATTCTGCCATAAGACATACCAGTGAACATGCCTTCTTCAACACCAACTCATCCTTTTAGAAAATTGATCATTTTCCTCCTTTCTTGGTTGGCAACAAAAGTCTTTGAAGGTTGTCTTTTCTTTGTCTGTTCTGGCTGCCTTGGCATAGATGCTTTTACATGGACTTTCTTGGCTTCAGCTGCAGCCCTCAAACTCTTTTGATACTCTTCATTGAGCTTTGTAGACAGATCTAGAGCAATTTGTCTATCTTTTGCAGTTTGAGACTCTTCCTCTTGTCTTAATTCAACTTGCCGCTTCTTGGCTATCTCCTCATCCAGATCTATCTGTTTCAGCTTCTTTTGAGGTTTCACAGATTCATCCATTTTTTCTTTGCCTTTCATTTTGAGTTCAGCTTCACTTACTTCTTTTCTCTTCTGCTGTTAGCCACCTTCTTTGATTTCCACTCCCCTGGCCTTTTGAGTGGCCTTAGGAGTGTCATTTTTAGCTTTGACCAAGGTTTCTGCAATTTCTAATTCTTCCATGGATAGCCCTGTTTCTGTTGCTACCTTTTCTGTTACTGCTGCTGATTCTGCCATTTCTGCTTCAGATTTTTTTACTGCTGCTAGGCCTATTTCTGCTGCTAACTTAAAGGTTTCTGCTTCTCTGCTAATTTCTGCTTCTGCACCCAACTCCCCCTCAAATTTATATTCCATCTCATCCTTACTTTGTTTTGCAGTTTCAGCTTCAGTCTCCCCCTTTTTGGAAGTATCATGATCAATGTGCCTCTTCTTCAGCACAAATTTGGTTTTCTTCTTCTTGTGCACTAACTTTAGAACCATTTTCTTGAGGTTTGCAATCTGCTCTTGTTGGGAAATAATCACCTTTTGCATTTCCTTTATTTTTGCACCATGTTTGAGTACATCCAGGTTGACATTGGCAATAGTTTCCATCAATTCATCGTATGTATATCTATCCTCACCTCCTTTAGGTGTGTTGACCACCCTGGAAGGATCCTTGGAAGTTTTAGTAGAAGTCTTCTGCCTAGCAGAAGCATCCTCTACCCCCTTGGTTTCTTGGCACCTGGGACCTTTCAATGATTGCTCACCCAAAGTTGCCGTGGGGAATGTCTTAAAGATGTTCACACTGTCCTGCCCTGCACTGTGTGCAAAGTCAGTAGTGTGAGCCTCACTGCCCACATGCTCTTCCTTCTCCTTATTGAGCACCTTCTTGGGGTTGGGAGATACCTCTGTGGTTTCCCTTTGGATATTCTCTGATGGAAAATGCTCCACCAGCGTTTTTAGGCTGTGGGGGTGAAGATAACAGAAGGGAAGGAACCTTCTGTACCTTTTTCCTTGTGTATGTATGAGTAATGGATGATGTTGGCTTCTTTAGAAGGGACTGAGGGATATGCTTTGTAGTGGAAGGTGTAGGTAGGTCATTAGTGGGTTGGTCTAATGTGGGCTTTGACCCTGATGCCTCACCTTGAGAGTGGGACACAACCATCATTGTAGAGAACCATGGTGTGTCTAGACCTGAGAAGTCCTTACTGGGCCTCTTCATATTTGAGAACACTTTCCCTTTTGGGAGTTTTGGTACATATACCTCCTTGAAGGTAGGTAAATCCTTCAATTCCTTAGTAAGTACTTCTTGTACAAACCTTGGATACATATAAAAGCTTTTTGATTTGGTATCCAGGTTTGACATTAAATCGTTTAAGATCATTTGAGAGAAATTAAACTTTCGAGAGGTCACTAAGCAGAGCAAAGCATAGGCTATGGTGTTGCTGAACTCACTCCATCCAGTTGTTTTTCTTGAAATGCAATGTTGTAGGGTATGAACAAAGAATCTCCACTGAGGTTAAAATCTGTTCTTGAAGAACTTGAATACCTCTGTGGGACCTTCATACCCCATACGATTAAGAACTTGGAAGAGATCTTCCTTCGGAAGAGATCTTCCTTCGGAAGAGAGGTAATACCTGAGGCATCATCTAAGCGTAGATGGATGCGAATACACTCTTCTGAGATGGTCAGGGGTTTATCACACACCCTTGTTTTGATGACCTGAGTGCCATCTTCAGTGTGGATGGTAGCATTTGCCCAAAATTTTCGTAGATGTTCCACACAGATTGTGGGATTGATAGTGAGGGCATAGGCAGTGTGTGACGATTTGAGGAAATCCACAATCTGATGAAAACCTTCAGCCTGTTTGGGTTTTTGTAGCATAGCAACCTCATTGTGTTCATCAAAGAATTCTAGTCCTGCCATCGTTCTGATTGATTTTAGGGTTCGAATCGCAACTAGGGTGTACACTGGTGAGCAAGAAATCGAGTGAGAGAGAGAGAAAGAGAAGCAATGGAAGTTCGAAGAGCCGTTTGTATTTTGGCGATCACAAATGGGTATTTATAGGTGGAGGGTTTTCAGTTAGAAGCAGTACTAAGTACCCTAGCAGTATTAACAAGCCCGCAGTATTAACTCAGAGTAGCAGTAGTAATACATACTGGCAGTATTAACACAGACTAGCAGTATTAACACAGACTAGCAGTATTAACACCTGCCAGCAGTAGTAACTCTGATTAGCAGTATAAATAAAGCAAGAAGTAGTAACTTTGCACTGGCAGTATAAACGACCTAGCAGTAGTAACCATACTTGACCCTTTTTGAACTGTTATTATGAGTAATATAGAGAGCAGTATTAACTGAACTAGAAGTACCAAGTATTCAATTGAAGCAATCTGAAACACTTAAACACACAAGGTTAATAGCACTATGCACAATATAAAATGAGAAAGTAAGTAGGAAGGAATCTATACAAGTACATGAGTCAAAAGATAATAGGCTTATTCAGAGTTTATCATTCCCACACTTGTGACCAAAAATGTGAATCTACCCACATCAAAAGATTTAGTGAATAGATCAGCAAATTGGTTACTTGTATGGACTTTCACAACCTGAATTAGCTTCTTTTCATTACAGTCTCTGATAAAATGGTACCTGATTTCAATATGCTTTGTTTTGTAGTGCTTGACTGGATTATTAACAATGCTAATAGCACTGTTATTGTCTATGAAGATTGGAGTGTGAAGAAAAATCATACCATAGTCCAGCATTTGATTATGAATCCAGAGTACTTGTGAACAACAACTATATACTCTGCTTCTGTTGTAGAGGTGGACACTGTGGTTTGTTTCTTGCACTGCCATGACACTAGTCTTGCACCCAAAAACTGACATCCCCCTGAAGTTGACTTTCTATCCAAATTCGCACCACCCAAGTCACTGTCTGAATAAGCAAGTAGGTCAAATAGTGAGTCATGAGGATACCAAAGACCTAATCTAGGTTGGCCTTTGAGATATCTGAATATCCTCTTGATTTCTTGAAAGTGTGACTGCTTAGGCCTTACTTGAAATCTTGCACACACACAAACAGGAAACATGATATCTGGTCTTGAAGCAGTGGGATACATGAGGGAGCCAATCATGGATCTATAATGATGAACATCCACATCCTCCCCCTCAAGATCTGCAGTGATCTGTTTGTGTGTTTCCATGGGTGTGCTTGCAGACTTTGAATCTGAGAATCCAAACTTAGTAAGAATGTCCTGCACATACTTGGATTGGCTTAGAAATATCCCATCTTTCTTCTGCTTAACTTGTAGCCCAAGGAAGAAAGTAAGTTCACCCATAGAACTCATCTTGAATCTCTTGTGCATAAAATCTTCAAAATCTCTGCACATTTGATCTTTTATGGATCCAAAGATAATATCATCCACATAGATTTGCACTATTAGGATGTCCTTCTTCTTCCTCTGAATAAACAGAGTCTTGTCTATGATTCCTCTTTGAAAACCATTTTCCAAGAGATAGGTAGACAAAGTGTCATACCATGCCCTTGGTGCTTGATGTAGCCCATAGACTGCCTTCTTCAATTTGTATACTCTGTCAGGATAATTTGGATTCTCAAACCCTGGAGGCTGATAGACATACACTTCTTCTTCAATTCTCCCATACAGGAAAGAACTATTTACATTCATCTGGTAGACCCTGAACTTCATGAAAGAAGCATAGGCTAAGAATAGCCCGATTGCCTCAATCCTGGCCACTGGTGCAAATACCTCTTCATAATCAATTCCCTCTTCTTGAGTATACCCTTGTGCCACTAATCTGGCCTTGTTCTTTATTACTATTCCTCTCTCATCTTTCTTGTTCCTGAAGATCCATTTAGTGCCTATAGCTCTGTGTCCTTTTGGAAGGTCAACCAAATCCCATACATCCTGCAGCACAAACTGCAGTAGCTCCTCTTGCATTGCTTCTATCCATCTTGGATCCTTCATTGCATCACATGCCTTTTTGGGTTCAACCTGTGATAGAAAGCAAGATAGTAATCCTGATTGTATGTCCTTCAATCCTCCCAACTTGCTTTGATTCCTTGTGATTATAGGATTATTAATGTCACCAATCACCAATTGAGGAGGATGATTTTTCTGAACTCTTGTTTGATGAACAACCTCTTCATTAATATCTGCTTTCAGATTAGAGTCATTCTTTTCAGGAGTGCTGCCACCAAAAACTGAAGAGTTATCATCATCTGTGTCATCTTCTTCCAAACATGGCCTCTCAGGACCTTTGATTCCTGAATCTGAGGGTTGATCTTCCTTTTCACCTCTGTCCTCTTCATTCTGAGCTGGTTCAGTGTCCTTTGAATCTGAAGTATCTTTCTTATCTTGGTCACAGAATTCAACATGATCAGCAGTAGGTGTTGGGAACAGCACAAACTCTTGTCTTTGTACTTGTACCTTTTCTGTCCCTGTTCCTGCATTATGCTCATTACTGAAACCCAAAGAATTAGACAGTAAATTAATTTCAAATAGCCAATCAGGACCTGAACCAAGTTGATTTGGTGTGTTCTTATTGCATTTGATATTGTCACTTTCCTCAATAATCCTAGAAGAGGTGTTGAAAACTCTGTAGGCCTTACTTTGAGATGAATATCCAACAAGAAATCCATCCTCAGCTTTGCTATCAAACTTGCCTAGGTGAGTTTTGGTATTGAGAATTGTGCAAGGACACCCAAATGGTTTGAAAAATCCAATAAAAGGTTTCTTCTTTTTAAAAATCTCATAAGGTGTCTTGTCTTGGGATTTCACTACTAGAACTCTGTTTTGAACATAGCAGGCAGTATTAACTGCTTCTGCCCAAAAAGTGATTAGAAGTTTTGAATCTTCCAACAGAGATCTAGCAGATTCTATCAGAGTCCTATTTCTCCTCTCAGCAACACCATTCTGTTGTGGAGTCCTAGGAGCACTGTATTGTCTCTCAATGCCTTTTTCCTCACAGAAGCTGTTTAGGTCATTGTTTTTAAATTCAGTTCCATTATCAGACCTGATGACTTTAACTCTTAGATTTGTTTGGTTTTCAACTCTAAGAACAAAGGATTTGATCAGTCCACTTGTCTCATCCTTAGTCCTTAGAAAATAGATCCAAGTGAATCTAGAGAAATCATCAACAATAACCAAGCAATAGGATTTCTTACCAATACTTATCACATTTGTAGGTCCAAACAGATCCATATGCAGTAAATTAAGAGGTGAAGAGATTGTATTTGTCTCTTTGGACTTATGAGAAGTTTTGTGCTGTTTGCCTTTAAGACATGCAACACAATGATCATCACATGAAAATACCTTTTGTGGCAAACCTCTTACAAGGTTGTTTTTCACAAGTTTGTTCATTGTTTTAAAGTTCATGTGACACATCCTTCTGTGCCAAAGAGATGATTCATCCAATGAAGCTTTTGAAAATAAACAATTTAAAGATGAATCAGAAGCTACACTCTCCAAGTCTAAGCAATAAACATTGTCCTTTCTAGGAGTTCTAAGTAGTATCATACTTTCATCAACTACCTTGAACCCTGGAGCAAGGATAATACATTCAGTATCATTGAATAATATGTTATGTTTCTTGTCACAGACCTGTGATACACTTAACAGGTTGTATCTCAATTGCTCAACATAGTATACATCCTCAAAGGTCATCTTACCTTTTGACATATTACCTTTTCCACTTATCTTTCCACCTACTGGATTATCACCAAAAGCAACATGTCCTCCATCAATTCTTTTGAAGTTTTGAAGGCAGGCCATGTTACCTGTCATGTGCCTGGAACAACCACTATCAACATACCAAATGCTCCTTCCTTTGAGCTGTTGGTTGCCCTGCACATATAATAAAGCAGTGAGTTTTTAATAGGAACCCAAGCCAAAGTGGTCTTGGGTTTCCCATTCTCATCAACATATTCATATTCAGACTTGATGAGATTATCAAACTGAGGAATCTTATTGCTTGAATACTTTGTCAGAAGAATGGGCCTCTCACTCGAAGCAGTACTAACTTGATTGGCAGTACTAACTTTGTTAGCAGTACTAACATCATTAGCAATACTAATTGGGTTAGCAGTAGTATTGCTTGCAGCAACACTATTTCTGTCAGCAGTACTATTTGAAGTAGCAGTACTAACAAAATTCTTTACTTTTGGAACCCAAACCTGGACAAAGTTGTTTGCTTTCTTTTTCTTTAAGATACTCCTTGGCTTATTTGAAGTATTTTTCTTTGAATCAGCAAACTTATTCTGAGCATGAGATTTTATAGGTGCCCTTTTCACATTCTCAGCCATATGATTCCTTATTTGCTTCCTATAACCAACAAGATTTTGTATATTTCTTTGAAAAGTGATCCTTTGGTTAATAGGATTGAAATAACAGTGTTTGGCTAGATGATTTAACTTGCCACAGATAAAACAAGGCTTTGGTCTGTTTATTTTTCTCAGATCAATTCCTTGTTTTAAAGCCCACTGATTATTTCTGTTTCTTTGATTTCCCCTTGTTTTATCATGTTGTTGGGGCTTATTCTGTTTACAAGTACAGGGATTAACAACAGTTGTTTGCATGTAATGGACTCCCTGTACCTTTCCCTTCCCTCTCTTAGAACTTTCATCCTTTTCACTCTTTACAAAAGGTTTACCCCCCCTTCATTAGTAAGGATATGATTTTCTAAAGGAATTTCTTTAAGGTCATCCTTATTCTTCCCCTTAGTGGTCTCTTCTTCAGTCTCTTCCTCAATCACTACACTGTCAAGAGGATCTACATCTGTGGCTCCTGCAGGTAAGTCTATTTTTTCTTGTCTTTCTAAGAGGTCTGAAGTGGGAGGGATATAGTTATTGTTATAGGGTGGAGGGGTACTGTTGTATCCTAAACCTCTTTTCAGGTTGTCATGGACTTGAGATTTTAGAAGTGAGTCCATTGCTTTAGAGGCATTGGAAAACTTCTCAATGTCCAGCTTGGCTTTCTCAAAATCACTCCTTATCTTCTCACATTCCTCTTCAGACTTTTTAAGCTTAAACTCTAAATGATTCTTTTCCCACTTCCAGTAGTTAGTATCATATGTGTGTTGAAGTTCATTGGCTTTGTATGCCTTAATCTGTTCTTCCAAATTCTCAACAATCACAACATACTCTCTTCTATCTTTCTCTAACCTTTTTAGGTCATCACACATGCTTTGATTGTGATCCCTGTACTTTTTAACAGTTTCTATGCAAGATTTTGAGCAAAGGTTAGATTTTACCTCTGAAGGAATATCAGTGCTTGCTGACTTTGAAACTTTAGCCATTAGAGCTTGATTATGAACTGCTTCTTCTGCTTGGTCACTCCAATCAAATCCCATTCCTTCTTGGGAAACAAGAGCTTGAGAAGAGTTCCTGTTGTTGAAGCTAGTGGATTGTGAGGGTTGATGGTTGCTAGTTTGTTGTTGAGGCATTCCACTTCTGCATTCTCTTGCAAAATGCCCCAGCTTGTGACACTTGTAACATTCAACCTTGGATTTATCAAATCCAACCCCATCTTCTCTTTTCTGAGCAAAGTTATTCCTTCCAGTCCTTTTGATGAATCTTTTTACCCTCATTGTGAGCATAACCATCTGCCACTTGATATCCATCTCTTCCAGATCATCAACATTTATCTGTTCTAAGTCATCATTAATTAGAGTGGAATTATCATGACTGGCTAGAAAAGCTTCTAAAACTGAGTCATTAGATCCATCTTTCCTTGATCCATAGGCAACACTAACTGATTCTGTATTAGCAGCAGAATCAGTAGAAGATGATAAAAGAGCAGCATTGTATGAGTATCCAAAGGGCCTCTTCTTTGCTTCTACCTCTGCTTCAAATACCCTAAGGTCATTATAGAGGTCATCCAGTTCCTTGTCCTCCAGTTGGTCATTTTGTCTGAAGGAGACAGTGTACATAGTCCATTCATCACCAAGAGATTTTAGAAATTTTCTGTTGACATCATCTTGATCTATCTGGACACCAACAGTAGCCAATTCACCAATTAGCTTATTAAACCTATCAAAAGTTTGAGTCATGGACTCATTCTTTGTAGACATGAAGTTTTCATATTGCTGCTTCAGGGTGGCCTTCTGATTTCTCTTGGTACTTTTGGTACCAGAAAATCTTTTCTCCAGTGCATTCCATAGAATTTGTGCATCCGTGTAGTTGCAGAACTGGTGTTGGTACTCATTAGGTATAGCCAAGTGCAGAGTGCTCAAGGCTTTCATCTCTGTCTGCCTCATCTTCCTTTCTCCATCAGTCTTTGGTGGAGGTCTCTTGCCTTCTGCATCCATCTTTCCTCCATCCGAGGGACCATTCTCAATGATTTCCCACATTGAGAAGTCTGTGAGAAGAATGTACTGCTTGATTCTGATTTTCCACATGTCAAACTCATTGGGTTTGAGCATAGGGACTTTTGAAACAAGAACGCTGTCACTTAATCCGTCCATGATGATTCTTGCTTTTTGAGTTACACCTGCTCTGATACCACTTGTCAAGATCAATAAAATTCTAATGAAGAATTTAATTAACACACTCAGAAACAATGTTAAAGAAGTTGCGGAAAAACACTTTGACACTCAATCAATAAAACAGTACTTGAATGCAAATCACAAGTTATATTTATTAAACTTAATGATTACAAACAAAACCTCAATCTGTTGAACAGGCTCAACAGACGTTCTGAACTTCTCTAAAGAAAGGATTACAATGAATCTTGAGGTTAATTCTCACTAAAACGTATATTGAAATTCTATCAAAAGTCTATTCAAAACTATGCCTTCTATACAGTATATATACAAGACAGATTACAAGATAATTATAAAAGAAAAATTAATCTTCATGATCCAGTCCATAATTATCTTCAAATCTCCTTGACTTTCCATTAATCAAATCATTCCATCATTATCTTCTCAGCAACTTTAATCTTCACAAGCAGTATTAATTCTCCTAGCAGTATTAACCATCTTGCAGTACTAACATGCTAACAGTATTAACTTGTCTCGCAGTAGTAAGTTCCTTCAGCAGTATTAACTTGTCTAGCAGTAGTAAGTTCCTTCAACAGTATTAATTACACAAGAAGTAGTATCTGGCAGTATTAATCATCCTTAGCTCATTTCAGACCCAACAATGTTGCTAGGATCTGTCTAATGCGGCAAAACAAGCGCGTGCTAAGGCCAAGTACCCCCATCGGTTGGGACGTTTGGGATACTTTGGACTAAGAGAAAAACTAGTAAGTCCATTGTCTTATTGTATGTGATTCCTATTCGAGTTATAACACCAGTTTCCCTTTTATCCACCTTAAGTTCATCATTACCCTAGACTCGATGATTAGGCACCCATGCATATTAAACATGACCACTTTATTTTAAGACCTAAGGTTTACATTAAAAGTTAACTGTTTATTTTTGGGGTAGACATAAGGATAGGTTTTCTATTTTGTATTCTATTAAAATCCTTTGTCTCTGTTGGTCATGGGGTAATTCTGGCCATGGTTGTTGAACATAATGATTTAGGGTTTAAGTTCTCTTTTCGTGTTTGTAGACTTGCTATTATGTCCTTAAGTAACGTCTATTTGCTTAAATACTAGGTCAAGAATAAATAACTTGTCGAAGATGAAGATGAAATTCCTGTTCGGTCTTTCATGTGGAGGAAGGCACGTGAAATGAAAGATGGAGAATACAAAGACGATGATGTTAGGAATGTGTCAAATGAAACTGTAAGAAGCGTGAAACTTCCTAGTAACCTGATTTTTTTTACTAAAACTAGTGTGTGAATTTTAAATCCTACTTACCTCATTTTTTTACCTAATTTTATGTACAGGTTTTCCATGAAAAGGAACTTGCAGAAGGATCCGTAAAGCATGACCAAGGTACTGATGCCCTCACTTTGGTGTTTGGCAAAGATCATAACGGACGTGTAAGAGGGGTCAGAAGGGGAGTCACTCCAACCAAATACTGGAACATTCCTCGACGCAAAGGCTCCTCAAATGAACGCATTGCTGAACTTGAGAAACAACTAGATGGTGAGAGGAAACTGCTTCAATTGAAGGACGAGGAGTTTAAGCATTTGTCTACGAAAATACAAATACAAGAACAAACACTGGCATCGAAGGATGAAGAATCTAAACATTTGTCTGCAATGGTACAAGAACAAGGTCTTCAACTACAAGCAATAGCTTCTTTCCTTGCTTCTCAGGGAATGACATTACCACAGTTTCATACTACGAATAACAAGTCTGAAAGACTGGTATTGATTTGCTCTTTTTTCTGAAAGCATGTTTAAGAGACTACTTCAGTAAATCATTGCATATTACATAAATTGTTTAACCACACTTTTCAGGAATCTTTGAAAAGTGGTTTGCCATCTTCACTGTTAGAATAGAATTTTGAGTCAATTTGTTAAGTAGTGTTGTCTTTTATATGTAGCTTGTGTAGTGGTCAAGGTTGTGTTTGACCCTATATAAAGCATATCCTTTTGTCTTGTTTTGAGTAAGTAAGTAAGTAAGTAGTGAGTAATGTCTAAGTCTAAGTCATTGTAACCTTTCAATGTTGGATCAATGAATACGACATTTGTAATTTTTCCTCTCATCTTATTCTTTGATTGTTAATTCATATTATGAATGATTGCTTGATTTCTGGGATCACAATTGGTATCAGAGCTTGATCAGAAACAACAGGAAAAATTGAAGTATCGAATTGAAGACAGATTGATTACAGTTTCTATTTTCGGAAAGACACTGTCCATAAAAATCGAATTTGTGATTTCATGGTTATCTCAATTAAAAATTGATACCACAGTGTTCGTATGAGATAGAGGATCGTTTCTTGTTTTGGTTGATTGCTCATTGGACCAACAGATTGTCTTAATTTGATCAATCTTTCCAATTTTAGCAACCTTTCATTCACGGACTGCCAAAGATCAATTCCCACGTTATTTGTTTTTCATATGGAAATTCCTTCCGTAGGGATGTTATAGATGATATAAAGATCATTCGTTCAAAGTTTCAGAATCAAACATCATCATTTTGATGGATTTTGGGTGGAAAGTTCGAAAATAAAGCTGAGATCTACAGAATTCGTAACATTCATGAAGAACTCGCAAGTACAACTCGCAGAGTGAAAGAATTCGCAGAATACCTATTCTTGTTGTTTACAAGGAAAGAATTCGCAGAGTAAAGAATTCGCAGACTGAAGAATTTGCATCAGTGAAGAAGAAAATGGCTAAGTGAAGAATTAACACAAGTGTTCTATACGAAAATATAAGATTTCGCAAGTGTGAGAGACGCGAAGTCTGAAGAATTCGTAACTGTGTCTATTACGAATTCAAGGAACTCGCATAGGCCTTCTTGCGAAAAGCTCAAGAACTCGCACAAGCCATCTTGCGAAAAGCTCACAATTCGTATCCTTACTTATATCCTTCTTACGAATTGCTTGCTTACGAATTCCTTACTTGTTAAATTTTGTGTGTGAGCCTTGCGAATTGCACCTTACGAATTCTTGCCTTGCGAATTTTGCTTTGAGTATGCCTTACGAATTATTGCCTTAAATTTCATTTTAATTGATTTTTCAGTGTTTTCACTTTAAATTTTGATGTTGTTATTCTGATAAAAGATAATTTCAAGCATAATTGTTCATTGATTTTAATCATGCCTTATTGATTTTAATCATGCCTTATACTGATGAGAAAGGAAATCTTTGTCTTACCAACAGGGAATGTGCATTGTCATACATGCCTGAGATTCCAAAGATAGAAGATGAGAATGAGAAGCTCAAAAGTCAAAATTCAAAGCTCAGAACAAAGATTGATAGCCTGAATGTCAAACTAACAAAAGCTGAAACACAAGTATCAACTTATGAATCAAAAGGAAAAGAATGGATCAAGAAAGTTGATGAAAGATTCAAGAAAGAGAAAGTTGAATTGGAGAAAATCTTCAATCTAAAATTGTCTGAATTTTCAAGGAATTCTGAATTAGAAAAGAAAGAACTAGAACACAAATGTACCAAACTTTCAAAACAAGTTTATGATTTTGAAAAGATAGTCATTACTGAAAGAGATATCTTTGACAAAGAAAGAAAGAATTCTGAAAAGAAAAACACTTTACTGTTCAAAGAAATTTCTGATAAAAATCAGAACTTGGAGAAAGATTTTGAAGCTGAAAGAAAACACTTTGAATCTGTGATTTCTGAACTTTCTAATAAATTAGCTGTTTTGTCAACAGATATACAAAAAGGACAGAAGACTAAATCTGAAATGCAAAGCAAATTTGACAAACTTTGTAATGAAAAAGCCAAGTTGAATGACAAGATCAGTCAACTTGAGAAAGCTAATGCTGATTTATCTGACAAGTTAACATCTGAAACACCTGTATTATCTTCTTATGATGGTGATGCAAGTGAATCAGTGTGCTCTTTTCAATCAGTAGATAGCTTGTATCAAAAAATGGTTTTCAAGAAACAAACTGTTAAATCTGAAATTTTGAAACCAAAACAGATTAAACCTTCTAGTCTATTTTATGTCAAATCTATTGATAGATATGCTTATGGATTCAATGCTCTAAGAAAGAGAAGATGATTTGGGTTGTTAAAGGTTCTCCTGAATCAGTCAAATACCAAAAATCATCTGCAGAAGCTGAATTGAAGAAAAAGAACAGAGAACAGAAAGGTAAATCTTTTGCAACTGATGCTATCAAGTCAAATCAACATCTAATCAGGTTAGCAAAAATAAAACCTTGTTGTTCATATTGTTGCAGTAATGATTTTGTTCATTAAGCACACATCTATAAAAGATATTTCTTAAAGAAGAATTTTACTGATACTGCTTATCACAGAGGTGGAAACCACTTACTAAAGGTTCCACATCCTAACCAGACTGGACCCAAACTCATCTGGGTACCAAAACCAATTCAACCTGTGATGTAGGATCCTCCAATCAAGAAGGAGTGAGCAGGATAATGGCTTCTAAACACAGCAGTTTAGGACCCAATCTTCAATGTCAAGATACTGATGATATTGATTGCCAAATCACACCAGGGAGTTTTAAGATTAAATGTCATATTTTTCATAATAAGAGAATGAAATATTTTGGGGAGAATGTAGTATTCTTAATTGTCACATGTTTATCTGTATGCAGATATTAAAGGGAGCATATCTGTACAACTATTCAAAAGGTCCACATAATGTCAAGGGGGAACCTAACAGCAAAATCAGACAGACAAATACATCAAATGTCAAGGAACAGAAGGAACAGACATCAAGTCAAGGGGGAGCTTAATGATAAAATCTGAAAAGGGTTGTAAGTGTGCTGTGTGTGTGAAAATGTTTTTGGAATAAAAATAATGTAAAAATGTCATTTTTTAGAAAGTTTCTATTTTTGGCAAGTTTTTGAAAATTAGCAAGTTTCCTCACTTAGAATGTTTTTCAAAAAGTTGGAAATTGGCTAAGTCAGGAATTCGCATACCTCACACATGCGAAATCTAAGGAATTCGCAGATGTGAGAGATACGAATTCTTGAGAATTCGCAGATGTGAGTGTCACGAATTGTAACAATTCGCATAAGTGTTTCTGCGAAATGTGAAGAATTCGCAACACACACCTTTACGAATTCTTGATTTTCTTGCACAGAATTCGCAGAATCGTCCTTTGCGAATTCTCACACACTTTGTCTAAATTTTTTTTCTAGACAATTTGTTTAAGTGTATATTTCGAAAAGTGGTGGTCCACTTAACTCATGCCACGTGTCACTCTTAATCTCGAGTATATATAGAGTCGTTTCTCCGAAAATCTTACTTTTCGCGTAACTCTTTGGCTTACGAATTATTCCAATGCACAACCCTAAACCCTATTCTGCGACTTCTCAAATTTCATCTGATTTCTTCGATTTTTGTTCTAAAAAGATGTTTACATTGTTTTTATTTTTGTTTTGTTTGTTCGTATTATGTGGTTTTGTTGTTTGATGTTTTGCAGGGAACCCTAACTGGACTTAGATTCGAAATTTGTCGATTCGTATGACTATTCTTCAAGAACTCGTGAAATTATAGTTTTTTTTCTTTTAATCTTGATCTTGATAATATGTTTAGTGTGAATTCGAATCACAGGAACATTCATGGACTCAAATCGAACCTAAGATTTTTAAAATTTTGACCTAAAATCAATACTTGTTGGGATTGGAATTCAAACTGACTTTCGACTTTTCGTATGTTCATTAGGGAGTTAATGGAAAATTCTAATTATATGTTCGAAAGTTTCTTAATCTTGATTTTGATTGCTTAAAATCTGTTTAAAATCCTAAGTCGAACCTAACAGAATAAGTTTATTGGGTTAAAGTTCATATTTTGAGATTTTTACTTCTGGGTTTTGATTTGAATGTTCAATGGTGTTCTTGAGATAAGTATGAACACTTAAGCATTTTTCAATAATTTATGAGTTTTGCGAATTCTTGAGTTACAATGTATCTTAAGAATTTTGGATTTCATGTTTTCTTTTCGTGAAGTATAGAATTCGTGAACTTGATCTTTACGAATTCTGGAGCTGTTTTGATTGTCAAAATTCTTTCTAAGTAAAGAATTCGTGAATCTGACCCTTATGAATTCTATTATCCGAATTCTTGAGTTTAGCGAATTCTTGATTGTTTCCAAGAATTCCTAAGTATAGAATTCGCATATGTCTATCTAGCGAATTCTGGACTTAGTGATTTTCAAAAAATTGGTTTTCATGTCCAAAACTCATTTTTTTTTATTTTTCACTAACCCATTTGAACCTTGTTCAAAATTTTTAAATCTTTTCAGGAACAAATGGCAGATCAATCAGTTGATCAACATGTCCAAACCGGTGAAAACTCACTAGAAGCACATCATCAAGCTTCTGAGGAGTGTCCTTTACCATCATATCGATCAGACTTTCAAGTTCCATAGGATGCCAATCCTGACCTATTCCTGATATCACCTGCTGAGATGAAACCACAGCCTCCGAACAATCACTTATTGCAGTTCTCAATTCACATTGATCCACTGGTGCTAAACATACTCAGAAATCATCCTTTGAGGAGTGCACTAACTGCCCAAGCTACTGTTCCAGAGCTGTATGTGCAACAGGCCTGGAAAGCTATCAGATCTAGCCACATCAAGGAGCAGGGAAATAGAGTTCAAGTCTTCAAGTTGGAAATTGATCACTTCACCTCAGTGCTTACTCTAGAAAAACTTAGGTTGATTTTGAGTCTTCCGCATGCCACTGCTAGAGAAGGAAGAAGCACTTATGATGAGGTACCGTCTGATGCAACTGTGCTAAGGGGAATCAGAGACATGGGGTATGTTGGACAACTTGTTCAAATCAGTCAGTTCAAGAAGAATAACTTACCACCATTCTACTATACTTTGTTCTCTGTGATCAATCGATGCCTCACTGCAAAGAATTATGGTTCAGATAATGAAAGCAACCATATCCTGAAGTTTTTTTACTCAGTAGTCCAAGATCTACACATTGACTATGCTGAAGTCTTTTGGACTGAACTACATGAGAAAGTTGTTGCTAAGAAGACAAACAAAGCACCCAATTACATACCGTGTCCGAGGTTCATGACTCTAACTGTCCGAAGTATGTTGAGAAGCAACAGGAATATCCCTACAAGAATCAATTATCCTTTTGCTCCTGTCAATGCAATGAGATACTTGATGAGGCAGAAGAAAGAGTTTCCGTTCAGTATGCCTGTTCCTGAAGCACTTCTAGACTACGCAGATCCAGAATGTGAGAGTGTGACCACCTATAGAGAGTCTATGGGAAGACCATAACCGGTTATCCCTACCCCAGGCTCAACCCATAGGAGAGTGGAGTCTGTAAGGGTTTCTGCAACCGAGGGGGTTCAGAAACGGGGTGCGAAGAGAAAAAATTCCGAGAGGGGTTCTGGTGGGGGTCAGAGAAAGAGATTGGAGACATCTGGGTCACGAGTGATTACTCCACGTATAGTGACACCAGTTGTCAATGAAAGTCTTGAATCTGAAAGAGCTCTGGATCTTGCATCTGAACATGAGGTAGGCAATGCAAGTGAATCAAGTGAAATCCCATCTGCTTCAAGCTCAAAAGATGGTGATGAGGAAACTGAATCAAATTCTATTGGTGGATCAGCTGATGGTGATAAGGATGAGGATGATGATGACAATGATGAAGATGATGCTCATGGTAATGCTGATGCTACTGTTGTTACTGTTGACATCTCTAAGACTGTTGTTGATACTGAGGTTGTTGAGACTCAAGCTGATATAATTTGTGATGTAGATGTCTTTGCTCCATTCTATGATACTACAGACATGGAAGTGGAAGAGCAACTCCAAGTTGACTCCATTTTAGATGAAGTAATTGGTGAAATAAGGGGAACTGAGGGAGATAAAGTAGAAAATATTGAGAAAGAGAGTGAAAGGGAAGGAAAAGAATATGGTGAGAGTGAGCGTGTGTATACCCGAACCTACCTATCAAAAATGGCAACCACATCCAGTTCTCAGTCGCATGTGTTGCGTACAAATGCACAAGCCATAAGTATCCCACTTATGCACTCGCACACCCAGGCCACCCACTCTATTTCTTCTCAACAAGAAATAGTTTTAAGTTCTCAAGGGGATATAGCACAACGTCTACCGAGTTCTCATTTAGAGAATCAAGGTATTGAAAATAGAGAACACCTACCCCAGTTCTCAACTTCATTTCATTCACAATTGAGTATAGTGCCTTATCGTTTACCGATTATTCTTCCTAGGTCACTTTTTACTGATTCTACCATCGATTGTCTTAGTGACACGATCGGAACAACCGTAGTAGCTCCGCAATCCGGACTACAAGGATCGGTTGGAAGTCCTGTCATCGACACGTCTTTGCCAACGATGAACACATGCCATGCAATTGATTCATCAGTTGTCATGAAAACGGTTAATCTAAGTGATACCGGCGTTACTAACCCAGACTTTGTGTCAAAGGAACTTTTCGACGACGCCTTAAAGGCTGTTGAAACCCATATTCTTGAGAAGGTGCAGGAGGAAGTTGGTAGTATTAAACGTCTTTTGAAAAGAAAGGATCCAATAATTGAACCTGAGCCTATCCAACATAGTCAGCAAATTCCAAACACTCAACCTGCTGATTTATCCATTGATGAGCTTAAATCTTTGCTTTTTGCAAAGTTGTTATCTTAAGCTCCGGATTCTCAGCATGATGCAGATCTTTTTACCCTTTTGCAATCCCACCAACAAAATCAACCGCCACAGACTGCTCAACCAGCAGATGTGGTTAGTGCCTCAGAGTTTAATTCTTTTAAAACTGATGTTATGTTTGCTCTATCTGAAATCAAACAGGTAGTTCAAACTTCTTGCAAAACTCAAGCAGCTATTTCTACTAGAGAACATGATCATGATCCAGATAATGATCATGAGGGGGATAAAAGGGAGAAACAGGTAGCTGCTACTGGATCTGGTGTATTAGTCATGGTGGAAGAAATGACTGAAAATGTTGAAGGTGAAAAAAGGGGAGTTGATCATGATTCTGAGCAGGATGGTCAAATAGAGATTATGTTGTATGTTGGAGAAGGTGTTGAATCGAGGGTTGAAAAGCCTAAGATTGCAACAAGACAGGAAATTCTGGAGATTACAGGTCTTCCTAATCCTGATGTTATAGCTCTTGAAGGAGATACTGTTGATGAAGCTGATAAAAAGTATAAGCTTTATTGGAAAATGAAAGAGGAAGATCAAAGAGATGAATTCTTGGAGCTGGAATCTGATGATGAAGTTGTTGATGTTACTGAGTTTGTTAAAAGAGCTCAAGAGATTCCAGAGAATGAAGCCAACATACTTGATGATTTATTTGAGGACAGGGACACAGAAGCTATAAATGATATGTTCGCTCAGAGTACACTTGAGGGATTACATTTAAGTCATGTTCATGAGAGTGTTCCTGAACCAAGTATTGTTGTAGTTCAATCTGTTCCGTCATTCAGTGAGTTTTGTTCTCATCCCAGTGTTGTTCAATCTGAAGTTGCTGAACATAATGTTAATTTGAATGTTGAATCATCTGTTAATCCTTATTCTGATGTTCATATGCCTGATACTCATGTTTCTGATACTCATATGGAAGAAGAGTTGCCATACCAGAGAAAATCTGGAAGTCCAGTTCATCAAAAGGAGTTTGTTAAAGAACCACCTATGGTGCCAAAGTTTCCTCAAGCTGAAGAAGGTCCTTCAGATAAACTAGCAGAGGGTTCTACTCCATTTACAGGATATGATGAAGTTGGTATGTCTATGCAAGAGATTAAAAAAATCAGAATAATGTTAAGAGTTTCTTACTTTGAATAAGGTGTTAAGATTTTTGTGAGCTATATAAGACAGTTGGATCAAGCTCAACTTCTGGGAATTCAAGACAAGTCACCAGAATACCAGAAGGATTACATCAAGTTGTTGCGAGTAAGGAGTCAAACTCAAAAATAAGTCAGGATCAAGCATGAAATTATGCAAGTTTATTTTGTTAACATGAAGAGGTACAATAGCATATGGTATCCTCAGTTTGAAGTTCAGAGAAAGAACTTATCTACTTATACTTTCAGTGAAGCTGATTTTCCTAACATAAACTTTTGGGATAAAGAGTTTATGTATCATGACTTCAGAAGTAGAACTATCAGACATCCTGATATTGTGTTTGCTTTGGATTGCATCAAGAGATTTATCCGAAGGCATATCTATCATACGTATCTGTATGATTTCCAGCTTGGTATTGAAACTAACCAAAGAAGGGTTAATTTGCTTACACCTGACATGACTCATCCTCTACTTGAAGAAATTCCACTCTGCACAGTATTGACAGAGCCATAACTTGGTGTTGTGTATGAGAATGAATTTAAAAAGGAGAAGAGATTTATGAGAGCAGCTGAAGTTGCTAAGTATTCTGATGGAACTCTGAAAGATGTCTTGGAAAAGCTAGAAGAAAAGTATGAGGAAAGTGAGAAGCAAAGGTTAGCTGAAAATGATCATATGCCTACAATGCAAAGGATTTGTACTGAAGATGTCATAGAGATAATCAAGGACAGAATCAGATTCAGGCAGGCAATCAGAAGGTTTGAGGGATATCTGGGTTTGAGAAGAACAAGCATGAAAAGATGGAATAGGTGAAGTTTTTCAAATTGTTCAAAAAGGGGGAGAATGTTAGAATAGAATTTTGAGTCAATTTGTTAAGTAGTGTTGTCTTTTATATGTAGCTTGTGTAGTAGTCAAGGTTGTGTTTGACCCTATATAAAGCATATCCTTTTGTCTTGTTTTGAGTAAGTAAGTAAGTAAGTAGTGAGTAATGTGTAAGTCTGTCATTGTAACCTTTCAATGTTAGATCAATGAATACGACATTTGTGATTTTTCCTCTCATCTTATTCTTTGATTGTTAATTCATATTATGAATGATTGCTTGATTTCTGGGATCACAATCACTTCCTGTTCCACCTCGAAAATCTACTCAACTAACTTATACGGGTAGCCAACAGTCTTCTGGATCTGGGCATAAACCTTCTAATGATATCTCGCCTTCTCATATTAACGTGCAAGAATATGAGAATATGGCATCTCAAGATGTTCTAGATAAAGGCCCAACAATATGTTGTTTTACTATCTAGATTTGTTTTATCGTAGAGTTGAGCCTTATGTTGTATATATGCCTCGTAATTTTGCAGACGGTAGAATGCATACTGGCGTATCTAGATCTGAGAAACGTTGTTTCATGCGGTAAAATTTATTTTTCATCAGAGAAGCAAAAAATACATGGAGTTGATCTTGACGATGATTGCTATAGAGTCTCAATCGATGAACTCGTAAAGCCGACTGCTTTTTTACCAATAAAAGATAGTGAGCACAAAACGGTAGGGGATGCAATTGATAGTTTCGTGGCTTGGCCAAAAAGCCTTGTCATACCAGACTCAAAGGTTAGTGGCTTATCTACTTTTCTTTAGTCATTAAATTTTCTTCTCATATACGATCTACCTATTATAAACCATAAAAATAGCTCTTTTTATTGGGTTTTACTCCCTCCGTCCCAAAATAAGTGTCCACAATTGACTTGGCACATAGTTTTAGACATGCATAATTAATACACATTTTTGTTACCAAATGACATCTTTACCCTTATTTAATTATTCTCTCTCTCCACAACTCTTCTATATTTGTGCATTAATTAAGGGTAAATGTGAGAATTTAGTTATCTACTTTTTTAAAGTGGACACTTATTTTGGGACAAACATAAATAGAAATGTGGACACTTATTTTGGGACGGAGGGAGTATTATTTAAGTTCTAAATTTGACATGGTTTAGCATTAGCCATCTTTGACTATGAGACCATATATAGTTTCAACATCAAGAATTATGTTTAACTGTTTATATAGTTTATGTAGGCTACATTCTTTTTATTTTTGTACTTGATTACATATGGATCTTTATTTCAAGCTACAAGTATAATAAATGCAAATTTATTCTTGCTGCAAGTACCAGAGCCAACTTCTAATCAACATGATGAGAAACAAAATCCTAAGAAGAGAAATAAAACCTATATCAGTGTCAACGAGTTACAAAAGCCGAAGCATACAAGGAGTAACTTTAAGAAACAAAAATCTACTATATTAGAGAACTAGTTGAGATAAGTTTGTTACCGGTGTTTTTATACTTTATTCATATGACCATTAATATGTTTGTTTGATGTTTTTCAAATAATTATTATATTGAACTTTTTAAAAAGAGATATTTATTATTTTTCCACGCATTATTAAAACTGTTGCCAAATATTATCATTGTCGTGGTCAATTACTATAATGATCATATCATATTCAATTTAAATTGTTACTATAAATAGTTTATGGCTATTGTCACACATTAAGTTATTTTGTGTGACCAAAAGGAAAAAAATAGCCATGGTAATTAAAATTCAACATAACCATACATCATGATACGGTCACGTTTACTATAAAATTTGTGACTAAAACTAGTTTATCGTTATGATTTTGATTATTTTATGTGACAAAAAGGTGACCAACGGCCACGGTTTTAACAATTAGTGTAAGCATATGTCACGAATTAGCCACGGTTGATATGAAATTTTCGTGGTTATAAGTAGTTTATGGCCATGATTTTAATTATTTCATGTAACTAAAAGGTAATCAGTAGTCACGGTTTTAACAATTAAGCGTTACCATGTCATTAAAGAGTAACGGTTAATATAAAATTGTGTGGCTATAAATAATATATGATCACAATTTTAGCTATTTCATGTAACCAAAAGGCTACCAATAGCCACGGTTTTTAACAAGTCATCGTAACCGTATGTTATGAAATGACCATGGTTAATATAAAATTTGTGTGACAATAAATAGTATATGATCACAATATTAGCTATTTCGGGTAACCAAAAAGCTACCAATAGCCACGGTTTTTAACAATTCAACGTAACCATATGTCATGAAAGGGTCACGATTGATGTAAAATTTGCATGGCTATAAGTAGTTTACGGTCACGGTTTTCATTAACTCATGTGACCAAAAGTTATTCAATAGCCACATTACTAACAATTTAGTATAACAAAATGTTATCAATTGACAATGGTTAATATAAAAATTGTGTGGCAAAAACTGATTTATCGCTATGGTTTTAGTTGGTTCGTGTGACCAAAAGGTAACTAATGGCCACACTTCAAAAGTTTAAGTGTAACCATATGTCATGAAATGCATGGCGATAAGTTGTTTATGGCTACGTGTTTAGTTATTTTGTATGACCAGAAAGTAACCAATAGCCATGGTTCTAAAATTTATGGTAACTATATGTTATGAATTGGTCACGGTTAATATAAATTTGCGTGACGATAAATAGTTTAGGCCCACGTTAAAACAAATATACGTGATTATAGGGTGATCATCGGCCACCTTAAAAGCAAATTGTGTGGCCATAAATAGTTTGTTGCCATGGTTTTCTTTATTTTGTTTGACCAAATGTTAGCTAATGACCTCGTTTAACGTGATTTTGTGTGGCAATAAATAGTTTATTGCCACGGTTAAAGTAAAAATGCTCTAGTACCTTAAATATTAGATATGTTTATAGCCACAGTTTTTAGGCTATGACTATGGTTTTTATTTGATATGTTGGCACATTTTAAACGCGGCGAAAAGGTATCAATGGTCACACAAGAATAGGCTACAGTTTGATTGGAAAAAAAAATTGTGGCCAAAGGCCTATGGCCATGGTTTTTAACCGTGGCAAATGTGAGTTCTTGTACTAGTGAAGTTTTAATGATGGAAATTTAGGAATGTTGGTATGGAAGGCGGGAAAGAAATGGATAAATAGATGGAATGTATATATCACCTTCATCGATATGTAAATCAACGACTTAGGGAGGTGGGGATATGAATATTATCCTCTCTAATCATTTAAAGGATGGAAGTTTTTTCAAGGCTCAAAGTGAGAAACAAGAAAAAGGGACAACAGAGATGGTGTTTGAATCAAGAACAAATTGTAATGACATTAAGGTAAGAATCCCTATAACTCTTGAATTGATGTTACATCGATGAGTATGATCTATATCCTTGTTCATTAAATTGATTAGTGTAACACCCTAAAAATGGAGTTAATTTAAACCTGAATAAATGTGGAAAAGACATCCTATAAATAAAGTAAATCACCCTAAAGAGGGAAAAAAGTAAGGCATTTACAAACCCAAGATGAATTAAGGGATATAAATCAACAACCTATTAATCTAAATTAAATTAATTCAGATTACAGACGGGTGTCGCTATCCTTCCAAAATAATTCCTAACAAAACAAAGTACGCCGGTATATACTTCTCCAAAAATGGTAACTCTCGACCACTTGGTCATCCACTCAATCCCGAAAAGCCCTGCCGCTAAGATGATCTGTCATACATGTCAATTTAAGAAAAAAGTGTTAGGCTAAAGCCTAGTGAGAACAAACATTTAATAGCCGAAAATACAAAATCATTTGGAATATCATTTGAGGTAACATAAAGCTTAATCAACACAATAGGAAAACCATTAATAATAATAGCACATTATAAATTAACACCAATTGTCTTTGTGAGCTCAACTCCTTCTATTCTTGAGATGTTCCAAAACGGGAACTTATGCACAATGGAATTACATCTTACTACCAATGGGACGATGCACGACCATATAGGCCCACACCTTACTTACCATGGTGACCTGATGCTTATTCCATGCCAAAATAGTGGACTCGATGTCTAAAATCAAGACACTATGACCACCATGCCTATGGATCCATTGCACTAAGACCAAACCACCTAAATCAAATACACCACACTTAAGTATAACAAGTTACACCAAATTATACCCAAAAATCAACTTATGACATTGGTGCCTTGACTTCCAATCATCTTGGTAAGAAATCTTCTAGAACCAAGACATATCAAATACTCGTCTCGAATCTTGCATACAATAATAGGAAATCATAGTACACAAACTTTGACATAAAATATTAGATCTCATCAAAACCCTAAATTCAGTTTGTATTTATCAAAACTTCATAAATGCAAGATAATAGAAATAAAAACTTGTAAGAAGCATCCATAGTCATAAAACCCATTTCAATCCCTTTTAAACACATTAGTCAAGACCAAACCCTAAAACCCCCAAAATTAGGTTTTAGGTCAAGATTTGTTAAATCAACATCACATAGGTTAGAACATGTGAAAAGGTTCAAAATACAAAGAATTTAACATGTATGAAGTTTTAAGAATGTGTATGAACTCACAAGTTAGGTTTGTAATAAAAAGTAGAAATCTTAGCAAGAAACTTGATGGAGAAAATGAGAGGAGACTCCTTAAGGTTGCTAATCCACCCTAGGCTTGATGGTGGAAAAGATCTCACAAGAATCCAAGCTTTCAAGTCTTAAATGCTTCCAAATCAGTCATAAATGCACAAAGTCATTTGGGAGAGAAAGTGGGAAGAGGTTGTGGTTTTGAAAATGAAATGGGGTTGAAAAAACGTATTTAATGCACTTTGGTGCCCGACGGTGATAGTGTCAGGCGAGAGTGACATTTTGTCACAATCGCCGACTTAATGAAAGGGTCACCCCTGCTTGCGGTATATTTTCAGCGATAATACCCCACGAGAGTGAACTTTGTCACAAGCGAGGGTATAGTCGCCCGGTTCACTTTATCCTCGGTACAAAGACTGCGACAGTGCCCCGCGAGAGTGGCCTATGTTACAATCGCGGGCATAGTCGCCCTGGGCGTATCAAAGCTCGAAAATCCAACTTTTCATTCCGAAGTGTTTTTGATCTAAAACTCAAACTTACTAATAAGACTCAATAAAAATTATAAATTAGATTAATTAGAGAGGTGTACGGTAGGGACATACCAAAATCACGGGTGTTACAATCCTACCCCACTTGGAAACGTTTTCGTCAGTTAACTCTTCATTAAGTGAATAGATGAGGATACCTTCGGTTCATATCTTCTTCGGCTTCCCAAGTCATGTTGGCTCCACGATGGTACTTCCATTGAACCTTGACCATCGTGACCTCCTTGTGACGAAGTTTTTTTGTCTTCTTCTCCAAAATCGCATTGGGTTCCTCAACACAACGGTTTCCCTCATCCACTCTATTCTTCGAGAGGGGAATGTCACTTTTTCCTTCCACTAGACACTTACGAAGGTAACAAATGTGGAATGTGTTGTGAATTCCACTCATTTTCGGGGGAAGGTCTAATTGGTAGGCTTGGAGCCCCACACGCTTAATCACAGAGAACGGTCCAAGGAAATGGAGACTCAACTTCCATCGTTTCCCGAACCTTATTATACTCTTCAATAGAGATACCTTCAACATTAGTTGATCTTCTACCTGGAATTCCATCGGTCGCCTCTTCTTGTCATCATAACTCTTTTGCCGATCTTGTGTCGCCTTCAATCATTTTCAAATGCCCTTAACCTTATTGGTCGTTTCTTGAACAATTTCAGGGCCTACAAACTACTTTTCACCCACCTCTACACTTCCGCCCGTACAAGGATTCAAACGGCGCCATACCAATACTCGAGTGGTAGCTATTGTTTTATGCGAACTCCACCAAAGGTAGGTGGGAGTCCCAACTACCCTTGAATTCAATCAGACAAGATCTTAACATGTCTTCAAGTGTTTGAATCGTCCGCTCGCTTTGGCCGTTGGTTTGGGGATGGTAGGCCATACTCAGTTTGTCCATCCGAGACAATGGAAAAAGGCACACTGTGCCTAGATACCACCTTATCGATATACAACTTCGCAAGTTTGTCCATCGGCAATGTTTCCCGCATGGCAAGAAATGGGCTGTTAGAGCTTGTTTGAATCAATTTATAGTTTGTTTGACCTTTTCATTTTGTAAGTATTGTATGAGGTCAAGGCTTGTTTGACCCATATAAATACATGTTTTTTTGTTCTTGTCTTATGTTTAAGTCATTGTACGCATTCCTTCCAAGTTTTGTAAATTTTGTCTTCAAGAGATATATGACTAAAGACTTGTGACTACTTTCTCTCTCTAGATTCTTGTTAATCTTTGCTTAATCTTTGAATGTTAAATGCTTGAATCTGGAATCACAATTAGTATCAGAACTGAATCAGATTAATTGGAAAGATCTACATTCATCAATCAAGAAGAATTTGATCCCAAGATCAAGAAATTCACTGTTCATTTTCAAGAACTCGCAAGTTACTGTTCCATTGATCATTTTTGAGATCTTGTGTTGTTTTTTTATGTTAGATTAATTGCACTGTATTCGATTAGTGATTTAAATCAATTGTCATTCACATTGTAATCACTAATTCACATAATTTTAGTGTCAATTGTTCAATTTTTGTAAACTTTTTGAGTTCATGTTCTACACACTATAATCTGTCGATTTATGATAATCATGTCTATTCTTGGTGGAATTGATTGTCAAGGGTTGTTCACGATCATATTTTGAACAAATTCACAAAGTTTCTTGAGCAAATTCAAAGGATTTGGTGGAAATTAGTGGAAATTCAGGTCGAAAAGTTCGTGATCTGAAGAACTCGCATGATTGATGAAGAACTCGCATGATTGATGAAGAACTCGCATCTCACTGAATTGTGAAATTTGCTAAGTCAGGAATTCGTATCACACTATATGCGAAAAGATGGAATTCGCATAGTGTTATGTACGAGAAGCTTAAATTCGCATCCTTCATCATACGAATTGCAGGGTTTCACATCAAGTTTCATACGAAAAGTTGAACATTTGCATCAAGAAGTGAAAATTTTTCTAAGTCTAGAATCCGCGTCGATACGAAAAGTTTGGAAGTGAAAAATCGACTAAGGGAGGAATTCGCATCATACTGAGAGTTGTGCGAAAGTTCAAGTTTTTGGAAGTTGAAAAATCAACTAAGTCCAGAACTCGCATCCTACTACGTGTGAAAAGTAGGAACTCGCATCCTACTACGTACGAATAATTAGAACTCACATCTAACTTCGTGCGAAAAGTGAAGATTTCTCATCCCTTGGTGTGCGAATTGTTTGTTTCTGCGTATTTTTTTTCTTGGTGTGCGAATTGCTTGATTGTGTGCGAATTTTCTTTCACTGTGGTGTACGAGTTTTACACTTAGAATACTTTTGAGTATTCTTCTGATAATTTTTCAAAGTTTATCTTTCTGGTTATCTAACTAACGATCATTTCAAGCATTATTTTAGATAAATTTTCACAATGCCTTACATTGATGAAAAGGGAAACACTATTCTCTCAAACAGAGATTGTGTTATGGCATACATGCTTGAGATACCAAAGATTGAAGCTGAAAATGAAAAGCTTAAACTTCAGAATGCATAGTTGAAAGCTGAGAATGCTGAGCTAAATGTCAAAATGAAGAAAGCTGAAAAGCAGGTATCCACATACTAGGTAAAAGGAGCTGAATGGATTAAGAAGTTTGAAGAGAGAAGCAAGATAGAAAAATATGATCTAGAGAAAACTTTCAAACTGAGATTATCTGATCTTTCAAAGAAAGCTGAAAAAGAAAAGAAAGATTTATAAATCAGATGTGTAAAACTTTCTAAGCAGGTTTCTGAATTTGAAAAGATCTTAATCACCGAAAGAGATATCTTTGAAAAAGAAAAGAAAATTACTGAAAAGAAAAATACTGCTCTTTTCAAAGAAATTTCAGGGAAAAATAATAGCTTAGAAAAGGATTTTGAATTAGAATGAAAAGTTTTTGAAGCTGAGATTTCAAAACTAACCAACAAGTTTGTTGCTTTATCTTCAGATATTCTAAAGGACAAAAGAGTAAATCTGATCTGCAAAGCAAGTTTGATAAGCTTTGTAATGAAAAATCAAAATTAACTGATAAGATCAAACAACTGGAAATAGCTAATGCTAAGTTTATCTGATAAAATAATAGCTTATACAACTGACTTATCTTCTAATGATGATTATTCAGCTGAATCAGTTTGTTCTTTTCAATATGTTTCCAGTCTTTTTCAGAAAATGGCTTTCAAGAAAAAGGATGTTAAATCAAAAGTCTTGAAACCAGATCAGATTAAAACTCCAAGTTCATTTTATGTTAAATCTGTTGATAAACAAGCTGCTTATTTTTCAAAATCTGGAAAGAAAGCATATGAGAAAGAAAAGATGATTTGGGTTGTTAAGGGATCTCCAGAAGTTGATAAGTATAAGAACTCAAGTGCATAAGATTCAAAGGTAAACAAGAACAAATCTTCTACAGGTAAATCTTTGACTATGCCTGATTATATCCAGTCTACAAATCACTTAATCAGGTTAGCTAAAAGAAAACTATGTTGTTCTTACTGCTGCACTGATAATTTTATTCATAAATCACATATCAACTGGTATGGTTCTTACAAAGTAAATTTTTATGATACTGCACTTCACAGAGGTGGAAACCAATCAAAGAAATTTTCACATACGAACAAAGAAGGACCCAAATTCACCTGGGTACCAAAACCTGTTAAACCTGTGGTACAGGAATCAACACTCAAGAGGGAGTGAATGAGGAATGACTTCTGAACACAACAGTTCAGGACTCGGTCTTCAAAGTCAAATTTGACTTCAAATCACATCAGATTAGGACTCATACTTCAAAGATTTCTTCTGAAAGTATTATTTGATTGTCATATCTTTTCAAAGGGAATATTTCTTGTTTTTTGAATAATTTGGGAGTTGTTATATCTTTGATAAATCATATTTTGGAATAGATTATAAAAGTCTTATTTCAAGAACACTGAATGGGTTAAGTAAATGCAGGCATGAAGGGGGAGCATATCTATACAAATCCTAAAAATCCATCTCAAGTCAAGGGGGAGCAACAAGATGTCAAATCAAGAAGGAACAAATTAGAGATAAAATGAAGGGGGAGCTATACTGAGATCACAGTTCTAAGTGGAGCACATTCAAAAAGGGAGTAAGTGTGTGTGTGTAAATATTTTGGGAAATAAAATTGAGCTTAAAATGTCCATTTTTGTAAAGTTTTCTTTTTAAGAAAGTTTCTATTTCTGGAAATTTTGGAAAAAGTTTCTAATTTTTGGCAAATTTCCCTATTTTGAATGTTTTTGAAAACTTTGGAAATTTTGCTAAGTCCAAAATTCGCACACAGTGGTATGCGAATTCTAGGATTTCGCACCCTGTGACATGCGAATTTGACGATTTCGCATCCCTTGGTATGCGAATTCTTACTTCTCGCATCCTTCTTCATGCGAAAAGTTAAAACTCGCATCCTTTGCTATGCGAATTGTTTTCTTAGGCAAAAAAGTCGCATATTGTGCCATGCGAATTCTCACACACATTTGTCTATTCTTTGAAGACAAATTCGTTTCTCAAGCCATGCGAAAAGTTGGTTGCCAATCAACTCGTGCCACGTGTCATATTCATTCTCGAGTATAAATATTCAAACATTCTCAGACTTAATCACTTATCAAAATTCTTGGCTTTTTGTATCTTCCTTGTACATAGAACTCTTAAACCCTTCCTAGCGACTTCTTCGATTCTCAGATTTTGATCATTCGATTTCTTGACTCAAAGGTTGTTTCTTGTTTTATTTTGATTTGTTATTGTTATTATTGTTCTTGTCTTTTGATTCTTGCAGGTTTACCCTAACTGGATTTGGATATTAGGTTTTAGGATTTGCTATTGTGTTTTGGATTGTTCATCTTCTTCGAACTGGAACTGAGAACATTTGAAATTTTAAATCTCGATTTCTTTTCTTTATTATTAAAATTGAAACCTAAGTAACATTAAGATGAATAAATAGAACCCTGAATAAGAAATCTTTTGGACTAAATCGAACTATTTTGGATTTGTAATTAGATTTGGGTTTTCGACCCTTTGTCTGAAATTCTTGGTGTTCATATTGTTCTTGAACAAAAATCATTAATTGATGATTAAAATGTACTTCAATCCCAAATTAAATGGTTAATCTTGTTCTAAATTCATAATCGAACCATAATGTTAACAAATTTTGGGTTTATCATCAAAATCATCAATTTTGAAATTTGGGTTACTATGTTGTTCATAAGTTTTGATGATGTTCATATGAATGTTCTTGGTGTTCTTGCTTAACACTTAGAAAAATTTCAAGATTTGAAATTGTGAATTTTCAGTGTTCCATACGAATTGTTTTTGATGTTCATGTTTCATACGAATTATGTTCTTCAATGTAAATTTTTTTCAAATTTAGGAATTCACATATCCTTTCATGCGAATTCTGAGTTTTTTGTGTTAATTCCTTTCAAGTGAAGAATTCGCATCCTTGTTCATGTAAATTCCATACTTAGTGATTATTTTTTGAGAAAAGTTTTCCAAAATAAAAGTTTGGTTTTTAACTGACATATTGGACATCTGTCCATATCTTTTATGGTTTCAGGTACTCAATGGCTGAGAATCAATCTGTTGATCAGCAAGTACACATGGATGAGAATTCATCACCTAAAACATCCAAGGAACATCCAATGCCATCATCTAGATCTGACTACCAATTTGAACCTGGTGTCAATCTTGATCTGATTCTTATCACTCCATCAGAAGTGAAACCACAAGCACCCAATAATCAATATGTGGAATTCAAGATGTTCTGAGCATACTGCAAAATCATCCGCTGAGATATGCACTGACAATCTATGGAACTGTTCCAGAATTCTATGTCCAGCAAGCATGGAAAACCATTAAAGTCACAACAAACAGAGTTGGAAATGAAAGGAATCCTCAGTTTGAACTTCAAATTGATTACTTTATATCTATTCTGAATTATCAAAGATTCTGATACATTCTGAATCTACCTGAAGTTAATGAGAGAGAGGGAAGAGTTTCTTATGATGATTTTCCTACTGATACTGAAATATTTCAAGAAATCAGGAATATGGGATATGTTGGTCAACTTACCCAAGTTAACCATTTCAAGAAGAACAATTTGCCACCGTTCTACTATACTCTTTTCTCAGTGATCAATCGGTGCCTCACTGCAAAAGTTCATAGATCTGACAATGCCAGCATACACATCCTAAATGTGTTTCATGCTATTGTGTATGATCTTCATGTTGACTATGATGTCATATTCTAGACTAAGCTTTATGAAAGAGTGCTTTCAAAGAAGTCATCTAAAGCACCAAACTATGTGCCTTATCAGAGGTTCTTCACAATTATTGTCAGAAGCATGCACAAAAGCAACAAAGACATTCCAAGGAGACAATATCATCCAGTTCCACCAGTAAATGTGATGAGATTCTTAATGAAGCAAAAGAAGGAATTCAACTATTCTATGCCAATTCCTGAAGGACTACTTGACTACGCTGATCTAGAATCCGAATGTGTGATGTCTTATAGAGATTCTATGGGACAACCAGGACCGGTTGCCCCAACCCCAGGCTCAATCCCTAGGAGAGTGGAGTCTGTGAGAGTTCTTGTTACCCAGGGGGTACAAGAACGGGGGGGTGAAGAGAAAAAATTCAGAGACGGGTATTGGTGGGGGTTAGAGACCTAGACTAGAGGATTTATGGTATCAGGTTATTGCCTAAATTTCAGTGACACCTCCGGCCAATGAAAGTTAAGGCTATGAAAAAGAGTCGAATCCGACAACTGAAGCTGATGAAGAAATTCCTTCTGCTACCAGTGAAAATGATGGTGCTAATGATGATGATGATAGTTATGGACATGATACTATTCAAATTGATCAAGGTGGTGTTGGTATACAAGCTGATGATACTGAACTGGATGATATTTTTGATGTTGATATGATAATGGATCTCGATACAACTCTAAGAAATGTTGTAGGAGAAATAAGGAGTAATGAGGGAGCTCTAGTTGAAAATTTGAATGAGAGGATGAGTGTGATGGAAAGAAAAGAATATGGTGAGAGAGTGTGCAACCTAACCAACCATTCCCAAAGGGCAGCCACATCTACCACTTCACCGCATGTGTTGCGAGAAAGTGTTGAACAAGTCATAAGTAGCCCACCTATGAATTTGCACACCCCATCCACCTACTCTATCTCCTCTCAACAGAAGTTAGTTTCATTACAACACGGGGATATTTCACAAAATCTACCTGGTTCTCATTCAGAGACCACATGTATTGAAACCAGACAACAACAACCCAATTCTCAATTCCTTTATGTGCACAATCGAGTTTAGAGCCTTTTGAATTTCTTTTGGTTATTCCTAGGTCACACTTTGATACATCTTTTGTCAGCAGTCTTAGTGACCTAACCGGAACTACAAGGACTGGGTGGAAGTACTGTCATAGATAATATCACGCCAACTATTAATACAGGCCATGCGGTTGCTTCGTCAACTGTCATGACAACGGAAAGTCTACGTGACTCCGGTGTTAGTTTACCAGTCTTTGTGACGTAGGAAGCTCTCAACGACACCTTAAAGGTTGTTGAAACGAAGTTGATGGAAAAGATTGAGGAGGAAATTGGTGGAGTTAAGAGATTGTTAAAGGGAAAGGAACCAGCAGTTGAGTCTGAGCCTATAAGCCAAGTTCAACCTACACCTCAGTCAACTCAACCAGTAGATATGTCAATAGATGAGCTTAAATCATTGTTTTTTTCAAAGTTCTTATCTCAAGCTTCAGAAAATCAAACCGATGCAAATCTTTTGTCTATTCTGCAATCCTAATACCAAACACAAACACCATCATCTGTGCAACCATCAGATGTGGTTAGAGCCTCAGAATTTAATTCTTTCAAAGATGATGTTTTGTATGCCTTGTCTGATCTTACCAAGGTTGTGCAAACTTCATGAAAAACCCAAGCGTCTGTTTCCAAATCAAGGCATGATCATGATTCGGATCATGACCATGAGGGGGAGATGAGACATAAACAAAGTGCTGATGTAGATGTTGTTGCTGGATTGGTTGTTGAATCACAGGATGATGTTGAAATTAATCATGGTAATATGATTAATGATCAAAATGAATGTAGAGAGCTTGTTCTATACGTTGATTCGGAAGTAGAACCAAGGGTTGCAAAGCCTAAGATTGCTACAAGATCTGAAATTTTGGAGATTACATGAATGGAATCTGTAGATATTATTGACTTATATTCAGATGATGAAGAAGAAGCTTTTGAGAAGTATGCAAAATTTTGGAAAGTAAAGGAGGAGGAAAAAGAAAACCTCATGGAAGGATCAAATGATGAAAATGTACAAGATGATGTTATTCCTGATGGTGAAGAGAATGTTTTGGATACTCTGCTGGAGGAAAACAGAGATTCTGATGCTTTACAAGCAATTTATGAGCAGGGTAATACAGAAGACATTCATCTTAGTCCTGTACACAATGAAGTTCCTGAAGCAACTAATGATGTCCCCGTATTTCCTTTGTTCATAGAGTTCAACTTTCCTGATGTTTCTGAAGTTCCTGTCAGTCAAAGTCAGCAAAGCCTTGTTAGAATTCCTAGCCCTATTCAAGATGATCCACCTGTGCAAGATGTTTAGAATGAACATGAGGTTGAGAAACCAGATGATGAGACTCTTCATGGACCTATAATGCTAGATCAAGGTGAAGCAGGTCCTTCAAATGCTCCTGAGGCACCTCTTGTGCCTACTGAAGCTGAATTGAGGCACATGAGACATGCTATCAGAGTTCCTTTCTTGGAAGAGCAAATGAAGAAGGTGTTTGTTCACAGAGTTAGACTGATGGACAAGTATAAGGTTTTGGGGGTTTCTGATCAACCGAAAGAGTATCAAGAAGAATATACCAGTATCATTAACTATCTGAGACAGACTGAACGTGCTGTGAAAAACAAGTCCGGAATTGTCACTGTTAAAGAAGTTAGACTGAAGAAGTTTTTCAGATTCTGGTATCCTGAGTTTCTTGTTCAAAGAAGGGATATGTCTGAATGCATTTTTACTGAAGCAGACTTTAATTTTCTGAATATTGATGACCTCGAGCACATGTATCATCTGTTCAGAACTATGGCTATCAGAAAGGGGAATATTATCTTTGCCTTGGAAGCTATTAAAAGGTTCATGAGGAGGCATATCTTCTATACTTACTGCTATGAGTTTTAGTTGGGCATTGAGACAAATAAGAAAAAGTCAACATGGTGAAGCCAAATCTGACTCTTTCTGATATTGATAACTCTGATGTGTTCACTATGCTTGAAGAACCTGAGTTGGGGGTAGTCTACAAGAATAATAAGAATGAGAAGAAGTTTTTTCAGAGTATCTGAGATTGCAAAGTTCTCTGATGGAACTCTCAAGGTGATTATACTACAACTTGACTCAAGGTATAAAGAAAGTGAAACACAGAGACAACAAGGTGGAGAGCATTTGCCAAGAAGAGTTAAGTTTGCGATGCTTAGGATTCTTGAAGCTATTGATGACATAATTGACTTCAGAAGAGGCATAAGGAGGTTTGAATCGCTTTTGGGAATCAGTGATAACCATGTCAGGAGATTTACAAATTGATCCAAAAGGGGGAGATTGTTAGAGCTTGTTTGAATAAATTTGTAGTTTGTTTGACCTTTTCATGTTGTAAGTATTGTATGAGGTCAAGGCTTGTTTGACCCATATAAATACATGTTCTTTTGTTCTTGTCTTGTGTGTAAGTCATTGTACGCATTACTTCCAAGTCTTGTAACTTTTGTCTTCAAGAGATATATGACAAAAGACTTGTGACTACTTTCTCTCTCTAGATTCTTGTTAATCTTTGCTTAATGTTTGAATGTTAAATGCTTGAATCTGGAATCACATGAGCGCTCTTGGTCAGTCGGTCAATGATCACCCAAATTGTGTCGTGACCTTTTAAGGTTTTTGACAACTTTGTCATGAAGTCCATGGTGATATGTTCCCATTTCCACTCGAGGATCTTTAGGGATTGAAGACTTCCATAAGGTCGTTGATGCTTGGATTTGACTTACAAGCAAGTCACACATCGATCCACATAGCACGCCACATCAAGTTTTATAATCGGCCACCAATAATGTAGCTTTAGGTCTCTATACATCTTTATACTCCCCGGGTGAATGGAATACATTGACTTATGGGGTCTTCAAGAAGAAGTTCCCGATTGCCCCCAACCTTTGGCACTCAAACTCGTCCATTGAATAGTTTTACCCCAAGACCATCTTCTGTCAAGAGTAAATGTTGCTTTACCATAACCTCCTCCTTGAGATTCTCATCCAATAAAGCTTCGACTTTTGACGTTTTAATCCGCTCGACGAGAGATGAAACCAACTCAATTCTTAAAAAGGTGGCTCAAGAACTTCCCCCATATTCCTTTCGAATCAAAGCATCGGCTACTACGTGTGCCTTACCTGGAGAGCATCTCACAGTCGTAATCCTTCAACAGTTCCAACCACCTTCTTTGTCTCATATTCAATTCCTTCTGATCGAAGATATGTTTCAGACTCTTGTGGTCCGTATAGAGTGTACACTTCGTGCCGTAGAGGTAGTGCTGCCATAATTTCAAGGCAAACACTACCGCCTCCAACTCCAAATCATGGGTAGGATAGTTAATTTCGTGCACTTTGAGTTATCTTGAAGCGTAGGCGATCATCTTGTTCCTTTGCATTAATACACATCCTAAACCCATCTTCAAAGCGTCACTAACACCACAAAATCTTTCGATCCTTTGGGTAGAGAGAAGATTGGATCTTTGCAAAGTTTTCTTTTGTAGGGTTCGAAACACCTTCTCTTATTTCTTGGTACACATGAACTTCACATTCTTTCGTGTTAGGGCTGTCAAGGATGAGGCTATCTTGGAGAAATATTGAATAAATATCCGGTAATATCCCGCCAATCCTAGAAAACTTTGGATTTCCTACGGACTCTTTGGAGGTTCACAGTTCATCATGGCCTCGATCTTTGAGGGATCCACCTTCACTTCTTCTTTGGTGACTAAGTGCAAGAATTGCACTTCTTGAAGCCAGAAGTCACACTTTGAGAATTTAGCATACAACTTTTCCAGTCTAAGTATCTCTAGGACTTCTCGGAGGTGTTGCTCGTGATCTGCCTCGTCCTTGGAGTACACGAGTATGTCATCAATGAACACTATTACCGACTTGTGAAGGAATGGTGGGCATACTTGGTTCATCAAGTCTATGAACACCTCCAGTGCGTTAGTCAATCCAAACGACATTACCAAGAACTCGTAATGGTTGTACCTCGTTCTGAAAGACGTCTTTAGAATATCGCCATCCTTCACTCGTACTTGGTGGTATCCTGATCGCAGATCGATCTTGGAGAAACACTCCGCTCCTTGGAATGGTCGAATAAGTAGTCGATCCTTGGAAGCGGGTAATTATTTTTCATGGTTGCTTTATTTAACTCTCTGTAGTCTATGCACATTCTTATAGTGCCATTCTTCTTCTTTACAAAGAGGATCGGTGCTCCCCAAGGTGGCGAGCTCGGTTTCACAAGCCCTTTCTCTAGAATGCGCCATCATTTCTTGCATCTCCGATGGAGCTAGATGATAGGGTGCCCTAGTAATGGGAGCCGCTCCTGGTATCAAGTCTATCTTGAACTCCACCTGACGATCGGGTGGTAAACCAGGAAAATCGTTCGGAAATACGTCTTGAAATTTGTTTACCACCTTCACATCTTCAAGTTTCCTCTTCTCGAGTTTAGTATCGATCACATAATCCAAGTAAGACGGACATCCCTTCACCATGCATTACGTGCTTTCTCCATGGAGATGATAGCCATATCTCCCTCCCTTTTCTCACCATAAACAATCACCACTTCCTTCGTCGAGATAGGGAGTCAGATTAATTTCTTGGAACATACAATCTCGGCTCGATTCTCTGCTAGCCAGTCCATTCCGACCACTATGTCGAACCCACCAATTATCATGGGCATCAAGTCGATTGAAAATTCTTTCCCTTCGATTCCTATGGTGCAACCCTTCAATACGTCATGGACTAACACTTTGACCCCGTTCGCTATCTCTACCACTAATGCGTCGTCTAAGCTAGTAGTGGGCATGGAGAGTTTTTGGCAAAAAATGTTCAACACAAAAGAAAAATTTGCACCCGAGTCAAACAACACACACACAGGTACGGAGTTTAGAAGAAATGTACCCGATACCACATCGGCCGACTCCTTAGCCTCTTTGGCCAACATCTGAAAATCTCTACCTGGCTGTCTCGGAAGTTCCACTTTCTTTCCATCGCCTCCCCCCATCTTCAATTTCGGGCATTCCGCCCTAACATTCCCCGACTCCTTGCATTCGAAGCATATTTGTCCCTTGATAGGACAATCTATGAAAGCATGACCGGTCTTGACACACTTGTAGTAATTTTCGGGAACGAAGTTGCATGGTCCAAAGTGTTTGCTTCGGCACTTGGAACACCACTTAGCATCACGCCTAGGATCGGTTCCTCGTTGGTTGTTGATGAAGGTCTTGGTTTCTTTGAGGGGATGGAACTTCCCTCCCACTTCCTCTTCTCTAACTGACGGCTACCTTCCTCCTTACCATGGTTGTAGGCATCTTCCATAAGTTGGAATTCTTCGACTGCCTCACGGAGAGTGGAGGCCTTAGACACTCGAACCATTGACATCATGTCCGATGGATGGCCCTTGATTTAAGCCTTAATTTTCTCCTTCTCATTCAGGACCAGATGTCCCACCAACCCCAACTTGTCCATAAATTTTCGGTTGTACTCTTTCACCGACAAACTGCCTTTTGTCAAGTTCCGGAATTCTTCCTCTATCCGATATATCACTCTCTCATTGCAGTACTCTTCCAATACCTTCTTTTTAAAACTTGCCCAACTAAACTTGGCTAACACTGAGGCCTCTAGTGAAGTGGAGTAAACATTCCACCATGTGAGGGTCGCCCCTCAAAGCATTTGAGATCCAAAATTTGCTTTCTGACTCTTATCGCACTGACTAGTCCGGAAAGCTTGCTCCATTTCCCGGATCCAGTTAATGTAGATTATTGGGTCATCCGCACCTTTGAATTCGGGTGGCCGACAACTAAGGAAAGTCTTGAAAGAACAGGTTTTCCCTTCTTGTCTAGTATCTAAACGGTACCCCCGGATCCTGCCACCATAATGTTCTTGGTAACCATCTCAGGCCTATGGTTGTTACTGTCCTTGTCCTCCAATAGCTTTAGGAATAGTTCTTGCTGTTGGGCCATGGCCTTATTAATGACCGACGTCATCTGATCCATCATCCTCATCTCCGCCGTTACCTCTTCCACAATGGGTTCCGACTTTTCTGGATTGCGTTGGGGTATGTGCTCAATCGTTCCACCCAACACCTCCTGCAAGTGTGGAGGCACTTCCACCAAAGTCACCCGTGGTTGGTCGACCGTGGATGTCGTTGCTTCATGTTGACCATATATATATATATAGTGGGTCAATGTTTTTGTCATTGTAAGTACACATCATAGAGAATACAGATTAGAACACACCGAGATTACACACAATGTGAGAGCTTGAGAGACAAATGCACAAAATAGGTATATGAATCTATGGAGTTGTTGTAATCCTTGATATATCAATAAAGATCGATTCCTACATGTTTTAGTGTGTGATTTACTGAGTTAGGAACTGGAACAATAAGTGGTATCAGAGCTAAGTTCAAAAAAATCTACAAACCATGGCTTCGCACCCTGTGTTTCTGTTTCTCGATTGATTTTTGAGTCTTAGACTGTAATTGTGTGAATTATTGATTGTATGAGTATCGATTAGTATTATAGAATCAAATTGTAATAATTAGAAACACAATTGCACTGTAATTTTCATTCAATTTGTGATTTTTTGTAAGTTTTTGGTCATTCGAGTTTACGCACTGTATCAAGATCAAAATATATGATTGAGTCCATTTGATCGAAATTCATTGCTTGTAATAGTTTCTAGTATAGTTGGTGATCAAATTGGTGGATTTTCATATTCAGAATCAAAGGTTTGATAGGTTTTTAGATCGATTGAAGTGTTTTTGGCTCGAAAAATTGAAGAACTCGCAAGATTTAAACAATTCTCATCAAGAAATCGCATGTTGAATGGTTTTGGAAAAGCTAGGTAAAGAATTCGCATTGGCCGAGATACGAAAATCTCAGAATTCACATCGTGAAGGATACGAAACGCTCAGAACTAATGATCATTCCTAGCTCATTTTTAACAAATAGCAAAGATGTCTAAGGAACTTCTCTCGATTGGGTCACAGTCAAAACCTCATGTTCTTTCTATCGGCGAGTACCCTCAATGGAAGCGACGCATGATTCAGTTCTTAAACCACAAGAAACGGGAGTACATGAAATCAATCACTGGAGGTCCAGTCAATCTAGAGGTTACAATTCCTGGTCAGGCTGCTACGAAAACTTCTCCTGAAATTCCACTTCTCCTGAGCCTGTTTCTGAGTATTCAAATGGAGATTCTGAGGTAAGTGTCAATTCTGACAATCCTGAACTTGTTGAATCTTTACTTGCACAAATCCAGCACATGGAATCTGAATTTGAAATGTTAAAAAGTAAACTTAGTTTTGAACGACAATCAATGATGAATTTTCGAGATGAAAATGCATTATTTGAAAACTAAGATCTCGGAACTCGAAAAGGTCTTAGTTAATTTAAATTCTAAAAAGGGTGAATTCAAAATCAATTGAAGTTTGTTTCCAAGAAAGAACCAAGGCATATTGCAAGATTAAACAACTGGAAGATTTAAATTTAAAAAGAGGACAGACTGAACAAACTCTGAATCTTCTCACAAACAAACTCCAGGATGTTCGTTTTTACAATCGAAAACTGGGGTTAGGTTTGTCTGAAAATGATGTTGTAAAAAGAAAAATTCCTGCTGCTACCATCGTAGCCGCTCAAAATTTGTATAACTTTGATAAATTGGGTTTTACTGTAAAGAAGATTCCAGATATTCGAGACACATTTGTGAAAGCTGATACTCCTATATCTGAAACTCCATCAAAAGGCAAGGAAGTAATAGATGATGATAAATCTAGTTGCACTGATTCACAATCAAGTTTTAAATCAGTGGGATTTAACTATAATGATTTGAATAAGAGCTACAAAAATAAAAAAAATAGATTTTGTAGAGTTCGAATCATTATTTTACCTACCTTCTTCAACTGAATCAATCAATGAAGATAAATTCATACCTGAGACCAAATGTCAGTATGATGAGTATGAATCTGATACTGATGTTTGTGATCAGAATATCTTTTCTGAATCTATTGCTTCTGAATCTTCAAGTGGACAGAAGGTAGAAGAGTCTTCAAATGTTACGAATTCTGATAATCAATCTGAGTTTGTTGAGAACATGACTGAAGAAGTTTTTGAAGAGATGATGAATGCTTCAGATCCTGTCCTAATTTTAGATAAGCTTGAGTCTGACTCCATGATTCATCAAACATCTGATTTAGAAAAAAAAAATCAAAGATTTACAAAAGACTCTTGAAGAAGTGGAAGATGAAAATTGCGATCTTCGATTTAAACTTGATAAATCTTTAGAAGAAAATAAAGAGCTTTGTAAAGAAATAAATGATTTGAAAAATGATTTGTTTAAAAAGAACTTAAATGAACAAAAGGATTTTGATGACAAAACGTGGAATGTTAGATCGAATCCAGAGTTTGTGACTCTTGCTAAGCCTACAGTTGTTTATTCTTCCTGTTATGAATATTTGCCAAGCGTTTTCGAAAAAAATAATTAAAAAGAATTCACTCTCTAAGAAGAAGACTAATAAAGTTTCTTTTGGTGTTTCAGATCTGAATGGAAAACTGGTCAAAGGAGAATGGAGGAAGAAAGTTTGTGATAAGAAAGAGAGTGAAAATGTTTCTAAAAATGTTTATACTGTTGCTAGTAGTGATGATAGTGTTACATGCAATAGTTCTATAGCAAATAAATGTCAATTTTATGCCAATAAATGTAACATTTTTGATAAATCAAAAATCATGACATTTGCTCGTAAGAACTTTATTTGTAATCACTGTGGTGACAACTCTTTATCATTTTACTCCATTCCTCCCAAACCAAAGCATGTTAAAAGAGTTTATAAAGCTAAATCTGACTCTAACTCCTCAACACAAGACATTCACTTTTTCAAAGCTAAGTCTACTAATTCTTCAAAGAAAAATGAATTTGATGCTTTGAATGTAAATATGATTTGGAAATGGTTGCCAAAACCAAGAGTTGAATGGAGAATTAAGGGCAAAATAGATGATTTTAAGAAACTGAAAGATACTAACAAATCAGGACCCATCTGGATATGGGTACCTAAAAAGAAGTAATCTGTTCTTTTTGCAGGCCTGTCATTTGTGGTTCATTGATTCTGGTTGTTCAAGACATATGACAGGATATAATCACTTACTGCATAATTATGTGGAAGAACCTGTGGGAACAGTTAAATTTGCGAATGCTGAGCTTAAAGGATATGTCAGAGGACACATGATGCTTACAAATGGCACCGTAACCATCAACAAAGTATTATATGTTGAAGGACTTGATCACAACTTGTTCAGCACAAGTCATTTCTGTGATAGTTTGTATCAAGTGCGGTTTACTATAACTCACTGTCATATCGAGGGTCCGGACGGTTTTGAGATTTTTAGAGCTGAAAGATATGGTAATCTATATGCGGTGAATTTTCCAACTCTTTCCGCTACACGTTCTGTTTGCTTACTTGCTAAAGCGTCGAAAGAATAAAGTTGTATCTGGCATCGACGTTTGTCTCATCAAAACTTTAAAGCTATTGATACATTGGTGAGACAAGGCATTGTCAAAGGTCTCACTGAGATGCGTTTCATGAAGGATTCTCTATGTCCTGCTTGTGAAATGGGGAAGATGAAAAGAAGTTCCCACAAGCCAAAGACTGAATCTTCTTGCACAACGCCGTTGTAAATGATTCATATGGACCTTTGCGGCTCGATGCGTACTCAATCAATCAACGGTAAAAAAGTACATCCTTGTAATGATTGATGAGTACTCAAGGTATACATGGTTGGAATTTCTGCGAGCCAAATCAGATGCGCCAGAATTGATCATTGCCTTCATAAAGAAAGTACAAGTTCTGTTACAATTGCGAATCAAGAAGTTGCGTAGCGATAACGACACATAATTTAAAAACGAGGCTCTTCAAATCTATCTCAATTCAGTTGGGATTTCTCACAATTTCTCGGCCGCACGCACACCGCAACAAAATGGCGTTGTTGAACGGAAAAACAGAACTTTAGTCGAAGTGGCAAAAACCATGTTGGCATATTATGGTCTTCCATTATACCTCTGGGCTGAAGCCGTTGCAACTGCTTGTTTTACTCAAAACAGGACGATTGTGATTAAAAGTTTTAATAAGATAGCTTATGAACTTATTAACAAACGTAAACCAAATGTTAAATTTTTACGCGTTTTTGGTTGCAGGTGTTATATCTTAATGACCGTGACAATCTTGGCAAGTTTGACAAGAAGGCAGACGAAGGCTATTTTATCGGTTATTCTCTAATGTCAAAATCCTATCGTGTTTATAATCGTCAAACCAAAACTATCATGGAGAGCATACATATGTCATTTGATGAAAACTCTACACTGACTTCTGAACAACTCAGTTCAGAACTCAAGCTCAAAGGAAAGGCTTCTATTCATGACGGAATAGAACCCAAGCCAAAACATAATAAGTTATCTAACTCTTCAATTTATACATCTGAGTTAGATCTTTTAATCTTTGATGCTTTTATGGACATCTGTGCAGATTATGACAAATTAGGTGTGTTTGCATCAACTTTAGAGGCTCCTATCATAATAGATGATTTATTTGGACCTTCTAAACCTGTCACAACAACAACCTCTTCAGGTACATCTACACCTAATGTTTCTAATAATACTAATCTTGATTATGCTGCAGATACAAATTCTGTACAAGAAGTCCCGAGTACTTCCTCTGTTACACCATAATTACTTTCATCAGATAAACCAGTACAAGAAGTTCCAACAACTTCTGAGGTTGTTCGTGTGATATTTGATGAATATAATGAGCAAAACACACGAGTGTCTGTTCAACCTCTCCCTAGCACAACTCGGTGGACAAAAGATCACCCTCTTCACAATAATATTGGTGACGTAAATAGTGGAGTGAAGACGCGTGTAGTATCGACAAATTTCTGTCTTTATTCAAGTTTCCTTAGTTCCTTAGAACCGAAAAAGGTATTTGAAGTTGTTCAAGATCCTGACCGGATCCTTGCAATGCAAGATGAGCAACTTCAATTTGAATGGAACAAGGTATGGCGGCTAATCCCACGTCCAAAAGACAAATCAGTGATTGGCACAAAGTGGGTATTTAGGAATAAGAAAGATGAGGCTGGAGTTGTCGTACGTAACAAAGATATATTGGTTGTGAAGGGTTACTGTCAGCAGGAGGGCATTGACTATGACGAAACGTTTTCTCCTGTTGCACGGATTGAAGCCATCATCATCTTTCTTTCTTATGCAGTACATAAAAATTTTACTGTCTACCAAATGGACATGAAATCTGCTTTTCTAAACGGTATACTACATGAGGAGGTATACGTTGCACCACTTGAGGGCTTTATCGATCCACACTACCCATACCATGTATATGTTCTTGACAAGGAGTTGTATGGATTAAAACAAGCACCAATAGCATGGTATGAAACTCTCACACAATTCTTACTTGCCTCGGGCTTTAAGAAAGGTATAATCGATACCACTCTATTCCTAAAGAAGCAGGGTGAGGATTTAATCTTAATACAAATTTATGTAGACGACATAATATTTGGGTCTACCAATCCTAAATTCTGTAAAAACTTTTCAAAAATTATGGAGACTCGGTTTGAAATGTCAATGATGGGTGAACTGACTTTTTTCCTTGGTCTTCAAGTGAAACAGTCCCATGACGTTATCTTTATCAACCAGTCCAAATATATTCGTGACATTTTGAAAAAGTTTAACATGACTGAGAGTTCTGTAATGAAAAACTCCCATGGCTACCAGAACGCTTCTGGACGCAGATTTAACCGGTAAATCTGTCGATCATAAAATGTACCGTAGCATGATCGGGTCATTACTGTATCTCACAACAAGTAGATCTGATATAATGTTTGATACTTGTTTCTGTGCAAGATATCAAGCTAACCCGAAGGAATCTCATCATGTAACTGTGAAAAGATTTTTTAGATATCTGAAAGGCACTATCGAGTTAGGTCTTTGGTATCCTAAGGATTCTAGATTTGATCTAATTGCATTTACTGATGTTGATCATGCAGGTTGTAAACTTGATCGGAAGAGTACATCTGGATCGTATCAATTTTTAGGAGATAAACTTGTAAGTTGGACATCCAAAAAGCAGAATTACGTGTCTACGTCCATTACTGAGGCAGAATACGTAGCTGCTGTAAAATGTTGTTCACAAGTCCTTTGGATGAAAACACAATTGAAGGATTTTAGATACTCTTACAAGAGAGTCCCTATTTATTGTGATTCCAAGAGTGCAATTGCGATAACTGTTAATCCTGTTCAACACTCAAAGACTAATCATATCGACGTGCGTTACCATTTCATCAAAGATCATGTGGAGAAAGGTGATATTGATATACACTTTGTTCAAACAGACTATCAATTGGCTGATCTCTTCTCGAAACCGTTAGATGAAAAAGGATTTAATTTCCTGATCAGCAAACTCGGTATGTTGAATATGTCTGCTTGAATTCTTATCCATGATCTGTTGGGGGGTTGATTCTTGTTAATTTCTTATTTGAATATGTCTAAGGGAAGTATGAACATTTGCTTATATTATTCAATACTGACTAAGGAGGAATCATTTTTATAATGATTACCAAAATGTTTATTGTTTTGCAGGTAATACTTTGTGACTATGGCTTCTGGATAATTCAGTTCAGAACCCGGACTTAAGTGTTTTTCTTCTTAAGGATGCTGACAAGATTTTTATCAGGAACTTTTTACTGTTTATTTGAGGGGTAGTTAGTTAAACTTTCACTGTCATATTTTTTTTAAGAGGGAGATAAGAAAAGACAAATATATTTCACTGTCATATTCATATTGTTTTTGTCTAATCTTTGACTTTTTACAGATATATTGGAGGAGTATCTGAAGTTTTGTAAAAGGATTCTTAAATGATAATATTCATTTTAGGGGAGTTAAGATTTCTACTTTAAAGGTATATATTTCTGAATCTTAATCTCTTACACATTTTGAAAGATGAACGACTTTTGGATGTTAAAAAAGTTTTTCTTAAATGTTCAAACCACTTCGTGTTCTCAAAAGTTTTATTAATTTCGAAGTGTGATTTTAAATGTTTTTCATATCGGTACTTTAATGTTTATCTGACCGTGTGTTTCTCAAAGATAAATACTTGTGTATTGTCTTGTCTTTATACTGTCAAGTATTCTTACACACATTGGTTCAGTACATTTTCATTGACTTTGTTATTACAATGTCTCAAAAGATAAATCTTTCGATGGTAATACTCACGTTTGTATTCTAATTTGTTTGAAATCAGCCATCATTTCTTAATAATTGTGCTTTCATTGCTGAATTGTTTATACCTTGTTCATATAAACAAATATTCGTTATTTTACATCCCTATATTTTTCTTCATGATATTTGATCTGATCGAATCATTGTCAGATTCTCAAAATATTTCACTTGAATTCGTTTCATTCATTTAATTTCATTGTTTTGAGAGATCTTAAATGTTCTAATTGCTCAAGTTTCATTCTTATCTTTAATGAGCATACATTTTCTAATGATGATATCTTGTGCTTAAATGTCAAGATAACTGTTGAGCAACAAATTTCTTTTAGGACAATACATGGGAATTAGTGTGTGCGCTTAAAAGACTTCCATGGATTCACTATAACTAGTGTTTCCTACCCCGGAAGTAATCCTTGAGTGATTGAGGGGAGATGGGTAAAAAGATTAGAGTGTGGGATTGTGCTGAGGTAAAATGTAAAAGAGAGTTTGGTTAGAAGTGAGCTCAAATGTTTAAAAGAAAGAGGGTGAGAGATCAGAGTAAAAGAATAATAAACTCTGCACCAAATCTTTTCTAAGTCGGGCAGCCACATTATCTGTTGTTTCACAATTTTTCGTGAACTTCATTGAAAAAGGCACTAGCCCATGCCAACTCTTGCAAATAACCCCACCAGCTACTCATTCTTTTCTTAACAAAAGAATGTTTCAAATTTTAAAGGGGAAGCAACACATTATCTATCTGATCTTCATTCGTATGATTCGGATATTGAAAAAGAAGGAAAGTTGCCCCACCTTCGAACCTCATTCATGCACATTGTGTCTATGTAATACTGTTGTTGTCTCAATAGTTTACATATTTTGGGCCTGTTAATAAGCTTTAAATACTTCAATCATTGCTACACTTGCACGAGCACACAAGGAATAAGTTTTCTTGTCATAACATTCATCGAAAATTCCTTTGTGGTTTTTCAATGATTGAATGGAAGCCCTGGGGGAGTGAACATCAAAAAACTCATTTCTCATGTGCATTCATTGTACACAATGGCTTTGTGCTACTGACAGGCATGATAACTTATCATTTGTTGATTCAGGGTTACAAATCATAATTTGTCTGAATTTGAAAAGATTCTGATGAATACATTTGTGAATTGACGATAAAATTTCAAATCAGATCAGACGGAGTTCATATTCTCTTATGGGGAGATTGTTCATATTTTCCAAAGGGGGAGATTATCTTGGTTACTCATGAAGAATGTGCTTATTTGAGTATAAAGGGGGAGATATTTTAAAGATGATACTGACATTGAAATGTTTTCATGATTTTGATTCTCATAATTCATCAAATAGGGGGAGAAATTTCAAGATTTCTAAGTCAGATTGTTGAATATTCACAAGGAGGAGAAATTTACAAGAGCTGAAGATAGTAAAGTCGTGTGAAAGATGTAAAGCAGAAGAAATATAAATTTCAAATCTGAGCAAATTCTGATGATTGCTATGTTGTAGAGATCTTATGAAAGATTTTTACGTTTTGTAATAAGTGAAGGAGATTGTTGAAGATGATAAAGTTTTGAAGATTTCAAAGTTTGATGAAGAAAGATAAATTTGTTCAAGATTTGAAGTTGATAATGATTTCAAGTTGAAGTTTTTGCATCAAGAAGAAGACATGAAGATTAGTGCCAAAATTCTTTTTTAATCTTGAATCCAAAGGGGGAGATTGTTAGACATATATTGTATTCAAGATTAAAAGAGGGTCAAAAATGTAATTGTATGATAGTGTGAGTGTTTACTTTGTATTGTATTTGAGTTGAAAAGTCAATGTCTTTGACCTTGTGCTTAGTTAGACTACTTGGTCATGTTGACCATATATATATATATATATATATATATACATATAGTGGGTCAATGTCTTTGTCATTGTAAGTACGCCTCATAGAGAATACAAATTAGAACACATCGAGATTACACACATTGAGAGAGCTTGAGAGACAAATGCACAAAATAGTATGAAGGAGTTGTTGTGTTGATCCAAACTCTCTCAATGATTTGATAACGACCCTTTTCTGTACTTAGTGAAAGTTACGTTTAATATTTATTAGTGTTTCACCATCAGCGATCAGACTGAGTCTGTTCAGTTATCGCTGATAGTCTTTCTTATAAACATTTAATATGTATTAGTGTTTCACTATCAGTGATCAAACTGAGTCTGTTCAGTTATCGCTGATAGTTCTGATGTAAACAGTAACGTAATCCCTGAAGACAAGTCTTGCGTCAACAGATGTTCATAGCTGAATCGAAGACGAAGCTGCTGAACAAAGAGAAGTCTACTAGTGACCTGATGCGGATATCAGTGAAGCAAAGACAACTCTACTTATACGCGAAGGAACATGAGGAAAGTTTCAGCGATCGCTGAACTCTTGATGTCTCTAAAGAAAGAGATATTCAGAGATCGAATGATCACAAAGCTTATACCTCAAGTTTCCTTTTGTCTTACCTTGCATAACTCAGTACGATGTGTCAGAAAGGACATGCCTCTGCCACAATTCGTACAACAACTCTGTCAACTACACTGTTCATGATCCGACCGAAAGCATGTCTCCCAAAGTCAGACTTCCAAAGCCAATCAGTGAACGCCACGTGTAAAGTGCCCTGCCATGCATTTAATGCATAGGGTATAAATAGGAAGATCACCCCTCCATCTGAGGGTGTGCTCAATCCTTGAACTCCAAATAGAAACCTTTGTTTTCTATATTCCTTAATCCCCCAATCTCTGAAATTCTTGTGCAACCATCTTAGTGTTTCTTAAGTTTGTTTAGATTGAGTCTGTCTTAATCTTATTCCGCAACAAACTTGTACATTGTGTTTGATTTATCAATAAACAATTTATTAAACTTTAAATTTCTGTGTTTGTATTCAACTCCCCCCCCCTTCTACAAACTTGTTAAGCACCTCCGGGACCAACAAGTGGTATCAGAGCAGACTGTTTAATCTGAAAAACAAGATCTTGCTTTATTCTCTTTGCTATTCTCAAATGGCACTTAACACAAACACTAACTACTATGATAATGGTTCACTCTCTAAACCTCCTCGATTTAGCAGAGATAACTTTTCTCTATGGAAAAATCAAATGATGCTATTTCTTGAAGGTGCAGATCCTACTATACCTGAGTATATAGAAAATGGACCCTATGAACCTGTTAGAATTATAGCTGCAGTTACCGCTACTGCCACCACTAATGCTATCCCTGAACGCTATGTCGTTAAGGAAACAAGACAGTGGAGTGATGAAGACAAAAAGAAGGTAGGCATAGATGCAAGAGCAAAGACCATTATCTCAATGGCTCTGCCTGATGAAGTTTTCCATTCCATCATGCATCTTAAAACTTTTAAAGAAATGTGGGAAACCATTTGTGTTCAATACGAAGGCACCACTGAAATCCAAGAGACTCGAAAGATTAACTTGGTAAGACAGTATGAAAGTTTCATCGCTGGTAAGAATGAATCTCTCTCTGACGTTCATCAGCGGTTTAACTGCTTAATCATTGATCTAAGAACAGTTGGTAGGACCTATTCTAATTCTGAGGTCCTAACAAAATTCTTAGAATGTCTTCCTGAAAGCTGGGACAGTTATTCAATATGTCTTAAGCTGACAAAAGACTTAAATTCTCTTTCTCTCAACACTCTGTATGGAATATTGCTCAACTATGACCAATCGAATCTCTTAAAGAAGAATCTTGTGAAAGATTCTAAATTCTCCAAAAGCACTCCTGTTGCTTTAGTCTCTTCAAAGATGATTCCATCTCAGCGATCTACTCTCACCATCACTGAGTTAGATTCTGAATCTGAGGATCTATCAGACCCTGATCTTTCAGAGTTCTATGAGTCCTTAGCACTCTTGACAAACTCTTTTAAGAGATTTGCAAGAAAGAGCAATTTCCGAAGAAATAAGCCTCTCTCTCTTACTGAAAAGCCAAAATCAACTCCTGTTGATAAGGCTACTGCCACTTGCTATAACTGTGAAAAGATTGGACACTTTGCTAGTGAGTGCAGGTCTAAAAAGGTCTTCAAGCCTTCTACCTCAAGAAGATCCAGTGATGACAAATACCTAAAGCTGAAGAACAAATATCAAAAGCTGAAAAGCTACAAGCGAAAAGGTAAAGGTCTCATCGCTGAAGAACACGACTGGGCTGAATCAGAAGAATCAAGTTCTGATGAAGAAGAAGTCGCTAATCTTTGCCTCATGGCTGAGATTAAAGAAGAAGTGGAAGAAGCATCTGAACCTTCCATGAGCTACATATCATCTCAGGTATCTAGCTCTACTAATCCCTCTCTGCCTGAAGCTGAGAGAAGTCGCGTTGTTGATGTGCTGACGATTGATCTTTATAATGCTCTAAACGACAAAACTCAAGCTGAAAATAAAAATGTTCATTTAACTCAAGAGCTAGAGAAATGTCATGAAAAGATCAGAGAACTAACTCTTTTAGAAGAGAAGTTGAAAGATCAAGTCATTATAAATGAAATCATCAGCATTGAACGCGAACAAGCCATCGCTGCTCTAAAAGCAGAAAAGGCTCATGTTGAAAAATGGTGCAAATCATCAAGAAAGATCTCTGAGATAATAAATGCTCAAACTCCTGAAAGTGATAAAACTGGTCTTGGCTTTTGGACACCACAGGATGAGCCTAAAGAAGAAAGTTCCATGCTTATGTTTGGAACGTTTGTCACTCCTATCTCTGACACTTCTTATGATCAATTTTATCCTTCTTCTTCTTCAAATTCTATCCCTGAGGAAAAATCCAAAGGCTCTAAGTCTGCGGATAAAGGAAAATCCATTCTTCGTCCTCAGAAGGCTACCAAGAAAGCAAAACTGAAAGTTCCTTCTAAACCTTTAGTGAATCAATCCTCTAGATCTGTGATAGAAATCTTCGATCTCTGCCCTCCAAAGCTAAAGATTGACCTTAAACCCACGAGATCTGAAGGAATAAAAATTCCTCCCAGATCTCATGATGAAGGCATTCTTGGAGCTGCACCTGCTCATCTTAAACTTGCAAAACCTTCTACTTCTGGTCCTAAAACCATTTTCAAATATAGAAAATGTTATCACTGTGGTTTTACTGACCATATTGCAAGCAAATGTCCAACTGCCACTAAAGTTGATAAAACAGCTAAAGTGAAGATGAATGCCTCCAAGGCTGAAAAGGTCACTAAAGCTGAAAAATCGACCAAGGTGAAGAATACCACTAAGGTTAAGAAATTAACCAAAGTGAAGATTACCACTGAAGCTGAATCTTCATCTGCTGTGAAGATTACTGAACCTTCCATCTCCACTAACCCAAAAGGACCCATTGAAAAGTGGGTACCAAACAACGCTTAATCTTCCTTATGTGTGCAGGGATCAAAGGGCATCTGGTATCTCGATAGTGGATGTTCTCATCATATGACTGGACAAAAAGACATGCTCACTGAATACAAGGAAGAGAGAGGTCCCTCTGTGACCTTTGGTGGAAATGGAAAAGGATATACCCGAGGGTTTGGTGTTCTCATCAATGGAACAACTACCTTTCGAATAGTTGCTTATGTAGATGGACTGAAGCACAATCCTCTAAGCATCAGTCAGCTATGTGACAAAGACTACGAAGTTCGCTTTTCTAAGAAAGCATGTTCAGTGGTGAATGAGAAACGAAAACTTGCTCTCAGTGGTTATCGCAGAGAAAATGTCTATGTAATAGATATGGACTCTACTACCACTGAAAACTTATGTTTTCTCTCTAAAGCCTCTTCTGATGTCAACTGGCTATGGCACAAAAGGCTCTCTCATCTAAATTTCAAAACCCTGAATTCTCTCTCATCTAAGGAACTGGTTTCTGGTCTTCCTCAGAACTCATATGCTAAAGAATCTCTTTGCTCAACATGTGAAAAAGGAAAACAAACAAAAGCTAGTTTCAAGACAAAACAAGTCTCCTCAGTGACAAGTCCTCTTCAGCTGGAAAGAAATATACGCTTGTCATTGTAGATGATTCTCTTGCTATACCTGGGCTATCTTTCTTCGCTGCAAGAGTGATACTCCAGAAGAACTAATATCTTTTGTTAAAAAGATGTAAGTGATGAATAATCTTATTGTTCGTTCAATAAGAAGTGATCATGGAACTGAATTTAAAAACAGTTCTCTGAACAATTTCTTTGAGAACAAGGGAATTTCTCATAACTTTTCTTCAGTAAGAACACCTCAGCAAAACGGAGTCGCTGAAAGAAGAAACAGAACGATCATTGAAGCTGCTAGATCAATGCTCAGCGATTCTCACCTCCCTACACAATTTTGGGTTGAAGATGTAAATATTGCATGTTTTACTCAAAACAGATCGCTGATAGTGAAGCGATTTGGAAAGACAGCTTATGAACTTTTTCATGGAAGAAAGCCCTCTATCAGCTTTCTTCATATCTTTAGTTGTCAGTGCTTTATCTTAAACAACAAAGACCAGCTTGGAAAGTTCGACCCAAAATCTTTTGATGGAATATTTCTAGGATATTCCACCATCTCCAAAGCCTACAGAGTTTTCAACAAGCGAAGACAATCTGTGGAAGAAACAATTCATGTCACCTTTGATGAAACTCACTCAACGAACTCTAAACCAATCGCTGACAATGAAGAGCTAAATGCTTGGATGTTTTCTCATTACAGAGAAACAAAACCTTTCTTTTCAAAACATCAGCACACAGATCCACCAACTGCTGATGATGATCCAAACATCATACATCCTAACGCTGAATCCAACTCATGGGTTTCAGCTGAACCTCTTAACACACTGCTACCATCAGAATTACCTTCGTCTGAAAACCTCTCTGATAACAATAGTCTGTCCACTACTCAACAGTTAATTGCTGATGAACCTCAAACGTCCTCATCAGTAAACATCCCAATTGTTGATCCAACCTCTAAGTTAAGCGATCATGCTCCTGCTCAGCGATGGACCAGAGATCACCCAATAGATCAAATTCTTGGTGATCCCGATGCAGGTATTCAGACACGACAAAGTTCAGGTAATATCTGTCTCTTTGTCAACTTTCTCTCTTTAATAGAACCAAAGAAGACTGATGATGCCCTCCGAGATCCAAACTGGGTCAGCGTTATGCAAGAAGAGCTGACTGAGTTTACTCGTAAAAAAGTTTGGAATCTCGTTCCTAGACCATCTGATAAAACTGTTATAGGCACCAAATGGGTGTTTAGAAACAAGTTAGATGAACATGGAACTGTAACCCGCAACAAGGCTCGACTTGTTGCTCAGGGATACAGACAAGAGGAAGGCATAGAATATGATGAAACCTTTGCCCCTGTGGCTAGGCTCGAAGCAATTCGACTATTCTTAGCTTATGCAGTCTATAAAGACTTCATCGTTTATCAAATGGATGTAAAATCAGTGTTTCTAAATGGAAAGCTGAATGAAGAAGTCTATGTAGAACAACCACCAGGGTTCTATGACCCTAAGCATCCAAATCATGTTTATAAATTGGATAAGGCTCTCTATGGTCTCAAACAAGTCCCTCGTGCTTGGTATGACACTCTCTCATCTTTTCTTATCTCTGAAAAATTTGGACGTGGCAAAATTGATAATACATTGTTTTTCAGAAAGATAAAAGGTCATATTATTCTTGTACAAATATATGTCGATGACATCATATTTGGTTCTACTAACCCATCTCTGTGTACTCGCTTCGCTGAAAGAATGAAGAAAGAATACAAAATGAGTATGATGGGTGAGCTGACATATTTTCTTGGTCTTCAGATTAAACAATCTGACAAAGGTACTTTTATCAGCCAAGGTAAGTATGTTAAAGATATGCTGAAAAAGTTTGATCTTACACAAACTTCAGCGATGAAAACTCCTATGGCACCTCCCCTGACACTTAACAAAGATCCATCTGGAAAATCTGTTAATGTCACTGCCTATAGAGGAATGATAGGCTCCCTGCTGTATCTTACAGCGAGCCGACCTGACATTATGTACTCTATTTGTTTATGTGCACGCTATCAATCTGAACCCAAGGAATCCCATCTGATCGCTGTTAAGCGAATTTTCAGATATCTGAAAGGAACTCCTAATCTCGGTCTTTGGTATCCCAAAGACTCAGGGTTCGATCTAACTGGTTATTCTGATAGTGATTTTGCAGGTTGTAAACTAGATAGAAAGAGCACCACTGGTGGATGTCAACTCCTAGAAGGAAAGCTGGTAAGCTGGACAAGCAAAAAGAAAAATTTAGTGTCCACTTCCACAGCTGAAGCTGAATACGTAGCCGCTGGAAGCTGTTGTTCTCAGATCTTATGGATGAGAAATCAACTATTAGACTATGACCTTCAACTATCAAAGATTCCAATCTATTGCGACATCACTAGTGCTATCGCTATAGCAAATAATCCAGTGCTACATTCAAAGACGAAACACATAGAGATCAGATATCATTTTATCAGAGATCATGTGATGAACGGTGATATTGAACTTCATTTCATCCCTACTGACTTTCAGCTTGCTGATTTATTCACCAAACCTCTTGATGAGACAAGGTTCAACTTTCTCATCAGTGAGCTTGGAATGCTGAATCTCGAAGAATAATTCTTCAGTGATCATGCATTATGTCAGTAATCATAAGTTCCCCTCCAATCATTCTCTGATAAACATTCTGACTCTCAGGTATGTTCTCTCCATCCCTACAACTGAATCTTCATTCAGTTAAGATGTTTTTCAAAATATAAACTTTAATCACTGAGCTTTCTTCAAATGATTAAAAGCTTTTTGAAAAAATAAATTTATCACTGATATTTCTAGTCAGTGATCCTTCTTAAAAGAAAATTCATCCCTAACTTTACCATTAGGGATACTTTCAAAAAGAAAAATCTATCGCTGACTTTTCTTCAGCGATAATTTCAAAACGGACAAATGAACAGTCTCTCTGTCTTCTATGACGTCATTTGAACCGACAATCACGACATGCCTTTTTCTGACACGTTCGTCCGTTGCCCTTCCATCCAATCAACTTCGTGGGACGTGTCCATGTCATGATGAACATTTGTTTTCCCGCCTCTCACACTCTCTCCTTCTCTCTCACGTATAAAAAGAATGTTTTTCCATTTTTATCATTTTACGCTTTCTGGAAATACTTTCAAGGCAAGAAAACTCTCTCAAAAGAATTCTTGCATTCTCAAGCATTTGCATCATCTCCTTCAAGATCAACAGGTTATTCTTGATCTTCTTCTTATTCTTGTTCTAAATCTTTTTACATAATACTCCATTTATGGACTGCCATTATGGGTTTATAAGATTTTTTTTTCATAAAATCATCTTTCTTTTTGATTTTATTCATTCAAAACCATTTTCTTTTGATTATCTTCATTCAAAATCTTTGGTTTTTCTTCTTGTTCTTATATCTTATATTAAGAACACCTTTTTAATCTTCAAATATGTTGATTTTTCTATGTTTCTTTCCCAAAATAGAAACTGGGAAAACCTTCTTTTTTTAGACTAAAACCTTTCTTCTATTCTTCTATCTGTTCATATTCAGAATGGCTCAATCTGCACTTGTCGCCTCTAAGAACGTCAAGTTCGCCATCGCTGACTCTGAGCTTCCTAAAAACAATCATCTTGCTCGCCTTGACTTTGATGGTGTCAAATACCCACATCTGGTGGAAGCCGCAAAATTTCTGAAGCAATCCTGCATTGCCTATGCTATCACTGTGGATCCCACACCTTCCAAAGCTCTTCTCCAACAATTCTGGTTTACCGCTGAAGAGACCTCTCTCACCAACAAAAAGGGTGAACTAGTTCTTGCTATTTCTTTCAGCACTGAACTTGGAACAGGGATGATGATAGCCTTAGGGTTGAGGAAAGCTCTGCGATTTCCCGACAAACCCAGGAATGGATTTGATGCCTTACCCACTGATGCTGAACTCATCCAATTCCTGGATGCTATGGAATACTCTTGGGAACCTAAGCCAAGGACGACGATTCCAAACAAGAAGTTGACTCTGGTGAAGAAGGAGCTCATGCCTTATCATCTTAACTACATCTTCTCTCACTTCATTCAGTGTATGAGTGGGAAGAGTGGGTCACTGGACCAGGCCAGCAAGATTCAGGTCCAAATGACTTACTCAATGATCGTTGGAAGAAATTTCGACTACGTAACAGCTATCTTTGACGATTTAAGGTCAAAGATAGAGAAGACCGAGAGGGATCCTAAGATTCCCTATGTACGCTTCATCTGTGCGTACCTAAAGTTCCTCTACCCTACTACTTACCCCACTAATGCTGATGCATCTTTCCCAAAGTGGGTCAGCGCTCCCTGGAGGTCAAGCCGCTCCCCAACGAGGTAAGTATCTCTGAACTTCGCTCCCGACTCTCTCTCCTCACTTCTTCGTCTTCAGCGGCCACGCAGGAGGTTCCTTCTTCTGCTATCCCTGCCGCTACCCCTTCCAAACGACCATCAACTGGCTCCCTTGGTCCTTCGAAGAAGGCCAAGGTGACCAAGGAGAAAGCTACCTCTAGCTCAATACCTAAGGATGTTTATCAACAAACTTCCTTAGATGCATTCGTGGGTCTCTCCTCCACATCCTCAGCGATACCCACTTCAACCGTGCCAGCGATCTCGGTCGCTGTCATAACAACAGTGACGCAACCTACGATCTCAGTTCAGCAACAAACTGAGGTAACTACCCCTATCCCTACATCTTCTATCCCCATCTCTCATCCTTCTATTTCTTTGGTCTCTGACCCATCCTCTACTTTCTCACAACCACAGTTTGGACCCATAGGACCTGAACATCAATCTTTTGAGGAATCTATGCAATTCTACAAAATGTTTGATAATTCAGGTACACCTATAACCTTAAACACTTCTCCCAACTCACCATATAAGCTTGTTTCTCAAAAACTAACTTATATTTCAGGTCCTAGTTTGGCGACTGTTGACACCAATGTCAACAGTTTGAGTGCAATGGTGGAGTCTCTAACTGCCTCTCTCAACAATACCACCAGCACTGTTCATACCGCTGGTGAAGCACTGCAGACGCTAACAGCTCAATGCGCCTCCAAAGCTGACGTTTCTCAAATCGCTACTCTCCAAGAAGCGATTGTCAAAGTCAGGGAAGACTCACAACAACAGTTTGCAGCCCTGGTGTTAGAGCATAAATATGTTGGATACAAGATCAAGAAGACAAAAGTCAAAATTCAAGAAGTCAAAGCTAAGAAAGTCAACTCTCAAGTGAAAGTCAAAGTCTATTTGTAATAAAAGTCAAAGTCAACATTTGTATTTTGTTTTTAGTTTCTTTGTAATAGCTACGAGGAATTCAAAGCCAAAGAGAATGAGAGTTTGGAAGATACTTATGAACGGTTTACTTTGCTTCTGAATGAACTGACGAAGAACAAAGTGACAAAGAAGCAGCTGGAAAACAATGTCAAATTTCTGAGTATCCTACGACCTGAATGGAAGAAACATACACGTAGGATGAAGCAGATGAAAGACTTGAATGACATACCTATTCACGAAGTCTATGAGACTTTACGACAGAATGAAGAAGAGGTTGAGGGGAAAAGAGCTGAAAAGAAGAAGGCTGAAAAGGTTCCTGATCCGATTGCTTTGGTTGTTGGACAGAAGAAGAAAGAAAAGAAAGAAAAGGCAGAGAAGAAGAAAAAGAAGAAAGTGCTTACGAGTTCTGAGTCAGAATCTGAATCAGATGGTGATGATGGAGAAAGTCTGAAACAAGCCATGATGTTACTGACCCGTGCCTTTCAAAAGAAATTCTACAAGAAGCCGGGATCAAATTCCCAAAGGTATTCTTCATCAAGTTCAAAGAATCATTAGCACTGAGAGAGGGTGGAAGGAAAGAGATATGAAGAAAACCTGATGAAAGGAAGAAGTTCGTGAATGATTACATTGTTGCCAAAAAGCCAGCAAGTGATCCAGTCAAATGCTACAACTGTGGCAAGATTAGACATTTTGCAAAAGATTGTAGAAAGCCGAAGGTTCGAAACTCTCAGTATTATCAGAACAAATTGCTATTGGCCAAACAGCAAGAAGCGGGCATAGCATTAATGGCTGAGTACGAATTTTGGCTGGATCATTCAGATGGTGAAGAAGAAGAGAAAGAACAAGTTGCTCATCTCTGTCTAATGGGAAAGGAGGTCAAGTATGACGAGTCAGATGACGAGACAGCTGATGAGGTATTAAACTTAACTGAAAAAGATTTTATAACCAAAATGGAAGCTATGATGGTTGAGCTTAATGATCTTCAAATAAAACTGAAGAAAGAAAAAGACAGAGTTGCTAAAAGAAACAATAAGATCTTTGAACTAAATAAGTTTGTTATTGGGAACAAAGATCTGATTGATTCTTTACGTAAGTCTGCTTCTGATTCTAAATTTCAAGTAGATTGTTTTGAAAAGAAGATTTCTGATTTTGAAGTTAAAATTTCTAAGTCTGAGTTTGAGAAGAAAGAATCTGCACTAACTATTCATAAATTGCAGGTTGAGAACAAGCTTTTGAATAAGAAGGTAAATGGTCTGGAAGCCAAACTCTATGCAAGAGGCCAAACAGATCAAACCATTTTTCTCAATGCACCTAACGAAGAGGCTGATGTTAAGGAAAAATGGGGACTTGGTTTTGAAAACCCCCATTACTTAAAGAAAGCCATCAGAAAACAACCAGCACTTTATAATTTTGATTTTCTTACCTGTGCTGGTAAACATACTCATTTAAAACCCAAATTTGTTACCAAATTACCAGAAGAAGTTGAGGCCAAAGAAACTGAAAATAGAAAGAATGTAAAGAAAATGCAGTTACCATTTAATTATGCAAAATTAAATGATAGTTATCTTTCAGAAACACCAAAAGTTCTTTCAAACGACTATTTTGCTAGTTATTCTGTTTCTGAGATGGAGGCAAAATCTTCTATTGCAAAAGTCTATGTTCCTCCACTCGTTCTGGAAAGCAAAATAGTTGAACCTGGAAATGTTTTATCTGATGAAAAACTTTTGGTTGATATTCAACAAAGTGTATTTTCTACAGTATTAAAGAACACGGTTTTTCAATATACATCTACAAAGTGTTCTAAAGTTACTGAGGCATCTAAAACTTCGTCTGATAATTTTGATGACTTATTTGAGTCTACAAATGACTTTCTTAATTCTGATGATGGGTGCATAGAAGAAATTGATATGTTTGACTTCAATGCTTCTCTTCCTGATCATTCTACTTGTCTTATAAATGGAAAAGTGTTACCAAGTGTTCTTAAAACTGACGAATCATCAACTAAGGTTGGTGAATCAGTTTCTGTAACTGCTGATTATTATTCTCAAGGTAAGAAACATAAGAAACAGCGATTACAGAAACAGAAATACACTGGTACACAAATGAAAACTCAGTCTCAGAAATCTGCTTTTCCTAATAAATCTACATTTTGTGTTTCAGATATAAGTAAGAAAAGGTCGAAAGCTCGAACTGAATGGCGACCAAAAAGGAAGGATGATGAGATAGCTGGATCAGTTTCTGATAATTCTTGTAGTACATCAGTTAGTAGTGATAATGATGTAATTGATCAACTTGCTTCACATAAAAAAAACCTTGTAACTTCTTACAAGCGATATTCAATAAAGCAATTGATTCAATTATCTCCTATTTCTACTACATCTTATCATTATCGGAGAAATGATTTTGCTTACTCTCATAATTCTTCTGATTAGTATGGATCTTATCATGTGTATTCTTCAAGATCAAATATTTTTAAAGGTTTACAAAAGGACAGAGGGTCCATTTTCAAATGGATACCAAAATCTTGTGCTAATCTGTTAGGACCCGTTTTTAAATGGGTACCTAAAGTTATTGTTTCCTGATTTCTCTTGCAGACCCGACATATGTGGTACTTGGACAGTGGATGTTCCAAGCATATGACTGGGCAAAAATCTTTATTGTCTAATTATACAGAGAAATTCAGTGGAAATGTCAGATTTGGAAATGATCAGCTTTCACCAATCTTAGGATATGGTGACATCATTCAAGACAACATAACGATCAGTAAGGTGAGTTATGTCGAACACTTAGGGCACAACCTGTTTAGCATTGGTCAATTCTGCGATAAAGGATTAGAGGTCAACTTCAAATCTAAGGTGGACATCGCAAGACAAACCTCTATACCATCAACCTGTCCAAAGTTCAGATTGACAATGAAGTTTGCTTAATGACAAAAGCTTCAATGCAGCAAAGTTGGCTCTGGCACAGACGTTTATCACACCTGAATTTTCGTTATATCAACAAGCTGGTTAGTGGAAATTTGGTAAAAGGACTTCCTGAGCTGAAATATGAGAAAGAACACTTATGTGTTGCATGTGAGAAGGGTAAGATGAAGAGAGCCACACATAAACCAAAGCCTGAACCAAGCACCAGTTCTCCACTAGAGTTACTGCATATGGATTTGTGTGGTCCGATGAGAACACAAAGCTTGGGTGGAAAGAAATATGTGTTGGTTATTGTGGACGATTACTCAAGATACACGTGGGTGAAATTTCTTCGGTCAAAAGATGAGACGCCCGAAGTTCTCATTACTTTCTTAAAGACGACCCAGGTGAAAATGCAGCGACAAGTCAAATTTCTTCGAACGGACAACGGCACAGAGTTCAAAAACAAGATAGTTGAAGAATATCTCGAATCGGTCGGGATATCACATCAGTACTCTGCTGCCCGTACGCCTGAACAAAATGGAGTAGTCGAAAGGCGAAATCGGACGCTAGTCGAGGCCGCTCGTACTATGCTCAGCCAATCCGATCTACCTCTATTCTTGTGGGCAGAAGCTGTGTCAACTGCATGTCATACTCAAAATTGATCCATAATACATCGTCGTTTCCAAAAGACTCCATATGAGCTGATCAACAACAGAACACCGACAATCAAATAATTTCACATATTTGGTTGTAAGTGTTTCGTGCTTAACGACAGAGAGAGTCTGAATAAATTCAGTGCTAAGGCGGACGAGGGTATCTTCATTGGTTATTCTTCAACATCGGCAGCATATCGTGTTTATCTGAAGAAGTCAAAGACAGTCGTCGAGAGCGTTAATGTTACATTTGATGAAGAAATGGCTTCTGAACAATTCAGTTCAGAACCCGTGATAACTAGCGTATTAGCTTCTGGGCAGATCAGTCCAGAACCTGTTTCTACAGAGAAAAATTCGGATAACGCTTCTACTTCTATTTCACATTTACCTGATTTAGATTTGTTATTGGAATTCTTTTATGATGAGTTTCTAGGATCTAATTTGCCTAAATCTGCTGTGACTGACAGGTCTGAAGACACAAGCTGCAATCATCCAGTCACTTCAAATGTTATAATCGAACTTGTATCCCCCATTTAGTCAGAAACTCATATTCCAACAAGTACTCCTACAGTTGAAGAATCACAAGTAACTGATGAGCCAGAAGTAACTGTTTCAGTTGGGGTGATACATTGACTACTCAACAGCCAGAGTCTGCTGTTCCAACTGATGCTTCTACACTTGAAACTTCAAATGCAAACCTCCCTCCTATTATTCAAACTGAAGAGCCTGATAGTGGATTTTTAGATGATGATCATGTTCAAACTTCATCTACTCTACTCCCTTATGAGAATCGCTGGACCAAAGAGCATCCATTACATCAAGTAATTGGAGATCTCAACAAGCCTGTACAAACTAGGTCAGCGACTCTTAATCAATGTATGCATGACTCATTCCTCAACAAGATAGAGCCCACGCGAGTATCAGAGGCTTTAGCTGATTCGGATTGGGTATCTGCTATGCAAGAAGAATTAAATCAGTTTGAAGCCCTGAAGGTCTGGAGATTAGTTCCAAAACCGGAAGGTAAATCCGTGATTGGCACTAAATGGGTATTCAGAAATAAGAAGGATAAAGATGGTATCGTCATAAGGAACAAAGCTAGACTTGTTGCCAAAGGTTACCGGCAAGAGGAAGGCATAGACTACTATGAGACGTATGCTCCAGTAGCGCGTATAGAAGCAATCCGCATGTTTCTAGCCTACGCAGCTCATAAGAATTTCATAGTCTTTCAGATGGATGTGAAAACAGCCTTTCTGAATGGCATTCTTAAGGAGGAAGTATATGTGTATCAACCAGAAGGGTTTGTTAATCCAGAGAAGCCAGATCACGTCTACATCTTGGACAAAGCCCTGTACGGTTTAAAACAAGCCCCTCGAGCATGGTATGATGTTCTATCTAAATTCTTGGTCAAGTCCGGTTTTTCTAAAGGTAAGGTTGATACCACTTTATTCATCAAAAAGGAAAAAACCGATATCAACCTTATTCAAATATATGTTGATGATATAATATTTGGCTCTACAAATCCTAAATACTGCAAAAACTTTTCTAACCTCATGGTGTCACGTTTTCAAATGAGTATGATGGGAGAGAATAATTTCTTTATCGGATTACCAGTTAAACAGTTTTCAACGGGGATTTTCATTAACCAATCTAAGTACATTTTGGATATTCTTCGGAAGTTCAATATGGAAAATTGTAAACCAATTGGAACCCCGATGGCACTAGGTACTAAAATTAGCACTGATCCTTCAGGTAAAAGTGTTGATGTTAGAAATTATAGAGGTATGATAGGATCGTTAATGTATCTTACATCTAGTAGACCAGATATTATGTTTTCAACATGCTTATGTTCTAGATATCAGGTTGCTCCTAAAGAATCCCATTTGGCTGTTGTCAAAAGGATTTTTAGGTATCTGAAGGGCACTGCAGACCTTGGTCTGTGATATCCTAAGGATATTGGTTTTCAACTGACTGCCTATTCAGATGCAGATCATGCAGGTTGCATGTTGGACAGAATGAGTACTTCAAGTCACGTTCAATTTCTTGGAGACAAGCTCGTTAGTTGGGCATCAAAGAAACAATTATGAGTTTCCACATCGACTACTGAAGCAGAGTATGTAGCTGCTGCCAGTTGCTGCTCTCAAGTCCTGTGGATGCGAACACAGCTACGAGACTATGGATTCAAGTTCGATAAAATTCCAATATATTGTGACTCGAAGAGTGCAATCGCGATATCTGCTAATCCTGTCCAACATACGAAAACCAAACACATTGATGTAAGGTATCATTTTATTAAAGATAATGTAGAAAAAGGAACAATTGAACTTTATTTTGTAAAAACAGATTATCAACTTGCAGATTTATTTACCAAACCCTTAGATGAAAAGAGATTTAATTTTCTTGTCTCTAAGCTTGGTATGTTAAATCTTAAGACGTAATCGGTTGTTACCTAATAAAGTTACATATTGTTATTTTTTTCATCATTTTTCTTTATTATTATGTTTGAAGGATATCTGCACTTTAAATGTTTGCTCATGATCTCAGGGGAGTAAGAGAAGATTAAAGGTGATCTACATTATTTTGAGGGGGAGCATAACTAATTTCTGCATTTTTGTTTAACTGACAAATTTTTGTGATGCATGATTTCAGGGGGATCATATAATATCAAAAGGAGTAAGACTATGATTTCTGATTACTTAAAATCAGAACTCGTACTTTAATCGTTTTATTGCTTTATGTCATTTATATTTGAATAAATTTTGTGAATAAAGTTGTTTTGACTAGATTTTGAGACGTGTGCAGGATGAGAGGAAGCTATCATGATCATATCCTTATGATTTTTCAGCTGACTTTCTGAGAATTAAGATTGAGCGAAAAAGGTAAATTTCTTATCTTAATCTCAAATATATCTGAAAGAAGGACAACTTTCAGATAAAGAAAACATGTTCTGAAATGTTCAAACCACTTCCTGATTTTTAAACAGATTTAATAATTTGGAAGTTTGATTTTAAATGTTTTCATTTTATTTTTGTGCTTAAATGATAAATAAACCGTGTTTCCAAAGATAAATACTTGCGTGTTGTCTTTTCATATACTTTCAAGTATTCACACACACCGGTTTCATTTCTTGTTCAAATTGTTCTTACCATGTCTCATATTTGAAACATAATTTCTTCGATGGTAAGACACCCCGCTTCTACTTTAAAGAATTTTGAGCGATATTTCATTTCGAAACGTCATTTCGAGAATGCCTATATTTTGTTTCGTATAGACACATATCCATTATTCTTGACCATAAGCCTTAATTGCTATATCATTTCATTTCTGATCATTTTCATACAATGTCAGATTTTCAAACAAGTCTTTTGCATTCATGTTCTATTTATTCAATATACTTGTTTGAAAATACTTCAATGTTTAAAATGCTCATATCTTCATGACTATATTCTGAGCATATACATTTATCTGACTTGTATTTGAGCTTTAACTGTTTCAAGTTAAACCATATTGAGCAACATTATGCTTTATAGGAAATATGGGTTCTTTGTGCTAGTAATTAACTGAACTTCTATGAAATCACGTTAACCAGTGATTTCTACCCAAGAAGTTAATCCTTAGTGATTGAGTGTGAGGAGTCTAAAAGAAATGAGTGTGGGTGTGATGAGGTAAAATGTAAAGGAGAGTCCGGTTAGATGTGAGCTTAATGATTAAAAAGAAAGTGTTAGCTCCAATTCTTCATTCTTTAAAGTGTTTAAAATATCTGTCCTACTTCAGAGGACTTCTAGAGACAGACTTCAGAGGACGAAGACTTCAGAGGACGAAGACTTCAGAGGACAAACCTGCCTCTGAAGTACTTATCAGAGATTGCAACTTTCAGAGAAGACATCAGAGATAGCTTCATCAGAGGCTCTGAAGACAACGTCAGAGCTCTGAAGACATTCTCTCTGAAGATGTTCACTCTAAAATTATCTACGAGTGAACAGAAGAACAGATGACACGTCACCTTGTAATAAGATTTACTTTCTAGAATAGGTCAATGTTCAGCATGTTGCCTTTCGTCATACAAGTACACTACTTACTTTATGGTCCTATAAATAGGACCATCACCTTATTGTTCAAATGTGCTTGAGAAGTTATATATCTGATAATATAAGTTGAATACTTTATTCCAAGAATATCTTGTTTATCTTTATCTGCTTTATGAACTGTGATATTTGAATCTCCTTTGATATTAAACTGTATTGCTTCCGCTGTCATTACTCTTATTGTTTATATCATTGTTACGAGATTAGATCTGGGATCCAACAATTGGTATCAGAGCTTCCTTTGTTTCTAAACAAAGAAAGATCATATCTGCATACTCGGATAGATTTACATCTCATTGATTCTAAACTTTCATTATCTGTGCATGTTCATATAAACCCAGTTTATTAAAGAACATCATATGCTCTAGATTTGATAGTAAATCTCAGTTCATTACAAAAAGCATCAGTTCTTCAAATCTTCATTTTTTTTTACAAATGGCAAACTCAAGCATAAGTGCCATTTATACAGCTGGGTCATTAACAAAACCTCCTACACTTTTAAGGGATGAATATCCCCAATGAAAGATAAGGATGGTAAATTTCCTAGAAGGTATGGACAGGGATCTTTTTAGATCTGTGAACATTGGACCTCACATTCCAATGGTGTTGGTGCCAAGAGTTCCTGCAACAGCAGATACTGCCGAAATACCTGCATATTATGAAAAGAAAACCACAAACTTCACTGATGAAGAAAATAATATGATGGATAATGACTCAAAAGTTGTTAGATTACTCATAATGGCCATTCCCAATGATATCTTTCAAGAACTTGATTCTTGTAAAACTGCAAAAGAGATATGGGATCAGTTGTTAAATCAACTTGAAGGTGGCCTACAAACCCAGAAAAATAGAAGAAATCTATGCATCAATGAATATCATGATTTTCATGCTCTACCAGAAGAAACATTACACCAAACTTACTCAAGATTCAACATTCTAATAAACAAATGCAGAAAGTTTGGAGTAATAAGAACAAAAGAGGAAAACAATGTTCTTTTTTTGAAAAGCTTGAATGAAGAATGGTCACAACTGTCGATGTCTATACAGGCTAATCAAGATCTTGAGTCATGGTCATTAACTGACATTTATGGTACTCTTGTTGCACATGAAAAAGAAGTTATGAAGCAAAAATCAAAAACCTCTTTGGGTGGACCCCTTGCGATTGTTTCAAAACAAATATCGAAAGAAAACAACTGTGAAGAGTCACAAAAATGTTTGGAAACAAAAAGAAGATCCAAAAAGGTCTTGATGGCAGAAGAAACTCATATAGATTCAGACTCAGATGAAGATATCAATGCCTTCGCCAAATCTCTTGCATTAATCACTCATCAATTTAACAAGAAATTTGGTAAGAAGGTATTTGAAGGAAGGAGAGAGAATGAAGAAAGAAGAAATCCGGAAAGAAGATTTCAACAAGAACCCAGATTCACTCCATATAGTGATCAAAAGGGTGCAAACTTCAATCATGATGATGCAACACAACAAACAAGACCACAACAACCATTCCAACCAAGGTATCCACAACCACAGAGATACTTCAAACCTCAAGAACAGAAGCCAGGGACAAGTACTGCCACTCTTCCAACAAATCAAAATGATGGAAGATGCTTCAGATGTGGAAAACCAGGCCACTTCTCTGCAAACTGCAGAGGAAAACTTGTCAAAGATCAAGATTACTACAAGAACAAATATAAATACAATGTAAAAGAAAGAGTTCTTGTAGCAGAAATGGAAGATTGGCTATCAGACTCGACAAGCGACGGCGAGGAAGAGCCAACAAATCTCTGTGGTATGGCTTTTTCAGATGGAGATCAAACTGATGAAACATCTGAAGACAACTCTGAGAAGGTAAACTCTCTTTACACCTCTGACAGTGATCCTGAAATAGATGCATTTAAACTAATTAATGAACTTCATGATTTAGAGCAAAAGTTTGTTGAAGAAAAACAGAAAAGAGAGCAAGTAACAAAAGAGCTCATTTTTTACAAAAGAGAAAAGAATCTTCTGGAATCAGAAAAGAAAGATATTTTTCTTGAAAAAACTAAACTTGAAGAAACCTTCAAGCAAAAAGAAAAATCATTTTCAAAAGAAATAAGAGAAATAGAGAAAGTTTTAAAAGGAAAAGAAGAAGAAGTAAAGAAATCTGAGTATGAAAGGCTCAATTCTATTGCCTTAACCAAATTTTTTCAAAAGGAAAGAGAAATCTTACATCAATCTCTAGATAGAAAAAATCTTCGAATCAAAAGCTATGTTAATGCACAAAGTGTCTTCGAAAAAATAAAATCTCAAATGGACTCTCAAGGGCTAGGATTCAATGAGTTGAATTCATTCAATGGATTGGAGAAAACTTCACTTTCTTCCACTTTCTGTATGGGAAAGGTCCAAAGCTTTGAAAGTCCATCTCTGAATAATTTCAAAAGAATGAAAACATCAGAGGGATCAAAAGCAAGAGCTTTGAATTTCAAAAATACTACGTACTCTGAATTGAAAGACATTCAAGAGTCTGTGTTACAGATAAAAGAAGAAACTTCAGAAGTACTCTTTACAAAACCTCAGAGCTATGATCCCAAAGAAATTTTCAGATTTGATGCTTTCATCTCAAGTGAATCAGAGACATTTGAACCAAGTACCTCTGATACAAGTACTTCTGAAAATGGATCTAAGAGTTCACTTAATCCAAATGCTCCTCTGTATTCACCAAAGTCAGATGAAAACATCAGAACCACGTTTGAAGATGATGTTCAAAGGATATGGAAAGAAAATGTCATGGAGGACTTAAAAAGAAAAGAAAGCATGAAACAGATCATCAAAGTCTCTAGATCAAAAGAAATAAAAAAACCAATAGAGGTAGATATCTCTATTAAATCTAAGAGAGACTTTCTTGACTCTGATTCAGAATCTGATTTAGAGATTGATGAACAGATTTTTTGTAAACCAGGGAATGTAATTCACAAAATGATAGAAACTGTTGGCTCTGGTATTTTGAATGTTCCAATTTCAGTATTGAAAACCAAAACCAGAATACCAATAAGTCCTGATTTTGCAAATATGTGTTTACAAGCAAAAACATCTCTGGAACTTGAAAAAGAGTTGCAAGAAAAGGCAAAGAATAAAACAAACACTTCTGGCTCTTACACCTATAAAACAATAAAATTCTCTCCTGAACAAAAGGGCAAATGGACAAAAACTAACCATATTGATCCTGTCTGTGTAGTAAGCAACAAAGAAAAGAAGATATTTTTGAAAAAGAAAAAGCAACTTGAAAAGAAGAATGTCTTTCAAGAAAAAGAAAAGAAGTAGTTAGGGATAAATGTAATATTCCTAGTGCTAGTTTCAAAAGAAGTCAAAATGTAACAAATGCTTTTAATAAAAAGAAAACCTTTGCTCCTACTTCTTCTTGTTCTATTAATTGTAACTGCATTTATCTCTTGATGAAACTGAAGAATCATTTTAAAGGATCACACTGCCTTTTGAATCAATCTCTGAAAAATATCTCAGAGACAAAATCTCAAAAGAAGACACGTAAAGGCAAGACATCAAAAGATGAGATGCCAAAAAGTCATCCAAATCCACCAAAGTCTAACACAAAAGGACCCATAATGAGGTGGGTACCTAAGAAACAATAATCTGTCTTGCAGAAACAGTCAATGCCAATCTGGTACCTAGATTCTGGATGTTCAAGGCATATGACTGGAGATAAAGAACTGCTATCCTCATTTAAAGCAAAATCTGGAGGAGCAGTTACTTTTGGAGACAACAAACAAGGACAGATTAAAGGATATGGTGAGTTATCAAGAGGAAATGTTTCAGTATCAAAGGTTGCTTATGTGGATGGATTAAAACACAATCTGATAAGCATAAGTCAACTTTGTGATCATGGTTTTGATGTGAAATTTCAAAGAAAATATTGTTCACTTCTTCACTCAGAATCAGGTCAAGAAATGCTAAGAGCAGACAGAAAAGGTAACCTCTACAGAATGAACTTTACCAAAATCACAGACACTGATTCAGAGAAACTTTGTCTTGTATCTCTGAATAGTGAGGAAATCTGGCTCTGGCATAAAAAGTTTTCACATCTAAACTTTTCCTCACTTGATAAGTTAGTTAAACTTAATTTGGTTAAGGGATTACCATCTCTAAAGTTTAACAAAGATCATCTTTGTTCTGCTTGTGAGATGGGAAAAATGAAAAGATCTTCGCATAAAACCAAAAGTGAAAACAATTGTCCTAGACCTCTGCACATGCTTCATGTGGACCTCTATGGTCCTATCTCTATACAAAGTCTAGCAGGTAAGAAATATATTCTATTTCTGATTGATGAATTTTCCAGATACACATGGATAGAATTCATTAGAGCTAAATCTGATGTACCTGACATATTAATAAGGTTGTTAAAAAGATTACAGGTTCTATTCAGCAGCAAAGTTCAGAAACTAAGAAGTGATAATGGAACAGAGTTCAGAAATGCCAAAATCAATTCTTATCTATCAGAAGAAGGCATTACACCTAACTTTTCTACAACAAGAACTCCTCAACAAAATGGAGTAGTTGAAAGGAAAAACAGAACACTTGTTGAAGCTGCAAGAACAATGCTTGCTGGATCTCATCTTGCAACAAATTTTTGGGCAGAAGCAGTAGCAACAGCCTGCTTTACTCAGAATAGAGCTACAATTGTCAAAAGATTTCAGAAAACATCCTATGAACTCATTAACAATAGGAAACCTAATGTTAAATATTTTCATGTTTTTGGATGCAGGTGTTACATTCTGAAAGATAGAGAATATCTTGGAAAGTTTGACAAGAAAGCTGATGAGGGCAAATTCATTGGATATTCATTAGCCTCAAAAGCTTTCAGAGTGTTCAATCTTAGAACAAGGACTATCCCAGAGAGCATCAATATCTCTTTTGACGACAATAAAAGCTCTGAACAACAAGAGAGTTCCTCGTCACCTATCTTTGAATCATCAAGGGAATCTGAATTAAACAGAATATTTGAAGATTTCTTTGATGATGAAAACTCTGAAGTTATCTTCAGAGATAGACCGAGAGTGAATTCAGAGGAACCTCAAGAAACAGGTACAACCCTTTCAGGGCCCTCTGGATTAACACCTTCTATTTCACCAAATACAGATCAGCAAAGTGAATCAGAAGAAGATCAAGAAGTATCTGAAGTAACTCCAGAAGCAAATGGTGAAGAACAAGAGTCTGCTTCATCTCTGGAACAAAACTCAGAGCCTCTGAATAGTACAACAGAGGTGTCACCAACAGAGCCTCTGAACAATACAACAGAGGTGTCACCAACTGTCAGAGACTCTGAAGCTCAAACTCCACCCCAAATTTATGCTCCAATTACCAGATGGACAAAAGATCATCCAATTGATCAAATCATTGGATCCTCATCCGCAGGAGTTAAAACAAGATTTGCCACCATCAATGAATGCTTCTACGTAAAAAATTTTGAGTATTATTGAACCAAAGAAGGTAAAAGAAGCTCTTGAAGATCCTCATTGGATCTTTGCAATGCAGGATGAACTTCAAGAGTTTGTAAGAAACAAAGTCTGGACCCTAGTTCCTCTTCCCAAAGGAAAATTTGCAATTGGAACGAAATGGGTTTTCAGAAACAAAAAGGATGAGGATGGAATAATAATCAGAAACAAAGCCAGGTTGGTTGCAAAAGGATATTGCCAGGAAGAAGGCATTGATTATGATGAAACCTTTGCACCTGTAGCTAGGCTAGAAGCAATTAGAATCTTCTTAGCCTATGCTGCACACAAAGGATTCAAAGTTTATTAAATGGATGTTAAATCTGCCTTTCTTCATGGTAAATTAAATGAAGAAGTTTATGTCCAGCAACCACCTGGATTTGAAAGTACAGAGTATCCTAATCATGTTTATTATTTGGATAAAGCTCTGTATGGACTTAAACAAGCCCCAAGAGCTTGGTATGAAACTCTGTCCACCTTTCTAACTCAAATTGGATTTGAAAAAGGCACAATTGATACTACCTTATTCATCAAAAGGTACAAGAATGAGATGCTTTTAGTACAAATTTATGTTGATGACATTATATTTGGCTCTACAAATCAAAAGTATTGTGACAAGTTCTCAGAGTTGATGAAGAGTGAATTTGAGATGAGCCTCATGGGAGAATTAACTTTCTTTCTAGGCTTACAAGTAAAACAAACATCAGAAGGTACATTCATAAGTCAATCTAAGTATGTCTCTGAAATTTTGCAAAAGTACAATCTCAATGATTCAACTTCAATGAGAACACCTCTATCCACCGGAGTCAAACTTGACTCTGATCCTTCAGGAGAATCTGTGGATATAAAAACCTACAGAGGCATGATAGGTTCACTATTATACTTAACTGCAAGTAGGCCTGACATAATGTTTGCAACATGTCTTTGTGCTAGATATCAAGCAAATCCAAAAGAATCTCATTTATCTGCATTCAAGAGAATTTTCAGATACCTCAGAGGGTCACACTCATTAGGCCTCTGGTATCCAAAACTTTCTAGTTTTGATCTAACAGCTTACACTGATGCAGATCATGCCGTATGTAAGCTTGACAGAAAAAGTACCTCAGGATGCTGTCAGTTATTGGGCAATAAGCTGGTAAGTTGGTCATCCAAGAAGCAAAACTGTGTTTCAACTTCAACTGCAGAGGCAGAATATGTTGCTGCTGCTAGTTGCTGCTCACAAGTAATATGGATGAAAACTCAGCTCAGAGATTATGGCCAACAAATTGAAAGAATTCCAATTCTCTGTGATTCAAAAAGTGCCATAGCCATCTCTGCCAATCCAGTACAACACTCCAAAACCAAGCACATCGATGTAAGGTACCACTTTCTGAAAGATCATGTTGAAAAGGGAACAATAGAGATGTATTTTGTACCAACTGAACTACAACTTGCTGATATTTTCACAAAAGCTTTAGATGAACGAAGGTTCAATTTTTTAATTAGCAAGTTGGGAATTTTGAATATGTCTACCTAACAAAAAAATGGTAAACTCAGAGTCTCTGATCAATTATCAGAGACTCTGAACCAAGTAGCATATGTCAGTGCTTAACACAAGAAAACATCAGAGTCTCTGATCCATTCATCAGAGCCTCTGGACTTTTTCACAAATGGTAAAAATCACTTGTTTTCTCCAAGCATGTGTCAAGGGGGAGAACATAAAAGACTTCATTCTTTGGTCAAGGGGGAGACAAAGACCCTTTCAGCTTTCAAGGGGAAGAAAAGTTTGTCTCTGATATTTATATCAGAGCCTCTGATCTTGTCTCTGATATTTATATCAGAGCTTCTGATCTTGTCTCTGATATTTATATCAGAGCCTCTGATCTTGTCTCTGATATTTATATCAGAGCCTCTGATCTTGTCTCTGATATTTATATCAGAGCTTCTGATCTTTTCTCATTAAACGAATATTCCAAGAAATTCTTTTAATAATAAATCTTTTTGGATAACCATTCGTTTCTTTTTAAACCCAACTGGCGGTTTTCTGACACAAAGCGGCTCTCCCCTACATACCTAAATGTGTCACCTATTAATTAGGGGATGATGGAACGTCCTTTCTAACATTAGGGACTCTCATTCGCCGCTTCCATAACCTCTCCCTCTACCCTTTGTCTATAAAAACCCTGTTTCACTTTTCATTATCCTTTACGCTCTCAAAATCCAAAATCCCAAATCTCTCTTTCTAAGCTTTCATCTTTCTCAACCTGCAACAATGGCGGCTCATTCCTAAACTTCAGATAACTCGAGCAAACTTGTTCCAAGCTTGAATATGGCACAGTTCGATATTCCAGAAAAAAGGTAACAACTACTTTATGGACGTCACCCAAACCAAATACGATGAACAGTTTCGCCCAATCCTCGACTTTTTCACCAACTGCGAACTCAATGATGTTCTAACCAAACATGCCTCAGATATTCCACTTCGCTTTGTCCAACAATGGTGGTATTCAAGTGAATACGACGATGAAAAGGAAGGACTGGTTGGGCACATTGACCTAGGAGAACAAAGCCTGAACATAAGAATCACCCCACAAACCCTAACTCGTCGATTCAACCTCCTCACGAAAACTGATCTTTAAATAGAAACTTTTGAGAAACTACCAAGTCAAGAAGTCCTTCTTCAGTTCCTCCACCACTTAGGCTACAACAAAGAAATAACACGCCTAAGTCAATTCAGACGTCAGTACCTGCCTCCCAAATGGAACTTTATGTTTAGTGTTCTCAACAGAACAATTACCTGCAAGATTGGAAGTCAGGATCAGACTCATCCAGCGATCATAGCCATAATGTATGTTCTCTTCTTCAACAGAAGCATAAATATGGCTCACATTCTCTTCTGTGAGATGCTAACGGCGGTGGACAAAAAGAACAAGGACTTGGCCAAAGGAAAACAACCAATATCGGTACTGTTTCCCAGATTCATCTCTGTGGTCATTCAACGAGCAATGGAGAAATTCTCCATCACTGAGGAGGGCCCAATGACACCTCTGTTTATGATGAACTCATTCAAAGCAACAGAGGTTCCTCCTTATCCACATGACCGACGATTCCCACACACCATGATTGAGGTAATTCCTGCTGACTCTCCTACCCATATCCTACTTAGTCGTGTTGCCCAATCATCAGAACCGATGATGGGATCCCCAACACACTTAGGTTCTAAGCCTGAGCCTGAATCAGAGAGTGATATCTCTGATACTGCTCAAAACATTAACAGAGCGCAACCAGAGGGTGGCTCTGAGAGAGTGAGGAAGAGAGAACATGAGAACCCTCCCTCTGACGAAGAGAATAACTCTGTCAGAGCAGAGGAAGGTGAGGAAGAGAGAATTCCAGAGGGTGAGTTTCTAAACCTAGAATCTGAGGGCGGTGAGGTAGAAAAAGATGTCCTTGATGACACACATGAGAGATTCCAAAGCCAAATCCCCGTGCAAACATATTTACTGTCCAAGGTGGTCCAGCATCAATGGACATTGAAACAGAGGTGCACACCTCGAACCCTACCCATCCTAACCGCTCAGAGGCATCTACTTCTGCCTCTGAAGCACGCACCACAGGGGAAACCTCTGATGCGGCTAAGTCCTCTCAAAAGGACTTGGACCAAGATAAAAATACTCATTTATCCCAGAGTATGTCACCTCCACACACACATGATGCCTTTGTGGCTCATAAAAAGTTGGACCGTCCCTTAGATCGTAAGGATTGCCTGTCAGAATAAGAATGGCACGACCTTCTTGCACATGGACTCCTTAGCCTGGACAGCAAGGTTTCCACCCACATTTGTTTCTCATCATCAGATTCTAACTCTGATGATCAGAGACCGATCGGAACCATTATAGGGAAATCCGTAAAAAAGGGTCCCCAAGGATTAATGGGAAGTCCTTCCGGAGTCAATATCAAGCCAACTCCGAAAGAAGGCCCCTCTGAACTCGAGGGAAACTTAGAATCATGTGTTGATCCTAAGGTCACCCCCTCTGGTTACGTTACCAAAGAGGAGTTCAAAATCTTTGGTGATGAAATTAGAGAATCTCTGAAGGAGATTAAACATCAAATGGAGAAGACCTCAGAGGCCTCTGCCTCAAACTCTGAAGTTGCAAAGCTCACTTCAGAGGTCTCTGAGTTGCGCACGACTGTTAACTCTCAGAACGCTAAACTGGATGCTCTGGAAAGCCTGGTCATCAAAAATGACTCGGTTCTATCCAGAGAAATTCAGAACTCCACAACAGAGCTCCTCAAGGCGCTTCCTACTCCCTCTGCCCCCACTCCAACACATGCAGACTGTTCTCAATTCAAAGAGGAAGTCTTGCGTTCTTTGGCAGAGGTACTTGCAAAGATTCCTACCTCCTCTACTGCTGCTCCTACTACATCAGAATTTGTTACAAAGGCTGACCTAACCAACTTCTCCAAGAAGATCACCAGCAATGTAATGACTATCTCCAGCAAGTTCGTCTCCAAGACCACTCAGCAGCACAAAAAGATTGAACACCTTCTGCAGAATGTCAAATCTTCAGAGATAATATTGAAGAGAAAGGAACCAGAGGTCGCATGCTCTGCGGAAGCTCGGAAGAAATCCAGGTATGAAGATTCTGATGACTTGGATGACCAACCTCCGGGGTCATCTGATCTTCATAAGGGGGAGAAGACGACTACACCAAAAACTGTTGAAACACAAAAGAAGTCCACTCCCTCTGAATCAAACCAAAGAAAGGAAAAAGTAACAGAGAGACGTTCAACCTCAACCTCTGCTGAAGATAACCAGGCCACTCTAAAGTCGCCAGTACCTGTCATCTTTCTAGCACCATCCACTTTGAGTGTTCCAATAATAGCTGCAACTCCATAAACTATTGGAGCTCTGGAAGAAGATGAAGACGAGCAGCTAGTAGACTTCTCTACATCAGAAGATGCATTCTCATCAACAGAAAGACCAACTTATGTGATGAGAGATGCTTACGAATCAGAGGCTGAAAGAGTAGAACCAGAATCTGAAAAAGAAGAAAAATCAGATTCTGGAAAAGAAGTTGCTGAAGAAGAAATTGAAGTAATTGATGTCGAAGAGTATGTATTCAATAATGCTCAACCACATCATACTTCAACAGCAACAGAGCTGAGGGAATCACCAGAGATAGAAGGCTACATCTCTGAACCCACAACAGATAATCCTCCACAGACGAAGGAACCAGAAACCAAGGTTGCTGATGAACAGGCTCCTTCAGAGAATCCTGTTCAGAAGGCAAGCATCGGTCTTCCAGCCAAAGTATTCAATAAACCTCCTACATTCCTTGAATCAAATCCCGAAGCTTCCATAGAAGACCACTTCAGATACATCTACTGTGAGTTCAATATGGCAGACACTCTAGTCATTCTTCTGAATCCAAGGATCAAGGAGGACATGCCGGACTATGAGCGAAGATTTGTCAGAGATAAAACCAGACCAAGAACAGAGGTCCTCTTTGATGATCCAATCACCAAGATCAACAAAATCTCAGAAAAGACCTTTGCTTACAACAAGATCATCTATAGGCACTATGTGGTAACTCGATCTGATCAGAAGATTTACGAGTTCAATGATAATGATCTCGTAAATCTAAATCCATATGATTTACCACATTTGTATGCCTATTGCTCTGCTAGATATGATCATGGAAGAAGGGAAATAAGGATGGGCATGGTTGAAATCAGACGGGCAATGGAGGCCTATGTCAAACACAGAGCAAAACGTGACTTTCAAATTGCTCTAAACCAAGGGGAAGAAAAGCTGGAGGTAACTGAACCTGTGGAGTCATTCGACAAACTTGAAGAACAGAAGACTGGATCAATCGTTGCAGAACCTCTGGGTTTCGTCTACAGAGTAAATCAAGTAAAGAAGATCTTTCTAGCTTCGGAAGTATCGAAGTACTCTGATGAAACCTTGAGAGGTATAAAGAAAATGATCCATGTAAAAGAAGAAAGGCACAGAGCAGATTTACTGGCAAAACTTGACATAGAGATTGACTCGATGATTAACTTCAGAGCTCTGATCATGAAGTTCCATGGAATCTGTTCAAGTGACAAATTTTAGCATGCTTCCTTGTTCTTGAATATTACTTTTTCTATAATGTATTTCCAACTGTGTTAGTAATATTTAAGAGGATGTTTTTCTCCTCTATGCTTTCTAGTTTAAGTTCTGTTCTCTGCTATTCTTGCATCTTTTATTTTCAACACTTAGGGGGAGATTGTTAGCTCCAATTCTTCATTCTTTAAAGTGTTTAAAATATCTGTCCTACTTCAGAGGACTTCCAGAGACAGACTTCAGAGGACGAAGACTTCAGAGGACAAACCTGCCTCTGAAGTACTTATCAAAGATTGCAACTTTCAGCGAAGACATCAGAGATAGCTTCATCAGAGGCTCTGAAGACAACGTCAGAGCTCTGAAGACATTCTCTCTGAAGATGTTCACTCTAAAATTATCTACGAGTGAACAGAAGAACAGATGACACGTCACCTTGTGATAAGATTTACTTTCTAGAATAGGTCACTGTTCAGCATGCTTCCTTTCGTCATACAAGTACACTACTTACTTTATGGTCCTATAAATAGGACCATCACCTTATTGTTCAAGTGTGCTTGAGAAGTTATATATCTGATAATATAAGTTGAATACATTATTCCAAGAATATCTTGTTTATCTTTATCTGCTTTATGAACTGTGATATTTGAATCTCCTTTGATATTAAACTGTATTGCTTCCGCTGTCATTACTCTTATTGTTTATATCATTGTTACGAGATTAGATCTGGAATCCAACTGAAAGAGGGTGTGAGATCAGAGTAAAAGAATCTCAAACTCTGCACCAACTACTTTCTGAGTCGGGCAGCCACATTACTAATGATTCACAATTCTTTCGTGAACATTATTGAAACAGGCAAATAGCCCATGCCAACTCTTGTCTAAACCCCACCAGCTACTCATTTTCTTCTCAAACAGAAAATGTTTCACATTTTTCTGGGGACGCAGCACATATGCTATCTGGTTTTCATTTGGAAAATCTGGATATTGAAAAAGAAGGAAGTCTGCCCACCTTCGCACTTCAATCATGCACATTGAGTCTGTGTTTATACTACTGTTGTCTCAGTGGTTTATACTATGTTGATCCTTAAAAAGCAATTTTTCGTGCTTAATTCTTTCTACCCTTGCACGAACACACAAAGAATTTGTTTCTTTGTCATAACATTCATAGAAATTGCCTTTGTGGTATTTCGATGATTGGATGGAAGCCCTGGGGGAGTGAACATCACAAAAGCTCCTTTATATTGTGTATTCGTTATACACAGTGACTTCGTGTTACTGACATACATTTTAACTGATTCATTTGTTGATTCAGGAGTTACATGTTCTTATTTTATCTAGATTTGAAAAGATCTGGATGAATACTTTGTTCGAATTGGCAATGCATCAGAGGCTCAGCTTGAAAGATCAGTGGTCAGAAAGATGTCAAAGACATTTCTTGGAGAAAAGTTTTGATGATATCAATGCTCAAATCATCAAAAAGGGGGAGATGGTATCAAGAAATGATAAATTTTTGAGAGATGATTTTCAGAAATGTCCAAGTCAGAAGATTCAAAGTAAAGATTTGAAGAAGATCAAAGAATTTCTGAAGATTTGAGGAAATTTTCTTTGAAAATTATCTGCTAAAGCAATTCGGGTTGATTCTAAAGATAATTTCTTTCCAAAGTCTGAAAGTATTTTGTGAAAGTTTTGAGAAGATTGTTAATCATTTGAAGACAGTTTTGGAAAGAATACCGTCAAAGAGAAGAGGAGATTGTACTGACATAGCTTAAAGTGAAGACTGAATTGCTAGATCTTTTAATAGTGATCTTGAATCCAAAGGGGGAGATTGTTAGAGCATAAATATGTTGGATACAAGATCAAGAAGACAAAAGTCAAAATTCAAAATTCAAGAAGTCAAAGCTAAGAAAGTCAACTCTCAAGTGAAAGTCAAAGTCTATTTGTAATAAAAGTCAAAGTCAACATTTGTATTATGTTTTTAGTTTCTTTGTAATTCTTGTAGGTATAAATAGCTTCGTATTTCTATTTTTAGTAGTTGTATTCAGTTGTACGTTTTTCTAGAGAGAGATCTATAGAGAAAGAGAGAGAGAGTTCTAGAGAGAGAGAGTTTGTAATCTTGAGATCTGGAGTTTGAATCAAACAGGTAATTTGATTGAATCTTGTTTGTTGATTTGTTTGTGATTAGAAACTAGAAAAACAGGGAATAACATCTGGCTACAAAGGTTGATTCCTGTGAAGTTCTTCTTTAGAAATCCTGACTCACCTGAAGGCACCAGCTCCGACTCCTACTCCCTCATTCATAGAGAACGATCGTACCTCTCTGAACATTGTCGTGGAGTTCATTCATCAGGCTACGTCAGATCTTCCTGCGATTGAAGGCCGTCTGGACAGTTTGGAGGCTGAAGTTCAGGTGTTGGCCGCTGCAAAAGCTTCATCTCCTTCCAAAGATCTCTCCCTCAATGATAATGACAAAGAGGGGGAGAAGGAAGCTGAAGAAAATACGGAGTTTGAAGTTGCTGCTGAGGTCCAACAGAAGGAAATTCCCTCTCAGGTTGAGGGGGAGATAGCTGCTGAAAAAGCCCCTCCTACCATCGATGAGTTAATCGATGAAGAGGAAGAGGAGGAAGATGAAGATGAAGCCCTTGATCTTGAAGATCAAGAGGAAGAACCTCATCAAAATGATGATGATGAAGATGAAGATGAAGAAGATCAATCTCTATGGTGTTCTTCAGTTGTCACTTCATCAGCGATAGCTTCGAAAGAAGTTATCAAAGCAGGGGGGAGTTATAAGACATCTTCAGGAACCCCTTCCCAAAGCAAAGGTGCAACTGCTGAGGAAATCCTGAAGATGATCTCACTACCTGAGGAGAATACTTCTCAGGTATGCCTTACTCTCGTTCCCTTATCCTTCTATAAAAATCCCACCCCTGTTTCTTTCTAGCCTTTATCTCTCTTCTTCCATAAAAATGAACTAACCTTTTTAATTTTCTGACCAGACAATTCTCTCCCCTGCTTAAGGGTAAAGAGCTCCAAATAATCCCAGCTACTGAAGCTGATGACCTGATAATCCCAATCTCTGTAAGAGAGATTGATGAAGAGGATGAAGAAGAAGATGAGTCCCTGCAACACCCACGGAGGCCCTCTAGACCACTTCATTGGTCAGAGGAAGTGATGAAGAAAAGAACAGAGATGATCTCTCATCTGGAGAGTCAATGGCTGAAGATCCCCTCTCAATCAACAGATCTAGAGTTCCTGACTGAAGCTGAAATTGAAGAATCCATCAGGGCTGAGAAGTTGATCGCTGACTGTCAAAGAGATGCCACTCTGGCTCTCAAAATTCAGTCTTCTCAAGTCAAAGACAAGAAACTGAAGAAGAAACCAGTTGAAGTCCAGGCTGCTCTTTTGAAAGATATTGAAGAGGAACGCTCAAAAGCTCTAGTGGTCAGCGATATCTCAGTCGATTGGTGCAAACATAAACTCGACTATCGCTCTGACCCAATGAAGATTGTTTCAGTCGCTATCTCTGGAAGAAAGAAGAAGGACAAAGTTTCTGTCACTATGAAGATTACCAGAGAGGATGGAAGCTGCAAGGCAATGTTTGTTTCAAAGATGGAAAGCCTCGGCTATATGGAATGGCTTGAGTTCAAAGACGCACTGAAGAAATCAAAGTCAATCTATAGAGGCTATGTTGAAGGGATAAATGATGCTCTCATCAACAGAGTCGCTACAATATTAAAGATGCCATCTGCTCTTCCTTCTAAGCCAAAGAAGATCATAAGAAAGCCTGTCTCCTCCTCCTCTGAAAATGTCGCGGTGATCAGGAATGAAACCTCCATCAAATTTTCAAGAGAAGCTATGTTCGGTCCTCCTCCTGATCTTTCAGTTCTGGATCTATCTCTGCCTCCTGGTGGACCATATGTTGCGGGACAAGTATTTGAAGAACCTTTTGGAATCTTCTTCAGAGATGACGAGGAACAGCTCAGATTTTAAAGAATCTCTGAAATCCCTATCTGTCCCCTCGGCCTTCTCAAGGATCTCATGTGCTTATGGTGTGATCTCTCTCCTGCTGCTGAGCAAATCAAAGTGATAATTAGCAAAGAATCTTTAGAGCGAAAGCAAAAAGGAGAAGATATACCTGAGTATTTGATCAATCCTCCTAAACCCTCTTTAGATAGCTGATAGATTAGTTTTCTTCTTGTAATCCATTAGTTTAAACTTACAGTAGTTAGTACATCACTTGTACTTGTAATTTTCATACCTTGTAATTCTTTTCTTGAATTAATGAAAATTTCAGTGAAGTACTTAACTCTATCAGTACTGTAAAAGATCCCTCAAAATAGTAATTGGGACATGTATGTTATGAGTCCTGATTATTCCATCATTTTGAATTATAAAGTAATTTTCTTCAGTTACTTTGTCATTATCAAATAGGGGGAGATTGTTGATCCAAACTCTCTCAGTGATTTGATAACGACCCTTTTCTGTACTTAGTGAAAATTACGTTTAATATGTATTAGTGTTTCACCATCAGCGATCAGACTGAGTCTGTTCAGTTATCACTGATAGTCTTTCTTATAAACATTTAATATGTATCAGTGTTTCACTAACAGTGATCAAACTGAGTCTGTTCAGTTATCGCTGATAGTTCTGATGTAAACAGTAACGTCATCCCTGAAGACAAGTCTCGCGTCAACAGATGTTCATAGCTGAATCGAAGACGAAGCTGCTGAACAAAGAGAAGTCTACTAGTGACCTGATGCGGATATCAGTGAAGCAAAGACAACTCTACTTATACGCGAAGGAACATGAGGAAAGTTTCAGCGATTGCTGAACTCTTGATGTCTCTGAAGAAAGAGATATTCAGCGATCGAATGATCACAAAGCTTATACCTCAAGTTTCCTTTTGTCTTACCTTGCACAACTCAGTACGATGTCTGAGAAAAGACATTCCTCTGCCACAATTCGTACAACAACTCTGTCAACTACACTGTTCATGATCCGACCGAAAGCATGTCTCCCAAAGTCAGACTTCCAAAGCCAATAAGTGAACGCCACGTGTAAAGTGCCCTGCCATGCATTTAATGCATAGGGTATAAATAGGAAGATCACCCCTCCATCTGAGGGTGTGCTCAATCCTTGAACTCCAAATAGAAACCTTTGTTTTCTATATTCCTTAATCCCCCATTCTCTGAAATTCTAGTGCAACCATCTTAGTGTTTCTTAAGTTTGTTTAGATTGAGTCTGTCTTAATCTTATTCCGCAACAAACTTGTAAATTGTGTTTGATTTATCAATAAACAATTTATTAAACTTTAAATTTTTGTGTTTGTATTCAACCCCCCCCCTTCTACAAACTTGTTAAGCACCTCCGGGACCAACATGTTGTAATCCTTTATATATCAATAAAGATCGATTCCTACATGTTTTAGTGTGTGATTTACTGAGTTAGGAACTGGAACAACATAAATCAAACTAATTCAGATTATAGTCGGGTGTCACTATCCTTCCAAAATAATTCCTAACAAAACCAAGTACACTGGTGTATACTTCTCCAAAAATGCTAACTCTTGACCACTTGGTCATCCACTCAATCCCGAAAAGCCATGCCGCTAAGATGACCTGTCATACATGTCATTTTAAGAAAAAGTGTTAGACTAAATCCCAGTGTTACATTCAATACAATAGGAAAACCATTAATAATCATAGCACATTATAAATCAACATCAATTGCCTTTGTGAGCTCAACTCCTCTAATTCTATTGCTCAAGAAGTCACCAAGTCAACCACTCTAGATATATTCTTGAGATGTTCCAAAATGAGAACTTATGCACAATGGAATTACATCTTACTGCCCATGCCCATGGGACGCTGACCGATCATATAGGCCCACACCTTACTTACCATGGTTTCCCGATGCCTATTCCATGCCAAAATAATGGACTCAATGTCTAAAATCAAGACATTAAGACCACCGTGCCTATGGATCCATTGTACTAAGGTCAAACCAACTAAAACAAATACACCACACTTAAGTATGTATAACAAGTTGACACCAAATTATACCCAAAAATCAACTTATGACATTGGTGCCTTGACTTCCAATTATCTTGGTGAAAAAATCTTCTAGCACCAAGATACATCAAATACTTGTCTCGAATCTTGCATACAATAAGAGGAAATCATAATACACAAACTTTGACCAAAAATATTAGATCTCATCAAAACCCTAAATTCGGTTGGATTTATCAAAACTTCATAAATGCAATATAATAGAAATAAAAACTTGTAGGAAGCATCCATAGTCATAAACCCATTTCAATCCCTTTTAACACATTAGTCAAGACCAAACCCTAAAACCCCCAATATTAAGTTTTAGGTCAAGATATGTAAAATCAACATCACATAGGTTAGAACATGTGAAAAGGTTCAAAATACATGGATTTTAACATGTATGATGTGTTTAAGAATGTGAATGAACTCACAAGTTAGTTTTGTTAGAAAACCTAGAAATCTTAGCAAGAAACTTGATGGAAATTTTGAGAGGAGACTCGTTAAGGTTGCTAATCCACCCTAGGCTTGATGATGGAAAAGATCTCACAAGAATCCAAGCTTTCAAGTCTTAAATGCTTCCAAATCGGTCATAAATGCACAAAGTCGTTTGGGAGAGAAAGTCGGAAGAGGTTGAGGTTCCAAAAATGAAATGGGGTTGAAAAAACGTATTTAATGCACTTTGGTGCCCGATGACGATAGTACCAAGCGAGAGTGACATTTTATCACAATCGCCGACATAATCGCGGGGTTACCCCGCTTGCGGTACATTTTCAGGGATAATTCCCCGCGAGAGTGACCTCTGTCACAATCTCAGGCATAGTCGCCCTGGGCGTACCGAAGCCCGAAAATCCAACTTTTCATTCCAAAGTGTTTTCGATCCAAAACTCAAACTTACTAATAAGACCCAATAACAATTATAAACTTGATTAATTAGAGAGGTGTACGATAGGGACATACCAAAATCACGGGTGTTACAATTAGATGATCGGATAATAAAGGATCTTTTTGATACAAAATGGAGACCTTATATTGCGGTTAAAACCGATAATATTTGAAGTCGAGATGATTTGAAAATATGATAAAAAGGGTTGTACGTTACTCGAACACAGTCGAGGTCAGGTTTGGCTAAAAATCCAATAAAATGTGTGTAAATTCCGATCTTGAGAGGGGGGACATCCATGGCTTCGAGAAAAACGGAAGTATGGTCGTGGCCTTGCGCAGGAGTAGAGAAAAATGGCCATGCTAACTGTGCATGGGCAAGCTTCTGTTTAAATAATATGCATGCTTGTTCACACACACACACACATATATATATATAGAGGAATGTTCAAACGAGAACACTAACTATTTAAGAAAACAAGAAAAACAGCAAATCATGTATAAAATCACATGTGTTTCGGCATTAATTCGGAAAAAGGTACACGGGCGACTTTTCCCGCGACTTCAAGTTTCGTGCAAAGTCACGGGGAATCACATGTGATTTTGTACGTGAATCACATATGATTTTGTACATACTCGACCTTTTTTCTTTTTTTCTTAAATAGATTTCGTTCTCGTATGAACCCACTATATATATATATATATGGGTGAGTTCAAATGAAAACTCATTTTTCATTGTGCACGTGAGGATCGATCTTAGCCATTGATCAAAACTTAGAAAACTAATCAATTGTTAAAACATAATAAGATTAACTGAGAAGTGACTAGGGACAAAACTGGAAATTGGAATCAGCACATACCTTATTTGACCTTTTATTTTCTTTTTTAATTAAAAAACTTTTACCTCCTTAAAGTTTAAAATAAATTATCTTAAAAATTACTAATATTTTAATCAAACAAATTTACATAAAAAAACGAGAATTTCGTGCTCTTCGATATGACATCCATCTCGATATAGTATTTTTTTTTTCATTTTAACCGCTTTTTACGTGAAATACTATATATATGTTATATTCATTATGAATATGTATGCACGTCCACGGGTGTCCACATTCAATATGAATAACAAAGGTGAACGTTCATTCACTATTCATGATGAATAATACAGTATTCAGGATGAATAATACAATAGTGAGGATGAATAATACACGAATTCATGATTTATGTACTATTCATCATGAATCGTGTATTATTCATCCTAAATACTGTATTATTTATCCTGAATGATACATTATTCATGATGGATAATATATGAATGACTTGTGAAAGTGTAGACACATGGCACACTCTCTATTGTTTCCCGATTCACAACTGAAATTTGGTTTAATTCATTATGAATATGTATGCACATCCTTGGGTGTCCCATATTCAGTATGAATAACAAATGTGAACGTTCATTCATTATTAATGATGAATAATACAATATTCAAAATGAATTATATAATATTCAGGATGAATAATAATACACAAATTCATGAATCGTGAAGGTCTGGAGTCATGAGGTACTCTCTTTTGTTCTCCGGTTCACAACCGTAACTAGATAGGTTCTTGATTCGTCTCGATGGGTGTTGGGTTACGGTGATGAAGAATGTGATGCCTTACGATGTTGAAGAAGGTGATTTCGAGTTACGGACTTACAGTGGCGAGGTGTTGTACATACTTGGACGTACATAAATATTCATAATGAATATAACACATATATAACATTTCACGTAAAAAACGGCTAAGACAACAAAAAAATTATATCGATATAGATGTCATATCGAAGAGCACGAAATTCTCGTTTTTTTGATGTAATTTGTTTGACTAAAATATTAGTATTTTTTAAGATAATTTATTTTAAATTTTAAGCAGGTAAAAGTTTTTAATTAAAAAAGAAAATAAAAGGTCAAATATGGTAGGCATGAGTTTAATTAATCTTCCATTTTTACCCCTAATCATCTTTATTAATAATTTTAATTAAAAACACTATTTAACATGAGTTCTTGGATCAATAGAGATGGAGGGGTCGAGATTCGTCCTCACGTGCACAATAAATATTGAGTTTAATTTGAACTTTCATCTCTCTCTCTCTCTATATATATATATATGTGTGTATGTGTGTGCATATAAAAGAATGGGCAATGTGTGCACATAAGGTAGAAAACCAAAAGGAAAAGAAATCCATGTATGCCATTTCATATGATTTCTTTTCATCTAAGACTAGTATTTAGAATATTGTTTAACATATGTTTGTTTCATAATGTGAACCTTTTTAGCTTGTTTGTAAAACAAAATTTACAAGTAAAAAAATTGCACATTGTAAACCGAATACATATGAAGCAAACAAATTGTGAAACAAACATTTGTTCATCAATACATTAAATGGTAGCCTTATATGGAAAAAAATCATGTGAAACAATATCTTAATGTACAAGTTCTCACAGATATTACAAAATTTGGAGTTCTCAAATGATTAAACCTTTATTGTGAGTGTATACATATATACATATATATATGTGTGTGTGAAATATTCTTTTAATCGTCGTAAGATATATGAAATTATGGATTTCTTTAATAGTCAAAAGATTTGGAAACTAAATTATATTTTAGGAGATCGTTAGAGAGCTCGTTGATGAAATTGTATATATTCGAAGGAAGAGATATTTAGAAAACTATTACGACCTGTGAAAGGTCGGGAACTGTCGAGTGATGAGCGACCCTACTCTAAGCCAAAGTGAGTCTTCATGAAATTTTACTAGAATGCATGCTTACGTTAAATTTATTTAAGCATTATATCATTTTTGTGTACATATTTATTGGCTTTTGATACATGTATGTAAAGTATTTTTGTGGGCTGCATGTTATATGTTTATTGTTTTTAAACATTAATTAACATGTTATAATGGGCTATTATTTCAATCGAGTATGGAATTGGGTTGATATGCCATAAGGGACGACACTTCCTACAGATGAATGATCAGACAAGGGATAGTCGTATAACCCAGGGAAATACCGATGATGGTAAAACCTTAATCCGATGGGTCAATGTAAAAGATCTCATAATTATTTAAAGGGATTTAAAACAAATGTGCATATTATCATTTAGGTATTTTATTTGTTGTTGCATGACGGGACATGTATGTTTTATGCATGAAAACCTTAGACTCACTAAGCTTTAATAAGCTGACAATTAGTATGTATCTCAGGAGCAACAAGTTTAAAGATGGACAAGAGCAAGATCTTGCGTAGGGAATTAAACTATATTCATCAAGTTTTGATTTAAGATGCTTAGATTTCTATTTAAATTTATATATAATATAGCCGAGCTTTATTAGCCGTTAAGTTTTTTTTTTTGAAAGAGTGTCCTAGACTATGATTAAATGTACTAATAAAGTTGTCATGTATTGTGTACACTGAAGCATTAAAAACTAATTGCATACATTCTATACAATTAAATTATTATAAAACTTCCCTTGTAACAGAGTTTTTATTAGACGTTAAGTTTTGAGTTATTTAATATATTATTAATTAGAATGACGCAACACCCCCATAGTACGAATGAGAGTGTTACAATATATATATATATATATATATATATATATATATATGGGAAAACCTCAAAAAAATGAAAAACTGGAGAACACCCTGGTAGCCCTTCATCTGGACGACATGCACTTGTGCATACATATGCCAAAAATTTTGAGAAAGGTGAGAAGAGATCTCAACCATTAGAAGAAATTCTTCAATGGCCAAGATCTTAAGGGAAAAATATGTAATTATAGGTAAACTTATGACTAATTTAAAAACCTAAAGAAATTGAGGGGAACATTTTAAAACTTTTGTATAACTAAATATATTAAATCACTAATCCACTTCATTTTCACAAAAATAATTTACTTTCTTTTTTAAATAAAAATTAGCTTACTAATTTTTTTAAAGTTAAACTATCTAAAATATAATCAATATTTTATTTAAATAAATTATGTCAAAAATCGAGTATTTCATTATCTCTAAATTAAGATCCATTATAATATATATTTTTTAAGATTCACATATGCATCTTAGACCGATTTAAAATCTTGATTATAAATTGTAATTTGATTTACATACAAGTTATAATCAAAATTCACATATGAATATCTGTTACGATTCATATGTGAATGGATAATAGGACCGACATGTTCACATATAAATCTTACTATGTCATATTCAATTATTAATATATATAGTATGTGATTCAAGTGAGAAGCCCCAAAATTTCATTTGCCTAAATCATTAAAATTTTATAATTTATAAATCGAATTAAATTCAATTGAGAAAAAGAACATTATTATTATTAATATTATTATTATATTTAAATTCCATTATTTTAGAAAATAAAATCATTCTCTCTATAATTCGTAACCTCTTCCTCCCCCCCCCCCCCCTCCCTTTTTTTGCCTCTCTATATATCTTTTCTAGCAACCTCCATGGCTGCCATTTATTTCATCTTCTCCTCTAAAACTCTTTATGGTTGTCGTTTATCTATCCTCTTCTCATTTTCTTTTATCTACAACCTGCATGTTTGTCTTTTCTTTTACCAGATCGTCAATGCCGATGAAGAATGTGGAGTATCTAAATGGAGTAGATCACTCAAGTTTTTTGGTATGGAATCATTTCTGCTTTTTTGTGATTCCCAATACTCTTTAGTTTCTCAATTAACAGTGGTCAGAAACCTTAGTAGCCCTTGACGATTATCCACTCTTGAATAGGTAACAAGATTCAAACATTCATCTATTTTAATTTTGTTTATAGGGTTTTGTGCACACATGAATACGATGAAACCGTTGTTCATATGTTCACACAACACAAAAATTGAAAGACATTGAATATGGTGTCTCATTCACGTGTGCATTCAACCCTGGAAAATTGCAGGACGTTGAATAAGGTGATTCAATTCACATAAGCATGCGACCCAGAAAATGAAAGACGATGAATACGATGATTTATTGGCATGTGCATGCAGTACAGAGAATGAAGGAATATGAATATGTTGACTCATTCACATGTGAATGCAACCCAGAAAATGAAGGATGATAAATATGACGACTCATTCATGTGTGTATGTGGCACAATAAGCGAAAAACGATAAATAGGTGATTCATTCACATGTGCATGCAACACAGAAACCGAAAAACGATGAATACGATGATTCATTCACATGTACATGCAGCGCATATATTTGAAGATGATGAATCATTTGGAATTATTTTTTGTAGATTTTTTTTGTAAATTTTTTAGTACATTTTGAAATAATTTTTGTAGAGGATTAATGAAGTTTCCAAAAATTGTGGTAAATTTTCTTTATTTGTCAGAATTTTCATAAATGGAAATGATTATTCATTAATGAAATATACCATTTTGCCCTTTTTCCATTTAATAGTTGTTTAAATTGCTATTTATTATAATCGTTGGATTATTGTTTTTTAATGCTTATTAAGACTTTCTTCGGTTTTTCATTTTTTTACAGTTTTCTCTTAAACCTGACAATATATATATATATATATATAGACTTAAGTTCGCGTGAGACCAAACAGTTTCCGTGAAACCGGTGAGACCAAACTTTAAAGTATGAAACTTCACACCAAAAAACTGTGAATGTAAAAAAAATCGAATTTTCATAGGGAAAACACCGTAAATGTTACGTTCATGGTGTTTTTCGCTGTGAATGTTCGTTTTTTTTCACCTTCACAGCGTCTTCACTGTGAAGGTATGGATATACCTTCACAGTCTTTTAGCTGTGAAGGTTTGATTTTTTTTTAACTTGGTTTTGGTTTTTTTACCTTCATATTGTGATTACATTATGAAGGTTCGAATGTTTTTTACCTTCACAGTGTTTCGGTGTGAAGTTTAATGTTTTAAGGTTTGGTCTCACGCGGTCTCACGGAAACAGTTTGGTCTCACGTGAACCTGACCCTATATATATATATATATATTATATATATATATATATATATATATATATATATATATATAATGGAGAAAATCAAATATCCTAATTTAACTCCTAGTTTTTCTATAATACTTTTTGAATATTGATAATCATCGTTTTTTTAATCAAATTTTCACCTTGAAATCATGAGTGATATTCAGTCTACAAATCGAATTAAATATCATTTGCCTAAATCTCAAATGTGAATAATATCGATAATTTTTGTTGGTTCATATGTGAACACGTGAATCCTAACTGATTCAGAATTATATCTCATTACCTAAATCCCATATATTAATACGAACATTGATGTTTTTCATTGGTTCATATGTGAACATAAGAATCCAAATATAGATTCACACGTGAATCGTAACATAGGTTCCCATATGAATCTTAATCATTACTTGCCCATGAATCAATTTAAAATTTATAATTGAGATTCTGAATCAGTTTAAATTTCATATGTGAATACGTGAAACCTAACATACGTATGTTCACATATGAATCTTAATCATAACTTGTATGTAAATCAAATAAAAATTTATAACCGAGATTATGAATACATTTTAATTCATATGTGAACACGTGAATCATAACATAGATTCACATGTAAATAATAATTATAACTTGTAGTCTTGTATGTGAGTCAATTTACAACTTATAATTGAAATTCTGAATTAGTTTAAGATTCATATGTGAATTTTAAAAAAAAATATCATTATTGATCTTAAATGTAAAGATAATGAAATTCTGGTTTTTTTGTTACAATTTATTTAAATAAAATATTGATTATATTTTAAATATTTAATTTAAAAGAAAATGAGTATTCTAATTATGATGTAAAAAATAAAGTGGGTAAGCTTTTTTTTTTTACACTTTCTTTTTTTTAAAGGAGTGGATTAGTGATTTAATTATACCAAATTTTCAAAATGCCCACTTCAACTTTTTTATGTTCTTTACATAAGTCATATTTTTTTCTATATTTACATATTTTCCCCTATAATCTTGGCCAGTGAAAAATCCCATCAATGTTTGAGATCACTTCTCACATTCTCAAAGTTTTAGGGCTTCTCATTTGAACCTTTTCCAATATGCACCAGATCAATTCCCTTCTAAGCCGCAATTCATGCGAGAGCATGAGATTAAAAAAGATCAACGGTTTATATTCATTTCTCATGCTTCTCACCATTAACTCAACTTCTCACACGATCCTTCTCCTATATATATATATATATATATAGAGAGAGAGAGAGAGAGAGAGAGAGGAAAGTTCAAATGAACACTCAAATTTCATTGTACACGTGAGGATGAATCTCGACCACTCCATCTCTATTGATCCAACAACTCAGATTAAATAGAATTTTTAATTTTAAGATGATTAGGGGTGAAAATGAAAGATAATTTATACTCACGTCTACCATATTTGATTTTTTATTTTCTTTTTTAATTAAAAACTTTTACCCATTTAAAGTTTAAAATAAATTATCTTAAAAATTACTAATATTTTTTAACCAAACAAATTACATCAAAAAACGAGAATTTTGTGCTCTTCGATATGACATCCATCTCGATATAGTTTTTTCGTTGCTTTAACCGTTTTTTACGTGAAATGCTATATATGTCTATATTCATTATGAATATTTATGTACGTTCAAGTGTGTACAACACCTCGACACCGTAAGTCTGTAACTCAACATCACCTTTTTCAACACTTTCTTCAACGTCGTAAGGCATCTCGTTCTTCATCACCGTAACCCAACATCCATCGAGACGAATCGAGAACCTATCGAGTTTCGGTTGTGAGCTGGGGAACAAAAGAGAGCGCTTCACGTCTCCACACCTTCACGGGCCATTCATGTATTATTCATTACGAATAACGTATCATTCAAGATGAATACTACAACATTCAGGGTGAATAATACAAGATTCATCCTGAATACTGTATTATTCATCATTAATAATGAATGAACGTTCACATTTGTTATTCATACTAAATGTGGGACATTCGGGATGCGCATACATATTCATAATGAATTAAACCAAATTTCGGTTGTGAATCGGGAAACAAAAGAGAGTGTGCCATGTGTCCACACCTTCACGGGTCATTCGTATATTATTGTAGATCCCAGTGCAGTGCAATCACAAATAAATATGAACAATGATTAACAGATTATAGGCCACATCAACTAGTCATATGATTGATATAACTTCAAAGGGTTAAGGTTTACAGAGAGAATTTCTGAATAGGATATGTAAACCTAATGACTAGTAAACTGGAATAATGAATTTCTAAACTAACAACTGAAATAGAATTAACTTTAAATACGTAGGCTCGCAGGCCTAATGGGCTTATGGGCTTGGGCCCATCTAATTAATAAGACTTTCAAGTTATTACAATATGCACCCTTATAAATACTTTATTCCACTTTCAACGCACAGGACTTTCAGTCCTAACAATCTCCCCTTAAAGTTGAATAAAGCATTTAACAACTTGAAAAACTTCAGGCCTTGATCTTCTTTCCCTCTTGAATCTTTGAAGAACTTTGGTGTTGCATGTCTTCATGACTTTCCACGCTCCCCCTTGAATAAAGCTCTTGGTCTTCATAGTATCAACTTTGTAACCAGATTCAATGTACAGTAACATCGACTGAACGCACTATCAAGCAGCTTTCAGCTGTAAAAACTCAATCACATCGGATCAGCGCACAAGAAAAATAATGTGAGAGTTACTTGACATTCCACGGTGCTTCTTCAGTTTAAAACAAAGAATCTGTCTTTGAACCGCGAGTTGAATAGATTTTCAGCTTAAGAACTTGTTTCAATCAGCTCGTAGGAGGAATCAATACAATCTTTGATACGGAAAGAATTACAAACTTGTAGCAGACACCACATGATACGGAAAGAATCAATACAAACTTTGATAAAATTTAAACATCATACAAACTTTGATAAAATTTAAACATCATCTTCATCTCTTTGATCTCTAGACTGTCTTCAGAAATAACTTTCTTTCTTTAAAACTTTGAAATTGAACTTAAACAGAAATTCTCAGCTTCCAATTCTCTTCCTTTTAAAATCTCATTTGGCCCTAACACCAACCATTCAGTACAATCCCACAACTCTTTTCCTGTCATTTTGTAGGTATTTATTTGATCAATAAGTTCACTAAAAATGTCACGAAAAAGTTCACAAGTAATACTATCAGTCATATAATTTCGAGCTAAATTGTTAGCCCATTCTCTTTTCTCCTTTTCCACAGGAGAAGCTTCTGTCTGAATTTGGGATTGCATCTCCCCTTCAGTCAAAGATAATCTGATGTAGGGACCCACCTCATGTTCATCAACAACACACAAAAAATCAGCTTTCCACCGTTCATAATCTCTTTTGGACTGCAGCCTTGGTAGGTACACCATTTTGATCGTTTCGAATGGAATGTATTCGCTCCGGCTTTGAAGAGAGATGAAACTTGAAAGTGCAGGGACCAAAAGTGACAACGTGTGAAACTTGAAAGTTTAGGGTCACAAATGACACGCTGAATCCTTGAAGTACGGGGGCTAAAATAAGCTAACTGCCAAATTATCTGAACTATCTGAGAAGGCACTAAAAGAGCAGAGAACGAAGTCTGAATTCACGAAGAAGATTGACCTGCTTGTTAAAGAAAGAGACAACTTTGCTTCGATGATTAAAGTGCTTGAAAAGTCTGTATCAAGTACAAATCAGAAATCTGTCTCTCCACAAAGGTCAGTTAAATCTTTTGATCGGATTCATAAAACTAACCTTTTCTATGATAGCAATATAGATGGTTCAGGTACACATCAAAGAAGAAGGAGATACAAAGATGAGGAACTGGTCTGGAAGAAGAAACCAGTTGAAGATGAGCTGAAAGAAAGAGAATCGTGTGTACATGCATCTAATGCCAAGAAGAACAAAGCGAGTAAAGGTAAACCTGATCATATCTACTCGAGAGATCAATTACTCAGGTTGTCAGGTAAGAAATACCATTGTTCTTATTGTCGTACACATGATCACATTCACAAATCCAGGGATCATTTCTGGTATGGTTCTTATTCTATATCCCCCACAAGAACTGCAACTAACATTCATGGACCCAAATTCCAGTGGGTACCAAAGCCAAAAACTGATTGTTTGTTGCAGGCACCTACTGTCAAGGGGGAGTAGAAGAACAATGGCTTCTAAGTAAATCAGCTTAGAACCCGGATTTCAACGACGTTTGGTTTCTGGTCACATGACAGATCAGGACCCGTTCTTCAACGTTCAGACTTGGATATTTTGCAAATATCCAGGGGGAGTTTAAAAGACCTAAATCATTATATCATGATTTGAGGGGAGCTTAAAAGGTAAATATCTTCTAATCCTAGATCTCTGATTGTTTGAAAGAAGAACAACTTTCAAGCATGAAAAACAGTTATGAAATGTTCAAACCACTTCTGATTCTCAAAAGGTTTCATGAATTAAGAAGTGTGATTTTAAATGTTTTTCAATTTTGAGCTTTAATGTTTAACTGACTTGTGTTTCAGAAGATCAATACTTGCGTATTATCTTGTCTTTATACTGTAACGTTTTCACACACACAGGTTCAGTACTTTATCAATTTGTTATTACCATGTCTCATAATGAACCAACTTTTCGATGGTAATACCCCCGTTTGAAATTCAATGTTGTTGAGCATCAATCATAATGTCTAAATGTGTGCTTTCATTGCTAAATTGTTTATATTTGTTCATATAAACAAAATATCCAATTCTTTGATACCCTAACCAGTTTAGTTGATCTGATTGATACATTGTCATATTCTCAAAGTTTAATTGCTCAAATTTTATGAGCATACATTTTGACAATGTTAAACATACATTTTGAGCTTAATTGTACAAGTTAAACTGTTGAGCAATCGTTTTTTTAGGAATTACATGGGAATCGTGTGAGAGCTTAAACAGAACTTCCATGGATTCACGTAAACCAGTGTTTCCTACCCCGGAAGTTATCCTAGAGTGATTTGAGGGGTGAGGGGTCATAAATCAAAGAGTGGGGGAGATAACTCATCGGGTTGAGTTTTTTTCTCATTGCGTGGAGGAAAAAAAAATGGAAAAGAGAGTTTGGTTAGAAGTGAGCTTTAATGTCAAAAAGAAAGAGGGTGTGATAACAGAGTTAATAGAATATCATAACTATGCACCAACCACTTTCTGAGCCGGGCAACCACATATTCTGATTGGTTCACATTCTTTGGTGACCATCATTGAAACAGGCAGTGAGCCCATGCCAACTCTTACATATAACCCCACCAACCACTCGTTTCTTTCTTAACAAAGAGATGTTTCATTTTCCTTGGGGACGCAGCATATCTGCTATCTAGTCTTCACTTGGAAGATTTAGATATTGAAAAAGAAGGAAAGTTGCCCCACCTTCGCACCTCTTTCATGCACATTGAGTCCGTGTAATATCTGTTGTTGTCTCAAAAATTTACACAATTTGAGCCTGATATAGCTAAGTAGCTTCAATCATTCTACACTTGCACGAGCACACAAGGAATGAGTTTTCTTGTCATAACATTCATAGAAAATTCCTTTGTGGTTTTTCGATGATTGAATGGAAGCCCTGGGGGAGTGAACATCACAAAAACTCCTTTCCAAAGTACATCTGTTGTACAAAGTGGCTCCGTGCTACTTACAGGCATACTAACTGTATCATTTGTTGATTCAGGTTTACCATTCCTAATATATCTGAATTTGAAAAGATTCGGATATATACATTTCATGAATTGACGGATACTCAGATCACAGGTGGGAGAAAGTCAAATTATCATAAAAGGGGAGATCAAAGAAAGTGCTGAAATTGAAGAAGTTTTGATGATCATGATGCTCACAATCATCAAAAAGGGGGAGAAAAAGTTCAATTTCAAAGTTTTAAAGAAAGAAAGTTATTTCTGAAGACAGTCTAGAGATCAAAGAGATGAAGATGATGTTTAAATTTTATCAAAGTTTGTATGATGTTTAAATTTTATCAAAGTTTGTATTGATTTAAACATCATATTCATCTCTTTGATCTCTAGACTGTCTTCAGAAATAACTTTCTTTCTTTAAAACTTTGAAATTGAACTTTTTCTCCCCCTTTTTGATGATTGTGAGCATCATGATCATCAAAACTTATTCAATTTCAGCACTTTCTTTGATCTCCCCTTTTATGATAATTTGACTTTCTCCCACCTGTGATCTGAGTATCCGTCAATTCATGAAATGTATATATCCGAATCTTTTCAAATTCAGATATATTAGGAATGGTAAACCTGAATCAACAAATGATACAGTTAGTATGCCTGTAAGTAGCACGGAGCCACTTTGTACAACAGATGTACTTTGGAAAGGAGTTTTTGTGATGTTCACTCCCCCAGGGCTTCCATTCAATCATCGAAAAACCACAAAGGAATTTTCTATGAATGTTATGACAAGAAAACTCATTCCTTGTGTGCTCGTGCAAGTGTAGAATGATTGAAGCTACTTAGCTATATCAGGCTCAAATTGTGTAAATTTTTGAGACAGCAACAGATATTACACGGACTCAATGTGCATGAAAGAGGTGCGAAGGTGGGGCAACTTTCCTTCTTTTTCAATATCTAAATCTTCCAAGTGAAGACTAGATAGCAGATATGTTGCGTCCCCAAGGAAAATGAAACATCTCTTTGTTAAGAAAGAAACGAGTGGTTGGTGGGGTTATATGCAAGAGTTGGCATGGGCTCACTGCCTGTTTCAATGATGGTCACCAAAGAATGTGAACCAATCAGAATATGTGGTTGCCCGGCTCAGAAAGTGGTTGGTGCATAGTTATGATATTCTATTAACTCTGTTATCACACCCTCTTTCTTTTTGACATTAAATCTCACTTCTAACCAAACTCTCTTTTTTTTTTTTTTTTTTAAAAACCGTTCGAAGCAAAGACCGGAGTATGCAAGATACCGGTCAAAGGTAAGACCGGAGTAAGCAGGTATCCGGTCGAATGACAACACCGGGGATACACTTATCCGGTCGAATGATAGGACCGGGGATATACGTATTCGGGCGAATGAAAGGACCGGGGATAGACGTATTCGGTCGAAGGTGTTTGACCGGAGGTTACAACCACCCGGTCGAAGGCAAGACCGGAGTACAAGTGTCCGGTCAAATGGGTAAGACCGGGGAATACTCTTATTCGGTCGAAGGTGTAAGACCGGGGATACAAGTATCCGGTCGAAGGTGTAAGACCGGGGATACAAACACTCGGTCGAAGGCTCAGGTCTAAAGACTAAAAAAAATACGATAAACACAAAAAAACAGATATGATCGATGAATCACAAACGACCGAAGAACCCGAAGAATTTCTGGGATTCGATCGAAACCAAACCCAGATCCTTCGATCGAAAGAAACACAGAAAAATCAAACAAGAATCGATTCAACCGATCAACAATCAACAGTAACCATTAGACCGAATACACCTAGGACCGATAAGCATCAATAATAATCGACCGAACAAAAAAAATTCCAGAAAATTAATCGACCGAAAAAAAACTTTACAGTTTTTCCACACAAAAAAAATCGATCGAATAAAACCAGATACAACTTAAGCAAACATATATCGATCAAACAGATAACACAGAAAGTAACTACTAACAATCAATTAATGCAAGTAAAGCAATTAACACAAGTAATTGATCTTAGGGTTTCAGACAAACCTTTTTACTGGATCAAACCTTTTTGCCTATCCGTTGTGATACCAATTGTAGATCCCAGTGCATTGCAATCACAAATAAATATGAACAATGATTAACAGATTATAGGCCACAGCAACTAGTCATATGATTGATATAACTTCAAAGGGTTAAGGTTTACAGAGAGAATTTCTGAATAGGATATGTAAACCTAATGACTAGTAAACTGGAATAATGAATTTCTAAACTAACAACTGAAATAGAATTAACTTTAAATACGTAGGCTCGCAGGCCTAATGGGCTTATGGGCTTGGGCCCATCTAATTAATAAGACTTTCAAGTTATAAATACTTTATTCCACTTTCAACGCACAGGACTTTCAGTCCTAACAATTATTCATCCTGAATAATGTATCATTCAGGATGAATAATACAATATTCATGATGAATAATACACGATTCATGATGAATAATACATGAATCATGAATTCATGTCTTATACATCCTGAATGTTTTATTATTCATCATAAATACTGTATTATTCATCATGAATAGTGAATGAACGTTCACCTTTATTATTCATACTGAATGTGGACACCCGGGGACGTGTATACATATTCATAATGAATATATAACACATATATAGCATTTCACGTAAAAAACACTTAAAATGAAAAAAACTATATCGAGATGGATGTCATATCGAAGAGCACGAAATTCTCGTTTTTTTGATGTAATTAGTTTGATTAAAATATTAGTAATTTTTATGATAATTTATTTTAAACTTTAAGGAGGTAAAAGTTTTTTAATTAAAAAAAAAAAAAAAGTCAAACAAGGTAGGTATTGATTCAAATTTTTAGTTTTGTCCCTAATTACTTATCAATTAATGTTATTATGTTTTAACTATTGATTAGTTTTCTAAGTTTTGATCAATGACTAAGATTGATTCTCACGTGCACAATGAAAAATGAGTTTTCATTTGAACTCACCCATATATATATATATATATATAGTGTTTGGTTCATTTGAGAAATGGTAAATATATGAGAAATAGAGAAGTAATCCTAGTCATTCATATGGTCAAGATCGGATTTGACTAGTCAAATATTGCGGCTTTGACCGGTCAAAAGTTGCGGCTTTGACTGGTCAAAAGTTGCGGCTATCCAAAAAATAGAAGGACAATTTCGTAAATTTTACAAAACACACGGGCTGTGTTCATATATGAACATGTATAATTCACATATGAACTATATGTTCATATATGAACCAGTGCAATTAACAACTGAACTCTTTTAACTGATTCATATATGAACTTTTGTGATTCATATATGGATCAGTTGAATTAACTAACAGATTCATATATGAACCTTTGTGATTCATATATGAATCTGTATGAATCACAAAGATTCATATATGAATCAGTTGAACTAATTAACAGATTCATATATGAATCTTTGTGATTCATACAGATTCATATAAGAACTCATCCCGTGTTTTTTACGAAATTACCCCTCTACCTTCTATAGACCACACAATGAATTATCCGGTGCTTCGCGGTCAAAGCCGCAAATGTTGACCAGATGAATGACTAAGATTACTTCTCTATTTCTCATATATTTACCATTTCTCAAATGAATCTCTCCCTATATATATATATATATATATATATATATATATATATATATATATAAGGATAATCAAATGAGAACCACAAAAAGATTATAAACCCGTGAGAACCGATATAAGGATATTCTTTTACATGATATTTTTTCATCAAAAGCTATGATTTTATCTATTATTTCGCATATGTTTATGTTCATATGGTGAAAAAAATTTCACGTGAAACTTTTGGCTCATATAGTGAAACGAAAGATACCCGTAAAAAAGTTTCATAGAGTGAAACAAATGCAAGTGAAGCTATCACATTATAGAACAAATATATGTGAAATAATACCTTAATTTCTAGCATTTGATGAGAAAATATCATGCAAAAAAATAATTTTATAACCGGTTCTCAAAGGCTTGACAAGGGGAAAAGATTCAACATGGAGAACAGCAAGATCAGATATGTGATGAAACAATTCCCTGTTTCTACACGAAATGAGCATCTGGACAATATCAAGTAAGTCCCTACAGTCTGAGTGCAAACAGAACCAAAACTGGATTCGACTGCTAAGATGAGACCAAACCTAAGAAGTACTTCAGAGTCACTGAATCCTTCAAGTACTTAATTGCAACTATGAAGTGGTTAAGAGATGAAGTGGAGAGAGGATTGGTAGACCTATCGTTCAAATATAGTCTGCTACTGAATTGTTAAGATCCATAAGCTTTGTTGTGGAATACAAAGATCTCATCATTAGATTTCATAGAACTTACACCACTGCCCCCAATGTTGTATAGTATTTTAGTTTTTCAATTGTATTGTAATTTCATTTCAATTAAATTACTTTAACAGAGGATGATTTTTCTCCTTTTACTTTCTAGACTAAATTTCATTATTGCAAGTTCTTTTTTCAATACTTAGGGGGGAGATTGCTAGTCCCATTTTATTCATTGTAAAAGTATTGCAAAGTTACCAAGTCCAAAGGACCAGAGATGCCTCTGAAGTGAAATTTCGTTGAACCAGAGATTGCACCAAAAAGCAAGAGCAATTAAAGGACGCTTAACCATAAGATGATCAAGAAAGCCATAGCCCTCAAGGCTACTTATGTACCTACTATGGTTTCAACCATTGCTCAAATGCTCAAGTGTGGTGTTCCTCTCATAGCGTGACAGCTGTCCCTAGAAGCGATTATTGCAGTTTACACGTGGAGCTCATGCATTAGACAGTGCTTTGACTTTCTGGGATTTAGGCTATATATAGGATATTCATTTGTTACGTACTAGTACTTTTCTTGTACCTTCTCATTTCTTCCCATATCGATAGAATATTTGGTAACAACCTTGAGAGCATATTGATAGATTTATTACACACATTATTGCATGTGATAATCCCAAAATCACTAAATCATAGAGAGAGAAAGTAGAGAGAGATTGAAAGCGCAAAGTAGTATTGTCTTGAGAATATGCGCGAGTTCCTTACAAAGAACAAAGCCACAAGGGACTTAAATACCCTTGGCTAATACAACACAGATAAGCACTCTAAACACAGTATTAGACCAAGTCTAGAAATACAATGATTACTATAAAATCTTACTTAACAATCTCCCCCTTAGTAATCATTGGCGCTGTGGTCTTCAATATTCATCTTCTAAATCAACTCGGACCATCTAAGCGACTTAGCGAAGAAGCTTCTTGACTTTTAAAAAAAAATATTTCTTCTCAGCATCTTTCAGTTTTATGATGCCTTTGCTGCCTTAACAAGTCTGGACCTATTTGTGATAAGCTTGAAAGAACAATCGGTTCATCAGCTTATGCTCTAGACGACACACCTCTTTTAAATGAACTTGAATGAACTGTGGTGGTCGGAGCTGGAACAGCAAAAGAATGAGTAGCTGAGAGAACTGAATCTTGAGCGAATCTTGATTAGCAGATAAACATTTGAACTCTTTGTCTCTTTAACTTCTCCCCCTCATGACCTTGATGATCTGGATCAACTTGGTCATGCAAACGTTGGAGACGAGACACTTCAGATCTGCAAAATCAGAGTAAAGGAGAAAGAGGAGAGGTTTGCGCTAACTGTTGGTGGCGCAAACTCAGTTTTGCGCTAGCGTAATGTGGCGCAAAGTTGGTTTTGCGCTATAAGAAGGATGTGCAAAGCTTCTTTTGCGCTAGAAACTGTTGGCGCAAATCTGAGTTTTGCTTTACCAACTGTTGGCACAAATAATACTTGAAATCTTAAAAAAAATTACCTGATAAGCTCTTTGCCTCCCCCTACACAAATGTACTAAATATGACACTTCAAATTAACATGTGCATAGAAAATCAGATACCCCCCCACGAAATGAGATATGATCTTTCAGAAAATTCTCCTTATTCACTCCCCTTGAATAATGCACAAACCCATTTACAAAGATATATGAGAACACAAGGATCAAAACATCTATGTAGAAAGAAAAATATACTGAATATGTATTTTGAAACAACTAAATATATAAAATTTTAAACACTAAACAAATTAAATTCTACTCAGTAAAATATCACAATTTTATCCATCAAATGAAATCAAATATATGTTGTTGGATACAGATACAAGTTTGATTGCATATCAAGTTAAAACATGTTCAGTTTCAAAAACTTTCATTAATCTATTCAGTGTGCTAGCATGCGAACTTTGAATAGCTTCAAGAAAATGCAATTCTAAATATATAATAGAGAACTTTGCATGTACTTACACTAAGCCATCAAAATTTAAGACTTTCATAAATTTACAGGTTTATCGCAACTTAGAAATACCACCAAGTATCATGAGATGTGTGATCATTGACATCTTTTAGCATTGTGCACATTGGCATCTTCACATGAGTGTGTTCTTTGGCATCTTTTAAGCTTGTGCACTTTGGCATCTTTTAATCAAAAAATTTGGTAAGTAAAGAACATGTCATAAACGTAACTTTCTATCTGACCCTATTGCAGGATTTGGGTCAGCCGCTCCCAGACTAGTTGGCCTTAGGGGACTAGGTTTCAAGCAACCCTTGGAACTTACTCACCCAGATCAGAAAGGCTACATCGATACATCCTAAACCCATTCATACCAGTAGAACATGACTTTCAATCTGATTCTATAGAAGGATTTGGGTTCGATCACTCCCAGATCAATTGACCTTAGGGGACCAAATGACAAGCATCCCACGAAACTTACTTTCCCAAACCAGAAAGGTCATAGGTACAAACTTTTAAACTTAGAGATTTCTGTATTATATATATATATATATATATATATAATTTTCATCTCAATCACTCAGTTTTACATCTAAGTGCTTAGCCTATATTTTCATTACGATCCACAATTCAGACTTTTTAGGATTTCCAAGCATTGTAAACTATAAATATTCCAAATCACATAACCTTAATGCAAAATCAAAAGTTTCAAACATGTTGCTGACCTTTCGACTTTTGTAAGACTTGAAAGATGAACATATAAAACTTCAATATAAACAAAGCAACTTGAAAATTTATCCTAGACACACATTTTATTCAAAAGAAAGAAAAACTGTAATGCTTTTACTTTATAGAATAAAATTTGTAAAGATTTAAACTTTTAAATTCAAATGCCGAGTTTGAAAAATTTTAATACAAAAGTAAAGAATTCGGCAAATTGATATTTAGTCGGAACAAAATAAAATTTCAATAATACCATCTTTCACATAATGTATAAAGAATTTGTGTCTCAAATGAAAGATTTGGGTTGTACAAATTCAAGAGTTAGTTGAACTTGCTCAGATTCATGAAAAACATTTGAGAAAACTGGAACAACATCATATTTAGAGATATATATGCAGCAGAATTAAGTAGATGTACTCACAGTTTCACATTAGTCCAGAATCTATAAGCATTGAAGAACGAGTCCTAAACTGACATGTTTAGAAGTCGAAGTCCATTGAAGTACGGGTTCTAAGTTGATGTACTTAGAAGCCAACTTTCTCTTACTCCCCCTTGACATTAGGTGCCTGCAACTCAGAAACAATCTTTGGTTTTGGAACCCACTTGTATTTGGGTTCATGAAAGTTAGTTGCAGTTCTTGTGGGGAAAAACTTGTTAGATTTGACATTGAAAGCACGAGACATATTATCAGAATAATGAACATAAGAATCAGTAGAAAAGAAAGCATAATCATCTGAACTAGAATCAGAAGAAGAATATGAGACATCTTTTGAAATTTGAATCATTTGCTTTATTGAGTATTTTGAAATTTTATTACAAGAAGCAAATGAATCACTTTTATAATGCTTGTCTACATATCTATCCTCATCAGTCGTAGAATCATCTGATGTCCGTTTGACCCTCCATATCTGCTTTGTACGAGTGCTCAAAGTCCTATCTGAAATATTCGAATAAGAAGAGTTAGAATTTTCAGAAATAACAGTATCTTGTTTCTTAGACTTCTTTAACCTTCTTCTTTTACGCTTTGGTTTATAATAATCATCATTTAGCGTAAAAGATTCATCAAGAATTTTCGATTTAATATTTGAATCAGAAGAAGCAATTTTACCTAAGAGACCCAACTGATCAACCAATAAATCTGAATTTACCTCAGAGTCAGAAAAATTTTGAGAAAAGATTTCAGATTTTAAAAATTCCTTTTTGTATATTTGAAAATCAGAAGAAAGGACAGAAATAGAATCTTGTTTTTGAGAAAATAATTTTTCTTCAAGACTTGATGTCATGAAAGAAAGAAATACATCTGATTCAATTTCTTTTTGAATATTTTGATCTTCCATTTTATCTTCAAGGTCAATGATTTTGCCTTCTAATACTAATGAAGGAGTATATCTCATAGAATCTTGAAAGATTGGAGAGATATTTTCCTTATCAGATTTAGTGGCATATATATCAACATAATCATCAGACACTGAAGACTTAATGGGAGATATTTCATTTAAACTTTTTCTGCCTTTCTTTGATTTGTCAGGAAAATATTTGGCATTTTCGCTTGTGTAAACAAAATAAATTTCCTTTTTCTTATTATTCATCCGTTTCTCATTTTCGATATCTAACACTTGCTTTTCATTCATCCAATCAATTTTAAATTGAGGAGCATATTTAGCAAGAGTTAGATAATCGTATTTATATAAAGTAAGGGATTTTTCGATAGCATTGTGTAAACAATGAGGATTTTCAAAACCAAGTCCCTAATTTTCTTTTATAGACTCATAACTCCGCGGTTTGTTCAAATAAATAGTTTTTTCAGATTGATTCCTTCGATATAATTTTTCTTCCAACTCATTTATTTTATCTGAAAAATTATCTTTTAATTTGGTCATTTCAGTCAAAGAATCAAGATAAGTCATATTTGATTTTTCTAAATCATTTAATTTCTTTTGAAAGATGTCTTTTGTATGATTCAAAATAGATTTTTCATCTTTCAAAGAAATTTGTAATTTATCAATCAAATTTGACTTTTTTGAATTTGATTGTTTTTCAGACAATAACTTCGAGCGTAAATCATGTAAAGCATAAATAATAATGTTCATCTATGAAGAAATGAATTTGAAATCAGAAACAGAAGGTACCTCATCATCATCAGTGTCATCATCAACAATTTGATCATCTCCGATGAAGCACATATGAGCAGTCTCTATATTATCAGCTTCATCATCGGAGTGATCTAGCCAAAACTCTTCTTCAGCAAGTAGAGCGGTTCCATTCTCTCTCTTTTCGTCCAGTTCCAATTTCTTCCGATAATATGCTGAATTCTGAACTTTCTTCACTCTACACTCCTTAGCTAGCTATGTGACCCGGCTTTCCACAGTTAAAGCATGCAACTGCTTTCTTAACCTCGGGTACTTTGACATTCTGAAACTCAGAAGTGAAGCGAAGATTGTTGGAACCCGAACGAGTTGGAACTTTTTCTGATAATGTTGTGAGAGAAGGATCATTGCCTTTTGAAGAGCCTCGCCATCATCATCAGTGGCCCCATCGTAAGCATTATCAGACAATGCTTGATCAGCCAGATGGCTCGTTAGAAGTGCAACCGGGTCCACTGATTTCTTGTTTTTCTTGTCAAGTTTGGCTTTCTTCTCTGTGACTATGCACTCATCTGTCAGCAGAATTTCGTACATCTCTTGGATTTGCATAGAAGATACCCGAACATCATTCCTCAAGCGATGGCAAGATTTATTCCATTCTGGTTGCAAAGCATTGAGGAACTTCAGGTTTGTCTCTAGCTCAGTCTTTTCCACTTTAATTTTCCTCAGATCATTTATTACCACACAGAATCTGTCATAAACAATTTTCAGTGACTCCCCATCCTTGGCTTTGAATTCTTCGAAGTTGTTCATGTAACGTGTATGCCGAAGTTGAGTTGCAACTGAAGACCCAAGTTAGTTTAGGATTGTTTTTGAAGCAATCAATCCTGTTGTAGATAGAATTTGGCAAAACTAGCATCAGATTAGCCTTTACATCACGATCAGCTTGATATTGCACCAACTCATCGGGTGTATACTCTTTGGTAGGCTTTAATAATCTAGAAGCCAGAGTGGGTTGAACAAAAGATCCTTCAGATAGAATCTTCATCATGTCATCTCCGTTCTTTTGATGCTCGATGAAGTTCAGAAACCTATCTTGCCACTGAGTAAACTCATTTTCATCAACCAGAACCGGAGGACGAGTTTCTGTGCCCAAAGACATCATGAGATTGCTTTTGTAGAACTGAGCTTGAAACGCAAATTTTTCAGAATCCATAGATGACAAATTTCAGAAAATGCTAAGTCTGGAAGCAAATAAGCTGGCGCAAACTGAAGGTTTGCGTGAGAAGCAGATGGCGCAAAAGAGATTTGCGCGAGCAGAATGTAGCGCAAACTAAGATTTGCGCGAGACTCTGGTAGCGCGAACTTGACTTTGCGTGACAAGAATATGGTGAGAACCACTCTTTGCGTGAGAGGTTAACGGCGCAAAAGCTCACTTTCTAGCTCTGAACTGAACTTTTTTTGAGAATGAGATGGCGCAAAAATATTTTGCGCGAGAAGCTGATAGAGAACTTTAACTTCTCGTGAGATAAGGATGACACAATCTGTATTTTGCGCGATACAAGAGTGACGCAAAGTTTATTTTGCGTGATGAACCAAAGACGAAAAGCTGAACTTCTCGCGAAGAAATGAACTGGAAGAACTCGCGCAAATTCCAGATGAACTCGCGCAAAAACCTGAAGAACTGGCGCACAAGTTAGATCTGGCGCAAAACTCAGAGATTCAAGAAAAATCTTCTAAAATCGAATACATATACTAAATTAAAGAAACTTTTCTAACACACAATTGATAGAAAACAAATTTCTAACACTTTTCAATCAAAAAATTCGATCAAAAACAACAAAATCTTGAAATCGTGATATGAACAGTACATATATCGAGTTTTCAAGAAAATATAAATTTCTCAAAATTGAACTTCAAAACGTGAATTTCTTGTAAAAAGATGTGAATTAAAAGTGTTCCACTATCAAAAACAAATCCAACGAATCAATTTACTACAAAATTCAATCAGAAATCAGACCGAATTTGATAAAAAATCAAAAAACGAGATTTTCTTGAAAAAATCAAGAAAATCGATTAAATTTTCTGATTTAACTACAAATTTAGAATCAAAAACAAGATACTCTCAATTCTCTCAGATTTAGAACTGCTCTGATACCAATTGATAATCCCAAAATCACTAAATCATAGAGAGAGAAAGTAGAGAGAGAGATTGAAAGCGCAAAGTAGTATTGTCTTGAGAATATGCGAGAGTTCCTTACAAAGACCAAAGCCACAAGGGACTTAAATACCCTTGGTTAATACAACACTGATAAGCACTCTAAACACAGTATTAGACCAAGTATAGAAATACAATGATTACTATAAAATCTGACTTAACAGCGTGTTCTTCATTTTCATCCTGCTGCAAATCTATTCAAGAAATCAATACATATGGCAATGGAGTTTCTCAAATATGGTTATGTTTTCTTATTCATTGTCTACTGTTTTGCCTGTAGATTTATACTAGTTGCTTCCTCTCATATAGTCTAGTATAAATCAATCAAAGTGAGAACATGGGAACCAACAACTGGTATAAGAGCAGATTTGTTTGGTATTATCCAAATTGATCTAATCTATGCAGATTGATTCTTATTTTGTTAGACACTTTCTTCTTTGAATCCGTGTTTTTCATTCTAAAATCATGTTTGTCCAGATTTAGTGATTGGGTTCATATTTTTGAGATAATCTATGGTTATTTTCGAATCTTGAAGAAAGCAGTATATTGATTCCTTTTTTCAGTATCGCTTTTTAAGATATGTGTTTATCTCATCTCTTAAAAGGCAAACCCAAACTGGAGCGCTGCTTACAGCGTTGGTTCTTTTACAAAACCTCCCACTCCTCTTGGAGAAGAGTATTTTCAATGGAAGATTCAGATGATAAACTTCCTGGAAGGGATGGACAAAAACCTTTATCAATCTCTATTAAAAGATCCTTATATCCTTATGATCAATGTTCCACGTGTTCCTGCTACTGCAACTATTGCAGAAGAAGCCTGGACTGATGAAGATCATGCAAGAATGGAGGTTGTCCAAAAGGCTGCTGATAATGGCAATTGCCAACGACATATTCCAATCTGTTGACTCTTTCAACACAGTAAAAGAGATCTAGGATGAACTAGCCAATCAGCTTGAAGGAGGGATTAAAACAAAGAAGAACGTTAGAGCATAGTGTAATAATGAATACAATAGTTTTTCTGCCCTACCTGAAGAAACCTTCCCGCAAACATACGACAAATTCAATACCTTGGTCAACAAGTGTAAGAAGAATAATGTGCACAGTTTTATAGAAGAACACAATCTTTTGTTCTTGAAAAGCTTAAACGAAGAATGGTTTCAGTTGTCTACTGCAATCAAGTCAAGATTTAGAAGGTTGGTCCTTGCATGATGTCTATGGAACACTAGCAGCCGAGGAGAAAGATGTTTACAAGAGAACACTATTGGAGGGCCTCTGGCCTTGGTCTCTGAATCAAAAGAAAAATCTAACTCTGGTAGAGCAACCAAAGATAGCTCATCCAAAGATAGACCAACTAGAGATAGCTCGTTCAAAGAGAGTGATAGAAGAAAAATGAAATAAGAAGGCATTAGTGATTAAGACTGATACAGAAAGTAGAGAAGATAGCTCTGAAGATGATGATTAGAGTGCTTTTATACAATCCTTAGCACTCGTCAGTGAATAATTTTCCAGAAAATTCATGAAGAAACCATTTGAGAAGACCTATAAAGGAGGAGTTGGTTATAAAAGAGATATAGAGGTGAGAGATACCAGAAGCCAGTTCAAGATTAGGACCGGAGACAGCCACCACCCAAATTCATTCGGAGAGAAGAATCCAAGAAGGAGGACAATATCAAAGCTACTACTACAAACGACATACGCTACAAATGTGGATTGGCCACTTTGTTACTGAATGCAAAAGTCCTTTTTATAAGGATATTGCTTACTACAAGAACAAATACAAAGCACAATCGTGGACGTGGCATCGTCGCTTGTCTCATCAGAATTTCAGATCAATAGCTAAGCTACAGAGACAAGGTCTGGTGAAAGGTCTACCAGAAATGAGGTTTGTGAAAGACTCACTATGTTCTGCATGTGAGTTGGGCAAAATGAAGCGAAGCTCATTCAAGTCCAAAACTGAATCATCAACCTCATCAGCACTAGAACTTATTCATATGGACCTTTGTGGCCCAATGTGAACAACGTTTATCAACAAAAAGAAATACGTCTTAGTAATGATAGATGACTATTCAAGGTATACATGGCTCGAGTTTCTTCGCAACAAGTCAGATGTGCTAGAACTGATTATCGCTTTTATTAAGCGTATTCAAATATGTCTTCAATTGCCAGTCTGAACCTTTCACAGTGATAACGGCACGGAGTTCAAGAATGACACCTTGCAGAGTTATCTCATCTCTGTGGGAATCTCACACAACTTCTCCGCAGCCTACACTCTACAGCAGAATGACATTGTTGAACGGAAGAACCGCACTCTTGTTAAAGCTGCTCGTACTATGCTTGCCTATGCTGATCTTCCCATATATCTTTTGGATGAGGCAGTCGCGACAGCTTGTTCACTCAGAATCGTGCCATTGTGGTCAAACGCTTTGATAAAACAACATATGATTTGATCAATAATCATAAACCTAATATCAAATTCCTTCGTGTCTTTGGTTGCAGGTGTTACATTCTACGAGAGCGTCAAGAACTATCAAAATTTGATGAGAAAGCGGATGAAGGATATCTCGTTGGATACTCGCTGACATCCAAAGCCTATCGCATTTACAATACTCGAACCAAGACGATTGTTGAAAGCATGAATGTATCATTTGATGAGAACTCTACTCGGACTTCTGAACACAACTGTTCAGAACTCGGACTCAAGAACAAAGCTTCTATTCAATCCGGAATAGACCCAATGTCTAAAGCGTCTACTTCTTCTATAACTAACTCTATCACATATGAGTTAGATTTGTTGTTTATTGATGCCTTCGATGAAATTTGTGCAGAATTTGACAAAGGCATATCAACATCAACGCCAAGCTCGGAGGTCCCCACTCTTTCTGAAGACATGTCTGGACCGTCCGAAGAAGTCACTGAAACTGCATCTCCATCAGGTACAACTACACCGCTAGTTTCTGACTCTACTAATGCTGAATCTGTCTCTATAGATATTCCTTCTGGAAATGAAGTCTCGAGTACTTCAACTGCTATTCCAGAAGCTTCAGTATCAGAAAATTCTGTACAAGATGTCCCGAGCACATCTGTGGATCTACCTGCAATTCATGATGAATACAACGAAACGAATACGCAACAAACGGTTGAATCCTTGCCAAGCACACACCGATGGACAAAGGATCATCCCCTGCATAACGTGATAGGTGACGAACAATCTGGTGTCACGACACGGTCTGCGTCAGCAAATTTCTGCATGTTTTCAAGCTTCCTTAGTTCCCTAGAACCAAAGAAAGCATCAGAAGCTCTACGTGATTCCTTCTGGATTTCTGCTATGCAAGACGAGCTTCTACAATTAGAACGGAACAAGGTTTGGCACTTGATCACACTACCTCAAGGTGAAACTGTTATTGGAACTAAGTGGGTATTTAGAAACAAGAAAGACGAGGCTGGAGTAGTTGTGAGAAACAAAGCTCGATTGGTTGCAAAAGGGTACTGTCAACAGGAGGGCATTGATTATGACGAAACGTTCGCCCCTATTGTGAGGATCGAAGCCATCAGAATCTTCTTAGCATATGCAGCGCACAAAAACTTTACAGTCTATCAAATGGACGTAAAGTCAGCTTTCCTAAATGGCGTTCTGCATGAGGAGGTCTATGTTGCACAACCTGAAGGTTTCATTGATCCTCATCACCCTGATCATGTTTACGTGTTAGACAAAGCGCTGTATGGTCTCAAACAAGCACCACGAGCCTGGTATGAAACTTTTACCAAATTTCCCCTTGCTTCTGGTTTCAAGAAAGGTACGGTTGGCACTACCTTACTTCTCAAAAGGCAAGGTGAGGACTTGATTCTCATTCAGATTTATGTTGACGACATAATATTTGGGTCGACAAATCAGAAATTCTGCAAGAACTTTTCTAAAATCATGGAAACAAAGTTTGAAATGTCGATGATGGGTGAATTAAATTTCTCTCTTGGTTTACAAGTAAAGCAATTAACCGAAGGCATTTTCATTAATCAAGCCAAATACATAAAACATACATTAAGAAAGTTCAATATGTCAGATAGTTCAGTCATGAAAACACCAATGGCTACTGGTACACTCTTAGATGCAGATTTATCTGGTAAACCTGCAGATCAAAAGGTGTATCGTAGCATGATTGGTTCTTTACTTTATCTGACTGCCAGTCGCCCAAATATAATGTTTGCCACATGTTTTTATGCGAGATATCAATCTAATCCTAAAGAGTCGCACTTTAATGTTGTTAAGCGAATCCTTAGATATCTCAAAGGCACTCCTAATTTAGTCCTTTGGTATCCAAAGGATTCTCGTTTTGATCTAACTGCCTTTACAGATGCTGACCATGCAGGATGTAAGCTAGACCGGAAAAATACTTCTGGATCATGTCAATTTATAGGTGACAAACTTGTGAGTTGGACCTCAAAGAAACAAAACTGTGTTTCAACGTCCACTACTGAGGCAGAATATGTAGTTGCTGCTAGCTGCTGTTCGCAAGTTCTTTGGATGAAGACTCAGTTAAGGGACTTTGGGTACAACTACAAGCGCGTGCCTATTTATTGTGATTCCAAGAGCGCAATCGCCATAACAGCTAACCCGGTTCAGCATTCAAAGACAAAGCATATAGATGTATACTATCACTTCATCAAAGATCATGTAGAAAAAGGTGACATTGAAATGCACTTTGTTCAAACTGACTTCCAGTTAGCTGACCTTTTCACCAAGTCGTTGGATGAAAAGAGGTTCCAGTTTCTAATCAGCAAACTTGGAATGTTGAACATGTGTTCTTAGACCTAAATCATGTTTCGAGGGGGAGTCTTCTGGATCTTAATCTTGCGGTTTGTGTATTGATTCTCCTACTGTTGCTAACGATAGAGGAATCATTTTCACAAATGATTACCACGATTTCTTTTGTGTCCAGGATAGTTCAAGTGACAATGGCATCAAATCACATCTGATTAGAACCCGTACTTCAATGATTTGATTTAAATAAATATATATATATATATATATATATATTATGTTGAGGGGGAGCTTAATTGTCAACCACTTCTGTTTTGAGGGGGAGAATTGTATTATCAAACACCTTATGTCTTTGATTTCTCCAAATCTTTATTCTTCATGTGTATCTGTGTTTCTTTGTGTTTTCATGTACAAAAGGCTGTTGAACGACATTTTCTTTTAGGACAATACATGGGATTTGATGTGTGAGCTTAACTGAACTTCCATGGACTCACATTAACCAGTGTTTCCTACCCAGGAAGTAAACCTGAGAGATTGAGGGTGAGGCGTTCTTTAAAGTAGTGTTGGGTAGAGGTGAGCTAAATTGAATTAAAAGAAAGAGGGTGAGCGATCAGAGTAAAAGAATCATAAACTCTGCACTATCTCTTTTCTGAGTCGGGCAGCCACAAAATCTATTGATTCACAATCTTTGGTGAACAATATTGAAAAAGGCAACTAGCCCATACCACCTCTTGCATATAACCCTACCAGCTACTCATCTTCTTCTCAACAAGAAGATGTTTCACTTTTGAACGGGGAAACATGATAAACCCAGTATTCTAGTTGATAGATTAACACACAACACAATATAAATCAAGAGATTAATGAATCAGAATAACATACCACGATCCTTGATTAAACAATGAAAACCTTGTGTGTTCTTGATACCTTGAATGTGATTACAGAGAATACGGCTACCTCACTAATATGATAATTGTAATTATGAGAGGTTCTCCCTAAAACCGAATTAACTAAAACATTATATACTTAGGCCTAATGCCTAATAGGCTTGGGCCTAACAACTAATAACTATTAACTTATTACAAATTAGGCCCTCTAATTAACTTTAACACAGTTGCAATTTAAACCCTTAACTTTAACTTTAATCTTGAATACAATTTATGATCCAACAATCTCCGCCTTTGGATTCAAGATTAAAAAATTTTTGGCAATTGTATTTGGGTCTTCACTTTTCTTGAAAACTTCAGATACAGTCTTCATCTTTATCTTCTTTTAAATGAAGTGTTCTTCTGACGATCATCTTCAGTCAGACTTTTAATAGATCAAATAAGTTCCGACACTTTGACATCTATGAAAATTTCAGCAATCTTTACTTCAAGACTTCAAAAGTTCATGTATTCTCCCTTGTTGATTATTCTCCCCCTTTGTATATTCTCTCCCTTTTTTATGAGTGGTGGAGAATCATCATCATCAAAACATAGCAAAAACAATCTCCCCCTTGTCTTTATAGAATTCAATTAAGCACTGTCTTCATGTATAGATCCCTGTATGGAAATAAGAGCAGTCTCTCCAAATGGAGAAAGTGATTATTTCAATCTTTTCAGATTCAAATAAAATAAATAAGGTGACCCTGAATCAACAAATGACTCAGTTAAAATGCATGTTAGTGATACAAAGTCACTGAGTAACACAAAGCTACTATATAAGGAGCTGGTTTTGATGTTGGCTCCCCAGGTCTTCCATTCAATCATCGAATAACACATGGTTATCTATGAACATTCTGACAGAAAACGAATTTCTGTGTGCTTGTGCATGTGTATGAAAGAAATAAGCATAGATGATTGCTTTTCAATATAGGCTCAAAGTATGTAAACTTGTTGAGATTACAACAAATTATACAAAGACTCAATGTGCATGAGAAAGGGTTCGAAGGTGGGGCAACTTTCCTTCTTTTTCAATATTAGTATCTTCCAAATGAAGAACCAATAGCATATGTGTTGCTTCCCCAAAAAATGTGAAACATTCTCTTTTTGAGAAAAGAATGAGTAGCTGGTGGGGTTGTATGCAAGAGATGACATGGGCTAGGTGCCTTTTTCAATGTCTTTCACGAAGAAATGTGAAACAACATATAATGTGGCTGCCTGGCTCAGAAAGAAGTTTGGTGCATAGTCTGATATTCTTTTACTCTATTCTCTCACCCTCTTTCTTTTAATTCTTACTTCTAACCAATCTCTCTTTTCCATTTTATCTATTCACACACCAACACTCAAATCTTTTGACCCCTCTCCCCTCAATCACTCAGGGAATACTTCATGGGTAGGAAACACTAGTTATCGTGAATCCATGGAAGTTCTGTTAAACTCACACACTGAATCCCATGTATTGTCCTAAAAGAATGTGTTGTTCAACAGTCTTTTGCACATGTAAGCACAAAGGAATACAGTTACACATGAATAATAAAAATTTGGAGAAGTCAAAACATAAGATGTTTGACAATGCAATTCTCCCTCTCAAACTAAAAGTGGTTGGCAATTAAGCTCTTTGACAATTAAGTATCCAAAAATCATTTAAAATCACACTTCAAAATTCATGAAAATCTTTGAAGAATAGGAAGTGGTTTGAACATTTAAGAAACCATTTTTCACAAGTGAAAGTTGTTCATCTTTCAACAAGTGATAGAGTGTAAGGATTAGAAATATATACCTGTAAAGCAAATTCCTTAACTCCCCCTGAAATTAATATTTTCAATGAAGTATCTGTGACAAAACTCAGATATCCTCCCCCTTGATACCTGTAAAAAGTCAGTTAAATCAGAAAAATATATCAGTAGAAATATTAAGCTCCCCCTTAATATGTGCATAATCCTTAATCATGAAACCGAGTTCTGAATTACTAGGATTAAAGTAAATTCAGAAGTCAAACTCTTTGACATTGAAGTCCGAGTCCTGGACTGTATTATCTAGAAGTCATCTTGTTGACAATGAGGCAAGAGTCCTGATCTGTAGTAATCAGAAGTCATTGTTCTTTCTCCCCCTTAAACATTGGGTGCCTGCAACACAGGTTTAGCTTTTGGTACCCACTGGTAATTGGGTCCTAATGGGTTAGTTGCAGTTCTAGTGGGAGATATAAAATAAGAACCATACCAGTTATTCACATACTCTTTGCTTACAAAATCATTTGAGCCACAGTAGGAACAACTAATTTTCTTTTGTGCTAACCTGATCAATTGATTGATAGTGTAAACCAGATCAGGTTTGCCATTGAAGCATAGTTCCATTTAGCATTTGATGTATGCACAAATGATTTGTCGGTCTTCTTTTCCTATAAAGATCCTTTAACTTTCCAGATCCAATTTCCTCTGTATTTCTCATCATCTTCCCTTCTCCAGAATCTTTTCTTCTGAGACTTGTTCTTCTTGAAGTTACCTGAACCATCAACATCTTTGTCATAGAAAAGGTTAGAAGGACGAATCTGATCTTTATGTTCAGAAGTATGATCATCAAATACATCAAACAAAGGATTATTAGAAACATTAGTAAAACTTGAACTTGCTGCTGAATTGAATGAGCATTCGAATGAAGTCAGATCATCTCTCGGTGATTGAGCTATTGAGTCTGGCGTCTTGTGATTAGTCAGCTTCACTTTGAATACGATCTCTTCAAGTTCCTTTATCTTTGACGACAAGCTGTTTCTTTCCTTTGCAATCAGATCAAACTTCTTATGCAACTCAGATTTTGCATTCTTCTCCTTCAAGATGTTTGTTTACAATTCAGATAACTTTCTTGTGAGCTTGGCTATCTCAGTCTCTAGATCTTTCTTTTCTTTAGAAAAGTCGTTATTTACATCCTTCTGCTCAGCTTTCTTCTTCTCATTCTCAACCTTGTCTCTTTCCAGAATGATAACTTTCTCAAAGTCTGAAACTTGTTGAGAAAGCTTAACACATTTAAGCTCTAATGATTTCTTCTCTTCAAAGGCTTTTCTTGAGAAATCAGAGAATTTCTTAGCAAATTCTTTTCTTTCTTTCTCAACCTTCATCATCTCATCTTGGCCTTTTGTGTTGTTTCTGTCTTGGGTTGCCTTTTCTTTCAGCATATTAATCTCAACCTCAAGACTGAAAACTTTATCTTTCAAAGAGTCTCTTTCAGCAAAAATTCGAGAATTTGTCTTTCTAAGCCCTTCAGATGTCTCACAAGCATTGTTTGCTCTTCTTCTCAGCTCATCAAGCTCTTTTTGCATTGCATCCTTCTTTGACCAGCTTGAGCTAGAATTAAGACTATCAGATTCTTTCAACTTTGCTTGAAGATGTAAGATCTCTTTTTCTTTAGACTGAATTATTCCTGCAAAATCAATTTTAGAATCAGTAATGGATACTGAACAGATGAAATTTTCTTTGAATCTTTTGAATTGATATGAGTAAGAAGAGATGAGTTCTAAATCTTTAAATCCTTGTTCTCATCTTTAAGAGGAAACATCTCGGATTTGAGCTTTTTATTCTTTTTTTCACAATCAAAAACCATGCTTGTATATCTTGACAATTGTCCAGCAAGACGTTTAGCATTTGCTTTTGCTTTAGAAAGAGTCATCTTGTCAAAATCATAGCTATAACCTTCAGACATCTTTAGTTGTATGGTTAGAAAGTAAACTTATCTGTACCAAAAGAATCAACTAGATGAGATCGTTAGAATCAAGAATCAGATAAAAACTACACTAAAAAATTTTCAGAAAAATAAATTTCCAAAAATAATCGATTGCAGAATTCACAAACAGTATAAAACTTCAAATAAATAATACTGAAAAATTAAACTGTGAAAATCTGGCGAAAAAATCTGGCGCAAAAGTGAACAGTGTTTTGCGCGAAAGTGTTAGCGCGAACAGTGTTTTGCGCGAACGATGGGCGGCGCAAAAGAGAGGTATGCGCGAGTAGCGGGTCGGGCGAAGTGAGGTTTGCGTGAACCGCGGGTGGCACAAAAATGGACTTGCGCGAATAGGCACTGGCGCAAAGCTGAGGTCGACCGGGGTCTTGCTTGACCGAGGTTCTGCTCGACCGGGGACTTGCTTGGACCGATAACTTACTTGACCGGGAACTTGTCGACTGGTATGTTGCACGAACGGAGAGGACTTCGACCGGTATTTGTGACCGGACAAGTGTTCGATCGGTGAAGTGTGTGGCGATAGGGGCGACCGGTAAGGTGTTGACCGGGGTGTATTCGATCGATACGATATATTCGACCGATACGGTGTATTCAACCGGAATGACCCCGACCGGTATGGATGTGGACCAATACGATGTTTTTGACCGGGGTAGTGTGTGGCGTGAACCTAGTCGACCGATGTTTCGACCGGGACCGGAGTGATGACTAACGACCGGTATGTTCTTAGTTTCGACCCAGAACGAAGATAATCAACCCAGAAAACAATCGATAAATCAAATTCAATTGCAAAAATCAAACTTTAGTAACCCAGAACATGTATCGATCACAATGCAATCAAAATTATTGATTAAAAACCAGTTGTATCACTCAATTTGAAGCATGCAGTAGTCGACAGATATAAGAAGTTGTCGAACCCAGATTTCACAAATCATTAAAAAATCCAAACAAAGAGTGAATTAAAGCTCAATTAAACTATCAAATAACATTCAATACTATAAAGCTCATCTAATCAAATTGATTTCAAGCATAAAACCACATTAATTCAAAAAATCAAATTATCACCCAGTTGAATACCACTTGAATATCGATGAACACAGTAAGATCGATAAACTTGTTTTTAATCCAAAAACTTGATTCTTTAGGCTCTGATACCACTTGATAAACCCAGTATTCTAGTTGATAGATTAACACACAACACAATATAAATCAAGAGATTAATGAATCAGAATAACATACCACGATCCTTGATTAAACAATAAAAACCTTGTGTGTTCTTGATACCTTGAATGTGATTACAGAGAATACGGCTACCTCACTAATATGATAATTGTAATTATGAGAGGTTCTCCCTAAAACCTAATTAACTAAAACAATATATACTTAGGCCTAATGCCTAATGGGCTTGGGACCAACAACTAATAACTATTAACTTATTACAAATTAGACCCTCTAATTAACTTTAACACAGTTGCAATTTAAACCCTTAACTTCAACTTTAATCTTGAATACAATTTATGATCCAACAAAGCAGCACATATTCTATTCGATTATTACTCGGATAATTCGGATATTGAACAAGAAGGAAAGTTTCCCCACCTTCGATTCTCTTCTCATGCACATTGAGTCCTTGTATAATTTGTTGTTGTCTCAACAAGTTTACATACTTTGAGCCTACATTGAAAAGCAATCATCTGTGCTTAATTTATTTCCTACACATGCACGAGCACACATAAATTTGTTTTTTGTCAGAACATTCATAGATAACCATGTGTTATTCGATGATTGAATGGAAGTCCTGGGGAGCCTACATCAAAACCAGCTCCTTATATAATAACTTTGTGTTACTCAGTAACTGTGTGTTACTGACAGGCACTTCGAACTGAGTCATTTGTTGATTTAGGGTTACCACTCATCACTTATTTAAATCTGCAAAGATTGAAATAATCGCTTTCTCTATCTGGGGGAGACTGCTCTTATTTCCACAAAGGAATCTATACATGAAGACTGCCCTTATTTGTTGATTTGGGAGATAAAATTCCTAGATTGTTTTGAAGTGTTTTGATGATGCTGATTCTCACCACTCATCAAAAATGGGAAGAATACAAGAATTTCAAAAGTTAGATACGAGTTTGTTTGTTTGCTCAAGAAAGTAAGATTGATTGAAGACTGCTGAAGAATTCAAAGATAACAAAGTGTCTGAACCTATCTGATTTACCAAAAGTCTGACTGAAGATGATCGTCAGAAGGACACTTCATTTAAAGAAAGAGGAAGATATATGTTTTCATCACAGTTGTGAAGACTGTGAAAAGCTACAAGCTTTGAAGCTTTTAACGTCATATCTGCTACAGTTTTCAAGAGAAGTGAAGACCCGGAGATAATTGCAAAATTTTTTTAATCTTGAATCCAAAGGGGGAGATTGTTGGATTAGTAATTGTATTCAAGATTAAATTGTCAAAAGGGGTCTATTTTGCAATAGTGTTTAATTCCTTAGAAATTGTGCAAGAACAGATGATATTATGTGCAAGAAAAAGAAGTAAGAACAGATGATGATGATAAGAAGTTAAATGTGCAAGAAATTGGAGATATTATGGTTGACACAATACATGGGCAGAAGAAAATTCCAAGTGTATACTGTGTTCCAGGATTGAAGCACAACCTTCTCAGTGTAGGACAACTTATACAGAGAGGATATGATCTACATTTCAAGGATGAGACATGTGAAGTAAAGGATCATAATGGTTGCATGATTGGAAAGATCAAGATGACAGGTAACAAAATGTTCTCTTTTAATTTCAAAGAAAGCATTTTGTAATCTATTAACTTGTCCACCAAGCAGAATTCCCTATTGTGGCACCACAGATTTGGTCATGCAAATCTTGGGTACCTAAGTTATATGCAAAGGCATAACTTGGTTAAGGGAATTCCAAGCTTGAAGAAAATGGAAGGAATGTGTGAAGCATGTATGCTTGGGAAACAAACAAGGGAGTCTTTCCCTCAAGAGGGTGCCTGGAGAGCCACTGAGTTATTAGAACTCATCCACACAGATGTATGTGGACCCATGAAGACTCCTTCAATTGGTGGAAACAGGTACATGCTCACTTTTATAGATGACTGTAGCAGAAAATTATAGGTGTACTTCTTAAAGGAGAAGTCTGAAGTTTTTAACTATTTCAAGATATTTAAAAACTATGTTGAGAAACAAAGTGGGCACTTGATCAAAACTGTCAAATCAGATGGTGGGGGTGAGTACAACTCTACATATTTTCTGAATTTCCTTAAAGAAAATGGCATCCACCATTAGGTTACCATTAGATACACCCCACAACAAAATGGAGTAGCAGAAAGGCTAAATAGGACCATAATTGAGAAGGCTAGGAGTATGCTAAAAGGGAAGAATCTTGACAACACCTATTGGGGAGAAGTTGTGGCCTGTGCCTGTTATTTAATGAACAGGAATGTTAGAGTTAAATTGTATTCAAGATTAAAAGAGGGTATTGTATTATAATTGTTGTGAAGTGTGAGTGTGTACTTGTAAATGTTGGCCATATATATATATAGCAGGTCAAAGAGTTCTTTAGATAGAAGAAGACACACACACAAAAACATATTGTAGTGAGAGAAGTTCTTGTATTCAGAGATTTACTGTGAAAGCATTTGTAATCAAAGTTTATCAAATACAAATGACTTGTGATTCAATTGTGTGTAATAATTTGTATTGAGCTTGAATATGTGACTTACAATTTGTATCAGATCTTAATTCGATAGAATTTGACAGGAAAATATTTACGACACACTGAGTTTAGAGGTTTTTTTTGAGTGATTCTTGATTTTAAAAGGGTTTTAATCAAATTCTTGATTTGATAGTGATCGATTTGCATCATAGAATGATTCTTTGAAGATAAATTTCACTTTTGAACTGTATTTGAGCACTTAATTTGATTTTTTGTGAGTTTTGAGTTGAACGAGTTTATACATTGTATGATCATGGATTTTTGTGTTTGAGTCGATTTTAGTGAAATTCATTGATTGTATTTGGTTCTAAAACTAATCTTGTTGAATTGATGAAGTTACAGCTCCTAATTCGAAGATTTGTTGTGATTTTGGACTGATGTTAGTGTTTTTGGACCAAATATACGAAGAACTCGCAAGATTCACAGATTTCGTATGAAGAACTCGCATAGTTCTTAGAATTCACGTAGATCCTTGTTTAAAATTGCTTAAGTGTTGAATTCGCATGAGTGTTGTAAGCAAAATCCTCAGAATTCGCATATGCCTTTGTACGAAAAGTCTGAATTCGCATAACACTCACATACAAAAAGCAAATTGAAAAATATTCTAAGGACATAATTCGTATAAGCTTGTATGTGAAAAGTGTAGAATTCGCATAATAGAGACATATGAATTGCTAAGGATTCGCATAAATTTTTCATACGAATTCTTGATCATTTCACATGATTGTTTGAAAATTTTCTAAGTAAAGAATTCGCATCCCCTTGTGATACCAAAAGCTTATGCGAAAAGCTTGATTGTTTAAAATTTTCTCAAGTCAAGAATTCACATAACTCTCTTGTGCGAATTGTTAACATTTCACATATAGTTGCATGCGAATTGTGTTGTTTTCTCATAACTCTTGCATGAGAATTGTGCGTACGAATTCTGATCTTGTGTGTGCGAATTCTCTTGATTCTGCGAATTCTCTTGATTCTGCGAATTCTCTTGATTCTGAGAATTCTCTTGATTCTGCGAATTCTCTTGATTCTGCGAATTCTGGTGATTATCTATTGTGCGAATTGTGTTTAACTCAGTTGTGTAAGGATTCTATACTAAGAAATTTTTGGGAAATTTCTTTTCTGAAAATTTTTAAGTGCTTTAACTGTTGATTATTTTTATCGAACTAACGATCAATTCTAGCTCATCTCAACAGATTTCAAGATGTCGTATATTGACGAGAAAGGAAATACTGTTTTGACAAAAAGAGATTATGCTATCGCGTACATGCCAGAAATACCTGCACTGGAAGCTGAAAATGAGAAATTAAAGATTCAAAATTTGTCTCTTTTTGATAAGCTTAAGAACTTAAAAGAAAATTCTTCTGTTTTAAAGAATAATTTTGAATGTTCAAGATGCACTTCTGATTCTAAGATAAATTTTGCAAAATTAATTGAAGAAAAAGAGAAAGAGATTTCCAATCTTCAAATAAAATTGAAGAAATATGAAGAGGAATCTAGAATTTTGAAAGCCAGTATTACAACCAATACATGGTCAAAGAAAGAATTAATGCAAAAAAAGCTTGATGATCTCAGAAGAAGAGAAAATATTGTTGGAGAAACATGTGATGGACTGAAAAAGATAAACTCACAAATCTTTTCTGAACGAAAGTTAAGAGATAAAGTGTTTAGTCTTGAGGTTGAGATAAACATGTTGAAAGACAAAGCAATCCAAGAGAAAGAAAACTCCAAAAATCAAGAGGAGATAAAGAAGGTTGAGAGGAAAAGAAATGGTTTAGACAAAGAAACTGCTGAGTTGAAGAAGAAAATTTCTGAATTGGAAGCTCAAATTGCCAAAGAGAAGGAAGAAATTGAGAAGGAAAAGACTGAATTTGAGAATGCAAGAAAATCTTTTGCAAAAAAGTTTTCTGATTTTTCAAGAAAATCATTTGAAGAAAAGAAGGCAGTTGAACTCAAATGTACAAAACTTTCTCAACAAGTGTCAGATTTTGAGAAAGTTATCATCATGGAGAGAGACAAATTTGAAAAAAAGAAGAAGAAAGTTGAACAGAAGAATGTTGGTGTTTTTAAATAAATATCTGACAAGAGAAAAAGTGTTGAAAAGGATTTTGAGGAAGAAAGGAAGGTTTTTGAGATGGAGATTAACATGCTTTCAAAGAAGCTATCTAAACTATCAGCAACTATACTGAAAGAACAACAGACGAAGTCTGAATTACAGAAGAAGATTGATACATTGTCTGAAGAAATAAAGAGTTTGTCAAACAAGATCTCAGAACTTGAAGGAATCATTTTCAAGGATGAATTGAGAGCACAAAGAAGTCCAGATACAATTGCTCAATCACCCATGAATGATTCAGTTACATCAGATGTTCATTCAAATCAGCTGCAAGTTCAATTTTTGCAAATGTTTCTAACAATACTTTATTTCTTGATTCAGATGATATTGTATCAAAGCATGAAGATCAAATTCATCCTACTAACCTCTTTTATTTTAAATCTATTGATGGTTCAGGTAACAAGAACAAGTCTCAACAGAAAATGTTTTGGAGAAGGAAAGACAATTCAAAGTCATTTGTTCCTACACTTCAAGTGAACAAAAGGGACAATGCTCCGAAAGGTAAATCTTTTGTTAAGATTGATTCTTCATATTCTGTAAATCATTTAATCAGACTTGTCCAAAAGAAACTTTGTTGTTCTTATTGTGGAACTAATGATTTTGTTAATAAATATTATGCTCAAAATTCGTATGGAACTTACAGAATCACTTCTCAGCAAAATGAACTTAAAAGGTTTAAATATAACCACAGGTACCAAAAGATTACATATTAGAACCCGGTATTCAATGTTTAAGAACAATGGTTTTTGAACAAAGCAGTTCAAGACCCGGTCTTCAATGATAAAGATGAACAATTACTATTCTCACCGGAGAATACGTGACGATAACTTCTGAATACTTTTGTTCAAAACCCGGACTTAAGTGTTTCTTTTCTTAAGGATTCTGATATGTTACATCTTTATAAGGAGTTTTTATTGTTTATTTGAGGGGGAGTTAGTTAAATTTTCACTGTCATATTTTTTATGGGGGAGATAGTAGAAAAGAGAATTGTTGTGAATTATTATATTCATAATATTCTCTGCTAATAATTTGACTTTTTACAAATACCGAGGGGGAGTAATATTCATTTTAGATAACAAGTGGTATCAGAGCCTAAATCGAAGAAATCTTTCATCGATTCGATCAAGATCATGGTTTTTTGATTGAACATTTCACTTTGTTGATAAACAGTTTCTGTGAATTTTCAATTCTTTGATTTGATGCTAATTTGGATGAGCTTTGAAGCAAAATTGATTCAGAGCACATAGTCGATCTATAGTGAATCAATTACAAGCTTTGATTTCAATCAATTTGGATAAATTGATCGAATTTGATATTTTTGGTTCGAAATATTATATCACTTTGTTGAGATCGAATTGTATTATAGAGTGCTTTCCAGACAAGATCATCAACTACAAATGTGATCCAATGTTAATTTCGAACATGCATACAAATTTTCAGACTCAAATTCGAAGAACTGAAGCTTAATTCTATGTTTTTTGGGAAAACAATCGTAGATCTACAGAATTCGCATGATTATTGAAGAACTCGCATGAAGAATTCGCATGGTGAAAAGTTTGAAGAATTCGAATGAAACATCCTTGGACACAACAATTTTTTCTAAGTCAGGAATTAGCAAGTAGCCTTATGCGAAAAGTGAAGAACTGACATTCTACTCTGCTTATGTTGTGTGCGAATTGTGAAGAATTCGCAAGTCATTTGATGCGAAATGTCAAGAATTCACATAATGTTATATGCGAGAAGTGGCTTCCAGGATATATTGTTGTCTAAGTATAGAATTCACTTGATAGAGATATGCGAGAAGTTCAGAATTCGCTTATAGTTTTATGCGAATTGTGAGGAATTCGCACATAGGCGTATGCGAAAAGCTAGAATTCACATGCAAGCCTATGCGAATTGTGAAGATTTTGGCTAAAGCCTCATGCGAATTGTGCCCTTAAAGAATTAATGATCTGCGAATTGTGTGCTATGCGAAAAGTTTTTTATGTTATGCGAAAAGTGACTGTTTTGAACCTATTTTGCTACAAGTTTTCCCTGTTCCTGAGATTTTCCTCGTAATGCACATGTGACATCATTCCTATATTTCGTTGGTCACATATTTTTAGCAACTGATCTAATTTTTCACGAGTGCTCATGCTTGTCAAGATTTTCAGATACTGGATGTTTGTATTTACTCTCTGATTGGATTGGATTGGATTGGATTAGCAGCTTGAGTATCTGCAATCATTAGTCTAGAGTTTTTCTCTACGATGTTAGACCTTTGAGTGCTCTTAATCATTCTTCTGACCTGATCAATTGAAGTGTGAGGGACTACAATCATTGTTCTGATGATTTGGTTGTGATTCAGAATCTTGAGTGCTTATAATCATCCAGCTGATTCATGAAGAAAGGAGTTTTGAGTTCGTTCGTTTAGTGTTTTGAAAAGCAATTAGAAAATGAGCGTCTTTCATCAGTTGTTGAACAAATATTAGAATAATCTTCTAACCCTTGCATTGTAGTGTTTGCTACAAGATGCTTCCTCCTGCAAGCTGATCAGAATAAGTTCTTAAGCTGAATTCCTATTCAACTCGTGGTTCAAAGACAGATCCGGTGTTTTAAACTAAAAATGCACTTTGGTTGTCACGTCATAATTCACACATTTCTTTTTTGTGGGCATAACGAATGTGTTGAATTTACAAGAGATAAAAGTTGTCTAATGCACTCAGTCGAGGTTATTGTCTACATCAGATCTGGTATTAAAGTTGAAACTTCAAGGATAAGAGGTATTTTCAAGGGTGAGCCAGAGATGCTTTGAAGTTTAAGTAACACTAATTTTTCTAAAGAAATCAAGGGGGAGAAGAGTTGAAGCTGAAGAGGATGATTCCTTTATAAAATTTAGGGGGAGAATGTTAGAATATAAAATGTTCTATTTAGAAGTTTTGTAAAGTAATCTTTGTGTTTGTATATTTAGGCCTTGTAATTGGGTTTGAGCTTAAAATGTATACAAGGGTGATGGGGCGTATATAGGGATTTGTTTGTAATTTTGTAAGTAAGATTTCACTTCAAAATGTAGCTGTGTAAAGTGATTAGTGTTTCTAGAGAGAGAAACATTTGACTCTCTCTAGATTAGTGAATAAACAAATAATTTCCCTTCCCAATCATTCACTACAAAAAAGAGGCCTATGAGCGACGGAAAATTCCGTCGCTAATCCGTCGCTAAAAGTCAATTCCGTCGCTAATCCGTCGCTGAAAGTCTGTCGCTAAATACGTGGTAGCTAATGCTTATCAGCGACGGATTAGCGACGGATATTAGCGAATTATTAGCGACGGATTTAGCGACGGCCGTAATTTAGCAACGGATTTAGCGACGGCCTCAATTTAGCGACGGATTTAGCGACGGAATATTTTAGTGACGGATTTCCGTCACAAATTCCGTCGCTAATAAAAAATAAAAAATAAATAAATTCAGAAATCAGCATTTCCTGTATTTTATACAAATAATCTGCCCATTAAGTTGACACAAATAACCTGTCCAGTAAATTACGAATCATCCCAATAAAATAAAAATCCAAATTCATACGATTCTGAATTCATACAAAATAATGTAGCAATCTAACTAGGGGGGGGAGGGCGGGGAGGGGGGAAACCGTATCCCTGTTGTTGCATAAAGGCAGTAAACTGCTGCGATAATGTGAGTTGCTCAGCTAGCTGGGTAGCATGTCTGACCTGTTCCGCCTGCAACTCTTCGTTGCGCTTCCTTTCGATCTCCAACTGAGCCAAATAGCGCTCCTCCCGCAGCCTCGCATCCTCCTCCATTTATTAGCAATGAAAAGTAACAATATGATACATAACTAATATAACAAACATAACCAACATACCTCATCTGCCGATGCAGTCCCAGATGATTTCCCACCGCTGCTGCTACTACAGTCATCGGTCATAGCATAACGGGGATCCTGGGTCGACCAACCAAAAATACGACCATTCTTCCGCCCTCCGGCACTCTGCTCCCAAAGAGCTGCCTCGTCAATCAGAGGGGAATCGGGAGTCTGGCTAGCCTCCACATCATTCTTAAGCTCTCGAAAGCGTCTCTATGGTTACCAAAACAAAAACGGGTACGAAGAAATTTTAGCAGCATAACGGCTCTAAATCAAACATATCCAACTTATCTACTAACATAGCCTAACGTCTGCCCAACAGTGGCAGCCCAAACTACATGTATACAACACACACACACACATATATATATATATCCATTGCGTTTACCAAACAAAACATACGTTGAACATATTTGTGTACACATGCATATAAACATATACAATACATATATTAAATGTAATGGTTTTAGAAAACTTACGTGGATTATAGCCGCTTTGGGGTAAACGTACACCGGAGGATCAGTAGGCGGGTTGGAACCCGGAGGGCCCGTCCGGTTCCCGCAGTACATCCGCTCATACACCTCACTAGAGGTGGGATACCCATGCCTGTGCCTACGATAGAAAATTAAGATAAGTTGTTAGTAAACATACAAAGTAATCTTGGGTACATATTCAAAAAATTGAAGACTTACCATCTTGTATCGGTGCTGTCCAGTACTAATCGATCCCCCAACATGCCGTGAGGACACCCCGTCAAACTCGGTCAATCGATTGGCCTTACCGGTCCTAGAATTTGCTTTCCAACGCTCAGTATCCCAATGCTGTAAAAATCATAACACATAAGTGGATATAAAACAAAGATAATGCACAAATCAGAAACTATAGATAAAAACCTGTTCTATCATCTGGTGCCAATAGGGCTCTGGGATCCAGGAAGGGTGGTATGGTCTAATGACCGAGAAATCTTTTTTGTCCCAAGTCACACCATCAATCTCTTTGGCCTGTTCTGCGGTCCAATCGCGTGCGGCCTTCATCCAGTCCTTCATCCAGGGACGAGTCTCCAACTATGCCAAGGTCCACGAAACAAACCTCTAAAAATTGTGGTCATCTCTCGAACAACATGTATATCAAGAAACCTACATACAATTAAAAATTGTACAACATAAAACCATTTATATAAGTTGATTACGTAATATAAGGCCTTATACCACATCTACTTACCCTTTGTTAGTAAACCCTAGCCGCGGTCGCTGACTAGGGTGTCTTGGCATCGGCAACGAACGATTGGGTCCTCTCGTCGACCCCGAAGCACTCGATCCCCCAATGATATCCACCGGATCGTCCTCGTCACCGAGTCCAAGGGTGGGTTGGGCGTCACCAAGAAACTCATCACAATCTTCAGCACGTGGGTCCCCACGCCCGCCAGAGCTACTGTTGCCTCTACCTCTACCTCTATCACCCTGTGGACGACGTGCCATCACCTGAAAAAAAAAACGCAACTTCTATTTTATAAAAAAAAATGGGAGAATGTCACATGTCAATTATATAATTGTAAACTAAACATACAGAAGATAAGCTACTCATCAGAAGAATTATCAGATAAACTAAGTTCATTTTCGTTATCTGAATCATAGCTGGCAACCCTCCTTGCAAGTAGAGATGACATATGTACATGAACAGATTGAAAATCCTAATTGTATGATTCCTAGTCAACTGGAAATGTGGTTTTGATCTTTCATTTCTTAATAAGGAAGGCATTATTTTATGTTGTTTTAATCAATCTAGAAGGAGCATCAAGGTCAAGGATCTTCTTCAAACCTTTTATTTAACTAGATTCTATATATTGTACAAAGTAACTACATAATAGATAATAGTATTTGCAAACACAATCCAGCACATAATAGGTTGCCAAATGTTTCCCTAATAGGCGGCCAAATGTTTTCCTTAAGCCAAATAATAAAAACGGCACCCTATTCTTTTACATATTTTTTCAATTAGATAATCAAATTTATCAAGCACATAATTATACTCTCACACCCCCACAATACTGTCAATTTCATTCAATTTTCATCAAATTACCTAACATAAATTGAAAATAAAGTTCCAACCTACAAGTTTTTCATCCCTTTGTCCGTAATTAACATGATTGTAAAAGTATACTAAGCATTTTCATTCAAGATTGTTTTTTCATTCAAGATTGTAAAAATGTGATGCATTTATATAATTTACTTTTAGTATTTTATTCTAAGGCATTACCACTCATGGTTCTCATAAAATTTTGATTACTGCCTTCATTTAAAGGCTTAAGACTTGTAGAATTAAGCTTACTCCTCTGTTACTACAGTATAATATAAATGTTAACAAAACGTTGTTATTCTTTCTTCAAACGAAAAAGCCACCCATAATCAAGCAAATTTTAGCAGAAACTTAAAGAACTATCAAAATCAATGTTGAACCCCAAACAAACTTCTAACACTAATCACTAAAACCAAACGAGCCTAATGTCCTACCATATGTGTCTCTGTACACTAATCACTAAAATAAACAAATTTTACCATCTGTGTCTATGTACACTACCGCAATGTGGATGAGAAGGTAGCATTCCAACATTTCCCAACAAATAATACAAACTAATGTAAACAAACTTAAAAGAATTGAACCAAATGGTACTATAAATGTTCTTGAATCAAACCAAATCGAACCAGATGGTACTCTTAATGTTCTTGAATTGAACCAAATCGAACCAAATGGTACTTTGCAAAACAATACAACATGAATGATGCATATAATAAAAGAAAGAATCGAACCTAGATGAGAGCGACGATTTAGGTTTCCTTCCTTTGTGTTCAATCTTCACGCACAGCCGGTCACGAGTCACGAACACGTTTGAGGGTGAGAACTGAGACGATAGACCCAAAATAAGAAATCAAAATCGAAATCGTTTAGGGAAGAATTATGATGTTTGGGAACAAAATAAGAAATCGAAATCGTTCAAAAGGCCAAAACAGAGACGATTTCGTGACTGAGAAAAGAGAAATAGAGAAGAGAGTGAAACTGAAAAGTAAATCCTAGGGTTTAATTTTGACTTTTTAATTTTAACAGCAACGGAATACCGACGGAAATTTTGTCGCAAATTACCGACCGAAATTTCCATCGCTAATTTGCGACGCACTACAACAAAAAGGACTTTATAGGACACTTTTTTGGGACACTTTCCGAGGTCCGTCCTTTAAAAAGGCTAGTACGACACATTACTTTATGAGTCCTATTTGATTTTATCTAATAGGACACTTATTTGATGTCTTATTAACACACCTTAATAGGACACTTTTGATTTTTGTATTAGAGTTTAAAAACAAATAGGACACCTTTAAGTGTCCTATTAGAGTTTAGAATAAAATAAGTACAATCTTTAAAATGTCATTATATAAAAAAACCCAACATTAGTTAACATTGTTTTAGTAATAGAAGCCCAATTGAAAAAAAATATCTATTATATGGATCTGGATGGAAAAGTTGGGCCCAAGTTTTTTTTAATACTAATTTAGAAGACTGATAAAGTTGGGCCCAAACCTCAAGTTTGAACAAAAAGGAATTCATCGATTCAGAGATATTTGAACAAAAAGGAACTCATCGCTTATGAACGATTTTGAAGATGACGATTTCGTAAAAATCACCACTCTCCCTCATCGCTTAAACTAATTTCTCATTACACTAATTGCTCAAGGATTTCAGTGAACTTCACAGCTTGCTTCTCGCTCTCGATCACGCTAGGGTTTATTTTTTTGGCTAACATCAGGTTCTTAATTGAAATTGATCATGTTCTTAGTTTTTATAATTGATTAATTGATTTTGGTTTGGTTTGAAATTTGTCCAAGTCGTGTTGTGGATTCCGAAGGGACGATTGTTGATTTCAAGTTGCAACTCTATTTCTCTTTGTTGGATCGATCTCTTATATTGAGGTATGATAAGCCAAGATCACAAGATCTATAGAGAGAGAAACTAGAAAGAGAAAGTGTGCGCTCAATGCAACAGTAACTTCTATTCAAACTATGCGTTAGTTCTTTTTACAAAAACAAGCCAAGGGGACTTAAATACCCCAAGGCATATACAAAACATAACAGAACAATAAATACAATGATTACTATAAAATCAGATCTAACAATCTCCGCCTTAGTAATCATTGGCGCCGAGGTCTTAAAAAAAAATAATCTTCAAAAACAACATTGACCATCAAGGCGACTTTGAAAGATCATTAACGTTCTTCTCGTTGACGAAGTCTGTTTAGCCCAACTAACACTTCCAATCGTCGCAGAGTTAAACGGAGATTCAGTCTATCTTGAATAGAGACAAAAGTTCTATGGATCAGACAAATTTCATCATTTTCAAACATATATAACTCTCTTCTTGATTCCAAAAACTTTCTTCTAGCCTCTTATAGACGATGCTCCAACTGAAGTTTGATCACCTTTAGAGTTCCATCAGAGTAATGTCCAATCTCATCAAATCGAAGAAAGCATTTTTCACTTGAGCTGTTCTTATATACTACTCCGTATGGATCTTCGATAATGGTGAATAATGTATAAGACTCTAGATTCTGCAAACTTCGGTTGGGTCTTTCAAGATTAACCACAGGCTGAAAACTTTCGACGGCCATCTGGAAGTCAAACACACGATAAAATCGGATCTGTCGTCGAATGAATCGTTTAATAACAAAAAGAGTTTGAGAAACATCCTGAGTCCGGTGATAAAGATTCCTGAAGTGATCATACAAGAATTCAATATCATCAATTGAAAGATCAACGAAATCAGCCTCTGAAAAGTTGTACCGCTTGCAGTCTCTTCTTTCCACTTCAAGGTCTGGATACCAGATGTTTAGAAACTTATTAAATGTGACACTGAGAACTCGAACAATTAGATGAGGAGAAGCAACGGTGTTAATCCTTTTGCGCTGGCACTTGATAAATGCTAAGTATTCATGCTGATATGCTTCTGATTCTTTCTCTACTCCAAGTATGGCATATATATTAATTGTCCTTCTTCTTGAAACAAAGATGTTGCTTTGAATATCTTCAAGAAAAGCTGTTCTGAGTCTAGAAGCCATATATCTCTGCTGAAGATTTCTCTGCTTTGCTGCCTAGTTAAAGCTTCTCCTTCTTCTAGAAGAGATGAAGAAATTACCGGTTCCGAAGAAGGAATATCTACTTGAGCTTTAGACGACTGACCAACTTCAAAAGCACTTGACGGAATATTGGTTGTCGGAGCAGAACTAGTTACTGGAGTAGATGAATGTTGATCAACTTCTGGAATCTCACCTTGACTTGGAAGATCAACATATAGCAATTCAACCTCTTTTATATCTGATGCATCCATGAAAATAGTATCATCCTCTGTATCAGATAAGATGATGATATTGTTGCAATCTTCTTCTTTAACTCGAGAAACTTTCTCAAATCTAACTTCTTCATCATCATCTGAAGTTATCTCTATAAAGTTCGCGAAGAAATATCTCATGTCATTTGCTGCTTCCGACTCTTCAACTTCATGAGCTCTACCTGATATATCTGGATCCACATAAACTACAATTTGCATACTATCAATATTTGCTTCAGACAAATTAAATTCATTATGCAAAGCAGTTACATCAGCATTGTCAATCATGACATTTACTAAATCTTGGATACTGCAATCTTGAACTGTATCAGCAGTCTTTTCTCTATCTCCAGCCACTTCTTCTTGAACCACTTCTCGTGCTTTAGAAGATCCTTCTGTTCTTTGTCTCTTTGCCATCTCCCCCTCATGGCCTTGATGATCGGGATCATCTTGGTCATGACAGCGTTTAAGAGACGGGCCAGCCTCAGTCCTGCATGATTTCTCTAGATGATCAATCTTGTTCGAAAGATCGGAGAAAGCTTGTGACATAAAAGAGTGAAGATCAGATAAACTGGATCTAACTTCTGATCTGAATTCCTGAAAGTCATGAGATAAAGCATTAATGCGATCTGAATCAGAAGAGGAAGAAACTGGAGGCGGCGTTGGCTGGAAGTTCCTCAGCAGAGAGATCAAATCTTGATCTTGATGTTGTGGCGGAGACATAGATAGAAGACGTGCATAAAGAAGATCAGATAGCTCAGAAATCGGAGCATCATGAAGAGAAGCCCTGGAAGAAGTATCAGTCGGAGCATACATGGAAATACCCGCAGACTGAGTGAAGATTGACGGAAAAGGAAGAGATACAATCGGAGATGTAGATGAAGATACCGCAGAAGAAGGTTCCCGAAGAATCACCCCTGAAGGACGGCGGAAAGGAATCTCAGGAGGAAGAACCGAAGTATCTATCTCTGACATTTTTCCTTTGAAAAACGACTTCAACTTGTTAATATCTTCTTCTTTTTGAGCATCCACCCTTTCTGAGAACTGACGAATTACCTCATTCAGAGTTGTAAATTTCTCCGAAAAAACACGTGCAGGAACCATAGAAAGCTCAACAGCAGAAACAGTGGTAGCAGTAACCTCAATAGAAAAAGAAGTAGGAGCTTGACTTTGTGTTTGAGTGGAAGTTTGAGCAAATGAGATATCCAGTTCATCAACATTTAGACGAGCAGCAGAGAGATCAATGGGTACCGATTCATCTTCTGAAACATCTTCTGAGACAACAACCACTTCTGGTGTTCTTATTCTCCGATCATACACTTTCATGCTAGGTTGATCGGCATCATCATCACCATCATCTGAATTACTTGTTGAAGTTTCACCATCATCAGAAGGATCAACATTTGTCTCATTATCATCAGGAACTCCAGTTTCATTAGGATTAGCATCTTCTCCAAAATCATCATTAACAGTAGTGACTTCAGCTTCAATAGCAGCAATGATAGATTCCACTTGATGAGTAGCAACATCTTGTGGTGCTGCAGAAAGATCAACATCTGTCTCTAGAGTAGTTGTAATGACAGTATCTATTTCCTGAGAAGTTGCTTCAATTGCTCTTCATGAGTAGTACCAGCTGGAGTTCCATGAGAAGGTTCTTCCTGTTCAGCCTCTACAAATTCATTTTCTAAACAATAATTGATGACACTGTCATCGGTCATGTCAGCATAATTGGCAATAAGACCATAAGGAATGGTCATAGAAAAAGTGAATGACTTCTTCTGTTTCTGAAGATAAAGCATCTCGCAATCCTGAACTTGCGGCCAAGATAATCTTCGTGGAATGGCCGGATTGCTTCGAAACATGCTTCTAATAATCAGCTTGAGAAACCTGATAAAAGGAATGAACTTTCGTCGCTTGTTGGTTAACTTGTCTTGCACTATTTCAGAAAGCTCGGTCCAGAAAATAATCGTGTAGTCGACATGCAGGTCATAGACTACTGCATGGAACAGTCGAAGATAGTGAAGACTAGAACTATCCGTCCCGGTATGTTTAGAAGTTAAGCACCTGTTGATGACAGAAAATAAAGAATACCAGACAAAAAAAGGAAGATTAGACTTGTCAAAGTCTACAACCTTGTTCAGTGGACCAACATAGCCTAGTCGTTTGATGCCCTCAAACACTTCCTCTTCGGATGGAAACTGATCATATGTTGTCCTTCCAGGTCTAGAAGTAGGCTCAGGAAGCTCAAGAATCAACCGTAAACGCTTGTAAGAAAGATATGAATCGAATTGATCAATTTGGAGATCAAATCGATGAGGACGTGCCAGTTCGTTCTTAGTGATGGTGTGCCAAACTTGCTGAACGTAGACTTCCGGAACATCGGCAACTGAACAGAGAGCTTGAGAAAGCGGATGTCCACAAAGAATAGTGCATATGACAGGATGAATCTTGATGCGATCAAAGTCAACAAAGTAGTTGTTACGCTTATAAGGCATGTACATGTTGTTAGGAAACACATCATTTGGAGATCGCCTAGATATACAAAGATCAGCGCCAACAGACGGAACAGACGGCATAGGTGTATCATGAGATGCCTGATCAGCCGGATCCTGAAGAACGACATTCTCGTCTTGAATCATTGGATCAGAATTTGTTCGAGACGACATGATAACCTGAAACAAAACACAGTAAAACATTTAACAAAAAAACACGAAAAATATTCCAAGTATGGTTTGCGGGTCCTTAAGGAAACACGAAGGAAGAAATGCCTGTTAAGAAGGAAACGCATATGAGGTATGCGTGTCCTGAAGGGAACGCATAGGAGAGAATGCGTGTCCTCAAGGGAACGCATAAGAGAGAATGTGTGTCCTCAAGGGAACGCATAGGAGAGAATGCGTGTCCTGAATGGAACGCAAAACATACTTTGAAACAACGAAATACACAACAGAGTTTTTGTGTCACTAAGGATACGCACGATAAAGTTTGCGTGTTCTTAGTGATACGTAAACTACACAAAGAAAAAATACAAGAAGAATGCGGGTCTCGGGTGAAACGCATAGTTCACTATGCGGGTCACAAGTGAAAAGCATAGTTCACTATGCGGGTCACAAGTGAAACGCATAGATCACAATGTGGGTCTCAAATACTTGAAGAAAATACCCTAGAACTCTGTTGTTCGAACCCGAAATCCACAAAAACTTTAAATCTAAGCACAAAACAACGAATTAAACTAAAACAAAACATACCTGATTCTCGATTATACTATCTAAACAAACCCCAATATGCAAATCGATCAAGAACAACACGAATCTGGGTTTTTCAAAATCGATGAATCAGTGAAAAAACCGCAAATCGGTAAAAAATACACAGTAAGAGACTAAAAATGAAATCAAAACAAAATAATAGAACACTAATCAAGCTACAAACATAGAACGAAAACAAAAACATACCTGAAATTCCAAAGCGACAATCTGAAATGAATCAGATGAGAATTCAAGAAGAAGAACACGCAGAGATGATGGAGGGAAGATGAATAGTCAATCAAGTTCAAATGGAATAAAGAAAAGAAAATACACACTCTTACTTCTATATAATAAAAAAAAAATTAGAAAATTACCTGATAAGCCCCCATTTCTCCCCCTACACAAATGCACAAAATTTATCAATTAGTTTAGCATTTGCATAGTAATTTCAAAAATTCTTACCTGATGAATTTCTGATCAGCACAAGAAGTAATTTATCAGCAACATTCACTCCCCCTCAAAAATAGAATATTCTCAGATAAAGAACCCAATTATACACTCCCCCTCGAAAAATGCACAGACCATATAACCAAAAACACAGACAGCAAACATAAAGACATCAATATTAAAGATGATCATATTGAATATAAATTTTGTAACAAATGAATATATAAACTTTTAAACACTAAACAAATTAAAGTCTACTCAGTAGAATATCCCAGATTTATCAATCAGTTGAAATCAAACGGGAGTTGTTGAATACAGAAACATATTTCATTGTATATCAAGTTAAGACATGTTCAGAGTCAAACACTTGCAGGTATCTATTCAGTGTGCTCGCATGCGATCTCTGATTAGCTTCAAGAAAAATGTAATTCTAAACATAAAATGAAGAACTTTGCATGTATAGGGACTAAGTCATCAAGAATTAAGATTTTCACAAATTTACAGGTTTATCGCAACTCAAAATATATCACCAAGTATCAAGAGATGTGTGCTCATTGGCATCTTTTAGCTATGTGCTCATTGGCATCTTCACATGAGTGTGCTCTTTGGCATCTTTTAAGCGTTGTGCACTTTGGCATCTTTTTAATCAAAGAGTTCATTAAGTAAAGAACATGCCGTAAACGTAACTTTCTATGTGACCCTATTGCAGGATTTGGGTCAGCCGCTCCCAGACCAGATGGCCTTAGGGGACTAGGTGTCAAGCACCCTTTGGGACTTACTTTCCCGGATCAGAAAGGCTACATCGACATATCCTAAACCCATTCATACCAGTAGAACATGACTTTCGATCTGGTTCTATTGCAGGATTTCTGTTCGATCACTCCCAGATCAATTGACCTTAGGGGACCAGATGTCGAGCATCCCTCGGAACTTACTTTCCCAAACCAGAAAGGTCACAGATACAAACTTTTAAACTCAAGGATTTCTGTATTTTAAATGCTTAAAAATAAAATCATCTCAATAACTCAGATCTATATCGAATAGCTTAGCCCATATTTTCATTACGATCTACAATTTTGATCACTTAGGTTGTTCAAGCAAAGTAAACCATAAATATGCCAACTCACATATCTTTAAAGCAGTATCTAAAGCTTCAAACATGTTGCTGACTTTTCGATGTTTGAAAGATTTGAACGTTGAACGTATGAAACTTTAAATATAAACAAGGTGACTTGTCAAAGATTCTAGACACACATTTTATTCAACTGAAAGAAAATCTGAAATATTAAACTTTATAGAATAAAATTTGTAAAGATTTAAACTTTTAAATTCAACATGCCAAGTTTTGAAAGCAGAAAGTTAAATCGTTTTTCATCTAAAGCTTTTGTAAATATATCAGCAAGTTGATATTCAGTTGGGACAAAATTTAACTCAATAGTACCTTCTTCCACGTGATGCTTTATAAAATGATATCTCATGTCTATGTGCTTGGTCTTGGTGTGCTGGACAGGATTGACGGATATCGCAATTGCAGACTTGCTGTCACAATATATTGGCACAGTCTTGTATAGCATCCCGTAATCGCGAAGTTGAGTTTTCATCCAAAGCACTTGAGCACAGCAACTAGCTGCAGCGACGTATTCAGCTTCGGCTGTTGATATTGACACACAGTTTTGCTTTTTCGACGCCCAGCTTATCAGTCTTTCAGCAAGAAACTGGAGATGACCAGAAGTACTTTTCCTGTCCAATTGATTACCACCATAATCTGCATCAGAATAAGCAATCAAATTATAGTCAGAACTTTTAGGATACCATAATCCTAAATAAGGAGTTCCTTTAATATATCTAAAAATGCGTTTGACTGCTAAAAGATGAGATTCTTTTGGTTTTGCTTGAAAGCGGGCACACAGGCACGTTGAAAACATTATGTCCGGGCGACTTGCAGTAAGATACATCAGTGATCCGATCATCCCTCTGTATGTATTTTGTTCCACAGCTTTTCCATTTGGATCCAGTCTGAGTTTGGCACCGTGAGCCATAGGCGTGCCGATTGAAGTAGATTTGTCCATCTTGAATTTCTTCAAAATGTCTAATACGTACTTTGACTGATTGATGAAGATTCCATTTGAAAGCTGCTTCACTTGTAAGCCGAGGAAGAAGTTGATTTCTCCCATCATGCTCATCTGAAATCTAGAGGTCATTAAATCAGAAAACCAATTACACAAAGATTTGTTAGTCGCACCGAAAATAATATCATCTATGTATATTTGTACTAAGCAGATATCAAGATTAGTTCTATAAATGAAAAGAGTTGTATCTATCGAGCCTTTGATGAAGCCGTATTTGACCAAGAAAGTTGACAACTCGTCATACCACGCCCGTGGAGCTTGTTTCAGACCATACAAAGCTTTATCGAGAAAATAAACGTAATCAGGACGATCTTTGTCAACAAATCCCTCTGGCTGAGATACATATACTTCTTCTTTCAATTTGCCATTGAGAAATGCTGTCTTGACATCCATTTGATATACGGTGAAGTTGCGGTAAGTAGCGAAGGCCAGAAACATCCGAATAGCTTCCAATCTGGCGACAGGTGCAAATGTTTCATCATAGTCAATACCTTCTTCTTGTCGATATCCTTTGGCTACCAATCTAGCTTTGTTGTGAACAATGATACCATCTTTGTCCTTTTTTTCTTGAATATCCACTTGGTTCCTATGATGCTTTTACCCTTTGGCCGTGGAACAAGTCTCCAAACTTTTAGCGCGTCAAACTGATTGAGCTCCTCTTGCATTGCTAAAATCCAGTCCGGTTCTTCCAACGCTTCAGATACTTTGGTAGGTTCAATTTTGCTTAGGAAAAAAGTGTACAAACATTCGTTGGAAGAAGCTGTTCTGGAGCGAGTACAAACACTTGCTTGAGGATCCCCAATAATTTGATGGATTGGATGAGATCTTGTCCATTTTGTTGAATGAGGGAAAGGATCAATAACTTCTTGAACCACTTCTAATTGTTGAGGAGAATCTTCAGATGGAATACTATCAGAAGATGACACAGATATGGTTTCAGTTGGAGGAGGAGGTATTTCCATGACATCAGATTCAGGCTCTTGTTGACCAGACGTAGCTTGTACTTCTTGTTGAACATTTTCTTCTGGAACAACTTCATCTTCTACAGACTCCTCATGAATAGTTTCAACAATTTCTGGTTCATGTATGAAATGATCCGGATGATGTTCAGAAAATATGTCTTGAATTTCAGGAGGTACTGAAGTAGCATCAGGTTCAGAGGTTGATGCAGCGGAATTAGGATTAGATGTACTCACAGATTCCTGATTCAAGATATTTGACACATTATCAGTGTTTGGTTTAGGAACATCATCATAAAAATTTTCAAACAGAAAATCAAGATCAGAAATATTAGACAAAGAATTAGAAGAATCCTGATTTATCGGTTGAAGTGCAGGTTCTGAACTAATTTCTTCAGAAGCTGAGTTTCCAGTAATAGCGGGTTCTGAACTGTGTTGTCCAAAAACCAAATCGGCAGCTTCATCAAATTTGACATTCACTGACTCTATCACTTTTCTTGCAAAGAGGAGAAATACTCTGTAAGCAGTAGAGTTAGAAGAATAGCTAGAAATACGCCTTCTTCTGCCTTTGGACTAAATTTGTTCAGATTATCTCTGTCATTCAAAACATAACATTTACACCCGAAAGACTTGAAATATTTGATGTTGGGTTTGATACCGTTCATCAATTCATATGGAGTCTTGTTGAACCGGCGGTGTAGAATTGATCTGTTTTGAGTATGACAGGCAGTTGATATGGCTTCGGCCCAGTGAGACAAAGGAAGACCTGAATAAGCAAGCATAGATCTGGCAGCTTCCACAAGCGTTCTGTTTCGTCTTTCAACAACCCCATTCTGTTGCGGTGTTCTTGCAGCAGAAAACTGTTGTTGTATTCCTTGATCATCATAGAATGCTTGAAGAGTTGAATTCTTGAATTCTGTACCATTATCTGATCTTACAACTTTGACATGCTTTTGCTTATTTGTCTGAATGGTTTTGATGAGGTTGATGAGATTTTCAGGTGTCTCATCTTTAGATTTGAGAAATTTCACCTATGTATATCTGGAGAAATCATCAACAACAACCAAAACATATTTCTTCTTACCAATACTCTTTGTCTTCATTGGTCCGCACAAATCAACATGAATTAGATCTAGGATGTCTGTAGTGCAATGTTCAGGCTTAGGCTTATGAGATGCTTTCTTCATGTTTCCTTTCTCGCAGTCCTGACAGAGATGGTCTTTCTAGAAACGGAGGATTGGAAGACCTCTCACAGAATCATTCTTGACCAAGCGATCCATATATTTGAAATTGAGATGAGCTAGTCGTCGGTGCCACACCCAGCTTTCATGAATAGAGGCTTTTGATAGAAGACAAATATCTGATGGAACCTTTACTTATGAAAGATTAATGGTATAAAGATTTGATCGTCTCTTTCCAGCAAGTAAGTCCATGCCGCTATTATTCTTTACAGCAACTCTTTTAGACTTGAAACTGACTTCAAGATCTTTCTCGCAGAACTTTCCGATGCTGAATAGATTGTGACTTAAACCTTCGACATAGCTTACTCTTTTGACAGTTATATTACCTTGAACAAGATCACCATAACCAAGAATGGGAGCTGTCTCGCAATTTCCAAATTTAACACGACCGCAACATTTTTCTTTAAAATTTGAAAGTAGAGATTTGTTGCCAGTCATGTGTTTGGAACACCCCGAATCCAGATACCGTAATTGATTTAGCTGCACAATCAAAAATTACTCAGATTTAGGTACCCATATGAATATGGGTCCCTTCTTGTTAGTCCTTTCCTTTTTCTTTTTCAAAGAATTATTTTTCCAAAACATCTGAGACTGATCAAATAAAGCATGAATATCATCACATATTAAAGAAGAAACACAATCATTAGAATCAGAACTAGAGAGACAATATGAAATATTCTTTGAAATTTGAACCATTTGCTCTACAGAATATTTTGTAGTTTTATTACAAAAGGCAAATGACTCTTGTTTACAAGGAAGATCTACACATTTATCCTCTACAGAAACAATTTCTTCAGATCTCTGTTTCTTTAGCCAAACAGACTTCACAGACTTCTTCAAAGGCCTATCTGAAATAGATGAATCAGAAAAGTTAGAATTTTCAGAAATATCAAGCTCTTTCTTCTTTTTCTTCTTTGACCTTCTTCTTTTACGCTTTGTTTTATAGAAATGATCATTTAGCGTAAAAGTGTCATCAACAATTTTAGATAAAATATTTGATTTGGAAGAGGAAGTTTTATCAATAAAACCAAACTGATCAGTTATTTTATTTGGATAAACCTCAGATAAAGAAACATCAGATGAACACAAGTTGATGGAAGATTTGAGAAGACCAGAATTATTTTCTTTAAAACTCGATGTCATAAAAGAAAAAATGACATCGTTTTCAATTTTACTTAAAATCTCTTGTTCTTCCAATTGTTCTTCTAGATCAAAGATTTGGCTTTCTAATACTAATGGAGGTATATATCTCTTAGTATCATAAGGTACTGGAGATATATTGTCCTTATTAGGATTAGATGTATTTAAATCAAAGAAGTAATTCAATCTAGAAGATTTAGTAGAAGAAACAATGTTTAACTTTTGTCTTCTCTTCTTTATTTTCTCAGGAAAATATTTTGTATTTTCCTGAGTATAAACAAAAGGAACTTCCATTCTCTTGTTGTTTATCCGTTTTTGATCTTCCTCAATTGTAGTTTCTTTAGCACTTGTCCAAAGAGGTTTGTATTGAGAACCATATTTTGAAAGACCAAGACAGTCGTAATCATAAAAATTAGGAATCTCAATTTTAGCTTTCTTTAAAAACTGAGGATTTTTAAATCCAAGACCCCAATTTTCTTTTAACAACTCATAGCTCCTTGGTTTATGCATATGAATTGTTTGTTCAGTTTGATTTTGTTTATATAACTTTTCTTCTAATTCAAATATTTTATCCGAAAACTCTTGATTTAAAATTGACAAATCAGTCAAAGAATCATGAGAAGTCTGTTTTTTAATTTCTAAATCTTCTATTTTTTCTTGAAATTTCTCTTTTGTAAATTTTAAAATAGCTTTTTCATCTCTCAGAGAAATCTTCAATTTTTCAATTTGAACAGACTTTTCTTGATTTTTGCATTTTTCGGATAGAATCTTTGAACGAAAGTCATGTAAAGCATTTGTGATGACATTCATTTGTGAAGAAATGAAATTAAAATCAAACTCAGATGGTACCTCAGATTCATCGGTTGAAGTCTCCTCATCCTCATCATCACTGTTGTCATCTCCAATAAAACACATGGCAGCAGTCTCTTCATTATCAGCTTCATTGTCTGAGTGGTCCAACCAATATTCCTCCTCAGCCAACAGAATTGTTCCACTTGCTTTCTTCTCAGCCAAAGCTAATTTATTCTTATAGAAATCAACATCTTTCACAATCTTCGTTCTGCACTCCTCTGAAATATGCCCGGGTTTGCCACAGTTGTAGCAAGTCACAACCTTCTTATCTTCTTTCTTTGGTTTAGCTATTGTAGCCGGCTCATATTTAGGAAAGAAAGGCTTTGATGTAGAATCGGGTTCTACCTTCTTTGATCCAGATGAGAAACGAAGATTGTTTGAACCTGACCGTTTCTAATATTTCTTTTGATAGTGCTAACTTAGAAGAATCATGGCCTTTTCCAATGCTTCGCCATCGTCATCTGTTGACCCATCGTAAGCAGACTCAGTCAAGACTTGCTCAGCCATTTGGCTAGCTAAAAGAGCGATTGGATCCACAGTCTTTGGCTTCTGCTTATCCAGCTTAGCTTTCTTCTTCAGAACCATGGCTTCATCAGACATCAGAATTTCAAACATTTCCTGAATAGGCATTTTGTAAATTCTGGGATCATTCCTCATCCGATGACAGGATTTTTCCCATTCAGGTTTGAGTGCATTGAGGAACTTCAGATTTGTCTCCAGCTCATTATTTGTTACGTTGATCTTATACAGATCATTAATAACAGTCCAAAATCTGTCGAAGACACTTTTCAGACTTTCCCCATCCTTAGCCTTAAACTCTTCAAAGTTGTTCATGTATCTTGTCTGACGAAGCTGGGTAGACATTGCAGTACCAAGCATGATTTTCTCCAGTTGTGTCCACATCATCATAGGATTGTGTTTGAAACAATCGATTCTGTTATATATGGAATTTGGTAGAGCAAGAATCAAATTCGACTTGGCCTGATTGTCAGCTTGGTATCTTAGAAGTTCATCAGCCTCATATTCTATCAGGGCTTTTTCTACATTAGTAGCTGGAGTGTTTCCAACAGCTGGTATCACTTTCCTTGGCTTGACCATGGGACCTTCAGTCAAACCTTTCATCATATTTTCCCCATTTGATTGCCTTTCGATGAAATTAATAAACCGGTCCTGCCATTGTTCAAATTCGTTCTCATTTATCAGAACAGGTGGACGAGTATCAGACCCCAATGACATCATGAGGTCGTTCTTGTAAAGTTGAGCTTGTAGAGACATTTTGATGAAATCTGGAATTCAGAAAAAAAAAACCAAGTGTTGATGATCCGCACACCCAAGGAATGCGTGTTCAGAGAAACTATTCGGGTCCTTGATGAATGCGTGTTCAGAGAAACTATTCGGGTCCTTGATGATACGCACACAAGGACTATCCGAGGAATAGGTGGACTATGCGTGTTCAGAGAGAGACGCACTCGATGCTTTGCGGGTCAGAAGGACACGCACTTGCTGCTATGCGTGTTCAAAAGGGACACGCAAAGTATGCTATGCGTGTACAAAGGGACACGCACTTGAAGATGTGTTTGTTCAACAAGGCACGCACTTGATGTGCTATGCGTGTGTTGACAGATACGCAAGAGAGATAACCTGAGAAAAAACTAACACTTAAAAGTTAGTTACACAAAGAGTATATGATAGAAACGCATTCTAATAAGATGAACACATGATTTCATGAAGAACACGCAAACTATAATAACAACCCGCATACTATATGAATAACACGAAGAATAACATGAATGACCCGCATACTACTTGACTCACACGCATACTTCAAATCCTATTAATAACTTGCAACCCGCACATCATATGAATGACACACACAGTGATATGAATGACCCGCATAGTAACACTCGACTATAAATCTGCAAAATCGATCATAACAATGACTTAAATCCATACAAATTGCACATAATTGATCGAAAACAAGTTTTTAATACAAATCAATTGACAATATCGATCAAAACACTCCAAATCTCAAAAATCAAAACGAACAGAACATAGAACTCGACTTTTTCAGAATAAACTCAAACTCAAAATCGAAGCATCAAATCATGTTTTTATGAAAAACAACAAGAATCAAACTCGATCGACTAACTAAAACGCATCTAATAACATCAAATTTAAAGCAATTCGATCACAAAACAGACTGAAATTGGTGAAAGTCCAGAAAATGAGATTTTTCTTGAAAAAACAAGAAAAATCAATCAAATTTTCGAATTATCTAAACAAATCAGTAAAAAAAAATACACTAATCTCAATCCTCTCAAGATCTTGAAGGCTCTGATACCAATTGATAAGCCAAGATCACAAGATCTGTAGAGAGAGAAACTAGAGAGAGAAAGTGTGCGCTCAATGCAACAGTAACTTCTATTCAAACTATGCGTTAGTTCTTTTTACAAAAACAAGCCAAGGGGACTTAAATACCCCAAGGCATATACAAAACATAACAGAACAATAAATACAATGATTACTATAAAATCAGATCTAACAAGGTAAATCTGTATTTTACATAAATCTGTGTAAATTTAGTGAGCAATTGCAACTACATTTGAGAAAATAATTTTATCAAGCAAGTAATCTCCCTGTACTTGTGTTTACCAACTGTATATGTTGTTAAGTCAAAATCAAACATATAGATAGGTTCACTCTCCTTCTCCGCCATCAGTTGGAACCATCCCTACCTTTGGCAGATTTCTGTAATATGAACATTTGGTTGGAAGATTATAATAAATAGAGATGACATTAACATGAAGTCCCAATGCTCCTTTCCTTCTTTTTTCTCGACAGCTAGGAGATTGTATCCTTATGCAGGGGACTACATTTAAGATATTAATTGCAGATCTGATTCATGTAATATAAATAATTCATCATGTGCAAATAAATTATTAATAATGCACCAATTAACGAAGCTTGGAACGACACAAGTCATTCAAAAAGCTACGTAACTCTTATTTTAGTAACTCAATTGACAATTATATTGGTTGCTATCATACTTTTACCAAGTTAGCATTGTTGTGGCGCTATGACCTTTGTCCTCTTTTTTATTTGACTGGTGCATGGACTTTAATTGTTATTCCCTTGTTAATAAATAAGTAATGGAATTAGCTTTGTGTTGATTAAATATAGAGCTTTTTAGGAAACAACATAAACTTGACATAATTCATGTGATTTTTTTCTATGTTTCTTGATATAAGGCTCGTATTTATGTAATCGTTTGCCATCATAGTCTTTTGATGTACAAAATATCAGTCTGACCCTCCCCTAAAAAGAAGATTTTAACTCATTTGTCACAAAAACTTGGAGAGAGTGAATTAACAGGTGTTGGAATCTTGATAGAAAACTTCATCCATGGTTTTAGTTATAACTTAAGCAAATTCATATCAAGAACCGAGGGAATCAAGGTAAAATACATATCTATCAACTTGATACTTATATTGAAAGCAATCCGAGAAATCGAATACAAGAACCAGCCTATTCAAATATTGAAATAGAGAAGAAACTTGCTGCTATGTAATTTACTCTTATTCCAGTATTTTTACTTCATTGCTTTTCAAACAATTCATGAGAAAGAGGGGCATTAAGTCTTTGATGTTGTTAACATTCTCTATTTTTAGTTACCAATCTGGTGTTGAGTCTGTCATTACCACTCTGGAGTTGGATCTTGGAACTTTGTATTATCTGTCATTCCCCTGCCTATTTTTTCAGAACCAATAGAAAGAAAGAGTGTAGGGGATTCTGCAGACACCATTCTATGTTTCAAATTTATCTTGTAAATGTTCTTGTGTGCAGACTCTGTGTTATCTTTTTGTTCTTTTTTTTTTACTGATTTGCAACTGAAAAGATTCAAGATTCTGCTGCAGACTCCAATTGTTATGTAAAACAGTAGAAAATTAGAGGGAAAATGATGAATGGAAAGACTGGGATAGAAAAGTCTTACAGAAGATGAAATTTTTTCCATGGGAATCTTCTCTCCATTACACTCTGTGTGTGTGTGTGTGTGTGTTTTTTTGTGAAGTGTTTGTGTGTGTGTGTGAAGAGGTGGGGAGTGAGGGGATCCTGTTGGAGTATTTAAGTTGGTCAGGTGGATGATGATGAGGATGGTGGAAGACAAAAAAAGGATGGCCAAAAAAGCTAAAGTAATTTGGAGGAACCCTGTATAAATTTCAAAGCATTCTATTTTTCTCACTGGATTTCCACTTTCTTTGTTATTTTATTTATAAACCTAAATCCTTATTTCCATACTATAATCATCAACTCTAGAGTATTAAATACCCCTACTACTATGAGGTTTATGATTTTATCATATCAAAATTCTCTGTCAGAACAATTTTTTTTCCTATACATTTAATAACTTTTTTATCTTTAATCATGGACCAGTCCATAATCTATACATAATCTTCATCTCTTTCTTTCTTTCAACATACATATTACTTAATAATTATTATTCAAAATCAAAATGCATAAAGAATTGAAGCAAATAAATTAAGGATCTTTAGTTTCCCATTTCTTAAAACACTCCCAATATCTCTTTGCCTCTTTCTTCTTTCATGTTAAATTTCGATTTCAATTTCTCTCTAATTATATATATATATATATATATATATATCTGAATACCAATTATTTATTTAGACTTGCTTTGGGTATTATACATGAGATACCTTTTATCAACTCCACAATTGCTACATAATCCAATTTTTAAGATTGCTTCTTTATTTTTATTAGAACATTTTTTCCCTTGTAAATATTATAGGTGAATAATTTATTGGAGCTCTTACCTTTTGTATTTAATTAGGGGCCAAGATGGATAATAGTTGGATGTCGTTACCAAGAATGACTATTGAGTACCAAAAAGCTTTGGAAGAATTTCTTGGTCTTATGTTTTCTAATGAGTGTTTAGGTGGGCAAATGTTATGTCCATGCATTAAATGCGGTAATGAGGCATGGGTTAATCATGAGGAGGCTAGAATGCATTTGATATGCAATGGATTTTTAAGAGGTTATAGAATTGAACCTTCTATTTCCCAACCTTCTCGTCCTACATTGGATAGACTCGATGACATGCAAGGATTGGTACGCGATGCCTTTGGTATCTTAGATGAAAACATATTTGAAGATGAAAACATATTTGAAAATGAAATAGACATAGAAGAGGAAGAACTAGATGAGCCGAATGCAGAGAAAGAATTATATCTCGGGTGTGAAAAGTTCTCTGTACTTTCATTTATTGTAAGACTATTTCATAGCAAGTGCATAGGAAAATGCAATGACCAAGGTTTCACCATGATGCTTGATACATTGAGGGAGGCATTCCCACATGCTTCTATTCCTAAGTCCTTGTATGAAATGAAGAAGATTATAAAGGATTTGGGTCTTAGTTATGAGAGAATTGATGCATACCCTAATGACTGTATGTTGTACCGAAACGAAAACAATAAGAAGACTGAATGTGATATTTGTCATACATCAAGGTATCAACAAGGTGAAAATGAACTCGAGGATAAGTCGACTACATCCTATAAGCCTAAGAAGATTGCGACAAAAGTTTTACGCTATTTTCCACTCAAACCAAGGTTGCAAAGGTTATATATGTCTTCCAAAACTGTTGTCTCCATGAGATGGCATGAGGAGGGTCGCACTAAAGATGGTTGCTTGAGACATCCTGCAGATTCCCCAGCTTGGAAAACATTTGATTTCCAATATCCTGATTTTGCCAAGGAGCCTCGCAATGTTAGACTTGGTTTAGCAAGTGATGGGTTTAATCCTTTTAGGACTATGAGTGTTTCTCATAGTACACGGCCTGTAGTTCTAATGCCATATAACTTGCCGCCGTGGATGTGCATGAAACAACCTTATTTTATGTTATCTTTGCTTATACCCGACCCCTCTGCTCCTGAAAATAATATAGATGTTTACTTACAGCCTTTAGTGGAGGAGCTAAAAGAGTTGTGGACTGTTGGAGTAGAGACTTATGATGCATCAACTAAGAATAACTTTCAAATGCATGCCTCTTTGTTGTGGACCATAAATGACTTTCCTGCTTATGCTAATTTATCAGGGTGGAGCACTAAAGGTCAACTTGCATGTCCTTGGTGCCATAAGCATACAAAATCACGACGACTAAAGCATGGGGGAAAATATTGTTTCATGGGGCATCGTCGATTTTTGCCTTAAAAACATGTTTTCCGGAGTGATAAGAAGTCTTTTGATGGACTGAAGAACATGAAAGGCCGCCACGCCGTTTAACAGGGTCTGATATACTTGATGAGTTAAATGGGTATTAAATTAAATTTGGAAAACTAGTGAAGGAGAACCCAAATCTTCCATTTAACTGGAAGAAGAAAAGCATCTTCTTTGAGTTACCATATTGGAAAGATAATTTACTATGCCATAATCTTGATGTGATGCATGTCGAAAAGAATGTTTGTGATAGTGTGATTGGAACCTTGATGAATCTGGATGGAAAGACTAAAGATCATATAAAGGCACGTCTTGATTTACAAGAAATGGGCCAACATATATGCCAAGTATTTGGGCTCTACAAGAAGGGGATCGTATTCCGGTACAATTCAATGAATATGGCCAACCTGTTGACAAGGAAACTACTAATAGTTTGAGCCATTTCATGGGATCTTTGGCAAGGAGCGAAAAGTATTGTCCGGTTGATGTATCATGGCATCAAGTAAAGACAACTAAGAAAGGAATGTTGCTAAACCTTATAGAGGTAAACTTGAAGTAAGCTAAAATTAAATAAGTAATGGTGGTATGTTGCCTCATATTAAGATTATCTTAGTTTTCTTGTGTGATAGACAAAATTTGATCTTCCACCGGGATCCGATGATTGGATTTTAAAATCATTTGCAAAGAAGGTAAGAAATTGGAGGGCAATAATAAAGAAAGATTACTATGATCCATCTCTATCACTTCAAGAGCAAATAAATTCAGAGCCTAAGAGAGTTCATGTGGATCAATGGAAGAACCTTATCAAGAATTGGAACAAAGAAGAGGCTAAGGTATGTTATTTAGGCTTCCTTGGTTGCTTTTGTAAGCCTATTATTATGGTTATAAGTTTCATGGTTATTTATCCACTACTAGCTTATAGTCTTACATGTCATTTTCAGAAAATCAGTGAAAGAAATAAGACTAACAGGGCATATAAGAAGATGATGCAAATTACAGGGAAAAGAAGTTATGCTCAAGTTCGTGAAGAATTAAAGGTACTTATTCTTTGTAATGTAGTTATTCATATAGCTAATGTGATATAGGTATATGTACTTACCTAAATATACATTTGGGTTGTCACAAGAATCTTTGTCGGGACGTGAACCTAGTCGAATGGAAATGTTTGTTGCATGTTTCTCTAAAAATGGCACCACAAAAAATGTGGAGGCTGCAAACACTATTGTATGTTATATTTATAATTTGTTGACTACATATGCAAGTTTTACTTGAGCTTTAGATTAATTTTCACAAGCTTTATCAAATTTTTAGTGATAATTTGTTTTGACTATAGGAACAAATGCTAGACCTCAATTTTCAACTTCCTGAGGGTTCACTTGATGAGCCGGGGCCTGATGATGTATTTTCAAAAGTGATGGGAAAAGACAAACATGGCAGCGCACGCATGTACGGGCTAGGTGTTCAAGCTTCAGATATATGGGGTGTCATGCCGAGTCGCTCTGCATGTTATAGGGAGAGCATGTTATGGAAAAAAGAATATAAAGATATGAGCAGTGAAGTAGCTGAGTTGAAAGATATGATATTAGAGATGCGAGGATCAAATGAACATACTTCTAGTGCTTCAAGTGTTCCCGCGACATCAACAGGTCGTCCTAAAGCACCCACCAAACTTCAACCTCTAAAGGTACGTGTCACATTAGAAATATATTGATGCAATATGACTGACTAATTGATTACCTTAAGATAATATCTACTCTTGTATATATCACTAGTCTTTCCTGTTATATTAGTTGATCAAATAAGCTATTTGGGTTCTTGAAATTTATAGAGATGACTTGGAGAATCTTGATCAACACACCCACCAAATGACCACTCACTACTAAATATATATGGTCTTGTATATTCTATAAAGTTGGAAATTAAAAAATTGTCCACGTTGGGAATGATATTTGAATATTAGTTGATCAAAAAGTTGGGACAGACTTAGTTATGAACCTCAACTTCAACAATTTTGACGTATCCGTAATCGTAAGTTTTCTGACGTAATTTTAGATCATCGTCGAATAATTTGGAAAGTTAAAAGTGATTAAAAGTTTTAAACCATGTTGTTTGTAGTTTTTGAACCTGTGACTGTAAATAGGATTGTTTTGAAGTTTTTTTTAACCTGTGACCGTTAATAGGATTGTATGTTTTGGTTCTCTATGTTTGGCTAATATTTTTGAATGAGTTGGGTTAGTTTGAGATTTTTATAAAACCGTCATAATTGATTTGAGTTATATAAATGCCGTAAATCGTCCAACCCAACCTGTATACACCCCTAATCTCAAATTGGATTTTTCAATTCTAAATGTTTTGAAGATTTGAGCTTTCTAGAATTTACAAAAGAAATAAAACCCCACTGTCACTGACATCAAATTTCACGTGCATTAGTTGGTTTGTGCTCTTGTTTATGGATTTGTTTCTCATTTGCTATTATCAAATTTCACGTGCAAACCCCACTGTCACTGACATAGAACCATCCAGTCTCCTGTATTTTATGCAATGCGCATTCTGTGACCATCCACCATTCTTGTCCACTAGGAAAATAGTCAAAATGCAATTGTTTTTATTGGTCCTTCAGCCTGCGAAGCTGATGAGCATCTCAGATCACTAACTAGAGGTGGTATTGCCTGTTGAATTTGATATTTCAGCTCTACAATGGGACTGAATGATATCTAGAGTGGCTCTCATCAATTTTTGACAAACATTAATAATGATCATCATCAGAGATACATCAATAGGTTACAAAATATTGAAATAATTTTTTTTTGGAAAGCAGACTATGCTGCATGGTTCTTAGTTTGTATTGTTGTTGTATTTGCTCAAATATATAGCTACTCAAGACCTCAATAAAAGCTAGAATCTTCTGACTGAGAAATTGGAACTTTTTAGCTGATAATTCGATTGATGACTTGGACTATCAATCATAAAAGTTGAAGTGCTCTGACTTAGCAATGTATATCTTACAGACATGTTAACACGATAAAAAGAATCTATAAATAATTTATAAATGATTCTTTTGTTGCAATTTGTGTTTGGTTTGGTGTTTAGATTGCGTCATATATAGCTTGTTCTTAGAACCTTGTTCTTCAATCACGTTTTTGTAGGTTGGGGATGTTGTTCATCTTACGAGTATTATAAATTCCATGGAGATTGTGGCAAGAGGACGAGTCAGGAGCCTAGATCCAGATGAATTGGTTGGTGGCGAGGAGATTGGTCCAAATTGGTGTGAGGTACATGTTCTAGTTGCTATTAAAAAGCGAGAACGTTTGGTCAGGCCATATGGATTGTTTATTACAGTTGAAGATGCTATTGGAGCAACGATCGCATGGCCCTGTCCTTTCACTATGGTATGTTAATCTTTTTAAAACTTGTGAGATTTAATATTTATAGAATTTTTATCATACAACTTTAAGCTCAAATACGTGTTATTTAATTGTAGGTGGTTCATGACGAAGATTGATCTCTCTCGTTCATAGGGGACAATAAGATTTTTTGTATTTCAGTAATTGTTGATTGGTAGTTAGTTTTGTAATAATACAACTTTGTGGTGGGATACATAGCTTAATTGGTAGTAGGTACTCATATAAGTACTTGTACGACATTGAATTTTGTCCTATCGAATCAATATGTAAAACTTTCATATATGTTTTTAAATGCAATATTACAGAAAGATTTTATAATTGCATCAAGCATCCATATTATAGTCTTTTAGGATGCTTTTAGTGTTGCTTATTATAGTCTATTAGTACACTTTTAAGTGTTATTTAGTTCATTTATTAGGACACGTATTTTGGTACTATATAAATGTTTTGGTGACATCGAATTTCGTCCTATAAAACCAATTTTTGGGACGCTCATATTTGTTCTTAAATCTAAACATTTTGTGACAACATAAAGCGTCCTATATTATAGTCTATTAGGACACTTTTTAGTGTTACTTAATCCATTTTATAAGACTATGGAATTTGTATTATAATCGTAAAACTTATTAGGACGCTCAATTTCGTCCTACTAACCTAATACAACGCCTTTAGAGGGGACGCATATGCTTTTTGTCCTATAAACTTAAAAGTCCTGTTAAGTACCCTATTAGGACACTAATGAGGGTCCTATAAACCCATTTTTGTTGTAGTGATGGATTTCCGACGGAATCCATTTTTAATTTAATTATATATATGTTTCTTATTAATATCATTAATTAAAATTAAATAATTCGTATTTTTATTTATAAAAATATTTTCAAAATTATTAATAATTAGATTCACTAATTTTTAAATATTTAAATAATTATATTTATTTATTAAATTATATTTATTTTTTATTAATTAAGTTATCTAATTATTAAAAATTATATAATAAATATTTTTATTTAATAAATCGTTCCGTAATTTTGTATGCATGTATCGAGTTGTAACACCCGCAAATTTCTATCTGTGTAAGCTAATCCTTTGAGGAATCCTTGAGTTCCAATCTCAGAATTTCATCCCCTACGCCTTATCTTTTAGACTTATCGCATCGTGAGCACGCCGGGTGAAAAATGGAGGAAATAGGGGCGCGGTACACTCTGGGCGATAGTGCCCTGGCGAGAGTGCCCTGGGCACAATCGCCGGGCACAATCGCCGGGCATAATCGCCAGCGGAGTGGTGCCCGCGGTACAAATTGGGCGATAGTGCCCTGGCGAGAGTGCCCTGGGCACAATCGCCGGCGACCCTGGTCGTTTTAAAATCGATTTTGAGCATCCTTCCACATTATTTCTTTCAACCCTTTCCCCCTTTTCTCTCTAGAAACGGAACCCCAAACCATAAAATCGGTTTTATGCATCCAAGACACCAAATTTGTGATGTTCCAAGTGTTCCTCCTTCCACCCACCAAAGATTGGAAGCCATGGTCAAGAAGCTTCATCTTCACCTTCAACCTCAACTTCATTTTTGGGTTTTCTAGGTTTTCGTCAAAACCTAAGTGGTAAGTGTATCCTTCCCACTTTTAGCCTCGTGATAAGTTATAAATGTTCCATTGATATTTCCCTAGTGTTTGGTTTCTCAAATCTCGGATTTGATGGTTTTGGAGAAAATAGGGTTTTAATCTCATTGGGGATTTCAGTAAATAATGTTTGGGGAATGTTTCTAAATGGTTAAATATGGGTGTTTATGGTTTGGAATGTTTTGGATTTAGGTTTTGGAAACTTGAGTTGAAGAGTTGGATTGGGTGCCCTCGGAAAGTCTCATTATCTAAAAGGGTTTTGGAAGCTCTCGGCTTGAGGATTCAAGTGGCCTTCAAAAGAGCTCGTTGGGTGAAACCTAGATTTAGCCTAAATCTAGCGAGGTGAGTTCAAGTTGATTTGTGAAAACGTTGTGCATGCCAAAATGTCTATTTTAAAGTGTTTTATGTGTTTTCCATGAAATTATCAAATGTTGGGTTAATTGCTAATCTTTGATTATTTGAATTATCTAACTTTACAAACCTTGTATAACACCCACATTGGAGATTTTTGGGCATTTGATATATGTGTCACAAACGAATGTGTTTTGAAGTCTTTTTACATGAATGGATCTTTGGTCAAAGAAATACACTTTTAAATGTTTGTCGAGTCTTATGCATCGTCATGAAATGGAGTGTTTTATAAAGTATCACTTGCACATTTATGTGAGGTAGCTTGAAAGAATGTTTATAGTCTCATTTTATGATTTTCATTCTTATCAGCAGTTAAATTTGGAAAATGCATATTTTGTGTTATGAGTTCATTTGGAAAATGGATTGCCTCAACTAATGTAGAGTTTTGAACTAATCTCACTTTTGGTCGTGATGTTCGCATATCCGTTGGTGAGTGCGTTTTATCGTGTTTTTATTTCATTTATTAATGAGTCAATGGGTTGCTAATTCTGCGGATTGGCATTATTATTTTGATGGGGTTTTTGGACAATTGTCTAGTTTTGGTAGCTCGACTTCGAGCCTTGTTGGGACGTATGCGTATTATTTGGCTCATTTGATGCATTTGGGAGTCATGACCCCGTATTTGGTTTATTATTGTTCCGGCGTTGGGACGATTAGTTTTCCACGTCGAGACACGTTCGGCATCGGATTGGGTTATAAGTCCTTCGTGCTGCACGTTTAGGCTTCGGATTGGGTTATAAGTCCTACGTGCTCAAGTATTACGATATTAGATGAGGGGCTCGACATAGGAACCCGACGGGGTTGAACTCGAGTTTCCGTGGGTGTACGTTTAAAGCTACTGAGCCTGACATCTCTTGCGTGTACTTTTGTTTATATGACTAGTCATAACAACATAAAATGGGCTTACTTTGTGGACCGTCACATTTTATGGAATCGGGAATCCCCCGTCACCGAAAGGTGTTGTTTTTGGGTATTGAGTTTTATTATCCAAGTTTTCGGTGACGTTTTGTATATTTGGGTTTTACCCTTGATTTATAGGGTTGAGTATTATGCCCCACCCGAGTTTTGGGTGCTTTGAAATATATGGTTTAACCGTGCCTTCTTAAATGGAGAGTTCAATTTATATTTGCGCTTTGAGTGAGTTTTGGGTTAAAGCTAATTTATGAAGGGGCGATTTACATTGGTATCTTTCTTTTGTAGTAGTTTGATTTGGAAAACGTCTAAATTGGTGTTCTCCGTCTAAAATGCATATTAATGGAAAACGAGTCGTTTGCATATTCAAAGTATACCTTTTGAAAGATTATGAATTAAACTGCATTATCTATTTTCACAGACATCTTTATTTATGTTGAAAACTCTTGAGCTCAATAGGCGTTAAGCCTAACCATTTTATTCGTCGGCATGTGTAACAGGTTCCAGTTCGGAGTTGGGTTCTAGCAGTTCTATGAAGCGTAGAGCCTCAACTAGACACTAAATTAAGTAGTTGGTGAAGTCTTCCGCAATGTTGGAGATTGTGACTATCTTTGGAGTTTTAGTAGCACCCGTTCTTATCATAGGCTTTTGTATAGAATGAATGTTTGTATTGAGATTAAATCTTAATTTGTGGTTGTAGATAATTCCTTTATTGATGTATTTAGAAAATTTTAAATAAGTTGCTATTCCCAGATTTGAGGGTGTTACAAGTTGGTATCAGAGCTTAAGTTTGAGAGAATTAGGTATTGATTGTAGGATGCCTAGACTCAAACTAGCGTTTTTATAAGAGATTGTAAGTGAAGTTTCACATTAGGAACCTTAGGATAAGATATTATGGAGTTGATCGAGTCACTAGAAACGGGAAACTTGTCGAGGGTCGCAATGATGAGCATGTGCGGTACGTTCATAATGGCACCTGACCAGTGTTATGGTGAACCTACATACTACATGTATATATACTTGAACTACCTTGGTATGATTACTGTTGGGGTAGTGAGAAGGTTTCTAAGGGAGTCATCTAAGGAAACGTTGGTGTCTATAGCAATGTCACGTTGAAGTGATAGTTAAGTGCGTTGAATGCATTAAGTTGATCGTCTTGAGTAAGAATAATTGGTTGGAGTATAACCTTGAGCTTATGGAATTGACGTCATACGAGGAGAGATTGTAAGGCGAACCGATGAAATATCCGAGTGTCGCTTTAAGATGTGGAGTACCCGGATGACAATAGTAGGAAATTGAGATTGTTGTCCTAAGATGCTTGATACACGCGGATGGTATTAGTATGTCGGGTTGTTGAGAAGCGTAGTCTAGAGGGGTGAATGCCGACCAAATTCATGCACTAAAATTTATTTCTGAAATAAATTTGCATAAATTGTTTCTTGGGTTCGTAAAACGGAAAGTGGTTTATATTATAAAGTTTTGGTAGAGCATTTAACACGCATCAGATTTTAAACTGTGAGCTTAAGCATGCATAAATTGTTTTGTTGCACGTAATTGGAAATTGTTATCAAAAATCTCTTTATTCACGTCTCTTGTTTAACGCTATTTGCGGATATTGTAATATCCATGTTTTAATGTCATTTGAGTATTGGGCAAGTAGCTATGAGATTTTAACCTAGGCATTGGATCTCCTCCACATATGTCAATGGTTTTAAAGGAAAGGTTATTCCCACGCGTTGAGTCAGAATTTTCTGGAAAGTTTTAGTTTGTACGAGTTGCGTTGAATTTTATGGAATATTGTTTTACGACGTTTGGACGCGTGAGTGTATTTTGAGATGCGTGAGTTTTAATTTTATGGCGTACAATTTACGAGCTTTTTGGGCGTCGTGCCTCATGAGATTTTTGTTAAAAAGAGTCACTTTATCGTACGTTATGGTCTTGGAGTTTTAACATTCTCAGACTTATTGTGGCCTTCTGTTTCATGTTGGCAAAGGGAAATTTTGACGCCGCTTGGTTTTAGCATTTACTAGTTTTATGAAAGTTCAGTGGGATTTTATGGTATCATATCGTACGACTTTTACATCGCATAATTAAATTTTGGAATTAGTGTACCTGCATTATTGCATGCATTAACTTAGGAGTTTTGTTAAAGATGTCATCTTCCATGTTGTTTTGAGAAATGTCAATTATTAATCTTACTAATAGAAATTATGCGATTTACCTCTGAGCTTTATACAAACGCCAGTTGTTGTATGCTAATTGCATTTGGATTAAATTATGTCGTTGGGTGAGTAAACGTCTAAAAGATTTATGTTATTTCAGGTACAACTTTTGTTCTGAACATATTTCAGTTATTGATTTTACTACTTGGAATTCCAGCAATGCACACAAATGAGTTATCAGCATTCATGTTGTCATAGTTACTATTCTGTTTAAATGTGTTTTATCTATGCGGATCAAGACTTTAAACTCGATTTGAAAATTTATTTGCGTTCTTATCATTTCATCGAACTTTGGGGAATAAACTGTTGCATATGGAGTGGTTAATAATTTTTTGTCACAACGACTGTTGCATCTGACCCCGTATTTGGTTTATTATTGTTCCGGCGTTGGGATGATTAGTTTTCCACGTCGAGGCACGTTCGACATCGGATTGGGTTATAAGTCCTTCGTGTTGCACGTTTAGGCTTCGGATTGGGTTATAAGTCCTACGTGCTCAAGTATTACGATATTAGATGAGGGGTTCGACATAGGAACCCGATGTGGTTGAACTCGAGTTTCCGTGGGTGTACGTTTAAAGCTACTGAGCCTGACATCTCTTGCGTGTACTTTTGTTTATATGACTAGTCATAACAACATAAAATGGGTTTACTTTGTGGACTGTCACATTTTATGGAATCGGGAATGCCCCGTCACCGAAAGGTGTTGTTTTTGGGTATTGAGTTTTATTATCCATGTTTTCGGTGACGTTTTGTATATCTGGTTTTTACCCTTGATTTATGGGTTGAGTATTATGCCCCACCCGAGTTTTGGGTGCTTTGAAATATATGGTTTAACCGTTCCTTCTTAAATGGAGAGTTCAATTTATATTTGCGCTTTGAGTGAGTTTTGGGTTAAAGCTAATTTATGAAGGGGCGGTTTACATTGGTATCTTTCTTTTGTAATAGTTTGATTTGGAAAACGTCCAAATTGTTGTTCTCCGTATAAAATGCATATTAATGGAAAACGAGTCGTTTGCATATTCAAAGTATACCTTTTGAAAGATTATGAATTAAACTGCATTATCTATTTTCACAGACATCTTTATTTATGTTGAAAACTCTTGAGCTCACTAGGCGTTAAGCCTAACCTTTTTATTTGTCGGCATGTGCAACAGGTTCTAGTTGGGAGTTGGGTTCTAGCAGTTCTATGAAGCGTAGAGCCTCAACTAGACACTAAAGTAAGTAGTTGGTGAAGTCTTCCGCAATGTTGGAGATAGTGACTATCTTTGGAGTTTTAGTAGCACCCGTTCTTATCATAGGCTTTTGTATAGAATGAATATTTGTATTGAGATTAAATCTTAATTTGTGGTTGTAGATAATTCCTTTATTGATGTATTTAGAAAATTTTAAATAAGTTGCTATTTCCAGATTTGAGGGTGTTACACGAGTCGAGCTGTTTAATTGAAGATAGCCACTAATAAGATACACTAGATCAATTTCCTTATAAAGCGAGGGATGGGGTTTGTGGGTTTCCTATATGCTTCCAATAGAACCTTTTTAAGTCTGATATATCCATTAAGGCCCAATGAAACTCATTAAAGGCCAATAGAACCGATGAAATCCTTTAAAGCCCTATAGGTCCATTCGGGCCCAATGAAACCCTTTAAAGCCTGATTGAACCCTTTAAAGCCCGATAGCTCCAATGAAACCCTTTAAAGCCTGATTGAACCATTTAAAGCCCGATAGTTCCATTAAGGCCCAATTAAACCCTTTAAAGCCCGATAAAACCCTTTAAAGCCCGATAGATCTATTAAGGCCCAATGAAACCATTTAAAGCACAATATAACCTTTTAAAGCCCTATAGATCGGTTAAGGCTTAATGAAAACCTTTAAAGCCCAATAGAACCGATTAAAGCCCAATATAATTAATTAAAGCCCAATATATCCATTAACACCCAATGAAACCTTTTAGAGCCCAATATAACCCTTTAAATCCCGATAGATCCATTAAGACTCAATGAAACCTTTTAAAGCCCAGTAGAACCCTTTAAAGCCAGATAGATCCATTAAGGCCCAATGAAACCCTTTAAAGCCCAGTAGAACCCTTTAAAGCTTGATAGATCCATTAAAGCCCAATGAAACCCTTTAAAGCCCAATGTATCAATTAAAACCCAACGAAACCTTTTAAAGCCCAATATAACCCTTTAAACCTCGATAGATCCATTAAGACCCAATGAAACCCTTTAAAAGCCCAATATATCTATTAAGACCCAATGAAACCATTTAAATCCCGATTGAACCCTTTAAAGCCCGATTGATCCATTAAGGCCCAATAGAACCATTTAAAGCACAATAGATCACTTTATGACTTATTAAGGTATAATAACAACACACACACACACATACTATCGATACATTAACATGTACACATGCATACAACACATATATACATCATATGCGATTACCAAACAACGTACACACACACATTATCTATACATTCATAACAACATATATACATATACACACATATACAACAATATACATAGAACCGGTTAAAGCCCAATGAAAACCTTTAAAGCCCAATAGAACCGGTTAAAGTCTAATAAAATCCATTAAAGCCCAATATATCAATTAAGACCCAATGAAACCTTTTAAAGTCCAATATAACCCTTTAAATCTCGATAGATCCATTGAGACCCAATGAAACCCTTTAAAGCCCAATAGATCCATTAAGACCCAATGAAACCATTTAAAGCCCGACTGAACCCTTTAAAGCCCGATAGATCCATTAAGGCCCAATAAAACCAATTAAAGCACAATAGAACACTTTATGACTTATTAAGGTACAATAACAAAACACACACATGTACACACACATACTATCGATACATTCACATTTACACATGCATACAATACATATATACATCATATGCGATTACCAAACAATACACACATTATCTATACATTCATATCAACATATATACACATACACAACAATATACATTAATCCATCATCATATCGTGGGTTAGCAAACAACACACATATATACACACACACACACAAATATATAACACAGACCGGTGGATATATATAACACATACACATGCATACATATAACAAAACCATGAGAAAATAAGAAAATTTAAAAATTCCGTCGCTAATCCGTCGCTAATCCGTCACTAATTAGCGACGGAGACGTAGAATTTATTTTTTATTTATTTTTTAAATAGATTCCATCGCTAATCCGTCTCTAATTCACGACGGAATTATTTCGGTCGCTAATCCGTCACTAATTAGCGACGGATTAGTGACGGAACTTTTTCCGTCGCTAATCCTTCACTAATCCGTCGCTAATTAGTGAACGAAATTTCGGTCGCTGATTTTCGTCACTGATACACCTTTTTCTAGTAGTGATTGTTGTTAATCTTTCTTAATCAATTAAACTATGTTCAATGGACCTAACATAAATCAGCAATTGCTCTTTCAAAGAATCGTATGTTTCATGGTAAGATCAAACCAATCAGGATCAATTTTCATTTTATAAAGGAATTGGTATAGAATGAGGAATTTAGGATTGATTTTTGTGGAACAAAAGATCAAATTGCAGATTATTTCACAAAAGCTCTTCAATCTGGGAATTTCAAGATCATGAAGGACAACTTGAAGGTGAAACCATTTCTAGCTTAAGGGGGAGTGTTAAAATTAAGCTAGTCATGGTTAATTGGGTAACAATTATGTTAATTATGGTTAGTGAGTAATTTGGAATTTTCTGTTTGACTTTTTATGTAACTGCCATTATGTGGAATAGTTGTGTCTGTTGGGTCAAGGGGTTGCACCCTTTCACTGTGTATTTATGTATGTGTATCACAATTGTAAAAGGTTGATGTTGAATGAATAAGTCAAAGTGTGTTAAAGGTTATTCCAACAATTTTGACAACGAAGCTGCTCTTCTTCTTGGGGAGGAAACGAAAAGCAGAAAAATTCTGCTCAAACAAGGTACCCGTAGCTCACTATTGGAAGCATAAAGAACTGAAGTCATATGAACTTGACGCAAGCCTCCTGTTGCAAAAAGCTACTGTAGTTGATCATTTTTTTGCTTGTTTAGCAGCTTCAGTTTCCTCCTTAATTACTTCGGATTAAGTGGCTAATTGTTAATGCACATATTTGTTGGATACAATATCATGAAGATAGAACACTGAAGTCAAGATAAGTCAAAGCTCAAGTCAAACTCTCAAGCAAGTCAACGTCTTTTGTAATAAAATAAAAGTCAAAGTGTTGTAATAGTTAGTGTTTAAAGTGTTTTGTGTCCTTGTATAAATAGGGATATGGCTAGAGTTTGTGTTGAAAGTAAGCGTGTAAGAATCTTGAAAGAGAGAGTTGTACGCATTCATTTTGTAGAGAGAGAAAGTTTGAGAGAGAACACTATGTAATCGATTCTATGATTGAAATTACAAATGGAAATTGATTGAATGTCATAGTGTTATCTTGATTGTATTTCTTAGATAAGAACTTGAATCTTGGGAATAATAATTGGTATCAGAGCAGAGTTCAAATCGAAATCAATTAAAGAAATGGATGTTCGCACCGTCGTCTGACATTTGATCGAATTTCGAATTTTTTCAGTGTAATTGTGATGGTAATTGTTTCAATTAAGTTTCTATCATGTATTAGTCAAATCTTGTATAGGTATGAGAATAATTTGCATTGTAATTTTGATCAATTTGTAGGTTTTTAAGAATTTTTGTTTCACGAGTTCGAAAGCACTGTATCAGATCAATTTGTGTGTGTAATTGAATTTCTTTGAAATTCAGTGTTTGTAATAGGTTCGAATAGTGTTAGTGATCAAATTGTCAAAGTTTCAGATCAAAATTTGAAGAATTGATGGGTTTTTGAGAAGATCAGAGTGATTTTTAGTCGAGATTCGAAGAACATGCATAAAGCTCAAGAACTCGCATCAAGAACTCGTACCAAGAACTCGTAGATCAAGAGATTTCGCATATTTTGTATCTGAAAAATTTCACAATATAGAATTCGCATGATAGTGATATGCGGAATGTGCTGAATTCGCATGTGTGTCTTATAAGAAATCCTCGGAATTCGTACAAGCTTGTATGCAAAAATTCAGAATTCGCATAAGTACTTTATACGAAAAGGTTCTTGAAAAATTTTCTAAGGAAAGAATTCGCATATGCCTGCATGCGAGAAGTGAAGAACTCGTATATAGTTGCATACGAATTCCTCAGAATTCTCATAAGAAAGTTAAAAAGTTCTCCAAGTACAGAATTCGTATGATTCTGTTATGAAAACACCAAGAACATGCACAAGTGTGTGCTAATATGCTCAAGGATTATACAGACTGCTATTTGTGTGTGCTCGCTTCTTTACAATGCAGGAGGTGCTCCCTTCATATAGCAAGGGGAACACATAATAGTACAAGACAAAGGCTGACAATCCATAAAAGGAATGCCACCTATAAAGTAAAACAACGTGGGACGCCCATTAATTGATCTTGAGGATCTTCCTACAGCAGGCCTCACGTGTTCTGCATGTGGTCTTGTCTTGAACTATCTTGCGAGAAACTCCAACACTGATCTCCAGAGGTTAGCCGTCACAGAGGCTTTGTGAGTGATCACAGAGGCTCTGTGATCTGAGCATCATCTTCAGGTTTGACCTCGGGTACACCTTTTGCGGAGTAACCTTTGAGCTTTGCATCTTCTGTGGTGACTTAGCAGTCAACAGAAGGTTCTATACTTAGCCTATTTTTCAACACTTCTAATTTTGGTAGATGGAGCTAACAATCTCCCCCTAAGTGTTGAAAAATAAAATTTTGAAATTTGAGGTGTTGGCTAAGCTAGAAACAAAAGAGGTAAAAGGAACTCAACCTCTGAATACAGATTTTCATTCATAAAAGAAAAATGCCGGAAGGCAATTACATTAAGAAACAGATACATGAATGAAAAGGAAAAAGAAAATTGCAGAAGTTATTGAGCAAAATCATTTATCGGATTGGTAAAGCTTTCGGCTAGAGTTTTCTTCATCGATAGAATGAGATCCTTGTACTTCAGTTGAGCATCAATCTGTTCGATCATCCTTTCTGTAGGTCCCGCTTGCACAGTCTCAGTACCCTTCTTCCTCAGAATCGTGTTCATTATCTTCAGCAGAGTGTTGTTCGAGTACTTGTGACTTTGATTTGGCCTGTACATCTTCTTAAGCCCATCATCGTAATTGTAGATGAACCCGAACTCAGGCTCTGTGATTAGAGAGTTTGATGGAACATTTTCGATTCCGGGGAATAGGTCATTTGGTTTGGTGATCGACAGCTTCTCGACTCCGAGTTGTAGAGCTACCTCGAAATCCATTTTGCTATGATATCTGACATGTTCACGCATCACCTCCTTGATCCTGCCATTTGCTATCATGTACTCCTTTCGCTTTTCAAGTCTTTGCTTTGTGAAGGCATGTAGTTGAGGAAGGTTGTAGGCGCAGAGGTTCTTTAAGTCTGCATCTGTGAACGTGTACTACTTCCCATCTTTTCTCTCAACTAAGTATTTAGCATACATGATTGACTTGTTGGCGAAGGAGTGCAGAGAGATCCTCATTATAGTCTTGATATCTTCTGTAGAGAACACCTCATTCCTCTCACGTGTAGTTTGCTCGAAACGTCTTCTTATGTCTTCTTTGATTAGGGGATGCAAATCTGGTGCTAAGAAGACAGCCTCGGGCTCTGTGCTGTAGAGATAAGTGTGTATGTTTTCTTGAAACTTGAGTTCTTTTGGTGGAGGCCTTGGGATTGGAGTTCTCATGGCATCCATCGATTGAACGATCTCTTTCACCCTATCCTCTTGTTGTTTCTGTTCTGAGGGCTTCTTTATGTCGGGTTCAGAGGCTTTCTGTTCTTTGTTCTGTAAAGGGGTCTCTGATGTATCTTCTGTGTTTACGAGATCAACACTCTGAAACTGTACAATAAGCATGGGTGCAGTGGGCATAAGTTCAGGGCTTGAAGGTTCTACGAACTCTGTGAGCCCTTCTGCAATATGTTCAGAGCCAACACTCACCTTTCCTTTCTATGACACTGCAGAGGTTGTACCTTGGACAAATGGAGCAATCGGTTTTGTATCCTCAGAGGCACATGACTTGAGGTTTTGCGTTTTGTGTACCTCTGAGGATGTTCTCTGTAGGGATCGAAGAGGAGTTTCGGCGATAACAACTGCAGAACTTTTTGTTGCTGGAGCCTTCTCCCCCTCATGATGGCCAGGGACAGAGGCATCTGGATCCTGATCATCATGGTGAACCCTCTTCTGTGATGCCTGAGCTTGGCAAGTCGCAGGTGCCTTCCTTTTTCTTCTCTTGCAGAGATGCTCGTCAACATGTCGAGAGATCTTCTTGAGAACATCCTCTATAGCCAACGATAGTTTGTTGACTTCCAGATCAGACTTGAACCTAATCGTGGCTACCGTCTTCTTCAGATCCTCTGTCAGTTTCTTGCCCTGTTGAGATATGTCAGAGCTAATAAGGTTGAGGTTGCTTAGAACAATTCTCCCCATTGTTTCTAAGTCTTATTTTGTTGCAAAGGCAGAGAGGTCATTTGCAGAGGTTGAAGGTGGGGGTGCAGAGGTGGACGCCTGTGGTTGGGATGGGACTATAACACTGCGAGTTATATCCTTGATCTCATCTCGAAGCTTGATCAGTTCATCCACCCCTGATTGAACGGTTTTGGTTGCAAAAGTGCCCATTTCATTCATGAAGATATCCCTTAGGGTCTTAATTGCATCAGTCTGAATGTTGATTGAGCGTTCACAATTCCGAATGTCCGTTCTTGTTACAAGGTGCTCTGTCAGCTTCTTGTTGTCTGTTGTATGTTGCAATGAAGTTTGATGAAGAGCTTTCAGAGCGTCTGTATTGGCTTTGAGAGCCTCTGCAAGGACTTGGGAGTTGGCTTGGGACTCCCCTATGACAGAGCTTTTCAACTCATCAAATTTTTGGAGCACCATGTCAACAAAGGCTTTAAACTCGCCCTTCGTGACAAAGGTGTCCGAGGTAACTTCTGGAACAACAAATGTTCCAGATTTTTCCAACGAGTTTTTGGCACCTTCAGAGCCTGAAGTAAAGATGAGCTTTGGAGGATTTCCTCCCAATCCTTGATGTTCCACAGAGGAAGCATCTATGAGAGTTCTATCAAGAAGTTTCTTGGAGGAGGGTTCAGAGACTACTTCAAGATCCTTTTTGAATGAATCCTGTGGTAGTTCTAGAACCGCAGAATCAATGTGTTCTCGCACCACCAACTCTGAGGTAGTTTGGGGATCACTCTTGTGTGTGGCAGAGGCAACGAATGCTTCTGCGTGCGTATGTGTCATGTCCTTGGGCAAATGAACACTTATGTCTGCACCAACATCCTTTTGAGAGGATGGGGTGGAATTTGGTTCCCCATATAGAAATGGCACAGAGGATGAAGGAATATCCTCTGTCCGGTTGGTTAGGGTTGGGTTCGGACTGTGCAGTCCTTCTTCAATACCCTTCTTCTCTAGAACTGTAGGGGTAGTAACATGGGTTGCACTGGGAGTTGGTTTAGGTTATGTGCCAATGGCATCTTTTTCTTCTATCTCCTTCGAGATTTTGACACTCTCATCATCAGAGCTTGAAAGTCCCGTAACGTCTTGCACCTCAACGTCTGCGGTTTCACCTAAGTCCACAGAGTGCTGCTTCTGTATCTCCTTAGCTATGTCCATTGCGACATGAAGTGCTAGGGGGTCTTTCTTCAGAGGTTTCAATGATGTGGGCTTTTCTCCTACTCCTCTGCAGAGGTTGTTCTGAATCTGTAGGTTCATCCACTTCTGGTGGAGTGGCATGTTCAGAGGTTGCTACTTTGGTTAACCTCTTAGCCTTCTTTTTCGGCTTGGCAACCTCTGAAGGTGATTTTGGAGCCCCTTCTTCTACGACTCTCTTCTTGTGTTTTCTTTTCTTTTTAATCTTATCTTCCCCCACCCCAACTACAACCTCTGTCCTAACTTGGGCTTCTTCAGCTTTTTCTACTTTAACTCCCTCACCCACCTCTGTCCTAAGGTAAACAACTATTTCTCCCACTTGGAATCCTACACGTGGGGGGGTTGCAGGACTCGGTGCAGGAGTCCTGTGTCCATGAATGTAAGTCCTAGCATCTTCACTACCCAGGTAAGCTAGAATGCGGGCCGACAGAGGTCTTGCTCCAGGATATCCAGTCTTTAGAAGAGTTGGCTTGCGCGACTTCATGTCGTAGAGTTTGATCATTTTACCCTCTGAGGGTAACTTCCCTTCTCCTATCAGAGCGTCTCCTAACAGAACTGCAAAGAACCTATTGAAAACGAGATTTTTGGGCTCTGTGCCTCGAGCTTGGTCCTCTTGTTTGGCTATGACCACGTTTCTGATTTCCCTGAAAATAAGTGTTGCATAGTCCAATGGCAAATCATAGTACATACCATACATTATTGCAAGTATGGTATGGCTAGATTGGTCAGGACTACCTACTTTGCAAGTCAAGCAGCGATTGAGAATTGAAAAGGGAATGTTCCACAGAGGTGGAAGGTTCTGACGTTTGAAATCAGTTTTCCTGGAAATCGGTGCAGCGTACCCTATGAACATGAGAAACTCTAGGATTTCATCGTCAGAGGGCTCGTCAAAGTATTTTGACATGTTCAATTGGGTCTTGGTAGGAAGCCCGAATACCTCTACGACCCTTCTGCGGTTTATGCCAAGGTCCAGTATTTGAGTAGTGGAGGGATGAGTGGCATAACCCATGACACAATAGCCATAATGATCCAGTTTTTCATGCTTAGCACTCAACCAAAATTGTTGAATGTAAGTTTCAGGGATATCAGTTCTTTTTAGGGTTAGGACTCTGGTGAGGATGTGGTTTTTCAGGATTTGAAGTAAAGGAGCAGCTTCCTCGGGGTATCCCTCGGGTTCCAAGATGACATAATGATTGTTAGGATTGAGGTTTAGTTGTCTGGAGTGGTAATCATGGTGTGTGAAGGAGAGCATTCTGCTTGTGAGGACATGTTTTTGTTCAACAGAATGGGAATCAACCTTTTTGGCCTCAAAATTCATTGATTTGTTTGATGCAGAAGAATCCTTGGCGTTCTTAGCAAAAGCAGATTGAGATGCCATGGAAAGAGATGGAGAAGAAAAATTCTTTGCGAAAGAATTCTTGAGAGAAAAAGATTGCAGGTAAAAAGATGTAGGGTATGGAAGGGGTTAATATATACAGAGAGAGAGGGTAAAAATATTAGGCGGTAAAAAAATAAAATTTGAAATCCGTAATGAGTGGTAACGGATAAGAGGTCGTTTAAAAAAAACGATGGTATAGATTATGAACAAATAAAATATTGCCACGTCAGATGCTGGCGGTGCACGATCTAGGACGTGCGCCACCCTATTCTCACGCGCGTGGCATTTACTATTTTCACATGACAGTGATGATTAAGAAATAATCCGCAACAAATGACCTGAATTTCTCAAGTGATGGGAATGACAGAAGCTCTGTGGATAAGAGGCTTCTGAGGTCACAGGCAAGGTTGTGATCAAAAGAGCATTTTAAGAGGGAGGTAAGCGCGATGAAATGATCGAGTTCCTTTTAGAGGAGTGCATCGGTCAAATGTCCTCAGTTTTGAGGTGCAGAGGCTCTGTGATAGATCACAGAGGCTCTGCGGTCGACCTCAGAGGTTCTGAGACCAAAAATTTCCTTTTAAGGAAAGATTTTCAAAGTTTTGACAGAAAAATGGGTACAAAGTGGGATCTTTCTGAGGACATAGTGCTCGAGAAAGAGATTTGACCCTTGGTTCAGATGGACTAACCTCACTATGTAGTCTGTGTCGCACAGAACTGTCTTGCTCCCCCTTGAATAGTCAAGATCGGTCTTTGTTGGTTCGGTCTGTTCCCCATTCAACTATGCTTGGATCATTTAAAGATAAGACTTGTACAAGACATAGATACGAAAAAGAATAATAAAGAAAGCTTAAGAAGCTATTTACAAACAAGGTATAAGTTGCAGAAAAGTAAATATGTACAACAGAGGCTCTGTGCAAGGGTACAGAGGCTCTGTGGTCAACCCATGTTAAGCATACCAATCTTGCCAACTAGAAAAGTGAATCTTTTCTCATCCAATGCCTTCGTGAAAAGGTCAGGAAGATGGTAATCTGTGGGCACAAAGTACATCTCTATTGTCCCATGCTCCATATGGTGTTTCAGAAAATGATAACTGATATCGATATGCTTGGTCCTGGAATGTTGCACAGGATTGGCGGAGATCGCAATGGCACTTTTGGAGTCGCAGAGGATGGGAATTTTCTCGATGTCAAATCCATAGTCTCTAAGTTGGGTTCCCATCCACAGAACTTGTGAACAACAACTGGCAGCGGCAATGTATTCTGCTTCGGCCGTAGAGGTTGAGACACAATTCCGCTTCTTCGAGGTCCAACTTACTAATTTCCCTCCAAGGAATTGATAACTCCCAGAGGTACTTTTTCTGTCTAGCTTGCATCCTCCGTAATCTGAATCTGTATAAGCCACCAGATCAAAGCCAGAGTTCTCCGGATACCAAAGCCCAAGATTTTTGGTCCCTTTCAGGTATCTGAAGATTCTCTTTACAGCATATAGATGAGATTCTTTGGGGTTATATTTAAATCTTGCACAGAGGCATGTGGCAAACATTATATCGGGTCGACTTGCGGTTAAGTACAAAAGAGACCCTATCATACCTTTGTAGAGTTTACACTCCACAGACTTGCCTTCTGGATCTGCATGAAGCTTGGATCCAGTGGCCATAGGAGTCTTCATTGGTGAAGAGTCAGAGAGCTTATATTTTTCAAGTATGTTAGAGACATATTTTGATTGGTTTATGAAAATCCCCTCTGTGGTTTATTTGACTTGCAATCCTAAGAAGAATGTAAGTTCTCCAATCATGCTCATCTCAAACTCACTCTTCATCAATGATTCAAACTTTTTTCAGTATAAATCATTTGTAGACCCAAAAATAATGTCATCAACATAGATTTGTACAAGAAGAATCTCACCTTTTCTCTTCTTATAAAATAAAGTAGTATCAGTTGTACCTCTTTCGAAACCATTGGCAAGGAGGAAGTTTGAGAGTCTATCGTACCAGGCTCTAGGGGATTGCTTGAGTCCGTACAGAGCCTTGTCCAAGAAATATATGTGATTTGGGTACTTAGAGCTCTCAAACCCTAGTGGTTGATGGACATATACTTCTTCTTGAATCTGCCTATTCAGAAAGGCTGACTTGACGTCCATTTGATATACTTTGAAACCTCTGTGGGCTGCGAAGGCAAGGAGGATCCTTATAGCTTCTAGTCGTGCCACAGGGGCAAAGGTTTCTTCATAGTCAATGCCTTCTTCTTGACAGTATCCCTTGGCCACCAGTCTTGCTTTGTTCCTGACCACCACACCATCTTCATCCTTCTTGTTCCTGAAGACCTATTTGGTTCCTATAGTCGTTTTGCCTTTTGGCAGGGGCACTAGGGTCCATACTTCGTTTCTCTCAAGCTATAGAAGCTCCTCTTGCATAGCTTCTACCCAGTTTGGATCTTCAAGAGCTTCAGATATCTTTTTGGGTTCGATGATACTCACAAAATTTGTATAGTAACAAAAATTTGCAGTACTTGATCGAGTTTGAACCTTGTCAGATGGGTCACCTATAATTTGGCTCTGTGGGTGACTCTTGGTCCACTTTGTCATGCGAGGCAGGTGATCATTGGAAACTTCTGTGGCTAGCTCAGGAGCACGTTCATCTTGATGTAGATCATTTTCTGTTAAAGGAAATTGATCGTTTGTACTTGCCACAGGACTTGGTTGTTTACCACGAGTTGAAGTAGAGAGCTTTGCGGAGCCTTTATCAGAGTTCTCTGATTGTTCTGGAGTTGACCCTAAAGAGGTATTTTGAAGATGACCATGATCTTGATTGATCTTTGGGCCTTGATTCGTATTGTCCTCTGAGTGCTCCCCCTCGATAGTTGCACCTACAACAGTAGTGGAAGAGAGTGAAGCATCACCAGGACCAATCAGAGAAGTACTCTCCCTTGAGAGGGTCCATCATCATTGAACATCTCTTCAAATAGATGATGAAGATCATTTGTTCTTGATGAACTACCAGAATATTCATCTTGAAGTTTGAGTCCTGAGCTGATTTGCTCAGAAGTCACCTGAAAAGAGTCATCAAATGAAACATTAATACTTTCAAGTATATGTTTGGATTTGAGTACATAGACTCTGTAAGCCTTGGAGTTTGATGAATAGCCAACAAATTTGGCTTCATCGACTTTGGGACTGAACTTCCCTATCTGCTCTCTGTCGTTCAGCACCAAACATCTGCAGCCGAAGACATGGAAGTACTTGATGTTCGGCTTCCTCTGGTGTAGTAAGTGGTATGGTGTTTTTGCATGCCTCTTCACTATCAAAGACCGATTTTGGGTGAAGCATGCGGTTGAAATGGCTTCTGCACAAAAAGAAATAGAGAGCCCTGAAGCAGTGAGCATAGTTCTTGCGGCTTCCACTAGTGTTCTGTTCTTTCGTTCAACAACACCGTTCTGTTGTAGAGTCCTTGCAGCAGAGAAGTTTTGTGATATGCCTTCTGTCGAAAGATAGGCTTCAATGGTTGAATTCTTAAACTTTGTGCCATTATCACTTCGGATTCTCTGTACCCTGCATTCATAAAGAACTTGTATTCTCTTGATAAGATTGATTAGTACTTCAGGAACATCTGATTTCTTTCGAACGAATTCAACCCAAGTATATCTGGAGAATTCATCTATGAGTACAAGGATGTACTTCTTGCCACCAAGACTCTGCACAGATATAGGACCACAGAGGTCAACATGAAGCATCTGCAGAGGTCTGGTGCAAGATATGTCAGACTTAGTTTTGTGGGCAGCCCTTTTAAGTTTGCCCATCTCACAAGCAGAGTATAGATGATCCTTGTCGAATCTAATACTTGGTAGACCACTTACCAGGTCTAGTTTCACAAGTTTTCAAGTGTGTGAAAGTTTAGATGACAGACCTGTTGTGCCAGAGCCAAACTTCTTCATTCTTACTTGAGACTAAGCAGAGCTTTTCTTCTTTGTTAGTTGATTTGAAGTCCATGAGGTATAGATCGTCTCGTCTTTTGGCTCGCAGAAGCTCTGTGGTGGTATCTTCCTTCAACAGAGAGCAGTACTGTCTTTTAAACATCACATCAAGTCCATTGTCACATAGTTGACTTACACTCAGTAAGTTGTGCTTGAGGCCATCCACATAGGCAACTCTATTGACATCGATGTCTCCTTTGGCAATGACTCCATAGCCTTTTATTTGACCTTTCTTGTTATCTCCAAAAGTCACAGATCCTCCTCCACGTTTTTCTTTATAAGAGGAGAGCAACCCTCTGTCTCCAGTCATGTGTCTTGAGCACCCGGAGTCTTGGTACCAGATGGGCACATGCTGTTTCTTCTGTGGACAGATTAGAGAGTTTTAGGTACCCATTGCCAAATGGGTCCATTTTTGTTAGGAGGCTTAGAATATGCCTTAGCACCTTTGGTTTTGGGTTTATCCTCATTGGCAGAGGTACCAGATTGTCTCTTCTCACCCTTGAATTTTGCATTCTTGGATTTGGGGTGAGATATAAGACAGGAGGGCCTCGAGAAATGTTGATTTAAAGCATGCATAAGGTCAAGACATTTACAATAAGGAACATTAGAGGCAAACTTCTTGAAAATTTCATTAAAATTGTCAAAGGAGGGTACAGAGCAAATTTTACTACAACCCATTTTAGGTTTGGGTTTCTTTTTACAGAAAGCTTTGTCTAATATAGGTTGAGTTTTTTCAAAAACTCCTCTTGAGTGGCTCTGAGATTGTACTCTCCCTTGATCTTCTTTCCTTGCTTTCACTACAACAGAAGCATTATTTTTGTCAATTTTGGGCCAATTTGCCTTCTGTTTCCATGTGAGTTTTTCTTGAAAAGATTTTGAAGCAAAGACAGGTTTTCGAATTATTGGAGTTTGAGTGATCTTGATCTTTTCATTTCTCAATTTTTCAAGCTCAAGAGAAGTCTTTACTTGGAGACACATATCCAAGAAGTCAGGGCAGATTGGTATTCCTGTGGTTCTCCATTTGGGAGCAATTATCCTGTTAAGGATGCCAGAGGGTAGTTTATTATCCTCTGGACCACTGATGACCATGTCAAGTTCCACAGAACTTGTCTCTGATTCTACAGAGGACTCAGACTCTGATTCAGAGTCTGTGTCAAGGAAGTCTCTGTGAATATGATCGTGACTTTCTGGAGATGCATTCCTTTGTACATACATAGTGTCCTTGGGATTGTTTAAATCTTTTGAAATGCAAGGAATGACCATAGGAACAATAAGACAATTTAGAAGATCTTGCTCAAATATTTCTCTTATTTCAGAGGTTAGATCAGGATGGTTGAGAAAGTAATTTTCATAGGTTTTTCTCAAGTCACTTTCCAAGAACCTTTTAAAAAGTTTTTCTTCCACAGAGGCGGGAACAAACTCTAGTGCATCAGAGGATAGTTCCTTTTCAGGGACCATCATGCACATAAAAGCCATTTGAGTTTGGGTTTCTGGGTGACCAAATCTGAAGACTCCTATCTGTTTTTGAGACAGATATTTCTTTGGAATAGATTTTCTCTTTGATGAGAGTCCGGATGGTAAATCATTGTTTTCATACCCTACATTTGCCATCTGCAGAGGTTTCCTCAGATGTGGTCCTTCAGAGGTTTTGCGCCTCTTGAATGTGGATAATAGGTTTGGAGGACTTGGTTTTAGAAACTGTCCAGGGCAGAAGATGTTTGATAAAGATTTGTTTCTTTTATTTCCTGTGTAAGGGTCAATATCCTCGAACCCTATTCCTCTTCTGCCGATCTGGGTGTTTACTTTTTCATGGACCTTTTGAGCATCCTGATACCTCTTAATTTGGAGATCTCTGTCGAACAGATCTTGATGAAGGACTTCTCTTTCTTTTTGAAAAAAGTTTTTAAGGGAAATGGCATTTTAATCGATCGCTCTCACTTTTCTTTAACTCTTTGACCTTTTCTTTCAAATCTTGGTCAAGTATTGAAATTTTCTCCTTGAGACCCTTTTTGTTCAAAATATGCTCAGAGGTAAGAGTTTTTCTTTCAAGGTAAACCTTATCCTTCTCTTGGGTAAGAAGTCTAGTTTCTCTTTCAAAGAAGGAAAGCTTTTTCTCAAGTTCTGAGCATGTGTTTTTATAAGCAAGAAGATCATTTTGTATTTCAAGAAGTTTGTTTTCAGAGTTCGAGTTGTAAGAGTCAGAAGTGCATACCTCACTCTTGTCGTCAGAAGAGTGGACTTCTGCCATTCCACAGAATAGTGCGTTGTCTTCTCCTTCATCAGAGGATTCATCGGTCACAAGGTTCTGTTGTTCTGCCATTAGGGATTTCTGAGAATAGTACTCTGCTTTCTTTTTGTAGAAAGCAGCGTCTCTTGTGGGTTTCCCTTTATTGGCAGAAGACCTGCACTCTGCGGCGAAGTGGCCTGGTTTCCCACATTTGAAGCAGCCTTCAGTTTGCTTTGGGAATTTGTCACCACCTCTGTCGTCTGACCTCTATCCACTCCTTTCTTCTTGCCTTTGCTCCTCAGACTCTTCTCTTCCATGCTTTCTCACCTCACCATATCCTCTGCTTCTTTCATCTCTTTCTTCTCTCCCTTTGTACTCTGGCTTCTTGAAACCACGATTGAATTATTGGGTCATAAGTGCAAGCGTTTTGGCCAGAGCAGCCATATCAATCTCCTCCTCATATCCTTCTTCACTTTCACTTTCTGCTACAAGCACCTTCTTCTTTTTCTTCCTCTGCGCATCCTCAGCTGCCTTTTCCTTCTTTCCCTTGTCTTTGCCTTCTGAGGCACTTCCTACAAGAGCCAGAGGACCTCCGACAGAGGTTATCAACTTGGAAATTCTGTTCTCTAGGCTAATCAGTGTTCCAAAGAGATCAGATATGGACCATACATCAAGATCCAATGTGGCTTGCATGGACATGGTTAGATGAAGCCATTCATCATTCAGGCTCTGAAGGAATCTGACATTGTTTTCTTCAAAGGTTCTGTGGATCCCATACCTCTTGCACTTGTTCAATAAGGAGTTGTACCTGTTGTATGTGCTTTGAATGGATTCACCCGACAGAGCTTTAAATGCAAAGTATTCATTTATGCATAAAGGCCTGTTGTTCTTGAGGGTTTTAGCACCACCCTCAAGCTGTTTCTCCAACTCCAACCACAAGTCTTTCGATGTTTCACAGGAATCAAGAGATTGGAAGATATCGTTTGGGATAGCCATAATGATTAATCTTTTGGCTTTCTTTGCAAGTTCATGTTGTGCCTTTTCTTCTTCAGGCCATTCAATGACAGGTTTAGGATGTTGGTATTCAAGAACTTCAGGAGTGTTTGAAGTGGCAGGAACACGAGGAACGGTTGTCATTGGGATGAAAGGAGGATTGTGAAGAAACTCAACCAGACCAGGATCCACACCTTCAAGGAAGTGCACCATCTTGATCTTCCACTGAGGATATTCATCCCTTAGCAGAGTGGGAGGTTTAGACTGAGATCCTGCACTGAAGTAGTTAACTGTGTTTGCCATTTTAGTTTAGAGAGAAAAACAGAGTATAACACGAACCAGAGAGAATACAACAGTAATGGTCTTAGAGATGATGAGTGTATGAACAGAGAGAACAAATGACCAACCAACGAGCTTTGAATCTGACTTTGAGTGTGAAGAGCACACTTGTACCTGTATCTAAACCAAACTGGTTGATATAGCTTCAGAAAAAAGAGTGTGATTGTGAATGGTGTTCAGGACGAAGAACAGACTCAAACTACTACCTTGAACACTGGAAACAAGTATAGAACAGGATCCTTTGATATTGAAAATCAAAGTATGCTCTGATACCAATTGTAGATCCCAAATTTATGTTCTAAACTCGTTTAACTATCTCACTACGTGGTAAACTGAAAAATATGAGTGAGGAAGCGTTTCAATATGTAGTGAAGATAAGTTTATGAACGTAGTAAACACACAAGCATATAGTATGAAAAGCACAATAAGTAACCACGTTATCACTAAGTCATATGCTTCATTAATTCACTCAAGAACACCAAGAACACGCACAAGTGAGTGCTAATATGCTCAAGGATTATACAGACTGCTATTTGTGTGTGCTCGCTTCTTTACAATGCAGGAGGTGCTCCCTTCATATAGAAAGGGGAGCACATAATAGTACAAGACAAAGGCTGACAATCCATAAAATGAATGCCACCTGTAAAGTAAAACATTGTGGGACGCCCATTAATTGATCTTGAGGATCTTCTGTAACACCCTGGATTTTCATTATATTCAATCGTTGTATTCTTGTGTTAAGCTGTTGTCGTTAGCACCGTGTTTGGTTTGAAGTTGAGTTGGATTTTGAGAATTTTGGGGGACAAGCAGTGAACTACGCGAGTTGCACCGCGACTAGAGGTCACGGCACAACCTGCGTAACCCACTGTTTGAAATGAGATTCGTGGAACTTCGTGAGTTGCACCGCGACAAGAGGTAGCGGGACAACCCGCGTAACTCACTGTTCATTGGGACACGGGCGAGTTATGCCGCGAGTTGAAGTCGCGGCATAATCCCCGTAGTTGCCTAGCCGACTTAAGGGTTTTTAACCCAAAATATCTTCACTTCTCAGGATCTTTCTCTCTCTCGAGAAATCTCTTCTCTCTCTCTAAATCGTTCTCTCTCTCTCTCTCTAGAGTTTGGTGGTTAATATTTGTTGTTAGATCCGAGGTTTCGGTGTTTTAAGCTTCACTTCTACGGCGTGATCGTTATCTAGTTTTCAGGGTTTTATTCTGAAACCTACTGGTGAGTTCCTACTATCATTTTAAACTGTATACATATCAAAAGATACCTTTTGGAACTCCTATATATCTCCATGGTTTCAGATCTAAGCTTTCTACATATTTGATATAACCTGAGTTTTGGGATATTTAACGGTTCCCGATCACTGTGTTTACTAAAATGATGGATCTTATCTTATTGAAGTAAAATGATGTTTTACTTGTACATTTTGTGGTATGTGAAAAGAATGTTTAAGAACTCATTTTTAATGATTTACATTTTTACCAGAAGTTGAACTGGAAATGACATTTTGTTTATAAAATGTGTTTATACCATATGTTTATTTATGGTTGGTCACATATGTTGTTGTGACGAGTCTGTACCATTACTAGCGGATCCCTAGATTTTGAGTCGACTGTATTATTGGGATGTCATATTCCCCATTTTGTAACTATGGATGCATATGATCCTCGGGGGCAACTTGGTACGGTTATGTGAGGCCGGATACTAGCCATGGTTCATAGTGATCCTAGTGAAGGAGTATACATTGGTTTTGCTTGGGGCTAGATCTCACGTTGTAGCACGGACCTATGTGTTCGTATCCTCGGATTCCAATTGTTTAGCTCATAACTCGGATTTTGGCCTACTTTGTGTTACGCCACAATCCTTGGTAAAATGTTTTATCGTTGGTCATTTGATGACATGTTTATAACGGAAAAGCCCGGTTGTGGCAAAGGTTTCAATTGTAAGATTTAACCTCTTTGGAAATATTATCTTATGATACAAATGTTATTATCTTTTGAGCTTATTAAACTGTATGTTCTCACCAGGCTTTAAGTCTGACACTTTTTCTCAAATGATATGTATAACAGGTTTCCCTTAGCGGTGGGATGCTCAGGGTTTTGAGAGACGAGTTTGGTCTCGAGGCATTTTTTAGATGACTTTATGTGTGCATGGTTGGGCATTGTTAGTCCCATTCTTTTGATGAATTGTGGATTGTCAACTGATGTAATCTAGATAGTTATGTTTAGATTAGTCTGTTGATGAACTCTATGTCCGTACAGGTTTTTGTAAAGTCTTAAGGACTGATACACTCTTTGACAAGTTTTTAGCAATACAAAAGTCATATTGCCTTATTGTTGAAATTTTAAATTTACTCTGAATTTTAGGGCGTTACAAGTTGGTATCAGAGCTCTAGTTTAAGTGAACTAGGCATGAATGTAAGATGTCTAGACTTAGACCGAGTATGATAAGAATTGATCCGTGAGATTGGGTAGAGCTTCTAAGATGGGTAAGTCTTAGAGTCGACGGAAAGTGCGTTTATCAGGCGTTGTGGCAATCGTGACGAGAACCTTTATGTGTTATATGTTCATAATCTCACTTAGCTAATGTTATTATGAGGATATCGTACATAAGTGTACTTGAATTTCTATTGCTATGACGATTGGTAATGTGGTAGTACGTTTCTTTTGTGTTTATCCCAACTCTTTCTTACTCTTTTCCTGTTCTGTGAAGCAGTTTGGGATGGTGAATACGCGTGGTAGACCACGTACGCTTGTTGATGGTCTAGAAGCGACAACCTCCACCGCTGGTCAGCCAGAGGGAGCTGAGGTTGTTGTGCGACCACCTGTTCAGCAAGGGCTAGGTGGGGGGACAGAGGTCATTTCGCGAGTAGACCTGGCTTCGTCTCACCCAGTCATCAGGGATGCTAATTCCCCGTCTGAGATGATGGCCAACATGATGTTGGCAATGAGGGAAGAGATGGCAAAGCAGCAAGAGTTTCTGCTTAAAGTGATTGAGGACCGCGATGTGAACAATCGGAGGAGTGAGACGGTTATGGAAAACATTGTAGCGGGTCCTGGAGGCGTTGGTGCTGGGGTCAGGGCTGAGGAGCACGGGATTGTTGGTGCTCCGGGAAATAGGAAAAGTTGTTCCTACAAGACCTTTCTGGGTTGCGGACCGCCAGAGTTCTCTGGTTCCGATGACCCAATCTTGTGTGTGAAGTGGATTTGAGCGGTCGAGCAAGCTTTTGGCTCTTCCGAATGCGGAGATGATCAGAGAGTGCCGTTCGGTACCCAACTGCTGAGGGATACTGCGCTCATTTGGTGGAATGTCGTTCAATCCACCCTATCTCCTACTGTGTTGGCTCAGTTCTCTTGGGCCGAGTTCAAGAAAAAGTTGTTAGAATAGTTCTGCAATGAAAGAACAATGGACCGAATTGAGAAAGAGTTCCGGTCTCTGGTAAAGGGAAGCCTGACGGTGAGGGAGTGCACCCGTCAGTTCATGGAGAAGCTTGATCTGGTGGGGCACGCTGCCCCAACAGAGAAGGATAAGATGAAGGCCTATCTGAATGGCTTACCCGCGGACATGCAATCTATGGTCCACAACTCTAAAGCTTCTAACCTCTGCAAGATGATTGAAGAAGCTTAGTACATGGAAGAGATGTTCGCAAGGAACAAAGTTGAGAAAGCCGTTGTGGTGTCTGATAAGAGAAAGTGGGAAAGCAATTCTGCTCACCCCAAGAGATCACGACCTTTTGGTGGAAACCGAAACTTCAGCAATCAGCAGGAAGCTAGGTGGTGCCACAAGTGTCGAAATAAACACCACGGTGACTGTAATACCACTTCTCAAAGTTGTTATAAGTGTGGGAAGCCTGGTCACACTATCAGAGATTGCCCGGTCAGAGGACTCGTCTGTTATGAGTGCATGGCACCCGGGCATATGAGAAGAGATTGCCCGAAGCTTGTGTCGGGTAGCACGCCAGCAAGGAAGGAGAACCATCCTAGGGTTCCGGGTCCAGCATTTCAGATGACGGCCGATGAGGCCAAGTCATCCGCTGATGTGGTATCGGGTACATTTCTTATAAACTCTGTGCCTGCTCGTGTTTTATTCGATACGGGTGCCAGTTTCTCTTTCATATCTGAATTGTTCCGTCAAAAGATTACTATGCCCACTACTAATCTTGAGGATGCATTAGTAGTAGAAATAGCCGATGGTAGTCATGTTCTGATCCACGATATTCTGAAGCAGTGTACTCTTAGTATAGAAGGGATAGAATTCTCGATCGATTTACTGCCGATGGTAATCGGGGGTTTTGATGTTGTGGTCGGCATGGATTGGTTGTCAAACAATCACGACGAGATCGTATGCTCCAAGAAGTTGATTCGACTTCCCAACCCCTCTGGCGAAGTCATTGTCATCTATGGTGAAAAGAGAAAAGGTGAAGTGGCAATAATCGCAATGGCAAAGGCACGCAAGTGCTTAGTAAAAGGATGTTCGTCTTTCCTAGCCTATGTGATCGATGCTAAGTTAGAGAAATCAAAGATGGAAGATGTGAAGATTGTGCGTGAGTTTCCAGATATCTTTCCGGATGACTTGCCCGGGTTACCACCCGATCGTCAGTTAGAGTTTTGGATTGATCTTGTGCCTGGAGCAGCACCAATTGCTAAAGCTCCTTACCGTTTAGCGCCGTCATAGATGCAAGAAATGATGGCACAACTCCAAGAGCTTTTGGATAAGGGCTTTATAAGACCGAGTTCGTCTCCCTGGGGAGCTCCGGTCTTGTTTGTAAAGAAGAAAGATGGCACGCTGCGAATGTGCATCGACTATCGTGAGTTGAACAAAGCTACAGTGAAGAACAGGTATCCGCTTCCGAGAATAGACGACTTGTTCAATCAACTTCAAGGAGCGGGTTATTTTTCCAAAATCGACTTACGTTCGGGTTATCACCAAGTGAAGGTGAGAGAAGAAGATGTTCCGAAGACAGCTTTCAGAACGCGTTACGGCCATTACGAGTTTCTTTTAATGCCTTTTGGTCTAACGAACGCACCGGCGATATTTATGGACTTGATGAATAGAGTGTGTCGACCATTCCTCGACCAGTCGGTCATTGTATTCATTGATGACATACTCGTGTACTCCAAGAGCGAGTCAGAACACGAACAACATCTACGAGAAGTGCTTGAAGTGTTGAGAAAGGAAAGATTGTACGCCAAGTTTTCCAAGTGTGACTTTTGGCTTAAATAAGTACAATTTCTGGGTCCCGTTGTCACTCGAGACGGAGTGAAAGTGTATCCCTCCAAGATTGAAGCTATGATGAATTGGGAATCTCCCAAGAGTCCGTCAGAGATCCGAAGTTTCTTGGGTCTGGCGGGGTACTACCGGAGATTTATCCAAGACTTTTCGAAAATCGCTTCTTCCTTGACAGTTTTGACTCGGAAGAATGTGAAGCTTGAATGGACCGAAACGCAAGAAAAGGCATTCCGAATACTACAAAAGAAGTTGTGTGAAGCTCCGATTTTGTCGTTACCTGAAGGGTCAGAAGACTTCGTGGTCTATAGCGACGCTTCGAAAATGGGTTTAGGTTGTGTGTTGATGCAATGGGGCAAGGTAATCGCTTACGCCTCGAGGCAACTTAAAATACACGAAGAGAACTATCCTACCCACGATTTGGAGTTAGCAGCGGTGGTGTTCGCCCTGATGCTTTGGCGACACTATCTCTATGGCACGAAGTGTACACTCTTCACAGATCACAAAAGTCTGAAGTGTGTCTTTGATCAAAAGGAGTTGAATATGAGGCAACGGCGGTGGCTCGAGTTACTCAAGGATTACGACTGTGAGTTGCTTTACCATCCTGGTAAGGCAAACGTGGTAGCCAATGCGTTAAGTCGGAAGGACTATAGCGGAAGTATTCGAGCTACCCATTCGAGGATCGAGCTAGTGTCTAGTCTTGTTGAGAAGATCAAGACATCACAGGTGGAAGCACTGTTAGAAGAGAATCTAAAAGATGAAGTCATGACGAAGCAGCGTTTACTCTTAACGGAAGATAGCCGTGGAGTAAAACTGTTCAGCGGTCGTGTGTGGGTACCCAAGCTTAGGGGTAACCGTGATCTGTTGCTAGAGGATGCTCACAAGTCCAAGTATTCTATTCATCCGGGGAGTACAAAGATGTACAGGGACTTGAAGCTGCACTATTGGTGGCCGGTAATGAAACTTGACGTGGCGCGTTACATTGAGCGTTGTGTGACGTGTTCGCAAGTCAAGGCCGAACATCAACGACCGTATGGGAGTCTTCAGTCTCTAGAGATTCCCGAGTGGAAGTGGTAGCATATCACTATGGACTTCGTGACAAAGTTACCTAAAACTCTTCGAGGTCACAATACCATTTGGGTGATAGTTGATAGATTGACAAAGAGCGCTCACTTCTTGGCCATGCGTGAGACATTACCGATAGACAAATTAGCAAAACTGTACATCGATGAGGTGGTCTCGAGGCACGGCATACCATTGTCGATCGTGTCGGATCGCGACAGTCGGTTCACTTCGAACTTCTGGGATGAGTTTCAGAAATAGCTTGGTACGCGAGTTAAGTTGAGTATGGCTTACCATCCACAAACCGACGGGCAAAGCGAGAGAACGATCCAGACATTGGAAGACATGTTGAGGTCTTGTGTCATCAATTTCGGGGGTAGCTGGGACTCTCACTTACCTTTGGTGGAGTTCGCCTACAACAATAGCTACCACTCGACTATTGGGATGGCACCTTTTGAGGCATTGTACGGGCGAAAGTGCCGAACTCCAGTGTGTTGGCTTGAAGCGGGAGAAAAGCAGTTCGCCGGACCTGAAATCGTGCAAGAGACGACCGATAAGGTCAAGAGCATTCGTGAAAGATTGAAAGCGACTCAGGATCGGCAGAAGAGTTATGCCGATAAGAAGAAGCGGCCGATGGAATTCCAAGTAGGCGATCGTGTGTTGCTTAAAGTATCGACATGGAAGGGAATTATTCGATTCGGAAAACGAGGGAAGTTGAGTCCCCATTTCCTCGGACATTTCAAAGTGCTCAAGCAGATGGGTTTTCAAGCCTACCAATTAGAACTGCCGCCAGAGTTGAGCAGAATACACAACACGTTTCATATTTGTTACCTTCGGAAGTGTTTGGCGGAAGAGGAAAGCGTTATTCCTCTCTCCGAGTTGACAGTAGACGAAGGTAACCGTTGTCTAGAAGAGCCTGACGCCATCTTAGAGAGAAAGTCTAAGAAGTTGCATCACAAGGAGGTCACTATGGTCAAGGTGCAGTGGAAGCATCATCGGGGAGCCAATGTGACGTGGGAAGTTGAAATGGATATGAAGCGAAGATATCCTCATCTTTTCGTATAGTTGGGATTTCGGGGACCAAATCATTCCCAAGTTGGGGAGGATTATAACACCCTGGATTTTCATTATATTCCATCATTGTATTCTTGTGTTAAGTTGTTGTCGTTAGCACCGTGTTTGGTTTGAAGTTGAGTTGGATTTTGAGAATTTTAGGGGACAAGCAGTGAACTACGCGAGTTGCACCGCGACTAGAGGTCGCGGTACAACCCGCGTAACCCACTGTTTGAAATGAGATTCGTGGAACTTCGCGAGTTGCACCGCGATAAGAGGTTGCGGCACAACCCGCGTAACTCACTGTTCATTGGGACATGGGTGAGTTATGCCGCGAGTTGAAGTCGCGGCATAACCCGCGTAGTTGCCTGGCCGACTTAAGGGTTTTTAACCCAAAATATCTTCACTTCTCAAGATCTTTCTCTCTCTCTCGAAATCTCTTCTCTCTCTCTAAATCGTTCTCTCTCTCTCTCTCTAGAGTTTGGTGGTTAATATTTGGTGTTAGATCCGAGGTTTCGGTGTTTTAAGCTTCACTTCTACGGCGTGATCGTTATCTGGTTTTCAGGGTTTTATTCTGAAACCTACTAGTGAATTCCTACTATCATTTTAAACTGTATACATATCAAAAGATACCTTTTGGAACTCCTATATATCTCCATGGTTTCAGATCTAAGCTTTCTACATATTTGATATAACTTGAGTTTTGGGATATTTTAGGGTTCCCGATCATTGTGTTTACTAAAATGATGGATCTTATCTTATTTAAGTAAAATGATGTTTTACTTGTACATTTTGTGGTATGTGAAAAGAATGTTTAAGAACTCATTTTTAATGATTTACATTTTTACCAGAAGTTAAACTGGAAATGACATTTTGTTTATAATATGTGTTTATACCATATGTTTATTTATGGTTGGTCACATATGTTGTTGTGACGAGTCTGTACCATTACTAGCGGATCCCTAGGTTTTGAGTCGATTGTATTATTGGGATGTCATATTCCCCATTTTGTAACTATAGATGCATATGATCCTCGGGGGCAACTTGGTACGGTTATGTGAGGCGGGATACTAGCCATGGTTCATAGTGATCCTAGTGAAGGAGTATACATTGGTTTTGCTTGGGGCTAGATCTCACGTTGTAGCACGGACCTATGTGTTCGTATCCTCGGATTCCAATTGTTTAGCTCATAACTCGGATTTTGGCCTACTTTGTGTTACACCACAATCCTTGGTAAAATGTTTTATCGTTGGTCATTTGATGACATGTTTATAACGGAAAAGCCCGGTTGTGGCAAAGGTTTCAATTGTAAGATTTAACCTCTTTGGAAATATTATCTTATGATACAAATGTTATTATCTTTTGAGCTTATTAAACTGTATGTTCTCACCAGGCTTTAAGTCTGACACTTTTTCTCAAATGATATGTATAACAGGTTTCTCTTAGCGGTGGGATGCTCAGGGTTTTGAGAGAAGAGTTTGGTCTCGAGGCATTTTTGAGATGACTTTATGTGTGCATAGTTGGGCATTGTTAGTCGCATTCTTTTGATGAATTGTGGATTGTCAACTGATGTAATCTAGATAGTTATGTTTAGATTAGTCTGTTGATGAACTCTATGTCCGTACAAGTTTTTGTAAAGTCTTAAGGATTGATACACTCTTTGAGAAGTTTTTAGCAATACAGAAGTCATATTGCCTTATTGTTGAAATTTTAAATTTACTCTGAATTTTAGGGCGTTACATCTTCGTACAGCAGGCCTCACGTGTTCTGCACGTGGTCTTGTCTTGAACTATCTTGCGAGAAACTCCAACACTGATCTCCAGAGGTTAGCCTTCACAGAGGCTCTGTGAGTGATCATAGAGGCTCTGTGATCTGAGCATCATCTTCAGGTTTGACCTCGGGTACACCTTCTGCGGAGTAACCTCTGAGCTTTGCATCTTCTGTGGTGACTTAGCAGTCAACAGAAGGTTCTATACTTAGCCTATTTTTCAGCACTTCTAATTTTGGTAGATAGGGCTAACAGACTTTTTATGTAACTGCCATTATGTGGAATAGTTGTGTCTGTTGGGTCAAGGGGTTGCACCCTTTCACTGTGTATTTATGTATGTGTATCACAATTGTAAAAGGTTGATGTTAAATGAATAAGTCAAAGTGTGTTAAAGGTTATTCCAACAATTTTGACAACGAAGCTGCTCTTCTTCTTGGGGAGGAAACGAAAAGCTGAAAAATTCTGCTCAAACAAGGTAGCCGTAGCTCACTATTGGAAGCATACAGAACTGAAGTCATATGAACTTGACGCAAGCCTCCTGTTGCGAAAAGCTACTGTAGCTGATCATTTTTTTGATTGTTTAGCAGCTTCGGTTTCCTCCTTAATTACTTCGGCTTAAGTGGCTAATTGTTAGTGCACATATTTGTTGGATACAAGATCATGAAGATAGAAGATTGAAGTCAAGATAAGTCAAAGCTCAAGTCAAACTCTCAAGCAAGTCGAAGTCTTTTGTAATAAAATAAAAGTCAAAGTGTTGTAATAGTAAGTGCTTAAAGTGTTTTGTGTCCTTGTATAAATAGGGATATGGCTAGAGTTTGTGTTGAAAGTAAGCGTGTAAGAATCTTGAAAGAGAGAGTTGTACGCATTCATTTTGTAGAGAGAGAAAGTTTGAGAGAGAACACTATGTAATCGATTCTATGATTGAAATTACAAATGGAAATTGATTGAATGTCATAGTGTTATCTTGATTGTATTTCTTAGATAAGAACTTGAATCTTGGGAATAATAATTGGTATCAGAGCAGAGTTCAAATCGAAATCAATTAAAGAAATGGATGTTCGCACCGTCGTCTGACATTTGATCGAATTTCGAATTTTTTCAGTGTAATTGTGATTGTAATTGTTTCAATTAAGTTTCTATCATGTATTAGTCAAATCGTGTATAGGTATGAGAATAATTTGCACTGTAATTTTGATCAATTTGTAAGTTTTTAAGAATTTTTGTTTCACGAGTTCGAAAGCACTGTATCAGATCAATTAGTGTGTGTAATTGAATTTCTTTGAAATTCAGTGTTTGTAATAGGTTCGAATAGTGTTAGTGATCAAATTGTCAAAGTTTCAGATCAAAATTTGAAGAATTGATGGGTTTTTGAGAAGATCAGAGTGATTTTTAGTCGATATTCGAAGAATTCGCATAAAGCTCAAGAACTCGCATCAAGAACTCGTACCAAGAACTCATAGATCAAGAGATTTCGCATATTTTGTATCTGAAAAATTTCACAAGTATAGAATTCGCATGATTGTGATATACGGAATGTGCTGAATTCGCATGTGTGTGTTATAAGAAATTCTCAGAATTCGTACAAGCTTGTATGCGAAAAGTCAGAATTCGCATAAGTACTTTATACGAAAAGGTTCTTGAAAATTTTTCTAAGGAAAGAATTCGCATATGCCTGCATGCGAGAAGTGAAGAACTCGTATATAGTTGCATACGAATTCCTCAGAGTTCTCATAAGAAAGTTAAAAAGTTCTCCAAGTACAGAATTCGTATGATTCTGTTATGAGAAAAGCCTATGCGAAAAGTTAGTTTTTCAAAAAAATTCTAAGTCTAGTTTTCGCATAGTTTGTGTGCGAATTCCTAGAACTCGCTTATAAATACTTGCGAATTCTGTAGTGTGCGAATTTTGGATTGTATTTGTCTGCGAATTCTGAAGTTTGTGTGTGTGCGAATTCTCGAGTTTGGTGTTTGTGCGAATTGTTTTCTGCGAATTCTATATGTGTGCAAATTGCTTTTGTTCAAGTGTGGTGTGCGAATTCCATACTTAGGAGATTTTTGAATATTTTAATTTCTGAAATTTCTAAGCTTTTCTGTATTTTGATTTCACTTGAACTAACAATCATTTCAAGTTCTAATTGAAACAGTTTTCTTAACAGGATGACTTCCAAAGACGCACTCTCTATCGGTACAGATGTGAAACCTCCGGTTCTCTTCAAAGGAGAATATGAGCAATGGAAAGACCAGTGTGAGGTTCATGAGATCATAATTGAACTGATTAATATAGATAAACAAGAGATTGGGATTGGAATCTATAGATGTTTTATTCACAAACACAAAACTACACTACAGAGAGCAAGAACTCGTACAAGGCTACATTGTAAAATGAAACTTAAAAAATAACTACACTAACAGATCCTATTTATACCCAACATCCCTTGTACACATTAAGCCCAAACCCATTACAAGGCCCAATACAATACATAAAGGATTACTTTACTAAACTTCCTAAAATAGAACATATTTATGTTCTAACATTCTCCCCCTAAGTTTTGTACTGTAATCATTCTCTTTTAAGCTCCAGCTTCAGCTCCTCTCCCCCTTGATTTCTTTAGAAAACTTAGCATTTGCATAAACTTCGAAGCTCCTCTAGCTCCCCTTGAAAGTAGCTCTTATCCTTGAAGTTTCACTTTAATACCAGATCTGTTGTAGACCGTAACCTCGACTGAGTGCACATAAAGACAACTTTTGACTCTTGTAAACCCAACGCATTCCGTATGCCCACAAGAATGATATGTGTTGAATTATGGAATGGCAACCAAGTGTATCTTCAGTGTATAACATCTGATCTGTCTTTGAACCTCGAGTTGAAATAAGAAGTCAGCTTAAGAACTTCATCTGATAAGCTTACAGGAGGTAGCATCCGGTAGCAATACTACAAGGCAAGGGTTAAAGACTAATAAATGTACCAAAAGATCTTTCTCAACATACTGATGAGCAGAAGAATAGATATAAAGTTGACAAGAAAGCTAGATCTCTACTTTTGCAAAGCATACCTAACGAGATCTACATCAAAATAGACAGCTACAAAGCAACTGCCAAGAAGATGTGGGATCAGCTACAAAAGATGATGATGGGATCTAAGGTAGGAAACCAGATGAAGGTTGCTAATTGCATTAACAGCTACTAAGAGTTCAAAGCTAAGGAGAATGAGAGCCTTGAGGAAACTTACGAGAGATTTGCTCTATTGCTTAATGAGCTTGCAAAGAACAAAGTGAAGAAGAAGCAAATAGAAAATAATGTAAAATTCCTTAGTATCCTTCAGCCCGAACGGAAGGAACATACAACTAAAAGAAATCACAGACTCAGAAATCTCTTTTTTCCTAAATCTTTTGTTTCAGAACTGAGAAAGGAAAGGTCTGAAGTAAGAACTGAGTGGTGACCAAAGAAGATAGTTGGAGAGCTTACAAAGTCATTTTCGGATTCTGAATGTAATAGGATTTCTGTTAGTAGTATTTATTTGGTTGGTAACATTGCTTCCACAAAATCAAATCTTGTAACTTCTTACAAGAAATATTCAATAAAGCAATTGTTCCAATTATCTCCGATTAATAATTAGTTGTCTAAATATCGTCGAAATGATTTTGTGACTTGACAATATTCTGAATGTTGGTTTGGAACATATTGTATACCTCATGTTTTTCAAAATAAAAGAGGACCCAAATTCAAATGGGTGCCAAAATCTTGCGCTAATCTGAAAGGACCCAAATATAAACGGGTACCTAAAGTTGTTATTCTCTTATTTCTCTTATGTAGACCCGTCATATGTGGTACTTGGATTCTAGTTGCTCCAAGCATATGATCGGGTAGAAAGATTTATTGTCTAATTATACAGAGAAATTTTGTGGAAATGTGCGCTTCGGGAATGACAAGTTTTCACCAATTTTGGGTTATGGTGACGTTATTCAAGACAACATAACGATTAAGAAGGTGAGCTACGTTGAAGGCCTAGGACATAACCTATTCAACATTGGACAGTTCTGTCACAAAGACTTAGAGGTTACTTTCAAAGCCAAGAGGTGTAGTGTGCGTACTGAAGACAGTAAAGAACCCTTAGTTAGAACGAGAAATTCAAACCTCTACACATTCAAGCAGTCAAAATTCAAGACTGACAATGAGATGTGTCTACTATCAAAAGCCTCTATGCAGCAGAGTTGGTTATGGCATAGAAGGCTCTCTCACCGGAATTTTTGTTACATCAACAAGCTGGTTACGGGAAACTTAGTGAAAGGACTTATAGAGCTCAAGTATGTCAAGGAACATCTCTGTGCAGCGTGTGAGAAGGGCAAGATGAAAAGAGCCGCTCATAAGCCTAAGCCTGAGCCAAGTACAAGTTCATTCTTAGAGTTATTGCATATGGATCTATGTGGTCCGATGAGAACACAAAGCATAAACGACAAGAAATACGTGTTAGTGATTGTGGACGATTACTCGAGATACACTCGGGTCAAATTTCTAAGATCAAAAGATGAGATGCCCAAAGTCATCATCACATTTCTTAAGATCACTCAAGTGAATCTGCAGAAGACAGTAAAGCTTCTCAAAACGGATAATGGAACATTGTTAGCTCCATTTACCAATATTGAAAGTGTTGAAAAATAGGCTAAGTGTAGAATCTTCTGTAGTCTGCCAAGTCACCACAGAAGATGCAAAGCTCAGAGGCCACTCCGCAGAAGATGCAAAGCTCAGATGATTCTCAGATCACAGAGGCTCTGCGATCACTCACAGAGCCTCTGTGAAGGCTAACCTCTGGAGATCAGTATGGGAGTGGCAAAACTGTTCCAGACAAGACCACGTGCAGAACACGTGATGCCTGTTGTACGAAGATCCTCAAGATCAAAGTAATGGGCGTCCCACGATGTTTACTTTACAGGTGGCATTCCTTATGTGGAATGTCAGTTTTTTTCTTGTACTAACGGGTGCATCCTTCTTGTATATTAAGGGAGCACCACCTTAGAGTTTAAAGAAGTAAGAAAATACGAGCACACACAAAAATAGCTGTCTGTATAATCCTTGAGCATATTTGCACATACCAGTGCGTGTTCTTGGTGTTCTTCAGTAATCAATGAAACAATTCTTTGAGTAACCTTCTTATAATACTTTACTTCCTGTTCATTAATTACGTGTGTGTTTACTACCTTGTATGTTCAATCTTTTCTACACATCTTAAACGCTTCCACACTCTACTAAATCAATCTGTGTGTAGTATAAGGTTAAAACAAGTTAAAGAACATCATAACTGGGATCAACAATTGGTAACAGAGAAAACTTTGATTTTCAATATCAAAGGATCATGTTCTATACTTGTTTCCTGTATTCAAGGTAGTAGTTTGAGTATGTTCTTTGTCCCAAACTCCATTCACAGTCACACTCTGTTTTCTGAATCTATATCAACCTGTTTGGTATAGAAACAGGTACAGGTGTGCATCTTCACTATAGGACAGATTCAAAGCTAGTTGGTTGGTCATCTGTTCATACTTTCCCTAGTTCATATCATTCTCTTTTTTTCCCTAAAACTATCATGGCAAACGTTGTTAACTATTTCAGTGCTGGCCTCAATCAAAGCCTCCTACTCTCATTAGAGATGAGTACCCTCAATGGAAAATTAGGATGGTACACTTCCTTGAAGGTGTGGATCCAGGTCTGGTTGAGTTTCTTCACAATCCTCCTTTCATCCCAATGACAACTGTTCCTCGTGTTCCTGCCACTGCCAATACTCCTGAAATCCCTGAATATCAACACCTCAAACCTGTCCTTGAATGGAGTGAAGAAGAAAAGGCACAACATGAGCTTGCAAAGAAAGCCAAAACACTAATCATAATGGCTATCCCAAATGATATCTTTCAATCTCTTGACTCATGTGAAACTTCAAAGGACCTATGGTTAGAGCTAGAGAAACAACTTGAGGGTGGTGCCAAAACCCTCAAGAACAACAGGACCTTATGCATAAATGAGTATTTTGCATTCAAAGCTCTGCCAGGTGAATCCATTCAAAGCACTTACAATAGATACAATTCTTTGATAAACAAATGTAAGAGGTATGGCATCCACAGAACCTCTGAAGAAAACAATGTCAGATTTCTACAGAGCCTGAATGATGAATGGCTTCATCTAACCATGTCCATGCAAGCCATATTGGATCTTGATGTTTGGTCCATATCTGATCTCTTTGGAACACTGATTAGCCAAGAGAACAGAATCTCCAAACTAACAACCCCTGTCGGAGGTCCTCTAGCTCTTGTAGGAAGTGCCTCGGAAGGCAAAGACAAGGGAAAGAAGGAAAAGGCAGCTGAGGAGGCACAGTGGAAGAAGAAGAAGAAGGTACTTGTAGCAGAGAGTGAAAGTGAAGAAGATTCTGAGGAGGAGATTGACATGGCTGCTCTGGCCAAAACACTTGCACTTATGACCCGACAATTCAATCGTGGTCTCAAGAAGCCGGAGTACAGAAGGAGAGAAGAAAGAGATGACAGAAGCAGAGGATATGGTGAGACAAGAAGACATGAAAGAGAAGAGTCTGAGGAGCCATGGCAAGAAGAGAGGAGTGGACAGAGGTCAGACGCCAGAGGTGGTGTCAAATTCCCAAAGCAAACTGAAGGTTGCTTCAAATGCGGGAAACCAGGCCACTTTACAGCAGAGTGTAGGTCTTCTGCCAACAAAGGGAAACCCACAAGAGACGCTGCTTTCTATAAAAAGAAAGCAGAGTACTACACTCAGAGATCCCTAATGGCAGAACAAGAGAACCTTGTAACTGATGAATCCTCAGATGAAGAAGACAACACACTCTTCTGTGGAATGGCGGAAGTCCACTCTTCTGGCAACGAGAGTGAGGTATCCACTTCTAACTCTTGTAATTCGGACTTTGAAAACAAGCTTCTTGTTCTAGATTATAAAAATACATGCTCAGATATTGAGAAAAAGCTTGCCTTATTTGAAAGAGAAACTAGGCTTCTCACAGAGGAGAAGGAGAAGCTTTACCTTGAAAACAAATCTCTTACCTCTGAACATATTTCAACAAAAAAGGGTTTCAAGGAGAAAATCATAAATCTTGACAAAGCTTTGAAAGATAAGGTCAAAGAGCTAAAGAAATGTGAGAGTGATCGTTTAAATGCCATTTCTTTGAAAAACTTTTTTCAAAAAGAAAGAGAAGTCCTTCATCAAGATCTATTCGATAGAGATCTCCAAATTAAGAGGTATCAGGATGCTCAAAAGTTTCATGAAAAGGTAAACACCCAGATCGGCAGAAGAGGATTAGGGTTCGAGGACATTGACCCTTACACGGGAAATAAAAAAACAAATCTTTATCAAACATCTTCTGCCCTGGACAATTTTTAAAACCAAGTCTTCTAAACCTTTTATCCACATTTAAGAGGCGCAGAACCTCTGAAGGACCACATCTGAGGAAACCTCTACAGATGGCAAATGTATGGTATGAAAACAATGATTTACCATCTGCACTTTCATCAAAAAGAAAATCTATTTCAAAGAAATATTTGTCTCAAAAACAGATTAGAATCTTCAGATTTGGTCATCCAGAAACACAAACTCAAATGGCTTTTGTATGCATGATGACTCCTAAAAAGGAACTGTCCTCTAAAGCCCCAGAGTTTGTTCCGGCCTCTGTGGAAGAAAAACTTTTTAAAAGATTTATGGAAAATGACTTGAGAAAGACCTATGAAAACCATTTTCTTAATCATCCTGATATTATCTTTGAAATAAGAGAAATCTTTGAGCAAGATCTACAAAACTGTCTTAATATTCCTATGGTCATTCCTTGTATTTCAAAAATTCTAAATACTTCAGAGGACACCAATGGACAAAGCAAGGCACTTACAGAAGGTCAGGCTCTCATTCACAGAGACTTTCTCGATTCAGACTCCGAGTCAGAATCAGAGTCCTCTGACAACAATGGGACAAGTTCTCCTGTGGTCCAGAGAAGAGTAAACTTACCTCTGGCATTCTTAATAGAACAGTTCTTCCCAAAAGGAAAACCACAGGTGTTGTTAATCATAAAATCCCAATCAATCAAGCTAATTAATAAAGATTTAGACATTAAAGAACAAGAACTAGAGAGAGAGAGTCGAGATAGAGAAAGTAGATCTTGCATTAGTCACTAATTTCACACATACAATACGTGAATAGTTCTCTAGCGTTACTACAAGATTACAAGACACCCTATATATACTACCTAACTATTACAAAGCCTTAAAGGCTAAGGAAACTAAACAAGCTTTGACATAGACAATGTTGACTTTTACAACATTGACTTTCCTATTAAATCTTGGATACAATATTTAGACTTAACAATCTCCCCCTTTGTATTCAAGATTTAACAAAAATTTGATACAAATCTTCAGTTCTTGATTCTTCAGCTTTCGTCTCTTTGAAGCTTTCACAATCTTTACTCTTTTAGCTCTTGAAGAATCTTGGAAAGTCTTTTGAACTTTGTAGCTTTGAAAGTCAACAAGTCTTGAATAGGAAACAGATTTCTTGAAACTTCTGAAACACTTTAACAACTCTGAAACAAACATTGAAACTTCTGAAAATTGTTTGGCACAACTTGATTCTGTATCTTCATCTCTTTTGATCTCTTGACCATCTTTGGAAGAACAAACTTTCTTGAATCATCTTGATTTAACTTTGAATAATCTTCTTCAGATACATTTGACTTTGAATCATCAGCGGAAGCATTTTGAACTTTCAGAAATTCTTCATCAGACTTTGAACTTTAAAACAGCGGAAGTAATTTGAATCTCTGACTTAAACATTGAACTTGAACTTTGAAATTGATCTTTGAATAATTCTCCCCCTTTTTGATGATTGAGAGCATCATAATCATCAAAATTTCTTCAATTTCAGCACAGGCTTTGATTTCCCCCTTTGTGATAAAAAACAATCTCCCCTTTGACAGTTGGCGCGCTTTGATCTGAGAGCTGTCAATTCATGAAAGATATATATCCGAATCTTTTCAAATTCAGACATAATAAACGTGGTAACCCTGAATCAACAAATGATACAGTTAGAAGTGCCTGTCAGTAACACAGAGTCACTGTGTACAATATAAGGAGTTGGATTGATGATGACTCCCCAGGACTTCCATTCAATCATTGAAAAACACAAGGTTTATCTATGAATGTTCTGACAGAAAAACAGATTTTCTGTGTGCTCGTGCTTGTGTTTGAAAGAATTTAGCACAATGATTGTGTTTCATAAAGGCTCAAAGTATGTAAATCACTGAGACAGCAATGATTATACATGGACTCAATGTGCATGAGAAAGGGTCGAAGGTGGGGCAACTTTCCTTCTTTTTCAATATAAGTATCTTCCAAGAGAAGAACCAATAGATTATGTGTTGCTTCCCCAGAAAATGTGAAACATTCTCTTTTTAAGAAAAGAATGAGTAGCTAGTGGGGTTGTATGCAAGAGATGGCATGGGCTATTTGCCTATTTCAATGATGGTCACCAAAGAAATGTGAACCAATCAGTAATGTGGCTGCCCGACTCAGAAAGATGTTTGGTGCAGAGTTCTGATATTCTTTTAACTCTGATCTCACACCCTCTTTCGTTTAAACATATAAGCTCACATCTAACCAATCTCTCATTTCCATTTTACCTCAAATCACTCCCACACTCAATTCTTTTAGACCCCTCTCCCCTCAATCACTCAAAGGATTTCTTCCGGGGTAGGAAACACTGGTTATCGTGAATCCATGGATGATCTATTAAGAACTCACACTGAATCCCATGTTCCTAAAAGTACATGCTAGTCAATGATTTTCTTGATATGAAAAGCACAAGAAATCATATGTCAGTGTATGTATGCTCATCAAAAATCAGAAATGAAATTTGAGCATTTTTAACGTTGAAGATTTCTCAAAACAAAGATATTGAAAGAATGAAATGAAATCAAGAGAATTCATTTGAGAATCTGACAATGAATCAATCAGATCAAATCAAAAGGTTAGGGTATCAAAGAATTGGAAATTTTGTTAATATGAACAAATATAAACAATTTAGCAATAAAAGCACAAATATGAAAAAGATGAATGATGCTCAACAACTTTGAAAGCAAACGGGGGTATTACCATCGAAAAATTGTTTCTTTATGAGACATGGTAATAACAATTTCAAAATGAAGTACTGAACCTGTGTGTGTGAATACTTAGACAAGATAATACGCGAGTATTGATCTTTTGAAACACACGGTCAGTTAAACTTTAACTCTCAGAATTGAAAAACATTTAAAATCTCACTTCTAAATTCATGAAAACTTTTGAGAAAAGAGAAGTGGTTTGAACATTTAAGAAAGTGTTTTTCATGCTTGAAAGTTGTTCTTCTTCCAAACAATCAGAGATCTAGGATCAGAAAATATTTACCTTTAAGCTTCCCCTCAAATCATGATATAATGATTTATGTCTTTTGAAGCTCCCCCTGGATATTAGCAGAATATCCTTTTCTTTGAACATTTAAAAACGGGTCCTGATCTGTCATGTGATAAGAAGTCACTTTATTCAGAACATTTATTAAAAGAAAAATAAAAAAACAGTAAAACGGTTTATAGAATGAGTTCTGATCTGAATTAATCAGAAGTCATCACCTTTACTCCCCCTTAAATTAAGCATCTGAGATATATCAGTTAAAATAGGATAGAGATCAGACACTCCCTTTAGAATTGTAGACCATCATATCAGAAAAATCTATCAATAAAACAGTATAGGATAGAGATCAGATCAATTCTCTTGGGATGTAGACCATCATATCCATCCGATGCAAAAACATAGAAGTAAGGTCTTTTTGATCGTTGAGGTTCGAGTCCTAAACTATTGTGTTTAGAAGTCAAACTCCTTTGAAGAACGGGTCCTAAGCTGATGTGGTTAGAATCCATAATCTTGACATTGAGGTACGGGTCTTGAACTGTTGTGTTCAAAATCCATAATCTTTCTTACTCCCCCTTGACTTGAGGTGCCTGCAACACAGAATCAATTTTCTTCTTTGGTACCCACTGGTATTTGGGTCCAGAAATGTTAGTTGTAGTTCGTGTGGGGGATATGGAGTAAGAACCATACCAGAAATGATCACTGGTCTTGTGGATAGGATCATGTGTACAGCAGTAAGAACAATAAAATTTATTACCTAAATACTTGAGTAATTGATCTTTTGAGTATTTCAAATCAGGTTTACCTTTATACTCTTTGTTCTTCTTTGCTTTATGAACATGTACACATGGTGTCATTCCATTCAGCTCATCTGATTTGTCATCTTTGACTGGTTTCTTCATCCAGACCAGATTCTCTTTCTTTTAGCTTTTTTTTCTTGAAGATGTATCTGAACGATCTAAAAATTCATCAAAGAAAATGTTAGATCGACGAATCTGATTAAAGGATTTAACTGACCTTTGTGAAGAGACAGATTTCTGGGTAGAACTTGAAACAGACTTTTCAAGCTCTCTGATCTTTGATGCAAAGATGTCTTTTTCTTTCACAAGTTGGTCAATCTTCTTTGAGAACTCAGACTTCATCTTTTGCTCTTTCAGTGCAGAAGCAGACAGTTCAGAAAACTTGGAAGTTATCCTTTTGATTTCAGATTCAAATACAGATCTTTCTTCTTCAAACCCTATTTCTGAATTATTTCTCTAGCCTGATAGTTCTTTGAATAATCCTACATTCTTTTGTTCTATGGCCTTCTTTTTTTTCTCAAACTTCTCTCTTTCCAAAATCAGTACTTTCTCAAAATCATATATTTGTTGAGAAAGTTTAATGCATTTGAGCTCCACTGTCTTCTTCTCTTCAGCACTCTTCCTGGAAAACTCTGAAAACTTCTTAGTGAACTCTTTCTTTTTACTTTCAAAATCAGATTTTTCTCTGACCATCGTTTGTTCTAAGTCATATATTCTTCTTTGAAGCTTAGCATTTTCAGATTCCAATTGCTTAACTTTCTGTTCATTGCTCTCAATAGAGACTGTTTGCTGAATTTGAGCTTCCATCTCAGAAATCTTTCCTTTTAGCTCAGACACAACCGTTGGCCCTAACATCGTCCATTCAATATAGTCCCATATCTCCTTTCCTGTTGACTTGTATAAATCTTTTCCTGTCAACTGATAGATATTTATGTGACCATTAATCTCATGACGAATACTATTCAACAAAAAAATTCGAGCCATATTATCAGCATTCTTTCTTTTCTCCCGATCCTCAGTACAATCTTCTATTGGAGTACGAGATTTCATCTCTCCTTCAGTCAATGACAGTCTGATGTAGCAACTCAGCTCATGTGTATCTACAAATTTAAAAAAATCAATTTTCCACTGCTCGTATCTTCCTCTAAGCAAAATTGGAGAACTCATCCTGTTTCAAACAGAATTTCAAAAATGGTCGTTAGTTGAAATGAATTCAAAAACAAAATTTAGACAATCTAAAATGTTCTCTCTCAGAAAGCTTTGATTGAGAAACAGCTTGATAAAAAAAATGATCGTTCCCAAACTATATATCATAAAATAAAAAATCAGATCAAATTGAAAATTTTCGAAAAATATTAAAAATTGAAAATTTGAACAACACTTGTTATGACACAAAGTTTAAAAAAAAATATAGATGACACACTAAAAAAAATTTCCAGAATCAAATTTTTTTTTTTTAGATCATGAAAGATAAGGCGCAAAATATGAATCTCGTGTCACACTGAATACGCAAAGAAGGTTTGCGTAAGTCACAGGATGCGCAAAGTTGAATTTCTCGTAAGCAGAGAGTTGCGCAAATGGAGCTTTGCTCAAGCAACGTGATACGCAAAGTAGGTTTGCGTATCGGTCTTGAAGCACAAGATGAGCTTTACGCAATGGCCTTGATGCACAAAGTAGGTTTTCGGATCCAACTATATGCGCAAAGTATGGTTCTCGGAACCCGTAGGATACTCAAAGTATGGTTTGCGTATGGGGCTAGATGCGCAAAGTGAGACTTTGCGTATGATGAAGGATGCGCAAATGTGAACTTTGCGTATTAGCCTTGAAGCGCAAAGTAGCTTTTCGAAACCCGAGTGATACGCAAAGTATGTTTACGTATAAACGATGGCGGCACACGATGATACTTGCGTAAATCAGATGATACTTGCGCAAAGCATATGAATGTTGCGCAAAGCGTGTTCTTGGTTGTATCTTTATCAAATCGATCAAAATCTGCACAATTGAACTCAAGAACTTATCAATATCATCGAAAAACAATACTAAACACACAAATACAAACAAATTTCGATTAAAAACATCAAATCACACGAATTCGATCAAGAACAGAGAACGAACTCGTTTTCAAGAAAACTCAAAAATTCAGAAATTGAGATCGAAAATGTTCAATTTACAAGATGTAATCCAAACAAGAATTGATCCTAAACATAAATCGAACTCAAAGAATCTATTTTCTTTCACTAAAAACGATTTTTCACAAGAAATTTGAATGTAACAGTGAAGAATTCGTTTTTTGAAATTTTTTCGAAAAATCCAAAAATTCGATCCAAAACATACTAATTTCAATTCGAAACAAGATCAAATCATTCCTGAAAAGTTTGGTTCAGCTCCGATACCAATTGTTAATCATAAAATCCCAATCAATCAAGCTAATTACTCAAGATTTAGACATTAAAGAACAAGAACTAGAGAGAGAGTCTAGAGAGAGAAAGTAGATCTTGCATTAGTCACTAATCTCACACATACAATACGTGAATAGTTCTCTAGCGTTACTACAAGATTACAAGACACCCTATATATACTACCTAACTATTACAAAGCCTTAAAGGCTAAGGAAACTAAACAAGCTTTGACATAGACAATGCTGATTTTTACAACATTGACTTTCCTATTAAATCTTGGATACAATATTTAGACTTAACAGGTGTACCTATCTGTCCTGATTTTCTGGACATGTGCTTGCAAGCAAAGACTTCTCTTGAGCTTGAAAAATCTAAAAAGAACAAGATCTCTCATGTTTCAAAAGCTCCAAGACCATTAAAACAATTTCAAGAAAAATTCACTTGGCAACAGAAGGGTAAATGGCCAAAAATTGATAAACTTGATGCTTCTGCTGCAGTGAAAGCAAGGAAAGAAGATCAAAGGAAAGTACAATCTAAGAGCCACTCAAGAGGAGTTTCTGAAAAAACTCAACCTAGATTAGAAAAAGCTTTCAGTAAAAAGAAACCCAAATCTAAAATGGGTTGTAGTAAAGTTTGCTCTGTACCCTCCTTTGACAATTTTAATGAAACATTCAAAAAGCTTGCCTCCAATGTTCACTATTGTAAATGTTTTGATCTTATGCATGCTTTAAATCAACATTTCTTGAGGCCCTCCTGTCTCATATCTCACCCCAAATCCAAGAATGCAAAATTCAAGGGTGAGAAGAGACAATCTGGTACCTCTACAAATGAGGATAAATCCAAAACCAAAGATGCGAAGGCATCTTCACAGCCTCCTAACAAAAATGGACCCATTTGAAAATGGGTACCTAAATCTCTCTAATATGTCCACAGAAGAAACAACATGTGCCCATTCGGTACCTAGACTCTGGGTGCTCAAGACACATGACTGGCGACAGAGGGTTGCTTTCCTCCTACAAAGAAAAACTTGGTGGAGAATCTGTAACTTTTGGAGATAACAAAAAGGGACAAATAAAAGGCTATGGAGTCATTGCCAAAGGAGACATCGATGTCAACAGAGTTGCCTACGTGGATGGCCTCAAGAACAACCTACTGAGTGTAAGTCAACTATGTGACAATAGACTTGATGTGATGTTTAAAAAACAATACTGCTCTCTGTTGAAGGAAGATACAACCACAGAGCTTCTGCGAGCCAAAAGACGGGGTGATCTATACCTCATGGACCTTAAATCAACTAACAGAGAAGAAAAGCTCTTCTTAATCTCAAGTAAGAATGAAGAAGCTTGGCTCTGGCACAACAGGTTCTGTCATCTAAACTTTCGCACACTTGACAAACTTGTGAAACTAGACCTGGTAAGTGATCTACCAAGTATTAGATTCGACAAGGATCATCTATGCTCAGCTTGTGAGATGGGCAAACTCAAAAGGGCTGCCCACAAAACTAAGTCTGACATATCTTGCACCAGACCTCTACAGATGCTTCATGTTGACCTCTGTGGTCCTATATCTGTGCAAAGTCTTGGTGGCAAGAAGTACATCCTTGTACTCATAGATGAATTCTCTAGATATACTTGGGTTGAATTCGTTCGAAAGAAATCAGATGTTCCTGAAGTACTAATCAATCTTATCAAGAGAATACAAGTTCTTTATGACTTCAGGGTACTGAGAATCCGAAGTGATAATGGCACAGAGTTTAGGAACTCAACTATTGAAGCCTATCTTTCGACAGAAGGCATATCACAAAACTTCTCTTCTGCAAGGACTCCACAACAAAACGATGTTGTTGAACGAAAGAACAGAACACTAGTGGAAGCCGCAAGAACTATGCTCACTGCTTCAGGAATCTCTATTTCTTTCTGGGCAGAAGCCATTTCAACCGCATGCTTCACCCAAAATCGTTCTCTAATAGTGAAGATGCATGCAAAAACACCATACCACTTACTGCACCAGAGGAAGCCAAACATCAAGTACTTCCATGTCTTCGGCTGCAGATGCTTTGTGCTGAACGACAGAGAACAAATAGGGAAATTCAGTCCGAAAGCCGATGAAGCCAAATTTGTTGGCTACTCATCCAACTCCAAGGCATACAGAGTCTATGTGCTCAAATCCAAACATATACTTGAAAGTATTAATGTTTCATTTGATGACTCTTTTCAGGTGACTTCTGAGCAAATCAGCTCAGGACTCAAACTTCAAGATGAAGACTCTGGTGGATCATCAAGAACAAATGATCTTCATCATCTATTTGAAGAAATGTTCAATGATGATGGACCCTCTGAAGGTGACCACAGAGCCTCTGAAGCCGAACCCTCTGAGGACCAAACAGGTACTTCTCTAACTGGCCCTAGCAATTCTTCACCCTCTTCCAGTAATGCTGCAGGTGCAACCATCGAGGGGGAGCACTCAGAGGACAATACGAATCAAGGTCCCAAGCTCAGTCAAAATCATGGTCATCCTCAAAATCTCTCTGAAGGGTTAACACCAGATCAAGGATCCGCAGAGGTCTCTACCTCAATTCATGTTGAACAACCAAGTCCTGTGGCAAGTACAAATGATGAATTCCTCTCAACAGAGAATGATCTAAATCAAGATGAACATGCTCCTGAGCTAACCACGGAAGTTTCAAATGATCACCTGCCTCGAATGATTAAATGGACCAGAAGTCATCCACAGAGCCAAGTAATAGGTGACCCATCTGACAAAGTTCAAACTCGATCAAGTATTGCAAATTTTTGTTACTATACAAATTTTGTAAGTATCATCGAACCCAAAAAGATATCCGAAACCCTTGAAGACCCAAACTGAGTAGAAGCTATGCAAGAGGAACTTTTGCAGTTTGAGAGGAACGAAGTTTGGACCCTAGTGCCTCTGCCAAAAGGCAAAACGGCTATAGGAACCAAATGGGTCTTCAGAAATAAAAAGAATGAAGATGGTGTGGTGGTCAGAAACAAAGCAAGACTGGTGGCCAAGGGATACTGTCAAGAAGAAGGGATTGACTATGAAGAAACCTTTGCTCCTGTGGCGCGACTCGAAGCAATAAGAATCTTTCTTGCCTTCGCAGCCCATAGAGGTTTTAAAGTATATCAAATGGATGTCAAGTCAGCCTTTCTGAATGGGCAGATTCAAGAAGAAGTTTATGTCCAACAACCACTAGGGTTTGAGAACTCTAAGTACCCAAATCATGTCTATTTTCTGGACAAGGCTTTGTATGGACTGAAACAAGCCCCCAGAGCATGGTACGACAGACTTTTAAACTTCCTCCTTGCAAACGGTTTCGAAAGAGGTACAACTGATACGACTTTATTTTATAAGAAGAGAAAAGGTGAGATTCTACTTGTACAAATTTATGTCGATGACATTATTTTTGGGTCAACAAATGATTTATATTGCAAAAAGTTCGAGTCATTGATGAAAAGTGAGTTTGAGATGAGCATGATGGGAGAACTTACATTCTTCTTAGGATTGCAAGTCAAACAAACCACAGAGGGTATTTTCATAAACCAATCAAAATATGTCTCTAACATACTTGAAAAATACAAGCTCTCTGACTCTTCACCAATGAAAACTCCTATGGTCACTGGATCCAAGTTCCATGCAGATCCAGAGGGTAAATCTGTGGAGTGCAAACTCTACAGAGGGATGATAGGATCTCTGTTGTACTTAACCGCGAGTAGACCTGATATAATGTTTGCCACATGTCTCTGTGCAAGATTTCAAGCTAACCCCAAAGAATCTCATCTTTATGTCGTCAAGAGGATCTTCAGATACCTAAAAGGGACCAAGAATCTTGGCCTCTGGTATCCGGAGAACTCTGGCTTTGATCTCATGGCTTATACAGATTCAGACTATGGAGGATGCAAGCTCGACAGAAAAAGTACCTCTGGGAGTTGCCAATTCCTTGGAGGGAAACTTGTAAGTTAGACTTCCAAGAAGCAGAATTGTGTCTCACCCTCTACGACAGAAGCAGAATATGTTGCTGCTACCAGTTGTTGTTCCCAAGTTCTGTGGATGAGGACCCAACTTAGAGACTATGGATTTGATATCGAAAAAATCCCCATCCTCTGTGACTCCAAAAGTGCCATTGCGATCTCCGCCAATCCCGTGCGGCACTCTAAGACCAAGCATATCGATATCAGGTATCACTTTCTGAAACATCATGTGGAGCACGGAACAATAGAGATGTACTTTGTGCCCACAGACTACCAGCTTGGCGACCCTTTAACGAAGGCATTGGATGAGAAAAGATTCACTTTTCTAGTTGGCAAGATTGGTATGCTCTACATGAGTTGACCACAGAGCCTCTGTACCCTTGCACAGAGCCTATGTTGTACATATTTACCTCTGGAACATATTCCCTGTTTGTAAATAGTCTCTTTTGCTTTCTTTTTTATATATTCTTTTCTGCGAATCTATGTCTTGTGCAAATCTTATAACTATATGATCCAAGCATAGTTGAAGGGGGAGCAAGACAGGCCCAATATCAAGGGGGAGCAAGACAGTCTGCGCAACACAGACTACAGAGTGAGGTTAGTCCGTCTGACTAAGGGTCAAAACTCTTTCTCGAGCACTATGCCCTCAGAAAGATCCCACTTTGTACCAAATTTTCTGTCAAAACTTTGAAATGATCAAATCTTTAAAAATCTTTCCTAAAAAGGAAATTTTTGGTCTCAGAACCTCTGAGGTCGACCACAGAGCCTCTGCGATCTATCACAGAGTCTCTGCACCTCTAAACTGAGGATGTTTGACCAAATGAAATTTAAAAGGAACTCGATCATTTCATCGCTCTTTTAAAAAGCTCTTCTGATCACAACCTTGCCTATGACCTCAAAAGCCTCTTATCCAGAGAGCTTCTGTCATTCCCATCACTTGAGAAATTCAGGTCATGTGTTGCGGGTTATTTTTTGAAAGTCACTATCATGTAACAATAGCAAATGCCACGCGCGTGAGAATAGGGTAGCGCACGTCCTAGATCGTGCACCGCCATCATCTGACGTGGCAATATTTTAGTGGTTCGTAACCTGTACCGTCGTTCTTCAAAACCGGCCTCTTATCCGTTACCACTCATGACGGATTTCAAATATTTATATTTTACCGCTAATTCTTTTTACCCAACCTCTCTGTATAAATTAACCCCTCTTCTCCTTCGTTTTCTTTTTACATGCTTCTTCCAAGAACTCCAAGGGATCCTCTGCATCAAACCACTCGATGCATTCTGAAGCTAAAAAGACCGATTCCCACTCTGTTGAACAAGAACATGTTCTCACCAGCAGAATGCTCTCCTTCACACACCATGATTACCATTCCAGACAATTGAATCTCAAGCCAAACAATCACTATGCTGTTTTGGTCCCCAAGGGATACCCCGAGGAAGTTGCTCCTTTGCTTCAAATACTGAACAACCACATTCTCACACCTGCCCTAACCCTAAAAAGGACTGATATCTCTGAAACGTACATTCAACAATTCTGGTTGAGTGCAAAGCATGAGAAACTGGATCACTATGGATACTGCGTCATGGGTTATGCCACTCATCCCTCCACCACTCAGATTCTAGACCTTGGCATAAACCGCAGAAAAGTTGCAGAAGTATTCCAACTTCCCAACAAGACCCAACTGAACCTAAAAATATACTCTGACGAGCCCTCTGACAATGAGATTCTGGAGTTCCTCAAGTTCTTAGGATATGTTGTGCCAATTTCCAAGAGGACTGACTTCAGACGTCAGAACCTCCCCCCTCTGTGGAACTTTCTCTTCTCCATTATGAATCGCTGATTAACGTGCAAAGTAGGAAGTCCTGACCAATCTAGCCATACCATACTCGCAATAATGTATGTTATGTATTATGATTTGCCTCTGGACTATGCAACCCTTATCTTCAGAGAGATCCGAAACGCAGTCATCGCCAAACAAGTAGACCAAGCTAGAGGGATAGAACCCAAGAACCTCGTATTCAACAGGTTTGTTTGCAGTTCTACTAGGAGACGCTCTGGTAGGTGAAAGGAAGCTACCTGCAGATGGAAAATTGATCAAAGTTTATGACATGAAGTCGCACAAGCCAACTGTCTTAAAGAGTGGGTACTCGTGAGCAAGACCTCTGCCAGCCCACATTCTAGCATACCTGGGAAGTGAAGAAGCGGCAGAGATTTACATTCGTGGGCACAGGACTCCTGCACCGAGTCCTGCAACCCCCCCACGCATAGGGTTCGATGTTGGAGAGATATCAGTCTACCTTAGGACAGAGGAAGGTGCGGAAGCGAGAGTAGTAGCAGAGGAAATCCCAGTAAGGACAGAAAATGTATCTCCTGGAGGTGAGTTGAGAGAAAAGAAGCATAAAAAGAAAAGAACTCCCAAAAAGAGAGTTGCAGAAGAAGAGGCTCCAAAATCCCCAACAGAAGTTGCCAAGCCGAAGAAGAAGGCTAAGAAATTGACCAAGGCAGCAACCTCTGAACCTGTCCCTTCCCTTGATATGAATGAACCTGCAGAGTCCGAACAACCTCTGCAGAGGAGAAGGAGAAAGGTGATCATTGAAAGCTCGGAAGAAAAATCACCCAACCCTCTTCATGTTGCAATGGACATAGCTATGGAAATTCAATAGCAGCACTCTGTAGGATTGGGTGAAATCGCGAACAATGAGGTACAAGATGTCACGGGGCTTCCAAGCTTTGACGATGAGGGTGAAAAATATTTGGAGAAGGAGATAGAAGAAAAAGATGCCATTGGCACACAACCAAAACCAACTCCCAGTGCAACCCACACCACTACCCCTGCAGTTCTAGTGCAGAGGGGTATTGAAACAGGACCGCACAGTCCGAACCAAACCCCAGCCGACCGGACAGAGGATATTCCTTCACCCTCTGTACCACCTTTCGGGGAAACCAAACCCACCTCACCCTCTCAAAAGGGTGAGAGTGTTGCTTTGCATGTCCATTCACCCCAGGACACATCTCTTCCACACACAGAGGTATTCGTTACCTCTGTCACACACAAGAGTGACACCCAAACCACTTCAGAGTTGGTGGTGAAAGAACACGATGATTATGTGGCTCTAGAACAACCACAGGATCCATTCAACATAGCTCTTAAGGGAGTCTCTGAACCCTCCCCCAAAGAACATGTTGACAGAACTTCCATAGATGCTTCCTCTGTGGAACATCGAGGATTGGAAGGAAATCCCTCAGAGCTCAACATCCCCACAGGCTCTACGGGTGCCAAAGACTCGTTGGCCAAATCTGGAACATCTGTTGTTCCAGAGGTTACCCCGGACATCTATGTCACAAAGGGAGAGTTTAAAGCCTTTGCTGACATGGTGCTCCAAAAACTTAACGAGTTGCAAAGCTCTATCTCCAGAGCATCCCAAGCCAACTCTCAAACTACTGCAGAGGCCCTGAAAGCCAATACTGAAGCTCTGCATGCCCTCCGAACAACCTGCGCGACCAGAGTTGACCTTCAAGCTTGTAGTAAAACCATCCTTGCACACTCCAATCAAATTCAGATTCTCGGGGATCTTTTCACAGATGAGTTCCCAAAGTATGCTACACAAGGAGTTCAGTCCGGAGTGACAGAAATGACCAAGCTGCAAGAAGAAATAAAGGACATAACTCGCAGTGTTATGGTCCCAGCATCAACCTCTGCACCTGCCCTCTCTGCCTTTGCAACAAAATCAGACCTCGAAACCATGGGAAATTAGTTTATGGGCAACCTCAACCTCCTTCGATCTGACTTCACTGAACAAGGCAAGAAAGTGGCAGCCGATTTGAAGAAAACTGTAGCCACGTTTTGTTTCAAATCTGATTTGGAGATCAACGAGCTGTCATTGGCTACAGAGAACGTTGTGCAGAAGATTACCAAACATGTTGATGAACACCTCTGCAAGAGGAAGAAGAGAAAGGCCCTTGCCACTTGCCAAGGGGAGGCCTCACAGAAGAGGGATCACCATGATGATCAGGACCCAGATGCCTCTGGCCCTGGCCATCATGAGGGGGAGAAAGCGTCAAGAACAAAAACTTCTGCTGTAGTCATCTCTGCCACTCCTCTTCAAGCCCTACCTCTACAAAGAACATCTTCAGAGGCACACAAAACACAGAACCTCATGCCCTGTGCCTCTAAGGACCTAATACCGACTTCTCAAATTGTCCAAGGAACAACCTCTGTAGTGTCACTAAAGGGAAATGTAAGTGTGGGCTCTGAATAGATCGCAGAAGGACTCACAAAGTTTGTAGAACCTTCAAGTCCTGAACTCATGCCCACTGCACCCACACCCGCGGTACAGTTTCAAAGCCTTGATCCAGTAAACGCTGCAGATACTTCAGAGACCTCTCCACGGAACAAAGATCAAAACATCTCTAAACCTGACAAGAAAAAGCCCTCAGAGCAGAAACATCAAGAGGACAGAGTGAAAGAGATTGTTCAATCAATAGACGCCATGAGAATTCCTATCCCAAGGCCTCCACCAAAAGAATTCAAGTTCCAAGAAAACATTCACGCCTATCTTTACAGCGCAGAGCCAGAGACTGTCTTCTTAGCACCGAACTTGCATCCCCTAATCAAAGAGGACATCAGAAGACGTTTTGAGCAAACTGCACAAGAAAGAAATTAAGTGTTCTCCACAGAAGATATAAAGACTGTAATGAGGATCTCTCTGCACTCCTTCGCCAACAAGTCAATCATGTATGCCAAGTACCTAGTTGAGAGAAAAGATGGGAAACAGTACACATTCACAGATGCAGACCTAAAGAACCTCTGCGCCTACGATCTTCCTGAACTACATGCCTTCACAGAGCAAAGACTTGAAAAGCGAAAGGAGTACATGATAGCAAATGGCAGGATCAAGGAGGTGATGCGCGAACATGTAAAATATCACAGCAAAATGGATTTTGAGGTTGCTCTACAACTCGGAGTCGAGAAATTATCGATCACCAAGCCGCATTACCAATTCCCTGAAATCGAAAACGTTCCTTCCAACTCCTTAATCACAGAGCCTGAGTTCGGGTTTATCTACAAAGACGATGATGGGCTTAAGAAGATGTACAGGACAAATCAAAGGCACAAGTACTCGAACAACACTCTGCAGAAGATAAAGAACACGATTATGAGGAAGAAGGGCACAGAGACTGTACAAGTAGGACCTGCAGAGACAATGATCGGACAGATTGATGCTCAACTGAAGTACAGGGAACTCATTCTATCGATGAAGAGAACTCATTCTGTTAGTGATTGTGGACGATTACTCGAGATACACTCGGGTCAAATTTCTAAGATCAAAAGATGAGATGCCCAAAGTCATCATCACATTTCTTAAGATCACTCAAGTGAATCTGCAGAAGACAGTAAAGCTTCTCAAAACGGATAATGGAACATTGTTAGCTCCATTTACCAATATTGAAAGTGTTGAAAAATAGGCTAAGTGTAGAATCTTCTATAGTCTGCCAAGTCACCACATATGATGCAAAGCTCAGAGGCCACTCCGCAGAAGATGCAAAGCTCAGATGATTCTTAGATCACAGAGCCTCTGCGATCACTCACAGAGCCTCTGTGAAGGCTAACCTCTGGAGATCAGTATGGGAGTGGCAAAACTGTTCCAGACAAGACCACGTGCAGAACACGTGATGCCTGTTGTACGAAGATCCTCAAGATCAAAGTAATGGGCGTCCCACGATGTTTACTTTACAGGTGGCATTCCTTATGTGGAATGTCAGTTTTTGTCTTGTACTAAGGTGTGCATCCTTCTTGTATATTAAGGGAGCACCACCTTAGAGTTTAAAGAAGTAAGAAAATACGAGCACACACAAAAATAGCTGTCTGTATAATCCTTGAGCATATTTGCACATACCAGTGCGTGTTCTTGGTGTTCTTCAGTAATCAATGAAACAGTTCTTTGAGTAACTTTCTAATAATACTTTACTTCCTGTTCATTAATTACGTGTGTGTTTACTACCTTGTATGTTCAATCTTTTCTACACATCTTAAACGCTTCCGCACTCTATTAAATCAATCTGTGTGTAGTATAAGGTTAAAACAAGTTAAAGAACATCATAACTGGGATCAACACACATAATTCAAGAACAGAGTTATTGACGATTATCTCGAATCGGTCGAGATAACACATCAGTTTTCTGCTGCCAGAACGACTGAACAGAATGGATTTGTAGAAAGACGAAACAGAACGCTAGTCGAGGTCGTTCGTACTATGCTAAGTCAATCAGATCTACCTTTATTTCTATGGGCTGAAGCTGTGTCGACTGCCTGCTATACTCAGAATCGCTCCATAATCCATCGTCGGTTCGGTAAAACACCGTATACTTTAATTAATAATCGAATACCTAGCATTAAACACTTTTACATTTTTGGATGCAGGTGTTTCGTACTGAATGATAAGAAGAATTTGAACAAGTTCAGTCCGAAAGCTGATGAAGGCATTTTTATCAGTTATTCTCAAACGTCTGCAGCCTACAGAGTATATCTAAAGAAGTCGAAGATCATTGTTGAGAGCGTCAACGTTACATTTGATGAGGAGTTGGCTTCTGAACAAAACAGTTCAGAACCCGTACTTACTGGAGTATTAGCTTCTGGGTAAATCAGTCCAGAACCTGTGGTTAATGTTTTAAATTCTGATAAACCATCAACTTTTACATCACATTTATCAGAATTAGATTTACTGTTTGAATTCTTTTATGATGAGTTTCTTGGTTCTAAATTGCGAAAACCTGTTGTGATTGACAGACCTGAAGATTCAAGTAATCATCATCCAATCACTTCAGATGTATTAACTGAATATGTTTCTCCAGTTCAGCAAGAAACTCCGATTCAAACACCTACTCCTTTAGTTGAAGTTGACCATGAAACTGTCGAGCTAGAAGTTATTGAATCAATTGGGTGCACGGTAGCGAATAATAAACAGACAGAAAATGTCCAACCAATTGAAGCTTCTACACAGAATACTTTAACTGAACCCCTACCTAATCCCGAACAAAATGACGAAGATAGTGGATTTTTAGATAAGCATCATGATTAATCTACATCTAATCCACTCCTTCATGAATACAAGTAGACCAGAGAGCACCCGATACATCATATCATTGGAGATCCATCCAAACCGGTGCAAACTAGGTCTGCTACACTCAACCAGTGCATGCATGATTCATTTTTGAGCAAGATAGAGCCAACACGAGTATCTGAAGCTCTAGCTGACTCAGACTGGGTGACTGCGATGCAAGAAGAGCTGAATCAATTTGAAGCGCTTAAGGTCTGAAGAATAGTGCCTAAACCTGAAGAAAAGATGATAATTGGCACGAAATGGGTTTTCAAGAATAAGAAAGACGAAGATGGTATCGTTATCAGAAACAAAGCAAGACTTGTGGCTAAAGGATATTGGCAAGAGGAAGGTATTGACTACGACGAGACTTATGCTCCATTTGCGCGCATAGAAGCAATCCACATGTTTCTAGCTTATGTCGCACACAAAAACTTCACCGTCTACCATATGGACGTGAAGACTGACTTTCTTAACGGCTTCTTAAAGAAGGAAGTCAACGTTTCTCAGCCTGAAGGTTTTGTCAATCCAGAGAAACCAAATCATGTATACATTATGGACAAAGCTCTTTACGGTCTGAAGCAAGCCCCTCGCGCCTGGTATGAAGTTTTATCAAAATTCTTAGTCAAGTCGGTGTTAAGTCTAAATATTGTATCCAAGATTTAATAGGAAAGTCAAAGATGTAAAAGTCAACATTGTCATTGTTTTAGAAAAGTCAAAGCATGTTTAGTATGTTTCCTTAGTAGTTAAGTCCTTGTTAGATTGATAGTATATATAGGTTGTTGGTGTTGTAATCTTGTAACAACGAATAGGAAGCTCATATTGTAATATCAGACTTATGAATACAAGATCTACTTTCTCTCTTTACTCTCTCTCTAGACTTTAATGTTGATTTTATGAGAATTGCTGATTGGATTGGGATTTATTGATTATCAAATGGTATCAGAGCTGAACCAAACTTTTTAGAAAATATTTGATCATGATTTGAGTTGAAATATGGAATTTTAGATCGAAAATTTGAGATTTTCTGAAAAATTTTCAAGAACTCGTGTTTTCACTGTTTCATCCGAATTTGGTTGAAAAATCGGTTTTAATGCAAGAAAATGGATTCATTGTATTCGTTTTATGATTAGGATTGATTCTTGTATTGTTTACATCTTGTGATTTCAACTAATTCATTGTCAATTTTCGAAATTTGAGTTTTCTGGATATTTTCGTTCGAATACTGTTCTTGATTGATTTTGTGTGAATTGTTAGTTTTAATCGAAAATTGATAGTAATTTTGTGTTTAGTATTGTTTGAAGATGATTCTGATAAGTTTTTTGAGATCAAATTGCAGGTTTTGATTGCTATGAGAAAGAATCTGCCAAGAACACAGTTTGCGCATGTTCATACACTTTGCGCAAGATTCATAGACGGTTTGCGCAAGTTCATCCTCAAAGTTCATCTTGCAGATTTGTGCATCCCTTGGATTACGCAAACCACTTCTTGTGCTTCAAAAACATTCTTTGCGTATTCAGTGGGTCTTGAAAACCATTCTTTGCGCAATACAAGGATCACGAAAAGCTAACTTTGCGCATCTTGTCCACTTTGCGCATCAAGGCAAATACGCAAAGTGACATTTGCGCATCCTTCGTCATACGCAAAGTTCACTTTGATCATCAAGGCTCCTACGATGAGTTCACCAATTTTGCTCAAAGGAAGATACGAGCAGTGGAAAGCTGATTTTTTCAAATTTGTAGATACATATGAGCTGAGTTGTTATATCAGATTATCGTTGACTGAAGGAGAGATGAAACCTCTTACTCCAACAGAAGATTGTACTGAGGATCGGGAGAAAAGAAAGAAAGATGATATTTTAGCCCAAACTTTTGTGTTTAACAGTATTCGTCATGATATTAATGGTCACATAAAAACCTATCAGTTGACAGGAAAAGATTTATACAAGTCAACAGGAAAGGAGATATGGGACTATCTTGAATGGACGATGTTAGGGCCAACGATTGTGTCAGATCTAAAAGGAAAGATTTCTGAGTTGGAAGCTAAAATTCAGCAGATAGTCTCTGTTGAGAACAATAAGCAGAAAGTTAAGAAATTGGAATCTGAGAATGTTGAGATTAGAAAGAATATATCTGATTTGGAGCAAAAGATTACTGAAGATAAAGCTAATTTTGAAAGTGAAAAGAAAAGTTTTTCAAAGAAGTTCTCAGATTTCTCCAAGAAATGTTTTGAAGAGAAAAAGATAGTGGAGCTTAAATGCATAAAACTTTCTCAACAAATCTCTAATTTTGAGAAAGTATTGATTTTGGAAAGAGAGAAATTTGAGAAAGAAAAGAAGGCCATAGAACAAAAGAATTTAGGATTATTCAAAGAACTATCAGGCCAGAGAAATGATTCAGAAAAAGGATTTGAAGAAGAAAGATCCATATTTGAGTCTGAAATCCAAAGGCTAACTTCCAAGTTATCTGAACTGTCTGCTACTGCGTTGAAAGAGCAGAAGACGAAGTCTGAGTTTTCAAAGAAGATTGACCAACTTGTGAAAGAAAGACACAACTTTGCATCAATGATCAAAGAGGTTGAAAAGACTGTCTCAAGTTCAAATCAGAAATCTGTCTCTTCACAAAGGTCAGTTAAATCTTTTGATCAGATTCGCCAAACTAACATTTTCTATGATGGATATGTAGATGGTTCAAGTACATCTCCAAAAAAAAGAAGTTACAAGAAAGAGAAACTGGTATGGCAGAAGAAACCAGTTAAAGATGACAAGACAGATGAGCTGAAAGGAAACACATCATGTGTACATGTTCATAAAGCAAAGAAGAACAAATAGCATAAAGGTAAACCTGACCATATATACTCAAAAGATCAATTACTCAGGTTTTCAGGTAATAAATATTATTGTTCTTACTGTTGTACACATGATCATATTCACAAAACGAGTGATCATTTCTGGTATGGTTCTTACTCTATAACCCCCACACGAACTGCAACTAACATTTCTGGACCCAAATACCAGTGGGTACCAAAGAAGAAAATTGATTATGTGTTGCAGGCACCACACGTCAAGGGGGAGTAAGAAAGACTATGGCTCTTGAGTAAATCAGCTCAAGACCCGGACTTCAAAGTTGAAAGATTATGGCTTTTGAACACAGCATTTCAAAACCCGGACTTCAATGTCAAGATTATGGCTTCTAAGTAACTCAGCTTACGACCCGGACTTCAAAGAATTAAAGCCCTCTACTCCCGTGATATCATAAGAGATCGTATTCCAACTCTCAAATGAGGACATCAACCTTCAAGGGGGAGTACACTCTTTCTGCAATAGAGAGATATGATGGACTACATTCCAGAAGGAATTGTGGATCTCTATCCTAGACTTTTCATTGATAGATTTTCCTGATATGACGGACCGCATTCCAGAAGGAGTTGTGGATCTCTATCTTGTTTTAATTGATATATCTACTAATGCATAAATTATAGGGGGAGTACAGGTGGTGTCTTCTGATCACATGACAGATCAGGACCCGTTTTTCAATGATCAAAGAAGGATATTTTGCCAATATCCAGGGGGAGATCAAAAGATATAAATCATTTAATCATGATTTGAGGGGGAGCTGAAAAGGTAAATATCTTCTGATCCTCGATCTCTGATTGTTTGAAAGAAGAACAACTTTAAAGCATGAAAAACAGTTTCTTAAATGTTCAAACCACTTCTGATTCTTAAAAGTTTTCATGAATTAAGAAGTGTGATTTTAAATGTTTTTCATTTTTTTTGAGCTTTATTGTTTAACTGACCGTGTGTTTCCAAAGATCAATACTTGTGTATTATCTTGTCCATACTGTCAAGTATTCACACACACCGGTTAAGTATTTTATTTGAATTTGTTATTACCATGTCTCTATACGAATCAATTTTTCGATGGTAATACCCCCATTTGAATTTCAAAGTTGTTAAGCATCAATCATCTTTTCATATTTCTGCTTTCATTGCTATATTGTTTATATTCGTTCATATAAACAAATTTCCAAGTCTTTGATACCCTAGCTGTTTCATTTGATCTGATCTTAATCATTGTCAGATTCTCAAAACATTTCTATTCTTTCTTGATTATTCATTCATATAAAGTTTTGAGAAAATCTTAAATGTTTAAAAATGCTCAAATTTCATTTCTGATTTTTGATGAGCATACATACACTGACATATGATTTCTTGTGCTTTACATATCAAGAAAATCATTGACCAACATGTACTTTTAGGAACATGAGATTCAGTGTGAGTGATTAATAGATCTTCCATGGATTCACGATAACCAGTGTTTCCTACCCCGGAAGAAATCCTTTGAATGATTGAGGGGAGAGGGGTCTAAAAGAATTGAGTGTGGGAGTGAATTGAGGTAAAATGGAAATGAGAGATTGGTTAGATGTGAGCTTATATGTTTAAAAGAAAGAGGGCGTGAGATCAGAGTTAAAAGAATATCAGAACTCTGCACCAAACACCTTTCTGAGTCGGGCAGCCACATTACTGATTGGTTCACATTTCTTTGGTGGCCATCATTGAAATAGGCAAATAGCCCATGCCATCTCTTGCATTAACCCCACCAGCTACTCATTCTTTTCTTAAAAAGAGAATGTTTCACATTTTCTGGGGAAGCAGCACATAATCTATTGGTTCTTCTCTTGGAAGATACTGATATTGAAAAAGAAGGAAAGTTGCCCCACCTTCGACCCTTTCTCATGCACATTGAGTCCTTGTACAATCATTGTTGTCTCAGTGATTTACATACTTTGAGCCTAATGAAACACAATCATTGTGCATAAATTTTTTCATACACAAGCACGAGCACACAAAAAATTTGTTTTTCTGTCAGAACATTCATAGATAAACCTTGTGTTTTTCAATGATTGAATGGAAGTCCTGGGGAGTCATCATCAAACCAGCTCCTTACTTTGTACATTCGTTGTACACAGTAACTTTGTGTTACTGACAGGCACTTCTAACTATTTCATTGTGTTGAATCAGGGTTACCATGTTCAGTATGTCTGAATTTGAAAAGATTCGGATATATACAGTTCTTGATTCAGATGTTCATATCAAAGGGCGGAGACAGTCAAATTTTCAGATAATGGGGAGATTGATATGTTCATACAAAAGGGGTGAACAAAGACTGCGTTGAAATTAAAGACGTTTTGATGATCATGATGCTCTCAATCATCAAAAAGGGGGAGAATGTTACAAAGATTAATTTCAAAACAATGAAGACATGTCAAAAGTGAAAAATGCTTCCGCTGATTCAAGGATTGATTCAAATATAGAATTACAAAGTTCAAAGCCTGATAAAGATTATTCACAGATTCAAGAAAGTTTGTTTTTCCAAAGATGATCCAGAGATCAAAGTGATGAAGATACAAAGAAGTTTGTTTTTCCAAAGAAAGTTTCTTCAAAGAAGTTTCTTCAAATAAAGTTTGTTTCATGATTCAAGACATGTTGACTTTCCAAAGCTTCAAAGTTCAAAAGACTTTCCAAGATTCTTCAAGGGCTGAATGAGTAAAGACGGTGAAAGCTTCAAAGCTTCAAAGTTAAAGTCACCAAAGCTGAAGAATCAAGAGCTGAAGATCCGTATCAAATTTTTATTAAATCTTGAATACAAAGGGGGAGATTGTTAAGTCTAAATATTGTATCCAAGATTTAATAGGAAAGTCAAAGATGTAAAAGTCAACATTGTCATTGTTTTAGAAAAGTCAAAGCATGTTTAGTATGTTTCCTTAGTAGTTAAGTCCTTGTTAGATTGGTAGTATATATAGGTTGTTGGTGTTGTAATCTTGTAACAACGAATAGGAAGCTCATATTGTAATATCAGACTTATGAATACAAGATCTACTTTCTCTCTTTACTCTCTCTCTAGACTTTAATGTTGATTTTATGAGAATTGCTTGATTGGATTGGGATTTATTGATTATCAGTCGGGCTTCTCAAAAGGTAAAATCGATACTACTCTTTTCATTAAAAAGGAAAAAGCCGATATCATTCTAATTCAAATATATGTGGATGACATCATATTTGGCTCAACAAATCCAAAGTACAGTAAGAATTTTTCTAACCTTATGGTGTCAAGATTTCTGATGAGTATGATAGGAGAGATGAATTTCTTTCTTGGATTACAAGTCAAACAATTTTCCACGGGGATTTTTATTAATCAAGCAAAGTACATTTTTGATATTCTTAGAAAATTTAAAATGGAAAATTGTACTCCTATTGGAACCCCGATGTCACCTGGAACTAATATTGGCGCTGATCCTTCTGGAAAAGCTGTCGATGTTAGAATCTACCGAGGTATGATTGGTTCTTTAATGTATTTAACATCTAGTAGGCCAGATATAATGTTCTCTACATGCTTATGTGCAAGATATCAGGCTAGTCCTAAAGAATCACATTTGTCTATTGTAAAGCGTATCTTTAGATATCAGAAGGGCACTGCAGATCTTGGTTTGTGGTATCCTAAGGATACAGGTTTTTAGCTCACAACATATTCAGATGCAGATCATGCAGGTTGTATGCTTGACAGGAAGAGTACGTCGGGACACATATAATTTCTTGGCGATAAACTCGTGAGGTGGGCATTCGAAGAAACAACTTTGTGTATCTACTTCAACAGCCGAGGCAGAGTATGTAGTTGCGGCTAGTTACTGTTCTCAAGTGTTGTGGATGCGGACACAACTCCGACATTATGGCTTTAATTACGACAAGATCCTGATTTACTGTGATTCTAAGAGCGCAATTGCCATATCAGCAAACCCTATTCAACATACTAAAACTAAACACATAGACGTAAGATATCACTTTATTAAAGACAATGTTGAAAAAGGTACAATCGAACTTTACTTTGTAAACACAGATTATCAGCTTGCTTATTTGTTCACCAAACCGCTTGACGAAATAAGATTTATTTTTATCATTTCAAAACTTGGTATGTTAAATCTCAAGACTTAATCTGTTGTTACCTATTAAAGTTTAGTTTTGTTATTTTTCTTCATTTCTTTATTTTTAATCTGAAAGATATATGCACTTAAGTTTGTTCATGATTTCAGGGGGAGTGTGAAGATGATAAGATAATCTACATTTGAGGGGGAGTTAATATAATTTGCATATATTCTATAACTGACAAATTTTCTGATGAAGTCTAGATTAGTCAATCCAGTTTAAGTCAATATGGTGTTTAATCTTGTGAGTTTATCCTTGGTATAAATACCTTTAGTCCTTTGTAATAGGTAGATGAACACATTGTAATACTTGTGATTTGTGAGATATATGACTGTTACTTCCTCTCTCTACTCTTTCTCTAGACTTCACATTGTCAAATCTTGTTTGTGATTGAGATTGCTTGATTGAATTGGGATCATACATTTTCAATTGGTATCAGATCAAACCAAACAATTTCAGAAAGATTTCATCACAAAATCTGATTCAAATTCTTGAAAAATCAAGAAAATAGTCGTTTCTTGAAAATTCACTGTTTGATCAATTTTTTTCTTGAAAAATTGTTTTTAGTGCAAGAAAATGGAATCATTTCATTCGATTTATGTTTTGGACCATTTCTTGTGTTGATCATATCACAAAATTCACATTAAATCAGACTCAATTTTTGAATTTTTAGATTTTCTTTGAAAATGGACTCGAACACTGTTTTTGAATCAGATTGTTGCATTTTGGTGTTTTGAATCAAAATCTTGTGATATAATTATGTTCTAATTGGTAAATCGATCATCCTTGTGCAATTTCATGTTGTAATTTGCAGGTTTACATCGATTTGGAACAAATCCGTGAGATCAAGTGAAAAACGTGCAAGATGGGAAAAACGCACAAGCTTCATCAACTCAAGAACACGCAAGTGTCTTCTGCGAGTTCATCATCAAACGCGCAAGTCAAAGGATTTGATTTTTGGCCAGAAACGCGCTAACAGAGGCGTGCGAGTTTCAGAAACACGCAAGACAAGGCTTGCGAGTTTCAGAAACACACTAGAAGAGGCTTGCGAGTTTGATATCCTTGAAAAATATTCTAAGTGTTGAAACGCGCTACAAACGTCATGTGAGTTTGAGTTTTGCGCTAACAACACCTTGCGAGTTTCATAGTTTCTCGCTAACAACGTCTAGCGCGTTCCACAGTGAATAGTGGTTTGCGTGTTTAGTGCCTTGCGAGTTTCTAGTTTTGCGCTTTCAGTGTCTAGCGAGTTTTGAGTTTCGCGCTACCAATGGCCTGCGAGTTTTACTTTCGCGCTAACAACGTCTAGCGCATTTCACATTGAATAGTGCTTAGAGAGTTTTAGTGCTTAGCGAGTTTTAGAGATCTGCGAGTTCCAGAGATAGATTTTTTTTTAAATTAATTTTTTTGGTAACCCAAGTTTGACTTTTTAGTCAACATTTCGGATTTGTTTGGGAACGATCATTTCATATCAAGCTCATATATCTTTCAAGATGCCAAAGACAGATGAGAAGGGAAATACAATATTGTCAGCAAGAGATATGGCAGTATTGTACATGCCTGAGATACCTGTTCTAGAAGCAGAAAGAGACAAACTGAAAAATTAGAATTCAAAGCTTCAAAAGCAGATTCAAGAGTTGAAATTAAATTTGTCAAATTCTGATAAAACTCCTGTTTGTGCAAAATGTACTGAAATTACTAAATTTGATTTTGCAGGTATCATCAGCGCAAGAGAGAAGGAAATTAAAGAACAAGAGGAAGAGATTAAAGATAGAGAGAAAATGATGGAAATAAAAGACAATACCATTCAGTCTCTTGAAGAAGTAATCAAGTTCAAGGAGTCTTATGTTAAAAATCTTCAAAGCCAACTGAAGAAAACTGAACAGAAATCATCAGATCTACAAGATGAATCAGTTAAGCTTCAACAAAAGTATATGGTTTCTGAAGAAAATGTATATGCATTGAAAGTAAAAAATATTGATTTGATGAAAAGCAACAAAGAAGATAAATCTAAAGCGAATCTTCAAAGCCAACTGAAGATGACTGAACAGAAATCATCTGAGCTGAAAGATGAGTCAGTTAAGCTTCAACAAAAGTTTAAGGTTTTTGAAGATCAGATATCTGCTCTGGAGAAGAAGAATGCAGAACTGAAAACAAGCCTCTAAGCAAAAAAAGAAAAATCAAATGCGAAGACATCTTCTACTCAACAGTCATCTGAATTTTCAAAGAAAACTTTACAAGAGAAAAAGGATTTGGAACTTAGATGCCTTAAACTTTCTAAGCAAATGTCTGAATTCGAAAAGATAATAATCACTGAAAGAGACACTTTTGCTAAAGAAAGAAAAGTTCTTGAAGATAAAAATTCTGAATTTCCCAAACAGATCTCTATTCTACAAGGCTTACTTGAGAAAGAAAGAAAAGCTTTTCAAGAAAACAAAAAGTCTTTGGAGATTGAAAAGAAGAAATATGAAAAGAGAAATGTTGGGATCTTCAACGAAATTTCTGATAAAACCAAGAACTTACAAAAAGATTTTGAGCTTGAACGTTCACATTTTGAATTTGAGATATTAAAGCTCCAATCCAAAATAAATGCTCTGTCATTAGAGTATCAAAAAGAACAGAAGGCTAAATCTAATTTGAAACAAAAGGTTGACACACTAACTTCTGAAAGAAACATTTTGTCCGAAAAGATAAAACACTTAGAAGCTGCAAACGTCAATTTATCAGAAAAGATTACAGCTGATGTGATTAGTCAATCACCTGTTGATAATTCAACAGAATCAGTCTGATCTTTCAAAACAACTTCAAGTTCTATTCATGAGAAAAATGTTTTGAAAAAGAATAGTGTCAAATCACAAATTGTCAAATCAAATCATATTAGACCATCTAATCTATTCTATAACAAATCTGTTGATGGTTCAACAAACTTTTATATAAAATCTCTTGGAAAGCAATCTAAGAAAAATCAGATGGTCTGGAGAGTGAAGAGTTCTTCAGATGATGAGAAGAAGAATGACAAAGCATCTGCTTCCACATCCAATGCCAAAAATAACAGAGCACATAAAGGTAAATCTTTTGTTCATCCTGATATGTTTTACTCAACTAATCACTTGATCTGGATTGCTTAGAAGAAAATATGTTGTTCTTACTGTGTACCACATGACTTTGTAAGTAAAAATTTTGTTAATTACTGGTATGGTTCATATTATGTAACCCCCACAAGAACTGCAACTAACACTTCAGGACCCAGATACCAGTGGGTACCAAAAGCTAAAACTGTGTTGCAGGCACCCAAGGTTTAAGGGGGAGCATAGAACTTTGACTTCTAGACAAATCAGTCTAGGACTCGTTCTTCAAAGTTTAAAGAACATAGGCTTTTGAACACAACAGTTCAAAACCCGGTCCTCAAAGTCAAAGAGTTATGCTTTTGAACAAAACAGTTCAAAACCCGAACTTTAGTGTTAAGATTATGGCTTCTGGTCATATGACAGATCAGGACCCGTTCTTCAAAGTTCAAACATGGATATTTTGCAAATATCCAGGGGGAGCTTAAAAGAAAACAAATCATATTATCTTGATTTGAGGGGGAGCTTAAAGGTAAATATCTTCTAATCTAGATCTCTGATTGTTTGAAATAAGAACAACTTTCAAGCATGAAAAACGTTTTTTTTAAATGTTCAAACCACTTCTTGTTCTCAAAAGATTTTATGAATTTAGAAGTGTGATTTTAAATGTTTTCCAATTTTGAGCTTTAATGTTTAATTGACCGTGTGTTTTCAAAGATTAATACTTATGTATTATCTTGTCCATATACTGTAAAGTATTCACACACATCGGTTCAATACTTCATTTTAATTTGTTATTACCATGTCTCATAATGAACCAATTTTTCGATGGTAATATCCTCGTTTGCTTTCAGATGTTGTTGAGCATCATTCATCATTTCAAAATTTGTGCTTTCATTGCTAAATTGTTTATATTTGTTCATATAAACAAAATATCCAATTCTTTGATACCCTAACCATTTCATTTTGATCTGATTGATACATTGTCAGATTATCAAAACAATTCTCTTGATTTCATTTCATTCATTCAATATCCTTGTTTTGAGAGCTCTTCATTGTTCAAATGCTCAAATTTCATTCATATCTTTAATGAGCATACATTTTGACAATGTTATGACATTTTGAGCTTCATTGTTCAAGATAAACTGTTGCACATCCATTCTTTATAGGACTTACATGGGATTCGTGTGTGAGCTTAAACAGAACTTCCATGGATTCATGTTAACTAGTGTTTCCTACCCAGGAAGTAATCCTTGAGTGATTGAGGGGTGAGGGGTCATAAATCAAAGAGTGGGGGAGATAACTCATCCGATTGAGTTTTTCTCATTGTGCTGAGCGGTAAAATGTAAAAGAGAGTCTGGTTAGAAGTGAGCTTAAATGTTAAAAAGAATGAGGGTGTGAGTTCAGAGTTAAAAGAATATCAAAACTCTACACCAACCACTTTTTGAGCCATGCAGCCACATCTTCTGATTGGTTCATATTCTTTGGTGACCATCATTGAAACAGGCAGTGAGCCCATGCCAACTCTTGCAATTACCCCACCAGCCACTCGTTTCTTTGTCGACAAAGAAATGTTTCATTTTTCTTGGGGACGCAGCATATCTGCTATCTAGTCTTCACTCGGATGATTTAGATATTGAAAAGGAAAGAAGTTTGCCCCACCTTCGCACCTCTTTCATGCACATTGAGTCCGTGTAATATTTGTTGTTGTCTCAACAGTTTACATAATTTGAGCCTTATGAAACACAATCATTGTGCTAAATTCTTTCATACACAAGCAGGAGCACACAGAAAATTTGTTTTTCTGTCAGAACATTCATAGATAAACCTTGTGTTTTTCATTGATTGAATGGAAGTCCTGGGGAGTAATCATCAAACCAACTCTTTAAATTGTACATTCGTTGTACACAGTAACTCCGCGTTACTGACAGGCACTCCTAACTGTTTCATTTGTTGAATCAGGGTTACCAAGTTCATTATATCTGAATTTGCAACGATTCGGGTATATACAGTTCATGATTCAGTTATTCAGATCAAAGGGCGGAAACTGTCAAATCATCATAAAGGAGAAGATTGTTACGTTGAATACAAAGGGGGTGATCAAAGATAATATTGAAATTGAAGATGTTTTGATGATCATGATGCTCACAATCATCAAAAAGGGGGAGAAATCTACAATTTCAATTTCAAAGTCATGAAGAAAGTTCAAAGTAAAGATTTGTAGAGAATTTTTCTTAAGTCTGATGATTATTCAGAGCTAAGTCAAAGATAAATCAGACTGATTCGAGAAAGTTTGTTCTTCCGAAGACGGTCAAGAGATCAAAGAGATGAAGATACAAAGTTCTAAGATTCCTCAAAGCTTCAAAAGTTTCTCGAAGTTTCAAAAGTTTCAAAGATTTCTGAAGTTTTTAAAGAATTCAGATTCGTGTTCAAGACTTGTTGATTTTTCCAAAGATACAAAGTGCAAAAGACTTTTCAAGATTCTTCAAAGACTGAAAGGCTGAAGATTGTTAAACTCTCAAATTCCAAGACTGTCAGAGACAAAAGTTCAAGAATCAAGCGCTGAAGACTAGTGTCAATTTTTTTTTAAATCTTGAATACAAAGGGGGAGATTGTTAATGTATTTTATTGTATCCAAGATTTAGTAAGAAAATTCAAGTCTAGCAAAGTCAACAAGGTGAATGTTTCTAAGTCAAAGTCTAGATTAGTCAATCCAGTTTAAGTCAATATGGTGTTTAATCTTGTGAGTTTATCCTTGGTATAAATACCTTTAGTCCTTTGTAATAGGTAGATGAACACATTGTAATACTTGTGATTTGTGAGATATATGATTGTTACTTCCTCTCTCTACTCTTTCTCTAGACTTCACATTGTCAAATCTTGTTTGTGATTGAGATTGCTTGATTGAATTGGGATCATACATTTTCAAGTTAGGAAAATGACTTCTGATTACATCTGATCATAACTCGTTCTTAACATGTTTTATTGCTTTATGTCTTTACTTTTCAATAAAGTTTTGTGAATAAAGTTTTTTACTTTGACAGACTTTTGACTGTTTGCATATTTGAGGGGGGGGGGGGGCTTACACGATCATATCTTTTATGATTTTGAGCTGACTTCATGACAATTAAGACTGAACATAAGGTTTACTTCTAATCTTAATCTCACACGTCTCTGAAAGAAGGACAACTTTCAGATATGAAAACATGTTCTTAAATGTTCAAACCACTTCTTCTTCTTAAAACGATTTCATGAATTTAGAAGTGTGATTCATGAGCTTAATTGTTTAAACAAACCGTGTGTTTCCAAAGATAAATACTTGTGTATTATCTTTTCTATATACTGTCAAGTATTCACACACACCGGTTTAATATTCTGTTGGAAATGTTCTTACCATGTCTCATATTGAAACATATTTTTGATGGTAAGACACCCCGCTTGATATTCAATGTTTGTTGAGCGCGATTTCATTTCAAAACATTTCTTTCAAGACTTGTCTATATTTGATTCGTATAGACAAATTCCATTTTTTCTTGACCTAAGCCTTGATTGATAAATCATTCATATTTGATCTTTTTAAACGATGTCAGATTTTCAAACAAGTTTCTTGTATTCATTTCATTTATTCAATTCTCTTGTTTGAAATATCTTCAATGTTTATAAATTCTCAAATCTTCATGATTATCTTAGTGAGCATACAGACATCTGACATGTATTTTTTGTGCTTTAACTGCAAAGTTAAACCGTTTGAGAAACATTATGCTTTTAGGAAAACATGGGTTCATTGTGTGAGAACTTAACAGAACTTCTATGGATTCACGTTAACCAGTGTTTTCTACCCAAGAAGTTAATCCTTTAGTGATCGAGAGGCGAGGAGTCAAAATATTTGAGTGTGGGTATGTGTGATGAGGTAAAATGAAAAGAGAGTTTGGTTAGAATCGAGCTCAATGTTAAAAAGAAAGAGGGTGAGAGATCAGAGTAAAAGAATATCAAACTCTGCACCAACTTTTTTTGAGTCGGGCAAACCACATTTCTGATTGTTTCACAATTCTTTGGTGAACATCATTGAATCAGGCAACTAGCCCATGCCAACTCTTGATTTAAAACCCCACCAGCCACTCATCTTTTTCTTAAAAAGAAGATGTTTCATATTTTCTTGGGGATGCAACATATGATCTATCTGGTTTACATTTGAAAATTTTGTATATTGAAACAAAAGGAAGTCTGCCCCACCTTCGCACTTAGATCATGCACAATTGAGTCTGTGTTATACTATTGTTGTCTCAATGGTTTACACAAATTTGAGCCTGATAAAGCAATCATCATGTGCTTAATTCTTTAAAACACAAGCACGAACACACAGGAAATTCGTTTTTCTGTCTAAACGTTCATAGTTTAACCTTGTGTTATTCGATGATTGAATGGAAGACCTGGAGGAGTAATCATCAAAAAAACTCCTTTCCAATGTGTATTTGTTACACACAGTGCTTTCGTGTTGCTGACAGACATTCTTAACTAATTCATTTGTTGATTTAGGTGTTACACTCATAATTTGTCTGAATTTGAAAAGATTCGGATGAATATCTTTTGGATCAATAAATAGTCAAAGGCTCTTGTAAAAGATCAATGGTCAGATTGGTTTATGACATTTCTTGTGAAAGTTTTGATGATTTCAATGTTATAATCATCAAAAGGGGGAGATGATCAAGAAATATGGGAAATGTAAAAGAGATGTTGGAGATTTAAACAATCATTTCGAAAAAGATGGTTTGAAGAAAGTTAATTGAAACTTTTTATCAAAGAATGGAAGATTGTTGAAGATTGTACAGGTTTGAAAGAGCAAATTCAAATATTTCAAAAAGCAAGATGGATTTTACTGAAAATTTTCTTTGAAGATTGATTTGTTGAAGAAAAGAGATTCAAATCTGAAGATAATTTCTTTTTGAAGTCTGAAAGACGTTTCTACAACCTTTGGGAGAGATTGTTAAAGCTTATTGTAAATGTTGTACAAAGACTTTAGGGAGAATACAGAATTATTTGAGGAGATTGTTCTTCAATGCTGATTTACTGGAAGAAATCTCAAAGGGGGAGATTGTTTTGCAATCTATGTCAAAGAGGAGATTGAATTGTCAAATCTTTTTGAAGATGATCTCGAATCCAAAGGAAGAGATTGTTAGTGCACATATTTGTTGGATAAAAGATCATGAAGACAGAAGACTGAAGTCAAGATAAGTCAAAGCTCAAGTCAAACTCTCAAGTAAGTCAAAGTCTTTTGTAATAAAATAAAAGTCAAAGTGTTGTAATAGTTAGTGTTTAAAGTGTTTTGTGTCCTTGTATAAATAGGGATATGGCTAGAGTTTATGTTGAAAGTAAGCGTGTAAGAATCTTGAAAGAGAGAGTTGTACGCATTCATTCTGTAGAGAGAGAAAGTTTGAGAGAGAACACTGTGTAATCGATTTTGTGATTGAAATTACAAATGGAAATTGATTGAATGTCATAGTGTTATGTTGATTGTATTTCTTAGATAAGAACTTGAATATTGGGAATAATACTAATACTGTTGCGCTATCTTCTGATGCTTTAAGTCTTGCGTCAAGTGGGTTTGCTTTCTTGCCTTAAGTAAGTATAGTATCAGGAAGCTTCCTTGACAAATTTGACCAAAATAGATTTCCCTGACTTTTTCTTTTTCACTTGCTTTTTCACTTCACTGCACACCTGCCCAATTATAATTCTCACAGAAACAATTTGTTATATCCAGAATTTAGATCAAAATCCAACACAAACAATTTTTTAATAACATCCCAACAAAAATTTGGATCAAAATCTCATATCTGAAACAATTTTTTTCATGAACACTCAAGAACATCAAAAACATCTTCAATCCAAAAAATTTAAGAAATGAGATTTAGACACTAAAACTTGAAATCTTTGATGAATTCGTGTCTAAAATCACTTTTTAAGAACAAATTTACACAAAAAGGAATCAAATCAACAACAAATTGCAAAATCACTCATAAAAAAATTCACAGACCACTTTTTAGAAAATGTCAAAATCTTCAATAATCCACAAATTCAATGAATCTTGATGAAATTTTGAGTAGAAATCGATGCAAAACAGATGTAATGATGGAGAAACACTTTTCAATCAAAATAAAAACAAAAAAAGAACTAAAATCATCAAACCCATTTGAATTCTTGAAACCTTCAAAACTGGTGATTTTCTTCAAATTTCTTCAAATCATAAAATCTTGGACAAATTTGTACGAATTAGTGCAAAATTTTTCTCCCAATGCTCTGATACCAATTGATAAATTCAAATCTATTAGGTAAACAACATGATTTCCATTTATCTTGAAGAATCTAAAGGTTTATATATGACTGGTACACTTTCTCTCTCTAAACTCTCTCAACTTTCCCTCACTAGAATACAGTGGATATTACAAAATGAACTCTTCTCGACCTAATGCTTAAACACAAAGCAAACCTATGAAAACTACCTAATTACAACACAATGAACTAAATCTAGTTTTACTTTATATACTTTAGGGGGACTCAGTCCGTAGGTCTCTAGTATCCAAAGCACTCTGGTTTCGAGCTAATTATCTATACAAATGCAGATCATGCAGGATGGAAACATGATAGGGAAAATACTTCTGGAAGTTACCAACTGCTTGGTGACAAGTTGGACATCAAAGAAGTAGAACTGTGTGTCCACATCTACAACAGAAGTAGAGTATGTTGCTGCTGCTAGTTGTTATTCACAAGTCATATGAATGAAGAATCAACTCGGAGACTACAGTCATGAGTTTGACAAAATTCCTATTCTTTGTGACTCCAGATGTGTCATTATCATCTCTGCTAATCTAGTGCAACATTCCAAAACAAAGCATATCGAAGTGAGGTACAATTTTATTAATGATCATGTTGAGAAAGGGACCATTGAAATGTTTTTGTCCCTATAGACTACCAATTTACTGATCTTTTTACTAAATATCTTGATGAAAAGAGATTCATTTTCTTGATCACTAAGTTGGGTATGCTTAATATGTATACTTGATCTCAAGTCATATGACCAGAGCTTCTGGATGTACTATCCACAGCTTTTAGAACCTTGTTTCTGAAGTCTTTGATGATACTAGATTAGAAACTCTGGACTCTGAAATATAGCATACAGTTTACATGACCAAAGCCTCTAGTTGTACTAGAGAGAACATTTGTACTCAATTCTAAATATATTCTCTAATGTCCATATTGTTTGTTAACTAGAGCCTCTGGTTCTATCGCCTAAAGCTTCTGTCTCTAAAGACCAGAGCTTTTGTACTCATTCAAACTATGTTAATGCATAACTTATCATTCTTATGATCCAAGCGTAGTTCAAGGGGGAGCAGAGTAAAAAAATTTCAAGGGGGGAATATGTTTCACAAACTAGAGCTTTCGTCTGTATAGACCAGGGCTTTTGGATTATCAAGTTATTAAGAATCGATATCCAGAGCCTCTGTCTATACTATCCTGAGCTTCTGGAACTCAATGGTAAAGGTATCATCTTCTTTATTTTATAGAAAAATGTACTTTTCGGGAAATGAAAACCTTCTCTGGTTCAAAACATTTTGAAATTTCATTAACTCTAAAGTTGAGTATCCAGAGCTTCTGGTTGTACTGATTAGAGCTTCTAGACATAAAGATTGAAAGTGTTTGAATACTTTCACAACCAAAAGTTTTATATTTCAAATCATTTTGAAGTATAAAGGTAAAATCATGTCCTCAAGCACAAAACTCAATATCCATAGGTACTGTTTGTACGGGGCCTCTTCTGAACATCAACACTTGTGTGTTTTTGCATTTGGGTGATTTAGGGTGCGGGTTACTTTGCCAAAGTGACCGTCTTGCCTCAATAATAATCCTTGTGACGGCTTAATGACATGAGTTATGTTAGAGCACATATTTGTTGGATTCAAGATCATAAAGATTGAAGATCAAAAGTCAAGAAGTCAAAGGCTAAAAGTCAACTCTCACATAAAGTCAAAGTCTTTTGTTAATAAATTCAAAGTCAATGTAATTGTATTTTGTTTCTTTGTATTTGTTGTGGGTATAAATACCTTTGATGTCTTTGTTTGAATTAAGTTGTAAGTAAGATTGTAAGTGTGTGAATTGAGATTGTGATTGAGAGAGCTTATGAGAGAAGAGGTCATTGTAAACATTTCTAGAGTGAGAAAGTAGAGATAGAAAGAGAGAGTTTGTAATAGTTGTGTTTAAATCAATGACATATGGATTTGGAATTCTCATCTTGATTGTGTGTTAGCAATTAGAACTTGAATCTAAGGGAATAACAATTGGTATCAGAGCAGATCCAATCGAAATCAATTCAAGAAAAATGGTTGACACTGTGTTCTTCAAGTCCAGATCTGATTTCGAGTTTTAGTGTGTTTTTGGAGTAGATTTTTATTAGGTTGTGTTAGAAAATCATAATTGATCAAGTTTGTAAAGATTAATTCATCAATTGCACTATAATTTTCTTGAATTTTTGGATTTTGTTGAGTTTTTAAGGCACGAGTTCTTGAGCACTATTTCATAGATCAAATTGTAATTTTGAGTGTTTGATGTTGTAATTCGTGTATTGTAAATTGTTAGAATATTGAAATCGAGCATCTCTTAAAAGTTTCAAGTCAATTGGACAAGTATTGGATCGAAATCAGATGAAAAGGTGAAGTTTTTGGTTGATATACTGAAGAACACGCAAGAAATCTGAAGAACGCGCTAGATCTGAGAAGCGTGCAAGTTCTTCGTTAGAACGCGCAAGCTGAAGGATTCCATTTTTGGCCAAAACGCGCAGAGGGTTATCTGCGAGTTTTAGAAACGCGCAGATCGAAGTCTGCGAGTTTGAAGATTGGGAAAATTCTCTAAGTGTTAAAACGCGCAAGACGACCTTTGCGAGTTCTAAAAACGCGCAAGTCTAGGCTTGCGAGTTTCTTCGGAATAGTAATCTGCGAGTTTGGTCGATCTGCGAGTTTGGTTGATCTGCGAGTTCGGTCAAAACGCGCTAGTAGTGGCTAGCGAGTTTCTCAAACACGCACGTCTCAGCCTGCGTGTTTATCAGTGAATAGTGATCTATGTGTTTAGGCGTTAGCGAGTTTCAGCGATCTGCGAGTTTCTCAGAACACGCAAGTCTTTGCGTGCGAGTTTCACAAACGCGCAAGCTTTAGTCTGCGTGTTTCTTTCTAAATAGTGACTTGCGAGTTTTACAGTGCTTTGCGAGTTTTGTTACTTAGAATTTTTTGTTTTTTGAGAAATTTTCAAAACTGTAATATGGCCTTTAATAGTGAAGGGGGACCCACGTGCTAAGTCTACGAAGGGGGACATAATTCTTTTTGTGATCAAAATCTCTGATTTTTTTTCAAGTTTTTCTGTATTTTTTAGATTTCATTTGGATTAACGATCAAGTTCAAGTTCTTTTTGTAACAGATAATTCAAGATGGGATATTTTTCTGATGATGATGAAAAGAAGATTGAAAAGCTCAAATTAGAGAACAAAAATCTTGCTTCCTCAGTTGACTACTACTCAAAGAAATACAATGATGAAAGGAAGATACTGAGAGAAGAAGTTAGTGCTTTAAAGACTATTAATGAAAATCTTCTGAAACAGACTTCTTGGCTTAATGAAGAAAAGGTCTTGTTTTTGGAAGCTGAAAACACTGAGTTTAAGAACAAGATTTCTGAATTAGAAGATCACATTGTTAAGATTTCTGAATTAACCGGGTGTGCTAATGAAAAGAAGATCTTTGAATTAGAACTACAAATTGTTGAAGAAAGATCACTTTTTGAGAAAGAAAAGAAAGAGTTTGCTAAGAAATTCTCAGACTTTTCCAGAAAATGTGCTGACGAGAAGAAGACAGTTGAGCTGAAATGTTTAAAGCTTTCTCAACAGATTTCTGAGTTTGAGAAAGTAAATATTCTGGAAAGAGAAAATTTTGCAAAGGAAAGAAAGACCATAGAACAGAAGAATGTTGGATTCTTTAAGGAGATATCAGATGGAAGGAAGGATGCTGAGAAGGGTTTTGAAGATGAAAGAAGTATTTTTGAGGAGGAGATAAGGAAATTAACTGCAAAGCTATCTGAGCTATCTACAAATGCATTGAAAGAGCAGAAAGCGAAATCTGAGTTCAAGACGAAGATTGACCAACTTATCAAAGAAAGAGACAGTTATTCTTCTAAGATAAAACAGCTTGAGAAAGTTATTTCTAAGATGGTGGTGGTAACTGAGTTTAAGACTCCAGAGTCAATTATTCACACACCTAGAGATGATTCAGCTGATTCGGAATGCTCATTCAAGACAGCTACAAGCTCATTTCATAAGACTGTTTCTTCCAAAAGGTCAGTTAAATCTTCTGATCAGATTCGTACAACTAACATTTTCTATGATTGGAAAATAGATGGTTCAGGTACACACAGGAGAAAAAGGAGATATAAAGAAGAGAAATTGGTATGGAAAGTGAAACCAGTTGAAGAAGAGAAGAAAGATGGAAAGAAAGATGAGCTGAAAGGTAAAACATGTGTACGTGAGACTAAAGCCAAGAAGAACAATGTGCTAAAATGTAAACTTGATCATATATACACGAGAGATCATTTAGTCAGGATATCAGGTAAAAAATATTATTGTTCTTATTATTGTACACATGATCATGTTCACAAAACAAGTGATCATTTCTGGTATGGTTCTTATTTAGTTATTCCCATTCGAACTGCAACTAACACACATGGACCCAAATACCAGTGGGTACCAAAGCCGAAAAGTGAATATGTGTTGCAGGCACCTATTGTCAAGGGGGAGTAAGAGAACCAAGGCTTCTAAGTAAATCAGCTTAGGACCCGTACTTCAACGAAGTTTGACTTCTAAACATAACAGTTTAGGACTCGTACTTCAATGATGAAAAAGAGATGCTACTCCCGGGCTGATGAGAGAGTGTACTCAGATACTCAGAAGAGGAAATCAACCTTCAAGGGGGAATAGATAAATTTTTCTGGAAATATGTATTCGGAAGATATGACGAACTACACTTCAAAGGAAGTTGTAGATCTCTATCATGTGCTTTTTCACTGATAAATCTCAGATGCATATTTTCAAGGGGAGTAAAGGATACGATTTCTGATTATTTCATATCAGAACTCGTACAATCAACGTTTTATTGCTTTATGTCATTTTATTTTCGAATAATTTTGTGAATAAATTTGCTTTAATTAGACTTTGAGACTGGTGCAGAATGAGAGAAGCTATCAAGATCATATCTTAATGACTACAGCTGACTTTATGAGATCTAAGATTGCACGAAAAGGTTAATTTCTTATCTTAATCTCATATATGGTTGTTGGGAACTGAAGAAGTGCTAAGTAAAGTTAATGCTGCTAGAAGAACATGGTTACTACTTCTGGTTGCTACTTCTGTGATTAATGCTGCCAGTTGAAGATTAATACTGTTGAACAAGATTAGTACTACTAGTTCAAAGTTAGTACTACTTGAAGAGATTAATACTGCTGAGCATAGTTAGTACTGCTGGAGTTAATACTGCTCAGAGTATTAATGCTGCTAAAGATTAATACTGCTTATATGATGAGGACTTCGCATGGAAGGATGACAGCTGGATGGAATGAGGATATTCATGGAAGTTAGAGATAAAGATGGAAGATTATACTGAAGATCTTTTATCATTTTGTAATTATCTTTTATCTTCAGTATATGTATAGAATAGTTTGTTTTCTTTAGAAATAGAACAATTATTCTGAGTTATTAGCTTTTTAAGAGAGAATCAACCTCAAGGTTAGAACCCTGATTCTAGAGAAATAGAATTTGTATTGGTGAGTCTGTTCATCAATATTGAGGTTGTGTGTTTAATCTTGTAACTTCAATCATTCAATACAAGTTTACAAGTTGTGATCATTGATTTACTGTTGCATTGTTTTTCAGAATATTAAAGTGCTATTCCGCAGCTTCTTTAATATTGTTTTCTGAGTGTGTGTTCTTGTTAAGAATTAAGATCCTGACAAGTGGTATCAGAGCCTGTATTCTCAGAAATCTTATTCATCATGGAAAACATTGCTGAATCAAACAGTACCTTGGTCTCAAAGGTTCCAATGCTCAGACCCAATGAATTCGACATGTGGAAGATCAGAATCAAGCAGTACATACTCCTCACTGACTATTCTATGTGGGACATCATTGAGAATGGCCCTTCTGAAGCAGGAAAGATTGGTGCAGATGGAAAGAGGACACCACCAAAAACTGATGAAGAGAGAAAGACTAGACAGATAGAGATGAAAGCCTTGAGCACTTTGCTCTTGGCTATTCCCAATGAATATCAACATCAGTTCTGCAATTGCACTGATGCACAGATGCTCTGGAATGCTCTAGAGAAGAGATTCTCTGGTAGCAAAAGTACCAAGAGAAATCAGAAGGCCATACTGAAGCAACAGTATGAGAACTTTATGTCAACCAAGAATGAGTCCATGACTCAAACTTTTGACAGGTTCAACAAGCTAATTGGTGAACTAGCTACTGTGGGAGTACAAATTGACCAAGATGATCTAAACAGGAAGTTCCTAAGGTCCCTGGGTGATGAATGGACCATGTATACTGTCTCTTTCAGACAGAATGATCAACAAAAAGAAAAGGAACTTAATGATCTATACAATGATCTAAGAGTTTTTGAATATGAGGTAGAGGCTAAAATAAAGCCTTCTGGATATATTCACAATGTTGCACTCCTATCAGCATCAAGTGATTCTACCTCCAATCCTGAATCAGTTAGTGCTGCTACTGGAGCAAATCAAGAGAAAGGCACTGAAACTGTGTTTGAAGCTTTTCTGTCCAGTCATGGAAACTCTTCTCTAATTAATGATGACTTGGAACAACTCCATCCAGATGACCTTGAAGAGATGGACATTTAATGGCAGATGGCCATGCTCTCTATGAGAGTTAAGAAGTTCATCAAGAGAACTGGGAGGAACAACTTCTCCCAAAGAAGAGAAGATGGAGCAGGTTTTGACAAGTCTAAGGTGGAATGCTATAAATGCCATCAAAAGGGACACTTTGCTAGGCAATGCAGAAGTGGAGTGTCTCACAACAACAACCATCAACAAGCACAGTCTGGAAGCTTCAATTATAACAGAAACTCTGCTCAAGCCCTAGTCTCTCAACAAGGTATGGGGTTTGATTGGAGTGATCAAGCAGAAGAGGCTGTCCAAAACCAAGCTTTAATGGCAGAGGTGTCTGATCTCCCAACAGAGGTAATTTTTAATCTTTGTACTCAAAATTGCATTAACACTGTTAAAAGGTACAGGGATCACAACCAGAAAATGAGTGATGACCTGAAAAGATTAGAAAATGACATAAAAGACTATGTTAGGATTGTTGAGAGGTTTGAAGAGCAGATTAAGAGTTTTCAAGCCAATGAGCTTCAACATTCCTATGACACAAACTACTGGAAGTGGGAGAAGAATGACCTAGAACTTCAACTGACCAAATCCAAAGAGGAGAGTGAAAAGTTAAGAGGAGAGCTAGCTAAAGTCAAGCTAGATGTAGAAAAGTTTTCCAATGCTTCTAAAGCAATGGATTCTTTACTACAAACTCAGATTCATGATAAACTGAGAAGAGGAATAGGGTACAATACCACACCACCACCCTACAACAACAACTACATCCCTCCTAGTTCAGACTTGTTAGATTCAAAGGTTAGGAAGGACCTGCCTGAGGGAGCCACTGAGATTGATCCCTTAGATGAAGTAGTTGTTAAGGATAAAACTGAGAAAGAAACTGTCAAAAGTAAGGACAACACTGTGAGTGGTGAGATTCCTATAGAAAACTACATAATTACCAGTGAAGGATGTGGAAAGCATTGGGTCAAGTCAAATAAGGTAGAGAAGACTGAGGGTAAGAACAAGGAGATTCACTATAAGCAGACCACTGTTGTGAACCCTGTCCCTTGCAAATAGTATGCTTGCAGTAAATCTGAGCCCCAAAAACATGATAAAAAGAGGGGTAATCAAAGGAACTGGAATAATCAATGGGTACAAAAACAAGGGGTTGATCTGAGTAAAATCAATAGACCAAAACCCTGTTTTATTTGTGGAAAGCTTAATCACATTGCCAAATATTGCTATTTCAATCCCATGAACCAAAGGATGAATTTTCAGAGACCTACTCAAAAACCCTTTGGTTATAGGAAGAAAGAAAAGAACCATGTGGCTAAGAAATCTGTTAAATCTAAAAGCCACATGAAGAAACAGAATATGGAAGACAGTGTCAAGATGTGGATTCCTAAAAGTACTAAAACTGTTAGTGCTGCTACTGCAAATAGTGTTGCTGATAGTGATAGTACTGCTAGAAGCAATACTGCTGCTAGCAATGTTAGTGCTGCTGACATTGTTAGTACTTCTGCAAATGTTACTACTGCTAACTCTGTTAGTGCTGCCAACAAGGTTAATACTGCCAAACCTGTTAGTGCTGCTAATTCTGTTAGTACCTCTAAAGATAGTATTGCTTCTAGTATTAGTGCTGCTAGACCAATAATCTTGACAAAGTACTCCAATAACAAGTGTTCTGATTTTAAAAACCTCATTAAAAAGGAATGCAAGTATTTTGATGAGAAAGGGAGACCCAAGACCACTTTGGCTTGGGTCCCCAATCAATACTAATTGTCTAATCTAATGTGCAGGGCAACCAACAGCTCAAAGGGAAGAGCATCTGGCATGTTGATAGTGGTTGCTCTAGGAACATGACAGGGAACATGTCTTGCCTCAAGAACTTCAAGAAGATTGATGGTGGGCATGTTGCTTTTGGGAATACTCCAGATGGAGGTAAAATCAATGGTAAAGGTGATGTGACCAAAATGATGATTTTGCAGGTTCAGGAAGTGGAGGATCAGGGGCTACACAAGTTCAAGACAATAGACCACAGTCTGTGATCTTTCCTATGCCTATAAAAGAACCTGTTGAATTCTGTGAAAAAGAACCTCTAACTGAGCCAATTCAGAGTGAAGAAGAAAGAAGAGAAGAGGAATATTCAGTGCATAAAGAGCTAGAAGTAGCTGAGGTGATCCCCTTTGTTGACTTAAATGATTCCAATCTAGAGGAAGGAATCCATGAAGAACCTAGTTTTCAGACTAGAACACAAAAGAATAATCCTCCAGAGCTGGTAATAGGAGACATCTCTTCTCCTATTATTACAAGGAATCAAAGCAGACTTCAAGAGTTGCAGGATCAACAACAAACAGTACTCTCCTGCTTTCTATCCCAAACGGTATGGTGTCTTGGCCACTGGTGCAGCTCCTGGAATTAAATCAATACGGAATTCGACTTGTCTCGGTGGAGGTAGTCCGGGTAAGTCTTCAGGAAACACTTCAGGAAAGTCTCGAACTACAGGAATATCTTACAAACACTTCTCCTTGGTCTCTTTATTGACTACATGAGCTAAAAACGCACTATATTCTTTCCTTAAATACTTCTGCATCTTCATGCAGGACACTATTCTTAACTTCCTTTTGGATTTTTCTCCATGTACTATAAGTACTTCTCCTTGAAATTTCCTCTACCTTCCTTTTTCCTTTGACTTTATCGTGAGTGAAAAGTCCCGATCGATTGGCATTATTGGTGAGCTTGGTTGCCAGATTTACCGCCTCCTGAATGGTTTTTGGATTACCCGACGTCACATCCCCTCGGATTTTTGGAGCTAAACCCCAGACATACCTGTCCACTCGATTCTCTTCTGGTGTAACCAAATGTGGCACCGTCTTCGCCAGCTCATGAAATCGTGCCGTGTACGTATCAATGTCGTTTCCTTTCATCTCATGCTCCCATAATTCTGCTTGTAATTTCTGCATTTCGCTTCTTGAGCAATATTCTTCCTTAAGCATTTCTTTAAACTCATCCCAAGTGAGTTTGTTAGCTGCTTCTCTTCCTCGAGTCTGCACTTGAGTGTTCCACCACGTCAGTGCTCTTCCTTGTAGTAAGCAAGCTGCGAATTCCACTTTGTTTGCTTCCGAGCATTTACTTATGTGGAGAACGGATTCCATTCCTTCAATCCAAGATAATAACCCAACCGCTCCTTCGGTACCGCGGAATTCCTTTAGGTTACAAGACCTAAAAGTCTTATATGTACATTCTTTTTCTATATTTGCACCGACTCCTGGTTGATTAGGTTGGTTAGCATTTAAACCTGCTGCTATCTGACTGACTATGTTAGGAAGTGTGGCTAAGATTTGCTCGGATACGAGTCGTGCAATCTCAGGATCTTCTCTTCTTGGCGGCATAATTCTAATGCAACAATTTATTTTAAAGCCACGTCAATATTTAATTCCATATTCTTATTTCCCTTATTTCTATCCTATAATCTTAATACAATATAAATTATATTTGTTTATTCATATCCCTAATACATCATACATCAACCTCATAGTATTGAAATTCACAATTTATAAACAAACATAAACAATATAACATAAACATATCCAATATCAATAAAATACTACGTCAAATATTCAACATTCATCCAAAAGTAATAGCTATGCTATTTAATAATGTATTAATACGACGAGTTACATATCTCCAAAAAGAAAGTTAGTCATCCAAATATCCAACAATGAACCGCACTACTGATGCCTGAAAAACAACATCATCACCCATGCTATCACAATTACCAAAAGTCCCATCATCACAGATAAACAAGAGTGTAGCCATGCTACCATTGCCCTAGTTTCCACCAGCTCCCTCATAATCCTACTCATAGTTTGATCACCCATACTTACCATTGATATAAGTCCATTTAAAATCTGATCACTTGAATTCAATATAATCATGAGTGCATCAATGGAATGCTCATGATGATCTACCTCCATTCTAACTCTCTCCACCTCTCGAGACATACCCGAGACCCAGTAGTTTTCTAACGCTGTCATACCGGTTGGTTGAGACACTGGTATTCCAGCACATGGTGGTGGCGATACCCTCCGACCCCTAAGTCGAGAAGGCCCCGCCTCGTCCCTACGTGGAACAGGTGTACTCTCTCGCTCGAATGTGGCAGGTGGATTCGGCTCCGATGTAGGTGTGACCGATCTCTCTGGTGACCGATCGAAATCTGAATAACCGTGCTCAGATGGGTCAAACTCATCACTCATCGGAGTATTTCTTCTAGGTATGTAGGTGAGGTAGCCTGATTCGTCAGGCGACTGTTCTTGGTGAGATGGTGATCGTGACATATTGACTGCGATAATTAATAAAGTTTAATTGTTAATCATGCTAAATTTTTATTAAAAACCAAAAATACCATGCAAACTCACATAACAGTCATGCTTTTCATTTTTGTATCAAAAAGTTTCTATTTTTAGTAATTCCTAGTATAGCCAATCCATGCCCCCTTTATACACACTTAAATTAAACAAAGGTGATCAAGCTTTGTTTAAGTTAAAATATGATAATGTGAAACACATCTTAGTTATACTACAGCGCACCTTAATTTGAAAACTTTATTTGTAAAAGGTTATAGTGTGTGGTTTCAAAACAAAACCGGTATTCCCTATAACCTATGGCTCTGATACCAAATCTGTCACACCCCGCTAAAGCGGAAACACGAGGCATAACAGCTCCGATGTCATAGCACAAGATTATAACATACCAACATTTACTTAACTTTCAAAATACATTACATTTTTAAGAACATAGTATCGTCATTGTTTACAATTCCCAAACTTAAAATATGACGATACGCATAATAGCAAAATAATCTTGCTTCAAAATATGAAGTGCGCTGCTAAAACATCATGGAATTACCTTATTGATTCCTGAAAAGCATGAATAAAAACCAAGGTCAACTACAAAGAGTTGGTGAGTTCACAGGTTTTAAATATGCACAAATCATTTTTATATGCAAACTGACATTGTAAATCACGTGTAAAAACAAATCTTCACTTCTTTGATTCATGAGTACCATAATTCAATTTCTTTATGATAAGTGTATGCAAAGATAATATTACGTTGAGCCACTACTAAGCCGTCCCTGACCAATTTCAACGCCCCCGATGAACTAACTCAGCGGTGGTTCAAGCCACATGTTTAGTCATCTTCTCTAGTATAGTGCACCCCTGCTCGTCAGCATTAAGGTGGGTTTGTCACACCAAATAGCGCTATCCACTAATACTATAGGCCCGATTTTCTTCGAGTTAATAGTAGTGTCACGGGGTCTTAACATTTAATACTCAACACATCAATTGCATACTTATCATATAGCTTATAATTCCAAATGCTTTTAACAAAGCCTTATAAATTGCCAATTCGCAATACTTTCAAACAAATCTCATGAATCTTTAAATACGCAATTTAAACATGCTTTCCACCCCAATAATCAATTAAAACGATAAAAGTGGGGTTGTGAATACTCACCTTAACGAATGTAACGGGTGAAGCTTTACTTTAATACTTATGGAATTTGTCACGCCCTTAATTTCCCTATACAAGAGTTGCCATAAAGAAACACATTAATGTCCTATTCCGATGTCCAACCAATATGTCCAATTGTCCCATGAAATGCCATCATATAAATTCCTTAGTCCATATCCATTTTTAAACTATACAAAGTTCCAAAATACAATAAAACAAAATTTAAACTTAAGAAGATTACCTTTCTGGATTCAGCATATGCTGTCCAGAAAGTTATCCGATAAAATCAACACGGAAGCTTAACTTCCCAAGAGAATTATTTAATCACAAATTTTGTGATGATACTATAATATGTTTAGAGTAAATCTGCATTTTTTTATAATTTTTGAATAACTTTTGATACTTCAAATAATTTTTACAAAACAGAGTGTCACTGATTTTCGGATCAGTGACATACCTCACTTGTAACAGGCTTTTGAGGTATCAATTCTTGGAATTAGATAGTGATCCTTTTATGGGTGCAAACCTAACTCAAAATCCTAACATTTGGAAAAAAATTCACTTATTTTGGATGAGTAATGAGGGAGTTATGGCCTCTACAAGATAGGTGTATGAATCTGTCTTCACTGGACAGATTGCACCATTTTCTTATAAAATCCATTTAAGTGCCCAAATCAACTCCAAATTCAGTGTTTTCGGACTTTTTAGAAAGCTAACACTCTAAATTAAAGTTTAGAAGCAAAAACCCCAAATTTGGACATGTGGTTTGTGAGTTGTGCAAGCTAGAAGTGAAGTCCATTTTCTGGACAGATTCTAAAATGAAGTAAATACTATTTTAAACCACAAATAATGATCATTAGACATGGTTTTTGATTATAAACCATGTCTTCACTCTTCATTACATGATAAACTAACATATGCATCATGGATTCATTGCAACCAAAATACTCATCCATATGCATGCATGTACAAAATACCCATTTAAGTGATATTATCATCACTAATAAACTCTTAATCATGTGGAATTTGGGAAATTCCATCTTAAGAGTATTTTTATACTAAATTTTTCATTTTAACAACATAGCTAAAAGTTCAATAACACCAAAATTTTGTGATTCAAGATACTCTTCTTACAAAATTCAACATTATGATCAAAAACCCTAAATTTGATAATAACAAAATTTTCTTTGAAAACAAGAATCAAACACTCATTTTATGATATTATATACATCAAATGTAATCCATCTCATCATCAAAAATCCAATTTGTTTAACATTTAGATGTAAATTTTTACTTCTCAAACCCAAAATTCAAAAATGAGAACATGCATAAGAAAATGTAGTTTTTGAGGTTACCTTGAAGATTTGAAATGGAAACTTGATTCTAACTTCAAATTGTTGATGGATTCTAGCTTGGATTTGGTTTTTAAACAAAAAAAATGGAAATGGTGGTGGTGGTGTGGGTTCTTCGGCCGAACAAAGAGAGGAGAGGGAAGAGGAGATGAAAAGTTAATTTTGAAAATGAAGAGTATGGTTTTTAGTTTGGTTTTTAATTGATAAAGATAATTAAAATAGAGTAGGATTAGGACAAGTGTCCTAATGACTCATCACACCATTATAAATTAATTTAACTATTTTTTTTTTTTTATAAAATATTAGCCTAAACCATAAAATATCAGATATATTTGAGAACCGAAATACCCGATTCTCAATATTTGCTAACGAAATTGTCAAATTTGTAAATTTAGCAATGCAAGAGAAATTAACATACTGATTTTTATAGTTTAAGGATTTTGGACTTTTATTCACTTATTTGGCATTTCTGGACAGTGACGGTCAGATGCGGAACTGTTCCGGGTTTTTAACGCAACTTCTAAATTTTTCGGGAAACTTTTATCTTAAAGGCTTTTAATAAAAATCTAAAAGTGACAAAACTTATAAAATAATCTAAGGGTGCTAACCTTAATATTCAGAATTTGACAGGTGTCACATTAGTTCTTCTCTTTTCCAATGTCTTTTGAAATGTAATGGACATTTCTTCAAGCTTTAGGTTCTCCCCCTTTTTGATGAATAGAGAAACGATTTCATCAAAACTCTGAGTAAGAAATGTCTTTCATTTGGAGCCTCTGATCCGTCAATTCACAAGATATTCATCCAGATCTTTGCAAATCCAGACAAAATAATCGTGTAACACCTGAATCAACAAATGAATCAGTTAAAATGTCTGTCAGTAACACTAAGTCACTGTGTATAACAAATACACATTGGAAAGGAACTTTTATGATGTTCACTCTCCCAGGGCTTCCATTCAATCATCGAAATACCACAAAGGTAATTTCTATAAACGTTATGACAAAAAAACAAATTCCTTGTGTGTTCGTGCTTGTGATAGAAAGAATTAAGCACTTGATGATTGCTTATAAGGCTCAATATTGTGTAAACCACTGAGACAACAGTAAGTTAAACACAGACTCAATGTGCATGATGAAGTGCGAAGATAGGGCAGACTTCCTTCTTTTCAATATCCAGATTTTCCAAATGAAAATCAGATAGCAAATGTGTTGGTTCCCCTTTGAAAATGTGAAACACTTTCTATTTGAGAAGAAAATGAGTAGTTGGTGATGTTTGATCAAGAGTTGGTGCAGAGTTCTGATATTCTTTTAACTCTGTTCTCACACCCTCCTGCTTTTAAACATTAAGCTCACTCTAACTAAACTCTCTTTTTCTGTTTGACACACTCATTTCTTTTGACTTCTCACACTCAATCACTATGGATTAACTTCGTGGGTAGAAATCACTGGTTAACGTGATTCCATTGAAGTTCAAGTAAGTCCTAGCACAAAGAAATCATGTTTTCCTATGATACATATGATGCTCAAAATGGTTTAACTATTTCAATTAAAGCACAAAGTAGATCTTGAAAACATTTAAAGTCACACTTCCAAATCATGAAATCAGAATAAGACTTGGGAAGTGGTTTGAACTTTTAAGAACAATGTTTTCAATGAATGAAAGTTATCCTTCTTTCATCCATATATGAGATTAAGATAAAGGATTATACCTTTACGTGCGATCTTACATCTCATGAAGCTAAGCTTAAAGTCATAAACATATGATCTTGTAAGCATCTCTCAAAAACTGAAAAAAGTCTTATGTCATAGTTAAAGCAAATTTCTTCACTTAAATTAAAATGACAAAAAGCAGATAAACAATTTAAAGTACGAGTTCTGATCAGAAATAATCAGAAGTCATTACCTTTTTACTCCCCCTGAAATTATGCATTCAAAAATATGTCAGTTAAAAAGATATGCATTAAAATTTCAGACAAATATGTACTCCCCCTTGAAGGTTGATTTCCTCATTCGAGTATCGGAGTACAATCTCATATCAGCACAGGAGTAAGGTCTTTTGATCACTGAAGTGCGGGTCTTGAACTGCATTATTCAAGATCCATTTAATTTGATATACTTAGAAGCCTTTATCTTGACATTTAAGTCTGGGTTTTGAACTGATTTATGGAAAAGCCTATTTTACATTAATGTCCGGGTCTTGAGTTGATTTACTCAAGAACCATTATTCTCCTACTCCCCCTTGACAGTAAGTGCCTGCAACATAGAATTATCCCTTTTCTTTGGTACCTACTGGTATTTGGGTCCATGAGTGTTAGTTGCAGTTCTTATGGGGGTAATTGAGTAAGAACCATACCAGTAATGGTCACTCGTCTTATGAACAGGATCATGTGTACGACAATAAGAACAATAGAATTTCTTACCTGACAAACTGATTAATTTATCTCTCGTGTAGACAAAATCAGGTTTACCTTTATGCGCATTTTTCTTCTTGGCATTAGGCGTATGTACACATGAGTTTTTACATTTCAGCTCATATTTCTTCTTTGCTTCAACTGGTTTCCTGTTCCAGACCAGTTCAGCTTCTTTGTAGTTGTTTCTCCTTCTTTGATGTGTACTTGAACCATCTGTATTTCTATCAAAGAAAAAGTTAGAATTACGAATTTGATCAGAAGATTTAACTGACCTTTTTGAAGAAACAGGTTTGAATGTTGAACTTGCAGCTGACTTGAATGAGCATTCTGAATCAGCTGAATCAGCTGAATCATCTCCAGGTGAGTGGAAAATTGACTCTGGAGTCTTGTGCTCAGTCACCACCACCATTGAAATAATCTTTTCAAGCTCGTTAACCTTTGAAGAATAAACGTTTCTTTCTTTGACAAGAAGGTCAATCTTCGTCTCAAGATCTGACTTCTTTTTCTTCTCTTTCTGTGCCCTTTTGGAAAGTTCAGATAGTTTTGCATTAAGCTTTCTAATTGCAGCTTTAAAGGTGCTTCTCTCTTCTTCAAATCCCTTCTTAGCATCCTTTCTTCTATCTGATATCTCTTTTAAGAATCCAATGTTCTTCTGATCAAATGCCTTCTTCTCTTTGGCAAACTGATCTATTTCTAAAATGATTACTTTCTCAAAGTTACTAACTTGTTGAGAAAGCTTTATACTTTTAAGTTCAATCACCTTCTTCTCCTCAATACTCTTCTTGGAAAAGTCTAAGAAACTTCTTCTCAAACTCTGATATTTTCTTTTGAAGATTAGCAATTGTACTCTCCAAATCCTTTGATTTCTTCTCATTCATCTCAACAGACTCTTGCTTCTGTATTTGAGCTTCCAAATCAGAAATCATTCTTTTTAGCGTAGAGTTCTCAGCTGCCCAATTCCTAACTCTTGACTTATTTTCAAACTGATCCCACAATAGGTTTGCTGTAGTCTCTTTGATATTTAAATGAATAGAAATCTCATCTGAAATTCCTTCCAATAGGAAAGATCGAGCTAAGGTGTCAGCATCATATCTCTTTCTTTACTCGTCTGAGTACATATCAAGAGGTACTTTAAGCAGTTTTTCTTCTTTTTCTCCATTCTCCATGCTAATAGTAAAAACTCTCCTTGGGACTGTCATACTCCCTTGCTGTAGAAATATTCTAATAAAATCCCTTAATTTTTGTCTATCTATGAAGATCATGAACCGATCTTTCCACTGCTCATACTCTCCCTGAAGAGTACTGGTGGCTTTGTTTTAGTTCCGATAGCTAGAATTTCTCTGGATGACATCCTGTTTGTTAAGAGAACTTGACAGATATGATCGTTAATCAAAATAAAATCAGATAAAGTTCATAAATAAAATTTCCAAATTTAACCAAGTTTGAACTGGCGCAAAAAGCACAATTTGCGCTACTTGAAGGTGGTGCAAAAGTCAAACTTTGCGTGTGAAGAAGTTGTCGCAAAAGGGGTTTTGCGCGAGAAGCGGGTCGCACAAACTGGAAGGTTTGCACGAGACGTGTATGGCGCAAAGCAAACTTTTCGTGAGAAGTGGGTCGCGCGAAAGAAGATTTGCGCGAGAGGTGGGTGGAGCGAAAGAGTTTTGCGTGAGCAGTTGGTAGCGTGTAAGAAACTTTGCGCGAGTAGTTAATGGCGCGAACTGAGGTTTTGCGCTAGTAGTTGATCGCGTGAAAGGACGTTTTGCGCGACGTGTTGATGGCGCAAATCTGACTATGAACTGGCGCGAATTTGAACTTTGCGCTAGTTCGTCCCTGTTCTTCGAAAATCAATCTGATTTGCTCAAATAACCTTGATTTTCAACAATTAGCAGTCCCAAATTCTAACAAATTGACCTCTAACACTTCTAGAACAGATTGTAACCACTTGATCTCGAAAACAAACACTTTTTGAAATTTAAAACAATGGAACAGTGACGTTCTCAAAGTCGACTTTTAGACACAAAAATCACAAAATTGAACTCGATTTAAGTGTTATTCTGAAATTAAACAATACCACAACGATCTAATACACTTATTGATCAAAACCTGATCGATTTCAACACCTAAAACACACTAAAACTCGAAAAAGATTTTTGAGATGAAGAACACAGAGTCGAGTTTTAAAACTTGATTTGAATCTGTTTTTCAGGCTCTGATACCAATTGTCGGTCCACAGTAATATCAAGTTCTTATCAAAACAACAACATATATGATTACCAACCTGTTTGATTAATAATCAATGGATTATAAGGATTGATGTTTGTTCGGTTTAAAGCTCTCGATGTTCTCTCTAATTTACACCGTTAGTGTGTGTGTTGTGTGATCTGATATCTAAGTTTTTTTTCTAACACACTTACATAATATCTAAAACAAAAACTAATATCTAAATAAAACTAATATCTAAACTAATATCTAGATATTTAGGAATATTAATAAAATACTAAAAACAATACTTTGCCATTTTATTACAAACGACATTAGACTTAAATTAAGAGTTGACTTTCCGGCATTAGCTTCATATTGGATGATCTTGAATCCAATAGATTTGTGCGCTAACAGAGAGAGAGGGGAGAGAGAGAGAATATTGAGAGAGGGGGGATACAGAGAGGAGAGAAAGGAAAGAGAGAGGAGAGAGGGAGGAGAGAGGGAGGAGAGAGAGAGGAGAGAGAAAGGAAAGAGAGAGGAGAGAGAGGGAGGAGAGAGAGAGCGAGAGAGAGTTGGTGTCTGCTGATAATCAATATATGAGTAGGGTTTAGTTTGAGGTAAAGGATAACTTTGGAATTATCAAAATAAGAGATTTCATTCCATTGAAATTCTTGGGTTTTATATTGGAATGTTGTGGAATTTATTGGAATTCAATGATTCCATCCATTTAAAACCTTCAACCAAACAAGAGAATGGAATCTGTTCAAAGGATTTTCAACATTCCAATTCCACCAGATTCCATCACAGTCTGCGAACCAAACGCCTCTTAAGTTTACAAGACTAAGAATATGTGTCCTATGTAATAAGTTGTTAGAACAAATTTAGATTACCTAACAAGTTTTTGTAAGAGATAAAGATAAACCAAGGCGTCCACCACCATTCCCAATGACGACGACTCGAAAACTCTGTTGGTTGTCATCAACCTTAACAATATCCTCAAGCTAACCACTACAAATTACTTATCCTAGAAGCTCCAGATCGAAGCCACCCTCATCGGATATGGCCTCTTCAAATTTCTGGATGGTTTGTGCCTAACACTATCCACCACCATCACTTCTGATTCAAAAACCGCCACAAATCCAGTTCATGCAACTTGGATTCGGCAAGACAAACTCCTTTTTGTCACTCTCATTGGCACCTTGGATCCCACTCTTTTTCCTCTAATATCGCGATCTGAAACTTGCAAAGCAGGTTTGGATACTCTTGCCAACACTTTTGCCAAACAATCATGAGGTCATCTTAAATCTGTGCGAGCGCATTTGAAGGTCATTACCAAAGGGTCTCAAACAATCACAGAATACATGAATGTTGTCAAAATATGCACAAATCAACTAGCCATCCTTAACCACAAGGCTTGTGGCATACTGGTTAAGGTCTGTGGGGGATGTGGTGGGATATCCCATCCACCCCGTGTCCGAATCCAGGCGTACGCAACCTCTGGCCACTGGGGTTATCCAGGGATGTCGCTTTAATAGTCAAATATTTCCAGGGATTAGTCTAGGTTGTGCCTAGGATACCTTTTCAAAAAAAATAGCCATCCTTGGTGAACCCATGAATCCTGAAGTTATCATCGACAAAGTTCTTGAAAATCTTGACTCCAACTATCAAAGAGTTATCGATGTTGTCCATGCTCGGGATACACCCATTAGTTTTGATGAACTCCATGAGAAATTGTTGAATAGAGAACTTGCAATAAAATCTCAACCTACTCCCGTACACTGCCTGCTTCTGTCCACACAACCACCACTCGTTACTCTTACCCACCACCAAATAATACCTACCATAACCCCTCACAAACCACCCATCGGTCACAACAATTCTCCAAAAACAATCACAAACGTTCTAACAATACCAATACGATCGGGTACCAAGGCAAATGTCAATGGTGCCATGCCTACGGCCACTCTCTTCAACGCTGCCCAGTGTTCCAGCAACGTTTCCCTACTGTCCGTCCACTACATCGGCCCACCTCCAACCCGTCCACTCTCCCGTCCACCAATCAGCCTATCCCCCATGCTTTTGTTTCTACTGTTGTACCATCCAATCCATCCTCGTCGTGGCTCCTTGACACAGATGCCTCGCACCATGTCACTCATGACCTAAACAATCTCGCCCTTCATCATCCTTATGATGGCTCGGAAGTAATAATCATTGGCAATGGTCAAGGGTGCCTATCACACATACCGGTTCTCTTTCTCTTCACACTTCCTCTAACTCTTTATCTATGTTTAATGTTCTTTGTGCTCCTTCTATGACATGCAATATTATTTCCATCTCTCAATTATGTTATGATAATAATCTTCTAATTAAATTTTCTTGTGATTCTTTTGTTGTAAAGGATCGTCTTACGGGGGCACATCTTCTCAAAGGTTCAACTAAGCATGGCATTTATGAATGGTTGTCCTCTTCTCCTATCCTAGCGTTCTCCAGTGTCAAAGCATCAACAATAAATTTTGTTAGAGCACATATTTGTTGGATGCAAGATCATAAAGAATGAAGATTAAAGTAAATCAAGTCAAAGCCTCAAAGTCAACTCTCAAGCAAGAATGTTAAAGTCTTTGTAATAAAAGTCAAAGTCAAAGTAGTTGTATTTGTTTTTCTATGTGTCTGTTTGTAGGTGACAGGCCCTTTTGTGTACCTTAGGGTGAGACAGATAATACCAAAAAGCAAGTATACAAATTGGTACTATATCGCCTTGCAAGTAATAAAATGGTAAAGATACCAGATATCGTCCCACAGAGATTGGACTAAAAAGTGCGTTAAAAGTATAATGAAAGATGAGATTTCAGATGACGAATTTGAAGCAATATTTTGGAAGGTTGGTTAACACAACTCTAAATAACAAGAATAAAAGAGAATCAAGGGTGTAAGACATTTGATGGTATATGAATCCAAAATCCAGCAGGTCAATGCTACAGCACTGTCATAGCATGATGCTATTTGAATGCTGCAGCATGCTTCTGACTATAACTAGTTTTATTATTGATTTCAAGACATGTTCCTCTCGGACTCTCACCATCCCATTATTCCATTAGCCATAAACAGTCTCATCTCTGAGCAAAGTTCAAGATAAGGGAATGATGGGAATGGAGTTCTCAAAATATACGGCAAAACAAATTCTCTTTGTTAAAAGTTCTCTTTCGACATAACCCCCGTACCTCCCAAGTTGATGTATTCCAAATAGCTTATCTCTAAGTCTATTCTATTTTAACCCTTTGAAAAAGTGACAACTTATCAAGAATGGATCATTTTAAATGACACAAGTAACAACTCTCGTTGCAAGTAACTCTTTCGATATTACCTCTAATGTCACTAAATTGACGTGCTATTCAATGGCCTATCTCTAGGTTCATGACACTATTACACTATCAAAATAATCATTTTGTCAAAAAGTTTTGTTATCTTGATAAAACTTGAGTTGGAATAATAAAATTTCGTTAAAGTCACAAAAACCTACTTTCTTTTAGACCCACATAACCACCCATTGCCTCACACCCAAGCTAAGAGGATTAGCTACTCATTACAATAAAGAAATAAAAACAACTACTAAGAATTACAAAGATAAACATAATGTAAATTACTCTTGAAAGATAAATGACTTGAAAGTATATAAATATATATATAAGTTGCAAAAAATGTAAAGACGAGAATGTAAATTACAAGGAAATGGAAATGACAAGAAAGTAAACTTGAAGACAAATACAATGAATTTTAACTACTAAAATCTAAAACAAAAGAGTAAAGGAAAGGCTAGAGATGCAAGATGAAGAAAGAAAATACAACCAAATGAAAAGTGCAGGTGGGTATTGTTTCAATGCTGCAAGCATTCATATTCAAGAACAAAGATTATATGAAGATGATGAGGAACACGATGAACATGTATGACTTCTGGAAATTAAAAGGACAGGGGACTGGAATGGGACCAATTCGTGAGCTAGACAGAAAATGAACGGATTACACTAAGCATAACAAGATGAAAAGCTTGAAAGAAAATATGAAGAGCAAGATGAAGAACTTAAAGATTACTTCTTGCAATTAAAGAGATAAAAAGGATGATTTAGGATCAATCCCCAACCTAGCTACCGATCAGATACTTGAACATGAAGAAACATAAACTAGGATGATGTAGAGAGATGTCCCTTTATGAGCAACTAAGCCTTCCTTTTATAGACAAGAGGAGTGACAAAGTTGTTATTAAGGGGAATCTAATTGTACTTAAGCTAGTCTATTGCCAACTAAGGCTACAAAAGCTAGTTTCATCTTAACTAAACTATTACAAACCAGATAAATTAGTGTTTAGAGGTTACAAAAGATCAGTTCCATGCCAAAAACTCATATTAGCCTTTATCATCTTCGATTCTTTCATCCAAAACCATCAACTCCATGTTGTACTGATGCTGCAGCATGCCCTGTTTCCGAATAGATTTCCAAAAGATAACCAAATTAGCCTACAATCTTAGTAGAACAAGCAAACCACACAAATTCAGCTCCAATACACAATAAATGGAAAAACAAGGTAGAAAATGACTCAAACTGGGATTTGGAAGTGAAAAATTCTATCTAAAAGACTAAAAGAAATGTGCTTAAGTACTCAAAATTGAGTACTTATCACCACCCCAAACTAAAAACTTTGCTTGTCCCCAAGCAATACAAAGAACAAAAGAAAATACATTAAATGTGAAAGTTTTGCATTGGAATACATTAGGTGTATTTCATGAGTTTGAGCATGCCAAGTCTACATCATATAGCCTTTCATAAATCCAAAGTAACCAACAATCTCATCCTAGATGCTTTAACATGAACCATATGCTAGCCTTATATTCTTTTTGTTATGGACACACATCCTACATCACACCTTTTTCATGGCTTTGAGTGTATGGGTTTCTCTCTTTTGGCTCTTTCTTTCCTCATCATGCCTTTTCTCACACATGTATCAACACTTGAAAATTTTCAAATTTTGTGCATTTTCTGTTGGATACATACACCAGCCCCTATGGGACTTTTATGGTGTTGAATTGCCATTTTTCATGGCTTTTCTTATGCCATATTAGACACCCCCCACCCCAAACTAAGAATTCTGCAATGTCCTCATTGTAGGAGAGAAAGGTGTTGATTTTTGACAATTGGGTGGCTATGGTGCAAGAAAAGGATGAATACCAATTATATGAGTGTGAAATGTGTAGAACATGGTCCAAATTGTGTCCCAAGCAACTATCAGGCTAGTTCTATCATGCATGACTTCTAACAATGAGATGTGGACTCATGAAATTATTATGGATATACAATTCAACCAATCATATCAGAACATGATCCAATGCAAATAAGAAAACCTATAAAGTATAAAAACTTATCCCATCCTAAAAACTAAAAATAACCATACATGGAGAAAAAAGGGTGTGATTTAAACCTCTCCTACTCAGGTTGAGTAGGCTGTGTGTGGCCAACAGGGGCTGCAAGTGATGCTGCTATGAGGCTGGATGCTGCAGCACCAATGTGGGCACTTCCTTTTGCTTTCAACTTTGCCTTCAGACCTGCTATCTCTGTCTTCTGCCTTTTCACCAACTTGTTCAGCTTCTTTACTTCTGAATTCTCCTCCTCTTGATCCCTTCTTTCTCTGCAATCAACCATGAACTGTACCTCTACCTTGAGATCTTCCAGTTTTTCCAAAAACTCAGTCCTTTGTTGCAGGAGTGTGTCCATCAGATTGTTGTTTTGAGCTAACATTTCCAGCATCATTCCCACCATCTCATTTGCCCCAATACCTTTCTCTTTCTGTCTCTTAGCCTCTTCACTGCCTTCATGTCCATCTGGTGTCTTTCTCTCTGTTCCTTCACAATCAGATCATCAATGTACCTAGGCACACCCATCTCAGTCAGTAGTTGGGTCAACATTCCAGGGAAGTAAAATTTTCCCCTTGATTTTGATCTTGGTAGAGCACTCCCTTATGCTTTTCATGATGATCCTTCCAAAGTTGATGGTTTTACCTGTTACAAGGCAATACAGTAAAAGCATTCTTTCTACAGTGATGAAAGTGTCATGAGAGGTTGGTGAGATGGTATGCCTCACAAAGTTGATCCAGACATTGGAGTCAGCTGTGAGGTTGGAAGCTCTGAAGGTCCTTAGCATGAGATTTGTGTGGCTTTCCTAAGTGGTTTTAGGTTTTCCCAGGACTGCAACAACTTCAGCAAGGTAATTAACAGTGGCCTTATGCACAAGTGCATAATATTCTGTTTTCTTTGGTGGGTTTAGTCCTAGGAACTGGTTGATCCTTTTGGCAGTGAGGTTGACAGTGGTTCCTCTAACTTGAATCTTTAAGGCTGAAGTCACAGACATCTCACAGTAGAACTTTCTAATAAGGGTGAGATTGTAGGAGGTATACACATGACACAGCTTGCTGAGACCTTGGGTGTCAACCACCTGCCTAATGAAATGGAATTCCCTCATACTGTGCTCATCTATTCCTTTCTCAGGGAACCCAATCTCAGTCTGAAATTTAGGCCACATTTTTGCTGCAGCCTTGGAACTGAACCTATTGTGAGGTGAGATTGGCCTTGGTGGGAGAGGTATAGCAGGTTTCTCACTTCTCTCTTTCCTTCTCACAGATTGCTCATGCTGCAAGGATGCTGCAGCATAGCAGTTGGTGTCACTAGGTTTGGTTCCAGATGGTTCTCCCTCAGTCAACACTCTCTTAGTCCTCTTACTCTTTCTGGACCCTTCCCTAATGGTCTTCTTGGCATGGACTTTTCCTAACCCTTTTCTCTTCCTAGTTGGCTTAGTTACAATAGGCTCATCTTCCTCAGTCCACGTGACATTAGTTTGAGGTAACTCTACAAATAGGTCCGCTGTTCTTTCGTCCCTTTCTACCTCCATTTGTGTCTCTAGATTCTCAAATAAGTTGCCCTCACTTCTCTCTGTTTCTTTTTCAACAGGGGGTTCCTCAAGAATCACAACCTCCTCAGTGGGATTTTCAACAGAGACCAAAATCTCTTTACCCTTGAGAACATCAGCGGGGGTGTTCACCTCATTGGCCGTAGGGTTTAATGGTCCAAAAGATCCATCGAACTCATACCTTTTAAAATGCCCAAGATCAATTTTTGTGGAAGAAATGGGTATGTCAGAGTCATCCTCTGAACAAGAAGTCAAAGACCCATCAACCAAGGATTTGTGAACAGTAGGCAATACCTGAGATTCTTCCATAGCAATGAACTTAGGATGAGCAATGATATCAAGAAGGTTCCTTGTCGAATCCTCCCCTGTTGAGATTGGCTTTGTCGAACTTTCACCTTTATCGGCCACAGAGGTGTTATCGACCTCTGTGTCTTTGGTGAGTGGAGAAAGGATGTGGAGGAATGGAAATGCTCGAACCTGTAGAGAAATGGAGTTATCCTCAAAGACCACTCGTGATTGAGGCGTATTAGTGCTTGGAGTCTGATCAACTGCCCTAGTTCGCGGGCTTCTTCTTCTTTCGGCACTAGTAGGGTTTCGAACCATGGCTCTCTTAACCCTAGCCATTGTTACAGATTGAATGCAGAGAAAGGGGAGGAAGATGGTGGTTTTTGAGAGGTGTTCGGCTTGAGAGGGAAGAAACAGGGAGTGAGGAGAGTGGGAATGAAAGTGAGAGAGAGGAAACGGTTATATCATAAAAGAGGGTTTTTGGAAGATGAAAAGACAAAAAGGTGATAGGATGGTGTCCTTATCTGATTAATTTGGAAGATGCAAGCTATAAAATGGGTAATGACCTTTGGGTTTTTAAGGTGAGGTACACAAAAGGCATCTTTTGGAGCCTTCCTAATCATTGTTGCTATAAATTAGATAAAAAATAGCCAAAAATATGATGTCACCTAGTGTACTTTTCTTAAACAAACCCAAAAAAAAATGCTTCTGATATATTCCCCAAATTCTCAGCCGGACATTCCCTTTTTCTTTTGAAGACTCAGATCTTTGGTGCTGTAGCATTGGAATAGCATCCTCTTGTTTCCTCCTTTTTCCTAAATTAAGGCTGCACACTAACAAACAAATTATACTAGATTAACAGAGAAAATTACTAAATTAATTAAACATAAATTATTTACACAGATTGTGGAACTTTAAGATAGTTCCCATCTTTGGTTGAAGCTTTTTAGCATAGAGTGACCATCTCCATAGAGCCATGCTATGGAGATGCTACAGCATCATGATATAGCTTTACTCTATGGCCATTGACCTTGAACACACTATTGTTTTCCGGATTGACTAAGTCGACAGCCCCATATGGATATACTTTATGGATGAGAAATGGGCATAACCATCTTGACTTATGTTTACCTGGAAACAACTTCAGCCTAGAATTGAACAAAAGACATTTTTGGCCTGCTTTCAACTCTCTCATGCCTGATCCTATTATCATGCCATTTTTTTGTGTTTTCTTTGTACAACTTGGCATTCTCATAGGACATGTTTCTATGTTCCTCTAACTCACAGAGTTGCAACTTTCTCTTGTTTCCAGCCTCACCTAAGTTCAAGTTCAATTCTTTTATAGCCCAATATGCTTTATGTTCAAGTTCCAAAAGGAGATGACAGGCCTTTCCAAAGACTAGCTTGTATGGAGACATACCCAAAGGTGTTTTAAAAGCAGTTCTGTATGCCCATAAAGCATCATCTAATTTAAAAGACCAGTCTTTTATGTTCGGTTTAACAACTTTTTCAAGAATCCCTTTTATTTCCCTGTTTGAGAGCTCAGCCAAACCATTGGTTTGTGGGTGGTATGCAGTGGCAACCTTGTGTTTCACATGATATTTCTCAAGAACTTTACTCAACAAATTGTTTATAAAGTGGGTACCCTCATCACTAATTAGTGCCCGGGGGGTACCAAACCTTGTAAAAATCTGCTTTTGTAAAAACTTTACAACAGTTTTAGCATCATTAGAAACACATGCCATTGCTTCTACCCATTTTGAAACATAATCAACAACAACTAAGATATATTGACAATTGTTTGAAGGGGGAAAAGGTCCCATAAAATCTATTCCCCAAACATCAAATAACTCAACTTCCAAGATCCCATTCAAAGGCATTTCATTTTTCTGAGAAATGGAACCACTTCTCTGGCATTCATTACATCTTTGAACAAAATTATGGGAATCTTTAAAGAGAGTTGGCCAATAAAATCCTGATTGAAGCACTTTAGCTGCTGTTCTTTGGCCTCCGAAATGTCCTCCATAAGCTGATTGATGGCAATGTTGTAGAATTGCTGCAGTTTCAGTTTCTGGGATACACCTTCTCAACAATTGATCTGTACCAAGTTTAAACAGAAAAGGGTCATCCCACAAGTAAAATTTGCAATCATGGAGAAATTTCTTAAGCATGTGATGAGTATAATCATAAGGTATGATTCCACAAGCCAAATAATTTGCTATGTCAGCAAACCATGGAAGTTGTGTCTGCACCATAAGAATCTTTTCATCTGGAAAAGTCTCTACAATGTCTCCTTCTTTCCTACTTTCAACCTGTTTTTCTAACCTGGATAAATGGTCAGCCACTTGGTTCTCAGTCCCCTTCCTATCAATAATCTCTAAGTCAAACTCTTGCAACAACAAAACCCATCTTATCAGCCTAGGTTTAGCATCTTTCTTTGATATCAAATATTTAATGGCAGCATGGTCAGTATGTACAATGACTTTTGCTCCCATCAAATATGATCTAAACCTTTCAAATGCAAACACCACAGCCAATAATTCTTTCTCAGTTGTTGTGTAATTAATTTGAGCTTCATTTAGGGTTTTGCTTGCATAGTGGATGGAATGAAAAAATTTCTCTTTTCTTTGACCTAACACAGCACCAACTGCCCAGTCACTTGCATCACACATGATCTCAAAAGGTTTGTCCCATTCAGGAGCAACAACTATGGGTGCAGTTACCAAAGCTTTCTTTAAAGTATTGAATGCATTTCTACATTCATCATTGAAATCAAACTTTTGGTCATGCTGTAATAATAGACATAAAGGTTTTGAAATTTTTGAAAAGTCTTTTATAAACCGTCTATAAAATCCAGCATGGCCAAGAAAGCTCCTGATACCTTTAACAGTTGTTGGTTCAGGTAGTTTTTCAATTACTTCAAGTTTAGCTTTGTCTACCTCAACTCCTCTTTTTGAAATTAAATGACCAAGGACAATCCCTTATGTTACCATGAAATGACATTTTTCCCAATTAAGGACCAGGTCGGTCTCCTAACATCTTTTAATACTTTGCTTTAAATTATCCAAAAACTGATCAAAAGATGAACCATAAACAGAAAAATCATCCATAAATATTTCAATGGATTTTTCAAGCATATCAGAAAATATGGACATCATGCATCTCTGAAAAGTAGAAGGAGCATTGCAAAGTCCAAAAGGCATCCTTCTGAAGACAAAGGTGCCATAAGGACAAGTGAAGGTAGTCTTGTCTTGGTCTTCTGGTGCTATGGCTATCTGGTTGTATCCTGAGTATCTATCCAAGAAGCAGTAGTACTCTTTTCCAGCCAACCTGTCTAACATTTGATCAACAAAAGGTAAGGGAAAATGGTCCTTTTGAGTAGCCTTGTTCAGCCTACTGTAGTCCATGCAAATTCTCCATCCGGAGACTATTCTGGTAGGGATGAGTTCATTCTTGTCATTGGAAATGACAGTGATCCCTCCCTTCTTAGGTACACACTGGACTGGACTAACCCAAGAACTACTAGCTATTGGGAAAATAATTCCTGCATCTAACCATTTCAAAATTTCCTTTTTCACTACCTCTTTCATGACAGGGTTTAGTCTTCTTTGTGGCTCTATGGAAGTGAAGTTCTTGTCTTCTAAGATGATCTTATGTTGACAAATAGAGGGACTAATCCCTTTAAGGTCAGCAATAGTCCATCCTATGGCTTTTGTGTGCAACTTCAACATATCTACTAATTTCTTTTCTTGATGCAATTCTAGGGTGGCAGAAATAATGACTGGCAATTTGTCTTTTTCTCCTAGAAAGGCATACTTCAAGTGGGATGGGAGTTGTTTCAACTCCAGGTCAGGTGGTGAGATTATTGATGGAGTAAATGACTTTTGTTCATTACTTTCCAGCAGCTCAAATGCTACAGCATCCAAAGGGACAGACTCTTTCTCCAAGGTCTTATCAACATCATCATCGTCATATTCCTTGTCTAAGTCTTCTAAGGTTAGGTCTTCCTCATCCTCCTCTTCTATCCTACAAACTTGTTTGACTCCCTCCTCATGACACAATTCCTCAATGACACCTAGGCTTGAGCAGTCTTCTAGATCACTAGGGTATTTCAAAGAATTGAAGACATTGAATGTGACTTTTTGGTCTTGTAGTCTCATGGTCAACTCACCCTTCTGGACATCTATTAAAGTTCTACCAGTAGCTAAGAAAGGTCTTCCCAAAAGTATGGGAATATCCTTGTCAGCCTCAAAGTTTAAAATGATAAAGTCAGCTGGAAAAATGAATTTCTCAACCTGTACTAACACATCTTCAATCTTACCCTTGGGATATGCAATGGTCTTATCAGCTAGAATGAGTGTGACTGTGGTAGGTCTGGCCTCTCCTATGCCTAATCTTTTGAAAATGGACAATGGCATAAGGTTGACACTAGCACCTAAATCACACAGTGCCTTCCCAACCTCTTTCCCACCTATGGAGCAAGGAATGGTAAAACTCCCTGGATCTTTTTGCTTAGGGGGAATTTTTTTGGTCAAGAGAGCACTGCAACCTTCAGTGAGGGCAACAGTCTCATATTCATTCAACTTTTTTTTCTTGCTCAATATGTCTTTTAAAAACTTGGCATAACTGGGCATCTGCTCAATTGCTTCAACAAGAGGTATGTTGATATGCAATGCTTTGAAAACATCCAAAAATTTCTTGAATTGCAATTCCTCCTTCTCATTCCTTAACCTTTGGGGGTAAGGAATGTAAGGGGGAACTGGTTTGATAACAACTTGGTTTGATTGTTTTGAGCAAGATGGATCCAGTATGCTTTTGGTCTTGGTGTCATTAGGTGAAATCACAACTGTGGTCTTTGGATTAGTCAAAGGTGGACTTGAACTTGTGATCTTAGGATCTTGATTTTCTACTTGAACTTCTGGTATTGGAATTACAAGAATCTATGGATCAGGAATGGACTTGGATATTTTTTCAGAATCTGTTTTGGTTGTTGGTCCAGATTCCTTTTCCACAGATTCAGGTAATTCTTTACCACTCCTAAGTGTGACAGCTTTCACATGTTCTTTTCCAGGAGCCTTGGGTATTTCTGTATTACTAGGCAAAGTGCTTGAGGCTATGTTGTTCTGGTTAAGTGCAATTTGACTGACTTGTGTTTCCAAACTCCGGAGAGCTGCTTGTGTCTGACTCATGAATCCTCTCATCATTGCTTCAAGAGAGAGATTTGAGTCATCATGTGGAGGTGTATGATGTTGGTTTTGAAAAGGTGGTTGAGTGTGCTGATTGTGTTGAAAACCTTGATTACGATTATTCTGATGATGATTACTTTGAAAATTTCCCTTATCTGGTTTTGAGAGCTACTTGCTTGATTTTGAAAATTGGAGTTCCCTTGATGCTTTGGTGCTGGTGGATTCAAACATGGACTGTTCCAACAGAAGTTTAGGTGTTGTTTCCAGCTTGCATTGTAATGGTTGGAGTAGGGAGCAGGTCTGTTTTGAACAAAATTTACAGATTCAGAATTATGTGGACAGTGTTCATAGGAATGTTCTCCACCACAACACACATATTGCACAGAAAGAACTGCTAAAGCAGGTGTAGGGACAGTCGGCTGTGCTCCTTGACCAGCAGTTATATTTTTAAGCATGTTGGTCATGGAGGCAAGCTGAGCTGTCAATGCAGTATATGCATCCACATCATGCATTCCAGTAGTTTTCCTTTGAGTTTGGGCCCTTGGATCAGCCCAATGTCCATTGTTTGTTGAAATCTTTTCAAGAATCTCATACCCGGCATTGTAGGTATTGGATGTAAAAGCCCCTACTGAAGTCGCATCGAGCATTTGTTTTACATTGGGAACAAGCCCATTGTAAAATGTCTCGAGTTGAATACAGTAGGGAATGCCATGATGAGGGCATTTTCTCAACATTTTTTTAAATCTTTCCTACGCATCCGGAATAGCCTCATCATCCATTTGTTTAAACATGCAAATCTCATTTCTGGATTTAGCATTCCGGGTAGGTGGAAAATATTTTCGCAAAAATTTCTCAGCCATATCACTCCATGATGGTACTGAACCTGGTGCTAATGAATTGAACCAAACTTTTGCCCGGTCCCTTAAAGAAAATGGGAATAGAGTGAGCCTTAAGGCATCAGCAGATACTCCAGGGATTAGAAAAACATCGGTGATTTCCATAAAAGATTTTAAATGTGAATGTGGATCTTCCGATGGCATTCCGGAAAATTGACCATTGGCTTGCAACATGTGAAACATGATGGGTTTTGGTTCAAAATGTAAAGTTTCTAATTGTGGCCTAACAATCCCAGAATTCAATTGCTCAAAATTAGGAATTGCATAGTCCATAATTCTTCCATCTTTTGAGTTTGCAAGATCAATGATGTTTTGTGGTTCAACATTACCAACAGATCCGGCATCATCTTCTTCCTCATTATGATTTTGGTGATTTTGAAACTGATGAGGTGGAGGAATTCCAAAAATTGGTTGATTATTTGTAAAAATTGGTGGCGGCCTGATTTGATGCACTAAAGGTGGTCTCATTTGATTTTCCAAAGGTGGCGGTTGATTTTCCAAAAGTGGTGGTCTAAGATGCATGTTTTCAAAGCCCGGGGAAGGACCATCCATATTGAGAGGATTTATGTTTTGAAAAGTTCTTTGAATTCTCCTTCTTTGACGGAAGGTTCTCTCAATATCTAGATCTAGATCGAAAAGTTCCCCGCGTTGTATTCTTGGCATGCACCACTTTTAAAAATCTTTTGAAACTCCCAAAGGTGGTAGAAAAACCAAATCTTTTAAAACACTTTTGACTTGCCAATCCCCGGCAACGGCGCCAAAAACTTGACAGGCCCTTTTGTGTACCTTAGGGTGAGACAGATAATACCAAAAAGCAAGTATACAAATTGGTACTATGTCGCCTTGCAAGTAATAAAATGGTAAAGATACCAGATATCGTCCCACAGAGATTGGACTAAAAAGTGTGTTAAAAGTATAATGAAAGATGAGATTTCAGATGACGAATTTGAAGCAATATTTTGAAAGGTTGGTTAACACAACTCTCAAAATAACAAGAATAAAAGAGAAGCAAGGGTGTAAGACTTTTGATGGTATATGAATCCAAAATCCAGCAGGTCAATGCTACAGCACTGTCATAGCATGATGCTATTTGAATGTTGCAGCATGCTTCTAACTATAACTAGTTTTATTATCGATTTCAAGACACGTTCCTCTCGGACTCTCACCATCCCATTATTCCATTAGACATAAACAGTCTCATCTCTGAGCAAAGTTCAAGATAAGGGAATGATGGGAATGGAGTTCTCAAAATATACGGTAAAACAAATTCTCTTTGTTAAAAGTTACTCTTTCTACATAACCCCCGTACCTCCCAAGTTGATGTATTCCAAATAGCTTATCTCTAAGTCTATTCTATTTTAACCCTTTGAAAAAGTGACAACTTATCAAGAATGGATCATTTTAAAAGACACAAGTAACAACTCTCGTTGCAAGTAACTCTTTCGATATTACCTCTCATGTCACTAAATTGACGTGCTATTCAATGGCCTATCTCTAGGTTCATGACACTATTACACTATCAAAATAATCATTTTGTCAAAGAGTTTTCTTATCTTGATAAAACTTGAGTTGGAATAATAAAATTTCGTTAAAGTCACAAGAACCTACTTTCTTTTAGATCCACATAACCACCCTTTGTCTCACACCCAAGCTAAGAGGATTAGCTACTCATTACAATAAAAAAATAAAAACAACTACTAAGAATTACAAAGATAAACATAATGTAAATTGCTCTTGAAAGATAAATGACTTGAAAGTATATAAATATATATATATATATATATATATATAAGTTGCAAAAAATGTAAAGACGAGAATGTAAATTACAAGGAAATGGAAATGACAAGAAAATAAACTTGAAGACAAATACAATGAATTTTAACTACTAAAATCTAAAACAAAAGAGTAAAGGAAAGACTAGAGATGCAAGATGAAGAAAGAAAATACAACCAAATGAAAAGTGCAGGTGGGTGCTGTTTCAATGCTGCAAGCATTCATATTCAAGAACAAAGATTATATGAAGATGATGAGGAATACGATGAACATGTATGACTTCTAAAAATTAAAAGGACAAGGGACTGGAATGGGACCAATTCGTGAGCTAGACAGAAAATGAACGGATTACACTAAGCATAACAAGATGAAAAGCTTGAAAGAAAATATGAAGAGCAAGATGAAGAACTTAAAGATTACTTCTTGGAATTAAAGAGATTAAAAGGATGGTTTAGGATCAATCCCCAAGCTTGCTACCGATCAGATGCTTAAACATGAAAAAACATAAACTAGGATGATGTAGAGAGATGTCCCCTTATGAGAAACTAAGCCTTCCTTTTATAGACAAGAGGAGTGGCAAAGTTGTTATTAAGGGGAATCTAATTGTACTTAAGCTAGTCTATTGCCAACTAAGGCTACAAAAGCTAGTTCCATCTTAACTAAACTATTACAAACCAGATAAATTAGTGTTTAGAGGTTACAAAAGATCAGTTCCATGCCAAAAACTCATATTAGCCTTTATCATCTTCGATTCTTTCATCCAAAACCATCAACTCCATGTTGTACTGATGCTGCAGCATGCCCTGTTTCCAAATAGATTTCCAAAAGATAACCAAATTAGCCTACAATCTTAATAGAACAAGCAAACCACACAAATTCAGCTCCAAGACACAATAAATGGAAAAATAAGGTAGAAAATGACTCAAAGTGGGATTTGGAAGTGAAAATTTCTATTTAAAAGACTAAAAGAAATGTGCTTAAGTACTCAAAATTGAGTACTTATCAGTAGGTGATAGCATATTCATTCTAGAGAGAGAGTGTAGAGAGAGAAATTGAGATTGTAATCTTTGTTTTCATGATCAATGACATATGACTACGATATTATCATCTTGTTATTGTTTGTGTAATTAGAACTTGAATTAGGGACATTATAAATTGGTCTCAGAGCAGATCCAGAATGATATCAAGAAAATATGGATGTCGAACTGTTTCATTGAGTATAGATCGATTTATTCATTTTTTAGTCTATTCTTGTTTGCTATTGGTTGATTTGTGTTCGAATTGCATATTAGATTGAGTTTGTATAGGTTAATTCTTGTTTTGCACTGTAATTTTGGACAATTTGATGATTTGTACGTATTAGGTGTTCACGAGTTTAGTCGCACTGTATTGGATCGAACTTGTACTCTTGAGTTGTGTTAGTTGAAATGCCTTGATAGATTTATATTCTATATGTGTTAGAGATTGAATTGTCAAAGTTTCAGGCTGAAATTCGAAGTTTAGATAAGTTTTTGAGCGAATCAGTGTGTATTTTGTTCGAGATCTGAAGAACTCGCAAGTCCCACAAGAACTCGCAGGATTACACGAAGAACTCGCAGATTCACAAAGGATTTCGCAGAAAGTGTTAAGAATTCGCAGATTAAGTGGTTTTCGCATAATTCTGAAAATTTCATAAGTGTATATTTTGCAAATGTGTGATCTACGAATTTCATATGATTCGCATAAGTGTATGTTACGAATTGTACAGAATTCGTAGATTCTTGTTTACGAAAAGTTAGAATTCGCAGGTGTCTTTTTTGCGAAAAGATTTTGATAAAATTGGTTAAGGACAGAATTCGCAGTTGTGTTTCTTGCGAAAGGTTAAGAATTCGTAGATGTGTGTGTTGCGAATTCTTGATGTTTCAAATTGTTTTGATTAAGTTTTAGAACTCGCACAACGTTGCTTGCGAATTCTTAAGAACTCGCACATCATTATCTGCGAATTCTATGTATGTATGTGAATTCTGAGTTTCTTTTACTTGCGAATTCTGAAGTGTTTTGTGCTTGTGAATTCTGAAATTTATTTTGTACGAATTTTGTGTGTATCACAGTGATTTGCGAATTCCTTGTAATTTATTGTTGCTTGCGAATTCCAGACTTAGAGAATTTTAGAAATTTCATTTCTGATTTTCTGTCTAAGTTTTTCTGAATTACTTGATTTCGTTATGGACTAACGATCAAATTCAAGTTCTTTTTGTGATAACAGGTGTAAAGATCAAGATGTCATCAAAAGAAGAGATTGCTAAACTGAAAGCCAAGATTGCCTCTCATGAAAATAAGATTGTACAAAAGAATGAGAAGCTTGATAAGTTACATGTTGAAGTTGTTGTATCAAAAGACCATATTGAGTACTATAAACAAAAAGAAAATGATCAAGTTGTTACTTTTAATAGTCTTAAAGAATGGATGCATTCACATATGGGCTGACTGAAAAAGGCAACTAGTTCGGGAAAATTTTCAGATTTCTTTGCTGCATATAAAGAACATATAACTCAACTTGAAAGAGAAGTTCTTCATTCTTTGAAAGAAGATAAATGGTTGGAATCTGAGAAATTAAAGACTGAGAATGTGAGCTGATTAGAAAAATCTCTGACTTGGAAAATCAGATTGTGCAAATTCAGCAAACAAATTCTGTTGACAATAATGAGAAGAAGCTTAAGAATCTGGAGGATGCTAATGCTGAGCTTCAAAAGAAAATATCTTATTTGGAACAAAATATGGTCAAAGATAGAGATGACTTTGAAAGTGAAAAGAAAGGGTTTTCAAAGAAGTTCTCAGACTTTTCCAAGAAGAGTGTTGAAGAGAAGAAAGCGGTTGAGCTCAAATGTATAAAACTTTCTCAATAGATTTCAAATTTTGAGAAAGTAATCATTCTAGAAAGGGAAAAGTTTGACAAAGAGAAGAAGATCATAGAACAGAAAAATGTTGGATTCTTTAAAGATATATCGAATGAAAGAAAGAATGTGGAGAAAGATTTTGAAGAAGAAAGACAGATATTTGAGGAAGAGATAAAGAAGCTTACGGAGAAGTTATCTGAACTATCAGAAAGTGCACTGAAAGAGTAAAAAGCGAAGTCTGAATTCAAGAAAAAGATTGACCGGATTGTCAAAGAAAGAGACAGTTATTCTTCAAAGATAAAAGAGCTTGAAGACATTGTTTCCAAGGTGGTGGTGACTGAGCAAACGACTCCAGAGTCACAAATCCACACACCTAGAAATGATTCAGCTGATTCTGAATGTTCATTCAAGACAACTGCAAGCTCACATCAAAAAAATGTTTCTGCTAGAAGGTCAGTTAAATCATTAGATCAGATTTGTACTACTAACATTTTCTATGATAAAAATGTAGATGGCTCAGATACATACAGAAGAAGAAGGAGATATGAAGAGGAAAAGCTGGTTTGGAAGGTGAAACCAGTTAATGATGAGAAGAAAGATGAGAAGAAAGGAAACAAATCATTTGTACATACATCAACAGCCAAGAAGAACAAAGTGTTGAAAGGTAAACCTGATCTTACTTACTCGAGAGATCAAATGATCAGGTTATCTAAAAACAGGTATTGTTCTTATTGTCATACTTATGATTTTGTTCATAAGTCGAGTGATCATTACTGGTATGGTTCTTACTTTATTACTCCCAATAGAACTGCAACTCATAAATATGGACCCAAATACCAGTGGGTACCAAATCCGAAAGATGAATCTGTGTCGCAGGCACCTCAAGTCAAGGGGGCTCGCTCTTTAATGATCAAAAGAAATGATGCTCCCGGGCTGATAAGAGAATGTACTCCGGTATTCAAATAAGGAAATCAACCTTCAAAAGGGAGTACATATTTTTCTGAAAATATGCATTCGGAAGATATGATGATCTACACTTCAGGGGGAGTTATAGATCTCTATCATGCTTTTCACTGACATATTTTAGATGCATAATTTCAGGGGGAGTAAAGGTTATGACTTTTGATTACTTCAGATCAGAACTCGTATATTCAATATTTTACTGCTTTATGTCATTTTATTTTTCAATAAATGTTGTGAATAAAGTTGCTTTGACGACTTTTGACTTTTTGCATATTTGAGAGGAAGCTTAATGATCATATCATTTTGATTTAGAGCTGACTTGCTGAGATTTAAGACTGAGCGAAAAGGTTTATTCCTAATCTTAATCTCATACGTATCTGAAAGACGGACAACTTTCAGATATGAAAACATGTTCTTAAATGTTCAAACCACTTCTGATTCTTAAACGATTTCATGAATATAGAAGTGTGATTTTAAATGTTTTCATTTTATTTTTGCTTCAATGTTATACAAACCGTGTGTTTCCAAAGATTAATACTTGCGTATCGTCTTTTCCATATACTTTCAAGTATTCACACACATCGGTTTAATTTTTGTCGAAAATGTTCTTACCATGTCTCTAAATTGAAACCAATTTTCGATGGTAAGACACCCCGATTGAACTTCAAAGAATTTTGAGCGTGATTTCATTTCTAAACATTCTTTCAAGAATGTATATAACTTGAATCGTATAGACAAATTCCAATTTTTGTTGACCTAAGCTTTAATCGATAAATTATTTCGATATTGAACTTTATCATACAATGTCAGATTTTCAAACAAGTTTCTTGTATTCATTTCATTCATTCAATATACTTGTTTTGAAAAGTCTTCAATGTTTAAAATGCTCAAATCTTCATGATTATATCAGTGAGAATACAGATATCTGAATTGTATTTCATATTTTGAGCTTTAACGGTCAAGTTAAATCATTTTTTAGCAACATGTTCTTTTAGGAAAAATATGTGTTCATTGTGTGAGCTTAATTGAAACTTCTATGGACTCACGTTAACCAGTGTTTCCTACTCAAGAAGTTAATCCTTAGTGATCGAGTGTGAGGAGTCAAAAAGAAATGAGTGTGGGTTGAGTGATGAGATAAAATGTAAATGAGAGTTTGGTTAGAAGTGAGCTCAATGATTAAAAGAAAGAGGGTGTGAGATCAGAGTAAAAGAATATCAAACTCTACACCAACTTTTTCTGAGTCGGGCAGCCACATTTCTAGTACAATTCTTCGTGAACATTATTGAAACAGGCAACTAGCCCATGCCAACTCTTGATAAAAACCCCACCAGCTACTCATTTTCTTCTTAACAAGAAAATGTTTCATATTTTCAAGGGGACGCAGCACATATGCTATCTGGTTTTCATTTGGAAAATCTGGATATTGAAAAAGAAGGACGTTTGCCCCACCTTCACACTTCGATCATGCACAATAGAGTCTGTGTTTACTTACTGTTGTCTTAGTGGTTTACACAATTTTGAGCCTTATTAAAAGAAATCATCATGTGCTTAATTCTTTCTAACACTTGCACAAACACACAAGGAATATGTTTTCTTGTCATAACGTTCATAGAAATTATCCTTTGTGGTGTTTCGTTGATTGAATGGAAGCCCTGGGGGAGTGAACATCACAAAAGCTCCTTTCCAATGTGTATTTGTTACACACAGTGACTTCGTGTTACTGACAGGCACTTCTAACTGATTCATTTGTTGATTCAGGTATTACATTCCAATTTGTCTGAATTTGAAAAGATTCGGATGAATATCTTTTGGATCGGCAGATAATCAGAGGCTCTTGTGTTCAAAGATCAGTGGTCAGAACAGATCAAAGACATTTCTTGTAATGTTTTGATGATTTCATGCTTCTATCATCAAAAAGGGGGAGACAGTATCAAGAAATGTTAAAGATGGGAGAAGTTATATTCAAGAAATGTTTGAAAAGAAAAGTGTGTATCAGATATGGGGAGAAGATCAAGAAAGTTATTGGGAACTGTTCAAGAATTGTTGGTTTGAAGAAAGTTTGTTGGAAGCTGAAAGTGAGAAGTTCAAAGATTTCTGAAAGCGAGCAAAGATTACTGAAATTTTCTTTGAAGATAAGTTTGTTGAAGCAAATCGAGCTGAAACTGAAGATATTTTATTTCCAGTGTCTGAAAGAGGTTTATATCAACCTTGGGGGAGAATGCTACTACTTTTGAAGAACAGACTTTGGAAAGATTGCTGAAAGTTGATTCTATGTCAAAGAAAAGAGAGATTATTTCGAGCATAAAGAAAAGACTGAGCTTTAATGTCTATTCTGTTAAAGTTTAATAAAGGGGGAGAATGTACAAATTGAGCTTAAAGAGAGAAGATTGAATTGCAAAATCTTTTAGAAATGATCTTGATCCAAAGGGGGAGAATGTTAGAGCACATATTTGTTGGATGCAAGATCATAAAGAATGAAGATTAAAGTAAAGCAAGTCAAAGCCTCAAAGTCAACTCTCAAGCAAGAATGTTAAAGTCTTTGTAATAAAAGTCAAAGTCAAAGTAGTTGTATTTGTTTTTCTTTGTGTCTGTTTGTAGGTATAAATAGATCTAGTTCTTTGTCTTTGTAAGTAAGTAAGTCTTTCAGAGTAAGTCAATTCTACACAAAGCAGATTAGAGAAGAGGTGATACCATATTCATTCTAGAGAGAGAGTGTAGAGAGAGAAAGTGAGATTGTAATCTTTGTTTTCATGATCAATGACATATGACTACGATATTCTCATCTTGTTATTATTTGTGTAATTAGAACTTCAATTAGGGACATTATCAAATTGGTACCGTCGTCTTGGCCATCCATCTCACTCTATCTTTAAGTCTTTAATTTCTACATTTCAACTTGATGTTTCTCGCAATTTTCCCTTTAATTGTAACATGCCAATGCAATAAAAGTCATAAACTACCTTTTGCTCAAAATACTTTGCACTCTAATGGACCTCTTGATCTTATTTACACCAACTTATGGACATCTCCCGTCCATTCTCTTGATGGATACAAATATTACGTCATTTTGGTTGATCACCATACCAAGTACATTTGGTTTTTTCCACTCAAAAACAAATCCTATACAAAATGGGTGTTCATTAGGTTCAAAGCCTTAGTAGAAAAGTTTTTTGAGGAAAAAGATCAAAATACTTTATTCCGACAATGGGGGAAATATCAAGCCCTAAGAAGCCTATCTTACCATTGATGGTGTCTCTCATCTTACCTCTCCACCACACACTCCTGAGCACAATGGCTATGTTGAACGACGACATCGTCACATAGCCGAGACAGGTCTAACACTTCTCGCTCATGCTAAACTTCCTCTTGAGTTATGGTCTTATGCCTTCACCACAACCACATACCTTATAAATAGGTTCCCAACTCCTACTATGTCCAATAAATCCCCTTTTCATTGTCTCTTTGGTCGCCTCTCAGTTATCTCAAACTCCGTGGCTTTGGGTGTCTTTGCTATCCCTGGTTGCGACCTTATGCACGACACAAAATGGACCCTAAGTCCACTTCTTGCATCTTCATTGGGTACTCTAAAACTCAGAGTGCGTACCATTGCTTAGACCCTCTTACCACCAAACTCTATACTTCTCGCCATGTCCGCTATGTCGAAATAGAGTTTCCATATGCTACTCTTACTTCTACAAAGGACATTATACATGGCCCTTCCTCTGATCAGTGGAGTTCCATGTCCCTACCAATACTTCCTACCTCAACTTTTACACATAATCTCACACCATATGTCTCCACTCCTACATCTCAATCACCACCTACAACTACTGAACCTACAACTACCACCATCGCTGCAGCCTCTACTGGTCAAACCTCAACTACACCCACTGACTCCAACAACAACAGCCCAACCACGAGCCAACAACCCTCCAACAGTAGCACATCGTCCCACAACCTCCCATCATCTCAAGTTGAACCTCTCCCTTCACCTTCACCCCCACCCAATTGGTATCGTCACCCGTGCCAAAAATAATATTTACAAACCCAAATACAACCTCCATACCACCGTTCAACTGAAACCCTCTGAACCCACTAGTGTCTCGCAAGCTCTCCAAGACCCATTACGGAAATAAGCTATGCTTGATGAAATTTCTGCTTTACACAAACTTGGCACTTGGGACTTAGTATCACCTGAGATAGCCAAAACATTGTTAAATGTAAATGGGTCTTCCGAATTAAATACAATCCAGATGGCAGTATTTAAATATATCGTGTCTATCTTGTCGCCAAAGGTTTTCAACAACGTCTTGGGATTGACTACACAAACACCTTTAGTCATGTTGTCAAACCGGCTACCATCTGTACTCTACTTGGCCTTTTAGTGACCAAAAAATGGCATCCATGCTAACTTGATATCAATAATGCTTTTCTCAGTGGAACACTTCATGAGAAAGTATTCATGTCTCAACCTCCAGGTTTTGTTGATCCAAACTTTCCAACTCACATTTGCAAGATCCACAAGGCTATCTATGGGCTTAAAAAGGCCCTCGGGCATGATACAATGAATTTGCCAACTTTCTTCTTGCCTCAGGCTTCAAACGATCCATCGCCGATGTATCGCTATTTATTTATCCTCACTATAGTACTCCTATTTACCTTATTGTGTATGTGGATGACATTATTATCACCGACCTAAATGCTACTAATCTTGATGTTTTTGTTAAAAGTTTGGCTACCAGGTTCTCCATGAAAGATCTCGGCACTTTGTCTTACTTCCTCGGTGTAGAAGTTACATCTACTCTACACGGTCTATTTCGTAGTCAAAGGAAGTATATCATGGACATCCTTGAACGCTTCCACATGCAACAAGAAAAATCTGCCCGCACACCCATGCTTATTAATCAATCTCTTACAATAAAAGATGGTGAACTCTTGGATAATCCGACCAAATACAGGGCAACAGTTGGAAGTCTTAGTATCTCACCCTTACAAGGCCCGACGTTGCATATGCATCCTCATTTGGCAGCTCTAATGTCTTCCACGCTATTTTTGTGGCACCATCGATAAAGGGATCAACATTGTTCGTGATTCTCCACCCATACTTTATGCCTTTACCAATGCCAACTGGGCAAGGAACACATATGACTATACTTCTACTATGGGTCATGTTGTTTCTCTTGGTAAAAATCCTCTCACTTGGTGCTCTAAGAAGCAACAATCTATAGCTCTCTCCTTAACTGAAGTTGAATACAAGGCAGTAGCTTCAACCACTGCTGAAATCATGTGGGTTCAAAATCTCCTCAGGGAGTTAGGGCTTTCGGTACAAAACACAGTGGTTATTTATTGTGATAACCTTGGAGCCACATGTCAAAGCGTGAATCCGGTCTTCCACTCCAAAATTAAGCACTTAGCATTAGCATATTATTTCATTTGGGAACAAGTTCAGAACGGTACGTTACGAGTTACTCATGTCTCCACTATGATCAAGTTGCCGATTTTTTGACCAAACCGTTATCCCGTCGTCATCTTGAATTCCTCGTGTCCAAGATGGGACTCTCTCAACGACCGTCCATCTTGTGGGGGCATGTAAGAGATAAAGATAAACCAATATCTCATCCTTATTTATCATCCTCTATTTATGTATAGTTTTATATACATATCAATTAGTCTAGCTACCTTCCTGTCAATATCTTGTATATTCGGTAGTGCATATTCTTCTTCTCTTTCCTTGGTTAGCTTACATTGATTTAGCTAGGATTGTACTATATATATTTGTAATTCTCCTCAAGTCTAATTCAAGCTTTTCATTATCTTTCTAAACCTTTCTTAGTTTTATCCACAAAGTAATCTAGCATGACTCAAAAAAGTAAATGATCTTATTAGCATGTTTATGAAACTTGTTATAAACAATGGTTATCCTTAATTGTTTAAAGTGTTGTGGGAACAACAATTGTTTCTTCTTATGAGAATAATTCTTGGGAAGAACATCCTTCCGCTAGCCTTAAAGCACCTAGCTCCTTAACCGTGTTGTTCATTAACATGTGTTAAGGTTTGTTACTATGTGTTCAAGTGTGTTAATATGTGATAATCCCAAAATCTCTAAATCTTAGAGAGAGAAAGTAGAGAGAGAAAGTAAGAGCGCCAAATGTAAACTGATATTCAATATGTGTTCCAAAGTTACAAAGCAAAAGCAACAACGGGACTTAAATACCCTAAGGTCTAAACATAACGGATAAGCTCACTAAACACAGTTTAGACCACAGAAAATAAATACATTGATTACTATTCAAAATAAACCTAACAATCTCCCCCTTAGTAATCAATGACGCTCTTCTCTTTGACGAAGTCTATTCAGTCCAAGCAATACTTCTAGGCGTCTTAGAGTTGAGCGGAGAATCAACTTCTCACCAATAATATTCAATGTCTTCTTGAGAAGTTGAATTTCATCATTTTCAAACTGGAATGAATTTCTTCTTGTCTCAAAAAATCTTCTTTCAACAGCTTTTAAACGTTGCTCCAACTGTAGCTTGATCACTTTCAAGGTTCCATCAGAATAATGACTTATCTCTTCAAATCTGAGGAAACAGTTTTGACTTGAACCATTCCTGTAGATAACTCCAAATGGATCTTGAATAATGGTGAATAGAGGATAAGAATCTAAGTTCGGCAAGCTACGATTAGGCTTTAGAAGATTCACCACCGGCTGAAATCTTTCAGCAGCCATTTGAAAATCAAACACTCTATAAAATCTGATTTGGCGCCGAATAAACCTTTTGATCACAAACAGTGCTTGAGAAACATCTTCAATACTGCAGTCTTGAACATTGTCAGCACTCTTTTCTTTGTCAGCAACTGCCTCTTCTTGTGTTTGAACTTCTCTAACTGACGAATCCTCCACTCTCTGTCTCTTAGTCGTCTCCCCCTCATGACCTTGATGATCTGGATCATCCTGGTCATGTCGTCGTTTAAGAGACGGAGTTGCTTCAGTACTGCAGTCCAATTCATGGCGATCAAATCGGTCAGAAAGAGCGGTTAGAGCTTGAGTCAAAAGAGATATGCCTTCCTTGATCTCCGAATAATTCGTCCGAGCTTCAGTACGAAAAGAAGTGAATTCATCGTATAGCGTAGAAACCCTGTCAGATGCAGAAGAAGAAGCGGGAGTCGGAGTCGGAGGCGTATTCGGTTGAAAATTCCGTAACAAAGAGATCAAATCTTGATTTTGCTGTTCTGGCGGCGACATAGAAAGAAGTCGAGCATAGAGCAGATCAGTCAATTCTTTAATCGGAAGATCTTGAACAGAATAGCGTGAAGTAGACACAGGAGGATCTGAAGTTGATACACCAACAGATTGTGTAAATGGTGGAGGAAGCGGAATAGAAACAATCGTTGGAGCAGTGGTAGACACAGTTGAAGGTTCACAGATAACTACCCCAGTCAGTCGTCTGAATGGAATCTCTTGTGGAATCGAAGTAGCATCAATCTCTGGCATCTTACCTTTGAAAAGAGCCTTTAGCTTTTGCACTTGTTCCTCTTTCTCAGCATCCATACGATTAGTCAGTTGACGAATAACCTTATTCAGAGTTGTGAATTTCTCCGTCGTATCACATATTTCAACTGAAGAAGTCTCGACATAAGAAATTAGCTCAGGCGAAGAATGAGAAACTGTTGTACCTTGATCTCGAAGCTGAGTCGTAGCATTAGCAAATGCTATATCAAGCTCATCAACTTGAAGATCAGCAACTGCAGGATTAATAGGAATGGATTCTGCTTCAGACATAACATCATCTTGAACATGCACTTCTGGTTCCCTGGACTTCCTTTCATAAAAAAGAACACCAGGTTGGTCACCATCATTACCATCATTGTCATCATTATCATCATCTTCATCTCCAGCAGTATTATTACCAGCATATGCATCTCTATCTCCATCTCCATCAGTAGTATCATCAGCAGTAGCATAATCATCATGGACAGCAGGTGCAGTGACAATAGCGGCAAGAACATCATCTATTTGTTGATTGGCAACAGCTGCTTCAACCTCTTGTTCGGCAACAGCTACTTCAACCTCTTGATCAGCATGAAAAGATGTAGTTTGTTCATCATGAGACGGTTCAGCTTTAGCAGCATCCAAAGAAAGATCATTCTCCAGACAGTATTGAATTATGTTGTCATCAGATGGATCAGCATAATTCACAATAAGCTCATGAGGAATCGGCATAGAGTAGTTAAAAGTCTGCTTCGGTTTCTGAATATATGTCATCTCAGTATCAAGAACCTGAGGCCAAGATAGACGACGAGGGATAGCAGGATTACTTCTGAGCATACTGCGAACAATCAGCTTCATATATCGGATAAATGGAATAAACTTGCGCTTCTTATGCGTCAGTTTGTCTTGCACTCTCTCCGAAAGTTCGGTCCAGAAGATATACGTATAGTCGACATGCAAGTCATATACGACTGCATGGAACAACCGAAGATAATGTAGACTTGCATTATCCGTGCCAGAATGTTTTGATGTGAGGCATCTGTTGAGGACGGAGAATAGAGCATACCATACTGGAGGTAGATTGGACTTGTCAAAGTCACTTACTCTGTTCAAAGCACCAAGATATCCAAGATTTCGGATACCCTCTAAGACATCCACTTCCGAAGGAAAGCTGTCATAAGATGTACGACCAGGTCTGGAATTAGGCTCAGGAAGCTCCAGAATAAGTCTTAGTCGCTTGTAGGATAAAAATGAATCGAACTGATCGATTTGCAAGTCGAATCTATGAGGACGAGCGAGCTCATTCTTTGTAATCGAATGCCATGCCTGCTGAAGATAGACTTCAGGAACATTAGCACAAGAGACAAGAGCCGGAGCTAGAGGATGACCTTTGAGAATAGCTCGGATTACTGGATGAATTTTGATTCTGTCAAAATCCACGAAGTAATTGTTCGGCTTGTAGGGCAAGATGTACATCAGTGTTGGAAAGACATCATTCGGTGATCGGCGTGAAGCAGAAAGATTTGCCCCAACAGAAGGGACAGACGTCATAGGCGTCTCATGAGAAGCACGATCAGAAGGGTCATCGAGAATAACATTCTCATCTTGTATTACTGGATCAGTGTTGGTTTGAGAAGCCATTGAATAACCTGGAAAACAAAAACGAAGAAAAATTAGACAAGGAAAGAAAACACAAAAATGAAAAAAAAAAATCTAAGTCTGGTTTGCGTGACAAGTGTGAAACGCAAACTGAGGTTTGCGCGATGAACTAGAGACGCAAAGAAAAGTTTGTGTGTCAAGCATGAGACGCAAACTAAGGTTTGCGTATACAGTTCATAACGCAAAACAAGGTTTGCGTGATACACTTGTGAAGAAAACTTGACCTGGAAAAAATTTCATAAACAAAAAGGAAACACAAAGGTTTGCGTGACACATAGGTAACGCAAAGGTAACTTTGCGTGACCAACAGGTAACGCAAAGTAAACTTTGCGCGACCAACGTGTTGCGCAAACTACACAACAAAATTCACACGAAACACAAGGTTTGCGTGTCTAGAAGGTAACGCAAAGGAAACTTTGCATTACCGTAACGCAAAGTAAACTTTGCGTGACCAACTAGTAACGCAAACTAGTCTTTGCGTGACCTACGGGTAACGCAAACTTAAGTTAGCGTGACCTATAGGTAGCGCAAAGTAAACTTGTGCTATTAACATAAAACGCAAACAAACCCTAGAAAACAAGGTTTGCGTGAGTTCATCTTCTAAGTTCCAAAAATTCAAATAAACCGGTTTTAAAAGTAAAATGGGTGAATCGAAAAACATATAGGAACAATTAAAAACATATTTCGACCAAAGAAATACTGATTAAAATCAGTATTCAACCCAAGATTTTGAAAATTTTAAAACCCCAAAGATGAACTTGCGCAAATACACCAAAAACCAAAAATTAAAGCAACAAAACAACAAAACAAAAAGTAAGAACACATACCTGATGATCGAAAATAGAAACTAAAGCAAACCCAATACTTGATTTTAGCAATAAAGAACAATCTGATGAAAATGACAATGAACAGTGAAAAACAAAATCGCACAGTAAGAAAACGTGAATGAAACCAAAATCGAGTAGGATCAATGCTAAACTAAACATAGCTACAAATCAAATACAAAAAAAATAGAACACATGCCTGATTCGATTGAAACGACCTGTAAATTTCAGATTATGAATTGACAAAGAGAGGGAAAATGAACAGTGCGAAGGTCAGTTCAAAATGAATAAGGGAGCGAGAAAAGGAAGAAAGAACAATACAAGTACTATTTATATTAAAAAAATAACTCTAAAAAAATAACATTCTAAAAAAATAACACTCTTAAAAAAAATAAAACAACATAAAATTGAAATTTTACCTGCCAAGCTTCTTTACTCCCCTACACAAAGGCACAAAATTGAACATATAAGAATAACATTTGTATAGAAATATCAGAAATACTCACCTGATGAATTTCTGATCAGCACAAGAAGTATATTATCATCTATATATCTGACCACTTTATTTACTCCCCCTCAAAAACAGAAGATTGTCACATTTCATTCAGAAGTTCTCTCCCCCTCGAAAAAATGCACATACCAATTTACAAAAACATGGATACTTAAATATAAAGACATCAAAGTTAAAAAAAAAATATACTGAATATAAATTTTGAAACAACTGAACATATAAAATTTTAAACACTAAACAAATTAAATTCTACTATGTAAAATATCACAGATTTATCAATCAGTTGAAATCAAGTGTGTGTTTTTGGATACAAACCCAAGTTTCATTGTATATCAAGTTAAAACATGTTCAGTTTCAAAAACTTCCAGCAATCTATTCAGTATGCTCGCATGCGAACTTCGATTAGCTTCAGAAAATGCAATTCCAAAAATATAATAGAGAACTTTGCATGTACTCACACTAAGCCATCAAGAATTAATACTTTCACAAATTTAGAGGTTTATCACAACTCAAACATATCACCAAGTATCATGAGATGTGTGCTCATTGGCATCTTTTAGCATTGTGCACATTGGCATCTTCACATGAGTGTGCTCTTTGGCATCTTTTAAGCTTGTGCACTTTGGCATCTTTTTAATCAACAAGTTTGGTAAGTAAAGAACATGTCGTAAACGTAACTTTCTATCTGACCCTATTGCAGGATTTGGGTCAGCCACTCCCAGACCAGTTGGCCTTAGGGGACTAGGTGTCAAGCACCCCTTGGAACTTATTTTCCCGGATCAGAAAGGCTACATCGACACATCCTAAACCCATTCATACCAGTAGAACATGACTTTCGATCTGGTTCTATAGAAGGATTTGGGTTCGATCACTCCCAGACCAATTGACCTTAGAGGACCAGATGACAAGCATCCCACGGAACTTACTTTCCTAAACCAGAAAGGTCACAGGTACAAACTTTTAAACTTAGAGATATCTGTATTTTATATATAGAATTATTCATCTCAATCACTCAGTTCTACATCTAAGTGCTTAGCCCATATTTTCATTACGATCCATAATTTTGACTTTTTAGGTTTTCTAAGCATTGTAAACTATAAATATTCCGAATTACATATCTTTAAAGCATTTTCAAAATCTTCAAAACATGTTGCTGACCTTTCGAATTTTGTAAGACTTGAAATTTGACCATATAAAAACTTTAATATAACAAAGCAACTTGAAAATTTATCCTAGACACACATTTTATTCAAAAGAAAGAAAACCTGTAAAGTTTTTACTTTATAGAATAAAATTTGTAAATATTTAAACTTTTAAATTCAACATGCCGAGTTTAGAAAGCAGAAAATTAAAACGTTTTTCATCTAAAGCTTTTGTAAATATATCAGCAAGTTGATATTCAGTTGGTACAAAATATAATTCAATAGTACCTTCTTCCACATGATGCTTTATGAAATGGTACCGCATATCTATGTGTTTGGTCTTTGTGTGCTGGACCGGATTGACTGATATCGCGATTGCGGATTTGCTGTCACAATAGATAGGAACAGTTTTGTACAGCATCCCGTAATCATGAGGTTGTGTCTTCATCCAAAGTACTTGCGCGCAACAAATAGCTGCGGCGACGTATTCTGCCTCTGCAGTTGAAATAGAAACACAATTCTGCTTTTTCGACGCCCAACTTATCAGTCTATCACCCAGAAATTGAAGGTGACCTGATGTGCTTTTCCGGTCTAACTGATTTCCACCAAAATCTGCATCAGAGTAAGCAGTTAGTTTATAATCATAACTCTTAGGATACCACAAACATAAGTATGGAGTTCCTTTGATGTATCGAAATATGCGCTTGACTGCCAACAGATGCGATTCCTTTGGTTTAGCTTGAAATCTGGCACATAAGCAAGTAGAGAACCTTATGTCCGGTCGACTTGCAGTTAGATACATGAGTGATCCGATCATTCCTCGATAAGTCTTGACGTCCACAGCTTTTCCATCTGGATTTAATCCAATTTTGGCACCATGAGCCATAGGTATGCCAATAGAAGAGGATTTGTCCATCTTGAATTTCTTCAAGATGTCAAACACGTACTTCGACTGGTTGATAAAAATGCCATCTGGAAGCTGCTTTACTTGTAAGCCGAGGAAGAAATTAATTTCTCCCATCATGCTCATCTGAAATCTGGAGGTCATAAGATCAGAAAACCAAGTACATAATGATTGATTAGTCGCACCAAAAATAATATCATCTACGTAAATTTGAACTAAGCAGATATCCAAGTTAGAATGATAGATAAAAAGAGTAGTATCGATAGATCCTTTGGTAAACCCGGATTTGATCAAGAAGGCCGACAACTCATCATACCACGCCCTCGGTGCTTGTTTCAGGCCATACAGTGCTTTATTGAGAAAGTAGACATGATCAGGATGTTCTTTGTCAACAAACCCCTCTGGTTGAGAAACATAAACTTCTTCTTTCAGTTTACCGTTGAGGAATGCTGTCTTGACATCCATCTGATACACAGTGAAATTGCGATAAGCAGCAAACGCGAGAAACATTCGAATAGCTTCTAGTCTTGCAACCGGTGCGAAAGTTTCATCGTAGTCGATTCCTTCTTCTTGTCTATAACCCTTGGCAACCAGTCTAGCTTTGTTACGAACGACAATACCATCTTTGTCTTTCTTGTTCTTGAATATCCACTTTGTGCCAATTATGCTTTTTCCTTTCGGCCGTGGAACAAGTCTCCAAACTTTTAGCACGTCAAATTGATTGAGCTCCTCTTGCATCGCTGTTATCCAATCCAGATCCTCCAACGCTTCATATACTTTAGTTGGTTCAATCTTTCTTAGAAAACAAGTGAAGAGACATTCGTTTGGAGTAGCCGTCTTGGAACGTGTAGACACACTTGCTTGAGGATCACCAATAATTTGATGAATAGGATGAGATCTTGTCCATTTGGTGGCATGAGGAAGAGGATCAATACTTTCTTGTACAACTTCTAATTGTTGAGAAGGAGGTTCAGAAGCTTCTATGTCAGAAGAAGAAACATCCACAGTTTCAACTGGAGGAGGAGGTATTTCAACAACTTCAGAATCAGACTCTGGAAGTGTTGGTAGAATATCAGCATCTTGTTCTGCTTCTTGAACTGGTTCTGCTTGTACAGAAGTTTCTTGAACAGATGCTTCTTGCACAGATTCAGTATTCACATGCTCAGATTCTGATTGATCTTGAGGAAGTTCAGAAATAACTTGAACAACATCAGTGTCAGAGATAGATGCAGCGGAATTAGGATTAGATGCGTTCACAGTTTCCTGATTCACAGAAGAAGCATTTACAGAATTAGATTTAGGTACATCATCATAAAAATTCTCAAAAAGAAAATCAAGATCAGAAAGATTAAGCAGGGAAGAAGAAGGATCCTGATTTGACGGTTGTATTGTAGGTTCTGAACTGACTTGTTCAGAAGCTAAATTCCCTGTAAGTGCGGGTTCTGAGCCTGATTGGCCAGAAACCAAATCGGCAGCTTCGTCAAATTTGACATTGACACTCTCTATCACTTTTCTTGCGGAAGTAAGAAAGACTCTGTAAGCCGCAGAAGTAGAAGAATACCCAAGAAAAATACCCTCATCTGCCTTTAGACTAAACTTGTTGAGATTGTCTCTGTCATTCAGAACATAACATTTACACCCAAATGACTTGATATATTTGACATTCGGTTTGATACCGTTCATAAGCTCATATGGTGTTTTGTTGAATCGGCGATGCAGAATTGATCTGTTCTGAGTATGACAAGCAGTTGAGACAGCTTCAGCCCAATGAGACAAAGGAAGACCAGAATAAGCAAGCATCGATCTGGCAGCCTCGACAAGCGTTCTGTTTCTTCGTTCAACAACCCCGTTCTGTTGTGGTGTTCGAGCAGCAGAAAACTATTGTTGAATACCTTGATCTTCGTAGAAGGCTTGAAGAGTGTTGTTCTTGAATTCAGTACCATTGTCTGATCTGACAACTTTAACCACTTTTTGCTTGTTGGTTTGAATTGTTTTGATGAGGTTGATGAGAATGTCGGGAGTTTCATCTTTAGACTTGAGAAACTTAACCCATGTATCCCGTGAGTAATCATCAACAACCACCAAGACATATATGTTCTTTTCGATACTCTTTGTCTTCATCGGTCCGCATAAATCAACATGTAGTAAATCAAGAATGTCCGAAGTGCAGGGTTCAGGCTTTGGCTTATGAGGAGCTTTCTTCATCTTTCCTTTCTCACAATCTTGACAGAGGTGGTATTTCTAAAAATGGAGTGTTGGGAGACCTCTCACTGAACTAGTTTTGACAAGGCGATCCATGTATTTAAAATTGAGATGAGCTAGTCGTCGGTGCCATATCCAACTTTCATGAACAGAGGCTTTAGAAAGCAAGCAGATATCTGATGGGATTTTAACCTTTGAAAGATCAATGCTATATAAATTGGATCTTCTTTTTCCAACCAGTAAATCCCTGCCACTGTCATTCTTCACAGCAACGCGTTTAGATTTGAAGCTGACTTCAAGATCTTTATCACAAAATTGCCTGATGCTGAATAAGTTGTGACTAAGTCCTTCGACGTAGCTGACTCTCTTGACAGTTATATTACCTTGAACAAGATCACCATAACCTAGAATGGGAGCAGTCTCGCAGTTTCCAAACTTAACACGACCGCAACATTTTTCTTTAAAATTTGAAAGCAGTGATTTGTTGCCCGTCATGTGTTTGGAACACCCTGAATCCAGATACCATAAATGACTAAGCTGCACATACAGAAACTACACAGATTTAGGTACCCATATGCTTATGGGTCCCTTCTTGTTAGATCTGTGTCTTTTATTTTTCGAACATTTATTTTTAGAAAACTCATGAATGCAATCATCAATAGAGGAAGAAACATAATCATCAGAATCAGAACTAGAAGAAGAATATGAGACATTCTTTGCAATGTGAATCATTTGCGGAATTGAATATTTTGTATGATTATTACAAAAGGCAAATGTATCAGTATGAAAAAGATTCTCTACACATTTATCCTCTAACAGTTCTGATTCTATTGATTTCTGCTTGACCCTCCATATCAGCTTAGTTGACCTCTTCATAGTCCGATCTGAAACAGAAAAATCAGAAGAATTAGAATTTTTAGACAAGACATTATCTTGTTTCCTTGACTTCTTTGATCTTCTTCTTTTACGCTTTGGTTTATAATACTGATCATATAGCATAAAAGAATCATCAACAATTGAATTAGAAGAAGAAATTTTATCTAAGAAATCAGACTGAGCATTCAACACATTTGAACTTGCCTTGGAGTGAGAACTTTTAGAAAAACACAAGTCTGAAGACGGTTTGCGCGATCCCTTGGTGGCGCAAGATGAACTTTGCGCGACCAACGTCTGGCGCAAGTTGTCAGTTTGTGCTACCAATGGTTGGCGCAAATGCTCACTTTTCTTAACATTTTGAGTATTTTCCTTGGAATCGACAAAAAATCCAGAATTAATTTTGTCTTCAAAACTTGATTTCATTATAAAAATAAATAAACTATTTTCTAAATCAGTTTGAAGACTTTGTTCTTCCAATTTATCTTCAAGATCAACTATTTTACTTTCTAACACTAATGGGGGAATATATCTCCTAGAATCATAAGAAATCGGAGATACATTTTCCTTTTTAGTGTTATTGGCATATATATCAACAAAATCAGTTGATAATGAAGATTTATTGGAAGAATTGACATTTAAAATATTTTTGGATTTTCTGGACTTCTTTGATTGCTCAGGAAAATACTTAGCATTTTCACTAGTATAAACAAATGGCATTTCCATTTTCTTGTTGTTCATTCTTTTATGATTTTCAATTTCTAATTCTTGCTTTGCATTCATCCACTCAATTTTAAATTGAGGAGCATAATGTGCAAGACTTAGATAATCAAAATTATACAAAGTGGGGGTTTTGTGATAACATTGTTTAAACAATGTGGATTTTCAAAACCAAGTCTCCATCTTTCTTTTATTGCCTCTTCACTCCTTGGTTTATTCATATAAATTGTTTGCTCAGTTTGTTCTCTTTTATATATTTTTCCTTCTAAAACAATTATTTTATCAGAAAGATTTTGATTTAAAGTAGTTAATTCAGTCAAAGAATCACGATAAGTCTGATTTGAATTTTCTAACTCATTCAATTTCTTTTGAAATTTCCCTTTTGTGTCAGTTAAAATAATCTTTTCATCTTTCAGAGAAATTCGCAGTTTGTCAATCAAAACAGACTTTTCTTGATTATCATGCTTTTCAGATGTGAACTTTGAACATAAATCATGTAAAGCATTGATAATAACGTTCATTTGAGATGATACAAAATTGTAATCAAACTCAAAAGGTACCTCAGATTCATCAGTGGAGGTATCCTCTTCTTCATCATCACTTTTGTCATCCCCAATGAAACACATTGCAGCCATTTCCTTATTCTCGGCTTCGTTGTCAGAATGATCAAGCCAATATTCTTCCTCAGCAAGCAAAATAGTTCCATTTTCTCTCTTCTCTTCTAGTTCCAACTTCTTTCTGTAGAAAGCAAAATCTTTGACAACCTTCACTCTACACTCCTTTGCTATGTGTCCGGGTTTCCCACAATTGAAGCAATTCATAACCTTCTTCTTTTCCCTTTTCGGCTCAGTCACTTTAGCAGGTTCATACTTTGGAGTATATGGCTTTGATGAAGTACCAGGTTCCACTTTCTTTGAACCGGATGTGAAACGAAGATTGTATGATCCAGATCTATGTTGGAACTTCTTCTAATAATGTTGAGAGAAGAGGATCATAGACTTTTCCAAAGCTTCACCATCATCTTCAGTTGACCCGTCATAGGCATTCTCTGATAAAGCTTGTTCAGCCAGCTGACTTGCTAGAAGAGCAATCGGATCAACAGTCTTTGGCTTATTCTTCTTGTCAATCTTAGCCTTCTTTTCCATTATCATGTTCTCATCAGTCATCAAGATTTCATACAATTCTTGAATTGGCATTGTGGAAATTCTGACATCATTCCTCATCCTATGACAAGATTTACTCCATTCTGGTTGAAGAGCATTCAGAAACTTCAGATTGGCTTCCAATTCTGTCTTTGTCATCTTTATCTTGTACAGATCATTTATTACTGCCCAAAATCTATCAAACACGCTTTTCAGACTCTCTCCATCTTTTGCTTTGAACTCCTCAAAATTATTCATGTATCGAGTCTGACGGAGTTGAGTAGCCACAGCTGATCCAAGCATTATCTTTTCTAGTTGAGTCCACATGAGCATCGGATTCTGCTTGAAACAGTCAATTATGTTGTAGATTGAATTAGGCAGAGCAAGAATCAGATTAGACTTTGCTTGACTATCAGCTTGATATCGCAAAAGCTCATCAGCTTCATATTCTCTTATAGACTTTTCAACTCTTGTAGCCAGAGTAGTTGCAGTAGCTGGTATTTCTTTCATGAGCCTCTCCATAGGACCTTCAGTCAAAGACTTCATCATATTGTCACCATTTGGTTGTCTCTCTATGAAGTTAATAAATCTGTCCTGCCATTGCTGAAATTCATTCTCATTTATAAGAACTGGAGGGCGAGTATCAGATCCCAAAGACATCATTATGTCGTTCTTGTAAATCTGTGCTTGTAGAGACATCTTGACAGAAGCAGAAAGTCAGAAAAATACTAAGTCTGAACACTGGAAGACTGGCGCAAACTAAAGGTTTGCGAGAGAAGCCAATGACGCAAACACTGATTTTACGTGAGAAGTGCAAGACGCAAACTGGGATTTGCGTGAGGAGAAGATGACGCAAACTAAACTTTGCGTGATGCTTTGATGACGCAAACTGAACTTTGTGTGAGACAGAAGAGACGCGAACTGAACTTTGCGTGAGATGTTGGTGGCACAAACTGTATTTCTCGTGAACAAAAGGAGACGCAAATTGTACTTTACGCGATACAGGGATGACGCAAATTGCACTTTGCGTGAATAACCCAAGACGAAAAACTGAATTTCTCGAGACGAAAAACTGAAATACACTGGCGCAAAGATTAGATCAACAAGAAACTAGCGCAAACTAAGATGAACTCGCGCAAACTATAGATCTGGCGCAAAACGATGAAGAAACACAAAAATCTTCCAAAAATCGATTACAAAACTGAATTTGATGCAATTTTCTTACACAAACAAGTTCGAAAACAACTTTTTAACACTTTTCAATCAAACATTTCGATTTAAAACCACAAAATCAAGAACTCGAGAATTGAACAGTACGTAAAAACAAGTTTTCCAGAAAATCAAAATTTCTCAAAATTGATGATCAAAAACCGTTTTTCTTGCAAAATGATGTGAATCAACAATGTTCTACAATCAAAAACGAGTTCAAAGAAACAATTTGCAACAAAATTCGATCACAAAACAGATCAAATTTGATGAAAAAGCAAAAAACGAGATTTTCTTGAAAAATTCAAGAAAATCGATCAAATTTTCTGCTTTAATCCACAAATTCAGAAACGAAAATAGTTTCTCTCAATCCTCTCAGATTCAGAATAGCTCTGATACCAATTGATAATCCCAAAATCTCTAAATCTTAGAGAGAGAAAGTAAGAGCGCCAAATGTAAACTGATATTCAATATGTGTTCCAAAGTTACAAAGCAAAAGCACCAAGGGGACTTAAATACCCCAAGGTCTAAACATAACACATAAGCTCACTAAACACAGTTTAGACCACAGAAAATAAATACATTGATTACTATTCAAAATAGACCTAACAATATGTTTTAAGGTTTTCATGGTTACTATGTGTTACAACGAGTTAAGGTATGTTATGATTACAAGAAGGTGTGTTAAGGTTTTTCATGTTAATATATGTTAAAATTATGGGGGTATGCTAACCTATATTTATAAATATTCGGAGTTGTTACACAATTTGAGCCTGATAAAGCACATATTGCATAAATTCTTTCATGCACAAGCACATTCACACGGAGAATATGTTTTTCTGTCATTACGTTCATAGAAATTCCTTGTGTTTTTCAATGATTGAATGGAAGCCTTGGGGAGTGAACCTCAATAAAACTCCTTTCCAATGTACATCTGTTGTACTAAGTGGCTTTGTGCTACTTACGGACATTTTAACTGTTTCATTCGTCGATTCAGGGTTACAACTCTTTCTGAATTCGAAAAGATTCGAAATTATATTTTTGGAATTGACGGATGGTTATTATCTTCAAAAAGGGAAATATCATATAATGCTAATTATAAATTGAAAGAAAGTTCTTATTGCAAAGTTTTGATGATCATGATGCTCACAATCATCAAAAATGGGTAGACATTAAGAAAAGAATTCTGAAGTTTCAATTTCAAGATTGTGGGGAGACACGTAGATAAAAGAAGACAAAGTTCAAGATGGGTTGATATAAAGTTTGCTGAAAGATATATGTTGAAGAAGCCAAGGTTAGTGAGAAAGATTTAGAGATGTCAAAGTAAAAGATTTAGAAAATTTCCCAAAGATGATTTGAAGCTAATGATTTCATTTCTGATGAAGATGATGTTTGTTAAAAGGGAAGATTGTTTTTCATGTTGATAAAGATTGTTTGACTTCAAGAGAGAAGACCGTTAAAGCTGAATTCGTTTGAAGAATGATCTCGAATACAAAGGGGGAGATTGTTAGAGCAAATATTATTGTATCCGATATCATTGAACGAGGATTCTATGTTGAAGATTAAAAGTGTCAAAGGGTGAAGTCAAAGTCAAAGCTAAAGGAGAGAAAGTCAAAGTCAATGTCATTAAATGTAAAAGTCAAGGTTGTGGATTAGTTTCCTTGTATTAGATTTAGGTATAAATACCATTTCCCTTGTAATCTTGTAGTTATAGTTGATAGGAGCCTAATTCACATTTTAGAGAGTGTTATTCTAGTGAGAGAAAGTTGTAGAGAGAGAAAATAGATCTTTCACTCCAATTTTGTATTTTCTCTCAATTTCAATAAATCAAATATTTGTGATTCATTGTTACTTGATTGTTTTTGCATTAACATTCTATCAGTATGTGATAAGAATTGATGTCTGTGAATTTTCTTGGCTCAGCAAAGTGATTTAAGGGATTTGGGTGTTTACTTGGTACTTTCCTTTGAGTTGAGAATTTAAGTCATGAAATGGATTTATATTATTAGTGTGTGATTAGTTGTAGATTTGGTCGGTCACGTAAAGAGAAACCGATGTTGATTACTTTCCTCATGGGGTGATTTAAGTGAAGTAAATATTTGAGACTTTGTGTCTAGCATTTTTTGTGCTAAGTCAAAAGTGTAAGAAATTGAATATGATAACGGGTTTTCCATTATGTTTAGTAATGGTTCTGTGTTTAAGGAATTAAGTTTTGGTAAGACATTTGAACTTGATGTCGATGTATTATTTCATGTCGCGAAAATATCGTCTTTTGAACGTCATGAGGATTTTGTGCTATAATTGAGAAAATGGCATTGTATGCCAATATAGACTTGTAAGTCTTTGGTTGGTTATCAAGTTTTGCACTTATTTGAAGTAATAACATTAGATTGTTGCGTAAGGTATGTTGTGTAATGAATCCGGTTGCGATGTTCTTGGTGGTAAGTCAAGGCTGAAAAGTAAGTTTGTTGAAGGCGTCGGGAATTATAGACAATTAAAGATGAGTTTATTTTGTTCTGATTGGATATCGATGAAAATGTCAGATTTGGTTGGTTAATAGTGTTTGATATATTTTTCTTTGTTGAGTATATTTTACTCCATGAGAGTATGTTTTTAAGTTTCTGACGCGACTTGGTGTGGGTGGTATAAAGTAGTGTTTGATGAAAAGTTGTGGGTTTTGATTATTGGATGATTTGACAGAAATTTCCGATTATGTTTGTTTTAAGATTTGAATCGGTTTTTAGTGGTGGATTAATTGAGTAATGAAATTGTGAATGATGTGTGCAAGGTTCAAATGAAGTGGTTAGTCTTTGAGGTATTGAGTTATTTGAAGATGGAAAATAAGATAAAAAAAATTGTGGTTATTAAGTGAGGTTGTGATTATTAAGAATATTGTGTGATTTGTGAGTTTAATCAGAGTTGCCCAGCGAAAGCGTGGAAATCCAGTAATATTTGTATTTTGATTTGAAAGGTTATTCCCGTAGGAGCGAAAGAGTTATTTGAATGGGTAAAGATATTAGTCTTGTGAAAGTTCTTTGGGTTCCTAAAGACATCTATGTGATGGAAGGGCTTGATCTCGTTTTCTTTTCGCAGTTATCCCTGCTTGTTGCTTGTGTGAATTCCGGGACAAAATTCTGTTAAGGAGGGGAAATTGTAATAACCCAAAAATTCAAGATTGGCAAAAGGTTTAAGTTCAAGGGTGATGATTGTTAAATCATCAATTTTTAGGGGACTAAATATGTAAATTGGGAGTATAAAAAGAAGAATAACTTCTCCTTATCTCATTCAAATTTTGCCTGACTTCATTTAGGGGTTGTTTGTTTTTTTAAAAAAACCTCTTAATGACTCTTAAGTCTAAATCATTCAAAACTTTTTACACACCACCTCTTATTAATCATAACTAAAATAAGACTTCAGACTTTAGACCTCTTAAAAAACAAACGACACCTTAGTCTCCCAACCATTGAGTGTTTATAAAGAGAGAATGAGAGAAAGAGCTCTTGGAGAAAAATTGGAGAATTAAAGAAAGAAAGTTTGGATTTTGAATTTTCCTCACGAATTATTGATTAAAGTTTATTTCATTGTATAGCGTTATCGATGTAAGTTTTCTTTTAATTATTTTCGAACTGAAATACATATATTATAAAATGGTTATTATTTCGATGTTATACCAGATTGGTATGTTTGAATTGTTACTGTTAACTGTGATACGATTTTATTATATGTTGTTTATTATTAACACAAGGGGTTGATTATAATTTTTTGAGATAAAGGGACTTTCACAAGAGAAGCTCGTGTGCGTGTGAGACTGTAATTAGACCTGGCAAACGTGTCGTGTCGTGTCGGGTTCGTGTCGGGTTCAAAGTTAAACGGGTTGAAAGTGTCTAACCCTAACCCGACCCGTTTAATAAACGGGTCAGAAAATCCCAACCCTAACCCGACCCGCCACGACCCGCCTAACCCGTTTAACATTTATAAAGTTAAAATTAAAAATTAAAAATTCACAAAAAATACAAATACAAAATTCAAATGAAAGCATTAGAAATCCAAAATTTATAGTTCAAAATTATAATCAAATCTAAAACACTAAAAATCCAAAGCATTAAAAGGAAAACTTATATATATATATATATATATATATATATATATATATATATATATATAAACGGGTTATTCGGGTCATTTTCGAGTTGAAATTTTTGACCCTGACCTTACCCGTTTAATTTTCGTGTCGTGTCGTGTCGTGTCAACCCGTTTACTTAAACGGGTTGAAATGTATTACCCAAACCCGTTTATTTCGCGTCGAGTTCGTGTCGGGTTAGCGTGTCGTGTCAGTTTTTGCCAGGTCTAACTGTAATGGTTATATATATATATTTGGCCCACGTAATATGTTTAGTGTGGTGAGCCACTGCCGATATTGATCACGGTCTTATCGGAGTGTGCGTGTTTATGCTCGCAATATGTTTCGTGTAGTGAGCCATTGTCGATATTGACTTGGTCTTATTGGGTGTGCGTTATTTTGAAAAGTGATTGTTGTGATTAGTTACCTGGGAGAGATGTTGTGTCTGAGTGTCAATTTATGACTAACTGGTTTGTAGTAGTGCCTGAGAGCCTATTTTATGACTACATGATTTATGGCATTATGTCAAAGTGATCTTACTGAATTATTTATCTGATAGAGATTTACTCACTAGACCGTCTGGTCTAACCCTCATTTTGTTTTCAAAAATATGTATTTTAGATGAACTTTATATCCGAAAGAATGAACCCAACTCAATCCAATCTACTGAAATAATTCTTATTTTTTGTAACCAAAGCCCACAAATAAGTTAAAACCAAACCCCATCCAAACTATCATTTGAAGGGTTAAAACTTCATGATGCAAAGATAAACTTTTTACAACCTTTCTTTTCTCCTCAAATGTTTTTTTGGATATTATTGCACAAAGCTAAAAGTCCATTACACTAGAAACTCGACACCATGGGCATGGGTAGTTCTAATTCCAAATGCTTTGGGAATCCGTATCAGTCAAACAAGAGAACATGTTCGAATACCACATATGCCCGACTTGGACAATTCTCATCCATATATGTTGGCTAGGGTTCGACATCTACTCACAAAAGGCACCTTTCCTAGTTCCTCATTCACAAGCATATGCCAAAGCACAAAACAAAAAGTGCCTACCATACAACAAGCTACAAATTATTAGTATGGCATCAACATTGTCGCTTACAAAGATATACCAGCAAAACCCAAGAATCTCTCATTTTGAGTATGGCAATCACAAAAATTCAAAGTCATCAGATACAACAGAATCAAATCTGCTACAGCTTACCATCATTAACAAACAATTTAATGATGGTGTTATTTCAAATAGTATGAGCACATCACTATCACAGATGATCTACGACAGACAAGAGTATGCAAGAGCTTTTTCTTCGCTCAGCTCTTCCGCTGTCAAGTCCAGCTTCTTCCTTGAGAACTCATCAATAGAAAGACCTGCAAAACCAATTTCATAAATATATATATATAACAAAAATAATGCAGATAATCCTTCCAAAACATATGGAAAAGTTGGTCACCTTGAACTATTGTCCATTCTCCATTGCGGCAAGTGACTGGGAAGGAGTAAATAAGCCCAGCTGGAACATTGTATGACCCATCAGAGTACACACCCATTGAAACCCAAGTTCCCTATAATTAACATCACAAATGCCAAAATTAGAAAAGAAAAAGAAGGCAATTAATTACAAGATAATAACAAACACCAACCTCTGGAGTTCCACAGACCCAATCGCGAATATGGTCACAAGCAGAACTTGCAGCAGAGAGTGCACTAGAGAGCTTCCTAGCCTTGATGATTGCAGCACCACGCTGTTGCACAGTGCTAATAAATCCAGATTTCAACCTATAAAACACAAAATGATTACATGTGTCATCAGTACATCAAACAATTCAAGAGAAAACAAGAAAACCCTTTTTCGTACCATTCATCATCCTTAACGAGCTCTGGAACAGACTTGTCTCCAACAGTTGCATGAGTGACATCAGGGTACTGGGTTGATGAGTGGTTCCCCCAGATGATAACATTTTTAACATCTGATACTTGGACACCTAATTTCTCTGAGATTTGTCCAAGAGCCCTGTTATGGTCTAGCCTTGTTAAACAAGTGATGTTTTTCTCAGGGATGGATGGTGCAAATTCCTTCAAGATCAATGCGTTGGTGTTTGCCGGGTTAGCAACAACTAAGACCTGGAGGAAGCAAATAGGCCAAAATTTGTAAGGATGACAGTTATTTGAATATACCAAAACACATAGGAAACAATTCAGGGAACGTGTTATATGGTTAACCATTTTTGCATCTCATTTTTTTTCTTCTATAGGATATAGGGCCCACTATCACATTTTCTTCTCGTAGCATCATATAAATAGGACCCACAAACTGATAACATTAAACATCAGTCCACCATTTTGCAAGTCTTGTGAAATATCACATTTTGATGAAACAACAAAATTGAACCCATCTCCAAAACTAAGCTGATAACAATACTTAAAACAGCCCACATAGAAAAGTAAAGCCAATTTTCTGCAAGTAATCCGCTTGGACGTTAAAGTGAGGCATCAGAATCAGCAAGATCATGCATAAAATTCAATCAGTTCATAGCAATTCCCACATCCACTTTGATCACCAAAATAGAAAGCAAGTTCAAAACACATCATCTTTATCACCATACATATAGTTGGCTTATTATTGTATCTATGCAATGGGATATGCCAAGGGAAATGACTATGGTTACGTGAACAAAATGCAAGTCCAAAGCAGTTCATTTTTTAAACCATGATTAAAAAAAATGACTATGTTAGATATAACACTGGAAAACTTCTTCCCCACACAAGACGACCAAAATTAATCAACATCACAAGACAACACAAACATAAAATCACCTTGCAGTTTGCTGCAGCATGCTTCTCAAGAGCAGAAGCTTGGGACTTGTAGATTGAGACATTTTTGGACATCACATCTTTTCTTTCCATCCCTTCTTTCCTGGGAAATCCACCAACCATAACTGCTACATTCACACCCGTGCATGCCTCAACAGCATCAGTGGTGGCAACAACTCCTGATATAAGCATTTCAGTACATTTCCGATATCAGATAGATGACTTCCAACTTAACAAGCATGAAGAGATACTAAACACAATATAAAACCATCAACAGTTACAACAATAAAATAAGTCAACTAAATAAAGACCTTTCAAGAGGGGAAATGCAGCATCCACCAGCTCCATTTTTACTCCATTCAAAGCCTCTGCAGCTGGTGGAATATCAAGCATGTGCAAGATCACTGGTTGGTCAGCACCCAACATGATTCCTCTGGCAATCATGGGAACAAGAGCATATCCAATTTGTCCTGTGAAGAAACATAGCTTAATAAGTATGTTGCTATAAACCTCACTCTAGCCTAATGATACTTCATTTCTGCAAGACTGCGGATCTACTGAATTTCAAATAAAACATATATGAATAAGCAATTATAGTTACATCATTTTCATGATACATGGAGCTAGGCCCAAAATTTCAACACAAGATGCCGATCAAAGATTAAATCTTAAACGTATTAAGACGCAATTGACCTACAACCACAATCTCTGGTTGCTGTGTGGTTACACAATCACAGAGACGCATAGCACAAGCCCAGGTTGATTGGCAGGCTTATACCAATGAACCGGTTATCCGGATCTTATCTAACTAAAATCAATCAAACAAAACAGCTATGAAAATAAGAATCACATAAAATTTGCAAAAATCTCATGCACGATGTAAGGGACACCTAAACAACAAAGTAAATCATGGATTAGTGTTGATTAATCATAATTGACCTACATCCATTTACAATATGGAAACCAACCCCAGGATTTGGACTTTCATCGATTCTCTTCAGATTTACTTAAGAGACCCTCAAAACCCTAATTCATATTGATCTTAAACAACAAAAAGAAAACCCACATAAACCTTACAGATTTGTGTTAATTAAGACATAATAGACAGCCTACATCCACTTAAATTTTAGAAAACCAACCATAAGATTTAGATTTTCATCAATTCTCTTGAAATTTACTTACAAGACCAGCAAAAACCTAATTCACCTTGATCTTAAGCAATCAAGAGAAAAACCGCATAAACCTTACAGTCTTGGTCAAGATTTGGTCAAAGTAGACACAGATACTCAGATCTAACTTAACTCGAAGTCAAACCACATCACACACACTCAGGTATTCCTTTTGTGTGTGTGTGTGCACTGTAATACTTGACCATAAGCAAGTTACAACTAAGCGCGATCCGATCAGATAAATTCAACCAGTAACAAGAAATATTCAAAGTTCATAAACGGAATCTGAAGAAGAATTGATTAGATCCATAATCATTCTCCTTTGAATCCAAAATAACTACGCACAGAAACTAAGATCATACCTGCGGCACCAGTAACAAGAACGCGAACTGGATCTTTTGCCATTGCTGGAGATCGGAATGGAGAAACGAGATTTGAAATACAGAAAGCGATGAAAACAATGAAAATGAGAAGCGGAAAAACCTTTTGTCGAGGGTATGTGACTGACTGAGTGAGAGCTGATATTTATGGTGGTGAGTGTGACGATGAGGTAGTGGTTCCCGATGAGATTATACACCGTACGACGTCGTTCTGGCTGAAATGACCTGCTTTACTTGTTCGCCATCTGGGCCACGTCAAGCCGGCTCACGGACCGCACACCTGGCGGAATAGTCGTTGTGGGCTTCCCTTTTGTGGCCTCAAGTGCTTGTGGGCTTTTTATTAATAGTTAGAGTGAATTACATTTTTGGTCCCTATGTTTTACCATTTTTTTAATTAGATCTTTAGGACGCGTTTGGTTTGCGGGATTGGAATGAATTGGATTGGATTGGATTTCAAAGTAAGGATTTGTATTCGGAGGGATTTGGATTTAGGGGGATTTGGAATCGCTTCATGTGTTTGGTTTGTAGGATTTGGAATGGATTTGAAATTTATTCCTTTATAAATCTTGTTAGATTTGTAGGATTCGGATTTGGATTGGGATTTTTTTTTGTTATTATTTGTTTGTTTTATAAAGAATTTAATTTTATTAGTAAATTACCTTTTTTCTCCCGGTAAGCGATTAACATGTTGAGAACACCGACAACGACGGTGGAGATGAAGATCGATCAACCGAGAATACTGTTGAGACCGATATCTCCGTCGTTGGTGGTGAAGACGATTACACTGGAGAAATCGTCGGTTGAACCGTTTCCTAATGGAAGCAAAGTAGTTCCAGCTATCACCGGAGAGAGGTTGAGCGTTTTCGACAAGTGTTCGTCGGCAGGATAGAAGTATTCTGATGATGTGTTGCTTAAAATATAGAACAGTATCACGAGCCATAGGAGAAGCAAAACGAAACCTAATTGAGGAAATTGGAAGAAATTACAGTAGAAAATTTGGAGGTAATTGATGTATCCTTTTGGATCGCAGCCGGTGTTTGTTTTCACGTAGTTGTATTTGGAGAAGGATGAGTTTTGTTGGTGAATGGCAGTGCAGGTGATGGTTATGGTGGAGGTGGCGGTGGTGAAAGCGGTGAGGTGGAAGGTGGTGGTGATAAGGAAAATTGTAAAAACAGTTGTGGGTTTGAAAACAGAGAATGGTGAATTCATTTATATTAGGGCTTTAGAAACAATCCATTTATGAAATCCATCAGGATTTAGATTTGAAATCCAGGACCATTGCAAAAGAATTCCAAATCCATCATGCTAGGGATTTTAAAAAGGTCAAAGGATTTCAAATCCAGTCAACAAATTCTATTCCTGCAAACCAAACACGGGATTGGAATGGATTTGAAATCCTAATCCCTCCAAATCCATTCCAATCCCGCAAACCAAACGCGCCCTTACAGTTTTATATTGCAAAGCCCCCCCCCTAAGTATGTAAAAATACTTGGTTTTGGTCATGCTAACGACTATCAACTTTCAGCCGTTAAATCCCTAAACCATGTGCCTTGCACATGGCAATATGATCATTTTATCCTTGAAATATGTTTTGATAATGACATGGTGGATGTTGATTATTAATGTTTTTTATTATTATTTTCTACTACACCATCATACACCCAACACCCACCGACCATCACCATAAACAAAAATGCACAAATCACAATTTTACATAAGCAAAATATGAATAACAATGAGCGGCATTCATTTTCTCTAGAATCAATCTGAATTTATAAACACAACATACACAGAAACTTGCATTAAAATTGACTTTTCTAATGTAATATCCTTATTCAAATATAGCCTATAATTAGAGATTTACATTGAACTTATTGAAGTATGTGGTACTAGAAAACCTAACTAACCGATCTCCAACGGGTGCCTCTTGCTGGTACTAGAAAACCTAACTAATCGATTTCCAATGGGTGCCTCTTGCATCCTGGTGATTGACTTCCAAGCTCTCGTTGTGAACTTGTCTAAAACCATTCTAGTTTGCACCTTTAAAACCCGTGGCAGACAATGAGCCCAAACTTTTGAACCCCACGACTGCAAATAATGAAAATAAAAAACTACTAAAGATGGCAGATGTAACATCCCAGGCCAACCGTACCAGATATTGTCCGCTTTGTCCATACACTCGGACTCATGGTTTTTAAACGCGTCTAATAGAGGAAGTATCCAACCCCTTATAAGGCAACCTTTGTTCCCCTCCCCAACCAATGTGGGATATTGCAATAAAGATTTATCTGTCAGACAACCATGTAACCATGCCAAAACCTATCAAATGGGGTGGCAACGATCCTCTAATGAGCCATGGCTTAGAGCATGGGTTTCCGTTAATCACGGTCTGGTTGCATGATCGTGGTTCATCAACCAGATATGGGTTTCTGTCTTCTTAGGAATCAAGAATACAGAGGTACAAGCCTATATAACAGATCCTGTTCAAGTAAGGTCATACCAGATATTTTCCATTTTGTCCACACACCCGGACTCACGATTTTAAAACGCGTCTGATAGATGGGGTATTACTCCCTTATAAGACAACTTTTGTTCCCCTCCCCAACCAATGTGGGATCTTACAGCAGATGATGAGTCTAATACGATTCATGGTTTCGCACCCAACCTTGACTGTTGGGAGCCTTTTGAATAACACGATAGTCGGATAAAGGGGAAAAGAGAGGTTGGTCCAAATTAATGAGAGGAACGAGGTGAAGTTAGTGAGAGGGAGGGAGATAAACCCATGATAGTCGGAGATGAGGGGGAGAAGCACAGGTGTGGTGATCTTAGAAATAAAAGTGGTGGGTTTCAAGAAGGGAGGTTAAGAGGGAAGAGAGAGAGGGGGTGTTAGTGGAGAGAGAGAGAGAGAGAGAGTAGAAAGGTCTTTTAGGTTAAAGAGATGGAGTGGCTTAAAAAGACCATTATACCCTCATGTGCAAGTCACATAAAATGATTAATGGGTAGGAAGCTAACAGAGTTAGCCACAGGGATCAAAACCAAGCTTTTTTGCATTTCGTGGAGGTTTTTTTGCAATAAAAAATATTGTAGGGACCTAATCTGAAAACATCAACAAACCACAAGACCAAAATTACATTTAACTCTTATTATTGTGACATTATTATAATTAAACTATTTTTTTAGATTTATTTATATCTCAAACTTTATATGTATAAACTTTGTGTGAGAAATATATAAGGCCATAACATATTTAAGATGAGACAAGTGTGGTTTTAACATGTTGATTAGAGTTGGTATGGGAGATACTAGATAGGCGAAAAACCAAGGAAGTAAAAACTAGTTAATCCGAACCGTTGAAGTAGAACAAACCAAATCAATTTATTCAGTTTAAAGGATTTTTTTTAGTATGTTTCAATTCAAAATAACTAAAATAATCACAAAAATACAATTCAATCTGTAACTAATATATAAAAAGATTAAATTACATGTTTCATCCTTGTGACGTAGTGATTTTTATAGATTGACTTACCATGAAAATGTAATGAAACGAGTCCCTATGGTTTGTATTTTTCAACAGTCTGGGTCCATCACGCTAACACCGTTAAAAAAAGTCTATTAAGGTGAGGCCACTTTGGTTTTTGAAGTTTTTGTGTCATTTTTATTAAAAGATAAGAAATATACTATATATATATATGTATATATTATACACATGTACAAGACATACATATTGTCACTTGAGGTGAAGAACCAAACATCAACTTCTACCGTCTTTTCTCAAGTTCAGGCATCAACTTTTGTCCAGGTGAAAAACTACGTTTGCAGCGGTTTGTTGAAATTTATTTGAAAAACGAGTTTTTCTTTGTGATGTTCTTCATTTATGAATGTAGCTGCACAGAGCGCCATGTCGGTCTATCGAAGTGAAGAAAGTCGGGATTTGTCTGTAGATTGTATTACATATATAGTCCAGTTTTGTCTATGCAAAAAATGACAATGATCACATCGAACTTTTCCTACTCTGAGATTTATATTGTTTTAAAACCTTAAAAAGTAAAAGTTCGATCTGGATGTTACTTAGACACTATGAATTTTTGGGTTAAACTAAAATCTCAAAATTATGTGATGAACCATTATACGAGGCACTATAGAAACGTTTGTTCGTCCAAACCTGGCCGGATTTATCATGTTATAGTTCATCGATTAGGATATTAACTGTGTATGATTTCTATTTTTCGATGAATTCTGGGTAGGGATGGAGTTTAGAAAAGAGGTTCCCTTAGAAGATGAAAGTGATTTTGTTGTTAATGAAGTTATGAATGTGAAAAAAGAGGAAGAAAAGGTCGATAACGAAGAGCCACATCTTGAAAACTCATATAAATTTGAGCAAATCCTTAATTCATCAAGAATTGTGAGTGCTTGAATCTTTTAGAAATGTTTCGCCTTTGTGATTTTTGTGGGAATCTTCTATCGTCTTCTCTAGTAAAGCCAAAGGGACAAAACATTTCCAAAAGATTTAATCACTCCCCGTTCTTAATGAATTAAGGATTTCCTCAAATTTATACGAGTTTTCAGGATGTGGCTCTTTGCTATCGACCTTTTGTTCATCTTTTTTCACATCAATAACTTAATTAGCTGCACAACTTTCATCTTCTAAAGGGGCCTTGTTTCCAAAATCCATCATTGTCCAAATTTGTCAGAAACGAAAAATCAAACGCAGTTAGTATTTGTCTGGGTAAAAAATACACGATCACGACGAAGAAACATTTAATGCACATTTCACATGACCAGTCTTGTATCAAGATATGGTACTTTCGAACGAACAAAACCCCGACCTCCGTCGAGACTAACTCGAAGGTCGGTCGAGCGTCGTTCGACAATCGTCAAGATTTACACTCGACCTCGACCATATTAACGTATAACCCAACGTTCCTTTCTTTATCATTTAATGAAAGTTTAATGTTCATCAATACCAACGGTCACAACGACTCAACGTCATTAAAGTCCTTTATGAAGCACGACAGTTACAAAAGACACATTTATGAGGGATCAAGACTATAAATACCGAAGATCCACATCTCATTCGGGGAGAATTAGTTTTACCTCAAGCACACAGTCTACAAGCTCTCTAAAGAACATCTGCAAGCCTACATTTACATGACAACAACAATTCATACACGATGATAGCTTTCTTACACACGATATACGCTTATTTTGCAATTGTACATCTATTTCTTGTATAGATCTTGTAACACATTGTAACATCGAATGACATCACCCCTGATTGGTGATCATAGTGCACGACGACACCTCCTTGTTGTCCGTGATTTTTTCCTCGTTGAGGTTTTTCCGCGTCACTAAATCCCTTGTCTCCTTATTTTACTGTTTATCGTGCATATTGTCTATCGACTACTTTCTTTAGTTGGATAAAGCTCCATATCGACCTTAAATTATTCTTTGGGTAATTTTTAGCATTAACAGTTTGTAACACCCATAATTTTCGGTAAGTAATTGTCACCCGGACGTTTATGTGACTTGTAAGCAGTAGGGTTTTGTTGGGAAATGTTTTGTTTAGAGTCCCTTGGAGTATCGGGAGTATTGGTAGTGAAAAAGTCGAGTTTCGGGGCTCCGGAAAGGTCCCGCGACAATGCCCGACGACTATGACGAGTCACAGTCGCACTGTCACAATCGCATGGAGTGTACCGTGCCCTGGTACACACCAGCGACTATGACTGGTGCATGGTCAATGTCGCACCTGGGCACCAGGGTGCTATTAAATGCGAATTCTCAGCCTTCTTTCTCATTCTCTTCTCCAAAACTTCCTCATTCTCTCTCAAATCGCTTCTTCTTCATTACCCACAAACCCTAACTCATTTAAGACCATTTCCATGGATTTCAAGGTGTTTCTTCACCATCAAACTTGTGATCTCAACCTCATGTGCTAGTTCATGTGTTCTTCCACCATTCTTGAAGATTTCTAAGTTTTCTAGAGTTTCACCAAAACCTAAGTGGTAAGTTCATCCTCTCCATCTCTAAACCATATTAGGTGATATAAATGTTCCATTAGTGATTTTTTAAGTATTATGTTTCTCCATTTTCGGTTTGGAAGATTTTGGAGGAGTTAGGTCAAAATTAGGGTTTTGGGTATAAGTTGAGGTTTTGATGTAATATGTTTGGGGAATGTTTCTATATGGTTGAATATGGTTATTTACGGTTAAAAATGTTTGGATCTAGGTTTTGGAGGTTTTGGCTTGAAGGATTCAGGTTTCGTCAAGAAAGCTCAAAGTGGGGTAAAATCTAGATTTAGCCTAAATCTAGCAAGGTAAGTTCAAGTTGATTTGTGAAAACGGTGTACATGCCAAAATTTTTATTTTAAAGTATTTGTGTTTTACATTAGATTGTTAACTGCTGATAAGTTTTGGTTATTTAGATATATTTAACTTTATAAACTTATGTAAAACACATCTTTGTGATTTTTGGGCATTTTGATAAATAAATCATGTTGACATATTTCTTTGACGATGTAATATATAAATGGAGGTCATTTTATATAATTGTCCTTTTGGTGCAAACGATTTTTATAAACCGTTGGGAAATGCATATCATCAAATTATGAGTCATTTTGGCAACATGAGGAGAAAGAGTTCATTTGGAAAACATTTTGTTTCAACCTATGAGGAGTTTTAGGTTAATTACCTTTTTGGTCGTGGTGTTTGCATAATTGTTGGTCAAACGTATTTCGATGTCTCTATTGACTTTTATTGGGTATTTACGTAAACTGTTGGGTCATTGGCTCGGTTTTGACTAAATGAAGTCTTGAGGACATTTGTCTGGTTTAAAAACAGTTGTGGAATTTTGGAGTATGATGGTGATTATTTCATGCCATTTGAGAGTTACATATTTTGGGAGCTTTGGTCTTTCAATTGGAGTCATGTAATATTAGACAGTGTTGTAATGGATCCATAGGCACATAAGTCTGTCTGGTTTGGGAAAGCGGGTAAGGTTAGTTATGACCGTTGACCGTTTGGGTTCGCTAGCGAGTAGGCAATAGGTGGAACGAGCCTCCGAGTTGAAACTCGTCTAGATTGGATAGGCACCCGTGTCCGTAAGTCCTTGGGGTGGAACTCGACGGAGAATGGCTAGAGGCAGTAAACGGATTGAGGTTGTGATATCTGGTATGGCATGGGAACTAAGTCTGGGATACATGTTGAAATCCAATAACATCAAGGGTGGCCCCATTCACATGTTCTAGCCACCCAAGATGGAAACGTTTAGATGACACGCGAGGAAGTTGTATGGGTGGCCTACTTCCGTGTTCCTCTATTCTCATTGTATACGGGTCTCTCCGTCGTAGATCCATGGTATTTTAAATGTTGATGTCGTATTTTTACCAACTTTGGTTTTGTGTGGTCGACGATAAATGATGGCCTTAATATTGGGTTTTCCCCACGTATATTAAGGTTTGAATGGAATGCGTCATTTCTACGTTTCAGTATTTGGTTTCTTCCCATTTTATGGTTGCGTGAGTTTTGGGTCTAATGTCCGTGTTGACGGCGATATTTATTTACATGGGTTTTTATCTTTGGCTTTATGAGTTGTGGGTCATGTTCCACCCGTGTTGGGTATTTCGAGACATAACATTTTACCCGTGTTTTATAAAATTGGGAGTCCTCTTCCTATTCTCATTTTGAGCAAGTTTTGAGTTGAACTTAAATTTATGAAAGAACGTTTTATATTGGGATCTTCGCCTTTAAAACAGTTTGGTTTGGTTATCAATTATTCAGTGTCTCTTTCGTTTAAAATGCATAATTATTGATAAACGAGTCGTTTTAATAAGTGAAGCATATCATTTGAAAGATTATGATTTTAGTTGCATCTTCCCTTTCTAAATGATTAATTTATATATATGTTGAAAACTCTTGAGCTCACTAGGCGTTAAGCCTAACCTTTTTAATTGTCGGCATGTGCATCAGGTTTCAGATGGGGGTTTGGTTCTAGCAGTGCTATGAAGTGAAGTGCTTAGTTTTTCACAAGTGTAAGTATTTGGTGAAGTCTTCCGCAGTTTGGAGATAGTGACTATGTTTGGGTTTTAGTAGCACCCGTTCTTATTATAGACTGTATGTATAGAATGAATGTGTGTATTGAGATTAAATCTTAACTCGTGTTTGCAGATGAATCATTTATTGGTGTATTTAGAAAATTTTAAATTAGTTACTATTTCCAGATTTGAGGGTGTTACATAGTTTGGCACCCACTGTGGGGCCCCATATAAAGGAAATCCTAGACCATAGTGTGCCGTACTAACAACTTCCTCGAGTGTTTTTGTTCTACAGGATAATATCAGCTCCCCAAGGAACTCAAGAACACATTATGGCTCAAATGAGCATGAAGTTGAATGCAGCTCATGCTTGAATCGAGACTTTGACTAATCAACACAGGCAAGCAGTGGAAAAAAATAAATCCTTAAGAAATCGGAATGTCAACAATGCGGCAGGACCTTCACAAGGTCAAAATGGTTTAAGTATGCCCTGGACTGGACCACCTCTTCCCAGTTATCCAAGGCCACTTTTCTCTGGTTTTTCCAGACAGCCGATGCCGACGTCGCCACCTCCACCGTCGCCTTTCTTCGCTTCAGCAGCTTAGGCCCCATCAATGCCATTTGCGATGTCGCTACCACCTTTCTTTCACTCGACTGCACCAATTCCTACAATGCCTCCTCCAGCATCGATTTCCTCGATGCCAATGTCGTCTTTCCAATTCAATGGATATGCTTCAGACTCGTCACAGCAGAACAGGTTCAGAATCCAGGACATGCTCCATCAGGTATTCAAGGAAGTGTTCCGGACGACCCTGTATCTCAAAGGTTGAAGATGTTGGAAGAAAAAAACGAGCGTGTTCTGTCGCTACTCGCCAAACTTCCCGGAGCAGCGGTACCAGTCGACGTCGAGCCTCGTACAGGGTTCCAGGCGTCACCCTTTGTCGACGAGATCGCCATGGTCGACATTCCTAAAAAGTAATGCATCCCGACATTCACACCAAAATACTCTGGTGTTACGGATCCAACTGAACACGTTGCCCAGTATAAGCAATTAATGTGGACAGTCTCGATCCCTCACCAGTATCAAGAGGTGTGCATGTATAAAAGCTTTGGAGCAACCCTTACAGGTCCAACTTTGCAGTAGTTGATTGGTCTCAAACCAAAGTCAATCGGGTCATTCATCGAGTTAGTAAATCAATTCTCTCAGCAATTCGCCAGCAGTCGCAAGATGGAGAAGCAAACTAGTGACTTGTACTATGTCGTGCAAAAGGCAGGAGAATCCATTCGCAGTTATTTCAACAGGTTAAACGCAGAAATGATTAGCGTCCGAAACTGCGACATCAAGGCCGCGATCGAGGCTTACAAACGCGGTCTAGACGAAAGTTCAGATTTTTACACCGATCTGACAAAATACCCCCCGGAAAACTTTGAAGACGTACGAGCAAGAACTTTGGCCTACATGAGGGTCGAAGATGACGCAACTTTTTATCGTAAGCACTCTTAACAACAAGAAGTCGTTGAGCGTGAAGAAAACCAAGTTCAAAATCAGATCGACAGTTAAAGCTGAACCATCGAGACAAATCTCAAACGTTCGGTGTTAGATCACAGATTTATTGGATTCAAGATCATCCAATTTGAAGACTGGAATCTGAAGCTAAAGCTGAAAAGCCACTCTCGATATTAGTCTAATGTTAAGTTTGTAATAAATGTCAAAGTTATTTATTGTGTTAATTATAGTATTTAATATTAGTCCTAAATATCTATTAATAGATATTTAGTTTAGGATATTTTGTTTTTAGATAATATCTTGTTTAGATATTATGTTGATGTTAGTTGTTAGGTGAGATATCTCATATCTCAGATCACACAATCTCTAACAACTCATCTATCATCATCGAACTATTCATCAGAGAGAAAAGAGAAAGAGAGCTTCAAGAGAAAACATCAACCCTGTAATCCTTTGTTATTAATCGAACAGGTTGGTTTATCATCTATATGTTTGTTGTTTGATTATCTGGTAAAGATCGTGTTGATCCCAATAGTGATGTTCTTAACTTGATTTGACCTTAAACTACACACTGGTTTTGTAAGACGTGAGTGCGGAAGCGTTTAAGATGTGTAGAAAAGGTAGAACATGCAAGGTAGTAAACACACAAGTAATCAATAAACAGGAAGTAAAGTATTACAAGAAAGTTACTCAAAGAACTGTTTCATTGATCACTGAAGAACACCAAGAACACGCACAAGTGTGTGCAAATGCTCAGGGAAAATACAAATCTCTGATTCAGACTGTGTGTGCTCGCATTCATAAAACTCTAAGGTGGTGCTCCCATAATATACAAGAAGGATGCACCCCTTAGTACAAGACAATGGATGACATCCCATAAACGGAGTGCCATCTGGAAAGTAAAACCATCGTGCGCCGCTCCAAGGTGATCTAGAAATCTTCGTACAACAGGCATCACGTGATTTGCATGTGATCTTGTCTTGAACTGAGTTTGCACATATTCGAACTGTCTCCAGAGGTTAGCCATCACAGAGGCTCTGTGAGTGATCACAGAGGCTCTGTGAGTGATCACAGAGGCTCTGTGATCTGATGATCATTATCAGGTGTGTTCTCTGGTAGTGTTGACAGATGTCTTCTGAGACTTTAACTTCTACGGTGTACTTGGATGTTATGTGATAGACTTCTGCGGCTCCTATACTTAGCCTATTTTTCAATACTTCTATACAATGTGATTGGAGCTAACAATCTCCCCCCTAAGTATTGAAAAATAAAGAAATGGAAAAATGAGCATTTGGCTAAGTTAGAAGCACAAAGAGGTGAAAGGAACTCATCCTCTTTCTACTTGCTTTCATTTAAGAGAAGTGCCAGAAGGCAATTACATTTGATTACAATAATGAAAGTAAAATTGAAAATACAATTCTCTAAAGCCTATACTTTGGCGTCTGGAAAGTCATTTATTTTTCTTCCAAATCCTTCTTCCTTCTTCAGCTCTCTGTAATAGAACACGCACAAGTCCCTGAAGTTAAGAGTCGCACGTATATTTTCCTGGAGGACGTTTGCAGGTTCTGTGGGGACGAGTGGTGTTCCTTTGTGCTTGATGATGAGTTCTTGGATGAGCAACAAAGACTGAGTCGAGTACTTGTGGCTTTCAATCCCCATAAACAACTTCTTTTCGCCCTTGGGATTTATGTACACAAAGCCAAAGTAAGGTGAGTTGATTATTGAGTTTGGAAGTATTGTGGCAGAGGGTGATAAACTGTCCTCTGGTGCAGAAAAGTTCACCTTTTTGACCCCGAGGTCAAGTGCCACCTGAAAGTCCACCACGCTGTAGAAGAGTAACTTTTTCCTCACAATTCTTTTAATCATTTGGTGGGCTTCTTGGTACTCCCTCTTCCACCCAAACTTGTCTTCTGTCCATTTGAGCAGCTCTGGGAGATCGTGGGGATGGAGAGTAGTTAGATCTGCATCTGTGAATGTCCATATATTCCCATCATCTCTCTTCACGGCATACGCGCAAAACCAGAAGTTTTTGCATTTTGTGTGGCTCAGCTTGATTGACAGAACCTCTGCGATTTTGAGCATAGAGAAGACTTGGTCCCTTGGTTTGGATTTATCTTTGTAGAATCTCCTCCTCTCCTCTGAGATGATTTCCTCTGAGAGCTTGACCAAAGGCTGATCATGGACCCCGCGACTGTAGAGGTACTTGTAGACGTCTTCTTCTAGGTTCTTCTTCTGAGGAACGGGGAGGGGTCTTCTCAAGCTCTCGAAGCCTTGTATTACCTCTGCCACTCTGTCCTCTGATGGTTTTTCAATGGGGTCAAGGACGGGGAGTACAGAGAGGGGTTGTAGATCAAAAACCCAGTCTTCCTCTTCAGGCTTAATGCCTCTCAGAGCCTCACTTCTGATGGCATCCATAGAGCTTTGGAGGAGCTTCTATGTGCTAGAAGGAGCCTTCTTCTTCAAAGGTTATGTGGCAATAGCTTTGCCTTTGTCTTTCGCGGTAGATGGTGCTTTCATTTGGATTTTTGGGATTTGGACTTTGGGAGATGATAAAGCTGCAGAGGCCCGTTGTTGATCTTGCTTCTGAGGTCCAGGCTCTGAGCTTGTAGGGACTTGGTTCAGGGGTTCAACTGAGATAGTCACTTTTGATGGCATGATCTCCCCCTCATGAGGACTAGAGGCATCAGGATCCTGGTCCTCATGCCTAGCCCTCTTCTGCGATGCCTCTGCTTGGCAAGTTGTAGGTGCCTGCCTCTTTCTTCTCTTGCAGAGATGCTCGTTAACATGCCTGGAGATCTTCTTTAGAACATCCTCTGTAGCCAACGATAGTCTGTTTACTTCCAGATCAGACTTGAACCTAATTGTGGCTACAGTTTTCTTTAGATCTTCTGCTATTTTCTTGCCTTGTTGAGAAATGTCAGATCCAATGAGGTTGAGGTTGCTTAGAACCATTCTCCCCATTGTTTCTAATTTCTTCTTGGTTGCTAAGGCAGAGATGTCAGTGGCAGAGGTTGATGGTGGGGGTGCAGAAATGGACGCCTGTGGTTGGAAAGGCACAATAGCACTGCTAGTTATGTCCTTTATTTCGTCTCGAAGCTTGTTCAGGTCATCCACCTCTGACTGAACAACTTTGGCTGCAAACGTACCCATTTCCTCCATGCAGATATCCCCCAGAACTTTAACTGCATCAGTCTGGATGTTGATCGACCGTCCGCATTCCTGAAGGTTAGTTCGAGTTACAGAGATCGATGTCAACTTAGTGATTGCCGCTGATTGTTGTATGGAAGATTGGCGAAGGGCGTTCAGAGCTTTTGTATTGTCTTTGAGAGCCTCTGCAAGGATTTGGGAGTTGGCTTGGGATTCCCTTGTGACAGAGCTTTTCAACTCGTCAAATTTTTGGAACACCCGATCGACAAAGGCTTTAAATTCGCCCTTTGTTTGGAACAACATATGTTCCAGATTTTGCCAACGAATATTTGGCACCTTCAGAGCCTGAAGTAATGATGAGCTCTGGAGGATTTCCTCCCAATCCTTAATGTTCCACAGAGGAAGCATCTATGGGAGTTCTGTCAAGAAGTTTCTTGGAGGAGGGTTCAAAGACTCCTTCAAGATTCTTTTTGAATGAATCCTGTGGTTGTTCTAGAACCACAGAATCAATGTGTTCTCCCACCACCAACTCTGAGGTAGTTTTGGGGTCACTCTTGTGTGTGGCAGAGGCAACGAATGCTTCTGCGTGTGTATGTGTCGTGTCCTTGGGCGAATGAACACTTATGTCTGCACCAACATCCTGTTGAGAGGATGGGGTGGATTTTGGTTTCCCATATATAAATGGCACAGAGGATGAAGGAATATCCTCTGTCCGGTTGGTTAGGGCTGGGTTCGGACTGTGCGGTCCTTCTTCAATACCTTTCTGCACTAGAACAGCAGAAGTAGTGGTGTGGGTTGCACGGGGAGTTGGTTTTGGTTGTGTGCCCAGGGCATCTTTTATACCTCTCTTCTCCTTCGATTTTTTATCCTCTCCTTCCTCTTCTTCACTCTGTGACTTTCCTGTCACATCCTCTATCTCTATGTTCACAGATTCACCTAGGTCCCCCGAGTACCTAAGAATGACCTCTCTTGCTATGTCAGAGGCTATTTTTAGTGGGCTCTGAGGTCTATCCTAGGGGATTCTTCAAAAATTAAGGCTCTTTTTGTCTTCTGCAGAGGTTTTTCGATCCCTCTGCAAATTCAGTTCTAGCACTGAGAGCCTCTATCTTGGCTTCAGCAGATCGTTCCTTCTCTGCAAGCGTTCTCAGTCTTCGCTTTTTCTTTTTCTCAGAGGATTTGACCTCTATAGTCTCTTCTGCGGTTTTTTCTTTTGGAACTACGTCTGTGGTATGCTTTTTCTTTGATTTCTTTTTCTTAGAGGACTTTGGAACCTCTACGTCTTCGGCTCTCTTTTTCGTACTTTTCTTTTTCTCCTTTTTCTCACTCCCCTCCCTTCTAACTATCGCTCTCTCTCTCTCTCTCACTCACTTGAGCCTCTGCGGCTCCAACTTCTGTCTCCTTTTCTTCCTCATCTCTAAGGTAAATCACTACATCACCTACTTGGAATCCTACGCGAGGGGGGGTTGCAGGACTCGGTTCAGGAGTCCTGTACCCTCGTATGTAATCCCTAGTTCCCTCTTCACTACCCAAGTAAATCAACATTCTAGTTGACAGAGGTCTTGCAGATGGGTAACCGGTTTGGAGAGTGGTAGGTTTGTGAGACTTCATCTCATGTAGCTTTATCATCTTTCCCTCTGCAGGAAGCTTGCCTTCCCCGATCAAGTCATCAGCCAGAAGTAAGCCTAGGAAACGTCCAAAGGCTATGTTTTTGGGCTCTGTGCCCCTATCCTGATCTTGCTGCTTGGTGATCACAACATTTTGGATTTCCTTGAAAATGAGACCCGCATAGTCTAATGGGAGATCATAGTAGATCCCACACATGATGGCCAGAATGGTGTGGCTAGACTGGTCTGGGCTCCCTACCTTTGATGTTAGGCACCTGTTCAGTATTGAGAAGAGCACATTCCACAGAGGAGGCAGGTTTTGTCTTCTGAAGTTTGTGCGTTTGGTGATTGGAACGGCGTAGCCAATGAACTTCAGAAATTCCAGTATTTCTTCTTCTGTAGGCTCTTCTGAGAATTTTTGTAGATTGAGATCTGCCTTAGTGGGGAGTTCAAAAACTTCAGACAGTTTTCTTCGGTTGATGCCTAAGTCTAGAATTTTTGATGTCGAAGGATGGGTTGCATAACTAATGATGCAATTACCATATTTCTCCATTTTGGCATGACGGGCACTCAGCCAAAACTGCTGAATGTAGGATTTAGGGATATCATTTCGTTTTAGAGTTAGGGCTTTGAATAGAAAATGGTTCTTGAGGATGGTTATCAGGGTAGCTGCTTCGACAGGGAATCCAGAAGCAGTGAGAGTGACAAAGTGATTGTTTGGCTTGTTATTCATCTGAAGCATGTGATAATCATGCCTAGTAAAGGAGAGCATTCTACTCGTAAGAACCTGTTCCTGTCCAATGGAGGTTGAATCAACATGTTGAGCTGCAGAGTGATGGGTTTGGTTTGATTTCTTGGACCCATTAGAGTTCTTTGAAGAGCTTGAGTGGTAGGCCATTGCAGAGAAAATGAAGAGTTATTTGCGGAGGGATTCTTGAGAGCAAAAATTGCAGGTAAAAAAGAAAAAGAAGGTGTAGAGGTGTTTATATACTGAAGGGGTGGGGGTAGAAAGAATTAACGGTAAAAGATAAAAATTTGAAATCCGTAATGAGTGCTAACAGATAAGTGGCCGTTTTCAAAAGCGACGGTACAGATTCGAACCAATAGAAATGTGCCACGTCAGTATAGGCGGTGCACGATTGAGAACGTGCGCCTCCCTCTATTCTCACGCGCGTGGCAGTTACTATTCCCACATGACAGTGAGTTTGGTAAATAACCCGCACATAATGACCATGGTAAATAAATATTGAAGTTAAAATTGGCAGAAGCTCTGTGGGACAAGAGCTTCTGAGGTCATTAGGAGGTTTCAGGATACTTAAGATGACCAAGACTTTCGAAAGAGCATACGAGATGATCGAATACAGATTCAATTTAGTGAGTAATGGACGAAAGACCCCTTTGTGAGGTACAAAGGCTCTGTGAAGGGTCACAGAGGCTCTGTGGAGGACCTTAGAGGCTCTGAGATCCAAAACTTCTAATTTAAGAAATAATCTGAATTGGTGATCACTTGATAGCTGTTAAAGCATTTTTGAGGGGTAGAGCGACATGTTTGACAAAATATGTCGAGCTCCCCCTTGAAGAGTCAAGGTCCTTTATCTCAGCTCCCCCTTGATCTGTGCTTGGGTTTAAAAATGGACGATTTGAGCAACACACAAAGCAAGAAGGCTATTTTTTTTTTGAAAAATGCTCTAAGAGAATGTACAAAAACTATTTACAGGGATACAGTATGAACTTACAGAGGCTCTGTGCAAGGGTACAGAGGCTCTGTGAATCAACTCATATTGAGCATGCCAATTTTGTCAACAAGAAAAGTGAACCTTTTCTCGTCTAATGCCTTCGTGAAAAGGCCGACAAGCTGGTAATCTGTGGGGACAAAGTACATTTCTATTGTCCCATGCTCCACACGATGTTTCAGAAAGTGGTACCTGATATCAATATGCTTCGTTTTAGAGTGCTGAACTGGATTGGCAGAGATCGCAATGGCGCTTTTTGAGTCACAGAGGATGGGGATTTTCTCGATGTCAAATCCATAGTCTCTGAGTTGGGTTCTCATCTACAGAACTTGCGAACAACAACTAGCAGCAGCAACATATTCCACTTCTGCCGTGGAGGTCGAGGCACAATTTTGCTTCTTCGAAGTCTAACTTACTAGTTTCCCTCCAAAGAATTGACAACTCCCAGAGGTACTTTTTCTGTCTAGCTTGCATCCTCCGTAATATGAATATGTGTACGCCACTAAATCAAAGCCAGAGTTCTTCGGATACCAGAGGCCAAGAAACTTGGTCTCTTTTAGGTATCTGAAGATCCTCTTGACAGCATGAAGATGAGATTCTTTGGGGTTAGCTTGAAATCTTGCACAGAGGCATGTGGCGAACATTATATCGGGTCAACTCGCGGTTAAGTATAATAGAGACCCTATCATACCTCTGTAGAGTTTACACTCCACAGACTTGCCTTCTGGGTCTGCATGAAGCTTTGATCTAGTGGTCATAGGGGTTTTCATTGATGAAGAGTCAGAGAGCTTGTATTTTTCAAGTATGTCGGAAACATATTTAGATTGGTTTATAAAGATGCCCTCTTTGGTTTGTTTGACTTGCAATCCTAAGAAGAAGGTAAGTTCTCCCATCATGCTCATCTCAAACTCACTCTTCATCAAAGACTCAAACTTTTTGCAATAACATTCATTTATAGACCCAAAAATAATGTCATCAACATAAATCTGTACAAGTAGAATCTCACCTTTTCTCTTTTTATAGAATAAACTTGTATCAGTTGTACCTCTTTCGAAACCATTTGCAAGAAGGAAGTTTGAAAGTCTGTCGTACCAGGCTCTAGGGGCTTGCTTGAGTCCGTATAGAGCCTTGTCCAAAAAATATACATGATTTGGGTACTTGGAACTTTCAAACCCTGGTGGCTGCTGGACGTATATTTCTTCTTGAATTTGACCATTCATAAAGGCCGACTTAACATCCATTTGAAACACTTTGAAACCTCTGTGGGATGCGAAGGCAAGAAATATTCTTATTGCTTCGAGCCTAGCCACAGGGGCAAAAGTTTCTTCGTAGTCAATCCCTTCTTCTTGACAGTATCCCTTGGCCACCAGCCTTGCTTTGTTTCTGATCACCACGCCATCCTCTTCCTTTTTGTTCCTAAAGACCCATTTGGTCCCTATTGCGGTTTTGCCTTTCGGCAGAGGCACTAGGGTCCACACTTCGTTTCTTTCAAACTGCAGAAGCTCATCTTGCATAGCCTCTACCCATTTTGGGTCTTCAAGAGCTTCAGAGATCTTTTTGGGCTCGAGGATACTCACAAAATTTGTATAGTAACAAAATTTTGCGGTACTGGATCGAGTTTGGACCTTGTCAGATGGGTCACCAATAATTTGGCTCTGTGGGTGACTTCTGGTCCACTTGGTCATTCTAGGTAGGTGATCATTTGAACCTTCTTGGAATACTTCTGGAGCATGTTCATTTTCTTGAACCTGATCTTCCTCTGTGGGAGGTAGATCATTTGTACTTGTCACTAGACTTTGGTCATTCTGAGTCGATGTCATGAGCTCTGTCGTGCCTTGTTTAGAGTTCTCTGATTGCTCTGGTGTTGACCCTTCAGAGATGTTTTGAAGTTGACCATTTTCTTGATTGAGTGTGGAGCCTTGGTCAATGTTACCCTCTGAGTGCTCCCCCTCGACATTTTCACCTGTAAAAGTGTTGGAAGAGGGTGAAGTATTGCTAGGACCAGACAAGGACGTACCTGATTGGTCTGTAGAGGTTTCAGCTCTAGAGGCTCTGTGGTCATCCTCTGAGGTTCCATCATCATTGAACATCTCTTCAAATAGATGATGAAGTTCATTTGTTCTTGATGAGTCACCAGTTTCCTTATCTTGGAGCTTCAATCCTGAGCTGATTTTCTCAGAAGTCACCTGAAACGAGTCATCAAATGAAACATTAATACTCTCAAGTATATGTTTTGATTTAAGCACATAGACTCGATAAGCCTTTGAGTTTTATGAGTAGCCGACAAATTTGGCCTCATCAGCTTTGGGACTGAATTTCCCTATCTGCTCTCTGTCGTTCAACACAAAGCATCTGCATCCAAAGACGTGGAAGAACTTGATGTTTGGCTTTCTTTGATTGAGTAGATGGTAAGGGGTCTTTTCATGTCTTTTCACCACCAACGATTGATTTTAGGTGAAGCATGTCGTTGAGATGGCTTCTGCCCAAAAGGAAATTGGAAGTCCTGAGGCAGTGAGCATAGTTCTTGCGGCTTCCACAAGCGTTCGGTTCTTGCGTTCAACAACACCGTTTTGTTGTGGAGTCCTTGCAGCAGAGAAGTTCTGTGAGATTCCCTCTGTCGTGAGATAGGCCTCGATTGTCGAGTTCTTGAACTCTGTCCCATTGTCACTTCGAACTCTTTGTACCCTGCAATCAGAAAGAACTTGTATCCTCTTAAGGAGATTGATTAGTACCTCAGGAACATCTGATTTCTTTCGAACTAACTCTACCTAAGTATATCTTGAGAATTCATCTATGAGTACAAGGATGTACTTCTTGCCACCTAGACTCTGCACAGATATAGGACCACAGAGGTCTACATGAAGCATCTGCAGAGGTCTGGTGCAAGACATGTCTGTTTTGGTCTTATGGGCCGCTCTTTTGAGTTTGCCCATTTCACATGCAGAGCATAGATGATCTCCATTGAATTTGACATTTGGTAGCCCCTTTACTAGGTCTAATCTCACAAGTTTATCTAAAGAATGAAAATTTAAGTGACAGAACCTGTTATGCCAAAGCCAAGATTCTTCGTTCTTACTTGAGACCAGACAGAGCTTTTCGTCTCTGTTGATGGACTTGAATTCCATGAGGTACAGGTCACCTCGTCTTTTGGCTCGCAGAAGCTCTGTGGTGGTGTCTTCTCTGAACAAAGAGCAATATTTGTTTTTGAACATTACATCGAGTCCATTATCACAGAGTTGACTAACACTTAGCAGGTTGTGCTTAAGGCCATCCACATATGCAACTCTGTTGACGTCGATGTCTCCGTTGGCAATAACTCCATAGCCTTTGATTTGTCCCTTCTTATTGTCCCCGAAGGTTACAGAACCACCTCCAGATTTTTCTTTGTAGGCGGAGAGCAACCCTCTATCGCCAGTCATGTGCCTTGAACACCCGGAGTCTAGATACCAAATGGGCACATGCTGTTTGTTATGTGGACAGATCAAGAAGATTTAGGTACCCATTTCCAAATGGGTCCAGCTTTGTTAGAAGTCTTTGAAGATGCCTTGAATTTGGCATTCATTTGCTTTGGGTGAGATACAAGACAGGAGGGCCTTGAGAAGTGTTGATTTAATGCATGCACAAGATCAAAACATTTGCAATGAGGAACCTTGAAAGCAAACTTCTTAAATATTTCATTAAAATTGTCAAAGGAGTGTACAAAGCTACTTTTACAACAACACATTTTAGGTTTGGGTTTCTTTTTACAGAAAACTTTGTCTAATCTAGATTGCCTTTTGTCAAAAATTCCACTTGAATGGCTCTCTCTGTGTACTCTCCCTCGACGATCTTCCCTTTGAGCATTCACTGCCACAGAAGCATTATTTTTGTCAATTTTGGGCCAATTTGCCTTCTGTTGCCAGGTGAGTTTTTCTTGAAAAGGTTTTGATGCAAAGACAGGTTTTCGAATTACGGGAGTTTGAGTGATCTTGATCTTTTCATTTCTCAATTTTTCAAACTTAAGAGAAGTCTTTGCTTGGAGACACATATCTGGTGCATCAGAGGATAGTTCCTTTTCAGGGACCATCATGCACATAAAAGCCATTTGAGTTTGGGTTTCTGGGTGACCAAATCTGAAGACTCCTATCTGTTTTTGAGACAGATATTTCTTTGGAATAGATTTTCTCTTTGATGAGAGTGCGGATGGTAAATCATTGTTTTCATACCATACATTTTCCATCTGCAGAGGTTTCCTCAGATGTGGTCCTTCAGAGGTTCTGCACCTCTTAAATGTGGATAATAGGTTTGGAAGACTTGGTTTTAAAAATTGTCCAGGGCAGAAGATGTTTGATAAAGATTTGTTTCTTTTATTTCCTGTGTAAGGGTCAATATCCTCGAACCCTATTCCTCTTCTGCCGATCTGGGTGTTGACTTTTTCATGGACCTTTTGAGCATCCTGATACCTCTTCATTTTGAGATCTCTGTCGAACAGATCTTGATGAAGGACTTCTCTTTCTTTTTGAAAAAAGTTTTTCAGGGAAATGGCATTTAATCGATCACTCTCACATTTCTTTAGCTCCTTTATCTTGTCTTTCAAGGCTTGATCAAGTTTGGAAATTTTCTCTTTTAATCCTTTCTTTTCAATAATATGTACAGAAACGAGAGTTTTTCTTTCTTGATAAAGTTTGTCCTTTTCTTGAGTGAGAAGCCTTGTTTCTCTCTCAAAGAAGGCCAATTTCTTCTCTAGTTCTGAGCACATGTTTTTGTATATAAGAAACTCATTTTGTATTGTAAGAAGTTTGTTCTCAGAGTCAGAATTAAAGGAGTTAGAAGTGGATACCTCACTCTTGTTGTCGGAAGATGGACTTCTGCCATTCCACAGAAGAGTGCATTGTTGTCCCCTTCATCAGAGGCCTCATCAGTCTCAAGGTCTTGTTGTTCTGCCATTAGGGACGTCTGTGTGTAATACTCTGCCTTCTTTCTGTAGAAAGCAGCGTCTCTTATGGGCTTTCCTTTGATGGCAGAGGACATGCACTCTGCAGCAAAGTGGCCCGGTTTTCCACATTTGAAGCATCCTTCAGTTTGCTTCGGGGATCTATCACCACTTCTGCCGTCTGGCCTCTGTCTGCTCCTCTTCTCTTCTTGTCTCTGCTATTCGAACTCTTCTCTTCCATACTTTCTCACCTCACCAAATCCTCTGCTTCTTTCATCTCTATCCTCTCTTCCTCTGTACTCTGGCTTTTTCTTGAGACCACGATTGAATTGTCGGGTCATTAATGCAAGAGTCTTGGCCAAAGCAGCCATATCAATCTCTTCTTCCGATCCTTCCTCACTTTCGCTCTCTACCACTAGAACCTTTTTCTTCTTCTTTTTCTTTTGAGCTTCCTCTGTTGCTTTCTCCTTTCCTCTGTCATAACCCTCTATGGTGCTTCCTACTAAAGCCAGAGGACCACCGACAGGGGTCATCAACTTTAATATCCTGTTTTCTTGACTTATCAGAGTCCCAAAGAGGTTTGAGATGGACCAAACGTCGAGATCCAGTGTTGCTTGCATGGACATGGATAGATGGAGCCATTCATCATTCAGACTTTGAAGAAATCTAACATTGTTTTTTTCAGAAGTTCTGTGGATGCCATACCTTTTGCACTTGTTTAATAGGGAATTGTACCTATTGTATGTGTTTTGAAATGATTCACTTGGCAAAGCCTTGAATGCAAAATATTCATTGATGCATAGAGCCCTGTTGTTCTTGAGGGTTTTAGCACCACCCTCAAGCTGTTTCTCCAACTCCAACCACAAGTCTTTCGATGTTTCACACGAATCAAGAGATTGGAAGATATCGTTTGGGATAGCCATAATGATTAATCTTTTGTCTTTCTTTGCAAGTTCATGTTGTGCCTTTTCTTCTTCAGTCCATTCAATGACAGGTTTGGGATGCTGGTATTCAGGAACTTCAAGAGTGTTTGCAGTGTCAGGAACATGAGGAGCGGTTGTCATTGGGATGAAAGGAGGATTGTGAAGAAACTCAACCAGACCATGATCCACACCTTCGAGAAATTGCACCATCCTGATCTTCCACTGAGGATATTCATCCCTTAGTAGAGTGGGAGGTTTTGATTGAGATCCTGCACTGAAATAGTTAACAGGGTTCGTCATTTTTAAAAGAAGAGTAAAACAGAGTATGAGGAGTTCTTTTGAGAAAGATAGGGAATGTGATAAGCAAGAATGAATTTCTGGTATGAGAAAGGTGATAACTAACTAACCGAGCTTTGAATCTGTCTTCAAAGAGTTAAACACACTTGCCTTTTGATCTAAGTCAAACTAGTTGAAGTAGCTCAAGAAAACAGAGTATGTTTATGAGTGGGGATTGAGATGAATAAACAGACTTCAAACTACTACCTGGAGCGTGGGAATCAAGTATAGAACAGGATCCTTTGATATTGAGTATCAAAGTCTGCTCTGATACCAATTGTTGATCCCAATAGTGATGTTCTTAACTTGATTTGACCTTAAACTACATACTGGTTTTGTAAGACGTGAGTGCGGAAGCGTTTAAGATGTGTAGAAAAGGTAGAACATGCAAGGTAGTAAACACACAAGTAATCAATAAACAGGAAGTAAAGTATTACAAGAAAGTTACTCAAAGAACTGTTTCATTGATCACTGAAGAACACCAAGAACACACACAAGTGTGTGCAAATGCTCAGGGAAAATACAAATCTCTGATTCAGACTGTGTGTGATCGCATTCATAAAACTCTAAGGTGGTGCTCCCATAATATACAAGAAGGATGCACACCTTAGTACAAGACAATGGCTGACATCTCATAAATGGAGTGCCACATGGAAAGTAAAACCATCGTGCGCCGCTCCAAGGTGATCTGGAAATCTTCGTACAACAGGCATCACGTGATTTGCATGTGATCTTGTCTTGAATTGAGTTTGCACATCTTCGAACTGTCTCCAGAGGTTAGCCATCACAGAAGCTCTGTGAGTGATCACAGAGGCTCTGTGATCTGATGATCATTATCAGGTGTGTCCTCTGGTAGTGTTGACAGATGTCTTCTGAGACTTTAACTTCTACAGTGTACTTGGATGTTCTGTGATAGACTTCTGCGGCTCCTATACTTAGCCTATTTTTCAATACTTCTATACAATGTGATTGGAGCTAACAGATCGTGTTCAATCACACGGACCGACAATTGGTATCAGAGCTGAAACCAGATTCAAAACAAAATTTTAAAACTCTCTGTGTTCTTCATTTTCAAACATACTGTACCATCGATCAACATTTCAAAACAGTGGTTGTTTTTGAAATCAAAAGGTTGTAACCTGTTGTAAAAGGTTAGTCGATCAACTTGTCAAAGTTTGGTGCTGTAAAACGTTTTCTAGATTGGTGTATTTGGTGATTATCAGAGCCGATTTATCGAAGAACACACACCGGTCGACACCGGTTACACGCACATCGGTCCATACCGGTCCGAGCACACCGGTCGCAACACCGGTCGCTCTACCCCGGTCCCGGTCGAAGACTCCCACCGGTCACAACTCCATACCGGTCGAAGGTACACTCCGGTCAAAGCACTCATCCGGTCGATCATAACCCCGGTCTCTACATCTCTCCGGTCGCAAGCAAAGATCGGTTCGAAGGTAACTCCAGTCAACGCAACATATCGGTCGTAGGTCCGGTCGAGCAACAGTCCGGTCAAAGCAGGACCCCAATCAAGCATCTCTCCGGTCGATACATCATACAGGTCGACACACCGGTTTGCGCCATCAACGACTCGCGCAAGTCTCTGTTTTGCGCCATTAACTACTCGCGCAAAGTTCCTTTCGCGCGACCTTCTTCTCGCGCAAAGTTTGTTTCTTATTGCGCATTATTCGAACATAATGACTTCAAGAGAAGCTCTAGCTATCGGAACTGACACAAAGCCACCAGTACTCTTCAGGGGAGAGTATGAATAGTGGAAAGATCGGTTCATGGACTTCATAGAAAGACATGATTTGGGTGATTTAATCAGGAAATCTTTAGAAGAAGGAGTTATGGCACCTGTTATGAGGACTCCCATGGCTGGGACTGAGGAAGAACCATATCAACTTAAGTTTGCTGAACTCGATGGTGAAGACCTAAAGAGAGCAAGAGCTGATAGATTAGCAAAGTCTTTCATTCTTCAAGGCATTACTAATGAAATATATGTGAAGATTGACGGCTATAAAGCATCAGGAAAACAGATGTGGGATCAACTGGATAAAATGATGCTTGGTTCAAAAGTTGGAAACCAGCTCAAGATATCTAACTGCCTTAACAACTATGAAGAATTCAAAGGCAGAGTTGGAGAATCTCTAGCAGAAACATACGACAGATTTGTGACCTTGCTGAATGAGTTAAGCAAGAACAAGGTCAATAAATCATATATAGAGCTGAATGTCAAATTCCTCAGCATTCTCCAGCCTGAATGGAAAAGGTTTACAAGGCAGATGAAGCAAATAAAAGATCTGAACGATATTCCACTTCACGAGGTCTACGAAACCCTCAAGTAGAATGAGGAAGAGGTGGATGAGATCATGGATGAAAAGAGACAGACTGGGAAGACAGTTGATGATTCAATTGCTATTGTTGTGAAGAAGAAGAAGAAAAAGATGATTATGTCTGAATCAGAAGAGGTTGAAACTGAAGCGAACACTGACTCTGACGACTGTGAACAACTAAAGCATGATATGCTTATGTTGACTAAGGCTTTTCAAAAGAAGTTCTACAAAAAGCCTAGCTCGAAAATCAAGCGTGAAACGGGTGTTATTACTGACAAAGACAGTCAATACAGAAACTTAGAAATGACCTTGCTGAGAAGAAAATATTGATTGAGGTTTTACATAAAAACATTGACACCAGCGCAAAAGAAAAGACCATAATTCTTAAAGAGGCTGCTGAAACAAAGACTAAATTGAGAAAGAGTGAGTTTGATTTCAAAGAGCTTACGAAAATGTATTCTTCATGTTCCGAAGAAAACAAATCTTTACATGCAAAATTAAATGCTTTGGAAAAGAAGTTATACTCATTGGGTCAAACTGAGCAAACCATTCATCTAAACAAACCCAAAGAGAATAAAGAGAGTTGGGGAATTGGTTATGAGAATCCTCACTACCTTAAAAAGGGTATATCTGAAGTGCCTTCACTTTATGATTTTACATTCTTAAGACTTTCTCAACGATTCCCTGAGCTTAAAGATTTCTGGACTGGACTGTCTAAAGAGGATGAAGCCAAGGAAACAAAAAAACGAAAGAACTTATCTAAAGTTCACCTTCCATTTTATTATGGGAGGTTAAATCAAAGTTATGATTCAGTTTGTAACATCCACCCTCCCATATATGCTTAACTAGTGAGTCTAAATATGTATTATATGTTAAAGCATGCTTTATGAGTTTATTATGTAAAAAGAGAATTTGCTAAAATGCTAAGTATACTAGTGAGCTATAAGTAAAGCTCATAGTTAGAATGAGATGTAGGAGGTAATATTGGTGCTAACACCTCACAAATGACATAATTAGATGGTGTGAGGGTTCAAAATACAAAGCGTATTGCCTAAATGGAAAGCGGGTAGGTAACTAAAGTGCCTAAATGGGAAAAATCTACCCAAAACTTGAACGAATGATCTAAATGGTGATGTAAAGGTTGGAACACCTTTCAATAAATTATTATGAAGTGTTAGAAGTGACGGAAGATGAAAAAGTCGCGTAGATTGCATTTTATACAAGTTTTACAAAATACGTTGCTATTTCGGTAAACTATGCACACAACACTCAAACGGTATGTGTTTGATAGGATTTTTAAGCTTTGGAACTAAGTTTTGGACCTATTGGGAGTTGTTGGAAGTGTCGGAAAACTTTTACGGGATTCCGAGCTTAAAATCAAAAACGACAAAATTGCAAAGGATAGCATAACGTCTACAAATATGTAAAACTGTTGTTATTGGTAGGTATTTTCTGAAATATTTTTGTTGGAAGTTGTAATTTATCTCGTTACGAATGTGTAGGCGAAAACCTCATCGAAAACGGAGTTTCGAACGAAAAGTTATGCCATTTTTAGTGTTTAGTGGTCAAAATGGGTACCAAACCGGGTCAAACCCGACCCAACTCGGGTTTTACTCAATAAACCACGAATTTTCACCCAAATTCACCCCATTTCAGCTACTTCCTTGTGTGAGAAAGTTAAGGTGCGGTTCTCACATAGTATACTCATCCAAGCCCAAAATCAAGGAGATTCAACAAGATTTTGGTGAAATTGAAAGATTAAACAAAGGTATAAACACTATCTTGAACCCATTTCATGATTTTTGGTGTTTTGATGATGATTTGAGAAATCTAGGGTTTCATGTGGTTAGGATTTTTGGTATTTTCATGTTAAAAAATGGGTGTATAACATGATATTGATGCTAGGTGATGATTAGTTTATGTTTTTCGCTATTATCATGAAATCGGGTTTATGATGGGTACGAATTTTAGTGATTAAGTGTATTTCTTGTTAGAATATGATAGTGTATCATGATTATGATGGTAATGATGAATACATTCAAGTAATTTTACAAGCTTATGAACAAAATGTACAAGTCTTGAAGCATATGGTACAACTCATGGGTATAGGTTATGGAATGAGAAATTATGCAAGATTTCTTGAAGTTTTGCTATAAATAGTTAAAATATGATAGTTTATGATGAAAATATGAAATTAGGGGCATTTGGAGTTGAATTGGCTTTTGGAACATGTAAAAATGAAGATTTTCGAGTGGAATGACAATGTAAATACGATGACTTTAAAAAAATTGTATAAAATCATAGAAAAATCGTATAAGGGTGATTCTAGTGGCATTAGAAAGGTATAAATGTCTAGTTTATTTTATATGAGGACATTATAACCTAATTACAGTTTTAAGATGTGCTAAAAGTGCACTTAGTACAGGGCTGTCAAGCTGAATTTTGACAGCTTGTAGCTGCTGTGTTGTAAAATTTGTATAAAATCAAAGAAAAATCCAATGGACATGAGATCGGTGGCATATGAACGATAAAAGAGTCTATTTTATTTCTTGTTTAGAAGTCAGAATGTAATTTTGAGTTTAAGATGGTTAAAAATAAGTTAGAACAGGGGGCTGTATAGGAGAATTGGAATGGAATTAGCTAACTAGGAATGAAATAAAATGAGATAGTGTAATTATATACTTATGGAACTGAATATGTATACTCCAGGGAGTATAATGGTATAATTGGAAGCTTTTGGAGTGCCATACATACTTGGACTACGGAGTTGGAACGAGACATTCGGTTGGACGTTCGGTTGACCCATTTTGTGCACGGTGAGTTTATATGAAATACATATTTATGTGTACTTATATGTATATACACTTTTGTTTGCATTAGTTGTGTTTCATGTTATCATAAGGTGTAACAAGTGTAAGTCCCTCCAATTCCGGTTTGTATTCGTATGATCGTTTTGCGATGTCGGTCGAGTCCGGATCCGCGACTGTTTTGTTGGTCTCTTGATAAACCGTAAATACGGGTACTACTTCGTGTGGTACGCTGGAAAGCGGTGTATGTTCATGTATCCTAGGGAGACGAAGGTTGAGTGTGGCATACCGGTTCGTTGTACTCACGTATCTCGTGTATTAGGAGACGAGTGCGAGTACTATTCTGCACGTACCCAGTAGATGAAGGTGGGAGTGGTGCACTATTCTTGATATTCTATAATTTATTCATGATATGTTTTACATGATACGGTACTTGATCCATGCGATAGGTGTTCGTATGGAATGATTGACATTTCGTTGTCAAGCTTGTCGATAAGAACGTATGTTGTTGTTAAACTTATGATGTATTGATTTTGATATTGATATGTTATGTTTATGTGTCTGGTGAGTCTTTTGGAATGTATTTTCATATAAAACTCACTAAGCTTTATAGCTTACCCGTTATTGATTAATTTTTTTTCAGGAAAGAGGATTGTAGACAAAGGGAAAGATAAGGAAGCTTAGTCCGGGTGTTGTTTCAAGTGCTGATTTAGATCTTTTGGGTATATTAGTACTTGCTTTTGGTGTGTTATATATAAATATGTAAGTATTCTATTGGGTAGATATGTCCCCGGTTGTTTGTAAGTAAACTTTAGGATTGTAAATCTTAACTTTTGGGTTGGTTTATGTTTTGGATAAATGGATAAAACGTAACAATTTAAAACGGACATTTCGAAGTTTCGATTAAAATTAATATCCCGTATTTTGGTGGTTTTAAAATGATCAATTTTGGAGATTAAAATGGTGATTGGACGTTTTGAAAACCGTGATGTTACACAGTTCAATCAAAATCTCTTTCAAATGATTATTTTGAGAGTTATTCTGTAAAAGAAATGGAGGCTAAGCCTATTAAAAGTAAACTTTACGTTCCTCCTCTCGTTTTGGAAAGTAAAATTTCTGAACTTGAGAAATCTTTAGCAGATGAAAGACTTTTGATTGAAGTTGAACAAAAAGTGTTTTCAACTGTGTTTAAAAATTCTGTTCTTTCTAAATCAACTAAGGCCTTAAAATCTAATGATATGTTTGGTTCAACTGATGGAGGGTTTGATTTTCTAAACTCTGATGGTGTTTTAGATGATTGTTTTGATCAATTTGATTTTAGTGCCAAACTTCCTAATCATTCGTCTTTTGTTGTGAATTCCTTTGGATTATCCAGTATGTCTAAGAAAAGTAAATCATCAATGAAAGTTGATGAAACAGTTTCTGTGAAAACTAAGAATGCGAAAGGTAAGAAGAAATCTCAGCATTCACAGAAACCGATCTCTACTGGTAGGCCAAAGAAGAAGCATTCGTTTGATTCTCATAAGTCTAACTCAAAAGTTTCAAATATTTCAGATCTGAGCAAGAAAAGGCTAGGAGTTAAATCTCAATGGCAACCAAAACAGGAGATTGACAAGACTGATAAATCTTTTTGTAGTGTTGATTGTAATAAGACTACGCCTAGTAAAGATGTTTTGATTGCGAATGTTGCTACTATAAAACCAAAACTTGTCGTTTCTCGCAAGAAATATACTATGAAGCAATTATTCCAATTACGTCTGTCTGCTAGAAAGTCTTCAAATTATGATAAACAAGCTTATGCTTCTTGTCAAGATTCTGATGTTTGGTTTGGCACATATCATGTTCACTCTTATAATTCTAATTCTTCATCTGATTCTCAAAAGCAAAGAGGACCCAAATTTCAATGGGTACCAAAATCTTGTACTAACACTGTAGGTCCCATTTATAAGTGGGTACCTAAAACTGTTGTTTCATAATTTCTCTTGTGCAAACCCATCATATGTGGTACTTGGATAGTGGGTGTTCCAAGCATATGACAGGGCAGAAAGGTATGTTGACCAACTTTACAGAGATATACTGCGGAACAATTCGATTTGGTAATGATCAGTTTTCACCAATTCTGGGGTATGGTGATATGGTACACGACAAAGTCACGATTAAGAAGGTGAGCTACGTAGAAGGCTTAGGACACAACCTGTTCAGTATAGGCCAGTTCTGTGACAAAGGCTTAGAGGTCAATTTCAAAGCCAAGAGGTGTTCTGTTCGCACTGAAGAAGGCAAGGAACTCTTGGTCGGCACTCGAAAGTCAGACCTCTACACAATCAATTTGTCAAACGTCCAGACTGACAAACAGGTATGTCTACTCTCAAAAGCCTCGATGCAATAAATCTGGTTATGGCATCGACGACTCTCTCACCTCAATTTTTGGTACATCAATAAACTGGTCAGTGGGAAGTTAGTGAAAGGACTTCCTGAGCTAAAGTATGTCAAAGAACATCTGTGTGCAGCGTGTGAAAAAGGTAATATGAAGAGAGCTCCGCACAAACCAAAGCCTGAACCGAGCACCAACTCTCCATTAGAGTTGTTGCATATAGATCTCTGTGGTCCTATGCGAACGCAAAGCTTAGGCAGAAAGAAGTACATATTAGTTATCGTGGACGACTATTCGCGATACACGTGGGTCAAATTTCTACATTCAAAAGATGAGACGCCCGAAGTACTCATCACATTTCTGAAGACGACCCAGGTGAATCTGCAGAAACTAGTCAAGCTTCTCAGAACTGACAACGACACAGAGTTCAAGAACAAAACAATCAAAGAATATCTCAAATCTGTCGGGATTTCACATCAATACTCTGCTGCACGTACGCCTCAACAGAATGGAGTGGTCGAAAGGCGAAATCGTACGCTAGTCGAGGCCGCTCGAACTATGCTAAGCCAATCTGACTTACCTCTATTTTTATGGGCTGAAGTTGTATCGACTGCGTGCTACACTCAGAATCGTTCCATGATACACCGCAGATTTAAGAAGACTCCTTATGCATTAATCAACAACCGAACACCGACAATCAAATATTTTCATATATTTGGGTGTAAGTGTTATGTTCTAAACGACAGAGAGAGTCTGAACAAGTTCAGCGCTAAGGCAGATGAGGGCATCTTTATTGGCTATTCTTCTACATCAACTGTATACCGTGTATACTTGAAGAAGTCAAAGTCTGTTGTAGAAAGCGTCAATGTTAAGTTTGATGAAGAGATGGCTTCTGAACACGTCTGTTCAGAACCCGTGATAACAGGAGTACTAACTTCTGGGAAAATCAGTCCAGAACCTGTGTCTCAAGCAAAAAAATAGATAGGGCATCAACGTCTACTATCCATTTATCTGATTTAGATTTATTATTTGAACTATTTTATGATGAATTTCTTGGAACTAAAGTGACTAAATCTGTTGTGGTTGACAGGATGGAAGACTCAATGACTACTCATCCAACCATTTCAGATATTTCTACTGAATCCATCTCCACGATTCAACAAGAAGTTCAAGTTCAAATGCCTACTCCGACAGTTGAAGTCGTGACCAATAATGAAGAGACATAAGTTGCTGAATCAGTAGGGTGTTCTGTAAGGACTGATCTACATGCTGACCAAGCTGTACCTACTGAGACTTCTGCACCTACTACTTCAACTGAAACCCCCATTCCTACTGAACAACCTGTAGAAGATAACAGTGGATACATATATGATGATATGGATCTATCTACATATAATCCACTCCCTCATGAACACAAATGGACCAAAGCGCACCCGATAAGCCAAATCATTGGCGATCCAACAAAACCGGTGCAAACTAGGTCTGCTTCAATGAATATGTGTATGCATGAATCCTTTCTGAGCAAGATCGAGCCTACTCGCGTATCTGAGGCCCTTGCTGATTCAGATTGGGTGACTGCAATGCAAGAAGAGCTGAATCAGTTTGAAGCACTTAAAGTCTGGAGACTTGTACCCAAACCTCAAGGTAAAACTATTATAGGTACGAAATGGGTTTTCAAAATCAAGAAAGATGAAGATGGTACCGTTATCAGAAACAAAGCAAGACTTGTTGCCAAGGGATACAGACAAGAGGAAGGAATAGACTACGACGAGACTTATGCTCCTGTGGCGCGTTTAGAGGCAATTCAAATGTTTTTGGCCTACGCAACACACAAGAACTTCACGGTCTTTCAAATGGACGTGAAGACAACATTTTTGTATGGAATTCTCAAGGAGGAAGTCTACGTCTCGCAGCCAGAAGGCTTTGTTAATCAAGAGAAACCAAATCATGTATATGTTCTCGACAAAGCACTTTATGGACTGAAACAAGCTCCTCGCGCCTGGTATGAGGTATTATCTAAGTTTTTGGTCAAGTCAGATTTTACAAAAGGTACGGTCGATACCACTTTATTCCTGAAAAAGGACAAAGCCGATATCATTCTAATTCAAATATATGTGGATGATATTATTTTTGGCTCTACTAAACCGAAATACTGTAAGAATTTTTCAAACTTTATGGTGTCACGTTTTCAGATGAATATGATGGGAGAGATGAATTTCTTTCTCGGATTACAAGTCAAACAATTTTCAACGGGGATTTTCATCAATCAATCTAAATACATTTTTGATATTCTTTGGAAGTTCAAAATGGAAAATTGCAAACCGATTGGTACCCCAATGGCACCGGGTACTAAGATTGGCACCGATCCTTCGGGAAAGGCTGTTGATGCTAGGACTTATAGAGGGATGATAGGTTCTTTAATGTATCTTACTTCTAGTAGGCCAGATATAATGTTTTCAACATGTTTATGTGCTAGATATCAGGATAATCCTAAAGAAATCCATGTGTCTGCAGTTAAGCGCATATTTAGGTATCTGAAGGGGACTACAGATCTTGGTCTGTGGTATCCTAAAGATACTAGTTTTGAACTAATAGCATATACAGACGCATATCATGCTGGTTGCATGCTAGACAGGAAGAGCATGTCAGGTCATATACAGTTCCTCGGTGATAAACTCGTCAGTTGGGCATCAAAGAAGCAATTATGTGTCTCAACTTCAACGACCGAAGCAGAATATGTGACTGCTGCTAGCTGCTGTTCTCAGGTCTTGTGGATGAGAACGCAACTGCGAGACTACGGTTTTCACTTCAACAAAATCCCGATTTACTGTGACTCGAAGAGCGCTATCGCGATAACAGCTAATCCTGTTCAGCATACAAAGACCAAACACATCGATGTCAGGTATCATTTTATAAAAGATAATGTCGAAAAAGGAACAATTGAACTTTACTTTGTAAAAACTGATTATCAGCTTGCAGATTTGTTTACCAAACCCTTGGACGAAAAGAGATTCAATTTTCTAATCTCTAGGCTTGGTATGCTAAATCTTAAGACCTAATCGGTAGTTACCTATTAAAGTTTCTTATTGTAAAATTTTCATCATTTCTTTATCATTATTTCCGAAAGATATCTGTTCTTTATCAGTCTGTTCATGATCTAAGGGGGAGTGTGAGAAGAAACTCCATAAATGATCATTGTTATTTTGAGGGGGAGCTTATATAATTTCTGCATTTACCTTTTATGTCAAATTTTTGTAATGCATGATTTTAGGGGGAGCTACTCAAATCAAAGGAGTATGGATATGACTTCTGATTATCTCTGATCAGAACTAGTACTTTCATTGTTTTACTGCTTTTTGTCTTTTTAATTTCAGTGAATAAATTTGCTTTGACTATGACATAAGACTTTTGCAGTTTGAGAGATGCTTAAAAGATCATATCTTTATGACTTTAAGCTTGACTTCATGAGATGTAAGATTACACTCAAAAGGTATAATTCCTTATCTTCATCTCACATATGGTTGAAAGGAGGACAACTTTCAATCATAGAAAACATTGTTCTTAAAAGTTCAAACCACTTCCCGATTCTCAAACGAATTTATGAATTGGAAGTGTGACTTTAAATGTTTTCTAGATCTACATTGTGCTTTAACTGATATAGTTAAACCAATTTGAGCATCACATGCTTTCTAGGAAAACATGATTTCATTGTGCTAGGACTTAACACAACTTCTATCGAATCACGTTAACCAGTGATTTCTATCCAAGAAGTTAATCCATAGTGATTGAGTGTGAGAAGTCGAAAAGAAATGAGTGTGGATTGAGTGATGAGGTATATAGAAAAAGAGAGTTTGGTTAGAGTAAGCTTAATGTTTAAAAGAAAGGGAGTGTGAGAACAGAGTTAAAAGAATATTAGAACTCTGCACCAACTTTTTCTGAGCCGGGCAGCCACAATTCTAATGTTTCACAACTCTTTGGTGATCATTATTAAAACAGGCAACTAGCCCATGCCAACTCTTGATCAAACCTCACTAGCCACTCATTTTCTACTCAAATAGAAAGTGTTTCACATTTTCAAAGTGGAAGCAGCACATTTGCTATCTGACTTTCATTTGGAAAATCTGGATATTGAAAAGAAGGAAGTATGCCCCTCCTTCGCACTTCAATCATACACATTGAGTCTGTGTTTAACTTACTGTTGTCTCAGTGGTTTACACAATTTTGAGCCTATAAGCAATCATCCGTGCTTAATTCTTTCTATCACTTGCACGAACACACAAGGAATTTGTTTCTTTGTCATAACGTTCATAGAATTTACCTTTGTGGTGTTTCGATGATTGAATGGAAGCCCTGGGGGAGTGAACATCAAAAAGCTCCTTTCCAATGTGTATTTGTTACACACAGTGACTTAGTGTTACTGACATACATTTTAACTGATTCATTTGTTGATTCAGGTGTTACACGATTATTTTGTCTAGATTTGCAAAGATCTTGATGAATATCTTTTGAATTGACGGATCATAAGCTCCTGATGAAAGACATTTCTTTCTAAATGTTTTGATGAATTCGTTGCTATTTTCATCAAAAAGGGGGAGAAGAGCCAACCAAGAAATGTGAAAGATCAAAAGTTTAGAGAATTCTTCAAATTATTCTGAAGAAATGGGAGAAGAGCTACCCAAGAAATGCGAGAGATCAAAGTATTCTGAAGACATGCTGATTTGAGATAAATTTTCTTTGAAGATACTTTGCTAAAGCATTCTGAGCTAAAAACTGGAGATTATTACATATTGAAGAAAAAGAAGAAGATTCCATCTTCTGAGCTGAAAGAGAAGACTGAATTGCTAAATCCGTTTAGTAATGATCTTGATCCAAAGGGGGAGATTGTTAGATCACAGATTTATTGGATTCAAGATCATCCAATCTGAAGACTGGAATCTGAAGCTAAAGCTGAAAAGCCACTCTCGATATTAGTCTAATGTTAAGTTTGTAATAAATGTCAAAGTTATTTATTGTGTTAATTATAGTATTTAATATTAGTCCTAAATATCTATTAATAGATATTTTGTTTAGGATATTTTGTTTTTAGATAATATCTTGTTTAGATATTATGTTGATGTTAGTTGTTAGGTGAGATATCTCATATCTCAGATCACACAATCTCTAACAACTCATCTATCATCATCGAACTATTCATCAGAGAGAAAAGAGAAAGAGAGCTTCAAGAGAAAACATCAACCCTATAATCCTTTGTTATTAATCGAACAGGTTGGTTTATCATCTATATGTTTGTTGTTTGATTATCTGGTAAAGATCGTGTTCAATCACATGGACCAACATTCGGCTTAACAAGAAAAAGGACTCGACCACGACCAAGTTCCCTCAGTATCCTAAGATCTCTTCATATGGATTTAAGGGTACTTCCAAGGATTTGGTCGCCGCATTAAGGACTGCGCAAGAAACTATTCGTTGGTCGAAGAAAAGTGACAAGGCCGACGATAAAAAAGACAAGACCAAGTGGTGCGACTTTCACGACGACCACGGTCACATCACCGACAACTGTATATCACTCAAGAAGGAACTCGCCTGGCACGTTCCGAAGGGTAACCTCAAAGGTATCCTCGACGAACACGCGACACCCAATAGAAACCTTCGACCACCATCGCCTGATCATGAGAAAATCGTGAATTGCGTGACTGGAGGGTCGGACGTGTGTGGTTTAACCTACTCAACAGCAAAAAGGCATGCATGATCCTCACGATCGAAAGAAGAACAAGAGCTCGAGTCCATGAAGATAACATTTGATCAAGATGACTTGGGCGGCGTACATCAGAAACATCATGATGGATTGATCGTCTACCTCTAGATCGGCAATTGTCTGACCCGAAGGGTGCTGGTTGACGGAGGAAGCTCAGCGAACATTATCTTCCTCGACACCATTAAAGCTATGGGTCTCGACAAGTCAGAGATCGTCCGACATTCGACAACGTTGGTCGACTTCAATGGTGATGCGACGAGTACTTATGGAGAAATCGTCTTACCAGTCTATGCCAAGGGAATCAACAAGTAGACGAAATTCAGCGTTATAGACTGTTCCTCAGCATACAATGTCATTCTCTGTCGACCCTGGATCCACGACATGAAGGCAGTCCCCTTGACCTACCATCAGACGATGAAATTCCCATCTCCATGGGGGATCCAGGAGATCAAGACTGAGCCGAAAGTCGCTCGGGATTGCTACAAGATAACGATGAAACCCAGAAAGCAGTCCATCTAGCAATTACAAAACCAGGATACTCCCGACACTATCGACGAATATCGATTGGAGGAAGTTATCCTGGACCAAGACAAACCGGAGAAAGTCGTCTTCATAGGTTCAACGCTCGATACTTCCATTAAAAAAGAACTAATATCTTTTTTGCAGGAACAGGAACATGTTGACTATTTCGCTTGGACGCACGAAGACATGGTCGGCATAGACCCTGACGTCATTTCACATAAGCTAAACGTGGATCCATCGTTCAAACCAATAAAGCAAAAGCACCGAAAACTCACTCCAGAGTGAAACTAGGTGATTAATGATGAAGTCTACAACCTCCTCAAAACCGGGAAGATACGAGAAGTGAAGTACCCCGACTGGTTAGCAAACGTCGTGGTCGTACAAAAGAAAAACGGCAAATAGAGAGTTTGAATAGACTTCACAGATCTAAACAAGGCATGTCCAAATGATCCATTTCCTTTGCCACACATCGACGCACTAGTCGACGCAACCGCTGGACATGAACTCTTAACGTTCATGGACGCATACTCGGGCTACAATCAAATACTTATGCACGCCGACGATCAAGAAAAAACAACCTTTATGATAGATCGAGGAATCTATTGCTATAAAGTTATGCCTTTTGGTTTGAAGAATGCAGGTTCCACATACCAGCGTCTGGTCAACAAAATGTTCAAAGGTCGACTGGGCAACACTATGGAAGTATACATTGACGACATGCTGGTTAAATTTCGACAAGCCGTTGATCATGTCGAACACGTACGACAATCGTTCGACATCCTCCGACAATACCACATGAAGCTCAATCTTACAAAATGTTCCTTCGGAGTCAATGCCGGGAAATTCGTGGGATACATGGTGACTCGACGTGGCATCGAAGCTAACCCCGACCAGATTAAAGTGATCGTCGAGATTAAATCACCGAGAAATTTTAAAGAAGTGAAATGTTTGACAGGTCAAGTAGCAGCTCTAAACAGGTTCATATATCGGTAGTCAGAAAAACGTCACTTGTTTTACAATGTCTTGCGAAAAAATAAAGGCTTCCATTGGATGAACGACCATTAGAAAGCATTGCAAAAATTGAAAGAGTACATGGCGTCACCTCCACTGTTATCAAATCCACAGAACGACGAGGTCTTACAATTATACTTATCCGTCAGTTCCCACGTGGTAAGTGCAGTCCTGGTAAAAGAAGACGACAATCAACAATTGCCTATCTATTATGTAAGTAAGTCCTTACTCGACGCCAAAACTAGGTATTCCTTAATGGAAAAACTTCTACTATCGCTAGTTACAGCTGCAAAAAAGCTACGACATTATTTTGAATCACATCCTATAACTGTCGTTATTAACTTTCCACTCAAGTCTGTCTTTGAGAAAGTCAGAATTGACAGGTCGACTAGCAAAATGGAGCATATACCTCAGCAGTTATGACATCGACTTCAAACCCAGGACCGCGATCAAATCGCAAGTCCTAGCAGACTTTGTCGCCGACTTTAGTCCTGAACTAGAGAAAGAAGCACAAAACGAAGTTTGTTCTGTGGTGACTCACGACGACAAACCCTAGAATGTACATGTCGACGGCTCGTCCAACGCTAGAGGCACAGGACTAGGCGTCATCTTAAAGTCGCCACAGGGGGGCAAGATGGTGTACTCCATACGATGCGATTTCAAAGCAACCAACAACGAAGCAGAGTATGAAGCCTTAATCGTTGGGATGAATATGGCACACGGCTTGGGGGCAAAAGGGTTACACGTCAAGAGTGACTCTCTCCTTGTCGTAAACCAAATGAATGGTGAATTTACGACTAAAGATTCGAAGATGACAACATATCTTAAAGTAGCAAAGGCAAAATCCGCAAAATTAAACTTTTTTCGATCGAACAAATCTCAAGAGATCTGAATACTCAAGCAGATACTTTAGCCAACCTTGGGTCGGCACTAAGTAAATTGCTATTCGATGTGATTCCTATGGTACATCTGACGACGTCGTCTATTGATCACGACAACGTCGGACAAATTAATAGCAATGAAGAAGACTGGTCGAGTGACGTCATGAACTATCTGACATGCGACCAACTCCCAGAAGATAGAGCAGAGGCTCGAAAGATAAGATTTAAAGCATCGCGGTATGTCATGATACGAGGCAAACTCTATCGACAATCATCTGCCAAACTTAATCTGCGATGTGTAACGAGCAGAACGCAAGTCCAAAATATCTTACAAGAAATGCACGGTGGAGAATGCGGTAATCACTAAGGTGGTCATAGCTTAGCCAATCGAGTGTCTCGTCAAGGCTACAATTGGCCGACGCTACGACAAGACGCAATCAAGTATGTACAAAACTGCGACGCTTGTCAGCGACACTCAGGTTCAACGCACAAACCCTCTGAACCTTTACATTCGACACTAGTTCCATGGCCCTTCATGAGATGGAGAATGGATATCGTCGGTAAGTTACCACCTGCTCCTGGGTAGAAGGTATTTCTACTCGTCCTTACAGATTATTTTTCTAAATGGGTAGAGGCAGCCGCTTTTTCCCACGTCCGGGACAAAGAGGTGATATCTTTTATCCAGACTAACATCATATGCAGGTTTGGAATACCATCTGATATCGTATGTGACAATGGGTCACAATTCATCAGAGAAAGAACTCAACGGTTTTGTGACGATTATAACATAAAACTCACGACATCGACACCACGATACCCTCAGTCAAACGGTCTTGCTGAGTCGAGTAACAAGACAATCATAAACTCGATCAATAAACGTTTGAAAGCGGAAAAAAGAAGATGGGTCGAAGAACTTCCTTCGATCCTATGGGCAAATCGTACGACTCCACGTATGTCCACTGGACAAACCCCCTTCTCCTTAGTATATGGTTGTGAAGCAGTTTTACCCGTCGAAATACAACTGTCAAGGCATACATCGGTCGACCATAATCTAGTCGACATGAGCTACGACCTCGGCGCTCTTGAAGAACTTAGAGAATCAACATTTATTCGAATGGCATCCCAAAAACAAACGGTCGAACGACACTTCAACAAAAACGTAAAGTCTAAGGTCTTCCAAGTGGGCGACCACGTCTTGCGACGAGTGTTTCAGAACACTAAGGAACCAAATGCAGGTAAACTTTCCATCAAATGGGAAGGTCCTTATCGAATATCTCAGGTCTTAGGAAAAGGTGTTGTAACACCCCGAATTTTGAAAAGCATCATTTCAAGTTATTACTGAAGCAGTAGATTTAAAGGGAAAAATAAGATATTTGATTTTGGACTTGAATCCTAGATTTTATAGTCTTGATGGATGAAGTATTCAATTATGAGTCCAACTGTTCTTTCCAGATCAAAATCGGAGCTATAACGAAGAAGTTATGGCCAAAACAGTGAACGAGAAGAAAACCGGGCGAGCAGTGCATCTCGCGACTTACGCCATGACTTAGGATGTATGCCATGACTTAGGGGTAAACGGGCGACTTATGCCGTGACTTAAAGTCGCGGCATAACCCGCGAAATCCACTGGTCGGGCATAAAACCCAATTCTCAGCCCTAGAACTTCATTTCTTCATAACTTTTGATCCACAACTCCGATTTGGGTGATTCAAGTTTCCACGGTTTCATTTTTGAGAGATCTTCAAGGATCTAGAAAAATATTGGGAGTCTATTGGAGTATACAAGAGTATTTTGTGGTGGTAAGCTTCTCATCTCTCCCTCTTCATCTTCTTCACCAAAGTTTTCAAGGGTTTCATCCACCCTTTGTTCTCCTTTTCATAGATTGGAGGTTTGTGACCATTTTGGTGAACTAGAGGTGCTTTGGTTGGTGGATTCAAGCTTGGGTTAAGGTAATCTTCTATTCTCTTCAGTTATGGAAGTTAAGGGTTTCGGTATCAGTTGAGGTATTCATGTTTAAGGTTTGGGAAACGATTCTTTGTGGTTGATTATGATTATTTATGGTTGAATATGTATGGATCTAGGTTTTTGGAGGTTTTGGCTTGAGGATTCAAGTTTCTTCAAGGAAGCTTAAAGTGGGGTAAAATCTAGATTTAACCTAAATCTAGCAAGGTGAGTTCAAGTTGATTTGTGAAAACGTTGTACATGCCAAAAGGTTTATTTTAAAGCATTTATGTGTTTTACATGAAATTATCAACTGTTTAGTTATTTGGTAACTTTTGGTTATTTGAAGTACTTGGCTTATTAAACCTTGTAAAATACCACACTTGGTATTTTTGGGCATTTTGATAAATAAGTCCTAAACGATAGTGTTTTAATGATTTATTGTGTAAATGGATTTTTGGTCACAAATGCATTTTAGTGCTTGTTGGGTTTTTATGCATCATTCATATAAATGGGCACTTTGAAAATAAGAGTGTGTGAGTCCTTGGGATGAGTCATTCCCGACCTTGGGAACATTTTGGAAATAATAACCTTTTTGGGTATTGGGCCGAAGGCCAATGGTGATTTGAGAAATAAAGATTTTGGGGAAAGATTTAATTTGGTTTATATAACCATATTGGCTCTCGTATTTTAGCCAAGCGTTCATTACGCCTTTTGGGGCTTGGTTTACACTCAAATGAGTCTTTGGAACATTTGTTCAGTTTTGGTAGCTCATTAAGGAGTCTTGGAAGTATGGTGTACTTAGTTGCATCTTATTTGAGAGTTACATATTTTGAATGCGTTAGTTCATTCTTTTGAGTCATGTAACATTTTAGACTGTAATGCATTGGATCCATAGGCATATAAGTCAGTTGGTTAGTGGGGACTTTATCCCCGTTTTGGGACTGGACATTGTTTATGGCTAGCGGGAGCTCGAGGTACAGATCGTGGGTGGTTGAACTCGATAACCGCATAACCTTTATTGAAGGGCTCGAGGTATATATCGTGGGTGGTTGAACTCGATGCCCGTTTGTAATCCAGTCTGGTTACTCATCGTGGAATTTAGTGTTCACGTTTGAAGTCTAGTGAGTGGTCCCCAAGTCATGTTGATTATGTAAGCTTGCGGTGGTGCTCTGGAGGAGCCGTATACGGAGCTAAGTCTTGCGGTGGTGCCCAGAGTGAGCCGGATACGGGGACTTGTGGCTTTGGTTGTGACACTCATTAGAGGTTGAGTAGACACTAGGACCAGTGGTGTCTTGTGGTGGTAGCTCAGAGGAGCCGGATACGGGGAACCATGGTCTTATGTGAAGCTCGAGAACATTGATACGTGGCTTAACTTTGTGTGCCCGCCACATTCGATGGAATTCAGGTATCCCCCGTCACTGAAAGGTGTTGTTTTTGGGTATTGAGCTTTATTATCCAAGTTTTCGGTGACGTTTTTGTATAAATGGATCTTATCCATGATTTATGGGTTGAGTATTATGCCCCACCCGTGTTTTGGGTGTTTCGGGATATAAAGTTTTAACCATATCTTCACTACTGTTGAGTTCGATTTCTATTCACGTTTTGAGTGAGTTTCGGGTTGAGATTAATTTACGAAAGAACGTTTTATTTTGGGATCTTGTCCTTGAGGTAATTTGGATTGGAAAACGTTTACATCGGTGTTTGTTTGCCTAAAATGCATATTATTGGAAAATGAGTCGTTTTCATATTTGAGATATCATTTTGAAAGATTATGATTCAAATTGCATTACTCCTTTTCAACAATACCTTTATTCATGTTGTAAACTCTTGAACTCACTAGGCGTTAGCCTAACCTTTTATTTGTCGGCATGTGCAACAGGTTTTCGGTTGGGAATAGCTCTAGTGACATAGTGTTGACAGAAGCGCTAGTGCTATGCTCGAGGAGTGGTTATCTTAGTGAAGTCTTCCGCACTTGTTTCGGGAAGAGCAACTTGTGTTTGAGGATTAAGTAACACCCGACTTGGTTTAGTCTTTGTGTAAAATTGGAGTTTGAAATTGTTTGAGATTAAATAGAAAGTCTTATTTTGGAGATTTACCTTTTACTTGATGTAATATCGAAATTTTAATTAGTTGCTCTTACCAAAGTTTGAGGGTGTTACAGGTGCCTATAAGCTTCAAACTCTCGACGACTAGAAGATCCCACGTAGTTGGAATGCAACACATCTAAAGAGGTATTTCTTCTAAAACCTTGAACTATTTTTAGTACGATTATTCATCTCGACCAAGTACTGACTTAAGCATTGGAGGGTCGTTGGTTAGACAACGACGAACCTCTGACATTGTTTTCTCGCAGGATCGCACGACATAAGACCACAGTCTTTCACACGACATAAGACTATAAGTCTTTCACATGATACGAGGTTACGAGTCTATCGAACGACTTAAACCTCGCAAAACACCAGAGGGTGTGAAATCTAAGTTCTTAACTTAAAAATGTTTTTCATTATGGAATGAAATGCCTAAGTCGCAAGTATCTTTGGTTGAATTATGGTGACATGCCTTAGTCGCAAGAATCCTTAAAATTATTTGCATTTCTAAGAATGGTTATCTTACGTACTTCTTATTTGGTCATGTGATCTATGAGTCTAGAAAAGTCCTTAAGTCGCCTGAATAGCCCTAGTCGCAAGTTTAATGGCATAAATTGTTATTGCAATTTAAAACACTCTGCAATGTAGCAAAAAAGATCATTTGTATTCGAAGTAAACGATTACAAGAGAAGGCTCGACCACTAACAATCGACCTATTAAATACTACAATCGTAAAAATTAAAAGGAGCTCAAGAAGGGGCGTCCCCTGTCGGCCGCGACGAGGAGGCGTTGCCAGTTTGGGCCTCGTTCATCGTAGCTTCCTCCGCAACCTCGACCTCCTTCTCATCTTCGGAGTCCAGATCCTGCTCGTTCCCGATGTCCGAAAGATAAAGCTTAAGGTCTTCGACGGCATTGGCTAAAGAGTCCTTCCCCAAAAGGTGACGCCTCACGATTGCCGCCTTGGTCGTCCATCGAGTGAAAGCCTCGACGACCTTCAACTCCTCCTACAACCCCTCGATCCGACGTTCCTGCTCGGCCACCTTCATTTTAAGGTCTTCGGTCTATTTTTTACTCTCGACCAAGGACGCCAAAGCTTGATCCAGCTCAACCCGCGTCCCTTTTAACATGTCGCATGACACATCTAAATAGATCTGTAAGTCGGACCTTTGCGTCCGGACGACGTCCAGAATCTTCTGGGTCTCCTCGAGGTGACCATTCAGATATTCCATGTCTGCCTTGGCCGCCATCTCTCTGGCCAAAGCCGCCTGTTCCCTCTCCAATGCGGCCTTCTCCCGCTCCATGACTTTCGACACAAAACGCCGAATTTTGTCCATCTCGTTGTAAAGACCAAGAGAGGATTGAAAAGCCTGCAAAAACACAAGACACGATGATCAGAAAAAACAACGAATTAAAACCGGGCAATTAAAACTCATTCCTTACCAGGAAAGACAAGCCCACGACGTGCGACTCCACGTCCTCAACGAACATCTCCCCAAACTTCTCCCTGAAAGACGGGAGCAAATACTTCTCTATATGAGGGAATAGATTCTCCTGGTCGAAAGAGACATCCCTCATGAAGTCCGACGACAACGTGAAGTTGACCGTCTGGACCTCCACATGACCCTTCCTCTTATCACTAGATGAGGGAGGGGAACCAGAGGCCTCCGGCGCCTGATTAAGACACCTGACCTGAGGGTCCTTAGAGACCTCCACTACCGGAGGCTCAGTACGGGTCGCCTGCATGGCAACATCCGTCTTCGTTATCCGGGGAGTGGTGACGCTCGACGCACCACCCTCCGTCGATGATGGTTCCTTCGGAACCGACAACCGCATACATTTTATAAGGCTCGACCCTGCAGCCTTGACTACATTCCTCTTCTCCTTGCCCTTCCGGGCTAACTCCAAGAACGCCTTCTTTCGGTTGGCCACGTTGGAGGACTTCGAAGGAGAAACACCTGAAAAAGGAATTCAAAACAATGATATAACAAGCAAGGAAGAAAAACACATAAAGAAAAAGGTTGAATACAGTACCTGACATCTCCTTTTTCTCTTCTTTTTCTTCTTCTCTTTCTTCCTTCTCCTTTACGGGAGACGCAATGGACGATCCGACGAACTGCAAATCGTCGATGTTCAAGTCCTAGTCGACAATATAAAACAAACACTCCTCGACACTATACTCGAGAAAACGTTCGACCTTTGCGTCAAAGTCAGCAGAAGGCTCGACAACGGTAAAGTCGATTACTGATAAGAAAAAGACATGGTCAGTAAAAATCAAACGACTAGGCATAAAATACGGAATAAAAACATATAATCTTACCACCAGTGTTCCACCCCGTGGAAAGCCACTGAATGTCGCCAGCGACCAAAGCTAATCGACCAAAGACATATTTAGTCTTCCAGTTACGATTGTTAACTGCAGTCTTGTGGACTAAAACCTTAGACCCCATGGACTTGGAGGTCAGGCTGTAGCGATGATTCGGTTCCGACTTAACCGAATAAGCCGAAAGAAGGTCCGAGACAGTAAATGGCAATTCCCATTTACTCGTCACTCGTTCAATCACTTGAACGACTCTCCAAAACTGGGGCATCATTTTCCTCGGAGACAAGTCGAAGGTCGATAAGAACGACCTCGATAAGGGAGAATAGGGCCATGAAAACCCTATCTCGAAGGGATACTCGTACAACACGAAATACCCCTCAAGACATTGCTCCGGACGAAGTAACACCGGAGGATTAATATTTATACCCTCTGGAATCCTAGCTAAGCGAACGAAAGATTCAACGTCCTCGTCGTCACAAATGACACTAATAGGGTCTAACGACAATGCGAAGTCGGGATCTTGGACAGTGGCTACATAGAAACCAAATGCGTCCCAACCTTTCCTAGGCTTTCGGGCTAGAGTCTTAAAATGCATGGATTTAGAGAAAAAGAGATCGTACCTTAAATAGGCGTTCTAAAAACCTCAAAGGGAACCTAAAACAAGTAAGATCATCTGAAATTTGGCAAGGAGTGCACGAAATCTCTCTCTAAATAAATCGAAGGCGTAAAAGGAAACTTACCCTGGATATCTTCTATTTATACGCAAACATCGAAACAACCAAGCTCACTCGATGGTCGACACGTGTCTTCAGGAACACGCCTGGATGATCGACACCTGTCACACATGCCTGACATGCGAGTTCCCCAAACCTCCATGACATCACGCATGTCAGGGCTGCCAATTAGAAACGAACCAATTCAGTTATGAAGCGACGAAGACCCTTCCCCAAACGACATGTGGCACTGGACAAAAAATTTAAAATTCCCGCCAAGAAAAAATTTTAAATTTTGGGGGCAAACTGTTTGGGTAAAAAATACACGATCACGACGAAGAAACATTTAATGCACATTTCACACGACCAGTCTTGTATCAAGATAAGGTACTTTCGACCAAACAAAACCCCGACCTCCGTCGAGACTAACTTGAAGGTCGGTCGAGCGTCGTACGACAATCGTTAAGATTTACACTCGACCTCGACCATACTAACGTATAACCTAACGTTCTTTTCATTATCATTTAATGCAGATTTAATGCTCATCAATACCAACTTTCACAACGGCTCAACGTCATTAAAGTCCTTTATGAAGCACAACAGTTATAAAAGACATATTTATGAGGGATCAAGACTATAAATACCGAAGATCCACATCTCATTCGGGGAGAATTAGTTTTACCTCAAGCACACAGTCTACAAGCTCTCTAAAGAACATCCGCAAGCCTACATTTACACGACAACAACAATTCATACACGACGATTCTTACACACGATATACGCTTATTTTGCAATTGTACATCTATTTCTTGTACAGATCTTGTAACACATTGTAACATCGAAGGACATCACCCCTGATTGGTGATCATAGTGCTCAACGACATCTCCCTGTCGTCCGCGGTTTTTTCCTCGTTGAGGTTTTTCCGCGTCACCAAATCCCTTGTCTCCTTATTTTATTGTTTATCACGCATATTGTCTATCAGCTACTTTCTTTAGTTGGATAAAGCTCCACATCGACCTTAAATTATTCTTTGGGTAATTTTTGGCATTAACAGTATCCCAATTGATGAGTTATAACATGATAAATCGACCAAATTTGGACAAACAAACACTTGTATAATGCATAATTTTGTGATTTTAATTAGACCCACAAAAATTAGAAGATTTTATGCAGCACTAAAGAAAACTTTTACTTCTCAGGGATTTAAAAACAAAGTAAATCTCATATTCGAGAAATTTTGATTTGAGCGTTGTTGTTTTCTGCCTAGACCACATGATGAACATCACAAAGAAAAACTCGCCTTAGAAATAAACTTCAACTAACCACCGCAAATGTGGTTCTTAACTTGGACACAAGTCGATGCCAAACGATAGAAGTCGACACCTAGTTTTTCTCCTACGATTGCGATGGTATAAGTTCAATATTGATGCTCCATAGGATCTTTTAATTTGTGGGTTTAACTAAAATCACAAAATTATGTGATCAAACATTAAAAAAGGCATTATACAAATGTTTGTTGCTCCAAATTTGGCCGAATTTATCATGTTATAGTTCATCGATTAGGATATTAATAGCTATTAATTTCTATTTTCAATGAATTCTAGGCAAGGACGGAGTTAGGAAATGATGTTCCTTTAGTAGATGAAAGTGGTGGTGGTGTTAATGAAGTGATGAATGAGAATAAAGAAGAACAAAGGGTCACATCCTGAAAACTTAAATAAATTTGAAAAAGATCCTTAATTTATCAAGAGTTGGGAGTGATTGAATCTTCTTGAAATGTTTTGCCTTCGTGGTTTTGATGGGAAACTTATGTCGTCTTCTCTGGTAAATCCAAAGCCACAAACATTCCCAGGAGATTTGATCACATAACTCTAACTCTTGATGAATTAATGATTTCCTCAATTTCATTAGAGTTTTCAAGATATGGCTCTTCGCTATCGAACTTTTGTTCCTCCTTTTTCACATTCATAACTTCAATAGCAACAACACCACTTTCATCTTCTAAAGGGACCTCGTTTCCATAATCCATCCCTGTCCAAAATTCGTCGGAAATGAAAAATCAAATGCAGTAGGTATCCTAATCGATGAATTATAACATGATAAATCTGACCAAATTTGGACCAACAAACACTTGTAATATAATGCCTTGTATAATGTTTGATTGCATAATTTTGTTATTTTAGTTAAACCGACAAAAAATAGAATATTCAATGTAGCATCCAAATCGAACCTTCATTTTTTAGAGTTTTAAGACGATGTAAATCTCAGATTGGGATATTTCAACGCGAGCGTTGTTGTTTTGTACCTAGACCATGAAGAACATCTTGAAGAAAAGCTTGTCTTTCAAATAAGTTTCAACTAACCACCGCAAAAGTGGTTCTTCACCTGTACAGAAGCCGATGCCTGAACCGAAGAAGACGATAAAATTTGAAACTTGGTTCTTCGTCTGGGAGTGTGATAGTGTGTGTGTTATGCATATATATATATATATATATATATATATATATAGAGAGAGAGAGAGAGAGGGAGGATCAAACGAGAACAGTAACAATTTAAAAGAACACGAGAACTAACAAAATCATTAGTGATTTTACATTAACAAGCAAAAAAACTACGCGGACCTGAAGCCGCGGTCAAAGTCCTTTTTACATGTGTTAATGTAAAATCACTAATGATTTTGTTAGTTCTCGTGTTCTTTTAAATAGGTACTGTTCTCGTTTGAACCCGACTATATATATATATATATATATATATATATGTATGTATATGTTATAAAATGAGACAAAAATCTAAAAAGACCAAAAATCCCATTACTTTAACGAACTTTCTTTTAACCGAGTTAGGATAAATGAACCATTGAAAGATGTAAATTATGGGAACCATTTCATTACATCGTCATTTAATTCACATAATTACTAAACTATAGGGATGAACATTTAATTTACTTTATTATATATATATATATATATATAGAGAGAGAGAGAGAGAGAGGATCATGCTTGAAGTTAAACATTTTGCGAAAAGGCGAGAAGTGTGATATCATATATGATTACACGACCTGTGGTGTGTTTAATCATATATGATTAAACGTTTATGTATTGCCAATGTAACATGTGTTTAATCATATATGATTAAACTTGTGTATCATATATGATATCACACTTCTCATCTTCTCGCAAAATGTTTAGTTTCTCGTTTGAACTTGTCTCTCTCTCTCTCTATATATATAATGTATATATATATATATATACCAGTGTTAAAAAAGGTACGTCATGGCATATCATACCATGGCGTAAGATGTGTCTCCACCGTTATGTTAACACCATAGTGTTTGTGTAAGGCATGGCTCACACCATGGCGCCTGTCTTTTTACAAGACGTGATTTTTTTTCAGTTTTTTAAAACTTTTTTATATTTAATTTTATTAACTTATTTTATATTTTAACAAACTTAGTTAATTATATTACTCACAGTTTTTTGGATTCATACATGTCACGTACTCACGGTTAAAACGAAGTTGCAAGACTCTTACAACTCTATTTTGAATATTTGATCACAAACTTTTTATTTAAAACTAGTTAATCTATATGAATGTAAAAAATTTGATATAATTATATTATTGAATAATAAATAGAAACATATATGTATATAACTATATATATAAAATGATATATATAGCCAACAAATTTGCCGCCTTATATCACACATTAAAAAGTGTCACGTCCTCGCCGTGGAGTGTAAGGCTTAAAGGTTTGAGCTCACTCACAGGCCACTCCTCACACCATTTTGAACTTGATATATATATATATATATGTAACACCCGTGATTTTGATGGATCCTTAAAGTACACTCTCTAGTTCATTTCGCAATTAAAAATCATACCTGGGTTGTGCTTGTGGATTGGGTCTTGGATCGAGAGCACTTTTGTTGAAAAGTCGGGATTTTTGGGCTTTGGTACGCCTTCGGCGACTGTGCCAGCGATTGTGACAAAGGTCACTCTCGCGGGGCACTGTCGCAACCCATGTACCGTGGGAGGGGAAGTCCAGGCGACCATGCCCGCGATTGTGACAGAGGTTACTCTCGCGAGGCAATGTCGCTGAGAGGGTACCGAGAGCAGGGTTGGCTCTGTGACTATGCCGACGATTGTGATAATATGTCACTCTTGCCGGGCAATGTCGCCGTCAGGCACCAAACCTCAATAAATGCGATTTTTCCACCCCTTCTTCATTTACTTCTCAACCCTTTCACCCTTTTCTCTCTAGAACCGACACTCAAACCCTAAATTCGGATTTTATGCATTCAAGGAACCAAAAATAGAGTGTTTCAAGTGACCCTTCATCATTTATCAAGGCTTGGAATCTAGAGCTAAGATACCTTCATCCTCTCCATCTTCTTCATCATCTTCATCAATTTTCTAGGGTTTTCACCTAACCCTTTTCATCATTTCAAAGTTTGGGAGTTAGGACTCATGTTGGCGACCTATAGGTGCATGGTTGATGGATCCAAGTTATGGTTAAGGTAACCTTCTCTTCTTTTCAACTATGGCAATTAGGGTTTCGGGATAGGGTGAGATTTTCATGTAAAATGCTTGGGGAACGATCCTATGTGGTTGAATATTGTTATTTACGGTTGGATACTTGTGGATCTAGGTTTTGGAAGGATTTGCTTGTGGATTCAAGATTATCCAAGGAAGCTCAAGTTGGGGAAAAATCTAGATTTAGTCTAAATTTAGCAAGGTGAGTTCACGTTGATTTGTGAAAACGGTGTACATGCGAAAATGTTTATTTTAAAATGCTTATATGTTTTACATGAAATTATTAACTGTTGAGTTATTTGGTGAATCTTGATTATTTGAAGTGTTTGGTTTCATAAACTTTCTAAAACACCCACGTTTGGGATTTTGAGCATTTTGACTAATAAATCATACACATTGGTATTTTAATGATTTATTTCATGAAGTAAAGTTTGGGTATAAATGCATTTTATTGTGCATCTTGGGTAAGTGTTTGATTTTGTGCCACGGGATGTTTTTGAAGGAATAAATGATAGAAGCTCACTTGGAAAATGATTTGTCCCAAACTAAACTACGTTGGAGTTATGTTTGGTTTCATTTTATGCTTTTCAACATTGAGTCTTTGGATTTGTTGAGCTTATGGCTCAGTTTGGATTTTGTTGGGTCTTGGGGACATTTGTCCGATTTTAAATAACTCAATGTAGAGCGTTTGGTCATGGTTTGCATTTACTGCATCTTATTTGAGAATTACATGTTTTGAATGCGCTAGTTCATTCGTTTTGAGTCATGTAATGTTTTAGTTAGTGCAATGGATCCATAGGCACGGTGTTCTTAATGTCTTGTTTTGGACAAGCTCACCACTTGGCACGAAATAGGCATCGGGTCACCATGGTAAGTAAGGTGTGGACCTATATGGTCGGGCAGCGTCCCATGGGCAGTAAGGTGTAATTCCAAATGTGCTTGTATGTTTTGTGTGGATTTGGATATCTCAAAGTATAGATCCAGAGGGGTTGAATTTGAGTCTCCACGGGCAAAAGATCTAGAGGGGTTGAGCTCGATATGTCTTATGAATATAATCCACACGTTTTGATTTTCTACATAGTCATGCGACCTACTTTCGAGTTCCGTCACGTGTAATGTAATCGGGTCTCCCCCGTCACCGAAAGGTTTTGTTTTGGGTATGGAGTTTTTAATCCATGTTTTTGGTGACGTTTTAAGTATGGGTCGTTATCTATATTATGTGGTTTTGGGGTATTGCACCTTATCCTTGTTTTGGATATTTTAGATGATAGAGTTTACCCATGTTTTTCAATATTTGATTATTAAAGTATCAGTTATGTATTAAGTGGGTTTTAGGTTTTGGATTTATATTCGAATGAACGTTTTGTTTTATGGTTTTAATCACGAAGATGGTGAATGTTGAAAAAGAGATTACTTTCATACTAAATGTATTTCATTTTAGAAATCACGATTTAAATCACAATCTTAAAGTTATTATTTTTATGTCTATAAGGAAAACTCTTCAGCTCACTAGGCGTTAAGCCTAACCTTTTTATTTGTCGGCTTGTGCATCAGGTTCTGGTTGGGAATGGTTCTAGCAATACTATGAAGAGATGAGCACTAGTTTTACACGAGGGTAAGTAGTTTGGTGAAATCTTCCGCATTTTGGAGATTGTGACTGTTATTGGGTTTTTAGTAACATCCGCCCCTATTATAGATTGTGTATAAAGATTGAAATGGGTTTATTGAGTTTAAACTTTAAATTGTTGTTGTAGATGAATCAATTATCGATGTTTTTTGAAAATTTTAAATTAGTTGTTATTTCCAGATTTATGGGTGTTACAAGTTAGTATCAGAGCTTAAGTTTAAGAGAATTAGGTGTCGATTTTGGATGCCTAGACTCAAACTAGCGTACTTTTAAGTGATTGAAAGTGAAATCTCACCATTAGGCACTTTAAGATAGAATATTTTGAGGTTGGTAGAGTCGCTAGAAATAGGAAACTCGTCGCGGGTAGCAAGGATGATCATGTATGGTACGTTCATAATTGCACCTGGCAGTGTTATGGTGAATCTACATGTTACATGTGTATGTTTGAACTGCCTTGGTGTGATAACCGTTGGGGGAGTGAAGAAGTTTCTAAGCGAGTACCTGATAGAAGAGTTGATGTTTATAGCATTATCATTTGGAGTGATGGATAAACACGATAAATACATTGAGTTGACCATTTTGGGTCGGGGTTATTGGTTGATGCAGAACCATAGACTTAGGGAATCGACATTATTCGAGGAGAAATTCTAAGGTGAACCGATGGAATCTTCGATGATTGCCTTAAGATGTTTGAACATCCGGATGACAATAGTATGACGGGGAAATTGAGGAGTGTGATTTCGAGATCTTGAGTGTCGACCAAATTCATGCACGAAATTTATTTCTAAAATAAGTTTGCATCAATTGTTTCTCATGTCCTCAAATCATAATGTGAGTTAGATTACGAAATCTTGGAAAAATGTTTAGCACGCACCAGATTTTAAACCGTGAGTTTAAACATGCATGAAATTGTTTTATTGCACGTGGTTGCAAATTTTTATTGAAAATCTCTCCATCTCCGTTTCTTGTCTAACGCTATTTTCGGATATTGTGATAATTACGATTTAACCTTGTTTAGAATCTCGGGCAAGTAATTGCGATTTATGACCTTGACATTGGATATCCTCCACGTATGTTAAGGTTTTAGAGGGAGAAGTTATTCCCATGTTTTGGTATTCAAATTTTATTGGAAACTTTATTCCGTGTGAGTTCATTGAGATTTATGAAGTATTATTTTGCGACGTTTTGCTAAGCATGAGTGAACTTTGAAATGCGTAGGCTCTAATTTGGATGCATGTAAATTATGAGTTTTATTGAGCGTTATGTCTCATGCGAGTTTTGTTGAGGAGTGTCACTTTATATCACAATGCGGAAAAGGAATTTTTTTGGAATTATGACATTTTAGTCGCAACTTTGTTTTACGCTATTTGATTATTGGGAACAAAGGTTTTGGCACCATTTTATTTTCGAGTGTCGATGGGTTTCATTGAGTTATATGGAAAATTTTATTGGGTCTTATGGAATTCTATTTTACGACATTTTGCGTCGTGCAGTTGAACTTTGAGAAGTGTATACTTGCATTATTGTGTGCGTTAACTTATGAATTTTCGTTTATTATTTTGTCTCGTGCGAGTTTTGCACCAGTATTTTCGCAATCATAAGGGACGTCTTGAGAGTTTTGTTAGTGGATGTTATCCCACATTTTATTTTGGGAAGTTTCAATATCATGTGATTTCTCTTTTGGGTTTCATACAAGTGTCATTCGTTGTATGCTATCTAGTGTTTGAATTAAATTATACTGTGGTGTGAGTAAGCATACCAAAGATTTATGTTGTCTCGTATTGAACTTTTGCTTTGAACATGTTTCAGTTGTTAATTTTACTGTTATAAGTTCTCCACAATGCATTAAATGAGTTATCAGTGTACTTGTCATTGTAGCTACTATTTTGGACAACTGCATTTTATTTACGCGGCCCAAGGTTTGAACTCGATTTAAAATTTATTCACGTTTGACCAAATTCACGCACGTATCGTTTTACTAAGTTTGGGGAATAAATTGACGTATATGGGCGTTGTCGGGAATTTATTCCACAACGTTTTGTGGTTTAAAGAAAAGAATTTTAAGGTTGAAATTGTGAAGCTCCCTTTTGGAGTTGTACAAACATTTGTTGCACATGTATAGTGCAAAAGATTATTTTCACGTACATAGCATAAATTGATTCATGCTAGGACCATGGTAGTCCGTTTGAAAATTTTTGTTGCGCATCTTTTGTTATTGCCATTATTAATGTGAGTAAGAACCAAATGAATTTCGAAATTGCTTTGTATGTGTGACTTTGTTGACCATTTTACACACCTATCGAGAAATCGGTAGTGGATTTTTACTCATACGATTAATCGTTATAAAGTTTGGGCATTTGAAAGTTTTATAAATTTCAATTGGCATATTAGTTGGAAAACCTTGAACTCATTAGGGCTATAGATTTAAAACCCTATCTCGAAAAGAATTGTAATTAGGAACTAGAGGAGTCCTTGGGAATTGAAGCGTCGGATGATCCGACTCGTGACCCGTCTTGAATTTTGGGTTTCAATTTTGGATCTGTGCACGTGCGAATAATGGATGTATTAGATTTATGTCTTCCTAGTTGATTAAGGGGTGATCTTCATGCTTCGGTAAACCTACGGGATGAGGTCTTGTGGGATTATTTGCGCCTGTTTGGGTTCGATTTGATGGGTTGCTTGTCTGTTTGACATCATGTTATATGTTGACGGTGTACCTTCTTAATGGGTTTTCGTGGACAAAAGAAATATTGTAGTCCGTTGCTTAGGGATGTAAGAATGGGAATATTAGACTCCTGTTAGGTGTCAAACTTAATGCGACAATACTCCTGGAATGAAATATTGGACGGGATGTCCACGTTTTCGATATCACCGTTTTGGTTTTGGGCGTCGACTTATTTTCTTGAAATCAATGAATCTTGGAATGTTTGGAAGTATTCTCGTTAGATCATGGGAAACGTTAACCTCTCGGTGGTGAAATTTAAAGGAGGATTAGATGTTGGTAATTAAGTATTGATGTGTATAGGTTTTCTTGATGTGGTAAAGATCTTATTGAGGGAATGTTTTGAGGTTTGAGAGTAGATCGGAGTTGAGTGATAGCCGGATCTGCATTAACCAGCTACCCGGAAAGCGTATTGGCACACCCTTGGAAGGACGACCTTATCAATACGAAGAATGGATCATTAAGAATTTTGAGAATTCTTTGGGGTTTGATGTCGATAATTGGTTTTGGGTTAAGAAACATTTGGATATGAGGTGAATTGGTCGGCAAGAATTTGAGATCACAAACTACCCTTGGGGTAGTACGTGTCACCAAAGGTTGGGAGAACGACAACGTTGAGGTCTGCAATATGTTGATACCTTGGGAACCGAGGAAACCCAATAAGTATGGAGGGTGGTAATGGAATGCCTTGTGTAAGAATTAGATTTCGAGGACGAAATCATTCTAAGATTGGGAGGATTGTAACACCCGTGATTTTGATGGATCCTTAAAGGACGAAATCATTCTAAGATTGGGAGGATTGTAACACCCGTGATTTTGATGGATCCTTAAAGTACACTCTCTAGTTCATTTCGCAATTAAAAATCTTACATGGGTTGTGATTGTGGATTTGGGTCTTGGATCGAGAGCACTTCGGTTGAAAAGTTGGGATTTTTGGGCTTCGGTACGCCTTCGGCGACTGTGCCCGCGATTGTGACGGAGGTCACTTTCATGGGTAACTATCGCGACCCATGTACCGCGGGAGGGGAAGTCCAGACGACTATGCATGCGATTGTGACAGAGGTCACTCTCGCGGGGCAATGTCACTGAGAGGGTACCGAGAGCAGGGTTGGCCCTGCGACTATGCCGACGATTGTGACAATATGTCACTCTAGCCGGCCAATGTCGCCGTCGGGCACTAGACCTCAATAAATGCGATTTTTCCACCCCTTCTTCATTCACTTCTCAACCCTTTCACCTTTTTCTCTCTAGAACCGACCCTCAAACCCTAAATTCGGATTTTATGCATTTAAGACACCAAAACTAGAGTGTTTCAAGTGACCCTTCACCATCTATAAAGGTTTGGAAGCTACAACTAAGATACCTTCATCCTCTCCATCTTCTTCATCATCATCTTCATCAATTTTCTAGGGTTTTCACCTAACCCTTTTCATCATTTCAAAGTTTGGGAGTTAGGACTCATGTTGGCGACCTAGAGGTGCATGGTTGATGGATCCAAGTTATGGTTAAGGTAACCTTCTCTTCTTTTCAACTATGGAAATTAGGGTTTCGGGATAGAGTGAGATTTTCATGTAAAATGCTTGGGGAACGATCCTATGTGGTTGAATATGGTTATTTACGGTTGGATACTTGTTGATCTAGGTTTTGGAAGGATTTGCTTGTGGATTCAAGATTATCCAAGGAAGCTCAAGTTGGGGAAAAATCTAGATTTAGTCTAAATCTAGCAAGGTGAGTACAAGTTGATTTATGAAAACGGTGTACATGCCAAAATTTTTATTTTAAAGCGTTTGTATGTTTTACATGAAATTATTAACTGTTGAGTTATTTGGCGAATCTTGATTATTTGAAGTGTCTGGTTTCATAAACTTTGTAAAACACCCACGTTTGGGATTTTGAGCATTTTGACTAATAAATCATACACATTTGTATTTTAATGATTTATTTCATGAAGTAAAGTTTTGGTATAAATGCATTTTATTGTGCATCTTGGGTAAGTGTTTGATTTTGTGTCACGGGTTGTTTTTGAAGGAATAGATGATAGAAGCTCACTTGGAAAATGATTTGTCCCAAACTAAACTACGTTGGAGTTATTTATATAATTTGGAGTATGGGTTTACATAAATGCGAATTGTTTATGTTTGGTTTCATTTTATGCTTTTCAACATTGAGTCTTTGGATTTGTTGAACTTATGGCTCGGTTTGGATTTTGTTGGGTCTTGGGGACATTTGTCCGATTTTAAATAACTCAATGTAGAGAGTTTGGTCATGGTTTGCATTTACTGCAACTTATTTGAGAATTACATGTTTTGAATGCACTAGTTAGTGCAATGGATCCATAGGCACGGTGTTCTTAATGTCCCGTTTTGGACAAGCTCACCACTTGTCACAGAATAGGCATCGGGTCACCATGGTAAGTAAGGTGTGGACCTATATGGTCGGGCAGCGTCCCATGGGCAGTAAGGTGTAATTCCAAATGTGCTTGTATGTTTTGTGTGGATTTGGATAACTCAAAGTATAGATCCAGAGGGGTTAAATATGAGTCTCCACGGGCAAAAGATCTAGAGGGGTTGAGCTCGATATGTCTTATGAGTATAATCCACACGTTGTGGTTTTCTGCATAGTCATGCGACATACTTTCGTGTTCCGTCACGTGTAATGTAATCGGGTCTCCCCCGTCATCGAAAGGTTTTGTTTTGGGTATGGAGTTTCTTAATCCATGTTTTTGGTGACGTTTTAAGTATGGGTCGTTATCCATATTATATGGTTTTGGGGTATTGCACCTTATCCTTGTTTTGGATATTTTGGATGATAGAGTTTACCCATGTTTTTCAATATTTGATTATTAAAGTATCAGTTATGTATTAAGTGGGTTTTAGGTTTTGGATTTATATTCGAAGGAACATTTTGTTTTATGGTTTTAATCACGAAGATGGTGAATGTTGAAAAAGAGATTGCTTTCAGACTAAATGTATTTCATTTTAGAAATCACGATTTAAATCACATTAAAGTTATTGTTTTTATGTCTATAAGGAAAACTCTTGAGCTCACTAGGCGTTAAGTCTAACATTTTTATTTGTCGGCATGTGCATCAGGTTCTGGTTGGGAATGGTTCTAGCAATACTATGAAGAGATGAGCACTAGTTTTACACGAGGGTAAGTAGTTTGGTGAAGTCTTCCGCATTTTAGAGATAGTGACTATTATTGGGTTTTTAGTAACATTCGCCCCTATTATAGACTGTGTATAAAGATTGAAATGGGTTTATTGAATTTAAACTTTAAATTGGTGTTGTAGATGAATCAATTATCGATGTATTTAGAAAATTTTAAATTAGTTGTTATTTTCAGATTTGAGGGTGTTACAATATATATATATATATATATATATATGGGACGATTATCAAATGAGAACCAAAAATAAGTTGAGAACTGTAAAAACTGATCTAAACCATTAATTGATTTTAATCTATGGTCTTTAAAGGCAATGAAAATTTTGAAATAAATTAGAAGTGAAAGGGCATAATGGGCAATAAAAATATGATCTGACCAAATCTCCATAACCTGACTAAACCCACCTTCTCAAACCCATTTTTCGATTTCACATACAACCTCATCAGAGCCATTGTTCCCGGCGAGTCCAAATCCATTGTTTCCGGTGAGTCCAACACCGCCACCAGGATGAAACATCTCGCCCTCGGTAACTGAACTCGTTTTTTATTCGATTTCTGGTTTGATTTTTTTATTCAATTGCTAAAATCGATTTTTGATTTGAATCGAGCGAGGAGATCTTGTCGAAATCGTTGCTGAAATCGATTTCAAATCGATTTCCAACTTGTTTCTGATTCGATTTCTGATTCGTTTTCACATCGATTTCTGAGGATGCGATGGTGGTGGTTGGTTGCAGATTCTCAATGGAGAGAAGGAGGAGAGTTGTCTACTGTGGGTAGGGTTGATTACAGACGGTGGATGGGAGACGATGGTTTGGTAGGTTCACGACCGAGAAGGAGGGGATATTCGATGGATGGTTGATATTCGATGGATGGTTACTGGTGGTTGGATCGTTGGTCTTCGAATAGTGAGCATCAATGGTTGAATGGAGATCAATCGCTGGTGGATGCGATGGTGGCTGCTTGTGACCACAATGGTCGAGTCGTTGGCGTCTAACGGTTGTGATGTAGAGGATGGACAAATGAGGCAGTGACCTCTGTTGACCAGGTCCAGCGTCCACCGACGCATCTCCAGCCACTGCGCACGACTCCATCCCCATTCTCGAATCGATCGACTGACTCGTCCTCTCCGACCAGTGAGGCAGTGACCTCTGTTGACTGCTCAAATCGATCGACGTCCACCAGCATCTCTGTAAGTCCCCATTCTCAGTACAAATCTCGATTGCTTGAAAACTAGGTTTTAATTAGTTGTGGTTGTATTAGGTTTTAATCTCGATTGGTATATTTTTGTCTTTGAAACCTAAGTTTTGAATGATATGTTGTTGAGATAATAAACACAATGTTTCATGGAAGAATTGCATTTGCATCACGTAACCCGGTCCACCCGAATTCCCAACCCGAACCCACCCGAGACCCGAACCCCCCGAACCCGAAATACCCGAAGTTTCATCGGTCGGATTTCGGGGTTTCTACCCACTACCCGATATCCGATCGGGTTTTGGGTTTTGGGCCCCGACCCGACCGATGCACACCCCTAACCATGGGGAGTGGGAGAGATGAAATGTGTGTTCTTGGTTAAAGTGTGCACGGAAGATGTATGTTGAAACTGGATATCAATCCATGATACAACCTATTAGAACCTTAAGCATTTGTTGAGAATATATATAAATATGGGACTTGTGTAATTGTTTATAAGAGGACCCAAGCTTGTGATTATGTAAATGTGTGTTTTTTTGAATAAAAAGACCAAGGCTATGTTTGGCAAAAAAAGCTAGCTTATTAAAAAACTACTCATAGTTGCGTTTTGAAAAGCTAGCTTATCAGCTACCAGCTAGCTTATACACCAGTTTGTCAAACAAGGGCCGGTTGCCAGGAAATGGGTTTTGCTTTCCGCAGAAGTATTAGTTTTAAGTTTTTTACTTCTTTTCTTTTTAATTTGAAATGTTTGTACATATGCATCATATCCTTGTATCTTTAAAAACAATTCAAATAAAGTTGCAAAATTGACCCAATTTCCCCTCAAGTGACTAGCATGTGAGGAGGCTTAGGTGCCGTTTGTTTTTTAAGGGGTCTAAAGTCTGAAATCTTATTTTAGTTATGATTAATAAGATGTGGTGTATAAAAATGTCTGAACGATTCAGACTTAAGAGTCATTAAGAGGTTTTTAAAAGAAAACAATCAACCCCTTAATGTCATGCATTAAAGGCAGTTAGTGTCATGGACGATCCGTACAAGCAAATTCAAAAGTTGTGGTTACTAGTATAATTTCTAAATTGGAATGACAGTTCGTTGAGTTAAAAAAAAACCGCACATGCACAATTTAGTAATTAACTCTATTTTTTAACAGAAAATAAGACTAAAAATTAGGAGGAAAAAAAATACCCCTCACCCTAATGGACCAGGGATGGATTTGGTGTGTAGAATACGGTGGCACGTGCCACCGTATTATTTCTCCGACGAAGGGTAAAAAAATTTAGGTTCGTAAAAGGTGCAACCGTATCGTTTTGGAAGGTGCTACCGTATTATTTTGGAAACTTCAAGAAGGTGCAACTGTACCTCATAATCAACCAAAAAAACCAAATGAACTATAAAAATCAACCAAAAAAAACTGAAAAATCTCTCGAAATCGATAAAAAAAACTTTAAAATCCTTCGAAATCAAGCAAACAGCTTTAAAAATCCCTCGATATTACGAAATTAGGCTAAAAACACATTGGACAATATTGAACGTCGGTAAAAAGATAAAGACACAGAGATAAAAAACCGTGGATTTTGTAATTATTTTTTCTCTGTATTATATGGTGCCACTGTATGAAAAAATTTCTGGATCCGTCCCTGTAATGGACTTCTTTTAAAAGAGTTAGGGGCCGTTTACCAAAATGTTTATCGGGTAAGCACTTATCGGCAATGATATTACCTCACAGACCTTATCGTATAACATTCTCGATCATCAAAATTGATTGTTGGTAAACGTCTTAAACCCGGTAAACGCTTACCGGGTAAGACTCTCGGTCCTTGTTATGGCTATTACCGGGTAAGATTCTAGGTAGTTTACATGCTCAATAGGTAAGGAACGTAAGGTAAGTGATACCGGTAAGCGCTTACTTGAGTAAACATTTAGTAAACGGCCCCTTAGTGTGAGGGACCTAAACCATTGAAAAAAGCAAACTATTTCGTTACTTTTTCACTCTATGAACTCAATTTGTTAAAATCACTAAAAACCATGAGGGGACAAAACATGTAATTTACTATATATAATAGGCTAATATCATAAATAATATAAACAGTACTTTTTTTTTGAAAGAAAATATAAAAAGTACTTAAAACCAATATAACATCTATTCTATATTATATATGTGTTTATAATAAATATAAATTTATAAAGTCAACTTGTAGGCTCTATGAATTTAGTTGAAGATGACTCGTTAAATGTTTTTCTTTTTCCGAAAGCATGAATATGTGGGTCATCAAAATTTGTCCAAAGGAAAGCATGCTTTCTTAAAGTCAATTGTTTTTATTTATTCTTTATTCTTTATTTATTATTTAATAAGAGTTTTGACTTTAAGGCTGTAAACGTTTAATTGGTAAGTATTTATCGGTTCACTTTACCTTATCGAATGAACATAATAAAAATTTAGAATGTTACACAATAAGAGCATGACAAATACCAAGAGTCTTATCCGATAAGTGAGAGTGATAATTCTTACCAAGTAAGCGTTTACCAGAAAAAATAATGTTACATACAATATCGTTTAAAATCCTACTCACTAAGTTAAGTTAAAATGTTGACTATTACCAATAAACGTCTACTGGATAAACAGTGGGTAAACCACCTCTTAGAAAAATTAAAGTTGAAAAAATTGAACTATATTAATCGTTTTATGAGCACAAATTGGTCACGAACATATAAATCATGTTATGTCAATCAATTGTCATAATCCTATGACTATTCAAAGAAAATGAAAGACTAGCATTCTAGCAATTATATAGTCCACCTTAAAATTCTTCTTTAACTAGGATTTTAGTAGAGTTTTATATTGGTTTATTTTTACTCCACGTATTACATCGATATTTGTTACACCGAGGTAGTATAGAATTGTTTGATATTGGTTGAATAGCTCTTAACTAGTCGTTGGTTTGGTTACTAACAACATCTCCAACAATTTTCCCAAAAAATTTCCAAAATAAAAAATCAAATGTCAAAATCTCCAAAAAAAATAAATAAATTACATCGATCTCCAACAGATTCCCCATTTTGAAGATAAATCATTTATTATATTATTAAAATATTTTATATATTTAATAAAATATTATTTCTCTCACCTAAAGATTTCATTTCAAAGATTCTTAATGGTGGCATATAATAAAAAAAAAACCATTCTCTCTCTCGGTAATCATTTTTGAAGATATCTCTAAATTTGGAGAAAACTACACTCTCTCTTATTTTCTTCATTTTGGAGAAAGTTTTGGAGAAGCTGTTAGAGTAAAAAGTTGCTTAAAATATCCATTTTCTCCATTTTGGAAAAGCTGTTGGAGATGCTCTAAAGTAAATCATACGAGCTAACAAATCATTAATCATGTATGGAGTAAGGTCTGAAAATGGTAAGATGGATACAGACTTTTCATTTGCTCGGAATAATAGAAAAGTTGTTTCCTAGAAGACCTCTAGCTTACTAGTTTATGAAAAAAAGGTTTTGCGATTTTTGTTTCGACATTCTCAAACGACCTCACAAGAATGACTAAAATTTTAGGGCTTAGAGATTACTGAAATATATAAAAGATTTCATGTTGGTATATGAAGTAAATCACCAAACTTTACAAAAGCCTAAGTACAAGAGTGATGTTGAGTTTTGACTATATTGGAACTATCTAAAGTTTCACTGCTCCAATTTATCAAACATAAAAAGTTTATATTTAAGAAGAAGAAAAAAGAACATTATAAAGAATAAATAAGAAGAGTTAATATACCGAAGCTTTTACATATGCATACTTCTTGGTATTGGTAGGGAAACGACACTGTCCACATCAACTCCTTGTATTGTGCGATATGCTCTGTTGGATCAATTTCTCCAGAATATTTCAGGGTGAACATAGGGATGTTATATTTCTTTGGTATGTCGACCATGGCTATCTCGTCGACGAAGGAGATGCTTGAAATCCAGTGCATGGCTTGACGTCGACCGACACAACGACTCCAGGTAACTTGGAAAGTAGCGACAACATCTTCTCATTTTGATCTTCCAACAACTTTAATCTTCGAGCGATCGAATCGTCGAGATTGAATTCGTTGGTCGCCAGGGGCGGAGCAGGAATGAATCCTAAATCTTGAGATGTTATGCCAACCGTCGTGTAGAAGCCTTTGCGATGGGACGACTCGGCAAATTCACCATTGGTCGTTATGGGTAACGTCGTGATAGGCATCGTAGGGTATACCATGGATGGCATTGGCAACGTCGAGACTGACATTGTCGGGATAGGATAAGCTGCAACACATGCATTCTAAGTTGGCCTCGGATACGGTGGTGGAGGAGGCTGAAATCCTGCAAAAGACACGTTAAAAGGTGGTCTTGGACCATTTTTAGATCCAAATGGATTTCCATTGTTTCGATTCCTCAAAAGTGCAATTTCTTCAACTGCCTTGCAATTTTGTTCGTCTAGTGCATTGATGCGATTGCTGGCAACGTCAAGTTCCATGCGTATATGAGCAATAACATTGAAGTGAGCTCCTTGTCCTGACATGATCCGGTCAATCAAAGAAACTTCAAGAAAATTGTTAGTAGGGCGCACTTTTTGTCGAAGATTTTCTCTAGCTGGGGCCCCACGGTAGACGCCAAACTGTTAATGCCAAAAATTACCCAAAAGATAACTTAAGGTCGTGTGGAGCTTTTAACAACTAAAGCAAGGAATCTGTCGACAAATCGTGCGATAAGGAATGAAATCAATGAAAAGATACATAAATTGGTGAAGGGGAAAAACCCATCAAGGTAAAAACCGCGGACGATAGCAGAGATCGTCAATTCACTATGGACGTCAATAAGGGACGTCGTCCTTTAGAAGTAGCAACCGATAGTACAATTGACAATATTATAAGTAAAAACTAAACAAATCGTATGATCGTGTTGTTTGTCGTAAGGTAGAACACTCGGTCGAGAGTTTTGCTGAGAGAAAATAGCTTGAGTATCTTGTTAGTGCTTGAGTACGGTGTGTATGAGTATTATATTTCTTATGAGCTTTGCGTAGCTCGTATATATAGTTTGGGTCGCTATAAATGAGCTTTAAACGTTCCAACGGTCTTCGCATTGAATAGTCTTGATGTTGATTTTCCGTTATGACTGTTGTCCATCAATGTTTCATAACCTAAAATAAAGAGACATAGAAGAAACGTTCGCTGATAATCAATGAGTCATAGTTGTTAGATATCTTACGAAAGTCCTAAGATACTTGTCGTCGAGAAGTTCTGGTCGTGAGTCGTGAGAAACTTTCGACTATCGGTGTAAGTGGCGACCATAGTCCTTGTTGTATATAGTCTGAGGACCTTATCTTAATACAAGAGTTATCTTAAAATTGGAAACTTTTAGTCTTCTGTCGTCGGTTGAGACTTGTGAAATTTTACCCAAACACTTACGGTGTCTTGAAAGAGAGATTTGGCTCCTTTTCAATTCACAACACAAAGAAATGTGGTAATTGCTTGCTATGCGATACATAATTTTATTAGAAAATATAATATTCAAGACCAATTGTTTTATGGAGTGCAACGATGACACCATATTTAACAACAAAGAAGTCGAAGGAAGTGGAGAAGAAGAATTGGATATAATGGGGTGCTAATAGCACTCAATATATGGCTACTTTGCGTGATGGATAGGGGTGTAAATGATGCGAGTCGAGTTCAAGTATCATTATACTCGACTGGAACTCGAAAACCTTATTACCACACTCATACTTGACTCAAAAACACGCGAGTAGTGAAAATACAAACTCGACTCGAACTCGATAACCAATTTCCAAACTCGAACTCAAACTCGAGCTCGTTTCAAGCTCGAATCAAAGCTCAAACTCAAGCTCGAAAACTCGAATCAAGATCGAACTCGAACTCGGACCAAACTTGAACTCGTTTAATACATAAAAGAACTCAAGGTGAACAAATAGCTTAAAATAACTCAAGGTGAACCCGCTTTCAAGGGGTACTCCTATTAAAACAATCACATAGGCTCAAGCCCTTAGGCTCAAGCCATTTAGCAAAGACAAATGATGTAAAAATAAGGGAGGGGAAATGTCTATATATAGTGGAGTTCAAAGCATTGAGTTCTATATCCCAACCAATGTGGGATGGATTAGACATACACCCTATGTCTTTTACACTATCATTTTCCATATTTTTTCAACAAACTTGAGTTTATTATTATTATTATTAGAGTAAACTCTAATTTTGGTCCCCGTGGTTTACCGAAATCTTTGAAAGTGGGACCTATGCTTTGATAACTCTATAAATAGTCCCCGTGGTTCTTATTTTTCTTTGAAAGTGGTCCCCCGTCACTAACTCCGTTAATTTTCTCTGTTAGTGACAGGGGCATTTTTGTCTATTCAAATTTCCTATTTTTTTTAACCAGGCCATGCCCAATTAAACAAAACCCTATTGAAGTCCTGTTGAAAAATCGATCAAAAAAACTTGTTGAAGTCGTCGATAAAAAACCTTCAACTGCCATCAACGTCTAATTTAGTTCCCGACGAGGCTTCCCCTTATGTGTTTTCTTCGACGACCTCTGGTTGATTATGTAGTCGCAGAAGCAGATTGTGGATGCGTTTGTGGATGCATTTGATTGCGATCAGGAAGCAACCAAGAACAGAAATAATGGTGGCCAATTCATAACTTCTGAAATGTTTACGAGTGATTAAATTTCTCGATATTTTCTTACGCAAAACCACAAACATTATCACAATACAATTTCTTATATGTATTTGCGAACTCAACGTCGCCTTACTCTACTCCCCTAATCGATCGATCGTTTTAGACAAGACATAATCGACTGAGTTTGAGTCTTCAAATAATTTACGCCAGATAACATATATTTATTCAATCTGATTGATTAATAACTTCTAGAGGGAGAGACAGTTGAGAGCAATTAGAGACCTCTGAGTGAAGAAGAACAATCGAACATGAAACATAATCAGAACGATAGAGAGCAATTAGAGACCTCTGAGTGACAGAATTGGTATCGATTGGAACTGGTGATGCTCTGGAGTGCTTGGACGGTGAGGGATGACGTTGATGGCGGCGTTCTCCGGTCGATATATTATCCATGGCCGGTTCGTGGCGAACCTCCATTCATGAACAAAAAGAGAAGATATGAAGGATTACGATAATTGATGAACATAACTTTATCAACCTCTCCAGTTACATATGGGGTTCCATCCATGATGATTATATGTTCGAAAAATGAGAACCTGTACATGGTTGATTTAGATTTGAAAAGTGCATCAATTTAAGCAAAATTCCAATTTTCAAGTTGTGCTTATTTAGAATTTTTTTGTAGCTGTCATGTGCAGCTGTAATAGTTCAAGAACAGGTTTACAACATATTTTAAGCATTATGCACTCAGAGTTTGATCCTATTAATTCGGATTTATATGGCTGTGAAATCAAAATTATGAACTTAAAAGCAATTCAATATGAAGTGAAATTTGTCTAGCGACTTTCTACCATGAACAACAAATTTAAAATTCTGAATTAATATTAAGGATTTACATTTGGTAGTAAACCTCAAGTGCAATGGTTTTCAAAGACTTTTGAGCAGAAAATAGTGGGGCATTTTCTTTTAGTTCGAGAAAAAAGAGTGATGTCCAGCAGTGAAGCTTATTTCTGTTATTTGGCAGAAATATGTGCAGTCTATCTCAAGCAGGTTCTTCAATCAGAATGATTATGCAAAGTTTGAACAACTCTGTTGATACCAAGTTGCTAATCATATCCTACAGAACTGTCCTTGCTAATTTAGAAGCTAACAAATCTGTCTAGAGATGTTATCTGAAGGTTATATGACAGTGACCAAACATAAAGGTTAAATCACAGTGACTAAACTGAAATTGATTATATAGTGACCATGAATAGAACATGTTTAACTACAAGAACGTGTTTAACACCAAGAGAACACCAAAAGTGAGGCGTACATATTAAGCAAAAAAAACAAAATTGAGGGTATATATTAACCAAAAAATATCAAAAGTGAGGGTACATATTAACCAAAAAATTCACAAAAGTGAGGGTACATATTAAGCAAAAAAATACCCAAAGTGAGGGGTACGTATTAACCAAAAAAAAAAAATACTAAAATACTTGAATTATGTTCCGTCCTTTGAAGGTCCTTCTTGTCCTTTGCAAGTCCTTGAATTATGCCCTGGATTTTTGCACTTATCGCATGTAACAGTCTTCCCAGTCCTAGGAAATTTACCTATTTTTCCACTTCTCTGACTTATTTCTTCACCTGTCTTCTTTCTCTTTTTTTTGGCCTGCCAGTCTGTTTGTGATGCTTTGGTGGAACCAAAGTTGTTGGGCAACCAGATGAATGCCAAAACATGCTTCCATTGACAGGCTCTATCTTGAAGCTGTACATCTCCTTCCATGTGTTAAGCCGGTATACTGGATGTACCCATTCTTCAGGTAACTCAACATATGCTCCATTTAGTGTCTTGTTGCAGTTAGTTGCAACATCATGTTTGCAAGGAATTCCTGTTAACTCCCACCTCCTACAAGAACATGTTCTTTGTCTAACATCAACAACACATTGATCATTCCAAGGGCCAGATACCTCATACCTATCTCCCCTATTCCAAACCACAATGTATTTGGATGTTTCTATCTTGATTATGTCTATCATCTTCGTAGCAGTTGGGTTCAACGGTCCTTCAACACTCTCTATCACTTTGAGGACATTCACAATCCTTTTCATAAGGTACACTCTAATGTACTCCAAGCAAGACAATATCGGTTTATCCCTTGCATCAACAATTTGCCTATTGAATAACACACTATTGTAAGAAGCAATAGAACACATTTAAAATAGTTGTTGTAAGAAGCATAACACGTTTTATACCAATGAAATGAGATATGGTCCAATGTTGGGAGGGGGGGGGGAGGGGATCTGGTTCAACCATTCATAACACGCTACATTGAATTTTTTTAAGTATTCCATTGCTTTTTGAAATTGAGGGACAATATTACATGTTGCACACCGCCATAAATGGTCTTTGTATGCTTTCCCCTTCCATTGCAGTTTCATGTTCTCATTGATATGTCTCAGACAATATCTATGTTCAGCTGAGGGAAACAACTTTGCAATGGCTGGAATAATACCCTGTAAGAAAGATAGAACACAATTTAATGCAATAACAAGAATAAAATAAAGAAAAAAAATAAAATAAAGTCAACACATACCTTTTGTCTGACACTTATGAAAGTGAAATTGGAATTTGATTGAAGTTCAAGATCATCTCCAAGGCATTGTAAGAACCACATCCAAGAAGTTGTTGATTCAGCCTCTACTATTCCATAAGCAACTGGATATGTGCCATGATTTGAGTCAATACCTACAGTTGTCAACACTTGTCCTGGAAAAGGACCCTTCATAACAACTCCCTTTTACCGGCCTTAAACCCCCTCTTCAAAGCTCCTAAACAAATGTAAACCCTTTTGAACTTTCTAGTACTCCTTTCAAAGTTCGGATCTACTTCAACATCCAATTTAACAGTGGTATTTAGGTTGCATCTTTGCACCTCACATAGGTAATCCGTAAGCTGATGGTATTGTGCTTCATAATCTCCCCAGATCTTCTTGTTGGCCATACCTTTTGCCCTTAATGTTTTTCCAGGTGACACAAGGATCTCAAACTTCTGTGACAAATGGATTTGAAGAGCCTTCAATGGCATATTAGGATCTGCCTTAACCTGCTATGTAATATGTTTGGAGAGTAAAGTTGCAGTAGCATGACCAACTTCCCTGGATTGGAGGCATTTATGAGTGTCCAAATAGGTTTTAACCTTCCAAGTTTCTTCATTTTTTGTAGTTGAGATGTATAAAACCCATGGACAAGTTGGTCCACTTGACTTTACCAAATTTGCCTTTCTTCCCTTTCCTGGCCTAGTTGGCTCACGAGACCCACTTGCTTCACTTAACTTAGGCATAGTACCCCTACAAACGACCTTAATTCTTCGCAAATCATTTTTCACAACAACTATATCTCTCCTAGATTCAAGGGCATGCTGCTTGATTAGATTTTTGATTGTTTCTTTGTTACCAAATGTTTGTCCTAAATTAAACTAAATATATCCATGATTTGCGTTTTTGATCCACCCTCAGCCACATCATTGTCTTCTCCACATGAAAACTGGTCAACATCGGAAGGATCTATATCACCATCCACATTGTGACTATCACTTACTTATTCATTCACTCCCATCCACTCGGCATTTCTATCAATATAATCTCCCATATCTTCATCTAGTTCATCTAATATGTTTCCTTCATTAACCAAATAATTGTTGTCCTCGGTATCATCATCATTGTCATCTACATCATGTTGTATGTCACTTCCTTGGTTCACATAAACTCTGTTACCCATGTCCTCGATTACAACTTTACTAGGATTTGGGGATGCCAACTAAGTAGACAAACTTGTTTTACCATGTTCTGTGAAGACATCTATCAATTTGATCTTAGGGGCATAATTTAATAGGTTTAAAATGTCTTGATCACTCCCTAAATCTTGCAAACCAAAATCTAAATGACTATTAGGAATCAAGAAATGGTAATACATTCGTTCTTTCTCATTGTACCCTATTTCTTTCATCATGGCATCGAAGTCATGAACAAATAATTCATCTGTGTTAACCAAAACAACAAAATCACGCTTACCATTTATGTATCTTCTTCCCGGAAAGGTTGTGAAAACACCTCCATGATTGATTCTAATTGTTATCAACGTGGGATAAATTTTTGTGAACAAAAAAAAAGAAAAAGAAAAAGTCAATCAAAATTAACAAAAACACTTCAATTATAACAAAAAGAATTCAAAGAACATAATTTTTTACACCACGCTCCATTATAACAAAAAGAGAAATCAATCAAAAGCACTTATATATATTATGTTTGATGACATCACATTCCATTATAACAAGAAAATTCAATCAAAAACACTTATATATTATGCCAATAGTTTGACCACATCATATTCCATTATAAGAAAGAAATATCATTGCGCAGAATTGTTCCCTTGGTCTCCGCATAATTACATGGTCACTTCCATTCAATTGTCTTTCTGCCATTACTTACGTGGTATCGCCATAATTGTTCAATGATTTCAATAATAGTTCAATCATTATCATGAAGATATCATAGGATGAGAAGTTACTGATAAGAAGAAACCATACCATAGAGTTCACTTGAATTCCACTTCTCTGTTCTAATCATCCACGATGAGATTGACATTTAGATCCCATTCCTTTGTTCTAATAATCAACCGATAAAACCCTGGTTTGCGTCTGATTGAATGAGGGAATAAATTGTTTTAATAATAATCGATTAGGGTGTAAGAGGTTTTATGATTGACATGGTAGGGTGCCGTATTCTTTTGAGAGTTAAAAGGATTTGTTTAATTGGGCCCCTGGTTAAAAAGTATGAGGAAATTTGAATAGACAAAAATGCTCCTGCCACTAACAGAGAAAATTAACGGAGTTAGTGACGGGGGACCACTTTCAGAGCAAAATAAGAACCACAAGGACTATTTATAGAGTTATCAAAGCATAAGTCTCACTTTCAAAGATTTCGGTAAACCACGGGGACCAAAATTAGAGTTTACTCTTATTATTATTATTATTATTATTATTATTATTATTATTATTATTATTATTATTATTATTATTATTATTATTATTATTATTATTATTATTATTATTATTACTATTACCACCATCATCATCATCAATTAAATTAAAATAATATTACTAATTATTATTATTAATTTGCTTATCGAGTATCTCACGAGCTTATCGAGTCGAGTATCAGGTTGCTTGACTTGACTCGTTAGTATATCGAGTCGAGCTCGAGTACGAGTCGAGCTTATATAAGTCGAGTGTTGACCGAGTTGATCTCGAGTAGCTCGCGAGTTGTCTCGTCTCATTTACACCCCTAGTGATGGAATTGCAAATAGTTTGGTTAATAATGTTTAAAATTTAAGTATTTGTGTTCGAACTTCGCTACTTTGTGTTTGAACTTGGCTACCATGTGTTTGAACTAGGATCTTTAAGTTCTTGATATATGAATTTCTGTTTTGATTTTTGGATTATAACAATGAATTTATTTTTTGATTTTTGGATTATATCAATGAATTTATGAATATATTTTTTGATGTTTAAATAATTTTGTGTTTCAAAAATATAATTTGGCTTAAAAAATAAATAGCAATTTATAAAACAACTTATAATTGATACTTAGGGGTAAATCGGTCATTTCTGTAATTCAGACTGTTGATTCAGATAAAAAAGTAAACAACAACACCAATTTATCCATAGAGGACTTAATGAAAAATTTGGTAAACAACCTGTAAGTCTTGTATGGATAAAACTAACTCTGTAGATTAATTTGTCTATATGGATTGGGTGAGTTTTTTCATAGATGGAAGGAGCGTGTTTTTTAATTGGGAGAGACAAGTGTGAAAAACTTGGCTTTATACATAAATCTCCCCTAGAAGCTTAGAGAATAAGTCACTTTGTATATCATTAAGTCACTATCAAAGAGTCATGTAGCTAAGCAAATTAGTTGTAAGTCTCATTAAGCTCATTAAGTTCATTAAGTTGTTAACAAACATGCCCTTAAGTCATTTTACTTCCTCTTTTTTCTTATACTCCTAAAAAAGGAAAAAATATTTTCACAGGCCAATTGACATTTGCCACGTGTCCATATTCTCTCCATCTCCCACTTCCTTCTTTAACATAAGGTGTCAAACAACACTCATGAAAACCAGAATTAATCCATATAAACAATAATATCAACCATGAACGTAACAACAAATTTCTACAAACCCATTCAAAGACTAGTAGAAAATTTATATGAATTAAAAACTTAGATCTAAACCATACAAACAACAAAACCGAATCAAAAACCTAATTCTAAATCATATAAATTAAAAACCCTAAATCAATTTCAAAGAACTAAGTCGTTTACTAAATGTTTTCCGAATAAACATTTACAAATTGTTATTATCTGGTAAGATCGTGTAAGATTCTTGGTCCTTGTTGTGTCTTTTATCGGGTAAGATCTCGGTTCATGCCATTCTCACCTGGTAAAGTAAGGTCCTTTATGTTTGAACACGATCTTACCAGATAATAACAAACACAAATATGATAGATAAACTAACCTGTTTTGATTACAAACAATGGATTACAGGGTTGATATGATTTCTCTTTAAGCTCTCTCTCTCTCTCTCTCTCTCTCTCTCTCTCTCTCTCTCTCTTTTCTCTTTCCTCTGGATGTTGGCTATAGATCTCTGAGATTGTGTGTTGTGAGATATGATCAGATATCTCACCTAATATCAACCAACAACAACATAATATAATATCTAAACTAAATATCCTAAATATCTATTTATTAGATATTTAGGAATAATATTAAATACTATTAATTAACACAATAATTAACTTTGACAATTATTACAAACTTAACATTAGACTAATATTGAGAGTGACTTTTCAGTTTTAGCTTCAGATTCCAGTCTTCAGATTGGATGATCTTGAATCCAATAAATCTGTGATCTAACAATCTCCCCCTTTGGATCAAGATCATTACTAAAATGATTTAGCAATTCAGTCTTCTCTTTCAGCTCAGAAGATGCAATCTCTTTCTTTTTCTTCAATATGTAATAATTTTCAATTTTAGCTCAGAATGCTTTAGCAAAGTATCTTCAAAGAAAATTTCTCTCAAATCAGTATGTCTTTAGAATACTTTGATCTCTCGCATTTCTTGGTTAGCTCTTCTCCCATTTCTTCAGAATAGTTTGAAGAATTCTCTAAACTTTTGATCTTTCACATTTCTTGGTTGGCTCTTCTCCCCCTTTTTGATGAAAAGAGCAACGATTTCATTAAAACTTTTAGCAAGAAATGTCTTTCATAAGGAGTCTCTGATTCGTCAATCCAAAAGATATTCATCCATATCTTTGCAAATCCAGACAAAATAATCGTGTAACACCTGAATCAACAAATGAATCAGTTAACATGCCTGTCAGTAACACTAAGTCACTGTGTATAACGAATACACAATGGAAAGGAGCTTTTTGATGTTCACTCCCCCAGGGCTTCCATTCAATCATCGAAACACCACAAAGGTAATTTCTATGAACGTTATGACAAAGAAACAAATTCCTTGTGTGTTCGTGTATGTGATAGAAAGAATTAAGCACGGATGATTGCTTATAGGCTCAAAATTGTGTAAACCACCGAGACAATAGTAAGTTAAACACAAACTCAATGTGCATGATTGAAGTGCGAAGGTGGGGCAGACTTCCTTCTTTTCAATATCCAGATTTTCCAAATGAAAATCAGATAGCAAATGTGTTGCTTCCCCTTTGAAAATGTGAAACACTTTCTATTTGAGTAGAAAATGAGTAGATGGTGAGGTTTGATCAAGAGTTGGCATGGGCTAGTTGCCTGTTTCAATAATGATCACCAAAGATTTGTGAAACATTAGAATTGTGGCTGCCCGACTCAGAAAAAGTTGATGCAGAGTTCTGATATTCTTTTAACTCTGTTCTCACACCCTATTTCATTTAAACATTTAGCTTACTCTAACCAAACTCTATTTTTCATTATACCTCATCACACATCCCACACTCATTTCTTTTCGACTTCTCACACTCAATCACTATGGATTAACTTCTTGGGTAGAAATCACTGGTTAACGTGATTCCGTAGAAGTTGTGTTAAGTCCTAGCACAATGAAATCCGATGTTTTCCTAGAAAGCATATGATGCTCAAAATGGTTTAACTATATCAGTTAAAGCTCAAAGATGAATTAAGAAAACATTGAAAATTACACTTCCAAATTATAAAATATGATGAAGAATCGGGAAGTGATTTGAACATTTGAGAACAATGTTTTCTATGATTGAAAGTTGTCCACCTTTCAACCATATATGAGATGAAGATAAGGAATTATACCTTTTGAGTGCAATCTTACATCTCATGAAGTCAAGCTTAAAGTCATAAAGATATGATCTTGTAAGCGTCTTTCAAACTGCAAAAGTCTTAAGTTATAGTCAAAGCAAATTTATTCACTTAAATTAAAAAGACAAAAAGCAGTAAAACAATGAGAGTACGAGTTCTGATCTGAAATAATCAGAAGTCATAAGTCTTTTACTCCCCTGAAATTATGCATTTGAAAATTATCATTAAAAAAGATATGCATTTAAAATTTCAGACATATATGTACTCCCCCTTGATGGTTGATTTCCTGATTCGAGTATTGGAGTACACTTTTCATATCAGCACAGGAGTAAGGTCTTTTGATCATTGAAGTACGAGTCCTAAACTGTTGTGTTTAGAAGTCAATCTTCGTTGAAGTACGGGTCCTAAGCTGATTTACTTAGAAACCTCTGTTCATTGAAGCACGGGTTCTGAACTGATTTATTCAGAAACCACTGATCTCCTACTCCCCCTTGACAGTAGGTGCCTGCAACACAGAATCATCCCTTTTCTTCGGTATCTATTTCCATTTGGATCCAACTGTGTTAGTTGCAGTTCTTATGGGAGAAATTGAGTAAGAACCATACCAGTAATGGTCACTCGTTTTATGAACAGGATCATGTGTATGACAATAAGAACAATAGAATTTCTTACCTGACAAACTGATTAATTGATCTCTCGTGTAGACAAAATCAGGTTTACCTTTACGCACATTGTTCTTCTTGGCATTCTGCGTATGTACACATGACTTCTTACTTTTCAGCTCATATTTCTTCTTTGCTTCAGCTGGTTTCCTGTTCCAGACCAGTTCTTCTTCTTTGTAGCTTCTTCTCCTTCTTTGATGTGTACCTGAACCATCTATATTTCTATCAAAGAAAAGGTTAGTACTACGAATCTGATTAGAAGATTTAACTGACCTTTTGGAAGAAGCAGTTGTAGATGTTGAACTTGCAGCTGACTTGAATGAGCATTCCGAATCAGTTGAATCATCTCTAGGTGAGTGGACAATTGACTCTCGAATCTTGTGCTCAGTCACCACCACCATTGAGATAATCTTTTCAAGCTCTTTAATCTTTGAAGAATAGATGTTTCTTTCTATGACAAGAAGGTCAAACTTTGTCTCAAACTCAAACTTCTTTTTCTTCTCTCTCAGTGCACACTTAGACAATACAGATAGCTTCTCGGTAAGCTTCCTAATTTCAACTTCAAGGATGCTTCTTTCTTTTTCAAATCCCTTCTTTGCACACTTTCTTCTATCTGATATCTCTTTTAAGAATCCAACATTCTTTCGTCCTATTGCCTTCTTCTCCTTGGCAAACTAATCTCTTTCTAAAATGATTACTTTCTCAAAGTTACTAACTTGTTGAGAAAGCTTTATACATTTAAGTTCAATCACCTTCTTCTCTTCAATACTCTTCTTGGAAAAGTCTGAGAACTTCTTCTTTTGAAGATCAACATCTGCACTCTCCAATTCCTTAGATTTCTTCTCATTGCTCTTAACTAAATCTAGCTTCTCGATTTTAGCTTCCAAATCAGAAATCATCCTTTTTAGCTCAGAGTTCTCAGCTTCCAAATCTCTTGCTTTTAAGAAAACCTGTTGCTCTGAGATAATCCATTCAGAGTGTAATTCAAGATAGTCCCATATCTCTTTCCCTGAAGCTTTGGGAATATCCATTAAATCAGAAATTTCTTTAGAAATACTGTTTTTCATATAAACTCTAGCTCTATTATCAGCTCTCTCTCTCGGTGCACCTGATCCCTAGTACAAGATACTTTAGGATTTAGGGGTTCCATTACTCCTTCAGACAATGATAATCTAATGTAGTGACCCAAATCATCTTTATCTACATAGCTGAAAAAATTAACTTTCCACTTTTCGTATTCTCCTTTATTCAACTTTGGGACACTACTGCTGTAGTAAGTCATTCTGATTGATAAGAAAACTTGAATATGATCATTAGTCTAGATAAAATCAGATAAATACTGAATAATAAGACCAAGTCTGGAACTGGCGCAAAAACACAAGTTTGCGCTATTTGGAGCTGGCGCAAAAGAGTTTTGTACGAGAAGCGGGTTGCGCGAACTGGAGGTTTGCGCGAGAAGTGGTTGGCGCAAAACAAACTTTGCGTGAGAAGAAGGTCGCGCATTTTGAATTTTGCGCGAGTAATTGGTCGCGCGAATTTGAGTTTTGCGCTAATAGTTGATGGCGCAAATCGGAGTTGTCGACCGGTAATATGTTGCGACCGGTGTGTTGTTCGACCGGACCGTTGCTCGACCGGTGTAATGCGTCGACCTGTGTCTTGACCGAAGTGATGTATTGACCGTACTGTGACCGGTGAGATGTTGGACCGGGGTTATGTAGCGACCGGGGTTATGTCTTCGACCGGGGTTGGTGCGACCGGGGTGGAACCTTCGACCGGTATGGACCGATGTGCGTGTAACCGGTGTCGACCGGTGTGTGTTTCTTCTTCGATAATCTGCTCTGTAAACACTCAAATACACCAATCTAGAAAACGTTTTACAACTCTAAACTTTGACAAAACGATCGCCTAACCTTTTGCAACAACTTACAACCAAGAGATTTAAAAAACAAACACTGTTTGAAGTTTTTGATCGATGGTACAGTGTGTTTGAAAATGAAGAACACATAGACTTTTTATAAATTTGATTTGAATCTGGATTCAAGCTCTGATACCAATTGACGGTCCTTTATGTTTGAACACGATCTTACCAGATAATAACAAACACAAATATGATAGATAAACCAACCCGTTTTGATTACAAACAACGGATTACAGGGTTGATATGATTTCTCTTTAAGCTCTCTCTCTCTCTCTCTGTTTTCTCTCTTCTCTAGATGTTGGCTATAGATCTCTGAGATTGTGTGTTGTGAGATATGATCAGATATCTCACCTAATATCAACCAACAACATCAACCAACAACAACATAATATAATATCTAAACTAAATATCCTAAATATCTATTTATTAGATATTTAGGAATAATATTAAATACTATTAATTAACACAATAATTAACTTTGATAGTTATTACAAACTTAACATTAGACTAATATTGAGAGTGGCTTTTCAGTTTTAGCTTCAGATTCCAGTCTTCAGATTGGATGATCTTGAATCCAATAAATCTGTGATCTAACATAAGTGTTGGTGATTTTAGTGTCATCAATCATTTTGGTGTAATTGTGATTTAATTGAGATCGATTAAAGATGATAAGGTGTAACACCCTAAATTTTGGAGTAAATAAAAATTGAAAATTTGGCAATATGACGCTTGTATTTGGAGTTAGCCACCCAAAAAGGGTAAATGTTTAAAGCGTTAGCAAAACCTGTTGATGAATAATAAAATTGATAACAAACTAATCTAAACCATTTACATCTCGATTACATCGGTTGTCAACCCAAATTCCAAAATAAATAAAGTTGTTTATACGCTTTGACTCCATATAACTATCATCTCGAAAATTCCTCTAGTCTCCACTCGTCACTCAAACCTTCGGTATCCCACCACTATTGGAACTTGTTATACATGCCAGTTAAGAAAAGTGTTAGGCTTGATGCCTAGTGAGAACATACAGTTTATAAATATAAATGAAAGAGAAATAATTTAAATGCGATAAGGATTGATCTTTCAAAGAGTTTGATTTGCCAAGATTAAATATCCACATAGTGACCTAACAGTCCAAAATACATCTTGCGATGACGGGGGAGATCCGATTTTCCAAGGATTGTAGCGGAACACAAAAGTAGGTCACTTTCCAAGTTATTGAGCTCACCATACTAGGATCAAGTCCACGAGCTCGTCGGCTCGTACTCAGATGTGGGGGAGGGCACCCAATGATCCAAATCATGATTATTCGCTAGGATTTACATTTACGACCCACGGCTAGTATCCAGTCCCACATAACCGTACCAAGTTGCCACCCTAGGGACCAATGTCTCAACTAGCTACAACGGGGTTTAACCCAAAGAAATCAGGTTGACTCTATACCTATGGATCCACTAGTAATAGTCTAGACTTGTCACAATTTCATTTGTGACTAACTATAATCAAACATATAGTTCTTAATACCATTTATTTCTAAAAATGCATTTCTATGTTTAACTGCTGATAAGTAAATGCAAAATCCAATCATGAGCCATAATGTGTCCACTTTCTCATTCCAAATAGGTTTCCTTTACCAAGTACACCATTCAAGTGTTAAAACATTTTAATGGGGTTATCGACCATAACAACAACAATCCATGTATTTTCTCCCAAAGATTCATTTTATCAAATAAAACCCAATCATAAGAATGAGAATCATAAAAATGAAAATATATATATTCTTTCAAGTAACCCACATAAATATGCAAGTAAAACCATATTTTACATCATACATGATGGAACCCTTCATTTTAGTTGAAAGTGGTAAAAACCCTAAAGTCTCCCAAAACACAAGTTAGGTCAAAATCTTAAAAACATGAACCAAAATCAAGGAGATGTGTTGGAGTTTAAAATATAATGTTGTGACATGTGTAAAGTTTGGAAAAAGGAAGTATGAACTCACAATGGAGGTTTAATCAAAATCCTAGCAAAACTCTATATGTAGAGGAGATGACACTAGCTAATGAGGAGGAGAAATCTTCACAAAGAGAGTTTATAACCACCTAAACAATCACCATAAATGAAGAATGGATGAGGTTGTTGAAGATATTAAAGAAGAGAGATGGTTTTAGATGGTTTCTTACCCAAAATTTGTAGAGAAAACGAGCCACCAACTATCCAAAATGAATGCCAATTGACCTAAATTTCGGAGTTGAAATTTATATACCAGGTGGGTTTGGGCGCGACTATGCCCTAGCGACAATGATAGTGTCAAAGTCACTGGGCAATGTTGCACCATCCTATCCCTCTTCTGGTTTTCTTGCAACTTTTGTGAGATCGTGACACAACGACAGTAACTGTGTCACAGTCGCATGTCAAAATCGCCCAACACCTCTCGGGCCTCAAAACTTGACGTTTTTCGCACGGAAGGCACCCGATTTAACTTGCATTCAAGTAAGGACTTTTCCAAACGATAAATCTAGATAAGACATTGTGTTATTGATCAAGTTTCTTACCAAAATTCCGGGTGTTACATAAGGTAAACATACGTGAGTTAGGAGGCGTGGAGTGCACACTCACAAATGTTGCCTCTATCACCTTAAATCGCCATAAAGCGGAGGTCAAGGGGGTCGCACCCCCTTCGGGGTTCTTGGGGAAGCACCCCTGGCAGGTTCCAAGGTGCAGAGCCGTTTGGCGGTGGTCCCACCAGACTTGTATTTTTTAGACTTAGGAAAAAAAATCTCATGATGATGCTTCTGTCGAAACTTGTGTTTTCTAGATTTGGGAAAAAATGGCTAAGGCATAAGTCTGAATCTGTGCTCTCAGAATTTTGGACCTGTGCACTCAGAATTCTAGATCTGTCTCTAATTTGATTGTAACTACCCCTCAATCTTATCTGTTAACGGTTATTATCGTTTAACTGCCAATAACTGTCGATCTCTCATTTAAATATGTAAAAACGAGAATCTAGGCATTAGATCTCGATTTCACAACCTTTGAAATTTGAGAGAAATTTTCAAGAATTATCTCAATACGAAATTCGTTAACCCAAGGCTATTAGGGACAAATTATTGTAGTTGGAAAGTATTCCACCCACGATTCTTGAGATTTTTCGGTCCCTTCTTCATCTTCACATCCCTGTATGTAATAGTAAGCAAGGTATGGGTAAACGCTTGTTAGGTAAGAGACACTTACCAAAAATCCATTTTGATGGTTAGGAAAATTAACTGATACAGTAAGTAGGATAGTGACTCTTATTGATAAGTACTTCCCAACAAGTGTTTGTTAAACAACCCCTAAATAAACACCATTATGTTGCATTGCTTCCGTCGTAAATAGGATCTGATCAGAGAAGGAGTTAGGTAAAAAAAACATAATTGAAAACAAAAACTAATCATTCTGTAAATATAAACACACATAAAACCTAATAGGGAACAAAAATCCATAATGATGGAGGGATGGGACAGGCGGCATGAATGAGGGTCACACGGATGAGGAGAAGATGAAGATAAAAGAGAGGGTCGGAGGTGGTGGTAGTACATCTTAGGGGCGCATTTGAGGTGGTCATACCATCATAAAAATACCATGATGGTAGGTTAAGGAGTTGTGGCCGGGAAAACATGGAGGGATGGGGAAGGTGACGTGAAGGGGGTCAGCCGCAACGGAGGATGGTGGTTTCTCTTTCTGCATCTCATACTAGTGGGGGTCTCATGGTTGGAGACACGATATGTTCCACCACCGTCTAGATCTACTTCTTCTTTGTGGTAGGGGAATGGCTTCGGATGTGCTTGGGAACATCGGATATGGCTTCAGGTGTGGTGGGGAACGCCGGAGAGGGTCTGATGTGGTAGGGTGATGCGAGGAAAGAATCAATGGAGAGAACCAGGAGGCAGGGGGAGTCAGGAGTGGGATTGGGGGTGATGGTTTTGTGATATAAATGTGTATTATGTATATAGGGTTGTAAACGAACAGAACGAACAAAAATAGAGGCTTGTTCATGTTCGTTCGTGTAACACCAATGATTTTTGGAGACCCTTAACCCATACTATCGTAACCGTATGACCATTATGATCGAGGTTTAGTAAGGTTTTAATTCCCCTTTTCGTAGTGGAGCCATCGGGGATCGAATCGAGCGCAAAAACGGGAGAAAACTGGGGGAAATGGATTCTCGTGGTTTGGTGTGTGTCTTAGAAGTTGCGTCACAAACCGCGCAAGTTGCTGTAGTCAAAAGGGGAACACGCGCGGGTTTCCCTGCAACCTAAAGCCGCAGGATGGGTCTGGACGTTTAAGAATCGAGATTTTTGGGGTTTTCTTCATTTGGTTGCATCTCTTTCATCCTAGGTCCGATTTGGGTGATTCTTTGACCTAGGGTTTCGTTTTTTGAAGCTTTTCAAGATGAAATAGAAGAGGGTTGGTGACCTTGGGTTGATCTACGGGTTTATGGTAAAGGTAATCTTCTCACTTCTTCATTTAGATACTAGGGTTTGGTGTTTTTATCATCTGCCTTACACTCTTCAACTTTGGTATGATTTTGGTAGCTTGAGGGTAAAGGAAACCTTGTGGGAGTGTTGGATATAACATCTATAAGATATTCCTTGAAGATTCCAAGTCTCAATCAAAGGAGACTCGCATTTGGGGTAAACCTAGATTTATCTAAATCTAGCAAGGTGAGTTCAAGTTGATTTGTGAAAATGTTGTACATGCCAAAAATGTCCGTTTTGAAGTATTAAAATGTTTTACTTGGTGTTATCAAATGCGTTGTTTATTTGATTAAATTACATTTTGGATACATTTGATTCTATAAATATCATAAATGTCATATTTGGGTTTTTGGGACATTTTGGTAAGGAAATCATATTTATATGTTCTTTTGATTATTTATTATATAAATGGAGGTCATTTGATGTAAATGTATTTTTAGTGTATTTGGTTTTATAAACCGTGCGAAAAGTGTATATTATTAAGTTATGAGATACTTTGGGGTTATAAATGGTATAGTTTCATTTGGAAAATGATTCATTCCAACTCATGATGTTTTGTTTGAGTCATCCATGTCGGTGGAGAATGTTTTTGCGTAAACGTGGGTCATTAACGCTTTATCGTATTTTGTGGCTTTTACAAATGGTCAATTGGTTGGTTGAGCTTATGGCTTAGTTTTGACTCTGTGGGGTCTTGGGGACACTTGTCCGATTTTGATAGCTCACTATAAAGCTTTGGTTACGATTTGCATCATTGCATCTTATTTGAGAATTACATGTTTTGGATGTGTTAGTTCATTCATTTGGAGTCATGTAATGCAATGGATCCATAGGCATAAGAGTCAGTTTGAGTGGGATAAATATCCACGTATTGTAACATGAAATAGGCATGGGGTCTTTTGACCAATAATTGCAATTTTCTTGTGAACGAGCTTAACTGGGATGTTTTGGAATTCCAAGGTATGTCCTAGAGGGGTTGAACTTGATGAGTGCACGAAAATTCCAAGGTATAGACCTAGAGGGGTTGAACTTGATGATTATCCACGCAATAGACATGAAGTTGTTGAGCTTGTTGGTTTGTTAGCTATAGACCCGGAATGGTTGATGATAACGAGTGTTTTATCCCTAAGTGATGCTCATATAACATAGATATGTGACCTACTCTTGTGTTCCGTCACATTCAATGGAATTGAGTCTCCCTCGTCACCAAATGGTGGATTTTAGATATACTCTTTGGAAACAAAGATTATCTACGATTTGACGCTCTCAATGTTGTTAATGTGTAATTTGATTATTTTGGGGTGTCGCATATTATCCATGATTTTGGTGACGTTTTATATATGGATCATTATCCATGATTTATGGTTTGTGTATCACATCTTATTAGTGTTTTCGGAGGTTTGGGATATTAAAGTTTTAATCCACGTTTTCTATATTTGGGAATTTAATCATGACCCACGTTTTGGGCGAGGTTGGGGTTTGAGTTTATATTTTAAAGAAATATTTCATATCGGGATTTTCATCACAAAACTTGTGGATTTTGGGAGGCGAGCGACTTTCATATTTAATGTATTAAATTTTTTAATAATCGTGACTCAATTTACATTCTTTCAGTTTAACGATTTATATATACTTATGGTGAAGACTCTTATTATTCCCAGATTCTAGTTCCTAAACACAATTAATCAAACACAAACAAGATTTCAATCAAATTACTTGTTTGATTTCGCTTCAAATTCAAGATTACAAACTTTCTCTCTCTAGAACACTCTTTCTCTCTCAATAGATTTCTCTCTCTACTTTTTACAACTGAATACAACTAATTACATACTTCCTTACTTCCTTACTTACAAAGGAAATAAGGTATTTATACCCACAACTGAAATACAAGGAAACTAAACTACTAAAATACAAATACAAAGACTTTGACTTTTATTACAAAAGAACTCTGAATTTAATGAGAGTTGACTTTCTCAGCTTTGACTTTCTTGAACTTTGACATTCAGTCTTCTTGATCTTGTATCCAACATATTTATGCTCTAACAATCTCCCCCTTTGGATTCAAGATCACTGTTGAAATATTTAGCAATTCAGTCATCGCTTTTAAGCTCTGTCAGTACAATCTCCTCTTTTCTTTTGATTGTATTCTTTCCAAAACTGTGTTCAGACAATTAACAATCACCCCAAAACTTTCACAAGATACTTTCAGACTTTGGAAAGAAATTATCTTCAGAATCAGCTCAAATTGCTTTAGCAGATAATCTTCAAAGAAAATTTCCTCAAATCTTCAGAATCTTCAAATCTTTACTTTGAACTTTTCTGACTTAGACATTTCTAAAAATCATCTCTCAAAACTTTATCATTTCTTGATACCATCTCCCCCTTTTTGATGATTTGAGCATCTACATCATCAAAACTTTTCTTCCAAGAAATATCTTTGACCCATTCTGATCTGTCAAACTGAGCCTCTGATTCTGTGATCCATAACCAAGTATTCATATAGATCTTTGCAAATCCAAACAAAATAAGAACATGTAACTCCTGAATCAACAAATGAATCAGTTAAAATGCCTGTCAGTAACACGAAGTCACTGTTTGTAACGAATACACAATATAAAGGAGCTTTTTGATATTCACTCCCCCAAGGCTTCAATCCAATCATCGAAATACCACAAAGGCAATTTCTATGAATGTTATGACAAAGAAACAAATTCTTTGTGTTTTCGTGCACGTGTAGAAAGAATTAAGCACGAATAATTGCTTTTTAAAGCTGAACATAGTGTAAACCACTGAGACAACAGTAGATAAACACAGACTCAATGTGCATGATTGAAGTGCGAAGGTGGGGCAGACTTCCTTCTTTTTCAATATCCAGATTTTCCAAATGAAAACCAGATAGATTATATGCTGCATCCCCAAAGAATTTTTGAGAAGAAAATGAGTAGCTAGTGGGGTATTGTCAAGAGTAGGAATAGGCTAATTGTCTGTTTCAATAACGTTCACCAAAGAATTGTGAAACGCTAGTAATGTGGTTGCCCGGCTCAGAAAGTAGTTGGTGCAGAGTTTGATATTCTTTTACTCTGATCTCACACCCTGTTTCTTTTAATCATTAAGCTCACTACTAACCAAACTCTCTTTTCCATTTTACCTCATCACACCCACACTCATTTCTTTTAGACTCCTCACACTCAATCTCTATGGATTAACTTCTTGGGTAGAAATCACTGGTTAACGTGATTTCATAGAAGTTCATGTAAGTCCTAGCACAAAGAACCCATATAATCCTAATAAGCATGTGTTGCTCAAGATGGTTTAACTTTATCAGTTAAAGCTCATATACAAATGTCAGACGAACGTATGCTCATAAAATATAATCATGAAGATTTGAGCATTTTTAGACATTGAAGTATTTTCAAACAAGTATACTGAATGAATGAACATGAATGCAAAAGACTTGTTTGAAAATCTGACATTGTATGAAAATGATCAGAAATGAAATGATATAGCAATTAAGGCTTATGGTAAAAAATAACGGATATTGTCTATACGAAACAAAAATATAGACATTCTCGAAATGACGTTTCGAAATGAAATATCGCTCAAAATTCTTTAAAGTACAAGCGGGGTTTCTTACCATTGAAAATATGTTTCAATATGAGACATGGTAAGAACAATTTGATCAAAAATTAAATCGATGTGTGTGAATACTTGAAAGTATGTAGAAAAGACAATACGCAAGTATTTATCTTTGGAAACACACGGTTTATTTATCAATTAAGCACAAAAATAAAATGAAAACATTTAAAATCACACTTCCAAATATATTTCAGAACATTTTTTTCAGATATATTTCAGATATATTTCAGATATATTTGAAAACATTTTTTGTTTAAGAATCGGGAAGTGGTTTGAACATTTCAGAACATGTTTTCTATATCTGAAAGTTGTCCTTCTTTCAGATATATTTGAGATTAAGATAAGAAATTTACCTTTTCGCTTAATCTTAATTCTCAGAAAATCAGCTGAAAAATCATAAGGATATGATCTTGATAGCTTCCTCTCATTCTGCACAAGTCTCAAAGTCTAGTCAAATCAAATTTATTCACAAATTTATTCGAATGTAAAAGACATAAAGCAATAAAACGATTAAAGTACGAGTTCTGATTTGAAATAATCAGAAATCATAGTCTTACTCCTTTTGGTATGACATAAAAGCTCCCCCTAAAATCATGCATTACAAAAATTTTGTCATTTAAGTAAAATGCAGAAATTAGTTATGCTCCCCCTCAAAATAATGTAGATCATCTAAAATCTTCTCTTACTCCCCCTGAGATCATGAGAAAACAATTAAAGTGCAGATATTCGTTATACATAAAGATAAAGAAAATGATGAAAAATAACAATACGTAACTTTATTAGGTAACAACCGATTACGTCATAAGATTTAACATACCAAGCTTAGAAACAAGAAAATTAAATCTCTTTTCATCTAAGGGGTTGGTAAATAAATCTGCAAGTTGATAATCTGTTTTTACAAAATAAAGTTCTATTGTTCCTTTTTCTACATTATCTTTTATAAAATGATACGTGACGTCAATGTGTTTTGTTTTCGTATGCTGAACAGGATTAGCAGATATCGCGATTGCACTCTTCGAGTCACAATATATTGGAATTTTATCAAACTTGAATCCATAGTCTAGCAGCTGTGTTCGCATCCACAGGACTTGAGAGCAGCAACTGGCAGCAGCTACGTACTCTGCTTCAGCAGTCGATGTGGAAACACATAATTGTTTCTTTGATGCCCAGCTAACGAGCTTGTCTCCAAGAAATTGAATGTGACCTGAAGTACTCTTTCTGTCCAACATGCAACCTGCATGATCTGCATCTGAATAAGCAGTCGATTGAAACCCAGTATCCTTAGGATACCACAGACCAAGATCTGCAGTCCCCTTCAGATATCTAAAAATCCGTTTGACAGCAGCCAAATGGGATTCTTTAGGAGCAGCCTGATATCTAGAACATAAGCATGTTGAAAACATAATATCTGGTCTACTCGATGTAAGATACATTAACGATCCTATCATACCTCTATTAGTTCTAACATCAACACTTTTACCCGAAGGATCAGTGTTAATTTTAGTACCTGGTGCCATCGGGGTTCCAATTGGTTTAAAATTTTCCATATTGAACTTCCGAAGAATATCCAAAATGTACTTAGATTGGTTAATGAAAATCCCCGTTGAAAACTGTTTAACTTGTAATCCAAGAAAGAAATTCATCTCTCCCATCATACTCATTTGAAAACGTGACACCATGAGGTTAGAAAAGTTTTTTGCAAAATTTAGGATTAGTAGAACCAAATATTATATCATCAACATATATCTGTATAAGAATAATATCAGCTTTTTCCTTTTTGATGAACAAAGTGGTATCAACTTTACCTTTGGAAAAACCTAACTTGACCAAGAATTTAGATAGAACATCATACCATGCTCGAGGGGCTTGTTTCAAACCATACAGGGCTTTGTCCAAGATGTAGACATGATCTGGCTTATCTGGATTCACGAACCCTTCTGGTTGAGACACGTAGACTTCCTCCTTAAGAATGACATTCAGAAAGGCCGTTTTCACGTCCATCTGATAGACTATGAAATTCTTATGAGCTGCGTAGGCTAGAAACATGCAGATTGCCTCTATACACGCTACTGGAGCATACGTCTCATCGTAGTCTATGCCTTCCTCTTGCCGGTAACCTTTGGCAACAAGTCTAGCTTTGTTTCTTAGGACGATACCATCTTCGTCCTTCTTGTTTTTGAATACCCATTTAGTGCCAATCACGGATTTACCTTCCGGCTTTGGAACTAATCTCCAGACCTTCAGGGCTTCAAACTGATTTAATTCTTCTTGCATAGCAGATACCCAATCCGAATCAGCTAAAGCCTCTGATACTCGCTTGGGCTCTATCTTGCTGAGGAATGAGTCATGCATACATTGATTAAGAGTCGCTGACCTAGTTTGTACAGGCTTGTTGAGATCTCCAATTACTTGATGTAATGGATTCTCTTTGGTTCAGCGATGCTCATGAGGTAGTGGAGTAGATACTGATTGATCATGATCATCATCTAGAAATCCAATATCAGACTCTTCAGATTGAATAGATGGAGGGGGTTTTGCAGTTGAAATTTCAGGTGCAAAAGCATCAGTTGGAACAGCAGACTCTGGCTGTTGAATAGACAATGTATTACACCCAACTGAAATTGTTACTTCTGGCTCAACAGCTACTTGTACATCTTCAACTGTAGGAGTAGACGATGGAATGTGAGTTTCTGACTGAACGGGGGATACAAGTTCAGTTAAAACTTCTGAAGTGACTGGATGATTACAACTTGTGTCTTCAGACCTGTTAGTCACAACAGATTTAGGTACATTAGATCCTAGAAACTCATCATAAAAGAATTCAAATAACAAATCTAAATCAGATAAATGAGAAAATGAAGTAGAAGCGTTATTCGAATTATTCGCTGTAGAAACAGGTTTTGGACTGATCTGTCCAGAAGCTAATACTCCAGTGATAACGGGTTCTGAACTGAGTTGTTCAGAAGCCATTTCTTCATCGAATGTTACGTTGACGCTCTCGACGACTGTCTTAGACTTCTTCAGATATGTTGAAGAATAACCAATGAATATACCTTCATCCGCCTCAGCACTGAATTTGTTCAGATTCTCTCTGTCGTTAAGCACGAAACACTTACACCCAAATATGTGAAAATACATGATTGTTGGTGTTCTGTTGTTGATCAGCTCATATGGAGTCTTTTGGAAACGGCGGTGTACTATGGACCGATTTTGAGTATGACATGCAGTTGACACAGCTTCTGCCCACAAGAATAGAGGTAAGTCAGACTGGCTTATCATAGTCCGAGTGGCCTCGACTAGCGTCCGATTTCGTCTTTCGACTACTCCATTCTTTTCAGGCATACGAGCAGCAGAGTACTGATGTGATATCCCGACCGATTCGAAATATTCTTCAACTATCTTGTTTTTGAACTCTGTGCCGTTGTCCGTTCGAAGAAACTTGACTTGTCGTTGCATTTTCACCTGGGTCGTCTTTAAGAAAGTAATGAGAACTTCGGACGTCTCATCTTTTGATCGAAGAAATTTGAGCCACGTGTATCTTGAGTAATCGTCCACAATAACCAACACGTATTTCTTTCCACCTAAGCTTTGTGTTCTCATTGGACCACACAAATCCATATGCAATAACTCTAGTGGAGAACTGGTGCTTGGTTCAGGCTTCGGTTTATGAGGAGCTCTCTTCATCTTACCCTTCTCACATGCAACACATAAGTGTTCTTTCTCATATTTCAGCTCAGGAAGTCCTTTTACCAATTTTCCACTAACCAGCTTGTTGAGATAACGAAAATTCAGATGTGATAGTTGTCGGTGCCAAAGCCAACTTTGTTGCATCAAAGCTTTTGATAACAAGCAAACGTGACTGTCATTCTGAACCTTTGAAAGATTGATTGTATAGAGATTTGTCTTTCGCTTGCCTGCTAAGAGTTATGTGCCGTCTTCAGAACGAACCGAACATCTCTTAGCTTTGAAGTTGACCTCTAACCCTTTGTCGCAGAATTTACCGATGCTAAACAAGTTGTTCCCTAGACCTTCGACATAACTCACCTTTTTAATCGTTATGTTGTCTTGAATGATGTCACCATATCCTAATATTGGTGAAAGCTGATCGTTTCCAAATCTGACATTTCCACTGAATTTCTCTGTATAATTAGACAATAAAGCTTTTTGCCCAGTCATATGCTTGGAACATCCACTGTCCAAATACTACATATGCCGGGTCTGCAAGAGAAATCAGGAAACAATAGATTTAGGTACCCATTTAAAAACGGGTCCTAACAGATTAGCACAAGATTTTGGTATCCATTTGAATATGGATCCTCCTTTTCTTTGAAAACTTTTAAAAACATTTGATCTTGAAGAATAAACATAATAAGATCCAAACCAATCAGAAGAATTATGAGAATAAGCAAAATCATTTCTCCGATAATGATAAGATTTAGTTGTAATAGGAGATAATTGAATCAATTGCTTTATTGAATATCGCTTGTAAGAAGTTACAAGGTTTTGTTTAAGACAAGCAAATTGATCAACTACATCATTATCACTACTAACTGATCTATTACAAGAGTTATCAGAAAGTGATTCAGCTATCTCAGCATCCTTCCTTTTTGGTCGCCATTCGGTTCGAGCTTTCGACCTTTTCTTGCTTATATCTGAAACAAAATATTTAGATTTATTAGGAAAATCAGATTTCTGAAAAGGAGTTTTCTTTGGTTTACCAATGTTAATCCGTTTCTGTGATTGCTGTTTCTTATGATTCTTACCTTTAGAATAATATTCAGCAGTCACAGAAACTGTAGATGATTCATCAGTTTTAAGAACACTTGATAACACTTTTTTAGGTATAAGACAAGTAGAATGATCAGGAAGAGAAGCATTGAAGTCAAACATATCAATTTCTACTATGCACCCACCATCAGAGTTTAAAAAATCATTTGCAGACGCAAATAAGTCATCAAAGTTATCAGTTGAAGTTTGAGGTGCCTTTGAAACTGTAGAACACTTTGTAGATTTAGATCTAAAAACAGTGTTCTTTAAAACTGTAGAAAACACACTTTGTTCAATATCTACCAAAAGTTTTTCATCAGATAAAACATTTTCAAGCTCAATTATTTTGCTTTCAAGAATGAGTGGAGGAACATAAACTTTTACAATAGCAGGTTTTGCCTTCATCTCATAAACAGAATAACTAGCAAAATAATCGTTTGAAAGAACTTTTGGTGTTTCTGAAAGATAACTATCATTTAACTTTGCATAGTTAAATGGTAGTTGCATTCTCTTTACATTCTTTCTATTTTCAGTTTCTTTGGCCTCATCTTCTTCTGATAATTTGGTAACAAATTTGGGTTTTAAATGAGCATGTTTACCAGCACAAGCAAGAAAATCAAAATTATAAAGTGCCGGTTGTTTTCTGATGGCTTTCTTTAAGTAATGGTGGTTTTGAAAACCAAATCCCCATTTTTCCTTAACATCAGCCTCTTCGTTGGGTGCATTAAGAAAGATAGTTTGATCTGTTTGGCCTCTTGCATAAAGTTTGGCTTCCAGACCATTTACCTTCTTATTCAAAAGCTTGTTCTCAACCTGCAGTTTATGAACAGTTAGTGCAGATTCTTTCTTCTCAAACTCAAACTTAGAAATTTTAACTTCAAAATCAGAAATCTTCTTTTCAAAACAATCTACTTGAAGTTTAGAATCAGAAGCAGACTTGCAATCTTACTTACAATGACCTCTTCTCTCATAAGCTCTCTCAATCACAATCTCAATTCACACACTTACAATCTTACTTACAACTTAATGTCAAAGCTATTCAAGATTTGAAGACGTTAAAGACTTATTGTTGAAGATTTTTCAAGAAAGAGAAGACCGGAAGATTATCGTCAATTTTTTTTAATCTTGAATCCAAAGGGGGAGAATGTTGAGTCAGAATTGTATTCAAGATTAAAAGGTCAAATTGTATTCGTTTGTAATTGTTTTGAAAAGTCAAAGAGTTGTAAAAGTAATTGTAATTGTCAAAGTCAACAATAGTCAAAGTGTGTTTAGTGTTATTAGTTTGTTCTGCGTGAAGTACTGGCCTCTGATGTGAGTGAGAGATTTCCAGAACTGCTGGAGGTATATCTGAGGGACGTCAGCGGTTGCGGTGAGAGCGTAAGAGAGAGGGTGGCCTCTGAGGATCTCAACAACCCCCTGGTGTTGGCATTAGAGCATTGAAAAATCCAGGTGGAAGTTGTTCGGAGTGAGCGGGAGGAATTGATCGGGGTGGATCAGCGCGTTATTTGCTGTAGGATCAATTCTTTGAGCGGGATTCTGAGCCATTATACCTGTATAAATAAGTGAGTTAGCGTTTTGGTATATTTAAAACGAGATTCAAGTACTAAGTACTCTGAGATTTTGATGGGAAAGCGGAGAGTACGGTTTCGGATGATAGCCGAAGTGAGAGACAATTTAAATTCTCGTGAAATAGTGGCTTATCATCAAAACACCCTAAGAATGAGAAACAAACATTAAGCCTGTTTATCTCTCTCTGAAGATATTATTTTTCCTCCCTAGATCCAGATTCCTTTTGATTGGAATTGAGGCACTCAATTTTGGATAATAAGTCTTCTTTTTCCTTTTTAAAATTAGTTCTTTCCTGTTCAAATGACTCTTCTAGCTAAACATTTTTTTTTCTAAAATCAGAGGTGGAACATAGATTTTGTGATCCATCGATTACTCCTCAGGTTCAACAGGTTTTGAATCAAGTTCAACCTGAGAATAGCTTCGAAAATAGTCATTTGTCAGAAAAATGGGTTTATCGGTGTTATATGATGCATTCAATGAGTCATACACAAAAGGAAGTTGCATCGTGATAGTATTTTTTTCTTCTCAAAGTTTCCAGTTCCGGATCCTCATTATCAAGTGGCTTGGTCCATCTGATTTTGTACTCTGGGTAAGTTTTGTCCAATCCTAAAAATTCGAAAGCATATAAAGTGGGTATATTGGACGAGGCCTTTTTCAGATAATGCGGGTTATTGTAACCGAGACCCTTTTCTGGATTAGAGAACTGTAATTCTTTAGGTGCATTAAGATGAATTGTTTGATTAGTTTGACCAATTTTATACAGTTTCAGTTCGAGATCCTTTAACTTGTCAATTAACATTTTATTTTCATTTTTACAAGAAACACTTTGACTGACAATCTCAATTTTCTAATTTTCTGACATACTTAGCTTGTCAGTAAGTTCATCTACTTTAGTTTTTAACTCCTTAGACTCTTTTGAAATCATCTCACATTGTTCCTTTAGACTTGAAATTTCGCACAAATGTCCAACATTTTTTGCAAGTAGATCTTCAAGGGTCTTATACTGAGTGGACACTCGTGTTTCTAAAGTGGAGATGTGGTGAGATTTTTCTCTTAAGGTTTGCTTGTAAGAGTCTAACTTTTGCACAATGATTTCCATCTGATCAATTAAGGTTTTATGGATAGGAGCACATACCTGACAAGTGGAATTGCGATCATCGTCGTCTGTATCAGACTGTGTCGAGTGCTTACCCATGAAACACATGTGAGCTTCTACATCATCTTCTTCTTCATTAGACAGGTTGAGCCAATGGTCATCTTCCGCCATGAGAGCCTTGTCAGCTACCTTTTGTTTGGCCAACAATATCTTGGCCTTGTAGTATTCGGAGTTACGAACGACTGACTTTCGACATTCTTTGGCAAAGTAGCCCAAATGACCACAATTATAACATTTGATTGGCTCATCCTTGGTTTTCTCATCATGCTTTTTCTCAACCTTCTTTCCTTCATCAAATCGTTTCTTACCTTCATACTTCTCCTTATGATCATGTCACTTGTGAGGAGTAGCAGAGTACCTCTGATTGTTTCTTGATGGCTTTTTGAAGAACTTCTTTTTCTGAAGGGCTTGGGATAGGAACAACACAACTTCCTTGATCTGAGTATATTTTGGATCCGAATCACTGTCAGTGTCTTCTTGTTCAGAATCACTCTTTACTGGTTCCTTTTTAGAGGTGCGACTAAAAGATCGATCTCTTTTGTCTGAGACGAGTGCTAAGGGATCAACCACATGCTATTCTTCTGACTTTTGACTTCCCATCAGTTCATAAACTTCATCTTCGTTCTGTAGAAGCATTTCATACAGTTCGTGTAGGGAAACATTCTCCACGGTATGATTGTGACGGATAAGAGAGACAAACGTTTTCCATTCCGGATGGAGGTTGTTCATGAACTTGATGTTGTTTTCGGTGTTAGTATTCCTGATGTCGTTTTTATGCAGCTTGTTAAGAAGTCGGTTGAACCGTTCGTATGTTTCCATGAGTGTCTCGCTTTTTCTCGCCTTGAAGCTGTCATATTGGGAAATGCTGCTAATGATCTTCAATTTAGTGCTTATTTTGCTGCCCATCATCATTTTTTCAATCTGGTCCCACATTCCTTTCGCAGTAGCTTTGTAACTGTCAAAGCTTACGTATATGTCGTTGGGCAAGCTTTGGAGAATATATTGTTTTGCGAGTCGTTTCCCTTCATACAGTTTCTTTTCTGGAGGCGTCATTTAAGCGACTGTCTTTGGGACCACACGAGCAGGTACACGGTACGGTTAGCCTCATTGCCAGGTATTTTAGTCATTGGAGTAGCAGGTGGTCCTTCTGTCAGGGACTTAATTATCTCAGGATAAGCATCCTTCGATTCAATGAAGTTCATGAACCTATCGTGCCATTGCTGGTATTCTCCCCGATAAAGCACCGGAGGTTCGTTATCGGTCCCAATGGCTAGAGCATATCTAGAATTCATCTTTAATGCACTGTATTGATCGTGAGACAACGTATTTGATCCGAAAAAGATAGTCTTAAATCTAAGCTGATAGGATGCAAGGACCCGGGAGACGCAGGGACCCGGGAGACGCAGGACCGGGAGACGCAGGGACCCGAGAGACACAGGGACCCGGAAGATGCAAGGACCTGAGAGATTAAGGACCTGGGAGTTGCAAGGACCCGGGAGTTACTTGAACCCAGGAATTGCTTGAACCCGGAAAGCAAGGACCCAGGAAACTTTGTTCTGAGAAAGGCAGTACCGGGAAATCTTGAACCCAGGAAAACTTTGTTCCGGGAAAGGAAGTACCGCTGGAATCCAGAAACCTTGGTACCGAGAATCGCAGGGTACCAGCAAATCCGATGCCGAGAATCGCAGGAAACCTTCTTCGATAAAAACGGCGATATACTCAAAATCGACACAACAGACACTTTATGAATCACAAATTAATCAATGCTTTTACTTATCGACCTTAACCCAGATTTAATTTTGATAGAAAAAACACTTAACACACAAAATCAAACTTCAATTTTTGATGAACAAGATGAGCACAAAGTGATAAACCAAAAGAGAATATGGGTTACTCGATGGCAGTCGATTATCCAAAATCGACACAGAAAAGCCTTTTAAACCAAAATTTGAACACATAATTAGCTTATCAAAATCAAACAACCACAAAAACAGATTCAATTTAATGGCTAAACAACTAAAACTCAAGAAATCGATTGTGAGGAACACATATTATGATGAACATGATCCAAAGAAGCCAAAAGTCGATTAAGCATAAATCGATAAGCAGAAGGGTTTTAGACAAACCTTTTGGATCAAAATTCTTGTCTCTTTGCTCTGATACCAATTGTAGATCCCAGAAAAAGTGCAGTCACAGTAATAATAAAAAAATAATAGAGATTTAATCACAATTTCTGGTCATATGATTAGATTTATCAATCAAAGGTTTAAGGTTTACAGAGAGAATTTCTTGAGAAGCGTGTAAACCTATCTAATGACCATTAAAACCTAAAATATAGGTTTAGGAAAAAATATATATGGCACACACTAAGCAAAGGCCCAAAATCCCAGCATCCAAATAACTTTAAGAAAATTACATTTTGCACCCCGAACTTCTATTCAACATAAATTCACCCTAACACAGTGGCTTGAAGAGCTTGCACGTTAGAAGCAGAGGTGGATATCTCAGCCTGGGAGATGGTGAGTTTTAGATCTTCCAAGGATCTCTTTACATTATCACAGAAGGCTTTGAACTATGCCTTTGTGACGAGTTCAGTAGTGGGAACTTGGAAACAACACATGCTTTCGATTTGCCCTCAAGTCCAGAAGGGCTTTCTTACAGTTCTATTTGGATGTTGAAACTGGGAGGACTTCCACCCGATCCTTGAGGCTCTTCTAGAGAGTCCTCTCTGGGTGTTCTGATCATTTCAATCTCATCATCCTCGGAATATAAGAGATTGAAATAGATGTAATGGCCTGGATTATTGTCAAGAACCTCAAGACCCCGTGCAATAAGAGAAGACATTGCCTTGGAGTGAGGCAATCTGTATAGCTAAAATGAAAATTTCCCATGGATCTGAGCAATGTGACTTTATCGACTCCATCCCTAGAGGCATCGGTCTGGGTGGTGGTAAGTATCGTGTCCTGGGGCAAAGGGATACTTGTCTTTCCAATAGCTAAGTCCTTTGGGGAGGACTTAGCAAGAGACATGTATTCCCCGGTTGTGATGTCTAGAGACTTGAAGAATGGGTCTCTGGATGGTCGGCTGGTTAAGGTTCAGGGTGTTCGTCCCTTGTTTAATAATCCATGATGCTTGAACATCTTGATTAGATTATGTGGATGTACTGGGGGAGGGTCTAGAAAATTACACATGCATGACAAGAGGGGCATCTTTTTCTAAACTCTCAAAATTTTCTCCCTCATCTTCTATGGTTATAACATGCTTTGGGGACATACTCCTCTCTGTCCTTACCTCTGATCTCTTTGTTTCTTTTCTCACAGACCCAGTTCTCCTCTTTGACTCTTCTCCCTCTGACCCCTTACTTGGTGGCTCAAAATCTAGTTGTTCTAGGGATTTCCATCCTTGGTTCTAAATAGAGCGTCTATAAGATGGGAGAAGGATGTAGCTTCATCAAAGAGGCTTAACATACCTTTTGACAGTGGTCTCTGGTTGGGTAACCATCCTTAAAGATGGTAGGCTTGTGTGAATTCATGATAAATACGTTTCCTTGGGTCTAGAGACACGTAATTGGTACTCTTCCACTACTCCTATGATAAATAAGGCTAAGAACCTTGGAAATCCAAGGTATTGGATTGGCTTGAACTTTTCCTTGAGCTTGTTCTTCTTCTCCACCGCATTGAAGATCTCTTGGTAGATGATCTGAGCATAGTCGAGGTTGAGGTTGAAGAACATTCCATACATTATGGAGAAAATATTGATTCTCCCTTGATCCATGCTACTTGTCATGCACATCATGCTCCTGTTGAGGTTACTGAAGAGGACCTTCCACATAGGTGGAGGGAACTATATCTTTGCTTGAGACACATGCTCAATGCTTTTGTTGTAGCCTAAGAATTTAAGGAACTTCATCACTTATTCTGATGAGGGAAGTTCATCGTAGTGTTGAATTTTCATTTCTTGGCGTGTAAGGATGTAGAGAATCTCATAAACCCTCTTCCTTGAAATCTTGATGCCACATTCCACGTTGTTTACGACATCAATCACTCCCATGTTGCCTATATCTTCGGTAACACACTCACAGGTTTGACAATATTGTTAGACATACCTTCAGGTATTCCATCGTCAGTCCGTGTCAGGGAAGTCTCGATGAAATGGTTCTTCAGATATTGAAGCATGATGTGGTAGTCCTCAAAGAAGTTCTTTAGTTGCAGATCTACCATGTGGTTGTTGGCTTTGATTTCCAGGGGTACAAAGATTTTTCTTTATGCTCCGGTGGATTTAGAGTACTTTCGTTTCCATTTGAGTGGTGAGAGTCATTTGAGTGAACAGGAGACGCCATTGTTGTTTGGAGGTCGAAGAACGCACGGAGAAGATTAAGATTAATGAAGAGAAGGATTTTTTGAATATTCTGAGAGCGTAAAAATTAAATTTACGGTTTTAATATGGGTTTTATATTGGAAAACACTTGAGTGATTTAATCCCAAACGGTGTTTTGAACTGACGTATTGTGAACGATTTCTGACTTGTATCGCAAAAAGAGGACACATGAAAGTGGTTTCCAAGAAAATAACTTGTTATTCCCTTAGATTCAAGTTCTAATTGCTAACAAACAATCAAGACGAGAATTCCAAATCCATATGTCATTGATTTAAACACAACTATTACAAACTCTCTCTTTCTCTCTCTACCTTCTCACTCTAGAAATGTTTACAATGACCTCTTCTCTCATAAGCTCTCTCAATCACAATCTCAATTCACACACTTACAATCTTACTTACAACTTAATTCAAACAAAGACATCAAAGGTATTTATACCCACAACAAATACAATGAAACAAAATACAATTACATTGACTTTGAATTTATTAACAAAAGACTTTGACTTTAAGTGAGAGTTGACATCATCATCATCAGAGTCAGATGACTCGTCATTTGATTCCGGTGATGTAGGTTCGGATTCAGTTTGGGAGGTTGATTGGTCTCTAGTAGCATCAGATTCAGTATGGGAAGAGGAATAGACACGATTGGTCTCAGTCGCGGTGGCGATGGTCTCAGTCGCTGTGTCCTCCTCCGAAATTTGAGGGTCGGCCTGAGGTGGGGTAGACGGTCTGCGTGAAGTACTGGCCTCACTTTGTCACACTGCACCGCCCTCGACATTTACCTTTACCAAATTTTCTCTCAACACACCTTGTTCGGGAGCCCCAACTCTCCGGACTCTCCCACCTCTCGTCCCTGGTAAGGTCCTTCTGGTGCTAGATGGACCATAGGAGCAGCTATGTCGTGTGTGTGCCTATTCTCGATCACACTCGGTGCCGTGGGACTCGCGTAGGCTAGTAAGCCATCTGGTATTCGCCTTGGTTCAATATTGGCGATTTCAACTCTACTCTGAATTCTATGAGTGGAGTTGTGAGGGCATACCGGATGTGAGGGTCGGTGAGTGATAACTCTCATTTTTTAGAGTTATTTATTGTTATTTTTATAGGTTTTTATTCCTCTTTTTACCCACTTTTGCTCCTATCCCTTCATTTGGTCCACATTTTTTGCAAAATATGATAACTTAACCAATATGTTCAATTTTGTGAAAAATTATAGTGCATGTCAGTTTGTGGGCACTGGAGTGCCCACTGTGGGCACCCGAGGGTATTATCCAGCAGATTTTAGGGCTGGTGTGAGCTGGAAACACAACTTTTCTGGAGTGATCTTGGCCATACATTGAAGATGCAATCTTGGCCCTTGGATGCTCAAGCCTCCTCCTATAAATAGAAGACCTTGGGAGAGCATTTAAGACACACCTACACCTTCCACCATCAACATCTCTCTCACCTCCTATCATCAACATCCATTATCCATCCTCTCTCCTCATTCAAGTCTAAAATACTTTCAAGTATTTAGACTTGAAGTGTAGGATTTAGTTCTTGTATTTTTATTCTCGTCTTTACTTTACGTCTTTTATTTTCCGCATTTTTATTTATTGTATTTAAATTTCCGTACTTACTTTATTGTATTTAAATTTCCGTACTTACTTTATTGTATTTAATTTCCGCACTTTTAATTAAATTCCGTACTTTAATTTCTTTTTATAATTGTAGTTTATTTTTATTATGCAAGTAGTTAACAAGCCTTTCTTTTATTATATTATGTCTTTTATTTTTATTATGGGCTAAGCACCTTATTGGGTGCGGATGTAAGTCAACTTGGGTCTAGTAGGCGCACTTGGGTGTGATCATCGTTACTAACTCTTGACCTTGGTCACTTGAGTCGGGACTTAAACTCAACGCAGATAAGCCGATCACTTTTATGTGTTAATATTAGATCTTGACCTCGAGAGGGGCGGATTCGAAATACGGCTTAAGTGATGCACAAAGATTTGAGAGAGTCTTTGATAACCACATAGAGATACGGGTTTTGTATGATTTACTAAGGTTCAAACGTCGGTCGAGATTTATATCACAAAGAGATTTGGGTATAAATCTCCATACTGGTAGAACTTGATTATTTTTATCAACTTAGTTAAATCAGCAAGATCAAGAGTCGGTAAAGGTGGAAACTTTATGAACACTTTGTAGGCCCGGTCTATAAAAATCCACTTTCGAGAGATCGGGCTTTTTATAGACATTCCGTACTACAAAGAGTCCAACCATCTTTTTGCTACGTTTTTCCCAAGAAAGGCTTACATCCGTACCCAACTTTTAATTATAAAGTTCATTCTGAATTTTCTGTCAAATCACCATCAAACGAATATTTTTCCCAAACTCGAAACTTGTGCAAGAAGTTCATAAAAATCAGCAATTCTCAGTAGTTCAGTCCCTGTGAGAACGATACTCGGTACTTGTACCATTATATTACTTGTAGCGATTCTAGTGAAAGTATATACTTGTTCTCTCACTAGGTATTACTGTACCCCCGTTGTGCAGTACACGATAATTCAGCTACCAGTGAGAAATATTGGGATGGATCTCCATGTAGCTTCCGATGAGTAGTTGTAGATACTGCATAAAAGGTATGAAGTTTCGTCGTCTATTGGTTGTGCTATCTCAGATTTTCTGATCTAGTTCGAACCAGAGAATGTCGGCATAGTCTACCTGGCGGTGGAAGGCGACACCATGAAAAAGTCGCAGAAAGTTGGCACTACTCTGATCGATGCCCATGGGTTTGATTTAACTACATATACTGATGCTGATCATGCAGGTTGTAAACTTGATCAGAAGATCACCTCTGGATCGTGTCAATTTTTAGGAGATAAACTTGTAAGTTGGACATCCAAAAAGCAGAACTGAATGTCTACATCCACTACTGAGGCAAAATACGTAGCTGCTACAAGCTGCTGTTTACAAGTCCTCTGGATGAAAACATGATTGAAGGACTTTGAATATTATTACAAGAGAGTTCCTATCTATTCTGATTCCTAGAGCGCAATTACGATAACTACTAATCCCATTCAACACTTAAAGACAAAGCATATAGATGTGCGCTACCATTTCATTAAAGATAATGTGGAGAAAGGCATTGAAATTGTGTGTCCCTGAATCTAGTTTCTAAACACAATAATCAAACTCAAACAAGATTTCAATCAAATTACCTGTTTGATTTCACTTCAAATTCAAGATTACAAATTTTCTCTCTTAAAACACTCTTTCTCTCTCAACAGATTTCTCTCTCTAAAATACAACTGAATAATACGTTTTTCTTCTGTTTGTTGCTACTGATTACAAAGCAAGGAAACCTATTTATACCTACAACTAATTACAAAGAAAAACAAAATACAAATACAATACATTGACTTTTATTACAAAACACTTTGACTTTGATGAAAGTTGACTTTCTTCATCTTTGACTTTCTTGAACTTTGACCTTCAGTCTTCTTGATCTTGTATCCAACATATTTATGCTCTAACAGAAATGCACTTCGTTCAAACAGACTACCAATTGATCTTTTCACTAAACCGTTAGATGAAAAGCGTTTTAAATTCTTAATCAGCAAACTCCGTATGTTGAATATGTCAGCTTGAATACCTATCCATGATCTGAGGGGGAGTTTATCTTACTTATGCTTAATTTTCTGTGTCTATGGGAAATCAGAGCAGGTGCTTATGTTCTTGACTACTGACCACAGTGGAATCATTTTTATAATGATTACCAAAATCTTTATTGTTTTGCAGGATATTCTCTATGACTATGGCTTATGGATAATTCTGTTCAGAACCCGCACTTAAGTGTTTCTCTGCTTAAGGACGCTGATAAGATACATTTTTTAAGAACTTTTTACTATTTCTTTAAGGGGGAGTTTGTTTAAAGATTTTCACTGTCATATTTTTTATGGGAGTGATAGAAGAAAAGAGAAATGAGGTTAATTGTTATATTCATATTGTTCTCTACTAATGATTTGACTTTTTACAGATACATAGGGGGAGTATTTGAAGTTTTGTGAAAGGATGCTTAAAAGATAAATATTTATTTTAGGGGGAGTTAAGATTTCTACACTAAAGGTATATTTTTCTGAATCTTAAACTCTATCATATTTGAAAGATGAACGATTTTCGGATGTGAAAAACGTTTTCTTAAATGTTCAAACCACTTCGTGTTCTCAAATGTTTTATGAATTTCGAAGTGTGATTTTAAATGTTTTTCATATCAGTGCTTTATTGTTTATCTAACCGTGTGTTTCTCAAAGATAAATACTTGTGTATTATCTTGTCTATATACTATCAAGTATTCTTACATACATCGGTTCAGTACATAATTATTGACTTTGTTATTACCATGTCTCAAAAGATAAATCTTTTGATGGTAATACTCCCGTTTGTTTTCTAAATTGTTTGAAATCAGACATCATTTCTTTTTAATTTTGCTTTCATTGTAAAATTGTTTATATCTTGTTCATATAAACAAATATTCATTCTTTGATATCCCAATATTTTTCTTCATGATATTTGATCTGATTGAATCATTGTCAGATTCTCAAAACGTTTCACTTGAATTCATTTCATTCATTCAATTTCATTGTTTTAAGAGATATTAAATGTTCAAATTGCTCAAATTTCATTCTTATCTTTAATGAGCATACATTTTCTGATAATGATATATTGTGCTTAATTGTCAACATAAACTGTTGAGCAACATATTCTTTTTAGGACAAATTACATGGGATTCAGTGTGAGTGCTTAAAAGACTTCCATGGATTCACGATAACCAGTGTTTCTTACCCCAGAAGTAATCCTTGAGTGATTGAGGGGAGAGGGGTCAAAAGAATAGAGTGTAGGTGTGTGCTGAGGTAAAATGTAAAAGAGAGTTTGTTTAGAAGTGAGCTCAAATGTTTAAAAGAAAGAGGGTGAGAGATTAGAGTAAAAGAATAATAAACTCTACGGTTACACACAGTGGCTTTGTGGTTTTTCAATGATTGAATGGAAGCCCTGGGGAGTGAACATCAAAAAGCTCATTTCCCATGTGTTCGTTACACACAGTGGCTTTGTGCTACTGACAGGCATAATAACTATTTCATATGTTAATTCAGGGTTACCACTCCTACTTTGTCTGAATTTGAAAAGATTCGGATGAATACATTTCATGAATTGACGGTAGAATATCAGATAAGACGGATATTCTATTCTCATTGGGGGAGATTGTTCATATGTTTTCAAAGGAGGAGAATATCTGTATTTCTCATGAAGACTGTGCTTATATTGCTATTTGGGGGAGATATTTCAAAGACAGAGCTGACATTGAAATGTTTTGATGATTCTGATTTTCATAATTCATCAAAAAGGGGGAGATAATTCAAGATTCCAAAGTCAGGTTCACGATTCTCAAAAAGGAAGAGAAAAGTTTGTCAAGAAGATAAAATCAAAGTAAAGTCTGATGACGAGATTATCTGAAATTGCATATTTTAAATCAAAGGGGGAGAATGAAGAAAGTGTCAGAGTTTTGAGGATTTTAAAGTTTTGAAGATTTCAAAGTTATGAGGATAATGTCAAAGCTATTCAAGATTTGAAGACGTTAAAGACTTATTGTTGAAGATTTTTCAAGAAAGAGAAGACCGGAAGATTATCGTCAATTTTTTTTAATCTTGAATCCAAAGGGGGAGAATGTTGAGTCAGAATTGTATTCAAGATTAAAACGTCAAATTGTATTTGTTTGTAATTGTTTTGAAAAGTCAAAGAGTTGTAAAAGTCATTGTAATTGTTAAAGTCAACAATAGTCAAAGTGTGTTTAGTGTTATTAGTTTGTAATCTTAGGTATAAATAGGTTTTGTTAAGCTTGTAGTTAGGTTAGGATTCTCTGATACTATCAAATACGTTTAAATAGATTCTAGAGAGAGAAAATCTGTAGAGAGAGATATGTTCAAGATCATGAAATACAAGTTAGATTTGTGATTCAATCATGTTTTTATGGGACTTTCATGGCAGATAGACATCTGTTGAGGAACTTGAAGAGAGTGTACCATAGAGGCGTTAGGTGCCGACGGTTGAACGACGAAGGGAATGGTAAGGTACCGCATATGCCAGTGAGTGGTTATCTGCACACAACATGGCATCTGAGACGATCGGATCGAAACTGTCTCTACCTGGTATGGAGTTAGCGGTTGGTAGGCGGAGAAAATGTCGGAAGAGATCCCGAGTGAGGAGTATCTGTGTGTCATCTATGCGGGACTCAATATGGAATATGTCTTCTTCTTCGATGTGAGTGAGAGATTTCCAGAACTGCTGTAAAGAATCAATTAGATCTTTGTTCCCAATAACAAACTTATTAAGCTCAAAGATCTTGTTGTTTCTTTTAGCAACTCTGTCTTTTTCTTTCTTCAGTTTTACTTGAAGATCATTAAGCTCAACCATCATAGCTTCCATTTTGGTTATAAAATCTTTTTCAGTTAAGTTTAATACCTCATCAGCTGTCTCATCATCTGACTCATCATACTTGACCTTTTTTCCCATTAGACAGAGATGAGCAGTTTCTTCTTTCTCTATGTCATCCTCTTGATCAGAATGATCCAACCAGAATTCGTCTTCAGCCATCAATGTTATGACCGCTTCTTGTTGTTTGGCCAATAGCAATTTGTTCTGATAATACTGGGAGTTTCGAACCTTTGGCTTTCTACAATCTCTAGCAACATGTCCAATCTTGCCACAGTTATAGCATTTAATTGAATCATTTGCAGGCTTTACAGCAACTGTGTAATCATTCAGAAACTTCTTCTTTTCTTCCGGCTTCCTTTCCATATGTCGGTTCTCTTCATGTCGCTTTCCTTCAACTCTTTCTCGGTGCTCATGATTCTTGGAAATGGATGAAGAGTATCTCTGAGAATTTGATCCCAGCTTTTTGTAGAATTTCTTTTGAAAAGCTCGGGTCAATAAAAGCATAGCCTGTTTAAGGCTTTCTCCATCATATCCATCTGATTCTGATTTTGATTCAGAACTTGTAATCACTTTCTTCTTTTTCTTCTTCTCTTTCTTTTCTTTCTTCTTCTCTCTAGCTACCAATGCAATAGGTTCAGGAACTATCTCTGCCTTCTTTTTCTCAGCTCTTTTCTCTTCCACTTCTTCCTTATTTTGCCTCAGAGTCTCATAAATCTCATGTAACGGAATGTCATTGAGATCCTTCATTTGTTTCATCCTACGTGTATGCTTCTTCCACTCTGGTTGTAGGATGCTCAGGAATTTGACATTGTTTTCAAGTTGCTTCTTTTTCACTTTATTCTTGGACAACTCATTCAGAAGCAAGACAAACCGTTCATAAGTATCTTCTAAGCTCTCATTCTCTTTGGCTTTGAATTCCTCATAGCTATTGATGCAATTTGCTACTTTCATTTGATTACTGACCTTTGAACCCATCATCATTTTTTGCAACTGATCCCACATCTTCTTAGCATTTCCCTTGTAGTTGTCTATCTTGACATAGATGTCATTCGGGATACTTTGAAGAAGAAGAGATCTTGCTTGTTTGTCTGCTTTATATCTGCTTTTCTGTTCCTCTGAATATTGACTATACTCTACTGGAACTGTTTTCATCTTCTGTTCTCTTTCCTCAGTACCATCTTCACTATCAGATGAGTCATCATCAGAGATTTGAACTGTGATCGGTACCATAGGACCTTCCATGATAGACAGAAGAATATTTTCTCCATTTGTGTGCCGATCCACATAATCCAGAAATCTGTCTTTCCACTGTTCATATTCTCCTTTGAACAGTACTGGAGTTTTGACATCAGTGCCGATAGAAAGAGCATCTTTAGAAGTCATCTTGAATGAACCTGTTTGAGAAATATATGCAATAAGAAACTAGAAACAGATCGTTAATCCAAATGAAACAATCAAGAAAATACAGAAAACTTGAAATATAAAATCAGAAATTTTGATCACAATAAGAAATATGTCCCCCTTCGGAGACTTAGCACGGGGGTCCCTCTACCCGATTAGCGGGTGGGGTCAAGGGGCAGCGCCCCTAGAGAAAAAATTTTCACACTTAAAGAGCATAATACTATTTTGAAAATTTTGTCTAATTATATAAAAGTTTGCGCGACGAGAAGCTGGCGCAAACCAAACTTTGCGTGACGAGAGGCTAACGCAAACCAAGCTTTGCGCGACACAAGACTGACGCAAACCACACTTTGCGTGACACCAGGCTCACGCAAACCACACTTTGCGTGTTCTGTATAAGGCGCAAACGATGAACTTCGCGTTACAAGTTACTCGCGCAAGATACACTTTGCGTTACACGAAGCTGACGCAAACCCAACTTCTCGTTAACCACTGATAACGCAAACACCAACTTTGCGTTAAACATGTATGGCGCAAATTTAACTTTTTGTTTCTCGTTGAATACGCAAATTTCACTTCTCGTTGAATACGCAAACATCACTTTGCGTTTCTCATTGAAGACGCAAACCTTTGAACAAATATTTGGTAATTCTCTCGATGAACTGGCGCAAACCACTGATGAACTCGCGCAAACTTTGACGAACTCGCGCAAACCTTAGATCTCACGCAAACCTCTAAAATCAAACAAATTCGCACCAAAAACACATATAGACCTCGAATTCTAACTCGAAACTTTGACAATTTGCTAGTCTAAACATCTAGAACTCAAATCTAACAAAGAATTTCAATCAAAAACACAAATCAATACAAAATTGATTAGAACACAGTGTCTAGAACTCGTGAACTTAAACTTAACAAAAATCACAAATTCATACTCGATTACAGTGCAATTAACAAATATTTCCAGACATACTCGATCGATTATACTATACGAACAAAACCTAATCGATTTCAACTCCTAATTCGCACAAAAACTCAGAAATCGATTTGATCTTCGATGAACAGTAACGATGAACAGTGTCAACGAACTTTTCTTGAATTCTTGATCTGATTTCGATTTGGATTTGCTCTAATACCAATTATTATTCCCAGATTTTAGTTCCTAAACACAATTAATCAAACACAAACAAGATTTCAATCAAATTACCTGTTTGATTTCGCTTCAAATTCAAGATTACAAACTTTCTCTCTCTAGAACACTCTTTCTCTCTCAACATATTTCTCTCTCTACTTCTTACAACTGAATACAACTAATTACGTACTTCCTTACTTACAAAGGAAATAAGGTATTTATACCCACAACTGAAATACAAGGAAACTAAACTACTAAAATACAAATACAAAGACTTTGACTTTTATTACAAAAGAACTTTGAATTTAATGAGAGTTGACTTTCTCAGCTTTGACTTTCTTGAACTTTGACATTCAGTCTTCTTGATCTTGTATCCAACATATTTATGCTCTAACAACTCTTGAACTCACTAGGTGTTAGCCTAACCTTTTTATTTATCGGCATGTGCAACAGACTTCTTTTGAGAATAGTCCTAGCGACACAGTGAAGAGAGGAGTACTAGTGGTGTACCCGAGGCGTGAATAGCTTGATGAAGTCTTCCGCTCTGGGTTGGGGAGAGCAACTTGAATCTGGGTTAAGTAACACCCAACTTCAGTTTAGTCCTTGGTTATTATTGGGGTTTGGAATTATTGAAATTAATTGTAGAATTTGTATTTGAGGCATACTGAGTTTGATTTGTATAAGGAAGTTAGTTCATTACTTGAGGTTATATCAAAAATTTTAAATTAGTTGCTCTTACCAAATGTGAGGGTGTTACAAGTTGGTATCAGAGCTTAAGTTTGAGAGAATTAGGTGTTGATTTGGGATGCCTAGACTCAAACTAATGTTCTTTTAAGTGATCGAGAGAGAGAATTTCACCAATAGGCACTTTAAGATTGGATGTTTTGAGGCTAATGAAGTCCCTAGTAACGAGAGTCACGTCAAAGGTAACAAGGAGGATCATGTACATTAAGTTCATAATTACACATGGCCAGTGTTATGGTGAACCTACAAGTTACATGTGTATGCTTGGACTACTTTGATGTGACGACCGTTGGGGTAGTGAAGAAGTTTCTAAGTGAGTAACCGTTAGAAGAAGTTGATGATTTTAGCGCTCGTCACTTGAAGTGACAGTAAGAAGAGTAATTGTATTAAGTAGATTGTTTCAGTTCGGAGTTGATGGTCGTAGTAGAACCTTAGCCTTATGGAATTACTTTATTCGATAAGAAATGATAAGGTGAACCGATGAAATATTTGATTATTGCTTTAAGATGTTTAAGCATACAGATAATGATAGTGTGACTGGGAATCTGGGGAGTGTAGTTTCGAGACGTTGAGTGCCGATCAAACTCATGCACGAAATTTATTTCTAAAATCAATATGTATCAATAATTTCTCATGTTTACAAATCATCATGTGGATTATATTGCAAAATCTTGGGAAAATGTTTAGCACACACAAGGTTTTAAAAACCATGATTCTAAATATGTTTAAAAACTATTCGATTGCATGAGGTTGTAAACGTTGTTCCTTCATTATTCTCATTATTGTCCAACGCTATTTTCGGAACATTGCGACATGCGTATTTTGATGTTGTTTAGGGTCTTGGACAAGTAACTGTGGTTTATGACTTTAGCGTTGGATCTCCTCCAAATATGTTAAGGTTTTGGACGAAGAGTTATCTTCCATTATTTTGATGTTTGAGTTTTATTGAAAATTTTATTTCATGAAATTTTGCGGATTTGATATGATAATTTTAATGGCGTCCAGTGGTATTGTTTTCCTTGAGCTTTGTGTGGGTTGTTTGGTTGCATATAGTATGAACACATGTCTATTTGGAACTTCTGTCGTAATGTTTTTAACCAACATTTTAGAACAATGAGAGCATGTCATTGTTTGACTTTGAACTTGAAACCGACATAGATTACTTCTTGTTTTTTTAACCAGAGCGCATACACATATCACTTTACTAGTTTTGTGAAATAAACTGTCTCATGCAAGTTTTGCTGTGGAATCTTATTCCACGTCGTGTTGTGACTAAAGAAAGAAAACTTTGGGAGTTTGATATCATGAAAATTCTGTTTTGAGTTTTGCAAGCATTTTGTCGTATGCTGTTTAGTGCACATATAAATTTACACCATGGCCTGAGTAAACGTATGAGGAGTCTGTGATAGCTCATGCTAAGGGTTGTTTTGTGCGTTGCGGTTGTTGACACCACTTTTAAGGGTTCATGTAAATACGTTATATTGATTTGTTAATATGCATGGTTCGTAGCCACTCTCCTTGGTCAAGAGCATTTTATTCACGCGGCCTAAAGTTTGAAATCGATTTAAAATTTATCCACGTTTGATAAATCACATGTACTTATCGTTTTACTAAGTTTGAGAAATAAACTGACGTATGTGGGCCTTGTTGGAAATTTTATTTCATGTCATTATATGGTTAAATGAGAAAATTTTGGAATTTGATTACATGAATCTTCCCTTTGGGAGTTTTGTACAGACGCCGTGTTATACACTGTTTTAGTACGTAAAATTATTTCTCATTCATGGCGCAAATTGATGCATGTTAGGACCGTAGTGGTCCATTTGAAAAGTTTGTTGTGTACCCTTGTTAATGTCATTATTAGCGTGAGTAATGACCAAACGATTTCGAAATGGTTTTATGTGTGTGGCGTTTGAGACCACTTTGTACACCTATCGAGTAAACGGTAGTGGATTTTTATTCGTACGACTAACTGTTATAAAGCTTTTGTATTTAGAAGTTATATAAAATTTTAAATTGACATATTATCTTGAAAAACCCTTGAACTCATTAGAACCATAGTTTTAAACCCCCTTTGTGAAAGGACTTGTTAATAAGGACTAGAGACATCCTTGGGAATTGAAGCGTTGGATGAGACGTCGTGTGGACAGATTCGAGTTTTGGATGTTGGTTTTATGAACCAGTTCACGGATGAAAAATTGAGGTATTAGATTTATGTATTATCCCGGCCAATTAAGCGATGATCTTACTGTTTCAATAAATCCTTGGGTTAGAATCTTGTGCGGTTGCTTATGTATGGTTGGTTTTGAATTTGTGGGTTAATGGTATGGCAGCATGCTAGGTGTAGGATACTTGGAGCCTATAAAATAAAAGAAGTAAATAAAAGTGTATGAGAATTAGGTGATTAGCTTAGAAAAAATGACTTATAATAAAAACCATAAAAAATAATCAATAATACCTGAAATTATTTTTATAACCTCACTGAAAAGCCCCAAGAAGGAGCAAATAAATTCAACTTTGTCCCAATCTTCCGAGGTCGGCAAGGTCTTGTATGTTGATTCTCGATCGGCATAATTCACAAAAAATATTCTTTAAAATCCAAGGCCGTAGACAACATAGCATATGTAGCATTCCATCAGGTACCAACATCTCAGAGCAAATGCTTCTTTGAGAAGGTCATTTGCTTGGAAAGTTCGCTAAATATATGCAATCGACCCGGAGAGGCATTCACGTGTTTCACACTCTCACGAACATTGTGAATAATGTCCTTTATTTCCAACAAACCATCTTGAACCCCTAAGTTGAGAATATGTGCACAACACCGCACATGGAATAACTTCCCCCCGACAACAAGCTTTTTCTGAAGATTCATAATTTCCATCAACTTTGTAGCCACCACATCATTAGTTGTAGCATTGTCAACTATTACAGTAGCAACCTTTGTTTCAATATTCAACTCTTTTAAAAATCAAAGGAAAAAAAATATGGATGTTGAACTTCTGATACCCTCATGTCCTTATAACACCCACTTCACTTACATACACACTTGACAAGGAAAAAATCGAAGGAAAATATGGGTGCTAAACTTCTGATACCCTCCTGTCTTTACAACACCCATTCCATATCCTATTATCTCTTTAAGATGGGTTCTTCACGATCAAAGCAAAAATTGAAGGAAAACATACATGTGGGGGGGGGGGGACAAAATGGGGACGAAGTGATGCAGCGATGAGCTTCACGATCTGCAGCGTCGGAGAGGGATCTACAACGATTTGCATTCACGATTTGGATTTTGAGAGTGATTTAGGGTTTTCTACTTTTCGGATTTCACTCTTTTTAGGGGGAATTTACATTTTAGGGGGGAAATTAAAAATGAGAGCAAAAGGTAAAAGAGAAGGGTAACAAAAACTGAATTTAAATAAAAGATTATTTATTTTTTATATATTTAAGTCGTAACTCTTAAATCGTAATTCAATATATAAACAAACATAAACGAACATAAACGAACGTAACTGAACATAAATAAACGAACGTTCTGCGAACTTAATATAAACGAACGAACATAAACGCATGAATGTAAACATGTTCATGTTTGTTCGGACGTCGTAAACGTAACAAGTATTTTAAGACATTTTTATAAAATAAAATAAAAACCATATTAGCTAATTTACAGGACATTATTTGAAAATTAGTCTTATAAAAACAATTGTCCTATAAAAAGAGATGTTCATAGGACATTTAAAGTGTCATGTAAAATAGCTAATACCACACTTTGTATTAAAAATGTTCTAAAAAACTTGTTAAGACGTTAAAAATCGTTCTATAAGCTTATTATTACACTTTTTAGATAGGACGTTTTATTGCTTGGTCCAATAAACTTATGTCTTATAAAGTGTTCTATTAGAACACCTAGAAATTGTTGGCGTCCTATAAATCTAATTTTGTTACAGTGATAGTAATAACATGTACATGGAGAACAAGAATTAAACAAAAAATGTTGAACAAATGTGCTCCAAAAATGACATAAAACGAGAATGAGGCTTAGACTAAATAAATATAAATAAAATTTTATATTGTATATAAACATAAATAAAACTTTTATTGAAATTATATATTAGCGGCGAGTTGGGTTGGCTTGAGTTAGGGTTAAACCAATTTCAACCATACTAATTGGTGGGTTAATGGTCTGACGGGTTAGTGAGTTGGTAGGTTGAGTTTTATCGGGTTGTTTGCAAGTTGGGTTAGGTCCTGTTCGGTAGCAGCTTAATGGGCTGAATAAGGGATATGGCTTATTCGGTCAGCCATATGTCATTGTTCAGTAGCAGCTTAATCGGTCAGCTGGTGACTGACCGAATCAGCTAGAAAAATAAAGTCTTCCATATTCAGCCATTAAATATATTTTACTTTCCTCATCTACCCTCCCAACTCCCAACTACTCCCCTTTATTAAACCTAACCTGTTATTAAAAGACAAGCCGACCAAAATCCAAAACCTCCATCGCCATTGAAGACTGGTACATTTCTTCTCCATCGCCATTGAAGACACAAGTGTATACATCGCCAAAACCTCCATCGCCATTGAAGACTGTTAGAACATATTTTATGTTCTATTTAGAAGTTTTATAAAGTAATCAATATATTATGTATTGGGCCATGTATTGGGTTTGGGCTTACATTGTATACAAGGGAGTATGGGGTATAAATAGGAATCTTGTAATAGATTTTAGGTTAACTTTTCATTTGAGTAAAATTTGAATCCTTCACAATGTAGCCGCACAATGTGTTCTCTCTAGTAGTGTAGATTTAATTTTCTGTCAAATAAACTACTGATTTCTATCCTTGATTCCTTGTTCATCTTCTTAATCAAACCAATCATGATCTCAATTGGACCTTAACAATTGGTATCAGAGCTAAACAGAAATCATTTTTCTGAACAATTGGAGATCTGATTTGGTTTTTGTAGAACAGTTTGGTGAATATATCGATTTCTGGTTTTGTGTTGATTTGAATGTTCTTTGTTGTTTAATTAATTCAGAAATTATTGTAGATCATTATAGAATCAATTTCTTGTATCAATTTCAGTCCAGAAAATCGAATCGATCGATTTTTGAGTATATTCTGTTCGAAAACTCTTGTTACTGTGGTTGAATCAATTTGGTGCTTAGAGTCAGATTTGGACAATATGATCAACTACAATTGTGCTTATTAGTTGTTTTCAAACCTGTGGATAAAGTATCAACTTAGAAATCGAAATTCGCAAGATCCAGATGAAAAACTCGCTAATGGTGGAGATTTCGCAGAAAGAAGATGTTTTATTGAAGGATTCACAAAACATTTGGACACAACAAATTTGTATAAGTATGGAATTCGCAAGTGGTCAAATTGCGAAAGTTGAAGAATTCGCAGACCACTGTGCTTATGTTGTGTGCGAATTCCTAAGGATTCGCAGGCCACATTCAAAGGTTTCGCAAGTAAGTATGTTGCGAAAAGTGGCTTCCAAATTTTGAAAAATGTTCTAAGTCGCAGGAGAGTGTTTAGCGAATTCGTGATTGAGTGAGCTGCGAAATGCGAGAATTCGCAACCATGAGGCTTGCGAAAGTTGAAGAATTCACAATGCAAGCCTCTGCGAATTTTGAGGTTAAGCTTAATGCATCTTGCGAATTGTGCTTTATTGTTTATAGGGATCTGCGAATGTTGATGGTTTGCGAAAGTTGATGAAGTTTTTGAGAATTATGACTGTTCTGAACCCTATTTCATACAAGTTTGCCCTATTCCTGAGCTTTATACGCGGAATGCATATGTGACAGCTGGTTGGTCACATATCATTAGCAACTGATCTATTCTTACTCGAGTGCTCATGATCTGCAAAGTTTTTCAGATTCTGGATTTAATTATTTGGTCTCTGCTTGGATTGAGTTAGTTGTCTGAGCATCTGCAATCATCACTCTGGAAAGCTTCTTCAGTTGTTAGACCGTTGAGAGCACTTTATCATTCTTCTGACTTGATAACTCAGTAGTGTGAGCGACTGCAATCATTGTTCTGCACTTTGGTTGTGCTTTAGAATCCTGAGAGCTGATAATCATCCAGCTGATTTGTGAAGAAAGGAGTTCCAGGTTTGATGACTCAGTATTCTGGAAACTAGTCAGAAAAATGATCACCTTTCAATAGTTGTTGAACATTTGCTTGCCTTCTAACCCTTGCCTTGTAGTGTTGCTACCGGATGCTACCGCCCGTATACTTATCAGATGAAGTTCTTAAGCTGAATTCTAAATTCAACTCATGGTTCACAGATAGATCAGATGTTATATACTGAAGATGCACTTGGGTGTCACTCCATAATCCACACATATCATTCTTGTGGGCGTTAAGGAATGTGTTGGATTTACTAGAGGAAAAAGTTGTCTTTATGTGTACTCAGTCGAGGTTATTGTCTACATCAGATCTGATATTTCAGTTGATACTTCGAGGATAAGAGCTACATTCTAGGGGGAGCTTGAGGATGCTTTGAAGTTTATGCAACACTAAGTTTTATAAAGAAATCAAGCGGGAGAAGAGCTGAAGCTAGAGCTGATCAGAGAATGATTACTTTACAAAACTTAGGCGGAGAATGTTAGAACATATTTTATGTTCTATTTAGAAGTTTTATAAAGTAATCAATATATTATGTATTGGGCCTTGTATTGGGTTTGGGCTTATATTGTGTACAAAGGTTATGGGGGTATAAATAGGAATCATGTAGTATTGTTTTAGGGTCATTTTTGTATCCCTTCTATCTAATACAATGTAGCCGCTTACTGTGTTCTTGCTCTCTTAGTGTAGATTTACTTTTCTGTTGAATAATCTACTGATTTCTTCCCTATGATTCCTTGTTATCTTCCTAATCAAACTAATCATGATCTCAATTGGACCTCACAAAGACTGGTACATTTCTTCTCCATCGCCAAAACCTCCATCGCCATTGAAGACTGGTACATTTCTTCTCCATCGCCATTTAAACCCATCGATTTTGTCGGATCGATTGCTTTTCCTCTACATCGATCTAAAATCACAAGTGTATTCATCGATTATTTGGGTTTAAACCCATCGATTTTGTGGTTTAAACCCATCGATTTTGTGGGATCGATTGCTTTTCCTCTACATCGATCTAAAATGACAAGTGTATACATCGATTATTTGGGTTTAAACCCATCGATTTTGTGGTTTAAACCCATCAACTACACTCACGAACAACAGTTGTTTATCTGGTTTAATCTTGGTGACGATTTCTTTGTTGTTTTTCTGGTTTGGTTTAAACCCATCACGACTGCATATGTCGTTTTTTTGGTTTAAACACTTCTTTACTGCATATGTTGTTTTTCACAGTAGGATATATATTGATTTTTTTGGTCACAGTATGTTATATATTGAGGTCACAGTAGGATATATATTGATTTTTTTGGTCACAGTATGTTATATATTGAGGTCACAGTAGGATATATATTGATTTTTTTGGTCACAATATGTTATATATTGATTGTTTTGGTCACAGTATGTTATATATTTGTTGAAATTGTAGCATATGTGGGATTGATTTTTTTGGTCAAACAACTATTTTATTCAGACAAAAATAAAGACTGGGGGTAAAATGGTCATTTCTGACATTCAAACTGTTTATTCAGCATACTAACCGAACAACAACTTTTCTGTTAACAGACAGACAACTATATCCAGACAGACAACTATATCCATTCAGGTCTTAACAGAAAACGAGCCGAACAACACCTTAGACAGGTTGAGCATGTTGACGGTTTTTTATACAACCCCAAGATTGAATCATTTATATTTTTTTTTTGAGAAAATCATTTATTTTTATTAATTACGTAATAAACCTTTACCGATGCAATTTATTCCGATTTGGTCTTATACTCTAACGGCCGGCTATATTTTATGTTAAATAGGAGGGCAAAACGAGTCCTTTCATAAACTTTTATTCACGTTTTTTAGAAATAATGCCACGTGGCATGTTATTATAGAAAAAACACGCTTTCCTCTCCCCTCTCTCTCCCTTGTGTAAGTTCCAAAAATAACTTGTTTCCTTTTCTATTTTCTTCAACTTCCAACCACTAAGAACATGAACATCAAAAACCATGATTTAAGTCAAATTCATTCAAAAACATCGAAAATAAAATAATTTAAAATCAAACCCAAAATTAAATCTTCAATAAAAAAATCTAAATCAATTCTTAAAATAAGAAAACTAAATCAAACCCTAAGTAGAGGTTTATTATATAATAAATGAAGATAAATGATCAAACTTATAGCAATTCACAAGCCATAAGAACCAAATCAATAATTTACTCTATATTATATCATATAATAGTAATAATCTAGGGTGGCGTTTGGTTCGTTAGAATCCGATGGAATTTTAAAGGAATTGGCATGGTGAATTCCGTTGACCAAATTACATTCATTCTTTGGTTCATCCTTTGTGTTTTGCAAGGAATTCTAATTCCACAATGATGGAATGTAAATTCTTTGAGTTCTAACAAGGAATTCTAATTCCTTCATCTCATCTTTTTAGAAAAAACTAGTATACTCTTTTATTTACTCCTTCCATTCTATCCCACCATGATGGTCATTACACTGCCGCCATCGCGGCCACTGCCTCCACCATCGTTGCCACTGTCGACGTCACCGCTGTTATCACTATCGCATTTACCCCCACGAACGCGACCGTTACCACCACCACCACCGTCACCGCTGCCACAACCGTAATCGCCACCGCTGCATAACCGTCATTGTTGCCGCCACCAGCACTACCATCGACACTGCTACCACCTCCACCCCACCACCACTATTATACTTAATGAACCAAACAAACATATTCAAATTATTTTGACAGATTCCATTCCAGTTACTGCCAACCAAATGCATGGTCAAAACTGATTAAATTACATTCCAATTCCTTTAACCGATTCCATTTTCGACAAATTCTGTGAACTAAACACTACCGTGAATGATTGTTTTGATTTGTTTAACTCCTAACATAATATACGGTCATGCGCTATGACAGGAGAAGCACAATGATAATGGTATATTCTTTCAAGTAGAATTCTTGTTTTCATACTTAATTGATAAGCAACTTTATATGAATATGAAAGGATTTTAATCGTATCATATCTTATGATATTATGATTTTTGTTTGATACAAACTAAAGAGGATATCATAAAATTAGTTTTAGTTATAGTAAATTATACTTTTGTTCCATGTGGTTGCTACTGACTTTGAGGTATAATCCTTAAACTCCATTAAGTATTTCTTTGGTGTCTGTGGTTGCCCCTTTGTTACGCTTTTGATACCTCTGACTAACTCCTGTTAAAAAAATGTTAACTAGGACATATTTTGTCTTTTTACTATTTGTCATCATTTTCCTATTTTATTCTATTAAAAATGTCCTTCTTTTTACTTTTTCTTTTGCCTTCTGTTATTAATATTACCCAACCCCCCAATACCTGGCGACACCCGGATTACCCATTTCTGACTGCACCTCTCGGGTGGACTCTTCCACCGTCACCGGTACCACCGGACCTAACCCTCTCACCCTCACCTCAAGCTCATATCGCAACTCCATCTCTAACCAAAGTTGAAGCCCATGTCGATCCTCCATTTTCGACCAACTCCAACTCGTTGCTCCTTCCCCTGAACAGATGTGGATCTGAGCTGAAAACTATGTTTCTAATCCCCTTCACATCCACCGTTTGCTTCTTCACTCCAACAAACCCACCATCCTTTCTGATATGTGGTGTTTGGTCGAAAGCAAGTTAGTTTTTTTTTCAAGAGTGGGGATTGATGGGGGAGTTTCGGCGCTAGTTGTTTTAGGGTTTCAGGGTAGGGTGGTGGAAATAGATTAAAGATGTTTACAATGAGAATTGAATATGCTCATTGGAAAAGGAAATGTTCACAATGGAGATCAAAGATTCTCGTAGGGAAGAAGACAGGGGTAGGGGTGGACTGGGGTGTGGTCGACGGTGAAAGAGTATGTCGGAGAAAAAGAGGACATTAGGGGGGAGGGGAACAAAATGGCAACCACCGGTACCAGAAAAGTACTTAATCAAGTTTAAGGACTATACTTGAGAGTAGATGGGAACCATAAAGACCGAAAGTGTAATTTACTCTTAGTTATATATTAGCGTAAATTGCAATTAGTCCCTGTGGTTTGTTGTTTTTTTCAGTTAGGGCCCTTACAAAATTTTTATTGCAAGAAAACCCTCGTGGTATGCAAAAGTGCTTGGTTTTGGTGTCTAACGCCTCTTAGTTTTCATCCGTTAAATAAGGGATATTTTGGTCTTTCTATATTTTACTTTAATTTCCTTAAAAAGAAATAACATGTAACACCCCAAATTTTGGACTATTGATTAATTCAAATTTCTAATTTCATTTATTTCGCTCATTTGAAGTCACCAAAGTTTAGTCGTGAATTCGAAATCGGTGTAAGTCAAATTTTAGGAGGAAAAGCACACTCGGCGAGAGTGACCGGCGAGAGTGCCATGGTCACTCTCGCGGTGGCATAGTCGCCGAAGGCAAAGAGTCTACGGTACGAATTTGGCGAGAGTGCCCGGCGAGAGTGCCAGGGGAACTCTCGCGGTGTCACAATCATGGAGGTGTTTTGGGCGCTCGGGCCGAAGCCGCGGTACAAGCCCGACGAGAGTGACCGGCGAGAGAGTGTCACTCTCGCGATGTCACAATCGCCGACGGGGAAAAAGGCATTAAATGCCTGATTTCAAGATGAGAACTCATTTATCTGATTTTTGGGATTCTAGGGTTTTGTCTATTGAATCTCTAGGTAAGTTTTCTTAACTTATATTTACCCATACTTACTCCATTACTTGTTTATGTGAAATCTATGATATGTTATATGATAATCTAAAACTAGGGTTTTGCATATTCCTCATGTATAAGACTTTTGGGGTTGGTGGGAGTATTTAAACTTCTTGAGAGGTTTATTTATGCATGTTATATGGAAGAAAACTAAATTATGATGAAGGACCACTCCTCTACATGTTAAAATTAATTACAAGTATTCTTATCATCAGTTGGGGTTATTTCATCGGTTTAAGGTTATTATGTGGTCAAATGAGCATGGTGTTGATCCAAACTCTCTCAGTGATTTGATAAAGACCCTCTTCTATACTTAGTGAACATTACGTTTAAACAATATGTATTAGTGTTTCATCATCAGCGATCAGACTGAGTCTGTTCAGTTATCACTGATGATCATTCTTGTAAACATTCATATGTATTAGTGTTTCACTATCAACTGTTAAATACTGAGTATGTTCAGTATCGCTGATAGTTTCTGATGTAAACAGTTAGACGTAATCCTTGAAGACAAGTTTCGCGTCAACAGATGTTCATAGCTGAATCGAAGACGAAGCTGCTGAACAAAGATAAGTCTACTAGTTACTTGATGCGGATATCAGTGAAGCAAGACAAATCTACACACGCGAAGAAACCTGAGGAAAAGCTTCAGTGATAGCTGAACTTCTTTGTATCTTTGAAGGAAGAGATACACAGCGATCGATTATCACTTAGCTTATGCCTCAAGTCTCTTTTGTCTCTCCCTTGCATACCCAGTACGATGTGTCAGAACGGACATACCTCTGCCATAATTCGTACAACAACTCTGTCCACTACACTGTTCATGATACGGCCGAAAGCATGTCTCCCAAAGTCAGACCCTCTCAGCCATTCAATGAAGGACACGTGTAAAGTACTCTGCCATGCATTTAATGCATAAGGTATAAATAGAAAGATCGCCTCTCCATCTGCAAGGATCCCTAAGCCTTCATCTTTCTAAAATATAGAAACTCTTGCTTTCTATATCTCTCAAATCTCCCATTCTCTATATTCTTGTGCAACCATCTTAGTGTTTTCTTAAGTTTGTTTAGATTGAGTTCTACTTAATCTTATTCTACAACAGACTTGTAAATTGTATTTTATTTATCAATAAACAATTTATTAAACTTTAAATTATGTGTTTGTATTCACCCCCCCTTCTACAAACTTGTTAAGCACCTTCGGGACAACAAGTGGTATCAGAGCAGACTGTTTAATCTAATAGACAAGATCTTGCTTTATCCTCTTCCTTGCTATTCTAAATGGAACTTAACACAAACACAAACTACTATGATAATGGTTCACTTTATAAACCTCCTCGATTTAGCATAGATAACTTTGCTCTCTGGAAGAATCGAATGATGCTATTTCTAGAAGGTGTAAACCCTATTATACCAGATTATGTAGCTAATGGACCCTATGAACCCTTTACAATCATAGCTGTGGTTCCCGCTACTGCTACCACTCCTGTTGTCCCTGAGCGTTATGCTCTTAAGGAGATAAGACAGTGGAGTGATGAAGACAAAAAGAAAGTAGGTCTAGATGCAAAGGCAAAAACCATTATCTCTCTATGGCTCTGCCTGATGAAGCTTTCCATTCCATCATGCATCTTAAGACTTCCAAGGAAATGTGGGACACTATATGTGTTCAATATGAAGGCACCACTGAAGTCCAAGAAACTCGAAAGATTAACTTGCTACGTCAGTATGAAAGTTTCATCTCTAGTAAGAACGAATCTCTCTCCAATGTTCACCAGAGGTTTAACTGCTTAATCATCGATCTAAGAACTGCTGGAAGGACCTATTCTAATTCTGAGGTCTTGACTAAATTCTTAAAATGTCTACCTGAAAGATGGGACAGTTATTCAATGTGTCTCAAGCTAACAAAAGACTTCAATTCTCTCTCCCTTAGCACCTTGTATGGAATATTGCTCAACTATGAGCAATCAAATCTCCTGAAGAAGAATCTTGTAAAAGATTCTAAAGACTCCAAAAGCACTCCTGTTGCTTTAGTCTCTTCAGAGATAATTCCATCTCAACGATATACTCTCACTATCACTGAGTTAGATTCTGAATCTGAGGAACTATCAGACACTGATTTTTCAGAGTTTGATGAGTCCTTAGCACTCTTGACAAACTCGTTTAAGAGATTTGCAAGAAAGAGCAACTTCAGAAGAAATAAGCCCCTCTCTCTCACTGACAAGCCAAAATCAACCCCTGTTGATAAGGCTATTGCTACTTGCTTTAACTGCGAAAAAATTGGACAACTTTGCAAGTGAGTGCAGGTCAAAGAAAGTCTTCAAACCTTCTACCTCAAGAAGATCCAGCGATGACAAATACCTTAAACTAAAAGAAAAATATCAAAAGTTGAAAAACTATAAGCGAAAAGGTAAAGGTCTCATCGCTGAAGAACATGACTGGGCTGAATCAGAAGAATCAAGTTCTGATGAAGAAGAAGTCGCTAATCTCTGTCTCATGGCCGAGATTAAAGAAGAAGTGGAAGAATCTCCAGAAACTTCCATGAGCTATATATCATCTCAGGTATCTATCTCTACTAATCCCTCTCTATCTGAAGCAGAGAGAAGTCGCGTTGTTGATGTGCTGACGATTGATCTATACAATGCTCTAAACGACAAAACTCTAGCTGAGAACAAAAACATTGATTTAACTGAACAACTAGAGAAATGTCATGAAAAGATCAAAGAACTGACTCTTTTAGAGGAAAGTTTGAAAGATCAAGTCATTGTTAATGAAATCATCAGCATAGAACGCGAACAAGCCATCGCTGCTCTAAAAGTAGAGAAGGCTACTGTTGAAGGATGGTGTAAATCCTCAACAAAGATCACTGAGATTATAAGTGCTCAGATCCCTGCCAGTGATAGAATTGGTCTTGGTTTTTGGAAACCACAAGATGAGCCTAAGGAAGACAGTTCCATGCTTAAGTTTGGAACATTTGTCTCTTCTATCCCAAACACTTCTTATGATCAGTGCTCTTCTTCATCTTCTGCTAATCCCATCCCTGAGGAAATACCTAAAGGCTCTAAGCCTGCAGATAAAGGAAAAACCATTTTCCATCCTCAGAAGGCCACCAAGAAATCAAAGTTGAAAGTTCCTTCTAAACCTTCAGTAAATCGATCCTCTAGCTCTGTGATAGAAATCTTTGATCTCTGTCCTCCAAAGCTGAAGATTGATCTTAAACCCATGAGATCTGAAGAAATAAAAATTCCTCCCAGATCCCATGCTAAAGGCATTCTTGGAGCTGGCCCTCCTCATCTAAAATTCTCAAAATCTGCTACTCATGGTCCTAAAACCACCTTCAAATATAGAAAATGTTATCACTGTGGATTTACTGACCATATTGCTAGCAAATGTCCAACTGCCACTAAAGCTGATAAAACAGCTCAAGTGAAGATGAATGCCTCCAAGGCTGAGAAGGTCACCAAAGTTGAGAAATCGACCAAGGTGAAGAATACCACTAAGGTTAAGAAATTAACCAAAGTGAAGGTTACCAATGAAGCTGAATATTCATTTGCTGTGAAGATTGTTGAACCTTCCATATCCACTAACCCTAAAGGACACATTGAAAAGTGGGTACCAAACAAAGCTTAATCTTCCTTATGTTTGTAGGGATCAAAGGGCATCTGGTATCTTGATAGTGGATGTTCTCGTCATATGACAGTACAAAAAGACTTGCTCACTTAATACAAGAAAGAGAAAGGTCCCTCAGTGACCTTTGGTGGAAATGGAAAAGGATATACCCGAGGGTTTGGTGTCCTCAGCAATAGGACAACTACCTTCAGAAGGGTCTCTTACGTAGACGGACTGAAGCACAATCTTCTGAGCATCAGTCAGCTATGTGACAAAGACTATGAAGTTCGCTTTACCAGGAAAGCATGTTCAGTGGTCAATGAGAAAGGGAAACTTTCTCTTAGTGGTTATCGTAAGGAAAATGTCTATGTAGTAGATATGGACTCTACTACCACTGAAAACATATGTTTTCTTTCTAAATCCTCTTCTGATGTCAACTGGCTATGGCACAAAAGGCTCTCTCATCTAAACTTCAAAACCCTGAATTCTCTCTCATCTAAGGAACTGGTTTCTGGTCTTCCTCAACACTCATATGCTAAGGAATCTCTATGTTCAGCATGTGAAAAAGGAAAACAGACAAAAGCTAGTTTCAAATCTAAACAATTTTACTCAGTGACAAGTCCTCTTCAACTCTTGCATATGGATTTATTTGGCCCTGTCAACATACAATCTATAGCTGGAAAGAAATATACTCTTGTCATTGTAGATGAATACTCTCGCTACACCTAGGTTATCTTTCTTCGCTGCAAGATTACTACTCCAGAAGAACTAATATCTTTTGTTAAAAAGATGGAAGTGTTGAATAATCTTACTATTCGTTCAATAAGAAGTGATCATGGAACTGAATTCAAAAACAGTTCTCTAAACAATTTCTTTGAGAACAAGGGAATTTCTCACAACTTTTCTTCAGTAAGAACGCCTCAGCAAAACGGAGTCACTGAAAGAAGAAACAGAACGATCATTGAAGCTGCTAGATCAATGCTCAGTGATTCTCACCTCCCTACTCAATTTTGGGCTGAAGCTGTGAATACTGCATGTTTTACTCAAAACAGATCGCTGATAGTAAAGCGATTTGGAAAGACAGCTTATGAACTATTTCATGGAAGAAAACCCTCTATCAGTTTTCTTCATATCTTTGGTTGTCAATGCTTCATTCTAAACAACAAAGATCTACTTGGAAAGTTCGATCCAAAAGCTGATGACGGAATACTCCTTGGATATTTCTCTATCTCCAAAGCCTATAGAGTCTTCAACAAGAGAAGACAAACTGTGGAAGAAACAATTCATGTCACCTTTGATGAAACTCGCTCAGCGAACTCTAAACCAATCGCTGACAATGAAGAGCTAATTACTTGGATGTTTTCTCATTACAGAAAAACAGAACCTTTCTTCTCAAACCATCAGCACACAGATCCTTCAACTGCTGATGATGATCCAAACATCATACCTCCTAATGTTGAATCCACCTCATGAGTTTCAGCTGAGCCTTTAAACACACTCCTTCCATCAGATCTTCTTGCGTCTGAAAACCTCTTAGAAAACAATGGTTTGTCTGACACTCAACAGTTAATAGCTGATGAACCTCAAGCTTCTTCATCAGTGAACATTCCTATTGTTGATCCAACTCCTAAAGTGAGCGATCATGTTCCTACTCAACGATGAACAAGAAATCACCCCATAGATCAAATTCTTGGTGGTCCCAATGCAGGTATTCAGACTTGACGAAGTTCAGGTAATATCTGTCTCTTTGTCAACTTTATTTCTCTAATAGAGTCATAGAAGACTGATGATGCCCTCAGAGATCCAAACTGGGTCAGCGCTATGCAAGAAGAGCTGACTGAATTTACTCGTAACAAAGTTTGGAATCTCGTTCCTAGACCTTCTATTAAAACTGTTATAGGCACTAAATGGGTGTTTAGAAACAAGTTAGATGAACATGGAACTGTAACCCGTAACAAGGCTAGACTTGTTGCTCAGGGATACAGACAAGAGGAAGGCATAGACTATGATGAAACCTTTGCCCCTGTGGCTACGCTCGAAGAAATTTGACTTTTCTTAGCTTATGCAGTTTACAAAGACTTCATTGTATATCAAATTGATGTAAAATCAACGTTCCTAAATGGAAAGCTGAATGAAGAAGTCTATGTAGAACAACCTGAAAATGAATTCCCAATCACAATCAAGCAATTCAATCAATCAAGATCAAGATCTAACAGTTTATGAACTTAGAGAGAGAGTAGAGAGAGAAAGTAACAATCAATATATCACACGTCTGAATGTTTACAATGAAGTCTCCTTCCTACATGATTACAAAGAAAAAACTATTTATACAAGGAACTAAAATCATATGCTTAAACCTACAAACATTAAGATAGACTTAGCTAAACTTTGACTTTGTTGACTTTGCTAGACTTAACTTTTCACACTAAATCTTGGATACAATTTTATACACTAACATTCTCCCCCTTTGTATTCAAGATTTAATAAAAACTTGACACTAGTCTTCAGCGCTTGATTCTTCAACTTTTGTCTCTGACAGTCTTGGACTTTGAGACTTTAACAATCTTCAGCCTTTCAGTCTTTGAAGAATCTTGAAAAGTCTTTAACACTTTGCATCTCGGAAAGTCAACAAGTCTTGAACAAATCTTTGAAACCTTAATCTTTGAAACTTCTTTAAACTTCTTTGGAACTTTGAGGAATCTTTGACAAATATGTATCTTCATCTCTTGTAATCTCTGATCAGTCTTCAAGCAAACAAACTTTCACGAATTATCTGAATTTGTCTTTGAATCATCTTTGTTTCTTCAGAATCCCTCCGCAAGTCTTTTTGACTTTGACATCTTCTTTGATGACTTTGAAATTGATCTTTGTAGATGTCTCCCCCTTTTTTATGATTGTGAGCACCATAATCATCAAAACATATTCAATTCCAACATTCTCTTTGATCATCCCCCTTTGTATTCAACGTAACAATCTCCTCCTTTATGATAATTTGACATTTTCTATCCTTTGATCTGAGTATCTGAATCATGAACTATATATACTCGAATCTTTTCAAATTCAGATATAATAAACTTGGTAAACCTGATTCAACAAATGAAACAGTTAGGAGTTCCTGTCAGTAACACGGAGTTACTGTGTACAACGAATGTACAATTTAAGGAGCTGGTTTGATGATGACTCCGTAGGACTTCCATTCAATCATTGAAAAACACAAGGTTTATCTATGAATGTTCTGACAGAAAAACAAATTTTCTGTGTGCTCGTGCTTGTGTATGAAAGAATTTAGCATAATGATTGTGTTTCATAAGGCTCAAATTGTGTAAACTGTTGAGACAGCAACAGGTATTACACGGACTCAATGTGCATGAAAGAGGTGCAAAGGTGGGGCAACTTTCCTTCTATTTCAATATCTGAATCTTCCGAGTGAAAATCAGATAGCAGATGTACTGCGTCCCCAAAGAAAATGAAACATTTCTTTGTTAAGAAAGAAACGAGTGGTTGGTGGGGTTAATGCAAGCGTTGGCATGGGCTCACTACCTGTTTCAATGATGGTCACTAAAGAATGTGAACCAATCAGTAGATGTGGCTGCCCGACTCAGAAAGTGGTTGGTGCAGAGTTTTGATATTCTTTTAACTCTGTTCTCACACCCACTTTCTTTTTAACATTTTGCTCACTTCTAACCAAACTCTCATTTACATTTTTCCGCTTAGCACAATGAGAAAAACTCAATCGGATGAGTTATCTCCCCCACTCTTTGATTTATGACCCCTCACCCCTCAATCACTCTAAGGATAACTTCCTGGGTAGGAAACACTAGTTTACGTGAATCCATGGAAGTTCTATTTAAGCTCACACACGAATCCCATGTAAGTCCTATAAAGAATGGTTGCTCAACAATTTAACTTTAGCAGTTAAGCTCAAAAATGTATGATGACATTGACAAAATGTATGCTCATGAGATTTAAGCAATTGAACTTTGAAGATTTCTCAAAACAAAGATATTGAATGAATGAAATGAAATCAAGAGAATTGTTTTGAGAATCTAACAATGTATCAATCAGATCAAAATGAAATGGTTAGGGTATCAAAGAATTGGATATTTTGTTTATATGAACGAATATAAACAATTTTGCAATGAAAGCACAAATTTTGAAATGATGAATGATGCTCAACAACATTGAATTTCAAACGAGGGTATTACCATCGAAAAATTGGTTCATTATGAGACATGGTAATAACAAATTAAAATGAAGTACTGAACCTGTGTGTGAATACTTTACAGTATATGGACAAGATAATACACAAGTATTAATCTTTGGAAACACACGGTCAGTTAAACATTAAAGCTCAATAATGAAAAAACATTTAAAATCACACTTCTTAATTCATGAAATCTTTTGAGAATAAAGAAGTGGTTTGAACATTTAAGAAACTGTTTTTCATGCTTGAAAGTTGTTCTTCTTTCAAACAATCAGAGATCTAGGTCAGAAGATATTTACCTTTAAGGCTCCCCCTCAAATCATTATATCATGATTTGTTTTCTTTTTAGGCTCCCCCTGGATATTTGCAAAATATTCATATCTTTAAACATTAAAGACCGAGTCCTAAGTTGTAGTACTTAGAAGTCGTAGTCATTTAACATTAATGTTCGAGTTATGATCTGTTATAATCAGAAGCCTTTGACTTGTACTTTGAAGTACGAGTCCTAGACTGCTTTGTCTAGAAGTCAATGTTCTTTGACATTGAAGTCCGAGTTCTAAGTTGTAGTACTTAGAAGTCAAACATCTTGCTCCCCCTAAACCTGTGGTACCTGGGAAACAGATTTAACAGGCTTTGGTACCCACTGGTATTTGGGTCCTGGTATGTTAGATTTAGGAATCCACTTCTCATTAGATGTATATCTTTTAAATCCAGAATTCTTAGAAGTTATTCTATAAGAACCGTACCAGTTATGAGCAGATTCTTTCTGAACGAAATCATTCTCTCCACAGTAAGAACAACAGATTTTCCTTTGAGTAATCCTGATCAAATGATTAGTCGAGTAATATATATCAGAATTACCAAAAGATTTACTATTGGATCAAATAATTGTATTCAAGATTAAAGGGTCTAAACTGTAATTGTTTGATAGTTATAGTTAAAGGGTTTAAATTGTAATAGTTTAATAGTTATTAGCTATTGGACCCAAGCCCATTAAGCATTAGGAAGCCCATATGGCCTAGGTATTTAAAGTTTTGTTTAGTTTAGTTTTAGGTTAACTCTGATAATTTTCTAAATAGGTAGCCGTAAGTTTTCTCTGTATTCAAAGGGTATCAAGAACACTCAAGGGTTTCATTGTTTATTCAAGGGATTGGTATGTTACTCTGATTTATATATCTCTTGATTATTATTGTGTTACTTGATTACTTGATTGATTATTTACCAACTAGATTAAACTGGGATAACAAGTGGTATCAGAGCCTAAAGAATCAAAAAAAAAAATCGAAGTTACTATTCACATATTACTGTTCATCGTGAAATCACTGTTCATCGAAAAAAAAATTTGTTCATCTGATTTCATGAATCTGTGAGTTTTTATGATTAAGATTGATCTGATTAAGTGAGTTTTATTCTATTGAAAAGTATCTGATTGATTAATTGCATTGAGAATTATCAAGTGATTGGATTTTTGATTTCTGTTGTTTTCTGGGTTTGCATGAATATCGACTCTGTGTTCTTAAAATTGAAGTTGGAAAGTTGAAATTAATCTTTAACTTTGATTGTGGTGTGATTTATATGTGTTTTGGGATACAAAAGACTGATTTATTGCACATAATTTAAGTTTCTTGAGTGTTTCTGAGTTGATTTTTCTGGGTTGAGTATCGACGTTCTGGGCTGTTTTTCAAGAACATATCGGTCGAACAATATATCGGTCGACCACAGTTTACCGGTCAAAGCATTATACTGATCCAACATCTTACCGGTCGAGCACTTTACCGGTCGAAGAACTTTACCGGTCGAAGCACTTTACCGATCGAAGAACTTTACCGGTCGAAGCACTCTACCGGTCGAAGAACTATACCGGTCGAACACTATATCGGTCATATCACTATACCGGTCGAAAGGAATATCGGTCCTGTAGGTTCCGGTCTTAGTCTTTTACCGATCGAACAAGTTCCCGGTCGAACTCTCTACCGGTCTTTACAAACTCCCGGTCGAACTCTCTACCGGTCTTTACAAGTTCCCGGTCAAACTCTTTACCGGTCTTTACAAGTCTCCGGTCGACTCAATACCGGTCGAAGCACATCCCCGTTCGATTTTTGCAAACTGTAATAGGGCATCTAAATGTCCAAATTTTTTCTCTAGGGGCGCTGCCCCCATACCCCCGCAAGGGCGTTGCCCTTGACCCCACCCGCTAACCGGGTAGCGGGACCCCATGCTAAGTCTGCGAAGGGGGACAAAGTTCTGTTCGAGATCAACATTTTCTTTTTGTTCAGTATTATTTGAAGCGTTATACTGATTGAAAGGACTGCATTTAATTATTTTTGGAATTTTTTTTCTGGAAATTTTTTAGTGTGGTTTTTATTTTGATTCTAACGATCTCTTCTAGTTGATTGTGTTGGTACAGAAAAGTTTGATTACTAACCATACAGCCAGGATGTCGAATCAGCTAAATATGTCTGAAGGTTATAGCCATGATTTTAACAACATGCCTCTTTCTGAAGTAAAAGAAAAGGCTAAATATCTTGCTAGACAGTTGTCAAGAAATAGAGACAGGGTTGATAATTGTGAAAGGGAGATTACAAAGCTCAAATCCGAGATGTTACCTCTTGAAGCTGATATTGAAAATCTAAAGATTCAGAACTCATCTCTTCTTATTCAGATCAATGCTTTAAAAGAAAATTCAAAAGATTCTGATTCTTTAATTGACTTTGCAGGAATAATTGAGTCTAAAGAAAAAGAGATCTTAGATCTTCAAGCAAAGTTGAAAAGATCGGAATCTAGCTCAACATGGTCAAAGAAGGAACTAATGCAAAAAGAGCTAGATGAATTGAGAAGAAGAGCAAACATTGCTCGTGAGACATCTGAAGAGCTTAGAAAGTCAAACTCTCGAATCTTTGCTGAAAGAGACTCTTTAAAAGATAAAGTTCTCAGTCTTGAGGTTGAGATTAAAACGATGAAAGAAAAGGCAACCCAAGACAGAGACAATACAATAGCTCAAAATGAAATACTGAAGATAGAGAAAGAAAGAAAAGACTTTGCCAAGAAATTCTCTGATTTCTCCAGAAAAGCCTTTGAAGAGAAGAAATCTTTAGAGCTTAGATGTGTTAAACTTTCTCAACAAGTTTCAGACTTTGAAAAGGTTATCATTCTAGAGAGAGAAAAGGTTGAGAATGAGAAGAAGAAAGTTGAGCTGAAGGATACAAATATAGACTTTTCTGAAGAAAAGAAAATATTTGAGACCGAGATAGACAAGCTGACAGGAAAGCTATCTGAATTGTCAACAAACATCTTGAAGGAGAAGAATGCAAAATCTGAGTTGCATAAGAAGTTTGATCTGATTGAAAAGGAAAGAAACAGTTTGTCCTCAAAGATAAAGGAACTTGAAGAGATCGTATTCAAGGTGAAGCTAACTGAGCACAAGACGCCAGAGTCAATAGCTCAATCACCAAGAGATGATCTAGCTGATACAGATAGTTCATTAAAAACAGCTTCAAGTTCACATTTTTCAAATGTTTTCTATAATCCTTTCTATGATTTAGATGACTGTCTTACTTCTAAATCTACTGATCAGATTCGTCCTTCTAACCTTTTCTATGACAAAAATGTTGATGGTTCATGTAACTTCAAGAAGACTAAGTCTCAAAAGAAAAGCTTCTGGAGAAGGCATGATGAGAAAGAAAAAGGAAACTAGATCTGGAAAGTTAAAGGATCTCAAGAGGAAAAGAAGAAAGACAAATCATATGTGCATACATCAAATGCTAAAAGGAACAATGCTACAAAAGGTAAAACTTTTGGCAAACCTGATCTGGTTTACACAATCAATCAATTGATCAGGTTAGCACAAAAGAAAATTAGTTGTTCCTACTGCGGCCCAAATGATTTTGTAAGAAAAGATTATGTGGATAACTGGTATGGTTCTTACTTCATATCTTCTACTAGAACTGTAACTAACCCATTAGGACCCAAATACCAATGGGTACCAAAAGCTAAATCTGTGTTGCAGGCACCCAATGTTTAAGGGGAGGAAGAACTATGGCTTTTGAACAAAACAGTTCAAAACCCGGACTTAATTGTCAAAAAGAAGGCTTCTAAGTAAATCAACTTAGAACCCGTACCTCAACGGAGTATGGTTTCTAATCACATCAGATTAGGACCCTCACCTCAGTGCTTTACTTTATTTTTCTGTTTTTTGTTAAAAAAAAATTATATTTACATTAAGTTAAAGGGGAGAATATATGTGATTTTAACAGATTTTTGGATACTTAAATGCTTATCTAACCGTGTGTTCTTAAAGATAAATACTTGCGTTTTATCTTGTCAATATACTTTGTCAAGTATTCATACACATAACGGTTCAGAACATTCTATTTGACTTTGTTATTACCATGTATCAAAAGTTAAATCTTTCTATGGTAATACTCACGTTATTTGTATTCAATGTTGATTGAATCAAACGTCATTTCATGTGCTTTCATTGAAAATATGTTTATATATTGTTCATATAAACAACATTCGTTTTTGATTCTCCAAAATCTTATTCTTCATGACAAAATGATATGAGTTTAATTGTCAAACTCTTTTAGTTTGAGGGGGAGAATTGCATCGTCATACATAACTGTTTTGACATCTCCGAAAGTCTTATTTCTCATGTAACAAGTGGTATTTGTGCTTACATGTACAATAGTCTGTTGAACAACATGTTTTTTTAGGATCATACATGGGATTCAGTGTGAGAACTTAACAGAACTTTCATGGATTCACGATAACCAGTGTTTCCTACCCAGGAAGTATTCCCTGAGTGATTGAGGGGAGAGGGGTCAAAAAGAATTGAGTGATGGTGTGTGAAGAGGTAAAATGGAAAAGAGAGATTGGTTAGAAGTGAGCATTAAAAGAAAGAGCGTGAGAGAACAGAGTAAAAGAATATTAGACTCTGCACCAAACTTCTTTCTGAGCCGGGAAGCCAGATAATCTGATTGGTTCACATTCTTTGGTGACCATCATTGAAAAAGGCAACTAGCCCATGCCATCTCTTGCATACAACCCCACCAGCTACTCATTCTTTTCTCAAAAAGAGAATGTTTCACATTTTCTGGGGATGCAGCACATACGCTATTGGTTCTTCATTTGGAAGATACTAATATTGAAAAAGAAGGAAAGTTGCCCCACCTTCAAACCCTTTCTCATGCACATTGAGTCTTTGTATAATTTGTTGCTGTCTCAACAAGTTTACATAATTTGAGCCTATATTGAAAAAGCAATCATCTATGCTTAATTTGTTTCATACACATGCACGAGCACACAAAAAAAAAATTCTGTCAGAACGTTCATATATAACCATGTGTTATTCGATGATTGAATGGAAGTCCTGGGGAGTCAACATCAAAACCAGCTCCTTATATAGTAACTTTGTGTTACTCAGTGACTTTGTGTCATTGACAGGCATTCTAACTGAGTCATTTGTTTATTCAGGGTTACACTTATTAAACTGTTTGAATTTGAAAAGATTCGAATGGTTACTACTTTCTATTTTAATTTGAAAAGATTGAAATAATCACTCTTTCCATCTGGGAAGACTGCTCTTATTTCCATACAGGGCTCGTAACATGAAGACTGTGCTTACGTGATCATACACAATGGGGGAGATTGTCTTGAAAAGGGGGAGATTGTTTTGCAAAGTTTTGATGATGATGATTCTCACCACTCATCAAAAAGGGGGAGAAGATACAAAAAGGGAGAATTATCAAAGAAGGAGAATATATTAAGGGGGAGAACATAATTTGAAGACTGCTGAAGATTTTCAAAGATTTGAAGATTTAAAGATTATTCAAAGATATCAAGTTTTGAAGTTTTGAAGCTATCAATGTCATATCTGAAGAAAAGTGAAGACCTGAAGATTATTGACAAAAAAACTTTAATCTTGAATCCAAAGGGGGAGATTGTTGGATCAAATAATTGTATTCAAGATTAAAGGGTCTAAACTGTAATTGTTTGATAGTTATAGTTAAAGGGTTTAAATTGTAATAGTTTAATAGTTATTAGCTATTGGGCCCAAGCCCATTAAGCATTAGGAAGCCCATATGGCCTAGGTATTTAAAGTTTTATTTAGTTTAGTTTTTGGTTAACTCTGATAATTTTCTAAATAGGTAGCCGTAAGTTTTCTCTGTATTCAAAGGGTATCAAGAACACTCAAGGGTTTCATTGTTTATTCAAGGGATTGGTATGTTACTCTGATTTATATATCTCTTGATTATTATTGTGTTACTTGATTACTTGATTGATTATTTACCAACTAGATTAAACAGGGATAACATTTACCTTTATGCATACTGTTCTTTTTGGCATTGGTTGTGGATTTGAATGATCTGCCATTCTTCTTCTCTTCATCAGGAGTCTTCACTCGCCAGACCATCTGATTTTTCTTCGATTGCTTTCCAAGAGATTTTATATAAAAATTTGCTGAACCATCAACAGATTTATCATAAAATAGATTTGATGGTCGAATCTGACTTGATTTGACAATTTTAGGTTTGACACTGTTCTTTTTGAAAACATTTTGATCATGAATAGAACTTGAAGCTGTTTTGAAAGAACAGACTGATTCTGTTAAGTTATCAATAGGTGATTGACTAATCACATCATCTGTAATCTTTTCTGACAAATTAACGTTTGCAACTTCCAAGCTTTTTATCTTTTCGGATAAAATGTTTCTTTCAGATGTTAGTGTGTCAAACTTTTGTTTCAAATCAGATTTGGCCTTCTGTTCTTTTTGATAATCTGATGACAGAGCAGTTATTTTGGATTGGATCTTTGATATATCAGATTCAAAATGTGAACGTTCAAGCTCAAAATCTTTTTGTAAGTTCTTGGTTTTATCAGAAATTTCATTGAAGATCCCAACATTTCTCTTTTCATATTTCTTCTTTTCAATCTCTAAAGACTTTTTGTTTTCCTGAAAAGCTTTTCTTTCTTTCTCAAGTAAGTCTTGTAGAATAGAGATCTGTTTGGGAAATTCAGAATTTTTATCTTCAAAAACTTTTCTTTCTTTGGCAAAAGTGTCTCTTTCAGTGATTTTTATCTTTTCGAATTCAGACACTTGCTTAGAAAGTTTAAGGCATCTAAGCTCCAAATTCTTTTTCTCTTGTAAAGTTTTCTTGGAAAGATCAGACATCTATTGAGTAGAAGATGTCTTCACATTTGATTTTTCTTTTTCTGCTTGGAGGCTTGTTTTCAGTTCTGCATTCTTCTTCTCCAGAGCAAATATATGTTCTTCAAAAGCCTTAAACTTGAATTGAAGCTTGACTGATTCATCTTGCAATTCTGATGATTTCTGTTCAGTCGTCTTCAGTTGACTTTGAAGATTCGCTTTAGCTTTATCTTCTTTGATGATTTTCATCAAGTCAACATTTTTTACTTTCAATTCATATACATTTTCTTCAGAAGCCATATACTTTTGTTGAAGCTTAACTGATTCATTATGTAGATCTGATGATTTTTGTTCAGTTTTCTGCAGTTGGCTTTGAAGATTTTTAACATAAGACTCCTTGAACTTGATTACTTCTTCAAGAGACTGAATGGTATTATCTTTTATTTCCATCATTTTCTCTCTATCTTTAATCTCTTTCTCTTGTTCTTTTATCTCCTTCTCTTTTGCACTGATGATACCTGCAAAATTAGATTTATCCATATTAGTACAATTTTTACAGTCAGGAGTTTTATCAGAATTTGACAAATTTAATTTCAACTCCTTAATCTGCTTAAGAAGCTTTGAATTCTGATTTTTTAGTTTGTCTCTTTCTGCTTCTAGAACAGGTATTTCAGGCATGTACAATACTGCCATATCTCTTGCTTACAATACTGTATTTCCTCTCTCATCTGTCTTTGGCATCTTGAAAGATATATGAGCTTGATATGAAATGATCGTTCCCAAACAAATCAGAAATGTTGACTAAAAAGTCAAACTTGGATCACCAAAAAAAATTTAATTTTTTTAAAAAAATTCTATCTCTGGAACTCGCAGATCACTAAAACTCGCTAAGCACTAAACTCGATAAGCACTATTCACTAAGAAACGCGCTACACGTTGTTAGCGCGAAACTAGAACTCGCAGGCCATTGGTAGCGCGAAACTCAAAACTCGCTAGACTCTGTTAGCGCGAAAGTATGAAACTCGCTAGACGCTGTTGGCGCAAAACTCAAAACTCGCTAGACACTGAAAGCGCAAAACTAGAAACTCGCTAGACACTGAACACACAAAGCACTATTCACTGTGAAACGCGCTAGTAGTTGTTAGCACGAAACTAAAACTCGCTAGACATTGTTAGCGTGTTTCAACACTTAGAATAATTTTCAAGGATATCAAACTCGCAAGCCTCTTCTAGCGTGTTTCTGAAACTCGCAAGCCTCTTTTAGCGCGTTTCGCTCAAACCCGCAAGCTTTGTCTTGCGTGTTTCTGAAACTCGCAGACCGAAGTTTGCGCGTTCTTCAGAGTGACTCTTGTGTCTTCTTCAGTCACTTGCGCGTTCTTCACCAATACTCTTGCACGTTCTACGGATCTTGCGCGTTCTTCACCAATACTCTTGCGCGTTCTACGGATCTTGCGCGTTCTTGACACTTGTTCATGAAATCGATCCAAATCGATTAAAACCTGCAAATAGAAACTTGATAATGCACATATTTGATCGATTAAACATGTAGAATATATTTCCAATCTCAATTTCATATTAGAAACCACAAATCATAACAATTTGATTCAAAACAGAACCTGTGATCGTGAAAGTGAAAAACCAAGAAAATCGAATTTTCATCAATCAACTGATTAATTTGTGTTTGTGTGTGATTACAAGATGATTTCTATTACAAATCGACCATAACTAATCCATTCTTACACACAAATTTCAACAAATCAATGAAAATTTTGATCAAACAGTGAAATTTTCAAGAAACGACTATTTTCTTGATTTTTCAAGAATTTGAATCAGATTTGGTGATGAAATCTTTCTGAAATTGTTTGGTTTGATCTGATACCAATTGAAAATGAATTCCCAATCACAATCAAGCAATTCAATCAATCAAGATCAAGATCTAACAGTTTATGAACTTAGAGAGAGAGTAGAGAGAGAGTAGAGAGGGAAAGTAACAATCAATATATCACACGTCTGAATGTTTACAATGAAGTCTCCTTTCTACATGATTACAAAGCAAACACTATTTATACAAGGAACTAAAATCATATGCTTAAACCTACAAACATTAAGATAGACTTAGCTAAACTTTGACTTTGTTGACTTTGCTAGACTTGACTTTTCACACTAAATCTTGGATACAATTTTATACACTAACACAACCTCCAGGGTTCTATGACCCTAAGTATCCAACTTATGTTTATAAATTGGATAAGGCTCTCTATCGTCTAAAACAAGCCCCTCGTGCTTGGTATGACACTCTCTCATCTTTTCTTATCTCTGAAAATTTTGAACGTGGTAAGATCGATAATACCCTATTTTTCAGAAAGATAAAAGGTCATATTATTCTTGTGCAAATGTATGTCGACGACAAAATATTTTGTTCTACTAACCCATCTCTATGTACTCGTTTCGCTGAAAGAATGAAGAAAGAATACAAAATGAGTATGATGGGTGAGCTAACGTACTTTCTTGGTCTTCAGATCAAACAATCTGAAAAGGGTACTTTTATCAACCAAGGTAAGTATGTTAAAGATATGCTGAAGAAGTTTGATTTAACTCAAACTTCAGCAATGAAAACTCCTATGGCACCTCCTCTGACATTAAACAAGGATCCAAATGGAAAACCTGTAAATGTCACTGCCTATAGAGGAATGATAGGCTCCCTGATGTATCTTACAGCGAGCTGACCTAACATCATGTACTCTACCTGCTTATGTGCACGCTATCAATCTGAACCCAAGGAATCCCATTTGATCGCGGTCAAGCGAATTTTCAGATATTTGAAAGGAACTCCTAACCTCGGTCTTTGGTATCCCAAAGACTCAGGGTTTGATCTAATTAGATATTCAGATAGTGATTTTGCAGGTTGTAAACTCGATAGAAAGAGCACCACTGGTGGATGTCAACTTCTAGGAGGAAAGCTGGTAAGTTGGACAAGCAAAAAGCAAAATTCAGTGTCCACTTCCACAACTGAAGATGAATACGTAGCCGCTGGAAGTTGTTGTGCTCAAGTCTTATGGATGAGAAATCAACTATTAGACTATGACCTTCAGCTATCAAAAATTCCAATCAATTGTGACAGCACTAGGACCTTCCATGGACCGGGCATTTTTGGGATTTTGAGGGAGAGAGTTTTGAAGTCATAGCGACACCCATCTTAATCTAGTTTTAAATGATTCTAGATTAAATAGGTTGTCATGTATATGCCTTAATTGTTCCGCTACTTCATGAAGAAGAACTACCCCAACTTTATTGGGTTTTAGTCGTCATGTTGTAGGTTTTAAATCATCATATGTTAGACGATATTTTGCCGAAATTTTACGTTTTATTTCACCCAATTTTTAGGGTGTTACAAGTTGGTATCAGAGCTTTAGTTTAAGTGAACTAGGTATGTAAACTCGATCCCCAGACTTAAGCTGAGATCATTAGCTTATGGATTGTGAGAGTTGGGTAGAAATTCTAAGATGGGACGGCCTTAGAGTCAACAGAAACTACGTCGTTGAAAATTGTAAAAGTGGTAGCGAGAATCTTTATGTAGTGTATGCTCATAATTTCAAATAGCTACTGTTATTATGAATGTATGGTTACGTGAATATGCTTGAGTTACTATGATTATGGTGATCAATGAACCGTATTAGTATGTTTCTTGTGTAAATTATTGTGTTTCCTAGCTCTCACTCTCTCTCGATTGTGTGACAGGCCGAAATGGTAAATACTCAGAGTCGACCGTTAATCGAAGGGGAAATACATGAGGATAGTTCATCCAACCCGATTCCAGTGGTCAGGGCGGAATTTTTGTGAAGAGAGTATATAGTGAACTCGCAACACCCATTTTAATCTAGATTCGAACCAATTCTAGATTAAGTAGGTTGTTGTAATGTTAATGTCCCATTCTTTGTTGCAAAACTTTATAGTGCAAACTAACCCTCTTGTTATGGGTTTTTAGTTGTCTTGAGTTTTGGACTTCACTCTTTTGGAGTTTAATATTTACAGGATATTCAGGCCTTCGTATTTTAGACGTCATATTGCCGAATTTTCGAATTTTTTTTTATTGTTGAATTTTTAGAGTGTTATAAGTTGGTATCAGAGCTCTAGTTTAAGCGAACTAGGTATGTGATCTAGATACCTAGACTTAAGCTGAGACTGTTAGGCAATAAAAGTGTGAGAAATGACTTAGAGTCAACGGCAAACCACTTTGTTGAGAATTATGAAATTGGTAACGAGAATCTTTATGTAGTGTGTTATCCCAGTTTAATCTAGTTGATAATTAACACATAAACACAATAATATCAAGAGATATAAAGATCAGAATAACATACCAATCCCTTGAATAAACAGTTAAACCTTGTGTGTTCTTGATACCCTTGAATACAGGGAAAACGTACGGCTACTTTTAATCTCTAAACAGTAATTATCAAAGGTTAACCCTAAAACTAAACTAATTAAAACATTAAATACCTAGGCCATATGGGCTTTAAGTTTAATGGGCTTTCTAATGGGCTTGAGCCCAATAGTAACTAAACTATCAATCTATTACAATTTAAATCCCAAACTTTAACTATCAAGTAAATACAGTTTAGACCCTTTAATCTTGAATACAATTATTTGATCCAACAATCTCCCCCTTTGGATTCAAGATTAAAAAAATTTTTGACAGTAATCTTCAGGTCTTCACTTTTCTTCTCATATGACGTTGATAGCTTCAAAACTTGATATCTTTAAATAGTCTTCAAATCTTCAAATCTTTGATATCTTTAAAAATCTTCAGCAGTTTTCAGATAATATTCTCCCCCATAATATATTCTCCCCCTTTTTGATGAGTGGTGAGAATCATCATCATCAAAACTTATCAAAACATTCTCCCCCTTTGAATATGAGCATCAAGTTAGCATTGTCTTCATGTATGAGCCTTGTGTGAAATAAGAGCAGTCTTCCTAGATGGAAAGAGTGATTATTTCAATCTTTTCAGATAAAATAGATATGGTAACCCTGAATCAACAAATGACTCAGTTAAAATGCCTGTCAATGACACAAAATCACTGAGTAACACAGACTTACTATATAAGGAACTGGTTTTGATGTTGACTCCACAGGTCTTCCATTCAATCATCGAATAACACATGGTTATCTATGAACGTTCTGACAGAAAAAAAAAATCGGTGTGCTCGTGCATGTGTATGAAAGAATTTAAGCATAGATGATTGCTTTTCAATATAGGCTCAAAGTATGTAAACTTGTTGAGACAACAACAAATTATCCAAAGACTCAATGTGCATGAGAAAGAGTTCGAAGGTGGGGCAACTTTCCTTCTTTTTCAATATTAGTATCTTCCAAATGAAGAACCAATAGCGTATGTGCTGCTTCCCCAGAAAATGTGAAACATTCTCTTTTTGAGAAAAGAATGAGTAGCTGGTGGGGTTGTATGCAAGAGATGGCATGGGCTAGGTGCCTTTTGCAATGATGATCACCAAAGAATGTGAACCAATCAGATTATGTGGCTACCCTGCTCAGAAAGTGGTTTGGTGCAGAGTCTAATATTCTTTTACTCTGTTCACTCACCCTCTTTCTTTTAATGCTCACTTATAACCAATCTCTCTTTTCCATTTTACCTCTTCACACACCATCACTCAATTCTTTTGACCCCTCTCCCCTCAATCACTCAGGGAATACTTCCTGGGTAGGAAACACTGGTTATCGTGAATCCATGGAAGTTCTGTTAAGCTCACACACTGAATCCCATGTATTTTCCTAAAAGAACATGTTGTTCAACAACCATTTGTACATGTAATCACAAAGGAATAAAGTTACATGAAGAATAAAACTTGGAGAAGTCAGAACATTTGTGTTTGACGATGCAATTCTCCCCCTCAAACTAAAAGAGTTTGACAATTAAGCTAAAAAATCATTTAAAATCACACTTCACAATTCATGAAAATCTTTGAAGAATAGGAAGTGGTTTGAACATTTAAGAAACCATTTTTCACAAGTGAAAGTTGTTCATCTTTCAACAAGTGATAAAGTGTAAGGATTAGAAATATATACCTGTAAATCAGAATCCTTAACTCCCCTGAAATGAATATTTTCAAAGAAGTATCCTTGACAAAACTCAGATATCCTCCCCCTTGATACCTGTAAAAAGTCAGTTAAATCAGAAAAATATATCAGTAGAAATATTAAGCATATAAGCTCCCCCTTAATATTTGCATTCAGATATTAAACGCTTTGTCATTGACATCCGAGTCCTAAGCTATTTTACTTAGAAGTCGTCTTTTTGAAAATGAGGCAAGAGTCCTGATCTGTAGTAATCAGAAGTCATATTAAATTTACTCCCCCTTGAAGGTTGATCTTCTCATTTCAGCCTGAGAGTATCTTTTATTTAAGCATTGAAGCACGGGTCCTGATCTGTCATGTGATCAGAAGCCATCTTTTCTTTGAGGTACGGGTTCTAAGCTGATTTACTTAGAAGCCTTCGTTCTTTCTCCCCCTTAAACTTTGGGTGCCTGCAACACAGATTTAGCTTTTGGTACCCACTGGTATTTGGGTCCTAATGGGTTAGTTGCAGTTCTAGTAGGAGATATGAAGTAAGAACCATACCAGTTATTAACGTAATCTTTTCTGACAAAATCATTTGAGCCACAGTAGGAACAACTAATTTTCTTTTGTGCTAACCTGATCAGTTGATTAATAGTGTAAACCAGATCAGGTTTGCCAAAAGTTTTACCTTTTGAGGCATAGTTCCATGTTGCATTTGATGTATGCACAAATGATTTATCTTTCTTCTTTTCCTCTGGAGATCCTTTAACTCTCCAGATTCAATGTCCTTTATCTTTCTCTTCATTTTCTTTTCTCCAGATCCTTTTCTTCTGAGACTTGTTCTTCTTTAAGTTACCTGAACCATCAACATTTTTGTCATAGAAAAGGTTAGAAGGACGAATCTGATCAGTAGATTTAGAAGTAAGTCAATCATCTAAATCATAGAAAGGATTATAGAAAACATTTGAAAAATGTGAACTTGAAGCTGTTTGTAATGAACTATTTGAATCAGCTAGATCATCTCTCGGTGATTGAGCTATTGACTCTGGCGTCTTGTGCTCAGTCAGCTTCACCTTGAATACGATCTCTTCAAGTTCCTTTATCTTTGAAGACAACCTGTTTCTTTCCTTTTCAATCAGAACAAACTTCTTATGCAACTCAGATTTTGCATTCTTCTCCTTCATGATGTTTGTTGATAGCTCAGATAGCTTTCCTGTCAGCTTAGCTATCTCGGTCTCAAATACTTTCTTTTCTTCAGAAAAGTCTTTATTTATATCCTTCAGCTCAGCTTTCTTCTTCTCATTCTCAGCCTTTTCTCTCTCTAGAATGATAACCTTCTCAAAGTCTGAAACTTGTTGAGAAAGCTTAACACATCTAAGCTCTAATGATTTCTTCTCTTCAAAGGCTTTTCTGGAGAAATCATAGAATTTCTTATCAAATTCTTTTCTCTCTTTCTCAATCTTCAACATTTCATCTTGAGCTATTGTATTGTCTCTGTCTTGGGTTGCCTTTTCTTTCAGCTCATTGATCTCAACCTCAAGACTGAGAACTTTATCTTTAAACTTGTCTCTGTCCGCACAAAGTTGAGAATTTATCTGTCTTAGTCCTTTACTAGTATCATTTGCAACACTTGTATTCCTTCTAAGCTCCTCAAGCTCTCTTTGCATTGCATCCTTCTTAAACCATGTAGAGCTGGACTCAGATCTTTTCAACTTTTCTTGAAGATCTAAGATCTCTTTTTCTTTAGACTCAATTATTTCTGCAAAGTCAGTTTTAGAATCAGAATCTTTTGAATTTTCTTTTAAAACGTTGATCTGAGTAAGAAGAGATGAGTTCTGAATCTTTAAAGCCTTGTTCTCAGCTTTAAGTGGTGATATCTCGGATGTGAGCATTTTTTTCCTCTTTGTCATACTCAGAAATCATGCGTTCAGATATTGATAACTGTCCAGCAAGACATTTAGCCTTTGCTTTTACTTCAGAAAGAGTCATGTTGTCAAAATCAAGGCTGTAACCTTCAAACATCTTTAGCTGTATGGTTAGAAATCAAACTAATATGTACCAAAACAACCAACTAGAAGAGATCGTTAGAATCAAGAGTTGAATAAAATCTACACTTAAAAATTTTCAAAAAAATAAATTTCCAAAAATAATTTAAATGCAGATATCTCAAAACAGTATTTAAAATCAAACAGAGTAATACTGAAAATAAGAAAATTTTGATCCCGAACAGAACTTTGTCCCCCTTCGCAGACTTAGCACGGGGGTCCCAGAAAAAGTCGATGAACACAGTTAAACCATGAACAGTAACTTCGATGAATAGTGAATTCGCAAAACACATATTTAATCCTAAAAACTTGATTCTTAGGCTCTGATACCACTTGTTATCCCAGTTTAATCTAGTTGATAATTAACACACAAACACAATAATATCAAGAGATATAAAGATCATAATAACATACCAATCCCTTGAATAAACAGTTAAACCTTGTGTGTTCTTGATACCCTTGAATACAGGGAAAACGTACGGCTACTTTTAATCTCTAAACAGTAATTATCAAAGGTTAACCCTAAAACTAAACTAATTAAAACATTAAATACCTAGGCCATATGGGCTTTAAGCTTAATGGGCTTTCTAATGGGCTTGGGCCCAATAGTAACTAAACTATCAATATATTACAATTTAAACCCCAAACTTTAACTATCAAGTAAATACAGTTTAGACCCTTTAATCTTGAATACAATTATTTGATCCAACATAGTGTGCGTTCATAATTTCAATTAGCTACTGCTATTATGAATGTACTTCTGTGTGAGTATGCTTGAATTACTATGACTATAATAATCGATGAACTGTATTAGTACGTTTCTTATGTGTATTCTTGAGTAGCCCATCTCTCACCCTCCTTTGAATTGATAACAGACGAAAATGGTAAATACTCGGAGTCATCTTTAGTCATCGCCGGAGGGTGAAGCGGTAAATGAATCCACGGCCGACAGACCGAATGCAATTGTGACAGATGGACCTCCAATTCCACCTATGCTTGTCGGAAGGGTGGAACAGATTCTGGGAACCAATATTGTCACCGCTGAACCAATCATGACTGAGGTAACCCCTCAGACTCAAATGATGGACATGATGAGAACCATGAACGAGACCATGGCAAAACAACAAGAATTGTTCATGAAGTTGCTAGAGGACCGGGATGCGAACCATCGTCGTCACGAGACAATTGAAGAGAACGTTATCATAGCAGGTTCCGGGGGCACCGAGGGTGACATTCACACCGATGGACTAGCGACCTTGGAAACAAGGCAACCGAAGAAAGGATGTTCTTACAAGTCCTTTCTTTGCTGCAAACCGTCGGAGTTCGCCGGATCCGATGAGCCCGCAAAGTGTATGAGTTGGCTCAAAGAGATTGAGCAAGCTTTCAGATCCAGTGACTGTGAGGAGCACCAGAAGGTGAAGTATGGGTCTCAATTGCTCCGAGGTACGACTTTGACTTGGTGGAATGTCTTCACCTCAACCATTGAAGAATTAGTGTTGGCCAGATTGTCGTGGGTCGAGTTCAAGAAGAAAATTTTAGAAGAGTATTGTACTGAGAGGAGTTGGACACAATAGAGGGAGAGTTTCGGTCGATGAAGAAGGGTGACTTATCGGTGAAGGAGTATACCCGACTTTTCATGGAAAATCTTGATTTGGTGGGGCACGTGGCTCCGACTGAGAAGGATAAAGTAAAGGCGTACTTGAAAGGCCTGCCTGCGGACATGATCATGGTGGTCAACAAACTCCAGAGCCTCTAACCTCCGAGAAACAATCGAAGAAGCTAAAGTGACGGAAAGACTCTTCGCGCAAGATAAATCCGAGAAGACGAAGACCGTGGAGAAGAGAAGGTGGGAAAGCCCGCCAAATTCGTACAAGAAGCCGAAGTTCCAACCGCCAAGTAAGAGTTTCGACAACAATCGGGAGGCAAAGTGGTGCCCTAAGTGCAAAAGTAGGCACTTTGGGTTTTGCAAGACCAACTCCAACCCAAGCCCGAACCTAGTCACATGCTTCAAGTGCGGCCAACCGGGTCATCTCAGCGTCGCATGTCCCATTCGGGGGACAATTTGCTTTGAATGCAAGGAAATGGGTCATGTTCGAAGGGAGTGCCCCAAGCTAAAGGCTATGGCGAGAGGAGGAATTTCGGGAAGCCAACCAAGAAGGGAGGCCATTCCCAAGGCTTAGGGAAGGGCTTTTCAGATGACGAAGGAGGAGGCGAAGGAAATCGCTGACGTGGTGTCGGGTACGTTCTTACTCAACTCCACACCTGCTAAAATATTGTTTGATTTCGGTGCAAACTTCTCCTTTGTGTCCGATGTGTTTTGAAAATCTTTGAGTTTATAGGTTAGTGCCCTAAGTGATGCTTTAGTCATAGAAGTAGATAATGGGGAACGGGTGGTTCTAAGGGATGTCCTAAGAGATTGTTGAATCGAAATCAGTGGTGAGACTTTTATGGTGGATTTACTTCCTATGACCATCGGGAGTTTCGATGTGGTGATCGGGATGGACTGGTTGGCGTGACATCAAGCGGAAATCTTGTGCTCCAAGAAACTCATACGGATTCCCGTTAGAGATGATAACTCCATCATCGTGTATGGAGAAAAACGAAAAGGCGAAGTGGCCATCATCTCATCCATCAAAGCAAGGAAATATCTGGCGAAGAAGTACCCTTCGTAGCTCGCCTTCGTATTGGATGCCAAGGTAGAGAAGAAGAAGGTAGATGACGTGAGGATTGTCAACGAATTTCCAGACGTGTTTCCAGATGATCTACCGGGCTTGCCACCCGGACGTCAAGTGGAGTTCCGGATTGACTTAGTTTTGGGGAGGCACCGATAGCTCATGCACCGTATCGTCTAGCGCCAACGGAAATGCAAGAAATGATGTCCCAACTTCAAGAGTTGCTAGAGAAGGGGTTTGTGAGGTCGAGCTCGTCTATGTGGCGAGCTTCGGTGCTCTTTGTGAAGAAGAAGGACGGGTCGATGTGTATGTACATCGATTACCGAGAGTTGAACAAGGTGACCATCAAGAACAAATATCCACTACCCCGAATAGATGACCTCTTTGATCAACTACAAGGGGCCGGATGTTTTTCCAAGATTGACCTTAGATCGTGTTACCATCAGGTGAGAGTTCAAGAAGAAGATGTTTCGAAGACGGCGTTTAGGAATCCGTATGGCCACTACGAGTTTCTAGTCATGCCTTTTGGATTGACGAATGTGCCGACAATATTTATGGACTTGATGAATCGGTTGTGTCGACCATTTTTGGACCGGTCGGTCATAGTGTTCATCGACGACATCTTGGTGTACCCTAAGGATGAAGAGGAGCACGAGCAACATTTGAGAGAGGTCTTGGAGGTGCTAAGGAAGGAGAAGATTTATGCCAAGTTCTCCAACTGTGAATTTAGGTTGCGAGAAGTTCAATTTCTCAGCCATGTGGTGCCTCGTGAAGGAGTGAAAGTAGATCCCACGAAGATCAAGGCGATGATGAACTGGGAGCCCCCGAAAAGCCCAACCGAGATCCGAAGCTTCTTGGGACTCGCCGGTTATTACCGAAGGTTCATTCAAGACTTTTCCAAGATTGCCTCATCGTTGACTGCATTGACTCAAAAGAATGCGAAGTTTGTTTGGACCTAGACTCAAGAGAAGGCTTTCCGTACCTTACAACGGAAATTATGTGAAGCTCCAATCTTGTCTCTACCCGAAGGGACAGAAGATTTTGTCGTCTACAGTGATGCATCCAAGATAGGATTGGGTTGTATCCTCATGCAAAGAGGTAAGGTGATAGCGTATGCGTAAAGATAATTGAAGGAGCACGAGAAGAATTACCCAACGTACGACCTTGAATTTGTGGCGGTCGTGTTTGCTTTAAAGTTGTGGTGGCACTACTTGTACGGCACCAAGTGCACCCTATACACCGACCACAAAAGTCTGAAGTATGTATTCGATCAGAAAGAGTTGAATATGCGGCAAAGTAGATGGTTAGAGCTATAGAAAGATTACGAATGCAAACTTCAATATCACCCGGGCAAAGCTAATGTTGTGGCGGACGCGTTAAGCCGGAAAGAGTATAGTGGAGCAGTGAAAACCTCTGTTGCAAGGATCGAGGTCATCTCAAACCTTATGGACAAGAAAAAGACCGCTCAAGTCGATGCGATTCTTGAAGCGAATCTCAAAGATGAATCGATGACGAAACAACACCTTAACTTGACGGAACACGGTAGAGGATTGAAACTCTTCCAAGGACGAGTTTGGGTACCTAAGTTGGGAGGATGCTGGGAGTTATTATTGGAGGAGTCGCACAAATCGAGATATTCTATTCACCCCGGAAACACAAAAATGTATAGGGTTCTGAAACTGATTTATTGGTGGCCGGTGACGAAACTCGATGTGGCGAGATACGTGGAGAAATGTCTTACTTGTTCGTTGGTAAAGGTCAAGCATCAACGACCGTATGGGACTTTGCAATCCTTGGAAATACCGGAGTGGAAGTGGGATCACATCACAATGGATTTCGTGACAAAGCTACCAAGGACGTTAAAGGGCCACGACACCATTTGGGTAGTAGTGGACCGATTGACGAAAAGCGCACACTTTTTGGCCATGAGGGAGACATTACCGTTGGATAAGCTGGCAAGACTCTACATTAACGAAGTGGTTTCGAGGCATGGAGTGCCACTATCCATTTTGTCCGATCGGGACAGTCGTTTCACCTCCCACTTCTGGAATGCATTCCAAAGAGAGTTGGGAACAAAGGTGAAGTTGAGCACGGCGTACCATCCTCAAATGGATGGACAAAGCGAACGGACAATTCAAACGTTCGAGGACATGTTACGATCGTGTGTCATTGATTTTGGGGGAAATTGGGACTCCCATCTTCCATTGGTGGAATTCGCCTACAACAATAGTTATCACTCGAGTTTGGGTATGGCACCGTTCGAGGCTTTATATGGGCGAAAATGTAGGACGCCAACTTGCTGGCTTGAAGCGGGCGAGAAACAATTCGCTGGACCGGAAATAGTACAAGAGACGTCGGACAAAGTCAAAGTCAAAGGGATACGGGAGCGTTTGAAGGCGGCTCAAGATCGCCAAAAGATTTACGCGGACAAAAAGCGGCGGCCGATGGAATTCCAAGTGGGCGACCGAGTAATGTTAAAAGTGTCGCCTTGGAAATGGATCATTAGATTCGGAAAGAGGGGAAAGCTTAGTCCTCGTTTTCTCGGGTCTTTTCCTATTATTGAGCGTGTAGGACTCCAAGCCTACAAGCTCGACTTACCGCCTGAGATGACTGGAATCCACCCTACATTCCACATCTGCTACCTACGAAAGTGTCTAGCGAAAGAAGAGAACGTCATTCCATTGTCCGAGATCCGAGTAGATAACAATCAATGTGTGGAAGAGCCATAATCCATTTTGGAAAGGGAGACGAAGAAGCTTCGCCATAAAGAGGTAATGATGGTGAAAGTACAATGGAAGCATCATCGGGGCGCAAACGTGATGTGGGAAGCGGAGGATGATATGAGGAGGCGGTATCCCCATCTTTTTTTAGTAGTGTGAGATTTCGGGGACGAAATCTATCTCTAGTGGGGGAGGATTCACTCCGTTCTTCGGTAATTAGTGTAGGGCGTCTCGTCACTCCTCTTTTCAAGTCTTCAATAACCTTATTTTGATTTAAGGAACCGTAGTTTGTTTATAAACTCTTATATATGCTATTGCTTGGTAAAGTTGTGACGCTAATACTCGCATGTGTAGTGGGTGTGTGAGTGGGTGTTTGTTATGCGTAAGAATGTGTGATTGAGAAAGTGTTACGCTCATGGGGGTGCACTTAGTGATCGTGAGGCGTTTACATTTTAGACTTTCACCCTCAATCTTGAGAAACTTTACCCCGAAAACTTGGTTAACCAAAAGAGTTGAGAAGAGATTCGGATTTGGGGATGTAAGTGATTTTGCGTGAACCAAACAACAGGTGGAGGGGTGTGGGCGACATTGCACATGGCAATGTCGTTGGGTCAATGTCGAAAGAGGGGGAGGAAGTTCTGGGTTTTGAGCAAAAATTTCCAGTGGGCAAAGGTCATAGTGCGACTATGCCCGACGACATTTCCTAGGGCATAGTCGCAGGGTCATGGGTCCTTGAGGTGTAACTCGTCTAGATATGGATAGGCACTAATGTTCCGTAAGACCTTGAGGTGTAACTCGACGGAGTAGGCAATAAGGGCATTAAATACGGTCTGAGGTTGTGATGTCGTTATGAAATGGGAACTAAGACTGTGGCATGAGGTGTAATCCATTAACATCATGGGTGACTCCACTCCCGTGTAAACGTCACCCCGATGGAAACGGGTCTCCCCCGTATTTCAAGGGTTATCTCTGGTATATTTGTGTTCAGGTACGAGATAATGATTGCGGTGGAAACAGTAATTGTGAGTCGATGGAGTTCGGTACCCAAATCTTACTTTATCTAAAATATGATGATATTGCTTATGAATTGCTTAACTTATGAAATCTCACTAGGCTTCGTCCTAACACTTGTTGTGGTTGTTTCTCCCTCACAGATCTTACTCGTGGAGGAATCTAGGATATTGGGCTTGTCAATCGGGCACGTAGGAGTCCTCGAAGTGCCGGTCTTTTTGAGGGAATTTTTGTGAAGAGAGTATATAGTGAACTCGCAACACCCATTTTAATCTAGATTCGAACCAATTCTAGATTAAGTAGGTGGTTGTAATGTTGATGTCCCATTCTTTGTTGCAAAACTTTATAGTGCAAACTAACCCTCTTGTTATGGGTTTTTAGTTGTCTTGAGTTTTGGACTTCACTCTTTTGGAGTTTAATATTTACAGGATATTTAGGCCTTCGTATTTTAGACGTCATATTGCTGGATTTTCGAATTTTTTTTATTGTCGAATTTTTAGAGTGTTACATTGGCCATGCGGGAGACCCTACCGATGAACAAGTTGGCCAAACTCTATATAGATGAAGTGGTCTCGAGGCACGAAGTGCCACTTTCTATCGTATCCGACCGGGATAGCCGTTTCACCTCTCACTTTTGGGATATTTTACAAAAGGAGTTGGCACTAGAATCAAACTGGGTACCGCATATCACCCGCAGACAGACGGACAGAGCGAGAGGACCATCCAAACCCTTGAGGACATGCTGAGGTCCTGTGTCATTGATTTCGTGGGAAGTTGGGATTCGCATCTTCCGTTAGTGGAATTCGCCTACAACAACAGTTACCACTCGAGCATTGGTATGGTGCCGTTCGAGGCATTGTACGGAAGAAAGTGTAGGACGCCCGTGTGTTGGCTAGAAGCGGGAGAGAAATAGTTTACGGGACCGGAGATCGTGCAAGAAACAACCGACAAGGTGAAAAACATTAGAGAGCAATTGAAAGCGGCCCAAGACCGTCAGAAGAGCTTCGCAGACAAAAAGAGAAGGTCGGTCGAGTTTCAAGTGGGAGAGCGGGTAATGTTAAAGGTATCACCGTATAAAGGGATAATAAGGTTCGGGAAACGTGGGAAACTCAGTCCTCTTTTCCTTGGACCTTTCACCATCATGGAGCGTATTGGACTTCAAGCCTACAAGTTGGATCTTCCGCCCGAGATGGACGGGATTCACCCCACCTTTCACGTATGCTACTTGAGAAGGTGTCTAGCCGAAAAGGAGAGTATCATTCCCTTGTCCGAGATTTGGGTGGACAATGACCGGTGAGTGGAAGATCCTGAGTCTATCCTAGAAAGGAAGACGAAGAGACTACGACACAAGGAAGTGGTTATGGTGAAGATTCAATGGAAACACCACCGAGGAACTAATGTGACTTGGGAGTCGGAGGAAGACATGAAGAGGTGCTATCCACACTTATTTGTCTAGTTGATATTTCGAGGACGAAATCCATTCTAAGGGGTGGAGGATTGTAACACCCTGGATTTTGGACTATTGATTAATTCGAATTTCTAATTTCATTTATTTTGCTCATTTGAAGTCACCAAAGTTTAGTCGTGAATTCGGAATCGGTGTAAGTCAAATTTTAGGAGGAAAAGCACACTCGGCGAGAGTTCCATGGTCACTCTCACGGTGGCATAGTCGCCGAAGGCAAAGAGCCTATGGTACGAATTTGGCGAGAGTGCCCGGCGAGAGTGCCCCTGCCAGGGGCACTCTCGCGGTGTCACAATCGCGGAGGTATTTTGGGCGCTCGGGCCGAAGTCGCGGTACAAGCCCGACGAGAGTGACCGGCGAGAGTGACGTCACTCTCGCGATGTCACAAATCACAATCGCCGACGGGGAAAAAGGCATTAAATGCCTGATTTCAAGATGTGAACTCATTTATCTGATTTTGGGGATTCTAGGGCAGCCGATTTTTCTCTCTCTTCTAGGTAAGAATTCTCCATCCCAAACTCCATCTCTATTACATTTAACCCTCACTAAAATCTTGGTTGGGTGTATTAAATGCTAACCTAGGGTTCCTCTCACTTGGTGATCTAGCTCTAAAGTCTTTGAGGTCCAAGGTTTTCTCATCATCTACATTCTCAACTCCAACCTTCTAGGGTTTTGTCTATTGAATCTCTAGGTAAGTTTTCTTAACTTATATTTACCCATACTTACTCCATTACTTGTTTATGTGAAATCTATGATATGTTATATGATAATCTAAAACTAGGGTTTTGCATATTCCTCATGTATAAGACTTTTGGGGTTGGTGGGAGTATTTAAACTTCTTGAGAGGTTCATTTATGCATGTTATATGGAAGAAAACTAAATTATGATGAAGAACCACTCCTCTACATGTTAAAATTAATTACAAGTATTCTTATCAGCAGTTGGGGTTATTTCATCGGTTTAAGGTTATTATGTGGTCAAATGAGCAGGGCGATATGGTGATGAATATGTAACGAGCTTGATTATATTATTTGCAAGGAATGTACTTTGCATGAAAGTTGTCAACCGTATTTGTTCGTGATCTAAATGGGGAGTTTTATATCTACTTTCTTGTGCACGAGGATTTAGATAGCATGCTTATTGTTGATATATTTGTTGGCCGTTGGGCACTAGCGGGTAGACAATAGGGGGCGTAAGTCCCTGAGTTGGAACTCGGCTAGATTGGATAGGCACCCTTGTCTGTAAGTCCTTGAGGTGTAACTCGACGTAGTAAGCGCTAGAGGCATAAACGATTTGAGGATTGTGATGTCTGGTATGGCATGGGAACTAGAACCGGGATTTGTGGTGAAATCCAATAACATCACGGGTGACCCCATTCACATGTTCTCGTCACCTAAGATGGTAACGGGTCTCCCCCGTCTTTCAAAAGTTATCTCTGTTATATTTGTACAGGAAAGAAATATTGCCCCGATCGGGGATATTAGCTTGCTTTAAATCCATGGGTCTTCCAGTAACAATTAATTATAACGTCCATGCTTACTTTATAAACTGTTAACGCCTGTTACCCTTTAGACTTTGGCCTAACACTTGTGTTCGTGTTTATTGGCTCGCAGGTTCTGCTAGTGGTGCGAATAGGGCACATTGATTCGTCGGGAGCGCACCTAGGACCTTCCATGGACCAGGCATTTTTGGGATTTTGACGGAGAGCATTTTGAAGTCATAGCGACACCCATCTTAATCTAGTTATAAATGATTCTAGATTAAATAGGTTGTCATGTATATGCCTTAATTGTTCTGCTACTTCATGAAGAAGAACTACCCCAACTTTATTGGGTTTTAGTCGTCATGTTGCAGGTTTTAAATCATCATATGTTAGACGATATTTTGCCGAAATTTTAAGTTTTATTTTACCCAATTTTTAGGGTGTTACATAACAATATATATATATATATATATATATATATATATATATATATATATATAGGGCCCTTCTTTTGTTAACCAAGGATTTTGTGTTAACTTTGTTAACTAATCTAGACCCTTAATCTTGAAAATTAATGGTTGTGATTAAAACAGTTTTTTAAATTAAAAAAAAGGGAAAAAATTGGTTCAAATTTGATGTTCCTACATGAACAAGGGTAAAAAGGTAAAATTGTATTTGTTGATAATCAAGGAAAGGTATCAAATCCCAAAATATTCGGGATCACGTCTTCTACTCTCTATGGTGTTGGCGTAATTTACTATGTGCATATATGCACGATTATTGGTGTGCATATATGAAGATTGGATGTCCATTAATGTGTATAAATGCACTTTGTGAATGGTGGGTTTATTGTTCATATATATGAATGCTTTTGACGGGTGGGTTAGGGTTTATTGTTCATATAAGAAACAAAAGATTTTTGTTTACTGTTTAGAATTTGAATATTAAAAAAATAAGGAGTTGCATATGTACTTTGCTATGTGCATATATGCGCGATTATTGGTGTACATATATGAAGACTGGATATCCATTAATGTGCATAAATGCACTTTGTGAATGGTGGGTTTATTGTTCATATATGTGAATGTTTTTGAAGAGTTGATTAGGGTTTATTGTTCATATAAGAAACATAAGATTTTTGTTTACTGTTTAGAATTTGAATATAAGAAAATTAAGGAGCTGTATATGTAATTTGCTATGTGCATATATGCACGATTATTGGTGTGTATATATGAAGACTGGATGTCCATTAATGTGCATAAATGCACTTGGTGATTGCATAAATATGAGACGATTATTGAACACAGTGAATGAATGAAAATTAAAAAAAAAAATCAAAGTTATGATAAGAAGATTAGGATAAAAAATTAAAAAAACAATTCAATTCCATAATTATCTCAAATCCCATAAATATCTCATAATGTGATTATGATATAATATAATATTAATTAAATTTAAAATTCCTAATTCCTAATTTACCCTTGCTAAAAAACGGTTACATTTACTAAACCGAAAAAATCCTTGAAATCCTATTGGTCTAAAATGGTTAACAAAGTTAACACAAAATCTTTGGTTAACAAAAGAAGGGGACCCTATATATATATATATATATATATATATATATATATATATATATATATATATATATATATATATATATGAACCACAGGAGAAAATTGCAGGCTCCATCTCCGGTAGTCCACCGCACGCCTCTATCTTCGGCAATCCACCTCACGCCTTCTACCTCCTGTAACCTTTGATCGGTCACCACAAGCAAACCCCTTTCTCCTCACCATCAATTAGGTTGGTTTCTTCCTATCTTTTTAAGTTGCTGGTTTTGGTGATTAGGTTTCAGATCGAGTGACCCCCACCATCTATTCCACCGGGATCCCTACCACTTGTGGTAATAAATTCCATCTCCAGCAACGATTTTTGGTGATATAATGGCGATGGTTAGGGGAATGGAGGGAAAGGAGGGGAGGGATTTACCAGAAAGCGTGAAGGGGTCGAAACATGGATCGAACCCCACACAACCTGGGGGATGGGAGCAAAATCCTTCTATGTCAACGTCATGGCGTTGTGTCGTTGGAGATGGGGCGGGGCGCTAAAGTGGACGATGTTGGGAGGGGGACAGGGGAAATGAGTTAATTAGTTCATATGTGAATCACAAAGGTTCATATATGAATCCGTTAATTAGTTAAACTGATTCACATATGAACCTACAGTTAATTAGTTCATATGTGAATTAGTTAATTAGTACATATATTAATCACAAAGGTTCATATATGAATCAGTTAAAAAAGTTCATATGTGAATTACTCTGGTTCATATATGAACATATAATTCATATGTGAATCATACAGGTTCATATATGAACTCATCCCCTGTATTTGTAAAAATTACGAAACTGTCCTTCTATTTTTGGAATAGCCGCAACTTTTGACCGGTCAAAGCCGCAATTATTGACTAGTCAAAGACGCAATATTTCACCAGTCAAATCCGATTTTGACCGAATGAAAGACTAGGATTATTTCTTTATTTCTCATGTATTTAGCATTTCTCAAATAAATAAATATATATATATATATATATATGGGGTCTAATCAAATGAGAACTGTTTAGTTTGTGATAACTTTGAGATCCAATGTGAGTCACATATTGAATGTAATTAATTTTATTTTTTCATTAACATGGAAGGGTAAATTGGTAATATCTTTTTTTATAACTAAGGAATCTTTGAATAATGGAATGTTTTAAATGTCTTCCTAAAAATAAGTTGTTGGTTTAATTTTATTCTATTTTTTAAAATATATTATTAGTTAATCACAGTGTAACACAATGTAATTTGAGTGTATCACAATGGTAATCAAAGTGTAACACAACGTTAATCACAGTGTAACACAATGTATTGAACTGGAAAACGACACATACCATCCTTGTTCGTTAAGAACCGCACAATCTGCTACTTTTGTTCTTGTTCGAAAGCTTTTGCAAACCTTTTGCAGCTTTGTGGCTGCATCATATTTTGGGCTCCCTGGATCAAAATCGTCTAACACATTGTTAGATCTGGGAAAACTTTAAAGCTAACAGATCCTTCAATGGTAGATCACTGGGTCTTCTACTTCTCGACAACTGTGATAACGAAAAATTCTGTAAGAAAAAGGGAATCTAAAAATTTATAGTCGATAAACAAGGAGATTCATTAAATCGTGATATGAAGAATCGAGAGATGGAGATGAGAGATATGCAGGTAAGACATAAAATAGTAGTTTGGTAAATATACAAAACGTAAAATAGAAATGAAGATGAAGAAGAAAGAAACACTCAATTGAATTGAAGGCGATAACATACCTGGTAACAACATGTAAGAGAGGGAGCATCTTTACAGGTTTGGGGGGAATGAATCGGTCATGGGATGGGTTTGAGATATATAAATTTCAAATTTCAAATTGGTTTAAATTCAAAATTCAAATTGATTGGGGGAAGAGAGTTGGATATGGAAGAAGAATGGCTGGTACAGTCCTTTTAGGAGCAGCTAACCAAAACGTGAAAAGACAGGTATATGCAATAGAAGACAAGAAAAACTTTATGAGAATTCATATGATGCATTAGATACTTGTACACTAAGTTTAATAAGTTGTAATTAAGACTTTTAAGACTTTTATGCTTTAGAATGTAGTACTCTATGCTTTACAATTTGTATTTAAGACTTTTGGTAAATCTCAATTATAAGGTAGTATAGATATATATGTTGAGTAAATTGCAAATTTGATCCTTGTGGTTTGTTGTTTTTAAAAGGAAATTAAAGTAAAATATAGAAAGACCAAAATACCCCCTTATTTAACGGATGAAAACTAACAGGCGTTAGACAGAGGGACCAAAACCAAACACTTTTACATCCGAGGATTTTCTTGCAATAAAAATTTAGTAGGGACCTAAACCAAGAAAAGCAACAAACCATAGGGACCAAATTTGCAATTTACTCTATATATTATAGTTCGTACATATTAGATACACATGAAAATTAAAAAAGAATAGGTATATGCATTAATTTCACTTCTGTATTTGTAAATTAGTGTTACAAGATTTATTAGCATGTAAGTCGCAAACAGGGTCGTTCCTGATATTTTGGAGGCCCTGTGTGAAAAATAAGATGAGTTCTTAATTTTTTTTATTTAAATTATTTATTAAATTATTTTTACGACATGCCAACGTTTATTTGATAAAAAATCGACGAATAACTCCTATTTGACTTTGAACAAATTGTTTATCTTTTCTTCTTTTTGATACTAAATTTTAATTTTTATTGTTATTATGTTAATGTGGATTCAAAATTTAAAGTTTCTTTTAAATGTTAGTGTTTTTTAAATTTCATAACCCCTCCTACAATTTGTCCGGAAGAGAGGTATATTGTAAAGAATAACATGTATGTGAGTGAAAGATGGTGTATGAATAACAATCCTCTTTATATAAAAATAATCAATCATTATGATAATTACGAAAACACATATCAACAAGAGCCTTTTATTAATCTATCATCATTAAAATTTTAAAAACACTATACTAAAAATTAAAAATGTTCTAAAAAACATATAAAGAAAAAATCAATAAATGTTAAAACAACTCTAAGTTCAATTAAATATTCAAAGAAAATTATAAAATATATCATTACAAAAACATTAAACAATCAAAGTTATTCTAAACATCTCTAACAGTTATTCTTAATTTTTCTAAAATAGATAATCTCAAAGGAAAAAAAATAAATTCAACTCAAAAAGTTATTCTATTTTAGTAATTTTGATATTAGTTATATTATTAAAATCATAACATATTTAACCTTATCTTTCTGTTAAAAAATAAGTTTTAAAAGTCTTTATTTTTTATATTTTCTTCTATTTTAACATACACTAAAAATTAAAAATAGTCTAGATTCTTAAAACAAGAAATTTCATAAAAAAAATCCAATGAAAATAAAATTAAAGAATAAAAATAAGAATTAATAATTTTCGAATTTGAACATGGAAAGTAAATTATAAGAACTTACTAAAAAAAATTATATAACTTAATTATCCAATTAATAAAAATTAAGGAAAAAAATTAAAAATGTATATATATTTAAGTTATCCTTAAAAAAGAATTAAAAAAATGGTTTAAAATTTGTATATTAATTAGTTCCAAGAAAAATTTATTATAAAAATAAAGCTAATTTAAAAAAAAGAACGCATCAAGAGATTCAAACTTGGGAGCTTCAAAACAGCCATCCCAACACCTTGCTATGAATCATTTTGGTTAACTATTTACCTTAATTAATTTATATAGTAATATTCATACAGGTAAAAAGTTAAAAATTATTCGGAGGCCTGTGCAATAGAACACATTGGAACACCCTAAGGAACGGGCCTGATGTGTACCAATATCCTGCAAACAACACTATGAAAATACTCTCAGGCACGTAGCTTAGTTGACAAAGGGGTGGAGCGACTTTGTCTAAATACAAGAAAGGTCTCGGTTCGATCCCCCCCCCCCCCTCCCCTCCCCCCTCTCTTTCCTCCAGGCTAGCCTCAGCTGTAGAGTGAGCCAAAAGATCCCCTAACATTGGTATCCTTGGAGGCAGGTTCCGTGTGGAACCGGTTGGGGCTGCATGTTATCAACCTTTTTTGCCCAAATAAAAACAAAATAATGCATATGTTCATATTCATTCATGCATATGCATGTCATATAACACTTTTTTATAGAACATATATCAGTTTTGTAAAGATAACACAAAAACTCGCCCAAAACACCAACTTTTGACCTGTTGAGCTTATAAATACCACTTGATCGTTACACATTGCCTTCCAAATTTTGATGCTGTAAACCAAATTAAAGACCATGCCTCTTATTATAAAAATCAACATTATCCCCTTTTCAATATATCCATTAAACAATTATCTTATGCCAAAATACCATAAAAATATAATAAACCTATAGTACAATAAAATCTCTAAAAGTTAGGGGACCAGAAATACCTAAAGGATCGTTGGATCTTTGTATCTTTTAAAGATGGCCTCGATATCTGTCATCACATCGGGTGGTAAGGGTCTCTCTGTCGTCAAGAAAGCATCAATATCCTCTTTTAGTTGTTCTAAGGACGTTGCACCGATGATTGTGCTTGTCATGAATGGACGGTCCCTCACAAATCCAAGTGCTAGTTCAACTGGACTCAGTCCATGTTTCTTTGCCATTTCAATATACTGTGCCGTTGCTTCCTGGCATACGAGAAAAGATAATTTTGACTTCAAGGAAAATGTTGCAATTTACCAAAGGGCCATTAGCCCACCAACCTCCATGGAGGTCAAGGATTCAAACCTACCCAAGGTGAGGAGTCAGGAGTGTGTTAGTTTTGCCGTGTACATATAGGTGGAGATTCAAACGGGAACACCACCATTTTACGAAAATGCGAGAACACTCATATTATATGTGATACCGTAGTTCATCACATGTGAGGCTGTATGAGGGCGAAATACTATGTGCACGACTTTGCTTGCGACCTAGCCAAGGTCGCATGTGTTCTCGTAAAATGGTACATTCTCGTTTGAACCCTTCCGTGTATATATATATATATATATATATATATATATATAACATAGGGACATAATCAAATGAAAACCCCATATATTATGAGAACCATGAGAACTTGTACTTTAAGGTACTGTTTTTTTCTACCAAATGCTAGGATTTAAGATTAACATATACTTGTTTCACGATGTACTTGTTTCATAAGTATCTTATTCACATACATCATACTCCCAAAAAAGAAAGTGCCGCAATTTTCATGGAGGGAGGTACATGAGCTGCACGGGGGTAAAAAGTTTAAGACCCTAATTGCAGAAAATATATTTTTTTCACGGATACACTCTATTCCGTTGGGGGTAAAGGAAACATCTGCATACATGTTACCCTACTCCGTGTGGGATTTATTGGGTTCGTTTTGGTTTGGTTTAAGTATTTGATTTAGGTGATAGTTAAATAAAGACAAGACAGTATAAGGGTTAGGGTGGTTATGAAATAGTACCTTGGCAATGGATTTATTATATCTTTCCATGTATCCAGGGAATAACTGAAGCCTACCCCTTTTGGCAGCTTCAGACTCTAAATCCAAATACTTGCCACTTAATGATCCACCAGCCAGGGGAGAATAACAAAGTAACCCCACATTGCAGTTCTTTGGGTGACATACTTCAACAAGATCAACTACAAAAATCAAAACAACACATCAATTTTTGGAAAAAAATTTAAACATTTCAAGTTACAAACTCTGCACTTGTCCATGGTCACACCAGATTTTCTATATCCATGGCCATGATAAATATAAAGCTGTCGTCAACAAACTTGATCAAATGGCTAAACAAACAAGAGTCTGAAACTTCATTTGTTTCAATTGTTTTTTAAGAAAGTGCGTTCTAATTTTTTGCTTTCAGTACGAGTATTCTTCAACTTATTTGTTGATTTTTTAGGTTAAGGAGATGACCATAAAAAGCTGGTGGTGAAGACGGTGAAGAAGAAAAGAAGATAATAGAATTTCACCATTTTACATCTTAAAATGGCACATACCAACTCAACAAACGTTTTTAAGGAGCCTCAAATCTTGGTATTTTTATACGAAACTTTGTCCAGTGTAGAGATCATTTCAAGCATACCCACAAAATGAAAAGTAATCAAGGCAATCACAAGCTAAGCAATCAAAAGTTCACAAAGTAATACATATTTCACCTTCTAGTGGTAGATGATAACATGATAAGAGAACTTACCTTCAAACTTGCATCTTACTAGCAGACTGTAACTGTTCTGAATGCTGACGATCTTCGGCAGTCCTTCAGCTTTTGCAGCATGAACGAATTCCATGACTCCATATGAAGTTTCATTTGAAACCCCAATGTAGCGTACCTAAGCACGAAACAGAGTTTTTTATATGAGCAAGTTTTCACATGTACTTCTGTTGGCATTCTTATAAATAGCAGGAGAAGAACGTATTCCATGTCATCAGTCCTAATCTTTATCTATTCTATCTTCTTTTCCAGCATAATTTGCAGTGTCTATTCCATAAACTGTCTTATTCACTCTTAATAATAATAATAATAATAATAATAATAATAATAATAATAAAGAACAGTCAGACTGTGGCCCACATAGGAACGCCATTATTTTACCCCTCATACGCTACACTTGGTGTTTTTGCAGAGTTTGCATTTGACTAACAAAGTTAAGAGAGTGAGATACTTGAATGCAATGAAATATGTAGTGCGGGACTAAGGACAAAGAATACGGAATTATTTCTCAAAGGATGAAACCTGCAGATTTGACACAGACTGATTTCTGGAATTCAATCTAACTATATCTTCAAGTCCAACATCCATAATCACCTTGCTAAGTCAAACCCTTCTACTTTATATATCATCCAAGATGTTTAAAAGCTAACCATTTCCATAAAACAAGGGTGATGTTCACAATTCAGAGAACATGAATGGTGAATTTCAATATTATTAGTGCTTGTTTACTCTAGAAGACCAACCATGAAATGGTAGAGCGATGTTTAATGTCAAAGCATGATCGGTAAATGAGTGAATCTGGTTAAGATGATCATTTAAAATGTAGATAATCCATAAAACAGTTAGTTACTAAAAAACCCCAACTTATAACTTAGATGTAAAAGTGTACTGAACTGAGAATGAAATAGCACACATGAGAAAAGGAAGTATTCTCCACAGGGTTGTTACTTCGAGAAACTAAACAAGAGTTTCAATGTTAGAAATTTTTATAATCATCAATATATATATATATGTATGTATGTATATCATGGCAATTTTTTTGGGTTGGAAGACGTCAATGATGGTTGTAGAAATTCGATATCCAAACAATGAAAGTGGATAGCAAAGGGCTATAAATGAAATACATCATTACCTTTCCTTCGTCAATAAGTTCTTGGAAGGCCCTGAGCTGTTCAATAAATGGCACACTTTGCCTCCATTTTGAAGGATCATAAAAGAACTCGCCAAACAAAGCCACGTAGCGATCCGGCCTGGGGAGGAATTAGGGAAAAAGTGTTAGCTAATAGCTATATATGATTTCTGAGTTGTACCAGAGTATGTGATGGTATTTCCCTAATTAAGTAGCTCTATATTTAGAAGATTAGTAGTGGATAGTTTTCAAGCTTGATTTGATTATAGTTCCCGAATCCCAAATATTGAATTAAACATCTTTGGGAGAGACAACTCAAAAGTACGACAATTGTTGCATTTTTAATTCTTGTTATTGGGTTTCAATAAAATATCTTTGGTTCCTGTTGTTGGTCATGTGTTATAATATCAAGGATATTGGAGAAAGATCATGTCATGCTCAAAATAGCATGTATGTCTTATCAATAAGATCTATTGCTGGTAAATTGTTGTAGGTATCAATTAGTAGTCAACTTATATGTTTGGTGAAGCAAAGTAAGCTTTTTCTGGAGGCATCAAAAGTTTGGCTCATGGTAAGATTTGAACAAAATGGCACGATATACTTGTATTCTAAGAAGTGTTTAGAGTACCAATATGGCGGTAGACCCAAAAAAATCATGAACTAGACACATACTAAACGTTGATATACTGTATCTATTAACACTCCTCGTTGAAGCATACATTAAAACATACCATTCACCTCTATTAATGAGGCTGGGGTATAAGGCACTCATCATTAGACATAACTTTGCCAAAGCATTAAATGTTGTAAGCCTGTGATTAAGTATACGTATTCCACAAGACATAAGAAATAATGGCAGGGGCTGTTTGGTAATTTCCAGAAAGGTGTTAATATTCTGTTAGTGGAGGTTAAGTCCATAGGACCTAGTATAAATACAGGTTGGGGCAGTAGGTGAAGTCGTTACCCCAAAAACTGCCTTTCGCACCCACGAAGGCCACTACGAATTTTTGGTTATGCCTTTTGGCTCGGCCAATGCACCTGCCACGTTCCAATTGCTAATGAACAATGTGTTTCGACCCTACTTACGTAAGTATGTATTGGTTTTTTTTTTGACGATATTCTTGTATATAGCCCCAATGAGAATGAACATGTCAAGCATTTAACCTCAGTCCTGAGGTTGCTGGACACCCATAAATTGTATGCTAATTTTAAAAAATGTGAGTTCGGTAAAGGGGAAGTGGCTTACCAGGTCATGTCATATCAGCTCAAGGAGTAGCCGTCGACAGTAGTAAAATCCAAGCCATGCAGGACTGGCCACAACCACAAAATCTTAAGGAGTTACGAGGGTTCTTGGGGCTGACAGGTTATTACCGTAAATTTGTGGCGAATTACGCACAGATTGCCCAACCCTTAACAGATCAATTACGCAAGGATAGTTATGGATGGTCTCAACAGGTCACTCAAGCCTTCGAATGCTTAAAACAAGCCATGATGACCGGCCCGGTGTTGGCCATGCCTGATTTCTCGGTTCCCTTCTGCATGGAAACTGATGCTTGAGGTTATGGGGTAGGGGCTGTTTTGATGCAAAACAACAAACCGATTGCGTTTTTTAGCAGGATCTTGGGGACTCGAGCACGACTTAAGTCGGTCTATGAAAAGGAGTTGATGGCAATCTGTTTAGCTGTCCAAAAGTGGAAACATTATCTTTTGGATGGATGTTTCACCATTTACACGGACCAACAAAGCCTAAGGTATATCATGCAACAACGGGAAATTGGGGCGGACTACCAACGATGGGTGAGCAAATTGATGGGTTTTAATTTTGAAACACACTATAAGCAAGGGGCTGCTAACCGCGTGGCGGATGCCTTGTCACGAAAAGTGACAGGGGAGGTGGAACTAGGAACATTGATCACTTCCAGTCAGGTTGATTAGCGACAACTACAATCCGAAGTCGACGCAGATCCTCTACTCTCGCAGATTAAAAAGGATATCGTACAAAATGGGAAAACACATGTGGGATTTACAGTTGTGGATGGCCAGGGTTCGGTATAAAAATCGTTTTATGATTCCAAAAACATCTACTTTTGTGCAGAAATTGTTGGCAGAATACCATGATTCCTCAGTAGGTGGTCATTCGAGTGATCCCAAAACTTACTTACGGTTGGCTAACGATTGGTTTTGGTCGGGAATGCGGAAGGATGTGGCCACATATGTTCAAGCTTGTGGAGTGTGCCAACAAAACAAACATTCTACTCAACAACCAACAAGTACTTCAGCCTCTCCCTCTTCCTTCCCAAGTCTGGGACGAGGTCACCATGGACTTTATTGAAGGTCTCCCACCGTCTAAAGTTTTTAACACGATCCTAGTAGTCGTTGATCGACTTTCAAAGTATGCACATTTTCTTCGCTTAAAGCATCCCTTCACCGCTTTGTCGGTAGCAACACTTTTCATTTCGGAGGTAGTTCGATTGCACGGATTTCCTACAGCTATTGTCTCAGATCGAGACCACATTTTCATGAGTCTTTTTTGGAAAGAGTTGTTTCGCTTGCAAGGGACGGTCCTCAAGAGAAGCACCGTGTACCACCCGCAAACCAATGGCCAATCGGAGGTAGTCAACAAGTGCTTGGAAACGTATCTCCGTTGTTTTGTGTCTGGACAGCCTCGAGCTTGGGCTCAATGGATACACTGGGCAGAATTTTGGTACAATACTTCGCCTCATTTAGCTACTCAAATAAGTCATTTCAAAGCTTTGTATGGTCGAGATGCTCCAATAATCACGAGAGTGGGTCAGGGGCAAACTCCCGTGGATAGCTTGGAGTCCTTGCTAAAAGAACGTGATGCAATTTTGGATGAGTTAAGAGTTAACCTCATCCGAGCCCAACAAAAAATGAAGATAAATGCTAATGTTAAACGTAGAGAAGAGAGCTTTGTTGTGGGTGATCAAGTATATCTCAAATTGCAACCATACCGGCAGCAATCCTTAGCAAAACGCCCTTTTGAAAAACTATCCCCTTGCTTTTATGGAACTTTTACGATTGTTGAGCGCATTGGGACGGTAGCATACAAGTTGGAATTGCCCTCTACAAGCAAAATCCATCTGGTGTTTCACGTATCCCAACTCAAACGCGCAATTGGAAACTGCATAGTGGCACCCACCTTACCCGAGCAACTGTCTCCTGACATGGAACTCATGGTGGAACAAGAGACATTGCTGGATGTTCGCACCAAGGTTCACGGCCAGACCACCAAGACTGAAGTTATGTTGAAATGGACTCTCTTACCAGCCTTTGAAGCGACCTGGGAGGACTTTGATGCTATTCGCACTTGATTTCCTGAATTCCACCTCGAGAACAAGGTGAGACTTTGGGCGGCCGGTAATGTAACGACTTCACCTACTACCCCTATTTTAATGACGTATGCAAGGCGCCACCCCAAGGGCAGAAAGGGTATTGCACAAAAAGACTGTTAGTACGGAGGTGAGGTGGCAGAATCTGTTACAAGGGACGGAGAATAAATAGAAGGAGAGGAGGTGGGAAAGAGGAGAGTATTTTCATGAAGTTTTTCTGGGAGTGACCTAAGCCACTCGAATGCTTAGACGAGCCATAGTTGTTGATTGAGCAGTCCACGTTTTCTTTTTATTATTCTGTTCTTGATTTCATATCGTTTTCTGAGTAATAGACAGTTTCCATTTCTTCAGTTTATTTCAGAGGGTCAGGAAGGAGGCCATGAAGATATTGAGTGAACTACCATTCTGGTAGATTGGGGAACAGACTTCAGCCTCTCAAAAGCTGAAGAACCATTTGTAATCATTGTTTTAGCCATTGAAATAAGAAATCAGTCTCGGTTCGCACCAAAATGTCAAGAACCGTGAATAGAGACTCATGCCTAGTGGTCATGCAAGACAAGAGAGAGTACAATTCCTAGCAATCAAGGATAAAAAATACTTTCAGAAGATCAAAAGGATTATTTAAGGATTCAGTACGTTCAAAATCCACATCACTCAAAATGAGAACTAGAATCTTGATGCCTTCTCGCAAAGTCATCATTTGCTAAAAATAATGATTTTGGGGAGGTTCTTTCCGAGCCGAAGATCATAGGGCTTTGGAAGTCGTTTGAGCCAACCAGGAACCAGTTATCGTGGATGACATCAAGACTTCCTTGATGTTAGTGATATACCCAAAAGTCATTGTCTATTTATCATGTTTCAGAGCTATGTTCTATGTTGTATGATGAACATGATATAACTTTGAAATATGATAATTAAGATGCCCCTAGTCAAGTATTACTTTAGACTAAGGTTGAAGTAGTACGGTCGAGACTAGCATATGCAGAAACTCATATAGTTGATATGGAGTTAACATATAGGTACAAGCCGGTAAACTTGTCTACCAGACAGGCCCGCCATAAGAACTCTATATGAGTTTTTATATGAGTAATATAAGTGTTTACCATGAGGTCATTGTATAATAACATCCTTTTAATCGATGATCTTGAACCTTATATGGGTTAAGTCGTACACTTTGATGTTGGATTTAAACATGTCGTAACTGAGCGGCAAAATAGTCATTGGATGAATGATAAAATCATTTAGTGAGACTTGCATTATTAAAGATAGGATTTGTCAATCCTGTATAACAAGAGTGATGCCTCGGGGCCCTTAATAGAATGGGATTGAAGAAATGCATGCATCACACATAGTTGTTATGTGATATTGGGATCTATTATTTGTTCAATCCATTCGGAGATCTAGGAAACTAGAGATTGAACCTGACGTGAATGAACTGAAGCACATAGGTAATGTAAGAATCAAACTCTTAATAGTCAAAGACAATGTTAACTCATCTAATCTTGAGGAGCATTGCCAACTAGGTGAACTCATGAAGATATTATTAGATGCAATATTAAACATTTTGATGTAACATTGGACTTATAAAACTTACCAATGAATTTGCAATAAATCGATATAATCAGTTTTAAGACGCTTCAAGCTTTTCTCCACACTTTCTTTGATGTTAGCAGCATCAACCCTTACAACTTCTGCATTATCTCGTATGTAGCTTGATCTTTCCGAGTAACCAGACACTTTAGTGGCCAATATAATCTGCAATATACCAATGCCCCAAAGTGGAAATGAAGGTCATGATCAGTTAATAGTTAAATGAATAAATAATGTGGTCTATTCAACTTGAGAGAGCATTAGTATTTGAACAAAAGAGCAAAATGGTTCCATTGTTTAATGCAACATATTAATGTAAATATTGATGGTTCTGAAAAGGTGATATTTACACATATACCAAATAAGTTAGCTTGCAAGAACACATTACATTTTTGGGATACATCTTTTAACTTCAAATAGATTTAAAAACACGAAATACACACCTAAACTAGATACATAAAAGAAACAAAAGAAAGGTCAAGAAGATTGTTGTAAGCATACAAAATGGATTACTTAGAATTATTCAACAAATAACTGAACTGTCTTCAAGTAGTGTCAGGCACAAAGTTCGGCAATTAATACAAACATACAGGGATATTATGCTATGATTTAATTCTCTTTACCTGTACTTTCAGTTTACATATATTATGCTATGATTTAATTGATCAACGGTGATACAAAGAGATTGTGACTAGATCAAAAAGAGGGAAAAGTACCTGATGACGAGGTTGAGATTTCAACCAGTTTCCGATATAAATATCTGTTAATCCTTGTGTCTCCTTCTTCATTGGAATCGGATACTTTGAGAAAAATGGAATAGAGGAACAAGAGAAATTAGAAGAGCTTGCAAAGGCAAATTATAGAACTATTGAATAAGGAGCCGTCATTAGTAATATGTCAAGTATACATGTATTGGTTGTCATTTTATTTATTTATTACCGCCATAATATGAAGTAGATGTGCAAATTCCTTCCTCCCCCAATCCTCCCAGCACATAACCAGGGTCAAATAGAGATCATCATTAGGCGCAAGAAAACTTTCAGGATACCTTTGATGTCATTCAGATACATATACTGCCTACTGCGCCTTATCCAGTAAAATATAGTTATATAATATATTTGTCTAATACCCTTTTTCAACGGGATGTACTACAATATTGTATTTTTGGAAAAAATAGAATGAACATAATATAATTTGGTCGAAAGTTCAAAAGGTAAAGAGAAGATTCAACAGCATGTAGAACCAAAGAACAATTATGTTGTTACTTCTTGTCATATAAATATGTTAAGTTGTATCAGATGGAATGCTATGCATTGATATATGGTTAATTGTCACAACCTGAGGCTTTCATTAGGTTTTAGTTTTGATTCGTGGATTGAAGGCTTTTTGTCCATTTAATTTTTTATTGTGTGTTGTTCTTGTGACATACACTTCCAACATGTTCCATTAAGTGTTAAGAGGAAGGTTCAAACAAGAACGCTAACTATTTAAGAAAACAAGAAAACAACAAATCATGTACAAAATCATATGTGATTTTACATTAACCCGAAAAAAACAGACGTGAGTGACTTTCGCTGCGATCTAAAGTCGCGGGCAAAGTCGCGTGAATCATATATGATTTTGCAGGTACTTGGTTGTTTTCTTGTTGTCTTAGAGTGCGTTTGGTATGCAGAACAGAGTGGAACAGAACAGGCTTGTCCCATGTTTGGCGTGACCATATGTGGGACACGCTAGAACTAAGTGGAACAAGCATGGGACACACTTGTCTCACTCCAACCCCCTGGAACTAAGTAGAACAACAATACTTTGACTAATATACCCTTTGTTAAAAACATAAAACATGTCTTCTCATCATCCACGCCTCCAAGCTACGGGTATGCAAAACCCGAATAGACCGAAATCTGAATCCGAACCGAAGAGAAGATGTTTTTGCAAAACTCGAATACCCCGAAATCCGATAATCCGAAACCCGACATTTGGGAGGATATCCGGGTTCGGATTGGGTTTTATCGTTGGCCACCCAACCACTGTTAAAAAACCCGAAATAACATTAATCTATATTTTAAATAATATATATATATATATCTAATTATTTTTTGAAAATCGTAAATTATAGTCTGTTGAAATATTTTATAAATTTTAAACTTGCTATCGATTTTATCAATCTTTCAATCGATTTTATCAATCTTTCAATCGATTGTATTCATCCTAAAAAACGATTGAATTTATATATAACTTTTGAATTATATAATACCCAAAACCGACCGACATCAATCCGAAACCCGACCAACCCAAACCCTAAACAACCTAAAATCCGAAACTTAAAATTTGGGTTTTGATTTCCATATCCAAAATCCAATCGTGATAAATTAGTTTTATGTTTTTGATAATCCATTGCACTATGTATTAGTGATATCAATTAGTTTTATGTGATGTAATCTATGATTTTTCATCTGGGGTAAATTCGTCATTTAACCGGTCTAGTCCTGTTCTGTCCAGTTTTGTCATGTCTTGCCAAACGCTGGACAACTGTCCTGTTCTGTTCCGTCCTGTTCTATCTTGTCTTGTCCTGTCTGCGTACCAAACGCACCCTTAAAAAGATATTGTTCTCGTATAAACCCACCTCTAAGTGTTAAAGTGTACAAACATCAAACAATGATCAACTGTCTACTCATAAGCTGGAAAGTTCAACAACTCACAACCCCTTAACGACAAAGAAAATGCAAAAGCTTAATTAAGACCTAGATGCAAACACATATATGAATCCAATGATCCATTTCACTGGTCAACTTTGGATGTATGAATTTCATTAAAAACATCTCAAACTGTCAAAAGACTTAAAACTCCAAGTTGACGGCCTATATTTCTCTCTAGCAGACACCACTCTCACAAATATCCTTTTATCAATCCTCCGTAACTTTTGATCTAGCTGATGGTGTCATTTATAATGGTAGAAAAAAAGATCGGAGATCATACTTATTGGAGTTTAGAAAGTCCATATGCGTTTGATCAAACAGTTGCTAGTGATTAGATATAACCCTATAGAAAAAGCAGGTGAAGGATCGTGTGAGAAGTTGAGTTAACGGTGAGAAGCGTAAGAAGTGGATCTGAACCCTTGATCTCTTTTAATCTCATGCCCTCCCATGAATTGCACTTTAGAAAGGAATTGATCTGGTGCATCTCGATGCATCTCACCCCAATGTGAATCCAATGGTTGATAACAACTTCTCACACTTCTCACCTTAACCTCAAAATTCTCACCGGAACCCAACCCAGAAAAAGCAAATATGTAAATGCATGATAAAGAAAGAGAATGTGAAATATTGGGAATAATTATCTCTTACTACTTCTGCAGTGTCCAAAGTATTAATGCCATTTTCGAAGGCATAGGAAAGTATTTCATGAGCTTCCTTCTCTGAGTTCTGTTCCCCAAATGTCATCTGGCATTTAGTAAGAAATAGCAATTATCAGAACTGATAAATCTGCTTTTATGAAAAAAGAAAATTGTTCCAATATAGATAAGCTGTACTTTAAAGAGTCAACTGTTTAGAAGGATAAGACCATAAAGATGGACAAAACAAGTTTAATTAAAGTAGTAGTTAACATAAAAACAGCTCAGAAGCAGTGAATAAGTCATTAATTCATGCAAATAAATTATTTTCACACCTTGCGAAAAACTAGCAGGCATGAAAAAAGGAACACAAGTTATCTGGGCTGCTCTACACTTAGAAATAAGCAGAGGAGCAGTACTATTGCATGCCTGTTCTTCCTTATTTGATCAGAAGTGGCACAAGAGCAAAAGGGCAAAAGAGAAAATGGGTTTTCCTTGGTTCTTGATATAAAACGTTGACCCACAAGTTAACAAACTTGGAACCAGCAATATAAGATAGAATAGGCAGCAATTATCCAGGTATAGGATTCTTAAATCAACCTAAAGCAAGTCCTTGACCATTAGAAAACTAAGAACCAAAGGAATACGAGAATTCATGATAAGTTCTTGAACTATGAATACTCTCACAAGGAATCACAACTCATACACTGAGTAAAACTAAAAACAAATGTGTATATATCTCTTGGATGATGATTTCAAGTACAAACAAGGCACCTGTTTATAGGTCTCAAAGGACTATAAATAGGAGCCTTTATAAGTATCAAAAAACTCAATTCACCGAATAAACCTCTGTACTCCTCGAAGTAGAGCTAAAGTCTACGTAAATCCTACCCTCCCTAGACCCTGCACAGTGTGTCCCAAACTGGGTCCGTTTGGTTTGGTTTTAGAAAGCCCTCTTTAATTCTATGACTTCAATTTTCAATCAACTTTAATTCCAGGATTAAAGATTTGTCTTTAATTCATGAATCTAGACATACGCCCTCTCGTTTTATATAACTTGTAAGAGTTTTGACCATCTAAACATTAAATTATGCTAAATTATTGGAGATGGGCTTTTCTAGAGTCTTATTGGACTTAAAATGACTTTAAACGAAAAGAAAAGGCTCAAATTGGGCTGCCAAAAATAATGTATCACAAAATACTTCTTTGGATTGACCCAAAATGTAGTAATCTTCAAGAAAAACGCTCCTTTTATTCTCCATCACTGCCCCATTGCTTGTCAATAGCTCCAATTGAAGTAATCAGGTGCATTACTTGAAATTCTTCCATGGATTTGGCTCCATTTTGAATTTCCCCATTAAGATCAACAAAGCTTCCTTGATTCATTTTGACCTGGATCTTGTAATTAGGCCATCTTGATTAAGGATCTTTGACTGGTTTAAGATTATGGTTGGATGGTCGTCCATCTGTAAAATTGCAAATAGCATCCAAAGAGAGGGGGGGGGGGGGGAGATAGGAATTTTCAAATTGGCAAACGCTAGGGATAGTAGGTGTTGAGATATACGAAATGTAAGGTATATTAAGGATGAGAATGAGGACATTTTAGTGAAGAACGAGGACATTAGGGAGAGATGGGGTAGCTATTTTAAGAGGTTCTTTTTAATGAATATCAGGAGAAAGAAGGGGGAGGAGAGCATTACAGGTTTGCAATCGTTTCACAACTGTAGTTTTTGTCGATGTATTACCAAAGAGGAAGTGAAAGATGCACTTAAGAAGATGGGTAAGGGCAAGGATGTATGTACCTTGTCTGATCCCCATTGAGGCATGGCAGTGTTTGTGGGAGATGGATGTGCATTGGCCGAGAAAGCTCTTTTTAATGTCAGCTTTAAATCAGCCAAAATGTCTGATGAGTGGAGACTTAATGTGGTAGTGCCACTATATAAGAACAAAGGAGATGTGTAGAACTGCGGTAATTATAGGGGTATTAGGCTTTTAAGTCATACCATGAAACTATGGGAGAGAATGTTTGAGTTTAGGGTGCGTCGCAATGTGTCGCGAGTCACAGGATATGATAACCAATTCGGGTTATGCCAGGGAGGTCTTCAATCAAAGCAATCCACCTTCTACGACGGCTCATTAAGAAATATAGAGCACGTAGAGATCTACATATGGTGTTCATTGATCTAGACAATGCCTAGGATAGTGTGCCTCGCTGTAGGATTTGGAGAAGCTTGGAGGATAAAGGGGTCCTGTGGATGTATGTTAGGGAAATCCAAGATATGTACGCTAGGACTTTGACTTAGGTCAGGACCCATTAGGTGAGACAAAATACTTCCCCGTAGAAATAAGTTTGCATTAGGGATCGACATTAAGCCTTTTCTTCTTTTGTCGTGATTTTGGATGAGATTATTGCGAGATATTTAGGATAGTGTTCCTTGGTGTATGTTATTAGCCAGGTTTGTGCATTAGTTGGTCTAAGATAGAATACTTATGGTGTAACTTTAACAAGGAACGTATTGACGAGGGTTTAGAAGTACGCATTTGGGAGCAAATCGTAGCCCAACAAATAGTTTGAAGTACTTAGGCTCAATCATTTATGGAAGGGGTGAGATAACAGATGAGGTTAAGCACCATATAAAGACCGGATGGCTAAAGTGGAGAGCAGCTATGGAGTCTTGTCCGATAAGAGGGTTCATTTTAAACTTTTCAAGGATAATTATACAAGGTAGCCAATAAGACCAACTATGTTGTATGGTTCTGAGTTTTGGGTTGTAAAGAAGGAACAAGTGAAGAAATTAGAAGTTGCGGAGATGAGGATGTTGAGATGGACATGTAGCTGAACCATGCTACACGTATGTAACACCCAAATTTTCGGTAATTGGGACAGGGTAGATTGAGGTGGTTTAGACATGTTCATTAAAGACAATTGTCAATGCGTGTAAGGAGAGTGGACAGTGTGACAGTGGAGGGGGTGAGGAGAAGAGGTAGGCCTAGGAGAACGTGGGACGACCAGCCGAGGATGGATATGGCAGCTTTAGGCATTTCCGAGGACATGACATCTGATAGGAGCTCGTGGAGGCACAAGATTAAAGTGGCCAATTTTTTAGTAGGATCATGTGGAGGGTGACGACAAGGGTTTTGTGAGGAGGGTAGAGATAAGACGAATAGACCTCGTACACTAGTTTCCATTGTTTTACGTGTTTTACGTAATTACATTTTCTGCTCACACACCTTTGTAGCATGTACACACCATTAAATCCCAATTATCTGATTTATTACCTATCTTTTTGCCTGCTTGCACACATTTTTGCATCGTACATGCACAAGCCGGAGGTCTTCTCGGAAACAACCTCTCGATCCTAGTGGTTGAGATAACTGTTTGCATACATCTACCCCTCTCAAGCCCTACTCTCCGGGTGGGACATACCGGTTCTTTTGGTTTATCCAAACTTTTTACTTCATGAGCATTCATTCTCCATATCATGCTCACATTACCAAGTTTTCACACAGAGATAAGATACTATATAGACAATGACGATTAACCAAGAAAAAAGAGTATCTAATTCAATAAGGAATGCTTATTTTTATGAGAGAATATTAAATAAAAGCAGTGGGTGGCATGTGGTTTCCAATACCAGCGCTTCCTCTAAATTAACATTTTAAATTGTACATCAATTGTATAAAGATGATGACATGTGATGATCACCAATAAATTTTATTAAGTTTCACAAAGAGCATGCTGGTCAATGGCCATAAATTTAGGTACAAGCATACATAAACATTGATAATACAGAAATCAAAATTCGTATAAGCCACAATTAGAAGAACAATAATAAAAAGGAAGGGAGAAAACAGAAAGCAAAATTTAGTGAAAAAGGAACTCACGGTGCCGAAAGTAATTTCACTGACTGTAAGGTCAGAATCCCCAACTTGATTATACTGCATTGCGCTTCGTTGTGGTGGTGCCATGGCGGTGATAGTGGAGGAGAAGTTGTTTTTGTTGAAGAAGTTCCTAAGGGGACATGGCAATTTGAAGTAGCAGGTGGAGGCATGGAGAGACGAAATGCGGTTGTTGTTGGTGAGAAGGGGGTGAGCTATAGTAGGTGAAGTAGATGAAGTCATTGGTATCCTTTTGGAGGATGGGTTTTCTTTTCAGTTGTGCAGATTAGTGGTTGCTTCTCTCCGCCATTGGACGTGTGTTAAGGAATTGGATGGATGGATATCGAAATGGCCGGCGTGGGATCGTTCTACGTGGATGTGATGTGAATGTGGCCTGTGGGTCGGTCGCCACAAAAACCAAAAATCCATCCCAAACGCCAAATTTGGGAGAGAAAAAAAGAATCGTATTTAAATTTCATATCCCGTCCTACATTCTGGATACGCATTGTTACACCCCGAGTTCTCGAAACTCATTTAACCGAGGAAAGGAAAGTGAGGAAAAGTAGACAAAAGTGAAAAAAACTTGTGTAGAATTGATAACTTTCCTCCCAAACGTGGGAGGAAAGGAAAGGAAAAAAAAAAAATTAAAACCATTTAAAAAAAATTACTGAAATTATTAAAATTACAAAACTACTCAATTTTTCATTATAAGAATATATTTTTACAAGGGTATATTTGTAAAATTGATATCTTTCCTTTCCTTTCTCTCCTGTTCAAGAACATGAAAAACTATTTCTTTTATTTTCCTTCCCTTTCCTTCCATTTCGAGAACACATATGAAAAAATTATTTTCCTTTCCTTTCTTTTCTCTCCCTTTCTTTTCCATCCATTTCTTTTCTTTTCTCTTCAGATTAGAGAACACATCGTTGTTGATTATCTTGAAATTTGAACTCCATTAAAATTAATTAAAAAAATGACATAAATATTGTTTCGGATGCCATTTACCTTTTAATCACTTCCTTTGCATCTTTTTTAAAATGTCACTAGATTCGCAAGTGGTTCTTTCGTGACTTGCATAAAGACGAACCTATTTTTTTTCTCTAAGTGGTGACACCATTTGCCTATAAGAAACAAATATAGAGATATTTTTCATAAAATCATCATCGATCTATTGGCTAGTTCATTAATTTTCATATGTGAGGTCTTGTGTTCAAGTCTTTTATTGCAAATGTTATTCAAAACCATAATAAACCTAAAATCAAAAGCTAAAAACTAAGAAAATGACACTAACATGATTCAAACTCAGATTTGGAGTGGAAGAAAAGTCTTGCAAACCAACTCTATCAAGGAAAACTTGTGTCCTCATTGTAGTTTCAAAATGTATATGGTGTTACACAACAAATGATACGGTGATACACAACAAATTTACATTACGAGGAAAGATACGGTGGCACGTGCCACCACTGGCACCACCTGGGTCCATCCCTAGACTTGCGGAGGTGATAAAAGACAAAAAATAAATCATTTTTCACCCAGGTCCACAAGTGGTACCTCGTTGACTTGAAGAGGTGCTAGTTGTGAGGCACAATATTTTAACTTTCAAAAGCATATAATGGAAAGAGCGATATGAGGGATCCGCTCCGAATTAATCCCTCCACCTACCAAGAATTAATCTTGGTAGGTGGTGGTTACCAATATTTTTCTATATAAACGTTTTGTGGAGACCATATGTATGCCACATCTCTTGCAAGTAAAAAACTCTTTGCAAGTTGATAGCTTCATGTACACATCAACTCCGCAAGACTCAAGAACTTGATCCTCTCAACGGCGGCTCAAATAAGTTTCCCCGATCCTTTGAACTTTTAAGATACAATAGTTAACATGTTATATCTTTTTTTTTTATCGATTTCATGTTTTATGGAATGAATCTGGGTGTTCATGGCTTGAATTTGTGTTTTATGGCATGAATATGTTCTTTTATGTCATGAATCTGTGTGTTTACCGATTTCATGTTTCACGTTTTATGATTGTTTTTGGATTGGAACATAGCCGGAGGCTGAAGAACGGTACGCAAGTTTTGGAATGTCCGTAAATTGCGGACTGTTCTTCAGCCTTCGGTTGTGTTCCGATCCAAAAATAAGTTACACTTTTGGTCTTGTAATTATTATAACTGTACATATTTGGTCCTTGTCCCCGTATTAGTGTTTTTCATATATATTAATATATTATTTATTTGAAATGTTTTTTATATAGAGTAATTTATGGATGTGGTCCCTGTATTTAGAGTAATTTACACTTTTGGTCTTTGTATTTAGAGAAATTACAGATTTGGTCCTTGTATTTAGACGTATGCTTTTATGTTTCTGATGATATATCGTTCTTAGAGTAAGTTACATATTTTTCCCCAGTAATTAGAATAAATTATTGATTTGGTCCCTATAGTTAGAGTAATTACAGATTTCCTTAAAACTTAGACTAATTTACAGACCCCGTATTTACTGTGGTGTAATTTATAGATTTATCCCTTTTTTAGAGTAGTTATAGCTTTGGTCCTTGTAGTTATATAAATTTACATATTTGGTCACTGTATTTCAGGTAATTACAAAATTTGTCCCTATATTTATAGTAATTTACATATTTGGACCATGTTTTTTTGAGTATTTAGAGCAATTACATATTTTATAGTAAGTTACATTTTTGGTCCCTATAGTTAGAGTAATTTAACAAAAGGTCCTCGTACTTAGACTATAATTAATAGTAAGTTAACTATCCTTAAACGTGTATAAAAATCCTGTCATCGTCAACTTTTCTTTACAGTCATGCGTTTCTAGCTCGTACCATTCATCTTCTTAAATGTGGGTGCCGAGACATATGATCCCTATGGAAACAGGTTCCAAACTCTCAAATCCTCTATAGTCCTCATCAGAGTCTCATTTACCACCAAATGACCCTAACGGCCAATAAATCTTACCTCGACCATCATCAGCAGACATACTCGGACAACATCCTCGTTCGAAAGTGGGTACTGTACTCGTAGTGCATCCTGATGGTAGCAAACATCTGTCTAGGTTAGATACCCTTAAGTAACCATAACAGATGTCTAGAAACACCCTATACATGAAACCGTGCCGACATGGCTTCCGCAGGGTCAGGTTGGGTCCAAATGGAGTCTTGTCAGAAGATAAAACTCCTCCTGCCCATAGCAAAGATAATGCTCACCAACATTAAACCATATCTCGTCATCCCGTTCATTCTTAGGGAACACTTGCTTGTAAAAACACATGGATGAACAGTGGTAGTAATGTCCAACCATATATCAAAATAGGTCGACCTAAACAAGGCCCGCCTCTCAGGATAAACTTGGTCAAGATATTTGTAGCAATAGATATCCGACTCTTCATTGTCAACGAAGCCTTATAAAAAACATTTTGCATAATAATTTAATTGTTATGGTTATTGGATATCATAAATATCTAAATATTTGAACATATTTATATACAAGGACAAAATCTATAAATTTATACATTTTACATGGATTTCCGTTTTTTTAAAAACAATTTACTTATATATGGGTTGGGATTCTAATTCACAGATATGGATTTTGGAGACATTTCCTCTCGTCAGTTTGTATTACAGTCATGGTGACAAAATACCTAGGGCAGTGAAGACTCAAGCCATGGTTTGGGTCCATTGCATGGATTTCATTGATGTGTCGACAATAAGTTCTTTTTGTTGAATTTAAGTACTTATAAATTTTAATTAAGTTAATCGTGAAATATTAATGTGATATGTTTGAATATATCTAATACATCCAAATTTGTCTTGAGTCGATGATAGTCGAGTTTGTCTTCATCGACTACCAGATTCTTTTAGACTACCCACATTTGTGGTGTTGGAGATGGATCCTTTACCCGAGTATGACTGATTTGTCCACACTGAGAAAAAATTTTCTGTATGGTACCCTCACCATGAGATGGACGATGATCTTCATTATTCGGTCTACCGACTTGTCTTTTAGTTATCAGTAGTGGATAAACGGTTATAAGTGGGTAGTCTAGAACCACCAATATTTCAGAAAGGCTAGTCAGAACTACAACATCTCGGTATGTTGCTCGAAAACTATTTGATGTGAAGTAAGACAGTCCAAATGGATGCAATATGTACACCGTAGAACTCGTACAACGACGATTGCATGGCAGTAGGTAAACCATAAAGTTGTCATTTCATATAGGAACAAGTACTATTATTGTAATATACTTTTCTATCCCTACGTGAATCACGAACTTCATATTTACGATGGTCAATTTCATTTACAGACTTGGCAGTTCTCTTTTGAATTTTGTCCTGCGCACACGCCCACGGTGTGAGAGAATGCTTCATTTGCTCTACAAAAAAATGTATTTGTTGTGTTAGTATTCCGGTAAATAATGCAGATATATATATACATACATGTGTAAGCATATTAATCCCTGAATTCAAGTTCTTACTACATGATTAATCACAATAACAAGATGATAACAAGAGAATCAATCAACCTTTTTCAATTTCAACACATAATTCGTATACAGACTCTCTGAGAATATTTCTCTCTCTAGATCACAATGTCAGCGTACAACTCTAACTTCTTACCACACGCTTACAAGACATCTAGCCATATCCCTATTTAAATACACGCGGGAAAAAACACTTACAAACAAAATTCATTGACTCTGACTTTTACATTTATTACAAAAGACTTTGACTTCTATGCTTGAGAGTTGACTTGAGCTTTGACTTGCTTGACTTTCAGTCTTCAGTCTTCATGATCTTGTATCCAACAAATATATGCACTAACAAAGCATATTCACCTCCTTTAGCCCTACGAATAGAATATCACTCTTATAATAATGCTCGAAACTTGCAAGTATCCATAAGTGCCAAGATTGGTAATTTTCGAGAAAAACGGGACAAATCATCTACCGAATCGGCACTGTTGGAAGTCATGATATTGTAACGTATTCCTGGAAAATGAGCCTTTGACCATCTCTCCAAGCCAACATCATCCATCAATGGAGCTCCGCCTGGTAGAGCATGTCGTATACCCTGCATAAGTAGATTGAAATCCTCCACCTAATACGCTTTGCATGTCTTCCAGAATAATTTCTTCTTAAATTTAACTCTTTTGTCCCTGGTTTTTACGTTCATCTTCAGATGGCGACAGCAAAGCGCATGATAGGCCCTTAGGAACACGGTTGTAATTGCTTTGTTTATTGAAGCACCCCTATCGGATAGAAAGACCAACTCTTCAATTCTCTGATACATTGCTTCAACATGGCTAGAAACCAAGTCCACACATTCCCAATCTCAGACCTACCCACTCTGAAAGCAACAGGTACAATTTGGTTATTTGCGTCCATAACAACCGCTTAGAACATTATACCCAAGAAATGCCCCTTCAAATGAGCACTGTCTATTATAAGGACAGGGCAAAAGTATCCCAAAAACACCCGAATCTACAAAAATTGGGATGTTTAGTTATGTAAGAATTAAAATTTAGAGTAGTGTAAAAAAAAAGGAACAAAATTATGCGTATTGCACAACCAAGGGCAACGAAACACATCTCAAAACATCTTCTCTCATCTGTCTTTATTTGGGTGACGGTACCAGGTATTATGAAGCCCCAAGTTATAAAAATGTAGGGAGTCGGGTAAATGAATCCTTCAGGCTACCCCTCACCATGTTTAGTGTATGACATTTTGCATGCCAAGATTGCATATACAAAATATCAATTTTAAACTAATCCTTTATATCATGGACAATGTCATGTCCCCGAAGTACCCTGCTAGTATCTATAAATTTACCTTTTATGATAAGACCCAATATTTTTCTGTTTGCATGATGGTGACTGGGATGCATTTGGGTCTTTGAGCAAATGCGTACGTCAACCGCCATCATACGCCAACCATAATGGTCATACACACATTATGCCTCGTATCTGGTTTTTGAAGATCTATAGACTTTAAACTCAAAACCCTCTTCATAAAACTTCATTCTGAGGGCTATTAACATTTCTTCTTTCGTTGTGAATAGTTGGCCCAAACTTATTCTTCCACTACGATGATAAGATATGGGTTAGTTGGATGTGATAATGGGCTCTAGTGTTGGAAGGAGAGGAGACATACCCAAAAAAATCATTTATCCCATCAAATGATTTAACAGGACAACTTTCTACTGCTTCTCCTTCGTCTTCATTCATTTCTTTTTCATCTTCTTTTTGGCAATCAATGTCGATAGCCCTAATCTATAAACATGAGACTCATTTTCAATTTCATCAACTTCTTCTTCTTCTCCTCCTTCTTGTTATGTCTATGACATATACTCAGGATTATAGTCACTAAGACCATATGTATGCTCCATAACACACTCGGGGTTATAGGAGCTAAGACCATATTTATGCTCGTATTGAGATTCAAAATGAGGCACAAAAGGACTTTGATTCTGTTGAGGAACATACACAGGTTCAATTTGATACTGATAATGGGTTTGGGAGTAGTCGTATATACCTGGATTAGAACTACCCCTAACATTGCTTCCAGTTTCGGAAGTACCATCGACATTGCTTCCATATCACATCGAATGATCGACGTACGCATAAAGTGTAGGGGGTATTTGACCCCAACAACAAATTCCATGACTGCGACAACATCGTTAGTGTTACCAAACTCAAAAATTAAACCACAATACTTGTACACTAACCTAATTATACCAACAATACCGTCTATACCAAATTTTCTTTGAACAACCCTAACCAAGCTTGGATATGTAATGTTTGGGGGCAACATCATGGCACAATGTATCATTTATTTAGAAACCTACTCCCACTCATCATTAACTTTAACCCATGAACCACTAGCACAAAGATGTAACATAATTCTCCTGGTTCCAGAACTCATTTTGAAATAACACAGAAGAAAGAAAGAAATATGTTGAAGAAAAAAATATGGCAAAGAAAGAAAGGATAGGCTGAAACCAATTTTTTTATGTCTTCATCAATAATCATTCATCGGTTTAATAGATCAAAATAGGAAATACAATTGTACCAAAAAAAATTAATAGGTATACTAATAAAGTTGTATGATTACTATATAGGTTGAAAAAAATAGTGCAAATCTGCAAATATAAAACATCGAAAACGTGGAAATGAGATTTTTTATGGAAAATTGTGGTGTTCAAACTATGGTCAAACTTGGAGACGGTCAAACTTGGAGACGGTCAAACTTGGTCAAAGTTATTAATAATCCTAGTCCTTGTTTGAGAACCTTGGAAGTTTAAGGGTATGAAGGTGACTTTTCCCATTTGTAGGGACTAAGGTGTAAATAGCGTTCTAAAGAGGATAAAACCCTTAATTCACCCTCATTTTCAGCTATTACATTTTTTAGGTGAAAACGAGAGGCTTGAGGGAGGCATGTGGAGCTTCTAGGGTTTTGGAGAAGAAAGTTGAAATCTGGTGGATTTTCATCATCATCTTCAAGGTAATCCTCATCTCTTATCTTCTATGCTACCATGGTGGGTATGGAGGTTTCCATTTCTTTGAGTGTTATTGGATTCAAACTCTTTGGGTTTAATGATTAGATTGAGTATTGTTGGTTTCTAATTGTATATTAGAGCAAAAACCACCATTGATGGTGTTTACCTTCAAGGGTTCTTCATTTCCTTGTTTTTGGGTAAAAAATGTGTTATTCAAATATGGATTTCATCGGGTAAATTGATGTTTTGATGTTTGGATATTGATGGAAATGGTTTAGGACATCAATTCCCTCGATTTTGGGGCATAAAAACCAATTTGGGAAGGTTTGGGTGCTAAGGGTTTTGAGGATTTTGCTGAAACTTTTGTGCAGGCAAGGGAAGGGCCTGTAGAGACTTTTCCGGCTTCCCACATGACCTGGAGGTCACGGGAAAGGTCGCCCAAGTTGCTGTTGAGGCAACTTCTTCGATTTTGCCTCGTTTATCGTGTGGGTATAGGGTCGAAGCATCGATTGGGGGATTGTCTTAGGGATTAATAAGGATAGTTTTGGGATATAATTAGAGGGTTTAACACCATTCTTATGTCGTCGAATTCAGGTGTTCGGTTTGATCACTTCTGAGCTTAAAGACGTGTGGTGCGTTGTCAAAATTTAGGTGAGTTCCTTTAACACTTTTCGTGCATGCGAAATGTTTTGCCAACGATTTTAACTACTAAATTTGGCTATGAGCATTATGACATGATTAACATTTATGGTTATTTTGATCACGAATGGTATAAATGGTTTACTGTTGTACATGCATTGTTTATGTGTTTTCATGAATTGATATATTGATTTGGAGTCAGGTTGCACAGTGGGATTAGTGTACCTTGGGATTGCAAATATCCCATGGGAGTTTACTTATACGTACCGTGTGCATGGAATCTTTTCCTGTACTCGTGGGAATGGCACCCATTGGGATCCACGGGGAGTCTGCTTGGGCCCCGAAGGCGAAAGGGGAGTCTGCTTGGGTCCCAATCATGGACATCACTGTAAAGTGTGGGAGGGATATGAACACTATGCAAGTACCCAAATGTGAAGTTGATTTGTTAATTGGTTTTTGATTGGCCTTTAAGGCGGTTTGCATTTTATTGGTCGAATTATATTGAACGGTTTTCGGGAGGGAATTCACTAGACCTCATGGTCTAACCCTCGCTTTTCAAAACGTAAAACCATTTTCAGGTAGGAAAGCGGTGGGAGGCTCCTTTAAGGGAAAAGAGAAGCTGTGAAGGGCAAGTAGAGTTGGGATTAGAATGAACCCCTTTAGTTTGCTTCAAAATTTTGTAATATCTCAGTTTTGGTTGAGTTTTCCGCTGCTAGACAATGAGAATGTTGTTATGGATTAAATTTGATATATTATGACCTTGTGGATTTTATATTTATGGATTTGCATTTATGGTTTTGGGTCGTTACAAATGGTATCAGAGCCATAGTTTAAGGGATTTAGGTGACCAGATGGGCCTAAACTTAAACTGTGGAGTAGGGGAACACATATGAGATATAATAAGTCATTAGGAAAGACTTTAATCATAGAGAATCATGACAATGGTAGTGAGAAATATCATGTAAGGTAAACTCAAAATCGCATATGGCCAATGCCATTGTGAATTTACAGGTGCATGGTTGTGCTCGACTTCTAGTGTTGAGATGATTGATGGGTGTGGCAGTATCTATTAAGATTTAACCTTGCAATGATTAGCAAGAGTTTTGATGTGTTGTGTGAGGTTATTTCTAGGGTTCAAAAGGGGGTATATTTGATTAAGAGTTCTTCTAGTGAGTCTCCATTTATGGGTTTGATGTGTCGATTAATTGGTATAGGGGAGAGAGGATTACGTTTTGATTTTAAAACTTCAACTCAAGATCCGGTGAAGGGAATGAGCCCTTTGACTCTTTTGTCAAGCAGTTGAATAACAAGGTTAATGGAGGAAAGAGATTAATGTTGATTTGAAGTATGATATAGGGAGAGAAGGAAAGGCGAATGATTGTTTATTGGCCTATTAAAGTCAAAGTTTGAAACAATATAGTTTGCAAACCAATGATCAAATTTAGAAACTATGAAGTGTAGGAAAACAAGTACGTTGGGAAGAAACTACACCAAAAGTTGTTTTGAGGGTGGGAAACCTGACTATTTGGTCAAAAGCTAGTGGGAAATAGTTGTGAATGCAAAACGTCTGACCTTGTTAGAGTGAATAACCTTCAAAAGTAAAACGTGCACCATGCATTGTATTTAAATGAACTGAATAAGACATTTCATATTAAAAGTATTTATGTACATGTTGGGTTTCTTGTTTTGGAAATTAAATTGACGCGTGCAAGCGTGTTGCCTATGTTTTGGGGAAATTGCAAACTTAATTATTGTTGCATAATGGAAATTGTGAGCTCATTAATTGGTGAGCTATTTCATCCCTTTCATGTTGAGGTTAATATTTATTGTGGAAGTCATGATATCAATCAATTGCATAGCTTTTATAATTGAAACCGGTACGGTCATATTGTTGTCATCATATCAATGAGTGTGAGAGTCAACTAACTCACTCAGTGTAAGGGATTTTGCCTGATATATTTATAATAACATGAGAAAAGGTTTATCAAATATATTTTCATTCGTGCCGACATCGATTTGGTTGGCCAAGGTTGTGTTTTATCGTGGGGTTGGATGTGAAAGATCTTCGAGATCGTTGTGTATGGCTAATCAATTAAGGCGGTGTTGTGGCGTGTATACTCAAGCTTGCTTCATGGTGTTGTACTTATTGAATTTTCAAATGTGCAAAATGATTTAAATTATTGTGTCATCATGCATAAATGCTATGAACTCGCTAGGTCATGGGGAATATTGCAATTAATAATGAGGAAAGGTTTTGAGAGTGGAAATGTGTCAGTCGAGTCGTTGATGGTCGATTCATGACCTTGGTGTTCCTATTAGGGAAGAGCGGTGAATATCGGAAGTCTTAGTCATTGAATTTAGTAATGTTCATATTATGGTAGCTTATACTCTTGTTCGATAGCTTGAGACGTGGTTGTTGATGAGTGGTTATTTCTGGGGTGAAATTCGAAGTCGTCTAGATACTTCTAATAGTAGCATGTTAATAAGTAGCGTTATGGTACTTTGATGTAAGGTTATCGGTATCGAGCCAGAATTTTGAAGTGAATTAGACTACGTACAAGTAAGTCTTGTGCCTTCAACATGTGAGGACTGTGGGGCACAAAGTTAGTTATGATGCGTGGAGAGAGGTAGGTTCCATTGGGGATCATTGTTTGTTAGTGAAATGGTTGAAATATCTTCATGTCGATGGTTGATGTCGAAGTCAACGACCGCTTATAATTGTCCAGTGTTGAGTGTTGAGGTCATTGACAGGAGACTGAAAATTTAAGAAGTAACTCTGGTGTGGTTATTTTGTTGAGTTTATACAAGGATGTAAAAGATCGTTCGAGAAAGGTGTATACCTGGAATGATGTTGGACCACCTTGTGTGGGCACTATGAAGGTGGACGATTGTTAGTTTGAATAGACGGTTTTCCATATAAGATTTTGATGGTTCGTATGGGAGTGAAGTATTTAGAACAACTGAAGTGGTTGCATATTGAGTACAATGGTCTGCGAGGTAGTGAGCTTTATCTTATAGACTACCTGAACTTGTTTCTGGTAGATCGCGATGAGCCGACAAAGAACAAAAACTTGTTTGAGCAAATTAGATGATCATGATTTTGTGGTTCGTCTAGATTCGAGAAAGAGAAAGTAGTGAAATGACTTTATTTCAAATATATTTGTGTTATGGTTGGTCTGAAGAAGGCGGTATCTATTATGTGAGTAAAGAGGATCGTGAAGAATTTGTTTGCAGCGTGATATCGTGGTGTGATAGTAATGAGGGAAAGTTGGTGGCATTTTATGCCAAGGGAGACGTGTACGCCATTGTTGTGTTAATGGGTTGCCGCTATGTTGGGTGGTGGACTTGTGTTGTAATATGGGATAAAGATAGGTGTGTATCCCGATTTGGAAATTTATGGGAAGGTAATCAAGGGTGGCAAGCATGTTTGATTGAGGCAGTATTATGCTTTTGCTATTTGAGAACAAAAGATAGCTATTTGGCGACTACTTTAAGGAAGAGCCCGTGATCTTCTCGGTTGCGTTGCATTTTGGGTGAGTTTATCCTACTCCAATTGGATATCGATAAGAATATCACATTTGATTAGTTTGTGGTGATTTGTTGTAGATTTGAAGTTTAATTGGGAATGTTGAAGTATTGGATGTAAAAGAATTCTAGTGGATAGGCCAACTCTGTTTGGAGTGCAAGAAATATGTGGCGCTTTCAAGCATTGAGTATTGTTTTGCGGTGACCTGGTTGAATTTCTCGAGTGAGAATTGTGGTGAAACCGTTTGGTTAGGCATAGTAATGTAAACTTGCTATCAACACATTTGGGATGGGTGGAAAATGGAGTAAGTAATGTTGGGTGAGCAATGTTCCAAGCTAGCTCGAGAAGGTGAAGGCAATATGTCGGAATAGGCGGATAAACTGAAAGTAAGAGGTTTTTCTAAGTGATACGGGAAAACGGGTATATATTTAAAATTTGTCATTCGACGGGTCTATGAACTCCTCGTGAAGGTATGAGAAAAAGGATTATTGTGTATGCTATAGTTAAGGTGTTGGAAAACTAATTTATGTGGTTTGTCTAATTTGCACCTATTAGTGAGTCGTTCTTTGGAAGTGTGTTTTATGTTTTAGCGCAAGTAATGGAAAAAGAAGGTGGTCGAAAGTAGTGCTTTGAACGAAATACCATGGGAACAGTTTTGTGTGAGCATGGTTACTCTTTGCGGAGCGAGTGAAGTTCAAATTTCTTTCAAATGGTTAGATTATTGGGTGCGTTGAGAAATTGAAATGTGTATCATTAACATTGGTTCAGTTTGAGCTGCTGGATTATTAAGGTGATGGATTGTGGAAGTTTTCGTCTATTAATTATGTATAAATTAAGGGTGATGACATTGTGGATGATGATTGTTTAGCTCGTGCGAATTGGTTAACATTGATTGATGAGTGGTGATCAATGTGGTTCAGGAAAGAAAATGCTATTTGCGTTAGACCTATGTCGTGTTGATGGGAGTGATTTTAGAATTGTGTGTTTCCTAATAAAGAAACTCATAATCGTAAGTTTATTGTGACATTCAAGGTTGACTTTGTGTTAAGTTAACAAATTGGGTAGTTCTTATGATTAGTCGGAGTACATGTTGTCGCGGCATTAACTGCAGTAAAACTTGTCCTTGAAAGAAGTGTAGTTGTGTGTGAAATCCTAAATTTGGACGCGTTTTAAAACCGGGAGTCCCGGTGTGTGGGCAAAGCAGACAATATCTGGTACAGTTGGCCTAAGACGTTAAAAATATGTCTCGTGAATTATCTGGGATAAGAGAGTTGTAGTTAATCGAAGGGTGACTGCCAGGGATACCGTGCATTTACGATTTTAATCAAGTTGTGTAGTGAAAGTGTGATAATTTGTTGCTATAAATCCTGTTGTTGAAGGATTATTCAAAGCGGGAGCGAAGGAATCCTTATAGAGAAGCGAAGAGGTTGGCATGTGTAGTTCTCTGAAAATCTTCCAAGAGTAAGATGTATCGTGGGAGGTGTGGCTTACGAGTTGGACTTACTCGAAGAACATCGAGGTATCCATATTACTTGTCATGTGGCAATTTGAGGAAATGCCTAGCCAAGGCAAGCATGGTTGTGCCCTTGGATGACATTCGTGGGGACGAGAAATTGAACTATGTCGAAGAACCGGTGGCCATTGTGGATCGTAAGTTGAGAACCAAGGAAATCAGTCTCGTGAATGTACGATTGCAATATCCGAAAGGTCAAGAGGTAACTTAGGGAGTGGGATAAAACACGAGGTCCAAATTCCCACACCTATTAGACAATGGAATTTCGGGGACGGAATTCTTTTGAGGGAAGGATATTGTAATAACCCTAGTCCTTGTTTGAGAAACCATGGAAGTTTAAGGGTGTAAAGGTGACTTTTCCCATTTTCAAGGACTAAGGTGTAATAGGGTTCGAAAGAGGATAAAATCCTCAATTCACCCTCATTTTCAGCTATTACGTTTTTTGGGTGAAAAAAGAGAGATTTGGGGGAGGCATGTGGACCTTCTAGGGTTTGGAGAAAAAAATTGAAATATGGTGGATTTTCATCATCATCTTCAAGGTAATCCTTATCTCTTATCTTCTATGCTACCATGGTGGGTATTCTAGCATTTTGAGTTAGAAGTTTCCATTTCTTTGAGGGTTATTGGATTAAAACTCTTTGGGTTTAATGATTAGATTGAGTATTGTTGGTTTCTAATTGTGTATTAGAGCAAAAACCACCATTGATGGTGTTTACCTTTAAGGGTTCTTCATTTCCTTATTTTTGGGTAAAAAGTGTGTTCTTCAAAGATGGATTTCATCGGGTAAATTGATGTTTTGATGTTTGGATATTGATGGAAATGGTTTAGGACATCGATTCCCTCGATTTTGGGGCATAAAAACCAATTTGGGAAGCTTTGGGTGCTAAGGGTTTTGAGGATTTTGCTGAAACTTTCGTGCAGGCGGGGGAAGGGCCTCCAGCGACTTGCGCGGCTTCCCACACGACTTGGAGGTCGTGGGAAAGGTCGTCTAAGCTGCTGTTGAGGCAACTTCTTCGGTTTTGCCTCGTTTCTCGTGTGGGTCTAGGATCGAAGCATCGATTGGGGGATTGTCTTAGGGATTAATAAGGATAGTTTTCGGATGTAATTAGAGGGTTTAAAACCATTCTTGTGTCGTCCAACCCAGGTATTTGGTTTGATCACTTATGAGTTTAAAGATGTGTGGTGCGTTGTCAAAATTCGGGTGAGTTCCCTAAACATTTATCATGCATGTGAAATGCTTTGCCAACGATTTTAACTACTGAATTTGGTTATGAGCAATATGGCATGATTAATATTTATGATTATTTTGATCACGAATGGTATAAATGGTTTACTGTTGCACATGCATTGTTTATGTGTTTTCATGAATTGATATATTGATTTGGAGTCGGGTTGCACAGTGGGATTAGTGTACCATGGGATTGCGAATATCCCTTGGGAGTTTACTTATACGTACCATGTACATGGAATCTGTTTCCTGTACTCGTGGGAATGGCACCCATTGGGAGCCACGGGGAGTCTGCTTGGACCCCGAAGGCAAAAGGGAAGTCTGCTTGGGCCCCGATTGTGGACATCACTGTAAAGTGAGGGAGGGCTATAAACACTGTGCAAGTACCCAAATGTGAAGTTGATTTGTTAATTGGTTGTTGATTGGCCTTTAAGGCGGTTTGCATTTTATTGGTGGGACTTGTACCACCCTCAAATTTGGAAAGAGCGACTAATTTAAAACTTTCAATAATAACTAAAAAAAGAATAAAATCTCTTACGACAAGTTCACACTAGAAATACGATTCTAGATTTAACCGTCAACAAAATGAATAAAGTTTTACATGAAGACTAATTAAAGTCGGGTGTTACTAAAACCCATTGACAGTCGCTATATCCAAAGTAAATGTGGAAGACTTCACCAAGCTATTCACTTCTTCGAGCACCCAACTAGCACTCATTTTTTCACAGTGTCACTAGAACTAATCTCGAAACGGAACCTGATGCACATGCCGACAAATAAAAAGGTTAGGCTAACGCCTAGTGAGTTCAAGAGTTTTCAACATGATTAAATATATTGTTAAAAGAAAATGATACAATTTAAATCATAATTTTTCAAAATGATTTACTTTAAATATGGAAATGATTCGTTTTCCAATAACATTCATTTTCAAAGATTGTGATCCCAAATTTCAAGCATTTGACACTTAAAGAACAAATTTAGAGAAAAGATTTAGAGAGAGAAATGAGCCAAAAGTGTCGTAGTCATATATCTCTTGAAAGCAATTAAAACACTCTTACATGCTTGACACTTACTTACCACTTTACAAAACAAGACAAAGACAATGCTTTATATAGGGTCAAACAAGCCTTGACCTCTACAAAAGCTTACAAGAAAAGTCAACACTCTAAAGAAGATTATTTGATCTAAACTATGCTTTAACAATATCCCCCTTTTAGATCAAATAACAAAAGCTTTGTCTGCCCCATCTAGAAAAACTTCCTTGTCTGATTCCCAAAAGCGATTCAAAATTCCTGATCCCCCTTCTGAACACGATTCTATCATCAATAGCCTCCAAAAATCTTAACATGACCATCTTCACTCTTCTAGGCAGATGATCTCCTCCTTGCACTCTTCTTCTCTCACTTTCCTTGTACGTGGAGTCAAGTTGCAGTCTTATAACCTTTAGAGTTCCATCAGAAAACTTGACAATTTCAGACACTCTAAAGAATCTCTTTTCATTCTGATCATTCTTGTAGACTACTCCCAACTCTGGTTCCTCCAGTACAGTGAAAAGATCATAGTTGTCAATATCAGATAAGGTCAGATTGGGCTTGATCATATTAGCCTTTCTCTGATTCGTTTCTATCCCCGATTGAAAATCATAACAGTATGTGTAGAAGATATGTCTTCTCATGAACCGTTTGACAGTCTCCAAAGCAAAAATGATATTCTCTCTTCTAATGACTAAACTTCTGAAATGATGATAGAGAAATTCAAGGTCTTCAACATTCAGAAAACAAAAGTCAACCTCGGTGAATCTGCATTCAGTAGGATCTCTCCTTTGCACGAAGAATTCAGGATACCAGATGTTCATAAACTTCTTTAATCTGACTTCCCTGACAGTTACTATACCAGATTTGTTCTTCACAACCCTTTCAACCTGTCTTAGCCAGTTTATCATGTTGGCATATTCCTCCTGATATTCTCTAGGCTGATTCTGAACTCCCAACACCTTGTATTTATCCATTTCCCTTACCCTATGGACAAATATCTTCTTCATTTGCTCTTCTAGAAATGGAACTTGGAGAGCACGTCTCATATGCCTGATATCAGCTTCAGATGGCCCAAGAGGTGCTTCTAGAGCATTTGAAGGTCCTGCCTCTTCTCTAGGCATGTCGGGTACATGAACATTCTCTTCATTCTCCCTTTCTCCTTCAGCTTGGTCATCTTGAGCATTTTGAACATTTTTCTCAGGGCTTTGCACTGGTGGCATATCTTGCAATGGACTTGGGATTCTTTGAGGACTTAGCATATTCTGATCAACTGGAACTTCAGAAGGACCAGAAACATTGATTTCTTTGAAAGACGACATGACAGGGGCTTCAACATTAATGATAATCCCTTGCAAATCAGTTTCTTATCACATAAAACAAATAATCACAACAAGAGATTAATCAAACCTGATTTGATTCACAATCAAACGATTACAAATCTCTCTTGAGGGATTTTCTCTCTCTAAGCTCTCTCTCTTTCTCTCTCTCTAGAATTGAGCGGCTGTTCTTCTATTTTTGCACTCCATTACTTCACACAACCCTAGCACCCTAAATAACCCATATACCTATTTACGGAAAACAAAATACACAAAATTAACTTTGGCTTTTTATTACAAAATGACCTAGACTTTTATTGAGAATTGACTTTGCAGCATTGACTTCAGATTTCCGTCTTCAGTCTTGATGATCTTGAATCTAAAAAATTTGTGATCTAACAATATCCCCCTTTGGATCAAGATCATTACTAAAAAGATTTAGCAATCCAATCTTCTCTTTAAGCTCAGAAAAATGAAATCTCTCTCTTTTTCTTTAACACATCTTGTAATCTTCCCAATAGACGTAGAAAAACTCTCTTTCAGATGATAGAAAGAAATCATCTCCAGATTCAGCTCAGAATACTTTAGTAGAATATTTTCAAAGAAAATTTCCTCAAAATTTGAACTTTCTGACTTGGAAATTTCTTTAAAAAGTGTATTCTCCCTATTTCTTAGTTAACTCTTCTCTTTTCAAATGTCTCCTGAAACAAAACTTGTAATGGACATTTCTTCAAGTTTTATCTTCTCCCCCTTTTTGATGAAAAATGCATCAATATCATCAAAACTTCCTCAAGAAATGTCTTTGAAATTCTTTCTGACCACTGATCTTTGAAAATGAGCCATTGATTCGTTGCTAATTCGAACAATGTATTCATCTAGTTCTTTTCAAATCCAGACAAAATAAGAATGTAACACCTGAATCAACAAATGAATCAGTTAACAATGCCTGTCAGTAACACGAAGTCACTGTGTGTAACTAATACACATTGGAAAGGAGCTTTTTGATGTTCACTCCCCCATAGCTTCCATTCAATCATCGAAACACCACAAAGGCAATTTCTATGAACGTTATGACAAAGAAACAAATTCTTTGTGTGTTTGTGCATGTGATAGAAAGAATTAAGCACGAATGATTGCTTATAAAGGCTCAAAATTGTGTAAACCATTGAGACAATAGTAAGTTCAACACAGACTCTATGTGCATGATTGAAGTGCGAAGGTGGGGCAGACTTCCTTCTTTTCAATATCCAGATTTTCCAAATGAAAACCAGATAGTAAATGTGTTACTTCCCCTTTGAAAAATGAAACATTTTCTTGTTAAGAAGAAAATGAGTGGCTGGTGGGGTTAATGTCAAGAGTTGGCATGGGCTAGTTGCCTGTTTCAATAATGTTCACCAAAGAATTGTGAAACATTAGTAATGTGGCTGCCCGACTCAGAAAGTAGTTGGTGCAGAGTTTGATATTCTTTTACTCTGATCTCACACCCTCTTTCTTTTAATAATTAAGCTCACATCTAACCAAACTCTCTTTTCCATTTTACCTCAACGCACAACCCACACTTATTTCTTTTCGACTCCTCACACTCAATCACCAAGGATTAACTTCATAGGTAGGAAACACTGTGATAATCCAAGAATCCTCTAAATCTTAGAGAGAGAAATTAGAGAGAGAGAGACAATGAAAGCGCAAAGTGTGTTTGATATTGAATGTGCGTGAATCCTTACAACAACCAAAGCCACAAGGGACTTAAATACCCTTGGCTTATACAACAGATAAAACTATCTAAACACAGTATAAGACCAAGCCTATAAATACAATGATTACTATAAAATCAGACTTAACACACTGGTTAACGTGAATCCATAGAAGTTCATTTAAGTCCTAGCACAAAGATCCCATGTTTTACTAGAAAGCATGTGTTGCTCAGATGATTTAACTTTAACAGTTAAAGCTCAAATACAAGTCAGATGTTTGTATGCTTAGAATATAATCATGAAGATCTGAGCATTTGAAACATTGAAGTATTTTCAAACAAGTATATTGAATGAATAGATAAGAATGCAAGATACTTGTTTGAAAAATTTGACATTGTATGAAAATGATCAGAAATAAATGATATAGCAATCAAGGCTTATGGTCAAGAATAATGGATTTTGTCTATATGAATCAAAATACAGACATTCTTGAAAGGATGTTTCGAAATGAAATGACGCTAAAAAATTCTTTGAAATACAAGCGGGGTGTATCACCATCGAAAACTTGGTCAATATGAGACATGGTGATAACTTATTCAACAAAAGAATTAAACCGGTGTGTGTAAATACTTGAAAGTATATAGACAAGATAATACGCAAGTATATATCTTTAGAAACACACGGTTTGTTAAGCATTGAAGCACAAATAAAAATGAAAACATTTAAAATCACACTTCCAATTAATGAAATCTGTTTAAGAATCGGGAAGTGATTTGAACATTTAAGAACATGTGTTCTATGATTGAAAGTTGTCCTTTTTTCAACCATATATGAGATGAAGATAAAGAATTATACCTTTTGCGTGCAATCTTACATCTCATGAAGTCAAGCTTTAAGTCATAAAGATATGATCTTGTAAGCATCTCTCAAACTACAAAAGTCTTAAAGTCATGTCAAAGCAACTTTATTCACAAAAATTAAAAGACATAAAGCATTAAAACGATTAAAGTACGAGTTCTGATCTGAAGTAATCAGAAGTCATAATTATTTTACTCCCCCTGAAATTATGCATCAGAAAAAAAATTATCAGTGTAAAATATAAGCATTAACTCCCCCTCAAATGTTGATCATCATATCTGTTGGATGCATAAAATTTCAGACAAATATGTACTCCCCCTTGAATGTTGATCTTCTCAGATATGTATCTAGGAGTACAATATCATTCAGCTCAGGAGTAAAATCTTTTGATCATTGAAGTGCGGGTCTTGAACTGTTGTATTCAAGAGCCATAAGTCTCTTACTCAACCTTGACTTGACTTTCCTGTAACACAGATTCATCCTTTTTCTTTGGTATCCATTTGTATTTGGATCTAACTGTGTTGGCACATGATTTTGGCTCCCATTTAAACTTGGGCCCGCTTTTCTTTTGAAAACCATATGAAGAATTATAACGATAAGAATATACATGATAAGTTCCAAACCAAACATCAGAATATTTTCGAGAAGCATAATCATTTCTACCATAATTTGAAAACTTTCTAGTAGATGGAGCTAACTGGAATAATTGTTGTATGGAATATTTCTTGCAAGAATTCACAAGTTTAGGTTTAGAAATAGCAACATTCGCAATCAAATCATCTTTACTAGTAGTCTTCTTATTACAATCAGAACTAGAAAATGATTTAGCATTCTCGTCTATCTCCTGTTTCGGTAACCATTCCGACTTAACTCCAAGCTTTTTCTTTCTCAAATCTGAAATATTTGAAACTTTCGAGTTAGAACTGTGAGTATTGACAGATTGCCCTTTCTTTGGCTTACCAGTGGTAGTCGGTTTCTGTGAATGCCTAGGTTTGTTCTTCTTACCTCTGACAACTTTGGTTTTCACAGGAACTGATTTATCAACTTTCATTGATGTTTCACCTTTTTCGTACACACTTGGAAATCCAAAAGAATTAACAACAAAAGAAGAATGATCAGGAAGTTTAGCATTAAAATCAAATTGAGCAATACATTCATCTAAATCACCATCAGAGTTTAAGAAATCAAACCTATCATTAAGTAAACTAGACATATCATCAGAATTCGAAGCCTTAGAAGATTTAGAAAAATCAGAATATTTAAACACAGTAGAAAAAACAGTTTGTTCTAAGTCCATCAAGATCCTTTCTTCTGTGAGAGTATTCTCGAGTTCAGAAATTTTACTTTCCAACACGAGAGGAGGAACGTAAAGCTTACCTTCGATGGACTTAGCCTCCATTTCTTTTACAGAATAACTCTCAAAATAGTCATTTGAAAGAAATTTTGATTTATCAGAACGATAACTGTTATTCAACCTCTCATAACGAAATGGAAGTTGAATTTTAGATGTGTTCTTTCTTTTCTCGGTTTCCTTGGCTTCATCCTTTTCAGACAGTCTAGTCCACTAAACTTGAAGTTCAGGGTATTGAGGTGCCAGTTTTAAAAATCCAAAATCATAAAGAGCAGGCACTTCAGATATACCTTTTTTGAGACATTGTGGATTCTCGTATCCGAGTCCCCAACCCTCTTTGTTCTCTTTGGGTTTGATTAGATGAATGGTTTGTTCAGTTTGACCCAAAGTATATAATTTCCCTTCCAAAGCATTCACCTTTTCAATTAAAGATTTGTTTTCTTTTGAAAGTGAAGAATACATTTTATGAAGCTCTTTAGATTCAAACTCATACAATCTATATTTTGAAACAGTTTCAGATAGCTCTTTGTGAATTATAGTCTTCTCTTTCGCGCTAGTGTCAATGTTTTTATGCAACGCTTCAATCAATACATTTTTCTCAGCAATATCATTGCTAAGTTTATGTATAGATTGATTTTTATCATTAATGACACCCTTTTCACGCTTAAGTTTAGACTCTAATTCTTGGAGTTTAGTCATCATAGCATGCATTTGATTCAAAAAATCCGATTCAGTCATATCACATACCTCTTCGTTATCCTCTTCATTAGAATCAGCTTCGGTTTCCATCTCCATCTGACCCATCAAGCACAAGTGTGATGTGTCTTCCTTCTCTTCTTCCTCATTTTCCTGGTCTGAATGGTCGAGCCAGAATTCATCTTCAGCCATTAATGCCTTGCCATCCTCCTGTTGCTTGGCTAAGAGCATCTTGTTCTTATAGTACTCAGAGTTTCGGACTTTGGGTTTTCGGCAATCCTTAGCAAAGTGTCCGAGTTTCTCACAGTTGTAGCACTTTGTAGGTTCTGGCTGTTTAGTCTCTTTAGCTCTATACTTTTTCTCTTCTGGCCTCCTTTCCTCTATCCTTTTTCCTTCAACTATTTCCTTGTGATCGTAGTTACTTGAACCAGATGAATACCTCTGACTGTTCGAGCTAGGCTTTTTGTAGAACTTCTTTTGAAAAGCCTTGGTTAACATAAGCATAGCCTGCTTCAAGGTCTCACAGTCGTCAGAGTTAGAGTTATTCTCACTTTTAACCTCTTCTGATTCAGAAACTATCATATTTTTCTTTTTCTTGAGACTCACACTTTTCTTCTTCACAACAAGAGCAACTGGATCAACAACTGTCTTCTCGGCCTTTTTCTTTTCATCCTTGATCTCATCCACCTCCTCCTCATTCTGCCTTAAGGTTTCATAGACTTCATGGAGTGGAATTTCGTTCAGTTCTTTCATCTGCTTCATCTGTCTAGTGAACCTTTTCCATTCTGGTTGAAGGATACTGAGGAACTTCATATTGAGCTCAATTTGTGACTTCTTTACTTTGTTTTTGCTAAGTTCATTAAGTAAAGTCATGAATCTGTCATAAGTCGCCTCCAGAGATTCTCCAGCTTTGGCTTTAAATTCCTCATAGTTATTAAGACAGTTGGATATTTTAAGCTGGTTCCCAACCTTTGATCCAAGCATCATCTTCTCCAGTTGATCCCACATTTGTTTTCCTGTAGCTTTGAAGCTATAAATTTTCACATAAATCTCATTTGGGATGCCTTGAAGAATGAATGATTTTGCTAGTCTATCAGCTTTGGCTCTTTTCATTTGCTCTTCTGTGAACTCTTCAGGTGGCACTTCATACTCTCTTTCTTCATCTCCAACAGTATGGGTCTTCATTGGAATTGGCATGATTCCTTCCTCTAAAGATTTCTTAATAAGACCACCCAGTTCGTGTCTTTCAATGAAGTCCATGAATCTAACTTTCCATTGCTCATACTCTCCCTTGAAGAGTACTGGTGGCTTTACATCTGTTCCAATAGCGAGAGCTTCTCTTGATGTCATCCTGATTTGTAAAAATATGCAATAAGAAACTTGAAAATGACCGTTAGTCCAGATAAATCAAATAAACTTCAGAAATGAAATTTCCTAAGATCAACAATTCTAAAAATCGCAAAATATTGTGAAAAAACCTTCAGAATTCGCAAGCTATAACTTTCAGAATTCGCTAGCAAAAGAATTCGTAAGAAATGAACTCAGAATTCGCAAACACTCAAAATTCGCAAGACACACTGCGAATCCTTAGGATTTCGCTATACTTACACCTGCGAATCCTATCCTTAGCAATATTTTTGAAAACTTTGATATCTGCGAATTTCTTAAGATCTATGAATCCTGCGAATTCTAAGCACAAAGGACATCTGCGAATCCTAAGGATTCTCAACACAAAGGCCTGCGAATCTTAAAGAATTCGCAAACGTCAAGCCTGCGAATTTTGCACTTAACATATTTAAGCAATTATAACACAAAGAGAATTCTAAACAAAAGGATCTACGAATCCTTTGAAGCTTTCTGCGAATGCTTCGTCCTCTGCGAGTTCTTAAACACACTTGCGAGTTCTTCACTTATGCTTCGATAACCGACTCTGAATCATCCAAAAACCTATCTAGACTTCGATTTGCAATCCCAAACTTTGACAATAAGACCACAAACACATCTAGAACAAATTACAACCAATTAATTTCAAAAACAAACACTCTAAGAATGATTTGATCAATGTAACAGTGATTGTGTACTCGTGAAAACCAAAAACACCAAAATCATCACAATGACAATCGATTACAGTGCAATACTCGATTAAACCAATATAACATCAATCTAATACTGATTTCGATCTCAAACCAAATGATTACTAATCAAATTTCACACAAAAACTCAAGAACAGATCTGGATATTCGATGAAACAGTACTCGAACAATATATCTTTTTGATTTCAATCTGGATAGGCTCTGATACGAATTGATAATCCCTTGCAAATCAGTTTCTTATCACATAAAACAAATAATCACAACAAGAGATTAATCAAACCTGATTTAATTCACAATCAAACGATTACAAATATCTTTTGAGGGATTTTCTCTCTCTAAGATCTCTCTCTCTCTGGAATTGAGCGGCTACTATTCTATTTTTGCACTCCCTTAATTCACACAACCCTATCACCCTAAATAACCCATATACCTATTTAGGGAAAACAAAATACACAAAATTAACTTTGACTTTTTATTACAAAATGACCTAGACTTTTATTGAGAATTGACTTTGCAGCATTGACTTCCGATTTCCGTCTTCAGTCTTGATGATCTTGAATCCAATAAATCTGTGATCTAACAATTAATATCAGAAATCTCATTCTGAACAGGACTTAGCTGAATGTCCTCTTGAGATTCTAGAATAGTGTCAAGAACACTTGCTTCATTTTCTGGAATGTCATCAACATCAAATGTAACACCCCGATTTTGAAAAGGTATCATTTCAAGTTAATACAAAAATTGGTATTTTAAGGGAAAAATAAGATATGGGATTTTGGACTTGAATCCTAGATTTTATAGTCTTAATTGATGAAGGATTCAATTACGAGTCCAACGGTTCTTTCCGGAGCGAAATCGGAGCTATAACGAAGAAGTTACAGCCAAAACAGTGAACGAGAAGAAAACTAGGGGAAACGGGCGACTTATGCCGCGACTTAAGGTCGTGAGGTAAGTCGCAAAACCCCCTGGTCGAGCTTAAAACCCAATTTTAAGCCACCAAACTTCATTTCTTCATATCTTCTTCATTACAACTCCAATTTTGGTGATTCAAGTTGCCATGGTTTCGTTTTTGAGAGCTCTTCAAGGATTTAGCAAGAGATTGGAAGTCTATTGGAGTATACATGAGTATTTTGTGGTGGTAAGCTCCTCTCTCTCTCAATGTTAAGTTAGAGTTTGATGATTTCATCCTTTTTCCTTTCATCCTTCATCTTGGGTTTGATTTTGATGACTTGTGTAGTGAAGGTGATCTTGTAGATGTGTTGGATCGAAGATCTAGGGAGGTTTCTTGGTGGTTCAAGCGTTCATCAATGGTGATTCAAGTTTTAGGGGTAAAACATAGATTTAGCCTAAATCTAGCAAGGTGAGTTTAAGTTGATTTGTGAAAACGTTGTACATGCCAAAATGTCCATTTTAAAGTGTTTATGTGTTTTACATGAAATTATCAAATGTTGGGTTATTTGGTAATCTTTGATTATTTGAAGTATCTAACCTTATAAACTTTGTAAAACACCCACATTTGAGGTTTTTGGGCATTTTGATAAAGATGTCACAAATGAATATGTTTTGATGATTTATTGCATAAATAGATCTTTGGTTAAAGAAATACACTTTTAAATGTTTGTCGGGTTTTTATGCATCATTCATGAAAAGGGATGTTTCGAAAAGTACGAAAGTGTGAGTCCTTTGGTTTTGGGTCATTCCCGACTTTGGAGAATATTTTAGAAATGGAAAACCCTTTTGGTTTGGGTCCAAGGCCAATTGTGTTTTGAGAAATCAGTTTTGGGGAAAGATGTAAATTGGTGTATGTAACCATATTGGCTCTCGTATTTTAGCCAAACGTTCATTATGCCTTTTGGGGCTTGGTTTACACTCAAATGAGTCTTTGGAACATTTGTTCAGTTTTGGTAGCTCGTTAAGGAGCCTTGGACGTACGGTGTACCTAGTTGCATCTTAATTGAGAGTTACATGTTTTGAATACGTTAGTTCATTCTTTTGAGTCATGTAACATTTTAGACTGTAATGCATTGGATCCATAGGCATATGAGTCAGTCAGTTGATTTTAGTGGGGATTTTATCCCCGTGTTGGGACTGGATATTGTTTAGTGGGGACCTTATCCCCATGGCTAGTGGTTGGACTCGATAACCGCGTAACCTTTATTGAGGGCTCGAGGTAGATATCGTGGGTGGTTGAACTCGATGCCCGTTTGTAATCTAGTTTGGTTACTCATCGTGGAATTTAGTGTCCGCGTTTGAATTCTAGTGAGTGGTCCCCAAGTCATGTTTTGTTTATGTAAGCTTGCGGTGGTGCTCTGGAGGAGCCGTATACGGAGCTAAGTCTTGCGGTGGTGCCCAGAGTGAGCCGGATACGGGGACTTGTGACTTTGTGGTGAGACTCATTAGAGGTCGAGTAGACACTAGGATCAGTGGTGTCTTGCGGTGGTAGCTCAAATGAGCCGGATACGGGGAACCATGGTCTTATGTGAAACTCGAGAACATTGATAAGTGGCCTAACTTTGTGTGCCCGCCACATTCGATGGAATTCGGGTATCCCCCGTCACCGAAAGGTGTTGTTTTTGGGTATTGAGTTTTATTATCCAAGTTTTCGGTGGCGTCTTGTGTAAATGGATTTTATACTTGATTTATGGGTTGAGTATTATGCCCCACTCGTGTTTTGAGTGTTTCGGGATACAAAGTTTTAACCGCATTTTTATAAATATAGAGTTCGATTTCTATTCGCGTTTTGAGTGAGTTTTGGGTTGGAGTTTATTTACGAAAAAGCATTTTATATTGGGATCTTGTCCCCGAAGTAGTTTGGATTTGAAAACGTTTGTATTGGTGTTTTGCCCAAAATGCATATTATTGGAAAACGAGTCGTTTTCATATTCAAAGCATATCTTTTGAAAGTTTATGATTTAAACTGCATTACCTCTTTTCAAATATATCTTTATTCATATGGAAAACTCTTGAACTCACTAGGCGTTAGCCTAACCTTTTTATTTGTCGGCATGTGCAACAGGTTCCAGTTGGGAATAGCTCTAGTGACACTGGGTTGAGAGGAGTGCTAGTCGTGTGCTCAAAAGATGGATATCTTAGTGAAGTCTTCCGCACTTGTTTTCGGGAATAGCAACTTATAGTTGGGATTAAGTAACACCGACTTTGGTCTATTCCTTGTATAGGACTGGAGTTTATATTTGTTGAAGTTAAATAGAAAGTTTTATTTTGGAGAGTTATCTCTTACTTGATGAAATGTCGAAATTTTTAATTAATTGCTCTTACCAAATTTGAGGGTGTTACATCAAACATCAAATTCTCATTCTTTTCCTCTTTAACCTTCCAGAACTGATCATATTTCTCACTGGAACCTTCTTTCTCATCCGAAGACAAATCAATGACATCATAAGCTTTCAAACCTGTTACCAGCAAAATCTCCTCACTTGTAGCAACCTTAGGCTTTTCAACCCTTGGTTCTACCTCCTGATTAACATACAAAATAAGCTCATTTTGATCAGTCTGCTTTTCCCCATGAACAACATTCTCTTCAACATTAGCATCACCAGCTGTTTCATCAACCATAACCACATCACCAGATTCAACAACTGCTTGTTTCTCCCTATTCTCCCCCTCATGATCATGATCTTGATCAGGATCATGTCTTTTTGTAGAAACAACTGCTTAGGTTTTACAAGATGTTTGCACTATCTGTTTGAGATCAGATATGGCATTCAGAACATCAGATTTGAAAGAAGTAAATTCAGAGGCACTAACCAAATCTGTTGGTTTCACAGATTGTGGCGGTTATTGTTGAAGGTGGGATTGCAGAAGTGAAAGAAGATATGTGTCTTGCTGGTTTTTCCGGAGCTTGTTGTAACAGTTGGTAAACACAACGACTTCAACTCATCAATGGATAAATCAGCAGGTTGAGTATGTGGTAGTGACTGGGATTTTTGAGTAGGCTCAGGTTCAGATATCGGATCCTTCCCTTTTAACAACCTTTTTACTCCAATTATCTCCTCCTCAAACTTCTTGTACATCATGTTTTCAATAGCCTTTAAGGCGCCGTTGAGTATTTCCTTTGACACTAAGTCAGGGTGAGTAACACCGGAATCATGTAGATTATCCGTTTGCATGACAGTGGTAGAACCAACTGCAGGGCCTGTGTTCATTGGTGGCAAAGATGTATCAATGACAGGCCTTCCATCCGGTCCTGGTAGTCCGGATTGCGGAGCTACTCTGGATGTTCCAATCGGGTCACCAAGACTTCTGATAGTAGCAATCTCAAAATGTGTTCTAGGAATGACAATTGGCAATTCAAAAGACACTAGACTAAACAGTGCAGTCAAAGAAGTTGAGAACTAGGGTTGTTGTTCTCTGTTTTCAATACCTTGAATCTCCGAGTGAGAAACTGGTAGACTTTGTGCTATATCCTCGTGAGAAGTTGAAACTAACTCTTGTTGAGAAGAGATAGAGTGGCTGGCCTGGGTGTGCATTTGCATAAGTGGGCTACTTATGTCTTTTTCAACACCTGCTCACAACGAATGCGGCGAAGTGGTAGATGTGGCTGCCCTTTTGGATAAGTAGGTTCGAGTATACACACGCTCTCCATGTTATTTTTCTACATTTTCACTCACTCTCTCTTCTGGATTTTCAACTAATACTCCCTCATCACTCCTTATATCTCCCAATACACTATTCACAGTAGCATTCACTTGATCATCAATTTCCATGGCATCAGTACCATAGAAAGGTTCAAATACATCAACATTCTCAGCATGATCCTGTACATCATCTTGTACTTGAACATTCTTAGTCTGAGTATCAACAATATCATCATTATTGTCATCATCATCATCATCAGAATTATCATCACCAGCAACTTCTGTTTCAGTGTCCTCATCATCCTTAGAAACATGTTCAGTGTCACTTGTTGCAGACGGAACTTCACTTGTATCACTATCATTTCCAGCCAGGTTTGCTTGATCCAGATCATTATCAGAGGCTGGACCTTCATCAGCAGGAGGTGTCACTGAACGTGGGGTAATAACCCGTGACCCTGGTGCTTCAAGTCTAGGTCTCCGACCCCCTCCAGAGCCCCCCTCGGTATTTTTTCTCTTCGCTCCCCATTTCTATACTCCCGCAGTATCAGAAACCCTCACGGACTCCGCTCGCCTAGGGTTTGAGCCTTGGGTAGGGTCAACCGGTTCTGGTTGTCCCATAGACTCTCTATAAGCTACCATACTATCGCACTCTGGATCAACATAGTCTAATAAGCTTTCTGACACAGGCATGGAAAAAGTGAATTCTCTCTTTTGCTTCATCAAGTATATCATCTCACTTACCGGTGCAAGTGGATGGTTAATTCTGGTAGGAATTTGTCTGTTGCTCCTTAGCATGCTCCTCACAATAAAAGTCATAAACCTCTGGTACGGAATGTGGTTAGGAGCTTTTGAAGTCTTCTTTGCAACAACTTTCTCATATAGTTCAGTCTAGAAGATGGTTCAACCATTTGTTCCTGAAAAGATTTAACAATTTTGGACAGGGTCCAAGTGGTTAGTACAAAATCAGAAAATTTAACATTGAAAACCATCTTTTGAAAAATGCTAAGTGTAGAATTCGCATGACAAGAATATGAGAATTCCTCACTTGGTGAATTAAAAACAATGAAACCTTGACAAAATTCGTATGAAGTCTAGATACGAAATCCTCACTTAGAAGAATATAAACTTGACAACCTCAGAATTCGTATGAACCAATTATACGAATTTTAGACTTAAAAAAAATAGACATGAAGACCAATAATTCGTATGTACTGATTTCACCAAGAATTCGTATAACTTTGAATATTCAAAAATTTCAACTTTGAAAATATTCTAAGTGTTAAGAACTTCAAGAACACTATACAAACCTAGAATCTGGAAATCAAGATTTTTTAACCCAAAACTTTGTTCATTAAGCTCGATTTATGTATATTTACAATTTTAACAAAATTAATCTGAGATTATGAACCATTAGGAACATCAAAATCAAAGATTTGTTCAAGAACAATTGAAAGATGAACATGAACACTCGAAGAGTCAATCATCGAATCAAGTCCCAAAAAATTGAAATTAGGGTAAAAATTATCACGATTAGGGTTTGATTTAAACAAATAAAAGTATCTTTCCGTCCCAATCAACACAAAAAATAGAATCAATAGTTCAAATTTCAAAAGTTCAAAGTCATTCGAATATGAAGATGAACAGTCCATTATCGAATCCTAAATCTAATCCAGTTTAGGGTACACCTGCAAAGAAAACAAAGATACAAAGAACACAATAAACAAGATTCAAACAAATAAGACCAATATTACACCTTGAATCAAAGAAAACAAGAAGATCAAAGATCGAAGATGAAGTCGCATATGAGGGTTTAAGTTTTATGTGCTCTCAAGAACTCGTACACAATAAGAGCTTACAAAAAGTGAGGGTAACTTAGAAAACATACGTATTTATACCCTGTAATGGATTTAACACGTGGCACGATATTATTGGACCACACACTTTTCGTATGAGAGACAGATGTGAATTGTCTAGAAGAATAGACAATGGTGTGTGAGAATTCGCATGAACCAATATGCGAATTTTGTGTGAAAAACACAATTCGTATGACACTGTGATACGAATTCCTCACTTTTCGCATATAGAGACATGCGAAAAGTTGGATTTCATATAACACTGCATGCGTATTCCAATAATTCGTATAACACTGTATGCGAAATCTTCAGAATTCGCATGACACTGATATGCAAATATTGGACTTAGAAAATTTTCCTAACTTTTGAAAAACATTCCAAACATGGAAACTTGCTATTTTAAGAAACTTATCAAAGCTTACCAAAAATATAAACTTTCCATAAATGGAAACCTTCCAAAATTGACATTTTTAACTCATATTAAGCTTCAAAAAGTTTTACACACACACATTCACACTTACAACCATTTTTAAGAATAATTATGTATTAAGCTCCCCCTTGACTTAGTATCAAACTCCTCTTTTGTATTTGACATGACCTCTTGATCTTTGATTTGTTCATCATTTGTGTGTTCTCTTGCTAGCTCCCCCTTGACATGATTTGGATCTTGTAGAACATGTATGGATATGCCCCCGTTCATATCTGCATACATAGAAAAATATAACAAGTAAGATCTGTTTCTCCCTTATAAAGATATTCTTTGAAGTGTGGTCTTTCCAAAATCACAATGATCATAGGTAAGAAAAAAAAACTCCCTTAAATGGTTTGACATTCAAAGTTTCTTTCTGAAGTCACCACTTGAACATTGAAGATCGGGTCCTGATCTGTTGTAATCAGAAGCCATAATCCTTTATCATTGAAGAATGAGTCCTAAGCTGTTGTACTTAGAAGTCATAGCCATTTTCACTCCTTCTTGAGTACAGGCTCCTGCATCACAGGTTTAACTGGTTTTGGTACCCAGATGAATTTGGGTCCAGTTTGGTTAGTATGTGAAAACTTCCTTGAGTGGTTTTCACCTCTGTGAAATGCAATATCAGAATAGTTTTTGTAAGAATAATACCTTTTGTTGATGTGTGCTTTATGTACAAAATCATCAGTGCAACAATAAGAACAACAAAGTTTTCTTTTTGCTAACCTGATAAGATGTTTTGTAGACTTGACAAAATCAAGAGTAAAAGATTTACCTGTTGTAGCTCTGTTCTTGTTTCTCTGTGCAGCTTGTGCAGATGATTTATTGTATTTCACTGATTCTGGAGATCCCTTCACAACCCAGATCATCTTATCTTTCTTAGAAGCTTTAAAACCAGAATTTGAAGAATAAGCAACATATTTATCAGCAGATTTGACATAAAATGAACTAGAAGCCTTAGTCTGATATGGTTTCAAGATTTTTGGTTTGACAGTCTTCTTCTTGAAAACCATCTTTTGAAATAGGCTAGATACTGATTGAAATGAACATACTGATTCAACTGAATCATCATCATAAGAAGATAAGTCAGGTGTTTCAGATGTTATCTTCTCAGATAAATCAACAATAGCTTTCTCAAGTTGTTTGATCTTGATATTCAACTTGATTTTTCATTACAAAGTATATCAAACTTGCTTTGCAGATCAGATCTATTCTTCTGTCCTTTCAAAATATCTGATGATAAAGTAGCCAACTTGCTTGTGAGTTTAGAAATCTCATTTTCAAAAAAAATTCTTTCAGATTCAAACTCTTTTTCCAAGTTCTGATTTTTCTCAGAGATTTCTTTGAAAAGCACAGTATTTTTCTTTTCAATAATTTTCTTTTCCTTTTCAAAAGTATCTCTTTCAGTAATAATAGTTTTCTCAAATTCAGAAACTTGTTTGGAAAGTTTGGCACATCTGATTTCTAACTCTTTCTTCTCCTTTTCAGCTTTCTTAGAAAAGTTAGATAATTTCTGGTTGAAAGTTTTCTCAAATTCAGCTTTCTCTTTCTTGATTTTCTGATCGACTCTCTTAAGCCATTCATTTCCCTTAGTCTGATATGTAGAAACTTGAATTTTAGCTTTTGTCAGTTTGTCATTCAGTACATCAATCTCAGCTTTCAGCTTTAAGTTCTGAAGTTTGAGTTGTTCATGTTCAGCTTCCATCTTGGGAATTTCAGGCATGTAAGCCAATGCACAATCTCTCTTTGTGAGAACAGTATGTCCTTTCTCATCTACATAAGGCATGATTATATTTATATGAAAAATAATGCTTGAAAAGATCGTTAGTCAGATAATCAGAAAAATCACTCAAAATAAAGTCAAGTATAGAATTCGTATGTCACTCACATGCAACATTTCGTATGAACTAACACAATTCGCATAGACAAAATTTGCATAAGAAAAGATAAGAAATCTTCACTTTTCGCATGAGCTTGTATGCGAGTTCTGAGCTTTTCGCATAAGGCTATGTGCGAATTATGCACATTTCGCATATAGAAAGGTGCTGAAAGTCCAAGAATCTCTAAATCTTTAGAGAGAGAAAGTAGAGAGAGAAAGTAGGAGCGCCAAATGTAATTAGATGTATTCAAATGAAGTGCAAAAGTTACAAAAACAAAGGACAAAGGGGACTTAAATACCCCTAGCCTTAACAATACAGATTACACAATTAAGAATAGTCTAGGCTAGAAAATAAATACAATGATTACTATAAAAACAGATCTAACAATCTCCCCCTTAGTAATCATTGGCGCTGTGGTCTTCAAAAACAATCTTCAAAAACAGCATAGACCAACCAGGCGACTTTGGAGAATCACTGAAACTCTTCTCGTTGACGAAGTCTATTCAGCCCGATTAACACTTCCAAACGTCGCAGAGTGGAACGGAAATTCAATCTTTCTTGAATTGAATTTAAAGTCTTCTGGAGAAGTCGGATTTCATCATTATCAACTAGAAATGCATTTTCTCTTGTTTCCAAAAATCTTCTTTTAGCCTCCTTCAGATGTTGCTCCAACTGAAGTTTAATCACCTTTAAAGTTCCATCAGAGTAATGAGCAATTTCTTCAAATCTGAGAAAGCATTTTTCATTTGAGCCATTCTTGTACACCACTCCATATGGATCTTCAACTATGGTGAGAAGGGGATAAGACTCTAAGTTTGGCAAGCTTCGGTTGGGCTTATGAAGATTAACAACCGGCTGAAAACTTTCAATGGCCATCTGGAAATCAAAAACTCGGAAGAATCGGATTTGCCGTCGAATGAATCTTTTGATGACGAACAAAGCTTGTGAAACATCCTGTGTTCTATGATATAGATTCTTGAAATGGTCATATAAGAATTCAATGTCATCTATAGAAAGATCAGTGAAGTCTGCCTCTGAAAATTTATACCGCTTGCAGTCTCTTCTTTCAACTTCAAAATCGGGATACCAGATATTCACAAACTTGTTGATTGTGACACTGATGACTCGAACAATCAAGTATTGAGAAGACACGGTATTATTCCTTTTCCTCTGGCACTTAATGAACATTAAGTATTCAAATTGATATTCATCTGACTCTTTCTCTACCCCAAGAATTGCATAGATGTTAATTGCCCTTCTTCTAGAAACAAAGATGTTACTCTGAGTGTCTTCTAGAAAATTTGGTCTTAGTCTTGAAGCCATGTATCTCTGTTGCAAATTCCTCTATCTCTGTTGTCTAGATAAAGCTGGTCCTTCTTCTAGAATAAACGGTGGAATCACAGGATCAGAAGGTGGAACATCAGCTTGTGCTCCTGACGACTGACCAAATTCAAATAGTCTTGAAGGAATAGTGGTAGTCGGAGCTGAACTAGTAACAGGAGTAGATGTGACATTAGCAGATTCAGGAACCTCACCATGAGCAGGAAGATCACTGTATAACATTTCTGCCTCTTCTTCATCTTTTGCATCCATGAACACTGAATCATCTTCTGTATCAGAAATGATAATGATGTCATCACAATCTTCTATCTTCATTTTACAGACTTTTTCATACTTAGAATTATCATCATCATCTGAATTAATTTCAATAATGTTCGAAAAGAAAGATTTCATCTCAGATACAATATCAGCATTAGCAACTACAACTGGATTGGAAACAATGTCTGGATCTTCATAAACAACAATCTGCCAGTTTTTCTCTTTGTTCTGCTCAGAAGCTTTAATAAAATCAGACATTGAAGAAGAATCAACCCTATCAATCAACAAATTCACCAAGTCATTAACGTTGCAATCTTCAACATTTTCATCATTCTGTTCAAATCCACCAACCGCTTTTTCTTGAATTGGATTATCTCTCTTTGAAGAAGTTCCTTCCATTCTTGGTCTCTTAGCCATCTCCCCCTCATGGCCTTGATGATCAGGATCATCTTGGTCATGTTGGCGCTTAAGAGACGGGCCGGCCTCAGTTCTGCAGCTTTGTTCCAGACGTTCAACCTTGTTAGAGATATCAGAAAAAGCTTGAGTCAAAAAAGATTTAAGATCAGCAAAACTTGATTGAACTTCTGATCTGAATGCATGAAACTCATCAGATAAAGCAGTAATACGGTCAGATTTAGAAGAAGGAACTGGAGGCGACGTAGGTTGGAAGTTCCGTAGCAAAGAAATAAGATCTTGATCCTGATGTTGTGGCGGTGACATAGACAGTAGACGCGCATATAGTAGATCAGTCAACTCAGAAATAGGAAGTTCATGAAGAGAAGACCTTGAAGATGTACCAGAAGGAGTAGACATAGAAATTCCCGCATACAGAGAAACCACCGAAGGAAACGGAAGAGAAACAATCGGAGAAGTAGTTGAAGTCACAGCAGAAGAAGGTTCACGAAGAACTACCCCAGTTGGTCGTCTGAAAGGAATCTCTGGAGGAATGACAGACGTATCAATCTCAGGCATCTTGCCTTTGAAGAAAGTCTTCAACTTCAGAATCTGTGCTTCCTTTTCTGCATCCATTTTCTCTGATAACTGACGAATGACATCATTCAAAGTAGAAAATTTGTCGGAAGAAACCCGAGCTTGATCAGAAGTAAGCTCTACAGCTGGAACTGTTGAAGACTGAATAGCCGCAAGCGAAGTTGCTGGAACTTGACTTTGTACCGAAGCTGAGGCTTGATCAAATGCTGTATCCAATTAATCTACTTGAAGATGTGCAACAGAAGGATTAACAGGAACAGAATCATCTTCAGAAACAACTTCTGTTAAAACAACCACTTCCGGTGTCCTGTTCTTTCTTTCATAAATCCGAATACTCGGTTGATCAATATCATCAGCATCATCACCATCATCACCAGAATCATTATCATCATCCCCAGAATCATCATCATGCACATCTTCATCTTGATTACCATCATCATCAGAAACATCAATAGCAGCATCAGAAGTATCATGAATCGGGGAGTCAGTAGCAATTTGAGCAATTACATCTTCAATTTGTTGAGAAGCGACATCTGCTTGAACTTCTTGATGTTCAATATTTACCTCAACTTCTTGTTCAACAACTTTGTTGACCTCTTGTTCAGAAACATATACTTCAACTTTAACTTCTTGATTAGCAGAAACTTCAACTTCTTGATCAGCTTCTAGAAGTATTTCATTATCCATGCAGTATTCGATAATACTTTCATCTGAAGGATCTGCATAATTCACAATAAGCTCCAAAGGAATAGGCATCGAATAGTCAAAAGTCCGCTTCACCTTTTGGATGTAAGTCATTTCTGTATCAGAAAATGTTGGCCAAGATAATCTTCGAAGAATATCCGGATTGCTTCTGAGTATGCTTATGATGATAAGCTTCAAGAATCAAATGAATGGAATAAACTTGCGTTTCTTGTTGGTAAGCTTGTCATGCACCACCTCCGAGAGTTCGGTCCAGAAAATGAATGTGTAGTCTACATGCAAGTCATAGACGACTGCATGGAACAAACGAAGATACAGTAGACTTGCACTGTCCGTGCCAGAATGTTTTGACGTTAGGCAACTGATGATGACAGAGAAGAGAGCATACCAAACTGGAGGTAATTTAGACTTATCAAAATCACACACTTTGTCCAATGTCCCAACATATCCAAGATTTCTTATCCCTTCAAATACTTACTCTTCAGATGGAAAGCTGTCATATGTAGTTCGGCCAGGTCTGGAATTAGGCTCAGGAAGCTACAGTATAAGTCTGAGACGCTTGTATGAAAGATAAGAATCATACTGATCTATTTGAAGCTCAAAGCGATGCGGACGAGCCAATTCATTCTTTGTAATTGTATTCCAGGCTTGCTGAATGTATACTTCTGGAACTTCAGCACACGATGAAAGAGCCTGAGCAAGTGGATGTCCTCGAAGAATTGCACAAATCACCGGATGTATTTTGATTCTGTCGAAGTCCACAAAATAATTGTTGGGCTTGTAAGGCAAAATATACATCAAAGAAGGGAAGACATCGTTCGGCGAGATGCAGAAAGATTAGCCCCGACTGAAGGAACATAAGGCATCGGCATCTCAAGTGATGCTTGATCAGAAGGATCCTCGAGAAGTACATTCTCGTCTTGAATCATTAGATTTGTATTGGTTTTAGAAGACATTTTATACTTAAAAGAGAAAACAAAGAAGAATTAGACAAAACAGGAAAAAAACACAGAATTCACAAGCCAAGTTTGCGCACCAAGTTAGATGCGCAAACCAAGATTTGCGTATTGAACAAGATACGCAAAGATAGGTTTGCGTATCTAACTAGATCCGAAAACAAGACTTGGAAAAGAAAAACTCAAAACAAGAAGGTTTGCGTATCAAGAAAGATACGCAAAGTACACTTTGTGTATCCAACGGGGTACGCAAAATAGACTTTGCGTGTCCTTTGTGATGCGCAAAACAAACTTAAAGAAAAAAACACAAGAAACAAGGTGTTTGCGTATCAAGTGAGATACGCAAAGTACACTTTGCGTGTCCAACGGGATACGCAAACTTAACTTTGCGTTTCCTGTTGGTTGCGCAAAGTAGACTTTGCGTACAACATGATACGAAAACAAACAAACACAAACAAAAAAAGAGGGTTTGCGTATCAAAGAGGATACGCAAAGTAGACTTTGCGTGTCCTTATTGATACGTAAACTACACTTAACAAGAACAAACACAAAAACAACAGGTTTGCGTATCAAGTATGATGCACAAAGTATACTTTGCGTATCCAACGGGATGCGCAAACCACACTTTGTGTTTCCAGTTAGAAGCGCAAAGCACACTTTGCGTTTCTAGTTAGATGCGCAAATCACAGTTTGCGTTTCTAACTAGATGCGCAAAGTATACTTTGCGTAACAATCATACTTGATGCGAAAAACCCTAGTTTTCGGGTGTTCGAAACGAAAAACAAAATAGACAAAATAAAAGGTAAAAAACAAGAAAACAGAGTAAAAGGAAACATACCTGAGGAACGAAATTCGATTCTAAACACAACCCAATACCTAATTCGAACTAATAAAGATCGAATATGAAGATTTAGAACAGATGAACAGTAAAAACGAGAAACATTCAGTAAGAAATCGAACACGAAATCAAAATCAGAATAAGAACAATGTTAAGATAATCATAACAACAAATGAAAATAAAAGGAGATACCTGATCGAAATGAACAACAATCTAAAAGCAATGGAAAAAAAATATGAGTTCGGCGCACAGAGAGTAGGAGGGAAGAAGATGAACAGTTCTCAAGGTTCAAAAAGATAAAGGAAGCAATAAAAGTGAATAGTCACATACTAACCTCTATTTATACTAAACTTTAAAAAAAATAACACTAAAAAAATATACTTAAAAAAAATAATATTCCTAAAAAAATATTCTTAAAAAAAATACAGCTAATTGAAAATTTTACCTGTCAGGTTCCTTTACCCCCCCTACACAAATGCATAAAAAATTAAGATATCAGTATACCAAATGTGTAGGAATATCAGAAAACTTACCTGATAAATTTCTGATTAGTACGTGAAAATTTTTATCAGCTATGATCACTCCTCCTCAAAAACAAAATGTTGTCAGATTTGACAAGCAGATGATCTCTCCCCCTCGAAAAATGCACAGACCATATACAAAAACACAAATACTCAAACATAAAGACATCAGTATGAAAGATGATCATATTGAATATAAATTTTGTAACAACTGAATATATAATCTTTTAAACACTAAACAAATTAAAGTCTACTCAGTAAAATATCACAAATTTATCAACCAGTTGAAATCAAGCATATGTTGTTGGATGCAAGACCAAGTATAATTGCATATCAAGTTAAGAAATGTTCAGTTTCAACAACTTCCATCTGTCTATTCAGTGTGCTCGCATGTGAACTTCAATTAGCTTCAAAAAAAATGCAATTCGAAAATTATTATAGAAAACTGTGCATGTACTGACACTAAGTCATCAAAAATTAAGACTTTCACAAATTTACAGGTTTATCACAACTCAAACATATCACCAAGTATCATGAGATGTGTGCTCATTGGCATCTTTTTAGCAGTGTGCACATTGGCATCTTCACATGAGTGTGCTTTTTGGCATCTTTTAAGCATTGTGCACTTTGGCATCTTTTAATCAAAGAGTTCATTAAGTAAAGAACATGCCGTAAACGTAACTTTCTATCTGACCCTATTGCAGGATTTGGGTCAACCACTCCCAGACCAGTTGGCCTTAGGGGACTAGATGTCAAGCACCCCTTGGAACTTACTTTCCCAGATCAGAAAGGCTACATTGACATAACCTAAACCCATTCAGACCAGTAGAACATGACTTTCGATCTGATTCTATAGAAGGATTTGGGTTCGATCACTCCCAGATCAATTGACCTTAGGGGACTAGATGACGAGCATCCCACAGAACTTACTTTCCCAAACCAGAAAGGTCACAGGTACAAACTTTTAAACTCAGAGATTTCTGTATTTTAAGAATTTATAATTCATCTCAATCACTTAGATCAATGTCTAAATGCTTAGCCCATATTTTCATTCCGATCTATAATTTTGATCATTTAGGTAGTCTAAGCAAAGTAAACTATAAAAATTCTGACTCACATATCTTTAAAGCAGTATCAAAAGCTACAAACATGTTGCTGACTTTTCGACTTTTGTAAGACTTGAAATTTGAACATATAAAACTATAATATAAACAAAGAACTTGTAAAAGATCCTAGACATACATTTTATTCAAAAGAAAGAAAATGTGTAAAATTTTACTTTATAGAATAAAATTTGTAAAGATTTAAACTTTTAAATTCAACATGCCTAATTTTGAAAGCAAAAAATTGAAACGTTTTTCATCTAAGGCTTTTGTAAAGATATCAGCAAGTTGATATTCAGTTGGTACAAAATATAATTCAATAGTACCTTCTTCCACATGATGCTTTATGAAATGGTACCGCATGTCTATGTGCTTGGTTTTAGTGTGCTGGACCGGATTGACTGAAATGGCAATTGCGGACTTGCTGTCACAATATATTGGCACTGTCTTGTACAGCATCCCGTAATCCCGAAGTTGAGTTTTCATCCAATGTACTTGAGCATAACAACTAGCTGCAGCGACGTATTCAGCTTCGGCTGTTGATATTGACACGCAATTTTGCTTTTTCGACGCCCAACTTATCAGTCTGTCTCCGAGAAACTGAAGGTGACCTGAGGTGCTCTTCCAGTCCAATTGATTACCGCCAAAATCTGCATCTGAATAAGCAATCAATTTATAGTCAGAACTTTTAGGATACCATAAACCTAAATAAGGAGTTCCTTTAATATATCTAAAAATACGCTTGACTGCGAGTAGATGAGATTCTTTTGGTTTGGCTTGGAATCTGGCACACAAACATGTCGAGAACATTATGTCCGGGCGACTTGCCGTTAGACACATCAGTGTTCCGATCATTCCTCTATATGTCTTTTGATCTACAGCTTTTCCATCTGGATCGAGTCCGATTTTGGCACCATGAGCCATCGGTGTTCCGATTGAAGTAGATTTGTCCATCTTGAATTTCTTCAAGATGTCAAATACATACTTTGACTGGTTGATGAAGATACAATCAGGAAGCTGTTTCACTTGTAAGCCGAGGAACAAATTGATTTCTCCCATCATGCTCATCTGGAATCTAGAGGTCATTAGATCAGAAAACCATGTACACAAAGATTTGTTAGTAGCACCAAAAATAATATCATCAACATAAATTTGTACTAAGCAAATATCCAAGTTCGAATGATATATAAAAAGAGTAGTATCGATCGAGCCTTTGGTGAAGCCGGATTTGACTAAGAAAGCTGACAACTCGTCATACCACGCCCTTGGAGCTTGTTTCAAACATAATATGGACGATCTTTGTCAACAAATCCCTCTGGCTGAGATACATATACTTCTTCTTTCAGCTTGCCATTGAGAAATGCCGTCTTGACGTCCATTTGATATACTGTGAAGTTGCGATAAGCAGCAAAGGCAAGAAACATCCGGATAGCTTCCAATCTGGCAAAGGGTGCAAATGTTTCATCGTAGTCAATACCTTCTTCTTGTCGATATCCTTTGGCTACCAACCTTGCTTTGTTTCGCACGACGATACCATCTTTATCCTTTTTGTTCTTGAAAATCCACTTAGTGCCAATAACGCTTTTTCCTTTCGGCCTCGGTACAAGTCTCCATACTTTGAGCTCATCAAATTGATTAAGCTCCTCTTGCATAGCAATAATCCAATCCGGGTCCTCCAACGATTCAGAAACTTTTGTAGGTTCAATCTTGCTTAGGAAGCAAGTGAAGAGACATTGGTTGGAAGTAGCCGACTTGGAGCGTATAGAAACACTGGCTTGAGGATCTCCAATAATTTGATGTAGAGGGTGATATCTTGTCCATTTTGTGGTATGAGGGAGAGGATCAATGATGTCTTGAAACACTTCTAATTGTTGAGAGGGAGGTACAGAAACTTCTACATCAGATGAAGAGATAGAAATAGTTTCAACTTGAGGAGGAGGTATCTCAACAATCTCTGAATCAGATTCGGGAACAGTTTGTTGAATAGCATCATTCTGTACTTCTTCCTGAAGTGATTCCTCTTGAACAGGTTGATCTTGAATAGACTCTTCTTGAATAGGTTCTTCAAGAATAGGCTCAGTTTCTGATTGAACAAATTCTTGTTGTGCCGGTTCTTGTTGAACAGGAGAGACTGGAGCAGCATCATTGTCAGAGATAGATGCAGCGGAATTTGGAATAGATGAGCTCTCAGTTTCCTGATTCAAAACATTAGAAACATTTTTAGAATTAGATCTAGGCACATCATCATAAAAATTTTCAAACAAAAAATCAAGATCAGAAAGGTTAGGAGAGGGAGTAGAAGAATCCTGGTTATCCGGTGAAAGAGCAGGTTCTGAACTGATTTGTTCAGAAACTGAATTTTCAGTAATAGCGGGTTCTGAGTTTGAGTGACTAGAAACCAAATTAGCAGCTTCGTCAAATTTTACATTGACACTCTCTATGACCTTTCTTGCAGAGAACAGAAAAACTCTATAAGCAGCAGAGTTTGAAGAATAACCCAAGAATACACCCTCGTCTGCCTTTGGACTAAACTTGTTGAGATTCTCCCTGTCATTCAACACGTAGCATTTACACCAGAATGACTTGAAATACTTGATGTTCGGTTTGATCCCGTTCATAAGTTCATACGGTGTTTTATTGAAGCGACGATGCAGAATTGATCTGTTCTGTGTATGACAGGCAGTTGATACTGCTTCAGCCCAGTAAGACAAAGGTAGACCTGAATAAGCGAGCATTGATCTGGCGGACTCAACGAGCGTTCTGTTTCTTCTTTCAACAACGCCGTTCTGTTGCGGAGTACGGGCAGCAGAAAATTGTTGTTATATACCTTGAGAATCATAGAAGGCCTGAAGAGAACTATTCTTGAGTTCAGTGCCATTATCTGATCTTACCACTTTGACTTGCTTCTGCTTATTCGTTTGAGTTGTCTTGATGAGATTGATAAGAACTTCGGGAGTCTCGTCTTTTGACTTCAGAAATTTTACCCATGTATATCTGGAGTAATCATCAACAATCACCAAAACATATTTCTTATGTCCTAAAATCTTCGTCTTCATCGGACCACACAAGTCAACATGCAAAAGGTCAAGAATAGCCGAAGTGCAGTGTTCAGGCTTAGGCTTGTGAGGAGCTTTCTTCATTTTTCCTTTCTCACAATCTTGGCATAGATGGACTTTCTGGAAACGGAGAACTGGAAGACCTCTCACTGAATCATTCTTGACCAGGCGATCTATATACTTGAAGTTAAGATGAGCCAGTCGACGATGCCAAATCCAACTTTCATTGATAGAGGCTTTGGATAGTAAACACATATCTGATGAAATCTTAACTTTGGAAAGATTAATTGTATACAAATTAGATCTTCTCTTTCCAACCATTAAGTCTTTGCCACTATCGTTCTTTACAGCAACCCTTTTTGATTTGAAGCTGACTTCAAGATCTTTATCGCAGAATTGGCCGATGCTAAACAGGTTGTGACTTAGACCCTCGACATAGCTTACTCTTTTGACAGTTATGTTTCCTCGAACTAGATCGCCATAACCAAGAATCGGAGCTGTCTCACAGTTGCCAAATTTCACACGACCAAAACATTTATCTTTAAAATTAGACAGAAGTGATTTGTTGCCAGTCATGTGTTTTGAACAACCCGAGTCCAGATACCATAATCGACTTAGCTGCATACACAGAAACTACACCTTTTTAGGTACCCATATGCTTATGGGTCCCTTGTTAGATTTATGTCTTTTATTTTTCACAGTCTTATTTTTCATGCAAGAATGAAAGCAATTATCAATAGAAGATAAAACACAATCATCAGAATCAGAACTAGAAGAAGCATATGAGATATTCTTTGATATATCAATTATTTGCTGAAAAGAATATTTTAGGTTTTTATTACATGAAGCAAATGTATCAGTATCATAAAGAGTGTCTACACATTTAACTCCTAACAGTTTAGATTCTGGTGATTGTTGTTTAATCTTCCAAATCTGCCTTGGTGACTTCCTCACAATCCGATCTAAAGAAGAAAAATCAGAAACATTAGAATTTTCAGATAAGACAGTATCATGTTTCTTTAACTTCTTTGATCTTCTTCTTTTACACTTCTTTTTATAAAATTGAGCATTTAGCAGTAAAGAATCATCAATAATTGAATCAGAAGAAGAAACTTTATCAAAGAAATCAGTCTTAGCATTTGATATTGAAGAACTAGTCTCGGAGTGAAAATTTTAAAAAAGGCATAAGTCTGGAGGAGGTTTGCGCTTCCCATTGGAGGCGCAAACTGAGCTTTGCGCGTCCAACTGTATGCGCAAACTTTCAGTTTGCGTTTCCAACATGGAACGCAAATGCTCATTGTTTTTCAAAACTTTAGCATTTTCCTTTGAATCTTTTGAAAATTTAGTAGAAATTTTATCTTCAAAACTTGTTTTTATTATTAAGAGAAATATATCGTTTTCTAAACAAGTTTGAAGATTTTGTTCTTCCAATCGATCTTCAAGATCAACAATTTTTTCTTCTAACACTAATGGGGGAATGTATTTCTTAGTATCATAAGACACCGGAGATACATTTTCCTTATCAGTGTTAGCAAATATATCAACAAAATCTGTTGATAATGAAGATTTATTGGAAGATTTGATATTTAAAATATTTTGAAATTTTCTGAATTTCTTAGATTGATCAGGAAAATACTTTGCATTTTCAGAGGTGTAAACAAATGGCATTTCCATCCTCTTGTTTTTCCTTTCTAAAACAATTATTTTCTCAGAAAGATTTTGATTTGAAGAAGTCAGTTCAGTCAACGAATCACGATAAGCCTGATTTGAATTTTCTAGATCAACTAACTGCTTTTGACATTTCTCTTTTGTATCAATTAAAATTGACTTTTCATCTTTTAGAGAAATTTGCAGTTTATCGATTAAATCAGACTTTTCTTAATTTTTAAACTTTTCAGAAACGAACTTTGAGCGCAAATCATGCAAAGCAGTGATAAAAACATTCATTTGAGATAAAAAGAAATCATAGTTACCTCAGAACCATCAGATGAGGTATCCTCTTCCTCATAATCACTTTTATCGTCACCAATAAAGCACATAGTCGCAGTCTCCTCATTTTCAGCCTCGTTGTCCGAATGATCCAACCAGTATTACAGGATAGTTCCACTTTCCTTCTTTTCAGCTAGAGCCAACTTCTTTCGGTAAAAAGCAGCATCCTTTACCACTTTGACTCTACAATCCTTAAAACCATATGTCCAGGCTTCCCACAGTTAAAACAGTTCATCACCTTTTTGTCATCTTTCTTTTGGTCAACTACCTTAGCCGGTTCATACTTTGGAGTGTATGTCTTTGAAGGAGCACAAGGTTCTATCTTCTTAGAACCAGAAGTAAACCGCAGGTTGTTCGACCCAGATCTGTGCTTGAATTGTTTCTGATAATGCTGAGTTAAAAGAATCATGGCCTTTTCGAGAGCTTCGCCATCATCATCTGTAGATCCATCATAAGTCGATTCGGTCAAAGCTTGCTCAGCCAGTTGGCTAGCTATAAGAGCAATGGGATCTACTGACATAGGCTTGTTCTTCTTATCCATTTTCGCCTTCTTCTCCATTACCATAGATTCATCTGTCATCAAGATTTCGTATAACTCCTGAATTGGCATGGTTGAGATTCTGACATCGTTTCTCATTCTGTGGCTTGACTTGTTCCAATCTGGTTGTAATGCGTTCAGGAATTTCAAGTTAGCCTCCAACTCTGTCTTAATAACTTTAATCTTGTAAAGATCGTTGATGACAGCCCATAATCGATCAAACACACTCTTCAAACTTTCCCCATCCTTAGCCTTGAACTTTTCAAAGTTGTTCATGTACCTAGTCTGACGCAACTGAGTAAACATTGCAGTACCAAGCATAATCTTCTCAAGTTGAGTCCACATCAGCATTGGATTATGTTTGAAGCAATCGATTCTGTTATAAATGGAGTTTGGAAGAGCAAGAATCAGATTTGACTTAGCTTGACTGTCAGCTTGATAACGAAGGAGCTCATCAGCATCATATTCTATTAATGCTTTTTCTACTGTTGAAGCATCAGAGGTTGCAGTAGCAGGAATAACCTTCATTGGCCTTTCCATTGGACCTTTAGTCAAATACTTCATCATATTGTCCCCATTCTGTTGCCTTTCAATAAAGTTGATAAATCGATCCTGCCACTGTTCGAATTCGTTCTCATTGATCCGTACTGGTGGACGTGTATCAGACCCCAATGACATCATGAGGTCATTCTTGTAGATTTGTGCTTGCAAAGACATCTTTTGAGAAAAACAGAAATTTCAGACAAAGATTCTAAGTCTGAAGCTTGCGCAAACAGAAGGTTTGCGTATTCAGTGGGGTGCGCAAAGTATACTTTGCGTATGCAGAGAGGTACGCAAACTTGGCTTTGCGTAAGCAGGGAGGTACGCAAACTGAGGATACACAAGATGAGGTTTTCGGACCACCAAGGGTGCGCGATCTAAGGTTTGCGTAACTAACAGAATACGCAAACTAAGCTTTGCGTAATTGTATTCAAGATTAAAGGGTTTAAACAGTATTTATTTGATAGTTAAAGTTAGAGGGTCTAATTAGTATTTATTTAATAGTTATTAAGCTATTGGGCCTCAAGCCCATAAGCCCATTAGGCCTAAAAGCCTGGGTATTTAAAGTTTTGTTTAATTAGGTTTTAGGGTTAGAATCCTCACAATTACTTTCATAATCATATAGTGAGGTAGAAAGTTTTCTCTGTATTCAAGGGTATCAAGAACACACAAGGTTTAACTGTTTATTCAAGGGATTGGTATGTTATTCTGATCTTATTATATCTTGATTATTATTGTGTTTGTGTGTTTATTATCAACTAGATTAAACTGTGATAACAATTGGTATCAGAGCCTAAAGAATCAATTTTTTTTTGCGATTTCACTATTCATCGATTACTATTCATGCGAAGTTACTGTTCATCGAATTTTTTTTTTACTGTTCATCGAGTGAAAATTGATTTCGTGAATTAACGTGCTTTTATGCTTAAAATCAATATGAATAGATGCGATATATGCTAGTGAACAATATCTGATTGATTAATTGCATTGTGGATTAACAAAGTGATTGAATTTGTAATTTTGTGTTTTCTGGGTTTGCATGAATATCGATTCTGTGCTCCTAAAATTGAAGTTCAAAAGTTGAAATTAATCTTTATCTTTGATTGAGTTGTGATCAATACATGCTAATGAGTACAAAGGTCTGATTTTTGCATCCGATTTTGAGTCTATATTGATTTCTGGGTTGTTTATTTGAACTGTTCATCGACGTTCTAGGCTTGATTTAAGAACATTCCGGTCGAATAGTTGTATCGGTCTTTACCCTTTATCGGTCGAACACCATATAGGTTGAACACATTTTATCGGTCAAAGCATACCATCGGTCTTATCAATTTACCGGTCGAGCACTTTACCGGTCGAAGAACTTTACTGGTCGAAGCACTTTACCGGTCAAATTTTTTTTTCCCGGGTGAATAGTACCGGTGAACAGTACCGGTCTCTACAGTACCGGTGAACAGTACCGGTCGCTATAGTACCGGTGAACAGTACCCCCGGTTAAAAAAAAATTTAAAAATTTAAAATTTTAATTTATTTTTATTTTGATTCTAACGATCTCATCTAGTTGGTTGTCTTGGTACATATAAGTTTAATTACTAACAAGGGATTGCTAGGATGTCGAATCAGCTAATGATGTCTGAAGGTTACAACCTTGAATTTGAAAAGATGACACATTCTGAAGTAAAAGCAAAGGCTAAACAACTTGCTGGACGGTTATCAACATCATCTCGCATGATTGATGAGTATGACAAAGAGGACAAAATACTCAAAGCTGAGAACAAGGCTTTACAAATTCAGAACTCATCTCTTCTTATTCAAATCAATGCTTTAAAAGAAAATTCAAAAGATTCTGATTCTTTAATTGACTTTGTAGGAATAATTGAGTCTAAAGAAAAAGAGATCTTCGATCTTCAAGAAAAGTTGAAAAGATCTGAGTCAAGCTCTACATGGTCTAAGAAGTATGCAATGCAAAGAGAGCTTGAGGAGCTTAGAAGGAGTACAAGTGTTGCAAAGGATACTAGTACAGGACTAAGACAGATAAATTCTCAACTCTGTGCGGACAGAGATAAGTTTAAAGATAAAGTTCTCAGTCTTGAGGTTGATATTAATAAGATGAAAGAAAAGGCAACCCAAGACAGAGACAATGCAACAGCTCAAGATGAATCGTTGAAGATTGAAAAAGAGAGAAAAGAATTTGCCAAGAAATTCTCTGACTTCTCCAGAAAAGCCTTCGAAGAAAAGAAATCTTTAGAGCTTAGATGTGTTAAACTTTCTCAACAAGTTTTAGACTTTGAGAAGGTTATCATTCTTGAAAGAGAAAAGGCTGAGAATGAGAAGAAGAAAGCCGAGCTGAAGGATACAAATACAGACTTTTCTGAAGAAAAGAAGATATTTGAGACCGAGATAGCCAAACTGACAAGAAAGCTATCTGAATTATCAACAAACATCATGAAGGAGAAGAATGCAAAATCTGAGTTGCATAAGAAGTTTGATCTGATTGAAAAGGAAAGAAACAGTTTGTCTTCAAAGATAAAGGAACTTGAAGAGATCGTATTCAAGGTGAAGTTGACTGAGCACAAGACGCCAGAGTCAATAGCTCAATCACCGAGAGATGATCTAGCTGATTCAGATAGTTCATTAAAAACAGCTTCAAGTTCATATTTTTCAAATGTTTTCTATAATCCTTTCTATGATTTAGATGATAGTCTTACTTCTAAATCTACTAATTAGATTCGTCCTTCTAACCTTTTCTATGACAAAAATGTTGATGGTTCAGGTAACTTCAAGAAGACTAAGTCTCAAAAGAAAAGCTTCTGGAGAAGGGATGATGAGAAAGAAAGAGGAAACTGGATCTGGATAGTTAAAGGATCCTCGGAGGAGAAGAAGAAAGAAGAATCATTTGTGCATACATCAAATGCTAAATGGAACTATGCTACAAAAGGTAAAACTTTTGGCAAACCTGATCTGGTTTACACAATCCATCAATTGATCAGGTTAGCACAAAAGAAGATTAGTTGTTCCTATTGTGGCTCAAATGATTTTGTAAGAAAAGATTATGTAAATAACTGGTATGGTTCTTATTTTATCTCTCCTACTAGAACTGCAACTAACCCATTAGGACCCAAATACCAGTGGGTACCAAAAGCTAAATCTGTGTTGCAGGAACCCAAGGTTTAAGGGGGAGAATGAACAAAGGCTTCTAAGTAAATCAACTTAGAACCCGTACCTCAACGGAGTATGGCTTCTAATCACATCAGATTAGAACCCGCACTTCAGTGTTTTTTTTTTCTGCTTTATATTGTTAAAAAAAAAATTATTCAGTTAAGGGGGAGAATATCTGTGATTTTAACAGATTTTTGGATACTTAAATGCTTATCTGACCGTGTGTTCTTAAATATAAATACTTGCGTTTTATCTTGTCAATATACTTTTTCAAGTATTCATACACATAACGGTTCAGAACATTCTATTTGACTTTGTTATTACCATGTATCAAAAGTTAAATCTTTCTATGGTAATACTCACGTTCTTTGTATTCACTGTTGATTGAATCAAACGTCATTTCATGTGCTTTCATTGAAAATATGTTTATATATTGTTCATATAAACAACATTGGTTTTTGATTCTCCAAAATATTATTCTTCATGATAAAATGATACGAGCTTAATTGTCAAACTCTTTTAGGTTGAGGGGGAGAATTGCATCGTCAAACACAACTGTTTTGACTTCTCCAAAATTTTTATGCTTCATGTAACAAGTGGTATTTGTGCTTACATGTACAAAACGCATGTTGAACAACATGTTCTTTTAGGAAAATACATGGCATTCAGTGTGAGAACTTAACAGAACTTCCATGGATTCACGATAACCAGTGTTTCCTACCTAGGAAATATTCCCTGAGTGATTGAGGGGAGAGGGGTCAAAAAGAATTGAGTGTTGGTGTGTGAAGAGGTAAAATGTAAATGAGAGATTGGTTAGAAGTGAGCATTAAAAGAAAGAGGGTGAGAGATCAGAGTAAAAGAATATTAGACTCTGCACCAAACTACTTTCTGAGCCGGGCAACCACATAATCTGATTGGTTCACATTCTTTGGTGACCATCATTGAAAAAGGCAACTAGTCCATGCCATCTCTTGCATACAACCCCACCAGCTACTCATTCTTTTCTCAAAATGAGAATGTTTTACATTTTCTGGGGAAGCAGCATATATGCTATTGGTTCTTCATTTGGAAGATACTAATATTGAAAAAGAAGGAAAGTTGCCCCACCTTCAAACCCTTTCTCATGCACATTGAGTCTTTGTATAATTTGTTGCTGTCTCAACAAGTTTACATATTTTGAGCCTATATTGAAAAGCAATCGTCTATGCTTAATTCTTTCATACACATGCACGAGCACACGGAAAATTGTTTTCTGTCACAACGTTCATAGATAACCATGTGTTATTTGATGATTGAATGGAAGACCTGGGGAGTTAACATTAAACCAACTCCTTATATAGTAACTTTGTGTTACTCAGTAACTTTGTGTTGCTGACAGGCATTCTAACTGAGTCATTTGTTGATTCAGGGTTACAACTCTTAAACTGTTTGAATTTGCAAAGATTTAAACGGTTACAATTGACTATTTTTATCTGAAAAGATTGAAATAATCACTCTTTCCATCTGGGAAGACTGCTCTTATTTCCATACAGGGCTCGTTACATGAAGACTGTGCTTACGTGATCAAACACAATGGGGGAGATTGTCTTGAAAAGGGGGAGATTGTTTTGCAAACTTTTGATGATGATGATTCTCACCACTCATCAAAAAGGGGGAGAAGATACAAAAAGGGAGAATACAATCTGAATATCTGAAGATTTCAAAGATTTTAAAGATATCAAGTTTTGAAGCGATCAACGACATATCTGAAGAAAAGAGAATACAAGTGAAGACCCGAAGACAATTGCAATTTTTTTTAATCTTGAATCCAAAGGGGGAGATTGTTGGATCAAATAATTGTATTCAAGATTAAAGGGTTTAAACTGTATTTATTTGATAGTTAAAGTTAGAGGGTCTAATTAGTATTTATTTAATAGTTATTAAGCTATTGGGCCTCAAGCCCATAAGCCCATTAGGCCTAAAAGCCTGGGTATTTAAAGTTTTGTTTAATTAGGTTTTAGGGTTAGAATCCTCACAATTACTTTCATAATCATATAGTGAGGTAGAAAGTTTTCTCTGTATTCAAGGGTATCAAGAACACACAAGGTTTAACTGTTTATTCAAGGGATTGGTATGTTATTCTGATCTTATTATATCTTGATTATTATTGTGTTTGTGTGTTTATTATCAACTAGATTAAACTGGGATAACAAGCCGCAAACTGAACAGGTGAACTTTTCGGAAGCCACTTGGTGCGCAAAATAAGTCTTGCGTATTTAACTTGATGCGAAAACCTGAAATACACTAACACAAAAATTAGAAGAACAGTGAACTTGCGCAAATCAAAATGAATGATGCGCAAATTTATATGAATGATGCGCAAACATACAAGAATGATGCGCAAACCACAGAAAATCAAATATAATGCGTAAGATCGATTAAAACACTGAAATTCAAACAAGTAAATCACACAATGATGAACGAAAACAACTTTCTTACACAATTCAACTAACAAATTCGATTAAAAACTACAAAAACTCAAAAACTTGAATGAAACAGTACGTGAACTTCGAGTTTCTAGAAAATCACAAAAACACAAAATTAAAGATCAGATCATGGTTTTTATGCAAACTAATGTGAATCAAATATGATCGACTATCACAAACGCCACTAAAGAAATCAAAAACGTACAAATTCAATCAGAAACCTATCCAAATTTTATGAATCAAGCAAAAAACGAGATTTTTCTTGAAAAATCAAGAAAATCAATCAAATTATTTGCTTATTCTACAAATTCAGTATCTAAAAACAATTTCTCTCAATCCTCTCAAGATCTAGTATGCTCTGATACCAATTGAAAGTCCAAGAATCTCTAAATCTTTAGAGAGAGAAAGTAGAGAGAGAAAGTAGGAGCGCCAAATGTAATCAGATGTATTCAAATGAAGTGCAAAAGTTACAAAAACAAAGGACAAAGGGGACTTAAATACCCCTAGCCTTAACAATACAGATTACACAATTAAGAACAGTCTAGGCTAGAAAATAAAAATAATGATTACTATAAAAACTGATCTAACAGGTGCAAATTCTGAACTTCTCGTGTAAAGATGCTATCTCCGATATGCGAATTCCTCCCTTAGAAATTTTCAAGGCTCGAACAATTTAAACAATTCGTATCGATACAAATTCTTCCCTTAGAAAAATTTTCACACACAGATGCGAATTCCAAGCTTTTCGTATGAGGCTTTGTGCGAAATCTTCACTTTTCGTACAAACCTCTGTGAGAATTCTGTCCTTGGAACAATTAATTCACAGAGATATACGAATTCTTCAGCGTGCGAGTTCTACATGCGAGTTCTTCATGTTTTCTGCTAATTCTTTGGATCTTGAGCGTTTTTTCAAAAAATTCGACTTAAATCCACCCAAATCTTTCAATTAGACTTTGAAACTTGGTAGAATCGATCACTATAGTATCAAGAACAATCATTTGTCATGAATTTCATCAAGAATAACCATGATTAGAGAAATCTGATATTTGACAGTACGAAAGTGAAAAGTTTCCAGAAATAGTACGATCAATCAAATTCTCCTAATTTGTTGTTCAATCGAATTATCTCTCTGAATGAAAGATGTTCAGTATCACTTGGCGGTCACAGTGTGATAAAATTCACAATCAATTCATCACTTAATTTGAATCTTGATCAATGCAACAGTGTCGATGAACAGTAACCTTTCCTATCTTGGAAATCAATCTTTCTGCCTAAAATTTTGTGTTGTTGATTTTCCCAATTGAATCTGATTTGCTCTGATACCAATTGTGATCCCAGATTTCAAGCATTTGACACTTAAAAAACATATTTAGAGAAAGGATTTAGAAAGAGAAATGAGCCAAAAGTGTCGTAGTCATATATCTATTGAAAGCAATTACAACACTCTTACATGCTTGACACTTACTTACTTACCACTTTACAAAACAAGACAAAGACAATGCTTTATATAGGGTCAAACAATCCTTGACCTCTACAAAAGCTTACAAGAAAAGTCAACACTCTAAACAAGATTATTTGATCTAAACTATGCTTTAACAAAGATGAATACCTCAATACAACACAATCCTTATAAAATGAGGCAACCCAAAACTCACTCAAAACGTGAATAGAAAACGGACTCCCATTTTATAAAAATGCGGATAAAACTTAATAAATCAAACGACCGAAATGTGAGTAAACTCAAACCCCAAAAATTGTAACATATGGAGAATACCCCAAACTCAAACGTCACCAAAAAACAAGGATAAAAATAAATACCCAAAACAACACCTTTCGGTGACGGGGGAGACCCGATTTCCATGGTTAGTGGCGGAACACAAAAGTAGGCCACTTTCCAAGTTACTGAGCTCACCATACTAGGACCCATGGCCACGAGCTCGCCGACTAGTACTAAGATGTGGATGAGGGCACCCGAGGATCCTAATCCTGCTCATTCACTAGGATTACATTTACGGTCCATAGCTAGTATCCGACTCCACATAACCGTACCAAGTTGCCCCCGAGGACCCAATGTCTCAACTAGCCACAAATGGGAATAACTATCCCATAAAAACAGACTCAGAAATTACATCACGGGACCAATGGCAGATGTTTGACTCCACAAGCCCGCACTATAAGGCCTTCGATGCCCCATGACTAATCCTGTTCCCGACATGAAAACAACCACCCCTTTTATTTTAAAATAATAAAGACCGACTCATATGCCCATGGATCTACTGCATTACAGTCTATAACATTACATGACTCCAATTGAATGACCAAAGCACTCAAAACATGCAATTATCAAATGATACGTAATAAAAGCAATCATACTCAAAATTCCAGAAAAGGGGTTATTAAAATCGGACAAATGTCCCTAAGACTTATTTTAGTCAAAACCGAGCCAAAGCTCCCCAATTTACTTTATCGTACAATAAAAGTCAGTGTAAACAATACAATACATTTAACCAACGGTTATGCAAACGCAACGACCAAAAGTATGATTAACTCAAATGTTATCATTAGTTGAGACAAACCATTTTCCAAAATGAACTCATACCCTTACATTTCCAAAATGTCTCATAACTTATTAATATGCATTTTCCAAATGGTTTAGAAGATCAACTACACGAAAAGGATATTTACGTCAAAGGACCACCATATATGTATAAAATCATCAAGGAAACTTTTCAACATGATTTATTTATCAAAATAATCCAAAAATCTCACATATGGGGTTTTCAAAAGACTTATAGAATCACGTACCCAAAATAGACTGACTCTCCACATAAACCCACACTTGATATTTATCAAGTAAAAGCACATAGATACTTCAAAATGAACATTTTTGGCATGTACATAGTTTTCACAAATCAACTTGAACTCACATTGCTAGATTTAGGCTAAATCTAGATTTTACCCCACTTAGAGCTTCTTTGAAAAAACTTGAATCTTTAAAGCCAAAACTTCCAAAACCTAGATCCATAAATTTCAACCACAAATATTTACATCCAACCATTTAGAAACATTCCCTAAACATTAAACATGAAGACCTCAACTGATACCAAAACCCTAATTTCCATAGTTGAAGAGAAGAGAAGATTACCTTTACCATAGTTTGAATCCATCAACAAAACTCTTCTAGGTCACCAAAATGATCCTCAAACTCCCAATCTTCAAAATGGTGAGAATGGTTGGGTAAAAACCAAAGGGAACTTATTGTTGATGAAGAAGATGAAGATACCTTATCTCTAACTTCCCAAACCTTTTTAGATGATGAAGAAACACTTGACTTTTAGGAGAGAAACCCCCAAAAATAAGCTAGGGTTCATATGAGAGGGTGATGGGTCATTTTGGGAGAGAAAATGGGAAGGGATTTGAGGGTTTTGGTGAAAAATGGGGAGGGAGGCCAATTTTAGCCTTATAAATACGCACAGTGGCTCCGCGTGAGCACGGGCGCGGATCGACTCACGCGGAGAGTGGCTCAGGCCTCTAGAGTCGTAAGCAAACAGAGCCTCGTGCGGTTCCCGGCGTGAATCAACTCATGCGGAGGGTCGCGTGGGACACTCTTGTCGTTTTTCGTCTTCTCTTCAGCTATAGATTTTGGGGTGTTACAATTTTATTGAACGGTTTTCGGGAGGGAATTCAATAGACCTCATGGTCTAACCCTCGCTTTTCAAAACTTAGAACCATTTTCAGGTAGGAATGCAGTGGTAGGCTCTTTTAAGGGCAAGGATAAGTTGTGAAGGACAAGTAGAGTTAGGATTAGAATGAACCCCTTTAGTTCGCTTCAAAATTTTGTAATATCTCAGTTGTGGTTGAGTTTTCCGCTGCTAGACAATGAGAATGTTGTTATGGATCAAATTTGATATATTGTGACCTTGTGGCTTTTTATATTTATGGATTTGCGATTATAGTTTTGGGTCGTTACAAAGTTGGATTAGGGTTCCATGGGGGTGCTGACAAGTGGTAACTCAGCAAATTGCAAAGGTGTCACTTGTGGACCTAAGTGAATATCAGCATTTTTGTGTCTTTTAGCACCCCCGCAAGTCACAGAGGTGCCACTTGCGGACATGGGTAAAAACTATTTGTTTTTTATGATCACCTCCGCAAGCCACGGAGGTGCCACTTACGGACCTAGTAGCATTTTTGAAAAAATGGGAGATAAAAGTCTAATAGGTAAATGGCACCGTCTTAAGTGGCTACTTATGCCATTTTCCCATTAAATATATATATATATATATATATATAGAGAGAGAGAGAGAGAGAGAGTCAGGTTCAAACGAGAACAATACCTATTTAAAAGAACACGAGAACTAACCAAATCATTAGTGATTTTATATTAACTCACGAAAAAATGACTTTGGCCGCGACTTCAGGTCCGTGTGGCTATTTTGCGCGTTAATGTAAAATCACCAATGATTTTGTTAGTTCTCGTGTTCTTTTAAATAGTTATTGTTCTCGTTTGATCCTCCTTCTATATATATATACTTTATTATTTTTGTTTTATTTATAATTTTATTATGTATATATTATGATTTTTATTTTATTATTTCTAATATATATTTTTCATTTGCATTGATCACTATGTAATTGATATTAGAGCCATCCAAATTTTAACTAAGGGAGCTAAGTGTACAAAAAGTTATAGATTTCACAACAAATTTAACACTTACGATAAATTTTTCAAAATGAAAATTTGATTTCAGAAATTAATAATTTAAACAATATTACGTATAATTACAATTTTGAAAATGATTTCGAAAATTATATTTCTGATATGGATTTTACATACGATTTAATATGATTGGTCAGACTTAGATTGTATAGTAAATGATTCAGATTGGGAATATAATTCACCTTAATGGATAAACATAATTTTATACAATTATAAGAAAGACACAATCCTTGAAAATAGATAAAGACTTAATAGAAATGAAAGAAACTATCATTTTTATGGTGAAAATATACTTTTAGAGTTATAATAATTTAAAAACAAGTAATCAAGATAAATGAGTAAAATACTTTGATAATAGTAAAGACTAAATGATACAACAATTACTTAACATGAATATGCCAAAAGGATATCGTGAAAACTAAAAATGATGAATTCTGATTCTGATATAGAAAGCGAAATATATTCAGATGTTGATAATTTAATAACACAAATAGGAGACATGAAGATCAATGATAATTTTGTAAACATAAAAGAAATAAAACAAGGAAATTAGATACCTAGTGTTAATGATACTCCTACTACTAGTAGACACATTCTTATAAGGAGAGAATTTGCTAAACCTACTAAAGGATATGCACCTATGATGTCTACGATAAGGAAAGAAGAAATTTATAAACCTTATGAAAAGTATGAAAAATGAACCAATTAATCCATTTGGAATATATTTAGATTTAAATTGTATTTATTAATACAAAAGAAATAATTGATAAATGGAGAATTGCAGCTTCAGTAAAGAAAATGGATATTGAAACTATATAAAGTTTTCTAGAGAGAACCTTATTAAGTAAAACCTTAAGATATTGGCAAAATTCAGACCTATATGTTAAAAGAAAAAAAAAACTATATTTGAAAGTGACTAGTTGTGTGCCCGCACAAAGCGGCGGGAGGTATAGTTTTATTATAAATAGAGAAACCACATTTGCACACAATGATTTAGGGGATGTTTGGTATATGTGAAATAAAGCTAGTTACTTAGTGCAAAATAAAAATGGTTGTTTTGTAATATTTTGAATGTATAGCCTAATGGATAAAAAAGAACTTAGGGGCGTCTACCAAACACTTATCTTGTAAGTGCTTACCGGGTCAATTTACTTTATCGGATGAGCATGAAAGAGACAAGAAATCTTATCTAGCAAGTGTGATGGCAAGGACAAAAATTCTTATATGATAAGTTAGGGTGACAGTTCTTACCTGGTAAGGTATGATGACGATTTTTACTTGGTTAGCATTTAAAAATACATGTATATTCCAAAGATACCCAATCTCCCACTCACATCAGAATATAACATTAATTCTTTAAAGATGTTGGGAAGTAGACTGATTGTGGAGAAGATAAAATTAAGAAGACTGGTTTGTACAAAATAAGGGTGGGGGGAACTATTATAAAAGAAATAAACATCAGTTTTCTCCAAATTATTCCTTCACCCACAAATGATTTATGTTTTACATACCCAAGAGGGAGAAAAGTCGACACTACATCAAAAGATAATATTGATGGCCACAGAGGTGTCGCGTGTCACCATGAAAACCATTCAGATTCATTATACCTACAAATGAGTGATGTCATGTCCAAGCTCACACATGGACATTGTCTTTTGCAATTTCCCTTTGCTTTTAATTGCTATCCAAGAGATCTTGCAACACACCATTCCGGACAGCCGGACAGTTACTACAAGGATAAACTATATGCATAAAAAGAAGAAACCTTGCTAATTGATTTCAAAATGACCAAAGAGCATATCTCGGGAAAATAAGAATGAATACTAAACAATATGCTTCCCATTCACAAATATTTGAGAACAATACGACGGACAACCAGATCTAAAATCACATTCTGAATTTGGTACCTATCATCTGAAAATAACATAATCTTACCATTTATGTGTTTGACCATTACAAATTATATTATTCCATATGAAATTGGCGAAACAAAATGTTACATTTAATGAACGAAGAAAGATCAGCTGACAAATACCTCGAACTAAGGTTGTTCTTGTAGTTCATTGTTAAGTCCCTGAGATCATAGATTGATTGAATAATAAAGATAACAAGGAATTGTGGGAGGAAATCTGTAGTTTTATTCATACGAAAAGTAAACTACAACTATTGAAAGCAAGAACTCGTACGCTCTACATTGTGAAATGAAACTTACCCTAAACACACTACAAGATTCCTAATTATACCCCCAAGTCCCTTGTACACATTTAAAACCAAACCCAATACAAGGCCCAATACAATATAAGGTTGATTACTTTACTAAACTTCTAAATAGAACATATTTATGTTCTAACATTCTCCCCCTAAGTTTTGTAAAGTAATCATTCTCTGTTAAGCTCCAGCTTCAGCTCCTCTCCCCCTTGATTTCTTTATAAAACTTAGCATTGCATAAACTTCAAATCTCCTCTAGCTCCCCCTTGAAAGTAGCTCTTATCCTTGGAGTTTAAACTGAAATACCAGAGCTGATGTAGACCATAACCTCAACTGAGTGCACATAAAGACAATTTTTGACTCTTGAAACCCAACACATTCCGTATGCCCACAAGAATGATATGTGTTGAATATTGGAATGACACCCAAGTGCATCTTCAGTATATAACATCTGATCTGGTTTTGAACCACGAGTTGAAATAAGAATTCAGCTTAAGAACTTCATCTGATCAGCTTACGGGCGGTAGCATCCGATAGCAACACTACATGGCAAGGGTTAGAAGGCAAGCAATGTTCAACAACTGATGAAATACACTCATTTTCTGACTGCTTTCCTGAATATTGAACAATCAAACCCAGAACTCCTTTCTTCACGAATCAGTTGGATGATTATAAGCACTCAGGATTCTGAATTACAACTCAAGCATCAGAACAGTGATTGCAGTCGCTCACACTACTGAGTGATCAGTTCAGAAGAATGATAAAGTGCTCTCAACGGTCTAACCACAAAATAAGCTTTCCAGACTAATGATTGCAGGATGCTCAGGCAGCTAACTCAATCCAATCAGAGACTAAATCATCAAATCTAGAATATGAAAATCTTGAAAAGCATGAGCACTAGTGAAATGTAGATCAGTTGCTAGAGATATGTGAGCAACATATGATAAGAGTGATGTCACATATGCATTACACGTATAAAGCTCGGGAACAAGGTAAACTTATATCAAACTGGGTTCAGAACAATCAAAATTCTCAAAAACATCAAACTTTTCGTAGAACACCATCAATTCGCAGATCACTATTGACATTGAAGCACAATTCGCATGATAGACTAAGCTTAACACCACAATTCGCAAAAGGCTTTCATGGGAATCCTTACTTTTCGCAAGAGCCTATATACGAAATCCTCGCATTTCGCAGACCTCATATCTACGAATCCTCAGAATTCGCATCACACTTACTAGCGAATCCTTGACATTTCGCAACACTCTCATCTGCGAAAACTCTACTTTTCACAACACTCATACGTACAAATTCCACACTTACGAAAATTTCATCTTCAAGGAATATAGTCATGCAAATCCTTCAACGTTTCGCATAAGATTATAGTGCGAATTATTTACTTAACAAAAATGTCATCTTCAAGGTCTATAAGAATTCTAACATGCGAATTCTTAAACACTTCAGCATGTGAATTCTCTGTTGCGAATTCTTTCAAAAAACCTTCATTCAGCGAATTCTTTCAATATCTTGCGAATTCTTCGATCATCTGCGAGTTCTTCCTTTGAATCATGCGAATTCCATAGATCTCGAATGATTTTTCACATTTCATCCAATACAACCTTCAATACATCGAATTTTGAGTTGAACTTTTGACAGTAGGTTCGAAAACACCTTATGAGCACAATTGTAGTTAATGACCAAGTTTAATTTCAAATCTAAACCACCATTCGATCCAACCACAGTTATAAATGTTTTTCGAACAAAAATACTCAAAATCGACCAATCTGCTTAAAACTGTTGAAAATAGACAATGTAATTGATTCCATAATGATCGCCTATATCCACTGAATCAATTTATCATCAAAGAACAAGCAATTTCACAACAAATTTCAAAAATCGAAAAATCAAAAGTGACTATTCTATTCAATCAAACAGATCTCGATTGTACAAAGAATAATTTCTCTGTTAGGCTCTGATACCACTTGTTAAGTCCCTGAGATCATAGATTGATTGAATAATAAAGATAACAAGGAATTGTGGGAGGAAATCTGTAGTTTTATTCATACGAAAAGTAAACTACAACTACTGAAAGCAAGAACTCGTACGCTCTACATTGTGAAATGAAACATACCCTAAACACACTACAAGATTCCTATTTATACCCCCAAGTCCCTTGTACACATTTAAACCCAAACCCAATACAAGGCCTAATACAAATATAAGTTTGATTACTTTACTAAACTTCTAAATAGAACATATTTATGTTCTAACATTCATTACAGATGTGTTTGGCACACAGGCGATATTTGAACTTATGACAAAGGACAACCGTTGAGTATTCTCAATATTGATGCAAAACTGATAATGAAGTGTATCTTCAATACACGGTAGGGTACACCCATGAGCTTACTTAACAAATATTACTTTGTACCTTATTTAATTGGAAAAACTGATCATGTACTTGCTTTCAGGTATTTAGTAATACAATATGTCCTAATAGCAATGTTGTGTTAAGATTTTTGATACATAAACAGATTAATAATACAAAGAACAAAACAGGGCAATGAAAGATGAAGGAACAAAAAACAAAAGATAAAGCAAACAGGGCATGGAAGCTTATAAAAGTAAAAACAAATCTTATGCAACAAAATTTGTAAGATATATTTTACATGTTTACAATTATGCTCAAACACAGTGATGATTATGGTTATCGTAAAAAAAGGAACAGTGGTCTCCTCACATTGGGTAAACCCTCATAGTCACATTGGGTAAAGCCTCATAGGGGGGAGCAAAGAAATGGAGAAAATATTTAGAAAAACCAACAATTTCAGAAATCAGTGAGTAATGTTTCAGAAAAGCCAACAACTTCTACATAGTTATGTTCAACAAAATAAGAAAAACCAATAATTTCTACCGAGTTATGTTCAACAATTTATACCGAGCTATGTTCAACAATTTTAGAAAAGCCAACAATTGCTACCAAGTTATCTTCAATTGTTTCTTATAGTGTCAAGCAACAAAATCAACAAAAAAAACCCCCAAGAAAATCAACAAAATAAGAAAAACCGACAAAATACATGAGAACAATTTGTCGAGCAACTGTGTCGATTATCGATTGAAGGAGAAAGCAAGGGGTCAATGGAAGGGCATGTGTCAAGCAACTGTGTCGGTTATGTATGAGAAGACTGAGAGGAGCGATAACCACAAACACATGCTTCTTTTAGGTGTAAAGAAGCAAGTTTTTTCCAGATGGAAACAACTTCTTAATCTACAATAGTCTGGACATAGAACGTCAAGAAAATCAGTGACCATGACTTGAAAGCAAAGCAATTAAATTATACAATTCTGAAAATGGTTTTAAAATATAGCATGTCGAGCATGTTAGTCTTTGGTAAATTAATTAATCACAATCCTAAGGACCTTAAACTCTTCTTTCTATTCTCTATCAGGAGCAAACAATAAATTATGAGATTAATCTACTTCTTATCCATTGATAGCGAACCTACTTAGTGAGCTATTCATATGAATACCAAAGCATCTAATCGGCTATTGAACACAAATTCCATAACAAAATATCTACCAATTTTGTACCGACTATAATGAAACGAAACATCAAATATTGTTAATCCAAGATCGATCTAAACTTAGAGAGAGAAAGTAAGAGACGCATAATCTGATGTATTCAATATATGCGCTAAAAGTGTTACACAACACAAAGGCCACAAGGGACTTAAATACCCTTGGCCAATACAAGATATAAAAGCTCTAAAACACAGTATTAGCTACAAGGCTATAAATACAATGATTACTACAAAATCTGACTTAACAATCTTCCCCTTAGTAATCATTGGCGCTCCGGTCTTCAATGTAGGTTGTTACACCCATCTTTGAAAACAAAACAGACCTTCTAAGCGACTTAGCGAAGCTTCTTGACTAAAAAAAATTTCTTCTTAGCATCTTTCAAATTATGTTGTCTTTGCTGCCTTGACAAGACTGGACCAGTTTGTAATAAGTTTGGAGGAACAATTGGTTCAGAAACATGAACATCAGCTTGTGCTCTAGACGACACACCTCTTTCAAATGTACTCTAATAAGCTGTGGTGATCGGAGCTGGAACAGGAAAAGAATAGTATAGCTGAAGAAATAGAATCTTGAGGAGATAAACTTTGAACTCTTTGTCTCTTTGACTTCTCCTTAACTTCTCCCCCTCATGACCTTGATGATCTGGATCAACTTGGTCATGTTTATGCTGGAGAAGAGACAGCTTCAGATCTGCAAGATTTAGTCGAAGAAGCTAGCAAATCTGACTGGGGACATGAAATGATTCACCTGTTAATCTCTTTTACTCCCCCTACGCACATGCACTATCCAAAGTATTCACTTTATGCACTCCCCCTCGAAATGAGATATGATCAGAAGTTCTTTCAGAATTTTCTCCTTATTCACTCCCCCTCGAAATTTGCACATACCAATTTACAAGGATATAGAAACACAAGCATAGAAACATCAATGTATAAAGAAAAATATACTGAATATAATTTTGAAACAACTAAATATATAAACTTTTAAACACCAAACAAATTAAATTCTATTTAGTAAAATATCACATATTAATCCATTAGTTGAAATCAAGTGTGTGTTTTTGGATACATATACAAGTTTCATTGCATATCAAGTTAATACATGTTCAGTTTCAAAAACTTTCATCAATCTATTCAGTGTGCTAGCATGCGAACTTTGATTAGCTTCAAGTAAATGCAATTCTAAAAATATAATAGAGAACTTTGCCTTTACTCACACTAAAAAAAAAGGTTTACTGGCACGAACCTATGGCCACGTGGCCCACTTTTGTGGGCCCTACATATCCTAGCCTCTTAGATATTCACCGGAAAAGGCCCCCTGTCCCTCCCGAGACTCGAACTCTTGCGTTTCAAGCACTCGTTGGAGCGTTTACGGAGTAAGGCTGGCCACCAGGCCAAAGGCCTGAGCTGTCAAGAATTAAGACTTTCACAAATTTATAGGTTTATCGCAACTTAAACATATCACCAAGTATCATGAGATGTGTGCTCATTGGCATCTTTTAGCGTTGTGCAATTGGAATCTTGACATGATTGTGCTCTTTGGCATCTTTTAAGCTTGTGCACATTGGCATCTTTTAATCAAAAAATTTTGTAAGTAAAGAACATGTCGTAAACGTAACTTTCTATCTGATCCTATTGCAGAATTTAGGCCAGCCGCTCCCAGACCAGTTGGCCTTAGGAGACTAGGTGTCAAGCACCCTTGGAACTTACTCTCCCAGACCAGAAAGGCTACATCGACACATACTAAACCCATTCATACCAATAGAACATGACTTTCGATCTGATTCTATAGAAGGATTTGGGTTCGATCACTCCCAGACCAATTGACCTTAGGGGATCAGATGACAAGCATCCCACGGAACTTACTTTCCCAAACCAGAAATGTCACAAGTACAAACTTTTAAACTTAGTGATTTCTGAATTATATATATATATATATATATATATATATATGATTTATCTCAATCACTCGGTTTTACATCTAAGTGCTTAGCCTATATTTCCATTACGATCCATAATTCTGACTTTTTAGGGTTTCAAAGCATTGTAAACTATAAATATTCCGAATGACACAACTTTAAAGCATTCTCAAAATTTCAAACATGTTTTGCTGACTTTTCGATTTTTGAAAGACTTGAAAGTTGAACATATAAAACTTATATATAAACAAAGCAACTTGAAAATTTATCCTAGACACACATTTTATTCAAAAGAAAGAAAAAATGTAACAATTTTACTTTATAGAATAAAATTTGTTTAGATTTAAACTTTTAAATTCAACATGCCGAGTTTTGAAAGCAGAAAATTAAATTGTTTTTCGTTTAAGGCTTTTGTAAAAAAAAATCGGCAAGTTGATATTCAGTTGGAACAAAATATAATTCAATAATACCTTCTTCCACATGATGTTTAATGAATGTGATACCTCATATCTATGTGTTTGGTTTGCACTTATTCAGGGACTGATCAAACTAGCTTAGATTCTTGAATATCTTGATGTAACTGGAATAACATCACTGTCAGAGATAGGTGAAGTGGAATTTGAAGTAGATGCGCTCACAGTTTCTCATACGAACAGAAGCTTAAACACATTGAAGGGCGAGTCCTAAGCTGCTTTACTCAGAAGTCATTTAACATTTGAAGAACAAGTCCTAAACAGATACGTTTAGAAGTCAAAGTTGAAGTACGGGTTCTAAGTTGATTTACTTAGAAGCCTCAGTTCTCTTACTCCCCCTTGACAGTTGTTGCCTGCAACTCAGAATCAGTCTTTGGTTTTGGTACCCACTTGTATTTGGGTCCATGTTTGTTAGTTGCAGTTCTAATGGGAGAAAATTTATTAGATTTGAGAAACAAAACATGAGAAAAATAATCAGAGGAATGAACATAATCATCTGTAGAGGACGAAGCATAATCATCTGAACTAGAACCAGAGGAAGAATATGAGACATCTCTTGTAATTTGAATCATTTGCTTTATTGAATATTTGTTGGATTTATTACAAATAGCAAATGAACCCGTATTACAAAGATTATCTACACATCGATCCTCAATAGTCACAGATTCATTAGATTTCTGCTTGACCCTCCATATCTGCCTTGTATAAGTCCTCAAAGTCCTATCTGAAGCATTAAAATCAAAAGAATTAGAATTTTCAGAAATGACAATAGCTTGCTTCTTTGACTTCCTTGACCTTCTTCTTTTACGCTTTGGTTTATAATACTCATCATTTAGTGTAAAAGATTCATCAAGAAATTTTGATTTAAGATTTGAATGTGAAGAAGAGATTTTATCAAAGAAACCAAACTGATCATTCATCGATTTTGAACTAGCCTCGGAGTCATAATTTTCAGAAAAACATAAGGCTGAACAAAGTTTGCGCGACCCACTGATGGCGCTAACTGAATTTTGCGCTACCAACTTCTGGCACAAACGGTCCAGTGGTTGGCGCAAACTATCACTGTTTGGAACTTTTTGCGTATTTTCCTTAGAATCAGTAGAAAATCCAGAATTAATTTTGTCATCAAAGTCTTGTTTTTGAGAAATTAAATTTTCTTCAAAACTTAATTTCATAATTAAAAGAAGTAAATCGTTTTGAAGTTCATTTTGAATACTTTGATCTTCCATTTTAACGATTTTGCCCTCTAACACTAATGGGGGAATATATCTCTTAGAATCATAAGAAACTGGAGATATATTTTCCTTATTAGCATTAATAGCATATATATCAAAATAATCATTTGATAATGAAGATTTAATGGAAGAATTGACATTTAAAACATTTTGAGATCTTCTGGACTTATTTGATTGTTCAGGAAAATATTTTGCATTTTCGCGAGTGTAAACAAACGGTAGTTCCATTTTCGTGTTGTTCATTCTTTTCTCATTTTCGATTTCTAAAACTTGCTTTTCATTCATCCAATCAATTTTAAATTGAGGAGCATATCTAGCAAGATTTAGATAATCGAATTTATATAAAGTGGGGGATTTTTCTATAGCATTGTCTAAACAATGTGGATTTTCAAAACCAAGTCCCCATCTTTCCTTTATAGACTTATAACACCTCGGTTTATGCATATAAATGGTTTGCTCAGTTTGATCCCGTAGATATAGTTTTTCTTCCAAATCATTTATTTTATCCGAAAAATTTTCTTTTAACTTGGTCATTTCAGTCAAAGAATCAAGATAAGTCTCATTTGAAAGTTCTAAGTCATGCAATTTCTTTTGAAATTTCTCTTTTGTATCTGTCAAAATGAATTTTTCATCTTGCAAAGAAATTTGCAATTTTTCAATCAAATTTGACTTTTCTTGATTAATATGTTTTTCAGATAAAAACTTTGAACGTAAGTCATGTAAAGCAGTTATAATGACGTTCATTTGCGAAGATATAAATTTGTAATCAAATTCTGAAGGTACCTCAGATTCGTCAATAGAAGAATCTTCATCATCATCATCACTGTCATCATCTCCGATAAAGCACATATCTGCAGTTTCCTCATTTTTTGCTTCGTTATCAGAGTGATCTAGCCAGTATTCGTCTTCAGCAAGCAAAACGATTCCATTCTCTCTTTTTTTTGGCTAGTTCCATCTTCTTCCGGTAATATGCCGAATCCCGAACCACCTTTACTCGACACTCATTGGCTATGTGTCCTGGCTTTCCACAGTTGAAGCAAGCAGTAGCTTTCTTAGGCTCGGGCACTTTGGCAGGCTCGTTCTTTTTAGACCCCGAAGTGAAGCTAAGGTTGTTGGAACCCGACCGATGCTGGAACTTCTTGTTGTAGTGCTGATAGAGAAGAATCATTGCCTTTTCTAGTGCTTCGCCATCGTCATCAGTTGCCCCGTCATAAGCATTCTCAGACAATGCTTGTTCAGCCAATTTACTCGCGAGAAGTGCAACCGGGTCTACTGTCTTTGGCTTGTTCTTCTTATCAAGCTTGGCTTTCTTCTCCTTGACAATGCTCTCATCTGTCATAAAAATCTCATATAGCTCTTGGATTTGCATTGTAGAGATCCGGACATCATTCCTCAATCTGTGACAAGATTTGTTCCATTCTGGTTGAAGAGCGTTGAGGAACTTCAGATTAGTCTCTAACTCAGTCTTTTGCACTTTTATCTTTTGCAGATCGTTCAGCACTACTGAGAACCTGTCAAAGACACTCTTCAAAGACTCACCATCCTTTGCTTTGAACTCCTCAGAATTGCTCATGTAGCGCGTTTGTCGGAGTTGTGTTGCAACTGCTGACCCAAGCATGATCTTTTCTAACTTGGTCCACATCATCATCGGATTGTGCTTGAAACAATCAATTCGATTGTTGATGGAATTAGGCAACGCTAGCATCAGGTTAGATTTTGCTTCGCGATCGGCTCGCTCTCATGAAAGCTCTTCGGCAGTGGCGGGAATATCGTTCTTAGGCTTGACGAATGGTCCTTCAGTGAGTGACTTCATCATGTTTTCTTCGTTTGCTTGACGCTCGATGAAGTTAATGAACCGATCTTGCCATTGAGTGAACTCATTCTCATTGATCAAAACCAGAGGACGAGTATCCGATCACAACGACATCATAATGTCGTTCTTGTAAAACTGAGCTTGAAAAGAAAATTTTGACATATCCATTAAGTCAGAAAAACTTAGAAAAATGCGATGTCTGGAAACAGAGATTCTAACGCAAACTGGAGATTTGCGCGAGTAGAAGGTAGCGCCAATAATGCTTTGCGCGAGACGTAGGTGTCGCAAATAATGCTTTGCGCGATGAACTGATGGCGAAAAGAGTACTTTTCGGGAGAAGACAAGTCCTGAACTTGGCGAAAACTTGGCGAAAAACAGAAGAAGAACCCGGCGCAAAGTTGAGATTGCACAAATGAAGATGACGAAAATCAGACTTTTACTCTAGGAACTGAACCCCTGATGAACTGGCGCAAAGTTTGATGATCTGGCGCAAAGTCGAAATACTTTGTTGCTGAAAAAAAACACAAACTGATGAATTTGATGACTTTGGCGCAGAACAGATGAAACTGGCGCAAAAACGAGATCTGGCGAAAAACGTGAGAATCCTTCCAAAACTAAACACAAACTCAAATCTACTGATTTTTAACTACTCAGATATGATCGATTATACTTTGCTAATCCAAATTTACAATCAATTACAAACAAAAATCGTAAAAATGAAGAACTCATCGAACGAACAGTAACTTGAAGACGAACACACTAATATCTCGAAAATCTTGAAATCGACCTCCAAAAACTGATTTTCTTGCAAAACGATGTGAATCAAATATGTTCTTCTATTGAAACCGGATCCAACGAACCAATTTACAAGAAAAATCGATCAAAATACAATCTGAATTTGATGAAAAATCAAAAAATGAGATTTTCTTGAAAAAAATTCAAGAAAATCAATCAAATTCTCTGATTTAAACTCAAATTCAGAAACAAATCTTGTTTCTCTCAATCCTCTCAGATTTAGATTCGGCTCTTATTCCAATTATTAATCCAAGACCCGTCTAACCTTAGAGAGAGAAAGTAGAGAGAGAAAGTAGGAGACGCATAATCTGATGTATTCAATATATGCACTAAAAGTGTTACACAACACAAAGGCCACAAGGGGCTTAAATACCCTTGGCCAATACAAGATATAAAAGCTCTAAAACACAGTATTAGCTACAAGGCTATAAATACAATGATTACTATAAAATCTGACTTAACAAATATTCACAATCTACAAGAATTTTTTTTTAAGTTAGAAAGCTGCTTAGCAAAGTTGCTTGGATGGTCCATCCTGATTTAGAAGATGGTTTTTGAAGACCACAGCGCCAATGATTACTAAGGGGGAGATTGTTAAGTCTGATTTTATAGTAATCATTGTATTTATAGGCTTGGTCTTATACTGTGTTTAGATGTCTCATACTGTGTTGTATCTGACCAGGGTATTTAAGTCCCTTTAGTCCTTGTTCTTTGTAACACTTTCACGCTTATTGAATACATTTGTTACATTGCGCTTCACTAGTTCTCTCTCTCTACTTTCTCTCTCTAGGATTTAGAGATCTTGGATTCACAATTGGTATCATAGCCAATCTAGATCTTGAGAGGATTGAGAGATTTGATTTTCGTATCTGATTTTATGTATTAATTCGAAAATTTGATTGATTTTCTTGAATTTTTTCAAGAAAATCTCGTTTTTGAATTTTCCATCAAATTAGGAAGTGTTTTTGAACGAATTCTTGTGAAAATTGGTTTGCTGGATTCGATGTTGATTGCTAAACACTTTTAATTCACATCAATTTTCAAGAAAAAAACAGTTTTTGATTGTTGATTTTGAGATTTTTGAAGTTTCCCGAAAAACAGTTTTAACGTACTGTTACATTCTTGATTTGTGAATTTTGTAGTTTTTGATCGAATTTGTTTGATATAAAGTGTTAAAATCGTGTTTTCGATCATATATGTGTTTGGAAATCTCTTTAATTTTGTATCTGTAATCGAATTTGTTGAATTTTTGTGATTCAAAATTTGTTTGCGCCAGATTTGTAGTTTGCGCGAGTTCATAGAGATTTGCGCGAGTTCATTCTGTTCTTCAAAGATTTTCACAAGTAACCTCTTACGCAAAATCGAATTCTCGTCAGTAACACATCACGCAAACCTAATTTGCGCCTTTAACCTCTCACGCAAAGAGTGGTTTTCGTCATCTTATTGTCACGAAAAGTCTAGTTCTCGTGAAAAACAGCTCACGCAAAGTATATTTTGCATTTTCAATTCATCACGTAAAGTCAGATTCTTGCTAAGTCCTAGTTCACGCAAAGTTAGATTCGCGTCTTTAGTTGCTCACGCAAAGCAAAGTTTGCGTCTTACTTGACTCACGCAAATCCCAGTTTGCGTATTGCTCTTCACACGCAAAGTCTCATTTGCGTCACCAAATGCTCAAGGGAATCCAGTTTGCGTCTTTCACATATCACGCAAAGTCAATTTGCGTCACAAGTATATCACGCAAAGCTTAGTTCGCGCTCTCTGCCTCTCACGCAAAGCTCAAGTTTGCGCCAGTTCTGTTTCAAGACTTAGAATTTTTTTCTGACGAAATGGATTCTACAAAGTTTGCTTTTCAAGCTCAGTTCTACTCGAACGATCTCATGATGTCATTAGGAACAGAAAATCGTCCTCCAGTTCTGATAAATGAAAACGAATTCACTCAGTGGCAGGATCGGTTCATCAACTTCATTGAGCGTCAAGTTAATGGAGCTAACATGATGAAGTCTCAAAGAGACTCCAACATCACCCGAAGAGGTTTTGAGAATGAAAGTTGATCGACAATTATCTGCTAATCTTATGCTAGCATTGCCAAATTATGTATACAACCATGTTGATCATTACAAGAATTATCCAAATCAGATGTGGACACAGTTGGAAAAGATTATGCTTGGCTCATCAGTTGCAACTCAACTCCGACATACACGTTTCATGAACAACTTCGAGGAGTTTAAAGCCAAAGAAACTGAGTCTCTAAAGAGTGTTTTTGACAAATTCTGTACAGTACTGAATGATTTGCGAAAGATAAATGTAAACAAGACAGAGCTTGAGACGAATCTGAAATTCCTCAATGCTCTTCAGCCTGAATGGAACAAATCTTGTCACAGACTGAGGAACGATATTCGGGTCTCCTCTATGCAGATTCAGGAATTATATGAGATTCTGATGACTGATGAGAGCTTGGTGCTAGAGAAGAAAGCAAAGCTTGAAAAGAAGAACAAGAAATCAGTGGACCCAGTTGCACTATTCACGAGGCAACTGTCTGAACAAGCGTTGTCTGATAACATTTACAACGGGGCCACTGATGATAATGGCGAGGCGCTCGAGAAAGCAATGATCCTTCTCTCTCAGCATTATCAGAAAAAGTTCCATCATCAGTCGGGTTCAAACAATCTTCGCTTCACTTCCGGTTCAAGAGTCGAAGTCCCCGAGGCTAAGAAAGTTGCTGCATGTTTTAACTGTGGAAAGCCAGGGCACATTTCAAAAGAGTGTCGAGCAAACGTGGTTCGGGATTCGGCATACTACAGAAAGAAATTGGAGCTAGCCGAAAAGAGAGAGAATGGAACTGCTCTACTTGCTGAAGAGGAGTACTGGCTGGATCACTCCGACGATGAAGCTGACAAAGTTGAAACTGCTACTTTATGCTTTGTTGGAAATGATCAATCTGACGATGATGACGACTCCTCAACCGATGCTGATGAGGTACCTTCTGAATTTGACTATAAGTTCATATCTTCTCAGATGAATATCTTTATTACTGCCATGCATGATTTATGCTCTCAGTTAATATCTGAAAAGAACTTAAATTCTGAAAAGTCAGTCTTGATTGACAAATTGAAAATTTCTTTGAAAGATGAAAAATCTATTTTGGAAAATACAAAAGACATCTTTCAAAAGAAATTGGATGATTTGTAAAATTCAAATAAGACTTTTCTTGAGTCTTTGACCGCTATGACCAATTTAAAAGACAGTTTTTCGGATAAAATAAATAAATTAGAAGAAAAGTTATATCGAAGAAACCAATCTGAGCAAACAATTTTTATGAATCCCCAACTTTATATAAATACGATTATCTAACTCTTGCTCAATATGCTCCTCAATTTAAAATTGATTGGATGAATGAGAAGCAAGTGTTAGAAATCGAAAATGAGAAAAGGACAAATAACAAGAAAACGGAAATTCCTTTTGTTTACACGAGAGAAAATGCAAAATATTTTCCTGATAAATCAAGAAGAGGTAGAAAAGGTTTAAATGATATATCTGTAAATCGTAAATCCTAATCACAACAAGCTAATTACTCAATATATGTCAAATAAGCTCAAGAACTAGAGAGAGAATCTAGAGAGAGAAAGTAGATCTTGTATTACACACACTCTAGAATATTACAATATGCATTAGCCACTAGTTTGTTACAACAAGATTACAAAGGCAAACCTATATATACCACACATCTAATACAAAGCCTTAATGGCTAAGGAAACTAAACTTGCTTTGACTAACTATTACAAGGTCAATGTTGACTTTTACACATTTGACTTTCCTATTAAATCTTGGATACAATATTTAGACTTAACAATCTCCCCCTTTGTATTCAAGATTTAATAAAAAATTTGATGCAGATCTTCAACTCTTGATTCTTCATCTTTTGTCTCTTGAAGCTTTCAAAAACTTTGCTCTTTTGCAGCTTTTGAAGAATCCTGGAAAGTCTTTTTAATCTTTGAGGCTTTGGAAAGTCAACATGCCTTGAACAAAACAGGAAATTCTTGAAACTTCTATGAAACTTGAAACTTCATTTCTGAAAAGTCTTTCGTCTTCAAACAAAATTGCATCTTCATCACTTTGATCTCTGAATCGTCTTCGGAAGAACAAACCTACTTGAATTCTTGAAATTTTCTTTTGAAGAAGCTTTTGACTTTGAATCAGCCTTTGAAACAGCGTTTGAAACATCCTTTGAAACAACGTTTGAAACAGCGGAAGCAAATTGAACTTTAGGCTTGAACTTTGAACTTGAACTCTGAAATTGAATCTTTATAATTCTCCCCCTTTTTGATGATGTGAGTATCATTATCATCAAAATATCATCAATTTCAGCATAGGCTTTGATTTCCCCCTTTGTGAACAACAAACAATCTCCCCTTGATATTTCTGTACTTTTGATCTGAAGAGCTGAATCATGAACAGTATATATCCGAATCTTTTCAAATTCAGACATAATGAGCGTGTAACCCTGATTCAACAAATGAAACAGTTAGAAATGCCTGTCAGTAACACGAAGTTACTGTGTACAACGGATGTACAATGTAAGGAGATGGTTTGATGTTGACTCCCCAGGACTTCCATTCAATCATTGAAAAATACAAGGTTTATCTATGAATGTTCTGACAGAAAAACAGATTTTCTGTGTGCTCGTGCTTGTGTATGAAAGAATTTTAGCACAATGATTGTGTTTCATTAAGGCTCAAATTGTGTAAACTGTTGAGATAGCAACAGATAATACACGGACTCAATGTGCATGAAAAAGGGTCGAAGGTGGGGCAACTTTCCTTCTTTTTCAATATCAGTATCTTCCAAGTGAAGATCCGATAGATTATATACTGCTTCCCCAGAAAATGTGAAACATTCTCGTTTTAAGAAAAGAATGAGTAGCTGGTGGGGTTGTATACAAGAGATGGCATGGGCTATTTGCCTATTTCAATGATGGTCACCAAAGAAATGTGAACCAATCAGTAATGTGGCTGCCCGACTTAGAAAGTGGTAGGTGCAGAGTTTTGATATTCTTTTAACTCTGATCTCACACCCTCTTTCTTTTTATCATTATACTCACATCTAACCAATCTCTCATTTCCATTTTATCTCTGCTCACTCCCACACTCAAATCTTTTAGACCCCTCTCCCCTTAATCACTCAAAGGATTTCTTCCGGGGTAGGAAACACTGGTTATCATGAATCCATGGAAGATCTATTAAGTACTCATACTGAATCCCATGTTCCTAAAAGTACATGCTGGTCAATGATTTTTCTTGACATGTAAAGCACAAGAAATCATATGTCAGAGTATGTATGCTCATTGAAAAATATGAATGAAATTTGAGCATTTGTTCTTTGAAGATTTCTCAAAACAAGGATATTGAATGAATGAATATAAAGTCAAGAGAATTGTTTTGAGAATCTGACAATGAATCAATCAGATCAAATCAAATGGTTAGGGTATGAAAGAATTGGTAATTTTGTTTATATGAACGAATATAAACAATTTATCAATGAAAGCACAAATATGAACAAGATGAATGATGCTCAACAACGATGAGTTTCAAACGGGGGTATTACCAACGAAAAATTGTTTCTTTATGAGACGTGGTAATAACATATTCAAATGAAAGACTGAACCGGTGTGTGTGAATACTTGACAGTATATGGACAAGATAATACACAAGTATTGAACTTTGGAAACACACGGTTAGTTAAACATTAAGCTCAAAATTTGAAAAACATTTAAAATCACACTTCTAGATTCATAAAATCTTTTGAGAATAAGAAGTGGTTTGAACATTTAAGAAACTGTTTTTCATGTTCGAAAGTTGTTCTTCTTTCAAACAATCCGAGATCTAGGATCAGAAGATATTTACCTTTTCAGCTCCCCCTCAAATCATGATTAAATGATTTATATCTTTTAAGCCCCCCCTGGATATTAGCACAATATCCGTCTTTGATCATTGATGAACGGGTCCTGATCTGTCATGTGATCAGAAGCCACTTTATTCACTTTATTTAAAAATAAAAGACAGAAAGCAGTAAAACAGTTTATAGATTGAGTTCTGATCTGAAGTAATCAGAAGTCATCACCTTTACTCCCCCTTAAATTAAGCATCTGAAATATGTCAGTTAAAACAGGATAGAGATCAAACACTCCCTTTGAATTGTTAGACCATCAATATCAGAAAAATCTAGCAAAGAAAAAGTATAGGATAGAGATCAGATCAATTCACTCGGGATGAAGACCATCAATATCCATCGGATGCAAGCATACAGGAGTAAGGTTTTTTTTTTGATTACTGAGGTCCGGGTCCTAAACTGTTGTGTTTAGAAGTCAAACTCCTTTGAAGAACGGGTCCTAAGCTGATGTACTTAGAAGCCATTTTCTTGACATTTAAGTTCGGGTCTTGAACTGTGTTATTCAAGAGCCATTGATCTCTCACTCCCCCTTGGATTGAGGTGCCTGCAACACAGTAACAATTTTCTTCTTTGGTACCCACTGGTATTTGGGTCCAGAAATGTTAGTTACAGTGCGTGTGGGGTTATGGAGTAAGAACCATACCAGAAATGATCATTTGTTTTGTGAAAATGATCAAGTGTACAATAAATAGAACAATAAAATTTCTTACCGTTAGGTGCTTTGTTCTTCTTTGCTTTGTGTACAGGTACACATGATTTCTTCTCTTTCAGCTCATTTTCCTTATCATCTTGGACTGGTTTCTTTTGCCAAACCAGTTTCTCTTTCTTGAAACTTTTTCTTGGATAAGTATCTGAACCATCTAAAAATTCATCATAGAAAAGGTTAGTGCGACGAATCTGATTAAAGGATTTGACTGAACTTTGTGAAGGAATGAATTTCTGATTTGAACTTGAAACAGATTTTTCAAGTTCTTTAATCTTTGACGCAAAATTATCTCTTTCTTTCACAAGTTGGTCAATCTTTGTCGTGAATTCAGACTTCGTCCTTTGCTCTTTCAGCGCAGCTGCAGACAGTTCAGACAACTTAGAAGTCAACTTTTTAATTTCATTTTCAAAGATGGATCTTTCTTCCTCAAATCCTTTTTCTGATTCATTTCTCTGGCCAGATAATTCTTTAAAGAATCCTACAGTTTTCTGTTCTATGGCCTTCTTTTCTTTATCAAACTTCTCTCTTTCCATGATCAGTACTTTCTCAAAATCGGAGATTTGTTGAGAAAGCTTGATGCATTTAAGCTCCACTGACTTCTTTTCTTCATAACTCTTCTTTGAGAAATCTGAGAACTTCTTTGAAAAAATTTTCTTTTCACTTTCAAAATCAGCTTTATTTGCAACAAGCTGTTTTTCTAAATCAGATAAATTCTTTCTAAGCTCAAAGTTCTCAGATTCTAATCCTTTCGTCTTCTCTTTGAAAGCCTTCAACTCGTTTTGAAGCTCAACTGATTCTGCTTGTAGCTCAGGTGATTTTTGTTCAGTTGTCTTCAGTTGACTTTGAAGATTCATAATCTCTCTTTCTTTCTCTTTTATCTCTTTCTCCTTTTCATAAAGAATACCTGCAAAATTAGAACTATTTTTAGTACAATTTATACATTCAGGAGTTTTAACACATGTGAACAATTTTAGTTGCAAATCCTGAATCTTTTTGAGATATTCTGAATTTTTTAATTTCAGATCATTTCGTTCAGCTTCAATACCAGAAATATCAGATCTGTAGTAAATTGACATCTTGAAAAATTAATCAACTTGAAGTGAATGACCGTCCCAAACTAATGTATCAGAAAATCAAAAATCAGATCAAATTGAAATCTTAAAAAAAAATATTTCGTGAAAATTGAAATTTGAACAATACTTGTTATTTTGCAATGTAGAAAAAAAATATTTCCATAGATGACCAAAAAATTTTTCCAGACTTTTTTTTCTTTTTTTTTTAAACTGACTATTCGGGTCTCACTACACAAGCAAACAAACTTTGCGGGTCTCACTACACCCGTAAAGTAGAGGTTTGCGGGTGCTGAAGGAAACGCATAGTATAGAATGCGAGTCCTTCTTGAAACGCAAGATGAGCTTTGCGGGTGTAAAAGGAAACGCAAAGTGAAGCTTTGCGGGTGTAGCAAGGTGAGGTTTGCGGGTCACTGAGGACACGCAAGGAAGGCTTTGCGTGTGTAGCCTGAAACGCACAATGAGCTTTGCGGGTCTAATGTGAACCGAAAACCATGATGAATGAAACGCAAAGTCGAGTTCTTGACAGATTCAAACTTAAATCGATCGAAACCTGCACAATTGATCTCAAGAACCTGTCAGCATCATCGAAAAACAGTTCTAAACACACAAACACAATCAATTTTCGATTAAAACAACAAATCAAAGGAATTCGATCAAGAACAGAGTTCGAACTCGATATCTCCAGAAAACTCAAATTTCGAAAATTGATATCGAAATTGATAGAATTATGAAATGTAATCAGAACAAGAATCAATCCTACATATAAAACGAATCCAATGAATCCATTTTCTTGCATCAAAAACGATTTTTCACATGAAATTCGGATGAACAGTACCCAAACTCGTGTTCTTGAAAATTTTCGAAAATTTCAAAATTTCAATTTTAAAACTTCAGATTTCAATTCAAATCATGATCAAATCTTTTCTGAAAAGTTTGGTACGGCTCTGATACCAATTGTAAATCATAAATCCCAATCACAACAAGCTAATTACTCAATATATGTCAAATAAGCTCAAGAACTAGAGAGAGAATCTAGAGAGAGAAAGTAGATCTTGTATTACACACACTCTAGAATATTACAATATGCATTAGCCACTAGTTTGTTACAACAAGATTACAAAGGCAAACCTATATATACCACACATCTAATACAAAGCCTTAATGGCTAAGGAAACTAAATTTGCTTTGACTAACTATTACAAGGTCAATGTTGACTTTTACACATTTGACTTTCCTATTAAATGTTGGATACAATATTTAGACTTAACAATATCTCCTGTCAAATCTTCAGTGTCTGATGATTTTGTTGATATTTTTGCTAATAAATCTGATAAGGGAAATATATCTCCACTCATTTATGATTCTAAGAGATATACACCTCCTTTAATTTTAGAAAGCAAAATCATTGATCTTGAAGATAAGATGGAAGATCAAAATATTTTAAAAGAAATTGAATCTGATATTATTCTTTCTTTCTTGACTTCTAGTCTTGAAGAATTTTTTTTTTCTCAAAAACAAGATTCTATTTCTAGCATTTCTTCTGATTGTCAAGTAAACAAAATGGAAGTTTCTAAATCTGATATCTTTTCTCAAAATAATTCTGACTCCGAGGTAAGTTCAGATTTATTGTCTGATCAGATTGGTTGCTTAGGTAAAATTATTTCTTCTGATTTAAATATTAATTCGGAAATTCTTGATGAATCTTTTACGCTAAATGATCAGTATTATAAACCTAAACGTAAAAGAAGACGGTCAAAGAAGTCGAAGAAACAAGATAAAGTTCTTTCTGACAGTTCTAATTATTCTGATTCTAATCTTTCAGATAGGACTTTGAGTAAGTCATCAAAGCAGATTTGGAGAGCGAAGCGGATATCTAATGAATCTCAGACTGATGGAGATAGCTATGTAGACAAATATTATAAAAGTGATTCATTTGCTATTTGTAAGAAAATTTCAAAATATTCAATAAAGCAAATGATTCAAATTTCCAAAAATGTCTCATATTCTTCTTCTGATTCTAGTTTAGATGATTATGCTTTATATTCATCTGATGACTGTGCTTATTATTCAGATGATCTTTCTCATGCTTTAACTGTCAAATCTAACAAATATAACCCCACAAGAACTGCAACTAACATTCATGGACCCAAATACCAGTGGGTACCAAAACCGAAAACTGATTCTGTGTTGCAGGCATCTCAAGTCAAGGGGGAGTAAGAGAACAATGGCTCTTGAGTAAATCAGCTCAAGACCCGGACTTCATTGTCAACATTATGGCTTCTAAGTACACAGCTTAGAACCCAGACTTCAAAGGAGTATGACTTCTAGACATGTCAATCTAGGACTCGTTCTTCAATGCTTGTTAGCTTCTGACTAATGAGAAACTGTGAGTACATCTACATAATTTCGCTGCATTTACCTCTGATAATGATGTTATTCCAGTATTCTCAAATTTTTTTAAAGAATCTGAGCAATTTCAATTCAACTCCTGAATTTGTTCAACCCAAAATTTTTACAAAAGAGACACAAATTTCTTTTTACATTATGTGGAAGATGATATTATTGAATTCTATTTTGTTTCAACTGAATATAAATTTGCCGATCAAATATTTCTATTTTTAAATCTTGGCATGTTGAATTTAAAAGTTTAAACCTTTACAAATTTTATTCTATAAAGTAGAAGTTTTACATTTTTTCTTTCTTTTGAATAAAATGTGTGTCTAGGATAAATTTTCAAGTTGCTTTGTTTATATTAAAGTTTTCATATGTTCATTTTTCAAGTCTAACAAAAGTCGAAAAGTCAGCAACATGTTTGTAGCTTTTGATATTGCTTTAAAGTTGTGTGATTCGGAATATTTATAGTTTACAATGCTTAGAAAACCTAAAAAGTTGGAATTTTGGATCGTAATGAAAATATGGGCTAAGCACTTAGACGTAAAACCTTGTGTTTGAGATGATTATTAAAATCTTATAAATCAGAAATCTCTATGTTTAAAAGTTTATACATGTGACCTTTCTGATTTAGGAAAGTAAGTTCTGTGGGATGCTTGTCATCTGGTCCCCTAAGGTCAATTGATCTGGGAGTGATCGAACCCAAATCCTTCAATAGAATCAGATCGAAAGTCATGTTCTACTGGTATGAATGGGTTTAGGATGTGTCGATGTAGCCTTTCTGATCTGGGAGAGTAAGTTCCAAGGGGTGCTTGACACCTAGTCCCCTAAGGCCAACTGGTCTGGGAGCGACTGACCCAAATCCTGCAATAGGGTCAGATAGAAAGTTACGTTTACGGCATGTTCTTTACTTAATAAACTTGTTGATTAAAAAGATGCCAAAGTGCACAAGCTTAAAAGATGCCAAAGAGTACACTCATGTGAAGATGCCATAGAGCACAATGCTAAAAGATGCCAATGAGAAAACATCTCATGATACTTGGTGATATGTTTGAGTTGCAATAAACCTGTAAATTTATGAAAGTCTAAATTCTTGATGGATTAGTGTGATTACATGCAAAGTTCTCTATTATATTTTTAGAATTGCATTTTCTTGAAGCTAATCGAAGTTCACATGCGAGCACACTGAATAGATTGATGAAAGTTTTTGAAACTGAACATGTCTTAACTTGATATGCAATAAAACTTGTTTCTATATCCAAAAGCATACATTTGATTTCAACTGATTGATAAATTTGTGATATTTTTACTGATTAGAATTTTATTTGTCTATGTTTTAATTTTTATATATTTAGTCGTTTCAAAATACATATTCAGTATAATTTCATTCTACATTGATGTTTCCATTCTTGTGTTCTCATATTTTCTTTATAAATGTGTTTGTGCATTATTCGGAAAAGACCATATCTGTTTTTGAGGGGGAGTATCTGGTTTTCTACATGAATGCTAACTTGAATTGTCATATCTAGTGCATTTGTGTAGGGGGAGTCAAAGAGCTTAAAAAGGTAAATTTTTTCTGAGTTCAAGTCAGATTTGCGCCAACAGTTGGTCGCACAAACCTCACTTTGCGCCACCTTCGGCTAGCGCAAACCTCCCTTTGCGCCACCAATGTGTAGCGCAAACCTTCCCTGTTTTCTCCTTTACTTTGATTTTGTAGATCTTAAGCTGTCTCGTCTCCAACATTTGCATGACCAAGTTGATCCCGATCATCAAGGTCATGAGGGGGAGAAGTTAATGAGATGTTAAAGAGACAAAGATCTCCAAAGTTTATTTGCTGATCAAGATTCTAATTTCTGCAACGATATTTGTCTTTTTGCTGTTCAAGCTCCGATCACCACAAATTCTTCAAGTTCATTTAAAAGAGGTGTATCGTATAGCACAAGATGTTGAATCAATTGTTCCTTCAAGCTTATTCAAACTGGTCCAGCCTTGTCAAGAAAGCAAAGACAACTCATTCTGAAAGATGTTGAGAAGAATTTTTTTTTAAGTCAGAAAGCTAAGTCGTTTGGATGGTCCATGCTGATTTAGAAGATGGTTTTTGAAGACCACAGCGCCAATGATTACTAACGGGGAGATTGTTAAGTCTGATTTTATAGTAATCATTGTATTTATAGACTTCGTCTTATACTGTGTTTAGATGTCTCATATTGTGTTGTATCTGACCAGGGTATTTAAGTCCCTTTGGTCCTTGTGTCTTGTAACTCTAACACTTTCACGCATATTGAATATACTTGATACTTTGCGCTTCACTTGCTCTCTCTCTCTCTACTTTTCTCTCTCTAGGATTTAGAGATCTTGGATTCACAGAGACAATTCTTAAGTTAAGTGCTTACTCTCATCTATTTGTCGCCAACAAAAAATCCATCTGCATCCGCATATATAAATACTTTCATGATCTCTTAGTAGTTCAAGTAAGCACACGTCAAGTCTAATAGCTTATCAGACCTCGAATCAAGACAAAAAACGCCATTTTTAGAATATAACGAAAACCCACGATAAAATAAACAAATGAAGTGAAATGAGAAATATTAATAACGTCTAGGCATGACACCCTTCACAAAAAATAGAAATATTAATAACCAACAAAACAATGTATTTTCGAAAGGGAAATTGGCCCAAATGGTCGAAATACACGGTGGGATTGGCCTCCTAGCCATTCATCTCCCGTGTTTACAGAGATATCACTACCACCGCAAATACACGGGGTTCACAATTGTGGCCTTAGCTACATCCGCAAAAAAGGGGGTCCGCAATTGCGGACATGCATAAATCCGAATTAAATAATGTTTTTTTTGGGGGGGGGGTGTTGAGTCTTTCTTTATATAAAAATAAGGGTCGGGGACAATTAAACCCCACCATATCGCTTTCTACCCCTTTCTTTATTAATTTGGATACCGCCGCAAGCACCTAAGTCCCCACATCCTTCTCGATCGAATTCTTGTTTGCCGTTTGCAACGTCGCACGTGTTTACATCCGCAACAGAAATGGCTGAGGTAATATTTTTTTGTTTGATGTTTTCCTCTGGCCTATGTCGGACCATTCCCGTTTCCTCTGCAGAACTATATCGTCGCGAGGGTGACCACACCGCCAAATCCCGACGACACTGCAATTGTAGTCCCACCGCAATTGTGCACCCTTGAAAATTTTCATGTGTGCCTCTTTTTTGTTGAAATAACCATGTTTGGTCCTTTTACAGTTTATAATTTACAGTTTTGGTCCCTACAGTAGTTACAATTTACAATTTTGGTACTTATTTTCATGTTTGGTCCTTTTTGTTTAAAGTTATTACACTTTAAGTCCGTATACATTAGAAAATTGACATTTTAGGTCCTTGACAGTATAAATTGACACTTTAGGTTCCTTTACATTGGAAATTGACAATTTTGGTCCCTATAATTATAAAAATGACTCATTAGGTCCCTTTACATTAGAAATTGACAATTTTTGTCCCATTAATTTATAAACCTACATTAAAAATTGATACTTTGGGTCCCTTTACATTAGAAATTTACACTTTAGTCCCCTTTACTTTATAAATTGACATTTTAGGTCTCCTTACATTATAAACTGGCACTTTAGGTCCCTTTACATTATAAACTTACACCTTTGGTCTCTTTACATTACAAACCGACACTTTAGTTCCCTTTACATTAGAAATTGACACTTTTGGCCCCTTTACTTTATATAGTTACACTTTAGGTCCCTATAATTATAAAATTGACACATTAGGTCCCTTTACATCAGAAATTGACACATTACGTCCATTTACATCAGAAATTGACACTTTAGGTCCCTTTACTTTATAAGATGACACTTTAGGTCCCCTTACATTACAAACTGACACTTTAGGTCCCCATAATTATAGAATTGACACTTTAGCTCCCTTTAGATTAGAAATTGACACTTTTTAGGTCCCTTTACATTAGAAATTGATAATTGTGGTCCGTTTACGTTATAAATTGTCACTTTAGGTCCGTTTACATTAAAAATTGACAATTTAGGTCCTTGTACTTTATAAGATGACACTTTAGGTCCCCTTACATTACAAACTGACACTTTAGGTCCCTTGACATTATACATTTACACTTTTGGTCCCCATAAATAAGTATATATCATTACTATGCAGGGAGGAAGATTTTACAAGGCTTCTTTGACACTTAAGTCTCGTATTATGGTGTTAGATCAGATCCGTAAAAAATTGAATCCGACACGATTAGCCTTATTTAGGGATACATGTTTTAGTTATTGGTTGGATCTGACCGACACATCTGCCAACCCCGTGTAGATCCACACTTTTTTACAGACCCAGGTATTCCCGGCCAATGTATGTGATGACGAGATGTGGTTCCAGGTTGGTGACCACGCACTTCGGTACGGCTGTGAGGAGTTCTATCTTATCACAACACTTCATTTCAGACCCGAACTGAAGATGCATAAGATTAGCTCTAGTGGTTTTATTAGACAGATCTTGCCACGGCGGAGGTTAAAGGTGGCTAACATTGAGACTTTGTTCAATCTTATCGGCTTTGAGACCGAGGGTGAGCACCTTATTGATGACGTTTATATGGTCCACATTTGTCTTATGATGAGGGTTGAGATGCTTTTCCTCAGTCGTCAGCATCACATGTTTCTTACCGACACTCTACTTCGGGCTATTGATGATATGAGGGTGTTTAATCGGTTTCCCTGGGGATCGTATATCTGGGTGTCGACCTTCAAGCAGATGAATGGAGCGATCCAGAGACGTGTGGACAAAAAGGAGAGGATGATGCTATTTGGTTTTGTATTTCCTTTCAAGGTTAGGTAGTTGATATTAAATTAATATTTATACAATTTACGCGGATTCCCTATTTCTACAAATTACATACTATCTTGGTATTCTATTTGGTTTTGTTGGGATAGGTCGTGACTAGTGATTATTGGTGGCCATGTACATGATATTTTGGATGTGTCAATGGTAAGTTACATTGAGTACAATAAAAAAATTAGGAGGGGTTGAGGCCCTCGTGTGGATTTCTAACATTGTGTGTCCCTGATTCAAGATTCTTATCACAATCAAACAAACAAAAACAAGATTTAACAAGTACCTGTTTTGATTTCAATTACCAATTCAAAGATTACAAACTCAGTTTTTCACTTTCTCTCTCTAGATCTCTCTTTCTCTCTCTAAAACTCTCTCTACGTATATAAACCCAATCTCTAGTCATATATCTATTAAACAACAAATCAAATTATTTAAACCTACAACTAAAAACAAGGAAACAAACAAATACAACATGTTGACTTTGACTTTTATTAACACTTAGACTTTGACTTTCCATGAGAGTTTGACTTTCCAGGTTTTACTTCTTGTACTTTGACCTTCAGTCTTTATGATCTTGTATCCAACATATTTCTGCACTAACAATCTCCCCCATTGGATTCAAGATCATCTTTTAAAAGATTTAGCAAATCAATCTCCCCTTTGGTTCAATCTGGACAATCTCTTCCTTTGCAACAAATTTCTTCAGTAAGCACAAACATTGCAATCTTTTCTTCCTATGACTGTATTCTTCCCAACTCTGTCTTTGAACAAAATTAGGAATCTCTCTCAAATATGGTAGAAAACAATATTCAATAATCTCTTCAAAAATTATCACACAACTCTTTTAGACTTCGGAAAGAAATTATCTTCAGATTTAGCTCGACTTGCTTCAGCAAATAATTTTCAAAGAAATTTTTTGTAAAATCAGCACATCTTCAAAATTTCTTTGACTTTGCTTGAGCAATCTTTCAAACTTTCAATCTTTGAACTTTTTCTTCTTCAAATCTTTAACCTTTAATCTTCAAACAATTCTCTTACACTTGAATTTTTGACTCAGACATTTCTTTAAATCATCTCCCCCTTTTTGATGAAACGAGCATTGATATCATCAAAACTATCATCAAGAAATGTCTCTGAAATTCTTTTCGGACCACTGATCTATCCAAGAGCCTCTAATTCGTTGCCAATTAAAACAAAGTATTCATCTAGATCTTTACAAATCTGGACAAAATAGGAATGTAACACCTGAATCAACAAATGTATCAGTTAATATGCCTGTCAGTAACACGAAGTTACTGTGTGTAACGAATGTTATGACAAGAAAACAAATTCCTTGTGTGTTCGTGCAAGTGATAGAAAGAATTAAGCATATGATTATTGCTTTTATAAGGCTCAACATTGTGTAAACCACCTTGACAACAGTAGATAAACACAGACTCAATGTGCATGATTGAAGTGCGAAGGTGGGGCAAACTTCCTTCTTTTTCAATATCCAGATTTTCCAAAAGAAAACCAGATAGATTATATGCTACGTCCCCAGAAAAATATGAAACATTTTCTTTTTAAGAAGAAAATGAGTGGCTGGTGGGGTTTTATCAAGAGTTGGCATGAGCTAGTTGCCTGTTTCAATAATGTTCACGAAGAATTGTGAAACATTAGTAATGTGGCTGCCTGGCTCAGAAAGTAGATGGTGTAGAGTTTGATATTCTTTTACTCTGATCTCCCACCCTCTTTCTTTTAATCATTGAAGCTCACTTCTAACCAAACTCTATTTTCCATTTTACCTCAACACACAACCCACACACATTTCTTTTCGACTCCTCACACTCAATCACTATGGATTAACTTCTTGGGTAGGAGACACTGGTAATCGTGAATCCATAGAAGTTCATTTAAGTCCTAGCACAAAGAACCCATATTTTCCTATAAAGCATATGTTGCTCAAAATGGTTTAACTTGAACAGTTAAAGCTCAAATACAAGTCAGATAAATGTATGCTCATAAGATAATCATGAAAATTTTATCATTTGAAACAATGAAGTATTTACAAACAAGTAAATTGAATGAATGAATATGAATGCAAGAGACTTGTTTGAAAATCTGACATTGTATGAAAAATGATCAAAAATGAAATGATATAGCAATCAAGGCTTATGGTCAAGAATAATAGATATCATCTATATGAAACAAAATATAGACATTCTTGAAATGAATGATTCGAAATGAATTGACGCTCAAAATTCATTGAAGTGCAAGCGGGGTGTCTTACCATCGAAAAATATGTTTCAAATTTGAGACATGGTAAGAACGTTTTGAACAATAAGTCAAACCGGTGTGTGTGAATACTTGAAAGTATATAGAAAAGACAATACACAAGTATTTATCTTTGGAAACACACGGTTTGTTAATCGTTGAAGCACAAGTAATTCTTGAAAAACATTTAAAAATCACACTTCCAATTCATGAAATCTGTTTAAGAATCGGGAAGTGGTTTGAACATTTAAGAACATGTTTTCTATGATTGAAAGTTGTCCTTCTTTCAACCATATATGAGATTAATATAAGAAATTTAACCTTTTTCGCTTTGTCTTAAATCTCATGAAGTCAGCTGAAGTCATAAAGATATGATCTTGATAGCTTCTCTCATTCTGCACAAGTCTCAAAGTCATGTCAAAGCAACTTTATTCACAAATTTATTTAAAAATAAAAGACATAAAGCAGTAAAACATGAACAGTACGAGTTCTGATCTGAAATAATCAGAAGTCATATCCTTACTTCTTTTTGTTGTACTTATAGACTCCCCCTAAAGTCATGCATCACAAAAATTTAACAGTTAAGTAAATACAACAAGTCTATAAACTCCCCCTCAAAAGAATATTGATCATATTAGAATCTTGTTTCACTCCCCCTGAGATCATGAACAATATGTTAAAGTGCAGATATCATTTTAGAAATAATGATAAAGAAATGATGAAAAATTACAATAAAAGAAACTTTAATAGGTAATCTCTGATTAGACCTTGAGATTTATCATACCAAGCTTAGATACAAGAAAATTAAATCACTTTTCATCTAAAGGTTTGGTAAATAAATCTGCAAGTTGATAATCAGTTTTTACAATGTAAAGTTCTATTGTACCTTTTTCTACATTATCTTTTATAGAATGATACCTGACATCAATGTGCTTTGTTTTAGTATGCTGCACAGGATTAGCTGATATCACAATAGCGCTCTACGAGTCACAATAGATCGGTATTTTATCAAACTTGAATCCATAGTCTCGCAGCTGTGTCCTCATCCACAATACTTGAGAGCAACAACTGTCAGCAACTACATACTCTGCTTCCGCAGTCGATGTGGATACGCAAAGTTGTTTCTTTGACGCCCAGCTTACGAGCTTGTCTCCAAGAAATTGAATATGACCTGAAGTGCCCTTCCTGTCCAACATGCATCCAGCATGATCTGCATCTGAATAAGCAGTCAGTTCAAACCCAGTATCTTTAGGATACCACAGACCAAGATCTGCAGTCCCCTTCAGATATCTAAAGATCCGTTTGACAGTAGCCAAATGTGATTCTTTAGGATCAACCTGATATCTTGCACACAAGCATGTTGAAAACATTATATCTGGTCTACTTGAAGTAAGATACATTAAAGAACCTATCATGCCTCTATAAGTCCTAACATCAACAACTTTTCCCGAAGGATCAGTGTTAATCTTAGTACCTGGTGCTATTGGGGTTCCAATTGGTTTGCAATTTTCCATTTTGAATTTCCGAAGAATATCAAAAATGTACTTAGATTGATTAATGAAAATCCCCGTTGAAAACTGTTTGACTTGTAATTCGAGAAAGAAATTCATCTCTCCCATCATAATTCAGAAATTTTGATCACACTTTGCAAAAAAATTTGACTAAGTATAGAAACTCGCAGAACACTAAGAATGCTTGAAACTCGCATACGCCAAAACTCGCAGATCACTGTTCACTGAGAAACTCGCAGATCACTTAAAAATGCTTGAAACTCGCAGATCACTAAACTCGCAAACTACTGTTTACTGAAAAACTCGCAGGATGAATCGTGCGTGTTTATATAACTCGTAGATGCCTACTTGCGTGTTTTATCAAACTCGCAAGCAAAACTAAGATGTTCAAACTCACTAGATTTGATTTGCGTGTTTTGATAATTCGCAGAGTAAACTCGCAGACTGAAACTTGAACTCAAACTCGCAAACTCGAAAATGAACAAACTCGCAGATTGAAGAATCAAACACGCAAACTACGATTTGCGCGTTTCTAGAACTCGCAAATAACACTTTGCGCTTTTCTTAGCAAAAGTCAAAAATATTTAAGTTTGCGCGTTCTTCTGATGATGCTTGCGCTTTTTGTAGATCTTGCGTGTTCTTGGGTTTCTTTGCGCGTTCTTGAACTTTTGAAAACAAAAACCAATCTGATTCGCCAAAATCCTATCTAGACTTTGAATTACAACTCGAAATTTTGACAATTTGATCAATTAGACATCTCGAACCTAATTCTAGCACTGAATTTCAACAAAATACATTCAAAAATACAAATTGATCTAATACAGTGCTTGAACTGACTCGTGAACTCAAACATGACAAATTCAACAAATTATACTCGATTACAGTGCAATTCATGAAATTACCTATACAAACTCATTCTAAAACATGATTCGATCATCATTTGATCAATTACAAACTCTAAATCATACAAATAATCAAAATAGAATTTTAACTTCAATGTAACAGTGTCGAACACTTTCTTGAAATTGATTTCAATTGAATCTGCTCTTATACCAATTGTGTGTCCGTGATTCAAGATTCTTATCACAATCAAACGAAAAAACAAGATTTAACAACTACCTGTTTTGATTTCAATTTCCAATTCAAAGATTACAAACTCAGTTTTTCACTTTCTTTCTCTAGATCTCTCTTTCTCTCTCTAAAACTCTCTCTACATATATAAACCCAATCTCTAGTCATACATCTATTAAACAACAAATCAAAGTATTTAAACCTACAACTAAAAACAAGGAAACAAACAAATACAACATGTTGACTTTGCCTTTTATTAACACTTAGACTTTGACTTTCCATGAGAGTTTGACTTTCCAGCTTTGACTTCTTGTACTTTGACCTTTAGTCTTTATGATCTTCTTTCCAACATATTTATGCTCTAACAAACATGAATATTTTTCAATATATTAGGAAGCACGGAGGCCATGCCAGAGGCTTGATGCTCTGCCGATTGAGGAGGGCGCAGAATGGTATATTCATAGCCATCGCTTTATTAGTATCTCAGAGGGGCGTCAGCCGACGAAGAGGTCGAGAGTTGTGCAGGTTGTCGCCGAGAGTGAGAGAGACTCATCTGATGGAGGTTATGAGTCAAAGGGAGACGAGCACCTGATGATGACATGGGCCCCTAGTCCTATGCAGACGTGAGTAGGGGACATGAGGCTCCTTCTTACCAGGAGCCACCAGTTCACCATGAGCATAGTTCACTAGTTCACCATCAGCATAGTCCACATAGCGAACCATATGCTGACCAGTAGGCTGAGTTGACGACGTTGAAGGATGATTACTATGGCTACCAAAGATTTCATGACACGCAGCATGAAGATCTTGAGAGACGCCTTGCTGAGGTAGAGAGGCTTACTAGGCAGTTCATTTCTTTCCAGGTAAGTGTTTAACTTAATTTATCGGACATGATTTTAATTGGTATCTTTTGAACCTTTATGTAGTTGAATATGTTTGATGACAGATTCTAGTCTAGCAGCCGGGTGGTGAGCCCTCCCAGCCTGCCGACATGTCACATGGGTTCGGATCTTCGATATTCGGAGGTCTGTCCCATTACATGGAGCATGTAAGTTATTTCAATCGTTTGGTTGCATCATTTTTATTTGTTTTCAGTAAGACATACACACAATGACTTAGATGAATGTGCAGAGTACATCGGCCTTCGTAGATTAGTTATTTGGAGGTCCGTCGATGGTTACACTGCCCCAATACATGGCACATGTAAGTTATTACATTTGGTGGGGTCATTTGATTTTTATATTTTGAAAAGAAATTGAACAACCTCAATCTTATTTTCCAGGGCACATCGGGGTTTGGAGGTCCTAGCATTGGAGGTTCTGCGTTCGTTATATCACAGGGCCAGTACACGTACCTTGTAAGTTTTAAAGATTGTTTGTTACAATTTCAGTTTTTAATTATGGTAACAAACTAGTGAGGACCAATCTTAACTTGTAGGGCACATCAAGGTTTGGCGGTCAGTTCGTTGGAGGATCTACATTCGTTACACAGGGCCAATATACGCAGCCTGTAAGTTAATAGAATTGTTTGTTACATTTGATTTTTATTTCTTAAAACAAACTTGTGAGGACCAATCTTATTTTGCAGGACACATTCGGGTCATTGCTCCATGTTCCTAGTTCAACGATTGATGCTATGTCAGGTTTGTCAGGATTTATTGGGGCTTTCTTCCAGGATACACCACAACCAAGTACATACACCGGCCCATCGACCTCATCATACGTCCCGCCAGTGCGCTCACTGCACGACTAGGATGCCATGCTCAACACACTAGTGACCACTACCATTAAGATAGCACCGCAGGCGGATGTTCGCCCGAGGCTGACATGCAAGAGGATTCCAGGTAGACAATTGGCACCTCCTTTCACCCCTTTGCCTCCGACTACTAGTCCTCCGCATCGCTGGCCATCAAAAGGCGCCTACTCGTCGTACTACCGCTGCCACCACCACTGTTGCTACCTCTTCTTCATCATCATCAGCTATTGCCGCACTTTGGCATCGTGATCAATTGCCGGACTGTTGGCTTATGTGCATACACACCCATCCTGTTGATAAGAAATGGTGGGTCTTATTACTCGCGTTGGAGGGTGAGGGGTAGTTCAAAAGTGATGTTAGTACGAAAACGTCATTTAAGTATATCTATTATAATGTCTAATTATACGTCTAACATTTTTTTTCCTTTTTTAAATAGCACGTCGACGCATGGGTTAGGATAATCTTTGAGTCGTGTCCACCTAATGCACCGTGGACGGTGATGATTGCCGATTTCATGCATTTCTTGCTCACTGACCCTGGGCCGAATTTCGTCTACACTATGGCCAATGGTGAGCAGGAGCCGTTTCCAACATGGTGGGGGTCTGGAGCGGGTATGAAAATCAATTTACGTTTACATATTATTTATAACTCTGTATAATTTAGTGTTATTTATTGTTGGTTTGTTTTTGACCAAATATTTCAGGTCTTTATTCCGATTTGCATTGATTTGAAGAATTGGGTGGTTGGCGATCTCGATCTAAATACCATGGAGATGACCATATTTGATAGATATCAGATGCTATTGTTCCAGTTATCAAGCACAATCAGATTACAAACACAGATCTAATCAAGAAGTCATGTCATTGATATGAATGATTTACAATGCTTTGTCTCTCTAGAAGTGTATGACTCTCTTTCTCTAACCACAAGTCTATGTCTCTCAATGTACGTGGTTTTTCCCTTGGTTACAAGATTACAAAGATACAAAAGCTTTTATACCAAGTCAACAAAGTTGACTTTACAACGACATGCTAATAAAGGAAAGTCAAACATCTTGACTTTTACAAACAAGACTTTACAAACATTTACAATATAAACCCTTTAATCTTGAATACAACATTTAGGCTCAACAAACTCCCCCTTTTGATTCAAGATTAAAAAAAATTAACACGAATCTTCAACTATCTCTTCTCTTGAAAATTCTTTAACTTTGTAGCTTTCAAATTCTTGAAACTTTGACATCTTCATCATTTGAACAAACTTCCTTGAACTCGTCCCCCCCTTAATCTTCTAAATATATCTTTTCAACAAAGTTGTTATTTCTCTCTTTACAAACTTTGTTCCTTCAACACTTGAAACATTTGTTTATCTCCCCCGTTGGATCAAAACATTTGTATACTCTATATCTTTTTCAGTCTTTCAAAAACAATCTTCCCAAAAATTCTTCTTCACAAACGAATCATTAACAAAGTTTTAGCTTTCACACTTTTCATCTGGTATTCTGACCTTGAAAACTTCAACATATCTCGCCGAATATTTGAGTTTGAACTTTCAGAAACATATTCTGTATATCTGACTTTGAATAATTCAAACTTTCTCCCCCTTTTTGATGAATTGTGAGCAGCAGAATCATCAAAACGTTTTCAAATTCAACATTGTCTGTGAATACCAATATCCCCCTTATGAGAAAATGACATTCTGCACCTTGTAGATAAAGTAACAATCTCCCCCTAAGAGTATAACAAACTCCATCTTTTGATATGAGTATCCGTCAATTCATAAATGTATTCATCCGAATCTTTTCAAATTCAGACAAAATGAAAATTGTAAACCTGAATCAACATATTATACAGTTAGAATGCCTATAAGTAGCACGAAGCTACTTAGTACAACGGATGTACTTTGGCAAGGAGCTTTTGTGATGTTTACTCCCAAGGCTTTCATTCAATCATCGAAAAACCACAAAGGAATTTTCTATGAACGTTATGACAAGAAAACTTATTCCTTGTGTACATGCAAGTGTAGAATGATTGAAGCTACTTAGGCTTATCGGGCTCAAACATGTGTAAACTGTTGAGACAACAACAAGTATTACACAAACTCAATGTGCATGAAAGAGGTGCGAAGGAGGGGCAACTTTCCTTCTTTTTCAATATCTACATCTTCCAAATGAAGACGAGATAGCCGATATGTTGCGTCCCTAAATAAAATGAAACATTTCCTTTTTAAGAAAGAAACGAGTGGTGGTTGGGGTTAATACAAGAGTTAGCATGGGCTATTGCCTGTTTCAATGAAGTTCACCAAAGAAATGTGAAACAACAGTAATGTGGCTGCCCGACTCAAAAAAGATTTGGTGCAGAGTTTTGATATTATTTTAACTCTGTTCTCACACCCTCTTTCTTTTTTAACATTTAAGCTCACTACTAACCAAACTCTCTTTTTTTATTTTACCTTATCACTTCGAGAAATACTCAACCCATTGAGTTATCTCCCCCACTCTTTGATTTAATGACCCCTCACCCCTCAATCACTTAGGGATAACTTCTTGGGTAGGAAACACTAGTTAACATGATTCCATTGAAGTTCTGTTAAGCTTACACACGAATCCCATGACAATTTTGTCCTATAAAATATATTGCTCAACAATTTAGCTTAAACAAGTAAAGCACAAAATGTGATAACATTGTCACATGAATGTATGCTCTTCAAGAATATGAATGAAATTTGAGAATTTCAACGTTGAAGATATCTCAAAACAAGGAAATTGAATGAATGAAATGAAAACAATAGGTTTGTTTTGAGAATCTGACAATGTATCAATCAGATCAAATATCATGAAAATATGAACATGAAAGCATAGGGTATATGAACAAATATAAACAGTTTTGCAATAAACACACAAAATTAGAAATGATGATCAATGCTCAACAACTTTGAAAGCAAACGAGGGTATTACCATCGAAATGTGTTTCGTTTAGAGACATGCTAATAACAAAGTCAAATTAAATACCGAACCGTTATGTGGGAATACTTGACAGTATATGGAAAAGATAATACACAAGTATTAGTTTTTGGAAACACACGGTCAGTTAATCAATAACTCTCATTTAAGAAAACATTTAAAAGCACACTTCTAAATTCATAAAAACTGTTGAAGAACAAGAAGTGGTTTGAACGTTTAGAAAACATTTTTCATATCTGAAAGTTGTTCTTCTTTCAAACATGTAGAGATTAGAATCAGAACTACTCACATTCAGCGTATAATTCTTAACTGTCCATTGAATTATTAGCTCCCTCTTTGACAAAAATCAGATATTCTCCCCTTTGATATCTGCAAAAATTCAAACTATTATCAACAATATCAAAAACTCATTCTAATCTCCCCCTTAGAAATTGTATAAAAAGAATATGTAAATCATTGATCTCCCCCTTGAATGATTATTGAAAGAAAATATTATCTCCCTCTTAAACATTAGAAATACTTCCTATGAAAGATTGATTATTCAGTGTAGTCAGCAAAGATCAAAAACATTGAAATACAGGTTCTGAACTGAGTTATTCAGAAGCCATTGTAACATATCTTCTCATTTAGGAACTTTAACTCCCCCTAAGGAAATGAATTACCTGTAAAACACAAATTTAATTAAAATCATATAGGCTTCCCCTTAATATTTGCATAATCCTTAAGCATTAAAACGAGTTCTGAATTACTAGGATTGAAGTAAATTCATAAGTCATTTTGTCTTACTCCCCTTGAAAATATACATTCACAATATTTAACAGTAGGAATAAGAAGTACTCTCCCTTGAAGTTAGATAATCTCATTTTAGGCAAAGCAGTACACCATCTCTATTGATCTTTGAAGTATGAGTCCTAAACTGTTGTGTTTAGAAGTCAAACTTGATCTCTGAGGTGCGGGTTCTAAACTGTAGTGTTTAGAAGCCAACATTTGTTGAAGTACGAGTTCTAAACTGATATGTTTAGAAGTCATTTATTTATTACTCCCCTAACACTTGAGGTGCCTGCAAAACAGATGGAGTAAAATTTGATTTTGGTACCCACTAGAATTTGGATCCATATATGTTAGTTGCAGTTCTATGGGAAGTAATATTATATGTACCATACCAATTACGAGCATAACTTTTATGAACAAAATCACTTGTACCACAGTAAGAACAAGATATTTCTTTTGAGCTAATCTGATTAATTGATTTATCGAATAAACAATAAAATGTTTAGCAAAAGATTTACTTTTGGAAGCATTGTTCTTCTTGTTCACCTGAGGCATAGGAACAGATGACTTTGAAGCATCTTTCTCAGAAGATAAGTCTTTTCTTCTCCAAACCATCTTTCCTTTCTTAAAATCTTTATCTTTATGCTTAGAAACATGATTATCTGAACTATGGAACAAAGGATTATTGAAAAGATTAGAAGGAAAAAGTTGATATGTCAAAAAGCTTTTTGATTTTGAAAAAATGTTTGCATAAAGTGAACTTGAAGCAGTTTTAAAAGAATGCACAGAATCAGTTGAGTCATCATATGGAGACTGAACAATAGTATATGGACTTGTTTATTCAGACAACTCAACCTTAAAGTTTATTTCTTCAAATTCTTTTACTTTGTTAAGCAAAACATTTTTCTCTTCAACCAACAAATCATATTTCTTTTGCAAATCAGACTTTACCTTTTGCTCTTTCATAATCTCTATAGATAACCCATATAATTTCTTTGTAAGCTTGGAAATCTCAGCCTCAAAGAATTGTCTTTCCTCTTCAAAATATTTTTCTAAAGTCTTTCTTTTATAAGATACATCATTAAAAATCCCAACATTTTTCTTCTCTTCAAAACCTTTTCTTTCTTTCTCCAGCAAAACCTCTAAATCAGATATTTTTCTTGAAAAAACAATAATCTTTGTATCAAAAGATTTTCGTTCAGCTTTAAAACTCATCCTTTCTTTCTCCATATTATCTCTATTAATGATCAACACTTTCTTAAAGTCTGATATTTGATTAGAGTTTTGCACATTTAAGTTCAACTGATTTCTTCTCTTCAAATAGTTTTCTTGAAAAATCAGAAAACTTTTGTGCAAAAACTTTTCTTTCTTTTTCAAACTCTTCTCTTTCTTTCCCAAACTTCTCTGTATCCTGAGAGATTTGTTCTTTCATTTCTACAATCTTCTTTTGTAGCTCAACATTTTCTTTTTTCAAACCATTTCTTTTCTCTTCAAGCTTCTTCATCTCTTCTTAAAAACTTAGAGTTTTCCATCTCTTGTGTAGCTTTTTCATTCAAAACATTTATCTCAACTTCAAGACTGAAGACTTTTTCTTTCAAACTGTCTCTCATATAAAAGAGTTATGTATTTGTCTTTCTAAGCTCATAACATGTTTGTTCAGCAATATTTGCTCTGAATTTAAACTTTTCAATTTCTTTTTCCCTTGATTCCTTCTTGGACGACATCGTATTTGCACTATTTGCTTTCAATGTTGTGGATTTCTCTTCAGACTTCTTCAGTTTGATTTGAAGATTTCAAATCTCTTTCTCTCTTGAATCAATTATTCCTGCAAAATCAATTTTTGAGTCAGAAATGCATTTTGAGCATATAAAATTGTTTTCTAATACTGTGGAGTTCTCTTTCAATTTCTTGATCTGATCATGAAGATACAAATTCTGAATCTTTAAATTATCTCTTTCAGCTTCAAGTGCAGGTATTTTAGGCATGTAAGCAATTGCACAGTCTCTCTTTGACAAGACAGTAACCCACTTGTTATTAGACATCTTGATATCTGTAAAAATATGAACTTGAAATGATCGTTAGCAAAGAAATCAGAAAACTTTGACTAGTAAAAAGTCAAACTTGGTCAACAGTAAAAATTCTGAGTGTAGAATTCGCAGGCTAAAGGAATGAGATTGGCTTAAGCTTGCGGATTCTGTACTTAGTCGCAAATCGAAAGAATAAACTCTTCGCAGAAGAACTTCTCATAGGCAATAGTGTGCATATTCCCACTTTTTGTAGACGGTGGTATGCAGATTGATCACTTGTTGCATGATGTGTTCTGTGGATTCCAACTTTTCGTATGCTATGGTCTGTGGATTGATAACTTGAATAAGACCACTGCTTACGAATTGTATACTTTTCGTAGGCTTCACTATGCGAATTCTATGATGAACAGTAGCTTTCCGCAACCTTTGTCCTATGATTTCTTCAGTTTTCGTATAACTCGATCTGTGGATTCTATGCTTTCTGCACACAACACTATGCGGATTCTTCACTTTTCGTAGATAAAGCTTTGCAAATTCTTTCCTTGTCAATTTTACAAACACCAAAAACTTGACCTATGAACTTTGCGAATTCTCCTATGAGTCTTGCGTGTTCTTTGTATGAACTTGCGGATTCTCAAGATCTTGCGAAAAGTCAAACTTCCAATTCAAAAATCCATTATAACACCTTCAAATCTCAACCAATTAACACCAAATTTCGCATATTTACTCACGATGCTATTCTGAATACTTCCTTAGCACAAACTTTTTCACAAAAACATCTAGATCACTGAATTTGATCCACAAACACTTCGACTCATACTTCGAACTTAGATCATGCAAAACTCAAAAATTGAAACAAATTGATGCTAATTAGACTATATGATCTAAACAAGTAATGTTCTAATACATCATATGGATACAATTGAATCAAAAATTCGATCTATACAATTCAAAATTACAAAATTCAATTCCACCACAGTCGTTCTGCGAGTTCTTCCAATCTGAGTCAAAAATCGACCATTTCTGAATTTCTCTGATCTGCTATGATACCAATTGTTTCCGGTTATGAAGCTCAATCAGATTACAAACACATATCTAATCAAGAAGTCATATGTCATTGATATGAATGATTTACAATGCTTTCTCTCTCTAGAAGTGCATGACTCTCTCTCTCTCTCTAACCACAAGTCTATATCCCTTAATGTACTTGGTTTTTCTCTTGGTTACAAGATTACAAAGACACAAAAGCTTTTATACCAAGTCAGCAAAGTTGACTTTACAGCAACATGCTAATAATGGGAAGTCAAACATCTTGACTTTTACAAACAAGACTTTACAAACATTTACACTATAAACCCTTTAATCTTGAATACAACATTTAGGCTCAACAATCTCCCCCTTTTGATTCAAGATTAAATTTTTTTGACACGAATCATCAACTCTCTCTTCTCTTTAAAATTCTTTAACTTTGTAGCTTTAAGATTCTTGAAACTTTGACATCTTCATCATTTGAACAAACTTTCTTGAACTCATCTCCCCCTTAATCTTCAAAATATCTATTTTCAACAAAGTTGCTATTTCTCTCTTTACAAACTTTATTCCTTCAACACTTGAAACATTTGTTTATCTCCCCCGTTGGATCAAAACATTTGTATTCTCTATATCTTTTTCAATATTTCAAAAACAATCTTCCCAAAAATTCTTCTTCTCAAACGAATCTTTAACAAACTTTTAGCTTTCACACTTTTCATCTAGCATTCTGACCTAGAAAACTTCAACTTATCTCCCCGAATATTTGAATTTGAACTTACAGAAACATCTTCTGTATAGCTGACTTTGAATAATTCAAAATTTCTCCAACTTTTTGATGAATGTGAGAAATAACATCATCAAAACTTCTCAAGAAATGTCATCTTCCAATTTTTGACAACTGTCTTTATCTGATCTTGCCAAGTGATATGAAACATCCGTTAATTCATAAAAATTCTAAATCTTTACACGGACACATTTAAAGGTATGCGGAAAACATTCGCCGAGCTTCTAGAGATTTTCTTACCATGGAGAGGTGCATGATACTTGCATCGCATAGCGGGGACTTCACTTGGGTTCACGCAACCGGGGTACCGTAGCAGCTCTCTGCATTCAACGATTGTGGTGCTTGGACATATATGTTCATCTCATAGTTGGTAAGTGGCCAGACCCCAACAGCGACCAATGATGTGGCGACATAGGCTATGGTATTGGCGGTGTCATATGGCAGAGGTCCTTTGGAACATGCGGTGTCCAAATCCCAATATATGATTGATTTTACGAGCTTTTATGTGAACGATGACTTATCTTTGTATATACAATTTTTGGAAGTTTTATTTAATTTTGAGACAATTTATTAAAAATTCGCCAAGAAACGTCTACACAACTACTCTAATGTGTTGAAGATCCCATGCTAAGGTCCCACTTAGTATGAGGTTTTGCAACATATTACAGTTTCAAACTTGCTTATTACAAACATACACGGTCATTTAAATGTCAAAGTACGGCTACACGCGACGCTTGGTTCTCCTGGAATCCCCATCGACTTCTTATATTCTCTGGTGATACGAGTCTGGAAGTGTTAAGCTCTACTTTCTCGCTGTACACTTCAATGACGATATGGCCATCAACATACTGAGTATATTGGCTACATCTTATCGGTAGCCATAGCTTCCATCCCAGTCAATAAGTCTACATTCGGCCTTTTAAAATAAAACTTATAATATTTCAATTCGTCGTAGCTAGCTCTTTCATGATCTGGTGAAACAGTCGCATGGAAAGATCGTCGACATCTAACATGTCAACATAGACTTCTAGGCCATGGAAGTAATGTCTTCTAGGTGGTTCCATGAAGTACCCTTGATGGTGGACTTTCATGGTGAACAATTGTGGATGATTAGTTGTTCATGATAGGGATTAACAACGTCAGCCTTACACAAGATTCAACGCAAGCAAAACCCAAAAAAATATAAACACTAACCATATAACTCGGTGGCTGTAACACCCTAAAATCTGGAAATAGCAACTTATTTAAAATTTTCTAAATACATCAATCATTGAATCATCTACAACCACAATTTAGATTCAACTTCAATACACAAACATTCAATCTTTACATACAAACTATAAAAGGACGGGTGCTACTAAAACCCAAAAATAGTCACTATCTCCAACTTGCGGAAGACTTCACCAATTACTTACTTTAGTGTCTAGCTAAGGCTCTACGCTTCATAGAACTGCTAGAACCCAACTCCCAACTAGAACCTGATGCACATGCCGACAAATAAAAAGGTTAGGCTTAATGCCTAGTGAGCTCAAGAGTTTTCAACGTATATAAATAACTCGTTTAAAATGTAAGAATGCAATTAAAGTCATAATCTTTCAAAATGATATGCTTTGCTTATGAAACGACTCATTTACCAATAAACATGTATTTTAAACGAAAGATACACCACGTTGATCGCTAACCAAACCAAGATGTTTTACAGAAAGATTCCAATTTAAAACGTTTTTCGTAAACTTATATTTAACCCAAAACTCACGCAACCATAAATTGAAAGGAAGCTAAATACTGAAAACGTAGGAATGACGCATTCCATTCAAGCCTTAATATACATGGGGGAAACCCAATATTAAAGCCATCATTTATCGTCGACCACATAAAAACCCAATTTGGTAAAATACGACGTTACCATATAAAATACCACGAATCAACGATGAAGAGACCCGTATACACTTGGAATAGAGTAACACGGAAGTAGGCTGTTCACGCGACTTCCTTGTATGTCATCTAAACGTTTCCATCTTGGGTTGCGAGAACACGTGAATGGGGTCACCCGCGATGTTATTGGATTTCACCAACGTGCCCCGGTTCTAGTTCCCATGCCATAACAGACATCACAATCCTCGAACCTGTTGCTGCCCCTTGCCATACTCCGTCGAGTTCCGCCCCGCGGTCTTACGAGCATCTGGGTGCCTAATCCAATCTAGACGAGTTCCAACTCTGCAGCTCAAACCACATAGTCCTACTCGCTAGCAAACCCGAACGGTCACTAAAAGTAACCCAAAACCTCAGGCCTTACATAACCGACAGACTTACGTGCCTATTGATCCATTACGACACTATCTATCATTACATGACTCCAAAAGAATGGCCAAAGCACCCAAATCATGTAACTTACCAATGACACGAATTAATCGTCAACACTTAAAACCCACGACGGTTATAAATCCGGACAAATGTCCACACGACTCATTTAGTCAAAACCGATCCAAGGGCCCAACGCTTTACTTAAATTTCTAACGAAAGCCTTTGTAAACATTAAAACACGTTTAACCGACTGACGAAGACACAACGACCCAAAAGTATAATTATCTCAAACTCAACATCAGTTGAGGCAAACCATTTTCCAAATGACTCTCACCCTTATATTTCCAAAATGCCTCAAAACGCGATAATATACATTTTTCGAAAAGGTTTATAAGCTCAAATACACCAAACGACACTTACGTCAAATGAACTCTAATTATATATGTAAAATCATCAAAGAAACATTTCAACATGATTTATTTATCAAAATTCTCAAAGACCCCAAAATGGGTGTTTCACCATGTTTATAAAACTAAACATTTCAAAATAACCGAACTTATCAGCAATTAACAATTTGAGGTAAAACACAAACATTTTAAAATAAACATTTTGGCATGTACACCGTTTTCACAAATGAACTTGAACTCACCTTGCTAGATTTGGGGTAAATCTAGATTTCCCCCAACTAGATCTCCTTTGAAGAACACTTGGATTCTCAAGAAAAAACTTCCAAAACCTAAATACATACAAGTTCAACCACAAATAAACATAATCAACCACAAAGAATTGTTTCCCAAACCATAAACATGAATACCCCAACTAATACCGAAACCCTAACTTCCATAACCGAAGAGAATAGAAGATTACCTTAACCCAAGCTTGAATCCACCAACCAAAACACTTCTAGTTCATCAAAATGGTTACAAGCCTTCAATCTATGAAAGGGAGAACAGAGGGTGGATGAAACCCTAGAAAACTTTGGTGAAGAAGATGAATAGGGAGAGATGAGAAGCTCACCACCACAAAACGCTCTAGTATACTTCAATAGACTTCCAATCTCTTGCTAGATCCTTGAAGATCTCTCAAAAACGAAACCGTAGCAACTTGAATCACCCAAATCGGAGCTAGGATGAGAAAGATATGAAGGAATGAAGTTTGGGGCTGAAAATCGCGATTTTAATCGTCCAGACGCTGTTGGCGAGAGTGACAGCGAAAGTGACAAGGTGTCACTCTCGCGGGGCACTTCCGTGGAAAATGTACCACGAGCTGAAAACTTCCTCGATCACTGTTTTGGTCATAACTTCTTCGTTATAGCTCCGTTTTTGCTCCGGAAAGAACCGTTGGACTTGTAATTGAATTCTTTATTCAACAATACTATAAAATCAAGAATTCAAGTCCAAAATCAAAAATATTATTTTTCCCTCTAAGGCTACTGATTTCTGTATTAACTTGAAATGATGCTTTTCGAAATTCGGGGTGTTACAATCCTCCCAACCTTAAAAGAGATTTCGTCCTCGAAATTTATTCCTCTCAATGGAACGCTGCCCGCAGAATTAGATTGTCCTTACCCCAAATACCAGAATCACCATCATGACCCTTATACCGACGCTCACATCGGCTATTCCTCTTGGGCACATTACTGTCCTACCCGAGCGAACACTTACTCTCCAAAGTAACCTTTACCCACAAGTCTACGATCGTCTCCCAAACTTGGGTGACAATTACTATGTCCAGGGTAGTTCGTGACCTCAACACCCAATATCCTTTCCTATTCCATCTCTGAAAGGTCAATGTTTCCCATAATCCACCCAGGATACTTCTAAACATCCCAAGATTCATTGACTTCCAGAAACAAGTCGACTCCTAGGACTAAACGGTGATCTCGAAAACGTGGACATTCCGCTCAAGATTCCATTCCAGACGGATGGTCGCACCAAGGTTGACACTTAACAGAATGCTACATCCCCAAACCTTACATTTCTAACAGAAAGACCACCAAAATTTCCTTTAATCGTGGAACCCATAAAGATGGTACACCATCAACATAGACCATGATGTCTCACTGACGAGCAATCCACCAAAACGAAACCAATCCAATCACCGATAATCACCTAAGATATTATCCCGCATGATTACCGAAGTATAAAATCACCCCTTAATTAACCGGGAAGACTTAAATCTACTTCTTCCATAAAACAAAAGCGCACAGATTCAAAAGCCGAAGCCCAAGATTGAAGACTGACCGCAAGTCGGATCATCCGACGCTTCAAATCCCAAGGACTCCCTTAGTCCCTAACCATAACTGCTCTCAAGATAGGGTTCAAATCTATAGGACTAATGAGTTCAAGGTTTTTCCACCAGTACGCCAATTTGAGATTTATAAAACTTTCAAATACATAAGTTTTATAACAATTGATTGTGCGGTAAAATCTACTACCGATTACTCGATAGGTTGAAAATTGATCACCGACGCTACACATATAAAACCATTTCCAAAATTCTTTTGATCAATATTTACGTAAATAAAACGGTAACAAAAGGTGTGTCGCAGAATTTACACTATAAACATGAAAATAGGTTCCTGCACCACAACACGTGCAATAAATGTTTGTACTACTCCAAAAGAGAAGTTCACAATTTTAACTTTAAAATTCTTCCTCTTTAACCAAAAGACGTTGTGGCGTAAAATTATCAACAACCCCATACTCCACGGTTTCTTCCCCTAAAGTTCGGTAAAATAGTGGGAATGCAATTAAAGTTTCAAATCGAGTTTAAAGCTTTAAGTCTCAGAGATAAACACATTTGACCAAAATAGTAACTACAACGACATGAATACCACTAACTCGATAAATGCATTGCCGAAAATTCCTAACAGTAAAGTTAATGATTGAAATATGTTTAGAACAAAAGCTTTGTTTGAAATAACGTAAATCTTTTAATTATTTACTCACACCAACGTTATAATTTAATCCAATGCAAATAGTACACGACGTGTGACATTTGTTAACAAAACCCATCAATTAACGCACACAATGATGCATAAGCACATGTTACAGAAATTATTTACGTGACGCAAAATGACGTAAGATGAGACACCAAAAACCCAACAGAATTTTCGTAAAACTCATTAACGCTAAAATCATGTGGTGTCAAAATTTTCATTTCCCCATAGAGAGTGCAAGACGATAATATGTTTAAAATATTAAATTTCTAAGAGTTTCCTCTTTTTATAGCAATGAAAGGTAAAGTGATACTTTTCAACAAAATTTACATGGAACACGACGCCGAATAAACTCGCAAGTTTATACGAAGCAAAAGTAAAACTCACGCATCGAAAAAGGACATCGCAAAATAATACTACATGAAATTAGCATAACTCACACAACTATAATTCTCAAGAAATTCTGACTCAAAACATGGGATTAACTTTTCCTTTAAAACCATTGACATACGTGGAGGTGATCCAATGTCTAGGTTAAAATCTCATAGTTACTTGCCCAATACCCAAATGACATTAAAACATGGATATTACAATATCCGAAAATAACGTCAAACACGAGACGTGAATAAAGAGAGTTTTGATAACAATTTGCAATTAAGTGCAACAAAACCATTTCGTGCATGCTTAAGCTCACAGTTCAAAATCTGATGCCTGTTAAATGCTTTACCAAATCTTTATGATGCAAAACATTCTATGTTTGGCGCACATGCAAAAGAATTTATGCAAACTTATTTTAGAAATAGATTCAGTGCATGAATTTAGTCGGCACTTGGCATCATAGGATTACACTTCCCAATAACCCGACATACTATTGTCATCCGGATGCATTAAACATCTTAAAGCCACAATCCCACTAATTTTGAATAAACTTACGAATTCTCCTCGAGATAGAATCGGTCTAACAAGGTCACGGTTCTAATCCAACCAAAGTTTTCGACCCAAGAGGATCGACTTAGTGACTTCTTCGCTTAACTATTACTCCAAAGTGACATTGCTATAAACATCAATCTTCCCTTAGCTTACTCGCTTAGAAACTTTCTCACTACCCCAACGGTCTTCATATCAAGGTAGTTCAAGTATACCCATGTAATATGTAGGTTCACCATGACACTGGCCAGGTGCCATTATGAACGTACCATACATGATCATCCTTTCGACCCTTGACAAATTTCCTGTTTCTAGCGACTCTATCAACTCCAAGATATCTTATCTTAAGGCACCTAATATGCAACTTCACTTACAAACACTTATAAGAACTCTAGTTTGAGTCTAGGCATTCAAAAGTCAACACCTAATTCTCTCAAACTTAAGCTCTGATACCAACTTGTAACACCGTAAAATCTAGAAATAGCAACTTATTTAAAATCTTCTAAATACATCAATCATTGAATTATCTACAACCACAATTTAGATTCAACTTCAATACACAAACATTCAATCTTTACATACAAACTATAAAAGGACGGGTGCTACTAAAACCCAAAAATAGTCACTATCTCCAACTTGCGGAAGACTTGACCAATTACTTACTTTAGTGTCTAGCTAAGGCTCTACGCTTCATAGAACTGCTAGAACCCAACTCCCAACTAGAACCTGATGCACATGCCGACAAATAAAAAGGTTAGGCTTAATGCCTAGTGAGCTCAAGAGTTTTCAACGTATATAAATAACTCGTTTAAAATGTAAGAATGCAATTAAAGTCATAATCTTTCAAAATGATATGCTTTGCTTATGAAACGACTTATTTACCAATAAACATGTATTTTAAACGAAAGATACACCACGTTGATCGCTAACCAAACCAAGATGTTTTACAGAAAGATTCCAATTTAAAACGTCTTTCGTAAACTTATATTTAACCCAAAACTCACGCAACCATAAATTGAAAGAAAGATAAATACTGAAAACGTAGGAATGACGCATTCCATTCAAGCCTTAATATACGTGGGGGAAACCCAATATTAAAGCCATCATTTATCGTCGACCACATAAAAACCCAATTTGGTAAAATACGACATTACCATATAAAATACCACGAATCAACGATGAAGAGACCCGTATACACTGGGAATAGAGTAACACGCAAGTAGGCCGTTCACGCGACTTCCTTGTATGTCATCTAAACGTTTCTATCTTGGGTGGCAAGAACACGTGAATGGGGCCACCTGCGATGTTATTGGATTTCACCAACGTGCCCCGGTTCTAGTTCCCATGCCATAACAGACATCACAATCCTCGAACCTGTTGCTGCCCCTTGCCATACTCAGTCGAGTTACGCCCCGCGGTCTTACGAGCATCCGGGTGCCTAATCCAATCTAGACGAGTTCCAACTCTACGGCTCAAACCACATATTCCTACTCGCTAGCAAACCCGAGCGGTCACTAAAAGTAACCCAAAACCTCAGGCCTTACATAACCGACAGACTTACGTGCCTATGGATCCATTACGACACTATCTATCATTACATGACTCCAAAAGAATGACCAAACACCCAAAGCATGTAACTTACCAATGACACGAATTAATCGTGAACACTCAAAACCCACGACGGTTATAAATCCGGAAAAATGTCCACACGACTCATTTAGTCAAAACCGAGCCAAGGGCCCAACGCTTTACTTAAATTTCTAACCAAAGCCTTTGTAAACATTAAAACACGTTTAACCGACTGACGAAGACACAACGACCCAAAAGTATAATTATCTCAAACTCAACATCAGTTGAGGCAAACCATTTTCCAAATGACTCTCACCCTTATATTTCCAAAATGCCTCAAAACGCGATAATATACATTTTTCGAAAAGGTTTATAAGCTCAAATACACCAAACGACACTTACGTCAAATGAACTCCAATTATATATGTAAAATCATCAAAGAAACATTTAAACATGATTTATTTATCAAAATTCTCAAAGACCCCAAAATGGGTGTTTCACCATGTTTATAAAACTAAACATTTCAAAATAACCGAACTTATCAGCAATTAACAATTTGAGGTAAAACACAAACATTTTAAAATAAACATTTTGGCATGTACACCGTTTTCACAAATCAACTTGAACTCACCTTGCTAGATTTGGGGTAAATCTAGATTTCCCCCAACTAGATCTCCTTTGAAGAACACTTGGATTCTCAAGAAAAAACTTCCAAAACCTAAATCCATACATGTTCAACCACAAATAAACATAATCAACCACAAAAAATTGTTTCCCAAACCATAAACATGAATACCCCAACTAATACCGAAACCCTAACTTCCATAACCGAAGAGAATAGAAGATTACCTTAACCCAAGCTTGAATCCACCAACCAAAACACTTCTAGTTCATCAAAATGGTTACAAGCCTTCAATCTATGAAAGGGAGAACAAAGGGTGGATGAAAACCTAGAAAACTTTGGTGAAGAAGATGAATAGGGAGAGATAAGAAGCTCACTACCACAAAATGCTCTAGTATACTTCAATATACTTCCAATATCTTGCTAGATCCTTGAAGAGCTCTCAAAAACAAAACCGTAGCAACTTGAATCACCCAAATTGGAGCTAGGATGAGAAAGATATGAAGGAATGAAGTTTGGGGCTGAAAATCGCGATTTTAATCGTCCAGACGCTGTTGGCGAGAGTGACAGCGAAAGTGACAAGGTGTCACTCTCGCGGGGCACTTCCGCGGAAAATGTACTGCGAGCTGAAAACTTCCTCGATCACTGTTTTGATCATAACTTCTTCGTTATAGCTCTGTTTTTGCTCTGGAAAGAACTGTTGAACTCGTAATTGAATTCTTTATCCAAAAAGACTATAAAATCTAGAATTCAAGTCCAAAATCAAAAATCTTATTTTTCCCTCTAAGGCTACTGATTTCTGTATTAACTTGAAATGATGTTTTTCGAAATTCGGGGTGTTACAGTGGTAGAGGTTGGAAGCGATTGAGATAAACATCTGAAATTCCTGACATGAAGATTTGGGGATGCCATGTAAGAAGACGTGTAAAACTTTTGCCTTACTGAATACTTTGTGGATTTTTGTGTGGTTTAGGAACCCCCCCCCCAACGTCCGGTATTTATATCCAAAGGTAATGCACAAAAGGCAATTGGGGAGATGGTATTGCTCAAGATTCGTCTAAAAAACATGCAATATTCGTCTGAAAAAGCCTTAAAGATTCGTCTCAAAAGGGCTGTAAGATTGTCCTTATTCTTACTGAAATAGCCCCCACCTTCATGAAAAACTTTCGCATTTATGAACCCAGGTTCTACACCGTATCCATTACATGTTCAAGACAATGTACATAATAAGATGACGCTTTAATTTAATTAATACAACATGTAATCGTCACTCCAAATACACACTTGAACAGTTACTTGACACTACAAACAAAAGCGCTAGATTAAAAAATTCAAATACATCATAAAAATGAACATTAACACAATTACTTAAAACACACTTGAACATAAACATGGGTTACAACACCAAGAATATAACATAACCTCCAGCCCCATCGTCGAATACATACGGTCTTTCAGGAGTGCTTGCATATTCATCATCACTTTCCAGACACACTTAAATGATGGTTTCGCCGTCCACATAATTACGTATATCTAGAACATCTTCATCAACCACCAGTTCTTTTAATCCAATATCTAAATCTCCGTCCGATGTTTTTAAATATAGTTTCATTCTAGAACGTTCGTGTTCGTCATAACCCATTACTGAAATGGTTTGATGCATGTGTGCAACACCAAGATCGTCAGCATTTACTAGGTCAACAAAAATTTCCATGCCAGTGACATAAAACCTACCCGATGGTGGTGTCAAATAGCCATTATGGTAGACCTTCATAGTGAATAGTAATGGATAGCTATCTATTGGATGGAATAAAAGTTAGAATTTAAGGTAAGATAACATATTTATAGAAGTGAAACATAATTACTAGGAAACCCTTCCGTTAAGTCAGATTTTATAGTAATCATTGTATTTATAGACTTGGTCTAATACTGGTTCTTAGAGCTTGTAATATCTTTGTATTGGCCAAGGGTATTTAAGTCCCTTGTGGCCTTTGTGTTTGTAACTTTGGTTTGCATATCTTGAATACATCAGACTTTTGGCACTTCACTTTCTCTCTCTACTTTCTCTCTCTAAGATTTAGAGTGATCTTGGTTTATCAATTGGTATCAGAGCCTAATCTAAATCTGAGAAAATTGAGAGAATCGTTTTTTTCATTCTGAATTCGTAAACAATTTAGAAAATTTGATCGATTTTCTTGATTTTTATCAAGAAAATCTCATTTTCTGAATTTTTCACAATTTTTTGGTTAAATTTGATCGAATTGCCTTGTTTTCTGGTTTGTTGGATTCGATTTTAATAGAAGAACATTTTTGATTCACATCAGATTGCAAGAAAATCAATTTTTGATCTTCAATTTCAAATTTTTTTGAGTTTGGTTCTGTTAGATAAAACTTTCTGGTTAATTCAAATTTTTGCGATTTTGTGTTTTTTTGTTCAAATTGTTTGTTTGAAAGTATTTAGTTAACTATTTTCGATCACTTATGTGTGAGAAAATTTCATCAATTATGTTTCTGCAATCGATTTTGGAAATTTTTCTTGATTGTATTCGTTTTGCGCCAGATCCGAGTTTTGCGCGAGTTCATCTCAGCCAAGTTAAGGATTCGTCTCTTCGCCATCTGTTCATCGGGCAAAGTGAAAGTTTGCGCCACCTTAGTTTCGCGCAAAACATATTTGCGCCATTTCAGTCTCGCCAATGATTACTAAGGGGGAGATTGTTAAGTCAGATTTTATAGTAATCATTGTATTTATAGACTTGGTCTAATACTGGTTCTTAGAGCTTGTAATATCTTTGTATTGGCCAAGGGTATTTAAGTCCCTTGTGGCCTTTGTGTTTGAAACTTTGGATTGCATATCTTGAATACATTAGACTTTTGGCACTTCACATTCTCTCTCTAAGATTTAGAGTGATCTTGGTTTATCACCTTCCCAAAAAAAAGTCGTCGATCCAATTCAGAAGTGGCTCAAATGTCCCTCTAAGTCTCCATAGGCGTTCTCTTCAAAATGGCTTTTTCCAGTGTAATTGATGTTGTATGGAAATACCGGGAGTACTTATAGCCACACGAAGCCACCTTCGCAATTGCGAACCTAGATTTGGTCAAGATAAACCTGTAAAAAGCCTTACAGATTCTCTTGAAAAGCCTTACAGATTCGCCTGAAAAGCCTTCCAGATTCGCCTATAAAAAGCCTTCCAGATTCGCCTGTAAAAATCCTTACATATTCGCCTGTAAAAAGCCTTACAGATTTCCTGAAAAGCCTTACAGATTCGCCTGTAAAAAGCCTTACAGATTCGACTGTAAAAAGTCTTACAGATTCGACTGTAAACACTTACAGATTCGACTTTAAACACTTACAGATTCGCCTAAAAAGCCTAAAGATCCGCATGCAAAAACTTTAAGACCATCCCCTATCACTTGTATATATAAGATGGCCTTTGAGATCCATGTATCACAACAATAAATACCACTCACAAATTTAAGACAAAATTTCTCTTCTTACTTACTAAGAAGAAAAACATGGCTGGAAACGCATCGTCTTCAAACCCTCCCTCTTCCCAAGGCATTCCTGCAAGGAATTTAGAAGCAATCCAAAAAGTTGAAGCGGAGAGAGAAAACATAGACGAGCAGTGGACGAACACACTTGTAGCAATGGATGAGGTTCTTGCCTCAATAGACAAAAGACACAAAGCCATTGCGAAGCTGTACAAGCAGATGCCAAAAAGATGAGCAAAAAAATTCCAAAACTTATGGAGCAGTATCAAGAAAAAACGACATTGCTCGAGCAGCTGAAATCACTTTATCCTTAAAGTGAATATTGTTGTTTCGTTGTACTTGTTCTTGTTGCATTGTCTGTTTCTGTTATACCTGTTAAGTCAGATTTTATAGTAATCATTGTATTTATAGGCTTGGTCTAATTCTGTGTTTAGAGGCTTATCTGTGTTGTATTAGCCAAGGGTATTTAAGTCCCTTGTGGCTTTGGTGTTTGGAAGGAACCTTCACGCATATCTTGAATACATTGATACTTTGCGCTTTCAATCTCTCTCTCTACTTTCTCTCTCTAAAGATTTAGTGATTTTGGGATTATCAATTGGTATCAGAGCTGTTCTAAATCTGAGAGAATTGAGAGAATCGATTTTTAAAACTGATTTTGCAAACAATTCAGAGAATTTGATTGATTTTCTTGGTTTTTATCAAGAAAATCTCATTTTCTGAATTTTTCAAAATTTTTGGTGAAATTTCATCGAATTTCTTTGTAAATTGGTTTGTTGGATACGAATTCTTTGTTAAAACATTTTTTATTCACATCATTTTGCAAGAAAATCGTGTTTTAAAGATCAATTTTGTGATTTTTCAAGTGTCTGGAAAGTCGTTGAAACGTACTGTGTGATTTCAAGATTTCAAAATTTTGTGGTTTTTGATCGAATTTGTTGATTCAAAGTGTTTAGAAACCTGTTTTCGATTGGTTCTGTGGGTGAAAATTTCTTTAAAATCAATTCTATAATCGTTTTTAGAAGATTTCTGAGTGTTCTTCACGTTTTGCGCCAGATCTGAGATTTGCGCGAGTTCGTCCGTGGTTTGCGCGAGTTCATCTAGAATTTGCGCGAGTTCATCAAGTTTATCAGGGATTCAGTTGCTAGAGATAAAGTCACATTTTCTCCAGTCTCTAGTCGCGAAAATATCAACTTTGCTCAAGTAACTGTTCGCGCAAAGATAAGTTTGCGCCAGATATCTTTCGAGCAAACCTCCTTATTAGCCCCGGGTTATTCAGTTTTGCAAAGGTTTCTCACGAAAGGATCACGTTTTTGTCATCAGTTCATCACGCTAAGTTTAGATTCTCGCCAATAGTTCTTCTCACAAAACTAAGTCAAGTTCATTTTGCGCCATCAACAAATCATGGAAAACAATTTTTGCGCCTCCTTCTGATCAAGCAAAGACAGGTTCTCACCACCGTTATGTCACGCAAATCATAGTTTCTCCACCAAAGCTTCAAGCAAAAGCCAATTTGCGCCATTCTCAGTTTGTATCAGTCATTGCTCGCGCAAAACCTAGTTTGCGCCATCCACTATTAGCGCGAATCATAGTTTGCGCCAGTTTCTCTGTATTAAAGACTTAGCTTTTTCTGAAAAAATTTCAACTATGAATTCTGAATAGTTTGCATTTCAAGCTCAGTTCTACAAGAGTGATGTCATGATGTCATTAGGCACAGAAACTCGTCCTCCGATTCTGGTTGATGAAAATGAATTTACTCAGTGGCAAGATCGGTTTCTGAATTTCATCGAGCGTCAAAAGAACAGAGATGACATGATGAAGATTCTATCTGAAGGATCTTTTGTTCAACCCACTCTGGCTTCTGGATTATTAAAGCCTACCAAAGAGTATACACCCGATGAGTTGGTGCAATATCAAGCTGATCGTGATATAAAGGCTAATCTGATGCTAGCCTTGCCAAATTCTATCTACAACATGATTGATTGTTTCAAAAACAATCCTAAGCTAATGTGGGCACAACTAGAAAATATTATGCTTGGATCTTCAGTTGCAACTCAAGTTCGGCATACACGTTATATGAACAACTTTGAAGAATTCAAAGCCAAAGATGGGGAGTCACTTAAAATTGTTTATGACAGATTTTGTGCAGTGATTAATGATCTGAGAAAGATAAAAGTTGAAAAGACTGAGCTAGAGACTAATCTGAAGTTTCTCAATGCTTTGCAACCAGAATGGCATAAATCTTGTCATCGCCTGAGAAATGATGTCAGAATATCTACTATGCAAATCCAAGAGATGTATGAGATCTTGCTTACAGATAAGTGCATAGTCACAGAGAAGAAGGCTAAACTTGATAAGAAGAATAACAAAACAGTGGACCCGGTTGCACTTCTAACGAGCCATCTGACTGATCAAGCATTGAATGAGAATGCATATGATGGTGCAACTGATGATGATGGTGAGGCACTTCAGAAAGCGATGATTCTTCTCTCTCAACACTATCAGAAGAAGTTCCAACCTCGTTCGGGTTCCAACAATCTTCGCTTCACTACTGGGTCTCAGAATGTCAAAGTGCCCGAGGCTAAGAAACCTGCTGCATGTTTCAACTGTGGAAAGTCGGGTCATATTTCTAAGGAGTGTCGAGTGAAGAAAGTTCGAGATTTGGCATATTATCGGAAAAAATTGGAACTGGCCGAAAAAAGAGAGAATGGAACTGCTTTGGTAGGTGAAAAAGAGTTTTGGCTAGATCACTCCGATGACGAAGCTGATAATATCGAGACTGCTCATATGTGTTTCATCGGAGATGATCAAAGTGATGATGATGACACTGATGAAGATGAGGTAATTTATGAGTTTGATTTTACTTTTATTTCTTCACAGATGAACATTATTATAAATGCTTTACATGATTTACGCTCGAAGTTATTATCTGAAAAGCATTTAAATTCAGAAAAGTCAAATTTGATTGATAAATTACAAATTTCGTTGAAAGATGAAAAATATATTTTGAATCATACAAAAGACATCTTTCAAAAGAAATTGGATGATTTAGAAAAATCAAATATGACTTATCTTGATTCTTTGACTGAAATGACCAAATTAAAAGATAATTTTTCAGATAAAATAAATGAGTTGGAAGACAAATTATATCGACGGAATCAGACTGAGCAAACTATTTATTTGAACAAACCACGGAGTTATGAGTCTATAAAAGAAAAATGGGGACTTGGTTTTGAAAATCCACATTGTTTAAACAATGCGATAGAAAAATCCCCTACTATATATAAATACGATTATCTAACTCTTGCTAAATATGCTCCTCAATTTAAAATTGATTGGATGAATGAAAAGCAAGTGTTAGAAATCGAAAATGAGAAAAGGATGAATAACAAGAAAAAGGAAATTTCTTTTGTTTATACAAGCGAAAATGCCAAATATTTTCCTGACAAATCAAAGAAAGGCAGAAAAAGTTTAAATGACATATCTCCCATCAAATCTTCAGTGTCTGATGATTATGTTGATATATATGCCACTAAATCTGATAAGAAAAATATCTCTCCAATCTTTTATGATTATAAGAGATATACTCCTCCATTAGTATTAGAAGGCAAAATCATTGACCTTGAAGATAAAATGGAAGATCAAAATATTCAAAGAGAAATTGAATCTGATGTTATTCTTTCTTTCATGACTTCATGTCTTGAAGAAAAATTAATTTCTCAAAAACAAAATTCTGTTTCTGGCCTTTCTTTTGATTTTAAGGGAAACAAAAAGGAATTTCTAAATTCTGAAAACTTTTCTCAAATTTTGTCTGACTCCAAGGTAAGTTCAGATTTATTATCTGATCAGTTTGGATTCTTAGGTAAAATTGTTTCTTTTGATTCAAATTTTAATTCTAAAATTCTTGATGAATCTTTTACGCTCAATGATGATTATTATAAACCAAAGCGTAAAAGAAGAAAGTCAAAGAAGTCAAAGAAACAAGATACTGTTATTTCTGAAAATTCTAACTCTTCTGATTCGAATATTTCAGATAGGACTTTGAGCACTCATACAAAGCAGATATGGAGAGTCAAACGGACATCTGATGAACCTACGACTGATGATGATAGATATGTAGACAAAATCTATAAAAGTGATTCATTTGCTACTTGTAATAAAATTTCAAAATACTCTATAAAGCAAATGATTTGAATTTCAAAAGATGTCTCATATTCTTCTTCTGATTCTAGTTCAGATGATTATGCTTTCTCTTCTGCTGATTCTTATGTTCATTATTCTAATAATATGTCTCGTGATTTCAATGTTAAATCTAACAAATATTTCCCCACAAGAACCGCAACTAACTTTCATGGACCCAAATACAAGTGGGTACCAAAATCACAGATTGATTCTAAGTTGCAGGCATCTAATGTCAAGGGGGAGTAAGAGAAAGTTGGCTTCTAAGTACATCAGCTTAGAACCCGTACATCAATGGACTTCGACTTCTAAACATGTCAGTTTAGGACTCGTTCTTCAAAGCTTTTAACTTCTGACTAATGAAAAACTGTGAGTACATCTACTTTATTCTGCTGCATTTATCTCTGATAATGATGTTATTTCAGTTTTCTCATGTGTTTTTCAAAGAATCTGAGCAAGTTCATCCAAAACCTGAATTTGTACAACCCAATTTTTTTTTCATATGAGACACAAATTTATTACACATTATGTGAAAGAAGGTTTTATTGAATTTTATTTTGTTCCAACTAAATATCAATTTGCCGAATTCTTTACATTTGTCTTAAATGAAAAATTTTCAAACTTGGCATATTGAATTTAAAAATTTTAATCTTTATAAATTTTATTCTATAAAGTAAAAGTTTTACAGTTTTTCTTTCTTTTGAATAAAATGTGTGTCTAGGATAAATTTTCAAGTTGCTTTGTGAAAGTCCAAGAATCTACTAAATCGTAGAGAGAGAAAGTAGAGAGAGAAAGTAGGAGCGCCAAATGTAACTGTTCTATTCAAAATGATCTCCAAAGTTACAAAACAAAGGCAACAACTGGACTTAAATACCCCTAGCCTTAACAATACAGATAAGCAATCTAAACACAGAAAAGACTAAGGAAAATAAATACAATGATTACTACAAAATCAGTCTTAACAATCTCCCCCTTAGTAATCATTGACGCTCTTCTCTTTGACGAAGTCTATTCAGTCCAAGCAATACTTCTAGGCGTCTTAGAGTTGAGCGGAGAATCAACTTCTCACTAATAATATTCAATGTCTTCTTGAGAAGTTGAATTTCATCATTTTCAAATTGATACAAATTTCTTCTTGTCTCCAAAAATCTTCTTTGAGCATCCTTTAAACGCTGTTCCAACTGTAGCTTGATCACCTTTAAGGTTCCATCTAAGTAATGACTGATCTCTTCAAATCTGAGGAAACAGTTTTGACCTGAACCATTCTTGTAGATAACTCCAAATGGATCTTGAAGAATGGTGAATAGTGGATAAGAGTCTAAGTTCGGCAAGCTACGATTGGGCTTTAGAAGATTAACCACCGGCTGAAAGCTTTCAGCAGCCATTTGAAAATCAAATACTCTATAGAATCTGATTTGGCGCCGAATAAATCTTTTGATCACAAACAGTGCTTGAGAGATATCTTGTGTTCTATGATAGAGATCCCTGAAATGATTATACAGAAATTCAATGTCATCAATAGATAGATCACCAAAATCTGCCTCCGAGAAAATATATAACTTGCAATCTCTTCTTTCCACTTCAAAGTACGGATACCAGATATTGACAAACTTATTTATCTTGACGCTCATAACTCGGACAATCAGATGCGGAGAAGAAACGAGATTCTTTCCACGACGCTGGCACTTGATGAACATTAAGTACTCATACTGATATTCGTCTGACTCCTTTTGTACACCAAGAATTGCATGAATGTTGATCAGTCTTCTTCTAGAAACAAATATATTACTCTGAGAGTCTTCTAGAAAAGCCGATCTTAGCCTTGAAGCCATATGCCGTTGTTGCAAACTTCTTAGTCTCTGTTGTCTAGACAAAGCTGGTCCTTCTTCTAAGATAGATGGTGGAATCACAGGTTCAGAAGGAGGAACATCAACTTGTGCTCTGGACGACTAACCAGTGGTAGTCGGAGTTGTACCTTCAACAGGAGTAGAAGAAGCAGGAACAGTTTCAGGACCTTGAGTTGCTTCAGGAATCTCATCATGAGAAGGAAGATCTCTGTACAACAAGTCTGCAATTTCTTCATATTTAGCATCCATAAAAACAAAATCATCTTCAGTGTCAGATATCACAACTATATCCTCATACTCTTCTTCTTTAACCTTGCAAAGCTTCTCGTATTTGATGTTATCATCATCGTCTGAGTTGATCTCAATGAAGTTTGCAAAGAAGGATCTCATGTCACTTGCAATCTCAGAATCATCTAGTACTACTGACTTTGGTGGAAAATTTGGATCTTCATATACAACAATTTGCATGTTGTTCTCAATATTCTGCTCAGAAATATTCAGCACATTTGACATGGAAGATAAATCAACACTTTCTATCATAACATTCACAAGATCTTCAATACTGCAGTCTTGAACATTATCAACACTCTTTTCTCTGTCAACTGCCTCTTCTTTAGTTTGATATTCTCTAGCTGAAGACCCTTCCACTCTTTGTCTCTTGATCATCTCCCCCTCATGACCTTGATGATCGGGATCATCTTGGCCATGTCGCCTTTTATGAGACGGACCTGCTTCAGTTCTGCAGTTCTGTTCATGAAGATCAAACCTGTTAGATAGTTCAGAGAAGGCTTGAGTCATGAAAGATTTGAGATCAGCAAAATTTGTTCGAACTTCAGATATGAAGGAATTGAACTCTTCATATAATGCAGAAATCCTATCAGAATCAGACGTAGGAGCTGGATGCGGAGTTAGTTGGAAAGTCCGCAGCAGAGAAATCAAGTTCTGGTTTTGTTGATCAGGCGTAGACATAGAGATAAGGCGAGCATAGAGCAAATATGATAACTCTGTAATAGGAAGATCTGATACTGGAATGCTTGATGAAACTGGAGGAGAAGTTGTTGTAGAAGGAACCGAAGAAGATAATCCAACTGACTGCATAAACGGTGGAAAAAGTGGAATAGATACGATTGCAGGAACAGTAGAAGTGACAGCAGAAGAAGGTTCTCGGATAACTACCCCAGATGGGCGTCTAAAAGGAATCTCTTGCGGAATCATAGAAGTATCAATCTCCGGCATCTTACCCTTGAAAAGAGTCTTTAATTTCTGAACTTGTGCCTCCTTCTCAGCATCAAAACGATCAAACATTTGACGAATGATGTCATTCAAAGTCGTAAACTTTGCAGTTGATTCTCGAGCTTGAACCAAAGAAGGCTCAACATCTGAAGTGATAGTAGCCGAAGAATGAATAGCCGAGAGAGAAGTTGTTGGACCTTGAATCTGAAACTGAGCTGTAGCATTAGCAAAGGCTAAGTCTAACTCGTCGACCTGAAAATCAGCAACTGCAGAATTGATAGACACAGATTCGTCTTCAGACATAACGTCTTCTTGAACATACACTTCTGGTTCCTTGAACTTCCTTTCATAAACAAGAACACCAGGATGATCATCATCATTACCATCAATGTCATCATTATCATCATCTTCATCTCCAGCAGTATTATTACCAGCATCTGCATCTCTATCTCCATCTCCATTAGTATTATCATCAGAAGTAGCAGAATCATCATGGACAACAGGTGTAGTGTCAATAGCGGCAAGAACATAATCTATTTGTTGATCGGCAACAGCTGCTTCAACCTCTTGATCAACAACAACTACTTCAACCTCTTCATCAGCATGAACAGATGCAACTTGTTCATCATGAGACGGTTCAGATTGATCATCTGCCAAAGAAAGATCATTCTCCAGACAATATTGAATTATGCTGTCATCAGATGGATCAGCATAATTCATAATGACATCTTGAGGAATCGTCATGGAATATTCGAAAGACTGCTTCGGTTTTTGAATGTACGTCATTTCAGTATCAGGAACCTGAGGCTAAGACAGTCGACGAGGGATAGCCGGATTACTTCTGAGCATACTGCGAACGATGAGCTTCATATATCTGATAAAGGGAATGAACTTGCGCTTCTTATGAGTAAGCTTGTCTTGCACCCTCTCCGAAAGTTCGGTCCAGAAAATATACATATAGTCGACATGCAAGTCATAAACGACTGCATGGAACAACCGAGATAATGCAGACTTGCATTGTCCGTGCCAGAGTGTTTCGATGTGAGGCACCTGTTGAGAACTGAGAACAATGCATACAATACTGGAGGTAGATTTGATTTATCAAAATCACTTACTCTATTCAATGCACCAAGATATCCCAGATTACGAATTCCTTCTAGAACATCCAATTCAGAAGGGAAGTTCTCGTAAGATGTACACCCTGGTCTGGAATTTGGCTCAGGAAGCTCCAAAATGAGACGAAGACGCTTGTAAGATAGAAACGAGTCAAATTGGTCAATCTATAGATCAAAACGATGTGGACGAACGGACTCATTCTTTGTAATTGAATGCCATGCTTGCTGAAGATACACTTCAGGAACATCAACACAAGAAGTGAGAGCCCTAGCAAGCGGATGTCCTTTGAGAATTGCGCGAATCACCGGATGTATCTTTATCTTGTCAAATTCGATGTAGTAGTTGTTTGACTTGTAGGGAAGCATGTACATCATGATTGGAAAAACATCGTTCGGTGTTCGGCGTGACGCAGAAAGATTCGCCCCGACAGAAGGAATAGACGGCATCGGCGTCTCGTGAGAAGCACGATCAGATGGGTCATCAAGAATAACATTCTCGTCTTGAATCACAGGATCAGTATTGGTTTGAGAAGTCATTGAATAACCTGGAAAACAAAAACGAAGAAAAATTAGACAAGGAAAGAAAACACAAAAATGAAAAATTTTCTAAGTCTGGTTTGCGCTACAAGGGAGAAACGCAAACTGAGGTTTGCGTGATGAATTAGAGATGCAAAGATAAGTTTGCGTGACAAGCATGAGACGCAAACTGAGGTTTGCATATTCAGTTCATAACGCAAAACAAGGTTTGCGTGAAACACTTGTGAAGAAAACTTGACCTGAAAAGATTTCATTCAAACAAGAAAACAATAGGTTTGCGTGACACAATGGTAACGCAAAGGAAACTTTGCGTGACTAACATGTAATGCAAAGTATACTTTGCGCGACCAACGTGTTGCGCAAACTATACTGGAAACAAAAAACACACAAAAGAGAGGTTTGCGTGTCTAGAAGGTAACGCAAAGTAGACTTTGCATGACCAACTGGTAACGCAAACTGAACTTTGTGTGACCTGTTAGCGCAAACTTAACTTCACGTGACCAACAGGTAACACAAACTTAAGTTTGCGTGACCAACTTGAAACGCAACAAACCCTAGAAAATAAAACATTTGCGCGAGTTCATCTGTTGTATTTCGAAAATCCAAAGAAAATGATTTAAACATAAAATTGATGATTCAAAAATCATGTAGGAACAATTAGAAAGATATATTGACCAAAGAAATACAGAATAAAATCAGTATTCGTCCCAAAATTTTGAAAAATTTCGAAATCCAAAGATGAAGAGTCGCGAAAAACTCGTAAAAAACAAAATCAAAGAACAAACACCAAAACAAAGGGTTAGAAACACATACCTGATTGACGAAAATAGGAACTAAAACAAACCCACCAAACGATTTGAGCAAATAAGCTCGAGTCTGAAGAACGAAGACGATGAACAGTAGAAAAGCGAAAAACGCACAGTAAGAAATAACGAAAAATGAAATCAAAAACATAAAAGAACAATGTAATACTAAACATAACAACAAATCAAATACAAAAATAAGATGGAACACATACCTGATTCAATGAACAACAACTGAAATAAAGAAAAGAAATCGGCGCAGAGAGGAGGAAGATGAACAGTAACAAGTTCAAAATAGAAATGGAGCGAGAAAAAGAAAAAATGAACAGGACTAGTACTATTTATACTAAAACAATAACACTAAAGAAAAATAACATTTCTAAAAAAATACTACTAAGAAGACATAAAAAAATGAAATGTTACCTGCAAACTATTTTTCTCCCCCCTACATAAATGCACAAAATTTAACATATCAGTATAGCATTTGTATAGAAATATCAGAAATACTTACCTGATGAATTTCTGATCTGATCTTTAAGAATTTTATCAGCTATATATCTGACAACTTTATTCACTCCCCCTCAAAAACAGAATGCTGACAAATTTGCAGTCAGATGTTCTCTCCCTCTCGAAAAATGCACATACCAATTTGACAAAAATATGGATACACAAACATTAAGACATCAGTGTAAAAAGAAAAATATACTGAATACAAATTTTGAAACAACTGAATATATAGAATTTTAAACACTAAATAAATGAAATTCTACTCAGTAAAATATCACAAATTTATCAATCAGTTGAAATCAAGCGTGTGTTGTTGGATACAAATACAAGTTTCATTGCATATCAAGTTAAGACATATTCAGTTTCAAAAACTTCCAGCTATCTATTCAGTGTGCTCGCATGCGAACTTCGATTAGCTTCAAGAAAAATGCAATTCTAAAAATATAGTAGAGAACTTTGCATGTACTCACACTAATCCATCAAAAATTAAGACTTTCACAAATTTACAGGTTTATTGCAACTCAAACATATCACCAAGTATCATGAGATGTGTGCTCATTGGCATCTTTTAACATTGTGCACATTGGCATCTTCACATGAGTGTGCTCTTTGGCATCTTTTAAGCTTGTGCACTTTGGCATCTTTGTAATCAAAAGTTTGGTAAGTAAAGAACATGCCGTAAACGTAACTTTCTATCTGACCCTATTGCAGGATTTGGGTCAGCCGCTCCCAGACCAGATAGCCTTAGGGGACTAGGTGTCAAGAACCCCTTGGAACTTACTCTCCCAGATCAGAAAGGCTACATCGACACATCCTAAACCCATGCATACCAGTAGAACATGACTTTCGATCTGATTCTATAGAAGGATTTGAGTTCGATCACTCCCAGAGCAATTGACCTTAGGGGACCAGATGACAAGCATCACACGGAACTTACTTTCCCAAACCAGAAAGGTCACAGGTACAAACTTTTAAACTTAAAGATATATGTATTTTATATATAGATTTATTCATCTCAATAACTCAGTTCTACATCTAAGTGCTTAGCCCATATTTTTATTACGATCCATAATTCATACTTTTTAGGATTTCCAATCATTGTAAACTATAAATATCCCGAATCACATATCTTTAAAGCAGTATCAAAAGCTTCAAACATGTTGCTGACTTTTCGACTTTTGTAAGACTTGAAAGTTGAACATATAAAACTTCTATATAAACAAAGAAACTTGAAAATTTATCCTTAACACACATTTTATTCAGAAGAAAGAAAACCTGTAAAGCTTGTACTTTATAGAATAAAATTTGTAAAGATTTAAAATTCAACATGCCGAGTTTGGAAAGCAAAAAATTAAAACGTTTTTCATCTAAATCTTTTGTAAAGATATCAGCAAGTTGATATTCAGTTGGTAAAAAATATAATTCAATAGTACCTTCTTCCACATGATGCTTTATGAAATGGTACCGCATATTTATGTGTTTGGTCTTTGTGCGTTGGACCGGACTTACTGATATCGCTATCGCGGATTTGCTGTCACAATAGATAGGAACGGTTTTGTACAACATCCCGTAATCACGAAGTTGTGTCTTCATCCAAAGCACTTGAGCACAACAACTAGCTGCGGCGACGTATTTTGCCTTTGCAGTTGAGATAGAAACACAGTTCTGCTTCTTCGACGCCCAACTTATCAGTCTATCACCCAGAAATTGAAGGTGACCTGATGTGCTATTCCGGTCTAACTGATTTCCACCAAAATCTGCATCAGAATAAGCAATTAGTTTATAGTCAGAACTCTTAGGATACCACAAACCTAAGTATGGAGTTCCTTTGATGTATCGAAATATGCGCTTGACTGCCAACATATGCGATTCCTTTGGTTTGGCTTGAAATCTGACACATAAGCAGGTAGGGAACATTATGTCCGGTCGACTTGCAGTTAGATACATGAGTGATCCGATCATTCCTCTATAAGTCTTGACGTCCACAACTTTTCCATCTGGATCTAATCCAATTTTGGCACCATGAGCCATCGGTGTACCGATTGAAGAGGATTTGTCCATCTTGAATTTCTTCAAAATTTCAAACACGTACTTCGAATGGTTGATAAAAATTCCATCTGGAAGCTGCTTCACTTGTAAGCCGAGAAAGAAATTGATTTCTCCCATCATGCTCATCTAAAATCTGGAGGTCATAAGATCAGAAAACCAAGTACATAATGATTGATTAGTCGCACCAAAAATAATATCATCTACGTAAATTTGAACTAAGCAGATATCCAAGTTAGAACAATATATAAAAAGAGTAGTATCGATAGATCCTATGGTAAACCCAGATTTGATCAAGAAGGCTGACAACTCATCATACCACGCCCTTGGTGCTTGTTTCAGACCATACAATGCTTTATCGAGAAAATTGACATGATCGGGACGTTCTTTGTGAACAAACCCCTTTGGCTGAGAAACGTAGACTTCTTCTTTCAGTTTCCCGTTCAGAAAGGTTGTTTTCACATCCATCTGATATACTGTAAAGTTCCGATAAGCAACGTAAGCCAGAAACATACGGATAGCTTCTAATCGAGCGACCGACGCGAAATTTTCATCGTAGTCAATTCCTTCTTCTTGTCGATACCCCTTGGCTACCAATCTAGCTTTGTTACGAATGACGATACCATCTTTGTCTTTCTTGTTCTTGAATATCCACTTTGTGCCAATAATGCTCTTTCCTTTTGGCCGTGGTACAAGTCTCCAAACTTTTAGCGCGTCAAATTGATTGAGCTCTTCTTGCATTGCTATAATCCAATCCGGATCCTCCAACGCTTCAGATATTTTTGTTGGTTCAATCTTGCTTAGAAAGCAAGTGAAAAGACATTCGTTGGGAGTAGCCGTCTTGGAATGTGTAGACACACTTGCTTGAGGATCACCAATAATTTGATGAATAGGATGAGATCTTGTCCATTTGGTGGTATGAGGGAGAGGATCAATTACATCTTGAACAACTTCTAATTGTTGAGAAGTAGGTTCAGAAGCTTATATGTCAGAACAAGAAACATCAACAGTTTCAACTGGAGGAGGAGGTAGTTCAACAACTTCAGAATCAGACTCTGGAAGTGTTGGTTGAACAGTAGCAGTTTGTTCGTCATCCTGAAGTTGTTCTTCTTGAACAGGTTGTTCTTGAACAGATTCTTCTTGAATAGGTTGAGTTTCTGATTGTGAGAGATCAGGTTCAGAAATATGTTGATCAGAAATACTGTTTTGAATAACAAGAGGTACTGGAACAACATCAGTGTCAGAGATAGATGCAGCGGAATTGGAAGTAGATGCGCTTACAGTATCCTGATTCAAAACATTTGAAACATTATCAGTATTAGATTTGGGAACATCATCATAAAAATTCTCAAAAAGAAAATCAAGATCAGAAAGATTTAACAAAGAAGAAGAATGATCCTAATTTGACGGTTGTAGCGAAGGTTCTGAACTGAGTTGTTCAGAAGTTGAATTCTCTGTAGGTGCGGGTTCTGGATCTGATTGACCAGAAACCAAATCGGCAGCTTCGTCAAATTTGACATTGACACTCTCTATCACTTTTCTTGTAGAAGTAAGAAAGACTCTGTAAGCTGCAGAAGTAGACAAATACCCAAGAAAAATACCCTCATCTGCCTTTGGACTAAACTTGTTCAGATTGTCTCTGTCATTCAGAACATAATATTTACACCCAAATGACTTGAAGTATTTGACATTCGGTTTGATACCGTTCATAAGCTCATATGGTGTTTTGTTGAATCGGCGATGCAGGATTGATCTGTTCTGAGTATAACAAGCAGTTGAGACAGCTTCAGCCCAATGAGACAAAGGAAGACCAGAATAAGCAAGCATTGATCTGGCAGCCTCAACAAGCGTTCTGTTTCTTCGTCCAACAACCCCATTCTGTTGCGGTGTTCGGGCAGCAGGAAATTGTTGTTGAATGCCTTGATCCTCGTAGAATGCCTGAAGAGTGTTGTTCTTGAATTCTGTGCCATTGTCAGATCTGACAACTTTGACTGCTTTTTGCTTGTTGGTCTGGATTGTTTTGATGAGGTTGATGAGAATGTCGGAAGTTTCATCTTTAGATTTGAGAAACTTAACCCATGTATACCGTGAGTAATCATCTACAACCACCAAGACATATCTTTTCTTTCCAATACTCTTTGTCTTCATCGGTCTGCATAAATCAACGTGAATTAGATCAAGAATGTCCGAAGTGCAGGGTTCAGGCTTTGGTTTATGAGAAGCTTTCTTCATCTTTCCTTTCTCACAATCGTGACAGAGGTGGTCTTTCTGAAAACAAAGTACTGGGAGACCTCTCACTGAATCAGTCTTGAGAAGGCGATCCATGTATTTAAAGTTGAGATGAGCTAGTCGTCGGTGCCAAATCCAGCTTTCATGACCTGAAGCTTTAGATAGCAAACAGATGTCTGATGGGATTTTAACCTTGGAAAGATCAATGGTATACAAATTGGATCTTCTCTTTCCAACTAGTAAATCCCTGCCACTATCATTCTTTACAACAACTCTTTTAGATTTGAAGCTGACTTCAAGATCTTTATCACAGAACTGACCGATGCTGAATAAGTTGTGGCTTAGACCTTCGACGTAGCTGACTCTCTTAACAGTGATATTACCTTGAACAAGATCACCATAACCTAGAATGGGAGCAGTGTCGCAGTTTCCAAACTTAACACGACCGCAACATTTTTCTTTAAAATTGGAAAGCAGTGATTTGTTGCCCGTCATGTGTTTGGAACACCCCGAATCCAGATACCATAAATGACTAAGTTGCACATACATAAACTATACAAATTTAGGTACCTATATGCTTATGGGTTCCTTCTTGTTAGATTTGTGTCTTTTATTTTTTGAAAGTTTATTTTTCAAACACTCATGAATGCAATCATCAATAGAGGAAAAAACATAATCATCAGAATCAGAATTAGAATTAGAATTAGAATTAGAAAAAGAATATGAGACATTCTTTGCAATGTGAATTATTTGCTGAATTGAATATTTTGTGTTTTTATTACGAAAGGCAAATGTATCCGAATGACAAAGATTCTCTACACATTTATCTCCTAACAATTCAGACTCTGTTGATTGTTGCTTAACCCTCCATATCAGCTTCGGTGACTTCTTCACAGTCCGATCTGAAACAGAAGAATCAGAAGAATTAGAATTTTCAGACAAGACATTATCTTGTTTCCTTGACTTCTTTGATCTTCTTCTTTTACGCTTTGGTTTATAATACTGATCATTTAGCATAAAAGAATCATCAACAATTGAATTAGAAGAAGAAATTTTATCTAAGAAATCAGACTGAGCATTTAACACATTAGAACTTGCCTTCGAGTGAGAGCTGTCAGGAAAATACAAGTCTGGAAGAGGTTTGCGCGACCCTTTGGTGGCGCAAACTGAACTTTGCGCTACTAACGGCTGGCACAAGGTGTAAGTTTTTGCGACCAACGGTTGGCGCAAATGCTCACTGTTTTGTACTTTGTGAGTATTTTCCTTGGAATCGACAAAAATCCAGAAGTAATTTTGTCTTCAAAACATATTTTCATTATAAAAAGAAATAAATCGTTTTCTAAATCAGTTTGAAGACATTGTTCTTCCAATTTATCTTCAAGATCAACTATTTTACCCTCTAACACTAATGGGGGAATATATCTCCTAGAATCATAAGAAATCGGAGATACATTTTCCTTATTAGTGTTATTGGCATATATATCAACAAAATCAGTTGATAATGAAGATTTATTGGAAGAATTGACATTTAAAACATTTTTGGATTTTATGGACTTCTTTGATTGCTCAGGAAAATACTTAGCATTTTCACTCGTATAAACAAATGGCATTTCCATTTTCTTGTTGTTCATTCTTTTCTGATTTTCAATTTCTAATTCTCAATTTCTAATTCTTTCTTTGCATTCATCCATTAAATTTTAAATTGAGGAGCATAATGTGCAAGACTTAGATAATCAAAATTATACAAAATGGGGGTTTTTGTGATAACATTGTTTAAACAATGTGGATTTTCAAAACCAAGTCCCCATCTTTCTTTTATAGCCTCTTCACTCCTTGGTTTATTCATATAAATTGTTTGCTCAGTTTGTTTTCTTTAATATAATTTTCCTTCTAAAACAATTATTTTATCAGAAAGATTTTGATTTAAAGAAGTCAATTCAGTCAAAAAATCACGATAAGTCTGATTTGAATTTTCTAACTCATCTAATTTTTTTTGAAATTTCTCTTTTGTGTCAGTTAAAATAAGCTTCTCATCTTTCAGAGAAATTTGCAGTTTTTCAATCAAAACAGACTTTTCTTGATTATCAAGCTTTTCAGATATGAACTTTGAACGTAAATCTTGTAAAGCATTGATAATAACGTTCATTTGAGATGATATAAAATTGTAATCAAACTCAGAAGGTACCTCAGATTCATCTGTTGAAGTATCCTCTTCTTCATCACCACTCTTGTCATCTCCAATGAAACACATTGCTGCTGTTTCCTCATTTTCAGCTTCATTGTCAGAATGATCAAGCCAATATTTTTCCTCAGCAAGCAGAATGATTCCATTTTCTCTCTTCTCTGCCAGTTCCAACTTCTTTCTGTAGAAAGCAGAATCCTTGATCACCTTCACACGACACTCCTTAGCTATGTGTCCGGGTTTTTCACAATTGAAGTAATTCATAATCTTCTTCTCTTCCTTTTTCGGTTCGACCACTTTAGCAGACTCATATTTTGGAATATATGGCTTTGAGGGAGCACCAGGTTCCAATTTCTTTGAGCCGGAAGTGAAGCGAAGGTTGTTTGATCCAGATCTGTGTTAGAACTTCTTTTGATAATGTTGAGAGAGGAGGATCATAGCCTTTTCCAAAGCTTCACCATCATCTTCAGTTGACGCGTCATAGGCATTCTCAGATAAAGCTTGTTCAGCCAACTGACTTGCTAGAAGAGCAATCGGATCAACAGTCTTTGGCTTATTCTTCTTATCCATCATAGCTTTCTTTTCCAGAACCAAATTCTCATCAGCCATTAAAATCTCATATAGTTCTTGAATTGGCATTGTGGAGATCCGAACATCATTCCTCATTCTATGGCATGATTTACTCCACTCTGGTTGAAGAGCATTCAAGAATTTCATATTGGCTTCCAGTTCTGTCTTTGTCACCTTGATCTTGTATAAATATTTAATCACTGCCCAAAATCTGTCAAACAAGCTTTTCAGACTCTCTCCATCTTTCGCCTTAAATTCCTCAAAATTGTTCATGTATCTGGTCTGACGAAGTTGAGTAGCCAAGCTGATCCAAGCATTATATTTTCCAATTGAGTCCACATGAGCATAGGATTTTGATTGAAACAGTCAATTATGTTGTAGATTGAATTGGGTAGAGCAAGAATCAGATTTGACTTTGCTTGACTATCAGCTTGATATCTTAAGAGCTCGTCAACATCATACTCTCTTATAGACTTTTCAACTCTTGTAGCCAGAGTAGTTGCAGTAGCTGGTATTTCTTTCATGAGTCTATCCATAGGACCCTCAGTCAACGATTTCATCATATTGTCACCATTTGGTTGTCGCTCTATGAAATTTATGAATCGGTCTTGCCACTGCTGAAATTCGTTTTCATTTATTAGCACAGGAGGTCGAGTGTCAGACCCCAAAGACATCATCAAGTCGTTCTTGTATATTTGAGCTTGAAGAGACATTTTGACAAAATCACAGTCTCAAATATGGTAAACTGGCGCAAACTGGAGGTTTGCGTGAGCAATGAAACATGCAAATGAGGTTTGCGTGAGCCGAGAAAGACGCAAAACGAACTTTGCGTGAGTCGATGAAAATGCAAACCAAGCTTTGCGTGACCAGTTGAAGACGCAAACTGAACTTTGCGTGATGCGTTGATGACGAGAATCAGACTTTGCTTGAGAGGCTAGAAAAGCAAACTGTACTTTGCGCAATCTGAATATGACGCAAACTAGGATTTTGCGTGAGCTAAGGAATACGCAAAGTGAACTTCTCGTGAGCTGTGGAATACGCAAAGCGAACTTCTCGTGAGATGTTGATGAAGAAAACTTGCACTTTGCGTGATGCACGGGAGACGCAAATTTCACTTTGCGTGATGAACACAAAGCGAAAAGTTGAACTGAACGAGATTACGCCTGAAGACGAACAAGGCTTGATGAACACGCGCAAACCAGATGAACTCGCGCAAACCTGAGATGAACTAGCGCAAAGTTCAGATATGGCGCAAACCTCTGAAAATCAAGAAAAAACTAGCAAAAACGATTATACCCATGAATTTAATTCAACTAAATCACACAGAAATGAACGAAAACAGGTTTCTAACACTTTTCAATGAACAAAATTGATTAAAAAACACAAAATCGAGATTTCAAGAATGTAACAATACGCTCAAAACGAGTTTTCAGAAAAACTCTAAATCTCAAAATCAATGATCAAAAATATTTTTTCTTGCAAAAAGATGTAAATCAACAATGTTCTACAATTAAAAACAAGTCCAATTAATCAAATTGCAACAAAATTCGTCCACAAACCAGTCCAAATTTGATGAAAAAGCAAAAAACGTGATTTTCTTGAAAAAAATCAAGAAAATCAATCAAGTTTTCTGCTTTAATCCACAAATTCAGAAACTAAATCGATTTCTCTCAGTCCTCTCAGATTCAGATTAGCTCTGATACCAATTGAAAGTACAAGAATCTACTAAATCATAGAGAGAGAGAAAGTAGGAGCGCCAAATGTAACTATTCTATTCAAAATGATCTCCAAAGTTACAAAACAAAGGCAACAAGGGGACTTAAATACCCCTAGCCTTAACAATACAGATAAGCACTCTAAACACAGAAAAGACTAAGGAAAATAAATACAATGATTACTACAAAATCAGTCTTAACACTTTGTTAATATTAAAGTTTTATATGTTCAACTTTCAAGTCTTTTAAAAGTCGAAAAGTCAGCAACATGTTTGAAACTTTTGCATTCTGCTTTAAAGATATGTGATTCGGAATATTTATAGTTTACAATTCTTGGAAATCCTAAAAAGTCAGAATTATGGATTGTAATGAAAATATGGGTAAGCACTTGTATGTAAAGCTGAGTCATTTAGATGCTTTATATATATAAAATACAGAAATCTCTAAGTTTAAAAGTTTGTACCTGTGACCTTTCTCGTTTGGGAAAGTAAGTTATGTGGGATGCTTGTCATCTGGTCCCCTAAGGTCAATTGATTTGGGAGTGATCGAACCCAAATCCTTCTATAGAATTAGATCGAAAGTCATGTTCTACTGGTATGAATGGGTTTAGGATGTGTCGATGTAGCCTTTCTGATCTGGGAGAGTAAGTTCCAAGGGGTGTTTGACACCTAGTCCCCTAAGGCCAACTGGTCTGGGAGTGGCTGACTTAAATCCTGCAATAGGGTCAGATAGAAAGTTACGTTTATGGCATGTTCTTTACTTACCAAACTTTTTGATTAAAAAGATGCCAAAGTGCACAAGCTTAAAAGATGCCAAAGAGTACACTCATGTGAAGATGCCAATGTGCACAATGCTAAAAGATGCCAATGAGCACACATCTCATGATACTTGGTGATATGTTTGAGTTGCAATAAACCTATAGATTTGTGAAAGTCTTAATTCGTGATGGATTAATGTGAGTACATGCAAAGTTCTCTATTATATTTTTAGAATTGCATTTTCTTTAAGCTATTCGAAGTTCGCATGCGAGCACACTGAATAGATTGATGAAAGTTTTTGAAACTGAACATGTATTAACTTGATATGCAATAAAAAATGTATCTGTATCCAACAACATACACTTAATTTCAACTGATGGATTAATCTGTGATATTTTACTAAGTAGAATTTAATTTGTTTAGTGTTTAAAATTTTATATATTTAGTTGTTTCAAAATACATTTTCAATATATTTTTCTCTCTACTTTGATGTTTCAATTCTTGTGTTCTCATATATCTGTTTTAATGGGTTTGTGCATTATTCAAGGGGGAGTGAATAAGGAGAATTTTCTAAAAGATTATATCTATTTTCGAGGGGGAGTATCTGATTCTCTATATGAATGCTAACTTGAATTGTCATATTTAGTGCATTTGTGTAGGGGGAGTCAAAGATCTTAATCAGGTGAAATTTTTCTGAGTATAAGTCAGCTTTGCACCAACAGTTGGTAGCGCAAAACTAACTTTGCGTCATCTTTAGATAGCGCAAAACAATCTTTGCGCCACCAACGTGTAGCGCAAACCTCTCCTCTTTCTCCTTTACTCTGATTTTGCATATCTGAAGTTGTCTCATCTCCAACATTTGTATGACCAAGTTGATTCAGATCATCAAGGTCATGAGGGGGAGAAGTTAAGGAGAAGTTAAAGAGACAAAGAGTTCAAACGTTTATCTGTTGATCATGATACGCTCAAGATTCTATTTTCTCAGCTTCTAATTCTTTTGTTGTTCCAGCTCCGACTGCCACAGTTCATTCAAGTACATTTGAAAGAGGTGTGTCATCTAGAGAACAAGCTGATGAACCGATTATTCTTTCAAGCTTATTTCAAACAGGTCTAGACTTGTCAAGGATGCAAAGACATCATAGTATGAATGATGCTGAGAAGAATTTTTTTTAAGAAGTCAAGAAGCTTCTTCGCTAAGTCGCTTAGATGGTCCGAGTTGATTTAGAAGATGAATATTGAAGACCACAGCGCCAATGATTACTAAGGGGGAGATTGTTAAGTCAGATTTTATAGTAATCATTGTATTTATAGGCTTGGTCTAATTCTGTGTTTAGAGGCTTATCTGTGTTGTATTAGCCAAGGGTATTTAAGTCCCTTGTGGCTTTGGTGTTTGGAAGGAACCTTCACGCATATCTTGAATACAATGATACTTTGCGCTTTCAATCTCTCTCACTCTACTTTCTCTCTCTAAAGATTTAGTGATTTTGCAGTTCATTTCTATCCTTTTGCTTCGAAGTTTGTTTTGTTTTAGGGGCTCTGGTTTAATGTCATCGTTTCCATGTCTGTTTAGATGAACTTATTCATGTTGTATCGGTTGTTTTTTAACTCTATCAGTTTCTAAGTTTGTTTCGTTCACTTCTATCATTTTGGTTGCTATCTCTCGACATAAAAATATAAGAAAGCAATAATAATATTTATATAAGGTTTATTACAGACATGGTTTACTCCTTTAGATCTACGTTTAAATCAAAAGTATCATGTCTAAAACTTCCATAATTCTCTGGGGTAGATACTGGTTGAGTTTGTCGACTACCAGATGCCCTTTGACGGCTCACGTTTACTGTTTGTCCACACCGAAAATATCTTCTCTGGACGGGATCCTCACCCTGAGATAGGATACGGTCATGGTTACTCGGTCGACCAACCCGTCTTATTATGACCGGTGGTTTTACGGTCATAAGCGGGTGGTCTGGAACAACCCATGTTTCAGAAGGACCGAATGGATGTATGAGCTCTGTGTATGTTGCTTGGAAATTATTCGACACGTAGTAACCAATCTCCATATGGGAAGAATCTGTACACCGTTGATTTCTTGCAATGGCGATTGCATGAACGCACGGTAAGTCGGAGAGCCGCCATTTCTTGCACGAGCAAATACGATTATTGTAGTCCACTTTTGCGTCCTTATTGAAATCGATAACTTCCCAGTAACCTTGGCCAATCTCATGTATAGTCCAGTTTGTGGACTTGTAATGTCTCTTTTGAATTTTGGCCTCCGCCCACGGCGTGAGAGGATTCACCATTTCCTCTGTGAAAACAAGAATTTGTTACGTTAGCATTCCAAAAATAAAAGTATAAATTTTAAATAGTAATCCAACAAAAATAACCTCCATTTCTCCGATGATTGATAACCATTCTTGCTGAAAAGTTCGAAAGGAATCCATAAGGGCCACGATAGGTAGTCTCCGCGCAAAACGGGACAATGCAGTCACCGACTCAGCACTGTTGGAGGTCATTATGTTGTAACGCATTCCTGGGAAATGGGCCCTTGACCATTTCTCCAGCCCAATCTGGTCCTTAAGTGGAGCTCCGACAAGTAGAGCGCCTCGTAGACCCGCCATGTTCAGTTCAAAGTCCTCCACCGTATATGCTTTACATGTCCTCCAAAATAACTTCTTCTTATATTTGACCCTGTTGTCCCTGCTTTTTACGTTCATAATCAGAAGGCGACAACAAAGTGCATGATGGGCCCTTGGGTACACTGTATTATTTGCTTGGTGAATTGAAGCAGCCCTGTCGGATACAAACACCAACCTTTCCATTTCCCCGATACAACGCTTCAGCATGGATAAGAACGAAGTCCACCTCCCTACTCTCAGACCTACTCACTTTGAAAGTGATGGACACAATTTGGTTATTTGCATCCATAGCAACGGCTAAGAACATTGTGCCCAATTAAGTCCCCTTCAAATGAGCACCATCTATGATAAGGACCCGACGCAAGTGTGTCATAAACAACCAAATCTGGATATTTAAGTCATTTACATATTATAAAATTATTCAATATAGCAGTTCAATAAACTTTATAGTGGTGCGAAAGTTAGTATAATAACAATGTACCGCGCAACCGAGGGCAGCAAAACACATCTCAAAATGTCCTTTACTATCTGTCCTTATTTTGGTAGCGGTACCAGGATTCTGGAGCTCCCAAATATAGAGATAGCCAGGGAGTCGGCTAAATGATTCTTCAAGGCTACCACGCACCATAGTTAGTGCATAAGCTTTCGCACACCAAGCTTGCCAGTAAAAAAGTATTTATTTTCAAATGCTCTCTTACGTCATTGACAATGTCGGATCCACGGATTATCCTGCTAGTATCCTGCACTTTAGGGAAAAAATATAATTACCAATACTCTGTTGTTTGCTTGACGGTGGTTGGGATGAAGTTGGGTCTTTGAGCAAGTGTGTACATCATTCAACTTTCGAACATGAAATATCTTGGTTTTTTCGACAGAGGTTGCCATGATATGCCAATGACAGTTTTCTTGCATACATTTCACCTCGTATCTGGTTTTCGAAGACCTGTGCACTCTAAACTCGAAACCCTCTTCAAGAAACTTCAATCGAAGGGCGAGTGTAAATTCTTGTTTCGTAGGGAATACTTGCGCCAAACTTACTTTTCCGCTACGATTATAATGTATGGGTTGGTTGCGTGTGATGACCGGATCCGATGTTGGAAGTAGAGGGGGCGTCAAAGAAATCATTTATCCCATCGTATGATTTGATAGGACTAGTTTTTGTTGTTGCTTCTTCATCAATATCAATATCAGATATATTCAATTGGTACACATGAGACTCCTCATCATGTCTATTAACTTCTTCGTCTTCTTCTTCTTCTCCTTCTGTTAGAGCAGAAATATGTTGGATACAAGATCATAAAGAATAAAGGTTAAAGTACAAGAAGTCAAAGCTGGAAAGTCAACTCTCAGTGAAAGTCAAAGTCATTTTTGTAATAAAAGTCAAAGTCAATGTATTGTGTTTTTTTGTGTCTTTGTATTTGTGTGATGGTATAAATACCTTGTTTCCTTGTAATGCTTTGTAAGCGTGTAAGTCATTTGTGAGAGTGAATCAGATTGTAGTAGAGAGCAGATTAGAGAAGAGCATCATTGTATATTATTCTAGAGTGAGAAAGTGAGAGAGATTTGTAATCTGTGGATGATTAATCAATGACATATGATTTGAAAATGATTCATCTTGATTGTTTGTACATTTAGAACTTGAATTTGGGAATAACAATTGGTATCAGAGCAGAAGAAATTCAGAAATGGATTAAATTGAAGATTTTTGATCGACAGTTTTTGAAGAACTCACAAGTTACTGTTCAATTTCAATTTGTGTTGATACAGTGATGTTTTTTTATCTGAGTTTTGTGTAAATGTACTCGATTTTACATCTAGAACATTGTTGTAGTATATTGTTTAGCATAATTCAGAGCATATTTTATGAATTTTGAAAAATTTTGAAATTTTTGTTCGAGTTTAGAAAAGTACCGTGTATAGATCAAATTAGTATTTTTAGTGCATTAGATAAAAATTTATTGTTTGTAATGTGTTCGTGGCATTAAATCGATGAAATCTGCAAAGTTTCAGAACAATTGGTGAAGATTTGAACTGAAATCAGAGATAAATATCAAGTTTTTGTTCGAACACCCAAGAACACGCAAGATCTGGAAAACTCGCAAGGTAAGAACACGCAAATGTTGATGAACACGCAAGATCTACAAAACGCACAAGCTTCATCAGAAGAACGCGCAAACTGAAAGACTTTTGATTTTGGCTAGAAACGCGAAAAGTCTTATTTGCGAGTTCTAGAAACGCGCAAATCGAAGTTTGTGTGTTTGATTCTTCATTCTGCGAGTTTGATTATTTTCAAGTTTTGCGAGTTTGATAAAACACGCAAGTAGGCATCTGTGAGTTATTCAAACGCGCACGACTCGTCTTGAGAGTTTCTCAGTGAACAGTGATCCGCGAGTTTATCTGTCTGGGAGTTTCAAGTCTTCTTAGTGATCTGCGAGTTTCTCAGTGAACAGTGATCAGCGAGTTTCAAGTTTTTTTTAGTGATCTGCAAGTTTCTATACTTTGGTCAAAATTTTCAAAACTGTAATATGCCTTTTAATTGTCAAATTTTTTTCTAACGATCATTTCCAACTTAGCGGGACCCCCGTGCTAAGTCTGCGGAGGGGGAACAAGGTTCTTATTGTGATCTATTGTTTCTGAATTTCTAACGATCATTTCTAGTTCTTTTTGTAACAGGATGACGACACCAATGCAGTTCAAAGGAGAATACGAAAAGTGGAAAGTTACTTTTTTTAAACTTTATAGATAAACATGGGCTAGGTTACTATATCAGATTATCATTGACTGAAGGAGTGATGAAACCTCAAATTCCAACTGAAGCTTGTAATAAGGAACAGGAGAAAAGATAGAGAGCTGATAATATATCTAGAAATTTTTTGTCAGACAGTATTTCTCATGAAATTTTTGGTCCAATGAATATTCCCAAAGCACCAGGGAAAGAGATATGGGACTATCTTGAATGGATGATGTCAGGGCCAAAGGTTTTATTAAAAGCAAGAGAATTGGAAGATGAGAACTCTGAATTAAAAGGAAAGATTTCTAATTTGGAAGCTAAAATTCAGAAGCAAGATTCTGTTGAGAACAATGAGAAGAAATTTGAGGATTTGAAGAGTACAAATACTGATCTCCATAAGAATATTTCTGATCTGAAAGATGTTAATGCTAAGCTTCAGAAAAATATATCTGATTTGGAGCAAAAGCTTGCCAAAGACAAATTTGTTTTTGAAAAGAACAGATCAGATTTTGAGACTGAAAAGAAATCATTTGCAAAGAAGTTCTCAGACTTTTCCAGAAAGAGTTGTGAAGAAAGAAGACAATTGAGCTTAAGTGTATAAAGCTTTCTCAGCAAATTTCAAATTTTGAGAAAGTCATTATTTTGGAAAGGGAAAATTTTTCCAAAGAAAGGAAGGCCATTGAACAAAAGAATGTTGGATTCTTCAAAGAAATGTCCGGCCAGAGGAACAATGCTGAAAAGGGACTTGAAGAAGAAAGAAATATGTTTGAAGCAGAGACAAAGAAGTTGACAGAGAAGTTATCTGAACTATCTGAGTGTGCACTGAAAGAGAAGAAAATGATGTCTGATTTTGAGATGAAGATTGACCTTCTCGTTAAAGAAAGAGACAGCTTTGGTTCAAAGATTAAAGAGCTTGAAAAGATTGTTTCAAAGGTGGTGGTGACTGAGCACACGACTCCAGAGTCACAAATCCACACACCAAGAAATAATTCAGCTGACTTCAAAAAGACAGCCTCAAGTTCACATCAGAAACCTGTTTCTTCAAAAAGGTCAGTTAAATCTTATGATCAAATTCGTACAACTAACCTTTACTATGATAGAAATATAGATGGTTCAGGTACACATCGAAGAAGAAGGAGATACAAAGAAGAAGAACTGGTCTGGAAGAAGAAACTAGTTGAAGATGAAAAGAAAGATGAACTGAAAGGAAAGAAGTCATGTGTACATACACATAAAGACAAGAAGAACAATGCGCGTAAAGGTAAACCTGATCATATCTACACGAGAGATCAATTAATCAGGTTATCAGGTAAGAAATACTATTGTTCTTATTGTCATACACATGATCATGTTCATAAAACAAGTGATCATTACTGTTATGGTTCTTATTTAGTTACTCCCATAAGAACTGCAACTAACAATTATGGACCCAAATACTAGTGGGTACCAAAGCCAAAGACTGATTCTGTGTTGCAGGCATCTACTGTCAAGGGGGAGTAAAAGAACCAAGGCTTCTAAGTAAATCAACTTAGAACCCGTACTTCAACGAACTTTGACTTCTAAACACAACAGTTTAGGACTCGTACTTCAATGATGAAAAAGAGATGCTACTACCGAGCTGATAAGATAGGGTACTCAGATACTCAGAAGAGGATATCAACCTTCAAGGGGGAGTACATAAATTTTTCTGGAAATATGTATTCGGAAGATATGACGAACTACACTTCAAGGGAAGTTGTAGATCTCTATCATGTGCCTTTTACTGATAAATTTCAGATGCATATTTTCAGGGGGAGTACGGATATGATTTCTGATTACTTTTGATCAGAACTCGTACATTAAATGTTTTACTGCTTTATGTCATTTTAGTTTTTCAATAAATTTTTGTGAATAAAGTTGCTTTGACCTGACTTTGAGACTTTTGAAGATGAGAGTATGCTTACACGATCATATCTTTATGATTTTTCTCTGACTTCATGAGATTTAAGAAAAAGCGAAAAAGGTTAAATTTCTTATCTTAATCTCATATATGGTTGAAAGAAGGACAAATTTCAATCATATAAAACATGTTCTTAAATGTTCAAACCACTTCCCGATTCATAAACAAATTTCATGAATTGGAAGTGTGATTTTTAAATGTTTTTTCAAGAATTACTTGTGCTTAGATGATTATAAACCGTGTGTTTCCAAAGATAAATACTTGTGTATTGTCTTTTCTTTATACTTTCAAGTATTCACACACACCGGTTTGATTTTTTTGTTCAAAATGTTCTTACCATGTCTCATATTTGAAACATATTTTTCGATGGTAAGACACCCCGCTTGTATTACAAAGAATTTTGAACGTCATTTCATATCGAAACGTTCATTTCAAGAATGTCTATATTTTGTTTCATATAGGCAATATTCATTATTTTTGACCATAAGCCTTAATTGCTATATCATTTGATTCTGATCATTTTTTCATACAATGTCATATTTTCAAACAAGACTCTTGCATTCATGTTCATTCATTCAATATACTTGTTTAAAAATATTTCAATGTTTCAAAATGCTCATATCTTCATGATTCTATTCTGAGCATACATACATCTGACATTTGTATTTGAGTTTTAATTGTTCAAATTAAACCAATTTGAGCAACATATGCTTAATAGGAAAAATATGGGTTCTTTATGCTAGGATTTAAATGAACTTCCATGGATTCACGATTACCAGTGTTTCCTACCCAAGAAGTTAATCCATAGTGATTGAGTGTGAGGAGTCAAAAAGAAATGAGTGTGGGTTGTGCGTTGAGGTAAAATGGAAAAGAGAGTTTGGTTAGGTGTGAGCTTAAATGATTAAAAAGAAAGAGGGTGTGAGAACAGAGTAAAAGAATATCAAACTCTGCACCAACTACTTTCTGAGCCAGGCAACCACATTACTAATGTTTCACATTTCTTGGTGAAGATTATTGAAACAGGCAAATAACCCATGCCAACTCTTGATAAAACCCCACTAGCCACTCATTTTCTTCTTAACAAGAAAATGTTTCATATTTTTCTGGGGACATAGCACATTATCTATCTGGTTTTCATTTGGAAAATCTGGATATTGAAAAAGAAGGAAGTCTGCCCTACCTTCGCACTTCAATCATGCACATTGAGTCTGTGTTTATCTACTGTTGTCTCAGTGGTTTACACAATGTTGAGCCATTATAAGCAATCATCATATGCTTAATTCTTTCTACACTTGCACGACCACACAAGGAATTTGTTTTCTTGTCATAACCATTCATAGAAATTTCCTTTGTGGTATTTTGATGATTGGATGTAATCCCTGGGGGGAGTGAACATTAAAAAGCTCCTTTCCTATGTGTATCCGTTACACACAATAACTTCGTGTTACTGACAGGCACTTTAACTGATTCATTTGTTGATTCAGGCGTTACACGAATATTTTGTCTAGATTTGCAAAGATCTGGATGAATACATTGTTCGAATTGGCAACGAATCAGAGGCTCTTGGACATATCAAAATGGTTAAATACATTTCTTGATGGAAGTTTTGATGATATCGATGCTCTATTCATCAAAAAGGGGGAGATGATTTAAAGAAATGTCTGAGCCAGAAATTCCAGTGTAAGAAAATTGTTTGAAGATTAAAAGTTAAAGATCTGAAGAAGACAAAGTTCAAAGTTTGAAAGTTTGAAAGATTGTTCAAGCAAAGTCAAAGATGTTTGAAGATGTGTTGATTATCATAAATTTTCTTTGAAGATTGTTTTACTGGAGATGACTGAGCTAAATCTGAAGATAATTTCTTTTCAAAGTCTGAAAGAGTTTCTGTGATAGTTTCTGGGAGATTATTGAAGATCGTTTCTACCATATTTGGGGGAGATTGTTAATTTTGTACAAAGACAGACTTAGGAAGAATAAAGTTAAAACAAAAGGAAGAGATTGTCCAGATTGAACCAAAGGGGGAGATTGATTTGCTAAATCTTTCAAAGATGATCTTGAATCCAAAGGGGGAGATTGTTAGAGCAGAAATATGTTGGATACAAGATCATAAAAAATAAAGGTTAAAGTACAAGAAGTCAAAGCTGGAAAGTCAACTCTCAGTGAAAGTCAAAGTCATTATTGTAATAAAAGTCAAAGTCAATGTGTTGTGTTTTCTTTGTTTCTTTGTATTTGTGTGATGGTATAAATACCTTGTTTCCTTGAAATGCTTTGTAAGCGTGTAAGTCATTTGTGAGAGTGAATCAGATTGTAGTAAAGAGTAGATTAGAGAAGAGCATCATTGTATATCATTCTAGAGTGAGAAATTAGAGAGAGAAAGTGAGAGAGATTTGTAATCTGTGGATGATTAATCAATGACATATTATTTGAAAATGATTCATCTTGATTGTTTGTACATTTAGAACTTGAATTTGGGAATAACACCTTCTTCTTCTTCTTCTCGTTCTTGTTAGTTTTCGGAACAAATTATGGGATATAGTCACTAAGACCATATGTATGTTTCAGAATAAACTCGGGATTATCGGAGCTAAGATGATATGTATGATCGTTTTATGAATCAAACTGAGGCACGTAAGAAGTTTGGGTATGATCAGAAACATACACATCGCCTCCGGTGTTCGAAGTACCACCGACATTGCTTCCACCACACATCGATGAATCGACAAACAAACAAAGTGTTGACGAATTATTTTCACTGGCAACAAAGTAAATGAAAGATGAAACATCGTTAATGTCACATAACTCAAAAAGGGCACTTGAATACTTGCACGATATTCTAATCATACCAAGAGAAGGATTGATACCAAATTTTCTTTGAATACAACTGACCAACCTCGGATGCGTAATGTTTCATGCCACCTTGACGCGGACTATCGGTTGATCGATAACATACTCCCACTCTTCATCATTCTGCTGCCATGAACCACCACCACAAATATGTAACTTTACTTTATTATCTCCATAACTAATTTTTTAAAAACACATAAGACAGAGAGGAAGATACACAAGCAAAGAAATTGTTTGAAATTTTGGATGAAAAGTGTGATTTATAACTTTCATCGTTGCTCTTCTTATAGAAATAATTGAGGGAATCAAATTGTACAAACACAGTGAAATAATTCATCTGCTGAAGTTGATTTGATATGTCAACAGGTTGAAAAAAATAGTGCACATCCACAAGAAAAACCATCCAAAAAACGTGAAAAATGAGTTTTTAAACCAAAATTTGGGAACCTAGCTTCATGTACTCGCGACACATGGCAGGTCCGCAATTGCGGACCCCCTTTTTGCGGATGTAGCTAGGGCCGCAATTTCGGACCCCGTGTATTTGCGGTGGTAGTGATATCTCTGTAAACATGGGAGAGGAATGGCTAGGTGGCCAATTCCACCGTGTATTTCGGCCATTTGGGCCAATTCCATTTTCGAAATACGATGAATTCTTACTGACCGCCACAGGAAGTGAAACATGTGAACTTACTCTTGCACGTTGATTTTCACCACCTCCTTCATGAACAAAAAGTGTAAAAATATGATCATCTGGGAAAACTGAAATCGATGACATTCTTAAGTTTGATGGGTTTCTTGGCAATAAGATAAGGAGATGATAAATATTGAAATCGAAGAGTAGAAGATAGGGGAAAGAAGAATACAAATCAATGCATCAACAGGAACAATTATTTGCATAATGTTCATCCTGTAGATTCGACACAAACCCCAGTCATCTAACGACAAATCAAACAAGTACCCAAATGATAATTCTTGTAGGTAAGTCAAATGAAAACATTTCTAGATAAACTAGTAAATAAACAAATTCGGAGAAGATTGATAACCTCATATGGGTAAGTAAACAAATCAGTAAACAAATTTTCGAGATAAACCGATATGTAATTTTTTTCGAAAACCCTAATTGTATGAGATGAGATGGAGAATCCATTCAGAAGAATATGAATAACCCTAATCGTATGTGTGAGAAGATGGAGAATTGAATAACCCTAACCGTATGGTTTTCAATCACGAATCATCATCTGGAGCTTGAATCGACATTATGGGAAATTAGATGAATTTTTAATCACCACGTTGGGAAGTATGACCAGAGTAGATGAATTTTGAATTGCCATCATGACAGGAGTGTCCAGTCCCGAGAAGATAACCTTTTGTAATTAAGAAATTTTGAAAAATGATGCTTAAAAGAATTTGTACCTTAAGCTATGTTGGTTGTCTTTAAGACTTTTAAAGACTTTAATGCTTAAAAAGGCAGTACTTTAAGCGTTATTGGTTGTTTTTAAGACCTTTTAAGACTTTAATGCTTAAAGATGTTGTACCATAAGCTTTATTAGGTGTTTTTAAGACTTTTAGTGAATATGCTTTATAAGGTAGTATAGATTAAGACTTTAATGCTTAAAGAGGTTGTACCTTAAGCTTTATTAGTTGTTTTTAAGACTTTTAGTGTGAATATACTTTATAAGGTAGTATAGATAATATAGTAGCAAATATAATAAGAAGATATATAGAAGCTTTTAGATTAGAATTTTGTGGTGAAGGAATATTTTAAAAGATCCGACCACCATTAAAAAATATTCTACTACCTTTTTAAGATTACAATTATGTGGTATCTGCAAAATAGATAGATATATTTGTATTTTTCAAGATTATTATTATCACATATATAATCAAATACCAGATACATACACGTAGTTATCAACCATTATTTTTTTGCTAAGATACATGACCCATGGGGACAAAAATTAATAAACACATATGATTTAAGATTTATAGATACTTTAGGAAAAAAATAACACATGTTAGAGGATTAAAGTAAAGAATATATTTGTGTTGTGATAAAACTAAAATGCCTCTAATGATGTGATGTGGTGTGATATTTCTTATTATTATGGAAAGATAAAAAAGAAATATAAAAGGAAATCAATATAAAATCTACAAACCTACTTTTAAAGGAAAGCAAGAACCAAAGTTATGTTGATGTTATTTTTTTTTGGTAAAGGAGTATCTCAGACCACTTTGGGCCCGGACTAATCTCCTGGAAAACAGGCCTATGGCCCGCGGGCATTCGTCTCATGGCCACAATGCTGCGAGTGGGGCTCGAACCCGGGCAACCGCCATGAAGTCCCCAGGCTCTTACAACCACGCCACAACCTTGTGGTTTATGTTGATGTTATTATTGTAAAGATATAGGACATTATGCTAATAAGTGTTCCAAAAAATTTGATAAAAATGTCAAGAAATTTGAAATAGATGATACATTGAAAAAAAAATGATAAACGATGAAGATTTTATCCAAATAAATGATTTTCAAGAAATAGACTCCGATGAAAGTATATTTATATTAACTGATATATAATATACCTCTTCTGAAGATGAATAGATTATAGACAGCCTCTACAAGTACTTCAAAGATGGAAAACCTATAATTGATTACCAAGATGGACAAAGGGGAATATATAAACAAAAATTTTGATAGATAAGAAAAAGTTAAGACATATACAACGGTAACATTTTTCATTATCTAACTATTCAAGACTTAAGATCAATACTTTAGAAAAGTTACGGACAAAACCCATAAATCATCACTTATTTTTTGGATTAAATATCCAAGAAAGGACATTATATATATATATATATATATATATATATATATATATATAACTTGTAACAAAGTAATGATACCTTTATTATCTAAAAAAGTTATACAAACAAATTAGGTATAGTAAAACCTAAAGTTATGAGTAGTTTAGGATGGGTACATATATGTTAAATCTAAATATTGTATTCAAGATTTAATAGGAAAGTCAAAGATGAAAAAGTCAACATTGTCATTGTCTTAGAATGTCAAAGGTGTTTAGTTTGCTTAGTGATTAAGTCTTTGTTAGTTAGTTGTTATAAATAGGTTTGCTTTATAATCTTGTAGCAAGGTTTGTAACTAGAGAACTAAGCACGTATTGTAAATCTTTTAGACTTGTGGTTAATGTTAAAGATCTACTTTCTCTCTCTCTAGAAATCTCTGTAGTTCTTGATCACTGTTACATATATTATGAGAATTGCTTGATATGTTTGGGTTTTTATGATTAACAATTGGTATCAGAGCTGAACCAAACTTTTCAGAAATGATTTGATCAAAGTTTGAATTGAAATCTGGAGTGTTAGATCGAAAAATGAAATTTTCTGAAAATTTTTCAAGAACTCGTGTTTTTACTGTTCATCCGAATTTTGGTGGAAAATTCGTTTTTGATGCAAGAAAATGGAATCATTAGATTCGATTTGTGTTTAGGATTGATTCTTGTATTGATTACGTATCATAATTCGATCAAATTCGATGTCAATTCTTGATTTTTGAAATTTTCTTGAAACTCGAACTCGAACACTGTTTTTGAACGGAAATGTGTGAATTGTTGGTTTTAATCGAAAATTGATAGTAAATTTGTGTTTAGTATTGTTTTTCGATAATTCTGATCTGTTTTTGAGAACAAATTTGCAGATTTGGATCGATTTGAGATAGAAAAAGCCAAGAACACGATTTGCGCGAATTCATCTTCGATTTGCGCGAGTTCATAGACATTTGCGCAAGCTTATCCGGGCTTTAAGGAGAATTACGATTTGCGTCTTCAGCTTATCACGCAAAGCAAAGTTTGCGCATCCTTCGGCTCACGCAAATCTACTTTGCGTCTTGCACTTATCACGAAAAGTCTTGTTTGTGTATCTAGTTATTCACGCAAAGCAAAGGCTCACGCAAATCTACTTTGCGCCATACGCGGATCACGAGAACTTCACTTTGCGCTTCAAGGCACTCACGCAAAGTCACATTTGCATCTTCAGTGGGTCACGCAAATCCTACTTTGCGCCATACATTGTTCACGAGAAGTGTACTTTGCGTCTTCCACGACTTACGAGAAGCTTGCTTTGCGCCATTCAAGTCTCACGCAAAGCTCACTTTGCGCCTTACACTGATAGCGAGAACCTCACTTTGCGTGACTCTCTGCTCACGAGAAATCTGGTTTGCGCCATACATAGTTCATGCAAATCATAGTCTTGCGCCATATCAAGTGTTCAATTTTTTTTTTAAATTTTGTGCTAGATTTCAATTTAATCTGATTTTTGATTTTCTGATATACAGTTTGGAACGATCTTTTATATCAAGTTGATGTACTCATTCAATATGGGATATTTGGCTGAGCTTGAAGAGAAGAATAGAAAGCTTGAATTAGAGAAAGTGAATCTGGGTTATGCAGTTGACTTTCATTCTCAAAAGTCAAAAGAGTATTATGAGGAAAGCATAAGACTGAAAGAAGAAATTAGTACTTTAAAGACTCTCAATGAAGATCTTCTGAAAAGATCTTCTGGGCTGAATGATGAGAAGATTCAGGGATTAGAATCTGAGAATGCGGAGCTTAGAAATAATTTATCTGATTTTGAAAAACAGCTTGCTGAAAATAAAGCTAATTTTGAAAATGAAAAGAAAATTTTTTCAAAGAAGTTCTCAGATTTCTCTAAAAAGTGTTTTGAAGAAAAAAAGTCTGTGGATCTTAAATGCATAAAACTTTCTCAACAAATTTCTGATTTTGAGAAAGTGCTTATTTTGGAAAGAGAGAAATTTGCTAAAGAGAAGAAGGCCATAGAACAGAAGAATGTGGGATTATTCAAAGAATTATCAGGCCAGAGAAACAATTCAGAGAAAGGATTTGAAGAAGAACGATCCATCTTTGAGACTGAAATCAAAAAGCTGACTTCAAAGTTATCAGAACTATCTGCTACTGCGCTGAAAGAGCAGAAAACGAAGTCTGAATTCAAGACAAAGATTGACCTGCTTGTGAAAGAAAGAGACACCTTTGCTTCAAAGATCAAAAAGCTTGAAAAGTCTATTTCAAGTTCAAATCAGAAATTTGTCTCTTCACAAAGGTCAGTTAAATCTTTTGATCAGATTCGTCGAACTAACATTTTCTATGATGGATATTTAGATGGTTCAGATACATATCCGAGGAGAAATAGTTACAAGAAAGAGAAACTGGTCTGGCAGAAGAAATCAGTCAAAGATGACAAGACCGATGAGCTGAAAGGAAACACATCATGTATACATGTACACAAAGCAAAGAAGAACAAAGCACATAAAGGTAATAGATATTATTGTTCTTACTGCTGTACACATGATCATATCCACAAGATATGTGATCATTACTGGTATGGTTCTTACTCTATTACCCCCACAAGAACTGCAACTAACATTCATGGACCCAAATACCAGTGGGTACCAAAACCGAAATCTGATTCTGTGTTGCAGGCACCTCAAGTGAAGGGGGAGTAAGAGAACAATGGCTTTTGAACACAGCAGTTCAAAACCCGCACCTCAATGTCAAGATCATGGCTTCTAAGTACACAGCTTAGGACCCATTCTTCAAAGGAGTTTGACTTCTAAACACAACAGTTTAGGACTCAGACCTCAGCGATCAAAAGACCTTACTCCTGTTTTTGCATCCGATGGATATGATGGTCTACATCCCAAGAGAATTGATCTGATCTCTATCTTGTACTTTTTCACTGATAGATTTTACTGATATGATGGTCTACAATTCAAAAGGGAGTGTCTGATCTCTATCCTGTTTTAACTGACATACTTCAGATGCCTAATTTAAGGGGGAGTATAGGTGATGATTTCTGATTATTTCAGATCATAACTCATTCTATAAAATGTTTTACTGCTTTCTGTCATTTTATTTTTGAATAAATGATGTGAATAAAGTGGCTTCTGATCACATGACAGATCAGGACCCGATTTCCAATGATCAAAGAAGGATATTATGCTAATATCCGGGGGGAGCTCAAAAGACCTAAATCATTATATCATGATTTGAGGGGCAGCTGAAAAGGTAAATATCTTCTGTTCTAGATCTCTGATTGTTTGAAAGAAGAACAACTTTCAAGCATGAAAAACGTTTTCTGAAATGTTCAAACCACTTCTGGTTCTCACTAGATTTTATGAATTCAAAAGTGAGCTTTTAAATGTTTTTTCAAATTTTGAGCTTAATGTTTAACTGACCGTGTGTTTCCAAAGATCAATACTCATGTATTATCTTTTCCATATACTGTAAAGTATTCACACACATCGGTTCAGTATTTCATTTGATTTGTTATTACCATGTCTCATATCGAACATATTTTTTGATGGTAATACCCTCGCTTGCTTTCAAAGTTGTTGAGCATCATTCATCTTTTCATATTTGTGCTTTCATTGATAAATTGTTTATATTCGTTCATATAAACAAAATATCCAGTTCGTTGATACCCTAACCTTTTCATTTGATCTACTTGATACATTGTCAGATTCTCAAAACAATTCTTTTGATTTCATTTCATTCATTCAATATCATTGTTTTGAGAAATCTTCAAAGTTCAATTGCTCAAATTTCATGAGCATACATTTTGACAATGATATCATACACTTTGTGCTTAACTGTTCAGTTAAATTGTTGAGCAACCATGCTTTTTAGGACTTACATGGGATTCGTGTGTGAGCTTAAACAAAACTTCCATAGATTCACGCCAACCAGTGTTTCCTACCCAGGAAGTTATCCTTGAGTGATTGAGGGGTGAGGGGCCAAAATCAAAGAGTGGGAGAGATAACTCATCCAGTTGAGTTTTTCTCATTGTGTGGAGCGGAAAAATGAAAAAGAGAGTTTGGTTAGAAGTGAGCATAATGTTAAAAAGAAAGAGGGTGTGAGATTAGATTTAAAAGAATATCAGAACTCTGTACCTACCACTTTCTGAGCCGGGAAGCCACATCTACAGATTGGTTCACATTCTTTGGTGACCATCATTGAAACAGTCAGTGAGCCCATGCCAACTCTTGCATTAACCCCACCAGCCACTCGTTTCTTTCTTAACAAAGAAATGTTTCATTTTCTTTGGGGACGCAACATATTTGCTATCTAATCTTCTCTCGGAAGATTTAGATATTGAAAAAGAAGGAAAGTAGCCCCACCTTCGCACCTATTTCATGCACATTGAGTCCGTGTAATACATGTTGTCGTCTCAACAGTTTACACAATTTGAGCCATTTGAAACACAATTATTGTGCTAAATTCTTTCATACACAAGCACGAGCACACAAAAAATTTGTTTTTCTGTCAGAACATTCATAGATAAACCTTGTGTTTTTCAATGATTGAATGGAAGTCCTGGGGAGTCATCATCAAACCAGCTCCTTACATTGTACATTCGTTGTACACAGTAACTTTGTGTTACTGACAGACATTCCTAACTGTTTCATTTGTTGATTCAGGGTTACCACGTTCATTATGTCTGAATTTGAAAAGATTTGGATATATACCTTTCATGAATTGATGGATATTCAGATCAATGAGCGGAGACTGTTAAAGGGGAGATTGTTATTCGATTACAAAAGGGTAAATCAAAGACTGTGATGAAATTGATGAAGTTTTGATGATCATGTTGCTCTCAATCATCAAAAAGGGGGAGAATTTTCCAAAGATCAATTTCAAAGCTATGAAGAGTTGTCAAAGTGAAAAATGCTTCCGCTTATTCAAAGTCAAAAGATTCTGAAGAAAGTTTGTTCAAAGAAAAATCAAGATGATTTGTTAAAGTTTGTTTTCTGAAGACAATTTAGAGATCACAAATGATGAAGATACAAGTTGTTTCAAAGACTACTCAAAGTTTCATCAAAGTTGTTTCAATGTTTAAAGTCAAAGTTTTAATTCTGTTTTGCGTTCAAGACTTGTTGACTTTCAAAGCTACAAAGTGTAAAAGACTTTTCAAGATTCTTCAAAGGCTGAAAGAGTAAAGTCTGTGAAAGCTTCAAAGTTCAAAGTTAAAGAGATAAAAGCCGAAGAATCAAGAGCTGAAGATCAGTATCAAATTTTTATTAAATCTTGAATACAAAGGGGGAGATTGTTAAGTCTAAATATTGTATCTAAGACTTAATAGGAAAGTCAAAGATGTAAAAGTCAACATTGTCATTGTCTTAGAATGTCAAAGGTGTTTAGTTTGCTTAGTGATTAAGTCTTTGTTAGTTAGTTGTTATAAATAGGTTTGCTTTATAATCTTGTAGCAAGGTTTGTAACTAGAGAACTAAGCACGTATTGTAAATCTTTCAGACTTGTGGTTAATGTTCAAGATCTACTTTCTCTTCCTCTAGAAATCTCTCTAGTTCTTGATCACTGTTACATCATATTATGAGAATTGCTTGATATGTTTGGGATTTTATGATTAACAATATAGGAGCAATACAAGTAGTTATAACATCAACTTTTAAAAAAGGAATAGATGCTCCTATAGAGTTGGCCATAATGGATAATAGAATACGAAATACAAAAGAAACTTGTTTAGACATACTTAAAGGAACTTTACAATAGGAAAAATTAAAATTTAATATTTATTAGAATTTCATATCATAGACAAGATAAAGATTTTGATAAAACTTTAAGTTCATTACAAGACTTCAAAGGAAGAGATTTCTGTAAAGAACAAAATAGGTTATATCCGATAATGTATGCTATTATGCGATATCAAATACCCATCATTCAAATTGTTTTAGTATAAAAAATACTATACACTTTCCTTCATTATTTAATGAAATATGTCAATTACAAGTCCCTAATTTGCCAAAATAAAGGAAATATTCTAGATCCATAAGTTTAGACCTACAAGATAAACCTTAATTAACATCTAATTCTATAATCTCAGACTATGTTTTTCAAATACAAAGGTAGTTAGCCAATGTTTAAAAAGATTAGCAAATTCAAATAGATTTAATCCTATAATTATAGCCAAACAAGATAATTTGAGAAATTACAAAATCATTGATGAATATTTTGATATAAATATATTAATAGATTGAGGAGCAAATGGAAACTACATAAACCATAAATTATGTAAATGACTACAAAAATATAGATAAGATAAGCCCCATCAATATATAAATTTTAATGGACAACTTTATGAGATAAGAGAAGCAATTGAAACTATTACTCAAATTTAAATAAGAAATAATACCTTTGAGATTATTAATAAAAAATGAAAGCAAAAACGTTATATTAGAAATTATGCTAGGATTAATGTTTATAGAAAATGTTAAACCTTATCAGATAACTTCTTATGGATTAAAAATTACATAAAATGAAAAAAATGATATATATATATACACCAAAATGACGAGTCCTTATAGTATATGTATTCATGTAGGAATCACATAAAAGACTATAAAGAAGAATATTTGTAAATGTATGTTTCAATACTATCCAATGATATGGAATCATACTTAAAACATCTACATATATTTATAGAATTATGTATAAAAAATGGATTAGCCTTGTCTCAAAAGAAAACAAAGCTAATATAAGAACAAATAGAGTGTTTAGGGATGAAAATTAATAGTAGAGTGAATTGTGGATTTGGTCCCTGTTGAGAAATGAACTTTAATTTTATCATACTAAAAACAATATGAAAATTGATTTTTGTTAAAGGAAGAAATAAATATAACAACAATAAATGGAGAGAATGAATCTGTAATTCTCATTAATCAAATGCCCTTTAAATAGGGATGAGTTACAAGTAGATAACCACGAGATATTTCAGTTCTAATCTAACTCTGATATATTTATCTCTATCTCTATCGTCATATCCTTTAGACGATGGCACATTTATCCTACAACAATTTTGAGTTTTTTTACTGAAAAACAATATGAAAATTGGAGCTTCTAATTTTAAGTTGATAAAATTATAGTTCATTTCTCAACGGTTTTCAATGATTTTTGGTGTTAAAATATCAACAATAGGTTTGTTTGTTGCAATGATAGTAAAAGAACAATATAATTAAATCGTCTCTAACTTAATTAAAATTTTAATTAAATAAATCAAATCATAAAACCATATTTTATTTTATTCGATCTAAATAAATAAGATATAGTTTTATGATCTGATTTGTTTAAATTGAAATTTTAATTACATTAAAACAATAAAACTATATCTTTTTTCACAATTACAATAAAATAATAAAATTAAATCGTATTTAATACAATTAATTTTAAAAAAATTAAACAATTAAATCATACAATAATGTCTTATTTTATTTATTTTAATATCGTTATATATATATATATATATATATATATATATATATATATATACACATGTGTGTATGCATGTGTGTTTGTGTGTATAAAAATATTGTTTATATTTTTCTTATAAAAAAAGGACAAAAAATTGGCAAAATGACTAAAATGATCCTTGATTTAACAAAATTAATGGAAGTGTTAGTCAGAAGTACCATGACCAAAATAAATTGAATACCACAAGGACCAAATCCACAATAAACATAGAATGAGGACCATGGTCAAAGAAATCACTAAACCACATGGACCAAATCCACAATTCACTCTTAATAGTAAAAGACTTGAACTTCAAAACCACATCTTAGAGAAGATAAATCTTTTTTCTGATAAATTAATAGATAAAAAACAAGTGCAAAGTGTTTTTAGGGATACTTAATTATGCTTTTGATTTGTTAAAAATCTGGTTGCATTGATAAAACCTTTTCAAGGTTTACTTAAGAAAAATAGAATATTTGCTTTTGATAAAAATTTGGAAAATCAGGTTAGAAAAATAAAAGATTATTGTAAACTATTACCAAGTCACAATTACCAAAGCTACATGATAATTTAATTCTTTGACTAGATGCTTATGAAAATCATTGGAGTGGAGTTCTTAAGAAAATAAATTATAATTTAGAACAAGAAAAATATGGAGAAAGTATTTGTAGATATTGCTCTGGTACATTTACAGACACCCAAACAACATATCATATAAATGAAAATGAATTATTGACAATAGTAAAAAGTTCTCAAAAATTTTATTATTTTTTATTGCCCAAAAACTTTTTATTGGGTGTTTGGGATTGCTTATTTAAAACAACTTATGTTTTTATATAGAAGTGCTTATTAACTTATATGGTGCTAAACCGGAGTTTTATAAAAAGTGTTTGGACTTGCTTTTGGTGGTACTAAAACGTAATAAACTAATAACTTGTTATTTAGGGGTGTTAGGGATTGCGTATACATGTAAAATAACAAAAAAGCTCATAAGTTATTTCAAATAAGTTAATAAGTTAGAATGGAATAACTTGTTAAAAACTCCTTATCAGTGGTGACAAAACTATATAAGCAGTTCTTTTTCTCCCATCCAAACACTGAAAGTTGTTTATCAGCGTGATGTAGTAACCTTAAAACCCGGTTTTGTTTTTTTTAAATTCTTATTGGAAGTTGGAGGGTGAGTTGGTTAGTGGCTCTACTTGTAAGGGCCAGAATGTAAATAGTAGCTTAAATAGGAAGAAGACCTAATTCCTCTCATTTGTGAATCAGCTGAATTTAAGTATGTGTGTGTGTGTGTGACCGTGAAGCAAGAAAGGAGGAAGAAGAGAAGCAAATTGAAGGAGTAGCAAGAAAGAGACCATCAACCCTGGTAAGAATCTTCTTTTCTATGCTATTTCCTTCCATGGTTGGTAACTTGATTTGGGTTTAACCAAAGATTTGGGGTTTTGTTGGAGATTTCTCAATTTCATGATTCTTGGCATTTGAGTATCAATGGTTTAGTATTTGGTCGATCATCAATGGTTTTTAATGGTCAAGTTGAGTAAAACCACCATTATTGGTGATTGCTTTAAGTGTTTTCCATTTATAAGTTTTTGGTATATAAATCTTCATCATTGGATGGATTCTTTATGATAAATGACGTTTTGATGTTGATTTCTGGATTAAAATGGTTTTGGACTTTGATTCCTCAATTTTGAGGCTTAAAATTTGATTTGGGATGGTTTAGAAATGAAAATGGGTGAGATTTTGGCTGGGAACTGCATGCAGGGTTGTGCAGTGCTCCGTGCGGGTTTTGGCATGGTTTGGGGTTTTGGAGCGGGTTTTGGCACGAGTTTGGTCACGCGGGAGGCCGCTCCAAGCTCTGTCGGGTGATTTCCTTTATCGTCTGGGGCTAGGATCGAGGCAACGATTAGGAGTTGTCTAAAGGGTTGTAAGAGGTGATTTTAGGGGAACCGATTAAGTAGGTTAATACCGTTGTTTGTCGTGTGATCTAGGTGTATGGTTTGAAAAAAAGTGAGCTTTAGGACGTGTGACGATTTGCCAAAGCTCATGCGAGTTAAGATACTTTTTATGCATATGAAACGAATTGCCAAAGTTTTAATTACTGAAATTGGTATTGAGTATGATGGAATGTTTAGAAACTACAGAAGTTTTAATCATACATGACGTAAAGTTGTTTACTAATGCTTTGAACACGTATTTTCTAGAACTGGTTCACTTTTGAGTACACATGGGTCTGCATGGATATGGCATGAATTTGTTGGATTGATTTGGAGTCGGGTTTCACAGTAGGATTCTTGGAATTGTGAATATTCCTTGGAAGAGTACTGATACCGTGTGCCTTGAATTTGTTTCTTGCGCATACGGAAATGGCATCTACTTGGGGCCACTGGGATCTACTGGGGCCCCCGATTGCGGATATCACAGTGAGGTGATGGGATACTATGAACATTGTGCAAATATCCAAGTTGGCTTGATTTTGCTGAATTGGATATTGGTGGGCCTTATGGCGGTTTACGTAATTAATGTGTATTGTTAAACTGTTTTCGAGAGGGAATTCACTAGAGCTCATGGTATAACCCTGGCTTTTCAAAGTTAAAAACCATTTTCAGGTAAGAGAGTGGTTGATGCGTCTTCCAAGGGAAAGGAGAAGGTTTGAAGTGTTAGAGGTGATGGAAAGAGAGATAATTACCTTAATTTCCTATTGTTAGTCTAGATATCTCAGTTGTGGATGTGTGTATCCGCTGTTTACTTTGAGACTACTATTATTTTATGACTTGATGTTTGGGACCACTTGGTTTTATCTTAAGAATTATGTTATTGTGGATTTTGGGTTGTTACACGTGACAAAATGGAACAAGTTAATAAGCCCTTTAAATAAGAAGTCCCAAACACCCCCTGAGAACCAATAATACCTAGGTAAAAGCATTTATCATAAATAATTTACCTTCTAAACTCGAGTATAAAAGACTGATTGGGTGGCAAACCCTTTGTAACGCCCGAAAATTTCATGTAAGTATTCTTGGTAAATCGACCTCCCATTCTTTTATTTTCGTTACCAGTCAACCCAAATTATAGTTGAACAAGTGTTTGAGGACCCTCGCCCTTCAGTTAGCCGTCATAACGACCGATCGTTGAATTTTCAGAAGCGGGTAGGGGCCAGGCGACAGTGACCGACGACTATGACATTGGTCATAGTCGCAATTTCAATGTCACGGGTGGAGATGAGGCTACGATAAGTGTCCGGCGACTATGACATGCGATTGTGACATTGTCATTGTCGCCTGTCACAATCGGCTAATCGGTACCGCGGGGTGTTGGGGTTCGGCGAGAATGCCAGCGACAATGCCTTAATGGCAAAAGTCGCTGTGCAAGGTCGCCCGCGTGGTCTGAGTGTTTAAATTGGGGTCAGACCTGATTTCTCTCATTGCTAACCAAAATTTCATCTACAGATTGTGGGAGGGAACTTTTAGGGCGATTTTTGAGCCATTAAACACCTCCCTCGTTTACTCTAAACTATTTGGTTGGTAAACACATTTATTTGTCATCATACCTCATCCAAGATCATTTATTGAGGTGTTCCTAGCAAGATATTCATCCTACTCCACCAAGTCTACCATCTTCAACTTCTAGGGTTACTATTTTCTAGGTTTTACCCTAAAAACCTAGATTATGAGTTCTTAAACCTTTTTGTTAAACTAGATACCCATCATTTTATGTTCCTTGTCATTACCCTTGCATTTTCACATAATATTCCCTATTTGCAAACTTGTGTTTATTTATGTATAAGATTCATGAGTCCATTTATTATATGAAGGGTCGTCTTAAATGGTTGTTTGGGGTTCTTTAGCAATTTATAATTGTGAGAATTTATTCATGTCGACTAACTTTGAATTAATGGCTTATGTGAAGGATTTTGACCTAAATTGGGTAAGGGATATGCATGGTACCTAAATGATGAAGGGTTGTCTTGGTAATTTTCTATTGGACAAACAATCATGGAAATTGATAGATTTATAATTGTTTACACCTTATATGGAAAATGGGTATATTGCTGGGAGAAAATGTGTACATGCCTTATATGGAGATTTTACATGATGTGTTGACATATGGTCTAAAATGCTTACCTATGATTGGTATTGTGTATATTTAATGTGGACCAAAGTGCCTTAAGGCCTGTTCATAATATTGTTGGACGAACCAAGTGAGTAGACACTAGGAGGATATAGTCTTGGGTGCCACCGTGAGGGTATGCACCTAGATCTCCATCATTCGAGGTAATGCCATGGTTGTAGTCCTCGGATGTGTCGGGCCTTTTGGATGTCGCTCATGGTAGTTTGACATCAAGGTGTATGGACTCTTTGGGTGGAACTTGATTGGTGTTTTGGGTCTCCCCCATTGACTCCACATACGAGAATTCCTTGATAATTGTCACGTTTTTACTTCTTCTAATGAATTGTCATTATTATTATTTGTTCAAACTCACTAGGATTTTTGGTTTAACACTTGTTTGGTGTCGATGTGTATCTCAGGTTCTAGTGGCGTTAGCGTGAAGAAGGTTTAGCCAGAATTTAGAGTGAGCTTGGGGAAGAATTTTGGGACACCATTCTATAGAAGACTTTCATTTTTGGGAATTGCGGATAACACCCGAATTGTAATCTTGTTTCACATGAAATTAGATTATTAGTTTCTTATTTCCCATTTCTAGAATTATAACTTGTATTTAACAGGTGATTATTCTTTCCCCATTTTTGGGAGGCTCAATGCTTTGGCATTTTTATATATCACATTTCCATTTTCCGAAAATTTTTATATCCCTATTTTTAAGATGTTACAAGTTGGTATCAGAGTTTTAGTTTAATTGAACTAGGTATTGACCTTAGCATATCTAGACTTAAGTTATAAGCATTAGTAATAGGTTTTTCACCTTGGGGTAAGAGTCATAGGTTGAGAGAGTGTTAGGACTTACAGAATTACATGAATTAAGAGTTGTGATGATGGTAACAAGAATTCTTGTGTATAATCTGTTCATAATTTCACCTAGCTAATTCTATTATGAATGCGTTGTTATGTAAGCGTGCTTGAATTGCTATTATTAGGATGATTGATAAGTGTATTAGTACGTATCTTGAGTTTAACTCACTTACTTTTTTTCTCAGCCTCATTCTCGTACGTGTGTGGCAGATAATCATGGTAAATACTCGAAGGAGGCTACCAACCCCACGAGAGGGTAATGTGTAAGAGGAGTCTACTACTGACCAACCTAATGTGGTCATGACTGCAATGGGTCCTCCTATACCTCCTATATTGGGCGAAAGAGTTGCTCAAATCTCGCAAATTAACATTGTCGTTTCCAACCCAATCATCGAGGAGGTGATCCTCGAAACTCGAATCAAAGAAAACATGATTCAAGCCATGAACTCGGCCATGGCACAACAACAGGAATTCTTCATGAAGCTATTAGAGGATCGCGACGCTAGCCACCGATGACCCGAAACGGTGGCAAAGAATGTCGTGGTTGGGTCAGGAGGTGTGGCGAACATCGTTGGCACGAAAGAACAGGTAATTTTCCAAGACAAGAGAAGAGAGTAGGAATGCTAATACAAGACTTTTCTGGGTTGCAAGCCACACAAATTCGCAAGTACCACTGATCCCGTAAGTCGCATGTACTGGATCCATGAGATGGAAATGGCCTTCTAGGCTAGTGAGTGTGACGACTCTCAATGGGTCAAGTTCGCCTCTCACTTACTTAAGGGTGAGGCCCTAACTTGGTGGAATCTCAACCGATCCTCCCTTACTCCCGAAGTGTTGGCCAAACTCTCGTGGCCAACATTTAAGAAGAAGATTTTGGACAAGTATTGTATCGAGAGAGCCTTGGACAAAATTGAATAGGAATTCTGAAACGTGAAGAAGGGTAGCATGTCCGTCTTCTAACTACTCAAAGCAGTTTTTAGAGAAATTGAGCCTAGTGGAGCGCCTGGCTCCCGACGAGAATATGAAGATCAAATCTTATCAGTTGGGGTTGCCGGCCGAGATGAAGAGGGCGGTAAGGAATGCCAAGGTATCAACGTTGGAGGAGGCTATTGAACATTCATTCTTCATGGAGGATGACATTGCTCAAGGAAGGGAAGAGAGAGGTCAGGTTACTGAGAAGAGAAAGTGGGAAGGGCCGTCGGGGCCGGTACGTTAGTCTAAGCTATTTGTAGGAGGGAGGTTTGGAGACTCCCGTCGTGAATCGAGATGGTGCCACAAGAGCAATAGTAAACATTTTGGTCCATGCAACCTAAGACACATTCAGACCCCGTCGAGTGTGCTAAGTGTAGGAAGAAAGGCCATGCAATTCGAGATTGCCCTATCTGGGGGCCGGTATGCTTCGAATGCCGAGAACCGGGACACATAAAGAGGGAATGCTCGGGACTTATGAGTGGAAGCCATGGAAGTTCTTTTGGGTCGACGACAAGCACTGAGCAACCGCTAAAAGCACCGAGTCGAGCATTCCGGATAACCACCGAAGAGGCGAAGGAGACCGCCGTTGTTGTATCGGGTATATTACTAGTAAACTCCTTGCCCGCTCGTGTGTTATTTGATTTGGGTGCAACGTGCTCTTTTGTGTTAAGTATTTTCTGTAAGCAATTCGTCACTCTTATTAGTACCCTTCCCAATGCATTGGTTATAGAAGTTGCTAATGGGGATCAAGCGATAATTCGAGAGTGTTTTTATGACTACACACTAGAGATCGATGGGAAGTCCTTTGAGGTAAATTTACTACCTATAGCTATAGGTGGCTTTGATGTAGTCATAGGCATGGATTGGTTGATTAGGCATAATGCTGACATCTTTTGTTCCAAGAAGATGATACAAGTGCCTTTGTCGGGAGATGGTGTAGTCACTATCTATGGAGATAAAGGGAAGAGAAGTAATCCTATCATCTCGTCTCTTAAGGCACACAAATTCCTAGTGAAAGGGTATTCCTCGTTTCTAGCATACGTTGTTGATGCGAAGTTGGAGAAGAAATCTGTGGAGGATGTGAAGATTGTGCGAGACTACCCGGATGTCTTCCCAGAGGACCTACCCGGATTGCCGTCGGAACTACCCGAATTGTCGTCGGAACATCAGGTGGAGTTTTAAATCGACCTTACTCTGGGATCGGCTCCGATAGCCCGTGCTCCCTACCGTTTAGTGCCGACCGAGATGCAAGAGATGATGATGCTACTTCAAGAGCTTCTCGAGAAGGATTTCATTCGACCGAGCTCCTTACCTTGGGGAGCCCCAATTTTGTTTGTAAAGAAGAAAGACAGATCTATGAGGATGTGCATAGATTATCGGGAACTTAATAAGGTTACAGTGAAGAACAAGTACCCACTCCTGCGGATTGACAACCTCTTGGACCAACTTCAAGGCGCGGGATGTTTTTCCAAGATTGACCTTCGGTCTGGTTGCCATCAAATGAGAGTGAAGAAATATGATATTCCGAACACGGCCTTCCGAACGAGATATGGACATTACTAGTTTTTGGTGATGCCCTGCTATTTGACAAACGCTCCGGCGGTATTCATGGACTTGATGAGCCGTGTATGTTGTCCCTTCTCAGACAAGTCGGTGATTGTGTTCATTAATGGCATCTTAATCTACTCAAAAGACGAGGTCGAGAAAGGGAAGCATTTCCGGGAGGTGTTGGAAGTTCTCCGAAAGGAGAAATTGTTCACAAAATTCTCGAAATGCGAATTTTGGCTACAAGAAGTTCAATTCTTGGGCCATGTGGTGTCTAAAAATGGAGTGAAGGTGGACCCGACAAAGATTGAGGTGATGATGAGTTGGGAACCACCAACTAGTCCGACAGAAATCAGGAGCTTCTTGGGGTTGGCAGGTTATTATAGACGGTTTATTCAAGACTTCTAAAAGATTGCTTCGCCGCTCACTTCTTTAACAAAGAATAATGTCAAATTCCTCTGGACCGAGACGCAAGACCAAGCCTTTCAGACGCTTAAGAGGAAATTATGTGAAGCACCAATCCTATCCCTACACGAGGGATCGGATGACTTCGTGGTGTATAGAGACACTTCCAAGATGGCCTCGGGTGTGTGCTAATGCAATGAGGCAAGGTGATAGCTTATGCATCATGACAACTAGAGGACCATGAAAAGAACTATCTGACTCACGACTTAGAATTAGCGGCGGTGGTCTTTGTGTTGAAGTTGTGGAGACATTGCTTGTACGGGACGAAGTGCACTCTCTTTACTGATCACAAGAGTCTGAAGTATATATTCGACCAGAAAGAGCTAAATATGCGACAAAAGAGATGGCTCGGGTTGTTGAAGGATTACGATTGCGAGTTACTCTATCATCCCGGTAAAGCCACTTTAGTGGCGGATGCTTTAAGGCGAAGGATCCATGAAGGCGGTATCAAGCTAAACCTTAATAGGATTGACGTGGTGTCAAGTTTGTTGGGAAGCATCAAGTCGAGTCAGACGGAAGCACTTAGAGAAGAAAACTTCAAAGCCGAAGTTATGGTGAAGTAAAGAGAACTATTGTCGGAAGATAACCGTGGACTCAAACTCTTCCAAGGTCGAATTCGGGTGCCAAAACTTGGTGGGAACCATTAGATACTTCAAGAGGAAGCTCAAAAGTCCAAGTATTCTATTCATCCTGGTAGCACAAAGATGTATAGAATTTGAAATCAAATTATTGGTGGCCGGTGATGAAACTTGACGTGGCCAACTACGTGGAAAGGTGTGTCACATGCCTTCAGGTCAAGGCGGAACATCAAAAGTCATACAGAAGTTTGCAACCTTTGGCAATTCCCGAGTGGAAGTGGGATAACATCACCATGGACTTTGTGATAAAGCTACCGAAGACCTTGCAAGGCCATGATACTATTTGGGTCATCGCAGATCGTCTGACCAAGAGCGCGCACTTCCTCGCAATGCGAGAAACCTTGCCAATGGAGAAATTGGTCAAGCTTTATATCGACGAGGTGGTGTCAAGACATGGGGTGCGCAACCTATTGTATCTGATAGAGACAGTCGTTTTACATCCAACTTTTGGGCTAGTCTACAAAAAGAGTTGGGCACGAGAGTCAATCTGAGCACAACTTACCATCCTCAAACGGACGGGCAAAACGAGAGGACAATTCAGACCCTCGAGGATATGTTAAGGTCGTGTGTTATCAACTTTGGAGGGAGTTGGGACTCACATCTACCTTTGGTAGAATTCGCTTACAATAACAGTTACCATTCCAGTATTGGGATGGCGCCATTTGAGGCCTTGTATGGCCAGAAGTGCAAAACCCCAGTTTGTTGTCTAGAAGCAATTCGCCGGACCAGAAATTTTTCAAGAGACGGCGGACAAAAAAAAGGAGATTCGAGGTCATTTGAAGGCGGACCAAGATAGACAAAAGAGCTATGCGGACAAGAAAAGGAGACCAGTCGAATTTCAGGTGGGGGATCACGTTATGTTGAAACTATCCCCGTGGAAAGGGATTATCCGGTTTGGAAAGCTCAGGAAGCTTAGTCCCCATGTCCTTGGACCTTTTGTTATTTTAGAAAGGGTTAGACTCCAAGCTTGCCGGTTGGACCTACCACCGGAGATGGATGGAATACATCCTACCTTTCATGTATGTTACCTCCGTAAGTGTCTAGCCGAAGAGGAAAGCGTTATTCCGTTGACGGAAATTCAAGTGGACAACGGGAGTCGTTGTGTAGAATAACCGAAGGACATCTTAGAGATAATATTCTAAGATGCTCAAGTTTCAATGGAAAACCCCATCGTGGCGCCAATGTGATTTGGGAGTCGAAAGAGGACATGAAGAAGATGTATCCTCACTTGTTTAGTCAATAGTCTATTTCTGGGACAAAATCCCATTCTTTTATTTTCGTTTCCAGTCAACCCAAATTATAGTTGAACAATTGTTTGAGAACCCTCTCCCTTCAGTTGGCCGTCAGAACGACCGGCCATTAAATTTTCAGAAGCGGGTAGGGGCTAGGCGACAGTGACCGACGACAATGACAATGGTCATAGTCGTAATATCAAAGTCGCGGGTGGAGATGAGGCTACGGTACGTGTCCGGTGACTATGACACGCGATTATGACATTGGCATTGTCGCCTGTCACAATCGCCTAATCGGTGTCGTAGGGTGTTAGGCTTCGGCGAGATAGCCAGCAACAATGCCCTAATGGCAAAGTCACTGGGCAAGGTCGCCTGTGTGGTCTGAGTCTTTAAATAGGGGTCATACCTAATTTCTCTCATTGCTAACCAAAATTTCATCTACAGATCGTAGGAGGGAGCTTTTAGGGAGATTTTGGAGCCACCAAACACCTTCCTCATTTACTATAAACTATTTGGTTGGTAAGCACATTTATTGGTCATCAAACCTCATCCAAGATCATTTATTGAGGTATTCCTAGAAAGATCTTCATTCTTCTGCACCAAGTCTACCATCTTCAACTTCTAGGGTTACTATTTTCTAGATTTTACCCTAAAAACCTAGATTGTGAGTTCTTAAACCTTTTTGTTAAACTAGATACACATCATTTTATGTTCCTTGTTGTTACCCTTGCATTTTCACATAATATTCCCTATTTGCAAACTTGTGTTTATTTATGTATAAGATTCATGAGTCCATGTATTATATGAAGGGTCGTCTTAAATGGTTGTTTGGGGTTCTTTAGCAATTTATAATTGTGAGAATTTATTCATGTCGACTAACTTTGAATTAATGGCTTATGTGAAGGATTTTGACCAAAATTGGGTAAGGGATATGCATGGTACCTAAATGATCAAGGGTTGTCTTGGTAATTTTCTATTAGACAAACAATCATGGAAATTGATAGATTAAAAATGTTTACACCTTATATGGAAACATGGGATATTGGTGGGAGAAAATGTGTACAAGCCTTATATGGAGATTTTACATGATGTGTTGACATATGGTCTAAAATGCTTACCTATGATTGGTATTGTGTATATTTAATGTGGACCAAAGTGCCTTGAGGCCAGTTAATGGTATTGTTGGACGAACCAAGTGAGTAGACACTAGGAGGATATAGTCTTGGGTGCTACCGTGAGGGTGTGCACCTAGATCTCCGCCATTCGAGGTAATGTCATGGTTGTAGTCCTCGGATGTGCTGGGCCTTTTGGATGTCATTGTTAGCCCCAATTCTGATATGTAAAAGTATGGAAAATAATCTAAGTCCTTTTCCAGAGGACTTCTAGAGATAGACTTCAGAGAGCAAGTGTGCCTCTGAAGTACATACCAGAGATAGAGAAATTCAGTAGAAGAACATCAGAGATGGCTTCATCAGAGGTACCTACATCAAAGCTCTGAACACATTGTCTCTGAAGATCAAACTGAAGAATTCTACAAGTGTTCACACAAGAGCAGAAGACACGTCACTTGTGATAAGGTTTACCTTTCTAGATAAGTTACTGTTCAAACATGTCTTGAGCTTACCTTTTAGGTAAGACACTTTTCAAGCTTGGTTTTTGTGTCAATAAAGTACACTGTTCATTTTATGGTCCTATAAATAGGACCTGTATCCTAAAAAAATAAAGTAGCATAAAACTCGAAAATTTGGCAAAATGACGTTTGTATTTGGCATAAACCACCCAAGAATGGCAAATGTATAAGGCATTTACGAAAACCTGTGAACGGATATATTAAATCGACAACAAACTAATCTAAACATATACTATCTAGATTACATTGGTTGTCAACCCAAAATCACAATCAAAAGAAGGGACTTAATTAAGTGCCCAACGCCATAAAATAATCATCTCAAAAGTGCCTCAAGTTCATGCTCGTCACTCAAACCCTTGGCAGCCCACCGCTAAGGGAACCTGTTATACACATCATTTGAGAAAAAGTGTTAGGCTTAAAGCCTAGTGAGAACATACAGTTTATAATTTGAAGAAATATAGGCAATTGTAACAAAAGGAAATCTATTCAAGAAAGTTGAGTTTACAATTAAAATCTTTGCCACATATGGACTGCTCGGTCCAAAATTCATCTTGCGATGACAGGGGATACCCGTTTTACCAAGGATTGTAGTGGAACACCGAGTAAGCCACAATCCGAGTTATGAGCTAAATACTTGGAATCCATGGCCACGAACAACGTCGGTCCATACTAATATGTGGGGGAGGGCACCCGAGGAAACCAAGTCATACTCGTTCACTAGGACTACATTATGATCCATGGATAGTAACCGGTCCCACATAACCGTACCAAAGGGCCTCCGAGGATCAAATGTATCCATAGCTACAATGGGGAAAAACATCCCAAAATATAATCCGACTCAATACTTAGGGATCCACTAGTATTAGTCTAAACTTGTCACAATTTCATTTGTGACTAACCAAAGCTAAACATATAGCTTCCAATAACATCTATTTCCAAAAATACATTTCCAAGTTTAACTGCTGATAAGAATGAAAATCATAAAGTGAGATTATATACATTCCTTCGAGTAACTCACATAAATGTACAAGTAATACTCCATTTTACTTCATATATGATGGAACCCTTTCTTTTGATTGAAAATGATTGGGAACCCTAAAAATCTCCCAAAATATCAAGTTAGGTCAAAATGTGATAAACTTAAATCCAAAACCAAGGAGATTTGTAGGATTTCAAAATGTAAGTTTTGACATGTAGAAGGTTTAGTAAATGATAGTAGGGACTCACCAAGTGGGTTTTTGGAGAAAACCCAAACCCTAGCTTAAAACCTCTTTGGAGAAATTGACAATCGAGATGGCGACTTAGTGCCCAAAACTTGAACCCTTGGTTGATCTACCAAACTTCTTAGCAATAAATATGGATGGATTTGGGTTGGTGAAACCCTAACAACTAATGGTGGAAGTATAAATGCTTAAGAGAGAGGTTTGGAGAAGTTAGAAAGGAATTCAATGAGAAAAAGGGAAGGAGCCCGTATTTGGGTCTTCTGGGGAGCCTCGTGGCTTTGGTCGCGACCATGAGGCCGTGGCGTAGCCCGCAGGAGCCCAAAAGACTGAATTCTCCAGTAGGTTACGTGGCTTACACCGCGGCTTCCAAGCCATGGGGTATCGCGCGCAAGCTTCTACCAAAGAACTAAAACCCAAAATTAAACAATTCAAACTTGACTCAAAAGCACAGTGCTAACGACTAACGGTAAACACAAGGAAACTAAGACTAAACGAGAAACAAGATTAAAGTTTAACGATAGGATTATTACAACGAAAATTTGGGGCGTTACAGTGTGCACCTAGATCTCCGCCATTCAAGGTAATGTCATGGTTGTAGTCCTCGGATGTGCTGGGCCTTTTGGATGTCACTGTTAACCCTAATTCTTATATGTAAAATTATTGAAAATAATCTAAGTCCTTTTCTAGAGGACTTCCAAAGATTGACTTCAGAGAGCAAGCGTGCCTCTGAAGTACATACCAGAGATAGAGAAATTCAGTAGAAGAACATCAGAGATGGCTTCATCAGAGGTACCTACATCAAAGCTCTGAATACATTGTCTCTGAAGATCAAACTGAAGAATTCTACAAGTGTTGACACAAGAGCAGAAGACACGTCACTTAGTGATAAGGTTTTCCTTTCTAGATAGGTTACTGTTCAAGCATGTCTTGAGCTTACCTTTTAGGTAAGACACTGTTCAAGCATGGTTTTAGTGTCAAGAAAGTACACTGTTCATTTTATGGTCCTATAAATAGGACCTGTATCCCATTGCTCAAAGTGTGCTTTTCTTTACTAACTTGTAAAAGAATTATTTCTTTATATTGAAAAGTATTCAAGAAGATCTTGTAAGATTAAACCACCTTTTTAGGGGTTCTTAATAATCTACTTGTATTATCCAGTGAATATTTATTGTCCTCCTATTTTGGATATATCTTCTTATTATTGTGTGTGTGAATCTTGCTTTGATTTAAACATTATTTGCTTTCGCTGTTCTTATTTTTGTTATGTGTTTATATCATTGTAAAAAGACTAAATCTGGGATCAAACAATTGGTATCAGAGATTATTTGTTTTTCTTAAAAGAAACAAGATCATATATGTGTATTGGGATAGGTTTATGTCTTTTTTATTCAAGTTTTCATAATATGTGCATGTTCATATAAACTTCTGTTTATTCAAGAACTTCATATGCTCCAGGATTGAAAATCACTCACAGTACTTCACTTTGGTGAAAGATCTTCTTTCAAGCACCGTCTTTTCAAAACTTCATCTTCTTCTTTGCAAATATGGCAAACTCCAATATAAGTGCCATATATACAGCTGGATCTTTGACAAAACCTCCTACTCTTCTGAGGGATGAATATCCCTAATGGAAGATCAGGATGGTCAACTTTTTGGAAGGAATGGATAAAGATCTAATGAGATATGTCAATGAAGGACCTCACCAACCAATGCTTTTGGTACCTAGAGTTCCTGCTACTACAACTACATCTGAAATACATGCATTTTATGAAAAGAAAACTTCAAACTTCACTGAAGAAGAAACAAAAATGGTGGAAAATGATTGTAAAGTTGTTAGATTGTTGATAATGGCCATCCCTAATGATGTCTTCCAAGAAATAGATTCTTGTGTGACAGCAAAAGAAATTTGGGATCAGTTGTTAAATCAACTGGTAGGTGGCATTCAAACTAAGAAAAACAGAAGAACTCATTGCATTAATGAATACCATGATTTTAAAGCACAACTTGAAGAAACACTACACCAAACTTATTCTAGATTTAACATCTTGATAAATAATGCAAGAAGTTTGGAGTCTCAAAGTTTAAATGAAGAATGGTCACAACTGTCCATGTCAATTCAAGCAAATCAAAACCTTGAATCATGGTCATTAACTAACATTTATGGCACACTTGTTGCTCAAGAAAAGAATGTTGTCAAGCAAAAGACCAAGACCTGTTTAGGTGGACCTCTTGCATTAATGTCAAAGGAAAAAGGTGTTTCAAACGAATGTCATGATGTAGAATCCAAAAATTCAAAAGAGAAGTCTTCAAGAAAAGAAAATCCAAAAAGGCCATGCTTGCTGAAGATGACAAGCTCTCAGACTCAAACTCAGATGAAGATGAAGATATAAATGCTTTTGCTAAATCTCTTGCCTTGATAACTCATCAATTCAATAAGAAATTTGGCAAGAAAGTGTTTGAAGGAAGAAGAGATGATGAAGAAAGAAGAAGAAATCAAGAAAGAAGATTTCAGAAAGCTGAATATCATCAAGAACCCAGATCCACTCTGCATAGTGATCAAAAGGGTAGTCAATACAACCATCATGAAGTTGTTCCACAAACAAGACCTCATCAATCATTTCAACAGAAGTATCCTCAACCTCAGAGGTACTTCCAACCTCAACCCCAAAACACAAGCAGTTGTTGCTCTTCCAGCAAATCAAAATGATGGAAGATGCTTTAGATGTGGAAATCCATGCCACTTTTCTACAAACTGCAGAGTTAGACTGATCAAGGATCAGGACTATTACAAGAACAAATACAAGTACAATGTCAGAGAGAGGGTACTTGTAGCAGAAATGGAAGATTGGCTTTCAGACTCAACAACTGATGGAGAAGAAGAGCCAACCAACCTCTGTGTCATGGCAATGGCAGATGGAGGTCAGACTGATGGATCATCAGAGGACCACTCTGAAAAGGTAATTTCTCCATCTACTTCTGAAAGTGAAATTGAAATGGATGTACTTAAATTAACAGATGAATTTCAGAGCTTAAAGCAAAAACTCTTTGAGGAAAAAGAAAAGAGAAAACAAGTCACAAAAGACTTGATGTTTTACAAAAGAGAAAATGACCTTCTGGAATCAGAAAAGAAAGAAATTTTCAATGAAAAATCTGAGCTTGAAAAATCTCAGAGACTAAAAGAAAAATCTTTTTCCGATAAATACAGAGAGCTTTAGAAAGTTTTAAAGGCTAAAGAAGAAGGATGAGGATATCTTCGCTTCATGTCCTCTTCGGCTTCCTATGTCACATTGGTCCTACGATGATGCCTCCACTGCACCTTGACCATAGTGACCTCTTTGTGACGCAACTTCTTAGACTTCTTTTCTAAGATAGCGTTGGGTTCCTCGACACACCGGTTACCGTCGTCCACTCTTATCTCGGAAAGAGGAATGACACTTTCTTCCTCCGCCAAACACTTCTAAAGGTAACATTTATGGAACGTGTTATGGATTCTGCTCATCTCCGGCGGCAGTTCCAATTGGTAGGCTTGCAGGCCCACGCGCTTGAGCACCTTGAATGGTCCGAGGAAACGAGGACTCAACTTACCACATTTTCCGAACCGTATGATGCCCTTCCATGGCGACACTTTAAGCATCACTCGGTCGCCTACTTGGAATTCCATCGACCGTCTCTTCTTATCGGCATAGCTCTTCTGCCGATCTTGAGCTGCCTTCAAACGCTCTCAAATGCCTTTAACTTTATCGATCGTCTCTTGCACAATTTCTGGTCCGGCGAATTGCTTTTCTCCCACTTCCAACCAACACACAGGGGTTCAACACTTTCGCCCGTACAACGCCTCAAATGGTGCCATTCCGATACTCGAGTGGTAGCTATTGTTGTAAGCAAACTCCACCAAAGGTAGGTGAGAGTCCCAAGTACCCCCAAAATCGATGACACAAGACATTAGCATGTCTTCGAGCGTTTGGATTGTTCTCTCGCTTTGACCGTCGGTTTGCGGATGGTAAGCCATACTCAACTTCACTCGCGTACCAAGCTCCTTCTGAAAGCCATCCCAAAAGTTCGAAATGAACCGACTATCGCTAGCCGACACGATCAACAAAGGTACTCCATGCCTCGAGACCACTTCATCGATGTAGAGTTTTGCTAACTTGTCCATCGGTAAGGTTTCACGCATGGCCAAGAAGTGCGCGCTCTTAGTCAACCGATCTACTATTACCCAAATGGTATCGTGACCTCGAAGAGTTTTAGGCAACTTCGTCACGAAGTCCATGGTAATATGCTCCCACTTCCACTCGGGAATCTCTAAGGATTGCAGACTCCCATACGGTCGTTGATGTTCAACCTTTACTTGTAAGCACGTCACACAACGCTCCACGTAACGCTCCACATCAAGTTTCATTACCGGCCACCAATAATGCAACTTCAAGTCCCGATACATCTTTGTACTCCCCGAATGAATGGAATACTTGGGCTTGTGGGCATCCTCAAGAAGTAGTTCTCGATTACCCCCAACTTTGCGCACCCACACACGACCGTTGAACAGTTTCACCCCACGGTTATCTTCCGTTAAAAGCAACCGTTGCATGGTCATCACCTCATCCTTAAGATTTTCTTCCAACAATGCTTCTACTTGAGATGCCTTGATATTCTCAACAAGACTTGAAACTAACTCGATTCTCGAAAGGGTAGCCCGAATACTTCCACTATAGTCTTTCCGACTTAACGCATCGGCCACTACGTTAGCCTTACCGGGATTGTAAAGCAACTCACAATCGTAATCCTTGGGCAACTTGAGCCACCATATTTTCCTCATTTTTAGCTTTTTTTGATCAAAGACATACTTCAGGATCTTATGATCCGTGTAGAGTGTACATTTCGTGCCATAGAGGTAATCCCGCCACAGCTTCAAGGTGAACACCACCGCCGCTAACTCCAAATCGTGGGTAGGATAATTCTTTTCGTGGATTTTGAGTTGCCTCGAGGCGTACGCGGTCATCTTGCCTCTTTGCATCAACACACATCCTAATCCCATTTTTGAAGCGTCGCTATAGACCATGAAGTCCTCCGACCCTTCGGGTAGCGACAAAATTGGAGCTTCACACAATTTCCTTGGTAGAGTCCGGAATGCCTTCTCTTGCGCTTTAGTCCAAACGAACTTCACATTCTTCCGAGTTAACGCCGTCAAGGAAGAAGAAATTTTCGAAAAGTCTTGAATAAATCTCCGGTAATATCCCGCTAATCCCAAGAAACTTCGGATTTCGGACGGACTCTTGGGAGGCTCCCAATTCATCATAGATTCAATTTTGGAGGGGTCCACTTTCACTCCGTCTCGAGTGACAACGTGCCCCAAGAATTGCACCTCCTCGAGCCAAAAGTCGCACATGGAAAACTTGGCATACAATCGTTCTTTTCTCAAAAGTTCTAGAACTTCACGAAGATGTTGCTCGTGTTCTAACTCGCTCTTGGAGTATACGAGTATGTCATCAATGAATACGATGACCGACTTGTCAAGGAATGGTCGGCACACTCTATTCATCAAATCCATAAACAACGTTGGTGCGTTTGTTAGGCCAAACGACATTACAAGGAACTCGTAATGGTCGTAACGCGTTCTAAAGGCCGTCTTCGAGATGTCTTCTCCCCTCACCTTCACTTGGTGGTAGCCCGAACGTAGTTCGATCTTGGAAAAACACCCCGCTCCTTGGAGTTGATCGAACAGGTCGTCTATTCTCGGAAGCGGGTACTTGTTCTTCACTGTTGCCTTGTTCAACTCACGATAATCAATGCACATTCTCATTGTGCCATCCTTCTTCTTGACGAACAAGACCGGAGCTCCCCAAGGCGATAAGCTCGATCTTATGAAACCCTTTCTCCAAAAGCTCTTGGAGTTGAGCCATCATCTCTTGCATCTACGATGGCGCCAACCGGTAAGGGGCTCTAGAAATAAGAGTCTCTCCCGGCATGAGATCAATCCGAGACTCCACTTGACGATCGGGTGGTAACCCGGGCAAGTCGTCCGAAAATACATCGGGAAACTCCCGCACTATCTTCACATATTCCAGCTTTAACTTCTCGAGCTTGGCATCAATCACATAGGCTAGGAAGGATGAGCATCCTTTCACCAAGCATTTGCGCGCCTTAGCCATGGTAATGATTGCTACATCGCCTTTCCTCTTCTCATCATAGATCACAACGTCACCACAGGGATTGGGGTGTCGGATCAACTTCTTGGAACATACGATCTCGGCATCATTGCTCGCTAACCAATCCATGCCGACCACCATATCAAAACCTCCAATGACCATCCGCATCAAATCGATCGGGAATTATCTCCTTTCGATTCCAAGAGCACACTTCCTCAGAACATCACGAATTAGAACTTAACTACCATCTGCTATCTCTACCACTAACGCATTCTCTAGACTATTTGTGGGCATAGCAAGCTTTTGACGGAATAACTCAGATATAAAAGAGAAACTGGAACCTGAATCGAATAGTTCACGATCAGGTACGGAGTTTAGGAGAAACGTACCCTATACCACATCGGCAGATGCCTTGGCCTCACCGGCTGTCATCTGAAAAACTCGACCCGAAACTCTAGGTGGATTCTCCCTTTTCTCCGGCGCAATTCCCGACTTGAGCTTTGGGCAATCTCTCTTCATATGCCCCGGTGCCTTGCACTCGAAGCAGATAAACCCTCTGATCGAGCAATCTTTGGTGGCGTAATCAGCCTTCCCACACTTGCTGCAAGGTTGAGGAGTGGGGTTACAGTTGCCATGGTACTTGATATGACACTTCCGGCACCATCTAGCTTTTGATAACCACTGAAGTTTCGGTTTCTGACAAAAGGTCGGGTTCTCTTGGGAGGTACGGAATTGTTCTCCCACTTTCTCTTATCTACAGCCACGACAACTTTCTCCGTTTTACCCCTCCCGTAAACCTCTTCCATGAACAACGCCTCCTCGATCGTCTCACGAAGGTTAGAAGCCTTCAAGTTGCGGACCATAGACATCATGTCCGCCAGCAGACCCTTCAGATAGGCCTTTATCTTCTCCTTTTCAGTTGAGGCCACGTGCCCCACCAAACCCAGCTTCTCCAAAAATTGACGGGTGTACTCCCTCACCGTCAAGTTTCCTTTCTCAAACGACCAAAACTCCGCTTCGATTCGATCAATGTCCCTCTCACTGCAGTACTCCTCTAAAAGCTTCTTCCTAAACTCGGCCCACGATAGCTGAGCTAACACAGTAGAAGAGAGGGTGGCCTGAGTGACAGTCCACCATGAGAGTGCCATATCCGTGAGTAACTGAGAGCCGAATCTCACTTTCTGATCGTCCCCACACTCGGAGGAGCCGAAAGCCTGTTCAACCTCTTGGATCCATTTAACGCACGCAACCGGGTCTTCAGAACCCGAGAACTCTGGTGGTCCACAACCGAGAAAATATTTGTAGGAGAAATTCTTCCCACTTCTCGGAGCACCAACAACCCTGTGCTCTTCAGTTCTGATTTTGTTCCCAGTGCCTCCAGAACCAACCAACACATTCTCTTCCACTGCCTCGTGCCTTCTAAGGTTCGCATCCCAGTCTTCCATCATTTTTAGAAACGCCTCTTTCTACTTCTCCATAGCCGACGTTACCATCTGCATGACGCTGGCCATCATGTCAGCTTGAGGGTTTGCCTCTTGAAAAACTGGGTTGGTGGATGCCAATTCCACCTAGGCTCTTGTTCCACTTCCCTAGTGAATATCGATGGCATACCAGGAGGAACGACAGTCGGTGCCCTTACCACCGGGTTTCGCTCGGGCGAACTAACATCGCGAAGGTCTCCGTCGCTTAACTGACGACTATGAGTGTTCACCATAAAGGAATAATGGCTGCAACACAAGCACGAGAATGAGTAAGAGAGAGAGATAGAATAAAACACGAAGGAAAACGTACTACCATATTACCAATTGTCATAGTAACAGTATTCCCAACACACTCACGTAAAACATCCTCATAATAGCCATTGCTAAGTAAGATTATGAACATATAATACATAAGAGTTATCGTTACCATCGCTACAATGCTTGATAAACATAATTTCCGTCGACTCTAAGACTAACCCATCTTAGAAGTTCTACCCAAACTCACAATCAATACTTAACATACTAAGTCTAAGTATAGACATCTTACATTCATTCCTAGTTCACTTAAACTAGAGCTCTTATACCAACTTGTAACACCCTAAAAAAATAGAGTAGCATAAAATTCGAAAATTTGGCAAAATGACGTTTGTATTTGGCATAAACCACACAAGAAGAAAAAATGTATAAGGCATTTACGAAAACCTGTGAACGGATATATTAAATCGACAACAAACTAATCTAAACATACACTATCTAGATTACATTGGTTGTCAACACAAAATCACAATCAAAAGAAGGGACTTAATCAAATTCCCAACACCATAAACTAATCATCTCAAAAGTGCCTCAAGTCCATGCTCGTCACTCAAACCCTTGGGAACCCACCGCTAAGGGAACCTGTTATACACATCATTTTAGAAAAAGTGTTAGGCTTAAAGCCTAATCAGAACATACAGTTTATAATTTGAAGAAATATAGGCAATTGTAACAAAAGGAAATATTTTCAAGAAAGTTGAGTTTACAATTGAAATTTTTGCCACATATGGATTGTTCGATCCAAAATTCATCTTGCGATGACAAGGGATACCCGTTTTACCAAGGATTGTAGCGGAACACCGAGTAAGCCACAATCCGAGTTATGAGCTAAATACTTGGAATCCATGGCCACGAACAACGCCGGTCCGTACGAAGATGTGGGACAGGGCACCCGAGGAAACCAAGTCATATTCGTTCACTAGGACTACATTATGATCCATGGCTAGTAACCGGTCCCACATAACCGTACCAAAGGGCCTCCGAGGATCAAATGCATCCATAGCTACAATGGGGAAAACATCCCAAACTATAAGCCGACTCAATACCTAGAGATCCACTAGTAGTAGTCTAAACTTGTCACAATTTCATTTGTGACTAACCAAAGCTAAACATATAGCTTCCAAAAATACATTTCCAAGTTTAACTGCTGATAAGAATGAAAATCATAAAGTGAGATTATATACATTCCTTCGAGTAACTCACATAAATGTACAAGTAATACTCATTTTACTTCATATAAGATGGAACCCTTTGTTTTGATTGAATATGATTGGGAACCCTAAAAATCTCCCAAAATATCAAGTTAGGTCAAAATGTGATAAACTTAAATCCAAAACCAAGGAGATATGTAGGAGTTCAAAATTTAAGTTTTGACATGTATAAGGTTTAGTAAATTATAGTAGGGACTCACCAAGTGGGTTGTTGGAGAAAACCCAAACCCTAGATTAAAACCCGTTTGGAGAAGATGACAATGGAGATAGCGATTTAGTGCCCAAAACTTGAACCCTTGGTTGATCTACCCAACTTCTTAGAAATAAATATGGATGGATTTGGGTTGGTGAAACCCTAACAACTAATGATGGAAGTATAAATGCTTAAGAGAGAGGTTTGGAGAAGTTAGAAAGGAATTCAATGAGAAAAAGGGAAGGAGCCCGTATTTAGGCCTTCTGGGGAGCCTCGTGGCTTTGGTCGCGACCATGAGGCCGTGGCGTAGCCCGCAGGAGCCCAAAAGACTGAATTCTCCAGTAGGTTACGTGGCTTACACCGCGGCCTCTAAGCCATGGGGTATCCCGCGCAAGCTTCTACCAAAGAACTAAAACCCAAAATTAAACAATTCAAACTTGACTCAAAAGCATGGTGCTAACGACTAACGGTAAACACAAGGAAACTAAGACTAAACGAGAAACAAGATTAAAGTCTAACCATAGGATTATTACAACAAAAATTCAGGGCGTTACAGTGTGTACCTAGATCTCTGCCATTCGAGGTAATGTCATGGTTGTAGTCCTCGAATGTGCTAGTCCGGAGGACTTCCAGAGATAGACATCAGAGAGCAAGCCTGCCTCTGAAGTACATACCAGAGATAGAGAAATTCAGTAGAAGAACATCAGAGATGGCTTCATCAGAGGTACCTACATCAAAGCTCTGAAGACATTGTCTCTGAAGATCAAACTGAAGAATTCTACAAGTGTTGACACAAGAGCAGAAGACACGTCACTTAGTGATAAGGTTTTCCTTTCTAGATAGGTTACTGTTCAAGCATGTCTTGAGCTTACCTTTTAGGTAAGACACTGTTCAAGCATGGTTTTAGTGTCAAGAAAGTACACTGTTCATTTTATGGTCCTATAAATAGGACTTGTATCCCATTGCTCAAAGTGTGCTTTTCTTTACTAACTTGTAAAAGAATTATTTCTTTATACTGAAAAGTATTCAAGAAGATCTTGTAAGATTAAACCACCTTTTTAGGGGTTCTTGATAATTTACTTGTATTATCCAGTGAATATACATTGTTCTTATATTTTGGATATATCTTCTTATTATTGTGTGTGTGAATCTTGCTTTGATTTAAACATTATTGGCTTTCGTTGTTCTTATTTTTGTTATGTGTTTATATCATTGTTAAAAGACTAAATCGGGGATGCAACAATTGGTATCAGAGCTTATGTGTGCTCGGATAGATTTATGTATTTTTTATTCAAGTTTTTATAATTTGTGCATGTTCATATAAACTTCTCTTTATTCAAGAACTTCATATGCTCCAGGTTTTAAAATCACTCACAGTACTTCACTTTGGTGAAACATCTTCTTTCAAGCACCATCTTTTCAAAACTCCATCTTCTTCTTTTCTATATGACAAACTCCAGTATAAGTTCCATATATACAGCTGGATCTTTAACAAACCCTCCTACTCTACTGAGGGATGAATATCCCCAATGGAAGATCAGGATGGTCAACTTTTTGGAAGGAATGGATAAAGATCTAATGAGATATGTCATTGAAGGACCTCACTAACCAATGGTTTTGGTACCTAGTGTTCCTGCTACTGGAACTATAGCTAAAATACATGCATTTTATGAAAATAAAACTTCAAACTTCACTGAAGAAGAAACAAAAATGGTGGAAAATGATTGTAAAGTTGTTAGACTGTTGATAATGGCCGTCCCTAATGATATCTTCCAAGAACTAGATTCTTGTGTGACAACAAAAGAAATTTGGGATCAGTTGTTAAATCAACTGGTAGGTGGCATTCAAACTAAGAAAAACAGAAGAACTATTTGCATTAATGAATACCATGACTTTAAAGCACAACCTGAAGAAACACTACACCAAACTTATTCCAGATTTAACATCTTGATCAATAATGCAAGAAGTTTGGAGTCTCAAAGACTACATGAAGAATGGTCACAACTGTCCATGTCAATTCAAGCCAATCAAAACCTTGAATCATGGTCGTTAACAGACATTTATGGCACACTTGTTGCTCAAGAAAAGGAAGTTATGAAGCAAAAGACCAAGACCTCTTTAGGTGGACCTTTTGCATTAATGTCAAAGGAAAAAGGTGTTTCAAACGAATGTCAAGATGAAGAATCCAAAAATTCAAAAGAGAAGTCTTCAAGAAAAGAAATCCAAAAAGGCCATGTTTGCTGAAGATGACAAGCTCTCAGACTCAAACTCAGATGAAGATGAAGATATAAATGTTTTTGCTAAATCTCTTGCCTTGATAACTCATCAATTCAACAAGAAATTTGGCAAGAAAGTGTTTGAAGGAAGAAGAGATGATGAAGAAAGAAGAAGAAGAAATCAAGAAAGAAGATTTCAGAAAGCTGAATGTCATCAAGAACCTAGATCCACTCTGCATATTGATCAAAATGGTAGTCAATACAACCATCATGAAGTTGTTCAACAAACAAGACCTCATCAATCATTTCAACAGAAGTATCCTCAACCTCAGAGGTACTTCCAACCTCAACCCCAAAAGACAGAAGCAGTTGCTGCTCTTCCATCAAATCAAAATGATGGAAGATGCTTTAGATGTGGAAAGCCAGGCCACTTTTCTGCAAACTGTAGAGGTAGACTGATCAAGGATCGGTACTATTACAAGAACAAATACAAGTACAATGACAGAGAGAGGGTACTTGTAGCAGAAATGGAAGATTGGCTTTCAGACTCAACAAGTGATGGAGAAGAAGAGCCAACCAACCTCTGTGGCATGGCAATGGCGGTTGGAGGTCAGACTGATGGATCATCAGAGGACCACTCTGAAAAGGTAATTTCTCCATCTACTTCTGAAAGTGAACTTGAAATGGATGTACTTAAATTAACAGATGAATTTCAGAGCTTAAAGCAAAAACTCTTTGAGGAAAAAGAAAAGAGAAAACAAGTCACAAAAGACTTGATGTTTTACAAAATAGAAAATGACCTTCTGGAATCATAAAATAAAGAAATTTTCAATGAAAAATCTGAGCTTGAAAAATCTCACAAACTAAAAGAAAAATCTTTTTCTGATAAATACAGAGAGCTTGAGAAAGTTTTAAAGGCTAAAGAAGAAGAAGTTAAGAAATCAAAGTATGAAAGGCTCAACTCTGTGGATTTAATAAAAATTCCAAAAAGAAAGGGAAGTTTTACATCAATCTCTGGAAAGAAAAAAACTTCAGAATAAAAGCTATCAAGATGCACAAGATGTGCACATTAAGATCAATTCATAGATGGATACTCAGGGCTTAGGATTCAATGATTTAGATCCTTTCACTGGAAAGAAGAAAACATCATTATCTTCAACTTTCTGTATTGGAAAGGTCCAGAAGCCTGACTTTTTATCTCTGGAAAATTCTAATATCTTCAAAAGAGTTAAAACCTCAGAGGGATCAAAACTTAGAGCTCTCAATTTCAGAAACACTTCCTACTTTGAAACTAAAACAGGCTCAAAACCTATCTTACAATCAAAAGAAGAAACATCAAAAGACCATTTCTTAAAACCTCAAAGCAATGGTCCCAAAGAAATCTTTAGATTTGATTCTTTCATCACTAAAGAACCAGAGGTCTCTGAAGCAAGTACCTCTGAAGTCAAATCTCATAGCACACTTCATCTAGAAGCACCTTTGTACTCTCCAAAGATAGACGAAATTATCAAAACCACTTTTGAAGAGGAAATTAGAAGAGTTTACAAAGAAAATGTCATATCTGATTTTATAAAGAAATCTTGCATGAAAAATATAATCAAAGTTTCTAAACCCAGAGAAATTGTTAGAACTTCAGAGGTAGTCACCTCTGACATACTAAAAAGAGAATTTCTTGACTTTGACTCAGAGGTTGATAAACAAATCATTTTTACACCAGAGAAGGTCATTCATAAACAGACACAGACTATTGGTTTTGGAGTCTTAAACAAATATATTCCAATTCTTAAAGAAAAACCAAAAGTACCTATATGTCCTGATTTTCTTGACATGTGTCTAAAAGCAAAAACTTCTTTGGAACTGGAAAATGAGTTAAAGGAAAAAGTCAGGAGTAAAACTGAAACTTCACAATTCTATGCCTATAAACCAATCAAATTCTCCCCTGAACAAAAAGGAAAATGGCAAGAAACTAACCATTATGTTCCTGTTTGTGTAGTGAGTCAGAATGAAAAGAAGATGTTTTGGGCCAAGAAAAAGCAACTTCAAAAGAAGACCAAGAAGTATGAAGTAGTTAGAAAAAATTGTAATATTCCTAGTGCTAGTTCAGGAAAACCTCAAAAGAAACATGTACCCACTGTTTGTAACTCAATCAAAAGCTTTGCTCCAACTTCATCTTGTTCTATTAACTATAATTGCATCAATCTCATGATGAGATGGGTACCTAAAACTCTTTAATCTATCTTGCAGAAACAACATATGCCCATATGGTATTTAGATTCTGGATGCTCAAGGCATATGACTGGAGATAAGAAGTTGCTATCCTCTTTCAAAGAAAAATCTGGAGGAGTAATAACTTTTGGGGACAATATACAAGGTCAGATTAGAGATTATGGAGAGTTAACAAGAGGTAGTGTATCTGTTTCCAAGGTTGCTTATGTTGATGGACTCAAGCATAACTTAATCAGCATAAGTCAACTTTGAGACCATGGTTTTGATGTGAAATTTCAAGAAAAATATTGTTCATTACTTCACTCAAAAACAGGTCAAGAAATACTGAGAGCAGACAGATTAGGTAACTTGTATAGAATGAACTTTATCAAACATGTAGACATTGGTTCAGAGAATCTATGTCTGGTATCTCTTAACAATGAGGATGTCTGGATTTGGCATAAGAAGTTCTCCCGTCTAAACTTTTCATCACTTGATAAGTTAGTTAAACTTAATCTGGTTAAGGGACTACCACCTCTGAAGTCTAACAAAGACCATCTTTGTTCTGCATGTGAGATGGGAAAATTGAAAAGATCTTCCCACAAACCCAAAAGTGATAATAATTGTCCAAGACCTCTGCACATGCTTCATGTAGACCTCTGTGGTCCTAACTCTGTGCAAAGTCTGTCAGGCAAAAAGTATATTCTTATACTAATTGATGAATACTCAAGATATACTTGGATTGAATTCATGTCAGGATCGAATTCTCAACAAGAATTAATTCTCAGAAACAATATCAAAGAAGTTTGCGGAATAACACTTTGATATTCAATGAAACAGTAAATCAACACAGTAAATATGAATAACAAACTGTAAGCTTTTATTTGATGCTTTGAAGTTACAAGATTACACACTCAACCTCAATATTGATGAACAGGCTCACCAATACGAATTCTACTTCTCTAGAATTAGGATCTATGCCTTGAGGTTGTTTTTCTCTAAAAGAATGAAAACTTAAAAGTTAAAAGTTATATTCCTATTCTAAACAATACTATATATATATACTGAATACAAAGATAATTACAATGAATAAAATATCTTCAGTATATCTTCTATGTATATCTCTAAGCTTCCATGTATATCCTTTCATACGAATCTTCATCATATAAGCAGTATTAATCTTCAGCAGCATTAACTTCCTTCTAGCAGCATTAACTACTAAGCAGTACTAACCACTAGCAGTACTAACTAGCTAAGCAGTACTAACTTTGTTCAAGCAGTACTAACTTTGACTAGCAGTATTAATTAACACTAGCAGTAGTAACACTCAGCAGTACTAACCTTTATGTCTTCTAGCAGCATTAATATTGAACCAGCAGCATTAACCACACTTGATGAATTCTTCAGTTCCCAACAATCTCCCCCTAACTTGACTTTTAGGAAAAGAAGTCAAGTTCTTCAGATCTCTTTCAAGATGATTTCAACACCTCTGATTCAATTTCCCAAATTTGGATCTAGGCCCAAACTTTGATTTACAGTTCTTCTCACCACAATCTTGGCCATTTCTGAATCCTTTGTACAAACCAGTGTAGCTTTAAGCATCCCTTCTAACTTCTCCTTGCTATGCTCATATATTTTGTCCACTAAGTAGTATTCATGATAGCAATTGTCAATAGTAATCATGTATACTCCACAGTTTTCAAACAGTATCCATTTGTCAATCTTCTTGAATATGAACTCATGCATATGATCTTTAATCCTATGGTGCACTCTTGCAGGATCAAACATCATGCACAAGTATTCCAATGTCACTTTGAGAAGATTCTCTTCAGTACCTTTCAACACAGGTTCATAAAGTTTCATCCCAACTTTATATAGTTCTTCCATATCAGCTCTTGAGCAACTTCTGATGACTTTCCTCCATGTTGAATAAGCTTCAAATGAACCATCAGCTCTCTTGATTCTGAAGAAATTCTTTCCATTGTCTCTCAGAATATCCCAGAAGATGATCTCTGGAGCTTGCATAGAGATTGGAACAACTTTCAAAGGTTCCACTATTGTCATGTACGGATCCATACTTTCATCAGTTTGCTTAGTGACCTGCTCTGGACTCTGTACTGGCTCTGTTGGGGATGTGACTGAAGGTTCTGCTTCCTTTTCAGGTTCTTCCACCCTAGGCCTTTTCAACTGCCTTTTTGGAGCAATTGTTTTTACTCTTTTTCCAGACTTGGCTTCTCTACCAACATTTCCAGGTTCTTCCTTCTTCTCTTCTGCTTCTTCTTTGGAAGGTGTGGTTTTCTCAGGGAATGGTTGTTGGATGTTGAGATCATGTCTCTCTTTCATCCTTCTTTCTGCTTCTTCCCTTTGAGAGGAATCCCCTTGGAGCTTTGTCATTTCCTTCCTGTATAGCTCTTCAACCTGAGAGTATGCCATATGAGTAAACATCTCCCCCTTAACACCAATTGCACCTTTCAGGAAGTTTATCATCTTTCTTCTTTCCTGATTGGCCAAAAAGGTCTTGGAGGGTTGTCTTTTCTGCTTTTTGAATGGCATTCTTTTTACTTGTACTTGCTTGGCCTGAGCTGCTGTTTTCATGCCCTTCTGATACTCTTCATTTAGTTTTCTGGCCATATTCAGTGCAAGCTCTCTATCCTTCTCAGATTGAAGTTGTTCCTCCCTTTCCATTTCTGCCTGAAGCTGCTTTGCCACTTCTTCATCCAGTTCTATCTGAATTTTCTTCTTTGCAGGTTGTTCAGGTTCAATCATCTTAGCCTTACCCTTTGTATCCTTCAACCCTGCCTCACTTCTTTCTTGTGTCTTCTTTTCAAGGTCTCCTTCATTGATGACCACTCCCTTAGCCTTTTGAGTAGCCTTAGGAGTGTCATTCTTTGCTTTTACTAAGGTTTCAGCTATTTCCAATTCTTCAACAGATAGCCCTGTTGCTGCTTGAACATTATCTGTTTCTACTTCTTGTGCTTCTGTTTCTGCAGCTTTCTCCCCCTTAACATCAAATCCCATCTCAGAAATACTTTCTTTTTCTGCTTCAGCCTCTGAATTCTCCCCCTTGTTGAAATCATCTTCAACACTTGTCCTCCTCTTTAGCACAAACTGCTTCCTTCTCCTTTTCTGTAACAATCTTGTCACCATTTTCTTCAGTTTGGTGATCTGAACTTGTTGAGATAGAATAATCAGCTTCATCTCCACTAATTCTTTTCCTTGCTTGATGACATCCTGGTTAATGTTTCCCATGGTCTCCATCAAATAATCATAGTTATATCTGTCCTCACCTTCTCCAGGAGTGTTACCCCCTATTGAAGGATCATTGGATCTTTTATTAGTAGATGTCTTCTGCCTAGCAGAAACACTATCCACCCCTGTGGTTTCTTGGCACCAGGGTCCTTCAAATGATTGCTCATTCAAAGTTGCCATGGGGGAGGTCTTATTGATGTTACCACTTTCCTCCTCTGTGCTAGCAGGAGTAGTGGCAGCCTCATCACCCATATGCTCTACCTCCTCCTCAGAGAGCACCTCCTTTGGGTTGGGAGACACCCTTGTGGTTTCCCTTTGGATATTCTCTAGGGGAGAATTCTCCCTTAGAGGGCTTAAAGGCTGAGTAGGTGATGGTACAAGAAGGGAAGGAGCCTTCTTTACCTGTTTTCTTTGATAAGTTTGGGTAATTGGAGAAGTGGGCTTATTTAGTAGGGACGGTGGGATAGATATAGAGTGGGAAGGTTGGGCTTGGCTCGCAGTGGATTGATCTAATGGGGGCCTTGACCCTGCTGCCATACCTTCATTGGGTTGGGACACCACCATCATTGTAGAGAACAATGGGGTGTCAACTCCTTCAGAGTCCCCAGCAGATCTTCTCATATTTGAGAAAACCTTGCCTTTGGGGGGTTTTGGTACATAAATTCCATCAGAATGAGGAATATCCGTCAATTCATGGTTGATAACTGCTTGAACAAACCTGGGATACATATAAAAGCTCTTTTTGTTTCCCATGTTTGAGACAAGATCATTGAAAATCATTTGTGAAAAATTGTACCTTCTGGAAGTGGCCAAACAGACCAAAGCATAAGCAATGGTACTGCTGAACTCACTCCATCCAGTAGTCTTTTTAGAAATGCAGTGCATCAAGGTATGAACAAGAAAACGCCATTGGGGTGAAAATTTAGCTTTTGAGAACTTAAAAATACCCAGTGGGCCTCCATACCCCATTCTTGTCAGAGTAGAAAACAGTTCATCATTAGGGATAGAAGTTATACCAGAGGCATCGTCTAGACGTAGACTGATGCGAACTATCTCTTCAGTAACTGTCAATGGATTGCCACATACTGTCGTCTTGATCATTCGCACACCATCCTCATTAACAATGGTGGCATGTGCCCAGAATTGCCTCTGATGCTCTATAAAGATAGTTGGAGACATAGTGAGAGCATGGGTAATGTGACTAGTCTTCAGAAAGTCGACTATCTGATGAAAGCCATCTGCTTGTTTTGGCTTTTGGAGCATTGCGATTTCATTGTGCTCGTCAATAAACGCCATTGATGCCATTTATCTTAGTGAAAACTTGCCTGAAAACTTCGAACTTGAGAGAGAAAGGGTTTAGAGCGCAAGTGAATAGTATGCAAAGAGTCGTTATAAGATTTTAGGCGGGCAAAGAGTATTTATAGTATTCGGAATAGAAGCAGTATTAACCTATAGCAGTATTAACTACTAGCAGTATTAACTGCGAGCAGTAGTAACTAACTAGCAGTATTAACTACTAGCAGTATTAACTAACTAGCAGTATTAACTACTAGCAGTATTAACTACTAGCAGTATTAACTGCGAGCAGTAGTTAGCAGTATTAACTACTAGCAGTATTAACTGCGAGCAGTATTAACTAACTAGCAGTATTAACTACTAGCAGTATTAACTGCGAGCAGTAGTAACTAACTAGCAGTATTAACTACTAGCAGTATTAACTGCGAGCAGTATTAACTAACTAGCAGTATTAACTACTAGCAGTATTAACTGAAAGCAGTATTAACTACTCTTGTTCCTTTTAAGCTTGCTAATCACTGAGAACTGCTATGCATGTCCTGAAAAAGAAGATTAGTAACACCAAGAATAACAAAATACAGGTATAAAACCACTTTTTGAGAAGAAGATTATTCAGAGTTTATCATTCCCACACTTGTTACCAAGAAAGTGAATCTACCCACATCAAAAGCTTTAGTGAATAAATCAGCAAACTGATTATCAGTGTGAACTTTGACAACTTGAATAAGTTTCTTTTCATTACAATCTCTTATAAAGTGATACCTGATTTCAATGTGCTTTGTCTTTGAGTGCTTGACTGGATTATTTACAATGCTGATAGCACTGCTGTTGTCAATAAAGATTGGAGTGTGTAGAAAGGTTACCCCATAATCCAACATTTGATTCTGAATCCATAAGACTTGAGAACAGCAACTTGCAGCTGCTATGTACTCTGCCTCTGTTGTAGATGTGGATACTGTGGTTTGTTTCTTGCACTGCCATGAGACTAGTCTTGCACCCAAAAACTGACATCCTCCAGAAGTAGATTTTCTGTCCAAGTTTGCCCCACCTAGATCACTATCTGAGTATGCTATTAGGTCAAAAGGTGAGTTATGAGGATACCAAAGTCCCAATCTGGGTTGCCCTTTGAGATATCTGAATATCCTCTTAACAGCTTGAAAGTGAGATTGCTTTGGCCTAACTTGAAATCTTGCACATACACAGACTGGAAACATAATATCTGGCCTTGATGCTGTGAGATACATGAGAGAGCCAATCATGGATCTATAATGATGCACATCCATATCCTCCCCCTCAAGATCTGTTGTGATCTGCTTGTGTGTTTCCATAGGTGTGCTGGCAGGTTTTGAGTCTGAGAAACCAAACTTGGTTAGAATATCCTGCACATACTTGGATTGACATATGAAAATGCCATCTGACTTCTGTAGAACTTGAAGTCCAAGGAAGAAAGTAAGCTCCCCCATGGAACTCATTTTGAACCTTTGATGCATTAAATCCTCAAACTCCTTGCACATGTTGTTTCTTGTAGAACCAAAAATAATGTCATCAACATATATTTGGACCAGCAAGATATCCTTCTTCTTTCTTTTGATAAATAGAGTCTTATCAATGACTCCTCTTTCAAAGTCATTTTCCAAGAGATAGGATGACAGGGTGTCATACCATGCTCTTGGGGCTTGATGTAGTCCATAAAGTGCTTTCTTTAATTTGTATACTCTGTCTGGATAGCTTGGGTTTTCAAACCCTGGTGGTTGACAGACATATACTTCTTCTTCAATTGACCCATAGAGAAAAGCACTTTTTACATCCATTTGGTAGACTTTGAAGTTCATGTAAGAAGCATAGGCTAGGAATAGTCTGATTGCTTCTATCCTAGCTACAGGTGCAAAAACTTCTTCATAATCTATGCCCTCTTCTTGAGTATAGCCTTGAGCCACCAGCCTTGCTTTGTTTCTTATAACAATACCTCTTTCATCTCTCTTGTTTCTGAAGATCCATTTTGTGCCAATTGCTCTGTGACCTTTAGGAAGGTCTACTAGATCCCACACATCTTGTAGCTTGAACTGTAACAATTCTTCTTGCATTGCTTCTATCCAGCTAGATTCTTTCATAGCATCATGTGCCTTTTTAGGCTCAAGCTGGGATAGGAAACAAGAAAGCACCGTATGCTGTTGATCTTGCATTTCCTGAAGTCTGCTTTGATGTCTAGTCATCATAGGAGAAGAGATATCTCCTATTATCAACTGTGGAGGATGATTCTTCTGAACTCTGGTGTTGTGACTAGGTTCTTCATTTAATCCAACCTCAAGATTAGACTCATGCAACTCATCTGAAGTATTTTCAGGTGCTACTTCATTGTTTTCTTGAGTCTCCTCATCTCTAGTGTCTTTTTCAATCTGACTTGATTCAGAAAATGATTCCTTTTCACAGTCTTCAACTGAATTTACTGTGGGTATGGGAAAAATCACAGATTTAGATATATTTTCTTGAACTTGTGTGATCTCTGATTCTCCACCACCTGTTCCTGTATACTCATTACTGAAACCAAAAGAGTTAGTTAGTGAATCAATGTCAAATAGCCACTGAGGTCCAGACGCAACAGGATTTGGTGTGTTCTCATTGCATTTGACATTGTCACTTTCTTCAATTATTCTAGAAGAAGAGTTAAAAACTCTGTAGGCCTTACTCTGAGATGAATATCCAACAAGAAATCCATCATCTGCTTTGCTATCAAATTTACCTAAGTGAGATTTGGTATTTAGAATTGTACAAGGACACCCAAAAGGTTTAAAGAAACCAATAAAAGGTTTTCTTTTATTTAAAAGCTCATATGGGGTCTTGTTCTTTTGCTTGACTATTAGAACTCTGTTTTGGACATAACAAGCAGTATTAACTGCTTCAGCCCAGAAGGTAATTGGCAATTTTGAATCAGCCAACAGAGATCTAGCAGCCTCTATTAGTGTCCTATTTCTCCTTTCAGCAACACCATTCTGTTGAGGAGTCCTAGGAGCACTATATTGTCTCTCAATACCTTTCTCTTCACAAAAGGTGTTTAGATCATGATTTTTAAACTCAGTTCCATTATCTGATCTAATGACTTTTACTCTTTGATTAGTTTGGTTTTCAATTCTTAGAATAAAGGATTTGATAAGACCACTTGTTTCATCCTTAGTCCTTAGAAAATATACCCAAGTAAATCTGGAGTAATCATCAACAATAACCAAGCAGTAAGATTTCTTGCCTATACTCATAACATTTGTAGGACCAAACAGATCCATATGCAATAACTGGAGATAAGAAGAAACAGAATTTAACTCTTTGGTCTTATGAGAAGTTTTGTGTTGTTTGCCTTTAAGACAAGCAACACAATGATCATCACATGAAAAGACTTTTGAAGGTAAACCTTTTACAAGGTTATTTTTAACAAGATTGTTCATAGTCTTGAAATTCATGTGACACATCCTTCTGTGCCAAAGGGAGGATTCATCTATAGAAGCTTTTGAAACAAGACAATTTAAAGATGAATCACTATCAACATTGTCCAAATCAAGACAGTAAACATTGTCCTTCCTTGGAGTTCTAAGTAGTATCATGCTTTCATCAACTACCTTGAACCCTGGAGCAAGAATCATACACTCAGTATTAGTAAATAATATACTATGTTGTTTGTCACAAACCTGTGATACACTTAACAGGTTGTACTTTAATTGATCAACATAGTAGACATCCTCAAATGTCATCTTACCTTTGGTGACATTACCTTTTCCACTTATCTTACCACCAGTAAGATTGTCTCCAAATGCAACATGTCCTCCATTAATTTGCTTGAAATCCTGAAGGCATGACATGTTGCCAGTCATGTGCCTAGAGCAACCACTATCAACATGCCATATGCTCTTTCCCTTGAGCTGTTGGTTGCCCTGCACATTAAATAAATCAATTAGTGTGATTGGGGACCCAAGCCAAAGTGATCTTGGGTCTTCCTTTCTCATCAAAGTATTTACATTCCTTTTTAATGAGGTTTTTAAACTCAGAGCACTCTTTATTAGAGTACTTTGTCAATATGATTGGCTTAGCAGAATCAACACTAGAAGCAGTACTAACCTTAGAAGTACTAACAGAGTTAGCAGTACTAACAGGTTTAGCAGTACTAACCTTGTTAGCAGCATTAACATTGTTAGCAGCATTAACATTGTTAGCAGTAGTATTACTTCTAGCAGCACTATCATTGTCAGCAGCACTATTTGTGGTAGCAGTACTAACAGTTTTAGTGCTTTTAGGAATCCACATATTGACACTTTCTTTAACAGAATACTTTTTCTTCATGTGGCTTTTAGTTTTAACAGTTTTCTTAGCCACATGGTTCTTTTCAATTTTCTTATAACCAAAGGGTTTTTGCATGGATCTTTGGAAATTCATTCTTTGGTTCATAGGATTGAAATAACAGGATTTTGCAAGATGATTCAATTTGCCACAGATAAAACAAGGTTTTGGTCTATTGATTTTACTCAGATCAACCCCTTGTTTATGTGCCCATTGATTATTCCAGTTTCTTTGATTTCCCCTCTTTTTGTCCTGTTTTTGGGGCTCATTTTTCTTACAAGCACACTGTTTGCAAGGACCTGGATTCACAACTGTGGTCTGTTTATAATGGACCTTACCAGACTTTTCCTCTGTCTTCTCTATGTTCTTGGATTTGATCCAAGCCCTTCCACAATCCTCATTGGTGATAATGTTGTTTTCTATAGAAATCTCACCACTCACCTTGTTCTCCTTACTCTTGCCAACCTCTTTCTCAGTCTTATCCTCAACAATTACCTCATCTAAGGGATCTATTTCAGTGGCTCCCTCAGGCAAGTCCTTCCTATCTTTGGTGTCTAACAGGTCTGAAGTAGGAGAAATGTAATTGTTGTTATATGGTGGAGGTGTAGCATTATACCCAATTCCTCTTCTCAACTTATCATGAATCTGATTTTGCAGTAAGGAGTCCATTGCTTTAGAAGCATTGGAAAACTTTTCTACATCAAGCTTAACCTTGGTTAACTCCTCTTTCAGTTTTTCACTCTCCTCTTTAGATTTGGTCAGTTTAAGTTCTAAATCCTTTTTCTCCCACTGCCAGTAATTGGTGTCATATGAGTGTTGAAGTTCATTGGCTTGAAAACCTTTGATCTGATCTTCAAATCTCTCTACAATCCTTATATAGTCTTTGATATCTTTTTCTAATCTCTTAAGGTCATCACTCATCTTCTGATTGTGATCCCTGTACCTTTTAACAGTGTCTATGCAAGTTTTAGAGCAGAGATTAGAACTTACCTCGGATGGGAGATCAGATACTTTAGCCATAAGAGCTTGATTCTGAATAGCTTCTTCTGCTTGATCACTCCAATCAAACCCCATTCCTTGTTGAGAAACAAGGGCTTGAGCAGAGTTTCTGTTGTTATTGAAGCTTCCAGATTGAGTTTGTTGGTGATTGTTGTGAGACACTTCACTTCTGCATTTTCTAGCAAAGTGTCCCTTCAGATGGCATTTGTAGCATTCCACCTTTGATTTATCAAACCCTGCTCCATCTTCTTTTCTTTGGGAGAAGTTGTTTCTCCCAGTCCTCTTTATAAACTTCTTAACCCTCATGGAGAGCATGGCCATCTGCCATTTAATATCCATCTCTTCCAGATCATCTGGATGAAGTTGTTCTAAGTCATCATTAATCAAAGAGGAATTTCCATGATTGGAAAGAAAAGCTTCAAACACAGAATCAGTGCCTTTATCTTGATTTGTTCCAGTAGCAGCATTAACTGATTCAGGGTTAGCAGTAGAATCAATTGATGCTGATAAGAGTGCAGCATTATGAATATATCCAGAAGGCTTCTTCTTTGCCTCCACCTCAGCTTCAAATACTCTAAGATCATTGTACAGATCATCAAGTTCTTTTTCTTCCAACTGATCATTTTGTCTGAATGACACAGTGTACATGGTCCATTCATCTCTAAGGGACCTTAAGAACTTTCTGTTCACATCATCTTGATCAATCTGTACTCCCATAGTAGCTAGTTCACCAATTAGTTTATTAAACCTGTCAAAAGTTTGAGTCATTGACTCATTCTTAGTAGAGATGAAGTTTTCATACTGTTGTTTTAAGATTGCCTTTTGATTTCTCTTGGTACTTTTAGTACCTGAGAATCTCTTCTCTAGAGCATTCCAGAGCATCTGTGCATCAGTACAATTGCAGAATTGGTGTTGATACTCATTTGGAATGGCCAAGAGCAGTGTGCTCAAGGCTTTCATCTCTATCTGCCTTGTCTTCCTGTCTGCATCTGTCTTTGGAGGGGTTCTTTTGCCATCTTCACCAATCTTTCCTGCATCAGATGGGTCATTCTCAATGATGTCCCACATAGAGTAATCTGTGAGGAGAATATATTGCTTGATTCTGATTTTCCACATGTCAAATTCATTGGATCTGAGCATTGGAACTTTTGATACCAAAGTACTGCTTGATTCTGTAAGATTTTCCATGATGAATAGTTTGTTTCCGAGAAATCAGGCTCTGATACCACTTGTCAGGATCGAATTCTCAACAAGAATTAATTCTCAGAAACAATATCAAAGAAGTTTGCGGAATAACACTTTGATATTCAATGAAACAGTAAATCAACACAGTAAATATGAATAACAAACTGTAAGCTTTTATTTGATGCTTTGAAGTTACAAGATTACACACTCAACCTCAATATTGATGAACAGGCTCACCAATACGAATTCTACTTCTCTAGAATTAGGATCTATGCCTTGAGGTTGTTTTTCTCTAAAAGAATGAAAACTTAAAAGTTAAAAGTCATATTCCTATTCTAAACAATACTATATATATATACTGAATACAAAGATAATTACAATGAATAAAATATCTTCAGTATATCTTCTATGTATATCTCTAAGCTTTCATGTATATCCTTTCATACGAATCTTCATCATATAAGCAGTATTAATCTTCAGCAGCATTAACTTCCTTCTAGCAGCATTAACTACTAAGCAGTACTAACCACTAGCAGTACTAACTAGCTAAGCAGTACTAACTTTGTTCAAGCAGTACTAACTTTGACTAGCAGTATTAATTAACACTAGCAGTAGTAACACTCAGCAGTACTAACCTTTATGTCTTCTAGCAGCATTAATATTGAACCAGCAGCATTAACCACACTTGATGAATTCTTCAGTTCCCAACAATTCATCATAGTCAAATCTGATGTTCCTACTATTCTGATCAATTTGTTAAGAAGATTACAGGTTTTGTTTAACAACAAAGTTAAAAAGCTGAGAAGTGACAATGGAACAGAGTTCAGAAATGCCAAGATTAACTCTTATCTTTCAGAAGAAGGCATAACTCCTAACTTCTCTGCAGTAAGGACACCTCAACAAAATGGTGTTGTTGAGAGTAAAAACAAAACACTTGTTGAAGCTGCAAGAACAATGCTTGCAGGATCTGATCTTCCAACCAACTTTTGGGCAGAAGCAGTCTCAACTGCATGCTTTACCCAAAACAGAGCCATAATTGTCAAAAGATTCAAGAAAACAGCATATGAACTCATTAACAACAGAAAACCAAATTTCAATTATTTTCATATTTTTGGGTGCAGGTGTTACTTCTTGAATGACAGAGATCATGTTGGTAAGTTTGATAAGAAGGCAGATGAAGGTAAATTCATTGGTTATCTTTAACCTCAAAATCCTTCAGAGTGTTCAATCTCAAAACCAGAACTATCCAAGAGAGTATAAATGTCTCTTTTGATGAGACCAGAAGCTCTGACATTCAGAAAGATCAATTCACAACAAAGAATGTCTATAAATTATCACAACTCAAAGAGTCTGAACTAAGCAAAATCTTTGAAGACTTCTTTAATGATGATGATAACTTTGAATTCATACTCAGTGACATTCACAGAGTATCATCAGAGGATCCACAGACTAGAGGTACAATTCTTATTGGTCCCTCTGATAACACACCTTCTACTTCACTCAATACAGGTCCAAGTGAAGCATCAAGACCAATTGATGTAGATCAAGAATCTTCAGAAGCTGAAGGTGAACCAGAGACATCTGAAGAAACTCTAGAGCCACAATCACCATCTCTAGAGATATCCTCAGAGCCTTTGAACAACACTACAGAGATGTCACCATCTGTCTTCTCTGAAGCTCAAACTCCACCCAACATTCATGCTCCCATGACAAGATAGACCAAAGATCACTCCAATGATCAGATCATAGGATCACCTTCAGATGGTATCAAAACCAGATATGCCACAATCAATGAATGTTATTTTGTAAAAAAATTTAGCATCATTAAGCCAAAGAAGGTAAATGAAGCTCTTGAAGATCCTAATTGGATCAATGCCATGAAGGATGAGCTTCAAGAGTTTGAAAAAAATAAAGTCTGGACCCTGGTTCCCCTTCCCGAAGGAAATTTGCAATTGGAACCAAATGGGATTTTAGAAACAAAAAGGATAAAGATGGCATAATCATCAGAAACAAAGCTAGACTGGTTGCTAAGGGATATGGCCAAGAAGAAGGCATTGATTATGATGAAACCTTTGCACCTGTGGCTAGGCTAGAAGCAATCATAATCTTCTTAGCCTATGTTGCACACAAAGGGTTCAGAATGTATCAAATGAATGTTAAATCTGATTTTCTTAATGGCAAACTTAATGAAGAAGTATATGTCCAGCAACCACCTGGATTTGAGAGTGAAAAGTTTCCAAACCATGTTTATCATCTTGATAAAGCTCTGTATGGCCTTAAACAAGCTCCCAGAGCACGGTATGCAACTCTGTCCTCTTTTCTGATTGAAAATGGATTTGAAAAAGGAACAATTGATACCACACAGTTCATCAAAAGATATAAAAATGAACTACTGCTAGTACAAATATATGTTGATGATATTGTCTTTGGTTCTACAAACCAAAAGTATTGTGATAAGTTTTTTGAGTTGATGAAGAGTGAATTCGAAATGAGTCTAATGGGAGAATTAACTTTCTTTCTAGGACTTCAAGTGAAACAAACATCAGAGGGCATTTTTATAAATCAAGCCAAATATGCCTCTGATATTTTGAAAAGGTACAAACTCCATGATTCAACTCCTATGAAAACTTCTATTGCCACCGGAGTCAAACTTGACTATGATCCTTCAGGAAAATCTGTGGATGTTAAAACCTACAGAGGAATGATAGGTTCACTTTTATACTTAACTGCAAGTAGGCTTGATATAATGTTTGCAACATGTCTCTGTGCTAGATATCAAGCCAATCCAAAGGAATCTCACTTATTTGCAGTCAAGAGAGTGTTTAGATACCTCAGAGGCACACCATCTCTTGGTCTCTGGTATCCAAAACTCTCTGGTTTTGAAATAACAACCTACACAGATGCAGATCATGCAGGATGCAAGTTAGATAGAAAAAGTACCTCTGGATGTTGTCAACTTTTTGGAAATAAACTAGTGAGTTGGTCATCTATAAAGCAAAATTGTGTATCAACTTCTACAATAGAGGCAGAATATGTTGCTACTGCTAGTTGTTGTTCACAAGTCATTTGGATGAGGACTCAACTCAGAGACTATGGTCTTCAGTTTGACAGAATTCCCATTCTTTGTGACTCCAGAAGTGTTATTGCCATCTATGCTAATCCAGTGCAGCATTCAAGGACAAAGCACATTGATGTCAGTTATCATTTCCTTAAAGAACATGTTGAAAAGGGTACAATTGAGATGTATTTTGTCCCAACTTATCTGCAACTTGATGATATTTTCACAAAAGCTTTAGATGAACGAAGGTTCAATTTCTTGATTAGCAAGTTGGGCATGCTAAATATGTCTACTTAATTTCAAAATCCTTCAGAATCTCTGATACTTTCTTCAGAGCTTCTGACATCTTACTGTAGCATATTTTAAGAAATCAGAGCCTCTGACCTTCCAGAGCATGTTAAAAATCATTTCAATTTGTACACCAAAGCATAAATCAAATGGGAGCAAAGAAAAGAACCCATCATTTGTCAAGGGGGAGCTAAAGAATGATGGATTGTCATCAAACCAAGTTTCAGAGCCTTTTGCTCTTCATATCAGAGCCTCTGATCTTATCTCTGATACTTACATCAGAGTCTCTGATCATTTTATCAGAAGATCATTTCAGAAGGAAATGTATGTTTCTCATTCTCATATATTACCTTATCTATTTCTGAAAATCAAACTTGATTCTTTCAAAGAAACACATCTAAGAGACTATTGATTGGTCTCTGATAATATTGTCAGAGCCTCTGACATAATATGCTCTGATGATATATCAGAGCACTAAATTCTTAGTGTTCTTGGGTATTTATTAATCAAGTTTTGAATTTTTTTTGTAAATAATTTTTAATTTATTTTCATGTTTGAGAAAAGGAATTTAAACTTATGAAATTCTTTCAAAAGAAAATTGGTTTGTCTAGGTTATTTACTTGGATAACTATAAATTTTTTTAAATAAAATATCCAAAATGATAGCTATCTGAGGTAAGCGTCCTTTCACTTTCACTCTCCACGCGTCAATATTTGAGTTGATGGACGATGGAACGTTTCTGACATGGGTACTCACAAACGCCGTTTCCATTTCTGACATGGGTACTCAAATACTCCGTTTCCATAACCCCCTATCCCACGTATCACGTCCATAAAAACCCACCTTATACTCCATTTTCCTTTTACGCTATCCTGAAATTCTCCCAAAGCATTCAAAAGCTTCAAGAACTCTCAAACCTGCAACAATGGTGTTAGATCACATATCTATTGGATTCAAGATCATCCAATCTGAAGATTCAATATGAAGCTAATGCCGGAAAGTCGACTCTCGATATAAAGTCTAATGTTACTTTGTAATAAATGTCGAAGTAAATTATTGTTTATGGTAATTTAGTATTAACTTTAACTTAGTTTAAATATCTAAGTTAGTTAGATATTATATTAGTTTAACTATAATATCTAGATATTAGTTTTAATATCTTAGTTTAGATATTAAGGTTTAGTGTGTTGAGGAAGTTAACAACCTAGAAATCAGAAATCACTTTTACACACACTCAAGGTGAAAAACAGAGAGAAAACATCGAGAGCTTCAATAGATCAATCTTGTTACCATTGTTATTAATCTAAACAGGTTGGTAATCGTTTAATGTGTTTGTATTGATAAAACTTGATAGTATTTGTGGACCGACAATTGGTATCAGAGCCTGATAAGAGATTCAAATCATGTTTTTATAAACTCGACTCTTTGTTCTTATTTTCAAAATCATTTTCGTGATTTAAGGTGTTTTTGGGTTAGAAATCGATCAAGTTGTGATCGATATATGTGGTAGATCGAGTTGTTATAGTTTGATTTCAGTATAGAGCTTAAATCAAGTTCCAAATTTGTGATTTTGTTGTCTGAGTTAACGTTCAAAAACGTCACTGTTCCATCGATCATACTTTCAAAAAGTGATTTTTTTCGAGATCGAGTGGTAACAATCTGTTCTAGAAGTGTTTGTAGTCATTTTACTAGAGTTTGGGACTGCTAATCGTGGAAAAACATGTTATCTTGAGCAAAACGATCGACTTTTCGAAGCACAGGGACGAACTCGCGCAAAGTTCATACTCGCACCAGTTCATAGTCTCATTTGCGCCATCAAATGCTCGCGCAAAGTCAGATTCGTGCGACCAACGTATCACGCAAACTTCAGTTCACGCGACGCCCGTATCACGCAAAGCTACCTTTTGCGCCATTCACATCTGAGGAGAATAGCATCTCCACTTTGCGGCAACGACTATTAACGCAAAGTTCGCGTTTGCGCCATAAGTTAATCATGCAAACAATACTTCACGCGACCCTCTTGTAACGCAAACCTCAACTTCGCGCGACCAACTGCTCAAGCAAACCTCAGTTCGTGCGATCAACTCTTCACGCAAAGCATAAGTCACATTTGAGCCAACACCTTGAAACGCAAACCCTACTTCGCGCCAACCTCTACTAGCGCAAAGCTCCACCTCGCGCTACGTACATCTCGCGCAATCCTCACTTCGCGCCTGCAACCTTTCGCGCAAACCTCTCTTTGCGCTAATACCAGACTTATCTTTTTATTCAGAATGTCATCCAGAGAAGCACTCGCTATCGGAACCGACTCAAAACCACCAGTACTCTTCAGGGGAGAGTATGAACAGTGGAAGGATCGGTTCATGGACTTTATTTAAAGACATGAGTTGGGTGAATTCATCAGAAAATCGATAGAAAAAGGGGCTATGAAACCAGTTATGACTACTCGTATGGTTGGAACTGTGCCGACACAGTATGAACTTAAGTATCATGAGCTCGATGATGATAACCTAAAGAGAGCAAAAGGTGATAGATTAGCTAAGTCTTATATTCTTCAAGGCATTCCAAACGAAATATATGTGAAGATAGACATCTATAAAGCCTCTGGCAAACAGATGTGGGATCATCTAGAGAAAATGATGCTGGGTTCAAAGGTTGGGAACCAACTCAAAATTTCCAACTGCCTAAACAATTATGAAGAATTTAAAGGCAGGGTTGGAGAGTCTCTAGAAGGAACTTATGACAGATTCGTGACCTTGCTGAACGAACTAAGCAAGAACAAGGTCAACAAATCACAAATCGAGCTAAACGTCAAATTCCTCAGCATCCTACAGCCTGAATGGAAGAGGTTTACTAGGCAAATGAAGCATATCAAGGATCTAAACAAGATTCCACTTCATGAGGTGTATGAAACCCTCAAACAAAATGAAGAAGTGGATGAAATACTGGCTGAAAAGAGGCAGACTGGGAAGACAATTGATGACTCAGTTGCTCTTGTTGTGAGAAAGAAAAAGAAGAAGATGCTTATGTCTGAACCAGAAGAGATTGTAGAAGAAGCGAACTCTGACTCAGATGACTGTGAACAACTGAAGCAGGCAATGCTTATGTTGACAAAGGCTTTTTAGAAGAAGTTCTACACAAAGTCAAGCTCAAACAGTCAGAGATGTTCTTCTGGACCAAGCAACTATGTTCATAAGGAGAGGGTTGAAGGAAATAGATTTGAAGGGAAGAGAATAGAGGAAAGGAAGCCTGAAGAAAGAAAGTTTAAAGCTGAAGGATCTAGTCAGTCAGAACCTCCAAAGTGCTACAACTGTGGTAGACTTAGACATTTTGCAAGAGACTGCCGAAAATCGAAAGTCAGAAACTCAGACTACTACAAAAACAAAATGCTTCTAGCCAAGCAAATAGAGGCTGGAAAGGCATTAATGGCAGAAGATGAGTACTGGCTTGATCACTCTGACGAAGAAAAGGATGATGAAGAGAAGGATGAGAAAGCACATCTATGCTTCATGGGCAAGATGGAAACAGATGCTGAAGCTGATTCAGATGATGAGGAAAATGAGGTATGTGATTTAACTCATTCATATTTCCTAAATCAAATGAATGCCATGTTAACTAAACTCGAAGAGTTAGAGCCAAAGCTTAAGCGAGAAAAGGGTGTCATTCTTGAACAAAACCAATCAATACAGAAACTTAGCAATGCTGCTGCTGAGAAGAAAGTATTGGTTGAGACTCTACACAAAAACATTAACACCAGTGCCAAAAAACAGACTATAATTCTTCAAGAAGTTACTGAAACAAAAACTAAATTGAGAAAGAGTGAGTTTGATTTCATTGAGCTTACAAAATTGCATTCTTCTACTTCCAAAGAAAACATTTCTTTACTTGCTAAATTAAAAAGTTTGCAAGAGAAGTTATACAAATTGGGTCAAAGTGAACAAACTATTCATCTGAACAAACCCAAAGAGGAAATAGAGAAATGGGGACTCGGGTATGAGAATCCTCATTATCTTAAAAATGGTATATCTGAAGTGCCTGCACTTTATGATTTTACGTTCTTAAGACTCTCTCGACGATGTCCTGACCTTAAAGTTTTCTGGACTGGACTGTCTGAAGAGGATGAAGCCAAAGAAACAGAAAAACGATTGAAATCATCTAAAGTTCACCTTCCATTTTATTATGCGAAGCTGAATAATAGTTATAATGATGATCCTAAATATCAAAAGAAATCTCTTTCAAATGACTTCTTTCAAAGTTATTCTGTAAAAGAGATGGAGGCGAAGCCTATTTAAGGTAAAATTTACGTCCCTCCTCTCGTTTTGGAAAGTAAAATTTCTTAACTCGAGAACTCTTTAACAGATGAAAGACTTTTGATTGAGATTGAACAAAAAGTTTTTTCAACTGTGCTGAAACATGTTGTTATTTCAAAGGCTTCTAAATCTGGTGACATGTTTGGTTTAACAAACAGTGGGTTTGATTTTCTTAACTCTGATGGTGGTTTGGTTGAGTGTTTTGAACAATTTTATTTTAATGCGAAACTTCCTAACCATTCATCTTTTATTGTGAAATCTTTGGAAAAAACCAGTATGCCTGTTAACTGTGCAAAATCAACGAAAGTTGATAAATTAGTCTTTGTGAAAGCTAAAAATGCTAAAGGTAAGATTATTATCTCAGCATTCACAGAAATCGAACATTACTGGTAATTCTAAGAAGACGCATTGGTTGTTGCTCAGAAGTCTAACTCACGAGTTTCAAATGTTTCAGATCTGAGCAAGCGAAAGCCAGAAGTTAAATCTCAATGGAAACCGAAACAGAAGCTTGACAAGGCTGATAAATCGTTTTGTAGTGTTCATTGTAATAAGACTTTACCTAGTAAAGATGTTTTGAAAGCGAATGTTGCTACTATTTTGAAACCAAAACTTGTTGTTTCTCGTAAGCAATACTCTTTTACGCAACTATTCCAGTTATCTAAATCTGCTAGAAAGTCTTCCTTTAATGATAAACATGTTTCTAATTCTTGTCAAGATTCTGATATTTGGTTTGGCAATTATCATCTGCACTCATATCATTCTAATGCTTCAAATGAATTTCAAATGAAAAGAGGATGCAATTTCAAATGGGTACCAAAATCAAGTGCTAACACAGCAGGACCCAAATACCAGTGGGTACCAAAAGCTAAATTTGTGTTGCAGGCACCCAACGTTTAAAGAGGAGCTTCGAAAATGAGTTCTAGACAAAACAGTCTAGGACTCGTACCTCATAAAACATAGGTTTTTGGATAATGCAGTTGAAAACCCGAACTTCAAAGACAAATGGTTCTTGAGTAAATCAGCTCAAGACCCGGACATCAATGTCAATTAGGCTTTTGAACAAATCAGTTTACGACCCGCTCTTCAATGCTCCAAAGTCTTAACTCCAAATGTTATCAAATGAATATCTAAATCTTTTGTTTCGTAATTTCTTTTGTGCATATCCGTAATATGTGGTACTTGGATAGTGGATGTTCCAAGCATATGACTGGACAAAAAGATATGTTGTCCAACTTTATAGAGAAGTATTGCGGAACAGTTAGATTCGCTAACGACCAGTTTTCACCAATAATGGGATATGGTGATGTACAACATGACCAAGTCACGATAAAGAAGGTGAGCTGTATTGAAGGCTTACGACACAACCTGTTCAGTATCGTACAGTTCTGTGACAAAGGCTTAGAGGTCAATTTCAAAGCCAAGACATGTTCAGTTCGCACTGAAGAGGGCGAAGAACTCTTGGTCGGCACAAGAAAGTCAGACCTCTACACAATTAATTTGTCAAACGTCCAGACTGACAAGCAGGTTTGTCTACTAACGAAAGCCTCGATGCAACAAAGCTGGCTATGGCATCGACGACTCTCTCACCTCAACTTCAGGTACATCAACAAGCTGGTCAGTGGAAAACTAGTCAAAGGACTTCCAGAGCTGACATATGAAAAGGAACACTTATATGCAGCATGTGAAAAGGGAAAAATGAAGAGAGCTCCACATAAACCAAAGCATGAACCGAGTACAAGCGCTCCATTAGAGTTGTTGCATATGGATCTCTGTGGTCCGATGCGAACACAAAGTTTAGGCGGAAAGAAGTACATACTAGTTGTCGTGGACGATTACTCACGATACACTTGGGTCAAGTTTCTACGTTCAAAGGATGAGACACCTGATGTTCTCATTACATTCCTGAAGACGACCCAGGTGAATTTGCAGAAACCGGTCAAGCTTCTAAGAACAAACAACGGCACAGAGTTCAAGAACAAAAAGGTTGAAGAATATCTCGAATCTGTCGGGATTTCACATCAATACTCTGTTGCTCGTATGCCTCAACAGAATGGAGTGGTCGAAAGAAGAAATCGTACGCTAGTCAAGGCTGCTCGTACTATGGTAAGTCAATCTGACTTACCTCTATTTCTGTGGGCTGAAGCTATATCGACTGCGTGTTACACACAGAATCGATCCATGATACACCGCAGATTCAAGAAGACTCCTTATGCATTAATAAACAACCGAACACCGACAATCAAATACTTCCATATATTTGGGTGTAAGTGTTTCGTGCAAAACGATAGAGAGAGTCTGAACAAGTTCAGTGCCAAGGCGAACGAAGGCATCTTCATTGGTTATTCCTCGACATCAACTGCATACCGTGTTTATTTGAAGAAGTCAAAGATGATTATTGAAAGCATCAATGTCACGTTTGATGAAGAGATGGATTCCGAACAACACAGTTTAGAACAAGTGATAACCGACATACTAGCTTCTAGGCAAATCAGTCCAGAACCTGCGTCTGAACAGAATAAATCAGATGAATCATCAACGTCAACTAATCATTTATCTGATTTATATTTATTATTTGAACTTTTTTATGATGAATTTCTTGGATCTAATGTAAAAAAATCTGTTGTGATTGACAGGATGGAAGACTCAACGACTACTCATCCAATCAGTTCAGATATTCCTATTGAATCCAACACCCCGATTCAACAAGAAATTCCAGTTCAAATACCGACTCCAACAGTTGAAGCTGTGACAAATGATGAAGAGACAGAAGTAGCTGAAACAGTAGGATGTTCTGTACAAATCCAACTACAGCCGGACCAAGCTGTACCTGCTGAGCCTTCTGAACCTACCACTTCAACTGCAATTGTCATTCCTCCTGAACAAACTGAAGAAGGTACAAGTGAATTTATAGATGCTAATATTGATATATATTCATCTAATCCACTGCCTCATGAACACAAATGGACCAAAGAGCATCCGATAAGCCAGATCATTGGCAATCCATCAAAACCAATGCAAACTAGGTCATCATCACTGAATATGTGTCTGTATGACTCCTTTCTGAGCAAGTTCGAGCCAACTCGCGTATCAGAGGCACTTGCTGATCCAGAATGGGTGATTTCAATTCAAGAAAAGCTTAATCAGTTCGACGCACTTCAAGTCTAGAGACTCGTACCAAAACCTCAAGGTAAAACCATTATAGGTACGAAATGGGTTTTCAAAATCAAGAAAGACGAAGAAGGTACCGTTATCCGAAAAACAAGGCAAAACTTGTAGCCAAAGGATATAGACAAGAGGAAGGAATCGACTACAACGAGACTTATGCTCCTGTGGCGCATTTAGAGGCAATTACAATGTTTCTAGCGTACGCAGCCCACAAGAACTTCACGGTCTTTCAAATGGACGTGAAGACTGCCTTTCTGAATGGCATTCTAAAAGAGGAAGTCTACGTCTCTCATCCAGAAGGCTTTATCAATCAAGAGAGGCTGAATCACGTCTCCATTCTCGACAAAGCACTCTATGGACTGAAACAAGCTCCACGCGCCTGGTATGATGTCCTTTCTAAATTTCTAGTCAAGTCTGGTTTTTCAAAAGGTACGGTAGATACCACTTTGTTTATCAAAAAGGAAAAAGCCGATATCATTCTAATTCAAATCTATGTAGATGATATTATTTTTGGCTCTACAAATCTTAAGTACTGTAAGAATTTTTCTAACCTTATGGTGTCAAGATTTCAAAAGAATATGATGGGAGAGATGAATTTCTTTCTTGGATTACAAGTCAAACAATTTTCATCGAGTATTTTTATCAATCAATAAAAATACATTCTTGAAATTCTTCGGAAGTTCAAAATGGAATATTCAAAACCGATTGGTACCCCAATGGCACCCGGTACTAAGATTGGCACCGATCCTTCGGGAAAGGCTGTTGATGTTAGGACTTATAGAGGAATGATAGGTTTTTTAATGTATCTTACTTCTAGTAGGCCAGATATAATATTTTCAACATGCTTATGTGCAAGATATCAGGTCAATCCTAAAGAAATCCATATGTCTGCAGTTAAGCACATATTTAGGTATCTGAAGGGGACTGCAGATCTTGGTCTGTGGTATCCTAAATATACTAGCTTTGAACTAATAGCATATACAGATACAGATCATGTTGGTTGTATGTTAGACAGGAAGAGCACGTCAGGACATGTACAGTTCCTCGGTGATAAACTCGTAAGTTGGGCATCGAAGAAGTAACTTTGTGTTTCAACTTCAACGGCCGAAGCAGAATATGTAGCTGCTGCTAGCTGTTGTTCTCAGGTCTTATGGATGAGAACACAATTGCGCGACTACGGTTTCCACTTCAACAAAATCCCAATATATTGTGACTCAAAGAGCGCCATCGCAATAACAGCGAATCCTGTTCAGCACACCAAGACCAAACACATAGATGTCAGGTATCATTTTATTAAAGATCATGTCGAAAAAAGAACAACTGAACTTTTCTTTGTAAAAACTGATTATTAGCTTGCCGATTTGTTTACCAAACCTTTAGATGAAAAGAGGTTCACCTTTGTTGTCTCTAAGCTTGGTATGCTAAATCTTAAAATCTAATCAGTAGTTACCTATCAAAGTTTTCTAATTGCATACTTTTTCATCGTTTCTTCATTCTTATTTCTGAATGATATCTGCACATTAACAATTTGTTCATGATCCAAGGGGCAGTATGAGAAGAATTGACAGTTGGTCAATATTATTTTGAGGGGGAGCTCAATAATTTATGCATTTACCTTTTATGCCTAAGAATTGACAGCAGTAGATTTGTTTAAAGAGTCAAGCAAATTTTTTTCCCCAACAATTTCCTTGTTAAGATCAAAAATTGTTTGATGCTTCTTTGCAACTCTACTTTTCTCTTTTTTAAGCTTAGCTTGTAAATCTTGAAGCTCGACCATCATGGTTTCCATCTGTTTTATAAAATCAGATTCAGAATAATGTTGTACCTCTTCGGAAGTTTCTTCATCAGATTCATCATATTTCACTTCCTTTCCCATTAGACACATGTGAGCAGTCTCTTCATTATCTGCCTCATTATCATAATGATCCAACCAATAGTCATCTTCAGCCATCAATGCCTTTCCTGCCTCTTTTTGCTTTTCCAGGAGCATCTTATTCTTGTAATATTTTGAATTCCTCACAGTCGGCTTTCGGCAGTCCTTAGCAAAGTGACCAATCTTGCCACAATTATAGCACTTGACTGGCTCCTCAGTTTTCTTTTCCGCATAATCATTCAAATACATTTCTTCTCTTCCGACTTCCTTTCCACAAATTTCTTTTCCTCATACCTTCTGTCTTCCACCCTTTCCTTATGATCAAAATTTCTCAACCCTGAAGAATACCTCTGACTATTAGATCCTGGCTTCTTGTAGAAATTCTTCTGGAACGCTCGGGTCAGCAGTAGCATAGCTTGCTTTAAATTTTCACCTTCTTCTCCTTTTCTTTCTTTGCAACAACCAAGGCAATAGGATCTGATAATGGCTTCTCATTCTTCTTCTTCTCTCTTCTCTATCGTCTTCAACTTCCTTTTCATTCTGCCTAAGTGTTTCATACACCTCATGTAGAGGAATTTCACTTATATCTTTCATTTGTTTCATCCTCCGTGTGTGCTTTTTCCACTCAGGTTGCAGAACACTTAGAAACTTTACATTTTTCTCTATTTATTTCTTCTTCACCTTGTTTTTTGTCAGCTCATTTATCAATGAAACAAACCTATCATAAGTGTCTTCAAGACTTTCTCCAGCTTTGGATTTAAACTCTTCATAACTGTTTATGCGGTTTGCAACTTTCATCTGGTTGCCAACTTTGGAACCCAACATCATTTTCTCTAATTGATCCCACATCTTCTTAGTCGTTGCCTTGTAGCTGTCTATTTTAATGTAGATCTCATTTGGTATGCTTTGAAAGAGTAGAGATCTAGCTTGCTTGTCAGCCTTGTATCAGTTTTTCTTTCTTCAGTATATTGAGAAATATCCTTAGGTACTGTCTTTGTCTTTTGTTCTTTTTCCACATTTCCATCTTCACTATCAGAGGATCCATCATCTGGAATTTCCATAGTAATTGGAATCATCGGACCTTCTTCAATAGACATCTTGATGTTCTCACCATTTGCATGTCTGTCTATGAAGTCTAAAAATCTGTCTTTCCACTGTTCATATTCGCCCTTGAAAAGAACTGGTGGTTTGACATCTGTACCGATAGCAAGTGCATCCCTTGAAGTCATCTTGCACTTTGCACTGATTTGATCATCCAAAAATTCAGAACTAATCTTGTCTTTAAAAGTCAAACTTGGTCAACGCTTGAAAAACTCAACAAAAATTCTAAGTGTTGAAACTCGCAGATCAAAGAAAGCAACTTTGAGCAGATAGTGCTTTACGCGTTCAAGGATCGCGCTGAACAAGCTATGTGCATTCTTTGTTCGCGCAGAAAGAACTATGCGAGTTCTGAGGTTTGTGCAGGAAGAAGGTTACGAGTTCTAGCTTTGCACTAGCAGAGGCTTGCGCGTTCTTGCTTTGCGCAGGCAGAGGCTTGCGCGTTCTGAGGGATCACTTCGTGCAATAAGTCTGCGCATTCTTATACTTAGAAAAAATTTCCCAACTTAACTTCACGCAATGCGTCTACGTGTTCTAATGCTTAGAATATTTTCCAAGATTTAACTTCGCGCAAATGAAACACTTCTTGTAGAATACCAACTTCGCGCAGATCAAAGAAACACCAAAACTCGAACACAAGCTTATGCGCGTTCCTATTTCTCGCAAGATGAGTCTTGCGCGTTCTTCACCCTCTGCGTATTCTTGCCTAAGAACCTTGCGCGTTCTTCAGATCTTGCGCGTTCTTCACCATATCGACCAAAAAACTAACTTTTTCAACTTGAAATCGTTTCAAACCTTTGAAATACACTCTGATACTTTGCAGATTTGCTATAGATCAAATATCGAACAGGTTACATGCAATTGATTACAATCAAAAACACCAAAAATTACAAATTTGATCAAGATACAGAACATTTTCAAACTCGAACAAAATTACAATAAAATCCAAAATTCACACCGAAATGTTGTGAATTAGGCAAAGCAATACAAACCAAATGTAATCTAGATACAAACTCGAGTACTAAGGAATCAAATTCAGATAAAAAAACATCACTAATTCTCAGAAATCTAATCTACACAGAAACTTTGCGAGTTCTTGAAAAATGTCGACCAAGAGATCAAATTAAGATCTTGATTATGAATTCTTGTATGCTCTGATACCAATTATGTGTCCCACAATAAGTGCAAATCAATCCAGATGACAACAAGATTCAATCAAACAATTTCTATTAATCTTGATTTTGATTACATAGTGCTCTCACTATTTCTCTCTCTAAACAAACGCGTACATCTAGCTACATGAGTCTACTAACTTAAAAAGGTATTTATACCCTAACACTAATACAAGATAAAACTAAAATACATTGACTTTTAACTAAGACTTATTACAAAAGACTTTTGACTTTTGCTTGAGAGACTTTGACTTGAGCTTTTGACTTTGAATTTCATCTTTCATCTTCATGATCTTGTATCCAACACATTTGTGCACTAACAATCTCCCCCTTTGGATTCAAGATCATCTTCAAAAAGAAATTTCAGTAATAAAGCACAATCTCCCCCTTTGTTAAGAATTGTTAACAAAACATAATCTTCCTCTTTGAAAATAACACTGATCATCTTCAAAGAATAATATCTTGAGATCCCCTTTTGAATTAGAAACAACTTATCTCCTTCTTTCAGATAAGCAAAATCAACTTTCAGCATTCTCGAGCAATCTTCTTCTTTGAAAAAATTCAATCTCCCCCAAGTTGATCAAAACCTCTTTCAGACTTCAGAAAGAAATTATCTTCAGATTTAGCTCACTTTTCTTCAGCAATCAAACTTCAAAGAAAATTTCTGCAAATTTCAGCAAACTTTCCAAAATATTCGAACTTTCTTTCAAATCTTGAATAATCTTTCCAGACTCTAGAAAAATATAACATTCCAGCTCTGTCAATTCTTGATCAACTCGTCATAACTGTTACAAAATTTTCTTCAAACAACATTTCTTGAAATATATTTCTCCCCCTTTTTGATGATGACAAACATAGAAATCATCAAAATCTCCTCAAAAAATGTCATGAATCTTTTCTGAGTAAGATAGAGCCTACCAGAGTATCTGAATCTCTAGCTGATTCAGATTGGGTAACTACAATGCAAGAAGAGTTTAATCAGTTCGAAGCGCTTAAAGTCTGGAGACTCGTGTCATGACATGAAGGAAAAACTATAATTGGCATGAAATGGGTATTCAAAAACAAGAAAGATGAGGATGGTATCGTGGTACGGAACAAAGCAAGACTTGTTGCTAAAGAATATAGGCAAGAGGAAAGCATAGATTACGATGAGACTTATGGTCCAGTTGCGTGTATAGAGGCAATCAAAATGTTTTTAGCTTATACCGCACACAAGAACTTCACAGTCTATCAAATGGATGTGAAAACTACCTTTCTGAATGGCATTCTAAAGGAGGAAGTCTATGTCTCACAGCCTGAAGGTTTTGTCAATCCAGATAAACCAGATCATGTCTACATTCTTGACAAGGCTCTTTACGGTTTGAAACAAGCCCCCCGCGCCTGGTATGACGTTCTATCCAAATTTTTAGTCAAGTCTGGCTTTTCTAAAGGTAAAATCTATACTACTCTCTTTATTATAAAAAGGAGAAATTTGATATCATTTTAATTCAGATATATGTGGATGACATCATATTTGGTTCAACTAATCCAAAGTATTGTAGGAATTTTTTAAACCTCATGGTGTCACGATTTCAGATGAGTATGATGGGAGAGGTGAACTTCTTTCTCGGATTACAAGTCAGACAATTTTCTATGGGGATTTTCATTAATCAAGCGAAGTATATTTCTGATATTCTGAGAAAATTTAAGATGGCACCTGGAACTAAGAGCGGAGCTGATCTTTCGAGAAAAGTTGTCGATGTTAGAACCTATAGAGGAATGATTGGTTCTTTAATGTACTTGACGGCTAGTCGGCCAGATATTATGTTTTCTACATGTTTATGTGCTAGATATCAGGCTTCGCCCAAAGAATCCCATCTTTCAGCGGTTAAGCGGATATTTAGGTATCTGAAGGGAACTACAAATCTTGGTTTGTGGTATCCTAAAGATACTGGTTTTGAGATAACAGTGTATTCAGACGCAGATCATACAGGTTATATGCTTGATAGGAAGAGTACTTCGGGACACATACAATTATTGGGAGATAAGCTCGTGAGTTGGGCTTCTAAGAAACAATTGTGTGTATCTACTTCAACAGTTGAGGCAGAGTACGTCGTTGCGGCTAGCTGCTGTTCTCAAGTGTTGTGGATGTGAACACAACTACGAGATTATGGTTTCAAGTACAACAAAATCCCGATTTACTGCGATTCCAAGAGCACTATTGTTATATCTGCAAACCCTGTTCAACATACGAAAACCATGCACATTGACGTGCGATATCACTTTATCAAAGATAATGTTAAAAAAGGTACAATTGAACTTTACTTTGTAAACACTGATTATCAACTTGCAAATTTGTTTACCAAGCCATTAGATGAAAAGAGATTTAATTTTCTCATTTCAAAACTTGGCATGATTTAATCTGAAAGATATTTGCACTAAAGGTTGTTCATGATTTCAGGGGGAGTGTGAGACAAAGATAAGATGATCTACATTTTAGGAGGAGTTAGAGAATTTTTTCATATATCTTTCACTGACATATTTTGTGATGCATATATTTAGGGGGAGTAAGGACAATGATTTCTGATTACATCTGATCAGAACTCGTTTTTAACAAGTTTTATTGCTTTAATGTCTTTATTTTTCAATGAAGTTTGTGAATAACACTTTGTACTTTGACGACTTTTTGACTGAATGCAGATTTTGAGGGCGAGCTTACATGATCATATTAATCATCACTTGGAGTTGACTTTATGAGATTCAAGTTGAGTGTAAGGATTATTCTATTCTTAATCTCATACGTGTTTGAAAGAAGGACGACTTTCATACATGAAAACATGTTCTTAAACGTTCAAATCACTTCTCGATTCTTAAACAAGTTTCATGAATACAGAAGTGTGATTTTAAATATTTTCATTTTATGAGCTTCATTGTTTAACAAACCGTGTGTTTCCAAAGATAAATACTTGTGCATTATCTTTTCCATAAACTGTCAAGTATTCATACACACCAGTTTAGTACTTTTATTAACTAAGTTCTTACCATGTCTAAAATTTGAAACTAATTTTCGATAGTAAGACACCCCATTTGAACTTCATTGATATTCGAGCGTTGATTCATTCAAAACGTTTCTTTCAAGAATGTCTATAATTGTTCTTATAGACAAAATCCAATTTTTCTTGACCTAAGCTTTTATTGCTATATCATTCATATTTGATCTTTTCATACATAGTCAGATTCTCAAACAAGAAATTGGTATTCATTCCATTCATTCAATATCCTTGTTTTGAGAAAATCTTTCATGATTTAAATGCTCAAATCTTCATGATTACCTTACTGAGCATACAAATATCTTACATGCATTTCATTTTGTGCTTTAACTGAAAAGTTAAACCAATTGAGCAACATTTTGCTTATAGGACAATTTACACGGGATCAATGTGAGGACTTAACTGAACTTCTATGGATTCACGTTAACTAGTGTTTCCTACCCAAGAAGTTATCCTTGAGTGATCGAGAGGCGAGGAGTCAATATCTGAGTGTGGGTGTGTGATGAGATAAAATGAAGAGAAAGTTTGGTTAGACGTGAGGTTAAATGATAAAAAAGAAAGAGGGTGAGAGATCAGAGTAAAAGAATATCGATCTCTGCACCAACTTTTTCTGAGTCGGGTAGCCACATTACTGTTGTTTCACAACTCTTTCGTGAACATCATTGAAATAGGCAACTAGCCCATGCCAACTCTTGATTTACACCCCACCAACTACTCATTTATTTCTTCACAAATAGATGTTTCAATTTTTCTTGGGGATGCAGCACATAATCTATCTTGTCTTCATTCGGAAGATGTAGATATTGAAAAAGAAGGAAGTCTGCCCCACCTTCGCACTTCGATCATGCATAATTGAGTCCGTGTATTACTATTGTTGTCTCAATGGTTTACACATTTTTTAGCCTAATTGATAAAGCAATCATCATGCTTAATTCTTTCATACACAAGCACGTACACACATAAAATGTGTTTTTCTGACTAAACGTTCATAGTTTAACCTTGTGTTATTCGATGATTGAATGGAAGACCTGCGGGAGTGAACATCAAAAAGCTCCTTTCCAATGTGTATTTGTTACACACAGTGGCTTCGTGCTACTGACAGGCATTATTAACTGATTCATTTGTTGATTCAGGTGTTACATTCTTATTTGTTTGAATTTGCAAAGATTTGGATGAATATATTATGAGTTGACGGATGTTCAGTGGCTCAGTGACAAAGATCAATGGTCAGAAAAGATTCATGACATTTCTTGAGGAGGTTTTGATGATTTTTATGTTTGTCATCGTCAAAAAGGGGGAGAAATATATTTCAAGAAATGATGTTTGAAAAAAGTTTGTAACAGTTATGACGAGTTGATCAAAAATTGACAGAGCTGGAATGTTATATTTTTCTAGAGTCTGGAAAGATTATTCAGGATTTGAAAGAAAGTTCGAAGATTTTGGAAAGTTTGCAGAAATTTGCAGAAATTTTCTTTGAAGTTTGATTGCTGATGAAAAGTGAGCTAAATCTGAAGATAATTTCTTTCTAAATTCTGAAAGAGGTTTTTATCAACTTGGGGGAGATTGAATTTTTTCAAACAAGAAGATTGCTCGAGAATGCTGAAAGTTGATTTTGCTTATCCGAATGAAGGAGATAAGTTGTTTCTAATTCAAAATGGGATCTCAAGATATTATTCTTTGAAGATGATCAGTGTTATTTCCAAAGAGGAAGATTATGTTTTGTTAAGAGATTCTTAACAAAGGGGGAGATTGTGCTTTATTGCTGAAATTTATTTTTGAAGATGATCTTGAATCCAAAGGGGGAGATTCTTAGTGCACAAATGTGTTGGATACAAGATCATTAAGATGAAAGATGAAAGTCAAAGTCAAAAGCTCAAGTCAAAGTCTCTCAAGCAAAAGTCAAAAGTCTTTTGTAATAAGTCTTATTTAAAAGTCAATGTATTTTAGTTTTATCTTGTATTAGTATTAAGGTATAAATACCTTTTTATGTTAGTAGACTCATGTAGCTAGATCTACGCGTTTGTTTAGAGAGATAAATAGTGAGAGCACTTTGTAATCAAAATCAAGATTAATAGACATTGTTTGATTGAATCTTGTTGTCATCTGGATTTATTTGCACTTATTGTGGGACACACAAGGGCCCTATGGACTTGAGGGAAAATTAGATTCATGTGTTGGATCTAAGTTTACCAGCTCTGATTTTGTTACCAAAGAAGAGTTCAAAATCTTTGGTGATGAAATCAGCGGATCCTTAAATGATCTAAAACTTCAATTGGAGAAGACCTCAGAGGCCTCTGCCTCGAACTCTGAAGTAACAAAATTAACTTCAGAGGTCTCTGAGTTGCGCACAGAGCTCAATTCCACCAATCAACGCCTTGCTGCTCTAGAAAAGGTTGTAGCTGAGAATTCAACTGCTCTATCCAAAGAGATAACAGAGGCAAAGACAGAGGTCATGAGAGTTATTCCAACTCCCTCTCGTCCTGCACCCTCTGTGACCTCTAAGGATTTCACTACTTTCAAAGCTAAGATGATGAATATGCTCACTGACTCCATATCTCAGATCCAAGACCCTACTGCCACTCCACCTTCAGTGATATCCAATTTAGTCACCAAAGCAGATCTTCAGAAATTCTCCAAATCTGTGACCAATAGGATGTTTACCGTATCAAGCAAATTTGTTGCCAAGGCGAGGGAACAAACAAAGACTGTCCAAATCCTTTTGAAGCAAGCTCTCTCTCCAGAAACAGAGACCAAATTAAAGAGAAAAGCTCCAGAGACTACCTGTACTAGGGAAGCAAAGAAGAAGGCAAGATTTGATGGTTCTGATGACGACCATCATGATGATCAACCTAAAGGGTCATCATAACATCAAAAGGGGGAGAAACAATCTCTCAGAGCATATGGAACAAGTGGCTCTACCCCCTCCCCCTCTGCAAAGAAAGGAAAAGGAACTCAAGATCAGAGTGAATTAGAGAGGCACTCTGTTAGGACTGAAAGTCCTATGTGTTGAAAGTTGCATAAAGCATTTATAAGGGGGTAATATGTAATTCTTTAATAGTTGTTTAGTTAGATGGGCCCAAGCCCATAAACCCATTAAAGTCTGTATGCCTTAGTATATAAAGGCTTTTCTATTTCATTATTCAGGTTAGACATTATTATTCAAGTTTAGAAGAGAAGTCTCATTATTTTTCATAACTCTAGTCTATAGGTTTACTTTCTCTGATCAGATATTCTTTCTGTAAACCTAAACCCTTTGATTGAATATTAATCATATGACTAGAGGTTGTGGCTATACAATTGTTATTCATTATTGATTATTTGTTGTTGATTGCACTGTACTGGGATCTACAATTGGTATCAGAGCAAAGAGACTGAAGGTTTGATCCAAAAAGGTTTGTCTAAAACTCATTAATCGCTTATTTGTGTTAATTGTTCTTATTTGTTCATCTGTTTAGTTTGGCTCGATTATTTGTGTGATCTGTTGCTGAAAATCGATTTTTCTGAAAAATCTGTGTTGAGTCCGGTTGATCTGTTTGGGTTTATAATTTTAAGTTCTATCTGCAAAAAAAATCGATTTTTCTGAGTTATTATCGGTCGCTTAATTTTCTGGTAAATCAATTTTTTTCCGGCCGATTGAGTTTCTGGTTTCTTAGTTCTTTATCGGTCCAACTGTGTTCATTGAAAATCGTTTTTTTGGTTATCGATCTGCATAAGTTTATCGGTCAGTGTTCTTCGTGTTTACGATCGATTTCCAAAACTCATCATGTTTATCGGTCAGTGTTCTTCGTGTTTATCGGGCCATTAAGTCGATCTATTTGTGTTTATCTTTTATTATCGACCGGCCCTATCGACCGGTACCCTACTTTACCGGTTCATCCTATTAACCGATACTTGTCTCGACCGGATCACTTTCGTGACCGGTAAGTTGTTGACCAATATATTGCTTTACCGAAAAGTGTTCGACCAACTTGTTCGACCGATAAGTCCTTGAACGGTACTCCACGACCGGCTCATTCCTTGACCGGAACCTTGTCCCGACCGATACATTCCTTGACCGACATATTGTTGGACCAGTGTAAGGTGTTGACCGATATCTTTGCATTTGACCGGTACATTGCCCTGACCGGTACATTGTGGACCGGTATTCTGGTTGACCGGTGCCCCGTATTTGACCGGTACTTCGATCGACCGGTACTTCGTTATTCGATATCTGTTGACCGATATTAGTCCGACCGGTATATTGGATTGACCGATATTTGTCTTGACCGGTACACTGCTCGACCGGTACGCTGCTCGACCGGACCCTTGCTCGATCGGGTTCTTGTCCTATTTTTTTATATATATTGTTTTTGGATCATCTTGCTTGTCTCACGATCACTATAGTGCAGTTAAGATAAAAGTTTAAACCAGTTCAAGTTTCATCTCTTGTCAAGTTCAGTCCTTAGAAATCAAGTTTTTCAGAGCCGGATCGAATACATTCTATTCGATACGATCAAAATGGTGATCCCACTAAGGTTGTGGTCCAAAGGAGATTATGAAAAGTGGAAAGTTCAGTTTTTGAACTTTGTGGACGAACACGAGGTGGGCAACTATATGAAATTATCTTTGACTGAAGGAGAGATGCAATTATATGACAAGTAGTATTTCTTGTGATTTTTTTCGTGACAGAAGCTTCTCCTGTGGAAAAGGAGAAAAGAGAAAGGGCTAATAATTTAGCTCGAAATTATATGACAAGTAGTATTTCTTGTGATTTTTTTCGTGACATTTTGAGTGAAATTTATGGTCAAATAAATACTTACAAAATGACAGGAAAAGAGTTGTGGGATTGTACTGAATGGTTGATCTTAGGGCCAAAGGGTTTATTAATAGGAAGAGAATTGGAAGCTGAGAACTCTGAGCTAAAAGGAAAGATTTCTAATTTGGAAGCTAAAACTCAGCAAACAGTTTCGGTTGAAAGATATGAGGAAAAGATCTCTGAACTGAAAGATGCAAATGTCGATCTTCAAAAGAGAATATCTGATTTGGAGCAACAGCTTGGTAAACACAAATCTGAGATTGAGACTAAAGACAAATCTTTTGTAAAGAAGTTCTCAGATTTTTCGAGAAAATGTGCTGATGAGAAGAAAGAAGTTGAGCTGAAATGCATAAAACTTTCTCAGCAAGTTTTTGATTTTCAGAAAGTAATCATCCTTGAAAGAGAAAAGTTTGGAAAAGAGAAGAAGGCCATTGAACAGAAGAACGTTGGTTTCCTCAAAGAAATATCCGACCAGAGAAACAATGCTGAGAAGGGATTTGAAGAAGAGAGAAGCATGTTTGAGACTGAGATCAAAAAGCTTACTATCAAATTATCTGAACTATCTGAGAAGGCACTGAAAGAGAAGAAAGCGAACTATCTTCTTCTTCTCCTTCTTTGTGTACCTGAACCATCTACATTTTCATCGAAGAAAATGTTAGTACTACGAATTTGATCATATGATATAACTGACCTTTTTGATGAAACAATTTTCAGATGTGAGCTTGAGGCTGTCTTTTTGAAGTCAGTTGAATTATTTCTAGGTGTGTGGATTTGTGACTCTGGAGTCGTTTGCTCAGTCACCACTGCCTTGGAAATAATCTTTTCAAGCTCTTTAATCTTTGAAGCAAATTTGTCTCTTTCTTTAATAAGCAGGTCAATCTTCTTCGTTGAACTGGTCTGGAAGAAGAAACCAGTTGAAGATGAGAAGAAAGATGAGCTGAAAGGGAAGAAATCATGTGTACATACACACAAAGCCAAAGAGAACAATACGCGTAAAGGTAAACCTGATCATATATACTCGAGAGATCAATTACTCAGGTTATCCGGTAAGAAATACTATTGTTCTTATTGTCGTACACATGATCCTATTCACAAATCCAGTTATCATTTCTGGTATGGTTCTTATTCTATTACTCCCACAAGAACTGCAACTAACACTTATGGACCCAAATACCAGTGGGTACCAAAGCCTAAAATTGATTCTGTGTTGCAGGCACCTACTGTCAAGGGGGAGTAAGAGAACCATGGCCTTCTAAGTAAATCAGCTTAGAACCCGGACTTCAACGAAGTTTGGCTTCTGATTACAACAAATCAGGACCCGTTCTTCAATGTTCAGACTTGGATGTTTTGCAAATATCCAGGGGGAGCTTATCTGATCCATATCCTTCTATCATGATTTGAGGGGGAGCTTAATAGGTAAATATCCTCTAAATCCTAGATCTCTGATTGTTTGAAAGAAGAACTACTTTCGAACATAAAAAACGTTTTCTGAAATGTTCAAACCACTTCTGTTTCTCAAAAGATTTTATGAATTTAGAAGTGTGATTTTAAAATGTTTTTCAATTTTTGAGTTTTAATGTTTAACTGACCGTGTGCTTCCAAAGATCAATACTTGCGTATTATCTTGTCCATATACTGTCAAGTATTCACACACACCGATCCAGTACTTTGATTGAATTTGTTATTACCATGTCTCATAACGAACCAATTTTTCGATGGTAATACTCCCATTTGCTTTCAAATATTGTTGATCATCAATCATCTTTTCTAAATTTGTGCTTTCATTGCAAAATTGTTTATATTTGTTCATATAAACAAAATATCCAATTCTCTGATACCCTAACCATTTTATTTGATCTGATTGATACATTGTCAGATTCTCAAAACAATTCTCTTGATTTCATTTCATTCTTTCAATATTTTTGTTTTGAGAAATCTTCAAAGTTCAATTGCTCAAATTTCATGAGCATACATTTGACAATGTTATCATACATTTTGTCCTTAATTGTACAAGTTAATCTGTCGAGCAACCATTCTTTTTAGGACTTACATGGGATTCATGTGTGAGCTTAAATATAACTTCCATGGAGTCACGTAAACTAGTGTTTCCTACCCCGAAAGTTATCCTTGAGTGATTGAGGGGTGAGGGGTCTTAAATCAAAGAGTGGGGGAGATAACTCATCGGGTTGAGTTTTTCTCATTGTGCTGAGCGGAAAAATGTAAATGAGAGTTTGGTTAGAAGTGAGCTTTAATGACAAAAAGAAAGAGGGTGTGAGAACAGACTTAAAAGCATATGAAAACTCTGCACCAAACACTTTCTAAGCCGAGCAGCCACATCTACCGATTGGTTCACATTCTTTGGTGACTATCATTGAAACAGGCAGTGAGCCCATGCCAACTCTTGTTTTTACCCCACCAACCACTTGTTTCTTTCTTAACAAAGAAATGTTTCATTTTCTTTGGGGACGCAACATATCTTCTATCTAGTCTTCAATCGGAAGATTTAGATATTGAAAAAGAAGGAAAGTTGCCCCACCTTCGCACCTCTTTCATTCATATTGAGTCCGTGTAATATCTGTTGTTGTCTCAACAGTTTACACAATTTGAGCCGGATATAGCTAAGTAGTTTCAATCATTTATACACTTTCACAAGCACACAAGGAATGAGTTTTCTTGTCATAACATTCATAGAAAATTCCTCTGTGGTTTTTCGATGATTGATTGGAAGCCCTGGGGGAGTGAACATCACAAAAACTCCTTTCCAATGTACATCCGTTGTACAAAGTGTCTCCGTGCTACTTACAGGCATGCTAACTGTTTCATCTGTTGAATCAGGGTTACATTGTTTATTATGTCTGAATTTGAAAAGATTCAGATATATACATTTCATGAAATGACGGATACTCAGATCAAAGGGCAGAGAATGTCAAATCATAAAGGAGGAGATCAAAGAAAGTGCTGAAATTGAAGAAGTTTTGATGATCATGATGTTCACAATCATCAAAAAGGGGGAGAGAATTTTACAAAGTTCAATTTCAAAGTTATAAAGAAAGAAAGTTTTGTGAAAGTTTGTTTTTCTGAAGAAAGTCTAGAGATCAAAGAGATGAAGATATGAGTTCTATGTTGTTTCATTATTCAAAGATGAAGATTTCAAAGATTGTATTTCTTCTATCCCGTATCATGTAGTGTCTGCTTCAAGTCATTTCCTCCTACGAGCTGATTGAAACAAGTTCTTAAGCTGAAAGTTTATTCAACTCGCAGTTCAAAGACAAATTCTTTGTTTTAAACTGAAGTTGCACCGTGGAAAGTCACGTAATTCGCACTTTATCTTTCGTGTGTGCTGATTCGGTGTGTTAAGTTTCTACAGTTGAAAGTTGCATGATAGTGCATTCAGTCGAGGCTATTGTACATTGAATCTGGTTACAAAGTTGAAATATGAAGACCAAGAGCTTTATTCAAGGGGGAGTTTGAAAAGACATGAAGACACGCAACACCAAAGTTCTTCAAAGATTTAAGAGGAAAAGAAGATCAAGGCCTGAAGATTTCAAGTTGATAAATGTTTTGTTCAACTTTAGGGGGAGATTGTTAGGACTGAAAGTCCTGTGTGTTGAAAGTTGCATAAAGCATTTATAAGGGGGTAATATGTAATTCTTTAATAGTTGTTTAGTTAGATGGGCCCAAGCCCATAAGCCCTTTAAAGTTTGTATGCCTTAGTATATAAAGGCTTTTCTAGTTCATTATTCAGGTTAGACATTATTATTCAAGTTTAGAAGAGAAGTCTCATTATTTTTCATAACTCTAGTCTATAGGTTTACTTTCTCTGATCAGATATTCTTTCTGTAAACCTAAACCCTTTGATTGAATATTAATCATATGACTAGAGGTTGTGGCTATACAATTGTTATTCATTATTGATTATTTGCTGTTAATTGCACTGTACTGGGATCTACACACTCCACCTCTGCTGAAGACAACCAATCCACACTCTTGAAGTCTCATATGCCAGTAATATTCTTGGCACCATTCACCACTTCAGAAGCAGTATCTCTACTTTCTGTAATAAATGCATCACTAGAAACAATAGGTGCTCTGGAGGATGACAATGAACAAATGGTCGATTACTCCAGCACCTCCTCTGAAGATGCCTTCTCCTCAGCTAAACGTCGAAAAGTAGTTATGAGAGATGCATTTAGGAGTGACTTTGAAGATGAAGAAGTGAATGCTGAAGAAGAAGACGAAGTTGTTGAAATAGATGAGTATGTCTACAGATATGCTCAACCTCATCAAACTTACACATCAGAGGTAGAGCAACAAAATCAGGATAATGCACAGCTGGAAGTGTTGATATCCTCTGTAATCAATGAAACTCCTCCACAATCCCCACAAGTCCAAAGGAAAGAACTAGAGACAGCTCACCAGCTGTCTACTGAAGAACTCACAATGGTTTTTGCTTAACAAGCACCTCTAGAGGAACCTGTTCAGAAGACAAACATTGGCATCCCTGCAGTCTCCAGAATCACAAAGCCACCAGAATTCATGACCACAGAAGAGAAGACTTCAATAGAAGATACCTTCAGGTATTTATACTGCGAGTACAACATCGATGAAACATTGGCATTCTCTCTTAATCCAAGAATCAGAGATGGTATGGAAGAAGTTGAGAAAAGATTCATTAGAGAAAAGACGAGTCTCAGAGCAGATGTTCTCTAAGAGTCACCCATTGCAGAGGTGCATATGATCTCTGAAAAGAAGTTTGCCTACAACAAGATCATATACAGGCATTACGAGGTCATTCGTTCTGATGGAAAGATCTACCAATTCAATGACAATGACATTGTGAACTTGAAACCCTATGATTTGCCTCAACTCCATGCCTACTGCTCTGCAAAATATGAAAGAGGAATAGTGTTCAGAATGGGTCAATATGAAGTCTAACGTGCCATGGAAGATCACATTAAACTTCGAGCAAGATTAGACTTCCAGATTGCTCTGAACCTTGGAGAAGAAAAGCTAGGAGTCACTACTCTAGTTGAGACCTGTGAAGACTTGGAGAAATGCAAGACTGGCTCAATTATAGCAGAGCCTCTGGGTTTCGTCTTCAGAGTAAACAAAGTCAAGAAAATCTTCCTTGCATCAGAGGTGGCCAAGTACTCTGATGAGACTTTAAGGGGCATTCCGAAGATGATTGGTGTAAAGAAGGAAAGACACATAGCTGACCAATTCGAGAGACTACACTTAGAGATTAGTTCAATGATTGAATTTAGAGAGCTAATTATGAAGTTTCATAGGATCTGTTCTAGTGATAGAATCTAGTTTCTTTTCCTTGTAATTTTTTTTATTTTTATCTTCTCTTTGACTTTAACTTAAAAATATTTAAGTGATAAGTAACATTTAATAGAGGATGATTTTCTCCTCTTTGTTTTCTAGATTAACTTATCTCTACTATTTTGCAAATTTTTATTTTCAATACTTAGGGGGAGATTGTTAGCCCCAATTCTGATATGTAAAAGTATTGAAAATAATCTAAGTCCTTTTCCAGAGGACTTCTAGAGAGCAAGACTGCCTCTGAAGTACATTTCAGAGATAGAGAAATTCAGCAGAAGAACATTAGAGATGGCTTCATCAGAACTCTGAAGACATTGTCTCTCAAGATCAAGCTGAAGAATTCTACAAGTGTTGACACAATAACAGAAGCCACGTCACTTAGTGATAAGATTTATCTTTCTAGATAGGTTACTGTTCAAGCATGTCTTGAGCTTCCCTTTTAGGTAAGACACTGTTCAAGCATGGCTTTTTAGTGTCAGGAAAGTACATTGTTCACTTTATGGTCCTATAAATAGGATGTGCATCCATTACTCAAAGTGTGCATTTCTTTACTAACTTGTAAAAGAATTATTTCTTTATACTGAAAAGTATTCAAGAAGATCTTGTAAGATTAAACCACCTTTTTAGGTGTTCTTGATAATCTACTTGTATTATCCAGTGAATATTCATTATTCTTATATTTTGGATATATCTTCTTATTAATGTGTGTGTGAATCTTGCTTTGATTTAAACATTATTTGCTTCCGCTGTTCTTATTATTGTTATGTGTTTATATCATTGTTAAAAGACTAAATCTGGGATCCAACAGTCACTCATGGTAGTTTGACATCAAGGTGTATCGACTCTTTGGGTGGAACTTGATTGGTGCTATGGGTCTCCCCCATTGAGTCCACATACTAGAATTCCTTGATAACCATCACATGTTTACTTCTTCTAATGGATTGTCATTATTATTATTTGTTCAAACTCACTAGGCTTTTTGGCCTAACACTTGTTTGGTGTCGATGTGTATCTCAGGTTCTAGTGGCGCCAGCGTTAAGAAGGTTTAGTCGGAATTTAGAGTGAGCTTGGGGAAGAATTTTGGGACACCATTCTATATAGACTTTCATTTTTGGGAATCGCAGATAACACCCGAATTGTAATCTTGTTTCGCATGAAATTAGATTATTAGGTTGTTATTTCCTATTTCTAGAATTATAACTTGTATTTAACATGCGATTATTCTTTCCCCATTTTTCGGAGGCTCAATGCTTTGGCATTTTTATATACCGCATTTCCATTTTCCGGAAATTTTTATATCCTTATTTTTATTTTTAGGATGTTACACCCTTTTATTTGAATATAACTTTGATATAGAGATTATAAAATATGATAAAAATGTCTTCGCATATTTTCTAACTAGAGATGGCAAATTACGATGACTGAGCAGATCGATAAACTCCAATCATTTATAAATAAAGATATAGAGACAATTTAAGATAGTGTCTCAGATACCATTCATATTGCCAAAGTCCTAGGAAATTCTTTACAGGTTTGTGAGTCATATAATACAAACCGTTATAAAGCCGATAGTTTTAAAATAAAAACTTTGATAAAAATTGAACCTAAGAAATGGATATTCCTTTTTCATCTTAAGAACAAATGACAGATCAACCTCTTGAAGAAGAGAGTCAAAAGACAATGGAGGAATCCTTGTCCTTTATTATACCTCATTCAGAAAAAAGGATTTTTAAAGAAAAGAAAATATTGATAGATACCCTGTTCAACAAACTTATATTGAAAGTCAAACCTCGATAATGAAAGATTTATATAATCTCTCTAGAAAAGATTTGAGATATATAGATGTTTGTGGGGTCTACCCTATAATTAATTATTTGCAAGGCTCATATCCTCATGAGACTAGACACCGGTACATTTTGATGTCATAAATTCGATTTATCTTACTTCTCTTGATTTTCCTGAAATTTCTTAGTTACGTCATTGGATAATGATAGGGGTTTAAAGATTGATATCTTAATAACCCAACAATAACCCTAAGTGATACACGGGTTCTAAATTTTTTATAATTAAATCCTCCAACCAAATCCTTATCTACATTCTATACACCTAATGTAGGAAAGAAAATTAGGTTGTGTCGGGTATTGCTGAAAGAGCTACAACTAAAAGCAAGAGCTATAGAGAAGTTACTTGTTTAAAAGGCAAGGTAGGTTGGGGCTGGAACACCTCGTAAAAGTGTCATGACATGACCGGGTGATACTATGGTCAAAAAAGAAGATAAGTATGGAAACATGTTCAACCCTTTATTTATGCAATATTGAAATAAGATTAACTATTGGATATTTTTACAAAATTGTAAGAAAACTTTTTAAAACAATTTTAAAATATTATAATCATATTTGATATTATAATCAATGGTTTTTACAATAGTTATTATGATAAACATAACAGATAATTTTTTAGATTTAGTTAATAATTGTTTTCTTGTTATTGATTTGCTCTATGTACAAGATACTTTAGACCACTCTGTAATTGGTATAAGAGTAAACCCGATTTTCACAAAGGCAGGTGTAGAAAGAGTTACAAATTTTACAAGAAATTTAGAGGGTGATTGGGTCATTTTGTCACCACAGATAAGTTATTTCTAGTGTTTGGATTGGGGAAAGAAATGCTTCTGACTTTTTGTCACTGCAGATAAATTGTTTTTAATAAGTTAGTCCATACTAACTTATCAACTTATTTGAAACAACTTATAACTTTTTTGGTTATTTATATGTATAAGCAATTCCAAACACCCCTAAAAACAACTTATTAGCTTATTACGTTTTGATACCACAATAAGTTAATCCAAACACTTTTTATAAAACTCCTTTTTCTCGCTACATTAGTTGATAAACACTTTTAAAAAAAGCATAAGTTGTTTTAAATAAGCAATCCCAAACACCCCCTTAACACTTGCAACAAATTTATTTCAAAATGAAACTTTGATTTCAGAAGTTAATAATTTATACAAGATTACTTATGATAATTATGATTTTGCAAATGATTTTGAATTATATCTCTGATGAGGATTTTACATACGATTGATACGAGTGGACATGCTCAGATTGTATAGTAAATGATTCAGATTGGAAAATATAATTCACTTATCCATTAAGAATAGATACAAACTTAAGAGAAATACAAAAAAAACAATTATTTTTTATGGAGAAAAGATAATTTTAGAGTTAAATAAATTAGAAACTCTTATAAAAACATGTAATCAAGATAAAGGAGTGAAATACTTTGATAATAGTAAAGACCAAATGATACAATAATTACTTAGTATGTATATACCAAAAGGATATCACGGAAATTAAAAACGATGAATCCTGATTCAAATATAGAAAGCTAAATACATTCAGATGTTGATAATTTAATAACACAAATAGGAAACATGAAGATCAATGATAATTTTGTAAACATAAAACCAAAAACAAAACAAGAAAATTGGATACCTAGTGTTAAGATATTCCTAGTGTTAGTAGACAAATTCTTATAAAGAGAAAATTTTCTAAACCTCAAGGATATGTAGCTTTGGTGTCTATGACAAGAATAAATTTACAAACCTTATGAAAGTATGAAAAATGAATCGATTAATCTATTTGGAATATATTTAGATTTAGATTATATTAGTAATATAATAGAGGCAATTGAGAAATGGGAAACAACTTTTATAATAGCAATTTTTGTAAATAAAATTCATATTGAAAGTGTTGGTCCCGGAATACAATGACTTACATAAAATGTGTTTGTAGAAGGAGGGGTTAAATACAAACACAACAAATTTTCACTTTTAATTTTATATTTTATTAAAACATAGAATTACATATTTGTTGCGGAAGCTAGGAAGGTAAGACATGTGATCCTAAACAATCTGACTCGTGACAAATTTAGTAACATTGAAAGAGGGAAGAAAGAAGATAATTTTTCAGATATGAAGAACTAAGATAGTATTAAGATGGTGACATCGATTTTGCAAAAGAAACTTTCACACAAAAATTCTTTCAAAACGGGTGAGTTGCAACTAATGACAAGGGTGACCTTTTATATCCACCATTGCATAAAAGGCATTCTTCCAACTTTAACATGTGTCTTCATCTGATTTGTTGATCCATGCATTCTGGTACTTTTCGCTTCAGCCTTTCTGTTTGATGTAGACACTTGTTAACCCAATCCATCCTTTTGTTTGCAGAGGGAACATTAAATAAATTATGACACTAATAAAATAGTACTTTAGAACTTACTTTTGTTGACATGTTTTTGCATGTTCCCATACTAGAATGAGAGATTGGGAGAGTTTGTGAGTTAAACCTTGTTGGACAAGTTTGCACTCCAAAATCCGACTTTTAAGTAGTAGCATTTGTCAGACTACTAGTTGACTTTATCTTGTATTTATCTTCTTTCAACTAGATGATAAACAAATCCGATTTAGTGAAGATCTTGACCTCACTTCAACTAGTCTTCGATTTTGTTGAAGGCTTTTTGCTCTTAGAATGAATACAGATAGTTACACGACTATTACAAGTAAAAATCCTATCTTTTGTCTATTCTCATATTCCAACTATAGACTTTTATGAAGTAAGTCTATCGGATGTATAATGTCTTAGAATCTTTTGATGAAGACATATGAATCTGATATATTAGAGTAACATATACTCTTTATCGGATTTCTACACAAAGTCCAAAACTGAATTTGATCTTTCAAAACATTCCAGTCATGGATCCAATCTACACACTATATCCGAAACCGTGTTTGATCTTCTTTTATACTATGGGTTCGGATGATAGTTATTTGAGCGCTATATCCAATGAATGTTGCTTATCGGATATGCGCTTCTTAAGGAAAGAGGTAAGAATGAGTTTCTAAGTGTTTTGGTCGGATATCTATTTGTATTGTTTACAAATCCAATGGTTGAGAGTAACAGTAGTTATAAAAGGTTTTCTAGAAAGAACCTTATTAAATAGCACCTTAAGATATTGGCAAAATTTAGACCCAAATGTCAAAAAAGATATATTTGAAAGTGATAATATAGTAGCGAGTATAATAACAAGATCTCTAGAAGCTTTTAGATTCTTATGTATTTTTATTTCTAATATATTATTATTATTATTGTTATATATATATATATATATATATATATATCACTCTTCTTCATTCTTCAACTTTCCATCTCTTCACTTCTTCCTCATATTACATCTTCTTCATCTCATCAACTTTTCATATTTTCAACTGTTCTCCATATTACCTCTTCCTAAAATATCGCTTCTTCTCCATATCACTTATTCTTCATATGAACATATCACCTCTTCTCCATATCACATCTTCATATGAACATACCACATCTTCCCCCATAAGTCACTACATCTAAGTTTTACCATTTGAGTCTCACTCCCTCTAAGTCTTAGTCGTTGTACATTGATAGAAAAAGGAGAAACAAGACCAAAGAAGAACGTTATAGAGTAAAAAGGGAAAAAAAGGTAAGACCACTCATCATCTATAATTAATACCAAATGTCAGCAATAAACATTATTAGAATATGGTCTAATGATAATTTTGTGATAATATCTGGAGTTAATTACGGATTTGGTCCCTATGGTTTAGTGGGTTTAACAAAAACGGTACCTAAAGTTCATTTAATATAGAAGAGAACTTGTCGTTTGTTGTTTTGTAACAAGTTGGTCCTCACTGTAATGGTTGTTATTTTATATGTTATGTTTGAGGGCATTTTTTTTTATTTTTACCATTTTCTCCATTTTATCATTATTATTTTTTTGTCTTTTTTGCATTTATAATATTATATATTAGATTTATTAATTTTATATTAAAGTAATTTTAATATATATATATATATATATATGTATGTATATTTGTACACACATGCACACTAATAGACTTACTAGGTTCATCGGATATATTAGGAGATGGCTGGTTGTTGGTGGAGGGATCTCTTACTGCATCTTCTGAGCATCTATGACTGTGAGGGGAGAGAGAAAGGGAGGTAGGTTCATGCCGGAAATTGCAAGGTGGAGGTGGTAGCGGTTGGAGACGGGAGGGATGAAAACCCTCGGGCCAGAATGGAGCTTGAAGCTGCATGGGGGAGATTTTAATGGAAAATGGTGAGAAGGGAAGGTAGAGGTTGGGGAAAGTTCGAATTTTTTTACATTCACAGTTTTTTGGTGTGAAGTTTCATACTTTAAAGTTTGGTCTCACCGGTCTCACGGAAACTGTTTGGTCTCACGCGAACTTAAGTCTATATATATATATACATACATATATATATATATATATATATATATATATATATATATATATATATATATATATATATATATAAAGATGAGAGGCCAAATCAAATACAAATCTTGTATTTGTTCCACCCCTTACAAATCAATCCTAACCCTTCATCCATTAATATTAATCTTGTTTTTTGTTTATTCTTTAATTAACGATGAGGGGTAAGGTTGGAATTCTATTAATGTATATTATTATTTATAATATTATTAATTATGGATAATTTTATAACTGCCATTGTTATCACCCTTTTTCCTATTTTCTTGCTTTGATTTTTACTTCTGAAATTATCTTTAAACTTATGCAGGTGCGTGTTTTGAATTTTTTTAATCTAATAGTTTATATTATTCATTTGTTATTGTGAAGAAGATATGTAGAGAGATAAAATGTTAAAAGGAAAACATGTTTTCCTTGATGGTTATGTAAATATTGAAGAATACATTTATGTGGGTGATTTGTTTTCGAGAACAAAGGTTAGAGAAGGCATTAATAATACAGAAGTTGGTGTCGATGTTGAAACATATGTTAACGGATTCGTTGATGAAGTCACTGGGAACGCGGAGGCTGGTAAGTATGAGAGTTATTGTATTTCTCCACAGTGATGATTTTTATATTTGTGTTTGGTCAATGTAGTATATGTGTATGTAGTATATTTTAGTTTTTTTTTTTTTGCACTGGATTTCTTGTAGTACAGTGTTCCATTGTTTTTGGTAAAATACAGTGTTTTTGCATTTATGTTGAGTCTAACCATTTTATATGGGTTTTGGGTAAATGCCATATATGTGCATGTATGTTGTGGTTTTTGGGTAAATGCAGTATACGTGCATGTATGTTGTGGTTTTTGGGTAAATGCACTATGCGTGCATTCACGCTATGTTATGTCATGTATCTAAATTCAAATACCTTTAACATATCAATACACTCACTTTATATCCAATCAGTCATATTCATGGAATGCAATTGTGTACCTCCATTGCATACTTAAACGCATTGTAAGTGTCTACATTTATGAACTATCATATATGCACAAATAGTTAACAAAAAACGTTGTTCATTACCATGCTCTTACATATATGCCACTAAACAACAATTGCCCTTTTCTATTCAGATTTTACTTCAAATATGCATTACCATGGTTTTCCTGACAAAATTGCATTAATAGTGTATTTCATATATGCAAATTGGATGTTACAGTTATACTCCATACATGTCTTGGTGTTTCATTCGTGTATGTTAAAATAGTTTTATCATATCCAAACACTCAATTTATTTTCCTAAACGGGGATACTCAATGAATGCAATTGTGCACATCCATTGATTATTTATATGTGTTTCAAGTTTGCAGCTTTATGTATTTTCATATATTCTTCTTGCATATGTTCATGCCCAAAGTACACACATATCATATCCTTCATAAAAAGGAACATATGCTACATTTCTAAAAAGATGCATACTCCTTTTTTTCCATACCTTCTTCACTTGTTTTTTTATCTGTTATTGCATTCTCAGTATGTTCTCCTGCCTTCTTCTTCCTTGTCTCAACTAGATTCATTCATTGGACATTAGCAATACCCAATTTGTCTTCATACCACAAAACATGCATAATTTAAAAACCTTACCTTTGCTGTTGTTGCCTTCCAAATTAGCTTTTTTTTTCTTACTCCCTCCTCGTTGATAATTTTGTTCCAAAACATTGATGTAAAATAAGCTATGTGATATGGATAATGGTATATGCAATATGTGGTTAACTGTTAACCACTTTAACCTAATAAGTATTAGCATATGTGCCTGTAATTTCCACTATGCTTCCATTTCTGAAAATGCTAGTTGTAAGCAAGTTTCCTACTAGCAGATTAATATTTTTGTATAACCTTCTAAACTATGCTATTTCCATATTAGCATATCATATTTATATATGAAATCTTATGAAAAGACAAATATACTTCTTCATTACCATGGTCTTGCACATATGTCAGTTCATCACATTATCGATTAAGTATTAAAATTTTCTTTAGTACATGCATATGTGCCAAAATATTAATTGTGCATTAACATGATTTTGTATATATGCAAATTTTTAAATATTACTAATTTTTCTCTTCTATTTTATAGTACAACAATAGTTGCATATGTGCACAACATCCTCAAATTAATAAGTGTTTTATATACACACGTTTTACATCATATATGACCAATGTCAATAACTTACCTTTCATAACATCGTCTTCTGTAGCAGTTCTCTTCTTCGAAGATTTTTTGGAAGCTTCAGATTTTAACATGGATTGTTCAACATTGTTTCCATCTTCATCTAGGCAAACAATGGTTTCCTTTAGATTTCATTGTTTTCCACCATATTCTTCAACTGATCTGATGAATTTTTTTCAAAAAATTGTCAAAACTTTTTCAATTCTGGTCGTGATTATTTGGTAGTGCCAAATTTCTCATAGTGCAAGTCTGGAATAAGAGAAGAAGGGGCGAATAATCTAATGAAGATATTATTTTCCTATTCTGAATTCATAAGCGATTTTCCTAGATTGCCCTTCCCGTGCATTTTCTTTTTTCAGATTTGGTAAGTTATTTTCATTTAAAGACTGTTTAATGTATTCTCCGTTCTCGTGTCTATCTATAAAATCCATGAATCTGTCTTTCCATTGCTCGTATTCAGCTTTAAAGAGAACTGGTGGCTTTACATCTGTACCAATAGCTAAGGCATCATTTGAAGTCATTCTTAGCAATTGCTATGAAGGATGACAAAAATCAGAAAATTTGATCAAACCATAGAACTTGTCGCAAACCACAGTAACAAACTTGTCGCAGGCCAAACAAGATCTCACTTGACGCAGAGCCAGGAACTACACTTGACGCAACCTGCTTGACCCGAGAAGTTACTTACCGCAAGTGCCTTTTATACGAGTATTGAACTTGTCGCAAACCAACGCACCCAAGAAGTGCACTTGACATAGACACTTTCACCTGAGAACCAAACTTGATGCACGTAGTTGCTTGCATCAACTGGACTTGTTGTAACCAACGACTTGCGTCAGTTCACTTGACGTATGCAACATGACCCAAGAAATAGACTTGTCATGTCCTGCCCCTTGCGTCAAGTAAGTTGGACGTATATAACTTGATCCTATAAACCCACTTGTCGTATATAATCCCTTGCGACAACCAGACTTAGCAAAAAATCACCAAAACTTCAAAAACACTTTAATCTTGCGACAATCTCTTGAATCATGCGTCAAGTCTATGAACTTGCGTCAAGTTCAGATCTTGCGAGAAGTAAACTTCAGATCAAGAATTCGTCCATAAATCCTTCAATTATGAGACTTTGATTCTGAAAATTTGCAGATACAATCACGAACACAATATGAATACTTTTTTGGTTGACAATTACAACTAGAAACAACTACAAAACTAAATTCGATCCAAACACAATCTATACAAGCTTTCGAACAAAACTTACACAAAAATCCAAAATTCACAAAAACTAGTGTGAACTAGACAATGCAATACAAACAAGAATTATTCTAATACATGAACCGAATGCAATGCAATCAATTTCAAACTCAAATACACAAAAAAAGACCAAAATTTGAATCTTGACAGTTCGTATGTGCGACTTTCCAAAAAATGGCATGAAGTTGATCAAAATGTCTGAAATTTGTTTGCTCTAATACCAATTGTGTGTCCCAATATGCAAGTGTAATAGAAATGAAATCACAATTCTCATAATGTATTGATATGAATCAAGATACAAGCTCTCACTCTCTCTAAAGCTCTCACTCTAAAGCTCTCCCTCTCTCTACAATGTATTGTCAATTAAGTGCTACTTACAATTACAAAGGAACTAACACTATTTATACTAACAACAAATACAAGGAAAGTAAAAAACAAGCTTTGACTTTTACGATTAAACTCTTTGTCTTTGACTTTCTCACTTTCATCTTTGATGTTGACTTCAACCTTTGACTTATTGATCTTCAACATAATATCCTCATTTGGTGATCTCGGATATAACAATATTTTCTCTAACACTACCTTTGGAGCATGGTTACTAGTGTTGCCACCTCCACTAGCAATGACCCATTTAGCCAAACTCAAGTCGGCTTGGATTTCTTCCAAATGTTGGTGAATCGTGGAGATATCTACCTCCACCTCACCTCGAAACTTAGCTAGCTCGTTCAGGAATATACCTCTTAAGTCATGAAGCTCGTGTCGCAAGTCTCCACCCAAGACGTTGAGGGCGCCCTTGAAATCATCCCGCGTATCGGCAAAGTCGGAGCGAACCCTTCCACATGTTGGTTTATCTCCTCTACTTGTGCCTTTAACTCGGCCACATATGTCTCTACACCTGTCATTCTCTTTTCCAAGCTAGAAAGCAAATCTTTGGAATTACCTTGATTCTTGTTAGCTCCATTGTGAGACTCTTCTTGGCCACGGTTTTCCTCAACATCGGTTGCACCAACAACGTTCTTGCTAGACCCTTTCTCCATGCTTTCATTCGACTCTCTCTGAAACCAGATGTCATGGACTTATCTCTACAAGATCACGTGCGGCCTTAGTTCTCAAACTAAGTCAGCCAAACTTCCCAAAACAACCAACGATTAAGGCAAGTAAAGAGAACACAAGAGATTATTGTAATGCAAAGGTGTTAGAACATATTTGTTGGATACAAGATCATAAAGACTGAAGGTCAAAGTCAAGCCAAGTCAAAGATCAAAGTCAACTCTCAAGTGAAAGTCAAAGTCAATGTAATAAAAGTCAAAGTCAAAGTTTTTGTAAAGTTTTTGTAAGCGTGTGTTTCTGTTTTGTCTTTTAATAGACTTGTGGTTAGAAGATATAGTAGTAACAAGCATAAAAGCGTGTAACAGTTAGAGAGAGAGAGAGAGAGCGAGTTCGTGTGAAAAGTTGTAGAGAGAGAAAGTGGTCTGAAAACTTTGTGTATACGAATTTCATCGTGGAATTCGAAAACAGGTTGAATAATCAAACTGTAATCATATTGTTTGTTATTGTAATTGTGTTTAGAACTTGATAATTGGGAAATAATAATTGGTATCAGAGCAAATCCAAGCTTGAAATCAAGAAAATATGGAGTCGCGTTGTGTTCGTTGAGTCTTAGATTGAATTTCGAATTTTTGTGAGTTTTTCGAGTTGTAATTGAATAGATTTTATTTGAATTATGTTTTATATCAATATTGTATAGGTTTGGTAGTGAATTGCACTGTAGTTGATCATCAATTTCGAGATTTTACGAGTTTTTGTATTCACGAGTTTATACGCACTATATTAGATTCATTTGTAATTTTGAGTGATTCATGTTGAAATTCATTGATCGAAATAGGTTCTAGATGTATTAGTTGTAAAATTGTCGAAGTTTTGGACTGAAATTCGAAGGTTTGATAAGATTTTGAGTGAATCAGATTGATTTTGGTTGAAGAACTGAAGAACTCGCAGATACATCAAGAACTCGTAAGATGAACTCGCATACTTATTGGATTTCGTAGATTTAATTAGATTTCACATAATTTTGTGTTTCTGAAAATTCAAGTGTAGAATTCGCAGATGGGTCTTGTGCGAATTGCCTAGAATTCGCATATGTGTGTTGTGAGAATTTCCTAGAATTCGGATATCTGTTTCGTGCGAATTGTCAGAATTCGCATAATCATTTTGTGCGAAAAGTGATTGTTACAATTTTGAAAGGACAAAATTCGTATATGTAACACCCTAAAGTTCGGGTAATTTTGAAAATTTAAAATTTGGCAATATAACGACTATAAATGGGGCAAACCACCCATAATGGGTAAAAGTGTGAGCATTACAAACCTCTAAGAATGTAAGGGGAAACGACAACAAACTAATCTAAACCACAACTAGCTAGATTACATAGGTTGTCAACCCAATACCAAAATGAATCATTGTTTTAAATGCTAAAGCTTCCAAAATATATCTATCCTCCAAAAATGCCCTCAAAAGACCACACATTTCTCTCAACCCATTGACGACCCGCCGCTAAGGGAACCTGTTATACACATCATTTGAGAAAAAGTGTTAGGCTTAAAGCCTAATGAGAACATACAGTTTATAACTCGAATAAATATAGACAATTGTAATAAAAGGAAATCTTTGCAAAAGAGTTAAGTTTACATTTAAAATCTTTGCCTCATAAGGACTATTCGATCCAAAATTCATCTTGCGATGAAGGGGGATACCCGTTTTACCAAGGGTTGTGGCGGAACACCGAGTAAGCCACAATCCGAGTTATGAGCTAAATACTTGGAATCCATGGCCACGAACAACGCCGGTCCGTACTAAGATGTGGGGGAGGGCACTTGAGGAAACCAAGTCATACTCGTTCACTAGGACTACATTATGATCCATGGCTAGTAAGCGGTCCCACATAACCGTTCCAAAGGGCCTCCGAGGATCAAATGCATCCATAGCTACAATAGGGAAAAACATCCCAAAATATATATATAAGCCGACTCAATACCTAGGGATCCACTAGTAGTAGTCTAGACTTGTCACGGTTTCATTTGTGACTAACCAAAGCTAAACATATAGCTTCCAACATTATTTAATTCCAAAATTCATTCTCCAAGTTTAACTGCTGATAAGAATGAAAATCTTAATTTGAGATTATCCACATTCTTTAGTACATTACCATAAACGTGCAAGTAATACTTTTATTTTGACATCTATCAAATGAAACCTTTCAATTTAATAAAATATAACAAGAACCCTAAAATCTCCCAAAACTCAAGTTAGGTCAAAATGTGAAAATCATAAATCTAAACCAAAGAGATATATAGGAGTTCAAAATATAAGTTTTGACATGTATAAGGTTTAGAAAATGATAATAGGAACTCACCAAGTGCCTAGAAATGGAGACTTTCCCTTAAGGAGATGAAGATTCCTCACCAAGAACTCTTAATAAACCTAGATAAGAACAATTAATGCAAACGAGCTTGAGTTGATGAAGGAGTAAATGAAGAGGGAGGGATGGAGAAGATGAATCTTACCCAAAAATCGGGAGGAAAAATAGCCTAGAAGTAGCTCAAAATCAGAAATAATGAGATAATTTCGGAGTTGCTCAATAAATGGCCTGGACCCCGCTCGCGATAGTGTCCGACGATAGTGACAATGTCACTATCGCGTGGCACAATCGCGGGATAGTAACGCAGCCAATACCTTCTCCACGATAGTGCCCTGGCAATAGTGACACTGTCACTATCGTGTGGCACAATCGCGGGGCATGTACTGAAGCCCAAAAATGGTCAAAATACGCGATCCTCGCATGGGTCGATTTAAGGTTCGAAAGTACGACACATTTCTCCCAAAAAGATAAACGGAAGACGGAAAAAAGACCAACGAAGGATGGAAACTTACATTACAAAAATACCGGGTGTTACAATACTCCCCAACTTGGAGATGATTTCGTCCTCAAAATCTTGATCATACGAACAAGTGAGGGTATCTTCGCTTAATGTCCTCCTTGGCTTCCCATGTCACATTGGCCCCACGATGATGCCTCCACTGCACCTTGACCATAGTGACCTTGTGACGCAATTTCAAAAACTTCCTTTCTAAGATAGCATCGGGTTATTCTACACATCGGTTACCTTCGTCCACTCTTATCTCGGAGAGAGGAATGACACTTTTATCTTCCGCCAAGCACTTCCGGAGGTAACATACATGGAACGTGTTGTGAATTCCGTTCATCTTCGGCGGCAATTCCAATTGATAGGCCAGTAAGCCCACACACTTGAGCACCTAAAATGGTCCGAGGAAACGAGGACTCAACTTCCCCCGTTTTCCAAATCGAATGATGCCTTTCCATTGCGACACTTTAAGCATCACGCGGTCGCCTACCTGAAATTCCATCGGTCGCCTCTTCTTATCGGCACAGCTCTTCTGCCGATCCTGATCCGCTTTCAACCATTCCCGAATGCCCTTAACTTTATCGGTCGTCTCTTGCACAATTTCGGGTCCGGAGAATTGCTTTTCTCCCCCTTCTAGCCAACACACGGGAGTTCGGCACTTCCGGCCATACAACTCTTTAAAAGGTGCCATTCTGATACTCGAATGGTAGCTATTGTTATAAGTGAACTCCACCAAAGGTAGGTGAGAGTCCCATCTACCCCCAAAATCAATGACACAAGACCTTAGCATATCTTCGAGCATTTGGATCGTTCTCTCGCTTTGACCATCGGTTTGTGGATGGTAAGTCGTACTCAACTTTACTCGCGTACGAAGCTCCTTTTGAAAGCCATCCCAAAAGTTCGATGTGAACCGACTATCGCAATCCGACACGGTCGAAAAAAGGTACTCCATGCCTCAAGACCACTTCATCGATGTAGAGTTTTGAAAAACTTGTCCATCGGTAGGGTTTCGCGCATGGCCAAGAAGTGAGCGCTCTTAGTCAACCGATCGACTATTACCCAAATGGTATCGTGACCTCGAAGGGTTTTAGGAAACTTTGTCACGAAGTCCATGGTAATATGCTCCCACTTCCACTCGAGAATCTCTAAGGATTGCAGACACCCATACGGTCGTTGATGTTCAGCATTTACTTGCAAGAACGTCACACAGTGCTCCACGTAACGCGCCACATCAAGTTTCATTACCGGCCACCAATAATACAACTTCAAGTCCCGATACATCTTTGTACTTCCTAGATGAATGGAGTACTTGGACTTGTGGGCATCCTCAAGAAGTAGTTCCCGATTTCCCCCAACTTTAGGCACCCACACACGACCATTGAACAATTTCACCCCACGACTATCTACCATTAAGAGCAATCGTTGCTTGGTCATCTCCTCATCCTTAAGATTCTCTTCCAACAATACCTCTACTTGTGATGCCTTGATCTTCTCAACAAGGCTTGACACTAACTCGGTTCTCGAAAGGGTAGCCCGAATACTTCCGTTATAGTCCTTCCGACTTAACGCATCGGCTACTACGTTAGCCTTACCGGGATGGTAAAGCAACTCACAATCGTAATCCTTGAGCAACTCGAGCCACCGCCTTTGCCTCATGTTTAGATCTTTTTGATCAAAGACATACTTTAGGCTCTTATGATCCGTGTAGAGTGTACATTTCGTGCCATATAGGTAATGCCACCAAAGCTTCAAGGCAAACACCACCGCCGCTAACTCCAAATCGTGGGTAGGATAATTCTTTTTTTGGATTTTGAGTTGCCTCGAGGCGTAAGCAATCACCATGCCTCTTTGCATCAACACACATCCTAATCCCATTTTTGAAGCATCGCTATAGACCACAAAGTCTTCTGACCCTTCGTGTAGCGACAAGATTGCAGCTTCACATAACTTCTTTTGTAAAATCTGAAACGCCTTCTCTTGCGCTTCGGTCTACACAAACTTCACATTCTTCCGAGTCAAAGCCGTCAAGGAAGAAGCGATTTTTGAGAAGTCTTGTGTAAATCCCCGGTAATATCCCGCCAAACCCAAGAAGCTTCGGATTTCAGACGGGCTCTTGGGAGGCTCCCAATTCATCATGGCTTCAATCTTGGTGGGGTCCACTTTCACTCCATCTCGAGTGACAACGTGACCCAAGAATTGCACCTCCACAAGCCAAAAGTCGCACTTGGAAAACTTGGCGTACAATCTTTCTTTTCTCAACACTTCTAGAACCTCTCGAAGATGTTGCTCGTGGTCCAACTCGCTCTTGGAATATACGAGTATATCATCAATGAATACGATGACCGACTTGTCGAGGAATGGTCGGCACACCCTATTCATCAAATCCATAAACATCGCCGGTGCGTTTGTTAGGCCAAACGGCATTACAAGGAACTCGTAATGGTCGTATCGCGTTCTAAAGGCCGTCTTCGAGATGTATTCTCCCCTCACCTTAACTTGATTATATCCCAAACATAAGTCGATCTTAGAGAAACACCCCGCTCCTAAAAGTTGATCGAACAGGTCGTCTATTCTCGGAAGAGGGAACTTGTTCTTCACCATTGCCTTGTTTAATTCACGGTAATCGATGCACATCCTCATCGTGCCATCCTTCTTGTTGACATACAAGACCGGAGCTCCCCAAGGCGACGAGCTCGATCTTATGAAACCCTTCTCCAAAAGCTCTTGGAGTTGAACCATCATTTCCTGCATCTCCGATGGCGCCAAACGGTACGGAGCTCTAGCAATAGGAGTCGGTCCTGGCACGAGATCAATCTGAAACTCCACCTGACGATCGGGTGGTAACCCAGGCAATTCGTCCGGAAATACATCGGGAAACTCCCGCACTATCTTCACATCTTCAAGCTTTAATTTTCTAACTTGGCGTTGATTACGTAGGCTAGGAAGGGCGAACATCCTTTCACCAAGCATTTACGTGCTTTAGCCATGGTGATGATTGCTACATCACTTTTCCTTTTTTCGTCGTAAATCACAACGTCACCATCAGGATTGGGAAGTCGGATTATTTTCTTGGAACATACGATCTCGGCATGATTGTTCGCCAACCAATCCATACCGACCACCACATCAAAGCCCCCAATAATCATTGGCATTAACTCTATCGGGAAATCTTTCCCTTCGATTCCGAGAGTACACTTCTTTAGAACATCGTGGATTAGAATTTGACTACCATCTGATATCTCTACCACTAACGCATTCTTTAGACTAGTAGTGGGTATAGCAAACTTTTGACGAAACGACTCGGATAAAAAAGAGAAACTGGCATCCGAATCAAACAACACATGAGGAGGTACGGAGTTTAGAAGAAACGTACCTGATACCACATCGGCGGATACCTTGGCATCATCGACCGTCATCTGAAAAGCTCGAACCGGAACCCTAGATGGGTTTTCTTTCTTCTCCGGCGCGCTACTCGACTTGAGCTTCGGGCAATCTCTTTTCATATGCCTCGGTGCCTTGCACTCGAAGCAGATAAGCCCTCTGATCAAGCAATCTTTGGTGGCGTGACCAGACTTGTCACACTTTCTGCAAGGTTGATGAGTGCGGTTATAATTGCCATGGTGATTGCTATTACACCTCCGGCACCATCTAGCTTCTTGGTTATTGTTGAAGTTCTGGCTCCCGACAAAAGGTCGAGTTCTCTTGGGAGGTACGGAATTGCTCTCCCACTTTCTCTTATCAACAACCACCGCAGCCTTCTCCGGTTTACCCTTCGCGTAAACCTCTTCCAAAACTGGGCTTCCTCGATCGTCTCTCGAAGATTAGAAGCCTTCGAGTTGCGGACCATGGACATCATGTCTGCCGGTAGACCCTTCAGATAGGCCTTTATCTTATCTTTTTCTATGGAGGTCACATGCCCCACTAACCCCAACTTCTACATGAATTGACGGGTATACTCCCTCACCGTCAAGTTCCCTTTCTCAAGTGCTCGGAACTCAGCTTCAATACGGTCCATGGCTCTCTCACTGCAGTACTCCTCCAAAAGCTTCTTCTTGAACTCGGCCTAAGATAGCTGAGCTAATACACTAGAAGAAAGGGTGGCCTGAGTGACAGTCCACCATGAGAGTGCTGTATCTATGAGTAATTGAGAACCGAATCTCACTTTCTGATCGTCCCCACACTCGGAGGAGCCAAAATCTTGCTCAATCGCTTGTATCCATTTGACGCACGCAACCGGGTCCTTTAGGACCTGAGAACTCTGGTGGTCCACAACAGAGGAAAGATTTGTAGGAGCAGCTCTTCCCACTTCTCTGAGCACCGACAACCTTGTGCTCTTCAGTTCGGATTCTGTTCCCGGTGCCTCTAGAACCCGCCAACACATTCTCTTCCACTACCTTATGCCTTCTCAGGCTCGCATCCTGGTCCTCCATCATCTTCAGAAACGCCTCTTGCTGCTTCTCCATAGCCGACGTCACCATCTGCATGACGCTGGCTATCATATCAGCTTGAGGGTTTGCTTCTTGAATAACCAGGTTCGTGGATGCCAATTCCACTCCTGGCACCTGTTCCACTTCCCAGTGAATATCGGTGGCATACTAGGAGGAACGACAGCTGGCGCTCTTACCACCGGGTTTCGATCGGGCAAACTAATATCGCGAAAGTCTCCATCGCCTAACTGACGACTACGAGTATTCACCATAAGGAATAATGGCTGCAACACAAGTACGAGATAGAGTAAGAGAGAGGTAGAATAAAACACGAAGGAAAATGTACTACCATATCACCAATTGTCATAGTAACGGCATTTCAAGCACATTCACGTAAAACATCCTCATAATAACATTAGCTAAGTGAAATTATGAACATACATAAAGGTTCTCGTTACGATCGCCATAACGCTTGATAACCATAATTTTCGTCGACTCTAAGACTAACCCATCTCAGGAATCTACCCAAACTAACAATCGATACTTAACATACTCAGTCTAAGTCTACACATCTTACATTCATGCCTAGTTCACTTAAACTAGAGCTCTGATACCAACTTGTAACACCCTAAAATTCGGGTAATTTTGAAAATTTAAAATTTGGCAATATAACGACTATAAATGGGGCAAACCACCCATAATGGATAAAAGCGTGAGAATTTACAAACCTATAAGAATGTATGTGGAAACGACAACAAACTAATCTAAACTATAACTAGCTAGATTACATAGGTTGTCAACCCAATACCAAAATGAATCATTGTTTTAAATGCTAAAGCTTCCAAAATATATCTATCCTCCAAAAATTCCCTCAAAATACCACTCATTTCTCTCAACCCCTTGACGACCCACCGCTAAGGGAACCTGTTATACACATCATTTGAGAAAAAGTGTTAGGCTTAAAGCCTAGTGAAACATACAGTTTATAACTCGAATAAATATAGACAATTGTAATAAAAGGAAATCTTTGCAAAAGAGTTAAGTTTACATTTAAAATCTTTGCCTCATAAGGACTATTCGATCCAAAATTCATCTTGCGATGACGGGGGATACCCGTTTTACCAAGGGTTATGGCGGAACACCGAGTAAGCCACAATCCGAGTTATGAGCTAAATACTTGGAATCCATGGCCACGAACAACGTCGGTTCGTACTAAGATGTCGGGGAGGGCACCCGAGGAAACCAAGTCATACTCGTTCACTAGGACTACTTTATGGTCCATGGCTAGTAACCGGTCCCACATAACCGTACCAAAGGGCCTCCGAGGATCAAATGCATCCATATCTACAATGGGGAAAAACATTCCAAAATATATATATAAGCCGACTCAATACCTAGGGATCCACTAGTAGCAGTCTAGACTTGTCACAATTTCATTTGTGACTAACCAAAGCTAAACATATAGCTTCCAACAATATTTAATTCCAAAATTCATTCTCCAAGTTTAACTGCTGATAAGAATGAAAATCTTAATTTGAGATTATCCACATTCTTTCAAGTACATTACCATAAACGTGCAAGTAATACTTTTATTTTGACATCTATCAAATGAAACCTTTCAATTTAATAAAATATAACAAGAACCCTAAAATCTCCCAAAACTCAAGTTAGGTCAAAATGTGAAAGTCATAAATCGAAACCAAGGAGATATATAGGAGTTCAAAATATAAGTTTTGACATGTATAAGGTTTAGAAAATGTTAGTAGGAACTCACCAAGTGGGTTTTTGAAGAAAACCCAAACCCTAGAAATGGAGACTTGCATTTAAGGAGATGAAGATTCCTCACCAAGAACTCTTAATAAACCTAGATAAAAACAATTAATGCAATGGAGGTTGAGTTGATGAAGGAGTAAATGAAGTGGGAGGAATGGAGAAGATGAATATTACCCAAAAATCGAGAGGAAAAATAGCCTAGAAGTAGCTCAAAATCAGAAATAATGAGATAATTTCGGAGCTGCTCAATAAATGGCCTGGACCCCGCTCGCGATAGTGCCCGGCGATAGTGATAATGTCACTATCGCGTGGCACAATCGCGCGGATTGTACTGCGACCAATACCTTCTCCGCGATAGTGCCCTGGCAATAGTGACACGCGATCCTCGCATAGGTCGATTTAAGGTTCGAAAGTACAACACATTTCGCCCAAAAAGATAACCGGAAGACGGAGAAAAGACCAACGAAGGATGGAAACTTACATTGCGAAAATACCGGGTGTTACAATATATATGTGTTTTGCGAAAAGTCAGAATTCGCATAAGTCTTTTCTGCGAAAAGCTTTGTGAAAAATCTTTCAAGTATAGAATTCGCATAAAGTAGAATACGAATTCCTCAGAATTCGCATAGAGATAGTATACGAATTCTTGTTTTTTTCGAAATTTCTAAGTTCAGAATTTGTATCAGGGTTTTGTGCGAAAAGTTTTTTTATGCGAATAGTGTGTATGCGAAAAGTTTGATTTTCAAAATTTTCTAAGTCAAGAACTCGCATAGAGTTATATGCGAATTCTGATTGCATGTGAATTCTTATTTCTTTTTGTATGCGAATTCTGAAGTGTGTGTAGTGTGCGAATTCTATAGTTGTGCGAATTGTTCTGTGCGAATTCCTTTTACTTCACTCTGACGTGCGAATTCCACACTTAGTGATTTTTGGAAATTTCAATTTCTAATTTTTTTTTCTAAGTGTTTCTGTATTTTTCTAATTTCACTTGGACTAATGGTCATTTGTCAAGTTCTTATTGAATATTTTTTTAAACAGGATGACTTCCAGAGAAGCTCTCGCAATCGGTACGGATGTGAAGCCACCGGTGCTTTTTAAAGGAGAGTATGAACAATGGAAGGATCGTTTTCTGGACTTTATAGACAGACATGACTTGGGTGAGTATATTAGAATATCACTTAAAGAAGGATTCATGAAACCTCCTATGAAGGTTCGTGAAGGAGAAGAAGAGGAACAGAGAGAGTGCCTACTACCAATAAAGGAGTACATAGAAGAACAGAGAAATAGGAGAAAAGCTGATAGACTGGCTAGATCTTTCATTTTACAAGGCATTCCCAATGAGATCTATGTCAAGATTAACAGTTACAACGCCACGGGCAAGGAAATGTGGGATCAATTAGAAAAGATGATGCTCGGATCCAAGATAGGAAACCAGCTTAAAGTTTCTAACTGCCTCAACAATTATGAAGAGTTTAAAGCCAAGGAGGGAGAATCTCTTAAGGCAACTTACGACAGATTTGTGACCTTGTTGAATGAGCTAAGCAAGAATAAAGTCAAAAAGTCTTAGATAGAGCTCAATGTCAAGTTCCTCAGCATCTTGCAGCCTGAGTGGAAGAGGTTTACAAGACAAATGAAGCAGATGAAAGATATGAATGAAATTCCACTACATGAGGTCTATGAGACTCTTAGGCAAAACAAGGAAGAGGTGGAGGAGATCAAAGAGAAAAATAAAAAGGCTAAGAAGGTGGTTGCTGATCCGATTGCCCTGGTTATGAAAAAGAAGTCAGTGAGCCTCAAGAAGAAGAAGAAAGTAGTAGTTTCTGAGTCCGAGGAAGTCGACAGTGATGATAACTCGGATTCTGATGACTGTGAGAACTTAAAGTAGGCTATGCTCATGCTGACAAAGGCCGTTCAGAAGAAGTTCTACAAAAAGCTTGGTTCCAACAGTCAGAGGTATTCCTTGGGTTCACGAAACTATGAACATAAGGAAGGATAGAAGGAAAGAGAATGGAAGAGAAAAGGCCTGATGAGAAAAGGTATAGAACTGAAGAGAAGAAAGATCCAGAACGAACAAAGTGCTACAACTGTGGCAAACTCAGACATTTTGCGAAGGATTGCCGAAAGCCCAAGGTCCGAAATTTCGAATACTATAAAAATAAATGCTCTTGGTCAAGCAGCAAGAGGCTGGCAAGGCACTTATGGCTGAAGATGAGTTCTGGCTCGACCATTCAGAAGATGAGGAAGAGAAAGAAGAGAAAGACCACTTATGCTTTATGGGCAAGACAGTAACTGAAGATGAAGTTGATTCAGACTATGAGGACAACGAAGAGATATGTAATATGTCTAAATCAGATTTTCTTAATGAAATGCAAGCCTTAATGGTTAGACTCCAGGAATTAGAGTCTAAACTTAAGCGTGAAATAGGTATCAATAAAGAAAACAACCAATCAATATTGAAACTTAGCAAGGATATTGCTGAGAAGAATGTATTGATTGAGGCCTTACAAAAAAACATTGATATCAGCGCTAAAGAGAAGACTATAATTCACAATTAATTAGCTGAAACTACTTCTAAATATAAACTGTGTCAATTTGATTCCACAGAGATTGCTAAAAAGTGTTCATTTCTTTTAAAAGAAAATAAATCTTTAACTGATAAAGTGAATGTGTTGGAAGAAAAAATTTACACTTTAGGTCAAACTGAACAGACCATTCATTTGAATAAACCTAAAGAGAGAAGTGAGTGTTGGGGTCTTGGTTACGAGAACCCAGACTACCTCAAAAAGGGTATTTCTAAAGTGCCTGCGCTTTACGATTTCGGATTTTTAAAACTGGCACCACAATACCCTGAACTCAAAGTTAAGTGGACTAAATTGTCTGAAGAGGATGAAGCTAAAGAAAAAGAGAAAAGGAAGAACACAACTAAAATGCAACTTCCATTTCATTATGAGAAGTTGAATTATAGTTACAGTTCAGATAAATCAAAATTTATTTCTAATGACTATTTCGAAAGTTATTCTTCAAAAGAGTTGGAGGCTAAGCCTACTGAAGGTAAAATTTATGTACCTCCTATCGTGTTAAAAAGTAAAATTTCTGAACTCGAGAATACTCTAGCAGAAGAAAGGATTTTGATTGATCTAGAACAAACTGTGTTTTCCACTGTGCTTCTAAATTCTGATTTTTCTAAAACTTCCAAAGCTTCAAAATCTAATGATTTTAGTGGTCTACTTAATGACGAGTTTGATTTCTTAAACTCTGAAGGTGATTTAGATGAGTGTGTTGCTCAATTTGATTTTAATGCTAAACTTCCTGATCATTCCAAATTTGTGATTAATTCTTTTGGTCTACCCAGTGTGTATGAAAAGGGTGAAACATCAACGAAAGTTGATGAATCAGTTTCTGTGAATCCCAAGAAGGTCAAAGGTAAGAAGAAGAAATCTAGGCATTCACAGAAACAGAAAACCACTGGTAAACCAAAGAAAAGCAATCTTTCAAATCTCACAGTTCTAACTCTAAAGTTTCAAATGTTTCAGATGTGAATAAAAGAAAGACTGGAGTTAAATCAGAATGGCTACCAAAGAAGAAGGTTGACGAGAATGCTAAATCATTTTTTGATCTTGATTGTAATAGAGAAACTACTAGTCAAACTGATTTAGTTGTAAATGTTGCTTTCAATAAACAAAAACTTGTAACTTCTTATAAGAAATATTAAATAAAGCAATTGTTCCAATTATCTCCGTCTGATAGAAAGTCTTCTAATTATAAAAGAAATGATTATGCTACTCGTAAATTTTCTGATGTTTGGTTTGACACATATCATGTATATTCTTATCATTCTAATACTTCAAATGTTTTTCAAAAGGTCAGAGGGTCCATATACAAATGGATGCCAAAATCCTGCACTAACCTGAAGGGACCCAGATATAAATGGGTACCAAAGCCGAAAGATAAATTTGTGTTGGAGGTACCTGAAGTTAAGATGGAGTAAGAGAACCAAGGCTTCTGAATACTACAGTTCTGGACCCGTTTCTCAATGATATAGAGTTTGACTTCTAAACACAACAGTTTAGGACTCGTACATCAACGATCAAAACAGATGATACTCCTGTGTTGATACGAGATTGTACTCCGATACCTTAATGAGAGGTTCAACTTTCAAGGGGGAGTACATGTTTTTACTGAAAAATATGCATTTGCAATGTTCTCTGAAAGATATCTGCACTTAACATTGTTCATATTTTTAGGGGGGGTGTGAGATAAATTTAATGCATAATTTCAGGGGGAGTATATGACTTCTGATTAAATATGATCAGAACTCGTGCATTCAAAGTTTTACTGCTTTATGTCATTTACTTTTCAATAAATGTTGTGAATAAAGCTTTGTACTTTGACGACTTTGTGACTTTTGCAGAATTGAGAGTGAGATTACACGATCATATCTAAATGATTTTGAGCTGACTTGATGAGATTTAAGACTGAGCGAAAAGGTCTTTCTAATCTTAATCTCATAACGTGTCTGAAAGAAGGACAACTTTCATATATGAAAACATGTTCTTAAATGTTCAAACCACTTCTGATTCTTAAATGATTTCATGAATATAGAAGTGTGATTTTAAAATGTTTTCATGTTACTTGTGCTTCAATGATATACAAACCGTGTGTTTCCAACGATTAATACTTGTGTATTATCTTTTTCATATACTGTCAAGTATGTTATCACCATGTCTCAAATTGAACAATATTTTTCGATGGTGATACACCGCGATAGAACTTCAAAGAAAGTTTTGAGCGTGATTTCATTTCGAAACATTTCTTTCAAGAGTGTCTATATCTTGATTCGAAACATTTTTTCTGAGTTTTCTGACTTTTTGGTTTTTGTGAATATGTCTCTTCAAGCATAGATCTACAAGAACGACATCATGATGTCCTTGGGAACGGACACTCGTCCTCCGGTTCTGGTCAACGAGAACGAGTTTCCGCAATGGCAAGACCGTTTCATCAACTTTATAGAGCGACAAGCCAATGGTGAAAACATGATGAAGTCGCTCACTCAAGGACCATTTGTCAAGCCTCTGAAAGAGATTCCCGCCACTGCAACCACACCGGCCACTGTTATCTTGAAGCCTACAGACGAATACACGGTCGAAGAGACTTTGCGATACCAAGACGATCGCGAAGCAAAGTCTAACCTGATCCTAGCACTGCCTAATCCCATCTACAATCGGATTGACTGTTACAAGAACAATCCGATGTTGATGTGGACCCAGTTAGAGAAGATCATGCTTGGGTCAGCGGTTGCAACACAACTCCGACAGATACGCTTCATGAACAATTTCGAGGAGTTCAAGGCAAAGGATGGTGAGACTCTGAAGAGTGTCTTCGACAGGTTTTGGGTTGTGATGAACGATCTGCATAAGATCAAGGTGACCAAGACCGTGTTGGAAGCCAATCTCAAGTTCCTTAATGCTCTTCAACCTGAATGGAGCAAATCTTGTCACAGGTTGAGGAACAATGTCCGGATCTCCACTATGCAGATACAAGAACTATATGAGATTTTGATGACTGATGAGAGCTTAGTGCTAGAGAAGAAAGCGAAGCTTGACAAGAAGAACAAGCCAAAGACAGTGGACCCAATTGCTCTTCTTGCAAGCCAGTTGGCTGAACAAGCATTGTCTGAGAATGCTTACAACGAGGCCACTGATGATGATGGCGAAGCACTGGAAAAGGCGATGATCCTTCTCTCCCAGCATTATCACAAGAAGTTCCAGCACCGATCAGGTTCTAACAACCTCCGCTTCACTTCAGGATCAAAGAAAGTGGACACCGGTGCTCCTTCAAAGTCATATGTTCCGAAGTACGAGCCTGCCAAAGTGGCCGAGCCAAAGAAGGAAGAGAAGAAGGATATTACGTGCTTCAACTACGGGAAACTGAGACACTTTGCAAAGGAGTGTCGGGTAAAGGTTGTCCGGGATTCTGCATATTACCGGAAGAAGATGGAACTTGCTAAAAAAAGAGAGACCGGAACCATGTTGCTAGCTAAGAAGGAACAATGGCTAGATCACTCCAATAACGAAGCAGAAAATGAGGAAACTGTCGCCATGTGCTTTATCGGAGATGATGACAGTGACAATGAGGATGAGGATACATCTATTGACGAATCTGAGGTACCTTCAGAATTTGATTACAAATTTATTTCATCACAAATGAACGTCATTATCACTGCCTTACATGACTTACGTTCAAAGTTTTTATCTGAAAAGCATATTAATCAAGAAAAGTCTTGTAACACCCCAAAAATGGGACTAACAAAAATTTCCGGAAAATGGAAATATGGTATATAATAATTGCCAAGGCAATGAACTCATACGAAAGGAACAACAAATGCCTGTTAAATCACAAGTTTGTAATAAGGAGCGACAATAGATGACAACTCTCTAATCTAAATCTAGCAAGACATAAGATTACAAAAAGGTTGTCAACTAAGTCCACATGAACAGTCTTCAGTATTGGCATCCCAAAAGTGCTCCCAAGCTCACCACTACATCCTTCTACGTTTCATTGGCGCTCGCGCCACTAGAACCTGAGATACATACCAACAATCAAGTGTTAGACCAAACGGGTCTAGTGAGTTGCATAAGAAAACATGGTATACATATAGATAAAGCATGTAACGATCAATTATAATCCTTCGACCACTAAAGTCCCAACGGGGTCAATCATGGAGGACACCCATTACACCAATGAGTTTTACCTCAAGTCAATGTACCTTATTGTTCACTCACTTGAGCAACATCCCGAAGGTCCGACACACATGAAGACTACCTCCCAGGCATTACTCCAAATGGCGGAGGTCTAGGCGCTTACCATTATAGTGGCGCCTAAGACTACATCCTCCTAGCACTTACTCATGGTTCGTCCAACGTACGTACAATGTCCGTCTCTATACATTATTTCATACCCACAAAATACATGTATAAGACTCCAACAATCCCAAGCATAATTTAGGTACAAAACTCTAAAGCATGCAAATATTCCAATAATACCAATGGCTCATAAAACACATATTACTAAGCCCAAATACCAATAATAATCATAACATTATTACCCACAATAATAACCAAGGCCATATCTCCAACAATCTCAAATGTGACAGTTAGGTCAAACTTATCAGGTGATCAAACATTCTACATATACATGCATTATTAACAAGTAAACACATAAGGTATGTATCTCTTTTGAAAATAGTGTGAAAAACTCACTAACTAGGTTTTATAGAAAAACCTTAGAAATTTAGGAGACTCCAAGCTTGGATGATGAGAAGATAGGACTTGAACCCAAGGTCCAATACTTCAATAAATGCTCCCCAGATGTAGTAAATGTCCTCACCAAGAACTCCCAAGTTGAAATTAATGAGAAGGAGGAGTTTGATGGTGAGAAAACGTTCCCACAACAATAAAATCGCCTAGGGTTTTGAGAGAAATCAGTCTTGTGCAGTTAATCCCGCTGGAGGTCTGTTTTTATACCCTCAGAATGCGTCGGCGACAATGCCCTTGGCACTGTCGCGAGGGCATAATCGCGCCCCAACCCCGCCTCTCGGTACTAAGACCGCGATTGTGACAAGGCGATTGTGCCCTTGTCACTCTCGCGAGGCACTATCAACGGGGGTGTACCGAGACCACTCCCCGACCCGCGACCTTGACATGAGACTATGACCAGTGTCATAGTCGCGGGGCACTATCGCGCCACACCCCGAAACTTCGTTTTTTCGACGATTTCGATAAAATTAAACCTGTGAAGAAACTTATAATAATGACATGTACCATGGTATATTAATCATCACCAAATCAAGACGGAATCTTCCATAAAATATAACGAGGACACATTAAGAATTATAGTTACTTACCTTAAATTTTCCGGGTGTTACAATCCTCCCCACCTAATGAGGATTTCGTCCCCGAAATCTTACTTACTGAAATAAATGAGGATATCTCTTCCTCATGTCCTCCTCCGATTCCCATGTCACGTTAGCACCTCGATGGTGCTTCCATTGGACTTTCAACATAGTCACTTCCTTGTGTCTCAATTGCTTCGTCTTTGACTCTAGGATAGCTTCCGGTTCTTCTACACATCGGTTCCCGTTGTCCACTCCAATTTCTGCCAAAGGAATGACGCTTTCTTCCGAAGATAGCAAACATGGAACGTAGGGTGAATTCCGTCCATCTCCGGCGGTAAGTCCAATCGGTAAGCTTGAAGGCCGATCTTTTCTAATATCGTGAAGGGCCCTAGAGAATGGGGGCTAAGCTTCCCGCGCTTCCCAAAACAGATGATACCCTTCCACGACGACACCTTCAACATAACCCGATCCCCCACTTGGAAATCAACCGGCCTCCGCTTTTTGTCCGCGTAGCTCTTTTGTCGATCTTGAGCCGCCTTCAATCGTTCTCGAATGCCCTTCACCTTATCCGCCGTTGATTGTACAATTTTTGGACCCGCAAATTGTTTCTCTCCCGCCTCGATCCAACACACCGGAGTCCTACACTTCCGCCCGTAGAGTGCTTCAAATAGAGCCATTCCGATGCTCGAATGGTAACTATTATTGTAGGCGAACTCCACTAACGGCAAGTGCGAATCCCAAGTTCCTCCAAAGTCTATGACGCACGATCGCAGCATGTCCTCGAGGGTTTGAATCGTCCTCTCACTTTGTCTGTCAGTTTGGGGGTGATATGCCGTACTCAACTTAACCTTTGTGCCCAACTCCCTTTTCAATCCGTCCCAAAACTTGGAAGTAAAACGACTATCCCTATCTGAGACTATGGATAACGGAACACCATGACAAGACATTATTTCAACGATATAGAGCTTAGCTAATTTGTCCATCGGTAACGTCTCCCGCAATGCCAAGAAATGGGCACTCTTGTTAAGTCGGTCCACCACTACCCAAATAGTATCATGGCCTTTCAAGGTCCTCAGTAGTTTAGTGACGAAGTCCGTCGTGATGTGCTCCCACTTCCACTCCGGAATGGTTAAGGGCTGCAAACTCCCATAAGGCCTTTGATGTTCCGCCCTGACTTGAAGGCAAGTGACAAACTTTTCCACATAATTGGTAACATCGAGCTTCATCACCGGCCACCAATAGTGCAATTTTAAGTCTCTATACATCTTGGTGCTACCGGAATGTATAGAGTATTTGGACTTGTGTGCTTCCGCTAAAAGCAGCTCGCGGTTTCCCCCGATCTTCGGTACCCAAATTCTTCCTTGGAACAACTTAAGGCTGCGACTATCCTCCGATAATAACTCCTTTTGTTTCACCATAACTCCGGCCTTGAGATTCTCCTCACGAAGTGCTTCTGCTTGGCTCCTCTTGATGTCCTCTACAAGACTGGACATCACTTCGATTCTAGTGAACACTACTTTACTTTCCCCTCCGTAACTCTTCCGGCTTAGGGCGTCCGCCACTACATTGGATTTATCGGGGTGGTAAAGCAATTCACAATCATAATCTTTCAAGAGTTCCAACCACCTCCTTTGTCGCATATTGAGTTCCTTTTGGTCGAAGATGTACTTCAAACTTTTATGATCGGTGAACAACGTACACTTCGTCCCGTAAAGGTAGTGCCGCCATAACTATAAAGCAAAAACCACCACCGCTAGCTCTAAATCATGCATAGGGTAGTTCTTCTCGTGATCCTTGAGTTTACGCGATGTATATGCGATTACCTTTCCTCTTTGCATCAGGACGCACCCTAATCCTAATTTAGAGGCGTCACTATAAACCATTTCGGATCCTTCGGGTAAGGATAGTATTGGCGCTTCACATAATTTCTTTTGAAGAGTTCGGAAGGCGTTCTCTTGTGTCTCGGTCCATACGAACTTAACGTTCTTTCTCGTCAACGATGTGAGTGGTGAGGCGATCTTCGAAAAATCTTGAATAAACCGCCGGTAGTAACCGGCTAATCCCAAGAAGCTCCTGATCTCTGTTGGACTCGTCGGTGGCTCCCAATTCATCATCGCCTCTATCTTGGTCGGATCCACTTTCACTCCGTCCTTGGACACCACGTGGCCTAAGAATTCAACCTCTTGAAGCCAAAACTCGCATTTTGAAAACTTGGCATACAGCTTCTCCTTGCGGAGGATTTCCAAAACTTCCCGCAAATGTCGTCGATGCTCCAACTCGTCACGAGATTAGATGAGGATATCGTCGATGAAGACTATAACCGACTTGTCTAATAAAGGTCGGCATACTCGGTTCATTAAGTCCATAAACACGGCTGGTGCATTGGTCAACCCAAACGGCATAACTAGAAACTCGTAGTGACCGTACCTCGTTCGGAAAGCCGTCTTCGGTATATCGCGCTCCTTCACTCGCACTTGATGATAACCAGATCGTAAGTCTATTTTAAAGAAAAACCCCGCTCCTTGAAGTTGGTCGAATAGGTCGTCGATCCGTGGAAGTGGATACTTATTCTTTATGGTAACTTTGTTGAGCTCACAGTAGTCTATGAACATCCTCATATACCCATCCTTTTTCTTCACAAACAGTACTGGCGCTCCCTAAGGAGACGAGCTCGGTCGTATAAACCCCTTTCCGATTAGCTCTTAGAGTTGTGTCATCATTTCTTGCATTTCTGTCGGGGCTAAACAGTAGGGAGCACGAGCAATCGGAGCGGCTCCCGGAGTAAGGTCATTGTGGAACTCCACTTGTCGTTCCGGTGGAAGTCCAGGTAGATCATCCGGAAAGACATCCGGGTAGTCGCACACCACCTCTACCTCTTCCAACTCCTTCTTCTCTAGCTTCGCGTCGATCACGTACGCTAAGTACGACTAACATCCTTTGGCTAGGATGTTGCGTACCTTGAGTGACGATATTATCATACCGGTTCCTCGATTCTTCTCACCGTAAACTATCACTTCCCCACCCTTAGACAAGGGTACTCGAATCATCTTCTTAGAACAAAAGATGCTAGCGTCGTGCTTAGCTAACCAATCCATTCCTATTATTACATCGAAACCCCCTATATTGATCGGTAACAAATCTATAGCGAAGGACTCTCCACTTAATTCTAACGTACAACCTACATAACAACTCCGAACAACCATATGCTCTCCATTGGCTACCTCCACTACTATAGCATCAGTCAACAAACTACAAGGAGTAGTGAGGTTCTTGCAAAAAGATGTAGACACAAAAGATCGGTTTGCACCAGAATCGAATAAAACACGGGTAGGTAGAGAGTTCACTAGAAACGTACCCGACACTACGTCCGCCGCTTCTCTTTCTTCATTAGCCGTCATCTGAAAATCCCGACTTGGCGCCTTCGGTGGAGCTTCTTTCCTTGACAAGACCCCACTAGACGCCCCTTGGTTACCCTTTGCTAACTTAGGGCAATCGCATTTGATGTGTCCCGGTTCTCGACACTCATAAAAAACTCCCCGTGAGGGGCAATCACGACTCATGTGGTCCTTTTGCCCATACTTAAAACATTCCATAGCTCCAGAAAACGGCCTCGGATTACAAGGCCCGAAGTGCTTACTCTTACATTTGGGGCACCACCTTGCCTCCCGTCGCTGGTCAGTGTTCATCCCCCCGTTAAAGGGTTTGGAAGATCGTACGGGCCCGGTTGCCCCCTCCCACTTACGCTTTTCGCCTTGCAATTTCTTCTCCTCTTTCTCTTGTAGAAGATCATCTTCTACCAACTGAGATTCCTTAATTACTTCCTGCAAAGTGGCCTTTTGGGTGTTCCTCACGCCCGTCTTCATCTCCGCCGGTAATCCCTTCACAAATGCCTTGATTTTGGACCCTTCGTTCGTTGCCAAATGCTCGACCAAACTGAGCTTGTCCAAAAATTGTTTGGCGTAGTCGGCGACCGACAGGTCACCCTTCTTCAGACTTCTGAACTCCTCCTCTATCTTGTCATGCGCTCTCTCGTTACAATATTTCTCCATGATTTTCTTCTTGAATGTTGGCCAAGTGAGCTTGGCCAAAACATCCGGTATGAGCGCTCTTCGGGTGACGTTCCACCAACTCAGAGCATCCCCTCTAAGCAGTTAAGAGCCAAACTTGACTCTCTGAGAGTTCGCACACTCACTTGACTCGAAAGCCATCTCCACATCTTGAATCCACTTCATGCAGGCTAATAAGTCGGTCGTTCCAGTGAATTCCGGAACCCGACTGCATAGGAAGGTCTTGAAATAACAACCCCCCTCCTTCCTCTAATCGGCCCTGGTTGCATGCTCCTCCGTCCCGGGTGCATTAACGGCATCACCTGATCCCATCACGACATTGTCCCCCACCGTCTCATGTCTCCGGTTGCTTGCATCTCGGTCCTTCAGTACCTTCATTAGTCTTTCGTCCCGCTTGTCCATCGCATAGTTCATCATCTGCATTATGCTAGCCAGTAGGACTGACTAAGGGTCCGCTTCTTGAATAACCGGGTTCTCAGCTTCCAAGTTCCCTTGAGGAGTCCCATCTACTATCCCCTCTAACATTGGGGGTATAGGCGGAAAAACTCGATCCGCTGTTGGAGTCGCTTGTCGACTTGCCCCTGGGGCAGTTACACTTGCCTCATTCGCTTCCTCGGTCACCCCAACTCGACTCCTCGTGTTTACCATAATGAACTGTCACACACGATAAGAACCATACCGGTTAATTCTTTAAAAGATAACTGGTTCAGTACGTACTACTTACAAAGATCAACCATCATAATAACAATTTCAAGTATGCTCACGTAATCATATATTCAGAACAACACTATCCAAGTGAAATTGTGAACGTACTTTACACAAGAATTCTCGTTATCATCATCATAATTTCAACCAATGTAATTTCCGAATTCCTACTACTCTCCCCACCTAAGAATGCTCTACCCAATTGGAAAGTGATTCTATAAGCATAATCAGTCTAAGTCTAGGTATACTAGAGTCTACACCTAGTTCACTTAAACTAGAGCTTTGATACCAACTTGTAACACCCCAAAAATGGGACCAACAAAAATTTCCGGAAAATGGAAATATGGTATATAATAATTGCCAAGGCAATGAGCTCATACGAAAGGAACAACAAATGCCTGTTAAATCACAAGTTTGTAATAAGGAGCGACAATAGATGACAACTCTCTAATCTAAATCTAGCTAGACATAAGATTACAAAAAGTTTGTCAACTAAGTCCACATGAACAGTCTTCAGTATTGGTATCCCAAAAGTGCTCCCAAGCTCACCACTACATCCGTCTACGTTTCATTGGCGCTCGCGCCACTAGAACCTGAGATACATACCAACAATCAAGTGTTAGACCAAACGGGTCTAATGATTTGCATAAGAAAACATGGTATACATATAGATAAAGCATGTAACGATCAATTATAATCCTTCGACCACTAAAGTCCCAACGAGGTCAATCAAGGAGGAGAACCATTACACCAATGAGTTTTACCTCAAGTCAATGTACCATGATGTTCACTCGTTTGAGCAACATCTCGAAGGTCCGGCACACTTGAAGACTACCTCCCAGGCATTACTCCAAATGGCGGAGGTCTAGGCGCATACCATTATAGTGGCGCCTAAGACTACATCCTTCTAGCACTTACTCATGGTTCGTCCAACGTACGTACAATGTCCGTCTCTATACATTATTTCATACCCACAAAATACATGTATAAGACTCCAACAATCCCAAGCATAATTTAGGTACAAAACTCTAAAGCATGCAAATATTCCAATACTACCAATGGCTCATAAAACACATATTACTAAGCCCAAATACCAATAATAATCATAACATTATTACCCACAATAATAATCAAGGCCATATCTCCAACAATCTCAAATGTGACAGTTAGGTCAAACTTATCAGGTGATCAAACATTCTACATATACATGCATTATTAACAAGTAAACACATAAGGTATGTATCTCTTTTGAAAATAGTGTGAAAAACTCACTAACTAGGTTTTATAGAAAAACCCTACAAACTTAGGAGACTCCAAGCTTGGATGATGAGAAGATAGGACATGAACCCAAGGTGCAATACTTCAATAAATGCTCTCTAGATGTAGTAAATGCCCTCACCAAGAACTCCCAAGTTGAAATTAATGAGAAGGAGGAGTTTGATGGTGAGAAAACGTTCCCACAACAATAAAATCGCCTAGGGTTTTGAGAGAAATCAGTCTTGTGCATTTAATCCCGCTGGAGGTCTGTTTTTATACCCTCAGAATGCGTCGGCGACAGTGCCCGGCGACAATGCCCTTGGCACTGTCGCGAGGGCATAATCGCGCCTTAACCCCGCCTCTCGGTACGAAGACCGCGATTGTGACAGGGCGATTGTGCCCTTGTCACTCTCACGAGGCACTATCGCCGGGGGTATACCGAGACCACTCCCCGACCCGCGACCTTGACATGCGACTATGACCAGTGTCATAGTCGCGGGGCACTATCGCGCCACACCCCGAAACTTCGTTTTTTCGACGATTTCGATAAAATTAAACCTGTGAAGAAACTTATAATAATGACATGTACCATGGTATATTAATCATCACCAAATCAAGACGGAATCTTCCATAAAATATAACGAGGACACATTAACAATTATAGTTACTTACCTTAAATTTTCCGGATGTTACAAGTCTATCTTGATTGAAAAATTGCAAATTTCTTTGAAAGATGAAAATTTTATTTTGACAGATACAAAAGAGAAATTTCAAAAGAAATTGGATGACGTAGAAATTTCAAATCAAACTTATCTTGATTCTTTGACGGAAATGACTAAATTAAACCAAAATTTTACGGTTAAAATAATTGAATTAGAGGAAAATTTATATCTGCGAGATCAAACTGAGCAAACCATTTATATGAATAAACCAAGGAGTTATGATTCAATAAAAGAAAATGGGGACTTGGTTTTGAAAATCCGCATTTTCTAAATCAAGCTATAGAAAAAGTCCCCACTTTATATAAATTTGATTATTTAAGACTTGATCGATATGCTCCTCAATTTAAAATTGATTGGAGAAAAGAAAAGCAAATCTTAGAAATCGAAAATGAGAAAAGAATGAATAACACTAAAATGGAATTTTTGTTTGTTTATACTCGCGAAAATGCAAAATATTTTCCTGAAAAATCAAAGAAGTCCAGAAGATCTAAAAATGTTTTAAATGTCAAATCTTCCATTAAATCTTCATTACCAAACGATTATTTCGATATATATGCCATTAACGCTAATAAAGAAAATATATCTCCGGTTTCTTATGATACTAAGAGATATATTCCCCTATTAGTGTTAGAGGGCAAAATCGTTGATCTTGAAGTTAAAATAGAAGAACAAAGTCTTCAAAACGATTTACTTCTTATTATTATGAAATCAAGTTTTGAAGAAAATTTAATTTCTCAAAAACAAGATTTTGATGACAAAATTAATTCTGGATTTTCTACTGATTCTAAGAAATATACGCAAGAAGTTCCAAATTTTGCATAATTGCGCCACCCATTGGTAGCGCAAATTGATTGTTTGCGCCATCCTCTGGTAGCACAAAACCAGTTTTGCGCCACAAATGAGTCGCACAAATTTCCTCCAGACTTGTGTTTTTCTGAAAATTATAACTCCGAGGCTAGTTAAAAAACGATGAATGATCAGTTTGGTTTCTTAGATAAAATGTCTTCTTCAAATTCAAATATTGAATCGGAAATTATTGATGACTCTTTTACGCTAAATGATGAGTATTATAAACCAAAGCGTAAAAGAAGAAGGTCAAGGAAGTCAAAGAAGCAAGCTAATATCATTTCTGAAAATTCGAATTCTTTCGATTCTAATGTTTCAGATAGGACTTTGAGGAATTCTACAAGGCAGATATGGAGGGTCAAGCAGAAATCTGATGAATCTGCGACTGTTGAGGATCGATATGTAGACAAAATTTGTAGCAATGATTCATTTGTTGCTTGTAATAAAATTTTTAAATATTCAATAAAGCAAATGATTCAAATTGCAAAAGATATCTCATATTCTTCGATTCTAGTTCAGATGATTATGTTTTGTCCTCTACTGATGATTATGTTCATTCCTCTGATAATTTTACTCATGCTTTGTTTATCAAATCTAACAACTTTTCTCGTTTTAGAAATGCAACTAACAAACCTGGATCCAAATTTCAGTGGATTCCAAAAGCTAATCTATATTGCAGGCATTCAAAACTTAAAGGGAAATCATAACTTCGACTTCTAAACATATCTGTTTAGGACTCGTTCTTCAAATGTTAATGACTTCTGAGTAAAGCAGCTCAGGACTCGTCCTTCAATGTGTTTAGCTTCTGGACATATGAGAAACAGTGAGCGCATCTACTTCAAATTCTGTTGCACCTATCTCTGACAGTGATGTTGTTCCAGTTACATCAAGCTATTCAAGAATTTGAGCTAGTTCGACCAGAACCTGAATAAGTGCAAACCAAACACATTGATATGAGGTACCATTTCATTAAACATCATGTGGAAGAAGGTACTATTGAATTATATTTTGTTCCAACTGAATATCAACTTGCCGATAGTTTTACAAAAGCCTTAGATGAAAAACGATTTAATTTTCTGCTTTTAAAACTCGGCATGTTGAATTTAAAAGTTTAAACCTACACAAATTTTATTCTATAAAGTAATTTTTTTACAATTTCTCTTTCTTTTGAATAAAATGTGTGTCTAGGATAAATTTTCAAGTTGCTTTGTTTATATCTAAGTTTTATATGTTCATATTTCAAGTCTTACAAAAATCGAAAGGTCAGCAAAACATGTTTGAAATTTTGAGAATGCTTTAAAGTTATGTCATTCGAAATATGTATAGTTTACAATGCTTAGAAAACCTAAAAAGTCAGAATTATGGATCGTAATGAAAATATAGGCTAAGCACTTAGATGTAAAACCGGGTGATTGAGATGGAATTTAAATATATAAAATACAGAAATCACTAAGTTTAAAATTTTGTACCTATGACCTTTCTGGTTTGGGAAAGTAAGTTCCGTGGGATGCTTGTCATCTAGCCCCCTAAGGTCAATTGGTTTGGGAGTGATCGAACCCAAATCCTTCTATAGAATCAGATCGAAAGTCATGTTCTACTGGTATAAATGGGTTGAGAATGTGTCGATGTAGCCTTTCTGATCTGGGAGAGTAAGTTCCAAGAGGTGCTTGATACCTAGTCCCTTAAGGCCAACTGGTCTGGGAGCGGCTGACCCAAATCCTGCAATAGGATCAGATAGAAAGTTACGTTTACGACATGTTTTTTACTTACAAAACTTCTTGATCAAAAGATGCCAATGTGCACAAATTTAAAAGATGCCAAAGAGCACAATCATGTGAAGATGCCAATGTGCACATATTATAGAAAGATGTCAATGAGCACACATCTCCTGATACTTGGTGATATTTTTAAGTTGCGATAAACTTATAAATTTGAGAAAGTCTTAATTCTTGACAGCTTAGTGTGAGTAAAGGCAAAGTTCTCTATTATATTTTTAGAATTACATTTTCTTGAAGCTAATCAAAGTTCACATGCTAGCACACTGAATAGATCGATGAAAGTTTTTGAAACTGAACATGTATTAACTTGATATGCAATGAAACTTGTATTTGCATCCAAAAAAACACACACTTGATTTCAATTGATTGATTAATCTGTGATATTTTACTGAGTAGAATTTAATTTGCATAGTGTTAAAAAATTTATATATTTAGTTGTTTCAAAATCTATATTCAGTATATTTTTCTTTATAAATAGATGTTTATATGTTTGTGTTCCTATATCTTTGAAAATTGGTATGTGCATATTTCGAGGGGGAGAAAATCTTTATGTAAAACTGATAACATCTAATTTCGAGGGGGAGTGAATAAAGTGAACAGGTATGTTTCTGATAGAGTGATTAAAGTTCAGATCAGAGGTTGATCAGGTAAATATTTTCTATACATATGCTAAATTGATTTGTTATATCCAGTGCATTTGTGTAGGGGGAGTAAAAGAGCTTAATAGGTGAACAATGATTTTTTTTTAAGTACAAGTTTGCGTCACAAGTGGATAGCACAAACATAATTTTGCGCCACTCACAAATAACGCAAAGTTTACTTTGCGCCACCTGTACGTAGCGCATAACTATTTTTTTTCGCCACCCACTTATAGCGCAAAACATAACAATGTGTGAACACTCATATCTTGAACTGTTTATCATTGTGTTTTGGTTCAGATCTGAAGTTGCCCGTCTCTTAAACGAAGACATGCCAAGATGATCCGGATCATCAATGTCATAAGGGGGAGTTGTCAAAGAGACAAAGAGTTGAATGTTTATCTGTTCAAGAAAGTTAAAGGAAAGAATCTGAATATGCTGCTAAAGAATCTGAGGATGATGACGATGCAAAGTATGAGAAGTTCTGGAAAATCAAAGAAGAAGACCAAGATGATATAATTGTTATATCTGATTCTGAAGATCATGATTTAGTGAATTCTAAGTCTCAAGAAGTCATTCCTTCAGTCTCATCAAGCCTGTTGTTGTCTCAGCTCCGACCACCGTAGCTCCATATAGTACATTTGAAAGAGGTGAGTTGTCAAGAGCACAAGTTGAGGTTCCTGTTTTTGAACCTAATGTGAATATATCTCCAAGCATGTTACAAACAGGTCCTTCCTTGTCTAGACTGCAAAGGCAACAAAGATTGGAAAGAAGATTAAATTTCCATGCTACTTTCAGACGCTTAGAGGTCCTGATCGGGTTAAACAGACATCAAAGAAGACCTGATCACCATTGATTACTAAGGGGGATATTGTAAAGCCTGCTTTTGTATTAATCAATGTATTTATCCCTTGTGGCCTTAACTGTGGTTTAGCTTGCCTTATATATCTGTTTTGGCCATGGGTATTTAAGTCCCTTTTGCCTTGTCTTGGAAACAACTATTGAACTGATATTGAATACATGCGTCTTATTCTCTCTCTCTACTTTTTCTCTCTATAGATTTAGTTCGATCTTGGATTAACAATAGACAATATCCAATTTTTGCTGACCTAAGCCTAAATTGATATATCATTTCTATTTGATCTTGTCATACAATGTCATATTTTCAAACAAGTTTCTTGTATTCATTTCATTCATTCAATTATCTTGTTTGAAAAGTCTTCAATGTTTAAAATGCGCATATCTTCATGATTATATCTATGAGCATACAGACATCTGACATGTATTATGTGCTTTAACTGCATGGAAGAAAATCGGACAAAGAGGGGTTTTGGGGAATGCAGGTCGATCGCGACTTGTGCCGCGACTTGCACCCGCGGCATAAGTCGCCCGTGTGCTCAACTGTGAAGGCTCCAGTGGATTACGCGGCTTGTGCCGCGACTTCCACTCGCAGCGTAAGTCGCGAGGTTACTCAAACACGCACACTCCAGTGGACTACGTGGCTTGTGCCACGACTTCCACTCGCGACTAAATCGCGTAGCTCACTGCCCAACAAATGCTAGTCTGAAACTTCCAACCCGACACCAAGCAGTTAGCATAGACGGAAATGGCAAATAAGCATATACTTTCTACTTTGATAACCACATATACATAAGATTAACAAGGCCTCTTACTTACCTGAAATTCCGGATGTTACAGAAGCGAGCTCAATGATTAAAAGAAAGAGAATGAGAGATCAGAGTAAAAGTGTTGAGGAGAAATCCCAACATTTGCTGGGAATGCCACAAGCATCCAGCGCCCTCACCTTCGACTCGGGAGTACGTAACTGGCCGGGACTAACAGCCCGACCCACTGGCTCCACGAAAGTGGTGCAGCCCCTCATGTCCGCCTGTCGCTTAGTACGGGGCTTTGCGCTACCATGGTTTAAGGAAATAAAGTTGCGCCTTCACCACCAGCAATTGCTTTTGGTGTGGTGGTAAGCACTTGATCCTAACAAGTTAAGCGTGCTCGGGCGAGAGCAATCCTAGGATGGGTGACCTCCTAGGAAGATCAAGCCTTGGGACCTAACAATTGGTATCAGAGCGAGGTCGCGGGTTCGAGTCTCCCAGTGTGCAAATGCTGGGGGGGATTGTTGAGGAGAAATCCCAACATTTGCTGGGAATGCCACAAGCATCCAGCGCCCTCACCTTCGACTCGGGAGTACGTAACTGGCCGGGACTAACAGCCCGACCCGCTGGCTCCACGAAAGTGGTGCAGCCCCTCATGTCCGCCTGTCGCTTAGTACGGGTCTTTGCGCTACCATGGTTTAAGGAAATAAAGTTGCGCCTTCACCACCAGCAATTACTTTTGGTGTAGTGGTAAGCGCTTGATCCTAACAAGTTAAGCGTGCTCGGACGAGAGCAATCCTAGGATGGGTGACCTCCTGGGAAGCTCAAGCCTTGGGACCTAACAATTGCTCATATGTGTTGCGTCCCCAGAAAATATGGAACATTTTTTTTTTGAGAAGAAAATGAGTAGCTGGTGGGGTTTTTATCAAGAGTTGGCATGGGCTAGTTGCTTATTTCAATGATGTTCACCAAGAATTGTGAAATACCAGCTATGAGGCTGCCCGACTCAGAAAAAGTTGGTGCAGAGTTTGATATTCTTTTTGTCAGGATCGAATTCTCAACAAGAATTATGAATACTCAGAAACAATATCAAAGAAGTTGCGAAAAAACACTTTGATATTCAATGTAACAGTAAACAAACAGTATATGATCAACAACTTGTAAACTTGTATTGAATGATTAAAATCACAAGATTACACACTCAACCTCAATCTTGAAGAACAGACTCTTTCAAGACGAATTCTACTTCTCTAGAATTAGGAACTATGCCTTGAGGTTGATTTTCTCTCTCGAATTAAAACATAGAATGAATTCAATTAAAAGTTATATCACTATTCTAAACTATACAATATATATACTGAAGATAAAAGATAATTACAGTTTATACAATATCTCCAGAATATCTTCTATCATTATCTCTAAGCTTCCATGAATATCTTCAGCTTTCCATGTTTATCTTTAACCACGATCTCTTCATCATTATCTTCACTTTATCTTAGAAGCAGCATTAACTGAGTCTTGGCAGTATTAAATACTAAGCAGCACTAACTTCTAGCAGTACTAACTAGCTAAGCAGTACTAACTTTATTCAAGCAGCACTAACTTTGACTAGCAGTATTAATTCTACTAGCAGTAGTAATACTCAGCAGTATTAACTATTGAAGTCCTCTGGCAGTAGTAATCTTGTACTGGCAGCATTAACCATACTTGATAAATTCTTCAGTTCCCAACAATCTCCCCCTAACTTGACTTTTAGGAAGAGAAGTCAAGTTCTTCAGATCTGATCTTCAAGATGCTTTCAACACCTCAGGTTCAGTTTCCCAAATTTGGATCTAGCCCCAGACTTTGATTTACAGTTCTTCTTACCACAATTTTAGCCATCTCTGAATCCTTTGTGCATACCAGTGTAGCTTTAAGCATCCCTTCTAGCTTCTCCTTGCTATGCTCATAGATTTTGTCCACCAGGTAGTATTCATGATAACAGTTGTCAAAAGTAATCATGTATACTCCACAGTTTTCAAATAGTATCCATTTATCAATCTTCTTGAATATAAACTCATGATTATGATCTTTAATCCTATAAGCCACTCTTTCTGGATCAAACATCATACACAAGTATTCCATTGTTACCTTGAGAATATTTTCTTCAGTACCTTTCAACACAGGCTCATAGAGTTTCATCCCCACTTTGTACAATTCTTCTATATCAGCTCTTGAACAACTTCTGATAACTCTCCCCCATGTTAAATATGCTTCAAATGAACCATCAGCTCTCTTGATTCTGAAGAAATTCTTTCCACTATCTCTTAGAATGTCCCAGAAAATGATCTCTGGAGCTTGTATAGAGATTGGAACAGCCTTCAAAGGTTCTACTATTGTCATGTAGAGATCCATACCCTCATCAGTTTGCTTATTGAACTGTTCTGGAATTTGTACTGATTCTGCTAAAGGTACATCCGAAGGCTCTGCTGCATATTCTGCTGTTTCTTCCACTCTAGGCCTTTTAGACTGCTTTTTGGAAGCAATTGTCTTCACCCTTTTTCTAGATTTAGCCTCATGTTCTTCCTTCATTTCTTCAGCTTTATCTTTTGAAGGTGTGGTCTCCTCAGGAAATGGTTTCTGAATATTCAGATCATGCCTTTCCTTCATTCTTCTCTCAGCCTCTTCCCTTTGAACTGAATCCCCTTGAAGCTTAGACCTCTCTTTCTGGTACAACTCTTCAACCTGAGTGTATGCCATGTTGGTGAACATCTCCCCCTTAACACCAATTGCACCTTTCAGGAAATCTATCATCTTTCTTCTTTCCTGATTGGCCAAAAATGTTTTGGAAGGTTGTCTTTTCTGTTTTTGAATTGGCATCTTTTTGACTTGAAGTTTCTTGGTTTGAGCTGCTTCTTTTATGCTTTTCTGATATTCTGCATTCAACTTTCTGGCCATGATCTTTGCCAGTTCTCTATCTGTTGTTGTTTGAATCTGCTCCTCCTTTTCCAATTGATCTTAAAGCTGCTTTGCTATTGCCTCATCTATTTCAATCTGAGTCTTCTTCTTTGCAGGCAGTTCAGCTTCTTCAACCATCTTTTCCTTTCCTTTTCCCTTTATATTCTTCAAGACTTCCTTCTCTTTTTCCTTCTTTGAGATCCCTCCTTCATTGATGACTACTCCCTTGGTCTTTTGAGTAGCCTTAGGAGTATCATTTTTGGCTTTAACCAAAGTTTCTGCTATCTCCATTTCCTCTAAAGAGAGCCCTGTTTCTTCTGCTTCTGTTTCTGCTGCTTCTTATATTTTAGCAGCATTAACTGTTTCTTCTGTTGTAGCAGCATTAACAGTTTCTACTGTTGTTCCATGTTCTGTCTCCCCCTCAACTTCAACTTCCTTTACAGCTGAGCTTTCTTTCTCTGTTTCTCCCTCTGGCTTCTCCCCCTTGTTAAAAGTATCTTGAACATTTGCCCTCTTCTTCAGCACAAATTGCTTCTTTTTCTTTTTAAGTACCAACCTCTTCACCAGCTTCTTGAGTTTGGTAATTTGCACTTGTTGGGACAAAATTACCAGCTTCATTTCTTCTATTTCTTTCCCTTGTTTAAGAACATCTTGGTTGATGTTGCCCATTGTTTCCATCAATTCATAGTAGTTATATCTGTCCTCGCCTTCTCCAGAAGTGTTACCCTCTATTGAAGGATCATGGGATCTTTTAGTAGTGGAAGTCTTTTGCCTAGCAGAAGCACTATCCACTCCCTTGGTTTCTTGGCACCTGGGACCTTTGAATGATTGCTCATTCAAAGTTGCCATGGGGGAGGTCTTATTTATGTTACCACTGTCCTTCTCTGTGCTAGCAGAAGTAGTGGCAGCCTGCTCACCCATATGCTCATCCTCCTCCTTAGAGAGCACCTCCTTGGGGTTGGGAGACACCCCTGTGGTTTCCCTGAAGATATTCTCTAAGGGAGAATCCTCCCTTAGAGGGCTTAAAGGCTTAGAGGGTGAAGGTACAAGAAGGGAAGGAGCCTTCTTTGCCTGTTTCCTTTTGTATGTTTGGGTGATTGGTGAAGTTGGTTTATCAAGAAGAGACTGGGAAATGGATTTAGAGTGGGAAGGTTGGGATTGGCTAGCAGTGGGATGGTCTAATGGGGGCCTTGACCCTGCTGCCATACCTTCATCAGTGTGGGACACCACCATTATTGTAGAGATCAATGGGGTGTCAACTCCTTCCGAGTCCAGAGGGGATCTTTTCATGTTTGAAAAGACCTTACCTTTGGGAATTTTTGGTACATATACCCCATCAAAATGAGGTATATCCGTCAATTCATGGGTTATTACTTCTTGTACAAACCTGGGGTACATATAAAAACTCTTTTTACTTCCCAGGTTTGAGACAAGATCATTAAAAATCATTTGGGAAAAATTATACTTTTTGGCAGTGGCTAAGCATACCAAAGCATAAGCAATGGTGCTACTGAACTCACTCCAGCCAGTAGTCTTTTTAGAGATACAGTGCATAAGGGTATGGACAAAGAAACGCCATTGAGGTGAAAATTTTGCTTTTGAGAACTTGAACACACCCAATGGGCCTCCATACCCCATTCTTGTAAGAGTAGAAAACAGTTCATCATTAGAGATAGAAGTTATACCAGAGGCATCGTCTAGACGTAGACTGATGCGAATTACCTCTTCAGTAACTGTCAAGGGTTTGTCACACACCCTTGTCTTGATCATTTGCACACCATTCTCAGTAACAATGGTGGCATTTGCCCAGAATTGCCTTTGATGCTCGATATAGATGGATGGCGACACAGTGAGAGCATGAGCAATATGGCTTGTCTTGAGGAAATCCACAATCTGGTGGAAACCAGCGGCCTGTTTGGGCTTCTGTAGCATCGCGATTTCATTGTGCTCGTCTATGAATGCCATTGATGCCATTGATCTTGAAGTTTCTTGCCTGAAAACTTTGAACTTGAGAGAGAAAGGGTTTAGAGCGCAAGTGAACAGTATGCAGAGAGTCGTTATGAACTTTTAGGCGGGGAAAGGGTATTTATAGTATTCGGGACATAAGCAGTATTAACCTAGAGCAGTATTAACGGACAAGCAGTATTAACTGAGAGCAGTATTAACTGAGAGCAGTATTAACTGAGAGCAGTATTAACTGAAAGCAGTATTAACTGAAAGCAGTATTAACCACTGGCAGTATTAACTAACTAGCAGTATTAACCACTAGCAGTATTAACTAACTAGCAGTATTAACTACTTAGCAGTATTAACTGTGCACTGGCAGTATTAAAAATGCACTGGCAGTATTAACAATGCACTGGCAGTATTAACAATGCACTGGCAGTATTAAAAATGCACTGGCAGTATTAACAATGCACTGGCAGTATTAACAATGCACTGGCAGTATTAAAACTGCACTGGCAACATTAATCATACTTACACTTTTAAGCTTTGTGAAGAACTGAGTACTGCTATACTTTTCCTGAAAAAGAAGATTAGAACCACCAAGAAGAAACAATATACAGGTATTGAACCACTTTTTAAGTAGGAGCTTATTCAGAGTTGATCATTCCCACACTTGTTACCAAGAAAGTGAATCTACCCACATCAAATGCTTTGGTGAATAGATCAGCAAACTGGTTAGCAGTATGAACTTTTACAACTTGAATAAGTTTCTTTTCATTGCAGTCTCTTATAAAGTGGTACCTGATTTCAATGTGCTTTGTCTTTGAGTGCTTGACAGGATTATTAACAATGCTAATAGCACTGCTATTATCAATAAAAATTGGAGTGTGTAGAAAGGTTACCCCATAGTCCAGCATTTGATTCTGAATCCATAAGACTTGAGAACAGCAACTTGCAGCTGCTATGTACTCTGCCTCTGTTGTAGATGTGGACACTGTGGTTTGTTTCTTGCACTGCCATGACACTAATCTTGCACCCAAAAACTGACATCCTCCAGAAGTAGATTTTCTGTCCAAGTTTGCTCCACCTAGATCACTATCTGAGTATGCAAGTAGGTCAAAAGATGAGTCATGAGGATACCAAAGCCCCAATCTGGGTTGCCCTTTGAGATATCTGAATATCCTCTTAACAGCTTGATAGTGAGATTGCTTTGGCCTAACTTGGAATCTTGCACATACACAGACTGGAAACATTATATCTGGCCTAGATGCTGTAAGATACATGAGAGAGCCAATCATGGATCTATAGTGATGAACATCCATATCCTCCCCCTCAAGATTTGCTGTTATTTGCTTGTGTGTCTCCATAGGTGTGCTGGTAGGTTTGGAATCTGAGAAACCAAACTTGGTTAGAATATCCTGCACATACTTGGACTGACAGATAAAGATTCCATCTGACTTCTGTTGAACTTGGAGTCCAAGGAAGAAAGTAAGTTCCCCCATGGAACTCATTTTGAACCTTTGATGCATTAGTTCCTCAAACTCCTTGCACATGTTGTCTCTTGTAGATCCAAAAATGATATCGTCAACATAGATTTGGACCAGCAAGGTATCCTTCTTCTTTCTCTTGATAAATAGAGTCTTATCAATGACTCCTCTTTCAAAGCCATTTTCCAAGAGATAGGATGACAGAGTGTCATACCATGCTCTTGGAGCTTGATGCAGTCCATAAAGTGCTTTCTTCAATTTGTATACCCTGTCTGGATAGCTTGGGTTTTCAAATCCTGGTGGTTGACAGACATATACCTCTTCTTCAATTGAGCCATAGAGAAATGCACTTTTTACATCCATTTGATAGACTTTGAATTTCATATAAGAAGCATAATCCAGGAATAATCTAATTGCTTCTATCCTGGCTACAGGTGCAAATACTTCTTCATAATCTATTCCCTCTTCTTGTGTATACCCTTGAGCCACCAACCTTGCTTTATTCCTTATCACTATGCCTCTTTCATCTCTCTTATTCCTGAAGACCCATTTTGTTCCTATTGCTCTTTGGCCTTTAGGAAGATCTACCAGATCCCAAACATCTTGCAGCTTGAATTGCAGTAGCTCTTCTTCCATTGCTTCTATCCAACTGGACTCTTTCATAGCATCATGTGCCTTCTTAGGCTCAAGCTGGGATAAAAAGCAAGAAAGCACTGTGTGCTGTTGGCCTTGCATTTCTTGCAGCCTGCTTTGATTTCTAGTCATCATAGGAGAGGATATATCTCCTATTACCAGCTGTGGAGGATGATTCTTTTGAATTCTGGTGTGATGATTAGGTTCTTCATTAAGTCCCACCTCTAGATTGGAGTCATTCAACTCAACTGAGGTGTTTTCAGCAGCTACTTCTGATTCTTTATTGTTTTGAGTCTCCTCATCTCTACTTTCTTCTTTACTCTGACCTGGTCCAGTAGGTGGTTCCTTTTCACAGTCTTCAACAGGATCCACAGTGGGTATGGGAAAGATCACAGATTTAGATATACTGTCTTGGACTTGGGTAGTTCCTGATTCTCCACTCCCTGAACCTGCATAATCATCACTACTGAAACCAAAGGAGTTAGTTAGTGAATCAATGTCAAATAGCCACTGAGGACCAGACCTAATAGGATTTGGTGTGTTCTCATTGCATTTGACATTGTCACTTTCTTCAATTATTCTAGAAGAAGAGTTAAAAACTCTGTAAGCCTTACTCTGAGATGAGTAACCAACAAGAAATCCATCATCTACTTTGCTATCAAACTTACCTAAGTGAGATTTAGTATTGAGAATTGTACAAGGACACCCAAAAGGTTTGAAAAATCCAATAAAGGGTTTTCTTTTATTTAAAAGCTCATATGGGGTCTTGTTCTTTGGCTTGACCACTAGAACTCTGTTTTGGACATAACAGACAGTATTAACTGCTTCAGCCCAGAAGGTAATTGGCAGTTTTGAATCAGCCAAGAGAGATCTAGCAGCCTCTATTAGTGTCCTATTTCTCCTCTCAGCAACTCCATTCTGTTGAGGAGTCCTAGGAGCACTATATTGTCTCTCAATTCCTTTTTCTTCACAAAAGGTGTTTAGATCAAGATTTTTAAATTCAGTCCCATTATCTGATCTAATGACTTTTACTTTTTGATTAGTTTGGTTTTCAATTCTTAGAATAAAGGATTTGATCAGTCCACTTGTCTCATCCTTAGTCCTTAGAAAATATACCCAGGTAAATCTAGAGTAATCATCAACAATAACTAAGCAGTAAGATTTCTTGCCTATACTCATGACATTTGTAGGACCAAACAGATCCATATGCAATAACTGGAGACAAGAAGAAATTGTATTTAACTCTTTGGTCTTATGAGAAGTTTTGTGTTGTTTGCCTTTAAGACAAGCAACACAATGATCATCACATGAAAAGACTTTTGATGGTAAACCTCTTACAAGGTTGTTTTTAACAAGTTTGTTCATAGTCTTGAAATTCATGTGACACATTCTTCTGTGCCAAAGAGAGGATTCATCCACAGAAGCTTTTGAAACAAGACAGTTCAGGGATGAATCACTATCAACATTGTCCATATCTAGACAATAAACATTGTCCTTTCTTGGAGTTCTAAGTAGTATCATGCTTTCATCAACTACCTTGAACCCTGGAGCAAGGATCATACACTCTGTATTAGTAAATAATATGCTATGTTGTTTGTCACAAACCTGTGATACACTTAACAGGTTGTACTTCAATTGATCAACATAGTAGACATCCTCAAATGTCATCTTACCTTTTGTAACATTACCTTTGCCACTTATTTTACCACCAATAAGATTATCTCCAAAAGCAACATGTCCTCCATTGATATGCTTGAAATCCTGAAGGCATGACATGTTGCCTGTCATGTGCCTAGAGCAACCACTATCAACATGTCATATGCTCTTCCCCTTGAGTTGTTGGTTGCCCTGCACCTAAGATAAATCAATTAGTATGAAATAGGAACCCAAGCCAAAGTGGTCTTGGGTACCCCTTTCTCATCAAAATACTTGCATTCTTTCTTGACAAGATTTTTAAACTTTGACTCCTCATTTCTGGAGTACTTTGTCACAATGATAGGCTTGGAAACACATTTGCTAGAAGTAGTACTAGTTTTAGAAGTACTAACTGCATTAGCAGCACTTGCATGCTTAGCAGTACTAACCTTGTTAGAAGTAGTAACTGTGTTAGCAGCAGTAACTGTGTTAGCAGTATTAATCTTTGAAGAGATACTAACCGTATTAGCAACATTAAAATTTTCAGCAGTACTAACACTGGTAGCAGCAGTAATGCTTCTAGCAGCACTATCTCTGTCAGCAGTACTAACAGTTTTAGTGCTTCTAGGCACCCACATTTTAATACTTTATGTTAAAACCTTTTTCTTTATGGGGCTTTTAGTTTCAACAGATTTCTTCATCACATGTTTCTTTCCAGCCTTCCTATAACCAACAGGTTTTTGCACAAATCTTTGAAAGTTCATCTGTTGGTTAATAGGGTTAAAGAAACAATACTTAGCCAAATGGTTTAACTTTCCACATATGAAACAAGGTTTTGGTCTATTGATTTTACTCAGATCAATGCCTTGTTTTTGTGCCCATTGGTTATTCCAGTTTCTCTGATTTCCCCTTGGTTTATCATGTTTTTGGGGCTTAGATTTATTGCATGCACACTGCTTGCAAGGGATAGGGTTCACAACAGTGGTCTGCTTATAGTGAACCTTCTTGTTCTTTCCCTCAGTCTTCTCTATCTCATTGGACTTGATCCAATGCTTTCCACATCCCTCATTGGTGATTATGTGGTTTTCTATAGGAATCTCACCACTCACAGTGTTGTCTTTATCCTTGACAACTTCTTTCTCAGTTTTATCCTTAACAACTACTTCATCTAAGGGATCTATCTCAGTGGCTCCCTTAGGTAGGTCCTTCCTAACCTTTGTTTCTAACAAATCTGAACTAGGAGGGATGTATTTGTTGTTATAGGGTGGTGGTGTGGTATTGTACCCTATTCCTCTTCTCAGTTTATCATGAATCTGACTTTGTAGCAAAGAATCCATTGCTTTGGAAGCATTGGAAAACTTTTCTACATCTAGTTTGACTTTAGCTAGCTCTCCTCTTAGCTTTTCACTCTCTTCTTTGGATCTGGTCAGTTGAAGTTCTAAGTCATTCTTCTCCCACTTCCAGTAGTTTGTGTCATAAGAGTGTTGAAGCTCATTGGCTTGAAAACCCTTAATCTGCTCTTCAAATCTCTCAACTATCCTCACATAATCTTTTATGTCCTTTTCCAATCTCTTAAGGTCATCACTCATGTTCTGAATGTGATCCCTATACCTTTTAACAGTGTTAATGCAATTTTGAGAACATAGATTGGAAGTTACCTCTGTTGGGAGATCAGACACCTCTGCCATTAGAGCTTGGTTTTGAATGGCCTCTTCAGCTTGATCACTCCAATCAAACCCCATACCTTGTTGAGAGACAAGGGCTTGTGCAGAGTTTCTGTTATTGTTGAAGCTTCCAGATTGTGTCTGCTGATGGTTGTTGTTGTGAGACACTCCACTTCTGCATTCCCTAGCAAAGTGTCCCTTTTGATGGCATTTATAGCATTCCACCTTAGACTTGTCAAAACCTGCTCCATCTTCTCTTCTTTGGGAGAAGTTGTTCCTCCCAGTTCTTTTGATGAACTTCTTAACTCTCATAGAGAGCATGGCCATCTGCCATTTAATGTCCATCTCTTCAAGATCATCTGGATGGAGTTGATCCAAGTCATCATTAATAAGAGAAGAGTTTCCATGACTGGCCAGAAAGGCTTCAAATACAGTTTCAGTGCCTTTCTCTTGATTTGCTCCATTGGCAGCATTAACTGATTCAGGATTTGAAGTAGAATCAATTGATGCTGAAAAGAGTGCAGCATTGTGAACATACCCAGAAGGCCTCTTCTTAGCCTCTACCTCAGATTCAAAAACTCTTAGATCATTATATAGATCATCAAGTTCCTTTTCTTCCAGTTGATCATTCTGTCTGAAAGACACAGTATACATGGTCCATTCATCACTCAGGGACCTTAGGAATTTCCTGTTTAGATCATCTTGATCAATTTGTACTCCCACTGTAGCTAGTTCACCAAGAAGCTTGTTGAACCTGTCAAAAGTTTGAGTCATGGACTCATTCTTGGTTGACATAAAGTTCTCATATTGTTGCTTCAGAATGGCTTTCTGATTTCTCTTGGTACTTTTGGTACCTGAGAATCTCTTCTCTAGAGCATTCCAGAGCATCTCTGCATCAGTGCAGTTGCAAAACTGATGTTGATATTCATTGGGAATAGCCAAGAGCAAAGTGCTCAAGGCTTTAATCTCTGTCTGTCTAGTCTTTCTTTCAACATCAGTTTTTGGTGGAGTTCTCTTTCCATCTGCACCAATCTTTCCTACTTCAGAAGGGCCATTCTCAATGATGTCCCACATAGAATAGTCAGTGAGGAGTATGTACTACTTGATTCTGATCTTCCACATACCGAATTCATTGGGTCTGAGCATTGGAACCTTTGAGACCAGAGTACTGTTTGATTCTGCAAAGTTTTCCATGGTGAATGAATAGATATTTCTGAGAGAACTTGCTCTGATACCAATTGTTAGGTCCCAAGGCTTGAGCTTCCCAGGAGGTCACCCATCCTAGGATTGCTCTCGCCCGAGCACCCTTAACTTGTTAGGATCAAGCGCTTACCACTACACCAAAAGCAATTGCTGGTGGTGAAGGCGCAACTTTATTTCCTTAAACCATGGTAGCGCAAAGCCCCATACTAAGCGACAGGCGGACATGAGGGGCTGCACCACTTTCGTGGAGCCAGCGGGTCGGGCTGTTAGTTCCGGCCAGTTACGTACTCCCGAGTCGAAGGTGAGGGCGTTGGATGCTTGTGGCATTCCCAGCAAATGTTGGGATTTCTCCTCAACAATCCCCCCCCCCAGCATTTGCACACTGGGAGACTCGAACCCGCGACCTCGCTCTGATACCACTTGTCAGGATCGAATTCTCAACAAGAATTATGAATACTCAGAAACAATATCAAAGAAGTTGCGAAAAAACACTTTGATATTCAATGTAACAGTAAACAAACAGTATATGATCAACAACTTGTAAACTTGTATTGAATGATTAAAATCACAAGATTACACACTCAACCTCAATCTTGAAGAACAGACTCTTTCAAGACGAATTCTACTTCTCTAGAATTAGGAACTATGCCTTGAGGTTGATTTTCTCTCTCGAATTAAAACTTAGAATGAATTCAATTAAAAGTTATATCACTATTCTAAACTATACAATATATATACTGAAGATAAAAGATAATTACAGTTTATACAATATCTCCAGAATATCTTCTATCATTATCTCTAAGCTTCCATGAATATCTTCACCTTTCCATGTTTATCTTTAACCACGATCTCTTCATCATTATCTTCACTTTATCTTAGAAGCAGCATTAACTGAGTCTTGGCAGTATTAACTACTAAGCAGCACTAACTTCTAGCAGTACTAACTAGCTAAGCAGTACTAACTTTATTCAAGCAGCACTAACTTTGACTAGCAGTATTAATTCTACTAGCAGTAGTAATACTCAGCAGTATTAACTATTGAAGTCCTCTGGCAGTAGTAATCTTGTACTGGCAGCATTAACCATACTTGATAAATTCTTCAGTTCCCAACATAATCTATCTGGTTTTCATTTGGAAAATCTGGATATTGAAAAAGAAGGAAGTCTGCCACACCTTCGCACTTCGATCATGCATAATTGAGTTTGTGTTTAACTGTTGTTGTTTCAATGGTTTACACAATTTTGAGCCTAACAAAAGCAATCATCTGTGCTTAATTCTTTCAAACACAAGCACGTACACACAGAGAATTTTTTTTTCTGTCAAAACGTTCATAGAATAAACTTGTGTTATTCAATAATTGAATGGAAGACCTGGGGGAGTGAACATCACAAAAGCTCATTTCCATTGTGTATTCGTTACACACAGTGACTTCATGTTACTGAAAGACATTTTAACTGATTCATTTGTTGATTCACGTGTTACATTCATAATTTGTCTGAATTTGCAAAGATTCGGATGAATATCTCTTTGGATCGATAGATGGTTAGTGGCTCGTGTTAAAAGATCAGTGGTCAGAACAGATCAAAGACATTTCTTGTAAACTTTTGATGATCTCATGCTTCATTCATCAAAAAGGGGGAGAGATAATAAAGAAATGTTAAAGATGAGAGAGAAGATCAAGCAATGCTTGAAAAGTAATCAAGAATTGTGGATTTTGATATAGTAAAGTTGAAGCTGAAAATAGGAAAGTTCAAATATTTCTGAAAGCGAACTGAAGATTACTGAAATTTTTCTTTGAAGACTATTTTACTGAAGCAGATTGAGTTGAACCTGAAGATAATTTCTTTCCGATGTCTGAAATAGGTTTTACAACCTTGGGGAGATTGTTACTATTATTGAAGACAGACTTTGGGGAGATTACAAAAGTTTTGAAGACAGTGTTATCAAAGAAAAGGGAGATTGTTCTTAGTATAAGAAGGGGAGATTGTACTTCAATGCTTATTTCTCTGGAGATGATCTTTATTGTAAGAAATCTACAAAGGGGGAGATAAAATTGTTAAAGTTTGATCAAAGGGGGAGATTGTTTTGCAAAATCTTTTGGAGATGATCTTGAATCTAAAGGGGGAGATTGTTAGAACATATTTGTTGGATACAAGATCATAAAAACTGAAGGTCAAAGTCAAGCCAAGTCAAAGCTCAAAGTCAACTCTCAAGTGAAAATCAAAGTCAATGTAATAAAAGTCAAAGTTAAAGTCTTTGTAAAGTGTTTGTAAGCGTGTGTCTCTGTTTTGTCTTTTAATAGACTTGTGGTTAGAAGATGTAGTAGTAACAAGCATAGAAGCGTGTAACAGTTAGAGAGAGAGAGAGTTCGTGTGAAAAGTTGTAGAGAGAGAAAGTGGTCTGAAAACTTTGTGTATAAGAATTTCATTGTGGAATTGGAAAACAGGTTGAGTAATCAAACTGTAACCATCTTGTTTGTTATTGTAATTGTGTTTAGAACTTGATAATTGGGAAATGACAAAAGGAAACTTGTATTGCTTGAGAGAACTATTACAAGATAACCTAGAAGAATACTTTGAGGTGTGTTGATCCAAATGAGGTCACCGCCTATTTATACTACTCAAAGAAACTATCTAGAGAAAAACTATCTAGATAGTTACAAAGAGTATTCTAGAATTATCAAGTAAGACTATATGCAAGAGGCTTCTACATCCTTCCATGGGAAGGCCTCCTTCCTTCCATGTAGAATATTCTAGTAATGTTCCATAAGAGACTTCTACCATTTTTCATGAAAAGTCCTCTAGAAAAGATTCCACAAGAGTCACCATCCTTCTTGAGTAGTGTAGAAGGTTCTGGATTCCGATAAACCTTCGAGAAACTCATCCCATGCTTGGCAGATCGTCACATTATGGTTTTATCCCAAAAAATCTTATGGTTTAACGTTTAAGTATCTACCACTTTAACCTGTAAATTTTTTGGTTTCACTCGCAACCAAAAGGTAGCTCCCCTCCTATATTGCAACAAAAATATTGTTATATTCTCCCATTTATCTTTTTGAAAAACAGTTTACAAAAGCATGGGGTATTTAAAAATTTTTGTTGGTTAATATATATATATATATATATATATATATTTAAAAATTTTGGTTGGTAATTAAAACTTTTGGTTGGTTATATTCTCCCCTTCATTTGCTAACCACGACATTGGTGCTAACCGTGCTAACCAATTTTCAACCAATCAGAACCATCCTAGAGTTTATGTTCTCAAAGGGTAATATGGGCATTTCATAATTCACATCTATTTAATGTATTTCCATATTTCAAGGAGTTATTATTATGGTAGTTATCTAAATATTAAATATAATATTTAATATTTAACGTATTTCCATATTTAATGTATTTCCATATTTCAAGGAGTTATTAATATGGTAGTTATCTAAATATTAAATATAATATTTAATATTTAATGTATTTCCATATTTCGAATGTGCATATAAGCATGTCTAGATGTTAGTGTGCATCTCAACCAATGTAGAATAGATCAGCTGATATGCACATATGTACATATACAACATGTACATATTCACAATACTCAATGTGCACATATGCATATTAGAGATCAGTGTGCAGATATGTATATGCTTAATGTGCGCATATGTATATTATATATCAGTGTGCATATATGCATATAATATTTCAACAAACATATGCATATATGCACTGCATGCAAGTGTGCACATAGGCACTATCCTGAAAATCGATTTCTACAAATCCTGAAAATCGTTTTAACCAACTTTCCGGCCAAAATTCCGGTGACCCCTATCTTGGTTCAATTCAACTCCACTTCATTTTCCGGTAACGTTGATTTATGCGGCGATGCTTTTAACCTCTCATGCATTATTTCTCCGTCTCCCTCTTTTTCTCCGGCGAACCCAACCCCACCCACCATCGCTGCCAAGAAATTGAACCATCGCTGGAAAATCAAGATTCTCATAATCGTCGTTTCCGTTGGTGGGTTTTTGTTATTATGCATCTTGGTTGTATTATTAACGATTTGTTTGAAAAGAAAAAAGAAAAAGACGCCAACGGTGGGTGTGAAAGGCGCTGAAGCAGTTCCGGCGACGCGTGGTGGCGGCGGCGGAGGTGTGACGAGTGGTAGTGGGAATAACGGTGGAGGTGGGTTTTCAAGTGATGGTGATCATGGCGGTGGGATTGGGAAGTTGGTGTTTTTTATGGGATGAAATCCCTAATTATTTGGGTTTTTAATTTGGTAGGCCCATATTCCCCAAATTAAAAGGAATTGTATTTTGACCGAAATACCCCTGTGCATACATGCAATTGTATTTTTTTCAACAGTTTTTAATATTTTAATTTAATAAAAAATCAATTAATTGTGAACCATTGATCTCATCAATATACGGTTGAGATTGATTAGCACGGTTAGCACCAATGTCGTGGTTAGCAAATGAAAGTGTCTATATATATATATAGGGGTGGTTTCAATTGGAGATCAAATTTCATTGGAAACTTTGGAAACCAAATTTCAACCATTGATCTTTTTAATCAATGGTCAAGATTCATTTCAATTATATATGGTAACAAAATAATTAATTTATTAATAAAAGATAATAATAATATGTCAAAAGGGTAAATGTGTCTTTTTCTTTTATGTTTCAAATTTGGCAACAAAGATGAAATATGGTAATAAATTAATTAATTTATTAATAAAATATAATAATTATATATGGTAATAAATTAATTAATTTATTAATAAAAGATAATAACAATATATCAAGACTACCTTTTTATTACTTGTTCATCAATATACAGTATGCAAAAACCCAATTAAGTTTCATTACCATTATTGTTTCATTACCTTTCCATTATGTTTCACTATATCAAATATGTTTCACTATATCAAATCTGTTTTATCAGGTTTCACTATATTAGTATTTTGTTTCATTATCTTTCCATTATGTTTCACTATATCAAATCTGTTTCATCAGGTTTCACTATATTAACATTTTATGTTTCATCAGGTTTCACTATATTAGTATTTTGTTTAACTATATCAAATCCATTATGTTTCACTATATTAATATTTTGTGTCTGGAGGTAATTTCATATGAATACTTGAAAAATTAAATATTTTAATTTTATATTAATATTTTAATCAATCAATGATTCATCAGAATCAAAAATAGAGGATCCGTATGATTAAAATTTGTTTTCCTAAATTAAATATCTCATGTTTACATTAATAAATGACTAACATTACCATATATAAAATAAATTAAAAATAAATAATTACTAATATGATAATAATAACAATTGTAATAACCGGATATAATTTTAATAAAGTTTAGTTGGGGGAGTTATTTGGTTATAGATTCAAAGTTAAAGGGTAAGGGGGTAACTTTGATTAAATAGGGAATTTACCCTAAAATCTTTCAATTGCTTTGTACGGCTGAGAAAAAGTTTAGAAAGAAAGGCATTTTAGGCGATCGAGCTAGGGAGAAGGCAGGGAGCAAGTCTGCAGGTTCTTGGTCTTCTATAAGGTAACATTCTTCCATCTCACAATCTTTTTTTCAAGAGTTCTGGCATTTGAGTGATTCTTTGGAGTTGGGTTAATAGTGGTAATCTAATGATTTTGGTTTTGGGGATGTTGGGGTTAAAGGATTTAATCGGTTGTGGATTCATGGTTTAGTAGTGAGGTTAAATTTATTAATGTAATCGTTTTCAAAAAGGGGTTTGGTTTTGTTGTTTGAGCTCGACTTCTGTGGATTTGGGAAGTCAAGAACCTTTCATTTGTAATATGCAGTTTTTGACCGAGGTGTGGAAGTGGGGGACCGGGGGACCCCGGTCGCTAGACAATCCGGGAGTTGAGACCCCGATCGGCTCTAGTCCGGTCGACACCGGTCAGTTCACACCGGTCGAGACCCCGGTCGAGACACCGGTCGAAACCCCGGTCAAGACCTCGGTCGGGTGGAACCGGTCAAGACCTGGGTCGAGGCCCACTTTCTATTTTCTGTTGGGCCGAGGTATTTTGTGTTTGGCCCAATTTTAATTAATTAATTGAAATATGTTATCGAGTGTGGGTCTTTGATATTTAGTGGAGTTGGATCTTTTGAGTATGTCAAACAAGGAAGCAAGTTAAATTTAATTTAGAGTTAACCGCTTAGGTTTATGATGGGATAAGGGTCAGTTACCGTTGCATTGTAGAAAGTGTTGAAAGTTTACCGATCAATGTTTCCTTTCTAGGTTCCGGACCGAATTATAGGAGTAGACGCGATATTTGAGCTAAGGACGTCATGTGAGTCTTTCAAACTAAATCTGTTTACGATTTCGAAAGCTATTGGATACATGTGAGTTTTTCTGAACTAAAGCCTCTCATGTCGATTAAGTTATGTTTTTATGTATGTGAATTTATATGCAAGCTTCGAAATGATATTGCTTTAATATTTACTTGCGAGATTTATTTAAATGTTAAAGATGATTTTTATTATTGTTGTCAAAGTGGAAATGTATGCATACATGGTCCCAAGTGTGAAGGCTCAAAGTCGGGGGGTGTGGCCCGCCTGTGCTCATACCGGGGGGTGTGTTCCATTTATGCCGTTGGGGGGTGTGTCCCAACAAAGGCAGTGTGAGTCACAGACACGCTGTCACCTTAGGGTGGCGGTAGTGTAAGCGGAGAAGTTTGCTGAAAGTTAAAGGTTTTCCTTGATGCTGAAAATGGTAGTTTTATGATAAGTCCTTAAATGTTTTGTTGGGTTAAAAATTGTTGCAAGAGGGGACTCACTAGACCTTTTGGTCTAACCCTCGCTCTTTTCAAATCTAAAACCCTTTTCAAGTAAAGAGTGGCAGTGGGAGGAGCGGATAAGTATTTAAGAGAAGTTGCGAGCTGGATCTGAACTAGAGGACCTCCTTTGTAGATTCTTGTCCATGTACTCTCAGTTGTGTACTAGGTTGTATTTTCCGCAAACCTTGTATTTTAGATGTTGTTTTGGGTCGCTTGGCGTTTTTATTTATTAAAGTTGATTCTCAAAGTCGGGGGAGTTGGGTTGTTACAATTGGTATCAGAGCCATAGTTTAAGGGATTTAGGTGACCGGATGGGCCAAAACTTAAACTGTGGAGTCGGGGACACAACTGAGATTTAGGAAGCCTTTAAGAAAGACCTTGATCATCGTGAGGCGTGATGACAATAGTGAGTACTCTCATGTAAGGTAAATTCAGAATTGCATCTGGCCAATGCCATTATGAATTTACAGGTGTGTGGGCATACTCGATTGCTATTGTTGAGTTTGGTTTAGGGTAGAGAGTCCTATCTATAATTGATAGTGTTAGTCTAGCGTGTAATGAGAGTTCATTTTGGGTTGTAAGGTTAATACCGGTTGGGATGATTATCGTGCGGGATGTAGATATTCCGTTGAGAAAGTACCTCTTGGGTCCATAAGAGGATAATGTTTGGAGGTGAGCTTCTTGCTTCATGGGAGTCTTCGTTTTGGTAGATTGTTGTGTCGATTAGTGGGAATCAGGAGAGTGTTAAGCCAAGAACCGAAGGATAGAAATGAGGCTTTTGGAGCCATAGTTGTTTGAGGAGTGGCAAGCATGGTCGAAGACGATATCAGTGTTGACTGATATAATGAAGTAAGGACAGGATGGAAGTGAGCTAATGATGATAAGTCATTTGGGTCTTCGTGAGGACGCATGAATTGCAAATCTTTGATCGCGGAGGTAATTGGTAGTGGATCATGCAAGGAGATGGGGAAGTGTGGGTGATGGAGATTGTGGTAAATGTGAGGGCCCTGTTTGGTTGGACGGAAGAAGAGAGATGTAATAAATTGTGGCGAGTGCAAACAATGACCTTACTAGAGGGAATAGCCTTCAATGTGAAATGAGTCTCATGCATTATGTTTTGAATAAAATGTTGGTGTCCATCATGTCATATTTTTGGGGTAAGTGTGTGTGCCTTGTGAGGCCTGCGTTTTGAAAACAAGATAACTTGTGTAAGTGTGTGTTCGGTGGAAAAGAGCGGGTTTAATGTGTGATGCATTGAATCTTGAACTTGATAAATGACGAATTATTTCACTTATTTTATAAACGAATCGGCATTTGGTGGAAATGTAATATTATCTAACCACCTAATTTTTGATGAAATTTTATGAACCGTATGGGTAAAGTTTATTGAAAATGTTTTCAATAGCGTCAACATCGATTTTCTATTGAGTGAGACCTATTTCATCATGGAGACTGAGACGAAATGATCCTCGAGATAGTTGTGTATGGCTAATCCGTTATGCCGATGCGGTATCGTGTATACTAAAGTTTGTTTCGTAACGTAATATTTTCTATATTTTCAAAAGTAAACGGTATAAATTTACTGGGTCGTCTTGCATGAAGGCTATGAACTCTCTAGGTCATGGGGAAGGGGTTGCATTTAAGAATGAGGAGAGTTTTGAGAGTAAAAGTTGGACGCTCGTTCAAAGGGTGGTTGATTCTTGATTTTGGTGTACCTGTTAAGGAAAGGTGATAAACAGCAAGAGTGGGTATTGTAGGCTTTAAATATTTGATGTTTAGAATGTTGTAATATAAAGGCTTAGCCGCTTGCTCGGTGATTTGGGAACGTGAATGGTGGAAAAAAGATTGTATCTGTCATAAATTTAAAGTCGTAAAGATATATTTTTGCAGTTAGCTACTGCAGTGGAAGAGGTAGGTTTCTTTGGGGATTCTTGTTGGTTGGAGACATAGTGGAAGTATCTTAATGTCGGTTGTTGCTGTGAGAGTCAGAATTCATGTTTGTGGTGAATAGCGGGACGCTGAAAATGAAGAAGTAGCTAGGGATACTTTTGAGGAGTTTTTGTGAGAAAGCGAGGAATTATTCAGAAAAGGTGGGTACCTAAGGTGATGTTAGGCATCTTGTGTGGATCTTACAAAAGTGGAAAATCGCTAGATCGGTCAAGTGGTCCTTTATCGGCGAGGTTTTGATGGTTATGTGGGAGTAAATTTTATATATAACACAACTGGAATGGGGTACGCTTTGAGTATTGTTAAACCAAGATTAATAGTTGATAAACAATCACACAACACATTAAGAACAAGAGATGAATAAATCAAACAATATACCAATGATCTCTTGATTAATCAGATAAATACGTGTGTGTGTTCTTGGTGTACAGAATACCTCGTGTGTGTAAACTTGAATTATGCGGCCTCCTCAATTCTACCACATACTGCGATTTTACACACTAAACCTAAAACTAGAAAATAAAACCTTATATACGTAGGTCAACATGACCTAATCAGTATTAAATATTAGCTAAAATACCCCTTAAGGTATTAAACATTATTACAAACTAAACCCCTTTTATAATTTAATCTTGAATACAATTATTGATCCAACAATCTCCCCCTTTGGATTCAAGATTAAAAAAAATTTAATTATCTTCGGGTCTTCACTTCTCTTGAAAATTGTATCTGATATGACTTTGACAGCTTCAAAGCTTGTATCTTTACACAGTCTTCATCTTCCTCTTTCTTTTAAATGAAGTGTCCTTCTGACGATCATGTTTAGTCGATAAGTTCAGACACTTTGATATCTTTGAATTCTTCAGCAGTCTTCTTTTCAAAAATTCTTGTATAGTCTTTCTTTTTGTATTCTCTCCCTTTTTGATGAATGGTGAGAATCAACATCATCAAAACATTTCAAAACAAACTAGGAATTTTCTCCCCCAGTTCAACAATTAAGCGCAGTCTTCATGTATAGATCCTTGTGTGGAAATAAGAGCAGTCTCCCCAGATAGAAAGAGTGATTATTTTAATCTTTTCAGATTCAAATAAGTAATAAGTGGTAACCCTGAATCAACAAATGACTCAGTTTGGAATGCCTGTCAGTAACACATAATTACTGAGTAACACAAAGTTACTATATAAGGAGCTGGTTTTGATGTTGGCTCCCCAGGACTTCCATTCAATCATCAAATAACACATGGTTATCTATGAACGTTCTGACAGAAAACAAATTTTTGTGTGCTCGTGCATGTGTATGAAAGAATTAAGCACCGATGATTGCTTTTCAATGTAGGATCAAAGTATGTAAACTTCTTGAGACAACAACAAATTATACAAGAACTCAATGTGCATGAGAAAAGGTCGAAGGTGGGACAACTTTCCTTCTTTTTCAATATTAGTATCTTCCAAGTGAAGAACCAATAGCGTATGTGTTGCGTCCCCAGAAAATGTGAAACATTCTCTTTTTGAGAAAAGAATGAGTAGCTGGTGGGGTTTTATGCAAGAGATGGCATGGGCTAGGTGCCTATTTCAATAATGGTCACCAAAGAATGTGAACCAATCAGATAATGTGGCTGCCCGGCTCAGAAAGAAGTTTGGTGCAGAGTTTGATATTCTTTTACTCTGATCTCTCACCCTCTTTCTTTTAAACATTAAATCTCACTTCTAACTAATCTCTCTTTTCCATTTTACCTCTTTACACACCAACACTCAATTCTTTTGACCCCTCTCCCCTCAATCACTCAGGGAATACTTCGTGGGTAGGAAACACTGGTTATCAAGAATCCATGGAAGTTTTGTTAAGCTTTCACACTGAATCCCATGTATTTTCCTAAAAGAACGTGTTGTTCAACAGTCTTTTGTACATGTAAGCACAAAGAAGCACAACTACACATGAAGAATAAAAATTTGGAAAATCAAAGACGAATGTTGTTTATATGAACAATATATAAACATATTTGCAATGAAAGCACTTTTAAACTAGAAATGACGTTTGATTCAAACAACAGTGAATACAAAGAATGGGAGTATTACCATAGAAAGATTTAACTTTTGATACATGGTAATAACAAAGTCAAATAGAATGATCTGAACCGTTATGTGTATGAATACTTGACAAATTATATGAAAAGAAAGTACACAAGTATTTTTCTTTAAGAACACACAGTCAGATAAGCATCAAAGTATCCAAAAATTATTTAAAAACACACTTCTCAATTCATGAAAACATTTAAAGAATATGAAATGGTTTGAACATTTAAAACCATTTTTCACAAGTGAAAGTTGTTCTTCTTTCAACAAGTGATAGAGTATAAGGATTAGAAATATATACCTGTAAATCATAATCCTTAACTCCCCCTGGAATGAATATTTTCATTTAAGTGTTCTCCCCCTTTATATCTGTAAAACAACAATTTATCAGAAAAATATGACAATGATAGTAAAAATCATATATATCTCTGTAGGGTTTTAATAACAATTTGTAACCGTTATACGCAGCGGAAATTAAAAAAAAATTTGGTTACAACCTAGAAAACTTTTCTAAGCAATTAAAACCCAAACGGATCCAATGATGTATTTAATTAAAACTTAAAACCACACCATAAGGTGTTTAGAGATGTACCTTTCAGATCTGTTGTGGTTGAACTAGTTGAGCACTTAGAAACCAATCTAGGTTTCCTCTAGCGGTATCCACACACGAACACGCGAAATTCCACCGGGTGCTAGCCCAATAACCCAAGATCTATATGTGTTTTACAGAAAAGAAAAGGGTTTCTTTTCTGTATTTTGTGAAAGATTATTCTAACTCAATTGTCTATCAAATGGTTTAGCCTAACCCCTTATTTATATCAGAAGAATTATAGTTAGACTATAATTCAACTAATAATTAAATAAGGTTTAATTATTATCTGTAATATTCAAATCATATTCAAATATATATATATGTATATATATATATATATAATTATCCTTTTAAACTTTAAAATATAATTATATAAGTATATATAATTATCCTTTTAAACTTTAAAATATAATTACAGATAATTCCCCGTAATTAACATAATTACGTTTTCACCCTGTAATTATCATAATTACAGTTTAACACATATTTTCATTAAATCCGGGTTTCTACAAATGGAAACAAACGCATTCTTTGTGTGCGACCCTATAGGTTTACATACTCCTCAACAGTATCTCTGTGTGACACGTGTCGTGGGCATATAATAACTTACATTCTCCCACTTGCACACGATACACAGTAACACAGACGATGGTAAGCGTCTAGCAACACGTCACCGCCCCAAGGCTATGTAAATGTGCTTTTACCTTCGAGCAATTTGATTGATATAATCAATCATATAGTAGAATCATTCATTATCCTTTTGCTTCACGATATTTTATTTTGAACTTAATGCATAGATCTATCTCATCATTTATAGTTCAAAGATTGTGTTTCTCGATCCCAACATATTTGATTATACAAGTGTCATTAGTCTAACTAATCCACTTGTTCATGCATGTAAATCAGAATATGTAATCGAGGGGCCCAGAAATATCTCTCTCATCTTGAGAGGAGCAAATCCCATATTGCATGTACACGATTAACTACATAATTCATGTTGTACCTAATATATCCCTTATGATTACCCGGTCAAGGGTAACGTTAGACTATATCAAAGTATAACAATCCTTGTGTATTAGATCCCAATGCACATCTCAGGTCTGAGGATAAATAGTGTTGTACTATTTCAAGACTCACCTTATGACGCCGATCTATGAGGTGATCTTGACCGTGGGTCTTGTCCAACGCCTTGTGCTCCGACAAGCGCATGTGACTCTAGTTGCACCTAGTGCACTTCCAACTTGGACTATGACCAGACTTCACAATGATCTTGATTTATTACTAGTCCCCTAGTAATAAGTGATCAAGGACAGTTTTAAATAATATGATCATCATATTCATTTAAGGATACTTAAACATGCTAATAAAGAACACAGGAATGTTTAATGTATATACTCATACCCAGTATGCTATATCAAATAAAAACATAACTGTTTTAATGTTCCAAAAAGTTTAAAGTTTTACTAAAATTATTATTCAATAAAAAAAAAACTTTAAGCCTATAACATGAACATCATGTTTGTTTTGGGACATAGGCTTGACAAGTAGATTTGTATGTAAGCTCTTATAGCTCATAGTACATCCGTTCAATACATATATCCCTATTACAATTTAAGTCATTAAGGTTGGTTTGGAAACTAGCATCTATGCATCCTCAAACACACAGATCACTTTCCTAACTGTTGTATAGTAAGAACATATCTTTAGTTATCCTTAGATACCTCATAATGTTCTTCATTCTTATACTGTGAGCATCACTTGGTTTGACTAATATCTGCTCGTCATACACAGGGTATACGAGACATCTGGTCTTAGTACATTAACATGACATACATGTTTGAACAGTTGACTGAAAACACCGGGAACACCCTTTATACGGTTCATGTCCTCTTTAGTGCTAGGACTCTGAGTTATACTCAAATGTACACTATGTTCTATTGGCAAGTTTCCTTTCTTGGAACCCTTCATCTTGAAGTGTTTCAAGATCTTGTCAATGTATGTACTTTTGCTTAAGCATTTTGATCTGTTACGTGAGAGATCTTTATACCAAGGACTTTGTCTCTTCTAGATCCTTCATCGCGAAGTACTATATTAATCCATGATTTTACACCTTCAAGCATTAGGATGTCATATAGGATCTAGAATATTTTTATGCTCCCACTGACCTTCTTGTATACAAGATTTCAATTACGAGATGATTGTTCTAGTCCATAAATGGACTTTTGCAACTTGCACTTTTAGGTTTGATGTTTTAAAGCCTTGTATACGTCCTCGCTCAATATTCCTTTTAAGGAATGTGGATTTTGACATCAGTCTTCATGGCATCTTGCCATTTATCAGTAATCCGATCTTCGGATTATCTTGTATCTCGTTTTATTATCTTCAACAGTTTGTTGAAGCTCAATATCTTGTTGAATGTCAGGGTCAACCATCGTCCCATCTTTGTGGTTCTTGAATTTCTTCAAGATATACTGTGTCCCTATTTGTGATTCTTGACAGAAAATCTTTTCTTAAGAACTCACCAGGGTACGTTAACAAAACTTTTGTTCTCGCTAGACCTGTAGAAACAATATCCAATTGGATATCACATAAAGATGTACCTTTTGGACCTTTGAATCATGCTTTCCAAAAGCTTTATGCTTAGCTTAAGCATTATAACCCCATATTCTTAAATGATAACTTTGGGATCTTCCTAGTTCATTTAAGAGAGTGGGTTTTATTGGTCCTTGTTGGTTGCTAGATAAACTAATATTCGAGCAACTGTTTTTAGGGTATAATCCTAGAAACATTTAGGCAGAGTGGTGAGATTCATCATAGAGTGAACCATGTTCAACAGGGTTCTATTTCTCTTCTTGGATACACCGTTGTGATGCGGTGTCCCGTGAGGAGTCAACGGGGATACAATCCCAAAAATCTCTAGGATGATCAATCGGCTTAGATATTCATGACCTCGATCTAACCGAAGCATCTTTATCCTTTGCCAAATATACTCACTACTTCTTTCTAAAACTCTTTGAAAATTTCAAAGCTTTTATATTTGTTCTATTAGGCAAACATACCTATGTACACTGAAGTTATCAGTAGGATGTAATGAAGTAGTGATGACCGTATCTTGTGACATAACTATAAGTCTCACATACATCAGTATGGTTAACCCCTAATAGTTCTTGTGACCCTTAAAGGTTTACCCTTTAAAGGCTCTTTTGTCATCTTGACTAACAAGATACACATGTATCATATGAATCATCATATGATTCCAACTCTCCGTTCGCCTGGAGTTTGGCTATGTGTTTCTTGTTTAAATGTCACAAATAGATCAGTTTTAAGCCCCGCTTAATTCGTTATAATGATTTATAATTACAACTATTAATTTCATAAAACATTTATTAAGATAAAACGAAAATTTATTTCTAAAACATAAATTCTGTTGGATCAAATAATTGTATTCAAGATTAAAGTTAAAGTTCAGGGTTTAAACTGCAATTGTGTCAAAGTTAAATTAGAGGGTCTAAACTGTATTTACTTGATAGTTACAGTTCAGGGTTTAAATTGTAATAGTTTAATAGTTATTAGCTATTGGGCCCAAGCCCATTAAGCATTAGGAAGCCCATAAGGCTTAGGTATTTAAAGTTTTGTTTAATTAGTTTTTAGGTGATCTCTGATAATTTTCTAAATAGTTAGCCGTATTTTCTCTGTATTCAAAGGGTATCAAGAACACTCAAGGGTTTCATTGTTTATTCAAGGGATTGGTATGTTACTCTGATTTATATATCTCTTGATTATTATTGTGTTGCTTGATTACTTGATTGATTATTTACCAACTAGATTAAACTGGGATAACAAGTGGTATCAGAGCCTAAAGAATCAAGTTTTTAGGATTAAATCTGTGTTTTGCGATTTCACTATTCATCGAAATTACTATTCATCGAAATCACTGTTCATCGAAAATCACTATTCATGTGAAGTTACTGTTCATCGAAATTTTTTTTTACTGTTCATCGAGTGAAAATTGATTTCGTGAATTAACATGCTTTTATGGTTAAAATCGATATGAATAGATGCGATATATGCTAGTGATCAGTATCTGATTGATTAATTGCATTGTGGATTAACAAGTGATTGAATCTGTGTTTTTGAGTTTTCTGGGTTCGTGAAAAGTTAACACTGTGTTCTTCATAATCGATGCATGAAAGTTGAAATTAATCTTTGATTTTGATTGAATACTGTTCGATACATGTTTGTGGGTACAAAAGTCTGATTTTTGCTTTCAATTTGAGTGATTTCTGTGATTTCTGGGTTGATCTTTCTGGGTTGTTCATCGTTCTGGGTAAATTAAGAACATTCCGGTCGAACGTATCGGTCTTTGTTTCTATCGGTCTAAGTCCACTTCCGGTCGAATACCTTTATCGGTCTATAGCATTCGACCGGTATACTCACTGTCCACTCCGGTCTTGCATATTATCGGTCGATGGTATATCGGTCCATTGCAGTATATCGGTCTTAGCTCTCTACCATTCTTACATATTATCGGTCGAAGCATAGTGTCGGTCGAACAACCATCCGGTCTTAGCACTATCGGTCAAAGACCTCTATCGGTCTAAGCATTATCGGTTTAAGCATACTTCCGGTCGAACAAGTTACCGGTCGAATCAATTTTACCGGTCAAGCATAGTTCCGGTCTTACCATTCGACCGGGTACTTGTATTCTCCGGTCTTGCCATTCGACCGGGTACTTGTTACTCCGGTCTTACCATTCGACCGGGTACTTGCTAGTCCGATCTTACCCTTCGACCGGGTACTTGCTTACTCCGGTCTTTCCTTCGACCGGTACGGTTCATTCTCCGGTCTTACGTTTGACCGGTCGAAGCACTTTTTCCAGACCTAGACAAATTTTTGCAAACTGTAATATGGCCTCTCAAAGTCAAAAAAAATTTCTCTAGGGGCGCTGCCCCCATACCCCCGTTCTAAGTCTGCGAAGGGGGACAAAAGTTTTGTGCTTGATCAAAATTTTCCTAATTTCATTCTTCAGTATTATTTCTTTGTGTTTTAAACTGTGCAAATACTGCATTTAATTATTTTTGGAAATTTATTTTTCTGAAAATTTTTTAGTGTAGTTTTATTTTGATTCTAACGATCTCATCTAGTTGGTTGTCTTGGTACAGAAAAGTCTATTTACTAACAGTACAGCTAAGATGTCGAATCAGCTTCTCTCGATGGGCTCTCAAGTTAAACCTCCTGTCCTCGTGGCTAATGAGTATCAGCAATGGAAGACCAGAATGATTCAGTTTCTGAATCACAAGAACAGAGAATTCATGACAATAATCATTGAAGGTCCTAAAACTCCAATGATCACAGTAAAGGGTCAACCTGCTACAGATTCCTCTCCTGAAATCCCTGACAGAGAGATTCCTAAACCTGTTCAGTTCTTCACTGAAAAGCAGAAAGACCATCTCAAGTTAGAAGAAGAGGCTCTAATCTATCTGACGATGGCAATTCCAAACGACATCTACAATCGTGTCGACAGTCAGAGCACTGCTAAAGGAATTTGGGATGAACTAGCAAGGCAGTTTGAAGGAAGTGAAGCTTCTATTCAAGCTAAGCAGAATCTGTGCATAAATGCTTACGAGGGATTTCATGCAAAAGAAGGAGAGTTGCTTTTAGATACCTACAATAGGTACAACATTATTCTCAATGACTTGCGGAGGAACAACATCGCCAAATCTGCTTCTGAGATAAATTACAAGTTCATCAAGAATCTAAATCCAGAATGGAAGAACTTTGCTATCAACCTCCAGATGTCGAAGAATATGGATCGAGAAAATGTCACCGATATCTTCTCTAATCTAGCTCAACATGAGGATGAGGTGAGATCTATGAATAATGAGTCTAATCATCTGAAGGATTCTGTGGCTCTCATAGCCGGCAAAGGTTCTGTATCCTCTGCAAGGTCGAAGAAAAAGGCGTCTAAAGCTCTAGTTACTGAAGTTACTCACTCTGACTCTGATTCGAGCGATGAAGAACTGGAAGTTGATTCAGATCCTGATATTCAAAAGTTCTCTGAAGACTTGGCTCTCATTACACGACGATTCAAGAAGAGCTTTGGCAAGAAAAGATTTTACTCAAAGCCAAAGTATGATGGATACAAGAAAGAGAAGTCTGAGATGCGATACAAGCCGAGGCATGGAAAGAGAGAGGAAGGACGAGAAGATCGGAAGGAAGATAGAAGAGAAGGAAAGAGAGAGGAGAAGCGAGAAGAGCGAAAGGATGAACCAGGAAGATGCTACAACTGTGGCAAATTTGGGCACTTCTCAAGGGACTGCAAATTCAAGAAAGTGAAGAACTCAGAGTACTACTCAAGAAAGTCACTAATTGCCAAGAAAGCTAAAGAAGGAAAAGTACTAATGGCTGAAGAAGAGAACTGGCTGTTCCAAAGTTCTGATGACGAGGAGCAAGCACACTTCACCCAAGTTTCTTACATGGCAAAGCTGGAAGGTGAAGATGAAGACTCTGAGACACAATCCGAAGAAGCACACTCTGAGGTTAGTGAAAATTCTGAACTTATTGAATCTTTAATGGCCCAAATACATGGTATGAAAGATGAATTTGCTTTACTAAAAGGCAAACTTAGCTCTGCACATCAATCTGTTTTAAGCTTTCGTGATGAAAATGCTATTTTAAAAGTTGTTGTGGAAGAAAAGGAAAAGGAAAAAGATGATTTAAAAGCCGAAAAAGCGTCTTTAAAAGAAAAAATATCTGGTTTAGAAACAGATCTTGTGAATCTTAATGCTGAAAAGGGTGAGTTTCAAATCAAATTTGAAGTTTGTTATAAAGAAAGAAATGAAGCTTACACCAAAATAAAGCAACTGGAGGACATTAATATGAAACGAGGTCAGACTGAACAGACATTAAATCTGTTGACCAATAAACTCCAAGACGAAAGGTTTTACAAACTAAAACCAGGTTTGGGTGTGCCAACTAATGAAATTTTGAAAAAGGCACCGGAGCATCTATATAATTTTGATAAATTCGGCTCCGCAATTAGACCCATTCCTGACATTCGTGCAACTTTTGTTGAAGCAAGTACTCCTACACCTTTATCTGAGACCAAAGGTCAAGAGGCAATGGGAAAGAACAAGTCTAGTGACACTGATTCTCAAAATCTTTTTAAATCAGTTGGTTTTCAATATGGTGATTTAAACAAAAGCTATGCGACTCGAAATATCGAATTTAGTGAGTTTGAATCACTATTTACCACACCTTCCAACGAATCAGTCTCAAATCCTATTGCTTCTAAACCTTTACTTGTTGAAGAGGTTGAAGAAGAACATGTTATCACGAATGGCTCTTGTTCTCAAAATGAAAAACTGGAGTTTATTGAGTCCATGACTGAAGATACATTTTCTGAAATGATGAATGCTTCAGACTCTGATCCTGTTTCTAATTCAAAGGGATCAAATTCTGTGAATGATCATACATCTGAATTGATGAAGCAAATCGATTTGTTGCAACAGTCTCTTGATGAGGTTGAAGATGAAAACTTTGATCTCAAACATAAACTTGAAAAGTCTTTAAAAGTAAATCAAGAGCTTTGCATAGAGATCAATGATTTGAAAGTTACTATGTTTAAAAATGCTTCAAGTGATAAACAGATGTTCAATGATCCAAGCTGGAAGGTAAGAACCAATCCAGAATTTGATGCTCCTGCAAAACCTACAATTGTTTACTCTGACTGTCCTGAATATCCACCTAGCATCTTTGAGAAGGGTGAAACTTCAAGTAATTCAAGAAAAGAACCACCTTCTAAGTTAGAGACTAACAAGGTTCCTGTTTCTGTTTCAGATATAAAAGGAAATGGAGTTGGGAGGAGTAAGAAGAATAAAGATCTTAGTTTGAATAAAAAGAATAGTTTGAATTCTCGTAGTTGTCCTACAGACAGTGTTATTTTGAATAGTCCTTCTTTTGATAAACATGAATGTAAGATTTGTTCCGATAAATCTAAGTTTATGAATTTTGCTCGAAAGAACCTTTATTGCAAACACTGTTGGGATAATTCATTCAAATACTACTCCCCTCCTAAGTCCAAAAAGAATAAAAGCAAAGCTAAGCTGAACTCTAAGTCTAATTCTAATTCTGATTCTTCTACACAACCGAAAGTGTATCGTGCTAAGGTTGCCAATCCTACTTCTAAAAAGCACTTTCAGGAACTGAATGTTAAAATGGTTTGGAAATGGGTTCCAAAACTGCGTTATGAATGGAGAGTGAAAGTCAAACCAGATGATATTCCTGAGTTGCTTGATGCTAACCGCGAAGGACCCATCCTGATATGGGTGCCTAAGCAAAACTAATTGTCTCTTTTGCAGGCCTGTCGATTGTGGGTAATAGATTCCGGATGTTCACGCCACATGACAGGATTCAAGCACCTCTTGCATAACTATGTGGAGGAGCCTGCCGGAGCAGTTAGATTTGCAAATTCTGAATCCGAAGGCCACGTCAGAGGATATGGAATGCTCGATAACGGTGTTGTGAAGATTCAAAGAGTGTTATATGTTGAAGGACTTGATCACAACCTGTTTAGTACCAGTCACTTCTGTGACATGAAATATCAAGTCCGCTTCACAACCACTCATTGCTATCTAGAGGATCCCGATGGTTACGAAGTCTTCAAAGCTGAGCGCCATGGAAATCTATACTATGTAGACTTTCCTACACTGTCTGTCACACGTCCCGTATGCCTACTAGCCAAAGCTTCTAAAGCACAATCGTGGACGTGGCATCGACGCTTGTCTCATCAGAATTTCCGATCTATAGCGAAGCTACAAAGACAAGGTCTGGTCAAAGGTCTACCAGAAATGAGGTTCGAAAAAGACTCACTCTGTTCCGCATGTGAGTTGGGCAAAATGAAGCGTAGCTCCTTCAAGTCCAAAGATGAATCATCGACCTCATCTGCACTGGAACTTCTTCATATGGACCTTTGTGGCCCAATGCGCACAGCATCTATCAACGGAAAGAAGTATGTGTTGGTAATGATAGATGACTACTCAAGGTATACATGGCTCGAGTTTCTTCGCAACAAGTCAGATGCGCCAGAGTTAATTATCGCTTTCATCAAGCGCATTCAAGTACGCCTTCAACTGCCAGTCAGAACCATTCATAGTGATAATGGCACGGAGTTCAAGAATGACACCCTGAAGAGTTATCTTACTTCCGTGGGTATTTCACATAATTTCTCCGCCGCCTACACTCCGCAGCAAAATGGCATTGTTGAACGGAAGAACCGCACTCTGGTTGAAGCAGCTCGGACTATGCGTGCTTACTCAGATCTACCCATGTACCTTTGGGCTGAGGCAGTCGCTACAGCATGTTTTACACAGAACCGTACCATTGTGGTCAAGCGCTTTAATAAGACAGCATATGAGTTAATCAACAATCGTACACCTAACATCAAGTTCCTTCGTGTTTTTGGTTGCAGGTGTTACATTCTAAAAGAGCGTCAAGGATTATCAAAGTTTCATAAGAAAGCGGATGAAGGATATCTCATTGGATACTCTCTGACATCCAAAGCTTATCAAATTTACATTATTCGAACCAAGACGGTTGTTGAGAGCATGAATGTCTCCTTTGATGAGAATTCTACAAGGACTTCTGGACACAACAGTTCAGAACTCGGTCTTAACGACAAAGCTTCTATTCAATCACGAATAGAACCAACACCTAAAGGATTCACTTCTTCTAACTCTAACTCTACTTCATCTGAGTTAGATTTATTGTTTATTGATGCCTTTGATGATATATGTGCAGATTTTGAAAAAGGCATATCCACATCAATAACAAGTGGTACAAGCTCGGAGATCCCTACTAATTCTGAAGACATGTTTGGACCTTCCGAAGAAGTCACTGACATTTCATCTCCATCAGGTACGAGTACAAAGTTAGTTTCTGACTCTACTAATGCTGAATCTGTCTCTACAGATAGTTCTTCTGGAAACGAAGTCCCGAGCACTTCAACTGTTAGTCCAGAAGCTTCAGTATCAGAAACACCAGTACCAGATGTCCCGAGTACATCTATGGAACAACCTGCCGTACAAGATGACAACGATGCGTCGAATACGCAACAAACAGTTGAAGCTCTACCAAGCATACATCGTTGGACTAAGGATCATCCCCTGACCAATGTGATAGGTGACGTACAATCTGGTGTCACGACAAGGTCAGCAACAGCTAACTTCTGCATGTTTTCAAGCTTCCTCAGTTCCTTAGAGCCAAAGAAAGCGGCTGAAGCTCTACGTGATCCATTCTGGATTTCTTCTATGCAAGACGAGCTTCTACAGTTTGAAAGGAACAAGATATGGCGCTTGATCCCACTACCTAAAGGTAAATCCGTTATTGGAACAAAGTGGGTTTTCAGAAATAAGAAAGACGAAGTCGGAGTAGTTGTGAGAAACAAAGCTCGTTTGGTCGCAAAAGGGTATTGTCAACAAGAGGGCATCTACTATGACGAAACATTCGCCCCGGTTGCAAGGATCGAAGCCATCAGAATCTTTCTAGCCTATGCAGCGCACAAAAACTTTACTGTCTATCAAATGGACGTAAAGTCGGCTTTTCTAAATGGCGTTTTGCATGAGGAGGGTTACGTGGCTCAACCTGAAGGTTTCGTTGATCCTCATCACCCTGATCATGTCTATGTTTTATACAAAGCGCTTTATGGTCTTAAACAAGCACCACGAGCCTGGTATGAAACTCTCACTAAATTTCTACTTGCTTCTGGTTTCAAGAAAGGTACTGTTGATACAACCTTATTTCTTAAAAGGCAAGGTGAGGACTTGATTCTTATTCAGATTTATGTTGACCACATAATATTTGGGTCGACAAATCCGAAATTTTGCAAGAACTTTTCAAAGATAATGGAAACAAAGTTTGAAATGTCGATGATGGGTGAATTGAATTTCTTTCTTGGTCTTCAAGTAAAGCAATTACCCGAAGGCATATTTATTAATCAAGCTAAATATATAAACGATATTTTGAAAAAGTTCAATATGTCAGATAGTTCAGTCATGAAAACACCAATGGCTACTGGTACACTCTTAGACGCAGATCCCTCCGGGAAACCTGTTGATCAAAAGGTGTATCGTAGCATGATTGGTTCTTTACTTTATCTGACTGCCAGTCGCCCGGATATAATGTTTGCCACATGTTTTTGTGCGAGATATCAGTCTAATCCTAAAGAGTCGCACTTATCTGCTGTTAAGCGAATCCTTAGATATCTCAAAGGTTCTCCTAATCTAGGCCTTTGGTATCCAAAGGATTCTCGTTTTGAACTAACTGCATTTACAGATGCTGATCATGCAGTATGTAAGCTAGACCGGAAGAGCACCTCTGGATCATGTCAATTCATAGGTGACAAACTTGTGAGTCGGACTTCAAAGAAACAAAACTGTGTTTCAACATCCACTGCCGAGGCTGAGTATGTAGCTGCTGCTAGCTGTTGTTCTCAAGTCATCTGGATGACGACACAGTTAAGGGACTTTGGATACAACTACAAGCGTGTTCCTATTTATTGTGATTCCAAGAGCGCAATATCTATAACTGCTAATCCGGTACAGCATTCAAACTGACTTCCAGTTAGCTGATCTTTTCACCAAGCCATTGGATGAAAAGCGATTTCAATTTCTCATCAGCAAATTTGGTATGTTGAACATGTCTTAGACCTTACTCATGATTCTAGGGGGAGTATTCCAAGCTTTGATCTTGTGTGTTATTTTTAAACTGTTGCTAATGAGAGAGGAATCATTTTCATAAATGATTACCCTTATTTCTTTTATTTATGCAGGTTTGGTCAAGTGACAATGGCTTCTAATCACATCGGATTAGAACCCGCACTTCAGTGCCTTATTTTTCTGTTTTTTTTCTTAATCTTAAAAAAAAAAAAGTTAAGGGAGAGAATATCTGTGATATTAACAGATTTTTGAATACTTAAATGCTTATCTGACCGTGTGTTCTTAAAGATAAATACTTGCGTTTTATCTTGTCAATATACTTTGTCAAGTATTCATACACATAACGGTTCAGAACATTCTATTTGACTTTGTTATTACCATGTATCAAAAGTTAAATCTTTCTATGGTAATACTCACGTTCTTTGTATTCACTGTTGATTGAATCAAACGTCATTTCATGTGGATTCATTAAAAATATGTTTATATATTGTTCATATAAACAACATTCGTTTTTGATTCTCCAAAATATTATTCTTCATGATGAAATGATATGAGCTTAATTGTCAAACTCTTTTAGTTTGAGGGGGAGAATTGCATCGTCATACATAACTGTTTTGACATCTCCGAAAGTCTTATTTCTCATGTAACAAGTGGTATTTGTGCTTACATGTACAATAGCCTGTTGAACAACATGTTTCTTTTAGGAAAATACATGGGATTCAGTGTGAGAACTTAACAGAACTTCCATGGATTCACAATAACCAGTGTTTCCTACCCAGGAAGTATTCCCTGAGTGATTGAGGGGAGAGGGGTCAAAAGAATTGAGTAATGGTGTGTGAAGAGGTAAAATGGAAAAGAGAGATTGGTTAGAAGTGAGCATTAAAAGAAAGAGGGTGAGAGAACAGAGTAAAAGAATATTAAACTCTGCACCAAACTTCTTTCTAAGCCGGGCAGCCACATAATCTGATTGGTTCACATTCTTTGGTGACCATCATTGAAATAGGCAACTAGCCCATGCCATCTCTTGCATACAACCCCACCAGCTACTCATTCTTTTCTCAAAAAGAGAATGTTTCACATTTTCTGGGGACGCAGCACATACGCTATTGGTTCTTCATTTGGAAGATACTAATATTGAAAAAGAAGGAAAGTTGCCCCACCTTCGAACCCTTTCTCATGCACATTGAGTCTTTGTATAATTTGTTGTTGTCTCAACAAGTTTACCTATTTTGAGCCTAAAATGAAAATCAATCATCTATGCTTAATTCTTTCATACACATGCACTAGCACACAGAAATTTGTTTTCTGTCAGAACGTTCATAGATAACCATGTGTTATTCGATGATTGAATGGAAGACCTGGGGAGTCTACATCAAACCAGCTCCTTATATAGTAACTTTGTGTTACTCAGTGACTTTGTGTCATTGACAGGCATTCTAACTGAGTCATTTGTTGATTCAGGGTTACACTTATTAAACTGTTTGAATTTGAAAAGATTCGAATGGTTACTACTTTCTATTTTAATCTGAAAATATTGAAATAATCACTCTTTCCATCTGGGAAGACTGCTCTTATTTTCATACAGGGCTCGTTACATGATGAAGATTGTGCTTACGTGATCATACACAATGGGGGAGATTATCTTAAAAAGGGGGAGATTGTTTTGCAAAGTTTTGATGATGATAATTCTCACCACTCATCAAAAAGGGGGAGAAGATACAAAAATGGAGAATTATCAAAGAAGGAGAATATAATCTGAAGACTGCTGAAGATTTTCAAAGATATCAAAGTTTCAAAGATTTTAAAGATTTTAAAGATATCAAGTTTTGAAGCAATCAACAATACAAGTGAAGACCCGAAGACAATTGCAAAAAAAATTTTAATCTTGAATCCAAAGGGGGAGATTGTTGGATCAAATAATTGTATTCAAGATTAAAGTTAAAGTTCAGGGTTTAAACTGCAATTGTGTCAAAGTTAAATTAGAGGGTCTAAACTGTATTTACTTGATAGTTACAGTTCAGGGTTTAAATTGTAATAGTTTAATAGTTATTAGCTATTGGGCCCAAGCCCATTAAGCATTAGGAAGCCCATAAGGCTTAGGTATTTAAAGTTTTGTTTAATTAGTTTTTAGGTAATCTCTGATAATTTTCTAAATAGTTAGCCGTATTTTCTCTGTATTCAAAGGGTATCAAGAACACTCAAGGGTTTCATTGTTTATTCAAGGGATTGGTATGTTACTCTGATTTATATATCTCTTGATTATTATTGTGTTGCTTGATTACTTGATTGATTATTTACCAACTAGATTAAACTGGGATAACAAATTCGGTTCATTGTAATTGAGAAAATGAAACTAAATTCCTAGTAGCACTAGGTACATGATGACACTTGCTAAGTGTTAATGTAAGACCATCTGGAAAGTTCATATCATATGTCCCTTTGAGCAACAGCTAGCTTAGCTTCATTTGGTCTGGTTTCATCTTCTCTTCACTTCTTATTTCCTGAAAAAGTAGTACTAATATGAGTATCATACTCAATATGTAACACTTAGTCAGAAGTGAATTAAATCAAATGGTAAACATACCTGAAGGCCCGGCTTTGGTAGCCTTTTGCTTTTTGATTTCTTCCAATCGGGCTGAACAAGTTCTCATTTGGTGCCCATGGTGAAAACAATTATACCATACTGCAACCTCAGGAATTTCTCCTTTGCCCTTATCTATGCTAGATCTTCCAACATGTGTTTTACCCTTGGTTAACTCCCCCTTTTTCTTGATTATCCCACTGTCAGGTTTGATCATCAAAGCCTATTTTGGTTTGATTGAACCCAACTTGGATTTCATATCCTTCTCAGTAGTTTTAAGTAAGTTGTAAAGCTCTGTGAGAGTTTTATTCAAACCTTTCATATTATAGCCCTTAATGAACTGTTTATATATGTTTTGGGTAGAGAGTTGAGAACCATATCGATTTCAAACTCTTGACCCAGTGGGAAACCAAGACGAGTCAGTTGGTCAAAGTAACCTTTCATTTTCAAAATGTGGGTACTAACTGACGAACGCTCAGTCATTTTACAAGCACACAATGCTTTAATTGTATCAAATCTCTCCCGTTTTATTTGTAACCGAAACATAGACTTCAGTGAAGATATCATATCCCAAGCAGTCATGTTTTCATGATCCCGTAATAATTCGGGAGTCATGGTGGCTAACATTAGGCAACCAACAATCAGAGAGTCATCTTGGTATTTATCATAAGCAGTTATGACTTCAGTTGGAGCATTTCTGACAAGAGTATTTGGAGGGGGGTTTTCAAGAACGTAGAACTTCTTTTCAAACCTAAGGACTGCCCTTAGGGAGCGAAACCATTCGATGAAGTTCATTCCGTCCAATTTTTCCTTATCCAGGATTGACCGTAGTGTAAATTGGGATAAATTGTTTGAGTTTGAATCTGAGGTAGACATCTACAAAAACATGATTTAATTTTAGTAACTTTAATATCTCAAATAAATGGATTAACCTTTCAAAATCATTTGATTTGAGCTAAGATCCATATTTCACCTACTTCCATAAATGGCCAAGCAACTGTCTATGGAATTAGGCTATTTAGGTAGGCATCATCCAATTATGTTCAACATAACTCTTAGATATCGTGGGATCCTATTCAATATATCATATATTGAAATTGGCACGTTTAATCCCACTTCAACGCCTTGAAAATACTCATAAATGGCCAAGCAACTGTTTATGACATTCTCAAGTAAACAAACCATACTAAGGTATCGTGATCCCACCTAAATACTGGACTTAGGGTTTATTGGGATCGGTCGTCCAAAATACGACTATTTAAGTGAATGGCCAAGCAACTGTCCTCTTAAATCTCAATATTTTGGCTCCTTGTCTAACACTACATTCAACCGGCATGATTGGCTGAGCACTGACCACCCCAGAATCCTGTATTCTTGACAAGTACCTTAAATGGGTGGCGTTAAATTTACATTTTGTAAAAGGTTTAATTTTAGAAAACATTCTAATTCCCTTTTAAAACGTTGGATTTTATCTCTAAAATCTTGTTTTAAAAGTTTATGTTATTAAATCGGTTTAAATTTGATAAACATATCAAATATAGAATATCATATTTTATTTACCGATTTAAAGTTTATTTTGCGTTTGATTTTATTTTAAAACGTTTGCAATTATTATAACAATAATAAAGCAATAAATAAAAGCAAGCACAAAATAAACAATCACAACAATAATATATGGATTTACCCCTAATGTGGTGTTGTGAGCCAACACAACAACCACGGTCAATTTTAAGGACGTCTTCAAGCTCCCACTGGCCTCGCCATCTTGGTGAACTCCAGGGACTCCGTCTCGACCTCTTGGAACGTCGTCTTCAGATTTGAAAAATAGAAAATACAACATGTCTATTCTATTTACATTTGTTCCTATCTAGGAAATTTAAAACCGAAAAATACATCCCATGCAATTATTACATTTTAATTTTCATGAATAAAATAAACAACTAATCCAAACCACGGGTCTTCACGAGGCAATCCATATACTATTTTATTTTAAACATAAAATAAAACATTCGGCCAAAATAACTAACATAATTAAAAGGCCGGTTTATAATTAACATAATTAAATGACCAATTTAATTGGAACAAATTATTATATGGCAAATTTAAATTTATTGACCTAATTTAATTGTTGGTTAACAAACCAAACCCAAAAGAGAGTTGACCCAATAAAACGGGCCTTGGGCCGTTCTACGATTTAGTCGTTCAGGACACAAGTCCAACAAGAAAGCTAGGGTGAAAAATATTTGGGCCTACTAGCCGGAGTCCAACACCCAAACTAAATATTTGGCCCAAAACATTAGTCACGAAACCGTTGAATTTTGGGGGCAAACTAATCGAAACAAAATCGACGATTTAAGTTGTGGATTAGGCCGATGAGCCATATGGTCCTAGACCGTGATCCTATCATGTGGCAACAACACTGATAGCTTGACCATGGATCACGCAATCAACTATCCATGGTAAGGGAAAGAAAGAAACCGACGATCAACAACCCTTTAGTTGTAGTTCAATGAACAATGGCAGCAGCCGATGACGGCAACTTTGGGCCAAAGCCCTAGTCCCACCACTGTTCCACTATTAGCACGAACCCAGACTATTAATAACAACGATTTGACCATAAACCGTTGTTTGGCTCGATGGCTAGCATTGGAATCTTGTAAACAAAAGGGAAAACCAAACTCCACCCGCTTGGAGTGGCGGTGTGGTAAACAAGGAAAAATACGGCAGCAGTCGTTGGACCCAACCAGAAAACGGCAACAGCCATTGAACCTAACCGGAAATCTTCCAATTTGCAATAAAATCAACCACGGTGTTCAAAAAGTAGTTACTAGTTACTCAACAATCGATGTTTATCGAGAAACCCACGACCATGGTCGTGGTTCATGGTGACGGTGGCATCAACCATAGCCGATCGTCGATGACCTTAGATGAAAAATAAACGAGACAAGAATCAATCACGCGATAAGGCTCGTTCATCCATGTAGGGTAATAACCCATCGACAAGGAACGACGGCCGGTGGCACTCAGCCGCAGTCGGCCGCCGATGACCAATGAAGGGAATCGCACCTCGCAAGGAGGGCGAATGCCAGGGATTGGTGGCAACAGCCACGATCAACCTGCAACGTACCTCAGGTGGTCACTGTGACGAAAACGACGACGGCCGGCAGTGACCAGCGAAATAGAGGCAAAGACCGACGGTGCTCGTGGCTACAAAAGAGAACCGACAACTAAAAATGATGGCGATGAAACCTGTTCAGGTTGTCGCCTCTTTGTGATGGGAGGGAGATGTGCGATGGGAAAACCGGCCAGCGGCGGGCGGCGATGAAAAACACCGGTAGAATCCAGCGGCGACTCAAACCCAAAAAGGATGGAGGCCACATAAAGTTGTGATCTCTCAGATAGCAAATATTAGGGTTTGCAACCCTTTTAAAATTCCTATTAGACTTTTAGACCCAATTAAAACAAAATGGGTCCAATTAGATTTAAAATTTTAATTTGCCATCATAACAATATTGTTCCTCTTTTGATTAAATGACATCAAAGTGGCTCTGATACCACTGTAGGGTTTTAATAACAATTTGTAACCGTTATACGCAGCGGAAATTAAAAAAAAATAATTTTGGTTACAACCTAGAAAACTTTTCTAAACAATTAAAACCCAAACGGATCCAATGACGTATTTAATTAAAACTTAAAACCACACCATAGGGTGTTTAGAGATGTACCTTTCAGATCTGTTGTGGTTGAACTAGTTGAGCACTTAGAAACCAATCTAGGTTTCCTCTAGCGGTATCCACACACGAACACGCGAAATTCCACCGGGTGCTAGCCCAATGACCCTAGATCTATATGTGTTTTACAGAAAAGAAAAGGGTTTCTTTTCTGTATTTTGTTAAAGGTTATTCTAACTCAATTGTCTATCAAATGGTTTAGTCTAACCCCTTATTTATATCAGAAGAATTATAGTTAGACTATAATTCAACTAATAATTAAATAAGGTTTAATTATTATCTGTAATATTCAAATCATATTCAAATATATATATGTATATATATATATATATAATTATCCTTTTAAACTTTAAAATATAATTATATAAGTATATATAATTATCCTTTTAAACTTTAAAATATAATTACAGATAATTCCCCGTAATTAACATAATTACGTTTTCACCCTGTAATTATCATAATTACAGTTTAACATATATTTTCATTAAATCTGGGTTTCTACAAATGGAAACAAACGCATTCTTTGTGTGCGACCCTATAGGTTTACATACTCCTCAGCAGTATCTCTGTGTGACACGTGTCGTGGAAATATAATAACTTACAATCTCCTCTTCCTAAAAGATATAACAGTTAGCTCCCCCTCAAATCAAAAACTTATATAAAAGATTTTATCATTTAAGCATACTATTAGAAGAAAACATTTGAGTACGGGTTTTGAACTTAAGTATTCAAAAGCCATGATTACTTATTCTCCGGTGAGAATAGTATCATTCATTTTTACCAATGAAGATCGGGTCTTGAATTGTGTTATTCAAGAGCCATTATACATATTCTCCGGTGAGAATAGTATTTAATCTTTTCCTGAAACATCAGAAAACACATCAGTAAAAATATAAAGCATATAAGCTCCCCCCTTAATATGTGCATAATCCTTAATCATGAAACAGAGTTCTGAATTACTAGGATTAAAGTAAATTCAGAAGTCAAACTCTTTGACATTAAAGTCCGAGTCCTAGATTGTATTGTCTAGAAGTCATCATTCTTGTCATTGAAGATCGAGTCCTAAGTTGTTGTACTTAGAAGTCAACGTTCTTTCTCCCCCTTAAACATTGGGTGCCTGCAACACAGATTTAGCTTTTGGTACCCACTGGTATTTGGGTCCTAATGAGTTAGTTGCATTTCTAGTGGGAGATATAAAGTAAGAACCATACCAGTTATTCACATAATCTTTTCTTACAAAATCGCTTGTACCACAATAGGAACAACTAATTTTCTTTTGTGCTAACCTGATCAATTGATTGATAGTGTAAACCAGATCAGGTTTGCCAAAAGTTTTACCTTTTGAAGCATAGTTCCATTTAGCATTTGATGTATGCACAAATGATTTATCTTTCTTCTTTTCCTCTGAAGATCCTTTAACTCTCCAGACACAATTTTCTCTATCTTTTTCTTCATCTTCCCTTCTCCAGAACCTTTTCTTCCGAGACTTATTCCTTTTCAAATTACCTGAACCGTCAACATTTTTGTCAAAGAAAAGGTTAGAAGGACGAATCTGATCTTTAGATTTAGACGTAAGACTATCATCTGAATCAAATAAAGGATTATTAGAAACATTAGTAAAAATTGAACTTGCTGCTGAATTAAATGAGCATTCGAATGCAGTTAGATCATCTCTCGGTGATTGAGCTATTGACTCTGGCGTTTTGTGCTCAGTCAGCTTCACCTTGAATAAGATCTCTTCAAGTTCCTTTATCTTTGACGACAAACTGTTTCTTTCCTTTGCAATAAGATCAAGCTTCTCTTGCAATTCAGATTTCGTCTTCTTTTCCTTCAGAATGTTTGTTGACAGCTCAGATAGCTCTCTTGTCAGCTTAGCTATCTCAGTCTCTAGAACTTTCTCTTCTTTAGAAAAGTCTTTATTTTCATTCTTCTGCTCAGCTATCTTCTTCTCTTTCTCAACCTTTTCTCTCTCAAGAATGATAATTTTCTCAAAGTCTGAAACTTGTTGAGAAAGTTTAACACATTTAAGCTCTAAATATTTCTTCTCTTCAAAGGCTTTTCTTGAGAAATCAGAGAATTTCTTAGCAAATTCTTTTATTTCTTTCTCAATCTTCAACATTTCATCTTGGGCTTTTGTGTTGTTTCTGTCTTGGGTTTCCTTTTCTTTCATCATTTTAATTTCAACCTTAAGACTGAAGACTTTATCTTTCAAAGAGTCTCTTTCAGCAAAAATTTGAGAATTCATTTTTCTCAGCCCGATAGATGTCTCACTAGCAATGTTTGCTCTTCTTCTAAGCTCATCAAGCTCTTTTTGCATTAACTCCTTCTTTGACCATGTAGAGCTTGAATTAAGACTTTCAGATTTCTTCAGTTTTGCTTAAAGATTTAAGATCTCTTTCTCTTTCGACTCAATAATTCCTGCAAAATTAAGTTTAGAATCATTAATGCATTCTGAGCAAACAAAATCTTTCTTTAGGCATTTATCATCTTGCAACTTATTAATTTGATCAAGGAGAGATGAGTTCCGAATCTTCAGATTTTCATTCTCAGCTTCCAGTGCTGGAATCTCTGGCATATACATTAAAGCACAATCTCTCTCGGTCAGCACTGTATTCCCTTCTCATCTATGTAAGGCATGATGATATATGTACCACTTAAATCAACTAATAAGATTTTAGAATCAAGAATCAGATAAAAACTACACTTAAAAATTTTCAGAAAAATCGAATTTCCAAAAATCTCAAGTGCAGAATTCGCAAACAGTATAAGACACAAAGAAATTCGCAAAAGATATAGATACTTCAAGATTTGCAAGTATAAAGGAGTAGAATTCGCATACTAGAGAGTTGAGAAACTTAGAATTCGTAAACACACAACCTGCGAAACCTTGGCAATTCGCGAAGTAGTAGCTAGCGAATCCTGCCCTTAGAGAGAAAAAAAATAGAAAATTTTCGCAAGATAAGCTAAGGACAGTGGCTGGCGCAAAACTCAGAAATGCGCCAAAGGCTGTGGTGAAAACTCTACTTTGCGCTAAGGGCAGATGGCGCAAAAAGCAGAAATTCGCTAAATAGAACCCTGCGAAACTTATACTTTCGTATATAAGAGATTAGCTAGTTCTTTGGTTTGCGCTAGCTGAAGCGTGCGAGTTCTTGACGTTTGCGCTAGTCAAGCACCTGTGAAACTTAAGCTTTCGTAAATAGAGAAGTAGCGAATCCTAAGGTTTTCGCTACACACATACAACCGAATCTTATACTTAGAAAAAATTAACACCCTGCGAGAGATGGGTGTTTTGCGAGTTCTTCAAAGCACTTGCGAGTTCATCACTTAGCATGTCCCTGCACTCGATTTTCAGTCCAGAAACTCATCCAAAGGTTAAAGCACAGTGTAAAAATCATACCATAATCCATAAACATACTACGAATGAACCCCAATCAACATCAATGACTAAGAACAACTTTTGATCACAAAATTTGAATGGAACAGTACTCGACAGTATAAAGACCAAAATTCTCAAAAATCATCAAAATCCAATCAATTTGTGATTTTAAGTGCAATTAGGCAATCAGATGATGTTCAATAACATAAAACACACCTAATCAAATCAGTTTTATGCACAAAAACACATTAAACCATGAAATCGATTCCACACAGTAAGTTTTCGAAAAATATTGTTTTTAATCCAAAAATCTTGATTCTTTGGCTCTGATACCACTTGTTAAACCCAGATTAATAGTTGATAAACAATCACACAACACATTAAGAACAAGAGATGAATAAATCAAACAATATACCAATGATCTCTTGATTAATCAGATAAATACGTGTGTGTGTTCTTGGTGTACAGAATACCTCTTGTGTGTAAACTTGAATTATGCGGCCTCCTCAATTCTACCACATACTGCGATTTTACACACTAAACCTAAAACTAGAAAATAAAACCTTATATACGTAGGTCAACATGACCTAATCAGTATTAAATATTAGCTAAAATACCCCTTAAGGTATTAAACATTATTACAAACTAAACCCCTTTTATAATTTAATCTTGAATACAATTATTGATCCAACAAGTATTTATGTATGCGAGGTAGTACGCTTAATATTTCAAACTACTGGAGTTTTATTCCAGTAGGTCGCGATGAGTCGGCAAGGAGCGAAATCTTGGTGCAGTGCGTTATTGAGCATGTTTTGTGGTTGTTCAAATTTGGGGAGAACAAAGTCGTGAGGGGGCTTTATTTCAAGTATTAGTGTTTTGGTCAGTGTAAACAAATTAGTATCTGGCAGGGATGCCGATTGTTTGGAGGAGTAGTGTTTGGACATGTCATTGGTGGTAAGAAGTTTCTTGAGTTTAAGCAGGGTATTGGTGTCATTGTTTTGAGTAGAGTGTGAATGAGAATCTTGCTCGGAGGTTCCTGAGGAGTTTTTTTTCAGAAGTGGCAAGTATGTTGCTAAGAGGTGTGGGGGTAGGGTTGGCATAGTGGTGGTTCTAAGTTGAGATTAATGTTCGATCGTTGGTGAGTGGCTATCTAAGAGAGGAATTATATGCCCTGGTTCACGGCGAGTAAAGACGGGTTATCTTTTACCGTTAAAATATTGAAGGAAATGTCGAATGGATTAGTTCGGAATGTTTTATAGTTGGTAAGGTCTGTGGGGTGGTCAAAGTATTCCTTGAGCGGGAAGGAAATTCTAGCAGATAGGTCAATCCTGTTTGAGGAGCGAGAGATACGCGACGCTACTTAGTGTTGGGGATGGTTTGGAAGGGTTTGGTTGAAGATCTTGAATGAGAATTGTGGGTAGTTGTTCGGCTAAGCATAGTAATGAAAATAAAAATGTGTTTTGGTACTTTTGGGATCATAAAATAAGTAGCTAAGCTGAGGGCGAGAAGTTTGTCAAGAGATTTAGAAGTGTGGAGTTATGTTTCAGCCTTGTCGTGGTAAATTCGTGAACTCTGGTGAGGGTGTGGGGAAGAGATTTGGTAGGATGTTGGATGTTTTCGAGAAGAAAAGGGAAATATTGGTTATTGCCTTACCTGTCGCCAGTGTGGAGATTATTTGAGGTAGTTGGGTAAGAGTAGGCACTCTGTATTTAAACAAATGGAACTTAGATTCATTGCATTTACGTTCGGACAGATTGATGGTTGCAATGAGAAACGGAAGTATGGGTCGTTTTAATTCAGACAGTTGGAGTTGGTGGGCTATGAAAGGGTTGAAGTGTGAAAGTGTTCTGTCCTATGTGAAATTGGGACAATGACGTTTGGAAGTAGCGTATGCATAATGTGTATGGGTTGCACAGCACCATTTAGTAGGACCAGTGGGATTCGGGAAGGAAAATGTTCTCTTGGTACTATAAGTAAGTGGTGTTGTGGGAAGATATTTTGCTATGGCAGGATACTCGATGAGGGAGATTCACAACAGTGGATTTGGGGTGATGCTTAAGGTTGGCATCGTGTTATGTTGGCGAATCGAGGGGTTATTCTTGTAGACAGGAATTATGTCGTTGTGACGCCATTTCTGATAATGTTCATCCTTCCAAAAAGTAAAGTTATATGTGAAAACCTTAAGAAGTCGCGTTTTAAAACCGTGAGTCCGGGTGTGTGGACAAAGCGGACAATATCTGGTACGGTCAAGCCTCAAGCCTTAGGAGCCACGGCGAGGCCATGGCGTTTTCAAGGCGTGGCTTATGGCATCATTTTTCTAATTCATATATATCATTATATAGAAAAACATATGTTTTGTAGTGTTACTCAATTAGTCAATAGTAATAAGCAAGTTAAATTATGGTATATATTAAAAAAATTGCAAATAAGGCATTAAAAACGTAAAGAAAAATCAAATATTGCATTACGAAATTGTACATTAGGTCGTGGCGTGCCACAGGCTTAACGTGGCGTGAGACACAAGCCTTGGTGACATGGCTCGCCATGGCGGCTGTGCGGCGAGTTTTTTAGAACATTAGGTACGGTTGGTTTGGGATGTTACAAATGGGTTGTTACAAATTGATATGTTACGATTGGTTTTCAAAGGGTACGACTTTGATTTTTGGGTCGGTATGTTTTGGGGCGTTTGGGGGAAGTTAAGTTGATATGATTGAAAGAACGCAAGTCTTGTGAAAGACAATCTGAGTAACCGTCTGAAGACGTATGCAAATAAGCGAAGGAAGTCAATCGAGTTTCAAGTAGGGGACAGGGTGAGGTTAAAAGTCTCACTGCGGTAGGGAGTCGTTCGTTTCGGCAAAAAGGGGTAAGTTAAGACCGAGATTTGTAGGGTTGTTTGCTATCAGGAAGCGTGTTGGAGAGGTGGCGTATTAATGGGAATTACCCATGGATCTTCGAGGAGTTTATCCCGTTTTCCATGTATCTAATCTGAATAAATGTTTAGCAGAAAGCGGTGTAGTTATATCTTTAGAGGTTGTCCAAATAGATGAGAAGATAAGTTATGTAGAAGAACCGGTAGCTATTCTGGATCGTAAAGTGAAGAAGTTAATGAGCAAGGAAATTCCCTTGGTGAAGGTTCGGTGGCAATTCCACAAGGGTCAAGAAGCGACTTGGGAGATATAGTTAGTTATGAGGATTCAATATCCTAGTTTATTCAACGAAGGAATTCCGGGGACGGAATTCTTTTGAGGGGGGGAATATTGTAATAACCGGATATAATTTTAATAAAGTTTAGTTGGGGGAGTTATTTGGTTATAGATTCAAAGTTAAAGGGTAAGGGGGTAACTTTGATTAAATAGGGAATTTACCCTAAAATCTTTCAATTGCTTTGTGCGGCTGAGAAAAAGTTTAGAGAGAAAGGCATTTTAGGCGATCGAGCTAGGGAGAAGGCAGGGAGCAAGTCTGCAGGTTCTTGGTCTTCTATAAGGTAACATTCTTCCATCTCACAATCTGTTCTTCAAGAGTTTTGGCATTTTAGTGATTCCTTGGAGTTGGGTTAATAGTGGTAATCTATGATTTTGGTTTTGGGGATGTTGGGGTTAAAGGATTTAATCGGTTGTGGATTCATGGTTTAGTAGTGAGGTTAAATTTATTAATGTAATCGTTTTCAAAAAGGGGCTCGATTTTGTTGTTTGAGCTCGACTTCTGTGGATTTGGGAAGTCAAGAACCTTTCATTTGTAATCTGCAATTTTCGACCGAGGTGTGGAAGTGGGGGACCGGGGGACCCCGGTCGCTGGACAACCCGGGAGTTGAGACCCCAGTCGGCTCTAGTCCGGTCGACAGCGGTCAGTTGACACCGGTCGAGACCCCGGTCAGTTGACACCGGTCGAGACACCGGTCGAAACCCCGGTCAAGACCTCGGTCGGGTGGAACCGGTCAAGACCTGGGTCGAGGCCCACTTTCTGTTTTCTGTTGGGCCGAGGTATTTTTGTGTTTGGCCTAATTGTAATTAATTAATTGAAATCTGTTATCGAGTGTGGGTCTTTGATATTTAGTGGAGTTGGATCTTTTGAGTATGTCAAACAAGGAAGTAAGTTAAATTTAATTTAGAGTTAACCGCTTAGGTTTATGATGGGATAAGGGTCAGTTACCGTTACATTGTAGAAAGTGTTGAAAGTTTACCGGTCAATGTTTCCTTTCTAGGTTCCGGACCGAATTATAGGAGTAGACGTGATATTTGAGCTAAGGACGTCAGGTGAGTCTTTCAAACTAAATCTGTTTACGATTTCGAAAGCTATTGGATACATGTGAGTTTTTCTGAACTAAAGCCTCTCATGTCGATTAAGTTATGTTTTTATGTATGTGAATTTATATGCAAGCTTCGAAATGATATTACTTTAATATTTACTTGCGAGATTTATTTAAATGTTAAAGATGATTTTTATTATTGTTGTCAAAGTGGAAATGTATGCATACATGGTCCCAAGTGTGAAGGCTCAAAGTCGAGGGGTGTGGCCCGCCTGTGCTCATACCGGGGGGGGGGGTGTTCCGTTTATGCCGTTGGGGGGTGTGTCCCAACAAAGGCAGTGTGAATCAAAGACACGCTGTCACCTTAGGGTGGCGGTAGTGTGAGCGGAGAAGTTTGTTGAAAGTTAAAGGTTTTCCTTGATGCTGAAAATGGTTATTTTATGATAATTCCTTAAATGTTTTGTTGGGTTAAAAACTGTTGCAAGAGGGGACTCACTAGACCTTTCGGTCTAACCCTCGCTCTTTTCAAATCTAAAACCCTTTTCAGGTAAAGAGTGGCAGTAGGAGGAGCGGATAAGTATTTAAGACAAGTTGTGAGTTGGATCTGAACTAGAGGACCTCCTTTGTAGATTCTTGTCCATGTACTCTCGGTTGTGTACTAGGTTGTATTTTCCGCAAACCTTATATTTTAGATGTTGTTTTGGGTCGCTTGGCGTTTTTATTTATTAAAGTTGATTCTCAAAGTTGGGGGAGTTGGGTTGTTACAACAATTACCATATATATTATGAAATTATGTAAAAGACTAAAATAACCTTATCAATTAAAAATAAAATTAAAAAAAAAGAAATTCAATGATTGGTTGATTTCGGTTTCCAAAGTTTCCAATGTAATACTGGTTTCCAATTGATCCCTCCCCTCTATATATATAGAGAGAGAGTGGAAAGTTCAAATGAAAACTCATTTTCATTGTGCACGTGAGGACAAATCTCAACCATTCGATCTCTTTTGATCCAACAACTCATATTAAATAGAGTTTTTAATTTTAAAATGCTTAGGGGTAAAAATGGAAGAAAATTTAAACACACGCCTACCATATTTGACTTTTTATTTTCTTTTTTAATTAAATTTTTTTACCCAATTAAAGTTTTAAAATAAGTTATCTTAAAAATTACTAATATTTTAATCAAACAAATTACATCAAAAAAACGAGAATTCCGTGCTCTTTGATATGACATCCATCTCGATATAGTTTTTTTGTCGTTTCAACCGTTTTTTACGTGAAATGCTATATATGTGTTATATTCATTATGAATATTTATGTACGTTCAAGTTTGTACAATACCTCAATACCGTAAGTATGTAACTCGACATCACCTTTTTCAACACTTTCTTCAATGTCGTAAGGCATCACGTTTCTTCAGCACCGTAACCCAACACCCATCAAGACGAATCGAGAACCTATCGACTAATTCTGTTGTGAATCGGGGAACAAAAGAGAGTGTGTCACGTCTCCACATCTTCACAGGTCATTCATGTATTATTCATCATGAATAATGTATCATTCAGGATTAATAATACAACATTCTGGGTGAATAATTCACGATTCATGAATTCGTGTATTATTCGTTATGAATGTTGTGTAATTCATTCTGAATACTATATTATTCATCATGAATAATGAATGAACGTTCACATTTTTTATTCATACTGAATGTGGGACATCCGGGGATGCGTATACATATTCATAATGAATTAAACCAAATTTCAGTTGTGAATTGGGAAACAAAAGAGAGTGTGCCATGTGTCTACACCTTCACGGGCCATTCATATATTATTCATCATGAATAATGTATCATTCAGGATGAATAATAAAACATTCAGGGTGAATAATACACGATTCATGATAAATAATACATGAATCATGGATTCGTGTATTATTCATCATGAATATTGTATTATTCATCCTGAATATTGTATTATTCATCATGAATACTGTATTATTCAACATGAATAGTGAATGAACGTTCACCTTTATTATTCATACTGAATGTGGACACCCGAGGACATGCATGCATATTCATAATAAATATAACACATATATAGAATTTCACGTAAAAAAGGTTAAAACGAAAAAATCCTGAATATTGTATTATTCATCCTGCATACATATTCATCATGAATAGTGAATGAACGTTCACCTTTGTTATTCATACTGAATGTGGACATCCGAAAACGTGAATGCATATTCATAATGAATATAACACATATATAACATTTCACGTAAAAAACGGTTGAAACGACAAAAAAACTATATCGAGATGGATGTCATATCGAAGAGCACGAAATTCTCGTTTTTTTGATGTAATTTGTTTGATTAAAATATTAGTAATTTTTAAGATAAATTATTTTAAAATTTAAGGGGGTAAAATTTTTTAATTAAAAATAAAAATAAAAAGTCAAAGAATGCAGGCGTTGATTCAAAATTACAATTTTGTCCTTAATCACTTCCCAATTAACCTTATTATGTATTAACCATTGATTAGTTTTCTAAGTTTTGATCAATGGTTAAGATTTGTCCTCATGTGCACAATGAAAGATGAGTTTTTATTTGAACCCACCCCTAAATATATAGATGGAGGTTCAAGGGAAAACCTCAAAAAAACGGAAAACTGAGGAACACCCTGGTAGCTTTTAATCTGGACGGTATGCACTTGTGCATACAAGTAATTTAGAACATGCACACGTGCATATCCACAAGTGCATAATATGCACTTGTGCATAAAAACCAAAAAACAAATTAATTACTTGTATGCACGACTGCATACCGTCCAGATTAAAGGCTACCAGAGTGTTCCTCAGTTTTCTGTTTTTTTGAGGTTTTCCCCTTATATATATATATATATATATATATATATATATATATATATATATATATATATATATATATTATGGGTTTCATATTGTCGTTCAACTTAACAAAATTTGAAACAACTTTATGCACCAACTAAACTTTTTCAAAAAATTAAACACCATGTATTGTGCGTTTCATTATAATGTTTAAGAATCAAATCAGATAATTAGTTACAACAAGATAACTAAAATTATAAATGGTTAGACAATTTCTCATTTATCCTCAAAAATATATTTTATTATTAACGACTCTTTACATGCTTTTCAAAATCTAATAATTTTGATATTCTAAAAAAATAAAAATAAAAGCTTGAATCATAAATCAGAACTTTCAAATCTAATTTACAATAATCAAATTTGCACATTGTTGGGAACTGAAGATTCTACTAAGTGTAGTTACTACTGCTAGTACAAATGTAGTTACTACTGCCAGAACAAGTTGAAGATTAATACTGCTGAGTGTTACTACTGCTAGTAGTTAATACTGCTAGTAGTTAATGCTGCTGAGCATTATTAGTGCTGCTAAAGAGATCCGGATGGAAAGAATGACAGCTGGATATACTGAAGATATACTTAGAAGATATACATGGAAGATATACTGAAGATTTGTTTATTCTTTGTAATTATCTTTCTACTAGTATATGTATAGAATATTTAGAATAGAGAAAAAGTACTTTAAGATAACTGTTTTACAAGAGAAAAATCGACCTCAAGGCATAGATCCTAATTCTAGAGAAGTAGAATTCGTATTGGTGAGTCTGTTCATCAATATTGAGGTTGAGTGTGTAACCTTGTAGCTTTAAGCATTTAATACAAGTTTACTGTTTGATCATTATATACTGTGTGTGATTACTGTTTTATTAAATATCAAAGTGTTTTTCCGCAACTTCTTTGATATTAGTTTCTGAGTATTAATTCTTGTTAAGAATTCGATCCTGACAAGTGGTATCAGAGCTCCTTCTCTCAGAAACAGTTATTCATCATGGAAAATCTTACAGAATCAAGCAGTACTTTGGTCTCAAAAGTTCCAATGCTCAGATCCAATGAATTTGACATGTGGAAAATCAGAATCAAGCAATATATTCTCCTCACAGATTATTCTATGTGGGACATCATTGAGAATGGCCCATCTGACGGAGGAAAGATTGGTGAAGATGGCAAAAGAACTCCTCCAAAGACAGATACAGATAGGAAATCAAGACAGACAGAGATGAAAGCCTTGAGCACACTGCTCTTGGCCATTCCAAATGAGTATCAACACCAATTCTGCAATTGTACTGATGCACAGATGCTCTGGAATGCTCTAGAGAAGAGATTCTCAGGTACTAAAAGTACCAAGAGAAATCAAAAGGCAATCTTAAAACAACAGTATGAAAACTTCATCTCAACTAAGAATGAGTCCATGACTCAAACTTTTGACAGGTTTAATAAACTAATTGGTGAACTAGCTACTATGGGAGTACAGATTGATCAAGATGATGTGAACAGAAAGTTCTTAAGGTCCCTTGGAGATGAATGGACCATGTACACTGTGTCATTCAGACAGAATGATCAGTTGGAAGACAAAGAACTTGATGATCTGTACAATGATCTTAGAGTTTTTGAAGCTGAGGTGGAGGCAAAGAAGAAGCCTTCTGGATATGTTCATAATGCTGCACTCCTATCAGCATCAATTGATTCTACTGCTAACTCTGAATCAGTTAATGCTACTAATGGATCAAATCTAGATAAAGGCACTGATTATGCATTTGAAGCTCTTCTTTCTAATCATGGAAATTCTTCTTTGATCAATGATGACTTAGAACAACTTCATCCTGATGATCTGGAAGAGATGGATATTAAATGGCAGATGGCCATGCTCTCCATGAGGGTTAAGAAGTTTATAAAGAGGACTGGAAGAAACAACTTCTCACAAAGAAGAGAAGATGGAGCAGGGTTTGATAAATCAAAGGTAGAATGCTACAAATGTCATCTTAAGGGACATTTTGCTAGAGAATGCAGAAGTGGAATGTCTCACAACAACAACCATCAACAAGCTCAATCTGGAAGCTTCAATAACAATAGAAACTCTGCTCAAGTCCTTGTTTCTCAACAAGGAATGGGGTTTGATTGGAGTGATCAAGCAGAAGAAGCTATTCAGAATCAAGCCCTTATGGCTAAAGTATCTGATCTCCCATCTGAGGTAAGTTCTAATCTCTGCTCTAAAACTTGCATAGACACTGTTAAAAGGTACAGGGATCACAATCAGAAGATGAGTGATGACCTGAAGAGACTAGAAAAGGATATAAAAGACTATGTGAGGATAGTAGAGAGATTTGAAGATCAAATCAAAGGTTTTCAAGCCAATGAACTACAACACTCATATGATACAAATTACTGGCAGTGGGAGAAAAAGGATTTAGAACTTAAACTGACCAAATCTAAAGAGGAGAGTGAAAAACTGAAAGAGGAGTTAACCAAGGTTAAGCTTGATGTAGAAAAGTTTTCCAATGCTTCTAAAGCAATGGACTCCTTACTGCAAAATCAGATTCATGATAAATTAAGAAGAGGAATTGGGTATAATGCCACACCTCCACCATATAACAACAATTACATTCCTCCTACTTCAGACCTGTTAGACACCAAAGATAGGAAGGACTTGCCTGAGGGAGCCACTGAAATAGATCCCTTAGATGAGGTAATTGTTGAGGATAAGACTGAGAAAGAGGTTGGAAAGAGTAAGAAGAACAAGGTGAGTGGTGAGATTTCTATAGAAAACAACATTATCACCAATGAGGATTGTGGAAGGGCTTGGATCAAATCCAAGAACATAGAGAAGACAGAGGAAAAGTCTGATAAGGTCCATTATAAACAGACCACAGTTGTGAATCCAGGTCCTTGCAAACAGTGTACTTGTAAGAAAAATGAACCCCAAAAACAGGACAAAAAGAGGGGAAATCAAAGAAACTGGAATAATCAGTGGGCACAAAAACAAGGGGTTGATCTGAGTAAAATCAATAGACCAAAACCTTGTTTTATCTGTGGAAAGCTTAATCATGTTGCCAAATACTGTTATTTCAATCCTATGAACCAAAGAATGAATTTCCAAAGAGCCATGCAAAAACCCTTTGGTTATAAGAAAATTGAAAAGAACCATGTGGCTAAGAAAATTGTTAAAACTAAAAGCCACATGAAGAAAAAGTATTCTGTTAAAGAAAGTGTCAATATGTGGATTCCTAAAAGCACTAAAACTGTTAGTACTGCTACCACAAATAGTGCTGCTGACAATGATAGTGCTGCTAGAAGTAATACTACTGCTAACAATGTTAATGCTGCTAACAAGGTTAGTACTGCTAAACCTGTTAGTACTGCTACACCTGTTAGTACTGCTAACTCTGTTAGTACTTCTAAGGTTAGTACTGCTTCCAGTATTGATTCTGCTAAGCCAATCATATTGACAAAGTACTCTAATAAAGAGTGCTCTGAGTTTAAAAACCTCATTAAAAAGGAATGTAAATACTTTGATGAGAATGGCAGACCCAAGATCACTTTGGCTTGGGTCCCCAATCATACTAATTGATTTATTTAATGTGCAGGGCAACCAACAGCTCAAGGGAAAGAGCATATGGCATGTTGATAGTGGTTGCTCTAGGCACATGACTGGCAACATGTCATGCCTTCAGGATTTCAAGCAAATTAATGGAGGACATGTTGCATTTGGAGACAATCTTACTGGTGGTAAGATAAGTGGAAAAGGTAATGTCACCAAAGGTAAGATGACATTTGAGGATGTCTACTATGTTGATCAATTAAAGTACAACCTGTTAAGTGTATCACAGGTTTGTGACAAACAACATAGTATATTATTTACTAATACTGAGTGTATGATTCTTGCTCCAGGGTTCAAGGTAGTTGATGAAAGCATGATACTACTTAGAACTCCAAGGAAGGACAATGTTTACTGTCTTGATTTGGACAATGTTGATAGTGATTCATCTTTAAATTGTCTTGTTTCAAAAGCTTCTATAGATGAATCCTCCCTTTGGCACAGAAGGATGTGTCACATGAATTACAAGACTATGAACAATCTTGTTAAAAATAACCTTGTAAGAGGTTTACCTTCAAAAGTCTTTTCATGTGATGATCATTGTGTTGCTTGTCTCAAAGGCAAACAACACAAAACTTCTCATAAGACCAAAGAGTTAAATTCTGTTTCTTCTTGTCTCCAGTTATTGCATATGGATCTGTTTGGTCCTACAAATGTTATGAGTATAGGCAAGAAATCTTACTGCTTGGTTATTGTTGATGATTACTCCAGGTTTACTTGGGTATATTTTCTAAGGACTAAGGATAAAACAAGTGATCTTATCAAATCCTTTATTCTAAGAATTGAAAACCAAACTAATCAAAGAGTAAAAGTCATTAGATCAGATAATGGAACTGAATTTAAAAATCATGATTTAAACACTTTTTGTGAAGGAAAAGGTATTGAGAGACAATATAGTGCTCCTAGAACTCCTCAACAGAATGGTGTTGCTGAAAGGAGAAATAGGACACTAATAGAGGCTGCTAGATCTCTGTTGGCTGATTCAAAATTGCCAATTACATTCTGGGCTGAAGCAGTTAATACTGCTTGTTATGTCCAAAACAGAGTTCTAGTGGTCAAGCAAAAGAACAAGACCCCATATGAGCTTTTAAATCAAAGAAAACCTTTTATTGGTTTCTTCAAATCTTTTGGGTGTCCTTGTACAATTCTAAATACCAAATCTCACTTAGGTAAGTTTGATAGCAAAGCAGATGATGGATTTCTTGTTGGATACTCATCTCAGAGTAAGGCCTACAGAGTGTTTAACTCTTCTTCTAGAATAATTGAAGAAAGTGACAATGTCAAATGCAATGAGAACACACCAAATCCTGTTGGGTCTGGACCTCAATGGCTATTTGACATTGATTCACTAACTAACTCTTTTGGTTTCAGTAATGAGTATACAGGAACAGATGGTGGAGAATCAGAGATCCCACAAGTTCAAGAAAGTATATCTAAATCTGTGATTTTTCCCATACCCACAGTAAATGAAGACTGTGAAAAGGAATCATTTACTGAACCAAGTCAGAGTGAAGATGACACTAGAGATGAGGAGACTCAAGAATCAGAAGTGACATCTGAAGACACTTCAGTTGAATTGCATGACTCTAATCTAGAGGCTGGACTGAATGTAGAACCTAGTCATAACACAAGAGTTCAAAAGAATCATCCTCCACAGTTGATAATAGGTGATGTCTCTTCTCCCATGATGACTAGACATCAAAGCAGGCTCCAGGAAATGCAAGATCAACAGCATACAGTGCTCTCATGTTTTCTATCCCAGCTTGAGCCGAAAAAGGCACATGATGCTATGAAAGAATCTAGCTGGATAGAAGCAATGCAAGAAGAATTGTTACAGTTCAAGCTACAAGATGTGTGGGATCTAGTAGACCTTCCTAAAGGTCACAGAGCAATTGGCACAAAATGGATCTTCAGAAACAAGAGAGATGAAAGAGGTATTGTTATAAGAAACAAAGCAAGGCTGGTAGCTCAAGGCTACACTCAAGAAGAGGGCATAGATTATGAAGAAGTTTTTGCACCTGTAGCTAGGATAGAAGCAATCAGACTATTCCTAGCCTATGCTTCTTACATGAACTTCAAAGTCTTCCAAATGGATGTAAAAAGTGCTTTTCTCTATGGGTCAATTGAAGAAGAAGTATATGTCTGTCAACCACCAGGGTTTGAAAACCCAAGCTATCCAGACAGAGTATACAAATTAAAGAAAGCACTTTATGGACTACATCAAGCCCCAAGAGCATGGTATGACACTCTGTCATCCTATCTCTTGGAAAATGACTTTGAAAGAGGAGTCATTGATAAGACTCTATTTATCAAAAGAAAGAAGAAGGATATCTTGCTGGTCCAAATATATGTTGATGACATTATTTTTGGTTCTACAAGAAACAATATGTGCAAGGAGTTTGAGGATTTAATGCATCAAAGGTTCAAAATGAGTTCCATGGGGGAACTTACTTTCTTCCTTGGACTCCAAGTTCAACAGAAGTCAGATGGCATTTTTATATGTCAATCCAAGTATGTGCAGGATATTCTAACCAAGTTTGGTTTCTCAGAATCAAAACCTGCCAGCACACCTATGGAAACACACAAGCAGATCACAGCAGATCTTGAGGGGGAGGATATGGATGTGCATCTTTATAGATCCATGATTGGCTCTCTCATGTATCTCACAGCATCAAGGCCAGATATTATGTTTCCAGTCTGTGTATGTGCAAGATTTCAAGTTAGGCCAAAGCAATCTCACTTTCAAGCTGTTAAGAGGATATTCAGATATCTCAAAGGGCAACCCAGATTGGGACTTTGGTATCCGCATAACTCACCTTTTGACCTAATAGCATACTCAGACAGTGATCTAGGTGGGGCAAACTTGGACAGAAAATCTACTTCTGGAGGATGTCAGTTTTTGGGTGCTAGACTAGTCTCATGGCAGTGCAAGAAACAAACCACCGTATCCACATCTACAACAGAGGCAGAGTACATAGCAGCTGCAAGTTGTTGTTCTCAAGTCTTATGGATTCAGAATCAAATGCTGGATTATGGGGTAACCTTTCTACATACTCCAATCTTTATTGACAACAGCAGTGCTATTAGCATTGTAAATAATCCAGTCAAGCACTCAAAGACAAAGCACATTGAAATCAGGTATCACTTTATAAGAGATTGTAATGAAAAGAAACTTATTCAAGTTGTCAAAGTTCACACTGATAATCAGTTTGCTGACCTATTCACTAAAGCTTTTGATGTGGGTAGATTCACTTTCTTGGTAACAAGTGTGGGAATGATAAACTTTGAATAATCTTCTTCTCAAAAAGTGAGGTTATACCTGTATATTGTTATTCTTGGTGTTACTAATCTTCTTTTCAGGATATGCATAGCAGTACTCAGTTTTTAGCAAGTTTAAAAGGAGTAAGTTTAGTTAATACTGCTAGTTCAGTTAATACTGCTCGTGGTTAATACTGCTCGCGGTTAATACTGCTAGTTAGTTAATACTGCTAGTAGTTAATACTGCTTGCAGTTAATACTGCTAGTAGTTAATACTGCTATTTCAGTTAATACTGCTATTTCAGTTAATACTGCTAGTTCAGTTAATACTGCTCGTGGTTAATACTGCTCGCGGTTAATACTGCTAGTTAGTTAATACTGCTAGTAGTTAATACTGCTTGCAGTTAATGCTGCTCGTGGTTAATACTGCTCGCGGTTAATACTGCTAGTTAGTTAATACTGCTAGTAGTTAATACTGCTTGCAGTTAATGCTGCTAGTGGTTAATACTGCTCTAGGTTAATGCTGCTTATATTCCGAATACTATAAATACCTTTTGCCCGCCTAAAAGTTCATAACGACTCTTTGCATACTGTTCTCTTGCGCTCTAAACCCTTTCTCTCTCAAAGTTCAAAGTTTTCAGGCAAGAATCTTCAAGGTCTATGGCATCCATGGCGTTCATTGATGAGCACAATGAAATTGCGATGCTCCAAAAGCCAAAACAATCTGAAGGATTTCATCAGATAGTCGACTTTCTGAAGTCGAGCCACATTGCCCATGCTCTCACTATGTCTCCAACTATCTACATTGAGCACCAAAGGCAATTCTGGGCACATGCCACCATTGTTACTGAGGATGGTGTGCGAATGATCAAGTCGACAGTATGTGGCAATCCATTGACAGTTACTGAAGAGATAGTACGCATCAGTCTACGTCTAGACGATGCCTCTGGTATAACGTCTATCCCTAATGATGAACTGTTTTCTACTCTGACAAGAATGGGGTATGGAGGCCCATTGGGTATTTTTAAGTTCTCAAAAGCTAAATTTTCACCCCAATGGCGTTTTCTTGTTCATACCTTGATGCACTGCATTTCTAAAAAGACTACTGGATGGAGTGAGTTCAGCAGTACCATTGCTTATGCTTTGGTCTGTTTGGCCACTGCCAAAAGGTACAATTTTTCACAAATGATTTTCAATGATCTTGTCTCAAACATGGGAAACAAAAAGAGCTTTTATATGTATCCCAGGTTTGTTCAAGCAGTTATTAACCATGAATTGACGGATATACCTCAATCTGTTGGGGTATATGTACCTAAACCCCCAAAAGGCAAGGTTTTCTCAAATATGAGAAGATCTGCTGGGGACTCTGAAGGAGTTGACACCCCATTGTTCTCTACAATGATGGTGGTGTCCCAACCCAATGAAGGTATGGCAGCAGGGTCAAGGCCCTCATTAGATCAATCCACTGCTAGCCAAGCCCAACCTTCCCACTCTATATCTATCCCACAGTCCCTACTAAATAAGCCCACTTCTCCAATTACCCAAACTTATCAAAGAAAACAGGTAAAGAAGGCTCCTTCCCTTCTTGTACCATCACCCACTAAGCCTTTAAGCCCTCTAAGGGAGAATTCTCCCCTAGAGAATATCCAAAGGGAAACCACAAGGGTGTCTCCCAACCCAAAGGAGGTGCTCTCTGAGGAGGAGGTAGAGCATATGGGTGATGAGGCTGCCACTACTCCTGCTAGCACAGAGGAGGAAAGTGGTAACATCAATAAGACCTCCCCCATGGCAACTTTGAATGAGCAATCATTTGAAGGACCCTGGTGCCAAGAAACCACAGGGGTGGATAGTGCTTCTGCTAGGCAGAAGACATCTACTAATAAAAGATCCAATGATCCTTCAATAGGGGGTAACACTCCTGGAGAAGGTGAGGACAGATATAACTATGATGAATTGATGGAGACCATGGGAAACATCAACCAGGATGTCATCAAGCAAGGAAAAGAAATAGAGGAGATGAAGCTGATTATTCTATCTCAACAAGTTCAGATCACCAAACTGAAGAAAATGGTGACAAGATTGTTACAGAAAAGGAGAAGGAAACAGTTTGTGCTAAAGAGGAGGACAAGTGTTGAAGATGATTTCAACAAGGGGGAGAATTCAGAGGCTGAAGCAGAAAAAGAAAGTATTTCTGAGATGGGATTTGATGTTAAGGGGGAGAAAGCTGCAGAAACAGAAGCACAAGAAGTAGAAACAGATAATGTTCAAGCAGCAACAGGGCTATCTGTTGAAGAATTGGAAATAGCTGAAACCTTAGTAAAAGCAAAGAATGACACTCCTAAGGCTACTCAAAAGGCTAAGGGAGTGGTCATCAATGAAGGAGACCTTGAAAAGAAGACACAAGAAAGAAGTGAGGCAGGGTTGAAGGATACAAAGGGTAAAGCTAAGATGATTGAACCTGAACAACCTGCAAAGAAGAAAATTCAGATAGAACTGGATGAAGAAGTGGCAAAGCAGCTTCAGGCAGAAATGGAAAGGGAGGAACAACTTCAATCTGAGAAGGATAGAGAGCTTGCACTGAATATGGCCAGAAAACTAAATGAAGAGTATCAGAAGAGCATGAAAACAGCAGCTCAGGCCAAGCAAGTACAAGTAAAAAGAATGCCATTCAAAAAGCAGAAAAGACAACCCTCCAAGACCTTTTTGGCCAATCAGGAAAGAAGAAAGATGATAAACTTCCTGAAAGGTGCAATTGGTGTTAAGGGGGAGATGTTTACTCATATGGCATACTCTCAGGTTGAAGAGCTATACAGGAAGGAAATGACAAAGCTCCAAGGGGATTCCTCTCAAAGGGAAGAAGCAGAAAGAAGGATGAAAGAGAGACATGATCTCAACATCCAACAACCATTCCCTGAGAAAACCACACCTTCCAAAGAAGAAGCAGAAGAGAAGAAGGAAGAACCTGGAAATGTTGGTAGAAAAGCCAAGTCTGGAAAAAGAGTGAAAACAATTGCTCCAAAAAGGCAGTTGAAAAGGCCTAGGGTGGAAGAAACTGAAAAGGAAGCAGAACCTTCAATCACATCCCCAACAGAGCCAGTACAGAGCCCAGAGCAGGTCACTAAGCAAACTGATGAAAGTATGGATCCGTACATGACAATAGTGGAACCTTTGAAAGCTGTTCCAATCTCTATGCAAGCTCCAGAGATCATCTTATGGGATATTCTGAGAGACAATGGAAAGAATTTCTTCAGAATCAAGAGAGCTGATGGTTCATTTGAAGCTTATTCAACATGGGGGAAAGTCATCAGAAGTTGTTCAAGAGCTGATATGGAAGAACTATATAAAGTTGGGATGAAACTTTATGAACCTGTGTTGAAAGGTACTGAAGAGAATCTTCTCAAAGTGACATTGGAATACTTGTGCATGATGTTTGAGCCTGAAAGAGTGCACCATAGGATTAAAGATCATATGCATGAGTTCATATTCAAGAAGATTGACAAATGGATACTGTTTGAAAACTGTGGAGTATACATGATTACTATTGACAATTGTTATCATGAATACTACCTGGTGGACAAAATATATGAACATAGCAAGGAGAAGTTAGAAGGGATGCTTAAAGCTACACTGGTTTGTACAAAGGATTCAGAAATGGCCAAGATTGTGGTGAGAAGAACTGTAAATCAAAGTTTGGGCCTAGATCCAAATTTGGGTAACTAAATGTAAGGTGTTGAAAGCATCTTGAAGAAGATCTGAAGAACTTGACTTCTTTTCCTAAAAGTCAAGTTAGGGGGAGATTGTTGGGAACTGAAGATTCTACTAAGTGTAGTTACTACTGCTAGTACAAATGTAGTTACTACTGCCAGAACAAGTTGAAGATTAATACTGCTGAGTGTTACTACTGCTAGTAGTTAATACTGCTAGTAGTTAATGCTGCTGAGCATTATTAGTGCTGCTAAAGAGATCCGGATGGAAAGAATGACAGCTGGATATACTGAAGATATACTTAGAAGATATACATGGAAGATATACTGAAGATTTGTTTATTCTTTGTAATTATCTTTCTACTAGTATATGTATAGAATATTTAGAATAGAGAAAAAGTACTTTAAGATAACTGTTTTACAAGAGAAAAATCGACCTCAAGGCATAGATCCTAATTCTAGAGAAGTAGAATTCGTATTGGTGAGTCTGTTCATCAATATTGAGGTTGAGTGTGTAACCTTGTAGCTTTAAGCATTTAATACAAGTTTACTGTTTGATCATTATATACTGTGTGTGATTACTGTTTTATTAAATATCAAAGTGTTTTTCCGCAACTTCTTTGATATTAGTTTCTGAGTATTAATTCTTGTTAAGAATTCGATCCTGACACACCATATCAAAACATATAATTATCTTGACTCTAGAGCATGGACGGACCTGGTATGTTAAATACGGTGGCACGTGCCACCGTATTATTTCTTCGATGGAGAGTAAAAGATTTAGGTTCGTGAAAGGTGCAACCGTATCGTTTTGAAAGGTGTTACCGTATTATTTTGGAAATTTCAAGAAGGTGCAACCGTACCTCATAATCAACCAAAAAACCAAAAGAAACTATCGAAATAAACCAAAAAAACCGAAAAAAATCCCTCGAAATCGATAAAAAAAAACTTAAAAATCCCTCGAAATCACGCAAACAACTTTAAAAATCCCTCGAAATTATGGAATTAGGCTAACAACACATCGGGCAATAATAAATGTCGGTAAAAAGATGAAGACTCGTCGATAAAAACCGTGTTTTTTGTAATTATTTTTTGTCTGTATTATATGGTGTCATCATATGAAAAAATTTCTGGATATGTCTCTGCTATGGAGAACTATAAAATTAAAATCAGATTTATCAAACAATTTGAACTAAAAACTTCTAAAGAGACAATTTGTGTTGCTTTGCATAGAAGAAAAATGACTCATTTGCCATTTGAACGGATTCCACTTTCAAAAGCTTTGGCCATGGTTTTAGTTGTTCCACCCTGGCCTGGCTTGCCCTACACTACTTTACCAAAAGCATTTTTTTTATTTAAATGACCCCATATCATACCATAATTGCAATATTGCCGTTGAAAAAAAGGCAATGAATACCTTATTATCCATCATTCTAAAATAAAAAACACACACACATATATATATACATAGGAAGGTTCAAACGAGAACGCTAACTAACTATATATATATATATATATATATATATGTGTGTGTGTGTGTGTGATTTTACACCAATCCGAAAAAATCGGACACAAGCGATGTCTAGCGTGACCTAAAGGTCACGCGCATAGTCGCGTGAATCATATATGATTTTATACGTGAATCATATATGTTTTTGTATGTACTCGGCAATTTTCGTGTTTTCTTAATTATATGTTGTTCTCGTATGAACCCACCTATATATATATATATATATATATATATATTTTAATTATGGGTGTTCGGTCTAACTTACGTGCACCTCGACTAATTCTAGGACCCCAGAGAATAGGCAGGACCCTAAGGGTCCGTTTGGTTTGCGGGATTGGAATGGATTTGGAGGGATTTGGATTTCAAATTCATCCCAATCCTTTGTTTGGTTTGCAGGAAAGGAATTTGTTGACCGGATTTGAAATCATTTGACCTCTTTAAAATCCTTAAGTTGATGGATTTGAAAATCCTTTGCAATGGGATGGGATTTCAAATCCCCTCAAATCCAAATCCAAATCCTTATTTGAAATCCAATCCATTCCAATCCATTCCCGCAAACCAAACGCACCCTAAGGGGCTTGTAGGACTCGAACCGGTAACCTTTGAAAAAATCTCCAAAAGTCCAACTTATTATCGGTTGAGCTAACCCACAACACTAAACCCTAAAATAACTTTTATATAATTATATGATATTTAGATTTTTATAGATAAGTCATGTAATATTTTGATTTTTGCAATATGTTCTCTAAAATAGATTTCAAAAGAATATAGAAACAATTTCAATGGAGTGACCAATAAAAATCTTATTTTTTTCATTTTTTTTTCATTTTTTTTATACATCATTGTCATCTCAACAAATTAAAAACCTCTATCAAATTCTATTATGGTAATGACTTAGAAGAACCTTAGGGGTTGTTTGGCTTATAGGAAGGAATTTGAAGGAACTGGAATTGTCAATTCCAGTGACCAAATTCCATGTCCATGTTTTGTTCACGAAATGAAAGCGATGGATTCCTTCTAATTCCATTGAATTCCACAATTTTAGGAATTCATCCTTCCTTGGCTTAAGTGAAGGTAGGGTGTAAAAGAGACGAGACAACTCGCGAGCTACTCGAAATCGACTCGGTCAAAACTCGGTCAACACTCGACTCGAATAGGCTCGACTCGATATACTAACAAGTCGACTCGATATACTAACAAGTCGAGTCAAGCAACCTCATACTCGACTCGATAAGCTCGTGAGATACTCGATAAGCAAAATAATAATAATTAGTAATATTATTTTAATTTAATTGATGACGATGACGATGACGATGATGATGATGATAATAATAACACAAGTTTTTTGAAAAAAAATGGAAAATAATAGTGTAAAAGACATAGGGTGTGTCTCTAATCCATCCCACGTTGGTGGGATATAGAACCCAATGCTTTGAACTCCACTATATATAGATCTTTCCCTCATTTGCTTTTACATCCTTTATCTTTGCTAAATGACATGAGCCTAAGGGCTTCAGCATATGTGATTGTTTTAATAAGAGTATCCCTTGAAAGCGGGTTCACCTTAAGTTCTTTTAAGCTATTTGTTCACTTTGAGTTCTTTTATGTATTAAACGAGTTTGAGATTGATCGAGTTCGAGCTTGATTCGAGTTCTCGAGCTCGAGCTTGATTTGAGTTTTCGAGCTTGAGTTCGAGCTGCGATTCGAGCTTGAAACGAGTTCGAGTTTGAGTTTGGAAATTGGTTATCGAGTTCGAGTCGAGTTTTTATTTTCACTACTCGCGAGTTTTCGAGTCGAGTTCGAGTTTGGTAATAGGGTTTCGAGTTCGTGTCGAGTATAATGATACTCAAATTTGACTCGCATCATTTACACCCCTAAGTGAATAAATTGAATTCCTAGCAACCAACCGCGTGATCAAATTTCATTAAATTCTTTCAAAGTCAAATTCCTTTGATGAATCCAATTCTATCAAATTCCATTCTATGAACCAAACGTCCCATTATTCTTTTTGCTAAATTTAACGTGGATATATAAGTACAAAATATATAAAAACTAATAAGATAATATTTGATACGATAATCAAAATAAGGACTAAGAGCCTGTTTGTTAGCAGTTTAATGACCTTAATGAGATTCACAACTTATTTGATCAATTAAACATGACTGTTTGGTAGTGGCTTAATAATATAAAATGTAGCTTATTCAATAAGTTTGTAAGAGGGGGGGGGGTATGCAGAAAGCCAATTTTTTCTCCAAACCAACCACTCCCAAATAAAAAACTCGCTCCTTCCATCTTTGAAAAAGCACTACAAAAAAAAACCTTCTCAATCTACACAGATATGTTAATTCATACATATGGCTTTATCCATACATGACTTTATGAAAAACTAATCGAACAACCCTTGAGATTTTTGTAACAAGAACCAAATTTTTTTTTACAATAACTCAAAATATGTTGATGACTTATAAGAACCCCTTATTATAATCAAACTCGTTCCTGACATTTATGGCCCTGGACATAAGTAAAATCAGGGCCCTCCAAAAATATTCATTACATATTTTCATTAGTAAAAAAAAACTGAATACAAGAAATGCTAATACTTCATGGAGGAAACAAATCTTATTCTTCTTTAGTATAGATAAGAGATTATTTAAGATTTATGTACTCCTTATTAGGTAATTAGCAACCAAGAGTATAGTATAATAAAAACAAGAATAATTTTGAAGTCCTAATATATAGATATGAGTTTGACCATCTACAATGGTTGGTAAGTTTTTTAAAAGGTAAGATTTTTCTTAGTTCATAACAAGCAATAGTGTTATTTTGATACAAAAAGAGAACTTATGTAGAGGAAGTTATCGAGAGAGTCAATGAGAGATAAATGATAGAGAAGATTATCAAGGTTTTCTAGACATGTAGACAAATGAGGATCATTAAGAATATGGAAGAAAAGTTGATTCATTAAGATCCGATAAGAATAAATAATACATGAAACCTATAATTTGCAAGCTCAATGAATTGTTGTTTGAACACTTAAATATAATATTGTGGGGTGTATTGGAATCCCAATGAAAGATGGAAGTTAAACAATTGATGAAAATATTTGAATTTTCTTTTCCTTTTTTTCTTGCTCCACTAAATAATATCTTATGATTAAAAGTTTATAGAACATGATATATATAAGAGAAATTACTGAATACATTTAGTAGGGAAAATTTATTTACTAATCACAAAACCATGTAACATGTTATAACTCATAAGAACAATAGATAAGTCGTCAAACAATAGTACACGATCATCTCTTGGAAAAGCAAAAATATATAGCAATAGCCAACAAAAGCAATTACGCAAGCTACATAAGCAAAAACTTATATATTATTATTATTATTATTTTGACTACTACTATATACTGACGAAAAATTTTGGCCCCCTAATATTTTTGGGCCCTGGGCATTCACCCGTGCAGCCCTCCCCTAGGGAGGGCTCTGATTATAATATTGTAACTATGAGAGTTTTTGTAATATAAGGTTACTATCATTATGGAGAGTTTTTATACAAAACTTGGTTGTTATCTTGAATTTTGTATGAAATGTCACTTTATTAGTAGTTTTCAATTAATTTAAAAAGATATAATTAAATTGATGACGAAAAATGTATATGAGAACCTAAATAAGAGGTTCTTGTAACATTTATATATTTCTTTTAAAGTATTTTTCAATTAATATAAAAATATATCAAATAAAATTAATCATAAAAGATGTATATAAAACCCATAAAAAAAGAGGTTTTTCTTTTTTTGAAAGGGTGTCCTAGGCTATGCCTAGACTAATCCTCTGACAAATTAATGACTATAAGACATCAGCCCTGATTAAACCTCAGTAGCCACAATTGTTGTGTACGCCTGGATTTGAACCCTGGACAGATGAGATATTCCACCACATCCTCCATGATCTTAACCAGTACGCCACAACCCTTGTGGTTCATAAAAAAAGAGGTTCTTGTTCGTATATTTCTTTTTAAAAGTTTCGATTAGAAGTTACGTTTTTCTATTAAATAATTATTTATTTTATTTTTATCAAATGACATTGGTATTTTCCTTTTTAGGACAACTTTGTGCCAATAGGCATCCAACTTACAACATCTCACCAAGTAAAGGATACCTTAGCAAAGGAAGGAAAGAACAAAACATGTGCATTCTAAATTTGAAGAATCTGTTAATGTAAAAGTTTTTACAAAATAATCGTTTTTTAAATACAAAAAACCCGACTGAAAACGAGTAATTAGGCGAATGAAAATTTATGCCTCCACCAATTGAACTTTTTTTTTTTTTTTTTTTTGGGATAGCTCAATTGGTTTGCTACTCAATAATCACCAGTTCCAATTCCCTCGAGGTCTCTAGAGATTGTCTAATTGTAACTTCAAAGTGTCATGAGATTAAGTAGTCGAGATACGTACAAACTATTCCAAACACCCACAATTATAAAAAAAATTAAAAAAAAATTGACATGTTGGTGGTAGTTGTCTTTGTGCCTTGTATAAAGCATCCATTCTATTAAAATTGTATCTGCCCAACTTCTCAAAATCTCCCCATCTCTCTCTCCTATCGTTTCATGTCCTTGTTCAAGTTCAAGTCGGTAAGGAGGCTCTTACACGTTAAGAAAACGTGTAAAAGCTTCACTGAGCTCTTTCAATCCAAATTTCATAGGATCAATTTTTGCAAGGCAATAAAAAGCGTCACCACTTTTCTTGTTTCATCACGTTATAAAATCCGCATTCATACAATCAGACAACGCTCTACCACGAGCCGCCATCACCACCTTCTTCAGAAGGGATTTCCGGCCATATTCATAGACGAACTCTATGTTCCGAAATCAAGTCAAGAAGCCAGAGTGCCAATAACAGGCAAGGATAAAGAACATGATGTTACTTCCACAAGTACAAGTACTAGTGACAGTAAAGCGGAGAAAAACGTAGCAAAGAAACATGATCCGTTGCTATGTGAAAAAAATAAAGATGCAAGTATGGTCAGAGACAAATTGTTGACACGAGACATCAGAGGGGTGGATGAGAGAGCAGAGGATTTTATTTCCAAGGTTCGTGAAGAAATGAAGATTCAAAGGGAACAATCTATCCTCGATTTTCAAGAAATGCTGGCTCGAAGTATTTGATTTCTCTTTGTTGTTATACAAATTATATATTTTAACAAATTGTACGTGAAAACGATTTATTTTCTTTTGGTTTTATTAACATTTTCCATTTTATTTTCCCAATTTATTTTGATGGGAAAAATAAATGGTATTTCTGTCAATAATTGTGTGATTTGAGGAGCTGTTTTAATATTTATTCAATTTATTTCAATGGGAAGTATGGATTATTTATTTTGTTTTAATAATAATACGTTAATGTGTACTAGAGACTCTTAAAACTTTTTTTACCTATTTATTCGTTTCTCATATGTAAAATTATTGGGTGTGACATGGAAATATAAAGGAAAAATGTGTGATTTATATAAGAGTAAATTACGTTTTTAGTTCTTGTGGTTTATTTTAGTCCTTCATACTTAAAAGTAGTGGTTTGGCCTCAGGAACCAAAATAGAAATGAATTGCAAACCATAAAGATGAAAACTGAAAATTTAAAATCATAGGGACGAAATCCACAATTTTCAACAAACCACAGGGACGAAAAAGGTAATTTACTCTTTAGTTTTAGAGTAAATTACGTTTTTAGTCCTTGTGGTTTGTTGAACTTTTCTATTTTCATCCATATGGTTTTGAAATTACAATTTTCATCCTTATGATTTTTAATTCATTAACTTTTTTGTCCTTATGATATAAATATTATTGCTTTTTTCATCCCTATGGTTTACAATCCATATCTATTTTAGTCCTTCATACTTAAAAGTAGTGGTTTGACCTCAGAGACCAAAATAGAAATGAATTGCAAACTATAGGGACGAAAACCGAAATTTTAAAACCATATGGACGAAATCCACAATTTTCAACAAACCACAGGGACGAAAAAGGTAATTGACTCTTTAGTTTTAAAACTTCATAGTCAAATCTTTTGATTTTAAAGTTTTTATTTTTCTAATAATTATATTTAATTTTTTTTAAGGAAAGGCAAATATATTAAGAACAGGAAAGAAAAGAAACAAATGTCCCGCCAAACGCCAAACACCAAACAAAGAAACAAAAGAACTTGGTCACTAAACCGTACCAAACCACAATAAGCCAAAACAAACACAACTCAACGGACTCAAAAAGCATAGAAAATAAAATGCACTTCCCAAAGTTCCTCAAACTGTCTACCATGTCATGCAAACTCCACCAAGCCTCACGTCGAACCATTATTGCTTAGACGATTGTTCTTTGACAATATTCACAACTGAACGCTTCTCATCCCTAAACAGTCGATTGTTCCTTTCCCTCCATATATAGTAAATAGCCGCACCAATGATGTACCACCCGAAAATTTTCAAGGTAAGTATTTGTTCCCTTAATACATTAATTGTGCCTATGTGAGAATATGAAACTTTATATGCATATGATCATTATTATAATGTTAGGATGTCGTCTGGTTAGTATAATTTTATAAATGTTTAGACCTCGCACTCGTGATCGAAATTGGCTAAGTTTTTGGGCTATTGTGAGAGTGGCGCGAGAGTGCCACGCGATAGTGACACTGTCACTATCGCCGGTCACTCTCGCGGGAGATGTACCGAGAGTGGGGGTTGGGTCGCGATAGTGACACGCGATAGTGACAAATGTCACTATCGCCAGGCATATTCGCACGGTTTGTACCGTGGGTGACTTGTGAGCCTCGCGATTGTGACTCGCGATAGTGCCCTTGGCACTATCGCCCGCGTGGTCCAGTCTGCTATTTTTATAGAATTTATACCTCATTTCTCATTTTCACTTTACAAAAACGGGAGAACTCATCTTGGAGGCGATTTTTGGGGCTTCATCACCTACTTCATTTATTTCCTAGGGTTTGGGTTGTTAGGATCATTTATTGACCATTAAACATCATCCAAGTTCATTTAGTGAAGATTCTCATCAAGCTACTCCTCTCCTACATCAAGTCTCCTTTGGGCAACTTCTAGGGTTTCCATATTTTCTAGGTTTTGGTTCAAAACCTAGATTGTGAGTTTACTAAACCTTTGTTAAAACTAGATACACATCATATACTTGTATTTGTTGTTATTTATCTCTATATGTTCAAGTACTTGGGATTTTCTTATGAAGAAATGTTGGAAATGTGGTTATATGTGAGATACCATGTTTTACTCTAAATGTCTAAGTATTGGGGCTTTTCTCTTGGATACATAGGGGTTGTTTGTTTTTTTCCTAAAAACCTCTTAATGGCTCTTAAGTCTGAATCATTCAGACCTTTTTATACACCACCTCTTATTAATCATAACTAATTTAAGACTTCAGACTTTAGACCTCTTAAAAAACAAACGACACCATAATGTGTGTACTTTGATAGGGTAAATGTATACATGTCTCGGTATTAAGATGATTTCTAGTTGGAATACCATTTTGGTGATATAATCATATGTATGATTGGTATGATTGTCATTTGGGTCTCTTGTTAGACTTCTAGTGATTGGGATGGTAACATTGTACCCGTAGTTGGTATTGAAATATGTTTGGTTGAAATATACCTCAAGGACCTCCTATATGCGTTATGTTGGACGAACCAAGTCAGTAGACACTAGGAGGATGTAGTCTTGGGCGCCACCGTGATGGTATGTGCCTAGACCTCCGCAATTTGGGGAGTTTCCTTCGTTGTAGTCCTCGGGTGTGCCGGGCCTTTCGGGTGTTCCTTGTTAGAGGGAATCAAGGTATATCGACTCTTTGGGTGGAACTTGATTGGTGCTTTGGGTCTCCCCTATTGACTCTACATATATTGAACTCTGGTTAACTGCTGATAAGAATTGTAACTGTTCATGCATGCTTATTATTGTTCAACTCACTAGGCTTTTTGGCCTAACACTTGGTTGGTGTCGATGTGTATCTCAGGTTCTAGCGGCGCCGGTCTTAAGCAGGCTTAGTTGCTTTGGGGTGAGAGCTTGGGGATTTTGCACTTGGACGCTTAATACTTTTGGAAACGAACCGTTGGATTTATAGATGACAACCCTTTTGTAATCTCTTTTCTAGTGGTAGAAATTAGATTAGTTGGTTGTTATTTATTGTCCGTTAAATTGCAACTGTAATTAAACAGGTTATATAGATATTCCCCATTTTTGGGAGGCTCTTGCTATGGAAATTTTAGTATACCTCATGTCCGTTTTTCGGATTTTTGTTATCCCTATTTTTAGGGCGTTACAAGTTGGTATCAGAGCTTTAGTTTAAGTGAACTAGGTATTGTTTTACATTATCTAGACTTAAGTTTTAGACTTTATAGATTCACTGTCCACTTGGGGTAGGAATCCTAGGTGGGGAGAGCGTTAGGATTACAGAATTACTTTAGTTGAAAGTTGTGATGATGGTGACAAGAGTTCTTGTGTATGGTCCGTTCATAATTTCACTTAGCTACTGCTATTATGAATGCATTGTTACGTCAGCATACTTGGTTTACTATTATTATGATGATTAATGAAGGTATTAGTACGTACAATGAGTTCAACTCGCTTAGCCTTTTCTCAATCTATTTCTCGGACGTGTATGGCAAATTGTGATGGTTAACACTCGGAGTAGGCTACCGAACACGCCAGAGGCTCACTTGGAAGTGGAGTCTACAGCCGAACGACCTCATGTGGGGGCAACTTCCGATTGACCTCCCGTACCCCCAATCTTGAGAGGAGGGCCTAAGAAGATTCCGCGCAGGAACCCTACTGCTAATAATGCCATCATGGAGGAGGTAACCATGGAAACCCGGATTCGGGATAGCATGATGTTGGCCATGAACTCCGCCATGGCCCAACAACAAGAGTTATTCATGAAACTCTTAGAAGATCGAGACGCCAGTAACCGACAACCGAAGACAATGGCGGAAAACATTGTCATGGGGTCGGGTGGACCAGTTGTGGTGTCGGTTGAAAATCCGGCGGATAATGGAAACAAATCGAAGGCTAAAGGGTGCACCTACAAGGCGTTTCTAGGGTGCCACCCTAAGGAGTTTGCGGGTTCCGATAACCCGGTGGCTTGTATGTACTGGCTCAAGGAGGTGGAGATGGCCTTCGAGTCCAGTGAGTGTGATCCCTCAAAAAATGGTCAAGTTTGCTTCTCAACTACTTCGAGGAGAGGCTCTGATTTGGTGGAATCTCACTCGATTCTCCCTCACTCCGGAAATTTTGACTAAGTTAACTTGGCCGGTGTTCAAAGAGAAGATCATGCATAAATATTGCAGTGAGTGTTCGTTGGATAAGCTAGAGCGGGAGTTCAGAAATCTGAAGAAGGGGAGTCTGTCCATTGTCGGATACTCCAAACTCTTTTTGGAGAAACTAAACTTGGTGGGACATCTGGTTCCCGATGAAAAGTCGAAGATTAAGGCATATCAACAAGGTTTACTGGCCGAGATGCGAACGGCGGTAAGAAATGCTAAGGGCTCGACCTTGCAAGAGGTCATTGAAGAGTCTTCGCTCATCGAGGATGACATCAATGCTGAGAAGGAAGAAAGAAGACAGGCTGGTGAGAAACGGAAGTGGGAAGGTCCATCTGGGCCCGTTCGTCAATCAAGACCCTTTTCAAGTGGAAGAGCGGGTGATCAACGTCATGAGGATTGGTGGTGCCACAAGTGCAAGTCAAAGCACTCGGGGCCATGCGCTACAAGGACTTACTCCGGTCCAGCTGGGTGTGTCAAGTGTGGTAAGAAGAGCCACACAACTCGAGAATGCCCCATCCGGGGGTCGGTATGTTATGAGTGCGTAGAACCGGGGCATATGAAAAGAAATTGCCCAAATCTAGTAGGAGGAAATGGTGGAAATTCTGTGGGTTCGACGGCAAGAGTCGAGCAACCACCAAGGGCACCGAGTCGAGCTTTCCGGATGACTACCGAGGAGGCAAAGGAGACCGCTGATGTTGTTTCGGGTACGTTCCTAGTAAACTCCTTGCCTGCTCGTGTTTTGTTTGATTCGGGTGCTACGTGTTCCTTTGTGTCGGATGCTTTTTGTAATCAATTCACCACTCCTATTAGTGTCCTTCTCGATGCGTTAGTGGTAGAAATAACTAATGGGGATCAAGTGATCATTCGAGACCGTTTTTGTGATTGCACTCTAGAGATTGATGGAAATCCTTTTGGAGTAGACTTTCTACCTATGGCTATAGGTGGGTTTGACGTGGTTATAGGCATGGACTGGTTAGTAAGACATAAGGCGGACATCTTTTGCTCTAAAAAGATGATCCAAGTGCCATCACCGGAAAATGGTGTGGTTACCATTTATGGGGAAAAAGGAAAGAGGAATAATCCCATCATTTCATCTCTCAAGGCTCGCAAGTTTCTAGCGAAGGGTTACCCTTCGTATTTGGCCTATGTGGTGGACGCGAAGAAAGAGAAGAAGTCGCTAGAATACGTGGAAGTAGTGCAAGATTTTCCGGACGTCTTTCCGAAAGACTTACCCGGGTTGCCGCCGGAACGGCAAGTAGAGTTTCAGATCGACCTCACCCCGAGAGCGGCTCCGATAGCACGAGCTCTGTATCGTTTGGCACCGACGGAAATGAAAGAAATGATGACACAACTGCAAGATTTGTTGGAGAAGGGATTCATTCGACCGAGTTCGTCACCTTGGGGAGCACCGGTGTTATTCGTGAAGAAGAAGAACGGGTCCATGAGGATGTGCATAGATTACCGGGAGTTGAACAAAGTCACGGTGAAGAACAAGTACCCTCTACCTCGCATCGACGATCTTTTTGATCAACTCCAAGGCCCAGGATGCTTCTCCAAGATTGATCTTCGATCCGGTTATCACCAGGTGAGAGTAAAGAAGGAGGACATTTCGAAGACTGCTTTTCGAATGCGTTACGGTCATTACGAGTTTTTGGTGATGCCCTTCGGTTTAACCAACTCTCCTGCCGTGTTCATGGATTTGATGAATCGTGTGTGTCACCCATTCTTAGATAAATCCGTGATCGTCTTCATCGACGATATTTTAATATATTCAAAGGATGAGTCTGAGCATGGGAAACACTTGCGGGAAGTATTAGAAGTTCTAAGAGAGGAGAAGTTGTTCGCGAAATTCTCCAAGTGCAAATTCTGGCTCCAAGAGGTGCAATTCTTGGGGCATGTGGTATCAAAGGACGGAGTAAAGGTAGATCCGGAAAAGGTCGAGGCAATGATGAGTTGGGAGCCTTCAACTAGTCCGACAGAGATCCGAAGTTTCTTGGGTCTAGTGGGGTACTATCGTCGTTTCATTCAAGACTTTTCCAAGATAGCTACACCGTTCACTTCTCTTACAAGGAAGAACGTCAAGTTTCTTTGGACCGATGCACAAGAGCAAGCTTTTCAGACGCTCATGAAGAAGTTGTGCGAAGCTCCGATCTTTTCCTTACCCGAGGTATTGGAAGACTTTGTTGTGTTTAGTGATGCTTCCAAGATGGGACTTGGGTGTGTCCTAATGCAAAGGGGGAAAGTAATAGCCTACGCGTCGCGACAATTAAAGGATCATGAGAAGAATTATCCGACTCATGATTTGGAGTTGGCGGCGGTAGTTTTCGCGTTAAAGTTGTGGCGGCACTACTTGTACGGGGCGAAGTGTACTCTTTTCACCGATCACAAAAGTCTCAAATACATCTTCGATCAAAAGGAACTCACCATGCGACAAAGAAGATGGCTTGAACTCTTGAAAGATTACGATTGTGATTTACTCTATCATCCCGGTAAGGCCAACGTGGTGGCGGATGCGTTGAGTCGAATGAGCCATGATGGGGGTGTCAAGATGTCCCTTACAAGAATTGAGGTAGTGTCGAGTTTGTTAGAGAGTATAGGAACGAGTCAAGTGGAAGCGCTTAAAGAAGGGAACCTCAAGGCCAAGGTTATGTTAAAGCAAAAGGAACTCTTAACGGAAGATGGTCGTGGACTCAAACTCTTCCAAGGGCGGATTTGGGTGCCGAAGGTTGTGGGAAACCGTGAATTACTTCTCGAGGAAGCGCATAAGTCGAAATATTCTATACATCCCGGTATCACCAAGATGTATAGAGACTTAAAGTTGAATTATTGGTGCCCGGTGATGAAGCTAGATGTGGCTAGCTATGTAGAGAGGTGTGTCACGTGCCTTCAAGTCAAAGTAGAGCATCAAAGACCGTATGAAAGCTTGCAACCGTTGTCCATTCCCGAGTGGAAGTGGGACAACATCACTATGGATTTTGTAACCAAACTACCGAAGACCTTGCGCGGTCACGATACCATTTGGGTGGTCGTGGATCGGCTAACCAAGAGTGCGCATTTTCTTGCGATGCGAGAGACTTTGCCAATGGAGAAATTGGCTAAACTGTACATAGACGAGGTGGTGTCGAGGCACGGAGTTCCGCAATCTATAGTATCGGATCGGGATAGTCGCTTCACTTCGAACTTTTGGGCTAGCTTGCAAAAGGAGTTGGGTACTAGGATGAATTTGAGCACGGCGTACCATCCTCAAACGGATGGCCAAAGCGAGAGGACAATCCAGACTCTAGAAGATATGTTAAGGTCGTGTGTTATAGACTTCGGGGGAAGTTGGGATTCACACCTACCTTTGGTGGAGTTCGCCTACAACAACAGTTACCATTCTAGTATCGGAATGGCACCGTTCGAGGCATTGTATGGGCGGAAATGCAGAACCCCGGTTTGTTGGTTAGAAGCGGGCGAGAAGCAATTCGCCGGGCCGGAAATAGTTCAAGATACGGCGGACAAAGTGAAAGAAATATGGAAGAGGCTAAGGGCGGCACAAGACCGACAGAGAAGCTATGCAGACAAGAAAAGAAGACCGATCGAGTTTCAAGTGGGCGACCGTGTCATGTTGAAAGTATCTCCATGGAAGGGGATTATCCGGTTTGGGAAGCGTGAGAAGATTAGTTCTCGTTTCCTTGGACCTTTCGTCATTTTGGAGAAGGTTGGTTTACAAGCCTACCGGTTGGACTTACCGCCGGAAATGGATGGAATACATCCTACGTTTCACGTATGTTACCTTCGAAAGTGTCTAGCCGAGGAGGAATGTGTTAAGTCAAAATATTGTATCCAAGATTTAATTAGAAAGTCAATGTTAGAAAGTCAACAATGTCAATGTCTTAGAAAATTCAAAGTTGTATTTGTTTTACTCAGTGATTAAGTATTTGTAATTGTTAGTTGGTATAAATAGGGTTTGCTTTGTAATCTTTAGGTAAGTATGTCATTGTAATATGTGTAACTGTGTGTGAGATATATGATGATGGAGCTTTCATGTCTAAACTTTCTATCTCTACATTCTTTCTCTATGATTTAGATAGATTTTGGGTTTAATAATTGGTATCAGAGCTAGTTCTAAATTGGAGAGAATTGAGAGAAACATTTTTGAATCTGAATTCGAAAACGATTCTGAAAATTGGTTTGATTTTCTGAAAAATTCTCAAGAACACGAGAGTTACTGTTCATCCGATTTTTAAAAAAAATCGTTTTTGATGCAAGAAAATGGAATTATTTGATTCGATTTGTGTTTTAGATTGTTTCTTGTATTGATTACATCTCGAATTTCGAACAAAATCGATGTCAATTTTTGAATTTTGGAATTTTTCAAGAAACGAGTTCGAACACTGTGTTCATCGAGTTCGATCCAATTTCTGAGTTTAAGGGTGTAATTCGAGTTGAAATCGACAGAATGCATGATTCCTTTGTCGGAAATTCGGGTGGACAATGGAAATCGTTGTGTGGAAGAGCCGGGGTCGATTTTAGCATCGAAAGTGAAGAATTTGAGGCATAAGGACGTGGTTATGGTTAAAGTCCAATGGAAGCACCATCGGGGTGCTAACATTACTTGGGAGTCCGAAGATGATATGAAGAAGCGTTATCCTCACTTGTTCGTCTAGGGTAAGATTTCGGGTACGAAATCCCAATTAGGTGGGGAGGATTGTAACACCCGGAAATTCTCAAGGTAAGTATTTGTTCCCTTAATACATTAATTGTGCCTATGTGAGAATATGAAACTTTATATGCATATGATCATTATTATAATGTTAGGATGTCGTCTAGTTAGTATAATTTTATAAATGTTTATACCTCGCACTCATGATCGAAATTGGCTAAGTTTTTGGGCTATTGTGAGAGTGGCGCGAGAGTGCCACGCGATAGTGACACTGCCACTATCGCCGGTCACTCTCGCGGGAGATGTATCGAGAGTGGGGGTTGGGTCGTGATAGTGACACGCGATAGTGACAAATGTCACTATCGCCGAGCATATTCGCGTGGTTTGTACCGCGGGTGACTTTTGAGCCTCGCGATAGTGCCCTTGGCACTATCGTCGGGCACTATCGCCCGCGTGGTCCAGTCTGCTATTTTTATAGAATTTATACCTCATTTCTCATTTTCACTTTACAAAAACGGGAGAACTCATCTTGGAGGCGATTTTTGGGGCTTCATCACCTACTTCATTTATTTCCTAGGGTTTGGGTTGTTAGGATCATTTATTGACCATTAAACTTTATCCAAGTTCATTTAGTGAAGATTCTCATCAAGCTACTCCTCTCCTACATCAAGTCTCCTTTGGGCAACTTTTAGGGTTTCCATATTTTCTAGGGTTTGGTTCAAAACCTAGATTGTGAGTTTACTAAACCTTTGTTAAAACTAGATACACATCATATACTTCTATTTGTTGTTATTTATCTCTCTATGTTCAAGTACTTGGGATTTTCTTATGAAGAAATGTTGGAAATGTGGTTATATGTGAGATACCATGTTTTACTCTAAATGTGTAAGTATTGGGGCTTTTCTCTTGGATACATAATGTGTGTACTTTGATAGGGTAAATGTATACATGTCTCGGTATTAAGATGATTTCTAGTTGGAATACCATTTTGGTGATATAATCATATGTATGATTGGTATGATTGTCATTTGGGTCTCTTGTTAGACTTCTAGTGATTGGGATGGTAACATTGTACCCGTAGTTGGTATTGAAATATGTTTGGTTGAAATATACCTCAAGGACCTCCTATATGCGTTATGTTGGACGAACCAAGTCAGTAGACACTAGGAGGATGTAGTCTTGGGCGCCACCGTGATGGTATGTGCCTAGACCTCCGCAATTTGGGGAGTTTCCTTCGTTGTAGTCCTCGGGTGTGCCGGGCCTTTCGGGTGTTCCTTGTTAGAGGGAATCAAGGTATATCGACTCTTTGGGTGGAACTTGATTGGTGCTTTGGGTCTCCCCTATTGACTCTACATATATTGAACTCTGGTTAACTGCTGATAAGAATTGTAACTGTTCATGCATGCTTATTATTGTTCAACTCACTAGGCTTTTTGGCCTAACACTTGGTTGGTGTCGATGTGTATCTCAGGTTCTAGCGGCGCCGGTCTTAAGCAGGCTTAGTTGCTTTGGGGTGAGAGCTTGGGGATTTTGCACTTGGACGCTTAATACTTTTGGAAACGAACCGTTGGATTTATAGATGACAACCCTTTTGTAATCTCTTTTCTAGTGGTAGAAATTAGATTAGTTGGTTGTTATTTATTGTCCATTAAATTGCAACTGTAATTAAACAGGTTATATAGATATTCCCCATTTTTGGGAGGCTCTTGCTATGGAAATTTTAGTATACCTCATGTCCGTTTTTCGGATTTTTGTTATCCCTATTTTTAGGGCGTTACAAGTTGGTATCAGAGCTTTAACCGAGAAATCGACCAAGTTATTTTGCAAATCCACCCAACAAGCCGTATCATGCAAATGAGCTTCAATATTCGGTAAAGTGATCGAGCCAAGCCCCGGGTAGTGATGAAACCAATCATTCGGCCAAACTCCCATGAATTGATCCACCATCTGCTTAACGGTAGTATGGATAGTGAACCCCACCGCATGAACAAACCGATAAGAGATGAACGAAGATAACGGCGTACCTTGAGCTCATCTATCCTCCCATGCATTTGTGTCTTCGCCATTTCCCACTCTAATCATGATCAACTGACGAACATGAGGTCGAATATCCAAAAGTTTTCGGAAGACCCATGACCATCGTGAACTATTTCTAACAAGCCAGAAATGAGTTGCCCTAAGGCAATATAAATAGACCCACCGAACCCATAAGGATGATTTCTGAGTGATGATATCCCATATGTTTCTAGTTAACAAAGCTCGAATCCAAGTTGCCAACTTTTTTATACCGAGCCCTCCACTTTCAATCGGCTTACACACTTGCTCCCACGCTATTTTACATCTTCCTTTCGAGCTATCACCTTGGGCCCATAGAAAATCCCGAAAGAGTGCTTTTAATTTATGAATCACTCCCGACGGAATTAGAAAAACGGACATCCAATATAGTTGAAGGGAAGAGAGTACCGATTTAATAAGCTGCTTTCTACCCCCAAAAGATAGGAACTTTGTCTTCCAGTTGTGAATCTGGGCCGCCACCTTGGAAATAAACACATCAAAATCTACAACTTTCAACCGGATCGGGGATAGAGGCACCCCTAAATATTGTTTGAACTATATATTTATTTTTCAACAATGATCGGTCAAAGTAGGGATGTATGAGGGTTCAGGGTTGGATTTTGGGCGGTGGGATCTTAACCTAAACCAACCCATCAAAAGTATAAAGGGTTGGGGTCGAGTTGGATTGGGTTGGCAGGTTAATAGTTACATAAACTTGATGAATGGAATACTTTATAGGACCAAATTGTAAAGTGTCTTATGTAAAATTGTTACAATAGGTTTATAGGACATTTTTGGGCATTTCAACAAGTTTTTTAAAACATTTTTTTAAATTAAGTGTCGTATTAGTTATTTTACAGAACAATTTTGAGAAGTGTCCTATAAACTCCTCTATTTAAAAGACATTTTTTCAAATATTGTCATATAAAATAACTAATACGACACTTTAGTTTAAAAGCGTCCTAAAAACTTATTAAGACATTGAAAATATAAACATATTGTAACGCTTTAGATATGAAACTTTTTTCTTTCGTCCTATAAACTTAAGTTATAAATTATCATATTAGGACGTTTAAACATTTTAGGCGTCCTATAAGCCTAATGTCGTTGTAGTGAAAATGCTATAACTACTAGCATTTTCGTTCCACCAAAGTACAACATCAAATGAGGGAGTCTTTGGAATGATAGATTCGTTAACCAAGTATTTATCAACAACATTCATATTCCCCGACACATCCATTTGTTGTTGCTGCAAACACGATTCCGACAATTTTCTCCTATTAGATTCTTTGCCATCATTCTTTGGTAGTGAATCTCTTTCAGTAACTTATACATATAGCTAAAAATATATACACACATAAACTCAACAAAAATTATATAAAGTTTTACATTTTATTGATATATATATATATATATATATATATATATATATATATATATATATATATGTGGTGGGTTCAAACGAGAACGCTAACTATTTAAGAAAACACAAGAACGACCATTAATGTACAAAATCATATATGATTCACGCGACTTTGCCCCTTGACTTAAGTCGCGGCCAAAGTCGTCCACGTCCAGTTTTTGCCTGTTAATGTAAAATCACATATAATTTTGTACATAATTTGTTGTTTTCTTGTTTTCTTCTATTGTTACTATTCTCTTTTGAACATTCCTCTCTCTCTCTCTCTCTCTCTCTCTATATATATATATAATAAACATTATTAATATATATATATATACATATATATATATACATATAATAGACTAGTAGGGCTTAAATCATGTGAGGACCAAAAAACGATTGAGAACCTTGAGTACTAACCTAATCCATAGATTAGATTAAATCAAAGGTAATTAAAAAAAGCCTATTTGAAATAAAATGATGAAATAAGAGTAATTTTGTCAAATTAGAAGTAAACTGAAATGGTATTTTTGGCATTATATTATTAATAAATCAAAGGTCATTAAATCAATTTGGTGGACACCAAAACCTTTTCTTATCAGATTAGTTTTCATTCTTTCTCCTTCAGTCTCATTTTTCTCATATCAGATTAGGTCCATAACAGATCCACCATATCCCTAGCATCAAGAACACGTGTAGACTAAACCCATCGCAGGAAACCATCTCCATCCATCTTCGTCACCGGCAACCACTTCGTCTCCAGTGAACACCTCTCGAATCTCTACTTTCAATCTGAGTACTGTCTCATCGTGCGTGTAGGTGGAAACCATACTGCTGCTAGGTTTTGTTCTCGTTGATCGACCATAGAACCTAATTTTTTAATTTCAATTTCTCAACAAATCGATTGATCCCTAATTTATCTTTTTTTTTTTTCAAATTCTCTAATCTTCTTCTTCTACTGATCATTTCAAAGTAATTGATAATTATTTGTTGGTTCTTTGTGGTGTTGTTTATTTTGATTGCAATTATGACCTCTTATGTTCATTGTCGTTACGATCCAAATTCCATGATCTTGTCCATTTAATCAAACTGTTGCGTGTTTATGGATTGAGATTTTGAATTAGTGCTTTTTTGATGGCATTATTTGTGGTTTCTACTCCTTGGATTGGATCAACAATAAGCAGAGAATATAATTTCATAATTTTTAATCAAAGAGATGAGCATCGTGTTGGGTTCAGAAACGATAATTCAATTGAACTCGAAATCTTTCTAATGTTGTTTCGAAGTTTGACAAGACGTAGGGTTTTGGGAATGCATGATAAGGGTTTAATCCTCAACAATGATGACGAAGATGAAAATTTGTGAGAAAGAGCAACGATCATGGATTTCATGGGGTGAAATAACACATAGACGAAAATTGTGTTTGATTTCATGAGGTAAAATAACATATAGACGGAAATTGCATTTGATTTCATGAGGTGAAATAAATTATAGATGAAAATTGTGTTTGATTTCATGTGGTGAAATTTTTTTATGAACATTATGTTTGGATTTCATGAGATGAAATAAAATATTTACAAAAGTTGTGTTTCATTCCATGAGGTGAAATATCATGGTGAATCTTTGTTACCAAAATGACGATTATACTATTTTCTATTAAAAACAACTTCAAATTAAAACCATAAGATCGAAACCAAATTAGGGCTTAGATCAATACTCACAATTCTCAATCCTTTTGTGCTTCTTGTTTGATTATCATCATAGACTAGTATAGATATAAATAAAATTTTATCAAAGTTATATATTAACAGCGGGTTGGCAGGTTGGGTTGAGCTAGACTAACCCAATTTTAATCCTCTTAATTGACGGTTTAACGGTTTGGTGGGTTGACGACTTAGCAGGTTGGGTTTAACTGGGTTACGTTGGACTGGTTGAGAGGTTTGATGGTTTTTTTTTTGTAAATCCCTAGGTCAAAGCTTCATGAGATGATGACATTGTTCATATACATACCTTGGGTTGCATATTTGGTGGCCTCGTACCGTCGCACGGACTCTCCAATCATTGGGGGTCTATGACAGAAAAAAAAGGCTTTCTTTTTTAAGTTGTTATTTTAAGTTTTTATATGCCTACGGCACGTGTCATATACTAATATTTGTCGAGGGGTATGTAAACCTATTGGGTCACATACAAATAATACGTATGCTTCGATTCAGTTATTAGGTAATTGAAAATCCGAATGGTATCATGTTAATTATTAAATTGTTGTTCTAGTAAAATAATTAATATATGTGTTGAAAATGTAACTATGATAATCATAAATGTATTTACATATAATTTTATTATGATCAATAAATTAAATTAAAAACCTTTAGTTAGGCTTAATGGGCCTTTTAATAGCTGGGCCTAAGGATTATAATAGGCTCGAACTATGATGGGAGTTATAGTCTATCTATAATAGAGATGGTCAAATGGGCCTGACCCAAGGGAGGACCGAGACTGGGATCGATTTGAGACCGAACGGCCCGGGACCGTTTTGGACTGTCGGTTAAGGACCGGTTAAGACATTCCACATAAAAGAAGGCCCAACCAGGCACAGTCCGATTATGGGACCAGTCCGGGACCGGCCCGATTTTTTATTTTAAATTTATTTTTTTAGTATATTTGATTGAAGGCCAAAATGTACTTTTAAGTGTATTATAATAAAAACATATTTTTTAACGTATTCAATTGACCAAATTAAATATTTTAAAGTATATATGATTGACCAATTTCTTTATAACAAAAACGTATTTTTTTAGTGTATTTGATTAACCCAATTATAATAAAAACGTATTTGTTACTTTATTTGATTGGCCAAATTCTTCAAAAAATATTTTTTATATGTTAAAAATCAATTAAAATTAAAAAAAATTAAGTGGGACCGATATGGGCCCGACACCGGGCCTCATAAACCTTAATCAAGCCTTCGTATTAAGGTAGAACCGAGACCATGACCGGTTATGCCGTGACCGACTACAGGACCACTATTTGGGACCGAGACTGATTTGGGCTCGGCCCGTCCGGGTCCTATATTTGGCCACCTCTAATCTATAACTAGGCATGGTAATTTACCCCGCCCCGTTGGGGACCCGGTTCACCCGCCCCGTTTGGGGCCGGGGATTCCCCGTAAAACCGGGTACCGGGGCCGGGGATCCCCGAGATGTTGAAAACCGGGGCCGGGGCCGGGGTCGAGTAATGTATTTCCCGCCCCACCCCGTCCCCGTATGTATATATATTAATTAAAATTATTTTTTTAATATGCGTTATATATAAATATAATATAATTTTCAATTAATTTTTGTTGAACCGGGGATAGGCCTAAAAAAAACCGGGGAGGGGATTCTATTCCCCGTACCCGCCGGGGGCCGGGGTCGGGGATTGCATTTTCCGCCCCATCCCCGCCTCGTTGTCATGCCTCCAAAATGCCAACTATAAATAAGGTGATAGGCCAAACCCTACATGAATTAATCCATTTTGGAGTTTAGAAACTTTTAGAGATAAACAGAAGGGAAAAAAAAGGAAAAAACTTTATTCTTTTTCTGAGAATATAATACACATATTAGATTCCTAGGATTTTGAGCTAACATTCACCGGAGTGTGTGAATCATTATAGAAAAATTCTACTTTGGTTTATAGTGCTTTGTCAGAATATAGTACGGATCTCAAAATTAACATCTAAACACCCTATGGTTTATTTTGGATTTGTTTAAATATGTGATTGGATACGAACAAGATTTCTTTTATCAAACGTGTTATAAAAAAGTAACCTAATCTTAATTTTTCTACTGCGTCTTAAAAATGTTATTCTTTGATATGAAACCCTACATTTATAAATATTAAAATTATAATATATATACATCATAAAATAAAGTATTACATAAATTGAGTTGTAGTTTAGTTAGTAAGTGTGTATAATCATTGTATTTGTTTTACCTATTCGTTTTCGAATTCCATGGATGTATTTTCAATTTTGTGATTCTATTTTTATTAGTTAGGGTTTTTATGAGCTATTTGAGTTAATATTGGTTTAAGCTACATTTTACTTTGTAAGGACGATTTAATTACATTTTGTTGTAGGATAAGTGTGTCATCGTTTAAAGATTATGACGATATTGATAGCGATATGAATAGAGATAAACATATTATAGATAGATTAGAATTGATATCTTTCATAGCTATCTACTTGTAACTAATCCCTATTTAAAAGGTTTTTTGATTAATGAGAATTACATATTTCTTCTCTCTTTTACCGTTGTTCTATTCCGATTATCCTTTAACATGTTATCAACACATACGCTCTCTAGAACGAAGTGATCGTGAAATCAAGCTAAACTTCTATGTTTGAGGTAACTTTTATATGTTTTTGTTTTAAAACATCGCCATATGATGCTTTATGATATGAACAAATATGATTATTTTGTAAAAGCATATTTTTTTTTATGTTTAAACCGTAAACATTAATCTACTATGTTTTATGTTATAGATGCAAAATATGATTTGTCACTCTCATGAAACCCTACTTTACTTATTGTTTATGCTTATAGATTTTGCATAATATGTGATACCATTTTGTTTTTCTTTTAGCAAAATGTTTTGATAGTTGTTTTACAATATCTATACTATATATTAAAATTCTATTACGGTTATTGAAAAAGGTAGTTTTTGGAAAAAACAGGTTTTTGGAAAAATATTACATTTACCACCCTTATAATTAATTATTTAATTTACTTTATATCCTTTATTTTTTCATTTTTCATTTTACACCCTTATCATATTAACACACATAATTGTATATGAACAAAAATACAATGAAAAAATACGTTTCCTTTTTTACAAATTATACCATTATAATCGTCTCGTCAATACCTTCAAAACGAGCCCAATATTGAATATTTTTTAATTTAACCGTACTATTAAATATCGTGAATATCTACGAATTAAATTGTTTTATATCCATACATTTTATTTTTTTTCAACGTTAGCACATTAAAAGTACATAATCGTAAAATATATTAAAAATACGTTTCATTCTTATTATAAATAAATCACGGTAATCTCTACTATATTATAAAAATTATAATACAGTTTTTTACAAACCTTTGAAAGCCAAAAAAATTTTCCCAATGTTTCACATCCTAATTCAATTAAATGTTACGTTTATCATCCTTACAATTAGTTATTTAATTTATTTTATATCTCTTGTTTTCTTATTTTCTATTTTACATACCTATCATGTTAACATAAATAATCATATACGAACAAGAATGGAATAAACAATACGTTTCTTCTTTTTACAAAATATATCATTATAATCGTCTCATCAATATCTTTAAAACGAGCACAATATTGAATATTTTTTTAATTTAACCTTACTATTAAATATCATGAATATCTACGAACTAATTTGTTTTCTATTCATACGTTTTACTTTTTTCCATCGTTAGCACATTAAAAATACATAATCGTAAAATACGTTTCATTATTATTATAAAATATATCATTATAATTGTTTTCGTCAATAATTGTAATATAAATTAATTATTGAATATTTTTATGGGTTTATGATTTCATAAATTGTGATTTTTAGGTCATGGTTGATTGTTGATGACATGTTTATAAGGAAATAAAATTAATTGTTCGTTCTTTACTTACATTCCGCTGCATCGCGCGGGTATGTGCCTAGTATAAATAAATATTGTTTCCTCTGTATGATCATAGACAAGCAAAAATTTACATACATACATTATACATATACATGATTTATGGGTTTAATGGACATGATTATTATATATCGTTTGAATTTCAATTTTTTTAATACATATTTAATGATTATATCATTAATATATATTTATTTAAATTATCCATTATCGTTATCTTAAAGAAAATGAAAATAATTCGCAATTCAAATTTCAAAGATGCAATTTTATCTAAATAAAACTATTTAAAAAAAAATTTGCATGTAAATTACGATAATTTATTGATATTTCTTTACACCTATTTTAAACAAAGAAAATAAGATAATTTTTTTTCTTTCTAAATGTTATCCAATAATTTTATTTTTTTTCTTTATGGTAATGGAGATATGAATATTTTTATAAAGATATGTTGTTTTTCAAAAATCATATTTATTATTATACCTACATTGACTTATTTGGTAGGTAGATCTATAATTATAGATGGATAATTATCTTTGAATGAGATTATCTACATATTTTATTATTTTATTTTTCAATTTTTTTATATGCTACCGGTGTATTATTAAGTTAAGAAACTTCTTTTTAATGATTATTTGGTTTTTTAACATTATCAATTTTAAATTTGGAGTTATCAACATTTAGTTTGTCATTAATTTACCTTTCTATTTAAACATAATATAATTGCTTAAAAACGTATCTTTATCTATTGAACCGTTATTGTTTTAAATGATTAAAACGATTTCTTTTATATGATTTTATTTTAGCTTATTATTATTATATTAAGTTGGACTAGTTAATTGTTATTTATTTATTTATTTAGGTCAATGGTTTTAAGTTGGTATCAAAATGTTTAGTAATTTGATCATCGATTTCGTTTTACAATTGTCTTATCTATATAATATTTAAATCTTTATCTTAATTATAATTCATAATCTCATAATTAAATTTTGGAAGTTACACTTCCAACTCCCATAACTTTTGGTATTTTGCTAAAAGCTCAAAAAAAAATGCATTAAAATGTTAAAATATTATTTAAATACTTATCTTGATTATGGGTTCTTACTCATTATTTTCAACATTAATTCATATTTGGAAGTTAGGGGCTATTTGTTTTTCACTTTTCAGCACTTAATTGTCTATTATCACTTATTCGGTCAGACCTTTTAAAAATAAGTGCGTTTGTTTTTTCCATTAATTCAGATCCACTTATAACTTAATTTGTACTGACCGAAAAAGTGATTAGGGTATCACTTTTTTTCCCTTAATTCCAAATCGCCGCTCTAAATCGAATGACAATCTTCTCCTCTCCAAATCGATTGCTTGACGGCTTCTCCTCTCCAGATCGAACGACCGCACTTCTCTTCTCCAAATTGGGACTTGCAAGTTCGATTCTATGCTTCTGCTCGAGTTTATGGTTCGAATTTATGGTTTGATTTGTTCTTCTGCTCAAGTTTATGGTTCGATTTGTGCTTCTACATCATGAGATTTTATGGTTCGAATTGTCGATTTCATCTCTACTCCTACATTATGTTTTTGCTTCTGTCGATTTCATCTCTGTTCCCCTGAGATTTTATGCTTCGGTTCGATTTTACGGTTCGATTTCACCATGAGATCTTAGGTTTTCATCTTATGTTTCTATTGGATTAGATTTTTGGATTCCCCTGAAAAAAGCTTCGATTTTTGAACATTGAATAATGAATACAGTAGAATAATTACTGAAATTGTATGAAAGTTGTTGCCTTTGGTTATTCTCTTTTTTGTTTGCAAGTTCTGTTAAGATTTTTTTTATATAAAATAGATAGACATATAGATAGATCAAAATCTTTACCTCTGGTATGTTTGGTTACACATGATTCTAAAGTTTTATCTGAAGCTTTAACAGATGGTGCTATTGGATTTCCATTTCCTCCTCCGGGTATACTAACGATTTAGAGGTAATATATTTGCTATATTTATATTAATAATTATTTTATTTATTATTTTCAGATAAGTATTATCTATGTGATGCTGCATATACAAATACTCGAGGATTTATGGCACCGTATCGTAATGTTAGATATTGGCTTGGAGATTTCCGTCATCGACGTGCAATGAACAAGTATGAAAAGTTTAACCATTCTCATGCAAAGCTTAGAAATATTATTGAACGTTCTTATGGCGTCTTGAAAGCACGTTTTCCTATATTTAAAAGAATGACACCGTTCTCACTTGATGTTCAAAGAGACGTTGTTATTGCATGTTTTGCGGTTCACAACTTTATACGAAAAGGGAGGTTTAAGTGATGAGTTATTTTCTGAGTATGATCAAACCAATGACCAAGGGGACGATGGTGGTGATGAGGCGGAAGAGGTTCACGTGCATGAGAGTACCACTAACCAAACATATATGGCTAGTTTAAGAGAAGAAATTGCGACATAATTGATGCAAAACGGAGATTGATTTAAGTTGTTATAAGACTTTGTTCATGTTTTCTATTGTATCTGAACCAATTAACGTATTTAAGTTGATTTTAGTTTTTATGAAGACTGATTTTAGTAGTATAATTTAATTAAATTCAATAGTATCACATTTTCAGGGATAAAATAGACAATAGTATATATTCAGACATTTTCAGCTTACAAAAACAAATAGTCTTTTTTATTCAGATTTCAGACTTCAGCACCACCACTTAAAAAACAAACAATCTTTTTTATTCAGATTTCAGACTTCAGCACCACCACTTAAAAATCAGAAGTGAAATCAGACTTCAGACTTCAGCACCACTTAAAAAACAAACGCCACTTTACACTTTCAATCCCATATTTTTGGCATCATGCCAAAAGCTCCCATAATGTTGATATGATAATAATTCTGAATTTGATTTCATTTTTTGACATAATATCAAAATCTATCGATTAAATAAATCGCAAGATATCGAAAGAAATTTGTCAAACGGATGTAAATAGCCCTAAGGTTTGTAGGGACTTAAAGAAATCCATGTGATTCCCCCACTACCTGGAAATCCAATAGATTGAGTGATTTCTTTTTGAAAATTGAAATATTGATGAAGTATTATCAACAAAATGTAAGCATACAAAAATTTAATATTGTTATGATAATGAAATTTCATACATAAAATAATAATTATAACCATAATCCATTGTCGTATAAAACAAAAAATCATATATTATCCCTTATATACTTAAATGATTGAAACAACTCATCTGTGATTGATGTCCTCCCTTATATATATTAAACAACCTGAAGGCTTTGTTGATCCAAAGTTTCCATACCATGTGTAGGTGCTCGACAAAGCTCTCTATGGTTTAAAACAAGCACCTCAAGCATGGTATGAGACTCTAACAATATACCTTACTAAATCTGGCTTCCGGAAAGGTATAATCGACACCACTTTATTTTTAAAGAAGAAAGGTGAGGATTTGATACTTGTACAAATCTATGTAGACAACATTATTTTTGGATCTATGAATCCTGCACACTGTGATGAATTTCAAGACATCATGAAGAGTAGGTTTCAGATGTCAATGATGGGTAAGTTAAATTTTTTCTTAGGCTTGCAAGTCAAACAAACCCCGGAAGGGATTTTTATTAATCAAGCCAAATATATTAAAGACATGTTAAAGAAATTTGACATGAATTCTATAGATCCCAGATACCGTGCAATCACGATAATAATCAAGAAACAATAAGTAATTCAATCACAACTGCTGGTCATATGATTAGATTTATTAGTAAAGGTTTAAGTTTTACAGAGAGACTTTCAGTAGGATTAGGTAAACCTTTCTAATGACCATTCCCTTCCCTAAACCTAGGTTTAGGAACCTATATATATGGAATGTACAAAGACCTAGGGCCCAACAACCAAATAAAGCCCAATTACAATATAGGCTTTTACAACGCTTATAAAATAAAACAATTAAACTCTATAAATGTGTTATACAACTTTCAACGCACTAGGACTTCCAGTCCTAACAATCTCCCCCTAAAGTTGAATAAGGCATTTATCATCTTGAAACTTTAGACTTGATCTTCTATCCCTCTTGAATCTTTGAAAAACTTTGGTGTTGCTTGTCTTCATGTCTTTCCCAGCTCCCCCTGGAATAAAGTTCTTGCTCTTCATATTTTAACTTTGTAACCAGATTCAATGTACAATAGCCTCGACTGAACGCACTATCAAGCAACTTTCAACTGTAGAAACTCAACACATCAGATCAGCACACAAGAAAGATAATGTGCGAGTTACGTGACATTCCACGGTGCATCTTTAGTTTAAAACAAAGAATCTATCTTTGAACCGTGAGTTGAATTGCCTTTCAGCTTAAGAACTTGTTTCAATCAGCTCGTAGGAGGAAATGACTTGTCGCAAACACCACTTGATAGGGATAGAAGAACCAATAAAATCTTTGAATCTAATGGCTTTTCAACCTGAGATTTAAGAAATTCTGTTACTCCCCCTCAGATTTTGCTAACTCCCCATCAACATGATAATCTGTGTCTTTGAATTGTGTGTCGTTCTCCCCCTAATGATGATTAGGAGAATCCTGAGGATCATGTAACTTCAAAGACTAAATGGATGAGTAGCAAAATACCAGATAAAACGATTCAGTAGCCAAGGGTAACAGCTAACATAGAAACACAATAGTAACTGTTTTCACAACAATTAAAAGTAATTGTATGGCCTATTTTCAGATTTGGCATCGATGTATCTCTGATAGGACTTCCAGTTATCACTGAAGTAAAATATTACAAAAATTACTTCTCAAACTGTTCTGGCAATATCACAAAGATATGCAAGAGGAATCACAAAGATTTGTGCGTGTATGAAAGAAGTATAATAATGTATCTTTTCGGCTCAAAGATTGATTCAACCTGGGACGCAGGTTAGAAATCAATAGACACAGTGAGATGAATATGAAGTTCGGAGACCGGAGCTAATGTCTTCCTTTTTCAGTATCTAAGACCTCCGAGTGAGGAATAGATAGATTATGTGTTAAATCTCCGTGCATCTATGAAACAAGTATCTTTTGTGAGATACTTGAGTGGCTGGGTGGGGTGACACGAGTTATCGACATTGGGTCCATGTCTGTTTCAATATCCATCTCCAAAGAACGAGAATAAATAGAATATGTGGTAACCCGGATAACTAACTCGGTTTGGTAATGACCAATAATTCTTGTAAGTCCTGTCACATCCTCACCATATTCTTTTCACTCTGAACTCATCTATCAATCTAGACCCCTCACTGATATCTAAGAATGGGATGTGTTTCTTGGGTAGGTCCTTCCGGTTCTGGATTTGATAATGTCCCTGATTCAAGTTCTTACTAATCAACACAAACAAAAAAGATGAATTCAGATTTAATGTTTAACCTGTTATTCAATTTCCAAATCTCAATTCGTACAGAAGACTTTTCTCTCTCTAACTTTCTCTGACTAAAGCTCTAGGAATACTATCTCTGTTACACGAACTTCTAACTACACAATTAACTACAAGTCTATTAAAGGAAAAACTAAACTACACGCTTTGACTTTCTTGAACATTGACCTTCAGTCTTCTATGATCTTGCATCCAACATATTTATGCTCTAACATTCTCCCCCTTTGGATTCAAGATCATCTCAAAAAGATTTTGCAACTCAATCTCCTCTTTCTTTGATAAGAACTATCTTCAAAACTTTCAGCAATCTTTCCAAAGTCTGTTCTTCAAAAATAATATCATTCTCCCCCAAGGTTGGTATAAACCTCTTTCAGACACTGGAAAGAAATTATCTTCAGTTTTAGCTCAGACTGCTTCAGCAAATAATCTTCAAAGAAAATTTCAGTAAATTCAACTCATATTCTGAAATCTTTGAACTTTTCTCTTTCAAGCTTTCAACAATCTTTCTCAAACCAACAAATTCTTGAACACTTTCCAATAACTTTCTTGATCTTTTCCCCATCTATAACAGTTCTAAATCATACATTTCTTGAACTTTTCTCACACAACTAATCACAAACATTAGATTTCAGACATTTCGTAAACTTTATCTTCTCCCCCTTTTTGATGATTGTGGCATCGAGATCATCAAAACTTTCAACAAGAAATGTCTTTGATAATCTTAACTGACCTTTGATCTTTGAACACAAGAGCCTCTGATTATCTGCCGATCGAAAGAGTTATGTATCCGAATCTTTGCATATTCAGACAAATTATGAATGTATCACCTAAATCAACAAATGAATTAGTTAAGATGCCTGTCAGTAACACGAAGGCACTGTGTGTAACGAATACACATTGGAAAGGAGCTTTTGTGATGTTCACTCCCCGAGGTCTTCCATTCAATCATCGAAACACCACAAAGGAATTTCTATGAAAGTTATGACAAGAAACGTATTCCTTGTGTGTTCGTGCAGGTGTTAGAAAGAATTAAACACATGATGATTTCTTTTAATAAGGCTCAAAATTGTGTAAACCATTGAGACAACAACAGTTAAACACAGACTCGATTGTGCATGATCGAAGTACGAAGGTGGGGCAGACTTCCTTCTTTTTCAATATCCAAATTTTCCAAATGAAAACCAGATAGATTATGTGTTGCGTCCCCTTTAAAAATATGAAACATTTTCTTTTTGAGAAGAAAATGAGTAGCTGGTGGGATTTTTATCAAGAGTTGGCATGGGCTAGGTGCCTGTTTCAATAATGTTCACGAAGAATTGTGAAACACTAGTAATATGGTTGCCCGACTCAGAAAAAGTTGGTGCAGAGTTTGATATTCTTTTACTCTGATCTCTCACCCTCTTTCTTTTAATCATTGAGCTCACATCTAACCAAACTCTCTTTTCATTTTACCTCGACGCTCAACCCACACTCAGTTGTTTTGACTCCTCACACATTCGATCACTCAAGGATTAACTTATTGGGTAAGAAACACTGGTTAATCGTGAATCCATAGAAGTTTCAGTTAAGTCCTCACAAAAGAAACCCATGTTGTCCTAAAAGAACATGTTGCTCAAATGGTTTAACTATATATTGTTAAAGCACAAAATATACAAGTCAGATGGATGTATGCTCAATAAAATAATCATGAGGATTTGAGCATTTTAAACATTGAAGACTTTTCAAAACAAGTATATTGAATGAATGAAATGAATACAAGAAACTTGTTTGAAAATATGACATTGTATGAAAAAGATCAAAATCGAAATGATTTATCGATTAAGGCATAGGTCAGCAAAAATTGAATTTTTTCTATACGAAACAAGATATAGACATTCTTGAAAGAATTTCTCGAAATGAAATCACGCTCAAAATTCATTGAAATTCAATCGGGGTGTCTTACCATCGAAAAATTTGTTTCAATTTAGAGACATGGTAAGAACATTTAGAACAAAAATTAAACTGGTGTGTGTGAATATTTGACAGTATATAGAAAAGATAATACACAAATATTTATCTTTGGAAACACACATTTTATAAATATGTAAGCATAATTAATCATGAAAACATTTAAAATCAGACTTCTATATTCATGAAATCGTTTAAGAATTAGAAGTGGTTTGAACATTTAAAAAAAACATGTTTTCATATCTAAAAGTTGTCCGTCTTACAGACACGTATGAGATTAAGATTAGAAATAGACCTTTTAGCTCAATCTTAAATCTCAACAAGTTAAGTTGCAAGTCATATAAGATATGATCTTGTAAGCATCCTTTCAATCTGCAACAGTCACAAAGTCGTCAAAGTGCAAAATTTATTCACAACTTTATTGAAAAATAAAAGACATAAAGCAGTAAAACATTGAATGTACGAGTTCTGATCTGAAATAATCAGAAGTCATAATCAGTACTCCTTACTCTCACTGTTACACCCCCTGCATTTATGCATCAGAAAAATTTATCAGTGAAAACATAAACAGAAATATGAACTCCCCCTCAAATGGATATAGATGAACTTTTCATCTTCTCTCACTCCCCCTGAAATCACAAATACCTTTCAGTGTAGATATTTTTCAGAATAAAAATAAAGAAATGAAGAATAATAACAATAAGAAAATCTTTAGTAGGTAATCACAGATTAGGTCTTGAGATTTAACATACCAAGTTTTGAGATAAGAAAATTAAATCTCTTTTAATCGAGAGGCTTGGTAAACAAATCAGCAAGCTGATAATCAGTGTTTACAAAATAAAGTTCTATTGTAGCTTTTTCAACATTGTCTTTGATAAAATGATATCGTACGTCTATGTGTTTGGTTTTTGTATGCTGTACAGGATTTGCTGATATTGCAATGGCGCTCTTAGAGTCACTGTATATCGGGGTCTTGTCGAATTTGAAGCCATAATCTCGCAGTTGTGTTCTCATCCACAACACCTGAGAGCAGCAGCTTGCAGCAGCAACATACTTAGCTTCAGCCGTTGATGTGGAAACACAAAGTTGTTTCTTTGATGCCCAACTTACGAGTTTATTTCCAAGAAACTGTATATGACCCGATGTACTTTTCCTGTCTAACATACAGCGTGCATGACCTGCATCTGAGTAAGCTGTCAATTCAAAACTAGTATCTTTAGGATACCACAGACCAAGATCTGCAGTCCCCTTCAGATATCTAAATATGCGCTTAACTGCAGACATATGGGATTCTTTTGGATTAGCCTGATATCTTGCACATAGACATATATAGATCATAATATCTAGACTACTTGAAGTTAAATACATCAAAGAACCAATCATTCCTCTATAGGTTCTAACATCGACAACTTTTCCCGAAGGATGCATGCCGATCTTATTTCCCGATGCCATTGGGGTTCCAATTGTTGTACAATTTTCCATTTTGAATTTCCTCAGAATATAAAAAATGTACTTTGATTGATTTATGAAAAATCACCGCTGAAAATTGCTTGACTTGTAATCCGAGAAAAAAATTTATCTCTCCCATCATACTCATCTGAAATCTAGACACCATGAGGTTTGAATTTTTTTTACAGTATTTAGGATTTGTTGTGCCAAATATGATGTCATCCACATATATCTGAATACGAATGATATCGGCTTTTTCCTTTTTAATAAACAAAGTAGTATCATTGATAATGTCCCTGATTCAAGTTCTTACTAATTCAAACAATCAAACAAGATGAATTATCAGAATAGAAACTTAACCTATTATTACAAATCTGATTTTACAATTCGTATACACACTTTCTCCCTCTAGCTTTCTCTCTCTACAGAATGCAAATGTTTTTTTGTTCTAATTGTTACACGAACTACTCTAACACCCTAGTCATATATCTAACAACAGAAAACTAAATACACACTTACAAACACTAAACAACTAAGACTTTGACTTTCTCATTAAGTGTTGACTTCTAACTTTGACTTTCTTGAACTTTGACCTCCAATCTTCTATGATCTTGCATCCAACATATATATTGTCTAACATTATCCCCCTTTGGATCAAGATCATCTTTAAAATATTTTGCAATTTAATCTTCTCTCTTTAAGCTCAATTTGTACAATCTCCTCTTTCTTTGATAAGAACTATCTTCAAAACTTTCAGCAATCTTTCCAAAGTCTGTTCTTCAAAAGTAATAGCATTCTCCCCCAAGGTTGGTATAAACCTCTTTCAGATACTGGAAAGAAAATATCTTCAGTTTCAGCTCGATTTGCTTCAACAAACTTAACTTTAAAGAAAATTTCAGGAAAAATCAGCTCATCTTCAGAAATCTTTGAACTTTCTTTTTCAACTTCCAATAATCTTTCTTAAATCAACAAATCTTGAACACTTTCCAAATAACTTTCTTAATCTTCTCCTCATCTATAACATTTATGAATCATATATTTCTGAATCATACATTTCTGAATCATACATTTTTGAATCATACATTTCTTTAACTCTTCTCCCATATCTGATACAAACTTTTCTTTTCAGACATTTCGTAAACTTTATCTTCTCCCCCTTTTTGATGAATGAGGCATGAAATCATCAAAACCATTACCAAGAAATGTCTTTGAAATGTTGTGTTGATCACTGATCTTTGATATTGAGCCATTGATTATCTGCCGATCCAAAGAATATATTCATCCGAATCTTTGCAAATTCAGACAAATTATGAATGTAACACTTGAATCAACAAATGAATCAGTTATAATGACTGTCAGTAACACGAAGTCACTTTGTGTAACAAATACACATTGGAAAGGAGCTTTTGTTATGTTCACTCCCCCAGGTCTTCCATTCAATCATCGAAACACCACAAAGATAATTCTATGAACGTTATGACAAGAAAAACAAATTTCCTTGTGTGTTCATGCAAGTGTTAGAAATAATTGCACATGATGATTGCTTTGAATAAGGCTCAAAATTGTGTAAACCACTGAGACAACATTAAGTAAACACAGACTCTATTGTGCATGATCGAAGTGCGAAGGTGGGGCAGACTTCCTTCTTTTTCAATATCCAAATTTTCCAAATGAAAACCAGATAGCATATGCGCTGCGTGCCCTAGAAAATATGAAACATTTTCTTGTTAAGAAGAAAATGAGTAGCTGGTGGGGTTTTTATCAAGAGTTGGCATGGGCTAGTTGCTTGTTTCAATAATGTTCACGAAGAATTGTGAAACATTAGTAATGTAGCTGCCCTACTCAGAAAAAATTGGTGTAGAGTTTGATATTTTTTTACTCTGATCTCACACTCTTTTTCTTTTAAATTATTGAGCTCACTTCTAACCAAACTCTCATTTACATTTTACCTCATCACTCAACCCACACTCAGTATTTTGACTCCTCACACATTCGATCACTCAAGGATTAACTTCTTAGGTAGGAAACAATGGTTATCATGAATCCATAGAAGTTTCATTTAAGTCCTCATAAAAGAAACCCATGTTGTTCTAAAAGAATATGTTGCTCAACTGGTTTAACTTTTCTGTTAAAGCACAAAAGATACAAATCAGATGTATGTATGCTCAATGAGATATAATCATGAATATATGAGCATTTTAAACATTGAAGACTTTTCAAATCAATTATATTGGATGAATGAAATGAATACAAGAAACTTGTTTGAAAATCTGACTTTGTATAATAAAGATCAAATAGAATGATGTATCGATTAAGACGCAGGTCATCAAAAATTGGATAGTGTCTATACAAAACAAGATATAGACATGCTTGAAAGAATGTTTCGAAATGAAATCACGTTCAAAATTCAATGAAGTTCAATCGGGGTGTCTTACCATCAAAAAATTTGTTTCAAATTAGAGACATGGTAAGAACAAAATCAACAAAAAATAATAAACCGGTGTGTGTGAATACTTGAAAGTATATAGAAAAGATAATACACAAGTATTTATCTTTGGAAACACACGGTTTGTATAACATTGAAACACAAATAAAATGAAAACATTTAAAATCACACTTCCATATTCATGAAATCTGTTTAAGAATCAGAAGTGGTTTGAACATTTAAGAAACATGTTTTCATACCTGAAAGTTGTCCTTCTTTCAGATACGTATGAGATTAAGATTTAGAAATAAACCTTTTCGTGCAATCTTAAATCTCATGAAGTCAAGTTGTAAGTCATATAAGATATGATCATTTAAGCTCACTCTCAACTCTGCAAAAAGTCACAAAGTCGTCAAAGCAACTTTATTCACAACATTTATTGAAAAATAAAATGACATAAAGTAGTAAAACATTGAATATACGAGTTCTGATCAGATATAATCAGAAATCATATTCCTTACTCCTTATGCATACTCCCCCTGCATTTATTCATCAGAAAAATTTATCAATGATAATAGTATGCAGAAATATGAACTCCCCCTCAAATGATTGTAGATCAACTATTCATCTTCTCTCACTCCCCCTGAAATCATGAACATACCTTAAAGTGCAAACATCTTTTCATATTAAAAATAAAGAAATGAAGAAAAATAACAATAACAAAAACTTTAGTAGGTAATCACAAATTAAGTCTTGAGATTTAGCATACCAAGTTTCGAGATAAGAAAATTAAATCTCTTTTCATGAGGCTTGGTAAACAAATCAGCAAGCAGATAATCAGTGTTTACAAAATAAAGTTCTATTGTACCTTTTTCGACATTGTCTTTTATAAAATGATATCGTACATCTATATGTTTGGTCTTTGTATACTGTACAGGATTTGCTGATATTGCAATGGCGCTCTTAGAGTCACAGTATATCGGGGTCTTGTCGAATTTGAAGCCATAATCTCGCAGTTGTGTTCTCATCCACAATACCTGAGAGCAGCAGCTTGCAGCAGCAACATACTTAGCTTCAGCCGTTGATGTGGAAACACAAAGTTGTTTCTTTGATGCCCAACTTACGAGTTTATCTCCAAGAAACTGAATATCACCCGATGTACTCTTCCTGTCCAACATACAGCCTGCATGATCTGCATCTGAGTAAGCTGTCAGTTCAAAACAAGTATCTTTAGGATACCACAGACCAAGATCTGCAGTCCCCTTCAGATACCTAAAAATGCGCTTAACTGCAGACATATGGGATTCTTTTGGATTAGCCTGATATCTTGCACATAAACATGTAGAGAACATAATATCTGGCCTACTTGAAGTTAAATACATCAAAGAACCAATCATTCCTCTATAGGTTCTAACATCGACAGGTTTTCCCGAAGGATCCATGCCAATCTTAGTTCCTATTGCCATCGGGGTGCCAATTGTTGTACAATTTTCCATTTTAAATTTTCTCAAAATATCGAAAATGTATTTGGATTAATTTATAAGAATCCCCGTTGAAAATTGCTTGACTTGTAATCCGAGAAAGAAGTTCATCTCTCCCATCATACTCATCTGAAAATGTGACACCATGAGGTTTGAAAAATTCTTACAGTATTTAGGATTTGTTGAGCCAAATATAATGTCATCCATATATATCTGAATAAGAATGATATCGGCCTTTTCCTTTTTAATAAACAAAGTAGTATCGATTTTATCTTTTGTGAAGCCCGACTTGACCAAAAACTTTGATAATACCACGTACCAGGCTCGAGGCGTTTGTTTAAGACCATAAAGTGCTTTATCCAAGATGTAGACATGATCCGGTTTATCTAAATTCACAAAGACTTCAGGTTGTGAGACATAGACTTCCTCATTAAGAATGTCGTTTAGAAAGGCGGTCTTCACGTCCATCTGGTACACCGTGAAGTTTTTATGAGCAGCATAAGCAAGAAACATTCTGATCGCTTCAATGCGTGCCACTAGAGCGTAAGTCTCATCATAATCAATGCCTTCCTCTTGCCGGTAGCCTTTTGTGACAAGTCGTGCTTTGTTTCTGACTACAATACCATCTTCATCCTTCTTATTCTTGAATACCCATTTTGAACCAATTACAGATTTACCTTCAGGTCTTGGTACAAGTCTCCAGACTTTTAAAGCTTCGAACTGGTGTAGCTCCTCTTGCATGGCAGTCACCCAATCCGAGTAAGCTAGAGCTTCTAATACGCGAGTAGGCTCTATCTTACTCAGGAATGAGTCATGCATACACATGTTCAAAGTAGCAGACCTAGTTTGCACCGGTAAAGTTGGATCTCCAATGATTTGGCTTATTGGGTGCTCTTTGGTCAACTTATGTTCATGAGGGAGTGGATTCGATGTAGATTGATCATTATAATCATCTAAGTATCCACCGTCTTCATCTTCTTGTTCAACATTTGTTGGGGGTACAGTCGAAGTTTCTTGTATAGAAGTTTCAGTTGGGACAACTTGTTCAGTCTGTTAATTATCTATCACAGTGCAACCAACTGAAGTTGTAACTTCTGGTTCAACAGTTTCATGTACATCTTCAACCATAGGAGTATTTGTTTGAACCTGAGTTTCTATCTGAACCGGGGGAACGAGTTCAATTGATACATCTGAAGTAGTTGGATGATTAGTCATTGAATCTTCTGACCTGTCAACCACAACAGATTTAGGCGTTTAGATCCAAGAAACTCATCATAAAAGAATTCAAACAATAAGTCTAATTCAGATAAATGAGATGTAGATGTAGAAGCTTTATCCGAATTATTGTCTTTAACCGCAGGTTTTGGACTGATTTGTCCAGAAGCTAAAACTCCTGTAAGTACGAGTTCTGAACTGCTCTGTTCAGAAGCCACCTCCTCGTCAAATGTGACATTAACGCTTTCTAGCACAGTCTTGGACTTTTTCAAATACACCCGGTATGCAGCAGATGTTTGAGAATATCCAATGAAGATGCCTTCGTCAGCTTTCGGTCCAAACTTGTTCAAGTTCTCTCTGTCATTTAATACGAAGCACCTGCATCCAAAAACATGAAAGTGTTTAATGCTAGGTGTAAGATTGTTTATCAAAGCATATGGAGTTTTACCAAACCGGCGATGTATTATGGACCGATTCTGTGTATAGCACGCAGTCGAAACAACTTTTGCCCATAGAAACAAAGGAAGATCAGATTGACTCAGCATAGTACGAGCGGCCTCAACTAGCGTTCGATTTCTTCTTTCTACTACTCTGTTCTGTTCTGGTGTTCTAGCAGCAGAAAATTGATGTGTTATCCCGACCAATTCTATATAATCTTCCACAGTTTTGTTCTTAAACTCTGTGCCGTTATCTGTTCTTAGAAGCTTGACTGGCTTTTGTAGATTTACTTGGGTAGTCTTTAACAAATTGATGATGACTTCGGGCGTCTCATCTTTAGATCTCAGAAATTTGACCCATGTATATCTCGAATAATCGTCCACAATAACTAAAACATATTTCTTACCGCTTATGCTATGTGTTCTCATTGGACCACAGAGATCCATGTGAAGCAATTCCAGTGAAGAACTGGTACTTTGTTCAGGCTTACGCTTATGTGTGGCTCTCTTCATCTTTACTTTCTCACATGCTGCGCATAGATGTTCTTTTTCGTATTTCAGCTCAGGAAGTCCTTTGACTATCTTATTTATATAACGAAAATTCAGGTGAGAAAGCCTTCGGTGCCATAACCAGCTTTGTTGCAGCGAGGCTTTTGACAGTAGACAAAGCTGATTGTCAGTCTGGACTTTTGACAAATTTATGGTGTAGAGGTTTGACATTCGCGTTCCGACCAAGAGTTCCTTTCCATCTTCAGTGCGCACAGAACATCGCTTGGCCTTGAAATTTACCTCTAAGTCTTTGTCGCAGAACTGGCCAATACTGAATAGGTTATGCACTAATCTTTCCACGTAACTCACCTTCGTAATCGTTACATTATCTTGTATCACGTCACTGTAGTCGAGAATCGGTGAAAACTGATCGTTGCCAAAACAAACATTCCCGCAAAATTTCTCTGTATAATTAGACAATAAATCCTTTTGCCCGGTCATATGCTTGGAACACCCGCTATCCAAGTACCACATATGACGGGTCTGCATAAGAGAAATCAGGGAATAACAACTTTAGGTACCCATTTAAAAGTGGGTCCTAACGGATTAGCACAAGATTTTGGTATCCATTTATATATGGATCCTCTGAACTTTTGAAAATTTTTTGAAACATATGGCTTATAAGAACAAACATGATAAGTACCAAACCAATCATCAGAATATTGGTGAGAGAAAAAATCATTCCGTTTATAAGTAGATGAATTAGCAGTAAACTGAGATAATTGGAATAATTGCTTTATTGTATATCTCTTGTAAGAAGTTACAAGGTTTTGTTTATTCAAAGCAACATTACCAACTACATCAGAATTACTACTAGTAAATCTATTACAATCCAAATCAGGACATGATTCTTCACTCTCATCTATCTTCTGTTTTGGTCGCTATTCTGTTCGACCTTCTGACCTTTTCTTTCTTAAATATGAAACACAATATTTAGATTTGTTAGGAAAATCAGACTTCTGAGATTGTCTTTTCTTAAGCTTACCAGAGTTTTTCCGTTTCTGTGAGCGCTGTTTCTTTTGCTTTTTACCTTTTGCATAGTAATCAACATTCACTGGAACTGGTTCTCCAACTTTAGTTGATGATTCACCAATATCATACACACTTGGTAAAGCTTGACCATTTATAACGAAAGTAGAATGATCTGGAAGTTTAGCATTAAAGTCAAACATATCAATCTCATCAACACACCCTTCATCAGAATTTAAAAAATCATTTGCAGACGCAAATAAGTCATCAAGATCAACTTCTGAAGTTTGATATGCAGTAGAAGATGTTGAACACTTAATAGATTTAGTTTTAAAAAACAGTGTTCTTAATACAGTAGAAAACACATTTTGTTCTAGATCACTCAAAATTCTTTCATCAGTTAAAATATTTTCAAGTTCAATTATTTTGCTTTCCAATACGAGTGGAGGAGTGTAAATCTTAGCTTTAACAGGTTTTGCCTCCATCTCAATAGTAGAATAGCTAGCAAAATAATCGTTTGAAAGAAATTTTGGTTTTTCACAAAGATAACTATCATTCAGCTTTTGATAGCAGAATGGTAGTTGCAATTTCTTTAAATCCTTTCTCTTTTCATCTTCTTTAGCCTCTACCTTATCCGATGACTTGGTAACAAATTTGAGTTTTAAATGATGATATTTACCAACAGCAAAAAGAAAATCAAAATTCTACAATGCTGGTTGTTTTCTGATGGCTTTCTTTAAGTAATGGGGGTTTTCATAACCAAGTCCCCATTTCTCTTTAAAATTATCCTCGTCATTAGGTGTATTTAGAAAAATAGTTTGATCTCTTTGGCCTCGTGCATAAAGTTTGGCTTCCAAACCATTTAACTTTTTCTCTAAGTTCTTGTTTTCTACCTGCAAAATATGAGCTTTTAAAACATATTCTTGCTTTTCTAAATTAGACTTAGATAGTTTAGATTGAAAATCAGAAATCTTACTTTCAAAACAATCTTTTTCTTGTTTAAAAATAGAAGCAAATTTGTTCAGAGAGTCAATCAAATATTTGTTCCCAACAAGTTCCTTGTTAAGTTCAAAGATCTTTTGACTTTTCTTTGCAACTCTATTATTTTCCTTCTTCAGTTTTAATTGTAGGTCTTGAAGTTTGACCATCATGGCTTCCATTTTACTCATAAAACCAGATTAAGATAGATTTAGTACCTCATCAGCTGTCTCCTCATCAGAATCATCATATTTCACTGTGTTGTCCATCAAGCACATGTGTGCTGTCTCCTCTCTTTCTTCTTCCTCTGAATAATCCAGCCAGGACTCATCTTCAGCCATCAATGCCTGGCCAACCTCTTGTTGTTTAGCCAAGAGCATCTTGTTCTTATAATATTCTGAGTTTCTGACTTTGGGCTTTCTACAATCTTTGGCATAATGACCAGTCTTGCCACAGTTGTAGCATTTGATCATGTCATCCATTTTCTTCTCAGCCCTATAATCATTCAAATATTTCTTCTTCTCATCTGGTTTCCTTTCCTCAAATCTTTTTCCTTCTATCCTTTCCCGATGCTCTTGATTATTTGAACTAGAAGAAGAGTACCTATGAGAGTTTGACCTCGGTTTCTTGTAAAACTTTTTCTAAAAAGCACAGGTCAATAGCAACATGGCTTGTTTGAGGTTCTCCCCGTCATCACTATCAGACTCAGAATCAGAATCATCTGAGCTAGGGAGCACAATCTTCTTCTTCTTTTTCTTCTTTTTCTTCTCTTTTTCTTTCTTACCAGCTACCATGGTAATGGGGTCAACTCGTTTCTCAGATTTTTTTTCTCAGCCCTTTTCTCTTCAACCTTTTCTTCATTTTGTCGTAAAGTCTCATAGACTTCATGAAGAGGTATGTCACTCAAATCCTTCATCTGCTTCATCCTGCGAGTGTGCTTCTTCCACTAAGGTTGAAGAATACTGAGAAACTTTACATTGTTCTCGATTTGCTTCTTCTTCACTTTGTTCTTTGACAACTCGTTTATAAGAAGCACAAATATCTCATAAGTTTCCTCCAGGCTCTCATTTTCCTTAGCCTTAAACTCTTCATAGCTGTTTATACAATTGGCCACTTTCATCTGATTTCCCACCTTGGAGCCCATCATCATCTTCTGTAACTGATCCCACATCTTTTTCGTGTTCGCTTTGTGGTTGTCGATCTTAATATAGATCTCATTCGGGATACTCTGAAGTAGAAGAGATCTGGCTTGTTTATCAGCTTTGAACTGACTTTTCTGCTCATCAGTGAATTGGGCAAAATCCTTAGCAACAGTCTTCGTTTTTCTGACCCTGTCCTAATCTCCATCCTCAATACCAGAAGACTCTCTATCTGGTATCTCAATGGTAGGAGGAATCACTGGACCTTCATTAATGGACATCAGAATATTTTCCCCATTTGCATGTCGGTCAATGAAGTCGAGAAAAGGATCCTTCCACTGTTCATATTCGCCTTTGAATAGAACAGGAGGCTTTATATCCGTACCAATCGAAAGAGCGTCTTTTGAAGTCATCCTATTATTAGAAATATTCAATAAGAAACTTGAAACTGATCGTTAGTCCAAGTGAAATCAGGTTACTTAGAAAAATACAGAAATGAAATTTCCAAAATTCACCAAGTAAGGAATTCGCAGGTTACTGAGAAACACCAAGAATTGGCATACAAACACAATCAATCACGAATTCGCATACAAGACACATCCAGAATTCATATACAATAAACATTCAAAATTCGTATACAACAATTCACAAGACAGAGACACACAAATCCAACACTTAGAAAAATTTTAAATCTTTTAAAACACAAAGGAATTCGTATGAAACTCTTCTACGAATTCTTAGGAATTCGTAATACACACTTATGCGACTTCTAGGCTTTTCGCATGACACTTAGATGTGAAATCTGATCAATTCGTACAACAACTTATGCGAATTCTTGCCTTGTAAAGATTTTCTCAAAAAACATTTCGCAATAGAGACTTGTGCGAATTCATAAAGCTATGCAAATTTTATTCTTGATATTTTTCTAAGAGAACTTTTCGCAAACCACAGGTATACGAATTCTAATGGTTTTTCAATACTCTCACACGTGAATTCTAAGCAATTCGCAAGAAACCCATCTGCGAATTCTATACATGAAAAATTTTAGAATTCAACAAATATACAAAATCTAATATGCGAATTCTAAAAAGATGCGAAATCAAGTGTTTCTGTGAGTTCTTCGAGATGTTCTGCGAGTTCTTGAATTCTTTGCGAGTTCTTCAGATCTTGAATGAAATAGCCTCTGATCTGCTAAAAAACACATCAATTCTTCAAATTCCAGTCTCAAACTTTGACAATTCGATCACCTATACTTCTAGAACCTAATTCTACCAACGAATTTCAACAAAATACACCTAGAAGTACAAATCGATCCTTTCACAGTGCGACAGAACTCGTGAATACAAAACTCGAAATTTTCAAACTTAATTATCAATTACAGTGCAATGCTCTATAAAACCTGTACAAGATCCATCTACTACACTATTCGAACACAATTCAATTGATTACAACTCGAAAAACACACAAAATTAGAAAAATCAATCAAGACTCAATAAAACCGTGCCGAATCCATATTTTTCTTGATTTCAATCGGATTTTGGCTCTAATACCAATTGATAATGTCCCTGATTCAAGTTCTTACTAATTCAAACAATCAAACAAGATGAATTATCAGATTAGAAACTTAACCTGTTATTACAAATCTGATTTTACAATTCGTATACACACTTTCTCTCTCTAGCTTTCTCTCTCTACAGAATGTGAATGTTTTTTTGTTCTAATTGTTACACGAACTACTCTAACACCCTAGTCATATATCTAGCAACAGAAAACTAACTACACGCTTACAAACACTAAACAACTAAGACTTTGGCCTTGTTTGTTTTTTACAAATAAGCACTTAATTTCCCCTTATCACTTATTCGGTCAGAGGTAGGCCAAATAAGTGTGTTTGTTTTTTCAAAAAAATCAGTTCCACTTATCACTTAATTACCACTTACCGAAAAAGTGATAAACCTATCACTTTTTTTTCACTTAACACTTTATCGATTCCTCATCATCAGATCTGTTTTTTTACCATCGCTCCCACAATTCCTTTGCCAAATCGAAGACCAAAGCCAAATCGATCTCCGAATCGATCTCCAAATCGATCACCGAATCAATCTCCAAATCGATCTCCGAATCGATCTCCAAATCGATCTCCGAATCGATCTCCAAATCGATCTCCGAATCGATCTCCAAAGCGCTAGGACTCCAGATTACCGAATCGACCGCTATCTTCTCCTCTCCAGATCTAGATCTTCAAATAGGCCTCTCTCTTCTCCTCTCCAAATCGACGTATTCGACTCCAAATCGGGACTTGCAGGTTCGATTTTATGCTTCTGGTCGATTATATGCTTCAATTTTATGGTCGATTATGGTCGATTTATGGTCGATTATGGTCGACCTGCAGTAGACTTTACACATACGCTTGTTTTGTCGAGGTTCATCTTCATTCCTTCATTCTTTTCACTCCAAGTTTGGTTAAAGTTTGGTGCTTTATGTTTGGTTTAAGTGTGGGATTTCCAGATTTAAGTTTGGTTAAAGTTTGGTTAAAGTTGTGAATATTTTAATTCAAATTTACTTTTTGTCCCAATTATGTTTGCCATCTTTCTTTGAAAAGTAAGATCAGCATATGGATGAAATGATGATTTCTATTTGTCGCCCCAGCTAAGTGCCTACTAATCAATCATGGAACATCAGTATGCATATAGTTCTGGAGTTGGAACCACAGATAGAACATGCTACTTGAGGTGGTCATAGTGGAGTCTGATATCAAGGACTTCTTGAAGAACATAGTTGAAAGGGATGAAAATGAACACAACCAGAATTCATCTTGTAGTTCCTCTCATTCCAGCATGTGTTGGAAATAAAAAACAAAATATTCTGGAAATCGACTTAACCTTGTTCAAGATATATGAATAAAGCGTACTAGATATAGTAATGCATATTGGGTATTGTAAGTTGATTTAATTCATTGCATTTATTGATGATGGTACCAATAGAATTTGGAACAAGAATATGATATGTCCAATAAGGAAGCATAACAACATCAACAAGACAATGAAATAATTAATTTTATAGTTTTTGCTCTTGGTATAACTAGGTAAATAGGGTATGAGTTTTCATTTAAAACCATTCTAACAATAGACAACGGAAGACATCTACCAAAATTTCAAGGTTAGTTCCATTACTATGACTTGTGAAATTGAGTTTGCTTCTGAACCTTCAATTTGCCTCAAGTCTATGTATGCCTAGAATTGCATATTCATTTGATATACTGTTTGGTATTTGGTATATTGTTCAAGATCACAAAGATTTGATTGTTTGGTATTTGATAGTTTAAATTGTTTTTTTTCTTGTCATTTGCTACTAGTGATGGACGAGAATGTTCAACGTGTAAGGTGGACAAATGAAGCCATCAAATGTTTTTTATAGAGTTGTATACAAGAGATCAATAAGGTGGGTCGAAATGGGGGTAGTCTTCGAAAAGAATCATGGGTAAATGTGGCAGGAAAAATTGAGCAAGTGTGTCACATAAAACTGACGCAAGGGGACGATGGTGGTGATGAGGCTGAAGAGGTTCAAGTGCATGGGAGTACCGCTGACCAAACATATATGGCTAGTTTAAGGGAAGAAATTGCGACACAATTGATGCAAAACGGAGATTGATTTCAGTTGTTATAAGACTTTGTTCATGTTTTCTATTGTATCTGAACCAATTAATGTATTTCAGTTGATTTTAGTTGTTATGAAGACTGATTTTAGATGTATAATTTAATTAAATTCGATAGTATCACATTTTCAGGGATAAAATAGACAATAGTATATATTCAGACGTTTTCAGCTTACAAAAACAAACAATCTTTTTTATTCATATTCCATACTTCAGCACCAAAAAAACAAACAGTCTTTTTTATTCAGATTTCAGACTTCAGCACCACCACTTAAAAATCAGAACTGAAATCAGACTTCAGACTTCAGCACCAATTAAAAAACAAATGCCACCTTTGACTTTCTCATTAAGAGTTGACTTCCAGCTTTGACTTTCTTGAACTTTGACCTCTAATCTTCTATGATCTTGCATCCAACATATTTATGCTCTAACAATCGATTTTACCTTTTGTGAAGCCCGACTTGACCAAAAACTTTGATAAGACTTCGTACCAGGCTCGAGGCGCTTGTTTTAGTCCATAAAGTGCTTTATCTAGGATGTAGACATGATCTGGTTTGTCTGGATTCACAAAGCCTTCAGGTTGTGAGACATAGACTTCCTCCTTAAGTATGCCATTGAGAAAGGCAGTCTTCACGTCCGTCTGGTAGGCTGTGAAGTTCTTGTGAGCAGCATACGCAAGAAACATTATGATCGCTTCAATGTGTGTCACTGGAGCGTAAGTCTCATCATAATCAATGCCTTCTTCTTGCCGCTAGCCTTTTGCAACAAGTCGTGGTTTGTTTCTAATTACAATACCATCTTTGTCCTTTTTATTTTTGAATACCCATTTTGTACCAATTACAGATTTATCTTCAGGTCTTGGTAAAAGTCTCCAGATTTTCAAAGCTTTGAACTGGTTCAGCTCCTCTTGCATGGCAGTTACCCAATCCGAGTCAGCTAGAGCTTCTGATATGCGAGTGGGCTTTATCTTGCTCAGGAATGAGTCATGCATACACATGTTTAATGTAGTAGACCTAGTTTGCACAGGTAAAGTTGGATCTCCAATGATTTGGCTTATCAAGTGCTCTTTGGTCCACTTATGTTCGTGAGGGAGTGGATTCGATGTAGATTGATCATGAAAATCATCTAAGTATCCACTGTCTTCTTCTTGTTCAACATTTGTTGGGGGTGCAATTGAAGTTTCTTGTACAGAAATTTCAGTTGGGACAACTTGTTCAGGTTGTTGATTATCCATCACAGTGCAACCAACTGAAGTAGGAACTTCTGTCTCAACAGTCTCAGGTACAACTTCAACTGAAGGAGTATTTGTTTGAACTTGAGTTTCTTGCTGAACCAGGGAAACTAGTTCAGTTGATACATCTGAAATGGTTGGATGATTAGTCATTGAATCTTCTGACCTGTCAACCACAACAGATTTAGGCAGTTTAGATCCAAGAAACTAATCATAAAAGAATTCAAACAACAAATCTAATTCAGATAAATGAGATGTAGAAGTAGATGCTTTATCCGAATTAGTCTCAATAGCCACAAGTTCTGGACAGATCTGTCTAGAAGATAAAACTCCTATAATCACAGGTTCTGAACTACTTTGTTCAGAAGCCACCTCCTCATCAAATGTAACATTAACGCTTTCTATCACTGTCTTGGACTTCTTCAAATACACCCGATATGCAACAGATGTTTGAGAGTAACCAATGAAGATGCCTTCTTCAGCTTTCGGTCTGAACTTGTTCAAGTTCTCTCTGTCGTTTAATACAAAGCACCTGCATCCAAAAACATGAAAGTATTTAATGCTAGGTGTACGATTATTTATTAATGCATAAGGTGTTTTACCAAACCGGCGATGTATTATGGATCGATTCTGTGTATAGCACGCCGTCGAAACAACTTTTGCCCACAAAAACAGAGGTAGATCGGATTGACTCAGCATAGTACGAGTGGCCTCGACTAGCGTTCGATTACTTCTTTCTACTACTCCATTCTGTTCTGCCGTTCTAGTAGCAGAGAATTGAAGTGTTATCCCGACCGATTCGAGATAACCTTCCACAATTTTGTTCTTAAACTCAGTGTCGTTCTCTGTTCTAAGAAGCTTGACTTGTTTTTACAGATTTACTTGGGTAGTCTTTAAGAAACTGATGATGACTTCGGGCGTCTCATCCTTAGATCTCAGAAATTTGACCCATGTATATCGCGAATTGTTAATGATAATTTCCCAATCTATCAAGCAATTCTCAAGATTAAACATTAAAGTCTAGAGAGAGAAAGTGTAGAGAGAGAAAGTAGATCTTGAACTAGTCACAAGTCTGAATGATTTACAATACGTGCTTACAATCATAGTTAAAAAAACTAAAGCCAAAACCCTATTTATACCACAACACTAAACAAAGCTTAATTACTAAGTAAACTAAACACCCTTTGACTAACTATTACAATGACAATGTTGACTTTTACATCTTTGACTTTCCTATTAAATCTTGGATACAATATTTAGACTTAACAATCTCCCCCTTTGTATTGAAGATTTAATAAAAATTTGATACTGATCTTCAGCTCTTGATTCTTCAGCTTTTGTCTCTTTAACTTTGAACTTTGAAGCTTTCACAGTCTTTATTCTTTCAGCCTTTGAAGAATCTTGAAAAGTCTTTTGCACTTTAAAGCTTTGAAAGTCAACAAGTCTTGAACGCGAATCTGAAATCTTGAAACTCTGACTTTGAACTTTGATGAAACTTTGAGTAGTCTTTGAAAAACTTGTATCTTCATCACTTGTGATCTCTGAACCATATTTGGAAGAACAAACTTTCATGAATCATATGAAACATCTGAATTGACTTGAACTTCTTCACCAGTCTTTTCACTTTGAAATTCTGTCTTGAACTTTGAAATTGAGCTTTGGAAAATTCTCCCCCTTTTTGATGATTGTGAGCATCATGATCATCAAAACATCTTCAATTTCAGCACAGTCTTTGATCACCCCCTTTGTATTCGAATAACAATCTCCCCTTTTCAATGATAATTTGAAAGTCGTTGCGCTTTGATCTGAGTAACTGAATCATAAACTGTATATACCCGAATCTTTTCAAATTCATATATAATGAACTTGGTAACCCTGATTCAACAAATGAAACAGTTAGGAATGCCTGTCAGTAACACAAAGTTACTGTGTACAACGAATGTACAATTTAAGGAGCTGGTTTGATGATGACTCCCCAGGACTTCCATTCAATCATTGAAAAACACAAGGTTTATCTATGAATGTTCTGACAGAAAAACAAATTTTCTGTGTGCTCGTGCTTGTGTATGAAAGAATTTTGCACAATGATTGTGTTTCATAAGGCTCAAATTGTGTAAAATGTTGAGACAACAACATGTATTACATGGACTCAATGTGCATGAAAGAGGTGCGAAGGTGGGGCAACTTTCCTTCTTTTTCAATATCTAAATCTTCCGAGTGAAGATTAGATAGCATATATGCTGTGTCCCCAAAGAAAATGAAACATTTCTTTGTTAAGAAAGAAATGAGTGGTTGGTGGGGTATTTGCAAGAGTTGGCATGGGCTCACTGCCTGTTTCAATGATGGTCACCAAAGAATGTGAACCAATCAGTAGATGTAGCTGCCCGGCTCAGAAAGTGGTAGGTGCAGAGTTCTGATATTCTTTTAACTCTGATCTCACACCCTCTTTCTTTTTAACATTATGCTCACTTCTAACTAAACTCTCTTTTCCATTTTTCCGCTCCACTCAATGAGAAAAACTCAACCAGATGAGTTATCTCCCCAACTCTTTGATTTTGACCCCTCACCCCTTAATCACTCAAGGATAACTTCCTGGGTAGGAAACACTGGTTAACGTGAATCCGTGGAAGTTCTGTTTAAGCTCACACACGAATCCCATGTTATTTCTAAGAAGAATCGTTGCTCAACAATTTAACTAAACATTAAAGCACAAGATATATGATAACATTGTCAATATGTATGCTCATGAGATTGGAGCAATTGAACAATGAAGATCTCTCAAAACAAGAAAATTGAATGAAAGAAATGAAATCAAGAGAATTGTTTTGAGAATCTGACAATGAATCAATCAGATCTAATCAATTGGTTAGGGTATCAAAGAATTGGAAATTTTGTTTATATGAACGAATATAAACAATTTATCAATAAAAGCACAAATATGAAAAAGATGAATGATGCTCAACAACTTTGAATTTCAAACGGGGGTATTACCATCGAAAAATTTGTTCTTTATGAGACATGGTAATAACAAATTGATAAAATACTGAACCGATGTGTATGAATACTTGACAGTATATGGATAAGATAATACGCAAGTATTGATCTTGAGAAACACACGGTCAGTTAAACATTAAACTCAAAATTTGAAAAACAATTAAAAGCACACTTCTAAATTCATGAAATCTTTTGAGAATAGGAAGTGTTTTGAACATTTAAGAAACTGTTTTTCATGTTCAAAAGTTGTTCTTCTTTCAAACAATCAGAGATCTAGGATAGAAGATATTTACCCTTTTCAGCTCCCCCTCAAATCATGATATAATGATTTAGGTCTTTTAAGCCCCCTGGATATTATCATAATATCCTTCTTTGATCATTGAAAAACGGGTCCTGATATGTCATGTGATCAGAAGCCACTTTATTCACATCATTTATTCAAAAATAAAATGACAGAAAGCAGTAAAACAGTTTATAGTATGAGTTCTGATCTGAAGTAATCAGAAGTCATCACCTTTACTCCCCCTTAAATTAGGCATCTGAAATATGTTAGTTAAAACAGGATAGAGATTAGACACTCCCTTTTAAATTGTAGACCATCATATCAGAAAAATCTATCAGTGAAAAAGTATAGTATAGAGACCAGATCAATTCTCTTGGGATGTAGACCATCATATCCATCGGATGCAAAAAGAGTATACTCCCCCTTGAAGGTTGAAATCTTCATTTGAGTGTTAGAGTAATATCTCTTAATATCACAGGAGTAAGGTCCTTTGATCGCTGAGGTCCGAGTCCTAAACTGTTGTGTTTAGAAGTCAAACTCTGTTGAAGAACGAGTCCTAAGTTGATGTACTTAGAAGCCATTGTCTTTCAACTTTGAAGTCCGGGTTTTGAACTGCTATGTTCAAAAGCCTTGGTTCTCTTACTCCCCCTTGACTTGAGGTGCCTGCAACACAGAATCAGTTTTCTTCTTTGGTACCCACTAGTATTTGGGTCCAGAAATGTTAGTTGCAGTTCGTGTGGGGGATATAGAGTAAGAACCATACCAGAAATGATCACTGGTCTTGTGGATATGATCATGTGTATAACAGTAAGAACAATAATATTTCTTACCTGAAAACCTGAGTAATTGATCTCTTGAGTATATATGGTCAGGTTTACCTTTATGCTCTTTGTTCTTCTTTGCTTTATGTACATGTACACATGATGTGTTTCCTTTCAGCTCATCTTCCTTGAGTGATCTCTTTTTCCAGATCATTTCCTCTTTTTTGTAACTTCTTCTTCTCGGATATGTACCTGAACCATCTAGATATCGATAATAGAAAATGTTAGATCTACGAATCTGATCAAAAGATTTAACTGACCTTTGTGAAGAGAAAGATTTCTGATTTGAACTTGAAGCAGTCTTTTCAAGCTCTTTGATCTTTGAAGCAAATTTGTCTCTTTCTTGAACAAGCAGGTCAATTTTCTTCGTGAACTCAGACTTCGTTTTCTGCTCTTTCAGTGCATTAGCAGATAGTTCAGATAACTTGGAAGTCAGCCTTTTGATTTCAGTCTCAAAGATGGATCGTTCTTCTTCAAATCCTTTCTCTGAATCATTTCTTTGGCCGGATAGTTCCATGAAAAATCCCACATTCGTCTGTTCAATGACCTTCTTTTCTTGAGCAAACTTCTCTCTTTCCAAAATAAGTACTTTCTCAAAATCGGAAACTTGTTGAGAAAGTTTAATGCATTTAAGATTAACTGACTTCTTCTCTTCAAAACACTTTTTAGAGAAATCTGAGAACTTCTTTGAAAATTTTTTCTTTTCATTTTCAAAATTAGCTTTATTTTCAGCAAGCTGTTTTTCAAAATCAGATAAATTCTTTCTAAGCTCTGCATTTTCAGATTCCAATCCCTTTATCTTCTCATCATTCAGCCCAGAAGATCTTTTTCAGAAGATCTCCATTGATAGTCTTTAAAGCACTGATTTCTTCTTTCAGTATGATAATTTCAGCAAAATACTCTTTTGACTTTTGTAAGTAAAAGTCAACTTCATATCCCATATTAACTTTCTCTAATTCCAGCTTTCTATTCTTCTCTTCAAGATCTGTAAAACTGATTAATGAGTAATCAGCCTGATATGAAGGATCGTTCCAAACTGTATATCAGAAAATCAAAAATCAGATTAAATTGAAATCTTTCGTAAAAGTTAAAATTTGAACACTTGTTATGGCGCAAAGTTGAGTTTTGCGTGAACTGTGTATGGCGCAAAGGTAGCTTCTCGTGATCAGCGTGAGACGTAAAGTAAGGTTCTCGTGAACCACAAGTAGCGCAAAGTAGGATTTGCGTGAACTCCTAAAGACGCAAAGTGGGATTTGCGTGACCCACTGAAGATGCAAATGTGACTTTGCGTGAGTGCCTTGAAGCGTAAAGTGAAGTTCTCGTGATCCGCGTATGGCGCAAAGTAGATTTGCGTGAGCCTTTGCTTTGCGTGAATAGCTAGATAAGCAAACAAGACTTTTCGTGATAAGTGCAAGACGCAAAGTAGATTTGCGTGAGCCGAAGGATGCGCAAACTTTGCTTTGCGTGATAAGCTGAAGACGCAAATTGTAATTCTCCTTAAAGCCCGGATAAGCTCGCGTAAATGTCTATGAACTCGCGCAAATCGAAGATGAACTCGCGCAAATCGTGTTCTTGGCTCTTTCTATCTCAAATCGATCCAAATCTGCAAATTTGTTCTCAAAAACTGATCAGAATCATCGAAAAACAATACTAAACACAAATTTACTATCAATTTTCAATTAAAACCAACAATTCACACATTTCCGTTCAAAAACAGTGTTCGAGTAAATATTTCAAGAAAAGTTCAAAAATCGAAAATTGAGATCGAATTTGTTCGTATTTTGAGATGTAATCACTACAAGAATCAATCCTACACACAAATCGAATCCAATGATTCCATTTTCTTGTACCAAAAACGATTTTTCACACAAAATTCGGATGAACAGTGAAAAACATGAGTTCTTGAAAATTTTCAGAAAAACTCAATTTCTCGATCTCAAGAACCAGATTTCAAATCAAATCTTTGATCAAATCTTTTCTGAAAAGTTTGGTTCTGCTCTGATACCAATTGTTAATGATAATTTCCCAATCTATCAAGCAATTCTCAAGATTAAACATTAAAGTCTAGAGAGAGAAAGTGTAGAGAGAGAAAGTAAATCTTGAACTAGTCACAAGTCTGAATGATTTACAATACGTGCTTACAATCTTAGTTACAAAAACTAAAGCCAAAACCCTATTTATACCACAACACTAAACAAAGCTTAATCACTAAGTAAACTAAACACCCTTTGACTAACTATTACAATGACAATGTTGACTTTTACATCTTTGACTTTCCTATTAAATCTTGTATACAATATTTAAACTTAACACGAATAATCGTCCACAATAACTAAAACATATTTCTTGCCGCTTATGCTTTGTGTTCTCATAGGACCACAGAGATCCATGTGAAGCAATTCCAGTGGAAAACTTGTACTATGTTTAGGCTTTGGCTTGTGTGCGGCTCTCTTCATCTTTCCTTTCTCACATGCTGCAAAAAGGTGTTCTTTCTCGTATTTTAGCTCAGGAAGTCCTTTGACTAGCTTTCCCGTGACCAGTTTATTGATGTAGCGAAAATTCAGGTGAGAAATCCTTCGATGCCATAACCAGATTTGTTGCAGCGAGGCTTTTGACAGTAGACAAACCTGATTGTCAGTCTGGACTTTTGACAGATTAATGGTGTAGAGGTTAGACTTTCACGTTACGACCAAGAGTTCCTTACCATCTTCAGTGCGAACAAAACACCTCTTGGCCTTGAAATTTACCTCTAGATCTTTGTCGCAGAACTGGCCAATATTAAAAAAGTTATGCCCTAATCCTTCCACGTAACTGACCTTCATAATCGTCACATTATCTTGAATCACATCACCATAGCCTAGAATCGGTGAAAACTGATCGTTGCCAAAACGTACATTCCTGCAGAATTTCTCTGTATAATTAGACAATAAATCCTTTTGCCCAGTCATATGTTTGTAACACCCGCTATCCAAGTACCACATATGATGGGTCTGCATAAGAGAAATCAGGGAATAACAACTTTAGGTACCCATTTAAAAGTGGGTCCTATTAGATTAGCACAAGATTTTGGTATCCATTTATATATGGATACTCTGAACTTTTGAAAAACGTTTGAAACATATGGCTTAGAAGAATAAACATGATAAGTACCAAACCAATCATCAGAATATCGGTGAGAAACAAAACCATTCCGTCTATAAGAAGATGACTTAGTAGTAGACCGAGATAATTGGAGTAATTGCTTTATTGTATATCTCTTGTAAGAAGTTACAAGGTATTGATTATTCAAAGCAACATTACCAACTACATCAGAATTACTACTTGTAAATCTATTGCAATCCAAATCAGGACATGATTCTGCACTCTAATCTATCTTCTGTTTTGGTTGTCATTCAGTTCGACCTTCAGACCTTTTCTTTCTTAAATCTGAAACAAAAGATTTAGATTTATTAGGAAAATCATATTTTTGAGAATGTCTTTTGTTAAGCTTACCAGTGTTCTTCCATTTCTGTGAGCGCTGTTTCTTTTGATTCTTACCTTTTGCATAGTAATCAATACTCACGGAAACTGATTCACCAAGCTCAGTCGATGATTCACCAATTTCATACACACTTGGTAAAGCTTGACCATTTATAACAAAAGTAGAATGATCTGGAAGTTTAGCATTAAAGTCAAACATATCAATCTCATCAAAACACCCCCATCATCAGAATTTAAAAAATCATATGCAGATGGAAATAAGTCATCAAGATCAACTTCAGAGGTTTGAGGTGCTTTAGAAGATTTAAAACACTTTTGAGATTCAACATTTAAAACTCTGTTCTTTACAACAGTTGAAATTACATTTCGTTCGATATCAGCCAATATTCTTTCATCAGATAAAAGATTTTCAAGCTTGATTATTTTGCTTTCTAAAATAAGTGGAGGAACATAAATTTTAGATTTTAAAGGTTTTGCCTCCAACTCTTTTATCGAATAGCTTTCAAAATAATCATTTGAAAGAGATTTTGGCTGTTCGGAAATATAACTATCATTCAGCTTTTGATAGCAGAATGGTAGTTGCATTTTCTTTAAATTCTTTCTTTTCTCATCCCGTTAGGACTGAAAGTCTTGTGCGTTGAAAGTTGATTAAACCATTTCTAAGGGTTTATATTGTAATTGTTTGATAGTTATTTGGTAATGGGCCTTAAGCCCATTAGGCCTTGTGCGTCTCATATTTAAGGCGTATGTTTAGTTCATTATTAAGGTTAGAAGATTCAATAGATGAATCATAAGACATTATTATTCAGTTTAGAAGTTTTAGAAGTTTAGTCTCATTATTCATAATTCTCTAGTCAATAGGTTTACATTTACTGATCAGATATTCTCACTGTAAACCTAAACTTTTCATTGAATATTAATCATATGACTAGAGGTTGTGGCTACATTATTGTTTTTCATTGATATTATTATCTGTTGATTGCACTGTACTGGGATCTACAATTGGTATCAGAGCAAAGAGACTAAAGGTTTGATCCAAAAAAGGTTTGTCTAAAACCCTTTAATTGCTTATTTGATTCTAATCCTTGCTTAACAGTTTATCGATTGATCTGTGCTTCTTTCAATTTGATTTTATAAAATCTGTGTTGATTGAATTTTTTGTTTGAAATCGATTATTGTTTTTGGGTTTTAGTTCGGTCGAATTGATTTTTTTTCTGAAAAAATTTGTTTATCGATCTGGTTGTTTATAGTTTAAAGTGTGGTCGATTTTTTTTTCTGGAAAAACAGTTCATTCGGTCTACTGTTTGAAGCTTGGTCAAATGTGCTTTGTTTTGAAAAATCAAAGTTTTTATCGGTCTGAGATTTTATGTGTTTGTTTATCATTTTGCATAATTTCTTGAGGTTCTGGAAATTTTTTCTGGATTAAACTGGTATATGCTTAATTGATTGAATTTCTGGGCCGATTGTTCTTGAGATTCATCGAGTTTATTGGGCATTAATCTTATTTGCTATCGGTTCTGTGTTTATCGGTTCGATATCCTCTCGATCGACCTCATTGACCGATACTTTTTCGACCTATACTCGCCTTGACCGGTACTTTGTTCAAACTGCAATCAGAGGTCGACCGGTACTTTGCTTGACCAGTGCCCTCTCTTGACAGGTGCCTTGGCGACCGGTGGTTTGTTAACCGGTCTTGTGACTCGACCGGTACCCCGTTTCGACCGGTACCTTGTCTCAACCGGTGATTTGTTGACCGGTACATTGTCTTGACTGGTATCCTTCTGTGACCGAGACTCTGCCTTGACCGATACCTAGACTCGACCGATACTAGCGACCGGTACCCTGTTGACCGGTACCTTTTGTTGACCGGACCACTGCTTCGACCAAACCTCTGTTCGACCGGGACCCTGCTCGACCGGGTTCTTGCTCGACCGGGTTTTTGCTCGACCGGGTTTTTGCTCGACCGGGTCCTTGCCCTTTTTATATATATATTATTTTTGGATCATCCTGCTTGTCTCACGATCGTTACAATGCAAGATTAAAGTCTTAACCGGTTCAAGTTTCATCTATTGTCAAGTTCTTCAAAAGCTTGAATTAGATAAGTCAAGATGGGATATTATGCTGAAGTTCAAAAGCTTAAATTAGAGAACAAAAATCTTGAATTATCTGTTGCTTTCTACTTAAAGAGATTAGAACAATATTATGATGAAAACAACATTCAGAAAGAAGAAGCTAGTGCATTAAAGACAATTAATGAAGATCTTCTGAAAAAGACTTCTGGGCAGAATAATGAGAAAATACTGAGTTTGGAAACTGAGAACACAGAGTTGACAAGAAAAATCTTTAACTTGGAAGATCATATTATCCAAATCCAGAAAGCATCCGTTGAAAGTTATGAGGTAAAGATTAAGAGTCTAAAGGATGCTAATACTGAGCTTCAAAAGAAAATATCTGATTTGGAGCAAAAACATGCTAAAGATATGTCAGGATCTAATTCTTAACAAGAATAAAATCTCAGAAACAATATCAAAGAAGTTGCGGAATAACACTTTGATATTCAATAAAACAGTAAACAAACAGTATATGATAAACACTTTGCAAACTTGTATTAAAATCACAAGATTACACACTCAACCTCAATCTTGAAGAACAAGCTCTTTCAAGACGAATTCTACTTCTCTAGAATTAGGAACTACGCCTTGAGGTTGATTCTCTCTAGAACTAAAACTTTAGAATTAAATCTGTAAAACTATATCTAAACCATTCTGTCAAATCTATACATATACTGAACAAAAAGATAATTACAAATAAATAAAATATCTTCAGTATATCTTCCATGAATATCTTCAGAATATCCTTGTTTATCTTTAATCACGATCATTATCTTCACATTACCTTATAAGCAGCATTAAGTCTTGGCAGCATTAACTACTAAGCAGCACTAACCACTAGCAGTACTAACTAGCTAAGCAGTACTAACTTTGTTCAAGCAACACTAACTGTGACTAGTAGTATTACTTCTACTAGCAGTAGTAATACTCAGCAGTATTAACTTTGAAATCTTCTAGCAGTAGTAAATCTCAACCAGCAGCATTAATCACTTGAGTTATTCTTTAGTTCCCAACAATCTCCCCCTAACTTGACTTTTAGGAAGAGAAGTCAAGTTCTTCAGATCTGATCTTCAAGATGCACCCAAAACTCCATTATGGCCTAAATTCCAGTATTTGCATCCAACCCTAAACTCTGATTTATTGTTCTTTGGATCAAATATTTAGCCATTTCTGAATTTGGAACACATCCTAGCTTCTTCTTCAGCATGGCATGAAGCTTTAATCTGCTATGGTTGTACACTCTATCCACTAGAAAGTATTCAGTGTGATTCAAATCCAAAGTCACTGCATATACTCCACTAATTTCATATAGAGTCCAATTGCTAACAGATTTGAACACATTCCTGATCACATGCTCTACTTCATCAGGCTTGAACATCATACACAGATACTCCATCACTAGTTTTGTAATTGAAATTTCTGGAGCTTTCAGTATATCTGCATACAACTTCATTCCTATCTCAAACATTTCTTCAATATCAGACCTAGAGCATGTTCTGAAAATCTTAGCCCAAGTGTTGAATACCTCATGCTTATCATCCTTCCTCTTGAGCCTAATGTACTCCTTTCCATCCACTGCCAGTGTATCCCAGTGAATCACTTCAGGAGGCTTTATACCAACAGGTTCTGCTGAAATTGGTTCAGGAACTTTGTTCATCACTACCATGTACATCTTTAAATCATCAGTACTTGAAGATTCCTTCTTTTCAGATGACTCAGGTGCCCCTTCTTCTTCAGCAACCTTCTTATCCTCTTCTTCAGCTATTCTAGGCTTCTTGGTTAACTTTCTCCTTGCCATCATCTTGGTTCTCTTTAAAGTCCTTAGACTTTCACTCAGAGTGGCTTCTTTCTTTGATGGTGTTTCCTGCTCATCTGGAAAGGGCTTTTGTATCAGAAAGTCATTACTTTCTTTCATCCTCTTCTCCATCTCCACCCTTGCAGTTTCATTCCCCTGAAGCTTTAACATCTCTGAATTATACAACTCTTTAATCTTCTCAAAAGACATATTGGAGAACATCTCCTTTCTGACTCCTACAACACCTTTGAGAAATATACTCATCTTGTTTCTCTCTTGGGTACCTAGGAATGTCTTTGAGGGTTTTCTCTTCTTTGCAGCTGTTTTTACTACCACTGATTTCTTCAGAATTTCAGCTTTCTTCTGTACAATTTCAGTTGCCAGGCTTTGTTGATAGGCTTCATTTAGTTCAGCAGCTAGAGCCTTTGCCATCTCCCTGTCCTTTTCAACCTGAACTCTTTCTTCCTTTTCAATGTCATCCTGCATCTTCCTGGCTAAGGCTTCATCTGATTCAACCAATCTTTGCTTTTTGACTGGTTGATCAGATTCCACCATCTTTGCCTTTTCCTTTGTCTTTGTTCATTGCCTTCTTACTGTTATCTTTCTTGATCACTTCACCTTGTTCTTTGATGATTATTCCTTTGGTCTTTGAAGTGACCTTGGGAGTATCATTCTTGGCTTTAAGTAAGGTTTCTGCAATCTCAAGATCTGTTAATACTTCTTTCACTGTTTCTGCTGCTTTACTTGAACTAGCAGTATTAATGGTTTCTACTGCTTGCTCTGTTGTTACTACTGCTTCTTGTGTTTCTATTTGCACTGATTCTTTTTTCTGTTTTTGCTTCCTGCTCCCCCTCAACATCAAATTTCTCCCCCTCACCATCATATTTCATCCCATCAAGCTCCCTCTTTTCTGTAGCTTCTTCCATGTTGATCTCCCCCTTTTTGGGAGCATCATTCTCAGACTTCCTTCTCCTTAGCACAAATTGTCTCTTCTTCTTTTTCTGTACTAGCTTCATCACCAATTTCTTGAGTTTGGTAATCTGCACTTGTTGGGACAAGATTACCAATTTCATTTCTTCAATTTCTTTCCCTTGTTTGAGAACATCTAGGTTGATGTTGCCCATTGTTTCCATCAATTCATAGTAAGAATATCTGTCCTCACCCTCTCCAGAAGTGTTACCTTCTTTTGAAGGATCATTGGATCTTTTGGTAGTGGAAGTCTTCTGCCTAGCAGAAGCACTGTCCACCCCCTTGGTTTCTTGGCACCAGGGACCTTTGAATGATTGCTCATTCAAAGTTGCCATGGGGGATGTCTTATTTATGTTACCACTGTCCTTCTCTGTGCTAGCAGAAGTAGTGGCAGCCTCAGTACCCATATGCTCAACCTCCTCCTCAGAGAGCACCTCCTTGGGGTTGGGAGACACCCCTGTGGTTTCCCTATGGATATTCTCTAAGGGAGAATTCTCCCTTAGAGGGCTAGTAGGCTTAGTGGTTGTTGGTACAAGAAGGGAAGGAGCCTTCTTTACCTGTTTCCTTTTGTAAGTATGGGTGATTGGTGAAGTTGGTTTTTCAAGAAGAGACTGGGGAATTGATTTAGAGTGGGAAGGTTGGGATTGGCTAGCAGTGGGTTGGTCTAATGGGGGCCTTGACCCTGCTGCCATACCTTCATCAGTTTGGGACACCACCATCATTGTAGAGAACAATGGGGTGTCAACTCCTTCCGATTCCAGAGGGGATCTTTTCATATTTGAAAAGATCTTACCTTTGGGAATTTTGGGTACATATACCCCATCAAAATGAGGTATATCCGTCAATTCATGGTTAATAACTTCTTGGACAAACCTGGGGTACATATAAAAGCTCTTTTTACTTCCCAGGTTTGAGACAAGATCAGTAAAAATCATTTGTGAAAAATTATACTTTCTGGCAGTGGCTAAGCATACCAAAGCATAAGCAATGGTGCTACTGAACTCACTCCATCCAGTAGTCTTTTTGGATATACAGTGCATGAGGATATGGACAAAGAAACGCCATTGGGGTGAAAATTTGGCTTTTGAGAACTTGAACACCCCCAATGGGCCTCCATACCCCATTCTTGTAAGAGTAGAAAACAGTTCATCATTAGAGATAGAAGTTATACCAGAGACATCGTCTAGACGTAGACTGATGCGAAGTACCTCTTCAGTAACTGTCAAGGGTTTGTCACACACCCTTGTTTTGATCATTTGCGCACCATTCTGAGTAACAATGGTGGCATTTGCCCAGAATTGCCGCTGATGCTCTATGAAGATGGTAGGAGATAGAGTGAGAGCATGGGTAATATGGCTTGACTTCAGAAAGTCGACTATCTGGTGAAAACCTTCAGCTTGTTTTGGCTTTTGGAGCATCGCTATTTCATTGTGTTCGTCTATGAACGCCATGGATGCCATTGACCTTGAAGATTCTTGCCTGAAAACTTTGAACTTGAGAGAGAAAGGGTTTAGAGCGCAAGTGAACAGTATGCAAAGAGTCGTTATGAGCTTTTAGGCGGGCAAAAAGTATTTATAGTATGCGGGACATAAGCAGTATTAACGTAGAGCAGTATTAACCAATAGCAGTATTAACTGAAAGCAGTATTAACTGAAAGCAGTATAAACTACTAGCAGTATTAACTGAAAGCAGTAGTAACCAATAGCAGTATTAACTGAAAGCAGTATTAACTAAAAGCAGTATTAACCAATAGCAGTATTAACTGAAAGCAGTATTAACTGAAAGCAGTATTAACTGAAAGCAGTAGTAACTGAAAGCAGTATTAACCAATAGCAGTATTAACTGAAAGCAGTAGTAACTACTAGCAGTATTAACTAAAAGCAGTATTAACCAATAGCAGTATTAACTGAAAGCAGTATTAACTGAAAGCAGTATTAACTGAAAGCAGTATTAACCAATAGCAGTATTAACTGAAAGCAGTAGTAACTGAAAGCAGTATTAACCAATAGCAGTATTAACTGAAAGCAGTAGTAACTACTAGCAGTATTAACTAAAAGCAGTATTAACCAATAGCAGTATTAACTGAAAGCAGTATTAACTGAAAGCAGTATTAATAATACACTGGCAGTATTGATAATACACTGGCAGTATTAATAATGCACTGGCAGTATTAATAATGCACTGGCAGTATTAATAATGCACTGGCAGTATTAATAATGCACTGGCAGTATTAATAATACTTACTCTTTTCAACTTATGATGAACTGAGGACTGCTATGAAGTCCCTGAAAAGAAAGATTAGGACCACCAAGAATACATAATATACAGGTATTGAACCACTTTTTGAGAAGGAGTTTATTCAGAGTTGATCATTCCCACACTTGTTACCAAGAAAGTGAATCTACCCACATCAAAGGCTTTGGTGAATAGATCAGCAAACTGGTTGTCAGTATGAACCTTTACAACTTGAATAAGTTTCTTTTCATTACAGTCTCTTATGAAGTGATACCTGATTTTCAATGTGCTTTGTTTTTGAGTGCTTGACAGGATTATTCACAATGCTAATAGCACTGCTGTTATCAATAAAAATTGGAGTGTGTAGAAAGGTTACCCCATAGTCCAACATTTGATTTTGAATCCATAAGACTTGAGAACAGCAACTTGCAGCTGCTATGTACTCTGCCTCTGTTGTAGATGTGGACACTGTGGTTTGTTTCTTGCACTGCCAAGACACTAGTCTTGTACCCAAAAACTGACATCCTCCAGAAGTAGATTTTCTGTCCAAGTTTGCTCCACCTAGATCACTATCTGAGTATGCAAGTAGGTCAAAGGATGAGTCATGAGGATACCAAAGTCCCAATCTGGGTTGCCCTTTGAGATATCTGAATATCCTCTTTACAGCTTGATAGTGAGTTTGCTTTGGCCTAACTTGGAATCTTGCACATACACAGACTGGAAACATTATATCTGGCCTAGAGGTTGTAAGATACATGAGAGAGCCAATCATGGATCTATAATGATGAACATCCATATCCTCCCCCTCAAGATCTGCTGTTATCTTCTTGTGTGTCTCCATAGGTGTGCTGGCAGGTTTTGAATCTGAGAAACCAAACTTGGTTAGAATGTCCTGCACATACTTGGACTGACAGATAAAGATTCCATCTGACTTCTGTTGAACTTGGAGTCCAAGAAAAAAGGTAAGTTCCCCCATGGAACTCATTTTGAACCTTTGATGCATTAGTTCCTCAAACTCCTTGCACATGTTGTCTCTTGTGGATCCAAAAATGATATCATCAACATAGATTTGGACCAGCAAGATATCCTTCTTCTTTCTTTTGATAAATAGAGTCTTATCAATGACTCCTCTTTCAAAACCATATTCCAAGAGATACGATGACAGAGTGTCATACCATGCTCTTGGAGCTTGATGCAATCCATAAAGTGCTTTCTTCAATTTGTATACCCTGTCTGGATAGCTTGGGTTTTCAAACCCTGGTGGTTGACAGACATATACTTCTTCTTCAATTGAGCCATAAAGAAATGCACTTTTCACATCCATTTGATAGACTTTGAATTTCATATAAGAAGCATAAGCCAGGAATAATCTAATTGCTTCTATCCTGGCCACAGGTGCAAATACTTCATCATAGTCTATTCCCTCTTCTTGTGTATACCCTTGAGCCACCAGCCTTGCTTTATTCCTTATCACAATACCTCTTTCATCTCTCTTATTCCTGAAGACCCATTTTGTTCCTATTGCTCTTTGGCCTTTAGGAAGGTCTACCAGATCCCAAACATCTTGCAGCTTGAATTGCAGTAGCTCTTCTTGCATTGCTTCTATCCAACTGGATTCTTTCATAGCATCATGTGCCTTCTTAGGCTCAAGCTGGGATAAAAAGCAAGAAAGCACTGTATGCTGTGGATCTTTCAATTCTTGTAGCCTGCTTTGATTTCTAGTCATCATAGGAGAGGATATATCTCCTATTACTAGTTGTGGAGGATGATGCTTTTGAATTCTGGTGTGATGATTAGGTTCTTCATTAAGTATCACCTCTAGATTTGAGTCATTCAACTCAACTGAGGTGTTTTCAGCAGCTACTTCTGATTCCTTATTGACTTGAGTCTCCTTATCTCTACTTTCTTCTTCACTCTGACTTGGTTCAGTAGATGGTTCCTTTTCACAGTCTTTAACAGGATCCACTGTGGGTATGGGAAAGATCACAGATTGAGATAAACTGTCTTGAACTTGTGTAATTCCTGATCCTCCACTCCCTAATCCTGCATAATCATCACTACTGACACCAAAAGAGTTAGTTAGTGAATCAATGTCAAATAGCCACTGAGGACCAGACCCAATTGGATTTGGTGTGTTCTCATTGCATTTGACATTGTCACTTTCTTCAATTATTCTAGAAGAAGAGTTAAAGACTCTGTAAGCCTTACTCTGAGATGAGTAACCAACAAGAAATCCATCATCTGCTTTGCTATCAAACTTACCTAAGTGAGATTTGGTATTGAGAATAGTACAAGGACACCCAAAAGGTTTGAAAATCCAATAAATGGTTTTCTTTTATTTAAAAGCTCATATGGAGTCTTGTTCTTTGGCTTGACTACTAGAACTCTGTTTTGGACATAACAAGCAGTATTAACTGCTTCAGCCCAGAAGGTAATTGGCAATTTTGAATCAGCCAACAGAGATCTAGCAGCCTCTATTAGTGTCCTATTTCTCCTCTCAGCAACTCCATTCTGTTGAGGAGTCCTAGGGGCAGTATATTGTCTCTCAATACCTTTCTCTTCACAAAAGGTGTTTAGATCAAGATTTTTAAATTCAGTCCCATTATCTGATCTAATGACTTTTACTTTTTGATTAGTTTGGTTTTCAATTCTTAGAATAAAGGATTTGATCAGTCCACTTGTCTCATCCTTAGTCCTTAGAAAATATACCCAAGTAAATCTGGAGTAATCATCAATAATAACTAAGCAGTAAGATTTCTTGCCTATACTCATAACATTTGTAGGACCAAACAGATCCATATGCAGTAATTAGAGACAAGAAGAAATAGAATTTAACTCTTTGGTCTTATGAGAAGTTTTGTGCTGTTTGCCTTTAAGACAAGCAACACAATGATCATCACATGAAAAAACTTTTGAAGGTAAACCTCTTACAAGGTTGTTTTTAACAAGTTTGTTCATAGTCTTGAAATTCATGTGACACATCCTTCTGTGCCAAAGAGAGGATTCATCCACAGAAGCTTTTGAAACAAGACAGTTCAGAGATGAATCATTATCAACATTGTCCATATCTAGACAATAGACATTGTCCTTTCTTGGAGTTCTAAGTAGTATCATGCTGTCATCAACTACCTTGAACCCTGGAGCAAGGATCATACACTCTATGTTAGTAAATAATATGCTATGTTGTTTGTCACAAACCTGTGATACACTTAACAGGTTGTACTTCAATTGATCAACATAGTAGACATCCTCAAATGTCATCTTACCTTTTGTGACATTACCTTTGCCACTTATTTTACCTCCAGTAAGATTATCTCCAAATGCAACATGTCCTCCATTGATATGCTTGAAATCATGAAGACATGACATGTTGCCTGTCATGTGCCTAGAGCAACCACTATCAACATGCCAAATGCTCTTTCCCTTGAGCTGTTGGTTGCCCTGCACATTAGATAAATCAGTTAGTTTGAATTAGGAACCCAAGCCAAAGTGGTCTTGGGTACCCCTTTCTCATCAAAATACTTGCATTCTTTCTTGACAAGATTTTTAAACTTTGACTCCTCATTTCTAGAGTACTTTGTCACAATGATAGGCTTGGAAACACATTTGCTAGAAGTAGTACTGGTTTTAGAAGTACTAACTGCATTAGCAGCACTTGCGTGCTTAGCAGTACTAACCTTATTAGAAGTAGTAACTGTTTTAGCAGCAGTAACTATGTTAGCAGTATTCATCTTTGAGGAAGTACTAACAGTATTAGCAGCATTAAAATTTTTAGCAGTACTAACACTGGTAGCAGCAGTAATGCTTCTAGCAGCACTATCTCTGTCAGCAACACTAACAGTTTTAGTGCTTTTAGGCACCCACATTTTAATACTTTCATTCAAAACCTTTTTCTTCATGGGGCCTTTGTTTTCAACAGGTTTCTTCACCACATGTTTCTTTCCAGCCTTCCTATAACCAGCAGGTTTTTGCACAATTCTTTGAAAGTTCATCTGTTGGTTAATAGGATTAAAGTAACAGTACTTAGCCAAATGGTTTAACTTTCCACATATGAAACAAGGCTTTGGTCTATTGATTTTACTTAGATCAATGCCTTGTTTTTGTGCCCATTGATTGTTCCAGTTTCTTTGATTTCCCCTTGGTTTATCATGCTTTTGAGGCTTAGAAGTATTGCATGCACACTGCTTGCAAGGGATAGGGTTCACAACAGTGGCCTGCTTATAATAAACCTTCTTGTTCTTTCCCTCAGTCTTCTCTATCTCATTGGACTTGATCCATTGCTTTCCACATCCCTCATTGGTGATTATGTAGTTTTCTATAGGAATCTCACCACTCACAGTGTTGATGCAATTTTGAGAACAAAGATTGGAAGTTACCTCTGTTGGAAGATCAGACACCTCTGCCATTAGAGCTTGGTTCTGGATGGCCTCTTCAGCTTGATCACTCCAATCAAACCCCATGCCTTGTTGAGAGACAAGGGCTTGTGCAGAGTTTCTGTTATTGTTAAAGCTTCCAGCTTGAGCTTGTTGGTGATTATTGTTTTGAGGCATTCCACTTCTGCATTCTCTAGCAAAGTGTCCCTTCTGATGGCATTTATAGCATTCCACCTTTGACTTGTCAAAACCTGCTCCATCTTCTCTTCTTTGTGAGAAGTTGTTCCTTCCAGTTCTTTTGATGAACTTCTTAACTCTCATAGAGAGCATGGCCATCTGCCATTTAATGTCCATCTCTTCAAGATCATCTGGATGGAGTTGTTCCAAGTCATCATTAATAAGAGAAGAGTTTCCATGACTTGCTAGAAAGGCTTCAAATACAATTTCAGTGCCTTTCTCTTGAGGTGCTCCATTGGCAGCACTAACTGATTCAGGGATGGAAGTAGAATCAGTTGATGCTGAAAGGAGTGCAGCATTGTGAACATACCCAGAAGGCCTCTTCTTAGCCTCTACCTCAGATTCAAAAACTCTTAGATCATTATATAGATCATCAAGTTCCTTTTCTTCCAGTTGATCATTCTGTCTGAAAGACACAGTATACATGGTCCATTCATCACTCAGGGACCTTAGAAACTTTCTGTTCAGATCATCTTGATCAATTTGTACTCCCACTGTAGCAAGTTCACCAATAAGTTTATTGAACCTGTCAAAAGTTTGAGTCATGGACTCATTCTTGGTTGACATAAAGTTCTCATATTGTTGCTTTAGAATGGCTTTCTGATTTCTCTTGGTACTTTTGGTACCTGTGAATCTCTTCTCTAGAGCATTCTAGAGCATCTCTGCATCAGTGCAGTTGCAGAACTGATGTTGATATTCATTGGGAATGGCCAAGAGCAAAGTGCTCAAGGCTTTCATCTCTGTCTGTCTAACCTTTCTTTCTGCATCAGTTTTTGGTGGAGTTCTCTTTCCATCTGCACCAATCTTACCTGCTTCAGAAGGACCATTTTCTATGATATCCCACATAGAATAGTCAGTGAGGAGAATGTATTGCTTGATTCTGATCTTCCACATATCGAATTCATTGGGTCTGAGCATTGGTACCTTTGAAACCAGAGTACTGTTTGATTCTACAAAATTTTCCATGATGAGTGAAAAGATGTTTCTGAGAAAACAGGCTCTGATACCACTTGTCAGGATCTAATTCTTAACAAGAATAAAATCTCAGAAACAATATCAAAGAAGTTGCGGAATAACACTTTGATATTCAATAAAACAGTAAACAAACAGTATATGATAAACACTTTGCAAACTTGTATTAAAATCACAAGATTACACACTCAACCTCAATCTTGAAGAACAAGCTCTTTCAAGACGAATTCTACTTCTCTAGAATTAGGAACTACGCCTTGAGGTTGATTCTCTCTAGAACTAAAACTTTAGAATTAAATCTGTAAAACTATATCTAAACCATTCTGTCAAATCTATACATATACTGAACAAAAAGATAATTACAAATAAATAAAATATCTTCAGTATATCTTCCATGAATATCTTCAGAATATCCTTGTTTATCTTTAATCACGATCATTATCTTCACATTACCTTATAAGCAGCATTAAGTCTTGGCAGCATTAACTACTAAGCAGCACTAACCACTAGCAGTACTAACTAGCTAAGCAGTACTAACTTTGTTCAAGCAGCACTAACTGTGACTAGCAGTATTACTTCTACTAGCAGTAGTAATACTCAGCAGTATTAACTTTGAAATCTTCTAGCAGTAGTAAATCTCAACCAGCAGCATTAATCACTTGAGTTATTCTTCAGTTCCCAACAAGATAAATCCGAATTTGAGAAATCTTTTGCAAAGAAGTTCTCAGATTTTTCAAGAAAATGTGTTGATGAGAAGAAAGCAATTGAGCTGAAATGTATCAAGCTCTCTTAGAAAGTTTCTGATTTTGAGAAAGTAATAATCTTGGAAAGAGAAAAGTTTGTCAAGGAGAAGAAGGAAATTGTACAGAAGAACGTTGTATTCTTTAAAGAAATATCCGGCCAAAGAAAGGATGATGAGGAGGGATTTGAAGAAGAAAGAAGCGTTTTTGAGGCTGAGATCAAAAAGCTTACTGAGAAGCTATCTGAACTATCTGAAAGTGTGCTGAAAGAGAAGAAAACGAATTCTGAATGTGAGACGAAGATTGACCTCCTTGTCAAAGAGAGAGACAGATTTGCGTCAAAGATTAAAGAGCTTGAAAAGTCAGCATCAAGCACAAATCAGAAAACTGTTTCTCCAAAAAGGTCATTTAAATCTTCTGATCAGATTCGTAGTACTAACCTTTTCTATGATAGAAATATAGATGGTTCAGGTACATATCGACGAAGAAGGAGATACAAGGAAGAGGAACTGGTCTGGAAGAAGAAACCAATTGAAGATGAGAAGAAAGATGGGAAGAAAGAGCTGAAAGGAAAGACATCATGTGTACATACACACAAAGCCAAAAAGAACAATGCGCGTAAAGGTAAACCTGATCATATCTACTCGAGAGATCAATTAATCAAGTTGTCAGGTAAGAAATACTATTGTTCTTGTTGTCGTACACATGATCTTATTCACAAGACTAGTGATCATTACTGGTATGGTTCTTATTCCATTACTCCCATTCGAACTGCAACTAACATTCATGGACCCAAATACCAGTGGGTACCAAATCCTAAAATTGATTCTGTGTTGCAGGGACCTACTGTCAAGGGGAAGTAGAAGAACTAAGGCTTCTAAGTAAATCAGCTTAGAACCCGTACTTCAACGAAGTTCGACTTCTGAACACTTCAGTTCAGGACTCGTTCTTAAATGCTTAAAAGACCTAAATCATTATATCATGGTTTGAGGGGGATCTTAAAGGTAAATATCTTATGATCTAGATCTCTGATTGTTTGGAAGAAGAACAACTTTCAAGCATGAAAAACGGTTTCTAAAATGTTCAAACCACTTCTAGTTCTCAAAAGATTTCATGAATTTGGAAGTGTGACTTTTAAATGTTTTTCAATTTTGAGCTTTCATGTTTAACTGATCGTGTGTTTCCAAAGATCAATACTTGCGTATTATCTTCTCTTTATACTGTAAAGTATTCATACACATCGGTTCTGTACTTCATTTGCATTTGTTATTACCATGTCTCATAACGAACCAATCTTTTGATGGTAATACCCTTGTTCGAAACTCATTGTTGTTGAGCATCAATCATCTTTTTCTAATCTTGTGCTTTCATTGCAAAATTGTTTATATTCGTTCATATAAACAAAATATCCAATTCTTTGATACCCTAACCATTTTATTTGATCTGATTGATACATTGTCAGATTCTCAAAACATTCTCTTGATTTCATTCATTCAATATCTTTGTTTTGAGAAATCTTCAAAGTTAAATTGCTCAAATATCATGAGCATGCATTTTGACAATGTTATCATACATTTTGTACTTAACTGTTCAGTTAAACTGTTGAGCAACTATTCTTTTTAGGACTTACATGGGATTTGTGTGAGAACTTAAATAGAACTTCCATGGATTCACATTAACCAGTGTTTCCTACTCCGGAAGTTATCCTTGAGTGATTGAGGGGTGAGGGGTCTTAAATCATAGAGTGGGGGAGATAACTCATCGGGTTGAGTTTTTCTCATTGTGCTGAGCGGTAAAATGTAAATGAGAGTTTGGTTAGAAGTGAGTTTTAATGATAAAAAGAAAGTGGGTGTGAGAACAGAGTTAAAAGAATATGAAAACTCTGCACCAACCACTTTCTAAGTCGGGCAGCCACATCTACTGATTGGTTCACATTCTTTGGTGACCATCATTGAAACAGGCAGTGAGCCCATGCCAACTCTTGACATAACCCCACCAGCCACTCATTTCTTTCCCGAAAAAGAAATGTTTCATTTTCATTGGGGACGCAACACATATGCTATCTAGTCTTCAATCGGAAGATTTAGATATTGAAAATGAAGGAAAGTTGCCCCACCTGCGCACCTCTTTCATGCACATTGAGTCCGTGTAATATCTGTTGCTGTCTCAACAGTTTACACATTTTTGAGTCTGAGAAAGCTAAGTAGCTTCAATCATTCTACACTTGCACGTACACACAAGGAATGAGTTTTCTTGTCATAACATTCATAGAAAATTCCTTTGTGTTTTTTTTTCGATGATTGAATGGAAGCCCTGGGGAGTGAATATCACAAAAGCTCCTTTCCAAAGCACATCCGTTGTACAAAGTGTCTTCGTGCTACTTACAGGCATACTAACTGTATCATTTGTTGATTCAGGTTCACAATTCCTATTATATCTGAATTTGAAAAGATTCGGATATATACATTTCATGAATTGACGGATACTCAGATCAAAGGGTGGAGAATGTCATAAAGGGGAGAAAAGGAGGAGATCAAAGAATGTGTTGAAATTGAAGAGTTTTGATGATCATGATGTTCACCATCATCAAAAAGGGGGAGAATTTTTACAAAATTCAATTTCAAAGTTATAAAATTTCAGAAAGTTCATGTTTTTCAAGATTGGTGAAAAGAAATCATTCCATAATGATTCAATTTCTGAATGAAGATGATTCGTGAAAGTTTGCTTTTCTGAAGACAGTGTATAGATCAAAGATATGAGTTCAATGCTGGTTCAATTTTCAAAGATGAAGATTTCAAAGATTGTATTTCTTCTATCCCGTATCTTGTGGTGTATGCTACAAGCCATTTCCTCCTATAAGCTGATTGAAACAAGTTATTAAGTTGAAAGCTTATTCAACTCGTGGTTCAAAGACAGATTCTTTGTTTTTTTAACTGAAGTTGCACTGTGGAATGTCAAGTAACTTGCACATTATCTTTCTTGTGTGCTGATCCGATGTGTTGAGTTTCTACAGTTGAAAGCTGCTTGATAGTGCGTTCAATCGAGGCTATTGTACATTGAATCTGGTTACAAAGTTGAACTATGAAGACCAAGAGATTTATTCAAGGGGGAGCTGGGAAAGATATGAAGACATGCAACACCAAAGTTCTTCAAAGATTCAAGAGGAAAAGAAGATCAAGGCCTGAAGTTTTCAAGTTGATAAATGCCTTATTCAACTTTAGGGGGAGATCGTTAGGACTGAAAGTCCTGTGCGTTGAAAGTTGATTAAAGCATTTCTAAGGGTTTATATTGTAATTGTTTGACAGTTATTTGGTAGTGGGCCTAAAGCCCATTAGGCCTTGTGCGTCTCATATTTAAGGCATATGTTTAGTTCATTATTCAGGTTAGAAGATTCATTAGATGAATCATAAGACATAATTATTCAGTTTAGAAGTTTTAGAAGTTTAGTCTCATTATTCATAATTCTCTAGTCAATAGGTTTACATTTACTGATCATATATTCTCTCTGTAAACCTAAACCTTTCATTAAATATTAATCATATGACTAGAGGTTGTGGCTACATTATTGTTCTTCATTGATATTATTATCTGTTGATTGCACTGTACTGCTACACATCCTCTTTAGCCTCAACCTCATCCGATGACTTGGTAACAAATTTGGGTTTTAAATGATGATATTTACCAGAAGCAAAAAGAAAATCAAAATTATACAATGCTGATTGTTTTCTGATGGTTTTCTTTAAGTAATGGGGGTTTTCATAACCGAGTCCCCATTTCTCTTTAAAATAAGCATCTTCATTAGGTGTGTTTAGAAAAATAGTTTGATTTGTTTGGCCTTGTGCATAAAGTTTGACTTCCAAACCATTTACCTTTTTCTCTAATGACTTGTTTTCTACCTATAAAATATGAGCTTTTAGAACACATTCTTGCTTTTCTAAATCAGACTTAGATAGTTTAGATACAAAATCAGAAATCTTACTTTCAAAACAATCTTTTTCTTGTTTAAGAATAGAAGCAGGTTTGTTTAGAGAATCAATCAGATCTTTGTTCCCAACAAGTTTCTTGTTAAGTTCAAAGATCTTTTGATTTTTCTTCACAACACTGTTCTTTTTACTTTTTCAGTTTAGATTGTAAGTCTTGAAGTTCGATCATCATAGCTTCCATTTTACTCATAAAATCAGATTCAGATAGATTTAGTACCTCATCAGTTGTCTCCTCATCAGTGTCATCATACTTGACTGTGTCACCCATCAAGCACATGTGTGTTGTCTCTTCTCTTTTTTCTTCATCTGAATAATCCGGCCAAAACTCATCTTCAGCCATCAATGCCTTGCCATCCTCTTGTTGCTTGGCCAAGAGCATCTTATTCTTATAGTATTATGAGTTTCTGACCTTGGGCTTTGGACAATCTTTGACGTAATGACCAGTCTTGCCACAGTTGTAGCATTTGATCATGTCATCATTCTTCTTTTCAGCCCCATAATCATTCAAATATTTCTTCTTCTCATCTGGCTTCTTTTCCACAAACCTCTTTTCCTCAAATCTTTTTCCTTCTATCCTTTCTCGATGCTCATTATTCTTTGAACCAGAAGAAGAGTACCTCTGAGAGTTTGACCCCGGTTTCTTGTAAAACTTTTTCTGAAAAGCACGGGTCAATAGCAACATAGCTTGCTTAAGGTTCTCCCCGTCATCACTGTCCGAATCAGAAGTAGAATCATCTGAGCTTGGGATAACAATCTTCTTCTTCTTTTTCTCTTTCTTCTCTTTTTCCTTCTACCAAAGCTATGGGATCAGCTGGTTTCTCAGTCTTTTTCTTCTCAACTCTTTTCTCTTCGACCTCCCCTTCATTCTGCCTTAGAGTTTCATAAACCTCATGAAGTGAGATATTGCTAAGGTCTTTCATCTGCTTCATTCTCTGTGTATGCTTTTTCCATTCAGGATGGAGAATGCTGAGGAACTTTACATTGTTTTCGATTTGCTTCTTCTTTACTTTGTTCTTTGACAGCTCGTTCAGAAGAAGAACAAATCTCTCGTATGTTTCCTCAAGGCTTTCATTTTCTTTTGCCTTGAATTCCTCGTAGCAGTTGATGCAGTTAGCCACTTTCATCTGATTCCCGACCTTAGATCCCATCATCATTTTTTGCAGTTGATCCCACATCTTCTTGGAATTTTCTTTGTAGTTGTCGATCTTTATATATATCTCATTTGGGATACTCTAAAGAAGAAGAGATCTGGCTTGTTTATCAGCTTTGAATATGATCTTTTGCTCGTCTATGTACTGTGCAAAGTCCTTAGGAACAGTCTTTGTCTTTCTGATTCTGTCCTCATCTCCATCCTCACTATCAGAAGAATCATCATCCGTTATCTCTATAGTAGGTGGAATCATAGGACCTTCAGTAATAGACAACAGAATATTTCCCCGTTTGCATGTCGGTCTACAAAGTCGAGAAATCTGTCCTTCCACTGTTCATATTATCCTTTGAATAGAACAGGAGGCTTTACATCCGTACCAATCGAAAGAACATCCTTTGATGTCATCCTGTTTAGAAAATATTCAATAAGAAACTTGAAACTGATCGTTAGTCCAATTTGAAATCACACAAAAATACAGAAATCTTGAAAGAAAAATCAGAAATGAAATTTCCAAAAATCTACAAGTCTAGAATTCGCAGATAAGAGTGATGAACACAAAATTTGTATGCTATAATTCCGCAAGCTTACAGAATTCGCACACTTCTTAAGCTTCATAACTTGCATGCAACTGAAATCAAGAATTAGCATAAACAGAATTCGTAAGCAACATAAAATTAGAATTCGCAAATATCTTTTCGCAAGATAGACACTCACGAATTCAACACTTAGAAAAAATTAAAACACTTTTCGTAAGAACTTTTCGCACAAACAAGATATGAGAATTCTTAAACAATTCGTACACCTCTGACTTGAGAATTCTTAAGAATTTGTATCTTAGTCTTATGCGAATTATAAGAATTCGTATAAGACTATATGCGAATTCTTGCCTTCAAAGAATTTTTCCTGAAAAACTTTTCGTAGACAAGTTTTGCGAATTCTTAGCTTTTCTCAAAACACACGAATGTGAATTCTATGCAATTTGCACTACAACCAACTGCAAATTCTAACCCTGTGAATTCTATCCTTGTGATTTTTCAAAAACAATAACTAAGCGAAATTCTCTATGAATCTGCGAAATGCAAGGGATGTGCGAGTTCTTTTTGCGAGTTCTTGAGAACTCTGCAAGTTCTTGAGATCTATGATGAAAAACTTCTCTGATTTGCTCAAAAAACCTTCTAACCTTTGAATCTCGATTTGTAACTTCACCAAAATAACCACTAACACATCTAGAAACAAATTCGACCAAGAACTTTCAATATAGAACACTAAAAAAAACAAATTGATATATAATAGTGCTTTTCGAACTTATGAAAACAAAACTCACAAAATCATCAAATTGGTGAAAATTACAGTGCAATTTTCTATAAAACCTATACAAGATTTATCTAGAACATGAATCGAACCTAATCTAATCCATAAATCTCACAAATTTGCACAAGAACTCAACATTCAATCAATACTCAGAACTCAATGCCGAACTTTATATTTTTCTTGATTTCGTATTGGATTTGCTCTGATACCAATTGATAATGTCTCTGATTCAAGTTCTTACTAATCAACACAAACAAAACAAGATGAATTTATATTTAATGTTTAACATGTTATTCAATTTCCAAATCTTAATTCGTACAAAAGACTTTTCTCTCTCTAACTTTCTCTCACTAAAGCTATGCGAATACTATCTCTGTTACACGAACTTCTAACTACACAATTAGCTACAAGTCTATTAAAGGAAAAACTAAACTACACGCGTTTAAACAAAACACAAACTAACTTTGACATTTGACTTATTACATTGACTTTGACTTTTACAAAGAGAGTTGACTTTCAGCTTTGACTTTCTTGAACATTGACCTTCAGTCTTCTATGATCTTGCATCCAACATATTTATGCTCTAACAGGATTGACCATAGAAAAATTAAAAGCCCTAACACTCCTTTAACTCACCAATATAGAACATTGAAGTAAAATTCAAAACATTGAAATACGAGTCCTGAACTGAAGTGTTCAGAAGTCGATATGAAAAATAAACAACATGGTACTCCCCCTCAAAAGTGGCATAACCCTTGATTGTAGTCATGTGACGTGAATAATCTGAATTAAATCACACATGACATTCCTGCAAAACAGATTAGGAATATTTTGGTTTTGGTATCCATGTTGTGATGGATCCTTGATGGTTAGTTGCCTTGGCTTTGAAGCAATTAAACTGAGGATTGGGGATGCTATAAGTACCATACCAACTATTAACGTACCTTGGACGCAAAAAGTCACTCTTTCCACAGTAAGTGCAACAGAACGTTTGTCGGCGCAGACTGATCAACTTTCCTATAAAATAAACATAAGTAGGTGAATCAATCTTGGAAATAAATGACTTTGTATCAACTACAGGAGAATCATGAGACTTGTTTCCATCAGTACGTTCTGTAGTTGATTTCTTTCTCCAAACCATCTTGACTTTTTGAAACACTTTATTATTTTAATCATCAACAAGAGAATTATAGAAAAGATTTGAAGGACGAATCTGATCTTTAGAAAATTCATTTGATTTGACAAACTTCTTCGAAGAATTAGATGTAGAAGGTGAACTTGAAGAATATGGAGGTTGAACAACAGTATCGGGACTGGCTTGTTTAGATAAATCAACTTTAGGATGTATTTCTTCAAGTTTCTTGACTTTTGCAAATAAAACATTTCTTTCTTCTAGAATCAAGTCAAATCGTTTTTGTAAACCAAATTTTTTCTTCCGTTCTTTCAAAATCTTTGTTGCTAATCCAGATAATTTCTTTGAAAGCTTATGAATCTCAGTTTCAAAAATCTTTCTTTAATTTTCAAAATCCTTTTCTATATTGTTGCGTTTATCAGATATCTCTTTAAAAACCGCAACATTCTTCTTTTCAAGCATTTTCTTTTCACTCTCAAAACATTTTCGCTCTTTCTCAAAAGAATCTCTCTCAATTATCAAAACATTTTCAAAATCAGAAATTTGTTTTGAATGTTTCACATTTTGAGCCTCAAAAACCTTTCTTTCATCGAAAACTTTCTTTGAAAGCTCTAGAATATTTCTTTCATGATTCTTCCTTTCACTTGAGAAATCAAATTTTTTCTTTTCAAAAACAGCAAGTCTTTTCTTCAGATCGAGATTTTCACTTTCCAACACGTTTTCTCTTTCTTCAATCGCCAGGTTTTTCTCTTCTTTGGCTTCAAAATGTGCAACTTTTCTTTCAAGTTCAGATATTTTCTTTGAACTTTCAGCACTTGACGTGTCAGCTTCGCATTCAAGATCTAAAATCTTTCTTTTAAGAGAATTTATTTGGTCATTAAACATACTGTGAAATGAGTTATTTTCTGCTGCCTTTTCAAGTTCAGAATTCCTGTGCTTGAGCCAGTCATTGCTTGACTGTAAGCAACATATCTCTTTATACGTCTGGCTTTCTGATCTGAGATTGTCCAAATCTAACTAAAGAAAAGCTTTCTCTGCCAATAGTGTGTTAATGGTCTTTAACATTTTTTCCAATTTCTTTTCGAGAGCTTGAATCATTGCTTTGTGTTCAGACATGGGTACATAAGGCATTGTTACTTGCAAAGCTTGAAGTCCAGGGACAGACCTTGTCAATATATGAAAGTTTCAAAGTGCAAGGACCAAAAGTGACAACGAGTGAAACTTGAAAGTTTAGGGACCAAAAATGAAAAACTTTGAAACTTTAAAGTACGAGGACTAAATATGACACAAATTTAAACTTAAAACTACAAGGACTAAAAATGAAAAATATTAAAACTCAAAACTAGAGGGACTAAAAATGACATAAGTTAAAACTACTAACTAAGGGACTAAAAGTGTAAACTTTGAAACTTCTAACGGACTTAACTGGACTCTAACTGAAAAAGGACGAAAAATGAAATAAAATTAACCAACCTAACAAACTAACGGACACTTACTGGACTAACGGAAACAGGGACCAAAATGTAAAGAAATTAACGGTCACTTAACGGAAACACTATTCATCATCTCCTTCATTGAGCCAACCTGCAAAGCTTCAAAACGGTTAGTAATATTTAATGCAAAATGATCATTAAAGCTCCTTGATCACTCCTTAACAAATTAAGAATCAAACGGTCAACTCACGGTCACAAACGAACCAATCGAAAACTTTTCGGGAAACTATCGAAAACTTAAAAGCTCGGTATGGGTTAAAGCTTTTCGACCAAAATCGATCGATTATGTTTCCTTAAGCTCCCTCAACTAATTACAACTCGAAACAGACTCTCAAACTCTCGAACGAAGAAAAAATTTATCCAAAACCGAACGAAAACTTAAAACCTTGACATGGGTGAAAAATTTTCGATCATAGATATTCCTTTAAGCTTCGTAAACAACCCTTAACAGTTTAAAAACGAAAAAACTACGTTCACACTCAAATCCGGAATCAACCGAAAACCTTTTCGAAGAACTTTTAGAAAATTTTGAAACCAACCTTCAATTGTTGAGTTGCTGTCAGAAAAAAGAAACTAAAAACGACTCAGATGGTCGATTGATTGTTTTAAATCACAATGTTTCCATCAATTACCAAAGGGCACACCAAAGCAATCTGATTTTTGGCTCTTTGAGATGCATGCGCAGTGATATAGTCAATGGGGATGAATTTTTGGAGACTATATGGGATACTTCTGATATACGGTTCACTAAAGAAACGTTTAGTATTTGGGGAGCTTGGAAAGAGGTAGCCCCGGGAAAGGAATGACCCGGGAAACTACCGGGAAACCAGGAAAGCCCAGGAGAGATCTAAGACCCCGGTACGTTGGGTCTGGGAGAGATCTAAGACCCCGGTACGTTGAGTCCGGGAGTACCACCAACTTGAAAACCAATCAAATTAAACAAACATTAACACAAGTATATTCTTGATTATACCACCTCAAACAATCTTTATGCTCACAATAAAAAAACCGAAATTAGAGGAGTGGAATACTACTCAATTCTTCAACTAAATCCGAGTATCTCCATTGTATGACACCCGTGTAGATCGTAATTTCCAACTTGTGGGAATTGATCAAATTCACTTGTCTAAAGGAAACCCTAACTCCGATGCAGAATCAAATAACCGAAATTTAAAACATGGAAAAGAACCAACCTTCAAAAAGGGCGAGAAAGAAATTCTAGTCGAAAATGCCAACCCAAATACTTCTGTCTGTCTGTCCAGATTAAATTCTAATCCAAGAAACCGCGCAATCAAATCAGTCAGAATTCAGTTCAATTTTCTTCTGGTTCGTAATTTCTCAACCGATAGATAAGAAATTATGGGTCCTGGAAATTCAGAAGACAAGCCCGGTTTAAGACCCGAGAGATGATGGGTACCGAAAACTCGGGAAGGGGTACCGGGAGAGGGTGGTATGGGGAAACTCTTGGTACTGGGAGGGCAGGGTACCGGGAGACAGGGCACCGGGAGAGCAGGTACCGAGAAACACTGGGTACCGGGAGTTGGAAGAAAATATGGGTTCTTCCTGCTTCGATAAAATCGGTGTGATGACTAAAAAAGCGAAGATCATGAAGACCAGAAGTCAAAGTACAAGAAGTCAAAGTTGGGAAGTCAACTCTCAGTGAAAGTCAAAGTCAAAGTGTAATAAAAGTCAAAGTCAACATTGTATATTTTATGTTTTAGTTGTTTGCGCGTTTGTATAGTGTGCATCAACAATGTTTAGCGCGTTTTGTAAGCCTTTGTATATAGATAGGTTTTGTGCGTGTTCTAAGCTTGTAGCTATTATCATTGTGTCATACGAGTTTGAAGTTTGAGAGAGAAATATTGTAATTCAGACTTGTGATTAATAAAAGTAATTTGATTGGAAGTTGATTGTTATAATCTTGATCTATACTCATTGTGGGACACACAATTGGTATCAGAGCAGATTAATTCAGAAAGACTGGATCAAATTTGAAGATTTTCAGATTGTATTTTGTCAAACTCACAAAAAAATGGGCTGTGATATTTGTTTTTGTCGATTCAGTGATGTTTTGGACGTGATTTTAATGTTTTGGTGATCGATTCTACTTCTAGAACAAGTTTGATTTGGAACACTTAGTCTAATTCACACACAATTAGATTGAATTGTGATTTTCGTAGAATTATTGTTCGAGTTTTTCATACGAATTGTAATAGAATAAAAAAGCATCAATTTGTGTTTGTTCTTGTAATTCTTGTATTGTAACCTGTTCGATACTTGATTTCAAGGAGTATTGCAAAGTTTCGAGTGAATTGAAGTTGGTTTGAATCAAATCAGAGTTAAAAATTGAGTTCTTGGAACTGCAATTGAAGAACTCGCTAGATCCATAAAACTCGTTAAGGAAGAACTCGCTAAGTGAAGAACTCGCAAGCATCAAAGAACTCGCAGAGACCTGTTTTCGAAATTGAAGTGAGGAACTCGCAAATAGGGCCGTGTGAGAAGCTAAAACTCGCACATAACTAGGTGCGAGTTTACTGTTGAAATCATTCGGTGTGCGCGAAGTGGAGTTTGAGAGAAGTGTGTCTTGTGCGCGTTCTGGTTTAGCGAGAAGTGTTTTTGCTCAAAAATATTCTAAGTCAGAAACTCGCAAGTCCCTGTTCTTGCGCGTTTGTGTTTAGCGAGAAGTTTATTTCAAAATATTTTTATAAGTCTATTTCTCGCAAGCTCTTGCGCGAAGTTCTAGAACTCGCACATTGTGGTATGCGAGAAGTAGAAACTCGCAGAAGCTTGTGTGTGTGAACCTTGGTTCTCGCAAGTAGTGTTGTGCGTGAAGCACAAACTCGCACAACATTGTGTGCGAGAAGTGACTTCACGCAACCTTCTTGATGCGTGTTTCTCAAAAAATCGCACGAAGGCATTTGCGCATTTTGTTTTGGTTTATTTGGTATACGAGTTTCATACTTAGTCAAATTTTCTGAAATTTAACTGAGTTTGATTTGTGTAGATCCAGTTTGTTATCTGAATTTTGACGATCATAAAAAGTTGTATAGATCAAAGATGACTTCCAGAGACGCTCTCTCAATTGGCACTGATGTCAAGCCCCCTGTTTTGTTTAAAGGGGAGTATAAACAATAGAAAGATCGCTTTCTTGATTTTGTTGATCGGCAAACAAATGGAGAGAACATTCTATCATCAATTACAGATGGTCCAATGAAAAGACCTACTGAGGAGATTCCTGCTGAAGGTTATGACTCAGATGGAGCTCCGAAAACAAAGAGAGTTGAGAAAGAATTTGCTCAATTCACTGATGCACAAAAGAGTCGGTTTAATGCTGATAAACAAACCAGATCTTTGCTTTTACAAAGCATGACCAATGAGATCAATGTGAAAATAGACATCTATAATGCAACTGCCAAATCAATGTGGGATCAACTACAAAAGATGATGTTAGGTTCAAAGGTAGGCAACCAGATGAAGGTAGCTAACTGTATAAACAACTATGAAGAGTTTAAAGCGAAGGAGAATGAAAGTCTGGAGGACACATATGAAAGGTTTGTTCTTCTTCTGAATGAGCTTTCCAAGAACAAGGTTAAGAAGCAGCAAATTGAAAACAACGTGAAGTTCCTCAGCATCCTGCAACCAAAATAGAAGAAACATACACGCAGGATGAAACAGATGAAATATTTGAGTGATATACCTCTCCATGAAGTCTACGAGACTCTACGACAGAATGAGGAAGAGGTGGAAGAGAAAATATGTGAGAAAAAGAAAGCTGAGAAGGTTGTTGATCCTATAGCACTTGTAGCTGGAGAAAAGGAGAAAGAAAAGAAAGAGAAAAAGAATAAGAAGAAGATAGTAATTTCTAGTTCAGAGTCTGATTCTGAATCTGATGGAGATGATGGTGAAAATCTGAAGCAAGCCATGTTACTACTGACCCGTGCCTTTCAGAAAAAGTTTTACATGAAGTCGGGTTCTAACTCTCAGAGATACTAATCATCGGGATCAAAGAATCACGAGCATAGAGAAAGAGTTGAGGGTAGATTTGTTGAGAAGAATCCAGATGAGAAAAAGAAGTATGTGAATGACTACACCCAACACTGAGAAGAAAGCTGATGATCTGATCAAATGCTACAACTGTGGCAAGGTTGGACATTATGCAAAAGACTGTTGGAAGCCGAAGGTTAGGAATTCAGAATACTACAAGAACAAAATGCTCTTGGCCAAACAACAGGAAGTTGGCAAGGCATTGATGGCTGAAGATGAATATTAGCTAGATCATTCGGATGTCGAGGAAGAGAAAGAAGAATAAGCCCACATGTGTTTGATGGGTAATACGGTAAAAGATGATGATTCTGAAGATGAAACGTCTGATGAGGTAATGAACTTATCCAAATCTGATTTTATGGTCAAAATGGAAGCCATGATGGTCGAACTTCATGATCTTCAAAATAAACTGAAAAAGGAAAGAAGCAGAATTGAGAAGAAAAATCAAACTATCTTTGATCTTAATAAATCAGTTATTGGGAACAAAGATCTTATTGATTCTCTTCGCAAATCTGTTTCTCATTTTAAAAATGAAAAGATTTGTTTTGAAAATAAGATTTCTGTTTTTGAATCTAAATTTTCTAAGTCTGATTTAGAAAAGCAAGAATATGTTCTAAAAGCGTATAAACTGCAAGTTGAGAACAAGACTTTAGAGCAAAAGGTAAATGGTTTGGAAGCAAAATTATATGTTCGAGGCCAAACAAATCAAACTATTTTCTTGAATACACCTAATGAAGAAGTTGATTTTAAAGAAAAATGGGGACTAGGTTATGATAATCCTCTTTACCTAGAAAAAGCTATCAGAAAACAGCCAGCTTTATATAATGCCAATTTTATGTATGCTTCTGCTAAATATCCTCATTTGAAACCCAAATTTGTCACCAAATCATCAAAGAAAGTTGAGGCAAAAGAAGATGAGAAAAGAATGAATTTGAAGAAAATGCAACTACCATTCTGTTATGAAAGACTGAATGACAGTTATGTTTCTGAAACACCAAAATTTCTTTCAAATGATTATTTTGCTAGTTATTCTTCTACTGAGATGGAGGCAAAACCTATTCAAACTAAAATTTATGTTCCTCCACTTGTATTAGAAAGCAAAATAATTGAGTTAGAAAATATTTTATCTGATGAAAGAATTTTGAGTGAACTAACACAAGATGTATTTTCTACGGTATTAAAGAACACAAATTTTCATTTTGAATCTAAAGTGTGTTCTCCATCTTCTAAAATACCTCAAACTTCTGAACCTGATATTGATGACTTATTTGTGTCTGCAAATGATTTCTTAAATTCTGATGAAGGGTGTATTGATGAAATTGATATGTTTGACTTCAATGTTTCACTTCCAGATCATTCTACTTTTGTTATCAATGGAGAATCTTTACCTAGTGTTCATGAAAAGGGTAAGAAACATAAGAAACCGCGCTCACAGAATCGGAACAACACTGGTAAACAAAAGAAAAATCAATTTCAGAAATCTAATTTTCCTAATAAATCTAAATCTTTTGTTTCAGATCTAAGAAAGAAAAGGTCGGAAGAGCGAACTGTATGACGACCTAAAAGGAAGAATGATGACAAGGCAGAATTAATTCCTGATAGTACTCGTAATAGATCAAATAGTAGTGTGTCTGATGTAGTTGGTTCTGTTGCTTCTACTAATAAAAACCTTGTAACTTCTTACAAGAGATATTCTATAAACCAATTGTTCCAATTATCTCCTACTACTACTACATCTTATACTTATCGGTGGAATGATTTTGTTTATCATCATTATTCTGATGATTGGTTTGGATCTTATCATGTTTATTCTTCTAAATCAAATGTTTCAAATGTTTTTCAAAAGTTCAGAGGATTCATTTATAAATGGATACCAAAATCTTATGCTAAATTGAAAGGACCCGTTTTTAAATGGGTACCTAAATCTGTTATTCCCTGATTTCTCTTATGTAGACCCGTCATATGTGGTACTTGGATAGTGGTTGTTCCAAGCATATGACTGGGCAAAAGGGTTTATTGTCTAATTATACAGAGAAATTCAGCGGAAATGTAAGATTCGACAATGATCAATTTTCACCAATTATTGGATATGGTGACATCATTCAAGATAAGCTGACGATAACGAAGGTGAGCTATGTAAAAGGGTTAAAGGTAAACTTCAAAGCTAAGAGTTGCTCGGTGCGTACTGAAGACGTCAAAGAACTCTTAGTCGGCACTCGAAAGTCCAACCTCTACACCATCAATCTTTCAAAGGTCCAGACTGACAATCAGGTTTGCTTACTGACAAAAGCTTCGATGCAACAAAGTTGGCTTTGGCATCGACGGCTGTCACACCTGAATTTTCGTTATATCAACAAATTGGTCAAAGGCAGATTGGTGAATTGACTTCCTGAGCTGAGATATGAAAAGGAACACTTGTGTGCAGCGTGTGAAAAAAGGAATATGAAGATAGCTTCACATAAACCGAAGCCTGAACCTAGTACCAGTTCTCCATTAGAGTTGTTGCATATGGATCTTTGTGGTCCGATGCGAACGCAAAGCTTAGGCGGAAAGAAATATGTTCTAGTTATCGTGGACGATTATTCGCGATACAGGTGGGTCAAATTTCTACGATCAAAAGATGAGACGCCCGAAGTACTCATTACATTTCTGAAGACGACCCAGGTGAATCTGCAGAAACCACTCAAGCTTCTCAGAACTGATAACGACACAGAGTTCAAAAACTGAACTGTTGAAGAGTATCTCGAATCGGTCGGGATATCACATCAATACTTTGCTGCTCGTACGCCAGAACAAAATGGAGTAGTCGAAAGGCGAAATCGAACGCTAGTCGAGGTCGCTCACTATGCTCAGCCAATCAGACTTACCTTTGTTTCTGTGGGCAGAACTTGTTTCGACTGCATGCTACACTCAAAACCGTTCCATGATACACCGTTGATTTCAAAAGACTCTATATGCTTTGATCAACAACTGAACACCAACTATCAAGTATTTTCATATATTTGGGTGTAAGTGTTTTGTGTTAATCGACAGAGAGAACCTCAACCAGTTCTGTGCTAAGGCAGACGAGGGCATCTTTATTGGATATTCTTCTCCATCTGCTGCATATCGAGTATATTTAAAGAAGTCGAAGACTGTTATTAAGAGTGTAAACGTCACATTCGATTAGGAGATGGCTTCTGAACAAGTTAGTTCAGAACCCGTGATAACCGGAGTGCTAGCTTCTGGATAGATCAATCCAGAACCTGTACCTACAGTGAATAAATCAGATGTTGCATCATCATCTACTACTCATTTATCTAATTTAGATCTTTTATTTGAACTATTTTATGATGAATATCTTGGGTCTAATGTGTATAACCCTATTCTGGTTGACAGGATGGAAGATTCAACGGCTAATCATCCAACCACTTTAGATGTTTCCACTGAATCAAATTCCCCGATTCAGCAAGATATTCCAGTTTCGATGCCTACTCCAATAGTTGAAGTTGTATCTACTAATGATGAGCCAGAAGTTGCTGAGTCAGTAGGATGTGCTGTAAGGACAGATCAACAGACTGAGCAAGCTGTACCTATTGAAACTTCTGCACCAATTTCTTCAACTGAACTTCTCACTCATAATGTACAAACCGAAGAAGTTGATAGTGGATTCTTAGATGATAACCATGATCAATTTTCATCTAATCCACTCCCTTATGAACATCGCTGGACCAAAGAGCATCCTCTTCACCAAATCATTGGAGATCTAAACAAACTAGTGCAAACTAGGTCAGCAACTTTAAATCAATGTATGCATGACTCATTCCTCAGCAAGATAGAGCCTACTCGAGTATCAGAAGCTCTAGCTGATTCGGATTGGGTGTCTACTATGCAAGAAGAGCTAAACCAGCTTTAAGCCTTGAAAGTATGGCGACTTGTACCGAGACCTAAAGGAAAATCTATCATTGGTACTAAATGAGTATTAAAAAACAAGAAGGATGAAGATGGTATTGTAATTCGAAACAAAGAAAGACTTGTTGCCAAAGGTTACCGGCAAGAGGAAGGCATAGATTATGACAAGACTTATGCTCCAGTAGCGCGTATAGAGGCAATCCGTATGTTTCTAGCCTACGCAGCACAGAAGAACTTCACAGTCTTTCAAATCGATGTGAAGACTGCCTTTCTGAATGGCATTCTTAAGGAGGAAGTCTACGTATCGCAACCAGAAGTTTGTAAATCCAGATAAGCCAAATCACGTATACATCTTGGATAAAGCTCTTTATGGTTTGAAACAAGCACCTCGAGCCTGGTATGAGGTATTATCAAAATTCTTAGTCAAGTCGGGTCTTACAAAAGGTAAAGTCGATACCACTTTGTTCATTAAAAAGGAAAAGGCCGATATCATTCTTATCCAGATATATGTAGATGATATTATATTTGGTTCTACAAATCCTAAATACTGTAAGAATTTTTCAAACCTCATGGTGTTACGTTTTCAAATGAGTATGATGGGAGAGATGATTTTCTTTCTCGGATTACAAGTAAAACAATTTTCAATGGGGATTTTTATAAATCAAGCTAAGTACATTTTTGATATTCTTCGGAAATTCAAAATGGAAACTTGTAAACCAATTGCAACCTCGATGGCACCAAGTACTAAGATTAGCACTGATCCTTCGGGAAAAGCTATTGATGTTAGGACTTATAGAGGAATGATAGGTTCTTTAATGTATGTTACTTCAAGTAGGTCAGATATTATGTTCTCAACATGTTTATGTGCAAGATATCAGGCTGCTCCTAAAAAATCCCATTTGTCCGCGGTCAAACGGATCTTTAGATATCTGAAGGGGACTGCAGATCTTGGTCTGTGGTATCCTAAAGATACTGGTTTTGAACTGACAGCTTATTCAGATGCAGATCATGTTGGATGTATGTTAGACAGGAAAAGCACATCGGGTCATATTCAATTCCTTGGAGATAAGCTCGTTAGCTGGGCGTCAAAGAAACAACTTTGTGTTTTCACCTCGACTGCTGAAGAAGAGTATGTAGCTGCTGCCAGTTGCTGCTCTCAGGTCTTTTGGATGAGGACACAACTTCGAGACTTTGGATTCAAATTTGACAAAATACCGATCTATTGTGACTCGAAGAGCGCTATCGCAATATCAGCTAATCCTGTGCAGCATACTAAAACAAAGCACATTGATGTCAGGTATCATTTTATTAAAGATAATGTAGAAAAAAGTACAATAGAACTTTACTTTGTAAAAACTGATTATCAGCTTGCAGATTTGTTTACCAAACCTTTAGATGAAAAGAGATTCAATTTTCTTGTATCTAAGCTTGGTATGCTAAATCTTAAGGTCTAATCAGTGATTACCTATTAAGGTTTCTTTTATTGTAAATTTTTTATCATTTCTTTATCATTAATTCTGAAAGGATATTTGCACTTTAACATGTTTGTTCATGATCTCAGGGGGAGTGAGACAAGATGTTAAGATGATCAACATTCTTTTGAGGGGGAGTTTATAGAATTTTTACATTTACTTAACTGCTAAATTTTTGTGATGCATGATTTTAGGGGGAGTCTATGAGTACAACAACAAGGAGTAAGGATATGATTTCTGATTACTTCAGATCAGAACTCGTTCACTTATTGTTTCACTGCTTTCTTACTGCTTTATGTCATTTACTTTTCAATAAGTTTTTGTGAATAAAGTTGCTTTTACATGACTTTGAGTCTTTTGCAGATTGAGAGGATGCTTACAAGATCATATTTTTATGACTTTAAGCTTGAATTGATGAGATTTAAGACTGCAAAGAAAGGTTTATTTCTTATCTTAATCTCATTTATGGTTGAAAGAAGGTCGACTTTCAATCATAGAAAACATGTTCTTAAATGTTCAAACCACTTCCCGATTTTTAAACAGGTTTCATGAATTGGAAATGTGATTTTAAATGTTTTCATTTTATTTTGAGTTTGAATGTTTTACAAACCGCGTGTTTCCAAAGATAAATACTTGCGTATTGTCTTTTCTATATACTTTCAAGTATTCACAAACACCGGTTTGACTTCTTGTTTAAAATGTTCTTACCATGTCTCAAATTTGAAACATATTTTTCGATGGTAAGACACCCCGCTTGCAATTCAATGAATTTTGAGCGTTATTTCTTTTCGAAACGTTCTTTCAAGAATGTCTATATTTTGTTTCATATAGACGATATCCATTATTCTTGACCATAATCCTGAATTGATATATCATTTCTTATCTGATCATTTTTCATACAATATCAGATTTTCAAACAAGTCTCTTGCATTCATATTTATTCATTCAATTTACTTGTTTGAAAATACTTCATCGTTTCAAATGCTCAAATTGTCATGATTACATCTATGAGCATACTCATATCTAACCCATGTTTTCCATGTCTTAATTGTTCAAGTTAAACTGTCTTGAGCAACATATGCTTTCTAGGACAATACGGGTTTTTTGTGCTACGACTTAAATGAACTTCTATGGATTCACGATTACCAGTGTCTCCTACCCCAGAAGTTAATCCATAGTGATTGAGTGTGAGGAGTCAAAAAGAAATGAGTGTGGGTTGTGCGTTGAGGTAAAATGGAAAAGAGAGTTTGGTTAGATGTGCGCTTAATGATTAAAAGAAAGAGGTGTGAGAACAAAGTAAAAGAATATCAAACTCTGCACCAACTACTTTCTAAGCCAGGCAGCCACATTACTATTGTTTCACAATTTTTTGGTGAACGTTATTGAAACAGGCACTTAGCCCATGCCAACTCTTGACTATACCCCACCAGCCACTCATTTTCTTCTTAAAAAGAAAATGTTTCATATTTTTTTGGGGACGCAACATATAATCTATCTGGTTTTCTTTCGGAAAATCTGGATATTGAAAAAGAAGGAAGTCTGCCCCACCTTCGCATTTCAATCATGCACATTGAGTATGTGTTTATCTACTGTTGTCTCAGTGGTTTACACAATGTTGAGCCTTTTATAACAGCAATCATCTGGTGCTTAATTCTTTTAACACTTGCACGAACACACAAGGAATTTGTTTTCTTGTCATAACATTCATAGAAATTGCCTTTATGGTGTTTCGATGATTGGATGGAATCCCTGGGGGAGTGAACATAAAAATGCTCCTTTCCAATGTGTATCTGTTACACACAGTGACTTTGTGTTATTGACAGGAATTTTTAACTGATTCATTTGTTGATTCAGGTGTTACACGAGTATTTTGTCTGGATTTGAAAAGATCTAGATGAATACTTTGTTCGAATTGGCAATGACTCAGAGGCTCCGTTTCTAAGATCAGAATGGTCAAAGACATTTCTTGGTGAAAGTTTTGATGCTATAGATGCTTTATTCATTAAAAAGGGGGAGATGAATTAAAGAAATGTCAGATTCAAAAATTTCAAGGTTAAAGAGTTGAAGAAGATAAAGTTCTAAGTTTGAAAGATTGTACATGCAAAGTCAAAGATTCCTGAAGATGTCCTGATTTTACAAGAAATTTTCTTTGACGGTCAGTTGCTAAAGGAAATAGAGCTGAAAATGAAGATAATTTCTTTCCGAAGTCTGAAAAGAGTTTTGTGATAGTTTTGGGGAGATTTTTGAAGATCGTATCTATCATATTTGGGGACATTGTTAATTTTCTTTCAAAGACAGACTTGGGATGAATACAGTCAAAGATAGGAGAGATTGCATTGTTTGTACTTAAAGAATAAATTTGATAAAAAGGGGAGATTGTTAAATGAAGCCTAAAGAGAAGACTGAATTGCAAAATCTTTTAAAGATGATCTTGATTCCAAAGGGGGAGATTGTTAGAGCATAAATATGTTGGATACAAGATCATGAAGACCAGAAGTCAAAGTACAAGAAGTCAAAGTTGGAAAGTCAAATCTCAGTGAAAGTCAAAGTCAAAGTGTAATAAAAGTCAAAGTCAACATTGTATATTTTCTGTTTTAGTTGTTTACGCGTTTGTATAGTGTGCATCAACAGTGTTTAGCGCGTTTTGCAAGCCTTTGTATATATATAGGTTTTGTGCATGTTCTAAGATTGTAGCTATTATCATTGTGTCATACGAGTTTGAAGTTTGAGAGAGAAATATTGTAATTCAGACTTGTGATTAATAAAAGTAATTTGATTGGAAGTTGATTGTTATAATCTTGATCTATACTCATTGTGGGACACACAAAGAACAACTTTTTAAAACCAATATTAAATGACGATTTCGCTTATTAGCCTCAAACCCGGATTTAATTCAACAAAATAATCACTAAAAACACAAACTAAAACTTCAATTTTGATGAACAATGAAGAACACAGTAAACAGCGGAAAGAACAGAAATCGATAAACATAAGGATTTTAGACAAACCTTTTGATCGTATCGAATGAGAATTAATTAGATCCTGCTCTGATACCAATTGTAGATCCCAGATACAGTGCAATCACGATAATAATCAAGAAACAATAAGTAGTTTAATCACAACTGCTGTTCATATGATTAGATTTATCAGTAAAGGTTTAAGGTTTACAGAGAGAATTTCAGTAGGATTAGGTAAACCTTTCTATTGACCATTCCCTTACCTAAACCTAGGTTTAAGAACCTATATATATGGAATGCACAAAGACCTAGGGCCCAACAACCCAACAACCAAATAAAGTCCAATTACAATATAGGCTTTTACAACGCTTATAAAATACAACAATTAAACTCTATAAATGCGTTATACAACTTTCAACACACTAGGACTTTCAGTCCTAATAAATTCTTCAACACCCATGAAGACTCCTATGCATTCTGGAAGTCTGTTAGATCCTGATATCTCTGGAAAATCAGTTGACCAACGGACTTACAGAAGCATGATTGGATCTCTTCTATATCTGACACCAAGTCGACCGGATATAATGTTCGCTACTTGTTTTTGTGCACGGTATCAGGCCAATCCTAAGGAATCTCATTTAGATGCTGTGAAAAGAATCTTCATATATCTCAAAGGCACACCAAATTTGGGCCTTTGGTATCCAAAGGATTTTCGTTTTGAACTGATTGCATATACAAATGCAGATCATGCAGGAAATAAATTGGACAGAAAGAGCACCTCCGGAGCATGCCAGTTCTTGGGAGAAAAGTTGGTGAGTTGGTCTTCCAAGAAACAGAACTGTGTTTAAACATCTACAGCTGAGGCAGAATCTGTTGCAGTTGCTAGTTGTTGTTCACAAGTTCTGTGGATGAAGACTCAGCTAAAAGATTATGGATATACACTCAACAAGGTTCCCATTTACTGTGAGCCAAAGAGGGTAATTGCTATCACATCTAATTCGGTACAACATTCTAGGACCAAACATATAGATATCAGGTATCATTTTACTTAAGATAATGTTGAAAAAAGGAATATAGAAATGCATTTTGTATCAACAGATTTTGAGGTTGCTGACTTATTCACAAAACCTCTTGATGAAAAGACATTTAATTTCTTGGTCAGTAAACTTGGAATGTTGAACCTGAATGCATAATTATATTATCCTATCTGTTATTGAGGGGAGTTAGATCTGAGTTTGTTTGTGTAAGTGTCTTGTTCTAAATTTTCTAAGTTTGATACTTCTAACAATTGTGGACTCATGTTCTGTGAGTACCAAATTTTAATATGTTTTGCAGATATGGAAGTTTCTTGCAGCTTAATCAAGATAATTTTTGTGGACATTGACTTCTGATCAAATCAGATCAGGACTCATTCTTCAGTAGTTTGAGCTGAATGCAAGATTCAAGGGGGAGTTTTCAGATAAGTGCACACTGTAAGTGTGTGTGTGTGTATGAGTTAATTTTTTTTTTGAAATCTGAAAAGTTTTTCAAGAGAAATATATCAAGTTTTGTGCTTAAAAAGATTTTGTGTAAAGTTGCTATTTTTAGAAATAAAGGAAGTTATTTTTGGAAAGTTTTCATTTTTTTGTGAAAAATGTCAAAATTTTGCTAAGTATAGAACGCGCAGCATGTGCTCTGTGAGTTCTCACTTCGTGCACACCAAAGGTTGCGCAAAGTATAGAACGCGCACACAATGCTCTGCGTGTTCTGACTTCACGCAGGCCTCTCTCTGCGAGTTCTTTCCATCATCACCACTTCACGCAAATAGCTTCTTGCGCGAAGTACACACACAACTTGTCAGTTTTGCGACAAGTTCCTTTCTCTTTGCTCTGCGACAAGTGATGATGCCCAATCAAATCGTGCCACGTGTCAAACCCTATCCTGAGTATAAATTCGTGTTGTTCTCACTTTTCTCATTCACTTGTCTTAGAATACTCTTTGCGCTTTCTCACACTTAGAAAATTTCTCTCGATTTTTACTTTGCAACTTTCAGACTTCAAGATTCCATACTTCGATTCAGTGTAGGTTTTGATTTTGATTGTTCTTATTCTTATTTGTTTGTATAACTTTTGTGTTGTAATATCGATTTCCAGGTTTCATTGTTCTATTAATAGTTTTTTTTGAATTTTTGATTGTTCATCTTCATCAACCCCCTTCGAACCGAACCTCTGATAAGTGCTTTTGGACTTATAAGTGTTGATTTTATCTCAATAGAACTTCATTTTATGTTTGGGATTTGAATTTCGAATCCAAATACACAATCTTTAACTTGTTTGCAGGTTACCTTGACTTGGGATTTGATTTATGAACTATTGAACTTCATACGAACTCATGAACTGTTGGACAAATTTTAAACTAAAATCATGATTAAATGTTCAAATTAGTTTAATAACTGAGTTTAATAGCTAAAATCGAACCCATTTCAAAATTTCATTTAATCTTACAAGTTAAAAAAAATTGAACCTTGAAAATTTGAAATTTTGAACAAGTATACTCTTTGAGTGTTCTTCATGTGCAAACTGTGTTATGAGAATTCTTTTCATGAACAGTGACTTTTTGAGTGTTCTGTTCATGAACATAACTTTGTGGGTGTTCTTGACTTGAACTCAAAGAGTTTTTTTTAACTTTGCGAGTTTTTGCCAATAATTTCTTACTCTGCGAGTACTTGACAAAGCATTCTAAGAGCTCATGTTCTTTGAGTGTTCTTGAGATATTTTCTACATTTTAAGGCTAAATTTCATTTCACAAGGTTTTTGCTATTCTTCGCTATGTCAATTTTTTTTCCAAGTGTTTTGTTGCATTTGTCTTCTTCAACAAATTGTGCTTTTCTTTGTTGTGATTAAAGTACATCATTCTGTACTTAGTCAATTTTCTAGTCTTTTAGTCCTAGACTTAGAAAAATTTCAAAAGTTTTTTCTGAAAAACAAGATTTTTGGATTTTAACTGACATGTTGGATTCCAGTACAATACTTTTATTTTTTTCAGGTCTTATCAATGGCAAGTGAAAACTCTATTGACCCGATTGTTCAGATGGATGAGAATGATCCCAATGTATCAAAAGAAACTCCAATGCCCTCATCCAGATCACACTATCAATCAACAATTGGTGGTGATCCTGACCTTGCACTGATCAATCCTTCAGAATTCTTGTTGCTGTCTCATAACAACCATCATGTGGATCTTGATAATCTCAATATCAATCCCTTGGTCTTACACATCCTGAAAGGCCATCCACTTTTCTATGCTCTGACGGCCACTGCAAATGTGCCACTGATCTATTTGCAACAAGTATGGAAAACCATTGACTGTGTGGTGGACAACAACAACAACAAATATTTTGACATATGGATAGATAACTTCACTTCAAAGTTGACCTACCGAAGGCTCAGACTTATTCTTGATCTACCGGAAGCCAACTCAAGAGAAGGCAGAACTACTTTTGACATATATCCTGTTGATTCAGAAATTTTTGAAGGCATCCGAGCCTTAGTATATGTGGGTCAACTCACAAGGATCAGTGACTTCAAGGAGAACAATCTACCACCATTCTATTATCAGATGTTCTCAATCATCAACCGGTGTTTAACTTCAAGGAATTCGGGATTAGACAACACCAATATGTATACATTAAGACCTTTTCATGCTATAGTCTACAATCTACATGTGGACTACTCAGTTGCTTTCTGGACTGAATTATATGACAAAGTGTTGCTCAAGAGAACATCCAAGAAGCCAAGTTTTGTGCCCTATCAAAGATTTCTTCAGTTAATCATCAGAAGCATGATCAGATCTAACCAAGACATTCCTAAGAGACTCAATCATGAATTTGCCCCTGAATTCTGTATGAGGTACTTACAAAGACAAAAGTAGTCCTTCACATTCTCAATGCCAGTACCCAAGGCCCTAATTGCTTATGCTGATTCGAACTCCAAGAGTGTTAGGGAGTATAGAGAGTCTATGGGATTACCAGAACCGATAAACTCTACCCAGGTCTCAACCCTTAGGAGAGCGGAGTCAGTGAGGGTTCAATCCACTTGGGTGGTAATTGAACGGGGAGAGCAGAGGGAAAATCTTGAGAGGGGAAATGAAGGGGGTCAGTTTTCTAGACAAGAGGTTGTGGAAACTAAGGCACATGATGCCACACATCAAGTAATTTCCATATCTCAACCTAAGCGGACTATCATTCATCAATTGGGTCCTCAAGGAGAGAATGTCGATGACGGTTGGAATTCTGAAACTGAGTCGGATCAGGCAGCAAGTTCTTCAAGTGACACGATGGGCTTAGGTTCCTTTCTGAAACTGAGAAAGAAAAATCCCTGAAAGTTGAGTGTGTGCTAGAAGAAATAAAGAAGAAAATGAACGAAAGTGAGAAGTTGGCATATTCTCTCACTATTGAAACTCATGCTGAAGGATGATTAAAGAAGAAAACCCCATTATATGCTCAAGCTCTAATATTCAAGAAGAGCAAGAGTTGAACTGGTGCAAAGATTAGGTGAAACGAAGGTTACTGAAGACCAAAATCCTAAATATCACCGTCTCTGGAAGATCAAGGGATGGAGGTATTCTAGTCTCTATGGTCATCTTTTGGGATGATCATACAACTGTTACTGAATATCCTTCATTTCTTTAATGAATGGTTGGAGATTCGACAAGCCATTCAAAAGGCCACGTCTAAGTACAAAGGAGTAGTCAAGCATGTACTGAACAAAATCTTTGAAAGAATTTCAAAGATAATTGATGTACCTCCTTTACCACTGAATCCTTCTCACCAAAGAAAATCTATTCTGGCCATTGACGAAGACGTGCCACACAAGAACGAGCATGACATAGAATTCTCTAAATATGAAATTCTCGGTCCAACCCCTGATCTCTCAATGCTGAATCTAACCCTACCAGTCTGAGACTCTTACAGTGCTGGTGAAGTGATAGGCACGCCAAATTATGGTTTTATTTTCATCGACTATGTCCTTAAGTACAGGTTTCAGAGACACTATAAACTCTATCTCTATCTTATTGCACATCTTCAAAACCTACATTTTTTGGTGTGATCTTAGAGATATGAAGCATTCATTCACAAGATTATAAGAAGAAAATTGCTGAAAAGAAAGAAGCATGGTGAAGCGGCCCTGATTACATTAATTTTGATGATCTTAGCTGATAGGTGCCTTTTATCTCTTATACTTATCGGTTGTTAATATTTTAGCTATGTATTTTCACTGTAGTTATAATCTCATTTTCTTCCCTTGTAATCATTTACGAATTAATGAAATTCCAGTGAAGTACTCTACTCCATCTAAGTTATAAAAAAGATCCCTCAAAATAGTAAATGTGACAAGTATTTATGAGTCTTATTTTCTTATTGTTTATTTAATCAATTTTCTTTATGTTGCTTTGTCATTATCAAATAGGGGGAGATTGTTGTTCCAAACTCTTTCAGTGATTTGATGATGATCCTTATACTTGGTGAAATTTAATTAAGACTGTTTAGTTTATTTGTTTCTGTATCAGCATTCAGCACTGAGTATGTTCAGTAATCGTTGAACATGCATTGTAACATTTATCCTAAGTGATCCCCGATGACAAAGCCTCACACCGAAAGAAACCTTCAGCGATATCGAAGATGTAGCAGAACATAGAGATAGTCTACTCATGATCTGAAGCGACATTCAGTGAAACCATGACTTGTCTACAAGGCGTGAAAATCTAACCATGTCTTAGTGATAGCTGAAAATCATCTCAGTGATTAAATCCATCACTGATAGTCTTGCTCTACACTATTTGATTTTATCTCATCCTGTTGCCAGGCGATCACGGCCAAGCGACCCCAGGTCGCGTAGGCCTCTAAGGAGTTTAAATCCAAAAATATTATTTTTTTCTCATTTCTCACTCCCAAGCATTTAAGGGTCCCCAATCATCAAGATTTCAAGTGTTTATCAAGATTCAAGTTGTCCTTTACATTTTTTGGGTTTTCCCCATTTTCTAGGTTTTCTTCAAAAACCAACAATGTGAGTTTTAAATGCTTTGTAAAACTAAATACATGCCATAATGTGTTTATCTAATCCCATTACATGTTTAATTTTAACTATTTTACTCTCATTTGGTGTTTTGACCATATTTACCCTTTTTGATGAACTATATGATATTTTTAGGCATTTTTGGAGTGAACTGTCATAATGGAGTAAAGATGAATGTATTTTTATGCTTAGATTACATTTGGGGTATTTTTATGGAACCTTATTCATATTTTGACGTATAATTGCAAAAACACATATTTGGGTTTGTTTACCTAAATTGGGAATTATGACTATATGTGCCAATGTCATGTTTATAAATGTTATTATAGACTTATATTGTAGTCTTTTTACTTAACTTATGAGAATTAATTCGTTATGGGATTGTTGGACATCATTCACACTTGATAAGTTATGACTAAATGAACTTTCCAAGTAGGCACTAGGAGGGTTGAGTCTTGAGGTGTTACCTTTGTGGTAAACACTAAGATCTCCGGCACTTGAGGTGTTATCTTAGGGGTAGAGACTAAGTGTGTCGACATTTGAGGTTTTATTCATACGAATTGACACTAAGGACAGTCGGCTCTTGAGGTGAAATTTGTTAAGTAGTCGTTAGGGCACTTGGACTATAAGCCTTATGGTGTTATACGACAACGTTGTTGAGTGACATACTTTTGTGTTCCCGTCACTCTAGATGGATATGGGTCTCCCCCGTTTAATCCACTTAAATGTCATATAAAATTTGTAAATGCCTTCTTGCTACGTATTGTTGTCTGATTTATGTAATCCTTTTTGAGATTCACTTAAAATAGAACCCAATGCAAGTATACACCTTGAACTACTATCGTCTCATAACAAGTAATAATGGTTTAAGTACCAGACATCGATCCCACATGGAAGGCTTGTGAAAATCTCTCAGCAAAGTCCAGTCTTTAGAAACTAATTTCAGATACCGAATTCGAAGAAATCTTTATGAGGGGTATGTTTAAGTTATCGACTAAAAATCAGACTAGAGAAGAAGCAAAGGATGCAAACCTTTATTAAGACCACAACAAGTGACCAGTAAAAAGATGTTATAGCATCTGGTCAGTCCTATAGTACAAAGAATTGGTGCTATAGTGCTGCCACAATATCAACTATCGGGTCGGATGGCCTCCCAAGAGTACACATAGGCTCACGTGCTATCGATACAATATCATTTATGTTAGATGTCGTGAATCCTAACACAGCACAGTGTTACCATCCTACACCATAGGAGTATAGCATTTTTCAGGTGCTAAAGCTATTTATAGCCTTCTCCAATTACCTCAGGTTTTTCACATTTTTCTTAACTGCGAAAGTCAATGCATTTTCATACATAAAATTAGTTGTCAATTAAGTAAATGTAATCTTCAATGAAATATTAATCACCTGAAATAAATAACTAGATAGCCATGCTATATTTGAGACACCTTGTTATTTTCACACTGGCTTCGGTCTTAACTTTGACTTACACCCTAAGCTAAGGCTATTAGCCCATCATTGATTGTATTCTTCTTTTGAATGATGTAGGGATTCGAAATAACATAAATGGAAAGTATTGAAAGTAAATTGCATAATTGTAAATAACAGTAATGGAAAAACTGTAAATTAAAGTGCAGGGAAATAAAAAACAATAAAATAAATTGCATGAAGTAAAGTACAGAAAAATAAATAACAGTAAAGTAAAATTGCTGAAAAGTAAAATAACAATAAAAGAAAAGAGAGAAATATAAAAGAATTTTAATTAACTTGCAAGGAAGGCAAGGTAGTAAAGTAAATGAGTAGCTTGGTGAACTTTAGAATGAAAAAGAGAGAGTGATAAGAAAACTGAGGTTGTACTAGATGACTTGGGTGCTAAGTTATGGAACTTGCCACACAATTTATGCTACACAAAAGAACACTTGCTTGCAATTGAAGGAAACTTGGAAAAATTGAAATTCTCTACCGATGACACTTGAGCTTGATGTTCAAAATGACAATGAAAGCTAAGGTTGTGCTTGATTAATTTCCCCACGTAACAGAAAGTTTAATGTAAACTTAAGACAAAGATTAAGAGAGTAAGATAGATGATTTTTCAGACAACAAACTTAAATTAAACTTGCAATCGGAATTAAAGACAAAGAGTTCGAATCTTAAGAACACACGAGTGAGAACTAGGAAACTGAAAGCAAACGAAAGTAACAACCCAAAATCTTAAAATATTTAATTGCTCCACTTGAAATGAAATACTAAATTTAGATGAACAAAAGATCTAGATGAGATGGTAAGATATTGGTATGAGACATTGTTTTAATTAGCCAAGCATACATATTTATACCAGATTAAGGCTTGGACTCCAAGCAACTACTAAGATGATGTAATCCCTGATGATGTAAGCCCTGATGGACTTCAAACGATCCAGCTTCATTCTGTGTGTCTTCACAAACAAGCTACCGAGCTTGGCCCAAAAAGTCAAACTAAAAGGCTTTCTGCGGTCCTCCAGCAATCCTGCATCATTCCTTCAAGATCCTATAGCACCTGTTGCAGGCCATCATCCTGTTATGTCCAATAAAGGCCCAATTTAGCTCCAATTTGTAACAAAACATAAGTAACTCACAACTAAACTAAAAATACTAAAATGAACATAAAAGAATACTCAAGGATTACTTTGGGAAATATAACACAGGGAAAAAACACTAAAAGTGATGTAATAGGGTTAATAAGTTAACATCTATCACACCCCCAAACTTAAATTGTTATTTGTCCCCAAAAAACTAAAAATGACAAAATAAAGACTCATATTCCTAAAAAACCTAAAAAAATTTTGAACATGTCAATCAAATAACCAACGTATGCTTTGTTTTCAAACTTTTGGAGACAGGTGTTCTTATCCTATTTGAAACTTGATTTCCATAGCCCTTCAAAAACTAAGACCCCCCCCCCCTAAACTTATATCTTTAAGAGTGCCAAACCATAAGCTAACCTATATTTTCATTGTTATAAACTAGACTCGGATTGGGACTTTGAAAGGGTTATATGCATTTGGCTTTTTTTTCAATGCATTGCCTTTTACCTCATCTCTCTTTTCACTCCATACCAACATTTTCCTCCTATGCATCTCATGTTGAGGTACTCTTTGGTCCTTTTCAAACATTTGGTGCTCATTGGCACCCTTTTGTGCACTAGACATAGAACTTTTGTTCTTTAATCTGCTTTTGGTTTAAGTGCATGTTTTCATGTGTACCACAGTGTTTGTGTTTATAAGGGACACAATATCCTCATTGTGTATAAAGGCATCAAAGTGGGCCAAATGAAATGAAGGCCAAATGAATCTAGATATGTGTATAACTAAAAAGTAGTTGGCTAGTTCTAGGAGGCTCAATGAAAGACCAAAATGGGTGAACTATGGATTACTGTGTCTATAGCATCAAGTCAAGTAATCAAACAACAATCTAAAGAGGTATTATATTTTTGATGCATGCATGGCTAAAAGAGATAACATTCAGAAAATCATTTCCCAATAGTAAAACTGAAACATAAAAGCAAAGATGAGAATGGGACATTACTGTCCACACTCTCAATTTGACAAAAACTTACTAAGTTAGACTCATCACAACAAAGTATTTAAACAAATTAGACATTAGATAACTAATCATGGAATAATATAAAAAGATGCAAATTGACTCAATCTGTTTTAGAACACAGACCTACATAGTAAGCATGGACTTATAACTAAACTAGACTCAAGACTAAAATTAAACAAACAAATTAAAAGAAAAAAAGGAAGAATGACAAAAACTATCCTACTCAGAGTGAGTAGGAGATGCATGCTGCTGCAGGATAGATTTTGGAGGTGGTGGTAGCTTCATTGGTTTCTTCGATTTTCCTTACTTCCAAGCCTGCTTGATCTGCTCCTTTTGTTGTTTGTACTCCACCCACTACAGTCTATCTTTCTATAAGGCTTCCACATCATCCTGCAGCACCTTAATCTGTTTTCCTAGCTTACTAGTTTTCTTTTTCAGACTTTTCTTTAGTAGGTCAGTTTGCTTCCTCATTCTTCCCAATTATTACTTCCTTTATTCCCTCAATGGCATATAGGATAGAGTCCACAGCAGTGGGATCATTGGCATGGTTGTCATTGTACCTCATCAATCTTTGCAAGGTTTGCTTATCTATGGTTGTTCTCTCACTTGAGAAGGTGTTAGTGTGCAAGGTGACAACCTTGGCCTCTTACATAAGTTTATGGATTATGGATGGCTAAGGTATCCGGACATTGGCCCTGTCTATACTAGCCCTTAAGGTTGTGTATATTAACCTCCTCATATCTAAGGGCTTACATTCCAGAAAGTAGTAGAGGAGATACATCCTCTCCATACAAAAATTGGTGTCATGGATAGTAGGGTGAAGGGTATGCCTATGAAAGTAAAACCAAACATTGTCTTCTCCTTTCAGGTAACAGGTTTTCAGAGTCCTGCACCAACCCTTAAACTCCATGTGGCCCTATCATGTGCAAGTCTAGCCAAGATGTCATTCAAATCCTCCTTAGTGGCTCCATCATGTAGAATATCAAACTTAGAGTGTTATGGTGGTGTGATGCCCAACGGATCATTAATGATATATGGGGAGTAAGAGATGGTGGTTTGCCTGAATTTGAGTTCTACCTTACAGTTGGCAGCAACCATAGTGTAAAATTCCCTAACCCAATAAAGCTTATAGTCCTCAGGGACTGCACATAGCTTATTCCACCCCATAGGTTAGCTACGATAATTTGGTTGGAAAAACCCTTAGGGGTATGGCCTACCTTCTTAGAAAAGTTTGGGTATTTCTTAATGGCTAGAGGGAACTCAATAAATGGAAAGGGTTAGCAGAGAAAGAAACTTGTTTCCCCCGATTGGTTGCAGCACTATTGGAGGAGTTCTATAGGACAGAATGATTGAGGCTTTCAATTGGTCCTCTTCTTGATTCCTGCCTTGTGATCCTTTTGGGTGTGGGACTCTCTTCCTCAGCCTGTTCTTCAAGGTTCTCAGTTGGTCTCTTTCTTTTCTTGGTATTTTCCTTGGTCTTTTCTTTCTTTTTCTCCATGGTCGCCTTCCCTTTGCTTTTGTCTTTTCCCTTGGGTTCCTTCTTCTTTTCTTTTGACACCTTATTTTTCTTATTAGACTTTTTATCTGCCAAATGGGAAATGGAATCATCCTCTTGCATCTAATATGTTCCTACATATCAAGATTAGGAGAAACATCCTCCACAGGGGTTGGTGATTTCTCTAGATGAGGCTCAGAGGCATCCTCAATGGTGTCTTTTTTATTCATTTCAACCTTGAATTCCTTGGGGTTGACATATGTGTTTTCATCAGGGAGTTGCGTAGAGGGGTCAATAGATGGGATATCAGTCTCCAAAGGGGTGTTTTGGATGGTGTTGTGGGTTTCCACAGTAGGGGTTTGGGTTTCCATGTTGACAGTGGTGAGAGGTGGGTTAGGTTCCAAGGATGGGCTCACAGATTTGGGACTTGGAGCAGCATTGAGGATGGATTGGCTTAGAGGGGGTATCATGAAAGGTTTGGGCACATGGGTAGATTGAAATATGGGTTCAACAGGGATCATGGTGTCAATAGTGGTAGTGGTGTTAGTGGTTTGGATTGGCTCTTTGGTGGATTTGGTAAGGCCTAGGATTTCTACATTGGCATCCATGGCCACATCCAACGATTGTTGCAAAAGTGCTCCAACCGTGGATTGGGGTTCAGAGGGGAATGTAGTGACCAAGTTGATAGAAAGTGGAAGGGAAATGGGTATACCAGTGTTTGCAGGGTTGTGACAAGGGGGGTCGATCAAAGCCTCTTCTGGATGTGTCTCCTTCAGTGATGATGATGGTGTCACGGTTTCTGCAGCCATAACCAATGTATCAAGAGGATTTGAAGATCTCCCCTTTTCTGCTTCTGTGGGCTTTTCTTTCTTCTCAGCGACATATGGTGTTTGGTCAAAATGGGAATCTGTGTTGTCTGAAAGAGTAATCATAGGGCCTTCCTCTTTAGTCATTGGCTTCGTTCTCATCTTCCCCTGACTTCGAGTGATCATTTGAATGGGTTTCTTTCGCAGTTCCACATAAGGGACTTGGTTGATCGATGTAGCTCTTATGGGAGGTTATTTTCTCATGTCTTCTAGGTTTGGTGGTGGAAAATCAGTGGGTATATCCCTCCTTCTTGGCAGGGATTTGATGATTGCCATGGTAATGCACAATAGGGGATGGTTTTCGGTGATCACAGTAAAAAGAAAGGGAAATGGGGATGGTAGGAATGTTGAGGAATTTTTGGGGTTGTTAACGAAGGAATAACTTAGGGAACAAGGATGAAGAGGACAATTTCTTAAATGTAGAGGAAGAGACGGTGGTGACAGTTTCCAGGTGATGGTAACTATCCACAAGTGGTGGTGGTACGGTGTAGGGGAAGGAAGTGGAAGGAACAAGGATGTCCATTCGTTTTTTGTACTTGGTCTCCTAAAAACTGTCGGCTTTGGTACCTTCATTGAACAATAGGTCGATGATGAGGGGTGGAAGAGTAGGTTCCCGATGAACCTATGTCAGAATTGGTGATGTCACCAAGTTGATCTCCAGATTTTAGAACGTTGGGAGGCAACGAAAATTCGGATATGCGACTTGGGCTCCGCTTAACTGGACCTACACCGAGAGAAATTAGAGCACACCGAGACACTAATGAGGAATTTAGTTGGCCCACCAGCCCACATCCTTCACATAATTAAAAGTGACAAAATAAAGACTCATATTCCTAAAAAACCTAAATTTTTTTTGAACATGTCAATCAAATAGCCAACGTATGCTTTGTTTTCAAACTTTTTGAGAAAGGTGTTCTTATCCTATTTGAAACTTGATTTCCATAGCCCTTCATAAACTAAGACCCCCCCCCCCCAAAAAAAAAAAACTTATATCTTTAAGAGTGCCAAACCATAAGCTAGCCTATATTTTCATTGTTTTAAACTAGACTCAGATTGGGACTTTGAAAGGGTTATTTGCATTTGGAATTTTCTTTTCAATGCATTGCCTTTTACCTCATCTCTCTTTTCACTCCATAGCACCATTTATCTCCTATGCATCTCATGTTGAGGTACTCTTTGGTCCTTTTCAAACATTTGGTGCTCATTGGCACCCTTTTGTGCACTACACATAGAACTTTTGATATTTGATCTACTTTTGGTCTAGGTCCCAGTTTTCATGTGTACCACAGTGTTTGTGTTGATAAGGACCCTCCCCCAAACTTTGAGGGACACAATATCCTCAATGTGTATAAAGGCATCAAAGTGGGCCAAATGAAATGAAGGCCAAATGAATCTAGATATGTGTAGAACTAAAAAATAGTTGGCTAGTTCTAGAGGATCAATGAAAGACCAAGATGGGTGAACTATGGATTATTGTGTGTATAGCATCAAGTCAAGTAATCAAACAACAATCTAAAGAGGTATTATATTTTTGATGCATGCATGGCTAAAAGAGATAACATTCAGAAAATTATTTCCCAATATTTGGCCCACCAACCCACATCCTTCACATAATTAAAAGCCCAAGATAAAAATTAAGGAAAATGAAAAATAAAGCCCAACTAAAAATATAGAATTTTAACAAATAAAGCTAAAAAACAAAAGAAGATTTAAAAATAGAAAGAAACTAATAAAATATGAAGTAAATTAAAATAAAATTATTTACAAATACACACACTTATATATATATATATATAATTATTTGGGACAACAACCATGTGAGGTTGTTGTAGGATTTTAGTGGGATCAAGAAACGGTTTAACCTTGTGTCCATTTACTTTAAAATTGGTACCCCTCTTCGGATCAATTAATTCAATTACTCCGTAGGGGTATACTTTTGAAATGGTATAGGGTCCTATTCACCTTGAATTTAGTTTTCCAGGAAACAATTATAATCTTGAATTGAACAAAAGGAATTTTTGACCCTCAGTGAAATCTTTTGAAAGAATCTTTTTATCATGACATTTTTTTGTATTCTCCTTGTAAAGCTTGGCATTTTCATAGAAAAAATTCCTATGCTCTTCCAGTTCATAGAGTTGCAAGGTTCTTTTTCTCTCAGCTTCATCCAAACTCATATTAAGCTCTTTTATGGCCTAATAGGCCTTATGCTCTAATTCTACAGGAAGATGCTAGGCCTTTCCAAAAACCAACTTATAAGGGGACATTCCAATAGGGGCTTTGTAAGCAGTCCGGTAAGCCCACAAGGCATCATCCAATTTGGAGGCCCAATCCTTTCGGTGTGGTTTGATTACTTTGGCTAAAATTCCTTTTATCTATTTATTTGACAATTCAGCCAAACCATTGGTTTGAGGGTGATAGGCAGTAACCACCCTATGTTGAATGTTATATTTGTCAAGGACTTCCTCTATTAAGTTGTTAATGAAATGAGTGCCTTCATCACTAATTACGGCACGAGGTGTACCAATTCTAGTGAGAATGTGCTTATGTAGAAATTTGACAACTATCCTAGCATCATTGGAATGGCAAGTCGTAGCTTCCACCCATTTGGATACATAATCTACAACAACCAATATGTAGGCACAATTATTAGAGGGAGGAAAAGGTCCCATAAAGTCTATACCCCAAACATCAAATAATTCTACTTCTAGAATCACGTTTAAAGGCATTTCATTTCTTTGTGAGATATTTTCACTCCTTTGACACTCAACACAATTTTTTGCAAAGTCATGAGCATCATTGTATAGAGTAGGCTACGACAACCCAAATTGTAAAACCTTTGTTGTTGTCCTATTTCCTCCAAAGTGTCCTTCACATGGTCCTACATGGCAGTGTTGTAGGACTGATGTCACTTCTTCTTTTGGGATGCACCTTCTTATCATTTCATCTACACAAGTTTTGAACAAAAATGAGTCGTCCCATAAATATTTCTTAGAATCAGAAGAAGTTTTTTCTTTGATATTTATTGATTTCCTTGGGAATAATCCCACAAGCTAAATAATTTACAAGATCTGCAAACCAAGGTGTTGCAGAATGTTGTACAACTAAAATCCTCTCATCTGGAAATGTTTCACATATGTCACCACTATGTACAGGTTTAACTTGTTTTTCCAATCTTGAAAAATAGTCAACCACTTGATTATCCACACCCTGGAAATCGATGATTTCCAAATCAAACTCTTGAAGAAACAAGATCCACCTTATCAGCCTAGGTTTTGCATTCCTTTTAGAAATGAGGTACTTGATGGTAGCATGGTCAGTATGAACAACCACTTTAGTACCCATCAAGTATGATCCGAACTTTTCAAAAGCAAAAAACCAAAGTTAATAATTCCTTTTCAGTAGTGGTATAGTTGATTTGGACTTCATTGAGAGTCTTGCATAATAAATAGGGTGGAATATTTTATTCTTTCTTTGTCCTAACACAGCTCCTACTGTCCAGTCACTAGCATCACACATTATTTCATAGGGTTGGGAAGAATTAAGTGTTATCACTACAAGAGTAGTGACCAATGCTTCTTTCAAAGTTTTAAAGGTTTTTTTACAGTCTTCATTAAAATTAAACACTTGGTCATGTTGTAGTAATAAACAAAGAGGTTTTGAAATTTTTGAAAAATCTTTTATGAACCTCCTATAAAAACTTAGATGTCCCAAAAAACTCCTGATCCTTTTGATAGTTTTTGGTTCAAGTAATTTTTCAATTACTTCCAACTTTGCTTTATCAACCTCAATGCCCCTTTTGGAAATGAGATGCCATAACACAATGCTTTCTTTAACCATAAAGTGACATTTTTCCTAGTTTAAAACCAAGTCTGTTTCTTCACATTGGTTAAGACTCTTCTAGGTTTTGTAAACACAGATCATATGATGTCCCATAAACTGAAAAATCATCCATGAAAATTTCCATGGAGTATCCCAACATGATAGAAAAACTAGATATCATACATCTTTGGAAAGTGTAAGGTGCATTACAAAGTACAAAAGACATTCTTCTAAAGGCAAAGGTCCCATATGGACAGGTAAAAGTGGTCATTTCTTAGTCGTCTGCTGCAATGGCAATTTGATTGTAACCGGAGTAGCCATATAAGAAACAGTAAAACTTTTTTCCTGCTAATCTGTCCAGCATCAGGTCAACGAAGGGTAATGGAAAATGGTATTTTTGAATGGCTTTATTAAGCCTTCTATAGTCCATACATATCCTCCAACCTAACACTATTCTAGTAGGTATAAGTTCATTTTTCTCATTTGGTACAATAGTAACTCCACCCTATTTGGGTATAAATTGCACAGGACTGACACATGTACTACTTGCAATAGGATAAACTATGCCTGCATCAAGCCATTTCAAAATTTCTTTTTTAACAACTTCTTTCATCATAGGATTGAGTTTTCTTTGAGGATCAACTGAGGTGAAATCTTTGTCTTCCAAGATAATCTTGTGTTGAAAAATGGTAGGGCTTATGCCTTTCAGATCAGTAATGGTCCATCCTATATCTTTTGTATGAAGTTTTAGCATTTTGACCAACTTTTCTTCTTGATCAGATTCAAGTAATGATGAAATAATGACTGGAAACTTCCCTAGGTCTCCTAAAAAGGCATACTTTAGATGTGAGGGAAGTTATTTTAACTCTAAGTCTGGTGCGGCTACTAAGTAAGAAACAAGAATTTTCCTATCCTCACTATCTAACACTTCAAAAGCAACAGTTTCTTGTGGTGTTTCTAGGTCTTCAGAGTCTTTCTCTTCCTCATCACTATCAGATTCTCCTATTCCTAAAATCTCCCCTAAACTTTTTTCTTGACACCAAGTCTCAATTAAACTCAATGTTGAATACTCTTCCTTTTCTTCAGGGTACTTGAGGGAATCAAACACATTAAAAGTCACTTCATGGTCTTGGACTCTCATGGTTAACTCACCTTGCTGGATATCTATCAAGGTTCTTCCAGTGGCTAGGAAAGGTCTGCATAAAAGGATGGGAAGATCTTTGTCAGCTTCAAAGTCTAGAATGATAAAGTTAGATGGAAAGATAAACTTATCAACTTGGACTAAGACATCCGCAATTTTTCCTTTTGGACAGGCTATGGACTTATCAGCTAATTGGAGAGTAACAATGGATGGTGTAGCTTCACCCATGCCTAAATTGTTAAAAACAGATAGGGGCATAAGGTTTATGCTAGCACCTAAGTCACATAGGGCCTTTCCTACCTTTTTTCCTCCAATGGAACATTGGATTGTAAAGCTTCCAGGGTCTTTCAGCTTTGGAGGGATCTTACGGGATAAGAGAGCACTATAACCTTCAGTCGGAGCTACAATCTCATATTCAGTCAGTTTTTTCTTTTTGCTCACAATGTCTTTTAAATTTTTTGCATAAGTTGGCATCTGCTTAATGGCTTCAACCAGAAACTGCTTAAAAACATCAAGAAACTTTTTAAATTGTATTTCTTTCTTTTGATTCCTTAACCTTTAGGGATAAGGAATATAAGGAGGGACTTAAGTAGAGGGAGTAATCTTGTGAAGATTAGGTGCTTGGATAGGTTCTAGGATTTTCTTGAATGGGTTGTACAACAGGTTCCAATATAGGTTCTGTTTCAGTCCTACTTGGTGCTATAGGACTGGTCTGAGTTAGTACTTTAGGACTGCCACCAGAGTGTGACACATCAACTACAATACTTTCCTTGGGCTTTTGGGCTTGCTCAGGTTCATTAGGGAATAACAGTGAAAAATCTGACATACTTGAAATGGTTGGACTACTAATGGGCTTATCATTGGCTTTGGGCCCACTTGTACTACAAGATTGGTTCACTACGTAATGTAGTAGCTGAATATGGTCCTATTTTTTTAGTCTCTGCTTTGTATGGTTCTCTTTTAATGTTTTCTAAATTCTTTCCACTTCTTAAGGTCACAACCTTAACATGCTCTTTTCCAACTCTTTGAGGTGTTTCAGTATCACTCGGGAGAGCTCCTACTAGTCTTTTTCTTATCTCCAATGCCATTTTCCCCATATGAGTTTCCAGATTTTTTATGGATGCCTGCGTTTGGGTTATAAACCCTTTCATCAAAGCTTCCAAAGAAGTAGATAAATCGACATGTTGATTAGGCTTGTTTTTGGAAAGAAGGATGATGATGTTGAGCCTGGAAGTTGGCCTATCGATTATTTTGAGATCTATGATGTGACTGTGGGTGAAAATTGGACTATCCATGTGATTGTGAGTGAAAACTAGACTGTCCTTGTGGCTTTGGATTTCTAGGACTATCCATTTAGAGTTGGATTGTTCCAAAAGAAATTTGTATGATTTCTCCATTCAGGATTGTATGTTTGAGAAAAAGGTCCACTCTTGTTGTTACTGACATAAGTGACTTGCTCAGGATTTCTAGGACAATGCTCAAATGAATGTCCATCACCATAATAGGTGCATTGCATAGAGTTTCTAGTAGGGATAGATGTAGTAGCTTCAGACTTCACAAGTGGAGTAGTTAAATTTTTTTTTATCATAGAAGCTATATTAGCTATTCATGTAGTCAAAGCTGAGTAAGCATCGACATCTTGTATCATTGATGCCTTCCTAGGTGGTAGTGCACGTGAATCAGACCAGTGTCCATTGTTATTCGAAATCTTCTCAAGTATGTTATAACCTTCATTATAGGTACTAGCTGTGAAAGTTCCTCCTGCAGTAGCATCGATTATTTGTTTAGCAGCGGTGTTTAAACCATTGTAAAACGTCTCTAGCTATATGCAGTACGGAATGCGATGGTGTGGGCATTTTCTCAACAGCTCTTTGTACCTTTCCCATGCATCAGGAACTGCCTCATCATCCATTTGCTTAAAAGTACAGATTTCATTTCTAGACTTAGCATTCCTCGTGGGTGGAAAATATTTTTTTCGAAACTTTCCAGCCACATTGTTCCATGTGATCACAAAATCTGGTTTCAATGAGTTATACCAGGATCTTGCTCTATCCCTTAGTGAAAATGAAAAAAGTTTAAGTCTTAAAGCATCATCAGATACCTCAGGGATAAGAAGAGAGTTTGTGATTTCCATGAAAGATCTTAAATGAGAATGAGGATCTTCATATGGCAAACCAGCGAACTGGCCATTGGTTTGAAGCATCTGAAACATTATAGGCTTAAGCTCAAAATGGGCAGCAGTAATAGTGGGTTTAGGTATCTCTGAATGCAACTGGGTCAAAATAGGGAAAGCATAATCCATAATACCCCCATTTTTAGAATTTTCTAGCCTAAAGATGTCTTGTTCCTCTTCCTCAAATGGATTTATTAGTGGCTCATTTTCAGGATTACCATTAGGATTAATATTGATATTCTCAGGATTTCCCCTGGGATTACCATTATTATTCCTAGGAATAGGCCTAAGATTAACTTCTTCGTCTGATATGTCTTCGTACTCAGACATTACTACAGAGGTTAAAGCCAAAACAGCTTTTTGCACTCTTCTTCTTTGTCTAAAAGTTTGTTCAATGTCAGGGTCGAATTGGAAAACTTCCCTTTGTGGAAATCTTGGTATGCACTGGTTTTCAAAAATATGGTAGAAAAATAAACTTTTATAAACTTTACTTTAAACAGAAAAACGTTCAACATGCTTCCCCGGCAACAACGCCAAAAACTTGTTGTCTGATTTATACAATTCGTTTTGAGATTCACTGAAAATAAAACTCAATTAAAGTATACACCTTGAACTACTATCATCTTGTAACAAGTAATAATTGTATAAGTACCAGATATTGATCCCACAGGGAAGGCTTGTGAAAATCATTCATAAAAGTCTAGTCTTTAAAAACTGATTTCAAATGGTGAATTCGAAGAAATCTTTATGAGGGGTTTGTTTGAGTTATCGACTAAAAATCAGACTAGAGATGAAGCAAATGGTGCAAAGCTTTATTAAGAGAAAAACAAGTGATCCAGTAAAAAGATGTTATAGCATCTAGGCAATCTTATTGTACCAAGAATTGGTGATATAGTGCTGCCACAGTATCAACTATCGGGTTAGATGGCCTCCCAAGAGTACACACAGGCTCACATGCTATTGATACGATATCATTTATGTTAGATGTTGTGAATCCAAACACAACACAGTGTTACCAACCTACACCGTAGGAGTATATCATTTGTCAGGTGCTAAAGCTATTTATAGCCTTCTCCTATTACCTCAGGTTTTTCACATATATCTTAACTCTGAAAGTCAATGCATTTTCATACATAAAATTTGTTGTCAATTAATTAAATGTAAAATCCAATGAAATATTAATCACCTGAAATAAAAAATTAGATAACCATGCTATATTTGAGACACCTTGTTATTTTCACACCGGCTTCGGTCTTAACTTTGCCTTACACACCAAGCTAAGGCTATTAGCCCATCTTTGTTGGGATTCTCCTTTTGAATGATGTAGGGATTCGAAATAACATAAATGGAATGTACTGAAAGTAAATTGCATAATTGATAGTCCAAGATCAACTAAATCCTAGAGAGAGAAAGTAGAGAGAGAGTTCAAAGCGCAAACTTAGTTATATTCAATGTAAGCATGAAAGTGTTACAAACAAACAAGACCAAAGGGACTTAAATACCCTTGGTCAATACTACACAGTATTAGACACTAAACACAATATTTGACCAAGCCTATAAATACAATGATTACTATAAAATCAGACCTAACAATCTCCCCCTTAGTAATCATTGGCGCTTTGGTCTTCAAAAACCATCTTCTAAATCAGCGTGGACCAACTAAGCGACTTTGCGAAGCTTTCTGACTTTTAAAACAAATTTCTTCTCAGCATTTTTCAGTTTGAGTTATCTTTGCTGGCTTGACAAGACTGGACCAGTTTGAATAAGCTTGAACGAACAGTTGATTCATCAGCTTGTGCTCTACACGACACGCCTCTTTTAAATGACCTTGAATGAACTGTGGTGATCGGAGCAGGAACAACAAAAGATGTAGTATAACTGAGAAAATATAATCTTGAGCAACAAAATCTTGCAGAATCTTGATCATCAGATTAACAATTGAACTCTTTGTCTCTTTATCATCTCCTTAAGTTCTTTTAACTTCTCCCCCTCACGACCTTGATGATCTGGATCAACTTGGTCATGCATATGATGGAGACGAGACAACTTAAGATCTGCAAAATCAAAGAAACGGAGAAAAGAGGAAACGTTTGCGCTATAAGTTGGTGGCGCAAAGTTAAGTTTGCGCTAACAGAAGGAAGCGCAAAGTGAGGTTTGCGCGACATGCAGGAAACGCAAAACATGCTTTGCGCTAGAAGCTGTTGGCGCAAATTAAGCTTTGCTCTACCAACTGGTGACGCAAATCTGACTTGGAGTCTGGAAATTTTTACTTGATTAGCTCTTTGACTCCCCCTACACAAATGCACTAAATTTGACAATTAAAGTTAGCATTTATATAGAAAATCAGATACTCCCCCTCAAAAACAGATATGATCATTAACAAAAATTCTCCTTTTTCACCCCCCCTTGAATAATGCTCAAATCCATTAAGATATAAATGAGAACACAATGATTGAAACATCAATGTAGAAAGAAAAATATACTGAATATGTATTTTGAATCGACTAAATATATAAGAATGAAAACAGAAACAAATAAACTTCTACTTAGTAAAATATCACAATAAAATCCATCAGATGAAATCAAATATATGCTTTTGGATACAGAAACAAGTTTCATTGCATATCAAGTTAAGACATGTTCAGTTTCAAAAACTTTCATCAATCTATTTAGTGTGCTCGCATGTGAACTTCGACTAGCTTCAAGAAAATGCAATTCTAAAAATATAATAGAGAACTTTGCATGTAATCACACTAAGCCATCAAAAATTCAGACTTTCACAAATTTACAGGTTTATTGCAACTCAGAAATATATAACCAAGTATCATGAGAGGTGTGCTCATTGGCATCTTTTAGCATTGTGCACTATGGCATCTTTACATGAGTGTGCTCTTTGGCATCTTTTAAGCTTGTGCACTTTTGGCATCTTTTAATCAAAAAGTTTATTAAGTAAAGAACATGTCGTAAACGTAACTTTCTATCTGACCCTATTGCAGGATTTGGGTCAGCCACTCCCAGACCAGTTGGCCTTAGGGGACTAGGTGTCAAGCACCCCTTGGAACTTACTCTCCCAAATCAGAAAGGCTACATCGACACATCTTAAACCCATTCATACCAGTATAACATGACTTTCGATCTGATTCTATAGAAGGATTTGAGTTCGATCACTCCCAGATCAAATGACCTTAGGGGACCAGAAGACAAGCATCCCATAGAACTTACTTTCCCAAACCAGAAAGGTCACTGGTATAAACTTTTAAACTTAGAGATTTCTGATTTATAAGAATTTAATAATCATCTCAAACACAAGGTTTTACGTCTATGTGCTTAGCCCATATTTTCATTACGATCCAAAATTTTGACTTTTTAGGTTTTCTAAGCATTGTAAACTATAAATATTCCGAATCACACAACTTTAAAGCAAAATCAAAAGCTACAAACATGTTGCTGACTTTTCGACTTTTGTTAGACTTGAAAGATGAACATATAAAAACTTTAATATTATCAAAGCAACTTGAAAATTTATCCTAGACACACATTCTATTCAAAAGAAAGAAAAATTGTAAAACTTTTACTTTATAGAATAAAACTTGTAAAGGTTTAAACTTTTAAAACAACATGCCGAGATTTTAAAAATAGAAATATTTGATCGGCAAGTTTATATTCAGTTGAAACAAAATATAATTCAATAACATCATTATCAGAGATAAATGCAGCGGAAATTAAGATAGATGTACTCACAGTTTCTCATTAGTCAGAAGCTTAAAATCTTTGAAGGACGAGTCCTAGACTGACATGTCTAGAAGTCAAAGTCTTTGAAGCACGGGTTCTGAACTGAATTACTCAGAAGCCAAAATGTTGACAATGAAGTCCGGGTCTTGAGCTGATTTACTCAAGAGCCATAGTCTTGACATTGAAGTTCGGGTTTTGAACTGCTGTGTTCAAAAGCCATTGACTTGACATTGAAGTCCGGGTCTTGAGCTGATTTACTCAAGAGCCATAGTCTTGACATTGAAGTCCGGGTTTTGAATTGCTGTGTTCAAAATCCATTGACTTAAAATTGAAGTCCGGGTCTTGAGCTGAATAACAGTAATGGAAAAGACAGTAAATTAAAGTGCAGGGAAATAAATAACAATAAAATAAATTGCACGAAGTAAAGTACAGAAAAGTAAATAACAGTAAAGTAAAATTGTTAAAAAGTAAAATAACAATAAAAGAAATGATAGAAATATAAAAGACTGTTAATTAACTTGCAAGGAAAGAATGGCAGTAAAGTAAATGAGAAGCTTAGTGAATTTTAGGAAGAAAAAAGAGAGAGTGATGTGAAAAGTGATGTTGTACTAGATGACTTGAGTGACAAGTTATGGAACTTGCCACACAATTTATGTTACACAAAAGAACAATTGCTTGAAGGAAACTTGGAAAACTGAAAATCTCTACCGATGGCACTTGAGCTTGATGTACAAAATGATGATGAAAGTTAAGGTTGTGCTTGATTAATTTCACCACGTAACAGAAAGTTTGATTTAAACTTAATACAAAGATTAAGAGAGTAAGAGAGATGATTTTTCAAACAACAAACTTAGATTAAACTTGCAATCAGAATTAAAGACAAAGAGCTCGAATCTTGAGAACACACGAATGAGAACTAGGAAACCGAAAGTAACAACCCAAAAGCTTAATGTATTTATTTGCTCCACTTGAAATGAAATACTAAACTTAGATGAATAAAAGATCTAGATGAGAAGGTAAGATATTGGTATGAGACATTGTTTTCATTATCCAAGCATACATATTTTACTAGATTAAGGCTTAGACTCTAAGCAACTACTAAGATGATGTAATCCCTGATCATGTAAGCCATGATGGATCTACAAAAGATCCAACTTTAGTCTGTTTGTCTTCACAAACAAGCTACCGAGCTTGGCCCAAAAAGTCAAACAAAAAGGCCCTGTGCGGTCCTCCAGTACTCCTGCAGCATTCCATCAAGACCCTATAGCACCACCTGCAGGCCATAATCTTGTTTAAGTCTAATAAAGGCGCAATTTAGCTCCAATTTGTAATAAAACATAAGTAACTCACAACTAAATTAAAAATACTAAAATGAACATAAAAGAAGACTCAAGGATTACTTTGGGCAAATAAAACAAAGGGAAAAAACATTAAAAGTGATGTCATAGGGTTAATAAATTAACACCTATCACTTATATTGAATTTGCCTATTTCATGTTCATGCTCAATAGGCTTTTTGGCCTAACACTTGTTTTGGTATCAGCATGTATCTCAGGTTATAGTGGCATGATCGCCAAGAAAGTCAAACCAGTCATGTTAGAGGGAGAGCTTGGGGGTATTTGAGACGTCATCTTCCGATGTTATTTTGGTGATTTAAGAGACACCCGATCATAATCTATTTTGTCATAGAATTAGATTAGGAGGTTGTTTTCTCAATCTAATTGTTTACAATTAGTAAATTAATTGGCGCATTCTAAGTCCTTTTTGGGAAGATCTGGTATTTTAATATTATATACTATGCTCCGGCTTTATCCGGGAATTTTTTTGTAGTCTCATTTTTTGGGCGTTACAAGTTGGTATCAGAACTTTAGCTGTGAACTTGGTGTAATTTTAGAATGCCTAGACTTAAGCTGTGAACTTTTAAAGACTTTTTCTTTATGTTTGGGTAGGACTCCTAGGTGGGGAGAGCGATAGGACCTATGGAATTACACTAATCAAAAGTTGTAATGACGATAATGAGAATTTTTGTGTGAAATATATTCAATATCTCATATGGCCCATGCTATTATGAATATATTATTACATGAGCGTGCTTGCACTTATTATTGTTATGATGATTGATGAATGTAGCAGTACGTTAAAATCTGTTTATTATAAAGAATTAACTGGCATGGTTATTGTCATGTGTATGACACTTCATTATGGAGAACACTCGAAGTCAACAAGTGGTACAAGATGATGGTCAAGACGTAAGTGTTACGACTCCACAACAGACAGAACGAGCCGGTAACACACTACTCTCTCCAATCCTACCAATGTTGAGCGGAAGAATTGATATTGTGCCAAGAACAAACTTGACCACTGATGATCCGGTCATCCAAGAAGTGGATCCCTAGTCGGTAATGATGGACAGTTTCTTAGATGATGAACTCAGCTATGGATAAGCGGGATGAGAGGCTCATGAAGATGTTGGAAGACCTAGATTCCAGCAATCAAAGACATGAGACGGTTGCAGAAAATGTTGTGGTTGGTTCGGGGGTAACCGGAATGTTAATGGCATCGAGGAATTGGTATTCGTTGGTGAGAGGAGAAATGAAACGAGTTTTTCCTACAAGACATTTCTATGTAGCAAACCACCCGAGTTCTTTGGAACCACCAATCCAATAGTCTACATGAACTGCATTCAAGAAATAGAGATGGAGTTTGAGTCGAGTGAATGTGAAGACTCCCAGCGATTCAAATTCGCCTCACAGATGTTTAGGGGTGAAGCCCTAAGCTGGTGAAACCTCACCCGCACGGCTCTTGGGTCAGGGATTCTGGCTCAACTCTCATGGGAAACCTTCAAGATGAAGGTGTTGGATAAATATTGTACTGAGAGAGCTCTAGACAGAATCGAAGAAGAGTTCTGAAATTTGAAGAAATGAAAACAAACTACTGCCAAGTACTCTAGGCAATTCATTGAAAAACTGAGTTTCGTGGAGCACTTAGCCACTGACGAGAAGACGAAGATAAAGGCTTATTTGAGAGAGCTAACAGTGGAAATGAAGATGGGCATAAGGAACGCCAAAGTGAATACTCTACATGAAGTTATTGAAGAATCCCAACTGGTAGAAGATGACCTCACCCAAGGCAAAGAGGAGCGAGCATTGGTTGGAGAGAAGAGGAGATGGGGAGGGCCACCCGAGCCCACGAGGCAGTTTAGAAATTTTCTGGAGGAAGAAATGTGGACTCCCACCGATAAGTGAAGTGGTGCCATTGGTGTAGAAGCAAACACCATGGTCCATGCAATCCCAAATTCAACCCAAGCACGATCGAATGTTTCAAGTGTAGAAAGAATGATCATCTAAGACGAGATTGCCCCATCCGGGGAGCGGTTTGTTATGACTTGTGAGTGTCGTGAACTGGGGCACATAAAGAGGGATTGCCTAAATCTAGTGGGTAGAAACCATGGGGTTTCAAGTGGAACCTCAATGAAGAAGGAGAATCCACCAATGGCACCTACCTGAGGCTTCCAAATGACTACTGGAGAGGCAAAGGAGACCGTCGACATGGTATTGGGTACATTCTTAGTTAACTCCTTGCCTGCACGTGTCTTGTTTAATACGGGTGCTAATCGCTCGTTTGTATCCAATTCTTTTTGCATACAATTTGTAATTTCTATTAGAACCCTAGTTGATGTTTTAGTGGTAGAGGTAGCAAAATGGCGATCAAGTTTTGATTCGTGAACGTTTTTAGAATTTCACGTTACAAATTGATGGAAACAATTCTTGGTGAGTTTGTTGCCTATGTCATAGATGGATTTGATGTTGTCATAGGAATGGATTGGCTTGTGGAGAATTACGCCGAGATCTTTTACTCCAAGAAGATCAGACGAATACAGTCGTCTAGTGGAGAGATGATGACCATTTATGGAGAAAGAAGTAGAGAGACTACCCCAATTATCTCGTCATTAAAGGTGCACAAGTGTTTGTCAAAAGGGTGGCTTTCATATTTGGCATATGTCTTAGATGCGAAGTTAGAGAAGAAAAAGATTGAAGATGTTGAAGTGGTTAACGAATATCGGGACGTCTTTTCGGATGAACTACCCGGTTTAACTCCGAAACGACAAGTGGAGTTTCGTATCGACCTCGTTCCGAGAGCAGATCCGATTGCCCGTGCTCCTTACCATCTAGCACCGCCGGAGATGAAAGAGATTGTTGGGAACTGAAGAATTCATCAAGTATGGTTAATGCTGCTGGTTCAAAGTTACTACTGCTAGAAGACTTAAAGGTTAATACTGCTGAGTGTTACTACTGCTAGTACTATTAATACTGCTAGTCATAGTTAGTGCTGCTTGAACAAAGTTAGTACTGCTTAGCTAGTTAGTACTGCTAGTAGTTAGTGCTGCTTAGTAGTTAATGCTGCTAGAAGAAGTTAATGCTGCTGATCATGGTTAGTGCTGCTAAAGAGATTCGGATGGAAAGAATGACAGCTGGATAATCTGAAGATTATGGAAGCTTAGAGATATACATGGAAGATATACTGAAGATATTTTATTTATTGTAATTATCTTTGTATTCAGTATATATATTGTATAGTTTAGAATAATGAGTTAACTTTAGTTTTTATTCTTTTAGAGAGAAAATCAACCTCAAGGCATAGATCCTAATTCTAGAGAAGTAGAATTCGTATTGGTGAGCCTGTTCATCAATATTGAGGTTGAGTGAGTAATCTTGTAACTTCAAAGCATTCAATACAAGTTTACAGTGTGTTGATTATATTCTGTTTTGATTTTCTGTTTGATTAAATATCAAAGTGTTATTCCGCAAACTTCTTTGATATTGTTTCTGAGAATTAATTCTTGTTGAGAATTCGATCCTGACAAGTGGTATCAGAGCCTAACTCTCTCAGAAACAGTTATTCATCATGGAAAATCTTACAGAATCAAGCAGTACTTTGGTTTCTAAGGTTCCAATGCTCAAACCAAGTTAGTTTGACATGTGGAAGATCAGAATCAGACAATATATTCTTCTCACTGACTACTCAATGTGGGATATCATTGAGAATGGTCCTTCTGAAGCTGGAAGGATAGGACCAGATGGGAAAAGACCTCCACCAAAGACAGATGGTGAGAGGAAGATCAGACAGACAGAGATGAAGGCCTTGAGCACTCTGCTCTTGGCCATTCCCAATGAATATCAGCATCAATTTTGCAACTGCACTGATGCTCAGATTCTCTGGAATGCTCTAGAGAAAAGATTTGCTGGAACTAAGAGCATCAAAAGAAATCAAAGAGATGTTCTAAAGCAGCAGTATGAGAACTTCACTTCCACAAAGAATGAGTCTATGACTCAAACTTTTGATAGGTTCAATAAACTCATAGGTGAACTGGCTACTGTAGGGGTGAAGATGGAACAAGATGATATCAACAGAAAGTTTCTCAGATCTCTTGGGGATGAATGGACTATGTACACTGTCTCATATAGACAGAGTGACAATCTGGAAGAGAAAGAACTTGATGATCTATACAATGATCTAAGAGTTTTTGAAACTGAGGTAGAAACCAAGAAGAAGCCCTCTGGTTATATTCACAATGCTGCACTTCTTTCAGCATCCACTGATACTACTGCCAACCCTGAAGCAGTTAGTACTGCCAGTGGAGTAAGTTCAGAAAAAGGCACTGAAACTATATTTGAAGCCTTTTTGTCCTGTCATAGCAGCAATTCTCTGATTAATGATGATCTTGATCAAATTCACCCTGATGATCTGGAGGAGATGGATATTAAATGGCAGATGGCCATGTTATCCATGAGGGTGAAAAAGTTCATCAAAAGAACTGGAAGAAATAACTTCTCTCAAAGAAGAGAAGATGGAGCTGGTTTTGACAAAACCAAGGTGGAATGTTATAAGTGTCACAAGAAAGGACACTTTGCTAGAGAATGCAGGAGTGCTGTTCCAAACAATAACCACCAACAAGCTCAGAATGGAGGATACAATCAGAACAAGAATCCTGCTCAAACCCTTGTTTCTCAACAAGGAATGGGATTTGACTGGAGTGATCAAGCTGAGGAAGCCATTCAGAACCAAGCTCTTATGGCAGAAGTGTCTGATCTCCCTACTGAGGTAAGTTCTAATCTTTGCACTAAATCTTGCATTGACACTGTTACAAGATACAGGGATCACAATCAAAGTATGTGTGATGACCTCAAAAGATTAGAAAAAGACAGAAGAGATTATGTGTTAATAGTAGAGAGATTTGAAGAGCAAATAAAAGGCTTTCAAGCTAATGAACTTCAACACTCTTATGACACAAACTATTGGAAGTGGGAAAAGAATGAGTTAGAAACCAAACTGTCTAAGTCCTTAGAAGAGAATGATAGACTGAAAGAGGAACTGTCAAAAGTTAAGCTTGACATAGACAAGTTTTCCTATGCTTCAAAAGCAATGGACTCTCTGCTAAAGGCTCCGATACATGATAAGATGAAGCCTGGTATTGGATACAACAATACACCACCTCCTTACAATAACAACTATATTTCTCCTACATCAGACTTGTTAGAAACTAAGGAGAAAAAGGACTTGTCTGAAGAAGCATTTAAAATAGATCCTTTGGATAAGGTAGTAGTTAAGGATTTGACTGAGAAAGGAGCAAGTGAGAACAGGGATAATAATGTGAGTAAAAAGATACCATTAGAAAACAATATTATCACCAATAAGGGATGTGGGAAAATCTGGGTCAAGTCCAAGGAGATAGAGAAGACTAAAGGAAATGATAACAAGGTCCATTACAAACAAACCACAGTGGTGAATCCTGGATCTTGTAAACAGTGTGATTGCAATAAAGCCAAGAGCCTAAATTCTGGTTTAAAAAGAGGAAATCAAAGAAACTGGAATAATCAATGGGCTCAGAAACAAGGAGTTGATCTGAATAAAATCAATAGACCAAAACCTTGTTTTATATGTGGCAAGTTGAATCATTTGGCTAAGTATTGTTACTTCAACCCAATTAACCAACATATGAACTTTAAAAGATTTGTGCAAAAACCTGTTGGTTATAGGAAGACTGGAAAGAAACATGTGATAAAGAAATCTGTTGAAAGTACAGGCACTTTAAAGAAAAAGATTTTAAAAGAAAGTGTCAAAATGTGGGTACCTAGAAGTACTAACAGTATTAGTACTGCTAACAATATTAGTACTGCTAACACAGTTACTACTGCTAACAGTGTTAGTACTGCTGAAAATATTAATGCTGCTAATACTGTTAATACCTCTTCAAAAGTTTATACTGCCAACACAGTTACTGCTGCTAACACAGTTACTACTGCTAACAAGGTTAGTACTGCTAAGCATGCAAGTGCTGCCAAGGCAGTTAGTACTTCTAAAACTAGTCCTGATTCTAGCAAACATATTTCCAAGTCTATTATTGTAACAAAGTACTCCAAGAATGAGGAGTTAAAGTTCAAAAATCTTGTCAAGAAAGAATGCAAATATTTTGATGAGAAAGGGGTACCCAAGACCACTTTGGCTTGGGTTCCTAATTCATACTAATTGATTTATCTAATGTGCAGGGCAACCAACAGCTCAAGGGAAAGAGCATTTGGCATGTTGATAGTGGTTGCTCTAGGCACATGACAGGCAACATGTCATGCCTTCAGGATTTCAAGCATATCAATGGAGGACATGTTGCATTTGGAGACAATCTTACTGGTGGTAAGATAAGTGGAAAAGGTAATGTCACCAAAGGTAAGATGACATTTGAGGATGTCTACTATGTTGATCAATTAAAGTACAACCTGTTAAGTGTATCACAGGTTTGTGACAAACAACATAGTATATTATTTAGTAATACTGAGTGTATGATTCTTGCCCCAGGGTTCAAGGTAGTTGATGAAACCATGATACTACTTAGAACTCCAAGAAAGGACAATGTTTACTGTCTTCATTTGGACAATGTTGATAGTGATTCATCTCTAAATTGTCTTGTTTCAAAAGCTTCTGTAGATGAATCCTCTCTTTGGCACAGAAGGATGTGTCACATGAATTTCAAGACTATGAACAATCTTGTTAAAAATAACCTTGTAAGAGGGTTACCTTCAAAAGTCTTTTCATGTGATGATCATTGTGTTGCTTGTCTTAAAGGCAAACAACACAAAACTTCTCATAAGACCAAAGAGTTAAATTCTGTTTCTTCTTGTCTTCAGTTACTGCATATGGATCTGTTTGGTCCTACAAATGTTATGAGTATAGGCAAGAAATCTTACTCTTGGTTATTGTTGATGATTACTCCAGATTTACTTGGGTATATTTTCTAAGGACTAAGGATGAAACAAGTGGTCTTATCAAATCCTTTATTCTAAGAATTGAAAACCAAACTAATCAAAGAGTAAAAGTCATGAGATCAGATAATGGAAATGAGTTTAAAAATCATGATCTAAACACCTTTTGTGAAGAAAAAGGTATTGAGAGGCAATATAGTGCTCCTAGGACTCCTCAACAGAATGGTGTTGCTGAAAGGAGGAATAGAACACTAATAGAGGCTGCTAGATCTCTGTTGGCTGATTCAAAATTGCCAATTACCTTCTGGGCTGAAGCAGTTAATACTGCTTGTTATGTCCAAAACAGAGTTCTAGTGCTCAAGCAAAAGAACAAGACTCCATATGAGCTTTTAAATAAAAGAAAACCTTTTATTGGTTTCTTCAAACCTTTTGGGTGTCCTTGTACAATTCTAAATACCAAAACTCACTTAGGTAAGTTTGATAGCAAAGCAGATGATGGATTTCTTGTTGGATATTCATCTCAGAGTAAGGCCTACAGAATATTTAACTCTTCTTCTAGAATAATTGAAGAAAGTGACAATGTCAAATGCAATGAGAACACACCAAATCCTGTTGGGTCTGGACCTCAGTGGCTATTTGACATTGATTCACTAACTAACTCTTTTAGTTTCAGTAATGAGTATACAGGAACAGGAAGTGGAGGATCAGGGATCACACAATTTCAAGAAAGTATATCTAAATCTGTGATTTTTCCCATACGCACAGTAAATTCTGGTGAAGACTGTGAAAAGGAATCAATTACTGAACCAAATCAGAGTGAAGAAGACACTAGAGATGAGGAGACTCAAGAAAATAATGAAGTGGCATCTGAAAACACTTCAGTTGAGCTGCATGAATCTAATCTTGAGGCTGGACTGAATGAAGAACCTAGTCATAACACCAGAGTTCAAAAGAATCATCCTCCACAGTTGATAATAGGAGATATCTCTTCTCCTATGATGACTAGACATCAAAGCAGGCTTCAGGAAATGCACGATCAACAACATACAGTGCTTTCTTGTTTTCTATCACAGCTTGAGCCTAAAAAGGCACATGATGCTATGAAAGAATCCAGCTGGATAGAAGCAATGCAAGAGGAACTGTTACAGTTCAAGCTACAAGATGTATGGGATCTAGTAGACCTTCCTAAAGGTCACAGAGCGATTGGCACAAAGTGGATTTTCATAAACAAGAGAGATGAAAGAGGTATTGTCATAAGGAACAAAGCAAGGCTGGTGGCTCAAGGCTATACTCAAGAAGAAGGTATAGATTATGAAGAAGTTTTTGCACCTGTGGCTAGGATAGAAGCAATCAGACTATTCCTAGCCTATGCTTCTTACATGAACTTCAAAGTCTATCAAATGGATGTAAAAAGTGCTTTTCTCTATGGATCAATTGAAGAAGAAGTATATGTCTGTCAACCACCAGGGTTTGAAAACCCAAGCTATCCAGACAGGGTATACAAATTAAAGAAAGCACTTTATGGACTACATCAAGCCCCAAGAGCATGGTATGACACACTGTCATCCTATCTCTTGGAAAATGACTTTGAAAGAGGAGTCATTGATAAGACTCTATTTATCAAAAGAAAGAAGAAGGATATTTTGCTGGTCCAAATCTATGTTGATGACATTATCTTTGGATCTACAAGAAACAACATGTGCAAGGAGTTTGAGGATTTAATGCATCAAAGGTTCAAAATGAGTTCCATGGGGGAACTTACTTTCTTCCTTGGACTCCAAGTTCAACAGAAGTCAGATGGCATTTTCATCTGTCAATCCAAGTATGTGCAGGATATTCTAACCAAGTTTGGTTTCTCAGAATCAAAACCTGCCAGCACACCTATGGAAACACACAAGCAGATCACAACAGATCTTGAGGGGGAGGATATGGATGTGCATCATTATAGATCCATGATTGGCTCTCTCATGTATCTCACAACATCAAGGCCAGATATAATGTTTCCAGTCTGTGTATGTGCAAGATTTCAAGTTAGGCCAAAGCAATCTCACTTTCAAGCTGTTAAGAGGATATTCAGATATCTCAAAGGGCAACCCAGATTGGGACTTTGGTATCCTCATAACTCACATTTTGACCTAATAGCATACTCAGACAGTGATCTAGGTGGGGCAAACTTGGACAGAAAATCTACTTCTGGAGGATGTCAGTTTTTGGGTGATAGACTAGTCTCATGGCAGTGCAAGAAACAAACCACAGTATCCACATCTACAACAGAGGCAGAGTACATAGCAGCTGCAAGTTGCTGTTCTCAAGTCTTATGGATTCAGAATCAAATGTTGGATTATGGGGTAACCTTTCTACACACTCCAATCTTTATTGACAACAGCAGTGCTATTAGCATTGTGAATAATCCAGTCAAGCACTCAAAAACAAAGCACATTGAGATCATGTATCACTTTATAAGAGATTGTAATGAAAAGAAACTTATTCAAGTTGTCAAAGTTCACACTGATAATCAGTTTGCTGACCTATTCACTAAAGCTTTTGATGTGGGTAGATTCACTTTCTTGGTAACAAGTGTGGGAATGATAAACTCTGAATAATCCCCTTCTCAAAAAGTGGTTTTATATCTGTATAGTATTCCTGGAGTTACTAATCGTCTGTTTCAGGATTTGCATAGCAGTACTCAGTGTTTAGCAAGTTTAAAAGGAGTAAGGTAGTTAATACTGCTTTCAGTTAATACTGCTAGTAGTTAATACTGCTTTCAGTTAATACTGCTTTCAGTTAATACTGCTAGTAGTTAATACTGCTAGTGGTTAATACTGCTTTCAGTTAATACTGCTAGTAGTTAATACTGCTTTCAGTTAATACTGCTTTCAGTTAATACTGCTAGCAGTTAATACTGCTAGCCAGTTAATACTGCTAGCCAGTTAATACTGCTAGCAGTTAATACTGCCAGTCAGTTAATACTGCCAGTCAGTTAATACTGCCAGTCAGTTAATACTGCTAGCTAGTTAATACTGCTAGCAGTTAATGCTGCTAGTAGTTAATACTGCTCTAGGTTAATACTGCTTATATTCCGAATACTATAAATACTTTTTGCCCGCCTAAAAGTTCATAACGACTCTTTGCATACTGTTCTCTTGCGCTCAAAACCTTTTCTCTCTCAAGTTCGAAGTTTTCAGGCAAGCTTTTCACTAAGATCAATGGTACCCATGACTTTCATCGACGAGCACAACGAGATTGCGATGCTACAAAAGCCAAAGCAAGCTTCAGGATTTCATCAGATTGTGGATTTCCTCAAGACAAGCCACATTGCTCATGCTCTTATTGTATCCCCTACAATCTATATTGAGCATCAAAGGCAGTTCTGGGCTAATGCAACCATTGTTGTTGAGAATGGTGTGCAGATGATCAAGACAAGAATCTGTGATCAATCACTCACGGTTACTGAAGAGGTTATTCACATCAGTCTACGTCTAGACGATGCCTCTGGTATAACCTCTATCCTAAATGATGAACTGTTTTCAAACCTTACAAGAATGGGGTATGGAGGCCCATTGGGAGTGTTCAAATTTTCTAAAGCAAAATTCTCACCCCAATGGCGTTTCTTTGTCCATACTCTTATGCATTGTATCTCCAAAAAGACTACTGGATGGAGTGAGTTCAGCAGCACTATTGCTTATGCTTTGGTGTGCTTGGCCACTGCCAGAAAGTACAATTTTTGTAAAATGATTTTCAGTGATCTTGTCTCAAACATGGGAAACAAAAAGAGCTTCTTTATGTATCCCAGGTTTGTTCAAGAAATTATTACTCATGAATTGACGGATATACCTCAACCTGTTGGGGTATATGTACCTAAACCCCCCAAAGGCAAGGTGTTCTCAAATATGAGAAGATCTGCTGGGGACTCTGAAGGAGTTGACACCCCATTGTTCTCTACAATGATGGTGGTGTCCCAAACCAATGAAGGTATGGCAGCAGGGTCAAGGCCCCCATTAGACCAACCCACTGCTAGCCAAGCCCAACCTTCCCTCTCAAAATCAATTCCCCAGTCCCTTCTTGAAAAACCAACCTCTCCAATCACCCAAACTTACAAGAGAAAACAGGTAAAGAAGGCTCCTTCCCTTCTTGTACCATTACCCACTAAGCCTATAAGCCCTCTAAGGGAGCATTCTCCCCTAGAGAATATCCAAAGGGAAACCACACGGGTGTCTCCCAAACAAGGGAAAGAAATTGAAGAAATGAAGCTAGTAATTCTGTCACAACAAGAACAGATTGCTAAGCTGAAGAGGATGGTGGTTAGTCTGGTACAAAGGAAGAAGAGAAAGCAATTCCAATTAAGGAGAAGGCCAACTGAGGATGATGCTCCCAAAAAGGGGGAGATCAACATGGAAGAAGCCACAAGAAAGGGGGAGCTTGATGGAGAGAAAGTTGATGTTCAGGGGGAGCAGCAAGAAGAAACAGTTACTACTGCTGACATTAATAAAGCAGCAGAAACTGTGAAAGAAGTGTTAACAGATCTTGAGATTGCAGAAACCTTACTAAAAGCCAAGAATGATACTCCCAAGGTCACTTCAAAGACCAAAGGTGTAATCATAAAAGAACAAGGTGAAGTGATCAAGGAAGATAACAGTAAGAAGGCAATGAGCAAAGACAAAGGAAAAGCAAAGATGGTAGAATCTGATCAACCAATCAAAAAGCAAAGGTTGGTTGAATCAGATGAAGCCCTAGCTAAAAAGATGCAGGAGGATATTGAAAAAGAAGAAAGAGTTCAGATGGAAAAGGACAGGGAAATGGCAAAAGCTCTAGCTGCTGAACTGAATGAAGCTTATCAACAGAGTATGGCAACTGAAATTGCACAGAAGAAAGCTGCAAGTATGAAGAAATCTGTGGTGAAAACAGTTGCAAAGAAGAGAAGACCCTCAAAGACATTCCTAGGTACCCAAGAGAGAAACAAGATGATTATATTTCTCAAAGGTGTTGTAGGAGTCAAAAAGGAGATGTTCTCCAAAATGTCTTTTGAGAAGATCAAAGAGCTCTATGATTCAGAGATGTTAAAGCTTCAGGGAAGTGAAACTGCTAGGGTGGAGATGGAGAAGAGAATAAAAGAAAGTAATGACTTTGATTGTCAAAAGCCATTTCCAGATGAGCAAGAAACACCTCCTAAGAAAGAGTCCACCCTGGGAGAAAGTCTAAGGACTTTAAAGAGAACAAAAATGATGGCAAGGAGAAAGCCAATCAAAAAGCCTAGAGTATCTGAAGAAGAGGCTGATAAGGTTGCTGAAGAAGAAGGGGCACCTGAGTCATCTAAACAGACAGAGCTATCTAACACTGATGATGTAAATTTGTATATGGTAGTGATGGACAAAGTGCCTGAACCAATTTCAGCAGAACCTGTAGGAGTTAAGCCTCCTGAGGTCATTCTCTGGGATACATTGACAGTGGATGGAAAGGAATACATAAGGCTGAAAAGAAAGGATGAAAAGTATGAAGTGTTCAACACATGGGCAAAAATTGTCAGAACATGCTCTAGATCAGATCTTGAAGAGATGTTTGAGATAGGAATGAAGTTGTATACAGATATTCTAAAGGCTCCAGGAATTTCAATTACAAAACTGGTAATGGAGTATCTGTGTATGATGTTCAAACCTGAAGAAGTACAGCATATGATCAAGGATGTATTCAAGTCGGTCAACAGTTGGACTCTATATGAAATTAGTGGAGTATATACAGTGACTTTGGATTTAAATCACACTGAATACTTCCTAGTGGATAGAGTGTACAATCATAGCAGATTGAAGCTACATGCCATGCTGAAGAAAAAGTTAAGGTGTGTTCCAGATTCAGAAATGGCTAAATACTTGATTCAAAGAACCATCAATCAGAGTTTGGGATTGGATGCAAACACTGGAATTTAGGCCATGATAGAGTTTTGGGAGCATCTTGAAGATTAATTCTGAAGAACTTGACTTCTCTTCCTAAAAGTCAAGTTAGGGGGAGATTGTTGGGAACTGAAGAATTCATCAAGTATGGTTAATGCTGCTGGTTCAAAGTTACTACTGCTAGAAGACTTAAAGGTTAATACTGCTGAGTGTTACTACTGCTAGTACTATTAATACTGCTAGTCATAGTTAGTGCTGCTTGAACAAAGTTAGTACTGCTTAGCTAGTTAGTACTGCTAGTAGTTAGTGCTGCTTAGTAGTTAATGCTGCTAGAAGAAGTTAATGCTGCTGATCATGGTTAGTGCTGCTAAAGAGATTCGGATGGAAAGAATGACAGCTGGATAATCTGAAGATTATGGAAGCTTAGAGATATACATGGAAGATATACTGAAGATATTTTATTTATTGTAATTATCTTTGTATTCAGTATATATATTGTATAGTTTAGAATAATGAGTTAACTTTAGTTTTTATTCTTTTAGAGAGAAAATCAACCTCAAGGCATAGATCCTAATTCTAGAGAAGTAGAATTCGTATTGGTGAGCCTGTTCATCAATATTGAGGTTGAGTGAGTAATCTTGTAACTTCAAAGCATTCAATACAAGTTTACAGTGTGTTGATTATATTATGTTTTGATTTTCTGTTTGATTAAATATCAAAGTGTTATTCCGCAAACTTCTTTCATATTGTTTCTGAGAATTAATTCTTGTTGAGAATTCGATCCTGACAGAGATGATTGACTCAATTGCAAGAGCTACTCGAGAAAGGATTCGTGAGACCGAGCTCTTCACCTTGGGGAGCTTCGGTGCTATTTGTAAAGAAGAATGATGGTTCTATGCGAATGTGCATAGATTATAGAGAATTGAATGAGGTGACGGTAAAGAACAAGTACCCTCTTCCCAAGTACCCGGTCCGGATACCATCAAGTGAGAATTTGGAATGAAGATGCCTTAAAGACGACTTTCCAAACGAGATAAGAACATTTTGAGTTCTTGGTGATGTCATTTGGCTTAACCAATGCTCCCGCAGTGTTTATGGACTTGATGAATCGGGTCTGTCTTTTCTAGACAAATCGGTAGTAATATTCATAAACGACATTCTTATCTACACAAAGAACAAATTCGAACACGAGCATCATCTTAGAGAAGTTCTTGACGTTTTACGAAAGAAAAAACTATTTTCCAATTTTTCCAAATGTGAGTTTTGGCTCCAAGAGGTCCAATTTTTGGCCACGTGGTGACTAGAGAGGGAATTAAGGTGGACTCGTCAAAATTTGAAGCCATGATGAATTGGGACCACCAACAAGCCCGACGGAAATTAGAAGTTTCTTGGGATTTGTCGGCTACTATCGGAGGTTCATCCAAGATTTCTCAAAAATTGATTCGCCACCAACGGATCTAACAAGGAACGTCAAGTTTGTAGAAGGGGGGGGGGGTGAACACAAACACAAATTTTCAGTTTAATAAATTGTTTATTGATAAATCAAATTACAATTTATAGTTTGTTGTTGAATAAGATTAAGTAGAATCCAATCTAATCAAACTTGAGAATCACTAAGTATGGTTGCACAAGAATAGAGAGAAATGGAGGTTAAGGAGATTATAGAAAACAAGAGTTTCTATAATGTACACAAAAAGAGAAAAGGCAGTAGGCAACCCTTCGAAAAGAAGGATGAACCTCCTATTTATACCCTAAGCATTTAATGCATGGCAGAGGTACTTTACATGTGTCAGCATCTGGTTGGGTGCATGCTTCTGACTTTTAGCGACATGATTCGAGCCGTATGGTGAACAGTGTAAAAGCATGTATCTTCTGACAATTCGTACTATTTGTGCAAAGGATAAGACAAACGAACCTTGGAGTGTAAGCTTCATGATCAGTGGTCGCTGATGAAGTATTTTATCAATGAGCTCTGATAAAAGTCAACTATCACTAAAGCTTTCCTTCTTGGTTTGTCGTGTATGTAGACTTGTCTTGATTTCACTGATATCTACATCAGATCATAAGTAGACTTGACACTTGTTCATCAGCTTTGTCTTCGATGTCAGCGATGAACGTCTTTGTCGTGAAACTTCTTCTCAGGGATTAAATTCAACAATTACATCAGAATTCATCAGCGATACTGAACAGACTCTGTATATTATCGCTGATGGTGAAACACTAATACATACAGATGTTAAATATAATTTTCACTAAGTAATTCTAAGGGTCATCATCAAATCATTGAGAGAGTTTGGATCAACAATCTCCCCTATTTGATGATGACAAAGCAACATAAGAAAATTGCTTAAGTTCAAAACCTAAGAAAAATAGGACTCATAAAATACATGTCCCAATTACTATTTTTTGGGATCTTTTCTAGTACTGATGGAGTAAAGTACTTCACTGAAAATTTTCATTGATTCGTAATAAGATTACATAAGGAATATGAAAATTTTAAAAGTACAAATGAAAACTATACAAGTACTACAAGTATATAACTAATAGATTATAAGAAGAAAGGCTAATCTATCAACTTAGTTGGTTCTTCCTTAACTTGGAATTCTTCTTCAGCAATCATATGATCAGGTATCTCTTCTCCTCTCAGTTTTCTAATGGTTGCTTCCTTTCGAATAAGAGATTTGATGAGAGTCCCAGATGTTGAGTTATCGCACCAGAGGTAAAGAAGATCCTTAAGATGAGCAAGAGGTCAGAGAGGAATCTCTGAGACTCTTTGAAATCTAATAAATTTTCCATCGTCAAGGAAGATTTAGCAATAAGGATTACCTATCATTTGGCCAGGAACAAAAGGTTCTCCAGGTGGTAATGATAGGTTTAGAGCTGAGAGGTCTGGTGGTGGTCCAACAATTGCATATCCGGAGAATTTGATCCCAATTTCATTTCGGAGAGCAAGTTCATTGTTAGAGGTAGATGGACGTTTCTTCTTTCTAGATGATCTTGGATTCTGAGGTAGAGGATGAGGAATGTTAATCCTTGTATAGACTTTGTCGATAATTAGATTTACCATATATTCGATGTGGCATCTATACTTGGATTTGGATTTCTTTAGCACTTCTCTGAACTCTAACCACTCGTAGAAACCAAAGTTTTCCAACTTCGATAGGAACATTGTCTTCACTGTGCCATCTAATCTGAATACCTTCATTGTCACCGTCACTGATCTCTTCTTGCTCTTCCCAATTATTGTTACGGCTGAAATCGGGCTTGGGTCAAGTCTCTGATCAAGTCTCTTCTTGCACCAAACTAGTTCAAAGTCACTGGCCACCTTTTCTTTTTGGACCTCCTCCTCAATTTCTTTCAGTAGAGCTTCTTGAACTCTGATCGGATTTTTCTTTAGTTTCTTATCAGAGACTAAGTTGCATTATACCTTAAGGGCAAGTTTGGCATCCTTTTGGACTGCAACATATAGTTTCTCAGCCCTGATGGATTCTTCACGTTTTCTCGGAGTCAAGAATTCTAGATTTTCAGTGCTTTGTTGAGGAGGGATTATGAGTCGTTGGCTTTCCAAGTTGTTGAATCATCGCTGATCTTCTTTGTAGTTCATTCTCAGACCTTTGGATGAGTCGTGAGGATCTGTTTAGGTGATTCATCGATTCTTCTTCTTCTTGTTCATCAGTCTCTAATATAGAGACTGGGATTATTAGAAGGTCTTCAACAGGGGTTGCTGGGATTATTTGGTGATTAACTTGTCTCTCAAGCAAGGGAGAGAACTAGCTGAGTGAAAAAGAAGAAATAGATAAGTGTTTGGTAGGAGATAGATAAAGGTTAGAAGTGAAGAGAGGTTTTAGGTGATAGAAGGTAGAAGCAGAATAGGGAATTATGGATAGGCATACCTGAGAAGGTTGCTCCCCCTTAGATGAAGAGCAAATCTTTAGATTTCCAGTAGCAGCTTCCCTTTTGTTTGCTATGGGAAGATTTCTTTAGAATCTTCTCAGATCTCCCCTTTGCTTCATTGATGAAGACTCCCTTGAGTTGAGGAACGCTGATGGGGTTTGGTTTGAACCAAAGAGCGGATTCGTCATCTTCATCGTCATAATCACCAGCGTCCCTGGAGTCTTGCTTATCATCGAGCTCAAGATCTTCATCATACTCCTCGTCTTCCACTTCTTCTACATCAATAATCACATTAGAATAAAAAGGAGGGGCTTGAGATTCTTTATTGAGATCCTCCCCCTCAAAGTGAGGGAGTTCTTCATCCTCTTTCTCATCGTCCTTTTCCCCCTCTTTGTCATCATCACCACTAGGGGGAGGTGGGGCAGCTTCAGCAGCAGCTGAGGAGGAAGAAACTTCAGCTTCCAACTTCTTCACCTTGGATCCTAGTCCAGGGATGACCTTCGTCACTTCGAAGACGAAGTGCGTAGCCAGTGTAAGAGTCTCAAAATCTGCATCAGTAAAAGAGGGAGTAGGAGCAGGAATCGGTGCCCTCAAGATGTTCAGCACGAAGCTGATTGGTGATATCAACTTTAGAGATGAGGTTGTTGACAGAAATGGTGAACGAGTTTACGTCGTTGCTGATAGATTTCAACGTTGAAGAATTTTGAGCAACATCTTCTTTTATCTTTGACACCTCTTCCATCAGTGCTGATAGATGATCGTTGTTAGCTTTGGAGGAGAGGGAGGTAGATAAGGCCTTCAACGATTCACTGGCAGTGTTTAAGGCATTTATGTTGTTGTCAATATTTGTGGAGAGAGATTCTACACGCTCGCTGACCTCTTTGAGAGAGGTGTTGATGGTGGCCAAAGTAGGACCTATAAGAAAAGAAGATGTTTGAGCAAAAATATGCTCAGGCTTATTTATGAGGGAATAAGTGTTTGGGGAATGTGGAGTACCTGATGGTGTGGAGAATAAGTTGAAATGACTATATCCTCCAATGAATTACATGTCCCGCTCGAGAGGAATCTGAGACACGGGTATATGCTGAGAGCCTCTGAGAGGGAGACCATCATGTCCTACATTGTTGCGTATGAGATCCTGAAGCTGAGAGGGGTATGTGTCAGCGAGTACATTTGCTGATGTGTTGATGAAGACCAAAAGTAGTTGAGGGAGAAACGATGGCAGAGAAGATTCCAGTGCAGTGAGAAGAAGGGCACTAGTGTTGCCTAAAGTTACCTCATCAGTGCTTTGAGGCACTGAAAGTGGTAGGGAATGTACCAGTGTAGAGTCAGTGCTTAGAGGCACAGAAGTGGTGTTCTCGGCGGCAGATGTGGTGGATCGATCCATGAAGGCATCCAGGGTATTCTGTGAAGAGACAGTCCCTGATAAAGGTTGTTCTTGTTGCTGCTGAGGGATGGCTCCTTGACAACTCTTTTGGCATTCTTAGATTTTCCAAGAGAGTCTGAAGAGTGTTTTCGTTTGGAAGGGTGGTTGCAGCTTGGGTAGCCTCAGAGAGTTGAGTCGAAGGCATTGCTACAGAAGTTGAAGAAGTAGAGGAGAGACGGCATTTGAGTTCCAGTAGACTTACCTCATTATCAACTCGCTCCACATCAAGGATGCGAACCCCTAGCTTTGGGAGTTGATAATCACCCACGGTCAGGTAGAGCTCTTTCAGGTAGTGTTGGAGGACAGTTGAGACGAATCGTACATAGGGAACGTTGACTTCCCTCTCAGGCTTCTGTTTCTCTTCGAAGATCATCACTGCAAAGTCAATGTTTCTGCCAACGATGATGTTGTAGCCCATCTGCAGCTGAGCCCTGTTGGTTTGATCCAGCGATCCAGTCTTACCACTCATTGACTGGATGATATGGGACAAGAGGTAGTTCAGCTCTGAAGGCATCTTTACCTTCATGATTTTCGTCATCTTCTTGTCCAGGGATTTGGACCTGGGCTTAGTCTCCCACTCATACTCCATATGATCAAGGAATGCTATCAGTTCCTCATCAGTGGAAAGTGCATCGAATGGCTTGGAGGGAAGGCGCAAGCTCTGTCGAATTCTATTGAGGGTGATGTTGGCTTCACCATATTGTGTCTGAAAGGAGATCACAGTCAGCTTGTTTCCAGATCGAAGGGTTTTCTCAGCCCTTTCAGTAGTGTACCAAAATTGTTGAAGAAGGTGCTCGTGGGCTAGAGGAGAAACAGTCAGAGCATAAGTAATGGGAGAGGTCTCCAGTGCTTAGGCAACATCAGCAATGTGCAGTGATGGTTTCTTGCTTGGGAAGGAGAGGAGTTGATGGATCATTGACCAACATCTTCATAAATCGAAACATGGCGCTGGCTGCTATGCTATATGGAAATAAAGTTGGGCTTTCTCCTTTAGCAATTGCTTTTAGCATAGTGGTAAGCGCTTGATCCTAACATGTGGTATCAGAGCAGTTCAGGGGTTCGATTCCCATGGACTGCATTTAAATGCCAAAAGGCATGTTATGCAGCCATTGTCTTCTAGCGAAGATCTTGTTAGTGCTGACAGATGCTGGGAGGGGGGATTGTTGGGTCATTGACCAACATCTTCCTAAATTGAAACATGGCGCTGGCTGCTACGCTATATGGAAATAAGGTTGCGCCTTGTCCATCAGCAATTGCTTTTGCCGTAGGAGTGCCAGATGGTTGTTTCCAGTGAACTGCACAATGTTGAGCTCGAACTTGACATTTTTGGATTTGATAAGGGTTGTCTGGGAGGCCATTTATAGAAAAAAAAAGGTAGAAGATTGAGAGACTTTTAGAATAGAAGTTAGAACAGGAAATTTTACCAGTTTCCTTTTTGGGAAAGAAACTTGCAAAAAGAATTATTCCGTTTCAAAGAATAGAAGTGGTAAACAAGAATGTTTGCCAGTTTCCTTTTTGGGAAGTTCAAACACAGTTTTAAACCTTTAAAACCATTGAGGGTTTTTGAAAGAAAATCATGAGAAAGATTATTTTTAGAAGAAAAATATTTATTTGATCTTTGGAAGAAAAAATTTTAAGAACAAAAACTGTTTTTAAGAAGATTCGATGAAAGATAAGAACCTGAAACTTGAGAGCTTGAAAATTAGTTCTTAAGTTCATACGAAAGCTTTGATTGCCATGAGTATTCTTGCCTTGAGAGAGTTTGTCCGCGTAAAAAAAGAAAAATATGAACAAAGAATTGTTTATATAGGTGAGAGCGAGGAGAGAGAAAAATGATGAGCGGGAAAAGTTACTCACCATGACACGGACACGTCCCACGAGGTTGATTGGTCAAGAAGTGTTAACGGACGAACGTGTCAGACAAAAATACGTGCCATGGGTTATCGTCTAGGCTGATGTCACAAAAAGTGTCTTTTCATTTTTCAAGGACATCTCTGATAGAAAATCAGTGAATTTTATTTCTAGAAGAATCACTGATGAGAAGTATCAATAATGGGTTTTGATTTTCACAAAAAAATATCACTGATAAGAAGTGTCAGTGATAAAGTTTATTTTCAAAAAGCTTTTAATCACTTGAAGAAAGTAAGTGATTATGTATAGAGAATTTTGAAAATGTCTTGTTGAATAAAGCATCAGTGATGTAGGTTAGGAATCATACCTAAACATTAGAGAAAATTTACTCAGATATTAGGGGATGAACATTAGAGATAGAACTTTATTGTTGATATAATGCATGATCACTGAAGAATTATTCTTCAAGGTTCAGCATTCCAAGCTCGCTGATGAGAAAGTTGAATCTTGTTTCATCAATAGGTTTGGTAAAAATATCAGCTAGTTGATAGTCAGTTGGAATAAAATGAAGTTCTATATCTCATTCATCATATGATCTCTAATAAAATGATATATGATTTCGATGTGTTTAGTCTTTGAGTGTAGAGCAAAATTATTTGATATAGCGATGGCACTAGTGCTATCGCAATATATAGGGATCTTTGATAGCTTATGGCCATAGTCTAATAGTTTATTTCTCATCCATAAGACCTAAGCACAACAACTACCAGCAGCTACGTACTCAGCTTCAGCGGTGGACACTGAATTTTTCTTTTTGCTTGTCCAACTTACCAACTTTCCACCTAGGAGCTAACAGCCTCCTGCAGTGTTTTTCTATCCAGTTTGCAACCTGCAAAATCACTATCTGTATAGGCATATAGATCAAACCCTGAGTGTTTGGGATACCAAAGACCTAGGTTAGGAGTTCCCTTCAAGTATCTGAAATTTTGCTTGACAACGATCAGATGGGATTCCTTGGGTTATGATTGATATCGTGCATAAAGACAGGTAGAATACATGATATCGAGTCGAGTCGTTGTAACATACATAAGGGAGCCGATCATTCCTCTATATCCAATGACATTAACAGGTTTCCAGCTGGATCCTTGTTTAATGGCAGCAGAGGTGCCATAGGAGTTTTCACTCGCTGAAGTTTGAGTGAGATCAAACTTTTTCAGCATATCTTTAACATACTTACCCTGATGAATAAAGGTACCTTTATCAGATTGCTTGATCTGAAGTCCAAGGAAGTAAGTTAGCTCACCCATCATACTAATTTTATATTCTTTCTTCATTCTTTCAACGAATCGAGTACATAAAGATGGGTTAGTAGAACCAAATATTATGTCATCAACATATATTTGAACAAGAATAATGTGACCTTTAATCTTTCTGAAAAATAAAGTATTATCAATCTTTCCACGTTCAAATTTTTCAGAGATTAGAAAAGAGGAGAGGGTATCATACCAAGCACGAGGGGTTTGTTTTAACCCGTAGAGATCCTTATCCAACTTATATACATAATTTGGATGCTCATGGTCAAATAATCCTAGGGGTTGTTCAACATAGACCTCCTATCTCAACTTTCCATTTAGGAATGTCGGTTTGACATCCATTTGATGTACTTTGAAGTCATTTTGAATTGCATAGGCCAAGAATTATTGAATTGCTTCGATCCTGGCCATACGGGCAAAGGTTTCATCATAGTTTATGCCTTCCTCTTGTTTGTATCCCTGAGCAACAAGCCTAGCTTTGTTGCGGTTCACAGTCCCTGTTTCATCTAACTTGTTACAATGCACCCATTTGGTTCCTATAACGGTCTTCTCGGATAGTCGGGGAACGATATTCGAAACTTTGTTTCTTTCAAACTCAATAAGCTCTTCTTACAAAACGCTAACCCAGTTTAGATCTCTAAGGTCATCATCATGCTTCTTTTGCTCGAGGAGAGAAAGAAAGTTTACAAAGAAACAAATGTTACATGAACTTCGTCGAGTCTGAATACCTGCATTTAGATCACCAAGTATTTGATCGATTAGGTGATTCTTAGTCCATCTTTAAGCGGGGGATTGAGCATCCATGTCTGATTGAGGATCATAAATGGTAACATTTGATGAGGATGAGGCTTCAGCCAAGTGTTCATTAGCTATCAATTGTTGAGATTCTGTTGGGAACTGAAGATTCTACTAAGTATAGTTACTACTGCTAGTACAAGTGTAGTTACTACTGCCAGAACAAGTTGAAGATTAATACTGCTAAGTGTTACTACTGCTAGTAGAATTACTACTGCTAGTTAAAGTTAGTACTGCTTGAACAAAGTTAGTACTGCTTAGCTAGTTAGTACTGCTAATAGTTAGTACTGCTTGAAGTTAATGCTGCTAGATGAAGTTAATGCTGCTGAGCATTATTAGTGCTGCTAAAGAGATCCGGATGGAAAGTACTACAGCTGGATATACTGAAGATATTTTATTCATTGTAATTATCTTTGTATTCAGTATATATATATAGTATTGTTTAGAATAGGAGAATAAGGTTTTAACTTTAGTTTTCATTCTTTTAGAGAAAAATAACCTCAAGGCATAGATCCTAATTCTAGAGAAGTAGAATTCGTATTGGTGAGCCTGTTCATCAATATTGAGGTTGAGTGTGTAATCTTGTAGTTTTAAGCATTCAATACAAGTTTACTGTTTGAAAAATATATACTGTTTTTGATTACTGTTTTATCAAATATCAAAGTGTTTTTCCGCAACTTCTTTGATATTAGTTTCTGAGTATTAATTCTTGTTAAGAATTCGATCCTGACAAGTGGTATCAGAGCCAAATTCTCTCAGAAACAGTTATTCATCATGGAAAATCTTACAGAATCAAGCAGTACTTTGGTCTCAAAAGTTCCAATGCTCAGATCCAATGAATTTGACATGTGGAAAATCAGAATCAAGCAATATATTCTCCTCACAGATTACTCTATGTGGGACATCATTGAGAATGGCCCATCTGATGGAGGAAAGATTGGTGAAGATGGCAAAAGAACTCCTCCAAAGACAGATACAGACAGGAAATCAAGACAGACAGAGATGAAAGCCTTGAGCACACTGCTCTTGGCCATTCCAAATGAGTATCAACACCAATTCTGCAATTGTACTGATGCACAGATGCTCTGGAATGCTCTAGAGAAGAGATTCTCAGGTACTAAAAGTACCAAGAGAAATCAAAAGGCAATCTTAAAACAACAGTATGAAAACTTCATCTCAACTAAGAATGAGTCCATGACTCAAACTTTTGACAGGTTTAATAAACTAATTGGTGAACTAGCTACTATGGGAGTACAGATTGATCAAGATGATGTGAACAGAAAGTTCTTAAGGTCCCTTGGAGATGAATGGACCATGTACACTGTGTCATTTAGACAGAATGATCAGTTGGAAGACAAAGAACTTGATGATCTGTACAATGATCTTAGAGTATTTGAAGCTGAGGTGGAGGCAAAGAAGAAGCCTTCTGGATATGTTCATAATGCTGCACTCCTATCAGCATCAATTGATTCTACTGCTAACCCTGAATCAGTTAATGTTGCTAATGGATCAAATTTAGATAAAGGCACTGATTATGTATTTGAAGCTCTTCTTTCTAATCATGGAAATTCTTCTTTGATCAATGATGACTTAGAACAACTTCATCCTGATGATCTGGAAGAGATGGATATTAAATGGCAGATGGCCATGCTCTCCATGAGGGTTAAAAAGTTTATAAAGAGGACTGGAAGAAACAACTTCTCACAAAGAAGAGAAGATGGAGCAGGGTTTGATAAATCAAAGGTAGAATGCTACAAATGCCATCTGAAGGGACATTTTGCTAGAGAATGCAGAAGTGGAATGTCTCACAGCAACAACAACCATCAACAAGCTCAATCTGGAAGCTTCAATAACAACAGAAACTCTGCTCAAGCCCTTGTTTCTCAACAAGGAATGGGGTTTGATTGGAGTGATCAAGCAGAAGAAGCTATTCAGAATCAAGCTCTTATGGCTAAAGTATCTGATCTCCCATCTGAGGTAAGTTCTAATCTCTGCACTAAAACTTGCATAGACACTGTTAAAAGGTACAGGGATCACAATCAGAAGATGAGTGATGACCTGAAGAGACTAGAAAAGGATATAAAAGACTATGTGAGGATAGTAGAGAGATTTGAAGATCAAATCAAAGGTTTTCAAGCCAATGAACTACAACACTCATATGACACTAATTACTGGCAGTGGGAGAAAAAGGATTTAGAACTTAAACTGACCAAATCTAAAGAGGAGAGTGAAAAACTGAAAGAGGAGTTAACCAAAGTTAAGCTTGATGTAGAAAAGTTTTCCAATGCTTCTAAAGCAATGGACTCCTTACTGCAAAATCAGATTCATGATAAGTTGAGAAGAGGAATTGGGTATAATGCCACACCTCCACCATATAACAATAATTACATTCCTCCTACTTCAGACCTGTTAGACACCAAAGACAGGAAGGACTTGCCTGAGGGAGCCACTGAAATAGATCCCTTAGATGAGGAAATTGTTGAGGATAAGACTGAGAAAGAGGTTGACAAGAGTAAGGAGAACAAGGTGAGTGGTGAGATTTCTAAAGAAAACAACATTATCACCAATGAGGATTGTGGAAGGGCTTGGATCAAATCCAAGAACATAGAGAAGACAGAGGAAAAGTTTGGTAAGGTCCATTATAAACAGACCACAGTTGTGAATCCAGGTCCTTGGAAACAGTGTGCTTGTAAGAAGAATGAGCCCCAAAAACAGGACAAAAAGAGGGGAAATCAAAGAAACTGGAATAATCAATGGGCACATAAACAAGGGGTTGATCTGAGTAAAATCAATAGACCAAAACCTTGTTTTATCTGTGGCAAATTGAATCATCTTGCAAAATTCTGTTATTTCAATCCTATGAACCAAAGAATGAATTTCCAAAGATCCATGCAAAAACCCTTTGGTTATAAGAAAAATGAAAAGAATCATGTGGCTAAGAAAACTGTTAAAACTAAAAGCCACATGAAGAAAAAGTATTCTGTTAAAGAAAGTGTCAATATGTGGATTCCTAAAAGCACTAAAACTGTTAGTACTGCTATCACAATTAGTGCTGCTGACAATGATAGTGCTGCTAGAAGTAATACTACTGCTAACAATGTTAATGCTGCTAACAAGGTTAGTACTGCTAAACCTGTTAGTACTGCTACACCTGTTAGTACTGCTAACTCTGTTAGTACTTCTAAGGTTAGTACTGCTTCTAGTGTTGATTCTGCTAAGCCAATCATATTGACAAAGTACTCTAATAAAGAGTGCTCTGAGTTTAAAAACCTCATTAAAAAGGAATGTAAATACTTTGATGAGAAAGGAAGACCCAAGATCACTTTGGCTTGGGTCCCCAATCATACTAATTGATTTATTTAATGTGCAGGACAACCAACAGCTCAAGGGAAAGAGCATATGGCATGTTGATAGTGGTTGCTCTAGGCACATGACTGGCAACATGTCATGCCTTCAGGATTTCAAGCAAATTAATGGAGGACATGTTGCATTTGGAGACAATCTTACTGGTGGTAAGATAAGTGGAAAAGGTAATGTCACCAAAGGTAAGATGACATTTGAGGATGTCTACTATGTTGATCAATTAAAGTACAACCTGTTAAGTGTATCACAGGTTTGTGACAAACAACATAGTATATTATTTACTAACACTGAGTGTATGATTCTTGCTCCAGGGTTCAAGGTAGTTGATGAAAGCATGATACTACTTAGAACTCCAAGAAAAGACAATGTTTACTGTCTTGATTTGGACAATGTCAATAGTGATTCATCTTTAAATTGTCTTGTTTCAAAAGCTTCTATAGATGAATCCTCCCTTTGGCACAGAAGGATGTGTCACATGAATTTCAAGACTATGAACAATCTTGTTAAAAATAACCTTGTAAGAGGTTTACCTTCAAAAGTCTTTTCATGTGATGATCATTGTGTTGCTTGTCTTAAAGGCAAACAACACAAAACTTCTCATAAGACCAAAGAGTTAAATTCTGTTTCTTCTTGTCTCCAGTTATTGCATATGGATCTGTTTGGTCCTACAAATGTTATGAGTATAGGCAAGAAATCTTACTGCTTGGTTATTGTTGATGATTACTCCAGATTCACTTGGGTATATTTTCTAAGGACTAAGGATGAAACAAGTGGTCTTATCAAATCCTTTATTCTAAGAATTGAAAACCAAACTAATCAAAGAGTAAAAGTCATTAGATCAGATAATGGAACTGAATTTAAAAATCATGATTTAAACACTTTTTGTGAAGGAAAAGGTATTGAGAGACAATATAGTGCTCCTAGGACTCCTCAACAGAATGGTGTTGCTGAAAGGAGAAATAGGACACTAATAGAGGCTGCTAGATCTCTGTTGGCTGATTCAAAATTGCCAATTACATTCTGGGCTGAAGCAGTTAATACTGCTTGTTATGTCCAAAACAGAGTTCTAGTGGTCAAGCAAAAGAACAAAACCCCATATGAGCTTTTAAATCAAAGAAAACCTTTTATTGGTTTCTTCAAACCTTTTGGGTGTCCTTGTACAATTCTAAATACCAAATCTCACTTAGGTAAGTTTGATAGCAAAGCAGATGATGGATTTCTTGTTGGATATTCATCTCAGAGTAGGGCCTACAGAGTTTTTAACTCTTCTTCTAGAATAATTGAAGAAAGTGACAATGTCAAATGCAATGAGAACACACCAAATCCTGTTGGGTCTGGACCTCAATGGCTATTTGACATTGATTCACTAACTAACTCTTTTGGTTTCAGTAATGAGTATACAGGAACAGATGGTGGAGAATCAGAGATCACACAAGTTCAAGAAAGTATATCTAAATCTGTGATTTTTCCCATACCCACAGTAAATGAAGACTGTGAAAAGGAATCATTTACTGAACCAAGTCAGAGTGAAGAAGACACTAGAGATGAGGAGACTCAAGAATCAGAAGTGACATCTGAAGACACTTCAGTTGAGTTGCATGACTCTAATCTAGAGGCTGGACTGAATGAAGAACCTAGTCATAACACAAGAGTTCAAAAGAATCATCCTCCACAGCTGGTAATAGGAGATATCTCTTCTCCTATAATGACTAGACATCAAAGCAGGCTTCAAGAAATGCAAGATCAACAGCATACAGTCCTTTCTTGTTTTCTATCCCAGCTTGAGCCTAAAAAGGCACATGATGCTATGAAAGAATCTAGCTGGATAGAAGCAATGCAACAAGAACTGTTACAGTTCAAGCTACAAGATGTATGGGATCTAGTAGACCTTCCTAAAGGTCACAGAGCAATTGGCACAAAGTGGATTTTCAGAAACAAGAGAGATGAAAGAGGTATTGTCATAAGGAACAAAGCAAGGCTGGTGGCTCAAGGCTATACTCAAGAAGAGGGTATAGATTATGAAGAAGTTTTTGCACCTGTGGCTAGGATAGAAGCAATCAGACTATTCCTAGCCTATGCTTCTTACATGAACTTCAAAGTCTATCAAATGGATGTAAAAAGTGCTTTTCTCTATGGATCAATTGAAGAAGAAGTATATGTCTGTCAACCACCAGGGTTTGAAAACCCAAGCTATCCAGACAGGGTATACAAATTAAAGAAAGCACTTTATGGACTACATCAAGCCCCAAGAGCATGGTATGACACTCTGTCATCCTATCTCTTGGAAAATGACTTTGAAAGAGGAGTCATTGATAAGACTCTCTTTATCAAAAGAAAGAAGAAGGATATCTTGCTGGTCCAAATCTATGTTGATGACATTATCTTTGGATCTACAAGAAACAACATGAGCAAGGAGTTTGAGGATTTAATGCATCAAAGGTTCAAAATGAGTTCCATGGGGGAACTTACTTTCTTCCTTGGACTCCAAGTTCAACAGAAGTTAGATGGCATTTTTATATGTCAATCCAAGTATGTGCAGGATATTCTAACCAAGTTTGGTTTCTCAGAATCAAAACCTGCCAGCACACCTATGGAAACACACAAGCAGATCACAGCAGATCTTGAGGGGGAGGATATAGATGTGCATCTTTATAGATCCATGATTGGCTCTCTCATGTATCTCACAGCATCAAGGCCAGATATTATGTTTCCAGTCTGTGTATGTGCAAGATTTCAAGTTAGGCCAAAGCAATCTCACTTTCAAGCTGTTAAGAGGATATTCAGATATCTCAAAGGGCAACCCAGATTGGGACTTTGGTATCCTCATAACTCCCCTTTTGACCTAATAGCATACTCAGACAGTGATCTAGGTGGGGCAAACTTGGACAGAAAATCTACTTCTGGAGGATGTCAGTTTTTGGGTGTTAGACTAGTCTCATGGCAGTGCAAGAAACAAACCACAGTATCCACATCTACAACAGAGGCAGAGTACATAGCAGCTGCAAGTTGCTGTTCTCAAGTCTTATGGATTCAGAATCAAATGTTGGATTATGGGGTAACCTTTCTACACACTCCAATCTTTATTGACAACAGCAGTGCTATTAGCATTATAAATAATCCAGTCAAGCACTCAAAGACAAAGCACATTGAAATCAGGTATCACTTTATAAGAGATTGTAATGAAAAGAAACTCATTCAAGTTGTCAAAGTTCACACTGATAATCAGTTTGCTGATCTATTCACTAAAGCTTTTGATGTGGGTAGATTCACTTTCTTGGTAACAAGTGTGGGAATGATAAACTCTGAATAATCTTCTTCTCAAAAAGTGGTTTTATACCTGTATATTTTTATTCTTGGTGTTACTAATCTTCTTTTTCAGGATATGCATAGCAGTACTCAGTGTTTAGCAAAGTTTAAAAGGAGTAAGTATAGTTAATACTGCTAGTGGTTAATACTGCTTTCAGTTAATACTGCTTTCAGTTAATACTGCTTTCAGTTAATACTGCTAGTGGTTAATACTGCTTTCAGTTAATACTGCTAGTTAAAGTTAGTACTGCTTTCAGTTAATACTGCTTTCAGTTAATACTGCTAGTTAGTTAATACTGCTAGCCGTTACTACTGCTAGCAGTTAATACTGCTCTAGGTTAATACTGCTTATATTCCGAATACTATAAATACTCTTTGCCCGCCTAAAAGTTCATAACGACTCTTTGCATACTGTTCCCTTGCGCTCTAAACCCTTTCTCTCTCAAAGTTCAAAGTTTTCAGGCAAAAATCTTCAAGGTCAATGGCATCAATGGCGTTCATTGACGAGCACAATGAAATCGCAATGCTCCAAAAGCCAAAACAAGCAGAAGGCTTTCATCAGATTGTGGATTTCCTCAATTCAAGCCACATTGCTCATGCTCTTACTGTATCCCCTACGATCTACATTGAGCACCAAAGGCAGTTCTGGGCTAATGCAACCATTGTTGTGGAAAATGGTGTGCAAATGATCAAGACAAGAATCTGTGATCACTCACTTACAGTTACTGAAGAAGTCATTCGCATCAGTCTACGTCTAGACGATGCCTCTGGTATAACGTCTATCTCTAATGATGAACTGTTTCCTAATCTTACTAGAATGGGGTATGGAGGCCCATTGGGGGTTTTCAAATTCTCAAAAGCAAAGTTTTCACCCCAATGGCGTTTTCTTGTTCATACCCTGATGCATTGCATCTCCAAAAAGACCACTGGATGGAGTGAGTTCAGCAGTCCAATTGCATATGCTTTGGTATGCTTGGCTACATCCAGAAGGTACAATTTCTCAAAGATGATTTTCAGTGATCTTGTATCAAATATGGGAAACAAAAAGAGTTTCTTTATGTATCCCAGATTTGTTCAGGAAGTAATTAACCATGAATTGACGGATATACCTCAACCTGTTGGGGTATATGTACCTAAACCCCCCAAAGGCAAGGTTTTCTCAAATATGAGAAGATCTGCTGGGGACTCGGAAGGAGTTGACACCCCATTGTTCTCTACAATGATGGTGGTGTCCCAAACCACTGAAGGTATGGCAGCAGGGTCAAGGCCCTCATTAGACCATCCCACTGCTAGCCAAGCCCAACCTTCTCACTCAAAAACAATTCCCCAGTCCATTCTTACAAAACCAACCTCTCCAATTACCCAAACTTATCAAAGAAAACAGGTAAAAAAGGCTCCTTCCCTTCTTGTACCATCACCCACACAGCCTTTAAGCCCTCTAAGGGAGAATTCTCCCCTAGAGAATATCCAAAGGGAAACCACAAGGGTGTCTCCCAACCCAAAGGAGGTGCTCTCTGAGGAGGAGGTAGAGCATATGGGTGATGAGGCTGCCACTACTCCTGCTAACACAGAGGAGGACAGTGGTAACATCAATAAGACCTCCCCCATGGCAACTTTGAATGAGCAATCATTTGAAGGTCCCTGGTGCCAAGAAACCACAGGGGTGGATAGTGCTTCTGCTAGGCAGAAGACTTCCACTACTAAAAGATCCAATGATCCTTCAATAGGGGGTAACACTCCTGGAGAAGGTGAGGACAGATATAACTATGATGAATTGATGGAGGCAATGGGCAACATCAACATGGATGTACTCAAACAAGGCAAAGATATTGAAGAGCTAAAACTCATTGTACTGTCACAACAAGAACAAATCATCAAGTTGAAGCAAATGGTAAGGAAACTGATTCTGCAAAAGAAGAAGAAACAATTTGTGCTCAGAAGGAGGGAACCAGTGACTGATGCTCCCAAAAAGGGGGAGTCAGAAGCTGATGCCAAAGCTAAGGGGGAGCAAGAGGAAAAACATAATGTTGAGGGGGAAAATGAGCAAGCAGCAGAAACAGAGCCAGCAGCAGAAACCATTAATACTGCCAGTTCAAGTAAAGCAGCAGAAATGGTTAATACTGCTGAGCTGAAAGAAGCAGCAGAACAAGTAAAAGAGGTTCTTACAGAGCTAGAGGTTGCAGAAACACTCATCAAAGCAAAACATGATACTCCCAAGGTCACCTCAAAGGCCAAAGGAGTTGTCATAAAAGAAAGAGGTGATGCAGCAAAGAACTCTAGCATTGAGAAGGAGATGGGTAAAGATAAAGGTAAGGCAAAGTTAGTGGAATCTGATCAACCAATCAAGAAGCAAAGGTTGGTTGAATCAGATGAAGCTTTAGCAAGGAAAATGCAGAAGGAGATGGAAAAAGAAGAAAGAGCTCAGGTGGAGAAGGACAGGGAAATGGCAAAGGCTTTAGCTGCTGAGCTAAATAAAGCCTATCAAAAGGGGCTTGAAACTGAAAAGGCTAAACAAAGGGCTATAGGTCTGAGAAAAGCTATGATGGCTAATACAAGTGCAAAGAAAAGAAGACCTTCACAAACTTACCAAGCCACTCAGGAAAGAAACAAAATGATAACTTTCTTGAGGAGTGCAATTGGGGTAAAGAAAGAAATGTTTGTGAAGATGAGTTTTGATCAAATCAGAGAGCTCTATGAAAAAGAAATGGGGAATCTGAAGAGCAATGAAAAGAAAAGAGTAGAGTTTGAAAGGAAGGCCAAGGAGAGTAATGATATAGATATGAATCAACCATTCCCTGAAAGTGAAGAGGGAACTCCTATCAAAGAAATGGCAAAGGAAAAGGAAGAAAAGAAGAAGGAAGTTACTCTAGTACAGGTTCAAAAGACTTTGAAAAGAACCAAGATGATGGCCAAAAGAAAGAAAGATAAGAAGCCTAGAGTAGAAGAAGAACAAAATGTTGCTGAAGAAGAAGTGGCACCTGAGTCATCAAGTCAGCAAGTGTCATTAATCAAAGATGATGTAAGCTTATATATGGTAGTGATGGACAAAGTGCCTGAACCAATTTCTGCAGAACCTGTTGGAGTTAAGCCACCTGAGATCATTCACTGGGATGTACTGACAATGGATGGGAAAGATTACATCAGACTCAAGAGGAAGGGTGATAAGTATGAAGTATTCAACACTTGGGTCAAGATTGTCAGAACATGCTCTAGATCTGATATAGAAGAGATGTTTGACATAGGAATTAAGCTGTATGCAGATCATCTGAATACTCCAGGAATTTCTCTTACAAAACTGGTGATGGAGTATCTATGCATGATGTTCAAACCTGAAGAAGTGGACCAGGTCATCAAGAGTGTGTTTAAAGAAGTCACAAGTTGGACTCTATATGAAACTAGTGGAGTATATGCAGTGACTTTGGATAGAAATCACACAGAATACTTCCTAGTGGATAGAGTATATAATCACACCAGACTGAAGGTTCATGCCATGCTAAAGAAGAAGTTGGGTTGTGCACCAAATTCAGAAATGGCCAAGTATCTAATTCAGAGGATAATCAATCAGAGTTTGGGACTGAATCCAGACTTAGGAGCATGATCTTGGAAGTTTTGGGAGCATCAAAAGAGCATCTGGAAGAATATCTGAAGAACTTGACTTCTCTTCTAAAAGTCAAGTTAGGGGGAGATTGTTGGGAACTGAAGATTCTACTAAGTATAGTTACTACTGCTAGTACAAGTGTAGTTACTACTGCCAGAACAAGTTGAAGATTAATACTGCTAAGTGTTACTACTGCTAGTAGAATTACTACTGCTAGTTAAAGTTAGTACTGCTTGAACAAAGTTAGTACTGCTTAGCTAGTTAGTACTGCTAATAGTTAGTACTGCTTGAAGTTAATGCTGCTAGATGAAGTTAATGCTGCTGAGCATTATTAGTGCTGCTAAAGAGATCCGGATGGAAAGTACTACAGCTGGATATACTGAAGATATTTTATTCATTGTAATTATCTTTGTATTCAGTATATATATATAGTATTGTTTAGAATAGGAGAATAAGGTTTTAACTTTAGTTTTCATTCTTTTAGAGAAAAATAACCTCAAGGCATAGATCCTAATTCTAGAGAAGTAGAATTCGTATTGGTGAGCCTGTTCATCAATATTGAGGTTGAGTGTGTAATCTTGTAGTTTTAAGCATTCAATACAAGTTTACTGTTTGAAAAATATATACTGTTTTTGATTACTGTTTTATCAAATATCAAAGTGTTTTTCCGCAACTTCTTTGATATTAGTTTCTGAGTATTAATTCTTGTTAAGAATTCGATCCTGACAGATTCATATTGAACATCATTCACTGTGACTTGTTCAGAGATGAGAGGAGATTCAGAGTTGAGAGGTTCATAGGGTGGTAAGGTATTAAAGGGAATAACTGAAACCCAAGAAATGGATTCAGCATTAGGTTGAATAATCACTCGATCATCATTAACATTTGGAGGATTTGGATGATGATTTGTGCTGAAGAAACGTTCAGCTTCTCCATAGTGAGAAAACATCGAGGCATTTAGTTCGTCATTATCAGCGATAGGCTTTGAGTTCGCTGATCGGGATTTATCAAAGGTGACATGAATGGTTTCTTCTATAGTTTTTCTTCTTTTGTTGAAGACTCTATAGGCTTTGGATACTGAAGAGGATCCGAGAAATATTCCATCAACAACTTTTGGAACAAATTTTCCAAGGCTATCTCTTTTGATCAAGATGAAACACTGGAAACCAAAGATATGAAGAAAGCTAATAGAAGGCTTTCTCTGATGGAAAAGTTCATAGGCAGTTTTGTTAAATCTCTTGACAATCAGCGACCTATTCTGAGTGAAACAGGCAGTATTGACAACTTTTGCCCATAAATGAGTTGGAAGATGAGAATCGTTGACCATAGTTCTAGCAACTTCGATGATTGTTCTGTTTCGTCTTTCATCGACTCCATTTTAATGAGGGGTTCTCACATCTGAGAAATTGTGAGATACTCCCTTGCTCTCAAAGTAGTTATCAAGAGAACTGTTTTTTACTTCAGTTCCATGATCACTCCTTATTCAGCGTATCGTCATGTTATTAAGAACTTCCATTTTTCTAGCAAATGAAATAAGTTCATCTAGGGTGTCACATTACCCAGGTATAGAGAGAGTATTCATCTACTATGACAAAAGTGTATTTCTTTCCAGCGATGGATTGTATATTGACAAGTCCAAATAAATCCATATCTATGAGTTGAAGAGGGCTTGTTACTGACGACACTTGTTTTGATTTGAAACTAGTTTTAGTCTGTTTTCCCTTTTCACAAGCTGAGCAAAGAGATTCCTTAGCATAAGAGTGCTAAGGTAAACCAGAGACTAGTTCCTTTGAAGATAGAGTGTCCTGTGTCTTGAAGTTAAGATGAGAGAGCCTCTTATGCCATAGCCAGTTGACATCTGATGAGGCTTTGGATAGAAAACAGATGTTCTCAATAGTTGTTGAGTCCATGTTTATGACATAAACATTGTCCAAATGATAACCGCTGAGAGCAAGTTCTCCACTTTTATCCAAAATAGAACATGTTTTCTTAGTAAAGCATGCTTTTAAAGTCTTTGTCATATAGTTGACTGATGCTGAGGAGATTATGCTTCAATCCATTTATGTAAGCGACTCTTCTGAAGGTAGTTGTACCATTGCTGAGTATACCAAACCCTCTGGTATAGCCTTTCCCATTTCCACCAAAGATCACTGATGGACCTTTCTCTTCCTTCAAATTTGTGAGCAGGTTCTTTTGGCCAATCATATGTTGAGAGCAATCACTATCAAAATACCAGACACCCTTCGAGACCTGCAAACATAAGGAAGATCAATTTTTGATTGGTACCCACTTTTTAATGGGTCCAGAAAAGTTAGTGGAGATGGAAGATTCAGCAATCTTCACAGCATCTGAAAATTCAACTTCGGTGGTAACCTTCACCTTAGTTACTTTCTTAACTTTAGTGGCATTTTTTACCTTGGAAGGTTTTTCGGCTTTAGTGACCTTCTTTGCCTTGGAGGCATTCATCTTCACTCTAGTTGACTCTTCAGCTATGGTGGCAGTGGGACATTTACTGGCAATATGGTCAGTAAGTCCACAGTGATAGCATTTTCTATAACTGAAGGTAGCCTTAAGACTATGAGCATTTGCATTAGAAAACTTTAGATGAGTTGGGCCAGCTCCAAGAATGCCCTTTGCGTTGGATTTCGGAGGAACTTTCAGTTCTTCAGATTTCTTAGGCAAAATTTCAATCTTCAGCTTTGGATTAGATCTCTGAGTATTACCAGAGATCTTAGATCCAGGGCTAGAAAGTTGACCAGCTTAAGGTTTGGAGGAACCTTCTTTAGCTTTGCTACTTTAGTAGCCTTCTGAGGATGACAGGAAACAGATTTCCCTTTATCAGCGAGTTTAGAACTTTTTGATAAACCCTCAAGGATAGGAACAGAAGAGAAAGAGGAGCACTGAGAGGAGGAAGGGTCAGAAATAGAAGAGACAATCATTCCAAACTTAAGCATGGAACAATATATAATAGATTCATCCTTATCAAATTTATAACCAAGACCGGTTTTATCATGAGTAGGGATTTGAACACTTATGATCTCAGTGATCTTAGCTGAGGACTTACACCATCCTTCAACTGTAGCTTTCTCATACTTGAGAACAGCGATAGCTTGTTCGCGTTCAATGCTGATAATTTCATTTACGATGGCCTGATCCTTTAAACATTCCTCTAAATGGGTTAGTTCTTTGATCTCTAGATGAAATTTCTCAAGTTGCTCTATTAATTCAGTTTTTGTTTTTAGCTTGAGTTTTACCATTCAGGGCATTGTATAGATCAATTGTCATCACATCAACAGCGCGACGTCTCTCAGCTTGAGTGAAAGTTGGATCAGAAGTGATTGATACCTGAGAGGTGGTGGTGCTTGTGGATGTTTCCAGTGGGTTCTTCCACTTCTTCTTCTATCTCGGCCATTAGACAGAGATTGGTCGTCTCTTCTTCATCACAACTTGATTCTTCAGATTCGGCCGAGTCATGTTCTTCAGCTATCAGACCTTTACCTTTTCGCTTGAAGCCTTTCATCTTCTGATATTTCTCTTTCAACTTTAGGTACTTGTCATCACTGGATTTTCAGGATGAAGAAGGTTGGAAGACTTTCTTTGACCTGTACTCACATGCAAAATGTCCAACTTTTTCGCAGTTATAGCAAGTAGCAGTTGCCTTATCAAAAGGCGTTGATTTAGGCTTGTTAGATATAGTGAGAGGCTTATTTCTCCTGAAATTACTCTTTCATGCAAATCTCCTAAAGGAGTTTGTCAAGAGTGTTGAGTCAAATATTATATTCAAGATTAAAAGGTCAAAGTTGTATTTGTTTGTAAAGTCAAAGATATCAAAGTCAATGTAAGTGTCAAAAGTGTAAAAGTCAACAAAAGTCAAAGTAGCTTAAAAGTCAATGTTTGTCAAAGTGTAGTTAGTTTGTAATGTCTTGTAATTAGAGAGTATAAATAGGTTTTTGTCTTTAATCATTAGGTAAGAAGGTTAGAAACTCTTTGATATTGTCATATCTTTAGAGAGAGTATTTGTTAGAGCATAAATCTGTTGGATACAAGATCAAGAAGACTGAAGGTCAAAGTTCAAGAAAGTCAAAGCTGAGAAAGTCAACTTTATTTAAAGACAAACTCTTTTGTAATAAAAGTCATTGTATTGTATTTGTATTTTAGTTTCCTTGTATTTTACTTGTTGGGTATAAATAGTTTTGGTTAGTTGTTTTTGTTAGGAGTCTTGAACAGAGTTGTATCCAGAGAGAGAATTGTAGAGAGAGAAAGAGGACTTCTAGAGAGAGAGAGTTTGTAAATCGTTTGAATTGATTGAAATCAAACAGGTAATTAAAATATGTAATTTGTTTGATTGTTTGATTGTGATTAGGAACTAGAAACAGGACACACAATTGGTATCAGAGCAGATCCAAATCGAAATCAGATCAAGAAATAGTTCGACTTTGTGTTCTTCGGAGTTCAGATCGAATTTTGTGTTTCAGTGCGGATTAGAAGTTGAAATCAATCAGATTATGATCGTATAGTGTATTTGATCGAGTCTGTATGTTTTAATTCGATATTTGCACTGTAATTGTTTGATAATTTTGGATTTTGTTGAAAGTTTGTTCACGAGTTCAAAAAGCACTGTATCATCATTTGATTTGTAATTTGAATGTGTGTTTTCGAAATTCATGTATAGTAATATGTTCTAAAGTTGATTTCGAGAAGTTCTGCAAAGTTTCGACTTAATTGAAGAAGTATTGGATCGAAATCAGATTAAAAAGTGAAGTTTTTGGTCGATATACTGAAGAACACGCAAGTAATCTGAAGAACGCGCTAGATCTAAGAAATGCGCAAGTTCTTCGTTAGAACGCGCAAGTTGAAGGATTCCATTTTTGGCCAAAACGCGCAGAGGGTTATCTGCGAGTTTTAAAAACGCGCAGATCGAAATCTGCGAGTTTAAAGATTTGGAAAATTTTCTAAGTATGGAAACGCGCACGTAGTGTTTAGCGAGTTCTACAAACGCGCTAGTCTAAGTGTGTGAGTTTCATCTGGAACAGGGTTCTGCGAGTTTGGTCGATCTGCGAGTTTGGTTGATCTGCGAGTTTGGTCAAAACGCGCTAGTAGTGGCTAGCGAGTTCTCAAACACGCACGTCTCAGGCTGCGTGTTTATCAGTGAATAGTGATCTGCGTGTTTAGGCGTTAGCGAGTTTCAGCGATCTGCGAGTTTCTCAGAACACGCAAGTCTTTGCGTGCGAGTTTCACAAACGCGCAAGCTTTAGTCTGCGTGTTTCTTTCTAAATAGTGACTTGCGAGTTTTACAGTGCTTTGCGAGTTTTGATACTTAGAATTTTTTTTTTCTGAGAAATTTTCAAAACTGTAATATGGTCTTTTACAGCGCTAGCTTAAGCCTGCGAGTTTCACTTTGAATAGTGGTTTGCGAATTTCATCGCCTGCGAGTTTTAAGCTTTAATAGGGATTTGCGAGTTTCTGTACTTAGTCAAAATTTTTCAAAACTGTAATATCGCCTTTAATAGTGAAAATTTTTTCTATTTCAAAACTTAGCGGGACCCCCGTGCTAAGTCTGCGGAGGGGGACAAAATTCTGATTGTGATCAAAATTCCTGAATTTCTATTTCAAGATTTCTTGTATTTTTGTGATTTCATATTTTGGACTAACGATCAGTTCTAGTTTCTTATTTCATATCTTTTCAAACAGTTTTAATCAAAATGACTTCCAAAGATGCTCTTTCCAATTGGCACTGATGTCAAGCCTCCTGTTCTGTTCAAAGGAGAATACGAACAGTGGAAAGACAGATTTCTGGATTTTGTAGACAGACATGCAAATGAGGAAAACATTCTGCTGTCAATTACAAAAGGTCCTATGGTACCAATCACAGTTCAAATACCTGATGATGACTCATCTGATAGTGAAGATGGTACTGAGGAAAGAGAACAGAAGATGAAAACAGTTCCAGTAGAGTATGGTCAATATTCAGAGGAACAGAAAAGTCGATATAAAGCAGATAAGCAAGAAAGATCCCTTCTTCTTCAAAGTATCCCGAATGACATCTACGTCAAAATAGACAGCTACAAGGCAAATGCTAAGAAGATGTGGGATCAGTTGCAGAAAATGATGATGGGTTCCAAGGTCGGGAATTAGATGAAAGTGGCTAACTGCATCAATAGCTATGAAGAATTCAAAGCTAAAGAGAATGAAAGCCTGGAAGACACCTACGAACGATTTGTCTTACTTTTGAATGAGTTGTCTAAGAATAAGGTGAAAAAGAAGCAACTTGAGAACAATGTCAAATTCATGAGCATCCTACAACCAGAGTGGAAAAAGCATCCTCGTAGGATGAAACAAATGAAGGATCTCAATGACATTCTGTTACATGAGGTTTATGAGACTCTGAGGCAAAATGAAGAGGAAGTAGAAGAGAAAAGAGATGAGAAAAAGAAGGCAGAGACAGTTCCTGAACCTATTACTTTGGTAGCAGGAGAGAAGAAGAAAGAAAAGAAAGAGAAGAAGAAAAAGAAGAAAGTTCTTACAAGTTCTGAGTCAGAATCTGAATCAGATGGTGATGATGGAGAAAGTCTCAAACAAGCAATGATTTTACTGACCCGAGCTTTCCAAAAGAAATTCTACAAGAAGTCGGGTTCAAATTCACAAAGATATTCTTCATCAAGCTCCAAGAATCATGAGCATCGAGAAAGAGTTGAAGGAAAGCGATATGAAGAGAACCGGTATATGGAAAGGAAGCCGGGAGAAAAGAAGAAGTTTGTGAATGATTACACTGTTGCTGAAAAGCCAGCAAATGATCCAATTAAATGCTACAACTATGGCAAGATTGGACATTTTGCTAAAGAATGTCGAAAGCCAAAGGTTCGAAACTCCCAGTATTATCAGAACAAACTGCTATTGGCCAAACAGCAAGAAGCTAGCATAGCATTAATGGCTGAAGACGAACTTTGGTTGGATCATTTAGAGGGTGAAGAGGAAGAGAAAGAAGAAACTGCTCATCTCTGTCTAATGGGAAAAGAGGTCAAGTATGATGAGTCAGATGATGAGACAGCTAATGAGGTATTAAACTTAACTGAAAAAGATTTCATAACCAAAATGGATGCTATGATGGTTGAGCTTAAAGATCTTCAAATAAAATTGAAGAGAGAAAAGGATAGAGTTGCTAAAAGAAATAACAAGATCTTTGAGCTTAATAAGTCTGTTATTGGTAACAAAGATCTAATTGATTCTTTACGCAAGTCTGCTTCTGATTCTAAACTTCAAGTAAATTGTTTTGAAAAGAAGATTTCTGATTTTGAAGTTAAAATTTCTAAGTCTGAGTTTGAGAAGAAAGAATCTGCATTAACTATTCATAAATTGCAGGTTGAGAACAAGCTTTTGAATAAGAAGGTAAATGGTCTGGAAGCCAAACTTTATGCAAGAGGACAAACAGATCAAACCATTTTTCTTAATGCACCTAACGAAGAGGCTAATGTTAAAGAAAAATGGGGTCTTGGTTTTCAAAACCCCCATTACTTAAAGAAAGCCATCAGAAAACAACCGACATTATATAATTTTGATTTTCTTGCTTGTGCTCGTAAACATACTCATTTAAAACCCAAATTTGTTACCAAATTACCAGAAGAAGTTGAGGCCAAAGAAACTGAAAATAGAAAGAATATAAAGAAAATGCAACTACCATTTAACTATGCAAAGTTAAATGATAGTTATCTTTCTGAGACACCAAAAGTTCTTTCAAATGACTATTTTGCTAGTTATTCTGTTTCTGAGATGAAGGCAAAACCTGTAACTGCAAAGGTTTATGTTCCTCCACTCAGTCTTGAACAAAGTGTGTTTTCTAATGTTTTAAACAACACTGTTTTTCAATCTAAATCTAAAAAGTCTTCTACAGTTTCAAAGGCACCTCAAACTTCGTCTGATAATTTTGATGACTTATTTGAGTCTGCAAATAACTTTCTTAATTCTGATGATGGGTGCATAGAAGAAATTGATATGCTTGACTTCAATGCTCCTCTTCCTGATCATTCTACTTGTCTTATAACTGAAAAAGTGTTACCAAGTGGTTTTAATATTCGTGAATCATCAGCTAAGGTTGGTGAATCAGTTTCTATAACTACTGATTAGTATGCTCAAGGTAAGAAACATAAGAAACAACGATTACAGAAACAGAAATACACTGGTACACAAAAGAAAACTCAATCTCAGAAATTTGATTTTCCTAATAGTTCTAAATCTTATGTTTCAGATTTAAGGAAGAAAAGGTCGAAAGCAAGATCTGAATGGAGACCAAAAAGGAAGAATGATGAGATTGCTGAATCAGTTTCTGATAACTCGTGTAATAGATCTGATAGTAGTGATACTGATGTAGTTGGTCAACTTGCTTCTCATAAACAAAACCTTGTAACTTCTTACAAGCATTATTCAATAAATCAATTGATTCAATTATCTTCTACTACTACTAAATCTTTTCATTATCGGAGAATTGATTTTGCTTATTCTCATAATTCTACTGATTGGTTTGGATCTTATCATGTTTATTCTTCAAGATCAAATGTTTTTAAAAGTTTTCAAAGAAAAGGAGGGTCCATGTTTAAATGGATACCAAAATCATGTGCTAATCTGTTAGGACCCGTTTTTAAATGGGTACCTAAAGTTATTGTTTCCTGATTTCTCTTGCAGACCCGGCATATGTGGTACTTTGATAACGGCTGTTCCAAGCATATGACCGGGCAGAAAGCTTTATTGTTTAATTATACAGAGAAATTCAGCGGCAATGTCAGATTTGGGAACGACCAAATTTCACCAATCTTAGGATATGATGATATCATTCAAGACAACATAACGATTAGGAAGGTAAGTTATGTCGAAGGCTTAGGGCACAACTTGTTTAGCATCAGAAAATTCTGCGACAAAGGATTAGAGGTCAACTTCAAAGCTAAGAGATGTTCAGTTCGTTCTGAAGACGGCACTGAACTCTTAGTTGGCAAGCGAAAGAAAAATCTCTACACCATCAATCTTTCAAAGGTTCAGAATGACAGTCACGTTTGCTTATTGACAAAATCTTCGATGCAACAAAGTTGGCTTTGGCACAGACGACTATCACATCTGAATTTTCGTTATATCAACAAGTTGGTAAAAGATAAGTTGGTAAAAGGACTTCCTGAGCTGAGATATGAGAAAGAACACTTGTGTGCTGCATGTGAAAAGGGTAAGATGAAGAGAGCCGCTCATAAACCGAAGCCTGAACCAAGCACCAGTTCTCCACTAGAGTTGTTACATATGGATATCTGCGGTCCGATGAGAACACAAAGCTTAGGTGGAAAGAAATACGTGTTAGTTATTGTGGACGATTACTCAAGATATACATGGGCAAATTTCTTCGATCAAAATATGAGACGCCCGAAGTTCTCATTACTTTCTTAAAGACGACCCGGGTGAATATGCAGAGACAAGTCAAGTTTCTTTGAACCGACAACGGCATAGAGTTCAAAAACAAAACCGTTGAAGATATCTCGAATCGGTAGGGATTTCACATCAATACTCTGCTTCTCGTACGCCTGAACAAAATGGAGTAGTCGAAAGGCGAAATCAGACGCTAGTCGAGGCCGCTCGGACTATGCTGAGTCAGTCTGAATTACCTCTATTTTTGTGGGTAGAAGTTGTGTCAACTGCATGTCATACTCAAAATCGATCCATGGTACACCGCCGTTTTCCAAAGACTCCATATGAGCTGATCAACAATAGAACACCAACAATCAAGTATTTTCACATATTTGGGTGTAAGTGTTTCGTGCTTAACGACAGAGAGAGTCTGAATAAATTCAGTGTTAAGGCGGATGAGGGTATCTTCATTGGTTATTCTTCAACATCTGCAGCATATCGTGTTTATCTGAAGAAGTCCAAGACAGCTGTCGAGAGCGTTAATGTTACATTCGATGAAGATATGGCTTCTGAACAACTCAGTTCAGAACCCGTTATCACTGGAGTATTAGCTTCTGGACAGATCAGTCCAGAACTTGTTTCTACAAAGAACAATTCAGATAATGTTTCTACTTCACTTTCACATTTATCTGATGTAGATTTGTTATTTGAATTCTTTTATGATGAGTTTCTAGGATCTAATGTATCTAAATCTGCTGTGACTGATAGGTCTGAAGACACAAGTTGCAATCATCCAGTCATTTCAGAAGTTATAACTGAAATTGTATCCCTCGTTCAGTCAGAAACTCATATTCCATTGAATACTTCTACAGTTGATGATATACAAGTAACTGCTGAGACAGAAGTAACTATATCAGTTGGGTATGATATAATGTCTACTCAACAGCCAGAGTTTGTTGTTCCAACTGATGCTTCTGCACCTGAAACTTCAACTGCAAACCCCCCTCCTATTATTCAAACTGAAGAGCCTGATAGTGGATTTTTAGATGATGATCATGATCAATCTTCGTCTACTCCACTACCTCATGAGCATTGCTGGACCAAAGAGAATCCTTTACATCAAGTAATTGGATATCTTGACAAGCCTGTACAAACTAGGTCAGCGGCTTTGAATCAATGTATGCATGACTCATTCCTCAGCAAGATAGAGCCCACGCGAGTATCAGAGGCTTTAACTGATTCGATTGGGTATCTGCTATGCAAGAAGAATTAAATCAGTTTGAAGCCCTGAAGGTCTGGAGATTAGTTCCAAAACTGGAAGGTAAATCCGTGATTGGCACTAAATGGGTATTAAAAAACAAGAAGGATGAAGATGGTATCGTCATAAGGAACAAAGCTAGACTTGTTGCCAAAGGTTACTGGCAAGAGGAAGGCATAGACTACGATGAGACGTATGCTCCAGTAGCGCGTACAGAAGCAATCCACATGTTTCTAGCCTACGCAGCTCATAAGAATTTCACAGTCTATCAGATGGACGTGAAAACGGCCTTTCTGAATGGCATTCTTAAGGAGGAAGTCTACGTGTCTTAACCAGAAGGGTTCGTAAATCCAGATAATCCAGATCATGTCTACATCTTGCACAAAGCCCTGTATGGTTTAAAACAAGCCCCTCGAGCATGGTATGATGTTCTATCAAAATTCTTGGTCAAGTCCGGTTTTTCCAAAGGTAAAGTTGATACTACTTTGTTTATTAAAAAGGAAAAAGCTGATATTATCCGTATTCAAATATATGTTGATGATATAATATTTGGCTCTACTAATCCTAAATATTGCAAAAACTTTTCTAACCTCATGGTGTCGTGTTTTCAAATGAGTATGATGGGAGAGATGAATTTCTTTCTCGGATTACAAGTTAAACAGTTTTCAACGGGGATTTTCATTAATCAATCTAAGTACATTTTGGATATTCTTCGGAAGTTTAAAATGGAAAATTGTAAACCAATTGGAACCCCGATGGCACCAGGTACTAAAATTAGCACTGATCCTTCGGGTAAAAGTGTTGATGTTAGAACTTATAGAGGTATGATAGGATCGTTAATATATCTTACATCTAGTAGACCAGATATTATGTTTTCAACATGCTTATGTTCTAGATATCAGGTTGCTCCTAAAGAATCCCATTTGGCTGCTGTCAAAAGGATTTTTAGGTATCTGAAAGGGACTGCAAATCTTGGTCTGTGGTATCCTAAGGATACTGGGTTTCAACTGACTGCCTATTCAGATGCAGATCATGCAGGTTGCATGTTGGACAGAAAGAGTACTTCAGGTCACATTCAATTTCTTGGAGACAAGCTCGTTAGCTGGGCATCAAAGAAACAATTATGTGTTTCCACATCGACTGTTGAAGTAGAGTATGTAGCTGCTGCCAATTGCTGCTCTCAAGTTCTGTGGATGCGAACACAGCTGCGAGACTACGGATTCAAGTCTGATAAAATTCCAATATATTATGACTCGAAGAGTGCAATCGCGATATCTGCTAATCCTGTCCAGCATACGAAAACCAAACACATTGACGTCAGGTATCATTTTATAAAAGATAATGTAGAAAAAGGAACAATTGAACTTTATTTTGTAAAAACAGATTATCAACTTGCAGATTTATTTACCAAACCCTTAGATGAAAAGAGATTTAATTTTCTTGTCTCTAATCTTGGTATGTTAAATCTTAAGACACAATCGGTTGTTACCTAATAAAGTTACGTATTGTTATTTTTCATCATTTTCTTTATCATTATGTTTGAAGGATATCTGCACTTTAATTGTTTGCTCATGATCTTAGGGGGAGTAAGAGAAGATTAAAGATGATCTACATTTTTTTTGAGGGGGAGCATAACTAATTTCTGCATTTTACTTAAATGACAAAATTTTTGTAATGCATGATTTTAGGGGGAGCTTTTATGTCATACCAAAAGGAGTAAGACTATGATTTCTGATCATTTCAAATCAGAACTCGTACTTTAATCGTTTTACTGCTTTATGTCTTTTACATTTGAATAAATTTGTGAATAAAGTTGCTTTGACTAGACTTTGAGATTTTTGCAGGATGAGAGAAGCTGACAAGATCATATCTTAATGACTTCAACTTGACTTCATGAGATTTAAGACTGCGCGAAAAGGTAAATTTCTTATCTTAATCTCAAATATATCTGAAAGAAGGACAACTTTCAGATATAGAAAACATGTTCTGAAATGTTCAAACCACTTCCCGATTCTTAAACAGATTTTATAATTTGGAAGTGTGATTTTAAATGTTTACATTTTATTTTTGTGCTTAATTGATAAACAAACCGTGTGTTTCCAAAGATAAATACTTGCGTATTGTCTTTTCTACATACTTTCAAGTATTCACACACATCGGTTTAATTTTTGATCAAATTGTTCTTACCATGTCTCTAAATTGAAACAATTTTTTTTCGATGGTAAGACACCCCGCTTGTACTTTAAAGAACTTTGAGCGATATTTCATTTCGAAACGTCATTTCAAGAATGTCTATATTTTTGTTTCGTATAGACAATATCCATTATTCTTGACCTTAAGCTTTGATTGTTATATCATTCATTTCTGATCATATTTCATACAATGTCAGATTTTCAAACAAGCCTTTTGCATTCATGTTCATTCATTCAATATACTTGTTTGAAAATACTTCAATGTTTAAAAATGCTCATATTTCCATGATTATATCTCTGAGCATATTCATATCTGACATTTGTATATGAGCTTTAACTAATAAAGTTAAACCATTTGAGCAATATCATGCTTTCTAGGATAATATGGGTTCTTTGTGCTAGGAATTAACTGAACTTCTATGAAATCATGTTAACCAGTGATTTCTACCCAAGAAGTTAATCCTTAGTGATTGAGTGTGAGGAGTCTATAAAGAAATGAGTGTGGGTGTGACGAGGTAAAATGGAAATGAGAGATTGGTTAGAAGTGAGCATACTGATTAAAAGAAAGAGCGTGTGTGATCAGAGTAAAAGAATATCAAACTCTGCACCAACTACTTTCTGAACCGGGCAGCCACATTACTAGCGTTTCACAATTCTTTAGTGAACGTTATTGAAACAGGCAACTAGCCCATGCCAACTCTTGATAAAACCCCACCATCTACTCATTTTCTTCTCAAAAAGAAATTGTTTCATATTTTTCTGGGGACACAACACATATGCTATCTGGTTTTCATTTGGAAAATCTGTATATTGAAAAAGAAGGAAGTTTGCCCCACCTTCGCACTTCAATCATGCACATTGAGTATGTGTTTATCTACTGTTGTCTCAGTGGTTTACACAATGTTGAGCCTTATTAAAAGCAATAATTCGTGCTTAATTCTTTCTACAAATGCACGAGCACACAAGAAATATGTTTTCTTGTTATAACATTCATGGAAATTGCCTTTGTGGTGTTTCGATGATTGGATGGAAGCCCTGGGGGAGTGAACATCAAAAAGCTCCTTTACATTGTGTATTCGTTACACACAGCGACTTCGTGTTACTTACAAGAATGTTAACTGATTCATTTGTTGATTCAGGTGTTACAATCATATTTTGTCTAGATTTGCAAAGATCTGGATGAATACTTTGTTCGAATTGGCAATGAATCAGAGGCTCATTATCAAAGATCAGTGGTCAGATAGACTTTCAACGACATTTCTTGGAGAGAGTTTTGATGATATTGATGCTCAAATCATCAAAAAGGGGGAGATGGTATCAAGAAATGATAAAGTTTGGAGAGATGATTTTCAGAAAGTTCCAAGTCAGAAAAGTTCAAGAAGACTGAAGGTCAAAGTTCAAGAAAGTCACTGCTGAGAAAGTCAACTTTCTTTAAAGATAAAGTCTTTTGTAATAAAAGTCAATGTATTGTATTTGTATTTTAGTTTCCTCGTATTTTACTTGTAGGGTATAAATAGTTTTGGTTAGTTGTTTTTGTTAGGAGTCTTGAACAGAGTTGTATCCAGAGAGAGAATTGTAGAGAGAGAAAGAGGAGTTCTAGAGAGAGAGTTTGTAAATCGTTTGAATTGATTGGAATCAAACAGGTAATTGAAATATGTAATTTGTTTGATTGTTTGATTGTGATTAGGAACTAGACACAGGACACACAATATTTTTAGAGAGAGAGAGGCATTTTGTAGAGAGAGAAAGTTCAAGATCTATGAAATAAATGTGAGATTTGTGATTGAATTTTGTTTGTGTGGACCTGTCAATTGGTATCAGAGCTTGGGAGAAAGATTTGTGCACCGATTTGTCAAAATTTCATCAAGATCTGAAGAAATTAGGTCTCACATTTGGACAGTAAAGTTTCAGATCGAGAAGAAGATGAAATTCACAATATTCATCAGTACGGACTACAAGCCAATATATTTTCCAGTTTTCAAATTGAGAGTAAATGAATTCAAATATGGAGGAACTCAAGAAATCGAAATCTAAATGATCAAAATCGCAAGGTTTATTTGAAGAACTCGTACATTGAATTCCTGAAGAACTCGTATGATGAACTAAAGAACACGCATACTACTTGACCAAGAACTAGCATGATGTTGGAACTCGCATATGGTACTGTACTATTTTGTAAAGAATTCGTATGGTAGAGGAATTCGCAAGTCACTGAAAAGGAATTTGTATGATACATCAGATTTCAAAGGAATTCGCATGGTGCTTCATAAGGATTTCTCAATTTCGCATGGTGCTACATACGGAATCCAATCTTTCTGCATCCCTCTCCATACGAAATCCTACCTTACATATGTCTATCCATGCGAAAGCTCCTATACGAATTCCATACTTAGTTTATGAGAGGTGAACAAGAAATCCGCATTGATTCGGATTCCTCCCTTAGTTTTTTTTAAGTTTTCTGGAAATTTTCCGGTCGTGATATACAAGTGGGTCTTCGAATCAGTTGATGTTAATCGTTTTAATTACATCTAATCTGTTGGTTTGATTATATAGAACATGTAGCAACTTTCAAAATCGAATTTGGTCCAATATTCATCGAGATATGAGCTTTTGAAATTGAGCCAGAGACCTCGCCGGAAAACCGGGTTTCGCCGGAATTTGATGTTCAACTGTTGATTTTGATGTAATCTCGTTTTAAATCTGTTGCTTAAGTGTTTTTCATTGACTTATAGGTAATTACAATCCATATCATATCGAAAAAGAGGTCACCGGAAAATCGAACTCGCTGGAGTTTGTTCATGATATTTTTCAGGCTATAAACAGTTGCATGATCGAGAATTTATCGTTGGGATCGATTGGGCATTGAACAAGGAACATTGTGCAACAAATTTCAGTCAATTTGGTCAAAAAATGAACAAGATATCGTGACTGGAAGTATGTTGTTCGATTGAACAAGATGATAAATAGTGTTTTAATGGTCCTCCGTTAGTTCCGTTAAATTTGTAACAAATTTGGTCCCTCTAGTTTAAGTTTTAGGGTTTTCTCATTTTTAGTTCGTGTAGTTGTTGTCTTTTAGGTTTTTTACATTTTTAGTCACTCTAGTTTGTAAGTTTAGTATTTTTCGCTTTTAGTCCTCGTTTTCCATATTAGTTTCGTATTTTGTCGATTTTAGTCCCTATTTTTGTGTTTTTCTTTCATTTTTAGTCAATTTTTTTATTATTTTATTGTTATTTTTTGTTGATTTTTTGTTTGTGTCGTGTTTAGTCCCTGTTTTTCATTTCCTTTTCATTTTTAGTCTGTTTTGTGTCGGTTTTTGCTATTTTTATCTGTTTCTGAGCATATCTGATATATTTTTCATATTTTTGCAGGTTTAGAGATTTAAAGTCAAATTTTTTCCACACTGACTTTTCAGAATTAATTTTTGGAAGACAAATTTATAATTTGTTTCTCAAATTTTAATTTTCTGAAAATATTTCTAATTTTAATCATTGTATTCATATTTTTTAAAAGTGTGCACATAATTCAACTTCTAATCGAAGTTTTCTCTTGACGATCACCCTGTCAGGTTTATATCAAGATGTCTCGAGCATATAGTTTTGATTTTGAACAAATGATTTTGAACATTACTGAAGCTAAAGCAAATCTGAAGTATATAGCTGGACAGTTATCAATCTACACCAAAATGGTCAATGATTGTTCAAGGGAGAATACAAAAATTAGATCTGAGAAAGCTGAATTGCAAGATAAAATCTCTTCTCTTGAATCTGAAGTAAATGTTCTGAAAGAAGAAGCTCAAAAGAAGAATAATTCATGTATTCAAGCTGATTTGATAAAGATTGAATAGAAAAGAAATGGTTTAGAGAAAGAAAATGTTGAGTTGAAGAAGAAAAATTCTGATTTAGAAGCTCAAATTGTCAAAGACAGGAAAGAAATTGAGAAGGAAAAGACTGAATTTTAGAATGCAAGAAAAGCTTTTGTACATAAGTTTTCTGAATTTTCAAAAAAATATTTTGAAGAAAAAAAGATAGTTAAACTTTGTTAAGTCTAAATATTGTATCCAAGATTTAATAGGAAAGTCAATGGTGTAAAAGTCAACATTGTCTAAGTCAAAGCTTGTTTAGTTTCCTTAGCCTTTAAGGCTTTGTAATAGTTAGGTAGTATATATATAGGATGTGTCTTGTAATCTTGTAACAACGGTTCTAGAGAGCAACTTATACTTGTAATTCAGAGACATATGAATACGAGATCTACTTTCTCTCTCTAGTTCTTGATCTTTAATATCTAAATCTTGAGTAATTGCTTGATTGATTGGGATTTATGATTATCAATTGGTATCAGAGCTGAACCAAACTTTTCAAGAATGATTTGATCAATGATTTGGATTGAAATCTTGATTTTAGTTCGAAAATTTGATTTTCTAGAATTTTTTCATGAACTCATGTTCTTCACTGTTTCATACTAATTTTGTGTGAAAAATCGTTTTTTGTGAAAGAAATTGGATTCATTGTGTTTGATTTGTGTTGGTGATTGATTCTTGTTCTGATTACATTTCATAATTCTATCAATTTCGATGTCAATTTTCGAATTTTTGAGTTTTTCTTGAAATATTCGGTCGAACACTGTTCTTGATTGAAAATATACGAATTGGTGATTTTAATCGAAATTTGATAGCAAATCTGTGTTTAGTATTGTTTGTCGATGTTACTGATAAATTCTTGAGTTCAAATTCGTAGATTTGGATCGATTTGAGTTAGAAAAATCCAAGAACACGGTTTGCGCAAGATTCATAGACGGTTTGCGCAAGTTCATCCTCAAAGTTCATCTTGCATATTTGCGCATCCCTTGGATTACGCAAACCTCATCTTTGCGTGTTCAGTGGGTCTCGAAAATCATACTTTGCGCAATTCAAGAATCACGAAAAGCTAACATTGCGCATCAAGACCGTTACGCAAACTTCATCTTGCGCATCAAGCCCTTTACGCAAACCTTACTTTGCGTATCTCGTTGATTCTGAGAAGCATACTTTGCGCATCACTCTTATCACGCAAATCTTATCTTGCGTATCACGTTGCTTGCGCAAAGCTCCATTTGCGCAACAATCTGCTTACAAGAACCTCTACTTTGCGCATCACGTTGCTTCCGAAAAGATTGGTTTGCGTATCACGCTGCTTACGAGAATCTCTACTTTGTGCAAGTTCAAGTGTTCAAATTTTAATATTTTTCGAAAATTTTCAATTCAATCTGATTTTTTATTTTCTGATATATAGTTTGGAACGATCATTAATATCAAGCTGATGAACTCATTCAAAATGGGATATTTTGCAGAACATGAAGAGAATATTAGAAAGTTGAATTTAGAGAAAATAAATCTGGGTCATGCCATTGACTTTCACTCTCAAAAGTCAAAAGTGCATTATGAAGAAAACATCCGACTGAAATAAGAAATCAGTGATTTAAAGATCATCAATGAAGATATTCTGAAAAAAAATTATGGGCAGAATGAAGAGAAGATAAAGAGATAAGAATCTGAGAACTCTGAGCTTAGAAAGAATTTATCTAATTTTGAAAAACAGCTTGTTGAAGATAAGGCTGATTTTGAGAAAGAAAAGAACAATTTTTCAAAGAAATTATCAGATTTTTCAAAGAAATTCTCAAATTTCTCAAAGAAATGTTTTGAAGAGAAAAAGTCAGTTGAGCTTAAATGCATCAAATTTTCTCAACAAATTTCTGACTTTGAGAAAGTTCTGATTTTGGAAAGAGAGAAGTTTGATAAAGAAAAGAAGGCCATAGAGCAGAAAAATGTGGGATTCTTTAAAGAGTTATCCAGCCAGAGAAATGAGTCAGAGAAAGGTTTTGAAGAAGAAAGATCTATTTTTGAGTCTGAAATCAAAAAGCTGAATTCCAAGTTATCTGAACTGTCTGCTTCTGCACTGAAAGAGCAGAAGACGCAATCTGAGTTCTCAAAGAAGATTGACCAACTTGTGAAAGAAAGAGACAACTTTGCATCAAAGATCAAAGAACTTGAAAAGTCTGCTTCAAGTTCAAATCAGAAATCTGTCTCTTCACAAAGGTCAGTTAAATCCTTTAATCAGATTCGTCGATCTAACATTTTCTTTGATGAATATTTAGATGGTTCAGATACATATCCAAGGAAAAGAAGTTACAAGAAAGAGAAACTGGTCTGGATGAAGAAATCAGACAAAGATGACAAGAAAGATGAGCTGAAAAAGAAGACATCATGTGTACATTCTGACAAAGCAAAGAAGAACAAAGAGCATAAAGGTAAACCTGACCTTAAATACTCAAAAGACCAATTACTCAGGTTTTCAGGTAATAAATTTTATTGTTCTTACTGCTGTACACATGATCATATCTACAAGACCAGTGATCACTTCTGGTATGGTTCTTTCTCGGTTTCCCCCACAAGAATTGCAACTAACATTTCCGGACCCAAATACCAGTGGGTACCAAAGAAGAAAACTATTTCTTTGTTGCAGGCACCTCACGTCAAGGGGGAGTAAGAAAGATTATGGATCTTAAGTAAATCAGCTCAAGACCCGGACTTCAAAGTTGAAAGACTATGGCTTTTGAACACAGCAGTTCAAAACCCGGACTTCCATGTCAAGACAATGGCTTTTGAATACTACAGTTCAAGACCCGCACCTCAATGTCAAGACGATGGATTCTAAGAACATCAGCTTAGGACCCGTTCTTCAAAGGAGTTTGACTTCTAAATACAACAGTTAGGACTCGGACTTCAACGATCAAATGACCTTACTCCTGTTTTTGCATCCGATGGATATGATGGTCTACATCCCACGAGAATTGATCTGATCTCTATCCTATATTGTTTCACTGATAGATTTTTTTGATATGATGGTCTACAATTCAAAAGGGAGTGTCTGATCTCTATCCTGTTTTAACTAATATATCTCAGATGCTTAATTTAAGGGGGAGTAAAGGTGATGACTTCTGATTATTTCAGATCAGAACTCATACTATAAAAACGTTTTACTGCTTTCTTTTATTTTTTTAATAAATGTTCTGAATAAAGTGGCTTCTGATCACATGACAGATCAGGACCCGTTCATCAATGATCAAAGACGGATATTGTGCTAATATCCAGGGGGAGCTTAAAAGATTAAAATCTTTGTATCATGATTTGAGGGGGAGCTGAAAAGGTATATATCTTCTAATCCTAGATCTCAAATTGTTTGAAAGAAGAACAACTTTCAAACATGAAAAACAATTTCTTAAATGTTCAAACCACTTCTTATTCTCAAAAGATTTTATGAATTTAGAAGTGTGCTTTTAACTGTTTTTCAAATTTTTGAGCTTATTGTTTAACTGACCGTATGTTTCCAAAGATCAATATTTGTGTATTATCTTGTCCATATACTGTCAAGTATTCATACACACTGGTTCAGTATTTTATTTAAAATTGTTATTACCATGTCTCAAATTCAAACAATTTTTCGATGGTAATACCCCCGTTTGAAATTCAAAGTTGTTGAGCATCATTCATTTTTTTATATATATTTGTGCTTTCATTGATAAATTGTTTATATTTGTTCATATAAACAAATATCCAATTCTTTGATACCCTAACCATTTGATTTGATCTGTTTAATTCATTGTCAGATTCTCAAAACAATTCTCTTGACTTCATTTCATTCATTCAATATTCTTGTTTTGAGAATTCTTCAAAGTTCAAATGCTCAAATTTCATTTCTGATTTTTGATGAGCATACATACACTGACATATGATTTCTTGTGATTTACATGTCAAGAAAATCATTGACCAACATGTACTTTTAGGAACATGGGATTCAATATGAGTGCTTAATAGATCTTCTATGGATTCACGATAACCAGTGTTTCCTACCCCGAAAGAAATCCTTTGAGTGATTGAGGGGAGAGGGGTCTAAAAGAATTGAGTGTGGGAGTGAGCAGAGGTAAAATGAAAATGAGAGTTTGGTTAGATGTGAGCTTATATGTTTAAAAGAAAGAGGGTGTGAGAACAGAGTTAAAAGAATATAAGAACTCTGCATCAAACATCTTTCTGAGTCGGGCAGCCACATTACTGATTGGTTCACATTTCTTTGGTGACCATCACTGAAATAGGCAAATAGCCCATGCCATCTCTTGCATTACCCCACCAGCTACTCATTCTTTTCTTAAAAAGAGAATGTTTCACATTTTCTGGGGAAGCAGGACATAATCTATTGGTTCTTCTCTTGGAAGATACTGATATTGAAAAAGAAGGAAAGTTGCCCCACCTTCGACCCTTTCTCATGCACATTGAGTCCATGTATAATCATTGTTGTCTCAGTGATTTACATACTTTGAGCCTTTATGAAACACAATCATTGTGCTAAAATTCTTTCATACACAAGCACGAGCACACAGAAAATCTGTTTTTCTGTCAGAACATTCATAGAATTACCTTGTGTTTTTCAATGATTGAATGGAAGTCCTGGGGAGTCATCATCAAGCAAGCTCCTTACAATGTACATTTGTTGTAGACAGTAACTTTGTGTTACTGACAGGCATTCCTAACTTTTCATATGTTGAATCAGGGTTACACGCTCATTATGTCTGAATTTGAAAAGATTCGGATATATACAGTTCATGATTCGGATCTTCAGATCAAAGTACATCATCTGTCAAAGGGGAGATTGTTAGTTGATCAAAAAGGGAGAAATCAAAGTCTGTGCCGAAATTGATGAAGTTTTGATGATCATGGTGCTCACATCATCAAAAAGGGGGAGAATTATACAAAGTTCAATTTCAAGAGTTCTTGTTCAAAGTTCAAGTCAGAATTTCAAAGTGATTCCGCTGATTCAAAGCCAAAAGTTTCTGAAGAAAGAATGTTCAAAGTTAAATAAAGATGATTCGTGAAAGTTTGTTTCTTCCAAAGATGATTTAGAGATCAAAGTGATGAAGATATAATTTTGTTCGAAGTCCAAAAGAATTTTCAGTGTTAAAGTTTTTCAAAGCTGTTATCAATGTTTCAAGCATTCAGTTTCTTTCAAGGCATGTTAACTTTTCAAAGCTTCAATGTGTAAAAGACTTTTCAAGATTTTTCAAGAGCTGAAAGATTAAAGATTGTGAAAGCTTCAAAGAGACAAAAGCTGAAGAATCAAGAGTTGAAGATCTGTATCAAATTTTTATTAAATCTTGAATACAAAGGGGGAGATTGTTAAGTCTAAATATTGTATCCAAGATTTAATAGGAAAGTCAATGGTGTAAAAGTCAACATTGTCTAAGTCAAAGCATGTTTAGTTTCCTTAGGATGTGTCTTGTAATCTTGTAACAACGGTTCTAGAGAGCAACTCATACTTGTAATTCAGAGACATATGAATACGAGATCTAATTTCTCTCTCTAGACTTTCTCTCTCTAGTTCTTGATCTTTAATGTCTAAATCTTGAGTAATTGCTTGATTGATTGGGATTTATGATTATCAAACTTAAATGTATAAAACTTTCTCAACAAGTGTTAGATTTTGAGAAAGTTATTATCATGGAAAGAGATAAAGATGAGAAAGAAAAGAAGTTAACAGAATAGAAGAATGTTGGATTATTCAGAGAAATATCTGATAAAAGAAAAAGTGTTGAAAAGGATTTTGAAGAAAAAAGGAAAGTATTTGAGATAGAAATCAACAAGATTTCAAAGAAGCTATCTGAACTATCAACAACTGCACTGAAAGAACAAGAGACGAAGTCTGAATTACAAAAAAAGATTGATATATTGTCCAAAGAAAGAAATAGTTTGCCAAACAAAATCACAGAACTTGAAGGAATCATTTTCAAGATGGATTTGAGAGCACAAAGAAGTCCAGATAAAATTGCGCAATCACCCATGAATGATTCAGCTGCTTCAGAGTGTTCATTTAAATCAGCTACAAGTTCACTTTTTGCAAATGTTTCTAACAATCCTTTATTTGTTGATTCAGATGATATTGTGTCTAAGCAAAGAAGATCAGATTCGTCCTACTAATCTTTTCTATGTCAAATTTCTTGATGGTTTAGGTAACATCAGAAAGAAAAAGTCTCAACAGAAAATGGTTTGGAGAAGGAAAGATGAGAAATACAATTCAAAGTCATTTGTTCCTACACCTCAAGTGAACAGAAAGGACAATGCTCCGAAAGCTAAATCTTTTGGTAAGTCTGATTCTTCATATTATGTAAAACTTTAAATCAGACTTGCACAAAAGAAGCTTTGTTGTTCTTACTGTGGAACTGATGATTTTGTTAATAAGAATTATGCTCATAATTGGTATGGAACTTACATATTCACTTCTCAGCAAAATGAATTTAAAAGGTTTGAACCTAATGAGAAGTGGATTCCAAAATCTAACCAATCTGGACCCAAATACATGTGGGTACCAAAACCTGTCAAATCTGTTTTACAAGTACCACGTGTTTAGGGGGAGTAAGAGCATTGGCTTTTGAACAAAGCAGCTCAAGACCCGGTCTTCAATTTTAAAGAATAAAGACTTCTAAACACATCTGTTTAGGACTCACACTTCAGAGATCAAAAGAGTTTTTGTGCTCCGAATCATATAAGATGATCAATCTTCAAGGGGGAGTACTTATTATTTCTTCTAATAAATTTGTGAATACAAATTTTCAGGGAGTGTTTGATTTCTGAATTTACTTCAATCGTAGTAATTCAGAACTCGTTTTATTGATTAAGGATTATGCAAACGTTCAAGGGGAGCTTATATGTTTTATATTTTTACTAATATAGTTTTTGATTTTTCAGGAGGAGATTAAAAGATAAATTGATTGTTGCTTTTAGGGGGAGTTACTATTCTCACCGAAGAATATGTGAGAATGGCTTCTGGATAATTTTATTCAGAAGTCGTACGTAAGAGTTTTCATTCTTAAGGAAGCTGAAAAGATACATCTTATTCTGGAAGTATTTGTTGTCTGTTATAGGGGGAAATAGTTAAAATTTTCACTATCATATCTTTAAAAAAGAGAATAGAAGAGAAAAGAAAAATAAATTTCATTGTCATATTCATATTGTTCTTTTCTAATGTTTGATTTTTTATAGATACAGAAGGGGAGTATCTGATGTTTTTGTCAAAGGGAGCTTAAATGATAAATATTCATTTTAGGGGGAGTTAAGGTTCCTACACTGAAGGTATATTATTCAGAATCTTAAACTCTACCATATTTGAAAGAAGAACGACTTTCGGATGTGAAAAAATATTTTCTTAAATGTTCAAACCACTTCGTCTTCTCTAACGTTTTATGAATTTTGAAGTGTGCTTTTAAATGTTTTTCATAATGATACTTTCAGGTTTATCTAACCGTGTGTTTCTTAAAGATAAATACTTGTGTATTGTCTTTTCATATACTGTCAAGTATTCTTACACAAATCAATTCAGTACTTTTATTGACGTTGTTATTACCATGTCTGAAAAAGATAAATATTTCGATTGTAATACTCCCGTTTATATTCAAAATTGTTTGAAATCAGACGTCATTTCTTAATAATTGTGCTTTTATTGTTCATATGTTTATATTTGTTCATATAAACACATCTCAATTTTATGATATCCCAATATTTTTCTTCATGATATTTGATTTGATCGCATCATTGTCAGATTCACAAAACACTCAACTTTACTTCATTTCATTCATACAATTTCATTGTTTTGAGAGATCTTAAATGATCAACATGCTCAAATCTCATTCTTATTTTTTATGAGCATACATTTTCTGATAATGATATCTTGTGCTTATTTGTCAAGATAAACTGTTGAGCAACATTAATTTTAGGATAAAATACATGGGAATCAGTGTGTGCACTTAAAAGACTTCCATGGATTCACGTTAACCAGTGTTTCCTACCCAGAAGTAATCCTAAGAGTGATTGAGGGGAGAGGGGTCAAAAGAATTTAGAGTGGGTGTGTGGTGAGGTAAAATGTGAAAGAGAGTTTGGTTAGAAGCGAGCACAAATGATTAAAAGAAAGAGGGTGAGAGATCAGAGTAAAAGAATATTAAACTTTGCACCTAATTTTTTCTGAGTCGGGCAGCCACATTATCTGTTATTTCACAATTCTTTCGTGAACTTCATTGAAATAGGCAACTAGACCATGCCAACTCTTACATAAACCACACCTGCTACTCATCTTTTTCTCAACAAAAATATGTTTCATAATTCATTGGGGAAGCAACATATACTCTATTATATCTTCATTTGGAAGATGTTGATATTAAAAAAGAAGGAAAGTTGCCCCACCTTCGAACCTCATTCATGCACATTGAGTCTATGTAGTTCTATTGTTGTCTCAATGGTTTACATATTTTGAGTCTGTTTAAGCTTTAATTGCTTCAATCATTCTACACATGCACAAGCACACAAGAAATATGTTTTCTTCTCTTAACATTCATATAAAATTCCTTTGTGGTTTTTCAATGATTAAATGGATGCCCTGGGGGAGTGAACATCAAAAAGCTCCTTTCTAATGTACATTTGTTGTACACAGTGGCTCCGTGCTACTGACAGGCATAACAACTGATTCATATGTTGATTCAGGGTTACCAATCTTAATTTGTCTGAATTTGAAAAGATTCAGATGAATGCTTTTATAAATTGACGGCAGAATGTTCATATCAGATCAGATGGAGTTCTGTTCTCTTTGGGGGAAATTGTTTCTCATGAAGACTATGCTTATCTTGATATTTGGGTGAGATATTATCAAAGCCATATCTGACGTTCAAATGTTTTGATGATTCTAATTTCTCATCATTCATCAAAAAGGGAGAGAAATTTCAAGAGTTTCAAAGTCATAATTACACTGATCTTATTTGAAGAAAGGGGAGATGGTTCAAAGTTAAAGTGAAAGTCAAAAATGTCAAAGCAAGATATCTGATGAAGAAAGTTCAAGTTCAAAGCAAATGTGAAGATAATATCTTTGAAGATAGATACACATCATTGTTCAAAGAGGCAGATTGAAAAAGATTTCAAGTTTTGAAGTGTCAAAGTTTATAAAGCAACTTTGTTGAATATTTGAAAGTGATAAAGTTTTTCAAAGATTTAAAGTTGTGAAAGATTCAAAAGCTGAAGATTTTACATCTAAATGAAGACCTGAAGATTTGTGTCAATTTTTTTTAATCTTGAATCCAAAGGGGGAGAATGTGGAGTCAGATATTGTATTCAAGATTAAAAGGTCAAAGTTGTATTTGTTTGTAATTGTTTGTAAAGTCAAAGATGTCAAAGTCAATGTAAGTGTCAGAAGTGTAAAAGTCAAAAAAAGTCAAAGTAGCTTAAAAGTCAATGTTTGTCAAAGTGTAGTTAGTTTGTAATGTCTTGTAGTTAGAGAGTATAAATAGGTTTTTGTCTTTAATCATTAGTTAAGAAGGTCATATATTTAAAGAGAGTATTTTTAGAGAGAGAAACATTTTGTAGAGAGATAAAGTTCAAGATCTATGAAATAAATGTGAGATTTGTGATTGAATCTTGTTTGTGTGGACCTATCAAATAGTGCCAGTGATTCATCAAACTTTGAAAGGTCAGTGTCTGATGGATCCTCTGAGTTAGAGTCTAACTCAGTGATAGTGAGAGTAGAGGATCGCTAAGATGGGATCATCTCTGAAGAGACTAAAGCAACAGGTGTGCTTTTGGAGTCTTTGGAATATTTAACAAGATTCTTCTTCAGTTGACTAGATTGCTCATGATTGAGAAAAATCCCATATAAGTCTTTTGTTAACTTGAGACACATTGAATAAATGTCCTAACTTTCAGGAAGACATTCCAAGAATTTATTAAGAACCTCAGAGTTAGAGTAGGTCCTACCAACAGTCCTTAAATCAATTATTAAGAAATTAAATCGATGGTGTACTTCAGATAAAGATTCATTCTTACCACAAATGAAACTTTCATATTGTCTTACCAGATTAATTTTTCTTGTTTCTTGTACCTCAGTGGTACCTTTATATTGAACACGGATTGTGTCCCACATCGCTTTGGAGGTTTTTGGATGCATGATGGAATGGAAAACTTCATCAGGTAGAGCCATAGAAATAATGGTTTTAGCCTTAGCATCAAGAGAAACTTTATTTTTTTCCTCATCACTCCACTGTCGTATTTCTTTGACAGCTTCTCTTTCAGGGACAGTTTCAGCAGTTGTAGTGGCATGAACTACAACAATTATGATAAATGGTACATAAGGTCCATTTGCAACATATTCAGGTATAGTGGGATCTACAAAAAATTTCAGTTTAATAAATTGTTTATTGATAAAGCAAATTACAATTTACAGTTTGTTGCAGAATAAGATTAAGTAGAACCTAATCTAAATAAATTTGAGGATCACTAAGTATGGTTGCACAAGTACAGAGAGAAATGGAGGTTAAGGAGATTATAGAAAACAAGAGTTTCTATAATGTACACGAAGAGAGAAAAGGCAGTAGGCAACCCTTCAAAAAGAAGGATGAACCTCATATTTATACCCTATGCATTTAATGCATGGCATAGCTACTTTACACGTGTCAGCATCTGGTTGGGTGCATGTTTCTGACTTTTAGCGACATGCTCCGAGCCGTATGGTGAACCGTGTCGTCTTCAGAGTTGTTGTACGATTCTGGACAAAAGCATGTATCTTCTGACAATTAGTAGTATTTGTGCAAAGGACAAGACAAATGAACCTTGGAGTGTATGCTTCATGATCAATGATCGTTGATGAAGTCTTTTATCAATGAGCTCTGATAAAAGTCAGTTATCGCTGAAGCTTTCCTTCTTGGTTTGTCGTGTGTGTGGACTTGTCTTGATTTCACTGATATACGTATCAGATCATAAGTAGACTTTTCACTTGTTTATCAGCTTTGTCTTCGATGTCAGCGAAGAACATCTATGTCGTGAAACTTGTCTTCAGGGATTACATTCAACAGTTACATCAGAAATCATCAGCGATACTGAACAAACTCAGTATATTATCGCTAATGGTGAAACACTAATACATACAGATGTTAAATGCAATTTTAACTAAGTAATTCTAAGGGTCATCATCAAATCACTGAGAGAGTTTGGATAAACATGTTTAAAGTACATTTTCGATCAGAAGGAGCTAAACATGCATCAAAGAAGGTGGTTAGAGTTATTGAAGGACTACGACTGCAAATTACTTTACCATCCCGGCAAGGCAAATGTAGTAGCAGATGTCTTGATCCAGAAAGGGTATGGCGGGAACGCTAAATTTTAATCCTCAATAATCGATGTAATATCAAGTGTTTGGGTAAAAATTTCATAAGTCACGACCGACTCAAGAAAATCAAACGTTTCCAATCTTAAGACCACACTTGTATTAAGATAAGGAACTGAAAACCACACACATCGATGACTCTGGTCGTCACTTAGGACGATGGTCGCAAGTTATCTTACGACTCTCGACCACACAGCCTCTCGACGACCGAACATCTTATGATTTCTATAATGTAACTAACGGCCGCATGAAATTTATTATCAATGACCCTTTTCTTTTTGTGACTCATTATTGCAGGTTTAAAGTACATTTATGAATAACGTTCATAAGTGGAAAAGCCTTATCAAGATAAATCACTGTCAAGACCGTTGGACATTAGATGCTCATTAATGACGTCCCAAGCTATATATACAAGTTCGAAGAACCATTTGGATCATCTAAAGCATATCGAACTCACAGTGCTCAAGAGTACTCAAGTTCTTTTACTCGCAAGCAAGAACTCTCAATGAAGTGCTACACTTCACGACAAATGACATAAACTTACGATCTGTCTATTTTTACTTGCAATATCGTTAATTGTACTTTTGATCGCTCCTTCTAAAGGACAACGTCTGTGTGTCCCAAACTATGTGCAAATTGTTAGTGCACATATTGGTTGGATACAAGATCATGGAAGCTGAAGTTTAAAGTCAAGAAAGTCAAAGCTGAAAGTCAACTCTCTAGTGAAAGTCAAAGTCAATTGTTAATAAGTCAAAGTCAAAGTTGTAGTTTACTTTGTTTAAGCGCGTGTTGTTTAGTTTTTCTTTTATTAGATAGATGGCTTTGTGTTGTTGTAAGAGAAGCGTTTAACTAAATTTATTGTACACAGAATACAGAGAGAGAGTTCTAGAGAGAGAGAAAGTCTGTACACGAATCCTTGGTTTGAAATTAAAATAAGAGATTGAGTATTAATCTGTAATCATCTTGTTTGTGATTGTTGTTTTAGTAAGAACTTGATAATTTGGGACATTATCAATTGGTATCAGAGCAAATCCAAAGGAGAGATCAAGAAAATACGAAGTTCGATACTGTTTCATAAAGTGTAGATCGAATCTTGAATTTTTCTGAGTTTTTGAGTCTGTAATTGGTTTAAGTATGTTCGTTTAATGTTGTAGACAAATCTTGTATAGATTTGTTAGATAATTGCACTGTAATCTTGGTGAAATTTTGAGATATTATGATTTTTCAAGTTCACGAGTTTGCGAGCACTGTTCAATTCAAATTTGTATTATTGATAGAATTTCGTTGAAATTCTTTGCTTGTATTAGTCGAATAGTGTTAGTGGTCATTTTGTCAAAATCTCAAATCAAAATTCGAAGAATTCATGGATTTTGGAGCCATTCAGATGTGTTTTTCGATGAGATCTCAAGAACTCGCATAAGTTCTTGAAGAACTCGCAGATCTCCCAAGAACTCGCATCCTGAATTCACAGAACCTCTAGTTTTCGCATCTCATTATATTTCGCATCTTAGATTTCGCATAATTCATTTCTGGAAAATTCATAAGTGTTGAATTCGCATCTGTATGATATGCGAATTGAGAAGAAATCGCATATGTGTGTGATCACAATTTTGTATAATTCGCATATGTTCACGTGCGAATTGATAGAATTCGCATCTGTGTTCGTACGAAAAGTGTTCAATAAATTCTTTCAAGGACAGAATTCGCATAAGTATCTTTTGCGAAAAGTTGTTGAGAAAAACTTTGAAGGATAGAATTCGCATATCTCTTGTGTGCGAAAAGAAAAGAATTCGCATAAGACTAGTATACGAATTCCTCATAATTCGTATAAGAGTATCATACGAATTCTATTGTTTCTCATTTTAAAAGTTTTTTTTATAAGTGTTGAATTCGTGTGAGTGTTTCATGCGAAAAGTTTATGATAATTCTGAAAATATTTTTCATACGAATTCTGTAGTGTGAGTTGTGTGCGAATTCTGTTTGATTCTTGCTTGCATGCGAATTCTTGTGTGCGAATTCTGAGTACTTCACTCTATCATGCGAATTCCAGACTTATAGAATTTTGGAAATTTCATTTCTAATTTTCTTTCTAAGATTTCTGTATTTTTTGTGATTTCTATTGGACTAACAATCATTTGTCCAGTTCTTATTGAACATTTTTCTTAACAGGATGACTTCAAAGGACGCACTCTCGATTGGAACAGACGTAAAGCCCCCGGTGTTGTTTAAAGGGGACTACAAGCAATGGAAAGATAGGTTCCTAGACTTTGTGGATCATCATGCAAATGGAGAAAACATACTACAATCTATCAAGGAAGGTCCTATGGTACCACCCACCATGGAGATACCTGATGATGAATCCTCCGACAGTAAAGATGGAGATGAGGACAGAGTAGGGAAGACAAAGACTGTTCCGAAGGATTTTACCCAGTACACTGATGAGCAGAAGAGCCGGTTTAAAGTTGACAAACAAGCCAGATATTTATTACTACAGAGTATTCCAAACGAGATCTACATAAAGATTGACAACTACAAAGCTAATGCCAAAAAGATGTGGGATCAACTGTAGAAAATGATGATGGGTTCTAAGGTCGGAAATCAGATGAAAGTAGCGAACTGCATCAACAACTACGAAGAGTTTAAAGAAAAAGACAATGAGATCCTGGAGGACACATATGAGAGATTTGTACTTCTTCTGAATGAGTTGTCAAAGAATAAAGTTAAGAAGAAGCAAATCGAGAACAATGTCAAATTCCTCAGCATTCTCCAGCCTGAATGGAAAAAGCATACCAGGAGAATGAAACAGATGAAAGACCTTAGTGATATCCCACTTCATGAGGTCTATGAGACTCTAAGGCAGAATGAGAAAGAGGTCGAAGAGAAAAGAGCTGAGAAGAAAAAGAATGAGAAACCAACTGACCCAATTGCTTTGGTAGCCGGACAGAAAGAGAATGAGAAGAAAAAGAAGAAAAAGATTGTGCTCCCAAGTTCAGGTGATTCTTGTTCGGATTCTGACAGTGATAACGGGGAGAACCTTAAGCAAGCAATGCTATTGCTGACCCGTGCTTTTCAGAAAAAGTTTTACAAGAATCCAGGGTCAAACTCTCAAAGATACTCGTTTGGCTCGAAGAATTACGAACACAGGGAGAAAATGGAAGGAAAAAAGTTTGAAGAAAAGAAATTTGGAGAAAGAAAGCCCGATAAGAAGAAGCAGTATCTGAATGATTATGGGGGTGAGAAGAAAACAGATAACCTGATCAAGTGCTATAACTGTGGAAATATTGGTCATTACGCCAAGGACTGTCGAAAGCCCAAAATTCGAAACTCTGGATGTTATAAGAATAAGATGCTCTTGGCCAAGCAGAAGGAGGCTGGCAAGGCTCTTATAGCTGAAGACGAGTTCTGGCTGGATCATTCGGATGAAGAAGAAAAAGAAGAGACATCACACATGTGCTTGATGGGAAAGGCGATAAAGTTTGATGAATCTGATGAAGAGACAGCTGATGAGGTACTAAATTTTTCTGAAAATGATTTTCTATCTAAAATGGAAGCCATGATGGTCGAACTTCAAGACCTACAAACTAAACTGAAAAAGGAAAAGAACAGAGTTGCGAAGAAAGTCAAAAGATCTTTGAACTTAACAAGGAACTTGTTGGGAACAAAGATTTGATTGACTCTCTAAACAAATATGCTTCTAATTTTAAACTGCAAAAAGATGGTTTTGAAAGTAAGATTACTGAATTTGTTTCTAAGCTTTCTAAGTTTGATTTAGAGAAACAAGAATGTGTTCTAAAAGCTCATATTTTGCAAGTAGAAAACAAGAACTTAGAGAAAAAGGTAAATGGTTTGGAAGCAAAATTATATGCTACAAGCCAAACAGATCAAACCATTTTCTTAAATACACCCAATGAGGAGGCTGATTTTAAAGAGTAGTGGGGACTCGGTTATGATAACCCTCACTACTTAAAGAAAGCCATCAGAAAACAACCAGCACTGTATAATTTTGATTTTATTTTTGCTGCTGATAAATATCATCATTTAAAACCCAAATTTGTTACTAAGTCAACTGATGAGGTTAAGGAAAAAGAAGATGAGAAAAGAAAGAATTTAAAGAAAATGCAACTACCATTCTGCTATCAAAAGCTGAATGATAGTTATCTTTTGAAAAAACCAAGGTTTCTTTCAAATTATTACTTTGCTAGCTATTCTACTACTGTGATGGAGGCAAAACCGATTAAAGCTAAAATTTATGTCCCTCCACTCATTCTAGAAAGCAAAATAGTCGATCTTGAAAATGTTTTATTCGATGAAAGGATTTTGGTTGACATTGAACAAAATGTGTTTTCAACTGTTTTAAAGAACACTATTTTCAAAGTTGAATCTCAAAAGTGTTCTAACTCTTCTAAGGCACCTTAAACCTCTAAAACTGATTTTGATGACTTATTTGCGTCTGCAAATGATTTTTTAAATTCTGATGAAGGGTGTATTGATGAGATTGATATGTTTGACTTTACTGCTAAACTTCCAGATCATTCTACTTTTATCATTAATGGCGAAGCTTTACTAAGTGTGTATGAAATTGGTGAATCATCGACTAAGGTTGGTGAACCAGTTTCTGTGAGTACTGATTATTATCAGAAAGGTAAGAAGCAAAAGAAACAGCGCTCACAGAAAAGGAACAAACTGGTAAGCTGAAGAAAAGAAAATATCAGAAATCTGATTTTCCTAACAAGTCTAAATCTTGTGTTTCAGATTTAAGAAAGAAAAGTCTGAAGAACGAACAGAATGGCGACCTAAACAGAAGGTTGATGAGAAAGCAGAATCCATTCCTGATAGTTTTTGTAATAGATCTACTGGTAGTATATCTGATGTATTTGGTATTGTTGCTTCTAATAAACAAAACCTTATAACTTCTTACAAGAGATATACAATAAAGCAATTACTCCAATTATCTCGGTCTACTATTAAGTTATCTACTTATAGACGAAATAATTTTGTTTCTCACCGATATTCTGATGATTGGTTTGGTACTTATCATGTTTATTCTTATAAGTCATATGTTTCAAAGATGTTTCAAAAGTTCAGAGGATCCATATACAAATGAATACCAAAATCTTGTATTAATCCGATAGGACCCACTTTTAAATGGGTACCTGAAGTTGTTATTCCCTGATTTCTCTTATGCAGACCCGTCATATGTGGTACTTGGATTCTGGTTGCTCCAAACATATGACCGGGCAAAAGGATTTATTGTCTAATTATACAGAGAAATTATGCGAGAATGTACGATTCGGCAACGACCAGTTTTCACCGATTTTAGGCTATGGTGATGTGGATAATGACAACGTGACGATTACGAAGGTGAGTTACGTGGAAGGACTAGGACATAACCTATTCAACATTGTCCAGTTCTGCGACAAAGACTTAGAGGTAAATTTCAAGGCCAAGAGGTGTTCTGTACGCACTGAAGATGGTAAGGAACAATTGGTCGGCACGAGAAAGTCTAACCTCTACACGATTAACTTGTCAAAAGTCCAGACTGACAATCAGGTTTGTCTACTGTCAAAAGCCTCGCTGCAACAAAGTTGGTTATGGCACCGAAGGCTTTCTCACCTGAATATTCGTTACATCAATAAACTGGTCACCGGAAAACTTATCAAAGGACTTCCTGAGCTGAAATACGAGAAAGAACATTTGTGTGCAGCATGTGAAAAGGGTAAAATGAAGAGAGTTGCTCACAAGCTAAAGCCTGATCAAAGTACAAGAAACTCGAACTATTGCATATGGATCTCTACGGTCCTATGCGTACCCAAAGCATTAGCGGCAAGAAGTATGTCTTAGTTATTGTGGACGATTATTCACGATATACTTGGGTCAAATTTCTAAGATCAAAGGATGAGACGCCCGAAGTCATCATCAGTTTCTTAAAGACTATCCAAGTAAATCTGCAAAAGCCGATCAAGCTTCTTCGTACAGATAACGGTATAGAATTCAAGAATAAAACTGTAGAAGATTATCTCGAATCGGTCGGGATAACACATCAATATTCTGCTGCCAGAACTCCAGAACAGAACGGAGTAGTATAAAGACGTAACCGAACGCTAGTCGAGGCCGCTCGTACTATGCTAAGTCAATCTGATTTACCTCTGTTTCTGTGGGCCGAAGTTGTTTCGACTGCGTACTATACACAAAATCGATCCATAATACATCGCCGGTTTGGTAAAACACCTTATGCTTTGATAAATAATCATACCCCTAACATTAAATACTTTCATATTTTTGGATGCAGGTGTTTCATATTAAACGACAGAGAGAACTTGAACAAGTTCGGACCGAAGGCTGACGAAGGCATCTTCATTGGATATTCTCAAACATCTGCTGCCTACCGGGTGTATTTGAAGAAGCCCAAGACAGTAATTAAAAGCGTTAACATCACATTCGATGAGGAAGTAGCTTCTAAACAAAACAGTTCACAACCCGCATTTACAGGAGTTTTAGCTTCTAGACAAATCAGTCCAGAACCTGTGGTTAATGCTATTGATTCTGATAAACCCTCAACTTCTACATCACATTTATCAGAATTAGATTTATTGTTTGAATTCGTTTATGACGAGTTTCTTGGATCTAAACTGCCTAAATCTGTTGTGGTTGACAGGTTAGAAGATTCAACGACTAATCATCCAACCACTTCGGATGTATCAACTGAATTAGTTCCCCCAATTCGGAAAGAAACTCCAGTTCAAACAATTACTCCTTTAGTTGAAGTTGTACCTGACAACGTTGAGACAGAAGTTGCTGATTCGGTTGGTTGTACTGTGACGTCTACTCCAAAGCTAGAAACTGCTGTACTAACTGATGCTTCTGCAACTAATACTTCAACTGACTCCCTCCTTGAACAAGAAGAAGACAGTAGATACTTAGATGATAATCATGATCAATCTACCTCAAATCCACTCCCTCATGAACATAAGTGGACCAAAGAGCACCCGATAAGCCAGATCATTGGAGATCCATCAAAATCGGTGCAAACTAGGTCTGCTACATTAAATATGTGTATACATGACTCCTTTCTGAGCAATATAGAGCCAACATGCGTATCAGAAGCTCTAGCTGACTCGGATTGGGTAACTGCAATGGAAGAGGAGCTGAGCCAGTTCGAAGCTTTAAAAGTCTGGAGACTTGTGCCAAGACCGGAAGGTAAATCTATCATCGACACAAAATGGGTATTCAAAAACAACAAGGACGAAGATGGTATCGTAATAGGAAATAAAGCAAGACTTATGACTAAGGGATACCGGCAAGAGGAAGGAATTGATTATGATAAGACTTATGCTCCAGTGGCACACATTGAAGCGATCAGAATGTTTCTTGCATATACTGCCCACAAAAACTTCACAGTCTACCAGATGGACGTGAAGAATGCCTTTCTGAATGACATATTAAAGGAGGAAGTCTACGTCTCACAGCCTAAAGGCTTTGTCAATCAAGAGAAACTGGATCATGTCTATATTCTCGACAAAGCACTTTACAGTCTGAAACAAGCACCTCGAGCCTGGTATGAAGTGTTATCTAAATTCTTAGTCAAGTCGGGCTTCACGAAAGGTAAGATCGATACTACTTTGTTCATTAAAAAGGAAAAAGCCTATATCATATTAATTCAAATATATGTGGATGACATCATATTTGGCTCAACAAATCCAAAATATTGTAAGAATTTTTCTAACCTCATGGTGTCAAGATTTCAGATGAGTATGATGGGAGAGATGAATTTCTTTCGCGGATTACAAGTCAAACAATTTTCAACGGGGATTTTTATAAATCAATCAAAGTACATTTTCGATATTCTTAGAAAATTCAAAATGGAAAATTGTACACCTATTGGAACCCCGATGGCACCTGGAACTAAGATTGGCACTGATCCTTCGGGAAAAGCTGTCGATGTTAGAATCTATAGACGGATGATTGGTTCTTTGATGTATTTAACTTCTAGTAGGCCAGATATTATGTTCTCTACATGTCTATGTGCTCGATATCAGGCTAATCCAAAAGAATCTCATTTGTCAGAGGTCAAAAGGATCTTTAGATATCTGAAGGGCACTGCAGATCTTGGTCTGTGGTATCCTAAAGATACTAGTTTTGAACCGACAACCTACTAAGATGCAGATCATGCAGGCTGTATGATGGATAGGAAAAGTACATCAGGGAACATACAATTCCTAGGCGATAAAATCGTTAGTTGGGCATCAAAGAAACAACTTTGTGTTTCCACATCAACGACTGAGGCAGAGTACGTCGTTGCTGCGAGCTGTTGTTCTCAAGTCATGTGGATGAGAACACAACTATGAGATTATGGCTTCAAATTTGACAATATCCCGATATACTGTGACTCTAAGAGCGCCATTGCAATATCTGCAAATTAATCATGTGTAGCATACAAAGACCAAACACATCGATGTACGATATCACTTTATCAAAGATAATGTGGAAAAAGGTACAATAGAAGTTTATTTTGTAAACATTGATTATCAACTTGCAGATTTATTTACCAAGCCTCTCGACGAAAAGAGATTTAATTTTCTCGTTTCTAAACTTGGTATGTTAAATCTCAAGACATAATCAGTGATTACCTATTAAAGTTTTCGTTATTGTTATTTTTCTTCATTTCTTTATTTTTAATCTGAGAAGATATATGCACTTTAAGGTATGTTCTTGATCTCAGGGGGAGTGAGAGAAGATGAAAAGATCATCTACATTTATTTGAGGGGGAGTTCATAATTTCTGCATTTGTTTATAACTGATAAATTTTTCTGATGTATAAATGCAAGGGGAGTAAGATTAAGAGTATGAATAAGGAGTAAAGAATATGACTTCTGATTAAATCTTATCAGAACTCACACATTCAAAGTTTTACTGTTTTATGTCATTTACTCTTCAATAAATGTTGTGAATAAAGCTTTGCACTTTGAAACTTTTGATTTTTACAGATTTGAGAGGAAGCTTAATGATCATATAATTTAAGACTTCGAGCTGACTTGATGAGATTTAAGACTGAACGAAAAGGTTTATTTCTACTCTTAATCTCATACGTATCTGAAAGAAGGACAACTTTCAGGTATGAAAACATGTTCTTAAATGTTCAAACCACTTCTGATTCTTAAAAAGATTTCATGAATATAGAAGTGTGATTTTTAAATGTTTTCATTTTATTTGTGCTTAAATATCAATAAATCGTGTGTTTCCAAAGATTAATACTTGTGTATTATCTTTTCCATATACTGTCAAGTATTCACACACACCGGTTTAATCTTTTGTTGGATATGTTCTTACCATGTCTCATAATTGAAACAAATTTTCGATGCAAAGACACCCCGATTGAACTTCAAAGAATTTTGTGCGTGATTTCATTTCTAAACGTTCTTTCAAAAATGTCTATATTTCGGTTCATATAGACAATATCCTATTTTTGCTGACCTAAGCCTTAATTGATAAATCATTTTGATCTTGATCTTTATCATACAATGTCAGATTTTCAAACAAGTTTCTTGTATTCATTTCATTCATTCAATTATCTTGTTTTAAAAGTTTTCAATGTTTAAAATGCTCAAATCTTCATGATTATATCCATGAGCATACATATATCTGACTTGTATTTCTATTTGTGCTTTAACTGCAAAGTTAAACTAGTTGAGCAACATGTTCTTTTAGGATAATACATAGGTTCATTGTGAGGACTTAATTGAAACTTTTATGTATTCACGTTAACCAGTGTTTCCTACCCAAGAAGTTAATCCTTGAGTGATCGATTGTGTGAGGAGTCAAAATACTGAGTGTGGGTTGAGTGATGAGGTAACATGAAAATGAGAGTTTGGTTAGATGTGAGCTCAATGATTAAAAAGAAAGAGGGTGTGAGAACATAGTAAAAGAATATCAAACTCTGCACCAACTTTTTCTGAGCCGGGCAGCTACATTGCTAGTGTTTCACAATTCTTCGTGAACATTATTGAAACAGGCAACTAGCCCATGCCAACTCTTGATAAAAAAAACCCACCGGCTACTCATTTTCTTCTCAAGAAGAAAATGTTTCAATATTTCAAGGGGCCACAACACATAATCTATCTGGTTTTCATTTGGAAAATCTGGATATTGAAAAAAAGGAAGTCTGCCCCACCTTCGCACTTCGATCATGCATAATCGAGTTTGTGTTTAACTGTTGTTGTCTCAATGGTTTACACAATTTTCAGCCTTTATAAAAGCAATCATCTATGCTTAATTCTCTCAAACACATGCACGAACACACAAGGAATATGTTTTCTTGTCATAACGTTCATAGAAATTCCTTTGTGGTGTTTCGATGATTGAATGGAAGACCTGGGGGAGTGAACATTACAAAAGCTCCTTTCCAATGTGTATTCGTTACACACAGTGACTTCGTGTTGCTGACAGACATTTCTAACTGATTTATTTGTTGATACAGGTGTTACACTCATAATTTATCTGAATTTGCAAAGATTCGGATGAATAACCTTTTGGATCGATAGATGGTCAGCGGATCAGTATGAAAGATCAGTGGTCAGTTCAGATCAAAGACATTTCTTGTAAAGTTTTGATGATTTCATGCTCCAATCATCAAAAAGGGGGAGAAGAGTTCAAGAAATATTCAAGAAATGTTCAAGAAATGGTTGTGAAAGAAAGTTTACTGAAAGACTATTCAATGTTTACAGAGAAAGTTCAAAGATTTTCAAAAGCAAGCTGATTTTAGATAAATTTTCTTTGAAGACTATTTTTGCTGAAGCAAACTGAGCTGAATCTGAAGATAATTTCTTTCCAACGTCTGAAAAAGGTGTTTACAACCTTATGGGAGATTGTTACTTTGTTTGAAGATAGAATTTGGGAAGAATACAGAAAATTGTGAAGATTGTTTTGAGTATAAAGGGGGAGACTGAGCTTTAATGTTTATTCTGCTAAAGTTCAACAAAGTGGAAGATAAATTTGTTGAAGACTGATAAAGTGGGAGACTTTATTGCAAAATCTTTTTTAGATGATCTTGAATCCAAAGGGGGAGATTGTTAGTGCACATATTGGTTGGATACAAGATCATGGAAGCTGAAGTTTAAAGTCAAGAAAGTCAACGTTGAAAGTCAACTCTCTAGTGAAAGTCAAAGTCAATTGTTAATAAGTCAAAGTCAAAGTTCTGGTTTACTTTGTTTAAGCGTGTGTTGTTTAGTTTTTCTTTTATTAGATTGATGGCTTCGTGTTGTTGTAAGAAAAGCGTGTAACTAAATTCATTGTACGCAGAATATAGAGAAGGAGTTCTAGAGAGAGAAAGTCTGTACACGAATCCTTGGTTTGAAATTGAAATAAAGGTTGAGTATTAATCTGTAATAATCTTATTTGTGATTGTTGTTTTAGTAAGAACTTGATAATTTGGGACATTATCACAAATCAAGATGATAATAACAAGATGCAATCCAAATGTCATATTATTGATCTATGAATTCAACAAAAATTCTTTCAACCTCAATATTTCTCTCTCTATATTGATTTCTCTATTAAGTGCTACAATATTAACAAAGGAAAACAAAAGCTATTTATACCACAAGCTTCGAAGACAAAACTAACTAAAACAACACTAACTAAAGACTTTGACTTTTCATTATTGAATTGACATTGTGTGGATCCCAGTACAGTGCAATCACGAATAGTTATATCAGTGAAGAACAATAAAATAGCCACAACCTCTAGTCATATGATTAATATTCAATGAAAGGGTTTAGGTTTACAGAGAGAATATCTGATCAGAAAAAGTAAACATATTGACTAGAGAATTATGAATAATGAGACTAAACTGAATAATGAACTAATAACGCCTTTATATACTCAAGCTTACAAGACTTAACGGGCTTATGGGCTTTAGGCCCAATAAACAATAAAACAATTAAAGAAGTACACTTTGCACCCTGAACTTCTATTTAACAAATAAAACACCCTAAAAATCTCCCCCTTTAAATAGAAGTTCGAAGTCACGCCAGTTCGGAACATATGTCTTTCGAAATCCAAAACTGATCTCGAAGTACCGCATTTGAGTTTTGTACTCCAGCCGATCTTCAATAACACCCAGTGCTTGAAGAACAAGTTCCTTGTATTTCGGATCCAATGGTTGAACCCCTTTTTCTTCTTGATCAACAACACACTTCAACTTGTCTTTAAGCAACATCAAAGTTCCATCGCAGAATCTGACTATCTGACTAAAACGGATAAAACGCATTTCACCTTTGTTGTTCACGTAAGTCATGCCGAATTCTAGAAACTTTAGAACTGTGAAGGCTGGTACATTCTGGGCATCAGAAGGAATACTCAGATCAGGTTTAAACAGATTGATCTTCGGTTGGTTGCTTTCTAGCCCAATCTGAAAGTCTTCTACCGAGGCAAGCTTCATTGCACATTTCATGTATCTCTTGACGGTCTCGAGTGCATCTGTAACTTCCCCAGGTCTGATAGTTCTGGTCTTAAAGTCTCTAAGCAGAAATAGCAGATCTTGTGGTTCAAGACATGGAAAATCAGCTTCAGAAAAATTCCACTTCTCACCATCTTCTTGAGTTACCACAAAGTATGAATACTTCACTGTCTTTGAAGTAGTTATACACAAATATGATCTCACGCTGCTTTTCCTTGCTTTTCATCGACTGTAGACCATGAAGCACGACTTCATCATATTCACGAATCCAATGGGCAAAGATCTTCTTCTGGCTTTCTTCCAGAAATGAAACTTTAATTCTGACTCTTTCCCACTTGGACGACTTAGCTGGCGTAGTACTTTCTGTTCCCATAACTGGTGATGTAGGAGGAGATCTAACAGGAATATCTGGCTGAGGAAGATCAGGGTGATCAGCAGTATAGGTCAAAAGCGGAACCTCAACAGAAGTCTGTATGATTGGCTGATAATCTTCAGAATTGATAAGCTCATCAATCTCAGCTTGAAGGACTACCAGTGCTCTTTCGGTGTTGTCCTGTTCTTCTGTCGGGTCTGAAACTGCATATGGATCGACGATCAAAGCCTAGTTTTCTGGATCTATCGGTAAACCTTCATCTAGTTACTCAGGATTTTCAACCCTTGGAATATCGTATAGCACTAACTCCATCGACTGCTCCTGTGCATGTCCTTGCCCTTCCGGTTAAGTACCAGAACCCGAAGCCCTTTCCGTTTCCACCTGAACTGTACCCACTGTCAGGATCGAAATTCTAAACAAGAATTTAAACTAAACACTCAGAAACTATGTTAAAGAAGTCGCGGAATAACACTTTAACAATAAATCAATCAAAAAGTGTATGAACTCAAATCACAAGTTATATTGAATTAACTTAATGATTACAAACAAAACCTCAATCTATTGAACAGACTCAATAGACGTTCTATACTTCTCTAAAGAAAGGATTAAAACTAATCTTGAGGTTAATTCTCTCTAAACGTATATATAAAAACTTGTTTTTCTATCAAAAACTACTAGACTATATATACAGAACTGATTACAAGATAATTACAAAAGAAATATTAATCTTCAGCATTCATTCCATAATTATCTTCATCATTATCTTCAGCTCCTAGTCTTTCGCTCCAAGTCATCTTTATCTTCACGAGCAGCATTAATCTCCATAGCAATATTAACTTCCTCAGCAGTACTAACCATGCTTGAAGTAGTAATTCTTCAAGCAGTACTAACTCTCCAAGCAGCACTAACTATTATTCTAGCGGTACTAACTTTTCAAGCAGTAGTAATACTACTAGCAGTAGTAATCTTCTAATATCGGTATTAATATCTTCAGCAGTACTAATCTTTAAGCCCAACAACATTATCCATACTTGAAACATTTTCAGTTCCAACAATCTCCCCCTAACTTAACTTTTGACATCCAGAAGTTAAGTTCTTCAAAATGTGGTCTTCATGATGATTCCAAAACTCCAGCTCAATTTCCCAAATTAGGATCCAGACCTAGACTTTGATTGATAGTCCTTCTTATCACTATTCTGGCCATTTCTGAACCCTTTGTACATACCAACTTTGCTCTCAACATCCCTTGCAGCTTTTGTAGCCCAAGATTTACTAGCTTTAAACACATACAGATTATCACAAACACTTTGTTTATTAATCACAAGAATTACATCAAGCCATAGATCTAAAAGTGATTAACCTTTCAAGATAGAATGTGTTTGTGTGTGTACTCAATGTGTGCAACTATGTGTTTCTCTCAACTACCACCAATATTACACCTTCACTTTCACACACTAACTCTCTTGCTTCTCTACAAGTCTCTTAGAAATAATACAAGGACTTGCTTATATATAGGTCAACATGACCAAGCAAGGTAAAACCTTCTAAGCTCATTACAACTCACACACAAACACTAATTACAGCAATGACCCTCATTTAATCTTGAATACAATTACAGTCTAACAATCTCCCCCTTTGGATTCAAGATTAAATTTTTTTTGGCAATAATCTTCAGGTCTTCATATCTTCATAATTAACTTCAACTTCAAATCTTTTCTGGCTTTGACATCTCAAAAACTTTGACAATTCTTCAAACTTGTCTCTCCCTTTGAATTAACTTTTGCATAAATTCTGACTTTCTTTCAAGCTCTGACTTTCTTTCACTTTCTCTTTGATAATCTGACAACTTTATCTCCTCTGAAATCTTTAAAACTTCAATCTGATCTTGAACTTTGATTATTCTCCCCCTTTTTAATGATTTGTAAGAATCAATCATCATTAAAACACTTCAAGGTCAGATCCGTCATTAAATGAACTTCCCACCATCTGATAAGCACATTCTTCATGAACTTTCATCTCCTCTTTTTAATAATAGACAATCTCCCCCATATAGGAAAATTATGAATCTCCCCAATAAATGTTGTGATAAAATCTGTCATCCGATCTGAAAGAACCGTTGAACCATGAATGTATTCATCTGAATCTTTTCAAATTCAAACGAAATAAGAGTTGTAACCCTGAATCAACATATGAAACAGTTAGAAATGCCTGTCAGTAACACGAAGTTACTGTGTACAACGAATGTACAATATAAGGAGCTTGTTTGATGTTGACTCCCCAGGACTTCCATTCAATCATTGAAAAACACAAGGTAATTCTATGAATGTTCTGACAGAAAAACAAATTCTCTGTGTGTACGTGCTTGTGTTTTGAAAGAATTAGCACAATGATTGTGTTTTATAAGGCTAAACATATGTAAATTACTGAGACAACAATGATTATACATGGACTCAACGTGCATGAGAAGGGGTCGAAGGTGGGGCAACTTTCCGTCTTTTTCAATATCAGTATCTTCCAAGTGAAGATCCGATAGATTATGTGTTGCTTCCCCAGAAAATATGAAACATTCTCTTTTTAAGAAAAGAATGAGTAGATAGTGAGGTTGTATGCAAGAGATGGCATGGGTTATTTGTCTATTTCAATGATGGTCACCAAAGAAATGTGAACCAATCAGTAATGTGGCTACCCGGCTCAGAAAGATGTTTGGTGCAGAGTTCTGATATTCTTTTAACTCTGTTCTCTCACCCTCTTTCTTTTAATCATATAAGCTCACATCTAACCAATCTCTCATTTCCATTTTACCTCAACTCACTCCCACACTCAATTCTTTTAGACCCCTCTCCCCTCAATCACTCAAAGGATTACTTCTGGGGTAGGAAACACTGGTTATCGTGAATCCATGGAAGATCTATTAAGCACTCACACTGAATCCCATGTTCCTAAAAAGTACATGTTGTTCAATGATTTTCTTGACATGTAAAGCACAAGAAATCATATGTCAGTGTTTGTATGCTCATTCAAAAATCAGAAATGAAATTTGAGCATCTTAAACAGTTAAGATATCTCAAAACTTTATGTGAATGAAAAGAATAGAAATGTTTTGAGAATCTGACAATGATTAAGATCAGATCAAATGTTCATGAAGAAAAATATTTGGGAATTCAAAGACGTATGTTGCTTATATGAACAATATATAAACATATTATCAATGAAAGCACATTTAAAAATGAAATGACGTTTGATTCAAACAACTGTGAATACCAAACGACGGGAGTATTACCATAGAAAGATATATCATTTGATACATGGTAATAACAAAATCAATTTGAAAATACTGAACCAGTGTGTGTATGAATACTTGACAAAGTATATAGAAAATAAAATACACAAGTATTATTCTTTAAAGAACACACGGCCAGATAAACAATAAAATTCACAAGTAACCAAAAATCATTTAAAATTCACACTTCTCTAATCAGAAAAACATTTTAAGATCGTGAAGTGGTTTGAACATTTTTTTTTTAAAATAAATGTCACAAGTGAAAGTTGTTCTTCTTTCACAAGTGTTAGAGTATAAGGATTAGAATGATATACCTGTAAATCAGAATCCTTAACCCTCCTGGAATGAATATAGCAATTAAAATATCCTTGACTAGATATCCTCCCCCTTGATATCTGTAATATAAAAGATATAGCAATATAATATCTAAACTCCCTTTCAAACAAAAACTTCTTGAAAAGATGTAATCTTGAAAGCATCTTTCAGAAGAAAACATTTGAATACGGGTTTTGAACTGAATTGTCCAAAAGCCAATGTCACATAAAATATCCTGCAAGAAAAAGATTTTGGTAATCATTATAAAAATGATTTCACTTTAGTTAGATAGCATATGATGAAATATCTAAAATATATGCAAATAAAGTACAAGATTAGAAAACTCCCCCTAGAATCATGAATTGGAGTTTAACATACTAAGTTTACTAACTAAAAAGGTAAACCTCTTTTCATCCAACGACTTGGTGAAAAGGTCAGCCAACTGGTAGTCTGTAGTCACGAAGTAAATATTTCCGGAGCAATAGAAGATTCACTCAGAACTTCCGTTGCAGAATTTGGATCTGAATGCACAGAATCAACATTAGTATCTTCAGAATGTATATGTGTAGATGTACCTGATATGATTGATATTGTGACATTTTCAGAAGGTCCTGAAATATCTGCGACTATAATTGGAACCTCTGAAGTTCATGTGGATATGTTTGATTTTTCAAAATCTGCACATATATCCAGAAAAGCATCAAAAAATAATAAGTCTATTCAGCTGTAATTTTATTTGAATTAGAAGACTTATTTTGTTTGACTTCAGGTTCTATTCCATCTTGAATAGAAACTTTCTGTTTAAGCTTGAGTTCTGAACTGTTGTGTTCAGAAGTCAATGTTGATGATTCATCGAATGACACATTAATGCTCTCCATGATCGTCTTGGTTCGTCTATTGTAGATCCGATAGGCTTTAGGCGTTAACGAATAACCAATGAAATAGCCTTCATCAGCCTTCTTGTCAAATTTACCAAGATTGTCTCGATCATTGAGAATATAACACCTGCAACCAAAAGTACGAAAAAATTTAATATTCGGTTTTCGACTATTAATAAGTTCATACGCTGTCTTTTTATGTCTTTTGATGACAATCGTGCGGTTTTGTGTGAAACACGCAGTGGCTACGGCTTCAGCCCACAGAAACATTGGCAATTCGGAATAGGCTAACATTGTCCTTGCAGCTTCCACCAGTGTTCGATTCTTCCTTTCAACTACTCCATTTTGTTGAGGAGTGTAGGCAGCAGAAAAGTTGTGAGAGATCCCAACAGATATGAGATAACTCTGAAGCTTTTCATTCTTGAATTTCGTGCCATTGTCACTTCTCAAAGATATAACCGGCAATTGTAGTCGAACCTGGATCTTCTTTAAAAACTCAATGATCAGCTCTGTTGCATCTGATTTGTTCCTTAAAAATTTCAGCCAAGTATATATGGAGTACTCATCTATCATGACCAAAATATATTTCTTACCATTGATAGACTGAGTCCCCATCGGGCCGCAAAGGTCCATATGTATCAATTCAAGAGGTGTTGAAGATGAGAATTCTGTCTTTGCTTTATGAGATGTTCGCTTCATCTTTCCCATTTCACAAGCGGAACAAAGAGAATTCTTCTCAAACCTTAGTTCTGGTAGACCTTTGACAATGCCTTGTATCGCCAACTAATTAATCGCATCAAAGTTTTGATGAGACAGACGCCGATGCCATATCCAACTTTCAGCTCGTGAAGCTTTTGCAATCAGACAAACAGGTCTTGATGCAGAAAGTGTTGGAAAATTCACAGAATAAAGATTTGCATTCCGCTTGGCTTTAAAAACTGCACGACCATCTTTATCTTCAATATAACAACATTTATTAGTAAACCGAACTTGAAATTGACTATCGCAGAATTGACTTTTACTGAAAAGATTATGATCAAGTCTTTCCACGTATAGTACTCTTTTGATTGTCACGGTGCCATTTGTTAACGATCTGTGTCCTCGAATGTATCCTGTAACCTCAGAATTAGCATAACTTACAGTACCGGCAGATTCCTCAACATAATTGTGAAGTAGATGCTTAAATCCTGTCATATGGCGCGAGCATCCTGAATCTATATACCATGTATGTGAGGCCTGCAAAAAGAACAACTCATTTCTGTTTAGGTACCCATATCCAGATGGGTCCTTCCTTGTTAGCTTTTCGCAACTTATCAACATCATCTACCTTAGCCTTAATTCGCCACTCATAGCGAGGCTTAGGTACCCATTTCCATACCATTTTAACATTAAGCTCATGAAATGTTTTCTTTTTCGAAAAATTATCAATCTTAGCATGAAAAATTTTAGCCTGATGAGTTAAGGAATTTAAAGTTGATTTGACATGAGATGTTTTTCTGGCAACTGTAGATTTAGGATGAATGGAAGGAATGATAAAATCATTATCATGACAGTGTTTGCAGATAAAATTCTTACGTGCTAATGTCAAAAGCTTAGATTTATCCAATGAAGTACAATCATTCATACAACTTTGACATTTGGAAACGTTTGAATTTTTACACATCAAACTACCACTATCACTGATATTAGATTTATTTTTAGCAACTTTATTTTCCTTCACATTCTTCATCCATTCTCCTTTACCATTTTGCCTTTTTACATCTGAAACAGGAAACAGAATCTTGTTAGTTTTCTGTGAAGAAAATGATTTTGGCTTTGAAGTACAAGAAGCTTCTCCTTTCTCAAAAATACTCGGAGGATATTCAAGAGTAGTAGTATAAACAACTAAAGTTTTAGAATTAACAGTATCAAACTCTGGATTAGAATGAACATTCCAGTTTTTAGAGTCAAACATCTTTTTCTCCTTTAAATTTTGTTGAAACAAATCATTTTTTAAAAAATTTAACTCTCTAGAGAGTTCTTTGTTTTCTTCAAAAGACTTGTCAAATTTGAATTTGAGATCAACATTCTCCTCTTCTAACTCTTCAATTGTCTTTTGAAGATCTGTGATTTGTTTCTCAAAATTAGATGCTTGATTCACCTCAGAGTTTGATTCCATCTTTTCTATAATAGGAACAGGATCTGAAGCATTCATCATTTCTGTAAAGATCTCCTCAGTCATAATTTTTTAAAAATCCGAATTAAGGTTTTGATTCATGATATTTTCATCTTTTGATCCATTTGAAGAATTAGACGTGAATAAATCAGATAATAACACTTGATTCTCAACATTAGTTTCTAAATCAGATTCATCAAACTGACACTGAGATTCAGTATTATTTTCATCAATCTTGGTTGATTCTGTTGGAGAAAATAGAGACGTAAAATCACTAAATTCTATCTTTCTTGTTTTGTAACTTTCATTTAAATCTTTAAAAGCAAAACCAATAGATTCTAAACTTGAAATGGAATCAGCGCAAGATAAAGTGTCATCATCAATCACAACTTTACTTTTTACAAAGTATCATGAATATCAGGTTTTGTAGAAGTAGAGCCCATTTTATCAATATTATACAAATTTTCTGGTGCTCTTTTCAAAACAGTATTTGGTTCAAAACCTAAACCTTTTTTAACATTATAAAATCTGACATCTTGGAGTTTGTTTGTTAAAATATTTAATGTTTGCTCAGTTTGTCCTCTTTTCAGATTTAAATCCTCCAGTTGCTTGATTTTACAATATGCCTCGTTTCTTTCTAGGAAACATGCTTCAAATTTTAGTTGAAAATCACCTTTTTCAGCATTTAAGTTTACAAGATCTCTTTCAAGCTCAGATATTTTTGAATTTAACACATCTTTGTCCTTTTTCAAACAATCTTTCTCAGATTCTTTTTCCTTAACAACATCTTTCAACATTGAATTTTCATCACGAAAATTCAACATTGTTTGTCTTTCATGACTAAGTTTTCCTTTTAAAGTTTTAAACTCTTCTTTCATGAATTTAACTTGAGCCTTTAAGGATTGAATACGTACCTTGGAACCACAGTCGGAATGATCAGAAGATGATCCAATGTCCTCATCTACTTTGGCCATCATACACACCTGAGTAAAGTGTGCAGATTCATCATCAGAACTCTTGTAGAGCCAATTCTCTTCTTCCGCCATTAAGTTCTGACCATCTTCCACCTTCTTTGCTAACAAAGTTTTCCGAGCATAATATTCCGAATTCTTTGTTCGCTTGAACTTGCAATCCTTGGAAAAATGACCTGGTTTTCCACAGTTATAGCATCTTCCATATTTCGGCTCAGTCTCTTCTTTCTTTCCTTCTCTCTTCTCTTCTCGTTTCTCTTCTCGCTTTTCATCTCTTTTCTCTCCTCTTTTCTCATACTTCTTTTCAGATCTCGGTTTGAACTTGCCTTTCTTGTAACTCTCATATTTCGGCTTGTACTTGTTCTTTCCAAAGCTTTTAAACTGCTTTGTGAGAAGAGCCAGATTTTTAGCGAATCGTTGCATATCCTCATCTGAATTTTCTTCACTTTCAGTAGAAGACTTATCAGTGCTTGAATCAGTAACCTCAGTGAGGAGATCTCTGGATTTCCTTGACTTTGTCTTGTAAGAAGAACTGGACTTCAAACTTGACCCTTTCTTACGTTCAGACATTAAGGCTAGAGAATCTTTGACCATCTTCTTTTCAGCACCAAGCTGCTTTACTTCATCCTCATGCTGAGATAAAGTTGTGAAGATATCATTGACGTCTTCTTGTGCCATGTCCTTAGTCATCTGAATGTTGATAGCATAGCTTTTCCATTCTGGGTTCAAGTTCTTGATGAACTTATAATTGATCTCTGATTCTGACTTGTTCATTCCATTTCTCCTTAGATCATTCAATATCACATTGAAGCGATTGTATGTTTCCAACAAAGTCTCTCCTTCTTTCGCATGAAAGCCTTCATATGCATTTATACTCTGATTCAGCTTTGTCTGAACTGACTTCTTTGATCCTTGAAACTGTTTCTCCAATTCATCCCATAACTCTTTTGCAGATTCCCTACTATCTACTCTATTGTAGATATCATTAGGGATTGCCATAGTGAGATAGATAAGTGCCTCATCATCTAGCTTGTATCTTGCCTTTTCCACATCAGTAAAGAATTGATATGGTTTTGACACATATCGATCTGGGATTGCTGGAGATGTAACTGTGGCTGCTTGTCCAGGTACAAACGATTGTGGATTTCCAGGACCATCTATGATAGATGTCATATAATCTTTGTTCTTTAGATTTAAGAACTGAATCATTCTTTTCTTCCATTGTGAATAATCTCCGACAGACAAGACCGGAGGCTTCAGATGAGATCCCATAGAAAGAAATTCATTTGCCATGGTTGAAGAATGTATGTACCTACACAAGATGAAAAATATTAGCTAGTAAAGATCTTTAAATCCAATCAAATGAAGAAAACTTAAAAAAAATTCAGAGATTTTGATTACTCAAAGAACTTTTGTCCCCCTGCGCAGACTTAGCATGGGGGTCCAGCTACCCGGTTAGCGGGTGGGGTTAGAGAAAAAAATTTCATTATTAAAGGCCATATTACAGTTTTGAAAAATTCTCAGAAAAAAATTTTCTAAGTAAATCAAGCTTTGCGTGTCAAGTGAGATGCGCAAACCACACTTCGCCTTGCTATGGTCATACACCTTCATCCAATTATATTCATCAAGTAGTATTCATGATAGCTCTTATCAATGGTTAGCATAAAGACTCCACAATTTTCAAACAACATCCAATTATCTATTCTTTTAAATCCATTCTCAAGATGCAAGTCTTTAATAACATACTGCACTCTTTCAGGATCAAACATCATGCACAAGTACTCCATGGCCATCTTTTTAATGCTCATCCCTGCTCCTTTCAGTAAATCACCATACAGATTCAAACCAACCTTGAACATTTCTTCCAAATCCACTCTAGTACAGCTTCTGATTATTTTACCCCATGTAGCATACACTTCATAATGATCACCCATTCTATTTATTCTGAAATACTCTGTTCTTTTATCCACTAGAGTATCCCAATGAATAATCTCTAGAACTTCCACATAGATGGGATCAACTTTCACTGGTTCTTCATCTGGTATTGTCATTTACAACTCAAACGGTTCATCAGAATGTCTTGGCTGTTCTGAATGTTGTTGGCTTGACTGTTCTTGACTATGCTCTGTAAGAGATACAACAGTAGGTTCAACTTACTTTTCTTTCTCAACTTCTTCAGTTCTTGGCCTCTTTGCCTTTTTCTTGGTAGCAATAGACTTATTTCTTTTTATAGCTCCAATTTTCTCTACTAGAGACTCTTCCTTCTTGACTCCAGTCTTTGCTTTTGTAGGAGTGCCTTCTTGACTGTCAGGAAAGGGCTGTTGTATGTTGAGGTCATGCCTCTCTTTCATCTTCTTTTTAACCTCAACCCTTTGAGTGAAATCCCCTTTTAGTTTGGCCATCTCCTTTTTATATAGCTCTTCTATTCTTCCAAAAGACATGCTGGTAAACATTCCTTCAGGAACTCCAATAGCTCCTTTCAGAAAGTTTATCATTTTCTTTCTTTCTTGATTGGCTAGAAAAGTCTTTGAAGGCTTTTTTTGGCTTTGTCTATTTGCTCTCAATGTCACTTTCTTAGCAGCAGCAGCAATCTTCAACCTTCTTTGAAATTCTTCATTAATCGTTTTAGCCATTTCCAATGCAAGCTCTCTGTCTTTTGCAGATTGAATCTCTTCCTCCTTTTCCAACTCTTCTTGCAACTTTTTGGCCATTTCTTCATCAAGTTCTATTTGAGTTTGATTCTTTGATGGCTTCTCAGGCTCAATCATCTTCTCCTTCCCTTTATTTTTGGCCTCAGCTACACTGAATTCTTTTCTTTTCTTCTCTGTTTCACCTTCTTTTATTACCACTCCCTTGGCCTTTTGAGTGGCCTTGGGAGTGTTAAGCTTTGCCTTCACCAATGTTTCAGTAATTTCTATTTCTTCTATTGTTAGTTCAGTTGCTGCTGCTGGTTTCTCCTTTGTAGTTTCTACTTCTTGTTCAGTTTCTGCTTCTTCCTCATTTACTGCTTCTTTACCAATTTATGTTGCTTTACCAAACGTTTCTGCTGCTTGTTCAGATATTGCTTCCTTTACACTTGTTTCTGCTTCTGCACCAACCTCCTTTTCTTTTTCAGCACCAATCTCCCCCTCAAACTGGAATTCCATGCCTTTTTCTTCTTCAGTTTCTTGAGTCTCCCCCTTTTTGGAAGCATCATGCCCCCTTTTCTTCAAGAGAAACTGCTTTCTTTTCTTTTTGTGTACCAAATTGAGGATCATCTTTTTGAGTTTGGTAATCTGCACTTGTTGAGAAGTGATCACCTTTTTCATCTCTTGTATCTCCAAATTTTGATTGTGAACTTCCAGACTTATTGTACCAAGAGTATCCATCAATTCATCATAAGTATATCTATCCTCACCTTCTTTAGGTGTTTTTACCACCCTTGAAGGATACTTGGATCTTTTAGTAGAGGCCTTCTGCCTAGCAGAAGCACCTTCTACCCCCGTGGTTTCTTGGCACCTGGGACCCTTAGATGATTGCTCATCTAAAGTTGTCGTGGGGAAGGTCTTAGAGATGTTCACACTGTCCTGATCCACACCTTGTGCAGAATCAGAAGTGTGAGCCTTACTGCCACATGCTCTTCCTTCTCCTTATAAAGCACCTTCTTGGGGTTGGGAGACACCCCTAGGGTTTCCCTTTGGATATTCTCTAATGGAGAATGCTCCATTAGAGGGGCTTGTAGGCTTTGTGGGTGAAGATACAAGAAGGGAAGGAACCTTCTGTACCTTTTTCCTTGTATATGTTTTGGTGATGGGGGATTTTGTCTTGACAATAGGGATCTGAGGAGTATTAATTGAAATGAATGGTGTGGGTAGGTCATCAGTTTGGTGGTCAGATGTGGGCTTTGACACTGATGCCTCACCATGGGAATGAGACATAACCATCATTGTAGAGAACAATGGTGTCTCTTGTCCAGAAAAGTCCTTACTTGGTCTTTTCATGTTGGAGAATACCTTCCCTTTGGGAGGTTTTGGTACATACACCTCATTAGAAGAGGGTAAATCCGTCAATTCATTATTTAGTACTTCTTGCACAAACCTTGGATACATATAAAAGCTTTTGGTTTTGGTATCCAGGTTTGACATTAAATCATTGAAAATCATTTGAGAAAAATTAAACTTTCTAGAGGTAGCTACGCAGACTAGAGCATAAGCTAAGGTACTGCTGAACTCACTCCATCCAGTTGTTTTTCTAGAAATACAATGCTGAAGGGTATGAACAAAGAATCTCCACTGATTTGAAAACTTGCTCTTGAAGAACTTGTAAACCTCAGTGGGACCTACATACCCCATTCTATCAATTGATTGGAAAAGATCTTCCTTGGATAGAGAGGTAATACCTGAGGCATCATCTAGTAGTAGATGAATGCAAATACAACCTTCTGTGATGGTTAGAGGTTTATCACAAACCCTTGATTTGATGACCTAATTGCCATCAATAGTCTGTATAGAGGCATTGGCCCAGAACTAACGCATGTGCTCCACATAGATTGTGGGATTGACAGTTAAAGCGTAGGCGATGTGGGAGGATTTTAGGAAATCCACAATCTGGTGAAAACCCTCTGCTTGCTTGGGTTTCTGTAGCATTGCCAATTCATTGTGATCATCAACAAACACCAGTCCTGCCATCGTTCTTGGATTGAATCACTACTAGGGTTTATGCACTGGGAAGCAAGAATTCGAGAGAGAGAGAGAGAGAGAGAGAGAAGATGAACACTCGTAGGAAATTCAAAGAGCCGTTTGGATTTTGGCGGTCAGAGAGGGTATTTATAGGTGGAAGGTTTCATTTAGAAGCAGTACTAAGTACCCAAGCAGCATTAACAAGCCCGCAGTACAAACCCATATAAGCAGTAGTAACACATACTAGCAGCATTAACCCAGACTAGCAGTTTTAACACATACCAGCAGTATTAACACAGACTAGCAGTATTAACACATACCAGCAGTAGTAACACTGTCTGGCAGTAGAAATAAGGTAAGCAGTAGTAACTTTGCATTAGCAGTATAAACCACCAAACAGTAGTAAGCATACTTAACCATATTTGAACTGGCAGCATGATTAATGAGAGCAGTATTAACTTAACTAGAAGTACCAAGTTTCTAACCAGCAAGGTAATCTGAAACACTTCAACACACATAGTTAGCAGCACCATTCACAATACATTATGAGAAAGTAAACATGAAGGAAGCTATACAGAAATGGTACATAAAGACAATCAGAAGAGGCTTATTCAGTGTTTATCATTCCCACACTTGTGACCAAGAATGTGAATCTACCCACATCAAAAGCTTTGGTGAATAGATAAGCAAATTGGTTACTTGTGTGTACCTTCAAAACCTGAATTAGATTCTTTTCATTGCAATCTCTAATAAAATGGTACCTTATTTCTATATGCTTGGTTTTAGAGTGTTTGACTGGATTATTAACAATGCTTATAACACTGTTGTTGTCAATGAAGATTGGAGTGTGAAGAAAAGTAACACCATAGTCCAACATCTGATTCTGAATCCATAGTACTTGAGAGCAGCAGCTTGCAGCAGCTATATACTCTGCTTCTATTGTAGAGGTGGACACTATGGTTTGCTTTTTACACTGCCATGAAACTAGTCTTGCACCCAAAAACTGACATCCTCCTGATGTAGACTTTCTATCCAAGTTTGCACCACCCAAATCACTATCAGAATATGCAAGTAGATCAAATGGTGAGTCATGAGGATACCAAAGACCTAACCTTGGTCGTCCTTTGAGTTATATGAAGATCCTCTTGACTGCTTGAAAATGAGATTGCTTAGGTCTTACTTGAAATCTGGCACACACACAGACAACAAACATAATATCTGGCCTTGAAGCTGTTAGATACATGAGGGAGCCTATCATAGATCTATAATGATGAACATCCACATCCTCCCCCTCAAGATATGCAGTGATCTGTTTGTGTGTTTCCATAGGTGTGCTTGCAGGCTTTGAATCTGAAAATCCAAACTTTGTAAGGATATCCTGCACATACTTGGATTGACTGATGAAGATACCATCTTTCTTCTGTTTAACCTGTAGCCCAAGGAAGAATGTAAGTTCACCCATTGACCTTATCTTGAATCTTTTGTGCATCAGCTCCTCAAACTCCTTGCACATATAATCTTTTGTTGATCCAAAGATGATATCATCCACATAGATTTGAACAAGTAGGATGTCTTTCTTCTTCCTTTTGATGAACAAAGTCTTGTCAATGATTCCTCTTTCAAAACCATTTTCCAAGAGATAGGTAGACAGAGTGTCATACCATGCTCTTGGTGCTTGATGTAGCCCATAGAGTGCCTTCTTTAGTTTGTATACTTTATCAGGAAAGTTAGGATTTTCAAATCCTGGAGGCTGACAAACATACACTTTTTCATCAATTGTCCCATATAGAAATGCACTCTTGACATCCATCTGAAATACTCTGAACTTCATGAAAGAAGCATAGGCTACGAACAACCTAATTGCCTCAATTCTGGCTACTGGTGCAAATACTTCTTCATAATCTATCCCCTCTTCTTGTGTATACCCTTGTGCCACAAGCCTGGATTTATTCTTTATTACAATTCCACTCTCATCTTTCTTATTCCTGAAAACCCATTTAGTGCCAAATGCCCTTTGTCCTGGTGGAAGGTCAACTAGATCCCATACATCTTGCAGCTTAAATTGCAGCAGCTCCTCTTGCATTGCCTCTATCCAACTTGGTTCTTTCATTGCATCATAGGCCTTCTTGGGTTCAATCTGAGATAGAAAGCAAGATAACAACCCTGACTGCAAGTCTTTCAATCCTTCTAACTTACTTTGATGCCTTGTGATCCTAGGAGAATTGATGTCCCCAATCACCAACTGAGGAGGATGATTTTTCTGAGTTCTTGTTTGATGAGCAGCCTCGTCATTGATATTTGCATCCAGATTAGAGTCATTCTTCTCAGGAGTGCTTCCACCAAATACTGAAGAATTTTCTTCATCAGTATCATCTTCTGACAGTATGGGCATCTCAGGACCTGTGTTTCCTAAATTATGAGCATCCTCTTTGAGAATCCAAGATCTTATGAATCCTAGAGAGAGAAAGTAGAGAGAGAGAGACTTGAATCGCAAAGTGTAAAATCAGATTAATGTGCATGTCGAACTTACAAGGAACAAAGACAAAAGGGACTTAAATACCCTTGGTCAGATACAACACTGATAAGACTCTAAACACAGTATTTGACCAAGTGTAACACCCTGAATTTTGGGGTTGGGTGAAAAGTTGACCTTTACCCAAAGTTCAAGGGGGCAAAATGTAACTTGGGTTATATAAATACAAATCAAATCTGAGTTATTTTCTAAATATCTCATTTGATCTGTTTTGTGTTTGAGAAGTCAGGGAGAAGAGAGAAAGACAGGAGAAGAGCATTTTAAAGGGTTGATCAGTTCGGACAAATCGAGGTACGAATCTAGCTTAATGCTTTGATCTAAATGCTTTTAGCCGTGTAGAATCTCGTTGTGAAGGTTTTAAACCGTTCCATTTTGAGATCTGAGTATTTCTCATTTTTGGATCTGGGTCTGCGTCGAACTGTTCTTGATGAACAAGGCGACCGGATGAACAAGGGTCGGACGAGCGTTCGACCGGTACCCTTCGACCGGAGTGTTGTCTCCGACCGGTGGCCCTTTGACCGGTAACCTTCGACCGGAGTGTTGTCTTCGACTGGTGTAGTCCTTCGACCGGGGGTTATGTTCGACCGGTATCCTTCGACCGGAACCCGTTTGATCGGTAATTGACTTTCGACCGGAGTGTTGCCTTTCGACCGGTATTTGCCTTTTGACCGGATTAGGTTCTGTTAGTTGTTAGCTTCTGTTGTCTTTGAGTTCTAGTCAGGTAGCGAGAGGGTTATCTGTATTTCAACTTACCGATTCTTTCGGTGTTGTCATAGGTAACGCTCGTTAAGAAGAAGGAAACAGAGGTGAGTTCCTACTATCATTTTAAACTTTACACATATCAAAAGTTACCTTTTGGATCTTATCTTGTTAAAGTAAAATGATGTTTTACTTGCACGTTATGCGATTATGCGAAAAGAATATTAAAGAGCTTCTTTTAATGATTTTCATTCTTACCAGAAGTTGAACTGGAAATAACATTTTATTTATAAAATGTATTTATACCATATGTTTATTTATGGTTGGTCACATATGTTGTTGTGACGAGTCCTTACCATTACTAGTGGATCCCTAGGTTTTGAGTAGACTGTATTATTGGAAGGTTATATTCCCCAAATTTGTAGCTATGGATCACATGTTCCTCGGGGACAACTTGGTACGGTTATGTGAGGCCGGATACTAGTCATGGTTCATGGTGATCCTAGTGAAGGAGTATACATTGGTTTTCCTTGGGAGCGCGATCTCACATCGTAGCACGGACTTAGGGTTCATTGCTGAGGACTCCAAGTGGTTAGCTCATAACTCGGATTTCTGGTCTACTTTGTGTTACACCACAATCCTTGGTAAATGGTCCTTTTGTCAACATATAATGAGGTTTTGGACCGAAAAGGCACGGTTGTGGCGAAATGTTATCCTTATGAACTAAACTTTTATGAAAAGATTTCCTTATGATACTGATCTTTATATCTTTTGAGCTTTATAAATTGTATGTTCTCACCAGACTTTAAGTCTGACACTTTTTCTCAAATGGTATGTGTAACAGGTTTCCATTAGCGGTGGGTGCCGGGGTTTTTGGAGAGACGAGTTTTGAGTCTCGAGGTTTTCTGGAGATGTTTTAGTATTGTTGCTGGGCATTGTTAAGTCCCATTCTTTTGATGAAATCCTTGTATAGGATTGTATAGTCTTAAGGACTGATCCCATTTATGGGAAGTTAATGGATTTACTTTCGTCATATTGTCAGGTTTCCAGGTTTAATTTTACTCTGATTTTTGAGGTGTTACAAGTTGGTATCAGAGCCCTAGTTTAAGCGAACTAGGCATGATTGTAAGATGTCTAGACTTAGACTGAGTATATTAAGAATTGATCTGCGAGAATTGGGTAGAGCTTCTAAGTTGGGTTAGTCTTAGAGTCGACGGAAATTACGTTTATCAAGCATTGTAGTGGTGGTGACAAGAACCATTATGTGTTATATGTTCATAATTTCACTTAGCTAATGTTATTATGAGGATATTGTACGTAAGAGTGCTTGATTTGCTGTTAATATGACAATTGATAATGTGGTAGTACGTTTTCCCTTCGTGTTTTCCTATAGCTCTATTATCTTTTCCTCTGCTCTGTGTAGCAGTTCAGTATGGTAGGTACGCGCGGAAGACCGCGTACTCGTGTTGATGGTCTTGAAGCGACAACCTCTACAGCGGGTCAGCCGGAAGGAGTTGAGGTTGTTGTACGACCACCCGTTCAGCAAAGGCTAGGTGGGGGGCCAGAGGTCATTCCGCGAGTAGACCTGGCTTCGTCTCATCCAGTTATCGGGGATGCTAATCCCCAATCCGAGTTGTTGGCCAGCGTGATGTTGGCGATGAGGGAAGAGATGGCTAAGCAGCAAGAGTTTCTGCTGAAAACGATGGAGGATCGCGATGTAAACCATCGGAGAAGTGAGACGGTGGTGGAGAACGTCATAGCAGGTTCTGGAGATGACGGTATAAGGGTCACGGCGGTAGAGCGCAGGATTTCTGGTGCTCCGGAGAATAGGAAGAGTTGTTCCTATAAGTCCTTTCTGGGATGTGGACCGCCAGAATTATTTGGTTCAGATGACCCGGCGGTGTGTTTAAAGTGGATCCGAGCGGTTGAGCAAGCTTTTGGCTCTTCCGAATGCGGAGATGATCAGAGGGTGCGGTTCGGTACCCAACTACTGAGGGACACTGCACTCATCTGGTGTAATATCATCCAATCCACTCTTTCTCCTGAAGTGTTGGCTCAGTTGTCGTGGGCTGAGTTCAAGAAGAAGTTGCTAGAAGAATTCTGCAACGAGAGAACAATGGACCGAATTGAGAAAGAATTCCGGTCTCTGGAGAAAGGAAGCCTGATGGTGAGAGAGTACACCCGTCAGTTTATGGAGAAGCTTGGTCTGGTGGGGCACGCTGCCCCAACAGAGAAAGACAAGATGAAAGCGTATCTCAACGGCTTGCCAGCGGACATGCAATCTATGGTCCATAATTTCAAAGCTTCTAACCTCCGAGAGATGGTGGAGGAAGCTCAGTTCATGGAGGAGATGTTCGCAAAAAGCAAATCTGAGAAATTGGTGGTAGTAGCTGATAAGAGAAAGTGGGAGAGCAGCTCAGTACCTCCCAAGCGGGCCCGACCTTTTGTTGGAAACCGCAACTTCAGCAGTTATCAGGAAGCAAAGTGGTGCCCGAAGTGTCGAACCAACCATCACGGTAACTGTTACACCAATTCTCAAACTTGTTATAAGTGTGGGAAGCCTGGTCACACTGTCAGAGATTGCCCGGTCAGAGGACTCGTCTGTTATGAGTGCAAGGCACCGGGGCACGTGAGAAGAGATTGCCCGAAGCTTGTGTCGGGTAGCACACCAGCAAAGAAGGAGAACCCTCCTAAGGTTCAGGGTCGAGCTTTTCAGATGACGGCCGATGAGGCCAGGGCATCCGTTGATGTGGTATCGGGTACTTTTCTTATAAACTTTGTACCTACTCGTACTTTATTCGATACGGGTGCTAGTTTCTCTTTCGTATCTGAATTGTTCCGTCAGAAAATTGCTATGTCCACTACTAGTCTTGAGGATGCGTTAGTAGTAGAAATAGCTGATGGTAGACAAGTTCTGATCCACGAAGTTCTGAAGCAGTGTACTCTTAGTATCGAAGGGAGAGAATTCCCTATCGATCTTCTACCGATGTCAATCGGGGGTTTTGATGTTGTGGTCGGTATGGATTGGTTGTCAAACAATCAGGCCGAGATCGTATGTTCCAAGAAGTTGATTCGACTTCCCAACCCCTCTGGCGAAGTTGTTGTCATCTATCGTGAAAAGAAAAAGGGTGAAGTAGCAATAATCACAATGGCAAGGACACGCAAGTGTTTAGTAAAAGGATGTTCGTCTTTCCTAGCCTATGTGATCAATGCCAAGTTAGAGAAATCAAAGCTAGAAGATGTGAAGATCGTACGTGAGTTCCTAGATGTCTTTCCGGACGACTTGCCCGGGTTGCCACCCGATCGTCAGGTAGAGTTTCGGATTGATCTTGTGCCTGGCACAACACCGATCGCTAAAGCACCTTACCGTTTAGCGCCATCGGAGATGCAAGAGATGGTAGCACAACTCCAAGAGCTATTGGAGAAGGGCTTTATAAGACCGAGTTCGTCACCTTGGGGAGCTCCGGTCTTATTTGTCAAGAACAAGGATGGCACAATGAGAATGTGCATCGACTATCGTGAGTTGAACAAAGCTACAGTGAAGAACAGATATCCGCTTCCGAGAATAGACGACTTGTTCGATAAACTTCAAGGAGCGGGTTGTTTTTCCAAGATCGACTTACGTTCAGGTTATCACCAAGTGAAGGTAAGAGAAGAAGACGTTCCGAAGACGGCTTTCAGAACGCGTTACAGCCATTATGAGTTCCTTGTAATGCCATTTGGCCTGACGAACGCACCAGCAGTGTTTATGGACTTGATGAATAGAGTGTGCCGACCATTCCTCGATAAGTCGGTCATTGTATTCATTGATGACATACTCGTGTACTCCAGGAGTGAGTCAGAGCACGAGCGACATCTACGTGAAGTTCTGGAAGTGTTGAGAAAAGAGAGGTTGTACGCCAAGTTTTCCAAGTGCGACTTTTGGCTTAAAGAAGTACATTTTCTGGGTCACGTAGTCACCCGGGATGGAGTGAAAGAGACCCCTCCAATATTGAAGCTATGATGAATTGGGAGCCTCCTAAGAGTCCGTCAGAGATCCGAAGTTTCTTGGGTCTGGTGGGATACTACAGGAGATTCATCCAAGACTTTTCGAAGATCGCTTCTTCCTTGACAGTTCTGACTGGGAAGAATGTGAAGTTTGAATGGACCGAAACCCAAGAGAAGGCATTTCGGATTCTTCAAAAGAAATTGTGTGAAGCTCCGATCTTGACTTTACCTGAAGGGTCGGAAGATTTCGTGGTTTACAGCGACGCTTCAAAAATGGGACTGGGTTGTGTGTTGATGCAACGAGGCAAGGTAATCGCTTATGCCTCGAGGCAGCTTAAAATACACGAGCAGAATTACCCAACTCATGATTTGGAGTTAGCGGCGGTGGTGTTCGCTTTGAAGCTTTGGCGACATTACCTGTACGGCACGAAATGTACTCTTTACACGGATCACAAGAGCCTGAAGTATGTCTTTGATCAGAAAGAGATGAATATGAGGCAAAGGCGGTGGCTCGAGTTGCTTAAAGATTATGATTGTGTATTGCTTTACCATCCCGGTAAAGCGAATGTGGTGGCCGATGCGCTAAGTCGGAAGGACTATAGCGGGAGTATTCGGGCTACCCATTCGAGAATCGAGCTAGTGTCTAGTCTTGTTGAGAAGATCAGGACATCACAGATGGAAGCATTGTTGGAAGAGAATCTCAAAGAGGAAGTCATGACAAAACAGCGTTTGCTTTTGACGGAAGATAGCCGTGGAATGAAACTGTTTAACGGTCGTGTGTGGGTGCCCAAGATTGGGGGAAATCGTGAGCTGTTGCTAGACGATGCACACAAGTCCAAGTATTCCATTCATCCGGGAAGTACAAAGATGTACGGGGACTTGAAGTTGCACTATTGGTGGCCGGTAATGAAGCTTGATGTGGCGCGTTACGTCGAGTGTTGTGTGACGTGTTCACAAGTTAAAGCCGAACATCAGCGACCGTATGGGAGTCTTCAGTCCTTAGAGATTCCCGAGTGGAAGTGGGAGCATATCACCATGGACTTCGTGACGAAGTTTCCTAAAACTCTTCGAGGTCACGATACCATTTGGGTGATAGTCGATAGATTGACAAAGAGTGCTCACCTTTTGCCTATGCGCGAGACTTTACCGATGGATAAGTTGGTGAAGCTTTATATCGAAGAGGTGGTCTCGAGGCATGGGATACCTTTGTCGATCGTGTCGGATCGCGACAGTCGGTTCACTTCGAACTTCTGGGATGGATTTCAGAAAGAGCTTGGTACACGGGTTAAGTTGAGTACGGCTTACCATCCACAGACCGACGGGCAGAGCGAACGAACGATCCAAACCTTGGAAGACATGTTGAGGTCTTGTGTCATCGATTTCGGGGGTAGTCGGGACTCTCACCTGCCTTTGGTGGAATTTGCTTACAACAATAGCTACCATTCGAGTATCGGGATGGCACCTTTTGAAGAGTTGTATGGGCGAAAGTGTCGGACTCCCGTGTGTTGGCTTGAAGCGGGAGAGAAGCAGTTCGCCGGACCTGAAATCGTGCAAGAGACTGCCGATAACGTCAAGTGCATTCGTGAAAGAATGAAAGCGGCTCAGGATCGTCAGAAAAGCTATGCCGATAAGAAGAGGCGACCGATGGAATTCCAAGTAGGCGACCGCGTTATGCTTAATGTATCGCCATGGAAGGGCATTATTCGGTTCAGAAAACGTGGGAAGCTGAGTCCCCGTTTCCTCGGACCTTTCAAAGTACTTAAGCGAGTGGGTTTGCAAGCCTACCAGTTGGAACTGCCACCGGAGTTGAGCAGAATACACAACACGTTTCATGTTTGCTACCTCCGGAAATGTTTGGCGGTAGAAGACAGCGTCATTCCCCTTTCGGAGTTAAGGGTCGACGAAGGTAACCGTTGTGTGGAAGAACCCGATGCCATCTTAGAGAGAAAGTCTAAGAAGTTGCGTCACAGAGAAGTCACTTTGGTCAAGGTGCAGTGGAAGCATCACCGAGGAGCAAATGTGACTTGGAAATCTGAAGAGGATATGAAGCGTAGATATCCTCATCACTTTGTATAGTTGGATTTCGGGGACGAAATCATTCCCAAGTTGGGGAGGATTGTAACACTCTGAATTTTGGGGTTGGGTGAAAAGTTGACCTTTACCCAAAGTTCAAGGGGGCAAAATGTAACTTGGGTTATATAAATACAAATCAAATCTGAGATATTTTCTAAATATCTCATTTGATTTGTTTTGTGTTTGAGAAGTCAGGGAGAAGAGAGAAAGACAGGACAAGAGCATTGTAAAGGGTTGATCAGTTCGGACAAATCGAGGTACGAATCTAGCTTAATGCTTTGATCTAAATGCTTTTAGCCGTGTAGAATCTCGTTGTGAAGGTTTTAAACCGTTCCATTTTGAGATCTGAGTATTTCTCATTTTTGGATATGGGTCTGCGTCGAACTGTTCTTGACGAACAAGGTGACCGGATGAACAAGGGCCGGACGAGCGTTCGACCGGTACCCTTCGACCGGAGTGTTGTCTCCGACCGGTGGCCCATCGACCGGTACCCTTCGACCGGAGTGTTGTCTTCGACCGGTGTAGTCCTTCGACCGGGGGTTATGTTCGACCGATATCCTTCGACCGGAACCCGTTTGACCGGTAATTGACTTTCGACCGGAGTGTTGCCTTTCGACCGGTATTTGCCTTTTGACCGGATTAGGTTCTGTTAGTTGTTAGCTTCTGTTGTCTTTGAGTTCTAGTCAGGTAGCGAGAGGGTTATCTGTATTTCGACTTACCGATTCTTTCGGTGTTGTCATAGGTAGCGCTCGTTAAGAAGAAGGAAACAGAGGTGAGTTCCTACTATCATTTTAAACTTTACACATATCAAAAGTTACCTTTTGGATCTTATCTTGTTAAAGTAAAATGATGTTTTACTTGCACGTTATGCGATTATGCGAAAAGAATATTAAAGAGCTTCTTTTAATGATTTTCATTCTTACCAGAAGTTGAACTGGAAATAACATTTTATTTATAAAATGTATTTATACCATATGTTTATTTATGGTTGGTCACATATGTTGTTGTGACGAGTCCTTACCATTACTAGTGGATCCCTAGGTTTTGAGTAGACTGTATTATTGGGAGGTTATATTCCCCAAATTTGTAGCTATGGATCACATGTTCCTCGGGGGCAACTTGGTACGGTTATGTGAGGCCGGATACTAGCCATGGTTCATGGTGATCCTAGTGAAGGAGTATACATTGGTTTTCCTTGGGAGCGCGATCTCACATCGTAGCACGGACTTAGGGTTCATTGCTGAGGACTCCAAGTGGTTAGCTCATAACTCGGATTTCTGGTCTACTTTGTGTTACACCACAATCCTTGGTAAAATGGTCCTTTTGTCAACATATAATGAGGTTTTGGACCGAAAAGGCCCGGTTGTGGCGAAATGTTATCCTTATGAACTAAACTTTTATGAAAAGATTTCCTTATGATACTGATGTTTATATCTTTTGAGCTTTATAAATTGTATGTTCTCACCAGGCTTTAAGTCTGACACTTTTTCTCAAATGGTATGTGTAACAGGTTTCCATTAGCGGTGGGTGTCGGGTTTTTTGGAGAGACGAGTTTTGAGTCTCGAGGTTTTCTGGAGATGTTTTAGTATTGTTGCTGGACATTGTTAAGTCCCATTCTTTTGATGAAATCCTTGTATAGGATTGTATAGTCTTAAGGACTGATCCCATTTATGGGAAGTTAATGGATTTACTTTCGTCATATTGTCAGGTTTCCAGGTTTAATTTTACTCTGATTTTTGAGGTGTTACACCAAGCTATATAAATACAATGATTACTATAAAATCAGACCTAACAATCTCCCCTTAGTAATCATTGGCGCTTTGGTCTTCAAAAATTGTCTTCTATAACAGCACGGGCCAACAAAGCGACTTTGTGAAGCTTTCTGACTTTTTAAGAAAAAAATTCTTCTCAGCATCTTGCAGATTGAAAATTTTCTTTGCTGCTTAAGCTCAAGACGATACACCTCTTTTTAATGATCTTGAATGAACTGTGATGATCGGAGCAGGAACAGCAAAAGAATTTGTTGTAGCTGAGAGAATAGAATCTTTGAGCGAATCTTGATCAGCAGATAAACTTTTGAGCTCTTTGTCTCTTTAACTTCTCCTTGACTTCTCCCCCTCATGGCCTTGATGATCTTGATCAACTTGGTCATACAAATGTTGGAGACGAGACAGCTTAAGATCTGCAAAATCAAAGAAACAGAGAAAACAGAGGAGGTTTGCGCTTCATGATGGACGCGCAAACCAAGATTTGCGTTTCATGTTGGACGCGCAAACCAAAGTTTGCGTTTCATGAAGGGAGCGCAAATCAAAGTTTGCGTTTCATGCTTGAAGCGCAAAGCTGACTTAGACAATATTTACCTTTTTAAGCTCTTTGACTCCCCCTACACAAATGCACTAGATGTGACAATTCAAGTTAGCATTCATATAAAGAAAATCAGATACTCCCCCTCAAAAACAGATATAATCTTTGAAAAATAATTTCTTTGTTCACTCCCCCTTGAATAATGCATTAACCCATTAAAATATATTTATGAGAACACAATGATCTAAAATTAATGTAGAAAGAAAAATATACTGAATGTAAATTTTGAAACGACTAAACATATAAAATTTTAAACACTAAACAAATAAAATTCTACTTAGTAAAATATTACAGATTTATCAATCATTTGAAATCAAACATATGTTGTTGGATACAAGAACAAGTTTTATTGCATATCAAGTTAAAACATGTTCAGTTTCAAAAACTTCCATCAATCTATTCAGTGTGCTCACATGCGAATCTTCGATTAGCTTCAAGAAAATGCAATTCTAAAAATATTGTAGAGAACTTTGCATGTACTGACACTAATACATCAAAAATTAAGATTTTCACAAATTTATAGATTTATCGCAACTCAAACATATCACCAAGTATCATGAGATGTGTGCTCATTGGCATCTTTTAGCATTGTGCACATTGGCATCTTAACATGAGTGTGCTCTTTGGCATCTTTTAAGCTCGTGCACTTTGGCATCTTTTTAATCAAGAAGTTTATTAAGTAAAGAACATGCCGTAAACGTAACTTTCTATCTGACCCTATTGCAGGATTTGGGTCAGCCGCTCCCAGATCAGTTGGCCTTAGGGGACTAGGTGTCAAGCACCCCTTGGAACTTACTTTCCCAGATCAGAAAGGCTACATCGACATATTCTAAACCCATTCATACCAATAAAACATGACTTTCGATCTGATTCTATAGAAGGATTTATGTTCGATCACTCCCAGACCAAATGACCTTAGGGGACCAGATGTCGAGCATCCCACGGAACTTACTTTCCCAAACCAAAAAGGTCACAGGTACAAACTTTTAAACTTAAAGATTTCTGATTTTTAAGAATTTAATATTCATCTCAATCACTTAGTTCTACATCTAAGTGCTTAGCCCATATTTTCATTCCGATCTATAATTCTGATTAATTAGGTAGTCTAAGCAAAGTAAACTATAAAAAATCCGAATCACACAACTTTAAAGCAATAATAAAAGTTTCAAACATGTTGCTGACTTTTCGACTTTTGTAAGACTTGAAATTTGACCATATAAAAACTTTAATTTAAACAAAAGAACTTGAAAATTTATTCTAAACACATATTTTATTCAAAAGAAAGAAAAAATGTAAAACTTTAATTTATAGAATAAAATTTGTAAAGATTTAAACTATTAATAAATATTTAGTTGGAACAAAATAAAATTCAACTATTTCATCTTTTACATTGAAGAAAATAAATTTGTGTCTCATATTAAAAGAAAATTTTGGGTAATACAAATTCATGAGATAGATAAACAAGCTCAGATTCTTAAAACATTGAGAAAAACTGGAATAACATCATATACAGAGATATATGCAGCGGAAATAAAATTGATGTACTCATAGTATCTCATTTAGTCAGAAGCTTAAATCATTGAAGAACGAGTTCTAAACTGATTTGTTTAGAAGTCGTAGTCTATGAAATACGGGTCCTGAGCTGAAGTACTCAGAAGCCAAAATCCTCTTACTCCCCCTTAACATGTGATGCCTGCAACTTTGAATCAGATAAAGATTTGGGTACCCACTTGAATTTGTGCCCGTGTTTATTAGTTGCAGTTCTTATGGGGAAATATTTTTCAGACTTAACATTTAAAGCACGAGGAATATGATCAGAAAAATAATCACAACCATCAGAAGAGAAAGCATAATCATTAGAACTAGAATCTGAGGAAGAACATGAGACATGTTTTGAAATTTGAATCATTTGCTTTATAGAGTATTTTGAAATTTTATTACATTTAGCAAATGAATCACTGTTATAAAGTTTATCTACACATTTATCCTCATCAACAATAGATTCATCAGATGTCCGCCTCGCTCTCCAGATTTGCTTCTTTGACTTGCTCACAGTCCTATCTGAAAGACTAGAATCGGAAGAATTAGAACAGTCAGAAATAATTGTATCTCGTTTCTTCGACTTCTTTGACCGTCTTCTTTTACGTTTAGGTTTATAATATTGATCATTTAGCGTAAAAGAATCATCACGAATTTTAGACGAAATATTTAAATTAGAAGAAATAAATTTATCCAAGCAACCAATCTGATCAACTAATAAATCTGAATTTGCCTCGGAGTCTGAAGAATTTTGAGAAAAGATTTTAAAATTTGAAACTTCCCTTTTATTTTCCTTAGAATCAGAAGATAGGCTAGAAATAGAATCTGATTTTTTAAAAAACAAATTTTCTTCAAGACTAGACGTCATGAAAGAAAGAATAATATCAGATTCAATTTTCTTCAAAATATTTTGATCTTCTATCTGATCTTCAAGATCTATGATTTTTCCTTCTAATATTAATGGAGGAGTATATTTCTTCGAATCATAAATGATTGGAGAAATATTTTCCTTATCAGTATCAGGTGCATAAGGAGCAATAAAATCATTAGATATTGAAGATTTGATAGGAGATATATCATTTAAAACTCTTTTTCCTCTTCTTGATTTTTCAGGAAAATATTTTGCATTTTCACTTGTATAAACAAAAGGAATTTCATTTTTCTTGTTATTTATCCTTTTCTCATTTTCGATTTCTAACACTTGCTTCTCAATCATCCAATCAATTTTAAATTGAGGAGCGTAATGAGCAAGAGTCAGATAATCGTAATTATATAAAGTTGGGGATTTTTCAATCGCATTGTTTAAACAATGAGGATTTTCAAAACCAAGACCCCATCTCTGTTTTAAAGCCTCTTCACTCCTTGGCTTGTTCATAAAAATTGTTTGTTCAGATTGGTCTCTTCGATAAAGCTTTTCTTCTAACTTATTTATTTTATCTGAAAATTCATCTTTTAAATTAGTCATAGCCGTCAAAGATTCAAGATAAGTCTTATTTGAATTTTCCAAATCATCCAATATCTTTTGAAAGATGTCTTTAGTATTTTCTAAAATGAATTTTTCATCTTTCAAAGAAATTTTCAAATTGTCAATCAAATCTGACTTTTCAGAATTTAGATTCTTTTCAGATAAAATCTTTGAACGCAAATCAGATAAAGCAGTTATCATGATATCAAACTGAGAGGTAATAAATTTGTAATCAAATTCAGAGTATACCTCATCCTCATCTGTTTCAGAGTCGTCTGACTGGTCATCTCCGATCAAGCACATCTGAGCGATCTCGACATTTGAAGCTTCATCATCAGAATAATCCAGCCAGAATTCTTCCTCGGCCAGCAAAGCAGTTCCGTTCTCTCTCTTTTCAGCCAATTCCACTTTCTTTCTGTAGTATGCCGAATCCCTAAACACCTTTGCTCCACACTCCTTTGACATGTGATCTGGCTTTCCGCAGTTGTAGCAAGCAGCATTCTTTAGCTCGGGTACTTTCACTTTAGGACCGGAAGTGAAGCGAGAAGAGTTGGAACCCCACTTTGGTTGGAACTTCTTCTGGTAGTGCTGAGAAAGAAGGATCATTGCTTTCTGTAAAGCCTCGCCATCATCTTCAGTTGATCCGGTGTAAGCATTTTTAGACAATGCTTATTCAGATATTTGCTTCGTGAGAAGAGCAACCGGATCTACTATTTTCTTCTTTTTATCCATCTTGGCCTTTTTATCTAACACCAAGCTTTCATCAGTCATCAGAATCTCGTAAAGTTCTTGAATCTGCATTGTGGAGATTCTGACATCATTCCTTAATATGTGGCATGATTTATTCCACTCAGACTGAAGAGCATTAAGGAATTTCAGATTCGTCTCAAGAGTAGTCTTTTCCACTTTAATCTTTCTGAGATCATTAATCACAGTGCAATACCGGTCAAAAGTCACCTTCAGAGATTCATTGTCCTTTGCCTTAAATTCCTCAAAGTTATTCATGAAGCGTGTCTGGCGTATTTAAGTAGCAACTGATGACCCAAGCATGATCTTTTCTAACTGAGTCCACATCATGTTTGGATTATGCTTGAAACAATCAATTCTATTGTAGATTGAGTTAGGCAGTGCTAGTCTATCGGCTTTTTCACGTTTGATTTCATCATCAGTCAAAGGAATGTCATTTTTCGGTCTGATGAATGGTCCTTCAGTAAACGACTTCATCATATTTTCTCCATTTGTCTGACGCTCAATGAAATTTATGAACCTACCTTGCCACTGTGTAAACTCATCTTCGTTGATTAAGACTGGTGGACGAGTATCAGTTCCCAATTGCATCATTAGATCATTTGAGTAGAATCTTGCTTGAAGAGCAAACTTGGCAGAATCCATTGCTGATGTACCAGAAAATCAAAAATCAGATTGAATTAAAAAAAAATATTAAAATTTGAAAATTTGAAAAACACTTGTTATGACACAAAGTTTTAAAAAAAATAAAGATGACACACTAAAAAAAATTTCCAGACTCGCAAAGTTTTTTTTTTTTTTTTTAAACTAAGTCAGGGAGACGCGCAAACTGGAGTTTTGCGGGTGAAGACTGAAACGCAAAGTGGAGCTTTGCGGGTGCAGAGAGAAACGCAAAGTGGAGCTTTGCGTTTGCTTCGTGAAACGCAAAGTGGAGCTTTGCGTTTGCTTCGTGAAACGCAAAGTGAAACTTTGCGTGTGTAGACTTCGCGGGTGAGAGACTTTGCGTTGCAGGTGAAGGAGGGAGCGCAAAGTTAGCTTTGCGTGTGAAGAGTGAAACGCAAAGTAAACTTTGCGGGTTTAACTTGGCTTTTCGGTTGAAGGAAGAAACGCAAATCAAACTTTGCATATGAAGGAGGGAACGCAAACTGATGGTTTGCGTTTATAGAGGGAAACGCAAAGCAACATGAATGACACGCAAAGTAATATGAATCAAACGCAAAGACTATGAATGACACGCAAACTTTAAAAACTCACAGATATTACGCAAGAACAATTAAAACTTTGAAATTGAACCAAGAAAAACACACACTGATTATTGAAAAACACTTTCTAACAAATTTCAACCAACAATATCGATTAAAAACAAATAAATCATGAAATTCGTAATTGAACAGAATGAAAATCGAGTTTTTCCAGAAACTTATAAATCTGAAAATTGAAGATCAAATGATGATTTTTTATGCAAAACACAAAGAACCAATTACGATCGATTAACAAAAACGAGACTAAAAAGACCAAAAACAACACAATTCGATCACAAACAGATCCAAATTTTATGAGAAATCAAGAAAACGAGATTTTCTTGAAAAATTCAAGAAAATCGATCAAATTTTCGATTTCAATCACAAATTCGGATTAGAAAATGCAATCTCTCAATCCTCTCAAGATTCAGTTGGCTCTTATACCAATTGAGAATCCAAGATCTTATGAATCCTAGAGAGAGAAAGTCGAGAGAGAGAGACTTGGAGCGCAAAGTGTAAAATCAGATTAATGTGCGTGTCAAACTTACAAGGAACAAATACCAAAGGGACTTAAATACCTTGGTCAAATACAACACTGATAAGACTCTAAACACAGTATTTGACCAAGCCCTATAAATACAATGATTACTATAAAATCAGACTTAACACTCTTTATCACTCTTATTCTCTTCATCACCTTTATCCTCTTCATCACCTTTATCAGTTGCATCCTGTTCTAATTCTGAGTCACCTGTGTCTGAATCATCTTTCTTATCTTTCTGGCAAAATTCAACAGGATCAACAGTAGGTATGGGGGACAGCACAAACTCTTGTTTCTATGCTTGTAGTTGTTCTGAATTTGTTCCTGCAGTTTGCACATTACTAAAACCCAAAGCATTAGTTAGTGATTCAATGTCAAACAACCAATCAGGACCTGTACCAATTTGATTTGCTGTGTTCTCATTGCATTTGACATTGTCACTTTCCTCTATAATCCTTGAAGAACTATTAAATACTCTATATGCCTTACTCTGAGAGGAGTATCCAACAAGAAATCCATCCTCAACTTTGCTTTCAAACTTGCCTAAGTGAGATTTGGTGTTGAGAATTGTGCAAGGACACCCAAAAGGTTTGAAAAATCCAATAAAAGGTTTCTTCTTGTTAAAAAGTTCATAAGGTGTCTTGCCTTGAGATTTGACTACTAGAACTCTGTTTTGGACATAACAAGCAGTATTAACTGCTTCTGCCCAAAAAGTAGTTGGTAATTTTGAATCTGCCAACAGAGATCTAGCAGCCTCAATCAATGTCCTATTTCTCCTCTCAGCAACACCATTTTGCTGAGGAGTTCTAGGAGCACTGTATTGTCTCTCAATACCTTTAGTCTCACAAAAGTTGTTTAAGTCATTGTTTTTAAATTCTGTTCCATTATCAGATCTGATGACTTTAACCCTTAAATTAGTTTGGTTTTCAATCCTAAGGACAAAGGAATTGATCAGTCCACTTGTCTCATCCTTAATCCTCAGAAAATATACCCAAGTAAATCTAGAGAAATCATCAACAATGACTAAGCAATAGGACTTCTTTCCAATACTTATCACATTAGTAGGACCAAAGAGATCCATATGCAATAATTGAAGAGGTGAAGAGATTGTATTTATTTCTTTGGACTTATGAGAAGTTTTGTGCTGCATGCCTTTAAGACAAGCAACACAATGATCATCACATGAAAACACTTTTTAAGGTAAACCCCTTACAAGATTGTTTTTCACAAGAATGTTCATTGTTTTTAAAATTCATGTGACACATCCTTCTGTGCCAAAGAGATGATTCATCTAAAGAAGCTTTTAAAAACAGACAGTTTAATGATGAATCAGATGAAACATTCTCTAAGTCCAAACAATAAACATTATCCTTTCTAGGAGTTCTAAGTAGTATCATATTTTCATCAACTACCTTCAATCCTGGAGCAAGGATAATACATTCAGTCTCCGTAAATAATATACTATGTTTCTTGTCACAGACCTGTGATACACTTAACAGGTTGTATCTCAATTGCTCAACATAGTACACATCTTCAAAAGACATCTTACCTTTTGAACCCATACCTTTTCCACTGATCTTACCTCCTGCTGGATTATCACCAAAAGCAACATGTCCTCCATCAATCTTTTTGAAGTTTTGAAGGCAGACCATGTTACCTGTCATATGCCTAGAGCAACCACTATCTACATGCCAAATGCTCTTCTTCTTGAGCTGTTGGTTGCCCTGCACATAAGATAAAACAATTAGTTTTTAGAGGGAACCCAAACCAAAGTGGTCTTGGGTTGCCCTTTCTCATCAACATATTTATAATCAGTAATCTTAGTCTGGATGAGATGATCAGAGTTAGGAATCTCATGGCTGGAATACTTTGTCAAAATTATAGGCTTGGCAGTATTAACACTGGTAGCAGCACTATCCTTGTTTGCAGTACTAACTTGGTTAGCAGTACTAACTTGATTAGCAGTAGTATTGCTATCAGCAGCACTATTTCTGTTAGCAGTACTATTTGAGATAGCAGTACTAACAGGTTTCTTGACTTTTGGAACCCAAATCTTGACAAAGTTGTTTGCTTTCTTATTTTGTGAGTTACTCCTTAATTTGCTTGGAGTATTGTCTTTTGATTTGGCAAACTTATTCTGAATATGAGATTTTAAAGGTGCTGTTTTCACATTCTCAGCCATGTGGTTCCTTTTTGATTTCTTCCTATAACCAAAAGAATTTTGTGTTTGTCTTTGAAAAGTAAATCTTTGGTTAATAGGATTGAAATAACAGTGTTTGGCTAAATGATTCAATTTGCCACAAATAAAACAAGGCTTTGGTCTATTGATTTTGCTTAAATCAATTCCCTGTTTTTGAGCCCACTGATTATTTCTGTTTCTCTAACTTCCCCTTATTTTATCATATTTATGGGGCTTGTTCTGTTGACAAGTACAGGGATTTACAATAGTAGTTTGCATATAATGAGTTCCCTGTACCTTTTCCTTTCCTTTCCTAGAGGTTTCAGCTTTCCCACTCTTACAATTCTCTTTCTCTGTCTTGGACATCTCCACTTTATCACTCTTGACAAATGGTTTGCCCCCCCCCCCCCTCTCATTTGTAAGAATGTGGTTTTCTAAGGGAGTTTCTTTATGGTCTTCCTTATTATTACCCTCAGTATTCTCTTCTTCAGACTCTGTCTCAACCACTACTGTATCTAGTGGATCTACTTCAGTGGCTCCTTCAGGTAATTCTTTCTTATCTTGTCTTTCTAAGAGGTCTGAGGTGGGTGGAATATAATTGTTATTGTAAGGTCGAGGGGTGTTGTTGTAGCCTATTCCTCTTCTCAGTTTGTCATGAACTTGAGTTTTGAGTAAAGAGTCCATTGCTTTAGAAGCATTAGAATATTTCTCAATGTCTAGTTTGGCCTTCTCAAATTCACTCCTAATTTTCTCACATTCCTCTTTAGACTTTTCTAGTTCTATCTCTAACTGGTTCTTCTCCCACTTATAGTAGTTGGTATCATATGAATGTTGAAGTTCATTGGCCTGGTATGACTTAAGTTGTTCTTCAAAATTCTTAATAAACTATACTCTCTTCTATCTTTCTCCAACCTTTTAAGGTCATCACACATGCTCTGATTATGATCCATGTACTTTTTAACAGTTTCAATACATGCTTTAGAGCAAAGGTTAGACTTTACCTCTGTGGGGATTGCAGTGCTTGTGGACTCTGAAACTTCAGCCATCAATGTTTGGTTCTAAATTGTCTCCTCTGCTTGATCACTCCAATCAAAGCTCATTCCTTCTTGTGAGACAAAAGCTTGAGATGGATTCCTGTTATAGTTAGTGGACTTTGATTGTTGATTGGTGCTTCCATGTTGTTGAGCAATTCCTCCTCTGCATTCTCTTGCAAAGTGTCCCAGATTATGGCATTTGTAGCATTCCACCTTGGATTTATCAAATCCAGCACCATATTCACTTCTCATGGCAAAGTTGTTTCTGCCTGTTCTTTTGATGAATCTTTTGACTCTCATGGTGAGCATTGCCATTTGCCACTTGATGTCCATCTCTTCAAGATCATCAACATTAATTTGCTCCAGATCATCATTAATAAGAGAAGATTTTGCATGACTAGCAAGGAATGCTTCCAAAACAAGATCATTGTATCCATCCTGTTTTGAGCCATAAGAAGTACTAATTGATTCTGTATTAGCAGAAGAATCAGTAGTAGATGATAAGAGAGCAACATTATGAGAGTATCCAGATGGCCTTTTCTTAGATTCAACTTCTGTTTCAAACACTCTGAGATCATTATAGAGATCATCAAGTTCCTTGTCCTCCAGATTATCATTCTGCCTGAATGATACTGTATACATCACCCATTCTTCACCAAGAGATCTTAAAAATTTTCTGTTGACATCATCCTGGTCCATCTTGACACCAACAGTAGCCAATTCTCCAATCAGCTTGTTGAATCTATCAATGGTTTGAGTCATAGACTCATTCTTTGTAGACATGAAATTCTCATATTGTTGCTTGAGAATTTCTTTTTGATTCCTCGTTGTGCTTTTAGTGCCTGAAAATCTCTTCTCCAATGCATTTCACAGGATTTGAGCATCGGAACAGTTGCAAAACTGATGTTGGTATTCATTAGGAATTGCCAAGAGCAGAGTGCTCAAGGCTTTCATCTCAGTCTGCCTTATCTTTCTTTCTCCATCAGTCTTTGGTGGAGGTCTCTTGCCATCTGCTCCCATCTTTCGTTCATTGGATGGACCATTCTCAATGATGTCCTACATTGAGTAGTTTGTGAGAAGAATGTACTGCCTGATTCTGATTTTCCACATGTCAAACTCATTAGGTTTGAGCATGGGTACCTTTGAAACAAGAACACTATCATGTGATCCATCCATGATGATTCTTGATTTCTGAGTTCCTTCTAGCTTTGATACCACTTGTCAGGATCGGAATTCTAAACAAGAATTTAAACTAAACACTCAGAAACTATGTTAAAGAAGTCGCGGAATAACACTTTAACAATAAATCAATCAAACAGTGTATGAACTCAAATCACAAGTTATATTGAATTAACTTAATGATTACAAACAAAACCTCAATCTGTTGAACAAACTCAACAGACGTTCTATACTTCTCTAAAGAAAGGATTAAAACTAATCTTGAGGTTAATTCTCTCTAAACGTATATATAAAAACTTGTTTTTCTATCAAAAACTACTAGACTATATATACAAAACTGATTACAAGATAATTACAAAAGAAATATTAATCTTCAACATTCATTCCATAATTATCTTCATCATTATCTTCAGCTCCTAGTCTTTCGTTCCAAGTCATCTATATCTTCACGAGCAGCATTAATCTCCATAGCAGTATTAACTTCCTCAGCAGTACTAACCATGCTTGCAGTATTAATTCTTCAAGCAGTACTAACTACTAGCAGTACTAACTCTCCCAGCACCACTAACTATTATTCTAGTAGTACTAACTTTTCAAGCAGTAGTAATACTACTAGTAGTAGTAATCTTCTAATAGCAGTATTAATATCTTCAGCAGTATTAATCTTTAAGCCCAACAGCATTATCCATACTTGACACATTTTCAGTTCCAACACCTACTGACTGTGTCTCCGGCTCGGATAGTCTTTGGCGCTTCTCCACCTCATGGTGATCAGGATCATCCTGATCATCATGTCGGCACTTGAGCCTCTCTGCCTGGCTTCGGCAGGTGTCTTCCACGGATGATAGTCGTTCAGTCAAGACAGCTACGGTTTGCTGCGAAGACTGAAGTAAGGCTTGTTGTTGCTGGAAGGCTTTTGTAGATATAGTGGGTTGGGGGTTGGTGTAGGTGTAGATGCTTGAGTACGTCGTAAGGAAAGTAGATCGGCATCTTGGGTAGGTTCGGTTTGAGATTGGGCAAGTAATTTGGCAAGAAGGATGGACTTGAGGTCATCGATAGACATATCAGCAGCAGCAGTAGAGGGTTGGGGCGTAAGAGGTAGTGGTTCAGGCTCAGTCGTAGGACCTTTGCTTTTGATCAGACGTTTCAGCGCATCTACCTCCTCCCTCATTTCAGCTCGCATGATGGTGCGGACAACCTTTAGGGCGCCGTCCAAGAATTCCCTTGAGACGAACTCTGGGTGAATAACTCCAGAGTTACTTAGACTTCCAGTTGTGGTAACGACTGTAGCAGCCGCACCACCTACGTTCACATCTGGCGTAATGATAGCTGTGGTAGGACTTCCACCCAATCCTCATAAATCAACCGAAGTTGGATTTACTATAAGTGTTCCGGCCGGGCCACTAAGGCCTCCAGCAGTAGCCGAGAAGGGGACCCGTGTCCTAGGAATAGGAGAAATAATATCAAATGGCTCTAGACTCTGTTCACCCAAAGAAGTCGAGAACGGGGGTTGTTGTTCTCTCGTTTCAATACCGGAACTCTCCAAGTGAGAGACCGGTAGCGTTTGTGCTAAATCCCCGTGTGAAATTGAAACCACCATCTGTTGAGAGACGCTGGAGTGGCTAGGGGGGGTGTACAGTTGCGTCGCTAGGTCCACGACGGCTCCTTCAATACCCTGTCTCAACACATGAGACTAAGTAGCAGATGTGGCTACCTGGCTAGATGTAGGCTGGTGGAGGTCAACCGTTGAAGGTTGCGCCATCACTCGTGTACGCTCAATATCAAATTTACTCTTGCTTTCCCTCTCTCTGCTCACAATATTTTTTTCGACTATAAATCCCTCCGCTCTCCTTGTCTCTCCAGGTGAGGGCTCATCATCGTCACCATCAGAGTCAGAAGACTCATCACTTGATGTCGATGCTTCGGTGGCGGTTTCCGACTGAGTGCCGAATGTATCTGTTTCCTCCCCAGACTCGGTGGCAGAAGAGGACTAAACGTTAGCGGTTTCAGTAGTAGTGTCCTCTTCCACCGTCGGAGAGGTTGTCTGTGGCGGTGTAGGTGATCGTCAAGACGTACTGGCCTGGCTTTGTCGAACGGCACTGCCCACTCCAGTTCCCCTCACAAAAGTTACTCTCGGCACACCCTGTCCGGGAGCCCCAGCTGTCCGGACTCTACCGCCTCTCGTACGTGGACCCTCACTCCGCTCAGGTCTCGCTCCCTAGGGAGGTCCTTCCGGATCTGGATGGATCATAGGAGCTTGTAGGTTGTGTGTGCGCCTGTAATCTATCACACTCAGCGTTGTAGGACTAGCGTAGGCTAGTAACCCGTCTGGAATAAGTCTTGCGACTAGGCCTTCTGGATCAGGACGGGTCGGGATTTTATGAGTCTGGTTTTGTGGACAAGTCGGGTGCGAAGATCGATGCGCAATGGTAGGATAAAGAACCATGAAGCTGCGGATGATAAGCTGGAGAAATCGCAAGAACGGAATGAAGGTCCATCTTTTTGTCGCGTTTTCTCGTACTTTCTGAACGAGCTCGTACCAAAGGAAGTCGGCGTAGTCAGCATGGCGGTGGAACGCCACATCATGGAATAGGCGTAGAATGTTGATACTCGATTGGTCGATGCCTTTCGTGATAGCCGAAAGGCACCGATTTAGGTACGTGAAGAGCGTGTACCAAATCGTGGTGAGGTTCTTCCTGTTGAACCCAGATGGAAGGCGTAGAATCGAGCCATAAACAAGTGACTGGATGTCGGAGCAGAGAATGGCATCCGATATGATGGGGTCAAAGTTGTCTCTCCCCGGAAATGCAGTGGCGGTCGGCAAATGGAGAAACTGTCGGAAGAGATCGCGGGTGAGCTGTATGGGCGTGTGGTCAATCCGACCCTCCAACTGGAAGCCATCGTCAGCCTCCAGAGGAGTAAGTGAACGGCAGAATTGCTGCAGGTATAGGTGGGGCACTTCAGCAGTCTCCGTGAGTGCATAAGAGAGAGGGTGCCCACGGAGGATCTCGATCATCACCTGATATTGGATTGCAGGTTGGGTGACGTCAAGATGGAAATTGTTGGGCGTGAGTGGAAGGAACTGATCCTCAGGAATCAGTTCGGCGTCTGCAATAGGGTCAATCGCTGGATTTAGGTTTTGTGCCATTGTACCTGTTAAGATAAAACAGTTCGTCTGTAGGTACATTGAAAAAACAATATGTCCTTGGAGTTATCCGGTCACTGGTTTAAACCCATAACCAAGTCAAACTCCAGGCCGTTGAACAATTCAAACCCTAATCCGTGAACCAGGTTTAAGAACCAAGTCTCTCAAAGATTCAACCAGTTAAGGTTGCTATTACCCTCAAAAATCACACTCACCACACATAAATATAACAATGAAGCACATAGGGACTGAAAGACCACCAACAACCAGATTGCATAAGGTAACTCCAAACCGGCCGGTATGTTGCATCGACCGGTGTCTTGCACCGACTGGTATGGTCATCGACCGGTATGGTCATCGACCGGGGTAAAGCAACGACCGGGGTCAAGCCATCGACCGGTATGGTCAATCGACCGGTAAGGTCAGTCGACCGACCGGGAATAAGAACGACCGGTATAGAGGTCTGGGCGACCGGTGAATAACATAGACCGGTATCGACCGGTATCAACAAACGACCGGTATCAATATATATCGACCGGTGTTAACAGATAGTGACCGGTATCGACTGAGGTCAAACGACCGGTATCGACGACCGGGACAATAAATCAACCAGTATTACTAGAAATCGACCGGTGTTGACATAGTCGACCGATGTCACCCAGTCGAACAGAGTTTATATCAGATTCAATACAAATCGAAACGCAGAACACACCCAAAGCATAAACCATATAGTATAATAGCAATCGATAGAACAGATAAACCCAAATAGCGATCAAGAGAACATCGATTTAGAAACCCTAAATCGACTGATGTCGATTTCGTGGGCGATTGTCGACCGTAGTCGATGGTAGGAGGCGACCGGGGGGGTTTAAGGCGTCGACCGGGGTGAACGAAATCAATCGACCGAAGTCGATTTACCCGTAGCTGAGCGAGAGGGAAGGAGATGAGAGACATACCTGTCGTTCGAAGATTGAGTGGGAGAGAGATCGTGATACCGATCGATCGAGAGCGATCGATAGTCGATAGGAGAGGTGAGGGCGACCGGAGTGAGAGAGAGACAGGGCGATATCGAGAGAGAGAGAGATTGAAAGATTGAGAGTGATAAAGTGAGGAAGATGGACAGCCCGGGGTTTTAAACCTTCGGGCGTGGTTTAGGACGGCCCCTGTTCAGGGCGGGTTTGGTTGGGCCGAGACTCGGGTTTGGGCCGGTAACCAAAATGGGCCGGTCCAATTAAATTAAAAACGTTTTTTTTAAACTAAAGTTAAAAAATAAACTAAAAAAAACTTAAGAAAGAAAAGAAAAAGAAACTAAAAAAAATCAAAGGACCGGGGAAAAAAAAATTGATCCAGCTCCCCCTCAAATTGAGAAACACTTACGTGACAAGAATTTTCGCTCCCCCTTGACGAATACCAAGAGAGAAACTTACCTGCTCCCCCTGGGAGTGAGACCTCGAAAAACTTACTGATTATCAGTCGATAGTGCTCCCCCTCGACACATGAACAGTTTCGAGTATTCACCACAAACGACTTAGCCTTTAAATGATCGAACTAATGGACTACAAAAGTAAATGAAACAACACGAAGAAGAGGAAACACACGAGAGAAAAACTAGAAACTAACGAAATCTAATTTATTAATACAGAAGTTTGGAACTGCACAGAACTTAACGAGTAAAATGCAAACACCAATAAGTGTGAACATGATTGACCAGAGACAAGTCACTGGGGCACTAAGTCACAGTCACTCGTGATTGAATGAGACTCGTATAGGTCTGTGAAAGGGTCAAACTTTCAGATTTAGTATACCTAGCTTGGACACAAGATAAAGCGTTTTTCGTCGAAGGCTTTGGTAAACAGGTCGGCTAACTGATGCTCTGTATTAACAAAGTAGAGTTCGATGGTACCTCTTTCCACATGGTCTTTTATGAAGTGATAGAGCACAACAATGTGCTTCGTCTTCGTGTGTTGGACGGGATTGTTGGATATTGCAATGGCGCTCTTCGAGTCATAGTAGATGGGGATCTTCGAATAGTGAAAGCCATAGTCTTTCAGCTGGGTGCGCATCCAAATGACTTGCGAGCAGCAACTGGCGGCTGCTACATACTCCACCTCGGCGGTAGAGGTGGACACGCAGTTTTGCTTCTTCGAAGCCCAGCTGACAAGACGATCACCCAAGAACTTGACATGTCCCGACGTGCTTTTCCTATCCAGCATGTTTCCGGAATGGTCAGCGTCTGAATAAGCGATCAGCTCAAAACCTGTCTCTTTCGGGTACCACAAACCAAAATCAGCAGTACCTTTTAAATAACGAAAAATACGTTTAACTGCAGCTAAGTGAGACTCTTTAGGTTTAGACTGAAATCTTGCACACAAGAAAGTCGAGAACTTAATGTCTGGCCAGCTAGCCGTCAAGTACATCAGTGAACCTATCATTCCTCTATAAGTTGTAGCATCCACATCCTTTCCGTCAGGATCGGAGTGTAGCTTGATACTAGTAGACATGGGGGTTTTCATAGGTGAAGAATTTTCCATCTGGTATTTTCGAAGAATATACGAGATTTACTTAGATTGATTAATGAAAATTCTTGTTGCTAATTGTTTAACTTGAAGACCCAGAAAAAAAATTCATTTGCCCCATCATGCTCATTTGAAAATGTTTACTCATAAGGGCTGAGAAGTTCTGACATTACTTGGGGTTTGTGGAGCCAAAGATTATGTCATCGACATAGATCTGTACAAGAATAATATCGCGCTTTTCTCTTTTAATAAACAGGGTAGTGTCTATCTTACCTTTCGAGAAACCAGATTTAACTAAGAAGGATGAGAGAGCATCATACCAGGCTCGTGGCGCTTATTTGAGACCGTATAAGGCCTTGTCAAGAAAGTAGACATGATTAGGTTTTTCAGAACTCACGAAGCCTTCGGGTTGCGAGACATAAACTTCCTCCTTGAGAACGCCGTTGAGAAACGCGGATTTCACATCCATTTGAAAGACGATGAAATTCTTGTGAGCGGCGTAGGCAAGGAACATGCGAATCGCTTGAATGCGGGCAACTGGTGCAAACGTCTCATCGTAATCTATACCTTCTTACTGGCGATATCCTTTTGCTACCGGACGTGCTTTGTTCCGGACTATTATTCCATTTTCGTTCTTCTTGTTCTTGAAGATCCATTTCGTCCCAATCACCGTCTTATTCTTTGGTCGGGGAACAAGATGCCACACTTTGAGGCTCTCAAATTGGTTGAGTTCCTCTTGCATAGCAATCACCCAGTCCGGATCTTTCAATGCTTCGGAGACGGTGGAAGGTTTAATACGGCTGAGGAACGAGGAAAATAAGCAGTCATTCGCGGTGGTGGATCGAGTCTGAACAGGTGAATTGGGATCACCGATGATCTGATGTAAAGGATGAGCTCGTGTCCACTTGGTGGCGTGTGGAAGAGGTTGATATGTCTGTTGTGAGGTATCGGAATCCACATAACCACCTGGGGGATGGAGTTGGGCGTGAAGCCGAGGATGACTCAGCGCGTGATGAATCGATGAGAGTATCCGGGATTGCCGGAAAGGGAACTTCGGTAGCACCTTCAGCAGGAGTCAGTTCAGGAGTTCCAACTGGTGTCGGTGCTTCAGTAGGAACTTGAGAGATCGGCGGGGGATCACTCGAGCTTGGGGAAGCTGATTCAATGATAGGAGAGGGGGAAACATCAGGTGAGGTTGGCTCACCTGAGTCGGATGGACCAGTGACTTGTGTCACTTCTGTTGCTTGAGCATCATTCCTGTTACAAGATATAGCATTAGACGTAGAAGGAAAATAATCATCATATAAATGCTCAAAAAATAAATCCAAATCAGAAAGATGTGCTCTCGACGTAGACGCTTGATCTGGATTTACTGGAGTTTGTGTAGATCCTGAACGTAATTGTCCAGTAGCTAACACACCAGTTAAAGAGGGTTTTGAACTGAGGTGTTCAGAAGCCATATCAGCGGCCTCGTCAAAAGTCACGTTTACACTCTCAACAACGGTCTTTGTTCGTTTGTTGTAGACTCTGTAGGCTTTGGCTTGCTGTGAATAGCTGATGAACACTCCTTCGTCCGCTTTGGGTCTGAATTTGCCGAGATCATCCTTGTCATTCAGTACGAAGCACGTGCATCCGAAAGCATGAAAATAGTTGATATTCGGGATGCGTTTGTTGATGATCTCGTATGGGATCTTGTTGAACCGCTTGTTGATGACAGTACGGTTTTGAGTGTAGCATGCGGTAGCAACTGCTTCTTCCCATAGATAAAGTGGGAGCTTGGACTAGGATAACATTGTGCGCGCGGCTTCTACTAGAGTTCTATTCCGGCACTCGACCACCCCATTTTGCTGAGGAGTACGAGCAGCTAAGAAGGTATGGGTAATGCCCACTGAAGTCAGGTAACCGGTGAGCACTTGATTCTTGAACTCAGTGTCGTTATCCGTCTTAATGGTCTGATTTGATTGGTTGAGACTGACTTGAATGCTCTTCAGGAGAGAAATGATCAATTCGGGGGTTTCATCCTTTGAACGGAGGAATCTGACCCACGTGTAGCGAGAAAAGTCGTCAACCATCACCAGGACATACTTCTTGTGATTGATACTCTGAATGCGCATCGGTCCACACAAATCCATATGAATGAGTTCGAGTGATCGAGAAGTACTAGGAGTGGCTTTAGGCTTGTGAGAAGCCTTCTTCATCTTGCCCATTTCACAGGCGGCACACAAGTGATCTTTTTCGAACTTAAGATTTGGCATTCCTCTCACGTGGCCACCGAGCACCAACTTATTGATAGTATTGAAGTTCAGGTGTGAGAGTCTACGATGCCATAACCAATTTTGCTCGGCTGAGGCTTTGGACATCAAACAAACTTCCTTATCTGCTTTCAGAGATGAGAGGTCTATTGTGTAGAGATTTGTGCGACGCATTCCAACAAGAATCTCTTTTCCATCTTCAGTCTGAATGCTGCACCTTTTTGCTTTGAAGGTGACCTCTAGATTCTTATCGCAGAATTGACCGATGTTGAACAAGTTGTGACCAAGACCTTCGACGTAGGACACTTTCTTGATCATTAGATTATCCTTAACAATGTCGCCATATCCCATAATGGGAGAATAGTGGTCATTTCCAAAACGTACATTCCCACAAAACTTCTCGATGAAGTTTGTGAGAAGCTCCTTTCTTCCGGTCATGTGCTTGGAGCAGCGTGAATCTAAATACCACACATGACCGTCCTACAAAACAAGTTAATGCTTTTTAGATACCCATTCGTAGATGGGTCCATTGGGGTTAAACTTAACACCCAGCTGGGAGGCCCGTTTAGACTTGCGTCTGTAGCTATGGCGGGGAACATCAAACTTAGAATGAGAATTAGACACATGATAAGAACCAAACCAATCAGATGCAAAACGACGATCAACAAAATCATTCAATCCACAGTAGGAGCAACAAAGACAATCATGAGACAGTTGAAGTAATTGAGGAATTGAATAAACTTTTACAGGTAAAAATCCATTACATTCAACCAAAGGTTTAGAATCAAAAACATCATGACTGTTATTGTTTTTCCTAGAATTTAAAGTTGGATTAACTAATTCTGTCGTCGCCGTGCTTTCCTTAGACTTCTTAGCTACCCACGCATATTTGACTTCTTTGCGTCAACCAAAAGTATCTGAAATACCGTTAAACCCATAGTCAGAAGATTTGAATTTTGATAATTGTTGCTTTTTAGAGCGACCAGTCTTTTTCTTCTTCTGTGAACGTCTTTTGGATTTAGAATTTGAAGAATTATTCACAGAAGAGTTTTGTGGGGCAGATGTGGAACATTCACCCTTGTAAAATTTTACCGGAGGCTCACAAGAAGAAGTTAGAAACTCAACGTGACTTGGTAGAGAAGGATTAAAATCAAATTGGTCCAATTGACTCTCTAGGCACACCTCAGAATTCAAGAATGCTGAAAATTCCAGTTCCTCATCAGAAAGAGCTTATTACTTGATGAATTCAGGACATCGGAAGAGTTCGTTTCTTTAAGCGGATCATAGGCGGAAGCATTTTTAAAATCAGAACATGATCCGTTTCTAAAACTTGAGGCTCTTTTCCTTTGCGGGAAAGATTTGGTGACGAGTCACCCAAAAAGGCTTTACAGGAAGATGTGTCCGACGAACGATAGGAATTTTCAGACAGATGAATTTTCTCAACTTGGAGAATTGTAGGCCTAGCTTGAGGCTCAGCCTTGTGAAGTCGCTCTTTCATCCGATCTGCTGCCAAAGCAGCCAGTTGTGAATTTAACTTCTTTATCTCTGTCTGAAAGTATTCTTTTTCCTCATCTGACACAATTTCCTTTTTATTTGAATTGAGACACTCAATTTGGGATAAAAGCTCTTGTTTTTCCTTTTGAAAACTGTCCCTCTCCTGTTCAAATGACTCTTCTAGCTGAACAATTTTCTTTGCTAAAATCAGAGGTGGAACATAAACTTTATGGTCTAATGGTTCCTCCTCAGTTTTAACGGTTTTAGCATCTAGTTCAGCTTGAGTGTAACTTCGAAAATAGTCGTTTGACAGGAAACATAGTTTTTCATCGTTATAAGACGCATTCAAAGAATCATAAACAAAAGGAAGTTTCATTTTAGTAGAGTTCTCCATTCACAAATTATCCTCTTCCATTTCCTCATCATCAAGTGGGTTGGTCCAATTGATTTTGTACTCTGGATAGGTATTGTCTATTCCAAGAAATTCGAACGCATATAACATAGGAACTTTGGATAAGGCCTTTTTCAGATAATAGGGGTTATCGTAACCGATACCCGTATCCGCATACTTGGGTTCTTTTGGTGCAATTAGATTAAGCTTTTGATGAGATTGACCAATTTTATAAAGTTTCCGTTCAAGATCCTTTAATTGATTAGATAACCTTTGATTTTCATTTTTGTAAGCCACGCTTTGAGTCACAATATCAATTTTCTCATTTTCTGACAAACGAAGCTCATATGTAAGATCATATACTTTGGTCTTTAGCTCTTTTGACTCTTTTGAACAACTCTCACACTCTTCTTTTAAATTTTAAATTATGCACAGGTTGCTAGCAATATTTATGCTTTGTTTTTCAATATATTCGGACTGTGCAGACACACGTTTTTCTAGAGATGAGATGAGTTGTTCATTTTATTTTATGGTTAGCTTTCAAGAGTCTAATTTGTGCATAGTGATTTGCATCTGATCAATTAAAGCTTCTTGGTAAGGAGCACATACCTGACATGGAGAATTACGATAATCATCAATAGTGTCAGACGGTGTTGAATGCTTGCCCATGAAACACAGGTGTGCTTCAGCATCATCATTTTCTTCATCAGATACTTGCAGCCAGTAGTCATCTTCAGCCATGAGAGCCTTACCTGCTTCCTTTTCTTTGGCCAGCAGCATCTTGGCTTTGTAGTAATCGGAGTTGCGCACGACAGGCTTGCGATAATCTTTGGCAAAGTGACCCAACCGACCACAGTTATAGCATTTGATCGGCTCCTCTTTTGGCTTCTCTTCATGTCTCTTCTTAGACTTCTTTCCTTCTTCAACTCGTCTCTTCCCTTCAGACTTCTCTTTATTATCACGGCGATTGAGAGGAGTAGTAGAGTATCTTTGCTTGTTTGAAGACTTGTTGAAGAACTTCCTCTTCTGGAATGCTTGAGTTAAGAACAACACAGCTTCTTTGATCTGAGTGTATTCTGGATCTGAGTCACTGTCATGTTCTTCGGGTTCAGAATCACTTTTCATTTGCTCCTTTTCAGACGAGGGGCTAAAAGATTTACCTCTTTTGTCGGAGACAAGCGCTAACGGATCAACCACCAGCTTTTCATCTGCTTTTTGATTTCCCATCAACTCAAGAACTTCCTCTTCATCTTGGAGAAGCATTTCATATAGTTCAGGTAGTGTGATCTTCTCCATGGCTTGAGTATGACGGATATGAGAGACGAACGTCTTCCACTCTGGCTGAAGATTGTTCATGAACTTGATGTTGTTCTCGGTGTTCGTCTTCGTGATTTTGTTTTTATGCAGATCATTCAGAAGCAGGTTGAACCGTTCATAGGTTTCCGTGATCGTCTCACCTTTTCTAGCTTTGAAGCCATCATATCTGGTGATGTAATTTGTCACCTTCAGTTGAGCGTTTATTCTGCTACCCATCATCATCTTCTCAATCTGGTCCCACATACCTTTCGCAGTCTCCTTGTAACTATCGATGCAAGCATAGATGTCGTTGGGTAGACTTTGTAGAAGATACCACTTTGTAGAAGAAACTCACTGAGAGTTTTCCGAACACGACGTTCAGGTCGACCTTCATCTGGATTTCCAGGCACAACTTTCATTAGCCAGGGTTGCGGCCCCTCTTGCAGACACTTGAGTATATCCTCGTAGTTTGATTTCGCTTCGATAAAGTTCATGAAGTGATCATGCCACTGAGGGTATTGTCCCCGATAGAGCACCGGGGGTTTTTGATCTGAACTGATAGCTAAGGCATCTCTTGAATTCATCTTAACTCTTTTAACTTAAATAGCACTGTAACGATCGTGAGACAAACAGGATGATCCAAAAACAATATATATATATATATATAAAGGACAAGGACCCGGTCGAGCAAGGACCCGGTCGAGAAAGGTCCCGGTCGAACAGAGGTCCGTTCGACAAGGGTACCGGTCAATAAAGGGTATCGGTCAACAAAGGGTACCGGTCAACGGGGTACCGGTCCACAAAAAGTATCAGTCGACCGCTGAGTATCGGTCAACCAATATACCGGTCAAGGCAATGTACCGGTCGAACAAATGGACCGATCGAACAGAGTACCGGTCAAACAGGTTACCGGTCGAGACAAGGATCCGGTCAAGCTATGTATCGGTCAACCATTTACCGGTCGCCAAAGCGATCCGGTCGAGACAAGGTATCGGTCGAAGATAAACTTTATCGATTAACAGATAATGCGATTAAATCAAGTTGATAACAAATATCCTCCCGATAAAGTTGATGAATTCTAGAAATCGATCGAGACCAAACTTAGAAAATCAATCGATAGCAAACTAGAACAACCGAGAAAACGAATTCAATAACTCAATTGATATGAAGAAACTCAAAAACACTTAAGCAGACAAGCACCCAGAAAATCAGACCGATAACTTAACCCAGAAAACTCAAACAATCAAACAATCAACCGATAAGTAACCCAGAAAACTCAGATAGCACAGAATCGATCGAATTGATTAGTTTTCCAGAAAAACTCGACCGAACTTCAACTCAGTACAATTAATCGATTCCAGAAAGTCGACAAGCAGATTTAACAGATCGATCAATTTTCAAAAAAAAATGATTTTCAAACAACACAAATCGATCGAATCACTCGATTTCTAGAAAAATATTCGACCGAATTTTTACCCAGATAAAGAAGATAATCGATTAAAATAGATAATAACAATTAAAACAAATAATTGATTAAGGGTTTTAGACAAACCTTTTTGGATCAAACCTTCAGTCTCTTTTCTCTGATACCAATTGTGGATCCCAATACAGTGCAATCATGAACAGTTATATCAATGAAGAACAATAAAATAGCCACAACCTCTAGTCATATGATTAATATTCAATGAAAGGGTTTAGGTTTACAGAGAGAATATCTGATCAGAGAAAGTAAACCTATTGACTAGAGAATTATGAATAATGAGACTAAACTGAATAATGAACTAATAACGCCTTTATATACTCAGGCTTACAAGACTTAACGGGCTTATGGGCTTTAGGCCCAATAAACAATAAAACAATTAAAGAATTACACTTTGCACCCTGAACTTCTATTTAACAAATAAAACACCCTAACACATTGACTTTCCAATGAGAGGCTTTGACTTGGGCTTTGACTTTAATTCCCATTTCCCATGATCTTGGATCCAACATATTTGTGCACTAACAATCTCCCCCTTTGGATTCAAGATCATATACAAAAATAAATTTAGCATTAATGAGCAATCTCCCCCTTTTTTGATCTTTAACAAATTCAATCTTCCCCCTTTTGCATGAATACTTTGATAAAACTCTTCAACACGTTGACAAACTTCGCTTTCTTTGAAATGTCTTCAGCTTTTCTGTAATCTCCCCCAAAGTCTGTGATTATGCATTTTAAGAACTATAAAAATCTCCCCCACGATTATGAAAACCTCATTCAGACTTCAGAAAAGAAATTATCTTCAGATTCAGCTCACTTTGCTTCAGCTAATAATCTTCAACAAAAATTTCAGCAAACTTTCATCAACTTTTCTTAACTTTCGAACTTTCTTTTTCATTTTGAACATTCTCTCTGTATTTATGAAATATAACATTCAAATCTTTCATTTCTTGATCATATTCTCCCCGTAACTGTTACAATCTGTTCTCCAGACAACATTTCTTGAAAAATAAATCTCCCCCTTTTTGATGATGTAAAGCATAGAAATCATCAAAACTTTCTTCAAGAAATGTCACAATATTCTGACCACTGATCTTTCCAAAGGAACATCTGAACCATCCGTCAATTCATAATGTATTCATCCAAATATTTTCAAATTTAGATAAATAAAAGCGAAAACCTGAATCAACAAATAATCAGTTCAGATGCCTGTAAGGAGCACGAAGCCACTTAGTACAGCGAATGTACTGTACAAGATATTGATGATCACTCCCCAGGTCTTCCATTCAATTATCGAATAACACAAGGTAATTCTATGAATGTTCCGACAGAAAAACAAATTTTATGTGTGTTCGTGCTTGTGTATAAAAGAAATTAAACATGAATGCTTTATAATAGGCTCAAAATGTGTAAACCGTTGAGAAAACAATAGTAATACACAGACTCAATTGTGCATGATTGAAAGTCGAAGGTGAGGCAGACTTCCTTCTGTTTCAATATCCACATCTTCCAAACGAAGATGAGATAGATTATGTGTTGTGTCCCCAATCAAAGTTGAAACATCTTCTTATTAAGAAAAAGATGAGTAGCTAGTGGGGTATAAAGCAAGAGTTGGCATGGGCTCACTGCCTATTTCAATTATGTTCACGAAAGAATTGTGAAACAATCAGTAATGTGGATGCTTGGCTCAGAAAGTGGTTGGTGCAGAGTTCTGATATTCTTTTAACTCTGTTCTCACACCCTATTTCTTTTAATCTTTTAAGCTCACTTCTAACCAAACTCTCTTTTCCATTTTTTTTCGCTCATCGCACTGAGGTTGTTCAACCATATGAACTTCCTCCCCCACTCTTTGATTTATGACTCATCGCCTCTCGATCACTCAGGGTAACTTCTTGGGTAGGAAACACTGGTTATCGTGAATCCATAGAAGTTCATTAAAGCTCACACAATTCCCATGTATTTTGTCCAAAAAGCACAAAGTTGCTCAATGACTTAATTTTGTCAGTTAAAGCACATGAAAATGTAATACATGTCAGATAAAGTTATGCTCAATTAGATAATCATGAAGATTTGAGCATTTTAATCATGGAAGATTTTCTCAAAAACAAGTAGATTCAAAAGAATGAAATGAATACAAAAGACTTGTTTGAGAGTCTGACAGTGTACTGAAAAAGATCAAATATGAATGATATATCAATAAAAGCTTAGGTCATGAAAAATTGAATGTTGTCTATATGAATCAAATATAGACATTCTTGAAAGAAACGCTTTGAATGAAATGAACTAACGCTCAAATATCAATGAAGTACAAAATGGGGTGTCATACCATCGAAAAATAGTTTCATTTTGAGACATGGTAAGAACATATACAATAAAAGTACTAAACCGGTGTCTATGAATACTTGATAGTAAATGGAAAAATTAATACAGAAGTATTAATCTTTAGAAACACACGGTTAGTTAAATTTGAAAGATAATAAATCAAAAACATTTAAAAATCACACTTCTAATATTCATAAAATCAGTTTGAGAATAAGAAGTGGTTTGAACAATTAGAAACATGTTTTCATGTCTGAAAGTTGTCCATCTTTCAAACACAATGAGATTAAGAGTAGAATAATTCTTACAAAAATACATCATATACGTTGTACAAGACATATATCTATATACTACTATATTAAAATGATATTACAGCTAAATTTGATGTACAACTTGTTAAGCTAAAAACAATCCCTCCATACCCACTCTCACCAACCTCTCCTTAACTCAGGTCCCAATTTTTTTATTTTATTTATAAGTTACAGCTAATACCCTTATAATTAATTATTAAAATTTACTTTCGACCTTACTTTTTCATTTTTCCATTTTAAATCCTTTATCATATTAACATAGATAATCCTATATGAACTAAAATGCATTAAAAAATATGTTTCTTCTTTTTACAAATTATACCATTGTAATCGCCTCGTCAATACCTTCGAAATGAGCCATGTTTGGGTAAAATTTTACAAGTCGCGACCGACGCGGGAAAATCAAACGTCTCCAATCTAAGGACCACTCTTGTATTAAGATAAGGTCCTGACGATCACACGCATCGAAAGTCACTATCTTCCCTGATGACGATGGTCGAGAGTTTCTCACATACAAAAGGAACCATCCGATAGATTGATATCTTACGATCTATGTAACGTAGCTAACGATAATTGATCATTTATTACATACGACCGTTTTCTTTTATGAATCCTTTATTACAGGTTTAAAGCACATAATGACCAACGGATATAACGAACGAGCTCCATGAAGATCAATCATTACCATGACCATTGGACATTTAATACTCATTTATGGCGCTAAAACTATATATACAAACTTGAAGAACTATTTGAGGCATCTGATTGACATTGATACTTACAGAAGCACTCAATAGCATACAACTAAGTTTCTCTTAAGCAAGAACTTTCGACGAAGTATTCCATCACACAGCATACAGCGCAATCGCACGATTAATTTACTTTATATTGTAATATTGTCAATTGTACTTGTGGTCCCTCCTTCTAAAGGATGACGTCCCTGTTTGACGTCCACAGTGCACTTGACGATCTCTGCTATCGTCCGCGGTTTTTACCCTCGACGGGGTTTTCTGCTTCACCAAATTCCTTGTCCTTTATTCGCTTTTATTCTTTGTCGTATGATTTGTTGTTAGATCGCTTACTTTAGTTGTTAAAGCTCCACACCGACCTTAGATCTTCCTTTGGACGATTTTCGGCAAAAACAGTTTTGCGCCCATCGTGGGGCCCGAGCTAGATTAACATCCTCGACAAAGAGTATGGTTTACTACCAGTTTCAGTGCATCTTTTTGATTAACAGGATCATGGAAGCTCAAGGAACTCAAGCTCATAGCATTGCTCAAATGCGTATGGAGCTCAATGTTGCTCGCAACCAAATTAATGCTATGGATGAGCAAAATCGCAGAGCAGCTGAAGAACTCTCAGCAATGAGGAATCAGAACGTAGGCAACCAGTTTGGACCACCGTATGGTCCAAGACCACCTTTTTATATGCCATTTGCAGGTGTCCAACCGCCCCTACCTCCATACCTCAGGCCGACACAAGGTACTGGAGCAGCTACTGAAGTCGCAATTTTCTCCATCCCGATGATTCCTACGATGCCACCTCCAACGACAATGTTCCCACCAATGTCCATGCCACATATGCGTGCACCAGTTAATGGTGACACTGGAGAGACATTGCAACACAACGGGTTTTACCTAATGCAGGTGTCACATCTCAGGATTATGGGTTCATGACAGTCTCGCTCCCTACCAGCAACGGCTTCAACCTAGACGATCCTGTCACACGACGGTTGAAGCAATTAGAGGAACAAAATGAAAAGATGTTGTCGTTACTTGCAAAGCTTCTAGGAGTTGCTGTACCTGTGGACGTTGAACCAATGACCGGATTCCAAGCATCACCCTTTGTTGACGAAATCGCCATGGTCGATGTCCCAAAAAAGTATAACATCCCGACGTTCACTCCAAAGTATTCTGGAATCAGCGATCCGACTGAGCATATCGCACAGTATAAACAGTTAATGTGGACTGTGTCGATACCTCATCAATATCAAGAGGTCTACATGTGCAAACGCTTTGGTGCGACCCTCACGGGTGCTGCACTTCAATGGTTAATCAACTTACGACCCAAATCCATCGGAATCGTAGAACTAGTCAACCAGTTCTTTCAGCAGTTTGCTAGTAGTCGCAAGATGGAAAAGTAGACCAACGATCTCTACTACACTAAGAAGACAGGTGAATCAGTTCAAAACTACTTCAATCGCTTCAATTCTGAGATGATCAGCGTACGAAATTGTGAAGTCCGTACTACGATTGAGGCTTACAAGCGAGGTCTCAACGATAGTTCCGACTTATACATGGACTTGACAAAGTATCCGCCAGAAAACTTTGAAGACGTTCGAGCTCGGACATTAGCTTACATGCGGGTCGAGGATGATGCGGCCTTCTGTTGCAAACATTCCAATGACAAAAAAGCGTTAAGCGTCAAGAAACTGGACTTCAAGGCTAGGTCGACCGCCAGGGTCGAGGCATCTAAGCAAATCTAGAACGTAAGATTTAACAAAAAGAAAAGTACTCCAGCAAACAACTTCCCCCAGTATCCTAAGATTTCGTCTTACGGAATCAAGGGAACGTCTAAAGATGTGGTCGAAGCTCTCAAGAATGTCCAAACTAACTTTAAATGGCCTCCAAAAAAATGAAAAAGACGATGCCAAGAAAGACAAATCCAAATGGTGTGACTTTCATAGCGACCATGGCCACTTGACGGACGATTGCATCGCCTTACGACGAGAACTGGCTTGGCTCGTGCCAAAAGGCCACCTGCAAGATTTGTTAGGCACAAACGCACGACCAACCTCGCCCGAGCATGAAAAGGTCGTTAATTGCGTAACCGGAGGTTCCGACGTCTGTGGATTAATTTACTCGACAGCTAAGCGACACGCTAGTCGAGGACTTGAAGAGCTTTTTATTTCACGGTCGTCACGACCAAAACACGAGCTGGAATTGGAAGCCTTGCCCATCACTTTCGATCAGGAGGATCTTGGTGAGCAATGGCAAAAGCATCACGACGGCCTGATCATCCAACTTACGATTGGAAATTGCTCGACTAAGAGTATCCTAGTCGACGGAGTAAGTTTTGCTCATATCATCTTTATTGACACAATCAAAGCCATGGGAATCGACATGTCAGAAATCGTACGACGTTCGATGGTCCTTGTGGGTTTCAATGGTGACATGGCTAACACCATCGGGAAAAATTATTCTCCCAGTCTTCGCTAAATGGGTCAATAAGCACGCCAAGTCCAACGTCATTGACTGTTCGTCGGCATACAACGTTATCCTAGGGCGACCTTAGATACACGACATGAAGGTTGTACCCTCGACATATCTTCAGCCGGTCAAGTTTCCAACAACTTGGGGCATCCAAGAAGTTAAGAGTGAGCAAAAGATTGCTCTCGAATGCTATAAAGTTTCAATGAAGCCTAGAAAGCAGAACATCTAGCAATTACAGAATCTGGCAGATCCTGAGACTGTCGACGACTATCGACTGGAAGAAGTCGTCTTAGACCAGGAGAAACCTGACAGAGTAGTCTACGTCGGTATGTCCCTCGACCCTACCTTAAAGAAATCACTAATTTCCTTCTTGTAGGAATATGTCGATTGCTTCACTTGGACGCATGAAGACATGGTCGGTATCGACCCAAAGGTCATCTCTCATCGACTCAACGTCGATCCTTCGTTTAAACCTATTAAACAAAAGTGTCGTAAGTTCGCCCAAGAACGCAACAAAGTGATTAACGACGAAGTTGATAACCTACTCAAGACAGGAAAGATCAAGGAAGTAATATATCTCGACTGGATAGCTAACGTCGTAGTCGTATAGAAGAAAAATGGGAAGTGGTGGGTCTGCATAGACTTCACGGATCTTAACAAGGCTTTTCCTAAAGACCCATTCCCATTACCTCACATCGATGTTATAGTCGACGCAACTGCTGGTCACAAACTACTCATATTCATGGACGCACATTCGGGATACAATCAAATCCTGGTGCATCGTGACGATATAGAGAAGACAACATTCATGACAGACAAATGTATCTACTGTTATAAGGTCATGCCTTTCGGTTTTAAGAATGCGGGATCGACATACCAATGACTGGTCAACAGGATGTTCAAAGAGCATCTTGGCGACACTATTGAAGTGTACATCGATGATATGTTGGTTAAATCAAAACAGGCGATTGATCATATTGATCACTTAAGGCAGTCATTCGATATCCTCAAGAAGTATCGCATGAAACTCAATCCTACAAAATATTCTTTCGGAGTGAGTGCAAGAAAATTCTTGGGGTATATGGTCACTCGTCGAGGGATCGAGGCCAATCCCTACCAAATAAAAGTGATAATGGACATTAAGTCCCATCGTAACCTTAAATAAGTCCAGTGACTTACTGGACGAGTTGCGGCGCTAAACAGGTTTATCTCTCGATCTTCAGATAAATGTTACTAATTCTGTAATGTCTTGAGAAAAAAAAGGGGCTTCGAATGGACGAACGACCATGAGAACGCGCTCCAAGAACTTAAGAAGTATATGGAATATCCACCCCTACTGTCGAAACCTGAGGACCATGAGGTCCTCCAGCTTTATCTAGCAGTCAATTCAAACGCTGTAAGTGTCGTTCTGACCCGAGAAGATGAAAAACAGCAACGTCCGATCTATTACGTAAGTAAATCACTTCTCGACGCCGAAACCAAGTATTCCTCTATGGAAAAACTTTTATTGGCTTTAATCACTGCGGCAAAAAAGTTACGTCACTATTTCGAATCACGTTCTATAACTGTCGTGACTAACTTTCCTCTTGTCTTGAGGAAACCTGAGTTGACAGGTCGACTGGCGAAGTGTAGTATCTACCTTAGTAGTTACGACATCGAATACAAACCCAGGACCGCAATCAAATCGCAAGCTTTGGCTGACTTCGTCGCAGACTTCAGCCCAGAATTAGATGTACCGATAGATCCTGTTGCAACTCTCGACGACCCAATATGGACTTTACATGTCGATGGGTCATCCAACGCTCGGGGGTCAGGTCTTGGCGTCGTTCTCAAGTCTCCACAGGGGGGCAAGATGGTATACTCTATACGATGTGATTTCAGGGTCGCAAACAATGAAGCCGAGCATGAAGCTTTGATCACATTAATATATATGGCTCATGATCTAGGGGTAACCAAACTTCACGTCAAAAGCGATTCACTCCTAGTCGTGAACCAAATGAATGGGGAGTTTGCAGCTAAAGACTCTAGAATGACAGCTTATCTCAAAATAGCCAAAGCCATGTCCGAAGAATTTCAAGAATTTTTTATTTCACAGATCCCGAGAAATCAAAATACCCAAGCTAACGCACTAGCTAACCTTGGGTCGGCACTTGGACAATCCTTATTCAACTTCGTCCCAATAATTCATCTGGTGACACTATCCATTGAAAATGAAAATGACGTTCAAATACTCGATGAGGAAGATAATTGGTTGAGCAATATCAGAAGATTTCTAACAAACGACCAACTTCCTGAAGACAAAATGAAGGCCGAAAAATTCAATTGAAGACATCCAGATACATTATGATCAGAGGAAAACTCTACAGACGGTCATCGACATGACTAAACTTACGATGCGTCACTAAAAAAATTTAAGTCCAAAGCATTTTGCAAGAAATGCATGATGGTGAGTGTGGTAATAACTCAGGAGATCGCAGCTTGGCAAATCGTATCTCTCGACAAGGGTACTATTGGCCAACTTTACGACAGGACGCAACAAGGTACGTCCAAAGTTGCGATGCATAACAACGACATTTAGGTATGTCACATAAACCTTCCAAACCCTTGCACTCGACTTTAACTCCCTGACCCTTCATGCGATGGGAAATGGATATTGTCGGCAAGTTACCTCCGACCCCCGGGCAAAAGGTATATCTTCTAATCCTTATAGATTATTTCTCAAAATGGATATAAGTGGTTGTTTCTCCCAAGTTAGAGACAAGTAAGTCATTTCCTTTATCCATACTAACATCATTTGCAGGTTCGGAATCCCATCCGAGATCGTATGTGATAACGAGTCGCAGTTCATAAGCGACAAAACCCAACAGTTCTGTGAAGATCGTAACATTAAACTTACGACTTCAACTCCCCGGTATTCTCAATCCAATGAACTTGCCGAGTCGAGCAGCAAAATGATCATAAATTCGATCAAGAAAAGACTCAAGGCAGCAAAAGGCAAGTGGTTCGAAGAACTTTCGACAGTTCTTTAGGACAATCGTACGACACCTCGTACATCTACAGGACAAACTCATTTCTCTTTGGTCTATGGTTGTGAAGCAGTCTTGCCTGTCGAGACTCAAATTCCAACCTCATAACAAATGTCGGTCGATCACAACTTAGTCGACCTAAGTTAGGACATTGACGCATTGGAAGAATTGTGAGAGTCGGCTTTAATCAAAATGGATTCACAGAAACAATTGGTCGAACGACATTTCAATAAGAATGTCAAACCCAAAATCTTTCAAGGAGGTGATTACGTCTTACGACGTGTCTTTCAAAACACTCAAGAACCTAGCTCAGGTAAGCTATCCATTAAATGGGAAGGGTAATACATAATAACTGAGGTTGTCGGGAAAGGAGCCTACCGATTGCAAACCCTCGACGGTCGTAACATTCCCCGAAGTTGGAATGCGATACATTTAAAGAGGTATGTTTTTCTAAAGCCCATTTATTCTTTCCTTACAATTATCTTCTTACAACCATTACTGACTTAAGCATCGGAGAGTTGTTGGTCAAGCCAACGACCCCCTCTAAGGTTATTTCATTGTAGGACTGGTCGACCATTCGACTATACTTTCGGTGTATAATTGTTTTACGACCCTGTCGTACGAACTGAGGACCTAAGGTTAAAACTTTTCCTTAATTGCAAACATTTTGCTCTATTCTTGAGTACGACACTCGAACGTAAGTTTCATCTCAATCAAAAAAAAGGTTTGATCCAATCCTATTTGGCCTTATTCATGAATGTTTGAGTTTAATCGCTTAAACAGGTTATCACAAGATTAATCTTGGTTGATAGGTTTATAATTTGCGTTAGTAGCAAGTTATTTGATAAAGTTGTTTGCTTGCCCAGCTGCAAGTATAATCTGCGTTTGATCATATCTTGTGACATGAGTTGCTTGGATAAATAAATCATACTTTTACCTCTCGTCATCTATGCTTGTCGTGAGTTACTTAGTAAGATCTCTATTAATCTTTGTTATCTCTCGATTACCCTTTCTATGTCTATCGTGGGTGACTTGTATGATTGTTCTAATGATTGTCTCGACAATGTAAAAGTTGCGACATTACGATCTGTTCAAAAGTTTTATAGTAATATCTAAAAGATATTACAAAACATGGCACGACCACCAACAGTTGTCGGATTGAAAAACAAAAAATTATGAAAGTTAACTAAGGAGCCGATTGCTCCTGTTGTTTCTGTTGAGGGTCGGTCGCAACATTTCCACCCCCAGGGGCGTCATCTCCCGCAGCCGCTTCCTATTCGTCCTCGGAATCGAGATCTTTCTCGACCCCAATGGACCCCAGGAAAAAGGAAAGTTCGCCTTCCACAGACGCCAGGGGATTTTGACCCTTCAAGTGGTGTTTCATTAAGGCCGCACGAACTTTGAGAAGAGTGAAAGCCGCGATGGACTTCACTTCTTCCTCAAGGACGGCGATTTGTAGCTCCACCTCTGCCGCGGAAGCTCGACTCAAGGCCTCCCACAGTCATCCCCGGAGCTCCTCCTTCTCGAGACCATCAACCTCAGATTGGTTGTGAGCATCATCGAGACGAGCGGAATACTCTTCCTTTTTGGTTTCCACCTCCTTGGCTCTGGCCTCCGCCTCCAAGGCCCTAGCAAGCGTCGCTTGCTCCTTGGCCAAAGCAGTAGGAACTAGACTCCTCACATGATCCATGCGGGTGTTAAGGACTAGTCCCGCTTCCAGAGCTTGTACAATCGAACGATCATAGATAAAGCATGAAAAACAATCTTTCAAAAAGAATAACTTACGACTAAAGGTAAAGAGAAACAACTTACCATGTAAGATATCCCCGAGACGTGGGCTACCAAGTCGTCGACTGACACACCCTTGTATCGATCGGAAAACGATGGTAGAAGGAATTACCCCAAGTGGGGAAACAGAGGCTTCCTTCCCAGCTGATCGGACGACATAAAGTCGCCCGGGAGGGTAAAGCTCACGTCGATCGGAGCTGGGACCTCACTGGACGTAGGACCTTTCCCCTTGTCTATCGACGAAGGGGATTGGCCTTCCACCCCAGCTGGTGGAGCCTGCGAAATCGGCTCCATGTCCATGACCGGAGGCGTCTTCGCCTTCTCTGAAGCAGTGGCTTAAGAGCTACTACCCTTTGGAGACGGTTCCCTCAGGACCGTTTTTAGCTTTTTATCTCCCGACCCAGATGTCGAGGGAGCTTTTCTTTTGATTTCTCGCCCTTTTTGGGCAAGTTGAGCAAGGGCCTCTCTTTTCGAGAGACCCGTCGTTGGCTTCACGGGGGTCGATCCTCCTGAAAATAATAAAAGACAAAAACATAAATGACGTCCATGACTAAATCTTATGATAAATAAGGGACGTCTTGAAAGACTAGACCTCACGATCTGTAAGTAATGTCAGTCTTACGACTAAAAACCCTACATGATCTTGCAACCAATGGGTGATGTCTAACGACTAGACCCCCTAAGAGTCTCTCGACCAGTGGTGACATCTCACGACTAGACCCACCAAACGTATGACCTTTGGGTGACGTCTATTCGACTAGACCCCATAAGATCTTATGATCTATAGATGACGTCCTATGTCTAGAACCTATTAAAAGGAAAGCTTACCTGTCATCTCTGTTTCTGGAGTCTCCTCGGCGAGTTCCTCCTCTTCTCTATCCTCCTTCTCCTCTACGGAAGAAGCAATTGACGTCCCAATGTATTATATGTCCTCGTCCTTGTCCCAATCGGTAGTAGGACGGACAGTAAAAAAAGAAAAAAGAACGTTCCTCGATGTTGAACTCAAGGAACCTTTCAACCTTGGCGGCCGAATCTTCAGAAGGCGCCTCTACAGAAAAGTCGATGGCTAAAACAAAAATACGCATGTTAGTAAAAAGTTCTCGACTAATAAAATAACAACAAACTTTACATATTACCTTCGGTATTCCACCCCGTGGTGAGACACTGGATGTCGCCGCCAACCGACAAAAGACGGATCTCGTCTTCCACTTGCAGTCGTTGACCGCGGTCGCCTGAACCACGGTACGAGACCCTCTATACATTGAAAAGAGGTCGTACCGGTGGTTCGCCTCTGCCTTGACTGTATAGGACAAAAGGAGTTCGTAAACAGTAAATAGGGACTCCCATTTAGCCGTCAATCGTTCAACTACGTGAACGATCCTCCAAATTAGGGCATCATCTGCCTCGGCGACAAGTCAAAGATCTTAAGGAACGACCTCGACAGAGGAGAGTAAGGTCATGTAAATCCTATCTTGAACGGATACTCGTATATTACGAAATATCTGTCCGGGCATTGCTCTGTACGGAGCAACACCGGAGGACTGAGTGTCACGTCCGTCGGGATCCCAGCTACCAGCCTGAGAGACTCAACATCTTCCTCTTCACTGAATGAACAAATAGGGTCCGACGACATTGCAAAATCAGGGTCGTGAATGGCCGCTACGTAAAAGCCGAAAGCGTCCCAGTTCTTCCTAGGCTTTCGGGCTTGAGTCTTAAAACGCATAAACTAAGATTACGAGATCGTACCTTATAAGGGGCACTAAGCCTCAATCGTCTACGGCAAGGATCCGGTTTTCTATCTTTTGCAGGTTTGGCAAGGATTCGCTGGAAAAATCTCTCTCTAAAAAAACTTGATCGCGTAAAAAGGAAAGAATTCGACCAAGGTCGATATTTATACTTGATTCGATGTCAGGTCGAGTTAACAGATGGTCGACACCTGTCATCGACCTTTCGCGCCCAATCCGTAGGATGAACGACACTTGTCCCTACGCCTGACACTGCGCGGCCACGTCGCCATGACGTCACAGCCATTAAGCGGCTGCACGCTTTCCCTCAAAATCGCTTCGGTTTTCGAGAAACCGATTCAGTTACAAATTTTCAACATGTGTCCAATCTGGTTACAAAATCCGAAAAGTTGACTTACCGCCTAATTTTCAAATTTTGGGGGCAAACTGTTTGTGTAAAATTTCACAAGTCGCGACCGATGCTAGAAAATCAAACGTCTCCATTATAAGAATCACTCTTATATTAAGATAAGGTCCTGACGATCACACACATCGAAAGTCACTGTCGTCCCTGATGACGATGGTCGAGAGTTTCTCATGTCCAAAAGGAACCCTTCGATAGATTGATATCTTACGATATGTGTAACGTAGCTAACGATTATCGATCATTTATTACATATGACCGTTTTCTTTTATGAATCCTTTATTATGGGTTTAAAACACATAACGACCAACAGATATAACGGACTAGCGCCATCAAGATCAATCATTACCAAGATCGTTGGACATTTAATACTCATTTATGGCGTCTAAAGCTATATATACAAACTTGAAGAACTATTCGAGGCATCAAATTGACATTGATACTTACAGAAGCACTCGAGAGCATACAACTAAGTTTCTCTCAAGCATGAACTCTCGACGAAGTGTTCCATCACACAGCATACAGTGCAATCGCAAGATTAATTTACTTTCTATTGTAATATTGTCAATTGTACTTGTGATCCCTCCTTCTAAAGGACGATGCCCTTGTTTAACGTCCATAGTGCACTTGACGATCTTTGCTATCGTCCGCGTTTTTTTACCCTCGACGGGGTTTTCCGCATCACCAAATTCTCTGTCTTTTATTCGTTTTTATTCTTTGTCGTACGATTTGTCGATAGATCGCTTACTTTAGTTGCTAAAGCTCCACACCGACCTTAGATCTTCCTTTGGACAATTTTTGGCATTAGCATGCCCAATATTGACTATTTTTGGATTTAATCATATTATTAAATATCAAGATTATATACAAATTGAATTTGTTTTATATTCCTTACGTTTTTATTTTTTATTTTACATTTATCATATTAAAAATACATAATCATAGATATTAACTAAAATACATTATATAAGTATATTATTTTTACAAATTTTACTATTATAATATTTTCGTCAATAATTTCAAAAAATAGTTCATTATTGAATATTTTTTAATTTAATAATATTGTAAAATATCATAAACACCTATCGAGATTTTTTCAAAAATGATGTATCGATATTTTTTTTAACTTGTACATTTTACACCCTTATCTATATTTATCTATCTGTACTCTTTGAAAAAAAATTATTACGGTTATTCTTGAATTTTATAGAGGTACAAATTTCGATACATAATGTACAAGTTTAAAAGTTTTAAAACCTCCCACGTTTAACGTGAAATTAAAAATAACATTATTTTTTATTTTTAATTACTCTTTATACACTTATAATTAGTTATTTTACTTATATTTATCTCTTTCCTTTTTTTTTTACATTTTACACTGTTATCATATTAACATACATAATTGTATATTAACTAAAATACATTAAAAATATGTTTCTTTTTTACAAATACCATTATAATCATCTTACCAATACCTTCAAAATGAGCTCAAATCTTATGGGTTTGAATACCCAACTATCGAGCGAATCTTTTTCAATTTGTTATGATTAATTGACTATATTAAACTTGAATTTTATATATCCGATATGTGATTTAAAAACACATAAAACCATAAAATTGGTATCGGGTGATGGAGAATAAAACTAAACATAAAACAAGATTATTCTTTCGAGTACTTAGTTTTAGATTCGAGATGTTTCGTAACGAATCACGCATGGAAACAAGGGCGGAGCCACATAGGCACCACGAGGTGCATGTACTCCCCCTAAATTTTTTTTATTTAAAAATTTTATATACAAAGCTATAGGTGGTGGGAAATGTCATATTTTTATTTGTGTTTGGTCATTATTGTGTTGAAGTTATTGATATATTTTTTTTTTAAATTGTTAAAATTTGACACTAGAAAATTACACGTCTCATTTTCTAAAACCAAATGTGATTACACTTTTATTAATATATACAAAATATATTATTAGGATGAATGATTGTTGGGATTGAATAAAAAGTTGATTATCGACAATCTCAACTACCCCTTCCAAGAACACTAATGTAGGGATATATTTTTGGCTCACTCAGTGGCCGAGGCTAATAGGGAGCCTAGGATCAAACTTGGGTTGTATTTGGGCAAATGCCCTTTTGTCAACTGAGTTAGACGCCGAAGATTGTGGGGTTATTGAAAATAGCGTTTTTTCTTAAGATTGATAGTAAGAATGGTAAAATGTACCAAAAATGGAGCTTGATGTTCTACTCTTATAAAATATTTGAGTACTTGCATATATATTTTTTTGATATATCATTTCGTTAATATAATTTCTTTATGTTTGTCATTTTTAGAAAATTAATATTTGTTTCTGATGATTTTTTATAATTTATGTTCAGTGGTCCCCTAATTCTATATATATCCTCCCTCCGTCCCAGCATGGAAACGTGTCTAGTCATCTTTAAAAGTTAAAAATTTCAAAAAATGAATAATAACAACCAAGCTAAAAGCAGCCATTAGAGGCGGAAGCAGAAATTTTTTCAAAGAGATGAAAGAAATAGTTAAAATTCTTAAAATGATGGCACCTTTAAAACTCGTATTTTTTTTTTTTTTCATTACGTCATCTAGACCTCCTAATTCCCTCATGTAAATTAATTTGTATGGATTTGTTGGTTTTGAATATTTCTTGAACCAAAACCGAAACAAATCGGTTAATCATTTTGATCCAATCTCAAGGTCGATCGGTATATATGATTCTACCTTTCTAATTTGTTAATAATGTTTTCTTTTATTCCTACAAAAAAACGAGTTTATAAGTAAAAATATTAAACGAACAAAATAAACTTAATACATATTGAAATATTTACATATTTTCGGATATCCATTTTAAACGTAAGGCTGAACAAAAGGAGGTATGACCTCTTCCCTCCACCAATATTTTTGCACGTTTTTCTTCTCGATCCTCTCTCTCCTCCATTGCAGGTTTATCATGTTTCTTTTTTCTTCATCTTTCTAAAACTGGAGTTGTAAATGCAAACTAATTTCTGTTTTTAGAAAGAAAATACCTTTTATTCTTAGATCTTTCTTGAAATAGAAAGAGGACGATCCATGTATATAATTAGAAATGGGTCGGAATAAGCTTCCAATGAAAAGAATCGAGAACAACACAAGCAGATTGGTCACATTTTGCAAACGTAGAAATGGACTCATCAAGAAAGCTTACGAGCTCTCGGTTTTATGTGATATTGACATTGCTCTCATCATGTTTTCACCCTCCGGTCGCCTCAACCATTTTTCCTGCAAACGAAGGTCTCAACCCTAATCGCATTCAATTCTTAATTTGTTGTTCTATCTGAATGATATATATATATATATATGTTCCTTTCTCTTTTCACTCACAATTGCATAAGCCGGGGTTGTCATTGGAACAACTGTTTCCAACCCCAGAAGTGGGATATATTTTGGGTTCGTTTGATTTGGTTAATTATGTAGATGTTATATATATAAAGAAAACAGATGCACCATTTCGAGTGTGGTTTTCAGGGTCTTCGAAAAGAAGGCATATGTGACATCGGGTTTTGTTTTATATATAGAACGGAGGATGTACTCAACCGATATGTAAATCTCTCCGACTCCGAAAGGGGAAGGTACTTAATTAAAATATACCATCTAGATTTCTTTCTTTCTCTAAATTCTTTCCGTGATGCATGAAAATTCTTTCTTTTTCTGGTTTGCAGTGTGATTCAACATAGAGAGGTACGTACGTTTATGAGTCATCCATGCAAATGTTAAATCTCCATGCACTTTTTTTAATTACCATTTTCTATTGAACCCATTTACGTATGTACTACTTAAAACGATGTTGGGTTTTAACAGTTAAAGCCACAACAAGCGTAACGTTATACCAAGCCTATAAAGTTATGCCTATATCAACCGTAATTAAGGTTTTGTGATTGGTGACGGAATCAGCGATTAATAACTAAATCTAAGATGAAATTGAATGCTAAAAAATACTCTAAACAAAAAAGGATATGTCGGTATTCGTTATGCTTGTTTACAAACAAACATAATGTTAGGGCCTCATTGCTACCATAACCTTAGGACTTAATTTGTAAAAAAAAAACCATCGTTTTGAAGACTACGTACGAAGCTGCAAGAGCAGTTACACTTGTATATTTATCTATTCATCTATTTGGTATATATATAGAGAGAGAGAGATGGAATTATGTGAGAGCGATTATGTTTGGTGAGAATATATATAACATCATCCGAGTCTTTGGATTCTTTTCTATCTGGTGGCTGTCAAAAACGCGGTGATATTTTTTGTAAATAAGTGGAACTTTAGTGACATGTAGCGGAGATAAGACATTCATACACCTTGAGACTTGTTCACCTACCTTTAATCACCTTTACTTACATGAATATGTGTTAAGGTTTCTGTCATGATGAAACAAATCCCAAAATTAAAACCATAAACAAAAGACGAAAAAGTGAAGGTGAGTGAAGGTAGGTGCAGGTTGTCCTCCCTTGAAAACAAAAGACAAAAGTGTCAATTCTTTACCAAAACGCACACGATCAGCGCTGCCAAATCAAAAGAGATCGACATCCCAGATGTGTTCTCACGAAATAGAAGAGTTTTCATCCGAACCCAACTCTTTCTCTCTCTCTCTCTCTCTCTCTATATATATATATATATATATATATATATATATATATTTGTGTGTTTGTAAGTATATATATGAATTCACATGTGGAATGTTTTGAATTTGATGAAAATTTGCAGTATTTAAACAGCCTCCTAAGCAAGATCAGGAGTGAAAATGATTTAGCCATCCATATTCCTTGGTTTGCCCTCTTATCTCTTTTTCATTATATTTATTTTAAAACGGAAAAACATTCGTATATCTAAACCGTTGCTAACTTTAGTGTTTTGTATCAGTCCCGGAGCGATCGATATGCAATCCGAGGTACCGACGACATTATATTTTATTTATATTAATAAGCAACTCAAAATCATTATTATGAAATAGAGAAAATCCCTATATATAGTTTTTCTTCTAACTCTTTGTGTTTTAGGAAATCCATCAAGAAATTAGCACCTTACAACATCAACTACATATGGCCAAGGAACAACTAAGGTTGCAAAATATATGTTCCTTGCCTTAATCTATTAAAAATGAATGTGGAACCTTTATCCCATAAACACAATACATAAGTAGACTGAACCATTTGAGAATGACTTGTATTTAGGATAAAGATTCCACTTGTATAGTTCACCGTCTTACTCACTCTTCTTCGGTTTATGATTCAATTGAAGGATATTTGAGCCGGATCCAACAACCTTTGCATCACTTTACGATTATGAATCATACGAGAAGTTACTTTATAAAACGTTAGATCGTGTTACACAACGCAAGGTAATTTCAAATTATCTTATTCATTGTGCGTTTAGTTTCATTAATTGTAATTCATAAGAAATTAAATATATAAAACATACGAGTCTTAGATGTTTTTGGTTCTACTATTACAGGAATATTTGTTAAGCAACCAACCACCCGCATACCATCTAAGAGTATTACAGGTAACAATCAAAATATAAATCACATATATGATGTGAATAGGTAAAAAAGAAAGTGTTATATAATAAATGCAAAAAAATGACATATATCCATCATAATAAAATTGGATTTGTTTGACGCCTAAAATGTTGTTTACTGATAAATGATTTTTAGCACTTAAAGTTTATAGAACCAAACAATAAACGTCATATTTAAAAATATTACAATAGGTTTCAAGGATGTTTTTAGGTGTTTTAATAACTTTTTTAAGACATTTAAAAAAATAAAGTGTTGTATTAGATACTATATATGACACTATTTATATAAAGTATCCTATGTACTATAAAGATACGAGTTTATAGGACATTTCTCAAAATTGTCCTATAAAATTATAGCTAATACGACAATTCTCAAAATTGTCCTATAAAATAACTAACACTTTATCTTAAAAAATGTTCCAAAAAACTTGTTAAACGCCTAAAAAGTGTCCATAAACCTATTGTAACACTTTTATGTATAATGTTTTATTGTTTGATGTTATAAATTTATGTCCTCTAAAATATTTTATTTGTACGTTTAGACATTTTAGGCATTCAATAAACCCAATTTTGTTGTAATACAATCCAAAATTGTTCACTTTTACAATATAAGTTGATTTAATTTTTTGTATCTTGGTAAAACAAATCGTATATATGACTAATATTCGAGATGAAGCAGGGAGAAAGTTCATCAAAGAATGAGGATATCAATTGTTGGCCGGAAAATGTTTGTGACGGTGCTAATCAAATGAATGGACAAAACCACCAAAATATGTTTACCGCAGCTTCACCGGAAAACACCTTTGAAGCCACGAGGTTTGAACTTTGTACTATGTAACATAATAAGTTTCCACAAACCATCTTCAACAACCATCTTTCTGTATTTTTACAAGAATGCGTACATACTTTCCGTTTAGGCTTATAAAACCATTGGGACAACAACCATCTTTCGCACATATATATCATTCCCATTTTCATCAACAAAAAAAAAAAAAAAAAAAAAAAAGAACAACGATGACACTTGACCCATAATGTTATATTTTTCAGGAACCAATTGTCAAATGCAATATTTGACCCATTGCCAAAATCAACCATGAATGAGGAACCACAAAGTATTGAAGGGTTTCACGGTTGTAACCAAACTGAAGAGAGTCTTCAACTATGGCATCAGTCAACTGATGAGTTTCTATCTTCTCTTATGACTCATGATGTCACTTTCTCGGTCACCAAGCAGGTTCTTGATTTCTAAATCCTATTGCTTTCATTCCCACTTTGTTTTATAGCATGATCATTAATTAACTTATGTTAAGGATAATAACTTGAGGCGTATAGCTGTTTTGCCTCAAGAATTATCTAAGATACTAGAGTATATAAGCGTTAATTTTATTTCCCAGAAACGGTTGATTAGTGAGTTTCTACGAGGGGTTGGAACTGTTTAGCATCGATCAACTTACACAAGCTTGAACATAATATCAATCGGATTTGACTACAACAAAACTCGTTTTTTAGGAAAATTTCATGACATTTGTTCATATGTTTCCTTAAAAAGCTAAACATTGTATGAGTTACTTGTTGGGTCATAATATCATGTACTTTTAACTGATGAAATAGGTTTTTGTTTCACAAGTATATAGAGCTTCATAGGTTGACCAAGTTGGTTCTTTGAACTTATTGTAACGTCATTGTATAAGACGCACATGTTTTGGTCTTATAAACGATTAAGTTTTGTTGTCTCAATTACCACGGTTGTTGGCCTCCTAAAATATATCAATTTTGTTGTAAGGTTAGTTACGCATGGATATATAGGTTGGGCCTCATTAATCACACGCCATCTAATTTATGATGAGATGATGATAAAGTCTTGTTTTCTGTTTTGTTTAACTGATTTATTTTATTATTCACGTCAAAATAAAAGATTGTATACAATACATTCTTGTTTACATTTTATCAAGTATTTAAACTCATATGATTTGACTAGTTATTATGGAAATTTATGTGGATCAATTCTTTGCAGCAAAACGAAATTGGGAATCCAAGTGGAGGAATGGAAATGGTGCCAAATCAACAAGTAGATGCCTCCTTATTGTGTCATCAAGCAAGGAGTTTGTGACCAATGAATTCGTGGAGGTGTGGGTTTTCAATATGTGTAAAGTCATTTATTTTTGTAATAAAATAAGTTTTAATTGAATTTAAATACATGTTTAGTTCCTTAAAATGTTTACATCTCATTTAACAATGGTTTTGTTTTTATGTTCACACTTTTAAAAAAAAAAATTAATGTAACTACAAGCTATTTTATAGGACATTCTTTCAAAAAAATATCCTATAAACATAAACGTCTTATAAAAAAATGAGTTATAAGATATTTAATTTCCTAAAAGTGTTCTAGCTAATACGACAATTTAATTATTTTAAAAATGTCTTAATTTTTTTGTTAAAAAGCCTAAAAGTCGTATAAATCTATTTTAATACTTTTAAATAATAAAGTTTATTGTTGGTCAACCATAAGGGTTGTGACGTACATGTTAAGATCCTGAGAGATGTGGTGGAATATCCTATTTGTCTAGGTTCGAATCCAAGCGTACAAACAATTGTTGTCACTGAGATTTAATCAAGACTGATGTCTTATAGTCATAATTTACCAAGGGATTAATTTAGGTACAACCTAGGACACCCTTGTCTAAAAAAGTTTATTATTGTCCTATAACTTATGTTCTTTAGAACGTTATAAAAATAATGAGAACAAGTCTTGCATTGAAATGAGAATGCACAATATGAATGAAGAAAAATGGGAAGAATGGAAAGGAGATTATAAAACTAATAATTCTTCTTTATTCTTACGTTTCCTTTTAAAAGGATTTTTTATTCTTACGTTATAATTAATCCCCTTTTTAACAGTAATATAAATTAATGAAGTGCACATTATTTCAATTTACATTTTGAATAACGTACTTCCTAAAATTTCGTGTTTAAAGGGCCAATACGTATACATAAGTTTGAGCACAGAAAAGGAACCGGTTGATCAGATAAACATGACATGGTCATGACTATATGACTTTTTTTATGCGACTTCCAAGTCGTGCCTCATGTTGCAAAGTGTTACGTGATTGATCTCAAAGTCACAAATGATGTTGTGAGTTGTATGTCTAAGAGCGTGATTCTAATACACACAATTTTCATGTTACTATGTAGCTTAGGCATTAATAACTATTTCAGGTGCCTTATTTGGATGCAAACTTAAGTGGAACCACGTGTCATCTGAAGATAATTTTGTACTTTTAAGTGTAATTATCTTATTAAATAACGTATATGATTGCTTTCCCTTCTTACCCTTTCTTCTTCATCTTCTCGGAGAAGGCTTGATGGTTGAACAATGGTAATTTGCAAGTGTGGACCCAATGCCATCACAAGTGTGGACCCAATGCCATCATTCGAACCTCATGGACCTCAACTAATCTGGTGCATCGCTTCTATTGTTGTGCAAGAATGGTGAGCTGAAATTAGATGGTTATACATTTTATTTGACCTAATTTCTCTATCTTCATTGTAACAGGTATAGAGGATGTAATTATTGGTAGAGTTAACCCTCTAATATGTCCAGGTCCATCCCTGGAGAGGTCGGGTCAGACAGCTCTTGCTCAAAACATACAGTTTGTTAAGAACATTTCAACGGTTCCAAAGACATATTACACGCCTCAAACCGATATACAAATGATTTATTACGATTTTTGCAAGATCATGACAACACCTAAAATCAACCACATCAAACCTCAAATTATTTAAAACCATTTAATCCATACTACCCATAGATTAATCACCAAAACCCACCAAAACCCATAGCCTTGCAACTAGTCCATTAGAATTGGACCCCACATTGGGCCTGATTATAATTTTGGGCCAAAGTGGTATCGCATATAAAAATAATGAGATTAAGAGTATGTTGTCACTTGGATTCAATCATTGCACCTACCGCATACCAACACATGTCTTTGTCAATCTGCCACCGCTTCCTTTTGGGTTAGAACACCTCCTAAAATTTCTTTATTCTTATTTCCATCAGATTCAGTTTTTCTCCCAACTTCGACATCAATTTTTGATCCTATGCGGCTCGATTTTGTAAAAACTCAAAGTACGAAGATTGTACTTATGTGTGTTAAGTTTTCAAAAGATCTTGAATCACTTAAATCCGGGCTCAGACGCATGAGATATGCTCGGAATGGCACAACATCGCAAAAATATCAAATGTCTCCTTTTATATATATATTTTTCGCTCCAAAGTGCTCTGAACCAAAAATTCAGGTGTTACAACCACCTATTTTTTTTAACTTCTAAAAACAACATACCTATTTCTCAAGGTTTGGTGAAGAGATCAACTAGTTGAAGATATGTAGATATGAAATGGAGCTCTACATCATATTTTTAATGGCTATCGCACTTGAGTTGTCACACATAATAGGTACTTTGGAATAGACTTGATCATAATCTCTAAATTGATTTTTCATCCATGTTATTTGAGCACAACAACTTTCAGCAGCAACAGATTCAGCTTCAGCAGTAGAGGTGGAAACTGAGTGTTGCTTCTTGCTTGACCAGCTGACCGATTTTCCACCAAGTAATTGGCAACTACATGTGGTACTCTTTCTATCAACTTTAGATGTTGCATGAGTATTTGGGATACCAAAGACCCAGATGCAAGGTACCTTTAAGATACCTGAAGATGCGTTTTACAGTAGTCAAGTGAGATTCGTTAGGATTGACTTGATAATGCGTACACAGACAAGTAGCAAACATAATATTGGGTTTGCTAGCAGTAAGATAAAAAAGATAACCTATCGTCCTTGAAAATTTGTTACATCAACCAATTTTCCATCAGGATCTGTATGAATCTTCAGAGGTGGTGCCATTGGAGTTTTCATAGGAGAGCAATTTTCAAAGATAAATTTCTTGAGGAGATCACGAATATATTTGCTTTGATTTATAAAGATCCCCTCAAAAGTTTGTTTTACTTGAAAACCCAAGAAAAATGTAATCTCTCCCATCATGCTTATCTCATACCTAATTTTCATGAGAGGGGCAAACTCCCGACAAAGAGATTCATTGGTGGCACCAAAAATGATGTCATCCACATAGATTTGAACAAGAATAAGTTTACCTGCAATTTTCTTGATGAACAAGATATTGTCGATTTTACCTCAAAAGTATTTGTTGGCAAGAAGGAAATCAGACAAAGTGTCATACCAGGCACGAGGAGCTTGTTTGAGTCCATATAAAGATTTGTCCAATTTATACACATAGACAGGATGTGAAGGATCTTCAAATCCAGGTGGTTGTTTCACATAGAATTCTTCAGCAAGTTCACCATTGAGAAAGACACTCTTGACATCCATCTGGAAGACGCCGATGTTTTTGTGAGCAATATGAGCAAGGAAGATATATATGGCTTCAAGTCTAGCAATCTTCTTCATCCATCTTGTTTCTAAAGACCCACTTTGTTCCAATAATTGTCTTCTTAGGAGGACGAAGAACAAGTCTCCATACTTTATTTCTCTCAAATAGAGAAAGCTCTTCTTGCATGGTTGTTATCCAACATGGATTGTTCAGAGCTTCTTCAATTCTTTTTGGTTCAAAGATGGATAGGAAATTCACATAGAGACAAATTGAAAGTGTAAAATTCCCAATTCAATCAAGCAATTCAAACAAGAATATGACAATCAAGGTTCTAGAGAGAGAGAGTAGAGAGAGAAAGTCTTAGTCGTATGTATTATAAATCTGACAATTACAATGCATCTAGTTACAAAACATTAACAAAGCTATCACTATTTATGCCTAGAACAAACACTCACAAGCTTACAAGATAGAAACTCTCAAACAACTAAAGTTGACTTTGTTGACTTTGCATATTTTGACTTAGACTTTTCACAATTAAATCTTGGATACAATTTATACACTAACATTATCCCCCTTTGTATTCAAGATTTAATAAAAATTTGACAATCGTCTTCAGCTCTTTGATTCTTCAAACTTTGACTCTGACAACTTTAAACTTTGTAGCTCTGACAGTCTTTAGTCTCTAAAGCTTTGACGAATCTTGAAAAGTCTTTCATAATTAGTATCTTTGGAAAGTCAACAAGTCTTGAACACGAATCTGAATTCTTGAAATTCTTTTGAATCTTCAACTTTGAAACATTTTTGAAATCTTCATCTTTGAATTTTGAGAAATCTTTGATCTCATATCTTCATCTCTATAATCTTTGGATTGTCTTAAGAAAACCATCTTTCTCAAATCATTTGGACTTGTGTTTGAATCATCTCGGAATGATTTCTTTTCATCAGATTTGAACAAATTGAACTTTCATAATTTCTCCCCAAGTTTTTTCACTTTGAACTTTCTTCATGACTTTGAAATTGAACATCTGTAAATTTCTCCCCCTTTTTGATGAATTGTGAGAATCAAAATCATCAAAACTCATTTCAATTTCAGCTCAGTCTTTGAAACTTCTCTCCCTTTTAGACAATGTAGAACAATCTTCATGATCGATCTGAACATTCTCCTCTGTTAAGTCTGTTTTTGTAGTAATCATTGTATTTATTTTACTTGTCTATAATGTGCTTAGAGTGCTTATCTGTGTTGTTAAGGCTAGGGGTATTTAAGTTCCCTTGGGCCTTTGTTTTTGTAACTTTGGAACATACTTTGAATATCAGTTTACACATTTGGTGCTCTATCTTTCTCTCTCTACTTTCTCTCTCTAGAGATTTAGTGATTCTTGGACTTTCAATTGGTATCAGAGCATTCTGAATCTTGAGAGGACTGAGAGATTGTGTTTTAGATTCTGAATTTGTGGATTGAAGCAGAAAATTTGATCGATTTTCTTGATTTTTTCGAGAAAATCTCGTTTTTTGCTTTTTCATCAAATTTGGATAGGTTTCTGGACTATTTGTGTTGAATTTGGATTCATTAGATTCGTTTTTAGTAATCGATCATATTTGCTTCATATACTTTTGCATGAAAATCAGTATTTGATCATCGATTTTGAGTTTTTGTGGATTTTTTAAAACACCTGTTTTCACGTACTGTTTCATCATCAATTTTGAGATATTGTAGTTTTTAATCGAATTTGTTGGTTGAAAAGTGTAAGAAAGTTGTTTTCGTTCATCATTGTGTGAATTACTTGCATTAATTGCATTGTTTTAATTGATCTTGCGAATATTTCTTGATTTACTTCGGTTTGCGCAAGTTCTTCTTGGTTTGCGCAAGTTCTTATTGGTTTGCGCAAGTTCATACTACTTTGCGCAAGTTCATATTGTGCTCTAATATGTGTTAGTGTTTCAGGTTTGCGCATTGGTCTACTCACGCAAAGCATAAGTTTGCGTATCCAGTGATTTCCGAAAAGCTGCTTTTCGTATTTCTCAGTTCAAGAAAAGTCTAGATCGCGTTTCAAGCTTAATACACAAAGTATCGTTTGCGTATCCTTCTGCTTGAGAGAACTTCAGTTTGCGTAACATTTGACTTACGCAAAGTTCGTATTGCGCATCACTTGGTTTACGCAAAACTCATTTTGTGCAACCGTCTTCTTACGCAAAGCTCAGTTCTCGTATCGTTTGGCTTACACAAAACCTCATTTGCGGATCTCTTTACTTACGCAAACCATCTGTTTGCGTGTGTTCCAGACTTAGCATTTTTTCCGAACTTCTGATTTTCTCAAAATGTCTTTGCAAGCTCAAGTTTACAAGAATGACCTGATGATGTCATTGGGGTTTGACACTCGGCCTCCCGTACTGATCAACGAAAAAGATTTTGAACAGTGGCAGGACCGATTCATTAACTTCATAGAAAGACAACCGAATGGGGATAACATGATGAAATCTCTGACTGAGGGTCCTATGGAGAGGCTGATGAAAGTTATACCAGCTACTGCAACTACTCTGGCTTCAACTGTTGAGAAAGCTTTAAGGGAGTATGATGCAGATGAATTGTTAAGATATCAAGCTGATAACCAGGCCAAATCTAATCTGATTCTTGCACTACCCAATTCGATCTACAACAGAATTGACTGTTTCAAACAGAATCCTATGCTTATGTAGACTCAATTGGAAAAGATCATGCTTGGTACAGCTGTGTCAACTCAACTGCGTCAGACAAGGTACATGAATAATTTTGAGGAAATCAAAGTGAAAGACGGGGAAAGTCTGGAAAGCGTATTTGATAGATTTTGGGCTGTCATCAATGATCTGTATAAGATCAAAGTTACAAAGACTGATTTAGAAGCCAATCTGAAGTTTCTGAATGCACTCCAACCTGAATGGAGCAAATCCTGTCATCGGATGAGAAATGATGTTAGGATTTCTACTATGCCCATTCAGGAATTGTATGAAATTCTGATGATTGATGAATCCATGGTGTTGGAAAAGAAGGCTAAGCTTGATAAGAAGAATAAGCCTAAGACTGTTGATCCAATTGCCCTCTTAGCAAGTTAATTAGCCGAACAAGCCTTGACAGATGATGCTTATGATGGTTCCACAGAAGATGATGGTGAAGCCTTGGAGAAAGCAATGATACTTCTCTCGCAACACTATCATAAAAAGTTTCAGCGTAGAACTGGATCCAACAATCTCCGTTTCACTTCCGGCTCCAAGAAGTTGAACCTGGTGCTCCATCAAAGCCTTACGTACCAAAATATGAGCCTGTAAAAGTAGTAGAACCGAAAAAGGATGAAAAGAAGGTTATGAACTGCTACAACTATGGAAAGCCCGGGCACCTAGCTAAGGAATGTAGAGTGAAGGTGGTAAAGGATTCAGCTTTCTACAGAAAGAAGATGGAACTGGCTAAGAAGAGATAAAACGGAACTATTCTGCTGGCTGAAGAGGAGTACTGGTTGGATCATTCAGATAACGAGGCTGAGAATGAAGAGACTGCAGCCATGTGCTTCATAGGTGATGACAAGAGCGATGATGAAGAAGATGACACTTCCACTGATGATTCTGAGGTAATTTCTGAGTTTCATGTTAACTTTGTTTCTTCTCAATTGAACGTTATTGTCAATGATTTACATGATTTTCGTTTCAAGTTCATATCTGAAAAGCATGATAATCAAGAAAAGTTTGTTTTGATTGAAAAGTTGAAAATCTCTTTGAAAGATGAAAAGACTATTTTAACTAACACAAAAGAGAAATTTCAAAAACAGTTGGATGATTTAGAAAATTCAAATCAGACTTATCGTGATTCTTTGACTGAAATGACTTCTTCAAATCAAAATCTTTCTGATAAAATAATTGTGTTAGAAAGGAAATTATATAAGAGAGAACAATCTGAGCAAACCAAGGAGTGATGAATCAATAAAGGAAAAGTGGGGACTCGGTTTTGAAAATCCGCATTTTTTAAAACTTGCTAAAATTGAAGTTCCTACTTTATATAAATATGATCATCTTGGCCTTGCAAGATATGCACCTCAGTTTAAATTCTTTTGGACTAGTGAAAAACAAATTTCTGAAGATGAAAATGAGAAAAGAATGAAAAACAAGAGGATGGAAATGCCATTTGTTTATACTTCTGAAAATGCCAAGTATTTTCCTGATCAATCAAATAAATCCAGAAAATCTCAAAATGTTTCAAATGTCAAGTCTTCCAATCAATCTTCATTACCAACTGAATTTGTTAATATATATGCTAATACTAATAAGGAAAATGTATCTCCGGTGTCTTATGATTCTAGGAGATACATTCCCCCATTAGTATTAGAAGGTAAGATAGTTGATCTTGAAGATAAATTGGAAGAACAAAGTCTTCAAACTGATTTAGAAAACAATTTATTTCTTTTTATAATGAAAACAAGTTTTGAAGACAAAATTTCTACTGGATTTTCTAAAGATTCTAAGGAAAATACTCAAGTTCTTAAAAATAGTATGCATTTGCACAACCAGTTGGTTACGCAAACCGACACTTTGCGCAAGCCGTTGATCGCGCAAAGTTCAGTTTGCGCCACCAATGGGATGCGCAAACCTCCTTCTGACTTGTGCATTTTTCAAAATTCTCACTCCAAGGCTAGTTCTTCAATGTCGAATGCTCAGGCTTATTTCTTAGATAAAGTTTCTTCTTCTGATTCAATTATTGATGATTCTTTAACGCTAAATGTTCAATATTATAAAAAGAAGCGTAAAAGACGAAGGTCAAAGATGTCAAGGAAACATGATAGTGTCTTGTCTGAAAATTCTAATTCTTCTGATTTTTCTGTTTCTGATCGAACAGTGAAGAAATCTCCAAAGCTGATATGGAGTGTTAAACAGCAAACGCCAGAATCTGACCTGTTAGGAGATAAATGTGTAGAAAATCTTTGTGATATTGATACATTTGCTTCTTGTAATAAAACCTCAAAATATTCAATTCAGCAAATGATTCACATAGCAAAGAATGTCTCATATGCTTCTTCTTGTTCTGATTCTGATGATTGTGTTTCTTCCTCTATTGATGATTGCATTCTTGATTGCTTGAATAATAAATCTTTGAAAAATAAAAGACACAAATCTAATAAGAAAGGACCCATAAGAATATGGGTACCTAAAACTGTGTAATTTCTGTATGTGTAGCTTAGTCATTTATGGTATCTGGATTCGGGGTGTTCCAAACACATGACGGGCAATAAATCTCTACTTTCAAATTTTAAAGAAAAATGTTGCGGTCGTGTTAAGTTTGGAAACTGTGAGACGGCTCTAATTCTTGGTTATGGTGATCTTGTTCAAGGTAATATAATTGTCAAGAGAGTTAGCTACGTCGAAGGTCTAAGCCACAACTTATTCAGCATCAGACAGTTATGTGTTAAAGATCTTGAAGTTAGCTTCAAATCTAAAAGAGTTGTTGTGAAGAATGATAGTGGCAGAGATCTACTAGTTGGAAAGAAAAGATCCAATCTGTATACTATTGATCTTTCCAAAGTCAACATCCCATCAGACATCTGTCTACTTTCTAAAGCTTCGGTTCATGAAAGTTGGATTTGGCATCGTCGACTAGCTCATCTCAACTTTAAGTATATGGATCGCCTGGTCAAGAATGATTCAGTGAGAGGTCTTCCATTACTTCGTTTTCAGAAAGACCACCTCTGTCAGGATTGTGAGAACGGAAAGATGAAGAAAGCTTCTCACAAGCCAAAGCCTGAACCATGCACTTCAGACATACTTGACTTACTGCATGTTGATTTATACGGACCAATGAAGACAAAGAGTATTGGTAAGAACAGGTATGTATTGGTGGTTGTTGATGATTACTCAAGATATACATGGGTGAAGTTTCTCAAATCCAAAGATGAAACCCCAGACATTCTCATCAACCTCATCAAAACAATTCAGACCAACAAGCAAAAGAAAGTCAAGGTTGTCAGATCAGACAATGGTACTGAATTCAAGAATAGTACTCTTCAAGCTTTTTACGAGGATCAAGGAAGTCAACAACAGTTTTCTGCTGCTAGAACACCGCAACATAATGGAGTTGTTGAACGTCGCAATATAACACTTGTTGAGGCTGCAAGATCTATGCTTGCTTATTCTGGTCTTCCTTTGTCTCATTGGGCTGAAGCTGTTTCAACTGCATGTCATACTCAGAACCGATCAATTCTACATCGTCGATTCAATAAAACACCATATGAGCTGATGAACGGTATCAAACCAAATGTCAAATATTTCAACTCTTTTGGGTGTAAGTGTTACGTTCTGAATGACAGGGATAATCTGAACAAGTTTAGTCCGAAGGCAGATGAGGGTATTTATCTGGGCTATTCTTCTAACTCTGCAGCTTACAGAGTCTTTCTTATCTCAGCAAGAAAAGTGATAGAGAGTGTAAATGTCAAATTTGACGAAGCTGCTGATTTGGTTTCTGGTAAACCAGGCTCAGAACCCGTTCTTACTGAGAATTCAGTTTCTGAACAACTCAGTTCAGAACCTTCGCCACAACCAACAAATCAGGATTCTTCTACTTCCTTGCTTAATCTTTCTGATCTTGATTTTCTGTTTGAAATTTTTTATGATGATGTGCCTAGATCTAACTCTGAAAATGTCTCAAATGTTTTGGATCAGGAAACTGAGAGCACATCTACTCCCAATTCCGCTGCATCTATCTCTGACACTGATGTTGTTCCAGTACCTCTTGTTATTCAAACCAATATTTCTGCATCTGATCCAGCACCATCAGAAACTGAACCTATTCAAGAAGAATCTGTACAAGAACAACCTGTTCAAGAGGAATCAGTTCAGGAAGACGAACAAACTGTTATTATTCAACCAACTCTTCTAGAATCTGATCCAGATGTTGTTGAGCTACCTCCTCCTCCAGTTGAAACTGTTTCTATCTCTTCAACTGACTTAGAAGCTCCTGAACCTCCCTCTCAACAATTAGAAGTGGTTCAAGATGTAATTGATCCTCTCCCTCATACCACAAAATGGAAAAGATCTCATCCAATTCATCAAATTGTTGGAGATCCTCAAGCCAGTGTGTCTACACGTTCCAGGACGGCTACTTCCAACGAATGTATCTTCACTTGCTTTCTAAGCAAGATTGAACCAACCAAAGTTTCTGAAGCGTTGGAGGATCCAGATTGGATTATAGCTATGCAAGAGGAGCTCAATCAATTTGACGCACTGAAAGTTTGGAAACTTGTACCACGGCTGAAAGAAAAAAGCATAATTGGAACAAAGTGGATATTCAAGAACAAGAAAGACAAAGATGGTATCGTTATTCGGAACAAAGCTAGAGTGGTAGCCAAGGGATATCGACAAGAAGAAGGAATTGACTACGATGAAACTTTCGTGCCAGTTGCAAGATTAGAAGCTATCTGCAGGTTTCTTGCCTTTGCTGCTTATCTCAACTTTATCGTGTATCAGATGGATGTTAAGACAACCTTCCTCAACGGGAAATTGAAAGAAGAAGTCTATGTATCTCAACCATAGGGGTTTATTGATAAAGACCGTCCTGATCACGTATACTTTTTCGATCAAGCATTGTATGGCCTGAAACAAGCACCAAGGGCGTGGTATGATGAGTTGTCAGCCTTCTTGATCAAATCTGGCTTCACCAAAGGATCCATCGATACCACTCTTTTCATTTATAGATCAAACTTGGATATCTGCTTAGTTCAAATATATGTAGATGATATTATTTTTGGTGCGACTAATAAATCTTTGTGTACTTGGTTTTCTGATCTTATGACTTCTAGATTTCAGATGAGCATGATGGGAGAAATCAAATTCTTCCTCGGCTTACAAGTGAAGCAGCTTCCAAATGGCATTTTTATCAACCAGTCGAAGTACGTGTTTGACATATTGAAGAAATTCAAGATGGACAAGTCGTCTTCAATTGGTACGCCTATGGCACATGGAGCCAAAATCGGACTTGATCCACATGGAAAAGTTGTGGATCAAAAGACATATAGAGGGATGATCGGATCACTGATGTATCTAACTGCCAGTCGCCCGGACATAATGTTCTCTACATACTTGTGTGCCAGATTCCAAGCCAAGCCTAAAGAATCTCATCTATTACCAGTCAAACGCATTTTTAGATATATTAAAGGAACTCCTTATTTAGGTTTATGGTATCCTAAGAGTTCTGACTATAAGTTGATTGCTTATTCTGATGCAGATTTTGGTGGTAATCAATTGGACCGGAAGAGTACTTCAGGTCACCTTCAATTTTTGGGTGACAGACTGATAAGTTGGGCGTCGAAAAAGCAAAATTGCGTGTCTATACAACAGCCGAAGCTGAATACGTCGCTGTAGCTAGTTGCTGTGCTAAAGTGCTTTGGATGAAAACGCAACTTCGCGATTACGGGATGCTATACAAGACAGTGCCAATCTATTGTGACAGCAAATCCGCGATCGCGATATCCAGTCAATCCGGTCCAGCACACTAAGACCAAGCACATAGATATGCGGTATCATTTCATAAAGCATCATGTCGAAGAAGGTACTATTGAATTATATTTTGTACCAACTGAATATCAACTTGCTGATATCTTTACAAAAGCTTTAGATGAAAAACGTTTTAATTTTCTACTTTCAAAACTTGACATGTTAAATTTAAAAGTTTAAATCTTTACAAATTTTATTCTATAAAGTAGAATTTTATAGATTTCTTTCTTTTGAATAAAATGTATGTCTAGGATCTTTTACAAGTTATTTGTTTATATTAAAGTTTTATATGTTCAACTTTCAAGTCTTTCAAAAATTGAAAAGTCAGCAACATGTTTGTAGCTTTTGATACTGCTTTAAAGATATGTGAGTCGGAATTTTTATAGTTTACTTTGCTTAGACTACCTAAATAATAAAGAATTATAGATCGGAACGAAAATATGGGCTAAGCACTTAGATGTTGACCTGAGTGATTGAGATGAATTATAATTTCATAAAATACAGAAATCTCTGAGTTTAAAAGTTTGTACCTGTGACCTTTCTGGTTTGGGAAAGTAAGTTCCGTGGGATGCTTGTCATCTGGTCCCCTAAGGTCATTTGGTCTGGGAGTGATCGAACCCAAATCCTTCTATAGAACCAGATCGAAAGTCATGTTCTACTTGTATGAATGGGTTTAGAATGTGTCCATGTAGCCTTTCTGATCTTGGAAAGTAAGTTCCAAGGGGTGCTTGACACCTCGTCCCTTAAGGCCATCTGGTCTGGGAGCGGCTGACCCAAATCCTGCAATAGGGTCAGATAGAAAGTTACGTTTACGGCATGTTCTTTACTTACCGAACTTTTTGATTAAAAGTTGCCAAAGTGCACACGCTTAAAAGATGCCAAAGAGCACACTCATGTGAAGATACCAATGTACACAATGCTAAAAGATACCAATGAGCACACATCTCATGATACTTTGTGATATATGTTTGAGTTGCGATAAACCTGTAAATTTGTGAAAATCTTAATTTTTGATGGCTTAGTGTCAGTACATGCAAAGTTCTCTATAATATTTTTAGAATTTCATTTTTCTTGAAGTTAATCGAAGTTCGCATGCAAGCACACTGAATAGATAGTTGGAAGTTTTTGAAACTGAACATGTCTTAACTTGATATGCAATGAAACATGTTCTTGTATCCAACAACATACGCTTGATTTCAACTGATTGATAAATCTATGAAATTTTACTGAGTAGACTTTAATTTGTTTAGTGTTTAAAATTTTATATGTTCAGTTGTTTCAAAATTTATATTCAGTATCATTTTCTTTTTAATCTGATGTCTTAATGTTTGTGTATCATATTTTTGTCAAATCTGGTCTGTGCAATTTTCGAGGGGGAGAGAACATCTAACTGCCAATTTGAACAACAGTCTGTTTTTGAGGGGGAGTGAAAATAGCTGATAAATTACTTCACGTGTTGATAAGAAATTTTTCAGGTAAGTATTTTCTGAAATTTCTATACAAATGCTGATCTGATTTGATAAATTATGTGCATTTGAAATTTCTTTGGTATGTTTTTAATTTTAGTTTAGTTTTAGTCTTCTTGGTTTAAATAGTGTTTTCTCTTTCATTTTTCATTTCCCGCTTGCTTTGTTTTCTCTCTGACTTTCGAACTTCATTCACTCTGTTGAACTTTCATTGTGCCGACCTCTAATCTGATTCCTTTCAGATTTTGATTCTTGGTAATCAGGTATGTTTTCGATTTTCTATTGCATTCGATTCTTGGTATAAGTTGTATTGTGTATTGTATTCTTAATTGATTTCGATCTGTTCATCTAATTTTCGCATATCTTCGAACTGTTCATCTTCTCAGATTTCAAATTTGTTGTTTGTTGCTTGATTCGATTGTTGGGTTTGTTTTAGTCCTTTATTTCGAACCTCAGGTCTATAAATGTCTTCTAAAACCCATACTGATCCCATGATCTAAGACGATAATGTCATTCTCGATGATCCGTCTGATCAAGCTTCACACGAGACGCCAATGCCGTCTGTTCCTTCAGTAGGAGCCAATCTGTCAGCATCACGCCGAACACCGAATGATGTATTTCCCATTATGTTGTACATTCTGCCATACAAGCCGAACAATTACTTTGTGGATTTTGACAGAATCAAGATACATCCGGTGATTCGTACGATTCTCAGAGGACATCCACTTGCACAGGCTCTTACATCTTGCGCAGAAGTTCCTGAAGTCTATATTCAACAGGCATGGCACACGATATCAAAGAATGTGCTCGTTCGACCTCATCGCTTTGATCTTTAGATTGATCAGTTCGATTCATTTCTTTCATACAAGCGTCTACGTCTCATTCTGGAGCTTCCTGAGCCCAACACCAGACCAGGCAGAACTTCTTATGACAACTTTCCTTCTGAAGAAGATGTTCTTGAAGGAATTCGAAATCTTGGGTATACTGGCAGATTGAACAGAGTTAGTGATTTTGACAAGTCACATCTTCCTCCAGTTTGGTATGCTCTCTTCTTTGTTCTCATCAGGTGTCTTACGGCAAAGCATTCTGGAACGGACAACGCAAGTCTACTTTATCTCCGGTTGTTCCATGCAGTCATCTATGACTTGCATGTCGACTATACATATATATTCTGGACTGAACTCTCGGAGAGGGTACAAGACAAGCTTACAAACAAGAAGCGCAAGGTCATTCCATTTATCAGATTCTTGAAGCTGATCATTCGAAGTGTGCTCAGAAGCAATTCAGCTATTCCACGCAGATTATCTTGGCCACAGGTTCCAGATACAGAGATGACGTACATTCAGAAGCTGAAGTGGTCTTTCAACTATTCCTTGCCTATTCCTTCCAATCTTATTATGACGTATGCGGATCCATCTGATCCAAGTATCATTGAATATTGTCTGGACAATGATATCTTTCTGGAAGTTGATCAAGCTGATCCGTCACATCCTGAACAAGAAATTGAAGTTTCCGAACAAGAAGTTGAAGTTTCCAAACAAGAAGTTAACGTTTCTATTGCTAATCAACAAATAGATGTTGTCCTTGCTACTATTCATACTGAATCTGCTGCTTCTGTCCATGATACTTCTGATCCTGCTGTTGATGCTTCTGCTGGTGATGGTGATAGAGATGCCGATACTGGTGATGATTTTGCTAGAGATGAAGATGGGGATGATGATGATTCTGATGGTGATGATGTTGATAATGCTGATCAACCGAGACTTCGGGTTTATGAAAGAAAATTCAGAGAACCAGAAGTGGTTGTTCAAGAAGATGTTGAGTCTGAAGAAGAGTCTGTTCCGATTAACGCTGCAGTTGCCAATATTCATGTTGATGAACATGACTTAGCATTTGTCAATGCTTCAACTTCTCATCAGGTTCAAGATACAACAATTTCTCCTACTTCTAGTGTCGAGACTTCTTCAGTCGAGGTACGAGATACAACGGCTAAATTTTCTACTTTGAATGAGTTAATTCAAAAGATGAATGAGCAGTTTGAAGAGCACAAGAATGCGGAAATTCAGAAATTACGTGCTTTCTTCAAGGGTAAAATGCCAGAAAATTGATACATCTTCAATCCCTGCAGTGATTCCTTTCAGACGCCCATCTGGGGTTGTTATTAGAGATCCGTCTTCTGCTGTTCAAACATCTTCTCCTGCAATCATGTCTTTTCCTCTACCTCCACCGTTCACGCAATCTGTTGGTGTGTCTTCTTCAGTTCCTCCTGTATCGACTTCAAGTACTCAAGTATCCGATCTGCCGATATCCGAGTTATCAGATATGTTATACGCTCGACTTCTGTCTATGTCGTCGCCTGCTCAACAAGACAAAGACTTGCTTTCTCTTTTACGGACTTTTCAACCCACTCCAACTCCGACTGCGATTCCAGCTTCTACGTCTACTTCTGCTCCTGACATAGTCTCTGCATTATACGAAGAATTCACTTCTTTTCGGACTGAAGCTCGGACGAATTTCTTGGAGATCAAGGAAGGCATTTCTCTATTGACTCAAGCTTTTACATCTCTTTCTGACCTCTTTGATCATCATGAACAAAATTGCAGAACTGAAGCCAGTCCGTCTCTTAAACGTCGACAAGACCAGGATGATCCCGATCCTCAAGGTCATGAGGGGGAGATGCATAAGAGACAGAGGATGGAGGGTTCGTCTACTAGAGAGGATCAGTCACAAGAAGAGGCGGCTAGTACAGAAAAGAATGCCGACAATGTTCAAAATTGTAGTATTCAAGATCTAGTGAATGTTATGATTGAGAATGTTGATTTGTCTTCAATGTCAAAAGTACTGAATATTTCTGAACAAATTGTAGAAAATAATATGCAGATTGTTGTGTATGTTGATCCAGATTCTGCTACAACGGTAAATGAGTTAGATAATCCAGAAGCTGCAAATGACATGAGATCATTCTTTGCAAACTTCATAGAGATAAATTCAGATGATGATGATGACACAAGATTTGAGAAGATTTGCCAAGTCAAAGAAGAGGATTGTGATGACATAGTCATTATCTCTGATACTGAAGATGATTCTGTGTTTATGGATGCTAAGGATGAAGAGATTACTGATATGTTGTACAGAGATCTTCCTTCTCAAGAAGAGGTTCCTGAATTTACTCAAGGTACTGAAGCCTCTCAAGTTCCTGAATCTGCTCCAATTACTTCTTCTCCTGTTGCTAGGACAAATCCGACTACCACTGCTCCTCAAAGCTCATTTGAAGTTGGTCAGTCGTCAAGAGCACAAGCTGATGTTCCTTCATCTGAACCTGTGATTCCTCCAACAATTCTAGAGGAAGGACCAACTTTGACCAGGCAGGAGAGCCAAAGAAGTCTTCATCAAAGATATATGGCTTCAAGGCAAAGATCAGCTTTTCTAGAAGACACTCAGAGAAATATTTTCGTTTCTAGAAAAAGGCCGATCAACATTTATGCTATCCTTGGTGTTGAAAAGGAGGCAGAGGCATATCAATATGAATACTTGATGCTCATCAAGTGCCAGCGTCGTAGAAACTGTTAAGTCTGATTTTATAGTAATCATTGTATTTATAGGTCTTGGTCAAATACTGTGTCTGATACCGTATTATGTGTTGTATTGACCAAGGGTATTTAAGTCCCTATGGTCTTGTGTCTTTGTAAGATTTCATGCAAACTTTCAATATTCAATTACTTTGCGCTTCCAAGTCTCTCTCTCTACTTTCTCTCTCTAGGATTCATTGATCTTGGACTCACAGAAACAATAACGTTTCTTCTCCACATCTGATTGTCCGATTTATCAGCATCACAATAAACAAGTTAGTTAATATCCGGTATCCGAAATTCATAGTGGAAAGAAGAGATTGCAACCGATATACCTTCTCAGAGGCAGTTTTTTCAGATCTTTCTATTGATGATATTGAGTTTTTATATGATCATTTCAGGAATCTTTATCATAGAACTCAGGATGTTTTGTCAGGCACTGTTTGTTATCAAGAGATTCATTCGACGACAAATCAGACTCTTTAGAGTGTTTGATTTTCAGATGGCTGTTGAAAGCTTTCAGCCAGTTGTAAATCTTCAAAGACCCAATCGAAGCTTGCCAGACTTAGATTCTTATCCTTTATTCACCATAATTCAAGATCCATATGGAGTTGTCTACAAGAATGGCTCAAGTCAAAAATGTTTTCTCATATTTGAAGAAATTAGTCATTACTCAGATGGAACTTTGAAGGTCATCAAACTTCAGTTGGAACAACGTCTGAAAGAAGCTCAAAGAAGATTTTTGGAAACAAGAAGTAAAGCTTTTGTGGTTGATAATGACGAGATTGGACTTCTCAAGAGGACATTGAATACAATTCATGAGAGATTGAACCTCCGCTCAACTCTAAGACGACTGGAAGTTTTAGTTGGATTGAATAGACTCCGTCAAAGAGAAGAGCGTCAATGATTCTCCAAAGTCGCTTAGTCAGTCAATGCTGATTCAGAAGATTATTTTTGAAGACCACTACGCCAATGATTACTAAGGGGGAGATTGTTAAGTCTGTTTTTGTAGTAATCATTGTATTTATTTTCCTTGTCTATACTGTGCTTAGAGTGCTTATCTGTGTTGTTAAGGCTAGGGGTATTTAAGTCCCCTTCGGCCTTTGTTTTTGTAACTTTGGAACATACTTTGAATATCAGTTTACACATTTGGCACTCTATCTTTCTCTCTCTACTTTCTCTCTCTAGAGATTTAGTGATTCTTGGACTTTCATCCTCCAATTGATCTAGATAATGAGCCGTCAATTCATGAATGTATTTATCTGAATCTTTTCAAATTCAAACAAATTGAAATGATAACGCTGAATCAACAAATGAAACAGTTAGAAATGCCTATCAGTAACACAAAGTTACTGTGTACAATGAATGTACAATTTAAGGAGCTAGTTTGATGTTGAATCATTGAAAAACACAAATTATTTTCTATGAATGTTCTGACAGAAAAACGAATTTTATGTGTGCTCGTGCTTGTGTATGAAAGAATTAAGCACAATGATTGTGTTTCATAAGGCTCAAAATATGTAAACCATTGAGACAACAATGATTATACATAGACTCAATTGTGCATGATGAAAGGTCGAAGGTGGGGAAACATTCCTTCTATTTCAATATCAGTATCTATGAGTTTAATTGAGATCAATGATTGGTTTGCAATTGATATCAATTATTGGTTTGATTTAGAGAAGAACAAGAGATTAAGGGTATAAATCAGTAGATTATTGAACAAGAAAATAAAACTACTCTAATAGAACAAGAACAGATGCGGCTACATTGTGAAGGTTTGGAATTGCTCAAATGAAAAGTTAACCTAAAACTATTACACATGATTCCTATTTATACTCCCATAACCCTTATACACAATGTAAGCCAAAAACCCAATACAAGGCCCATTACAATCTATTGATTACTTTATAAAACTTCTAAAATAGAACATAAAATATGTTCTAACATTCTTCCCCTAAGTTTTGTAAAGTAATCATTCTCTGATCATCTCCAGCTTCAACTCTTCTCCCCCTTGATTTCTTTAGAAAACTTAGTGCTGCATAAACTTCAAAGCATCCTTAAGATCCCCCATAGAATGTAGCTCTTATCCTCGAAGTATCAACTGAAATATCAGATCTGATGTAGACAATAACCTCGACTGAGTGTATATAAAGACAACTTTTTCCTCTAGTAAATCCAACACATTCCTTAACGCACACAAGAATGATATGTGTGGATTATGGAGTGACACCCAAGTACATCTTCAGTATATAACATCTGATCTGTCTGTGAACCATGAGTTGAAATAAGAATTCAGCTTAAGAACTTCATCTGATAAGCATACGGGCGGTAGCATCCGGTAGCAACACTACAATGCAAGGGTAGAAGGCAAGCAATGTTCAACAACTGATGAAAGGTACTCATTTTCTGACTGGTTTCCAGAATACTGAGTCATCAAACCCGGAAATCCTTTCTTCACAAATCAGTTGGATGATTATCGGCTCTCAGGATTCCGAATCACAACCAAAGTGTATAACAGTGATTGCAGTCTCTCACACTACTGAGTGATCAAGTCAGAAGAATGATAAAGTGCTCTCAACGGTCTAACAACTGAAGAAGCTTTCCAGACTAATGATTGCAGATGCTCAGGCATCTAACTCAATCCAAGAAGAGACCAAATCATCAAATCTAGAATATGAAAAACTTTGTAGATCATGAGCACTCTTGAAATATAGATCAGTTGCTAAGGATATGTGACCAACCAGCTGTCACATATGCATTCTGCATAAAAAGCTCAGGAGCAGGGCTAACTTGTATCAAATAGGGTTCAGAACAGTCAGAATCTCCAAAAACATCATCAACTTTCGGAACCAACTAAAATTCCCAGATCCCTATTGACAATGAAAGCATAATTCGCAAGATGCATTAAGCTATACCACAATTCGCAGAGGCTTGCCTTGCGAGTTCTTCAACATTCGCAACCCTCATGATTGCGAATCCTCACCTTTCGCAGTCCTTATCATCACGAAACTTCAGAATTCGCAACATACCAGCCTGCGAATCCTTACCTTAAAACATTTTTCAAGATTTTGGAAGCCACTTTTCGCAACCTACTACCTGCGAAACTTAGACATTAAGCAACTAGTGGCCTGCGAATTCCTTTATAATTCGCACACAACATGTGCACAGTGACCTGCCAATCCTTTGACTTTTGCAATATGGTCACTTGCGAATTCCATACTTGTAAATTTTGTTGTGTCCAAAATGTTCTGCGAATTCTTCTCTCTACGAATTCTTTACTCTGCGAAACCTTCAATACTTGTGAGTTCTTCACAAATCCTGCGAATCCTGTAGATCTCGAACTTTTTTTCTGATTTTATTCAATTCAACCTTCAATTCTTCGATTCTTGATTTGATACTTTATCCACAGGTTCAAAATATGCTAATAAGCACATTTGTAGTTGAATACTTTGTCTGATTTTGACTCTAAGCCACCATTCGATTTCAACCATAGTAAACAAAAAAAATTCGAACATAAAGAACTCAAAATCTTTATGTGTTAAAGATTTGGAGATTGTACGAGTTTATGTTACGAAATTTTTCTTTATATCTTTGATTAAAACTCATTCTTCATCTTTATTGTTTTTCACATTGTTTATACATTGTTGGGCCTTATGCCAAGTTATAATTCATGGATTTTTCTCTAGAATGATTTGCAATATGTTGTTATTAGACGATAAGAAAACGATTTTTAGAGTAATCATTCTACTTGTATTGAAGGTGCCACATAAGAGATCAAGGCAGGAGGCAGATAAAGACAATATAGCTAAGAAGATGCTTAGGTTGGAGGAAGAAAAACAGCAACCAGAGACTATGGCCGAAGAAACGAGATCAAGGCAAAAAGTAGATAATGGCACTATGGCTAAGAAGGTATCGCCAGGTTTCTATATGCATCTTATCCTTTTGTTTGTGTGAAGACAATATTGATAGTTCTAATTTTTTTAATGTATGTGTATTGTTTTGTATATTATGTCCCAAGGCTCTCTCCTCATGCCCGGATCAACTCTCGCATAAACCTTCTCCATTCAATAACTTGAAGTGTTTGAGGCAAAATGACCGTATAACAAGAATGCCCACTAAAGTCAGAAACTACTTGCATGAGAGCTCTCCAAGTACCACTTTTCTCATGGATTTACCTCAGGTATTGACATGATTGTCTGATTTATGTATTTGACATCATATTCTTATTCATCACTTCTTTAGGACTTGAGGCGGTTTATTTAGTAGTGAAGTTAGTGATGTTAATGGTGCATCTCTTAGGTGCCGTTTGTTTTTTAAGAGGTCTAAAGTCTAAAGTCTAAAGTCTTATTTTACTTATGATTAATAAGAGATGGTGTGTAAAAAAGTCTGAACGATTCAGACTTAAGAGCCATTAAGAGGTTTTTTAAAAAAAGAAACAACCCCCCTTAGTATAAATAAATTGAATTAAATATCTAAAAGCTTAACGAATAGTTATAGTTTGGGTCGACAATAGTATATGATATATAGGGGTGTAAATGAGACGAGACAACTCGCAAGCTACTTGAGAATGACTCGGTCAACACTCGATTCGAATAAGCTCGACTCGACATACTAACGAGTCGAGTCGAGCGATCTGATACTCGACTCGATAAGCTCGTGAGATACTCGAATATATATTATATATAATTAATTTATGTTACAATTTATAAAGTATAATGTAAAAAACTTAATAATAATTATTTTAATACAATACATTAATGTTAAGCAAACCGTTCGGCAGGATTATAGGGGTGTAAATGATGCGAGTCGAGCTCGAGTATACTCAACTCGACTCGTTAGTATATCGAGTCGAGCTCAAGTTCGAGTCGAGCCTATTCGAGTCGAGTGTTGACCGAGTCGACCTCAACTGAGTCGATCTCGAGTAGCTCGCGAGTTGTCTTTTCTCATTTACACCCCTACATAGGCTCAAGCCCTTAGGCTCAAGCCATTTAACAAAGGCAAAAGATGTAAAACAAGGGAGGAGAAAGGTCTATATATAGTGGAGTTCAAAGTATTGGGTTCTATATTCCGCCAATGTGGGATGGATTAGACACACCATCAAGAGTTTACCCATGTCTTTTACACCATCATTTACCAAAAAAAGATAAAAAAACTTGAGTTTATTATTATTATTATTATCAATTAAATTAAAATAATATTACTAATTATTATTATTATTTTGCTTATCGAGTATCTCACGAGCTTATCGAGTCGAGTATCAGGTCGCTCGACTCGACTCGTTAGCATATCAGTCGACCTCGAGTTCGAGTCGAGCCTATTCGAGTCGAATGTTGACCGAGTTTTGACCGAGTCGATCTCGAGTAGCTCACGAGTTGTCTCGCCTCATTTACACCCATAGGCAGGAAGTTCGTTTATGTTTAGCGAACCGTTCGGTAGGAAGTTCGTTTATGTTCGTTTATTTCATAAACGAACGAACATGAACAATTTTTTTTGTTCGTTTAGTTAAATGAACGAATAAACAAATGTCTCGTTCGTTCGTTCATTTATGTTCGTTTACTTACTTACGTTCGTTTATGTTCGTTAAATGTTTCATTTATTTAATGATATTATGGTAATAATTAAATACTTAAGAATTTAACATTTGAATAAAAATTGTAATTAATTAGAATTAATATAAATTTAATATTAAAAAAAAGGAATAAAAACAGATCAACTTAATTTATCCGCACACCTTTATTTATATAGTGGCTTCTCTTCTTTTGTCCCACATCGAACCTAAAAGCAACTTTCTCTTGAGTTTTCTATATATAACACCACCTATGCCTTTTAGTAACTCCACACTGAGCCATTGGCTTTTCCAAGTTGGTTTGAGCCTTTTGGCTTGAACCCATTGATAGAGTTATTGTTGTAGCACCTCATTTTAGCGGTGCTATTTAAGTTTGTTCGTTTAAGTTCTTTTTGTATCTTAACGAACGAACAAACATTATCTTGAGCTAATGGCTTGAGCTAGTGAAAGGGCTTGTTTAATTAAAAAACCACTTTCCTTTTTTTAAGTTTGTATATGTTTGTTTTTAGTTTTAATTTGACAAACATAAACAAACACGAACATAATTCGATCTCAAGTTCAAGCTTTGTTTCGAGCTTGAAACGAGCTTGAAACGAGCTCGAGCTTGGGAATGGGTTATCGAGCTCGAGCTTGGATTTTCACTACTCACGAGCTTTCGAGTCGAGTTCGAGCTTGAGAATTTTATTTCGAGTTCGAGTCGAGTTCACTGATACTTAAGCTCGACTCTCATCATTGATATAGATGTATTTTTTGTTAAATAGATCAACCATGGTATTCTAATCTATATTAAACATAAGGCACACATTGAGCATGTAAAATGGGAATTTCATCTTTATATCTTTCTTTGATCAAAACTCATTCTTTAAGAAAATGCATTGTCTTTTTTGTCTCTGTTGTTTTTCACATTACTTTATACTTTGTTGGGCCTTTTGCCAAGTTATAATTCATGAACTTCTATTTAGAGTGAATAGTAATGCATTGGTATTAGACGATAATAGTATAATTTTTTGAGTAATCAATCTACTTGTATTCAATGTGCCACAGAAGAGAACAAGGCAGGATAAGGGCACTATGGCTAAGAAGTTGGAGGAGGAAAAACAACCACCGGAGACTATTGCCGAAGAAAAGAGATCAAGGCCAGAGGTAGATAGGGGCCAATGATAAAGAAGGTGGCCAAGTTTTTATATGCATCTTATCCTTTTCTATATCTATGTAGACAATATTTATAGTTTCTATTTACTTATGTATGTGTCTTTGTTTGTATATTATGTCCCAAGGCTCTTCCCTCGTACCTGGATCAACTCTTGCATGAACCTTCTCCATTCAATCAACTCTCTCATGAATCTTCTCCATTTAATAACGGGATGTGTTTGAAGCAAAAGGACTGCTCACCAAGAATGCCCCCTCAAATCAGAAACTACTTGCTTGAGAGCTCTCTAACTGCCACTTTCATCAATGATTTACCTCAGGTATTGACATGACTTTATGACCTTTGTATGTGACATCATATTCTTATTCGTGGCAGTTTATTTTGTAGTGAAGTTATATAATTTAATAATGGTGTACCTGCGAAGTAATTAAATTGAATTAAATATCTAAAAGTCAACGACTAATTCTAGTTTGGGACGACGATAGCATATGTTGTAGATGTAATTTATGTTAAATAGATGAACCATGATATCCCAATCTATGATAAACAAAAGGCAAGGTACACATTGAGCCTCTATCCAATGGGAAAAGAAAAATGGATGTTAAGAAATTATGTGTTATTAAACTTGCAAAGATTAGTTGATTGTATGAGTTTATGATAGGAATTTGTTCTTTATATCTTTGATCAAAATTCATTCTTGAAGAAAATGCATTATCTTCATTTCATTTGTTTTTCACATTGCATATACATTGTAGGGTCTTGTGCCAAGTTATAATTCATGGAATTTTCTTTTAGAGCGATTTGCAATGCATTGGTATTAGAAGATAAGAATACACTTTTTTGGGTAATCAATCTACTTGTTGTATTGAAGGTGTCGCCGAAGAGATCAAAGCAAGAGGTAGATAAGGGCACTATGGCTAAGAAGTTGGCCATGCTGGAGGAAGAGAAACAACAAACAGAGACTATGGCTGAAGAGAAGAGAATGTTGGAGGAAAAAATACAGATGCAAGATGAAACTATTGCGCAACAGAAGGCGATGATGGAGGCAATGAAGTTGCAGTATGAGAAGAGAACGTTGGAGGACAAAATAGAGATGCAAGATAAAGTTATAGCACAACAAAAGTCGATGCTGGAGGCAATGAAGTTGCAGCATGAGAATGGAATGTTAGAGGAAAAAATACAGATGCAAGACTTAATTATTGTAGAACAGAAGTCGATGTTGGAGTTAATGAAGTTGCAACATGAGAAAAAAATGCTTGTGGCAAAAATAAAAACGCAAGATGATATAATTGCACAAAAAAAGGATATGTTGGAGGCAATGAGGTTGCACCGTTACTGAGATTGAATCGGAGATGGGTAACATTGACAGTTAATCGGATGTTTGTGCCATTGCTCTTCCTGTGATTGCCATCACAATCTTCAGCTAATGTAAGCCTTCTGTTTACCTTGTATTCCTGACTATGATCCAACTTTTAATATTGTGATAAAAGATGGGCACAAAATATTTGCAGCAAAATTTTTGGGATGATTTCTTGAAAACCACAAATATTTAACAAACTTACAAACTAGTTTTTTATGAGTTGTTTTATATGTGAAACAACATTTGTGAAACATGTAGTGTTAGCGATGTCTCAAAATATGTGTAGCAATATGAATCATAGTTTTAAAATCAAGCTCAGTGAATGAATTAGGATTGGTTTTCACGGGTTTATACCATATTCAGGTACATCTCGATCTTTTTGTACGTCCCGATATTTTTGTAGGTCCTGTTAAACATGTATTAACAGTATATATTGATTGCACATTTAACAAATGAATCAAACTATAAACTATACCATATATTATGTTAAAAGTCTTACAAATTAAAATAAGAGCAAATTATACTTTTGGTCCTTGTGGTTGTCATCCACTATCAATTCTATTCCCTCTTCCAAACTAATTATAGTTTTTGTCACTGTGGTAGCCATTTTGCTTCACTTTTGGTCCATCAGACACTTCTGTTAAAAGTTTGTTAACTACAGGAGTATTTTGGTCTTTTATGTATTTCTTTAAATTTCAGTTAAAAATAAATAAATATAATATTATTATATTCAATTGCAAAATCTATGATTCTAACAAACTTTGCAAACTAATCTACACCATCCATTTTAATGATCTACAGTTATCCTTACATCAGTGGCATAGATAGTAAATAACGTACATTTCTGAAATAAATTTCAGTACTAATTGAGCGTGCACAGGGGTAATATTGGAATAAAAAACCCATTTGAGTGTGTTTGAATTTCTCCCAAATAATCCGAGAATCATATCTTGCTCTCTGAGAAGAGAGGTAGTTTCCGATTGATTATACATTTTTCAATTTGGGAGAAAGACACCCATTATTCACACTCATGAATCCACGGAAGAGGTTTGATGCAATCCATTCTATAATACATATTCCGACAATTAATCTTCTTCATATTAGGGTTTTTCTCCTCTCCACGCAGTTCGTAAACCTAGTTAACGAAACATGTTGAAGACAAGCTTATCGAACTTTAGATTAACACACTGCAGACAACCTAGTGTTGCTCGACGAAGAAGATGGCAACGATTCACTGATCGGGATACCAATTTCAGATGGCATAAGTAAATCACGTCAAAGAGGAACAAGAAGGGATCATGAAATTGCGAATGTGACAGGAGGTATATCTAAATTTTAGTGATACGTTGAGTTAGAAATCGATTTCTTTCATGTCCAAATTTTAGGGTTACGACACTGAAATGTTGGTGAAGAAAACAGAAGGAAAAATCAATTTTTGTAGATCATAGATAAAGTATTCATATTTGGGTTTATATTTGAATCTTTTGTGTTATTAGTGAATCATTTTTGTTACTGATTCATCCACCTATACTCGTATTCGTGAATCAATTACGATATTTTTGAATCAATGATGATATTTGTGACTCCCGTATGGTATTTATGATTGGTAAAAAAAAAGTTGTTGTGGTCTTCATGAATCAGTGATGTTATTCTTACTCCTGTATGATATACATGAATGGTAAAAAAAGAAAAAGAAATTGTAGTGTTCTTCATGAATCAATGATGTTATTCTTGACTCTCGTATCATATTCATGAATGGCAAAAAAAAGAAGTTGTAGGTGGTCCTCATGAATGATAATCAAGTAATCAACAATGAGTCGAACAAGATGTAACAATGACTTTGCAACCATGAATCCCATATTGATTCCGATACATTAACATACAACAATCGCCAAAATTTTATTAGAATTAACACATGCAAAAAAAACTTCATGTACCATCTTCTTCGCAAAACTCCGACGATGAATTACATATAGTTTTCCCGTTCTCTTGTTGAGCCGTCGAGAACCCATAACCGTCTTCATCGTATGCTACTGAAACACCATCCAAAACTTTTCCGTTCGATGACACAACAACATCATTAACGGAAATCTCATTCGTGGAGTAAAATTCTTTCATATGTAAATTGAAAAGATGAAAAATTCTTGAAACTATAAAGAAAATCAATAAATTAAAAAAAATTATGGAGGGGATATACACGATTTAACATTAACCGTTGTGGAGAAGCATAAACATAGAAAAAATCCCTACAAATCAGTAGTTTAATAAATTAAAATTAATATAAAATATTAAATACACAATGACATCACTGCCCTTGGAAGATTATTTCAAAAATTAATATTAAACTCATCAACTAATCAAAATGGACGGTTCAGATTAGTTTGCAAAGTTTGTTAGAATTATCGGGTTTGCAATTGAAGGGTTAGATTTCGGTGAGAAGTTGAGTTAATGGTGAGAAGTGTGAGAAGTGGTTATCGACCGTTGGATGAGAAATGGACGCATATTAGGATGAGATGCACGTAGATAAAATGGACCAAGATGCACCAGATCAATTCTCTTCTAAACTGCAATTCATGGGAGGGCTTGAGATTAAAAGAGATCAACGGTTCAGATCCACTTCTCACCGTTAACTCAACTTCTCACATGATCATTCGCTTGCAATTGAAACGTGTCCTATATATATATATATATGTATATATATGACAATCATTTGGAAACTTTCATTTCTATGCAATCCTTACAAACTAATCCAAGTCGTCCATCTTGGATGAGTAATTTTTTTTAATTACGAAGGGTATTTTTGTAATATATTTTTAGTTTTCTTTTTGGTTTCTTTATTGTTACCATTGAATAGGAGGCGGTTATTTTGAGATATGCATTTAATATGTTTAAAAAAATGGTAATGATTGCTTTATGATTGATTTTACTTTTTGGTTTTTCAGTTATCGTCTTCATAGTTAGGGAAATTGGCTCAAATAGCCTAATCACATTTGTAATTTCACCTACTACTAGCTATTCTTCCCTGATTTTTGCAAAAATAGCCCCAGGTCCACATCCCCAATTGCGGACCTAGGTCCACCTCTACAAATGCGGACCTAGGGGACACGTGGCATCATCTGCTTCGCTCATTGACACATGGCATAATCCAACTTGGCAGGTACACCACCGCAATTGCGGACCTAGGTCCACATCCACAATTGCGGACCTAGGTAACACGTGGACCCGTTGCGGACCTGCCACAATCCGTGTTTTTCTTTGTCTTTTTTGGAGGTATTGCAGATTGAGGATATATGGATTGCGGACCTAGGGCTATTTTTGCAAAAATCAGGAAAGAATGGCTAGAAGGTGAAATTACAAATGTGATTAGGCTATTTGAGCCAATTTCCCTCATAGTTATCCTTTGTAGCACAATTCTTGGTGAATATTTTTTCGTGAGTTTTTGTTTTCCCTTTAATGGCTAATGAAATAGCAGTTTCTGGTATGGGTGGTGAAGTTTATGGGAGCAATATGTTATCAGAGTTTATTCCGTCCGACAATAACAATTCCGATTCGATTTTAGATGATTTTCTAGTTGACAAATATGTAGGAGTGAGAGATGTGGAAGCCCCTTTGGTGATTTTCCTACTTTGATCGGGAATCATGGTTAGAAATTTTTTTTTGGTTTAGTTTTTCGATTTTTTTTTTGTATTTGTATGAATTCATATATTCTTATTGTTTAGGTTGTTTAGTTTTTTTATTGCTTGTTACGTATATAAGTTGTTATGGTTCTTGGTTTTAGGTTGGTGTGTTGCTGTTATAGGTTTCGTTTTGTCGATGTTGAGAAGAGGATTTGTCTTGGTTACAAAGGTTTTTTTTGTATCCTTTTGTAATGTTTCATATTGTTAAGTCCCTGAGATCAAGATTGATTGAATGATTAACAATTGACAAGAGATTAGGGATAGAAATCTGTAGTTTTATTCAACAAACAAATCTACACTACAAAGAGAGCAATTCGTATGATGTCTACATTGTTGGAAATGAAACTTAACTACAAACGAACTAAACGGACTCCTTATATACCCAACATCCCTTGTATACATTAAGTCCAAACCCATTACAAGGCCCAATACACAATACATGTAGATTACTTTACTAAACTTCTAAAATAGAACATATTTATGTTCTAACATTCTCCCCCTAAGTTTTGTAAAGTAATCATTATCTTTTCAGCTCTAGCTTCAGCTCCTCTCCCCCTTGATTTCTTTATAAAACTTAGAGTTGCATAAACTTCAAAGCTCCTCTAGCTCCCCCTTGAAACTAGCTCTTATCCTTGAAGTTTCAATTGAAATACCAGATCTGATGTAGACCATAACCTCGACTGAGTGCACATAAAGACAACTTTTGACTCTTGTAAACCCAACACATTTCGTATGCCCACAAGAATAATATGTGTTGAATATTGGAATGACAACCAAGTGCATCGTCAGTGTATAACATCTGATCTGTCTTTGAACCACAAGTTGAATTAAGAATTTAGCTTAAGAACTTCATTTGATCAGCTTACGGGCGGTAGCAACAGTAGCAACACTACAAGGCAAGGGTTAGAAGACAAGCATTGTTCAACAACTGATAGAAGACACTCATTTTCTGATAACTTTCTAGAATACTAAACAATCAAACCCAAAACTCCTTTCTTTACGAATCAGCTGGACGATTATAAGCACTCGGGATTTTGAAGCACAACTCAAGCATCAGAACCATGATTGCAGTCACTCACACTACTGAGTGATCAGTTCAAAAGAATGATAAAGTGCTCTCACCGGTCTAACCACAAAAGAAGCTCTCCAGACTGATGATTGCAAATGCTCAAGCAGCGAACTCAATCCAATCAGAGACTTAATCCTCAAATCCAGTATCTGAAAATCTTGAAAAGCATGAGCACTCGTGAAACATAGATCAGTTGCTAAAGATATGTGACCAACATATGATAAGAGTGATGTCACATATGCATTACGCGTAAAAAGCTCGGGAACAAGGCAAACTTGTAGCAAACAGGGTTCAGAACAGTCAAAATTCTCAAAAAGTTACAAACTTTTCGCATAAAGGCAACAATTCGCAGATCACTATTCACATTGAGCACAATTCGCATGATGGCTTTAGCTGAAAACCCCAGAATTCGCATAGGCCTGCATGCGAATTCTTACTTCTCGCACGATCCTATGTGCGAATTCCTCGCATCTCGCATAACTCACATATACGAATTTCTCACAATTCGCACAAGGTAGGATGCGAATTCTCAACATTTCACATACGACTACCTGCAAATTCTTCACTTAGAAAACATTTTGGCCACTGGAATTCATATCAACTTTTCGTACATCACTAGCATGCGAATTCTGCACATTTCGCAACACTCTGTCATGCGAAATCTATACTTAACAAATTTTATCTTCAAAATCCATTGTGCGAATTCTGATCATGCGAATTCTTCAACAAATTAACTATGTGAATTCTTCCTGTTATAGCATAAATATGTTGGATACAAGATCATAGAAGACTGAAGATTGATGTCAAAGCTGAAGTCAACTCTAAGTGTAATAAAAGTCAAAGTCAATTTGTATTTTGTGTTTTAGTTGTGTGAGAGTTTTTGTGTTTTGCTTGTTCCTATGATGTCCACGTTTTGTATTCTTTGTATAAATAGGTTTTTTGGTGTGTTGTGCGTAGAACACAAAATAAGTAGCAATTTCATAAGTGTTGTAAGAGTTCCAGAGTTAGAGAGAGAAAGTGTGTTGAGAGAACATTCTGTAATCATTTCAAGATTAATAAAAAGTGTTTCAATGGATTTAATTGTCATCGATTGATTTGCATTGTTATCTGGGATAACAATTGGTACCAGAGCAAGCAAAATTCAGAGATAAACTTTGATCAATTTGAATTTTGGACAAAATATTGGACGAACTCGCAAAAATGGACTATTGAATTTGATTTCTTTGAATCTGTAATGTTTTTGTTCTAAGTTTGGTTTTTTTGTATTCATTTTTACATATTGAACATATTTCATTTCGAATTCATAGACTAATTCACACTTGTTAGGGTGAATTTTTGAAGTTTATATAATTTTTGTTCGAGTTTAGTCGAACACTGTTAATAGGATTGGATTTGTAATTGTTGGTGTATTAGTTCGAAATCAATTCGTTGTAATCCATTCAAAATATGGTTTAGATCAAGCCTACAAAGTTTCAAGCTAATTGGTGAAAGTTTGAATCGAAATCAGTGCAAAAATCGAGTTTTGGAACTGTACAAAAATCGAGTTTTGGAACTGTGCAAGTCAAGAACTCGCTCGATCCAAAGAACTTGTAGGCCAAGAACTCGTAAGGGTGAAAGAACTCGAAAGTATTTGAAGTGAAGAACTCGCAAAAGGTTTCGTGCGAGAAGCAGAAACTCGCACATAACTAGGTGCGAGTTTGTACTGTTCATCATCAGTGTCGTGCGAGAAGTGTAATCTGCGAGAAATGTTCGGTGTGCGCATTTCCATTTAGCACGAAGTTTCTTGTTCAAAGTTTTTCTAAGTCCTAAACTCGCAAGCCCTGTTCTTGCGCGTTTACGTTTAGCTCGTTTCAAATTTTGAAAATTTTTCTAAGCGTGTAACTCGCAAGGTTTTGCGCAAAGTTTCAAAACTCGCACATAGTTGTGTGCGAGAACTAAGAACTCTCATAAGCCTGCGTGCGCGAACCTTGGTTCACGCAAGCTTCGTCGTGCGTGAAACTGAAACTCGCACACATCTTTGTGCGAGAAGTGCAGTTCACGCAGCCTGTTGTGTGCACGAAGTTTAAAACTATACAGTATTCCCCGTTTCGAGATGACACTTTTGGAATGTTTGACATGTCATATTGCCGAATTTTCAAGTTTTTATTTTTCCTAAATTTTAGGGTGTTATACATACTTCAAAGATCAAGAAAGAAGGACACTTAGAATGTCATATCTTTCAAAGGGAGTATTTTGCATTTGTTAATATGGGGGAGATTGTTTAATTTTTTGAGAAATTAAAAGTTGAATATTGATTTTAGGGGGAGTTCAAGAACATTTGATGAATATTTTGAATTTTTGTAGATATGAAGGGGGAGCATATCTGTTTTTTTATCAAACAATCCATGTTTACATCAAGCAGGAGTGTAAGTATTTCTAATCAAGTTCAAGTTCAATTTTTGAGTATACATTTGTTAAGGAGGAGTCAAATGAGAGGATACTTCTAATCAGTAAGGATTCATGTACTATGAATACCAAGTAAATTTCTGTTTTGCAGAAATTACAACTCAAAGTTCATGGGGGAGTATCTGGATAAGTTTGTAAGTGTGTATCTGTGTATCAAAAATGTTTTGAAAAGTGAAAATCATTTTTGAGCTTAAATGTTTCCATTTTTGGAAAGTTTCCGTTTTGGGAAAGTTTCTATTTTTGGAAATTTCCATTTTTTGGCAAGTTTCTGTTTTTGGAAAGTTTTAAAAATGTTAAAATGCCATTTTTTGAAAATTTGATATTTTTGGCTAAGTATAGATTTCGCACAGTGTCATGTGAAAAGTGAAAATTCGCAAGCAATTGCATGTAAAAGTTACAATTTGCATGATATGGTATGCGAATTCTTTACTTTTTGCACCCAATGGTCTGTGAAAAGTGACATTTCACATCCTTTGGTCAGGGAAAAGTCACAATTCACACAGAGTGGTATGCGAATTCTTCCATAGGCACAACTTTTCGCATCTTGTTTCATGCGAAAAGTTCACACACATCTATTTTTTGAGACAAGTCTGATTTTTCCTATGACCTGCGAAAAGTGAGTACCCAATCCACTCGTCCACGTGTCACCTTTAGTATTGGGTGTATATATATATATATATATATATATATATATATATATATATATATAAGGTTTATCAATTTTCAACTCACTTTTCATCAAGGCATTTTATACGAACTCTCACATAGAACATTGCTCTCAAAAACCCTCCTTCGCGATTTCTTATTTCCAGACTTCGATTTCGATTCAAGGGTAGGTTGATATTGATCATGTTTGTTGTTTAATCTTTGATTGTTATATTTTTGTACTTGTATCAATTCCATTTCAAGTTATTTTCTTGATTTCTAGGGTTTCAATCGATAGGACTGTTCATCTCCATTAAATCCTTCGAACCGAAAACTTGGATTTTGGATCTTAATCTGAACATTCAATCTTGTTGATGGAATTGATCATGGTTAATGATCTTGGTTTATGATTGCGACCTTCAATGTTGGATTATTTTGGACAAATTTGGACTGATTTGACCTGGATTCGAATTTTTGACCTTTCGAACTTTTTGAAGTTCATCGCACTGTTCTTGAACTGAAACTGAAATTAATGAATCCAAATGAACTTTAAAGTGAAATTAATGGTGGATTAATGTTTTAAACATAATTTCGACCTAATCTGTATCAAAAATTTGAACTTTCATTGAAATTTTTTGATTTTTGAATCTGGGCATATGAAACTTTTGAATGATGAACTCTGCGAGTTCTTCATGGATTTGAAGACTCATGAGAGTTCTTGATGAGTTTCAAAGACTTGTTAAAATTTTCAGATTGAAATTCAAGCTAAGTGTTTCATGCGAATTCTTTCATGGTGTCAAAATTTTCAAGTGTAAAATTCGCATCTTGACTGATGCAAAAAGTGGCTTATTTCAGTGTCATAAGAAAAGTGTATATTTTTCGTACACTATGCGAATTCTATACTTAGAATTATTTAGGAAATTTTTTCAAAAGTGCAAGTTTTGGACTTTAACTGACAAAATGGACATATGTCCATAACTTTTCAATTTCAGGTATTTCAATGGTAGAAAATCTGTCAGTTGAACAAGAAGTTCAGATGGATGAGAACTCACCGGAGGTCTCAAGGGATAATCCTATGCCCTCATCCCGATCTGACTATCAACTTCAACCTGGTGTCAATCCTGATCTTGTTCTCATTGCACCATCAAAAGAGAATCATATTTATCCCAACAATCACTATGTGGATTTTGATCATCTTCACATTGATCCACTACAAGGTCATCCATTACACTATGCTTTGGCTGGATCTGCTGTAGTGCCTCTCATATACTTACAACAAGCATGGAAAACCATCAGATTCATCGGTAATACTGAAGTTCCACAATTTGAAATCCAGATTGATCACTACAAATCAATATTGGATTATCAGATACTGAGGTACATCTTAAGGTTGCCAGAGTCCGATTCAAGAGAAGGCAGAACTTCATATGATCTATACCCAACTGATGCTGAAGTGTTTGAGGGAATAAGAGCTATGGGTTATGTTGGACAACTCACTCAGGTTAACCACTTCAAGAAGAATAACATGCCTCTATTTTACTACACCTTGTTCTCAGTCATCAATAGGTGTCTTACAACAAAGCACAAGCGAACTGATAATGCAAAGATTTTCATACTGAAGTTGTTTCATGCTGTTGTATATGATATGCATGTGGACTACTCCTTTGTGTTTTGGAATGAACTCTATGAAAGGGTGATGTCAAAGAAAACTTCAAAGGCTCCAATATTTGTACCATATCAGAGATTCTTAGCTTTGATTATCCGGAGCATGATCAGATGTAACAAATACATTCCAAGGAGATCACAACATCCATATGCACCTGAGTATTCCATAAGATATTTGATGAGACAGAAAAAGTCATTCAACTACAATATGCCTATTATAGAAGCACTGCTTGCTTATGCTGATCCGAACTCTGAGAATGTTATTGAGTATACGTCCATCACCGGTTGCCCCTGCCCAAGGCTCAAACCCTAGAAGAGTGGTGTCAGTGATGGTTCCTGTTACCCATGGGGTACAAGAACCAGGAGAGCTGAGAGAAAATCTTGAGAGTGGGGAACTGGAAGGGGACAACATTCTAGACTTGAGGCTGTGGGATCCCAAGCATATGCCACACATCATGTGGGTTCCACATCTCGACCTGGTCCAGCCATCATTCCTTTATCAGGCAGTCAGGGAGAGAACACCGAAAAAAGTTTAGATTCTGTAACTGAGTCGGATCAAGCTCAAGATGATGAAAGTGTGTATGTTCCATCTGCTAATGGTACTGATGATGATAGAGATGTTGATGCTGATGCTTCTGAAAATAATGATAATGATGGTGATAATGGTGATGATCAAGATGACAATGATGATGATCATGGTTTTCACAATGATGCCATGGATATTGATATTGATACCACTGTGAGTAATGTGGTGGGAGATATAAGGAGACTTGAGGGAGCTTTAGATGAAAATGAGAATGTGAGCCGGAGTGAAGGGAGAGGAAAAGAATATGGTGAGCATGTGTGTAACCGAACCTACATTTCCAAAAGGGCAGCCACATCCACTACCAGGTCGCATGTGTTGTAAGCATGTATTGAAACAAACATAAGTATCCCACTTATGTAACTGCACATCCCAACCAACCATTCTACCACCTCCCAACAGGTGATAGTCTCAGATACGCATGGGGATTTAGTACAACTACTATCTACCTCTCATTCGGATAATCTAGATATTGAAAATAGAGAACCACAACCACAGTTCTCAATTCCTTTCAGTGCACAATCGAGTATAGTGCCACTTTAGTTACCTATTTTCATTCCTAGGACATATCTTGATACATCTCTATTTGTCAGAAGTCTTAGTGACCTGACCGGAACACCCAGAGTAGCTCCATAATCTGGACTACAAGGATCGGGTGGAAGTCCTGTCATAGTTAACACCATGCCAGCTATGAACACATGCCATACAATTGTTTCATCAACTGTTATGACAACGGAAAACCTAAGTGGTTCCGGTGTTAGTTTACTTGACCTCGTGTCAAAGGAGCACCTCGACGACGCCTTAAAGGCGAATGAATCAAGATTGTTAAAGAAGTTTTCTGAGGAGATTGGGGGAGTTAAAAGGTTGTTAAAGGGAAAGGACCCTGTTGTTAAACTCCAATTTGCCAAACTCCTATCTCAATCACCAGCCAACCAATCTGATTTTGATTTATTTGGCCTACTTCAATCCCAACACCAATAACCACCACCATCTGTTAATCAAATCCCATCAGATGTGGCCAGAGCCTTAGAGTTCAATTCTTTAAAAGCAGATGTTCTGATATCTATTCAATATATGCAACAAGCTTTTATAGACCTTTCTAAAGCTGTTCAGGTATCTTACAAAGCACAGGCTACTGGTTCTAGAAAGAGGCATGATCATGATTCGGATCATGACCATGAGGGGGAGATGTCAAAGAAACAGAGATCATATGTGAATGTTGCTAATGTTGGTGGATCATAAAGTGTGTCAGGGGAACAAAATCAAAAGGTTGTCAGAACTGATCAAGGAGCTATAATTGAAAGAGAAATTGTTTTATATGTTGATCTAGAGGTAGTACCAAGGGTTGAAAAGCCTAAGGTAGATACAAGGGAATAAGTGTTTTTACTGATTGGAATTGAATCAATAAATGTTATATACTTGTCTTCAGATGATGATGACATTAGTGAGAAGTACAAGCAATTCTGAAAAGTGAAAGAGGAAGAGCAAGAAAATCTGATGGATAGTGTAGATGACGATGTTGAAGAAGTTGTGGACTTAGATGCTTAACCTTTTAAAGAAGTGATTCCAGAGAATGAGGCTAGTGTACTAGATGGATTGTTTGATGGTAGGGATACTGATGTCCTTAAAGAGATGTTTGGATCAAGTACCGTGTGTCCTGAAATCAAGTTTCTAATTGCAATTAATCAAACAAACAAGGATGAATTAACTACCTGTTTAATTTCAATCTCAAATTCAAACAATTACAATCTTTCGCTCTCTAAAAAAATCTCTTTCTCTCTGTACAATCTCTCTCTCTGAAATCGTATATCAAAATCTCAACTCCTCAAGTTACAAGGGAACAAAACAAATACAATAACAAAGACTTTGACTTTATTACACTTAGACTTTAACTTTTAATGAGAGTTGACTTTCAGCTTTAACTTCTTGTATCTCTGACCTTCAACAATCTTGATCTTGTATCCAATAGATTTAAGCTCTAACATCTCCCCCTTTGGATTCAAGATCACTGTTGAAAGATCTAGCAATTCAATCTTCTCTTTAAACTCTGTCTTCAAAGAGTATAACAATCTCCCCAAATATGATAAACAAGATCTTCAACAATATTTTCAGAAGTATCACAATACTCTTTCATACATCGGAAAGAAATTATCATCAGATTCAGCTCGGATTACTTTAGCAAAATAATCTTCAAAGAAAATTTCCTCAAAATCAGCACATCTTCAGAAATTCTATGATATTCTTCAAATCTTTACTTTGAATCTTCTGACATAGACATTTCTTTAAAAACATTTCCCAAAACTATAAACACTTTAACATTTATTGATACCATCTTCTTCTTTTTGATGAAATGAGCATCAATATCATCAAAACTTTCAGTAAGAAATGTCTGTATCCAGTCTGACCACTGATCCGTTTACGAGCCTCTGATTGTTTGCCAATTCGAACACTGTATTTATCCAAATCTTTTCAAATCTAGACAAAATAGGAATGTAACACCTGAATCAACAAATGAAACAGTTAAAATGCCTGTCAGTAATACAAAGTCACTGTGTGTAACGAATACACAATATAAAGGTGATTTTTGATGTTCACTCCCCCAGGGCTTCCATCCAATCATCGAAACACCATAAAGGCAATTTCTATGAATGTTATGACAATAAAATGAATTCCTTGTGTGTTCGTGCTAGTGTAGAAAGAATTAAGCATATGATGATTGCTTTAAGGCTCAAAAATTGTGTAAACCACTGCAACAACAGTAGATAAACACAGACTCAATGTGCATGATTGAAGTGCGAAGGTGGGACAGACTTCCTTCTTTTTCAATATCCAAATTTTCCAAATGAAAATCAGATAACATATGTGTTGCGTCCCCAGAAAATATGAAACATTTTCTTTTAGAGAAGAAAATGAGTGGTTGGTGGGGTTTTAGCAAGAGTTGGCATGGGCTAGTTGCTTATTTCAATAACGTTCACCAAAGGGTTGTGAAACGCTAGTAATGTGGCTGCCCGACTCAGAAAGTAGTTGGTGCAGAGTTTGATATTCTTTTACTCTGTTCTCTCACCCTCCTTCTTTTTAATCATTAAGCTCACATCTAACCAAACTCTCTTTTTCATTTTACCTCATCACACATCCCACACTCATTTCTTTTAGAGTATAAAGAAAATGATGAAATGTCAGATGAAAATACTTTAATACTCAAACTATTAAAGTGCAGATATCGTTCAGAAATAATGACAAAGAAAATGATGAAAAATAACAATACCTAACTTTATTAGGTAACAACCGATTATGTCTTAAGATTTTGACATACCAAGCTTAGAGACAAGAAAATTAAATCTCTTTTCATCTAAGGGTTTGGTGAATAAATCTGCAAGCTGATAATCTATTTTTACAAAATAAAGTTCAATTGTTCCTTTTTCTACATTGTCTTTGATAAAATGATACCTGACGTCAATGTGTTTGGTTTTCGTATGCTGGACAGGATTAGCAGATATCGCGATTGCACTCTTCAAGTCACAATATATTGGTATTTTATCAAACTTGAATCCGTAGTCTCGCAGCTGTGTTCGCATCCACAGGACTTGAGAGCAGCAACTGGCAGCAGCTACATACTCTGCTTCAGCAGTTGATGTGCAAACGCATAATTGTTTCTTTGATGCCCAGCTAACGAGCTTGTCTCCAAGAAATTGAATGTGACCTGAAGTGCTCTTTCTGTCCAACATGCAACCTGCATGATCTGCATCTAAATAGGCAGTTAGTTGAAAACCAGTATCCTTAGGATACCACAGACCAAGATCTGCAGTCCCCTTCAGATAACTAAAAATCCTTTTGACAACAGCCAAATGGGATTCTTTAGGAGCAACCTGATATCTAGAGCATAAGTATGTTGAAAACATAATATCTGGCCTACTTGAAGTAAGATACATTAACGATCCTATCATACCTCTATAAGTCCTAACATCAACACTTTTGCCCGAAGGATCAGTGCTAATCTTAGTACCTGGTGCCATTGGGGTTCCAATTGGTTTACAATTTTCCATATTGAATTTCCGAAGAATATCCAAAATGTACTTAGATTGGTTAATGAAAATCCCCGTTGAAAACTGTTTTACATGTAATCCGAGAAAGAAATTCATCTCTCCCATCATACTCATTTGAAAACGTGACACCATGAAGTTAGAAAAGTTTTTGCAGTATTTAGGATTTGTATAGCCAAATATTATATCATCAACCTATATTTGAATAAGTATGATATCGTCTTTTTCCTTTTTGATGAACAAAGTGGTATCAACTTTATCTTTCCAAAAACCTGACTTGACCAAGAATTTTGATAGAACATCATACCATGCTCGAGGGGCTTGTTTCAAACCATACAGGGCTTTATCCAAGATGTAGACATGATCTGGCTTATCTGGATTCACAAACCCTTCTGGTTGAGACACGTAGACTTCCTCCTTAAGAATGCCATTCAGAAAGACCGTTTTCACGTCCATCTGATAGAATGTGAAATTCTTGTGAGCTGCGTAGTCTAGAAACATGCGGATTGCCTATATACGCGCTACTGGAGCATATGCCTCATCGTAGTCTACGCCTTCCTCTTGCCGATAACCTTTGGCAACAAGTCTTGCTTTATTCCTTATGACGATACCATCTTCATCCTTTTTATTCTTGAATACCTATTTAGTGCCAATTACGGATTTTCCTTCCGGTTTTGGAACTAATCTCCAGACCTTCAGGGCTTCAAACTGATTTAATTCTTCTTGCATACCAGACACCCAATCTGAATCAGCTAAAAACCCTGATACACGCGTGGGCTCTATCTTGCTGAGGAATGAGTCATGCATACACTGATTCAAAGTCGCTGACCTAGTTTGCATTGGTTTGTTTAGATCTCCAATTACTTGGTGTAAAGAGTGCTCTTTGGTCCAGTGATGCTCATGAGGGAGTGGAATAGATGCTGATTGATCATGATTATCATCTTGAAATCCACTAAAAAGCTGTTCAGTTTGAATAGTTGAAGGGGGGTTTGCAGTTGAAGTTTCAGGTGCATAAGCATCAGTTGGAACAACAGACTCTGGTTGTTGAGTAGACAGTGTATCACACCCAATTGATACAGTTACTTCTGGCTCAGCAGTTACCTGTATATCTTCAACTGTAGGAGTATTCAATGGAATATGAGTTTCTGACTGAACGGGGGATACAAGTTCAGTTATAACTTCTGAAGTGACTGGATGATTGCAACTTGTGTCTTCAGACCTGTCAGTCACAGCAGATTTAGGAAATTTAGATCCTAGAAACTCATCATAAAAGAATTCAAATAACAAATCTAAATCAGATAAATGTGAAAGTGAAGTAGAAGCGTTATCCGAATTGTTCTCTGTAGAAACAGGTTCTGGACTGATCTGCCCAGAAGCTAATATGCCAGTTATCACGGGTTCTGAACTGAGTTGTTCAGAAGCCATATCTTCATCGAATGTTACATTGACACTCTCGATGACTGTCTTTGACTTCTTCAGATAAACACGATATGCTGCAAATGTTGAAGAGTAGCCAATGAAGATGCCTTCGTCCGCCTTAGCACTGAATTTGTTCAGATTCTCTCTATCATTAAGCATGAAACACTTACACCGAAATATATGAAAATACTTGATTTTCGGTGTTCTATTGTTGATCAGCTCATATGGAGTCTTTTGGAAACGGCGGTCTATCATGGACCGATTCGAAGTATGACATGTAGTCGACACAGCTTCTGCCCACAGAAATAGAGGTAAGTCCGATTGGCTAAGCATAGTACGAGGGGCCTCAACTAGCGTTCGATTTCGCCTTTCGACTACTCCATTCTGTTCAGGTGTACGTGCATCAGAGTATTGATGTGATATCCCGATCGATTCGAGATATTCTTCGACTGTTTTGTTTTTGAACTCTGTGCCGTTGTCATTTCGAAGAAGCTTGACTTGTCTCTGCATATTCACCTGGGTCGTCTTTAAGAAAGTAATGAGAACTTCGGGCATCTCATCTTTTGATCGTAGAAATTTGACCCACGTGTATCTTGAATAATCGTCCACAATAACCAACACGTATTTCTTTCCGCCTAAGCTTTGTGTTCTCATCGGACCACATAAATCCATATGCAACAACTCTAGTGGAGAACTGGTGTTTGGTTCAGGCTTCGGTTTATGTGCAGCTCTCTTCATCTTACCCTTTTCACAGGCAGCACATAAGTGTTCTTTCTCATATCTCAGCTCAGGAAGTCTTTTTACCAACTTATCTTTGACCAACTTGTTGATATAACGAAAATTCAGGTGCGATAATCGTCTGTGCCAAAGCCAACTTTGTTGCATCGAAGCTTTTGTCAATAAGCAAACATGACTGTAATTCTGAATCTTTGAAATATTGATGGTGTAGAGATTTGTCTATCGATTACCAACTAAAAGTTCATTGTCGTCTTCAGTACGAACCGAACATCTCTTAGCTTTGAAGTTAACCTCTAACCCTTTGTCGCAGAATTGACCGATGCTAAACAAGTTGTGCCCTAAGCCTTCGACATAACTCACCTTCCTAATCATTATGTTGTCTTGAATGATATCACCATATCCTAAGATTGGTGAAACTTGGTCGTTCCCAAATCGAACATTGCCGCTGAATTTCTCTGTATAATTAGACAATAAAGCTTTCTACCCGGTCATATGCTTGGAACAACCGCTATCCAAGTACCACATATGCCGGGTCTTCAAGAGATATCAGGAAACAATAGATTTAGGTACCCATTTAAAAACGGGTCCTAACATATTAGCACAAGATTTTGGTATCCATTTAAATATGGATCCTCCTTTTCTTTGAAAACTTCTAAAAACATTTGATCTTGAAGAATAAACATGATAAGATCCAAACCAATCATTAAAATTATGACGATAAGCAAAATCAGTTCTCCGATAATGAAATGATTTAGTAGTAGTAGGAGATAATTGAATCAATTGCTTTATTGAATAACGCTTGTAAGAAGTTACAAGGTTTTGTTTAGGAGAAGCAAGTTGACCAACTACATCAGTATCACTACTATCAGATCTATTACATGAGTTATCAGAAATTGATTCAGTTGTCTCATCATTCTTCCTTTTTGGTCGCCATTCAAATCTTGCTTTCGACCTTTTCTTTCTTACATCTGAAACAAAAGATTTAGATTGATTAGGAAAATCAGATTTCTGAGATTGAGTGTTCTTTTGTTTACCAGTGTTGATCCGTTTCTGTGATTGCTGTCTCTTATGTTTCTTACCTTTAGAATAATATTTAGCAGTCACAGAAAGTGGATCACCAACCTTAGTTTATGATTCATCAGTCTTAAGAACACTTGGTAACACTTTTCCATTTATAAGACAAGTAGAATGATCAGGAAGAGGAGCATTGAAGTCAAACATATTGTTATTCCCTATTTCAAGTTCTAATTGCTACAAACACTCAAGATGATGAATCGTAATCACATTTATTGATTTCAATCACTTATTACAAATCTCTTAACTTTCTCACTCTACAAAGACTCTCTCTCACTAGAATGATATTCAATAGTTTCTTCTCTATTTTGCGTACACCTCTCTGATTCGTGTACATCTAACTTCTGAAAACTTACAAGGGAAATGAGGTATTTATACTTCCATACAATTACAAAGAAACAAACAAATACAAATGTTGACTTTGACTTTTATTAACAAAATGACTTTGACTTTCACTGAGAGTTGACTTTCAGCTCTTGACTTCTTGACTTTTGGCCTTCAAATCTTTATGATCTTGAATCCAACAAATCTGTGCTCTAACAATCTCCCCCTTTGGATCAAGATCATTACTAAAAGATTTAGCAATGCGATCTTCTCTCTTTAAGCTCGATTTGATTAAGCTTCCCCTTTGAACAACCTTTATCTTCTCTTGTAATCTCCCTTTTGATACAAACATGATATACAAACTCCCCCTTAACATAATGAAATTTTTCTTTGATAAGCTTTGTCTTCAACAACATTCAACAATCTTCTAAACGTCTGATCTTTAAACAAAATAGCATTCTCTCCCAAAGGTTGTAACCAAACCTCTTTCAGACATCAATCTGATTGCTTCAGCAAATTATCTTCAACAAACAAATTATCTTCAACAAACTAAAATCTTTGAACTCTTTTCGTCTTTGAACAACAATCTTCCTTTAACAATCAATTCTTGAACATTTTTCACTATGTCTAACAGATACACAATATAAAGGAGCTTTTTGATGATCACTCCCCCAGGGCTTCCATCCAATCATCGAAATACCACAAAGACAATTTCTATGCATGTTATGACAAAGAAACAAGTTCTTTGTGTGTTCGTGCATGTGTAGAAAGAATTAAGCACTAATGATTGCTTTTATAAGACTCAACATTGTGTAAACCACTGAGATAACAGTAGATAAACACAGAATCAATGTGCATGATTGAAGTACGAAGGCGGGGCATACTTCCTTCTTTTTCAATATCCAGATTTTCCAAATGAAAACCAGATAGAATATGTGTTGCGTCCCCTTGAAAATGTGAAACATTTTCTTTTTGAGAAGAAAATGAGTGGTTGGTGGGGTAGAAAGCAAGAGTTGGCATGGGCTAGTTGTCTGTTTCAATAACGTTCACCAAAAATCGTGAAACATTAGTAATATGGTTGCCCGGCTCAGAAAGTAGTTGGTGCAGAGTTTGATATTCTTTTACTCTGTTCTCACACCCTCTTTCTTTTGATCATTAAGCTCACTACTAAGCAAACTCTCTTTTCCATTTTACCTCATCACACCCACACTCATTTCTTTTAGACTCCTCACACTCAATCACTAATAGGATTAACTTCTTGGGTATAAATCACTGGTTAACATGATTTCATAGAAGTTCAGTTAATTCCTAGCACAAAGAACCCATGTATGATCCTAAAAGAACGTGTTGCTCATAATGATTTAACTTTATCAGTTAAAGCTCATATTCAAATGTCAGACAAATGTATGCTCATAAAATATAATCATGAAGATTTGAGCATTTGAAAACGTTATAGTATTTTCAAACAAGTATATTGAATGAATGAACATGAATGCAAAAGACTTGTTTGAAAATCTGACATTGTATGAAAAATGATCAGAAATGAAATGATATATCAGTTTAGGCTTATGGTCAAGAATAATGGATATTGTCTATACGAAAAAAAAATATAGACATTCTTGAAATGACGTTTCGAAATAAAATATCGCTCAAAATTCTTTAAAGTACAAGTGGGGTGTCTTACCATCGAAATTATGTTTCAATATGAGACATGGTAAGAACAAATTGACCAAAAAAAATAAATAAACCGGTGTGTGTGAATACTTGAAAGTATATAGAAAAGACAATACACAAGTATTTATCTTTGGAAACACACGGTTTATAAACTTTGAAGCACAAATTAAAATGAAAACATTTAAAAATCACACTTCCAATTTATGAAATTTGTTTAAGAATCGGAAAGTGGTTTGAACATTTTAAGAACATGTTTTCTATGATTGAAAGTTGTCCTTCTTTCAATCATATATGAGATTAAGATAAGAAATTTACCTTTTCGCGCAATCTTAATTCTCATAAAGTCAGCTGTAGTCATTAAGATATGATCGTGTCAGCTTCTCTCAATCTGCATAAGTCTCAAAGTCTAGTCAAAGCAAATTTATTCACAAATTTATTCGAATGTAAAAGACAAAGCAATAAAACGATTAAAGTACGAGTTCTGATCTGAAATAATCAGAAATCATATCCTTTACTCCCCCTGAAAATATGCATCTGAGATTTATCAGTGAAAAAGCACATGATAGAGATCTACAACTTCCTTTGAAGTGTAGTTCGTCATATCTTCCGAATACATATTTCCAGAAAAATTTATGTACTCCCCCTTGAAGGTTTATTTCCTCTTTAGAGTATTTAAGTACACTCTCTTATCAGCCCGGGAGTAACATCTCTTTTTCATCATTGAAGTACGAGTCCTAAACTGTTGTGTTTAGAAGTCAAACTCCGTTGAAGTACGGGTTCTAAGCTGATGTACTTAGAAGCATTGATTCTCTTACTCCCCCTTGACTGTAGGTGCCTGCAACACAACATCACCTTTCAGCTTTAGTACCCACTGGTATTTGGGTCCATAATTGTTTGTTTCAGTTCTTATGGGAGTAACTGAATAAGAACCATACCAGTAATGATCACTTGTTTTGTGAACATGATCATGTGTACAGCAGTAAGAATAGTAATATTTTTTACCTGATATCCTGACTAAGTGATCTCTAGTATATATATGATCAGGTTTACATTTCAGCACATTGTTCTTCTTGGCTTTAGTCTCACGTACACATGTTTTACCTTTCAGCTCATCTTTCTTTCCATCTTTCTTCTCTTCTTTAACTGGTTTCACTCTCCATACCATTTTCTCTTTTTTATATCTCCTTCTTCTTCTCTGTGTACCTGAACCATCTATTTTCCAATCATAGAAAATGTTAGTTGTACGAATCTGATCAAAATATTTAACTGACCTTTTGGAAGAAAAAGTCTTATGAAATGAGCTTGCAGCTGTCTTGAATGAGCATTCCGAATCAGCTGAATCATCTCTAGGTGTGTGGATACTTGACTCTGGAGTCTTAAACTCAGTTACCACCACCATCTTAGAAATAACTTTCTCAAGCTGTTTTATCTTTGAAGAATAACTGTCTCTTTCTTTGATAAGTTGGTCAATCTTCGTCTTGAACTCAGATTTCGCTTTCTGCTCTTTCAATGCATTTGTAGATAGATCAGATAGCTTTGCAGTTAATTTCCTTATCTCCTCCTCAAAAATACTTCTTTCATCTTCAAAACCCTTCTCAGCATTTGTTCTCTGACTAGATATTTCCTTAAAGAATCCAACATTCTTTTGCTCTATGGCCTTTTTCTCTTTTGCAAACTTTTCTCTTTCCAAAATGATAACTTTCTCAAAATCATAAATCTGTTGAGAAAGCTTAGAACATTTAAGCTCAATCACCTTCTTCTCTTCACAACTATGCCTGGAAAGCTCTGAGAACTTCTTTTCAAACTCATATTTGTCCTTAGCCATTTTTAACTCCAATTATGATATTTTCTTCTTAAGCTCAGAGTTCTCAGTTATCAGACTCTGTTCCTTGTCTTCAATGCCTTCACCATTTATGACAAAAGGAGAATGATCTGGAAGTGGAGCATTGAAATCAAACATATCAATTTCCTCTATATTCCCCGCATCAGAATTTAGAAAATCATTTGAAGACTCAAATAAGTCATCAAAGTTATCAGTCGAAGTTTGAGGTGACTTCGAAACTTTAGAACACATTATAGATTTATTTTGTACAATCGTGTTCTTTATAACAACAGAAAACACACTTTGGTCAATGACGTCCAAAATTCTTTCATCAGATAAAACATTTTCAAGCTCAACTATTTTGCTTTCTAAAATGAGTGGAGGAACATAAATTTTTGCAGTTGTAGGATTTACCTCCATCTCAGAAATAGAATATGTAGCAAAATAATCGTTTGAAAGAACTTTAGGTGTGTTAGAAAGATAACTATCATTCAGCTTTTCATAGCGAAATGGTAGTTGCATTTTCTTTAAATTCTTTCTATTGTCATCTTCTTTTGCCTCAACTTCTTCTGATGCTTTGGTAACAAATTTGGGTTTTAAATGAGGATGATAAGCAGATGAAACAAGATAATCAAAGTTATATAACCCTGGTTGCTTTCTGATGACTTTCCTTAAGTAATGGGGGTTATCATAACCGAGTCCCCATTTCTCTTTAAGATCAGACTCTTCAATGGGTGTATTTAGAAAAATGGTATGATCTGTTTGACCAATCACATGAAGTTTAGCTTCCAACTCATTTACCTTTTTCGTTAGACTCTCGTTCTCAACCTGCAATTTATAAACGGTTAGTACATATTTTTTCTTTTCTAAATCAGACTTTGAAAATTTAGATTCAACATAAAAAATCTTCTTTTCAAAACAACTTTTTTCATGTTTAAAAACTGAAGCAGATTTTCGTAGAGAATCAATATGATCTTTGTTTTCAATTATAGTCTTATTAAGCTCAAAGATCATCTCATTTCTTCTAGTAACTCTGTCCTTTTCCTTTACCAATTTATCTTGAAGATCTTCAACTTTAACCATCATAGCTTCCATTGTAGTCATGAAATCATTTACAGTGAAATCCTTTACCTCTTCTGCTGAAAAACTCATCTTGAATTATCTGTTACACAAAGAACTTGACAAAAAAATGATCGTTAGTCCAAAATGAAATCTCAAAAATATAGAAATGACATTGAAAATAAAATTCAGAAATTTTGATCACAATCAGAATTTTGTCCCCCTCCGCAGACTTAGCACGGGGGTCCCGCTAAGTTTTAAAATTAAAGGGCATATTACAGTTTTAAAAATTTCTCAGAAAAAAAATTCTAAGTATGAAAACTCGCAAATCACTATGGAACTCGCAGAAGGTCAAAACTCGTAGAACACTGAAACTCGCAGATTGTTGAAACTCGCAAGTCGCTGAAACTCGCAAGATACTATTCACTGATAAACACGCAGATAGAGACGTGCGCGTTTGAGAAACTCGCTAGTCACTACTAGCACGTTTTGATAAAACTCGCAGATCAACCAAACTCCCAGATCACTGTTCCTGCTCAAACTCGCACCCTTCGATTAGCGCGTTTGTAGAACTCGCTAACCACTACATGCATGTTCTGGTCCTTAGAAAAATTTCCCAACTTTTCCAAACTCGCAGACTTCGATCAGCGCGTTTGTAGAACTCGCTAATCGTTACTTGCGCGTTTTGACCAAAATCTTCCACTTGCGCGCTCTTCAGATCTACCGCGTTCTTTAGAAAGTCGACCAAATACCAACTTTTCTCACTGATTTCGATCCAAACCTTGTCCAATTGACTTGAAACTTTGTATGGATGCTCGATTACAATATTAGAACTGATTACAACACAAGAATTTCATAAACAAATATTCACAATACAAAATGATTGATGATACAGTGCGTATGAACTCGTGAACAAAAATTTCAACAAAAAATCGAAATTATCTATCAATTACAGCGCAAATGACAAATTTGACTATACAGACTCGATCAAATACACTCTGCTATCATAACCTGACCAAATTCAACATCTAATTCGCACTAAAACTCAAAAACGATTTTGACTTTGAAGAACACAGTGTCGAACTCAGATTTCTTGAAATGATTCCATTTGAATCTGCTCTGATACCAATTTTTATTCCCTATTTCAAGTTCTAATTGCTACAAACACTCAAGATGATGAATCTTAATCACATTCATTGATTTCAATCACATATTACAAATCTCTTAATTTTCTCACTCTATAAAGACTCTCTCTCTCACTAGAATGATATTCAATAGTTTCTTCTCTATTTTGCGTACACCTCTCTGATTCGTGTACATCTAACTTCTGAAAACTTACAAGGGAAATGAGGTATTTATACTTCCATACAATTACAAAGAAACAAACAAATACAAATGTTGACTTTGACTTTTATTAACAAAATGACTTTGAGTTTCACTGAGAGTTGACTTTCAGCTCTTGACTTCTTGACTTTTGGTCTTCAAATCTTTATGATCTTGAATCCAACAAATCTGTGCTCTAGCACATATCAATTTCTTCTATGCACCCATCATCAAAATTAAGAAAGTCATTTGTAGATGCAAATAAGTCATCAAAATTATCAGACGAAGTTTGAGGTGTCTTTGAAACTGTAGAACACTTTGTAGATTTAGATTGAAGAACAATGTTCTTTAGAACTGTAGAAAACACACTTTGTTCAATATCTAACAAAAGTCTTTCATCAGAAACAACATTTTCAAGTTCAACTATTTTGCTTTCAAGAATGAGTGGAGGAACATACATCTTTGCAATAACAGGTTTTGCCTTCATCTCAGAAACATAATAACTAGCAAAATAATCGTTTGAAAGATTTTTTGGTATCTCTGAAAGATAACTATCATTTAACTTTGCATAGTTAAATGGTAGTTGCATTTTGTTAACATTCTTTCTATTTTCAGTTTCCTTGGTCTCAACTTCTTCTGGTAATTTGGTAACAAATTTGGGTTTTAAATGAGTATGTTTACCAGCAACAACAAGAAAATCAAGATTATAAAGTGTTGGTTGTTTTCTGATGGATTTCTTTAAGTAATGGGGGATTTCAAAACCAAGTCCCCATTTTTCCTTAACATCAGCCTCTTCGATAGGTGCATTAAGAAAAATAGTTTGATCTGTTTGGACTCTTGCATAGAGTTTGGCTTCCAGACCATTTACCTTCTTATTCAAAAGCTTGTTCTCAACCTGCAATTTATGAACAGTTAGTGCAGATTCTTTCTTCTCAAATTCAGACTTAGAGATTTTAACTTCAAAATCAGAAATCTTCTTTTCAAAACAATCTAGTTGATTTTTAGAATCAGAAGCAGACTTGAGTAAAGAATCAATTAGATCTTTGTTCCCAATAACGGACTTATTAAGCTCAAAGATCTTGTTGTTTCTTTTAGCAACTCTGTCTTTTTCCTTTTTCAGTTTAGTTTGTAAGTCTTGAAGCTCAATCATCATGGCGTCCATTTTAGATATGAAATCTTTTTCAGTTAAGTGCATTACCTCATCAACTGCTTCATCATCTGAATCATCATATTTCACCTCTTTTCCCATTAAGCAGAGATGAGCAGTTTCTTCTTTCTCTTCCTCTTCAACATCTGAATGATCCAACCAAAATTCGTCTTCAGCCATTAACGCTATGCCAACTTCTTGTTGTTTGGCCAATAGCAGTTTGTTCTGATAGTACTGGGAGTTACGAACCTTTGGCTTTCGACATTCTTTAGCAAAATGTCCAATCTTGCCACAGTTGTAGCATTTGATTAGATCATTTGCTGGATTTTCATCACCAGTATACTCATTCATAAACTTCTTTCTTTCTTCAGGTTTCTTCTCATCAAACCTGTTGCCTTCTACCCTTTCTCTGTGCTAATGATTCTTGGAGCTGGATGAAGAATATCTCTGAGAATTGGATCCCGACTTTTTATAGAATTTCTTTTGAAATGCACGGGTAAGTAATAGCATGGCTTGCTTGAGACTTTCTCTGTCATCTCTATCGGATTCAGATTCAGATTCAGAATTAGTAATGACTTACTTCTTTTTCTTCTTCTCTGTCTTATCTTTCTTCTTCTCTCCGGCCACAAGTGCAATGGGATCTGCAACTTTTCTGTTTTCTTCTTCTCACTCCTTTTCTCTTCTACTTCTTCTTCATTTTGTCGCAAAGTCTCGTATACCTCATGCAATGATATATCACTTAGATCCTTCATCTGTTTCATGCGACGAGTGTGTTTTTTTCCACTCAGGTTGCAGAATGCTTAGAAACTTAACATTGTTCTCAAGCTGCTTCTTTTTCACCTTATTCTTTGACAACTCATTCAGAAGCAAGACAAAACGTTCATAAGTATTGATAGTCCAAGATCACTAAATCCTATAGAGACAAAGTAGAGAGAGAGCATGAAGCGCAAAGTAAGATGTATTCAATAGTAAGCGTGAAAGAGTTACAAGAAACAAGGACCAAAGGGACTTAAATACCCTTGGTCAATACTACACATTATTAAACTCTAAACACAGTATTTGACCAAGACTATAAATACAATTATTACTATAAAATCAGACTTAACAATCTCCCCCTTAGTAATCATTGGCGTTGTGGTCTTCAAAATCAATCTTCTAAATCAGCATGGACCAACTAAGCGACTTTGCGAAGTTTTCTGACTTTTTGAAAAAAAATTCTTCTCATCAACTTTCAGTTTGATTTATCTTTGTTGCCCTGACAAGACTGGACCAGATTGGAATAAACTTGAACGAACAGTTGATTCATCAGCTTGTGCTCTAGAAGACACACCTCTTTTAAATGACCTTGAATGAACTGTGGTGATCGGAGCAGGAACAACAAAATATGTAGTATAACTGAGAAAATATAATCTTGAGCAGCAAAATCTTGATCAGCAGATTAACAATCGAACTCTTTGTCTCTTTATCATCACCTTAACTTCTTTTAACTTCTCTCCCTCATGACCTTGATGATCTGGATCAACTTGGTCATGCATATGTTGGAGACGAGACAGCTTAAGATCTGCAAAATCAAAGAAACAGAGAAAACAGGAAGGTTTGCACTACAAGTTGGTGGCGCAAAGTTAGGTTTGCGCTAACAGAAGGAAGCACAAAGTGAGGTTTGCACGACAGGCATGAAACGCAAAGCTTGCTTTGCGCTAGAAGTTGTTGGCGCAAATTAAGCTTTGCTCTACCAACTGGTGACGCAAATCTGACTTGGAGTCTGAAATTTTTTACCTGATTAGCTCTTTGACCCCCCCCCCCCCCCCTACACAAATGCACTAAATTTGACAATTCAAGTTAGCATGCATATAGAGAATCATATACTCCCCCTCAAAAACAGATATGATCATTAAGAAAAAATCTCCTTTTTCACTCCCCCTTGAATAATGCTCAAACTTATTTAAAAAGGATATGAGAACACAAGAATTGAAACATCAATGTAGAAAGAAAAATATACTGAATTTGTATTTTGAAACGACTAAATATATAAAAATTTAAACAGAAACAAATAAAATTCTACTTAGTAAAATATCACAATAAAATCCATCAGATGAAATCAAATGTATGTGAATGGATACAGAAACAAGTTTTATTGCATATCAAGTTAAGACATGTTCAGTTTCAAAAACTTTCATCAATCTATTCAGTGTGCTCACATGTGAACTTCGACTAGCTTCAAGAAAATGCGATTCTAAAAATATAATAGAGAACTTTGCATGTAATCACACTAATCCATCAGAAATTCAGACTTTCACAAATTTACAGGTTTATTGCAACTCAGAAATGTCACCAAGTATGATGAGATGTGTGCTCATTGGCATCTTTTAGCATTGTGCACTATGGCATCTTTACATGAGTGTGATCTTTGGCATCTTTTAAGCTTGTGCACTTTGGCATCTTTTGAATCAATAAGTTAATTAAGTAAAGAACATGCCGTAAACGTAACTTTCTATGTGACCCTATTGCAGGATTTGGGTCAGTCGCTCCCAGACCAGTTGGCCTTAGGGGACTAGGTGTCAAGCACCCCTTGGAACTTACTTTCCCAGATCAGAAAGGCTACATCGACACATCCTAAACCCATTCATACCAGTAGAACATGACCTTCGATCTGATTCTATTGAAGGATTTGGGTTCGATCACTCCCAGATCAAATGACCTTAGGGGACCAGATGACAAGCATCCCACATAACTTACTTTCCCAAACCAGAAAGGTCACTTGTAAAACTTTTAAACTCAGAAATTTCTGATTTATAAGAATTTAATAATCATCTCAAACACAAGGTTTTACGATCCGAAATTCCAACTTTTTAGGTTTTCTAAGCATTGTAAACTATAAATATTCCGAATCACACAACTTTAAAGCAAAATCAAAAGCTAGAAACATGTTGCTGACTTTTCGACTTTTGTTAGAATTGAAATTTGAACATATAAAACTTTAGTATAAACAAAGCAACTTGAAAATTTATCCTAGACACACATTCTATTCAAAAGAAAGAAAAATTGTAAAACTTTTAATTTATAGAATAAAATTTGTAAAGTTTTAAACTTTTAAAACAACATGCCGAGATTTTAAAAAATAGAAATATTTGATCGGCAAGTTTATATTCAGTTGAAACAAAATATAATGCAATAATATCATCTTCCACATAATGTAAAAATGAAATTTGTGTCTCTTTTGAAAAATATTGGGTTGAACAAATTCAACAGATGAAATGAAAATGCTCAGATTCTTTTAAAACATTTGAGAAAACTGGAACAACATCATAATCAAATATAAATGCAACGAAAATTAAATAGATGCACTCACAGTTTCTCATTAGTCTGAAGCTTAAAAGTTTTGAAGAACGAGTCCTAGACTGACATGTCTAGAAGTCAAAGTCTTTGAAGCACGGGTTCTGAGCTGAATTACTCACAAGCTATAGTCTTGACATTGAGGAGCGGGTCTTGAACTGTGTTATTCAAGAGCCATCTTTGACATTAAAGTCCGGGTTTTGAACTGCTGTGTTCAAAAACCATTTTTCTCTTACTCCCCCTTGACATGAGATGCCTGCAACTTTGAATCAGATTGAAATTTGGGTACCCACTTGAATTTGGGCCCGTGTTTGTTAGTTGTAGTTTTTATGGGGAAATAATGAGAAAATTTGATACGAGAAGCACGAGAAAGATTTTCAGAATAATAAGCACAATCATCTGATAAATACAAAGCATAATCATCTGAACTAGAATCAGAGGAATAACATGAGACATGTTTTGAAATTCGAATCATTTGTTTTATTGAGTATTTAGAAATTTTATTACAAGTAGCAAATGAATCACTTTTATAAAGTTTGTCTGCACATTTATCCTCATCATTAGATGTCCGCTTCGCTCTCCATATTTGCTTTGATGACTTGCTCAAAGTCCTATCTGAAAGAGTTGAATCAATCGAATTAGAACTGTCAGAAATAACTGTATCTTGTTTCTTCGACTTCTTTGACCTTCCTCTTTTACGCTTAGGTTTATAATAATCATCATTGAGCGTAAAATAATCATCAAGAATTTTAGACTTAATATTTAAATCAGAAGAAATAATTTTACCTAAGCAACCAATCTGATCAACTAATAAATCTGAATTTACCTCAGAGTCAGAATTATTTTGAGAAAAGATATCAGATTTAGAAACTTCACTTTTGTTTACTTGAAAATTAGAAGAAAGGCTACAAATATAATCTGGTTTTTGAGAAAATAATTTTTCTTCAAGACTAGACGTCAGGAAAGAGAGAATAATATCAGATTCAATTTCCTTTAAAATATTTTGATCTTCTATCTTATCTTCAAGATCGATGATTTTGCTTTCTAATACTAACGGAGGAGTATATTTCTTAGAATCATAAATGATTGGAGAAATATTTTCCTTATCAGAATTAGGAGCATAAGGATCAACAAAATCATCAAACATTGAAGATTTAACAGGAGATATATCATTTAAAACTTTTCTGCCTCTTCTCGATTTGTCAGGAAAATATTTTCCATTTTCGCTCGTATAAACAAAAGGAATTTCCTTCTTCTTATTATTCATTCTTTTCTCATTTTCGATTTCTAACACTTGCTTCTCATTCATCCAATCAATTTTAAATTGAGGAGCATACTTAGCAAGAGTTAGATAATCGTATTTATATAAAGTAGGGGATTTTTCAATCCCATTCTTTAAACAATGTGGATTTTCAAAACCAAGTCCCCATCTTTGTTTTAAAGCTTCTTCACTCCTTGGTTTGTTCAAAAAAATTGTTTGTTCAGATTGGTTCATTCGATAAATCTTTTCTTCTAATTTATTTATTTTATCTGAAAATTCATCTTTTAAAGTAGTCATAGCAATCAAAGACTCAAGATAAGTCTTATTTGAATTTTCCAAATCATCCAATTTATTTTGAAAGATGTATTTAGTATTTTCCAAAATAGATTTTTCATCTTTCAAAGAAATTTTCAATTTGTCAATCAAAACTGACTTTTCGGAATTTGAATTCTTTTCAGATAAAAATTTTGAACGAAAATCAAATAAAGCAGTTATCATTATGTTCATCTGAGAGGTAATGAAATTGTGATCAAAAACTGAATATACCTCATCTTCATCAGTTTCAGAATCGTCTAACTGATCATCTCCAATCAAGCACATCTGAGCGATCTCGACATTTGCAGCTTGATCGTCAAAGTGATCCAGCCAGAATTCTTCTTCAGCAAGAAGAGCAGTTCCGTTCTCTCTCTTTTCAACCAGTTCCAGTTTCTTCCTGTAATAAGCTGAGTCCCTAACCTTCTTCACTCAACACTCTTTTGAAATATGACCCGACTTTCCACAATTATAGCACGCAGTAGTCTTTGGCTCGGGCACTTTGACTCTTGAACCAGAAGTGAAGCGAGAAGTGTTGGAACCAGATCTTGGTTGGAACTTTTTCTGATAATGCTGAGAGAGAAGGATCATAGCTTTCTGCAATGCCTCGCCATCATCATCAGTTGACCCGTCATAACCATTATCAGACAATGCTTGTTCTGACAATTGTTTTGTGATAAGAGCAACCGGGTCCACTGACTTCTTGTTCTCTTTGTCCAGTTTGGCTTTCTTCTCTAGCACCAAGCTCTCATCAGTAAGTAAGATCTCAAACATCTCTTGGATCTGCATTGTAGATATTCTGACATCATTCCTCAGTCTGTGGCAGGATTTATTCCACTCTGGTTGAAGTGCATTGAGGAATTTCAGATTTGTTTCAAGTTCAGTCTTTTCTACTTTAATCTTCCTCAGATCATTGATGATGGCACAAAATCTGTCATACACAGTTTTCAGTGGCTCCCCGTCCTTGGCTTTGAATTTTTCAAAGTTATTCATATAACGAGTATGTCGGAGTTGAGTCGCAACTGAAGAACCAAGCATAATCTTCTCAAGCTGTTGCCACATAAGATTAGGATGAGTTTTGAAACAGTCAATCCTGTTGTAGATAGAGTTTGGCAAGGCTAGCATCAGATTTGCCTTTATATCACGATCAGCTTAATATGCCGACAACTCTTCAGGTGAATAATCTTTAGTAGGATTATATAATCCATAAGCCAACTTGGGTTTTTCAAAAGGTCCTTCTGATAGAATGATCATCATGTCATTTCCATTCTTTTGACGCTCAATAAAGTTCAGGAACCGATCTTGCCACTGTGTAAACTCATTTTCATCAATCAGCACTGGTGGACAATTTTTTCTACCCAAAGACATCATAAGATCACTTTTGTAGAACTGAGCTTGATAAGCGAATTTGTCAGAATCCATATTTCAGAAATCCTGAAAAAATGCCAAGTCTTGAGATGGCGCAAAGTTGAGGTTTGTGTGAATAGTGAGTGACGCAAATACGGATTTGCGTGAGCAGTGGGAGATGCAAACGAACTTTGCGTGATGCGTTGAAGACGCAAATCAAGCTTTTCGTGAGTAGCAGAAGACGCAAATCGAGCTTTTCGTGATGCGAAGAAGACGCAAACTGGATTCTCGTGAGCAGCTGGAGACGCAAACTGAGATTTGCGTGTAGAGAAGAATACGCAAACCGAAACTTCTCGTGAGTAGTGATAGACGCAAACTTAGATTTGCGTTAGCAGTAAGAGACGCAAAGTTTGATTTGCGTGACTTGTTGATGGAGAGAACTTAACCTTTGCGTGATGAACTGGATACGCAAGACTTTGCTTTGCATGAGACAGAAGAGACGCAAATGAGGTTTGCATGATGAGTTGAAGACGTAAAGTATTCTTTGCGTGAAGCACGAGTAACGCAAATGTTGTTTTGCGTGATCCATGGGAAACACAAAACCCACTTCTCTTGATGCACTGGATACGTAAAGGTCACTTTGCGTAATGAACACAAAAGGAAAACTGAACTGATGGAGATGTAGACCTGAAGACGCAATGCACTGGATGAACTCGCGCAAACCAGATGAACTCACGCAAACTAGGATGAACTCGCTCAAAGTTCAAATCTAGCGCAAACCTGCTGAGAAACAAGAAACATCGACAAATTTGATTACAAACACAAAAATAATGTGATATCCAAACACATATACGATCGAAAACACCTTTAAAACACTTTGTAATCAAACTTTTTGATTAAAAACCACAATTTCAAAAATTCTAGAATTGAACAGTACGTGAAAACGGTTTTTCCAAAAACTCAATAAAATTCAAAATCGATCAATAAAACTTGAATTTTTTGAAAAACGATGTGAATTAAAGATGATTAGCAATCAAAAACGAATCCAATAAACCAATTTTCAATGAAATTCATTCAAAAATACATCCGAATTTGATTAAAAAGTAAGAAAACGAGATTTTCTTGAAAATTTCAAGAAAATCAATCAAATTATCTGCTTTAATCCACAAATTCGGAAACGAAATTCAATCTCTCAATTCTCTCAAAATCTAGATTGGCTCTGATACCAATTGATAGTCCAAGATCACTAAATCCTAGAGAGAGAAAGTAGAGAGAGAGAATGAAGCGCAAAGTAAGATGTATTCAATAGTAAGCGTGAAAGAGTTACAAGAAACAAGGACCAAAGGGACTTAAATACCCTTGGTCAATACTACACAGTATTAGACTCTAAACACAGTATTTGACCAAGCCTATAAATACAATGATTACTATAAAATCAGACTTGACAAGTATCTTCCAAGCTTTCATTCTTTTTGGCTTTAAACTCTTCATAATTGTTAATGCAGTTAGCCACTTTCATTTGATTCCCGACCTTGGATCCCATCATCATCTTTTGCAGTTGATCCCACATCTTCTTAGCATTTGCCTTGTAACTATCAATCTTGATGTATATCTCATTCGGAATGCTTTGAAGAAGTAAGGACCGTGCTTGTTTATCTGCTTTAAATCGACTTTTCTGCTCTTCAGAATACTGGGCAAAATCCATTGGAACTGTTCTCATCTTATGTACTCTATCCTCATCTCCATCCTCACTGTCTGAGGATTTATCATCAGGGATTTGAATAGTAGGTGGAATCATTGGACCTTCTGTAATTGAAAGTAGTATGTTTTCTCCATTTGCATGTCTATCGACAAAATCCAGAAATCTGTCTTTCCATTGTTCGTATTCTCCTTTGAACAGTACTGGAGGCTTGACATCAGTGCCAATAGAAAGAGCATCTTTAGAAGTCATCCTGTTTGTGAGTCATGTTTCTAGTTTCTAATCACAATCAATTCAACAAAACAAGAATTAATCCAATTACCTGTTTGAGAAATATATGCAATATGAAACTAGAACTGATCGTTAGTCCAAATATGAAATCACAAGAAAAAATCTTGAAATATAGAAAAATCAGAAATTTTGAAAAATTTGACTAAGTGACAAAACTCGCAAGTCACTGTAGAACTCACAAGTTAATATTGCTTAAAAAACCCGCAGACTAAAGCTTGCGCGTTTGTGAGATTTGCACGCAAAGACTTGCATGTTCTGAATAAACTCGCAGATAGCTGAAACTCACTGATTGTTGAAACTCGCAAGTGACAATTCTCTTTGAAACTCGCTAATGCCTAAACATGCAAGTAACTATTCACTTTGAAACGCGCTAATGGAGACATGCGCGTTCCCAAAACTCGCTAGGCACTACTTGCGAGTTTGAGCAAACTTGCTAACCATGGCTTGCGCATTCCAACACTTAGAAAATTTTCTGAGTTTTTCAAACTCGCAGAACCCTGTTCCTGATGAAACTCGCACACTTAGACTAGCGCGTTTGTAGAAATTGCTAATCACTACGTGCGTGTTTTGGTATTTAGAAAATTTTCCCAACTTTCAAAACTCGTAGATAACACCTTGCGTGTTCTAAGAACTCGCTAATAACGCCTTGCGCGTTTCCAAGAATGAAATTCTTCAGCTTGCGCGTTCTATCGAAGAACTTGCGCGTTTCGCTGATCTAGCGCGTTCTTCAGACTTCCTTGCGTGTTCTTAACTTTTTCGAGTCTTTCGTCTTGAATTCGATCAAATTCTTCAAATTTGATCTTGAAACTTTGTAATTATGCTCGATTTCAACACAAGAACAGGTTACAATACTTGAAATTTACAATCAAATACACATTGAACCAGATTGATTCAATTTACAGTGCTCAAAAACTCGTGAACTCGAACTTCTTCAAAATCAAAATTAACAATTGATTACAGTGTATTTCACGAATCAAACTATACAGACTTGAACGATTATGCTTTTTCTAACAAGACCTAATCAATTTCAACTCGAAATACACCCTAAAACTTAGAATTTGAATAGAACTCGATGAACACAATATCGAACAACTCTTTCCACTTTCTTGATCTGATTTCAACAAATTAGATCTGCTCGGATACCAATTGTGTGTCCTGAAATCAAGTTTCTAATTGCAATTAATCAAACAAACAAGGATGAATTAACTACCTGTTTGATTTCAATCTCAAATTCAAACAATTACAATCTTTCGCTCTCTAAAAAAATCTCTTTCTCTCTCTACAATCTCTCTCTCTCTGAAATCGTATATCAAAATCTCAACTCCTCAAGTTACAAGGGAACAAAACAAATACAATAACAAAGACTTTGTCTTTATTACACTTAGACTTTGACTTTAAAAGAGAGTCGACTTTCAGCTTTAACTTCTTGTATCTTTGACCTTCAGCAATCTTGATCTTGTATCCAACAGATTTATGCTCTAACAAGTACACCAAAAAAAATTCAGCGAAGTCCTGTACATAATGAAATGCCTGAGCTAGTTCAGACTGAAGTTCCTTCTATCCCATAATTTAGAGAATTTAACTTTCCAGATGTTTCTGAAGTTCATGTGAATTAACCTGCTGATGATGAGGAATTGCCTTATCAACCAAGTGTCAATAGTCCTCAAAGGAATCAGAAAGTGCAATCTGATCCAGAGAATCCAGTACATGTTCCTGTAATGCCAAATGAAGTTGGTCCTTCCAATTCTCAAGCTCAAAATGATGAATATGCTTATGGTCCAACTGCTCAACAGCTTAGACAAATGCGTCATGCCTTTAGAGTTCTATTCTTGGAATAGGAGAGAAATGTTTTTGTGCGGAAAATCAGAGTTTTTGATACTTATCTGGTGATGGGTATTAAAGACAAGCTTGCAAATTATCAGTATGAATATGTGAGAATGATAAATTGGCTGGAAAAGGCTTCAAAGGAAGTGAAGTCTAAGTCAAAGATAGTAATTGTCAAGGAGGTTTGTCTGAAGAAGTTTGTAAAGATTTGGTATCCTGAGTTCACTATTCAGAGGAGGAATATGTGTGAATACATCTTTACAGAAGCTGAATTTTGTCAATCTAAATTTTGATGACTTGGAGCTTATGTATCACTTATTCAGAGTTATGGTTATTCGTCAGGGGAATATCACCTATGCCTTGGAAGCTATCAAGAGGTTTATCATAAGGCATATTTATTTCACGTACTTCTATGACTTTCAACGGGCTATGGAAACAAATCAGAATGGAGTTAACTTGCTTGCACCTGATATGACTCTTCCTGATCTTGAAAACATTCCTTTGTTCACTGTTTTGGAAAAACCTAAGCTTGGAGTAGTGTACAAGAATGGACAGAATGAGAAGAGATTCCTAAGGATTGCTGAAGTTGAAAAGTATTCAGATGGTACTCTTAAGGTAATCTTGCTTCAACTTAAAACCAGGCATGAAGCTAGTGAGAGAAGTAGATTTGATGAAGGTGATCACATGCTTAGAAGACTCAGATTTGCAACAGAAAGAGCAATTGATGCTATAGAGGACAAAATCTTGTTTAAAACCTCAATCAGAAGGTTTGAATCATACCTTGGGATCAGGAGAACAAGTTTAAGACGTTGGACCCGTTGATTGCTGAAGATTCTACAAATTGATCCAAAAGGGGGAGATTGTTAAGAAATAGTTTGAATCAATTTGTATCTTTACTTTCTTTAAATCATGTATTGATTTGTATGAGGTCAAGGCTTGTTTGACCCATATATAAGCCTTTGTTCCTTTGTTTTTCCATGTAAATCTTTGAGTAACTTTGTAACTTGTAATGCATTGTGAGATATATGACATCAAGACTTGTGACAAAATTCTCTCTCTAGATTATCTCTATGTTCATCTTGATCTTGATTAGATTCATGTTTTGATTGATGTTTTATGCTTAAATATGGAATCACACAACTCCTTCCTATCCAAGCGATCGGACGACATAAAGTCGACCGACAACTTGAAATTGACCGACATCACATTCGGATCCTCATCCATCTAAGGACCCTTCCCCTTGTCTTTCGACAAAGGAACCTCCACCCGCTACGGTGGAGCCGAAGAAATCGGTATGGCTTCCACCACCGGTGGCAGCATCTCCTTCTCCATAACAATGACCTCAGGATCGTTGTCCATCGAAGACGGTTCCCTCGAAACCGTCTTGGTCTTTTTTACCCCCGACCCAGATGTCGAAAGGGCTCTTCTCTTCATCTCTCGACCTTATCGAGCAAGTTGGGCCAACACCTCCCTCCTCAAGGGACCAGTCGCCTGCCTTGATGGAGTCGAACCTCATGCGAAATACGAATAACATCAATCGACTAAGTAAGTGACATCTCAGGTTTAGACCTTACAAACAAGGAAGTGACGTCTCAGAACTAGACCTTACAAACAAGTAAGTGACGTCTCAAAAGACTAAACCTTATAGAGATCTAAACGGGCAACGTCTTATGACTAACCCCATGAGATCTTAAGTTCAAGGGGTGACGGCTTTGGCCAGACCCCTCAATGACTTAACAGTAGGTGACGTCCTAAAGACTAGACCCTACGAATAAAATGAAACAAAGAAAGACGTACCCGTCACAATTTCCCGTACGACCCCTTCATCGTACTCCTCTTCTTCATCCTCCTCCTTAGAGGCTTCAACGACGATTAACTCCTCATCCTTGTCCACTGAGGACCGGGGGAAAAAATATCGGTCCTCAACACTGTACTCGAGAAACCTCTCAATGTTGGCGGCCGATTCTGAAAAAGGCGCGACTCCAGAAAATTCGATCGCTGAAAAAACAAAATCATTAGACACATAAAAATACTGACGATCAAAAGAACGAAAGGAAATCAAACCTTACCCATGGAATTCCACCCCGTGGTCAGCCATCGAACATCATCACTATCCGATGATACGCGACCGAAGACATATCGCGTCTTACACTTACGGTCATTAACCGTGGTCGCTTGAACCAAGACACGATCTCCTTTATACTTAGAGAAAAAGTTGTACCTATGGTTCGTCTCCGCCTTGACCGTATAGGCCAGCAGGAGATCGTTAACAGAAAAGGCTGACCTCCAATCAACTGTCAATCATTCAATTACTTGAACGATTCGCCAAAACTGGGGCATCATCTGCCCCGACGATAAACCAAAGGTCGACAGAAACAACCTCGACAGTGGAGAAAAGGGCCAAACAAGTCCTATCGTGAATGGATATTCGTATAAAACGAAATATCCATTCAGGCATTGCTCCGGCCTCAATTGGTTCGGAGTGCTCAACCTCACATCAGCTGGAATCTTGGCAAGAAGCCTAAAAACCCTTAACCACCGCCTCCCCTCTGACAGTACTAGGAGGGTCGATCGTCGTTTGGAGTTAAGAATGATACGTCTTAAAAACTAAAAAGACTTCCTAAACCTGTGGGTCTCAAATCACCCAAATGATATTTGGCAAAGATTTGTTTTTTTGCAGGTTTTTGGGCAAGGATACACGAAGATATCGAAGCTCTCTCTCTTTCAGAAACTAAGATCATGTAAAAAGGAAAGGATCCGACAAGGATTGCTATTTATACGGGGTATGGTGACAGGTCGGGTCGTCAAATGATCGACACCTGTCATCGACCCTTGGCACGCCAGCCGTGGGATGGATGACACCTGTCCCTATATCTGACATCACGCGCCCCACATTGCCATGACGTCACGACCGCTAAATGGCTGGACGCTTCCCATGCGAATCACTTCGGTTCACGAGAAACCGATTAGGTTACTCAAAATCGACACGTGTCAAAATTCGGAAAGTCGACTTGCCGCCTATTAATTCCAAAAATCGTCCAAAGGAAGATCTAAGGTCGATGTGGAGCTTTAACAACTAAAGTAAGCAATTGATTGACAAATTGTACGAACGATAGTAAAGATCGTCAAGTGCACTATGGACGTCAAACAGGGACGTCGTCCTTTAGAAGGATTGATCGAAAGTATAAATGACAATATTACAATGAAAAGGAAATAAATTGTGCGTTTATGTTGTTCGTCGTGCGATGGAACACTTTGTCGATAGTTCTTGCTTGAGATCATTCTCTTCATCACATTCAGAATCTGCTTCATCTTCAGTCGGTCTTTCCCATAAGACAGATATGAGCAGTCAGTTCTTTCTCAACTTCTTCATCCGAGTGGTCGATCCAAAACTCGTCCTCTTCCATAAGTGCTTTGCCCGCCTCTTGCTGTTTGGCCAAAAGCATCTTATGTTTGTAATACTCGGAATTTTTAACTTTTGGCTTTCTGCAGTCCTTTGCAAAATGTCCGAGTTTGCCACAGTTATAGCATTTAGTCGGTTCTGGCTGCTTTGTCTCTTCAGTTCTGTACTTCCTTTCTTCAGGCTTCTTCTCTTCCATTTTCTTTCCTTCAACTCTCTCTTTGTGCTCATAATTTCTTGACCCTGAAGAATATCTCTGACTGTTCGAGCTAGGCTTTTTGTAGAATTTCTTTGGAAAAGCTTTGGTTAACATAAGCATAGCCTGCTTCAGATTGTCACAGTCGTCAGAGTCAGAGTTATCCTCACTTTCATCCTCTTCGGACTCTGAAACTATCATTTTCTTCTTCTTCTTAAGACTTACACTCTTTTTCTTCACCACAAGAGCTATAGGCTCAGCAACTGTCTTCTCTACCTTTTTCTTCTCATCCTTAATCTCATCAACCTCCTCTTCATTTTGTCTGAGAGTTTCATAGACTTCGTGAAGAGGAATTTCATTCAAGTCCTTCATTTGCTTCATTTGCCTTGTGAATCTCTTCCATTCAGGCTGCAAAATACTAAGGAACTTGACATTAAGCTCAATTTGTGACTTCTTTACTCTGTTTTTGCTGAGCTCGTTCATCAAAGTCACAAATTGATCATAAGTAGCCTCCAATGATTCACCCTCCTTAGCCTTGAATTCTTCATAGTTATTAAGGCAGTTGGATATTTTAAGTTGATTTCCAACCTTTGATCCAAGCATCATCTTTTCCAGTTGATCCCACATTTCTTTACCTGTAGCTTTGTAGCTGTCAATCTTTACATAAATCTCGTTTAGAATGCCATGAAGAATGAAAGATTTTGCCAATCTATCAGCTTTTGCTCTATTTTTCTCATCTTTTGTATAATCTTCAGGTGGAAGTCGATACACTATCTCTTCATTTCCAACCTTACGAGTCTTTGTTGGAATTTCCATGATGCCTTCCCTCAGAGATGTCATGATAAGACCACCCAATTCATGTCTCTCTATAAAATCCGTGAACCGGTCTTTCCATTGCTCAAATTCTCCCTTGAATAGTACCGATGGTTTGACATCAGTTCCAATAGCAAGTGCTTCTCTGGAAGTCATCCTGTTTGAAATATAAGCAATAAGAAACTTGAAATTGACCGTTAGTCCAAATGAAATCACAAAGATACAAAAATCTTGAAATAGGAATTCAGAAATTTGAAATAGGAGTTTATGATGAGAAACTCGCAGATCACTAAGAGAACTTGAAACTCGCAAACAGATAAACTCGCAGATCACTGTTCACTATGAAACTCGCAGATCACTAAAAACACTTGAAACTCGCAGAGAGATAAACTCGCGGATCACTGTTCACTGAGAAACTCGCAAGATGAGTCGTGCGCGTTTGGATAACTCACAGATGCCTACTTATGTGTTTTATCAAACTCGCAAGCTAAACTCACAAAACTCAAAAATGATCAAACTCGCAGACTGGAGAATCAAACACGCAAACTTCGATTTGCGCGTTTCTAGAACTCGCAAATAGCACTTTGCGCGTTTCTAGACAAAACCAAAAATCTTTCAGTTTGCACGTTCTTCTGATTATGCTTACGCGTTTTGTAGATCTTGCGTGTTCTTGGGATTGTTTACGTGTTCTTAACCTTTCGAAAACAAAAACCAATCTGATTCGCCTAAAAACCTATCTAGACTTTGAATTACAACTCGAAATTTTGACAATTTGATCACTTAGACATCTAAAATCTAATTCTATCACAGAATATCAATCTAAATCACAAAATGTTACAATTCAACTCAAAAACAGTGCATCGACTCGTGAAACTCAAAAATCCACAAAATTCAAAAATTGACAATCAATTACAGTGCAATTCATGATTTTTACCAAACCAACTCATTCTAAAACAATATATGAACACATTCTTGTTAATTACAAACTCAAATTTGACCAAGAACTCCAAAATCGTATCTAAACTTCAAGAACACGGTACGAACTCCATATCTTGATTTGATTTCAAATTGAATCTGCTCTGATACCAATTGTGTGTCCCTGATTCCAAGATTCTTATCACAATCAAACAAATTAAACAAGATGAATTAACTACCTGTTTGATTTCAATTTCAAATTCCAACAATTACAATCTGTTCTTGACTTTCTCTTTCTAAACTTCTCTTTCTCTCTCTAAAATTCTCTGTAGAATTGTATCCAAAACTTCTAACCACCTATCTATTAAACAGCAAAAACAACTATTTATATCAAGCAACTAAAACAAGGAAACAAAACAATACAAATACTTTGACTTTTATTACACTTTGACTTTGACTTTCACTGAGAGTTGACTTTCAGCCTTTGATTTCTTGAACTTTAACCTTCTGTCTTCATGATCTTGTATCCAACATATTTCTGCTCTAACATACTGAGTATGTTCTGTATCGCTGATGATTTGTCATGTAAACAGTTAGACGTAATCCCTAAAGACAAGTTTCGCGACTAAAGATGTTAACTGCTGAATCGAAGACAAAGCTGTTGGACAAAGGACAAGTCTACTCATGACCTGATGCGGATATCAGCGAAAACAAGACAAGTCTACTCACACGTGAAGAAACCTGAGGAAAAGCTTCAGCGATAGTTGAACTTCTTTATATCTCTAAAAAGGAAGAGATATTCAGCGATCGATGATCACATTGCTTATACCTCAAGTCTCTTTTATCTTATCTATGCACACATAGTACGAGTGTAAGAAAAGACATACATCTGTAACATTTCGTACAACAACTCTGATATCTACACTGTTCATCATACGGCCAAAAACATGTCTCCAAAAGTCAGACTTATGCATCCAACTAGAGAAGGACACGTGTAAAGTACCCTGCCATGCATTTAATGCATAGGGTATAAATAGAAAGATCACAACTCTATCTGAGAGTTGCCCCTAAGCCTTCACCCTTCAAATCTTTCTGTAAAATATAGAGACCTTTGTTTTTTATATTCTCTTAATCCACATTCTCTAATTCTTTTGCAACCATCTTAATCTTAGTGTTTCTTAAGTTTATTTAGATTAGGTTCTTACTTAATCTTATCAATAAAAAAATTATTAAACATTAAATTTTGTGTTTGTATTCAACCCCCCCCCCATCTACAAACTTTTTAAGCACCTTCGAGACCAACATATGTCGAGGGCACAACCTTCATGTCGTGAATCCAAGGTCACCCCTAGGATAACGTTGTATGTTGAGGAGCAGTCAATGACGTTGAACTTGGTCTGTTTGTTGACCCCTTTAGTGAATATTGGGAGAATGATTTCCCCGATGGTGTTATCCATGTCGCCATTGAAGCCCACAAGGACCGTTGAACGTCGTACGATTTCTGACTTGTCAATTCCCATAGTTTTGATTGTGCTAAGGAAGATGATATTGGCATAACTCCCTCCGTCGACAAGGATCCTCTTGGTCGAGAAATTTCCAATCGTATGTTGAATGATCAGGCCATTGTGATGTTTCTGCCATTGCTTGCCGAGATCCTCCTGATTGAAAGTGATGGGAATGGTTTCCAACTCTAGCTCATGTTTTGGTCGTGACGATCGTGAGACAGGAAGTTCTTCAGGTCCTCGACTAGCATGTCTCTTAGCTCTCGAGTAGGTTAATCCACAGATGTCGGAAGTTCCAGTAACGTAATTAACGATCTTTGCATGCTCGGGCAAAGTTGGTCGTACGTTTATGCCTAACAAATCTTGTAGGTGGCCTTTTGGTACGAGCCAAGCCAATTGTCGTCGTAAGGCGAAGAATTGTCCGTCACGTGGCCATGGTCGCTATGAAATTCAAGCCATTTGTCTTTTTCTTTCTTAGTATTGTCTTTTTCACTCTTTGGAGGCCATTTGACGTCGGTTTGGACATTCTTTAGAGCTTCAACCACCTCTTTAGATGTTCCTTTGAATCCGTAAGATGAAATCTTAGGATACTGGGGGAACTTGTTTATTGGAGTACTTTTCTTCTTGTCAAATCTTGTTAAAGCAAGGTTTAGATCAAATAAGTTATTTTCATGTATTGAATTTTTGTGTAAACTTGTGTAGAGGTCTAGGGATGTTTGACCCTATATAAGTGTTGTTCTTTCTTTATGTCTTGTAAGAAGAATTTCTAGGTGACTCATGTATTGTAAACATTCACTGTGAGATATATGACTACGACACTTGTGACTAAATTCTCTCTCTAGGATCTTTCTCTAATTTTGTTCTGTGATTGTTAATATTGCTTGAAATCTGGGATCACAATTGGTATCAGAGCAAATCAGATTGAATTGGGAAGATCAACAACTTCAAATTTTGCAGAAAAATCGATTTCCAAGATTGGAAAGTTCACTATTAATCGTACATTGTTCCATTGATCAAGATTCTGATTTTGTTGTGTTTTTGATGTCAAATTCATTGCAATGTAATCGCCTAGTGCTATAGAACAGTTTCTATTAACATTGTAATCACAATTGCACAACAGATTAGTGTCAATTGCTCATTTTTGTAATTTTTAGAACTTTTCTTGTTACGCACTGTTCAAGATCAAATTCCCATGATCATGTTCTTTCTTAGTGAAATCTATGCCAAAGGGTTGTTCTCGATGCTACAGTGACCATTTGAACCAATTTACAGATGCTAATTTCGAGTTTTGGGTGGAATTTAGTTTAAATTTTCGAAAAAAAGTTCAAGATCCACAGAATTCGCAGATATCATGAAGAACTCGCATGGTGAAGATTTCGCATGATTGAGTGGAAAATGTTTCTAAGGACAAAATTCAGATAAGTCATCATACTAATTCTAGGAATTCGCACACATTCTTGTACGAAAAGTGAAGATTTCGCATTAAGGGTTATACGAAAAGCTTGGATTTCGCACAAACCTTCATACGAAAAGCTTGTAATTCGCATCTGAAAGTGAAAAAATTTTCGAAGGCAAGAATTCGCATCGATACGAATTGTTCAAGCCTAGAAAAATCTCTAAGAGAGGAATTTGCATCACGGTTACATTACTCATACGAATTTTTCAGAATTCGTACCCTCCTACATGCGAAATGTGCATAATTCGTACATAGCTTTATGCGAAAAGCTCAGAACTCGCATATTGTTACGTGCCAAAAGTGAAGTCCTCTAATCTTTGCTTATGTGAATTGTGTGTATATGTGAATTGTTGAGTGCATGCGAATTGTTATGTGTGAGTATCATACGAATTCTATACTTAGCATAATTTTTGAGTGATTTTTCTGTGATTTTAACAGTTGATTTTTCTGATTATCTGAATAACGATATTTTCAAGAATTTTTTCAGATAAACACTAATCATTCCTTATATATATGAGAAAGGAAACATTGTTCTCACAAAAAGAGATTGTGCATTGTCATATATGCCTGAAATTCCCATGATAGAAGTTGAACTTGAACAACTTAAACTTCAAAACTCAAAGCTGAAAGCTGAGATTGATATCCTGAATGTCAAACTGACAAAAGCTGAAATTCAAGTTTCCACATATCAGACTAAGGGAAATGATTGGCTCAAGAGAGTTGATTAGAAAAGCAAGAGAGAGAAAGCTGAATTTGAGAAAACTTTCAACCAGCGATTATCTGATCTTTCTAAGAAAGCTGAAATAGAAACGAGAGAGTTAGAAATCAGATGTGCTAAACTTTCTAAACAAGTTTCTGAATTTGAGAAAATTGTTATTTCTGAAAGAGATATTTTTGAAAAGGAAAAGAAAAATACAGAAAAGAAAAATAATGTGTTTTTCAAAGAAATCTTTGAGAAAAATCAGAACTTGGAAAAAGAGTTTAAATCTAAAAGAAATTTTTCTAAAAATGAGATTTCTAAACTCACAAGTAAGTTGGCTTCTTTATCTTCATATATTCTGAAAGGACAGAAGAGTAGATCTGATCTGCAAAGCAAATTTGATAAACTTTGCAATGAAAAATCCAAGTTGAATGAAAAGATCAAACAACTTGAGAAAGCTAATGTTGATTTGTCCGATAAGATAACATCTGAAACACCTGACTCATCTTCCTATGATGATGATTCAGTTGAATCAGTATGTTCTTTTCAATCAGTATCTAGCTTGTTTCAAAAGATGGTTTTCAAGAAAAAGAATGTCAAACCTGAAATCTTGAAACCAGATCAGATTATTTTATGTCTAATCTGCTGATAAATATGTTGCTTATTATTCAAAATCTGCATTTACAGCTTCTGAGAAAGAGAAGATGATCTGGGTTGTAAAGAGATCTCCTGAATCAGTCAAATACCAGAAATCAAATCTTTTACTCCTGATTTTGTCAAGTCTACAAAGCATCTGATCAGGTTAGCTAAAAGAAAACTTTGTTGTTCTTATTGTTGTACTGATGATTTTGTACACAAAGCACACATCAATAACTACTGGTATGGTTCTTACAAGAAATATTCTGATACTGCATTTCACAGAGGTGAAAACCAGTCAACGAAGTTTTCACATACTAACCAGACTGGACCCAAATTTATCTGGGTACCAAAACCAGCTAAAGCAACTCAGGACTCATTCTTCAATGCAAAACCAGCTAAACCAGCTCAAGAAGGAGTAAAAGGGGCTATGACTTCTGAGTAAATCAACTCGGGACTCATTCTTCAATGCTAAAGAATGATGATTTCTAAGTACAACAGCTTAGGACTCGATATTTAATGTCAAGTGATGACTTCTGAACACAGCAGTTCAGGACTCAATCTTCAAAGAATTCTACTGAAAGAATCTTTGAATGTCAAATCTTTTCAGGGAGTATTTCTTACCTGTGTAATCATTTTGATTTTGGGAAGATTGATTTTAAGAAGATTGTATTTCAAAGAATATTTTTCTAAAGGAGAAATAGATCAAAAATGTTATATTTTTCAAAAAGGGAGAAACATATCTACATGGTTATATCTTTTATTTCCAAAGGGAGAAACAGGTTCTTACTGTTAAATTTTACTTTGTATGCAGATATGAAGGGGGAGCATATCTGTACAATTTCTAGAAGATCCATCTCATGTCAAGGGGGAGCAGCAAGATATCAAACATCAACTGTCATATTATGGGAGAAACAAACAAATGATGAACAAACCAAAGATCAAATCAAGGGAGAACAAAGTCAAGCAAGTCATGTTAGATTTAAGGGGCGATTGGTATTAAGTCAAGGGGGAGCTTAATACAGAAATATCATTTGAAAAGGGTTGTAAGTGTGTCTGTGTGTGTAATTTTTTTTTAAATTAAAATGAGCTTAAAATGTCATTTTTGGAAGGTTTCCATTTTTGGAAAGTTTCTATTTTTGGCAAGTTTTGAAAAGTTTCTAAAAATAGCAAGTTTACATGTTTAGAATGTTTTTTTAAAAGTTGGAAATTTTGCTAAGTCCAGAATTCGCATACAATGTCATACGAATTCTAAAGAGTTCGCACACTGTTGCATACGAATTGATGGAATTCGCACATTGTGGCATACGAATTCTAACTTTTCGCATGCCTCTGTATGCGAAAAGTGAGGAATTCGCATCCTTTGACATGCGAATTGCTTATTTTGCACAGAATTCGCATATCATTTCATGTGAATTCTCACACACTATTGTCTACTTCTTTCTAGACAATTCGCATACAAGTGTTCTGCGAAAAATGAGTGGCCCAATCAATTCGTGCCACGTGTCTATTCTATTCAAGGGTATAAATACGTAACTTGTTCATTTTAACCCTCACTTTTCGAAGTACCGGTTTTCATACGAATCCTTCGAGCATAAAAAACCCCTAACCCCTTTCTTACGAGTTCTTGAATCTCAGTCTTTGATTCATCTTTGCTACTTCGATTACAATGTTGTTTTTTATTTTTGTTTTGTTTGATTCTTGTTCGTATGTTGTTTGTGATTCTTGTCTTGCAGGTTTACCTCGACTGGATTAGAAATTAGGGTTTCAATTTGAACTCTTCGTTTTTGGACTGTTCATCTTCATATTCAAATGAACCTTTGAATATTCAAAATTTATTCTTGAATTTGTTCTTTATGTTAATTTTGGACTCTAAGATACATTAAAATGATGAAATCGAACCATAATCAGAACTAATTTTGATCTAATTCGAATTTTTATGGGTTTGATTTTTGAAATCTAAGTTGTCAACTCTTCGACTGGTATTCTTCAAAGTTCATCACTTTTCTTGGTTCAAAATCAAAATCGATGATTGAAATGGGTTTTAATCCCAAAAGTAGTTGGTCAATATTATCCTAGCAATAAATTTCCTTAAATTTCAAGTTTTATATAAGTTCTAATTGACTAGTTTTGGCCCCTCAACATGGTCATTCTTAATCTAGAGTCTAAGGTACAACTAAGTAATGCATAAGGTACAACTTAAATAGGCACACAATTATATATAATTCGAATGACGGATTTTTGGGGTATTACAATATTTTTAATCAAATAGATTTAAGATGCAAAAATAAAAATAAAAGATAAAAAAAAAGAAAAAGAAAAAATAAGTTGAAGATCCTATTTGTGATACTTAGTCTTGTTGTGTATTTTGTATCTTCATTTGTTTTTATTTTGTCATTTTAGTTACTTGGGGACAAGTAACGAGTTAAGTTTGGGGGTGTGATAACTCTCATTTTGAGCGTTATTTACACGTCATTTGTGTGAGTTTTTCTTACATTTTAGTTGTGTTTCCTTTTTATTTGTTTGTGTTTTGTCCTTTTATTATTTTATTTTCATTTGGAGTTGTTGAGAATGTTTTTATGATTAAACGCATCATTTTTGGATTAAAAATGTCACTGCCCACTGTGGGCACCCGAGGGACCATTGGGTAAAGCTATTATCCAACTTTTGCTGGCTGTAAATTGACGGAATTTGCTGGATCATGTGGTTGGAATTTAAGTTAATGGCGTCCACACAATTTTTGGGGAAATCCTTACCCTTGGATTCTCAAGATTTCAAGTATATAAATACAAGCTTGGGGAGGAGCATTGAAGGATCTCTCATCTCATCTTCCATCATCAATAAAGCAAGAACAATATGTTATTCATCTTCAAGCATTTACTTTCATCCTTAGATTTTTTTTGTTTCATAGTTTGAATAACCTATCCATTACTAGCAGATTTCTAGAACTAAGCAACCAATTCCCCAGTATCCATATTGATTAAACTTTGAAACTCTAGAAATGACATAGGCCTTTTTTTAAACATTTGGCCGATACACTTTTCTTTTGTTGCCTTACCCGAGCCTTTGAGTCTTACCATTCTCTCCACAATGAGAACATTGAGTAATTTAAATTGGTGTAGAAAACTCAAGTGTTGAAAAAAGAAAGAGCTAAATCCTTCGAAAAATTGGAAGGATAAAAGAAAAAAAATACACAAATAGCCGAGTTTGACACGTTGAGGTGAAAAAGTTGGGTAAATCACATCAAATACATAATAGAAATATTATTTTCTTGTGTAACCCAAAAAAGACAAGTTTAGGGGAAGTTGAAAAAAATCAAGGAAAGTGAGAAGTCTTAAACACCAACCATTCAAAGTTCTATGGATCTAAGTTTGCAAAGTCAATTTTCATAAAATGGGTGAATTATATCTTAGCTTATGGAAATCAAATTGCAATAAAAAGAACATAGTGGAAAAATTAGGAAAAACTATGGATATTTTTAATCAAAGGGATTTAAGATGCAAAAATAAAAAAAAAAGATTAAAAAAAAGAAAAAGATAAAATAAGTTGAAGATACTATTTGTGATACATAGTCTTGTTGTGTATTTTGTATCTTCATTTGTTTTTATTTTGTCGTTTTAGTTACTTGGGGACAAATAACAAGTTAAGTTTGGGGGTGTGATAACTCTCATTTTGAGCATTATTTACATGTCATTTGTGTGAGTTTTTCTTACATTTTAGTTGTGTTTCCTTTTTATTTGTTTGTGTTTTTTCCTATTATTATTTTATTTTCATTTGGAGTTGTAGAGAATGTTTTTATGGTTAAACGCATCATTTTTGGATTAAAAACGTCACTGCCCACTGTGGGCACTGTCTGCCCACTGTGGGCACCCGAGGGACCATTGGGTAAAACTATTATCCAGCTTTTGCTAGCTGTAAATTGTTGGAATTTGCTGGATCATGTGGTTGGAATTTAAGTTAATGGTGTCCACACAATTTTTGGGGCAATCCTCACCCTTGGATTCTCAAGATTTCAAGTATAAATATAAGCTTGGGGAGGAGCATTGAAGGATCTCTCATCTCATCTTCCATCATCAATAAAGCAAGAACAATATGTTCTTCATCTTCAAGCATTTACTTTCATGGTTGAAGAGATGAAGTATTGGTGTAGAATTTAATTTTTCTCATTTAATTTTCGTTTTTTACTTTCCGTCTTTTATTTCTCGTATTTACTTTTCGTACTTACTTTAACGCATTTAAATTCCGAACTTTACTTTCTAGTTACGCTTGTAGTTTATCTTTATTAATACAAATAGTTAACGAGTATTTCTTTCTTTACATTTTGTCTTTTACTTTTATTATGAGTTAAGCACGTTTTGGGTGTAGGTGTGAGCGGACTTGAGACTAGTAGGCGACACTTGGGTGTGCCATTATTGCTAGCTCTTAAGTTTGGTCACTTGAGTCGGGACTTAAACTCAACGCGGATAAGTCGATCATTTTGAAGTGTTAATATTAGATCTTGACCTCGAGAGGGCGGATTCGAAATACGGCTTAAGGGATGCACAAGGATTTGAGAGAGTCTTTGATAACCACGTAGAGATACGAGTTTTGCATGATTTATTACGGTTCAAACGACGGAGGAGATTTATATCACAAAGAGATTTGGGTGTAAATCTTCGTACCGTTAGAACTTGATTTATTTCAATGTAGTTAAATCGGCAAGATTAATAGTTGGTAACGATGGACACTTTATGGGCATTTTGTAGGACCGGTCTTTAAAAATCCACTTTCGAGAGATCGGACTTTTTATAGACACTTCGTGCTACAAAGTAACTAACCATTTTATTACTACGTAAATCTCAACTATAACTTACACCTATACCCATTTTAGTTTCTTATTTGTTTAGTTTTCGTTGTTAAAAACCCAAAATTCTCTCAAAAACATTTTCTTCTTCTCTAACTGAAATCGGTGTATTCTCGACTTAGGACTCGAAACTTTGAAGTCCAATCCCTGTGGATACGATCTCGGTATATTTACCACTTTATTACTTGTAGCGATCATAGTTTCGGTGTATACATGCGCCGTTACTGTGGCCTATACGGTTTTCCGCTACCATATATCATGCAATATTTCTTTCTTTCATAACCGTGCAGGTCCTACTACTACTGCAACTCTTGATTACAATACACCAAGTGCACATTCCACGTCTTTTCTACATGCTTCTTGTCTCATTACAAAATATTTTTTAGGACCACATGGATCACAAATATATTGAACAAAAGTGGCCCATTTGGGATATATATATATATATATATATATATAATCAGCTAAATAATAGCCTATATTATACGATTTTCCTTTGATGACATAATTAGCAATGGAAGCATTACATGCTGCAAGATTTGCAAAAAGATGGGAGGATTCCAGCATATTAATGTCATTGTTGGACCCCGGTAAATCTAAAAATGCATGCCATATCCAAATATCATAGTCAGTTATAGCTTCCAGAATAATACTTGGAGATCTACTATGAGCAGAATATTGTTCTTCCCAACCCGTTGGACAATTCTTCCATTACCAATGCATACAATATTGACTACCTAACATTCCTGGAAAACCTAATCGTTTTCCAATTTGGAGTAGTCGTTCCACATCATTAGCATTGGGTGTTCGTGGATAGTAGTCTCTAAACACCTCCACGATAGCACAGAAAAATCGCTTCAAAACTTCTAAAATCGTGGTTTCGCCTTTTTAATGTACTCGTCTGTAGAATCTGCAGAAACACCATATGCCAACATTCAAAATACAACAGTTACTTTTTGAAAACTACATAATCCAAGTTTGCCCCATCCATCACTTCGTTGGACAAAGTAGTTGTCATGTTGATAGCATCCAAAATACGAAAGAATAAAGTATGACTCATTCAGAATCGTCGACGAAACATCGACTCAGGAAATCAAGGATTTTCAGAAAAATAATCATCGAAAAGATTGCGATCAGCATTTTCCCGGTCACTATTGATAACTATATGACCAGTGATAGAACCTCGATAAGATACTTGGTTGTTTTGAAAATAATTATGTATATAATTATCCATGGACGCTAAATTGACTGTCTCACTCATTAATTCAGCAATAGTATTATCAAAAGTCTCATTGATTGAAGACGAATTATCAGCCATTTGAAGGTGAAAGGAAGAGTGGTATTTCTCAACCAAGAAGATTGCAAAGGAAGTTAAGACTTTTTTTTTCCTATAACCGTGATTCAAGTTTTATAGTGATTCAGTGTGTTGTCAACTCTTATCATGCTTTTCAGAAGAATATTATCAGGCTTTTCAGTATGTTGTCAAATATGTTTTTTTTTTCTATCAGACTCATCAATGTGTTGTCTAATCTATCTTCACTTATAAGATTTTTTGCATGCATATCGTATTTAGAGTAAATTGAAAATTTTGAATATAAATAGTGGCTGATCCAGTAAACCAAATCACACACATATCATCTTCAGCTTAGTTTTCTATCGACCTATTATTTCTTAAAAATGTCTTTATCAGTCTGAAGTTCAACCTACAAAGATAACGAAGATATATAATTATGTCGTTATCCTGATGTATCTCAAAATCCAATGATAGGTAGAAACCAATCAAAAGATATGTTTTGGGAAAGAATATAAATTGAATTTCATTCATGTGAGTCATTCGCAACTAATCGTCGACCAAGAAGATCATTGGAAACACGAATATCTTGCATTCAGAAAGCATGCAAAAAATTACAAGGGTGTATCAATCAAGTTCAAAACAAGAATCCAGGTGGAGCTTCTGAACAATATATCGTTAGTATTTATTGTTTTAGTTGATCATTGTTTTATAATTTTAATATAACATGTATTTTTCATAGATGAATGAAGCGAAAGAGATGTTAAAACTAGATGTATCCTTCAAGAAGGGAAGTTTGATCATGTTTGGCACCTCATAAAAGATTGCGAGAATTTATCAACTTGCACATCTGCAACACCTCAATATCAACGACAAAGTCCTTATCAATCACCTTCTCCAGGTTCGGGTTCATCATCAGGGACAGATGTCGGTTTACCTTCGTTGAATCTTAACGAAGAAGAAGGTATTGTTTTAACTAAAAAATCAATTGGTGTAAAAAAGGAAAAATTAGAGCTCCAGTCTTATAATAATCTAGAGACTTTACTCAAGGCTAGCAAAAAGATGAGCAAAGTTATAAACAAAAAACAGTGAAGTTACCATGAAAAGGAATAAAGTTCAAGCTGAGAAAAATATAATAAATATAAAGTTGGCAGATGACAAAATTATGTGCACACTCTAAATTCTATCTTTGATCCCGTGTTTTATGAGTTCATAAAAAATGAGCAAATTTGAATAATGAGAAACATAACAGAAGAACATCATGTTAATAAATATGGACAAGGATCAAAATATCAAAGATCTAAATATCGAACATCTAACATCAAGGATCTGGAGAAGAAGGAGTTCAAGCCGAAGGATCTCAAAACGTAGCAGAAAACTTTAGGCAATACTATATGGTTAGCAGAAACCAATGGACGCTACGATTTATGTCTTAGTTTTAAATTTTTCCGTTATGAAATTACGGTTATCCAATATTATCTATGTTTCATTATGTTATGAATTTTTATTTTATTATTTTTATGTTAATGTTAATGTTAATGTTAAATTTTCTTTGTCTTGCTTAAAATTTAATTTATATATACCCGGTAAAAGGTTACGACCCCGTGCAACCTTCATCTAAACCATTCATTTAGCCATTCATTATGTAGACACTAAAACGATTACTGGTGTCATGCAAAAATCTTATGTGCAATGCATGGTATTAACATGGAATGCATATTGTTTCATAAAGTACCAAGTTCATCCGCTATATCGTATGAACTATTATTTGCATCGACATCTACTGCAGAAATTCGACAAAATCAGGTAAAATGCATTTAGAGAATTAATGAGAATCCAAATGCAATGGGCTAAATGAATGATTTAGATGAGAGTTACACGGGTCATAACCTTTTACTGGGTTGCAAAATAACTGTAGCCTATATATATAGATATTAATTTAGATGAACAACAAAATTCACTTTCAAATCTCGTATGTCATTGATCTAAATGTCACATATTACAATGGATATTTCTCTGTCTACAAATTACACTCTCAAAATATGACAATGAATTCCACTCTACTAACATTAGAAAGAGAAAAACTATTTATACCCACTAACAATACAAGGAACAAAAAACAACTAACACAAACGAAGTTTGACTTTGCTTGACTTTGACTTTCCACTTTAAGTAGCTTTTGTTAAGTCTGATTTTATAGTAATCATTGTATTTATAGGGCTTGCTCAAATACTGTGTCTAATGCCATATTTTGTGTTGTATTGACCAAGGGTATTTAAGTCCCTTTGGTCTTTGTCTTTGTAAGAACTTCATGCACATTCATTGAATATTGTTATTTTGCGCTACCAAGTCTTTCTCTCTCTACTTTCTCTCTCTAGGATTTATTGATCTTGGACTCACAATTGGTATTAGAGCCAATCTGAATCTTGAGAGGATTGAGAGAAATTTTTTTTCGTTTCTGGATTTGTGGATTAAAGCATAAATTTGATCGATTTTCTTGATTTCTTCAAAAAAATCTCGTTTTTAGCTTTTTCATCAAATTCGGACTGGTTTTAGGTCGATTTGTGTTGAATTTGGATTGTTTGATTTCGTTTTTGACAGGAGAACATAATTGTTTTACATCTTTTTGCAAGAAAAACAAGTTTTGAGTGTCAATTTTGAGATTTTTGAGAATTCTGGAAAATCCGTTTTCACGAACTGTTCCATTATCGAAATTGTGATTGTGTGTTTTTTTGATCGAAAAGTTTGATTACAAAGTGTTACAAAGTTGTTTTCGATCATATCTGAGAAAGGATTTATCAGTCTTGTGTAATCTGTATTCGATTTTTGGTGATTTTTGAGTTTTTTCAGCAGGTTTGCGCCAGATTTGAACTTTGCGCGAGTTCATCTTTGTTTGCGCGAGTTCATCAAGGAGTTCAAAGTTCTCTTCATCAATCTCTCACGCAAACTCAAGTTTGCGTATTCAGCCTATCACGCAAAGCTACTTTGCGTCTCCAACAACTCACGAGAAGTAAAGTTTTCGCATTCTTCGGCTCAAGAGAATTTCAGTTTGCGTTTCAAGTATCTAACGCAAAGTTTAGTTTGCGTATCCTTCGTGTCACGCAAAGCTTGGTTTGCGTCTTCAACGTCTTGCGAAAAGTTCATCTTGCGTCTTACTCACATCACACAAAGCTCAGTTTGCGTCTCCTGCCTCGCACGCAAACCTCTAGTTTGCGTCATATCTGTCCAAACTTAAAAAAAAAGAGTCTGGAATTTTTTTTAAGTTTCTCATATATGGATTCTGCAAAGTTTTCCTTTCAAGCTAAGTTCTACTCAAGCGATCTGATGATGTCCTTGGGATCTGAAACTCGTCCTCCATTTCTTGTCGATGAAAACGAATTCACTCAATGGAAAGATCGATTTCTGAACTTCATCGAGCGTCAAGCTAATGGAGAGAACATGATGAAGTCTCTAACTGAAGGACCTTTCGTAAAGCCTAATAAAGAGACTCCTCCAACATCTGAAGAGGCTTCACGAATGAAAGCTGATCGAGAGCTAAAAGCTAATCTGATGCTAGCTTTACCAAACTCTGTCTACAACCGGATTGATCATTGCAAGGATTATCCAAGTATGTTGTGGGCACAATTGGAAAAGATCATGCTTGGTTCTTCGGTAGCAACTCAGCTTCGACATACTCGGTTCATGAACAAATTTGAGGAGTTCAAGGCCAAAGAAAATGAGACTATAAAGAGTGTTTTCGACAGATTCTGTGCAGTGCTGAATGATCTGCGAAAGATAAATGTAAACAAGATAGAGCTTGAGATGAATCAGAAATTTCTTAATGCTCTTCAACCTGAATGGAACAAATCATGTCATAGACTGAGGAACGATGTTCGGATTTCCACAATGCAGATTCAGGAATTATTCGAGATTCTGATGACTGATGAGAGCTTGGTGCTAGAAAAGAAGGCCAAACTGGAGAAAAAGAACAAGAAGTCAGTAGACCCAGTTGCACTCCTCACGAGCCAACTGGCTGAACAAACGTTGTCTGATAACGCTTACAACGGGTCAACTGATGATGATGGAGAGGCTCTGCAGAAAGCGATGATCCTTCTCTCTCAGCATTACCAGAAAACGTCCCAACCAAAGTCGGATTCCAACTCTTCTCGCTTCACTTCTGTGTCTAGAGCCAAAGTACCCAAGCCAAAGACTGATGCTTGCTACAACTGTGGAAAGCCGGGTCACATTTCAAAGGAGTGTCGAGTGAAGAAGGTCAGAAATTCGGCATATTATAGATAGAAAATGGAACTGGCGGAGAAAAGAGAGAGTGGATTAGCTTTGCTAGCAGAAGAAGAATTCTGGCTAGATCACTCTGACGATGAAGCTGCAAACGTAGAGATCGCTCAGATGTGCTTGCTTGGAGATGATCAGTCAGATGATTCTGATTCTGATGAAGACGAGGTATATTCAGAATTTGATTACAATTTTATTACCTCTCAGATGAATATCATAATTAATGCTTTGTCTGATTTGCATTCTAAGTTAATATCTGAAAAGAATTTAAATGCTGAAAAGTCAGATTTGATTAACAAATTGAAGATTTCTTTGAAAGATGAAAAGTCTATTTTGGAAAATACAAAAGACATCTTTCAAAAGAAATTGGATGATTTGGAAAATTCAAATAAGACTTATCTTGAGTCTTTGACGACTATGACTACTTTAAAAGATGAATTTTCAGATAAAATAAATAAATTAGAAAAAATTTATATCGGAGAAATCAATCTGAACAAACAATTTTTATGAACAAACCGAGGAGTGAAGAAGCTTTAAAACAAAGGTGGGGACTTGGTTTTGAAAATCCTCATTGTTTAAACAATGCGATTGAAAAATCCCCAACTTTATATAAATACGATTATCTGACTCTTGCTCATTATGCTCCTCAGTTTAAAATTGATTGGATGAATGAGAAGCAAGTGTTAGAAATCGAAAATGAGAAAAAAACAAATAACAAGAAAAATGAAATTCCTTTTGTTTACACTAGTGAAAATGCAAAATATTTTCCTGAAAAATCAAGGAGAGGAAGAAGAGTTTTAAAAGATATATCTCCTATCAAATCTTCAATGTCTGATGATTTTATTGATCCTTATGCTTCTAATTCTGATAAGGAAAATATTTCTCCAATCATTTATGATTCTAAGAAATATACTCCTCCATTGGTATTAGAGAGTACAATCATCGATCTTGAATATAAGATAGAAGATCAAAATATTTTAAATAAAATTGAATCTGATATTATTCTTTCTTTCATGACATCTAGTCTTGAAGAAAAATTATTTTCTCCAAAATCAGATTCTATTTCTAGCCTTTCTTCTGATTTTCAAGTAAACAAAAATGAAGTTTCTAATTTTAAAATATTTTCTCAAAATTCTTCAGACTCCGAAGTAAATTCAGATTTATTAGTTCATCAGATTGGTTGCTTGGGTAAAATTATTTCTTCTGATTTAAATATTTCATCTAAAATTCTTGATGATTCTTTTACGCTCAATGATCAATATTATAAACCTAAGTGTAAAAGAAGAAGGTCAAAGAAGTCGAAGAAACAAGATATAGTTCTTTCTGACAGTTCTAATTCTTCCAATTCTAATCTTTCAGATAGGACTTTGAGCAAGTCAAAGAAGCAGATCTGGAGAACAAAGCGGACATCTGATGAACCTACTTTTGATGGGGATAAATATGTAGACAAATTCTATAAAAGCGATTCATTTGTTTCTTGTACTAAAATTTCAATGTACTCTATAAAACAAATTATTTGAATTTCAAAACATGTCTCATGTTCTTCCTCAGATTCTAGTTCTGATGATTATGCTTTCTCTTCTGATGATTGTGCCTATCATTCTGATCATATTTCTCATGCGTTAACTTTCAAATCTAATATGTATTTCCCCATACGAACTGCAACTAACAAACACGGGCCCAAATTCAAGTGGGTACCCAAATCTCAATCTGATTTAAAGTTGCAGGCATCTCATGTTAAGGGGAAATAAGAGATATAATGGTTTTTGAACACAATAGTTCAAAACCCGGTCTTAAATGTCAAGACTTTGGCTTCTGAGTTCTTCAGCTCAGAACCCGTGCTTCAACGACTACGACTTCTAGACAAATCAGTCTAGGACTCGTTCTTCAAAGCATTAAGCTTCTGACTAATGAGAAACTGTGAGTGCATCTATTCTTTTCCGCTGCATTTATATCTGATAATGATGTTGTTCCAGTTTTCTCAATATGTTTTCAAGAATCTGAGCAATTTTCTTCAACTCCTGATTTTGTTCAAACAAATTTTTTTAGACACATATTCTTTATACATTGTATGGAAGTTGATATTATTGAATTATATTTTGTTTCAACTGAATATAAACTTGTCGATCAAATTTTTCTATTTTTTAAAATTTCGGCATGTTGTTTTAAAAGTTTAAACCTTTACAAATTTTATTCTATAAAGTAAAAGTTTTACAATTTTCTTTCTTTTGAATAAAATGTGTGTCTAGGATAAATTTTCAAGTTGATTTGTTTATATTGAAGTTTTTATACGTTCAAATTTCAATTCTAACAAAAGTCGAAAAGTCAGCAACATGTTTGTAACTTTTGTTTTTGCTTTAAAGTTGTGTGATTCGGAATATTTATAGTTTACAATGCTTAGAAAACCTAAAAAGTCGGAATTTTGGATTGTAATGAAAATATGGGCTAAGCACTTAGACGTAAAACCTTGTGTTTGAGATGATTATTAAATTTTTATAAATCAAAAATCTCTAAGTTTCAAAGTTTGTACCTGTGACCTTTCTGGTTTGGGAATGTAAGTTCTGTGGGATGCTTGTCATCTGTCCCCTAAGGTCATTTGATCTGGGAGTGATCGAACCAAAATCCTTCTATAGAACCAGATCGAAAGTCATGTTCTACTAGTATGAATGGGTATAGGATGTGTCGATGTAGCCTTTCTGATCTGGGAAAGTAAGTTCCAAGGGGTGCTTGACACCTAGTCCCCTAAGGCCAACTGGTCTAGGAGTGGCTGACCCAAATCCTGCAATAGGGTCAGATAGAAAGTTACGTTTACGGCATGCTCTTTACTTAATAAACTTTTTGATTAAAAAGATGCCAAAAGTGCACACGCTTAAAAGATGCCAAAGAGCACACTCATGTAAAGATGCCATAGTGCACAATACTAAAAGATGCCAATGAGCACACATCTCATGATACTTGGTTAAAATTTCTGAGTTGCAATAATCCTGTAAATTTGTGAAAATCTGAATTTTTGATGGCTTAGTGTGATTACATGAAAAGTTCTCTATTATATTTTTAGAATTGCATTTTCTTGAATCTAATCGAAGTTCACATGCGAGCACACTGAATAGATTGATGAAAGTTTTTGAAACTGAACATGTCTTAACTTGATATGCAATAAAACTTGTTTCTGTATCCAAACACATACATTTGATTTCATTTGATGGATTTTATTGTGATATTTTACTAAGTAGAATTTTATTTGTTTCCGTTTAAATTTTTATATATTTAGTCGTTTCAAAATACATATTCAGTATATTTTTCTTTCTACATTGATGTTTACATTCATTGTGTTCTCATAAATATATTTCAAATGGGTTTGAGCATTATTCAAGGGGGAGTGAAAAAGGAGAATTTTCTTAATGATCATATCTGTTTTTGAGGGGGAGTATCTGATTTTCTTTATATGAATGCTAACTTGAATTGTCATATCTAGTGCATTTGTCTAGGGGGAGTCAAAGAGCTTAAAAGGTAAAATTTTCTGAGTTTAAGTCAGAATTGCGCCACCTTGGTGTAACGCAAACCTCACTTTGCGCCACCAACGTGACGCGTAAACCTCTCCTATTTTTCTCCGTTTCTTTGATTTTGCAGATCTTAAGCTGTCTCGTTTCCAACATTTGCATGACCAAGTTGATCCCGATCATCAAGGTCATGAGGGAGAGAATTAAGAGAAGTTATAAGAGACAAAGAGCTCAAATGTTTATCTGTTGATTAAGATTTGCTCAAAGATTCTATTCTCTCCGCTTCAACTAATTCTTTTGTTGTTCCTTCTCCGACCACCACAGTTCATTCAAGGTCTTTCATAAGAGGTGTGTCGTCTAGAGCACAAGCTGATGAATCAACTGTTCATTCAAGTTTATTCCAATATGGTCCAGACTTGTCAAAGGCAGCAAAGACAAATCAATCTGAAAGATGTTGAGAAGAAATTTTTCTTTAAAAGTCAGAAAGCTTCATAAAGTCGCTTTAATGGTCCCTGCTGATTTAGAAGATGAATTTTGAAGACCAAAGTGCCAATGATTACTAAGGGGGAAATTGTTAAGTCTGATTTTATAGTAATCATTGTATTTATAGGGCTTGGTCAAATACTGTGTCTAATGTCGTATCTGTGTTGTATTGACCAAGGGTATTTAAGTCCCTTTGGTCTTTGTCTTTGTAAGAACTTCATGCACATTCATTGAATATTGTTATTTTGCGCTACCAAGTCTTTCTCTCTCTCCTTTCTCTCTCTAGGATTCATTGATCCTGGACTCACAGCTTTGACTTGCAATCTTGAGGATTTGACTTGGGCTTTTGACTTTCAATCTAGATGATCTTGGATACAACAAATTATGCTCTAACAGTTATTATGTTTAAACCATTGATTAGTTTTCTAAGTTTGATAAAAGGCTAAGATTTTTCCTCACGTGCACAATGAAAAATGAGTTTTCATTTGAAACCGCCCACCCCTATATATATGGGTTAAATCATGTGAGAACCAAAAAAAAGGTTGAGAAACGTGAGAATCGATCTAGGCTTGGTTTTGATCATATGGTTTTAATTGAAAGCTATTTTTAAATAGAAAAATGACGTAATCGTCATTTTGGTAACAAAGATTCACCAAATAAAACACATACTCGCCAAACTATTTGACCTCATGAAATAAAACACAATTTCGTTTATATGCTATTCCACCTCATGAAATAAATCATAATTTCATTTATATGTTATTTCACCTAATGAAATCCAACAAAATTTTCATATATATAGAGAGAGGAAAGTTCAAATGAAAACTCAATTTTAATTGTGTACGTGAGGACGAATCTCTGTGCCTCCATCTCTATTGATCCAACAACTCATATTAAATAGAACTTTTAATTAAAATTATTAATTAAGATGATTAGGGGTAAAAATGGAAGATAATTTAAACTCATGCCTACCATATTTGACTTTTTATTTTTCTTTTTTAATCAAAATTTTTTACCCACTTAAAGTTTAAAATAAATTATCTTAAAAATTACTAATATTTTAAACAAATTACATCAAAAAACGAGAATTTCGTGCTCTTCAATATGACATCCATCTCGATATAGTTTTTTTGTTGTTTTAACCGTTTTTTACATGAAATGTTATATATGTGTTATATTCATTATGAATATTTATGTACATTCAAGTGTGTACAACATCTCGACACTGTAAGTTCATAACTCGACATCACCTTCTTCAACACCTTCTTCAATGTCGTAAGGCATGACGTTCTTCATCACCGTAACCCAACACCCATCGAGATGAATCGAGAATCTATCGAGTTTCGGTTGTGAACCGGGGAACAAAAGAGAGTGTGTCACGTCTCCACAGCTTCACGGGTCATTCATGTATTATTCATCATGAATATGTACCATTCATCATGAATAATGTATCATTCAGGATGAATAATACAACATCTAGGGTAAATAATACACGATTCATGAATTCGTGTATTATTCATCCTGAATGTTGTATAATTCTTCTTGAATATTGTATTATTATCATGGAAAATGAATGAACGTTCACATTTGTTATTCATACTAAATGTGGACACCCGGGGATGCGTATACATAAGGGAGTATGCCATGTGTTCACACCTTCACGGGTCATTCATATATTATTCATCATGAATAATGTATCATTCAAGATGAATAATACATCATTCAGGGTGAATAATACACGATTAATGATGAATAATACATGAATCATGAATTCGTGTATTATTCATCCTGAATGTTATATTATTCATCTGGATACTGTATTATTCATCATGAATAGTGAATGAACGTTCACCTTTGTTATTCATATTGAATGTAGACGCTTGTGGACGTACATACATATTCATAATGAATATAACACATATATAGCATTTCACGTAAAAACAGTTAAAATGAAAAGAAAAAAAAAACTATATCGAGATGGATGTCATATGTCATATCGAAGAGCATGAAATTCTCATTTTTTTGATGTAATTTGTTTGATTAAAATATTTGTAATTTTTAAGATAATTTATTTTAAACTTTAAGGAGGTAAAAAAATTTTAATTAAAAAAGAAAATTAAAAGTCAAGTAATGTGAATTCAAGTTGCTTTGTGAATGAGTGTTCCATCAGCGATGACTGTCGCTGACACTAGCTACTGTTTAGTGATGACCATCACTGACAACAACACCCACTCATTGATACCATCCTTTATAAGGAACGTGTTGATTGTAGTTTTACGTTGGATTTTCACGAATCCAATTGTGACTCGTCACTATTACCCAAAAGGCCAAAGCATGATTTCCCTAAGTAAAATGAGCAAGACAACAAGTAATTTATTCTTGAAACGATCCTTAGTGTGCAAGTTCTTGATTTCTTTCTCATGTTTACCTTTTAGTCTTTTAAATTCATGTAGTTGACATTATTGCAGTTTACATTCCACAATTTACTTTCTTGTTATTTAACTTCCACAATTTACTTTTTTGCACTTTATTTCTTGTAAATTAATTATTGTCATTTAAAACTCATGTACTTTAATTTTAGTCATTTCCTAAATATCGTTACTTGCGCAACAAGCTTCCTTTCTTAAATTTAAGTACTTGCATTTTATTTCATGTAGTTTCCATCTCTGTTATTTGTATTTCAATTATGTAAGACTTTTGTGAAGAGAAACCAAGTGATGATGGGTTAATAGCCTTAGCTTGGGGTATAAAGTGAAATTAAGACCGAAATCGGTGAAATGATAAAAAGGTGTTTTGAATATAGTATGATTGTTCAAGTTATTTAAATCAAAATTATATTTGATGGAAGATTACATTTATATCAATTGACAACTGGTTATATGTATGAAAACTTTTCATCAAATATCGATTTTGAGATAACAAAGGAATGATATAACATCTTTTACCGAATCATTCGTTTTGTCTTAATGGATCTTTATACCCTTTGCTTCTTTTTATAATTGATTTTTCATAGTGATACTCAACAACCGACCAAAAATATTTTCTTCGAATTCGTCATTTGAGATTAGTTATTAAGGACTGGACTTTTTAGAGAATTTTTTATAGCCTTTTCCAGTGGATCAATATCCGGTACTTGTACCGTTATTACTTGTTAAAAAAACGATAGTAGATCAGGATATATACTTGCGTCAAGGTCTATTTGCAAGTATTTCGAGGTTGTGTAAACAACAACAGAAGTGCTCGAAGAAATTATAGGTGATGACTTAGGGGATGATGAATTAGAAAATGATTATTTGGAGGATAGTAATGATGATCATCATGTAGATATGTTGTAGCTTGTGGTACCATATGAATTGGAAGAAAGCACTAGAGAGAATCCCTTACCATCCATTGAAGCAACAACTTCCTACATACATCTTAAATATGTTTTTCTAAGAGATGAGAACAGATTACCTATGATTGTTTATGCCACCTTAGTACAAAAACAGGAACAACAATTGTTGAATGTACTTCAAGCTTATACCAATGCTATAGGTTGGACAATTTTGATTTAAAATGCATTAAAATCCATCAATTTTGATTTAAAAGGCATTAAAAAAACGACAGTAGATCAAGATGTATACTTGTGTCAAGGTCTATTTGCAAGTATTTTGAGGTTGTGTAAACAACAACAGAAGTGTTCGAATAAATTATAGGTGAAAAGACACAAGATGATGAGTTAGAGGATGATGAATATGAGAATGATGAATTAGATGTTCATGACTTTGAGGATGATGAATTAGAAAATGATTATTTGGAGGATAGTAATGATGATCATCATGCAAATATGTTGCAGCCTGGGGCACCATATGAATTGGAAGTGTTAGCTCCAACTCACATGTATAGAAGTATTGAAAAATAGGCTAAGTGTAGGAACTGCTGAAGACTGCTCAGAACAACCAAGCTCACCACAGAAGTCACAAGCTCAGAAGACTTTGTCGTATGTCTACCCGAGGATTCTTAACCTGAAGATCACTTTCAGATCACAGAGCCTCTGTGATCACTCACAGGGTCTCTGTGATGGCTAACCTCTGGAGATGAAAGATGGAAGTTTTCATGACTACAGTTCAAGACAAGATCACGTACAGAACACGTGAAGCCTGCTGTACGAAGATTTTCCAGATCATTTACGCGGCGCATGATTGTTTACCTTTCCAGGTGGCTTTCTGTTTATGGAATGTCAGCCTTTGTCTTGTACTACGGAGTGCATGCTCCTTGTATATTATAGGAGCACCACCTTTTTTTGTATCACGCGAGCATACAGACTTTAGAGAGCACATTGTAATTCCTAAGAGCTTTTTATCACACAGTAGTGTGTGTTCTTGGTATTCTTGAGCAAATCAATGAAACAGTGTCTTCAGTAGTTTTCTTATTGCATATTATGATTTTGTTCATTGTTTGCTAGTGTGTCTACTACCTCTCAAGTTCTATTTTCTCTACACATTGTAAACGCTTTCGCACTCTTATTTGTTATTTTTTTTGTGTAGTGAAAAGTATATCAAGTTAAGAACATCACATTTGGGATCAACAATTGGTATCAGAGCAGACTTTGATTCTTAATATCAAAGGATCCTGTTCTATACTTGATTCCTGTGTGTTCCAGGTAGTAGTTTTGAGCCTGTTCTTTACTTTGAACTCCATTCATAAACACACTCTGTTTTCTGGAACTATTTCAACCAGTTTGATATAAATCCAAAGGCAAGTGTGTTTGATCCACTAAAGACAGATTCAAAGCTTATTTGTTGGTTATTAGTTCTCTCTTACCAAATACTCATCATCGTTGAGCACATTCTCATCCCATTTACAGTTCATCTCATACCTTGTTTTTCTTGTTCTATTCTTCCCAAATGAAAATGGCAAACACAGTAAACTATTTCAGTGCAGGATCTCAATCAAAACCTCCTACTCTACTTAGGGATGAATATCCTCAGTGGAAAATCAGGATGGTACACTTTCTTGAAGGTGTGGATCCTGAACTGGTTGAGTTTCTTCATAATCCTCCTTACATTCCAATGACCATTGTTCCTCGTGTTCCTACTACTACAAACACTCCAGAAATACCTGAATACCAGCATCCCAAACCTATTAACGAGTAGACTAAACAAGAGAGTGCCTTACATGAACTTGCAAAGAAAGCCAAAAGGCTACTCATAATGGCCATTCCAAATGACATCTTTCAGTCCCTTGACTCCTGTGAAACATCAAAAGATCTGTGGTTGGAGCTTGAAAAACAACTTGAGGGTGGTGCTAAAACCCTAAAGAACAACAAAGCTTTATGTAACACCCGACTTTTCGCTTATTAAGTTTTCGTTCATCTTTAGTCATCTCCTCATATTCTGTTTATCTTTTTGGGTGAAATAATTTGTACTTTCGAACCTTAAATGGAACCATGCGATAATCTCGAGTTTTGACCTTTTTCCGGGCTAGGTACGTGTGGCGCGAGAGTGACTTACGATAGTGACATGTGTCACTATCGCGTGGCACAATCGCCGGGAGAGTACCACCCGCGGTACAATCTCTACGAGAGTGCCCTCACGATAGTGACAATCTCACTATCGCGTGGCAAGGTCGCCCGCGGCCTCAGGGCTCTTAAATGCCTGAATTCTTAACCTTATTCTTATTTTCTCACTTCTTCCTCTTCACCTTTCTCTTCCAAAAACGTTTCCCCACTCCCCATTACAAACCCTAACTTACTTTGTGGTTATTTCCTTGGATTCAAAAGTGTTTCTTCATCACCAAAGTTGTGACTTCAACCTCAAGAGCTAAATCAAGTGTTCTTCCTTACCTCTTGAGATTTCTAGGTTTTGGGGTTTTTCATAAAACCTGAGTGGTGAGTTATTCTCTTCTCTTCTAAATCTTTTCTATTAGTTATAAATGTTTCTTTAGCGACTCTCCAGTGTTTGTATTCCTCAAAATGTGGGTTTGCTGATTTTGGAGAAATTAGGTGAAATAAGGGTTTTTGCCCAAAATGGAGATTTTGATGTAATATGTTTAGGGGACTATTCTAGATGGTTGAATAAGTATTTTCATGATTGGAATTTGTGATGATAGGTTTTTGGAAGGTTTTGCTTATGGATTCGGATTTCTTCAAGGAAGCTCAAGTTGGGTTAAAACCTAGATTTAGCCAAAATCTAGCAAGGTGAGTTCAAGTTGATTTGTGAAAATGGTGTACATGCCAAAATGTTTATTTTAAAGTGTTTTGTGTTTTATATTAAATTGTTAAATGCTGATAAGTTTTGGTTAGTTGGATATACTTAACTTTATAAACTTATGTAACACACACCTTTGTGATTTTTGGGTATTTTGGTAAATAAATCATTTTGATATATTTCTTGACGATATAATATATAAATGGAGGTCATTTTATATAAGTGTCCATTTGGTGCATACGATTTTATAAACCATTGGAAAGTGCATATCATTGAATTATGAGTCATTTTGGCAACATGAAGAGAAAGAGTTCATTTGGAAAACATTTCGTTTCAACCAATGAGAAGTTTTGGGTTAATTACCTTTTTGGTCGTGGTGTTTGTATATTTATTGGTCAAACGTATTTCGATGTCTCTACTGGCTTTCATTGGGTGTTTACGTAAACTGATGGGCCTATGGCTCGGTTTTGACTAAATTGAGTCTTGAGGACATTTGTCCGACTTTAATAACTTAAAGTGGAGTCTTAGGTGCGAGTTGCATTTACTATACTTTATTTTGGAGAATACTTGTTTAGAGTGCGGGTGTAATCCTTTTGGAGTCATGTGTTTTAAACTGTAATGCAATGGATCCATAGGCATGTAAGTCAGTCGTGTTTAATGGTGAGGACTCTTGGGATTCTCATTTTGGGATATATTGATGTGTTGGCATTGGTGTCGTCCCGGTTGTTTGGCGAAGAGGAACCTTTATGGGTTGTACTTCGGGACCATGGGTCTTGTGTTTGGATGTCTAATTCTTGTTCACGAGTGTTAGTCATCATGGGTTATCAAGTAAGGAGTTGAGACTCCTACCTTGAATGCTAGTGAGTAGACACTAAAGGTCGAACGAGAACCTTGAGGTTGGAACTCTACTAGAGAGCGAATGGGCACTAAGATCGGGTATCCTTGAGGTGACGCCTGCTACATGGTGTGCACTAAAGGTACCGTATCCTTGAGGTGACGCCCACTAAGGGGTGTGCACTAAAGGTGTTGGGGACTTGAGGTGACGCTCGAGTAGTGTGCACTAAAGTTAATGATCTGAGGTGTAGTTCGAGAACATTGATAAGTGGCTTAACTTTGTGTGCTCGTCACTTTCGATGGAATTCGGGTATCCCCCGTCACCGAAAGGTGTTGTTTTTGGGCATTGAGTTTTATTATCCAAGTTTTCGGTGGTATTTTGTATAATTGGGTTTTATCCTTGATTTATGGGTTGAGTATTATGCCCCACCCGTGTTTTGGGTGTTTCGGGATATAAAGTTTTAACCGTATTTTCATAAATGGAGGGTTCAATTTCTATTCATGTTTTGAGTGAGTTTTGGGTTAAATCTAATTTATGAATGGGCGGTTTATATTGGTATCTTCATCCATGAAATAGTTTGGAATGGAAAACATAAATTGGTGTTCTTTGTCTAAAATGCATATTATTGGAAAATGAGTCGTTTTCATATGTAAGACAAATCAAATTGAAAGATTATGATTTTAATCGCATTCTTTCTTTTTAAACGATTAATTTATTTATGTTGAAAACTCTTGAGCTCACTAGGCGTTAAGCCTAACCTTTTTATTTGTCGGCATGTGCATCAGGTTCCAGATGGGGGTTTGGTTCTAGCAGTACTACGAAGAGTTGTGCTTAGTTTGTCACAAGTGTAGGTATTTGGTGAAGTCTTCCACAGTTTGGAGATAGTTACTAATATTGGGTTTTAGTAGCACCCGTCCTTATTATAGACTGTCTGTATAGAATAAATGTGTGTATTGAGGTTAAATCTTAAATTGTATTTGTAGATGAATCATTTATTGGTGTATTTAGAAGATTTTAAATTAGTTGCTATTTCCATATTTGAGGGTGTTACAAGTTGGTACCAGAGCTTAAGTTTGAGAGAATTAGGTATTGATTTTTGGATGCCTAGACTCAAACTAGCGTTCTTTTAGGTGATTGAAAATGAAATTGCACATTAGGTACCTTAAGATACGATATTTTGGAATTGACCGAGTCTCTAGAAACGAGAAACTTGTCGAGGGTCGCAAGGATGATCATGTACGGTACATTCATAATGACACCTGACCAGTGTTACGATGAACCTACGTGTTACGTGTGTATACTTGAACTACCTTGGAATGATGACCGTTGGGGTAGTGAGAGTTTCTAAGCGAGTAACCTAAGGAAGGGTTGATGTTTATAGCAATGTCACTTTGGAATGATATTCAAGTGCGATGAATGCATTAAGTTGATTCTCTTGAGTCAGAATTATTGGTTGGATTAGAACTATAAGTTTGTTAGACTGATGTTATTCCGAGGAGAAATTGTAAGTTAACCAAATTAGTAGGATTGTTGCTCTAAGATGTTGGATGCATCCGGATGAGAATAGTATGTCGGAAAATGGAGGAGTGTAGTCCTAAGATGCTGAGTGCTGACCAAATTCATGCACTAAATTGATTTCTTTATAAGTTTTCATAAATTGTTTCTCACGTTTTCAAAGTATAAAGTGAGTTATGTTACGAAGTTTTGGTAAAACATTTAACACTCATCAGATTTTAAACCGTGAGCTTAAGCATGCATGGAATTGTTTTGTTGCATGTGATTGCAAATTTATATTGAAAATCTCTCCGTCCCTGTTTTGGGTTTAACGCTATTTCTGGATATCATAAAATCTATGTTTTAATGACATATGGGGTATTGGGCAAGTAACTGTAGAATTTTTAACCTTGACATTGGATCTCCTCCACGGATGTTAAGGTTTTAAAGGAAGAGTTGTTCTCATGTTTTTTAGTCTGAATTTTCTTGGGAATTTTAGTCTGTTCGAGTCGTGTTGAATTTTATAGAATATTGTGTTGCGATATTTTGGGTGCGTGAGTGTACTTTGAAATGCGTGGGTTTTAATTTTATTGCGCGTAAATTTGCAAGATTATTAGGCGTCGCATCTCATGTTAGTGCTGTTGAAGAAGGGTTGTTTCATTTTTTATGCGTTATGGTCTTAAGATTTCAACATTTTTAGACTTATTGTCATCTTATGCTCTTGATGTTGGGTTTTCATGGTGTCTTATCGTACGACATTTTCGCATGGATAAATTTTGGAACATGTGGACACCCTTTATTAGGTGCGTCAAATTATGGATTTTGTTAATAGATGTCACCCCATATGTTATTTTGGAGAAGTTTAAATATCATGCGATTTGTCTTTCGGTTTTATACATGTGTTAATCATGGTACACTATTCATATTTGGATTAAAGTATATTGTTGGTACGAGTAAAAGTATAAAAGATTTATGTTGTTTCCGATAGAACTTTTGCTCAGAACACGTTTCAGTTGCTGGTTTTACCGTTAGAAATTTTCCGCAATGCATCAAGTGAGTTTTGGAAATGGTCTTATATGCGTAGTGTTGGTGATTAATTTTGAACGGTAGTGTATTTTTACCGCACGATTAATTGTTATAAAGGGACTAGAGGAGTCCTTGGGATTTGAAGCGTCGGATGATCCGACTTGTGGTCAACCTTGAATTTGGGTTTCAATTTTTGAATCGGGTCATGCATGAATAGTGGAAGAGGCATTAGACTTTGTTCCCCAGTTAGTTAAGAGATGATCTTTATGCTTTGGTAAACCTGCAGATAAGGTCTTGTATGATTCTAGGTATGGTTGGATTGGATTTTTCGGTTCGATGGACCGTTAGATATCATGTTATACATTGCTAGTATATCGTCTTGATGGGCTTGAATGAGCAAGAGAAATATTGTGGTTTGTTGGTTAGAAATGTAAGATTGGGAATCTTTGCACCCTGTTTGGTGTCAACTTTACCGCGAAAATACTTCGGGAATGAAATAACGGGCGGGATGTCCACGTTTTCGGTACTACCATTTAGTTTAGGCGTCAACTTGCCCTTTAGAACTCAACAAATCGTTGGAAGGTTTGAAAGTATTCCCGTTGGATCAAGAGAATGTTGGCCTCTTGGTGGTGGAAATTAAAAGAAGGTTAAATGTTGGTAATTAAGTATCGAGGTGTATAGGTTCCTCGTTGTGGTAAAGATCTTAGTAAGGGAATGTTTTGAGGTTGAGAGTAGATCGGAGTGAGTGATAGCTGGATCTGCAATAGCCTGCTACCTAGAGAGCGTATTGGTACGCCTCGAAAGGACGACGTTGTCAATATCAAAAACCGATCATTAATAATTTTGGGAATTCTTTGGAGGTTGATGTCGAACTTTGGTTTGGGTTCAGAAGTATGTTGAGCTGAAGTGAATTGGCCAGTGTGAAGTTGAGGTCATAAACTACTCTTAAGGTAGTAAGTGTTACCCAAGGTTGGGAGACAACCGTAGTCTTGTAGGTAAAGACTACTTTAGTGAGTTAGGTATTCTCTCGGACATAAGTGTAATGTGCCAAGGGGACCGCTGTCGTGAGTATCGGCATAAGGATTATGGTAGTGGTTCTGGAATATGGATTAGAGACAATCTATCATGCGGGCAACGTTTTATTGAAATCTAGATTTCGAGGATGAAATCTCTTTTAAGGTTGGGAGGATTGTAACACCCGAATTTTCGCTTATTAAGTTTCCGTTCATCTTTAGTCATCTCTTCATCTTCCGTTTATCTTTTTGGGTGAAATAATTTGTACTTTCGAACCTTAAATCGACCCATGCGAGAATCTCGAGTTTTGACCTTTTTCCGGGCTCGGTACGTGTGGTGCGAGAGTGCCTCTCGATAGTGACATGTGTCACTATCGCGTGGCACAATCACCGGGAGAGTACCACCCGCGGTACAATCTTCGCGAGAGTGCCCTCGCGATAGTGTCAATGTCACTATCGGGTGGCAAGGTCGCCCGTGGCCTCAGGGCTCTTAAATGCCCGAATTCTCAACCTTATTCTCATTTTCTCACTTTTCCCTCTTCACCTTTCTCTTCCAAAAACGTTTCCCCACTCCCCATTACAAACCCTAACTTACTTTATGGTCATTTCCTTGGATTCCAAAGTGTTTGTTCATCACCAAAGTTGTGACTTCAACCTCAAGAGCTAAATCAAGTGTTCTTTCTTACCTCTTGAGATTTCTAGGTTTTGGGGTTTTACTCAAAACCCAAGTGGTGAGTTATTATCCTCTCTTCTAAATCTTTTCTATTAGTTATAAATGTTTCTTTAGCGACTCTCCAGTGTTTGTATTCCTTAAACTGTGGGTTTGATGATTTTGGAGAAATTAGGTCAAATAAGGGTTTTGCCCAAAATGGAGATTTTGATGTAATATGTTTAGGGGACTATTCTAGATGGTTGAATAAGTATATTCATGATTGGAAACTTGTGATGATAGGTTTTTGGAAGGTTTTGCTCATGGATTCGGATTTCTTCATGGAAACTCAAGTTGGGGTAAAACCTAGATTTAGCCTAAATCTAGCAAGGTGAGTTCAAGTTGATTTGTGAAAACGGTGTACATGTCAAAATGTTTATTTTAAAGTGTTTGTGTTTTATATTAAATTGTTAAACGCTGATAAGTTTTGGTTAGTTGGATATACTTAACATTATAAACTTATGTAACACACACCTTTGTGATTTTTGGGTATTTTGGTAAAAAAATCATTTTGATATATTTCTTGACGATATAATATATCAATGGAGGTCATTTTATATAAGTGTCCATTTGGTGAATACGATTTTATAAACCGTTGGAAATTGCATATCATTGAATTATGAGTCATTTTGGCAATATGAAGAGAAAGAGTTCATTTGGAAAACATTTTGTTTCAACCAATGAGAAGTTTTGGGTTAATTACCTTTTTGGTCGTGGTGTTTGTATAATTGTTGGTCAAACGTATTTTGATGTCTCTACTGGCTTTCATTGGGTGTTTACGTAAACTGATCGGCCTATGGCTCGGTTTTGACTAAATTGAGTCTTGAGGACATTTGTCCGGTTTTAATAACTTACAGTGGAGTCTTGGGTGTGACTTGCATTTACTGTACTTTATTTTGGAGAATACTTGTTTAGAGTTTGGGTGTCATCCTTTAGGAGTCATGTGTTTTAGACTGTAATGCATTGGATTCATAGGCATGTAAGTCAGTCGTTTTTAATGGTGAGGACTCTTGGGATTCTCATTTTGGGATATAATATTGTGTTGGCATTGGCGTCGTCCCGGTTGTTTGGCGAAGAGGAACCTTTATGGGTTGTTCTTCGGCACCATGGGTCTTGTGTTTGGATGCCTAATTCTTGTGCACGAGTGTTAGTCATCACGGGTTATCAAGTAAGGAGTTGAGAATCCTACCTTGAATGCTAGTGCGTAGACACTAAAGGTCGAACGAGAACCTTGAGGTTGGAACTCTACTAGAGAGCGAATGGGCACTAAGATCGGGTATCCTTGAGGTGACGCCCGCTACGTGGTGTGCACTAAAGGTATTGTATCCTTGAGGTGACGCCCTCTAAGGGGGGTGCACTAAAGGTGTTGGGGACTTGAGGTGACGCTCGAGTAGTGTGCACTAAAGTCAATGATCTGAGGTGCAGTTCGAGAACATTGATAAGTGGCTTAACTTTGTGTGCTCGTCACTTTTGATGGAATTCGGGTATCCCCCGTCACCGAAAGGTGTTGTTTTTGGGTATTGAGTTTTATTATCCAAGTTTTCGGTGGTGTTTTGTATAATTGGGTTTTATCCTTGATTTATGGGTTGAGTATTATGCCCCACCCGTGTTTTGGGTGTTTCGGGATATAAAGTTTTAACCGTATTTTCATAAATGGAGGGTTCAATTTCTATTCATGTTTTGAGTGAGTTTTGGGTTAAATCTAATTTATGAATGGGCGGTTTATATTGGTATCTTCATCCATGAAGTAGTTTGGAATGGAAAACATAAATTGGTGTTCTTTGTCTAAAATGCATATTATTGGAAAATGAGTCGTTTTCATATGTGTAAGACAAATCAAATTGAAAGATTATGATTTTAATCGCATTCTTTATTTTTAAACGATTAATTTATTTATGTTGAAAACTCTTGAGCTCACTAGGCGTTAAGCCTAACCTTTTTATTTGTCGGCATGTGCATCAGGTTCCAGATGGGGGTTTGGTTCTAGCAGTACTACGAAGAGTTGTGCTTAGTTTGTCACAAGTGTAGGTATTTGGTGAAGTCTTCCGCAGTTTGGAGATAGTTACTAATATTGGGTTTTAGTAGCACCCGTCCTTATTATAGACTGTCTGTATAGAATGAATGTGTGTATTGAGGTTAAATCTTAAATTGTACTTGTAGATGAATCATTTATTGGTGTATTTAGAAGATTTTAAATTAGTTGCTATTTCCAGATTTGAGGGTGTTACACTTTATGCATTAACTAATACTTTGCATTTAAGGCTTTGCCAGGTGAATCCATTCAGAGCACCTACAACAGATACAACTCCTTGATCAACAAGTGCAAGAGGTATGGCATCCACAGAACTTCTGAGGAGAACAATGTCAGATTCCTTCAGAGCCTCAATGACGAATGGCTTCATCTGTCCATGTACATGCAACCTTAGATCTTGATGTCTGGTCTATTTCTGACCTCTTTGGGACATTGATTTTCCAAGAGAATCGAATCTCAAAGTTGGTGACCCCTGTCGGTGGACCTCTGGCGTTGGTAGGAAGTGCCATAGAAGGTAAAGAAAAAGGAAAGGAGAAGGTCACAGAGGATGCTCAGAAAAAGAAGAAGAAGAAGGTATTGATGGCAGAAAGTGACAGTGAAGAAAGCTCAGAGAAGGAGATCGATATGGCTGCCCTGGCCAAAACCCTTGCTCTTATGACCCGACAATTCAATAGGGGTCTTAAGAAAAAGCCAGAATACAGAGGAAGAGAGGAAAGAGACGAAAGAGTAAGAGGGTTTGGTGAAATGAGAAAGTTTGGGAGAGAAGAGTTTGGTGATCAGAGGCAAGATGAGAGAAGAAATGGACAGAAGATGGACGACATAGGTGCAGACAAGCCCCCCCCCCCCCCCAACAAAATGAAGGTTGCTTCAAATGCGGGAAGCCGGGTCACTTTGCAGTAGAGTGCAGGTCCAAAGCCATCAAAGGGAAATTTGTCAGAGATGTTGCTTTCTATAAAAAAAAAGCAGACACTACACTTAAAGATCCCTAATGGCAGAACAAGGAAATCTTGTGACCGATGAATCCTCTGACGAAGGGGACAACAATGCACTCTTCTGTGGAATGGCAGAAGTCCACACCTCTGACGGCGATAGTGAGGTATTTACTTCTAATTCATCTAATATAGACTTTGAAAAAAAACTTCTTGAATTACAGAACGAGTTTCTTGCTTACAAAAACACATGCTCAGAGCTATTGAAGAAATTGGCTTTCTTTGAGAGAGAAACAAAACTTCTCACCCAAGAGAAGGACAAGCTTTATCTTGAAAGAAAATCACTTGTCTCTTAGCATATTTTCGAAAAGAAGGTTCTAAAAGAGAAGGTTTCCAAACTTGATCAAACTCTAAAAGAAAAAGTTAAGGAGCTAAAGAACAGTGAGAGTGATCGCCTAAACGCTATTTCTTTGAAAAAAAATTTCCGAAAAGAAAGAGAAGTACTTCATCAAGATCTGCGCGACAGAGATCTTCTGATTAAGAGATACCAGGATGCTCAGAAAGTTCATGAGAAAGTTAATACCCAGATTGGCAGAAGAGGTATAGGGTTCGATGACATAGACCCCTATACTGGAAATAAAAGAAACAAATCTTTAGCAAACATCTTCTACCCTGGACAATTTCTAAAACTAAGTCTTCCAAACCTATTGTCCACGTTTAAGAGGCGCAAAACCTCTGAAGGACCACATCTGAGGAAACCTCTGCAGATGGCAAATGTATGGTATGAAAACAATGATTTACCATCTGCAATCTCTTCAAAGAGAAAATCCTCTCTAAGGAAATATCTGTCTCAAGAGAAGATAGGGATCTTCATATTTGGTCATCTAGAAACACAAACTTAAATGGCTTTTGTGTGCATGATGATTCCTGAAAAGGAACTGTCCTATGATGCACCAGAGTTTGTTCCGGCCTCTATGGAAGAAAAGTTGTTTAAAAGAATTTTGTAAAGTGACTTGAGAAAAACCTATGAAAATCATTTTCTTAGTCATCCTGATGTAGCCTCTGAAGTAGAAGAAATCTTTGAGCAAGATCTTCTCAATTTTCTAAGTGTTCCTACGGTAATCCCATGCATTTCAAAAGATCTAAATATTCCCAAGGACACTACCAATGGACAAAACAATGCACTTCCAGAAGGTCATGCTCTCATTCAGAGAGACTTTCTTGATTCAGACGCTGAGTCAGAGTCAGAGTCTGAGTCCTCCTCTGTCGATATTGAGACAAGTTCTGTGGAACTTGAGATAGTCCCCTGTGGTCCAGAAGAAAATAAGATTCCCTTTGGTATTCTTAACAGAATAATTTATCCCAAAAGGAGAACTACAGGCATACCCATCTGCCCTGACTTTTTGGATATGTGTCTGCAAGCAAAGACTTCTCTTGAGCTCGAAAAATTAAACAATGAAAAGATCAAGATCTCTCAAGTTTCCAAAGCACCAAAATCTGTAAAACCATTTCAAGAAAAACTCACTTGGCAACAGAAAGGAAAATGGCCCAAATTTGATAAAATTGATGTTTCTGTGTCAGTGAAAACAACAAAGGGAGGTCATTAAGGGAGAGTACAATCAAATATCCATCTAAGAGGAGTTTTTGACAAAACTCAACCTAGATTAGACAAAGTTTTATGTGAAAATAAACCCAAATCTAAAAAGGGTTGTTGTAAACAATGCTCTGTACCCTCCTTTGACAAATTTAATGAAATGTTTAAGAAGTTTTCTTCTGGAATTTCTCATTGTAAATGTTTTGATCTTATGCATGCTCTTAATCAACACTTCTCAAGGCCTTCCTGTCTTATATCTCGCCCGAAGCCAAAGAATGCCAAATTCAAGGGTGAGAAAGGACAATCTGGTACCTCTGTTAACGAGGATAAGTCCAACACCAAAGGTGCCAAGGCATCTTTAAAGACTCCTAACAAATCTGGACCTATTTGGAAATGGGTACCTAAATCCTCTTGATCTGTCTGCAGAAGAAAAAACATGTGCCCATTTGGTACCTAGACTTCGGGTGTTCAAGGCACATGACTGGCAACAGAGGATTGCTCTCCTCTTACAAAGAAAAACATGGAGGTGGTTTTGTGACCTTCGGAGACAACAAGAAGGGTCAAATCAAAGGCTATGAAGTCATTGCCAATGGAGACATCGATGTCAACAGAGTGTCTTATGTGGATGGCCTTAAGCACAACCTACTAAGTGTTAACCAACTCTGTGATAATTAACTAGATGTGATGTTTAAAAAGAAATATTGCTCTCTGTTGAAGGAAGATACATCCACAGAACTTCTGCAAGCCAAAAGACGAGGTGACCTGTACCTCATGGACTTCAAATCGATCAACAAAGATGAAATGCTCTGTCTGGTCTCAAGTAAGAATGAGGAAGCTTGGCTCTGCATAACAGGTTCTGTCACTTAAACTTTCAGTCTCTAGACAAACTTATGAAATTGAACTTGGTAAGAGGGTTACCAAGTATTAAGTTTGACAAATATCATCTATGCTCTGCTTGTGAAATGGGAAAACTCAAAAGGGCTACCCATAAAACCAAGTCAGACAAATCATGCACCAGACCTCTGCAAATGCTTCACGTAGACCTATGTGGTCCTATATCAGTGCAGAGTCATGGTGGCAGAAGTACATCCTTGTACTCATAGATGAATTCTCTAGATACACTTGGGTAGAGTTTGTTCGAAATAAGTCAGATGTTCCTGAGGTACTAATCAATCTTCTCAAGAGAATACAAGTTCTTCATGATTGCAGGGTATAGAGAATTCGAATTGACAATGGCACATAGTTCAAGAACTCAACCATCGAAGCCTATCTTACGGCAGAGGGCATCTCACAGAACTTCTCTACTGGAAGGACTCCACAACAAAATGGTATTGTTGAACGCAAGAATAGAACACTAGTGGAAGCCGCCAGAACTATGCTCACTACCTCAGGACTCCCGATTTCCTTTTCGGCAGAAGCCATTTCAATTGCATGTTTCACTCAAAATCGATCATTGATAGTGAAGAGGCATGCAAAGACCCCTTACCACTTGCTCAACCAGAGGAAACCAAACATCAAGTACTTTCACGTCTTCGGCTGCAGATGTTTCGTGTTGAACGACAGAGAGCAAACAGGGAAATTCAGCCCTAAAGCTAATGAAGCAAAATTCGTTGGCTATTCATCAAACTCCAAAGCATACAGAGTTTATGTACTGAAATCAAAACATATACTTGAAAGTATTAATCTTTCATTTGATGATTCTTTTCAGATTAGTTTTGAGCAAATCAACTCAGGACTCAAACTTCAGGATGAAGAATCTGGTGATTCATCTAGAGCAAATGATCTTCATCACTTGTTTGAAGAGATATTTAATGATGATGGACCCTCTGAAGGTGACCACAGAGCCTCTAAAGCCGAAGCCTCTGAGGACCAAACAGGTACTTCTCTAACTAGTCCTAGCAATACTTCACCCTCTTCCACTACTTTTGTAGGTGCAAACGTCCAAGGGGAGCACACAGAGGATAACACTAAGCAAGGCTCCAAGATCAATCAAGATCAAGATCATCTTCAAGACACTTCTGGAGGGTCAACACCAGAACAATCACAAAACTCTGAACAAGGCACCACAGAGCTCATCACATCAACTCAAGATGATCAATCAAGCCCTGTGGCAAGTACAAATGATCATCTCTCTCCAACAGAGGATAATCAACATCAAGATGAACATGCTCCAGAAATACTCTCAGAAGGTTCCAATGATCACCTACCTCGCATGACAAAATGGACCAAAAGTCACCCATAGAGCCAAATCAGAGGTGACCCCTCTGACAAAGTGAAAAATCGATCCAGTACTGCAAACTTTTGCTACTATACAAATTTTGTAAGTATTATCGAGCCTAAAAAGATATATGAATCTCTTGAAGACCCAAACTGGGTAAAAGCAATGCAAGAGGAGCTTTTACAGTTTGAAAGAAACAAAGTATGGACCCTAGTGCCTCTGCCGAAAGGCAAAACTGTAATAGGGACCAAATGTGTCTTCAGGAACAAGAAGGACGAGGACGATGTGGTAATCAGAAACAAAGCAAGACTGGTGGACAAGGGATATTGTGAAGAAGAAGGAATCGACTATGAAGAAACCTTTGCCCCTATGTCAAGGCTCGAGGCAATAAGAATATTTCTTGCCTTCATAACCCATAGAGATTTTAAGGTGTTCCAGATGGATGTAAAGTCAGCCTTCTTAAATGGGCAGATTCAAGAAGAAGTATATGTCCAGCAGTAACCAGGGTTTAAAAGCTCTAAGTACCATAATCATGTGTACTTCTTGGACAAGGCTTGGTACGAACTAAAGCAAGCCCCCAGAGCCTGGTACGACAGACTTTCAAACTTCCTTCTTGCTAATGGTTTCGAAAGAGGTACAACTGATACTACCTTATTTTATAAGAAGAGAAAAGGTGATATTCTACTTGTGCAGATTTATGTTGACGACATTATTTTTGGGTCCACAAATGAGTCTTATTGTAAAAAGTTTGAGTCATTGATGAAGAGTGAGTTTGAGATGAGCATGATGGGAGAACTCACATTCTTCCTAGGATTGCAAGTCAAACAAACCAAGGAGGGAATCTTCTTAAATCAATCAAAATATGTCTCTGACATACTCGAAAAATAAAAGCTCTCTGACTCTTCACCAATGAAAACCCATATGACCACCAGATCTAAGCTTTATGCAGACCCAGAGGGCAAATCTGTGGAGTGTAAACTCTATAGAGGAATGATAGGGTCTCTGTTGTACTTAACCGCAAGTAGACCCGATATAATGTTTGCCACATACCTCTGTGCAAGATTTCAAGCTAACCCCAAAGAATCTCATCTTCATGCTGTCTAGAGGATCTTTAGATACTTAAAAGGGACCAAGAATCTTGGTCTTTTGTATCCAAAGAACTCTGGATTTGATCTTGTGGCTTATACAGATTCAGATTACGGAGGATGCAAACTAGACAGAAAGAGTACCTCTGGGAGTTGTCAATTCCTTGGAGGAAAACTAGTCAGTTGGACATCTAAGAAGCAGAACTGTGTTTCAACCTCTACGACAGAAGCAGAATACGTTGTTGCCGCTAGTTGTTGTTCACAAGTTATGTTGAGAACCCAACCTAGAGACTATGGATTTGACATTGAGAAAATCCCCATCCTCTGTGACTCCAAAAGTGCCATCACGATCTTTGCCAACATAGTACAGCACTCCAAAACCAAACACATCGATATCAGGTACCACTTGAAGCATCATGTGGAGCATGGGACTATAGAGATGTACTTTGTTCCCACAGATTACCAGCTTGCTGACCTTTTCACGAAGGCTTTGGATGAGAAAAGATTCACTTTTCTTGTTGGCAAGATTGGTATGCTTAACATGAGTTGAATCACAGAGCCTCTGTACCCTAGCACAGAGCCTCTGTTGTAAATATTTTATGTTTTTACTTTTATTGTATTTTATTTAAGTTTGTACAGTTCCTCTCCTGCAAATGCTTTTTCTTTCTCAAAGCTCTCTTGCTCTGTGTCTTGTCCAATGCTCATTTCCAAAGATCCAAGCACAGATCAAGGGGGAGCTAAGATAAGTCACTTTGACAAATTCAAGGGGGGGCTCGACATTATTTTCCAAACATGTCTTTCTCTCCCTTCAAATCCTTTCAAAACTTTGAGTGATCGATATTTTCAAAACTTGAATGGTCAATACTTTCAAATCTTCCTAAATCAGAAATTTTGGGTCTCAGAGCTTCTGAGGTCCTCCACAGAGCCTCTGCACCTCACAAAAGAGCTCTCTCATCCATTAAGCGTATATTTTGATTGTGTTCGATCATCTCATAGTTCTTTCAAAATTGTTTGGGTCTTCTTTGTGCCTCAGAACCTTGCTCATGACCTTAGAAGCTCTAAACCCACAGAGCTTCTGCCATTTTCATCTCTTGAATTTTTTTACCATATGGTCATTCAATACTGGTTATTTATGAAAGTCACTGTCACGTGGGTATAGCAAATGCCACGCGCGTGAGAATAAGAGGAGGCGCACGTACTCGATCGTGCACTGCCCCTTCTGACGTGGCAAAATTTCAATGGTCCGTATCTGTACCGTCGTTTTTCAGAAACGGCTCCTTATCCATTTTTACTGATTACGGATTTCAAATTTTTATTTATTACCGCCTAAACTTTTCCCCTCCTTCTTAGTATATAAACCTCTTTCTCTCATTTGCCAATTTTTTTTACCTACAATATTTCTTTGAAGAACTCTCAAGTAGAAATTCTCTCTTCTTGTTCCTTCTATTTCAATGGCGTCTCACTATGCTTCTTCCAAGAACTCTAAGGGATCATCTGCTTCGAACAAATCCATGCATTCAGCTGCTAAAAAGGATGATTCCATGTATGTGGAACAAGAACAACCTGTTACTAGCAGGATGCTTTCCTTCACTAACCATGACTACCACTCTAAACAACTCAACCTAAAGCAAAACAATCACTACGTAGTCTTGGACCCCAAAGGTTACCCAGAAGAAGCTGCTCCTTTAATCCAGATCCTGAAAAACCATTTTTTGATCCAAGCCCTAACCCTAAAAAGGACTGAAATACCTGAAACCTACATTCAACAATTCTGGTTGAGTGTTAGGCATGAAAAATTGGACAAATACGGGTATTGCGTCATGGGTTATGCCACTCATCCTTCAGCCACCAAAATACTAGACCTGGGCATAAACAGAAGGAAAGTCTCAGCGGATTTTGGACTCCCAACTAAGACCCAAATCAACCTGGTGAAATTCTCCGACGAACCAACAGATGAAGTTGTAGAATTTCTCAAGTTCAGTGGGTATGTAGCACCAATTACCAAGAGAACTGAATTCAGACGCCAAAACCTTCCACCTCTATGGAATGTTCTCTTTTTGATCCTCAACCGCTGCCTAACCTGCAAAGTTGGGAACCCAGATCTTTTTGATCGCAATCATGTATGGTATGTACTATGATTTGCCTCTGGACTATGCTGGACTAATCTTCAGGGAGATCCGAAATGTTGTTATCGCCAAGCAAGAAGATCAGGCCAGAGGCACAGAGCCCAAGAATCTGGTGTTCAACAGATTCTTTGCTATTTTACTAGGGGATGCTCTGCTAGGGGAAGGAAAACTACCTGCTGAGGGCAACACGATCAAAATATACGACATAAAGTCGCACAAACCCAACGTACTGAAGACTGGTTATCCTGCGGCAAGACCTCTGTCGGCCCGTATCCTAGCATATTTGGGTAGTGAAGAAGGGGTTAGGACTTACATTCGTGGGCACAAGACTCCTGCACCGAGTCCTGCAACCCCCCCCCCCCACGTGTAGGATTCCAAGTGGGGGAGATCGTTATTTACCTTAGAACTGAGATAGCTGAGGGTGCAGAAGTAGAGATGGTTGAAGAAGCCCAAGAGAGAATAGAGAGATTACAGGCCGAGAGTGGGATGGGGGGTGAGAGAGACAAAAAGGAGAAAAAGAAAAGAAAACCCAAAAAGAGAGTCGAAGTGGAAGAGGCTCCAAAATAACCCACAGACACTACCAAGCCCAAAAAGAATAAGGCCAAAACGGGCTCTGAGGGAATCATGACCAAAGCCACAGAGGCAACAACTACAGAAGTCCCTCAGAAGCCTACAAAGAAAAGACTAACTAAGGCGACAACTTCTGAACTAATAGTGCAACATTAAATGGATGGACCTGCAAAGGTTACAGAAGTACCTCTGTAGAGGAGAAGGAGGAAAGCCCAAATCATAGAGAGCTTTGAGGTTCTAGTCCTTTTCAAGTGGCCGCAGATATAGCAAAAGAAGTGGCATCGCTATACTCTGAGGGCCTAGGGGACAGAGTGGAGGTAGAAATAAAGGACATAACAAGGCTCTCTAGCTCTAGTGATGAGGGGGTTGAACGGCAAAAGAAAATTTTGAAGGAGGAGACGGGAGAAAAAGATGCCTTAGGCACACAACCCAACCCAACTCCCAGTGCAACCCACATCTCTACCTCTGCAGTTCTAGTGCAGCAGGGTATAGAAACAGGACGGCACAGTCCGAACCCTACCCCTACCAACCGGACAGAGGATATTCCTTCATCCTCTGTACCACACTTAGCTGGGGAATCCAAATCCACCCCATCCTCTCAAAAGGATGAAGGTGCAGACATAAGTGTCCTATTGCCCCAGGACACGACACCACCACACACAAAGGCATTTGTTGCCTCTGTCACACACACGAGTGACCAGCAAACTGCATCAGAGTTTGCAGTGAAAGAACACGATACTTCTGGGGATCTAGAACATCCACAGACTTCAATCGAAAGAACCCTTGAGAGAGTCTCTGAACCCTCTCCCTAGAAGTCTGTCGACAGAATTTCTATAGATGATTCCTTCGTGGAACATCGAGGATTAGAAGGAAAACCTCCAGAGCTCATCATACCCATAGGCTCTGTAGGTGCCAAAGACTCCTTGGCCAAATCTGGATCATGTGTTGATCCAGAGGTTACCCCTAGCACCTACGTCACAAAGTAGGAGTTTCAAATCTTTATTGACCAAGTGTCCGACAGACTGAAGGCACTGATCAATCAAGCCCCTGACGTATCTTACATGATGTTACATACCATCCAAGAAGATTGCTATACCTGCAAAAAAAGTCTCCTTGGCGCACACTCTAGAATTATCAAAGTTAAAGGAATCCTTTGTCGCCAAGGATGACTTCAGCAAACTGATCGCCGCCGTCGAAGCTCAAATAGAAGCTCTGAAGGCTCTCCAACAAATCTCCAATCAGAACTCTGTCGACATAAAGAGGTTGTTGGAAGCTTCATCTTCACAAGCCACCAAAAACGACTTCAACAACTATGCCCAATCCATCAATATCCAAACAGATGCCATCAAGACTCTTGGGTATATCTGCATGGAAGAAATGGGCAAGTATGCAGCCACAAACACCGCATCAGGGGTGGACGATTTGGCTAAATTGAAAGAGGAAATAAAGGACATGACTCGCAGTGTCATGGTCCCTGTTCAGCCATAATCCTCAACCTCTGCAACTCCACCACCCCCCTCTGCCACAAACACCTCCGACCTGGCCATAAAAGAAGAATTACAAGCCATGGGTCGGATGCTTCTAAGGAACCCAAACCTTATGGGATCGGATATCTCTAAAGAAGAGAAGACTGTGGCAGAGAAACTGAAGAAAACGGTCGTGATTCTCAAGTTCAAGTCTGACTATGAAGTGAACAAACTTGGCCTTACTGCAGAGAATGTGATGAACAAAATCACAAAGCATGTAGATACACACCTCTGCAGAAGGAAAAGGAAGGAATCTGCGTCTTGCCAAGTAGAGGCGGCACAGAAGAGGGCCAACCATGATGATCAGGACCCAGATGCATCTGGACCTGGGCATCATGAAGGGGAGAAGGCCAAATCATCAACAATGGTAGACTCTGCTCCTATAGCTATCACTCCTCTCTAGGCCCTACCTCAACAAGAAAACCTCAGAGGCATACAACACTCAGAGTCTCATTTCATGTGCCTCTGAGGAAATACACAAGGAAGCTACATTTGTTCAAAACACCACATCTGCAGAACTTCAGAATGGAAAGGTGAGTGTTGGCTCTGAAGATATCACAGAAGGACTTTCAAAATTCATAGAACCTTCCAGTCCCGAGTTGATGCCCACTACACGGATCCCTAAAGTCCAATATCAGTCTCTCGATCTAGTGAATGCCTCAGAGATAGCAGAGACCCATCCACAGAGCTCGATAAAGAAGCCTTCTGAACCAAAGAAGGAGAAACCCTCAGAGCATAAAGAACAAGAGGACAGGGTGAAGCAAACTATTCAATCAATGGATGCCATGAGGATTCCCATCCCAAGGCCTCCACCGAAAGAACTTAAATTTCATGAGAATATTTACACCTACCTCTATAGCGTAGAGCCCGAGGCCGTCTTCATGGCACCAAATCTGCATTCTTTAATCAAAGAAGACATCAGAAGATGGTTCGAGCAAACTGCCCAAGAAAAGAATGAGGTATTTTCAACAGAGGACATAAAAACTGTGATGAGGATCTCTCTGCACTCCTTCGCCAACAAGTCCATCATGTACGCCAAGTACCTAGTTGAGAGAAAGGATGGGCAGAAGTACACATTCTCATATGCAGATCTAAAGAACCTCTGTGCCTATGATCTTCCTCAACTGCAAGCTTTCACAGAACAAAGACTTGAAAAGAGGAAGGATTATATGATAGCAAATGGCAGGATCAAAGAGGTCATGCGCGAACACGTGAAGTATAATAGCAAGATGGACTTTGAGGTGGCTTTACAGCTTAGAGTTGAAAAGCTATCGATCACTAAACCAAATGACCAATTACCCGGAATCGAAGATGTACCTTTAAATTCTCTAATCACAAAGCCTGAGTTCGGGTTTATTTACAGAGACGATGATGGGCTCAAGAAGATGTTCTAGTCGAATCAGAGTCATAAGTATTCGAACAACACTCTGCTGAAGATCAAGTACACGATTCTGAGGAAAAGGGGGTCAGAGACTGTTAGATCCCATGTCAAGCAACAAAATGAAAATTCTCCATAGAAATTGTATATAAAATAGAAATAAAGAACAATATTCATCAAGAACCCATCTCATATGCTTTGATTGAATAACAATGGAGGGGAAAATGTAGAGAACACCACACTAAACATATAGTCGACTCTCATAAGACTCACCTAGTTTGTGAGTGAAAAGTGTGTAGTCTCTCCAAAAACCTAATGAGAAAATGAACCCTAGACACCTTTTTATAGAGTCCATTTAAAAATAATAAGCCCAAGCCCATAAAATAATTACAAAGCCCGAAATACAATTCTTTATAAAACATTCCATCAAATTGGGGATAATTTGAGCTAACAATCTCCCCCTAATGTTTTATAAAGAAAGCATCATCATATAGTCTCCCCCTTGCTTTCTTTAGAAGCTTTGGTGTGTCGTTCTTCGTGTATTCAAAGAATCACAAGATCCCCCTCAAATGTAGGCTCATATTCTTGAAAGAGAGAGACAATTACCCATTTTGTCTTGCTATCATGTCTCAACTTCACCGTTGTTTTGACCATCAAGGAGCCTGATTGAGAGAAAACATAAAACATTCACATTGAACTCCAGCCTCTTAGATTTTCAACTAGCTTTGATTCATCCATTTTGGATGAAAAATGAGTGAGTTGTGCAAGTTTTCCCTCAGCTGCGCAGAACGGTCATCAAAACAGAAATTTTGACTCTTAAGAACCTGTTGAGTAAGCGTTAGCACCGAGACTTAAAAATGAATAACACAGGAAGGAGTAGCAAACATGGTGTCACATATGTAGCTTGAAATCATGAATAACCGAAGAGAGAACAAGCGAAAAAAGCACGAGTGAAATGCAATGCTTTCGGTCGAGCACCCTAACACAGACTTTGACACTGATTCTGGCATATCAAATCAAGGAATTCGAGAAAACTTAAAACATCAAAGTCATATGTCTGTGTTTTAGAAATCCAACGCAGCTGGACTCGTGTAAATCGGAGCTTCGAGTAAAAAGTTGTGTGTGTATTTCTGAAACAACGCAATGCTGTCAAAAATCTGAAATAATCGGGCTTCGGGATCTTGGCTCATTGCGACTTCTGGACCATCGACCTTTGATATGTGCGCTTGGGTCTACCTCTGATTCCCCCTTCTAGTTGTTGCTCTTACGAGATTTTGGTCCACAGAGGCTCTGTGCATCAGCCACAGAGGCTCTACAATATGCATTCTTAAAATCTCAGAGGCCTCTGCAATCTTCCACAGAAATTATGGACAGACCTTCCAGAGGCACTGCACATCATTCTTATGCCTTCACTTCGAATGGACAACTTCTGATCACGTGCATAGAGGCTCTATGCATGCATCTCAGATTTTGACAGCAGCTGATCGCACACTGAGGCTCTGGATAGACTCTGAAATGATCTTATGTTCAAATTCTGCAATTTGTCTTTTGGATAGCCTAACAGAGGTTTTGCACAAAACCTCTACACATAACATATTGTTGGATTGTTACAGAGGCTCTGGACATCTTATGTATGTGCAAAGAGGCTCTGAAATCCTCTGCCATTCTCTAGACAGCCTCTGCGCATAACTTCCATTACTCTGAAAACATAGACTTATAACTCTGCAGAAATCGCATATGTCCAAAACTTTCTGCCTGCTTAACATTTTTTAACACAGTATCAAGCAACAACAGCTTAATAGAATCAGAATACACTTTGGGAATTTTGGACAGCTTCTGGAAATGCCGAACATGAACACAACAGCAGAAGCTTTATATTTTGGTTCTGCAGCAGGTTCGGCAAGGTCTTGACAACCCCATGACAACAAAAGATCAAATTCTGCTTCACTTAACAGATACATGATTCACACCTGTTGTTTTTCAAACATACACATTATGTTTTGAACTAAACAGCAGCAACCGTAAATATTGATCACAACACAACACATGAAACTTCATTGGTTCAGACTTTGATTCGGCATCTTGACACTCCAGAATATTGCAAAACTTGTTGGTCCCGAAGGTGCTTAACAAGTTTGTAGAAGGGGGGGGGGTTGAATACAAACACAGAAATTAAAGTTTAATAAATTGTTTATTGATAAATCAAACTACAATTTACAAGTTTGTTGCGGAATAAGATTAAGACAGACTCAATCTAAACAAACTTAAGAAACACTAAGATGATTGCACAAGAAATTCAGAGAATGGGGGATTAAGAGAGATAGAAAACAAGGGTTTCTATATGGAGTTCAAGGATTGAGCACACTCTCAGATGGAGAGGTAATCTTTCTATTTATACCTATGCATTAAATGCATGGCAGGGCACTTTACACGTGGCGTTCAGTGATTGGCTTTGGGAGTCTGACTTTGGGAGACATGCTTTCGGCCGTATCATGAACAGTGTAGTTGACAGAGTTGTTGTACGATTTGTGGCAGAGACGTGTCCGTTCTAACACATCATACTGGTTGTGCAAGGTAAGACAAAAGCAGACTTGAGGCATAAGCTACGTGATCTTTTGATCGCTGAATATCTCTTCCTTCAGAGATATAAAGTTCAGCTATCGCTGAAGCTTTTCCTCATGTTCCTTCGCGTATAAGTAGCGTCGTCTTTGCTTCACTGATATCCGCATCAGGTCACTAGTAGACTTGTCTTTGTTCAGTGGATTCGTCTTTGATTCAGCTATGAACATATGTTGACGCGAGACATGTCTTTTAGGATTATGTTGCTGTTTACATCAGAGACTACCAACGATAACTTAACAGACTCAGTTTGATCGCTGATAGTGAAACACTAATACATATGAAATGTTTACAAGAAAGGTCATCAGCGATAACTGAACAGACTCAGTCTGATCGCTGATGGTGAAACACTAATACATATTAAAACGTAATTTTCACTAAGTATAGAAGAGGGTCGTTATCAAATCACTGAGAGAGTTTGGATCAACAATCTCCCCCTATTTGATAATGACAAAGTAACTAAAGAAAATTACTTTATGATTCAAAATATAGGAATAAAAAGGACTCATAGCATGCATGTCCCAATTACTATTTTGAGGGATCTTTTACAGTACTGATAGGGTTAAGTACATCACTGCAATTTTCATTTAAATCAGGGATAGAATTACAAGATATGAAAATCATAAGTACAAGTGAATAACTAACTACTGTAAGTATAACTAATAGATTACAGAAAAGGAAACTAATCTATCAGCTATTAAAAGAAGACTTAGGAGGATTGATCATATACTCAGGTATTTCTTCTCCTTTCTGTCTTCGTTCCAAAGATTCTCGGCTGATAATTTCTTTGATTTTCTCAGCAGCAGGGGAGAAGTCACACCATAAGCATAAGAGATCCTTGAGATGATTCAGAGGACAGATAGGAATCTCAGAGACTCTTTGAAATCTGAGTTCCTCATCATCATCTCTGAAGAACACTTCATAAGGATCGTCAATTACTTGATCACCTTGGAAAGGACCACCAGGAGGCAGAGATAGATCCAGAACTGAAAGATCGGGAGGAGGACCAAACAGTGCATCTCTTGAAAATTTGATAGAAGTTTCATTCCTGATGATGGCGATGTCTTCAGAGGAGGAGGACCCAATTCTTCTCTTGAGTTTCAAAGATTTGGGAGGAAGAGGAGATGGCAGCTTTAGTACAGAAGCGACTCTATTTATGAGGGCTTCAAGAAGTCCTTCAACGTAGCCTCTGTATGTAGATTTGGATTTCTTCAGCGCATCCCAGAACTCTAACCATTCCGTAAATCCGAAGCTCTCAAGTTTGGATACGTACATAGCTTTTTGGGTTCCATCCTCTCTGGTAATCTCCATGGTCACTGAGAGTTGATCCTTCTTCTTGCGACCAGAGATAGTCACGGCTGATATCGGAAGAAGATCAGAACGATAATCCATCTTCTGTTTGCACCATTCGATAGACCTATCGTTGATCTCTTGTTCTTTGGAGCGTTCCTCTTCAATTTCTTTCAGCAGTGCAGCTTGAACTTCCACAGGCTTGCTTTTCAGCTTTTTGTCCTTGACTAGAGAAGATTGAATCTTTAAAGCGAGTTGGGCATCTTGTATGCATTCAGCGATCAGCTTCTCAGCTTTGGCAGATTCTTCTCTTTCGGCTTCAGTGAGAAAGTCGAGCTCTGTGGATGTTTGAAGAGGGACTTTCAGCTGTTGACTTTATAGTTGAGCGATCATTTCAACTCTTTTCTTCACCACTTCCTCTGACCAATGAGATGGTTGAGAGGGCCTTCCTGGATGGACCAGGGAATATTCTTCTTGTTCTTTTTCATCAATCTCAGTGATAGAGATTGGGATTATTTCTTCAGCGATAGTAGCTGGAATTATTTGTAGTTCAGAACCCTTAAGCAGGGGTGAGAACTGTCTGGATAGAAAATGAAGGAAAGAAGGGATAAGTGTATATTTTTAGAAAAAGAGAGATAAAGGCTAGAAGGAAATAGGGGTTTGGAAAGAGTAGGAGAGTGGTACAATTGAAAGACATACCTGAGAAGGATGCTCCCCCTCAGATTGTGATCCAGTCCTCAAGCATTCTTCAGCGATTGGTTGCTTGTCTTTGCTTTGCGAAGGAGAGCTTGAAGATGTATCACCTTTCACCCCTGCTTTGACAACCTCTTGCGAAGTTGTCCCTGATGCGACGTTCGGCTTGGAGAACCACATAGATTGGTCTTCTTCATCGTCGTCATCGTCATCGGAGGGTTGATCCTTTTCTTGATTATCAAGATCTTGATCATCTTCCTCTTCATCGTCTTCTTCCTCATCATCTTCAAAGAGAATAGAATGAATAGATGAGGATTCTTTTACCTTCTCCCCCTCAGATTGAGAGGGAGGTTTCTTTGGAGTCTTAGCTTCCCCAGCAGCAGCGATAGATGTTTCTACAGCTTTCTCCCCCACTTTGTCATTATCAGCGGTAGGGGGTTGCTCAGCTGCCGGAGTTGCTGTTGAAGCTTTTAGCACTTGGACGTCAGCCTCCAGACGCTTGACCCGGTCTTCAACCGCAGGGATGTCGCACGTGGCATCATGGATGAATTCCACAGCGATGTTGAGGTTGGTCCGATCATCTTCAGTGCAGGAGGGAGGCAGCGCTGGAGCTGGTGCATTCACCTTTTGTAGAATTTGCTGAAGAAGGGACGTGCAGAGGTCAACCTTTGAAGAGAGACCCCGAACTTCAGCGGTAAGAGACTCAAATCGCCCCTGAAAGAGTTGAGAGGACTCTTTGAGTTGGACGACTTGTTCTTCAACAACTGAAAGTTGTGAGTTCTCAGCTTTAGATGAGCAGGTCGCGGTCAACTTCTTCAGCTCCTCACCAGCCTGATTGACGGCGTTGGTGGTGTCGTTGATGGTGTTGGTGAGGGCGTCCACCTTTTCTCCCAGACTGTTGACATGCGTGTCAACAGACGCCAAACTAGGACCTGAAAATAATGTTAGTTCAGATACGGGCTTATTTGGAGAGGTGGGGAAAGATGTGTTTAATCCTATAGGTGTACCTGACGTATCAAACATTTTGTAGAACTGCATAGATTCCTCAAAAGTTTGATGTTCAGGTCCTATAGGGAAAGAAGAGGTAGCGGGTTCAGAGACCAAATGAGTAGAAAAGGGAAAAGTTTTGGGGATAGAAGTAGGGATGGGGTTAATCTCAGCGAATGAGATAGTAGGTGGGGTCACTCATGATGTGACAGCGATCCAGATCGCTGACACGGCAGTATGAGTGACTGCTGAAGTTGTGGAGGAAAGACCCACAAATGCATCTAAGGTAGCTTGTTGAGAAGCTCCCTCGGGTATAGTACTAGAGGGTGTACTTTCCTTAGTCTTTTTGGCCTTTTTGGAAGGACCAATCGGACTAGCGGATGTTCGTTTAGAAATAGTGGTAGCGACAGGGATAGCAGACGAAGGAACCGTCTGTGTGGTCGCTGAAAATGAAGAAGAATGGAGAGAGAGACGAGAGCGAAGGAGAGAGATACTTACCTCGTCGGCGAGTGGATTTACCTCCAGTGATCGTTGACCTACCCTGGCAAAGGTGCCATCATCTTTGGTGGGATAGGTGTTGGGATAGAGGAACTTGATGTACGTACATATGAAACGTACGTACGAGATCTTGGGATCTCGTTCAGGCTTCTCTAATCTTGACCTCAGGTCTTCAAAGATTGTTGTGGCGTAGTCAAAGTTTTGACCAGCGATAACGGAGTAGGCCATCTGCAGTTGTGTTTTGCTGGCTTGATCCAGCGAACCACTCTTCCCGCTCATGCACTGAATTATGTGCGAGAAGATAAAGTTCAGTTGTGAGGGCATCTGAGCTTTGAGGATCTTGGTGAGCTTCTTGTTGGGAATAGAAGATCTCGGTTTGTTTTCCCAACAATAACCCATTTCGGCCAGAAATGATATCAACTCATCATCAGTGGGGAGTGCGTCGAACCCACTCTTTGGTTTGTCAGGGAATCTTAAAGATTTCCTGAGGCTAAGAGCGGTCATGCTCCCTGGCCCCAAGTCCGTGCTGAAAGAGATAGCAGGGACTCGTTCACCTTTCTTGTTGGTGAGTTCAGTTGCATCAGCAGTGAACCAGAACTGCTGGAGTAGAGTCTTGGAAGGCTTAGGATCCACAGTGATCGCGTAAGCTATACATGATTGTTTGAGAAATTCAGCAGCTTCCACTAGATGAGTGTATTTGTTAGCGTTGAACTCAAGTCTTGCCAAATGATTACATTTAGTAATCTCAACTTCAGTGAGAGCGAATCGTACATGCTTGGAAGCAACGATTGAAGACTGTGCCATTTCTGTTATGGAAAGAAGCATAATAGAAGAAATGATTTAGATTAAAAATAATATGATTACCAGTTTCCATAGAAGAAGGGAAACTGGAAAAATATCAAGTTATTTTTAGGAATAGAAAAATAGTGTTCTGGGTAGAAAGAATGAAGAACACTTTAAAAACCAAAAGGTTTTTATTGAAAAACATAAAATCAGAAAGAATGATCTTTAGTTTTTAAAAAAAAAACGTTTTATAAAATCCATGAAGAACAAGAACGAGTAGGATTTAAAAAAGAATAGAAAGCATACGAACAATGCACATAAACATGAAATAAACCTGTTTATTTTGAAGAAGAGGAGTTGCAGGTTTAATATTCTGGGTTTACTTGCTTGAGTGTTCTTGAGAGGGAAAATGTTTTTTGCATTGACAGTTTTGAAAGCGTAAACCGTATAAAGGAGAGAAGAATTCCTTTTATACGAAGAGAGAGAAGAGAGAGAGTAGGAATGAAGCGGGAAAAGAAAGGATCATCATGACATTGACACGTTCCACGAAGTTGATTGGATAGAAGAGCAACGGACGAACGTGTCAGAAAAGGCATGTCGTGGATTGTCGGTTCAAATGACGTCATAGAAGAGAGAGACTGTTCATTTGTCCGTTTTGAAAGTATCACTGAAGAAAAGTCAGCGATAGATTTTCGTTTTTGAAAATATCCCTGATGGAAAAGATAGGGATAGAGTTTCTTTTAAAAGGGTCACTGAATAGAAATATCAGTGATTAATGTATTTTTCAAAAAACTTTTAATCATTTGAAGAAGGTTTAGTGATTAAAGTATATTTTGAAAGATATCTTAACTGAGTTAAGATTCAGTTGAGAGAACATACCTGAGAGTCAGAATGTTTATCAGAGAGAATGATGAGAGGGGAACTTTGATTATTGACCCAATACATGAACGCTGAAGAATTATTCTTCGAGGTTCAGCATTCCAAGCTCACTGATGAGAAAGTTGAACCTTGTCTCATCAAGAGGTTTGGTGAATAAATCAGCAAGCTGAAAGTCAGTAGGGATAAAGTGAAGTTCAATATCACCATTCATCACATGATCTCTGATAAAGTGATATCTGATCTCAATGTGTTTCGTTTTTGAATGTAGCACTGGATTATTTGCTATAGCGATAGCACTAGTGCTGTCGCAATAGATAGGAATCTTTGACAGCTGAAGGTCATAATCTAATAGTTGATTTCTCATCCACAAGATTTGAGAATAACAGCTTCCAGCGGCTACGTATTCAGCTTCAGCTGTGGAAGTGGACACAGAATTTTGCTTCTTGCTTGTCCAGCTTACCAGCTTTCCTCCCAGGAGTTGACATCCACCAGTGGTACTCTTTCTGTCAAGTTTACAGCCTGCAAAATCACTATCAGAATAACCAGTTAGATCGAACCCTGAGTCTTTGGGATACCAAAGACCGAGGTTAGGAGTTCCTTTCAGATATCTGAAAATTCGCTTTACAGCGATCAGATGGGATTCCTTGGGTTCATATTGATAGCGTGCACATAAACAAGTAGAGTACATAATGTCAGGTCGGCTCGCTGTTAGATACAGCAGGGAGCCTATCATTCCTCTATAGGCAGTGACATTAACAGGTTTACCAGAAGGATCTTTGTTAAGTGTCAGGGGTGGTGCCATAGGAGTTTTCATCGCTGAAGTTTGTGTGAGATCAAACTTCTTCAGCATATCTTTAACATACTTACCTTGGCAGATAAAAGTACCTTTGTCAGATTGTTTAATCTGAAGACCAAGAAAATATGTCAGCTCACCCATCATACTCATTTTATATTCTTTCTTCATTCTTTTAGCGAAGCGAGTACACAGAGATGGGTTAGTAGAACCAAATATTATGTCATCGACATATATTTGTACAAGAATTATATGACCTTTTATCTTTCTGAAAAATAACGTATTATCAATCTTGCCACGTTCAAAATTTTCAGAGATAAGAAAAGATGAGAGAGTGTCATACCAAGCACGAGGGGCTTGTTTTAGACCATAGAGAGCCTTATACAATTTATAAACATAATTTGGATACTTAGGGTCATAAAACCCTGGTGGTTGTTCTACATAGACTTCTTCATTTAGCTTTCCATTTAGGAACGCTGATTTTACGTCCATTTGATAAACGATGAAGTCTTTATAGACTGCATAAGCTAAGAATAGTCGAATTGCTTCAGCTTGGCCACAGGGGCAAAGGTTTCATCATAGTCTATGCCTTCCTCTTGTCTGTATCCCTGAGCAACAAGTCGAGCCTTGTTGCGGGTTACAGTTCCATGTTCATCTAACTTGTTTCTAAACACCCATTTGGTGCCTATTACAGTTTTATCAGATGGTCTAGGAACGAGATTCCAAACTTTGTTTCGAGAGAACTCAGTCAACTCTTCTTGCATAGCGCTGACCCAGTTTGGATCTCTGAGGGCATCATCAGTCTTCTTTGGTTCTATTAAAGAGAGAAATTTTACAAAGAGACAGATATTACCTGAGCTTCGTCGTGTCTGAATACCTGCTTCGAGATCACCAAGAATTTGATCTATTGGGTGATCTTTGGTCCATCGCTGAGCAGGAGCATGATTGCTTAACTCAGAGGTTGGATCAACAATTGGAATGTTTACTGATGAGGACGTTTGAGGTTCATCAACGATTAACTGTTGAGTAGATTCACTAGAAAGGTTTTCAGACGAAGGCAGATTTGATGGTAGTAATGTGTTTAGAGGTTCTGCTGAGACCCATGAGGTGGATTCAGCGGTAGGATGTATAATGTTCGGATCATCATCAGCGGATGGAGGATCAGAATGCTGATGGTTTGAGAAGAAAGGTTCTGTTTCTCTATAGTGAGAAAGCATCCAAATATTTAACTCTTAATTGTCAGTGATTGGTTTAGAGTTCGCTGAGCGAGTTTCATCAAAAGTGACGTGAATTGTTTCTTCTACGGTTTGTCTTCTCTTGTTGAAAACTCTGTAGGCTTTGGAGATGGAGGAATATCCTAGAAATATTCCATCATCGGCTTTTGGGTCGAACTTTCCAAGTTGATCTCTGTTGTTTAAGATAAAGCACTGACAACCAAAGATATGAAGAAAGCTGATAGAAGGCTTCCTTCCAAGAAAAAGTTCATAAGCTGTCTTCCCAAATCGCTTTATTATCAGCGATCTGTTTTGAGTAAAACATGCAGTGTTTACAGCTTCTGCCCAAAATTGAGTAGGGAGGTGAGAATCGCTGAGCATTGATCTAGCAGCTTCAATGATCGTTCTGTTTCTTCTTTCAGCGACTCCATTTTGCTGAGGTGTTCTTACTGAAGAGAAGTTGTGAGAGATTCCCTTGTTCTCAAAGAAATTGTTCAGGGAACTATTTTTGAATTCAGTTCCATGATCACTTCTTATTGAACGAACAGTAAGATTGTTCAGCACTTCCATCTTTTTCACAAAAGATATTAGTTCTTCTGGAGTATCACTCTTACAGCGAAGAAAGATAACCCAGGTGTAGCGAGAATATTCATCTACAATGACAAGCGTATATTTCTTTCCAGCTATTGATTGGATGTTGACAGGGCCAAATAGATCCATATGCAAGAGCTGAAGAGGACTTGTCACTGAGGAAACTTGTTTTGACTTGAAACTAGCTTTTGTTTGTTTTCCTTTTTCACATGCTGAGCAGAGAGATTCTTTAGCATATGAGTGCTGAGGAAGACCAGAAACCAGTTCCTTAGAAGAGAGAGAATTCAGGGTTTTGAAATTTAGATGAGAGAGCCTTTTATGCCATAGCCAGTTGACATCAGAAGAGGCCTTAGAGAGAAAACATAAGTTTTCAGTGATAGTAGAGTCCATATCTATTACATAGACATTTTCTCTGCGATAACCACTGAGAGCAAGTTTTCCTTTTTCATCTACCACTGAACATGCTTTCTTAGAAAAGCGAACTTCATAGTCTTTGTCACATAGCTGACTGATTCTTAGAAGGTTGTGCTTCAGTCCATCTACACAAGCGACTCTTCGAAAGGTAGTTGTCCCATTGTTGAGGACACCAAACCCTCGGGTAAATCCTTTTCCATTTCCACCAAAGGTCACAGAGGGACCTTTCTCTTGCTTGTATTCAGTGAGCAGGTCTCTTTGTCCAGTCATATGACGAGAACATCCACTATCGAGATACCAGATGCCCTTTGATCCCTGCATACATAAGGAAGATTAAGCGTTGTTTGGTACCCACTTTTCAATGGGTCCTTCAGAGTTAGTGGATAAGGAAGATTCAGCAGTCTTCACAGCTGATGAAGATTCAGCTTCAGTGGTAATCTTCACTTTGGTTAATTTCTTAACCTTAGTGGTATATTTCACTTTGGTTGATTTTTCAACTTTGGTGACTTTCTTTGCCTTAGAGGCATTTTTCTTCACTTTAGCTGTTTTATCAGCTTTGGTGGTATTTGGACATTTACTTGCAATATGATCAGTAAAACCACAGTGATAACATTTTCTGTATTTGAAAATGGTTTTAGGATCAGTAGAAGGTTTTGCAAGTTTAAGATGAGCAGGACCAGGTCCGAGAAGGCTTTTCTCATGAGATATGGGAGGGATTTTCATTTCTTCAGATCTCGTTGGTCTAAGGTCAATCTTTAGCTTTGGAGGACAGAGATCAAAATTTTCTATCACAGAGCTAGAGGATTGCTTAGCTGAAGGTTTAGAAGGAATTTTCAGCTTTGCTTTCCTGGTTGTCTTCTGAGGAAGGAGAATGGACTTTCCTTTATCCGTAGACTTAGTGTCTTTGGATTTTTCCTCAGAGATGGGATTTGAAGAAGAACAGGGATAGAATTGATTATAAGAAGTGTCAAAGAAAGATGTGACAAAAGTTCCAAACTTAAGCGAGGAACTTTCTTCTTTAGGATCATCCTGTGGTGTCCAAAAACCAAGACCAGTTCTATCACTTTCAGGAGTTTGAGCATTTATTATCTCAGAGATCTTTGTTGATGATTTGCACCATTTTTCAACATGAGCCTTTTCTGCTTTTAGAGCAGCGATGGCTTGTTCGCGTTCAATGCTGATGATTTCATTTATAATGACTTGATCTTTCAACTTTTCTTCTAAAAGATTTAGTTCACTGATCTTTTCATGACATTTCTCTAGCTCTTGAGTTAAATATACATTTTTATTTTCAGCTTGAGTTTTGTCGTTTAGAGCATTATAAAGGTCAATCGTCAGCACATCAACAGCGCGACTTCTCTCAGCTTCAGGCAAAGAGGGATTTGTAGAGATAGATACCTGAGATGATATGTAGCTCATAGAAGGTTCAGATGGTTCTTCTACTTCTTCTTTAATCTCAGCCATGAGGCAAAGATTAGCGACTTCTTCTTCATCAGAAGATGATTCTTCTGATTCAGCCCAGTCATGTTCTTCAGCGATGAGACCTTTACCTTTTCGCTGATAGCTTTTCAGCTTTTGATATTTGTTCTTCAGCTTATGGTATTTGTCATCACTGGATCTTCTTGAGGTAGAAAGTTTGAAGACCTTTTTCGACCTGCACTCACTAGCAAAATGTCCAATTTTTTCGCAGTTATAGCAAATGGCTGTAGCCTTATCAACCGGAGTTGATTTTGGCTTTTCAGTAAGAGAGATAGGTTTACTTCTTCGGAAGTTAATCTTTCTTGCAAATCTCTTAAAAGAGTTTGTCAAGAGTGCTAAGGACTCATTAAACTCTGAAAGATCAGGGTCTGATAGATCCTCAGATTCAGAATCTAACTCAGTGATGGTCAGAGTAGATCGCTGAGATGGAATTATCTCTGACATATTGAATAACTTTCCCAGCTTTCAGGAAGACTTTCCAAGAATTTTGTTAGGACCTCAGAATTAGAATAGGTCCTTCCAACAGTTCTTAGGTCAATGATCAGTCAGTTAAACCGCTGATGAATGTCAGAAAGAGATTCATTCTTACCAGCGATAAAACTTTCATACTGTCTTACCAAGTTAATCTTTCGAGTCTCTTGAATTTCAGTGGTGCCCTCATATTGAACACATATGGTTTCCCACATTTCTTTAGAAGTTTTCAGATGCATGATGGAATGGAAAACTTCATCAGGCAGAGCCATTGAGATAATGGTTTTTGCTCTTGCATCTATTCCTACCTTCTTTTTATCTTCATCACTCCATTGTCTTATTTCCTTAACGACATATCGTTCAGGGACAGCTTCAGTGGTGGCAGTACCGGGAACCGCAGCTATAATTCTAATAGGTTCATAGGGTCCGTTTTCTATATATTCAGGTATAGTAGGATCTGCACCTTCAAGAAATAGCATCATTCGATTTTTCCATAGAGAAAAGTTATCTCTGCTAAATCGAGGAGGTTTAGAAAGTGAACCATTATCATAGTAGTTTGTGTTTGTGTTTAGTGCCATTTTAGAATAGGAAGGAAGAGTATACAGCAAGATCTTGTTTATTAGATTAAACAAACTGCTCTGATACCACTTGTTGGTCCCGAAGGTGCTTAACAAGTTTGTAGAAGGGGGGGGGGTTGAATACAAACACAGAAATTAAAGTTTAATAAATTGTTTATTGATAAATCAAACTACAATTTACAAGTTTGTTGCGGAATAAGATTAAGACAGACTCAATCTAAACAAACTTAAGAAACACTAAGATGATTGCACAAGAAATTCATAGAATGGGGGATTAAGAGAGATAGAAAACAAGGGTTTCTATATGGAGTTCAAGGATTGAGCACACTCTCAGATGGAGAGGTAATCTTTCTATTTATACCCTATGCATTAAATGCATGGCAGGGCACTTTACACGTGTCGTTCAGTGATTGGCTTTGGGAGTCTGACTTTGGGAGACATGCTTTCGGCCGTATCATGAACAGTGTAGTTGACAGAGTTGTTGTACGATTTGTGGAAGAGACGTGTCCGTTCTGACACATCGTACTGGTTGTGCAAGGTAAGACAAAAGGAGACTTGAGGCATAAGCTACGTGATCTTTTGATCGCTGAATATCTCTTCCTTCAGAGATATAAAGTTCAGCTATCGCTGAAGCTTTTCCTCATGTTCCTTCGCGTATAAGTAGAGTCGTCTTTGCTTCACTGATATCTGCATCAGGTCACTAGTAGACTTGTCTTTGTTCAGTGGCTTCGTCTTTGATTCAGCTATGAACATATGTTGACGCGAGACATGTCTTTTGGGATTACGTTGCTGTTTACATCAGAGACTACCAGCGATAACTGAACAGACTCAGTTTGATCGCTGATAGTGAAACACTAATACATATGAAATGTTTACAAGAAAGGTCATCAGCGATAACTGAACAGACTCAGTCTGATCGCTGATGGTGAAACACTAATACATATTAAAACGTAATTTTCACTAAGTATAGAAGAGGGTCGTTATCAAATCACTGAGAGAGTTTGGATCAACAAAACTGATAACGTGTTAGATCTCCTTCTTTGAAACCAACAATCCCTTTTTTTAATTTCCAGAATCTTGCAAATTAAAACTGATTCAACAGAACTTGTTTTCTGACTTGATGTTTGTGCAATACCACTTAACGTTCCAGCCATGGATTGATGTGACAAATGTTGGAGTGCAAAAGGAAGTGATTTAAGTGCAGATATATGCATCATTTACTGGATTGAACATGTTGATCACAAGAATAGCTGCAAGAAAATTTGACATATGATTCTTTTCAACCACATTGGATTATAATGGATTTATGTTGACAATATGCAGCTTCTGCACTTCTGGAAATCTGGACAGTAACAACTTTCTGTTTTGATTTTTTAACATGTTCAGCACAAGATCAACAAGCACAACAGCAGCTTGATAATTCGGTAACATGCTGCACTTCGAGCAACAATTTTCTCTGTTTGACTTGATCAAAAAAATTTGCAGCTTTCTGAAGTTTTCTGCATCGTAACAGTAACTTTCTACAGTTTTCTATAGCTTAACACCAACAAATCTGTAGATCGACAATCTGCCATAACTTTGAAATAAGATATGGACAGAACCAAATTATGAACATCAAAGAACTGTACCAACTGTAATCTTCTAATACAATAAGCATATGGACAGATTTTCACGCATCTTGAATTTCTTTCAATAAAGATCGGCAGTAGCACCAACTGTTAAACAAGTCTGTCATAACTCTGATGACACTAATTCCAGAATTCTTTATAACTGCATCTGCAAAACCAACGAGCTGTAACTTATGTGGTTGTCATTATTGAACATTTACCAGCTTTGAACTTGTATAAAATCTGCACATTTATGCCTTAATCGAATTCATCATCTCTAAATCAATAGGACTGTTGCACTTTTGCAAAACTTGTCATAAGATCACTTAACAAACACCGGATACACTTCGTATACAGCAGCAAAAATCTATTTCTTGACATTAGAGCACCCTTATCCCTTCAAATCTGGATCAATACTGAGCACAACAACAAACAGATTTGAATCTGTATACACACCAATGTAACTCTCGAATCACAGCTCTATGTGGGCTCATCATTGATATATAGGACTGTTGTCAACATTTAAATTGTAAGAACATGGATTAAGCTCTGCATATGAACAATTGAACAACTTGTTGTTTGAGAGAAGTCTGAACAACAATTAGAATCTGTTAGGAGCAACAAGTGGTGCAATTTTGGATGGCCTTGACTAAACATACAACACGTTTGCTACACACAACATATTTTTCACTTTGAACTTGTTGTCACAACATTAGCATGGACTTCAAGGTCACCTCAACAACAACAAGCTTTGTGTTGGTTTCTATTTTTGCATCAACAACAACTCAACACAACCCCATGATCACTTCGAATCTGCTTTATCAAAAGATTGTCTCACAGTAACCTCTTTCAAGAAATGGAACAACAGATAATGTCCTTATTTTTTTAATGGTTGTCATTAAAAATTTGTACATGACTTTGATCACTTGACCAAATTCAAAATCACAGACTTGCACATTTTCTAATTCTGAAATTTGGAAATGAAATCAATCTCAATGGCCATGATCAATGAGAATCCAACCTTATCTCTCCGAATTTGGATGAAGCAACATTTTCCAAGACCCAAATGAATTAGTCTTTCATTTAATCGATAATGAGCAACAAAATTTTGAATAAAATCTTGAATAAAGAGAGTCCAATCTCAAATGATATCAAGGTCAGATCTGAGATCAACAACCTAAATATCGAGATGCTAAAATAGCAATGGACTAAAGCACACACAAGGATGGGATCATAGATCAACCATCTACTTAGTGCTATCAAATATTAGAACAATAAATGAGAAAGATCAAGAACACACATGTAATAAAAAATGATCAGATTTAACCAAAATGAAATTAAATCTTCTCATAGGCATTTCATCAAACATGTGGTGTGCAAAAACAGCTTTTGTGTAGAATCAAACAAATAATCTATCAAAGATCATCCAAATCTCATCTAAATCAAGAAAAATGGATTTCCAATAAGCACAAAACAGTGAATAAATCACAGAAATGATATTTGGGTTAAGGCTCATGTGATTGAATCAATCTAAGCACCAAAACCACAAAATAATCATATAATCATCAATTGTTGCCATAGATGACCGAATTGAAGAAAAAAGTTTCTTCAATTGGCTTTGATACCAATTGTTAGATCTCATTTCAAACAACAAAATGAAAATACTCCATAGAATTTGTATATAAAATAGAAATGAAGAACAATATTCATCAAGAATCCATCTCATATGCTTTGATTGAATAACAATGGAGGGGAAAATGTAGAGAACACCACACTAAACATATAGTCGACTCTCATAAGACTCACCTAGTCTGTGTGTGAAAAGTGTGTAGTCTCTCCAAAAACCTAATAAGAAAATGAACCCTAAACACCTTTTTATAGGGTCCATTTAAAAATAATAAGCCTAAGCCCATAAAATAATTACAAAGCCCGAAATACAATTCTTTATAAAACATTCCATCAAATTGGGGCTAATTTGAGCTAACAGAGACTGTGCAAAAGGGGCCTGCAGAGAGAATGATCAAAGATATAGATGCGCAGATCAAGTACCGGGAGCTCATTCTATCAATGAAAAAGACCCTAGTTGAAAGCTTCACCAATCCGATAGATATGTTTCCCAGACAATCCTTGTAATAGAATAGCTTTTCATTCTTGTACATGTACTCCAATGTAATTGCCTTCTGGCATTTCTTTTTGTTTGAAAAACTTGTCTTCATAGGTTGAGTTCCTTTCACCTCTTTTAGTTTCTAACTTAGCCAAACATCCAATATTGCAAATCTTTATTTTTCAATAGTTAGGGGGAGATTGTTAGCTCTAACTCACTTGTATAGAAGTATTGAAAAATAGGCTAAGTGTAGGAACTGCAGAAGACTGCTCAGAACAACTAAGCTCACCACAGAAGTCACAAGCTCAGAAGACTTTGTCGTATGTCTACCCGAGCATTCTTAACCTGAAGATCACTTTCAGATCACAGAGCCTCTGTGATCACTCACAGAGCCTCTGTGATGGCTAACCTCTAGAGATGAAAGATGGAAGTTTTCATGACTACAGTTCAAGACAAGATCACGTGCAGAACACGTGAAGCCTGCTGTACGAAGATTTTCCAGATCATTTACGCGGCGCACGATTGTTTACCTTTCTAGGTGGCATTTCGTTTATGGAATATCAGCCTTTGTCTTATACTACGGGGTGCATGCTCCTTGTATATTATAGGAGCACCACCTTTGTTTGTATCACGTGAGCACACAAACTTCAGAGAGCACCTTGTAATTCTTGAGAGCTTTTTATCACACAGTAGTGTGTGTTCTTGGTGTTCTTGAGCAAATCAATGAAATAGTGTCTTCAGTAATTTTCTTATTGCATATTATGATTTTGTTCATTGTTTGTTAGTGTGTCTACTACCTTTCAAGTTCTATTTTCTCTACACATTGTAAACGCTTCCGCACTCTTATTTGTTAGTTTTTTGTGTAGTGAAAAGTATATCAAGTTAAGAACATCACATTTGGGATCAACATGAAGAAAGCACTAGAAAGAATCCCTTACCATCCATTGAATCAACAACTTCCTACACACATCTTAAATATGTTTTTCTAAGTGATGAGAACAGATTACCTATTATTATTTATGCCACCTTAGTACAAAAACAGGAACAACGGTTGTTGAAAGTACTTCAAGCTCATACCAATGCTGTAGGTTGGACAATTTTGATTTAAAAGGCATTAAAATCCATCAATTTGTCAACAAAAAATCATTTTAGAGGACAAGGATTTAGATTTGTTGAGCAACAAAGGAGACTGAACCCTTGGCAGATTAACGATCATATCACACGATACATATGAGATCTCAACTTAATATTTTGAAAAAAGTTTTTTAATTGGGAGCATGCCTATTTATGATGTCATTATGTGCATGATTTATATGCGACTAATTATGCAAGAAACCATGAACTCATTGAATTTATAAATGACTAGTTGCATCCATCTCAGGGGGAGATTTCTACGTTAGCTAAAGGTAAGGACACAACCTGAAGGCAAAGAATATTCAGCTTTGATGTTAGTGCTTTATTTTCTATTTCTTAGTTCGATATGGGGTGAATTATCTGTAACACCCATTTTGGGTAGTTACACTATTTATTAGACATTAATGTCATGACTAGTATAAATAGTTATGTTATGAGATTTACTCCTAGTTTGGAGTGTTTGAATTGTGTTATAATGTTCGTTTAAATTAAATATCGAGGTTTTACGATTGTATGACGTAACACCATGGGATGAGATATAATGGTGTTACACTAAGGAGTTGTTTACCCAAACGCATGGTAAGCGCTTACCGGTAAGATTCAACACTCTAACTTACTTTACCGGGTAAGATTTTAGTCCATGAAAATGGTATCGTATGCAACAATTTACCTGGTAAGTGCTTACCAGATAAGAGTCGTCGCCCTCACTTACCGGGTAAGGCTCTCCATCCTTATCATCGCTTTAACCGAGTAAGATTCTCAGACCTTTCCATGTTCATCGAGTAAGATAAATGACCTGGTAATCGCTTACAGGGTAAGTCTTTAGTAAACGGCCCCTAAGGCTTGGCTTCCATTGTGACGTCCTATGGTGTGTTATCGAGCGTTATTTTGTAAGTCATGGGTTTTTTATACTTTTTAAACATATAACTCGGAGATAAATGAAAATTATGTATGACACCTAAGACTAAATAAACAGTAAAAGGAATTCTAAAACTAAAACCCTAAATAGGTAAATCCTTCACCTCATTCCCGTACATGGAGAAAGAACTCCTTGAAGATTGAAGAAACTAGTGAGTAAAGACTCAAGAGATTTAATTTCAATTTTACATTCTTGATATTATTTTCTTCTCAGCTCGATACATTTGAAATAAATGAATATTTTTCCCTTTTAATTTTATAACTTTATATGAATACGAGAGTATTCATAACACTAACACACACAAGTATATACATAGCTACTGATTTGATAGAGAAGTACAAGGGTACCCTGTGTATCCCAGAACAATGCAATAACAGTAATAAACAATCAAAGTATAGAGATTGAACCACAAAACCTGGCCATATGATTAGATTGATCGTGAAAGGGTTTAAGCAATACAAAGAGAATTTTCTATATATGCGTGTAAAGCTTAACAATGACCATTCAACCTCTCTAACCCTAATTCCACACAAAGCAAACCTTTAAATACCAAGGGTTTGGTCTAAAGCCCAAAGCCCATTACAACTAAAACAGGCCCAATAACAATTAAAGGCATTTACAATGCATTTAAATAATTAACATTTAAACTCTATAAATACTTTATACAACTTTCTGCGCACTAGGACTTGCAGTCCCAATAATCTCCCCCTAAAGTTGTATAAAGCATTTATTATCTTGAAATCTTCTGGTCTTGATCTTCTCTCCCTCTTGAATCTTTTGAAAACTTTGGTGTTGCTTGTCTTCATGTCTCCCCAAGTTCTTCCTTGAATAAAGCTCTTGGTCTTCATAGTTTCAACTTTGTAACCAGATTCAATGTACAATAGTCTCGACTAAACACACTATTGAGCAGCTTTCAACTTTAGAAAGTCAACATATCGGATCAGCACATAAGAAAGATAATGTGTTAGTTATATGACATCCACATTGCATCTTCAGTTTAAAAACAAATAATCTGTCTTTGAACCGCGAGTTGAATATGCTTTCAGCTTAAAAATTATTTCAATCAACTCGTAGGACGAAATAATTTGTAGCAAACACCACTTGATGAAGGATAGAAGAACCAATCAAATCACCTTCAATCCTTGAATCAAATGGCTTTTCAAACTCAGATTTAAGAAATTATGTTACCCCCCCTCAACTTTTGCTAACTCCCCCTTAACACGATAATCTGTGTGTTTGAATTTCGTGTCGTTCTCCCCCTCATGATGATTAGGAGCATCCTGAGCATCGTGTATCTTCAAAGACTAACCGGATGAGTAGCAAAAGATCAGATAAAACTATTAAGAACCAAGATTGGGTAATCAACTAACATAGAAACACATTAGTCACTATTATCACAACAATTGAAATAATTGTGTGGCCTATTTTCAGAGTTGGCATTGATTCTGATAGGACTTCCAGTTATCACTGAACTAAAAAATTTAAGAATCTACTTCTCAAACTGTTCCGGCAATATCAGAAAGATATGAAAGGGGAATCACAAAGATTCGTGCATGTGTGAAAGAAATATAATCATGTATATATGGCTCAAAGATTGATTCAACCTAGGACGCAGGTTAGAAATCAATAGACACAGTGATATGAATATGAAGTTCGGAGACCGGAGCTCGTGTCTTCCTTTTTCGGTATCTAAGACCTACGAGTGAGGAATAGATAGATTATGTGCTAAATCTCTGTGCATATATGAAACGAGTATCTTTTGTGAGATACTTGAGTGTATAGGTAGGGTGACACGAGTTATCGACACTAGGTCCATGTTTGGTTCAATATCCATCTCCAAAGAACAAGAATCAATAGATTGTGTGGTAACCTGGATAACTGACTCGGTTTGGTAAGGACCAATAATTCTTTTAAGTCATGTCACACCTCACCGTATTCTTTTTCACTCCGAACTCATCTATCAATCAAGACCCCTCACTAATATCTATGAATGGGATGTGTTTCTTGGGTAAGTCCTTCCTGTTCTGGATTGACCATAGAAACTTAATAAATCCTAACACTACTTCAACTTACCAAGATAAAACATTGAAGTAAAAGTTCTGATTTGAGATAATCAGAAGTCAAAAACATTTAAGAATGAGTTCTGAACTGAAGTGTTCAGAAGTCGATATGAAAATTAAAAACATGGTACTCCCCCTCAAAAGATGGCATAACCCTTGATTGTGGTCATGTGACGTGAATAATCTGAATTAAATCACACATGATATTCCTGCAAAACAGGTTAGACAGATTTTGGTATCCATCCTATGATGGATCTTTGACGATTAGATGTCTTAGTTTTGAAGCTATGAAACTGAGGGTTGGGGGACTGTAAGTACCATACCACCTATTGACATACCTTGAGTCCACAAAGTCACTTTTTCCACAATGAGTGCAACAGATCTTTGTTCGGTTTAGACTAATCAACTTCGTTGTAGAATAGACATAAGTAGGTAAATCAGTCTGGGAAATAAATGACTTTGTATCAACTATAGGAGATTTGTAAGACACGTTTACATCATTGTCTTATGTAGTTGATTTCTTTCTCCAAACCATCTTTACTTTTCTGAAAACATGATTATCTGAAGAATCATTAAGCTCACAATCAGAAGAACTGGAGTAGTAAGTATGTCTTTTGTTAGAGGTACCGGTCTTTCGTCATTTATGTGAATGATAAGTGCATAACTTGTCACGTTCTAAGCACTTATTTTTTTTACATTTGCTCTCATTTGTAGTCTCCCAATCACCAAATTTCAGTCTTTTAGTCTGTTTTTATCCCTTATTGTAGTTTGGAGCTAAGTAAGAGGAAGGTCCTATGTTTGTGCTGATTTTTAGAAGAATGTAACAGTTTGGTTTGCTGCAGCAGGAGGCTACAGCATCATCGCAGTTTCAGCAAGTACAAGACGTCACTTCATAAACTTTTTGCAAAGATATCAGATTCCCTCCACATGGACTTGTTTTGCAAGCTGGAGCTGAACGCATCTTTTGGAGAATATAATCATATTAATGGTCTTGTTAAGGAAGGCATCTTATAAACCTTTTGTATTTTGGGTAATGACCATTGGATAAAAGAATCTTGTACCTTTGTATTTGTCATTAGATGCTCTCCTCTTGTATAAATAGGGGCTTCATTTCCAGTAGTTGGACACAACATTTAGCTTGCCTTTTTTCAAGTTACTTTAGCTTTAATCTTGTAGTTGTAGTTTCTTTGACAAGGGAAACAACTAAGTAGTTCTTCTAACTATTTAGTAGCTATTGTCATCATTTAATTTCTTTAATCTAAGAAATCTTTTGGCACTTTATTATTCATGTCTTTACATTCAGCATTTAAATTTATGTCCTGTATTTACTTTCAAGCGATGATGGGCTAATACCCCTAGCCTCGGTGTAAGTAAAGGTTGGGAGATAAAGGCCTTTGTGGTAGTGGAAGATTGTTTTCACTATTGGGTATCCTCCTTGGTATTGACCCTTTGTTTCTAAGTTTCATCTAATTGTTTCTTGACAAAGTGACGAGTGTTGTTCCACTTAGATGAGTTGGACTTGAATGCAAACCGACGTAAATTTTAGAACACTGAAGTGTTATAATGGTTATGATAGACCGTATCAATTCTAACGGATTGTGAAGTATATGAAAAGAGCAGTAAGATTTGCACGACATTGGTTGGGTTACCCAAATGTGTGGTACTACCAGTACATAGTCTCATCTGAACCTTGAAAGAGGACTTCTCAATTCAGTAGTAAGGTCGAGAACCAATGTTGTAGCTTCATGCTGTAGCAATCTACCTAAACACACTGTAGCTAAACTCCAGCCTGAACTTACACCCATACATTTCCTTTACTGTCATAAATCAATTTCAAAGCTGCTAACTCACTCAAAGATCATTCCTTCCAATTCATCATCTGAAATCTTACTTTAACTTTGACTTGTTACAAATCATTACTTTACCGTCCCTGTGGATCGATATCCGGTACTTTGTACCACTTTATTACTTGTTTCAAACGATAGTGGTTTAGCATGTATACTTGTGTGTTATTCCATTTGTGATTTTTGGGTTACATAATCCAACAACCAGTGAACGTCTTTTAGATTTTTGCTTTGAATATTTGTTCACATGAACCTTTTCAGAGGCAGATGCAGAACATCCGCCTTTATAAAATTTGACCGGTTGCTCTTTCTCTTTACCAAGAAATTGAACATGACTTGAAAGTTTAGGCTCGAAATCAAATTGGTCTAACTTACTGTCTGAACATACCTCTGAATGCCAGAAAGTTGAAAATACCATTTCCTCATCAGATGTGACATTATCACTTGTGAGATTCGGGAAACTGGATGGACTTTTGTTTTTCAAAGAATCGTTTGCGGAAGCATTTTGAAATTCAGAATGACGATCCTTTTTGAAAAATTCCAACTGAGGCTCTTTTCCTTTATCAGAAATAGTTGGTGAAGAATCACCCAAAAACGCTTTGTAGGAAGAAGTATCTGAGGGTATAGAGGAAGATTCTGATAGATTAATTTTCTCCCCATGGAGTGTATCAAGTTTCGCTTGAAGCTCATCTTTGCAATGTTGCTCTTTCATTAGATCTGCTGCCAAGGCAGACATTTGAGAAGTGAGCCTGTTAATCTCTGTCAGAAAAATATTCCTTTTCCTCCCTAGATCCTAATTCTTTGTGATTGGAATTGAAGCACTCAAGTTTAGATAATAACTCTTGTCTTTCCTTTTGAAATTAATTCTTTCTTGTTCAAATGACTCTTCTAGATGAACAATTTTCTTTTCTAAAACTAGAGGTGGAACATAGATTTTGTGATCCATCGATTCCTCCTCAAGTTCAGCGGGTTTTGATTCAAGTTCAGCTTGAGAATAGCTTCGAAAATAGTCATTTGATAGAAAAGTGGGTTTAGCTTTGTTGTATGACTCATTTAGGGAATCATACACAAAGGAAATTGCATCTTAACAGTATTTTTCCTTTTCAAACTTTCCAGTTCTGGATCCTCGTCATCAAGTGGTTTAGTCCACCAGATTTTGTACTCAGGGTAAGTCTTGTTAATGTGAAATCTTCTTAATGGATTAAGAAAACGACACACGAATGATAGAACTCAAGTTTCGGATCCTAAAGGCCATGCCACCAGATCTTAAAAAAGAGGTTTGGAATGCTCATATTCTTGATTAAAGCAAAAGCACCCTCAAGAACAAGAAGAAACACTATGCAAATATAAAGGATTAAATCCACCAACTTGCAAGAGAAAGAATCGTTTGTAAAGAAAACGAAAATCTGAAAAATCACTCTTTATTATTCACTGATTAAATCTTATGGAGTACAAGAGATTATATAGGCAATCGAAAATAAGGAAACTATTGAAAATAAGGAACTTATCAAAAATAAGGAAACTATCGAAAATAATGAAACTATCGAAAATAAGGAAGCTATTGAAAATAAAGAAAAAAACTATGAAAGCGATTTAAGTAATTAATTGGAGTACGAAACCATGCAGAGATCTCCACTTCTTGCATTCAGCTCGAATTTTGAATTTAAGGACCCGATTGAATTAAAATCCAGCCCAATGTTGTTGTCATATATAATGAGCAGATTCTCGGCATTCTTCATACTCGTATCACTTGTCCAGTCTCAAAAACTCAAAAGCATATAAAGTAGGCGCCCTGGACAAGGCTCTTTTCAAGTAATGAGGATTATCACATCCGATTCCACATTCAGAATTAAAGTACTTGAACTATTTGGGTGTGTTCATATGGATCGTTTGTTCAGTTTGACCATGTTTGTAAAGCTTAAGTTCAAGATCCTTTAGATTTTCTATTGAATCCTTGTTTTTAGTGAGAAGAGAATTACTTTTGCTAACATACTCAGTTCTCTCGTTCTCTGACTATTTGAGCTTGTTAGAAAGGTCAGATAATTGGCTTTTTAAAGACTCAGACTCTTTAGAAATTACGGCACATTGTTCTTTGGATTTCTCAATTATGCACAAGTTGCAAGCATTTTCTACATGTTGCTTATCTATGGTATTACGTTGTGTTTCAACCCTAACTTCTAAACGAGAAACTTTCTCCTTTATCTCAGAATAAGTTGGATAAGACATTATTCCCTGTAAAACTTGAAGTCCAGGGACTAAACTTGTCAATATATGAAAAATTCAAAGTGCAAGGACCAAGAGTGACAACAAGTGAAACTTGAAAGTTTAGAGGTCAAAATTGACAATGATTGAAACATTAAATTTCAAGGGTCAAAAATGACAAACTTTGAAACTTTGAAGTACAAGGACTAAAAGTGACACTAACTGAAACTTAAAACTAGATGGACTAAAAGTGTAAAACATGAAACTTCTAACGAACTTAACTGGACACTAACTGAATAAGGATTAAAATGTAAGAAAACTAATTGAAACTAAAAAACTAACGGAGACTTAACGAAAAAAGGACTAAAATGTAAAGGGTTTAACGGAGAGTTAACGGGAAATACTATTCATCATCTCCTACCTCTAACACACCTGCAAAACTGAACATGGGTTATAAATATTCGATACAAACGATTGTTAAAGCTCTCTGATCACTCCTTAACAAATTAAAACTCAAATGACCAACCCACGGTCACAAACGAAGCAACCGAAAATTTTTCGAAAACCGAACGAAAATAAAAAAAACTCGACGTGGGTTAAACTTTTTTGAACAAAATCAATCGTAGCTTCGTGAAGATACCTTAACAGTTTATAACCCAAATAATCAACATACGATCAAAACCGAAGCAACCGAAAATTATTCGAAAAACGAACAAAAACTTAAAAACTCAACATGGGTTGGAATTTTTAGATAAAAAATGTTTGTTTAAGCTTCGTAAACAACCCTTAACAGTTTAAAAGCGAAAAAACTTCATCCACGATCATTACCAAATCAACCAAAAACCTTTTCGAAAAACTTTTCAAAATTTTTGAAACACCCAACAATGGAAATCAATTTTGGAAGACTTGTCGTGAGTTACTTGGAACTCAACAGTAACTTGACGCAAGACTTCTATTTCGATAAACATTGCAATAAGAAATGATAAGATCCAAAACAAAACCGGTTACCATGCAAAATCAAATTCAAAATCCGGTTTAGGAGCTTCGAAATCTGGTATTTAAGGATGTCATCTCAAAACCAGGGGTGAGCAAAACCCGACCGACCCGAATAACCAGTCCGACCCGAGACCCGATTAACCCGAAAATGCCTCACCCAAAAACCCGACCCCCGGACCCCCCTGAACCCGAACTATTTCTCGGGTATAACGGATCGGGGCGGGGACCCAAATCCCCCACCCGACCCGCCCGAAAACCCAAACTCAATATTTTTTTTAAAAAAAATTGTTATATATTTATAACTCTACATTCTAATTCGTAAACCTAATTTTGCTAATTTCTCAGTTCTTCACGACTTCACCCGATTCACTCTACCACCGGACTTCTCGACCCTCGGCTTCACTCGAGCACCGCAGCGGCGCCCTCCAGCCACCGACGTCTCACAGTCCCACCGGCGCCCTTCCACTCGACCACTCCCAGTCTCCCATTGTCCCACCGGTGCACGCCCTCCCACGACTCTCGACTTCACTCTTTTGCAGTTTTGCTAAGTAACTAAGCAAGTTTCAGTTTTCACTCTTTTGCTAAGTAAGTAACTAAGTAACTCAAATTTGGTTTGGACCAAAGATTTGGTTTGATTTGGACCAAAGATTTGTGTTTCAATTGAGTTAATCGGGTAATCTGTGTTTCAAAGATTTGGTTTGGACCAAGTAAGTAAGTCAGACTTGTGTTTCAAACTTTCAATTAAGTTATTTTGTTGATTTGGTTTGGTCCAAAGATGATAGGAATTGGGTAATCTATTTGTATTTTGTAGAGTAAATTAAAGAATATGTTAATGCTTCTTTGATCTCTGGTATTCAATTGATTTGGTCTTCCTACCTACAAATTTTGCTAATTTGGTTTTTGGACATTAAGTTACAAATATGATTTGGTATTCCACCCGAACACCCGACCCGCACCCACCCGAAACCCGAATACCCGATACCCAATATATCCGAATTACAATCGGTCGGGTTTCGGGGGTTCCACCTACTACCCGATACCCGGTCGATTTTAAGGTTTTGGGCCCCAACCCGACCCGACCGATGCACACCCCTACCCGATACACACTAATGTAGATCTGGTATTAGTGTATTCAAATCCGGTTCCCATGGAAATTTGGATCACAAGTCTCCAGTCCGGTTCTAACTCTTCAAAACCGGTACACACACTCTTAAAGACCGATATGAGAGTTTTTAAATCCGGTAACCAAGGAAAACAACACAAAATCCAGTATGGATGGAATTCTAATCAAAATCCGGTATGCACGCTTCTAAACACAAAATCTTGTAACAAGGTTACTGTTGATCCAAGATCTCTCAGTGATTTCATAATGACCCGCTGTTATAGTTAGTGAAAATTACGTTTAACGTCTGTACGAATAAGTGTTTCACCATCAGCGATCAAATACTGAGTGTGTTCAGTATCGCTGATAATCTCTCTTATAACTGTTAGATGTAATCCCTAAAGACAAGTTTCACGACGAAGATGTTCATCACTGAATCGAAGACAAAGTTGTTGAACAAAGGACAAGTCTACTCATGATCTGATGCGGATATCAGTGAAACCAATACAAGTCTACATACACGCGAAGAAACCTGAGGAAAAGCTTCAGCGATCGTTGAACTTCGTTTTATATCTGTGAAGGAAGAGATATTCAACGATTGAAGATAACTTAGTTTATATCTTAAGTCTCTTTTGTCTTACCTTTGCACACATAGTACAAATGTCAGATGAGACATACCTATGCGACAGATCGTACAACAACTCTGATATCTACGTCAGATGAGACATACCTATGCGACAGATCGTACAACAACTCTGATATCTACACTGTTCACCATACGGCCAAAAGCATGTCTCCAAAAGTCAGACGCATGCAACCAACCATCGAAGGACATGTGTAAAGTACCATGCCATGCATTTAATGCATAGGGTATAAATAGAAATATCAAGACTGTATATGAGTGTTGCCTTCTATCTTTCTATTCATATAGAAAGCATTGCTTTCTATATTCTCTTAATCTCTATTCTCTAAATTCTTCTGCAACAATCTGTGAGATTCTTAAGTTTGTTTAGATTAGGTTTTACTTAATCTTATTCCGCAACAAACTTGTAAATTGTAATTTGATTTATTAATAAACAATTTATTAAACCATTAAACTTTGTGTTTGTATTCACCACCCCCCCTTCTACAAACTTGTTAAGCACCTTCCGGACCAACAAGTGGTATCAGAGCAGACTGTTTAATCTCATAAACAAGATCTTGCTTTATTCTCTTCCTTGCTATTCTTAAATGGCACTTAACACAAACACAAACTACTATGATAATGGTTATCTCTCAAAACCTCCTCGATTTAGCAGAGATAACTTTGCTCTCTGGAAAAATCCAATGATGCTATTTCTAGAAGGTGTAGACTCTACTATACGTGAATATGTAGCAAATGGTCCATATGAACCTTCTATGATCATAGTTGCAGTTCCTGCCACTGCTACCACCCCTGCCATTCCTGAAAGATATGCTCCTAAGGAAATTAGACAATAGAGTGATGAAGATAAAATGAAAATAGGTTTAGATGCTAAGGCAAAAACCATCATTTCTATGGCCCTGCCTGATGAAGCCTTCCATTCCATCATGCATCTGAAAATTGCTAAAGAAATGTGGGACACCATATGTGTTCAGTATGAAGGTACCACTGAAATCTAAGAAACTAGAAAGATCAATTTGGTAAGGCAATACGAAAGTTTTATCTATGGTAAAATGAGTCTCTATCTTATGTTCACCAAGGATTTACTATTTAATCATTGATCTAAGGACTGTTGGTAGGACCTATTCTAATTTTGAGGTCCTAACTAAATTCCTGGAAAGTCTTCCTGAAAGCTGGGACAACTATTCAATGTGTCTTAAGCTGACAAAACACTTAAATCATCTCTCTCTTAGCACTCTATATGGAATATTTCTCAACTATGAGCAACCAAATCTCCTAAAGAAGAATCTTGTGAAAGATTCTAAAGACTCCAAGAGTACTCCTGTTGCTTTAGTCTCTTCAGAGATCATTCCATCTCAGCGATCTACTCTCACTATCACTGAGTTAGATTCTGACTCTGAGGAATTATCAGACGCTGATCTTTTAGAGTTTGATGAATCCTTAGCACTCTTGAAAAACTCCTACAAAAGATTTGCAATAAAGATCAATTTCAGAAGAAATAAGCCTCTCTCAATATCTGGCAAGCCAAAATCAACCCCTGTTGATAAGGCCACTGCTATTTGCTATAACTGTGAGAAAATTGGGCATTTTTCCAGCGAATGCAGGTCAAAGAAAGTCTTCAGACCTTCCACATCCAGGAAAACCAGCGATAACAAATACCTCAAGCTGAAAGAAAAATATCAAAAGTTGAAAGGCTTTAAGCGAAATGCTAAAGGTCTTATCGCTGAAGAGCATGACTGGGCTGAATCAGAATAATCGAGTTCTAATGAAGAAGAAGTTGCTAATATCTGTCTTATGGTTGAGATTAAAGAAGAAGTGGAAGAACCAACAGGAACTTCCATGAGTTACATCTCCTCTCAGGTATCAATCTCGACTAATCCCTCTCTATCTGAAGCTGAGAGAAGTCACGATGTAGATTTGCTGACAATAGACTTGTACAATGCACTAAATGGCAAAACTTTAGCTGAAAATAAAAATATTGATATAACTACTCAGCTAGAAAAATGTCATGAAAAAAGATCAAAGAACTAACTATTTTAGAAGAAAGTTTAAAAGATCAAGTCATGGTCAATGAAATTATCAACATTGAATGTGAACAAGCCATCGCTGCTTTAAAAGCAGAAAATGCAACTGTTGAGGGATGGTGCAAATCTTCAACCAAGATCACTGAGATCATAAGTGCTCAAATCCCTGCTCATGACAAAACCGGTCTCCGTTATCATCATGAAAAGGATGAACCTAGCAGAGACTATTCCATGCTTAAGTTTGAAATGTTTGTCTCTTCTATCCCTGACACTTCTTCTACTCAGTGTTCTTCATCCATTCCTATTCCTGAGGACATATCAAAAAGCTCTAAGCTCACTGATAAAGGGAAATCCATTTCCCATCATCCTCATAAAGCTACTAAAATAACAAAGTTGAAAGTCCGTTCTAAACCTTCAGTAAATCAATCTTCCAGCTTTGGAACAAAAATCACTGATATTTTTCAGATATCAACTTCAAAGCTGAAAATTGACATTAAGCCTAAGAAATCTGAAGAACTGAAAGTTCCTCCGAGATCATATGCCAAGGGCATTCTTGTAGCTGGCCTTGCTCATCTCATGTTTTCTAACTCAACTTCTCATGGTCTTAAGACTACTTTTGTCTATAGAAAATGCTATCACTATGGACTTACTGACCATATTGCCAGTAAATGTCCTACTGCCACAAAAGCTGATAAGATTGCTAAAGTGAAGATGAATGCCTCCAAAGCTGAGAAGGTCACCAAAGCTGAGAAATTTTCCAAGGGATCGAAGGGTATCTGGTATTTAGATAGCGGATGCTCTAGACACATGACTGGACAAAAAGACTTGCTTACTGAATACAAGGAAGAGAAAGGTCCCTCATTGACCTTTGATGGAAATGGGAAAGTTATACCAGAGGGTTTGGCGTACTCAGCAATGGGACGACTACCTTCTGAAGAGTCGCTTACGTAGATGGACTGAAGCACAATCTTCTTAGTATCCGCCAGCTATGTGACAAAGACTATGAGATTCGCTTTTGTAAGAAAGCATGTTCAATGGTGAATGAAAAAGGAAATATCTCTCTTAGTGGTTATCGTATGTGTTAAGACACAGTCTCATTGGATTCAAGATCATCCAAACTGAAGATCGCAATCTGAAGCTAAAGCCGGAACGTCGACTCTCGATATTAAAGTCTATGTCTATTTGTAATAAATGTCAATGTAATTCAATATAATTGTTTGTTTATTATACTAGTTAACTTAGTTAGTTTGTTAAAGTTAGTTATTAGTTATATATTAACTTAGTTAGACATAATATCTATTTGTTAGATATTATGTAGTTATATTAGTATTATATGTTGCAAGTTGATTAGGAAGTGTGTTCAACACACTACATTAGATATTATGTGATATGTCTAGTATCTCTATCAACCAAGATCAGATCAGATATTATCAGATCACACACAAAAACACACACAAAAAAGTGTAATAGAGAGAAATCAGAGAACACACATCTATAGCTTATATCAGATCAACCTTGTAACCATTTGTTATAATCATTACAGGTTGGTAATCTTATTGTGTTGTTAATCTAAGAACTTGATATAGTATTGTGGACCCACAATTGGTATCAGAGCCTGATTAAGATCAAATCAAGTTTTTTCAGAAAAACGTCTCTGTGTTCTTATTGAAAATCGATTTAGTGATTTAAACTGTTTTAGGTGTTAAAATCGATCAGGTTGTGATCGATTAGCATGCTAGATCGATTTGTGTGTGATTAATTTCAGTATAGAGCTTTAATCGAGTTCCATTTTGTGATTTTAGTGAGAAAATAGTCGAGAACAAAAAGTCACTGTGATATCAAATCTTTCTTCAAAAAGTGTGTTTTATTGAGATCGAGTGCTTATTTTCAGTTCTAGAAGTGTTTCTAGACATAAGGGTAGAGTTTGGTATTGCTAAATCGTTTCAGGAACAGATTTTAGGTGATTTTTCGAAGTACAGGACGAACAAGCGCAAAGCAGAAGACGATCACACGCAAAGTTCAAACTTTGCGCGTCCAACAAACAAACGCAATGTCCAACTTTGCGCTCCTCAAGTGAAACGCAAACTTCACTTTGCGCTCCTCAAAGAGAAACGCAAAGCTCAAACTTTGCACCTCTCAAGCCAAACGCAAAGTCCCACTTTGCGCGTCCCAAGCCAAACGCAAAGTCCACTTCTCGGTTCCAAAAGCATACGCAAACCTCTATCTCACTTCTCACAACAAATAAGAAACGCAAACCTCAGAACCGCAAACCTTACTTTGCGCGTCCCACGTGAAACGCAAACCTTACTTTGCGCCTCCCACTTAGCGGGACCCCCGTGCTAAGTCTGCCTAGGGGGACAAAATTTCTTGTGTGATCAAATTTTATCTGGACTAACGGTCAATACAGTTTTTATTGCATATTTAATCAATACAAGATGACCTCAAGAGAAGCCCTTGCTATAGGAACTGACACCAAGCCACCAGTTCTCCTTAAAGGAGAATACGAACAGTGGAAGGATCGGTTTCTGAACTTCATTGACAGACATGAGCTGGGTGATTTCATCAGGAGATCTATAGAAGAAGGGGTTATGAAACCAGTCATGACGACTCGTGTAGTTGGAAATGTGCCTACAGAAGTTGAACTTAAGTTTCATGAGCTAGGAGATGATAACCTCAGAAGAGCCAAAGGCGACAGATTAGCTAAGTCATACATTTTACATGGAATTCCAAATGAAATATATGTAAAGATTGACAGCTACAAGGCCTCCGGCAAAGAAATGTGGGATCAACTTGAAAAGATGATGTTGGGTTCGAAGGTTGGGAATCAGCTTAAAATCTCCAACTGCCTAAATAATTATGAAGAATTTAGAGGCAGGGTGGGAGAAACTTTAGAAGAAACCTATGACAGGTTTGTGACTTTGCTGAACGAACTTAGCAAGAACAAAGTCCACAAATCTCAATTTGAGCTAAACGTCAAATTCCTGAGCATTCTTCAACCAGAATGGAAAAGATTTGCAAGACAGATGAAGCAGATCAAAGACTTGAATGAGATTCCACTTCACGAGGTGTATGAAACCCTCCGTCAGAATGAAGAAGAGGTGGATGAAATTCTAGCTGAGAATAGACAGAGAGGAATGACAGTTGGTGACACAGTCGCTCTTGTTGTTAGGAAGAAGAAGAACATGACGATTGTGTACGAATCAGATGAACATGAAGCTTATGCAAACTCTGACACAGATGAAAATGATCAGCTAAAGCAAGCAATGATGATGCTGACAAATGATTTTCAGAAAAGGTTCTACAAAAAGCCAACATCAAACAGTTAGAGGTACTCATCTGGTCCGAACAACTACATCCACAAGGAAAGGGTTGAAGGAAGCAGATATGAAGGAAAGATATCTGAAGGGAAAAGAACAGAGGAAAGGAAGCCTGTAGAGAGAAGGTTTCAGTATGAAGGGAAGAGATTAGAGGATAGGAAACCAGAAGAGAGAAAGTTCAAAGCTGAAGGATCAAGTCAGACAGAGCCACCAACGTGCTACAACTGTGGCAAAACAGGTCATTATGCCAGAGACTGCCGAAGGCCGAAAGTCAGAAACTCCGACTACTACAAGAACAAGATGCTTCTTGCAAAGCAACAGGAGGCTGGCAAGGCACTGATGGCTAAGGATGAATACTGGCTCGATCACTCAGATGAAGAAGAAGAAGAAGAGGATGAAGAAAAAGATGAAGCCGTCAACATGTGCTCGATGGGCCAAATAGAATCAGATGCTGAAGCTGATTCAGACAATGAAGAAGAGGAGGTATGTAATCTATCAGATTTAGATTTCATGAATAAAATGCATGCCATGAGTTTAAAACAAAAAGCGTTAGAATCTAATCTTAAGCAAGAAAATGGTGTCATAACTGACCAAAACCAATTGATACAAAAACTTAGCAATGAAATTGCTGAGCAGAAAGTATTAGTTGAGATTTTACATAAAGATAATGACACCAACGCAAAAGAAAAGACAATAATTCTTAAAGAGAATTCTGACCTCAAGTCTCAACTGCTAAAAGGTGGGATTGATTTATATGAGCTTAAAAATTTGCATGCTTCTTGTATCAAAGAAAACTTTTCTTTATTGGGAAAATTAAAAAGTTTGGAAGAGAAGTTATACAAATTGGGTCAAACTGAACAGACTATTTTTCTAAACAAACCCAAAGAGGAAATAGAGAGATGGGGAATTGGTTATAAGAATCCTCACTGTCTACAAAAAGGGATGTCTGAAGTGCCAGCACTTTATGATCATCTTTCAATGCAATTAGCTCGCAGAATCCCTGAGTTTAAAACATTTTGGACTAAACTATCGGAAAAGGATGAAGCCAATGAAACGGAAAAACGATTGAAATCAGCTAAAGTTCATCTTCCATTTAATTATGCGAAGACGAATAATAGTTATAATGAAAATCCTATATATCAAAAGAAGAAAACTCTTTCAAGTGATTTCTTTCCAAGTTATTCTGAAAAGGAAATGGAGGCGAAACCTATTCAAGGTAAACTATATGTCCCTCCTCTCGTTTTAGAACGTAAAATTTCTGAACTCGAGAATTCTTTGTCAGATGAAAGACTTTTGATAAATATTGAGCAAAACGTTTTTTCAACCGTGTTTTCAAATTCTGTTCTTTCAAAGACTTTAAACTCTAAGGATATGTTTGGTTCATCAAATAAAGGATTTGATTTTCTGAACTCTAATGGTGGTTTAGATGATTGTTCTGAACAATTTGACTTTAATGCAAAACTTCCTAACCATTCATCTTTTGTTAAGAAAACTTTGAGAAAAACCAGTATGCCTGTTAACAGTGCAAAATCAACGAAAGTTGATAACTCAGTCTCTGTGAAAGCTAAAAATGCTAAAGGTAAGAATATATCTCAGCATTCACAGAAACCGAACACTACTGGTAATCCGAAGAAGAAGCAATCGCTTGTAGCTCAAAGGTCTAACTCACCAGCTTCACATGTTTCAGATCTGAGCAAGCAAAGGCCAGAAGTAAATTCTCAATGGCAACCCAAACGGAAGCTTGACAAGACCGTTTTATCGTTTAGTAGTGTTAATTGTAATAAGACTTCGCTTAGTAAAGATGTCCTAATTGCTGATATTGCTGTTTTGAACTCAAACCTTGCTGTTTCTCGTAAACAATATACAATGAAGCAATTATTTCAGTTATCTTTATCTGCTAGAAAGCCTTCTATTTATGATAAACATATTTCTATCTCTTGTCAAGATTCTGAAGATTGGTTTGGCAATTACCATGTGCATTCATCTCATACTAATTCTTCACATACATTTCAAAAGAAAAGAGGACCCAGTTTGAAATGGGTACCAAAATCTTGTGCTAACACAGCAGGACTCAAATTCCAGTGGGTACCTAAGGCTAAATCTGTGTTGCAGGCACACAAAGCTTAAAGAGAAATCGACTTCTGATTATGTACTGATCAGGACTCGTTCTTCAATGACAAAATAGGTTTTTGGATAATGCAGTTCAAAAACCGAATATCAAAGTCAAAATAGGCTTTTGAACAAATCAGTTCAAGACCCGCACTTCGATAATCAAAGTGATTATTCCAATGTTGTCGTATAAATCTCTAAATTTGTAATTTCTCTTATGCAGACTAGTCATACATGGTTCTTGGACAGTGGATGTTCCAAGAACATGACAGGACAAAAAGAGATATTGTCCAATTTTAAAGACAAATATTGCGGAACAGTTAGATTCGGCAACGACCAGCTTTCATCAATCATGGGATATGGTGATGTACAACATGACAATGTCACGATCAAGAAGGTGAGATATGTAGAAGTCTTACGACACAACTTGTTCAGTATAGGCCAGTTCTGTGAGAAAGACTTAGAGGTCAACTTCAAAGCCAAGAGATGTTCAGTTCGCAATGAAGAAGGCGAAGAACTCTTGGTCGGTACTCGAGAATCTGACCTCTACACAATCAATTTATCAAATGTCCAGACTGACAAGCAAGTTTGTCTACTGACGAAAGCATCGATGCAACAAAGTTGGTTATGGCATCGAAGGCTCTCTCATCTCAACTTCCGGTACATCAACAATCTGGTCAGTGGAAAGCTCGTCAAAGGACTTCCAGAACTCAAGTATGAAAGAGAACATCTTTGTGCAGCTTGTGAAAAGGGCAAGATGAAGAGGGCACCTCATAAACCAAAGCCTGAACCAAGTACAAGCGCTCCGTTAGAGTTATTGAACATGGATCTATGCGGTCCGATGCGAACTCAGAGTCTAGGCGGCAAGAAATACATACTCGTGATCGTGGACGATTACTCGCGATACACTTGGGTCAAGTTTCTACGTTCAAAGGATGAGACACCAGATGTACTCATCACTTTCCTAAAGACGACCCAGGTGAATCTGCAGAAACCGGTCAAGTTTCTACGAACAGACAACGGCACAGAGTTCAAAAACAACAAAGTTGAAGAATATCTCGAATCTGTCGGGATTTCACATCAATACTCTGCTGCTCGAACGCCTCAACAAAATGGAGTGGTTGAAAGAAGAAATCGGACGCTAGTCGAGGCTGCTCGTACTATGCTAAGTCAATCAGACTTACCTCTATTTTTGTGGGCAGAAGCTGTATCGACCGTGTGCTACACACAGAATCGCTCCATGGTACATCGAAGATTCAAGAAGACTCTTTATGCGTTAATCAACAACCGAACACCGACAATCAAATATTTCCATATATTTGGGTGTAAGTGTTTCGTTCTAAACGATAGGGAGAGTCTAAATAAGTTTAGTGCTAAAGCGGATGAAGGAATATTCATTGGTTATTCCTCGACATCAACTGCATTCCGTGTTTATCTAAAGAAGTCAAAGACGGTGATTGAAAGCATCAACGTCTCGTTTGATGAAGAAATGGCTTCCGAACAACAACGTTCAGAACCCGTAATAACAGGAATACTAGCTTCTGGGCAACTCAGTTCAGGACCTACGTCTCAACAGAATAAATCAGATGAAGCATCAACTTCTACTAACCATTTATCTGATTTAGATTTATTATTTGAATTGTTTTATGATGAATTTCTTGGATCTAATGTAAAGAAATCTGTTGTGGTTGACAGGATGGAAGACTTAACGACTACTCATCCAACCAGTTCAGATATTCCTATTGAATCAAATACCCCGATTCAACAAGAGATTACAATTCAAATGCCGACTTCAACAGTTGAAGATGTGACAACTGATAAAGAGACAGAAGTAGCTGAAACAGTAGGAGATACTATACAGATCAATCTACAACCAGAACAAGTTGTACCTACTGAGCCTTCTGAACCTGCCACTTCAACTGAAACCATCAATCCTCCTGAACAATCAGAAGAAGGTACAAGTGAATTTGTAGATGATACAACCGACATACAATCATCTAATCCACTACCTCATGAACATAAATGGACCAAAGAGCATCCGCTAAGCCAGATCATTGGCGATCCATCAAAACCGGTGCAAACTAGGTCAGCATCAATGAACATGTGCATACATGAATCCTTTCTGAGCAAGTTCGAGCCAACACATGTATCAGAGGCACTTGCTGATCCAGAATGGGTGGTATCAATGCAAGAAGAGCTGAATCAATTCGATGCACTTCAAGTATGGAGACTCATACCAAAACCTAAAGATAAAACCATTATAGGTACGAAATGGGTTTTCAAGATAAAGAAAGACGAAGATGGTACCGTTATCCGAAACAAGGCAAGACTAGTAGCCAAAGGATACAGACAAGAGGAAGGAATAGACTATGACGAAACATATGCTCCTGTGGCGCGATTAGAGGCAATCAGAATGTTTCTAGCCTACGCAGCCCACAAGAACTTCACTGTCTTTCAAATGGACGTGAAGACAGCATTCCTAAATGAAATTCTGAAGGAGGAAGTCTACATCTCTCAGCCCGAAGGTTTTGTCAATCAGAGAATCCGAATCATGTTTACATTCTCGACAAAGCACTCTACGATCTGAAACAAGCACCTCGAGCCTGGTATGATGTCGTTTCCACTTTTCTAGTCGAGTCTGGCTTTTCAAAAGGAACGGTAGATACCACATTGTTTATCAAAAAGGAAAAAGGCGATATCATTTTAATTCAAATCTATGTAGATGATATTATCTTTGGTTCTACAAATACTAAGTACTGTAAGAATTTTGCAAACCTTATGGTGTCTAGATTTCAGATGAACTTCATGGGAGAGATGAATTTCTTCCTCGGTTTACAAGTAAAACAATTTTCATCGGGTATTTTTATCAATCAATCAAAATACATTAGGGATATTCTTCGGAAGTTCCAAATGGAAAATTCAAAAACGATTGGTACCCCAATGGCACCAGGTACTAAAATTGGCACCGATCCTTCGGGAAAGGCTGTTGATGTTAGGACTTATCGAGGGATGATAGGTTCTTTAATGTATCTTACTTCTAGTAGGCCAGATATAATGTTTTCAACATGCTTATGTGCACGATATCAGACCAATCCTAAAGAAATCCATATGTCTGTTGTAAAGCGCATATTTAGGTATCTAAAGGGCACTGCAGATCTTGGTCTATGGTATCCTAAAGATACTAGTTTTGAACTAACAGCCTACACAGATGCAGATCATACAGGTTGTATGTTAGACTGGAAGAGCACGTCGGGACATGTACAGTTCCTCGGTGACAAACTAGTAAGTTGGGCATCGAAGAAGCAACTTTGTGTTTCAACCTCCACGGCCGAAGCAGAATATGTAGCTGCTGCTAGCTGCTGTTCTCAGGTCTTATGAATGAGAACTCAATTGCGCGACTACGGTTTCCACTTCAACAAAATCTTGATATATTGTGACTCCAAGAGCGTCATCGCAATATCAGCGAATCTTGTTCAACATACCAAGACTAATCACATAGACGTCAGGTATCACTTTATTAAAGATCAGGTTGAAAAGGGAACAATTGAACTTTTATTTGTAAAAACTGATTATCAACTTGCCGATTTGTTCACCAAACCCTTAGACGAAAAGAGGTTCAACTTTCTTATCTCTAAGCTTGGTATGCTAAATCTTAAAATCTAATCAGTAGTTACCTATAAAAGTTTTCTAAATTCTTAACTCTGATTGATATCTTCACTTCTATATAATGTTCATAATCCAAGGGGGAGAATGAGAAGAAATTGACAAGTGGTCAATATTACTTCGAGGGGGAGCTCATAAAATCTGTGCATGTACTTTTTAATGTCAAATTTTTTTTGTAATGCAAGAATTTAGGGGGAGCTCTTCAAGTCAAAAGGGAGTACGGATATGACTTCTGATTATTTTTTATCAGAACTCGTACTTTAAAAAGTTTTACTGCTTTTTGTCTTTTCATTTTAAGTGAATAAATTTTACTTTGACTTGACATAAGACTTTTGCAGAATTTTTGAGAGAAGCTTACAAGTTCATATGTTTATGACTTTAAGCTTAGCTTCATGAGATATAAGATCGCACGTTAAGGTATAATCCTTTATCTTAATCTCATATATGGTTGATAAGTGGACAACTTTCAATCATAGAAAACATTGTTATCAAATGTTCAAACCACTTCCCGATTCTTAAACCGAATTCATGATTTGGAAGTGTGACTTTAAATGTTTTCATGATCTAAATTGTGCTTTAACTGAAATAGTTAAAACAAATCAAAGCATCACATGCATCATAGGAAAACAAGAATCATTGTGCTAGGAATTAACACAACTTCTATGGAATCACCTTAACCAGTGATTTCTACCCAAGAAGTTAATCCTTAGTGATTGAGTGTGCAAAGCGAAAAGAAATGAGTGTGATTAGAGCAAGCAGAATGTTTAAAAGAAAGAGCGTGTGAGAACAGAGTTAAAAGAATATCACAACTCTGCACCAACTTTTTCTGAGCCAGGTAGCCAAATTACTAGTGTTTCACAATTCTTTGGTGAACATTATTGAAACAGGCAACTAACCCATGCCAACTCTTGATCAAACCTCACTATCTACTCATTTTCTTCTCAACAAGAAAGTGTTTCACATTTTCAAAGGGGACGCAGCACATTTGCTATCTGATTTTCATTTGGAAAATCTGGATATTGAAAAGAAGGAAGTCTGCCCCACCTTCGCACTTCAATCATGCACATTGAGTCTGTGTTTAACTTATTGTTGTCTCAGTGGTTTACACAATTTTGAGCCTTATAAGCAATCATCTGTGCTTAATTCTTTCTAACACAAGCACGGACACACAAGGAATTAGTTTCTTTGTCATAACGTTTATAGAAATAACCTTTGTGGTGTTTCGATGATTAAATGGAAGCCCTGGGGGAGTCAACATCAAACAGCTCCTTTCCAATGTGTATTCGTTACACACAGTGACTTAGTGTTACTGACAGGCATGTTAATTGATTCATTAGTTGATTCAGGTATTACACGACTATTTTTATCTGGATTTGAAAAGATCTGGATGAATATCTTTTGAATTGACGGATCAGGGGCTCTAACCGCAAGATAGACATTTCTTACAATTAATTTTGATGAAGTCGTTGCACTTAACATCAAAAAGGGGGAGAATGACTACAAAAGAAATGGCAAAGATCACATGTTTCAAGAATCACGTCCACTCTTCAAAGGGGGAGATTGTTAGAAAAAGACATGCTGATTTAAGAGCTAGAGAAAGAGATTGCATCTTCCGAGCTGAACAAGAATACTGAATTGCTAAAATCATTTTCGTAATGATCTTGATCCAAAGGGGGAGATTGTTAAGACACAGTCTCATTGGATTCAAGATCATCCAAACTAAAGATCGCAATCTGAAGCTAAAGTCGTAACGTCGACTCTCGATATTAAAGTCTATGTCTATTTGTAATAAATGTCAATGTAATTCAATATAATTGTTTGTTTATTATACTAGTTAACTTAGTTAGTTTGTTAAAGTTAGTTATTAGTTATATATTAACTTAGTTAGACATAATATCTATTTGTTAGATATTATGTAGTTATATTAGTATTATATGTTGCAAGTTGATTAGGAAGTGTGTTCAACACACTACATTAGATATTATGTGATATCTCTAGTATCTCTATCAACCAAGATCAGATCAGATATTATCAGACCACACACAAAAACACATACAAAAAGGTGTAATAGAGAGAAATCAGAGAACACACATCTATAGCTTGAATCAGATCAACCTTGTAACCATTTGTTATAATCAATACAGGTTGGTAATCTTATTTTGTTGTTAATCTAAGAACTTGATATAGTATTGTGGACCCACAGTATGGAAAATGTCTATGTAATAGGCATGGACTCTACTACCACTGAAAACGTTTGTTTTCTCTCTAAGGCCTCTTCAGATATCAACTGGTTATGGCACAAAAGGCTCCCTCATCTCAACTTCAAAACACTGAATTCTCTCTCCTCAAAAGAACTAGTCTCCGGTCTTCCTCAACACTCATATGCCAAGGAATCTCTCTGTTCAACATGTGAGAAGGGAAAGCAGACTAAAGCTAGTTTCAAATCAAAACAAGTTTCCTTAGTGACAAGTCCTCTTCAACTCTTGCATACGGATTTATTTGGCCCTGTCAATATCCAATCCATAGCTGGAAAGAAATACACACTTGTCATTGTAGATGAATATTCTCGCTACACCTGGGTAATCTTTCTTTGTTGTAAAAGTGACACTCCAGAAGAACTGATATCTTTTGTTAGAAAGATGGAAGTGCTGAATAATCTAACTGTTCGCTCAATAAGAAGTGATCATGGAACTGAATTTAAAAATAGTTCTCTGAATAATCTAACTGTTCACTCACAATTTCTCTTTCGTAAGAACTCCTCAGCAAAACGGTGTCGCTGAAAGAAGAAACCGAACGATCATTGAAGTTGCAAGATCAATGCTCAGCGATTCTCATCTTCCAACTCAGTTTTGGGCAGAAGTTGTCAACACTGCTTGTTTTACACAAAACAGGTCACTGATTGTAAAACGTTTCAGCAAGACCGCTTATGAACTTTTCCATGGAAGAAAACCTTCTATCAGTTTTCTTCATATCTTTGGTTGTTAGTGTTTCATCTTAAACAACAAAGATACTCTTGGAAAGTTTGAGCCAAAAGCTGATGATAGAATCTTTCTTGGTTATTCCTCAATTTCCAAACCCTACAGAGTATTCAACAAGAGAAGACAAACTTGTTGGGAATTCAGAATTGCACAAGTATGGTTAATACTGCTAACCAAGATTACTACTGCTTGATGAAGTTAGTACTGCCAGATCAAAGTTAATACTCCTGAGCACAATTACTACTGCTAGAGAAGATTAATACTGCTCAGAGGATTAATATTGCTACAACTTAATGTTGCTTAAGAGATAATCAAGATACGTGCAGATCAAGAATGAAGATAATCATGGAAAGCTTGGAGATAACTATGGAAGATTATACTAAAGATCTTTTATATATTGTAATTATCTTTTATCTTTAGTATATGTATAGAATTATTGTGAATAGTTTAGAATGAGAAGTTAGACAATATTCTGAGTTTTTGTTTTCATAGAGAGAATTAACCTCAAGGTTTATAATCCTAATTCTAGAGAAGTAGAATTCGTATTGGTGAGCCTGTTCATCAATATTGAGGTTGTGTGTGAAATCTTGTAGCTTTAAATCATTCAATAAAGTTTACAAGTTGTGATTTATATTCACTGTTTCATTGATATTCTGAATATTAAAGTGTTATTCCGCAAACTCCTTTAATATTGTTTCTGAGTGTTTATTCTTGTTAAGAATCAGATCCTGACACAGTTGAACCAAACAGTATTCTTAGAAACCTTCATTCATCATGGAAAACATAGTTGAATCAAACAGTACTCTTGTCTCAAAGGTTCCAATGCTCAGATCTAATGAGTATGACATGTGGAAGATAAGGAACAAGCAATACATTCTCCTCACAGATTACTCTATGTGGGACATCATTGAGAATGGCCCTTCTGATGAAGGAAAAATTGGTGCAGATGGAAAAAGAACTCCACCAAAGACAGATGCAGAAAAGAAGGTAAGGCAGCCAGAGATGAAAGCCTTGAGCACGCTGCTCTTGGCTATTCCCAATGAATATCAACACCAATTCTGCAATTGCACTGATGCACAGATGCTTTGGAATGCTCTAGAGAAAAGATTCTCTGGTACCAAAAGTACCAAGAGAAATCAGAAGGCAATACTGAAGCAATTGTATGAAAACTTTATGTCAACTAAGAATGAGTCCTTGACTCAAACTTTTGACAGGTTTAACAAGCTGATTGGTGAACTAGCTACTACGGGAGTACAGATCGATCAAGATGATGTAAACAGAAAGTTTTTAAGGTCCCTAGGAGATGAATGGACCATGTATACTGTTTCATTCAGACAGAATGAACAACTGGAAGAAAAAGAACTTGATGATCTGTACAATGACCTTAGAGTATTTGAAGCTGAGGTGGAGGCAAAGAAGAAGCCTTCTAGATATGTTCATAATGCTGCACTCCTATCAGCATCAATTGATTCTACTGCTAACCCTGAATCAGTTAATGATGCTAATGGAGCAAATCAAGAAAAAGGCACTGAATCTGTTTTTGAAGCCTTTCTGTCCAGCCATGGAAACACTTCTTTAATCAATGATGACTTGGAACAAATTCATCCTGATGATCTTGAAGAGATGGATATTAAATGGCAGATGGTCATGCTTTCCATGAGGGTAAAGAAGTTCATCAAGAGGACTGGGAGGAATAACTTCTCCCAAAGAAGAGAAGATGGAGCAAGTTTTGACAAGTCAAAGGTAGAATGCTATAAATGTCATATGAAGGGACACTTTGCCAGGGAATGCAGAAGTGGAGTGCCTCACAATAACCACCAACAAGTTCAGACTGGTAGCTTCAACCAGAACAGAAACTCTGCTCAAGCCCTTGTTTCTCAATAAGGAATGGGGTTTGACTGGAGTGATCAAGCAGAAGAGGCTATTCAAAATCAAGCTCTCATGGCAGAGGTATCTGATCTCCCAACTAAGGTAAGTTCTAATCTTTGTTCTAAAACTTGCATAGACACTGTTAAAAGGTACAGGGATCACAACCAGAATATGAGTGATGAGCTTAAGAGGTTAGCAAAAGATATAAAAGACTATGTGAGGATTGTAGAGAGGTTTGAGGAACAAATTAAAGGTTTCCAAGCCAATGAACTTCAACACTCATATGACACAAATTACTGGAAGTGGGAGAAAAAGGATCTAGAACTCCAACTGACAAAGTCTAAAGAGGAGAGTGAAAAGTTGAGAGGGGAGCTAGCCAAAGTTAAGCTAGATGTAGAAAAGTTTTCCAATGCTTCTAAAGCAATGGACTCTTTACTACAAACTCAGATTCATGACAAGCTGAGAAGAGGAATTGGGTACAATACCACACCACCACCATACAACAACAACTACATTCCTCCTACATCAGACTTGCTAGAAACCAAAGATAGGAAGGACTTGCCTAAGGGAGCCACTGAGATAGATCCCTTAGATGAGGTAGTTGTTGAGGAAAAGACTGAGAAAGAGGTTGGTAAGAGTAAGGAGAACACTGTGAGTGATGAGATTCCTCTAGAAAACCACATTGTTACCAATGAGGGGTGTGGAAAGATTTGGGTAAAATCTAAGGACATAGAGAAGACTGAGGGAAAGTCTAGTAAGGTCCATTACAAGCAGACCATAGTTGTGAATCATGTTCCTTGCAAACTGTGTGCTTGTACTAAATCTGAGCCCCTAAAACATGATAAAAGGAGGGGTAATCAAAGAAACTGGAATAATCAGTGGGCACAAAAACAAGGGGTTGATCTGAGTAAAATCAATAGACCAAAACCTTGTTTTATTTGTGGAAAGCTCAATCATATTGCTAAATACTGTTATTTCAATCCTATGAACCAAAGGATGAATTTTCAAAGATCTGTGCAAAAACCCTTTGGTTATAGGAAGAATGAAAGGAACCATGTGGCTAAGAAATCTGTTAAATCTAAAAGCCACATGAAGAAAAAGACTGTTGAGAAGAGTGTCAAGATGTGGATTCCTAAAAGCACTAAAACTGTTAGTACTGCTACCACAAATAGTACTGCTGACAATGATAGTGCTGCTAGAAGCAATACTACTGCTACCAATGTTAGTGCTGCTAAGAGTATTTGTACTTCTTCTAATGTTAATACTGCTAACTATGTTAGTACTTCTAACAAGGTTAGTACTGCTAAACCTGTTAGTGCTGCTAACTCTGTTAGTACTTTCAAGGTTAGTACTGCTTCTAATGTTTGTGCTGCTAAGCCAATCATCTTGACAAAGTACTCTAGTAAAGAGTGCTCTGAGTTTAAAAATCTCATCAAAAAGGAATGTAAATACTTTGATGAGAAAGGAAGACACAAGACCACTTTGGCTTGGGTTCCCAATCAATACTAATTGTTTTATCTTATGTGCAGGGCAACCAGCAGCTCAAGGGGAAGAGAATATGGCATGTTGATAGTGGTTTCTCTAGGCACATGACAGGGAACATGTCTTGCCTCAAGAATTTCAAGAACATTGATGGTGGGCATGTTGCTTTTGGTAATACTCCAGATGGAGGTAAGATCAGTGGTAAGGGTTATGTAACCAAAGTTAAAATGACCTTTGAAGATGTATTCTATGTTGAGCAATTAAGGTACAACCTGTTAAGTGTATCACAGGTTTGTGACAAAAAGCATAGTATATTGTTTACAGATTCTGAATGTATTATCCTTGCTCCTGGATTCAAGGTAGTTGATGAAAAGATGATACTACTAAGAACTCCCAGAAAGGATAATGTTTATTGTTTAGATATGGAAAGTGTTTCAACTGATTCATCCCTAAACTGTCTTTTTACAAAAGCATCTTTGGATGAATCATCACTTTGGCACAGAAGGATGTGTCACATGAACTTTAAAACTATGAATAAACTTGTTAAAAACAATCTTGTAAAGGTTTGCCTTCAAAAGTCTTTTCATGTGATGATCATTGTGTTGCCTGTCTCAAAGGCAAACAACACAAAACTTCTCATAAGTCCAAAAAGTTGAACACTATCTCTAATTCTCTTCAGTTGTTGCATATGAATCTGTTTGGTCCTACAAATGTTATGAGTATAGGCAAGAAATCATACTGCTTAGTTATTGTTGATGATTACTCTAGATTTACTTGGGTATATTTTCTAAGGACTAAGGATGAGACAAGTGGACTGATCAAATCCTTTATTCTAAGAATTCAAAACCAAACAATTCAAAAGGTAAAAGTCATTAGGTCAGACAATGGTACTGAATTTAAAAATCATGACTTAAACACCTTTTGTGAGGAAAAAGGAATTGAGAGGCAATACAGTGCTCCTAGGACTCCACAACAAAATGGTGTTGCTGAGAGAAGGAATAGGACACTGATTGAGGCTGCTAGATCTCTGTTAGCTGATTCAAAACTTCCAATTACTTTCTGGGCTGAAGTAGTTAATATTGCTTGTTATGTCCAGAACAGATTTCTAGTAGTCAAGCCTAAAAACAAGACACCATATGAGCTTTTAAATAAAAGAAAACCATTTATTGGATTTTTCAAACCTTTTGGGTGTCCTTGTACCATTCTCAATACCAAAACTCACTTAGGAAAGTTTGATAGCAAGGCAGATGATGGTTTTCTTGTTGGTTATTCATCTCAGAGTAAGGCTTACAGAGTGTTTAATTCTTCTTCTAGAATAATTGAGGAAAGTGACAATGTCAAATGCAATGAGAACACACCAAATCCTATTGGTTCAGGTCCTCAGTGGTTGTTTGACATTGATTCACTAACTAACTCTTTGGGTTTCAGTAGTGATGATCATGCAGGTTCAGGAAGTGGAGGATCAGGGGATGTACAAGTACAAGACATTATTCCTCAGTCTGTAATCTTTCCCATACTTACAATGGAACCTGTTGATTTCTGTGAAAAAGAGACTATGACTGAACCAATTCAGAGTGAAGAAGAAAGAAGAGATGAGGAGAATCAAGTGCAGGAAGAGCCAGAAGCAGCTGATGAGATCACCTCAGCTGACTTAAATGAGTCCAATTTAGAAGTGGGAATCAATGAAGAACCTAGTCATCAGACTAGAACTCAAAAGAACCATCCTCCAGAGCTGGTCATAGGAGACATCTCTTCTCCTATGATAACAAGGAATCAAAGCAGACTTCAAGAGCTGCAGGATCAGCAACACACAGTACTCTCTTGCTTTCTATCTCAGATTGAGCCTAAGAAGGTTTTTGATGCAATGAAAGACTCCAGTTGGATAGAAGTTATGCAAGAAGAGTTACTGCAGTTCAAATTGCAAGAAGTTTGGGACTTGGTAGACCTTCCAAAAGGTCATAGAGCTATTGGCACCAAATGGATTTTCAGGAATAAAAAGGATGAGAGAGGAATTGTGATCAGGAACAAAGCAAGGCTAGTGGCACAAGGGTACACTCAGGAAGAAGGCATAGATTATGAAGAAGTGTTTGCCCCAGTTGCAAGGGTAGAGGCAATTAGGCTATTTCTAGCCTATGCCTCATACATGAAGTTCAAGGTATATCAAATGGATGTGAAGAGTGCCTTTCTATATGGTACAATTGATGAAGAAGTATATGTCTGTCAGCCCCCTGGATTTGAAAATCCATCATATCCTGACAGAGTATACAAACTGAAGAAAGCATTTTATGGTCTACATCAAGCCCCAAGAACATGGTATGATACTCTGTCTACCTATCTCTTAGAAAATGGGTTTGAAAGGGGAATAATTGACAAGACCCTCTTCATTAAAAGGAGTAAGAAGGACATCCTACTTGTTCAGATCTATATGGATGACATCATCTTTGGATCCACATAAGATCAGATGTGTAGAGACTTTGAAAAGTTGATGCACAAGAGCTTTAAAATGAGTTCAATGGGTGAACTTACCTTCTTCCTTGGGCTTCAAGTGAAACAGCAGAAAGATGGGATCTTTATAAGTCAATCAAAGTATGTGAAAGACATCCTGGATAAATATGGTTTAACAGACTCAAAGTCATCAAGCACACCTATGGAGACTCATAAACAGATCACTGCTGATCTTGAGGGGGAGGATGTTAATGTCCATCTATATAGATCAATGATTGGATCTCTCATGTATCTCACAGCCTCAAGACCAGACATCATGTTTCCAGTGTGTCTGTGTACCAGATTCCAAGTCAAGCCAAAGCAATCACATCTTCAAGCTGTTAAGAGGATTTTCAGATACTTAAGAGGGCAACCTAGATTAGGTCTTTGGTATCCTTATGAATCCAACTTTGACTTGATTGCATATTCAGACAGTGACTTGGGTGGTGCTAATATGGATAGAAAGTCTACTTCAGGTGGATGTCAGCTTTTGGGTGCAAGACTAGTATCTTGGCAGTGTAAGAAACAAACCACAGTGTCTTTATCAACAACAGAAGTTGAGTACATTGCTGCTGCAAGTTGCTGCTCTCAGGTTCTATGGATTCAGAATCAAATGCTGGACTATGGGGTAACCTTTCTTCACACTCCAATCTTCATTGACAATAGCAGTGCTATAAGCATTGTTAACAATCCAGTCAAGCACTCCAAAACAAAGCACATTGAGATCAGGTATCACTTTATTAGAGATTGTAATGAAAAGAAGCTTATTCAAGTTGCTAAAGTTCATACTGATAACCAGTTTGCTGATCTATTCACTAAAGCTTTTGATGTGGGTAGATTCACTTTCTTGGTCACAAGTGTGGGCATGATCAATTCTGAATGAGCTCATGTTTAAAAAGTGATTGTATACATGTTATTTGGTTGTTTTTGGTTGTTACTAATCATCTTTCTCAGGAAGTATGTTGCCTTGTTCAGACCTTCACAAGCTTCAAAAAGTGTAAGTGCAGTTAATGTTGCCAGTGCAGGTTTAATACTGCTAGTAGTTAATACTGCTCTCAGTTAATACTGCTAGTTAGTTAATACTGCTAGTAGTTAATATTGCTCTCAGTTAATACTGCTAGTTAGTTAATACTGCTAGTAGTTAATACTGCTCTCAGTTAATACTGCCAGTTAGTTAATATTGCTAGTGGTTAATACTGCTTATGTCCCGAATCGTATAAATACCCTTTTTGCCCGCCTAAAAGTTCATAACGACTCTTTGATTACTATTCATCTGCTCTCTAACCCTTTTCTCCCAAGCACCAAGTGTTTAAGTCTAGAATACTCAAGCTCAATGGCTTCCATGGCGTTCATGGATGAGCACAACGAAATCGCGATGATTCAAAAGCCGAAGCAGGCTGATGGATTTCACCAGATAGTCGATTTTCTCAAGACAAGCTATATTGCGTATGCTCTTACAGCGTCTCCAACAATCTACATAGAGCATCAGAGACAATTCTGGGCAAATGCCACCATTGTTATTGAAAATGGTGTGCAAGTTATCAAGACAAGGGTGTGTGACAAACCCTTGTCAATTTCTGAAGAGGTGATTCGCATCTGTCTACGACTAGACGATGCTGCAGGTATTACCTTAATTCCTAATGAGGACTTTTTCTCTAATCTGTCAAGAATGGGGTATGGAGGCCAATTGGGTATTTTCAAATTCTCAAAAGCTAAATTTTATACCCAATGGCGTTTTCTTGTTCATACCCTTATGCATTGTATTTCCAAAAAGACTACTGGCTGGAGTGAGTTCAGTAGTACTATTGCCTATGCTTTGGTCTGCTTGGCCACTGCCAGAAAGTACAATTTTTCAAAAATGATTTTTACTGATCTTGTGTCAAACTTGGGAAATAAAAAGAAGTTTTATATGTACCCGAGATTTGTATAGGTAGTTATAACCAATGAATTGACGGATATGCCTCAATTTGATGAGGTATATGTACCCAAAATCCCCAAAGGCAAGGTCTTTTCAAATATGAAGAGATCTCCATTGGACTCGGAATGAGTTGACACCCCATTGTTCTCTACAATGATGGTGGTGTCCCACAATGAAGAAGGTATGCCTTCAGGGTCAAGGCCCTCAGTAGACCATCCCACTGAAAGCCAATCCCAACCTTCAATCACCATATCAATCCCACAGTCCCTTATTCAAAAACCAACTTCTCCAATCACCAATACCTACATCAGGAAAAAGGTAAAGAAGGATCCATTAGAGAATATCTATAGGGAAACCACAGGGGTGTCTCCCAACCCCAAGGAGGTGCTCAATAAGGACATGTATGAGCATATGGGTGAGCAGGCTGCCACTACTCTTGCTAGCACAGAGGAGGACAGTGGTAACATCAATAAGACCTCCCCCATGGCAACTTTGAATGAGCAATCATTCAAAGGTCCCAGATGCCAAGAAACCAAGGGGGTGGAGGGTGTTTCTGCTAGGCAGAAGACTTCCACTACTAAAAGATCCCATGATCCTTCAAAAGGGGGTAACACTCCTGGAGAAGGTGAAGACAGATATGACTATAATGAATTGATGGAAACTATGGGCAACATCAATATGGATGTAATCAAGCAAGGCAAAGACATAGAAGAGATGAAAATGGTGATTCTGTCTCAACAAGTACAGATTACCAACTTGAAGAAAATGGTGAAGAGATTGGTTCAGAAAAAGAAAAGGAAACAGTTTGTGCTCAGAAGAAGGAAACAAGTGGATGATGCTCCCAAAAAGGGGGAGTCATAAACTGATGAAAACATGGAAGATGCTAATGATAAGGAGGAGAAATTTGATTTTGAGGGGGTACAAGCAGCTGAAACAGTACAAGCAGCTGAAACGGAACAAGCAGCAGTAATAGTTAATGCTGCTGAAACAAGCAAAGCAGCAGAAACTGTTAATACTGCTGAATTGAATGAAGCAGCAGTAATGGTTCAAGAGGTATTAACAGACCTTCTTAGCAGCAATGTGCAAGAACTTGAGACAGCTGAAGCATTAATCAAAGCTAAACATGATACTCCTAAGGTCACTTCAAAGACCAAAGGAGTTGTCATCAAAGACAATGTTGAAGTTATCAAGAAAGTTAGTGCTGATAAAGTAAATAGCAAGGACAAAGGCAAAGCTAAGATGGTGGAATCTGATCAACCAATTAAAAAGCAAAAGTTGGGTTAGTCAGATGAAGCATTGGCCAAGAAGATTCAGGACGAACTTGAGCAAGAAGAAAAGGTTCAAGTGGAAAAAGACAGAGAGATGGCTAAGGCTCTAGCTGCAGAGTTAAATGAAGTTTATCAACAGAGTTTGGCAACTGAGATAGCAAAGAAGAAAGCTACAACTCTAAAGAAGCCTGGAATGATCAGAATGGGTACAAAGAAGAGACAACCTTCACAGACCTTCCTTGGCACTCAAGAGAGAAACAAGATGATTACTTTTCTCAAAGGTGTTGTAGGAGTTAAAAGGAAATGTTCACAAAGATGTCTTTTGAACAAATCAAAGGTTTATATGAAGCTGAGATGACCAAGTTACAAGGAAATGACAGAGCAAGAGTTGAAGCAGAAAAGAAGATGAAAGAAAGACATGATCTTCAAATTCAAAAACCTTTCCCTGATAAGCAAGAATCACCAAGGAAGGAAGCTACTCTAGGTGACAGTTTGAGGAAGTTGAAAAGAACTAAAATGATGGCAAGAAGAACACCAGCCAAGAAACCTAGAGTGGAAGAAGCTGAGAAAGAACAGAAAGAAGTTGAAGAAGAAGGAGCATCTAAATCTATTGAACAGGAGGCTCAAACTCAGGAAGAACCATCAAGTACTGCTGATGTGAATCTGTACATGGTAGTGATGGACAAAGTGCCTGAGCTTATATCAGTTGAACCTGTTGGTGTTAAGCCTCCAGAGATCATTCACTGGGATACACTGGAAGTTGATGGAAAAGAGTATATCAGGCTCAAGAGGAAATATGAGAAGTATGAAGTATATCATACTTGGGCCAAGATTGTCAGAACATGTTCCAGATCTGATCTAGAAGAGATGTTTGAAGTAGGAATGGAATTGTATGCTGATCAACTGAAAGCTCCAGGGATATCAATCACAAAACTTGTGATGGAGTATCTATGTATGTTGTTCAAGCCAGAAGAAGTGAAGGATATTATCATAAATGTGTTTCAAACAGTTAACAATTGGACTCTATATGAAACTAGTGGAGTATATGCACTGACTATGGATATAAATCACATAGAATACTTCCTAGTGGATAGAGTTTACAACCACAGCAGATTGAAGCTGCATGCCATGTTGAAGAAAAAGCTTGGTTGTGCACCAGATTCAGAAATGGCAAGGTATTTGATCCAAAGAACAATTAATCAAAGTTTGGGGTTGAATGTTGATACAGGGCTATGAATAATGGAGTTTTGGGAGCATCTGAAGAACTTGACTTCTCTTCCTAAAAGTCAAGTGAGGGGGAGATTGTTGGGAATTTAGAATTGCACAAGTATGGTTAATACTGCTAACCAAGATTACTACTGCTTGATGAAGTTAGTACTGCCAGATCAAAGTTAATACTCCTGAGCACAGTTACTACTGCTGGAGAAGATTAATACTGCTCAGAGTTTTAATACTGCTACAACTTAATGTTGCTTAAGAGATAATCAAGATACGTGCAGATCAAGAATGAAGATAATCATGGAAAGCTTGGAGATAACTATGGAAGATTATACTAAAGATCTTTTATATTTTGTAATTATCTTTTATCTTTAGTATATGTATAGAATTATTGTGAATAGTTTAGAATGAGAAGTTAGACAATATTCTGAGTTTTTGTTTTCATAGAGAGAATTAACCTCAAGGTTTATAATCCTAATTCTAGAGAAGTAGAATTCGTATTGGTGAGCCTGTTCATCAATATTGAGGTTGTGTGTGAAATCTTGTAGCTTTAAATCATTCAATAAAGTTTACAAGTTGTGATTTATATTCATTGTTTCATTGATATTCTGAATATTAAAGTGTTATTCCGCAAACTCCTTTAATATTGTTTCTAAGTGTTTATTCTTGTTAAGAATCAGATCCTGACAAAACTGTAGAAGAAACAATCCACGTCACTTTTGACGAATCCAGGTCAGTGAACTCTAAACCTATCGCTGACAATGATGAACTGAATGCGTGGATGTTCTCTCACTACAAACAAACAGAACCTCTCTTCAACTCACATCAGCATACAGATCCTTCTAATACTGATGATGATCCAAACATCATACCTCCTAACACTGAATCCACCTCTTGGGTTTAAGCTGTTCCCCTAAACACACTTCCTCCATCAGATTTTCCCTCTTCTGAAAATCTCTCAATGAATAATGTTTTGTCTGAACCACAACATCTGATAGCTGAAGAACCTCAAGCTTCTTCATTAGTGAACATTCTTATTGATGATCCAACTCCTAAGGTAAGTGATTATGCTCCAGCTGCACGATGGACCAGAGATCAACCCATAGATCAAATTCTTGGTGATCCTGATGCGGGTATTCAAACTCGACAAAGTTCAGGTAATATTTGTCTCTTTGTAAATTTTCTTTCTTTCATAGAGCCAAAGAAAACTGATGATGCCCTTAGAGATCCAAATTGGGTCAGTGTTATGCAAGAAGAGCTGACTGAGTTTTCTAGAAACAAAGTTTGGAATCTCGTTCCCCGACCATCTGACAAATATGTTATAGGCACCAAATGGGTGTTTAGAAACAAACTAGACGAAAATGAGACTATAACCCGCAACAAAGCTAGACTAGTTGCTCAGGGATACAGACAAGAGGAAGTCATAGACTATGATGAAACCTTTGCCCCTGTGGCTAGGCTCGAAGCAATTCGATTATTCTTAGCATATGCAGTTTACAAAGACTTCAAAGTATATCAAATGGATGTCAAGTCAACATTCCTAAATGGAAAGCTGAATGAAGAAGTTTATGTTGAACAACCCCTAGGGTTCTTTGACCCTAAGCATCCAAATTATGTATATAAGTTGGATAAGGCTCTCTATGGGTTAAAACAAGCTCCTCGCGCTTGGTATGACACTCTATCTTTTTTTCTTATTTCTGAAAATTTTGAGCGTGGAAAAATTGACAACACGTTATTTTTCAGAAAGATAAAAGGTCATATTATACTTGTACAAATATATGTTGATGACATTATATTTGGTTCTACTAACCCATCTATGTGCACTCATTTCGCTGAAAGAATGAAGAAAGAATATAAAATGAGTATGATGGGTGAACTAACTTACTTCCTTGGACTTCAGATCAGGGTAAGTATGTTATGGAAATGTTGAAAAAGTTTGATCTCACTCAAACCTCAGCGATGAAAACTCCTATGGCACCTCCCGTGACATTAAACAAGGATCCAGCTAGAAACCTGTAATGTCACTGCCTACAGAGGAATGATAGGCTCCCTACTGTTCTAACAATGAGCCGACCTGATATAATGTATTCTACATGTTTATATGCACGCTATCAATCTGAACCCAAGGAATACTATCTGATCATTGTCATGCAAATTTTCAGATATCTTAATGGCACTCCTAACCTCGGTCTTTGGTATCCCAAAGATTTAGGGTTCGATCTAACTGTCTATTCAGATAGTGATTTTGCAGGTTGCAAACTTGATAGAAAAAGCACCACTGGAGGATATCAACTCCTAGGTGGAAAGCTGGTAAGTTGGACAAGCAAAAAGCAAAATTCAGTATCCACTTCCACAACTGAAGTTGAGTATGTAGCAGCTGGAAGTTGTTCTGCTCAGGTCTTATGGATGAGAAATCAACTATTAGACTATGACCTTCAGCTATACAAAATCCCAATCTATTGCGACAGCACAAGTGCCATCGCTATAGCAAACAATCCAGTACTACACTCAAAGACAAAGAACATAGAGATCAGATATCATTTTATCAGAGATCATGTGATGAATGGTGATATAGAACTCCACTTTATCCCTACTGACTATCAGCTCGTTGATCTTTTCACCAAATCTCTTGATGAGACAAGATTCAACTTTCTCATCAGTGAGCTTGGAATGCTGAATCTTGAAGATAAAATCTTCAGCTTTTATGCATCATGTCAGTTATAAAATGTTCTACCTATTCTCATGTTAGACTGATATTGTATTCAAGATTAAAAGTGAGGGTCTAGTTTGTAATAGTTTGTTAGTTTGAGGGTTTAGTTGTAAAGTCAATGTAAATTGACTTAGTATAAATAGTTTAGGTTTCCTTGTAATCTTGTAGACACGCACGAACATACTCTGGATTGGTAAGCATTGTAAGTACACACTGAGAACACACACATGTGAGATCTGTGATTTTACGTGAGATCTATGACTATTGTAATACAAATGATTTGTTCAATATAATTGTGTTTGTAATCTGAATTGTGATTAATTGCTAATAATATTATGGGCATCAATTGGTATCAGAGCTAGATCAGAAAACTCAGAAAGATCGATTTTTTGTTTCAAGAAAAAGTCATTGTTGTATTGGTCGAATTTGTGAAATAGTGATGTTTTGAATATGAAATTGAGTTCAGAGTGATCACTCATAGTTCTGGATCATTTCTTGCTTTCATCATTTACCTATTGGATCAACAGATTGATCAAATTGGATCAATCAGTGTGTTTTTGGAAAGTTTTTCATCGCGACTGTCAAAGATCAATTCTCACGAACATGTTTGATCTTAGTGAAATTCACTTTGTAGGGTTATTCACGATGATATATAGATCATTTCTGCAAATTTTCAGAGTCTATCTTCAAGGTTTAAGTGGAAATCAGTGAGATTTTAGTCGAAAAAGCTTGAGATCTACAAAATTCGCTACATTCATGAAGAACTCACAAGTAGAACTCGCAGAGGGAAAGAATTCGCAGAGTAAAGGAATTCGCAGACTGAAGAATTCGCACCCCACAAAGAAGAAAAATGGCTAAGTGAAGGATTCGCAGAAGTGTTCTATACGAAAAGTGAAGAACTCGCAACTGTGAGAGACACGAATTCTGAAGAATTCGCAACTGTGTCTTATACGAATTCTAAGAATTCGCATATACCTTCTTGCGAAAAGCTAAGAATTCACATATACCTTCTTGCGAAAAGCTAAGAATTCGCAAACCAGTGTTCTGCGAAAAGCTTAAGATTTTGTATCCTTTTTAATATTTGTGTCTTACGAATTCTTGCTTGTGAGTGTTTTGCGAATTGCTCATACGAATTCTTGATTGCTTACGAATTGTTGTCTTGCGAATTGTGTTTTACGAATTGTTGGTTACGAATTCTTGCTTACGAATTGTTTTTGAATGAACCTTACGAATTCTATACTTGTGAATATTTTGCAAGTGATTTTTCTGATTTTCTGATTAAAGATCAATACTAGCTAATATTTTCTTTTGATATCAAGTTGCCCTATGAGATTTAATTGTCAAAAAATTTTTAGGGGCCCCCGTGCTAAGTCTGCGTAGGGGTACATATTTCTTAGTGTGATTAAAGTTTCTGATTTTTTTTGTATTTTTTTTTCAGATTTCAAGATGCCATACACAGATAAAAAGGGAAATCTGGTGCTAACTAACAGAGATTATGCTTTAGCGTATATGCCAAAAAATCCGGCCATGGAAGCTGAAATCAAGAATCTGAAGATTCAGAACTCATCTCTTCTTGCTCAAATTGATAGACTGAAAAATGATAAAGATCTAAAGAAATATTTTATTTGCTCAGATTGTGTTTCTAATTCAAAAGTTAATTTTGCAGGAATTATTGATTCGAAAGAAAAAGATTTTTTTAAATCTTCAAGCTAAGTTGAAAAGTTCTGAAAGTCTTAATTCTAGCTCTACTTGGTCTAAAAGGAACAAATGCAAAGAGAGCTTGATGATCTTAGAAGGAGAGCAAACATTGCTGGAGATACATCTGATGGGCTGAGAAAGACAAATTCTCAAATATTTGATGAAAGAGATAAGCTGAAAGATAAAGTCTTCAGTCTTGAGGTTGAGATAAATATGATGAAGGAAAAAGCAACCCAAGTCAAAGACAACACAAAATCCCAAGATGAGATAAAGAAGATTGAGAAGAAGAGAAAGGACTTAGAGAAAGACAATGTTGAGCTGAAGAAGAAAATATCTGAATTGGAAGTTCAAGTTGATAAAGAGAAGAAAGAAAAAGAAGGGCTTGAGAAAGAAAGAAAATCTTTTGCTCAAAAGTTCTCTGAATTTTCCAGGAAAGCTTTTGAAGAAAAGAAATCAGTGGAACTGAAATGCATTAAACTTTTTCAACAAGTGCCAGATTCTGAGAAAGTTATCATCTTGGAAAGAGAAAAGTTTGCTACAGAGAAGAAGAAGAAGATAGTTGAGCAAAAGAGTTTAGAAAAAGATTTTACAAAAGAGAGAAAAGTGTTTGAAACTAAGATAGAAGAGCTTACAAAGAAGCTATCTGAGTTGTCAACAAACATTCAGAACGAGAAGAATGCAAAATTTGAGTTACATAAGAAGTTTGATCAACTGACATAGGAAAGAAATTGTATGTCCACAAAGATCAAAGAACTTGAAGATATCATGTTCAAGGTGAAGTTGACTGAGCACAAAACGCCAGAATCAATTGCTCAATCATCGAGAGATGATCTAGCTGCATCCAAATGCTCATTCAAATCAGTATCAAGTTCAATTTTCACTAATGTTTCTAATAATCCTTTGTTTGATGCTAATGATAATCATACTTCTAAACTTAATGATAAAATTCGTCCTTCTAATCTTTTCTATAACAAAAATGTTGATGATTCAGGTAACATCAAAAAGAACAAGTCTCAGAAGAAAACGTTTTGGAGAAAGAAAGATGAGAAAGATAAAGAGAATTGGGTTTGGAGAATTAAAGGATCTTCGGAAGAGAAGAAGAAGAAAGAAGATAAATCATTTGTGCAAACACAAATTGAAAAGAAGAACAATGTTCCGAACGGTAAAACTTTTGGCAAACCTGATCTTGTTTATACTGTCAATCAATTGATCAGGTTAGCACAAAAGAAAATTCATTGTTCTTACTGTGGTGCAAATGATTTTGTAAGTAAAAGTTATGTGAATTACTGGTATGGTTCTTATTATATCTCTCCTAATAGAACTGCAACTAACAAATCTGGATCCAAATACCAGTGGATACCAAAAGCTAAATATGTGTTGCAGGCACTCAAGGTTTAAGGGGGAGAAAGAACCAAGGTTTCTGAATAAATCAGTTCAGAACCTGTGCTTCAAAGAACTATGGCTTTGGAAAACAATAGTTCAAAACCCGGACTTAAATTTCAAAGAACATTGGCTTCTGATTACATCAGATTAGAACCCGGTCTTCATTGGTAAAAATGCGTAATACTATTCTCACCGGAGAATAAGTAATCATGGTTTATGAATATTATTGTTAAGTGCATTTTATGCATTCATCATTTTAGTTTAAAATTGCATTTTGTGTCATGTTTAGTCATTTGCATATAGTTTTTATTTTATTTTTAGTTAATTTTCATATAATCATCGTTGGGGATATTACATTGGCATTTTTGTGTTTTCATCGGTTTTGACAGGTATTTGCGTTGAAATATAGAGATGGATGATGATGATTTTTTGGAGCATTTGATCAATTTTTATGTGGTCGAGCAATTCAAGAAACATGAGACCAAGTTGGATCAAACTTTAAAAGGAATTATTCAAGAGGGATAAGTTTGATAATTATGAAAGAAGAAGGTGGATCTTGAAAGAGTTGCAAAGTTGAGGGGTTGTTTTGAAAAGTTTGTTTTATATATAGAAAAGTTTTTTTAGGTTTTTGATCTGTCTCTCTCCTCCCCCACGGCTCCACGCCGTTTCTCTTTTTTTTTCTTTTTTTTTCTTTTCTTTTTAGTTTTTAGTTTAGTTTTTTTGTTTTTGATTTATAGATCAATCGTTAGTTTTTAGTTCTTTTCTTTTTCTTGTAAGTTTGTCAGTTTAGATTTTAGATTTTAGGTTTAGTTTTTTTTTTTATTTGCAATTCTTCCTTCGTTGAGTCCTTTGAAGATGTGAAGATGATGTGATGGTTTGACGGATCGAAGATGAAGATGGAATGTGACAGATTCTCATCAACATTCAACACCGTTGTAACGTTTCGTTTCTCCTTTTTTATTTATATGTTTGGATTTCTCTCCCTATATTTACTTCTCCCTTTTTAATTTCTTGCACCACTCTTAATTTAATTTACCGCTTTCGTAGGCTAAAAACGATACTTGGAGAGTGACACTCCTTGGATCGATCTTTACAGCTTTCGTAGATTAATTTTATTGCTTTCGTTAGATTTATATTACGTTTTATTTCGTAGTTTAGTTATCGTTCATTTGGGTAATCGTCTCTTTGGATAGACGTTGTGGTATTGATCAATTGTTTTTATAATAAACTTTTGAGTTTTAATTGGTTGATTTTTCATAAAACGAAAGTTAATGTTTGATTAACCAATTTTTATAAAACTTCTTTAGTTAAATTCGATTAGTTTTAGATATGAACGAATGTTCGGTCTTTTACTTAGATTAAATTGATCTGTGACAACGGTCCTAACATGATAAATAGTTTTTTTTTGGTAAAGGAGTATCCCAGACCACTTTGGGCCCTGACTAATCTCCTGGAAAACAGGCCTATGGCCCGCGGGCCTTCATCCCGTGGCCACAATGCTGCGAGTGGGGTTCGAACCCGGGCAACCGCTATGAAGTCCCCAGGCTCTTACCACCACGCCACAACCTTGTGGTTAACATGATAAATAGTTGGGGACGTTGATTGGGAAAAATATTCGTTTTAAATCATAAGGTTTCTTCCCTATGTACACATATTGCGAAAGTAAATATGGGTCTTGGGTTAGAAAAGTTTTTCCACCTTGAAAGAGGTGTTGAAGTAATTTTGCATAACGAATTCCCACCATTTCCAAAATCTGAAGTTGACATTACCCAATGTCCGTTAGTTTGTTTTTCTTCCTTCGTTTGTTTGTTTATTTAATTAGTTTTAATAAAAAAATCAAAATATTGAAAATTCCCGTAGCTAGGCCATAGTCTAGAGCGAGTCCGTGTTTAGTCTATCGCCTCCCTGTGATCGACCCGTATGCTACACTTCTCGTACGCTTGCGATTATAAATTTAAAACACATCAAGTTTTTGGCGCCGTTGTCGGGGAGGCAATCAGACTAACATGGACTTTGTTTTGGATTTACTAGTCTACGTCTTTTTCCCATTTCTATTTTCCCATTTTCTTTTCGTCCCTATACACTAGGTTGTGTGGTTGATTTTTTTATCCGTTAATCAACCTCTTTTTGCGGAATTCAATTAATCATGCTTAATAGTGTCGGGTGACGGACCGTTGAGACGTGTTTTTTTATGATAGAGATAGTTATCACCATTAGAGGTGATGTGTGATGCTAATTCAATCTTGTTTTAATGCGTCTCACGTGTTTTTTTTTAATTTACTCGGATTCGGTATTTTTTTATGTCAAGCCGGACATTGCCGATCCTTCTTTCTTTACCCTTATTTAATTATCGGCTATAGGTTGCGTAACTTGCTTTATAATGAAAACACACTGGTTATCCAGTATGGTTTTTATGTGTTTACATGACCCGTATGAATTGGTGACCATTTAAGTCAATCATTTGACTTTTGCCGATTTGTGCACTCTCTTCTCCCTAATCGTTTAATTCTTCGTCAAGCTCATGACGATAAACGAGTCATTCTTCCTCTTGTTTAATTCTTGGTTCAGATTTCAAGTCTCCTAATTTTCTGCCTCTCGTCACTGGCGTGAAGTACCCCTTCACTGGCGTGAAGGGAATTGATCCTAAAAAACCAAACTTTCTGTCCGTCGTCACTGGCGTGAAGAGTTTGGTCACTGGCGTGAAGAAAATAAAAATAATAATAATAATTTTTATTTCTATTGTTTTTTTACTTTATTTTATCTAAAAAAAAGTTTTTATTTATTTATATGTTTGATTTTTTTTCACTTTATTTTATTTCAAAAAAAAGTTTTTTTTTCTTTTAGATTATTTATTCTTCATTTTTTTTTCTTTATTTAAAAAAAAGTTTTTATTTATTTAATTTTTTTCCCTTTCTTTCTTTTCATTTTCTTTCTCTTTTTCTCTTTCTCGTCATCTCTTTTCCCCTATAGTTCTAATAACACCCTTCAAAGTGTCTTCTCTTTTTCATTTCCCCCTCGGACTATCTAAATTTGGCATCCGTCATCTCCCCACCGTGGCAGCGCTGACAACCGCCAAATCCCCCTTGGTTTATGAATCATGTTTTTTCAGGTGATCAACTACTTCTAGGAGTTTCAAAGCATCAAAAAGCGGCAAAGTCTTCGGTTCAACACCCGGTAAATTCGTTCTTTTAACATTATGTGAATACGTTGACTTGTTGTTTCATTCGAGTAGTACTTGATATGCATGATTATTGCATTAGTTGGGTTACCACCACTGGGCAAACAATAGGTTTTGATCACTTTGCACTGAATTGCATCCATTATTCATCATGTAGCGTTGTCATATATGTCATTCTTGAACCACGTTCCCCGCGCTGATTTTGATTCTCTTACCCGTAGTCAAACATTGAGGACAATGCTCATTTTAGCTTGTGGGTGGGGTGTCCGTTTATTTTTTTTTGTTTTGTTTATTTATTTTCTATTTTATTTGAGCATTCATGCATTTAGTCATAGTCCATTGCATTTTTGCATCATATCATTGCATTGCATAAAAATTTTAAAAATCCAAAAAGATTTTTGGCGTTTCTCCACGATTTTAGAGCTCGTAGTAACCAGCTCTCACTTAACATCAATTTTTTAATTAGGCATACTAATGTACTTTATGATTTACTTTAACCATGATGTAAAGATTTTTTTTAGAAGTGCGGTTTTCCTTTAGTTAGTCACTTGTACGCACTACTTTGCTTATTATTCCACGTAACTTTTAGGATTAACTTTCTTACCGTAGTCCCCCTACACTATACCTATGATTACTTAGATGGACTTTACCTTGTAAGAATTTGGGTCGTATTGGATTGACACATATATAATCAATCTTATTTTATGTTCTTGTGTGTTACCACCCATCGAGGTGTATTCCTTGGTTTTTGATTCATTTCTCGTCTAAATTTTTTTATAATTTTTGCATAGAGGCCATCTTTTCTTAAAACCATCCTTATTCACAAAACACAAAAAAAAAAAAAAAAAAAAAAGATTTTCCTTTTGCAACCACTTTGAGCCTAAACACTTACCATTTTCTTGAACATCAAACACACCTAAACCAAAAAAAAAATTGCACATATAGTTCTCCTTTCGAAAATTAAAAACGGATTGAAACATTTAGTTTGAGTAATATATACAAGCATAGCTTGTGGGTTGGTAGAACTCCATAAACAAGCATACCTTGTGGGTTCATTAAAAAAAACAAAAAAAAGCAAAAAAAAAGTCAAAAAGAAAAATGCAAAAAAAAGGTGCATTTATATAGTTAGTTTCGCAAAGAATAAGTTGAGATCCGTTGAAAATTGTAGGAAGGAATCCATGTGCACAAAAACAAGCCAAAATACATTTTCAAACCCCAATAACCAAACCCAATCCCTACCTTAACCTTACCCGAAAGTCCTCATCTTATGCAATTTTTATGAAAAAAAATTTAGACTTGAGAATTGTTTCAAACGCGTCAAGAATGCATTTCATATTTCTCGATTGGGTAGGCATTGAGCGTATACACATCCTAAACACACTAGAGTGATTTAAGCGAAACCGTGAGTTTCCATCCATTTAGATCATATTTCCCCTCCCTTAGCGGCTACGGTAATGTTTGTAAAATTCTATTAGGTGGGATTTTTTGTGATATGCTTTGTTTGGTGTTGTGTTAGTTTGACATTTTGATGAAATATATGTTTCTACTACTATTTTCATCTGAACACATGGTAGCAAGTTGCATTTGTACATGGGAAATCCTAACATTAAATTGTGTATAGTTAGATCGTGTATTAACTCGCTTGAATTTTTTGTGGAGATCGTTGTTTGTTTTTCTTTTTCTTCTTTTCACCCATTCCGTAATAAATTCTAATATCTTTCTTGGGGACAAGAAAGATTTAGCTTGTGGGTATTTTGTTAAGTGCATTTTATGCATTCATCATAGTAGTTTATAATTGCATTTTGCATTTAGTTTAATTGTTTGCATGTAGATTTTATTATATTTTTAGTTAATTTTCGTTTAATAATCGATTGGGGATATTACATTGGCATTTTTGTGGTTTTCTCAGGTTTTGACAGGTAATTCACATTGAAAACGTGAAATGGATGACGATGGATTTAAAGTTTTTGATCGATCTTTATTTGGTGGGCAAATCCAAGAAGAATGCTAAAAGTTGGACCAAAGTCAAAAGAAAATAATTCAACAAATGAGCTTTTAAAAGAAAAGAAATCAAGAGGGTGGCTTTTGGAAGAGTTGCGAAGTTGAGGGGCCATTTTTGAATTTTTTTTTTTTAAATAGCATTGTTTTGTAGGGTTTGAGATCATCTTTCTTCTTCCACCTCTCCACTCCATGCCGTTTTCTTCTTTTTTTTTTCTATTTCTTTCTTTGTTTTCTTTTGTTTTTAGTTTAGTCTTTTTTTTTAGATTAATTGTTAGATTTTAGTTTTTATCCTTTTTCTTGTAAGTTCTTTAGTTTAGATTTTAGATTTTACATTTTAGGGTTAGTTTAGTTTTTCATTTATTTGTGATTTTTTCGTTCGTTGAGTCCTTTGAAGCTGTGAAGATGATGCGATGTTTCGGCGGATCGAAGATGAAGATGGAATGTGACAGATTCTCATCAACATTCAACACCCTTGTAACGTTTCGTTTCACCTTTTTTTTATATGTTTGGATTTCTCTCCCTATATTTACTTCTCCCTTTTTAATTTCTTGCACCGCTCTTAATTTTATTTACAGCGTTCGTTGGCTAAAAACGATTCTTGGAGAGTGACACTCCTTGGATCGATCTTTACAGCTTTCATAGATTAAATTTATTGCTTTCGTTAGATTTATGTTTACGTTTTATTTCGTAGTTTAGTTATCGTTCATTTAGGTAATCATCACTTTGGATAGACGTTGTGGTATTGATCAATTGTTTTTATAATAAACTTTTGAGTTTTAATTGGTTGATTTTTCATATAACGAAAGTTAATGTTTGATTAACCAATTTTTATAAAACTTCTTTAGTTAAATTCGATTAGTTTTAGATATGAACGAATGTTCGGTCTTTTACTTAGATTAAATTGATCGGTGACAACGGTCCTAACATGATAAATAGTTAGGGACGTTGATTGGGAAAAATATTCGTTTTAAATCATAATGTTTCTTCCCAGTGTGCACATATTGCGAAAGTAAATATGGGTCTTGGATTAGAAAAGTTTTTCCACCTCGAAAGAGGGTTGAAGTAATTTTACATAACGAATTCCCACCATTACCAAAAATCTGAAGTTGACATTACCCAATGCCCATTAGTTTGTTTTGCTTCCTTCTTCTGTTTGTTTATTTTATTAGTTTTTTTAAAAAAAAATCCAAATATTGATGAATTCCCGTAGCTAGGCCATAGTCTAGAACGAGTCCGTGTTTAGTCCATTATCTCCCTGTGTTTAGTCCAAAAACTTGATGTGTTTTAAATTTATTAACCGCAAGCGTACGGGAGGTGTAGCATACGGGTCGATCATAGGGAGGCGATGAACTAAACACGGACTCGTTCTAGACTATGGCCTAGCTACGGGAATTCATCAATATTTGGATTTTTTTTAAAATCTAATAAAATAAACAAACAGAAGAAGGAAGCAAAACAAACTAACGGACATTGGGTAATGTCAACTTCAGATTTTTGGTAATGGTGGGAATTCGTTATGTAAAATTACTTCAACCCTCTTTCGAGGTAGAAAAACTTTTCTAATCCAAGACCCATATTTACTTTCGCAATATGTGTACATTGGGAAGAAACATTATGATTTAAAACGAATATTTTTCTCAATCAACGTCCCTAACTATTTATCATGTTAGGACCGTTGTCATCAATCAATTTAATCTAAGTAAAAGACCAAACATTCGTTCATATCTAAAACTAATCAAATTTAACTAAAGACGTTTTATAAAAATTGGTTAATCAAACATTAACTTTCGTTATATGAAAAATCAACCAATTAAAACTCAAAAGTTTATTATAAAAATAATTGATCAATACCACAACGTCTATCCAAAGTGACGATTACCCAAATGAACAATAACTAAACTACGAAATAAAACGTAAACATAAATCTAACGAAAGCAATAAAATTAATCTACGAAAGCTGTAAAGATCAATCCAAGGATTGTCACTCTCCAAGAATCGTTTTTAGCCAACGAACACGGTAAATAAAATTAAGAGCGGTGCAAGAAATAAAAAAGGGAGAAGTAAATATAGGGAGAGAAATCCAAACATATAAAAAAAGGTGAAACGAAACGTTACAACGGTGTTGAATGTTGAAGAGAATCTGTCACATTCCATCTTCATCTTCGATCCGCCGAAACATCGCATCATCTTCACAGCTTCAAAGGACTCAACGAACAAAGAAATCACAAATAAATGAAAAACTAAACTAACCCTAAAATCTAAAATCTAAACTAAAGAACTTACAAGAAAAAGGATAAAAACTAAAACCTAACAATTAATCTAAAAAAAGACTAAACTTAAAACAAAAGAAAACAAAGAAAGAAAAAGAAAAAAAGAAGAAAACGGTGTGAGGTGGAGAGGTGGAAGAAGAAAGATGATCTCAAACCCTACAAAACAATGCTATTTAAAAAATATAATTTTCAAAATCGCCCCTCAACTTTGCAACTCTTCCAAAAGCCACCCTCTTGATTTCTTTTCTTTTAAAAGTTCATTTGTTGAATTATTTTCTTTCGACTTTGGTCCAACTTTTACCATTCTTTTTGTATTTGCCCACCAAATAAAGATCGATCAAAAACGTTAAATCCATCATCATCCATTTCACGCTTTCAATGTGAATTACCTGTCAAAAACCGAGAAAACCATAAAAATGCCAATGTAATATCCTCAATCGATTATTAAACGAAAATTAACTAAAAATATAATAAAATCTACATGCAAACAATTAAACTAAATGCAAAATGCAATTATAAACTACTATGATGAATGCATAAAATGCACTTAACAATTATCGTTCAGAACCAGTACTCAAATGTTTTTCTTCTGAAGGATGCTAATCAGATAAAATCTTTTCTTGAAGTTTTTTATTTGAGGGGGAGTTAAATGCTATATCTTTTCTTAGAGGAGATAATAGTTGGTTATACTTTCATTGTTATATTTTTCTGATAATTTGAATTTTTACATATATCAAGGGGGAGGATATCTAAGTTTTTGTCATGGATATTACAAGAATATATTCATTCCAGGGGGAGTACAGGATTTTGATTTACAGGTATATATTTCTAATCCTTATACTCTATCACTTGTTGAAAGATGAACAACTTTCACTTGTGAACAATGGTTTCTTAAATGTTCAAACCACTTCCTATTCTTAAAAGATTTTCATGAATTAAGAAGTGCGATTTTAAATGATTTTGGATACTTTGATGCTTATCTGACCATGTGTTCCTAAAGAATAATACTTGTGTATTTTCTTTTCATATACTGTCAAGTATTCATATACACATCGGTTCAGTACATTTCTTGACTTTGTTATTACCATGTATCAAATGTTAAATCTTTCTATGGTAATACTCCCGTTTGCTATTCAATGTTGTTTGAATCAAACGTCATTTCATGAGTATATGTGCTTTCATTGATAAAAATGTTTATATATTGTTCATATAAACATACTACGTCTTTGATTTCCCAAAATATTATTTTTCATGAATTTTGATCTGATCTTAATCATTGTTAGATTCTCAAAACATTTATATTCTTTCATGATTATTCATTCATATAAAGTTTTGAGAAATCTTAAATGCTTAAAATGCTCAAATTTCATTCTGATTTTTAATGAGCATACACATACTGACAAATGATTTCTTGTGCTTAAATTTTCAAGAAAATCATTGAGATACATGCTTTTAGGAAAAATACATGGGATTCAGTGTGAGTGCTTAACAGAACTTCCATGGATTCATGATAACCAGTGTTTCCTACCCAGGAAGTAATCCTACGAGTGATTGAGGGGAGAGGAGTCAAAAGATTTGAGTGTTGGTGTGTGACGAGGTAAAATGGAAATGAGAGATTGGTTAGAAGTGAGCTTTAATGTTTAAAAGAAAGAGGGTGAGAGATCAGAATAAAAGAATATAAACTCTGCACCAAATTTCTTTCTGAGTCGGGAAGCCATATTACTGATTGGTTCACATTCTTTGGTGACCATTATTGAAAAAGGCTGTGAGCCCATGCCATCTCTTGCAACCACCCCACCAGCTACTTATTCTTTTCTTAAAAATAGAACGTTTCACATTTTATGGGAAAGCAGCACATAATCTATTGGTTCTTCACTTGGAAGATACTGATATTGAAAAAGAAGGAAAGTTACCCCACCTTCGACCCTTCATCATGCACATTGAGTCTGTGTAACATCATTGTTGTCTCAATGATTTACATACTTTGAGCCTTATGAAACACAATCATTGTGCTTAATTCTTTCATAACACATGCACGAGCACACAGAAAATTTGTTTTTCTGTCAGAACATTCATAGAAAATACCTTGTGTTTTTCGATGATTGGATGGAAGTCCTGGGGAGTCAACATCAAACCATCTCCTTAAACTGTACATTTGTTGTACACAGTGGCTTTGTGCTACTGACAAACATTCCTAACTGTTTCATATGTTGATTCAGGGTTACACCTCTTAATTTGTCTGAATTTGAAAAGATTCAGATGAATACATTCATGAATTGACGGCTCATTCAGATCAGATGAACGATTCTCTCATATCATTCATTAGGAGAGATTGTTATTATTCATCAAAGGGGAGATTGTTCATATTTCACCAAAGGGAGAGATCATGAAGACTGTGCTTACTTGTTCATTTGGGGGAGATGTTCCAAAGACAGATCTAAACTTGAAGAGTTTTAATGATTCTGATTCTTACAAATCATTAAAAAGGGGGAGATAAATCAAAGTTCAAGTTCAGAAGAAAAGTTTGAATCAAGAAAGGGGGAAGATGATTGTAGATTGAAAGTTGATTTTCAAAGTCAAACTTCAGAATATGTAATGAAAGGGGGAGATGAATCAAAAGTTATATGATTGATTGAAAAAGAGAAAGTAAAAATGCAGAATGTCATGTGTTTGAAGAATCCAAAGTTATGAAGATTTTGAAGACAAAGATGTTTGAAAAGACAAAGAAAGAGATTTATTTCAAAGTTGAAAGATGTCAAAGTTTCAAAGTTTGCTAAAGTTGACACATATTTCAAGATGTCAAAGCTGAAAGAGATCTAAAGTTGAAGATTTTTTTCTGAAGATAAGAAGACCTGAAGATTATTGTCAAAAAGAAATTTAATCTTGAATCCAAAGGGGGAGATTGTTAGACTGATATTGTATTCAAGATTAAAAGTGAGGGTCTAGTTAGTAATAGTTTGTTCGTTTGAGGGTTTAGTTGTAAAGTCAATGTAAATTGACCTAGTATAAATAGTTTAGGTTTCCTGGTAATCTTGTAGACGCGCACGAACATACTCTGGATTGGTAATCATTGTACGCACACACTGAGAACACATACATGTGAGAACTGTGATTTTACGTGAGATCTATGACTATTGTAATACAAATGATTTGTTCAATATAATTGTGTTTGTAATCTAAATTGTGATTAATTGCTAGTAATAATCTGGGTCACATCTCATAATCTCTAACTAAATATCTCTGACACTCAGGTATGTTCTCCCATTCTCTCTCACTGAATTCTATTCAGTAAGATGTTTTCAAAAACCAAAAACTTTAATCACTGAATTTCTTCAAGAGGTTAAAAGCTTTTTGAAAAAACAAACCTTATCACTGATATTTCTCATCAGTGATCCTTTGTAAAGAAAACATATCTCTGAATTTCTATCAGTGATACTTTTCAAAAACTATAACGTTTTTTCTCTCTTATGACGTCATTCGAACCGATAATCCATGGCACGAATTTTTTTGACACGTTCATCCGTTGCACTTCTTTTCCAATCAACTTCGTGGGACGTGTCCGTGTCATGATGACTACCTTTTCCCGCTCCAAATTCTTTCTCTCTCCTCATATAAAAGGAATGTCATTTATAGTTTTGCCTTTTACGCTCTCTAAAAACTTAAAAGGCAAGTAACTTTCTCTCGGCATTCAAGCAAAGAACCTAAGAACACTAAATCTTCAAAAAGTTCCAGGTTTTTTTTCTTATCCTTTATCCTCTAAAAACACTAGTTTAATCTTAAATGTTCTTTTCTTATTTGGATTAAGAGTGTTTTTCACTTAAAATCATTTTCTGTATGATTTTATTGTATGCAAAAACCTTATGGTTTTTAAGAATGCTCTACTCACTTCCTTTTTCGGAAACTGTTTTTCCTCTAAAAACAAACTTATTTTTCAAGTTTCTTTCCTTAACAAGAAACTGGTAAAATATTTTGCAATGTTTTTAGACTCTAAACCTTATATTCTATTCTCCTTTTCTCTATTCCAGAAATGGCCCAAACTACTCTCATTCCTTCCAAGACTGTTAAGTTCGCTCTTGTTGACTCTGAAGTTGCTAAGAACAACCACTTGGCAAGTTTGGACTTTTCCACTGTCAAATATTCTCATCTCGTGCAAGCTGCAAATTTTCTCATGGAATCATGTCTGGGATATGCATTGAAGGTTGATCCCAAGCCTTCAAAGTCTCTTCTTCAGCAGTTCTAGTTAACCGCTGATAAGGGTGAAGTCACTAGCAAGTAAGGCAAACCAATCCCTGCCATTACTTTCCAAACTCAACATGGTCCAGGGAATATCACAGCTCTCGCCATCCGCACTGCTCTCCGTTTTCCTTCGAAGACAACCAATGGTTTAGACGCTCCACCAACTGATGTTGAACCTATTCAGTTCCTTGACTTCATGGGTTACCAATGGGACTTCAAGCCTCGCACTACTATCCCCAACAAGAAGCTGACAAAGATCCAAAAGGCAAATATGCCCTCAGAGCTGAACTTTATCTTCACTCATATCATTCAGAGCATGAGTGGAAAGGTTGGATCCCTGGACCAAGAGAGCAAAGTACAGGTCCAGATGGGATATTCAGTGATCGTTGGTCGACATTTCGACTACGCTGGAGCGATCTTTGAAGCTCATGTCAAATATCGAGAAACCTGAAAGGGACATCAAAATTCCCTACGTCCGCTTCATCTCTTCCATCCTCCACTTCTTCCTTGGCAACAAGTACCCTAAGAAAGGTGACTACAACTTCTCCAAGGTTGGAGTTCGAGCCCTGGAAGTTAAGCCCGCTGATAATGAGGTAAGTCTTCAAACTCTACGCATCCGACTTTCCCAAACTTCTTCATCTTCAGTGGTTACGCGGATGGATTCTTCCTCAGCTATCCCCGCCACTACCACCCCTCATAAACGTAAATCAACAGCTCTTACTGGTCCTTCTAAGAAGGCCAAGAAGACTGTGGAGCAAACCCCCTTGACAAAGGTACCTGAGGTAGTCTCTCAACAGACTACCTTAGATGATTTCGTGGCTCGCTCCTCCACAGCTGCTCCAACAACAACCGTGTCAGTGACATCCAACGCTGATACACTACTAGTGACTGCCCCAATTACCTTAGTGACTCCAACCCCATCTGAGGTAACTTCTATCATCACTAGTGTTTCCTCTTCTATCCCTGTTACTTCTCCTTCTATTTCTTTGGTCTCTAATCTTCCACCCTTACAGCAGCCAATTCTTAATGTTGCACATGTAGGACCTGTTGTGCCTCAAACATCGCTGCCTTTCCTTTCCTTTGAAGGTGACTTGAATTTCTTAAATATGTTTGACACTTCAGGTATCACTAAAAACCTACACACTTCTCCCACCTCTCTAAATAAGCCTGAGCATCGTTTTGCTCAAACGCTAACTTGTTTTTCAGGTTCAACTTTGGGAACGGTTGATGCTACTGTGACCAAGCTTGCTGACAAGTTGGACTCTCTTGTTGCCTCTCTCAACACCAACACCACCGCTGTAAATACAGCGGGTGAGGAGCTAAAGACCCTCTATGCTGCCACTTCCACCAAAGATGAGGCTTCTCAGCTTAGCTCTCTTCAAACAGAGGTCACCGCACTAAAGGAAAACGTGGCCAACAATTCAATGCAGATCAAATTTCTCAATGGCCACGTTGATCACCTGACTGGCGAAGTCAAAACCCTCCACGGCAGCTGGAGACTGCAAATCAGCTGCTCGCTCAAATTCTGTCAAAAGAGAATGCACCAACTCCCGCTTCTACTTACTCATTCACTAAGAATGACAGAGTGTCCCTGAATGTTGCAATGGAATTCATTCTTCATACCACTTATGTTATTCCAGAGATAGAAGGATGTCTGGATAAGATGGAGACTGATGCCCGCAAAGAACCTATTGTTGACGCTACTGCCGCAACTACTACTGACCTCCCCCATGATGATGACAAAGAGGGGGAGAAGGATCTCAATGAAGAAAATTCAACGGAAGTACAGGAAACAGTGGATGAATATCTCTCTCATGCTGAGGGGGAGAAGGTTGCTGAAGAGAAAGCCCCTCCCTCCCCTTCTCCAGTACTAGTTGAAGAGGAAGGGGAGGAATAAGATGAAGAACTTGATCTTCAAGATCAAGAAGGTAATGACGATGTCATCACTGATGATGATGAAGACGAAGACCCATCTTAGTGGTATTCTGTAATAAACGTCTCATCAACGCCAGCGATGAAAGGTGTTGTTATAAATGAAGTAGGGGGGAGACAGAAGGACAAAGCTTCAGATACCTCATCCCAAGCCAAGCAGAAGGGAATCGTTTCCAAGGGAAACCTGAAACTCCTATCACCTTCTAAGGGGAGCTACCTTCTCAGGTATGTCTCTCCATAGTACCTCTATCCTTCTTTTCCAACCATCCACCCCTGTATTTCTAGACTTTATCTCTTTCTTCCTCAAAAACATACACTAACTCCTTTTTCTTTTTGCTCAGACAGTTCTCTCCCCTGCTTAAGGGAACTTCACTTCAAATAATCCCAGCTCAAATAGTTGAAGAATCAATAATCCCAATCTCTGTCAATGAGATTGATGAAGAAGAAGAAGAGGAGGATGAATCCTTGAGTCATCCAAGAAGGCCCTCTCGACCTCTTCAAAGGTCAAAGGATGAAGTACAAAGACGAGCAGAGATGATCTCCAACCTAGAGAGTTTACGGCTGAAGATCCCTCCTCAAACCTTCGATGAAGAGTTGGACTTCCTTTCCAAAATTGAAATTGAAGAATCTGTCAGAGCTGAAAAATTGATTATTGAATGCCAAAAAGACGTTGGTCTAGCTCTTGAGGTACATTCATCTCTATTCAATGACGACAAGATGAAAAAGAATCCAGTGAAAGTTCAAGCTGCTCTTTTGAAAGAGGTAGAGGAGGAAAACGCTAAAAGAAAATAGATCAGTGATGCCAGTCTAGCTTGGTGGAAGAAAAAGCTCGACCATCGATCTGATCCAATGAAGATCACTGCCGTGACAATCTCAGGAAGGAAAAAGAAGGATCGAACAAGTATCACCATGGAGATATTCAGAGAAGATGGAAGTGCAAAAGCAATGTTCTTATCAAAACTGGAACACTTCGGCTATTCAGAATGGTTAGAGTTCAGAGAAGCACTGAAGAAATCAAGATCAACGTACAGAGGTCATGTTGAAAACCTTCTTGAAGCTCTCATCAACAGGGTCGCTGCCAAAACAAATGTGTCATCAGCTCCTCCATCTCAACCAAGACCGGTTAAACGAAAGCATGCCTCTTCTTATGAAAATGATGCAGTTATCAGAAATGAAACCTCCATCAAATTCTCCAAGGATGCACTGTTTGGGCCTCCTCCTGATCTCTCAGCTCTAGATCTATCACTGCCTCTTGGTGGACCATATTTACCACGGCAAGTGATAAAGAAGCCTTATGGAATCTTCTTCAGAGATGATGAGGAACAACTCGGGTTTCAGAGAGTCTCTGAGATCCCTCTCTGCCCTTTAAGCCATCTACAATATCTTCTATGCTTGTGGTGTCGATACTCTTCATCAGCAGATCCCATCAAAACTCTTATTCAACAAGAAGTCGTTGATCGAAAAAGGAAAGGAGAAAAGGTACCAGATTATATGATCTCTCCAGAGACCTCCCAAAAACTTAGCTGATAGATTCTATTCTGCCTCTTGTAATCTATTGGTTAGTCTTACAGTAGTATAGGACTTCTCTTGTACTTACAATTTTCATATTCTACTTTGTAACTTCTTTTTACAAATTAATGAAAATTTCAGTGAAGTACTTAAATACATCAATACTGTAAAAGATCCCTCAAAATAGTAATTGGAACATGTATGTTACGAGTCCTGACTATCCTTATATTTTGACTTAAAGTAATTTTCTTCAAAGTTACTTTGTCATCATCAAATAAGGGGAGATTGTTGATCCAAACTCTCTCAGTGATTTGATAATGACTCGCTGTTATACTTAGTGAAAAATACGTTTAACATCTGTATGTATAAGTGTTTCGCCATCAGCGATCAAATACTAAGTGTGTTCAGTATCGCTGATAATCTCTCTTATAACTGTTAGACGTAATCCCTGAAGACAAGTTTCATGACAAAGATGTTCATCACTGAATCGAAGACAAAGTTGTTGAACAAAGGACAAGTCTACTCATGATCTAATGCGGATATCAGTGAAACCAAGACAAGTCTACATACACATGAAGAAACCTGAGGAAAAACTTCAACGATCGTTGAACTTCCTTTTATCTATGTGAAGGAAGAGATATTCAGTGATTGAAGATCACTTATCTTATATCTCAAGTCTCTTTTGTCTTACCTTTGCACATATAGTACAAATGTCACATGAGACATACCTCTGCAACAGATCGTACAACAACTCTGTGTTAATCCCGGATATTAGTTGATAAATGTTTACACAACACAATGATGATAAGAGATCAAGAAGAATCAATCAAAATAGCCATATATCTCTTGTGCCACAAGTCTAAGTGTGAGTGTGTGTTCTTGGTGTAATCACTACCTTGTGTGTGAAATAATTCAAATGAAGCCCTAGGGATTCTCAAAGAAACATTGCCTTATATAGGTCAACATGACCAAGGCATGGTCAAACCTAGATAACTACATATTACCCCATAGGAAATTATAGACAGTTACAATTAAGACCCCTTTCTACATTTTAATCTTGAATACAACTAATGATCCAACAATCTCCCCCTTTGGATTCAAGATTAAAAAAAATTTGACAATTTTCTTCGGGTCTTCACTTCTCTTGAAAACTTGTAGCAGATATGTCGTTAACAGCTTCAAAACTTGTAGCACTTCACAGTCTTCACAACTTTGAGGAAACTGTAACCTTCTTAATGTTGTGTTGTCACTATAAAATCAACTTACTTCAACCCCTCTTGACTTTTAAGAGGAGTTGAATACAACTAATCTTGAATACAACTAATGATCCAACAATCTCCCCATTTGGATTCAAGATTAAAAAAAATGGCAATTTTCTTCGGGTCTTCACTTCTCTTGAAAACTTGTTGCAGATATGTTGTTAACAACTTCAAAACTTGTAGTCCTTCAGCAGTCTTCAACAAACTTTCTTTCTTGAAAAAAATCCTTCAGCAATCTTCAACAAACTTTCTTTCTTGAACAAAGTAACTCAGATCTGACTTTGAAATCCTTGAATATTCTCCCCCTTTTTGATGAATGTTGAGAATCAGCATCATCAAAACATTTCAAAGCAGGTCAGTCTTGGAATTATCTCCCCAAAATCAACAATTAAGCTCAGTCTTCATGAATATCTCCTTCTTTGGAAATAAAAGCAATATCCCCCAGATAGAGAAATATACTAATATCTTCAAAATACGATCTGAATCTGATTCGGCAGTCAATTAATAAAATGTAATTACTTGAATCTTTGCAAATTCAAACAAATTAGGAGTTGTAACCCTTAATCAACAGATGAAACAGTTAGAAGTGTATGTCAGTAACACAAAGTTACTGAGTAACACGAAGTTACTATATAAGGAGCTGGTTGTGACATAGACTCCCCAGGACTTCCATTCAATCATCGAATAACACATGGTTATCCATGAACGTTCTGACAGAAAACAAATCTCTGTGTACTCGTGCATGTATATAAAAGAATTAAGCATAGATGATTTCTTTTTTAACTTTGGCTCAAAGTATGTAAACTTGTTGAGACATCAACAAATTATACAAAGACTCAATGGCATGAAAAAGGGTCGAAGGTGGGGCAATTTTCCTTGTTTTTCAATATATGAATTATCCAAGTGATAATCAGATAGAGTATGTTCTGCTTCCCCATTCAAATATGAAACATCTTCTTGTTGAGAAGAAGATGAGTAGCTGGTGGGGTTATATGCAAGAGGTGGCATGGGCTAGTTGCCTGTTTCAATATTGTTCACCAAAGACTGTGAAACAATAGATTATGTGGCTTCCCGGCTCAGAAAAGATGTGGTGCAAAGTTTATTTTTCCTTTACTCTGATCTCTCACCCTCGTTCTTTTAAATCAATTGAGCTCACTTCTAACCAAACTCTCATTTGCATTTTAACTCAGCACTCTCCCCATCTCTATTATTAATGAACTCCTCTCCCCTCAATCACTCAGGATTACTTCCAGGGTAGGAAACACTGGTTAGTGTGAATCCATGGAAGTTCTGATAATCTCACACTGAATCTCGTATTGTTGTTCAACAGTCATTTGTACATGAAAGCACAATAAATCAATGTCAGTAAATGTATGCTCATGACAAGATAAGAATGAAATTGGAGCATTTAAAACATTTAAGATATCTCAAAACAACTAGAATGAAATCAAGTGTTTTGAGAATCTGACAATGATTCCTTTAAGAGCTGAAGCTAAAAAGGATGATGCCTTTACAATCATATCTATTAATCATGAAGAACAAAGATTTGGAAGACCAAAGACGTAAGGTGTTTATACGAACAATGTATAAACATATTGGCAATGAAAGCACATGAAAATGAAACGACGTCTGATTTTCAAACAAACAATGAAATTTCAAACGGGAGGATTACCATCGAAAGATTTATCTTTTGAGATGTGGTAATCACAAAGTCAAGAAAATAAGTGTACTGACCAATGTGTGTAAGAATACTTGGTAAAGTATAAAGAAATGATAAGTACACAAGTATTTGTCATTGGAAACACATGGTCAGTTGATGTCATGGAGTCTAAGGATTAGAAATATATACCTTGAGTATGATATCCTTAACTCCCCCTAAAGATACTATCTATTGAGTTTTGTGACAAAAACTCAGGTTCTCCCCCTATAACCTGTGAAAAGTCAACTCATCAGAAAAATATGACAATATCAACACGCATATATTTTCTCTCTAACAGATATAACTGTTAAAGTTTCAACATTTCTTCCCCTCAAAACAAAAATATTTGATAGTTAAGCTCTCCCTCAACGCAAAAACTTCTAGAATGATGTGAGCTTTAAAGCATCCTTTTTAGAAGAAAATCATTGAAGTGCGGGTTCTAATCAGATGTAATCAGAAGCCAACTCTTTTGGCAATTAAGTGTGGGTCCTGATCTGATATGACCAGAAGCCAAAGTCACTTGAAGTATCCTGCAAAAGAGAATATTGGTAATCATTTATAAAAATGATTCCGCTTCCGTCAGTAAAAGATATGAATAGCAACTGTTTGAGAATCAATACACAAGCAACAAGATTAAGATACAGAAAACTCCCCCTCGAGTCATGAGAAAAGGTTTAAGTAGACATGTTCAACATTCCAAGTTTGCCGATTAGAAACTTGAACCTCTTTTCATCCAACGGTCTGGTGAAAAGGTCAGCTAACTGGAAGTCGGTATGAAAAAAGTGCATTTCAATATCACATTTTTCTACATGGTCCTTGATGAAGTGATAGCGTACATCTATGTGCTTGGTCTTCGAGTGCTAGACCGGGTTAGAAGTTATTGCAATTGCTCTCTTGGAATCGCAATAAATAGGCACTCGCTTGTAGTTGTACCCAAAGTCCTTCAACTGCGTCTTCATCCAGAGGACTTGCGAACAGCACATAGATGCAGCTACGTACTCTGCCTCAGAAGTGGATGTAGAAACACAGTTTTGTTTCTTTGATGTCCAACTAACAAGTTTGTCTCCTATGAATTGACATGATCCAGAAGTACTCTTATAGTCTAGCTTACATCCTACATGGTCAGCATCTGTAAAGGCAGTGAGATCAAAACGGGAATCCTTTGGATACCAAAGGCCTAAATCAGGAGTGTCTTTAAGATATCTAAAGATTCTCTTAACAGCATTAAAGTGCGACTCTTTGGGATTAGCTTGATATCTCGCACAAAAGCAGGTTGCAAACATGATATCTGGACGACTTGCAGTCAGGTAAAGTAAAGAACCAATCATGCTACGATACACCTTTTGATCAACAGGTTTACCAGATAAATCTGCGTCTAAGAGTGTACCAGTAGCCATTGGTGTTTTCATGACAGAACTGTCTGACATATTTAACTTTCTCAAAATATCTTTAATATATTTGGCTTGATTAATGAAAATGCCTTTGGGTAATTGCTTTACTTGCAAACCAAGAAAGAAATTCAATTCACCCATCATCGACATTTCAAATTTCGTTTCCATGATCTTTGAAAAGTTCTTGCAAAATATCGGATTTGTCGACCCAAATATAATGTCGTCAACATAAATTTGTATGAGAATCAAGTCCTCACCTTGCCTTTTTAGAAATAAGGTAGTGTCAACTGTACCTTTCTTGAAATCGGAAGATAGGAGAAATTTAGTAAGAGTTTCATACCATGCTCGTGGTGCTTGTTTGAGACCATATAGAGCTTTGTCTAATACGTAGACATGATCAGAATGATGAGGATCAACAAAACCTTCAGGTTGAGCAACATAAACCTCCTCATGTAGAACGCCATTCAGAAAAGATGACTTTACATCCATTTGATAGACAGTAAACTTTTTGTGCACGGCATATGCTAAGAAGATTCTGGTTGCTTCGATCCTCGCAACAGGGGCGAACGCTTCATCGTAATCAATGCCCTCCTGTTGACAGTACCCTTTTGCTATCAACGAGCCTTGTTTCTTACCACTACTCCAGCCTCATCCATCTTATTCCTAAACACCCACTTAGTTCCAATAATTGATTTACCTTGAGGTAGTGGGATCAAGCACCAAACCTTGTTTCGTTTGAATTGCAGAAGCACATCTTGCATAGCATAAATCCAATCGGGATCGCGTAGAGCTTCTGATGTTTTCTTTGGTTCTAGGGAACTAAGGAAGCTTGAGAACATACAGAAATTTGCTAACGCAGCACGTGTCTTGACACTAGATTGTACATCACCTATCACGTTGTGTAGGGGATGATCCTTTGTCCATCTGTGTGTGCTTGGCAAAGACTCAACGGTTTGTTGTGTATTCATCTCATTATATTCATCATAAACTGCAGGTTGATCCTCAGATGTTCTCAGGACATCTTGTACAGAAGTTTCTGATACTGAAGCTTCGGAAATTGCAGAAGTACTCGGGACTTCATTCCCAGAAGGAATATCTGCAGGAGCAGATTCAGTACTAGTCGGATCAGAAACTATCGGTGTGGTTGTACCTGATGGGGTTGCAGTTTTAGTGACTTGTTCAGATGGTCCAGATATGTCTTCACCAAGAATAGGAACCTCCAAACTTGGTGTTGACGTTGTTATGCCTTTATCAAAGTCTGCACAAATTTCATCAAAGGCATCAATAAACAACAAATCTAACTCAGATGAAGTAGAGTTTGAGTTAGAAGAAGTAGACGGTTTGGAAGTTGATTCTATTCTGGGTCGAATAGAAGCTTTGTGCTTAAGTCCGAGTTCTAAACGGTTGTGTTCAGAAGTCCGAGTAGAATTATCATCGAAGGATACATTCATGCTTTCAACAACCGTCTTGGTTTTTGTATTGTAAATCTGATAAGCTTTGGATGCTAACGAGTATCCAATAAGATAACCTTCATCCGCTTTCTTATCGAATTTTGAAAGTCCTTAACGCTCTATTAAAATGTAACACCTGCAACCAAAGACACGAAGGAATTTGATATTAGGTTTACGATTGTTGATCAACTTATATGCAGTTTTATTGAAGCGTTTGATCACTGTGGTACGATTCTGAGTAAAGCAAGTTGTCGCGACCGCCTCAGCCCAAAGATACATTGGTAGTTCAGCATACCCAAGCATGGTACGAGCAACTTCAACAAGGGTGTGGTTCTTTCGTTTAACAACGTCATTCTGTTGTGGAGTGTAGGCTCCGGAGAAGTTGTGTGAAATTCCCACAGAGATGAGATAGCTCTGTAAGGTGTCATTTTTGAACTCCGTGTCGTTATCACTATGAAGTGTCTGAACCGGCAATTGTAGACGTAATTGAATACGCTTAATAAAAGAAATAATCAGTTCTGGCGCATCCGACTTGTTCTGAAGAAACTCGAGCCATGTGTATCTTGAATAGTCATCTATCATCATTAAAACATATTTCTTTCCGTTGATAGACGTCATTCGTATTGGGCCACAAAGATCCATGTGAATAAGTTAGATGAGGTTGATGATTCAATCTTGGACTTGAATGAGCTTTGCTTCATTTTACCCATCTCACATGTTGAACACAGTGAGTCCTTTTCAAACCTTATTTCTGGTAGACCTTTTACCAGACCTTGTCTCTGAAGCTTAGCTATTGATCTGAAATTCTGGTGAGACAAGCGGCGATGCCACGTCCATGAATGTGCTTTAGAAGCTTTAGCTAGTAAGCATACAGGACGTGTGGCGAACAGTGTTGGAAAATCTACATAATATAGATTTCCACGGCGCTCAGCTCTAAAGATTTCATAACCATCTGGATCCTCAAGATAGCAATGAGGTGTTATGAGGCGAACTTGGTATTTCATGTCATAGAAGTGACTGGTGCTGAACAGGTTAAGATCAAGGCCATCAACATATAACACCTTCAATATCTTCATAACTCCGTTATCAAGCTTTCCGTATCCTCTGACATGTCCTTCTATTTCAGAATTGGCAAAAAGAACTGTTCCAGCAGGCTCCTCCACATAGTTATGTAGTAGGTGCTTGAATCTTGTCATGTGGCATGAACATCCTGAATCTATCACCCACAATCGACAGACCTGCAAAAGACAATTAGTTTTGCTTCGGTACCCATATCCAGATGGGTCTTTTGCTGTTAACTGCAAGCAATTCAGAAATATCAATAGATTTGACTTTTACTCTCCATTCATATCGTGGTTTCGAAACCCATTTCCAAACCATTCTAACATCTAATTCCTAAAGTTGCTTTTTAGATCTCAGATTAGTAACCTTAGCACAGAAAACTTTAGGTTGCGTGGAAGAATTGGAATTAAAGTTCATTTTAGCTTTCTTTTTGCTTTTCTTGGACTTAGGAGTGGAGTTGTATTTAAAAGAATTGTCCCTACAGTGTTTGCAATATAAGTTCTTTCGAGCAAATGTCATAAATTTAGATTTATCGGAACAAATCTGACATTCATACTCATCAAAAGAAGTACATCTCAAATCATCACTGTCTTGGGTATAACTGTTTTCAACATCAGTTTCACAAACATTTAAACAATCATTTTTATTCTTCGTTCTCCTCCAAACTCCATTACCATTCAAATCTGAAACAGAAAGAGAAACATTGTCAGTCTTTTTCTTAGAAGGCAATCTTTTTTCTTGAAATACCTGAAGTTTCACCCTTCTCAAAAATACTTGGTTGATACTTAGGGCATTCAGAATAAATGACTGAAGGTTTTGTAGACTCATCAAATTCTGGATTAGATCTTACTTTCCAGCTTTGATCATTAAGCATTTGTTTATCATTTGAAACATTTTTAAACAAAGTAACTTTCAAGTCATTGATCTCTTTGCAAAACTCTTGCTTGTCTTTCAAAGACTTTTCAAGTTTAAATTTGAGATCAAAGTTTTCATCTTTAATTGCATCAAGAGATTTTTGCAACATATCAATTTCTTTCATCAAATTAGATGTATGATCACTCACAGAATTTGACTCTTTTGAAATAGAAACGGGATCAGGGTCTGAAGCTTTCATTATTTCAGAAAATATTGCTTTAGTCATGTTCTCAAAAAACTCCATTTGATCCTTCTTAAAACAAGATTCATTCGTGACATTGGCCTCTTCTTCAACCTTTTCAATAAGTAAAGGTTCAGGACTAATAGGGTTTGAAACTGATGGTATAATTAATGGATCTGCATCCGATTCATATTCATCGTATTTGCATTCAGTTTCAGGAAGGATTTTGTCATCGTTGACTGAATCATTTGAAGGTGTGGTAAATAGTTATTGAAACTCAACGAATTCAATCTTTCGAGTCTTATAACTCTTGTTTTCTATATTATCTCAATCTCTATTCTCAAAATTATTGTGCAACAATCTGTGTGATTCTTAAGTTTGTTTAGATTTGGTTTTACTTAATCTTATTCCGCAACAAACTTGTAAATTGTAATTTGATTTATCAATAAACAATTTATTAAACCATTAAATTTTGTGTTTGTATTCAACCACCCCCCCCCCTCTTCTACAAACTTGTTAAGCACCTTCGGGACCAACAGTTACAAAACCCGGATCACTAGCCAAACCCGGTTAATATGATTGTCGGTTAAACAATTTTCCCGGAACAAATGTCTTTCCTGGAGTAAATGTTTTCCCGGATCAAAGTAAAATCAGGATTTAAAATCCAGTAAAATCAAATCCGGTAAACGCTCCACTTTCCCGGAATGAAACTTTTCCAAATCTCGATCCAAAAATTACAAATTCTCCAAATTGATGAAATTTAGAAAAAATTGATGATAGTTTTATGTTTAGAAACACAAATCTATCAACTCTTGGCAATAACACTGATCAAAAACACTCTAATTCGCACGAATTTTCGAAATCTTGAAGAACGTGGTGTCGATCCTTTTTTCCGAAATCGATAAAAAAAAATAAGAGTTTAGACACACCTTTTGACCGTTTCGAATGAAAATTAATTCGATCCTGCTCTGATACCAATTATGGATCCCAAAACAGTGTAATAACAGTAATAAACAATCAAAGTATAGAGGTTGAACTACAAAACCTAGTCATATGATTGGATTGATCGTGAAAGGGTTTAAGCAATACAGAGAGAATTTTCTAAATGTGTGTGTAAAGGTTAACCTCTCTAACCCTAATTCCACACAAAGCAAACCTTTAAATACCAAGGGCTTTGCAACCAAAACAAGCCCAATAACAATTAAAGGCTTTTACAACGCATTTAAATAATTAACAATTAAACTCTATAAATACTTTATATAACTTTCAACGCACTAGGACTTTCACTCCTAACATACCCATAGCACAACTTTCATTTAGACAATATAATCTGTTTTGGCCTTTAAGTAGGAGAAAAATGCTCGAAAACAAGAGGGTCAGAAGTTGTCAAGTGTAGGGGCGAACTGCACTTGACTGTGTGTCGAGTTTTATTTTGCTATGCGTATACGACTATCCCTTTTTGAAGACTAAGTTGTTTAAATACCATTATAACCTACATACATTATTAGAATAATTATGGTATGAGTTTTATGTTATGTGAGTAATAATAATTCATGGTTTAAATAGGAAATCGATTGAGTTAAAACTTCGTCGTGAGTCTCGATTGATCGCATGTTACATCTCAGTTTGGTTAAGGTATGGATTTCACTTCCTAAAGGTGGTTCACCGCCTTGTGATTGATCAATAGAACACGATCAACAAACGTGTAATTATACACACACACACATTGATTTTGGTTTATTGAATCATTTGTTTAAACCTTTTGACGTTTCACTAATATGCATCTCGTATGGAATTGGTTATGAAACTTATGAACTATGTTGAACTTGATTTTTATGAACGTCATTCGGGTAAGTGGCATATGTTTAGTTTTCGTTATTTCTAGAACAACCCAATTAATGGGCACGTTATGTGGGATGCCTTCTATGGCGTATTTGTAGTCATGGCGTCCTGCAGGTGGTCCACCAAGGTTAGGCCAATAGTGGCTTCCGTGAACCCGACCCTGGGGACTAGGTCGACTTTGTTGTCTCTAGGGCGGATTAATCGATCCTAGAACTTTTACCCACAAAGCATGTGATCGTGGTTATATACACAGGGGATTCGGGTGTGTGTGTGTGCCCGTACGCCAGCCCAATAGTTCGTGTGGTTTGGCCACCCCACGAACACAACAGAAATTGACTGGCTTTATTTATATTACGTTTTGAATTTGAAGTGTGAACCGATCTTGAGATTATTTCTATTGAATATTCCTGAACGTTTATTTTGAATTAAATGAACTATGAACTTGAGTTTCATGAACTTTCTTCAATTGAATTTTTAAGTCTTCCTCTTTGTTATCGATGTGTTTATTATTATTTCTGAATTTATATTATAATCCATTCACTGAGCCCTGTGCTCAGCCGTGTTTTTGTTTGCTGACACGACAGGTTTTAAGTGACGCTTATGGGGACGGGATTTGATATCGAGCATGAAATTTTGGAGTTCTTAGACTTGCCTTATTATATAAACGTTCAAAGTTTATAAATACTTTTTGAAGTGTAATATTTTGGAGTGTAATATATATTTAGAGTTTATTGGTAGCTCTGATTTAGTTGTGTAATTATTTTAAGTCCCGTTAGTGAGATCACTCGTTCCGGATCACGGGGACGGGGGATGTTACAAATGTGGTATATGTAAAGTTTCTATTGATACATCTGATTTGACACAAATACATATGATTTGACACTTAGAAATATTTTAGGATTATGTATAAATATTCAATTACTTGTCATCGAATAAGATCCGATTAATAACTAGGGATCCAAAATGTATTAGGACATGGAAAACTCTAGGATCTGAAATACATAATGGAAGCCAAATAGATAATCATCGGATTTGAATTTTGTGGTGTTCAAGAAATACTATGATCCAATATGTTTGTTGGTCCAGATTTCCAATGTGAATCCCATTTGTACTTACGATCAAAAAGTCTTTTTGGGTCCGAATATTGTAATCTTGCTAGATCCTAAATACATCTTTTATTTTGGAGAAAAATATTATAATAGGATCTTCATTGTAAAAGTTATTATTATCGGTATTGGGTCCACAAGCAAAAAGCCTTAAGCAAAATCGAAGACTTATAAAAGTGTTGTGAAACCAAGGTCGACACTAAAGTGGATTGGGTTGTCAAATAGTGTTTTCGGCAAGTCGGTTGAGTGCAAACTTAATCAACAAGTTTGGCTAACCAACTCGTACTGACTTATATCCTGATATAGGAACAGGCTCAACATATCAAACAAAGGAAGTTCAAAAGTATTATTTTATTAGTCACATACTTCCTTTATTGTTCCCTTTGCATAAAGAAGAATAGGTTGTGATAACAGATGTCTACATCATATATTTAAGATATTCAAAGCTGAAATGAAAAGTTCAAGCTGCACGGATCAGTAAATCAGATGAAAACACGTATTAAAGTGTAACACCCGAAAAAAAAATTGAAGTAAATAAATCTCAATTTGTGTGTGTGTTATCTATTTCTTATTTATTTATTTATTTGAAATCCTTATTAAATAAATACATGAATTATGTTTTAATTTTAACAATAATAATATATATACATATAACTTTATTATGTCGAATATGCCTTTGAGATTTGGAAATTTAAAATGATAATATTAATAATATTATTAAATGAATTTAACACTAAAAGCCTAATATGTATTGGGTTATAATTAATAAAATAAATATGGTCAAATTGGATTTGTGGTCAAAATGGATGAGTGGTCAAGAGTGAGTGAGGCGTGGGTTTTGAGTGACTTTCCCATGAGAGAACTAGCACTAAAGTCGCGTTGGATACTAGAGAGTGTCTCGCCAAATCCCATTTCGGGAGGGTATGTCACGTGGGACCCACGTGACTCCATCACCTCTCCTCCTCTTGTTTATTGACACCTCAATACCTCATTTGACCCCATTTTCCTTTTTATTCTTTTATTTGCTACCCCTTGAGATTAGCCGAAAACCCTCTTCCATCATTTTTTTTGTGGCACCTTCTCACTTACATACTCTCTCTCACTCTCACGATATCCATCACCAAACCCACTTAACTCCTCCATTAATTTCTTCTCTTTCAAGCATTTATTTTGGGTCTTTTAGATTTGGTTGGAAGAAAATATTTGAAGTTATTCTCCTAAAGAGTTGGAGGATTTACTGTTTGGATCAACTTTCCTCACTTCCAACCACATCTTCAAGACTTGTTGGATTTCTAGGGTTTTCCTACAAAACCTAGATAGTGAGTTTCTATCAACTATTTTCAAATGAGATACATTTCTTAACATGCTACTTGTTATTAGTCCATGATTATGCATATATTTTGATCACCTGATAAGTTTGACCTATTTTCTACTTTTGATATTTAATGGGGTTTTGGTTAATATTCTTTATGTGGATGTTGATGAAGTATTATTGGCAAGATTTTATATCATAGTTATGTGTTAACATGGGAAGTATTAGATATTGATGGATTTCATATTTTAGGGTTTTGGACCTCCAATGGAATTGAAACTACTGAAGTCTTATTCATGTATTTTATTGATGTAAAGTATGTATAATGATGGAGGTTATATATGTATTGGATGAACCATGAGTAAGCACCAGGAGGATGTAGTCTTAGGGTGCCACCATGACGGTATGCACCTAGACCTCTGCCATTTGGAGTAATGCCTGGGAGGTAGTCTTCAAGTGTGTCGGGCGTTCGGGATGTTGCTCTCGCGAGTGAACATCAAGGTACGTTGACTTGAGGTGAAACTCTTTGGTGTGATGGGTCTCCACCATTGATTCCTTTGTGGCCCCTACTGTCTTTAACTGATTTAATTGATTATGCCATGTTATTGTTCAACTCACTAGGCTCGTTTGGCCTAACACTTGATTGGTTTGATGTGTATCTCAGGTTCTAGCGGCGTGACCGTCAAGAAGGTCTAGTAGACTTTAGATGTGAGCTTAGGAGCAATTTTTGGGACGCCAATTATAGAAGATATGTTTTGGAGTTTGGATGACAACTTGAGTTAATCTTTTTCCTAGATAGGATTTATATTAGAGAGTTGTTTTCCCTCATTGCTTATTTATTACAGACTTATAATTAAACAGACGTTTATTGTCTCCATTTTTTGGTTGAGCTCGTGTTTTGGAATATTTTTATATATCACATTTCTAATTCCAGAAATTTTTGTTTATCCCAAATTTTTGGGTTGTTACATAAAGTCGGGTGCAATATTTAATGCATTGGTGGCTATAAAAGGTGGCTTTTGACAATGTTGCAAGTTACCCGTTTTGATAGATATTCTGTGTGATAGCTTATTAGGCAAAATCGACATCAACATCTGAAGACTATCTCAGTTTTATATATCTGAAAGAGTACCTTCTTCTACTCTTTTAGTTTCTCCTTTGTGAGCAAATTTATCACAAGCCAGATTGTTTAAGGTAAAATCTTACCTCTCTAGATTTCGTAACAAATTTGTAATTCTTTGTTTTTATAAACATACAAAATTAAAATGTGAAAAATTGTTGGTTTGTATTCAACCTCTTCTACAAACACTTTATGTATTGGTGATGACCCTTTCAGCCCCAATAGTTTCATTATGTTACTTTTTCATGAGTACCATCATACTAAGGGTCGTCCCTGTGGGAGGGCGGGCCGATCACACCCCCAGGGCCACAAGAAATAGAGGCCCAACTTTTTTAAGTATATAATAGTAGTTCAAAAAATTAGTAAATAAACTAGATACAAAAAAAAAATTAGTATCTAATATGACTCAAAAAGAATTTAGTATTATATTAAAGGCCCATACATTATCAATTAACTAGAAGCGTACTCGCGCAATGCAGCAAGATACATAACGATTTTAATGTTTCATTTTATTTTTTTGTCGATTTACAGTACGATTTTGGATGGTTTTGATAAAGGGATAATGTTTTTTTTTATAAATTTTTTTAATTTAGGCTTAATAATATAATGTTTTTTATATAAAAAAAATTAAGTATTTTGTTAGAATTCAATGATTATCTTATATATTTTAATGACATCTAGAAAAAATAACCAATTACATATTTAATAATATAATTAAAACAAATTTATAGTAATATAATATATTAATTAATAGTGATACATGAAAATGTCTGCATAAAAGGAAGGTCCTGCACATACCAAATTGGTGGGTGTTATAAGCCTCCAGTAGTAATATGTATCTTGTGCTTTGATACTTGTAAATTAAGATATTTTTAAAATCTTGAATAAAATGATGGTACCTTGTGTCTAAAAATTTGTATTTAAGAGTTTTTTATCCGTACTTTATAATATAGTATAGATTAATTAGAGAAGAAAAGATGTAAAAAGTTAATTTGTTGTTCATTTTATAGTATTGTTTATTGTTTTTCTAAGTTTTTTTTATCTAGTATCAAAATGTAAAACTACTTGCCTAGTAAACCTTGTTATATTCTCTATCATTCATCTCGTGCGGACTCTTTTGATCATTTTATCCACGTGAATTCTATTTTGTGTTAGAATATAAGATTTCTTGTTATTGAGTGCATGAATCTTAAGTACTCTCCTATCTTTAAAACAAAAATAAGATCTCAAGCCATAACCACCATGGATTTTTGATTCTAAGATTGATGGTTCCGAAAAAGTTTGTGTTAACTCTAAAAGTTTAAACGGTGATGAAAAACATTAACATGAGGTGAGGCGGAAGCCAAGTGACTTAAATTGATTTACATAGCGAGTGTTGCTCCGAATAGTCAACATTGTGACCCCAAATTATGTCAATCTATACATTAAAGGTAAGGATGTTTTTAATGGTGGAACGAATTGATGAGGGTATGTAAAAATGATATGATAGATAATATTACTTTATAAAATAAATATTGATTGATTTTGCGTTAAGAGATGCTCAGAAAAATAGTTTTATATGAATTATTAATATTTCTTGAATGTAATGTTATTTTTGATGTTAAAAAAATATATTGAAAAAAAAAATTGTACATTTTAAGAGTCCTTTTTTACATCTCGTTCAAGACTTATAAAATGTCATAAACTTCATGTATTTTAATAAAGAAGAACATGAAAGAAATTAAGGAAGCATTATCAATATCTCAAAACAAAGAGTACCATTGATTTACGTAATCTGTTTATGAAACATTTATTTTGGAAGTTACAAAAATCAAGATTCGTATGCAAATTATTACGCAATATCTGAACTATGTGATCTTTGGATTATTATGAATTATCTTTTTGTATAGTTAACTAGCTTATGAAAATTACCTTTTTACCCTTTATTTTTCTACACAAATAGAAATTGTTTTTTGTTGCTTTTTCACACACTCTCCTTCGGTCTCTTTCAATCTCTCAATTTCTCTTACGTTACATTATGGTTTCGTTTTTGGCCTCGATAATTTTTCTTTCAAGATATTTGAAATCGAGAAAAAATAATCTCTCATTTTATTCAGTTCTTAAGCCGTTTTAAATCCATTGGTTTTCAAGTTCCAATAATATTCCATTTCCAAATGGTTCCCAAGTCTGATATAATATTCCTGGTGGTTCTCTATCACAACCTGCAAAGATCATGTTATCGAACTAATTGAAGAGCATAACCGAAAAGCCCCCACTTGGGGACATTTTGTTTTGGCGATTATGTTTAGTGGGAAAAGGATAGCACAATATAGACAGCGTCGTGTGCTTCTTACGACCGAAGGAAATTCCACCATAAAATGTCACTCACGCAACCGACGATTGGACCAATCAAATACTTTTGGATATATGTTGTTTAACTTACGAGGTGGATCCAAATATCGCTCCAACTGAGATACCAACAACTCGTTTAACTCTAGAATGTGATGCATTTAAATTATGGAAAATTGCACAACGGAGATGCAATATTTATTTTCGAAAATGGTAACTTATGTCGCTCTAATGTGCAACATTTGGAGCCTCCACACAATTTACCACAACCGAGTGAACGACTCATTTGATACCCAACAAAGTTTTTAATTATAAAAGGCACCATTGCAGTTGAGCAATTTGGTTACCCACTTGGTAGAAATAAAATATTAAAATTGCCAAAAAAAAATACAATTAAATTTTATCATTTGTCAGATAAACTAATTAGCATTTCGTTTGACAACGCGTCTAATAATACCGTATGTATGTAAGAAAAAATTAAAATTGTCTTTGAAGCCTATATGTGGAGATGTTTTTTCCATACCCGTTGTATGGCCGTGTTATAAATTTAACAGTACAAGTAGGGGTGAAAATTGCCGCGGCGACCTTGGACAAATTTATATATAAAATTAAGAATGCTTTTTGTTGGAGTAAAATAGTCACTCAATCATATAAAATTTTTTGTCAAGACGTAGGTGCTAAGCCTTGTAAGACAGCATTTGACTCACGTATTAGTTGGAACTCGACCCATTAATGCTTGAATGGATATATAAGGAAAAAGATATATTACCACCAATATTTACATGTGTGTCGTCGTTCTAAAATAGTAAAACACGTGAGAAAAAAACCGATAAAACATGTGTTCTAAACCTTTATATGTGTTCTCATATTAAACCTCACAATTAACATTGATGGCGTAGAGTATTTAATAAACGATATACCTGTTGTTATAGGTTTAACCAAAGACAGATCAAAGAGTTTCCTAACACCAAATTGCCAATATTAAATTCGTGTTTCATAACTTATTTGAAACACATGGTGCTAGATTTGGCAAATATAGAATTCACGTTGGTGTTTTATAAGCAAAGGGAAAGAGCCATCGGGTAGCAAAGGGAGTGGAAAGAACAAAAGAACAAGAGTAAACTCTAATTTTGGTCCCTGAGGTTTAGTGAAATTTTTGAAGGTGGGACCTGAACTTTTATAACTCAAAAATTCGTCCTTAAGGTTCTCATTTTAATCTGAAAGTGGTCCCTGGTCACTAACTCCGTTAAACAATGTCTGTTAAATGAGGGGTAATTTAGACTTTTTATCTAATTTTCAAAAATCATTTTAAAATAATAATACTTTTTTAGTTCATATTAGTTTACAAGAGTCATCAAAGTCGGCGACCATTATCACCGTCGGCCATCGTCCCAAATTCGTTCACCATCTCAATTGGAACCTACAGATGTTCATCGTTTACCTAAAACCTTAATGTTGGTCTCTCTCTCTCTCTCTCTCTCTCTATATATATATATATATATATATCTCTTTTTCTCATACACGCACACACACGTAAGACTTCTTGTTAAAACTCAGACACTGCAACACCCCCATAAACACTCTTTGTATGTCTTCATCGAAACAAACACACTCTTGATCTGTTGCGAGGAGTTTTTGGGACACACACACTGTTTCAATGGACGATGTGATATATGTGCTAGTGTTTTGCAAACTTCCTGGTTTCGTTTTGTTCTGAATACAGACTGACGGGCGGTTTCTGGGTTCTGAATCAGACGGAGCTGGTGGTTTTTGAATCCAGACGAAAGGAGCGAATTGTGGTTTGGGTTTGGTTTTTAGGTTTGTATCTCTGAACTTGATACAACTTCATGAGTGATTTCCCACAACCTGTTCAAAATTTGAGTGTTATTTGAACCTATCTCATGAGTGTAGATCGGAGCTGGATCAAAAATGGAGATGAACTTATATTGGGCGGAAGACGACAGGAAGGGGACGAGGGGGTGGGGGTCACCGCTGACGAAGAGGTACTTTCTTTCTCAGTGTACTGCAAGTCTGCAACTGTATTTGTATATATGTGTGTATATATAGAGAGAGAGATAGACTCATTCATTTGCTAATCGTAACATTGGTGCTAACCGTGCTAACCAATCTCAACCGTAGATTAATGAGATCAATGATCCACAATTAATTAATTTTTTAATATAATAAAATATTAAAAACGGTTGAAAAAAATACAATACATGTATGCATAGGGGTATTTCGGTCAAAATATAATTACTTTTAATATGGGAATATACACCTACCAAATTAAATTAATATATTTAATATCAGGATAACTACCAAATTAAAAAACTCCTTTAAATATGGAAATAGATTAAATGAGGCGATACATTTAATATCAGGATAACTACCAAATTAAAAAACTGCTTTAAATATGGAAATATGTTTGCTGAAATATTACATGCATATGTGCACTGTAATTGAAAATGCATATGTGCACATTTGGGGAAATTCATACATGCATATGTGTCCTGTAATTGAAAATGCATATGTGTACATTTGGGGAAATTCATACATGCACCATAATCATACATGTATATGTGCACAACTATCGGATATGGATATGGACATATTTTCCAAATGCATATATGCATAGTTCTGTCTATTACCAAATTAATAAAATGCAAATCAAAATAAAATTTTAAATTAATATATTTAATATCAGGATAACTATCAAATTAAAAAGCTCCTTTAAATATGGAAACAGATTACATGGGGCGATATATTTAATATCAGGATAACTACCAAATTAAAAAAACTCATTTAAATATGGAAACAGATTAAATTGGACGATTTTTAGCAAATTCCCATATTATCCTTTCAGATTTAATAGCATTAATGGCATAACAAAACCTCTAGGAAGCTTATGATTGGTCGAAATTTGGTTAGCACGGTTAGCACCAATGTCACGGTTAGCAAATAAATGAGACCATAAATATATATATATATATATATATATATATATATATAATATTAAAACAATATAATTAAATAATCATTTTTTTCTATTTTTGGTAGAATAAAAAATAAATAATTAATAGGTAAAAGACAAAATAGGAAAAGACAAAGGAAATAGGTAAAAAATACCAATAGATGAAAATGCCTTTCCCATTAATAGAGAAAATAAACGGAGTTAGTGACTCGGGACTACTTTCAGAGCAAAATGAGAACCACAAAGACAGTTTCTAGAGTTATCAAAGTTCAGGTTCCACTTTAAGATTTCACTAAACCTCAGGAACCAAAATTAGAGTTTACTCAAAGAACAAATATTGCATCAACGGATTATAATAATATAGTTTATCAATCTACAAAAAATCAAAGAACTTCTACCGACCATAATGAATTGCATATTTTTATATGAGTTCTAACTTTATTGGTTTGTTGATTGTGGACAATTTTGATCACTTTGATATCTTGGCGGTTGGCATGGTAGAAAGAAAAGTATGGAGAATTTTCGATGCTCTCCATCATTGCAAGAGACCTACTAACGGTCCAAGCTAGCCTCGTAGCTTCATAATCTATTTTTTCTTTTAATGCCATGTTGCTTTCAGAACGAAGGACAAGGCTTATACATACTGCAATCGATCAAGATTTGCAGTTGCCTCAAGAATTATTTAGATAGTGACGACCGAATTCAAGAGACTCAACCACTAGAGAGAACTTACATACGTTGACTAGGAAATGACCGACGAAAAAGGAAGCACATATTCCTGGAGTTCACCATTAACGTCGAATAGTGAAATCGTAATGGAACATGAACATCATCTTCAACAATCAGATGATGATGATGATATTAATTGGAACTTTTTTCATGTATTTTCAAATAATTTATATAAGTTTCTCTAGGGAAAAAGGAAGAAGCAAAACAAAAACAAGATCCCTCCATCGTGTATTAAGGGTGTTCAAATTTCCGACCAATTCGGCCAATCCAATCCAAAAAAAAAAACTCAAGACAAGGTAACCCGATACATAATCGATACAAATTTTGTCCAAACCGCATCTATTAGGTGGAAAACGGGTTAGACCCAAAGTAACCCGACCAACCCGTCAACCAGACCAAAACTTGTACGCTTTTATTTTTTTATGTGGTTTTAGACTTTTAACGGTTCTTCTTTCCATAAGTTTTCAAATGTTCCTATCATAGCCGTAGTTTGGATCTGTCCACAAGACCACACCGATTAAAATCACACGAATCTAACCTTCAAGTCTTCAAAAATCTTCAACATCGATAAAATCATGAAGCAAAAGATACTCTTCTATTATCTTATTAGCCTTATTTTTATATTTCCATTTTGATTTTAGTTTTTTTAAATAGAATCACTTAGATTGTAAAATGATGTGTTTAAGTTTCAACACGACCAACCCAACCCAACCCACACGGTTTGGGTTGGGTTGCAATTTTGATTCGGTTGGGTTTTTCCAAACTACAAACATTTGGGTGGGGTTGCTCAAGTGCCTTCCAACCCGGCCAACCCAACCCATGAGCACCCCTATCGTGTATGCATCAACAAAAGAAATTAAAGGGTTTCAGGTCTACAAACAAAAATGTCTGTCTAAAAGGAGTATATCTAAAACAAGAACCCAAAACACCTGCCGGCCAATAAAACTTAAAATCCGAACAAGCCTAGTTCGCTAGCTTTCTCCTTCTCAAAAGTCTCAAAGTATTGATATATGATTGTAACCGCAAGCAAAATTCCAGTCCCAGAACCAATGGCTCCCATGAAATCTGCTAAGACCGTCAACGCACCAATGCACATTCCTCCAAATGCAGCCGCAGTTGGGATGTACCGATTCAGTTCCTTCTGAAGGTTTGAGTCCCGATGACCAGGCATCACCATTTGTTGCTCCTATAAATTGATTACAAACTCCATATCATTTCAAACCGAACCAAACAAACCGAGTTGAGTCCCACATTAGGCATGGTAATTGTACCCGACCCGTTGGGGAACCCGGTTTACCCTCCCCGACCGGGGCCAGGGATTCCCCATAAAACCGAGTACCGGCGCCGGGGATCCCCGATTGTCTAAAACCGGGGTCGGGTAATGCATTCCCCGCATATATTTAATATATAATTTTCTAATATTTTTGTTAATTTACATGATCCTAATCCCTTTTTAATATTATTTTTATATGTTTTTCTTAATTTATTTACGACAAGCGTGCTTTATTTATTTATTTTTTTTACTTCATTCACTTAATACAATCACAATTTACGAATTTAATTTTAAAAAAAAAAGTCAACTTAATTTTTAAATGTAACCGGACCAGGGATGGGCCGGGGATTTACCGGGGATGGGCGGGGGATAGGCCCAAGAAAAAATGGGGAGGGGATTCCAATCCATGTACCCGCCGGGGACCGGGGCCGGGGGTAAGATAGATAAACCGGGGCCGGGGCCGGGACCGGGGATTGCATTTCCCGCCCCGTTGCCATGCCTATCCCACATGGAGTAAGGTCTGTGAAGGTAAGAAGATGTACACAAGCCAAGTCCAACAGTGTCTACTTCAACTTGTCCCAAAAATTGCAACATTTCCATTTAGGGGCCGTTTACCCAAATACTTACCAGGAAAGCACTTAGCGTTAAGATTCGACACTCTTTAACTTACTTTACCACGTTAGATTATAGTTCGTGAAAATGGTATTGTATGCAATAATTCGCCTAGTAAGCGCTTATCGGGTGAGAGTCGTCGCCCTCACTTACCAAGTAAGACTCTCCATCCTTATCATCGCTCTTACCGGGTAAGATTCTTGGCCCTTGCCATGTTTTACCGGGTAAGATTCTTGGGCCGTGCCATGTTTATCCGGTAAAGTACCGGGTTAGCGTTTAGTAAACGGCCCCGTACTTTAGCAAAGTTCCAATCCAAGTCACTTATTTATTTATTAGCATGTCGCAATCAATACAATATATCCGTAATGTTTTTTGGTCCAAAAGTTATCTCAATTTAAGAGGCATTTAAGCATTTGGTTATGAATCATGGGCTCTCTTTAAACCATGTGATGCTTACCACCCCATTAGCCCCTAACTAACAAAGACGATAATTATATATTAGTGGGATAGGGTTTGACCACGCAATTCACAATCTAAACCTCATCCGACCCAAATGGCCTCTTGCCATACTCTTATGCAAAAGCATCATTAGAAACCAGAAATCATGCAAAGAGAAACACAATCAAATGAAGCGTATTGATGATCTCAAATGAGCAATACCTTAAGTTGCTTGGCAACATCTCTGGCAGATGATCCAGAAACTTCAATCCAGGTTTTTGAAAATAGTGCACAAGCTGTTAGCATGAACACCAAGTAGAAAAGAGCATGGAATGGATTGGCTGCCATATCCGCCAAGCTGATGCGCAATCAAGATAAAATAAGGCATTAGTTAAGGCATCAAAGAATAAAATGATTGTTAATCTGAAATCACAGTATGAATGAACAACAGGAGGCATATAAATTGCTAATCAATCAAAAAAGGGGGAGGGGTATCTTTACCTTGAAGGTGCAGTCACATAGTAAGCAATGCCACCAACTGGGACAGATTGGCCTGAGTATTCAGACTCCTTCCACTTACCCAATAGATCAACCAAGAAATTCCCACTATATTTTCTGTGGAGCAACTGCACGTAATGGAGAATAAGTATAAGTAGTACAGATGCTTGACCTCTGCTGATGCATATATAATATGGATACCTGAGAGATGAAATAAAGGTTGGATACAAGTGCAGACTGAAGAATGATTGGCATGTTGGAAGTGTAGAACAGCTTGATGGGATATGACCCTTGTTGGCCACGAGCATTCTTTGATCTCACAGGCAAAACAACACGGAAGCCTTGAAAGTAGATAACAATAAGGAAGATCAAAACAGTGGCCAGCAGATTCGTCACATTAGGAAGATTTTGCCGGTAGAAAGCTTCCCGCAACGCCCGGACTTTGTCTGATCTAGTAATCAAAAGATGGAACAAGGCAATGACTGCACCCTCAAATTCAGCACCACGTCCGCTGTTAATAGTGGTAGGGCTAAATGCTTTCCAGATAATGCTTTCACTGCATGATTAACCAAGATGCAAGTTAGGGAATTTCAGGAGTAACCAAAATATGTCTTGTTGAGGCAGGTACTTGGCATACCAGATATTAGTGGCTATGAACAACGAAATTCCAGATCCAAGGCCATATCCCTTTTGGAGAAGTTCATCTAGACATATGACAATGATCCCAGCAAAACATAGCTGAACAATTATCAAAATAGCATTGCCAACACCCAGCTGACCAACACTGCCATACATTCCTGACAGAACATACGCGACAGCCTCACCAACAGCAATCAAGATTCCGAGCAACTTCTGAGCACCATTCCTAGGAAAGTATGAGTTGAACAATATGTGAAAGGATAAAAATAAAAGGCTGCCTTATCAGTTACTACCAGGAACTTGCATAGGGAGATAGAATACTAGAAAGTGTAACAAACTGTAATGCTTTGTTCAACAACTCTAAAGCCTTTAGCAAATAGTCAAGTGGCAGCTACTGGATATTATTACTCACAATAGTGCACGGTCCTCACGAACATTGTTGTCCACTTCTATAATTTTCGACCCAGCCAATAACTGCATAACCAGTCCAGAAGTCACAATGGGAGTAATACCAAGCTCCATGACAGTCCCACGGTTCGAAGCCAGAATAACACGCATCCAGTAAAAAGGGTCAGCACCCGTCGTCGAATGTATGCCATACAGGGGAAGCTGACTGCACACCAGAAAGATGAAAAGAGAGATCACAGTGTATATGACTTTCTCTCTGAAGGGAACCTTCCTATCTGCACTCTGCACTTCTGGCAAAAATGCAAGAAATGGTCTGACCAGATGTAACACTCTAAAACCGCCTCCCATGGTAACAAGTCAGAACCACACGACCTGCTGCTCAAGTTTGTGTAAATGCAATCATCAGTATCATATTGCATTAAGCAAACCAAATAGATATTATACATCAGTTACCACATAGAACTTATATCAAATTATCAATCACAAAATAGGGTTTCCCAAATATGCATCATGAAAAATTAAACACGCCAAAAAACACAAAACAGTCGGTCATAATACATCAATATTGGTGAAAACCGATCAACATAATAAAGATTTCAACAAGATCCAGAACTACACCCTCATAATTTCAAACTAGTACAGCATACATACTGACGTACTTAGAAGATACACATCCTTGCGAAAGGACAAATGAGTAATTCAAGCAAGCAAGGTATTCGTACATTATTCTTCCAGTTGAGACAATATTATAACAGAATTAAACAGATGACACCTCCTTGCATTACTTGCCAAGACTTTCCAGACATCTGCATTATAGAACTTAGATTAAACGCCTAAAATTTTCATAAAAGTAAAATACTTTCTTTCCAATTACTTCACATCACCATCAAATAGCAAAATAGAAAATTCAATGCATTCCCTTTTGTGTAATGCAACCTCCCAAGTTCTCAATCTATCAACACGCAAACCATTGATGAATACGATACCATAAAGATGACCAAACTAGAAAAGGAAAATCAGTTGTTTAAGCACCGTTGACCAACCGATCCAAATCATACACCCAAATTAACAGATCTAAAACTAATAAGAACATAAAAAACCGACGTATAAACGTAAAAACACAGAAATCCATCACTACGTAAGAAATCAGTACAGATCGAGTCGTGTAACAGTCGATTTGAAACATTTTATTCGATTTTTGAGAAGAAACAAACGATTCAAGATGAGAATTATGCGTAAAAATAGACATAAGCAGATTCATTATGTAGATCGAAGACTTACAGGCTTGAATTAATGGAGATTTGATCAAATGGAAGGAGAGTGAGCCCTAGGGTTTTATATCGGAGAGAAGGGGATGGTTATCATGAACGGAAAACGTCCCTGGTTAGCAAAAATCTTTTGCAACGCTACGGAACATATAAAAGATAATGTTACACAAAACACCCTTCTACTTCTACATAAATTTCTAAATACTACCCTATAACTCTTGATGTGATCAACGAGTCCTTGTTTATGTTTTGACTCAACCGAAAAGTTGTTTACATGTGCATTTAAAGTGACTAGCATAGTACCCAAACAATATAGTGGGATATAAAATTTTACTAAAAATCAAGTATGAAAAATTCATGCAATTCCTTGTTGGTTTTTTTTTTTAATTTATGGAGTATTCTACCGTATAAGTAGGTCTCAATGTTTATATTGTATATGAACGTGTTTACTAGTTGGCTATTTATTTAGTTTTATAGAGTTCAAGCCTACGACTTTAAGATTTAAGAAGATGTGTATGTATATATATGTGTATATATATTAATATATATATATTAGTCACAAGTTGTAAATTTAAATTTTAAAAGATTTTAAGAACTTGTTAATGTTTTACAACAAACTAAAGATTATTTATGAATCCAAGTTTTAGTGTTAACCAAAAATCTTTTTTTAATAATTTTAATTTTTTGATTTTTTATGATCAAAATATGTAAAGTTAGATCAACACGTAATTGATTACTTGTAATGGTTTTTTCATTACTCTTCCATATGTGCATCATCTAAGATGAAAAAATGCATACATTGAAGCATAAACAGAATTTGGCATTTTTTTAGTATTAGTAATCATCAAAAATACACATAGACTACTCAATACCAGGGATGGATACAGCACAAGGAATGCACCTCCATGATCTCAAATTTGATTCCTTGTTTATGCCTCATGACTTTTCCCACCCTATCTACTCCTAGACGGGTTTAGGAAAAAAAACTTTATGGGTACAGGAACCCTTTATATACTCATTTAATAAAAAGTAATAATTATATAGAATATATATATATATATATATATATATATATGGGTGTAAATGAGACGAGACAACTCGCGAGCTACTCGAGATCGACTCGGTCAAAACTCGGTCAACACTCGACTCGAATAGGCTCGACTCGATATACTAACGAGTCGAGTCGAGCGACCTGATACTCGACTCGATAAGCTCGTGAGATACTCGATAAGCAAAATAATAATAATAATTAGTAATATTATTTTAATTTAATTGATAATAATAATAAGAAGAAGAAGAATAAACTCAAGTCTTTTTATTTTTTTTTAGAAAATGATGGTGTAAAAGACATGGGTAAACTCTTAATGGTGTGTCTAATCCATCCCACATTGGCGGGATATAGAACTCAATGTTTTGAATTACACTATAGACCTTTCTCCTTCCTTGTTTTACATCTTTTGTCTTTGTTAAATGGCTTGAGCCTAAGGGCTTGAGCCTATGTAGAGTGTAAATGAGACGAGACAACTAGCGAGCTACTCGAGATCGACTCACTTGAGATCGACTCGGTCAAAACTCGGTCAACACTCGACTTGAATAAGCTCGACTCGAACTCGAGCTCGACTCGATATACTAACGAGTCGAGTCGAGTGTAATGATACTCGAGCTCGACTCGCATCATTTACACCCCTATATATATATATATGTGTGTGTAAAGCAAGATCAGATTATGGGAGGATAATATCATCCTCGACTCGATCTCGTCCAAAACCTACTTCAGGTATGTAATTCAGCACTTGTCCTGTCCTCTCTCCTTTACCCGTCAAGGCAGGTAATTCCACCCCTATTAGCGGTGGGTATCCACCTTTAACCGTCTCTATGAGCCAATTTCCAACTCTACTAAATACCATGTAACTTGGGTGAACTTTGAATATTTGAATCAAAAGTTGTAAATTTGTGAACTATTAGAAACTTTTAGTAGTTGTGGGGCTTTATTGACTTAACTTGAAGGGTGCTTTATATAAATTCCAAAATCAAAAAAGTCAAGAAATTGGTTCCGATGACACGAGTTTCTAGCCAATAATGCTATGCCATGTTGGAACGTTTTTCCACGTGGGATATTTGTTGGGGCGGCTATGAAAAAGATAAAAATGGTTCTTGTATTTTAATTCTATATTTGAATACAAAATTTAGTTTTCAAATATTATATTTTATGCTATCATCTTAACTATAACTTTGATCAAATTAACTGATAAATAGTTAATTTACCACAAAAGTTAAAGGAATAAATAGATAATTTGATGTTATTAAGTAATTAATTGATCATCTTTTTTAAATATGTATAGTTGAAACATATATATATAGAGAGGTGGGTTCGAGAACAACATCTATTTAAGTAAACACAAGAACAGTCGAGTACATACAAAATTATATATGATTCAAGTACAAAATCATATATGATTCATTTGATTTTGTACATGATTTATCGTTTTTTGTTTTCTTAAATAGTTAGCATTCTCGTTTGAACCTTTTTCTATATATAACGGTGGCATATATATATATATATATATATATATATATATATATATATATATATATATAGGGAGAGGTTCATTTGAGAAATGGTAAATGTATGAGAAAATAAAGAAGTAATTTTAGGCATTCATCTGGTCAACATTTGCTGCTTTAACCGCGAAACACCGGATAATTCCTTGCATGGTCTATAGAAGGTAGAGGGATGGTTTTGTAAAATACGCGGGATGAGTTCATATATGAGCCTATATGATTCACATATGAACTATACGTTCATATGTGAATCAGTTAATTAGTTCATATGAGAATCAGTTAATTAGTTCATATATGAATCACAAAAGTTCATATATAAATCTGCTAATTAGTTCAATTGATTCATATATGAACTTACAGTTAATTAGTTCGTATATGAATCAGTTAAAAGAGTTCAGATTTGAATTACACTGATTCACATATGAACATATAGTTCATATATGAATTATACAGGTTCATATATGAACACAACCCGTGTATTTTGTAAAAATTACGAAAGTGTCCTATTTTTGAAATAGCCGCAACTTTTGACCAGTCAAATCTGATCTTGACCGTATGAATGGCTAGGATTACTTCTCTATTTCTCATATATTTACCATTTCTCAAATGAACCTAAGGCTATATATATATATTAGATACCCTGTGCAAAGCGGCGGGATACATCTCGAGTTCGAGGTTGACAACTCAAGCCCATAATCTTGATCCGTGCTTCTCTCTATTCTATGCTCAAGTTGATTTCATTTTGTTGTTTTATATTGTTTTGAGTTGAGAACCCTTTGGTATATATATTCAAGGTTATTTTGGTTGATTGATCAGATATTTGAAAAATAATTGCAAGATTAATGGGTTTCCAAACCCACATCAGTTGTTGTTCTTAGATTTTTGAATAATGGTTTTAACTTAATACAACTCATAATTAACAAATAAGATCCGATATGTATGTTTGAACGAAATAGAATTATAACAATACAAATTTGTACACACAAAAAAACAATAAAAGTTCACTCGAAGCATCCATATGTAGACTTGCCTCGTAAGAAATGTCTTATGATTATAATAAATACAAACCAAATGTAATTGTAACAACTGTGTAATAATAAGAAGCATGGATTAAACTTCTTCCATCGTGTTATTAATGAATGTTTAAATGGATTACAAATACAATAGTCCTGCTTAATGGAAAACTAAAATTACGTTAATTAATGTAAAAAATATACATCATGAACATGACTTAAGTAAAAAATGAATGAAAAAAGGAGATGGTTCCAATAATTATAAACCAGCTTTAACTACTAGTCTACCACATCATAATGCATCAACATGTTCCTTGTATGTACAGGGTTTTTCTAATTACTCCTATACATGATTATAGAAATTTCCTTATAAAACCTTATTGAAGAATATTGGTGACGCTTAACTAAAATCACCCATATTAATCCACATCTTGGGTTTCCTACCTATTTCATTCATAAAGTACAAAATCATGTACGGATTATCACTGGAAATAAGAGTTGTATTTGAAAGGGGAGGGGATAGGAAAATGAATCAGTCCATTAACTTGGATGGTTGTATATAAGCAGTATAATTATCCGTATGTGAAAGCAATTGTATAATAAAATCCCATTAACTTCAATAATAACATTTTGAGTAATAATTTTATAAGGTGTAAATTTAAGATATCATGTCACATCCATGCACCATTTGTGTAACACCCAAAAAATCAAGGTAAGTATTCACTCCTCGTAATTTAAATATTGTATTAAATTCGGGAACGTGGAATCCATTAGCGTGTAAAATTTATATTTGGAATTAGATTAGACTATACTGTAATGGGATGTCTAACCATGCGACCAATGACGAAATCAGATCAAGAGTTTCAGGCCTCGGGGGTACGGTGCGACAGTGCCTCGCGACAATTCCCATGGGCACAGTCGCTGGTCACAGTCGCTGACCATGTATCGTGACCTGGGAGAGTGGCGCAACATTGACACCGCGACAGTGACATGGGCACAATCGTCGGTCACTATCGCCTGGTTTGTACCGTAAGGCTTGGGAAGGCCGCGACATTGACTGGCGACTATGCCCCATGGCAATGTCGCCGGGCAAGGTCGCCCGCGGGTGCAGGTCACTTAAATACTTCCTTTGACCGATTTCAGCTCACTTTTCCTTACAACACAAACGCTAAACGATGTTTCAAGTGAGGAGGCGATTTCTTCCTCACCAAACCATCTTCCCTCATTAAATTCACCCTAGAGCTTCCATTAGAAACTTTTATTACACTTGGGAGGTCATTTACCGAAGCATTCCAACTAGGGAGCAAGTTCTACCTTCTTCACCATCCAAGCTAGGGGTCTTCTAAGTTTATAGGGTTTTCTATAAAACCTAGTTTGTGAGTTTTCTTCTAAATATTTTAAATGAGATACACTTCTTAACATGTTACTAGTTATTACTTCATGCCTCTTTACCTATGCTAATCACCTGATAAGTTTGATTTTATTTCTATATTTGGTAAGTGTTGGAGTTTTGGTCATAAACTGTTATGTGGGTTTGATGAGGTTATTTGTTGGTAAGAGTTGGGATATGGTTATGTGATAATATATGTTGAAGGGATATGACATGTGAACTTACATGATTTGGAGCTTTGGACCTAAAATGGGATTGGAATTATTCGGGATCTTATACATGTATTTTACTTTATGTGGAACGTGTATAATGATGGATGTTATGTATATTGGATGAACCACGAGTAGGCACTAGGAGGATGTAGTCTTGGGGTGCCACTTTTACGGTATGTGCCTAGATCTTCGCCATTTGGAGTAATGCCTTGGAGATAGTCTTCAAATGTGTCGGGCCTTCGGGATGTTGCTTATGAGAGTGAACATCAAGGTACATCGAATCTTGAGGTGAAACTCGTTGGTGCTTTGGGTCTCCCCCATTAATTCCTTTATGATTCTTATTGTTTATAAACTCTAATTGAATATGCCATGCTATTGTACAACTAACTAGGCTCGTTTGGCCTAACACTTGATTGGTTTGATGTGTATCTCAGGTTCTAGCGGCGTGACCGCCAAGAAGGTTTAATTGATCTTAAATGTGAGCTTGGGAGCACTTTTGGGACGCCAAACATAGACGATGCATATTTTGGAAATTGGATGACAACTTAATATAATCTCTTTTCTAGATAGGAATTAGATTAAAGGGTTGTTATCCCTCATTACATTATTATTACATATTTGTAATCATAACAGGCGGTTATTGTTTCCCTTTTTGGGAAGGCTCGTGCCTTGGCATCACTTATATACCAAAATTTCTATTTTCCGGAAATTTTTGTTGTCCCAATTTTTGGGGTGTTACAAGTTGGTATCAGAGCTTTAGTTTAAGTGAGAGGTGTCGAGTTGAATATACCTAGACTTAAGCTGATTGTGCCTATAGTATCACTGTCTATACGGGTAGAGCATCCCTAGGTAGGGAGAGTATCGGGACTATAAAATTGCATTGATTAAGAAACTGTGATGATGGTGACAAGAATTCTTATGTAATGTATGTTCAAAATTTCACTTGGTCGGTGCTATTATGAATTTATAAATACATGAGTGTGCTTGAAGTTGTTGTTATGATGATTGATCATTGTAGTAGTACGTACCAAACCGCTAATCTTTTAAAGAATTAACCGATATGATCTTTATTATGTGTGACAGTTCACAATGGTAAACACGAGGAATCGGGTGGTGGTACCCGAGGAGGGTAATAAGGTGAGTGTCACTGCTCCGGAAGCTTCAAGAAGGGTAACTCCAACGGGTGTTCCAGCGGGTCCCCAAAGGACCACCTTGTTGGAGGGAGTGGTGGACCAAGTTCCCCGAGTGAACTTGGAGACCGAGAACCCGGTCGTCCAAGAAGCGGACCCTCAATCGGTCCTATTGGCTAGTATTATGCAGATGATGAACTCTGCGATGGACAAGCGGGATGAAAAGTTCATGAAGATGCTAGAGGATCATTATACAAGCCATCGGAGGCATGAAACGGTAGGAGACAATGCGGTGATTGGGTCGGGTGGTACCAATAACGCAATTGGGACGGAAGAGCAAGCGATAAAGGTTGAGAAGCAGAAGGAAAAGGGTTGTTCCTACAAGACTTTCTTATGTAGCAAGCCCCCAAAGTTTTTCGGAACAACCAATCCAGTGGCATGTATGAACTGGATACGAGAAGTAGAGATGAATTTTGAATCAAGTGAATCTGACGACTCCCAAAGAGTCAAGTTCGCATCTCAATTATTCCGAGGGGAAGCTTTAAGCTGGTGGAACCTTACTCGCACGACCCTTACTCCGAAGGTTCTGACCAACGTCACTTGACAAACCTTCAAGAAGAAGGTAATGGAAAAATACTGCAACGAAAGGGCTCTTGACAAGATAGAGGAGGAATTTTGAAATCTGAAGAAGGGTAATCTATATGTTGCCGACTACGCAAAACAGTTTGTAGAGAAGCTTAGTTTGGTCGAGCATCTAGCCGTGGATGAAAGATCCAAGATAAAGTCATATTTGAGGGGTTTGCCGACGGAGATGAAGACGGGTGTGAGGAACGCTCGGGTGAATACGTTACAAGAAGTCATTGAGGACTCCCAACTGTTGGAGGACGACATCGTTCAAGGAATAGAAGAGATAAGTCAACAAGGTGAGAAGCGAAAGTGGGAAGGGCCAACCGAGCCCGCACAACCATCCAAACCCTTTAGTGGGGGAAGAAACGTAGAGCTACGACGTGAGGCGAGGTGGTGCCTCAAGTGTAAGATTAAGCATTTCAGGCATTGCAATCCGAGACCTTTCTCTAACACGAACGAGTGCTTCAAATGTGGACGAAAGGACCACGTGAGTCGGGATTGCCTCTCTTGGGGGCCGGTATGTTTTGAGTGCCGGGAGTCGGGGCACATTAAGAGAGATTGTCCCAAGCTAGTGAGGAGACTTCAAGGAGTTCAAAGTGGGATGAAACCGAAGAAGGAGATTCCATGGAAAGCACCAAGTCAGGCCTTCCAAATGACGGCGGAGGAGGCGAGAGTGACTGTGGATGTCGTGTCGGGTACGTTCCTAGTAAACTATCTACCTGCACGTGTTTTGTTTGATTTCGGTGCGAACCGTTCGTTTGTTTCTACCACTTTCTACAAGAGTTTCACTACTCCTATTTGTATGTAGTCCGATGTACTAGTAGTAGAAGTGGCAAATAGGGAACATATGTCAGTTCGGGAACGTTTTGATGGGTGCACCTTAGACTTAGATGTGGATTCCTATGTAATAGATTTGCTACCGGCGGATATGGGGGGGGGGTTTGATGTGATTGTAGGGATGGATTGGCTAGCTAAGCATGACGCTGGCATCTTTTGCTCCAAGAAGATGATTAAAGTTCCCGTGTTGAAGGGTGGGGAAGTGATAGTCTACAGGGAGAAGAATCGGAAAGCCAACACGATTATCTCGTCACTCAAAGCGCGCAAGAGCTTGGCCAAGGGGTGTACTTCATACTTGGCCTACGTGATCGATGCAAAACTCGAGAAGAAGAAGATATAAGATGTGAATGGGTACGCGACTACCCGGATGTCTTTCCGGAAGATTTACCCGGACTACCACCGGAACGCCAAGTGGAGTTCCATATTGACCTCACTCCGGGTGTCGCTCCGATCGCCCGTTCTCCTTATCGTCTAGCCCCGACGGAGATGAAGAGATGATGATGCAATAACAAGAACTCCTCGAGAAGGGATTCATACGACCGAGCTCGTCGCCGTGGGGAGCTCCAGTTGTGTTTGTGAAGAAAAAGGACGATTCCATGCAGATGTGTATCGACTACCATGAGCTCAACAAGGTCACCGTAAAAAACAAGTATCCACTTCCTCGGATCGACGACCTCTTTGATCAATTGCAAGGAGTGGGATGCAAGAGAGTGATATTCCGAAGACGACATTTCGGACAAGATATGGTCATTATGAGTTTCTAGTCATGCCATTTAGGTTGACTAACGCTCCAGACGTATTCATGGACTTGATGAATCGCATGTGCCGACCTTTCTTGGACCAATCTGTTATAGTCTTCATCGATGATATTCTGATTTACTCACGAGACGAGGCCGAGCACAATCAACATTTGCGGGAGGTTTTGGAGATTCTTCGTAAAGTGAAATTGTTCGCGAAGTTTTCAAAGTGTGAGTTTTGGTTACAAGAAGTTCAATTCTTGGGCCATGTGGTATCCAAGGATGGAGTGAAGGTAGACCATGCGAAGATTAAAACGATGATGAATTGGGAACCACAGATGAGTCCAACGGAGATAAGAAGCTTTTTGGGCTTGGTCGGCTACTATCGACGTTTTATTTAACATTTTTCGAAGATCGCCTCTCCGCTCACATCATTGACAAGGAAGAATGTTAAGTTCTTATGGACCGAGACTCAAGAGAAAGCTTTTCAGACTCTTCCAAAGAAAATGTGCAAGGCACCAATTTTATCCTTACCCGAAGGATTCGATGACTTTGTGGTTTTTAGCGACGCCTCCAAATTGGGTCTTGGGTGTGTTTTGATGCAAAGGGGGAAGGTGATAGCGTATGTATCGTGACAACTCAAGGACCACGAGAAGAACTACCCCACTCACGACTTGGAACTTGCGGTGGTAGTATTTTTCTTGAAGCTATGGCGACACTACCTCTATGGTACAAAGTGTACACTCTTCACCGACCACAAGAGTCTGAAGTATATATTTGACCAAAAAGACCTCAACATGCGGCAAATGAGGTGGTTAGAGCTTTTGAAAGACTATGATTGTGAGCTGCTTTACCACCCCGGTAAAGGCAATGTGGTGGTTGAGCCAAAAGAATTATGGGAGTGAAGTCAAAGTAACCCTTACTAGAATTGACGGGATATTAAGTCTAGTAGAGGACATCAAAGCAAGTCAAGTTGAAGCGCTTCATGAAGAAAATCTCAAGGCCAAAGTCATGGTGAAACAACGAGAACTACTAACGGAAGATAGCCGTTGATTGGGTCAAAAATCCACTACCACGACAAATGACATTTAATGCACATTTCACACGATTGGTCTTGTATTAAGATAAGGTCCTGTCGACCAGACACATATGCAACACCTGTCGATACTTCCGTAGAAGTCGGTCGAGCGTCGCACGACCATCGCAAGAATACTCTCGACCACGACTATACTAACGTACGACCCAACGTTTTTTTCTTGTTCCTTTAATGCAGGTTTAATGCTCATAAAAGCCAACGGATATTGAAAGTCCAATCCAAGCTTAACAATCATAAATTGAATATGTAGAAATCATTTCTTTGATTGATATAACTTCTATTACAATGATTTCTTGTGTCACAGATCTCACAGTGTCATATACCTATTTCTCTCTATGCATGTTCTTGATCTCTAGATTCTACTCTAACAATTACAAAGACATTCACTATTTATATGTGGTTAACATGACCATACAAGTTAACTAAAGTCAAAGTCAAATACGTTGACTTACAAAGAATATTAACAAACAAAACCTTAGACAATACAACTTTACACTTTGACCCCTCATTTAATCTTGAATACAATATTGACTTAACAATCTCCCCCTTTGGATTCAAGATTAAAAATTTTTTGACGATAATCTTTATGTCATCTTCTAGTTGCAAAATCTTCAAAATGAAATCTTTAACAACTTTAAATCTTGAATAATCTCTTTCTTTGGAAATCTTTTCATCACAAATTTGAAATATTCAGAACTTTGATGATCTCTTCAATCTCTCCTTTTTATCACATTCAAGTAATCAATCTTTCAAAATAATCTCTTTAGCTTGTATTACAATCTTCGCATGAAAGAATATCTCCACCTGATCGGATATGAACATGTAGCCGTCAATTCATAGAATGTATCATCTAAATCTTTTCAAATTCAAACAAATTAGAAATTTGGTAACCCTGAATCAACATATGAATCAGTTATTATGCATGTCAGTAGCACAGAGCCACTGTGTACAACGAATGTACATTAGAAAGGAGTTTTTTGATGTTCACTCCCCCAAGGCTTCCATTCAATCATTGAAAAATCACAAAGGAATTTTCTATGAAGGTTAAAACAAGAAAACTTATTCCTTGTGTGCTCGTGCAAGTGTAGCAATGATTGAAGCATTTAAAGCTTGAACAGGCTCAAATAGTGTAAACTGTTGAGACAACAACAAGTAATACACATACTCAATGTGCATGATAAAGGGTCGAAGGTGGGGAAATTTTCCTTCTTTTTCAATATCAACACCTTCCAAACGAAGATTTGATAGAGTATGTGTTGCTTCCCCTTTAAAATATGAAACTTCTTTTTGTTGAGAAAAAGATGAGTAGTTGGTGGGGTTTTAATGCAAGAGTTAGCATGGGCTAGTTGCTTGTTTCAATGACGTTCACAAAAGAATTATGAAACAACAGATAATATGGCTAACCGGCTCAGAAAAAGTTTGGTGCAGAGTTTGATATTCTTTTACTCTGATCTATCATCCTCTTTCTTTTAAATCATTTGAGCTCACTTAGGCATGGGAATTTGAACCGACCCGGTGGGGAACCCGGTTCACCCGACCCGACCGGGGCTGGGGATTCCCCGCTAAAACGGGTCCCGGGTCCGAGGATCCCCGTTTAGAGTAAACCGGGGCCGGGGCCGGGTATCACACCCCCGACCCGCCCCGTACCCGGTATATATACATATATAATTAATTTATATAATTTATTAATTCAATAAAATATTTATAAATTGTATGTGTTAATTTCAAAATTGTTTAATAGTTTTATGTTTTTTTAGTTTGAGTTTTTTTAGTAAAAAACGCTGAAAATTGCATTAAAAAATGCTTAAAATTACAAAAAAATGCAGAAAAATGCTTAAAATTGCAGAAAAATGCTTAAAAACAGCAGAAAAATGATATAAAAACTGCAGAAAATTTATATTTTAAAAAGTGCCGAAAAATGGTCCGGGTCAGGGGACCGGGGACGGGTCTTGACCGGGGTTTGACCGGGTTTTGACCACCCGTTGACCGGGGATGGGGGATTGATCCCCGCACCCGGCCGGGGCCGGGGCCGGGGCCGACTACTACAAACCGGGGCTGGGGCCGGGGAATGTGATCCCCGCCCCGTTCCCATGCCTAAGCTCACTTCTAACCAATATCTCTTTTCACATTTTACCTCAGCACACACCCACTCTCTATTCTTTTGACCCCTCTCCCTTCAATCACTCGTGATAACTTCTTGGATAGGAAACACTGGTTATTATGAATCCATAGAAGTCTTTTAAGCGCACACACTGATTCCCATGTATTGTATCCTAAAAGTAATGTTGCTCAACAATTTATCTTGACATATAAGCACAAGATATCATTATTAGAAAATATATGCTCATCAAAAATAAGAATGAGATTTGAGCATTTTGAACATTTAAGATCTCTCAAAACTATGAAATTTAATGAATGAAATGAAATCAAGTTAAGTGTTTTGAGAATCTGAAAATGATTCGATCAGATCAAATATCATGAAGAAAAATATATTGGGATATCAAAGAACGAATATTTGTTTATATGAACAAGATATAAACAATTTGACAATCAAAACACAATTATTAAGAAATGACGTATGATTTCAAACAATTTAGAATACAACCGGGAGTATTACCATCGAAAAATGTGTCTTTTGAGACATGGTAATAACAAAGTCAAATAAAAGTACTGAACCGATGTGTGTAAGAATACTTGACAGTATATGAAAAAACAATACACAAGTATTTATCTTTAAGAAACACACGGTCAGATAAACATGAAAGTATCGATATGAAAAACATTTAAAATCACACATCGAAATTCATAAAACTTTTGAGAACACGAAGTGGTTTGAACATTTAAGAAAACATTTTTCACATTCGTAAGTCGTTCTTCTTTCAAAATACGGTAAAGATTAAGATTCAAAATGATATACCTTCAACGTAGAAATCTTAACTCCCCCTAGAATGAATATTTATCTTTTAAGCTCCCTTTGACAAAAACATCAGATACTCCCCCTCTGTATCTGTAAAAAGTCAAATTATTAGCAGAGAACAATATGAATATAACAATTAACATCAGTTCTCTATTCTCCCTCTTAAAATATGACAATGAAAGTTTTAACTAACTCCCCCTAAAGCAAATAACAAAAGCTTCCTGAATAAGATGTATCTATTCAGCTTCAGTAAGAGTAAAAACATTGAACTACGGGTTCTGAACGGAATTATCCAGAAGCCAATGTCACATATTCTCCAGTGAGAATAGTAACTCCCCCTAAAAATAACAATTAATTTATCTTTTAATCTCCTCCTAAAAAATCAGAGAATGTATTAGTAAAAATATAAAACCTATAAGCTCCCCCTTAACATTTGCATAATCCTTAATCAATAAACCGAGTTCTGAATTACTAGGAATAAAGTAAATTCAGTAGTCAAACTCTTTCTAAAATTTTGCATTCACTAATTTATCAAAAGAAATAATAAGTAACCCCCCCTTGAAGATTGATCTTCTTTTATGCGTCGGAGTACAATAACTCTTTTGATATTTGAAGTGTGAGTCCTAAACAGATGTGTTTAAAAGTCTATATTCTTTACCATTGAAGACCGGGTTCTGATCTGGTGTAATCAGAAACCAATGCTCTTACTCCCCCTAAACTTTGGATACCTGCAACACATATTGAGCTTTTAGTACCCACTGGTATTTGGGTCCTGACTTGTTAGTTTCAGTTCGATTAGGAGTAATGTAGTAAGAACCATACCAGTAATTCACATAATTTTTACTTACAAAATCATTTGAGCCACAATAAGAACAATTAATTTTCTTTTGTGCTAACCTGATTAACTGGTTGACAGTGTAAACAAGATCAGGTTTGCCAAAATATTTACCTTTTGGAGCATTGTTCTTCTTTGCATTCGGTGTATGCACAAATGATTTTTGATCCTTCTTCTCATCTGAGGATCCTTTTCTTCTCCAAATCCACTTTTCTTTGCCATTTGTCATTTTAGATTTACCTGGACCATCAACATTTCGATCATAGAAAAGGTTAGAAAGACGAATCTGATCTTTGGATTTTACTGACCTCTTTAAAGAAACATGAGTATGATATGAACTTGAAGTTGTCTTGAATGAGCATTCAGATTCAGCTAGATCATCTCTCGGTGATTGAACAATTGTATCTGGACTCTTTTGTTCAGTCAATTTCACCTTGAACATGATCTCTTCAAGTTCAGTTATCTTTGCAGACAAGTTGTTTCTTTCTTTTGAGAGCAGGTTAAATTTTTATGCAACTCAGACTTCACATTCTTCTCCTTCAGAACAGTAGTTGACAGCTCAGATAGTTTCTTTGTAAGCTTCTTTATTTCCATCTCACAAACTTTTCTTTCCTCCTCAAAATCTTTCTCCACGGTGTTTTTCTTAATAGATACTTCTTTAAAGACACCAACATTCTTCTGCTCAATTTTCTTCTTCTTTTTCTCAAATTTGTCTCTGTCCATGATGATAACTTTTTCAAAGTCTGTCACTTGTTGAGAAAGTTTAGCATATTTCAGTTCAACAGATTTCTTCTCTTCAAACGACTTCCTTAAGAAATCAGAAAACTTTTGAACAAAAGATTTTATTTCCTTGTCAAATTCTTCTTTGTCTTTAGAGATCTGCTTTTCCAAGACTTATAACTTCTTCTGTAGCTTTACATTTGCAGATTCTAAACCTTTGACAATGTCCTCACTCTTCTTGACCGGGTCTTCATTCTAGAATTTGACAATCTTAGCTTCCAATTCCAAAAATTTCTTTTTCAGCTCAGCATTCTGCCTTTCCAAAACTTTTCTATTTTCTTCAACTTTCTTCAGCTCATTTTGTACACTAGAGTTGTTTTTCACTTGAGAAGCTTCGTCTTTTAGCCATTTATTTCTACTTCACAAAACACTTTCTCTTTTAATTTATCTCTTTCATCTTTAAGATCTAGGCTTTCAGATTTGCTTTTTAGATCTTTTGCCATTCTGGTGTAGATAGACAACTGTCCAGCAAGTTGCTTAACATTCGCTTTAGCTTCAGAAATATTCATCTGTCCAAAATCATAACTGTAAGCTTGAGACATCTTGAGATATGTAGAATAAGAGATTGGAATGATCGTTAGTTCGAATAATCAACAAAGTACAACTCGTTCCAAAAAATTTCTAAGTCAGAAATCATCACACCACTATACTTCACAAAATTTGCGCACCAAATGAATTACTTTTCGCACACCCAAAACAATTCGCACGCCAAGTGATTAAGAATTCGCTCAACCAACAAATCCGCACGCCTCTCTATGCGAATTTCTTCTTTCCGCACGCTTCAAGGTGCGAATTTCTTCTTTCCGCACGCCTCTGTATGTGAATTCTTGACTTGGAAATATTTTCAACTTCACACTTTTCATACGATGATCTTATGTGAATTCTATACTTAGAAAATTTCACACACTGAAATCCGTATGTTGTACGATGCGAAACACTGAAATTCGTATCCTTTGAGATGCGAATTATTCCCTTAGAATTTTGAAAACCAATTTTACGTATAACAAGCGATGCGAAATCCTCCTTCTCATATGAAGACATATACGAATTCTGATCTTTTCATACCCAATGCTATGCGAAAACCACACTTAGACTTTTCAAAAGTCCAATGCCATGCGAATTATGTACAAGCTTATACGAATTACTCAGATCTTGCGAGTTCTTCGTGTTCTATCAGAGTTCTCCGTATTTCGGCCAAAAATCACTTAAATCGATCGAAAACCCACTCAAATATTTGAGTTTCAATCTGCAAATCCACCAATTTGACCACGAACACTACTAGAATCGATTTCAATCAAAGAATTAAAATCAGATTGACTCAAATGTACATCTCGATCACGATACAATGCGTAGAACTCTATATTTTGAAAAACACAAAAATTACAAAATTGAATCCAAATTACAGTGTTCAAGTGCAATTGATCTATACTTGTTATCCCCAATTCTAAATTGTAAAAGTATTGAAAATATTCGAAGTCCTATTTCAGAGGACTTCCAGAGATAGACTTCAGAGGAAAAACCTGCCTCTAAAGTACTTTCCAGAGTTAGAGAATTTCAGCAGAAGACATCAGAGATGACTTCATCAGAGGCACCTACATCAGAGCTCTGATGACCCCCTCTCTGAAGAAAGCTAAAGTTACACAAGTTTTGACAGAAGAACAGATGACACGTCATTAGTGATAAGATTTACTTTTTAGAGTAGGTCACTGTTCAAGCATGTCTTGAGCTTACCTTTTAGGTAAGACACTGTTCAAGCATGCTTCTTATGTCAGAATTGTACACTGTACACTTTATGGTCCTATAAATAGGACCATCACTCCATTGACAAAAGTGTGCTTTTGATAGATCTTGTAAATGAATCATCTTTTAATATACTGAAAGTATTCAAGAGAAAGATCTTCTACGATTTATATATCTTATTATAAACAGTGATATTGAATCTGCTTTGATATTAAAACTATATTGCTTCCGTTGTTCTTATTCTTATTAGTTGTTTTATATCATTGTTATAAGATTAAATCTGGGATCCAACAATTGGTATTAGAGCCTCCCTTTGTTTTCTAAACAAAGAAAGATCAAATATGCATACTCGGATAGATTTATATCTTACTGATTCAAGCTTTCAATATCTGTGTATGTTCATATAAACCGTGGTTTATTAAAAAGAACTTCATATGCACCAGATTTGAAAGTAAATCACAGTTTCACTTCTTGATAAAAGATCTTCTCAGAAAAGCATCAGTTCTTCAAATCTTCATCTCTTCTTCAAAATGGCAAACTGCAGTATAAGTGCCATTTATACAGCTAGATCATTAACCTAACCTCCTACACTTCTAAGGGATGAACATCCCCGATGGAAAATAAGGATGGTAAATTTCTTGGAAGGTATGAACAGAGATCTTTTAAGATCAATGAATGATGGACCTCACCAACCAATGATGTTGGTACCAAGAGTTCCAGCAACAGCAGATACTGCTGAAATATCTGCATACTATGAAAAGAAAACTTCAAACTTCACTGATGAAGAAACTAGAATGATGGAAAATGACTCAAAAGCTGTTAGATTACTTATTATGGCCATTCCCAATGATATCTTTCAAGAACTTGATTCTTGTACAACTGCAAAAGAGATATGGGACCAGTTGTTAAATCAACTTGAAGGTGGCCTATAAGCACAGAAAAATAGAAGAAATCTTTGAATAAATGAGTACCATGACTTTTATGCACTACCTGAAGAAACCTTGCACCAAACATACTTAAGATTCAACATTCTCATCAATAAATGCAAAAAGTTTGGAGTTATGAGGACAAAAGAAGAAAACAATGTTCTTTTCCTTAAAAGTTTAAATGAAGAATGGTCACAACTGTCCATGTCAATACATGCCAATCAAAATCTTGAATCATGGTCATTAACTGATATTTATGGCACTCTTGTTGCAAAGGAAAAAGAAGTTTGTTAGGTCTGTTTTTATAGTAATCATTGTATTTATAGGGCTTGGTCATAGACTGTGTTTAGAGTCTATCTGTGTTGTATCTGACCAAGGGTATTTAAGTCCCTTTAGTCTTTGTTCCGTGTAAGACTTTCACGCACACATCAATACTTTCTCTGTTTTGCGCATCCTTGCTCTTTATCTCAACTTTCTATCTCTACAGATTCATTGATCTTGGACTATCAATTGGTATCAGAGCTATCTGAATCTTGAGAGGACTGAGAGAATTCTTTTTCTGTATTATGAATTTGTAGATTAATCAAAAACTTGATCGATTTTCTTGAATTTTTCAAGAAAATCTCGTTTTCTTGATTTTTCATCAAATTTGGATTGTTGTGTGATCGGTGTGTGTTGAATTTGATTTCATTAGATTCGTTTTTGTTAATCGATCATTCTAGTTTCATATAATTTTGCATAAAAACCAAGTTTTGATCCTCGATTTTGAAGTATAAAAGGTTTCTGGAAAACTCGTAAAACTTACTGTTTCATTCGTTGAAATTGTGATTTAGTTGTTTTTAATCGAAATTGTTGGTTGAAAAGTGTTAAAAAATGTTTTCGATAATCAGTGTGTGATTTTCTTGTTATAATTTCAAAGTTTAAATCGATCTTGCGAAATTTTTTTGATTTCTTCGTTTTGCGCAAGTTCATGTTGGTTTGCGCAAGATTCATATCATTTTGCGCAAGATCATTGTGTTCTAATCCGTGTGTTAGTACATTTCAGGTTCTTGCATTGAACTGATTACGCAAAGCATAGTTTGCGTATCAATTGCTATCCGAGAAACAAAGTTTTCGCATCAAGTGTGATCCGAAAAGCTTAGTTCACGTATCATCAAGGGTTCGCAAAGTATAGTTTTCGCCTCTCTCAGTATACGAAAAGTTCATTTTGCGCTTCACTTTAGTTACGCAAAGCTCAACTTTGCGTTTCTTTTTGCTTTCGAGAAACTTCAGTTTGTGTATTCTGCTACTCACGCAAAGGTGGTTTGCGTATCCCTCAGCATACGCAAAGCCTAGTTTGCGCATCAGCCTTCGTACGCAAAATCTCGTTTGCGTCTTTTACCTGTCACGCAAAGCTCATCTTTGCGCAAGCTTGTCACTTAGCAATTTTTCTGAATATCTGAAATGGATTCTGACAAGTTTTCTTATCAAGCTCAGTTCTACAAAAGTGATCTTATGATGACTTTGGGTACAGACAGTTGTCCACCAGTACTGATAGATGAAAATGAATTTACTCAGTGGCAAGATCGGTTCCTGAACTTCATTGAACGACAAAAGAATGGAAATGACATGATGATCATTTTATTTGAAGTACCGTTCGAAAAACCCAAATTGGCTTCTGGATTATACAAGCCTACTAAAGTATATTCACAGAATGAGTTGTCGACATATCAAGCTGATCGGGATATTAAAGCAAATCTAATGCTGACCTTGCCAAACTCTGTATATAATAGGATTGATTGTTTCAAAACTCATCCTAATCTGATGTGGCAACAGTTGGAAAAGATTATGCTTGGTTCTTCAGTAGCAACTCAACTCAGGCATACACGCTACATGAATAATTTTGAGGAATTCAAAGCCAAGGACGGGGAGCCACTAAAGACTGTGTTTGATCGTTTCTGTGCCGTGATAAATGATCTGAGGAAGATTAAAGTTGAAAAGACTGAGCTTGAGACAAATTTGAAGTTCCTCAACACATTGCAACCAGAATGGAATAAATCTTGTCACAAATTGAGGAATGATGTCAGAATCTCCACTATGCAAATCCAAGAATTATACGAGATTCTGATGACTGATGAGAGCCTGGTGATAGAAAAGAAGGCAAAACTTGAGAAAAAGAAGAAGTCAGTAGACCCGGTTGCTCTCCTTACAAAGCAATTAACTGAACAAGCGTTGTCTGATAACCCTTACAACGGGTCAACTGAAGATGTGGTGAGGCATTGCAGAAAGCTATGATCCTTCTCTCTCAACATTACCAGAAAAAGTTCCAACCTCGATCGGGTTCCAACACTTCTCGCTTCACTTCTGGTTCAACAATCAAAGTGCCCGAGTCAAAATCTACTGCCTGTTATAACTGCGGAAAGCCGGGTCATATTTCAAAAGAGTGTCGAGTGAAGAAGGTTAGGGACTCCGCTTATTATAGAAAGAAAATGGAGCTTGCTAAAAAGAGAGAGAACGGAACTGCTCTTCTAGTAGAAGAAGAATTCTGGCTAGATTACTCTGACAACGAAGCTGCAAACGTAGAGATCGCTCATATGTGCTTGGTTGGAGTTGATCAGTCAGACGATTCTGAAACTAATGAAGATGAGGTATATTCTGAATTTGATTACAATTTTATTACCTCTCAGTTGAATATCATGATAACTGCTTTATCTGATTTACGTTTAAATTTATTAATAGAAAAGAATTTAAATTCAGAAAAGTCAGATTTGATTGACAAACTGAAAATTTCTTTGAAAGATGAAAAATCAATTTTAGAAAATACTAAAGACATCTTTCAAAAGAAACTGGATGATTTGGAAAATTCAAATAAGACTTATCTTGAGTCTTTGACTAAAATGACTTCTTTAAAAGATGAATTTTCAGATAAAATAAATAAGTTAGAAGAAAAGCTTTATCGAAGGAACCAATCTGAACAAACAATTTTTATGAATAAACCGCAGAGTGAAGAAGCTTTAAAACAAAGGTGGGGACTTGGTTTTGACAATCCTCATTGTTTAAACAAAGTGATAAACGAAGTTCCTACTTTATATAAATACGATTATCTAACTCTTGCACACTACGTTCCTCAGTTTAAATTCTTTTGGACTAGTGAAAAGTAAATTTTAGAAGTCGAAAATGAAAAAAGGATGAATAATAAGAAAAATGAAATTCCTTTTTGTTTATACATATGAAAATGCCAAATATTTTTCTGAAAAATCAGGGAGAGGTAGAAGAATTTTAAATGATATATCTTCTGTTAAATCTTCAATGTCTGATGATTTTGTTCCTTCTTATGCCCCTGATTCTGATAAGGAAAATATTTCTCCAATCATTTATGACTCGAAGAAATATACTCCTCCATTAGTATTAGAAAGCAAAATCATCGATCTTGAAGATAAGATAGAAGATCAAAATATTTTAAAGAAAATTGAATATGATATTATTCTTTTTTTCATGACGTCTAGTCTTCAAGAAAAATTATTTTCTAAAAAATCAGATTCTATTTCTAACCTTTCTTCTGATTCTAAGGAAAACAAGAAGGAAATTTCCAATTTAAAATCTTTTCTCAAAATAATTCAGACTCCGAGGCAAATTCAGATTTATTAGTTGATCAGATTGGTTTCTTAGATAAATTTATTTCTTCTGATTTAAATATTAAGTCTAAAATTCTTGATGATTCTTTTACGCTAAATGATCAATATTATAAACCTAAGCGTAAAAGAAGACGGTCAAAGAAGTCAAAGAAACGAGATACAGTTCTTTCTGACAGTTCTAATTCTTCCGATTCAATTCTTACAGATAGGACTTTGAGCAAGTTAAAGAGGCAGATCTGGAGAATGAAGCAGACATCTACTGATTCTATGATTGATGAGGATTTATATGTAGACAAATATTATAAAAGGGATTCATTTGCTATGTGTAATAAAATTTCCAAATATTCTAGAAAGCAAATGATTCAAATTTCTAAAAATGTCTCATATTCGTCTTCTGATTCTAGTTCAGATGATTATGTTTTCTCTTCTAATGATTGTGATTATTTTTCTGATCATATTCCTCGTGCTTTAAATGTTAAATCTAACAAATATTTCTTCATACGAACTGCAACTAACAAACACGGGCCCAAATTCAAGTGGGTACCCAAATCTTTATCTGATTCAAAGTTGCAGGCATCACATGTTAAGGGGGAGTAATAGATCGTTGGCTTCTGAGTACTTCAGCTCAGGACCCGTACTTCATAAACTACGACTTCTAAACAAATCAGTTTAGAACTCGTTCTTCAATGATTTAAGCTTCTGACTAAATGAGATACTGTGAGTACATCAATTTTATTTCCGCTGCATTTTATCTCTGATTATGATGTGTTCCAGTTTTTCTCATTATTTTTCAAGAATCTGAGCTTGTTCAACTATTTCTTAATTTTGTATAACCCAATTTTTTAATTTGAGACACAAATTATTTTTATAATGTGAAAGATGAAATAACTGAATTTTATTTTGTTCCAACTAAATATCAATTTGCCGAATTCTTTACATTTTGTCTTTAATGAAAATTTTTAACATCGGCATATTGAGTTTACAAGTTTAAATCTTTACAAATTTTATTCTATAAAGTAAAGTTTTACATTTTTTCTTTCTTTTGAATAAAATATGTGTCTAGGATAAATTTTCAAGTTCTTTTGTTTATATTAAAGTTTTTATATGATCAAATTTCAAGTCTTACAAAAGTCGAAAAGTCAGCAACATGTTTGAAACTTTTATTACTGCTTTAAAGTTGTGTGATTCGGAATATTTATAGTTTACAATGCTTGAAAAATTCTAAAAAGTCAAAATTTTGATTGTAATGAAAATATGGGCTAGGTACTTTTATGTAAAACTGAGTGATTGAGATGAATATTAAATTCTTAAAATTCAGAAATCTCTAAGTTTAAAAGTTTGTACCTGTGGCCTTTCTGGTTTGGGAAAGTAAGTTCTTCGGGATGCTTGTCATCTGGTCCCCTAAGGTCATTTGGTCTGGAAGTGATCGAACCCAAATCCTTCAATAGAACCAGATCGAAAGTCATGTTCAACTGGTATGAATGGGTTTAGGATATGTCGATGTAGCCTTTCTGATCTGGGAGAGTAAGTTCCAAGGGGTGTTCGACACCTAGTCCCCTAAGGCCAACTGGTCTGGGAGCGGTTGACCCAAATCCTGCAAATGGGTTTATACATTATTAAAGGGGGAGTGAACAAAGAGAATATTTTTTCAAAGTTTATATCTGTTTTTGAGGGGGAGTATCTGATTCTTTATATGAATGCTAACTTGAATTGTCAAATTTAGTGCATTTGTGTAGGGGGAGTCAAAGAGCTAATCAGGTAAAATTTTTCGGACTCCAAGTCAGATTTGCGCAATTAGTTGGTCATGCAAACCTCACTTTGCGCATCTAGCGTGACACACAAACCTCACTTTGCGCAACCAACGTGATGCGCAAACCTTCCCTGTTTTCTCTGTTTCTTTGATTTTGCAGATCTTATGCTGTCTTGTCTCCAACTTGTACATGACCAAGTTGATCAAGATCATCAAGGTCATGATGGGGAGAAGTCAAGGAGAAGTTAACGAGACAAAGAGCTCAAATGTTTATCTGCTGATCAAGATTCGCTCAAAGATTCTATTCTCTCAGCTACAACTAATTCTTTTGCTGTTTCTGCTCCGACCACCACCGTTCATTCAAGATCATTCCAAAAGGTGTGTCGTCTAGAGCTCAAGGCAGCAAAGACAACTTAATCTGAAAGATGCTGAGAATAAATTTTTTCTTAAAAGTCAGAAAACTTCACAAAGTCACTTTAACGGTCTGTGCTGTTTTAGAAGATGAATTTTGAAGACCAAAGCGCCAATGATTACTAAGGGGGAGATTGTTAGGTCTGATTTTATAGTAATCATTGTATTTATAGGGCTTGGTCTTATACTGTGTTTAGAGTCTATCTGTGTTGTATCTGACCAAGGGTATTTAAGTCCCTTTGGTCTTTGTTCCGTGTAAGACTTTCACGCACACATCAATACATTCTCTGTTTTGTGCATTCTTGCTCTCTCTCTCTACTTTCTCTCTCTACAGATTCATTGATCTTGGACTATCAAAGTTGTTAAACAAAAGTCAAAAACCTCTTTAGGTGGACCACTTGCCCTCATTTCAAAACAAAAAGATGTACCAAAAGAAGGTTATAGTGCAGAAACAAAGAACTCTTTAAAAAAGGAACCAAAAAGGAAATCTAAAAAGGTTCTAATGGCTGAAGAAAATGAACATTCAGACTCAGACTCAGATGATGACATCAATGCCTTTGCCAAATCTCTTGCATTAATCACTCACCAATTTAACAAGAAATTTGGCAAGAAAATCTTTGAAGGTAGGAGAGATGATGAAGAAAGAAGAAATCCAGAAAGAAGATTTCAACAAGAGCCCAGATTCACTCCACATAGTGATCAAAAGGGTACAAATTTCAACAATCATGATGCTGCACAACAATCAATAACTCATCAACCATTCCAACCCAACTATCCTCAACCTCAGAGATACTTTCAGCCACAACCACAAGTTCAGAAAACAGAAACTGCTGCTGCTCTTCCACCAAATCAAAATGATGGAAGATGTTTTAGATGTGGAAAACCAGGCCATTTCTCTGCAAATTGCAGAGGTAGACTTGTCAAAGATCAAGACTACTACAAAAACAAGTACAAGTATAATGTTAGAGAAAGAGTACTTGTTGCAGAGATAGAAGATTGACTATCAGACTCTACAAGTGATGGATAGGAAGAGCCTACCAATCTCTATGGTATGACTTTTGCATATGATCAGACTGATGGATCAGAGGACTGCTCTGAAAAGGTGAATTCTCCTTCCACCTCTGATAGTGAACTTGAAATGGATGTTCTTAAGCAAACAGATAAGTTTCAGAATTTAAAGCAAAAACTCTTTGAAGAAAAAGAAAAGAGAAGACAAATGGCAAAAGAGCTAAGTTTTTATAAAATAGAAAAGGATCTTCTTGAGTCATAAAAGAAAGGAATTTTTGTTGAAAAATCTGAACTTGAAAAAGCTCAGAGACAAAAGAAAAAATCTTTTTCTGAGAAACTCAAAGAATTGGAAAAAGTGTTAAAAGCTAAAGAAGAAGAAGTTAAAAGATCAGAGTATGAAAGGCTCAATTCTGTTGCCTTAACTAACTTTTTTCAAAAGGAAAGAGAAATCCTACATCAATCTCTGGAAAGGAAAGAACTGTTATCCCAATTTATTCTAGTTGGTAAATAATCAATCAAGTAATCAAGCAACACAATAATAATCAAGAGATATATAAATCAGAGTAACATACCAATCCCTTGAATAAACAATGAAACCCTTGAGTGTTCTTGATACCCTTGAATACAGAGAAAACTTCCTACCTCACTATATGATTATGAAAGTAATTGTGAGGATTAAACCTAAAACCTAATTAGTTAAAACACTAAATACCTAGGCTTTTAGGCCTAATGGGCTTGATAGACTTAAGGCCCATTTACAAATAACTATCAACTTATTACCATTTAAACCCTCTAACTTTAACTATCAAACAAATACAATTTAGACCCTTTAATCTTGAATACAATTATGATCCAACAAGAACTTCAAATCAAAAGCTATCTAGATGCTCAAGATGTGCATATAAAAATAAATTCTCAAATGGACACTCAAGGACTGGGATTCAATGAATTGGATCCATTCATTAGATTGAAGAAAACTACACTTTCTTCCATCTTTGAACAATTTCAAAAGAACAAAAACATCAGAAGGATCAAAAGCAAGAACTCTGAATTTTAAAAATGTCCTCTACTCTAAAGCAAAAACATTTCCAAAACCTATCTTAAAGATAGAAAAAGAGACTTCAGAGGTACTCTTTACATAACCTCAGAGCAATGATCCCAGACAAATTTTTAAGTTTGATGCTTTTATCACAAAAGAATTAGAGACATCTAAAAAAAGTACCTCTGAAACAAGTACTTCTGAAGATGAACCTCAGAGTTCACTCAATCCAGATGCACCTCTATATTCACCAATGTCAGATGAATGCATCAGAACTACATTTGAGGACGACATTAGAATAATTTATAAAGAAAATGTCATGGCTGATTTGAAAAAGAAAGAAAGCATGAAAAGAATCATTAAAGTTTCTAGACCTAAAGAAAATTTGAAAATCTCAGAGGTAGTTATCTCTGACAAGGTTAAGAGAGACTTTCTGGACTCTGATTCTGATTCTGAATCTGATCTAGAGATAGAAGATATTCTATAGACCAGAGAAAGTAATTCAAAAAAATATACAGACTGTTGGTTCTGGAATTTTGAACATTCCTGTTCCAGTTTTGAAAAATAAACCCATAATACCAATCTGTCCTGATTTTGTAGACATGTGTCTACAAGCAAAAACTTCTCTAGACCTTGAGAAAGAGTTAAAAGAAAAGGCCAAGATTAAAACTAACACTTCTCAACTCTACACCTATAAACCAATCAAATTCACTCTTGAACAAAAAGGCAAATGGCAAGAAATTAACCATTCTGATCCTGTTTGTGCAGTGAGCAACAAAGAGAAGAAGATGTTTTTGAACAAGAAAAGGAAACTTGAAAAGAAGGCTGTCTTTCAAGCCAAAAAGAAGGAAGTAGTTAGGAATACTTGTAATATTCCTAGTGCTAGTTTGATAAAGAATCAAAGTGTACCAAATGCATTCAATGAAATGAAAAACTTTTCTCCTACTTCTTCTTGTTCTTACAAGTGCTTTCAACTCATGATTAAACTGAAAAATCATTTCAGAGGTTCTCATTGTTTTTTGAATCAATCTCTGAATAAAAATTCAGAGACAAAGCCTCAAAAGAAAAAGAAGAGAAATTTTGGCAAAACTTCAAAAGTTGAAATGCCAAATGTTCATCAAACTCCTCAAAAGTCTAACAAGAAAGGACCCATAATGAGATGGGTACCTAAGAAACTCTAATATGTCTTGCAGAAACAGTCTATGCCCATATGGTACTTAGATTCTGGATGTTCAAGGCATATGACTGGAGATAAGAAGTTGCTATCCTCTTTCAAACCTAAATCAGGAGGAGCAGTAACTTTTGGAGATAATATGCAAGGTCAGATTAAGGGTTATGGTGAGCTAACCAGAGGTAATGTTTCTGTATCAAAGGTTGCTTATGTTGATGGGTTAAAACACAACTTAATAAGCATAAGTCAACTCTGTGACCATGGTTTTGAAGTGAAGTTTCAAGAAAAACATTGTTCACTTCTTCACTCAAAAATAGGTCAAGAAATGCTGAGAGCAGACATAAAGGGTAACTTATATAGAATGAATTTTACCAAACATATAAACATTGGCTCAGAGAAACTCTGTCTAGTATCTCTGAATAGTGAAGATGTCTGGCTCTGGCATAAGAAGTTATCTCATCTGAACTTTTCTTCACTTGATAAGTTGGTCAAACTCAATCTGGTTAAGGGATTACCATCTCTGAAGTTCAACAAAGATCATTTTTGTTCTGCTTGTGAAATGGGAAAAATGAAAAGATCTTCCCATAAAACCAAAAGTGATAATAATTGTCCTAGACCTCTGCATATGCTTCATGTGGACCTCTGTGGTCCTATCTATGTGCAGAGTCTATCAGGTAAAAAGTATATTTTGGTTCTAATTGTTGAATACTCTAGATATAATTGGATAGAATTCCTCAGAGCCAAATCTGATGTACCTGATATTTTGATAAGGTTGTTAAAAAGATTGCATGTCCTATTCAACAACAAAGTTCAGAAGCTTAGAAGTGATAATGGGACATAATTCAGAAATGCCAAAATCAACTCCTACCTTTCAGAAGAAGGAATCACTCCTAACTTCTCTGCAGCAAGAATCCCTCAATAAAATGGTGTCGTTGAAAGGAAAAAACAGAACACTTGTTGAAGCTGCAAGAACAATGCTTGTAGGATCTGATCTCCCAACAAACTTTTGGGCAGAAACAGTAGCTACAGCCTGTTTTACTCAAAACAGAGCTAACATTGTCAAAAGATTCAAGAATACATCTTATGAACTCATTAACAATAGGAAACCTAATGTTAAATATTTTCATGTTTTTGGATGTAGATGTTACATTTTGAATGATAGAGTGTCTTGGAAAGTTTGACAAGAAAACAGATGAAGGAAAATTCATTGGTTATTCATTAGTCTCAAAAGCCTTCAGAGTGTTCAATCTGAGAACAAGAACAATCCAAGAGAGTATCATTATGTCTTTTGATGATGCCAAAAGCCTTGCCAACAGAGATATCAACCCAACAGCCAAAAATATCTTTGAATAATCAAAGTTGAGAGAATCTGAACTAAATAAGATATTTGAAGATTTCTTTGATGATGAAAACTCAGAATTTCTTTTCAGAGATATTCATAGAGGAACTTCAGAGGAACCCCAAAATACAGGTACAACTCTCTCTTATCCCTCTGAAATCACAACTTCTACTTCTTTAAATACAGGTCCAAGCAATGAATCAAGACAAATTGAAGAACAAATCTCTTCAGAAGCAGAAGATGAACAAGAGACGTCTGAAGAATCTCCAGAGACATCTGTTGAAGAGACTTCAGAACCTGCTTCACCATCCCTAGCACCCACTTCAGAGCCTCTGAATAGCACAACAGAGATGTCACCACCTGCCATCTCTGAAGCTCAAACTCCACCTCACATTCATGCTCCAATAACAAGATGACAAAGGATCATCCCCATGATTAGATCATTGGATCACCTTTAGATGGAGTCAAAACCAGATCTGCCACAATTAATGAATGCTATTTTGTAAACTTTTTGAGCATCATTGAACCAAAGAAGGTAAATGAAGCTCTTGAAGATCCTAATTGGATCATTGCCATGTGGGATAAGCTTCAAGAGTTTGAAAGAAATAAAGTCTGGACCCTAGTTCCCCTTCCTAAAGGAAAATTTGCAATTGGAACTAAATTGGTTTTCAGAAATAAAAAGGATGAGGATGGAATTATAATCGAAAACAAAGCTAGATTGGTTGTTAAGGGATATTGCCAAGAAGAAGGTATTGATTATGATGAAACCTTTGTATCTGTGGCTACGCTAGAAGCAATTCGAATCTTCTTAGCCTATGATGCACACAAAGAGTTCAAAGTATATCAAATGGATGTTAAATCTACCTTTCTAAATGGTAAATTCAATGAAGAAGTTTATGTTCAGCAACCACATGGGTTTGAAAGTACAGAGTTTCCTAACTATATTTATCATCTTGATAAAGCTTTGTATATACTTAAAGAAGCTCCAAGAGCATGGTATGCTACTCTGTCCACATTTCTGATTAATAATGGATTTGAAAAAAGGTACAATTAATACTACCCTGTTCATCAAGAGGTACAAAAATGAGGTGCTTTTAGTACAAATATATGTTGATGACATTATCTTTGGTTCTACAAATCAGAAGTATTGTGACAAGTTTTCAGAGTTGATGAAGAGTGAATTTGAGATGAGTCTCATGGGAGAATTAACATTCTTTCTGGGCTTACAAGTAAAACAAACTTCAGAGGGTACTTTTATAAGTCAATCTAAGTATGTGTCGGATATTTTGAAATAATACAAGCTCAATGATTCAACTTCTATGAAAACGCCTATAGCCACAGGAGTCAAACTTGACTCTGATCCTTCTGGAAAATCTGTAGATGTCAAGACTTATAGAGGCATGATAGGATCACTTCTATACTTAACTGCTACTGGTATGATATAATGTTTGCAACCTGTCTCTATGCTAGATATCAAGCAAATCCAAAAGAATCTCATTTATCTGCAGTCAAACGAGTATTTAGATACCTCAGAGGCACACCTTCCTTGTGTCTCTGGTATCCAAAACTCTCTAGTTTTGATTTAACAACCTATACTGATGAAGATCATGTAGGTTGCAAGCTAGACAGAAAAAGTACCTCTGGCTGTTGTCAATTATTGGGTAACAAGCTAGTGAGTTGGTCATCCAAGAAGCAAAACTGTGTTTCAACTTCTACTGCAGAGGCAGAATATGTTGCTGCTGCTAGTTGTTGCTCCCAAGTCATTTGGATGAAAACTCAACTCAAAGACTATGGTTTGCAATATGACAGAATTTACATTCTGTGTGATTCCAAAAGTGCCATAGCCATCTCTGCCAATCCAGTGCAACATTCCAAGACAAAGCACATTGATGTCAGGTATCATTTTCTAAAAGATCATGTTGAAAAGGGAACAATTGAAATGTATTTTGTACCAACTGATCTCCAACTTGCTGATATTTTCACAAAAGCCTTAGATAACCGAAGGTTCAATTTCTTAATTAGCAAGTTGGGAATGTTGAACATGTCTACCTAAGTCAAAGAAGAACAATAGAGTCTCCGATCAATACATTAGAGCCTCTAACACGAGTAGCATGTTTAAACCCAGAGCCTCTGAGACTAGTTTCAGAGACTCTGGACTTTTTAACCAACGGTTAAAATCATTCTTTTGTCTCTAAGCATATGTCAAGGGGGAGCAAACGAAACTTACTCATCATCTATTAAGGGGGAGATAGAGAAAATTGGAAGCTTCAGAGTCTCTGATCTTATCTCTGATATTCATATCAGAATCTCTGATCAAATTTGATTCTTTTCAAAATTCAAGTATCCAAGGGATTATCATTTGATATCTGATATTGATTTCAGAACCTCTGATAAATGATACTCTGAAGCAATATCTGAACATTTGATGTTAATATTTTTTGGATATTCTTTTAGTCAAGTTTTAAATTCTTTTCAAATAAATTTCTTCTAAAAATGTCTTTAGAAAAAGAGGAATTTCTTTTGAAAAAGGATGTGTGTATAGGTTAATTTTATGGATAACCATCAAATTAATATAAAAAATCCAACTGACGGTTATCTGACATCAAGCGTCCCTTCATCATTCCACTACATGTATACCCAATTGATTAGGGAGTTGATGGAACGTTTTTCTGACATGGGAACTCACAATCGCCGTTTCCATAGCCTCACTCCCACTACCATTGTCCATAAAAACCCATTTCTTCCTCACTTCATTCTTTAAGCTCTCAGAATTTCATCTCAGCTTTTTCTCTCTCTCTAAACTCTCAAGCTCGAAACCTGCAACAATGGCAAATCAAGCTCAAACTCAGACGAATTTAGTCGAATCGTTCCAAGTTTAAACCTGGCTCAGTTCGATGTTCCAGTCAAAGGCAATAACTACCACTTAGACATCACCCTTGCCAAGTTCGACGAATAGTTTCGTCCTGTTCTAGAATTTTTAAGCCGGTATGAACTGAACGTTGCCCTAACTGACTACGCTCAAGATGTTCCTCTAAGATATGTACAACAATGGTGGTATTCAAGTGAATACAATGACGAACAAGGAGGACTGGTCGGATACATTGAGCTAGGCGGAAACGGGATCAACATCAGAATCACACCTGACACCTTGACTCGAAGATTCTGCCTACCGACTACAAGAGAACTCCAAATCCAATAGTTTGAAAAACCACCAACTCCTGAAGTTATTCTACAGTTTCTTCATCATTTGGGTTACAACAAGGAGATAACACGCCTCAGCCAGTTCAGATGACAATACCTTCCTCCTACCTGGAATTTCATGTATAGTGTGTTGAATCGCACACTAACATGTTAAATCGGCAGTCAAGACCAAACTCATCTAACTGTCCTAGCCATCATGTATGCCCTTTTCTTCAACCGAAGTATCAACATGGCTAATCTACTTTTCTGTGAATTGTTGACTGCTGTGGACAGAAAGAATAAGGATCTCGCAAAAGGGAAACAACCAATCTCTGTACTGTTTCCTAGATTTATTTCTCTAGTTATTCGACGAGCCATGGAACGGAAGTCTTTCACTGAGGAGGGACCAAGAACGCTACTGTTTGTGATGAACTAATTCAAACCTATTGTTGTTCCTCCTTACCCAAATGAAAGAAGATTCCCAAAGTCCATGCTTGAGTACCTTCCTGCTGATTCTGAAAACCGTATTCTCCTTAGTCGTGTTGCCCAACTATCAGAACCAATGGTGGGATCCACAACACATTTAGGATCTGAGCCTGAGTTAGAATCAGAGAGTGATATCTCTGAGGCTACTCAACAACATCACAGAGAGCAACCAAAGGGTGGCTTTGTGAGAATGAGTGAGAGAAGAACAAATAACCCTACCTCTGACGAAGAGCATAACTTTGTCAGAGATGAGGAAGGTGAGGCTGAGAGTACTCCAGAGGGAGAGTTTCTTAACCTAGAGGCCAAGTGAAGTAAGGTAGAAAAAGATGCCCAAGAAGGCACAAGTGAGAGAATCCAAAACCCAACTCCTCGTGTGACCAAATCTACTATTCAGAGTGGTCCAACACCCAGGGATATTGAAACAGAGGTGCACACCTCGAGCCCTACCCAAGCCAACCGCTCAGAGGCACATTCTTATGCCTCTAAAGCAAGCATCAAAGGGGATACCTCTGAAATGTCTAAGTCGTCCTAAAAGGACTTTGCCAAAGACAAAAGTACTCAATTGCCCCAGAGTACAATACCCACCCACACACATGATGCCTCTGTGGCTCATAATATAGGTGCCCGTCCCTTAGTACAATAGAGACTCAATATCTCTCCTAGGGATCGTCTATCAGAGAGACAATAGCATAAACTAGTTGCACAAGGACTCCTTGGCCTGGACAAAAAGGTGTCCACTCACGTTACGTTCTCTTCCTCTTCTGACTCTGATTCAGAGGATGCAAAACCTATTAGAACCATTATAGAGAAATCCTTGAAAAAGGATTCTTAAGGATTAATGGGAAGTCCTTCCGGAGACAACATCAAACACACTCCGAAAGAAGGCCCCTCTGTTCTCGAGGGTAAATTAGAATCATGTGTTGATTCTAAGTTTTCCCACTCTGACTATGTCATCAAAGAAGAGTTCAAAATCTTTGGTGCTGAAGTCAGAGGATCTTTGAAGGGTCTAAAACTTCAGCTGGAGAAGACCTCAGAGGCCTCTGCCTCAAACTCTGAAGTTGCAAAGCTCACTTCAGAGGTCTCTGAGCTGCGCACAACACTTAACACTCAAAGTTCAAGGATGGAAGCTCTGGAAAAGCTAGTAATTGGCAATTCCTCTGTCTTATCAAAAGAGATTGAGGCAGCCAATGTAGAGCTCCTAAAGGCAATCCTGACTCCCTTTGAAGACTTTTCTCATTTCAAAGAGGAAGTCTTGAGGACATTAGCAGAATCAATCGCCAATATTCCTATCCCAACTGCTCCACCAACTCCCATGCCTTCAGAGCTCATCACAAAAGGTGACCTGCAAAATTTCTCTAAATCAGTCTCCAAAAGAATGATGAAGATCTCGAGCAAATTTGTTGCTAAGGCAAATCACCAGACCAAGACTGTTGAAGACCTTCTGAAGAATGTCCTCTCTTCAGAAGGAAAGCTGAAAAGAAAAACTCCAGAGACTGTCTGCTCTGAAGAGGCAAGAAAAAAGTCCAGATTTGATGACTCTGATGACAAAGATGATCAACCTCAAGGGTCATCAAGCCTTCAAAAGGAGGAGAAAGCTCAACCAAGAGAGACTGAAAAGAAGAAAGATTCAACTCTGTTGGATCATAAATTGTATTCAAGATTAAAGTTAAGGGTTCAAATTGTAATAAGTTAATAGTTATTTGTAACTGGGCCCAAAAGCCCATTAGGCTTATACGACCTAAGTATTTATAGGTTTTATGTAATTAGGTTTTAGGTTAATCCTCATTATTATTTTCATAATCATAATCATAGAGAGTTAGCCGTACGTATTCTCTGTAATCGCAAGCCTAAGGTACCAAGAACACACACTGGTTTTCATTGATTAATCAAGGGATCGTGGCATGTTATTCTGATTTGTTTATCTCTTGATCTTTATTGTGTATGATTGTTTATCAACTAGTTATCTGGGTTTAACAAGTGGTATCAGAGCCAAAAGAATCAAGCTTTTTGGATTGAATAGTTTTATCGACTACTTACTGTGTTCATCGATTGGCTTACTGTGTGATAATTGATTTCATGAATTAATGTGTTTTTATGCTTAAATTTGATTTGATTAGATGCGTTTTAGGCTGTTGAATTTCATCTGAATGTTGAATTGCACTTAAAATCATCAATCTATTGGCTTTTTATTATTTTGTGAATTCTGGGATCAAGAACTGTCTACTTCTATCCCATTCAAATTGAAGCTCATTAGTTGTTTTTAGGCATTAATTCTGTTTGGGTATTGGTCGATACATGTTTATGAATACAAAAGTTCGTTTTTTGCATTGAATTTCTACGATTGGAGTGTTTCTGGATTGACATTCGTGTTCTGGGTCGAAACCTTCAAGAACATACCGGTCGTTATTCAAGTAGTCAAGACACCGGTCGACCATGTTTGCGCCATCCCCTAATCGCGCAAAACTTTATTTTGCGCCACACACTTCACCGATCCATACCGGTCGGGGACACCCCGGTCACTGAACCCGGTCGACCCCGGTCGTACCATACCAGTCGCACCACACCGGTCACTATACACCGGTCTCCTCACAACACCCCATACCGGTCGATGGATACCGGTCGCAAATACCGGTCGTTACTCAGGCTCGGTTGACACTCAGGTCCGGTCGACACCGTTCGCTTGGTCCGGTCGGAATACCGGTCGACGAGACACCGGTCAAGACCCCGGTCGATCTCTCTTTTGCGCCATAAGCTTTTCGCGAAGATCTCTCCTTTGCGCCAGTGCCTTTTCGCGCAAATCCAAATTTTACGCCACCTGCGGTTTGCGCAAACCTCACTTTGCGCGACCCATTACTCGTGCAAATCTCATTCTTGCGCCACCTCCTTGTAGTACAAACTTTACCTTTGCGCCAGTTCTTCTGATTACTTTGTGACTTGTACTGTTTGAGAATTCCGCATTTAATTATTTTTGGAAATTTATTTTTCTGAAATTTTTTAAGTGTAGCTTTTATCTAATACTTGATTCTAACGATCTCATCTAGTTGATTCTCTTGGTACAGATAAGCTTGATTTCTAACCATACAGCTAAGATGTCGAACCAGCTTCTCTCAATGGGCTCAGTCCAAACCTCCTGTCCTCATGGCTAATGAGTATCAACAATGGAAGAAGAGAATAATCCAGTTTCTGAATCACAAGAACAGAGACTACATGGAATCAATCATCAATGGCCCTGTAAATCCAATGATCAGAGTACCCAGTCAAGCAGAAATTGAAACCTCTCCAGAAATCCCTGATAGATTTGTCCCAAAACCGTACCAGTACTTCAGTGAAAAGGAGAAAGAGTTGTACAAGATAGATGAAGAGGCTCTCATTTATCTGACAATGGCTATTCCAAATGACATCTACAACCGTATAGATAGTCGCAGCTCAGCTAAAGAAGTTTAGGATGAATTATCAATACAGTTTGAAGGAAGTGAAGCATCAATTCAAGCAAAGCAGAATCTATGCATAAATGCATATGAGGGGTTTCACGCAAAGGAAGGAGAGACGCTGCTAGAGACCTACAACAGATACAACATCATTCTCAATGTCTTGCGGAGGAACAATATCTCTAAATCAACTTCAGAGATAAATTATAAGTTCATCAAGAACCTGAATCCTGAATGGAAGAACTTTGCCATCAACCTTCAGATGTCAAAGAACATGGCTCAGGAAAACGTCACTGATATCTTCTCTACTCTTTCTCAGCATGAGGATGAGGTGAGAACCATTAATAATGAGTCTAATAATCTGAAGGATTCCGTGGCTCTCATAGCTGGCAAAGGAAAAAGTTCAAGTTCAGGTCCTGTACCCTCTGCAAGGTCAAAGAAAAAGGCATCTAAAGCTCTTATTACTGAGTCCGATTCTGCTTCAAGTGATGAAGAACTGGAGATCGACTCAGATGATGATGTACAAAGGTTCTCTGAGAACTTGGCCATGATAACTCGGCAATTCAAGAAGAGCTTTGGCAAGAAAAAGTACTACTCGAAGCCAAAGTATGAATGACACAAGAAAGAGAAGTCTGAAATGCGATACAAGCCAAGGTATGGAAGAAGAGAGGACAGACGAGAATAGAGGAAAAATGACAGGAAGGAAGATAGAAGAGAAGAAAAGAGAGAGGAGAAGAAAGAAGAAAAAAAGAATGAACCGGGCAGATGCTACAATTGTGGCAAATTTGGGCACTTCTCCAGAGATTGCAAGTTGAAGAAAGTAAAAAACTCAGAATACTATGCAAGGAAGTCACTCATTGCCAAGAAAGCTGAAGAAGGAAAGGTGCTTATGGCTGAGGAAGAAAACTGGTTGTTCCAAAGTTCTGATGACAAGGAGCAGGCGCACTTCACCCAAGTTTCCTACATGGCAAAACTGGATGGTGACGATGAAGCTTATGAGACACATTCCGAAGATGCAAACTTTGAGGTAAGTGATAATTCTGAACTTATTGAATCTTTGATGGCCCAAATACATAATATGAAAGATGAATTTGATTTACTGAAAGGTAAACTTAGCTTTGCACATCAAAATGTTTTGATTTTTCGTGATGAAAACGCTTTGCTAAAAGTTGTTGTGGAAGAAAAAGAAAAAGAAAAGGATGGTTTAAAAGCTGAGAAAGAATTGTTAAAACGAAAAATATCTGGTTTAGAAAATGATCTTGTAAATCTCAATGCTGAAAAGGGTGAGTATAAAATTAAATTTGAAGTTTGTTTTCAAGAAAGAAATGAAGCTTTCACCAAAATCAAACAATTGGAGGATATTAACATGAAACGAGGTCAGACTGAGCAGACATTAAATTTGTTGACCAATAAACTCCAAGATGAAAGGTTTTATAAACTTAAACCTGGTTTGGGTCTGCCAATTAACGATGTTTTGAAAAAGGCACCGGAGCACTTGTATAATTTTGATAAACTTGGCTCCACAATCAGACCCATTCCTAACATTCGTGCAACCTTTGTTGAAGCAATTACTTCTAAACCTTTTACAGAGAACAAAGGTAAAGAAGAAATGGGAGAAAACAAGTCTTGTGACACTGATTCTCAAAATTCTTTTAAATCAGTTGGTTTTAAATATAGTGATTTGAACAAAAGCTATGAGACTCGAAAAATCGAATTGGCTGGGTTTGATTCGTTGTTTACCACATCTTCAAAAGAATCAGTCAGCAATGACACGGTTCCACCTGAGACTGCATGCAAATATGATGAGTATGAATCGGATGTTGATCCATCAACTATACCATCAGTCTCAAATCCCATTGCTTCTAAACCTTTACTTGTTGAAGAGGTTGAAGAAGAAACTGTCATCACGAATGGATCTTGTTCTAAAAATGAAAAAATGGAGTTTATTGAAAACATGACCGAGGAAAGGTTTTCTAAAATGATGAATGCTTCAGATTCTGATCCTGTTTCTACTGCAAAGGAGTCAAATTCTGTGAGTTATCATACATCTGAATTGATTAAGCAAATTGATATGTTGCAACAATCTCTTGATGAGGTTGAAGATGAAAACTTTGATCTCAAATTTAAACTTGAAAAATCTTTGAAAGAAAATCAAGATCTTTGCAGAAAGATCAATGATTTGAAAATTACTTTGTTCAAGAATGCTTCAAATGATAAACAGATGTTCAATGATCCAAGCTGGAAGGTAAGAACTAATCCAGAATTTGATGCTCCTGCAAAACCTTCAGTTGTTTACTCTGATTGTCCTGAATATCCACCTAGTATTTTTGAGAAGGGTGAGACTTCAAGTAACTCTAGAAAAGAACCACCCTCTAAGATAGAGACTAACAAGATGCCTGTTTCTATTTCAGATATAAAAGGAAATGAAGTTGGAAGGAGTAAGAAGAATAAGGATGATAGTTTGAATTTTAGTGAAACTTCTGTTACAAACAGTTGTACTTCAGACAGTGTTATTTTGAAAAGTAATTCTTTTGATGGACATGAATGTAAGATTTGTTCTGATAAATCTAAGGTTATGAGTTTTGCTCGAAAAAATCTATATTGCAAACACTCCTGGGATAATTCTTTCAAATACTACTCCACTCCTAAGTTAAAGAAAAGCTAAACTGAACCTTAATTCTAATTCTTACACACAACCCAAAGTGTTTCGGGCTAAGGTTACCAATCCACGTTCTAAAAAGCACTTTCAGGAATTAAATGTTAAAATGGTTTGGAAATGGGTTCCAAAACCCCGTTATGAATGGAGAGTGAAAGTTAAACCTGCTGATATTCCTGAATTGCTTGGTGCTAACCGCGAAGGACCCATCTTGATATGGGTACCTAAGCAAAATAATTGTCTCTTTTGCAGGCCTGTCGACTGTGGGTGATAGATTCTGGATGTTCACGCCACATGACAGGATTCAAGCACCTCTTGCATAACTATGTGGAGGAGCCTGCCGGAGCAGTTCGTTTTGCAAATTCTGAAGTAGAAGGACACGTCAGAGGATATGGTATGCTTGATAATGGAGTTGTGAAGATTCAAAGGGTGTTATATGTTAAAGGACTTGATCATAATTTGTTTAGCACTAGTCACTTCTGTGACATGAAATATCAAGTTCGCTTCACAACAACTCATTGCTATCTTGAGAATCCCGATGGGTACAAAGTCTTCAAAGCTGAACGCCATAGAAATCTATATTATGTAGATTTTCCAACACTGTCTGCCACACGTCCAATATGCCTATTAGCCAAAGCATCTAAAGCACAATCGTGGACGTGGCATCGTCGCTTGTCTCATCAAAATTTCAGATCCATAGCTAAGCTATAGAGACAAGGTCTGGTCAAAGGTCTACCAGAAATGAGGTTTGAGAAAGACTCACTATGTTCTGCATGTGAGATGGGAAAAATGAAGCAAAGCTCATTCAAGTCCAAAATTGAATCATCAACCTCATCTGCACTGGAACTTCTTCATATGGACCTTTGTGGCCCAATGCGAACGGCGTCTATCAAAGGCAAGAAATACGTCTTAGTAATGATAGATGACTATTCAAGGTATACATGGCTCGACTTTCTTCGCAACAAGTCAGATGCATCGGAGTTGATTATCGTTTTTATTAAGCGCATTCAAGTACGTCTTCAATTGCTAGTCCGAACTCTTCACAGTGACAACGACACGGAGTTCAAGAATGACACCTTGCAGAGTTATCTTATCTCTGTGGGCATTTCACAAAACTTCTCCGCAGCCTACACTCCACAGCAAAATGGCATTGTTGAACGGAAGAACCGCACTCTTGTTGAAGCTGCTCGTACTATGCTTGCATATTCTAATCTACACATGTATCTTTGGGCTGAGGCAGTAGCAACAGCTTGCTTCACACAGAATCGTACCATTGTGGTCAAACGCTTTGACAAAACAGCATATGAGTTAATCAACAATCGTAAACCTAACATCAAATTCCTTCGAGTTTTTGGTTGCAGGTGTTACATTCTGCGAGAACGTCAAGGATTATCAAAGTTTGATAAGAAAGCGGATGAAGGATATCTCGTTGGATACTCTCTGACATCCAAAGCTTATCGAATCTACATTATTCGAACCAAGACGATTGTTGAAAGCATGAATGTCTCTTTTGATGAGAATTCTACACGGACTTCTGGACACAACAGTTTAGAAATCGGACTTAAGAACAAAGCTTCTATTCACTCCAGAATAGAACCAACTTCTAAAGAATCTACTTCTTCTATCTCTAACTCTACTTCATCTGAGTTAGATTTGTTGTTTATTGATGCCTTCGATGATATTTATGCAGATTTTGACAAAGGCATATCAACTTCAACAACAAGCTCGGAGGTCCCTACTGTTTCTGAAGACATGTCTGGACCATCCGAAGAAGTCACTGAAACTGCATCTCCATTAGGTACAACTAAACCGTTCGTTTCTGACTCTACTAACGCTGAATCTGTCTCTGCAGATAGTTCTTCTGGAAATGAAGTCACGAGTACTTCAACTGCTAGTCCAGAAGCTTCAGTATCAGAAACACCAGTACAAGATGTCCCGAGTACATCTGTGGATCTACCTACCGTGCATGATGAATACAATGTATCAAACACACAACAAACAGTTGAATCTTTACCAAGTACACATCGTTGGACTAAGGATCATCCCCTGCATAACGTGATAGGTGACGTACAATCTGGTGTCACGACAAGGTCCGCATCAACTAATTTCTGCATGTTTTCAAGCTTCCTTAGTTCCCTAGAACCAAAGAAAGCATCAGAAGCTTTACGTGATCCCTTCTGGATTTCTGCTATGCAAGACGAGCTTCTGCAATTTGAACGGAACAAGGTTTGGCACTTGATCTCACTACCTAATGGTAAAATTGTCATTGGAACAAAGTGGGTATTCAGAAACAAGAAAGATGAGGCTGGAGTAGTTGTGAGAAACAAAGCTCGTTTGGTTGCAAAAGGGTATTGTCAACAGGAGGGCATTGACTATGATGAAACATTCGCCCCTGTCGCAAGGATCGAAGCCATCAGAATCTTCTTAGCATATGCAGCGCACAAAAACTTTACAGTCTATCAAATGGACATAAAGTCAGCCTTCCTAAATGGCGTTCTACATGAGGAGGTCTACGTGGCACAACCTGAAGGTTTCATTGATCCTCATCACCCTGATCATATCTACGTGCTAGATAAAGCATTGTATGGTCTTAAAAAAGCACCAAGAGCCTGGTATGAAACTCTAACTAAATTTCTCATAGCTTCTGGTTTCAAGAAAGGTACGGTTGATACCACCTTATTTCTTAAAAGGCAAGGTGAGGACTTGATTCTCATTCATATTTATGTTGACGACATAATATTTGGGTCGACAAATCAGAAATTTTGCAAGAACTTTTCTAAAATCATGGAAACAAAGTTTGAAATGTCGATGATGGGTGAATTAAATTTCTTTCTTGGTTTACAAGTAAAGCAATTACCCGAAGGCATTTTCATTAATGAAGCTAAATATATAAAAGACATGTTAAGAAAGTTCAATATGTCAGATAGTTTAGTCATGAAAACACCAATGGCTACTGGTACACTCTTAGATACAGATCCCTCCGGTAAACCTGTTGATCAAAAGGTGTATCGTAGCATGATTGGTTCCTTACTTTATTTGACTGTCAGTCGCCCAGATATAATGTTTGCCACATGTTTTTGTGCGAGATATCAGTCTAATCCTAAAGAGTCGCACTTTAATGTTGTTAAGCGAATCCTTAGATATCTCAAAGGCACTCCTAATTTAGGCCTTTTGTATCCAAAGGATTCTCGTTTTGATCTAACTGCCTTTATAGATGTTGATCATGCAGGATGTAAGCTAGACCAGAAAAGCACCTCTGGATCATGTCAATTTATAGGTGACAAACTTGTGAGTTAGACCTCAAAGAAACAAAATTGTGTTTCCACATCCACTGCTGAGGCTGAATATGTAGCTGCTGCTAGCTGTTGTTCACACGTCCTCTGGATGAAGACACAGTTAAGGGACTTTGGGTACAACTACAAGTGCATCCCTATTTATTGTGATTCCAAGAGCGCAATCGCCATAACTGCTAACCCGGTTCAGCATTCGAAGACCAAGCATATAGATGTACGCTATCACCTCATCAAAGATCATGTAGAAAAAGGTGACATTGAAATGCACTTTGTTCAAACTGACTTCCAGTTAGCTGATCTTTTCACCAAGCCGGTGGATGAAAAGCGGTTCCATTTTCTAATCAGCAAACTTGGTATGTTGAACATGTCTTCTTAGCCTTACTCATGATTCTAGGGGGAGTATTCTGAATTTTAATTTTGTACTTTATTCTACAACTGTTGCTAACAATAGAGGAATTATTTTCACATATGATTACCATGATTTTTTTCTATGTGCAGGTTTGTTCATGTGACAATGGCTTCTAATCACATCTGATTAGAACCCGCACTTTAGTGTTTTGTGTTCTTTTTATTTTCTTAAAAAAAAAGTTGAGGGGGAGCTTAATTGTCAAAGAGCTTAATTGAAAAACTCCTTTAGAGCTTAATTGTCAAACTCTTTTTAGTTTGAGGGGGAGAATTGCATTGTCAAACATCTTATGTTTTGACTTCTCCAAATTTTTATTATTCATGTTTGTATTCCTTTGTGCTTTCATGTACAAAAGACTGTTGAACAACACGTTCTTTTAGGAAAATACAAAGGATTCAGTGTGTGAGTGTAACAGAACTTCCATGGATTCACGATAACCAGTGTTTCCTACCCAGGAAGTATTACCTGAGTGATTGAGAGGAGAGGGGTCAAAAGATTGAGTGTTGGTGTGTGAAGAGGTAAAATGGAAAAGAGAGATTGGTTAGAAATGAGATTTAAAAGATTAAAAGAAAGAGGGTGAGAGAACAAAGTAAAAGAATATCAGCCTCTGCACCAAACTTTTTTCTAAGTCGGGCAGCCACATAATCTGATTGGTTCACATTCTTTGGTGACCATCATTGAAAAGGCACCTAGCCCATGCCATCTCTTGCATACAACCCCACCAGCTACTCATTCTTTTCTCAAAAAGAGAATGTTTCACATTTTCTGGGGAAGCAGCACATACGCTATTGGTTCTTCATTTGGAAGATACTAATATTGAAAAAGAAGGAAAGTTTCCCCACCTTCGAACCCTTTCTCATGCACATTGAGTCGTTGTATAATTTGTTGCTGTCTCAACAAGTTTACATGTTTTGAGCCTACATTGAAAAGCAATCATCGGTGCTTAATTCTTTCATACACATGCACGAGCACACAGAAATTTGTTTTCTATCAGAACGTTCATAGATAACCATGTGTTATTCAATGATTGAATGGAAGTCCTGGGGAGCCAACATCAAAACCAGCTCCTTATATAGTAACTTTGTGTTACTCAGTAACTTTGTGTTACTGATAGGCATATTAACTGAGTCATTTGTTGATTCAGGGTTACCACATTTATTTTATTTGAATCTGAAAAGATTGAAATAATCATTTTCTCCATCTGGAGAGACTGCTCTTATTTCCACACAGGGAACTATACATGAAGACAGTGCTAAATTGATGACTATACAAAAAGGGAAGACTGTTTTTGCTATGTTTTGATGATGATGATCCTCACCACTCATCAAAAAGGGGGAGAATAATAAAAAGGGAGAATATACAAAGGGGGATAATATAATTTGAAGACTGCTGAAGATTTCAAAGAATTCAAAGTGTCTGAGCTTATTTGATCTATCAAAAGTCTGATTAAAGATAATCGTCAGAAAGACACTTGCTATTCAAAAGAGGAATTTGAAGACTGTGTAAAGCTACAAGATATGAAGCTGTTAACAAGTTTTCAAGAGAAGTGAAGACCCAAAGCAAATTGCCAAATTTTTTTTAATCTTGAATCCAAAGGGGGAGATTGTTGGATCATAAATTGTATTCAAGATTAAAGTTAAGGGTTCAAATTGTAATAAGTTAATATTTATTTGTAACTGGGCCCAAAAGCCCATTAGGCTTATACGGCCTAAGTATTTATAGGTTTTATGTAATTAGGTTTTAGGTTAATCCTTATTATTATTTTCATAATCATAATCATAGAGAGTTAGCCGTACGTATTCTTTGTAATCGCAAGCCTAAGGTACCAAGAACACACACTGGTTTTCATTGATTAATCAAGGGATCGTGGTATGTTATTCTGATCTGTTTATCTCTTGATCTTTATTGTGTGTGATTGTTTATCAACTAGTTATCTGGGTTTAACAAACTCCTTCCCCATCCAACAGAGACAGAGGAGTACAAGAAAAGGAACCAGAGAGGCACTCTACCTCTGCTAAAGACAACCAAAAAATACTAGAATCTCCTGTACCAGTTGTATTCTTAGCACCATCTTCCTCAGAAGCACCAATCATCTAAGTAATGAATGTAATGCCAGAAACCGTTGGTGCTCTGGACAAAGATGAATATGAGCAACTGGTAGACTTCTCAACCTCTGAAGAAGATGCATTCTCATCACCAGAAAGACCACACTTTGTGATGAGAGATGCTTTTGAATTAGAACCTGAAGAAGCAGAAACTCCTGAAGAAGAAGAAGAAGAAATTGAAGTGATTGATGTGGAAGAGTATGTGTACAGAAATGCTCAACCTCATCATCCCTCTACTTCAGAGACAAAGCTCCAAATTTCAGACATTGCAGAGCTGGAAGTCATCTTCTCATCCACCATAAATGACACCCCTCCACAATCTCCAAAAGTCCAAGAAAAGGAACCAGAGACAACTCCATTGTCTGCTGAAGAAAATACCGTGGTTGTTGATGAACAGGCTCCTCCAACTGAACCTGATCAGAAGACAAGCATTGGTTCACCCAACCTCCAAGCTTTTTTGCTTCAGAGCCAGAGACATCAATCGAAGATCATTTCAGATATCTCTACTCTGAATTCAATCTTCATAACACCCAAGTGCTTCCTCTGAACCCAAGGATTAAGGAAAACATGCAAGATTATGAGAGAAGGTTCATCAAGGCAAAAACACAGCTTGTAGAGCAAGTCTATTCAGAGGAGATCATCATAGAAATAAATGATATCTCTGAAAAGAAGTTTGCCTACAACAAAATAACATACATGCATTTCGTTGTGATCAGAGCTGACAAGAAGGTTTATGAGTTCAATGACAATGATCTTGTAAATCTAAGTTCGTATGATCTGCCTCAACTTCATGCATGTTGTGTAACAAGATATGATCGAGGAAGATAATACAGAATGGATAAGTATGATGTCTACAGTGCCATAAACTCTCACATCAAGCTAAGAGCAAAATTGGACTTTCAGATAGCTCTGAATCTAGGAGAAGAAAAACTCAGAGTTACTAACCAATAGAAAAGATCCCTGATTTAGACAAGTACAAGATCGGATTAATAATTCCAGAACCTCTGGGATTCGTCTATAAAGTGAATCAAGTCAAGAAAATTTTCCTGGCTTCAGAGGTCGCTAAATACTCAGATGGGACTCTAATGGGTGTATTGAAGATTATTCATAGAAAGAAAGAACGACACAGAGCTGACCTATTGGCAAAGCTAGACTTGGAAATTCGCTCAATGATTAACTTCAGAGAGCTGATAATGAAGTTCCATAGGATATGCTCTGGTGAAAGTAATTAGTTCTTTATTTGTAACTTTTTTTTTGCTTTTGTTATCTTCTTTGTTTTGTATATTTCACCATTTGAAGAAGTAACATTTAAAGAGGATGACTTTCTCCTCTATGATTTCTAGATTAAATTTTCTTTCTCTGCTAGTTTTGCAAATTTTTATTTTCAATACTTAGGGGGAGATTGTTAGCCCCAATTCTAAATTGTAAAAGTATTGAAAATATTCTAAGTCCTATTTTAGAGGAACTCTAGAGATAGACTTCAAAAGACAAACCTGCCCAGAGTTAGAGAATTTCAGAAGAAGACATCATAGATGGCTTCATCAGAGGCACCTACATCAGAGCTCTGAAGACCCCCTCTCTGAAGAAAGCTAAAGTTACACAAGTTTTGACAGAAGAACAGATGACACATCATTAGTGATAAGATTTACTTTTTAGAGTAGGTCACTGTTCAAGCATGTCTTGAGCTTACCTTTTTAGGTAAGACAATTTTTATGTCAGAATTGTACATTGTACACTTTATGGTCCTATAAATAGGATCATCACTCCATTGACAAAGGTGTGCTTTTGATAGATCTTGTAACTGAATCATCTTTTAATATACTGAAAGTATTCAAGAGAAAGATCTTCTACGATTTATATATCTTATTATAAACTGTGATATTGAATATGCTTTGATATTAAAACTATATTGCTCCATTGTTCTTATTCTTATTAATTGTTTTATATCATTGTTATAAGATTAAATCTGGGATCCAACAATACTAAAAGTGTTTAGGACATTAATCGATCACAAAACAATTGAGACTTTGCACAAAACAACATCAAATTTGTGAAATTGATCCAATATACAGTCGACGGGGTGCGAGTTCATCTTTTTGATTAATTTCTTCGAATTAGGCTCTGATACCAATTGAAAGTCCAATCCAAGATTAACAATCATACACTGAATATGTAGAAATCATTTATTTGATTGATATAACTTCTATTACAATGATTTCTTGTGTCATAGATCTCACAGTGTCATATACCTATTTCTCTCTGTGCGTGTTCTTGATCTCTAGATTCTACTCTGACAATTACAAAGACATTCACTATTTATATGTGGTCAACATGACCTTACAAGCTAACTAAAGTCAAAGTCAAATACTTTGACTTACAAAGAATATTAACAAACAAAACCTTATACAATACAACTTTACACTTTGACCCCATATTTAATCTTGAATACAATCTTGACTTAACAGATATAACTGACATCGGGCATCAAGAACATTTAAACAGCTTCGACCGTTACACCAAGAATCAGCGACACATTTATGAAGATCAAAGACTATAAATACCAAAGACATACCTTCCATTTGGAGATCTGCTACTACAAGTTTACAAGTTATACAAAGAACAATCTAAAATACTCTCTCGCATTACACGACTGAAGATTTGTACACCCAATCGAAGAATTTTATACATGATTTACACTTGTTATTAGTTTCTCTACTAATATTTCGTATTTGTTGTGTGTAACATTGTAATACATAAGGACGTCGCCCCTGTTTGGGGATCATAGTGCTCGACGACTTCCATTTGTCGTCCGCGGTTTTTTCCTCGTTGAGGTTTTTCCGCGTCACCAAATCTCTTGTCTATTTATTTCTATTATTATCGCACGAATTATCATCTAGTTACTTTCTTTATTTGGATAAAGCTCCACACCGACCTTAAATCTTCCAAAGGATGATTTTTGGCATTAACAGTTTGGTGCCCACCGTGGGGCCCATCTAAAAAAATCCTCGATAACCGTGCGCCGAACTAACAATTTTCACGAGTGTCTTTTTCCTAAAGGATAATGGAAACTCCTCAAGGAACCCAAGAACAAATCATAGCCCAGATGAACATGGAGTTGACGGCTGCACGTGGTCGCATTGATGCCTTGTCGAATCAAAAACAGACAAGCTGCTGAAGAAATAGCGTCATTAAGAAATCAGAATGCTAGAAACGCAACGGGACCCTCAAACGGCCTTGGAGGCTTCAACATGCCTTGGTCGGTACCTCCACGCCCAAACTATCCAAGACCTCATTTCCCTGGCATACCTACTCAACCTATGCCAATGATGCCACCGCCGCTTCCACCATTATTTCACTTGACGACACCAATTCTCACGATGCCTCCAACATCGTCAATTCCCACAATGACGATGACAACCTTCCATTACAATGTAGATGCTTTCGACTCGACATAATGAAATGGTTTCCATAATTCTGGGCACGTCCCGACAGTAGCTCAAGGGAATAACCAAGACGATCCAGTCGCTCAACGATTGAAGATGTTGGAAGAACAGAACAAACGTGTACTGTCGCTGCTTGCCAAACTACCAGGAGCAGCCGTGCCAGTTGACGTCGAGCCTCACACTGGATTTCAAGTGTCGCCCTTTGTCGACTAGATAGCAAAGGTCGACGTCCTCAAGAAATACAGTATCCCAACATTCACACCAAAATAGTCTGGCATCACGGATCCGACCGAACACGTCGCTCAATATAAATAGTTGATGTGGACAATATCGATTCCACACCAATACCAAGAGGTGTGCATGTGTAAGAGTTTTGGGGAGACCCTCACGGGTGCAGCCCTCCAATGGTTGATTGGCCACAAACCAAAATCCATTGGTTCGCTCGCTGAATTGGTGAACCAATTCTCCCAACAATTCTCCAGTAGTCGCAAGATGGAGAAGCAGACTAGCGATTTATACTACATCGTGCAAAAGGCTGGAGAGTCCATCCGAAGTTAGTTCAATCACTTCAATGCAAAAATGATCAGTGTCCGTAATTGCGACATTAAGACCGCGATCGAAGCTTACAAACGTGGTCTAGATGAAGGTTCAGGTCTCTACACTGACTTGACAAAATACCCCCGAGAAAACTTTGAAGACGTACGAACGAGAACTTTGGACTATATGAGGGTCAAAGACGACACTGCTTTTCGTCGTAAGCACTCTAGTGACAAAAAATCGCTAAGTGTGAAGAAGCCAGATTTCAAGGCTAAGACACCAATCAAAACAGAGCCGTTGCGACAAATATTGAACGTCAGGTTTGATAGAAAGAAGACCACGACCACGATCAAGTTCCCTCAATACCCCAAGATCTCCTCTTATGGATTCAAAGGGACTTCCAAGGACTTGGTCGGGGCCTTAAGAAACATACAAGCGACCATATGTTGGCCGAAGAAAAGCGAGAAAGACGATGGCAAGAAAGATAAGACTAAATGGTGCGACTTTCACGGCAACCATGGTCATACGACAGATGATTGCATTGCCCTAAAAAAGGAACTCACTTGGCATGTATCGAAAGGCAACCTCAAAAAACTATTCGACTAACCAGTAGCGCTAGACAAAAAAGTTTGACCACCATCTCCTCTTCATGAGAAAGTCATGAATTGTGTTACGGGAGGATCCGACATCTATGGCCTGACTAACTCCACGGCAAAAAGGCATGCTAGTCAGGGGGCAAACAATCAACCAATTCCTTGATCCTCATGACCTAAAGAAGAATTGGAGCTAGAGTCGATGAAGATAACATTCGACAAAAATGACATGGGCGACTTACATCAAAAACATCACGACGGGTTAATTGTACAACTTAAGGTCGGCAATTGTTTGACCTGGAGGGTGTTGGTCGATGAAGGAAGTTCAGCGAATATAATATTTCTCGACACCGTCAAAGCCATGAGACTCGACAAGTCTGAGATCGTTCAACGTTCGACGACCTTGGTTGGTTTTAATGGAGATACGACAAGCACCTTTAGAGAGATCACTTTACCGATCTACACTAAGGGAATCAACAAGCAAACCAGATTTAGCGTCATCGATTGCCCGTCAGCATACAATATCATTCTCGGTCGACCGTGGATCCACGACATGAAGGCAGTCCCCTCGACGTACCACTAGACGATGAAATTTCCCACACCATGGGGAGTCCAGGAGATCAAGAGTGAACCAAAAGTTTCTCGAGATTGCTACAAGACGACGATGAAACCCAGAAAGCAATCCATCTAGCAATTACAGAACCAGGATACTCCCGATACCGTCAATGACTATCGTCTGAAGGAAGTTATCATGGACCAAAGCAAACTGAACCAAGTCATCTTCGTAGGTTCAACACTCAATCCTTCCATTAAAAAATAACTAATCTCTTTTTTGCAGGATCATGCTAATTGTTTCGCTTGGACGTACGAAGACATGGTCGGTATTGACCCCAAAGTCATTTCTCACAAGTTAAATGTGGATCCGTCAGTCAAACCAATTAAGCAGAAACGTCGAAAGTTCGCTCCCGAACGAAACAAGGTGATCAATGACGAAGTTGACAACCTCCTTAAAACCGGGAAGATTCGTGAAGTAAAGTACCCCGATTGGTTAGCCAATGTCGTGGTCGTACAAAAGAAAAACGACAAGTGGAGGGTGTGCATAGACTTTACAGATTTGAACAAGGCGTGTCCGAAGGATCCATTTCCTTTACCACATATCGACGCTCTAGTCTACGCGACTGCTGGACATGAACTCTTGACATTCATGGACGCATACTCAGGCTACAATCAAATACTTATGCACGTTGATGATCAAGAAAAGACAACCTTTATGACAGATAGAGGTATTTACTGTACAAGGTGATGCGTTTTGGTTTGAAAAATGCAGGTTCCACGTACCAGGGACTGGTCAACAATATGTTCAAGGATCAACTTGGAGATACCATGGAAGTGTACATTAACGACATGCTTGTCAAGTCGAGGCAAGCTATCGACCACGTCGAACATCTGCGACAATCGTTCTACATCCTCAGGAAATACCATATGAAGCTTAACCCTACGAAATGTTCTTTCGGGGTGAGCTCCGGGAAGTTTCTAGGGTACATGGTGACAAGACGAGGGGTCGAGGCTAACCCTGACCAAATAAAGGCCATAATCTAGTTTAAGTCGTCAAGAAATTTCAAAGAAGTTCAACGCCTGACTGGTCGTATGGTAGTCTTAAATAGGTTTATCTCACGATCGTCAGACAAATTCCACCTATTTTACAACGTTCTTCAAAAAAACAAAGGATTCCAGTGGACAGACGACCACGAGCATGCATTGCAGAAAGTAAAAGAATACATGGCGTCGTCTCCACTACTGTCAAAACCTCAAGACAATGAGGCCTTGAAACTTTACTTAGCCGTCAGCACTAACGTGATAAGTGCAGTCCTGGTAAGAGAGGACGAAAAACATCAACTGCCTATCTATTATGTAAGTAAATCTCTACTAGATGTCGAAACTAGGTACTCATCGATGGAAAAACTATTACTATCATTAGTTACAACTGCTAAAAAGCTGCGGCATTACTTCGAGTCCTATAATTGTTGTTACAAACTTTCCACTTAAGTCTGTTTTGAGAAAACCAGAACTGACAGTTCGATTGGCAAAATGGAGTATATATCTCAGCAGTTATGACATCGATTTCAAACCAAGGACAACGATCAAATCGCAAGTCCTAGCAGACTTCGTTGCTGACTTTAGTCCTAAACTAGAGAAAAAAGCGCAAGACGAAGCTTTTTCTGTGGAGACTTACGACGACAAACCCTAGACTCTACATGTCGTCAGATTGTCCAATGATAAAGGCACAGGACTGGGCGTTGTCTTAAAGTCTCCATAGGAGGGTAAGATGGTGTACTCCATACGATGCGAATTCAAAGCAACCAATAATGAAGCAAAATATGAAGCCCTGATCGTGGGCATTTGAATGGCATTCGACTTGGGGGAAAAAGGGTTGCATGTCAAAAGCGAATCCCTCCTCGTCGTGAACCAAATGAATGGCGAATTCGCGGCGAAGGACTCAAAGATGACGTCATATCTAAAGGTAGCCAAAGCAAAATCAAAAAATTTCAAGCCCTTCTCGATCAAACAAATCCCAATATATCACAATACTCATGTTGATGCCTTAGCCAATCTTGGTTCGACACTTAGCAAATCACTATTCGACACGATACCCATGATACATCTCACGACGTCATCTATCGATCACGATGACGTTGTCCAGATCGACAACAAAGAAGAAGATTGGTCGAGCGACATAATGAATTATTTAACGAACGACCAACTTTCTTAGGACAAAATGGAAGCTCGAAATATCAGATTCAAGGCATCTAGATATGTCATGATACAAGGCGGGCTCTATCAACGATCGTCTACTGGACTTAACCTACGATGTATCACAAGCATAACGCAAGTCCAGAACATCCTGTAGGAAATGCACGACGGTGAATGTGGCAACCATTCAGGCGGTCGTAGTCTAGCCAACCGAATATCACGACAAGGCTACTATTGGCCGACACTACGACAAGATGCCATCAGGTATGTGCAAAGCTGCGATGCATGTCAACAACATTCAGGTACGACGTATAAATCCTCTGAACCTTTACACTCGACGTTGATTCTTTAGCCCTTCATGAGATGGGGAATGGATATCGTCGGTAAGTTACCACCTGCCCCTGGGCAAAAGGTATTTTTACTTGTTCTTACAGATTATTTCTCTAAATGGATAGAGACAACCGCTTTTTCCCAAATCGGGGACAAATAGGTGATATCTTTTATCTAGACAAACATTATATGCAGGTTCAGAATACCATCCGAGATTGTCTGCGACAATGGATCCCAATTCATAAGCGAAAGAACTCAGCAACTTTGTGAGGATCGCAATATAAAACTCACAACGTCGATACCACGATACCCTTAGTCGAATGGACTTGCAGAATCAAGCAATAAGACCATTAAAATGTCGATCAAAAAGAGACTAAGGGCAGCAAAAGGAAAATGGGTCGAAGAACTTCCTTCGGTCCTATGGGAAAATCGTACGACTCCCCGTACGTCTACGAGACAAACTCCCTTTTTCCCTGGTCTATGGATGTGAGGTGGTTTTACCCGTCGAAGTCCAACTACCCACATTGAGGCATACCTCATTCGACCATAACCTAGTCGACCTAAGTTATGATCTCAACGCCCTTGAAGAAATAAGAGAATCAGCTTTGTTTCGAATGGCGTCTCAAAAGCAATTAGTCGAGTGACATTTCAACAAACACGTAGAGACCAAAGTCTTCCAAGAGGGCGATCACGTCTTACGTTGAGTATTTCAGAACACTCAAGAGCTGAACGCAGGTAAGCTTTCCATCAAATGGGAAGGGCCATATCGTATATCTAGAGTCGTAGGAAAAGGCGCCTACCGGCTCCAAACTCTCGACGACCAAGAAATCCCACATAATTGGAATGCAACACATCTCAAGAGGTTTTTTTTCTAAGTCCGTCATACTTTTTTCTTATGATTATTTTTCACGACCAGTACTAACTTAGGCATCGGAGGGTCGTTGGTTAAGCAACGACCAACTTCTGACATTGTTTCCTCGCAGGATCGGGCGACATAAGAATGCAAGTCTTTTACACGACTTAGTTTTGTAGAACTCAATTCTAAGTTTTTTAACTTAGAGAAATTTTATTATGGATTAAATGTCTGCGTCGCGTGAATCTTTGAACTACTTGGATTGCCTTAGTCGCAAGAATCCTTGGGTAAAATTATTTGAAATGCCTCAGTCGCAAGGTTATCTGTTATGTTGAATCACGAATATTTATGGATTGAATGTCTTATGTTTCAACTGTTTGTTCGTATGACTTTTAAGTTTGAAAAGTTCTAAGTATTTTATTAATTTATTATGCGATGTCATGAATGTTGTTGCATAATGTGTAAAAACATTTGACATAAGTAACATAGATAAAAACCATTTCTATTATAAACCAAAGTTAATGGTTACACGTGGAAGGCTCGACCACCAACGGTCGACCATAGAAAAGACAAAAAAGTTAAACAAAGACATAAAAACAAAATACTCAAGACGTAGGAGCATCTTCTGTTGGATGCGACGTTAAGACGTCACCCGACTGAACTTCGTCTACCTTGGCCTCCTCCTCGTCCACGACCACTTCGATGTCCCTCTCATCCTCGGAGTCCAGGTCCTTTTCGTTTCCGATCTCCGCTAGGTAGATCTTGAGGTCCTCTTCGACGTTGGCAAGGGGATTCTTCCCAGCCAGGTGGTGCCTCATGATGGCCGCCTTCGTCGTCCACTGAGTGAAAGCCTCGACGACCTTCAAATCCTCCTCCAACTCCTCGATCTTGGCCTTCTACTCGGCCTCCTTCTCTCTCATGCCCCTGATCTCTTTTTCATAAGCGACCAGGGACACTTGGGCCCACTCCAGCTTCTCTCGGGTCCCCTTCAGGATCTCGCATGACACGTGAAGACGTGTCTGCAGATCAGCCATCTGGCGACCGGAGACCTCAAAGACATTGTGGGCTTCTTGAAGCCTCACTGTCAGAGATTCCATCTGGGATTTGGCATCCCTCTCCCGAGCCAGAGTAGCTCGCTCCCTCTCTAATGTCGCTTTCTCTCTGTCGAGAGCAAGCGACACAGCTCAACGAATCCTCTCCATCTCCCTGTAGAGATCGAGAGAGGCTTGGAACGTCTACAAAAGAAAATACATGACGTTAGTATGCTATGTTAAATACAACAGTTAAACAAAAAAATATACAAGATAGGTAAGTGTCGACCATTACCATAAAGGCGAGTCCGGACACTTTGGACCCTACGTCATCGATCGTCATCACCTTGAACTTCTCCTTGAAGGCTAGGAGTTGGTATTTCCCCAGATGAGGAAATATCCTCGACCTATCGAGGACGTCATCCGCCATAAAGTCCGACAGCAACGTGAAGTTGATCGTCTGGACGTCGGTAGGTCCCTTCCCTTTGTCGGACGTAGGGATAGAACCGGAGGCCTGAGTCGCCTGCTCCTCCGGAGGTAGTTGTTCAACGTTCGACACCCCCAGAGGATTCACCATTGGAGGTGCAACGCTAATGGGGACCACATGAATTAGGTCGCCCATCTTCGCCTTCTCGTGAGTGGTGACGCTCGACACGTCACCACCCTTCGATGACGGTTCCTTCAGGACCGTCATCCTTGTTCTCTTGGGCACACTCGACCCAATAGTCGATAGTCCCTTTCTCTTCTCCTTGCCCTTCCGGGCCAACTCCAGTTGGGCCTTCCTCCGGTCGGCTGCAGTGGACATCTTCGCTTGAGAACCACCAGAAAACAAGGAAAACAACGATTAAACGCACGACAAACAAAGAAAAGCATGAAAGAATAAAGGAAATTAAGGGACGAGTACGCTACCTGCCATCTCCTCTCCCTCATCCTCTTTCTTTTCTTCCTCTTCTTTCTCTTCCTCCTCGACCTCTGAAGGCTCGACGATGGTCACTCCCTCGTCGTCGTCGTCTTCCGGTTGAAGAGGGGTATACGACCGCTCGACTAGGCTATACCCAAGGAAGTGGGTGATCTTGTACACCGAATCACTATCTGGCCGTACTTCATCGAACTTGATAGATGATATCAAAGACGAAAGAAAAAATGTTAGATATAAATTAATTACAGAAAACGCATGACAAGTTGATAAAAAGATCCTTACTCGATGTATTCCAGAATGTCTCAGGCACGTCACTATCTAGACCCAGTGACGATGTATGCACGAATACGTACCTTGTTTTCCACTAGCGGTCGTTAACCGCAGTGTTAAGCACCAAGGTGCGATCACCTCGATACTTAGAAAACAGGCTATAGCGGTGGAAACCGTCCACCTTCACTTGATATGCCGTGAGGAGGTCGTTCACGTCGAACGACGACCCCCAATCCCCTGTTAGTTGCCCGATAACCGAGACAACTCTCCAGAATTGAGGCATGAGTTGCCCCGGTGCGAGGTTAAACGTGTGTATGAACAACCTTGATAGTGGCGAGTAGGGCCACTTAAACCCTATCTTAAAGGGATACTCGTAGATCACGAAGTACCCCTCCGGACACATGTCCAGACGAATTTGACTAGGAGAATTTATGGCCACCGAAGAAGGAATGCCCACTAGTCTCCTAAGGTCATCCAGATCATCTTGATCTTGGATTGTATTCGCTGACTTGCTCGACATGGCTAACCCTGACAGATTTATCTTTAGCTCAGAAAGCCCTAGAATATCCCAATCTCTCCTAGGTTTCCTAGCCTAAGTCTTAAATCGCATGTAAAAGATTAAGGGAGGATCATACGTTATATAGTTTCTCTAAATCGGCCAGGGATCTCACAGGTTTTGGTAAGGATTCGCAAAGAAGAACAAATGAAACTCTCCCTAAAGAAACAGTGAAAACATAAAATGAAACATTCCCTGATTATCCCTATTTATACGTGAGGGTCAAGTCGAGTAAATCGCTCGATGGTCGACACGTGTCGATCGACTCTTCACAAGCATCGCCAGATCTTCGACACCTGTCACGCTTAAATGTCATGCGTGTTCCCCACGCCTCCATGACGTCACGCGTGTCAGTTAGACCATCATGGGTCTAGTTAGAAATGAACCGCTTCGGTTCCACCGCGACGAGAGCCTCTCCCCGAGTGACATGTGGCGACTGCCAAATTTTATAAACTTAAAATTTAAAATTCAAAATTTCCGCTTAAATTTTAAATTTTTGGGGTAAACTGTTTGGGTCAAAAATCCATGACCACGACAAATGACATTTAATGCACATTTCACACGACTAGTCTTGTATTAAGATAAGGTTCTGTCGACCAGACACATATGCAACACCTGTCAACACTTCCGTAGAAGTCGGTCGAGCGTCGCACGACCATCGAAAGAATAGTTTCGACCATGACTATACTAACGTATGACCCAACGTTCTTTTCTTGTTACTGACATCGGACATCAAGAACATTTAAACAGCTTCGACCGTTACACCAAGAATCAATGACACATTTATGAAGATCAAAGACTATAAATACCAAAGACATACATTCCATTTAGACATTTGCTACTACAAGTTTACAAGTTATACAAAGAACAATCGAGAATCCTCTCTCGCATTACACGACTAAAGTTTTGTACACCCAATCGAAGCATTTTATACACGATTTACACTTGTTATTAGTTTCTATACTAATATTTTGTATTTACCGTGTGCAACATTGTAATACATAAGGACATCTCCCCTGTTTAGCGATCATAGTGCTCAACGACTTCCATTTGTCATCCGCAGTTTTTTCCTCGTTGAGGTTTTTCCGCGTCACCAAATCTCTTGTCTCTGTATTTATATTATTATCGCACGAATTGTCGTCTGGTTACTTTCTTTAGTTGGATAAAGCTCCACACCGACCTTAAATCTTCCAAAGGATGATTTTTGGCATTAACAGTCGCGACCTCAAGATATTCTAAGGAAGGATTTGGATACCAAAGATTGGGGGAATCCGTGAGTTGCTCTTGGCGGAAGCTCACAAGTCCAAGTACTCCATACATCCCGGTAGGACCAAGATGTATAGATATCTGAATCTAAATTATTGGTGGCCGATAATGAAGCTCGATGTGGCCAACTATGTGGAAAGATACGTCACTTGTCTTTAAGTTAATGTGGAACATCAAAGACCTTATGGGAGTTTACAACCGCTAGCCATTCTCGAATGGAAGTGGGAACACATCACGATGGACTTCGTCACCAAGTTGCTAAGGACCCTGAGAGGTCATGACATTATTTGGGTAGTGGTGGATCGACTCACAAAGAGAGCACACTTTTTGGCGATGCGAGAGACGTTGCCGATGGACAAACTAGCCAAGCTCTATATTGATGAAGTGGTGTCGCATCATGGTGTTCCACTATCTATTGTTTCGGATCAGGATAGTCAATTCACTTCCAAGTTTTGGGACGGTCTACAAAAAGAAATGGGAACGAAGGTCCAGTTGAGCACGGCTTATCACCCTCAAACATATGGTCAAAGTGAGTGAACCATCCAAACTCTTGAGGACATGCTTCGGTCTTGTGTTATAGACTTTGGGGGAAATTGGGATTCGTGTTAGGTCCATGATCAAGATTGAATTGATTAATCAAAACATAACAAGGATAATTTGGGAGGAATCTATAGTTTTATTCACAATATTAAAACAAACTACAGAGAATTCACAGACTACTATACGGCTACATTTTGACAAATGAAAACTTACAAACAATTAACTAATAGACTCCTATATATACCCCTCACACCCTTGTGTACATTTTAGCCCAAACCCAAAGTACAAGGCCCAAACTACAAATACAAAGGATTACTTTACTAAACTTATAAATAGAACATTTATGTTCTAACATTCTCCCCCCTAAGTTTTGTAAAGTAATCATTGTCTTTCAGCTTCAGCTCCTCTCCCCTTGATTTCTTTAGAAAACTTAGTGTTGCATAAACTTCAAAACTCCTCTAGCTGCCCCTTGAAAGTAGCTCTTCTTCTTGATGTTTCAACTTTAATATCAGATCTGATGTAGACAATAACCTCGACTAAGTGCACATAAAGACAACTTTTGACTCTTGTAAACCCAACACGTTCGTTACGCCCACAAAAATGAAATGTGCGGATTATGGAATGACAACCAAAGTGCATCTTCAGTTTATAACATCTTATTTGTCTTTGAGCCACAAGTTGAATAAGAATTCAGCTTAAGAACTTATTCTGATCAGCTTGCAGGAGGAAGCATCCGGTAGCAAACACTACAATGCAAGGGTTAGAGGACAATTCCAAAAACTGTTCAACAACTTATGAAAGACGCTCATTTTCTAACTGCTTTCCAGAACACTGAACGAATAAACTCAGACCTCCTTTCTTCACAAATCATCTGGATGATTATAAGCACTCAGGATTCTGAATCACCACTACAACATCAGAACAATGATTGTAGTCGCTCACACTCCTGATTGATCAGGTCAGAAGAATGATTAAGAGCACTCAACGGTCTAACAATGATCGGTCATTAAGTTGTACTTTATTTTCTCGTTAATCACCCTCAATTAAAGCATAAAATGGTAAAACCGAACTATATTGATTCATTTTTATATTTTTATTGGTTCGGAACAATTTGGAGTGAAAAAGAACAAAAAGAGGATTTTTGACAGATTTGCGCGCCTGTGCCATTTTGTCCGTATCTTACTTTTCCGAACTCCGATTTAAGTGATTCAAGATGATCTGGAAACCTAAAACACATATCTACAATGTTCGTGTTTCGAGTTTTTGGAAATTTGGAGTCAATCTGGGCCGAATCTGAAGTTGAAGTTGGTAGTACAAAACTGGATAGAAAAGGAATAAAAGAAAATTGTTGCAGATACAAACCAAAAACGTAGTTGTGGTGCAGTGGTAAGGCCGTGGGTTTGTGTGCTGGTGGTTTCGAGTTCGAATCGCAGCAACTCTATTTTTATTTTTAAATAAAACACAGTTCGGCCCAAATCTATTTCTAAGCACAACTCGTGATTATAGCCCAATTAGGGTAAAAATTAGTATTATAAAAGGAAAGCGATTATAGCCCAATTAGGGTAAAAATTAGTATTATAAAAGGAAAGCATGGGATGAGAATGGGGGGCATCGAGAAGGCAGCCAAGGAGCAGCCTTTGGCTGCTACTTTTTTTTACAACTACTCATTAAATTTGATGGATGGGGAATGCTGATCAAAGATGGTTGATTTATTGGTTGAAGATTGCGATTCTTGGAGTTTTGTTGATGATGATTGAAGAGCCGAGTTGATGGTGTTATTGGAGACGCAAGAGAGGTTTGGGTTTTTTTTTCACATAATTCTTTTTTGTTTACAAATTATATTTGTTAATTTTAGTTTGGTATTAGAATAAGATTTAAGTTATTTGTTTTTTGATATCGTTGGCTTTGAATAGTGATTTAGTATTCATGTTATTGCAGTTTAGTTTTATTTTATGGTTTACATAGTAAAAGTACGGATTTTTCATTGCAAACGATATGTGACAGGTATTGTTTATTATGAATGATTTCGTATTCGCGTTATTTCATTAGTCATAAAGTTTTAATTTTTATTCGTTTAATAGTTTAATTTAACTCTCAATCCAAACCTTTTGAAGTAATGTTATTTGTAGTAAGTAGTTTTCGTTTTTAGTTAGATTATCTTTGAGCTTATAAGATCACATCGAGTAGCTAATCTTGGTGACACACGTGCATTCGTTTTAATACAAATTATTAGCTTAACCACTGACTCCCTGAGAAGAACGATATCCTACTTACCCTATTACTAGGTTTGAGTTAGGTTTATAAATTTAAACCTTGTTGTGCATTTAACGACGCGTGCATCAAACAACATAAAGAAGCACTCCAGACTGATGATTGCAGATACTCAGGCTGCTAATCCAATCTAATCAGAGACTAAATCCAAACATCCAGTATCTGAAAATCTTGACAAAGATGATCACTCGTGAAAATTTAGATCAGTTGCTAAGGATATGTGACCAACAGAAGATAGGAATGATGTCACATATGCATTACGCGAAAAATCTCGGGAACAGGGCAAACTTGTAGCAAAAATGGGTTCAGAACAGTCACTTTTCGCATAAAGATAAAAAAATTTCGCATAACCTTCACAATTCCCATATCACTATTCATTTAAGCACAATTCACATGAGGCTTAGCCGAAATCCTCACAATTCGCATAGGCCTATTGCGAATTCCTACTTTTTGCATATGCCTATGTGCGAATTCTTACTTCTCGCAAGATATTTCATGCGAATTCCTCGCAATTCGCATAAGGTAGGATGCGAGTTCTTAACATTTCGCACACGGCTACCTACGAATTCTTCACTTAGAATTTTCTCGATGCGAATTCTGCACATTTCGCATATCACTGTCATGCGAATTCTGTCATTAAAAAATATTTCATCTTCAAAGCTTTTCATCGTACGAATTCTTCAACATATTCATTATGCGAATTCTTTGATGCGAGTTCTTCTATGCGAGTTCTTCAAGAGTCATGCGAATTCTTTGGATATTGCGACCTATTTTCCAAAAAATCTTCAAATTCACCTACAAAACTTCGAATTTGAGTCTGACAATTTGAGAGCAGGTTCGAAACTAACAATGGAACACATTTGTTGTTGATGATCTTGTCTAAAAACAACTCTATAGCCCAAATCGATCTCAACACACTGAAGAAAAAGTTTCGAACAAAAATTCTCAAAAATCGATCCAATCAAACAGATTAATTGAAATTACAACTTGTAATTGATTTCATAAGATTCGACTTTATCCTCTGAATCAATTTGACATCAAAGATCATCCAAATTAGCATCAATTCATCAAAATTTGAAATTCACAGAAATATGAAAGTGCGACAGTGAACTGTTCTTAATCAATCAACTTGATCTCGATCGTTCGATGAAAAAAATTCTTCGTTAGGCTCTGATACCACTTGTTAGGTCCATGATCAAGATTGAATTGATTAATCAAAACATAACAAGGATAATTTGGGAGGAATCTGTAGTTTTATTCATAATATTAAAACAAACTACAGAGAATTCGCAGACTACTATATGGCTACATTTTGACAAATGAAAAGTTACAAACAATTAACTAACAGACTCCTATATATACCCCTCACACCCTTGTGTACATTTTAGCCCAAACCCAAAGTACAAGGCCCAAACTACAAATACAAAGGATTACTTTAGTGGAATTCGCCTACCATTCGAGCATTGGGATGGCATCATTCGAGGCACCAAATGGGCGGAAATGTAGGACACCGGTGTGTTGGCTCGAATCGGGAGAAAAGCAATTCGCCCGGTCGAAAATCGTTCAAGAGACGGCGGACAAGGTAAAAGACATCCGAGAGCGTTTGAAGGCGGCTCAAGACCGACAAAAAAGCTATGCGGACAAAAAGCGAAGACCGGTCGAGTTCCAAGTGGGAGAGCGAGTCATGCTGAAAGTATCTCCATGGACGGGAATCATCCAATTCGGAAAGCGTGGGAAGCTTAGTCCCCATTTCCTCGGACCCTTTACGATATTGGAGAAAATTGGACTCCAGGCCTAAAGATTGGACTTACCATCGGAAATGAATGGAATCCACCCTACATTTCATGTATGCTACCTTCGCAAGTGTTTGGCCGAAAAGTGTAATAACCTTAACGGAGATTAGGGTGAACAATGGGAGACGATGCATGGAAGAACCGGAGGCCATTTTGGAATCGAAGACAAAAAAGTTGCGACATAAAGAGGTGACCATGGTCAAAGTACAATGGAGGCACCACTGGGGTGCCAATCTGACGTGGGAATCAGAGGAGGACATGAAAAAAAAATACCCTAATTTGTTTGATTTGTCGTGATTTCGGGGACAAAATCCTTATTAGGTGGGGAGGATTGTAACACCCGAAAAATCAAGGTAAGTATTCACTCCTCGTAATTTAAATAATGTATTAAATTCGGTAACGTGGAATCCATTAGAGTGTAAAATTTATATTTGGAATTAGATTAGACTATATTGTATCGGGATGTCTAACCATGCGACCAATGACGAAATCAGATCAAAAGTTTCGGGCCTCGGGGGTACGGTGCAACAGTGCCTCGCGACAGAGCCCATGGGCACAGTCGCTGGTCACAATCACTGACCATGTACCGTAACCCGGGAGAGTGGCGCGACATTGAGACCGCGATAGTGACACGGGCACAATCGCCTGGTTTGTACCATAAGGCTTGGGAAGGCCGCGACATTGACCGGCGAAAGGTCGCCCACGGGAACAGGTCACTTAAATACTTCCTTTTACCGATTTTCAGCTCATTTTTCCTTACAACACAAACCCTAAACGATATTTCAAGTGAGGAGGCGATTTCTTCCTCACCAAACCCTCTTAATTCATTAAATTCACCCTAGATCTTCCATTAGAAACTTTATTACACTTGGGAGGTCATTTATTGAAGCATTCCAATTAGGGAGCAAGTTCTACCTTCTTCACCATCCACGCTAGGGGTCTTCTTAGTTTCTAAGGTTTTCTATAAAACCTAGTTTGTGAGTTTTCTTCTAAATATTTTGAATGAGATACACTTCTTAACATGTTACTAGTTATTACTTCATGCCTCTTTACCTATGCTAATCACCTGATAAGTTTGATTTTATTTCTATATTTGGTAAGTGTTGGAGTTTTGGTCATAAACTGTTATGTGCGTTTGATGAGGTTATTTGTTGGTAAGAGTTGGGATATGGTTATGTGATAATATATGATGAAGGGATATGACATGTAAACTTACATGATTTGGAGCTTTGGACCTAAAATGGGATTGGAGTTATTCGGGATCTTATACATGTATTTTACTTGATATGGAATGTGTATAATGATGGATGTTATGTATATTGGATGAACCACGAGTAGGCACTAAGAGGATGTAGTCTTGGGGTGCCACATTTACGGTATGTGCCTACATCTCCGCCCTTGAAGATAGTCTTCAAATGTGTCGGGCCTTCGGGATGTTGCTCATGAGAGTGAACATCAAGGTACATCGACTCTTGAGGTGAAACTCGTTGGTGCTTTGGGTCTCCCCCATTGATTCCTTTATTATTCTTATTGTTTATAAACTCTAAATGAATATGCCATGCTATTGTACAACTCAATAGGCTCGTTTGGCCTAACACTTGATTGGTGTGATGTGTATCTCAGGTTCTAGCGGCGCGACCACCAAGAAGGTTTAATAGATCTTAGATGTGAGATTGGGAGCACTTTTAGGACACTAAACATAGACGATGCATATTTTGGAAATTGGATGACAACCTAATATAATCTCTTTTCTAGATAGGAATTAGATTAAAGGGTTGTTATCCCTCATTACATTATTATTACATATTTGTAATCATAACAGGCGGTTATTGTTTCCCTTTTTGGGAAGGCTCGTGCCTTGGCATCACTTATATACCAAAATTTCTATTTTCCGGAAATTTTTGTTGTCCCAATTTTTGGGGTGTTACAATTTGCATAACTGAGAGCAAGAATAAAAGAGACAAAGGATTGTAGGATGTGAAGTGTTGAGTTGTGAATACCAACACAACATTTGCATCTCACTATTGATATTATGTGAATATAGATAAAAATTACAAATCGAGAAATAGATTGAAACTCAACTTGCAAGCAAATTGAATATGATGGAAGTTCTAATAGGATAACAAACATGTAAACAAAACCAAAAGAATATATAACACCATCAGACAGAAAGTTTAGTTATTATATAATACCCTTAATTTCGCAAATAAAAGATGTTACATCATTCATACTCCAAGAATAAAATATCTCTAATAAAATAAGGAAATAAACTCCAAACCACAGCGGAACTACTTTCAAACAATGCAACTTCTACTACTTTAGTTCGTCAATACCGAACTAGAAAAAAAAACTAAATAAAACTAAAGGTTCCCAACAATAAATAAAGTACTTAAAAGAACAATTAAACTTTTAAGTTGATCCCTTGCCTTTGTCCACACCTGAACCTCCCGCTCCTGAGATGTATACTAATAGTCAGCTAAAAAGATCAACGTGATTATGCTTTTCGTGCATGGAATCACACATAATCAAGCAAATAAATATTTAAGCATCAGTAAAATAAAATATCATGCATTTATTTGCCAACATATTGACACCAAGAAAATATCCTAACTGGTCTTAGTATGGTAGGGATTACCTCCTTGTAATCTCCTTTGTTTAGCTCTGGTGGGCGCGACCCAAATCTGGCCGTTCTCCTTCACGGGACTAAGCCCGTTTGTTTTTACCGGCAAACCGGTTGTAATCCCGACGCACACTAAAACTCGTTTCATAGACCAACAAAATTAAATAAATAACATAGCATGCGAGTAACTTTAAAAATAGTAAAATAATCGCATGCAAATCACCAAAACACCAACACTTCATACATGTCATGGCAACAGACAATAACATGTAAATATCTCCAAATGTAACAAACATATCAATAATATTTTTCACCCATTGAAGCATGCTCCAAAATAATGTATAAGATACATATGCATACATCCCAGGGTAAAACACATGAAAACTCACCTGATTGCGTAGATTGGTTAGATTTAGCTTCTGACCCACGACCTACAAATTACAAATCACATTCCATTAACGACCCAACTCACCAAATGTCAACTACAGTCAATTACGGCTTAGCTCCCAAGCCTATAAGTTTACCTCCGTTTTATAATTGTAGACTTGATCCTTTATATTGTAATTCCCCACTCCCAAATTTAAGTGGTCATATAATAATAAATAACCCAACACATCAGACAAGTTATTACTTCAAGCAATTTATTAGATGATATAGTTATAATACCTCCAAAAGTTGAATAATATATAAATAAATAAAAATTATATATATATATATATATATATATATATATATATATATATAACAGTTGATGGGAGGCTTGAGCTCAATCTGTCTCTTTCAACACATACATCCAGAGTAATATATATATATATATATATATATATATGTTTATTTAAAATCTTTCCCAACCAAAATCCATACCTCACTTTATTTGGTTTCTCCACAAATATACAGAGCTTTACGCATACTTATATATTTCTTACATATGCATGCATATATCACTATATTTTTTTTCACCTGCATACATATATATCTATATATTTATATACACATATTTGTATGCATGCTTTCCAGCCTCAACGAAGCCTTCATTATAACCCGCTTTCAAAACCCTTTTTTTCATGCACCAACTGTACACAGCCTTCCACGGTTGCATGTGTTTCGGTTTCTATCGACGACATCAAACTCACATTTGTTTACGTTTTCTTTTCTTTTTTTTCGATTTTGACTCCAAGGCTTTTAATCACCATTAAAACCATACATAACATATGCGATAACTCGTATCGTAAGCACGATTAAACACCGCCAATACGTGAACTCCTACCCAACCATTATTCCTAATATCCAGAACCAAGACACATACTCAAAGTTGACTTTAATCAATTATTCGAACTCGTACATGAAATTATTCACTCTATGGATTAAAAGTAACTGTGTGTCCCACAATAACTGCAAATCAAGATGACAACAATTGATTTCAAACAATTTCGATTTCAATTTCACAATTTTGATTACATAGAGAACTCTCACAATTTCTCTCTCTAAATCACGCTAAATACATCTAGCCTAATGAGTCTACGAACGAAAACACTTATAAACCTAAACACTTACAAAACAGAAAAACTCACAACACTAACTTTGACTTTTCTTTATTACAAATGACTTTGACTTTCTGCATGAGAGTTTGACTTGAGCTCTCTGACTTGACTTTTATCTTTAGCTTGAACTTCAGCCTTCATGATCTTGTATCCAACATATTTTGTGCACTAACAATCTCCCCCTTTGGATTCAAGACCATCTTCCAAAAAGATTTGCAATACAATCTCCCACTTTAGCACAAATTTATACAATCTTCTCCTTTGTAGATTTCTTTCACAAATTTAATCTTCAGAATAAGCATTGAAGGACAATCTCCCTCTTTGAATAAACAGTCTTCAAAAATTTTGTAATCTCCCCAAAGTCTTTGAACAACATTTTTTTAAATAAGCTTTAACAATCTCTCCAAAAGGTTGTAGAAGCCTCTTTCAGACCTCAGAAAGAAATTATCTTCAGACTTAGCTCAATTTGCTTTAGCAAATCATCTTCAAAGAGAATTTCAGTAAACTTCAGCGAACTTTTTGAATTCTTTGAACTTTCTCATTAAAATTTGTACAATTTCCACATAATTTGCATTCTTTGAAAAAACTTGCAATAATCTTTCTTTAAGTCATCTTTCTTGAAATAAAATTCTCCATTTCTTGATTCTCTCCCCATAGCTTTTACAAACTCTTCTTCATCCAACATTTCTTGAAAATAACTTCTCCCCCTTTTTGATGATGTAGCATAGAAATCATCAAAACTTCACCAAGAAATGTCATTAACCTTTTATGACCATTGATCTGTATCACAAGAGCCTCTGATCATCCGTCAAGTCATAAGATATTCATCCGAATCTTTTCATATTCAGACAAATAGGAATGTAACACCTGAATCAACAAATGAATCAGTTAAGAATGTCTGTTAGTAGCACAAAGCCACTGTGTGTAACAAATACACATTGGAAAGGAGATTTTTTGATGTTCACTCCCCCAGGTCTTCCATTCAATCATCGAATAACACAAGGTTAAAGTATGAACGTTTAGACAGAAAAACGAATTCTCTGTGTGTTTGTGCTTGTGTATGAAAGAATTAAGCATGATGATTCCTTTTGAATAATCAACTCAAAATGTGTAAACCATTGAGACAACAACAGTAAAACACGGACTCAATTGTGCATGATCGAAGTACGAAGGTGGGGAATCTTTTTCAATATCCAAATTTTTCAAATAAAAATCAGATAGATTATGTGTTGCATCCCCATGAAAAATTGAAACATCTTCTTTTTAAGAAAAAGATGAGTAACTGGTGGGGTTTAAACAAGAGTTGGAATGGGCTAGTTGCCTGTTTCAATGATGTTCACGAAGAATTGTGAAACAACAGTAATGTGGCTGCCCGACTCAGAAAAAGTTGGTGCAGAGTTTGATATTCTTTTACTATGATCTCTCACCCTCTTTCTTTTTAACATTGAAGCTCAATTCTAACCAAACTCTCTTTTCATTTTACCTCATCACACATACCCACACTCAGATATTTTGACTCCTCGCCTCTCGATCACTCAAGGATAACTTCTTGGGTAGGAAACACTGGTTAACGTGAATCCATAGAAGTTCTGTTAAGTCCTCACACAATGAACCCATGTTGTCCTATAAGCAAAGTGTTACTCAAATGGTTTAACTTTGACAGTTAAAGCACAATATGAAATACATGTCAGATATATGTATGCTCATGAAGATAATCATGAAGATTTGAGCATGTTAATCATGGAAGATATTTCAAAACAAGTATATTGAATAAATGAAATGAATACAAGAAACTTGTTTGAAAATTTGACATTGTATGATAAGATCAAATATGAATGATTTATCAATCAAGGCTTAGGTTATGAAAAACTGGAATTTTTCCATACGAATCAAATATAGACAAGTCTCGAAAGAACGTTTTGAATGAAGTTGTGCTCAAATATCAATGAATTTCAAACGGGGTGTATCACCATCGAAAAATTGGTTAATTTGAGACATGGTGATAACATAAACAACAAAATACTAAACCGGTGTGTGTGAATACTTGAAAGTATATGGAAAAGATAATACACAAGTATTTATCTTTGAAAACACACGGTTTGTGTAACAATTCAACTCATGAAAAATGAAAACATTTAAAATCACACTTCTTAATTCATGAAATCTGTTTAAGAATCGGAAGTGGTTTGAACGTTTAAGAACATGTTTTCATATCTGAAAGTCGTCCTTCTTTCAGACATGTATGAGATTAAGTTTAAAATGAATCTTACGCTCAGTTTAAATATCATAAAGTCAGCTCAAAAGTCATGATTGATATGATCATGTAAGCTCCCCCTCAAAATCTGCATTTAGTCAAAAGTCGTCAAAGCACAAAGTCTTATTCACAAAAATTTATTGAAAAATAAAACATTTTAAGAACGAGTTCTCATAGAATGTAATTAGAAGTCATTTACTCCCCCTGAAATATTACATTCACAATATTTAACAACGGGAAAAGTATGTACTCCCCCTTGAAGGTTGATCATCTCATTTATGCATCGAAGTACAATCTCATTCATGCATCGGGGTATTATCTCTTTTGATCATTGAAGAACGAGTCCTAAACTGTTGTTTTAGAAGTCAAACTCTCTTTATCATTGAAGTGCGGGTCTTGAACTGTATTATTCAAGAGCCATGGTTCCTTTACTCCACCTTGACTTGAGGTGCCTGCAACACAGAAGGATCTTTTGGCTTTGGTACCCATTGGTATTTGGGTCCATGTTTGTTAGTTGTAGTTTTGTTAGGAGTAATAGAATAAGAACCATACCAGTAATGATCATAAGTTTTATGAACATAATCATTTGCACGACAGTAATAACAATAACTCTTCTTATGAGCTAACCAGAGTAATTGATTTCTCGAATAAACATGACTAGGTTTACCTTTTCGCACATTGTTCTTCTTGGCATGTGATGTATGCACAAATGATTTCTTAACATTCTTCACATCATTCTTCTCATCAGAAGATGGTTTGACCTTCCATATCAACTTCTCTTCTCCATACCTTCTTCTTCTGTATGTACCTGAACCATCCACATTTCTATCATAGAAAATGTTAGTAGTACGAATCTGATCATATGAATTAACTGAACTATTTGTAGAAACAGTTTTATAATGTGAACTTAACGTTGTCTCATCTCTAGGGGTTTGAAGAATGAAATCTAGAGTCTTTTGCTCAGTCACAACCACCTTAGAGACAACTTCTTCAAGCTCTTTTATCTTGGAAGATAAATTGTTCCTTTCTGTCGTGAGTAGATCAATTTTCTTCAGGAATTCAGACTTCGTATTTTGCTCTTTCATGGCACTTGTTGATAGATCAGATAATGGCTGTGTAAGCTTCCTAATCTCTGACTCAAAAATCTTTCTTTCTTCTTCAAAATCCTTCTCAACAATCTTTCTCTGACCATATATTTCTTTGAAGATTCCAACATTTTTCTGTTCAATTACCTTCTTCTCTTTTGCAAATTTATCTCTTTCAATGATGATTACTTTCTCATAATCAGTCACTTGTTGAGAAAGTTTTGCACATTTAAGTTTGATAGCTTTCTTCTCTTCAAATGTTTTTCTTGAAAATTCAGAGAATTTCTTTGCAAACATTTGCTTTTCACTTTCAAAACCTTTCTTCTCTTTTTCAAATACATCTCTATCTTTGGAAATCTTCTGTTCCAATTCTGAAATTTGCTTTTTCAGCTCTGCATTAGCACTTTCTAAACTCTTTTCTGTCTCCTCATTCTTCTTACAATCTATGATTTTCTCCATCTCTTAAATCTTCTTTATTAACTCAGAATTCTCAGTCTTCAATTTCTCAAATTCCAACCATTTATCTTCTTTCAAAGCTTGAAGAATTTCTCTTTTAAGTTGAGTTATATGTTCTTTATATCCAACAAAGAATTCTGAATATTTCCCCAAACCAGTTGCGCCTTTTTCAGTAAAGTTATATGAGCATGCATCCATTCTTAAAGACTATTGAAAATGGCAACTCGATCATTTTCGGTCTTCTTATAGTAATCAATCTGATTCATCTTTCCAGCCAAAGATTGGTAATAGCTTTCACACTTTTGTACAATCTTTTCTTCAAGAGAGACAATCTTGGCCTTGAGTTTAGTAATCTCTTCTTTTGATGTCATTGTTACCTGAAAATACTTGCACAAATGATCGTTAACAAAAATTCAGAAATTTTGATCACAATCAGAAATTTGTTCCCCTACGCAGACTTAGCATGGGGGTCCCGCTACTCGGTTAGCGGGTGGGGTCAAGGGGCAACGCCCTTGTGGGGTTGAGGAGCAGCGCCCCTAGAGAAAAAAATTTGGCTTTGACTTTTTGCATGAGAGTTTGACTTGAGCTCTCTGACTTGACTTTTATCTTCAACTTGAACTTCAGCCTTAATGATCTTGTATCCAACATATTTTGTGCACTAGCAGTAACGTTAAATCGAAAAGTACGAGAATTTCTTACCTTAACGAACTGAAGTCGAATCCTAATTCTGAGCATCGTCTTCTTCTCGCTTCTCGATCTCCACTGCTCTTTTCCAAAGTTCCGTCTCTCCAACTTTCACATTCTTTTTGAAAACCATAAAACCAATAAATAAGGAGGAGTTAACCCTCTCCTCTCATCTCTACATCCACGTCGCCCTCATTCGCAAGAAATAGAAGTCGCCTACTTTCTCTCGGATTCCCCCAAGGTGGTTAGCAAGATAAGCATTACATTATATATATATATATATATATATATATATATATATATATTATAACTCCAACAACTTTTGGTGAAACTCCAATAACCCCACTCCCCATTTTTTATTTCTTAATAATGCTATTATTATTATATTTTTTTATACACCATAAATCCCACCATAATGTCACAAAAAAGGGGCATTACAACTCTTCCCTCCTTTAATAAATTTCGTCCTCATAATTAATCTTGACTAAACAGTTGGGGATATTTAGCCCTCATCTCCTCTTCTGGTTCCCACGTCATTTCTGAACCCTTGTGAAACCTCCATTCTACTAACACTAGAGGTATACTTTTATTCCTTAGTCTTTTCGTTTTCTAATCCAAGACTTGAACTGGCTCCTCTGTATAGACCAACTTATCGTTATGTTCCACCTCGCTTAATCTCGCCATAGTTGATTCATCCGCTAGACATTTTCTCAAATTTGACACGTGAAAAGTGTCATGAATACCCCTTAGCTCATCTGGAAGCTTTAATCGGTATGCCACTGCCCCTACAATTGCTAGAACCTCAAATGGTCCAACGTACCTTGAACTTAGATTCCCCCCTTTTCTAAATCTTACGATCCCTTTCCAACGTGATATCTTCAGCATCACTTTATCACCTACTTGAAATTCCAAAGGTCGATGTCGTTTATCCACATAGCTCTTCTGTCTATCCTTTGCGATCTTTAACCTGTCCCGAATTTGAACTATCTTATCTGAAGTCTGTTGAACCAATTCTGGTCCAACCAACTGCCTCTCCCCAACGTTAGCCCAACATATAGGTGTTCTGCATTTTCGGCCGTATAATGCCTCAAAAGGTGCCGCCTTAATGCTCGAGTGGTAACTATTATTGTACGCAAACTTCACTAATGCAAGGTGATTATCACAACTCCCACCAAAATCGAGCGTACAAGCCCTCAACATATCTTCTAGAGTTTCTATCATCCTCTCACTTTGACCGTCAGTTTGAGGATGATAAGTCATACTTAGATTCAGTCGGGTACCCATCTCTTGTTGAAAACTAGTCTAGAAACTTGACGTGAATCTCGCATCTCTATCAAAGATAATTTATAACGGCACCCCATGCCTCGATACAATATCATTTACGTAGATTTGTGCCAACCTCTCCAGCGTATATTTTTTCCAAAATCGGCAGAAAGTGAGTAGACTTCGTAAGTCGGTCCACAATCACCCATATTGCATCATGTCCCTTAACTGTTTTTGGTAACTTAGTAACAAAGTCCATGGTTATCATCTCTCACTTCCATACTAGGATTTCCATTTGTTGTAGAAGTACTGACGGTCTTTGATGTTATGTCTTTACTTGTAAGCATGTCAAGCATTTTTCTACGTATTTTGCTACCGCCTTTTTCATACCCGACCTTCAATAACGTTGTTTCAAGTTCTTATACATCTTGTCTCCGCCAGGGTGCATGGTGTATTTGGACTTGTGCGCTTCATCCAACACCATGTCCCTTAGATCACCTTTATTAGGAATCCAAACTCGGTTCCTAAACCTATACACACCGTCTGACCCCACCGTTAACAACTTGACCAATCCAACTAATCTCTCCTTCTTAATGTTCTCATCTAACAAAGATTCTGTCTGAACATCTCGTATCCTATCAATAAATTCTACCTGGACATTCATCCACATGGCACGAACTTTAATCGATTCGGTTCTCTCCTTTCTACTCAGTGCATCGGCGACCACATTTGCCCTCCCTGGGTGGTAGTAGATTTCACAATCATAATCATTTAACAGTTCCATCCACCTCCTTTGCCTCATGTTCAAGTCTTTCTGATCAAAGAGATATTTCAAGCTCTTATAATCAGTGTAGATCAGGCACTTTATACCATACAGGTAGTGCCTCCAAATTTTCAACGCAAATACCCCTACAGCTAACTTCACATCTTGCGTTGGATACATCTTTTCATACTCTTTTAGTTGGTGTGATGCATAGGCAATAACCTTGCCTCTTTGCATCAGCACATAACCTAATCCCATTTTAGAGGCATCGCTGTAAACAACAAAATCTTCAGTTCCTTCAAGTAAGGACAACACCAGTACACTACTCAATCCCTCCTTAAGTTTCTGGAATGCCTCTTCTTGTTTTTATCCCCAATCAAACTTGACCGATTTTCTAGTCAAAATCGTTAGTGGCGTCGCTATCTTCGAAAAATCCTGAATGAATCTCTTGTTATAGCCTGCTAAACCCAGAAAACTTTAAACCTCCGATGCTGACTTTGGTGGTTCCCAATCCATCATCGCCTCAATCTTGGCCGGATCCACCTTAATCCCGTATGCGTTGACCACATGACCAAGAAATTGAACCTCTCGCAGCCAGAATTCACATTTTGAGAATTTGGCATATAGTGTTTCTCATTTGCTAACAATTCGAGAACCGTTCTCAGATGTTGCTCCTGTTCCTCTTTGCTCTTCGAATAAATAAGGATGTCATCGAGGAAGACTATGACAAACTTATCCAGATAGGGTCCACAAACCCAATTCATCATATCTATGAAAGAAGCTGGTGCATTCGTCAATCCAAAAGGCATTACCAGGAACTCTTAGTGCCCATAGCGAGTCTTAAACGCTATCTTTGGTATATCCTCTTCTCGAACCTTGAGTTGGTGATAACAGATCTCAAGTCAATCTTTGAGAAATGACTAGCTTCCTGAAGTTGATCGAAAAAATCATATATCCTTGGCAATAGATATATGTTCTTGATCGTGATCTTGTTTAGTTCACGGTAGTCGATGCCAAGGTTCTAAATGGCGTGAGGCATGGCGTGGCGGCGAGGCCAAGCCTTAGGAGCCACGGCAAAGCCACGGCGTTTTTAAGGCGTGACTTATGGCATCAAATTTCTAATTCATATATAATATTATATATAAAAACGTATGTTTTGTAGTGTTACTCAATGAGTCAATAGTAATAAGCAAGTTAAATTAGGTTATATATTAAAAACTTGCAAATAAAACATTAAAAACGTAAAGAAAAATCAAATATCTCATTACGATAATTGCGCATTAGGTTATGGCGTGCCATGGGCTTAACGTGGCGTGACACACAAGCCTTGGTGCCATGGCGCGCCATGGCGGCTGTGCGGCGAGTTTTTTAGAACATTGGTCGATGCACATTCTCATCGTGTCATCCTTCTTCTTAACAAACAATATTGGCGCTCCCCCATGGTGACGAACTCAGCCTTATAAATCCCTTAACTAGCAGCTCCTGAAGTTGCTTCATTAATTCCTGCATTTCCGTTGGGGCCAACCGATAAGGTGCCTTTGCGATCGGCACCACACCCGGTACTAAATCAATCTGTAACTCAACCTAACATTCCGGTGGTAATCTCGGCAAGTCATCTGGGAACACTTTTGGGTACTCGTTCACTACTGGTACATCTGGCACCATCTTTTTCTCCAATTCGGCGTTAACTGTGTAAGCCAAGTAAGCTACACATCCTTTCCGAAGACATTTGCTCGCCTTCAATGCTGAGATCAACCCAACAACATTTTTCTTTCGCTCCCCATACACGTGAATGATTTCTCCTTCCGGGGTTTGAATGTTGACCATCTTCTCATTGCATATGATCTGGGCATGATTTTCGGACAACCAATCCATCCCCAAGACTACATCAAACCCTCCTAAGCACATTGGCATAACAGGCAGTTCCTTACCATCTATACATATTGTGCAACCATCAATTACTTCATCAACCTTAATCTGTCCTCCATCGGCGGTTTCTACATTGTAAATATTTTCTTAGACTACAGGAATCCTTATTCAGATAGTGACGAAATGCAACAGACACGAAACTACCATTTGCACCCGAATCAAACAATACATGAGCATAGACGTTGTTGATAGGAAACATACCTGATACCATGTCAGGAGTCTCCCGAGCTTGCTCCAAAGATAGTATAGGCTCTTCCACGTCCCTTGGGTAGTTCTTTCTTCTCGTCTGAACCTTTGCCGAACCCATCACCCACTGTCTTTGAGTTGCTCACTGGACCTTTTGAAATTTGTGACATTGGAAACTTAGATGTCTCGTTGCCCCACAACTGTAACAAGATTTGGATTCTGGACATTCCCACATCATATGCCCAGGCTTTCCAGACCTGTAGCATGATAAGCTTGCAGCTCTGCACTCTCCTCTATGCCTCCGACTGCATTTGTTGCACCGGGGAATAATGATTTCCTCTCCACGGGTCTTAACTGGTTCCGAAGTAGTTTTTGGCTTCTTCACCAACTTACTCGGCCCCTCCCATTTCCTCTTACCATATTTCTTTTCCCCAAACGCCTTTGTATTATTCTCCTCAGCCACCGTTGCCATCTCTACTGCCTGAACGAAAGTTGACGGGGAAGTCATGTCCACATATTGTTTGATCTCCACTCTCAGCCCATCCATAAAGCGGTCAATCTTCCTCTGCTCGGTTGCCACCTGGTAGCTGGAAAACCTTGATTTTTCTAGAAACTCGTTGACATATTCTTGAACTGACAACGACCCTTGCTCTAGCCTAATGAACTCAGACTCCAATTTCTTCACTTTAGACTTGGTACAATACTTGTCCATAAGTAACCTTTTCATCTTCTCCCAGGTCATGGTGGCCATACCCTCTTCACCGATGATTACACACTCGACCTCCCACCAATGAAGTGCCGAGTCGACAAGAGTTGTTGATGCATATATCACCTTCTGCTCTTCAGCGCATTTGAAAATATTGAAACAACTTTGCATCTTCGTAATCTAGTTCATCAAGGCAACCGGACCCTCGTCTCCCTTGAATTCTTTAGGATGGGTGCTGCTAAAAGTCTTATAGCTACATCCTTTCTCTTTAGGTGGCAGAGTCACCACCACTTCGTCTTCTTTTTCACCTGTTTCTTCTCCTCTTGCTTGTGTCGGTTCTCCAACATTGCATCAAGCATAGCCGGCAACGTGTTCTGAAGGACCTGGATTATTATTTCAATCAACACCTCCTCAGTAAATGGATTCTCACCCCGGCCAGTAGCTTTGGGCCTTATGTTGACTCTACCTGCGGTGGAACTGGCTTGAGCAGACGGAGCTGCACCCAAGCTGGTGGTGCGCCCTCGGCCCCGGCCTCGACCTTGTCTTGTGGGCGATACCCCGGCATTAACGTCCTCTCCACTCGGGGTTGAAGTCCTTACTGAGCTTCGAGACACCATTTTGTCATGACAAAACATCGTCATTCTCCATGAACGACTTATCACCACCCCACATCATTCAACATACATTTATTTCCAAAATAATAATAGTAGTAATAATAATAATGCACCAATTATAAAAAAAAACTAGCACTTCATTTAATCATAGAAAGAGAGAGAGAGTCTTTACATAATCAAATAAAACCTAATAATGTATCTCCAAATAAAACTCCAAATAATAAAGCAATCTTAACACACACAAAGAAATTAACCTAACATCTGAACTGAACGAAATATCTCTCCTTAGATAATCCTACCCCCCCCCCCCTTTCAAAGTGGGTAGTTGGTGTCTCTTAACCATTGCTCATAACCCTTGGATGGACGGGATCGCCAAAGAACGGATCTCCTCGGCCCCTTCTAATAGCATTGAGCCCAAGCAGATATGTACTTACGTGCCACCCCTGAATACTCCTGAATTGCCCCTCGAAAGTATCGGACACGATCCCTCACTCGGATCCATCAGGTCCTAATGGTGATCCTACGCTCTTTCTCTAAAGCCACCTTATCCCATTCCAGGGTAGAAATCTTGTCTATCAGGCCACCATTCTCAGCTTGCAAAAAGTTCAACGTCTTTTCGTCTCTAAGATATGCTTTTTGCAAACGCTCTAAATCCTCTTGTAACTTAGCATTCTTCTTTTCCAGCTCTGTGTTCTCTCATTTTAGTGCTTCCAACTACTCCTCGATATCCTCGGGGCTAGGCGTATAATCCTCTGAACGATCGTACGAGCTATTTCTCTCGGCCACTGGTTGAGATGGCGCCTCCTGGATAGAAACCGACGCACCTGGGCTATGGCGACTTACACTGATCGAGTTAGCATGACTATCCACTGACCCTCCTCTCGGACCTAGTCCTCTCGGCGGACCACGACCTCCACGTCCACGTCCACGCCTCCAGACCCTATGCAATGCCCTAACACCCATCACCATTTTCCTACAAAACCGCAAGGAAACACTTTGTCAAATACCAATATAATATCAAACTTAATACGAAACAATGTCATAACACAACCAACCATAAAATATTTCCTTCTACTTCCACCAATCTATCTAGTTTAAGCTTAGGCCATGATCACAACCTAATTCTCTTAAACCACTATTCTGATACCAACTTATAACACCCTTAATTTCACAAATAAAAGATGTTACATCATTCATACTCCAAGAATAAAATATCTCTAATAAAATAAGGAAATAAATTCCAAACCACAACAGAAATACTTTCAAACAACGCAACTTCTACTACTTTAGCTCGTCCCATACCGAACTAGAAAAAAAACTAAAAAAAACTAAAAGTTCCCAACAATAAATAAAGTACTTAAAAGAACAATTAAACTTTTAAGTTGGTCCCTTGCCTTTGTACACACCTGAACCTCCCGCTCCTGAGATGTATACTAATAGTCAGCTAAAAAGCTTAGTGAGTTCATAATTTTCGTGCATGGAATCACACATAATCAAGCAAATAAATATTTAAGCATCAGTAAAATAAAATATCATGCATTTATTTGCCAACATATTGACACCAAAAAAATCTCCTAACTGGTCTTAGTGTAGTAGGGATTACCTCCTTGTAATCTCCTTTGTTTGACTCTGGTGGGCGCGACCCACATCTGGTCGTTCTCCTTCACGGGACTAAGCCCGTTTGTTTTTACCGGCAAACCGGTTGTAATCCCGACGTACACTAAAACCCATTTCATAGACCACCAAAATTAAATAAATAACATAGCAAGCGAGTAACTTTAAAAATAGTAAAATAATCGCATGCAAATCACCAAAACACGAACAACTTCATACATGTCATGGCAACAGACAATAACATGTAAATATCTCCAAAATGTAACATTCATATCAATAATATTTTCACCCATTGAAGCATGCTCCAAAATAATGTATAAGATACATATGCATACATCCCATGGTAAATCACATGAAAACTCACCTGATTGCGTAGATTAGTTAAATTTAGCTTCTGACCCACGACTTACAAATTACAAATCACATTACATTAATGACCCAACTCACCAAATGTCAACTACAGTCAATTACGGCTTAGCTCCCAAACCTATAAGTCTACCCCCGTTTTATAATTGTAGACTTGATCCTTTATATTGTAATTCTCCACTCCCAAATTTAAGTGGTCACATAATAATAAATAACCCAACACATCAGACAAGTTATTAATTCAAGCAATTTATTAGATGATATAGTTATAATACCTTCAAAAGTTGAATAATATATAAATAAATAAATAAAAATATATATATATATATATATATATATATATATATATATCCATCCAACAGTTGATGCGAGGCTTGAGCTCAATTTGTCTCTTTCAACACATGCATGCAGAGTAATATATATGTATATATATATATAGGGGCTTAATTAAATGAGAACTAGATATTTTGTGATAACTGTGAGATCCAACGTGAGCCACTCATTTAATATAATTAATATTGTATTTAAAATAAAAGAAAAGGATAATTTAGTAAATTGACAATTTGGATTTTTTAATAAATCAATTCCTTATTTTACTCCTTCCAATTATACTATACGGTTACCTAATATAATTAATTTTAATATATCGTAATTTATAATTTTGAAATACCATATAGTTGGAAAATCTTGTGGTATCACAGTGTGATTTATTGTTGGTTTGTATCTTACAATTAGAAAATACTTTGGTATCACAGTGTGATTCATTGTTGGTTGCGTCTTACGGTTACAAAATATTTTGTTATCACAGTGTGATTCATTGTTTGTTTGTGTCTTACGATTAGAAAATCTTTCGGTATGACAGTGTGATTCATTGTTGGTTGCGCCTTATGGTTAAAAAATCTTTTCGTATCACAGTCTGATTCATTGTTTGTTTGTGCCTTACAGTTAGAAAATCTTTTGGTATCACAGTGTGATTCATTGATGATTTATGTCTTATGGTTATAAATTATTAGGTATCACAATGGTGTATCACGTTGTATTTTGCCGGAATTAGGTTCAGAGGAGAGGAGAGAGATGATAGAGGAAAATTTCAAAATACCTAACATACCCTTCAGTTAAAATTTTTAATCAAAATTACCAAATTTATAAATTTCCTAAATTATTCTTTGATTTGTGGTTGAGAATGGATCTCACAGTTACCACAAACAAATGAGTTCTCCCTTGAATGGTCCCTTATATATATATATATATATATATATATATATATATATATATATGTTTATTTAAAATCTTTCCCAACCAAAATCCATACCTCACTTTATTTGGTTTCCTCACCCATATATAGAGCTTTACGCATACATATATATTTCTTACATATTCATGCATATATCACTATATATTTCACACATGCATACATATATATGTATATACACACATATATTTGTATGCATGATTTCCAACCTCAACAAAGCCTTCATTATAACCCGCTTTCAAAACCATTTTTTTCATGCACCAACTGTACACAGCCTTCCACCGCTGCATCTGTTTCGGTTTCTATTGACGACATCAAACTCACCTTTGTTTACGTTTTCTTTTTCTTTTTTTCGATTTTGACTCCAAGGCTTTTAATCACCTTTAAAACCATACATAACATATGCGATAACTCGTATAGTAATCGCAATTAAACACCGCCAATACGTGAACTCCTACCCAACCATTATTCTGAATATCCCGAACCAAGACACATACTCAAAGTCGACGTTAGTCCATTATTCGAACCCGTACATGAACTCATTCACTCTATGGATTAAAAGTAACTTTAAATCGAAAAGTACGAGAATTTCTTACCTCACCGAAATGAAGTCGAATCCTAATTCTGAGCATTGTCTTCTTCTCGCTTATCGATCTCAACCGCTCTTTACCAAAATTTCGTCTCTCAAACTTTCACATTCTCTTTGAAAACCACCAAACCAATAAATAAGTAGGAGTTAACCCTCTCCTCTTATCTCTACATCCACGTCGCCCTCATCTGCAAGAAACGGAAGTCGCCTACTTTCTCTCGGATTCCCCCAAGGTGGTTAGCACGATAAGCATTACATTCTATATATATATATATATATATATATATATTATAACTCCAACAAATTTTGGTGAAACTCCAATAACCCCACTCCCCTTTTTTTTATTACTTAATAATGCTATTATTATTATATATTTTTTATACACCATAAATCCCACCATAATTACACAAAAAAGGGGCGTTACATAATAGTGCAATGACTATATGCAGATGTTGCATGTTTATTTTTCTTTATCAAAGAGAAAGATGATAAGGCACAAGTAATCAATAATTCAAACAAACGGAAGATCTTTTACTCACCTTTTGAAGATATGAACAGTTTCCCGCTTTTGAAAACCTGTAAATAATTTCCATAGATCATAAAACAGTTAAAAACTTCACTGCCACAACTACATTGTCCATCAAAATGTTAATCTAACTCATTGTAGACCAACTAAAACATAAAAAGAATAAAGATAGGTGGAAAGTGCTTTTGGGTGGGTTTATGGTAAAATAAACTAAATTAATTTGGAGATAATGGATGGGCATAAACTTTCAGTTGACCTTTCTATCTTAAAAACATTGATAGCTCTTCAGCGAGTTCCTCTGCTACATCAGTATTCATTTAGGAGCAGCAAACATTTAAGTTTTTGGTTACAACATAATTCTCAGTTGTGGTTAGAAACATTCACCCTGATCAAATCAAAAGTTGTTATTTTGAGAAAAAAGATAAGGAGTGGATGGAAGGTGGATGTTGTTAACTATGATCTCAGGTTCGTTAAAATGTAAACCAATATGAACTCAAGCTATCAAAATAGATAGACCTAAAAGACTTAAGAGACCACTACTGATGTTCTATGTAGTGAATGTTTATCAAACAGTAGTAAACTTTGTATATTGTCTTGTACTAATTTACACCAATATAAACCAACAGCTAACACCATTAACTATATACCATATAATTTACTATACTTAATCCCTAAGTCCAAATAGAAATGAAATGGTCAGTTTTCAACAATTCCTTATATGTTGCTCACAAAAGGCAAGCGAAGAAGAACATAAACATAATGTCAAAAAAAAAAAACCTAGAAGTTGAATCTTGAAGAGCCAAAACAAAAGATTGAAGGAAACGAACCTTAGGAAGCTTTTTACTCTGTTTGAAGAACAAACACAAAAAATCGAAGGAAACACATATTGTAAATAGCTGCAATCATAAACAAAAATAAAAGATTAAAGGAACCTAACCTTGGAAGGTTTGAGTCCTTTTGGATACTAAAGTTGTTTGTATAAGAACAAAACAAGAGATTGAACAACCTGAGCAAGAACCAATTAAACATATTTAATTTTTTGCACAAATGAATAGCAAAAGAATGATAATACAACATAAGACATGGTACAATCAAAGAAAACATAGAATATAACCCCCATAAAGTGTAATCAATTTTCAAATAGGAGCCTCCAACCAAAGCACAAGGACTTCGCTTGGACGACATTTAGAAATCATTCCTTAAGTGTGCACAATGCACTTTATTCATATGCAATTTCAATCAATAAAAGATTAATCAACTTGTCGACAAAATTCAAATCCAATTTCGATCAAAAACCAAACCAAGCTCAAGCCCTCACAGTAGTTGAATAGATAAAAACTGCAACACAAAATTTTTGAGTGAACGCAACTACATTCGATACTCACAAAAATTAAAAGAAACCATATACAAAAATATACAAGTAACCAAATACTGGAAGAAGAAGAAGAAGAAGAAAAAGTCAGAAAAGGGAGCCATCAAGAAGTTGTTACGTTAAACAAAACTTGACAATCAAGAAATCACAGCTGCTCGCCTGCTCCGTTGAAGGCATAAACAAAAAGAGACGTACCTTGAAGGCAAAAACAAATGATTGAAAGAAACTGATGCAAATATATATATGAGTAACCGATGAGGATGAAATCACGAAATTTTGAGCCACAATTGATGGGAATGAGGATTAAAGAACGGATTTTGAGCGACATCTATATCTATTTAGCTGCTAATCGCGACAATTGGGGATGAAATATCTTCAAAAATTTTGAGTGAGCGACAATTGGGGATAAAATCTGTTAAAAAAATTGGGGATGAGGAATAAAGAATGGATTATTATGAGTTTGACGATTTTGGGGAGTTGGAGGGTTAAGAGACAAGGATTGAAAATTAAGTAATTAGCATTACTAGTAGTACATAAATCATTAATTGTTGTTTTTAAAAGATTTTAAGTAATTAACAGTAAATAGTGGTACATTAAGCTTTAGCAATTGTTTTTAAAAGTTTTTCTCAAATACTTTATAATATAGTATATATATATATATAGGGGATAAAAGTGAGAACCATAAAAATGTTGAGAACTATAAGAACCAATCTCAACCACAATCAAAATTAATCAATTGTGAGAATTGGGATGTAACATTTTGCATATATGATGTCATGTACATACAAACATAACTTTTAAAAGGGTATAAAGGTAAATTTCTTCACTTTCTATCTCTTATTTAAATTATATAATTTAAATTAAATACCACCTCCTTTTTAAATCAAAATTATATTAATTACGATAGAATTTTAAATCAAAAAATTTATACAAGAAAACGAACATTTTATTTTCTTTAATTTGACACAAGTATCATTATATTTTTTTTACATTTTCTTTAATAATTGCAACTTTTACACGAAACAATAAAAGTGATTTAACTCGTGAAACAACATTTTAGTATTTCACATCACATTTCACGTCATTTTGATTTTTTTTTCACGTTGTGACAATTGTTTCAACATGTGAAACTGCACTACATTGTTTCACCATATGAAACAACACTACATTTTTTCACATTAACAACATATTGTGTTGTTTCACATCACTTTTGACGTTAACTTTTGTTTTGTTTTCAAATTGTGAAACAACACAACATTATTTCAGTCTGTGAAACAACAATTTATTATTTCATTTTAGCGACATTATATTATTTCACAATATGAAAGAACACTACATTGTTTCACCATGTGAAACTGCATTACATTGTTTCACCATGTGAAACAACACTACATTATTTCATATTAACAACATTGTGTTGTTTCACACTATGAAACAGCATTTCAGTATTTCACGTCAACTTTTGTTTTCAAAATTGTGAGACAACACTACATTGTTTCACCTTGTGAAACAACATTTTATTATTTCACTTTAGCGACATTATATTGTTTTACAATATAAAAGAACACTTTAGTGGTTCACTTTCACATCATATTTTACGTCGACTATGTTTTGTTTTTACAATCTCAAACAACACTAAATTTGTGTAACTTTAGCTACATTGTATTTTTCATTATATGAAATAAAACTTTGGTGTTTCCAATCCACGTGATGTTTTAATTACAATATATTTATATTTACTATATTTTATGTTTCCATGTGATTTTTTTTAAAATAGTCAAATATATTTTATAAAGATGTATGTTTTTATATACGTTACCATTAAATAATGTATATGTGAGCAAGTAAGCGAGTATAAATTAAATTAATAATACAATCAACTAATGGAATATAAAAGATTATTATCAATTAATGAAAATTAAAATATCTTATTATTACAAATAAATTACATCGCATAAGATTAAATAAAAATAAAATAATAATTGATTTTAAGTTTTGATATCGATAAAAAGGGAAATGGAAAATAATAATGAAAAGGGAAAATTACCATCAAATCCTTACTTAATTATAAATGGAACATTAATTAGTAGCGTTTGGTACACAAACATGATTGGACGAGACAGGACATGACAGAATTGGACAGGACAGGACAAGAGGCTAGGACTAGACTGACAAGACAAAAGTTTGTCTTGTGTTTGGTACAACTAAGACTGGATAGGATAGGACTGGACAAGTTTCCCTAAAAGTTGTTTGATGATTTTATATGTCATATAATAGTTATAAATAACACAAATAAAGTATATCTTTAAATAATTTAATTAAAAAACATTTTTATTTTTTTATACAATTTTCATACATATAAATATATACAAAAACAATGGTAGGAAATTTGAATGAAGAATCTGAAATAATTGATAGTAGTTCGAAAAAATCTGATTCATACAAAGAAAATATAATATTTGATTCAATTTTGAAGATCTTTATGAATTGGCGGAGGCATAGTTGCCGCCAGTGGCAGAGCCACGTAGTAGCGAGAGGGAGCAGTTGCTCCCCCTGAATCTTTGGATTTCTTTATATATAATAGCTTCGGCCTTCAAATACAGTGGTTTGTCATACATAAACACTGTGCAGTAGTAGGGTGAGAGTGGGTAGAGATTCTAGAGTCTAGAGTGATGATGATGATGATAATTAAGAAAAGTAAATGTACATTTTAAGTCCTTGTATTTTGGTCAATTTTTGAAAATAACCCTCATATTTTTAAAACCATTACAAAGTAACCTAATTTATATATTTAAATGTTTATTTCATCTAGTTCGATTTTGATATGTTTGCTAGCTTCATGTTAGCCTCACAACTGATTAATGCTAGATTGTCATTGTTCTTGATGAATTTAAATTTAAAGTTGTTAAATTTAGAGTTAAAATTATAAAAAAATATAGACCATATAATTATATAACATAAATTGAAAATTTTGAAGTGTTAGGCACCATTATGTAAGGTGTTCAGTGAATTTCAGTCCATAATAATAATTGATTCAATTTTAGGGTTGCTCATTTATATATTGTTAATTCATAATTGTTTGTTAAGTGATGATTTTAGTTTATTTTATAATAACTAGTTCAATATTTAATATCCACGGCTATAATAAAGAGCAGAACAACCGGTGATTCATCAGCTGTGCTAGATAAGAATAATTCTAACAATGAGAGATCAATACAAATATTTTAGTTAGGTTACCTTAATTTTCCATTTTAAAAACATTAATATTTAAAGTTTATTTATTTATGTTTGGTGCTCCCCCTGATACGCAATCTTGGCTCCGCCCCTGCTTGCCGCGACGGGTAAAGATAAAGGTGATGGGTGGCTGGTGAAGGACGGTATGTTGGTCCCGAAGGTGCTTAACAAGTTTGTAGAAGGGGGGGTTGAATACAAACACAGAAATTAAAGTTTAATAAATTGTTTATTGATAAATCAAACACAATTTACAAGTCGGTTGCGGAATAAGATTAAGTAGAACCTAATCTAAACAAACTTAAGAAAAACACTAAGATGGTTGCACAAGAATTTCAGAGAATAGGGGATTAAGGAATATAGAAAACAAGGGTTTCTATTTTTGATTCTAGAATCGAGCACTTCAAATGGAGAGGTGATTTTTCTATTTATACCCTATGCATTAAATGCATGGCAGGGTACTTTACACATGTCACACAGTGATTGGCTTTCGGGATCTGACTTTTGAGAGACATGCTTTCGGCCGTATCATGAACAGTGTAGTTGACAGATTTGTTGTACGATTTGTGACAGAGGTATGTCCGTTCTGACACATCATACTGGGTTGTGCAAGGTAAGAAAAAAGGAGACTTGAGGCATAAGCTAAGTGATCATTTGATCGCTGAATATTTCTTTCTTCAGAGACATCAAGAGTTCAGCGATCGCTGAAGCTTTTCCTCATGTTCCTTCGCGTATAAGTAGATTCGTCTTTGCTTCACTGATATCCGCATCAGGTCACTAGTAGACTTGTCTTTGTTCAGCAGCTTCGTCTTCGATTCAACTATGAACATCTGTTGATGCGAGGCTTGTCTTCAGGGATTACGTTAGCTGTTTACATCAGAAACTATCAGCGATAACTGAACAGACTCAGTTTGATCGCTGATAGTGAAACACTAATACATAGAAATGTTTACAAGAAAGACTATCAGCGATAACTGAACAGACTCAGTTTGATCGCTGATGGTGAAACACTAATACATATTAAAACGTAATTTTTCATTAAGTGTAGAAAAATGGTCGTTATCAAATCACTGAGAGAGTTTGGATCAACAATCTCCCCCTATTTGATAATGACAAAGTAACTGAAGAAAATTACTTTATAATTCAAAATGATGGAATAATCAGGACTCATAACATACATGTCCCAATTACTATTTTGAGGGGTCTTTTACAGTACTGATAGAGTTAAGTACTTCACTGAAATTTTCATTTAATTCAAAAGAAGGAATTACAAGATATGAAAATTACAAGTACAAGTGGTGTACTAACTACTGTAAGATTTACTAATAGATTACAAGAAAGAAAACTAATCTATCAGCTATCTAAAGAGGGCTTAGGAGGATTGATCAAATACTCAGGTATTTCTTCTCCTTTTTGCCTTCGCTCTAAAGATTCTTGGCTAATGATCGCTTTAATTTTCTCAGCAGCAGGAGAGAGATCACACCATAAGCACATGAGATCCTTGAGAAGACTGAGGGGACAAATAGGGATTTCAGAGACTCTTTGAAATCTGAGCTGTTCCTCGTCATCTCTGAAGAAGATTCCAAAAGGTTCTTCAAGTACTTGTCCCGCAACATATGGTCCACCAGGAGGCAGAGATAGATCCAGAACTGAAAGATCAGGAGGAGGACCGAACAAAGCTTCTATTGAAAATTTGATAGAGGTTTCATTTCTGATCACCGCGACATTTTCAGAGAAGGAGGAGATGGGCTTTCTCTTGATTTGATTGGACTTTCGAGGAAGAGCAGATGGCACCTTTAGGATAGCAGCGACTCTGTTGATGAGGGAATCATTTAGCCTTTCAACATAGCCTCTGTATGTTGACTTTGATTTCTTCAGCGCATCTTTGAACTCAAGCCATTCCATGTAGCCGAAGTCTTCCAGCTTTGAAATGAACATAGCCTTGCAGCTTCCATCCTCTCTGGTAATCTCCATGGTGACAGAAAGTTTATCCTTCTTCTTTCTCCCAGAGATAGCAACAACTATGATCTTCATTGGGTCAGAGCGATAGCCAATTTTATGCTTGCACCAATCGACTGTATTATCGCTGCCCGCTTTTTCTTATGAGCGCTCCTCTTCAATCTCTTTCAAAAGAGCAACCTGGACTTTCACTGGTTTCCTTTTCAGCTTTAAGTCTTTGACTTGAGAAGACTGAATTTTGAGAGCCAGAGAGGCATCTCTTTGACAATCAGCAATCAGCTTCTCAGCCCTGACGGATTATTCAATTTCAGCTTCAGACAGAAACTCTAGATCTATTGATTGAGAGGGGATCTTCAGTCGTTGACTCTCCAGATGAGAGATCATCTCTGTTCTTTTCTTCATCTCTTCCTCTGACCAATGAAGTGGTCTATTGAGATTGGGATTATTTGGTCATCAGCTTCAGAGGCTGGGATTATTTGTAGCTCTTTTCCCTTAAGCAGGGGAGAGAACTGTCTGAGAAGGATTCTCCTCAGATAGTGAGGTCATCTTCAGGCTTCCCTCAGCAGTTGCACCTTTGCTTTGGGAAAGGGTTCCTAAAGATGTCTCATGACTCCCCCCTGCTTTGATAACTTCTTTCAAAGCTATCGCTGATGATGTGACGGCTGAAGAACACCATAGAGATTGATCTTCTTCATCGTCATCATCATCATCTTGATGAGGATCTTCCTCTTGATCTTCAAGATCAAGGGCTTCATCTTCATCGTCCTCCTCTTCCTCTTCATCGATTAACTCGTCGATGGTAGGAGGGGATTTCTCAGCAGCTATCTCCCCCTCAACATGAGAGGGAGTTTCCTTCTGTTGTTCATCAGCAACAACTTCAGTCTCCTTATTTTGTTCAGTTTCTTTCTCCCCCTCTTTGTCATTATCACGGAGGGAGAGATCTTTGGAAGGAGTAGAAGTGTTTGCAGTGGCCAACTTCTGGACTTCAGCCTCCAGTCCTGTGAGATGGCCTTCAAGTACAGGGATATCTGACGTAGCTTGATGAATAAACTCCACAGCTATGTTCAGAGAGGTGCAATTGCTCTCTGTAAATGAAGGAGCAGAAATTGGAGCTGGTGCCTTCAGCTGGTCGAGGACTTGATGAAGAAGAGCAGTGTAGGAATCAACCTTTGTAGACAGGGCATCAAACTGTTGCTTGGAGTCCTCCCTGACTTTGACAATCGCTTCTTGGAGAGTAGCAATTTGAGAGGCGTCAGCTTTGGAGGCCCATTGAGTTGTCAGTGTCTTCAGTGCTTCACCAGCGGTATGGACAGCGCTGGTGGTGTTGTTGAGAGAGGCAGTTAGAGACTCCACCTTTGCACTCAAACTGTTGACATTGGTGTCAACAGTCGCCAAACTAGGACTTGAAATAAAAGTTAGTTTTTGAGTAACAGGCTTATATGGTGAGTTGGGAGTAGTGTTTAAGGTTATAGGAGTACCTGAATTATCAAATAATTTGTAGAATTGCATAGATTCCTCAAAAGTTTGATGTTCAGGTCCTATGGGTCCAAGCTGTGGCTGTGAAAAAATAGATGATGGGTCAGAGACCAAAGGAATAGAAGGATGAGAGGTGGGGATAGAAGTAGGGATAGGGGTAGTTACCTCAGTGGTTACCTCAGGATGTTGAGGAGCTGAGATGATGGGTGGTGTCACTGTTGATGTGACAGCGACCGTAGTCATTGGCACGGTTGTTGTGGGTATTGCTGAGGATGTGAAGGAGAGACCCACGAAGGCATCCAAGGAGGTTTGTTGAGAAACATCCTTAGGTCTTGAGCTAGAGGTACCTTTCTCTTTGGTCACCTTGGCCTTTTTCGAAGGACCAAAAGAACCAGTTGATGGTCGTTTGGAAGGGGTAGCCGCAGGGATAGCAGAAGAAGGAACCCCCTGCGTGGCCGCTGAAGACGAAGAAGTGTGGAGAGAGAGTCGGGAGCGGAGTTCAGAAATACTTACCTCATTGGGGAGCGCCTTGACCTCCAAGGAGCGCTGGCCCACTTTGGGAAAAGTTGCATCAGAATTAGTGGGGTAAGTAGCAGGGTAGAGGAACTTCAGGTACGCACAAATTAAGCGTACATAGGGGATCTTGGTATCCCTCTCTGTCTTCTCTATCTTTGACTGCAGATCGTCAAAGATAGTTGTGGCGAAGTCAAAATTCCTTCCAGCGATCACGGAGTAGGCCATTTGGACCTGAATCTTGCTGGCCTGGTCCAGTGACCCACTCTTCCCACTCATACACTGAATAAAGTGAGAGAAGATGTAGTTAAGCTGAGAAGGCATGTTCGCCTTCTTCACGAGGGCCAGCTTATTGTAGGGAATTGTCGTCCTCGGCTTAGGCTCCCAACAGTATTCCATAGCATCCAGGAATTGGATGAGTTCAACGTCAGTGGGCAAGGCATCGAATCCATTCCTGGGTTTGTCAGGAAATCGCAGAGCTTTTCTTAGCCCTAAGGCAGTCATCATCCCCGATCCAAGGTCAGTGCTGAAGGAAATAGAAGGAACCAGCTCACCCTTTTTGTTGGTGATGGAGGTCTCTTCAGCGGTAAACCAAAATTGTTGGAGAAGAGCTTTTGAAGGTGTGGGATCCACAGTGATGGCGTAGGCAATGCAGGATTGCTTTAGAAACTGTTCAGCTTCCACCAGATGTGGGTATTTGACACCATCAAATTCAAGTCGAGCAAGATGATTGTTTTTCGGAAGCTCAGAGTCAGTGATGGCGAACTTGACATTTTTAGAGGCAACAAGTGCAGATTGAGCCATTCTGAATATGAACAGATAGAAGAGTAGAAGAAAGGTTTTAGTCTAAAAATAAAGAAGGTTTTACCGGTTTCTATTTGAGGAGAGAAACATAGAAAAACCAACATATTTGAAGATTAAAAATTTGATCTTAGTAAAAGATATAAGAACAAAAAGAAAAACCAAAGATTTTGAATAAAGGTAATCAAAATAAGATGGTTTTGAATGAATAAAATCAAAATAAAAATGATTTTATGTGAGAAAATCTTATAAACCCATAATGGCAGTCCATAAATGGAGTATTATGTAAAAAGATTTAGAACAAGAATAAGAAGAAGATCAAGAATAACCTGTTGATCTTTGAAGAAGACGATGCAAATGCTTGAGAATGCTAGAATGTTGTGAGAGTTTTCTTGCTTTGAAAGTATTTCCAGAAAGCGTAAAACGATAAGAATGGAAAAACATTCTTTTTATACGTTTGAGAGTGGGAGAGAGAGTGTGAGAGGCGGGAAAACAAATGCTCATCATGACATGGACACGTTTGAAGGAGTTGATTGGATGGAATGGCAACGGGAGAACATGTCAGAAAAAAGCATGCCACGGACTGTCGGTTCAAATGACGTCATAGGAGAGAGAGAGACTGTTCATTTGTCCGTTTTGAAATTATAGCTGAAGAAAAGTCAGCGATAGATTTTCTTTTTGAAAGTATCCCTGATGGTAAAGTTAGGGATTGATTTTCTTTTAAGAAGGATCACTGACTAGAATTATCAGTGATAAATTTATTTTTCAAAAAGCTTTTAATCATTTGAAGAAAGTTCAGTGATTAAAGTTTATATTTTGAAAAACATCTTAACTGAGAGAAGATTCAGTTGTAGGGATGGAGAGAACATACCTGAGAGTCAGAATGTTTATCAGAGAAAATGATAAAAGGGGAACTTATGATTACTGACACAATGCATGAACGCTGAAGAATTATTCTTCGAGATTCAGCATTCCAAGCTCACTGATGAGAAAGTTGAACCTTGTCTCATCAAGTGGTTTGGTGAATAAATCAGCAAGCTGATAGTCAATAGGAATGAAATGAAGTTCAATATCACCGTTCATCACATGATCTATGATAAAGTGATATCTGATCTCTATGTGTTTCGTCTTTGAATGTAGCACTGGATTATTTGCTATAGCGATAGCACTAGTGCTGTCGCAATAGATAGGAATCTTTGACAGCTGAAGGTCATAGTCTAATAGTTGATTTCTCATCCATAAGATCTGAGAACAACAGCTTCCAGCGGCTACGTATTCAGCTTCAGCTGTGGAAGTGGATACTGAATTCTGTTTCTTGCTTGTCCAGCTTACCAGCTTTCCTCTTAGGAGTTGACATCCACCAGAGGTACTCTTTCTGTCAAGTTTACAACCTGCAAAATCACTATCAGAATATCTTGTAAGATCGAACCCTAAGTCTTTGGGATACCAAAGACCGAGGTTAGGAGTTCCTTTCAGATATCTGAAAATTCGCTTAACAACGATCAGATGGGATTCCTTGGGTTAAGATTAATAGCGTGCACATAAACAAGTAGAGTACATAATGTCAGGTCGGCTCGCTGTAAGATACAGCAGTGAGCCTATCATTCCTCTATAGGCAGTGACATTAACAGGTTTCCCAAATGGCCTTGTTAAGTGTCAGAGGAGGTGCCATAGGGGTTTTCATCGCTGAAGTTTGTGTGAGATCAAACTTCTTCAGCATATCTTTAACATACTTACCTTGGCTGATAAAAGTACCTTTGTCAGATTGTTTAATCTGATGGCCAAGAAAATATGTTAGCTCACCCATCATACTCATTTTGTATTCTTTCTAGGGGTGTAAATGATGCGAGTCGAGCTCGAGTATCATTATACTCGACTCGACTCGTTAATATATCGAGTCTAGCTCGAGTTCGAGTCGAGCTTGAGTTCGAGTCGAGCTTATTCGAGCCGAGTTTTGACCGAGTCGATCTCAAATGATTCGATCTCGAGTAGCTCGCGAGTTGTCTCGTCTCATTTACACCCCTACATCTCAAGCCCTTAGGCTCAAGCCATTTAACAAAGGCAAAAGATGTAAAACAAGGGAGGAGAAATGTCTATATATAGTGGAATTCAAAGCATTGGGTTCTATATCCCGCCAATGTGGGATGTATTAGACACACCATCCAAAGTTTACCCATGTCTTTTACACCATTATTTTCCAAAAAAAAAATCAAAAAACTTGAGCTTATTATTATTATTATTATCATTATTAATTAAATTAAAATAATATTACTAATTATCATTATTATTTTGCTTATCGAGTATCTCACGAGCTTATCGAGTCGAGTATCAGGTCGCTCGACTCGACTAGTTAGTATATCGAGTCGAGCTCGATTTCGAGTCGAGTGTTGACCGAGTCGATCTCGAGTAGCTCGCGAGTTGTCTCGTCTCATTTACACCCCTAATTCTTTCTTCATTCGTTCAGCAAATCGAGTACATAGAGATGGGTTAGTAGAACCAAATATTATGTCATCGACATATATTTGTACAAGAATAATATGACCTTTTATCTTTCTGAAAAATAACGTATTGTCAATTTTGCCACGTTCAAACTTTTCAGAGATAAGAAAAGATGAGAGAGTGTCATACCAAGCACGAGGGGCTTGTTTGAGACTATAAAGAGCCTTATCCAGTTTATAAACATAATTTGGATACTTGGGGTCATAGAACCCTGGAGGTTGTTCTACATAGACTTCTTCATTCAGCTTTCCGTTTAGGAACGCTGATTTTACATCCATTTGATAAACAATGAAGTCTTTATAGATTGCATAGGCTAAGAATAGTCGAATTGCTTCGAGCCTAGCCACAGGGGCAAAGGTTTCATCATAGTCTATGCCTTCCTCTTGTCTATATCCTTGATCAACAAGTCGAGCCTTGTTGCGGGTTACAGTTCCATGTTCATCTAATTTGTTTCTAAACACCCATTTAGTGCCTATAACAGTTTTATCAGATGGTCTAGGAACGAGATTCCAAACTTTGTTGCGAGTGAATTCAGTCAGCTCTTCTTGCATAGCGCTGACCTAGTTTGGATCTCTGAGGGCATCATCAGTCTTCTTTGGTTCTATTAAAGAGAGAAAGTTGACAAAGAGACAGATATTACCTGAGCTTCGTCGTATCTGAATACCTGCATCGGGATCACCAAGAATTTGATCTATTGGGTGATCTCTGGTCCATCGCTGAGCAGGAGCATGATCGTTTAACTCAGAGGTTGGATCAACAATTGGGACGTTTACTGATGAGGACGTTTGAGGTTCATCAGCAATTAACTGTTGAGTAGTGGACAGACTATTGTTATCAGAGAGGTTTTCAGACGAAGGTAGATCTGATGGTAGCAGTGTGTTAAGAGGTTCAGCTGAAACCCATGAGTTGGATTCAGCGTTAGGATGTATGATGTTTAGATCATCATCAGCAGTAGGTGGATCTGTGTGCTGATGGTTTGAAAAGAAGGGTTCAGTTTCTTTGTAGTGAGAGAACATCCAAGCATTTAACTCTTCATTGTCAGCGATTGGTTTGGAGTTCGCTGATTGAGTTTCATCAAAAGTGACATGAATGGTTTCTTCCACAAATTGTCTTCTATTATTGAACACTCTGTAGGCTTTGGAGATGGATGAATATCCAAGGAATATTCCATCATCAGCTTTTGGGTCGAACTTTCCAAGTTGATCTTTTTGTTGTTTAAGATAAAACACTGACAACCAAAGATATGAAAAAACTGATAGAAGGCTTTCTTCCATGAAAAAGTTCATAAGTTGTTTAGTAAAACATGCAGTATTTACAGCTTCAGCCCAAAATTGAGTAGGGAGATGAGAATTGCTGAGCATTGATCTAGCAGCTTCAATGATTGCTCTCTTTCTTCTTTCAGCGAATCCGTTTTGCTGAGGTGTTCTTACTGAAGATTAGTTATGAGAAATTCCCTTGTTGTCAAAGAAATTGTTCAGAGAGCTATTTTTGAATTCAGTTCCATGATCACTTCTTATTGAACGAACAGTAAGATTGTTCAGTACTTCCATCTTTTTAACAAAAGATATAAGTTCTTCTGGAGTATCACTCTTGTAGCAAAGAAAGATAACCCAGGTATAGCGAGAGTATTCATCTACAATGACAAGTGTATATTTCTTTCCAGCTATTGATTGGATGTTGACAGGGCCAAACAGATCCATATGCAAGAGCTGAAGAGGACTTGTCACTGAGGTGACTTGTTTTGACTTGAAACTATCTTTTGTTTGTTTTCCTTTTTCACATGTTGAGCAGAGAGATTCTTTAGCATATGAGTGCTGAGGAAGATCAGAAACCAGTTCCTTAGATGAGAGAGAATTCAGGGTTTTGAAGTTTAGATGAGAGAGTCTTTTGTGCCATAGCCAGTTGACATCAGAAGAGGCCTTAGAGAGAAAACATACATTCTCAGTGGTAGTAGAGTCCATGTCTATAACATAGACATTTTCTTTACGATAACCACTGAGAGCAGGTTTTCCTTCCTCATTTACCACTGAACATGATTTCTTTGTAAAGCGAACTTCATAGTCTTTGTCACATAGCTGACTGATGCTCAGAAGATTATGCTTCAATCCATCTACATAAGCGACTCTTCTGAAGGTAGTTGTTCCATTGTTGAGAACACCAAACCCTCGGGTATATCCTTTTCCATTTCCACAAAAGGTCACAGAGGGACCTTTCTTTTCCTTGTATTCAGTGAGCATGTCTTTTTGTCCAGTCATATGACGAGAGCATCCACTATCAAGGTACCAGATGCCCTTTGATCCCTGCACACATGAGGAAGATTAAGCTTTGTTTGGTACCCAATTTTCAATGGGTCCTTTTGGGTTAGTGGAGATGGAAGGTTCAGTAATCTTCACAGCAGATGAAGATTCAGCTTTAGTGATAACCTTCACCTTGGTTAATTTCTTAACCTTAGTGGTATTCTTCACCTTGGTCGATTTTTCAGCCTTGGAGGCATTCATCTTCACTTTAGCTGATTTGTCAGCTTTAGTGGCAGTTGGACATTTGCTTGCAATATGGTCAGTAAATCCACAGTGATAACATTTTCTATATTTGAATGTGGTTTTAGGACCAAAAGTAGAAGGTTTTGCAAGTTTAAGATGAGCAGGTCCAGCTCCAAGAATGCCTTCATCATGAGATCTGGGAGGAATTTTCATTTCTTCAGATCTCGTGGGTTTAAGATCAATCTTTAGCTTTGGAGGACAGAGATCAAAGATTTCTATCGCATAGCTAGAAGATTGTTTAACTGAAGGTTTTGAAGAAACTTTCAGTTTTGCTTTCTTGGGAGCCTTCTGAGGTAGAAGAATAGATTTTCCTTTATCTGTAGGCTTAGAACTTTCAGATTTTTCCTTAGGAATTGGATTAGAAGATGGTGCAAGATAGAACTGATTATAAGAAGTGTCAGAGATAGACGTGACAAATGTTCCAAACTTAAGCATGGACTTGTCATCTTTAGGCTCGTCCTGTGGTTTCCAAAAACCAAGACCAGTTCTATCACTGTCAGGAGTTTGAGAATTTATAATCTCAGTGATTTTTGTTGATTGGTTGCACCATTTTTCAACATAAGCCTTTTCTGCTTTTAGAGCAGCGATGACTTGTTCGCATTCAATGCTGATGATTACATTTATAATGACTTGATCTTTCAACTTTTCTTCTAAAAGAGTTAGTTCTCTGATCTTTTCATGACATTTCTCTAGCTCTTGAGTTAAATGAAAATTTTTGTTCTCAGCTTGAGTTTTGTCGTGTAGAGCATTATAAAGATCAATCGTCAGCACATCAACATCGCGACTTCTTTCAGCTTCAGGCAGAGGGGGATTTTTAGAGATAGATACCTGAGATGATATGTAGCTCATAGAAGGTTCAGATGGTTCTTCCACTTCTTCTTTAATCTCAGCCATAAGGCAGAGATTAGCGACTTCTTCTTCATCAGAACTTGATTATTCTGATTCAGCCCAGCCGTGTTCTTCAGCGATGAGACCTTTACCTTTTCGCTTATAGCTTTTCAGCTTTTGATATTTGTTTTTCAGCTTTAGGTATTTGTCATCACTGGATCTTCTTGAGGTAGAAGGTTTGAAGACCTTTTTCGACCTGCACTCACTAGCAAAGTGTCCAATCTTTTCACAGGTATAGCAAGTGGCAGTAGCCTTATCAACAGGAATTGATTTTGGCTTTTCAGTAAGAGAGAGAGGCTTATTTCTTCGAAAATTGCTCTTTCTTGCAAATCTCTTAAAATAGTTTGTCAAGAGTGCTAAGGACTCATCAAACTCTGAAATATCAGGGTCTGATGGATCCTCAAATTCAGAATCTAACTCAGTGATGGTGAGAGTAGATCGCTGAGATGGAATTATCTCTGAAGAGACTAAAGCAACAGGAGTGCTTTTGGAGTCTTTAGAATCTTTTACAAGATTCTTCTTCAAGAGATTCGATTGCTCATAGTTGAGCAATATTCCATACAAAGTGCTGAGAGAAAGAGAATTTAAGTCTTTTGTCAGCTTAAGACATATTGAATAACTGTCCCAGCTTTCAGGAAGACATTCTAAGAATTTTGTTAAGACCTCAAAATTAGAATAGGTCCTACCAACTGTTCTTAGATCAATGATTAAGCAGTTAAACCGCTGATGAACGTCAGAGAGAGATTCATTCTTACCAGCGATGAAAATTTCATACTTTCTTACCAATTTAATCTTTCGAGTCTCTTGGATTTCAGTGGTGCCCTCATATTGAAAACATATGGTTTCCCACATTTCTTTAGAAGTTTTCAGATGCATGATGGAATGAAAAACTTCATCTGGCAGAGCCATTGAGATAATGGTCTTTGCTCTTGCATATATACCTACCTTCTTTTTGTCTTCATCACTCCACTGTCTTATTTCCTTAACGACATAGCGCTCAGGAACAGCTTCAGTGGTGGCAGTAGCTGGAACTGAAACTATAATTCTAACAGGTTCATAGGGTCCATTTTCTATATATTCAGGTATAGTAAGATCTGCACCTTCAAGAAATAGCATCATTCAATTTTTCCATAGAGAAAAGTTATCTCTGCTAAATCGAGGAGGTTTAGAAAGTGAACCATTATCAAAGTAGTTTGTGTTTGTGTTAAGTGCCATTTAGAACAGCAAGGAAGAGAATAAAGCAAGATCTTGTTTATTAGATTAAACAGTCTGCTCTGATACCACTTGTTGGTCCCGAAGGTGCTTAACAAGTTTGTAAAGGGGGGGGGGTTGAATACCAACACAGAAATTAAAGTTTAATAAATTGTTTATTGATAAATCAAACACAATTTACAAGTCTGTTGCGGAATAAGATTAAGTAGAACCTAATCTAAACAAACTTAAGAAAAACACTAAGATGGTTGCACAAGAATTTCAGAGAATAGGGGATTAAGGAATATAGAAAACAAGGGTTTCTATTTTTGATTCTAGAATCGAGCACTTCAAATGGAGAGGTGATCTTTCTATTTATACCGTATGCATTAAATGCATGGCAGGGTACTTTACACGTGTCACACAATGATTGGCTTTTGGGATCTGACTTTTGAGAGACATGCTTTCGGTCGTATCATGAACAGTGTAGTTGACAAATTTGTTGTACGATTTGTGACAGAGGTATGTCCGTTCTGACACATCGTACTGGGTTGTGCAAGGTAAGACAAAATGAGACTTGAGGCATAAGTTAAGTGATCATTTGATCGCTGAATATCTCTTTCTTCAGAGACATCAAGAGTTCAGCGATCGCTGAAGTTTTTCCTCATGTTCCTTCGCGTATAAGTAGATTCGTCTTTGGTTCACTGATATCTGCATCAGGTCACTAGTAGACTTGTCTTTGTTCAGCAGCTTCGTCTTCGATTCAGCTATGAACATCTGTTGACGCGAGGCTTGTCTTCAGGGATTACGATAGTTGTTTACATCGAAACTATCAGCGATAACTGAACAGACTCAGTCTGATCGCTGATAATGAAATACTAATACATAGAAATGTTTACAAGAAATACTATCAGCGATAACTGTACAGACTCAGTTTGATCGCTGATGGTGAAACACTAATACATATTAAAACGTAATTTTCACTAAGTGTAGAAAAAGGGTCGTTATCAAATCACTGAGAGAGTTTGGATCAACACGGTAGCTGTGAAGAACGTGAAAGATAGTGGATAGTGGTAGTGAAGGAGGTAGTTGTGGTTGATGTGGTGGAGGTATAGGTAGTCAACGATGGTAGTGATGGTGGCGGTGGACAATGGTAAAAGACATTGTTGTAGTGGAAGAAGAGGCGAAGGTGGCCGACGGTGGTTGGCAATGAGCGTCGATGGTGGCGATGACAATGGGTAGTGGTGACCGGTGGAGGTGGCGATGGGCGGTGGTTATGGAGGCATTGGAGGAAGTTGTTGTAGTGGGGGAAGATATGGAAGTGGTCGACGATGGATGGTGGTGGCTACCGGTCGGCCGTCGACGGTGGTGGCGGCCATGGGTGATGGTGATCGGTGTTAGTGGAGGTGGTTGACGATGATAGTGGTGGTGGTGATGGTCGACGGTTGTGGAGGTGGTGGAAGAGGTTGTTATGGTGAAGGAATAGGTAGAGGTGGCCAACGATGGTTAGCGGTGGCTACTGGTAGCCACCGATGGTGGTAGTAGCAGCGATGGGTAGTGGTGACCTTAAGACTAATACCATATTAGAATTATATATCAAATGGCGATAGATCAGTGGTTTTTAGTTTTTATCCCACTTTTGTCCCATGTTGTTCCACCTATTTTGGTGGAACAAGAAAATACTCTTTTTGTCCCATATTGTCCCACCCTGTCCGGTATTTGTCATTGTCCCAAGCCGCACCAAACGTGGGATAGTGAACTTTTGTCCCTTCCCATGTACCAAACGCAACCTTAAGGTTGTTAGATTAGAGTGATTAGATGGTTGATATTGGTTCTTAAGGTTCTCAACATTTTGTGGTTCTCACTTGATTACCGTTCTATATATATGTATATGTATATATATAGCCATAGGTCCAAATGAGAAATGCTAAGTGTGTGAGAAATAGAAAAGTAATCCTAGCCATTCATACAATCAAGATCGGATTTGACAAATATTGCATCTTTAATTGGTCAAGAATTGCGGCTTCGACTGGTCAAAAGTTGCGGTTATTCCAAAAATTGAAGGACAACTTTGTAATTTTTACAAATATACGAGAGGAGTTCATATATGGACCTGTATTATTCACATATGAACTATATGTTCGTATGTGAACCAGTGTAATTCACATATTAACTCTTTTAACTGATTCATATATGAACCTTTGTGATTCATATATGAATTAATTAACTGATTCACATATGAACTAAATAACTATAGGTTCATATGTGAATCAGTTGAACTAAATAACAGATTCACATATGAACCATTGTGATTAAAATATGAACCAATTAACTGATTCTCATGTGAACTAATTAACTGATTCTCATGTGAACGTATAGTTCATATGTGAATCACACAGGTTCACATATGAACTCGTCCCTTATATTTTACGAAAGTACCCCTCTATATTCTACATACCACACAAGAAATTATCTGGTTCTTCACGGACAAAGCCGCAAATGTTGACCAAATGAAGGATTAGGATCATTTCTCTATTTCTCACACACTTAGCATTTCTCATTTGAACCTCTCCCTATATATATATATATATATATATATATATGTATATACACACACACTAGTCACTAGGGGTGTATTTGGTATGCAGACAGGACAGGATAGGACAGGATGGAACAGAACAGAACAGTTGTCCAGTGTTTAGCAAAACATGACAGAACTGGACAGAACATGACTAGACTGGTTAAATGATGAATTTACCCCTAATGAAAAATCATAGATTACATCATATAAAACTATTTTACATCACTAATACATAAAACAAATTTATCACGATTGGATTTTGGATATGGAAATCAAAACCCAAATTTTAAGTTTCGGATTTTAGGTTGTTTCGGGTTTGGGTTGGTCAGGTTTCGGATTGATGTCGGTCGGGTTCGGGTAATGCAAAAGTTATATATAAATTCAATCGTTTTTTAGGATGAATACAATCGTTTGAAAAGATTGATGAAATCGATAGCAAGTTTAAAATTTAGAAAAAATTTCAACAGACTATAACTTACGATTTTCAAAAAATAATTAGATAAATAAATAAATATATATATATATAGTATTTAAAATATAGATATATATTATTTCGGGTTTTCGGACGGGTTGGGAGGCCAACGATCAAACCCAATCCGAACCTAGATATCCTCCCAAATGTCGGGTTTCGGATTATCGGATTTCGGGGTATTCGGGTTTTGCAAAAACATCTTATTTTCGGTTCGGATGCAGATTCGGATTTCGGACTATTCAGGTTTTGCACACCCCTAGTTTGGAGGCGTGGATGATGAGAAAACATGTTTTATGTTTTTGTTTTTAACAAATGGTATATTAGTCAAAATATTTTGTCTACTTAGTTCCAGGGGGTCGGAGTGGGACAAGTGTATCCCATGTTTGTTCCACTTAGTTCTAGCGTGTCCCACATATGGTCACACCAAACATGGGACACGTCTGTTCCACTCTATTCTGTCATGTTCCACTCTGTTCTGCATACCAAACGCACACTAGTAGAGGACTCGTGCAATGCAATGGGATGTAATCAAATATTTTATAAAACGTAAGTAATTGAGGTGAAAGTTAGATCTATTATTACTTAAATGGCAAAAGGTTTACATGAGAGCTGGTTTTAAGGAAAATATTTTATGGAATTTGGAAGATCGTGGATTTAATATGGTTTTTTATGAAATCATTAAAATACTACACTAATCTTAAAAATTTATACCTTCAAGAACAATTGAAAGTGACATTTTATAATATAGTATAGATAATTAGAGTTTTCATTCACAATTCGTTTTCCAAAAAAGTAGACCATTTGTATTTCAAATGGGATTTATATGTTGCAAACGTTTCAACGAGTTTTAAAGTTACTTCAACGTATGATTCTTTTATATACAAGGATAGGTGGCTTAGGAGAGCTTCTAAGTATTCAAATTTGAGCTGGTTTTGTTTTCTATGTTTGTTTCTCTGCCTTATCCACTGTTAACAAGTTTTCATTCCTTGTTAATGAATGGTTTCTGTTTCATGGCAATTGTCAAAAATAAAAAGTTTGCTTTACAACATCTATATATCAAGAAGACTTTTTATTGCATTCTTAATTGAATGGAATTTTATCGACATCCTATAACCATAAATAAAATTATAAATTCACAAGAAAAAAACAAATAATCACATGATCAACACATAGATATTAGCATTATTCTGATACCCAATCATTCTCTATTTGTTTATTGCTGATGAAAAGTTTTTTTCTTTAAGAAAAAGGAGAAGGAACCCCTAAAAAACTTTATTGAGAAACTAAAAGAGAAATACAAAAAATTAAATGAGCATTACCTATTTTTACAAATTAGAAGATCTACCTAAAAATGTTTAGGAAAAAAGATCATAAAAGGCCTAATACTAAATCGAAAAAGCATCATCTTAAACCTAAACATTAAGGTGCCGTTTGTTTTTTAAGAGGTCTAAAGTCTGAAGTCTTATTTTAGTTATGATTAATAAGAGTTGGTGTGTAAAAAGGTCTGAACGATTCAAATTTAAGAGACATTAAGAGGTTTTTTTTCCAAAACAAACAACCCCTAAGTCAGCGAAATCCAAAAGCACCCTCAAAAACATTATTTACCTTCAAAACCTAATACCAAACTTTAGGCCCACAATCAAAATTTGTATAGCCCAAATAAATAACCATCATCCCATTAATTTTAAGTTGGGTATCCAAACTCCAAACCATCATTAGTCTCCTCCTCCCATATTTGATACAGGGAGAATTTGGGAGTTAATAAAGATTTTTGAAAAGAGGAAAATCAGATCGAAGAGAAAAACGAGCTCGAAAGAGGCTCGGAATTTGGCATCGAAAAAGCAATAAATTAAGAATCATAAACAGCAGCCGAAACAAGTTTGGTGCAAGTTGCATGTGGCCTAACCCACATGAAACTCACCACAAAAACCAAAGCGACTTGCAAGTGAATTACATGTGGTCTAACCCACATGAAACTTACGTTGCACACTGTTTGATTTCACCAAAGTTGGCTCACATGCGACTGGACTCCAAATTCCTCCTAAACCCAAACTCCAAATTTCTCACGTGAACAACCAATACTTAGATTAAACTACAATTTTAGTCCCTGTGGTTTACCACTTTCTTTGAAAGTGGTCCCTGTGGTTCAAAAACGGCAATTATTGACCCATGGTTTGCATTTTGCTTTGAATGTAGTCCCCCGTCGTTAACTTCGTTAAATTTTTTTGTTAAGTCAGGGGCATTTTCGTCCAACCATGTTTTTTTCCTCTCTTTTTGCAATATTTCTTTGTTTTTCTTATTTTTGTTTAAACCATAAAAATATCAGGGACCAAATTGTAATTTATTTAGTTTTTGTATTGATATTATTATTAAAATATTAATATATATATATATATATATATATGGAAAGTGAGAGAGGAGATACATATCGTCTCCAGTGGTCTTCTCCGGCGAACCTCCGATGAGGTCGTCTTCTCTCTCTTTCTCTGTATCTCTCTCTCTCTCCTCTCTCTCTCTCTCTCTCTCTCTTTTCTCTCTCTCTCTATATCTCTCTCTCTCAGATATATATATATATATATATATATATATATATATATATACATACATACGCAGACGAACATTGTGACCCACCACCCAGACGAAAATCGTGACCCATTGCCGGCGAAGACCAACGTCCCTCCTACGGCGACAAAACCATCGATATATGTATGTATATATATACAAATACAGGGACGATATCGTTTACATCCATCGCCGCTGGTAAACTCCCACCTCCTTCCATCACCACCGATTGAAGCTTCAACGAAAAATCGAATCTCTTCTTTGGTACACCCCAATCGACAAACCCACGACAAAAACCACGACCAACCCCTCTGCTACACCGGCGACATAAACCCATCTGTTGCACCGGCGACAGAAACCACGACCAACCCCTCAGACTTCCCTATGGTGTTCGCCGGAGATGGAGACATTTCACTGTGTGTATATATATATATATATATATATAAATTAAGATTAATATTTTAATAATAATATGAATACAAAATTTACAATTTGGTCTCTAATGTTTTATGGTTTAAACAAAAATAAGAAAAAACAAAGAAAGATTGCAAAATGAGAGAAAAAAACATGGTTGGACGAAAATACACCTGACTCTAACAGACAATTTTAACGGAGTTAACGACGAGGGATGATTTCGAAAGCAAAATGCAAACCATGGGTCAATAATTGCAGTTTTTGAACCATAGGGACCACTTTCAAAGAAAGTGGTAAACGACAGGGACCAAAATTGTAGTTTACTCTTATTCTAATTTTCTTTTAGTTATCTTTAAATTTAAATTAGATTTAATAATTATCTTTTCTAGTTAGATTAGGATTAGATTTATTTCATGTATTTATCTTTTTCCTAGTTTAGGTTATAAATAGGGTTTATCGTTTTGATTGTTTCATGAAGTTTGATTAATAAAAGTTTAGTTTTTAAGAGTTTTCTCTTAAGTTTGAGTTTTAAAATTCGTAATTCTCGAATCGTTAAAAGGGTTTAGACGCTTGTCGATCCTTCCGCAAATCTACACTGCATCAATATTTGAAGAACACCTCATCTGATTTGCACAACACAAAGGACCAGAACGAAGCCGCACGACTTGTACTGACCAATTCTACCATACCCAATTAATTGTCCAATTGCAAAATCGATTTCTATTAATTCCATAATCAGACCACTAAAGATCAAGAATTTCATCTTCAACATGATCAACAAGCTAATTTCCTAGCCATATCCACCAAAAATTATGCTTGTATCCATTAATTGAAAACCATAAAATTTCACCAATCTTCTGAAATTCCCCATAAATCCAGCTTATATTTGTGCCATTATTGATGGGTATTTTAAATATATGACTAGCCGTCAAACAATCTAATTAAACCGTGTGGCCGGTCAAACATTGCATTTAATTAAAGATAGGGCGTTCATTTCCACCCTAGTTATCATTAAGTATTTGAAAAAACCCAACTAATAGAAGCTTATGACTTAAATTTTGCAATTAATGACTTACTCTGCAGCATTAGCACCAACTTTGCATTGATCCATGTAGAGACAAAAGAAAGTGCAATAAGAAAATCATCATTCTCCTGCCATATGGAGTGGAAGCATGATTATCATCTGAATCCCCTATAAATTTGGAAATCTAGAAAACAAAAAAAAACACCTGAAACTATTGTTCATCTAGAGTTAGGTCTAATTGCTATGTTAAATTCAAAAGACAGTACTATCAACAACCAACATTGAAAAAACCAATGAGAGACTAAAGAAAGCAAAATTAGTGACCGCTAATTGATATGATAAGAACTTAAAAATGCAGAGATGGAGTACAGTAAGTTAAAAATTTAATAGTGTTATCAATACATGAGATGGAAATAGTTTTAGCTGAAAGAAATGACACCCAAAATTGCTAGTTAGTAGTTTTCAGAAAACTCAGGACTGCCTCCTAAAAACAAATTGCAAAAGTTTTCCTTTTAATTCTTACAATGACAAATTTGTGTGGTTTTTGTTGAACTATAGATAGATTTACAAGGAAGCCATATTTTTACAGAGAATAGACCTACAACAGAAACAAACTTAACTTTCACAAATAGGGACATATGAAGAACACAAACCCAAGAAGAAAACCAAAAGAAAACTCACCAAAATGCAAAAATTACCCGTGTATGGTATAATTGTATAATTGTATAATTGGTAAACAATTGAATTAAAACCTTCAAGGTTTATTGGATTTTTGAATTTGTTTCAATGAGGTCGCATATGTTGTAGACCTATGATTCCGTTTTCGATTTATAGAATACTTGACCATTGGGGGCACCAAGGTTGGGATGCTTCCACGATGGCTATACAATCGTGGCGTCCTCACTTAGAATGGACACGTATGGGGTCTGGCCAAGTAACGGCTATCGAGGGCGAATGGATCGATCCTAGTTACACGAGTCGGTCGTGAATTATTCACGACAGGGGTTAGATGGTGAGTGTGCCCACACTGCTACCCCATGGGACTTACGTGGTTTGATCAACCCGTGAGAATGACGTATCTTCGTGATACACACCGGTCTTTGTGACCCTTGTTACATCTTTGTGATGTTTGATTGGTTTTACGTTTTTTTTTACTCTTTTAAAAATACATTCTTTTATATATTTTAAATGATGAATCAGATAGGCCTTGGTAGTCTACACTTATTGAATATTTGTTTGATATCTACTAATATCAATGTTCTTTATTTCATTTCCGCTTCCACTCGTTAGATTATCGTTTCTTTTATTATTATTAATCCGTTCACTGGGCAAAGTTGCTCAGCCGTGTGTGTTTTGTTGGCACGACAGGTACTTAGATGATAGACAGGGGACGGGAATATAATGCAAAGAAGACAACTATTTTGGACTTCCTTTTGAAGATCTTCGAATATTATGCTTTTTGGTTCTTTTGTTTTTATGTCCATGTAAATATATCTGTAAAACTTAGTTATAGTTGTCTTCATATGATGGCTTGTAATTTTGTGTTTATATGGTTTAGTCAAGCTTTGAATTTTATAAGTCTATTTTTTGAATTTAATTTTGTTTTGATGTCCCCTGAACTGTGACATCGCCCCGTTCTTAACCACGCGGGACTGGGGGTGTTACAGATATGGTATCAGAGCTATAGGTTTATGATCTTGTAGTTCTTTAAGTTATGATCGTGAGGATTGGGTAGGTTTAAGAATGGGTAGTCCTAGACTATTTACGTAATTACTACCTGTTATAAAGTTAAATATCCTGTCAACTTTTGAATCTTCCTTTTTCTTCTGTCTCTCAACTGGCTGATGCTGGTAAGAATATTGAAAGATATCGTCAAGCAGCTTTGGATCGAAAAGCAGACAGTAACAAGAAACGGGAACGTGATTTTCAATCTGGTCGTGCGGATAGTAAAATTTTTCAGAAATCAAGATTCAATAATGACAAGAATCAATCACAGTTCAGTTCAGGTAAGTCTCAAGCACGAGGTTTTTCTGCTAGTCATCATCAAGGTTCTTCAGGAGCGTCTTCTGCAATCAAGTGTAATCGTTGTTGAAAGTGGCACCGACCAGGGCGTTGTCTTCGAATGACTGGGGCATGTTATAAATGTGATAATCAAGGTCATCTAGCCAAAGATTGTAAGTCTGATCAGTCAAGTAAATCTCACGAAAAATAGAAGCCATCAACAGCCGGAGGTCGTGTATTTACATTATCCGGGGAAAAGTCCACTGCTGGTATGGTTTCCGGAATTCTTTCTCTTATTAATAGATCTATATATGTGTTATTTGATACTGGTGCTTCACATTCTGTTATGTATGAGAATTTAGAGGAACATCTTAAACAATTTGAATCACCAACAGAGTCTCCTATACTCATTACGACTCCGGTAGATGGTTCAGTGTGTGTTGTGACCGAATTCAAAAATTGTCCTCTAATTATCGACGACCATATTCGAGAAGTTACGTTACTCCCGATGAAAACGAAGCATTTTGATATTATCCTTGGAATGGATTGGTTGTCTAAGCATCAGGCAACGATCGATTGTAATTCAAAGAAGATTTTCTTTGGCGATAAAGATCATCCTAAATTCATATATCAAGGGATAGAACTGGAGGCAGGAACTACAGCTGTATCATCTTTAAAAGCCAATTTGTTTACTTTGCAAGGTTGTAAAGGTTATCTCGCATCGTTGCAAGATCCAGACGAGGTACCTTCTAAACTTGAAAATATCCCTGTAGTTAATGAGTTCCTTGATGTATTCCCTGATGAACTTCCCGGAGTTCCACCGGATAGAGAAGTTGAATTTACTATAGAACTTGTCCCGGGAGCTAGTCCTATTTCAAAAGCTCCTTACCGAATGGCTCCGATTGAAATGAAGGAACTAAAGGATCAAGTTCAGGAATTGTTGGATAAGGGATATATCTGACCCAGTGTTTCACCTTGGGGAGCACCGGTCCTATTCATTAAGAAAAAGGACGGCTCGATGTGATTATGTATTGATTATCGTGAACTTAATTGAGTAACGGTACGGAATAAATATCCCTTGCCTCGTATAGACGATTTGTTTGATCAGCTTCAAGGGGCCACATACTTTTCCAAGATCGATCTGAGATCTGGATATCACCAGCTTCGAGTAAGAGAGCAAGATATTCCAAGGACTGCATTCCGAACGCGTTACGTCATTATAAATTTGTAGTTATGCCGTTCGGACTGACTAATGCTCCTGCAGTCTTTATGGATCTCATGAACCGTGTCTTTAAAAATTATCTCGAATAGTTCGTGATCGTTTTCATTGATGATATTTTGATTTATTCTAAAACGAAAGAAGATCACGAAACTCATCTTCGAAAGGCATTGGAAACACTTCGAGAAAAGAAACTTTACGCTAAATTTTCGAAGTGTGAATTCTGGTTACAACAAGTTAGTTTTCTGGGCCACATTATATCGGCGGAAGGTATTAAAGTCGATCCTGCTAAAGTTGAAGCTGTTGCTAAATGGCCAAGGCCAACTAATATTTCCGAAGTTCATAGTTTCTTGGGACTTGCAGGATATTACAGGCGATTTGTTGAAAATTTCTCTAGAATTGCATTGCCGTTGACAAAACTCCTTCGAAAGGGAGTTAAATTTGATTGGGGTCCAGAACAAGACTAGAGTTTTGCAGAACTGAAACAGAGGTTGATTTCAGCTCCAGTTTTGGTATTGCCGTCAGGATCAGGTGGTTTTCAGATTTATAGTGACGCTTCTCAAACTGGACTCAGATGTGTTTTGATGCAGAACGGTAGAGTTATTGCATATGCCTCGCATCAATTCAAACCTTATGAGGTGAACTATCTGACTCACGATTTAGAGCTGGTTGCTGTTATTTTTTCTTTAAAAATCTGGCATCATTATTTGTACGGTGAGACCTGTGATATATTTACTGATCATAAGAGTCTAAAATACATATTTACCTAAAAAGAGTTGAATATGTGTCAACGACGATGGCTCGAACTTCTAAAAGATTACGACGTTCGTATTCAATACCATCCTGGTAAAGCTAACGTAGTTGTCGATGCCTTGAGTCGCAAACATTCTGGTACTATATCGAGTTTGATTGCTCAACCTCAATTAGTATCCGAATTGGAAAAATTGGGTATTGAGTTAGTATCTCGTATTGGGGTTGGATATGTAGCCAGTTTGAAGATTGAATCGACATTGATTTCAAGAATCAAAGAAGCACAACAACATGAAGGTGAGATTTGGGCTATCCTTGAAAAATCAAAAGATGATCCAAAATCAGATTTTCGGGTAGATGACATGGGTACCATCTGGTATCGAAACCGAATTTGTGTACCTGACGATTCTGAAGTCAAGGAATTTGTGTTAAATGAAGCACATAACTCATTATTCTCAATTCACCCAGGATCTACCAAGATGTATCGTGACTTAAAGCAATACTTTTGGTGGAACGGTATGAAACGTGATATAGCCGAGTATGTTGCTAAATGTTTGACTTGCCAGAAAGTGAAAATCGAGCATCAGCGAGCCAACGGTCTGTTACAACCCTTAGAGATTCCAGTATGGAAATGGGAGCACATCTCAATGGACTTTGTGACAGGATTACCAAGAACTGTACGTAAGCATAATGCTATTTGGGTGATTGTTGACAGATTAACGAAGTTGGCACATTTTCTGGCTATACGAGAGACCTTTTCAGTTGACAAGTTAGCTGAATTGTTTGAAAGAGAGATTGTTCGACTACATGGGACTCCAGTTTCAATTACTTCTGACAGAGATCCCAGATTCACCACTAGGTTCTGGAAGAGTCTCCACCAGGCCTGGGGTACAAAGTTAACCATGAGTTCGTCTTATCATCCTCAAACTGATGGTCAAACTGAAGGAACAATCCAAACTCTTGAAGATATGCTTCGAGCTTGTGTTCTTGAGTGGTCTGGTAGTTGGGATTAGTATCTCTGTTTAATTGAATTTGCCTACAACAATAGTTTCCAATCCAGTATCGGTATGGCTCCGTTTGAGGCTCTTTACGGATGCAAATGCCGAACTCCTTTGTGTTGGAATGAAGTAGGCGAGAAAGCTATCGAAGGCCCTAATCTTGTTTGAATAACCACGGAAGAAGTTGAAGTGGCTAGGCAGAAAATGAAAGAAGCTCAGTCACGACAAAAGAGTTATGCGGATAAGCATAAACGGTCAATAGAATTTCAGCCCGGTGAGCATGTTTTTGTGAAAACATCTCCTTTTCGAGGTGTTCGAAGGTTCGGATTCAAGGGTAAACTGAGTCCTCGATATATTGGACCTTTTGAGATATTAGAGAGAGTTGGCGAGGTGGCCTATCGCTTGGCATTACCTCCAGAACTTTCACACATTCATGATGTTTTCCATGTATCGTCGCTCCGTGGATATCGTTATCATCCTTTGCATGTGATTGACTATCCTCTAGAACGAATTGAGCCAGATCTCTCTTATGTTGAAGAGCCGGAAGCGATCATAGATCGAGAAGAGAGGCGATTGCGGCGCAGAACCGTCCCTTTTGTGAAAGTATTGTGGAAAAATCATACAGATCGGGAAGCGACATGGGAAACAGAAGATTCGATAAGGAAGCAATATCCGCATCTATTTTAAGGTATGATATATATATATATATATACATATATATATCCCTAATTTGGTTTCGGGGACGAAACCTTCTTTTTAGAGGGGAAGAAATGTAATACCCGTGTAAGACCCGGTTTTAAAAAAGTATAATTATATTTTTACCCGAATTGAACCGTAATTAAAAATAACAACCAAATATAGTTGAGGGGTAAAAACCGTCATTTATCCAAACTCAATATAATTATAATTATATATATGTATATATAAAAAAATGAAATGAAGAAAACTTCATTTCTACAATCTTCACCGTCTCTCTCTCTCTATTTTTTTTCTTTTAAAAACTTCTCTCTACAATTAATAATAATTGGAGGTTTATATAGGAAATCGAACGTGTTAAAGTTCGTCATCGGTCTCGATTAATCTCGTGTTGCATCTCAATTCAATCGAGGTACGGGTTTCTTTCTTTGTTTGATACTTGGATACGTATTTGTATATACGTGTCTACTCCTTGAATATGGTACACCATGCATTACCTATCACAAAAGTGAAATGGTAACTTTCCGTATTGAACTTTTGGAAATCATTGATTTTGAGTTATTATATGACTTTATTATTTTGTCAAAGATTATTTGATTATGATTATATGATATTTCTTTGCTTCGAATCATGAATCATTGGTAAACAATTGAATTAAGACCTTCAAGGTTTATTGGATTTTTGAATTTGTTTCCATGAGGTCGCATGTGTTGTAGACCTATGATTCCGTTTTCGATTTATAGAATACTTGACCATTGGGGGCACCAAGGTCGGGATGCTTCCACGGTGGCTATACAATTGTGGCGTCCTCACTTAGAATGGACACGTATGGGGTCTGGCCAAGTAACGACTATCGAGGGCGAATGGATCGATCCTAGTTACACGAGTCGGGTCGTGAATTATTCACGGCAGGGGTTAGATGGTGAGTGTGCCCACACTGCTACCCCATGGGACTTATGTGGTTTGATCAACCCGTGAGAATGACGTATCTTCGTGATACACACCGGTCTTTGTGACCCTTGTTACATCTTTGTGATGTTTGATTGGTTTTACGGTGTTTTTTACTCTTTTAAAAATACATTCTTTTATATATTTTAAATGATGAATCAGATAGGCCTTGGTGGTCTACACTTACTGAATATTTTATTGATATCTACTAATATCAATGTTCTTTATTTCATTTCCGCTTCCACTCGTTAGATTATCGTTTCTTTTATTATTATTAATCCGTTCACTGGGCAAAGTTGCTCAGCCGTGTGTGTTTTGTTGGCACGGCAGGTACTTAGATGATAGACAGGGGACGGGAATATAATGCAAAGAAGACAACTATTTTGGACTTCCTTTTGAAGATCTTCGAATATTATGCTTTTTGGTTCTTTTGTTTTTATGCCCATGTAAATATATCTGTAAAACTTAGTTATAGTTGTCTTCATATGATGGCTTGTAATTTTGTGTTTATGTGGTTTAGTCAAGCTTTGAATTTTATAAGTCTAATTTTTGAATTTATTTTTGTTTTGATGTCCCCTGAACTGTGACATCGCCCTGTTCTTAACCACGCGGGACTGGGGGTGTTACAATTAAAGTACTTTATGGTTCTGGTTTCGACACGATGAATGTATGTCGTATTATTGTCCACATGAAGTGTTGCACTCCTAGCACTAGTAATACGTATTAAGGGCTCACCACCCATGATTATCTCATCAAGTGTACATGACTTGGAATGCTAGAGAATTTATATCATAAGGATTTGATGATTATTGCATATGTATTGGGATCAATGTAGAGTTTCCTATAACCCATATGTATATCTAAAATGGTCTCGTAGAAATTGTCATCAAAAGAATATAGATGGTAACCAAGACATTAGTTATGCGCACCGATTTACTTACATGTGTTTGGGGTTATGCAATACTATACGCAGTTTACTTCTTCATTTTGAGACCTATTACTAGCTAACCAGTCTCATGTGTACCAGTTGTTAACTGGATATAAGTATGATATTTTACATTTACGCATGTTTGGTTGTGCAGTATATGTTCCAATTGCGCCCCCACAACGCACCAAAATGGGTCTTTAAAATGATTAAGTATATTTGTTGGATATGAATTTCCAAATATTACCCGCTAATTAGAATCCTTGACGGGTGATCTTTTTACCGCTAGATTTGCGGATTGTCACTTTGATGAGACAAATCTTCCCGTCGTTAGGGGGAGATAAAAAAAAGGATTTTCCATAGGAACGACAGGAAGTGTCATTGAATATTCCCACTCTGTCTCATGTTGATCCCCAAACTTCATAATGTAAAGTTGAAGTCAAATGAATCAGACTTGATACCTGATACGTTTAATGTTATTCCAGAAGTGAGAAGATCACATATACGAGCTGTAAATATACTCGCAAGGTTAAAGTCCCCAAACAAGGGCACAACGTCGCTGGAAAGTGCGTTACAATCACACATGGTGGAGGTGTGGTTGAGGACGTAGCTCCCAAACGGAAATGGGGGAAGCTACTTGGTTCGATAGATACTCTCATCTAAAGGAAGAGAAGAGTAAGGCACAACCATTTGTCATCAATACATAAACCTCTCATGAGATTGTCTCTGATTAAACTATGTCTATGAATCATTACTGGAGGACGCTCTGAAGTTAATATTGATTCTAGAGATCAAAGAAATCTCAAATGAATTATGAGAGTGCATATGAGTCGATAGACAAATCATACATACTCATTGATGATATATTTCACATATATTGTTGCTTATGAGGTGATAGAGCACATTGACATCGAACCTGCTCAGTTGAAAAATATCAACAAAGAGCAAATTGGCCTAAATAAGTAATCCAGGAGAATCATATTATTTGAAAAAAGAACAGGTATTTGGTTTAGCAGTGCTAACCCACCAAGTGTAAAGCCTGTAAGACATAGATAAATCATTTGTCATAAAGCGTAATGAAAATAATTAACTCATAATGTATGAGAGTCTCCTTTGGCACAAGGTTTCTCACAAAGCCCTGGATTGACCACGAGAAGACTTACTCTCCCGTGACGAACGTTATAACTAGGGGTGTTCAAAAAAACCGCTGGACCGTTCAAACCGGTCGAACCAAGTCAAACTGGACCATTTTTGGCGGTTTAGGCGGTCTGTCGGTTTGGTCTGGTTTGAAAAATCGCCAAACCGGGCAGTCCGGTCCGGTCTGCGGTTTGGAGGTTTTTTTGGGTGGTTTGGACCAAACCTGTGTGTCCTAGATTCTAGTTTCTAAATACAATTAACCAATCAAACACAAACAAGAATTCAATTACCTGTTTTGATTTAATCTCAAATCAACAATTACACTTTCTCTCTCTAAAACTCTCTCTCTCTACAAATTCTCTCTAGATACGTATTCTTCTAATCACACTATATGTTCGTTACTCTCAACTACTAAAACAGAAATACAAGGTATTTATACATACATATAAAATACAAGGAAAACAAAATACAATTACAATACTCTTTGACTTTTATTACAAAAGACTTTGACTTAAATGAGAGTTGACTTTCTCAGCTTTGAGTTCTTACACTTTGACCTTCAGTCTTCTTGATCTTGTATCCAACAGATTTATGCTCTAACAATCTCCCCCTTTGGATTCAAGATCACTGTTGAAAGATCTAGCAATTCAGTCTTCACTTTTAAGCTCTGTCAGCACAATCTCCCCTTTTCTTTGACGTTATTCTTTCCAAAAATGTCTTCAAACAATTAACAATCTCCCCAAAACTTTCATAAGATACTTTCAGACTTTGGAAAGAAATTATCTTCAGAATCAGCTCGGATTGCTTTAGCAAATAATCTTCAAAGAAAATTTCCTCAAAAATCAGCATATCTTCATAAATTCTTTGATCTTCTTCAAATCTTTGCTTTGAATCTTCTGACTTGGACATTTCTTTAAAATCATCTCTCAAAACTTTATCATTTCTTGATACCATCTCCCCATTTTTGATGATTTGAGCATCTATATCATCAATACTTTTCCTCCAAGAAATGTCTTTGACCATTCTGATCTTTGTAAGAGCCTCTGATTCTGTGATCCATAACCAAGTATTCATCTAGATCTTTGCAAATCCAGACAAAATAAGAATATGTAACTCTTGAATCAACAAATGAATCAGTTAAAATGTCTGTCAGTAACACAAAGTCACTGTGTGTAACGAATACTGTCAGGATCGAATTCTCAACAAGAATTAATTCTTAGAAACAATATCAAAGAAGTTTGCGGAATAACACTTTGATATTCAATGAAACAGTAAATCAACACAGTAAATATGAATAACAAACTGTAAGCTTTTATTTGATGCTTTGCAGTTACAAGATTACTCACTTAACCTCAATATTGATGAACAGGCTCACCAATACGAATTCTACTTCTCTAGAATTAGGATCTATGCCTTGAGGTTGATTTTCTCTAGAAGAATGAAAACTGAAAGTTAAAAGTTATCATCCTATTCTAAATAATACTATATATATACTGAATACAAAGATAATTACAATGAATAAAATATCTTCAGTATATCTTCTATGTATATCTCTAAGCTTCCATGTATATCCTTTCATACGAATCTTCATCATATAAGCAGTATTAATCTTCAGCAGCATTAACTTTCTTCTAGCAGCATTAACTACTAAGCAGTACTAACCACTAGCAGTACTAACTAGCTAAGCAGTACTAACTTTGTTCAAGCAGTACTAACTTTGACTAGCAGTATTAATTAACACTAGCAGTAGTAACACTCAGCAGTACTAACCTTTATGACTTCTAGCAGCATTAATATTGAACCAGCAGCATTAACCACACTTGATGAATTCTTCAGTTCCCAACAATCTCCCCCTAACTTGACTTTTAGGAAAAGAAGTCAAGTTCTTCAGATCTCTTTCAAGATGATTTCAACACCTCTGATTCAATTTCCCAAATTTGGATCTAGGCCCAAACTTTGATTTACAGTTCTTCTCACCACAATCTTGGCCATTTCTGAATCCTTTGTACAAACCAGTGTAGCTTTAAGCATCCCTTCTAACTTCTCCTTGCTATGCTCATATATTTTGTCCACCAAGTAGTATTCATGATAACAATTGTCAATAGTAATCATGTATACTCCACAGTTTTCAAACAGTATCCATTTGTCAATCTTCTTGAATATAAACTCATGCATATGATCTTTAATCCTATGGTGCACTCTTGCAGGATCAAACATCATGCACAAGTATTCCAATGTCACTTTGAGAAGATTCTCTTCAGTACCTTTCAACACAGGTTCATAAAGTTTCATCCCAACTTTATATAGTTCTTCCATATCAGCTCTTGAGCAACTTCTGATGACTTTCCCCCATGTTGAATAAGCTTCAAATGAACCATCAGCTCTTTTGTTCTGAAGAAATTCTTTCCATTGTCTCTCAGAATATCCCAGAAGATGATCTCTGGAGCTTGCATAGAGATTGGAACAGCTTTCAAAGGTTCCACTATTGTCATGTACGGATCCATACTTTCATCAGTTTGCTTAGTGACCTGCTCTGGACTCTGTACTGGCTCTGTTGGGGATGTGACTGAAGGTTCTGCTTCCTTTTCAGGTTCTTCCACCCTAGGCCTTTTCAACTGCCTTTTTGGAGCAATTGTTTTTACTCTTTTTCCAGACTTGGCTTCTCTACCAACATTTCCAGGTTCTTCCTTCTTCTCTTCTGCTTCTTCTTTGGAAGGTGTGGTTTTCTCAGGGAATGGTTGTTGGATGTTGAGATCATGTCTCTCTTTCATCCTTCTTTCTGCTTCTTCCCTTTGAGAGGAATCCCCTTGGAGCTTTGTCATTTCCTTCCTGTATAGCTCTTCAACCTGAGAGTATGCCATATGAGTAAACATCTCCCCCTTAACACCAATTGCACCTTTCAGGAAGTTTATCATCTTTTTTCTTTCCTGATTGGCCAAAAAGGTCTTGGATGGTTGTCTTTTCTGCTTTTTGAATGGCATTCTTTTTACTTGTACTTGCTTGGCCTGAGCTGCTGTTTTCATGCCCTTCTGATACTCTTCATTTAGTTTTCTGGCCATATTCAGTGCAAGCTCTCTATCCTTCTCAGATTGAAGTTGTTCCTCCCTTTCCATTTCTGCCTGAAGCTGCTTTGCCACTTCTTCATCCAGTTCTATCTGAATTTTCTTCTTTGCAGGTTGTTCAGGTTCAATCATCTTAGCCTTACCCTTTGTATCCTTCAACCCTGCCTTACTTCTTTCTTGTGTCTTCTTTTCAAGGTCTCCTTCATTGATGACTACTCCCTTAGCCTTTTGAGTAGCCTTAGGAGTGTCATTCTTTGCTTTTACTAAGGTTTCAGCTATTTCCAATTCTTCAACAGATAGCCCTGTTGCTGCTTGAACATTATCTGTTTCTACTTCTTGTGCTTCTGTTTCTGCAGCTTTCTCCCCCTTAACATCAAATCCCATCTCAGAAATACTTTCTTTTTCTGCTTCAGCCTCTGAATTCTCCCCCTTGTTGAAATCATCTTCAACACTTGTCCTCCTCTTTAGCACAAACTGCTTCCTTCTCCTTTTCTGTAACAATCTTGTCACCATTTTCTTCAGTTTGGTGATCTGAACTTGTTGAGATAGAATAATCAGCTTCATCTCCTCTATTTCTTTTCCTTGCTTGATGACATCCTTGTTGATATTTCCCATGGTCTCCATCAATTCATCATAGTTATATCTGTCCTCACCTTCTCCAGGAGTGTTACCCCCTATTGAAGGATCATTGGATCTTTTATTAGTAGATGTCTTCTGCCTAGCAGAAACACTATCCACCCCTGTGGTTTCTTGGCACCAGGGTCCTTCAAATGATTGCTCATTCAAAGTTGCCATGGGGGAGATCTTATTGATGTTACCACTTTCCTCCTCTGTGCTAGCAGGAGTAGTGGCAGCCTCATCACCCATATGCTCTGCCTCCTCCTCAGAGAGCACCTCCTTTGGGTTGGGAGACACCCTTGTGGTTTCCCTTTGGATATTCTCTAGGGGAGAATTCTCCCTTAGAGGGCTTAAAGGCTGAGTGGGTGATGGTACAAGAAGGGAAGGAGCCTTCTTTACCTGTTTTCTTTGATAAGTTTGGGTAATTGGAGAAGTGGGCTTATTTAGTAGGGACTGTGGGATAGATATAGAGTGGGAAGGTTGGGCTTGGCTCGCAGTGGATTGATCTAATGGGGGCCTTGACCCTGCTGCCATACCTTCATTGGGTTGGGACACCACCATCATTGTAGAGAACAATGGGGTGTCAACTCCTTCAGAGTCCCCAGCAGATCTTCTCATATTTGAGAAAACCTTGCCTTTGGGGGGTTTTGGTACATAAATTCCATCAGAATGAGGAATATCCGTCAATTCATGGTTGATAACTGCTTGAACAAACCTGGGATACATATAAAAGCTCTTTTTGTTTCCCATGTTTGAGACAAGATCATTGAAAATCATTTGTGAAAAATTGTACCTTCTGGAAGTGGCCAAACAGACCAAAGCATAAGCAATGGTACTGCTGAACTCACTCCATCCAGTAGTCTTTTTAGAAATGCAGTGCATCAAGGTATGAACAAGAAAACGCCATTGGGGTGAAAATTTAGCTTTTGAGAACTTAAAAATACCTAGTGGGCCTCCATACCCCATTCTTGTCAGAGTAGAAAACAGTTCATCATTAGGGATAGAAGTTATACCAGAGGCATCGTCTAGACGTAGACTGATGCGAACTATCTCTTCAGTAACTGTCAATGGATTGCCACATACTGTCGTCTTGATCATTCGCACACCATCCTCATTAACAATGGTGGCATGTGCCCATAATTGCCTCTGATGCTCTATAAAGATAGTTGGAGACATAGTGAGAGCATGGGCAATGTGACTAGTCTTCAGAAAGTCGACTATCTGATGAAAGCCATCTGCTTGTTTTGGCTTTTGGAGCATTGCGATTTCATTGTGCTCGTCAATAAACGCCATTGATGCCATTTATCTTAGTGAAGACTTGCCTGAAGACTTCGAACTTGAGAGAGAAAGGGTTTAGAGCGCAAGTGAATAGTATGCAAAGAGTCGTTATAAGCTTTTAGTCGGGCAAAGAGTATTTATAGTATTCGGAATAGAAGCAGTATTAACCTATAGCAGTATTAACTACTGGCAGTATTAACTGCGAGCAGTAGTAACTAACTAGCAGTATTAACTAACTAGCAGTATTAACTACTAGCAGTATAAACTGAAAGCAGTATTAACTAACTAGCAGTATTAACTACTAGCAGTATTAACTGCGAGCAGTATTAACTGAAAGCAGTATTAACTAACTAGCAGTATTAACTACTAGCAGTATTAACTGCGAGCAGTATTAACTAACTAGCAGTATTAACTACTAGCAGTATTAACTGCGAGCAGTATTAACTAACTAGCAGTATTAACTACTAGCAGTATTAACTGCGAGCAGTATTAACTGCGAGCAGTATTAACTAACTAGCAGTATTAACTGCTAGCAGTATTAACTGCACTTGTTCCTTTTAAGCTTGCTAATCACTGAGAACTGCTATGCATGTCCTGAAAAAGAATATTAGTAACACCAAGAATAACAAAATACAGGTATAAAACCACTTTTTGAGAAGAAGATTATTCAGAGTTTATCATTCCCACACTTGTTACCAAGAAAGTGAATCTACCCACATCAAAAGCTTTAGTGAATAAATCAGCAAACTGATTATCAGTGTGAACTTTGACAACTTGAATAAGTTTCTTTTCATTACAATCTCTTATAAAGTGAAACCTGATTTCAATGTGCTTTGTCTTTGAGTGCTTGACTGGATTATTTACAATGCTGATAGCACTGCTGTTGTCAATAAAGATTGGAGTGTGTAGAAAGGTTACCCCGTAATCCAACATTTGATTCTGAATCCATAAGACTTGAGAACAGCAACTTGCAGCTGCTATGTACTCTGCCTCTGTTGTAGATGTGGATACTGTGGTTTGTTTCTTGCACTGCCATGAGACTAGTCTTGCACCCAAAAACTGACATCCTCCAGTAGTAGATTTTCTGTCCAAGTTTGCCCCACCTAGATCACTATCTGAGTATGCTATTAGGTCAAAAGGTGAGTTATGAGGATACCAAAGTCCCAATCTGGGTTGCCCTTTGAGATATCTGAATATCCTCTTAACAGCTTGAAAGTGAGATTGCTTTGGCCTAACTTGAAATCTGGCACATACACAGACTGGAAACATAATATCTGGCCTTGATGCTGTGAGATACATGAGAGAGCCAATCATGGATCTATAATGATGCACATCCATATCCTCCCCCTCAAGATCTGCTGTGATCTGCTTGTGTGTTTCCATAGGTGTGCTGGCAGGTTTTGAGTCTGAGAAACCAAACTTGGTTAGAATATCCTGCACATACTTGGATTGACATATGAAAATGCCATCTGACTTCTGTAGAACTTGAAGTCCAAGGAAGAAAGTAAGTTCCCCCATGGAACTCATTTTGAACCTTTGATGCATTAAATCCTCAAACTCCTTGCACATGTTGTTTCTTGTAGAACCAAAAATAATGTCATCAACATATATTTGGACCAGCAAGATATCCTTCTTCTTTCTTTTGATAAATAGAGTCTTATCAATGACTCCTCTTTCAAAGTCATTTTCCAAGAGATAGGATGACAGGGTGTCATACCATGCTCTTGGGGCTTGATGTAGTCCATAAAGTGCTTTCTTTAATTTGTATACTCTGTCTGGATAGCTTGGGTTTTCAAACCCTGGTGGTTGACAGACATATACTTCTTCTTCAATTGACCCATAGAGAAAAGCACTTTTTACATCCATTTGGTAGACTTTGAAGTTCATGTAAGAAGCATAGGCTAGGAATAGTCTGATTGCTTCTATCCTAGCTACAGGTGCAAAAACTTCTTCATAATCTATGCCCTCTTCTTGAGTATAGCCTTGAGCCACCAGCCTTGCTTTGTTTCTTATAACAATACCTCTTTCATCTCTCTTGTTTCTGAAGATCCATTTTGTGCCAATTGCTCTGTGACCTTTAGGAAGGTCTACTAGATCCCACACATCTTGTAGCTTGAACTGTAACAATTCTTCTTGCATTGCTTCTATCCAGATAGATTCTTTCATAGCATCATGTGCCTTTTTAGGCTCAAGCTGGGATAGGAAACAAGAAAGCACCGTATGCTGTTGATCTTGCATTTCCTGAAGTCTGCTTTGATGTCTAGTCATCATAGGAGAAGAGATATCTCCTATTATCAACTGTGGAGGATGATTCTTCTGAACTCTGGTGTTGTGACTAGGTTCTTCATTGAATCCAGCCTCAATATTAGATTCATGCAACTCATCTGAAGTATTTTCAGGTGCTACTTCATTGTTTTCTTGAGTCTCCTCATCTCTAGTGTCTTTTTCAATCTGACTTGATTCAGAAAATGATTCCTTTTCACAGTCTTCAACTGAATTTACTGTGGGTATGGGAAAAATCACAGATTTAGATATACTTTCTTGAACTTGTGTGATCTCTGATTCCCCACCACCTGTTCCTGTATATTCATTACTGAAACCAAAAGAGTTAGTTAGTGAATCAATGTCAAATAGCCACTGAGGTCCAGACCCAACAGGATTTGGTGTGTTCTCATTGCATTTGACATTGTCACTTTCTTCAATTATTCTAGAAGAAGAGTTAAAAACTCTGTAGGCCTTACTCTGAGATGAATATCCAACAAGAAATCCATCATCTGCTTTGCTATCAAATTTACCTAAGTGAGATTTGGTATTTAGAGTTGTACAAGGACACCCAAAAGGTTTAAAGAAACCAATAAAAGGTTTTCTTTTATTTAAAAGCTCATATGGGGTCTTGTTCTTTTGCTTGACTATTAGGACTCTGTTTTGGACATAACAAGCAGTATTAACTGCTTCAGCCCAGAAGGTAATTGGCAATTTTGAATCAGCCAACAGAGATCTAGCAGCCTCTATTAGTGTCCTATTTCTCCTTTCAGCAACACCATTCTGTTGAGGAGTCCTAGGAGCACTATATTGTCTCTCAATACCTTTCTCTTCACAAAAGGTGTTTAGATCATGATTTTTAAACTCAGTTCCATTATCTGATCTAATGACTTTTACTCTTTGATTAGTTTGGTTTTCAATTCTTAGAATAAAGGATTTGATAAGACCACTTGTTTCATCCTTAGTCCTTAGAAAATATACCCAAGTAAATCTGGAGTAATCATCAACAATAACCAAGCAGTAAGATTTCTTGCCTATACTCATAACATTTGTAGGACCAAACAGATCCATATGCAATAACTGGAGATAAGAAGAAACAGAATTAAACTCTTTGGTCTTATGAGAAGTTTTGTGTTGTTTGCCTTTAAGACAAGCAACACAATGATCATCACATGAAAAGACTTTTGATGGTAAACCTCTTACAAGGTTATTTTTAACAAGATTGTTCATAGTCTTGAAATTCATGTGACACATCCTTCTGTGCCAAAGGGAGGATTCATCTATAGAAGCTTTTGAAACAAGACAATTTAAAGATGAATCACTATCAACATTGTCCAAATCAAGACAGTAAACATTGTCCTTCCTTGGAGTTCTAAGTAGTATCATGCTTTCATCAACTACCTTGAACCCTGGAGCAAGAATCATACACTCAGTATTAGTAAATAATATACTATGTTGTTTGTCACAAACCTGTGATACACTTAACAGGTTGTACTTTAATTGATCAACATAGTAGACATCCTCAAATGTCATCTTACCTTTGGTGACATTACCTTTTCCACTTATCTTACCACCAGTAAGATTGTCTCCAAATGCAACATGTCCTCCATTAATGTGCTTGAAATCCTGAAGGCATGACATGTTGCCAGTCATGTGCCTAGAGCAACCACTATCAACATGCCATATGCTCTTTCCCTTGAGCTGTTGGTTGCCCTGCACATTAAATAAATCAATTAGTATGATTGGGGACCCAAGCCAAAGTGATCTTGGGTCTTCCTTTCTCATCAAAGTATTTACATTCCTTTTTAATGAGGTTTCTAAACTCAGAGTACTCTTTATTAGAGTACTTTGTCAATATGATTGGCTTAGCAGAATCAACACTAGAAGCAGTACTAACCTTAGAAGTACTAACAGAGTTAGCAGTACTAACAGGTTTAGCAGTACTAACCTTGTTAGCAGCATTAACATTGTTAGCAGTAGTATTACTTCTAGCAGCACTATCATTGTCAGCAGCACTATTTGTGGTAGCAGTACTAACAGTTTTAGTGCTTTTAGGAATCCACATATTGACACTTTCTTTAACAGAATACTTTTTCTTCATGTGGCTTTTAGTTTTAACAGTTTTCTTAGCCACATGGTTCTTTTCAATTTTCTTATAACCAAAGGGTTTTTGCATGGATCTTTGGAAATTCATTCTTTGGTTCATAGGATTGAAATAACAGAATTTTGCAAGATGATTCAATTTGCCACAGATAAAACAAGGTTTTGGTCTATTGATTTTACTCAGATCAACCCCTTGTTTATGTGCCCATTGATTATTCCAGTTTCTTTGATTTCCCCTCTTTTTGTCCTGTTTTTGGGGCTCATTTTTCTTACAAGCACACTGTTTGCAAGGATCTGGATTCACAACTGTGGTCTGTTTATAATGGACCTTACCAGACTTTTCCTCTGTCTTCTCTATGTTCTTGGATTTGATCCAAGCCCTTCCACAATCCTCATTGGTGATAATGTTGTTTTCTATAGAAATCTCACCACTCACCTTGTTCTTCTTACTCTTGCCAACCTCTTTCTCAGTCTTATCCTCAACAATTACCTCATCTAAGGGATCTATTTCAGTGGCTCCCTCAGGCAAGTCCTTCCTATCTTTGGTGTCTAACAGGTCTGAAGTAGGAGAAATGTAATTGTTGTTATATGGTGGAGGTGTAGCATTATACCCAATTCCTCTTCTCAACTTATCATGAATCTGATTTTTCAGTAAGGAGTCCATTGCTTTAGAAGCATTGGAAAACTTTTCTACATCAAGCTTAACCTTGGTTAACTCCTCTTTCAGTTTTTCACTCTCCTCTTTAGATTTGGTCAGTTTAAGTTCTAAATCCTTTTTCTCCCACTGCCAGTAATTGGTGTCATATGAGTGTTGAAGTTCATTGGCTTGAAAACCTTTGATCTGATCTTCAAATCTCTCTACAATCCTTATATAGTCTTTGATATCTTTTTCTAATCTCTTAAGGTCATCACTCATCTTCTGATTGTGATCCCTGTACCTTTTAACAGTGTCTATGCAAGTTTTAGAACAGAGATTAGAACTTACCTCAGATGGGAGATCAGATACTTTAGCCATAAGAGCTTGATTCTGAATAGCTGCTTCTGCTTGATCACTCCAATCAAACCCCATTCCTTGTTGAGAAACAAGGGCTTGAGCAGAGTTTCTGTTGTTATTGAAGCTTCCAGATTGAGTTTGTTAGTGATTGTTGTGAGACACTTCACTTCTGCATTCTCTAGCAAAATGTCCCTTCAGATGGCATTTGTAGCATTCCACCTTTGATTTATCAAACCCTGCTCCATCTTCTTTTCTTTGGGAAAAGTTGTTTCTCCCAGTCCTCTTTATAAACTTCTTAACCCTTATTGAGAGCATGGCCATCTGCCATTTAATATCCATCTCTTCCAGATCATCTGGATGAAGTTGTTCTAAGTCATCATTAATCAAAGAGGAATTTCCATGATTGGAAAGAAAAGCTTCAAACACAGAATCAGTGCTTTTATCTTGATTTGTTCCAGTAGCAGCATTAACTGATTCAGGGTTAGCAGTAGAATCAATTGATGCTGATAAGAGTGCAGCATTATGAATATATCCAGAAGGCTTCTTCTTTGCCTCCACCTCAGCTTCAAATACTCTAAGATCATTGTACAGATCATCAAGTTCTTTTTCTTCCAACTGATCATTCTGTCTGAATGACACAGTGTACATGGTCCATTCATCTCCAAGGGACCTTAAGAACTTTCTGTTCACATCATCTTGATCAATCTGTACTCCCATAGTAGCTAGTTCACCAATTAGTTTATTAAACCTGTCAAAAGTTTGAGTCATTGACTCATTCTTAGTTGAGATGAAGTTTTCATACTGTTGTTTTAAGATTGCCTTTTGATTTCTCTTGGTACTTTTAGTACCTGAGAATCTCTTCTCTAGAGCATTCCAGAGCATCTGTGCATCAGTACAATTGCAGAATTGGTGTTGATACTCATTTGGAATGGCCAAGAGCAGTGTGCTTAAGGCTTTCATCTCTATCTGCCTTGTCTTCCTGTCTGCATCTGTCTTTGGAGGGGTTCTTTTGCCATCTTCACCAATCTTTCCTGCATCAGATGGGCCATTCTCAATGATGTCCCACATAGAGTAATCTGTGAGGAGAATATATTGCTTGATTCTGATTTTCCACATGTCAAATTCATTGGATCTGAGCATTGGAACTTTTGATACCAAAGTACTGCTTGATTCTGTAAGATTTTCCATGATGAATAGTTTGTTTCTGAGAAATCAGGCTCTGATACCACTTGTCAGGATCGAATTCTCAACAAGAATTAATTCTTAGAAACAATATCAAAGAAGTTTGCGGAATAACACTTTGATATTCAATGAAACAGTAAATCAACACAGTAAATATGAATAACAAACTGTAAGCTTTTATTTGATGCTTTGCAGTTACAAGATTACTCACTCAACCTCAATATTGATGAACAGGCTCACCAATACGAATTCTACTTCTCTAGAATTAGGATCTATGCTTTGAGGTTGATTTTCTCTAGAAGAATGAAAACTGAAAGTTAAAAGTTATCATCCTATTCTAAACAATACTATATATATACTGAATACAAAGATAATTACAATGAATAAAATATCTTCAGTATATCTTCTATGTATATCTCTAAGCTTCCATGTATATCCTTTCATACGAATCTTCATCATATAAGCAGTATTAATCTTCAGCAGCATTAACTTCCTTCTAGCAGCATTAACTACTAAGCAGTACTAACCACTAGCAGTACTAACTAGCTAAGCAGTACTAACTTTGTTCAAGCAGTACTAACTTTGACTAGCAGTATTAATTAACACTAGCAGTAGTAACACTCAGCAGTACTAACCTTTATGACTTCTAGCAGCATTAATATTGAACCAGCAGCATTAACCACACTTGATGAATTCTTCAGTTCCCAACAAATACACAATATAAAGGAGCTTTTTGATGTTCACTCCCCCAGGGCTTCCATCCAATCATCGAAACACCACAAAGAAAATTTCTATGAATGTTATGACAAAGAAACAAATTCTTTGTGTGTTCGTGCACGTGTAGAAAGAATTAAGCATGGATAATTGATTTTATAAAGGCTCAACATAGTGTAAACCACTGAGACAACAGTAGATAAACACAGACTCAATGTGCATGATTGAAGTGCGAAGTCGGGGCAAACTTCCTTCTTTTTCAATATCCAGATTTTCCAAATGAAAATCAGATAGCATATGTGCTGCGTCCCCAGAAAAATATGAAACAGTTTCTTTTTGAGAAGAAAATGAGTGGTTGGTGGGGTTAAAATCAAGAGTTGGCATGGGCTAATTGCCTGTTTCAATAACATTCACCAAAGAATTGTGAAATGCTAGTAATGTGGCTGCCCGACTCAGAAAGTAGTTGGTGCAGAGTCTGATATTCTTTTACTCTGATCTCACACCCTCTTTCTTTTAATCATGATGCTCACTTCTAACCAAACTCTCATTTGCATTTTCCCTCAACACACAACCCACACTCATTTCTTTTAGACTCCTCACACTCAATCTCTATGTATTAACTTTTTGGGTAGAAATCACTGGTTAACGTGATTCCATAGAAGTTCAGTTAATTCCCAGCACAAAGAGCCCATATAAACCTAGAAAGCATGTGTTGCTCAAATGGTTTAACTATAGCAATTAAAGCTCATATACAAATGTCAGATGTAAATATGCTCAGAAATATAATCATGAAGATATGAGCATTTTAAAACATTGAAGATATTTCAAACAAGTTAATTGAATGAATGAACATGAATGCAAGAGACTTGTTTGAAAATCTGACATTGTATGAAAATGATCAGAAAATGAATGATATAACAATCAAAGCTTATGGTCAAGAATAAAAGATATGTATGTGTCTATACGAAACAAAATATAGACATTCTTGAAAAACCGTTTCGAAATGAATTAACGCTCAAAATTCATTAAAGTACAAGCGGAGTGTCTTACCATCGAAAAATTGGTTATAATATGAGACATGGTAAGATCATTTTGAACAAGAATTTAAACCAGTGTGTGTGAATACTTGAAAGTATATAGAAAAGATAATACACAAGTATTTATCTTTGGAAACACATGGTTTATAATCATGTAAGCACAAGTAATTCTTGAAAAACATTTAAAATCACACTTCCAATTCATGAAATCTGTTTAAGAATCGGGAAGTGGTTTGAACATTTAAGAAAATCATGTTTCATATCTGAAAGTTGTCCTTCATTCAGATACATATGAGATTAAGATAAGAAATTTACCTTTTCGCTCAATCTTAATTCTCATGAAGTCAGCTGTAGTCAATAAGATATGATCGTGTAAGTTTCTCTCATCCTACACAAGTCTGAAAGTCTAGTCAAAGCAAATTTATTCACAAATTTATTCGAAAAGTAAAAGACATAAAGCAGTAAAACGATTATAGTACGAGTTCTGATCAGAAGTAATCAGAAATCAAAGTCTTACTCCTTTTGATATTATATGCTCCCCCTAAAATCATGCATCTCAAAAAAAAAATTCAGTTAAGTAAAATGCAGAAATTAGTTATGCTCCCCCTCAAAAGAATAATGATTCATCTCTAATCTTCTCTTACTCCCCCTGAGATCATGAACAGTCATGTTAAAGTGCAGATATCCTTCAGAAATAATAATAAAGAAAATGATGAAAAATAACAATACGTAACTTTAATAAGTAATAACTGATTATGTCTTAAGATTTAGCATACCAAGCTTAGATATAAGAAAATTAAATCTCTTTTCATCTAATGGTTTGGTAAATAAATCTGCAAGCTGATAATCTATTTTTACAAAATAAAGTTCAATAGTTCCTTTTTCTACATTATCTTTAATAAAATGATACTTGACGTCAATGCGTTTGGTTTTCGTATGTTGGACAGGATTAGCAGATATCGCGATTGCACTCTTCGAGTCACAATAGATAGGTATTTTGTCAAACTTGAATCCATAGTCTCGTAGCTGTGTTCGCATCCACAGGACTTGAGAGCAGCAACTGGCAGCAGCTACATACCCTGCTTCAGCAGTCGATGTGGAAACGCATAATTGTTTCTTTGACGCCCAGCTAACGAGCTTGTCTCCAAGAAATTGAATGTGACCTGAAGTACTCTTTCTGTATAACATGCAACCTGCATGATCTGCATCTGAATAAGCAGTCAGTTGAAACCCTGTATCCTTAGGATACCACAAACCAAGATCTGCGGTGCCCTTTAGATACCTAAAAATCCGTTTGACAGCAGCCAAATGGGATTCTTTAGGAGCAGCCTGATATCTAGAACATAAGAATGTTGAAAACATAATATCTGGTCTACTAGATGTAAGATACATTAAAGACCCTATCATACCTCTATAAGTTCTAACATCAACACTTTTACCCAAAGGATCAGTGTTAATCTTAGTACCTGGTGCCATCGGGGTTCCAATAGGTTTACAACTTTCCATTTTGTACTTCCAAAGAATATCCAAAATGTACTTAGATTGGTTAATGAAAATCCCCGTTGAAAACTGTTTAACTTGTAATCCGATAAAAAATTCATCTCTCCCATCATACTCATTTGAAAACGTGACACCATGAGGTTAGAAAAGTTTTTGCAATATTTTGGATTTGTAGACCCAAATATTATATCATCAACATATATTTGAATAAGGATGATATCGGATTTTTCCTTTTTGATAAACAAAGTGGTATCTATTTTACCTTTGGAAAAAGCGGACTTGACCAAGAATTTAGATAGAACGTCATACCATGCTCGAGGGGCTTATTTTAAACCATACAGGGCTTTATCCAAGATGTAGACGTGATCTGGCTTATCTGGATTGACGAACCCTTCTTGTTGAGACACGTATACTTCCTCTTTAAGAATGCCATTCAGAAAGGCTGTTTTCACATCCATCTGATAGACTGTGAAATTCTTATGAGCTGCGTAGGCTAGAAACATGCGGATTGCCTCTATACGCGCTACTAGAGCATACGTCTCATCATAGTCAATGCCTTTCTCTTGCCGGTAACCTTTGGCAACAAGTCTAGCTTTCTTCCTTATGACGATACCATCTTCGTCCTTTTTATTTTTGAATACCCATTTAGTTCCTATCACGGTTTTACCTTATGGTTTTGGAACTAATCTTCAAACCTTTAGGGCTTCAAACTGATTTAACTCGTCTTGCATAGCAGATACCCAATCCGAATAAACTAAAGCCTCTGATACTCGCGTGGGCTCTATCTTGCTGAGGAATGAGTCATGCATACATTGATTAAGAGTCGCTGACCTAGTTTGTACAGGCTTGTTAAGATCTCCAATTACTTGATGTAAAGGATGCTCTTTGGTCCAGCGATGCTTATGAGGAAGTGGAGTAGATGAAGATTGATCATGATCATCATCTAAAAATCCACTATCAGGCTCTTCAGTTTGAATAATAGGAGGGGGTTTGCAGTTGAAATTTCAGGTGCAAAAGCATCAGTTGGAACAACAGAGTCTGGCTGTTGAGTAGACAATGTAACACACCCAACTGAAACAGTTACTTCTGGCTCAGCAGTTACTTGCGTATCTTCAACTGTAGGAGTAGATGTTGAAATGTGAGTTTCTGACTGAACAAGGGTTGCAAGTTCAGTTATGACATCTGAAGTGACTGGATGATTGCAACTTGTGTCTTCAAACCTGTCAGTCACAACAGATTTAGATACATTAGACCCTAGAAACTCATCATAAAAGAATTCAAATAACAAATCTAAATCAGATAAATGTGAAATTGAAGTAGAAGCGTTATCCGAATTTTTCGCTGTAGAAACAGGTTCTGGACTGATCTGTCCAGAAGCTAATACTCCAGTGATCACGGGTTCGGAACTGAGTTGTTCAGAAGCCATGTCTTCATCGAATGTTACATTGACGCTCTCGACGACTGTCTTGGACTTCTTTAGATAAACACAATATGCTGCAGATGTTAAAGAGTAGCCAATGAAGATGCCTTCGTCCGCCTTAGCACTGAATTTGTTCAGACTCTCTCTGTCGTTAAGCACGAAACACTTACACCCAAATATATGAAAATACTTGATTGTCGGTGTTCTGTTGTTGATCAACTCATATGGAGTCTTTTGAAAACGGCAGTGTACCATGGATCAATTTTGAGTATGACATGCAGTTGACACAACTTCTGCCCACAAGAATAGTGGTAAGTTAGACTAGCTCATCATAGTCCAAGCGGCCTCGACTATCATCCGATTTCTTCTTTCGACTACTCCATTTTGTTCAGGCGTACGAGCAACAGAGTATTGATGTGATATCCCGACCGATTCGAGATATTCTTCAACAATTTTGTTTTTGAACTCTGTGCCGTTGTCAGTTCGAAGAAACTTGACTTGTCTCTGCATATTCACCTAGTCGTCTTTAAGAAAATAATGAGAACTTCGGGCGTCTCATCTTTTGATCGAAGAAATTTGACCCATGTGTATCTTGAGTAATCGTCCACAATAACCAACACGTATTTCTTTCCACCCAAGTTCTGAGTTCGCATTGGACCACACAAATCCATATGCAACAATTCTAATGGAGAGCTGGTACTTGGTTCAGGTTTTGGTTTATATGCGACTCTCTTCATCTTACCCTTTTCACATGCTGCACATAAATGTTCTTTCTCATATCTCAGTTCAGGAAGTCCTTTTACCAACTTATCTTTGACCAACTTGTTCATATAACGAAAGTTCAGGTGTGATAGACGTCTGTGCCAGAGCCAACTTTGCTGCATCGAAGCTTTTGTCATTAAACAAACTTGATTGTCAATCTGAACTTTTGACAGATTGATGGTATAGAGGTTTATCTTTCGATTTCCAGCTAAGAGTTCTGTGCCGTCTTCAGTACGAACCGAGCAACTCTTAGATTTGAAGTTGACCTCTAACCCTTTATCGCAGAATTGACCGATGCTAAACAAGTTGTGCCCTAAACCTTCGACATAGCTCACCTTACTGATCGTTATGTTGTCTTGAATAATGTCACCATATCCTAAGATTGGTGAAAGCTGATCGTTCCCAAATCTGACATTTCCACTGAATTTCTCTGTATAATTAGACAATAAAGCTTTTTGCCCAGTCATATGCTTGGAACATCCACTGTCCAAGTACCACATATGCCGGGTCTGCAAGAGAAATCAGGAAACAATAGATTTAGGTACCCATTTAAAAATGGGTCCTAACAGATTAGCACATGATTTTGGTATCCATTTAAATATGGATCCTCCTTTTCTTTGAAAACTTTTAAAAACATTTGATCTTGAAGAATAAATATGATAAGATCCAAACCAATCAGAAGAATTATGATGATAAGCAAAATCATTTCTCCGATAATGATAAAATTTAGTAGTAGTAGGAGATAATTGAATCAATTGCTTTATTGAATAACGCTTGTAAGAAGTTACAAGGTTTTGTTTAGGAGAAGCAAATTGATCAACTACATCATTATCACTACTATCATATCTATGACATGAAGTATCAGAAACTGATTCTGCTGTCTCATCATTCTTCCTCTTTGGTCTCCATTCAGATCTCGCTTTCGACCATTTCTTCCTTAAATCTGAAACATAAGATTTAGAATTATTAGGAAAATCAGATTTCTGAGATTGATTTTTCTTTTATGTACCAGTGTATTTCTGTTTTTGTAATCGTTGTTTCTTATGTTTCTTACCTTGAGCATAGTAATCAGCATTTACAGAAACTGATTCACCAACCTTAGTTGATGACTCATCAGTTTTAAGAACACTTGGTAACACTTTTCCATTTATCATACAAGTAGAATGATTAGGAAGAGGAGCATTGAAGTCAAACATATCAATTTCTTCTATGCACCCATCATCAGAATTAAGAAAGTCATTTGCAGACTCAAATAAGTCATCAAAATTATCAGACGAAGATTGAGATGTCTTTGAAACTGTAGAACACTTTGTAGATTTAGATTGAAAAACAATGTTCTTTAAAACTGTAGAAAACACACTTTGTTCAATATCTACCAAAAGTCTTTCATCAGAAACAACATTTTCAAGTTCAACTATTTTGCTTTCAAGAATGCGTGGAGGAACATAAACCTTTGCAATTGCAGGTTTTGCCTTCATCTCAAAAACAGAATAACTAGCAAAATAGTCGTTTGAAAGAACTTTTGGTGTGTCTGAAAGATAACTATCATTTAACTTTGCATAGTTAAATGGTAGTTGCATTTTCTTTACATTCTTTCTATTTTCAGTTTCTTTGGCCTCAACTTCTTCTGGTAATTTGGTAACAAATTTGGGTTTTAAATGAGTATGTTTACCAGCACAAGCAAGAAAATCAAAATGATAAAGTGCTGGTTGTTTTCTGATGGCTTTCTTTAAGTAATAGGGGTTTTCAAAACCAAGTCCCCATTTTTCCTTAACATCAGCCTCTTCGTTAGGTGCATTGAGAAAAATGGTTTGATCTGTTTGGCCTCTTGCATAGAGTTTGGCTTCCAGACCATTTACCTTCTTATTCAAAAGCTTATTCTCAACTTGCAATTTATGAATAGTTAGTGCATATTCTTTCTTCTCAAACTCAGACTTAGAAATTTTAACTTCAAAATCAGAAATCTTCTTTTCAAAACAATCTACTTGAATTTTAGAATCAGAAGCAGACTTGCGTAAAGAATCAATTAGATCTTTGTTCCCAATAACGGACTTATTAAGCTCAAAGATCTTATTGTTTCTTTTAGCAACTCTGTCTTTTTCCTTTTTCAGTTTTATTTGAAGGTCATTAAGCTCAACCATCATGGCTTCCATTTTGGTTATGAATTTTTTTTCAGTTAAGTTCATTACCTCATCAGCCGCTTCATCATCTGACTCGTCATATTTCACCGCTTTTCCCATTAAGCGTATATGAGCAGCTTCTTCTTTCTTTTCTTCTTCACCATCTGAATGATCCAGCCAAAATTCGTCTTCAGCCATTAATGTTGTGCCCGCTTCTTGTTGTTTGGCCAATAGCAGTTTGTTCTGATAGTACTGGGAGTTGCGAACTTTTGGCTTTCGACATTCTTTAGCAAAATGTTCAATCTTGCCACAGTTGTAGCATTTGATTGGATCATTTGCTGGCTTTTCAGCAACGGTATAATCATTCACAAACTTCTTTCTTTCTTCGGATTTCTTTTCAACAAATTTGTTTCCTTCTACCCGTTCTCTATGCTCATGATTCTTGGATCTAGATGAAGAGTACCTTTGAGAATTGGATCCCGGCATTTTGTAAAACTTCTTTTGAAACGCCCGGGTCAGTAATAGCATCGCTTGCTTGAGACTTTCTCCATCATCTCCATCTGATTCAGATTCTGATTCTGAACTGGTAAGAACTTTCTTCTTTTTCTTCTTCTCTATCTTTTCTTTCTTCTTCTCTCCGACTACTAATGCAATGGGATCAGGAACTTTCTCTGCCTTCTTCTTCTCAACTCTTTTCTCTTCCACCTCCTCTTCATTCTAACGTAGAGTCTCGTAAACCTCATGTAACGGAATGTCATTGAGATTCTGCATCTGTTTCATCCTACGTGTATGCTTTTTCCATTCAGGTTGTAGGATGCTCAGAAACTTGACATTATTCTTAAGTTGCTTCTTTTTCACTTTGTTCTTTGTCAGTTCATTCAGAAGCAAGACAAACCGTTCATAAGTGTCTTCCAAGCTTTCATTCTCTTTGGCTTTAAATTCTTCATAACTGTTAATGCAGTTAGCCACTTTCATCTGATTCCCAACCTCGGATCCCATCATCATCTTTTGCGATTGATCCCACATCTTCTTAGCATTATCCTTGTAGCTATCAATCTTGATGTAAATCTCATTAGGAATACTCTGAAGTAAAAGAGATCTTGCTTGCTTGTCTGCTTTATACTTGCTTTTCTGTTCCTCAGAATACTGTGAAAAATCCATTGGAACAGTTCTTGTCTTTTGTTCTCTGTCCTCATCACCATCCTCACTGTCAGATGATTCGTCATCTGGTACTTGGACAGTAGGTGGAATCATTGGACCTTCAGTAATTGAAATCATAATGTTTTCTCCGTTTGCATGCCTATCCATAAAATCCAGAAATCTATCCTTCCACTGCTCGTATTCTCCTTTGAACAAAATTGGAGGCTTTACATCAGTGCCAATTGAAAGAGCGTCTATGGAAGTCATCTTTTCTGTACCTGTTTTGAGAAATATATGCAATAAGAAACTAGAATTGATCGTTAGTCCAAATATGAAATCACAAGAAAAATCTTGAAATCAAAAATTTTGAAAAAATTTGACTACGTGACAAAACTCGCAAGTCACTGTAGAACTCGCAAGTCACTATGCTGAAAAACATGCAGACTAAGGCTTGCGCATTTGAGTAACTCGTACGTAAAGACTTGCGTGTTTTGAAAAACTCGCTAATAGCTGAAACTCGCTAGTCGTTGAAACTCGCAAGAGACTGTTCTCGATGAAACTCGCTAATGCCTGAACTCGCAAGACACTGTTCCTGCTGAAACTCGCACACTTAGACTAGCGCGTTTGTAGAACTCGCTAATCACTACGTGCGTGTTTTGGTACTTAGAAAATTTTCCCAACTTTCAAAACTAGCAGATAACACCTTGCGTGTTCTAAGAACTCGCTAATAACGCCTTGCGCGTTTTGGCCAAAAATGAAATTCATCAACTTGTGCGTTCTATCGAAGAACTTGCGCGTTTTTCCGATCTAGCGCGTTCTTCAGATTCCCTTGCGTGTTCTTCAGAAAGTCGACCAAAACTTTAATTTTTCATTGAATTTCGACTCAAATCTTCTTCAATTGTTTCAAAACTTTGCAGAAATCCTCGAATTCAACTCTCGAACAGATTACAATGCAAGAATTTCAAAAACAAACATTCACAATACAAAATGATTGATGATACTGTGCGTATGAACTCGTGAACAAAAACTTCAACAAAAATTCGAAATTATCTATCAATTACAGTGCAAATGACAAATTTGACTATACAGACTCGATCAAATACACTCTGCGATCATAACCTAATCAATTTCAACACCTAATTCGCACAAAAACTCAGAATTTGATTCTTCGGCTCAAGAACACAGTGTCGAACATTTCTTGATCTGATTTCATAGTTGGATCTGCTCTGATACCAATTGTGTATCCTAGATTCTAGTTTCTAAACACAATTAATCAATCAAACACAAACAAGAATTCAATTACCTGTTTTGATTTAATCTCAAATCAACAATTACACTTTCTCTCTCTAAAACTCTCTCTCTCTCTACAAATTCTCTCTAGATACGTATTCTTCTAATCACACTATCTGTTCGTTACTCTCAACAACTAAAACAGAAATACAAGGTATTTATACATACATCTAAAATACAAGGAAAACAAAATACAATTACAATACTCTTTGACTTTTATTACAAAAGACTTTGACTTAAATGAGAGTTGACTTTCTCAGCATTGACTTCTTACACTTTGACCTTCAGTCTTCTTGATCTTGTATCCAACAGATTTATGCTCTAACAACCGACCGCCATATATATATATATATATATATATATATATTTTATATACATATTTATATCATCTATTGTTTAGCCCAAATATCTAATTTATCTTTAGATTTAAATATATACAAAAAGGCCCAAAGATAATTTTAAATCGTCGTGGATTTTATGCACTTTGCATATTACTTTTTTTAGTGTTTTGTCTTGAAATATTTTGTTAACTTTTGTGGACTTTGTTAACATTGTTGTAGACTTTCTTTATTTCAAATGAACTCAAGCGAACCTTTAAAATTCAAAATTTTATATGTTTTTTATGTTTAAACTTTAAAGCCCACTAAAAGGCCTAAACCGGTCGACCAAACCGCCTAAACCGCGGTCCGACTTGACCGGTTTGGGCACTTGATGTCAAATCGCTCGGTTTGAAAAATCAATAGACCCCCACTAGCGGTTTGGTTTGTGGTTTGACGGGTTAAACCGCCCAAAACGTACCGCGAACACCCCTAGTTATAACGTTCTGCTAATTAATTAGCCTAGTAGTTTTCGAAGGACTGGAAATGCAGCTCATGAATGTGGTTACCACATATCTCTACGGGGATCTAGATTCAAAGATATATAAAAGTGTTTGATGATATTACATTACCAAAATCAAGTAACTCTAAACCATGAAATGTGTTTGCAATAAAATTAAAACTCGCACTTTATAAATTAAAGCAATCTATGCGGTGTGGTATACCCGCCTAAGTGAATACTTGATTGGGAAATGGTATATAAGAACGATGAACTGTGTCTTTGCGTATTTATTTAGGAAAACAAGCTCCAGATCTTCAAAGTAGCTTTATATGTCGATGTTATGAACATAATAGACAATCTTGATGAACTAAGAGAAACCATAAGCTACTTGAAATCTAAATTTGAGATGGAAAATCTTAGGAAAACTTGGTTTTGTCTAACTATTTAAGCTAGGACACCGAGTTTGTGAAATATTAATTCACCGATCACATATGTCTAGAAAATAATCAGACAATTTAATATGGATAAAGCGCATCCGACTAGCACTCCCATGATCAGTCAAAGTGTTGGATATAAGGAAAGATCCATTTCGTCTAAAGGATGATGACGAAAAAGTATTGGGGAGCTGGAATTCCTATCTAAGTACAATATGCACATTATCGTACTTAGCACAATACACTTGATCGTATATTGTATTTCTCAGTGAACTTGTTAGCTAGATTTAGCTCAGCGCCAACGCAACATCATTGGAATGGTATCAAATTAATCTTTTGAAACCATTGACATAAACTTATACTTTTCCCATAGAAAGAAAAATGGGATTGATAATGAAACTTCAATACCTACTTAGAAAGTAAGCAACAAAAGTACTAGCTCTTATAGAAAACAACAAACAATATCTTGGTATGTCTTTGCTGATATTAGATATGTGTTTGATCCATACAAAGGTTGTTTCCAAACTTGATAAGGATTTACCACGGTGAACACTCCAATTTCTTGGAAGTAAGCTAAGCTAACCCTTGTAACTACCTCCTTGAACGATTCCAAGAATATTACTCTCCATGAGACTATTCAAGAAATGTATATGATTAAGGACTGTCATTACACATATTAGAGGGGCTGGTAATTTTGAGTTCAACCACTATCCTACATGCATATATGGAAATAATGCATCATGTATCGAATAAATGAAAGTAAGATACATCAAGGGTGATAACACAAAGCATATTCTGCTTAAGTTTTTATACAATCAGTAGTAACAAACTCTCCTCTAGATTCAAGAGAATCAAGTAAGATGTCAGGAGAATGTGACATATTTTACCAAATCATTACCTAAAACCATATTTTGGAAACATGTATAAAGTATTAAAATGCAAATGTTTTCCAAACTCCCGTGATTAATGTACGAATCAGGGAGAGTAGTTGACAAAAGGGGGAGTCTACTATACATGTGACATTGGTATGTTGTGCTCTTTCCTTCACCTAAGGTTTTATTTTTCCCACTGGGTTTTGTTCCTTGGTGCAAGGTTTTAGTGAGGCAACAATTTATAAATCATCTTGTTTTATAAACCCCTTGATTGATGTACAAATCAAGAAATATAATAAACTAAAGAAATTGTTTATTGGTGCCTTGTACTCTTTCCTTCGTCCAAATTTTTTATTTTTCCCATTGGGTTTTGTTTCTTTGGCGTAAGGTTTTAACGAGGCAAGAACTATGCACCATCACTCATTTGACTCGGCACAAGAGGGAGTGTTGAAGGATTATGTGCCATCATCAAAAGGAAGTGATTGACAGAATATTTTCTTAGTATTAGATTACCATAATTAATGTTTCCTTTTATTTGTAAACTCCTCCCTATTTAAAGGGCTTATAATTAATGAGAATTACGGACTTCTTCTCTCTGTCTTATTGTTATTCTCTCTATATTGATTGTTTTGTAACAAAACCTAGATTCTAGACATTTTAGACGACTACCTTCTTCAATATAATTGAATTTTTTTATTTATTTTTTGAAAAGGTGAAACCTACTAACCCACATCTCTCTTTAGTCGTTTGTACAACCAAATCCATAATCCCACAATCTCCATTAATTATCGGTTAGACGTCGGAACTCGAAACGTCGTTATCCATTGGTAAGTCTAACCCTTATTTTTTGTTATGTTTTTGTTGATTTTTATATTTAATCATCTAATTTATTCATTTATTGGTTGTTGTCTATGTTTAGTTGTGCACAATTGTCGGATTGAATAAGTAAAAGAAGTTCATTAAACACGAGACTTGTGAGTTGTGACATACTAGCAGGCTACAAGCTTATGCCCTAGGCACTTCAATTTTTAAATTTAAGTTTTCAATACATTTACTTGTGCAATGTGAAATTTTGTGTAACACTTTTTCTCTAAAATTAAAATGTATATCAACATGAAAAAGCAATCTACTATTCATGGGTTTTTTAAAATAAAACATACAAGTTCTTCTCAAGATACCAAAGAGATAGCAAATACTGAGAACACCCCTACATCTAGTACCCCAGTTACTGAGAACCCCAACAAAAAAGTTCAAATTGAAAATAACGATATTGATCTTAGTACACTAGTAGTAGATCCCGGTTTGCGTCGTCAAATTTATGATTATCCTATTAATCAACGTGATACAGTTCGACGAGCTTATATGAATATTGGTCCCCTCCAACCAATATTTCCCATATATCCCAAATCTGGACCCGAATCTCATCAACGGAGCTTTCAAGCATCTTGGTTTAGGTTACATTCTTGGATTGAATATTAAAAGACTTCAAATGTCGTATTGTGTTTCCCATGTTTTTTGTTTAACAAGCCTTCTGGGCCTGGATACTATGGCCAACAAGCATTTACAATAGATGGATTTCAAAATCAGAAAAAAGTTGGGGGGTAAGAAATGCGCATTTTTGCATCATATGGGAACTGATTGCACATCTTTCCACAATGTTGCACAAAAAGCATGGGATGATTTGTTGAATGAGGTACAAGATATATGGAATGTGTATGAAAAATTTACAACATAAGAATGTGAGAAGAATAGAAAAAGATTGATGGTTGGTATTTATTCAGCTTGTTGGTGTGCATTTCAAGCCATTGCATTGAGAGGTCATAATGAAAACCAAATTCTATCAACAAAGGAAATTTTCTTGAAATGTTGGAGGCAATTGGTAATTTTAGCACCAAAATTAAATAATCGTTTCATAATGCTCCTAAATATGCATCTTATACGTCACCGGTGATTCAAAAGGAGATTTTAAACTTATTTCAAATAAGGTAAAACGGATGATTTGTGAGGAGATTGGTGGTGGGAAGTTTTGTTTCCTTGTTGATGAAGCACAAGATGAGTCTCATAAAGAACAAATGGTTGTTGTTTTGAGATTTGTTAATAAATAGGGCTTTATTGTAGAGCGTTTCTTTGGTCTTGTTCATGTTCCCGATACCACAAACTCTCAAGAGTGGGATTTATTCTTTATTGTCACATTACAACCTTGATATCAAGTCCGTTCATGGACAAGGGTATGATGGTGCAAGCAACATGTGAGGTCAACTTAAGGGTTTGCAAGCATTGATTTTAAATAATTGCCAATATGCATATTATGTTCATTCTTTTGCTTATCAATTGCAATTGGCGTTAACGATTGCCTCACGAGGAGTTATTGCATTGCGTAAGTTTTTTACTCAATTGTCTTTTGTTGTCAATGTTGTTGGTGCTTCTTCCAAGCGCACCGACCAACTAAAAAATGCACGAGCCGAAGAAATTGCATACCTAATTTATGTTGATGAGTTAGAGACTGGTAGAGGCCTAAATCAAATTGGTACATTACAATGAGCTAGAGATACTAGATGGAGTTCTCACCTCAAATCCGTTTCTAGCTTAATTAAAATGTTTAGCCCAACGTGTGAGGGTTTGCTTAAAATTATTGAAGAGGGCACTGGTTCAATTAAAGGAAATGCAGATTCAACATATGAGACTATTATGACATTTGAGTTTGTTTTTGTTTTGCATATTGAGAAGGAAATTATGGAGATCACTGATTTTCCATGTCAATCTTTACAAAGGCGAGAACAAGATATACTCAATGCATTGAGGCTAGTTGCATCCATAAAGTGTTATTACAAAGAATGAAGGATGAAAGATGGGATGATTTGCTTAGTCTTGTTAAATCATTTTTTCACGTAAGCAACATTGATATCCCAAACCTGTCTTCTTCCTATTTCAGTAGGGGGCTTGAGCCCGTAATGAGCATAGTGATCATACACTTGAACATCACTACCGAGTGGATATTTTTTATGAATCAATTAATTGTCAATTGATGGAATTAGATCATCGTTTTAGTGATAGTTCGATGGAGTTGCTTCGCCTTTCATCAACTTTAGATCCTAAAAATGTTGACGAGCCTTTTCGAAGAGTTGATATATGTCAACTAGTAGAGAAGTTTTATCTGGAATATTCTAGTGACCATGAGAAACTAATGCTGAAGTTGCAACTTCAACATTATGAGGTCGATGTTGTTCAACATGCAGATTATAAACATTTGACATCTATTTCAGAATTGTGTCAATGGTTGTTAAGGACTAGAAGAACGACCACTTTTGATCTTATTTATTGGGTAGTCAGTCTCATACTTACTCTGCCAGTTTCTACTGCAACAACAGATAGGTCATTTTTAGCAATGAGTATTGTGAAAACAAAGCTACGGAATAAAATGGAAGATGAGTTCTTGAATAACTCTTTGGTCTTGTTTATTGAAAGGGAAGTTGCAGAAAAGATTAGCTTGGAGGAAATCGTGGAGGATTTTAAAGTTACAAAAAGACCATCGAGTTCCACTTTGATGAAAAAGGTACAAAATAATCACGTTTTTGGTCTTTTTTAGAGTTTTAATATGTTTTAACTTTGATTAGTGTTTGTTTTGTGATTTCTAAAATGAATATTAATTATATTGTTTATGTTATACATTTGTATGAAAGACTAGGGTTGGCCCTTCGACTTCTAAAGCTTGTGTTCCGCCTCTTTCTATGATTATGTATTTTTAATATGATAAAAGTGTAAAATGAAAAATTAAAACGTTAAGAATATAAAACAAATTAATTTGTATATATTAATTATATTTAATATTATGATTAAATTCAAAAATATTCAATATTCGACTCATTTCAAAGGTATTGACGAAACGATTACAATGGTATAACTTGTAAAAAGAAAAAAGTGCATCTTTTAATTCATTTTAGTTCATATATGATTATTTATGTTAATATGGTAAATGTCTAAATTAAAAGTAAATGATTAAAAGTAAATTCAATACTTATTATAAGGGTATTAGTTATAACTTATAAATTAAAAAAATTGGGATGTGAGTGAAAGAGAGGTTGGTGGGGAGTGAGTGTGGAGGGGTTGTACATAGCTTAACATATAGATTTTCAATATTTTTGAAAATAACTGTTTTAGAATTTTTATAGAATAGTATATAACTTATTTTGACATTATTGAAGAAAAGATTATAATTGTATAATTTGTAAAAAAAATGCATTTTTATAACGTATTTTAGTTAATCTATGATCATGTAATTTTAATTTGATGAGGGTGTAAAATGAAAAATTAAAACGTAAGAAATATAAAACAAAGTAATTTGTATATAACCAATTTTTTGGGTTTAATAATACGATTAAATTAAAAAAATATTTAATATTGGACTTATTTCAAATGTGTTGACAAAGACGATTACAATGGTATAAATTTGTAAAAAAAAGAAATGTATTTTGTGATGCATTTTAGTTAATATACGATTATTTATTTTAATATAATAAGGGTCTAAAATGAAAAATGAAAAAGTAAAGATTGAAAAGAAATTTAATGATTAATTATAAGGGTATTAATTATAACTTATAAATTAAAAAAAATGGGACGTGAGTTAAGGAGAGGTTGGTAGAGAGTGGATATGGACCGGTTGTATAACTTTTTTATAGCATTTTAATATTAAATTGTACATCAAGCTTAAAGAGTGGATTTTCAAGAATCTTGAAAATAATTGTTATAGCATTTTAATATAGTAGCATCGATATATAACTTTTTTTAATCTATTTTGCATACAAATTATATTTGATTCAAGCCATCACAAAGCGAATTTCGACCCTCCATGGTGTCGGGCCGTTGAGTGGTTTTGGTGGAAATGGCGTTATTAAGTGTTATGGGCTCAATCATCTATGTATACGACCAACCATCCTTTGTTAAGCACATGGTTCTCGACTTTCTTTAGTAAAACATTGTTGGAAGAGAAGAGCTAGACAAAAAAAAAAAAAATACAACGAAAGCAAGATAATAAAACCAAACATGCAAGCTTGTCTTCATCTTCCACTAGTTGATCCATGTACAAAAGTGTTTAACAATTAAAAAAATGGAGATTAGATCATACCTTTTGATGTGGTTTTAGGATCCAAAGGAGAATCCCTCTACTTTGTGCACACACAAAGCTTCCAAGCAAAAGAGCAAGAATTAACCAAGAACACCAAGAACATACACTATGTGTGTGTTTTGGACGATTCAAGAGAGAAAGAGAGTGTAGGGAGAGTTTTTCTTTTTTTCCAAAACTCCTTTTTAGAACTACTAAAAATGCGTCATGCTTAAGCCTTTTTTATTACCTTTTACCATGGTTTTTGTTGATGGTATTTGCAAAACAAGCAAATACCAAAACCACCTAAAGGAACCAATAAGAATAAGCCTAGCCATGCAATTTTTCATTCTTGGTCCTCCTAGTTTGAATTAGTTAAAACCATATTTTAACAATTCAATCACTATAAGTCCCTCTATAAATCTCTAGTTTCAAATTAACCTTCAACTTGATGTTAAATGAACTAGAGAATATTTCTTGCATCTATTATTTGGACTTTGTGTGCGACCCAGTAGGATACCAATAATATTAAATTTGTTGTGGCAATGGGCACGATTCCAACAAACATAAATTGTTTGAAGATCAAAAAGAGGTAGATGCCACCTTCTAGAGTGCCCCAATTACACTGATCTCATAGTCATAATGGAAGAGGTAAATCACTTTTAGTCAACAATAAGTGATGGTGCCAAAATTTCAATGTTTTGGGGATTACAAAACTTCTAAATTGCTTATGTTTGTGGGCGACACACCTTCTTCGATCTGAATTCATGAATATCTCATCTTTTGTTGACGTAGGGATACCAACTTATTATTTGATTAACATAATAAGGACAAAAGGCTACATCGTACTGGCATGATGTATATTTGACACTGACACGATAATATCGATGAGAAAGGCCATGTTTTAGTGTCATTACTTGCTTCCTTGTGTATTTTATGGCAAAAATTCTACTCATCAATGAGGTAGGAGATCCAAAAGGCATCTTGCATGTATTTTAATGAAAGTGTAGCCTTTGATGCTAGAAAGAATCTATAGGCTAATATGAAGTTGGTCCAAACCCAAGGGTAGGTAAAATGAGGCCTTGACTAATGTGAACTCCTATTCTGACTATAGTTTTGCAATTTGTAAGTAGGATGTACAATTATCTATTTTGTGTAAAAGCCATGGGAAAACAAACAAAGAATGCAAATAACATAAAAGGACATGAACCTTTGTCAAAGAGAGCTCTTGAATTATTCTTAACATCTTAAATGAGTGAGTGGGGATGCTTAACCCCTGAAGGACTTTAAATGCTTTTGATTGATTGTGGTTGAATGGTGATAGGTTTGTTTAATCAACAATGAGAATGATCCAAGATTCTTAAAGATCTTGTGAATCTATGGGAGCACAAGAGATGTGTATCATAAGGGTACCTCACTTATCTTTTAGAATACATGCAAATATGGCCTTTTAGGATCCGTTTGGTTTACGAGATTGGATTGGATTTGGAGGGATTTAGAATTGAATTTCATTCCATTCTCATGTTTGGTTTGAAGGTTTCCTGGATTTGAAATTCCGGATTTCATTGAAATCCCACAAACATATAATTTTCAAATCCCACAGAGGTGGTTAGTATTTCACGGGATTTCGTACGATTTGTATATAATAATTTTTTTTAAATATGTTAAAAAAATTTGTTTTGTAATAATCAATTAATGAAAAGGTAGTTCAATTATTTTTATTATTATTTATAATTTGTTTTTATAAAGAATGAAATCCAATTCAATTCCAAATCCAAATCCCAAAAACCAAACACACTAAAATCCAAATCTAGAGATGTTCTTGGTCCAGTTTGGACGGTTTAACTCCTCAAACCCCAAACCATACCGCAACAACGGTTTAGAAAATTTTCAAACTGAGCAGTTTGGTAGCAAGTGAGCAAACCGGCCAACTCGGACCACAAAAAGGTTGTCTGGTATGACCAATTTTGGTTGTTTGGGCCTAATATGGGATTTAAACTAAATAAACATACATTTATATTCAAAATAAATTTTATACTAATATCATATTATTAAAAATAGTATACCGAATTATAAAATCAACATCTATCTCCAAAATTATTAAAAGAACATTGAGCAAGTAGAAAAAAATTAAACAAGTCCACCAAATAGTTGAAATTTTAGACAAATATTGATCAAGTCGAAGGGGTTAGGAATTTTCCATTTTGGTTTTTGACGGATATCGAAATTTTGTCGATTTAGGGAATGCGGACAATTAAGATGTGAATAATAAAAACTTTATGTTATAGACAATTTTTTAATTGGATCATATATTAAATGAGTCTACACTCTACAACATGAAAACTAAATATAGTTGTACATGTCTATTTTTGCAGGTCGTCCGGTCCAAACCGCTCAAAATAATGTTCAAACCGCAAACTAGACTGGATCGAGCGGTTTGGCTGTTTTTCAGAGTAGACCAGACAGTAGACCGCTCAAACAGCGAAAAACGTTCGGTTTTAACTTGGTTTGACCGATTTGGCAGTGCAATGTTTTTTTTTAACACCACTATCCAAATCATTCCAAAAATTCAAATCCCTTCAAAACATTCTATCAAACCAAACACCCCATTAGTAATTTGTGGTTAACTTAATTATATGGCACCAAGATGGGGTGTGGGATTTGGTACAATAACCTATTGAAATGCCATGCTCTACTTATGATAACTAAAAAAGTAGAGGGTGGATGATATGACTATATAAGGATATGAAATGATCATTTTAGAGAACGTAAATAGACATCATCATTTTATAAAAGAAAATGTTCTACACAACTGTACATAAAAAAGAACTTTATAGAATTAAAGTGAAAATGACAAAAATGTCTCACATGACTAACAGGTTGACACTTAACGAAAGAACTTAACACCGATTAAGGTTAGGGACAAAATGCATACTATATAGCACATGGGGTAATTTTTGAAAATCGAGTAAGGAAAACTTAATATCATAATTAATGTTTGATTCTCGAAGATGGGGAATCTGTTGGAGATAGATGTAATTTTTTTTCCAGAGATTTTGACTTTTGGTTCTCTATTTTAGAGAAATTTTGGGGAAGCTGTTAGAAATGCTCTAATAAACCCAACACATGGACAAAATTCTATCAATCGAATCAACCAAGAAACCAAACACCACCTATATGGAAACCTATAGGAGACCCAATGACTTGGGTTCATACCAATCTTCGTTTTCCTCCTCATTGTAAGGTCCAAAGTTACAAAGTCTTAACTATTGGGGTCTTTTTGTGAAATAAGTTTCTTGAGGTCTGGAATGTAAAATAAGGAAGTAAATAAGGGCCTAAAACCCTAATTCTTTCCCTTATTGGAATATCAGTGAGTGTATGTGCGACGTTGAGAAAGAAGAAGGGATACCGATTGAAGTTCTTGGAAATCTGATTTGGGGCTAATAGCCAACATCCTTTGGTGGAGATTTACTTCAAAGAGGAAATCATTCAATCCCTGTTAAATCTAGAGATTCTTATCGTCTTATTGAAGAAGTTTTGGTTGGGTTATCGGTTCTTGAGGTTAGACCTCCTTTCCAATCTGATATCTATTTAAGTTTGGAAGTTTGGGGTTTTAAAATCAAATGGATTTGGGGTCTGATGTTGGGACTGAGTTTTGATTTGGTCCTCGCGATGTAGGCGATTAATCGTTTTACATTTGTCTCCGTCTTATCTGTTCTTCGATGACCATAGTCGTGATTAGGGTTATGCCCTCCATCTTCGATGAATCATTTTCTGTAGACCGACGTCGTCCGGTGCTCATAGGTCGGCGTCACCCGATGTTCTGTGGACAGCGTCGCCCGGTGCCTCTTCGACCGAGGTGATGGGCGCTATGCGACCGATATCGACCGGTGTGGCCCTAACCAGGTCGCCCGATGTGTTGCATGACCAGGGCGCCCGACGCCTAATCGACCGGTGCCGCCTGGTGCTCGACCGAGGTCGCCCGGGGTGGTCGTCAGCTGCTGTCATATTAGGGGTTGTTTGTTCGGTTGGGTTATAGCATCTTCTGTACTCTTTTCGATAGGCGTTTTCCTACTAGTACGGATTAGAGCAAAGCAATTCTTGAGATCATGCCGAAACTTATGATTATCACTGTTGAAATTTAATTGTAGGGATTTGACCCATTCGTGGTTAGCGTTCGTGAGTGTGGTGTCTATCATCAAGTGAGTTCCCTTATTTTAAAACCTTTTCTTCTTAAACTGGAAATGGGTTATACATGATGATGGGTCGAGTATCTTTTCCTGCATGATTTTGAACATGGAGATATCGAGTTAATTACTAAGTTTATTGCTTGTAATTACGTTTTGTGTTATATAGAATGAGAAGTGGTTTATGGAATGAAATGTGGGTGCCATGGATTACCTTACACCATCGGGGATGGTTAACCCGCGTGTTTGAATTTGTTTCCTTACACGTGGGAACGACATCCACTTGGGGGCCGGTTGGGGATCTACTTGGGGGCCCCCCGGAGACGGATGGGTGATTATCCTGTGAAGGTAAGCATTGAGTTGTTATTAATTAAGTAATTTATTATTATTTAATTATTATGTTTTTGGTTGTTGTTGGGAATTCACTAGACCCTCCCGGTCTAACTCTCGTTTTCAAAATGTTTTTAAAACAATTTTCAGGTAAGGTCACTGTTGGTGGTTCGTCTAAGGGTAAAGAGAAATGTTGATAGTTAGTGTTTGGAAACGTTGCCTTAGATGCGGAGTAGATGCTTGTTCTAGATTCTCGGTTGTGATAGATTTGACTATCCGTTTTTGTCGACTTCTTTTTTTAAATCTTGAATATTTGTAGTGGGACCCGATTTTGGGAATTTGAGACTATGCTATTTTGCTTGGATTACTTTATTACTGTTGGGTTGTTACAAATTGGTATCAGAGCCATAGTTTAAGGGATTTAGGCGACCAGTTGGGCCTAAACTTAAACTATAGTATATGGGACACAACCGAGAAACTAGGATGCCCTAGGGGTACTGCTATAGGAACGTGTGTTTTGAGAGGTGGGGACTAACATGTAAGGTAAATTTGGAATTACATATGGCCAATGTAATTGCGAATTTACAGGTGCATGTACGTGCTCGAAATACCACTCTATGCGTAGAGGTCAATAGAACGTTGGTTATGCGGGGCGTAGAGGTCAATAGAACGTTGGTTATGCGGGGATAGTTTAGCTTTCGCCACGATCGGAAGGTTATTTTGTGGGGTTAGCCTATGAAGGGGTGTTGGGATGGAATAAATTTCTAGTCATGCCTTGTAGGCAATAGTTTGATGCGGTGCGTGAGATTGCTTGTGTGAGTTTTATGATAAACTCTAGAAGGAGCATTATCAAGGCAATAACAAACCAACCAAGGTAGAGCGGTTTGTGCTCGAATTGGGTGAAGGATTGATTAAAGGGAACTTTCAGTGTCAAGTAAGTTCCCATGATGGTAGTTGATGTGTTGATCGGTTCGAAAAGAAAAAAATAAATAAAAGGTTTGGGTTAAGATTCTGAAAGGTTTAAATTCAAGGTTGGGAGAAAAATGGAATCTCATGATCTCCCAATCGTGATTGAATTAAACTATTGGTGGAACTGAATGAGGATAAAATGTGATTGGTTTATCGACCTGTAGGGAATCAAAGAGTGAAATCGTATAAATTATACACTAGGGCTCAAAGAGAGAACTTGGTGGGGTGATCTGTTAGATAGGGTGTGAAACACCAAAATTTCAAGCGGTTGTCAGAACGAGAAAATGATCGTTAGACAAAGTTTGGATGCCGGGATAATTGGGTGAATGTAACAGTTGACCTCAAATGAGTGATTAGCCTTCAATTGCAAGTGAGTTCTTGCTTGGTGTCTATAAAGGTATCTCGAGAGCTTATTCAAGATTAAGAGTGGATGCATACAAATCGAATTTAATATTTTTGGGAACAAATTGACGAGCGCAAGTGTGTGTTTAAATCAGAAAGGCAAACCTATATTTTTTTTATTGCATAATAAAATTTTGAATTTATCGATTTGTGAATTAGATCATTTTCTTCATGACGAGTTAAAGTTCATTGCAAAAATCACGAAAATAGTTGACTGCAAGTTGTGCAATCGAAATGGATTTGACACGTGATATCTTATAACCGCATGCGAGAACCAACTGTTTTAACTCGGGCAAGCGGTTTCGTTCAAAAATTTCCTAGTGCATCGGGAAAATTTCTTTCCATAGCACGATTGTCACGACACTGTCTTATTTGGTCTAGATGGTATTTTATCGAAAGTTGCATGCGAATTATACTCGAGATCGTGGTGCATAACTTTGAGTTATGAGGGTGTTGAGTCATGTGTGCTTAAAAATGATTTCAAGTATTATGCCATTTGAACGTTCAATATGAGAAATAACTTTCAATTATAAAAATGTCATGCATGAAGGCTATGAACTTAGAAGGTCGGGTGGGTTAGTGGTTTGAAGTACAATGAAAGAACCCGAGAGAAGGGAATGTGTCGGTCAAGCCAGTGATGGGCGATTTATACTTTTGATATTTATTAAGGAAAAGAGGGAAGATCGGTAATGTCGGAAAAAGGGGATTTTGGCATCAATGGTATTATGGCAAATGGAGCCTTGCTCAGAAGTTCATCATGTTGTTATCAGTATTTTGCCATAATTGAAGCACAGTTAAAAAGGGGTTGAGCCTGAGTTTTGAGTTATTGGAATGATTTCGTAAGTTAGATCTCGCTCCAAGTAAACCGTGAACCTCTTTCAAGTGGAGACGACGAATTGTTAAGCTAAGCGCGATCCATTGAGCAAGGTAAGCTCCGTTAGAAGATCTGGCGGTTAGGGGGGGGGGGGCACTATAGGAGCATCATCTTGTCGTTTTTCTTCACAGATCAAAGTTGGCAAATGTTTGAGATGTTGCCGAAGAATTAGAAGGTCAAACGTTTAGAGAAGGTGGATATTGTCGGAGGTGAGGTAACCATGTCGGAATATTATGGTAATGGAAGGTGGTTACTTTGGGGGGGTTGTTACCTGTGAGATTTTAATAGTTTGAAGGGGAGAAGTGTTTAGTACCATTAAAGTGAGTGCATGGATTATATCAGGATATTGGGAGACGTGATACATTTGGAAGAGAGAAGAGATGAGGCCAGTAAATGAGACTGGTCTTGCATGTGAATAGTTAGTTATGAAGGCAAGTTTGGTTATGTGTGCGGATGATCGTAAGGACTTGGTCTCGCCTCCTAACAAATTCAAGTGTAACTGTGTCATGTGGTGAGAAGAAGGGGTGACTAGATTATATGAAAAGGATTGCAAATGACGTATTACGGGTATGATCGAGTGGTTGATACTTTATGCCAGATTAGATGTGTAAGTCAGTGATGTAATAATGGATTGTCGTTATACGGGATGATAAATTTTGGGTCATAATGTTGGGCAAGGGTAAGCGTAAATCTCGACTGGAAATTTTGAAGAGAGATTCTAATGCGACAAGTGGGTTGGGTGATAAATGGCGACTGCCTAGAAGAAGAACTTGTATTCTCCTCGATTGCAGTGAACTTTGGATGGGTTCATCTGATTCCAACGGAACGTTAATGGGAATGTTTTATGATATTCGTTGTAGTGTCTTATTATGGATTGATGTTTGACCGAGAATGTGAAGTATTCCCGGAGATAAGTAGATCCCGATTGTCAGATTGAAGTCTGGTTGTTGAGAAAATGAGGCTAGTATGTCGCCATAAGGGAGTAAGCTGAAACTGAGAAGTTCGTCCTGTGGAACAGAAGAATGTGGAGTATGGCTATGAGGGTCATCCTTGCGATCATTTGAACGTCACGCGAAATTATGAGGAAGTTTACGGTTATGGTTATGGGTTATTATTAATCCGTGTGTGTCTGGTCTAAAGCTTGCAACCTTTAGTAAGCCTTTCTCTAAAAGTAGTGGTCTATGTTTTCCTAGAAGAAATGTAAAGTGGTTGATCGATATGCTCGAAGGGGATAGATCGAAGAATGTAAGTAAATATTAGTGTGATAAGCATTATGAGTGAGCATTAAGTTTGTTTTCGGGCAAGTTAAACTTGTATTGTGAGAAAGTATTGCTCCTCTTGTAGGACAAGTGAAACTGGAATAAAAACAAGGGAAGTTATGGGTTAGAGATGGGTTAGTGGTATTCGGTTATGTGTTTGGGGCGAGCTAAATTCTTCGACGGATTATTCGGGCATTGAATATGTGGAAAGTTTACGTTCTCAAGTATTTATGCAAATGTGCAAAGAAATATGTGGGAATGATATTTCGGTTGAGATATGCATGGTATGGACATATTGGTATTTTTGGTTATGGGTAAAATGGGTATTATCAAGTAGTAGTAATCGATGTTGGGGATGGGAGTAAGTATTAAGGCAATGTGTATGGCCAATGTGTTTTGATGTTAATTTTGTGTAAATCGGGATTTTCTTACATGGGGTTGTGTCGCTGTACGTTGGAAAGAAATGGACGTTGATGTGATTATGAAATTTAGGAGATTGATGGATTCAGTGGTGTTCTGCCTTACGCCTTAAGGTTTAAATCAGATCAACGGGGGAATAAATGGGCAGATGAACGAAGGATGGTACATGGTTAGATATAAATATATGGATATCCAAAGGATTAAGTATGGATGATGTTTCAGATAATGTTTGTCTTGTGCGGTGAAAATGTGGGCCATCAAAGAACTAGTGATCAGTGTTGTGTCATTACTGTTAGGTGTAATCATAGATGGCTTTACCAAGAATCGTATTGTTGAATGAAAGGAATCTGTACCTGTAGCCTTGAAGTTAAAGTGTAAGGGTGACACTGCGTCAAGATGGTGTTTTGGGGAGTTTTTTTGTGTTCAGAAAGGGATGAAGGGCAAAGGACGAAAGGACATCGAAATTCAAGTTGGGGACAAAGTAATGTTGGTATTATCGCCATGGAGAGGAGTGGTCCGCTTTTGAAAGAAAGGGAAGTTAAACCCACATTATTTTGGTCCTTTCGAAGTCATTGAGCGAGTTGGAGAAGTGGCATACAAGTTGGAATTACCCGAAGAGTTGAAGGGTATTCACAACACTTTCCACGTCTCAAATTGAGAAAATGCCTGGTGGATGTTGTTAGAGCACATATTTGTTGGATGCAAGATCATAATGTTTGACGATCAAAGTCAAAGCTCAAAGTCAACTCTCAAGCATCAAAGTCAAAGTCTTTGTAATAAAGTCAAAGTCAAAGTTATTGTATTTTGTTTCTTAGTTGTTTGTAGTTGGTATAAATACCTTAAGTCTTTGTAATCAGTTTGTATGTACTACACGGAGAATATCAGAGAAGAGATAGATTGAAAATCATTTTAGAGAGAGAGAATGTTTGTAGTGAGAGAAAGTGAGAGATTGTAATCTTGATGATTGAATCAATGACATGTGATTTCCAGATTTGTTTATCTTGATTGTTTGAGTAATGAGAACTTGATCATATTGGGACTATCAATTGGTATCAGAGCAGATCCAGATTGAAATTAATCAAGAAATGGAGTTCGAACTGTTTCATTGAGTCTTAAATTGAATTTCTTGGTTTTGTGTGTCATTAGAGTTGTGTTTGATTGGATTGTGTTCGAATTATGTAGAATCATTCTTGTATAGGTTTGAAAAGGAATGCACTGTAATTTTGAAGAATTTGATGATTTTGTTAGTTTTTGTTTACACGAGTTCTATCTCACAGTGAAAGGTCTGATTCATAATTCAAAGTGTATATTGTTGAAATTCTTTGATAGAATTAAGTTCTAGAAGTATAGGTAGTCAAATTGTCAAAGTTTGATACTGTAATTCGAAGAATTGATAAGTTTTTGAGGATTTCAGAGGCTATTTTTGTTCGAGATTCCAAGAACTCGCAGACTTAACCAAGAACTCGCAGACATGCTCAAGAACTCGCAAAAAGCCTAAAGAACTCGCAGATTTGATAGAATTTGCAGAAAGATTGAAGATTTCGCATATTTATATTAGATTTCGCATAGTTGTTTGTTTCTGAATATTACAAGGGTAGAATTCGTAGAGGAGTGTATTGCGAATTTCTCAGAATTCGCAAGTCTGTGTACTACGAATCCTTCAGAATTCGTATTGCTCTCTTGCGAATTGATTAAGATTCGTATGTAAGAATTTTGAGAATCTTTCAGAATTCGTATACCTGTGATCTGCGAAAAGTTTCTTTAGAAAATTATCAAGGACAAAATTCGCAGGTGGCTAGAATGCGAAAAGCTAAGGATTCGTAGATCTCTAGTTTGTGAAAAGAATAGAATTCGTAGATTTCTAGTCTGCGAATTCTGAATTCTTTGGTATTTGCGAATTCCTGAATTGCCTTTACTTACGAATTCTTGTTATCTTTGTAGAGTAACCTGCAAATTCTTATTGGGTTACGAAAGAACTTGTGCGAATTCTAGTTGATTTGTTCTTGTTTGAGAATTCCTAGTGGTTCATTATAGTTTGCGAATTCCTGACTTAGAGAAATTTGGAAATTTCATTTCTGTTTTTCTTTCTAAGATTTTCTGGTATACTTGATTTCATTTGGACTTAAGATCATTTCAAGTTCTTTTTATAACAAACTTTCAAGATGAGTTATTCTGATGATGATGATGAAGAGAAGATAGCCAAGCTCAGAATAGAGGTCAAAAATCTATCTTCTTCACTTCTCTACTACTCAAAGCGATCAAAAAGATATTCTGATGAAAGGAAGATACTGAGGGAAGAAGTTAGTGCATTAAAGACAATTAATGAAGATCTTCTGAAACAGACTTCTGGGTTGAATGATGAGAAGATACTGAATTTGGAAGTTGAGAACACAGAGTTGACAAGAAAAATCCTTGACATGGAAAATCAGATTGTCCAATTTCAGCAAGCATCTGTTGAATGTTATGAGGAGAAGATTAAAAGTCCGGAAGATGCTAATGCTGAGCTTCTAAAGAAAATATCTAATTTGGAACAAAAGATGGTCAAAGAAAAGGATGATTTTGAGAGTGAGAAGAAAGAGTTTACTAAGAAGTTCATAGACTTTTCCAAGAAAAGCTTTGAAGAGAAGAAGACAGTTGAGCTGAAATGTATAAAGCTTTCTCAACAGATTTCATACTTTGAGAGAGTAATCATTTTGGAAAGAGAGAAGTTTGCAAAAGAAAAGAAGTTAATTGAGCAAAAGAATGTTGGATTCTTTAAAGAGATATCTGATGGAAGAAAGAATGCTGAGAATGGATTTGAAGAAGAAAGAAATATATTTGAGATAGAAATCAAGAAGCTGACGGAGAAGTTATCTGAACTATCCACAAGTGCACTGAAAGAGCAAAAGGTGAAGTCTGAATTCAAGAAAGAAATTGACCTGCTTGTCCAAGAAAGAGACAATTTATCTTCAAAGATTAAAGAGCTTGAAGATATTATTTCAAAGGTGGTGGTGACTGAGCAAACGACTCCAGAGTCACAAATCCACACACCTAGAAATAGTTCAGCTGGTTCTAACAAGTCAGCCTCAAGCTCACATTAGAAAACTGTTTCTGCAAGAAGGTCAGTCAATTCATATGATCAGATTCGTACTACTAACATTTTCTTTGATAGAAATGTAGATGGTTCAAATACATATAGAAGATATGAAGAAGAGAAGCTAGTTTGGAAGGTGAAACCAGTAGATGAAGAGAAGAATATCAGAGAAGAGATAGATTGAAAATCATTCTAGAGAGAGAGAGTGTTTGTAGAGAGAGAAAGTGAGAGATTGTAATCTTGATGATTGAATCAATGGCATGTGATTTCTAGATTTGTTTATCTTGATTGTTTGAGTAATTAGAACTTGATCATATTGGGACTATCATTTGGTATCAGAGCCATGTGTATATGCATCAACAACCAAGAAGAACAAAGTGATAAAAGGTAAACCTGATTTTTCTTATTCGAGAGATCAAATGATCAGGTTGTCTAAAAAGAGGTATTGTTCTTACTGTCATACATATGATTTTGTTCATAAGTCTAGTGATCATTACTGGTATGGTTCTTACTCTATTACTCCTAATAGAACTGCAACTCACAAATATGGACCCAAATACCAGTGGGTACCAAAGCCGAAAGATAATTCTGTGTTGTAGGCACCTATTGTCAAGGGGGAGTAAGTGAACTAAGGCTTCCGAATAAGTCAGTTCAGAACATGTGCTTCAATGAACTGTGGCTTCTGAATACTACAGTTTAAGACCCGTACATCAACGGAGTTTGACTTCTAAACATAACAGTTTAGGAATCGTACTTCAATGATCAAAAGAGATGATACTCCGAGGTTGATATGAGGATGTACTCCGATACTCAGATGAGGAAATCAATCTTCAAGGGGGAGTACATATGCTTTTGGACATATGCATTCGGAAGATATGATGAACTACACTTCAGAGGGAGTTGTAGATCTCTATCATGTGCTTTTTCACTGACATATTGTAGATGCTTATTTTCAGGGGGAGTAAGAATTATGATTTCTGATTACTTCAGATCAGAACTCGTACATTCATCGTTTTACTAGTTTATGTCATTTTAGTTTTCAATAAATGTTGTGAATAAAGTTGCTTTGATGGACTTTTTGACTGATGCAGATTGAGAGGATACTTACAAGATCATATCTTATATGAATTGAAGCTTGACTTGATGAGATTTAAGATCGAGAGAAAGGTTTATTTTTTATCTTAATCTCATGTATGGTTGAAAGAAGGAAGACTTTCAATCATAGAAAACATATTCTTAAATGTTCAAACCACTTCTGATTCTTAAACGATTTCATGAATATAGAAGTGTGATTTTAAATGTTTTCATTCTTACTTGTGCTTCAATGATCAACAAACCGTGTGTTTCCAAAGATTAATACTTGTGTATTATCTTGTCCATATACTTTCAAGTATTCACACACATCGGTTTAATTTTTGTTGAATTCGTTCTTACCATGTCTCTAAATTGAAACAAATTTTTCGATGGTAAGACACCCCGTTTGTTATTCAAAGTTTGAGCGTGATTTTATTTCTAAACGTTCTTTCAAGAATGTCTATATTCTTATTTCGTATAGACAATATCAATTTTTGTTGACCCAAGCCTTTCGATAAATCATTTCGATATTGATCTTTTTGATACAATGTCAGATTTTCAAACAAGTTTCTTGTATTCATTTCATTCATTCAAATTTTCTTGTTTGAAAAGTCTTCAATGTTTAAAAATGCTCAAATCTTCATGATTACATCCCTGAGCATACATATATCTGACTTGTATATTTGTGTTTTAACTGATAAAGTTAAACCATTTTTGAGCAACAATGTGCTTTCATAGGAAAATATGGGTTCATTGTGTAGGACTTAAATGAAACTTCTATGGATTCACGTTAACCTGTGTTTCCTACCCAAGAAGTTAATCCTTAGTGATTTTCTTGTTTGAAAAGTCTTCAATGTTTAAAAATGCTCAAATCTTCATGATTACATCCCTGAGCATACATATATCTGACTTGTATATTTGTGTTTTAACTGATAAAGTTAAACCACTTTTGAGCAACAATGTGCTTTCATAGGAAAATATGGGTTCATTGTGTAGGACTTAAATGAAACTTCTATGGATTCACGTTAACCTGTGTTTCCTACCCAAGAAGTTAATCCTTAGTGATCGAGTGTGAGGAGTCAAAAAGAAATGAGTGTGGGTTGTGTGATGAGGTAAAATGAAAAAGAGAGTTTGGTTAGAAGCGAGCTCAATGATTAAAAAGAAAGAGGGTGTGAGAATAGAGTAAAAGAATATCAAACTCTGCACCAACTTTTTCTGAGTCGGGCAACTACATTGCTAGTGTTACACAATTCTTCGTGAACATTATTGAATCAGGCAACTAGCCCATGCCAACTCTTGCTAAAAACCCCACTAGCCACTCATTTTCTTCTTAAAAAGAAAATGTTTCATATTTTAAGGGGACACAACACATAATCTATCTGATTTTCATTTGGAAAATCTGGATATTGAAAAAGAAGGAAGTCTGCCCCACCTTCACACTTCGATCATGCACAATTGAGTCTGTGTTTAATTACTGTGGTCTCAGTGGTTTACACAAATGTTGAGCCTTATAAAAAGCAATCATGATGTGCTTAATTCTTTCTAACACTTGCACGGACACACAAGGAATTTTTTTTCTTGTCATAACGTTCATAGAAATATCTTTGTGGTGTTTCGATGATTGAATGGAAGCCCTGGGGGAGTGAACATTAAAAAGCTCATTTCCAATGTGTATCTGTTACACACAGTAACTTTGTGTTACTGACAGACATATTAACTGATTTATTTGTTGATTCAGGTGTTACACTCTAATTTTTCTGGATTTGAAAAGATCTAGATGAATATCTTTATGGATTGACGGTAAATCAGAGGCTCAGATTTTGAAAGATCATTAGTCAATTCAGATTATATCAAAGACATTTCTTGTTGAAAGTTATGATGATCTCGATGCCGCAATCATCAAAAAGGGGGAGAGATAATAAAGAAATGTTAGAAGAAGTTAAAGAAATGTTCAAGAATTGACTGTGAAAGAAAGAAAGATTGTTGAAGTTTGTTCAAAGCTGAAAGAGTTCAAAGATTTCATAATTATTGAGGATCTTACTGAAATTTTATTTGGAGATAATTTGTTGAAGCAATAAGAGTTGTGTCTGAAAGAGGTTTATACCAACCTTGGGGAGAATGCTACTATTTTTGAAGAACAATTTTTGGAAAGATTGTTGAAAGTTTAAAGACAGAGTTTATCAAAGAAAGGGGAGAATATTATAAGCATAAAACGGAAGACTGTATTTTCAAAGATTATGTTTATTTCTGAAGATTATCTACATTGTCAAGAAGCGTACAAAGGGAAGATAAAGTTGATCAAAGGAGAAGATTCAAATTGAGCTTAAACAGAGAAGATTGAATTGCAAAATCTTTTAGAGATGATCTTGATCCAAAGGGAGAGAATGTTAGAGCACATATTTGTTGGATGCAAGATTATAATGTTTGAAGATCAAAGTCAAAGCTCAAAGTCAACTCTCAAGCATCAAAGTCAAAGTCTTTGTAATAAAGTCAAAGTCAAAGTTATTGTATTTTGTTTCTTGGTTGTTTGTAGTTGGTATAAATACCTTAAGTCTTTGTAATCAGTTTGTATGTACTACACGGAGAATATCAGAGAAGAGATAGATTGAAAATCATTCTAGAGAGAGAGAGAATGTTTGTAGAGAGAGAAAGTGAGAGATTGTAATCTTGATGATTGAATCAATGACATTTGATTTCCAAATTTGTTTATCTTGATTGTTTGAATAATGAGAACTTGATCATATTGGGACTATCAGATGTGTTATGGCGGTGCCTTTGCAGGATGTGAGAGTGGTTGAGAAATTGGACTTCGTTGAGGAACCGGAGACTATTGGGAATCGTAAAGTTAAGCGATTAAGGACAAAGAATATCAACTTGGTGAAGGTACAGTGGAAGTTCCACAAGGGACGAGACGCAACGTGGGAACTAGAGGAGGATATGTTGACCAAATATCCGCACCCTTTTTGGCAAGGAGATTCCGAGGACGGAATCCATTCTAAGTGGGGGAGAGTTGTAAGGTCCAAAGTTACAAAGTCTTAACTATTGGGGTCTTTTTTTGAAATAAGTTTCTTGAGGTCTAGAATGTAAAATAAGGAAGTATATAATGGCCTAAAATCCTATTTCTTTCCCTTATTGGAATATCAGTGAGTATGTGTGCGATGTTGAGAAAGAAGAAGGGATACCGATTGAAGTTCATGGAAATCTAATTTGGGGCTAATAGCCAACATCCTTTGGCGGAGATTTATTTTAAAGAGGTAAGCATTCAATCCCTGTTAAACCTAGAGATTCTTATCCTCTTATTGAAGAAGTTTTGGTTGGGTTATCGGTTCTTGAGGTTAGACCTCCTTTCCAATCTGATACATGTTTAAGTTTGGAAGTTTGGGGTTCTAAAATCAAATGGGTTTGGGGTCTGATTTTGGGACCGAGTTTTTTTTGGTCCTCGCGATTTAGGCGATTAATCGTTTTACATTTGTCTCTGTCTTATCTGTTCTTTGATGACCATAGCCGTGATTAGGGTTATGCCCTCCATCTTCGATGAATCAATTTCTGTAGACCGGCGTCGCCCAGTGTTCATAGGCCGGCGTCGCCCGGTGTTCTATGGACCGCGTCGCCTGGTGCCCCTTCGACCGGGGTGGTCGGCGCTAACCGACCGGTGTGGCCCAAACTAGGTCGCCTGGTGTGTTGCATGACCAGGGCGCCCGATGCCTAATCGACTGGTGCCGCCTGGTGCTCGACGAGGTCTCCCGGGGTGGTCGTCGGCTGCTGTCACATTAGGGGTTGTTTGTTCGGTTGGGTTGTAGCCTCTTCCATACTCTTTTTGATAGGCGTTTTCCTCCTAGTACGGATTAGATCAAAGGAATTCTTGAGATCATGCCGAAACTTATGATTATCACTGTTGAAATTTAATTGTAGGGATCCGACCCATTCGTGATTAGCGTTCGTGAGTGTGGTGTTTGTCATCAAGTGAGTTCCCTTACTTTAAAACCTTTTCTTCTTAAACTGGAAATGGGTTACACATGATGATGGGTTGAGTATCTTTTCTCGTTGAATGATTTTGAACATGGAGATATCGAGTTAATTACTAAGTTTATTGATTGTAATTACGTTTTGTGCTATATAAAATGAGAAATGGATTATGGAATGAAATGTGGGTGCCATGGCTTACCTTACACCAACGGGGATGGTTAACCCGCGTGTTTTGAATTTATTTCCTTACACGCGGGAACGACATCGACTTGGGGGCCGGTTGGGGATCTACTTGGGGGACCCCGGAGACGGACGAGTGATTATCCTGTGAAGGGTAAACGTTGAGTTGTTATTAATTAAGTAATTTATTATTATTTAATTATTCTGTTTTTGGTTGTTGTTGGGAATTCACTAGACCCTCCCGGTCTAACTCTCGTTTTCAAAATGTTTTTAAAACCATTTTCAGGTAAGGTCACTGTTGGTGGTTCGTCCAAAGGTAAAGAGAAATGTTGATAGTTAGGGTTTGGAAACGTTGCCTTAGATGCGGAGTAGATGCTTGTTAATAAGATTCTCGGTTGTGATAGATTTAACTATCCGTTTTTGTCAAGTTCTTTTTTTTAAATCTTGAATATTTGTAGTGGGACCCGATTTTTGGAATTTGAAACTACGCTATTTTGCTTGGATTATTTTATTACTGTTGGGTTGTTACACTCATCTTGTGAGCAGTAGGGATTTGGAAATTGGAATATCTCCATAAACTAATTGAATAACAATGACCACTATAAAAATAGAACCGTAACGATTGATTGATAGTTGGTTGGTTATTTACTTTCAGTTCTTTTTAACTATATACAAGTTCCTATAACAAATACACACCTCTCTTTCTCAATCACAGACTTCCAATTTATAATGTCACCGATCAGAAACAAGGAAAACAAGAAACAAACCCACTTTCCCCTTCTAACCACCAACATTATAATTCTAGCTTGAGTTCCGTTAAACCATGTGAATTCAGTTAACCACCGATTTTGAGCATTTTGATTACTGACTTCACACATCAATCGAATTGGAAGAATATAGTTGGAATCACTATAATATTTTGGATATTTAACCAACAAAACTTTTAGTTGAGACGTCAAAGTGGAAAAGGCCTTATAGTTCAATGACCATTTTGTCTATTTTTCCTTATTATTAAGATATTTTTTTCGATGATTAATCATCAACCAAACACTTTACGATCATTAGATTTACAGCCTAATAGTTGAATCACATAGTATACGGCCAAAAATATATGTACCTTGAAATCTTTTGATTGAAACAAAATTTAAAATGACTACTTTAGTCTATACATGACATACAAATCAAAAATAAACATATTCATTTGAAAGAATAGTTTGAACTTTGAATTGACATAGAAACATTTAGAAAATATTGCTCAAGGAAACATACAAGCATATTTTTTTTCGCAAAAAGTTAAGTTATATTAGTAAAGATTCAAGCAAGATCTAGAACTATAGTTATAGTCATACCAATTTGAAAGATAGACAAACTATCCTCTGAATACAAAAACAATGATATGTAAATCAAACCAAACCAAAGGGACAAAGTAAATTCCAAACAATATAGGTCCTAATACGCAGAGAAAATATTTTCATGAAGACCCCAACTACAAAATGAAGACATGTGGTTACCCGAAATGAGTAATTATCAAAATTAGTCTTCGAGAGCATCACACATAAAAAAACATAAACAAAACCCTTGACTTCTAATCCTACTTCCTACCTTGATCTGTTTGGCGGTAAGCACCCGAGGTAATTACTTAAGAACGTTGGTGTGAAATTGGAATAGAAGGTAAACATGGGTTTTTTATTTTTGTTTTTATAAACATAGGCATTTGGGACAGTTAAGGGACTAGATCGGTCCATGACCGCTTAATAGTCGGTCGGTCTGCGTCAGTTATGAACTTTTTCAGAAAGACCGATAAAGACCAGGACCATAGAGGAGATCGTTAGAGGCTTTCCGGGACCAATTAAGGGATTGCTTATAAAATTTTAACTAATTTTATATAACATTTTATAGAATTGGATCTGCATGTGATTAGACATCTAAGGTCCCGATTTAGTTTGTAGGATTGGATAGGATTTGGAGGGATTTGGAATTCAATTCCATTCCAATTCCATGTTTGGTTTGTGGGTTTACTTGGATTTGAAACCCCATAAACATGAGATTTAGAAATCTCATTGGGGTTGTTGATTCTTCGTAGGATTTTGTAGGATTTGTTTATAATAATGTTTTAAAATATGTTTGACAACATTTTATTTATAATAATCAACTAATAAAAAAGTAATTTAAATTTTTTATAATTTGTTTTTATAAGTTATTTGTAAAAAATGGAATTCAACTCCATTCCAAATCCTACAAACCAAATATTCCAAATTCTTTCAAATCTAAATCTCCAATTCTATCCTTCCACGAAATTCAAATCCCTCAAAATCATTCCATCAAACCAAATAGTCATATGAGGATTTAGTATCCACTTTCAAAAGTAATCATCTACTTTCCAATTTTACCCTTAACAATGAGATAGAGAAAATTCATTACTCCCTCTATCATTCAAAATGAATTATCATTTTATTAATCAAAATTTTTAATATTACACATATTTTCATTATAGACATTTATTTTGGGACGGAGAAAATACTAATATATAACAAAGAATGCAACTAGGGGTTGTTTGGAAGATGCTGAAGTATTCTGTTCAGAATGGTTAAGTGATCAGAATGATTAAGATGCTCCATACGATTTAGCGCATAATGAAAAATGGTCGTTTGGTAATGTTCTGAAGGGAAAGTCGTTTGGTAATGTTCTGAAGGGAAAGTCTATCGAAAAATGACCATTTTAACCTTTTATATGATGTAGTGTTGAAATATAATTGTTTGTTAACTGTTAGGAATTAAACAACCACCCTGCATACATATATGTATATATATATATACACACACACATATATATGGGTTAAATCATGTAAGAACCAAAAAAAGGTTGAGAAGCGTGAGAATCAATCTAAGCTTGGTTTTAATCATATGATTTTAATTGAAAGTTGTTTTTAAATAGAAAAAGGTCATAATCGTCATTTTGGTAATAGGGATGCACAAAATAAAACGCATACTCACCACGCTATTTCATCCCATGAAATAAAACCAATTTCATTTTGTAAGTTATTTCACCTAATGAAATCCAACATAATTTTCATATATATATATATGTGTGTGTGTGTGTGTGTGTGTGTGTTATTTCATCACATCAAATCAAACATAACTTTCATCCATAATATATTTCACCTCATGAAATAAAAAACAATTTTCATCTATAATCCATTTCACCTAATGAAAATCAAACAAAATTTTCATCTATAATCTATTTCACCTCATTAAACTAGGAAAAAAATTGAACAAGAGAAAAAAAAAAGTTGTTTCGGATCAATCCAGATTTTTTATGCCGCTGTTGCTCGATCCTTGATTTTCGATTCTGGGTTCTTCCATCATTTTAGATCCACGTCTTTCCATTTTTTTCATGTGGTTGTTGTGGGTTGTGGTTCTCGATGAATGTAAATCATGAGTTTTGTTGCCATCTACAAGAACAAAAAGATAAATCATCAGATGATAATACAAGGCAATTAAAATTGGGTAAAAGCCTTTGTACAGAAAATATGATAACATGAATTGGGAAAAAAAATCAAATTAGAATCCTTATCCCACAAAAGAACACTAATCATAACTTATCATATTCGACATACCATTCATTACTCAGACAAAAACTCACAACACTTAGGTAAATCAAAAACCATAATAGGTTCAACTTCAACCAATCCTGTAAACAAATGAAGGATGTATAGGGTTTCAAACAACAACATATATGGATTACAAGTAGAGATCAGATGAGGAGAAGGAGACGAGCAAAGTGGAAAAGGAGACGAGTTGGTGGAGGAGACGGCGGAGAGTGGTGAAGGAGACGACTACAAGCAGTTGGGGAGTAGCAACAAGAGAATGGAATAGGAAGGCTCGTATAATCCCTTGCAAATGCAGTGGTAAGATGTTAGATTCGATTGTGGGTCAGGGATTTTGAAATATAAAATTCGATCAAAACACCACATTATACACTGGTTCTATTCTCGATCAGTGGAATTCAAATTGCAGAGATGGATATGTGGAGTGATCGTGGAATTCAAATCACATAGATGGCTATGTGGAGTGGTCACTGGGAGAAAGAAAGTAGGCCAATGAAGCCCAGTTTAATCGATTGGATTAAAAAATCCGATATCTTATTCCAGTTTCAGCTTTAATACATAATAAAATATAAAGTTATAAATTATTTTAAAATTGTCATTGTCTTTAATATCCATATATTAAAAGCAATAAATGGATTATATCGGTTTTCATGATTCATAATATTTGTTTGGTTCTCATTATCATCCTGTATATGTAACTCTACAAATATTGATTACAAAAAATTATAAACTATTTCATTGTTTTGGTTTAAGTTCTGTAGTATCTGGTTTCAGTTTTTTGTAATCGTGCTTAAATAAATTGATACAAGTGACAACATAGTACAATTTATGTGGACAAAACATATAAAAATTCATGATCCTCGTTTGTTCTTATACATGCATTTGTGCATGTCATAAGCATTGCTCTTTACCTATGCCAAAATTTGAACAAATTGTACAACTACTAGTTGCTTTCCTCAACATACTTTCCAAAATGCAAAACCAAATTATTGATGCCATTGACAATTAAACCAAGTCTACAACTATATCCAAATCCAATAAGTTTGTGGTAAGGACTTGAAAAGGATTAGGTATATGGGTGGGAGATCCATAACGTAACTAATAAGATATTCATTTTGTTGTTCAAGGAAAATATATAAACTATAGTTACCAGCTTCCCCAAGAACAACACTTTTGAGATGTGTATAATCAATTTTCCAGAACAACCTAATCTAATGACAAATCCTCCATTTACATAGGGACCAATCTAACTTGATTTATCTAATACAATACAAGAAATGCACATATCAACTGAAGCAACTCAAATTATTGAATGCATGCTGTCATTAAACTCCACAAAACAAGAGATCTTAAACTATCATCGAAGAAAACTGTTGGGTCATCTAAGTTTTGAAGATGACCTCCCCTTTTCGGCTTGTAATTATATATCTGTAAAAATGATTGAACATTTTTATACTTAGGAAATTTTATGGTTCTTTGTAATAGCTTAGTTGTGCCTTAAAAGATCGGTGAATCGAAGACCAACCGAATCCAACATGAAGCAAGTCTACTGATGCGGATCAAGATAAACTTCAGAAGAACTAAGCCAATAGTGCCGAAGATTCTCAACATCTTCGGCAGTCATCCCTCTTGCTGATATCTATCCACTTCGGCAGAAGTCTTATTGCCGAACTCTCGTATATCGGTAACCTCTGTCGAATCCTTCGGCAGAGCTTCACACTGTCGAAAAACTTCTTTGTTCGGTGGTATCTTTATAGTAAATACTCACGATTTGACTATATTACCTCTTTCCCAATGTTTTCTGACAAAAAGGAATGGAAACTTCTTTTGCATAAAGAAAATACACTTGAGTTCTGATCTGATTGAGACTTTCTTCTTAAAAGATCTCAAAAAGATTTGTACCAGGTATATTTTATTAAGATATTTTCCTTTCATAGTACAAAAGTTACCTTTTGTATTGTGATAAGTCATTTCAAATATCTTATAATTTATTGAAGAAATCTCAACTACTCCTACATAAAATGACAAGTGTCCTTTGCATTTAATGCATGGAGTAGTATATAAGGGTAATGTTCTCTCCTTACAAATTTGTGCATTCAAACAAGTTGTTAAGTTCTCTCTCTTTCATAGCTTTTGGTCTTTGTGTTCTTTTAAGTTGTGTTCTAAAAGTTTTCTAAGTGTTAGGTTGTTAGGATAATTTTTACTATTCTTTTCCGCAACAATCTTTTGTAAGCTAAGTGTAATTCTTGATAATTTATTATCTATAAAGAATTAAAAATTAAGTGAAATTTTGTGTATTGTATTCAAGCCCCCCCTTCTACAATACTTGTTTACTTATTTGGGACTAACAAGTGGTATCAGAGAAGGTTGGTTTAATCTAATAAACCAGATTTGCGATGGCATCACCATCTTCTGCTAAAGTTGAGTACTCTTCCCAAAACTCTTTTTCTATCGACAATGGCTCTATAGCCAAACCTCCAAACTTCAACCCCAATAACTTTTCCCTTTGGAAAAGTCACATGATGTTGTTTCTTGAGGGTATCGATAATCGTTTTCTTACTATTCTTAGTGACGGTCCTCTCATCCCTAAAGTCCGGGACAAATTTGTTAAATTTCCTAAGGAAAAAGAAAAGAACAAAGATATTGTGTATCAAGATTTCGATGACTCATCTGACGAGGAAAGAACTTCTGCTACTGGGCGATACATTGTCAAAAAGCCCAAAGAATACACAGATGAAGACAAGCGTCTTATAGGCCTTGACTCTAGAGTTCGAGCAATCATTGCTCTATCTCTCTCTTCCAGATGAAGTGTATCATTCCTTGGTTAACCTTTCTACTGCCAAGGAAATGTGGTATACTCTATGTGTTCTATACGAAGGTATAGATGAAGTTAATAAAAATAAGAAAATCTCTCTCGTACGAAAGTACAAACTCTTCTCCCATGAAAAGAGAGAATCTCTTTCTGAATATTATAATCGCTTTAACAGTCTTCTAAATGATCTTAAACTTCTAGGGAGACTATATGATAATGAGGAAGTCTTGTGCAAGTTTATGGATGGACTTCCAGATTTTTGGGAGAACATCTATACTTGTATCAAGAAAAACCAAGGATCTTGATCATCTTCCCCTTCCTATGCTCTATGGAACTCTTTTCAATTATGAGCAAATTCGTATTCAAAGGAGGACTATCATAAAAGAGATAAAAGCCCCTTCTATGGCTCTTATCAGTGATAGCTCCAAGAACTATTTGTGTATTCCCTGTATCACCTATCCTTCAGATGACTCTGACCGAGAGAGTCATGATGACTCAAATCACCACTCGGAGGCTTATCTAAGTGAGGCCGATGATGAAGGTGATGAAACCTCGGTTGACCAAATGACAGAGGAAATAGGCATGCTAGATAATTTTTCTAAATTCCGAAACAACCACTCCTCTAATCGCTTCAGAACTAAAAGAAAATCTTCTTTCTCCTCAAAGAACTCTTTGGATAAATCCCAAGAGGAATGCTATGCATGTGGAAAGAAAGGCCACTTTGCATATGAGTGAAGAATCAACCCTCCAAGGAAATCTAAATCTAACTCTTCCAATTCTTCTAAAGGAAGGAGATTAAGATCAATTTCTACTGGTTGTTCTCACCTTAGAAATCCTCTTTCTCTTCCTTCAAAGACCATTCTGATCGAGATGAAAAATACAAAGCTAAATAGAAGAGAGAAAAGGAAATAAATGAAAGCCCTCTTCGTAAAGGAAAAGGATTAATGGATGAATCCCATGATTGGGCTGATGAGCACACCTCTGAAAGTGAGAAAGAAATTTCAAGCAAATGTCTCATAGCCAAAACTGATGATGTGGCCAAGGATACTAACACAATGATGGACTTTTCTACTGAGTGTTCTTCTTCTTCTTCCCAGGTACATCCCTTTCACTTTCTCTTTAATGAAGAAAATATCGAAGCATATGACTCTTTAACGGTGCTTTATCATAATGAAAAAGATGCCAAGAAAAAAGCCAATGCACAGATCAAATCTCTTTCTTCCCAACTTCAAGTCTGTATTTCACAGCTAAATCATTTTGACAAAATAAAAGCTGAGTTAAGAGATTTAAAAACTATAAATTTTGTTCTTGCAAAAGAAAAGAATAAATTATTTAAAAGTCTTCAAAAAGAACAAGAAATAGTCAACAAATGGACAACTTCTTCCAAAAACCTCAAAAAGATTTTCCAAGACCTAAGTGATGATAAGTTCGGCTTAGGTTATGGCAAAATGGATGTTGACTATCCTTCCTCTCAGGATCTTCCTTCTTCTTCTCAAAATCCTTCTTCTTCTCAAAATCCTTCTTCTTTCTCTAAACCTACTTCATACTCTCCTGAATGTACTGATTCTGACTCAGGAGACTCTGGATCTATTTATTCCTTGGATCTTCGTGACTCCAGAAAAGTTGGAGTTTTTGTTTCTTCTAAACAAAATAAACCCCAACTTGAGGAGGACCAAGATTCGAATGACATTGTTAAACCTGTAGATACTATGTTTAAATCTTTGAATCTTGGTGAAGTCTCTTCTTCATCTTCTTATTCCATGAAACCTACCTTCCGTGGTAAAGGGAAATCAATAGCTATAGATCTTCCCACAAAAAGAAAGGTAACACCTCCTCAAAAAGGTAACTCTCAGGTTCTACCTACTGAGTTTATTCCCAGATCAGTAAACTTGAAAAAGTCAAAGTCTAAGGGAATCTCCATTTCTTCTAATCCTTCCTCTGAAAAGGGAATTCTAGGACCCATACCTAGTATTCTTCCTACTCCTCTCAAGTCAACCATTCTTCCTACTATTTTCAAGACCCTTAAAGTTAAGTCTAAGGGAAAAGCCAAAGAACCTTCTCAAAAATCTAAAAAGGTGTTCCTTTATTGTAAATGTTATAATTGTGGTGACACTTTTCACTTGGCAAAGGATTGTCCAAAGGAACGTATTGACATATATGGTCAAGATGGTTCTTCTTCTTCTTCTTCTTCTTCTTCTTCTTCTTCTTCTAACCCTAAAGGACCCACCTCAAAATGGGTACCAAAAGACTGATTTTTTTATGATTGCAGGTCATTGGGCATCACCAAACTTGGTATCTTGATAGCGGATGCTCACGTCATATGACCGGCAACAAATTTCTACTAATAAACTATGTGGATGAAAAAGGACCAACTGTAACCTTTGGTGACAACTCTCGTGGTTCCACTAAAGGTTATGGAACTCTCTCTAATGGTTCCATCACCTTCAATAAAGTAGCCTATGTGGAAGGACTAATGCACAATCTTCTGAGCATTAGTCAACTGTGTGATTTGGGCTACTATGTGATTTTCAGAGAGCACGATTGTCTCATTACTGATAGACATTTTCACACTGTCCTATCTGGTTTTAGAAAGGACAATGTGTATGTCATCAATATGAGTCACAAATTGGCAGACGAAGGAAGCATATGTTTTATCTCTGAAGACTCTGAAAAGAAGAACTGGCTCTGGCATAAACGTCTCTCACATCTAAACTTCAAGACGTTAAATGCTCTCTCCAATAAAGAACTAGTTGTGGGGCTGCCGAAAATCTCTTTTGCTAAAGAAAAACTATGTGCATCCTGTGAGAAAGGAAAATTAACAAAGTCCTCTTTCAAAACCAAGCAGTGTTTCTCCATCACCACACCTCTTCAGATGCTGCACATGGATCTATGTGGGCCTGTCAACACTCCAAGCCTTGGTGGAAAAAGCTATATTCTTGTAATTGTTGATGAATTCACACGTTACACTTGGGTATCTTTTCTCAGGTACAAAAGTGACACTTTTGAAGAAATTATCAATTTCATCAAGAAATTTGAAGTTCTCAACGGTCAACTTGTTCGATCTGTCAAAAGTGACAACGACACCGAATTCATAAATTCTACGTTGGATGCCTTTTTCAATGATAAGGGGGTCTCCCAAAACTTTGCAGCTGTTAGAACACCAGAACAAAATGGTGTTGTGGAAAGAAAGAACAGAACTCTATGTGAATTTGCACGGTCTATGCTAAGTGAATCTAATCTTCCTACCTATTTCTGGGCTGAATCTGTCAACACATCCTGCTTTACTCAAAACATATCTATCATAGTGAAAAGACATAACAAGACCTCTTATGAAGTCTTTTATGGCCGAAAACCCAACATCAATTTTCTTCTCGTTTTCGGTTGTGTGTGCTTCATTTTAAATGATCGAGCTCATCTTGGGAAATTTGATCCCAAGGCTGATGAAGGAATCTTCATGGGCTATTCTCTAACTTCTAAAGCCTACAGAGTCTTCAACCTCAGGAGAAAATGTATTGATGAATCAATACATGTGAAGTTTGATTATCAAAAGTTATATTCTCTTTCTTGTGATGACAATGAGCTGTATGAATGTATCACTTCATGTGTAGAAGAAGATTCTCACAATCAAAACTCGGCAGGAACCTCCTATGTACCCTTTTCGGCAGATCTATCCTCTTTAAACAACCAAAATTTGGCAAGACTTCCACCCTCAGCCGAACCACTCTCTCATCCTGTCATCGCTAAAGTCCCTGCCGATCCTACCCCACTTTGTCATACCCATACCATTCCTGCCGAACCTCCATCCTCATACTTTCCAAGCCCATTTCCTGCACCTCTTCCACCAGCTACTAAATGGACCAAAGATCACCCTATTGAACAGATGATAGGAGATCAACAGGCAAGTATTAAGACAAGGAGAGGTGTTGGAAATTGTCAGGATCGAAATTCTAAACAAGAATTTAATAATCACTCAGAAACTTATGTTAAAGAAGTCGCGGAAAAACACTCTAACAAAAATCAATCAAACAGTATCAGAATGTAAATCACAAGTTATATTGATTTAACTTAATGATTACAAACAAAATCTCAATCTGTTGAACAGGCTCAACAGACGTTCAATACTTCTCTATTGAAAGAACTTCTAAGAACCTTGAGGTTAATTCTCTCTAAAAACAAACGTATATCAAAAACTGTAAAACTATACCTCTATCAAGGACTTCTAGACTATATATACAGAATTAATTACAAGATAATTATCAAAACAAAATTGATCTTCATTCCATAATTATCTTCATCTCTATCTCCAGCTCCTATTCTTTCGTTCCAAGTCATTATCTTCATGAGCAGTATTAATCATCATTCTCATCCAGCAGCCTTAATATCCTCAGCAGTACTAACTATGCTTGTAGTATTAACTCTTCACTTGCAGTAGTAATCTTCAAGTAGTACTAACTACTAGCAGTACTAACTCTCCAAGCAGTAGTATTTCTACTAGTAGTAGTAATCTTTCATCTAGCAGTATTAAAGACTTCAGCAGTAGTAATCTTCATTACTCTAGCAGCACTAATCAGACTTGTTTCATTTTAGCCCCAACAATCTCCCCCTAACTTAACTTTTGAAATTCAGAAGTTAAGTTCTTCAAAGTATGATCTTTGTGATGCTTTCAAAACTCCAGCTTAATTACCCAGATTTGGATCCTGTCCCAAACTTTGATTAATTGTCCTTCTGATCACTATTCTGGCCATTTCTGATCCTTTAGCACATACCAGCTTAGCTTTCAACATCCCTTCCAACTTAGCTTTGCTGTGGTCATAGATCTTGTCAACCAAGTAGTACCCATGATAGCTTTTGTCAATTGTAATCATGTAGACACCACAATTTTCAAACACCATCCAATGATCAATCTTTTTAAAACCATATTCATGATGCAAATCTTTGATCCTGTACTGCACTCTTTTAGGCTCAAACATCATATATAAGTACTCCATGGCTATCTTGGTTAAACTCATTTCTGTCCCTTGCAACACAGACTCATACAACTTTATTCCAACTTTGTACATTTCCTCCAAGTCAGCTCTGGAACAACTTCTGATTACTTTGCCCCAAGTTGCATAAACCTCAAACTGATCACCCATTCTTTTGAATCTGAAATATTCTTTTCTGTTGTCCTTCAGAATATCCCAAAAGATAATTTCTGGTTCTTTCATAGAGATAGGATCAACTTGCACTGGTTCTTCATCTGTCAAAGTCATGTACAAATGGAACTGCTCATTAGATTGTTGATTGGACTGCTCTTGATTCTGCTCTGGCTCTACTGAAGGTGCAACAGTAGGTTCTGGTTCTGGTTCTGCTTCTGCTCTTTCACTTTCATTCTCCTTTTCAACTTCTTTAATTCTTGGCCTCTTTGCCTGTTTCTTGGTAGCAATAGATTTCTTTCTTTTTATAGCTCCAATTTTCTGAGCTAAGGTCTCTTCTTTCTTTACTTCTTCCTTGTCTTTGATAGGAGTGCATTCTTCATTGTCAGGGAAAGGCTGTTGTATGTTGAGATCATGTCTTTCTTTCAACCTTAACCCTTTGAATGAAATCCCCTTGTAGCTTGGCCATTTCCTTCTTATACAGTTCTTCTATTCTGCCATAAGACATGTTGGTAAACATCCCTTCTTTGACTCCAACAGACCCTTTCAAAAAGTTGATCATCTTTCTTCTTTCTTGATTGGCCAGGAATGTCTTTGAAGGTTGTCTTTGTCTTGTCTTTAATGTCAGCCTTTGCCTTGATGCCTTCTTTGTAACTTTCTTACTAGCAGCAGCAATCTTCAAACTCTTTTGAAATTCTTCATTAAGCTTTGTAGACAATTCTAAAGCAATCTCTCTGTCTTTTGCAGATTGGATTTCTTCTTCCTTTTCCATCTCTTCTTGCATTTTCTTTGCTAACTCTTCATCCAAATCAATTTGTTTCAGCTTCTTCATTGGTTTCTCAGACTCAACCACTTTCTCTTTCCCTTTCTTTTTGATCTCTTCTTCACTGATCTTCTTCTTTTTCTGTTCTAATCCTCCTTCTTTAATGACCACTCCCTTAGCCTTTTGAGTGGCCTTGGGAGTGTCATTCTTTGCCTTCACTAGAGTCTCTGCAATTGCTATTTCCTCTGCAGACATACCTGTTTCAGCTGTAACTTTCTCTGTTTCTACTGCTGTTGTTACTACTTCTGGTGTAGTTACTGCTGCTGATGTAGTCTCTACTTCTTTTGCAGTTACTGCTGCTGGCTCAGTTATTGCTTCTTTCACACTTTTAGCACCAATCTCCCTTTCTTTTTCAACACTAGTCTCCCCCTCAAACTGAACTTTCATCCTAACAGGGCTTTGCTTTTCAACTTCAGCTTGACTCTCCCCCCTTTTTGAAAGCATCATTGACATCTCCCCTTCTCTTCAATACATACTGCTTTTTCTTCTTTTTCTGCACCAACCTGAGGACCATCTTTTTGAGTTTGGTAATCTTCATATGTTGAGAAGTGATTAACTTTTTCATCTCTTGTATCTCCAAATTTTGATTGTGAACTTCAAGACTAATTGTACCAAGTGTGTCCATCAATTCGTCGTAGTTATATCTGTCCTCACCTTCTTTAGGTGTGTTGACCACCTTTGAAGGATCCTTGGATCTTTTAGTAGAGGCCTTCTGCCTAGCAGAAGCACCTTCTACCCCCTTGGTTTCTTGGCACGTGGGACCTTTAGATGATTGCTCATCTAAAGTTGCCGTGGGGAAGGTCTTAGAGATGTTCACACTGTCCTGTTCTACACCTTGTGCAGAAACAGTAGTGTCAGCCTTTCTACCCACATGCTCACCCTTCTTCTTATAGAGCACCTTCTTGGGGTTGGGAGATACCCCTATGGTTTCCCTTTCAATATTCTCTAATGGAGAATGCTCCATTAGAGGGCTTGAAGGCTTTGGGGGTGAAGATACAAGAAGGGAAGGAACCTTCTGTACCTTTTTCCTTATATATGTTTTGGTGATGGGGGATCTGGGCTTGACAATAGGGATCTGAGGAGTATTAATGGAATTGAATGGTGTGGGTAGGTCATAAGTTGGGTGGTCAGATGTGGGTTGTGACCCTGATGCCTCACCATGGGAATGAGACATAACCATCATTGTGGAGAACAATGGTGTCTCTTGTCCAGAAAAGTCCTTGGAAGGCCTTTTCATGTTTGAGAACACCTTCCCTTTGGGAGGTTTTGGTACATACACCTCTTCAAGAGAGGGTAGATCCGTCAATTCCTTTAGTAGAATCTCTTGCACAAATCTTGGATACATATAAAAGCTTTTGGATTTGGTATCCAGATTTGACATTAAATCATTGAAGATCATTTGAGAAAAATTAAACTTTCTAGAGGTAGCTAAGCAGACCAGAGCATAAGCTAAGGTACTGCTGAACTCACTTCATCCAGTTGTTTTTCGTGAAATGCAGTGTTGTAGGGTATGAACAAAGAATCGCCACTGAGGTGAAAATATGTTCTTGAAAAACTTATATACATTAGTGGGACCTTCATACCCATACAAATAAGAACTTGGAAGAGATCTACCTTAGGTAAAGAGGTTATACCTGAGGCATCATCTAGTCGTAGATGAGTGCGAATACCGTCCTCTGTGATGATGATGCGTTTATCACAAACCCTTAAGTGAATGACCTGATTGCCTTGATCATTCTGGATGGTCGCATTTGCCCAGAACTGTCGCAGATGTTCCACATAGATTGTGGGATTGACAGCTAATGCGTAGGCGATGTGTGAGGATTTTAGGAAATCCACAATCTGATGAAAACCCTCTGCTTGCTTGGGTTTCTGTAGCATTGCCAACTCATTGTGATCATCAACGAACATCAGTCCTGCCATCTTCTTGATCGATTAGTCAAAGCTAGGGTTACGCACTGATAAGTAAGGATTTGAGAAAAAGAGAGAGAAAGAACACTCGTAGGAAATTCAAAGAGCCGTTTGGATTTTGGCGGTCAAAGAGTGTATTTATAGGTGGAGGGTTTCAGTTAGAAGCAATACTAAGTACCCTAGCAGTATTAACAAGCCCGCAGTATTAACACATACTGGCAGTACTAACACAGACTAGCAGTATTAACACAGACTAGCAGTATTAACACGTACCAGCAGTAGTAACACTGATTAGCAGTAGAAATAAGGCAAGTAGTACTAACTTTGCACTGGCAGTATAAACCACCTAGAAGTAGTAACCATACTTAACCATATTGGAACTGACATCATGAGTAATATAGAGAGCAGTATTAACTGAACTAGAAGTACCAAGTATCCAATTGAAGCAATCTGAAACACTTAAACACACAAGGTTAGCAGCACCATGCACAATATAATATGAGAAAGTAGAAGGAATCTATATAGAAATAGTACATAAAGAAAATCAAAAGATGCTTATTCAGTGTTTATCATGCCCACACTTGTGACCAAGAATGTGAATCTACCCACATCAAAAGCTTTGGTGAATAGATCAGCAAATTGGTTACTTGTGTGTACTTTCACAACCTGAATTAGCTTCTTTTCATTGCAGTCTCTAATGAAATGGTACCTTATTTCTATATGCTTGGTTTTTGAGTGCTTCACTGGATTATTAACAATACATATGGCACTATTGTTGTCAATGAAGATTGGAGTGTGCATAAAGGTAACACCATAGTCCAGCATCTGATTTTGAATCCATAGCACTTGTGAGCAGCAGCTTGCAGCAGCTATGTACTCTGCTTCAGTTGTATAGGTGGACTCTGTGGTTTGCTTTTTACACTGCCATGACACTAGTCTTGCACCCAAAAACTGACATCCTCCTGATGTAGACTTTCTATCCAAGTTTGCACCACCCAAATCCCTATCAGAATAAGCAAGTAGATCAAATGGTGAGTCATGAGGATACCAAAGACCCAACCTAGGTTGTCCTTTGAGATATCTGAAGATCCTCTTGACGGCTTGAAAATGTGATTGCTTAGGTCTGACTTGAAATCTGGCACATACACAGACAACAAACATAATATCTGGCCTTGAAGCTGTTAGATACATGAGGGAGCCTATCATAGATCTATAGTGATGAACATCTACATCCTCCCCCTCAAGATCTGCAGTGATCTGTTTGTGTGTTTCCATGGGTGTGCTTGCAGGCTTTGAATCTGAAAATCCAAATTTTGTAAGTATATCCTGTACATACTTGGATTGGCTGATGAAGATACCATCTGGCTTCTGTTTAACCTGTAGCCCAAGGAAAATTGTAAGTTCACCCATAGAGCTCATCTTGAATCTTTTGTGCATTAGCTCCTCAAACTCCTTGCACATATAATCTTTTGTGGATCCAAAGATGATGTCATCCACATAGATCTACACAAGTACGATGTCCTTCTTCTTCCTTTTGATGAACGGAGTCTTGTCTATTATTCCCCTTTCAAAACCATTTTCCAAGAGATAGGTAGACAGAGTGTCATACCATGCTCTTGGTGCTTGATGTAGTCCATAGAGTGCCTTCTTTAATTTGTATACTCTATCAGGATAGTTAGGATTTTCAAACCCTGGAGGTTGACAAACATATACTTCTTCATCAATTGTTCCATATAGGAAAGCACTCTTGACATCCATCTGATAAACTCTGAACTTCATGAAAGAAGCATAGGCTAGAAACAGCCTAATTGCCTCAATTCTAGCTACTGGAGAAAATAATTCTTCATAGTCTCTTCCTTCTTCTTGTGTGTACCCTTATGTCACAAGTCTGGCCTTGTTCTTTATCACTATTCCTCTCTCATCTTTCTTATTCCTGAAGATCCATCTTGTGCCAATTGCTCTGTGTCCTTTTGGAGGATCCACCAGATCCCATACATCTTGCAGCACAAACTGCAACAGATCCTCTTGCATGGCTTCTATCCATCTTGGGTCTTTCATTGCATCATAGGCCTCTTGGGTTCAATCTGGGATAGAAAACAAGATAACAAGCCTGTCTGTATATTTTTCAATCCCCCTAACTTGCTTTGTTGCCTTGTGATCATTGGGGAATTAATGTCACCAATCACCAATTAAGGAGGATGATTATTCTGAGTTCTTGTAGCATTGACAGCCTCCTCATTAAGATTTGCTTCAAGGTTGGTGTCATTCTTTTCTGGAGTGCTTCCACCATACACTGAAGAACTTTCATCATCATTGTCTGTTGGGAAATTCAGAAATGCACAAGTACAGTTAATGCTGCTAGCAGAACTTGATTACTACTTCTGAAGTTAATACTGTTGATTCAGGTTAATGCTGCTAGTCAAAGATTAATACTGCTAGAAGAAATTACTACTGCTAAGCAATTTTAGTACTGCTAGTAGTTAGTACTGCCGAACATACTGCTCAAAGTAGTAATGCTGCTGAAGACTTAGTGCTGCTTAAGAGATAATCAAGATTCGTGCAGATCAAGTTTGAAGATTATGGAAAGCTTGGAGATAAAGATGGAAGATTATTCTGAAGATCTTTTATTATTTGTAATTATCTTTTATCTTCAGTATAAGTATAGAATAGTTTGTAACCTTAGAATCAATTCTGAATTTTCTGAGTTTTTGTTTTCATAGAGAGAATCAACCTCAAGGCTTATAGTCCTAGTTCTAGAGAAGTAGAATTCGTATTGGTGAGCCTGTTCATCAATATTGAGGTTTGAGTGTTGAATTTTGTAGCTTTACAATCATTCAATAAAGTTTACAAGTTGTTATTCTGATTCACTGTTTAATTAAATATTAAAGTGTTATTCCGCAAACTTCTTTAATATTGTTTCTGAGTGTTTATTCTTGTTAAGAATTAAGATCCTGACAAGTGGTATCAGAGCTAGTATTCTCAGAAATCTTATTCATCATGGAAAATACAGTTGAATCAAACAGTACTTTGGTCTCAAAGGTTCCAATGCTCAGATCCAATGAATTTGACATGTGGAAGATTAGAATCAAGCAATACATTCTCCTCACAGATTACTCCATGTGGGACATCATTGAGAATGGCCCATCTGATGCAGGAAAGATTGGTGAAGATGGAAAAAGAACTCCACCAAAAACGGATGCAGAAAGAAAGACAAGGCAGATAGAGATGAAAGCCTTAAGCACACTGCTCTTGGCCATTCCCAATGAGTATCAACACCAATTCTGCAATTGCACTGATGCACAGATGCTCTGGAATGCTCTAGAGAAGAGATTCTCTGGTACTAAAAGTACCAAGAGAAATCAAAAGGCAATCTTGAAACAACAGTATGAAAACTTTAAGTCAACTAAGAATGAGTCCATGACTCAAACTTTTGACAGGTTTAACAAGCTGATTGGTGAACTAGCTACTATGGGAGTACAAATTGATCAAGATGATGTAAACAGAAAGTTCTTAAGGTCCCTTGGAGATGAATAGACCATGTACACTGTTTCATTCAGACAGAATGAATAATTGGAAGAGAAAGAACTTGATGATCTGTACAATGACCTTAGAGTATTTGAAGCTGAGGTGGAGGCAAAGAAGAAGCCTTCTGGATATATTCATAATGTTGCACTCCTATCAGCATCAATTGATTCTACTGCTAACCCTGAATCAGTTAATGCTGCTAATGGAGCAAATCAAGAAAAAGGCACTGAATCTGTGTTTGAAGCCTTTCTTTCCAGTCATGGAAACTCCTCTTTAATTAATGATGATTTGGAACAACTTCATCCTGATGACCTTGAAGAGATGGATATTAAATGGCAGATGGCCATGCTTTCCATGAGGGTGAAGAAGTTCATCAAGAGAACTGGTAGGAACAACTTCTCCCAAAGAAGAGAAGATGGAGCAGGATTTGATAAATCAAAGGTGGAGTGCTATAAAGGCCATCTGAAGGGACACTTTGCCAGGGAATGCAGAAGTGGAGTGACTCACAACAACAACCACCAACAAGCACAGTCTGGGAACCTCAACCATAACAGAAACTCTGCTCAAGCCCTTGTTTCTCAACAAGGAATGGGGTTTGACTGGAGTGATCAAGCAGAAGAGGCTATCCAAAATCAAGCTCTTATGGCAGAAGTATCTGATCTCCCAACTGTGGTAAGTTCTAATCTCTGTTCTAAAACTTGCATAGACATTGTTAAAAGGTACAGGGATCACAATCAGAAGATGAGTGATGACCTTAAGAGATTAGAAAAAGATATAAAAGACTATGTGAGAATTGTTGAGAGGTTTGAGGAACAGATTAAAGGTTTTCAAGCTAATGAACTCCAACACTCATATGATACAAATTACTGGAAGTGGGAGAAGAAAGATCTAGAACTCAAATTGACCAAATCTAAAGAAGAGAGTGAAAAGTTGAGAGAGGAGCTAACCAAGGTTAAGCTTGATGTGGAAAAGTTTTCCAATGCTTCTAAAGCAGTGGACTCTTTACTACAAACTCAGATTCGTGACAAATTGAGAAAAGGAATTGGGTACAATGCCACACCACCACCATACAACAACAATTACGTTCCTCCTACTTCAGACTTGCTAGAAACCAAAGATAGGAAGGACTTGCCTGAGGGAGCCACTGAGATAGATCCCTTAGATGAGGTAGTTGTTGAGGATAAGACTGAGAAAGAGGTTGGTAAGAGTAAGCAGAACAATGTGTGTGGTGAGATTCCTCTAGAGAATAACATTATCACCAATGAGGACTGTGGAAGGGATTGGATTAAATCAAAGGACATAGAGAAGACATAGGGAAAGTCTGGTAAGGTCCATTACAAATAGACCATAGTTGTGAATCCAGTTCCTTGCAAACAGTGTGCATGTAAGAAAACTAAACCCCTAAAACATGATAAAAAGAGGGGAAATCAAAGAAACTGGAATAATAAGTGGGCACAAAAACAAGGGGTTGATTTGAGTAAAATCAATAGACCAAAACCTTATTTTATCTGTGTCAAATTGAATCATCTTGCCAAATACTGTTATTTCAATCCTATGAACCAAAGGATGAATTTTCAAAGATCTACACAAAAACCCTTTGGTTATAGGAAGATTGAAAGGAACCATGTGGCTAAGAAATCTGTTAAACCTAAAAGCTATATGAAGAAAAAGATTGTTAAAGAAAGTGTCAATATGTGGGTTTCTAAATGCACTAAACCTGTTACTACTGCTACCCCAAATAGTACTGCTGACAATGATAGTGCTGCTAGAAGCAATACTACTGCTATCAATGTTAGTGTTGCTGACATTGTTAGTACTTCTTCAAATGTTAATACTGCTAACTCTGTTAGTACTGCTAAACCTGTTAGTGCTGCTAACTCTATTTGTACCTCTCAGGTTAGTACTGCTCCTACTGTTTGTGCTGCTAGACCAATCATATTGACAACGTACTCCAATAAAGAGTGTACTGATCTTAAAAAACTCATCAAAAAGGAATGTAAGTACTTTGATGAGAAAGGGAGACCCAAGACCACTTTTGCTTGGGTCCCCAATCAATACTAATTGTTTAATCTTATGTGTAGGGCAATCAGCAGCTCAAGGGGAAGAGCATCTGGCATGTTGATAGTGGTTGCTCTAGGCACATGACAGGGAACATGTCATGCCTCAAGAATTTCAAGAAAATTGATGGTGGGCATGTTGCCTTTGGTAATACTCCAGATCGAGGTAAGATAAGTGGTAAGGGGGATGTAACCAAAGGTAAAATGACCTTTGAAGATGTATTCTATGTTGAGCAGTTAAGGTACAACCTGTTAAGTGTATCACAGGTTTATGACAAACAACATAGTATATTATTTACTGATTCTGAATGTATTATCCTTGCTCCTGGATTCAAGGTAGTTGATGAAAAGATGATACTACTAAGAACTCCCAGAAAGGATAATGTATATTGCTTAGATATGGAAAGTGTTTCAACTGATTCATCCCTAAACTGTCTTGTTTCAAAAGCTTCTTTGGATGAATCATCACTTTGGCACAGAAGGATGTGTCACATGAACTTTAAAACAATGAATAAACTTGTTACAATCAACCTTGTAAGAGGTTTACCTTCCAAAGTCTTTTCATGTGATGATCATTGTGTTGCCTGTCTCAAAGGCAAACAACACAAAACTTCTCATAAGTCCCAAGAGTTGAACACAATCTCTAATTCTCTTCAGTTGTTACATATGGATCTGTTTGGTCCTACTAATGTTATGAGTATAGGTAAGAAATCATACTGCCTAGTTATTGTTGATGATTACTCTAGATTTACTTGGGTATATTTTCTAAGGACTAAGGATGAGACAAGTGGACTGATCAAATCCTTTAGTCAAAGAATTGAAAACCAAACAAATCAAAAGGTAAAAGTCATTAGGCCATACAATGGTACTAAATTTAAAAATCATGACCTAAACACCTTTTGTGAGGAAAAAGGAATTGAGAGGCAATACAGTGCTCCTAGGACTCCACAACAAAATGGTGTTGCTGAGAGAAGGAATAGGACACTGATTGAGGCTGCTAGATCTCTGTTGGCTGATTCAAAACTACCAATTACTTTCTGGGCTGAAGCAGTTAATACTGCTTGTTATGTCCAAAAGAGGGTTCTAGTAGTCAAGCCTAAAAACAAGACACCATATGAGCTTTTAAATAAAAGAAAACCATTTATTGGATTTTTCAAACCTTTTGGGTGTCCTTGTACCATTCTCAATACCAAAACTCACTTAGGAAAGTTTGATAGCAAGGCAGATGATGGTTTTCTTGTTGGTTACTCATCTCAGAGTAAGGCTTACAGAGTTTTTAATACTTCTTCTAAAATAATTGAGAAAAGTGACAATGTCAAATGCAATGAGAACACACCAAATCCTATTGGGTCTGGTCCTCAGTGGTTATTTGACATTGATTCACTAACTAACTCTTTGGGTTTCAGTAGTGATTATCATGCAGGTTCAGGAAGTGGAGGATCAGGGGATGACCAAGTACAAGTACAAGACATTATTCCTCAGTCTGTGATCTTTCCCATACCTACAATAGAGCCTGTTGATGTCTGTGCAAAGGAAACTATGATTGAACCAATTCAGAGTGAAGAAGAAGGAAGAGATGAGGAGAATCAAGTGCATGAAGAGCCAGAAGCAGCTGATGAGATCCCCTCAGCTGACTTAAATGATTCAAATCTAGATGTGGGACTCAATGAAGAACCTAGTCATCAGACTATAACTCAAAAGAACCATCCTCCAGAGCTGGTCATAGGAGACATTTCTTCTCCTATGATAACAAGGAATCAAAGCAGACTTCAAGAGCTGCAGGATCAACAACACACAGTACTCTCTTGCTTTCTATCTCAGATTGAGCCTAAGAAGGTTTATGATGCAATGAAAGATTCCAGTTGGATAGAAGCTATGCAAGAAGAGTTACTACAGTTCAAATTGCAAGAAGTTTGGAACTTGGTGGACCTTCCAAAAGGTCATAGAGCTATTGGCACCAAGTGGATTTTCAGGAATAAAAAGGATGAGAGAGGAATTGTGATCAGAAACAAAGCAAGGTTTGTGGCACAAGGGTACACTCAAGAAGAAGGCATTGACTATGAAGAAGTGTTTGCTCCAGTGGCAAGGGTAGAGGCAATTAGGCTATTTCTAGCCTATGCCTCATACATGAAGTTCAAGGTATACCAAATGGATGTGAAGAGTGCCTTTCTTTATGGTACAATTGATGAAGAAGTATATGCCTATCAGCCCCCTGGATTTGAAAATCCATCATATCCAGACAGAGTATACAAACTGAAGAAAGCACTTTATGGTCTTCATCAACCCCCAAGAGCATGGTATGATACTCTATCTACCTATCTCTTGGAGAATGGGTTTGAAAGAGGAATAATTGACAAGACCCTCTTCATTAAAAAGAGTAAGAAGGACATCCTACTTGTTCAGATTTATGTGGATGACATCATCTTTGGATCCACAAAAGATCAGATGTGTAGAGACTTTGAAAAGTTGATGCACAAGAGCTTTAAAATGAGTTCAATGGGTGAACTTACCTTCTTCCTTGAGCTTCAAGTGAAACAGAAGAAAGATGGGATCTTCATAAGCCAATCAAAATATGTGAAATACATCCTGGATAAGTATGGTTTAACAGACTCAAAGCCAGCAAGCACACCTATGGAGACTCATAAAAAGATCACTGCTGATCTTGAGGGGGAGGATGTTGATGTCCATCTATATAGATCAATGATTGGATCTCTCATGTATCTCACAGCCTCAAGACCAGACATCATGTTTCCAGTGTGTTTGTGTGCCAGATTCCAAGTCAAGCCAAAGCAATCACATCTTCAATCTGCTAAAAGGATTTTCAGATACTTAAGAGGGCAACCTAGATTAGAAAGTCTACTTCAGGTGGATGTCAACTTTTGGGTGCAAGACTAGTATCTTGGCAGTGTAAGAAGCAAACCACAGTGTCCTTATCAACAACAGAAGCTGAGTATATTGCTGCTGCAAGTTGCTGCTCTCAGGTTCTATGGATTCAGAATCAGATGCTAGACTATGGGGTAACCTTTCTTCACACTCCAATCTTCATTGACAATAGCAGTGCTATAAGCATTGTTAACAATCCAGTCAAGCACTCCAAAACAAAGCACATTGAGATCAGGTATCACTTTATTAGAGATTGTAATGAAAAGAAGCTAATTCGAGTTGCTAAAGTTCATACTGACAACCAGTTTGCTGATCTATTCACTAAAGCCTTTGATGTGGGTAGATTCACTTTCTTGGTCACAAGTGTGGGCATGATCAACTCTGAATGAGCTCATGTCTTAAAAAGTGTTTTCATGCCTGTTATTGGTTTATTCTTTGGTGCTACTAACATCTTTCTCAGTAAGTTATTACCTTGCTCAGAGTACCTCAAGCTTCAAAAAGTGTAAGTATAGTTAATGCTGCCAATACAGTTTTAATACTGCCAGTGCACAGTTAATACTGCTAGTTAGTTAATACTGCTAGTGGTTAATACTGCTCACAGTTAATACTGCTAGTTAGTTAATACTGCTCAAAGTTAATAATGCTAGTTAGTTAATACTGCTAGTAGTTAATACTGCTCTCAGTTAATACTGCTAGTTAGTTAATATTGCTAGGAGTTAATACTGCTCTCAGTTAATACTTCTAGTTCGTTAATACTGCTAGTAGTTAATACTGCTTATGTCCCGAATCGTATAAATACCCTTTTTGCCAGCCCAAAAGTTCATAACGACTCTTTGATTTCTATTCATCTGCTCTCTAAACCTTTTTCTCTCAAGCTCCTAGTAAGTTTCAGGCAAGAACACTCAAGTTCAATGGCATCCATGGCATTCATTGACGAGCACAACGAAATCGCTATGCTTCAAAAGCCTAAACAAGCTGTTAGTTTCCATCAGATTGTGGATTTTCTCAAATCCAGCCACATTGCCCATGCTCTTACTGTATCGCCAACAATCTACATAGAGCATCAAAGACAATTCTGGACAAATGCCACAGTAGTCACAGAGAATGAGGTGCAGATAATCAAGACAAGGGTATGTGACAAACCCTTGTCAATTTCTGAAGAGGTGATACGCATCTGTCTACGTCTAGACGATGCTGCAGGTATTACTTCTATTCCTAATGAGGACTTGTTCTCAAATCTGTCAAGAATGGGGTATGGAGGCCAATTGGGTGGTTTTAAATTCTCAAAAGCTAAATTTTATACCCAATGGCGTTTTCTTGTTCATACCCTGATGCACTGTATTTCCAAAAAGACTACTGGATGGAGTGAGTTTAGCAGTACCATTGCTTATGCTTTGGTCTGCTTGGCCACTGCCAGAAAGTACAATTTTTCAAGAATGATTTTCAGTGTTCTTGTATCAAACTTGGGAAGCAAAAAGAGTTTTTATATGTACCCAAGGTTTGTACAGGAAGTTATAACCCATGAATTGACGGATATGCCTCACTTTGATGAGGTATATGTTGATCCAAACTCTCTCAGTGATTTGATAACGACCCTCTTTTATACTTAGTGAAAATTACGTTATTATATGTATTAGTGTTTCATCATCAGCGATCAGACTGAGTCTGTTCAGTTATCGCTGATGACCTTTCTGTAAACATTTAATATGTATTAGTGTTTCACTTTCAGCGATCAAACTGAGTCTGTTCAGTCATCACTGATCGTTTCCTATGTAACACAGTTAACGTAATCCCTGAAGACAAGTCTCGCGTCAACATAGTTCATAGCTGAATCGAAGACGAAGCCACTGAACAATAGATAAGTCTACTAGTGACCTGATGCGGATATCAGCGAAGACCAGACAAATCTACTTACGCGAAGAAGCCTGAGGAAAAGCTTCAGCGATAGCTGAACTTTATCTCTGGAAGAAGAGATACTCAGCGATCAACGATCACAAAGCTTATGCCTCAAGTTTTCTTTTGTCTTACCTTGCACAACCAGTACGATGTGTCAGAACGGACAAGTCTCTGCCACAAATCGTACACCAACTCTGTCAACTACACTGTTCATAAAGTGGCCAAAAGCATGTCTCCAAAAGTGAGACTACCAAAGCCAATCTATGAATGCCACGTGTAAAGTACCCTGCCATGCATTTAATGCATAGGGTATAAATAGGAAGCTCACTCCTTCATCTGAAGGTGTGCTCAATCCTTGAACTCCAAAGATAGAAACCCTTGTTTTCTCTCTCTCTAAAAATCCCCCATTCTCTGAATTTCTTGTGCAACCATCTTAGTGTTTCTTAAGTTTGTTTAGATTGAGTCTGTCTTAATCTTATTCCGCAACAAACTTGTAAATTGTATTTTGATTTATCAATAAACAATTTATTAAACTTTAATTTCTGTGTTTGTATTCAACCCCCCCCCCCCTTCTACAAACTTGTTAAGCACCTTCGGGACCAACAAGTGGTATCAGAGCAGTTTGTTTAATCTAATAAACAAGATCTTGCTGTATACTCTTCCTTGCTATTCTAAAATGGCACTAAACACAAACACAAACTACTATGATAATGGTTCACTTTCTAAACCTCCTCGATTTAGCAGAGATAACTTTTCTCTATGGAAAAATCGAATGATGCTATTTCTTGAAGGTGCGGATCCTACTATACCTGAATATATAGAAAACGGACCCTATGAACCTGTTAGAATTATAGCTGCGGTTCCTGCTACTGCCACCACTGAAGCTGTCCCTGAACGATATGTCGTTAAGGAAATAAGACAGTGGAGTGATGAAGATAAAAAGAAGGTAGGCATAGATGCAAGAGCAAAGACCATTATATCAATGGCTCTGCCTGATGAAGTTTTCCATTCCATCATGCATCTAAAAACTTCTAAAGAAATGTGGGAAACCATATGTGTTCAATATGAGGGCACCACTGAAATCCAAGAGACCCGAAAGATTAACTTGGTAAGACAGTATGAAAGTTTTATCGCTGGTAAGAATGAATCTCTTTCTGACATTCATCAGCGGTTTAACTGCCTGATCATTGACCTAAGAACTGTTGGAAGGACCTATTCTAATTCTGAGGTCCTAACAAAATTCTTGGAAAGTCTTCCTGAAAGCTGGGATAGTTATTCAATATGTCTTAAGCTGACAAAGGACTTACATACTCTCTCTCTAAGCACTCTGTATGGAATATTGCTCAACTATGAGCAATCTAATCTCCTGAAGAAGAATCTTGTAAAAGATTCTAAAGACTCCAAAAGCACTGCTGTTGCTTTAGTCTCATCAGAGATAATTCCATCCCAGCGATCTACTCTCACCATCACTGAGTTAGATTCTGAATCTGAGGATTTATCAGACCCTGATCTTTCAGAGTTTAATGAGTCCTTAGCACTCTTGACAAACTCTTTTAAGAGATTTGCAAGAAAGAGCAACTTCCGAAGAAGTAAACCTCTCTCTCTTACTGAAAAGCCAAAATCAACTCCGGTTGATAAGGCTACAGCCACTTGCTATAACTGCGAAAAAATTGGACATTTTGCTAGTGAGTGCAGGTCTAAAAAGGTCTTCAAACCTTCTACCTCAAGAAGATCCAGTGATGACAAATACCATAAGCTGAAAAACAAATATCAAAAGCTGAAAAGCTATCAGCAAAAAGGTAAAGGTCTCATCGCTGAAGAACATGACTGGGCTGAATCAGAAGAATCATCTTCTGATGAAGAAGAAGTCGCTAATCTTTGCCTCATGGCTGAGATTAAAGAAGAAGTAGAAGAACCATCTGAACCTTCTATGAGCTACATATCATCTCAGGTATCCATCTCTACAAATCCCTCTTTGCCTGAAGCTGAGAGAAGTCGCGCTGTTGATGTGCTGACGATTGACCTTTATAATGCTCTAAACGACAAAACTCAAGCTGAAAATAAAAATGTTTATTTAACACAAGAGCTAGAGAAATGTCATGAAAAGATCAGTGAACTAAATCTTTTAGAAGAAAAGCTAAAAGATCAAGTCATTATAAATGAAATCATCAGCATTGAACGCGAACAAGCCATCGCTGCTCTAAAAGCAGAAAAGGCTCATGTAGAAAAATGGTGCAAATCATCAACAAAGATCTCTGAGATAATAAATGCTCAAACTCCTGAAAGTGATAAAACTGGTCTTGGTTTTTGGACACCACAGGATGATCCTAAAGAAGAAAGTTCCTCGCTTAAGTTTGGAACTTTTGTCACATCTTTCTTTGACACTTCTTATAATCAATTCTATCCCTGTTCTTCTTCTAATCCCAACCCTGAGGATATATCTGCAAAATCTAAGCCTGCAGATAAAGGAAAGTCTATTCTCTCTCAGAAGGCTTCCAAGAAAACCAAACTGAAAGTTCCCTCCAAACCTTCAGTGGATAAACCTTTTAGCTCAGTGACAGAAATCTTTGATATCTGTCCTCCAAAGCTGAAGGTTGATCTAAAGCCCGTGAAATCTGAAGAAATAAAAATTCCTCCCAGATCTCGTGCTAAAGGTATTCTTGGAGCTGGACCTGCTCATCTTAAGTTTTCAAAACCTTTTGGTTATAAATCCACCATCAGATATAGAAAATGTTATCACTGTGGATTCACTGACCATATTGCGAGCAAGTGTCCAAATACCACCGAAGCTGATAAAACAGCCAAAGTGAAGAAAAATACCACTAAGGTTAAGAAATTAACCAAAGTGAAGATTACCACTGAAGCTGAATCTTCCTTATCCACTAACTCTGAAGGACCCATTGAAAAGTGGGTACCAAACAAAGCTTAATCTTCCTTATGTATGCAGGGATCAAAGGGCATCTGGTATCTCGATAGCGGATGTTCTCGTCATATGACTGGACAAAGAGACCTGCTCACTGAATACAAGGAAGAGAAAGGTCCCTCTGTAACCTTTGGTGGAAATGGAAAAGGATTTACCCGTGGGTTTGGTGTCCTCAGCAATGGGACAACTACCTTTCGAAGAGTCGCTTATGTAGATGGACTGAAGCACAATCTTCTAAGCATCAGTCAGCTATGTGACAAAGACTACGAAGTTCGCTTTTCTAAGAAAGCATGTTCAGTGGTAGATGAAAAAGGAAAACTTGCTCTCAGTGGTTATAGAAGAGAAAATGTCTATGTAATAGATATGGACTCTACTATCACTGATAACTTATGTTTTCTCTCTAAGGCCTCTTCTGATGTCAACTGGCTATGGCATAAAAGGCTCTCTCATCTAAACTTCAAAACCCTGAATTCTCTCTCATCTAAGGAACTGGTTTCTGGTCTTCCTCAGCACTCATATGCTAAAGAATCTCTCTGCTCAGCATGTGAAAAAGGAAAACAAACAAGAGCTAGTTTCAAGTCGAAACAAGTTTCCTCAGTAACAAGTCCTCTTCAGCTCTTGCATATGGATCTATTTGGCCCTGTCAATATCCAATCAATAGCTGGAAAGAAATATACGCTTGTCATTGTAGATGAATATTCTCGCTACACCTGGGTTATTTTTCTTCGCTGCAAGAATGATACTCCAGAAGAACTAATATCTTTTGTCAAAAAGATGGAAGTGCTGAATAATCTTACTGTTCGATCAATAAGGAGTGATCATGGAACTGAATTCAAAAATAGTTCCCTGAACAATTTCTTTGAGAACAAGGGAATCTCTCACAACTTCTCTTCAGTAAGAACACCTCAGCAAAATGGAGTCGCTGAAAGAAGAAACAGAACGATCATAGAAGCTGCTAGATCAATGCTCAGCGATTCTCACCTCCCTACTCAATTTTGGGCAGAAGCTGTAAACACTGCATGTTTTACTCAAAACAGATCGCTGATAATAAAGCGATTTGGGAAGACAGCTTATGAACTCTTTCTTGGAAGGAAGCCTTCTATCAGTTTTCTTCATATCTTTGGTTGTCAGTGCTTTATCTTAAACAACAAAGATCAGCTTGGAAAGTTCGACCCAAAAGCCGATGATGGAATATTTTTAGGATATTCCTCCATCTCAAAAGCCTACAGAGTTTTCAACAAAAGAAGACAAACCGTAGAAGAAACCATTCATGTCACGTTTGATGAAACGCGCTCAGCGAACTCTAAACCAATCGCTGACAATGAAGAACTGAATACTTGGATGATCTCTCACTATAAAGGAACTGAACCTTTCTTCTCAAACCAACAGCACACTGAAACTCCAGCTGCTGATGAAGAACCAAGTATCATACCTCCCACCGCTGAATCCAACTCATGGATTTCAGCTGAACCTCTACACACACTTCTACCATCAAATCCATCTACGTCTGAAAACTCTTCTGAAAGTATTGGTGTATCTAATGTTCAACAATTACTAGCTGATGAACCTCAAGCATCTTCATCAGTGACTGCTCCTATTGTTGATCCTATCGCTGAAATAAGCAATCTTGCTCCTGCTCAGAGATGGACCAGAGATCACCCCATAGATCAAATTCTTGGTAATCCAGATGCAGGTATTCAGACACGACGAAGCTCAGGTAATATCTGTCTCTTTGTAAACTTTCTCTCCTTAATTGAACCAAAGAAGACTGATGATGCCCTCAGAGATCCAAACTGGGTCAGCGCTATGCAAGAAGAGCTGACTGAATTCTCTCGAAACAAAGTTTGGAATCTCGTTCCTAGACCATCTGATAAAACTGTAATAGGCACCAAATGGGTGTTTAGAAACAAGTTAGATGAACATGGAATTGTAACCCGCAACAAGGCTCGACTTGTTGCTCAGGGATACAGACAAGAGGAAGGCATAGACTATGATGAAACCTTTGCCCCTGTGGCCAGGCTCGAAGCAATTCGACTATTCTTAGCTTATGCAGTCTATAAAGACTTCATCGTTTATCAAATGGACGTAAAATCAGCTTTTCTGAATGGAAAACTGAATGAAGAAGTTTATGTAGAACAACCACCAGGGTTCTATGACCCTAAGCATCCAAATTATGTTTATAAATTGGATAAGGCTCTCTATGGTTTAAAACAAGCCCCTCGTGCTTGGTATGACACTCTCTCATCTTTTCTTATCTCTGAAAATTTTGAACGTGGCAAGATTGATAATACGTTATTTTTCAGGAAGATAAAAGGTCATATAATTCTTGTACAAATATATGTCGATGACATAATATTTGGTTCTACTAACCCATCTCTATGTACTCGCTTCGCTGAAAGAATGAAGAAAGAATATAAAATGAGTATGATGGGTGAGCTGACATATTTTCTTGGTCTTCAGATTAAACAATCTGACAAAGGTACTTTTATCTGCCAAGGTAAGTATGTTAAAGACATGCTGAAGAAGTTTGATTTAACACAAACTTCAGCGATGAAAACTCCTATGGCACCACCACTGACACTTAACAAGGATCCATCTGGAAAACCTGTTAATGTCACTGCCTATAGAGGAATGATAGGCTCATTGTTGTATCTTACAGCAAGCCGACCTGACATCATGTACTCTACTTGTTTATGTGCACGCTATCAATCTGAACCCAAGGAATCCCATCTGATCGCTGTAAAGCGAATTTTCAGATATCTGAAAGGAACTCCTAACCTCGGTCTTTGGTATCCCAAAGACTCAGGGTTCGATCTAACTGGTTATTCTGATAGTGATTTTGCAGGCTGTAAACTTGACAGAAAAAGTACCACTGGTGGATGTCAACTCTTGGGAGGAAAGCTAGTAAGCTGGACAAGCAAGAAGCAAAATTCTGTGTCCACTTCCACAGCTGAAGCTGAATACGTAGCCGCTGGAAGCTGTTGTTCACAAATCCTATGGATGAGAAATCAACTATTAGATTATGACCTTCAGCTGTCAAAGATTCCTATCTATTGCGACAGCACTAGTGCTATCGCTATAGCAAATAATCCAGTGCTACATTCAAAGACAAAACACATAGAGATCAGATATCATTTTATCAGAGATCATGTGATGAATGGTGATATTGAACTTCACTTTATCCCTACTGACTTTCAGCTTGCTGATATTTTCACCAAACCTCTTGATGAGACAAGGTTCAACTTTCTCATCAGTGAGCTTGGAATGCTGAACCTCGAAGAATAATTCTTCAGCGTTCATGTATTGTGTCAGTAATCAAAAGTTCCCCTCATCATTCTCTCTGATAAACATTCTGACTCTCAGGTATGTTCTCTCTCCCTCAAAGATGTTTTTCTTCAAAATATAAACTTTAATCACTGAACTTTCTTCAAATGATTAAAAGTTTTTTTTGAAAAATACATTAATCACTGATATTTCCAATCAGTGATCTTTTAAAAGGAAAATCTATCCCTATCTTTACAATCAGGGATACTTTTAAAAAGGAAAATCTATCACTGACTTTTCTTCAGTGATCATTTGAACGGACAAATGAACAGTCTCTCTCCTCTATGACGTCATTTGAACCGACAATCCACGACATGCCTTTTCTGACACGTTCGTCCGTTGCCCTCCTATCCAATCAACTTCGTGGAACGTGTCAATGTCATGATGATTTCTTTTCCCGCTTCATTCTCTCTCTCTTATCTCTCTTCTCTCTCTTCGTATAAAAGGAATTCTTCTCTCCTTTATACGGTTTACGCTTTCAAAACTTTCAAAGCAAGAAACATTCTCTCAAGAACACTCAAGCAAGTAAACCCAGAATATTGAATCTGCAACTCTTTTTCTTCAAGATACACAGGTTTATTTCATGTTTATATGCTTTGTTCATATGCTTTTTGTTCTTTTAAAATCCTACTCGCTTTCTATGGATTTTATAAAACGTTTTTTTTAAACTAAAGATCATTCCTTCTGATTTTATGTTTTTAAATAAAAACCTTTTGGTTTTAAAGTGTTCTTCATTCTTTCTACCCAGAACACTATTTTTTCTCTTAAAAATAACTTGATAATTTTCCAGTTTCCCTTCTTCTATGGAAACTGGTAATCATATTATTTTTAATCTAAATCATTTCTTCTATTATGCCTCTTTCCATAACAGAAATGACACAGTCTTCAATCGTTGCTTCCAAGCATGTACGATTCGCTCTCACTGAAGTTGAGATTACTAAATGTAATCATTTGGCCAGACTCGACTTCAAAGCTGACAAATACCCACATCTGGTGGAAGCTGCTGAATTCCTCAAGCAGTCATGCATAGCTTACGCGATCACTGTGGATCCTAAGCCCTCCAAGACTCTACTTCAGCAGTTCTGGTTCACTGCTGATGCAACTGAACTTACCAACAGGAAAGGCGAACGAGTCCCTGCTATCTCGTTCAGCACGGAATTAGGGCCAGGGAGCATGACCGCTCTTAGCCTCAGGAAATCTTTAAGATTCCCTGACAAACCAAAGAGTGGATTCGACGCACTCCCCACTGATGATGAGCTGATATTCTTCCTGGACGCAATGGGCTATTGTTGGGAAAACAAACCAAGATCGTCTATTCCTAACAAGAAGCTCACCAAGATTCTTAAAGCTCAGATGCCATCACAACTGAACTTTATCTTCTCGCACATAATTCAGTGCATGAGTGGGAAGAGTGGTTCGCTGGATCAAGCCAGCAAAACACAACTGCAGATGGCATACTCCGTTATCGCTGGTCAAAACTTTGACTACGCCACAGCCATCTTTGAAGATCTGAGGTCGAGATTAGAGAAGCCTGAACGAGATCCCAAGATCTCGTACGTACGTTTCATATGTACGTACATCAAGTTCCTCTATCCCAACACCTATCCCACCAAAGATGATGGCACCTTTGCCAGGGTTGGTCAACGATCACTGGAGGTCAAGCCACTCGCCGACGAGGTAAGTATCTCTCTCCTTCGCTCTCGTCTCTCTCTCCATTCTTCTTCATCTTCAGCGACCACGCAGACGGTTCCTTCGTCTGCTATCCCTGTCGCTACCACTACTTCTAAAAGACCATCAGCTAGTCCAATTGGTCCTTCCAAAAAGGCCAAAAAGACTAAGGAAAGTACACCTTCTAGTACTATACCTGAGGGAGCTTCTCAACAAGCTACCTTAGATGCTTTTGTGGGTCTTTCCTCCACAACTTCAGCAGTCACTCATACTGCCGTGTCAGCGATCTCACTCGCTGTCACATCATCAGTAACCCCACCTACTATCTCATTCCCTGAGATTAACCCCATCCCTACTTCTATCCCCAAAACTCTTCCCTTCTCTCCTCATTTGGTCTCTGAACCTGCCACCTCTTCTTTCCCTATAGGACCTGAGCATCAAACTTTTGAGGAATCTATGCAGTTCTACAAAATGTTTGATACGTCAGGTACACCTATAATCCTAAACACTTCTCTCCCCCCCTCTCCAAATAAGCCCATATCTGAACTAACATTATTTTCAGGTCCTAGCTTGGCGACTGTTGACACGCATGTCAACAGTCTAGGAGAAAAGGTGGATGCTCTCACCAACACCATCAATGACACCACCAACGCCGTCAATCAGGCTGGTGAGGAGCTGAAGAAGTTGACCGCCACTTGCTCATCTAAAGCTGAGAACTCTCAACTTTCAGCTCTTGAAGAACAAGTCGTCCAACTCAGAGAGTCCTCTAGACTCTTTCAAGGACGATTTGAGTCTCTTACAGCTGACGTTCAGGGTCTCTCTTCCAAGGTTGACCTCTGCACGTCCCTTCTTCAGCAAGTTCTACAGAAAGTGAATGAACCAGCTCCAGCGCTGCCTCCCTCCTTCACTGAAGATGATCGTACCAACCTCAACATCGCTGTGGAATTCATTCATGATGCCACATGCGACATACCTGCGGTTGAAGACCGATTTAAGCGTCTGGAGGCTGACGTTCAAGTGCTAAAAGCTTCAACAGCTATTCCAGCAGCTGAACAATCCCCTACCGCTGATAATGACAAAGTGGGGGAGAAAACTGAAGAAATCTCTATTGCTGCTGGGGAAGCTAAGGAACCTCCCTCTCAATCTGAGGGGGAGAAGGCAAAAGAATCCTCATCGATTCACTCCATTCTCTTTGAAGAGGATGAGGAAGAAGAAGACGATGAAGAGGAAGATGATCTAGATCTTGATGATCAAGAAAAGGATCAGCCCTCCGATGACGACGACGACGATGAAGACCAATCTATGTGGTTCTCTAAGCCGAACGTCGTATCAGGGACAACTTCGCAAGAGGTTGTCAAAACAGGGGTGAGAGGTGATACATCTTCAAGTGTTCCTTCGCAAAGCAAAGACAAGCAACCAATCGTTGAAGAATGCTTGAGGACTGGATCACAATCTGAGGGGGAGCATCCTTCTCAGGTATGTCTTTCAATTGTACCACTTTTCTACTCTTTCCAAACCCCTATGTCTTTCTAGCCTTTATCTCTCTCGTTCTAAAAATACACTTATCCCTTCTTTCCTTCTTTTTCTAACCAGACAGTTCTCACCCCTGCTTAAGGGTTCTGAACTACAAATAATACCAGCGACTATCGCTGAAGAAATAATCCCAATCTCTATCACTGAGATTGATGAAGAAGAAGAAGATTCCCTGGTCCATCCAGGAAGGCCCTCTCGACCATCTCATTGGTCAGAGGAAGTGGTGAAGAAAAGAGTTGAAATGATCGCTCAACTAGAAAGTCAACGGCTGAAAATCCCTCTTCAAATATCCACAGAGCTCGACTTCCTTACTGAAGCTGAAAGAGAAGAATCTGCCAAAGCTGAGAAGCTGATCGCTGAATGCAAACGAGATGCCCAACTCGCTTTAAAGATTCAATCCTCTCAAGTTAGGGACAAAAAGCTAAAAAGCAAACCTGTGGAAGTTCAAGCAGCTCTACTGAAAGAAATTGAAGAGGAACGCTTCAAAGAACAAGAGATCAACGATAAGTCTATCGAATGGTGCAAACAAAAGATGGATTATCGTTCTGATCTTCTTCCAATATCAGCCGTGACTATCTCTGGTCGCAAGAAGAAAGATCAACTCTCAGTGACCATGGAGATTACCAGAGAGGATGGAACCCAAAAAGCAATGTACGTATCAAAACTTGAAAGCTTCGGATTTACGGAATGGTTAGAGTTCTGGGATGCGCTGAAGAAATCCAAATCTACATACAGAGGCTACGTTGAAGGACTCCTTGAAGCCCTCATAAATAGAGTCGTTTCTGTACTAAAGCTGCCATCTCCTCTTCCTCCCAAATCTTTGAAACTCAAGAGAAAAATTGGGTCCTTCTCCTCTGAAGATGTCGCCATCATCAGGAATGAAACTTCTATCAAATTTTCAAGAGATGCACTGTTTGGTCCTCCTCCTGATCTTTCAGTTCTGGACTTATCTCTGCCTCCTGGTGGTCTCTTCCAAGCTGGTCAAGTAATCGACAAGCCTTATGGAATATTCTTCAGAGATGATGATGAGGAACTCAGATTTCAAAGAATCTCTGAGATTCCTATCTGTCCTCTGAATCATCTCAAGGATCTCTTATGCTTATGGTGTGACTTCTTCCCTGCTGCTGAAAAAATTAAAGAAATTATCAGTCAAGAATCTTTGGAACGAAGACAGAAAGGAGAAGAAATACCTGAGTATATGATCAATCCTCCCAAATCTTCTTATAGCTGATAGATTAGTTTTCTTATCTGCAATCTGTAAGTTATACTTACAGTAGTTAGTTAATCACTTGTACTTATGATTTTCATATCTTGTAATTCTATCCCTGAATTAAATGAAAATTGCAGTGATGTACTTAACCCTATCAGTACTGTAAAAGATCCCTCAAAATAGTAATTGGGACATGCATTCTATGAGTCCTTTTTATTCCTATATTTTGAATTAAAAAGTAATTTTCTTTTGTTACTTTGTCATTATCAAATAGGGGGAGATTGTTGATCCAAACTCTCTCAGTGATTTGATAACGACCCTCTTTTATACTTAGTGAAAATTACGTTATTATATGTATTAGTGTTTCATCATCAGCGATCAGACTGAGTCTGTTCAGTTATCGCTGATGACCTTTCTGTAAACATTTAATATGTATTAGTGTTTCACTTTCAGCGATCAAACTGAGTCTGTTCAGTCATCACTGATCGTTTCCTATGTAACACAGTTAACGTAATCCCTGAAGACAAGTCTCGCGTCAACATAGTTCATAGCTGAATCGAAGACGAAGCCACTGAACAATAGATAAGTCTACTAGTGACCTGATGCGGATATCAGCGAAGACCAGACAAATCTACTTACGCGAAGAAGCCTGAGGAAAAGCTTCAGCGATAGCTGAACTTTATCTCTGGAAGAAGAGATACTCAGCGATCAACGATCACAAAGCTTATGCCTCAAGTTTTCTTTTGTCTTACCTTGCACAACCAGTACGATGTGTCAGAACGGACAAGTCTCTGCCACAAATCGTACACCAACTCTGTCAACTACACTGTTCATAAAGTGGCCAAAAGCATGTCTCCAAAAGTGAGACTACCAAAGCCAATCTATGAATGCCACGTGTAAAGTACCCTGCCATGCATTTAATGCATAGGGTATAAATAGGAAGCTCACTCCTTCATCTGAAGGTGTGCTCAATCCTTGAACTCCAAAGATAGAAACCCTTGTTTTCTCTCTCTCTAAAAATCCCCCATTCTCTGAATTTCTTGTGCAACCATCTTAGTGTTTCTTAAGTTTGTTTAGATTGAGTCTGTCTTAATCTTATTCCGCAACAAACTTGTAAATTGTATTTTGATTTATCAATAAACAATTTATTAAACTTTAATTTCTGTGTTTGTATTCAACCCCCCCCTTCTACAAACTTGTTAAGCACCTTCGGGACCAACAGTATATGTACCCAAAATCCCCAAAGGTAAGGTCTTTTCAAACATGAAAAGATCTCCATTGGACTCGGAAGGAGTTGACACCCCATTGTTCTCTACAATGATGGTGGTGTACCACAATGAAGAAGGTATGGCTTCAGGGTCAAGGCCCTCATTAGACCAACCCACTGAAAGCCAATCCCAACCTTCCATCACCATATCAATCCCTCAGTCCCTTGTTCAAAAACCAACTTCCCCAATAACCAATACTTATATCAGAAAAAAGGTAAAGAAGGCTCCTTCCCTTCTTGTACCTACACCCATAGAGCCTTTAAGCCCTTTAATGGAGAATTCTCCATTAGAGAATATCTACAGGAAAACCACAGGGGCGTCTCCCAACCCCAAGGAGGTGCTCAATGAGGTGATGAATGAGCATATGGGTGCAAAGGCTGCCACTACTCCTGCTAGCATAGAGAAGGTCAGTGGTAACATAAATAAGACCTTCCCCATGGCAACTTTAGGTGACCAATCATCCAAAGGTCCCAGGTGCCAAGAAACCATGGGGGTAGCAGGTGCTTCTGCTTGGCAGAAGACCTCTACTACAAAAAGATCCCATGATCCTTCAAAAGGGGGTAACACTCCTGGAGAAGGTGAGGACAGATATGACTATTATGAATTGATGGAAACAATGGGAAACATCAACATGGATGTAATCAAGCAGGGAAAAGACATAGAAGAGCTGAAACTGGTAATTCTTTCTCAACAAGTTCAGATCACCAACCTGAAGAAAATGGTGAAGAGATTGATCCAGAAAAAGAATAAGAAACAGTTTGTGCTCAGAAGAAGGGAACCAGTGACTGATGCTCCCAAAAAGGGGGAGTCAGAAGCTGATGCCAACATGGAAGATGCCAAAGATAAGGGGGAGCAGGATAAAGTTGATTTTGAGGGGATGCAAGAAAAAGAAACAGAGTTTGTACAAGAAGCAGAAACATCAAGCAGAGCAGTAGTAACAGAACAAACAGCAGTAACAGTTAATGCTGCTGAATCAAGCAAAGCAGCAGAAACTGTTAATACTGCTGAACTGAAGGAAGCAGCAGAAATAGTGCAAGAAGTACTAAAAGATCTTGAAATTGCTGAAACCTTAATCAAAGCCAAACATGATACTCCCAAGGTCACCTCAAAGGCTAAAGGAGTTGTCATCAAAGAAAGAGGTGAGGCTGTAAAGAAAGCAAGTGTTGAGAAGGTGATAAGCCAAGATAAAGGCAAAGCTAAAATGGTGGAATCTGATCAACCAATCAAAAAGAAAAAGTTGGTTGAGTCAGATGAAGCTTTGGCCAGGAAGATGCAGGATGATCTTGAGCAAGAAGGAAGGGTTCAAGTTGAAAAAGACAGGGAGATGGCTAAGGCTCTGGCTGCAGAATTAAATGAAGCTTATCAACAAAGTCTGGCAACTGAAATAGCACAAAAGAAAGCTGCAACCAGGAAGAAATCTGTGTTGTTCAAAAAAGCTGCAAAGAAGAGACAACCCTCAAAGACATTCCTTGGTACTCAAGAAAGAAATAAGATGATTACATTTCTCAAAGGAGTTGTAGGAGTCAGAAAGGAGATGTTCTCAAAGATGACTTTTGAACAGATTAAAGAGTTGTACAATTCAGAAATGACCAAGCTTCAAGGGAATGAAACTGCAAGAGTTGAAATGGAGAAGAGAATGAAAGAAAGCAATGACTTTCTGATAGAAAAGCCTTTTCCATATGAGCAAGAAACACCAAAGAAAGAAGCCACTCTTGGTGAAAGTCTGAGGACTTTAAAAAGAACCAAAATGATGTCCAGAAGAAAATCAGCCAAGAAGCCTAGAGTAGCTAAAGAAGAAGCTGAGAAGGTTGCTGAAGAAGAAGGGGCACCTAAGCCAAGTGAACAGAAAGAACCATCAAGCATTAATGATGTAAATATGTACATGGTAGTGATGGATAAAGTGCCTGAACCTATTACAGGTGAACCTGTTGGTGTTAAGCCTCCTGAGGTCATTTTCTGGGATACAATGAAGGTTGATGAAAAAGAATACATCAGGCTCAAAAGAAAAGATGAAAAGCATGAAGTGTATAATACATGGGCAAAGATTGTCAGAACATGTTCCAGATCAGATCTAGAAGAGATGTATGAAACAGGAATGAAGTTGTATGCAGACCAATTGAAAGCTCCAGGGATTTCAATCACAAAACTTGTGATGGAGTATCTGTGTATGATGTTCAAGCCTGAAGAAGTGGAGCATGTGATCAAAAATGTGTTTCAAAAAGTCACCAACTGGACTCTATATGAAACTAGTGGAGTATATGCTTTGAATATGGATTCAAATCACATAGAATACTTCCTAGTAGATAGAGTGTACAACCACAGTAGACTGAAGCTGCATGCAATGTTGAAAAAGAAGCTTGGATGTGCTCCAGATTCAGAAATGACAAAGTATCTGATTCAAAGAACAATCAATCAGAGTTTGGGGTTGGATGCAAATACAGGTGTATGAGCTATGAAGTTTTGGGAGCATATTAAAGACCATCTGAAGAACTTGACTTCTCTTCCTAAAAGTCAAGTTAGGGGGAGATTGTTGGGAAATTCAGAAATGCACAAGTACAGTTAATGTTGCTAGCAGAACTTGATTACTACTTCTGAAGTTAATGCTGCTGATTCAAGTTAATGTTGCTAGTCAAAGATTAATACTGCTAGAAGAAATTACTACTGCTAAGCAATTTTAGTACTGCTAGTAGTTAGTACTGCTGAACATTAATACTGCTCAAAGTAGTAATGCTGGTGAAGACTTAGTGCTGCTTAAGAGATAATCAAGATTCGTGCAGATCAAGTTTGAAGATTATGGAAAGCTTGGAGATAAAGATGGAAGATTATTCTGAAGATCTTTTATTATTTGTAATTATCTTTTATCTTCAGTATAAGTATAGAATAGTTTGTAACCTTAGAATCAATTCTGAATTTTCTGAGTTTTTGTTTTCATAGAGAGAATCAACCTCAAGGATTATAGTCCTAGTTCTAGAGAAGTAGAATTCGTATTGGTGAGCCTGTTCATCAATATTGAGGTTGAGTGTTGAATCTTGTAGCTTTACAATCATTCAATAAAGTTTACAAGTTGTTATTCTAATTCACTGTTTCATTAAATATTAAAGTGTTATTCCGCAAACTTCTTTAATATTGTTTCTGAGTGTTTATTCTTGTTAAGAATTAAGATCCTGACATTGTCCTCTTCTGACAGTATGGGCATCTCAGGACCTGTATTTCCTGAATTATGAGCATCCTCCTTATCACTCTTATTCTCTTCATCACCTTTGTCCTCTTCATCTGCTTTAGCATCTTCATCATGATTAGAATCTTCTGATTCTGAATCATCTTTCTTTTCTTGCTGGCAAAATTCAACAGGATCTGGTGTAGGTATTGTAAACAGCACAAACTCTGAACTCTGTGCTTGTACCTTTTCTGAGCTTGTTCCTTTTCCACTGATCTTACCTCCTTCTGGATTATCACCAACTGCAACATGTCCTCCATCAAACTTTTTGAAGTTTTGAAGGCAGGCCATGTTACCTATCATGTGCCTAGAGCAACCACTATCTACATGCCATATGCTCTTCTTCTTGAGCTGTTGGTTGCCCTGTACATATGATAAAACAGTTAGTTTCTGGAGGGAACCCAAGCCAAAGTGGTCTTGGGTTGGCCTTTCTCATCAACATATTTATAATTAGTAATTTTAGTCTGGATGAGATTATCAGAGTTAGGAATCACATGGTTGGAATACTTTGTCAGAATTATAGGCTTGGCAGCATTAATACTGGTAGCAGCACTATCCTTGTTAGCAGTACTAACTTGGTTAGCAGTACTAACTTGGTTAGTAGTAGTATTGCTATCAGCAGCATTATTTCTGTTAGCAGTACTATTTGAGGTAGCAGTACTAACAGGTTTCTTGACTTTTGGAACCCAAACCTTGACAAAGTTGTTTGCTTTCTTGTTCTGTGAGTTACTCCTTGACTTGCTTGGAGTATTTTCTTTTGATGTAGCAAACTTATTCTGAATATGAGATTTTGCAGTCCCAGTTTTCATTGGTACTGTTCTCATATTAGCAGCCATGTGATTTCTTGATTGCTTCCTATAACCAAAAGAATATTGTGTTTGTCTTTAAAAAGTAACTCTTTGGTTAATAGGATTGAAATAACAGTATTTGGCAAGATGATTCAATTTGCAACAGATAAAACAGGGGCTTTGGTCTATTGATTTTACTAAGATCAATTCCCTGTTTTTGAGCCCATTGATTATTTATGTTTCTCTGATTTCCCCTTATTTTATCATGTTTATGGGGCTTGTTCTGTTGACAAGTACAGGAATTTATAATAGAGGTTTTCATGTAGTGAATTCCCTGTACCTTTTCCTTTCCTTTCCTGGAGGTCTCAGCTTTCTCACTCTTAATAGTCTCTTTCTCTGTCTTGGACATCTCCACTTTATCACTTTTGATAAATGGTTTTCCTCCCTTCTCATTTGTAAGAATGTGGTTTTCTAAGGGAATATCTTTATGGTCTTCCTCATTCTTACTCTCAGAGTCTTCTTCTTCAGAATCTGCCTCAACCACTACTTTCTCTAAAGGATCTACTTCTGTGGCTCTTGTAGGTAAGTCATCCTTATCCTGTCTTTCTAAGAGGTCTGAGGTGGGTGGAATGTAGTTATTGTTGTATGGTGGAGGATTGGTGTTGTAGCCTATTCCACTTCTCAGTTTGTCATGAATTTGAGATTTAAGTAAAGAGTCCATTGCTCTAGAGGCATTGGAATATTTCTCAATGTCTAGTTTGGCCTTCTCAAACCCACTCTTAACTTTTTCACACTCCTCTCAGGACTTCTCTAGCTTACTCTCTAACTCATTCTTCTCCCACTTCCAATAGTTGAGATCATAAGAATGTTGAAGTTCATTGGCTTGATATGCCTTTATTTGTTCTTCATACTTCTCAACTATCAAAACATACTCTCTTCTATCTTTCTCTAACCTTTTAAGGTCATCACACATGCTCTGATTGTGATCCCTGTACTTTTTAACAGTTTCAAGTCAGGTTTTAGAGCAAAGGTTTGATTTTACCTCTGTGGGAAGTGCAGTGCTTGATGACTCTGAAACTTCTGCCATCAATGCTTGGTTCTGAATGACTTCTTCTGCTTGATCACTCCAATCAAAGCCCATTCCTTCTTGTGAGACAAGAGCTTGAGATGAATTCCTGTTATAGTTGGTGGACTTTGGTTGATGATTATTGCTTCCATGATGTTGGGCAGTTCCTCCTCTGCACTCTCTGGCAAAATGTCTCAGATTATGGCATTTGTAGCATTCCACCTTGGATTTATCAAATCCAACACAATCTTCTCTTTTCATGGCAAAATTGTTTCTACCTGTTCTTCTGATGAATCTTTTGACTCTCATGGTGAACATTGCCATCTACCACTTGATATCCATCTCATCAAGATCATCAGCATTGATCTGCTCCAGATCATCATTGATAAGAGCAGATTTAGCATGACTAGCAAGGAATGCCTCCAAAACAGAATCATTAGACCCATCCTGTTTTGAGCCATAAGCAGTACTAATTGATTCTGTATTAGCAGTAGAATCAGATGATAGGAGGGCAGCATTATGAGTGTATCCAGATGGCCTTTTCTTAGATTTAACCTCTGATTCAAATACTCTTAGATCATTATAGAGATCATCAAGCTCCTTATCCTCCAGATTATCATTATGTCTGAAGGATACAATGTACATCACCCATTCTTCACCAAGAGATCTTAGAAATTTTCTGTTGACATCATCCTGGTCCATCTTGACACCAACAGTGGCCAACTCTCCAATCAACTTATTGAATCTATCAAAGGTTTGAGTCATGGACTCATTCTTTGTAGACATAAAATTCTCATATTATTGTTTGAGAATTTCCTTCTGATTCCTCTTAGTGCTTTTAGTACCTGAAAATCTCTTCTCCAATGCATTCCACAGGATTTGAGCATCAGAACAGTTGCAGAATTGATGTTGATACTCATTAGGAATTGCCAAGAGCAGAGTGCTCAAGGCTTTCATCTCAGTCTGCCTCATCTTTCTTTCTACATCAGTCTTTGGTGGAGGTCTCTTGCCATCTGCGTCCACCTTTCCTCCATCAGAAGGACCATTCTCAATGATATCCCACATTGAGTAGTCTGTAAGAAGAATGTACTGCCTGATTCTGATTTTCCACATGTCAAACTCATTGGGTTTGAGCATGGGTACCTTTGAAACAAGAACACTGTCATGAGATCCGTCCATGATGATTTTTGATTTCTGAGTTGAAGGCTCTGATACCACTTGTCAGGATCGAAATTCTAAACAAGAATTTAATAATCACTCAGAAACTTATGTTAAATAAGTCGCGGAAAAACACTTTAACAATAAATCAATCAAACAGTATCAGAATGTAAATCACAAGTTATATTGATTTAACTTAATGATTACAAATAAAACCTTAATCTGTTGAACAGGCTCAACAGACGTTCAATACTTCTCTATTGAAAGGACTTCTAAGAACCTTGAGGTTAATTCTCTCTAAAAACAAACGTATATCAAAAACTGTAAAACTATACCTCTATCAAGGACTTCTAGACTATATATACAGAATTAATTACAAGATAATTATCAAAACAAAATTGATCTTCATTCCATAATTATCTTCATCTCTATCTCCAGCTCCTATTCTTTCGTTCCAAGTCATTATCTTCATGAGCAGTATTAATCATCATTCTCATCCAGCAGCTTTAATATCCTCAGCAGTACTAACTATGCTTGTATTATTAACTCTTCACTTGCAGTAGTAATCTTCAAGTAGTACTAACTACTAGCAGTACTAACTCTCCAAGCAGTAGTATTTCTACTAGTAGTAGTAATCTTTCATCTAACAGTATTAAAGACTTCAGCAGTAGTAATCTTCATTACTCTAGCAGCACTAATCAGACTTGTTTCATTTTAGCCCCAACAATCTCCCCCTAACTTAACTTTTGAAATTCAGAAGTTAAGTTCTTCAAAGTATGATCTTTGTGATGCTTTCAAAACTCCAGCTTAATTGCCCAGATTTGGATCCTGTCCCAAACTTTGATTAATTGTCCTTCTGATCACTATTCTGGCCATTTCTGATCCTTTAGCACATACCAGCTTAGCTTTCAACATCCCTTCCAACTTAGCTTTGCTGTGGTCATAGATCTTGTCAACCAAGTAGTACCCATGATAGCTTTTGTCAATTGTAATCATGTAGACACCACAATTTTCAAACACCATCCAATGATCAATCTTTTTAAAACCATATTCATGATGCAAATCTTTGATCCTGTACTGCACTCTTTTAGGCTCAAACATCATATATAAGTACTCCATGGCTATCTTGGTTAAACTCATTTCTGTCCCTTGCAACACAGACTCATACAACTTTATTCCAACTTTGTACATTTCCTCCAAGTCAGCTCTGGAACAACTTCTGATTACTTTGCCCCAAGTTGCATAAACCTCAAACTGATCACCCATTCTTTTGAATCTGAAATATTCTTTTCTGTTGTCCTTCAGAATATCCCAAAAGATAATTTCTGGTTCTTTCATAGAGATAGGATCAACTTGCACTAGTTCTTCATCTGTCAAAGTCATGTACAAATGGAACTGCTCATTAGATTGTTGATTGGACTGCTCTATTGAAAGAACTTCTAAGAACCTTGAGGTTAATTCTCTCTAAAAACAAACGTATATCAAAAACTGTAAAACTATATCTCTATCAAGGACTTCTAGACTATATATACAGAATTAATTACAAGATAATTATCAAAAAAAAATTGATCTTCATTCCATAATTATCTTCATCTCTATCTCCAACTCCTATTCTTTCGTTCCAAGTCATTATCTTCATGAGCAGTATTAATCATCATTCTAATCCAGCAGCCTTAATATCCTCAGCAGTACTAACTATGCTTGCAGTATTAACTCTTCACTTGCAGTAGTAATCTTCAAGCATTACTAACTACTAGCAGTACTAACTCTTCAAGCAGTAGTATTTCTACTAGCAGTAGTAATCTTTCATCTAGCAATATTAAAGACTTCAGCAGTAGTAATCTTCAGTACTCTAGCAGCACTAATCAGACTTGTTTCATTTTAGCCCTAACAGAAATATTTGCCTCTATGTGAATTTTCTCTCTGTCATGGAACCAAAGAAATTTGAAGAAGCTCTAGCCGATCCATGTTGGATCACCGCTATGCAAGAAGAGCTTTCTCAATTTGAAAGGAACAAGGTTCAGAGACTTGTACCTCGTCCTTCTCAAAAAACCATTATTGGCACTAAGTGGGTCTTCAGGAACAAGATGGATGAAGAAGGAACTGTCATCCAAAACAAAGTTAGGCTTGTTGCTCAAGGATACCGACAGGATGAAGGAATTGATTATGATGAAACCTTTGCTCCTGTTGCTAGACTTGAGGCAATAAGAATCTTTCTAGCTCATGCTGCTCACAAGAATTTCAGGGTCTTTCAAATGGATGTCAAAAGTCCATTTCACAATGGAGAACTTGTTGAAGAAGTATATGTGAAGCAACCTCCAAAATTTGAAGATCCAACTCATCCAGACTACGTGTTCAAACTGGATAAATCTCTATATGGTATCAAAAGGCTCCTCGTGCCTGGTATGATACTCTATTTGACTTTCTTCTCTCCAACAGATATACCCGAGGTAAAATTGACAATACTCTCTTTCTCAAGAAGACCAAAGGTAATATAATTCTTGTTCAAATCAATGTGGACGACATCATTTTTGGTGCCACTGACGAATCTCTTTGTCAGGAGTTTTGCCTCTCTCATGAAGAGCAAATATGAAATGAGCATGATGGGTGAGCTAACATTCTTTCTTGGCCTAAAAATTAAACAAACTTCTGAATGAATTTTCATAAATCAAAGAAAATATATTCGTGACCTTCTAAAGAAGTTTAATTTTGAAAATTGCTCTCACATGAAAACTCCCATGGCACCACCTCTTAAAATTCATGTTGATCCAGCTAGTAAACCAGTTGACATCACCCTTTATAGAGGAATGATTGGGTCCCTTCTTTATATTACTGCTAGTAGACCTAATATTATGTATGCTACATGTCTATCTGCGCGTTATCAAGCCAATCCTAAGGAATCTCATTTGGCTGCTATAAAACGCATCATTCGGTACCTAAAAGATACTATGAATATGGGTCTTTGGTATCCCAAAGACTCGGGTTTTGATCTAATTGGTTATTAAGATTCTGACTTTGCAGGATCTAAAGTAGACAGAAAAGCACTACTAGGAGCTGCCAATTACTAGGTGGTAATTTGGTTAGCTGGTCTAGCAAGAAACAACATTACGCCTCCACCTCTACTGCAGAAGCTGAATATGTTGCAGTTGGCAGTTGTTGTGCCCAGATCTTGTGGATGAAGAATCAACTTCAAGATTATGATAAGTTTTACTCACAAGTTCCAATATTGTGTGACAAATCTAGTGCAATAACCATTGCAAACAACCCTGTGTTGCATTCCAGATCAAAGCACATTGATATTCGGTATCACTTTATAAGAGATCATATCTCTAAAGGTGATATTGAACTTCATTTCATCCCTACCGACTTTCAGCTTGCAGATCTTTTCACCAAACCTCTGGATGAAACAAGATTCAATTTCGTTGTTGAATCTTTAGGTATGTTAAATCTTGAGTAAAAAAAATCTATTTCGATAGATATGTTTTCTTAACGAAATCTTCTTTAAAACATCACCAACTTTGGTTGCTTTCGGCAAACGCATCAATTTCCAAAACTTCGGTAAGCTTCTTTCGCCTACCGAACCTATTCTATATTCGGTAAGCCTCACGCTCACTGAATATTCTTTCAGTATCCTTACATTATTGAACCTCTTCACTTCGGCATCAAACAAAGTCTTGCCGACCACATTATCTCAATACTAAGGTTTCGGCATTAATACCTTCGACACACATTACTTTTTGGTAAGTCTCAGTGCTACCGAAACTCTACTCTCCCCCATCTCATCCTTTAAATTCATGCCAACCGAACATATCCATCGTTAGCTTACCCCTTCTACCAAAAATATTCTTTGCCAAAGATACTTCGGCATCAAAGCTGACGTGGTTTGTTCTTATCCACATATGTTGTCACACTCTCTTCGGTACCTTTGTTTACACCAATGCCCAAATGACACGTGTCATGATGTGACTAGTGGGTCAGGGATATGACGTCTTGTGTCACCCTACAGGTCTGTAAACGCCATTTTTGGCCTTTCCACTTCCCCACGTTTCCACCACCATCATTACTCTTTTTTTTAATTTCTTTTGTTATCCGGGTTTCCCTCCATCTATATAAATTACCATACATCCTTCATTTTTCTTTTTACCATCTTCTTCACCTTCAAGAGCTCTCTCTTTAACCCTAAAACATGCAACTCTCTTTCTCCTTCATCAAAATCAAAAATGGCATCCTCTAAATCTTCTAAGACAAACAAGAACACCCCACTCACAAGGGAAACCCTTTCATTCCCTGCATGCAATCACACGTCTCGTCTAACCGCTGATGTTGAACACCCAGAGTTCAAGCAAGTTTCAATCTTTCTTCAAAGATCTCCTCTTCGCCATGCTCTCACTGCATCTCCCAAGATGAGCAAGATGCTACTTGGTAACTTCTGGCTTACCTGCTCCTATAATGAGCAAACTCTTCAGGTATCCGCTTCCATTCTCTCTGACACTGAACATCCTGATCTCTCTTTTGGCGTTGAAGATGTACGCACTATTCTTGAGCTTCCAGTGTACAAGCCATGTGCTCCATTCCCAACCAACCGTGAACATGACGAAGTTGTTGCTGATATGAATTACCCTCATGATGGCAAGGGAAAGGGAACCGGGAATCTCCTCAGCAAGAATATGGGAGGCATTTGGAATTTCTTTTTCTCCCATCTAATCTACTGCATTTCCCATAAAACATCTGGGTGGGATCAATCTTCGGCATTCGTTACCCGTCTGGCACATGCATTAATGTTTATGCGACGAATAGATTTTGCTCAGGTGAACTTTGACTATATTCTTACTGTCATCTCACCACCTCGCAATCCTAACGTGGCTCTTCCAAGATTTTTATCCCTCATCATCAATCACAAATTGGTGGGACCTCTTGCTGCCGACGCTGCATTACCCGAGCCCACTATCTTGTACGATTTGTTGCCTAATCAGCTTGGCAAACAAGTCTTGCACAAAGCGTTGAAGGCTACTGACAACCCCCTAACGGCAAGTATGATTTCTGTTGATCCAATCTGTAACACCCCACTTATGGGACTAACAAAAATTTCCGGAAAATAGAAATGTGGTATGCATAAATGCCAAAGCACGATCTCATACAAAGAAACAACAATTGCCTGTTAATTACAAGTTTGTAATAAGACACAATAACATATGACAACTCCCTAATCTAAGTCTCGCTAGACATAAAATTACAAAAAGGTTGTCAACTATGTCCAAAATAATGGTCTTCAATATTGGCATCCCAAAATGCTCCCAAACTCACCACTAAAGTCGATTAAGCTTCTGTCGGTCCAACAATGCTTATATCAAGTTTTATAGAAACAACACAATAACGATTACCAACCTGTATTCATTAATAGAAATGGTTACAAGGTTTGATCGATTCAAGCTCTAGATGTGTTTTCTCTGTTTTCTCTCTTTTACACCTTTTGTGTGTGTTCTTGTGTTCTAGATAATATCTGCTTTTTGAGAGTTATTGAGATGAGATCAGATATTGATCTCTAGCTTCTTCAACACACAACCTAAACCACTTGCAACAACAAGTTGCAATATTAAACAATATTAACCAACATAATATCTAAACTATAAGATATTATATAACTAACTTAATATCTAACTAACTAAACTAAACTTAGATATTTAGTTATGCTAAATATCTAATTACATCAAATACAAATAAACAATAAATATTAATTACTTTGACATTTATTACAAACGACATAGACTAATATTATCGAGAGTCGACTTTCCGCTTTTACCTTCAGATTGCGATCTTCAGATTGGATGATCTTGAATCCAATGAGACTGTGGTCTAACAATCTCCCCCTTTGGATCAAGATCATTACTAAAAAGATTTTAGCAATTCAGTCTTCTTCTTCAGCTCAGAAGATGCAATCTCTTTCTCTAGCTCTGAAATCATCATGTCTTCAGAATACTTGCTTTTGAAGATTTCAATCTTGGACGTGATTCTTGAAACATGTGATCTTTGCCATTTCTTGTGTAGTCATTCTCCCCCTTTTTGATGATAAGTACAACGACTTCATCAAAACTATTTGTAAGAAATGTCAACCACTTGGAGCCATTGATCCGTCAATTCAATAGATATTCACCCAGATCTTTGCAAATCCAGACAAAATAGTCGTGTAACACCTGAATCAACTAATGAATCAGTTAACATGCCTGTCAGTAACACTAAGTCACTGTGTGTAACAAATACACATTGGAAAGGAGTTGTTTGATGTTGACTCCCCCAGGGCTTCGATTTAATCATCGAAACACCACAAAGGTAATTTCTATAAACGTTATGACAAAGAAACAAATTTCTTGTGTGTTCGTGCTTGTGATAGAAAGAATTAAGCACTTGATGATTGCTTATTTGGCTCAAAATTGTGTAAACCACTGAGACAACAGTAAGTTAAACACAAACTCAATGTGTATGATTGAAGTTTGAAGGTGGGGCAGACTTCCTTCTTTTCAATATCCAGATTTTCCAAATGAAAATCAGATAGCAAATGTGCTGCATCCCCTTTGAAAATGTGAAACACTTTCTTGTTAAGAAGAAAATGAGTAGTTGGTGAGGTTTGATCAAGAGTTGGCATAGGCTAGTTGCCTGTTTCAATAATGATCACCAAAGAATTGTGAAACATTAGAATTGTGGCTACCCGACTCAGAAAAAGTTGGTGCAAAGTTGTGATATTCTTTTAACTCTGTTCTCACACGCTCTTTCTTTTAAACATTTTGCTCACTCTAATCACACTCATTTCTTTTGACTTCTCACACTCAATCACTAAGGATGAACTTCTTGGGTAGAAATCACTGGTTAAGGTGATTCCATTGAAGTTGTGTTAAGTCCTAGCACAATGGAATTCATGTTTTCCTATGATGCACGTGATGCTCAGATTGGTTTAACTATTTCAGTTAAAGCACAATTTAGATCTTCTAAAACATGTAAAGTCCACTCCCAAAATATAAAATCTGTTGAAAAATCGGGAAGTGGTTTGAACATTAAAAACAATGTTTTCAAATGATTGAAAGTTGTCCTTCTTTCAACCATATATGAGATTAAGATAAAGGATTGTACCTTAATGTGCGATCTTACATCTCATAAAGCTAAGCTTAAAGTCATATACATATGAACTTGTAAGCATCTCTCAAAAATTCTGCAAAAGTCTTATGTCAAGGCAAAGTAAAATTTATTCACTTATATTGAAAAGACAAAAATAAGTAAAACTTTTTAAAGTACGAGTTCTGATCAGAAATAATCAGAAGTCATATCCGTACTCCCCTTTTTGTCTTGAAGAGCTTCCCCTAAATTCTTGCATTAAAAAAATTTGGCATTAAAAGGTACATGCAAAATTTTATAAGATCCACCTTGAAGTAATATTGACCACTTGTCAATTTCTTCTCATACTCCCCCTTGGTTCATGAACAGAATATAGAAGTCCAGATATCAATCAGAGTTAAGAATGAAGAAATGATGAAAAGGTATACAATTTAGAAAAACTTTGATAGGTAACTACTGATTAAATCTTTAGATTTAGTATACCAAGCTTAGAGACAAGAAAGTCAAACCTCTTTTCGTCTAAAGGTTTGGTAAATAAATCAGCAAGCTGATAATCAGTTTTTACAAAGAAAAGTTCAATTGTTCCTTTTTCAACATGATCTTTAATAAAATGATACCTGACGTCTATGTGCTTAGTCTTGGTGTGTTGAACAGGATTCGCTGATATTGCGATGGCGCTCTTGGAGTCACAGTATATCGAGATCTTGTTGAAGTGGAAACCAAAGTCGTGCAATTGAGTTCTCATCCATAAGACCTGAGAACAGCAGCTAGCAGCAGCTACATATTCTGCTTCGGCCGTGGAAGTTGAAACACAAAGTTGCTTCTTCGATGCAAACTTACGAGCTTGTCACCGAGGAACTGTACATGCCCCGACGTGCTATTCCTGTCTAACATACAACCTGCATGATCTGCATCTGTGTAGGCTATTAGTTCAAAACTAGTATCTTTAGGATACCACATACCAAGATCTGCAGTGCCCTTCAGATACCTAAATATGCGCTTCACAGCAGACATATGGATTTCTTTAGGATTGGCCTGATATCGTGCACATAAGCATGTTGAGAACATTATATCTGGCCTACTAGAAGTAAGATACATTAAAGAACCTATCATCCCTCGATAAGTCCTAACATCAACAGCCTTTCCCGAAGGATCGGTGCCAATCTTAGTACCTGGTGCCATTGGGGTACCAATCGATTTTGAATTTTCCATTTTGAACTTCCGAAGAATATCCATAATGTATTTTGATTGATTGATAAAAATACCAGATGAAAATTGTTTGACTTGTAAACCGAGAAAGAAATTCATCTCTCCCATCAAATTCATCTGAAATCTAGACACCATAAGGTTTGCAAAATTCTTACAGTACTTAGGATTTGTAGAGCCAAAGATAATATCATCTACATAGATTTGAATTAAAATGATATCGTCTTTTTCCTTTTTGATAAACAAAGTGGTATCCACCGTTCCTTTTGAAAAAACAGACTTGACTAGAAAATTGGAAAGGACATCATACCAGGCTCGAGGAGCTTGTTTCAGACCGTACAGTGCTTTGTCGAGAATGTAGACGTGATTCGGCTTCTCTTGATTGACAAAACCTTCTGGCTGAGAGACGTAGACTTCTTCCTTTAGAATTCCATTCAGGAATACTGTCTTCACGTCCATTTGAAAGACCGTGAAGTTCTTGTGGGCTGCGTAGGCTAGAAACATTCTAATTGCCTCTAATCATGCCACAGGAGCATATGTCTCGTCATAGTCGATTCCTTCCTCTTGTCTGTATCCTTTGGATACTAGTCTTGCCTTGTTTCGGATAACGGTACCATCTTCGTCTTTCTTTATCTTGAAAACCCATTTCGTACTTATAATGGTTTTACCTTGAGGCTTTGGTACGAGTCTCCAGACTTGAAGTGTGTCGAACTGATTCAGCTCTTCTTGCATTGAGATCACCCATTCTGGATCAGCAAGTGCCTCTGATACGAGTGTTGGCTTGAACTTGCTCAGAAAGGAGTCATGCATGCACATATTCATTGATGTTGACCTAGTTTGCACCGGTTTTGATGGATCACCAATGGTCTGGCTTATCATGTGCTCTTTGGTCCATTTATGTTCATGAGGCAGTGGATTATATGAATGTATGTCAGTTGTATCATCTATAAATCCACTTGTACCTTCTTCAGATTGTTCTGGAGGAATGATGATTGCAGTTGAAGTGGTAGGTTCAGAAGGCTCAGCAGGTATAGCTTGTTCCGGATGTGGATGGATCTGTACAGAACATCCTACTAGTTCAGCTACTTTTGTCTCTTCATCACATGGAACTTCTTCAACTGTTGGAGTCGGCATTTGAATTGGAACTTCTTGTTGAATCAGGGCGTTGGATTCAATAGGAACATCTGAACTGGTTGGATGAGTAGTCGTTAAGTCTTCCATCATGTCAACCATAACATATTTCTTTACATTAGATCCAAGAAATTCATCATAAAACAATTCAAATAATAAGTCTAAATCAGATATATGATTAGTTGACGTTGATGCTTCATCTGGTTTATTCTGTTGAGACATAGGTTCTGGACTGAGTTGCCCAGAAGCTAGTACTCCGGTTATAACGGGTTCTGAACTGTGTTGTTCGGAAGCCATCTCTTCATCAAACGTGATGTTGATGCTTTCAATCACAGTCTTTGACTTCTTCAGATAAACACGGAATGCAGTTGATGTCGAGGAATAACCAATGAAGATCCCTTCGTCCGCCTTGGCATTGAACTTGTTGAGACTTTCCCTATCGTTTAGCACGAAACACTTACACCTAAATATATGGAAATATTTGATTGTCGGTGTTTGGTTGTTGATTAAATCATAAGGAGTCTTCTTGAATCTGCGATGTATCATGGAGCGATTCTGTGTATAGCACGTGGTCGATACAGCTTCAGCCCACAAAAATAGAGGTAAGTCTGATTGACTTAGCATAGTACGAGCAGCCTCGACTAGCGTACGATTTCTTCTTTCGACCACTCCATTTTGTTGAGGCGTACGAGCAACAGAGTATTGATGTGAAATCCCGACAGATTCGAGATATTCTTCAACCTTTTGGTTCTTGAACTCTGTGTCGTTGTCTGTTCTTAGAAACTTGACCGGTTTCTGCAGATTCACCTGGGTCGTCTTTAGGAATGTGATGAGAGCATCTGGTGTCTCATCCTTTGAACGTATAAACTTGACCATTGTGTATCGCGAGTAATCGTCCACGATCACGAGTATGTACTTCTTTCCGCCTAGACTTTGAGTTCGCATCAAACCGCATAAGTCCATATGTAATAACTCTAACGGAGCGCTTGTACTCGGTTCAGGCTTTGGTTTATGTGGAGCCCTCTTCATCTTTCCCTTTTCACATGCTGCACAAAGATGTTCTCTTTCATATTTGAGTGCTAGAAGTCCTTTGACGAGCTTTCCTCTGACCAGATTGTTGATGTACCTGAAGTTGAGGTGAGAGAGACTTTGATGCCATAGCCAACTTTGTTGCATCGAGGCTTTCGTCATTAGACAAACCTGTTTGTCAGTCTGGATTTTTGACAAGTTAATTGTGTAGAGGTCTGACTTTCTTGTGCCGACCAAGAGTTCCTCGCCTTCTTCAGTGAGAACTGAACACGTCTTGGCTTTGAAATTGACCTCTAAGCTTTTGTCACAGAACTGACCAATACTGAACAGGTTGTGTCGTAAGCCTTCAACATAGCTCACCTTCTTGATCGTGACATTGTCATTCTGTACATCACCATATCCCATTATTGGAGAAAACTGGTCGTTGCCGAATCTGACTGATCCGCAATATTTCTCTTTAAAATTGGACAACATCTATTTTTGTCCAGTCATATGCTTGGAGCATCCGCTATCTAAGTACCACATATGACGGATCTGCACAAGAGAAATAATGAAACAATTGATTTAAAATAGTCTTAAAACAAAGATGGAATTAAGACTCTTGAGCATTGAGGAGCGGGTCTTGAACTGATTTGTTCAAAAGCCATATTCTCTTCTTAAGCACGGGTTCTGAACAGACGTGTTAAGAAACCATTGTTTTATCTTTGAAGTGCGGGTCTTGAACTGTTGTATTCAAGAACCTAGTTTCTTTGAGGAACGAGTCCTAGACTGTTTTGTCTAGAAGTCATATCTGAAAGCTCCCTTTTTAAACTTGGTGTGCCTGCAACACTGATTTAGCCTTAGGTACCCACTAGAATTTGGGTCCTACTGTGTTAGCACAAGATTTTGGTACCCATTTCAAATTGGGTCCTCTTTTCTTTTGAAATGCATTTGAAGAATTAGAATGAGATGAATGGACATGATAATTGCCAAACCAATCTTCAGAATCTTGACAAGAGATAGAAACATGTTTAATATAAATAGAAGACTTTCTAGCAGATAAAGGTAACTGAAATAATTGCTTCATTGAATATTGTTTACGAGAAACAGCAAGTTTTGAGTTCAAAATCACAACATCAGCAATTAAAACATCTTTAATAGGTGAAGTCTCACTATAATTAACACTAGAAAACGATTTAACGGTCTTGTCAAGCTTTTGTTTCGGTTGCCACAGAGATTTAACTTCTGGCCTTTGCTTGCTCAGATCTGAAACATATGAAACTGGTGAGTTAGACTTTTGAGCAACAAACGAATGCTTCTTCTTCGGATTACCAGTAGTGTTCGGTTTCTGTGAATGCTTAGATATAATCTTACCTTTAGCACTCTTTGCTTTCACAGAGACTGACTTATCAACTTTCGTTGATTTTGCACTGTTAACAGGCATACTGGTTTTTCCTAAAGATTTCTTAACAAAAGATGAATGGTTAGGAAGTTTTGCATTAAAGTCAAATTGATTAGAACAATCATATAAACCACCGTCAGCGTTCAGAAAATCAAAATCTTTATTAGATGAACCACACATATCCTCAGATTTTGAAGCCTTAAAAATAATAACATTTTTCAGCACGGTTGAAAAAACTTTTTGTTCAATATTCATCAAAAGTCTTTCATCTAATAAAGAATTCTCGAGTTCAGAAATTTTACGTTCTAAAACGAGAGGAGGGACATATAGTTTACCTTGAATAGGCTTCGCCTCCATTTCTTTTTCAGAATAACTTTGAAAGAAATCACTTGAAAGAGTTTTCTTCTTTTGATATATTGGATTTTCATTACAACTATTATTTATCTTCGCATAATAAAATGGAAGGTGAACTTTAGATGATTTCAAACGTTTTTAAGTTTCGTTGGTTTCATCCTCTTCTGATAGTTTAGTCCAGAAAGTTTTAAACTCAGGGATTCGTCGAGCTAATTTCATAGAAAGATGATCATAAAGTGCAGGCACTTCAGACATTCCTTTTTGAAGACAGTGAGGATTCTTATAACCGATTCCCCATCTCTCTATTTCCTCTTTGGGTTTGTTCAGATGAATAGTCTGTTCAGTTTGACCCATTTTGTATAACTTCTCTTCCAAACTTTTTAATTTACCAAGTAAAGAAAAGTTTTCTTTGGTACAAGAAGAATGCAATTTTGTAAGCTCATATATATCAATCTCACTTTTTGTCAGTTTAGTCTTGAGTTCATAATTCTCTTTAAGAATTATTGTCTTTTCCTTTGCGTTGGTGTCATTATCTCTATGTAAAACCTCAACCAATACTTTCTTCTCGGCAATTTCATTGTTAAGTTTCTGTATCAGTTGGTTTTTGTCAGTTATAACCCCATTTTATCGCTCAAGATTCGACTCTAACTCTTGTTGTTTTAAAATCATGGCATGCATTTTATTCATGAAGTCTGAATATGATAAATCACATACCTCCTCTTCTTCGTCATCTGAATCAGCTTCAGCATCTGATTCTTGCTTTCCCATCAAGCACATGTTGATGGGTTCATCTCTTTCTTCATCCTCTTCTTCCTCGTCTGAATGATCAAGCCAGTATTCATCCTCTGCCATCAGTGTCTTACCCGCCTCCTGTTGCTTTGCAAGAATCATCTTGTTCTTGTGGTAATCGGAGTTTCTAACTTTTGGTCTTCGGCAGTCTCTGGCATAGTGACCTGTTTTGCCACCGTTGTAGCACGTAGGTGGTTCTGTCTGACTGGATCCTTCAGCTTTAAACTTTCTCTCTTCTGGTTTCCTCTCCTCTATTCTCTTTCCTTCAGACTGATATCTTCTCTCTTCAGGTTTCCTCTCCTCTGTTCTTTTCCCTTCGAATCTCTTTCCTTCATATCTACTTCCTTCAACCCTTTCCTTGTGGATGTAGTTGTTCGGACCAGAAGAATATCTCTGACTGTTTGAACTTGGCTTTATGTAGAAATTTTTCTGAAAAGCATTTGACAGGAGAATCATTGCTTGCTTCAGTTGTTCATTTTCATCCATGTCAGAGTTTGCATAACCTTCATCTTCTTCTGATTCATACACAATTGTCTTGTTTTTCTTCTTCCTGACAACAAGAGCAACTGTGTCTTCAACTGTCTTTTCTTTCTTCCTCTTCTCATCTAGAATTTCATCCACCTCTTCTTCATTTTGTCTGAGGGTTTCATACACCTCATGAAGTGGAATCTCATTCAGATCCTTGATCTGCTTCATATGTCTGGCAAATCTTTTCCATTCCGGTTTTAGAATACTCAGGAATTTGACGTTCAGCTCAATTTCAGATTTGTGGACTTTATTCTTGCTTAATTCATTTAGCAAAGTCACAAACCTGTCATAGGTTTCTTCTAAAGATTCTCCCACTCTACCTCTAAATTCTTCATAATTATTTAGGCAGTTGGAGATTTTCAGCTGATTCCCAACCTTCGAGCCCAGCATCATCTTCTCAAGCTGATCCCACATTTCTTTGCCTGAGGCCTTGTAGCTGTCAATCTTTACATAGATTTCGTTTGGAATTCCTTGTAGAATGTATGACTTAGCTAATCTGTCGCCTTTAGCTCTTCTGAGGTTATCATCTTCTAGCTCATGATACTTAAGTTCAACCTGAGTCGGCACTGTTCCAACCAAACGAGTCGTCATGACTGGTTTCATAACCCCTTCTTCTATAGATTTCCTGATGAAATCACCCAGCTCATGTCTGTCAATAAAGTTCAGAAACCGATCTTTCCACTGTTCGTATTCTCCTTTAAAGAGAACTGGTGGCTTGGAGTCAGTTCCGATTGCAAGGGCTTCTCTGGATGTCATTTTGAAGAAAAAAAATCTAAGTTTGGAAAAAACTTTGCGTTTTGAGAAGGTTTGCGCAAGAGGTTTATGGCGCAAAGTGAGGTTTGCATGTCAAATGGGTTGCGCAAACTGAGGTTTGCGTATCATGTGGGTTGCGCAAACTGAGGTTTGCGTATCACGTGGGTTGCGCAAACTGAGGTTTGCGTATCACGTGGGTTGCGCAAAGTGAAGTTTGCGTATCACGTGGGTTGCACAAAGTGAAGTTTGCGTTTCAAGTTGGATGCGCAAAGTGAGCTTTGCGTTTCGAGAGGGTTGCGCAAACTTGACTTGGCTTTTTCGTGAAGAGAAGATCACTTGAACTGAGGTTTGCGTTTCCTTCTTGTTGCGAGAAGTGAAGTTCGAGGTTTGCGTATGCTGTTAGATGCGAGAAGTGGACTTTGCGTGTTGCTTGAGTTGCGCAAAGTAAGCTTTGCGTATGCAGTTGGTTGCGCAAAGTAAGCTTTGCGTGTCCTGTTGGTTGCGCAAAGTGGACTTTGCGTATTGAGTTGGTTGTGCAAAAGTAGGTTACGCAAAGTGAGCTTTGCGTGTGTTCTTCTTCTGGTTTGCGAAAGTTCGTCTGTACTTCGATAAATTCGACTTTTCAACCTGTTTTTCCAAGATTAACAGACCCAAACTCTACCAATATGACTACAAACACTTCTAGAATAGTTTGCTATCACTCGATCTCGATAAAAATCACTTTTTGAAAATAATATTGATCGCACAGTGACTTTTTCAAAAACGAACTCCGACCACAAAATCACAAAATGGAACTTGATTAAAGCTTTATACTGAATTAAACACTCACAACTCGATCTAGCACCCTAATCGATCACAACCTGATCGATTTTAACACCTAAAACACCTTAAATCTCGAAAACGATTTTTCAATAAGAACACAGAGTCGTTTTCTTTAAAAACTTGATTTTGATCTTAATCAGGCTCTGATACCAATTGTCGGTCCAACAATGCTTATATCAAGTTTTATAGAAACAACACAATAACGATTACCAACCTGTATTGATTAATAGAAATGGTTACAAGGTTTGATCGATTCAAGCTCTAGATCTGTTTTCTCTGTTTTCTCTCTTTTACACCTTTTGTGTGTGTTCTTGTGTTCTAGATAATATCTGCTTTTTGAGAGTTGTTGAGATGAGATCAGATATTGATCTCTAGCTTCTTCAACACACAACCTAAACCACTTGCAACAACAAGTTGCAATATTAAACAATATTAACCTACATAATATCTAAACTATAAGATATTATATAACTAACTTAATATCTAACTAACTAAACTAAACTTAGATATTTAGTTATGCTAAATATCTAATTACATCAAATACAAATAAACAATAAATATTAATTACTTTGACATTTATTACAAACGACATAGACTAATATTATCGAGAGTCAACTTTCCGCTTGTAGATTCAGATTGCGATCTTCAGATTGGATGATCTTGAATCCAATGAGGTTGTGGTCTAACAACTTCCTTGGCGCTCACGCCGCTAGATACTGAGATACATACCAACAATCAAGTGTTAGACCAAACGGGTCTAGTGAGTTACATAAGAACATAGCATATTAACATAAAGCATATTATGAACAATTATGACACTTCAATTACTAAAGTCCTTACGGGGTCAATCATGGGGGAGACCCATCACACCAATGAGTTTTACCTCGAGTCAATGTACCTTGATGTTCACTCGCTTGAGCAACATCCCAAAGGCCCGGCACACTTGAAGACTACCTCCCAGGCATTACTTCAAATGGCGGAGGTCTAGGTGCATACCATCATAGTGGCACCTAAGACTACATCCTCCTAGCACTTACTCATGGTTCGTTCTGTGTACTTACAATGTTCGTCTCTATACATAGTTTCATACCCATAAGATACATGGCATATTACTTAGGTACAAAACTCTAAGATATGCAAATACTCAATATTATCCATGTCTCATCAAGACAAATATGTAAACATGCTCAAACATCAAGAATAATAATCTCATTCATGTCCATAACCATATTCAAGGCTAAGATACCAATAATACCAAACTTAACAGTTAGGTCAAACTTATCAGGTGATCAGATCTTCTCATAAAAATAATACATTAGGTATGAAAGCATATAAAATATGTATCTCATTTGAAAATAATGTAAGAAACTCACTATCTAGGGTTTCACACAAAACCCTAGAAAACTTGGATGAGAAGATGAGATGGTGAGAACTTGAAGGTGCTTTAAATGCTCCACTTGATGATTCTTGAAGCTTCCTTAACCCCCAATAAATGTTCCCAACTACCACTAGGTTTTTAGTAAGTGTGGGAGGGTTTTGGAATGAAGAAAATCGCCCCAAATGAGCTCTTGATCGGAACCAAAACATGAGAGATGAGGAAATGAAGTCTAAATGGTCAAAACTGAGTTTTTATACTCTCAGCCCCCGACGGCGACATTGGTCGGCGATTGTGCCATGGGCATAGTCGCGAGCATCCTGATACCCGCGGTACATGTTCGGCGATTGTGATAGGGCGACATTGCTCATGTCACTCTCGCGTGTCATACTCGTCGGGGGTGTACCGAGACCACCCCCCTGCCCGCGATAGTGCCTAGCGACTATGACCATTGTCATAGTCGCTGGTCACAGTCGCCCAACACTCCAAACTCTCATTTTTCGTCGCTTTCGATAACGTTCAACATGCATGGAATCCAAGGAAAACTAACAGGTAAAATGACATAATAATATTCTTAAACCCAAGTAAGAATCCCAACAATTATGATTGATGCAACACTAAGAAAATTATAAATACTTACCTTAATTTTCCGGGTGTTACAATCCTCCCCACCTAATGAGGATTTCGTCCCCGAAATCTTAAACGCTAGAATAAATGAGGATATCTCTTCCTCATGTCCTCCTCCGATTCCCACGTCACATTAGCACCTCGATGGTGTTTCCATTGAACCTTCAACATAGTCACTTCTTTATGCCTCAATTGCTTCGTCTTTGACTCTAGGATAGCTTCTGGTTCTTCTACACATCGATTCCCGTTGTCCACTCGTATTTCTGTCAACGGAATAACACTTTCCTCTTCGGCCAAACACTTGCGAAGGTAACAAACATGAAAGGTAGGATGGATTTCGTCCATCTCCGGCGGTAGATCCAACCGATAAGCTTGAAGTCTGATCTTTTCTAAAATCGTGAAGGGCCCAAGGAAACGGGGACTAAGCTTCCCGTGCTTCCCGAAACGGATGATTCCCTTCCATGGAGACACTTTCAACAGAACCCGGTCCCCCACTTGGAAGTCCACCGGTCTTCTCTTTTTGTCCGCGTAACTCTTTTGTCGGTCTTGGGCCGCTTTCAATCGCTCTTGGATGCCCTTCACTTTATCCGACGTCGCTTGCATAATTTCTGGACCCGCAAATTGTTTTTCCCCCGCCTAGAGCCAACATACCGGTGTCCTACATTTCCGTCCGTAGAGCGCCTCGAATGGAGACATCCCGATACTCGAGTGGTAGCTATTATTGTAGGCGAATTCCACTAATGGCAAGTGCGAATCCCAAGTTCCTCCAAAGTCTATGACACACGATCGAAGCATGTCCTCGAGAGTTTGGATCATCCTCTCACTTTGCCCGTCCGTCTGAGGGTGATATGTCATTCTTAACTTAACCTTCGTGCCCAACTCCCTTTGCAATCCATCCCAAAACTTGGAAGTAAACCGGCTATTCCTATCCGAGACTATGGATAGTGGGGCACCGTGATGAGACACTACTTCATCAATATATAGCTTAGCAAGTTTGTCCATCGGTAACGTTTCCCTCATTGCTAGGAAATGAGCACTTTTGGTAAGTCTGTCCACTACCACTCAAATAGTGTCATGACCTTTTAGGGTCTTCGGCAATTTCGTGACGAAGTCCATCGTGATGTGCTCCCACTTCCACTCTGGAATGGTTAGCAGTTACAAACTCCCGTAAGGTCTTTGATGCTCCGCTTTAACTTGAAGGCATGTGATGCACCTTTCCACATAATTCGCCACGTCGAGCTTCATTACCGGCCACCAATAATGAAGTTTCAAATCTCTATACATCTTGGTGCTACCAGGATGTATGGAGTACTTTGATTTGTGTGCCTCCGTCAAGAGCAACTCGCGGTTTCCCCCAATTTTAGGCACCCAAATTCTCCCTTGGAATAACTTGAGACCGCGGCTATCCTCCGATAATAAATCCTTTTGCTTCACCATGACCTCGTCCTTGAGATTCTCCTCGTGAAGTGCTTCGGCTTGACTTCTCTTGATGTCCTCCATAAGACTTGATATTACCTCAATTTAGCAAACGTTACTTTGCTTTCCCCTCCGTAGCTCTTTCGGCTTAAGGCGTCCGCTACCACATTGGCTTTACCGGGGTAGTAAAGCAATTCACAATCATAATCCTTCAAGAGATCCAACCATCTTCTTTGCCGCATGTTTAGCTCCTTTTGGTCAAAGATGTACTTTAAACTTTTATGATCGGTAAACAACGTACACTTCGTCCCATAAAGGTAATGCCGCCATAACTTTAAGGCAAAAACCACCGCCGCTAGCTCTAAGTCATGCGTGGGGTAATTCTTCTCGTGATCCTTGAGTTGTCGCGATGCATATGCGATCACCTTTCTCCTTTGCATTAAACCACACCCGAGTCCAAGCTTGGAGGCGTCGCTAAAAACCACAAAGTCTTTGGATCCTTCGGGTAAGGATAGTATTGGCGCTTCACATAATTTCTTTTGAAGAGTTCGAAAAGCGTTCTCTTGCGTCTCGGTCCATACAAACTTAACGTTCTTCCTCGTCAACAATGTGAGTGGTGAGGCGATCTTCGAAAAATCTTGAATAAACCGCCGGTAGTAACCGGCCAATCCCAAGAAGCTCCTGATCTCTGTTGGACTCGTCGGTGGCTCCCAATTCATCATCGCCTCTATCTTGGTCGGATCCACCTTCACTCCGTCTTTGGATACCACGTGGCCTAAGAATTGAACCTCTTGAAGCCAAAACTCGCATTTTGAAAACTTTGCATACTTCTCCTGGCGAAGGATTTCCAAGACTTCTCGCTATTGTCGTCGATGCTCCAACTCGTCACGAGAGTAGATGAGGATATCGTCGATGAAAACTATAACCGACTTGTCTAATAAGGGTCGACATACTCGGTTCATCAAGTCCATGAACACGGCCGGAGTATTGGTCAACCCAAACGGCATAACTAGAAACTCGTAGTGACCGTACCTCGTTCGGAAAGCCGTCTTCGGTATATCGCTCTCCTTCACTCGCACTTGGTGATAACCGGACCGTAAGTCTATTTTAGAGAAACATCCCGCTCCCTGAAGTCGATCGAAAAGGTCATCGATCCGAGGAAGTGGATATTTATTCTTTACGGTAACTTTGTTGAGCTCGCGGTAGTCTATACACATCCGCATAGACCCATCTTTCTTCTTCACGAATAATACCGGCGCTCCCCAAGGCGACGAGGTCGGTCGTATGAACCCCTTCCCGATTAGCTCTTGGAGTTGTGTCATCATCTCTTGCATTTCGGTCGGGGCCAAGCGGTAGGGAGCACGAGCAATCGGAGCGGCTCCCGGAGTGAGGTCGATGTGGAACTCCACTTTTCGTTCCGGTGGAAGTCCAGGTAGGTCATCCAGAAAGACATCCGGGTAGTCGCACACCACCTCCACCTCTTCTAACTTCTTCTTCTCTAGCTTCGCGTCGATCACGTAAGCTAAGTACGACTCACATCCTTTGGCTAGGCTCTTGCGTGCCTGGAGTGAGGATATGAACATACCGGTTCCTCGATTCTTCTCGCCGTAAACTATCACTTCCCCACCCTTAGCCAAGGGTACCCGAATCATTTTCTTAGAACAAGAGATTCCAGCGTCGTGCTTAGCTAACCAATCTATTCCTACTATTACATCAAAACCCTCATGTCGGCTAGTAACAAATCTATAACGAAGGACTCTCCACTTAACTCTAATGTACATCCTACGTAACAACTCCGAACAACCATATGCTCCCCATTATCTACCTCTACTACTAAAGCATCATTCAACAAACTACAAGGATTAGTAAGGTTCTTGCAAAAAGATGTAGACACAAAAGATCGGTTCGCACCAGAATCGAATAAAACACGGGTAGGTAGAGAGTTCACTAGAAACGTACCCGACACTACGTCAGCCGCCTCTCTTGCTTCATTAGCCATCATCTGAAAGGCCCGACTTGGCGCCTTCAGTCGAACTTCTTTCTTTGACAAAACCCCACTTGATGCCCCTTGGTTACCCTTTGCTAGCTTAGGGCAATCGTTTTTGATGTGCCCCGGTTCCCGGCACTCATAACAAACTCCCCGTGAGGGGCAATCCCGACTCATGTGGTCCTTTCGTCCACACTTGAAACATTCCATAGCTCCCGAAAACGGCCTCGGATTACAAGGCCCAAAGTGCTTACTCTTACATTTGGGGCACCACCTCACCTCCCATCGCGGGTCAGTGTTCCTCCCCCCGTTAAAGGGTTTGGAAGATCGTACGGGCCCGATCGGCCCTTCCCATTTACGCTTCTCGCCTTGAAATTTCTTCTCCTCTCTCTCTTGTGGAAGGTCATCTTCCACTAACTGAGATTCCTCGATCACTTCCTGCAAGGTAGCCTTTTGAGCGTTCCTTACGCCCGTCTTCATCTCCGCAGGTAGCCCTTTCACAAAAGCCTTTATCTTAGACCCTTCATTCGTTGCAAGTGTTCGACTAAACTGAGCTTGTCCAAGAATTGTTTAGCATAATCCGCGACCGACATATTTCCTTTCTTCAGATTTTTGAACTCTTCCTCTATTTTGTCGAGTGCTCTCTCGTTGCAGTATTTATCCATGATTTTTTTCTTGAATGTTGGCCAAGTGAGCTTGGCCAAAACTTCCGGTGTATGTGCCCTTCGGGTGACGTTCGACCAGCTCAGAGCATACCCTCTAAGCAGTTGAGAGGCAAATTTGACTCTCTGCGAGTCTGCGCACTCGCTTAACTCGAAAGCCATCTCTACATCTTGAATCCACTTCATGCAGGCTAATGGGTCAGTCGTTCCAGTGAATTCCGGAGCTCGACTGCATAGGAAGGTCTTGAAATAACAACCCCCTTATTTCCTCTTGTCGGCCCTGGTTGCATGCTCCTCTGTCCCAGGTGCATTAACGGCATCACCTGATCCCATCACTGCATTATCCCCCACTGTCTCATGTCTTCGGTGGCTCGCATCTCGGTCTTCCAATACCTTCATGAGTCTTTCGTCCCGCTTGTCCATCGCAGAGTTCATCATCTGCATTATGCTAGCCAGTAGGACTGACTGAGGGTCCGCTTCTTGAACAACCGGGTTCTCAGCTTCCAAGTTCCCTTGAGGAATCGCATCTACTATCCCCTCTAGCATTGGGGGTATCGGCGGAATGACTCGGTCCGCTGTTGGATTCGCTTGTCGATTTTCCCCCGGGGCAGTTACACTTGCCTCATTCACTTCCACGGTCACCCCGACTCGACTCCTCGTGTTTACCATAATGAACTGTCACACACGATAAGAATCATACCGGTTAATTCTTTAAAAGATAACCGGTTCAGTGTGTACTACTTACAAAGATCAACCATCATAACAACAACTTCAAGCATGCTCACGTAATCATATATTCAGAACAACACTGGCCAAGTGAAATTGTGAACTTACTTTACACAAGAATTCTCGTTATCATTATCATAATTTCAATCAATGTAATTTCCGAATTCCTACTACTCTCCGCACCTAAGAATGCCCTACCCAAATGGACAGTGATTCTATAAGCATAACCAGTCTAGGTATACTAGCATCAACACCTAGTTCGCTTAAACTAGAGCTCTGATACCAACTTGTAACACCCCACATATGGGACTAACAAAAATTTCCGGAAAATAGAAATGTGGTATGCATAAATGCCAAAGCACGAGCTCATACAAAAGAACAAAAATTGCCTGTTAATTACAAGTTTGTAATAAGACACAATAACAGATGACAACTCCCTAATCTAAGTCTCGCTAGACATAAGATTACAAAAAGGTTGTCAACTATGTCCAAAATAATGGTCTTCAATATTGGCATCCCAAAATGCTCCCAAGCTCACCACTAAAGTCGATTAAGCTTCCTTGGTGTTCACGCCGCTAGAACCTGAGATACATACCAACAATCAAGTGTTAGACCAAACGGGTCTAGTGAGTTACATAAAAACATAGCATATTAACATAAAGCATATTATGAACAATTATGACACTTTAATCACTAAAGTCCTTACGGGGTCAATCATGGGAGAGACCCATCACACCAATGAGTTTTACCTCGAGTCAATGTACCTTGATGTTCACTCGCTTGAGCAACATCCTGAAGGCCCGGCACACTTAAAGACTACCTCCCAGACATTACTTCAAATGGCGGAGGTCTAGGTGCATACCATCATAGTGGCACCTAAGACTACATCCTCCTAGCACTTACTCATGGTTCGTTCTGTGTACTTACAATGTCCGTCTCTATACATAGTTTCATACCCATAAGATACATGTATAAGACTACAACAATCCCAAACATAACTTAGGTACAAAACTCTAAGATATGCAAATACTCAATATTATCCATGTCTCATCAAGACAAATATGTAAACATGCTCAAACATCAAGAATAATAACCTCATTCATGTCCATAACCATATTCAAGGCTAAGATACCAATAATAACAAACTTAAAAGTTAGGTCAAACTTATTAGGTGATCAGATCTTCTCATAACAATAATACATTAGGTATGAAAGCATATAAAATATGTATCTCATTTGAAAATAATGTAAGAAACTCACTATCTAGGGTTTCACACAAAACCCTAGAAAACTTGGATTAGAAGATGAGAGGGTGAGAACTTGAAGGTGCTTTAAATACTCCACTTGATGATTCTTGAAGCTTCCTTAACCCCCAATAAATGTTCCCAACTACCACTAGGTTTTTAGTAAGTGTGGGAGGGTTTTGGAATGAAGAAAATCGCCCTAAATGAGCTCTTGACCAGAACCAAAACGTGAGAGATGAGGAAATGAAGTCTAAATGGTCAAAACTGAGTTCTTATACTCTCAGTCCCCGACGGCGACATTGCCCGGCGATTGTGCCATGGGCATAGTCGCGAGGGCATAGTCGCGAGCATCCTGATACCTGTGGTACATGTTCGGCGATTGTGACAGGGCGACATTGCCCATGTCACTCTCGCGTGTCATACTAGTCGGGGGTGTACCGAGACCACCCCCCTGCCCGCGATAGTGCCTAGCGACTATGACCATTGTCATAGTCGCTGGTCACAGTCGCCCAACACTCCAAACTCTCATTTTTCGTTTCGATAACGTTCAACATGCACGGAATCCAAGGAAAACTAACAGGTAAAATGACATAATACTATTCTTAAACCCAAGTAAGAATCCCAACAATTATGATTGATGCAACACTAAGAAAATTATAAATACTTATCTTAATTTTCCGGGTGTTACACAATCTCTCTCAGTGATTTGATAATGACCCGTTGTAATACTTAGTGAAAATTACGTCTTACATCTGTATGTATTAGTGTTTCACCATCAGTGATCAAATATTGAGTATGTTCAGTATCACTGATGATCTCTCTTGTAAAGAGTTAGAAGTAATCCCTAAAGACAAGTTTCGCGACAAAGATGTTCATCACTGAATCGAAGACAAAGTTACTGAACAAAGGACAAGTCTACTCATGATCTAATGCGGATATCAATGAAACCAAGACAAGTCTACATACACGCGAAGAAACTTGAGGAAAAGCTTCAGCGATCGCTGAACTTCCTTCTATCTATGTGAAAGAAAAGATATTCAGCGATTGAAGATCACTTAGCTTATATCTCAAGTCTCTTTTGTCTTACCTTTGCACACATAGTACAAATGTCAGATGAGACATACCTCTACGACAGATCGTACAACAACTCTGATATCTACACTGTTCACCATACAGCCAAAAGCATGTCTCTAAAAGTCAGACGCATGCAACCAACCATCGAAGGACACGTGTAAAGTATCCTGCCATGCATTTAATGCATGAGGTATAAATAGGAAGATCAAGACTCTATCTGAGTGTGGCCATCTATCTTTCTATTCATATAAAAACTATTGTTTTCTATATTCTCTCAATCTTTATTCACTAAATTCTTGTGCAACAATCTGTGTGTTTCTTAAGTTTGTTTAGATTAGGTTTTACTTAATCTTATTCTGCAACAAACTTGTAAATTGTAATTTGATTTATCAATAAACAATTTATTAAACCATTAAATTTTGTGCTTGTATTCAACCCCCCCCCCTTCTACAAACGTGTTAAGCACCTTCGGGACCAACAAGTGGTATCAGAGCAGATTGTTTAATCTCATAAACAAGATCTTGCTTTATTCTCTTCCTTGATATTATCAAATGGCACTTAACACAAACACAAACTACTATGATAATGGTTCTCTCTCAAAACCACCTCGATTTAGCAGAGATAACTTTGCTCTCTGGAAAAATCGAATGATACTATTTCTAGAAGGTGTAGACCCTAGTATACCTGAATATGTAGCAAATGGTCCATATGAACCTTTTATGATCATAGTTGCAGTTCCTGCTACTGCTACCACCCCTGCCATTCCTAAAAGATATGCTCCTAAGAAAATTAGACAATGGAGTGAAGAAGATAAAAAGAAAGTAGGTTTAGATGCTAAGGCAAAAACCATCATTTCTATGGCCCTGCCTAATGAAGCCTTCCATTCCATCCTACATCTGAAAACTGCTAAAAAAATGTGGGACACTATATGTGTTCAGTATGAAGGTACCACTTAAATCCAAGAAACCAGAAAGATCAATTTGGTAAGAAAATACAAAAGTTTTATCTATGGTAAGAATGAGTCTCTATCTGATGTTCACCAAAGATTTAACTGTTTAATCATTGATCTAAGGAAAGTTGGTAGGACCTATTCTAATTCAAGGTCCTAACTAAATTCTTAGAAAGTCTTCCTGAAAGCTGGGACAGCTATTCAATGTGTCTTAAGCTGACAAAAGACTTAAATCATCTCTCTCTTAGCACTCTATATGGAATATTGCTCAACTATGAGCAATCAAATCTCCTGAAAAAGAATCTTATTGAAAGATTCTAAAGACTCCAAAAGCACTCTTGTGAAAGATTCTAAAGACTCCAAAGGCATTCTTGGAGTTGGCCCTGCTCATCTCATGTTTTCTAACTTAACTACTCATGGTCTTAAGGCTACTTTTGTCTATAGAAAATACTGTCACTATGGACTTACTGACCATATTTCCAGTAAATGTCCTACTGCCACAAAAGCTGATAAGATAGCTAAAGTGAAGATGAATGCCTCCAAGGCTAAGAAGGTCACCAAAGCTGAGAAATCTGCCAAGGTGAAAAATGCCACTAAGGTTAAAAAATTAACCAAAGTGAAGGTTACCACTGACGTTGAATCTTCAGATGTCGTGAAGATTGTTGAACCTTCCATCTCCACTAATCCTACTGGACCCATTGAAAAGTGGGTACCAATCAAAACTTAATCTTCCTTATGTTTGCAGGGATCAAAGGGTATCTAGTATTTAGATAGCGGATGCTCTCGATACCTAACTGGATAAAAAGACCTACTTACTGAATACAAGGAAGAGAAAGGTCCCTCAGTGACCTTTGGTGGAAATGGAAAAGGCTATACCAGAGGGTTTGGTGTACTCAGCAATGGGATAACTACCTTCCGAAGAGTCGCTTACATAGATAGACTGAAGCACAATCTTCTCAGCATCAGTCAGCTATGTGACAAAGACTATGAGGTTCGCTTTTGTAAGAAAGCATGTTCAGTGGTGAATAAAAAAGGAAAGCTCACTCTTAGTGGTTATCGTATGGAAAATGTCTATGTAATAGACATGGACTCTACTACCACTGAAAACATTTGTTTTCTCTCTAAGGCCTCTTCAGATATCAACTGGTTATGGCACAAAAGGCTATCTAACCTCAACTTCAAAACACTTAATTCTCTCTGCTCAAAAGAACTAGTCTCCGGTCTTCCTCAGCACTCATATGCCAAAGAATCTCTCTGTTCAGCATGTGAGAAGGGAAAGCAGACTAAAGCTAGTTTCAAATCAAAACAAGTTTCCTCAGTGACAAATCCTCTTCAACTCTTGCATATGGATTTATTTGGCCCTGTCAATATCCAATCCATAGATGGAAAGAAATACACACTTGTCATTGTAGATGAATATTCTCGCTACACCTGGGTAATCTTTCTATGTTGTAAAAGTGACACTCCAGAAGAACTGATATCTTTTGTTAGAAAGATGGAAATATTAAATAATCTAACTGTTCGCTCAATAAGAAGTGATCATGGAACTGAATTCAAAAGTAGTTCCCTGGAAAAATTCTTTGAGAGTAAGGGAATCTCTCACAATTTTTCTTCCGTAAGAACTCCTCAGCAAAACGGTGTCGCTGAAAGAAGAAACCGAACGATCATTGCAGCTGCAAGATCAATGCTCAGCGATTCTCATCTTCCAACTCGGTTTTGGGCAGAAGCTGTCAACACTGCATGTTTTACTCAAAACAGGTCACTGATAGTAAAATGTTTCAGCAAAACAGCCTATGAACTCTTTCATGGAAGAAAACCTTTTATCAGTTTTCCTTACATCTTTGGTTGTCAGTGTTTCATCTTCAACAACAAAGATGCACTCGGAAAGTTCGACTGGAAAGCTAATGATGGAATATTTCTTGGTTATTCCTCAATTTCCAAATCCTATAGAGTCTTCAACAAGAGAATATGATGAACTGAATGCTTGGATGTTCTTTCATTACAAGGAAACATAACCTCTCTTCAACTCACATCTGCATATAGATCCTCCTATTACTGATGATGATCCAAACATCATACCTCCTAACGCTGAATCCACCTCTTGGGTTTCAGCTGTTCCCCTAAACACACTTCCTCCATCAGATCTTCCCTCTTCTGAAAACCTCTCAATGAATAATGTTTTGTCTGAACCACAACATCTGACAGCTGAAGAACCTCAAGCTTCTTCATCAGTGAACATTCCTATTAATGATCCAACTCCTGAGGTAAGCGATCATGCCCCAGCTCAGCGATGGACCATAGATCACCTTATGGATCAAATTCTTGGTGATCCTGACGCAAGTATTCAGACACGACGAAGTTCAGGTAACATCTGTCTCTTTGTTAATTTTCTTTCTTTTTCAGAGCCAAAGAAGACTGATGATGCCCTTAGAGATCCAAACTGGGTCAGTGTTATGCAAGAACAACTGACTGAGTTTGCTAGAAACAAAGTTTGGAATCTCGTTCCCCGACCATCTGATAAATTTGTTATAGGCACCAAATGGGTGTTTAGAAACAAATTAGATGAAAATGGGACTGTAACCCGCAACAAAGCTAGACTAGTTGCTTAGGGATACAGACAAGAGGAAGGCATAGACTATGATGAAACCGTTGCCTCTGTGGCTAGGCTCGAAGCAATTCGATTATTCTTAGCATATGAAGTTTACAAAGACTTCAAAGTATATCAAATGGATGTCAAGTCAGCATTCCTAAATGGAAAGTTGAATGAAGAAGTTTATGTTGAACAACCCCTCGGGTTCTATGACCCTAAGCATCCAAATTATGTACATAAGTTTGATAAGGCTCTCTATGGGTTAAAACAAGCTCCTCATGCTTAGTATGACACCCTCTCTTCTTTTCTTATCTCTGAAAAATTGAGCGTGGAAAAATTGACAACACGTTATTTTTTAGAAAGATAAAAGGTCATATTATTCTTGTACAAATATATGTTGATGATATTATATTTGGTTCTACTATCCCATCTCAGTGCACTCGTTTCGCTGAAAGAATGAAGAAAAAATATAAAATGAGTATAATGGGTGAACTAAATTACTTCCTTGGACTTCAGATCAAGCAATCTGACAAAGGTATATTTATTCATCAGGGTAAGTATGTTAAGGATATGCTGAAAAAGTTTGATCTCACTCAAACCTCAGCGATGAAAACTTCTATGGCACCTCCCCTGACATTAAACAAGGATACAGATGGAAACCTGTTAATGTCACACTGCCTACAGAGGAATGATAGGCTCCCTGTTGTATCTAACAGCGAGCCGACCTGACATCATGTATTCAACATGTCTATGTGCACGCTATCAATCAGAACCCAAGGAATCCCATCTGATTGTTGTCAAGCGAATTTTCAGATATCTTAAGGGCACTCCTAATCTCGGTCTTTGGTATCCCAAAGATTCAGAGTTCGATCTAACTGGCTATTCAGCTAGTGATTTTGTAGGTTTCAAACTTGATAGAAAAAGCACCACTGGCGGATGTCAACTCCTAGGTGGAAAGCTCGTAAGTTGGACAAGAAAAACGCAAAATTTAGTATCCACTTCCAAAGTTGAAGCTGAGTATGTAGCAGCTGGAAGTTGTTGTGCTCAAGTCTTATGGATGAGAAATCAACTATTAGACTATGACCTTCAGTTATCCAAGATTCCAATCTATTGCGACAGCACAAGTGCCATCGCTATAGCAAAAAATCCATTACTACACTCAAAGACAAAGCACATAGAGATCAGATATCATTTTATCAGAGATCATGTGATGAATGGTGATATAGAACTCCATTTTATCCCTACTGACTATCAGCTCGCTGAACTTTTCACCAAACCTCTTGATGAGATGTTGTCAGATTTATGCAATCCAATATGAGAGTCACTTAAAATAGAACTTGGCTCAAGTATACACCTTGAACTACTATCGTCTCGTAACAAGTAATAATGGTAAAAGTACCAGATATCGATCCCACAGAGAAGGCTTGTGAAAGTCTTTCAAAAGTCCAGTATTTAAAAATTGATTTCAGATGGCGAATTCGAAGAAAAATCTTTTGATTGGTTTGTTTGAGTTATCAACTAGAAAAACAGTCGTAAAAAAGGAAGCAAAGGGTGCAAAGCTTTGTTAAGATTAAAACAGACGTTTTAACAAAAAGATGATATAGCAAATTGTCACAATATTCAACTATCGGTTTAGACGGCCTCCAAAGAGTGCACACTGGCCCTGTTATCCCAGTTTAATCTAGTTGATTAACAATCACAGAAACACAAAAATAATCAAGAGATATAAAGATTAACAAAACATACCAATCCCTTGAATAAACGGTTAAACCTTGTGTGTTCTTGATATCCTTGAATACAGAGAAAACTTGCTACCTCACTATATGATTATGAAAGTAATTGTGAGGATTCATCTAAAACCTAAACTAATAAACACTTTAAATACCCAGGATTTTAGGCCTAATGGGCTTATGGGCTTGAGGCCCAATAGCTAATAACTATTTACTTATTACATAATAAACCCTCTAAATAACTTTGACACAATTGCAGTTTAAACCCTGAACTTTAACTTTAATCTTGAATACAATTATTTGATCCAACAATCTCCCCCTTTGGATTCAAGATTAAAAAAAAATTGTCAATAATCTTCAGGTCTTCACTTTTCTTCAGATATAACGTTGATAGCTTCAAAACTTCAAAACTTGATATCTTTGAATAATCTTCAAATCTTCAAAACTTTGAAAATCTTCAACAGTCTTCAAATTATATTCTCCCCCTTAATATATTCTCCCTTTGTATAATCTCCCCCTTTTGATGAGTGGTGAGAATCATCATCATCAAAACTTATCAAAACAATCTTCCCCTTTGAGTATGATCACCAGTAAGCACTGTCTTTATGTAACGAGCCCTGTATGAAAATAAGAGCAGTCTTCCCATATGGAAAGAGTGATTATTTCAATCTTTTCAGATAAAAATAGAAAGTAGTAACCATTTGAATCTTTTCAAATTCAAAAAGTTTAGTAGGTGTAACCCTGAATCAACAAATGATTCAGTTAGAATGTCTGTCAGTAACACAAAGTTACTATATAAGGAGCTGGTTTGATGTAGACTCCCCAGGTCTTCCATTCAATCATCGAATAACACATGGTTATCTATGAACGTTCTGACAGAAAACAAATTTCTATGTGCTCGTGCATGTGTATGAAAAAAATTAAGCACAGATGATTGCTTTTCATTTTAGGCTCAAATTATGTAAACTTGTTGAGACAGCAACAAATTATACATAGACTCAATGTGCATGAGAAAGGGTTCGAAGGTGGGGCAACTTTTCTTCTTTTTCAATATTAGTATCTTCCAAATGAAGAACCAATAGCGTATGTGTTGCTTCCCCAGAAAATGTGAAACATTCTCTTTTTGAAAAAAGAATGAGTAGCTGGTGGGGTTGTATGCAAGAGATGGCATGGGCTAGGTGCCTATTTTAGTGATGGTCACCAAAAAAATGTGAACCAATCAGATTATGTGGCTGCCCGGCTCAAAAAGAAGTTTGGTCCAGAGTTTGATATTCTTTTACTTTGTTCTCTCACCCTCTTTCTTTTAATTCTCAATTCTAACCAATCTCTCTTTTCCATTTTACCTCTTTACACACTATCACTCAATTCTTTTGACCCTTATCCCCTCAATCACTCAGGGAATACTTCCTGGGAAGGAAACACTGTTATCGTGAATCCATGGAAGTTCTATTAAGTTCTCACACTGAATCCCATGTATTTTCCTAAAAGAACATGTGCGGTTCAACAAGCTTTTGTACATGTAAGCACAAATACCACTTGTTACATGAAGAATATAATATTCGGAGATGTCAAAACAGAAGATGTTTGACGATGCAATTCTCCCCCTCAACCTAAAAGTGGTTGGCAATAAGCTCATATCAATTTGTCATGAAGAATAATATGCTGGCGAATCAAAAACGAATGTTGTTTATATGAACAATATATAGACATATTTTCAATGAAAGCACATGAAATGACGTTTGATTCAATCAACAGTGAATACAAAGAACGTGAGTATTACCATAGAAAGATTTAACTTTTGATACATGGTAATAACAAAGTCAAATAGAATGGTCTGAACCGTTATGTGTATGAATACTTGACAAAGAATATTGATAAGATAAAACGCAAGTATTTATCTTTAAGAACACACGGTCAGATAATCTTTTAAAATCACAGATATTCTCCCCCTTAACTGATAATTTTTTTTTTAAACAAGCAGGAAAAATAAAGCATTGAAGTGTGGGTTCTAATCTGATGTGATTAGAAGCCATTCTCCGTTGAAGTACGGGTTCTAAGATAATTTACTTAGAAGCCTTCTTTTTGACAATGAAGTCTGGGTTTTGAACTGTGTTGTTCAAAAGCCATTGTTCTTTCTCCCCCTTAAACTTTGGGTGCCTGCAACACAGATTTAGCTTTTGGTACCCACTGGTATTTGGGTCCTAATGGGTTAGTTGCAGTTCTAGTGGGAGATATGAAGTAAGAACCATACCAGTTATTCACATAATCTTTTCTTACAAAATCATTTGAGCCACAGTAGGAACAACTAATTTTCTTTTGTGCTAACCTGATCAATTGATGAATTGTGTAAACCAGATCAGGTTTGCCAAAAGTTTTACCTTTTGTAGCATAGTTCCATTTAGCATTTGATGTATGCACAAATGATTCTTCTTTCTTCTTTTCCTCTGAAGATCCTTTAACTCTCCAGATCCAATTTCCTTTGTCTCTCTCATCATCCCTTCTCCAGAAGCTTTTCTTTCGAGACTTAGTCTTCTTTAAGTTACCTGAACCATCAACATTTTTGTCATAGAAAAGGTTAGAAAGACGAATCTGATTAGTAGATTTAGAAGTAAGACTATCATCTAAATCACAGAAAGGATTATAGAAAACAGTTGAAACATGTGAACTTGAAGTTGTTTTTAATGAACTATTTGAATCAGCTAGATCATCTCTTGGTGATTGAGCTATTGACTCTGGCGTCTTGTGCTCAGTCAGCTTCACCTTGAATATGATCTCTTCAAGTTCCTTTATCTTTGAAGAGAAACTGTTTCTTTCCTTTTTAATCAGGTCAAACTTCTTATGCAACTCAGATTTTGCATTCTTCTCCTTCAAGATGTTTGTTGACAATTCAGACAACTTTCCTGTCAGCTTAGCTATCTCATTCTCTAGATCTTTCTTTTCTTCAGAAAAGTCTATATTTGTATCCTTCAGCTCAGCTTTCTTCTTCTCATTCTCAGCCTTTTCTCTCTCTAGAATGATAACCTTCTCAAAGTCTGAAACTTGTTGAGAAAGTTTAACACATCTAAGCTCTAATGATTTCTTTTCTTCAAAGGCTTTTCTGGAGAAATCAGAGAATTTCTTGGCAAATTCTTTTCTCTCTTTCTCAATCTTCAACATTTCATCTTGAGCTGTTGTATTGTCTCTGTCTTGGGTTGCCTTTTCTTTCAGAATTTTAATCTCAACCTAAAGGCTGAGAACTTTTTCTTTTAAAGAATCCCTTTCAGCAAAAATTCAAGACTTTGACTTTCTAAGCTCTTCAGATGTCTCACAAGCAATGTTTGCTCTTCTTCTCAATTCATCTAGCTCTTTTTGCATTAGTTCCTTCTTTGACCATGTTGAGCTAGATTCAGATCTTTTTAGCTTTGCTTGAAAGTCTAAGATCTCTTTTTCTTTAGACGCAATTATTCCTGCAAGATCAATTATAGAATCAGAATCTTTTGAATTTTCTTTTAAAGCATTGATCTGAATAAGAAAAGATGAGTTCTGAATCTTTAGATTTTCAATCTCAGCTTCAAGAGGTAACATCTCGGATTTGAGCTTTGTAATCTCCCTTTCACAATCATCAGCCCTGTCTCTATTTCTTGACAATTGTCTAGCAAGATATTTAGCCTTTTCTTTTACTTCAGAAAGAGGCATGTTGTTAAAATCAAGGTTGAAACCTTCAGACATATTTAGCTGATTCGACATCCTAGTTGTATGGTTAGTAAGCAAACTTTTCTGTACCAAGACAACCAACTAGATGAGATCGTTAGAATCAAAATAAAAACCACACTCAAAAATTTTCAGAAAAATAAATTTCCAAAAATAATTAAATGTAGTACTCGCACAGTAAATTTCAGAAAGATTTTGATCAAGAACAAAACTTTGTCCCCCTTCGCAGACTTAGCACGGGGGTCCCGCTACCGGTATTGAGTCGACCGGAGACTTGTAAAGACCGGTAGAGAGTTCGACCGGGAACTTGTAAAGACAGGTAACACGTTTGACCGGTATGCTGCAAGACCGAGAGACTTCTTTGACCGGTATTGGACTAGACCGATATGGTGCTTTGACCGATACAAAGGTATCGACCGATAAACTATGTTCGACCGATATAATGCTATGACCGGTAAAGCTAAGGACCGATAGTGAGATTTGACCGATAAAGGGTAAAGACCGATGCTATGTGTTCGACCGGTAGGATACTAAGACCGGTAAGCCTCTCGACCGGACTGGTCTAATGACCGGTGTCTTGTCGACCGGTATTGATTGTGAGTATGCCGGTCGACCGGTATTGAGTTTGACCGCAACAAACTTCAACCGGTATTGTAAGGTCGACCGGTATAATGAGAAAGACCGGTATATTGCAACTGGACCGATAAAATGTTGTCGACCGGGAAAGTGTAAGGACCGATATGTTCTTATGGTCTCGACCGGTATGATGTTGTTCGACCCAGAACGATGATGAACAGTCCATATTAGCAACTCAAAAACACTTAAAACCTCAAATTGAATGCAGTAAATCAATTAAAGATCACAGAGCAGTCAAGATTAGAGATTAATTTCAACCTTTTTCCAATCAATTTAACAATCACAGAAACACAATAATAATCAAGAGATATAAAGATTAACAAAACATACCAATCCCTTGAATAAACTGTTAAACCTTGTGTGTTCTTGATATCCTTGAATACAGAGAAAACTTGCTACCTCACTATATGATTATGAAAGTAATTGTGAGGATTCACCTAAAACCTAAACTAATAAACACTTTAAATACCCAGGCTTTTAGGCCTAATGGGCTTATGGGCTTGAGGCCCAATAGCTAATAACTATTTGCTTATTACATAATAAACCCTCTAAATAACTTTGACACAATTGCAGTTTAAACCCTGAACTTTAACTTTAATCTTGAATACAATTATTTGATCCAACAGGCCCACTGCTATCAATACGATATCACTTATGTTAGACCTCGTGAATCCTAGCGCGGCACAGTGTTACCTCCCTACACCATATGAGTATATCACTTGTTAGGTATTATAGCTATTTATAGTCTCTCATATTAAATCAGGTTTTCTTATTTGTCTTAACTCTGGAAGTTAATGCATTTTCACATATTAAATTAGTTGTCAATTAATTCAACATGATCTTCAATGAAACAGTAATCACCTGAAATAAATAGTTAGAAAACAATGTTATAACAAATACACCTTTTTATTTCCACGCCGATTTCGGTCTTAACATTGCCTTACACCCCAAGCTCAGGCTATTAGCCCATCATTGCTTGGTTTCTTCTTTCGAATGATGTAAGGACTGGAAATAATATAAAGGTAAAAATATTGAAAGTAAAAATTACAGGAAAATAAATGACAGAAAAATAAATTGTTGGAATGTAAATGACTGAAAGATAAGGACAGTAATGTAAATTGCTAAAAAGTAAATGACAGAAAAGTAACTTGCAGAAATTAAAATACAGAAATGTAAATGACAGGAATTTAAATTGCAAAAAAATAAATGACGGTAAAGTAAATTGAAAAATGGAAAATAACAAAAATAAAAAGACTAAGTTAAACTAAGCTAGAAAATACTTGTAATAAAATGTAGGACTTGGAAACTTAAGTGACAAGTTATAAAACTTATCTCTTAAATTATGTCACAAAAGTCAACAATTGGTACTTGGAAGTAACTTTTTGTACTTTGAAATGAAACCTTGGTACTTGGAAATGACCTTAGCTTACAAGAGAAGGAAATCCAAAGTAATACTAATATTTATTTCCAAGTATTTTCTTTGCCAAAAAAACGATGATTGATCTTGATGATTATAAACACATTGCTTAGAACACACTTTGGAAACTCGAGAGTTGAGAGAATTAGAAATTGGCTTGTGAAATTCAAGAATCAAGGTGCAAAAAAGACTTGTAAAAATCTTTTGCAAAATCTCAATATATTAAATCACACAAATCGATTTTTAAAGAAAATGAGATTTGAGAAAGTAAAGAACAAGATTAAGAAGATGAACTTGAAATCCAAAGCACTTAGATTAATACTTCCAAAATAACCAACTCTTAAGCTTGAAATATTTTAGTTCTTGAAGGACAAGGAAACCCAAAATATTTAAGCTTAAGATGACAAAAATAAACTAGAGAATTCTTAAACCCAAAGGTTGTTTTTTTAAAATGGTTACATAAGGGACATATTTATAGGAGCTAGAAAAGTATCAAATAAACTAAAGGTACAAAAGATGATGTAAGCCCTTGTCTTGGCCATAAAGTCTCCAAAATAAGGCTTCCAAGCCCGGCCCAAGCTTCATTCTCGGCTGCAGGAATCATCAGTTGGTCCTATAGCACTACTCCAACTCCTATAGTGGTCCTATAGCACTGCCAAAAAATCAGAAATCTGCAAAAACGCTCAAGTTAAAACCAAAACAATGGAAATGCATACTAAAACATAAAAACATGATAAAAGCTGTAAATTGGACTAAATGACACTAAAAGTGGACGTTGGGCAAATAAAACAAAGATAAAATACTAATAAAACACAGTAATAGGGTTAATTTATTAACACCTATCATGAGACAAGATTCAACTTTCTCATCAGTGAGCTTGGAATGCTGAATCTTGAAGAATAATTCTTCAAGTTTCATGCATCATGTCAGTTATAAAAGGTTGTACCTATTCTCACAATCTCTGATTACATATCTCTAACACACAGGTATGTTCTCTTATTCTCTCTCACTGAATCCTATTCAGAAAGACGTTTATCAAAAACCAAAACTTTAATCACGAAATTTCTTCAAGTGGTTAAAAACTTTTTGAAAAACAAACCTTATCACTGATATTTCTCATCATTGATCCTTTGTAAAGAAAACATATCTCTTAATTTCTGTCAGTGATACTTTTTAAAAACTGAAACGTTTTTCTCTCTCTTATGATGTCATTCGAACCGATAATCCATGGCACGAATTTTTCTGACACGTTCGTCCGTTGCACTTCTTGTCCAATCAACTTCGTGGGACGTGTTCGTGTCATGATGACCACCTTTTCCCGCTCCAAATTCTTTCTCTCTCCTCATATAAAAGGAATGCCATTTACAGATTTGCCTTTTACGCTCTCTCAAACTTAAAAGGCAAGTAACTTTCTCTCGGCATTCAAGCAAAGAACCTAAGAACACTAAATCTTCAAATCTTCAAAAAGTTTCAGGTTTCTGTTCTTATCCTTTATCCTCTAAAAACACTAGTTTAATCTTAAATGTTCTTTTCTATTTTGGATTAAGAGTGTTTTTCACTTAAAATCATTTTCTTTATGATTTTATTGTATGCAAAAACCTTATGGTTTTTAAGAATGATCTACTCACTTCCTTTTTTAGGAAATTGTTTTTCCTCTAAAAACAATCTTATTTTTCAAGTTTCTTACCTTAACAAGAAACTGGTAAAATATTTGAAATGTTTTTAGATTCTAAACCTTCTATTATATTCTCCTTTTCTCTTTTCCAGAAATGGCTCAAGCTACTCTCATTCCTTCCAATAATGTTAAGTTCGCTCTTGCTGACTCTGAAGTTGCTAAGAACAACCACTTGGCAGGTTTGAACTTTTCCGCTGACAAATATCCTTATCTCGTGCAATCTGGAAATTTTCTCAAGGAATCATGTCTGGGATTTGCGTTGAAGGTTGATCCCAAGCCATCAAAGTCTCTTCTTCAGCAATTTTGGTTCACCGCTCATAAGGGAGAAGTCACTAGCAAATAAGGCAAACCAATCCATGCCATCACTTTCCAAACTCAACATGGACCAGGGAACATCACAGCTCTCGCCATCCACACTGCTCTTCGTTTTCCTTCGAAGACAACTAATGGCTTCGACGCTCCACCAACTGATATTGAACTTATTCAGTTTCTTGACTTCATGGGTTACCAAATGGGACTTCAAGCCTCGTACTACTATCCCCAACAAGAAGCTGACAAAGATCCAAAAGGCAAACATGCCCTCGGAACTGAACTTTATCTTCACTCATATCATTCATAGCATGAGTGGAAAGGTTGGATCCCTGGACCAAGCTATCAAAGTATAGGTCTAGATGGGATATTCAGTGATCGTTGGTCAACATTTCGACTACGCTGGAGCGATCTTTGAAAATCTCATGTCAAAGATCGAGAAGCCTGAAAGGGACATCAAAATTCCCTACGTACGCTTCATCTCTGCCATCCTCCACTTCTTCCTTGGCGACAAGTACCCTAAGGAAGGTGACTGCAGCTTGTCCAAGGTTGGACTTCGAGCCAAGAAAACTGTGGAGCAACCCCCTCTCGCAAATGTACCTGAGGTAGTCTCAACAGACTACTTTAGATGATTTCATGGCTCGCTCCTCCACAGCTGCTCCAACAACAATCGTGTCAGTGACATCCTTCGTTGATACATCACCGGTGATTGCCCCAATTCCCCCAGTGAATCCAATCCCATCTGAGGTAACTTCTATCATCACCAGTGATTCCTCTTCTATCCCTGTTACTTCTTCTTCTATTTCTTTGGTCTCTAATCTTCCACCCTTTCAACAGCCAATTTTTAATGCTACACATATAGGACCTGTTGTGCCCCAAACATCGCTGCATTTCCTTTCCTTTGAAGGCGACTTGAATTTCTTCAATATATTTGAATCTTCAGGTTTCACTAAAAACCTATACACTTCTCCCACCTCTCTAAATAAGTCTGAGCATTGTTTTGCTCAAACACTAACTTGTTTTTTAGGTCCTACTTTGGGAACGGTTGATGCTACTGTCACTAAGCTTGCTAACAATGTGGACTCTCTTATTGCCTCTCTCAACACCAACACCATCGTTGTAAATACGGCGAGTGAAGAACTGAAGACCCTCGCTACTGTCACTTCCACCACTGAGGCTTCTCAGCTTAGCTCTCTTCAAACAGAGGTCACCGCGCTAAAGGAAAACGTGGCCAATAATTCAACGCAGATCCAATTTCTCAATGGCCACGTTAATCACCTGACTGGCAAAGTCAATACCCTCAGCGGCAAGTTGGAGACTGCAAATCAGTTGTTTGCACAAATTCTGTCAAGCGTGAATAAACCAGCTCTTGCTCCAAGTCCCTCTTTCATTGAGAATGACAGAGTGTCCCTGAATGATGAAGTGGAATTCATTCTTTGGGCCACTTCTGCTATTCCAGAGTTAGAAGGACGTCTGGATAAGCTGGAGGTTGATGCCCGCAAAGAACCTGTTGCTGACGCTGCTGCCGCTACTACTGCTGACCTCCCCCATGATGATGACAAAGAGGGGGAGAAGAGTCTCGATGAAGAAAATTTAGCGGAAGCACAAAAAACAGTGGATGACCCTCCCTCTCAAGGTGTGGGGAAGAAGGTTGCTGAAGAGAAATCCCATCCCTCTCCTTCTCCAGTACTAGTTGAAGAGGAATAGGAGGAAGAAGAAGATGAAGATCTTGATCTTGAAGATCAAGAGGCTGACGATGTCATTGCTGATGATGATGAAGACGAAGATCCTTCCCAATGGTTCTCTGCAACAAACGTCTCATCAGCTCCAGCGATGAAAGGCATCGTTCTTAATGAAGCAGGGGGAGACAGAAGGACAAAGCTTCAGATACCTCATCCCAAGGCAAGCAAAGGGAATCGTTGCCGAGGGAAACTTGAAACTCCTATCACCTTCTGAGGGGGAGATACCTTCTCAGATATGTCTCTCCATAGTACCTCTATCCTTCTTTTCCTACCATCCACCCCTGTCTTTCTAGCCTTTATCTCTCTCTTCCTCAAAAACATACACTAATTTCTTTTCTTTTTGCTCGGACAGTTCTTTCCCCTACTTAAGGGAACTTCTCTTCAAATAATCACAACTCAAATAGTTGAAGAATCAATAATCCCAATCTCATCCCAGCTCAAATAGTTGAAGAATCAATAATCCCAATCTCTGTTAATGAGATTGATGAAGAAGAAGAGGATGAATCCCTAAGTCATCCAAGAAGGCCCTCTCGACCTCTTCAAAGGTCAGAGAATGAAGTACAAAGGAGAGCATAGATGATCTCCAACCTGGAGAGTTTACGGCTGAAGATCCCTTCTCAATCCTCAACTGAAGAGTTTGACTTCCTATCAAAAGCAGAAATTGAAGAATCTGTCAGAGCTGAAAAGTTGATTGATGAATGCCAAAAAGACGTTGATCTAGCTCTTGTGGTACATTCATATCTATTCAAGGATGACAAGATGAAAAAGAATCCAGTGAAAGTTTAAGCTGCTCTTTTGAAAGAAATAGAGGAGGAAAACGCTAAAAGAAAAAAGATCAACGATGCCAGTCTAGCTTGGTGCAAGAAAAAGCTCAACCATCGATCTGATCCAATGAAGATCACTATCGTGACAATCTCAGGAAGGAAAAAGAAGGACCAAACAACTATCACCATGGAGATATTCAGAGAAGATGGAAGTTCAAAAGCTATGTTCTTATCAAGACTGGAACACTTTGGCTATTCAGAATGGTTAGAGTTCAGAGAAGCACTGAAGAAATCAAGATCAACGTACAGAGGCCATGTTAAAAACCTTCTTGAAGCACTCATCAATAGGGTCGCTGCCAAAACAAATATGCCCTCAACTCCTCCATCTCAGCCAAGACCAGTTAAAAGAAAGCATGCCTCTTCTTCTGAAAATGATGCAGTTATCAGAAATGAAACCTCCATCAAATTCTCCAAGGATGCATTGTTCGGACCTCCTCCTGATCTCTCAACTCTAGATCTATCACTTCCCCTTGGTGGACTATATTTACTAGGGCAAGTGATAAAGAAGCCTTATGGAATCTTCTTCAGAGATGATGAGAAATAGCTCAGGTTTCAGAGAGTCTCTGAGATCCCTCTCTGCCCTCTAAGCCATCTACAAGATCTTCTATGCTTGTGGTGTGGATACTCTTCATCAGCAGATCCCATCAAAACTCTAGTTCAACAAGAAGTCGTTAATCGAAGAAGGAAATGAGAGAAGGTACCATATTATATGATCTCTCCAGAGACCTCCAAGTTGATCCATTTCTTTTTCTCTATTGTAATCTATTAGTCATTCTTACAGTAGTATAAGACTTCTCTTGTACTTACAATTTTCATATTCTACTTTGTAACTTCTTTTTACAAATTAATGAAAATTTCAGCGAAGTACTTAAATACATCAGTACTGTAAAAGATCCCTGAAAATAGTAATTCGGACATGTATGTTACGAGTCCTAACTATCCTTATATTTTGAATTAAAGTAATTTTCTTCATAGTTACTTTGTCATCATCAAATAGGGGGAGATTGTTGATCCAAACTCTCTCAGTGCTTTGATAATGACCCACTGTAATACTTAGTGAAAATTACGTCTTACATCTGTATGTATTAGTGTTTCACCATCAGCGATCAAATACTGAGTATGTTCAGTATCGCTGATGATCTCTCTTGTAAACAGTTAGACGTAATCCCTGAAGACAAGTTTTGCGACAAAGATGTTCATCACTGAATTGAAGACAAAGTTGTTGAACAAAGGACAAGTCTACTCATAATCTGATGCGGATATCAATGAAACCAAGACAAGTCTACATACACGTGAAGAAACCTGAGGAAAAGCTTCAGCGATCGCTGAACTTCCTTCTATCTCTGTGAAGGAAGAGATATTCAGCAATTGAAGATTACTTAGCTTATATCTCAAGTCTCTTTTGTCTTACCTTTGCACACATAGTACAAATGTCAGATGAGACATACCTCTGCGACAGATCATACAACAACCTTGATATCTACACTATTCACCATACGGCCAAAAGTATGTCTCCAAAAGTCAGACGCATGCAACCAACCATCGAAGGATACGTGTAAAGTATCCTGCCATGCATTTAATGCATGAGGTATAAATAGGAAGATCAAGACTTTATCTGAGTGTGGCCATCTATCTTTCTATTCATATAGAAACCCTTGTTTTCTATATTCTCTCAATCTCCATTCTCTAAATTCTTGTGCAACAATCTGTGTGCTTCTTAAGTTTGTTTAGATTAGGTTTTACTTAATCTTATTCCGCAACAAACTTGTAAATTGTAATTTGATTTATCAATAAACAATTTATTAAACCATTAAATTTTGTGTTTGTATTCAACCCCCCCCCCCCTTCTACAAACTTGTTAAGCACCTTCGGGACCAACAATTTATTTCGCCTCGTCTCCCAATCCGGTATGGGGTACTCCTATGGATTTGAGTGCTGAAAGGCTTCCACAATCACAGGGTCAATTCTATCCAATGGACCCTATTCCTCAAAAATCTTCCCGAGCCAAGACGGTGGCCAAGAAAAAGAATCCTAATAAGGCTACCGCCGCCACACTTGCTTCACTGACTATGACTCCGAAACATCCTTCGGAGTCTACCCCAGTCATCACTCTTTCTTCTCAAAAGCGGCGGGGCTCAAAATCCCCACCTAAGTCTCGTCCTAAGAGGCTTAGGAAACCCTTTTTGGCCGAACCTCGCCATCCTTCTCCTGATTCTCAACAATCGGATGAAGTTGAAATTCTCTCTTTTGGGCCAGGAGGATCTGCTCAGCCCAAACCTACCTCCTCCACTCCCTCACAAAAGGGTTTGGTTGTACACACAGAGCCCCCTTCTAAACCTTCACCTCAATTTCAATTAATGGATGAAGATGAGTTGGTCTCCTCTCCGGATCAACGCTCCTTTTCGCCACCACACAACCTATCACCTGGGATCACACCCGAAGACTTTGCACAGCTCGATGAAGAGCCGACAATTCCAGGTGTCGGTTCCAAGAGCACCAATGAGTTTTTGGACATGTTTTTCGATGACACAACCTCCTATGGTGCAACCGAACATTTTTCCCCTTCACCGACAGATCTGCTTTTGGCAGAACTAAAGACTGCGAAAAATTTTCATCACCCACTATCTCATCACCAAAAACCTCCCCACCAAAACTTCACCCAAGAAACCTTCTCCTAAAAAGCTTACACCTTCTCCTAAATCCACTCTGAAACACTCACCTTTCCATTCTTCTTCTTCCGAAGATGAATCCCCACCTGGTTTCCCACCAAAAAGACAACCTCCACCACCTCACCGAACCTTGCCTCACCAACCTCCATCTCCCACTGCCGAAATGACAGGGTCTTCGGTACCACCTTATTATGTGTCGAACCCTTCTCAAACTCCTTTCTCCATTCCTGCTGACGTGCTTGCCAATATTCAGGATACAAATCGACAGCATCGTTTTCTTGGGCATCAATTTGAGCATCTGCAGGGGGAGTTTGATCGTTTTCTTGGTACCATTGGTCATCGAATCACCTTACTTTAACAGGGCTCTATTCGAGATCAAGAGCTATATGTCTCTCTTGATGCAACCAACAAATCTCTTGTCGAACTCCTTGGTCTCATTAAGGAGCAAAATGTCGAAATTCATCGTGTGAACTCCGACTTTTTCAAATGCATGGACGGCATGCAGCAGGATATTCTCGGTCTTCGTGATCCTCATAGTGATGCCTTGGATGCTGTTCTCAAAGAGGTTATTAAACTCATCGACAACAACACCAATCTCACCCTCTCTATGGCTGCTCTGAAAGTCGCCTCCGATGTTCGTGACCAACAGCTTGCCTCTCTTCGGCAGTGGGCTAATACTCAGGATCAGGTAAACACTCAGGTACTCGATGCTCTGGCAAAGATCAATGCCAAGCTTGATGGCATGCCTGCTTCAGTGGCTCGGTACTGTGCCAAAACCCTTAATATCGACATCAGCGACTCAGCTTTCGGCCCTCTTGCCGATATCTATCCACTTCGGCAGAAGTCTTATTGCCGAACTCTCATATATCGGCAACCTCTGTCGAATCCTTCGGCAGAGCTTCACACTACCGAACAACTTCTCTGTTCGGTGGTATCTTTATAGTAAATACTCACGATTTGACTATACTTCCTCTTTCCCAATGTCTTCTGACAAAAAGGAATGGAAACTTCTTTTGCATAAAGAAAATACACTTGAGTTCTGATCTGGTTGAGACTTTCTTCTTAAAAGATCTCAAAAAGATTTGTACAGTGTATATTTTATTAAGATATTTTCCTTTCATAGTACAAAAGTTACCTTTTGTATTGTGATAAGTCATTTCAAATATCTTATAATTTATTAAAGAAATCTCAACTACTCCTACATAAAATGATAAGTGTCCTTTGCATTTAATGCATGGAATAGTATATAAAGGGTGATGTTCTCTCCTTTACAAATCACTCTTTCAGCTCAAGAAATCTCTGTGCATTCAAGCAAGTTGTTAAGTTCTCTTTCTTTCATAGCTTTTGGTTTTTGTGTTCTTTTAAGTTGTGTTCTAAAAGTTTTCTAAGTGTTAGATTGTTAGGATAGTTTTTACTATTCTTTTCGGCAACAATTTTTTGTAAGCTAAGTGTAATTCTTGATAATTTATTATCTATAAAGAATTAAAAATTAAGTGAAATTTTGTATATGTATTCAACCACCCTCCCCCCCCCCCTCTACAATACTTGTTTACTTATTTGGGACTAACAAAAACCTATATCAATGATGTGAGATAGGATTTAGTAGACAAACAGATGGATCTGTGGAAACCATCTCTATGGTTGTTTACTCGCTGTCTGATTTTCAACAAAATGATAAATTCAAAACCAATCGATACTTCAATACCAGTCGATACTTCTATACCATCGATATTGTGATGGAAAAAAGAGAGATAAAAATCTATAATAAAGAGGTAGTTGAAAGAACCACCAATGTTTGGTGCAACATCTAAAATATTAGTATCCGTCAATCGATCAGGGTATCTTCGTATCATCCCTCGATGTCATCGCCAAATGCTTATGGGGCATAATAGAACGATTGATTAGTTCCCGTGCTCTTTCGATTGATAAAATAAAGTTAACACAACAAAAATCAGGCTTTTCATATACACATCGTCATTTATATAAAAATAGAGAACTAGAGACGAAAATCTCTCTCTGCCTACAATTAAATACAACAAAAGCAATTAAATAAGAATATAAACATGAATGGGCTCATATCAAGTGTAGTTATAAAGATCACTGTCATGGCAGGGAGTTTATCTATACTACTATATAAATAGGCTGAAACGGTTATCTTGAAATCTTGAAATTTTTTAAAAGGTACACATGATTATGCTATATGTACAAACTTTAAAACTCCATTGCAAAACCTCCCAAGTCTCACATCATTTTTTTTTTATTTATAAGTTACATTTAATACTCTTACAATTAATTATTTAGTTTATTTTTAATCCCTTACTTTTTTATTTTTCATTTTAAATCCTTATCATATTAACATAAATAACTAAAATTGTTATTTTTTTTACAAATTATATCATTATAATCGTCTCGTCAATACCTAAAAATGAGCCCCACTGTTGAATATTTTTTACGTTAATCATATTATTAAACATCATGAACATATACGAATTAAGTTGCTTCATATTTCTATGTTTTCATTTTTCATGTTACACCTTTATCATATTGAAAATATATAATCATAAATTAACTAAAATGCGTTTTTTTATTACAAATTATACCATTATAATTCCCTCATCAATACTTTCAAAATAAGTTCATTATTGAATTTTTTTTAATTTTAATAATATTGTAAAATATGATAAATACGTATGAATTTATACTTACTATCTATATTATATTATAAAAATTCTATTACAACTATCTTTTAAGAGGTCCAACTTATTATGGCTAAAATACAACTTTTGAAGGTATACAAACTCTACCGATCCGTGTTATTATAAAAATCAAATTATTTTTAATTTTTAAATTACATTTTATACCCTTATTTAGTTATTTAATTTACTTTATATCATTCGATAACTCTCATTTTAAACGTTATTTACATATCGTTCGTGTGAGTTTTTCTTCCATTTTAGTTATTTTTCCTCTTTATATGTTCGTATTTCTTTCTTTTATTAATTTATTTTTATTTGGAGCTGTTGAGGATGTTTTATGGTTATATGCATTAGTTTTTGGGTTAATTGTTGAACTGCGATTGTGCCCACGGTCTGCCCACTGTGGGCACTCTCGAGCTACCTTTGGACAAACACCGATTATTTTTTTTGTAGATTTTATAAGATATGGGAAATCCTTGGAAATCTTAAAATCCCTAGAAATCTTAAAATCTGTGGAGATCTTATAAGATTTGGAGATTTTATCGTATTTGGAGATTTTATAAGATTTGGGAAATCCCTGGAAATCTTATAGGACTATGTCATGATGCTTATCCAAGGGGTAAAAGAATGCTTTTGCCCATGGGATAAAGGGTCATCTTGCTACTATAAAAGGAGATTTCGAAGAAATATTATATAGACTAAGAGCTCAACAATAACAATGTAGAAGTTTCAGCTCTCTTGCAATTTTATTTTGTAGTTGTAATTTATTTTATAGTTTTTAATTTTCATCTACTACCCACTATGGGCAACAGCTTGTATTTTTATTCTCAACACAAGTAACTTTTAAGTATTTTTCGTCTTCTACTATGTTCTTTACTTTTATTACAAGCTCAACACTCTTTTGGGTGTAGGTGTGAGTTGAATTTGAGACTAGTAGGTAACACTTGGGTGTTTCCATTATTGCTAAACCTTAAGTTTGGTTACTTAAGTCGGGACTTAAAATCAACTTGGATAAGTCGCTCACTTTGAAGTGTTAATAATTAGATCTTTGACCCAGTGATGGGCAGATCCGAAATACGGCTTAAGTGATGCACAAAGATTTGAGAGGGTATTTGATAACTACGTAGAGATACGGGTTTTGTATGATTATTAAGGTTCAAACATTGGTCGAGATTTATATCACATAGAGATTTGGGTATAAATCTTCATACTAATAGAACTTGATATTTTTGTAACTTAGCTAAATCGTTAAGATTAAGAATTGACAATAGTGGTGACTTTATGGGCACTTTGTGGGTACGGTCTATGAAGGTTCACTTTCGAGGAACGGGATCTTTATAGACGTTTTTGTGACATAAAGTTTCTAACCATATTGTTACTACAATTTTCTTAAGTGAAACTTACACTCATACCCATTTTAGTTTCTTATTTAGATTTCGTTGTTAAAAACACCAAACTCGCTCAAAGTGTCTTCTTCTCTAATTGAAAACAGTGTATTCTCGACTTAGTACTCGAAAGTTTGAAGTCCAATCCATGTAGATATGATCTCGATATATTTATCACTTTATTACTTGTAGCGATCATAGTGTCGGTGTATATTTGCACCCCCATTGTGGACTTTACAGTTTACCGCTACCAAGTTTTTGGTGTCGTTGTCGGGGATTGGCGAATTTCAAGAGTTTCTTAAATTATAAGTTGAGTTTTTCATTTTTTTTTTCTTTCACCATAATGGATGTTTTTAGTTGGGATGCCCCGTTTTTTAATATTTTCGATTATTCATGGGAATAACATCCTAAATTTTTGGCAAATATTTGTTAGTATAAACGATATGTATTTTAACAATACATATAAAATTACAACAAATGTAAAAACTGAATACAATCAACAAATGATTAGAGAAATTTGTATATAAGGGAATCGACTGTAAATAAGTGTAAACGAATAAACCAGTAAATAAGTGTAAACGAATAAACCGTAGATAATGATGAGGCTCGTGTTCAACACGATTCCCTTAAACAGATTCGTCGTCTGTTCCCAGGGTACAACAGCGTAAGCAGATGTATTGCCGGAGATGATCAATTGTCTGAAAAATTGCCGGAAGAAGAACGTATGCAGTAGATATATCAGAGAGATGTGTAGTTCTATCGATGTTTTGCATAGCAACTCAAGTCTCCCTTTTATATTGACAAGAAGAAACTCACACTTAATAATTTAATTAAATGATAATTAAAATATTAATTTCTCTATTCAATATACATGATTTCGGGAGTTACAAATCGGTTTGAAACAGATCTCCGCGCGTTTGGCCGTGCGGGTTCACCCGCACCTCGACCCGCGCAGGACACTATTTTCGAAACCATTCCAGTGCTACGCGCGGTTGGTCGCGCGGGTCTATCTGCGCCATGACCCGCGCGTACTGTTTGAGTCACAATTCCAGTGTTTGGCTCAGCTGGTCGCGCGGGTTCACCCGCGCCATAAGCCGCGCACAACACTGGATCAAAACAAAAATTCGTAAAACTACTCTGCGCGAGCACAAGATTTCGGAGCGGCATTCGTGTCCGCAAGTCGCGCCCACACACAAGTTCGCCGATTTTAGCCTACGAAAGTCTCAATCCGCACCCCCCTGCGCACAGGTAGGTGTTGGAGTAAAACCAAACAAAGAGCTTGTAAGCTCCTCCCACTTCCAAGGTTATAAACCACAAGGATTTTCATTCTCCTTCCTATGTGGGACAAGATTCCACATCAACTTGTTTTTGCCAATTTTCATCTCAAACAATCAACTTTGAGCATCGATATCTCATTCACACATATTCCGTTTTGGACACATAATATATCGTTTCGAAGCTTTCATATAGGAGAACACAAACCTACAAAGAGTTAGATATATACAATACATATACATGTATTTAATTGTGTTCAAAATTAGTAAAAACCCATATATTTACTAAAATTTTCCAACAATCCCCCACATGAATGGAGATCGATCTTTGCATACGAAAATTTCCTTACAAAATTTCAATGGTCAAATACTGCATAGGATTGGTAGGTGTTACCCTTTGAACCTTCCCTTGTGAAACACACTTAGTCTCCTAGATGTCAGTAGACTCGATGTCCTTGAACTGATTTGCCATTTATGTAGACGACAATACATTTCACACAGAACTCTTACTAACAAGGTCATATCCTCATAGTCGTGTTCGTTATGGTCATGAACACTAGCCTGGTTCAGCGAGAGCTGATAGGAATTGCGTCCCCTCAATTCCCTTCGAAGCGACCCCACTTCTCTCTCACATAGGTGATTTTCCAATAATCATTAAAAGCCTTACGCTTAACCTCACTGTCACTAATTTCAGAAATGGACTAGGAAGTTTATTAACTCCCCCATAGTGACCTCATTCATACAACTAGGTTGTCCTTTTAAACCCAGATCTTGGGATCTCCAGTCTTCTGGGTAAGGTTTCCTTTGCATGAATTACTCATTCAAAGGCTTTAGTCCCATTCCTCTCGACGACTTATGAGGGAAAAAAGTTGACATCGAACTTTGAGTCTTACCATTCCCTCCCTCATGAGAACATCGAGTATTTTAAGTTTGGGGGGAGAAAACTCAAGTGTTGAAAAAAGAAGAGCTAAATCCTTTGAAAAATTGGAAAGATAAAGAATATATATATATATATATATATATATATGTATGTATGTATGTATGTATAAATGAAGTTGACATTTTGAGGGGAAAAAGTTGGGTAAAACACATCAATTACATAATATGTATGTATGTATGTATAAATGAAGTTGACATTGGCAAACCCAAACCTGGTTTAACTTTATAAAATCTTTCATCTTAGAGTTTATTGGTCAATAGATTTAAAGTCTGCTCAGTCTGACCTCGTTTCATGTTAATATCCTCCAATTGCTTAATCTTAGTGTAAGCTTCATTTCTTTCTTGAATGTATCCTTTGATGAGAATTCTACTCGGACTTCTGGACACAACGGTTCAGAACTCGGACTCAAGAACAAATCTTCTATTCACTCCAGAATAGAACCAGCGTCTAAAGCATCTACTTCTTCTATAACTAACTCTATCTTATCTGAGTTAGATTTGTTGTTTATTGATGCCTTCGATGATATTTGTGCAGACTTTGACAAAGGCATATCAACTTCAACACCAAGCTTGGAGGTCCCCACTATTTCTGTAGACATGTCAGGACCGTCCAAAGCAGTCACTGAAATTGCATCTCCATTAGGTACAACTAAACCGTTAGTTTCTGTCTCTACTAATGTTGAATCTATCTCTGCAGATATTCCTTCTGGAAATGAAGTCACGAGTACTTCAGCTGCCATTCCAGAAGCTTCAGTATCATAAACATCTGTACAAGATGTCCCGAGCACATCTGTGGATCTACCTGTCGTGCATGATGAATACAATGCATCAAATACGCAACAAACAGTTGAATCCTTACCAAGCACACATCGTTGAACTAAGGATCATCCCCTGCATAACGTGATAGGTGACGTACAATCTGGTGTCACTACATGGTCAGCGTCAGCTAATTTCTGCATGTTTTCAAGCTTCCTTAGTTCCCTAGAACCAAAGAAATCATCAGAAGCTCTACGTGATCCCTTCTGGATTTCTGTTATGCAAGACGAGCTTCTGCAATTTGAACGGAACAAGGTTTGGCGCTTGATCCCACTACCTAAAGGTAAAACTGTCATTGGAACTAAGTGGGTATTCAGAAACAAGAAAGACGAGGTTGGAGTAGTTGTGAGAAACAAAGCTCGACTGGTTGCAAAAGGGTACTGTTAACAGGAGGGTATTGACTATGACGAAACCTTCGCCCATGTTGCAAGAATCGAAGCCATTAGAATCTTCTTAGCATATGCAGCGCACAAAAACTTTACAGTCTATCAAATGGACGTAAAGTCAGCTTTCCTAAATGGCGTTTTGCATGAGGAGGTCTACGTGGCACAACCTGAAAGTTTCATTGATCCTCATTACCCTGATCATGTCTACGTGCTAGACAAAGCACTGTATGGTCTTAAACAAGCACCAAGAGCCTGGTATAAAACTCTAACTAAATTTCTCCAAGCTTTTGGTTTCAAGAAAGGTACGGTTGACACCACCTTATTTCTCAAAAGGCAAGGTGAGCACTTGATTCTCATTCAGATTTATGTTGACAACATAATATATGGATCGACAAATCAGAAATTCTGCAAGAACTTTTCTAAAATTATGGAAACAAAGTTTGAAATGTCGATGATGGGTGAATTAAACTTCTTTCTTGGTTTACAAGTAAAGCAATTACCCGAAGGCATTTTCATTAATCAAGACAAATACATAAAAGACATGTTAAGAAAGTTCAATATGTCAGATAGTTCTGTCATGAAAACACCAATGGCTACTGGTACACTCTTAGATGCAGATCTCTCTGGTAAACCTGCAGATCAAAAGGTGTATCGTAGCATGATTGGTTCTTTACTTTATCTGACTGTCAGTCGCCCAAATATAATGTTTGCCACCTGTTTTTGTGCGAGATATCAATCTAATCCTAAAGAGTCGCACTTTAATGATGTTAGAGAATCCTTAGATGTCTCAAAGTCACTCCTAATTTAGGCCTTTGGTATCCAAAGGATTCTCGTTTTGATCTAACTGCCTTTACAGATGCTGACCATGCAGGATGTAAGCTAGACCGGAAAAGCACCTCTGGATCATGTCAATTTATAGGCGACAAACTTGTAAGTTGGACCTCAAAGAAACAAAACTATGTTTCAACATCCACTGCTGAGGCAGAATATGTAGCTGATGCTAGCTGTTGTTCACAAGTCCTTTGGATGAAGACTTGTTAAGGGACTTTGGGTACAATTACAAGCGCATTCCTATTTATTGCGATTCCAAGAGCGCAATCGCCATAACCGCTAACCCGGTTCAGCATTCAAAGACCAAGCATATAGATGTACGCTATCACTTCATCAAAGATCATGTAGAAAAAGGTGATATCGAAATGCACTTTGTTCAAACTGATTTCCAGTTAGTTGACCTTTTCACCAAGTCGTTGGATGAAAAGAGGTTCCAGGTTCTAATCAGCAAACTTGGAATGTTGAACATGTCTTCTTAGACCTTACTCATGATTCGAGGGGGAGTATTCTGAATCTTAATCTTGTGTTTTATATATTTATTCTCCAACTGTTGCTAATGATAAAGGAATCATTTTCAAAAATGATTACCAAAATTTCTTTTGTGTGCAGGATTATTCAAGTGACAATGGCTTCTAATCATATCTGATTAGAACCCGTACTTCAATGTTTTGCTGTCTATTTGATTTAAAAAATATATATTATTATTATTAAGTTGAGGGGGAGCTTAATTGTGAAAGAGCTTAATTGTCAACCACCTTTAGTTTGAGGGGGAGAATTGTATTGTCAAACACCTTATGTTTTTGACTTCTCCAAATTTTTATTCTTCATGTTTATTTGTATTTCTTTGTGCTTACATGTACAAAAGGTTGTTGAACAGCACGTTCTTTTAGGAAAATACATGGGATTCAGTGTGAGAGCTTAACTGTACTTCCATGGATTCACAATAACCAATGTTTCCTACCCCGGAAGTATTCCCTGAGTGATTGAGGGGAGAGGGGTCAAAAGATTTGAGTGTTGGTGTGAGAAGACGTAAAATGGAAAAGAGAGATTGGTTAGAAGTGAGATTTAACGTTTAAAAGAAAGAGGGTGAGAGATCAGAGTAAAAGAATATCAGACTCTGCACCAAACTTCTTTCTGAGTCGGGCAGCCACATTATCTGATTGGTTCACATTCTTTGGTGACCATCATTGAAAAAGGCACCTAGCCCATGCCATTTCTTGCATACAACCCCACCAGCTACTCATTCTTTTCTCAAAAAGAGAATGTTTCACATTTTCTGGGGAAGAAGCACATACGCTATTGGTTCTTTATTTGGAAGATACTAATATTGAAAAAGAAGGAAAGTTTCCCCACCTTCGACCTTTTCTCATGAACATTGAGTTCTTGTATAATTTGTTGTTGTCTCAACAAGTTTACATACTTTGAGCCTACATTGAAAAGCAATTATCGGTGCTTAATTCTTTCATACACATGCACAAGCACACAGAAATCTATTTTCTGTCAGAACGTTCATAGATAACCATGTGTTATTCGATGATTGAATGGAAGTCCTGGGGAGCCCAACATCAAAACCATCTCCTTATATAGTAACTTTGTGTTACTCAGTGACTGTGTGTTACTGACAGGCATTCCAAACTGAGTCATTTGTTGATTCAGGGTTACCATTTTTCTTATTTGAATCTGCAAAGATTGAAATAATCACTCTCTCTATCTGGGGAGACTGCTCTTATTTCCACACAGGAATCTATACATGAAGACTGTGCTTAATTGTTGATCTGGGGGAGAAAATTCCTAGTTTGTTTTGAAATGTTTTGATGATGTTGATTCTCACCACTCATCAAAAAGGGGGAGAATACACAAAGGAGGAGAATACAAAAGAATTTTTTAAAAGAAGACTGCTAAAGAATTCAAAGATATCAAAGTGTCTGAACTTATCGACTGAAGATGATCGTCAGAAGGACACTTCATTTAAAGAAAGAGGAAGATGAAGACTGTGTAAAGATACAAGCTTTGAAGTTGTCAACGTCATATCAGATACAGTTATCAAGAGAAGTGAAGACCCGAAGATAATTGAAAAATTTTTAATCTTGAATCCAAAGGGGGACATTGTTGGATCAGTAATTGTATTCAAGATTAAATTATAAAAGGGGTCTGGTTTGTAATAGTATTTAATACCTTAGGGGGTATTTTAGCTGATATCTAGAAACTGATTAGGTCATGTTGACCTACGTATATAAGGTCTTATTTTCTAGAATTAGGTTGAATTAGCTAAGGTGAACAGAAGGAGAGGAGCCGTATTTTCTGTATTCTACACGAGGTATCTGTACACCAAGAACACACACACGTATTTATTTGATTAATCAAGAGATCTATGGTATATTGTTTTGATTTATTTATCTCTTGTTATTATTGTGTTGTGTTATTGTTTATCAACTAATATGGGTTTAACATTAACAATACATATAAAATTACAACAAATGTAAAAATTGAATACAATCAACAAATGATTAGAGAAATTCGTATATAAGGGAATCGACAGTAAATAAGTGTAAACGAATAAACCAATAAATAAGTGTAAACAAATAAACCGTAGATAATGTTGAGGCTTGTGTTCAACACGATTCCCTTAAACAGATTTGCCGTCTGTTCCCAGGGTACAACAGCGTAAGCAGATGTACTACCGGAGATGATCACTTGCCTGAAAAATTGTCGGAAGAAGAACGTATGCAGTAGATATATCAGAGAGATGTGTAGTTCTATCGATGTTTTGCATAGCAACTCAAGTCTCCCTTTTATATTGAAAAGAAGAAACCCACACTTAATATTTTAATTACATGATAATTAAAATATTAACTTCTCTATTCAATATACATGATTTCGGGAGTTACAAATCGGTTTGAAACAGATCTTTGGGCGTTTGGCCGCGCGGGACACTGTTTTCGAAACCATTCCAGTGCTCCGCACGGTTGGTCGCGCGGGTCTATCCGCGCCATGACCCGCGCGGGACACTGTTTGAGTCACAATTCCAGTGTTTGGCACAGTTGGCAAAAACTACTCTGCGCAAAAATTACAACACTGGATCAAAACATAAATTCGCAAAAACTACTCTGCGCGAGCACAAGATTTCGGAGCGGCATTCATGTCCGCAAGTCGCGCCCACACACAAGTTCGCCGATTTTAGCCTACGAAAGTCTCAATCGACACCCCCCCCTGCACGCGGGTAGGTATTGGAGTAAAACCAAACAAAAAGCTTGTAAGTTCCTCCCACATCCAAGGTTATAAACCACAAGGATTTTCATTCTCCTTCCTATGTGGGACAAGATTCCACACCAACTTGTTTTTGCCAATTTTCATCTCAAACACTCAACTTTGAGAATCGATATCTCATTCGCACATATTCCGTTTTGGACACATAATATATCGTTTCGAAGCTCTCATATAGGAGAACACAAACCCACGAAGAGTAGATATATATAATACATATACATGTATTTAATTGTGTCCAAAATTAGTAAAAACCCATATTTTTACTAAAATTTTCCAACAATATTCACTTGATGCCACCTACCCTTTATTTTCACCTCCCTATCAAGATTGGAATGACACGTTTATAAGTACATTTGACCAATCATGGGAGGGGAATTTTGATTACTTGTGTGATTTTCAAGGGAGTGATCCTCACCATGGATTCACGTCCTTTGTTCCTAACTACCCACCCGAGAATGTTTTTGAACAACTCGAACCATCTCACTCTTTTGAAACTTCTTCCGCAAGCTTAATGGAAAATTTTACAACATTATTGGGAAATTTTACATCCTCTTTTGAAGCCTTGAATACTAAGATGGGACAACTAGTCGACGAGTTGAAAAATCAAAGTAGAGGTCCCTTACCAATTGATAATGAAAAATCAAAATGTGTTGGTAAAGATGAGAGTGATGTTGAGAAAGAGTTGGAGATTTTTGAGGCAAAATTCGAGCACATGAGCAAAATTTCTTTACTTCCCAATAGTGAAGAGGTGCTTCAAGATGCTAAATTCCTAACTTAATGATTTTTGCTCATATTGTGCAACCTTCTTTTTGTGACCACGATGCTCCTACAGGGGTCATGTCATGGATCGTTGAGAGGATTTGTGTGATCAAGAGATCGGGAATTTTGCCTAGATCGTGTTCATTGGGTGGTGGATTTGTTGGAAGATTATTTGGTATGATGGAGATTACTATTATCTTGAAACCACTCCACTTTTTTGAAAGTGCACTCGTGGGGTGGTGAATTGCATCCTACATAACCTTAATGTAAACTTGTCTTTTTACTCTCAACTCCAATTTTGCGTCTTTTATTTTACATTTTTGTGTGTGCTTTGAGTCTATTCATTTTCGACTAGTATCAAATTTTTTTGGGATAAAAAAAAGTCTCATGCATCTTATATATCCTTACTTTTTTTTGTTTCATAGTTTGAATAATCTATCTACTACTAGTAGATTTCTAGAACTAAGCAACCAATTCCCCGGTATCCATCTTGATTAAACTTTGAAACTCTAGAAATGACAAACATTTTTTTAAACACTTAGCTTTTATACTTTTCCTTTGTTGTCTTACCCGAGCCTTTGAGTCTTACCATTCCCTCCCTCATGAGAACATCGAGTATTTTAAGTTTGGGGGGAGAAAACTCAAGTGTTGAAAAAAGAAGAGCTAAATCCTTTGAAAAATTGGAAAGATAAAGAATATATATATGTATGTATGTATGTATGTATGTATGTATGTATGTATGTATGTATGTATGTATGTATGTATGTATGTATAAATGAAGTTGACATTTTGAGGGAAAAAAGTTGGGTAAAACACATCAATTACATAATATGTATGTATGTATGTATGTATGTATGTATGTATGTATGTATGTATGTATGTATGTATGTATGTATGTATGTATGTATGTATGTATGTATGTATGTATGTATGTATGTATGTATGTATGTATAAATGAAGTTGACATTGGCAAACCCAAACCTGGTTTAACTTTATAAAATCTTTCATCTTAGAGTTTATTGGTCAATAGATTTAAAGTCTGCTCAGTCTGACCTCGTTTCATGTTAATATCCTCCAATTGCTTAATCTTGGTGTAAGCTTCATTTCTTTCTTGAAAACATACTTCGAATTTGATTTTGAACTCACCTTTTTCTGCATTAAGATTTACAAGATCCTTTTCTAAACCAGATATTTTTCCTTTTAAAGATTCTTTTTCATCTTTTAAACTTTGTTTCTCTTTTTCCTTTTCTTCTACAACAACTTTCAGCAAAGCGTTTTCATCACGAAAACTCAAGACTGTTTGATGTGCGGAGCTAAGTTTACCTTTCAACAAAGCAAATTCATCTTTCATATTGTGTATTTGGACCATCAGAGATTCAATAAGTTCAGAATTTACCTCAGAGTTGTCATCTACGGAATGAGCCTCAGAAGCTTCATCATCACCATCAAGCTTGGCCATGTAGGAGACTTGAGTGAAGTGCGCCTGCTCCTCCTCATCAGAACTTTGGAACAACCAGTTTTCATCTTCATCCATAAGCAACTTTCCCTATTCCGCTTTCTTGGCAATGAGTGACTTCCTTGCATAGTATTCTGAGTTTTTTACTTTCTTGAACTTGCAATCTCTGGAGAAGTGTCCAAATTTGCCACAGTTATAGCATCTGCGCGATTCATCCTTTCTCTCTTCTTTCTTCTCCTCTCTCTTTTCTTCTCTTCTATCTTCCTTCCTTTCATCTTTCCTCTCTTCTCTTCTTTCCTCTCTCCTTCCATACCTTGGCTTGTATCTCATTGCAGACTTCTCTTTCTTGTTCCCTTCGTACTTTGGCTTTGAATAGTACTTCTTCTTGCCAAAGCTCTTCTTGAATTGACGAGTTATCATGGCCAAATTCTCAGAGAACTTCTGTATATCATCATCAGAATCAATCTCCAGTTTTTTATCACTTGAAGCAGAATCGGACTCAGTAACTTCCGTAACAAAAGATTTAGACACTTTCTTCTTTGTCCTTGCAGCAGATACAAGACCAGAACTTGAACTTTTTCCTTTGCCAGCTATGAGAGCCACAGAGTCCTTCAGATTCTTGGACTCATTATTGATAGTTCTCACCTCTTCTTCATGCTGAGAAAGAGTAGAAAATATATCAGTGACGTTTTCTTGAGCCATGTTCTTTGACATCTGAAGGTTGATGGCAAAGATCTTCCATTCAGGGTTCAAGTTCTTGATGAACTTATAGTTTATCTCGGAAGCAGATTTAGAGATATTGTTCCTCCTTAGGTCATTAAGAATGATGTTGTATCTGTTGTAGGTATCAAGCAATGTCTCTCCTTCCCTTGCATGAAATCCCTCATAGGCATTAATGCACAGATTTTGCTTGGCCTGAATTGAAGCTTCACTTCCCTCAAATTGTCTTGCTAGTTCATCCCAGACTTCCTTAGCTGAATTTCGATTGTCTACCCGATTGTAGATGTCATTTGGGATGACCATCGTAAGGTAAATGAGAGCCTCTTCATCTATCTTGTATAGACCTTTCTCCTTTTCTGTGAAGTACTCATATGGTTTAGAAACAAATCTGTCAGGGATTTCTGGAGAGGTTTCAGTTGCAGCTTGACCAGGTACTCTGATCATTGGGTTTACTGGACCAGAAGTGATTGATTCCATGTAATCTCTGCTTTTGTGATTTAGGAACTGAATCATTCTTTTCTTCCATTGCTGATATTCATTTGCCAAGAGGACAGGAGGTTTGGACTGAGAGCCCATGGAGAGAAGTTGGTTCGACATCTTTAGCTGTATGATTAGTAAACAAACTTATCTGTACCAAGAGAATCAACTAATAAGATCTTAGAATCAAGAATCAGATAAAAACTACACTCAAAAATTTCAGAAAAATAAATTTCCAAAAAGCTCAAGAGCAGAATTCTCAAACAGTAGAAATCACAAAGGAATTCGCAAAAGAGAGAAAACCTTCCAAAATTCGTAAGCAGAAAGGAGTAGAATTCGCAGACTAGAGAATTAAGAAACTTAGAATTCGCAAACACACAACCTGCGAAACCTTAACAATTCGCAAGACAGCACCCAGCAAATCCTGTCCTAGGAGAAATTCACGAAGCATTAACTTTCGCACACAACTTTCGTAAGCAAGAATTCGCAGACTAAAGATTCACGAATCCTAGACTTAGAAAACTTTAAACTTTTCTCTTAAATTTCGTGAATCAACTTTCGCAATCTGAATGAGTAACCACTTTTAGAGACCTGCAAATCTTGTACTTGGTGAAAATTTTAGATAAAGATGGACAAGGATTCTCAAATACTACTCGCGAATCTTATGGAATTCGTAAGCCAAATATCTGCGAGTTCTTCAGAATTCGCAGACAGGGAGTCTGCGAAACTTAAACTTAAACAAATTTTAACAATTAGAAACCTGGGAATCCTTAATTTTCGTAAACATGAACTTTGCAAATTCAGAGGTTTTCGCACAACAAGCACATGCGAATCTTGTACTCAGACTAATTTACCACCCTGCGAAATTTTGTGGTGCTTTGCGAGTTCTTCATAGAACTTGCGAGTTCATCATAAACTCGTCCCTGTGCACGACTTTTGAATCCAGAAACATATCAAATAGGTAAAAATTAGTGTAAAAAATCACACAAATCACTCACCTATCTATTTCAATCAAACCCCAAACGAAAACAAACACAAAAACACAACTTATGTGCTTAGAATCTGATGCAACGGTACTTCGACAGTTTCATGAACAAAGTTTTCAAAAATCATCAAAAGCCAATCGATTTGTGTTTTAAGTGCAATAGGGCAATCTAATGATGTTCTATAACAATAAATGCACCTATTCCAATTATTTTCAGCTTCAAAAACACACAAACCTTTGAAATCGATTTTCACACAGTTGGTTTTTCGAAAAATACTATTTAATCCAAAAAGCTTGATTCTTTGGCTCTGATACCACTTGTTAAACCCAGATTAGTTGATAAACAATAACACAACACAATAATAACAAGAGATAAATAAATCAAAACAATATACCATAGATCTCTTGATTAATCAAATAAATACGTGTGTGTGTCCTTGGTGTACAGATACCTCGTGTAGAATACAGAAAATACGGCTCCTCTCCTTCTGTTCACCTTAGCTAATTCAACCTAATTCTAGAAAATAAAACCTTATATACGTAGGTCAACATGACCTAATCAGTTTCTAGATATCAGCTAAAATACCCCCTAAGGTATTAAATACTATTACAAACTAGACCCCTTTTATAATTTAATCTTGAATACAATTACTGATCCAATAGTTAAAATACATATCGTTTATACTAACAATCTTAAACAGATTCTAATCGAGATTGGCTCGATTCAATTCGTATTCTGTTTTGTATAAACAGATTTTCTTCGTGATACTAATTGTTCATGTGATTTTTCAGAATGGTGAACACAACGGTAACTCCTACTCCTGTGATACCGCTCTCCAACATTGCTACCTTGCCAATGCAATACATGGCGACTACTACCACACCAGCATCGAACATGATGGCCAATCACGCTGAGAAACCGGAGAAATTTTCCGGTTTGAATTTCAAGAGGTGGCAGCAGAAAATGTTCTTCTATCTGACCACTCTGAATCTGGCTCGGTTCCTCATTGAAACCGCTCCTCAACTTAGTGGAGGAGAGGCCGACGTTCAATCTGTGAGCGCGGTCGAAGCTTGGAAGCACTCGGAATTCCTATGCCGCAACTATGTGTTGAATGGGTTAGCCGATGAACTTTACAACGTTTATTGTAAAGTAACCACGGCGAAGGAACTTTGGGAGTCCTTGGATCGGAAGTATAAAACGGAAGATGCGGGAACCAAGAAGCATGTTGTTGCTCGCTTCTTGGATTTCAAAATGATTGACTCGAAAACTGTGATGAGTCAAGTTCAAGATCTTTAAGTGATTTTGCATGACATACTTGCTGAAGGGATGGTTGTCAGTGAAGCCTTCCAAGTTGCAGCAATGATTGAGAAGCTTCCTTCTGGTTGGGTAAACTTCAAAAACTACCTTAAGTACAAGCTAAAGGAGATGTATGTGGAGGATTTGGTGGTACGTCTTCGTATTGAAGAAGACAACCGAATAGCTTTAAAGGGTGGTTATAATGTCGGCTCTTCAAAAGCTAACGTGGTGGAAGTTGGTCAATCTTCCAAAGCCAAGGCGAAAAAGATTGACAAAGGCAAGGGGAAGGCAAATAATTTTGGCCCTCGGAAAGGAATTTTCAAAAAGAAGTTCAATTTTTATAATTGTGGCCAACCGGGTCACAAGGCGGCTGATTGCAAGTTGCACAAGAAGGAAAATCCTCGTCAAGCCCACATGATGAATGAAGATTTGGTGGCAATGATCACGTATTTTTCAGACATGGGACTCACTACCATGGTTTCGGAGGCGAACGTGATTGGTTCGAACTCTATGGATTGGTGGGTTGATACTGGAGCTACCCGTCATGTGTGTCATGACAAAAGAAATTTCATCTTCTACAAAGATGTTGATGATGGGCAAAAGCTCTATATGGGAAATGCCGCCACCACTGATGTTAAGGGCATTGGAGATGTGCTTCTAAAGATGACTTCCGGGAAAGAGCTCAAGATTAGAGACGTTTTGTACGCACCAGAGCTTCGGAAGAACCTTGTGTCGGGTTGGTTGCTTAATAAGTTTGGTTTTAAACTTGTGTTTGAGTCGGACAAATTTGTTTTGTCCAAGAATGGTATGTATGTGGGAATGGGATATGCCTTAGATGGCATGTTCAAGTTGAATGTAACCGTTATCAATGGAATGAATAAAACAAATGCTAGTTCTGCTTATATGCTTGAGTTTTCAAACGTTTGGCATGGACGTTTAGGACACGTAAACTTTAATTCCATTCAACGTTTAATTAAACAAAACTACATACCTAAACTTGATATTGACTCGAATCACAAGTGCCCCACATGTATAGAATCCAAACTTACTAGAACGTCTTTCAAATCGATTGAAAGGAAAATCGAACCCCTTGATTTAATTCACACTGATGTGTGTGATTTAAAATCAATTCCTACTAGAGGTGGGAACAAATGCTTTATCACGTTTATCGATGATAGCACGAAATATTGCTACGTATATTTACTTAAGAGTAAAGATGAAGCAATAGACAAGTTTATCGTGTATAAAAATGAAGTTGAAAATCAACTTAACAAGAAAATCAAGGTTGTTAGAAGCGATAGGGGAGGTGAATATGTTTCACCGTTTGCTGAATTTTGTTCTAACAATGGAATTCGACATGAATTCACAGCACCCTACTCACCTCAGCAAAACGGTATGGCTGAGAGAAAGAATCACACCTTGAAAGAGATGGTGAATGCCATGTTGATTAGTTCTGGCTTAAGTCAGAACATGTAGGGGGAATCTATTTTGTCGGCTAATTATCTTTTAAATAAGATATCCCGCAAGAAACAAGATGAGACACCGTATGAACTTTGGATGGGTAGAAAACCATCTTACAAGTACTTACGAGTGTGGGGGTGCCTAGCTAAAGTGGTTGTACCTCCGCCTAAGGTACAAAAGTTAGGACCTAAAACAGTGGATTGTATATTCATTGGATATGCACGAAATAGTAGTGCTTATCGTTTTCTTGTGTATGAATCTAAAAATCCCGAGATACAAAAGAATACAATTATGGAGTCAAGAAATGCTTCATTCTTCGAAGATGTGTTTCCTTGTTTGAACAAGGAAGAACAAACCTCATCTTCTAAAGATAAAGAAATTGTTCGAGAGGATGAACAAATTCTATCTGATGAAGAAGTGGTGGAACCTAGAAGAAGTAAATGGGCTCGGGTTGAAAAATCGTTTGGTCCCGATTTTCACACCTATGTGGTGGAAAGTGAACCCAAAACCTATCGTGAGGCGGTCACGTCTTCGGAGGGACCTCAATGGAAAGAAGCCATCAAAAGTGAGATATAATCTATCTTACAAAACCATACATGGGAACTAGTGGACCTACCATCGGGTTGTAAGTCACTAGGTTACCGTTGGATCTTTAAAAGAAAGATGAAAGCTGATGGTAGTATTGACAAATACAAGGCGAGATTAGTGATCAAAGGATATAGACAAAAGGAAGGTCTAGATTACTTTGATACTTATTCGCCGGTGACAAGAATAACATCCATTAGATTGGTGTTAGCTATTGCAGCTATTAGAAATCTGCAAATTCACCAAATGGATGTGAAAACTGCTTTTCTAAACGGAGATTTAGAAGAAGAAATCTATATGGAGCAGCCTGAGGGATTCGTTGCCCTGGGACAAGAGAACAAGGTTTGTAAACTGATTAAACCCTTGTATGGTCTAAATCAATCTTCAAAGCAATGGCATCAAAAGTTTGATCAAGCCATGTTAGAAAGCGGTTTTAAGATAAATGAGTGTGATAAATGTGTTTACATGAATACACCACTCATGGATATGTCATCTTGTGTTTATATGTTGATGATATGCTTATCATTGGCAGTGATGACAAAATGATAAAGTCCACGAAGGATATGTTGAAATCTAAGTTTGACATGAAAGATTTGGGTTTAGCATATGTGATTCTTGGGATAAAAATCACAAGAACCCAAAATGGTCTGGTGTTAAATCAGACACATTATGTGGACAAGATTCTTGAGAAATTCAATGAAGAAGATACTAGTATAGCTAGAACTCCGATTGACACTAGTCAACATCTATCTAAGAATAGAGAGGAAGGTGTTGCACAAGTGGAATACTCGAGAATAATTGGCAGTTTGATGTATCTTATGAGTTGTACTAGACCTGACTTAGCATATGCAGTGAGCAGGCTAAGTAGGTATACTAGTAATCCCAGTTTAGAACACTGGAAGAGTATTACTAGATTATTAAGATATTTAAGATACACACGTGAATATGGACTGCATTATGGAAAATATCCAATGGTAATAGAAGGTTAAAGTGATGCAAATTGGATATCTGATATTAAGGATTCCAGATCGACAAGTGGATATGTGTTTACACTTGGAGGTGCGGCTATATCTTGGAAATCGTCCAAGCAAACTGTTATAGCCAGATCCACGATGGAATCTGAATTTATTGCCTTGGATAAATGTGGTGAAGAGGTAGAATGGCTACGTCAGTTCATGGAAGATATTCCCAAATGGCCTAAGCCGGTAACGGCCATATGTATACATTGTGATAGCCAATCGGCAATTGGTAGAGCTCAAAGTACAATGTATAATGGGAAATCTAGACATATTAGACGTAGACATAATACGATTCGACAATTACTCTCTACTGGAGTTATCACGATTGACTATGTGAAGTCAAAGGATAACATTGCGGACCCGCTTACGAAAGGCCTAAGTAGAGATTTGGTTTATAAGTCGTCGAGAGGAATGGGACTAAAGCCTTTGAATGAGTAATTCATGCAAAGGAAACCTTACCCAGAAGACTGAAGATCCCAAGATCTGAGTTCAAAAGGACAACCTAGCTCAAAATATTTTCTTATTGTCTAATTGAAATCGGTGTATTCTCAATTTAGTACTCGGAACTTTGAAGTTCAATCCATGTGGATACGATCTCGGTATATTTACCACTTTATTTCTTGTAGCGATCATAATGTCGGTGTATACTTGCGCCCCAAACTGTGGACTATACAGTTTACCGCTACCACCCTTGTTTTTTAATTTTTTCATTTTACACCCTTATCAAATTAACATATTCATATATGAGTCAAAATATATTTAAAAAATACGTTTCTTTTTTTATAAACTATACCATTATAATTGTGTCATAAATACCTTCATAATGAGCTCAATATTGAATATTTTTGGATTTAATATTTTTATTAAATATCATAATTATTTTTAGAACTTTTATATTTTATACCTTATAGTTATTTATTTTATATCTTTATTTTTTAATTTTGCACCGCACCCTTATCTACATTTATCTATACTTCTTTAAAAATTCTATTATGGTTATTCTTAAATTTTTAAGAGGTACAAATCTCGATACATTATGTTATTCCCAGATCTTATCAAATTCTAATTGTAAAAACAACAATCAAGATGAGAATCTCGTAATCACAAGTCTTTGATTCAATTTAACACAGCTTCCTTGACTTCAGGATCGTCAGGTACACAGATTCGGTTTCGATACCAAATGGTACCCATGTCGTCTACCTGAAAATCTGATTTTGGATCATCTTTTGATTTTTCAAGGATAGCCCAAATCTCACCATCATGTTGTTGTGCTTCTTTGATTTTTGAAATCAATGTCGATTCAATCTTCAAACTGGATACAGATTCGACCCCAGTACGAGATACTGACTCAATACCCAATTTTTCCAATTCGGATACCAATTGAGGTAGAGAAATCAAACTCGATATAGTACCAAAATGTTTGCGACTCAAGGCATCGGCAACTACGTTAGCTTTACCTGGATGGTATTGAATACGAACGTCATAATCTTTTAGAAGTTCGAGCCATTGTCGTTGACGCATATTCAACTCTTTTTGGGTGAAGATGTATTTTAGACTCTTATGATCAGTAAAGATATCACAGGCCTCACCGTACAAATAATGACGCCAGATTTTTAAAGCAAGAATAACCGCAACCAGCTCTAAATCGTGAGTCGGATAGTTCATCTCATAAGGTTTGAGTTGACGCGAGGCATATACAATAACTCTACCGTTCTGCATCAAAACACATCCGAGTCCAGTTTGAGAAGCGTCGCTGTAAATCTGAAAACCACCTGCTCCTGACGGCAATACCAAAACTGGAGCTGAAATCAACCTCTATTTCAGTTCTGCAAAACTCTGGTCTTGTTCTGGACCCTAATCAAATTTAACTCCCTTTCGAAGGAGTTTTGTCAACGGCAATGCAATTCTAGAGAAAATTTCAACAAATCGCCTATAATATCCTGCAAGTCCCAAGAAACTACGAACTTCGGAAATATTAGTTGGCCTTGGCCATTTAGCAACAGCTTCAACTTTAGCAGGATCGACTGTAATACCTTCCGCTGATATAATGTGGCCCAGAAAACTAACTTGTTGTAACCAGAATTCACACTTCGAAAATTTAGCATAAAGTTTCTTTTCTCGAAGTGTTTCCAGTGCCTTTCGAAGATGAGTTTCGTGATCTTCTTTTGTTTTAGAATAAATCAAAATATCATCAATGAAAACGATCACGAACTCGTCGAGATAATCTTTAAAGACACGGTTCATGAGATCCATAAAGACTGCAGGAGCATTAGTCAGTCCGAACGGCATAACTACAAATTCATAATGACCGTAACGCGTTCGGAATGCAGTCCTTGGAATATCTTGCTCTCTTACTCGAAGCTGGTGATATCCAGATCTCAGATCGATCTTGGAAAAGTATGTGGCCCTTGAAGCTGATCAAACAAATCGTCTATACGGGTCAAAGGAATATTTATTCTGTATCGTTACTCGATGAAGTTCACGATAATCAATACATAATCGCATTGAGCCGTCCTTTTTCTTAACGAATAGGACCGGTGCTCCCCAAGGTGAAACATTGGGTCGGATATATCCCTTATCCAACAATTCCTGAACTTGATCCTTTAGTTCCTTCATTTCAGTCGGAGCCATTCGGTAAGGAGCTTTTGAAATAGGACTAGCTCCCGGAACAAGTTCTATAGTAAATTCAACTTCTCTTTCCGGTGGAACTCCGGGAAGTTCATCAGGGAATACATCAAGGAACTCATTAACTACAGGGATATTTTCAAGTTTAGAAGGTACCTCGTCTGGATCTTGCAACGATGCGAGATAACCTTCACAACCTTGCAAAGTAAACAAATTGGCTTTTAAAGATGATACAGTTGTAGTTCCTGGCTCCGGTTCTATCCCTTGATATATGAATTTAGGATGATCTTTATCACCAAAGAAAATCTTCTTTGAATTACAATCGATCGTTGCCTGATGCTTAGACAACCAATCCATTCCAAGGATAATATCGAAATGCTTCATTTTCATCGGGAGTAACGTAACTTCTCGAATATGGTCGCCGATAGTTAGAGGACAATTTTTGAATTCAGTCACAACACACACTGAACCACCTACCGAAGTCGTGACGAGTATAGGAGACTCTGTTGGTGATTCAAATTGTTTAAGATGTTCCTCTAAATTCTCAGACATAACAGAATGTGAAGCACCAGTATCAAACAACACATATATAGATCTATTAATAAGAGAAAGAATTCCGGAAACCATACCAGCAGTTGACTTTTCACCGGATAATGCAAATACACGACCTCCGGCTGTTGATGGTTTCTGTTTTTCTTGAGATTTACTTAACTGATCAAACTTACAATCTTTGGCTAGATGACCTAGCTTACCACATAAATAATCTAGGACTACCCGTTCCTAAACCTACCCAATCCTCATTCCTCACAATCACAACTTAAAGAACTACAAGATCATAAACCTATAGCTCTAATACCATATCTGTAACACCTCCTGTCCCGTGTGGTTAAGAACGGGGCTATGTCACAGTTTAGGGGACATCAAAACAAAAATAAATCCACTGAGTAGACTTATAAAATTCAGAGCACGATTAAACCACATAAACACGAAATTACAAACCATCATATGAAGACAACTATAACCAAGTTTTATAGATATATTTACATGGACATAAAAACAAAAGAACCAAAAAGCATAATATTCAAAGATCTTCAAAAGGAAGTCCAAAATAGTTGTCTTCTTTTCTTTATATTCCCGTCCCCTATCTATCATCTAAGTACCTATCGTGCCAACAAAACACACACGGCTGAGCAACTTTGCCCAGTGAACGGATTAATAAAAATAAAAGAACGATAATCTAACGAGTGGAAGCGGAAATGAAATAAAGAACATTGATATTATTAAATATCAAACAAATATTCAATAAGTGTAGACCACCAAGGCCTATCTGATTCATCATTTAAAATATATTAAAAAAAATGTATTTTTAAAAGAGTAAAATCCATAAAACTAATCAAACATCACAAAGATGTAACAAGGGTCACAAAGACCGGTGTGTATCACAAAGATACGTCATTCTCACGGGTTGATCAAACCACGTAAGTCCCATGGGGTAGCAGTGTGGGCACACTCACCATCTAACCCCTGCCGTGAATAATTCACGACCTGACTCGTGCAACTAGGATCGATAGCCCTCGATAGTCGTTACTTGGCCAGACCCCATACGTGTCCATTCTAAGTGAGGACACCACGATTGTATAGCCATCGTGGAAGCATCCCGACCTTGGTGCCCCCAATGGTCAAGTATTCTATAAAATCGAAAACGGAAATCATAGGTCTACAACACATGCGACCTCATGGAGACAAATTCAAAATCCAATAAACCTTAAAGGTTTTAGTTCAATTGTTTACCAATGACTCATGATTCGAAGTAAAGAAGTATCATATAATCATAAATCAATTAATCTTTGACAAAATAATAAAGTCATATAATAACTCAAAATCCACGATTTCCAAAAGTTCAATACGGAAAGTTACCATTTCACTTATGTGATAGGTAATACATGGTGTACCATATTCAAGGAGTAGACACGTATATACAAATACGTGTCCAAGTGTCAAACAAAGAAAGAAACCCGTACCTTTATCGAATTGAGATACAACACGTGATTAATCGAGACCGACGACGAACTTTAACCCGTTCGATTGCCTATATAAACCACTAATTAATATTAATCGCACAACCTAAAACGTAAAACTTATTATACTAGCTTAATCACAAGATTATATTCTCTTAGACATTAAACCGATCACTTGGTGTGCGGTTAAATATCAAGATATAAATATCACCATTTGATTCTAAACTTTACCCATTTGTAATTTTGACAAAAACAAACATTCCTATATATGTAAATGATTATAACTTTGCTATATCTAATCATAATCTACCAACCAACTTCAACTACCCAAATTTACCAACTTAAATAACGTAAGAAGAAATTTATACCTCTAGGAAGGGCTCGACGAGTAGATTCCGAATATGTAATTCTTTCGTTGATTTCTTCGACGGATCGATAGATATTGTAGAGAGAAGTTTTTTAAAAAAAATAGAGAGAGAGAGATGATGGAGGCGGTGGTGGTAACAAATCACAGGGACGATGTAAATGTAATTTACTCTTATGTATTTTTTTTTCTTTTTATTTTATATATATAATAAAATCAAAGGGACAAAATGATTATAGTTTACTCTTTTTCTTATTATATATATAATATATATATATATATATAACATAAAGGGACGATATGATTGTAGTTTACTCTTTTTCTTATTATATATATAATATATATAATATAATTAATAAGTTTGGTTAAATGACAGTTTTAACCCTTCAACTATCTTTGGTTGACATATTTAGCTACGGTTCAATTCGGGTAAGAAATAATTATACGTTTTTAAAATTGGGTCTTACACGGTTATTACAATTTTGGTCTTCAATCTTTATGATCTTGAATCCAACAAATCTGTGCTCTAACATTCTCCCCCTTTGGATCAAGATCATTACTAAAAGATTTAGCAATGTGATCTTCTTTCTTTAAGCTCAATTTGAATAAACTCCCCCTTTGATCAACCTTTATCTTCTCTTGTAATCTCCCCTTTGATACAAAAAATGATTTTCTCAAACAATCCACATTATCCCCCTATTCATATGAAAATTCTGACATTCTCCCCTTTCTTTGATAAACTCTATATCTTCAAAAACTTTCAGCAATCTTTCAAAAAATCTGTTCTTCAAGAATTATTAACATTCTCTCCCAAAGGTTGTAACCAAAACTCTATCAGACAAAACTCTGATTGCTTCAGCAAATTATCTTCAACAATTCTGAAATCTTTAAACTCTTTCAGCAAACTTTCTTTACAATCAATTCTTGAACATTTTTCTCCCAACTTTAACATTTCTTGATACCATCTCCCCCTTTTTGATGATTTAAGCATCTATATCATCAAAACTTTCTCCAAGAAATGTCTTTGACCAATCTGATTTGTCCAAGAGCCACTGATTCGTTAATCCGTAACCATGTATTTATCAAGATCTTTTCAAATCCAGACAAAATATTTATGTAACACCTGAATCAACAAATGAATCAGTTAATATGTCTGTCAGTAACACAAAGTTATTGTGTGTAACGGATACACATAGGAAAGGAGCTTTTTGATGTTCACTCCCCCAGGGCTTCCATCCAATCATCGAAATACCACAAAGGAAATTTCTATGAATGTTATGACAAGAAAACAAATTCCTTGTGTGTTCGTGCAAGTGTAGAAAGAATTAAACACTTGATGATTGCTTTGAATAAGGCTCAACATTGTGTAAACCACTAAGACAACAGTAGATAAACACAAACTCAATGTGCATGATTGAAGTGCGAAGGTGGGGCAGACTTCCTTCTTTTTCAATATCCAGATTTTCCAAATGAAAACCAGATAGATAATGTGCTACGTCCCCAGAAAAATATGAAACATTTTCTTGTTAAGAAGAAAATGAGTGGCTGGTGGGGTTAATAACAAGAGTTGGCATGGGCTAGTTGCCTATTTCAATAATGTTCACGAAAGAATTGTGAAACATTAGTAATGTGGTTGCCCGTCTCAGAAAGTAGTTGGTGCAGAGTTTAATATTCTTTTACTCTGATCTCACACCCTCTTTATTTTAATCATTAAGCTCACATCTAACCAAACTCTCATTTCCATTTTACCTCGTCACACAACCCAGACTCATTTATTTTTGACTCCTCACACTCAATCACTATGGATTAACTTCTTGGGTAAGAGACACTGGTAATCGTGAATCCATAGAAGTTCATTTAAGTCCTAGCACAAAGAACCCATATTATCCTATGAAGCATATGTTGCTCAAAAATGATTTAACTTTATCAGTTAAAGCACAAATATACAAATGTCAGATGTATATATGCTCAGAATATAATCATGAAGATATGAGCATTTTTAAACATTGAAATATTTTCAAACAAGTATATTGAAAGAATAAACATGAATACAAGAGACTTGTTTGAAAAATCTGACATTGTATGAAAAATGATCAGAATGAAATGATATAACAATCAAAGCTTATGGTCAAGAATAATGGATATTGTCTATATGAAACAAAAATATAGACATTCTTGAAATTAACGCTTCGAAATGAAATAACGCTCAAAATTCATTGAAGTACAAGCGGGGTGTCTTACCATCGAAAAATATGTTTCAAATTTGAGACATGGTAAGAACATTTTTTAACAAGAAAGTCAAACCGGTGTGTGTGAATACTTGAAAGTATATAGAAAAGACAATACACAAGTATTTATCTTTGGAAACACACGGTTTATAATCATGTAAGCACAAGTAAAATCAAAACATTTAAAATCACAATTCCAATTCATGAAATTTGTTTAAGAATCGGGAAGTGGTTTGAACATTTAAGAACATGTTTTCTATGATTGAAAGTTGTCCTTCTTTCAACCATATATGAGATTAAGATAAGAAATTAACCTTTCCGTGTAGTCTTAAATCTCATGAAGTCAGGCTTAAAGTCATAAAGATATGACCTTGATAGCTTCTCTCATTCTGCACAAGTCTCAAAGTCATGTCAAAGCAACTTTATTCACAAAAACTTATTGAAAAGTAAATGACATAAAGTAGTAAAACATTGAATGTACGAGTTCTGATCTGAAATAATCAGAAATCATATCCTTTACTCCCCCTGAAATTATGCATCTAAAATATGTCAGTGAAAAAGCACATGATAGATATCTACAATTCTATTTTGAAATGTAGTTCATCATATCTATCGGATGCAAAATATTTCAGAAAAATATGTACTCCCCCTTAATGGTTGATTTCCTCATTCGAGTATTGGAGTACAATTTCGTATCAGCACAGGAGTAAGGTCTTTTGATCACTGAAGTACGAGTCCTAAACTGTTGTGTTTAGAAGTCAAACTTCATTTAAGTACGGGTTCTAAGTTGATTTACTTAGAAGCCTTAGTTCTCTTACTCCTCCTTGACAGTAGGTGCCTGCAACACAGATTCACTTTTCGGCTTTGGTACCCACTGGTATTTGGGTCCATGAATGTTAGTTGCAGTTCTTATGGGAGTAACTGAGTAAGAACCATACCAGTAATGATCACTTGTCTTGTGAACAGGATCATGTGTATGGCAATAAGAACAATAGTATTTCTTACCTGATAACCTGATTAATTGATCTTTCGTGTATATATGATCAGGTTTACCTTTACGTGCATTGTTCTTCTTGGATTTATGTGTATGTACACATGACTGCTTTCCTTTCAGCTCATCTTTCTTCTCATCTTCAACTGGTTTCTTCTTCCAGACCAATTCTTCTTCTTTGTATCTCCTTCTTCTACTTCTTCTTTTGTATGTATCTGAACCATCTACATTTTCATCAAAGAAAATGTTAGTACTACGAATCTGATTAGAAGATTTAACTGACCTTCTTGTAGAAACAGTTTTCTGATGTGAGCTTGAGGTTGTCTTTTTGAAGTCAGCTGAATTATTTCTAGGTGTGTGGATTTGTGACTCTGGAGTCATGTGCTCAGTCACCACCACCTTTGAAACAATCTTTTCAAGCTCTTTAATCTTTGAAGTAAAACTGTCTCTTTCTTTGACAAGAAGGTCAATCTTCGTCTCAAACTCAGACTTCATTTTCTTCTCTTTCAGTGCACACTCAGATAGTTCAGATAACTTCTCTGTCAGCTTCTTTATCTCTGCTTCAAACATATTTCTTTCTTCTTCAAATCCCTTTTCAGCATTGTTTCTCTGGCCGGATATTTCTTTGAAGAATCCAACATTCTTTTGTTCAATGGCCTTCCTTTCTTTGGCAAAATTTTCCCTTTCCAAAATAATGACTTTCTCAAAATCTGAAATTTTTTGAGAAAGCTTTAAACATTTCAGCTCAACTGTCTTCTTCTCATCAGCACATTTCTGGAAAATTCTGAGAACTTTTGTGCAAACTTTGATCTTTCTTTTTCAAAATCAGATTTGTCTTTGGCAAGCTTTTGCTCCAAACCAGATATATTCTTCTGAAGCTCAGCATTAGCATCTTCCAAACTGTTAATCTTCTCCTCATACCTTTCAATAGATGTTGCTTGCTGGAATTGCACAATCTGTTTTTCAAAGTCAGAGATCTTTCTTTCCAGCTCAGAATTCTTAGATTCCAAAATCGTTACTCTTTCTCTTGAAGACAACTTTGATTTAGATTCAAAATGATCCCACAACTGTTTTGCTGTAGCCTTTTTGATATCTAAATTGACACAAATTTCATCTGAAATTCCTTTCAAAATAAAAAGTTTGGCCAATTTATCAGCTTCAAATCTCTTTCTTTGCTCATCTGAATATTCATCAAGTGGTAATACACACTCTCCTTTTTCTTTAAGTCCATATGCTCCCGGATAATAGTAAAACTTTGTTGGAGTTTTCATCCTTCCTTCCTGCAAAGATAGTCTGATATATTTTCCTAACTTATGTTTATCTATGAGATCTAGAAAACTAATCTTCCATGACTCAAACTCTCCTTTGACTAAAACTGGAGGCTTCACATCTGTTTCAATCATGAAAGCTTCTTTGGAAGTAGAAATATGATCTACATTATGTTGTTCTTGAAATTCTAAAAATTTCTGTTTCAGAATTTTCTCTTTACGCCATCTATAATTATCTTCCTCAAAATAATCATCCATGATTCCTGTAACAAAAAGAACTTGAAATGATCGTTAGTCCAAATGAAATCAATCAAATCAGAAATGAAATTTCCAAATTTCTCTAAGTCTGAAATTCGCAAATTATAGTGAAAATCCTTCAAAATTCGCAAGTTGCCAAGAAAACACAAGAAATTCGCAAGTTTCAAAGACGTCCACAGAATTCTCAAGGAATGAATTCAAGAATTCGTAAACTTCAATCAAAGCACACAAAATTCGCAACTCACACAAAGAATAGCAAGGAATTCGCACAAAATTCGCAAGATACACAGACTAGTAAGGAATTCGCAAGATGCAAAAACACACACTAGCAAATTTTAGACAATCTGCGAATTTTGACAATTTGCAATACTCACAGTAACGTAACGAATTCTAAGGAATTCGTAAGATTGCCATTTGCGAATTCTATCCTTGAAATATTTCAGAATGCACTTTTCGCAACAGACTAGTCTGCGAATTCTACACTTTTCGCAATTGACACAAAGACGAATTCTAGGCTTTTCGCAAGATCTGCGAATTCTGTTCTTATTTCAAAATCAAGCCTATGCGAATTCTGATGACTTCTGCGAATTCTAGATAGTCTGCGAAATTCTCAAGGTTTCTGCAAATCCTTAGACATCTGTGAGTTCTTCATAGTTCTTCGGATCTGGTTGCGAGTTCTTCAACCTGAGATGAAAAAATCGATCTGAAACTCACAAAAACTCATGAATTCTTCAAATTTCAGTCTCATACTTTGACAATTCAATCACAAATACTTTTAGAAACTGTTTCTACCAAAGAAATTCAATAAGAAACAAGAACAAGTACAAATCGAAATAGAACAGTGCATTAACAAACTCGTGAACTCAAAACTCGAAAAAATCTAAATTCAATCTCAATTACAGTGCAATCCTCGAATTAAACTATACCAACTCGATCTATTACACTTTACACACAGACTGAATCAATTACAACTCGAAAATCATACAAAAACTCAAAAATTCGACTAAAAATTCAAGAACACAGTACGAACTCCATTTCTTGATTGATTTCAATTGGATCTGCTCTGATACCAATTATTATTCCCAGATCTTATCAAATTCTAATTGTAAAAACAACAATCAAGATGAGAATCTCGTAATCACAAGTCTTTGATTCAATTCAACAATTACAATCTCAACTTTCTCTCACTACTCTCTCTCTCTAGAAATGTTTTCTAATCGCCTCTTCTCTAATCTGCTCTCTACTACAACTGATTACCACAATGACTTACTTTTTCAGATTACAAAGACCACAAAGACACAAGGTATTTATACCTTCACACAATTACAAAGAAACAAAAACACAACAACATTGACTTTGACTTTATTACAAAATGACTTTGACTTTCACTGAGAGTTGACTTTCCAGCCTTTGACTTCTTGACTTTGGTCTTCAATCTTTATGATCTTGAATCCAATAAATCTGTGCTCTAACACATTATGTACAAGTTTAAAAGCTTCAAAACCTACCACGTTTAACATGATGATTAAAAATAAAGTTAATTTTTATTTTTAAATTACACGTTATACCCTTATAATTAGTTGTTTACTTTTCTTTATATTCTTTCATTTTTCCTTTTTAATTTTACACTTTTATCATATTAATATACATAATCGTATATTAACTAAAATACATTAAAAATATGTTTTTTTACAAATTATGCAATTATAATTGTTTCATCAATACCTTCAAAATGAGCCAAATATTGAATATTTTTGGATTTAATCATATTCTTAAATAGCATAAATACATAGTGAATTGTTTTTAAAATTTACATTTTATACCATATAGTTATGTATTTAATTTGTTTTATATCCCTTAATTTTTCATTTTTCATCTATACTCCTTTATAAAAGACGAGTTACAATTTTTTTTTGAATTTTTTAAAGGTACTATCTTCCATGTCTGATGTACACATCTTAAAGCGTGACTCAATGATGTAGTCGTCTTAAAATTTTCAAGAACGCAATTTCAAGAAATACTTAATACACATACAAGTGTACAATCCAACCATCTCCGTATTTTCTCTCCGCTTCATTGGCCACCCCTCCCCCAACTGTTGGAACATCTCTTTTAACTAGGGGTGAGCAAAGGCGGTTACCCGCCTAAAATTCCCGGAACTGAACCGGCGATTCCTGGAATGAAGGAACCGGAACCGGTTACACCAGTTCTTTATATTTGGGAACCAGCCCGGGAACCGTCAGTTCCAGTTCCCAGGTACCCGCTATCTAATTTTTAATTTTTTTTATCATTCATATTATAAAAATGTAAATATTAATATATTACAAAATCTCATCGTAAAGAAATAAATAACACAAATGTGAAAACTAATACGATAAAAACTAAAAACTAATAAATACTAGAAACGATACTTACAAAATAAATAAATATTACAAACGGTGCTTACAAAACAAATAAATACTACAAATGGTGCTTCTAAAACACTTCACGTCATTAAAATTAGTTGATGTTAACAAATACTACAAATGATGTTTTCCTAAACGGTAGTTTATTAAATTTTTATAAATAAATAAAATATATTTTATTAAAAAAATAGCAGTTACCCGTCGTTTCCGGTTCTAGGTACCCAACGGGACCGAGTACCCAATCCCGGAACGGCGGAACCGGGCCAGCGGTTAACGATTCTAAAAAAATGAGAACCGGTCCCAATCGGTTCCATATTTTAGGAACCGGAACTGAACCAATCACATCAGTTCTGGAACTGGAACCGGCAGTTCCGAAGCGGTTTCGGTTCCAAAGGCGGGGTACCCGCTTCCGATGCTCACCCCTACTTTTAACCCATGTTCCCAAGACAACTCCCTCAAATCAACCACATCCCATGTCCCAAAAACACTCCTATACCATCATTCTTCTTCGACTACAACCTTCAATAACAAATTCGTCTCTCTCGGTGTCTCCGAAATATAGATCGAAGGAAAATGGTCCAAGATGCTTTTTGGCTCTCCAACTTCCAAAGTACCTAGAGTTTGCAAAGCATATAGCTATGAGGTATCCTACCATCAGTGGAATGTTCTTTTTAACCCAAATACATTAATGAAAGTTAAGCAGATTGAGAATCTAGATTTTTTGATATGAAGTCACATTTTTCGAGCTTATTTTCATGCGTAGTTCTTGTATTCATAGGATATCAAAGCCTTGGAAACCAATAGGGGAATGTTTTTTTCATCCGTCTTTCTTTTTTTAATTTGTATTACTCAATATTTTCATCATAACACAATAGTTTATGGGTATTCTTACCATTTTTCTTATATATGATTTGTCTTTTGAGTTTGTTAAACATAAATTTTGGATTTTAATTTTTTAACAAGTTACAAAAAATGCATAGGTTGGGTTGCTAGAACAACAAATGTTATGGCTTTGAAGACTCCACTATCGAGCGAATCTTTTTAAACTTTTTTTGCCCAATTGACCATATTGACCTTGAATGTATAAAACTGAACATGGAACAAGATTATTCTTCTGAGTTTTCGGCTTTAGATTCAAGATGTTTTGCACCGCACGCGAGTAGGAATCTAGTGAAGAAAAAAAAACGATATCGCAAGGGAAATTTGAGTTTCTATCCTTTCAATGAGCTTTTCCGTAGGGGGTGTTCATCGGTGAGGAACCAAACCGAGCCTATCATCCATTGGATGTTGGATTTTTCCAATCCAATGGATGATTGGATCGGTTCGGTTCCATCTATCGGATAAGATCGGATATCCATCGGATATTCTTATCGGATATCCATTGGATCGGATTGGATCCATCCGACATTTGATGGATGATAAGATCGGATTCATCCAATGTGTTAATTTAATGCAATTTTTTAACAATGAAACAAATTGATTAATCACTTTTAATTTGTGTTAAAACCAACACAAGTGAGACTAAGAATTCAAAAAATAACCCAAAACAAATTTAGATTTAAGCAAATTGCAAAAAAATAATTGGATGATAGTTAGATGGAAAACTGGATGGGTATTTGAATATTGGTCGGTTCGGTCGGTTCTGGACTGCCATCCAAGAACCAACCAATCCATATTGGATGTTGAGATTTTCAATATGATCCGATCCAATTACAATTGGATATCCAATTATGGTCAGTCGATTTCTATTGGATCAGTTGACTTTCTGCACACCCCAACTTTTCGGTATGCCATGGTTGCCATCTATGTACCGAACTACAAAGAGGCGGCATCTAGATCAGTGAATTTCAGCAATTCTTTGTAGACATCTTCTCTATATAATCACAACCCTACTTACCCAAAACCCTAAATTAAAGTAAATACTCAACACGTAGTAAACACTGATAGAATAGATAAGTGAGAATATGGCCGTCTGTTACGGTGGTGCGGCTGAGAGCAATGACGTGTGGAAGAGAAGCGTGAGAGGACTAACATCATGAGAATTGAGAGGAGTGGTAGATTGAAAGCCAATCAAGGAAAAGGGAGGGCTAGATGAATAATGGCCGAGAGATATTTGAAATCAGACGGGAGGTTATTTATTTATTTTTGAAATCATACGGGAGGTTATTTATTTATTTATTTATTTTTGAGTAAACTCTAATTTTGGTCCCCGTGGTTTACCGAAATATTTGAAAGTGGGATCTAAGCTTTGATAACTCTATAAATAGTCCCTGTAGTTCTTATTTTGCTCTGAAAATGGTCCCCCATCACTAACTCCGTTAATTTTCTCTGTTAGTGGCAGGGGCATTTTTGTCTATTCCGTTAGACAAAAACCTGTTGAAGTTTATCAAAAGGCCTGTTGAAGAAATCGATCAATGTATAAATTGTTTCTGTTTATGGTCACTGTTAACCTTTATGTTTGGTCACTGTGATTTACCCTTCAGAGAACATCTCTAGACAGATTTTTTAGCTTCTAAATCAGCAAGGGCAGAGTTCTGTAGGATCTGATTAGCAACTTTGTATCAACAGAGTTGTTCAAACTCTGCATAATCATTCTGATTGAAGAACCTGCTTCAGATAGACTGCACCTATTTTTGCCCAATAACAGAAATAAGAGAAATTGCCCCATTATTTTCTGCTCAAAAGTCTTTGGAAACCATTGCACTTGAGGTTTACTACCAAATGTAAATCCTTAATATTAATTCAGAATTTTAAATTTTTTGTTCACGGTAGAAAGCTGCTGGACAGATTTCACTTCATCTTGAATTGCTTTAAAGTTCATAATTCTGATTTCACAGCCATATAAATCCGAATTAACAGGATCAAACTCTGAGTGCATAGTGCTTAAAATCTGTTGTGAATCTGTTCTAGCATGAACTGTTACAGCTGCACATGACAGCTACAAAAAAATTCTGAATAAGCACAGCTTGAACATTGGAATTTTGCTTAAATTGTTGCACTATTCAAATCTGAATCAACCATGAACAGGTGATGATTTTTCGAACAAATAATCATCATGGATGGAACCCCGTATGTAACTGGAGTCGAGGTTGATAAAGTTCTGAAGAGGTGTTTCAAAGTGCCTGATTTAGCTTTAAGGTTCTTTACTTGGATAAAGCTTAAGAATGAGTCATTTATCACAACTTGTGTAAGAAGGATATTAAGACATGGACTATTCTCATTTCTCACTAGGGGAAGTCGAATGCAATTGGAAAAGTCTTGTTGCTAATTGAGAACATGAAGAAGTCTGGTTTTGAGCCCGATTTGGCAGTTTATAAAGTAATGATGCGTACACTTTGTAATAGTAAATAAGCCAACATTGCCATGAAGTTTTACAAGGAGATGGTTTCTAAAGAAATGAACCAGATTCAAGTTCGTACAAACTGTTATTACATTGCTTAGCACGTTCGGGAGACATTGATGCCATTCACATTATTGCAGATGACATGATAAGGATTTCCCAAATCCCTGAACAAGAAGTTTACACTTGTATGCTAAAGTGATTTTGCGTTTCAGGTAGAATAAAAGAAGCATTAGAAGTGATCAACGATATGAAGAGCAACAACAAGGACCGAGAGTCTTACTCTTACCCGGTAAGTGAGAGTGACGACTCTTACCCGGTAAGCGCTTACCGGATAAAAATGTTGCACATGATACCGTTTTAATGGACTAAGGGACCGTTTACAAAATAGTTACCCGGGTAAGCGCTTACCGGTATCACGTACCTTACGATCTTTACCTATTGAGCATGGAAACTACCTAAAATCTTACCCGGTAAAAGCCATAACAAAGACGTAGAGTCTTACCCCGTAAGTGAGAGAAATGACTCTTACCCGGTAAGGGTTTAGCTTTAAAACGCTCAACAATAATCAATTTTGATGGTCGTGAATGTTATACGATCAGGTAAGTGAGGGTAATGTCCTTGCCTGTAAGCGCTTACCCGGTAAGCATTTTGGTATACAGCTTTTAAATCTTACCCGGTAAGTTAAGTGAATGTGTTGATTATTGCCGGTAAGCGTTTACCGGGTAAGTTTTGGGTAAACGGCCCCTATGTCATTTCAACCGCTTCTTTAATGGTAAAATTTACCACATTAACAGTGCATCCTTTATTGAGACATTCTTCCATTAACTTTTTGGCATCTTCCGGTCTCCCTTCTTGATAGAAAGATTGGATCAACAATGTTGTATATGATAAATCCATATGATTGTGGAGACAAGCAGAAATTGAAAAGCAGATAATCTATTGTATTTCTTCCAGTAAGGTGATGCTTGTATCACCATAGCAGCAGGTCCCTTGATTTGTGAGGCAAATTACAGAAGAGTTTTCTTGATGAATTTCTTCCGATAATCATTATTTATGGATGATCTATTGTATCATTCAAAGTTTAGTGTTCTGCACATGTTTGGTCCACAGTTGCACATTATGTTTAAATATGCAATTTGGGTAGTCCCCACATATAAAGTAGGTGAAAATCAAAACAATGGTACAAAGAGTGAAATAAGATTTGAATGGAATTTTTGCAATTGCATTGATGTATGAAGAACAATGATCATTAGGGCTCGAAACTTAAAAGGCCCACATAAAAAACAACATTCATTGATGACAAAGTAGAACCTATGTTTTCTCTCAACTAAAAACACATTATTGAATCGGCCGCCATTGTTTCTGTTCTTTTGTTGCTTCCTGATCGCGATCAAACCATTCACAAACGCATCCACAATCTGCTTCTGCGACTACATAATCAACTAGAGGTCATTGGAGAAAACACAGAAGGGGAAGGGTCGCCAGGAACTGAACTGGACGTTGATGGCAGTCGAAGGGTTTTTGATCGACTTCAACAGGGATGTCGACTTCAACCAACAGGTCTTTTGATCGACTTCAACAAGGCCTGGTTAAAAAGAAAGAGGAAACTTGAATGGACAAAAATGCCCCTGTCACTAACAGAGAAAATTAACGGAGCTAGTGACAAGGGACCACTTGCAGAGCAAAATAAAAACCACGGGGACAATTTATAGAGTTATCAAAGCATAGGTCCCACTTTTAAAGATTTCAGTAAACCACGAGGACCAAATTAGAATTTACTCTCTTTTTTTTACCAAACAAGATTCTTCCCTGAGTGAATCAGAGGTTACCTCTTAAGGATGCCATTAAGAGGTAAACAAACAACCCCTTAATGTTAAATAACCCAGACTGGTTAGGAGGACCGTAGAGCAATGGTTCAAGGAGAAAATTAGCCATTTGGGTTTGAGCTGAAACTTCAACATCCATGGATTCTCACACCAACTATAACACCACTTTGCATACCAAAAAGAAGGAACATGAATGAAGTTACGACTTTAAGCCAAACTAAACCATCTTTACATGTTATATAAAAACTTCACCTACATTTTCGACAACTAATTTTGATCTAAATATAAGATCGCGGTTGACGAGTCGCAGTGTCATCTTGATTTAAACGATACCTTCACTTGATGAACCCACCGCCTAAAATCACCAATGGAAGTTCATCTATTGCTTTCAACTTGTCGTTACATTGATGCTTGGCTCATGCCGGCAATTGAAGCTTCGAATTATTTTTCCAACTGGACACATCACAAAATGAAGCAATTTGATTTGTCTGGTTAGTCTTAGTCTAGCTGATACAAAACCAACCCAACAAACTCAGTGACTCCCACACACATCTGGAGGGTAAAATGTACTTAGACCCATGGTTTAAAAAAACGGTTGAGGCGGACGCCAAAAAAACGTGCCTGAGGCACCGCCTCACACCCCTAGAACAGCACGTACGCCTTTCTTCTGAGGCGGTGCGGTGAGGCTGTGAGGCGGTGGTGAGGCGTACTTGTGAGTTTGGCAAAGGAAAAGTAGAGTTTTTTCTTTTTTTGGCAAAGGAAAGGTAGATTTGTTTTTTGTCTGATCCTTTCATATCTTTGTCTTTTATGTCCATATATAAAAAAATAGTGTTTGTCCTTTATTTTGACTTTTTTTGTCCTTTATTAATATTTAAACTTAAAGAACTTGCCTATTTAAGCTCTCCCTATCCCTATCAAGAAGAAAGGTATACTTTGACGTACCTTTTCATTCTCCCTCTCTATTAACATAACCGGTTTGCATTCTCCATCTCTACTTTTTCTTCTTCACTCTCCCTCTCTACTTTTTCTCCAAGAAACAAAGGGACTCCAACAACATTACTCCGACGGCAGCAGTAATGTTTCATGAACTTATGATTAGAACTTTTAAGTATTAAGTTGATGCTTTAAGACTTATAGTTAGTAGTATTATTGAATTACTAGAAGTGTACTCGCGCAATGCAGCTAGATACATCACGATTTTGGATGGTTGTGAGAGAGTGATAATGATTTTTTTATATAAATTTGTTTAATTTAGACTTAATAATATAATGTAATTTATTTTGGTTTAATAATATAATTTTTTTTATAAAATATTCTGTAAGATTTTTTAATTATATTTTAGATTTTTTATATCTAAAATATGCTGAGAGTTATTTTAGGAGAGTTAAAGTGGGAAATGATTTTAGGGGAGTTAAAATGGTTAGAGATAATGATTGAAAATTAATGAATAGCATTAAATGTAGTACATATAGCTTTTATGGTTGTTTTTTAAGTAATTAGCATTAAATAGCGGTACATTAAGCTTTAAGAGTTGTTTTTAAGAGTTTTTTATGCCATCTTTATAATATAGTATAGATGGATTCTATGGTTTGGTTATTTTGGTATGGTAGAGAGATTGTTTTCGTAAGCCCCCCTCTCCCCCCAGGCCGGCTTGAATGGTTAGTTTAGCTGATAAACCAAACAAACCAATGAGTCCCACATGGAATAGGGTCTGAGGATGGTAAGATGTAAGTAGATACTAGAGATGCAAAAGGCCCAAGTCCTCGAGACCCATCTTCGGTAAGCAAAGAAAGCCCTGAATTTTTTAAGCCCGGGCATTTTCAGGCCCAGGCCCTTTGGGTGTGAAAATAGGCCCGATTGGGCTTTTTCACTCTTCACTGGGCTTGTAAGGCCCGGCCTGTCTAGGTTTTTCAGAATTAAAAAAAAAAGACCTGATCGGGCTTTAAGGCCTAGGCCCGGGCATTTTTGTGCATTTTTGGAAAGAACAATTGCACTCATAAGGACCCCCCCCCCCCCGCCCCAAGGGCGGCACGGCTTAAATAAGGCCTATAATCATTATGCTTAAGATTGTTTTCATAAAGAAGGCCTATTATTGTTATGCTTAAGGTAGAATCATTCACTACCTTATGAAGTAATAGTAGAAGAAATCAGCATATAGAGCCGTCTGCAGTAAGCCAGAGATGCAGGCTGAAAGAGAAGGAAAAGTAATGCACAATCAAATATGAACACCTACAAACACAGAACATATATGTATACACAACATGATAAACAGATAGGGCTTCGAGATTTTTGCAACTTACATATCCATCCACTGAAACGGGCCTCTGTGAAATACCGATAAATCCAGTTGAGAATATACAATGCACGGTAGGCCCTAAAATAGAAGGAGGAGATACTTATAACCCATAAGGAGCATAGAAGTTACAAGCTTGGATCTTTTTCTTCTTTTATGCTATTTAATAGGGTATAGAGTCTCAGATGACTGATTGACAAAAAAAACCTAGCACATGCAGTTGAGTGCAATTGTTCTTTCCAAAAGTCATACCTAGGAAAATGCACACTAGATTACGTTAATATAGTAAGGTCTTGGGTAGCTTAGCTAGTATGGTCTCGGGTTTGCTCCCCATATATAACCAATTCAAGTCCCCTTGGGTGATTGGAGGGTTTGACTGGCTGTTAAATACAGGGCTTGTGAAATAAGCCTAGGTGCGCATAACCGGGCCCGGCATGGTAATAAAAAAAGGCTAGACATTGTAATCATGAAATGGAGTTCCTAACATGCCAAGGGTAGCTTTTAGTTAAAGGAAAGCTGAGTTAGAACTATCTCCCGCATTAAAAAGATGTCTAACACGTTAATGCCATTTTTCTATGAGGGTCCTACTGAAAAAGGACTACGTTATTTAGGAAAATATATTCAACCAAGCAAGGAAAAGACAGAGAGCAAAGGGCATATGTTGTACAATCTTTAATAAAGCTATTACATATAATCATGTGAAGAAAGTTCAGGTATGAGCTTTGGATGAGGCCTCCCAACCAAGTGACCAACAGATGAATATCTTCTAGATATTGTAATATGGATCAAAGGAGCATTTTAAGATCAATAATAGATAGTGTGCATCTGGCATGGTGAATTGCAACCAAAGATGTTAATTCATTAACAGGACATATCTCAACAAAGTAGCCAGGTAAATGAAAAGAACAACATTATAAAGAACAACAGTAAGTAATATGGGAAAGGGGGAAAGAAAAGAGAAGGGAGAATACCCAAGAAAGACAACATATTGGCCGGTCAAGTTGTCAACATTTCCACTTCGTTGCAGCAGAACCAATTGAGGGAGAATAGCAACTGCTTCCAGATAGATAGAAAATGCCCAAAAGATCTGCCAAAGTATCACATTGCTAGCAAGTTAGCAACATTAAGATATAACAGCTTATCCAAACACCAAGATTTTTATATTATTTTTATAATTATAGAACCATGAGAAATATATCGTAGACACTTCCTAGAAATTAAGTGAATACCAATCTCTTGCTAGACATAAGACTATACGCCCATTGACAAGCAAGTGTCCTTTTTTTATCTTGTTAGGTAACCTTGCATTTCATACTACATTTCCAGACTTACCTTGCATAAGAATAAAGAAGTATAAAAGCTTAATACAAGACACTAAACACTATTGAAGACATATAAATCAAAGTTTTCTTAGCCTACCTAATAAAAGCTGAAAGGCGCCACCACCCTCATGCCTTTCAATTATGACATTTAATTGGAGAAGGAAGCAGTATTAGATACGGTGTAAAGCAGAAACCTAAGGAGAACAGGCAGACCACAGAAGGCCTGACCCTGGAGTCCCAAGTCGACATGCGAGAGTTAGAAAGGGCAATCTTTGTAAACACCCTTACCTTGCACCTATTTGCAACAAGCTTTTGTGATTCAACCCAGGAACTTCCAGTCACAAAGGTGCAACCTTACTGGTTGCTTTCGTGCGCGGATGGTGGTTACTATCAGCAGGCAGCCAGGCACCAGAGTTTCAAATCAATAAAACTACAAGTAGATTAAAAACTACTAGCATTTAGCAGGATTTGTGCGAGAACAAAGGGTGTATTTAATTCAGCATTTTCAGTCTACTCAAATGAACAGCACATTTTGTTCTTTAAAGTGGTTTTCCTGGCATTGAATAGCCATAAATATATGATGTAAGACACATGTGCTATTACATTTAGAATTTGGCTTTGTTCAATCTCTGGTTATGGCTTAACTCTTGCACGGCCAAACCCAGTGTCTGTCTGTCATGCTACTTCCTCTTCGGCACTTCTCGCTTATGTTTGATAGCATAGTGGCAAAAAATAGAAGTGTGTGACAAACAAATATAAAGTCCAGTTCACTCATTGTAACTCCAGCCTCAGAAAGCAACACATGTTGGCACTTACTAGCCTTGACAACAGCGATCCATGTACGCTCGCCAACTAATCCTTTTAAGTGAACTGATGTAAGTACTTCTCATCCACAGATATGAAGACTAGAATAAGTGCATATGCCATCATCAAAATCATGCTTCTTGCCACAACCTAGCCTCAAAAATCTCACAGACGATTAAAAGATGTGTACTATTATGAAAAGTTAAAACCATGCCTTCTGCCACCATCTAACCCCAGGAATCTTGAGAAGAGTTCGGAGAAGTGATTCTTTATCTGTGACCATTAGTACAGTACACAAAATTTGGTGTCTAAATATTAGCAAACTACAATCTGAAAGTAGTCCTCTAACCCTAACATGTTTGTATAAGAGAACAAAAGCTTTGCCTCCCATCATCTAGTATATGGTCCTCCTACCGACTATGAGAACCATGCCTTCTTCCACCATCTAAGCCCTAAACCCCAGGCATCTCAAAAGGAGTTCAGAGAAGTGACTCTTTATCTGATGAACATTAAGAACAGTCAAAATAAATAGGTAGTTGGATGTTAACAAATTACAATATGAAGGTAGTCCTCTAACCTTAACATGTTTATACGAAAGAGCAAAGGCTTTGCCCCATCCTCTTATGTCTATTCCTGATGTGTCCTCTCGTATCTTTGAACTTACAACTTATGGGGCAAAGCCTGCACTTATTCCCTGAGGACCTTCTGCAGTTGTAACTTGGCGGGATACTTTGTCTATGTGCTACTTTTCAGCTCATAAACATAGGTTGTAACTAAAATTTGAAAAGAAGATAAAAACAACCTAAAAGAAGATGCCATCAGTGAGGAACAGAAAAAAGGATACAACTTAGTACATTGTCACTTGGTCCTACTTAACCCTCCAAGGCTCCAATTTTGTAACGATTAATCCAAGTACATAAACACCGAGTCAATTGTAGTGTGTTTAGCTACAAACTATGTTGTTAATATCGGATATCGGTGCTATATCGGTCAGGGAGCGATATTCGATATATCAGAAATATCAGTGATGTATCGGTCCAAAAATATCGGTTCATATAATATTTCTTAAAACTATATATAATAATCTAAGCAGTTAATTGCGCCGCAATTTCACCGAAATTGCGGTGAAATTTCGGTTTTCGGTCTGTAGAAAAATTGCAGTGTCAAATTGCGGTCGATTATAGCGGTACCGCAAATTTCGGCGCTATTCACCGAAATTTGGTAAAAATTGCGGTCCGAAATAACGCAATTTTTCTAGACTAAGTGTTTGGGCTTTTTTATTTGTGGGATTTTTTATTTGTAGGCTTTTTTATTTATAGACTTGGACATTTGACTAACCTAGTCTAAAAAAGACCCACTTCTCTCATCTCAATCTCATCTTCAAACCCTTATTAGTCTAAAAGAGTTAAAGAGGTCACACAATTTCAACCACCAGTCGACTTTTTTCATGATCAGTCTCGATTCCTTCAAGACTTCTAATCGGCTCAAGACTTCTCCTAATCGGCTCAAGACTTCTCCTAATCGACTCAAGACTTCTCTTAAATCCTAATCAGCTCCTACAGTGGATTGCAATTAGTTCATTTAATCATCTACGAGATTTATAAACTCTATTACTATGTTGCTTGTGTGGTTTGAAACTTTTTTTGAATTAATGAATTATTTGATTTGATATGTGTTAGGAATACAATATATTAATTATTAAGTTATATATATATATATATATATATATATATTCCTATTAATTTATGAACCTATTTTTTTACCGCTATTTCACCGCAATAACCGCAATCGCAATTCTAGGTCCTGACCGCAATTTCCGCAATAGACCGTGTTAACTGCTTAGATAATAATTTAACTCTAACTCTAACTCTAATCTAACTCTAATTTAATAGAATGCAAAAAACAGATTATAACTCTAACTCTAATTTAATAGAATGCATCTAAGCAAAAGACAGATTATAACTCTAATCAGTACCTTCTGTGTTGGAACTTGGAACACGAATGGAGAAGAAACAGCAAAAGAAGTCAAATGGAGAAGAAACAGCAGAAGTCGACCACCTCACTAAACAGTAGAAGAAGAGAAGAAGTCGATGTAGAACTGAAGAAGAAGAAGTCGATGAAGAAAGAAGAAGTCATCGACGTTTATTGGAAAAACCTAACTTGTTTTCTCACTAATTAAGAAGAAGAAGAAGTCGATGAAAATATCGGTATTATCGGCCGATATTTTGGTCAAAATATCGCCGATATATCGGTCAATATCGCCGATATATCGGTACCCGATATAAATAGCGATATTTGAACAACAATATTCTGGATAGGAGCGATATACGATATATCGGCGATATATCGCGATATTAACAGCACAGGCTACAAATGAACCCAATGAAATAGATTTAAAAAAATACAATAACGAACAGAAGACAACAAAACAGTATGCTGCACAGAGAATGTGCTAAATGAAATAGTATTTTAACTAAACATACGACATAAACCTGAAAAGCTCCAATTAATGAAAGAAAACTGGTGCTACTAATAAACAGGGAATAACAATGTGCATCATCCAGCAACATCACGTTTTCTCCATATGAGAAGTTCTCAAAAAACAAAATTGGTGTCCACAACCAGATCTGGCATAATTAACCCATTTGAAACAAAACCAAACCTGTAAACCCATCATTTTTGGGTCCTAATGAGTCAAAATTCACGGGTCAAATGGGTTGATAGCTTTCAAAAAAGAATATCAAACTGGACATCATATTAATATATTTTTTATGTAGTCACAACTCACATGTTACAACTCATTTCCCAACCCCTACTGGATACCCCACCCAACCGTAGCCTAGCCCCCCTCCCCCAAAAAAAGAAACAGTTGGCCTCTATCTCTCGCTCTTCCCCCAGACCATACCACCCCTAACTCACCCACACAGCCTTAACCTTTGTACATACATCCCATTAATTTTCACCCTAGCATAAGAAAAAGAAAAAACAATACATTTTAATATACCTTTTACTATTTTAAATTTTACATGCATTGTCTTTAAAACATTTCAAATATTCACATACACACACATATATGTGTATGTGAAAATCAATTTCACTGTAAGAGAAAAAAAAAACAAGAAGAAAACAGGAATTTGGGCTAAGGGTCAGCCCAAACTGACTCAACCAATATGGCCATGACCCATCTAAACAATGCACATATGACCATTTATCTGGTCCAAACCGTCCAACCCAGCCAATGCATTTGCCACCTAGTTCCACAATCCACTAGAAATAATACTCTAGTCTAATGAGCACAGAGTCCAAAAGTAACCATACAGCCCAAAAGTAACTGTTCAAATATAGAGCACTTTGACATGAAAATAAGAACATATTTTATAAATGAATCAGAAGATCATTAAAACATAACCATATTCAGATGAAATACACAACACATATAAAACAGAACCGTATTCAGATGGAATACACAAACATACAAGCACACTTTAAGTTCTCTCCATCTTCAGCTTGATCACTAGAGTGACCATCTAATGCTCTTTCATCACAATTTCACAACAAAAACCATATATATGAAGTCTCACTTTACTTGATTGCCAAGAATTCCAAGGTATAAAACTGAAATAATTAAGACAGTACCTGAACAGTGAATTCCCTTAATCCTTATTACTTTCCGTTCGGGTTTCACTTCATCATGTAGCAAATGCTTCTTGCCAGATTGGTGCTCAAAAACAAAGAACGAAAGCTCTGATTTTATCAAATGCCAAGATCCAGGACAATTTTTCTTCGTCGTAGCAACTATATTCTATTAAAATCAAAGTTGTACAGTGGGGAAGTAATTCAACCTGTCTGCTGTATCAGAGGTCAAAAAACTAAACTTGGGATTTTCCTTAAACCGGCAAATAGCAGATGACCATTGATATCACTAACCAACAATGAACAGGTCCACAACTTAGCCAATCATAATAGTAATAGAAATAGAGAATGCAGTGAAACAATCGCGGGAAGCCATATTTGCAAAATCCAAAAGGATTTAAAAAATTAATACTCAATTAATCCATGATCCTAGTTGCTCCCAACACAGATTGGCATAGTTAGAACTAATATTGAGGCCAACATCAACAATGACTAACCTCCAAAAATGTAAACTTCTCATGAAGCACTAAAGCCAAAAGGAAGCTGCCCAACACCAAAAACTGATACTTAAATGTATCCAGATCGCGATCGTACGACCGCTTTACTACATGGTGCCACCGCATGCAATAAACAATCGCCAGAGAACTCCCTATAAACACCACCTTCATCACCGTATTATACAGAGAGATAAAGGCGGTGAATAGATTCAAGTAGCGCGCCAAAAAAACGAGGACATACAGCTCCTGTGTCTTCCGAGAAATCCCTAGCGGAAAACAACATCAGTTTAGGTGGTATTCGATCTAAAGCCCTGGTAAAACCCTAGAAACGCTGAAATACATGAGAAGGAGAGAAATGTCGGTTTACCTGAACATGATTTGGTAGCGTAGATTTTGAGGAGGAGGACTAAGATGCTGATTAAATGGAACATGTCGCCGGAAAACCTGAAGATGTTCATTGCGGCGATGGAGAATCGGAGAGGGTTTCGGTGGGGAATGGTGATGTTGACGAGTTTAGGACTTGTGGTCCACCGTTCGGAGCAGGTGACCCGTCAACCATTCTTTTTCTTTTTCTTTTTCTTTTTCTTTTGTGTGAATTATGGATTTGATCCCTGTGTTTTTATGTTCTGTTTAACTATGGTCTCTATAAATATGTTTATTACAGTTTTGGTCCCTATGGTATTTAGTTTCTCTTGGTCATGTTCACTTCGACTAAAATATAAATCCGTTAACTCAGTTAAATCATGGGTTATTTTAGTCTTTTCTTTTTTACCTTTTTACTATTAAAAAAAAATTTATATATATATATATATATATACTATATTATAAAGTACGGATAAAAAACTCTTAAATACAAATTATTAGGCACAAGGTATCATCATTTTATGCAAGATTTTAAAATCTCTTAATTTACAAGTTTTAAAGCACAAGATACATATTACTACTGCAGACTTCTAACACCCATCAATTTGGTATGTGCAGACCTTCCTTTTATGCAAACATTTCCATGTATCACTATTAATTAATATATTATATTACTATAAATTTGTTTTAATTATATTATTAAATATGTAATTGGTTATTTTTTCTAGATGTCATTAAAATATATAAGATAATCATTGAATTCTAACAAAATACTTAATTTTTTTATATAAAAAACATTATATTATTAAGTCTGAATTAAACAAATTTATAAAAAAAAACATTATCACTTTCTCAAAACCATCCAAGATCGTACTGTAAATCAACCAAAAAAAACAAAAAATAAAATGAAACATTAAAATCGTGATATATCTCGCTGCATTGCGCGAGTACGCTTCTAGTATATATAAATAGGCGAATGATCATGTGAGAAGTTGAGTTAACATGAGAAGTGAATCTGAACCATTGATTACTTATAATCTCAAAACTACTCATGAATCGTGCTTCATAAAGGAATTGATCATGTGCATCTCGGAGCATTTTATCTTGGTGCATCTCATCCTAATGTGCATCCAACGGTCAGGGCCGTGCATAAGTCTGTTAAAAGTGTTCAAGTGAACAAGCCCCCAAATGAACAGGGCCCCAATTATAATATTTTAGGGCCTAATATGTAATAGATAGTGTAGCCCAACTGCCCAAATGTAGCCCAAATTCCTAAATCCTAATCCAAATATGAAATGTCGCCTAATTTCAATAAAGAAAAAGCACAGTCGGTCGATCTTCTTCTTTCTTCAATCTGCTTCTGACTAGTCGCTTCCAGTCAACTAATCTACCATCTACTCATCTCTACATCCAATATCGACGATTGAAAATCCCAAAGATGGACGATTCAATTTCGGTTCTTCAAAGTTCAACGACTAATTGCAAACGGCTTCATCTTCTTCTTCTGTATAATACGACAATCGACAGGTAAAGCTTTTCTTCAGTCTTCATCCTACAATCGGTCATCGGTGAATCTTCATTCTTGCTTCTTACGATTTAGAGATTTGGGCACTTCACTTCCAGGGCCGATCCTAATCAATTTACACTTCCTAACTTTTTTGGGGCACTTCACTTCCAGGGCCTGTTCACTTCACATTTGGTTCACCGATTTTTGGACAGTGAACAACATTAACATAATAGGTAATTTTCATTTTTCAGTTCAGTTCTAATATCTTAATTCTTAAATTCAAATTTTTTTGTCTACTATATAGTGTCTAGTTGTTATTTTTGTGTAAATTAGAGTATGGTTTTTACTTGTATAGGTTAATAGGTTTAGGTTAATTGATTTAGAAATTAAGATGAACAGTTTATGTTCATATTATTTAGGTTAGAATATCAAAATTAACTTATTGTTTAGGACTCTATTCTCATAAATCAGAAATTCATATGGTTTATCTCATTTTGCAATTTGCAGTACAGCTCACATGTTACTATATCATTATAAACATTTTTTGTCCTTTTAATTTGTAAGACATTTAGTACGGTATGAACTTTTATAATTTATTTCTTTATTATTCGTTTTACCGTCCAATTTGTAACAAGCCCCCCAAAAAGTTAGGAACGGCCCTGCCAACGGTTGATAACCACTTCTCACGCAGCGTTAACTCAACTTCTCGCCGAAACCCAACAATATATATATATATATATATATATATATATATATATATATACTACCTTATAATACATTTACAACAAACTCTTAAAGACAAGTTACCAAACATAGAGTACCACCCTTTTATGCAACAAATTCAAAAAACTATGAATTACAACTTCTAAAGCGTAGGATACAAGTGTTGATAGCATTAATTTTTAACCTTGTGACCACCACCAAATAAGGCAATATCAGACTTTCTTTCTTCCTGACATGTTTTTTTCCTACCCTTTCTTGTGTTCCTTTTACTCAGATTGCTCTCGAATGGTCAATTTCACAAGTCAACCACAACCAAATTTGGGAGACTTCAAAATCTCTTTTGTTCTAGAAAAGTTTCATCATGCTTATTTTCAGCTCTCAACTTTCTTTCTTCCTGAATCGTTTCTTCCCAATGCTTTTAACTCTACCATCACCACCAAATTTGGAAGGTTCAAACCACAAGGCTTGTGGCGTACTGGTTAAGGCTTGTGGGGGATGTGGTGGGATATCCCATCCACCCCAGGTTCGAATCCAGGCGTACGCATCCTGTGGCCACTGGGTTTAATCTCAGGGTTGCATGCTTTCGCAGTTGGTTGTTTTGCCAAGAGATTAGTCTGGGCCATAGGCCCAGGACACCCTTTACAAAAAAAAAATTGGAAGGTTCAAATGTTCTCTTTCTATCGATCAAGCTTTTCCTATTCCCAAATTCATGTCTGAAATGTCTTCAAGACAGATTTATTGACAGGTTCTCAACAAGGTAGTATAGATATTTGAGGTTGGAAGCTTTTGTTTTCTCCATTCTCTAAAACCTTGCAAGCTCCTACCAAGTTAAGCTTGTGATTTTGGTAAAATAATGAACTTCATTGAACATTCTCTCCTGTAAATCTCGAGCTCCAGCCTCCATATGTTGTAGACATACTTTTTCAATTTTGTATCTGTGTCCAAACCCAATTCTTCTTCTAAATAAGCGCTTGAACAGAGACTGCTACATTCATTTAGTTTTCTCCCAAAAGATGGGTTCAGTCCCTTTAGGTCTCTAAGGAGCTGTTCGTTTGTGGCTTAATGAGTTGTATAAGGTGTATAGCTTATTCGGTAATCTATATCTATATGTTCGGTTATGGCTTAATTGGACAGTTTACAGCTTATTCGGTCAGCCTACGAAAGGCACTTGTCTAGCTTCAGCACTAATCTACCCTTCTTATAAAAAAAACCGTTCAGACTCCTTCAACAAAAGAAGGCTCCATCAACTCTCCTCTTCCAGCACTTGCACCTCTATCATCTCTTAAACTCCAACACTGTCGCAGGTCTCCGTCACCGGTCTTCCATATCTGCTAAAGTTTAGTTCCATAATCTCTTCAACTCCAGCATCGCATTCGGTCTCTATCGTTTGTCTTCCATATCTGCTAAAGGTTAGTTCCATCATCTTTTCAATTCCAGCATCGCCAGTCTCCATCGTCGGTCTTCCAAATCTGCTAAAGGTTAGTTCTATCATTTGTTCAACTTCAGTTGCTGGTCTCCGTCGTCAGTCTTCCATCGTCTATTTTCTTTCAATAAAAGAAGGCAGTGGTTGGTTTGGTTGCTTTCCTTCCAGCACCTCCGTCGACTTTTCCCTTCTAGCACCTCTATCATCTTTTCAATTCCAGCACCGTTCATAACTTTTTCTATTAGAAGTTTATTTTTATTCATTCCTTCGTTGTTATGTATGGAACTTTTCAATTCGTTTTTCATATACATGTTTAAAAGAAATTCCAGTTCATCTTTACGTATGGATCTTTTTTTGTTCATCCGTTCGTTTTTTGCATATGTATGTATCTGTTTGTGATCATTTGTTCATTGTTGGGTATGAGTTTGTTTGATTAGGTTTTTTGTTTGAACAATTATTTTAATCATATACAATATAGATCGAAGGGTAAAATTGTCATCTCGGACATTCAGACGGTTTATTCAGCACAACATCCGAACAACCATTTATCTTTTTTCATACAGACAATTTTGTATTGTTTTATCAATACAGACAACTTTATCCATACAGAACGTAATGGAAAATGAACCGTAATCTTTATATATTTGTTATGGATGAAGTTGTACTTATTTTACCATGACATTCTTGTTAATCTTCATTTACACCATGCATGGTTATCTCTTTCTACCTTTGTTGATATTTATGTTTCTATAGTTTTACAAAACAATGGCGTTCATAACCTCTTTTTACATGATGACAATCAACAATTTTTAATGAGTTTGTCTTTTTTTCTCAAAATATTAGAACACTTTTCTTAAGTACCGCCCTATTGCACATCTCCTAGACTTGTGTTATTCAAAATGCTTCATCTACAAAGATGATTTGCCTTGCAGGATCTTAATATAGTTTTCAGTTTTCCTGTTTACCAAAATTTTACAAGTTGTGGTACCTAACAGCCGGTTTCCTTTGCGAAGAACATGTATTTCTGTAGTAGCTTTCAGGTTTGTTCAGAAATGTCTCTTTTAATCTCTTTTGGTACTGCAATCAAGCTTTGTTATGCTACCATCGAGATCCACTTGTAGAACTTATATATGAGAAAGTGATTGAAAGGGTTAGGTCCAATTATGATTTTCAAGGTTTTCCTTATTTGGATTCCTCATTTGTGTTATCTTCTTAGCCATTTAGTTTGTTGGTTCCCATTGTATTTTAATTTTCATGGTTTTTGGTCTACTTTCAATTGTGTTCACAAACAATTATATATCATCATTAATATCCATCATAATTAATCCTAGATGTTGTTTATAGCTGCTGTGTTGGAGCTTTTAAAAATTTATATAAGGTTGACTTCTTCAACGTATGGACAAGATTGTATTTTGTGTTGCTACAACTATTTTGGGTCACACTCTTTTAGCGTAGACAAAAGGTTTTTTGATGGATGTCTCACCAATTTCTTTTGATTTTAGTATTGGATATTACCATTTGTTTCCATTATGTCAATTTGTTGTGGAATTTGATGGGTTGTTGGTTGTATATTGGTTCTGTCCATGGTTTAACTCACTTACATCTTCAATGTTATACTTCTTGTTGGGTTTTATTTTATATCATGTGTATGGATTTTACACATCATTAAATGGTTCATAAGAATTTAAATTCATTTTGAGTTTTGGATAAATTCAAACAAAAACAGAGCTAACTAAGCTATGATATGTACAAAATATGATGAAAACTCATTTTGATGGACAAAAAAACATGATATTGCTTAGAATTTATATAGACTACTAAATGCTCATGATATTGACAAAAAAAACATTATCAGAAGGAATTTATCAAGAAAAAAATGGAGAAATGTAGTTGGTTTATTATTTTACATTTCATAAGTTGACCACTAAATAAATATGTAGATATTTCTTAGAATTTAAAGAAACTACTAAACGCTCATTTGATATTGGGATGGATAGCAAAGTATAAGGTAACACAAAACACTGAAGTGCACTTGCTGGCAAGAAAAATAAAAGTTGCGTATTTGGCAGACACTACATATAAAACATAATACAATGTAGAAAAATAGTAGAACTAGCAATGCTCCCTCAAAGAGATTCAAATTGGCAAATATGCATAGTAATTTCAATCGAGTTGATGAAAACCTCATAAGTCCAATGTGATATTTAAAAAGCATATATGCACAATATGTCCCACTTTTGCAATTTGACGTTACAACTTGATATAATATGATGTATCAAAACCTATTTGTTTAAAGATACCCATTCTAGAGGGTTGATCCCCGTGTGCTAGAGGGAGGACCATAAACTTTAAACTTTTTCTTCCTCCCCAATTGCATACATGTAATTAGAAGTGTATTTTTGTATAAATTTATGTCCAAACATTTTTAGTATCAAAACGACACCTCGAGTCTCGACCATTACTCTTGATCACCATATAGATGTCCATTGCATCTCAAATTTAAAGTTGGGGGTAAATGTGAGTTTTATGTTGTTGAAGTTTTAGTTAAAGTTTGAATCTGATACACACTCGGATGAAAACACAATAAAATTGATATTGCAATAGAATGATGAATAGTTTCCACTAATTCGAGAAGTTGGGACTCAGGTTGGCTCACGCTAAAATCATTGTTTATAAATCAGATGCCTTTTCCCTCACCCTTCACACCTACTTAACAAACTCTCAAAGCTAATATCCTGTTTTACCCTTTAGCGAGGGAATACTCATTCCCAAAAAGCCTTGCACCTCTTAACTAAACATTATTGAACTTACTACTAATATTACCTTTACTACTAGCATTCCTATCTAATAGCCACTTCCAGGGTATAACAAAATCATGTTTGTTTTAATCTAATATTTGGAGAATCATGTTTTCTGCTTTTCATATGTATGGTGTGCTACGTAGCTTAGACTTGGTTTTTGTTTTTAGAATTAGGTTTTTATTTTTAACTTGTAGACTTTGGTTTTTATTTTCAAATTGTTTGGTTTATATCCATATTGCACTCTTGAGTTCCTTGTCAATAAAATGTGATGTGCAAGAAAAATGGATTGTGCAGGGTAGGTCGCAGTAGGCCAAAATTGAGCTAGAATAAGTTAGTATTGAAGATATTTCAAGTGTTAAAGAGCCCAAGAGCATAATAAATGTCTTTCATGAAGCAAAGAATGCACTATTGTAGGTTAGTTGACAGTTAATTAGGTTAGTTGAACCTATGTTAGACATAGGCACAGAGCTTTAATTATACCCTTGTGTCTATGATATCAACAATGTCTATTGACCAAGGGGTTGTTTGTTTTTTTGAAAAATCCTCTTAATGGCTCTTAAGTCTGAATCGTTCATACATTTTTACATACCACCTCTTATTATTCATAACTAAAATAAGACTTCAGACTTTAAACCTCTTAAAAAACAAACGGCACCTAATAAATGAATAAAAAGAAGTTTTTACGAGATGAACAAGGTAAAACTAACTGTTACATATTTTGTACAATATGTTTATATTAAAATAATTACGCATTTTTTGTTGACATATTTTCAGGGGGTACGTTTCACGTAGGGGTGTTCGCGGTGCGGTTTGGGGCTAAACCACAAACCGCACCGCATGTGCAGTTTGAGCATTTTCCCAAACCGCACCGCATATACCTCAAACCGCACCGCGAAATGCGGTGCGGTGTGGTGCGGTTTATGCGGTTTGTCCCTATCGTACTTTATGCATACAATCCAAAAAATTATAAGTTTAAAATACATTAGAAAATAACGATTTAGTGACCGTAGTTCAAAAATTAAAGAGTTTGAATATATCCAACTCCAAAATGCATAATTAAAAATAGTCAAAGAAATAGTCTAAAAAAATAAATTGTTTCAATACGATAAACGGATAAAGTTACGTCTCCAACTTTTTCTTTCGTCTTCATCTTGACTCCCAATTGCCAATACCCAATTTTTTTCATTTGTTGGACCTTAAACTTTTAAGAAAGCTTATAAATACTTAAAGTTCATAATTAAAATTTAAAAACACAAGCCCAATTATATAAATATTAAATTAAATTATATAATATATATATATGTTTAAAATTAAAATTTTAAAAGTAATATAAAAGGTGCGGTGCGGTTTGAACCGCGGTTTGAAAACTCAAAACCGCAAACCACACCGCATAGTGCGGTTTGGTAAAAATGCAAACCGCAAACCACACCGCGAAAGTTCTAAACCGCGTTTTACGGTGCGGTTTGGTAAAAATGCAAACCGCAAACCACACCGCGAAAGTTCTAAACCGCGTTTTACGGTGCGGTTTGTGCGGTTTGGGTGAACACCCCTAGTTTCACGTATATTATCATATTCTAAATATACAGATTTGCATTAATACATGTGATTGAAATTACGTTTTGCTGAGTCATGACTTTCAAAAAATTTGGAGTATTGAATATGTGTGATTCATCCGCGTTGCATCGCGCGGGTACACAACTAGTATATATATATATATATTATAGAGTCAGGTTCAAATGAGAACGATACATATTTACAAAAACACGAGAACCAACAAAATCATATATGATTTTTTACATTAACGTGCAAAAAAAAACACGCGGACGATTTTGGCCGCCACTTCAGGTTTACGTGATTTTTTCATGCGTTAATGTAAAATCATATATGATTTTGTTGGTTCTCGTGTTCTTTTAAATAGGTATTGTTCTCGTTTGATTTTCTCTCTCTCTCTCTCTCTATATATATATATACATCTTAAAGTTGTACGCTTGAATTCTATAAAACTAAATAAATAGCCAACTAGTAAACACGCTCAAATACAATATAAACATTGAGACCTACTTATACGGTAGAATACTCCATAAATTTTAAAAAAAAAATCCAACAAGGAATTGCATGAACTTTTCATACTTGATTTTAAGTAAAGTTTTAGATACCGCTATATTGTATGGGTACTATACTAGTCATCTTTAAATGCACATGTAAACAACTAATGAGTTTAGTTCAGTTGAGTCAAAACATAAACCAGGAGTCAAGGACTTGTTGTTCAGAATCAAGAGTTATAGGGTACTATTTAGAAATTGATGTTGAGGTATAAGGGTGCTTTGTGTAACATTATCTTTTATATGTTCCCTAACGTTGCAAAAGATTTTTGCTAACCAGCGACGTTTATTTTTTCGTTCATGATAACCATCCCCCTTCTCTCTGATATAAAACCCTAGGACTCACTCTCATTCAATTTGATCAAATCTCCATTAAGGGGGTGTTTGGGATTGCTTATTTGAGTGACTTATTGAAATAAGATGCAAAATGTGATGTTCATCAGCAAAATTGTCATCAAAATCAAAAACAAAACAAAAATCAAAATCTCAAAAGACTTAGGGTTTTCGAACGGTACCTAAAGGCTCAAATCAAAATTGAGTGGGAGCATAACTTCAATATGGTGCAATTGAAAGATAGATAGAGGATCGAGTGATGTAGGTTCCTTTGTTTCGATCGATTTATTTGCCTTCATCAATTTGTGAATGGATGTCTTTCTTCTTCAAGGTCTACAATTGAAGCCATACCACTTCATATTGGGAGCCAACAAGTAGGGGAGAGAGGCCTCGTATGGTTCTCCATTTCAGGAAGAAAGCGTATGCAGAAAACCAAACAAGTATGGCTCTGAGATGTGAGACGTGAAATAAGAGGTTGAAGGAAAACATGGGTTGGTCGCAAACATGTACTTTAGGTATGGGCATGGCCTTATTTGAAAATCATTTGCATCAAAGACTTGTAAATTGTGCTTTATAAGATGTATTTAAGACTTTTAAGACTTTTATGTTTGAAAGTGTAGTACTTTAAGTTTTATAAGTTGTATTTAGTCTTTTTGGCTAAAATGCTTTATAAGGTAGTATAGATTAATATTTATTTTTTATAATATGAATGATAAAAAAAATTAAAAAATTAGGCAGCGAGTACCCAGTACTGGAACCGGAATCGGCGGTTCCGGGACCGGTTCCCAAATATAAAAAACGGTGTAACCGGTTCCTTCATTCCAAGAACCGTCGGTTCCGGCTCCGGGAATTTTGGGCAGGTGCCCGCTTTTGCTCACCCCTAACCACATATAAGTTATTTTGAGTGCTTAGATTAGGAAAAGAAAAAAGTGCTTATGACTTTTTGGGGAAACCAATAAAGAGTTTTTAATAAGTTTCTCATTCTGACTTATTTGAAAATTCTTATTAGCTAGGGGTGCTCATGAGTTGGGTTGGCCGGGTTAAAGACACTTTAACAACCCAACCCAATCGTTCCGGTTTGAAAAATCTCAACCCAACCCAACCCAACCCAATCAAAAGTGCAACCCAACCCAAACCGTGTGGGTTGGGTTGGGTTGGTCGAGTTGAAACATTTATTAATCATTTCATAAATTACATACATGCTGCCGCCTGCTGACATCTGCTGCCACCTTTCACCTAAACCGTGCAAATTGCAATAATTGGTTGAACAAAACAAGTATCAAACTAACAAGAATAAAAATACAAACCTGATTATTTTTTTTCTTATCAAAAGCTTAAAGAGTTCAAATTTACACCAAGTCACCAACGACATACAACTCAAATGGAATACAACTCCAATATTGTAACACCCATTTTTTCGCCTCGAGGAATGTTACGCAACCTAAAATAATTCTCTAAAATACTCCAAAATAACGACCTAATTAAAATTGTTTACAACGGAATACTTTAAAATAGTAAATACGTAACTTAAATGCTAACTCATCCCATACCGAGTTGGTTTACAGTATTTACTCGTAATAGATGCCTGAACATAAATATTAAACTTCAATAGACAAGTCAAGTCTCTATATGTGTCCTTTTTTCCCTTATACAACCTGAAACCTTCTGTCCCTGATTGCCTGTAGATCGGTTATCACTAGCTTTTGACTGAAAACTACACATTTTATACCACCATAACCAATCAATGGCTTATTTTCTCCAAAAGTTAACATAGTCAACCATGGTCAACCCGACTCTACCTAAAGTCAAACTCTAAAATCGGGTCTCTTAATGACTCAAATATTTCCATTTAATCTCGTCGTCAAAATACTTGTGGGTCAAACGAGGTAAAAGTCAACCATTGGTCAATGTGGTCAACCTCGACTAACATTAGTCAAACCCCCAAGTCTAAAACCCGATGACGTCCTAAAACGTCAAAAATCGTTTTATAATCTCATAAATCCATCTCTCCAAATTAAAAGCGTATAAATAAATATTTAACTTAAATTACGACCCTTTAATCTCATTATTAAACCATCAAAATAATTTAATAAATCCCTAAGAACCATGCTTAATAACGATTCTTAACGTCGATTGATTCTTTTAATGACTAGTGAAATCATCTATTCTGACTTAAAGTGTCTTAAAATTTATAAATCTTAAAACGACACCTTAAATGTGATTATTAAATTAATTTATTACAGAATAAATAGTTTAATACTTTAATCTCTCTTTTAACTGGGCTTTTGAAATAAATTAAAGATCCAAATAAAATAATTTGATATCTTGGCCCAAATTTAGTTATTATATGTATCAAGCTTAAATAATATAAATAAGTGGCCCAAAATAATTGTATATATATAAAGCCTAATATTTAACTAAAAAAAAAAAAGAACCCAAACTCAATATGATAAAAAGCGGCCCAATTAGAAAGAAAAAAAAAACATTGGCCCATATGCATCACCCAACGCCGGCCATATCGTGACTAACAGGTCGGCGATGCACCTGCATCCTAAAGGCACTGACAACTGCTTTTTCAACACCGCTCAACTTTATTTTTTGACCGTTTTCATCAATTCTTTTTGCAAAATCTTAGAAAACCATTTTATCTAACCATATGAACAAAAATCAATCAAAACCACCAATTATTGAGTCTCATTTCTTCATTCAAAGTTTTGGTTTACAACAAACTTGAAAATTTGTAAAAACTCAAAATCGGGCATCTTAAACTCAAATCTGAGACATAAGGCTACAAAGGTTCAATAGAGAACTTAAATACGAAGCTAACCATATAAAGAACTCGAAGTTTGGTTGAGTATTTTACCTCCAATCCTTGATAAACAGAGATTTCAAGTAGGGACTTTTGAGCTCCGATTTCTCCTTCAAAACTCAGTAATATTCCAAGTTTATTGAACGAAAATATTCATAGGATGGCCCTCTACATTTATCTCTAAAAATTTTGGCATATTAGTTGACTAAATAAGCTTCAAAAATCACCCGTCATTTTCGAATCTGAAAACTGCAGATTTTATATATTTACAAAACAGGTCCCTTTGGTTCGGACCTGTTGACATTTGACACCACCCTTTAACTTTCAAAAATGACATTCGCCCCCCTGACTTGAATACTTTGTCCAACTTTACACTTTTCACCCCCAATATGATATTTTCTTTCATTTTTAGCCCAATTGCATATAAACCCCTTTATTCATTTCTCATTTTTCATTAAATGGCATAATTGATCCCTTTTCATGTTTTTCTTCACATTTTTGTTCTAATAAAATAAAACACATTCTATTTTATTTCCCTATTTATTTATTTCCCCATTTTGGGGTGTCACAAATATCCAAATAGTTTAAAGTTTAAACTAATGAAATACAACCAACCATTTAAGGGACTAGACAACTAGTATGCAATTTCCATCAAATGAAATGCAACCAAAAAGTAGAAACTAACGAGACTCTTAATCAACAATGACCGTATTGGACGTCTTGATCTCCGATACTTTCGCTTTCTTGGTCTTGAGGTTTTTCATGTCATCTAAGATTCAAAACAAAAGCTAACAAAGTTATAAATAGATAAAATAGTAGAAGTACTATTATATAATTAATTTGTTAAACTTCTTTACCTTCTTATTCATAAGATGATGTTTCATCCAAATACTCTTTTGTTTGAATCCCTTGATGACCTACTCTCAACCAACTTGTGACCCAGTTTATACTAGCAATTAATCACACAACACAGATTAAGAACACAAGTTTATTAATCAAATCAAGATATTACATTTAGTCACAGATCTCACGTGTAATCACAAGTCTCACGTTCACTGTGTGTGTTCTTACCAAATCTCTTGAAGTCTAAATGTGCGTTCGTGTCTCTAGATTACAAAAGAACTACAACTATTTATACTAAGTCAACTTACGTTGACTTTACAACCAAACCCTCAAACTATACAACAATTACAACAAAGACCCTCACTTTTAATCTTGAATACAATATTAGTCTAACAATCTCCCCCTTTGGATTCAAGATTAAAAAAAATTGACAATAATCTTCAGATCTTCTTATCTTCAGAAAAATCTTCAGCTTTGAATCTTTTTAGCTTTGACATCTTGAAAACTTTGACAACTTCAATAAGCTTTGAAACTTTCAACAAACTTTGAAACTTTGACATTCTTCAACTTTGAAGTGAATCTCTTTCTTTGTCTTTTCAAACATCTTCAATCTCCCCTTTTGTTTACAACAATATCATATCTCTTTACAACAATCTTTGCTTTAGCTTTCAATCTGACTTTGAAAAACAACTTTCCTCCTTTCTTGATACAAACTTTAACCATCTGAACTTGAACTTTGATTTATCTCCCCCTTTTTAATGATTTGTAAGAATCAAAATCATTAAAACTTGTTCAAGGTCAGCTCGGTCTTTGGAACATCTCCCCCAAATAACCAATTGAGCACAGTCTTCATGATCTCCCCCTTTGGTAAATAATAATAATCTCCCCCAGATAGGAAAATTATCAATCTCCCCCAATGAATGAGATGAGAGAATCGTTCATCTGATCTGAATGAGCCGTCAATTCATGAATATATTTATCCGAATCTTTTCAAATTCAGACAAATTAGGAATTGTAACCCTGAATCAACAAATGAAACAGTTAGGAATGCCTGTCAGTAGCACAAAGCCACTGTGTACAACGAATGTACAATTTAAGGAGCTTGTGGTGATGTTCACTCCCTAGGACTTCCATCCAATCATCGAAAAACACAAGGTATTTTCTATGAATGTTCTGACAGAAAAACAAATTTTCTGTGTGCTCGTGCTTGTGTTATGAAAGAATTAGCGCAATGATTGTGTTTCATAAGGCTCAAAGTATGTAAAACCATTAAGACATCAATGATTATACATAGACTCAAATGTGCATGAGAAAGGGTCGAAGGTGAGGCAACTTTCCTTCTTTTTCAATATCAGTATCTTCCAAGTGAAGAACCAATAGATTATATGTTGCTTCCCCAGAAAATATGAAACATTCTTTTTTTAAGAAAAGAATGAGTAGCTGGCGGGGTGTTAGCAAGAGATGGCATGGGCTATGTGCCTTTTTCAATGTTATTCACGAAGAAATGTGAAATAACAGTTTATGCGGTTGCCCGACTCAGAAAGAAGTTTGATGCAGAGTCTGATATTCTTTTACTCTGTTCGCTCACCCTCTTTCTTTTTAAATATGTAAGCTCACATCTAACCAATCTCTCATTTTCATTTTACCTCTTCACACACCAACACTCAATCTTTTTACCCCTCTCCCCTCAATCACTCAGGGAATACTTCCTGGGTAGGAAACACTGGTTGTCGTGAATCCATGGAAGTTCTTTTAAGCAATCACATTGAATCCCATGTATTGTCCTAAAAACATGTATTGCCTCAATGATTTTCTGATGAGGTTGATGTAGTGACATTCTCAGAAGGTCCTGAAATATCTTCAGTTGTAATTGGAACCTTTGAATTTGATGCAAATATGTTTGATTTGTCAAAATGTGCACAAATATCCAAAAATGCATCAAAGAATAATAAATCTAACTCAGATGTTATATTATGTGAGTCAGAAAACTTAGGCTGTGACGATTCGGGTTCTATTCCGTCTTGAATAGAAGCCTTCTGTTTTAGCTTGAGTTCTGAACTGCAGTGTTCAGAAGTCAATGTGGATGATTCATCAAAAGACACACTCATGCTCTCCATGATAGTCTTGGTTCTTCTATTGTAGATCCGATAGGCTTTTGAAGTCAATGAATATCCGATAAAGTAGCCTTCGTCCGCCTTCTTGTCGAATTTACCAAGATTATCACGATCATTGAGGATATAACACCTACAACCAAAAACACGAATAAATTTAATATTCGGTTTTCTCTTATTTATAAGCTCATATGATGTCTTTTTATGTCTTTTTATCACAATGGTACGGTTTTGAGTGAAGCATGCAGTAGCTACGGCTTCAACCCACAGATACAATGAAAGACCAGAATAAGCTAACATCGTTCTTGCTGCCTCAACCAGAGTTCGATTTTTTCTTTCAACGACGCCGTTTTGTTGAGGAGTATAGGCAGCAGAAAAATTGTGAGAGATCCCGACTGATACGAGATAACTCTGAAGAGTAGAATTCTTAAATTCTGTGCCATTATCACTTCTCAAAGACTTTACTGGCAATTGGAGTCGAACTTGAGTTTTCTTGAGAAAAGCAATGATGAGCTCTGGTGCATCTGATTTGCTTCGCAGAAATTCCAACCATGTATATCTGGAGTACTCATCTATCATCACTAGAATATACTTCTTTCCATTGATTGACTGAGTTCTCATAGGGCCACAAAGGTCCATGTGAATTAGCTCGAGAGGTGATGAACAAGAGAATTATATCTTCTCTTTATGTGAACTTTGTTTCATTTTTCCCATCTCACAGGCAGGGCAAAGTGAATTCTTCTCAAACCTCAATTCTGGAAGACTTTTGACTATTCCATGTCTCGCCAATTGATTTATTGCTTGAAAATTCTGATGAGACAAGCGTCGATGCCAAATCCAAATTTCAGCTTTTGAAGCTTTAGCAATTAGACAGACATGTATAGTTGCAGAAAGTGATGGAAAATGCACTGCATATAAATTTCCATGTCGCTCAACTTTGATAATCTCACAACCATCCTTATCTTCAATAAAACAGCTATCTACAGTGAACCGAACTTGAAATTTACTGTCGCAGAATTGACTAGTACTGAAAAGATTATGATCAAGACCATCTACGAACAATACTTTCTTGATTGTTACGGTGCCGTTTGTAAATGAACCGTGTCCTCTAATGAAACCGGTAAGCTCAGAATTTGCAAAACTCACTGTTCCTGCAGGTTCCTCAACATAGTTATGTAGAAGATGCTTAAATCCAGTCATGTGGCGCGAGCATCCTGAATCTATATACCACGGATTTGAGGCCTGCAAAAGAACAAATCACTTCTTCTGAGGTACCCATATCCAGATGGGTCCTTTTTTGTTAGCTTTTTGCAATTTATCTAAATCATCAACCTTAGCCTTAATACGCCATTCATATTGAGGCTTAGGTATCCATTTCCATATCATTTTTACATTAAGCTCATGAAACTTTTGTCTTCTAGAAAAATGATCATTCATAGCATGAAAGACTTTGACCTGTTGTGTTGAAGATTTTGAAACATGTTTAACACGAGATGCTTTTCTAGCAACTTTAGTTTTAGGAGGAATGATGTGAGTTATAAATGAATTGTCATGACAGTGTTTGCAAATAAAATTCTTACGAACAAATGTCAAAAGTTTTGATTTATCCATTGAAGTACAATCAGTCATACATCTTTGACATTTGCGAACGTTCGAATTTGTACATGTCAAACTAACACTATCACTGATAGTACATTTATTGTCAACAACTTTATTTTCACTATCTTTCTGCACCCATTCTCCTTTAACTGTTTGCTTTTTCACATCTGAAACAGGAAACGAAATCTTGTCAGTTTTCTTCTTAGAAGATGATTTTAGCTTTGAAGTACTAGAAGCTTCTCCTTTTTCAAAAATACTAGAAGGATATTCAGGAGTAGTCGTGTAAACTGTCAGGATCGAATTCTCAACAAGAATTAATTCTCAGAAACAATATCAAAGAAGTTTGCGGAATAACACTTTGATATTTAATCAAACAGAAAATCAAAACAGAATATAATCAACAAACTGTAAACTTGTATTGAATGCTTTGAAGTTACAAGATTACACACTCAACCTCAATATTGATGAACAGGCTCACCAATACGAATTCTACTTCTCTAGAATTAGGATCTATGCCTTGAGGTTGATTTTCTCTCTAAAAGAATGAAAAACAAAAGTTATCTCTAACTATTCTAAACAATACTATATATATACTGAAGATAAAAGCTAATTACAATTAATAAAATATCTTCAGAATATCTTCCATCATTATCTCCAAGCTTTTCATAAATATCTTCAGTTTATCCAACTGTCATCATTTCCATACAGATCTCCATCTTATAAGCAGTATTAATCATAAGCAGCATTAATACTCTGAGCAGTATTAACTCTAGCAGTACTAACCATGCTCAGCAACATTAATCTCTTCAAGCAGTACTAACTTTGAACTAGCAGTACTAATATTGTTGAGCAACATTAATCATCAACTAGCAGCATTAATAACAGAAGTACTAACTAGAAGTATTAACAACTAGAAGTATTAACTGTTTTCTTCTAGCAGCATTAACTAGAAGCATTAATAACAGAAGTACTAACTAGAAGTATTAACAACTAGAAGTATTAACTGTTTTCTTCTAGCAGCATTAACTACAACTAGCAACATTAACCACAGAAGTAGTAACCATGTTGAATATTAACTTCAGAAGTATTAACCATGTTGAATATTAACTTCAGAAGTATTAACCATGTTGAACTAGAAGTATTAACCATGTTGAACTAGAAGTAGTAACCATCCTTGGCATATTTCAGACCCAACATAAACAACAGAGGTTTTAAAAGTAACGGTCTCAAACTCCGGGTTAGAATGAATATTCCAGTTCTAAGACTCAAACATCTTTTTCTCTTTTAAATTTTGTTTAAACAAATCATCTTTCAACGCATTTAACTCTTTTGACAGTTCTTTGTTTTCTTCAGAGGACTTGTCAAGTTTGAATTTGAGATCATTCTTCTCATCTTCCAACTCTTCAATCATCTTTTGAAGATCTGTGATTTGTTTCTCAAATTTAGATGTTTGATTCAGCTCAGAGTTTGATTCCAACTTATCTATAATAGGTACAGGGTATAAAGCATTCATCATATCTGTAAAAATCTCCTCAGTCATATTCTTTGAAAAATCAGATTTAATGCTTTGATTCGTGATATTTTCATACTCATCAGTCTTAGTCTCTTTTAGTGATTCAGAAGTGACTGATTCAGATATTGGGGTCAGATTCTCATCATCAGTTTATGAGTCAGACTCATCATACTGACACTGAGTTTCATGAATATCTGTCTCAACGTTGGTTGATTCTGTTGGTGAACAAGTAGAAAACAGAGATTGAAATTCAACAAATTCAGGTTTTCTAGTTTTGTAACTCTTGTTCAATTCTTTATATGAAAAACCAACATATTTAAAACTTGATACCGAATCAGCACAACTTGATGTATCATCATCAATCACCTCTTTACCTTTTAAAGAAATGTTAGACATAAGAGTTTCTCCTTTAATGAAAGCAATAAAATTATCACGAATATCCGGGTTTTTCTTAGGAGTTGAGCCCAGTTTATCAAAGTTATACAAATTTTCTGGCGCTCTTTTCAAAACATCGTTTTCCTCAAAACCTAAACCCGTTTTAGCATTGTAGAAACGAACATCTTGGAGTTTATTTGTTAAAATATTCAATGTCTGCTCAGTCTGTCCTCTTTTCAGATTCAAATCCTCCAGTTGCTTAATTTTGCAATAAGCCTCATTGCGTTCCTGAAAACAAGCTTCAAATTTGATCTTAGAATCACCTTTTTCAGCATTTAAAACAAGATCTCTTTCAAGCTCAGTTATCTTTGATTTTAAAACATCTTTGTCCTTTTTCAAAACATCTTTTTCCGATTCTTTCTCCTCAACAACAACTTTCAATAATGCATTTTCATCACGAAAATTCATCATTGTTTGTCTTTCAGTACTAAGTTTGACTTTCAAAGTTTCAAACTCTTTTTCCATAAAATTGATCTGATCTAGTAAAGATTGAACAAGTTCAGAGTTAGAGAGAGTACTTACTTCAGAATCACACTCGGAATGATCAGAAGATGTTTCAGCATCATTATCAACTTTGGCCATCATACACACCTGAGTAAAGTGTGCTGTTTCATCATCAGAACTCTGGAAGAACCACTTTTCCTCCTTGGCCATCAATTCTTTCTCATTTTCAACCTTCTTGGCTATCAGTGATTTCTTAGCATAGTACTCCGAGTTCTTTATGCGCTTGAACTAGCATTCCTTAGAGAAATGGCCAGGTTTTCCACAATTATAGCACCTGCCATACTTTGGCTCAGTTTCTTCTTTCTTTCCATCTCTCTTCTCCTATCTTTTCTCTTCTTTCTTCTCATCTATTTTCTCATCTTTCTTTCCAAACTTCTTCTCGAACCTCAGCTTGTACTTGTCTTTCTTGTATCTGATTGTCCTTGTAAACTTCAAGTTCTTAATCAAACAATCAAACAATAGATAAACAAAGCTGATTTTGATTTAATCCAAACAATTACAAATCTCTTGATTTGAATATCTCTCTCTAAGCTCTCTCTCTCTCTCTAGAGTTGGCGGCTGATAATTTCTATTCTTGGCACACCTTACACACACACAACCCTAGCACACTAATAACCATATACCTATTTAGGGAAAAACAAAAATACATAAAAATAACTTTGACTATTTATTACAAATTGACCTAGACTTTAATTGAGAATTGACTTTGTTAAGTCAGATTTTATAGTAATCATTGTATTTATAGACTTGTGCTAATATTGTGTACTTAGAGCTTTTATATCTTGTATTGGCCAAGGGTATTTAAGTCCCTTCTGGCCTTTGTGTTGTGTAACACTTTAGCGCATATTGAGAAATTCACATACTTTACGTCTCTCTTTACTTTCTCTCTCTAAGATTAGATCGATCTTGGATTAACAATTGGTATCAGAGCCGAATCTAAATATGAGAGAATTGAGAGTTTCATCTTTTCAATCTGAATTGTTATCAATTCAGAGAATTTGATCGATTTTCTTGATCTCGATCAAGAAAATATCATTTTCTGAAGTTTTTACAATTTTTTATTGAATTCTGATCGAATTTTCTTGCAAGTTGGTTCGTTGGATCCAGTTTCAATAGTAGAACATATTTGATTCACATCGGTTCGCAAGAAATTCAGTTTTTGGAGATCAATTTGAGGATTTTTGTGTATTTTGGACCGTTATGAGAAAGAGTTCTGTTCGTCCTTTAATTCAAGATTTTGTGAAAGTTTATTCAAATTGCTCAAAATTGGGTGTTAATTGTGGTTAGAAAACTGTTTTCGATTATATCTGTGTGAGCAAATTTCATCGGATTCGATTCTGTAGTTGATTTAGAAGTTTTTCTTGGTTTGCTTGAGTTTGCGCCAGATCTTGTTTTTGCGCTAGTTCATCTACTTCTGCGCTAGATTCTTCAAGGTTTTCGCCATCATCATTCTGTTAATCAAGGGTTCAGTTTCTGGAGTAAAAGTCATATTCTCGCCATCTTTAGTAGCGCAAATCTCAACTTTGCGCCGGGTTCTTTTTGAGTTTTTCACCAAGTTCAGAATATCGACATCAGTTCTTTGCGCTATCTTCTCATCGTGCAAATCAAGTTTTGCGCCACCTTCTTCTCGCGCAAAACAAGTTTGTGCCAGTTACTGTTAGCGCAAATCACCTGTTTGCGCCAGCCTCTCTCTGTTTCCAGACTTGGCATTTTTCTAAGTTTTTCTGACTTAATGGATATGTCAAAATTTTCTTTTCAAGCTCAGTTTTACAAGAACGATATTATGATGTCGTTGGGATCGGATACTCGTCCTCCGTTTTTGATCAATGAGAATGAGTTCACTCAATGGCAAGATCGGTTCATTAACTTCATCGAGCGTCAAGCAAAAGGAGAAAACATGATGAAGTCACTCATTGAAGGACCATTCGTCAAGCCTAAGAACGATATTCCCGCCACTGCCGAAGAACTTTCGCGAGAGCGAGCAGATCGCGAAGCAAAGTCTAACTTGATGCTAGCATTGCCTAATTCCATCTACAATCGAATTGATTGTTTCAAGCACAATCCGATGATGATATGGACCCAATTAGAAAAGATCATGCTTGGGTCAACAGTTTCAACACAACTCCAACAAACGCGCTACATGAACAATTTTGAGGAGTTCAAAGCAAAGGATGGTGAGTCTTTGAAGAGTGTCTTTGACAGGTTCTCGGTAGTGCTAAACGACCTGCAAAAGATAAAAGTGCAAAAGACTGAGTTAGAGACTAATCTGAAGTTCCTCAATGCTCTTCAACCGGAATGGAACAAATCATGTCACCGATTAAGGGGAAATATACAAATAACCTGTTTAATCACAATTCTGTAATTTAACGGATAAATAAACAACAACCAACTAATCTAATTTCTACATCTAGAAAAGAGATTACAAAAGGGGTGTCATCTATAAACCCAAATCTTCCAAAAATAGTTCAAGTTCCAAAATCCCCAAGCTCTTGCCCAAAGCATCTAAACTTGCCTAGGATCCGCGCAGCTAACACCTGAGATACACATCGACACCAAACAAGTGTTAGGCCAAAAAGCCTAGTGAGTTGAACAATAATAAGCATGCATGAACAGTTACAATTCTTATCAGCAGTTAAGCAGTGTTCAATATATGTGGAGTCATTAGGGGAGACCCAAAGCACCAATCAAGTCCCACCCAAGAGTCGATATACCTTGATGCCCTTAACAAGGAACACCCGAAAGGCCCGGCACACCCGAAGACTATCGCTAAGAAAATTCTACGAATGGCGGAGGTCTAGGCACATACCATCACAGTGGCGCCCAAGACTACATCCTTCTAGTGTACTGACTTGGTTCGTCCACATAACGCATATAGGAGGTCCTTTAGGTGTATTTCAACCCTACATATTTCAATACCAACTACGGGTACAATATTACCATCCTAACCTCATGAAGTACACAAAAGACCCAAATGGCAAGTATATTCATCATGTATATTAATATGTCACCAAGGTGATATTCCAACTAAAACCATCATAACACACATATATGCATACATTTAACATATCAAGGTACCCATATTATATATCCATGAGAAAAGACCCAAATAATGGTACCCATAACATAAAACATAGCATATCACCAATATCCATATTTCCAACTATTTTCGTCAAGAAATCCCAAATACTTGAACACATAGAGAATGAAATAACAAATAGAATATTATAATGTGTATCTAGTTTTAACAAAGGTTTAGTAAACTCACAATCTAGGTTTTTGACCAAAACCTAGAAAAGATGGAAACCCTAGATGATGATAGGTGAAGTTTGGTTGAGAAGAGAAGATCTTGGGTAGAATGCTTCAATGAATGACCTTGGATGGTGGTTTAATGCACCATAAATGACCTCAACTACCAACCCTAAAGTGTTGAAGAGGAGGGAACTTGGCTGCTCAAAAATCGCCCCAAGGAGTGCTCTCCCGTTTTTAGAAGTTAAAATGGTAAAATGGGAACAAATTTCGGTATTAATCAGCAGGTACCTCAACACGGGCGACTATGCCCCTGCGACATTGCCCAAGGGCATAGTCGCGGGCAATGTCTCCGAGTGAGTGACCCTCACGGTACACTCTGGGAGACTATGCCCTGCGACTTTGCCCATGGGCATTGTCGCGGGCAATGTCGCCAACAACCAGAAAGGTCTGAAAATTCAACCGAATAACGATTCTTAGCGCGAGGTTTAAACGGTAATTACGAATATACAATTCATATAACATGATGGTATTTTTAATAGTGAACATGTGCACATAACGGGTCTCATAATCTCAGATAAACACAATAAATGAATTTAAGGGAACGATTACTTACCTTATAATTTTTCGGGTGTTACAATCCTCCCCACCTAAATAGGATTTCGTCCCGAAATCTCATCCTATAGTAAACAAGTGAGGATAACGCTTCTTCATATCATTCTCGGATTCCCAAGTAATGTTAGCACCCCGATGGTGCTTCCATTGAACTTTTACCATTACCACATCTTTATGCCGCAATTTCTTCACCTTTGATTCTAAAATCGCCTCCGGTTCTTCCACGCAACGATTCCCATTGTCTACCCGAATCTCCGTCAATGGAATCACGCTTTCCTTCTCGGCTAGACACTTCCGAAGATAACACACGTGGAACGTAGGATGTATCCCATCCATTTCCGGCGATAAATTCAACCGATAGGCTTGTAAACCAATCTTCTCCAAAATAACGAATGGTCCAAGGAAACGAGGACTAAGCTTCCCACGCTTCCCGAAACGTATGATCCCCTTCCACGGAGACACCTTCAACATGACCCGGTCACCCACTTGAAACTCAACTGGTCTTCTATTCTTGTCCGCATAGCTCTTTTGTCGTTCTTGCGCCACCTTTAGTTTTTCTCGAATTTCTTTCACCTTGTCCGCCGTCTCTTGCTCTATTTCTGGCCCGACGAATTGCTTTTCACCCGCTTCTAGCCAACAAACTGGGGTTCTACACTTCCGTCCATACAAAGCCTCGAACGGTGCCATTCCGATACTAGAATGGTAACTGTTGTTGTACGCGAACTCTACCAAAGGTAGGTGTGAGTCCCAACTTCCCCCGAACTCTATTACACCCGATCTCAACATATCTTCTAGCGTCTGGATCGTCCTCTCGCTTTATCCATCCGTTTGAGGATGATAAGCCGTGCTCAGATTCAATCTAGTGCCCAACTCCTTTTGCAAGCTAGTCCAAAAATTCGAAGTGAAACGACTATCCCGATCCGATACTACCAATTGCGGAACTCCGTGCCTTGACACCACCTCGTCGATGTACAGTTTAGCCAATTTCTCCATCGGCAAGGACTCCCGCATCGCAAGAAAGTGCGCGCTCTTGGTCAACCGATCCACGATCACCCAAATTGTATCGTGACCACGTAAGGTCTTTGGTAGCTTCGTCACAAAATCCATGGTGATATTGTCCCACTTCCAGTCGGGAATGGACAACGGTTGCAAACTTCCATACGGTCTTTGATGCTTCGCTTTGACTTGAAGGCACGTGACACACCTCTCCACGTAGTTAGCCACATCCAGCTTTGTGTGCCCAGATTCTAGTTCCTAAATGCAATTAATCAAAACAAACACAAACAAGAATCAATTACATGTTTGATTTCACTTTCAAATTCAACGATTACACGTTTCTCTCTCTAGAACACTCTTTCTCTCTCTACAGATTTCTCTCTCTCTCTCAGATATGAACTTCTTAACTTGTTCACCAACTTGTTACATCTAAAAACCGAAATACAAGGTATTTATACCTACAACTAAAATACAAAGAAACTAAAAATACAAAAACAAATACAATACACTTTGACTTTTATTACAAAAGACTTTGACTTTCACATGAGAGTTGACTTTCTCAGCATTGACTTCTTGAACTTTGACCTTCAGTATTCTTGATCTTGTATCCAACAGATTTATGCTCTAACAATCTCCCCCTTTGGATTCAAGATCACTGTTGAAAGATCTAGCAATACAATCTTCACTTTAAGCTCTGTCAGAACAATCTCCCCTTTTCTTTAACGGTATTCTTTCCAAAACTGTCTTCAAACGATTAACAATCTCCCCAAAACTTTCACAAAACACTTTCAGACTTTGGAAAGAAAATATCTTCAGATTCAGCTCAAATTGCTTCAGCAAATAATCTCCAAAGAAAATTTCAGTGAAATCTACACATCTTTAGAAAAACTTTGATATTCTTCAAATCTTTACTTTGAATCTTCTGACTTGGACATTTCTTTAAAACATCTCTCAAAACTTTATCATTTCTTGATACCATCTCCCCCTTTTTGATGATTTGAGCATTGATATCATCAAAACTTTTCTTTCAAGAAATGTCTTTGACCATTCTGATCTGTTAAACTGAGCCTCTGATTCTGTGATCCATAACCAAGTATTCATCTAGATCTTTGCAAATCCAGACAAAATAAGAACATTTAACTCCTGAATCAACAAATGAATCAGTTAGAATGCCTGTCAGTAACACGAAGTCACTGTGTGTAACGAATACACAATATAAAGGAGCTTTTTGATGTTCACTCCCCCAGGGCTTCCATCCAATCATCGAAATACCACAAAGGCAATTTCTATGAATGTTATGACAAAGAAACAAATTCTTTGTGTGTTCGTGCACGTGTAGAAAGAATTAAGCACGGAAAATTACTTTTTAAGGCTCAACATAGTGTAAACCACTGAGACAACAGTAGATAAACACAGACTCAATGTGCATGATTGAAGTGCGAAGGTGGGGCAGACTTCCTTCTTTTTCAATATCCAGATTTTTCAAATGAAAACCAGATAGATAATGTGCCGCATCCCCAAAAAAATATGAAACATTTTCTTTTTGAGAAGAAAATGAGTAGTTGGTGGGGTTTAGGCAAGAGTTGGCATGGGCTAGTTGCCTGTTTCAATAACGTTCACCAAAGAATTGTGAAACACTAGTAATGTGGCTGCCCGACTCAGAAAGTAGTTGGTGCATAGTTTGTTATTCTTTTACTCTGATCTCACACCCTCTTTCTTTTAATCATTAAGCTCACTACTAACCAAACTCTCTTTTCCATTTTACCTCATCACACCCACACTCATTTCTTTCAGACTCCTCACACTCAATCTCTATGGATTAACTTCTTAGGTAGAAATCACTGGTTAACGTGATTTCATAGTAGTTCATGTAAGCCCTAGCACAAAGAACCCATACAATCCTATGAAAGCATAATGTTGCTCAAATGGTTTAACTTTATTGGTTAAAGCTCATATACAAATGTCAGATGAATGTATTCTCAGATGATATAATCATGAAAATATGAGCATTTTTAAACATTGAAATATTTTCAAACAAGTATATTGAAGGAATAGGAATGAATGCAAAAGACTTGTTTGAAAATATGACATTGTATGAAAATGATCAGAAATGAATGATAAATCAATTAAGGCTTATGGTCAAGAATAATGGATATATGTCTATACGAAACAAAATATAGACATTCTTGAAAAACCGTTTCATAAATGAATTAACGCTCAAATTTCTTTGAAGTACAAACGGGGTGTCTTACCATCGAAAAAGTATGTTTCAATATGAGACATGGTAAGAACAATTTGAACAAAAAATCAAACCGATGTGTGTGAATACTTGAAAGTATATGAAAAGACAATACGCAAGTATTTATCTTTGGAAACACACAGTTTGTTAAACATTGAAGCTCAAGAATAAAAATGAAAACATTTAAAAAACACACTTCCAATTCATGAGATCTATATAAGAATCGGGAAGTGGTTTGAACATTTACGAACATGTTTTCTATATCTGAAAGTTGTCCTTCTTTCAGATACATTTGAGATTAAGATAAGAAATTTACCATTTCGCGCAATCTTAAGTCTCATGAAGTCAAGCTGAAGTCATAAAAAATATGATCTTGATAGCTTCCTCTCATCCTGCACAAGTCTCAAAGTCTAGTCAAAACAAATTTTATTCACAAAATTTATTGAAACATAAAAGACTTTAAAGCAGTAAAAAAATTTAAAGTACGAGTTCTGATCTGAAATAATCAGAAATCATCACCTTTACTCCCCCTGAAATTATGCATCTAAAATATGTCAGTGAAAAAGACACATGATAGAGATCTACAATTCTTATTTTGAATTGTAGTTCATCATATCTATCGAATGCATAAATTTCAGAAAAGTATGTACTCCCCCTTGAAGGTTGATATCCTCATTGGAGTATCTGAGTACAATCTCTTATCAGCCCGGGAGTAGCATCTCTTTTTCATCATTGAAGTACGAGTCTTAAACTGTTATGTTTAGAAGTCAAACTCCGTTGAAGTACGGGTCCTAAGCTGATTTACTTAGAAGCCTTGATTCTCTTACTCCCCCTTGACTGTAGGTGTCTGCAACACAGATTCACTTTTCGGCTTTGGTACCCACTGTATTTGGGTCCATAATTGTTAGTTGCAGTTCTTATGGGAGTAATCGAGTAAGAACCATACCAGTAATGATCACTAGCTTTATGAACAAAATCATAAGTACGACAATAAGAACAATAATATTTCTTACTTGACAACCTGATTAACTGATCTCTCGAGTAGACATGATCAGGTTTACCTTTTCGCACATTGTTCTTCTTGACTTTAGTCTCATGTACACATATCTTCTTTCCTTTCTTATCTTCCTTCTTCTCATCATTTATATTAATTATAATCAATAAGGGTCATAAAGGAATCAATGGGGGAGACCCATCACACCAAAGAGTTTCACCTCAAGTCAATGTACCTTGATGTTCACTCTCATGAGCAACATCCCGAAGGCCCGACACACTTGAAGACTACCTCCCAGGCATTACTCCAAATGGCGGAGGTCTAGGTGCATACCATCATGGTGGCACCCTAAGACTACATCCTCCTAGCACTTACTCATGGTTCATCCAATATAAATGCAACATCCATCTCTATACATATTCCATGTCAACAAGATACATGTATAAGACCTCACATAGTTTCAATCCCATTTTAGGTCCAAAACTCTAAAACATGTAACTTCAACAATGATATTCACAAATCCCATGATATTACACAATCATGACCAAATAATGTCAATAATAATCCCATCAAAGTCCACATGATGAACAATAGCCAAAATCCCCAATAATCTCAAAAGTAACAGTTAGGTCAAACTTATCAGGTGATCAGATTTATACATGCATATGAAGTAATAACAAGTAAACACACACGACATGTATCTCATTTGAAAATGGTTAGTAGAAACTCACTATCTAAGGTTTTTAGATGAAACCCTAGAAACTCACTTTGACTTTTATTACAAAAGACTTTGACTTTCACATAAGAGTTGACTTTCTCAGCATTGACTTCTTGAACTTTGACCTTCAGTATTCTTGATCTTGTGTCCAACAGATTTATGCTCTAACAATCTCCCCCTTTGGATTCAAGATCACTGTTGAAAGATCTAGCAATACAGTCTTCACTTTAAGCTCTGTCAGAACAATCTCCCCTTTTCTTTGACGGTATTCTTTCCAAAACTGTCTTCAAACGATTAACAATCTCCCCAAAACTTTCACAAAACACTTTCAGACTTTGGAAAGAAAATATCTTCAGATTCAGCTCAAATTGCTTCAGCAAATAATCTCCAAAGAAAATTTCAGTGAAATCCACACATCTTTAGAAAAACTTTGATATTCTTCAAATCTTTACTTTGAATCTTTTGACTTGGACATTTCTTTAAAACATCTCTCAAAACTTTATCATTTCTTGATACCATCTCCCCCTTTTTGATGATTTGAGCATTGATATCATCAAAACTTTTCTTTCAAGAAATGTCTTTGACCATTCTGATCTGTCAAACTGAGCCTCTGATTCTGTGATCCATAACCAAGTATTCATCTAGATCTTTGCAAATCCAGACAAAATAAGAACATTTAACTCCTGAATCAACAAATGAATCAGTTAGAATGCCTGTCAGGAAGACGAAGTCACTGTATGTAACGAATACACAATATAAACGAGCTTTTTGATGTTCACTCCCCCAGGGCTTCCATCCAATCATCGAAATACCACAAAGGCAATTTCTATGAATGTTATGACAAAGAAACAAATTCTTTGTGTGTTCGTGCATGTGTAGAAAGAATTAAGCATGAATAATTGCTTTTTAAGGCTCAACATAGTGTAAACCACTGAGATAACAGTAGTATAAACACAGACTCAATGTGCATGATTGAAGTGCGAAGGTGGGGCAGACTTCCTTCTTTTTCAATATCCAGATTTTCCAAATGAAAACCAGATAGATTATATGCCGCGTCCCCTTGAAAATGTGAAACATTTTCTTTTTGAGAAGAAAATGAGTGGTTGGTGGGGTTTAGTCAAGAGTTGGCATGGGTTAGTTGCCTGTTTCAATAACATTCACCAAAGAATTGTGAAACGATAGTAATGTGGCTGCCCGGCTCAGAAAGTAGTTGGTGCAGAGTTTAATATTCTTTTACTCTGTTCTCACACCCTCTTTCTTTTGATCATTAAGCTCACTACTAACCAAACTCTCTTTTCCATTTTACCTCATCACACCCACACTCATTTCTTTATAGACTCCTCACACTCAATCACTAAGGATTAACTTCTTAGGTAGAAATCACTGGTTAACGTGATTTCATAGAAGTTTAGTTAATTCCTAGCACAAAGAACCCATATAATCCTATGAAAACATATGTTGCTCAGATGATTGAACTTTATTAGTTAAAGCTCATATACAAATGTCAGACGAATGTATGCTCATAAAATATAATCATGAAGATTTGAGCATTTTTAGACATTGAAGTATTTTCAAACAAGTATACTGAATGAATGAACATGAATGCAAAAGACTTGTTTGAAAATCTGACATTGTATGAAAATGATCAGAAATGAAATGATATAGCAATTAAGGCTTATGGTCAAAAATAACGGATATTGTCTATACGAAACAAAAATATAGACATTCTCGAAATGACGTTTCAAAATTCTTTAAAGTACAAGCAGGGTGTCTTACCATCGAAAAATTGTTTTAATTTAGAGACATGGTAAGAACAATTTGATCAAAAATTAAACCGATGTGTGTGAATACTTGAAAGTATGTAGAAAAGACAATACGTAAGTATTTATCTTTGGAAACACACGGTTTATTTATCAATTAAGCACAAAAATAAAATGAAAACATTTAAAATCACACTTCCAAATTATAAAATCTGTTTAAAAATCAGGAAGTGGTTTGAACATTTAAGAACATGTTTTCTATATCTGAAAGTTGTCCTTCTTTCAGATACATTTGAGATTAAGATAAGAAATTTACCGTTTTGCTCAATCTTAATTCTCATGAAGTCATGCTTAAGTCAAAATGATATGATCGTGTCATCCTCTCTCATCCTGCATAAGTCTCAAAGTCTAGTCAAAGCAACTTTTATTCACAAAATTTATTCAAATGTAAAAGACATAAAGCAATAAAATGATTAAAGTACGAGTTCTGATCTTAAGCAATCAGAAATCATAGTCTTACTCCTTTTGATATTATATGCTCCCCCTAAAATCATGCATCACAAAAATTTGTCAGTTAAGCAAAATGCAGAAATTAGTTATGCTCCCCCTCAAATGTATGTAAATCATCTAAAATTCTTCTCTTACTCCCCCTGAGACCATGGGCAAACAATTAAAGTGCAAATATCCTTCAGACATAAAGATAAAGAAAATGATGAAAAATAACAATACGTAACTTTATTAGATAACAACCGATTATGTCTTAAGATTTAACATACCAAGCTTAGAGACAAGAAAATTAAATCTCTTTTCATCTAATGGTTTGGTAAATAAATCTGCAAGCTGATAATCTGTTTTTACAAAATAAAGTTCAATTGTTCCTTTTTCGACATTATCTTTTATAAAATGATACCTGACGTTAATATATTGGAATTTTATCAAACTTCAATCCATAGCCTCTCAGCTGTGTTCGCATCCACAAAACTCGAGAGCAGCAACTGGCAGCAGCTACGTACTCTGCTTCAGCAGTTGATGTGGAAACGCATAATTGTTTCTTTGATGCCCAGCTAACGAGCTTGTCTCCAAGAAATTGAATGTGACCTGAAGTGCTCTTTCTGTCCAACATGCAACCTGCATGATCTGCATCTGAATAGGCAGTCAGTTGAAAAAACCAATATCCTTAGGATACCACAGACCAAGATCTGCAGTCCCCTTTAGATACCTAAAAATCCTTTTGACAGCAGCCAAATGGGATTCTTTAGGAGCAGCCTGATATCTAGAACATAAGCATGTTGAAAACATAATATATGGTCTACTAGATGTAAGATACATTAACGATCCTATCATACGTCTATAAGTTCTAACATCAACACATTTACCCGAAGGATCACTGCTAATCTTAGTACCTGGTGCCATCGGGGTTCCAATTGGTTTACAATTTTCCATATTGAATTTCCGAAGAATATCCAAAATGTACTTAGATTGGTTAATGAAAATCCCCATTGAAAACTGTTTAACTTGTAATCCGAGAAAGAAATTCATCTCTCCCATCATACTCTTTTGAAAACGTGACTCCATGAGGTTAGAAAAGTTTTTGCAAAATTTTGGATTTGTAGAACCAAATATTATATCATCAACATAAATTTGAATAAGAATAATATCAGCTTTTTCCTTTTTGATGAATAAAGTGGTATCAACCTTACCTTTAGAAAAACCGGATTTGACCAAGAATTTAGATAAAACGTCATACCATGCTCGAGGGGCTTGTTTTAAACCGTACAGAGCTTTGTCCAAGATGTAGACGTGATCTGGCTTCTCTGCATTGACAAACCCTTCTGGTTGAGACACGTACACTTCCTCTTTAAGAATGCCATTCAGAAAGGCTGTTTTCACATCCATCTGAAAGACTGTGAAATTCTTATGAGTTGCGTAGGCTAGAAACATGCGGATTACTTCTATGCGTGCTACTGGAACAAACGTCTCATCGTAGTCTATGCCTTCCTCTTGTCGGTAACCTTTTGCAACAAGTCTATCTTTGTTCCTTATGACGATTCCATCTTCATCCTTTTTATTCTTGAATACCCATTTAGTTCCTATCACAGTTTTACCTTCTAGGTTTGGAACTAATCTCCAAACCTTTAGGGCTTCAAACTGATTGATCTCTTCTTGCATGGCAGATACCCAATCCGAATCAGCAAGAGCCTCTGATACTCGTGTGGGCTCTATCTTACTGAGGAATGAGTCATGCATACATTGATTAAGAGTTGTTGATCTAGTTTGTACAGGCTTGTTAAGATCTCCAATTACTTGATGTAAAGGATGCTCTTTGGTCCAGCGATGCTCATAAGGGAGTGGAGTAGATACTGATTGAACATGATCATCATCTTGAAATCCACTATCAGACTCTTTAGTTTGAATAATAGGAAGGGGGTTTGCAGTTGAAGTTTCAGGTGCAGAAGTATCAGTTGGAACAGCAGAATCTGGCTGTTGAGTAGACAATGTATGACACCCAACTGAAACAGTTACTTCTGGCTCAGCAGTTTCTTGTATATCTTCAACTATAGGAGTAGTTGTAGGAATGTGAGCTTCTCACTGAACGGGGGATTCTTGTTCAGTTATTACTTCTGAAGTGATTGGATGATTGCAACTTGTGTCTTTAGACCTGTCAGTCACAGTAGATTTAGATACATTAGAACCTAGAAACTCATCATAAAAGAATTCAAATAACAAATCTAAATCAGATAAATGTGAAACTGAAGTAGAAGCGTTATCCGAATTTTTCTCTGTAGAAACAGGTTCTGGACTGATCTGTCCAGAAGCTAATACTCCAGTGATAACGGGTTCTGAACTAAGTTGATCAGAAGCCATTTCTTCATCGAATGTAACATTTACGCTCTCAATGACTGTCTTTGACTTCTTCAGATAAACACGATATGCTGACGATGTTGAAGAATAACCAATGAAGATACCCTCATCCGCCTTAGCACTGAATTTATTCAGACTCTCTTTGTCGTTAAGCACGAAACACTTACACCCAAATATGTGAAAATACTTGATTGTCGGTGTTCTGTTGTTGATCAGCTCATATGGAGTCTTTTGAAAACGGCGGTGTATTATGGACCGATTTTGAGTATGACATGCAGTTGACACAACTTCTGCCCACAAAAATAGAGGTAGATCGGATTGGCTGAGCATAGTACGAGCGTCCTCGACTAGCGTCCGATTTCGAATTTCGACTTTCGACTACTCCATTTTGTTCAGGCGTACGAGCAGCAGAGTACTGATGTGATATCCCGACGGATTCGAGATATTCTTCAACTATCTTGTTTTTGAACTCTGTGCTGTTGTCCGTTTGAAGAAACTTGGCTTGTCGCTGCATTTTCACCTGGGTCGTCTTTAAGAAACTAATGAGAACTTCGGGCGTCTCATCTTTTGATCGAAGAAATTTGACCCACGTGTATCTTGAGTAATCGTCCACAATAACCAACATGTATTTCTTTCCACCCAAACTCTGAGTTCTCATTGGACCACACAAATCCATATGTAACAATTCTAACGAAGAACTAGTGCTTGGTTCAGGCTTCGGTTTATGCGGATCTCTCTTCATCTTACCCTTCTCACATGCAGCACATAAGTGTTCTTTCTTGTATTTCAGCTCAGGAAGTCCTTTTACCAAATTTCCACTAACCAGCTTGTTGATATAACGAAAATTCAAATGTGATAGTCGTCGGTGCCAAAGCCAACTTTGTTGCATCGAAGATTTTGACAATAAGCAAACGTGACTGTCATTCTGGACCTTTGAAAGATTTATGGAGTAAAGATTTGTCTTTCGCTTGCCGACTAAGAGTTCTGTGCCGTCTTCAGAATGAACCGAACATCTCTTAGCTTTGAAGTTGACCTCTAACCCTTTGTCGCAGAATTTACCAATGCTAAACAAGTTGTGCCCTAGGCCTTCGACATAACTCACCTTCTTATTGTTATGTTGTCTTGAATGATGTCACCATATCCTAAGATTGGTAAAAGCTGATCGTTTCCAAATCTGACATTTCCACTGAATTTCTCTGTATAATTAGACAATAAAGCTTTTTGCCCAGTCATATGCTTGGAACATCCACTGTCCAAGTACCACATATGCCGGGTCTGCAAGAGAAATCAGGAAACAATAGATTTAGGTACCCATTTAAAAACGGGTCCTAACAGATTAGCACAAGATTTTGATATCCATTTGAAAATGGATCCTCCTTTTCTTTGAAAACTTTTAAAAACATTTGATCTTGAAGAATAAACATAATAAGATCCAAACCAATCAGTAGAATTATGAGAATAAGCAAAATCATTTCTCTGATAATGATAAGATTTAGTAGTAATAGGAGATAATTGAATCAATTGCTTTATTGAATACCGCTTGTAAGAAGTTACAAGGTTTTGTTTATGACAAGCAAGTTGATCAACTACATCATTATCACTACTAACTGATCTATTACAAGAGTTATCAGAAACTGATTCAGCTATCTCATCATCCTTCCTTTTTGGTCGCCATTCAGTTCGAGCTTTCGACCTTTTCTTACTTAAATCTGAAACAAAAGATTTAGATTTATTAGGAAAATCAGATTTCTGAAAATGAGTTTTCTTTGGTTTACCAGTGTTAATCCGTTTCTGTGATTGCTGTTTCCAGTGATAACGGGTTCTGAACTAAGTTGATCAGAAGCCATTTCTTCATCGAATGTAACATTTACGCTCTCAATGACTGTCTTTGACTTCTTCAGATAAACACGATATGCTGACGATGTTGAAGAATAACCAATGAAGATACCCTCATCCGCCTTAGCACTGAATTTATTCAGACTCTCTCTGTCGTTAAGCACGAAACATTTACACCCAAATATGTGAAAATACTTGATTGTTAGTGTTTTGTTGTTGATCAGCTCATATGAAGTCTTTTGAAAATGGCGGTGTATCATGGACCGATTTTGAGTATGACATGCAGTCGACACAGCTTCTGCCCACAAAAATAGAGGTAGATCGGATTGGCTAAGCATAGTACGAGCGGCCTCGACTAGCGTCCGATTTCGCCTTTCCACTACTCCATTTTGTTCAGGCGTACGAGCAGCAGAGTACTGATGTGATATCCCGACCGATTCGAGATATTCTTCAACAATCTTGTTTTTGAACTCTGTGCCGTTGTCAGTTCGAAGAAACTTGACTTGTCGCTTCATTTTCACCTGGGTCGTCTTCAAGAAAATAATGAGAACTTCCGGTGTCTCATCTTTTGATCGAAGAAATTTGACCCACGTGTATCTTGAGTAATCGTCCACAATAACCAACACGTATTTCTTTCCACCTAAGCTTTGTGTTCTCATCGGACCACACAAATCCATATGCAGTAACTCTAGTGGAGAACTGGTGCTTGGTTCAGGCTTCGGTTTATGAGGAGCTCTCTTCATCTTACCCTTCTCACATGCTGCGCATAAGTGTTCTTTTTCATATTTCAGCTCAGGAAGTCCTTTTACCAATTTCCCACTAACCAGCTTGTTGATATAGCGAAAGTTCAGGTGTGATAAACGTCTATGCCAAAGCCAACTTTGCTGCAGTGAAGCTTTTGTCATTAAGCATACCTGGTTGTCAATCTAAACCTTGGACAGGTTGATGGTATAGAGGTTTGTCTTGCGATGTCCACCTAAGAGTTCTGTGCCGTCTTCAGTACGAACCGAGCAACTCTTAGGTTTGAAGTTGACCTCTAACCCTTTATCGCAGAATTAACCAATGCTAAACAGGTTGTGCCCTAAGCCTTCGACATAACTCACCTTACTGATCATTAATGTTGTCTTGAATGATGTTACCATATCCTAAGATTGGTGAAAGCTGATCGTTTCCAAATCTGACATTTCCACTGAATTTCTCTGTATAATTAGACAATAAAGCTTTTTGCCCAGTCATATGCTTGGAACATCCACTGTCCAAGTACCACATATGCCGGGTCTGCAAGAGAAATCAGGAAACAATAGATTTAGGTACCCATTTAAAAACGGGTCCTAACAGATTAGCACAAGATTTTGGTATCCAATTGAAAACGGACCCTCTGTTCTTTTGAAAACCTTTAAAAATATTTGATCTTGAAGAATACACATGATAAGATCCAAACCAATAAGAAGAATTATGAGAATAAGCAAAATCATTTGTCCGATAATGATAAGATTTAGTAGTAATAGGAGATAATTGAATCAATTGCTTTATTGAATATCGCTTGTAAGAAGTTACAAGGTTTTGTTTATGACAATCAAGTTGATCAACTACATCATTATCACTACTAACAGATCTATTACAAGAATTATCAGAAACTGATTCAGCTATCTCATCATCCTTCCTTTTTGGTCGCCATTCGGTTCGAGCTTTCGACCTTTTCTTGCTTATATCTGAAACAAAAGATTTAGATTTATTAGGAAAAGCAAATTTCTGAAATTGATTTTTCTTTTGTGTACCAGTGTATTTCTGTTTCTGTAATCGCTGTTTCTTATGTTTCTTACCTTGAGCATAGTAATCAGCAGTTACAGAAACTGATTCACCAACCTTAGTTTATGACTCATCAGTTTTAAGAACACTTGGTAACACTTTTCCATTTATAAGACAAGTAGAATGATCAGGAAGAGAAGCATTGAAGTCAAACATATCAATTTCTTCTATGCACCCACCATCAGAGTTTAAAAAATCATTTGCAGACGCAAATAAGTCATCAAAGTTATCAGTTGAAGTTTGAGGTGCCTTTGAAACTTTAGAACACTTTGTAGATTTAGATTGAAAAACAGTGTTCTTTAAAACTGTAGAAAACACACTTTGTTCAATATCTACCAAATTCTTTCATCAGAAACAACATTTTCAAGCTCAACTATTTTGCTTTCAAGAATGAGTGGAGGAACATAAACCTTTGCAGTTGCAGGTTTTGCCTTCATCTCAGAAACAGAATAACTAGCAAAAGAGTCATTTGAAAGAACTTTTGGTGTTTCTGAAAGATAACTATCATTTAACTTTGCATAGTTAAATGGTAGTTGCATTTTCTTTACATTCTTTCTATTTTCAGTTTCTTTGGCCTCATCTTCTTCTGATAATTTGGTAACAAATTTGGGTTTTAAATGAGTATGTTTACCAGCACAAGCAAGAAAATCAAAATTATAAAGTGACGGTGTTAGTGCATTAATTGTATACAAGATTTAATTGGGAAAGCCTTGTAAAAAGCCTTGTAATTGAATAGTCAAAGGAAGTCGATGAAAGTCAAATAGTGAGAAGTCAACATAAGTATTAAAGGTGTTGAAGTACTTGAGAGTTTGTTCAAGTACTTGAGAGTTTGAATGGATGTTTATTCAAGTTACTTGAGAGTTTTAGTTGGACTACTTGAGAGTTTCATAGTTGGTATAAATAGGTTTAATTCATGTAATTCTTGTAAGAGCTTACATTGTAATATCAAGATTTACTTTCTCTCTCTACTCTCTCTTTCTAGAATAATACTGTCATATTTGAGAGTGTTTGTATTGCTTGATTGATCTGGGAATTACAATTTCAATTGGTATCAGAGCATACCAAATAGATTCAGAAGAGAATTGCACAGAAAATTAATTGATTTTCTGGAATTATGGAACAAACTGTTAAATTTTCTTGATCTTGAGATTTAATTGACTAATTCATTGATTGTGAATTGTTGTAATCTGATTGTGAATTGTTGTGATTTGTTCACAAATCCATTGATTAAACATATTGGATTGAATGATTGGATTAAATCTGAAAAATTTCAAAATCTTCAAGAACACACAGTTGATTTTATATGTTCAATTTGATTTGGATTCACATTCATTGGCTGTTATTAGAGTGTAAATATGATTCCATTGGACTCGTTTGATGTTGTAGAATCACTTTCATTCATACAATTTCTCAAATCAACCACAAGATAAGTTTGAATTTTGGAATTCTTGAATCTGGTTGTTGAAAAATGTCGAAGACTGTATTTTGAGCATGCACTGTGATTTGTTGATTTCAATCTGAAATTGACTCTGGAAATGTATTCTAAATGTTTAATTGATTGTTGTTGTGCAGTATCAAGTTTCAATTTTTCAGATTGAATAAATTTGGATCGATTGGCAAAAATCGTCTAAAGAACACGCAAAGCGCAGGATTCTTTCTCAAACTCGCAAACAGGCATCTGCGCGTTCTGGAAACTCGCAAGACCTTATCTGCGAGTTTCATTGTTCAAATCAACTTGGCTTGCGCGTTTCAGAAATCAATTTCAGTCTGCGCGTTTCATTCATTCGACTTGCGCGTTTCTGAAATTATTCAATCTGCGTGTTTCAGGCATCTGCGTGTTTCAGGCATCTGCGTGTTTCAGACACTTGCGAGTTTTCTGAAATCCAAACTAGTTTGCGCGTTTCAGTTCAATTTTGTTTGCGCGTTTAAACCAAACGATCTGCGAGTTTGATGATAACTTAGACTTGCGAGGTTCACAAATTAAAGAATTCAACCTGCGTGTTTTCAATTTTAATCAATTGGGCATTTCAATTTCATCAATCTGTGCGTTTAATGATCAATTGCGAGTTCTAATTGATTGAATTTGACACAGGTCATAAAATCTGCACATTCAGGACAAATTGGTTTGTGAGTGCTACAAACTCTGGTCGATTCAATTTGTCAAGACATCGGTCACTGACTTGAAGAGATCTGCAGGTCGAGTTCATTCATGACACAGGTCGATGATTTTGTCACAGAATCTGCAGGTTTCAATTGAAGTTCATTTTGGTTTTTCAGTTCATAACAGGTCCTGCAAGTTTAAAGGATCTGCAAGTTGTGTTCATTGATCTGTGATTTCATAACCAGTCTGAATTCGACAAGTTCAAATCTACACGAGTTTCAAACAAGCAAGCACCTGCTGTTTTGAATTCGACAGTTTGCACCAAATTCAAATCTGCATACAGTTTGTAATCTGTGTTGGTGTGTTTGTAATCTGTGTGCTTGTGAATTTATAATCTGTGATCTGTTTTGCAAGTTTTACATGATTGATTCTGCAGGTTTTACATAATTTGCAGGTTTAGTTCATATAATCTGTTAATCTATGCTAATCTGTGTTAATCTGTCTGCTAATCTGTGCACAATTTGCATCAATCTGTGCTAATCGTTTCATTTACACAGCCTATGATTTAGTCTGCGGGTTTCCAGTGTAATTGTTCTGCAAGTTCTAAGAGTTTCATTTGATCAAGTTTCAGTGTGAAACACAGGTTGCACACAGATTGGTCTGTGTTTAAAGAATCTGTGTGTTTGAACACAGCTTGCAGTTTGTCAAAGTTTGTAATTGATCTGCTGAGTTTATCTGTTCACATTTGGTGTATACAGTCTGCACAGTTTGTGAATTGAGTTTATCTAGTCTGCTAATCATTTGGTGTACACAGCCTGTGATTTTATCTGTTCACAGCTTGCAGTTTACACACAATCAGTTCACAGCTCACACTTTACATAGTCTGCACACTCAAATTAATTTGATATGCACAGTTTAGACAGTTTATAGTGTGGTTTGTTTCAGTTCAAACATGCACACTTGACTTGCAGTGATTTGTGTTTTGTGTGTTTCAGTTCAAACTCTCTGCTGATCATTTGGTTTGCAAGTTTTACAGAAATACACAGACAAGCATCTGTGCATTTGTGATTAATTCGTTTCTGAGTACTAGTCTTGAGAAAGTTTTCAAGTGCAAGTTTCAAAGTGGTTTTGAGAGATCAAGAGACAGAATTTTTTTTCAGAGATAGACAATTTTCTGAGATTCTTTTAAGTTTGACTTTTAGTCAACTGTTCTGAACTGTTTGGGAACGATCTTTCCTAATCAAGCTAATCATTCAAGATGTTTTCTACAGGTAAACATTCTATAGAGAGAAAGCGAATGATCAACAAGAAAGATTTGGAGTCTATCGTTTTAATTCCACGTATAATTGAGACAGGGACTACCTCAGTGACATCAGGAAATGAATCTAAAACTACATCACTAGTTTCTGATTCATCTGAAATCATAATTACATGTCCAATTATAGTGGATGGCAATGAAACTGTGCCTGAGATACCAAGATAAGAAACTGAACAAGATAGACTGAAAGATCAGAATTCAGAGCTTCTTAAGCAAATTCAGGAGTTGAAATTTAAATTGTCAAATTCTGATAAAACTCCTGTTTGTACAAAATGTACTGATCATGCTAAATCCGATTGTGCAGGTATCATCAGTGCAAAAGAGAATGACATAAGAGAGAAAGAGAAAGAGATTAAAGAGAAAGAGAACATCATTGCTTTAAAAGAAAATACAATTGTTACATGTGAGAAAGAATTAAAGTTAAAAGAGAGAAAAATTGTAAAACTTCAAAGGCAACTGAACAGAAATCATCAGATTTGCAAGATGAATCAGTCAAGCTTCAACAGAAGCTTAAGGCTTTTGAAGGTAAGATATATGCTTTGGAGAAGAAGAATGCTGAACTGTCAAAAAGCATCCAAGCAGATAAGGAAAATTCAAATTTGGAGAAATCTTATACTCAAAAGATGTCTGAACTTTCCAAGAAAGCTAACCAAGAGAAGAAGGATTTAAAGCTTAGATGCCTTAAACTTTCAAAGCAAGTATCCGACTTTGAAAAGATTTTGATAACTGAACGGGATACTTTTGCTAAGGAAAGAAAAGTTCTTGAAGATAAAAACACTGAACTTCCTAAGCAGATTTCTACTTTACAAGACTTGCTTGAAAAAGAAAGAAATATTTTCAAAGAAAAGAAGCAGTCTTTTGAGCAAGAAAAGAAATTATTTGAAAAGAAAAATGCTGGGATTTTCAAAGATATTTCTGAGAAAAACAAGAACTTGGAAACAGATTTTGAACAAGAACGTTCATATTTTGAATCTGAAATATCTAAGCTCACATCCAAATTATCTGTTCTATCATCAGATATTCTTAAAGAACAGATGGCTAGATCTGATTTGAAAATAAAGTTTGACACACTTACTTCTGAAAGAAACATTTTAGCTGCAAAGATGAAAGACTTAGAAGCTGCAAACGTCAATTTATCAGACAAGATTTCAGCTGATGTGATTAATCAATCACCTGTTGATCTTTCAACAGAATCAGTCTGTTCTTTCAAAACAGCTTCAAGTTCTATCCATGACAAAAATGTTTTGAAAAACAAAAGTGTCAAACCAATCATTGTCAAATCAAGTCAGATCAAACCATCAAATTTATTTTATGACAAATCTGTTGATGGTTCAGCGAGCTATTACATCAAATCTCTTGGAAAACAATCAAAGAAAAGTCAGATGGTCTGGAGAGTGAAGAGTTCTTCAGATGATGAGAAAATGAAGGACAAAGCATTCAAATCCACAACAAATGCCAAAAAGAACAGTGTGTATAAAGGTAAATCTTTTGGTAATTATGATATATATTACTCGACTAATCATTTGATCAGGATTGCTCAAAAGAAGATCTGTTGTTCTTACTGTAGAGAGAATGACTTCGTTCAAAAAGAATCTGCTCATAACTGGTACGGATCTTACAGAATTACTTCTCATAATTCTGGATTTAAAAGATATACATCTAATGAGAAGTGGATTCCTAAATCTAACATACCAGGACCCAAATACCAGTGGGTACCAAAACCTGTTAAATCTGTTTTGCAGGTACCACCGGTCTAGGGGGAGCAGGAATGATGGTTTTTGAACAAAACAGTTCAAAACCCGGTCGTTAATGTTAAAGGATTATGACTTCTGATCATGTACATATCAGGACTCGTACTTCAAAGTACAAAATATTGACTTCTAAGTACTACAACATAGAACTCGGACTTCAAAGTCAAAGACTATGGCTTTTGAACAAAACAGTTCAAAACCCGGATTTAAGTGTCAAGATTGCGGCTTCTGATCACATGACAGATCTGGACCCGTTCTTCAACGTTTAGACATGGATATTTTGCAAATATCCAGGGGGAGCTTAATAGACCTAAATCATTCTATACTGATTTGAGGGGGAGCTTAAAGGTAAATATCTTCTAATCTTAGATCTCTGATTGTTTGAAAGAAGAACAACTTTCAAGCATGAAAAACGGTTTCTTAAATGTTCAAACCACTTCTCTATTCTCAAAAGATTTCATGAGTTCAGAAGTGAGCTTTTAAATGTTTTTCATTATTAAGCTTTCATGTTTAACTGGCCGTGTGTTTCCAAAGATTAATACTTGCGTATTATCTTTTCTATATACTATCAAGTATTCATACACATCGGTTCAGTACTTCATTTGATTTTGTTATTACCATGTCTCTAAAAGAAACAACTTTTCGATGGTAATACTCTCGTTTGCTTTCAAATGTTGTTGAGCATCAGTCATCATTTCTAATCTTGTGCTTTCATTGCAAAATTGTTTATATTCGTTCATATAAACAAAATATCCAATTCTTTGATACCCTAACCATTTTATTTGATCTGATTGATACATTGTCAGATTCTCAAAATAATTCTCTTGATTTCATTTCATTCATTCAATATCTTTGTTTTGAGAAATCTTCAAAGTTCAATTGCTCAAATTTCATGAGCATGCATTCTGACACTGTTATAATTTTGTGCTTAACTGTTCAAGTTAAATTGTTGAGCAACTATTCTTTTAGGACTTACATGGGATTCGTGTGTGAGCTTAAACAGAACTTCCATGGATTCACGTTAACCAGTGTTTCCTACCCAGGAAGTAATCCTTGAGTGATTGAGGGGTGAGGGGTCATAAATCAAAGAGTGGGGGAGATAACTCATCCGGTTGAGTTTTTCTCATTGAGCTGAGGTAAAATGAAAATGAGAGTTTGGTTAGCAGTGAGCTTAAATGTTAAAAAGAAAGAGGGTGTGAGAACAGAGTTAAAAGAATATCAGAACTCTACACCAACCACTTTCTAAGCCGGGCAGCCACAAAATCTAATTGGTTCACATTCTTTGGTGACCATCATTGAAACAGGCAGTGAGCCCATGCCAACTCTTGCAATTACCCCACCAGCCACTCGTTTCTTTCTTAACAAAGAAATGTTTCATTTTCTTTGGGGACGCAGCATATCTGCTATCTAGTCTTCACTCGGAAGATTTAGATATTGAAAAAGAAGGAACGTTGCCCCACCTTCGCACCTCTTTCATACACATTGAGTCCGTGTAATATTTGTTGCTGTATCAACAGTTTACACAATTTGAGTCTTATGAAACACAATCATTGTGCTAAATTCTTTCATACACAAGCACGGGCACACCGAAAATTTGTTTTTCTGTCAGAACATTCATAGATAAACCTTGTGTTTTTCAATGATTGAATGGAAGTCCTGGGGAGTCATCATCAAACCAACTCCTTAAATTGTACATTCGTTGTACACAGTAACTCCGTGTTACTGACAGGCACTTCTAACTGTTTCATTTGTTGAATCAGGGTTACCAAGTTCATTATATCTGAATTTGAAAAGATTCGGGTATATACAGTTCATGATTCAGCTATTCAGATCAAAGGGCAGAAAATGTCAAATGTATCTCAAAAGGGGGAGAATATTTGAAAAAGGGGGAGAATCAAAGAAAGTGCTGAAATTGAGAAAGTTTTGATGATCATGAAGCTCACAATCATCAAAAAGGGGGAGATATCTACAAAGATCAATTTCAAAGTCATCAAAGAAGATGTCCAAAGAAGATGTCAAAGTCAAAAAGACGATCAAGAGATCAGAGTGATGAAGATAAAGTTTTTGAAAAATTCCTCGAAGTTTCAAGTTTCAAAGATTTCAAAAGATTCCTGAAGATTTCAAAGTTTTTTTCAAGACTTGTTGACTCTCCAAAGATGCAATGTGAAAGACTTTTCAAGCTTATCTGAAGATTCTTCACAGATTGAAAGACTAAAGATTGTTAGAGCTTCAAAGTTTTAAAGATGTCAGAGATAAAAGTTGAAGAATCAAGCGCTGAAGACTAATGTCAAATTTTTATTAAATCTTGAATACAAAGGGGGAGAATGTTAGTGCATTAATTGTATACAAGATTTAATTGGGAAAGCCTTGTAAAAAGCCTTGTAATTGAATAGTCAAAGGAAGTCAATGAAAGTCAAATAGTGAGAATTCAACATAAGTATTAGAGGTGTTGAAGTACTTTAGAGTTTGTTCAAGTACTTGAGAGTTTGAATGGATGTTTATTCAAGTTACTTGAGAGTTTTAGTTGGACTACTTGAGAGTTTCATAGTTGGTATAAATAGGTTTAATTCATGTAATTCTTGTAAGAGCTTACATTGTAATATCAAGATTTACTTTCTCTCTCTACTCTCTCTCTAGAATAATACTGTCATATTCTTAATTGAGAGTGTTTGTATTGCTTGATTGATCTGGGAATTACAATTTCAGCCGGTTGTTTTCTGATGGCTTTCTTTAAGTAATGGGGGTTTTCAAAACCAAGTCCCCATTTTTCCTTAACATCAGCCTCTTCGTTAGGTGCATTGAGAAAAATGGTTTGATCTGTTTAGCCTCTTGCATAGAGTTTGGCTTCCAGACCATTTACCTTCTTATTCAAAAGCTTGTTCTCAACCTGCAATTTATGAACAATTAATGCAAATTCTTTCTTCTCAAACTCAAACTTAGAAATTTTAACTTCAAAATCAGAAATCTTCTTTTCAAAACAATCTACTTGAAGTTTAGAAAGCAGACTTGCGTAAAGAATCAATTAGATCTTTGTTCCCAATAACAGACTTATTAAGCTCAAAGATCTTGTTGTTTCTTTTAGCAACTCTGTTTTTTTTTTCTTCAGTTTTACTTGAAGATCATTAAGCTCAACCATCATAGCTTCCATTTTGGTTATAAAATCTTTTTCAGTTAAGTTTAATACCTCATCAGCTGTCTCGTTATCTGACTCATCATACTTGACCTCTTTTCCCATTAGACAGAGATGAGCAGTTTCTTCCTTCTCTTTGTCATCCTCGTGATCAGAATGATCCAACCAAAATTCGTCCTCAGCCATTAATGCTATGCCTGCTTCTTGCTGTTTGGCCAATAGCAGTTTGTTCTGATAATACTGAGAGTTTCGAACCTTCGGCTTTCGACAATCTTTAGCAAAATGTCCAATCTTGCCACAGTTATAGCATTTGATTGGATCATTTGCTGGCTTTACAGCAACAGAGTAATCATTCACAAACTTCTTCTTTTCTTCCGGCTTTCTTTCCATATACCGGTTCTCTTCATATCGCTTTCCTTCAACTCTTTCTCGATGTTCATGATTCTTGGAACTGGATGAAGAGTATCTCTGAGAATTTGATCCCGACTTTTTGTAGAATTTCTTTTGGAAAGCTCGAGTCAATAATAGTATAGCCTGTTTGAGGCTTTCTCCATCATTTCCATCTGATTCTGATTCTGATTCAGAACTTGTAATCACTTTCTTCTTTTTCTTCTTCTCTTTCTTTTCTTTCTTCTTCTCTCCAGCTACCAATGCAATAGGTTCAGGAACGGTCTCTGCCTTCTTTTTCTCAGCTCTTTTCTCTTCCACTTCTTCCTCATTTTGCCTCAGAGTCTCATATACCTCATGTAATGGTATGTCATTCAGATCCTTCATCTGTTTCATCCTACGTGTATGTTTCTTCCACTCTGGTTGTAGGATGCTCAGGAATTTGACATTGTTCTCAAGTTGCTTCTTTTTCACCTTATTCTTGGACAACTCATTCAGAAGCAAGACAAACCGTTCATAAGTATCTTCTAAGCTTTCATTCTCTTTGGCTTTGAATTCCTCATAACTGTTGATGCAATTAGCCACTTTCATCTGATTCCCTACCTTGGATCCCATCATCATTTTCTGCAACTGATCCCACATCTTCTTAGCATTTCCCTTGTAGCTATCTATCTTGACGTAGATGTCATTCGAGATACTTTGAAGAAGAAGAGATCTTGCTTGCTTATCTGCTTTATATATGATTTTCTGTTCCTCTGAATATTGACTATACTCAACTGGAACTGTTTTCATCTTCTATTCTCTTTCCTCAGTACTATCTTCACTATCAGATGAGTCATCATCAGGGATTTGAACTGTGATTGGTACCATAGGACCTTCCATGATAGACAGAAGAATATTTTCTCCATTTGTGTGTCGATCCACAAAATCCAGAAATCTGTCTTTCCACTGTTCATATTCTCCTTTGAACAGTACTGGAGGTTTGACATCAGTGCCGACAGAAAGAGCATCTTTAGAAGTCATCTTGAATGAACCTGTTTGAAAAATATATGCAATAAGAAACTAGAAACTGATCGTTAGTCCAAATGAAACAATCAAGAAAATACAGACAACTTGAAATAGAAATTCAGGAATTTTGATCACAATTAAAACTATGTCCCCCTTCGTAGACTTAGCACGGGGGTCCCGCTACCCGGTTAGCGGGTGGGGTCAAGGGGCAGCGCCCCTAGAAATTTTTTTTCACTATTAAAGGCCATATTACAGTTTTGAAAATTTCTCAGAAAAAAAAGTCTAAGTAAACCAAGCTTTGCGTGTCAAGTGTGATGCGCAAACCACGCTTTGCGTATCTAGTGTGTTGCGCAAACCACGCTTTGCGTATCTAGAGTGTTGCGCAAACCACGCTTTGAACTTCACTTTGCGTAAGAAACTGATTATGCAAACACCACTTCGCGTGAAGAACGGATTATGCAAACCACACTTTGCGTATCGAACTGCTAACGCAAACCATTCTTTGCGTATCAAACTGCTAACACAAACCACTCTTTGCGTATCGAACTTCTGCGCAAACCATTCCTTGCGTATCAAACTGCTAACGCAAACCACTCTTTGCGTATCGAACTTCTTGCGCAAACCTAACTTTGCGTTTCTGGATGAATACGCAAACCTCAATATTCTTTTCTGTTGATCACGCAAACCCAAAAAAAATATCACGATGAATTTACTTGATGAACTTGCGCAAACCTCGGATGAACTTGCGCAAAGTTTGGATGAACTTGCGCAAACCTCGGATCTTGCGCAAACGACGAAACTCGATCAAAATTACACCAAAAACCTATCTAGACCTCGAATTTTAGAATGAAACTTTTACAATTTACTCGCTTAAACCTCTAAAACACAAAACGAACAGTTGATTTCGATCTAAAACTCAAAAATACAAATTTGAATCAAGAACAGTGCCAAGAACTTGTGAACACGAAAAACCACAAAAAACCACAAAAAATCGAAAATTCAATCCAATTACAGTGCAATTCACGAATTTTTCTATACAAACTCGATCGAAATTACTTTTCTAACAACACCTGATCGATTACAACTCCTAATTCGTACAAAAACTCAAAATCCAAACTTCGGCCAAGAACACAGAGTCGACATCACTTTCTTGATCTGATTTCTAATCTGAATATGCTCTGATACCAATTGTGTGCCCAGATTCTAGTTCCTAAATGCAATTAATCAAAACAAACACAAACAAGAATCAATTACCTGTTTGATTTCTCTTTCAAATTCAACGATTACACGTTTCTCTCTCTAGAACACTCTTTCTCTTTCTCACAGATATGAACTTCTTAACTTGTTCACCAACTTGTTACTTCTAAAAACAGAAATACAAGGTATTTATACCTACAACTAAAATACAAAGAAACTAAAAATACAAAAACAAATACAATACACTTTGACTTTTATTACAAAAGACTTTGACTTTCACATGAGAGTTGACTTTCTCAGCATTGACTTCTTGAACTTTGACCTTCAGTATTCTTGATCTTGTATCCAACAGATTTATGCTCTAACAAGCTTCATCACCGGCCACCAATAATTCAACTTTAAGTCTTTATACATCTTGGTGCTACCGGGATGTATAGAATATTTCGACTTATGTGCTTCCTCGAGAAGTAAGTCACGATTTCCCCCAACCTTTGACACCCAAATTCGCCCTTGGAAGAGTTTGAGTCCACGACCATCTTTTGTTAAGAGTTCCTTTTGCTTGGACATAACCTCGGCCTTGAGGTTCTCTTCTTTAAGTGCTTTCGCTTGGCTCGCTCTTATACTCTCCAACAAACTCGACACCACATCGATTCTGGTAAGGGACATTTTGACACCTCCATCATGACTCCTTCGACTCAACGCATCTGCAACCACGTTGGCCTTACCGAGATGATAGAGTAAATCACAATCATAATTCTTCAAGAGCTCAAGCCACCTCCTTTGCCGCATGTTGAGTTCCTTTTGATTCCAAATGTAGTTGAGATTCTTGTGATCCGTGAAAAGAGTACACTTGGTCCCATATAAGTAGTGTCACCACAACTTTAACGCGAAAACTACCGCCGCCAACTCCAAATCATGAGTCGGATAATTCTTCTCATGGTCCTTTAACTGTCGCTACGCGTAGGCTATTACTTTCCCCCTTTGCATTAGGACACACCCAAGCCCCATCTTGGAAGCGTCACTAAACACAACAAAGTCTTCCAATCCCCCGGGTAAGGACAAGATCGGAGCTTCGCATAACTTTCTCTTGAGCGTCTGAAAGGCTTGCTCTTGTGCATCGGTCCAAAGAAACTTGACGTTCTTCCTTGTAAGAGAAGTGAGCGGTGTAGCTATCTTGGAAAAGTCTTGAATGAAACGCCGGTAGTTGCCCGCCAAACCCAAGAAGCTTCGAATCTCCGTCGGACTTGTTGGAGGCTCCCAACTCATCATTGCATCGATCTTTGTCGGATCCACTTTTACCCCATCCTTTGATACCACATGCCCCAAGAATTGCACCTCTTGAAGCCAGAATTCGTACTTCGAGAATTTTGCGAACAGTTTCTTCCTCCTTAGAACTTCTAATACTTCCCGTAAGTGTTTTCCATGCTCGGACTCATCCTTTGAATATATTAAAATATCGTCGATGAAGACGATCACGGATTTATCCAAGAATGGGCGACACACACGGTTCATTAGATCCATGAATACGGCCGAAGCGTTGGTTAAGCCGAAAGGCATCACCAAAAACTCATAATCACCGTATCTTGTCCGGAAAGCTGTCTTCGGAATATCTTCGTTCTTCACTCTCACTTGATGATAACCGGACCGAAGATCAATATTCGAGAAACATCCCACGCCTTGCAGTTGATCAAAAAGGCCGTCGATGCGAGGTAAGGGATACTTGTTCTTCACCGTGACCTTGTTTAACTCCCGATAATCTATGCACATCCGCATGGATCCATCCTTCTTCACGAACAGTATCGGTGCTCCCCAAGGTGACGAGCTCGGTCGAATGAAGCCCTTTTCCAGCAACTCTTGAAGTTGCGTCATCGTCTCTTTCATTTCTGTCGGTGCCAAACGATATGGAGCACGAGCTATCGGAGCCGCTCCCGGAGTGAGGTCAATCTGAAACTCCACTAGACGTTCCGGTGGTAATCCGGGAAGGTCTTCCGGAAAGACATCGGGATATAATCCCGCACGATCCTCACGTCTTCCATCGTCTTCTTTTCCTTCTTCGCGTCCACAATATATGCTAGATACGAAGGGTAACCCTTCGCTAGAAACTTACGCGCCTTGAGAGAGGAGATAATAGGATTATTCCTCTTTCCTTTCTCCCCATAAATGGTAGCCACGCCATTTTCCAGTAATGGCACTTGGATCATCTTTTTGGAACAAAAGATGTCCGCCCTATGCCTTACTAACCAATCCATACCTATGACTACATCAAATCCTCCTATAGCCATAGGTAATAAATCCACTCCAAAAGAACTCCCATCGATCTTTAGAGTGCAATCACAAAAACGATCACGAATGATCACTTGATCCCTATTAGCTACTTCTACTACTAATGCATCGGGAAGGACACTAATAGGAGTGGTGAATTGTTTACAGAAAGCATCTGACACAAAGGAACATGTAGCACCCGAATCAAACAAGATACGAGCAGGCATGGAGTTTACTAGAAACGTACCCGAAACGACATCCGCGGTCTCCTTTGCCTCCTCGGTAGTCATCCAGAAAGCTCGACTCGGTGCCCTTGATGGTTGCTCGACCCTAGCCGTCAAACCCACAGAATTTCCACCACCTCCTCTAACTAGCCTTGGACACTCGCACTTCATATGTCCCGTCTCTCCGCATTCATAACATACCGAACCGCGGAGGGAACACTCTCGAGTCGTGTGGTTTTTCTTACCACACTTGTTACACCCGGCTGGATCGGAGTGAGTCCTTGTAGCGCACGGCCCCGAGTGCTTTGACCTGCACTTGTGGCACCACCGATCTTCATGGCGTTGATCACCCGTTCTCCCGCTTACAAAGGGTCTTGATTGACGAACGAGCCCCGATGGCCCTTCCCACTTCCGTTTCTCACCAACATGCTTCTTCTCATCCCTTTCGGCATTGATGTCGTCCTCAACGAGTAAGGACTCTTCGATAACTTCTTACAGAGTCGAACACTTGGCATTCCTTACCGCCGTTCACATCTCGGCCGGTAACCCTTGATGATAGGCCTTAATCTTTGACCTTTCATCGGGGACTAGATGTCCCACCAAGTTTAGTTTCTCCAGAAAGAGTTTGGAGTAGCCAACCACAGACAGATTCCCTTTCTTCAAATCTCGAAACTCCCGCTCCAATTTGTCCATCGAACGCTCGCTACAGTATTTGTCCATAATCTTCTCCTTGAACACCGGCCAAGTTAACTTAGCCATAACTTCAGGAGTGAGGACTGATCGAGTGAGATTCCACCAAATCAAAGCCTCTCCCCGAAGTAGTTGAGAAGAAAACTTGACCCGTTGAGAGGGATCACACTCACTTGACTCAAAGGCCATCTCTATCTGTTAGAGCATAAATCTGTTGGATACAAGATCAATGATACTGAAGGTCAAAGTTGAGAAAGTCAAAGCTGCTAAAGTCAAATCTCATTAAAAGTCAAAGTCTATTTTGTAATAAGTCAAACTTAGTTGTATTTGTTTTTATATTTGTTTCCTTTGTATTAGTTGTAGGTATAAATACCTTGTCTTGTATTTTTCTGTTAGTAGAAGTTGTCATTTTCGTAATGTACTTATTGTAAGAATTGAGATTTGAGAGAATATACGGTTTTAGAGAGAGAAAGAATTCTAGAGAGAGAAAGTGTAATCTTGTGAATTTCAAAGTAATCAAACAGGTAATTCATTGTGTTTAATCTTGTTTGTTTGATTGTTATTGATTAGAAACTAGAATCTGGAACATACAATTGGTATCAAAGCAAATCCAAATTGAAATTTCAAGAAAAGTCAGAATGTTCGTATCTGTGTTTTTCAAGTCCAGATTTGATTTTTGAGTTTTAGTGAGTTTTTGGAGTTGTAATCGATTAAGTGTTGTTAGGAAAGTGAATTCGATCGAGTTTGTATAGAAAGATTTGTCAATTGCACTGTAATCAATTCGAATTTTCGAATTTTTTGTGGTTTTTGTATACACGAGTTCTTGACACTGTTCTTGAATCAAAATTGTAATTTTTGTGTATTTGATTGAAAAATCAGTGTTTGTTTTGAGTTCGAGTTGTTTAGAAGATCAAATTGTTGAAGTTTCTAGTTAGATTTCTAGGCTTAAATGAGTTGTTGGTACGATTTAGTTCGATTTTAGAGGTTTGCGGGTTGTTCTTCAGGTTTGCGTTTGATTCATTGAGGTTTGCGGGTCATTCATCAATATATGTACAAGTTCTTCAGAGGTTTGCGGGTCATTCAAAGTCTGCGGGTGTATTCAAAGTGAGATTTGCGTTTCTCTTAAGAAACGAGAAGCTATGGTTTGCGGGCTTAATGACAAACGCGAAGTAAAAGGATTTTTCAGAAGACAAAATCGTGGTTTGCGGGTGTAACTAGACACGCAAAGCTTATCTTGCGGGTGTAACTTGACACGCAAAGTGTGTCTTGCGTTTGTAATGTGAAACGCAAAGTTTATCGTTTATGTACCGTTGACATGCAAAGTTCATGACAAACGCAAAGTGATAAACGCAAAGTTGTCAAACGCAAAGAAGAAGTATATCTAGAAACGCAAAGTGATTTGTTGATTAGAGAAGTAGTGATTTGCGTTTCCTTCTTGAACCGCAAAGTGGTGGTTTGCGTTTCCTTCTTGAACCGCAAAGTGGTGGTTTGCGTTTCCCATATGAGCCGCAAAGTATAGGTTTGCGTTCCCCGTATGACACACAAAGTCAAGGTTTGCGTTTCCCACTTGAAGCGCAAAGTGTGGAGGGCTTAGACAAATTTTTCAAAACTATAATATGCCCTTTAATAGTGAAATTTTTTTCTCTAGGGGCGCTGCCCCTCGACCCCGCAAGGGCGTTTCCCCTTGACCCCACCCGCTAACCGGGTAGCAGGACCCCCGTGCTAAGTCTGCCTAGGGGGACATAGTTCTTTTTGTGATTAAAATTTCTATTTTTATATTTCAAGTTTTCTGGATTTTCTTGATTGTTTCATTTGGACTAACGATCAGTTCTAGTTTCTTATTGATATATTTTTCAAACAGGTTTAAACAAAATGACATCCAAAGATGCACTTTCAATTGGCACCGATGTAAAGCCTCCTGTTCTATTCAAAGGCGAGTATGAACAATGGAAGGACAAATTCTTGGATTTCATAGATCGACATTCAAATGGAGAGAATATTCTTCTGTCTATCACTGAAGGTCCAATGGCTCCAATAACAGTTCAAGTACCTGATGTTGATTCTTCTGATAGTGAAGATGGGACTGAGGAAAGAGAGCAAAAGATGAAAACAGTGACAGTAGATATTTCTCAATATTCTGAAGATCAGAAAAGCCGATACAAAGCAGATAAACAAGCGAGATCATTACTTCTTCAAAGCATTCCAAACGAGATCTACATCAAGATTGATAGCTATAAAGCCAATGCTAAGAAGATGTGGGATCAGTTGCAAAAGATGATGATGGGATCCAAGGTTGGAAATCAAATGAAAGTGGCAAACTGCATCAATAGTTATGAGGAATTCAAAGCTAAGGAGAATGAGAGTTTGGAAGATACATATGAGATGTTTGTATTGCTTTTGAATGAGCTGACAAAGAATAAAGTCAAAAAGAAGCAGTTGGAAAACAATGTCAAATTTCTGAGTATCCTACGTCCGGAATGGAAAAAGCATACAAGAAGGATGAAACAGATGAAGGATTTGAATGAAATACCACTACATGAGGTATTTGAGACCTTGAGGCAGAATGAGGAAGAGGTTGAAGAGAAAAGAGCTGAGAAGAAGAAGGCAGCACAAGTTCCTGATCCTATTGCCTTAGTAGATGGAGAGAAGAAGAAAGAAAAGAAAGAAAAGAAAGAAAAGAAAGAGAAGAAAAAGAAGATAGTTCTTACCAGTTCTGAGTCAGATTCAGTTACAGATAGTGATGATGGCGAAAGTCTGAAACAATCCATGATATTGCTGACCCGTGCATTCCAGAAGAAATTTTACAAGAAGCCGGGATCAAATTCTCAAAGGTATTCTTCATCTAGTTCAAAGAATCACGAGCATCGACAGAAAGTGGAAGGAAAGAGGTATGAAGAGGATAGATATGTGGAGAAGAAACCGGATGAGAAGAAGAAGTTCATGAATGACTACACAGTTGCCGAGAAGCCAGCAACAAATTCCATCAAATGCTACAATTGCAGAAAGATGGGTCATTTTGCAAAAGATTGTCGAAAGCCGAAAGTTCGCAACTCTCAGTATTATCAGAACAAGTTGCTTTTGGCAAGACAGCAAGAAGCGGGTGTCGCTCTAATGGCTGAAGATGAGTTTTGGCTTCAATGAATGACCTTGGATGGTGGTTTAATGCACCATAAATGACCTCAACTACCAAACCCTAAAGTGTTGAAGAGGAGGGAACTTGGCTGCTCAAAAATCGCCCCAAGGAGTGCTCTCCCATTTTTAGAAGTTAAAATGGTAAAATGGGAACAAATTTCGGTATTAATCAGCAGGTACCTTAACATGGGCGACTATGCCCCTACGACATTGCCCAAGGGCATAGTCGCGGGCAATGTCGCCGAGTGAGTGACCCTCACGGTACACTCTGGGAGACTATGCCCTGCGACTTTGCCCATGGGCATTGTCGCTGGCAATGTCGCCAACAGCCAGAAAGGTCCGAAAATTCAACCGAATAACGATTCTTAGAGCGAGGTTTAAACGGTAATTACGAATATACAGTTCATATAACATGATGGCATTTTTAATAGTGAACATATGCACATAACGGGTCTCATAATCTCAGATAAACACAATAAATGAATTTAAGGGAACGATTACTTACCTTATAATTTTCCGGGTGTTACACTCTACAATGCAAATCCAAGAGCTTTATGAGATTTTGATGACAGATGAGAGCATCGTCAAGGAGAAGAAAGCCAAGCTTGATAAGAAGAACAAGCCAAAGACTGTGGACCCGATTGCACTCCTCACAAGCAAATTTTCCGAACAAGCATTGTCTGAGAATGCTTATGACGGGGCAACTGATGACGATGGCGAGGCACTAGAAAAAGCAATGATTCTTCTCTTTCAGCACTACAACAAGATGTTCCAGCATCATTCGGGTTCCAACAACCTTAGCTTCACTTCGGGGTCTAAAAAGAACGAGCCTGCCAAAGTACCCAAGCCTAAGAAAGCTACTGCGTGCTTCAATTGTGGAAAGTCGGGTCACATAGCCAAGGAGTGTCGAGTAAAGGTGGTTCAGGATTCGACATATTACCGGAAGAAGATGGAACTAGACGAAAAGAGAGAGAATGGAATCGTTCTGCTTGCTGAAGACGAATACTGGCTAGATCACTCCGATAACGAAGTAGAAAATGAGGAAACTGCAGCTATGTGCTTTATCGGAGATGATGATAGTGATGATGATGATGAAGACACTTCAACTGACGAATCTGAGGTACCTTTCGAGTTTGATTACAAATTTATTTCATCTCAAATGAACGTCATTATAACTGCTTTACATGACTTACGTTCAAAGTTTTTATCTGAAAAACATATTAATCAAGAAAAGTCAAATTTGATTGAAAAATTGCAAATTTCTTTAAAAGATGAAAAATCCATTTTGACTCATACAAAAGAGAACTTTCAAAAGAAATTGGATGACTTGGAAATTTCAAATCAGACTTATCTTGATTCTTTGACGGAAATGACCAAATTAAAAGATAGTTTTTCTGATAAAATAAATGAGTTGGAAGAAAAATTATATTTGAGAGATCAAACTGAACAAACAATATATATGCATAAACCGAGGAGTTATAAGTCTATAAAGGAAAGATGGGGACTTGTTTTTGAAAATCCACATTGTTTAGACAATGCTATAGAAAAATCCCCCACTTTATATAAATTCGATTATCTAAATCTTGCTAGATATGCTCCTCAATTTAAAATTGATTGGATATGAATGAAAAGCAAGTTTTAGAAATCGAAAATGAGAAAAGAATGAACAACACGAAAATGGAACTACCGTTTGTTTACACTCGCGAAAATGCAAAATATTTTCCTGAACAATCAACGAAGTCCAGAAGATCTCAAAATGTTTTAAATGTCAAATTTTCCTTTAAATCTTCATTATCAAATGATTATTTCGATATATATGCTATTAATGCTAATAAGGAAAATATATCTCCAGTTTCTTATGATTCTAAGAGATATATTCCCCCATTAGTGTTAGAGGGCAAAATCGTTGATCTTGAAGTTAAAATGGAAGAACAAAGTCTTCAAAACGAATTTGAAAACGATTTACTTCTTTTTCTTATGAAATCAAGTTTTGAAGAAAATTTAATTTCTCAAAAGCAAGATTTTGATGACAAAATTAATTCTGGATTTTCTACTGATTCTAAGGAAAATACGCAAAAAGTTCCAAATAGTGATAGTTTGCGCCAGCAGCTGGTGGCGCAAAATTCAGTTTGCGCCATCAGTGGGTCGCATAAACTTTGTTCAACCTTATGTTTTTCTGAAAATTATGACTCTGAGGCTAGTTCAAAATCGATGAATGATCAGTTTGGTTTCTTTGATAAAATCTTTTCTTCACATTCAAATCTTAAATCAAAATTTCTTGATGAATCTTTTACGCTAAATGATGAGTATTATAAATCAAAGCGTAAAAGAAGAAGGTCAAGGAAGTCAAAGAAGCAAGCTAATGTCATTTCTGAAAATTCTAATTCTTTTGATTTTAATGTTTCATATAGTACTTTGAGGACTTATACAAGGCATAATGGAGGATCAAGCAGAAATCAAATGAATCTGAAATTCAAGAGGATAAATGTGTAGATAATCTTTGTCATAGTGATTCATTTGCTATTTGTAATAAATACAACAAATATTCAATAAAGCAAATGATTCGAATTGCAAAAGATGTCTCATATTCTTCCTCTGGTTCTAGTTCAGATGATTATGCTTCGTCCTCTACTGATGATTATGTTCATTACTCTGATAATTTTTCTCATGCTTTGTTTGTCAAATCTAACAAATTTACTCCCATTAGAACTGCAACTAACAAACATGGACCCAAATACAAGTGGGTACCAAAACCAAAGACTGATTCTGAGTTGCAGGCACCTACTGTCAAGGGGGAGTAAGAGAACTAAGGCTTCTAAGTAAATCAGCTTAGAACCCGTACTTCAACTTTGACTTCTAAACGTATCTGTTTAGGACTCGTTCTTCAAATGTTAAATGACTTCTGAGTAAAGCAGCTCAGAACTCGCCCTTAAATGTGCACAAGCTTAAAAGATGCCAAAGAGCACAATCATGTCAAGATGCCAATGTGCACAACGCTAAAGATGCCAATGAGCACACATCTCATGATACTTGGTGATATGTTTAAGTTGTGATAAACCTATAAATTTGTGAAAGTCTTAATTCTTGACAGCTTAGTGTGAGTAAAGGCAAAGTTCTCTATTATATTTTTAGAATTGCATTTACTTGAAGCTAATCAAAGTTCGCATGCTAGCACACTGAATAGATTGATGAAAGTTTTTGAAACTGAACATGTATTAACTTGATATGCAATGAAACTTGTATATGTATCCAAAAACACACACTTGATTTCACCTGATGGATTAATATGTGATATTTTACTAAATAGAATTTAATTTGTTTGGTGTTTAAAAGTTTATATATTTAGTTGTTTCAAAATTATATTCAGTATATTTTTCTTTATATATTGATGTTTCTATGCTTGTGTTCCTATATCCTTGTAAACTGGTATGTGCAAATTTCGAGGGGGAATGAATAAGGAGAAAATTCTGAAAGAACTTCTGATCATATCTCATTTCGAGGGGGAGTACATAAAGTGAATACATTGGATAGTGCATGTGTGTAGGGGGGAGTAAAAAGATTTGCTAGCTTCTTCGACTCAATCTTGCAGATCTGAAGATGTCTCTTCTCCAGCATAGACATGACCAAGTTGATCTAGATCATCAAGGTCATGAGGGGGAGAAGTTAAAGAGAAGGAGACAAAGAGTTCAAAGTTTATCTGCTCAAGATTCTAATTTCTTCAGCTATACTAGTTCTTTTGCTGTTCCAACTCCGATCACCACAACTACTTCGAGTACATTTGAAAGAGGTGTGTCGTTTAGAGCACAAGCTGATTTCCTCCAAGCTTATTACAAACTGGTCCAGTCTTGTCAAGGCAACATAGACTAAAAGATGCTAAGAAGAATTTTTTTTTAGTCAAGAAGTTACGCTAAGACACTTAGAAGTTCTGTTTTGAGTTCAAAAATGGGTGTAACAGCCTACATTGAAAACCGGAGTGCCAATGATTACTAAGGGGGAGATTGTTAAGTCAGATTTTATAGTAATCATTGTATTTATAGACTTGTGCTAATACTGTGTACTTAGAGTTTTTATATCTTGTATTGGCCAAGGGTATTTAAGTCCCTTGTGGCCTTTGTGTTGTGTAACACTTTAGCGCATATTGAGAAATTCACATACTTTACGTCTCTCTCTACTTTCTCTCTCTAAGATTAGATCGATCTTGGATTAATAGACTTTGCAGCTTTGACTTCTTGAATCTTTCGTCTTCAGTCTTGATGATCTTGAATCCAATAAATCTGTGATCTAACAATCTCCCCCTTTGGATCAAGATCATTACTAAAAAGATTTAGCAATCCAATCTTCTCTTTAAGCTCAGAAAGATACAATCTACCTCTTTTTCTTTAACACATCTTGTAATCTTCCCAAGAGTTGTAGAAAACACTCTTTCAGATGATGGAAAGAAATTATCTCCAGATTCAGCTCAGAATACGTTAGCAAAATATTTTCAAAGAAAATTTCCTCAAAATTTGAACTTTCTGACTTGAATATTTCTTTAAAAATTGTATTCTCTCCATATCTTGGTTAACTCTTCTCTTTTCAAACGTCTCTTGAAACAAAACTTGTAATGGACATTTCTTCAAACTTTTTCTTCAAACATTCTCTTCTCCCTGTTATTGATGGATAATGCATCAATATCATTAAAACTTCTTCAAGAAATGTCATTGAAATTCTTTTTGACCTCTGATCTTTGATAACGAGCCACTGATTTGTTGCCAATTTGAACAATGTATTCATCTAGATCTTTTCAAATCTAGACAAAATAGGAATGTAACACCTGAATCAACAAATGAATCAGTTAATGTCTGTCAGTAACACGAAGTTACTGTGTGTAACAAATACACATAGGAAAGGAGCTTTTTGATGTTCACCCCCCCAGGGCTTCCATCCAATCATCGAAACACCACAAAGGCAATTTCTATGAACGTTATGACAAAGAAACAAATTCTTTGTGTGTTCGTGCAAATGATAGAAAGAATTAAGCACGAAAGATTGCTTATAAAGGCTCAAAATTGTGTAAACCACTGAGACAACAGTAAGTTCAACACAGACTCAATGTGCATGATTGAAGTGTGAAGGTGGGACAGACTTCCTTCTTTTCAATATTCAAATTTTCCAAATGAAAATCAGATAGTTAATGTGTTGCTTCCCCTTTGAAAAATGAAACATTTTCTTGTTAAGAAGAAAATGAGTGGCTGGTGGGGTTAATGTCAAGAGTTGGCATGGGCTATTTGCCTGTTTCAATAATGTTCACCAAAGAATTGTGAAACATTAGTAATGTGGCTGCCCGACTCAGAAAGTAGTTGGTGCAGAGTTTGATAGTCTTTTACTCTAATCTTTCACCCTCTTTCTTTTAATCATTAAGCTCACATCTAACCAAACTCCCATTTACATTTTACCTCAACACACAACCCACACTCATTTCTTTTCGACTCCTCACACTCAATCACTAAGGATTAACTTCTTGGGTAGGAAACACTGGTTAACGTGAATCCATAGAAGTTTCAGTTAAGTCCTAGCACAAAGATCCTGTATTATCCTATAAATCATATGCTGCTCAGATGATTTAACTTTATCAGTTAAAGCTCAAATACAAGTCATATGTTTGTATGCTCAGAAAATAATCATGAAGATTTGAGCATTTGAAACATTGAAGTATTTTCAAACAAGTATATTGAATGAATGAACATGAATGCAAGAGACTTGTTTGAAAATCTGACATTGTATGAAAAATGATCAGAAATGAAATGATATAGCAATTAAAGCTTATGGTCAAGAATAATGGATATTGTCTATATGAAACAAGATATAGACATTCTTGAAATGACGCTTCGAAATGAAATGACGCTAAAAAATCTTTGAAATACAAGCGGGGTGTATCACCATCGAAAACTTGGTCAATATGAGACATGGTGATAACTTATTCAACAAAAGAATTAAACCGGTGTGTGTGAATACTTGAAAGTATATAGACAAGATAATACGCAAGTATATATCTTTAGAAACACACGGTTTGTTAAGCATTGAAGCACAAAATAGAAATGAAAACATTTAAAATCACACTTCCAATTCATGAAATCTGTTTAAGAATCGGGAAGTGGTTTGAACATTTAAGAACATGTTTTCTATGATTGAAAGTTGTCCTTCTTTCAACCATATGTGAGATGAAGATAAAGAATTATACCTTTTGCGTACAATCTTACATCTCATGAAGTCAAGCTTTTAAGTCATAAAGATATGATCTTGTAAGCATCTCTCAAAACTGTAAAAATCTTAAAGTCATAGTCAAAGCAACTTTATTCACAGAAATTAAAAGACATAAAGCAGTAAAACAATTAAATACGAGTTCTGATCTGAAGTAATCAGAAATCATAGCCATACTCCTTTGACTTGAAAAACTCCCCCTAAAATCATGCATTACAAAAATTTGACAGATAAGTAAATGCAGAAATTATATATGCTCCCCCTCAAAATAACATGGATCATCTATGAAGTACTTCTCACACTCCCCCTGAGATCATGAACAGAATATTAAAGTGCAGATATCTTTCAGAAATAATGATAAAGAAATGATAAAAAATTTACAATGTGAAAACTTTAATAGGTAACCACTGATTGTGTCTTAAGATTTAGCATACCAAGCCTAGAGACAAGAAAAGTGAATCTCTTTTCGTCTAAGGGTTTGGTAAATAAATCTGCAAGCTGATAATCAGTTTTTACAAAGTAAAGTTCAATTGTTCATTTTTCCACATTATCTTTTATAAAATGATACCTGACATCAATGTGTTTGGTCTTAGTATGCTGAACAGGATTAGCTGATATCGCGATAGCGCTTTTCGAGTCACAATAGATCGGGATTTTATTGTAGTGATAACCAAAGTCTCGCAGTTGCATTCTCATCCACAAGACCTGAGAACAACAACTAGCAGCAAGTACATATTCTGCTTCGGCCGTTGAAGTGGAGACACATAATTGCTTCTTCGATGCCCAACTGACGAGTTTATCACCGAGGAAATGTATATAACCCGACGTGCTCTTCCTGTCTAGCATGCAACCAACATGATGTGCGTCTGAATATACTGTTAGTTCAAAGCTAGTATCTTTAGGATACCACAGACCAAGATCTGCAGTCCCCTTCAGATACCGAAAAATACGTTTGACTGCAGACATATGGGATTCTTTAGGATTGGCCTGATATCTAGCACATAAGCGTGTAGAAAACATTATATCCGGCCTACTGGAAGTAAGATACATCAAAGAACCTATCATCCCTCTATAAGTCCTAACATCAACAGCTTTTCTCGAAGGATCAGTGCCAATCTTAGTACCAGGTGCCATCGGGGTACCAATCGGTTTACAGTTTTCCATTTTGAATCTCCGAAGAATATCAAGAATGTATTTAGATTTATTGATGAAAATCCCCGTTGAAAATTGTTTGACCTGTAATCCGAGAAAGAAAGTCAACTCTCCCATCATACTCATCTGAAAACGTGACACCATGAGGTTTGAAAAATTCTTACAGTATTTAGGATTTGTAGAGCCAAAAATAATATCATCCACATATATTTGAATAAGAATGATATCGGCTTTTTCCTTTTTAATGAATAAAGTGGTATCGACCGTACCTTTTGTAAAACCTGACTTGACCAAGAACTGAGATAAGACATCATACCAGGCGCGAGGAGGTTGTTTCAGTCCATAAAGTGCTTTGTCGAGAATGTATACATGATTCAGTTTCTCTTGATTAAAAAAGCCTTCTGGATGCGAAACGTAGACTTCCTCCTTGAGTATGCCATTCAGAAAGGCTGTCTTCACGTCCATTTGATAGACGGTGAAGTTCTTGTGAGCATCGTACGCAAGAAACATGCGAATTGATTCTATACGCGCCACTGGAGCATAAGTCTCGTCGTAATCTATTCCTTCCTCTTGCCTATATCCCTTGGCAACAAGTCTTGCTTTATTTCGGATAACGGTACCATCTTCATCTTTCTTGTTTTTGAAAACCCATTTCGTACCAATGATGGTTTTACCTTGAGGTTTGGGTACGAGTCTCCAGACTTTAAGTGCTTCGAATTGATTCAGCTCTTCAATTGTCAGTTCGTAGAAGCTTGACTGGTTTCTGCAGATTCACCTGGATCGTCTTTAGAAATGTAATGAGAACTTCGGGTGTCTCATATTTTGACCGTAGAAATTTGACCCACGTGTATCGCGAATAATCGTCCACAATAACTAACACGTATTTCTTTCTGCCTAAGCTTTGCGTTCGCATAGGACCACAGAGATCCATATGCAACTACTCTAAAAGAGAGCTGGTACTCAGTTCAGGCTTCGGTTTGTGTGGATCTCTCTTCATCTTCCCTTTTTCACATGCTGCACACAAGTGTTCTTTTACGTACTTGAGCTCAGGAAGTCCATTCACTAGCTTTCCACTGACCAGTTTATTGATGTAGCGAAAGTTTAGGTGAGAAAGTCGTCGATGCCATAGCCAACTTTGTTGTATCGATGCTTTTGAGAGTAGACACACTTGATTGTCAGTCTGGACCTTTGACAAGTTGATGGTGTAGAGATTTGACTTGCGAGTGCCGACCAAGAGTTCTTTACCTTCTTCAGTGCATACCGAACACCTCTTGGCCTTGAAATTTACCTCTAAATCTTTGTCACAGAACTGGCCAATACTAAAAAGATTGTGTCCTAATCCTTCTACGTACCTCACCTTCCTAATCGTTACATTTTCGTGAACCACATCACCATACCCCAGAATTGGTGAAACCTGATCGTTACCAAATCGAACTGTTCCGCAGTATTTCTCTGTATAGTTAGACAACAAACTTTTCTACCCGGTCATATGCTTGGAACACCCGCTATCCAAGTACCACATATGATGGGTCTGCACAAGAGAAATCAGGAAACAAGAGGTTTAGGTACCCACTTATAAATGGGACCTACAGTGTTAGCACATGATTTTGGCACCCATTTAAATTTGGGCCCGCTTTTCTTTTGAAAACCATATGAGTAATTTGAACGATAAGAGTAAACATGATATGTGCCGAACCAAACATTAGAATATTGTTGAGAAGCATAATCATATCTATCATAATTTGAAAACTTTCTAGCAGACAAAGATAAATGGAATAATTGTTGTATGGAATATTTTTTGTGAGAATCAACAAGTTTTGGTTTAGAAATAGCAACATTCACAATCAAATCATCTTTACTAGTAGTCTTCTTATTACAATCAGAACTAGAAAATGATTTAGCTTTCTCAACGATCTTCTGTTTCGGTAGCCATTCCGACTTTACTCCAAGCCTTTTCTTTCTCAAATCTGAAACATTTGAAACTTTAGAGTTAGAATGGTGAGAATCAAACAAATGCTTCTTCTTTGACTTACCAGTGGTGATCGGTTTCTGTGAATGCCCAGATTTCTTCTTCTTACCTTTGGCAACTTTGGATTTCACAGGAACTGATTTATCAACTTTCGTTGATGTTTCAACTTTTTCATACACACTTGGTAATCCAGAAGAATTAACAACAAAAGAAGAATGATCAGGAAGTTTAGCATTAAAGTCAAAATTACCAACACAGTCATCTAAACAACCATCAGAGTTTAGAAAATCAAACCCTTAATCAAGTAAACCAGACATATCAGAAGATTTTGAAGCCTTGAATGATTTAGAAAAATCAGTATATTTAAACACAGTAGAAAAAATAGTTTGTTCTAAGTCTATCAAAATCCTTTCTTCTGCGAGAGTATTCTGGAGTTCAGAAATTTTACTTTCCAACACGAGAGGAGGAACGTAAAGCTTACCTTCGATAGGCTTAGCCTCCATTTCTTTTACAGAATAACTCTCAAAATAGTCATTTGAAAGAAATTTCGATTTATCAGAACAATAACTATTATTCAATCTCTCATAACGAAATGGAAGTTGAATTTTAGATGTGTTCTTTCTTTTCTCGGTTTCCTTGGCTTCATCCTTTTCAGACAGTCTAGTCCAGAAAACTTGAAGTTCAGGGTATTGAGGTGCCAGTTTTAAAAATCCAAAATTATAAAGAGCAGGCACTTCAGATATACCCTTTTTGAGACATTATGGATTCTCGTATTCGAGTCCCCAACCCTCTCTGTTCTCTTTGGGTTTGTTTAGATGAATGGTTTGTTCAGTTTGACCCAAAGTATATAATTTCCCTTCCAAAGCATTCATTTTTTCAATTAAAGATTTGTTTTCTTTTGAAATCGAAGAATACATTTTAGAAAGCTCTTTAGATTCAAACTCACACAATCTATATTTTGAAACAGTTTCAGATAACTCTTTGTGAATTATAGTCTTCTCTTTCGCGCTAGTGTCAATGTTTTTATGCAACGCTTCAATCAATACATTTTTCTCAGCAATATCATTGCTAAGTTTATGTATAGATTGATTTTTATCATTAATGACACCCTTTTCACGCTTAAGTTTAGACTCTAATTCTTGGAGTTTAGTCATCATAGCATGCATTTGATTCAAAAAATTTGATTCAGTCATATCACATACCTCTTCGTTATCCTCTTCATCAAAATCAGCTTCGATTTCCTTCTCTATCTGACCCATCAAGCACAAGTGTGTTGTCTCTTCCTTCTCTTCTTCTTCTTCGTCAGAGTGATCAAGCCAAAATTCATCCTCTGCCATCAATGCTTTTCCAGCCTCCTGTTGCTTAGCTAGAAGCATCTTGTTCTTGTAGTACTCGGAGTTTCGGACTTTGGGTTTCGGCAATCCTTAGCAAAGTGTCCGAGTTTGCCACAGTTGTAGCACTTTGGAGGTTCAAGATGTTTTGTCTCTTCAGCTCTAAACTTTCTTTCCTCTGGCTTCTTCTCTTCCAATATCTTTCCTTCAATTCTATCCTTGTGATCGTAGTTACTTGAACCAGATGAATACCTCTGACTGTTAGAGCTAGGATTTTTGTAGAACTTCTTTTGAAAAGCCTTGGTTAGTATAAGCATAGTCTGCTTCAGGTTCTCACAGTCGTCAGAGTTATTCTCACTTTCAGCCTCTTCTGATTCAGAAACTATCACTTTCTTTTTCTTGAGACTCAAACTTTTCTTCTTCACAACGAGTGTAACCGGATCAGCAACTGTCTTTTCAGCCTTGATCTCATCCACCTCCTCCTCGTTCTGCCTTAAGGTTTCATAAACTTCATGGAGTGGACTTTCGTTCAGATCTTTCATCTGCTTCATCTGTCTAGTGAACCTCTTCCATTCTGGTTGAAGAATACTGAGGAACTTCATATTGAGCTCAATTTGTGACTTCTTTACTTTGTTCTTGCTGAGTTCATTAAGTAAAGTCACAAATTTGTCATAAGTCGCCTCCAGAGATTCTCCAGCTTTGTCCTTAAGTTCCTCATAGTTATTGAGGCAGTTGGATATTTTAAGTTGGTTCCGAACCTTTGATCCAAGCATCATCTTTTCCAGTTGATCCCACATTTGTTTTCCTGTAGCTTTGTAGCTATCAATTTTCACATAAATCTCATTTGGGATGCCTTGAAGAATGAATGATTTTGCTAGTGTATCAGCTTTGGCTCTTTTAGCTTGCTCTTCTGTGAACTCTTCAGGTGGCACTGGATACTCTCTTTCTTCACCTTCAACAATATGTGTCTTCATTGGAATTGACATGATTCCTTACTCCAAAGATTTCCTAATAAGAACACCCAGTTCGTGTCTTTCAATGAAGTCCATGAACCTATCTTTCCATTGTTCATACTCTCCCTTGAAGAGTACTGGAGGCTTTGTGTCAGTTCCGATGGCGAGAGCTTCTCTTGATGTCATCCTGAATTTGAAAATATGCAATAAGAAACTTGAAATTGATCGTTAGTCCAGATAAAATCAAATGAATACAGAATAATACTGAAAATAAGAAATGAAAATAAGAGAATCTGGCGCAAAACTCAGAATGCGCTAAGGACAGTAGCGCAAAAGACAGTTTACGCTAAGCAAAGCTGACGCATAAGACAATTTTGCGCTGAGAGGATCTGGCGCAAAAGATAACTTGCGCTAAGGACAGTGGCGCAAAAGGCAATGGTGCAAAAGACACTTTTCGCCAAGAGAAGTTGGTGAGAAAATTCAGATAAGCGCTAGAGGCAATGGCGCAAAATATACTTTGCGCTAAGCACTTGGAAACACTTGAATCTGGCGCAAAATGGATGAGCTGGCGTGTTCTTCAACTTAACTTCGAAAACCGACTCTGAATCAACCAAAACCTATCTAGACTTCGATTTGCAATCCCAAACTTTGACAATAAGACCACAAATACATCTAGAACAGATTACAACCAAATAATTTCAAAAACAAACACTCTAAGTGAGATTCGATCAATGAAACAGTGCACTTGAACTCGTGAAAACCAAAAACTCCAAAATCATCAAAAATCCTATCGATTACAGTGCAATGCTCGAATAAACCAATACAATACCAATCTAATACTGATTTCGACCTTAAACCAAATGATTTCCAAACCAATTTCACACATTCACTCAAGAACAGATCTGGATATCGATGGAACAGTGCCGAACGATATTTCTTTTTTATTTCAATCTGGATATAGCTCTGATACCAATTGATTGTACCTTTAAACTTCAAGTTCTTAATCAAACAATAGATAAACAAACCTGATTTTGATTTAATCCAAACGATTACAAATCTCTTGATTTGAATATCTCTCTCTAAGCTCTCTCTCTCTCTCTCTCTCTCTCTCTAGAGTTGGCGGCTGATAATTTATATTCTTGGCACACCTTACACACACACAACCCTAGCACCCTAATAACCATATACCTATTTAGGGAAAAACAAAAATACATAAAAATAACTTTGACTATTTATTACAAATTGACCTAGACTTTAATTGAGAATTGACTTTGCAACTTTGACTTTTTGAATCTTTCGTCTTCAGTCTTGATGATCTTGAATCCAATAAATCTGTGATCTAACAGTATCCCTTATACTTTGGCTTTGAGAATCTTTTCTTTCCAAAGCTTCTTTGAAACTGCTTTGTGATGAGAGCAAGATTATCAGCAAACCTCTGAATGTCTTCATCAGAATGTTCTTCAGCTTCGGAGGAGGAGTCATCAGAACTTGACTCTGTAATTTCTGTAAGAAGAGCTCTGGATTTTCTCGACTTGGATTTGTACTTGGATGAGTAACTGGGCTTAGAACTTGGTCCTTTCTTCTTTTCAGATAACAAGGCTAAAGAGTCTTTGACTATCTTCTTCTCTTCACTGAGTTGCTTGACTTCATCCTCGTGTTGAGATAAAGTAGTGAAGATGTCATTTACGTCTTCTTGAGCCATATCCTTGGTCATCTGAATGTTAATTGCATAAATTTTCCATTCAGGATTCAAGTTCTTGATGAACTTTTAGTTTATCTTAGATACCGTCTTGTTCATCCCATTCCTCCTCAAGTCATTCAGGATAACGTTGAAACGGGTGTAAGTATCCAAAAGAGTCTCTCCATCTTTTACATGAAATCCTTCATAAGCGTTTATGCTCTGGTTCAGTTTTGCTTGTATGGATTTCTCAGTTCCCTAGAACTGTCTTTCTAATTCGTCCCACATGGCTTTAGCAGATTCCCTACTATCTACACGGTTGTAGATGTCATTCGGGATAGCCATGGTTAGATAGATCAAGGCTTCTTCATCGATTTTGTGAAGCTCCTTTTCTCTTTCACTATAATACTGGTATGGCCTTGGGACATAACGAACTGGAATTTCAGGTGATGTCTCAGTTGCAGCCTGTCCAGGTACTGTGACTACTGGTTGTACTGGACCATTGATGATAGACTTAATGTAATCCCTGTTCTTATGGTTTAAGAACCGGGTCATCCTCCGCTTCCACTGAGAATATTCTCTTATTGATAAGACCGGAGGCTTTGACTGTGATCCCATTGAGAGCAATTCTTTCGACATGATGAGAAGATGTATTAGTCTGCACACAACAAAGATATTAGCTAGTAATGATCTTTTAAACCCAACAATTTGAGAAAAACTTGAAAATATTTAGAAAATGAAATTTAAAAAAAATTCCAAGTTTAGAATTCGTAAACAGCTTCAAATCAAGAACAATTCGCAATTCAAACTTAAAAATTCGCAAAGACAAGAATTCGCAAGTAAGAGTGAACACAAGACACACAATTCGCAAGAAGCACTTCTGCGAATTCTGCCCTTCGACAAATTTTGAAAATACAATTCGCAAGAGAAATTCGCAAAAGGAATTCGTAAACCACAAAGATACGAATCCTTCACTTAGAAAAGTTTTCAAAACACACTGCGAATTCTCAAGAATTCGTAAGAAACAATTGCGAATTATTTCCTTAAGCAATTTAGAATTTCTTCTGCGAATTCTTCAGAATTCGTAAGATAGTCTGATGCGAATTCCTACTTTTCTCTATAGACACAGAAGCGAATTCCTTAGAATTCGTAACAGACACATAAACGAATTCCTCACTTAAACATTTTAAAACACCACTTTTCGCAAAATTGACTTTTACGAATTCTAGCTTTTCGTAACAGAGAGATAAACGAATTCTGTACTTGAACAAATTTTCAAAAGATTATGTGAATTCTTCTAGATTTCGTTATATACACTGATGCGAATTCTTTACTAAACGAATTCAGAAAAAAATATCCTGCGAAATGTATCAAATTAGCGAGTTCTTCATACGAATCCTTTGGATCTTGCGAGTTCTTGATTTCTAAGTTCAAAAATATCGATTTTTGTCCAGAAATCGATCCAAAACTCCAAATTCGAATCTGTAACTTCACAGAATCAATCACGTTAGTCCAAAGAACAATCCTATACAATATTACGATCAAATTCACATATTTGCACAATCAAATTAATCAAACAGTGACTCGATACTCGTTCGACCAAAACCCAACAAAAATCTCAAATTCACAATCAAAAGATGTTTTTCTTTGAAATTCAATCCGACAGAACTGTTTTATTTCATCAATCGACCACTAAACAATCACCAATTTCAACAAAAACTCACTTTTTATGCAAAAATCGATCAAAAAAAACTTTTACAGAACTCGAACTTTTTGAAAACTCAAATCGATGGATTTCTAAGCTCTGATACCAATTGTGACCCAGTTTATACTAGCAATTAATCACACAACACAGATTAAGAACACAAGTTTATTAATCAAATCAAGATATTACATTTAGTCACAGATCTCACGTGTAATCACAAGTCTCACGTTCACTGTGCGTGTTCTTACCAAATCTCTTGAAGTCTAAATGTGCGTTCGTGTCTCTAGATTACAAAAGAACTACAACTATTTATACTAAGTCAACTTACGTTGACTTTACAGCCAAACCCTCAAACTATACAACAATTACAACAAAGACCCTCACTTTTAATCTTGAATACAATATTAGTCTAACACAACTTTGCGTACATACTAGTGTTTCGGCCATTTTTGGACTTAATGAACTCCTAAAATGAGTCAAAAATACGTCCACTAGTATTAAATGCAGATTCAGAAGCCACCGTAGATACAGGTATAGGAAGAATATATTTTACAATCATAGACAAAATGGCATACCTACTCCCATTATTCTTCCACCATAGTAGGAATCAAACTCCGGAGTCATTGGATCGAGAGATTCTTCACTCAAATATCACTTTGATTTCCAGTTCCACCCTCTACTTTTGAAAAGTGAATCCAAATATCAGATACTCTACCTGATTTTTTTTAATCTTCGCGTGGTTCTTCTTTGATCTTTTCGTCAACATCAATAGGGGTAGCAATAGCATCCATTGAGAATTAGAATCTGTATATAATTGAAAAACACAACAATAGTAAATGAAAATAACACCTAAATTATAGCATGAATCAAGTAACTACACCAATCCTACAAGTTGGGCACTCAAAATAGAAGGAGAAGAAACAATAGGCAATAGCTAAAATTCAACCTGTAAAACAACTTGTATAACTACCGTTTAGCTATTATCTTGAAAGCGTTTAGGCAAACCACTAGGTCTTTGGCCTAGTGGCCACCTCTCTTCCGTAAACGCTTCTACCTGGGGTTCCCGTACTAGGGTTCGAATCCGGGGGGAGACAGGATGTCTTTTCCGGTGCAAGCTTGTAGAGGGATGACTTGTAGGGTCCACAAAAGTGGGCCACGGGGTCATGGGTCCCCGCCAATAAACCTTTTTTTTTGAAAGTGTAGGCAGTCCCTTCAAAATAGAAGGAGAAGAAACAGTAGGCAGTCCCTTCTAAAATTCAATCAACTTGTTTAGCTACTGTAAAACCCTCAAATTTGGTAAGAGCAACTAATGAAAATTTTCGATATAACATCAAATAAATCAACACATCATCCTACAATTCAAAACTCATTACACTCCAATTATGAAGTTCGCTAAATAACCTCAACAAATACAAACTCCAATAATACACAAAGACTAAACCACAGTCGGGTGCTACTTAACCCCCAAACGCAAGTTGCTCTAAATGCGGAAGACTTCACTAAGATATCCACTCCTCGAGCACACAACTAGCACTCTTCACTTCACATTGACACTAAGACTATTCCCAACTGGAAACCTGTTGCACATGCCGACAAAATAAAAAGTAAAGGTTAGGCTAACGCCTAGTGAGTTCAAGAGTTTTAACATGAATAAAGATATCGTTGAAAAGAAGTAATGCAATTTAAATCATAATCTTTCAATTTGATATGTCTCAAATATGAAAATGACTCGTTTTTCAATAATATACTTTTTAGGCAAAGAAACACCAATATAAACGTTTTCCAATCCAAACTACTTCAAGGACAAAGATCCCAATATAAAATGCTCATTCGTAAATTAAATTTAACCAAAAACTCACTCAACCCATAAATCATGGATAAAGACCCATTTATACAAAACGTCACCGAAAACTTGGATAATAAAATTCAATACCCAAAACAACACCTTTCGGTGACGGGGGAGACTCGAATTCCATCGAATGTAGCGGGCACACAAAGTTAGGCCACTTATCAATGTTCTCGAGCTTCACATAGAGCCATGGATCCCCGTATACGGCTCCCAACCGACCAAACCACCGCAAGATACCCAAATGCCTCTAGTGTCTACTCGACCTCTAGATGAGTGTCACCACAAAAGCCACAAGTCCCCGTATCTGGCTCACCATGGGCACCACCGCAAGACTTAACTCCGTATATGGCTCTACAAAGCACCACCGCAAGATTCCATAAAAACATGACTTGGGGACCACTCACTAGACTTCAAACGTGGACACTAAATTCCACGATGAGTAACCAGACTGGATTACAAACGGGCATTGAGTTCAACCACCCACGATATATACCTCGAGCCCTTCAATAAAGGTTACACGGTTATCGAGTTCAACCACCCACGATCTATACCTCGAGCTCCCGCTAGCCATAAACAATATCCAGTCCCAAAACGGGGATAAAGTCCCCAACTAAACCAACTGACTGACTTATATGCCTATGGATCCAATGCATTACAGTCTAAACGTTACATGACTCAAAGGAATGAACTAACGCATTCAAAACATGTAACTCTAAAATAAGATGCAACCAAGTACACCATACGTCCAAGGCTCCTTAATGAGCTATCAAAATTGAATAAATGTTCCAAAGACTCAACCGAGTACAAATCAAGCCCCAAAAGGCTTAATAGACGTTTGGCTAAAACATGAGAGCCAATATGGTTACACAAACCAAATTACATCTTTCTCCAAAACTTTGTTTCTCAAATCACAATTGGCCTTCGGCCGAAACCAAAAGGTTTACCATTTCTAAAATGTTCCCGAAGTCGGAAATGATCCAAAACCAAAAGACTCACACATTCGTACTTTTCAAAACATACCATTTCATGAATGATGCATAAAGCCCGACAAACACTTAAAAGTACATTTTTGACTAAATATCTATTTATGCAATAAATCACCAAAACACATTCATTTATGACACATTTATCAAAATGTCCAAAAATCCCAAATGTGGGTGTTTTACAAGGTTTATAAAATCAAACACCTCAAATAATCAAAACCCATCAAATAACTCTGTAACACCCCGAATTCTTCCGTTGTATTAATTCTATCGTTAGGCTCCTAGCATTCCTTATTTTAAGTCATAGTTATCTTGCGATTACCCTTATTGTGCGTGTCGCGTTTTTAAGCCAAATTTGCGTGTTAAGTTTGATCTTTGGAATAGAGAAACAGTGTATTACGCGAGTTATCTCGCGACTTGCAAGTCCCGACACAAGTCGCGTAACCCACTGTTCGTCTTCCATTTTAGGAACACGGGCGACTTATGCCGCGACTTAAGCTCGCGACATAACCCGGGGAATTTTCCTGAATGCTCTAATACGGGTTTCTTCCTTTTTCTCATTTACTTCCTATCTATCTTCTCTATCTCTCTCTCCCAATCCACCTTTGTTATCAATACATCCCACCAACCATATTTCTTGACCATTAATGGTGATCTAGGTGTTATTTAAGCATCCTTTGTGGTAGATTCAAGTCTCCTCAAGACCCTAGCTTCATCTCCTTAGGCTTTTGAGTTCTAGGGTTTCATATACAACCATACAAGTTGAGTTCATTCTCTTTTAATAAACTTTATACATGTCAAAATTTGGATTTTTAACCTTCTCAACATCTCTATGTATGGTTTATTTGAGTTGGGTGAGTTTTCACTAAAACCTAATTTTGGGAGATTTTGGGGGTTATGTGGAAGAGCATGGTTTTGGGGACAAGAGTATACATTTTGATTTAGTTATGGATTTTATACATGAGAAATATGTTTTATAACCTTATGATTATTTACATGGGAATCAAGATTTGGGATATGGGTAAGTATTATGGAATGAGTATTTAGGTAACTTGATGCATTATGTGTGAAAGTATCATTTAGCCCTATGAAATGGAACCTCTTGGAAAATTGGGAGTAATTATTTGTATTTATAATGTTGTACATACAGTGACATTTTAATTGAGGAAATTACTATCTAGTTTTGTGGACATCGAATGGAATATTTGGTTGCATTTGGGCGTCATGAACCCACATATATATATAATATTTGACCCAATGTTGGAACACTAGTTTTCCACATTGAGACACGTTTAGGCATCCGATGAGGTATAAGCCCTACGTGCTAAGTACGCGATATTGGATGAGGATCTCAACGTAAGGGCCCTATGTGGTTGAAGTTGACTTTCCGTGGGTGTACATTTAAAGCTACTGAGCCTGACATTCATTGCGAGTACTTTTTATGTGTTTGGTTTTACTGATACGTCAAATGGCTTACTTTTGTGTTCCGTCACTGTGTTAGTAAGCGGGTCTCCCCCGTCAACCCAAGAGGTACTGTATTATTGTTGAGACTACCTATATGAAATCCATTGGCATTTCTTAAATTATTTCAAATGAGAGTATTGATTTTCCAATTACGAATGTTTGATCTCACTAGGCTTTAGCCTAACACTTTTTCTTAAAATAACATGTATAACAGGTTCTCCTAGCGGTGGTTTTCCTCGGGCTTGAGTGGAGAGGAAATCGAAGGATTATAGCATTTTTGGAAGGATATAGAGGCGTGTTTTAGATATAGAATTGGTATACTTTTGTAGATGAAATGTCAACACCCATTTGTAATCTAGAACTAGATAGACTAGATTATTAGGTTGTTGTATTCATTTCCCTTTAGTTATTTATTTGTAAACGCCATGAAACTATTTCCCCTTTTGGGATGATCCTTTTATATTAGACTCGTTTATTCCGCTTTTGTTTTCAGGTTTAAATTGACCCCTATTTTTAGGGTGTTACAAACTTAACAAGTGATAATTTCATGTAAAACACATAAACACTTTAAAATGGACATTTTTGGTATGTACAACATTTTCACAAATCAACTTGAACTCACCTTGCTAGGTTAAGTTAAACCTAGATTCCAAACCCAACCATTAGTCTCCAAGAGTGCAGATTCCACCATTTCCAAGTCAACTTCAACAAAGAGCTAGGGTTTCCAAATAACCCATTTTATCAACTCTATAAATTAACCAACAACAAGTAAAACTTTTAGATCTACAAAGATCTTTATACTAAAGCTTGGATTTACAAGATGCTTACCTCAAATGGAACCTGGAATCTTCCAAACCACGTATCTCCCATGAAATCTTTTACTCTCCCCATAACTAAGCTTCAAATCACCAACCCTTTGATCTCTCTAGAGCGGATTCACCTCAAGCTACTCCAAAATCGGCTCTTAGGCTCTCAAAATCGTCCCAAGGAAGAGAGAAGTGGAAAGTGGGAGTAAAATGAGAGAAAACCCTAAATTTTGGGTATAAAAACGACCATACAACTTCCCGCGGCCTTGGTCGCGGCCTCAAGTCGCGGGCCAAGTCGCACGTGTTGCTGGAACCCAAAACTCAGAGACTTACGCGGCTTGTGCCGCGGCCCTGAGTCGTGCGCCAGGTCGCGCAACTCACTGTACAACCCCGTCCTGCCCAGATCTTCATGCCCGACTCGATCCTTGAGATTTCCATTACGATAGAGAGGTAACCTCAATAAATTTCCATCATACGAGTTATACGGTTACACTACAATGGTTAAGGGTTTCCAAATTCACGGGTGTTACAACTACTGTCTTGAAAGTGTTTCATCCATTTTCCATTTCCAACATCCAAACTAAATCAATCATAGTAAAACAAGAAACATTGTCAGTAGCTAAACAAAATTCCAAATTTCCAAGTTAAATTACAAATTTTAAAAACAAAGCTTGAACAACAGTACCTCTGTCCCTCTATGTATTTGCTTTAAATCGAAGGAGAAGACTTGAACCAATTGTACCTCTGAATGAATGAATCTGATTCAATCGATGCCAGCGTGAATCTGATTCAATCGATGCCAATGTGAATCTGATTCAATGTCAGCGTGAATCTGATTCACGTCTGAATTTATTTAGTAGTTATTGAGTTCAATTTGTATTTCCCTAGGGAAAATCAAAGCTTTCACAACATGCAATACCTCAATCGAAGGAGAAGATTTCAATCGAAGGAGAAGATTTGAACCATTCAAACCAGCTTGAATTTGATTCAATCGATCGATGCCTGCCCTGAATCTGATGTCGATCGATGCCTTTGACTTTCTACTCACTCAGTAACTCTTGACTCTCGTATCGTATGCTGTGAAAAATGTGAAGTACATATTGAAGTAGGGCAAGATAGAAATTAGAAGCGGCATGTGAATTGTGAAAAGTTAAACTACTGCCTTTGTCCATCGGGTTGTCGGGTTGGGCCGGTTTGGTTTGGGCCTACCCTGTTTTCAACCCATTCAATGCGGTTTGGTAAAAAAAAATTATCGGATTATACGTCAGGTTGATTCGATTTAAGTTTTTTTAGGTTTTTTCGGGTTGGGTTATGAGTCAAAGTGGATTGTCCCACACTAGCACTTCCGCGCAATAATTCTACCAAAGGGGAGCCTATTACAGGAATAACTTCAGGTACACCTGTTACAATTTTCACTGCCCAATAACCAATTTGGTCCCGAGGTAAGGAATAACCAGTTACACCAAAAGATGCAGTCAATACACCCAGAACCACACCTGTAACCCAAGTTAATTCGCGAGGTTTTTTAAATTCACCGGTGAGATATACACGAAATACATGTAGGATCATCATTAGGACCATCATACTTGCCGACCATCGATGAATTAGGAGTACCTTCACGAATGAATGTAGGACAAATATTTGAATCTTCACTCGGGTTAGCGGGGGGGGGGGGGGTTGCTAGACAGACATTATCGAATAGCGCCTTTTGATGAGAGATATGAACAAGAAGCTTCGAGAAAACTGGTGTTTTCTGAATTATATGAAGCCAGTAAGCAAACAGCGAATCCATGGGTATTTGAACCCGAGTATCCAGGGAAAAGCAGAATATTTGATGGAAGAACGGAGGATCCTTTTGAACAGACTGGTCGGAAATTTGAGCTGCTGTTAGCTTTATTGATCCAAATTACAAGATTACCCCTCTTTTTAACCCTAACATCATCGCATCCTCACCTTCACGCAGACATTCTGGAAACGCATCTGCAGACATCGCGGCATCCTCCTCAACTTCACGCAGACATCGCAGAACCATCGTCTCTCCTAGCGCCGGATTTCTCGTTCGATTTCTCCCCCGATTCCTTCAGGTATGCTTTCTGTTGGGTCGATCACAGATTTCTCGTTCGATCTGTTGGGTCGATTTCCACTACACAGATTTCTCGTTCGATTTCCACTACACAGATTGCAACTATTTTTGGTCTTTATTCTCTGAGGATTTGGAAGCAACAGGAGCAGGGCAGATTTCTGTATTTGTTTTTCTTTTACGAGTTTCTATATTACCATAATTTGAATCCTTGATTCCTGTAGTTCGTTATAACATTTAAGTTTAGGAACTCCAATTCCAGTGATTACAATTACAATTCAGTAACTGTTTCCTATCTACATTTTTTAGTGTCATCATTGGATCTACATTATGAATCTGCTTATGTCTATTTTTACGCATAATTCTCATCTTGAATCGTTTGTTTCTTCTCAAAAATCGAATAAAATGTTTCAAATCGACTGTTACACGAATCGATCTGTACTGATTTCTTTCGTAGTGATGCATTTCTGTGTTTTTACGTCGATACGTGTTTTTTTTTTATGTTTTGATTAGTTTTAGATCTGTTACTTTGGGTGTATGATTTGGATCGGTTGGTCAACGGTGCTTAAACAACTGATTTTTGTTATCTAGTGTGGTCATCTTTATGATCGTATTAATCAATGGTTTACGTGTTGATAGATTGAGAACTTGGGAGGTTGCATTACATAAAAGTGAATGCATTGAATTTTCTATTTTGCTATTTGATGGTTATGTGAAGTAATTGGAAAGAAAGTATTATACTTTTATGAAAATTTTAGGCGTTAAGAAAGTTCTATAATGCAGATGTCTGAAAGGTCTTAGCAAGTAGTGCATGGAGGTGTCATCTTACTGGTATAATCTGTTTAATTGTGTTAGAATATTGTCTCAACTGGAAGAATAATATACAAATACTGTGCTTACTTGCTTGAGTTACTCATTTGCTTACTTGCTTACTTATTGTCCCAAGGAGGTGTAGTTCTGTATCTTGTTGAAACCTTTCTTATTTTGATCAATTTTCACCAATATTGATGTATTATGACTGACTGTTTTGTGTTTTTTGAGGTGTTTAATTTTTCATGATGCACATTTGGGAAACCCTATTTTGTGATTGATAATTTGATACAAGTTCTATGAGGTAACTGATGTATAATATCTATTTGGTTTGCTTAATACAACATGATACTGATGATTGCATTTACACAAACTTGTGCAGCAGGTTGGGTGGTTCTGACTTGTTACCATGGGAGGCGGTTTTAGAGTGTTACATCTGGTCAGACCATTTCTTGCATTTTTGCCAGAAGTGCAGAGCGCAGATAGGAAGGTTCCCTTCAGAGAGAAAGTCATATACACTGTGATCTCTCTTTTCATCTTTCTGGTGTGCAGTCAGCTTCCCCTGTATGGCATACATTCGACGACGGGTGCTGACCCTTTTTACTGGATGCGTGTTATTCTGGCTTCGAACCGTGGGACTGTCATGGAGCTTGGTATTACACCCATTGTGACTTCTGGACTGGTTATGCAGTTATTGGCTGGGTCGAAAATTATAGAAGTGGACAACAATGTTCGTGAGGACCGTGCACTATTGTGAGTTTAATAATATACATTAGCTGCCACTTGATTATTTGCTAAAGGCTTTAGAGTTATTGAACAAAGCATTACAGTTTGTTACACTTTTTAGCATTCTATCTCCCTATGCAAGTTCCTTGTAGTAACTGATAAGGCAGCCTTCTATTTTTATCCTTTCACATATTATTGAACTCATACATGTGATTTCCTAGGAATGGTGCTCAGAAGTTGCTCGGAATCTTGATTGCTGTTGGTGAGGCTGTCGCGTATGTTCTGTCAGGAATGTATGGCAGTGTTGGTCAACTGGGTGTTGGCAATGCTATTTTGATAATTGTTCAGCTATGTTTTGCTGGGATCATTGTCATATGTCTAGATGAACTTCTCCAAAAGGGATATGGCCTTGGATCTGGAATTTCGTTGTTCATAGCCACTAATATCTGGTATGCCAAGTACCTGCCTCAATAAGACATATTTTGGTTACTCCTCCTGAAATTCCCTAACTTGCATCTTGGTTAATCATGCAGTGAAAGCATTATCTGGAAAGCATTTAGCCCTACCACTATTAACAGCGGACGTGGTGCTGAATTTGAGGGTGCAGTCATTGCCTTGTTCCATCTTTTGATTACTAGATCAGACAAAGTCCGGGCGTTGCGGGAAGCTTTCTACCGGCAAAATCTTCCTAATGTGACGAATCTGCTGGCCACTGTTTTGATCTTCCTTATTGTTATCTACTTTCAAGGCTTCCGTGTTGTTTTGCCTGTGAGATCAAAGAATGCTCGTGGCCAACAAGGGTCATATCCCATCAAGCTGTTCTACACTTCCAACATGCCAATCATTCTTCAGTCTGCACTTGTATCCAACCTTTATTTCATCTCTCAGGTATCCATCTTATATCTGCATCAGCAGAGGTCAAGCATCTGTACTACTTATACTTATGCAAACTGCTTATATTATTCTCCATTGCGTGCAGTTGCTCCACAGAAAATATAGTGGGAATTTCTTGGTTGATCTATTGGGAAAGTGGAAGGAGTCTGAATACTCAGGCCAATCTGTCCCAGTTGGTGGCATTGCTTACTATGTGACTGCACCTTCAAGGTAAAGATACCCGTCCCCCTTTTTTTGATTGATTAGCAATTTATATGCCTCCTGCTGTTCATTATTCATACTGTGATTTCAGATTGACAAACATTTTGTTTTTTGAATACTTAACTGATGCCTTATTTTATCTTGATTGCACATCAGTTTGGCGGATATGGCAGCCAATCCATTTCATGCTCTTTTCTACTTGGTGTTCATGCTAACAGCTTGTGCACTATTTTCAAAAACCTGGATTGAAGTATCTGGATCATCTGCCAGAGATGTTGCCAAGCAACTTAAGGTATTGCTCATTTGAGATCATCAATACGCTTCATGTGATTGTGTTTTTCTTAGCATGATTTCTGGTTTCTATTGATGCTTTTGCACAAGAGTATGGCATTTGGGTCTGATGAGGTTTAGATTGTGAAATTGCATGGTCAAACCCTATCCCACTAATATATATATTTATCGTCTTTGTTACTTAGGGGCTAATGGGGTAGTAAGCATCACATGGTTTAAAGAGAACCTATGATTCATAACCAAATGCTTAAATGCCTCTTAAATTGAGATATATTGTATTTATTGCGACATGCTAATAGGTAAGTGACTTGGATTGGAACCTTGCTAAAGTAAAAGGAAATGTTGCATTTTTTGGGGACAAGTTGAAGTAGACGCTGTTGGACTTGGCTTGTGTACATCTTCTTACCTTCCCAGCCCCTGCTCCATGTGTGACTCAACTCATTGGGTTTGTTTGGTTCGGTTTGAAATGATATTGAGTTTGTAATCAATTTACAGGAGCAACAAATGGTGATGCCTGGTCATCGGGACTCGAACCTTCAGAAGGAACTGAATCGGTACATCCCAACAGCGGCTGCGTTTGGAGGAATGTGCATTGGTGCGTTGACGGTTTTAGCAGATTTCATGGGAGCCATTGGTTCTGGGACTGGAATTTTGCTTGCGGTTACAATCATATATCAATACTTTGAGACTTTTGAGAAGGAGAAAGCGACTGAACTAGGCTTGTTCGGATTTTAAGTTTTATTAGCATTTAGCAGGTAGGTGTTTGGTTCTTGTTTTAGATATACTCCTTTTAGACAGCCAGTTTTGTTTCTAGACCTGAAACCATTTAATTTGTTCTGTTGATGCTTACACGATAGGGTGCTCATGGGTTGGGTTGGTCGGGTTGAACGCACTTGAACAAACCTAACCAAATGTTTGCGGTTTGAAAAATCTCAACCCAACCCAACCCAACCCAACCCAAACCGTGTGGGTTGGGTTAGTCGGGTTGAAACTATACATCATTTTACACAATCTAACTAAGTGATTCCGTTAAAAAAATCAAAATCAAAATAGAAATATAAAAATCTTGATCGATTGACGTACCTATAAGCCTTGTCCTTTGTTCTGAAAGCACCATGCCACTATAAAAAAAATAGATTCTAAAGCTACGGGGCTAGCTTGGACCGTTAGTAGGTCTCTTGCAATGACGGAGAGAATTGAATCTTTCAACCATGCCAACCACCAAGATATTGAAGTGATCAAAATTGTCCACAATCATAAAACCAATAAAGTTATTCATATAAATATGCAATTCATTATGGTTGGTGCAAGTTCTTTGTCTTTTGGCTTTTTGTGGATTGAGAAACTATATTATTATAAACCGTTGATGCAATATTTGTTCTTTTGTTCTTTCCACTCCCTTTGCTCCCTGATGGTTCTTTCCCTCTACCTAAAACACCAACATGAATTCTATTTTTACCGAATCTCTAGCATCATATGTTTCAAATAAGTTATGAAACACGAATTTAATATTGGCAATTTGGTGTTAGGGAACTGTTTGATCTGTCTTTGGCTTAACCTATAATAGTGGCTATATTGTTTATTAATACTCTACGTTATCAATGTTAATTGTGTGGTTTAAGATGGCAACACATATAAAGATTGTTGGTTAATCCGTAAAATGTTTTATTGATTTTTTTTCTCACATGTTTTACTATTTTAGTGACGACACATGTAAATATTGGTGGTAATATATCTTTTTCCTTATATATCTATTCAAGCATTAAATGGGACGATTTCAAACTTATAGGTGTATCAAATGTTGACTTACAAGGCTTAGCACCTATGTCTCCACAACATTTTCTATATGATTGACTATTTTACTACTACAAAAAACCATTCTTAATTTATATATAAATTTGTGTAAGGTTGTTGTGGCAATTTTCATTCCTACTTGTACCGTTAAATTTATAACACGACCATACAACGGATATGTGAAAAACATCTCCACGTATAGGCTTTAAAGTCAATTTTAATTTTAATTTATAATTTAATTTTTCTTTTAGAACAGCCCAATGTTGCTTTCATAGAAGCAACTAGCAAGTATAGACGTCTTGAAAACATAAATGGAGTTCACTTTATTATTTTATAATTTGAAAATACAAAGGGCTATGAGATAAGTTTGAACATAATAAGACATTGTGGCTAATAGGATAGATATGATGCGGTTGTGTGCTGATATTGATATGGCGTTAGTTGTAGCATGATGGTGAAATCAAGTCTCAAGCCTTACGAGTTACAACGAGGCCATGACGTTTTTCAAGACGTAGTTTAAGACGACAAATCTGTACAATATATATACATATATATATATATATATATGTGTGTGTGTGTGTGTGTTTATGTCAGTGTCTTGAACAATAATGATTAACTTATTAACAATTAAAATCATATAAAACGATAAACAAAAGAATCTCTAAATTATAATCGATACTAATGTGCAAATACGAATTTCGAAGTACACAAATTCAAAGTATAGAACATAAACATTAATTTATAATCGATAAAAATGAAAGAAGCAAAACAAAATCAAAGAATTTAAGTTATATTTACATTTACTTCTATTCAAGTTTAAAAAATTGCAAACCCCCCCTCCATGCCTTATTATAACGAGTTACATGTTGTAACGTCATAATACGTCATGGCCCATGACAAGGTCCACACCTTATATTTACGCCAAAGGGGTTAACGAGGCGTAAGGTGGCACCTTGTCTCTATAACGCGTTTTTTAGAACATTGGATGATATACACTACTTTTGTACACGACTTCCAACTCATGCTTCATGTCACTAACTGTGTGTGCTGTGTAGAGAGTGTGCTTCAAATATACACGATTTTTAAGTTACAACGTAGTTTAGGGATCTTTCACATTTACAGAGGCGCATTATTTGTATCCAACTTAACATAACGACCAAAATTATCAAACCAATTTCTTAAGTACTAAATTAGATTTAACAATTACTCTACAATTTGAGTAAAAGGTTGATTATTGGTATTTGGCAACCCCTGATCCCCCTATAGGGTGCGTTTAGTACACTGAACAAGACAAGACAGGACAGAACAGAGTACGGATCATTGTCCCATTTTTGGCAGGACTGTTAGGTGGAACAGACAGGAACACAGAGTGTAACAAAAGTGGAACATGCGTGTTCCACCCCCACCCTATAAAACAAGCTGGAACAAGGTGAAACATACTTATGTTTTGTAAAAACCCAACTAGCGTCATAGAGCAAAACTAAAATTTATTAACTAACAACGCCAAACGACCCAAAACTACCATCTACATTACAAGGTTTGCGGAAACACAACCTATTACACAACTGAGATTACAAGGAACGAAAACTATAATGGAGGTCTTCTAACCTAGCTCCGGCCCACACCTTCTTCTTACTCTTGCTCGATCCTCCTACCTCACGCCTGAAAAGATTTTTAGTATGAAAGAGCGAGGGTTAGACCGAAAGGTCTAGTGAGGTCCCTCTAAAAACGGTTCACAACTCCAACAATTTATAAAGGGTTTATAAGAAATTATAAACCAATTCCGTATTATAATAAAATAACCACATTCATAAACTCGCTTTCGACACACACTACTGTCACTCGAAGGTAACAGCGTGTCTGACTCATACTGCCTTAATCTGAGACACCCCCATTGGCATAAACGGGACACCCCCCGGTATGAGCGCAGGCGGGACACCCCCCCCCCCCCCCCCCGCGACTTAAGACTGCCTTAGTCTGGGACACCCCCCATTGGCATAAATGGGATACACCCCCGACTTAGGCCATACTCGCCAACTACCATGTATGCATACACTTAACCAACAATAAAAGCATAAACCACGTTTAAAAGGAAACTCGCATGCATAAAGCTCACGTAAATTAATATATGCTTTAAAGTAACTTCCACATGAAATAAATCGCTTTAATACCACCAAGCATTTAGTTAGAAAACTCACCTGAAACTCGCGGTACTTTACATTGTGACTCCCTCTATGAAAGAACCTACCACAGTATTAACAGATAAAGGAAATAAGGCCACATGAGCTCTCTCGAACTAACAAATAAAACTCCACTCCACTACCCCCGGGCCGCCGACTCTCGACCCCGCCCGGGTTGCCGTCTCCCGACCTGTCACCCAAATGGTCCGCCCGGGCCCCCGCCTCCCGGGTCCGCCCGGGTTCAACCCCTATTCCCGAGACTGAAGTAATACCGGGCGCCCCGAATCCCGGGGTTCCACGCCCGGTTCCCCTCTCCTTTGCTACACCCGGTGGAGCTCTCCTGGGCCATCCTGATCGAGTAGCTCCCGACCCCTTTTGGGTTCAGTTTCCTTCGACCCAACCTTGGGCTGGCGTCGTTGAGTTAGGGACGATCGAAGGGTCGCTTTCCGGTGACGGAGTCGAAACAACCCCCCCACTCACACCCCATTAGGTCTCGATTCCAAAAACCCAAGGAGCTCCTACCACAATCAAGAAATCAAAGCACAGAAGTAGAAAAACCCCCTTCCCCAAAAGCATCAACAGACTACCTAATCCTCTAATGGATAAGACCCATAAACCAAAACAGAAAGGATTTAGGACTTACCTTGAAGAGAAATTATGTAGGCCTTTCTTCCAATCAAGCTCCCATTCCTCCCTTGCCTTTTTCCTCTAGAATCGCCCCAGGTCTCCTCCCTCTCTCTAAATGCACAACAACCAAATGAAAAAGAAAGGACCTCCAACTTCATCTTTGAGTTAACATTTGCCCCTTCATCTTTGAGACTTGGTCAACTAAACCTCCAACTCTACAAATTTAAAACTTGGACCCGGTTATTACAATACTCCCCCCTCAATAGGATTCCGTCCCCGGAATCCCTTCGCTGAACAAACTAGGGTACTGGGACCTCATAACCGACTCTAATTCCCAAGTCGCTTTCTGACCTTTGTGAAATTGCCACTGCACTTTCACAAGTTGGATTTCCTTGTTCCTCAGCTTCCTTACTTTACGGTCCAAAATGGCCACCGGTTCCTCCACATAGCTTAGTTTCTCATCTACCCGAATATCGTCCAATGGTACCACCACATCCTCTTCAGCTAAACACTTCTTCAAATTAGACACGTGAAATGTAGGGTGAATTCCTTGTAAGTCCACCCGTAATTCCAGTTTGTATGCTACTTCTCCAACACGTTCCACGATAACAAACGGTCCAACGAATCTTGGTCTCAACTTACCCTTCTTTCCAAAACGGGCTACTCCCTTCCAAGGCGAGACTTTTAACATAACCATGTCTCCCACTTAGAATTCGATTGGCTTCCTTCGCTTAATCGCATACATTTTCTGACGATCTTGCGCCATCTTTAGTCTTTCTCGAATCTGATCTACCTTATCCGTGATTAATTGCACTATCTCGGGACCTGCCAATTGCCGTTCTCCCACTTCGTTCCATCACAAGGGTACCACCCAATTCGCCAACATAACACTTCGTCAACCTTAGACATCACCAATAACTCACAATCATGAGTTTTTTCATCCTGTAACCTGCCATTGCAAAGCAACCCCTCTTAATACGGCATACGTCTAACATAGAAACACTTTCTTTTTCGACCCACATTGATCTCAACTCATCGGCATTATCCAAATCTTATGCGCAATAAAACCAAGCTTCACCCACCCAACACGGAGTGACCATGCTCATACATACTATTCCAAATGGTTTAACACTGAACATCTGGCTCACTTGAAATCCTTTCCACGCATTACCAAAACTGACACTTATGGTCCTTCACTCTGAGCACTATATCCAACCACCTATTCTTTCCTCCTCGAAGACTTCAAACCCACTTCCAACGATCGACTCACTGATTAGAGGTGTGAACTTTCGGCTGACTGCACGATTTAGATCATTCAACACTCACACCGCACCGAACGCCATAATCTCTTTCTCACATCCACACTAGGGATTCATAAATTTACTAACGGCAAAATCTGAAAACATAATTCCACATTTTGTATCACTTGCCAAACTTCTTACTCTTAGATTACCCACATTTCCGATATAATATATTCACTCTATTCTCGTTGCATGAAACACTGCTCACCCAACATTGCTTACTCTATTCCTCAATGATTCCCAAATGTGTCGAAACACATTTACATTACTTTACTTAGTCAACCGATTACTCGCAATTTTTACGCGCGGTAATCAACCGAGCTCTTCCAAAACATTATTCATTACTCGAAAGCACTGCACAATTCTCGCTCTCCAAACAAGCTTGCCCAATCTGATAGAATCCATTCACACCCCAAGAAATACTTCGACATGCTCACGGATTTCCTATCTACTACACAACCTCTTGAACTAAGCAGTTCGATACTTCCATCAACAATCTAGGGGTATAAGATAAACTTGCCCAAAACTCGCCGCAAACCAGAACACATGGTTCCTCTCTTAGATAGCCTTCATCTATCAATCGAAAATTATCCTCAACTTAGTAATACCCCGATACCAACCAAACATCCCCACATCCCATCTTCATATTCGCCACTTACAAATCATTTCCCAGAAATTTCCGGACGAGGACGTTCATCCTATATCAATAACACCAGTCTTCTACATATCCTCAAGGAAGCTCCTTACCACTTTAATGAATTGCACATTTAGATATGGCATAAAAATCCCTACTCAAAGATACAACCATCGCCCTACCCCCTAATTATAGAACAACCAAAATCTTCATGACTACTTTGCACACATACATATACCGTCCTCTTCTCACTGATCATAACACCATTATCTGAATTCAAGGCATTTCATGACCTTGCCTTTCTCGAATCTAAATAACTTTCAAAACCATGATCCTTTAAACTACTCAACAAGATATCACTCCTTGTCGGCTCATCGCGACCTGCTGGAAACGAATTCCGACAGCCTGAAAGATTAAGCGTACTACCCCGCAGGCTCAGATGCTCGAAGCGCAACCCCTTTAGTTGTGCTATATATAAAATTCACCCCCCACATAAACCATCAAAACCTCATCAAAGAAAAATCACATGACCAAACTAGCATTTTTCTATTTCCGTAATACTCACACAAGGTGGTCAACAACACATCGGTACACACCTTTTCCGAAAATTCTTTGCCTCATTATGAAAACTCAACGAAACTATCCATCGCTATTTCTTCATTTTTAGCGTCCCGCCACTAATCACGAAAATGATCGTTGGCTTTATCATCATCAGTCGACATGGTGATACCTCAACCATGCCTCCGACCAACAAGGATTCCTACTGGAACCTACCTCTTCCAATGCAACAACTTACTAATATAAGAGTATCATAATGACTTCGAATCCCACCCTGGGCACAACCCTCTGCCGCCATCCCCATCTCAAATCACCGAGCAGGCGGTTAAGCCATTATATTACAAACATCCCTAACGTCAAAGATCAAGGCATCCCCTAACCATTCCCACTGTTTATCACTTTTCCTTAACAGGAACACCAAAGCCAAGAATTGACCACCCACTGATCGAGCGTTCCACTTCCACTCTCAAAACTTTCCTCGTTCTTAATTGCAACCTTCCCCACGACCTAGAGAGTTCATAGCCTTCATGCATGACACACCAAAAATTTAAACTTTTAACACCTTTGAAAATTTAGGAGATACTACATTATGAAACAAGCTTGAGTGTACACGACACAACACCGACTTAGCCATGCACAACGATTTCAAGAATCATTCAACCCCAACTCCACGACAAATTACTCTTCACCACACCCCAATGTCGGTGTTGGCACAATTGGAATTATTTTCGATGAACTTTACCCACACGATTTATAGAAAAAGCTACAAAATTGCTTACACTGAGCGTGTCAGACGACTCTCACCCTCATTGATATGACAACACATGTCTGTACCAAACTCACTTATAAAACCATGCGATCAAACGTTTTTATGATTTCCATAACAAAAGTTAACTCATTTATAAAGAGATAAAAAATAGTTCCCCCACTCCACTACCCCCGGGCCGTCGACTCCCGACCCCGCCCAGGTTGCCGTCTCCTAGCCTGTCACCCACACGGCCCGCCCGGCCTCGCTCGGGTTCCACCCCGACTCCCGGGGCTGAAGTAATACAGGGCGCCTCGAATCCCGGGGTTCCATGCCCGGTTCCCCCTCCTTTGCTGCACCCGGTAGAGCTCTCCCGGGCCATCCCGGTCGAGTAGCTCCCGACCCCTTTTGGGTTCAGTTTCCTTCGACATAGCCTTGGGCTGGCGTTGTTGAGTTAGGGACGATCGAAGGGTCGCTTTCCGATGATGGAGTCGAAACAACCCCCCACTCACACCCCATTAGGTCTCGATTCCAAAAACCCAAGGAGCTCCTACCACAATCTAGAAATCAAAACACAGAAGTAGAAAACCCCCCTTCCCCAAAAGCATCAGTAGACTACCTAATCCTATAATGGATAAGACCCATAAACCAAAACAGAAAGGATTTAGGACTTACCTTGAAGAGAAATTATGCATGCCTTTCTTCCAATCGAGCTCCCATTCCTCCCTTGCCTTTTTCCTCTAGAATCGCCCCAGGTCTCCTCCCTCTCTCTAAATGCACAACCGCCAAATGAAAAAGAAAGGAGGATGCTAGGGTTACAACCCTTTTATTTCAAAGTTAACATTTGCCCCTTCATCTTTAAGACTTGGTCAACTAAACCTCCAACTCTACAAATTTAAAACTTGGACCCGATTATTACATGTTTTACCGGTATAACCTCAAAATAAAATCTAATTCTTTTTTAAAACATTGAATACGTCTTCTTTTTTATATTTTATTAATTTTATTAATTCTATTTTATGTTCTTTAAGTTTTCACTTTATTGTCCTCAAATAATATTTGTATATAGTTACTATGCTTGGATTAATTTATTTAAATTATTAAATATTTATAGTAAAAAAATATAGAAAAGGTTAAAAAATAAAAATTGGAAACTATATAAACTTTTTATTTTTGTGTCACTTTAATCTATCTTGAAGAGAAATTTCTAATACTATATTTTGTTATAAAAATATTGATTTCGTTATAATTTAATAAATTACATAATTAACCAAAATATATATATAATATATAAACAACTTATTAGGGGCAAACTGATCATGTTATCTGTTCTATTCTGTCCAGTTCTGTTTTACCAAACGCTGAACAGTTGCTCTGTCCTATTCTGTTCTGACTTGTCCCATCCTGTCCAATTCTATCATGTCTACTGTCTACGTACCAAACACACCCATACAGAACACATCTCCTAAGAACCACATATGAGGAGACATTAATTTAAAGTTGACTCTGCTATCTATATCTTATCTTATCTATACTATATTATAAAGCACGGATAAAAAACTCTTAAATACAAATTATTAGGCATAAGGTACCATCATTTTATGCAAGATTTTAAAAATCTCTTAATTTACAAGTATCAAAGCACAAGATACATATTACTACTGCAAGCTTCTAACACCCACCAATTTGGTATGTGCAGAGTCTTCTTTTTATGCAGACATTTCCATGTATCACTATTAATCTATACTATATTATAAAGCACGGATAAAAAACTCTTAAATACAAATTATTAGGCACAAGGTACCATCATTTTATGCAAGATTTTAAAAATCTCTTAATTTACAAGTATCAAAGCACAAAATACATATTATTACTGCAGACTTCTAACACCCACCAATTTGGTATGTGCAGGACCTTCCTTTTATTCAGACATTTCCATGTATCACTATTAATTAATATATTATATTACTATAAATTTGTTTTAATTATATTATTAAATATGTAATTGGTTATTTTTTCTAGATGTCATTAAAATATATAAAATAATCATTGAATTCTAACAAAATACTTAATTTTTTTTATATAAAAAACATTATATTATTAAGACTAAATTAAACAAATTTATAAAAACATTATCATTTTCTCAAATCATCCAAAATCGTACTGTAAATCGAAAAAAAAACATTAAAATCGTGATGTATCTCGCTGCATTGCGCGAGTACGCTTCTAGTATATATATAAAGGAGAAACTTAAGATGTTGACGTGGCGCATCCTAATAGCGAGAATCCCTCTTTTCTTTTTTTCTCATTTTAGGCCTATTTTCTTATTTTTCCATCAATATCACCAATCTAACTCCAAACCCTTTGGTATACCTCCTGGTATGCCCTTCTGTTCCTTTCTCCATATCTCAATCTTAATCTATTCATATCCTCTTCCTCATCTCTCAATCTCAGTCTATTCATCTTGCCTATTAATGATCGCTTTTTTTGTTTACGTTTTTGCATAATTTATTCCCCACAATGACCAAAATTGTTGGAACTTTCTTGGAGCATTGGCACCTTTGGTTTTCTTCTTTCTGTGGACATATGTTGTCGATGGGGATAAAGTTCGAGTGGAGCCTTCTGTGCCGCATGTTGATTTAAAATACGGAAGATTGGTGTATACTCAAAATGAAGAATTCCATAAACTCCTTCAAAGCAGAGAGCTGGTTTGGTATGTTAACCTACATTTGTCTATCTATTATTTGGGAATTCACGAACATATGTTCTTGCTATTTTGAACAGGTTGTCATTAGATCAGTAATTGGTTAAGGCACTTCTATATTGCGTTTCTATGTATTTATCTTATAGTCCAACTAATATTTGAACCAAATATCCCTTGCCTTGCCTCTTTCAGTAATTGGTTAAGGCACTCGCTATTTTTTTTGTTAAAAGATGTTCAGGTACATAGATCCCTGTGTTCTTGCATAAAAATATATATGATGCATGCTTATCTTCCTAATTGTAATTTAAATGATTGCACTATCTTATTTTTCTTGGAAAGTGACAAGTCTCTTAGTATGACACAGATACATTAATATCTGAATTGGAGGAAAATTTTCGAAACCTTGAGGTAGGATCTTGAATAGATGCCATAATCCTTATACATCATGGTTCTTTGCCACCTGAAATGCAAGGCAAGTTGTTCATCATAATGTAATATGTAGGGGATTTTATGGAGGTAAAACAACTTCTATGCAAGCTTTTTATCACTGTGTATTATTCAATAAAATTGTGTTTGCATACTCTTTTTTTTTCACATATGTTGTTCTAATTGCAAAGTGGTGAACGCAGGTTCTTTGAGAAGTGGATCACATATGGAACAATTAAAAAGGGCTTTTTATGTTTTAAATTAACTTGGATGTTGCGAAAGAAGGCAAAAACATTAAAAAAAATAGAAGTACAATAGGAGATGAACAAGGCCTTAGAGGTTTGAATGTATGTATCTTCTGAATCGAGGTCCTTATCTAAATATAGTAGCACTGTAAGTTCGATAACTTTGATGTAGATTATACCTCATTAAGAAGGTTTGTTTTGTATATTCTATATGAGGGAACATGGTAAAGTTAATTAATCATGGTCTTAATTTTTCAATGATCTATGTTTGCATCTGATGTGATCACCCTAGAAGGCAACATGTTTTGTATAACTGGAACCACAACCATGCTTTATGTTAACTCAAGCGCCGGTAGTACCCATAGACCCAGGACCAACTAAAGTTGCTTTTGAAGCAACTACCCTTATTGGACTTTTGTAGAAGATTAGTTCCAAACTAAAAGAAGGTGAATAAGAATGTTATACGTATCTTACTCTTTCCTACAGAAGGAACTTAATTATATCATCTTCTCTTCTTTTTTGTGGTTTATTTTCCTTCAATATTTGGCAGCTTTTTCGTGAAACGTTGGAATAAAAACATCTTGTGTTTGTTGTTTGTGGTTGTGACTAGGATTGCATCATATTCCTGGTATAATATATATATATATATATATGTGTGTGTGTGTATGTGTTTGTGTGTGTGTGTAGACCAAGGATCGTGTGAGAAGAAGAGTTAAAAGTGAGAAAGGTTTTGGACCCTTGATCACTTTTAATCTCAAACCACCCATGAATTGTTCTTCATTCGGGGATTGACCTGGTGCATCTCGGTGCATCTCATTTTGGTGCACTTCATTATAATGTGCATCCAAGGGTGAAGATCTCTTCTTACACTTCTCACCATAATTTCCATTCTCACCCTACCCAAACCCAAACCCAATCCTATATATGTATATACATATATCTGTTATTTGTAGTTATTTAGTACCTATGTAAATTTGTTTTAATCCTTCGTGAACTGATGTTTGTCTCCTCCAATAAACCCAAGTTTTAAGATGTTTACATTGCGAGCCACAACAATGGAGAACTCAGTTGCAAGCTTAAGTTTAAAACTGGTCCAAATTCATTGAAGCAAAATGTAGCTTATATTGAGTGCCCAGATTCTAGTTCCTAAATGCAATTAATCAAACAAACAAGGATATATCAATCAATTACCTGTTTGATTTCAATCCAATTCAAGATTACAACTTTCTCTCTCTAGAACTCTCTTTCTCTCTCTAAACGTATTCTCTCTCTAAAAATACAACTGAATTATATGCTCCACTTCTGTTAACTACAAATTACAAAGGAAAGGAAACTATTTATACCTACAACTAAAACAAGGAAAAAAACAAATACAATACAATACATTGACTTTTATTACAAAAGACTTTGACTTTGATGAGTGTTGACTTTCTCAGATTTGACTTCTTACACTTTGACCTTCAGTCTTCTTGATCTTGTATCCAACATATTTATTCTCTAACAATCTCCCCCTTTGGATTCAAGATCACTATTGAAAGATTTAACAATTCAATCTTCACTTGTAAGCTCTGTCAGTACAATCTCCCCTTTTTCTTTGACGGTATTCTTTCCAAAACTGTCTTCAAACGATTAACAATCTCCCCAAAACTTTCACAATAATACTTTCAGACTTTGGAAAGAAATTATCTTCAAAATCAGCTCGAATTGCTTTAGCAGATAATCTTCAAAGAAAATTTCCTCAAATCTTCAGAAATTCTTTGATCTTCTTCAAATCTTCAAATCTTTACTTTGAACTTTTCTGACTTGGACATTTCTGAAAAATAATCTCTCAAAACTTTATCATTTCTTGATACCATCTCCCCCTTTTTGATGATTTGAGCATCTATATCATCAAAACTTTTCTTCCAAGAAATGTCTTTGACCATTCTGATATGTCAAACTGAGCCTCTGATTCTGTGATCCATAGCCAAGTATTCATCCAGATCTTTTCAAATCTAGACAAAATAAGAACATGTAACACCTGAATCAACAGATGAATTAGTTAAAATGCCTGTCAGTAACACAAAGTCACTGTGTGTAATGGATACACAATATAAAGGAGCTTTTTGATGTTCACTCCCCCAGGGCTTCCATCCAATCAGCGAAATACCACAAAGGCAATTTCTATGAATGTTATGACAAAGAAACAAATTCTTTGTGTGTTCGTGCACGTGTAGAAAGAATTAAGCACGAATGATTGCTTTAAGTAAGGCTCAACATTGTGTAAACCACTGAGACAACAGTAGATAAACACAGACTCAATGTGCATGATTGAAGTGCGAAGGTGGGGCAGACTTCCTTCTTTTTCAATATCCATATTTTCCAAATGAAAATCAGATAGATTATGTGCTGCATCCCCAGAAAATATGAAACATTTTCTTTTTAAGAAGAAAATGAGTGGTTGGTGGGTTTTTGTCAAGAGTTGGCATGGGCTATTTGCCTGTTTCAATAATGTTCACGAAAGAATTGTGAATCATTAGTAATATCGCTGCCCGGCTCAGAAAGTAGATGGTGCAGAGTTTGATATTCTTTTACTCTGATCTCACACCCTCTTTCTTTTTAATCAAAAAGCTCACTTCTAACCAAACTCTCTTTTCCATTTTACGTCATCACACCCACACTCATTTCTTTTTGACTCCTCACACACAATCACTAAAGGATTAACTTCTTGGGTAGAAATCACTGGTTAACGAGATTTCATAGAAGTTTCATTTAAGTCCTAGCACAAAGAACCCATGTAATCCTATGAAAGCAAAATGTTGCTCAAAATGATTTAACTTTATCAGTTAAAGCTCAATAATACAAATGTCAGATGAATGTATGCTCAAAATATAATCATGAAGATATGAGCATTTTTTTAAACATGGAAGCATTTTCAAACAAGTATATGAAATAAATGAACATGAATGCAAAAGACTTGTTTGAAAATCTGACATTGTATGAAAATGATCAGAAATGAATGATATAACAATCAAAACTTAAGGTCAAGAATAATGGATATTGTCTATACGAAACAAAAATATAGACATTCTTGAAATGACATTTCGAAATGAAATATCGCTCAAAATTCATTAAAGTACAAGCGGGGTGTCTTACCATCGAAAAATTGTTTCAATTTAGAGACATGGTAAGAACAATTTGATCAAAAATTAAACCGATTTGTGTGAATACTTGAAAGTATGTAGAAAAGACAATACGCAAGTATTTATCTTTGGAAACACACGGTTTATTAATTATTGAAGCTCAAAATGGAAAAATGAAAACATTTAAAATCACACTTCCAATTCATGAAATCTGTTTAAGAATCGGGAAGTGGTTTGAACATTTACGAACATGTTTTCTATGATTGAAAGTTGTCCTTCTTTCAACCATATATGAGATCAAGATAAGAAATTAACCTTTTCTCTTCGTCATAAATCTCATGAAGTCAGCTGAAGTCATAAAGATATGATCTTGATAGCTTTCTCTCATTCTGCACAAGTCTCAAAGTCTAGTCAAAGCAACTTTTATTTACAAAATTTATTCAAATGTAAATGACATAAAGCAGTAAAACAATTAAAGTACGAGTTCTGATCTGAAATAATCAGAAATCATAGTCCTACTCCTTTTGATAAGCTCCCCCTAAAATCATGCATCACAAAAATTAATCATTTAAGTAAAATGCAGAAATTAGTTATGCTCCCCCTCAAATGAATGTAGATCATCTAAAATCTTCTCTTACTCCCCCTGAGATCATGAGCAAACAATTAAAGTGCAAATATCCTTCACACATAATGATAAAGAAAATGATGAAAAATAACAATACGTAACTTTATGAGGTAACAACCGATTATGTCTTAAGATTTAACATACCAAGCTTAGAGACAAGAAAATTAAATCTCTTTTCATCTAAGGGTTTGGTAAATAAATCTGCAAGTTGATAATCTGTTTTTACAAAATAAAGTTCAATTGTTCCTTTTTCCACATTATCTTTTATAAAATGATACCTGACGTCAATGTGTTTGGTTTTTGTATGCTGGACAGGATTAGCAGATATCGCGATTGCACTCTTCGAGTCACAATATATTGGAATTTTATCAAACTTGAATCCATAGTCTCGCAGCTGTGTTCACATCCACAGAACTTGAGAGCAGCAACTGGAAGCAGCTACATACTCTGCTTCAGCAGTCGATGTGGAAACGCATAATTGTTTCTTTGATGCCCAACTAACGAGCTTGTCTCCAAGAAATTGAATGTGACCTGAAGTACTCTTTCTGTCCAACATGCAACCTGCATGATCTGTATCTGAATAGGCAGTCAGTTGAAAACCAGTATCCTTAGGATACCACAGACCAAGATCTATAAGTTCTAACATCAACACTTTTACCCGAAGGATCAGTGCTAATTTTAGTACCTGGTGCCATCGGGGTTCCAATTGGTTTGCAATTTTCCATTTTGTACTTCTGAAAAATATTCAAAATGTACTTAGATTAGTTAATGAAAATCCCCGTTGAAAACTGTTTAACTTGTAATCCGAGAAAGAAATTCATCTCTCCCATCATACTCATTTGAAAACGTGACACTATGAGGTTAGAAAAGTTTTTGCAGAATTTAGGATTTGTAGAGCCAAATATTATATCATCAACATATATTTGAATAAGGATGATATCGACTTTTTCCTTTTTGATGAATAAAGTGGTATCAACCTTACCTTTAGAAAAACCGGACTTGACCAAGAATTTAGATAGAATGTCATACCATGCTCGAGGGGCTTGTTTTAAACCGTACAGGGCTTTGTCCAAGATGTAGACGTGATCTGGCTTCTCTGGATTAACGAACCCTTCTGGTTGAGACACATATACTTCCTCCTTAAGAATGCCATTCAGAAAGGCTGTTTTCACATCCATCTGAAAGACTGTGAAATTTTTATGAGTTGCGTAGTCTAGAAACATGCGGATTGCTTCTATACGCGCTACTAGAGCATACGTCTCATCATAGTCTATGCCTTCCTCTTACCGGTAACCTTTGGCAACAAGTCTAGCTTTGTTCCTTATGACGATACCATCTTCATCCTTTTTGTTTTTGAATACCCATTTAGTGCCAATCACAAATTTACCTTCCGGTTTTGGAACTAATCTCCAGACCTTCAGGGCTTCAAACTAATTTAATTCTTCTTGCATAGCAGATACCCAATCCGAATCAGCTAAAGCCTCTGATACACGTGTGGGCTCTATCTTGCTGAGGAATGAGTCATGCATACATTGATTTAAGGTTGCTGACCTAGTTTGCACATGCTTGTTAAGATCTCCAATTACTTGGTGTAAAGGGTGCTCTTTGGTCCAGCGATATTCATGAGGTAGTGGAGTAGATACTGATTGAACATAATCATCATCTAGAAATCCACTATCAGACTCTTCAGTTTGAATAATAGGAGGAATGTTTGCAGTTGAAGTTTCAGGTGCAAAAGTATCAGTTGGAACAACAGAATCAAGCTGTTAAGTAGACATTGTATCACACCCAACTGAAATAGTTACTTCTGGCTCATCAATTACTTGTATATCTTCAACTGTAGGAGTAATTGTAGGAATGTGAGTTTCTGACTGAACGGAGGATACAGGTTCAGTTATAACTTCTGAAGTGACTGGATGATTGCAACTTGTGTCTTCAAACCTGTCAGTCATAGCAGATTTAGATACATTAGAACCTAAAAACTCATTATAAAAGAATTCAAATAACAAATCTAAATCAGATAAATGTGAAATAGAAGTAGAAGCGTTATTTGAATTATTCGCTGTAGAAGCAGGTTCTGGACTGATCTGCCCAGAAGCTAATACTCCAGTGATAACGGGTTCTGAACTGAGTTGTTCAGAAGCCATCTCTTCATCAAATGTTACATTGACGCTCTCGACAACTGTCTTTGACTTCTTCAGATAAATACGATATGCTGCTGATGTTGAAGAATAACCAATGAAGATACCCTCGTCCGCCTTATCACTGAATTTATTCATACTCTCCCTGTCATTAAGCACAAAACATTTACACCCAAATATGTGAAAATACTTGATTGTTAGTGTTCTGTTGTTGATCAGCTCATATGGAGTCTTTTGAAAACGGCGGTGTATCATGGACCGATTTTGAGTATGACATGCAGTCGACACAACTTCTGCCCACAAAAATAGAGGTAGATCGGATTGTCTAAGCATAGTACGAGCGGCCTCGACTAGCGTCCGATTTCGCCTTTCCACTACTCCATTTGTTCAGGCGTACGAGCAGCAGAGTACTGATGTGATATCCCGACCGATTCGAGATATTCTTCAACAATCTTGTTTTTGAACTCTGTGCCGTTGTCAGTTCGAAGAAACTTGACTTGTCGCTTCATTTTCACCTGGGTCGTCTTCAAGAAAATAATGAGAACTTCCGGTGTCTCATCTTTTGATCGAAGAAATTTGACCCACGTGTATCTTGAGTAATCGTCCACAATAACCAACACGTATTTCTTTCCACCTAAGCTTTGTGTTCTCATCGGACCACACAAATCCATATGCAGTAACTCTAGTGGAGAACTGGTGCTTGGTTCAGGCTTCGGTTTATGAGGAGCTCTCTTCATCTTACCCTTCTCACATAAAACGAAGTTTGAGGTACCTTAGAAACTTTAGAACACTTTGTAGATGTAGATTGAAAAACCGTGTTCTTTAATACTGTAGAAAATATACTTTGTTGAATATCAACCAAAAGTTTTTCATCAGATAAAACATTTTCCAACTCAACTATTTTTCTTTCAAGAATGAGTGGAGGAACATAAACCTTTGTAACTGCAGGTTTTGCCTTCATCTCAGAAACAGAATAACTAGCAAAATAATCGTTTGAAAGAACTTTTGGTGTTTCTGAAAGATAACTATCATTTAACTTTGCATAGTTAAATAGTAGTTGCATTTTCTTTACATTCTTTCTATTTTCAGTTTCTTTTGCCTCAACTTCTTCTGGTAATTTGGTAACAAATTTGGGTTTTAAATGAGTATGTTTACCATCACAAGCAAGAAAATCAAAATTATAAAGTGCTGGTTGTTTTCTGATGGCTTTCTTAAGGTAATGGGGGTTTTCAAAACCAAGTCCCCATTTTTCCTTAACATCAGCCTCTTCGTTAGGTGCATTGAGAAAAATGGTTTGATCTGTTTGGCCTCTTGCATAGAGTTTGGCTTCCAGACCATTTACCTTCTTATTCAAAAGTTTGTTCTCAACCTGCAATTTATAAACAGTTAGTGCAGATTCTTTCTTCTCAAACTCATACTTAGAAATTTTAACTTCAAAATCAGAAATCTTCTTTTCAAAACAATCTACTTGAAGTTTAGAATCAGAAGCAGACTTGCGTAAAGAATCAATTAGATCTTTGTTCCCAATAACAGACTTATTAAGTTCAAAGATCTTATTGTTTCTTTTAGCAACTCTGTCTTTTTCTTTCTTTAGTTTTACTTGAAGATCATTAAGCTCAACCATCATAGCTTCCATTTTGGTTATAAAATCTTTTTCAGTTAAGTTTAATACCTCATCAGCTGTCTCGTCATCTGATTCATCATACTTGACTTCTTTTCCCATTAGACAGAGATGAGCAGTTTCTTCCTTCTCTTTATCATCCTCTTGATCAGAATAATCCAACCAAAATTCGTCCTCAGCCATTAATGTTATGCCTGCTTCTTGCTGTTTGGCCAATAGCAGTTTGTTATGATAATACTGAGAGTTTCGAACCTTTGGCTTTCGACAATCTTTAGCAAAATGTCCAATCTTGCCACAGTTGTAGCATTTGATTGGATCATTTGCTGGATTTTCAGCAACGGTGTAATCATTCACGAACTTCTTTCTTTCTTCCGGCTTCCTCTCCATATACCGGTTCTCTTCATGTCACTTTCCTTCCACTCTTTCTCGGTGCTCATGATTCTTGGAACTTGATGAAGAATATCTTTGAGAGTTGGATCCCGGCTTCTTGTAGAATTTCTTTTGAACGGGTTAGTAAAAGCATCGCTTGTTTCAGACTTTCTCCATCATCACCATCTGATTCAGATTCCGACTCAGAACTTGTCAGCACTTTCTTCTTTTTCTTATTCTCTTTCTTTTCTTTCTTCTTCTCTCCGGCTACCAAAGCAATAGGATCTGGAACTTTTTCTGCCTTCTTTTTCTCAGCTATTTTCTCTTCCACTTCTTCTTCATTCAGCCTCAGAGTCTCATAAACCTCATGTAATGGTATGTCATTCAGATCCTTCATCTGCTTCATCCTACATGTATGCTTCTTCCATTCAGGTTGTAGGATACTCAGAAATTTGACACTGTTCTCCAGCTGCTTCTTTTTCACTTTGTTCTTTGTCAGTTCATTCAGAAGCAAGACAAACCGTTCATAAGTATCTTCCAGGCTTTCATTCTCTTTGGCTTTAAATTCTTCATAATTGTTAATGCAGTTAGCCACTTTCATCTGATTCCCAATCTTGGATCCCATCATCATCTTTTGCAATTGATCCCACATCTTCTTAGCATTTGCTTTGTAACTATCAATCTTGATGTAGATCTCATTCGGAATGCTCTGAAGAAGTAAGGATCTTGCCTGTTTATCTGCTTTATATCGGCTTTTCTGTTCCTCAGAATACTGTGCATACTCTACTTGAACTGTTTTCATCTTCTGATCTCTTTCCTCAGTACCATCTTCACTATCAGATGAGTCATCATCAGGTATTTGAACTGTGATTGGTACCATAGGACCTTCTATAATGGACAGAAGAATATTTTCTCCATTTGTGTGATGGTCCACAAAATCAAGGAATTGGTCTTTCCATTGTTCGTATTCTCCTTTGAACAGTACAGGAGGCTTGACATCAGTGCCAATGGAAAGAGCATCTTTAGAAGTCATCTTTATTAAACCTGTTTGAGAAATATTTGCAATAAGAAACTAGAACTGATCGTTAGTCCAAAGTATGAAATCACAAAAATACAAGAAATCTTGAAATAGAAATTCAGGAATTTTGATCACAATCAGAATTTTGTCCCCCTCCGCAGACTTAGCACGGGGGTCCCACTACCTGGTTAGCGGGTGGGGTCAAGGGGCAACGCCCTTACGGGGTCGAGGGGCAGCGCCCCTAGAGAAAAAATTTTCACTATTAAAGACCATATTACAGTTTTAAAATTTTCTCAGAAAAAAAAATTTCTAAGTAAACCAAGCTTTGCGTGCGAAGTGTGATGCGCAAACCACTCTTTGCGTATCTAATGTGTTGCGCAAACCACACTTTGCGTATCTAGTATGTTACACAAATCAATTCTTGTGACGAGTAGCTTTGCTTGGTGAGAAGGTTACGCAGATCTGTCTTTGCGTATCGAGAAGCGTACGCAGACCTTTCTTTGCGTATCAAGAGGTGTACGCAAACCTTTCTTTGCGTATCAAGAGGTGTACGCAAACCTTTCTTTGCGTATCAAGAGGCGTACGCAAATCACACTTTGCGTATCAAGTAGCTTACGCAAATCAATTCTTCGCGTATCACACTTCAGCTTTTCGTTTCACTTCATATACTCAAACCTCAGAAATAACACGATGAATTTTCTAGAATAATCTTGCGCAAACCTAGGATGAATCTTGCGCAAACCTCGACGAACTTGCGCAAAGTTTGAATATTGCGCAAATTTCAAAAAACGAACAAATTTCCACCAAAAACTACTCTAGACCTCTAATTACAGTACGAAAATTTGACAATTTGCTCACCTAAACATCTAGATCACACTTCTAACAACTAATTTCGATCAAAAACACAAAAATGTACAAATCGATATGAATACAGTGTTCTTGACTCGTGAACTCCAAACTCAACAAAAATCAAAATCAAAGATCAATTACAGTGCAATTCTTGAAATTACCAATACAGACTCGATCGATTACACTTTTCTAACAAAAACTAATCGATTACAACTCCAAAAACACACTAATACTCAAAATCAGATCTGGACATGAAGAACAAGTGTCGAACATTTTCTTGATTTGATTTCAATTTGAATATGCTCTGATACCAATTGAGTGCCCAGATTCTAGATCCTAAATGCAATTAATCAAACAAACAAGGATATATCAATCAATTACCTGTTTGATTTCAATCCAATTCAAGATTAAAACTTTCTCTCTCTAGAACTCTCTTTCTCTCTCTAAACGTATTCTCTCTCTAAAAATACAACTGAATTATATGCTCCACTTCTGTTAACTACAAATTACAAAGGAAAGGAAACTATTTATACCTACAACTAAAACAAGGAAAAAAACAAATACAAATACAATACATTGACTTTTATTACAAAAGACTTTGACTTTGATTAGTGTTGACTTTCTCAGCTTTGACTTCTTACACTTTGACCTTCAGTCTTCTTGATCTTGTATCCAACGTATTTATGCTCTAACATATATATTTTTGTACTTTGTTGTGGCATTCTTTATCTTTCAAGAGCATTGACCCTGAAATGTTTTCTGCTCCAATGATTCATGTTTAGTTTTTAATTTAATTTCTATGTCACATGTATGTGGAAAATGTTGCTGGCTATCTCAATCGTGAACCTAAGTTGTACTGGACTTTATTTGAGACCCATTAGTTATATATGGCATTGGGTAAATATAACTTAGGGCTAGGATTTAAACTCAAAGCAAAATGGAACAAAACCCAAGGAGAACTATAGCTTAAATGGCGCTCATGGCTATGAGATGCGAAGTCAAGGTGGAAAGCATAGTCTTCCTGTTATGAGGTTTATATGTAGATTGTTGTTCCTAGACTAATTTAAAACCCACCATGACACTGGATAGTTAACATAACTTCAGTTTAGTCAACAAACGGATCAAAAGGAATTAATAAGAAAAAAGTTTCATAATTATATTAGATGAATAAATTCCAAAAATGAATAAGGTGGGTGTTATTTCAAAGTACTATAGCGTTAAGGTATAAGGATCCAAATTGAGCTTAAGAAATAACAGTAATGAATTCTGAATATGTTATAGATTTTGCGATTGGCCTAATTAAGATTATTTATTAATATTTAAACAAATTTACAGAGCTCATAGTTATATCGAGTAGGACTACCTTTTGCAAGGGATACCAAACCTTATATATTTCAAAGTCTAGGATAATATAAATGGATTTTGTTGCATATATTCCATGAACATTATTATCTATCTTTTTCACTATTTCGTTCTAATGTTAGTTTTAAATTTTTGTTCCTGAAAAATTTGCAATCCGCATATTCACTCTTTTTAGTTAGGAACAAGTGACGCTTGGTGTATTAATAAATATGATGACTTTTTAATAGTTTGGTTGATGTGACAGTCACTATATTTGATTTTTCACAGCAAGGCTTCAAGTATCACCAATAAACATTGGATAATATGAGGGCTGCCAAGAGCACTAAGACGTTGTGTTGGATATTCAATATTATTAACCTACCTCATTTGATCATCTTACTACAAAGAAGTGGTGTTGGATTTCTTTTTGCCTCATTCTGTTAAGTTTTTCTCTTAATTGATAGCAAAGTGATTAACTGAATACTTGGACTATGTTTAGGTCAACTTGCTTATATCACTCTATCCATGTGGGAGATCTGACGGATAGAAGTCACCATAGGCAAGATTGTTTCTTGGTTTTAGGCTCATGCAAGAATATTAGAAAGAACTAAAAGTAAGAGATCATGTGGTTAACTTGAGGGCTTTTGATGGGATAACTAAGTTGGAGCTACTTTCATTTGGAAGCCGCTAATACTTTATATTACCGACAATTATCTACACCTCTTTTATTAGTTGAATTTGGATGTTACCATTTAGAAAGACAACATATAAGCATTGATTGTGGTGAAGTTATTGTTGCTATTTTTTTTTGAAAGGCGTAGCCTTTTTATTTTCTAAATGTGGTTGTATAGACCAATTTTATTTACTTCTCAAGGCCCAATTATTGTTAGTCCAACAAGATTTAAGTATAATTCTCTAAAAACTTTAAGACAATGCTTTTGTTTTCGACCATTGCAATGTAAGTCTCTATCATATGTATAATGCAACCAATTATGTTATTGTCTACCATGAAGTGTTTCATAAGATTAGCCTTTTCATATGAATAGACAAGATAAGTTTTGACCAAGTTATATATGCTCATGTACCCTAAAATTCAACATACATTTTTTCCACAAATTTGATATGACTCACTAATATTTATCAATCAATCATCAAAATATATATATATATATATATATATATATATATATATGTAACAATCCAAGAATTTTGGCTTAAAATAATTAATTGACAAAAGATTGGGGGTTATTTTAGCAAAATCTCGAAATTTGGGAGGTGGATAGCAAAATAAAAAAAAAAGAAAAAAAAATAGATTTAGGTTTTCTTCACCTGCAAGTTGAACGTGGGTTGGGGAGTTGAGAGATTTTGGGAGCGGCAACGCTTGGAAAGGGGGTGTAGGCTCTCGATTTATGAAGCAAATGGGGGGAGGAACATCATTCTTCTACTCCTTAACATTGCCAAGCGAAAACAGAGAGAAAGAGGAGAAAAGAGCGCTGGAAGGAAGCAATAAAAAAAGGGGTTGTGTTCTTGGCCGACTTTCAGTGACGAGAGGTAAGAAATTTTCGGTGAAATCTCAAATTAATACTTCCCCAATGATGCTTAATGTGTTTATCGATGTGTGAGTTTAAGAGTCGATCGTATGATACAATAGTAGAAGTTTATACCCTTGTGTGATTGAAAACCCAATCTTGAAATTGATGTGGACTATGATGTTATAAGAGATTTTGGGTTTAAATTAACGATTTTAGTGTTGTTTATATATGTTTGAAAATTTAAATATGGATGTGGCTAGATGAATTGAGAGGACAATAGTAGAAGAATTGAGTGTACGATTTTGGTTGGGAAGAAAACAGAGGGCTTAGTCCACTCTCTGCACAACATCACACAAGTACATGTATGGATACTCACCATAAGGATGGCACTAGAATATATATATATATATATATATATATATATATATATATATATATATATATATATATAAAATTAGAAGTGAAGCTGGAATGGAAAAACTATGGAAGACTTGGAAATGGAATTTTTGTCTAGTAGCCTAGAATGGGTATTTGGGATTAAATCCCTTATATTATTATATAAAAAAAGGGCCAAACACATGAAGACTGAGAAATATGGATTCCAAATTATGTGCAGTAAGTTTTTGGATGTCTTTGTTCTAAATGGTATATATATATATATATATATATATATATATATATATATATATATATATATGCAAGCTATAAATCTGATGGTGACGCGATGAGAACCCCAAATGGGTTTTGTTGATGTGAATATATATATATATATATATTAGGAATTTGTATAAATATGTGTGTAGGTATTGGGTATATATATATATATATATATGTTTTTTTAAGTGACGGTAAAAGGGGGGTAAAGGGTGAAAATGTCTCGTTAATTTAGTGATGTAGAAATAATGGGATCGAGTTTTAAGAACTCGTTCGAGAGTTCGATAATTGGATGACATGTTTATTTAAACGTGAAAACTTAGAAATGCTATGATGTCGTGTAGGATTCGGGACTATCAAGTAGCTGGTAAACCTACGCTAAACGAGGTGAGTTTTCATGTGACTTTTAACTGGGATACACGCATGTACAAAAGTATGTTCTTTACATATTGATGATGATTTTGTTGAGCATGCTATATATATATATATATATATATATATATATATATATATATTTTTTTTTTAATATGAAAAGCATGCTAGTTGTTGGATGATGCATGGAATGACGACTACATGAACGTGTTACATCTTGTTGTGACCGATATGCATACAAAGTTTATTTATATATATTTATATGCACAAGTGCATGTATGGTGATGTTGAATGTATGACAATGTGAAACATATCTGAGTATGCTATTATTCTAAATATTGGACGAAATGCATGCTACGTACGATGTGTATTGTAATTGATTAAATTGAACTGATGGGATGTGGCTGTAAGTGTGGGGCTCATTACCGGGACGCCGGTATTGGACGGCGGGAAACCGCAAATGATAAACATAGTCAGTACACGTGTCGGAAGGGGCACCTCTGGGACTGCACTATCGGATGGTAGTCAAGATATGTGCTTGAGAGCACCTCTGAGCTTGACTATAGATGGAAGGGAAGACGGAGCCCCACCATGCCAAGTGGACGTAAATATCAAATGTGATGGAAAGATGTGTTACTTAATATTTGCAAGATGTGTTTTTTTTAATGGACGACATTCTATGAATAAATTATGATATTAATAGTTTGTTTATATTTTATGTCGTTTGTATGATTTATTGATGACGATGAGAAAACCATGAACCCACTTAGAGTAAAGCTAACTTTAGCGTGTATCTCATGATCAGGAAAGATCGGGGTCGATAAGGGCAAAGGACTGGCTTGAGGATTGTTTATGTTAGCAGACTACTTATGTTGCGTTTAAGTTTATGTTCTTTAGTTGTTGATTAGTATTATGTGTCTTTCTTAAAGGACTATTTGATGTAATGTTTAATTTTCCGCTGCGACTTATTTCGGAGAACGTATGTTTTAAGTGTTGACGTTTCGTTATGACCCGGTTGGTTTTAGGGGTGTAACAAGTTGGTATCAGAGTCTAGGTTTAAGAGAAATAGGTTATGATCTAGCCTAAGCTTAAACCTTATGACTTGAGTTTGATGACTCTGATAGTGATCATACTAAGTCTTAATCAAGTTAGTGACTTAATTTACTTTCTTTTGTAGGAAAATGGTAGGCATGACTCACTCGGCGGATAGCTCGGAGGGACAGACGTTAGAGAGGCAGATAGAGGCCGGTATCGAGTATGAGGTTGTAGACCAGCCAATCGAGCATGCGGCAAGGAGGATTTTGGTCCCAGTAAATGTGATCCAACATTATAATGATTACATAGAAGAGTTGCAGTTTCGCAACTTTATGGTTGTGACTGCTTACCGGATGGCCAGGAGAGAGGCATGCATAGTGGCAAGGTCGATGTTGACCAGGGTTGTTGATTGGTTTCGGTACCTTAGAGAGGTCGTACAGGATGCATACTCAATGACGACAATATTTGTCAGTCAATGGATTGAATGATTCCAACAGGGACCCCATGCGGAGTTTGCATACTTGTACAACCCAGTTCGGCCTTACGAGCAATGGCTCAACATGCGATACTACCGAGTTGAGGAGCCGACATTCCAGGGGCAACAGAACGATGAAGATGATGATGATGATGATGAGGATAGTCATGACGGATGGTGATGGATTATATAAGATAGTGTCTACGGATTTTCTGTCTTTACGGTTCCAGTAGAAGATGTTAGTTTCTAGTTTAGGTGTTTGATCATCAATGTTAAACTGTTGGGTTTCTTGGATGTATTTTCTTATTATTCGTGTTCAATGTACAAACTTTATGAGTTAGGTGTAATGGAAATGTTGTTTTGAGCATACGATTTTGTGTTATAATGTTATTTAGAACCATGAGATTGGAGTGGTTATGAAATAAAATATATGTTATCGTTTTTTCAGTAACTCAAGATGTCTAGACGATCAGGAAGGACAACATCGGTCAGTGAAGGAAACATGAATGCTAATATGGGTGTGAACGAGCCCGAACTGAGTGTACCCGTGGGACGAGGGAGGGGCAGAGGCATGGGAGGCAGAGGTCGAGGTGGAAGTGAGGGTGCAACCCTCTCAATGCAGGCGAGCTCGACATCTGGTCGTGGACGTGGACGTGGAAGAGGTCGAGGACGGGGTGAGAGGCGGGATGATGAACCCGTTACCCGTGATGACCTAGCAAACGAAATTGCCCAGGCTCTACAGAGCGCCTTGCCAACACTGATGGTGAATATGGACGAGATGAGACGTAAGGGAGAAAATGATGATAAGAGTAAGGAAGGTTCAGATGAGACCCAAAACAAACAAAGTGATATTGTAAAGGACAAGGTTGACAATTATGGGAAGAGAGGATGTAGTTATAAAACATTCTCGAGCACACGCCCACAAGAGTTTACCGGTAAGGAGGGTCCACTTGAATTGATGGATTGGTTCAATAAGATGGAAAACTGTTTCGAGACATGCCAATGTTCACCTGAACAGAAGATGCATTTTGCTGTTACCACTTTTAAGACTGTCGCTTTACACTGGTGGAGCTCGGAACAAGCCGTTAGAGGTATTGCGGAGGCAACCTCGATGACTTGGGAAAGTTTGAAGGAATTAATGACCGAAAAGTATTGTTCAAGGATTGACGTGATGAAGCTAGAGACGGAGTTCCTACAGTTGGAACAGGGTCCAGATTCGGTGCAGGAATACACAAATAAGTTCACTGAGAAATCGAGGTTCGCGATCCATCAAGTTTCAACCGAGCAACGAAAAGTAGATCGCTTCGTTCAGGGTCTTCGGAAGGATATCAAACGTTATGTGGAAGTAACACACCCGAAGACATTTCTTCAAGCGGTGGAGACGGCAAAAATATCTGAGAAGAGTAGTGATGCCCCAGCTGATACAAAGAAAGACATGAAACGCAAGTGGGAAGGATCGAGTAAAGGACTGAAGGTTAGCAAGTTAGGATCGGGAGTGAAACCTAAGGGAAATGAGACAAGGAGTCCCCCGTGCAACACGTGCAACAAATGGCATTTAGGGGAGTGTTGAGTGGGTACCACCAGTTGCTATAAATGTGGGAAAACAGGGCATACACAACGTGAATGTCCAAACCAACGAGCATGCTATGAATGTGGAGCATCAGGGCATATTCGAGTTAACTGTCCGAAGCTTCAGAAGGGTCCAGTGGAAAGTTTAAAGTCATTCGGGGGAAGTTTAAGTAAAAGTGGTAACGAGAAGAAGGAAATACCACAAGCTAAGGGACGGGCATACACTATGACACTCGATGAGGCTAAGGAAACACCTGACGTCGTATCAGGTATGTTTCTTGTCAATGGCAATTATACACATGTTCTGTTTGATTCTGGTGCTACTAGAAGTTTCGTTTCCACTACTTTTCTCCCATATTTGAATAGAGATGCCAAGAGGTTAGATAAAAGTTATGTTGTAGAAACTGCTGATGGGGGTCGGATAAAAATAAATGAGATTGTTGAGGATTGCACAATCAATATTGACGGTAACGAGTTTCTGGTTAAGTTAATGCCTATGAACCTAGGTGGGTTTGATGTAGTTCTAGGCATGGATTGGTTGTCTAACCATGAGGCCCAAATTGTTTGTAATAAGAAATTAATTAAGATACCGACTCCGAATGGAAACATGTTGCATGTTTATGGCGAAAGAAAGAAAGGTGAGATAGGAATTATCTCAATGATTAAGGCTAGTAAGTGTATGAGGAAAGGATGTGATGCCTGTTTGGCTTATGTTATCGACATGACTCAAGAACGTAAATTGGAGGATGTTCCTATTGTGAGGGAGTATCCAGAAGTGTTTCCGGAAGATTTGCCTGGAATTCCACCAGAAAGGCAAGTTGAGTTCAGGATCGACTTGGTGCCAGGAGCAACGCCGATTGCGAAGACACCATATCGGCTAGCACCCACCAAGATGCAAGAGCTGATGAAACAACTACAAGAACTGATGGAAAAGGGATTCATTCGGCCAATCTCTTCACCTTGGGGAGCTCCGATCCTGTTCGTTAAGAAGAAGGATGGTACGATGCGAATGTGCATCGATTATCGTGAGTTGAATAAAGTCACGATAAAGAATAAGTACCCACTACCAAGGATCAACGATCTATTCGATCAACTTCAGGGGGCAAGTTATTTCTCCAAAATCGATCTAAGGTCGGGTTACCATCAATTAAGGGTGTCAGAAGAATATATTCCAAAGACTGCCTTTAGAACATGTCAGGATCGAAATTCTAAACAAGAATTTAATAAACACTCAGAAACTATGTTAAAGAAATCGCGGAAAAACACTTTAACAATAAATCAATCAAACAGTGTATGAACTCAAATCACAAGTTATATTGATTTAACTTAATGATTACAAACAAAACCTCAATCTGTTGAACAAGCTCAACAGACGTTCAATACTTCTCTATTGAAAGGACTACAAATAACCTTGATGTTAGATCACATATCTATTGGATTCAAGATAATCCAATCTGAAGATGCAATCTGAAGCTAAAGCCGAAACGTCACTCTCGATATTAAAGTCTATGTCGTTTGTAATAAATGTCAAAGTAATTAATGTTTATTGTATTTTATGTTTTGTCTAAATATCTTATAAATAGATATTTAGATATTGGTTAGTTTAGTTAGTTAGATATTAAGTTAGTTATATAATATCTTATAGTTTAGATATTATGTAGGTTAATATTGTTTAATATTGCAACTTGTTGTTGCAAGTGGTTTAGGTTGTGTGTTGAAGAAGCTAGAGATCAATATCTGATCTCATCTCAACAACTCTCTAATAATCAGATATTATCAAGAACACAAAAACACACACTTAAAGGTGTAAATCAGAGAGGAAAACAGAGAACACATCTATAGCTTAAATCGATCAATCCTGTAACCGTTGTTATAATCAATACAGGTTGGTAATCGTTATTGTGTCGTATTCTATAAACTTGAAAAGTATTGTTGGACCGACACTTGAGGTTAATTCTCTCTAAACAAACGTATATTGTATGAAAGACTATCAAAAACTTCTAGACTATATATACAGAACTGATTACAAGATAATTATAAAAGAAATATTGATCTTTAGCATCCATTCCATAATTATCTTCATCATTATCTTCAGCTCCTAGTCTTTCGTTCAAAGTCATCTTTATCTTCACAATCATCAGAAGCAGTATTAATCTTCTAGCAGCATTAATCTCCTAGCAGCATTAATCTCCTCAGCAGTACTAACCATGCTTGCAGTAGTAATTCTTCAAGCAGTATTAACTACTAGTAGTACTAACTCTCTAAGTAGTAGTAATACCTCTAGCAGTAGTAATCTTCAAGTAGCAGTATTAATATCTTCAGCAGTATTAATCTTTAAGCCCAACAGTAGTATCCATCCTTAGCACATTTCAGACCCAACAATCTCCCCCTAACTTAACTTTTCAAATTGAGAAGTTAAGTTCTTCAGCATAGGGTCTTCATGATGCTTTCAAAACTCCAGCTTAATTGCCAATATTTGGATCTAGTCCCAGACTTTGATTAATAGTTCTTCTTATCACTATCCTTGCCATTTCTGAATCTTTAGGGCAGACCAACTTTGCATTCAGCATCCGTTGTAGCTTTGCCTTGTTGTGGTCATACACCTTGTCAACCAAGAAGTACTCATGATAGCTTTTGTCAATTTTAATCATGTAAACTCCACAATTTTCAAACAGCATCCAATGATCAATCTTTTTAAATCCATATTCATGATGCAAATCTCTGATCCTATGCTGCACTCTTTCAGGCTCAAACATCATGCACAAGTACTCCATGGCCATATTTGTTAGACTCATCCCAGCTTCTTCCAACACTTTGCTATATAAGCCCAGTCCAACTTTGTGCATTTCTTCCAAATCAGACCTGGAACAACTTCTGATAATTTTACCCCATGTAGCATACACTTCATAGTGATCACCCATTCTCTTGATCCTGAAGTATTCTTTGCCTTGGTCTACCAAAATATCCCAATAAATGATTTCAGGAGCATTCACTGAAATAGGATCAACCTTCAGAGGTTCTTTATCAGATACTATCATGTACAAATCAAATTGCACATCAGATTGTCTTGGTTGTTCTGTATATTGACCTGTATGGTCTTGATTCTGCTCTAGCACATGTTCTACTGATTCTGCTTCTGCTCTTTCACTTTCATTCTCCTTTTCAACTTCTTCAATTCTTGATCTCTTTGCCTGTTTCTTGGTAGCAATAGATTTCTTTATTTTTATAGCTCCAATTTTCTGAGCTAAGGTCTCTTCTTCCTTCACTTTTGCCATGTCTTTGGTAGGAGTGCCTTCTTCACTGTCAGGGAATGGTTGTTGAATATTCAAATCATGCCTTTCTTTCATTTTTCTTTCAACCTCAACCCTCTGACTAAAATCTCCTTGAAGCTTGGACATCTTCTTCTTGTACAACTCCTCTATTATGCTAAATGGCATGTTGATAAACATTCCTTCAGGGACTCCAATGGACCCTTTCAGGAAGTTTATCATCTTTCTTCTTTCTTGATTGGCCAGGAATGTCTTTGAAGGCTTTCTTTGCTTTTGCCTAGTTGCTCTTATTGTGACTTTCTTAGTTGCAGCAGCATTCTTCAAAATCCTTTGATATTCTTCATTAAGCTTTGTAGACAAATCTAAGGCAATCTGTCTGTCTTTAGCTGTTTGAATCACTTCCTCCTTTTCTATCTCTTCTTGCAGCTTCTTCGCTAACTCTTCATCTAGGGCTATTTGTGAGGATTTCTTTGATGTCTTCACAGATTCAACCACTTTTTCTTTCCCTTTCCTCTTGATCTCTGTCTCACTAACTTCTTTTCTTTTCTTCTCTGAACCACCTTCTTCGATTACCACTCCATTGGCCTTTTGAGTAGCCTTGGGAGTGTTAGTCTTTGCCTCACTAGAGTCTCTGCAATTTCTATTTCCTCTGCAGACATACCTGTTTCAGCTGCAGCTTTATCTGTTTCTACTGCTGTTTCAGTTTTTGCTGCTTTTACATTTACTGCTGCTCTACAAATTTCTGCTGCTTTTACAAAAGTTTCCACTGCTGATTCAGTTACTGCTTCTTCCTTCTTTTCTGCTTCAGTATTCATCTCCCCTTCAAACTGAAATTCCATTCCAACTGGCTTCTCCTCCTCATCTTTAGTTGCTTGAGTCTCCCCCTTTTTGGAAGCATCATGATCAATGCTCCTCTTCTTCAAAACAAACTTGGTTTTCTTCTTTTTGTGCACCAGCCTTAGAACCATCTTTTTGAGTTTGGTAATCTGCACTTGTTGAGAAGTGATCACCTTTTTCATCTCATGTATATCCAAATTTTAATTATGAACTTCCAGACTTATTGTACCAAGAGTATCCATCAATTCATCATAAGTATATCTGTCCTCACCTCCTTTAGGTGTTTTTACCACCCTTGAAGGATCCTTGGATCTTTTAGTAGAGGCCTTCTGCCTAGCAGAAGCACCTTCTACCCCCGTGGTTTCTTGGCACCTGGGACCTTTAGATGATTGCTCATCTAAAGTTGTCGTGGGGAAGGTCTTAGGTATGTTCACACTGTCCTGTCCTACACCTTGTGCAGAAACAGTAGTGTGAGCCTTGCTGCCCACATGCTCTTCCTTCTCCTTAGAGATCACCTTCATGGAGTTGGGAGACACCCCTGTGGTTTCCCTTTCGATATTCTCTGATGGAGAATGCTCCATCAGAGGGATTATAGGCTTTGGGGGTGAAGATACAAGAAGGGAAGGAACCTTCTGTACCTTTTTCCTTATATATGTTTTGGTGATGGGGGATTTTGTCTTGACAATAGGGATCTGAGGAGTATTAATTGAACTGAATGGTGTGGGTAGGTCATCAGTTGGGTGGTCAGATGTGGGCTGTGACCCTGATGCCTCACCATGGGAATGAGACACACCCATCATTGTAGAGAACAATGGAGTGTCTTGTCCAGAAAAGTCCTTGCTAGGCCTTTTCATGTTTGAGAATACCTTCCCTTTGGGAGGTTTTGGTACATACACCTCTTCAAAAGAGGGTAGATCCGTCAATTCCTTTAGTAGAATCTCTTGTACAAACCTAGAATACATATAAAATCGTTTTGTTTTGGGTTTGGTATCCAGGTTTGACAGTAAATCACTTAAAATCATTTGTGAGAAATTAAACTTGCTGGAAGTTGCTAGGCAGACAAGAGCATAGGCTATTGTGCTGCTGAACTCACTCCAGCCAGTTGTTTTTCGTGAAGTGCAGTGTTGTAGGGTATGAACAAAGAATCTCCACTGAGGTGAAAATTTGTTCTTGTAAAACTTGAATACATCAGTGGGACCTTCATACCCCATTTGACTAAGTACTTGGAAGAGATCTTCCTTAGGTAAAGAAGTAATACCTGAGGCATCATCTAAGCATAGATGAGTGTGAATGCAATCCTCTGTGATGGTGATGGGTTTGTCACAAACCCTTGAGTGAATAACCTGGTTTCCTTCCATAGTCTGAATTGAGGCATTTGTCCAGAACTGTCGCAAGTGTTCCACATAGATTGTGGGATTGATAGTGAGTGCGTAGGCAATGTGCGACGATTTGAGGAAATCCACTATAGCATGGAAACCCTCAGCTTGCTTGGGTTTCTGTAACATGGCAAGCTCATTGTGTTCATCAAAGAAGTCGAGTCCTGCCATCTTCTTGATCGAAACTAGGGTTACGCACTGGTAAGTAAGAATTCGAGAGAGAGAGAGAAAGAAAGAACAGTCGTAGGAAATTCAAAGAGCCGTTTGGATTTTGGCGGTCAAAGAGGGTATTTATATGATAATGGATTCAGTTAAGAGCAATACTAATTATCCTAGCAACATTAACAAGCCCGCAGTACTAATCCATATAAGCAGTAGTAAGACATACCAGCAGCATTAACACAGACTAGCAGTATTAGCACTGTCTGGCAGTAGAAATAAGGTAACCAGTAGTAACTTTGCACTAGCAGTATAAACCACCTAGCAGAAGTAACCATACTTAACCATATTTGAACTGTCAGAAGGAGTAATAGTGAGAGTAGTATTAACTTAACTAGAAGTACTAAGTATCCAATTCAGCAAAGTAATCTGAAACCATACCTTTGCCACTTATCTTACCTCCTGCTGGATTGTCATTAAAAGCAACATGTCCTCCATCACATCTTTTGAAATTTTGAAGGCAGTCCATGTTACCTGTCATGTGCCTAGAGTAACTACTATCTACATGCCAAATGCTCTTCTTCTTGAGCTGTTGGTTGCCCTGCACACTAGATAAAAACAGTTAGTTTCTAGAGGGAACCCAAACCAAAGTGGTCTTGGGTTGCCCTTTCTCATCAACATATTTATAATTAGTAATCTTAGTCTGGATGAGATGATCAGAGTTAAGAATCTCATGGCTGGAGTACTTTGTCAAAATTATAGGCTTGACAATATTCACACTGGTAGCAACACTATCCTTGTTAGCAGTACTAACTTGGTTAGCAGTACTAACTTGGTCAACAGTAGTATTGCTATCAGCAGCACTATTTCTGTTAGCAGTACTATTTGAGGTAGCAGTACTAACAGGTTTCTTGACTTTTGGAATCCAAATCTTGACAAAGTTGTTTGCTTTCTTGTTCTGTGAGTTACTCCTTGACTTTCTTGGAGTATTTTCTTTGGATTTAGCAAACTTATTCTGAATGTGAGATTTCAAAGGTGTTGTTTTCACATTCTCATCCATGTGGTTTCTTTTTTATTTCTTCCTATAACCAAAAGAATTTTGTGTTTGTCTTTGAAAATTGAATCTTTGGTTAATAGGATTGAAATAACAGTGTTTGGCTAAATGATTCAATTTGCCACAAATAAAAGAAGGCTTTGGTCTATTGACTTTGCTTAGATCAATTCCCTGTTTTTGAGCCCACTGATTATTTCTGTTTCTCCGATTTCCCCTTATTTTATCATGTATATGGGGCTTGTTCTGTTGACAAGTACAGGGATTTACAACAGAGGTTTGCATGTAGTGAACTCCCTTTACCTTTTCCTTTTCTTTCCTGGAGGTCTCAGCTTTCTCACTCTTAACAGTCTCTTTCTCTGTCTTGGACATCTCCACTTTATCACTCTTGATAAATGGTTTACCCCCTCTCTCATTTGTAAGGATGTGGTTTTCTAAGGGAATATCTTTATTGTCTTCCTTATTCTTACTCTCAGAGTTCTCTTCTTCAGAATCTGCCTCAACCACTACTTTGTTTAATGGATCTACTTCTGTGGCTCCTGCAGGTAAGTCATTCTTATCCTGTCTTTCTAAGAGGTCTGAGGTGGGAGGAATATAGTTATTATTGTAAGGTGGAGGAGTGTTGTTGTAGCCTATACCTCTTTTTAGTTTGTCATGAATTTGAGATTTAAGTAAAGAGTCCATTGCTTTAGAAGCATTGGAATATTTCTCAATGTCTAGTTTGGCCTTCTCAAATTCACTCTTAACTTTTTCACACTCCTCTCTAGACTTCTCTAACTTAATCTCTAACTGATTCTTCTCTCACTTCCAATAGTTGAGATCATATGAATGTTCAAGTTCATTGGCTTGATATGCCTTTATTTGTTCTTCAAACTTCTCAACGATCACAACATAGTCTCTTCTATCTTTCTCTAACCTTTAAGGTCATCACACATGCTCTGATTGTGATCCCTGTACTTTTTAACAGTTTCAAGACAGGTTTTAGAGCAAAGATTAGTTTTTACCTTAGTGGGGATTGCAGTGCTTGATGACTCTAAAACCTCAGCCATCAAAGCTTGGTTCTGAATTGCCTTCTCTGCTTGATCACTCCAATCAAAGCCCATCCCTTCTTGTGAAACAAGAGCTTGAGATGAATTCCTGTTATAGTTAGTAGACTTTGGTTGTTGATTATTGCCTCCATGTTGTTGAGCAATACCTCCTCTGCACTCTCTTGCAAAGTGTCCCAGATTATGGCATTTGTAGCATTCCACTTTGGATTTATCAAATCCAACACCATCTTCTCTTCTCATGGCAAAATTGTTTCTACCTGTTCTTTTGATGAATCTTTTGACTCTCATGGTGAGCATTTCCATCTTCCACTTGATATCCATCTCTTCAAGGTCATCTACATTGATCTGCTCTAGATCATCATTGATAAGAGCATATTTAGCATGACTAGCAAGGAATGTTTCCAAAACAGAATCATTAGGTCCATCTTGTTTTGAGCCATATGTAGCACTAACTGATTCTGTATTAGCAGTAGAATCAGTAGTAGATGATAGGAGGGCAGTATTATGAGAGTATCCAGATGGCCTTTTCTTAGATTCAACTTCTGCTTCAAACACCCTTAGATCATTGTAGAGATCATCAAGCTCCTTATCCTCCAGATTATCATTCTGTCTAAAGGATACAGTGTACATCACCCATTCTTCACCAAGAGATCTTAGAAATTTTCTGTTGACATCATCCTGATCCATCTTGACACCAACAGTGGCCAACTCTCCAATTAACTTGTTGAATCTATCAAAGGTTTGAGTCATGGACTCGTTCTTTGTAGACATAAAATTCTCATATTGTTGTTTGAGAATTGCCTTCTGATTTCTCTTAGTGCTTTTAGTACCTGAAAATCTCTTCTCCAATGCATTCCATAGGATTTGAGCATCAGAACAGTTGCAAAACTGATGTTGGTATTCATTAGGAATTGCCAAGAGCAGAGTGCTCAAGGCGTTCATCTCAGTCTGCCTCATCTTTCTTTCTCCATTAGTCTTTGGTGGAGTTCTCTTGCCATCTGCTCCTATCTTTCCTCCATCAGAGGGACCATTCTCAATGATGTCCCACATTGAGTAGTCTGTAAGAAGAATGTACTACCTGATTCTGATTTTCCACATGTCAAACTCACTGGGTTTGAGCATGGGGACCTTTGAAACAAGAACACTGTCATGTGATCCGTCCATGATGATTATTGATTTCTGAGTTTCTTAGGCTCTGATACCACTTGTCAGGATCAAAATTCTAAACAAGAATTTAATAAACACTCAGAAACTATGTTAAAGAAGTCGCGGAAAAACACTTTAACAATAAATCAATCAAACAGTGTATGAACTCAAATCACAAGTTATATTGATTTAACTTAATGATTACAAACAAAACCTCAATCTGTTGAACAAGCTCAACAGACGTTCAATACTTCTCTATTGAAAGGACTACAAAGAACCTTGAGGTTAATTCTCTCTAAACAAACGTATATTGTATGAAAGACTATCAAAAACTTCTAGACTATATATACAGAACTGATTACAAGATAATTATAAAAGAAATATTGATCTTTAGCATCCATTCCATAATTATCTTCATCATTATCTTCAGCTCCTAGTCTTTTGTTCAAAGTCATCTTTATCTTCACAATCATCAGAAGCAACATTAATCTTCTAGCAGCATTAATCTCCTAGCAGCATTAATCTCCTCAGCAGTACTAACCATGCTTGCAGTAGTAATTCTTCAAGCAGTACTAACTACTAGTAGTACTAACTCTCCAAGCAGTAGTAATACCTCTAGCAGTAGTAATCTTCAAGTAGCAGTATTAATATCTTCAGCAGTATTAATCTTTAAGCCCAGCAGTAGTATCCATCCTTAGCACATTTCAGACCCAACAGAACAAGGTACTGTCACTATGAATTTCTGGTCATGCCTTTTGGTTTGACCAATGCATCTGCAACATTCATGGACTTGATGAATCGAGTGTGCAGACCGTACTTGGATAAGTTTGTGATCGTATTCATAGACGACATCCTTATTTATTCGAGGAGTCGAACAGAACACAAGGGGCACCTAAGAACGATCTTAGAGTTGCTAAAGAGGGAAAAATTGTACGCTAAGTTTTCAAAGTGTGCTTTCTGGATTAGAGAAGTGCAATTATTAGGCCATGTTGTGAATGCCGACGGTATAAAAGTAGATCCAGCGAAGATCAAGCAGTGATGGAATGGGAACCTCCGAGGTCGGCGTTGGAGATTCGAAGCTTTTTAGGATTGGCTGGATACTATAGAAGGTTCATTCAAGACTTCTCAAAGTTAGCTACCCCGTTAACTATGTTGACGAAGAAAGCTACAAAGTTTGAATGGAGCCATATGCAGGATGAAGCATTTCAAGAACGGAAAGAAAGATTGAGTAGTGCACCAGTGTTGTCACTACCACCAGTGTTGTCACTACCAGATGGGATGGAAGATTTCGTCGTGTATAGTGATGCCTCAAAGCAAGGGCTGGGATGTGTCTTGATGCAGCGAGGAAAGGTGATAGCCTATGCATCTCGACAGTTGAAGGAACACGAGAAGAGGTACCCAACGCATGACATGGAACTGGAAGCCGTAGTGTTCGCATTAAAGATATGGCAACACTACCTATATGGGACGAAATGTATGATCTTTACAGATCACAAGAGCTTAAAATACCTATTTGACCAGAAAGAATTGAACATGAGACAACGAAGATGGATGGAATTGTTAAAGGACTACGATTGCGAGATCCATTACCACCCCGGTAAGGCAAACGTGGTCGCTGATGCTTTAAGCAGGAAAGAGAGAGTTGAACCATTGAGAGTACGTGCTATGAGGATAGACGTGAAAGTAGATCTAGTCGATCAGATTCGAGAATGGCAACAAAAGGCTCTTCTAGATGAGAATGTCAAAGGTGAAAGAATGGTGGGGCAAATTAAGCTATTCGAGATTGGGAAAGATGGAATTAGGAGATTTAAGGACAGGATTTGGATCCCAAAGTTAGGAGATGTGAGGGAAATGGTGCTCGGCGAGGCACACAAGCCTAAGTATACGATGCACCCCGGAAGTGATAAGATGTATAAAAGCATTAAGGAAAGCTATTGGTGGCTAGGAATGAAGAAATCAGTGGCCGAATACGTAGAGAAGTGTCTGACGTGTTTGCAGGTAAAAACAGAACACCAAAAACCTTCTGGTAGCTTACAAGAGATAGAAATTCCCGTTTGTAAGTGGGATCGAGTTACGATGGTTTTTGTCACCAAGCTACCCAGAACGTTGAGAGGTCACGATGCGATATGGGTAATCGTGGACCGTTTGACAAAGTTTGCGCACTTTTTGCCGATGAAGGAATCATATTCTTTAGAAAAGTTAGCCCAGTTATACGTCAATGAGATTGTGACAAGGCATGGAGTGTCGTTATCCATTATATCTGATAGAGATACGAGGTTCACGTCAAGATTTTGGACGAGCTTTCAGAAAGAGATGGGTACGAGATTAAATATGAGCACCTCTTATCACCCATAGACAGATGGGCAGAGTGAGGGAACGATCCAAACACTAGAAGACATGTTACGGTCTTGTGTGATAGATTTTTGAGGCAATTGGGATAGCCACCTACCATTGGTAGAATTCGCCTACAATAATAGCTATCCACCAGCATCCAAGCAGCGCCTTTTGAAGTGTTGTATGTACGAAAATGTAGAACACCAATATGTTGGACCGACATTGGAGAAAGGCAACTCGCTGGGCCAGAAATCATTCAGCAGACGAGCGACAAAGTGGTACAAATAAGAGATAGGCTAAATGCCGCCCAAGACAGACAAAAGAGTTATGCAGACAAGAGAAGACGACCTTTAGAGTTTCAAATCGGGGATAAAGTGATGTTAAAGATATAGCCATGGAAGGGGATAGTCAGATTTGGTAAGAGGGGAAAGTTGAGTCCAAGATATGTTGGACCGTTAGAAATTGTAGCCAGAGTTGGTGAAGTGGCATACTGACTCAAGTTACCGGAGGAGTTAAGGAGAATTCACAATACATTCCACGTATCAAATCTAAGAAAATGCTTAGCCGATGAGACGACAATAGTGGCACTAAACGATGTTCAAATAGACGATAAATTGAGCTACATAGAAGAACCCGTACAAGTCATGGATCGAAAAATGAAAAGGCTAAGGAATAAAAGCATTCCTTTGGTGCTGGTTAGATGGAAATTCCATAAAGGTTCAGACATGACATGGGAACCCGAAGTTGAGATGAGAGTGAAGTACCCACACTTATTTAATGCAATGTAAATTCCGAGGACGGAATTCTTATAAGTGGGGGAGAGTTGTAACAATCCAAGAATTTTGGCTTAAAATAATTAATTGACAAAAGATTGGGGGTTATTTTAGCAAAATCTCGAAATTTGGGAGGTGGATAGCAAAAAAAAAAAGAAAAAAAAATAGATTTAGGTTTTCTTCACCTGCAAGTTGAACGTGGGTTGGGGAGTTGAGAGATTTTGGGAGCGGCAACGGTTGGAAAGGGGGTGTAGGCTCCCGATTTATGAAGCAAATGGGGGGAGGAACATCATTCTTCTACTCCTTAACATTGCCAAGCGAAAACAGAGAGCAAGAGGAGAAAAGAGCGCTGAAAGGAAGCAATAAAAAAAGGGGTTGTGTTCTTGGCCGACTTTCAGTGACGAGAGGTAAGAAATTTTCGGTGAAATCTCAAATTAATATTTCCCCAATGATGCTTAATGTTTTTATCGATGTGTGAGTTTAAGAGTCGATCGTATGATACAATAGTAGAAGTTTATACCTTTGTGATTGAAAACCCAATCTTGAAATTGATGTGGACTATGGTGTTACAAGAGATTTTGGGTTTAAATTAACGATTTTAGTGTTGTTTATATATGTTTGAAAATTTAAATATGGATGTGGCTAGATGAATTGAGGGGACAATAGTAGAAGAATTGAGTGTACGATTTTGGTTGGGAAGAAAACAGAGGGCTTAGTCCACTCTCTGCACAACATCACACAAGTACATGTATGGATACTCACCATAAGGATAGCACTAGAATATTTATATATCTATATCTATATCTATATCTATATATATAATTAGAAGAGAAGCTGGAATGGAAAAACTATGGAAGGCTTGGAAATGGAATTTTTGTCCAGTAGCCTAGAATGGGTATTTGTGATTAAATCCTTTATATTATTATATAAAAAAAGGGACAAACACATGGAGATTGAGAAATATGGATTCCAAATTATGTGCAATAAGTTTTAGGATGTCTTTGTTCTAAATGGTATATATATATATATATATATATATATATATGCAAGCTATAAATCTGATGGTGACGCGATGAGAACCCCAAATGGGTTTTGTTGATGTGAATATATATATATATATATATATATATATTAGGAATTTGTATAAATATGTGTATAGGTATTGGGTATATATATATATATATATATATATATATATATATATGTTTTTTTAAGTGACGGTAAAAGGGGGATAAAGGGTGAAAATGTCTCGTTAATTTAGCGATGTAGAAATAATGGGATCGAGTTTTAAGAACTCGTTCGAGAGTTCGATAATTGGATGACATGTTTATTTAAACGTGAAAACTTAGAAATGCTATGATGTCGTGTAGGATTCGGGACTATCAAGTAGCTGGTAAACCTACGCTAAACGAGGTGAGTTTTCATGTGACTTTTAACTGGGATACACGCATGTACAAAAGTATGTTCTTTACATATTGATGATGATTTTGTTGAGCATGCTATATATATATATATATATACTTTTTTTTAATATGAAAAGCATGCTAGTTGTTGGATGATGCATGGAATGACGACTACATGAACGTGTTACATCTTGTTGTGACCGATATGCATACAAAGTTTATTTATATATATTATATGCACAAGTGCATGTATGGTGATGTTGAATGTATGACAATGTGAAACATATCTGAGTATGCTATTATTCTAAATATTGGACGAAATGCATGCTACGTACGATGTGTATTGTAATTGATTAGATTGAAATTATGGGATGTGGCTGTAAGTGTGGGGCTCATTACCGGGACACCGGTATTGGTCGGCAGGAAACCGCAAATGCGAATTCTTAGGAATTCGTATCATGTGATATGCGAGTTCTTTCACATTTCGCACAACAAGTTTATGCAAATTCTTGCCTTGGAATGATTTTACACTGAAAACTTTTCGCACAAACACCTATGCGAATTCTGTCAATTCGCACGTCTCACACAAGCGAATTCTATGCAATTCGCACAAAACACATGTGCGAATTCTTCACTTGTGAATTTTCAGAAATAACAATTATGCGAAAACAACTAATATGCGAAATCCTATGAATATGCGGAATCTTCGTGCGAGTTCTTGGGAATGATGCGAGTTCTTCAAGAACTTATGCGAGTTCTTGAGATCTCATCGAAAAACTCCTCTGAATGACTCCAAAATCCATGAATTCTTCGAATCTCGATCTGTAACTTCACCAAAATAACCACTAACACATCTAGAAACAAATTCGACCAAGGATTTTCGATAAAGAACACTAACACTTACAATTCAAATCAATTACAGTGCGTATGAACTCGTGAAACTTTGAATGACCAAAATTCTAAAATTCTCAAAAATTACAGTGCAATTCACTACGAAACTTATACAAGATTTGTCTAAAACATAATGCGAACTCACTCAAACCAATTACAACTCCAAAAACTCAGAAAAATTCAAGATTCGATCTAAACTTTATGAAACAGTGTCAAACTCAAAATTTTTTCTTGATTTCAATCTTGGATTTGCTCTGATACCAATTATTAATTCCAGTTTATCAAGTTCTCATTGCAAAACAATCACAACAATCAAGATGAACAATTCGTAATCACATGTCATTGATTTCAATCTTCACAGGTTACAACAGTCTATTTCTCTACTTTCTCTCACTAGAAGATACAACAATGAACTCTTCTCTAATCTGCTATGCGTACTTGCTTGTTGTTACAAAAGATTACAAAGGCAAGGGCTATTTATACTAAGCTACAAAACACAAGGAAACAAAACACAATACTTTGACTTTAATACAATGACTTTGACTTTCTTGCTTGAGAGTTGACTTTGAGTTTTGCTTGCTTTACCTTTGATCTTTAGTAATAATGATCTTATATCCAACAAATATGTGCTCTAACATACATAATAATAAATTGATTATAATTAATAAAATTAAATTAAATGAAGATGAAGCTTATAATGACTTATGATCATTGTCGGTTATATTAGTTACACAACACTCTTTATATGTATTATTTAAAAAACTATATATTTACTAAATAATCGTCCACACGAGTTCTAGTCATTTTTTTGATACAATATATAATGATTTGTATTATTTTTAGATAAATATATAACTTTATAATATTATTATCATTTAAAATCTTATTAAAATTAATATATATATATATATAAACATTAGAATCAATATATAATTAAATACTTATTATTAACCTTCTCATTAATAAATGCAATATTTATTACATTTAATATCACTAATTATAATCAATATATAATTAAATACTTATTATTATCCATCTCATTAATAAATATAATACTTATTACATACTTTTACATTTAATATCACTAATTAAGATCAATACATAAAATAAAATAAAAATCTAGAATCAATATATATATATATATAATTATAATTATAATCATAACTAAAACTTATTAGAGTCAATATATATATATATATATATATATAAAAGAAGGCGAAAAAAGCAATATATAAAGATTAAATTAAAATAACCAAATATATAAAATTAGAAATAATAACTTATTACAATTATTTATATATAAATTATCCGGTTCATTTTATAATTTAAATTGAAATCAAACTATATATATATATATATATGAATCAATATAATACAACTGTTTTTTCAAATAAAACTACCGAGAAACCAAACTATAAAGAAACAGTCTCAAGCAGATGAAAAAACTCGAACAAAGGAAATGAAAATTAACAACTCAATCGGACGTCCCTAGAGTTGAAATGGTGACAATACTGACAACTACTAGTACTCTTTGTGCAATCGTAGGTTTGGGAAGGGAGGGTTTTGATGAGGTTTTTGGTCCAATCTGCAAACGAGTATATTACAACAAATGTAATTAAGGAAATTATCAAAATGTCTTGCAATTATGCAAAACTAAGTAACATCACATTTGCATGGTAAATCAAATATTTTATGGGAATATATGTAGATGATATAAATCGATATATTATGAGTTATGAACAAAACAATTCTCATTATACACCTCATGATTATAATCATTAGTCTCACACATTCCTTTTATCATTTTGACCAAATTACAAATTTGATGATGTAGAACTTATTAATTAATTATGTATATCAAAATAAACTATCAAGGATGATGAAACAACTTCATATCAAGTGTAATATCGATTCATGTTATGTGATTATTGCCAATTTAACTTCAATATTTTCCAAAAAATTATTGTCACTGCGCAACGCGCGGTGTCGAACACTAGTATCTATATAAAGCAGAAACATCATCGGATGACGTGGCGCTCCCATATTTGAGAATCGACTCCTTCCTTTTTTCTTAGTTTTTTAATTTTTTTAATAAATTATTATTAGGGTTTAACTCTTCATCTCCTTCCTTACTTTGCTTACTTTGCATGAATTAAATGTTTATAAATCAATATCTTTATTACGATTAATCTAATAGTATGTATCAAAAAGGATAAAAATCATCAAAGAAGTGCTAGCCTAGTGGTAAGGCCCTGGGGGGATAGTGCATGGTATGCCTATCTACCATGGTTCGAATCCTGGGGGACGCACTTCGGCGATACCCAGACCTTGGGTCGACCTTCGGGTCCAGGTTTACGGGCATACCAGTCTATGGGTATGCGGGTTCGGTCTTGACCGGACTTAGTCGTACCTGGGCGGGTCCAGTCAATTGAGGCTGGACCGGGTCGCCGCGGATTAGTCGGTGTTGCCCAATTGGATGCCCGGATACCGCGGGTGCGTGTGTGTGTGGGCATAGCCCAAGTTGCTGTACAAAAAAAAAGGATAAAAATCAATATTCTATAAATTAAAAATAAACGAAAAACTTATTATTATTATTAATATATATATATACAATATCTTTATTACGATTAATCTATCAATCTATATCTATATATTCTAATAGTATGTATCAAAAAAGATAAAAATCAATATTCTATAAATTAAAAATAAACAAAAACTTATTACTATTAATATATATTTATATATACACAATATATTTATTACGATTAATCTAATAGTCTATATCTATATTAAAACAAAATCCAAAGAGGATGACATGGCGTGTTGAGGATTGAGGAATGATTTCTTCTATTTTTCTCATTTTTTTAATTTAATTTGTTAATAAATGAACAAAAACCTTTCATTTTATCTTAATTTTTTTTAATATTTCTAAATATTAAATAATAATACTTAATTTATTAATAAATGAGGAAAAACCTTTCATTTTCTCTTTAATTTTTTTTAATATTTCTAAATATTAAATAATAATACTTAATTTATTAATAAATGAGCAAAAATTTTTCATTTTCATTTTCTTTTTAATATTTTTAATATTTCTATATATTAAATAAAAATACTCTTATTCATTAATAAAATATTTTATTTATGTTTTTTTGAATATTTTCATTTTTTTCTAAAAGTAAAATATGAAGTTTCTTAGGTGACACTTTGTGGAAGAATTATTTTATAATTCTTTTTTCTCAAATTTTTAGATTTATTATGTTGGTTATATTAATTGTCTTTCATTAACTCATAAATGTCCTAGACCTTTCGGTTTTCTATTCCGTTTTTTATTCCATCTATATATTATATCTCATTTAATGTTTTTATATTTTGTTTTACCGAATCCTCAATCATATTGTAAACTACACAATCAAATGTCTAATCAAAATGGAAGCTACATTTTATGGTTTATTTATATTTTTATATGAGCTATTTGTTGTTATTGATGTGTTTTACTTTTTTTACAAAATTTTTTATCGTCGATACCGGTGTTCTTCCTCCATGAAATTCATGTAAGAATTGTTACGTTTTATTTTTATGATTTGTGTGGGTTATATGTTTTTGATGAATGTTTTTTATTACATGGTATTATATTTTGTTAATGATTGTTACATTTGATTTTCTGTGAGTTATTTATGTGTCCTTCTCCATAATTTTTTTTATTGTACATACTAAATGTTATTCCACCATAAACTTTTTCGGGGAACAAATATTACATTGAGTGAATTGTGGATTTGGTCCCTGTGGTTTAGTGATTTCTTTGACCATGGTTCTCATTCTATGTTTATTGTGGATTTGGTCCTTGTGGTATTCAATTTATTTTGGTCATGGTTCTTCTGACTAACACTTCCATTAACTTTGTTAAATCAAGGACCATTTTAGCCATTTTGCCTATTTTTTGTTCTTTTTTTATAAGAAAAATATAAACAATATTTTTATACACACATGCACACACACATGTATATATATATATATATATATATATATATATATATATATATATAACGATATTAAAATAAATAAAATAAGACATTATTGTATGATTTAATTGTTTAATTTTTTTAAAATTAATTATATTAAATACGATTTAATTTTATTATTTTATTGTAATTGTTGAAAAATATATATAGTTTTATTGTTTTAATGTAATTAAAATTTCAATTTAAACAAATCAGATCATAAAACTATATCTTATTTTATTTAGAGCGAATAAAATAAAATATGGTTTTATGATTTGATTTATTGAATTAAAATTTTAATTAAGTTAAAGATGATTTAATTATATTGTTCTTTTATTATCATTGCAACAAACAAGCTTATTATTGATATTTTAACAAAAAAATCATTAAAACCCGTTGAGAAATGAACTTTAAAAATATTGTTTATATTTTTCTTATCAAAAAAGGACAAAAAATAGGCAAAATGACTAAAATGATCCTTGATTTAACAAAGTTAATGGAAGTGTTAGTCAGAAGGACCATGACCAAAATAAATTGAATACCACAAAGACCAAATCCACAATAAACATAGAATGAGGACCATGGTCAAAGAAATCACTAAACCACAGGGACCAAATCCACAATTCACTCTATTACATTTTATTTTATGATTTATGTGGATTATATGTTGCTGACGAATATCTTTTCTCCAACAAATCATGTCTAGCTCAGTTGGGTTTCCCAAGGGCGGTAACATCCGGGGGGGGGGGGGATTGTGGATGGTATCCCAATTTACCCGGGTTCGAATCCAAGGGGAGTCAATTTCAGGGCATGAGGAGTACCCAGTCCTTGGGCCGGTCCAGTCGTTGACTAGGCTGCCCCCCAGCCCAGTCTTAGACTGTGGTTGGGCTCTAGGTTCAGCGTAAGCTGGGTCGGGACAACGGCGGATTAGTGGGCTGCCCGTGGATGCCCGATACCGCCGGGGAGGTGTGCGTGCGTGTGTGCGTGTGTTCGTGGTAGTCGTTTGTTGGTTCGATGCCGCTATGCCTTCCAAAAAAAATATATTTTCTCTAAAATTGGAAGCTATACATTTTTATGGTTTATGTTATGTTTTTATATGAGCTATTTGTTGATATTGATGTGTTGTGTTTTTTTTACAGAATTTTTTATCGTCGATACGGGTGTTTTTCCTCCATGAAATCCATGTAAGATTTGTTACGTTTTATTTTATGATTTATGTGAATTATATGTTGTTGTTGATGAATATTTTTTCTCAAAAATTTCTTCCCTGTTATTATATTTTATTCACTATGGTTCTTCATCCTTCATTTTTCGGAAGTTATTTATATTTTGTGTGTGAGTTTTCTTATGTGTGTTTTTATTTTGCATTCTTTTGTTTTACTAATATTGTTGTAGTTATTCAAGTTTTGTTTTTTTGTTTCCCGACAACAATCAAATTCTGATAAAGTGTGATATATGTGGAGTTTTTTTTATTATGAATTTTCTTCTCCATCTTTTATATTTATAGAGTTTCTCAATTTGTATTTTTTATGTCATTCTCTGTATTATGGTTATCTATGAAAATCAATATATATCATGTAATTGTTTGTTGTTTAAAAGAACACTTAAAATGTTGTTTATGCATTTATTTCTTGATGTTCATGTGGTTTTAGTATAGAGTGAATTGTGGATTTGGTCCTTGTGGTTTTATGATTTCTTTGACCCTGATCCTCATTCTATGTTTATTGTGGATATAGTCCCTGTGGTATGCAATATATTGTGGCTAGGGTCCCTAAACACTAACATCATTAACTTTAAAGGGTTAAAGGCATCATGTGCCTTGCACACTATGGGTATAATAGTTATTTTACTTTTCCCTTTCAATTTATTTTATACATCTTTAAAACAAACAATACTAAATTGTGGATTTGGTCCCTATGCATCACTCATCATCCTTAAAACACATTTATCATCTCTCTTAATTTTTTTTCATCAAATCTTCATTGTCAAAGTACAAGAAAAACTAACTTGTTAAAGTGCAAAAAAAAAAAAATATTGCTTGCCTTTAAAAATAACAATTGTTTGAACCCAACACTACATCCTAAAAAAGACAACCTATCAAAATAACAATTATTTGAAACCAATATTACATCCCCAAAAAGACAACCCATTAAAATGACAATTGTTTATATCAACATTTATGTAGTAATTGTTGGCAACTGTTTTGTTTATTTTCTTGACGACATCTAAGTGACTTGAGTAGGAAGTACATTAATCATTTTCATAAAATGCATAGACCATATGGAAACCATGATGTGGGAAAATGCTTATATGCATGTCAGTTGACATTTGTAAACACAAATATATTATGACATAGGAGGTTGAAGGGAAGACAATAGTGTCATAAAAACATCTCCAACCGGTCGTTAAATCGCCTGTCAAAATCTATTTATACCAAAATTAACATTTTAACATTTATAATTTGTTTTTAAAATTAACATATTTATATTAAGTAAATTATATATACATTTAATATATATTTGATGTTTTTTTAGAGTGTGATTAGAGTTGGGTTTTTTTTTGGTGTTGATGGATCCACCAAATTTGGTATTTTTGATGTTAAATTTGGTGTTGTGGTTTGAGATGCTTTAAATAGTCATACTTGAATTACACACCAAGTCACTTGACACTTGCTGGGGATCCATACCCTTTCAATTAGCATTTTAATATCTAATGCACTATATAATGAAGTTTGGATCTCCAAAATGAAGATGATTATATCACATTTCCAAATGGTCTATGTATTTTATGAGAAGGATTAATATACTTCATACTCAAGTCACTTAGATGTCGTCAAGAAAATAAATAAAACCGTTGCCAACAACTACTACATAAATGTTGATATAAAACAATTGTCATTTTGATGGGTTGTCTTTTTGGGGATGTAATATTGGTTTCAAACAATTGTTATTTTGATAGGTTGTCTTTTTTAGGATGTAGTGTTGGGTTCAAACAATTGTTATTTTTAAATGCAAGTAATTATTTTTTGCACTTTAACAAATTAGTTTTTCTTGTACTTTGACAATGAAGATTGGATGAAAAAAAAATTAAGAGAGATGATAAATGTGTTTTAAAGATGATGAATGATGCATAGGGACCAAATCCACAATTTAGTATTATTTGTTTTAAATGTGTATAGAATAAATTGAAAGTGAAAAATAAAATGAATATTATACTCATAGTGTGCAAGACACATGATGTCTTTAACCCTTCAAAGTTAATGATGTTAGTGTGTAGGGACCCTAGCCACAATATATTGCATACCACATGGACCAAATCCACAATAAACATAGAATGAGGACTATGGTAAAAGAAATCACAAAACCATATGGACCAAATCCACAATTCACTCTTTAGTATATGTGTATTTGTTTGCTTTTTACTAAATTATTTTTATTATATGATAGATGTTCTTTATTTTATTGATGTTTAAAATTTGTCTAGAGTTCTATTTATTTATTTAAATATCGGATTTAAAATAAGTAATGAAAAATTTGATATTTTTTATTGTGTATAAATTTATTTTGCTATGCAGGCGGCGAGATTAAAGAGTTGGTATGAAAAAGAGATAGTTTTATTTTTTTATATATTCGATAAATCAAAAAAGTCACTGAGGTATTTGTTTTTTGTTTGTCATGTAATATATTTTGTAGAGATTCATTTAATTTTGGTTTGAAGTTTCAATTATGTATTAGAAGGATTGATAGTAACATATCAATAATTGTGAGTGAATATAATTTATGTATGAAATCCATCATGATGTGACATAGTTAGCTTATTATTCACTAGGTTGAACGCTCATATATACACTAATAAACTTATATCGGCAAATGATGTTCAAGATAAATTGAATGAGGCTATTCGTTTGCTATGAATTATGTTTACAAAGTACTAGCCATTTACTTTTATGTAATTGTAAAATTAAAGCTACTTTTTGTTGCAGTATATATTATTAAAATTTCCTTTTTGCCACTTCGATCTTTTGTCTTTATAAAATATAAGTATCATGTTAAACATGTATTATTCTTTAAAATCTTTTAATCCTACTAAATCTAATATGTTAATATTGTGTTAGGTTTTCTAGGGACTTATGATACAACTTAAAAGTTTAGAATATATAAGAAGGATGATTTATATAAATATTAGAACATATTATAATTGTCATTTATTACATGACACACAATTAAAGAGTTTTCTTAAATGAATTAAATGTCATTTATTTCAATTAACAATTGTTTAAATAGTATAAATGTATCATAATATCAAATTTCACAAATACATTAATGTCACTCACTAATCTACATTAAAAATTCTTTGAAATCGAAAAGTCACACCAAAATACATGTAGAAGTATATCGTAATAGGACATTGAGTACATAATGTATACACATGTAATGAGTTTTTCATAAACAAATTGAATGTCACTTATTCACTTTAACAATGGATTGTTCCCTATAGTAAGTCATGTTAGTTATCAAGTAATATCTTTTTATATTACTTATAAGTTATAACCTAACTTTCTGTTTACACATTTTTTTTAATATCATTAGTTATCGTGTAATTTACGTCTACATTTGTTTCTTTCTTAATAATTTTTAAAGGTCGTCATTTCTATAAAAAAGGGAAAAAAACTTCATGAATATCATCAATCAATACAAACAATATATAAATCACTCACACGCCCATTGTTAATATTACTCATTTTACTTCACCATATAACTTTATGACTTAACAAATCTCTCTCTCTCTTTGTATATATATATATATTAAAATACCAAGTAATTAGATTCTATTAACTTTTACAAATATAATATTATTTAAGAATTAAGAACTAACACACATTTATATAGACAATTTCAGAGTCATTAACAAAAATCCTCGTGCTACCGCGCAACGTACGATTCCCACACTACTTAATTATTATATACATGAAAAGCTATTCAAATAACAATAAATTTGTAATTAGATAGTTTTTACTGTAATTTAATATCAATACATATTTAATAATTAACATATAATAACAAAATTGAAAATAATAACTGAGATATAAGATTAAATTAATTAAAAATATCTGTTTCAATTTAAGAAAACGTTTATAATTTTATAAAATAGTCATTATCATAATTATATCAATATATAATTTATTAATAAGTAGAATCAACCAAATTATTAACACACAACGTATATTAAAACGACATGGGGTCGAAGATAAGTAAAATACTGAATACGATCATTACACATTATTTTATTTAAATACAAACACATCAATCTCGAATGAAATATTGAGTCCTTAACGAAAGGCAGAAATAATATATAATAGTAAAAAATAAGTCATTTTGTCAATCGATGTTAGTGAAACCAATAAAAAGAACTCAACAACGATTAAATTTCGACAATGGAACAATAAAATTGATGAGAAACTTTACGATAAACCCTAAAGAACAAGATGTAATAGGGAACAAACTTGAAAACCTTAAGATGATGATGATGGAATAGATAAACACATTATTCATTGATAACTGAAACACAAATGAAATGACGTGAAAATGAACTTTAAGGGGTTGTTTGTTTTTAAAAAAAAACCTCTTAATGACTCTTAAGTCTGAATCGTTCAGACATTTTTACACAACACCTCTTATTAATCATAACTAAAATAAGACTTAAGATTTTAGACCTCCTAAAAAACAAACGGGACCTAAGTATCTTTAAAAATATTAATAACTTTTCATTTATAAGAAAATAGAAAAAAACATATATAATTTGATGAATACAAAATTATATAAATCTATTATATTTAATAGATTTTGTAGCGAATATTAAATATTGAACAAATTAGGTATTGTTGTAGGATAAGTGTGCCATCGTCTAAAGGATATGACGATAGAGATAAAGATATAGATAAGTATATCAGAGTTAGATTAGAACTTAAATATCTCATAGCTATCTATTTGTAACTCATCCCTATTTAAAAGACTTTTGATTAATGAGAATTACAGATTCATTCTCTCCATATATTATTGTTTTATTTGGATTTTCCTTTAACACGTTATTAACACGTAAGCTCGGGAACCAAATGATTTTCTGCTCCAACTGTCAGATGCTGCAACCATGATCCAAGTAAGCATAATTTGCTTTTTGTTTTGTCCAGTTTTTATTCATGTTATTAAAATTCTTGTTGTAATGTTTAATTATGTGATTGATACAATGTTGTTTAATACGACAATATATGTGTTCAAATTACATACACTTGATTACCTATTTTCATGCTTCCTAGTTAAAAAAAAAAGTTGCACAATCGTTCTCCATTTTTTTAAATGTCCTATTTAGGTGTTTTGTAATTGTTTAGTCATATTTACTCTAAACCATAGGGCTATCCTCTTTAATTTTATTAACTTATTTAGTTGTTGCCATTTTAAATCAAAGCACCAATATTTAATTGATTTATTTATTTATTAAATGTGCATCTTTACATATTAACATGTTGTAAATAATTTAAATTATTGATTGGTATGATAAAACTTAAACATGATATTACCATATAACTATTTATGCTTATCCACTCAATTTGTTATGTTGTATTCATTTAATTAAAGTTTTAATTGATCTTTTAAATTGATAACTTTATCCAACATTCAAATTATTATTATATTAATAAAGTTTTATTTATAATTTTTTTTATCGTATTATTAATTTTTGAAAGATGTACTTTCAACTATGATCATGAAATCAAGCTAAAAAATTCGATATTTTAGGTAACATTTATATGTTTAAGTTTAAAATTTCACCATATTTTTCTATTAACTTATTTGGTAGGTTGATTTAATATTATGGATGGATAGTCATATTTGAATGAGATTATCTGAGTATTTGATTATTTTATTTAAATGTTTATTAATTTAATCATGTATAGTTTTTGAATTGATTTATCCATATCATATTCAAATGTTTATCCTAATTAATAATTGTTATAATTCAAATGCTTATCTTGGTTATGAGTTCCTACTCATTAACCTTAATCTTTATAAATTATCTTTGGAATTTACAATTCCAATCCCCATCACTTTTGTTATTTTGCCAAAAGGTCCAAAAATAGCATGAAAATGTTAAAATCAAACATTTATCTTGATTGTGAGTTTCTACTCATAATTTTATGTAACATCCATCAAAGTGAAATTTCGTGTTTATTCTTTTAAATAAAAACTTCATGGGTTTAATGTGGAAGACTTGGAAAATTGGAGGAGCTATTTAGGAAAACTTGACCATTTAGGGCCTAAAACCCTAGGGTACTGTCATTTGGGGGAGAGCCGTCTAGTGTGAAGCTGTGTGCGGCGATTTAAAGAGATAGAGAAGCCGATCGATTATCTGCGAGGTTTAGAAGCTGGGAAGAAGCCGTCGAAATCTGTGGAATCCATCACCAAGAGGTAAGTGTCTTAAATAGAAAACCTTTACGTACATCTTTGTAATTAGATTGAGTGATTTGCTGATTAGTTTGGGAGGACTGTTATGTTCTTAAAAGAAAAACTGGAATCGGAGTCCTGGTTGAGCCTGAGGTTAGCAAATTAGATTAAGAACACTAAGTGATGTTTGAAACCGTATGAATGATTTAAATATTGGGTTAAGAGAATAGATTGATGGACTAAATCGATTCTTGGGTTTCTGTGTAGGGTTTTGTTCGAAGTCGCCAAGCTCGGGGCCCGGGGTCGCCCGGTGTGGCATGGCCCGGGGTCGCCTGGACTGGGGGGGGGTTGCGACCGGATCCCTCTCTCTCGACCGGGGTCTGTTTATTAGTTGAGTTTTAATCTACTGAACCTTCAGTTTAGAAGTGAATAACTTAGTGGCCATATATCTAAAATGTAGGAGGTCGATTCTACAAGACTTATTGTCGTGAGTAAGCCGAGACCGTCCAGAGTTCTTTTATTCTAAATTACGAAATCTGGAAATGGTTTTATTTAAACTATGTCGATTACGATTATCATTTTTCTTGGAAATTGTATCTCTGCACTGTGAATTGTTAGATCTACTTTCTCATATTTACGATAAGAAATGTGGAATTGTGTTATGAATTGAGCTTGTGGTTTACCTTCAATCATCGGGGATGGTTGAAACCGGGTGTTTGGAATTCGTTTCCTTACACATCGGTAACGACATCGACTAGGGGGCCGTATGGGGATCTACTGGGGGCCCCGAGGACGAGCAGTCCTGGATTTTTCGACGAAGGCTTTTGACGTATAAGATATCGTCTCTTATGTCATAAAGTGGTGAATTATTTTTATATTCTTAATTGTACTTCTGTTATTATAAAACGGACGAGGTTAAGAATTCACTAGACCTTTCGGTCTAATCCTCGCTTCCTATTTTCTTAAAACCCATTATCAGGTAACAGGGTGATTTCTGGATCATCCAAAGGAAAAGAAAAGTGTTAGATACTAAAGAGGCGAAGAGCGGGACATAGAAGCGACATATATACTTTCACTTAGAATCTCGGTTGTAATAGACTCAGTGTCAGACTATGTTAATCTTTTTATCAGATGATGTATTGGGACCCGAGTTGGGTTGTTATGTGTATGTTTATCTCGTTGATCTTTTTGGGTTGTTACAAATTGGTATCAAAGTTGTTAAGTCAATTTTAAATAGTAATCAATGTATTTATTAACCGTGTTCTTAACTGTGTTTTGTTAGCTTATCTGTTTCAGTTTAGGCCTTGGGGTATTTAAGTCCCCTTGGTGCTTTGTCTTTGTAACTTTGGAGCTCATTTCAATATCAGATTACATTTGGCGCATTCTTACTTTCTCTCTCTTAGATTTAGAATGACTTTGATACCAATTGATAATCCCAAAATCACAAAATCTTAGAGAGATAAAGTAGAGAGAGAAAGTAAGAATGCGCCAAATGTAATATGATATTGAAATGAGCTCCAAAGTTACAAAGACAAAGCACCAAGGGGACTTAAATACCCCAAGGACTAAACTGAAACTGATAAGCTAACAAAACACAGTTAAGACCACGGTTAATAAATACATTGATTACTATTTAAAATTGACTTAAAAAAAGCCATAGTTTAAGGGATTTAGGCGACCGGTTGGGCCTAAACTTAAACTGCAGGACATGGGACACAACCGAGAAATAGGATGTCCTAGGGGATTACCGGTATAGGAACGTGTGTTTTAAGAGGCGGGGACAGTGTAATTACATGTGAGGTAAATTTGGAATTACATCTGGCCAATCTAATTGCGAATTTACAGGCACATGAACGTGCTCGGATTACCTCTCTATGCGTAGAAGTCGATAGAATGTTGGGTAAGCGTGGATAGTTTAATCCTCGCCGCGATCGGAAGGTTATTATTGAGGGATTAGTCTATGAAGGGGTGATGAATGGGAATAAAGTTCTAGCCCTGCGTTGTTGGCAATAGTTTGGTGCGGTGCGTGAGGTTGCTTGTAATGAAACTGATGATAAACCCTAGAAAGAGTATTACTCAAAATAATAACAGACCGACCAAGGAAGAACTCTATGTGTTCGAAACGGGTGAAGGATTGAGTAGAGGGAACTTTCAGTGTCAAGTAAGTTCTCATGTTTGTAGATGGTGTGTTTATCTGTTCGGACAGGAGAAAAGGGTTCGAGTTAGGATTCTGAAAGGTTTAAATTCAAGGTTGGGAGAAAGAGGGAATCTCATGACTTCCCAATCGGGATTGAAGGAAATTGTTAGAGGAACCGATCGAGGAGAAAATGTGATTGGGTTAATGGCCGGTAGGGGTCAAAATTTTGAAATAATACGAATTATACATCAGGGCTCTAGACGAGAACTTGGTGGGGTAACCAATTAGCTAGGGTGTGAAACACCTGAACTGCAAGTTGGTGTTGTTACGAGAAAGGGAACGGTAGCTAAAGGTTGAATGCCATGATGATTGGGTGAGTGTAACAGTTGACTTCGACTGAGTGAATAGCCTTCAATTGCAAGTGAGTTCATGCCTTATGACTATAAAGGTATCTTGAGAGCTCATACGAGATTAAAAAGTAGATGCATACATATCGAATTTCATATCTTTTGGAAACAAGTCGACGAGCGCAAGTATGTATTTAAAAAAGAAGGACAAACCTATTTTTTCCATTGCATAATAAAATATTGAGTTTACTGATTTGTGAATTATATCATTTTCTTTATGCTAAGTTAAACTTCATTGTGAAAATCACGAAGACATTTGACTGCAAATTGTGTAACCAAAATGGGTTTTGACACGTTGATATCTTATAACCGCATGCGGGAACCGACCATTTTCATTTGAACAAGCGGTTTCATTAAAAAATTTCCCATTGTATAAGGAAGATTTCTTTCTACAACACAATTGTCATAACATTGTGTTATCTGGTCAAGATGGTATTTTATCGAAAGTTTCATGCGAATTATTCTCGAGATCTTGGTGCATGACTTTAAAGTTATGTGGGTTTTGGGTCATGTGTGCTTCAAAAAAAATGTTTTCAAGTTTTGTGCCCTTTTGAATGTTCAATATGAGAAATAACTTCTAATTATCCTGATGTCATGCATGAAGGCTATGAACTCAGTAGGTCGTGTAAGTAGTGGAAGGAAGTACAAAGAAAGGATCTAAGGTCGTATAAGTAGTGGAAGGAAGTACAAAGAAAGGATCTAAGAGAAGGGGATGTGTCGGTCAAGCCAATGTTGGGTGATTTATGCTTTCGGTATTTATTAGGGAAAAGAAGGAAGATTGGTATTATCGAAAAAGGGAATTCTGACATTAATGGTATTACAACAGATTGAGCCTTGCTCAGAAATTCAACATGTTGTTATTAGTGTATTGTCGGACTTGAAGTACAGATAAAAATGGAATGGAGCCTGAGTTATTGGAATTGTTTCGTAAGTTAGACCTCTTTCAAGTGGGGACGGCGAAGCCTTAAGCTGAACGCGATTCGTTGGCAAAGTAATCTTTGTTAGAAGTTCTGGCAGTTAAGGACGTTATGGAAGCAACATCTTGTCGTTTTTCTTTATTGATCAAAGTGAGAAACTATTTAAGATGTTGTCGGAGGACTAGAATTTATGAATTTATCAGGGGATACATAGATGTGGTGGGACGTTCAGAGAAGGTGTATAAGTGTCGGATGCAGGGTAACCGTGTGGAAACGTTATGGAAATGGAAGGTGGTTGCTTGGAGGGAGTGTTTCCTCTGTGAGGTTCTAGCGCTTCGTAAAGGGATGAAGTGTATAGTGCCATTAAAGGGAGTGCATAGATTTCATCAGGAAATTAGGAGAAGGGATGAAATAGGGTAGGTGTATATCAGGAGATCGATTGGGTCTTACATGCGAGTAGGTGTATATGAAGGCAAGGTTGGTTATGTATGCGGATGACTGGGAGGACCCGGTCTCGCCTCACAATAAATTCAAGTGTAACTGTGTGATGTTGGTGAGAAGAAGGGGTGTCTAAGTTATATAAAGACGATCGCGAAGGGCGCGTTAAAGGTTTAATCAAGTGGGTGATATTTTATGCCATATTAGACTTGTAAGTCTGTGATGTAAGGATGGATTGTCGTTATGTTGGATGATGAATTTGGGTCGTATAGAGGGGCAAGAGTAACTGTAAATCTTGGTTTGGAGATTTTGAAGAAAGATCCATACGCGACAAGTACGCTTGATATACGTGTTGTGATATGTTGAGTGATGAATGGCGACCGCCTAGAAGAAGAACTCGTATTCTTCTCGGGTGCAGTAAACTTCGGGTGAGCTCGTCTGATTGCATTGTAATGCTAATGGGGATGTCCTATGCGGTTGGTAGTAGTGCCTTGTTGTAGATTGAAGTTCGTCCGAGGATTGAAGTATTCTTGGAGATAAATAGCTCCTGGTCGGCAGATCAAATCTGTTAGTGAGAAAATGAGGTTAGTATGTCGCCGTAAGGGGAGTGATCTGAAACTGAGAAGTTCGCCCAGTGGAACAGATAAATGTGGAGTATGGATAAGAGAGTCAACTTTGCGAGTATATGAACAACACGCGAGAATATGAGGAAGCTTTCGGTTATGGGTTGGGTATTATTATTTCCGTGTGAATCTGGTCTAAAGCTTGCCACCTTGAGTAAGCCTTTCTTTGAAAGTGAGTGAACTATGTTTTCATAGAAACAAGTAAAGTGATTGATCGAGATGCTCAAAGGGAAAGATCGGAGGATGTGAGTAAGTGTTAATGTGATAAGCATCCTGAGTGAGCATTGAGTTTGACATCGGGAAAATTAAGCTTGGACTGTGAGAGAGTATTGTTCCTCTCGTAGGGCAAGTGAAACCAGAATAAGACTAAGAGAGTTATGAGTGCGGGTGGGTTCGGTGGTAAACGGTTATAGGTATGGGGGAGCTAAACTCTTCGACGGACTATTCGGGCAGTGAACATGTGGAATGTTTACGTTCTCAAGTATATGCAAATGTGCAAAGGGATAATTGGAAATGATATTTTGGTCGAGATGTGCATGGTATGGATAAATTGGTTATCATCAATGTATTAGTAATTGGTGTTGGGGACGGGAGTAGGTACTAATGCGATGTATATTTTCAGGGAGTATTGTGTTTAATATTTAGAAAATTGGGATTTGATAGATTCAGTAGTGTACTGTTTTGTGGCTTTGGGACTGACTCAACTTGGCAAGGGAATAAATTGGCAATAGATCAAAGGATGGTGTAGGGTTAAATATAAATACATGGATATCCAAAGGAATAAGTGTGTTTGATGTCTTGGTTGATGGGTGCATTGTGCGGTTGAATTATTACCATCAAAGAATTTAGTGATCGACGTTGTGGTATAAATCGATGAGTTAGTAGTGTTGTGAGCGATTTTAGAGGGCTTTGCTAAGTATTATGTTATTGAATACAGGAATTCTTGCCTGTAAACTGGGAGAGGGGTGGTGCAAGTTGGAAAGAAAGGAAAGCTGAGCCTACGTGCATCGGACCATTCGCGAGTGTAAGAGATATGGGTAAGTGTTGAACAAACTTGACCTACCGGATAAATTGCGAGGAAATTCGCAGTTTACCTTCGCAAGTGGAACGGGTCGGGGAGGTGGCGTACAAGTTGGAAGTACCTGAGGAGTATTCACAACACCTTTCACGTATCAAACTTGAGAAAGTGTCTTGCAGAGGTCGTTATGGCAGTGCCTTTTCAGGATATTCGGGTGGATGAGAAATTGATCTTCGTCGAAGAACCTGAATCTATAGTGGATCGTAAAGTTAAGCGACTGAGGAAGAAGGATATCAATCTAGTGAAAGTTCAATGGAAGTTCCATAAAGGACGGGAAGCGACGTGGGAGTTAGAATCTGATATGAGGTCCAAATATCCGCATCTTTTGCCGAAGAAATTCCGAGGACGAAATTCTTTTAGGGGGGGGGGGGAGTGTTGTAACATCCGTCAAAGTGAAATTTCGTGTTTATTATTTTAAATAAAAACTTCATGGGTTTAATGTGGAAGACTTGGAAAATTGGAGGAGCTATTTAGGAAAACTTGACCATTTAGGGCCTAAAACCCTAGGGTACTGTCATTTGGGGGAGAGCCGTCTAGTGTGAAGCTGTGTGCGGCGATTCAAAGAGATAGAGAAGCAGATCGATTATCTGCGAGGTTTAGAAGCTGGGAAGAAGCCGTCGAAATCTGTGGAATCCATCATCAAGAGGTAAGTGTCTTAAATAGAAAACCTTTACCTACATCTTTGTAATTAGATTGAGTGATTTGCTGATTAGTTTGGGAGGACTGTTATGTTCTTAAAAGAAAAACTGGTATCGGAGTCCTGGTTGCGCCTGAGGTTAGAAAATTAGATTAAGGACACTAAGTGATGTTTGAAACCGTATGAACGATTTAAATATTGGGTTAAGAGAATAGATTGATGGACTAAATCGATTCTTGGGTTTCTGCGTGGGGTTTTGTTCGAAGTCGCCAACCTCGGGGACCGGGGTCGCCCGGATTGGGGGGAGGGCTGCGACCGGATCCCTCTCTCTCGACCGGGGTCTGTTTATTAGTTTAGTTTTAATCTACTGAACCTTCAGTTTAGAAGTGAATAACTTAGTGGCCATATAGCCAATCAGGACCTGAATAACTGAAAACCAAAGAATTAGAAAGTGAATCAATGTCAAATAGCCAATCAGGACCTGAACCAAGTTGATTTGGTGTGTTCTCATTGCATTTGACATTGTCACTTTCCTCAATAATCCTAGAAGAGGTGTTGAAAACTCTGTAGGCCTTACTTTGAGATGAATATCCAATAAGAAACCCATCCTCAGCTTTGCTATCAAACTTGCCTAGGTTAGTTTTGGTATTGAGAATTGTTCAAGGATACCCAAATGGTTTGAAAAATCCAATAAAAGGTTTCTTCTTTTTAAAAAGCTCATAAGGTGTCTTGTCTTGGGATTTCACTACTAGAACTTTGTTTTGAACATAGCAGGCAGTATTAACTGCTTCTGCCCAAAAAGTAATTGGAAGTTTTGAATCTGCCAACAGAGATCTAGCAACTTCTATCAGAGTCCTATTTCTCCTTTCAGCAACCCCATTCTGTTGAGGAGTCCTAGGAGCACTGTATTGTCTCTCAATGCCTTTTTCCTCACAGAAGCTGTTTAGGTCATTGTTTTTAAATTCAGTTCCATTATCAGACCTGATGACTTTAACTCTTAGATTTGTTTGGTTTTCAACTCTAAGAACAAAGGATTTGATCAGTCCACTTGTCTCATCCTTAGTCTTCAGAAAATAGACCCAAGTGAATCTAGAGAAATCATCAACAATAACCAAGCAGTAGGATTTCTTACCAATACTCATCACATTTGTAGGACCAAACAGATCCATATGCTGTAAATTAAGAGGTGAAGAGATTGTATTTATCTCTTTGGACTTATGAGAAGTTTTGTGCTGTTTGCCTTTAAGACATGCAACACAATGATCATTACATGAAAATACCTTTTGTGGCAAACCTCTTACAAGGTTGTTTTTCACAAGTTTGTTCATTGTTTTAAAGTTCATGTGACACATCCTTCTGTGCCAAAGAGATGATTCATCCAATGAAGCTTTTGAAAATAAACAATTTAAAGATGAATCAGAAGCTACACTCTCCAAGTCTAAGCAATAAACATTGTCCTTTCTAGGAGTTCTAAGTAGTATCATACTTTCATCAACTACCTTGAACCCTGGAGCAAGAATAATACATTCAGTATCATTGAATAATATGCTATGTTTCTTGTCACAGACCTGTGATACACTTAACAGGTTGTATCTCAATTGCTCAACATAGTATACATCCTCAAAGGTCATCTTACCTTTTGACACATTACCTTTTCCACTTATCTTTCCACCTGCTGGATTATCACCAAAAGCAACATGTCCTCCATCAATTCTTTTGAAGTTTTGAAGGCAGGCCATGTTACCTGTCATGTGCCTGGAACAACCACTATCAACATGCCAAATTCTCCTTCCCTTGAGTTGTTGGTTGCCCTGCACATATAATAAAGCAGTTAGTTTTTAATAGGAACCCAAGCCAAAGTGGTCTTGGGTTTCCCATTCTCATCAACATATTCATATTTGGACTTGATGAGATTATCAAACTGAGGAATCTTATTGCTTGAATACTTTGTCAGAAGAATGGGCCTGTCACTGGAAGCAGTACTAACTTTGTTAGCAGTACTAACTGGGTTAGCTGTAGTATTGCTTGCAGCAACACTATTTCTGTCAGCAGTACTATTTGAAGTAGCAGTACTAACAGATTTCTTTACTTTTGGAATCCAAACCTAGACAAAGTTGTTTGCTTTCTTTTTCTTTAAGTTACTCCTTGGCTTATTTGGAGTATTTTTCTTTGAATTAGCAAACTTATTATGAGCATGAGATTTTATAAGTGCCCTTCTCACATTCTCAGCCATATGATTCCTTATTTGCTTCCTATAACCAACAGGATTTTGTATATTTTTTTGAAAAGTGATCTTTTGGTTAATAGTATTGAAATAACAGTGTTTGGCTAGATGATTTAACTTGCCACAGATAAAACAAGGCTTTGGTCTGTTAATTTTTCCCAGATCAATTCCTTGTTTTAAAGCCCACTGATTATTTCTGTTTCTTTGATTTCCCCTTGTTTTATCATGTTGTTGGGGCTGATTCTGTTTACAAGTACAGGGATTAACAACAGTGGTTTGCATGTAATGGACTCCCTGTACCTTTCCCTTCCCTCTCTTAGAACTTTCAGCCTTCTCACTCTTTACAAAAGGTTTACCCCCCTTTCATTAGTAAGGATATGATTTTCTAAAGGGATTTCTTTAAGGTCATCCTTATTCTTACCCTTAGTGGTCTCTTCTTCAACCTCTTCCTCAATCACTACACTGTCAAGAGGATCTACATCTGTGGTTCCTGCAGGTAAGTCTATTTTTTCTTGTCTTTCTAAGAGGTCTGAAGTAGGAGGGATATAGTTATTGTTATAGGATGGAGGGGTACTGTTGTATCCTAAACCTCTTTTCAGGTTGTCATGGACTTGAGATTTTAGAAGTGAGTCCATTGCTTTAGAGACATTGGAAAACTTCTCAATGTCCAGCTTGGCTTTCTCAAAATCACTCCTTATCTTCTCACATTCCTCTTCAGACTTTTTAAGATTAAACTCTAACTGATTCTTTTCCCACTTCCAGTAGTTAGTATCATATGTGTGTTGAAGTTCATTGGCTTTGTATGCCTTAATCCGTTCTTCCAAATTCTCAACAATCACAACATACTCTCTTCTATCTTTCTCTAACCTTTTTAGGTTATCACACATGCTTTGATTGTGATCCCTGTACTTTTTAACAGTTTCTATGCAAGATTTTGAGCAAAGGTTAGATTTTACCTCTGTGGGAATCTCAGTGCTTGCTGACTCTGAAACTTTAGCCATTAAAGCTTGATTCTGAACTGCTTCTTCTGCTTGGTCACTCCAATCAAATCACATTCCTTCTTCGGAAACAAGAGCTTGAGAAGAGTTCCTGTTGTTGAAGCTAGTGAACTGTGATGGTTGATGGTTGCTAGTATGCTGTTGAGGCATTCCACTTCTGCATTCTCTTGCAAAGTGCCCCAACTTGTGACACTTGTAACATTCAACCTTGGATTTATCAAATCCAACCCCATCCTCTATTTTCTGAGCTAAGTTATTCCTTCCAGTCCTTTTGATGAATCTTTTTACCCTCATTGTGAGCATTGCCATCTGCCACTTGATATCCATCTCTTCCAGATCATCAACATTTATCTGTTCTAAGTCATCATTAATTAGAGTGGAATTAGCATTGACTGGCTAGAAAAGCTTCTAAAACTGAGTCATTAGATCCATCTTGCTTTGATCCATAGGAAACACTAACTGATTTTGTATTAGCATCAGAATCAGTAGAAGATGATAAAAGAGCAGCATTGTATGAGTATCCAGAGGGCCTCTTCTTTGCTTCTATCTCTGCTTCAAACACCCTAAAGTCATTATAGAGGTCATCCAGTTCCTTGTCCTCCAGTTGGTCATTCTGTCTGAAGGAGACAGTGTACATAGTCCATTCATCACCAAGAGATCTTATAAATTTTCTGTTGACATCATCTTGATCTATCTGGACACCAACAATAGCCAATTCACCAATTAACTTATTAAATCTATCAAAAGTTTGAGTCATGGACTCATTCTTTGTAGACATGAAGTTTTCATATTGCTGCTTCAGGATGGCCTTCTGATTTCTCTTGGTACTTTTGGTACAAGAAAATATTTTCACTAGTGCATTCCATAGAATTTGTGCATCCGTGCAGTTGCATAATTGGTGTTGGTACTCATTAGGTATAGCCAAGAGCAGAGTGCTCAAGGCTTTCATCTCTGTCTGCCTCATCTTCCTCTCTCCATCAGGCTTTGGTGGAGGTCTTTTGCCATCTGGTCCTATCTTTCCTTCATCTGAGGGACCATTCTCAATGATATCCCAGATTGAGAAGTCTGTGAGAAGAATATATTGCTTGATTCTGATCTTCCACATGTCAAACTCATTGGGTTTGAGCATGGGAACCTTTGATACCAAAACGCTGTCGCTTGAACTGTCCATGATTATAGGTTTGTGAGTTTTCTTGCTCTGATACCACTTGTCAGGATCGAAATTCAAACAAGAATTTAACACACACTCAGAAACTATGTTAAAGGAGTCACGGAAAAACACTTTAACAGTAAATCAATGTAACAGTACCAGAATAAAAAATCACAAGTTATATTGATTTAACTTAATGATTACAAACAAAACCTCAATCTGTTGAACAGACTCAACAGACGTTCAATACTTCTCTATTGAAAGGACTTCTAAGAACCTTGAGGTTAATTCTCTCTAAAAACAAAACGTATATCCAAAACTCTATCAATGTATGTTCTAAACTATGCCATCTATACAATATATATACAAGACAGATTAAAAGATAATTATAAAAGAAAAATTAATCTTCATGATCCAGTCCATAATTATCTTCAAATCTCCTTGACTTTCGCATTAATCAAATCATTCCATCATTATCTTCTCAACAGCTTTAATCTTCATAAGCAGTAGTAATTACTCAGTAGTATTAACCATCTTGCAGTACTAACATGCTAGCAGTACTAACCATGTTAGCAATATTAATCTCACGAACAGTAGTAATATTGAACTAGCAATATTAATTACACAAGAAGTAGTATCTGGCAGTATTAATCATCCTTAACTCATTTCAGACCCAACAAGTTCTTTTATTCTAAATTACGAAATCTGGAAATAGTTTTATTTAAACTATGTCGATTATTATTATCATTTTTCTTGGAAATTGTATCTCTGCACTGTGAATTGTTAGATCTACTTCTTATATTACGTCTACATACTTTCTCATATTTACGATAAGAAATGTGGAATTGTGTTATGAATTGAGCTTGTGGTTTACCTTCAATCATCGGGGATGGTTGAAACCGGGTGTTTGGAATTCGCTTCCTTACACATCGGTAACGACATCGACTAGGGGGCCGTATGGGGATCTACTGGGGGCCCCCGAGGACGAGCAGTCCTGGATTTTTCGACGAAGGCTTTTGACGTATAAGATATCGTCTCTTGTGGCAAAAAGTGGTGAATTATTTTTATATTCTTCATTGTACTTCTGTTATTATAAAACGGACGAGGTTAAGAATTCACTAGACCTTTCGGTCTAATCCTCACTTCCTATTTTCTTAAAACCCATTTTCAGGTAACAGGGTGATTTCTGGATCATCCAAAGGAAAAGACAAGTGTCTGATACTAAAGAGGCGAAGAGCGGGACATAGAAGCGGCATAGATACTTTCACTTAGAATCTCGGTTTTAACAGACTCAGTGTCAGACTATGTTAATCTTTTTATTAGATGATGTATTGGGACCCGAGTTGGTTTGTTATGTGTATGTTTATCTCGTTGATCTTTTTGGGTTGTTACATTTTAAATTATATAATAAATTTTCGGAAGTTACACTTCCAACGTCATATTTTGGTTTTTACCAAAAGCTCCAAATATGTTGGGTCTGAATGTGCTAAGTATGGTTTATGCTGCTCAGTCTTCATGATTCATGCTGCTAAGTGATTACTACTGTTAGGCCATCAAGATTACTAATGTTGAGTATTAATGCTGCTTGTAGTTAATACTGTTTAGAAATTACTACTGCCATAAGAGATTAATACTGCAAGCATGGTTAGTACTGCTGAGGATGATAATACTGCGGAATGATTAATGCTGCTGGATAAGGGTGAAGTTAATACTGCTTATTAAGATAATGACTTGAAGAGAAAGAATAGGAGCTGGAGATAAAGATGAAGATAATTATGGAATGGATTGTGAAGATCAAATTTATTTTGATAATTATCTTGTAATTAATTTTGTATATATAGTCTATAGTTCTTGATACAGAAAATAGTTTTTTTTGATAGTGTTATTCATACGAATATATGTTTAGAGAGAATTAACCTCAAGATTCTTAGAAATCCTTTCTTTAGAAAAGTTTAGAACGTCTGTTGAGTCTGTTCAACAGATTGAGGTTGAGTTTGTAATCATTAAGTTTTATGCAATATAAACTTATGATTTGAGTTCATATTCTGTGTTTTGATTAATTGTTAAAGTGTTATTCCACAACTTCTTTAACATTGTTTCTGAGTGTGTTAATTAAATTCTTGTTTAGAATATTCGATCTTGACAAGTGGTATCAGAGTCAGAAAATTCAGAAACCTTTAATCATGGACAGTTCAAGCGACAACGTTTTGGTATCAAAGGTTCCCATGCCTAAACCCAATGAGTTTGACATGTGGAAGATCAGAATCAAGCAGTACATTCTTCTCACAGACTTCTCAATGTGGGACATCATTGAGAATGGTCTCTCTGATGGAGGAAAGATGGATGCAGATGGCAAGAGACCTCCACCAAAGACTGATGGAGAGAGGAAGATGAGGCAGACAGAGATGAAAGCCTTGAGCACTCTGCTTTTGGCTATTCCTAATGAGTACCAACATCAATTCTGCAACTGTTCTGATGCACAAATTCTATGGAATGCACTGGAGAAAAGATTTACTGGTACCAAAAGTACCAAGAGAAATCAGAAGGCCTTCCTGAAGCAGCAATATGAAAACTTCATGTCTACAAAGAATGAGTCCACGACTTAAACTTTTGATAGATTTAATAAGTTAATTGGTGAATTGGCTACTGTTGGTGTCCAGATAGATCAAGATGATGTCAACAGAAAATTTATAAGATCTCTTGGTGATGAATGGACTATGTACACTGTCTCCTTCAGACATAATGACCAACTGGAGGACAAGGAACTGGGTGACCTCTATAATGACCTTAGGGTGTTTGAAGCAGAGGTAGAAGCAAAGAAGAGGCCCTCTGGATACTCATACAATGCTGCTCTTTTATCATCTCCTACTGATTCTGCTGCTAATTCAGAATCAGTTAGTGCTGCCCATAGATCAAAGCAAAATGGATCTAATGACTCAGTCTTAGAAGCTTTTCTACCCAGTTATACTAATTCCACTCTAATTAATGATGACTTAGAACAAATAAATGCTGATGATCTGGAAGAGATGGATATCAAGTGACAGATGGCTATGCTCACAATGAGGGTAAAAAGATTCATCAAAAGGACTGGAAGGAACAACTTTGCTCAGAAAAGAGAAGATGGGGTTGGATTTGATAAATCCAAGGTTGAATGTTACAAGTGTCACAAGCTGGGGCACTTTGCAAGAGAATGCAGAAGTGGAATGCCTCAACAACATACTAGCAACCATCAACCATCACAGTCCACTAGCTTCAACAACAGGAACTCTTCTCAAGTTCTTGTTTCCCAAGAAGGAATGTGATTTGATTGGAGTGACCAAGCAGAAGAAGCAGTCCAGAATCAAGCTTTAATGGCTAAAGTTTCAGAGTCAGCAAGCACTGATATTCCAACAGAGGTAACATCTAACCTTCGCTCTAAAACCTGTATTGAAACTGTTAAAAAGTACAGGGATCACAATCAGAGCATGTGTGATGACCTTAAAAGGTTAGAGAAAGATAGAAGAGAGTATGTTTTGATTGTTGAGAGGTTTGAAGAACAAATTAAGTCATACTAGGCTAATGAACTTCAACACTCTTATGATACCAACTACTGGAAGTGGGAGAAGAATCAGTTAGAGATTGAACTAGAGAAGGCCAAAACAGAATGTGAGAAAATTAAGAGTGAGTTTGAGAAATCTAAACTAGATATTGAGAAATATTCCAATGCCTCTAAAGCAATGGACTCACTTCTAAAAACTCAAGTTCATGACAAGCTGACAAGAGGTATAGGCTATAACACCACCCCTCCACCATACAACAATAACTAATATCCCTCCCACCTCAGATCTCTTAGAAAGACAGGACAAGAAGGAATTAACTGAAGGATCCACTGAAGTAGATCCTTTAGACAAAGTAGTGGTTGAGGCAGATTCTGAAGAAGAGGACTCTGAGAGTAAGAATGAGGAAGACTACAAAGATATTCCCTTAGAAAACCACATACTGACAAATTAAAGGGGGGGGGGGGGTAAACCTTTTGTCAAGAGTGAGAAAGTGAAGTCTGGGGAAGAGACTGTTAAGAATGAAAAAGCTGAGACCTCTAAGAGAGGGAAGGGAAAGGTACAGGGAGTCCATTGCATGCAAACTACTGTTGTTAATCCCTATACTTGTAAACAGAATAAGCTCCAACAACATGATAAAACAAGGGGAAATCAAGGAAATAGAAATAATCAGTGGGCTTTAAAACAAGGAATTGATCTGAGAAAAATTAACAGACCAAAGCCTTGTTTTATCTGTGGCAAGTTAAATCATCTAGCCAAACACTGTTATTTCAATCCTATTAACCAAATGACCACTTTTCAAAGAAATATACAAAATCCTGTTGGTTGTAGGAAGCAAATAAGGAATCATATGGCTAAGGATAGAGCACCTATAAAATCTCATGTTCAGAATAAGTTTGCAAATTCAAAGAAAAATACTCCAAATAAGCCAAGGAGTAACTTAAAGAAAAATAAAGCAAGCAACTTTGTCCAGGTTTGGGTTCCAAAAGTAAAGAAATCTGTTAGTACTGCTACTTCAAATAGTACTGCTGACAGAAATAATGCTGCTGCAAGCAATACTACTGCTAACCCAGTTAGTACTGCTAACCCAATTAGTACTGCTAATAATATTAGTACTGCTAACAAAGTTAGTACTGCCAATCAAGTTAGTACTGCTTCCAGTAACAGGCCCATTATTCTGACAAAGTATTCAAGCAATAAGATTCCTCAGTTTGATAATCTCATCAAGTCTGAATATGAATATGTTGTTGAGAATGGGAAACCCAAGACCACTTTTGCTTGGGTTCCTATTAAAAACTAACTGTTTTATTATATGTGCAGGGCAACCAACAACTCAAGGGAAGGAGCATTTGGCATGTTAATAGTGGTTGTTCCAGGCACATGACAGGTAACATGGCCTGCCTTCAAAACTTCAAAAGAATTGATGGAAGACATGTTGCTTTTGGTGATAATCCAACAGGTGGTAAGATAAGTGGAAAAGGTAATGTGTCAAAAGGTAAGATGACCTTTGAGGATGTTTACTATGTTGAGCAATTGAGATACAACCTGTTAAGTATATCACAGGTCTGTGACAAGAAACATAACATATTATTCAATGATACTGAATGTATTATTCTTGCTCCAGGGTTCAAGGTAGTTGATGAAAGTATGATACTACTTAGAACTCCTAGAAAGGACAATGTTTATTGCTTAGACTTGGAGAGTGTAGCTTCTGATTCATCTTTAAATTGTTTATTTTCAAAAGCTTCATTGGATGAATCATCTCTTTGGCACAGAAGGATGTGTCACATGAACTTTAAAACAATGAACAAACTTGTGAAAAACAACCTTGTAAGAGGTTTGCCACAAAAGGTATTTTCATGTAATGATCATTGTGTTGCATGTCTTAAAGGCAAACAGCACAAAACTTCTCATAAGTCCAAAGAGATAAATACAATCTCTTCACCTCTTAATTTACAGCATATGGATCTGTTTGGTCCTACAAATGTGATGAGTATTGGTAAGAAATCCTACTGCTTGGTTATTGTTGATGATTTCTCTAGATTCACTTGGGTCTATTTTCTGAAGACTAAGGATGAGACAAGTGGACTGATCAAATCCTTTGTTCTTAGAGTTGAAAACCAAACAAATCTAAGAGTTAAAGTCATCAGGTCTGATAATGGAACTGAATTTAAAAACAATGACCTAAACAGCTTCTGTGAGGAAAAGGCATTGAGAGACAATACAGTGCTCCTAGGACTCCTCAACAGAATGGGGTTGCTGAAAGGAGAAATAGGACTTTGATAGAAGTTGCTAGATCTCTGTTGGCAGATTCAAAACTTCCAATCACTTTTTGGGCAGAAGCAGTTAATACTGTCTGCTATGTTCAAAACAAAGTTCTAGTAGTGAAATCTCAAGACAAGACACCTTATGAGCTTTTTAAAAAGAAGAAACCTTTTATTGGATTTTTCAAACCATTTGGGTGTCCTTGCACAATTCTCAATACCAAAACTCACCTAGGCAAGTTTGATAGCAAAGCTGAGGATGGGTTTCTTATTGGATATTCATCTCAAAGTAAGGCCTACAGAGTTTTCAACACCTCTTCTAGGATTATTGAGGAAAGTGACAATGTCAAATGCAATGAGAACACACCAAATCAACTTGGTTCAGGTCCTGATTGGCTATTTGACATTGATTCACTGACTAATTCTTTGGGTTTCAGTAATGAGCATAATGCAGGAACAGGGACAGAAAAGGTACAAGTACAAAGACAAGAGTTTGTGCTGTTCCCAACACCTATAGCTGATCCTGTTGAATTCTGTGACCAAGATAAGAAAGATACTTCAGAATAAAAGGACACTGAACCAGCTCAGAATGAAGAGGACAGAGGTGAAAAGGAAGATCAACACTCAGATTCAGGAATCAATAGTTCTGAGATGCCATGTTTGGAAGAAGATGACACAGATGATGACAACTCTTCAGTTTTTGGTGGCAGCACTCCTGAATAGAATGACTCTAATCTGGAAACAGATATTAATGAATAGGTTGTTCATCAAACAAGAGTTCAGAAAAATAATCCTCCTCAATTGGTGATTGGTGACATCAATTCACCTATAATCACAAGGAATCAAAGTAAGTTGGGAGGATTGAAAGACATACAATCAGGTTTACTTTCTTGCTTTCTATCTCAGGTTGAACCCAAAAAGGCATTTGATGCAATGAAGGATCCAAGCTGGATAGAAGTAATGCAAGAGAAGCTACTGCAGTTTGTGCTGCAAGATGTATGGGATTTGGTTGACCTTCCTAAAGGACACAGAGCTATAGGCACTAAATGGATCTTCAGGAACAAAAAAAGATGAGAGAGGAATAGTAATAAAGAACAAGGCCAGATTAGTGGCAGAAGGGTATACTCAAGAAGAGGGAATTGATTATGAAGAGGTATTTGCACCAGTGGCCAGGATTGAGGCAATCAGGCTATTCTTAGCCTATGCTTCTTTCATGAAGTTCAGGGTCTACCAGATGGATGTAAAGAGTGCTTTCCTGTATGGGAGAATTGAAGAAGAAGTGTATATCTGTCGGCCTCCAGGGTTTGAGAATCCAAACTATCCTGACAGAGTATACAAATTGAAGAAGGCACTCTATGGGCTACATCAAGCACCAAGGGCATGGTATGACACTTTGTCTACTTATCTCTTGGAAAATGGTTTTCAAAGAGGAATCATAGACAAGACTCTGTTCATTCAGAGGAAGAAGAAGGACATCCTAATAGTGCAAATCTATGTGGATGATATTATATTTGGATCCACAAAAGATCAAATGTGCAGAGATTTTGAAGATTTAATGCACAAGAGATTCAAGATGAGTTCTATGGGTAAACTTACCTTCTTCCTTGGGCTAGAAGTTAAGCAGAAGAAAGATGGGATATTCATAAGCCAATCCAAGTATGTGCAGTACATTCTTATTAAGTTTGGATTCTCAGATTCAAAGCCTGCAAGCACACCCATGGAGTCACACAAACAGATCACTACAGATCTTGAGGGGGAGGATGTGGATTTTCATCACTATAGATCCACGATTGGCTCCCTCATGTATCTCACTGCTTTAAGACCAGTTATCATGTTTCCTATTTGTGTGTGTGCAAGATTTCAAGTAAGGCCTAAGCAGTCACACTTTCAAGCAGTCAAGAGGATATTCAGATATCTCAAAGGCCAACCTAGATTAGGTCTTTGGTATCCTCATGACTCACCATTTGACCTACTTGCTTATTCAGACAGTGACTTGGGTGGTGCAAATTTGGATAGAAAGTCAACTTCAGGGGGATGTCAGTTTTTGGGTGCATAACTAGTGTCATGGCAGTGCAAGAAACAAACCACAGTGTCCACCTCTACAACAGAAGCAGAGTATATAGCTGCTGCAAGCTGCTGTTCACAAGTACTCTGGATTCAGAATCAAATGCTGAACTATGGTATGTCTTTTCTTCACACTCCAATCTTCATAGACAATAACAGTGCTATTAGGATTGTTAATAATCCAGTCAAGCACTCTAAAACAAAACAAATTGAAATCAGGTACCATTTTATCAAAGACTGTAATGAAAAGAAGCTAATTCAGGTTGTGAAAGTCCATACAAGTAACCAATTTGCTGATCTATTCACCAAAGCTTTTGATGTAGGTAGATTCACATTCTTGGTCACAAGTGTGGGCATGATAAACACTGAATAAGCCTCCTTTGATCTGCTTTATGTACCATTTCTGCATAAATTCCTTTATGTCTACTTTCTCATATTGTTTTGTGCATGGTGCTACTAACCTTGTGTGTTTAAGTGTTTCAGATTGCTTCAACTGAATACTTAGTACTTATAGTTCAGTTAATACTGCTCTGTATATTACTCATGATGTCAGTTCCAATATGGTTACTACTGCTAGGTGGTTTATACTACCAGTGCAAAGTTACTACGGCTTGCCTTATTTCTACTGCTAATCAGTGTTACTACTGCCGGTATGTTTTAATACTGCTAGTATGTGTTAATACTGCTAGTCTGTGTTAGTACTGCCAGTATGTGTTACTACTGCTAATATGAGTTAATACTGCAAGTTGGTTAATACTGCTAGGGTACTTAGTACTGCTTCTAACTGAAACCCTCCACCTATAAATACCCTTTGTAACCACCAAAATACAAACGGCTCGTTGAACTTCCATTACTTCTCGTTCTCTCTCTCTCTCTATTTCTTGCTCACCAGTGTACACCCTCATTGCTATTTGAACCCTAGAATCAATCAGAACGATGGCAGGACTAGAATTCTTTGATGAACACAATGAGGCTGCTATGCTGCAAAAACCCAAACAGGCTGAAGGTTTTCATCAGATTGTGGATTTCCTCAAATCGTCTCATATTGCCTATGCCCTCACTGTCAATCCCAAAATCTGTATGGAACATCTACGACAATTTTGGGCAAATGCTACCATCAACACTGAAGATGGCACTCAATTCATCAAAACAAGGGTGTGTGATAAACCCTTGACCATCTCAGAAGAGTGTATTCGCATCCATCTACGCTTAGATGATGCCTCAGGTATTACCTCTCTTCTTAAGGAATATCTCTTCCATGATCTTTGTCAAATGGGGTATGAAGGTCCCACTGATGCCTATAAGTTTTTCAAGAACAAATTTTCACCTCAGTGGAGATTTTTCTTCATACTCTACAACACTGCATTTCAAGAAAAACAACTGGCTGGAGTGAGTTCAGCAACACCATAGCCTATGCTTTGGTCTGCTTAGCGACCTCTAGAAAGTTTAATTTCTCTCAAATTATTTTAAATGATTTACTGTCAAACCTGGATACCAAAATGAAAACAAAGAGATTTTATATGTATCCTAGGTTTGTACAAGAGATTCTACTAAAGGAATTGACGGATCTACCCTCTCTTGAAGAGGTGTATGTACCAAAACCTCCCAAAGGGAAGGTGTTCTCAAACATGAAAAGGCCTTCCAAGGACTTTTCTGGACAAGACACTCCATTGTTCTCTACAATGATGGGTGTGTCTCATTCCCATGGTGAGACATTAGGGTCACAGCCCACATCTGACCACCCAACTGATGACCTACCCACACCATTCAGTTCAATTGATACTCCTCCGATCCCTATTGTCAAACCAACTTCCCCCATCACCAAAACATATCAAAGGAAAAAGGTACAGAAGGTTCTTTCCCTGTCTGTATCTTCACCCCAACAACCTGAAAGCCCTCTAATGGAGCATTTTCCATTAGAGAATATCTAAAGGGAAACCACAGGGGTGTCTCCCAACCCCAAGAAGGTGTTCTATAAGGAGAAGGATGAGCATGTGGGCAGTGAGGCTCACACTACTGTTTCTGCACAAGGTGTAGGACAGGACAGTGTGAACATACCTAAGACCTTCCCCACGGCAACTTTAGATGAGCAATCATCTACAGGTCCCAGGTGCCAAGAAACCATGGGGGTAGCAGGTGCTTCTACTAGGCAGAAGAGCTCTACTAAAAGATCCAAGGATCCTTCAAAGGTGGTAAAAACACCTAAAGGAGGTGAGGACAGATATACGTACAATGAATTGATGGAAACCATTGCAAATGTCAACCTGGATGTCATCAAGCAGGGCTCAGACATAGAGGAGATGAAGAAGGTTATTATATCTCACAAACTCAGATAGTAAAGCTCAAGAAAATGGTGTTGAAACTTGTGCACCAAAAGAGAAGGAAGCAATTCATTCTAAAGAAAAGGAGAAGTGACCATGCTGCTTTCAAAAAGGGGGAGAGTCAGGTAAAACAGGATGAAAAGGAGAGTACAAGTGAGATGGAATTCCAGTTTGAGGGGGAGACTGGTACTGATAAAGAAGAGAAAGTTGGTTCAGAAGCAGAAACTTTTGAGAATGTAGCAGATATTGCAAAAGCTGCAGTAACTGAGGCTACAGCAGTAACAAATGAACCTGAAGCAGAAACAGAATTGTCCAGAGAGGAAATTGAAATTGCAGAAACCCTTGTGAAAGCTAAGAATGACGCTCACAAAGCCACTCAAAATGCTAAGGGAGTGATGATGAAAGAAGGAGGATTAGAGAAGCAAATAAAAGAGGTCAGTGTGGAGGATGCAAAGAAGAAGGGAAAGGAGAAGATGATTGAGTATGAGCAACCATTGAAGAAGAAGAAACAGATTGAGTTGGATGAAGAAGTGGCCAAAAAGCTTCAAGAAGAGTTGGAAAAGGAGGAAGAAATTCAATCTACCAAAGACAGAGAGCTTGCATTGGATATGGCTAAAAAGATAAATGAAGAATATCAAAGAAGTTTAAAGTCTGTTGTTGTTAAGAAAATAACAAAGAGAGCTACTGTGCAAAGGCAAAGAAAGCCCTCAAAGACATTTTTGGCTAATCAAGAGAGAAGGAAAATGATAAACTTCCTGAAAGGAGCTCTTGGAGTTCCTGAAGGAATGTTTACCAACATGCCTTATGGTAGGATAAAGGAGCTGTATAAGAAGGAGATGGCCAATCTGAAAGGGGACTCCACTCAAAGGGTAGAGGTCGAAAGGAAGATGAAAGAGAGGCATGACCTCAACATACAACAACCCTTCCCTGACAGTGAAAAAGGCACTCCTAGCAAAGACAAGGAAGAGGTGAAGCAAGAAGAGACATTAGCCCAAAATATTGGTGCTATTAAAAGAAAGAAGTCCATTGCTACCAAACCAAAAGCAAAGAGGCCTAGAACTGAAGATGAACCTCCAGCAGAACAAGAGCAGAATCAAGATCAACCTAGCCAACAAACTCAAGAGAAAACAAGTCAATCTAAGGTGCAGTTTGACTTGTACATGACAGTGACAGATGATGAACCAATGAAAGTTGATCCTATCTCAGTGAATGCTCCAGAAATCATTCATTGGGATATGATGATAGATCAGAGAAAAGAATACTTCAGGATAAAGAGAATGGGGGACAAATATGAGGTCTACTCAACCTGGGCAAAGATAATCAGAAGCTGTTCTAGATCTGATTTAGAAGAAATATACAAGGTTGGAATGAACTGATATGGTGAAGTGCTGAAAGAAACTGAGATGAGCCTACTAAGGATAACCATGGAATACTTGTGCATGATGTTTGATCCAGAGAGAGTGAAGCAAAGGATTAAAGACTTGCATCATGAGTATGGGTTTAAAAGGATTGATTACTGGATGCTGTATGAAAACTATGGAGTGTATATAATAACTATTGACAAGAGTTATCATGAATACTATCTGGTGGATAAGATCTATGACCACAACAAGGATAAACTGCAAGCAATGTTGAAAGCAAAGTTGGTATGTCCAAAGAACTCAGAAATGGCAAGGATAGTAGTCAAGAGAACCATCAATCAAAGTCTAGGTCTGAATCCTGATTTGGGAATCTAAGCTGAAGTTTTGAAAGCATCATGAAAACCACATCTTGAAGAACTTAACTTCTGGTTTTCAAAAGTTAAGTTAGGGGGAGATTGTTGGGTCTGAATGTGCCAAGTATGGTTTATGCTGCTCAGTCTTCATGATTCATGCTGCTAAGTGATTACTACTGTTAGGCCATCAAGATTACTTCTGTTGAGTATTAATGTTTCTAGTAGTTAATACTGTTTGGAAATTACTACTACCATAAGAGATTAATACTGCAAGCATGGTTAGTACTGCTGAGGATGATAATACTGCTGAATGATTAATGCTGTTGGATAAGGGTGAAGTTAATATTGCTTATGAAGATAATGACTTGAAGAGAAAGAATAGGAGCTGGAGATAAAGATGAAGATAATTATGGAATGGATTGTGAAGATCAAATTTATTTTGATAATTATCTTGTAATTAATTTTGTATATATAGTCTAGAAGTTCTTGATACAGAAAATAGTGTTTTTTGATAGTTTTATTCATACGAATATATGTTTAGAGAGAATTAATCTCAAGATTCTTAAAAATCTTTTCTTTAGAGAAGTTTAGAACGTCTGTTGAGCCTGTTCAACATATTGAGGTTGAGTTTGTAATCATTAAGTTTTATGCAATATAAACTTATGATTTGAGTTCATATTCTGTGTTTTGATTAATTGTTAAAGTGTTATTCTGCAACTTCTTTAACATTGTTTCTGAGTGTGTTAATTAAATTCTTGTTTAGAATTTTCGATCTTGACAAAATATATTATTAAGATGTTAAAGGTTTGAAGTTGACTTTATGTCAAAACAATATTTATTTGTTTAAAAGTAATTTTTTTAAATAAACATTGAACTTGGCTTCATATGCCAACATATTTTGGCCTCATGCCAAAAACTCTATAAATTAATAATGTTATCTTCAAATTAAATAAATCGCAAAATATCGACTGGATTTTGTCAAACGGGTGTAAATAGCCCTATGGTTTGTAGGGATTTAAGAAATCCATGTGATTCCCCTACTACCTGGAAATCCAATAGATTGAGTGATTTCTTGATGAATTATTATCAATAAAATTAAGCATACAAAAATCCAATATGGTTATGATAATGAAATTTCAAACATAAAATAATAATTATAACCGCAATCCATTGTCTTATTAAACAGAAAATCATAGATTATCCCTTATATATGTAAATGGTTGAAACAACTCATCCTAAAATCAACATCGTAAACTCAAAAGAATCTGAGTATCATAAATGAGTATATAAACCTCCTTTTGAAAAGGTACAAGAAAATAACTAAATTCCTTCAACTCCCCATTGACTCTAAAACCAACCTCTTGAAAAGGTACAAGCAAATACCTTTATGTTATGAGACGACATATAAATCCTAAGTTTCATAGGAATACCTTTACTAAAAACCCCCAAAGAAATGTGGGATGTCCCGAAAGTGATAATTAGGAGTACTCATGAATATGTACTTCCCGAACTAATCGTACAGTGGAATGAAACCCACTTACTCGATTACAAAAAGGTAACTGATTTCAACAAAGAAATGTTATATTCAAAACGCGTCTCAATCTCTGTGGCAAGGAACTCACAGAAGATTACATGATTCCTAACATTATTTCCACCTTTCATATATCAAAAATATTAATGAACTAATATAAGTTGGAATTTTACCTTTAGACAAACTCATCAACCTACTGCAAGTGGTTGAGAGACATAACAAGGTTCTTTCGAATAACAACACCACATATGTCGAGACAAAGAAAATTATCGAGATCAATAATGAAAGCATTAAAGGTGGAAACAACTCCAAAGAACAGAGAGTTAAAAACAATTTCATACATGTGACATTTATGCACTATGTGGACGAAACCCTTGAACGGGTTAGGGTCTTGGTAAGAGTCGGGAATACTTTTTCAACATCTGGAGTAGAGATACAACTACTGCCCCAGGTGATAATGGACAGTGTAACACCCGTAATTTTTGGTAAGTAATTGTCACCCGGACGTTTCTGCGACTTGTTAACAGTGGGGTTTTGTTGGAAAATGTAATTTTTAAAGTCCCTTGGAGTATCGGGAGTCTTGGCAGTGAAAGAGTCGAGTTTCGGGGCTCCGAAAAGGTCCCGCGACAATGCCCGACTACTATGACGAGTCACAGTCGCACTGTCACAGACGCATGGGGTGTACCGTGAGCTGGTACATACCAGCGACATTGCCCTGGGCAATGTCGCATGGGCAATGTCGCACAAAGGGTGCAGGTCCCTGTTAAGTACGAGTTTTCAGCCTTTTCTCATTTTCTCATATCCAAACTTCCTCCATTCTCTCCCAAATCGTTTTCTTTCTTCTCCCTTCAAACCCTAACTCATTTTCGGCTCAAATCCTTGGATTTTATGGAAGTAAAACACCATTAAGTGGTAAGATTGGAAGCTTGGGTCAAGGATTCACCACCTTTATCTTTATCTTCAACCTCAAGATAAATTTTAGGGTTTTCTTGGTTTTCACCAAAACCTATGTGGTAAGTTTATCCCCTCCTTTTTCTAAACCTTAATAGATGATGTAAATGCTTCATTGATGATCTTCTAGTGTTTATCTCCCCCTAATGTTTTGTAAAGAAATCATCGTCTTTGAAGCGCCAACTCTTCTCCCCCTTGATTTCTTTGAAAAACTTTAGCGTTGCGCATCTTCAAGATAGCTCAGGCTCCCCCTTGAATGAAGATCTTATCCTTCAATGTTTCAACTTTAAAACACCAGATTCGATGTGTGCAATAACCTCGACTGAGTGCACTAAAGACAACTTTTATCTCTAGAAACTCAACACATTCGTTACGTCCATAAGAAAGAAATGTGTGAGTTTTGCGTGACAACCACAGTGCATCTTCAGTTTATAACAACGAATCTGTCTTTGAACCGCGAGTTGAATAGGAGTTCAGCTTAAGAACTTGTACTGATCAGCTCGTAGAGGAAGCATGCTGTAGCAAACACTTTTCGACAAGGGTTAGAAGAACCAATCAACAACTGTCGAGAAAACCCAAACGAGAAAATTTCGGAACAAATAAAAAATATTCCTTGAAATTTTTGTTCCACAAATCACACGGTTAACGCGCAAAAATAAAATCCGGTAACAATCTTCAAAAATTTCAGACGGCATAATAACTTGTCAAAAATTTGACACTTAAACTCAAAATATAGTTATATACGGTTAAGCCCAAAAAAATCTGATTAGGTTGGCCCAAAAAAAAAATCATTCCAATTAAACCCAAAATCCGGTTTGATATGGCCCAATGATCGAAACCGGATTATGACTGAACATCCGCTGCACACCCGGGCATTCAAAATTGAAACTCATGGCAAATAAGAAAAGCACCTACAAAAGTTTAGCTGTCGGCCATAAAACATACTCCACCGATCACCAATAGCCGCCTATCTTCATGCTTGAATCACCATCACCGACCCACTATTTTTGAGCATCCAATCATATCTTGAACATTGAAAAGCTTCTATGCAAATATGCAATCAACATATAGCCGCCGGTTACTAATTGAACCCACCGTCCCACTAAGCAATCACATTTGTATTCACTTTGGATTAGATGTAAACAACAACCACCATTCAATTTTAATGAGACACCGCACCGACGATAAAAACAAAACAGCCGATGGATACACAATTGAAAACTGTAGCTGCCGAACACCAATTTTGAATGCATCGAATTCAATTAAAAACTGCAGCCACTTATCAAATTAATTCGCAATTGGATCCACCGAGTTTATAATTTGTACTCCACCGTCCCATTATCATAGCATCCAATCATAATTTTATTTCCATCGATCTTAATTGAAAAAAAATTCCAGCGGCCGATTAGATTTTATGGTTTAAACCACCGAATCTGCCATTCTCAGTCGCGGCGGTCATCAAACTCTACCAAAGTCAAATCCAAAAAAAATCACAGATTCAAAATTTTTGGGACGTAGATCACAAATTGTCGAAATATGATCGAATCAAAGAAAAAAATCTTCGATCGTGCTCTGATACCACATGTAGATCCCAGATAATCAACAATTCATGATCAAATAATGATAACAAGATGAGATTGGGAGATAATACCTTTTATTCACATTGAAAACGAAGAACACGAACAAAACCTAGAGAGAGAAAGTGTTTCTCTCTCTAGAACACACACTCTATCAAAGACGGCTACATTGTGAATAATGAATTAACCCTAAAACCCTAAACACATAAACTATTTATACTCTCCCAACTCCCTTTTCTAACCTAAAGCCCAAGCCCATTTACATTAAAGCCCAATACAATTAAACTAAGCCCAATACAAATATAAAATATAAACCTCTTTACAAAACTTTCTAAACATGGACATTTTATGTCCTAACAAATTCCTTCAATTTCGGTTTGGAAAGATTTTGGAGAAATTTAGGTCAAAATTAGGGTTTTGACAAAAATGAAGATTTTGATGTAAAATGTTTGGGGAATGTTTCTATATGGTTGAAGATGCTTATTTATGCTTGGAAATCTTTGGATCTAGGTTTTTGAAGGATTTTGCTTGTGGACTCGGATTTCTTCAAGGAAGCTTAAAGCGGGGTAAAATCTAGATTTAGCCTAAATCTAGCGAGGTGAGTTCAAGTTGATTTGTGAAAACGGTGTACATGCCAAAATGTTTATTTTAAAGTGTTTGTGTTTTACATTAAATTGTTAACTGCTGATAAGTTTGGGGTATTTAGATATATTTAACTTTATGAACTTATGTAACACACATCTTTGTGATTTTTGGGCATTTTGATAAATAAATCATTTTGATATATTTCTTTAATGACGTAATATATAAATGGAGGTCATTTCATATAATTGTCCATTTGGTGCATACGAGTTTATAAACCGTTGGAAAATGCATATCATTGAACTATGGGTCGTTTTGGCAACACGAAGAGAAAGAGTTCATTTGGAAAACATTTTGTTTCCACCAATGAGAAGTTTTGGATTAATTACCTTTTTGTCGTGGTGTTTGCATAATTGTTGGTCAAACGTATTTCGATGTCTCTACTAGCTTTCATTGGGTATTTATGTAAATTGTTGGCCTTTGGCTCGGTTTTGACTAAATTGAGTCTTGAGGACGTTTTGTCCGGATTAATAACCGTTGTGGGGTTTTGAGTATGATGGCGCATTTTCGTGTCATTGGAGAGTTACATGTTTTGGGAGCTTTGGTCTTTCAATTGGAGTCATGTAATGTTAGACAGTGTTGTAATGGATCCATAGGCACGTAAGTCTGTCTGTTTTGTAAGGCCTGAGGTTTTGGGTTACATTTAGTGTCCTCTTGGGTTTGCTAGCGAGTAGGCAATAGGTGGCTCGAGCTTCCGAGTTGTAACTCGTCTAGATTGGATAGGCACCCATGTCTGTAAGTCCTTGAGGTGGAACTTGACGGAGTATGTCCAGAGGCATAATCGGTCCGAGGATTGTGATGTCGGTGGTGGCATGGGAACTAGGTCCGGGATATGTGGTGAAATCCAATAACCCAAGATGGAAATGTTTTTATGACAAGCGAGGAAGTTGTATGGGCGGCCTACTTGTGTGTTCCTCTATTCTCAATGTATACGGGTCTCTCCGTCGTAGATCCGTGGTATTTTTAAACGTTAATGTCGTATTTTACCAACTTTGGTTGTATGGTCGACGATAAACGATGGCCTTAATATTGGGTTTTCCACACGTATATTAAGGTTTGAATGGAATGCGTCATTTCCACGTTTCGGTATTTAATTTCGTCTATTTTTATGGTCGTGTGAGTTTTGGGTCTAATGTCCGTGTCCACGGCAATATTTATTTATATAGATTTTCATCTATGGGTTATGAGTTGCGTATCATGTTCCACCCGTGTTGGGTATTTCGAGATACCCACTTTTTATAAAAATTGGGAATTCTCTCTCTCTTCTCATTTTGAGCAAGTTTTGGGTTAAATTTAAGTTTACGAAATATTGGGATTTTAGTTTGTAAAACAGTTTGGTTTGGTTAACGTCTAACTTGGTGTCTCTTTCATTTGAAATGCATATTTATTGGTAAATGAGTCATTTTCATAAGCGAAACATATCATTTTGAAAGATTATGATTTTAATTGCATTCTTCCATTTTAAACGATTTATTTATATATGTTAAAAACTCTTGAGCTCACTAGGCGTTAAGCCTAACCTTTTTATTTGTCGGCATGTGAATCAGGTTCCTGTTGGGGTTTGGTTCTAGCAGCTACGAAGAGTTGAGCCTTAGATTTGTGCAAGTGTAAGTAGATGGTGAAGTCTTCCGCAATTTGGAGATAGCGACTATTATTGGGTTTTAGTAGCACCCGTTCTTGTTATAGACGGTATGTAGAGATTAAATTATGTGTGTTGAGGTTAAACCTTATTTTGTGATTGTAGATGAATCAATTATCGACATATTTAGAAAATTTTAAATTAGTTGCTATTACCAGAATTGAGGGTGTTACAGACAGTCAAATAAGAAATGCACTAAAGAGTGCTCATTTCGAAAAGGGAACAAATTGAAAATGAAATATATTATATCTAAGATTGGTTGAATATAATTACATTTGAATGTGTTTTAATTATCAAATTAATTGCTTCTGCAAAATATACACTCGAGTTTATAACCATTATACATGTAAAGAAATACATCAAAAACAAAACAAAACTCTCAATGTTCTTCGTTCCGTGTAGGAATGTATCGAGGAGAACTTGATTGTTTTTATGACATCTCATACAAGAAATAGATTATTATTCATTGAATTAATAATTTTCCTCCAACCAAATACTTAGACGATGGACTGTCATTTTCTTGTTGGTACAAGGTTAATAGGAACCTTGTAAAGATATTTGTCTCAAATGGAAATTATAATGGAAATGAGCATATATACATAAGTTCTAATGAATATGAAAGGAAACATATATCATGGAAACTAATGTGTCAAACTAGTAGATTATTGGGTCATCGAAACATTTTTTGTTAGCAATAAAGAACTTTGGGGGAATGACACATATATGTTTCGACATGACCATGTGGTACACATTCTCTTTCGAGTGAAAGGCAAAACGAGGCAAATTGCAATTGTTGACTTCTGCAACATAAGAAGCATCAATGTCATCATAATATGCCCTCTCGAATAATTAAAAGTTTTGTATACCCTAATCCTTAGCCAAGACAGGAATGAGACCATCCTAAAGCTAATGACATAATACAATAATATTCCGTTGTTACAATGAATACAAGGTGATATTTATGGACATAATCATCCTGAATGCGTGCCATTAAAGTAATTTATGGTTCTGGTTTCGACACGATGAACGCATGTAGTATTATTGTCCACATGAAATACTGCACTCTTAGCACTAGCTATACGTTTAAGAGCTCACCACCCTGATTAATTCATCAAGTCTACATGACTTGGAATGCTGGAGAATTTACATCATAAGGATTTGATGTTAATTGCATATGTATTAGGATCAATGTAGAGTTTCCTATACCCCATGTGTATATATAAAATGGCCTCATAGAAATTGTTATCAAAAGAATATGATGACATCTAGGGGATTAGTAATGCGCACCAATTTACCCACATCTACTTGGGGTTATGCAATTATTATATACAGTTTTTTTCGTTTTTAGACCCACTGCTTGCTAACCAACCTCATGCGTACCAGTTGGTAACTGGATATAAGCCTGATAGTTTACATTTACGCATGTTTGGTCCTGTAGTATATGTGCCAATTGCGCCCCCACAACACATCGAAATGGGTCCGTAAAGACGACTTGGTATATGTTGGATATGAATCCCCAACAATTATCCGCTAATTAGAATATTTGACTAGTGATCTCTTTACCACTAGATTTGCGGGTTGTCACTTTCATGAGACAGTCTTCCCATCGTTAGGGGGAGATAGGAAAAAGGATTTTCCATGGGAACGACAGGAAGTGTCATTGAATATTCCCACTCTGTCTCATTTTGATCCCCAAAACTTCACAACGTAATGTTGAAGTCAAACGAATCAGACTCGATACCTGATATGTTTAATGTTATTCCAAAAGTGACAAGATCACATATACGAGCTGAAAATATACTCGCAAGGTTAAAAATATACTCGCAAGGTTAAAAAGTCCCCAACAGGGGCCAACACCATTGGAAAGTGGGTTGCAATCACACATAGTGGAGGTGTGGTTGAGGTTGTAGCTACCAAATGGAAGTGGTGGAAGCTACTTGGTTCGATAGATATTATTCTAAAGGAAGAGAATAGTGAGGCACTTCTATTTATCATCAATACACAAAACTCTTAAGAAATTGTCTCTAATTATAATTATGTCCATGAATCATCACTGGAGGACGCTCCGAAGTTAATATTGATTCTAGAGATGAATATTAATCTCAAATGAACTATGAGAGTACATATGAGTCGATGGACAAATCATATATAATCATTGATGATTTATTCGCATATACGATGGCTCATAAAATGATCGAGCACGACGACATCGAACCAGGCTCAGTTGAATAGTATCAACAAAGAGCATATTGGCCTAAATGTAAAGAAACAATCCAGAAACAATTCTATTCTTTGACAAAGGATCGGGTATTTGGTCAGGTAGTGCTAACCTACCAAGTGTAAAGCCCGTAGGACATAACTGAGTCTTTGTCAGAAAGCGTAACGAGAATAATGAAGTCCTAATATCTAAGGCTCTCATTTAGCGCAAGGTTTCTCACAACGCCCTGGATTGACCATGAGGAGACTTACTCTCTCATGATGGATGTTATGACATCCGAATAATTTTCTAGCCTAGTAGTTTTCGAAGGACTGGAAATGCAGCTCATGAATGTGGTTACCACATATCTCTACGGGGATCTAGATTTAGAGATATATAAAAGTGTTTGATGATATTACATTACCAAAATCAAGCAACTCTAAACCATGAAATGCGTTTGCAATAAAATTGAAACGCCCACTTTATAGATTAAAGCAATCTAAGCGGATGTGGTATACCCACCTAATGGAATACTTGATTGGGAAATGATATATAAGAACAATGAACTGTTCCGTTGCATATTTATTATGGAAAACAAGTTCTAGATTTTCAAAGTAACTCTATATGTCAATATTATAAACATAATAGGCACTCTTGATGAAATAAGAGGACCACAAGCTATTTGAAATCTGATTTTGAGAGGAAAGATCTTGGGAAAATTTGGTTTTGTCTAGATATTTGAGATAGGACAACGAGTTTGTGAAATATTAATTCACCGATCGCATATGTCCAGAAAATAATCAGGCAATTTAATATGGACAAAGCGCATCCGGTTAGAACTCCCATGATCGATCGAAGTGTCAAATATAAGGAAAGATCCATTTCGTCTAAAGGATGATGACGAAAAATGTTGGGAGCTGGAATTCCCTATCTAAGTACAATATGCACATTATCGTACTTAGCATAATACACTTGACCATATATTATATTTCTCAATGAACTTGTTAGCTAGAATTAGCTTAGCGCCAACGCAAAGTCATTTGAATGATATCAAAATTAATCTTTTGGAACCATTGACATGGGCTTATACTTTCCCTATAGAAAGATAAATGGGATTGATAATGGAACTTCAATACCTACTTAGAATATAAGCAGCAAAAGTACTAGCTCTTATAGAAAAACACCAAACAATGTCTTGGTATGTCTTTGCTGATATTAGGTATCTACCTGACCCATACAAAGGTTGTTCCCAAACTTGATAAGGAATTACCACAATGAACACCTAGATTGCTTGAAATTAAGCTAAGCAAACATTTGTAACTACCTCCTTGAAGTAATCCAAGAATATTACTCTCCATGAGATAATAAAATAATGTATATGATTAAGGACTATCATTACATATATTAGAGGAACTAGTAATTTTGGGTTCAACCATTATCCTATTTGAATATATGAAAATAATGCATCATGTATCGAAGAAATGATCATAAGATACATCAAGGGTGATAACATAAAACATATTCTGCTTAAGTTTCTATACAATCAGCAATAAAGACTCTCCTTTAGATTCAAGTGAATCAAGTAAGGTGTCAAAAGAATGTGACATATTTTACCAAGTCATTACCTAAAACTATATATTGGGAAACATGTAGAAAGTAAGTGCAAATGTTTTCCAAACTCCCTTGATTAATGCATAAATCAGGGGGAGTAGTAGACAAAAGGGGGAGTCTACTATATTTGTGATATTGGTATGTTGTGCTCTTTCCTTCAACCAAGGTTTTATTTTTCCCATTGGGTTTTGTTCCTTGGTGTAAGGTTTTAGTGAGGCAACTGTTTATATACCATCATGCTTTCCTAACTCTCATGATTAAAGTACGAATCTAAGAGAAAACTAGACTGAAGGAAAAGTCTATGTATTGCAAAGAAGTTGGTGCGTTGTACTCTTTCCTTCGTCAGACTTTTATTTTTTCCCACTGGGTTTTTATTTTGGCGTAAGGTTTTAACGAGGTAACAATTGTGCACCGTCACTCCATTAACTCGGCACAAGGGGGAGTGTTGTAGGATAAGTGTGTCATCGTCTAAAGGATATGACGATAGAGATAAATATATAGATAGAGATAAGTATATTAGAATTAGATTAGAACTTAAATATCTCATAGCTATCTACTTGTAACTCATCCCTATTTAAAGGGCTTTTGATTAATGAGAATTACAGATTCATTCTCTCCATATATTATTGTTTCTGTTTGGATTTTCCTTTAACATGTATATCTTTTTAAACTTATGTCATATATCATCCAAAATCTTGATATTGTTGAAGGATTATGTGCCATCATCAAAAGGAATGATATACAACTTCTTAATCCTTTAACATGTCCCAAAATTCCTTTAACATGTCCAAAATTCTACAATCCAACGCGTACGCTCGAATACTTTGGATGATGGCACATAATCAGTCTCGAATACTTCTACAATCCAACGCGTACGCTCAGTCAATTCACGGATAGATTTTTGGCTTCCAACTTCATCAATCAGTCTCGAATACTTCTACAATCCAAGTAAGAATTTTTCGACTTCTAACTCGAATATTGTTAGTATTCTTGTTTTAAATCCACACAAATCTCCAAAATTAATACCATAAGAAATAAATATGGTCTTTGCTTTCATCAGAATGGTTATGACATAAGACAAAAAACCTATGTTTTGATGATATAATATAGATAATCTAGTATATTGATATTGTTGCTTTGTCATCTCATGATATCGTAATTGATGTATTGTTTTTGTATACTTACAAAATTTAAATATAAATTTATTTGCTTCTATTTAAATTTATGGTTAATATTTATATGATGACAATCAAATATGGTGATAAATGTACATGACTATAAATATATGAATATATTTTTGTTTTTTTTTTATTCTTCTGAGTGAGTCTTAAAAAATAAAAGAGAAACCTTTTTTTTTTCTACCGATTGATTTATAAGGAAATACTATTTTATTGAAAAAAAATGGGATGAAATTCGACGTGTTCTTTTTAATTATTTTATTTCTTTTAGAAAAATGGTCAACTCATGTCTCTAAACATAATTATAAAATTATTTTTAAATTTTATGTTACACTTTCTAACTATGATTTTAATTTTATCAATTAATCAACATAAGTCATCTATTAAATATGATCTTTTTTAAGATCTTTATTATTAGGAATTGATAGCTAAATATCTTTTACTTATTTTTAATTTTCTTTTAAATTGGTTGATTATTTCTTTTGGTATGTGTCAAGTCTGATTTTATAGTAATCATTATATTTATTGGCTTGGTCTTTTACAATGTTTAGTTTGCATATCTGTGTTGTATAAGCCAAGGGTATTTAAGTCCCTTGGGCTTTGGTCTTTGTAAGGAACTCACGCATAATTCATATCAGATTATTCTTTGCACTTCATATTGTCTCTCTCTCTAGATTTAGAGGATTCTTGGATTAAAAATTGGTATCAGAGCCAATCTAAATCTGAGAGATTTGAGAGAATTGTTTTCGAAATCTGAATTTGTGAATTAATCTGAAAATTTGATCGATTTTCTTGAATTTTTCAAGAAAATCTCGTTTTTGGATTTTTCATCAAATTCGGACTTGTTTTTGACTGAATTTCGGTGTAATTTGGTTTATTGGATTCGATTTTGATTGTAAAACAATTTTAATTCACATCAATTTACAAGAAAATCAAGTTTTGATCTTCAATTTCTAGAATTTTCAAGTTTCTGGAAAACGGTTTTCACGTACTGTTGATTTCACGAATTTCTGATTTTGTGTTCTTTAATCAAAAAGTTTGATAGAAAAGTGTTAGAATGTTGTTTTCGATCAAGTCCGTGTGTAAGATTTTCTTTAAAATCATTTTTGTAATCAGTTTTAGAAGATTTCTGAGTTTGTTCTTCACTTTGCGCCCTATCTCAACTTTGCGCGAGTTCATAGTGGTTTACACGAGTTAATCTTTCTTTGCGCGATTTCATCTGGAGCTTTGCACAAGTCCATTGTTTGCAGAAAGTAGGTTCTCGCTTCCTTTGATTCACGCAAAGCTAAGTTTGCGTTTTCAGTGATTCGCGAAAAGTAAAGTTCTCGCCATCCTAGTCTTACGCAAGAGAAGTTCTCGTCTTCTTTGCCTCACGCAAAGCTTGATTTGCGTCTTCAACGCCTGACGAAAAGGTTGTTTTGCGTCATCTCTTTCTAGCACAAGTTACCTTTGCGTCAGCTTCTCATCACGCAAAAGAAAGTTTGCGCCAGTCAGTGTTCACGTAAAGTTCAGTTTGCGCTAATCACTGCTCACACAATTCTCGTTTGCGCCAGTCAAGACTTCGAATTTTTCTGGATTTCTGAGATATGGATTCTGCAAAGTTTGCTTATCAAGCTCAGTTCTACAAAAATGATATCATGATGTCATTGGGTACAAAAAATCGTCCTCCGGTGCTGATTGATGAAAACGAGTTTACACAGTGGCAAGATAGGTTTCTGAATTTTATAGAGCGTCAAAAGAACGGACATGACATGATGAATATTATATCAGAAGGACTATTTGAAAAACCCATTCTGGCTTCTGGATTATATAAGCCTACCAAAGAATATACACCTGATGAGTTATCGCAGTATCAAGCCGATCGTGATATAAAGGCAAATCTGATACTAGCCTTGCCAAATTCAGTCTACAACAAGATTGATTGTTTCAAAAATCATCCTAATCTTATGTGGCAACAGCTAGAAAAGATCATTCTTGGATCTTCAGTTGCAACTCAACTTCGGCATACACGATATATGAACAACTTTGAAGAATTCAAAGCCAAGGATGGGGAGTCATTGAAAACTGTGTATGACAGATTATGTGCGGTGATTAATGATCTGAGAAAGATAAAAGTTGAAAAGACTGAGCTTGAGACAAATCTGAAATTCCTCAATGCACTTCAACCACAGTGGAATAAATCTTGCCACAGATTGAGGAACGATGTCAGAATACCTACAATGCAAATCCAAGAAACGTACGAGATTCTACTGACAGATGAGTGCATTGTAACTGAGAAAAAGGCCAAACTAGACAAGAAGAATAAGAAATCAGTGGATCCAGTTGCTCTCCTCACGAAACAACTGACAGAACAAGCATTGTCTGAAAATGCTTACAATGGGGCCACTGATGATGATGGCGAGGCGCTCGAGAAAGCTATGATTCTTCTCTCTCAGCATTATTAGAAGAAGTTCCAATCTCGGTCGGGTTCCAACAATCTTCGCTTCACTTCTGGGTCTAAAGTCAAAGTGCCCAAGCCAAAGACAGTTGCTGCCTGTTACAACTGTGGTAAGCCGGGTCATATCTCAAAGGAGTGTAGAGTGAAGAAAGGTCGGGATTCGACATATTATAGAAAGAAAATGGAACTTGCCGAGAAAAGAGAGAACGCAACAACTTTGCTCGTAGAAGAGGAGTACTGGCTTGATCACTCCGATGATGAAGCTGATAATGTTGAGACCGCTCACATGTGTTTCATCGGAGATGATCAGTCAAATGATGATGATTCTGATGCTGATGAAGATGAGGTAATCTCTAAGTTTGATTACAATTTTATTTCTTCACAGTTGAATATTATGATTTCTGCTTTACATGATCTGCGCACGAAGTTAATATCTGAAAATAATTTAAATTCAGAAAAGTCAGATTTGATTGATAAATTGAAAATTTCTTTGAAAGATGAAAAATCTATTTTGGAAAATACAAAAGACATCTTTCAAAAGAAATTAGATGATTTGGAAAAATCAAATAAGTCTTATCTTGAATCTTGACCGAAATGACCACTTTAAAAGACAATTTTTCGGATAAAATAAATAAGTTAGAAGAAATGTTATATCAAAGGAATCAATATGAACAAACTATTTATTTGAACAAACCGAGGAGTTATGAGTCTATAGAAGAAAAATGGGGACTTGGTTTTGAAAATCCTCATTGTTTAAACAATGCAATTGAAAATTCCCCACCTTTATATAAATACGATTATCTAACTCTTGCTCAATATGCTCCTCAATTTAAAATTGATTGGATGAATGAAAAGCAAGTGTTAGAAATCGAGAATGAGAAAAAGATGAATAATAAGAAAAAGGAAATTTCTTTTGTTTATACACGTGAAAATGCCAAATATTTTCCTGATAAATCAAAGAAGGGGAGATTGTTATTTGAATACAAAGGGGGTGATCAAAGACTGTGTCGAAATTGACGATGTTTTGATGATCATGATGCTCACAATCATCAAAAAGGGCCAGACATTTACAAAGATTCAATTTCAATATCATGAAGAGATGTGAAAGTGAAAAGACTAGTGAAGAAATTCTGAAAGTTCAAGTCAATTCAGATGCTTCATATGATTCAAAGATAAATCAAGATTCGTGAAAATTTTCTTTTCTAAAGACATTCCAGAGATCACAAGAGATGAAGATACAATTTTTCAGAAGATACAATTTTTCAGAAGATACAATTTGTCAAAGATCCCTCAAAGTTCCAAAGTTTTCGAAAGATGTTTCAATGTTCAAAGTTTCAAAGGTGTTTCAAGAATTCAGTTTCGTGTTCAAGACTTGTTGACTTTCAAAGCTACAATGTGAAAAAGACTTTTCAAGATTCTTCAAAGGCTGAAAGACTGAAGATTGTTAAAGCCTCAAAGTTCAAAGTTGTCAGAGACAAAAGCTGAAAAATCAAGTGCTGAAAGTGTCAAATTTTTTATTAAATCTTGAATACAAAGGGGGAGAAGTTAAGGAGATGATAAAGAGACAAAGAGTTCAAACGTTTATCTGCAGATCAAGATTTGCTCAAGATTCAAATTTCTTCATCATACTAGTCTTTTGCTGTTCCAGCTCCGATCACCACAGTTCATTCATGTTTATTTGAAAGAGGTGAATCGTCTAGAGCACAAAGCTGATGAACCGATTGTTCTTTCAAGCGAATTACAAACAGGTCCAGTCTTGTCAAGACAACAAAAGCATTTGAGCCTGAAAGTTGTTGAGAAGATTTTTTTTTTGAAGTCAAGAAGCTTCTTCACAAAGTCGCTTAGATGGTCCGTGCTGATTTAGAAGATTGATTTTGAAGACCACAGCGCCAATGATTACTAAGGGGGAGATTGTTAAGTCTGATTTTATAGTAATAATTGTATTTATTGGCTTGGTCTTTTACAGTGTTTAGTTTGCATATCTGTGTTGTATAAGCTTTGGGTATTTAAGTCCCTTTGGGCTTTGGTCTTTGAAAGACATTCACGCACATCTGAAAAGAAACTTACTTTGCGCTTCACAAACTCTCTCTCTACTTTCTCTCTCTAAGATTTAGTGATTCTTGGATTATCAGTATGTATATCTTTAAGATTGTAACCAATTATAAAATATATTTTTTTACATTTTTCTTCCCTAAATGTTATTTAATAAATTTATTGGTAGACTTGGATTTTTTTTAAAATCATTTTTTTATACATGAACTTATTTGTATGAAAATATTTGAGTATTTAATTATTGTGTTTAAATGTTTGTTAATTTAATCGTGTATTACTTTTTGCATTGATTTATGTATACATTATTCAAATGTTTATTTAAGTGTTGATTTTTTAAGGATTTAGCATTTGAATTTGATCTCCCACATAATATATTCAATGAATACCTTAATTATAAGTTCCTACTTATAATTCCAATCATATAATTAAGTTTTTAGAAGTTACACTTTCAACCCCCATATATTTTGGTCTTTTACCAAAAGCTCCAAAAATATTATTAATATGTTAAAAGTTTGAATTTGACTTTATGTCAAAACCAATATTTATTTTTCTAATGACAAAATATACTAAAATACTATTAAGATATTAAAACACCGAAATTGGTTTCATATGTCAAACTCATATTCATTTTAGCCTCATGCAAAAACATCTATAATTAATAATGTTATCTTCAAATTAAATAAATCGTAAAATATCGATTGGATTTTGTCAAACGGGTGTAAATATCCCTAAGGTTTGTAGGGACTTAAGAAATCCATGTGATTCCCCTACTACCTGGAAATCCAATAGATTGAGTGATTTTTTTTCGCAAATTGAAATATTAATGAAGGTATTATCAACAAAATGTAAGCATACTTATCCAATATTATTATTATGATGAGATTTCATACATAATATAATGATTATAGATCGTGATTCATTGTTTTAGAAAACAAAACATTATCCCTTATATACGTAAATGGTTGAAATAAACCATCCGTGATTCAATGTTCTAAACTCAAAAGAACTTGAGTACAAATATGAATATCCAATGTAAAAACTACTTTCATCGAAAAGGTACAAGAATATATACCTAAAGTCCATAATCTCCCTATTGACCCTAAAACCAACCTTCTAATAAGGTACAAACATCATGTTTAGAGACGACATATAAATCCTAATTTTCATAGGAATACCTTTACTACAAACCTCCAAAGAACTGTAGGATGCCCCGAAAGGGAGAATCGAGAGTACTCATGAATATGTACTTCCAGAACTAATCATACAGCAGAATGAAACTCACTTACTCATTACAAAAAGGTAACTGATCTCAACAAATAAATGTTATATCCAAAATGCGTCTCAATCTCTGTGGCAAGGAGCACATAGAAGATGACATGATTTATAACATTATTTCCACCTTTGATCCACTTAATCATCACCAAAACCGGGTCACACTCCCCTTTGTAAGTAGGAGGTTTGCATGCTGCAAACTCCTTGTAGCTACACCCTTTCACAGTGATTTTGGTTGTCGTCAAGGTCACAAATGGAGAATGACCCCCACTTCAGTTACCGGTGGACTTGACAGTTCTGTAACTTCTTTGCTCTCGCTCTTGTCTCTGCTTCCCGAGGCCTTCTTCTCCTGATGAGCCAGTAACGCTTGTAGAGTCTCTTAAAGCTTCCCCATTTCCGCAGCAAAAGTTTTGTGAGTCACAAATGCCTGATTTCGACCCCGACCACGAGCCCTTGCAGCTCCCCGCCCCCTTGCAGTTGCCAAGATTTCCTGGTGCGAGGTTTCCCTATCCACCGGAATCTCGACGCTTCTTGCCCTACGGGTGGTCTGCGTATTGTCTCTTTCCCGATTCCCAGCGGTATTTCCCTCGACGTGAGTCGTAGCCTTCCTGGTGGTTCTTACCGGTCCACGGCCACGACCACGGCCCCTTCCTCGAGCTATCGGCTGCCCAACGGGACCCCTCGGTAATTCAACACGAACCCCACTCCCCGGTAGATTCTCCCCTGCTGGTATTGCCCTACTTTGCAAAGCTCGGTTTGACATGACGACAACTGATACAGGACAAGGATATACTTTAGTTTAACAGACCTATATGCAACAAGATTCGTAGATACGCACATGTACCTGTAAATTTGCAATTACATTGGCCAGGTGTAATCCCAAATTTACCTTACATGTTAGCCCCTATCTCTCATTACATACATCCCTATAGCAGCATTCCTCCGACATCCTATTTCTCGGTTGTGTCCCTCCTACAGTTTTAGTTTAGGTCCAAAAAGGCACCTAAATCGCTTAAACCATGGCTCTGATACCAAATGTAACAACCCAAAAATTTAACATAACGGTTTAAATAAAAGAAAACTCCCAAAATCGGGTCCCAGTACAAGATTTGGAGAAGAAAGGATTAACATAGTCCAAACATCAACTTTATTACAACCGAGAAACTAACAATAAAATTGTGTCTACGCCGCTACTAAGGCCCGCTCTCCAACCACAAAACTCATATCAAAGCAAGTAATACACGCTAAAACAACCCCCTTAAGCAACCCTTTTCCATTAAATCGATCAGATTAAGACTAAAACCAATTTTCTCTCAAAAAACTTCAAAATCAAACAAGTAAATATCCCTTCCCTTTAATACCAACAGAAACAACGATTTCATAACAGAATCAAATAAGAACTCTTACCTATTTGAGATAAATTCCTTTGTCGATCGCTTCTTGCTCAAAATCCACCAAAACCTCCTTGTACACTCTTCAAGCGACGATCCAGGATGCAAGACTGATAGGATATTAGGGTTTTTCCCTATTTTTACCATTCTTCCAAAGTTGCACTCAAGTCCTCAAGGTTCCAATTTTTTTTACAATGACCCCCAAAAGTTTAAGTCTTACAACTTTGGGCCTTACAATTTTTATGATTTATTTTATATTTTTATATGAGCTATTTGTTGTTATTGATGTGTTGTATTTTTTTTACATAATTTTTTATCGTCGATACCGGTGTTCTTCCTCCATGAAATCCATGTAATAATTGTTACGTTTTATTTTTATGATTTGTGTGGGTTATATGTTCTTGATGAATGTTTTTTTATTACATTGTATTATATTTTGTTAATGATTGTGACATTTGATTTTCTGTGTGTTATTTATGTGTTCTTCTCCATAATTTTTTTATTGTCCATACTAAATGTTATTCCACCATAAACTTTTTCGGGGAACAAATATTACATTTTATTTTATGATTTATGTGGATTATATGTTGTTGTTGATGAATACCTTTTTCTCCAAAATTGGAAGCTATACATTTTTATGGTTTATTTTATGTTTTTATATGAGCTATTTGTTGTTATTGATGTATTGTGTTTTTTTTACAGAATTTTTTATCGTCGATACGGGTGTTTTTCCTCCATGAAATCCATGTAAGAATTGTTACGTTTTATTTTATGATTTATGTGAATTATATATTGTTGTTGATGAATATTTTTTCTCAAAAATTTCTTCCCTGTTATTATATTTTATTCACTATGGTTCTTCATCCTTCATTTTTCGGAAGTTATTTATATTTTGTGTGTGAGTTTTCTTATGTGTGTTTTTATTTTGCATTATTTTGTTTTACTTGATAGGTCCAATTGAGATCATGATTGGTATTGATTGAGAAGATAACAAGATATTAGGGATAGAAATCAGTATATTATTCAAAGGAAAATGCAAACTACACTACTAGAGAGAAAACTCTAGTATGCGGCTATATTGTGGCTGATTTCACAATTACAAAATGAAAAGTTAACCTAAACTAGAATACATGATTCCTATATATACTGTAACAACCGTAAATTCTTTGAGTTATTTGTTTATTTTATAAACAAAAATACTTAATGGTGCAAATGAGGGAAGATGAGAAGTTCAAGGACCTATTTGGACAATATGACCATTTAAGGCCAAAACCCTAGGTTACTATTCATTTTGGAGAAGAGACCTGGTGTGTGTGCGGCGACTCATGGAGAGAAGGAAAGAGCAGATAAAAATAGATTGGGGAAGAAACCGATTTCTAGAAGAGAAAGCTAAGTACGGTGCTATCTGCGAGAGATTCATCTTCACAAGGTTAGTAATCTAACCATTTGCTTTTCATTTTGATGGTTTTAATCTGGGAAGGGAACCCCCTGTGCAAATCACACAGGGAAGAGATTAGGATTTATGATCTATTAGGGAAACTAAGAAAGGGTTTGGATTAACTGTTGATAAGAGTTTGTGAGGGTATAAATCGACTCTGATGGTGGAAATTGGATCTTAAACTAGGAAGAAATCGAAAGGGGTTTTCGTACCCTTTTTATCGCCGCTGTTTCCTCGTGGGTGAGTCGCTCACGCCCGGTCCGGTCGACCGAGGTTGCTCCATCTGGGATCGGGGTCTCCCAGTGTCTTGATGACCGGGGTCCCCCGATGGTGTGTTGACCGGGGCGCCCGGGGTCTGTTGACCGGGTCCGCCCGGGGTCTGACGACCGGGTGTTTCTTGAGACTCTAGTGTCGTGGTTCTAGGGGGGATCTTAAGCCTTACCAAAAATTATAATTTCTTGCTTTTTAATTGGAATGTAGGAGTTGATCTTTTCGTGGCTAGTGTTTGTGTGTGTACTGATTTCCCCACCAACAGGTGAGTTCCCTTATCTTAAAAATTGTATATATCTTTGAACTGGGAATGGATTTATTCTACATTACACATTATGCTTAATGTTAATCCCTGATAAAACCATATGTTCAGTTATCGCGATGAAAGGTTATTATATAAAGCTTTGTTTATTAACTTCCTTGTATGTTCGAGACGTATGTTGACGTGACAGCGTGAATGGATGATTGGCCATGGCTATCCATAACCATCGGGGATGGTTGAACCTCGTGTGTTCAGAATATGTTTCCCTACATACGGTAACGACATCGACTAGGGGGGCGTATGGGGATCTACTGGGGGGCCCCGAGGATGAGTAGTCCTGATTCGTGAGGATGGGTTTTAGTGCAGATCCAGTCCTTTCTGGTGACTCAAAGTATGTGAGACTAACCTTGTTAAATTTGTATATGTTTTCTATTTACTGTAAGTTTGGACGGGGTTGGGAATTCACTAGACCTTCCGGTTTAATCCCCGCTTCCACTTTTCATAAAACTCATTTTCAGGTAACAGGGTTGCTGCTGGATCTTTTAAAGGGAAGAAGAACTGTTAGGAGCTAGAATGATGGAGAGCGACCTTTGTAGCTGTATACACAAAGGTTTATTGTAAATTTCTCGGTTGTAATAGAGATGATATTGGGACTATGTTGGTCCTCTCTTCTGAATTACTGTATTGGGACTCGATTTGGGAGTTTACTTATATTTAAGTTGTTATGTTGGAATTTTGGGTTGTTACAATTGGTATCAGAGCCATAGTTTAAGGGATTTAGGTGATCGGATGGGCCTAGACTTAAAATGTGGAGTAGAGGGGACACAACCGAGATGTAGGATGCCTTTGGGAAGATCACTCTAAGTGCACTAATTATAAGGTAGGGAGTGATGTCATGTGAGGTAAATTTACATTACACCTGGCCAGTGTAATTGCAAATTTACGAGTACATGTATGAACTCAAATTGCCTTACTGTTCGTACTTGTCTATAGAGGGTTGGTTTTGTGCGAATAGTGGGTTTTCGTCGGGGAAGTGTTATCGACGAGGTATTCAATGGAAGAGGGTAACATAGAGTAAAGTTCTGATCTTGTAGTGTTAGCAGAAGTTATTGGGTGATGCGTGGTGTCGATCATAGTGTATTTGATGATGCTCTAGAAGGAGTATTTTAAGGACGATATTAGATCGCCCAATAGTAGAACTTCAAGAATTCGAATCGAGTGAATGGATGGTTGAGGGTAAACTTTTAGTTCTACTGAGTCACATGCTGGGAGTTGTTGTGTCGATCGTTTTGGATAAGAGGTGAGGATTGGGTTAGAATTTGGAGAGTTTTAGCTCAAGAAAGAGAGCCTATAACTCACAAATCAACGTTAGAGTGGCACGGTTGTTGGAGAGATGTTATCGGGATGGATTAAATTAAAGGAGGGGCAGAATGCAACGAGAATTTGGTGGCTTATCGATCTGTTGGGGTCAAAGATTAAAATCGTATGCTATGTATATCATCGCTCAAGATGAGAACCTTGTGGGTGATCTAACCGGTAGATTGTGAAGCATCTGTATAGCAAGTGGTCGCTAGAACGAGAAAGCGACTGTTAGTCAAAAGTAGGGTGAAGTAATAGCTGTGTGGATGCACCGTTTGACCTCAACTGAGTGAATAGTGTTGGGAAATTCTGAAATACACAAGTACAGTTAATACTGCTAGAAGAACTTGATTAATACTTCTGAGATTAATGCTGCTGAGTGAAGTTAATACTGCTGATCAAGATTAGTACTGCTAAGTCAAGATTAATACTTCTAGAGGAGATTACTACTGCTAAGCAATTTTAGTACTGCTAGTAGTTAGTACTCCTGAACATTAATACTGCTCAAAGTATTAATACTGCTGAAGACTTCGTGCTGCTTATGAGATAATCACGATTCGTGCAGATCAAGTTTGAAGATTATGGAAAGCTTGGAGATAAAGATGGAAGATTATTTTAAAGATTTTTTTATTAGTTGTAATTATCTTTTATCTTCAATATATATAGAATAGTTTATTTTTGATAGAAAAGCACTTAGAGAATTCTGAATTTTTGTTTTGATAGAGAGAATCAACCTCAAGGTTTGTAATCCTAATTCTAGAGAAGTAGAATTCGTATTGGTGAGCCTGTTCATCAATATTGAGGTTGAGTATTGAATCTTGTAGCTTTATAATCATTCAATAAAGTTTACAAGTTGTTCTTCTGATTCACTGTTTTCATAGATTATTGAATATTAAAGTGTTATTCCGCAAACTCCTTTAATATTGTTTCTGAGTGTTTATTCTTGTTAAGAATTAAGATCCTGACAAGTGGTATCAGAGCAAGTATTCTCAGAAACCTTATTCATCATGGAAAACACAGCTGAATCAAATAGTACTCTGGTCTCAAAGGTTCCAATGCTCAAACCCAATGAATTTGACATGTGGAAGATTAGAATCAAGCAATACATTCTCCTCACAGATTACTCTATGTGGGACATCATTGAGAATGGCCCATCTGATGCAGGAAAGATTGGTGAAGATGGAAAAAGAACTCCACCAAAGACTGATGCAGAAAGAAAGACAAGGCAGACAGAGATGAAAGCCTTGAGCACACTGCTCTTGGCCATTCCCAATGAATATCAACACCAATTCTATAATTGCACTGATGCACAAATGCTCTGGAATGCTCTAGAGAAGATATTCTCTGGTACCAAAAGTACCAAGAGAAATCAAAAGGCAATCTTGAAGCAACAGTGTGAAAACTTTATGTCAACTAAGAATGAGTCCATGACTCAAACTTTAGACAGGTTTAACAAACTGATTGGTGAACTAGCTACTATGGGAGTACAGATCGATCAAGATGATGTAAACAGAAAGTTCTTAAGGTCCTTTGGTGATGAATGGACCATGTACACTGTTTCATTCAGACAGAATGATCAGTTAGAAGAGAAAGAACTTGATGATCTGTACAGTGATCTTAGAGTGTTTGAAGCTAAGGTATAGGCAAAGAAGAAGCCTTCTGGATATATTCATAATGTTGCATTCCTATAAGCATCAATTGATTCTACTGCTAATCCTGAATCAGTTAATGCTGCTAGTGGAGCAAATCAAGAAAAAGGAACTGATTCTGTGTTTGAAGCCTTTATTGCCAGCCATGGAGATTCCTCCTTAATTAATGATGATTTGGAACAACTTCATCCTGATGATCTAGAAGAGATGGATATTAAATGGCAGATGGCCATGCTTTCCATGAGGGTGAAAAAGTTCATAAAGAGGACTGGGAGGAACAACTTCTCCCAAAGAAGAGAAGATGGAGCTAGGTTTGATAAATCAAAGGTGGAGTGCTACAAATGCCATCTGAAGGGACACTTTGCCAGGGAATGCAGAAGTGGAGTGTCTCACAACAACAACCACCAACAAGCACAGTCTGGAAACCTCAACCATAACAGAAACTCTGCTCAAGCCCTTGTTTCTCAACAAGGAATGGGGTTTGACTGGAGTGATCAAGCAGAAGAGGATATCCAAAATCAAGCACTTATGGCTGAAGTATCTGATCTCCCATCTGAGGTAAGTTCTAATCTCTGTTCTAAAACTTGCATAGACACTGTTAAAAGGTACAGGGATCACAACCAGAAGATGAGTGATGACCTTAAGAGATTAGAAAAGGATATAAAGGACTATGTGAAAATTGTTGAGAGGTTTGAGGAGAAGATTAAAGGTTTTCAAGCCAATGAACTCCAACACTCATATGACACCAATTACTGGAAGTGGCAGAAAAAGGATCTAGAACTTAAACTGACCAAATCTAAAGAGGAGAGTGAAAAACTGAGAGAGGAGCTAACCAAGGTTAAGCTTGATGTAGAAAAGTTTTCCAATGCTTCTAAAGCAATGGACTCTTTACTACAAACTCATATTCATGATAAGCTGAGAAGAGGAATTGGGTATAATGCCACACCTCCACCATATAACAACAATTACATTCCTCCTACCTCAGACTTGCTAGAAACCAAAGATAGGAAGGACTTGCCTGAGGGAGCCACTGAGATAGATCCCTTAGATGAGGTAGTTGTGGAGGATAAGAGTGAGAAAGAGGTTGGTAAGTGTAAGGAGAACAAAGTGAGTGGTGAGATTCGTCTAGAGAATAACATTATCACCAATGAGGACTGTGGAAGGGCTTGGATCAAATCCAAGGACATAGAGAAGACAGAGGGAAATTCTGGTAAGGTCCATTACAAACAGACCACAGTTGTGAATCCAGGTCCTTGCAAACAGTGTGCATGCAAGAAGAATGAGCCCCAAAAACATGATAAAAAGAGGGGAAATCAAAGAAACTGGAATAATCAGTGGGCACAGAAACAAGGGGTTGATCTGAGTAAAATCAATAGACCAAAACCTTGTTTTATCTGTGGCAAATTGAATCATCTTGCCAAATACTGTTATTTTAATCCTATAAACTGAAGGATGAACTTTCAAAGACCTATGAAAAAACCCTTGGGTTATAGGAAGATTGAAAAGAACCATGTGGCTAAGAAAACTATTAAATCTAAAAGCCACATGAAGAAAAAGTCTGTTAAAGAAAGTGTCAATATGTGGGTTCCTAAAAGCACTAAAACTGTTAGTACTGATACCACAAATAGTGCTGCTGACAATGATAGTGCTGCTAGAAGTAATACTATTGCTAACAATGATAGTGCTGCTGACATTGTTAGTACTTCTTCAAAAGTTACTGCTAACTCTGTTAGTGCTGCTAACAAGGTTAGTACTGCTAAACCTGTTAGTACTGCTAACTCTGTTAGTGCTTCTAAGGTTAGTACTGCTTCTAGTGTTTGTGCTGCTAAGCCAATCATATTGACAAAGTACTCTAATAAAGAGTGCTCTGAGTTTAAAAACCTCATCAAAAAGGAATGTAAATACTTTGATGAGAAAGGGAGACCCAAGACCACTTTGGCTTGGGTCTCCAATCAATACTAATTGTTTAATCTTATGTGCAGGGCAACCAGCAGCTGAAGGGGAAGAGTATCTGGCATGTTGATAGTGGTTGCTCAAGGCACATGACAGGGAACATGTCATGCCTCAAGAATTTCAAGAAAATTGATGGTGGTCATGTTTCCTTTGGTAATACTCCAGATGGAGGTAAGGGGGATGTAACCAAAGGTAAAATGACCTTTGAAGATGTATTCTATGTTGAGCAGTTAAGGTACAACCTGTTAAGTGTATCACAGGTTTGTGACAAACAACATAGTATATTATTTACAGATTCTGAATGCATTATCCTTGCTCCTGGATTCAAGGTAGTTGATGAAAAGATGATACTACTAAGAACTCCCAGAAAGGATAATGTATATTGCTTAGATATGGAAAGTGTTTCAACTGATTCATCCCTTAATTGTCTTGTTTCAAAAGCTTCTTTGGATGAATCATCACTTTGGCACAGAAGGATGTGTCACATGAACTTTAAAACAATGAATAAACTTGTTAAAAACAACCTTGTAAGTGGTTTACCTTCCAAAGTATTTTCATGTGATGATCATTGTGTTGCCTGTCTCAAAGGCAAACAACACAAAACTTCTCATAAGTCCAAAGAGTTGAACACAATCTCTAATTCTCTTCAGTTGTTGCATATGGATCTGTTTGGTCCTACAAATGTTATGAGTATTGGTAAGAAATCATTCTGCCTAGTTATTGTTGATGATTACTCTAGATTTACTTGGGTATATTTTCTAAGGACTAAGGATGAGACAAGTGGACTGATCAAATCCTTTATTCTAAGAATTGAAAACCAAACTAATCAAAAGTTAAAGTCATTAGGTCAGATAATGGTACTGAATTTAAAAATCATGACCTAAACACCTTTTGTGAGGAAAAAGGAATTGAGAGGCAATACAGTGCTCCTAGAACTCCACAACAAAATGGTGTTGCTGAGAGAAGGAATAGGACACTGAATGAAACTGCTAGATCTATGTTGACAGATTCAAATCTACCAATTACTTTCTGGGCTGAAGCAGTTAATACTGCTTGCTATGTCCAAAACAGAGTTATAGTAGTCAAGCCTAAAAACAAGACACCATATGAGCTTTTAAATAACAGAAAACCTTTTATAGGATTTTTCAAACCTTTTGGGTGTCCTTGTACCATTCTCAATACCAAAACTCACTTAGGAAAGTTTGATAGCAAGGCTGATGATGGTTTTCTTGTTGGTTACTCATCTCAGAGTAAGGCTTACAGAGTTTTTAATACTTCTTCTAGAATAATTGAGGAAAGTGACAATGTCAAGTGCAATGAGAACACACCAAATCCTATTGGATCTGGTCCTCAGTGGTTATTTGACATTGATTCACTAACTAACTCTTTGGGTTTCAGTAGTGATTATCATGCAGGTTCAGGAAGTGGAGGATCAGGGGATGAACAAGTACAAGTACAAGACATTATTCCTCAGTCTGTGTTCTTTCCCATACCTACAATAGAGCCTGTTGATGTCTGTGCAAAAGAGACAATGACTGAACCAATTCAGAGTGAAGAAGAAGGAAGAGATGAGGAGAATCAAGTGCATGAAGAGCCAGAAGCAGCTGATGAGATCCCCTCAGCTGACTTAAATGATTCCAATCTGGATGTGGGAATCAATGAAGAACCTAGTCATCAGACTATAACTCAAAAGAATCATCCTCCAGAGCTGGTCATAGGAGACATCTCTTCTCCTATGATAACAAGGAATCAAAGCAGACTTCAATAACTGCAGGATCAGCAACACACAGTACTCTCATGCTTTCTATCTCAAATTGAGCCTAAGAAGGTTTATGAGGCAATGAAAGATTCCAGTTGGATAGAAGCTATGCAAGAAGAGTTACTGCAGCTCAAATTGCAAGAAGTTTGGGACTTGGTGGACCTTCCAAAAGGTCATAGAGCTATTGGCACCAAGTGGATTTTCAGGAATAAAAAGGATGAGAGAGGTATTGTGATAAGAAACAAAGCAAGGCTGGTGGCACAAGGGTACACTCAAGAAGAAGGCATTGACTATGAAGAAGTGTTTGCTCCAGTGGCAAGGGTAGAAGCAATTAGGCTATTTCTAGCCTATGCCTCATACATGAAGTTCAAGGTATACCAAATGGATGTGAAGAGTGCCTTTCTGTATGGTACAATTGATGAAGAAGTATATGTCTGTCAGCCTCCTGGATTTGAAAATCCATCATATCCAGACAGAGTATACAAACTGAAGAAAGCACTTTATGGTCTGCATCAAGCCCCAAGAGCATGGTATGATACTCTGTCTACCTACCTCTTGGAGAATGGGTTTGAAAGAGGAATAATTGACAAGACCATCTTCATTAAAAGAAGTAAGAAGGACATCCTATTGGTTCAGATTTATGTGGATGATATCATCTTTGGATCCACAAAAGATCAGACGTGTAGAGACTTTGAAAAGTTGATGCACAAGAGCATTAAAATGAGTTCAATGGGTGAACTTACCTTCTTCCTTGGGCTTCAAGTGAAACAGAAGAAAGATGGGATCTTCATAAGCCAATCAAAATATGTGAAAGACATCCTGGAAAAATATGGATTAACAAACTCAAAGCCAGCAAGCACACCTATGGAGACTCATAAACAGATCACTGTTGATCTTGAGGGGGAGGATGTTGATGTCCATCTATATAGATCAATGATTGGATCTCTCATGTATCTCACAGCCTCAAGACCAGACATCATGTTTCCAGTGTGTTTGTGTGCCAAATTCCAAGTCAAGCCAAAGCAATCACATCTGCAAGCTGTTAAAAGGATTTTCAGATACTTAAGAGGGAAACCTAGATTAGGTCTTTGGTATCCTTATGAATCCAACTTTGACTTGATTGCTTATTCAGATAGTGACTTGGGAGGTGATAACATGGACAGAAAGTCTACTTCAGAAGGATGTCAACTTTTGGGTGCAAGACTAGTATCTTGGCAGTGTAAGAAGCAAACCACAGTGTCCTTATCAACAACAGAAGCTGAGTATATTGCTGCTGCAAGTTGCTGCTCTCAGGTTCTATGGATTCAAAATCAGATGCTGGACTATGGGGTAACCTTTCTTCACACTCCAATCTTCATTGACAATAGCAGTGCTATAAGCATTGTTAACAATCCAGTCAAGCACTCCAAAACAAAGCACATTGAGATCAGGTATCACTTTATCAGAGATTGTAATGAAAAGAAGCTAATTCAAGTCGCTAAAGTTCATACTGACAACCAGTTTGCTGATCTATTCACTAAAGCTTTTGATGTGGGCAGATTCACATTCTTGGTCACAAGTGTAGGCATGATCAACTTTGAATGAGCTCATATTTTAAAAAGTGTTTACATACTGTTATTGGGTTATTCTATAGTGCTACTAACATCTTTCTCAGGAAGTTATTACCTTGCTCAGATTACCTTAAGCTTTAAAAAGTGTAAGTATGGTTAATGTTGCCAGTGCAGTTTTAATACTGCCAGTGCACAGTTAATACTACTAGTTAGTTAATACTGCTAGGAGTTAATACTGCTTATGTCCCGAATCATATAAATACCCTTTTTGCCCGCCCAAAAGTTCATAACGACTCTTTGCTTTCTATTCATCTGCTCTGTAACCCTTTTCTCTCAAGCACCAAGTGTTGCAGTCCAGAATACTCAAGCACAATGGCATCCATGGCATTCATTGATGAGCACAACGAGATTGTGATGCTACAGAAGCCGAAACAAGCTGCTGGATTCCACCAGATTGTGGATTTTCTCAAGTCCAGCCACATTGCCCATGCTCTCAATGTGTCACCAACAATATACATAGAGCATCAAAGACAGTTCTGGGCAAATGCCACCATAGTCACAGAGAATGGTGTACAGATAATCAAGACTAGGGTATGTGACAAACCCTTGTCAGTTTCTGAAGAGGTGATACGCATCTGTCTACGTCTAGACGATGCTGAAGGTATTACTTCTATTCCTAATGAGGACTTGTTCTCAAACCTTTCAAGAATGGGGTATGGAGGCCAATTGGGTGGTTTTAAATTCTCAAAAGCAAAATTTTATACCCAATGGCATTTTCTTGTTCATACCCTGATGCACTGCATTTCCAAAAAGACTACTGGATGGAGTGAGTTTAGCAGTACCATTGCTTATGCTTTGGTCTGCTTGTCCACTGCCAGAAAGTACAATTTCTCTAGAATGATTTTCAGTGATTTTGTATCAAACTTGGGAAGCAAAAAGAGTTTTTATATGTACCCCAGGTTTGTACAGGAAGTTATAACCCATGAATTCTCGGATACACCTCACTTTGATGAGGTATATGTACCAAAAATTCCCAAAGGTAAGGTCTTTTCAAACATGAAAAGATCTCCATTGGACTCGGAAGGAGTTGACACCCCATTGTTCTCTACAATGATGGTGGTGTCCCACAATGAAGAAGGTATGGCAGCAGGGTCAAGGCCCTCATTAGACCATCCCACTACTAGCCAATCCTAACCTTCACCCTCAATATCAATCCCTTAGTCTCTGGTACAAAAGCCAACTTCTCCAATAACCCAAACTTACATAAGGAAAAAGGTAAAGAAGGCTTCTTCCCTTCTTGTACCTTCACCCACTGAGCCTTTAAGCCCTCTAATGGAGAATTCTCCATTAGAGAATATCTACAGGGAAACCACAGGGGTGTTTCCCAACCCCATAGAGGTTCTCACTGAGGAGATGTTTGAGCATATGGGTGCTAAGGCTGCCACTACTCCTGCTAGCACAGAGGAGGTCAGTGGTAACATAAATAAGACCTTCCCCATGGCAACTTTAGGTGAGCAATCATCCAAAGGTCCCAGGTACCAAGAAACCACGGGGGTAGCAGGTGCTTCTGCTAGGCAGAAGACCTCTACTACAAAAAGATCCCATGATCCTTCAAAAGAGGGTAACACTTCTGGAGAAGGTGAGGACAGATATAACTACTATTAATTGATGGAAACAATGGGAAACATAAACATGGATGTGATCAAGCAGGGGAAAGAAATAGAAGAGCTGAAACTGATAGTTATGTCTCAACAAGAACATATTGTCAACTTGAAGCAAATGGTGAAGAAATTGATTCTGCAAAAGAAGAAGAAACAGTTTGTGCTAAGAAGGAGGAAACCAGTGACTGATGCTCCCAAAAAGGGGAGTCAGAAGTTGATGTCAACATGGAAGATGTCAAAGAAAAAGGGGAGCAAGAAAAAGTTGATTTTGAGGGGGAACAACAAGCTGTGGAAACTGAGTCTGTACAAGAAGCATAAAAAGAGAAAGCAGCATTAACAGAACAAGAAGCAGTAACAGTTAATGCTGCTGGGTCAAGCCAAGCAGTAGAAACTGTTAATACTGCTGAACTGAAAGAAGCCGCAGAAATAGTGCAAGAAGTTCTGACAGATCTTGAGATTGCAGAAACCTTAATCAAAGCCAAGCATGATACTCCCAAGGTCATCTCAAAGGCCAAAGGAGTTGTCATCAAAGAACAAGGTGAAGTGATCAAGAAAGATAGTGTAGAGAAGAAGGTGAGCAAAGACAAAGGCAAAGCTAAAATGGTGGAATCTGATCAACCAATCAAAAAGCAAAGGTTGGTTGAGTTAGATGAAGCTTTGGCCAAGAAGATGCAGGCTGATATTGAAAAAGAAGAAAGAGTTCAGGTTGAAAAGGACAGAGAGATGGCTAAGGTTCTAGCTGCTGAACTGAATGAAGCTTATCAACAAAGCCTGGCAACTGAAATTGCACCGAAGAAAGCTGCAACTCTGAAGAAATCTTTGGTGGTCAAAACAGCTACAAAGAAGAGACAACCCTCAAAGACATTCTTAGGTACCCAAGAGAGAAACAAGATGATTACATTTCTCAAGGGTGCTGTAGGAGTCAGAAAGGAGATGTTCTCTAAGATGTCTTTTGAGAAGATTAAAGAGCTATATGATTCAGAGATGCTAAAGCTTCAAGGGAATGAAACTGCAAGGGTGGAGATGGAGAAGAGAATGAAAGAAAACAATGATTTTATGATAGAAAAACCTTTTCCAGATGAGCAAGAAACACCACCAAAGAAAGAATCCACTCTTGGTGAAAGTCTAAGGACTTTAAAAAGAACCAAGATGATGAAAAGAAGAAAGTCAACCAAGAAGCCTAGAATAGCTAAACGAGAAGCTGAGAAGGTTGCTGAAGAAGAAGGGGCACCTAAGTCATATGAAAAGAATGAACCAACAAGAACTAATGATGTAAATCTACACATGGTAGTGATGGACAAAGTGCCTGAACCAATTTCAGCAGAACCCGTTGGTTTGAAGCCTCCTGAGGTCATTCTATGGGACACAATGAAGGTTGATGGCAAGGAATACATAAGGCTCAAAAAGAAAGATGAGAAGTTTGAAGTGTATAACACTTGGACAAAGATTGTCAGAACATGCTCCAGGTCAGATCTTGAAGAAATGTTTGAGATAGGTATGAAGTTGTATGCAGATCAACTGAAAGCTCCATAGATTTCAATTACAAAATTAGTGATGGAATATTTGTGTATGATGTTCAAACCTGAAGAAGTGGAGCATGTCATCAGAAATGTGTTCAAAACTGTCAACAATTGGACTCTATATGAAACTAGTGGAGTATATGCACTAACTATGGACTTAAATCACATAGAGTACTTCCTAGTGGATAGAGTGTACAATCACAGCAGACTAAAGCTTCATGCAATGTTGAAGAAGAAGCTAGGATGTGTTCCAAATTCAGAGATGGCTAAGTATTTGATTCAAAGAACAATCAATCAGAGTTTGGGGTTGGATGCAAATACTGGTATATGAGCCATGAAGTTTTGGGAGCATCTAAGAAGATCATTTGAAGAACTTGACTTCTCTTCCTAAAAGTCAAGTTAGGGGGAGATTGTTGGGAAATTCAGAAATACACAAGTACAGTTAATACTGCTAGAAGAACTTGATTAATACTTCTGAGATTAATGCTGCTGAGTGAAGTTAATACTGCTGATCAAGATTAGTACTGCTAAGTCAAGATTAATACTGCTAGAGGAGATTACTACTGCTAAGCAATTTTAGTACTGCTAGTAGTTAGTACTGCTGAACATTAATACTGCTCAAAGTATTAATACTGCTGAAGACTTAGTGCTGCTTATGAGATAATCAAGATTCGTGCAGATCAAGTTTGAAGATTATGGAAAGCTTGGAGATAAAGATGGAAGATTATTTTAAAGATTTTTTATTAGTTGTAATTATCTTTTATCTTCAGTATATATAGAATAGTTTATTTTTCATAGAAAAGCACTTAGAGAATTCTGAATTTTTGTTTTGATAGAGAGAATCAACCTCAAAGTTTGTAATCCTAATTCTAGAGAAGTAGAATTCGTATTGGTGAGCCTGTTCATCAATATTAAGGTTGAGTATTGAATCTTGTAGCTTTATAATCATTCAATAAAGTTTACAAGTTGTTCTTCTGATTCACTGTTTTCATAGATTATTGAATATTAAAGTGTTATTCCACAAACTCCTTTAATATTGTTTCTGAGTGTTTATTCTTGTTAAGAATTAAGATCCTGACAAATAGCCTTCAAATGCAATTAAATTCATGCATTATGTTTTTAAAGGTATTACGAGAACTTGTTCATGATTTAAAGGTAGAGGCATACTTAACGAATTTCATGTTTTGGAAATAAGTTGACGCATGCAAGAGTGCGTTAAAGAGAAAAGACAAACCTATTTCTCGTTGCGTAATAAAATTTTCCTTTAACTTAGGGATTTGTGAAGTATATCACTTCTTTTCATGTTGAGATAAAATTTGTTGCGGAAATCATGAACACATTTGGCAACAAGCCTTTATAACCCAAAATGAGTTTGAGATGATATCTTATAAATAAGAGTAAGAGCCGATTGTTTTATTTCGTGCAAGCGGTTTTGTTCAGAACTTTTCTAGTCGTATAAGAAATTTTTCTTTCCATATTACGGTTGTCGCGCCATCGTTTTAATTGATCAAGTCGATGTTTTACCAAAAGATTCCGCGCAAACGATTCTCGAATTGTTGTGCATGATTTATAAGTTATGTGAGTGTTGAGTCAGGGGTGCTCAAGATGTTTCCAAGTGTTTTGTCTTTTTGGATGTTCAATTTGAGAAATGATTTTTAATTGTTTATCGAGTCGTCATGCATGAAGGCTATGAACTCATGGGGTCTTGAAAGCTATCGGAGTAGGGACAAGGAACGGTTCAAGCGTGGGGAAAGTGTCGGTCAAGGTAATGCTAGACGATTTATGCCTTCGGTGTTCTTATTAAGGAAGAAATAGGGAATATGGAAAATGTCGAAATGGACTTTGACATTGATGGTATTATGGGAGTTCGAAATTCTGCTTGTTAATTTGGCATGTTGTTGTCGACAAATGGTCGTTTCTGGGAAGAAATATTTGAAGTCGTCGAAGTGCCGACGTTAGTGATTAATAATATTTGAAATGTTAAAGAGTATTGAGCCTAGGCTTGTTGGAATGGTCCTGTAAGTTAGACCTCGCATCGTGTAGACCTTGAACCTCCTTCAGATAAGGATGGGGAAGTATAAAACTAAATGCAATGTGCTGGGAAAGGATGATGGCATTATAAATTCTTGTTTTCGGAGATACGGTGGAAGTATTATCATGTCTATTCTTTTTACGTTTGAAATTAGAAGTTGTTTAAATTGTGCCGAGATAAGGGCGTCTGCAGGAGTTGGATTTTACGAGTTTATCTTGGTGAGTTTTGGACGAAGTCAATCATTCAGGGATGGTGTATAATTGTCGGGTATTGGATAACCTTGCAGGGGCATTGTAATAATGAAAGATTGTTTTGTGGAGTGTTTTAGGTTCTAGCGTTTCGTAAATGAAGAACTAATTAGTACAATCAAAGTGAGTGCATGGTTTATGTCGGGAAGATTGGGTTGCGATTCATCTGGACTTGTGGAGAGACGAAGTCGTGAGTTAGAATGAGTCTCACACGCATGCAAGTGAGTATGAAGGCAAGCTTGATCAGGTATGCAAATGATCATGAGAATCTGATCTACAATGTTATCAAGGTGGTGGTAACTGAGTGAACATGTGGTGCCATTATGGTCCTGGGGGGGGGGGACGTGTAAGTCATTGTTGTATCAATTGTTTATTGTTATGATTGGGTGATGAGGCGTATGATGATATGGGGTGAAGGAAAGGGTAAATTTGGTTTATGAGTTTTAGAGAAGAGGTTCAAATGTGGCAAGTGTGTTGGATAAGTTGTTGCATCATTGTGTTCTTGGGTTCCAAAGGGAGATGATATGTGACGATCACCTACAAGAAGAACTCGTGCTCTTCTTGGGTGCGTTGAACTTTGGAGGAGATTATATTAAGCCTATAAGAGTGTTCGACGTTCGTTTGTGGTGCTTTGTTGTAGATTGGAAGTTGACTGGGAAGCTTGGTATATTGGGTGCTGGGTATTGTTCATGAGCCATCTGAATGTCCAAAATGTGAATGGCGGTGGAGAAAATACTTTGGGAATGTGTTACCAGTAGGAGGAAAACGATTATGCAGGATTGCGTTAGACGGAAACGTTAGCGGGTTGCAAAAAGGGCGAGTAAGTGTCAGGATCAAATTCTTAACAAGAATAAAGTCTCAGAAACAATATCAAAGAAGTTGCGGAATAACACTTTGATATTCAATGGAACAGTAAATAAACAGTATATAATAAACACTTTGCAAACTTGTATTAAAATCACAAGATTACACACACAACCTCAATCTTGAAGAACAAACTCTTTCAAGACGAATTCTACTTCTCTAGAATTAGGAACTATGCCTTGAGGTTGATTCTCTCTAGAACTAAAAAAACTTTAGAATTAAATCTGTAAAACTTTTCTCTAAACAATTCTGTCAAATCTATACATATATTGAACAAAAAGATAATTACAAATAAATAAAATATCTTCAGTATATCTTCCATGAATATTTTCAGAATATCCTTGTTTATCACGATCTCTTCATCATTATCTTCACATTACCTTATAAGCAGCATTAAGTCTTGGCAGCATTAACTACTAAGCAGCACTAACCACTAGCAGTACTAACTAGCTAAGCAGTACTAACTTTGTTCAAGCAGCACTAACTTTGACTAGCAGTATTAATTCTACTAGCAGTAGTAATACTCAGCAGTATTAACTTTGGAGTCTTCTAGCAGTAGTAATTCTGAACTAGCAGCATTAAAGACTTGAGTTATTTCTCAGTTCCCAACAATCTCCCCCTAACTTGACTTTTAGGAAGAGAAGTCAAGTTCTTCAGATTTTCTTCAAGATGCTCCCAAAAATCTATCATGGCCTAAATTCCAGTGTTTACATCCAACCCCAAACTCTGATTAATTGTTCTTTGGATCAAATATTTAGCCATTTCTGAATCTGGAACACATCCTAGCTTCTTCTTCAGCATGGCATGAAGCTTTAATCTGCTATGGTTATATACTCTATCCACTAGAAAGTATTCAGTGTGATTTAAATCCAAAGTCACTGCATATAATCCACTAGTTTCATATAGAGTCCACTTGTTGACTGATTTGAACACATTCTTGATCACATGCTTTACTTCATCAGGATTGAACATCATATACAGATACTCCATCACCAGTTTTGTAATTGAAATCCGTGAAGCCTTCAGTATATCTGCATACAACTTCATTCCTATCTCAAACATTTCTTCAAGATCTGACCTAGAGCATGTTCTGACAATCTTGACCCAAGTGTTGAATACCTCATACTTATCATCCTTCCTCTTGAGTCTAATGTACTCCTTTCCATCTAATGTCAATGTATCCCAGTGAATGACTTCAGGAGGCTTTATACCAACATGTTCTGCTGAAATTGGTTCAGGAACTTTGTCCATCACTACCATGTACATCTTTAAATCATTAGTACTTGAAGATTCTTTCTTTTCAGATGACTCAGGTGCCCCTTCTTCTTCAGCAACCTTATCAGCCTCTCCTTCAGCTATTCTAGGCTTCTTGATTGACTTTCTTCTTGCCATCATCTTGGTTCTCTTTAAAGTCCTTAGACTTTCACCCAGAGTGGCTTCTTTCTTTGATGGTGTTTCCTGTTCATCTGGGAAGGGCTTTTGTATCAGAAAGTCATTGCTTTCTTTCATCCTCTTCTCCATCTCCACCCTTGCAGTTTCATTCCCCTGAAGTTTTAACATCTCTGAATCATACAGCTCTTTAATCTTCTCAAAAGACATCTTGGAGAACATCTCCTTTCTAACTCCTACAGCACCTTTGAGAAATATAATCATCTTGTTTCTCTCTTGGGTACCTAGGAATGTCTTTGAGGGTTTTCTCTTCTTTGCAGCTGTTTTTACTACCACTGATTTCTTCAGAATTTCAGCTTTCTTCTGTGCAATTTGAGTTGCCAGGCTTTGTTGATAGGCTTCATTTAGTTCAGCAGCTAAAGCCTTTGCTATTTCCCTGTCCTTTTCAACCTGAACTCTTTCTTCCTTTTCAATGTTATCCTGCATCTTCCTGGCTAAGGCTTCATCTAATTCAACCAACCTTTGCTTTTTGACTGGTTGATCAGATTCCACCATCTTTGCTTTTCCTTTGTCTTTGTTCATTGCCTTCTTACTGTTATCTTTCTTGATCACTTCACCTTGTTCTTTGATGATTACTCCTTTGGTCTTTGAAGTGACCTTGGGAGTATCATTCTTGGCTTTAAGTAAGTTTTCTGCAATCTCAAGATCTATTAATACTTCTTTCACTGTTTCTGCTGCTTTACTTGAACTAGCAGTATTAATGATTTCTACTGCTTGCTCTTTTGTTACTGCTGCTTCTTGTGTTTCTATTTGCACTGATTCTCTTTCTGTTTCTGCTTCCTGCTCCTCCTCAACATCAAATTTCTCCCCCTCACTACCATATTTCATGTTGATCTCCCCCTTTTTGGGAGCATCATTCTCAGACTTCCTTCTCCTTAGCACAAATTGTCTCTTCTTCTTTTTATGTACTAGCTTCATCACCAATTTCTTGAGTTTGGTAATCTGCACTTGTTGGGACAAGATTACCAATTTCATTTCTTCAATTTCTTTCCCTTGTTTGAGAACATCTAGATTGATGTTGCCCATTGTTTCCATCAATTCATAGTAAGAATATCTGTCCTCACCCTCTCCAGAAGTGCTACCTTCTTTTGAAGGATCATTGGATCTTTTTGTAGTGGAAGTCTTCTGCCTAGCAGAAGCACTGTCCACCCCCTTGGTTTCTTGGCACCAGGGACCTTTGAATGATTGCTCATTCAAAGTTGCCATGGGGGAGGTCTTATTTATGTTACCACTGTCCTTCTCTGTGCTAGCAGAAGTAGTGGCAGCCTCAGTACCCATATGCTCAACCTCCTCCTCAGAGAGCACCTCCTTGGGGTTGGGAGACACCCCTGTGGTTTCCCTATGGATATTCTCTAAGGGAGAATTCTCCCTTAGAGGGCTAGTAGGCTTAGTGGTTGTTGGTACAAGAAGGGAAGGAGCCTTCTTTACCTGTTTCCTTTTGTAAGTATGGGTGATTGGTGAAGTTGGTTTTTCAAGAAGAGACTGGGGAATTGATTTAGAGTGGGAAGGTTGGGATTGGCTAGCAGTGGGTTGGTCTAATGGGGGTCTTGACCCTGCTGCCATACCTTCATCAGTTTGGGACACCACCATCATTGTAGAGAACAATGGGGTGTCAACTCCTTCCGAGTCCAGAGGGGATCTTTTCATGTTTGAAAAGACCTTACCTTTGGGAATTTTGGGTACATATACCCCATCAAAATGAGGTATATCCGTCAATTCATGGTTAATAACTTCTTGGACAAACCTGGGGTACATATAAAAGCTCCTTTTGCTTCCCAGATTTGAGACAAGATCAGTAAAAATCATTTGTGAAAAATTATACTTTCTGGCAGTGGCTAAGCATACCAAAGCATAAGCAATGGTGCTACTGAACTCACTCCATCCAGTGGTCTTTTTGGATATACAGTGCATGAGGATATGGACAAAGAAACGCCATTGGGGTGAAAATTTGGCTTTTGAGAACTTGAACACCCCCAGTGGGCCTCCATACCCCATTCTTGTTAGAGTAGAAAACAGTTCATCATTAGAGATAGAAGATATACCGGAGGCATCGTCTAGACGTAGACTAATGCGAAGTACCTCTTCAGTAACTGTCAAGGGTTTGTCACACACCCTTGTTTTGATCATTTGCGCACCATTCTCAGTAACAATGGTGGCATTTGCCCAGAATTGCCTCTGATGCTCTATGAAGATGGTAGGAGATAGAGTGAGAGCATGGGCAATATGGCTTGACTTCAGAAAGTCGACTATCTGGTAAAAACCTTCAGCTTGTTTTGGCTTTTGGAGCATCACTATTTCATTGTGTTCGTCTATGAACGCCATGGATGCCATTGACCTTGAAGATTCTTGCCTGAAAACTTTGAACTTGAGAGAGAAAGGGTTTAGAGCGCAAGTGAACAGTATGCAAAGAGTCGTTATGAGCTTTTAGGCGGGCAAGGAGTATTTATAGTATTCGGGACATAAGCAGTATTAACCTAGAGCATTATTAACTACTAGCAGTATTAACTACTAGCAGTATTAACTGAAAGCAGTATTAACCACTAGCAGTATTAACTGAAAGCAGTATTAACTGAAAGCAGTATTAACTACTAGCAGTATTAACTACTAGCAGTATTAACCACAAGCAGTATTAACTACTAGCAGTATTAACTGAAAGCAGTATTAACTGAACGCAGCATTAACCACTAGCAGTATTAACTGAAAGCAGTATTAACTACTAGCAGTATTAACTGAACACTGGCAGTATTAATAATACACTGGCAGTAGTAAAAATGCACTGGCAGTATTAATAATGCACTGGCAGTATTAATAATACTTACTCTTTTCAGCTTATGATGAACTGAGGACTGCTATGAAGTCCCCCATAGTCCAACATTTGCTTTTGAATCCATAAGACTTGAGAACAGCAACTTGCAGCTGCTATGTACTCTGCCTCTGTTGTAGATGTGGACACTGTGGTTTGTTTCTTACACTGCCAAGACACTAGTCTTGCACCCAAAAACTAACATCCTCCAGAAGTAGATTTTCTGTCCAAGTTTGCTCCACCTAGATCACTATCTGAGTATGCAAGTAGGTCAAAGGATGAGTCATGAGGATACCAAAGTCCCAATCTGGGTTGCCCTTTGAGATATCTGAATATCCCCTTTACAGCTTGATAGTGAGATTGCTTTGGCCTAACTTGGAATCTTGCACATACACAGACTGGAAACATTATATCTGGCCTAGAGGCTGTAAGATACATGAGAGAGCCAATCATGGATCTATAATGATGAACATCCATATCCTCCCCCTCAAGATCTGCGGTTATCTGCTTGTGTGACTCCATAGGTGTGCTGACAGGTTTTGAATCTGAGAAACCAAACTTGGTTTGAATGTCCTGCACATACTTGGACTGACAGATAAAGATTTCATCTGACTTCTGTTGAACTTGGAGTCCAAGGAAAAAGGTAAGTTCCCCCATGGAACTCATTTTGAACCTTTGATGCATTAGTTCCTCAAATTCCTTGCACATGTTGTGTCTTGTGGACCCAAAAATGATATCATCAACATAGATTTGGACCAGCAAGATATCCTTCTTCTTTCTTTTGATAAATAGAGTCTTATCAATGACTCCTCTTTCAAAACCATTTTCAAGAGATAGGATGACAGAGTGTCATACCATGCTCTTGGAGCTTGATGCAATCCATAAAGTGCTTTCTTCAATTTGTATACCCTGTCTGGATAGCTTGGGTTTTCAAACCCTGGTGGTTGACAGACATATACTTCTTCTTCAATTGAGCCATAAAGAAATGCACTTTTCACATCCATTTGATAGACTTTGAATTTCATATAAGAAGCATAAGCCAGGAATAATCTAATTGCTTCTATCCTGGCCACAGGTGCAAATACTTCATCATAGTCTTTTCCCTCTTCTTCTGTATACCCTTGAGCCACCAACCTTACTTTATTCCTTATTACAATACCTCTTTCATCTCTCTTATTCCTGAAGACCCATTTTGTTCCTATTGCTCTTTGGACTTTAGGAAGGTCTACCAGATCCCAAACATCTTGCAGCTTGAATTGCAGTAGCTCTTCTTGCATTGCTTCTATCCAACTGGATTCTTTCATAGCATCATGTGCCTTCTTAGGCTCAAGCTGGGATAAAAAGCAAGAAAGCACTGTATGCTGTTGATCTTGCAATTCTTGCAGCTTGCTTTGATTTCTAGTCATCATAGGTGAGGATATATCTCCTATTACCAGTTGTGGAGGATGATTCTTTTGAATTCTGGTGTGATGATTAGGTTCTTCATTAAGTCCCACCTCTAGATTTGAGTCATTTAACTCAACTGAGGTGTTTTCAGCAGCTATTTCTGATTCCTTATTGACTTGAGTCTCCTCATCTCTACTTTCTTCTTCATTCTGACTTGGTTCAGTAGATGGTTCCTTTTCACAGTCTTCAACAGGATCCACTGTGGGTATGGGAAAGATCACAGACTGAGAGAAACTGTCTTGAACTTGTGTAGTTCCTGATCCTCCACTCCCTGATCCTGCATAATCATCACTACTGACACCAAAAGAGTTAGTTAGTGAATCAATGTCAAATAGTCACTGAGGACCAGACCCAATTGGATTTGGTGTGTTCTCATTGCATTTGACATTGTCACTTTCTTCAATTATTCTAGAAGAAGAGTTAAAGACTCTGTAAGCCTTACTCTGAGATGAGTAACCAACAAGAAATCCATCATCTGCTTTGCTATCAAACTTACCTAAGTGAGATTTGGTATTGAGAATTGTACAAGGATACCCAAAAGGTTTGAAAAATCCAATAAATGGTTTTCTTTTATTTAAAAGCTCATATGGAGTCTTGTTCTTTGGCTTGACTACTAGAACTCTGTTTTGGACATAACAAGCAGTATTAACTGCTTCAGCCCAGAAGGTAATTGGCAATTTTGAGTCAGCCAACAGAGATCTAGCAGCCTCTATTAGTGTCCTATTTCTCCTCTCAGCAACTCCATTCTGTTGAGGAGTCCTAGGGGCACTATATTGTCTCTCAATGCCTTTCTCTTCACAAAAGGTGTTTAGATCAAGATTTTTAAATTCAGTCCCATTATCTGATCTAATGACTTTTACTTTTTGATTAGTTTGGTTTTCAATTCTTAGGATAAAGGATTTGATCAGTCCACTTGTCTCATCCTTAGTTCTTAGAAAATATACCCAAGTAAATCTGGAGTAATCATCAACAATAACCAAGCAGTAAGATTTCTTGCCTATACTCATAACATTTGTAGGACCAAACAGATCCATATGCAGTAATTGGAGACAAGAAGAAATAGAATTTAACTCTTTGGTCTTATGAGAAGTTTTGTGTTGTTTGCCTTTAAGACAAGCAACACAATGATCATCACATGAAAAGACTTTTGAAGGTAAACCTCTTACAAGGTTGTTTTTAACAAGTTTGTTAATAGTCTTGAAATTCATGTGACACATCCTTCTGTGCCAAAGAGAGGATTCATCCACAAAAGCTTTTGAAACAAGACAGTTCAGGGATGAGTCACTATCAACATTGTCCATAACTAGACAATAAACATTGTCCTTTCTTGGAGTTCTAAGTAGTATCATGCTTTCATCAACTACTTTGAACCCTGGAGCAAGGATCATACACTCTGTGTTTGTAAATAATATGCTATGTTGTTTGTCACAGACCTGTGATACACTTAACAGGTTGTACTTCAATTGATCAACATAGTAGACATCCTCAAATGTCATCTTACCTTTTGTGACATTACCTTTGCCACTTATTTTACCACCAGTAAGATCATTTCCAAAAGCAACATGTCCTCCATTGATATGCTTGAAATCCTGAAGGCATGACATGTTGCCTGTCATGTGCCTAGAGCAACCACTATCAACATGCCAAATGCTCTTTCCCTTGAGCTGTTGGTTGCCCTGCACATTAGATAAATCAGTTAGTTTGAATTAGGAACCCAAGCCAAAGTGGTCTTGGGTACCCCTTTCTCATCAAAATATTTTCATTCTTTCTTGACAAGATTTTTAAACTTTGATTCCTCATTTCTGGAGTACTTTGTCACAATGATAGGCTTGGAAACACATTTGCTAGAAGTAGTACTGGTTTTAGAAGTACTAGCATGCTTAGCAGTACTAACCTTATTAGAAGTAGTAACTGTTTTAGCAGCAGTAACTGTGTTAGCAGTATTCATCTTTGAGAAAGTACTAACAGTATTAGCAGTATTAAAATTTTCAGCAGTACTAACACTGGTAGCAGCAGTAATGCTTCTAGCAGCACTATCTCTGTCAGCAGCACTAACAGTTTTAGTGCTTTTAGGCACCCACATTTTATTACTTTCAATCAAAACCTTTTTCTTCATGGGGCCTTTGTTTTCAACAAGTTTATTTACCACATGTTTCTTTCCAGCCTTCCTATAACCAACAGGTTTTTGCACAAATCTTTGAAAGTTCATTTGTTGGTTAATAGGGTTAAAGTAACAGTACTTAGCCAAATGGTTTAACTTTCCACATATGAAACAAGGCTTTGGTCTATTGATTTTACTTAGATCAATGCCTTATTTTTGTACCCATTGGTTGTTCCAGTTTCTTTGATTTCCCCTTGGTTTATCATGCTTTTGGGGCTTAGAAGTATTGCATGCACACTGCTTTCAAGGGATAGGGTTCACAACAGTAGTCTGCTTATAATAAACCTTCTTATTCTTTCCCTCAGTCTTCTCTATCTCATTGGACTTGATCCATTGCTTTCCACATCCCTCATTTGTGATTATGTGATTTTCTATAGGAATCTCACCACTCACAGTGTTGTCTTTATCCTTGACACCTTCTTTCTCAGTTTTATCCTTAACAACTACATCATCTAAGGGATCTATCTGAGTGGCTCCCTTAGGTAGGTCCTTCCTATCCTTTGTTTCTAACAAATCTGAACTAGGAGGGATGTAGTTGCTGTTATAGGGTGGTGGTGTTGTATTGTACCCTATTCCTCTTCTAAGTTTGTCATGGATTTGAGTTTGGAGCAAAGAGTCCATTGCTTTAGAAGCATTGGAAAATTTCTCAATATCCAGCTTGGCTTTTTCAAACTCTCTCTTTATCTTCTCATTCTCTTCTTTGGATCTGGTCAGTTGAAGTTCTAAGTCATTCTTCTCCCTCTTCCAGTAGTTTGTGTCATAAGAGTGTTGAAGCTCATTGGCTTGAAAACCCTTAATCTGCTCTTCAAATCTCTCAACTATCTTGACATAATCTTTTATGTCCTTTTCCAATCTCTTAAGGTTATCACTCATGTTCTGATTGTGATCCCTATACCTCTTAACAGTGTTAATGCAATTTTGAGAACAAAGATTGGAAGTTACCTCTGTTGGGAGATCAGACACCTCTGCCATTAGGGCTTGGTTCTGGATGGCCTCTTCAGCTTTATCACTCCAATCAAACCCCATGCCTTGTTGAGAGACAAGGGCTTGAGCAGAGTTTCTGTTACTATTAAAGCTTCCAGATTGAGCTTGTTGGTGATTGTTGTTTTGAGGCATTCCACTTCTGCATTCTCTAGCAAAGTGTCCCTTCTGATGACATTTATAGCATTCCACCTTTGACTTGTCAAAACCTGCTCCATCTTCTCTTCTTTGTGAGAAGTTGTTCCTTCCAGTTCTTTTGATGAAATTCTTAACTCTCATAGAAAGCATAGCCATCTGCCATTTAATGTCCATCTCTTCAAGATCATCTGGATGGAGTTGTTCCAAGTCATCATTAATGAGAGAAGAGTTTCCATGACTTGCTAAAAAGGCTTCAAATACAGTTTCATTTTCCTTTCTCTAGATTTGCTCCATTAGCAGCACTAACTGATTCAGAGTTGGAAGTAGAATCAGTTGATGCTGAAAGGAGTGCAGCATTGTGAACATACCCAGAAGGCCTCTTCTTAGCCTCTACCTCAGATTCAAAAACTCTTAGATCATTATATAGATCATCAAGTTCCTTTTCTTCCAGTTGATCATTCTGTCTGAAAGCCACAATATACATGGTCCATTCATCACTCAGGGACCTTAGAAACTTTCTGTTCAGATCATCTTGATCAATTTGTACTCCCACTGTAGCAAGTTCACCAATAAGCTTGTTGAACCTGTCAAAAGTTTGAGTCATGGACTCATTCTTGGTTGACATAAAGTTCTCATATTGTTGCTTCAGAATGGCTTTCTGATTTCTCTTGGTACTTTTGGTACCTGAGAATCTCTTCTCTAGAGCATTCCAGAGCATCTCTGCATCAGTGCAGTTGCAGAACTGATGTTGATATTCATTAGGGATGGCCAAGAGCAAAGTGCTCAAGGCTTTCATCACTGTCTGTCTAGCCTTTCTTTCTGCATCAGTTTTTGGTGGAGTTCTCTTTCCATCTGCACCAATCTTACCTGCTTCCGAAGGACCATTCTCTATGATATCCCACATAGAATAGTCAGTGAGGAGTATGTACTGCTTGATTCTGATCTTCCACATATCGAATTCATTGGGTCTGAGCATTGGTACCTTTGAAACCAGAGTACTGTTTGATTCTGCAAAGTTTTCCATTATGAAATAATAGATGTTTCTGAGAGAACAGACTCTGATACCACTTGTCAGGATCAAATTCTTAACAAGAATAAAGTCTCAGAAACAATATCAAAGAAGTTGCGGAATAATACTTTGATATTCAATGGAACAGTAAATAAACAGTATATAATAAACACTTTGCAAACTTGTATTAAAATCACAAGATTACACACACAACCTCAATCTTGAAGAACAAGCTCTTTCAAGACGAATTCTACTTCTCTAGAATTAGGAACTATGCCTTGAGGTTGATTCTCTCTAGAACTAAAAAAACTTTAGAATTAAATCTGTAAAACTTTTCTCTAAACAACTCTGTCAAATCTATACATATACTGAACAAAAAGATAATTACAAATAAATAAAATATCTTCAGTATATCTTCCATGAATATTTTCAGAATATCCTTTGTTTATCACGATCTCTTCATCATTATCTTCACATTACCTTATAAGCAGCATTAAGTCTTGGCAACATTAACTACTAAGCAGCACTAACCACTAGCAATACTAACTAGCTAAGCAGTACTAACTTTGTTCAAGCAACACTAACTTTGACTAGCAGTATTAATTCTACTAGCAGTAGTAATACTCAACAGTATTAACTTTGGAGTCTTCTAGCAGTAGTAATTCTGAACTAGCAGCATTAAAGACTTGAGTTATTTCTCAGTTCCCAACAGTAAGCTAAGACTAAGTAGCTCGTCTAGTGAAGCAGAAAAACGTGGAATACGTGTAAAAGTTGTTATTTGCAAGGACTGGGAAAAAAAAGAGTAACTTCGTATGTCAGAGTTAAGGTGTTGGGAAATTAGTCCAAGAGATGGGCCTAAAAGCTTGCACTGTCTAGTAAGCTTTCGTGTTAGTGGGTGTCCTATGTTTCGAAGGGGCAGAGGAAGGTAGTTGATTGAGATGCTCGAAAGAGAAGATAAACGGACCTGAGTAAGTTGTAGTGCGATGAATGTTCCATTGTATGCATTGTTGTGAAAATAAACGAGCTCAGAAGGAAAGTTTTTGGGTTTAGCTCAGTTCGTCAGTGGGATAAACAGGTGATAGAACCGAGGATTGGTGTATAGTGACGAATATAAACCGGTGGATATTCGAAGAAATAAGCGTGGATAAGATTCTGGTTGATGTATGCATTGTGCATTTGAATTGTTTTCTATCAACGAATTAGTGCTCGATGTTGTGTTATAGATCGATATGTTGTTAGTGTTGGGTGTTAACCACACAGTGGGCTCTACTAAGAATGGTGGCAGTTAGTAACGAAATTCTTACCTGTAGCCTTGGTGTAGCTTGGAGATGAAGTTGAAGGATGTCCCTGTGGCAGACGAGCGACTTTGGGAAGGTATCAATTTAGTACGGGAAAGGTTGAAGGTAGCTTGTGACTGTCAAAAGAATTATGTCGATGAGCGACGAAAGAACTTAGAGTTTTAACTTGGGAATAGCGTAATGCTTAAAATATCCTTGTGGACAAGAGTAATTCGTTTTGGAAAGGGAAAAGCTAAGTTGTGTTATAGTGGACCTTTGAATTTATTGATTAGTTGGGAAGGTGGTGTGCACGTTCGAATTAACCGATGAAGTGAGGGGCATTCGCAACACCTTTCACGTTTCAAATCTGAGAAAGTGTCTTGAAGAAGTCGATATGGCGGGTGTTACAGGATGTGCGGTTGGACGAGAAATTGAACTTCAACGAGGAACCGGAAGCGATCATAGATCGAAAGGTTAAGCGCGTGAGGACAAAGGATATCGATTTAGCAAAGGTCCAATGGAAGTTCCCCAAGGGGCGAGAATCCATGTGGGAACTAGAAACGGATGTGATGGCTAAATATCCGTACCTTTTCGGCAAGGAAATTCCGAGGACGGAATTCTTATAACGGGGGAAGTGTTGTAACAACCATAAATTCTTTGAGTTATTTGTTTATTTTATAAACAAAAATACTTAATGGTGCAAATGAGGAAAGATGAGAAGTTCGAGGACCTATTTGGACAATATGACCATTTAAGGCCAAAACCCTAGGTTACTATTCATTTTGGAGAAGCGACCTGGTGTGTGCGGCGACTCAGGGAGTGAAGGAAAGAGCAGATCAAAACAGATTGGGGAAGAAACCGATTTCTAGAAGAGAAAGATAAGTACGGTGCTATCTGGGAGATATTCATCTTCACAAGGTTAGTAATCTAACCATTTGCTTTTCATTTTGAAGGTTTTAATCTGGGAAGGGAACCCCCTGTGCAAATCATACAGGGAAGAGATTAGGATTTATAATCTATTAGGGAAACTAAGAAAGGGTTTGGATTAACTGTTGATAAGAGTTTGTGAGGGTAGAAATCGACTCTGATGGTGGAAATTGGATCTTAAACTAGGAAGAAATCGAAAGGGGTTTTCGTACCCTTTTTATCGCCGCTGTTTCCTCGTGGGTAAGTCGCTCACGCCCGGTCCGGTCGACCGAGGTTGCTCCATTTGGGACCGGGGTCGCCCGGTGTCTTGATGACCGGGGTCCCCCGGTGGTGTGTTGACCGGGACACCCGGGGTCTATCTACCGGGTCCGCCCGGGGTTTGACGACCGGGTCCGCCCGGGGTCTGACGATCGGGTGTTTCTTGAGACTCCGGTGTCGTGGTTCTAGGGGGGGTCTTAAGTCTTACCAAAACTTATAATTTCTTGCTTTTTAATTGGAATGTAGGAGTCGATCTTTTCGTGGCTAGTGTTTGTGTGTGTACCGATTTCCCCACCAACAGGTGAGTTCCCTTATCTTAAAAATTGTATATATCTTTGAACTAGGAATGGATTTATTCTACATTACACATTATGCTTAATGTTAATCCCTGATAAAACCATATGTTCGGTTATCGCGGTGAAAGGTTATTATATAAAGCTTTGTTTATTAACTTCCTTGTATGTTCGAGACGTATGTTGACGTGACAACGTGAATGGATGATTGGCTATGGATATCCATAACCATCGGGGATGGTTGAACTGTGTGTTTGGAATCTGTTTCCCTACACACGATAACGACATCGACTAGGGGGCCGTATGGGGATCTACTGGGGGGCCCCGAGGACGAGTAGTCCTGATTCGTGAGGATGGGTTTTGGTGCGGATCCAGTCCTTTCTGGTGACTCAAAGTTTGTGAGACTAACCTTGTTAAATTTGTATATGTTTTCTATTTACTGTAAGTTTGGACGGGGTTGGGAATTCACTAGACCTTCCGGTCTAATCCTCGCTTCCAATTTTCATAAAACCCATTTTCAGGTAACAGGGTTGCTGCTGGATCTTTTAAAGGGAAGAAGAACTGTTTGGAGCTAGAATGATGGAGAGCGACCTTTGTAGCGGTATAGACAAAGGTTTATTGTAAATTTCTCGGTTGTAATAGAGATGATATTGGGACTATGTTGGCCCTCTCTTCTGAATTACTGTATTGGGACCCGATTTGGGAGTTTACTTATATTTAAGTTGTTTTGTTGGAATTTTGGGTTGTTACATATACCCCATATCCCTTGTATACATTGTAAGCCCAAACCCATTACAAGGTCCAATATAATTAAATGTAGATTACTTTATAAACTTCTAAATAGAACATAAAATATGTTCTAACATTCTCCCCCTAAGTTTTGTAAAGTAATTATTCTCTGATCAACTCCAGCTTCATCTCCTCTCCCCCTTGATTTCTTTATAAAACTTAGTGTTGCATAAACTTCAAAGCATCCTTAAGCTCCCCCTAGAATGTAGCTCTTATCCTTGGAGTTTCAACTGAAATATCATATCTGATGTAGACGACTGTTCATGACTGTAATTCAAAATATGTTCTATTTACAGAGAATGGCATAAAATATGTTCTAACATTACTAATATTGTTCTAGTTATTCAAGTTTTTTTTTCCCGACAACAATCAAATTCTAATAAAGTGTGATATATGTGGAGCTTTTTTATTATGAATTTTCTTCTCCATCTTTTATATTTATAGAGTTTCTCAATTTGTATTTTTTATGCCATTCTCTGTATTATGGTTATCTATGAAAATCAATATATATCATGTAATTGTTTGTTGTTTAAAAGAATACTTAAAATGATGTTTATGCATTTATTTCATGATGTTCATGTGGTTTTAGTATATGTGTATTTGTTTGCTTTTTACTAAATTATTTTTATTATATGATTGGTGTTCTTTATTTTATTGATGTTTAAAATTTGTATAGAGTTCTATTTATTTATTTATTTAAATATCGTATTTAAAATAAGTAATGAAAAATTTGATATTTTTTATTGTGTATAAATTTATTTAGCTATGCAGGTGGCGGGATTAAAGAGTTGGTATGAAAAAGAGAGAGTTTTATTTTTTTATATATTCGATAAATCAAAAAAGTCAATGAGCTATTTGTTTTTTGTTTGTCATGTAATATATTTTGTAGAGATTCATTTAATTTTGGTTTGAAGTTTCAATTATGCATTAGAAGGATTGATAGTAACATATCAATAATTGTGAGTGAATATAATTTTTGTAATATCTGGGTTCGAAAATTTTATTTAATTTTAGAGTTGGGTGAAAAGTTAATCATTACCCAAAGTTCAGGGGGTCAAATGAAACTTGGATTATATATATAGTTATAACCCTAAAAGATATTTATCTCATTCTCATTCCTGATAATTGTGTGAGCGGCTGAAGGAGAACGAGAGCAGAGAGAAAGGGGGGCTAGGTCTCGAAGGATCGATCGGTTCTCTTCAAATCAAGTTATGATTCTAGCCTAATACTCCCATCTAAGTGTTATAGTCGGTAAATAATCTCGTTGTTGAGCTTTTTAACCGTTTCATTTTGCGATTTGAGGATCTGAGGGTTTTTCTTCGAAGTTTTGAGATCGCCTTGGGCGAGTTTTTTTGAATGTCGACCGGACCGGGGAGACCGGTGACCGGTGTGTCGACCGGTGTGGTGTCGACCGGACCCGGGGAGACCGGTGACCGGGGTGTCGACCGGGGTGGTCTCGACCGGGGTGGCCCAGTGTGTCGTTTTATATGTTTTAGTCAGAGAGAGAGAGAGAGAGTGTGTGTGTGTGTGTGTGTGTGTGTGTGTGTTATCTGCGTTTTGCTTACCGACTTATCGGATATGTCATAGGTAGTGAATCGTTAGAAAGCAGACTTTAAGCAAGAATGATCTGAGGTGAGTCTTTCAAACTAAATCTGTTTATGATTTCGAAAGATTTTAATACATGTGAGATTTCTGAATTGCTCGCTTTTATAATCAAAAGTTTTGAAGGATTAAATTAAACGTTGATTTAATTATGTTAGCATGTTCATGCTATGTTTATATAAACGTGCTTTATATATATTGTTAATAATTAGATGTATGTATACATTTAATTCAGAAGTTGTGACCTAAGTCGGGGAGTGTGGCCCGTAAATGCCATTGGGTGTGTCCCAAATTAAGGCAGTGCGAGTCAGACACACCGTCTTTGATGGTAGTGTTGGTCAGTAGTGTGAGTTACGCTTGTGAGACGTAAAAATCTGTTAATGTTTTGCATATTGTTTGTATTGTTGCATTAGCACTTGGAGGGGACTCACTAGACCATCGGTCTAACCCTCGCTCTTTTAAAACTGTAACCTTTTCAGGTTATCGCAAGGTAGCAAGTACTGGTAAGGGTAAGGAGAAGATGTGAGTTATTTCCAGGATCTAGAAGACTCCTAGTAGTAGTTTCCTTTTTGACTCAGTTGTGTAATAGGTTGTCGTGGCAAACCTTATTCTTTTGAATTGTAGGCTTGGGGCCGTTTTTGGCTGGAAATGTTATTTTGGTGTAATTAAATTGTGTGGGTTGTTACAGTTGGTATCAGAGCCTTAGTTTAAGGGATCTAGGTGACCGGATGGGCCTAGACTTAAATTGGGAGAGTAGAAACACAACTGAGAGGTAGGAAGACCATAGGAAGTCAGCATTAGGGTAGTGAGGAATAGCATGTAAGGTAAATTTGGAATTACATCAGGCCAGTGTAATTGTGAATTTACAAGTACATGCATGTGCTTAACTTGCCGTATCGTGTAGAGCGTGTCGAATTGAATGTCGTATGTTTATTCTTATCAGAATCATGTATGAGCGAGTAACAAGAAGTAGGTATGCGCCGATTCCTGTGATCGAAGCAGTTAAGAAGTCGTCGCTGAGGAACGGACGACCGTTGTTAACCCGACGGCCAACCGAGGGAAGGGTCGCGGTCGACCTAAAGGTAAAGGGAAGACGACTCGAAAGGCGACAACTCAAGTAAGGGATCCATCTGTGGGAACTCGAGGGGGGAAGGCGACTCGTGTTGATCGTCGAGCTAGAAGTGTAGAGGTGAGATCAGAACAAGAAGCCTCTCTTCAGGAGAGTTCAGCTTCAGTGAGGGGTCGAAAGCAGGCAAGAAACCATGGTGGAGGTCGAACTCAAGGTTTTGTTACCCAAGAAACCTTTGCGACGGAAATGGGAAAATTGCAGGAAACACTAAATGCTTTGTTGGCCCAACGAACTAATGAGGCCTCAACGAGTAAGGAAAGTAGTGAAGAAAGGGTGGGGACTGAGGTATCTGACTCACCAGTGACTCTGGTAGGGAGCTATACTCAGTCGACCACCGTTGTGACAGCTAAAGAGTAGCTGTAAGAGGATGCAGTTTCATAGAGTTTGCTGCCTGCAAGCCTCCTACCTACAAAGGAGAATGCGACCCAGTTTTAGCGCTGAAATGGGTAAAGGGGATGGAACTGGCATTCGACACCAGTAAGTGTTCTAAGGAGGACAAAGTGGTACATGCATTGTCGATGTTGAAGGACGAAGCTGTAATGTGGTGGGATGTTGAGTCAGGAGGACAAGGTTCGACGTCAGCTAAAGAAATGTTTTGGGAAGGGTTTGTGAGAAGGTTTAGAGAGCAATTTTGCCCTCTGGCGGCAGTCAAAAAGTTAGAGGAAGAGTTTCTGGGTCTGGAGCAGAAGGATATGTCGGTTCGTGAGTATACTACAAAGTTCATCGAGAAATCGCGGTTTGCATAAGTTTACGTGCCTAAAGAGGGAAGGCGAGTAGAACGTTTCATCTTTGGACAGAGAAGCAATATAAGAGAATTCGTTTTGAACAAAGAACCAACTACATTCCAAGAGGCGGTGAACGCAGGGATGAGGGAGAAAGAAAAGAACCGTTAGGCTACCGAGAGAAGTGGAGACAAGAGGAAATGGTACGGAGCTTTCCGTGACTCCAAAACGTTTAAATCTGCAAAATCCGATCAGCGGGTTAGTAATAAGTTTGAGAGTAAACCGTGCAGCAAGTGTAACCGTATGCATAAGGGGGAGTGTTTGATTGAACGAGAAGGTTGCTTCAAATGTGGAAAGATTAGGCATATGGCTCGGGACTGCCATGGGCCAAGGTCCTGCTACCAATGTGGATCCCCTGATCATATCAGGATTGATTGTCTACAACTGAATAAGGGAATGGTCGGAGGTTACGGAGATAAGGGAGGCGATAAGAAAGTGGAGCCAGCTCGGTCGAGGGCCAGAGCTTTTAATATGACGACGGAGGAAGCGGCGGAGTTACCGGATGTGGTAACAGGTACTTTCCCTATAGATTTGATTTTTGCTAAAGTGTTGTTTGATTCAGGCGCAAACCGTTCGTTTGTGTCCCCAAATTTCGTGCATAAATTGCACGTGAAGCCCAAGAAGCTTAGGCATGGGTTTGAGGTAGAAGTGGCCGATGATAGTCGAGTCTTAGTGGGGGAAGTGTAAGATGGGTGTAGTATGGACATTGACGGTCATTCTTTCCCATTGAAGTTATACCCTATGGGTATGGGGGAATTTAACGTCATTGTGGGGATGGATTGGTTGGCGTCTAACGATGCCAACATTGTCTGTAACAAGAAGCTAATTCATTTAGCTTTGCCGGATCAAGAGGAAGTAGTAGTTTATGATGACCGTCAGGATAGAAAGTCGTGCTTGATCTCGATGATCAAGGCGAGGCGGTGTTTAGTGAAGGGGTGTGTAGGATTCCTGGCGTATGTTTTAGACGCTGAGAAAGAGAAGAAGGGGTTGGAGTCTGTTCCAGTAGTGAGCGAATACCCGGAGGTGTTCCCGGAGGAATTAACCACTTTACCCCCAGACCGTCATGTGGAATTCTGAATAGACCTGATGCCCGGAGCGGCACCCATCGCAAGAGCACCTTATCGTTTGGCTCTGATCGAGATGAAGGAATTAATGACTCAACTGCAAAAGCTGTTGGATAAAGGTTTTATTCGTCCCAGTTCGTCACCGTGGGGAGCGCCGATGTTATTCATTAAGAAGAAGGACGAGTCTTTAAGGATGTGTATAGATTACCGAGAACTCAACAAGGTAACTGTCAAAAATAAGTACCCGCTCCCCAGAATTGATGATCTTTTCGATCAGCTGCAAGGAGCGAGTTACTTATCGAAGATAGACCTGCGTTCGGGCTATCATCAGCTAAAGGTAAGAGAAGAGGATGTACCCAAGACTGCTTTTCGCTCGAGGTACGAACACTTCGAGTTCTTAGTCATGCCTTTTGGACTGACTAACGCGTCGACAGTGTTCATGGACCTAATGAATAGGGTGTGCAGTCCACTTTTGGACAAGTGTGTCATTGTCTTTATCGATAACATACTAATTTATTCACAGTCCATGAGCGACCATGAGTCGCACCTGCGATCCGTGTTACAGTTACTCAAACAGGAGAAGTTGTACGCCAAATTCTTGAAATGGGAGCTTTGGCTAAGAGAAGTGCAATTCTTAGGACAGGTGGTGTCGGAAGAAGGGATCAAGGTTGATCCAGCAAAGATCAAGGTGATCAAGGATTGGGAAGTGCTGAAATCACCGTCAGAAGTAAGGAGCTTCCTCGGATTGGCGGGTTACTATCGAAAGTTCATTCAAAACTTTTCAAGGATAGCCACGCCATTAACGGATTTAACAAGGAAAAATGTCAAGTTTGTGTGGACGGAAGCTCAAGAAGGTGCATTCAGTAAATTGAAGGAGAGTTTGAGCAGTGCACCTATACTGACCTTACCCAGCGGTTCAGATAAGTTTGTAATCTAAAGTGATGCTTCCAAATTGGGACTAGGGTGCGTACTGTTGCAAGATGGAAAGGTGATTGCATACGTATCTCGTCAGTTGAAGGAACATGAGAAGAATTATCCAACGCATGACCTAGAATTGGCAGCGGTGGTTTTCGCGTTAAATATTTGGAGGCATTATCTATACGGAGTTAAGTGCCAAATCTATACCGATCATAAGAGCCTTCAGCATCTATTTAATCAGAAAGAGTTGAATATGAGGCAACGAAGATGGATGGAATTCTTAAGTGATTACGATTGTGAGATTCTTTACCATCCGGGTAAAGCAAATGTGGTGGCCGATGCCTTGAGTCGGAAAGAGCACGACGCAGCAACAAGGGTAGTGGCATTTCGAGTTGAGGCCACGTCTAGCTTTTAGGAAGAAGTCAAGAGTTTTCAAAGGGAAGCGCTCTTGGAAGAAAATTTGAAGAGCGAAAGAATAGTCGGAATTGTGAGTACATTAACCGACGATAACCGTGGGATAAAATGTTTTGGTGGACGAGTGTGGGTCCCGAAACTGGGAGACCTTCGGGGAAAAGTGTTGGGTGAAGCGCATAAATCTCGTTATTCCATTCATCCGGGAACCAGTAAAATGTACCGAGACCTGAAACAGAGTTATTGGTGGCCAGGTTTGAAGAAGGATATAGCTTATTTTGTCGAACGATGTTTGACGTGTTTAAAAGTGAAGGCAGAGCATCAAAGACCTTATGGCGGGTTGCAACCGTTCGAAATACTGGTTTGGAAATGGGATGAGATCGCGATGGATTTTGTTACCGGACTTCCACGATCGCCTAAGGGTCATGACACAATTTGGGTGATAGTGGATCGTTTTAAGAAATCGGCTCACTTCCTACCGATTAAGGAGACGTACCCGATGGAGAATTTGGCTAAATTGTATATCGACGAAATAGTATCTAAGCATGGGGTGCCTACATCGATAGTTTCAGATCGTGATGGTCGGTTTACGTCAGCTTTTTGGAGAAGTCTACAAAGGGAGTTAGGCACTTAACTCAAGCTCAGTACGGCTTATCACCCACAAACGGATGGTCAGAGTGAGAGGACCATCCAGGCGTTGGAAGACATGCTTCGAGCATGTGTCATTGATTTCAAGGGTTCGTGGGAAGTTCATTTGTCGTTAATTGAATTTTCTTACAACAATAATTACCATGCTAGTATTCGAGCGACTCCGTTCGAAGCGTTGTACGGGGGTAAGTGTAGAACACCTTTACGTTGGAATGAGGTGGGTGAAAGACAACTAGCTGGATCGGAAATCGTGCAAGTGACAGCCGATAAGGTCAACCAGATTCGAGAAAGGTTAAAGGTAGCTCAAGATTGTCAGAAAATGTACGCAAATAAGCGGAGGAAACTGTTGGGAACTGAAGAATTCATCAAGTGTGGTTAATGCTGCTGGTTCAATGTTAATACTGCTAGAAGACATAAAGGTTAATACTGCTGAGTGTTACTACTGCTAGTGTTAATTAATACTGCTAGTCAAAGTTAGTACTGCTTGAACAAAGTTAGTACTGCTTAGCTAGTTAGTACTGCTAGTAGTTAGTACTGCTTAGTAGTTAATGCTGCTAGAAGGAAGTTAATGCTGCTGAAGATTAATACTGCTTATATGATGAAGATTCGTATGAAAGGATATACATGGAAACTTAGAGATATACATGGAAGATATACTGAAGATATTTTATTTATTGTAATTATCTTTGTATTCAGTATATATTGTATAGTTTAGAATAATGAATTTTTTTTTTTTAATTTTCATTCTAGAGAGAAAATCAACCTCAAGGCATAGATCCTAATTCTAGAGAAGTAGAATTCGTATTGGTGAGCCTGTTCATCAATATTGAGGTTGAGTGAGTAATCTTGTAACTTCAAAGCATTAAATACAAGTTTACAGTTTGTTCTTCATATTTTCTGTATTGATTTACTGTTTGATTGAATGTCAAAGTGTTATTCCGCAAACTTCTTTGATATTGTTTCTGAGAATTAATTCTTGTTAAGAATTCGATACTGACAAGTGGTATCAGAGCCAAACTCTCTCAAAAACAGTTATTCATCATGGAAAATCTTACAGAATCAAGCAGTACTTTGGTCTCAAAAGTTCCAATGCTCAGATCCAATGAATTTGACATGTGGAAGATCAGAATCAAGCAATATATTCTCCTCACAGATTACTCTATGTGGGACATCATTGAGAATGGCCCATCTGATGCAGGAAAGATTGGTGAAGATGGCAAAAGAACCCCTCCAAAGACAGATGCAGACAGGAAGACAAGGCAGATAGAGATGAAAGCCTTGAGCACACTGCTCTTGGCCATTCCAAATGAGTATCAACACCAATTCTGCAATTGTACTGATGCACAGATGCTCTGGAATTCTCTAGAGAAGAGATTCTCAGGTACCAAAAGTACCAAGAGAAATCAAAAGGCAATCTTAAAGCAACAGTATGAAAACTTCATCTCAACTAAGAATGAGTCCATGACTCAAACTTTTGACAGGTTTAATAAACTAATTGGTGAACTAGCTACTATGGGAGTACAAATTGATCAAGATGATGTGAACAGAAAGTTCCTAAGGTCCCTTGGAGATGAATGGACCATGTACACTGTGTCATTCAGACAGAATGATCAGTTGGAAGAAAAAGAACTTGATGATCTGTACAATGATCTTAGAGTATTTGAAGCTGAGGTGGAGGCAAAGAAGAAGCCTTCTGGATATATTCATAATGCTGCACTCTTATCAGCATCAATTGATTCTACTGCTAACCCTGAATCAGTTAATGCTGCTAATGGAACAAATCAAGATAAAGGCACTGATTTTGTGTTTGAAGCTTTTCTTTCCAATCATGGATCTTCCTCTTTGATTAATGATGACTTAGAACAACTTCATCCAGATGATCTGGAAGAGATGGATATTAAATGGCAGATGGCCATGCTCTCCATGAGGGTTAAGAAGTTTATAAAAAGGACTGGGAGAAACAACTTCTCCCAAAGAAGAGAAGATGGAGCAGGGTTTGATAAATCAAAGGTGGAATGCTACAAATGCCATCTGAAGGGACATTTTGCTAGAGAATGCAGAAGTGGAGTGTCTCACAACAATCACCAACAAACTCAATCTGGAAGCTTCAATAACAACAGAAACTTTGCTCAAGCCCTTGTCTCTCAACAAGGAATGGGGTTTGATTGGAGTGATCAAGCAGAAGAAGCTATTCAGAATCAAGCTCTTATGGCTAAAGTATCTGATCTCCCATCTGAGGTAAGTTCTAATCTCTGTTCTAAAACTTGCATAGACACTGTTAAAAGGTACAGGGATCACAATCAGAAGATGAGTGATGACCTTAAGAGATTAGAAAAAGATATCAAAGACTATGTAAGGATTGTAGAGAGATTTGAAGATCAGATCAAAGGTTTTCAAGCCAATGAACTCCAACACTCATATGACACTAATTACTGGCAGTGGGAGAAAAAGGACTTAGAACTTAAACTGGCCAAATCTAAAGAGGAGAGTGAAAAACTGAAAGAGGAGTTAACCAAGGTTAAGCTTGATGTAGAAAAGTTTTCCAATGCTTCTAAAGCAATGGACTCCTTACTGCAAAATCAGATTCATGATAAGTTGAGAAGAGGAATTGGGTATAATGCCACACCTCCACCATATAACAACAATTACATTCCTCCTACTTCAGACCTGTTAGACACCAAAGATAGGAAGGACTTGCCTGAGGGAGCCACTGAAATAGATCCCTTAGATGAGGTAGTTGTTGAGGATAAGACTGAGAAAGAGATTGGCAAGAGTAAGGAGAACAAGGTGAGTGGTGAGATTTCTATAGAGAACAACATTATCACCAATGAGGATTGTGGAAGGACTTGGATTAAATCCAAGGACATAGAGAAGACAGAGGGAAAGTCTGGTAAGGTCCATTACAAACAGACCACAGTTGTGAATCCAGGTCCTTGCAAACAGTGTGCATGTAAGAAAAATGAGCACCAAAAACAGGACAAAAAGAGGGGAAATCAGAGAAATTGGAATAATCAGTGGGCACAAAAACAAGGGGTTGATCTAAGTAAAATCAATAGACCAAAACCTTGTTTTATCTGTGGAAAGCTTAATCATGTTGCCAAATACTGTTATTTCAATCCTATCAACCAAAGAGTTAATTTTCAAAGACAAACTCAAAACTCCTTTGGTTATAGGAAGCAAGGAAGGAATCAAATGGCTAAGAACAGAGCACCTAAAAAGTCTCATGTTCAAAATAAGTTTGCTAAACCAAAGAAACATACTCTAAATAAGCCAAGGAGTAATTTAAAGACAAAGAAAGCAAACAACTTTGTTCAAGTTTGGGTTCCAATTGGAAAGAAACCTGTTAGTACTGCTATCCCAGATAGTACTGCTAACAAGAATAGTGCTGCTAACTTGATTAGTACTGCTAACCAAGTTAGTACTGCTAACAAGGCTAGTGTTGCTTCTAGTAGTAATGCAGCCAAGCCTATAATCTTGACAAAATACTCCAGTCATGAGATTCCTAAACAACTCAATCAGACCAAACTGACAGATTATATTAATGAGAAAGGTCAACCCAAGACCACCTTGGCTTGGGTTCCATCCAAGACTAACTGATTTATCAAGTGTGCAGGGCAATCAAAAGCTCAAGAGGAAGAGCATTCAGAATGAAAAAAAAAAATGGTTGCTCTTGGCACATAACAAGGAACATGGACTGCCTTCAAATTCTTTAAAAGATTTGATGAAGGACATGTTACTTTTAATCCAGCAGAAGGTTGAAGTTAGAAATACTCCAGAGGGAGTAATGATCATGAAGGATCAAGAAGAAAAGGATCAGGGGATGAACAAAGTAGTAAAAAGTAAGAGAAAAAGGATGGTGTCAAAAAGTGTAAGAGTAGTTAATACTGCTTGTGGTTAATACTGCTTTCAGTTAATACTGCTAGTAGTTAATACTGCCTTCAGTTAATACTGCTAGTAGTTAATACTGCTTTCAGTTAATACTGATAGTAGTTAATACTGCTTTCAGTTAATACTGCTAGTAGTTAATACTGCTTTCAGTTAATACTGCTAGTAGTTAATACTGCTAGTTAGTTAATACTGCTCGCAGTTACTACTGCTAGTAGTTAATACTGCTAGTTAGTTAATACTGCTCGCAGTTAATACTGCTAGTAGTTAATACTGCTAGTTAGTTACTACTGCTCGCAGTTAATACTGCTAGTAGTTAATACTGCTATAGGTTAATACTGCTTCTATTCCGAATACTATAAATACTCTTTGCCCGCCTAAAAGCTTATAACGACTCTTTGCATACTATTCACCTGCGCTCTAAACCCTTTCTCTCTCAAAGTTCAAAGTTTTCAGGCAAGAATCTTCAAGGTCAATGGCATCAATGGCGTTCATTGACGAGCACAATGAAATCGCAATGCTCCAAAAGCCAAAACAAGCAGATGGCTTTCATCAGATAGTCGACTTTCTGAAGACTAGCCACATTGCCCATGCTCTCACTATGTCTCCAACTATCTTTATAGAGCATCAGAGGCAATTCTGGGCACATGCCACCATTGTTAATGAGAATGGTGTGCGAATGATCAAGACGACAGTATGTGGCCATCCATTGACAGTTACTGAAAAGATAGTTCGCATCAGTCTACGTCTAGACGATGCCTCTGGTATAACTTCTATCCCTAATGATGAACTGTTTTCTACTCTGACAAGAATGGGGTATGGAGGCCCATTGGGTATTTTTAAGTTCTCAAAAGCTAAATTTTCACCCCAATGGCGTTTTCTTGTTCATACCTTGATGCACTGCATTTCTAAAAAGACTACTGGATGGAGTGAGTTCAGCAGTACCATTGCTTATGCTTTGGTCTGTTTGGCCACTGCCAGAAGGTACAATTTTTCACAAATGATTTTCAATGATCTTGTCTCAAACATGGGCAACAAAAAGAGCTTTTATATGTATCCCAGGTTTGTTCAAGCAGTTATCAACCATGAATTGACGGATATTCCTCATTCTGATGGAATTTATGTACCAAAACCCCCCAAAGGCAAGGTTTTCTCAAATATGAGAAGATCTGCTGGGGACCCGGAAGGAGTTGACACCCCATTGTTCTCTACAATGATGGTGGTGTCCCAACCCAATGAAGGTATGGCAGCAGGGTCAAGGCCCCCATTAGATCAATCCACTGCTAGCCAAGCCCAACCTTCCCACTCTATATCTATCCCACAGTCCCTACTAAATAAGCCCACTTCTCCAATTACCCAAACTTATCAAAGAAAACAGGTAAAGAAGGCTCCTTCCCTTCTTGTACCATCACCCACTAAGCCTTTAAGCCCTCTAAGGGAGAATTCTCCCCTAGAGAATATACAAAGGGAAACCACAAGGGTGTCTCCCAACCCAAAGGAGGTGCTCTCTGAGGAGGAGGTAGAGCATATGGGTGATGAGGCTGCCACTACTCCTGCTAGCACAGAGGAGGAAAGTGGTAACATCAATAAGACCTCCCCCATGGCAACTTTGAATGAGCAATCATTTGAAGGTCCCTGGTGCCAAGAAACCACAGGGGTGGATAGTGCTTCTGCTAGGCAGAGGACTTCCACTACTAAAAGATCCAATGATCCTTCAATAGGGGGTAACACTCCTGGAGAAGGTGAGGACAGATATAACTATGATGAATTGATGGAGGCAATGGGAAACATCAACATGGATGTACTCAAACAGGGCAAAGCTATAGAAGAGCTTAAACTCATAGTTCTGTCACAACAAGAACAAATCATCAAGTTGAAGCAAATGGTAAGGAAACTGATTCTGCAAAGGAAGAAGAAACAGTTTGTACTCAAAAAGAGGGACAAAGTTCAAGATTCTTTCAACAAGGGGGAGAAGCATGAAGGGGAAACTGTTGAAAAGAAAGCTGAAGTTGAGGGGGAGACAGAGAAAGAGATGGAAACAGAAACTAAAGAAGCAGAAACAGGGCTCTCTGTGGAAGAAATGGAGATAGCAGAGACTTTAGTAAAAGCAAAGAATGACACTCCTAAGGCTACTCAAAAGGCCAAAGGAGTGGTCATCAATGAAGAAGAACCTCAAAAGAAGAAAATGAAGGAGGATATAAAAGGAAAAGGAAAGATGATTGAACCTGAACAACCTTCAAAGAAGAGGAGTCAAATTGAAATGGATGAGGAGATGGCAAAGCAGTCTAAAAGGCCAAGAATGGAAGAAAGAGCAGAAACTAAAGCAGAATCTTCAGTCACACCTTCAGCAGAACCTGTGCAGAACTCAGAACAGTCCAAAGAGCAATCAGATGAGCATGTGGGGCTGTATATGACTATAGTAAAACCTGTACAGGCTGTTCCAATCTCCATGAAGGCTCCAGAGATTATCTTTTGGGACATTCTAAGAGATAATGGAAAGGATTTCTTCAGACTTAAAAGAGTTGGTGGTGCATTTGAAGCATATTCAACCTGGGGGAGAGTAATCAGAGGTTGTTCAAGAGCAGACATAGAGGAAATGTACAAAGTGGGAATGAAACTCTATGAGCCTGTGTTGAAAGGTACTGAAGAAAATCTTCTCAAAGTGGCAATGGAATACTTATGTATGATGTTTGATCCAGAGAAGGTGGTGCATAGAATTAAAGATCTTCATCATGAGTATGTGTTCAAAAAGATTGATCATTGGATACTCTTTGAAAACTGTGGTGTGTACATGATTACAATTGATAAATGTTATCATGAGTACTACCTAGTTGACAAAATATATGATCATAGCAAGCAGAAACTTGAAGGGATGCTGAAAGCTAAGTTAGTATGTACTAAGGATTCAGAAATGGCCAGAATTGTGGTAAGAAGAACTATTAATCAAAGTCTGGGCCTAGATCCAAATTTGGGCAACTAAATGTAAGGTGTTGAAAGCATCTTGAAGAAGATCTGAAGAACTTGACTTCTTTTCCTAAAAGTCAAGTTAGGGGGAGATTGTTGGGAACTGAAGAATTCATCAAGTGTGGTTAATGCTGCTGGTTCAATGTTAATACTGCTAGAAGACATAAAGGTTAATACTGCTGAGTGTTACTACTGCTAGTGTTAATTAATACTGCTAGTCAAAGTTAGTACTGCTTGAACAAAGTTAGTACTGCTTAGCTAGTTAGTACTGCTAGTAGTTAGTACTGCTTAGTAGTTAATGCTGCTAGAAGGAAGTTAATGCTGCTGAAGATTAATACTGCTTATATGATGAAGATTCGTATGAAAGGATATACATGGAAACTTAGAGATATACATGGAAGATATACTGAAGATATTTTATTTATTGTAATTATCTTTGTATTCAGTATATATTGTATAGTTTAGAATAATGAATTTTTTTTTTTTAATTTTCATTCTAGAGAGAAAATCAACCTCAAGGCATAGATCCTAATTCTAGAGAAGTAGAATTCGTATTGGTGAGCCTGTTCATCAATATTGAGGTTGAGTGAGTAATCTTGTAACTTCAAAGCATTAAATACAAGTTTACAGTTTGTTCTTCATATTTTCTGTATTGATTTACTGTTTGATTGAATGTCAAAGTGTTATTCCGCAAACTTCTTTGATATTGTTTCTGAGAATTAATTCTTGTTAAGAATTCGATCCTGACAGAAACCAATAGAGTTTCAGGTAGGAGACAAGGTAATGTTAACAGTCTCGCCCTGGAAAGGAGTAGTCCGCTTTGGAAAGAAAGGGAAATTGAGACCAAGGTTCGTTGGACCATTTACCATCGTGGAACGTATTGGTGAAGTGACTTACAAGCTTGATCTACCAGAGGGCTTGCGTGGGATTCACCCCACCTTTCATGTGTCAAATTTGAAAAAGTGCTTGGCAGAAGCAGATGTAGTGGTTCCATTAGAGGACATTCGAGTGTGTTAGATCACATATCTATTGGATTCAAGATCATCCAATCTGAAGATCCAATCTGAAGCTAATGCCGAAAAGTCGACTCTCGATATTAAGGCTAATGTCATTTGTAATAATATGTCAAAGTATTGTTTTAGTATTTTATAGTTAGTTAGATAATATCTTTTTATTAGATATTATATTCGTTTAACTATAATATCTAGATATTAGTTTTAGTTAGTTTATTACTATATTGGTAGTGTGTTAGGTGAGATATCATGTATCTGATATCTCACATCTAACAACTCTCTCTAAGATTAGAAAACACATAGAACACACAAAAACAGTGTAATACACAGAGAGAAAACACAAGAGCTTCAAACCGAAAACCTTGTAATCATCGATTGTTATTAATCAAACAGGTTGGCAATCATATTGTGTTGATTTATAAGAACTTGATATAGTATTGTGGACCGACAATTGGTATCAGAGCCTGATAATAGATCAAAATCAAGTTTTAAAAACTATCGACTCTGTGTTCTTGTTTTGAAAATCGATTTCGAGATTTTTAGTGTTTTAGGTGTTAAAATCGATCAAGTTGTGATCGATATACATGCTAGATCGAGTTGTAGTGGTTTGATTTCAGTTTAAAGCTTAAATCGAGTTCCATTTTGGTGATTTTGTGGTCTGAAAGTCGTTTGAAAAAGTTACTGTGCCATCAATTTTATCTTCGAAAAAGTGATTTTTATCGAGATCAAGTGGTCACAATCTGTTCTAGAAGTGTTTTTAGTCATATTGGTAGAGTTTGGTACTGCTAATCGACGTAGATATAGGTTTTAGTTGATTTTCGAAGTACAGGACGAACTCGCACAAACACAGGGAAGAACTCACGCAAACTTCACTTTGCGTGACACACTTTGCGCAACCAACATATCACGCAAAGTCTACTTTGCGCAACACTCTACTCATGCAAAGCTCACTTCTCGCAACAACAAGCAAACGAAAACCTCAACTCTCATACCAACATCTCAAGAAAATCTCAGTTTGCGCAACCCTCTTGTCACGCAAACCTCAGTTTGCGTAACCCTCTAGTCACGCAAACCTCAGTTTGCGCAACCCTCTTGTCACGCAAACCTCAGTTTGCTCAACCCTCTCATCACGCAAACCTCAGTTCGCGTGATCTACTCCTCACGAAAAGCACAACTTCACTTTGCGCCTCAAGCTCGTCGCGTAAACCTCAATTTGCGCTACCAACGTCCCGTGCAAACCTTACTTTGTGCTTCCAACGACTCGCGCAAACCTCAGTTCGCACGATCCACTCTTCACGCAAACCTCATTTGCGCCACCTTCTAATAACGCAAAGTTTTCCAGACTTCAATCTTTTTATTCAAAATGACATCTAGAGAAGCCCTTGCAATCGGAACTGACTCCAAGCCACCAGTTCTCTTTAAAGGAGAATACGAACAGTGGATAGATCGGTTCCTGAACTTTGTTGACAGACATGAGTTGGGTGATTTCATCAGGCAATCGATAGAAGAAGGGGTTATGAAACCAATTATGACGACTCGTTTGGTTGGAACTGTGCCAACACAAATTGAACTTAAGTATCATGAGCTCGAAGATGATAACTTAAAAAGAGCAAAAGGTGATAAATTGGCAAAGTCATACATTCTACAAGGAATTCCAAACGAAATCTATGTAAAGATTGACAGCTACAAAGCATCTGGCAAGGAAATGTGGGATCAGCTAGAGAAGATGATGTTGGGTTCAAAGGTTGGGAATCAGCTCAAACTTTCCAACTGCCTAAACAATTATGAAGAATTTAAAGGCAGAAGTGGAGAGTCTCTAGAAGGAACTTATGACAGATTCGTGACCTTGCTAAACGAACTAAGCAAGAACAAGGTCACCAAATCTCAAATCGAGCTGAACGTCAAATTCCTCAGTATTCTACAGCCGGAATGGAAGAGATTTGCCAGACATATGAAGCAGATCAAGGATCTGAATGAGATTCCACTTCATGAGGTGTATGAAACCCTGAAACAAAATGAATAAGAGGTGGATGAAATTCTAGATGAAAAGAGGCATAAAGTAAAGACCGTTGAAGACACAGTTGCTCTGGTTGTTAAGAAGAAGAAGAACAAGAAAATTGTGTATGAATCAGAAGAAAATGAAGTTGATGCCATCTCTGACTCGGATGAAAATGAACAACTGAAGCAAGCAATGCTTCTGCTGTCAAATGATTTTCAGAAAAAGTTCTACACGAAGCCAAGTTCAAACAGTCAGAGGTATTCTTCTGGTCCTAACAACTATTCTCATAAGGAAAGGGTTGAAGGAAGTAGATATGAAGGGAAGATAACAGAAGAGAGGAAACCGGAAGAGAGAAGATACCAGTCTGAAGGGAAGAGAATAGAGGAGAGGAAACCGCAAGAGGGAAAGTTTAAAGCTGAAGGTTCCAGTTATTCAGAACCACAAATGTGCTACAACTGTGGCAAAACAGGTCACTTTGCCAGAGACTGTCACAGACCCAAAGTCAGAAACTCCGATTACTACAAGAACAAGATGCTTCTTGCAAAGCAACAGGAGGCGGGTAAGGCACTGATGGCAGAGGATGAATACTGGCTTGATCATTCAGACGAGGAAGAAGAGGATGAAGAGAGAGATGAAGCAGTCAACATGTGCTTGATGGGAAAGCAGGAATCAAACGCTGAAGCAGATTCAGAAGAGGATGAGAAAGATGAGGTATGTGATTTGTCTTATTCAGATTTCATAAATAAAATGCATGCCATGAATTTAAAACAACAAGAGTTAGAGTCAAAACTTAAGCGAGAAAATGGTGTTATTACTGACAAAAACCAATCGATACAGAAACTTAACGACGAAATTGCTGAGAAGAAAGTATTGGTTGAGGTTTTACATAGAAATAATGACACCAGCGCAAAGGAAAAGACAATAACTCTTAAAGAGAATTCTGAACTCAAGTCTAAACTTGGAAAAAGTGAGCTTGATTTATATGAGCTTACGAAAATGCATTCTTCATGTACTGAAGAAAACAAAACTTTAATTGCAAAATTAAAAAGTTTGGAAGAGAAGTTATACAAATTGGATCAAACTGAACAAAATATTCATCTGAACAAACCCAAAGAGGAAATAAAAAAAATGGGGAATCGGTTATAAGAATCCTCAATGTCTTCAAAAAGGAATATCTGAAGTGTCTGCACTTTATGATCTTCTTTCTTTGAAATTAGCTCGAAGAATCCCTGAGCTTAAAGTTTTATGGACTAAACTATCTGAAAAGGATGAAGCCAACGAAACTGAAAAACGTTTGAAATCATCTAAAGTTCACCTTCCATTTTATTATGCGAAAGTGAATAATAGTTATAATGATAATCCAATATATCAAAAGAAGAAATCTCTTTCAAATGACTTCTTTCAAAGTTATTCTGAAAAAGAAATGGAGGCGAAGCCTATTCAAGGTAAACTATATGTCTCTCCTCTCGTTTTAGAAAGTAAAATTTCTGAACTCGAGAATTCTTTAACAGATGAAAGACTTTTGATGAATATTGAACAAAAAGTTTTTTCAACTGTGTTCAAAAATTCTGTTCTTTCTAAGGCTTCAAACTCTGAGGATATGTTTGGTTCATCATATAAAGGGTTTGATTTTCTGAACTCTGACGGTGGTTTAGATGATTGTTCTAATCAATTTGACTTTAATGCAAAACTTCCTAACCATTCATCTTTTGTTTTCAAATCTTTGGGAAAAACCAGCATGCCTGTTAACAATGCAAAATCAACGAAAGTTGATAACTCAGTCTCTGTGAAAGCTAAAATTGCTAAAGGTAAGATTATATCTAAGCATTCACAGAAACCGAACACTACTGGTAATCCGAAGAAGAAGCATTCGTTTGTTGCTCAACAGTCTAACTCATGAGTTTCACATGTTTTAGATCTGAGCAAGCAAAGGCCAAAAGTTAAATCTCAGTGGAAACCGAAACAGAAGCTTGACAAGACCGTTAAATCATTTTGTAGTGTTAATTGTAGTAAGACTTCACCTAGTAAAGATGTCTTAATTGCTGATGTTGCTATTTTGAACTCAAAACTTGTTGTTTCTCGTAAACAATATACAATGAAGCAATTATTTCAGTTATCTTTATCTGCTAGAAAGTCTTCTATTTATGATAAACATGTTTCTACTTCTTGTCAAGATTCTGAAGATTGGTTTAGCAATTATCATGTGCATTAATCAAATTATAATGCTTCAAATGACTTTCAAATGAAAAGAGGACCCAATTTCAAATGAGTACCAAAATCTTGTGCTAACATAGTAGGACCCAAATTCCAGTGGGTACCTAAGGCTAAATCTGTGTTGCAGGCACACAAAGTTTAAGAGAGCTTATGGATATGACTTCTAGACAAAACAGTCTAGGACTCGTTCCTCAAAGAAACTAGGTTCTTGAATACAACAGTTCAAGACCCGCACTTCAAAGATAAAACAATAGTTTCTGAACACGTCTGTTGAGGAACCTGTAGCAGTTTTGGATCACAAAGTGAATAAGCTAAGGAATAAGGAGATCCGGTTGGTGAAAGTCCAATGGAATTTTCACAAAGAAAAAGAGTCAACGTGGGAACCGGAGGCGGACATGAGATCTCAGTATCCCCATCTGTTCAACGATGGAATTCCGGGGACAGAATTCTCTTGAGGGGGGATATTGTAATATCTGGGTTCGAAAATTTTATTTAATTTTAGAGTTGGGTGAAAAGTTAATCATTACCCAAAGTTCAGGGGGGGTCAAATGAAACTTGGATTATATATATAGTTACAACATTAATAGATATTTATCTCATTCTCATTCCTGATATTTGTGTGAGCGGCTGAAGGAGAACGAGAGCAGGGAGAAAGGGGGGCTAGGTCTCTAAGGATCGATCGGTTCTCTTCAAATCAAGGTATGATTCTAGCCTAATACTCTCATATAAGTGTTATAGTCGGTAAATAATATCGTTGTTGAGCTTTTTAACCGTGTCATTTGGCGATTTGAGGATCTGAGGGTTTTTCTTCGAACTTTTGAGATCGCCTTGGGCGAGTTTTTTTTAATGTCGATCGGACCGGGGAGACCGGTGACCGGTATGTCGACCGGACCTAGGGAGACCGGTGACAGGAGTGTCGACCGGGGTGGTCTTCGACTGGGGTGGTCTCGACCGGGGTGGCCCAGTGTGTCGTTTTATATGTTTTAGTAAGAGAGAGAGAGAGAGAGAGAGAGAGTGTTATTAGCGTTTTTCTTACCGACTTATCGGATATGTCATAGGTAGTGAATCGTTAAAACGCGGACTTTAAGCAAGAAGGATCTGAGGTGAGTCTTTCAAACTAAATCTGTTTACGATTTCGAAAGCTTTTGATACATGTGAGATTTCTGAATTGCTCGCTTTTATAATCAAAAGTTTTGAAGGTCTAAATTAAACGTTGATTTAATTATGTTAGCATGTTCATGCTATGTTTATATAAACTCGCTTTATATATATATTGTTGATAATTAGATGCATGTATACATTTAATTCAGAAGTTGTGACCTAAGTCGGGGAGTGTGGCCCGCCTGATCGTACCGGGGAGTGTGGTCCGTTAATGCCATTCGGTGTGTCCCAAAATATGGCAGTGCGAGTCAGACATGCCGTCTTTGATGGTAGTGTTGGTCAGTGGTGTGAGTTACGCTCGTGAGGCGTAAAGATCTGTTAATGTTTTGCATAGTGTTTGTATTGTTGCATTAGCACTTGGAGGGGACTCACTAGACTATCGGTCTAACCCTCGCCCTTTCAAAACTATAACCCTTTCAGGTTATCGCAAGGTAGCAAGTACCGGTAAGGGTAAGGAGAAGATGTGAGCTATTTCCAGGAGCTAGAAGACTCCTAGTAGTAGTTTCATTTTTGACTCAGTTGTGTAATAGGTTGTCGTGGCAAACCTTATTCTTTTGAATTGTAGGCTTGGGGCCATTTTTGGCTGAAAATGTTATTTTGGTGTAATTAAATTGTGTAGGTTGTTACAATTTATGTGTGAAATCCATCATGATGTGACATAGTAGCTCATTATTCACTAGGTTGAACACTCATATATACACTAATAAACTTACATCGACAAATGATGTTCAAGATAAATTGAATGAGGCTATTCGTTTGCTATGAATTATGTTTACAAAGTACTAGCCATTTACTTTTATGTAATTGTAAAATTAAAGCTACTTTTTGTTGCAGTATATATTATTAAAACTTCCTTTTTGCCGCTTCGATCTTTTGTCTTTATAAAATAAGTATCATGTTAAACATGTATTATTCTTTAAAATCTTTTAATCCTACTAAATCTAATATGTTAATATTGTGTTAGGTTTTCTAGGGACTTATGATACAACTTAAAAGTTTAGAATATATAAGAAGGATGATCTGTATAAATATTAGAACATATTATAATTGTCATTTATTACATGACACACAATTAAAGAGTTTTCTTAAATGAATTAAATGTCATTTATTTCAATTAACAATTGTTTAAATAGTATAAATGTATCATAATATCAAATTTCACAAATACATTAATGTCACTCACTAATCTACATTAAAAATTCTTTGAAATCGAAAAGTCACACCAAAATACATGTAGAAGTATATCGTAATAGGACATTGAGTACATAATGTATACACATGTAATGAGTTTTTCATAAAAAAATTGAATGTCACTTATTCACTTTAACAATAGATTATTCCCTATAGTAAGTCATGTTAATTATCAAGTAATATCTTTTTATATTACTTATAAGTTATAACCTAACTTTCTGTTTACACATTTTTTTTACATATCATTAGTTACCGTGTCATTTACGTCTACATTTGTTTCTTTCTTAATAAATTTTAAAGGTCGTCATTTCTATAAAAAGGAAAAAAAAAGCTTCATGAATATCATCAATCAATACAAACAATATATAAATCACTCACACGCCCATTCTTAATATTACTCATTTTACTTCATCATATAACTTTATTACTTAACAAATCTCTCTCTCTCCTTGTATATATATATATATATATATATTAAAATACCAAGTAATTAGATTTTATTAACTTTTACAAATATATTATTTAAGAATTAAGAACTAACACACATTTATATAGACAACTTCAAAGTCATTAACAAATTACTCGTGCTACCACACAACATGCGATTCCCACACTAGTTAATTATTATATACATGAAAATCTATTCAAATAACAATAAATTTCTAATTAGATAGTTTTTACTGTAATTTAATATCAATACATATTTAATAATTAACATATAATAACAAAATTGAAAATAATAACTGAGATATAAGATTAAATTAATTAAAAATATCTGTTTCAATTTAAGAAAACGTTTATAATTTTATAAAATAGTCATTATCATAATTATATCAATATATAATTTATTAATAAGTAGAATCAACCAAATTATTAACACACAACGTATATTAAAATGACATGGGGTCGAAAATAAGTAAAATACTGAAAACGGTCATTACAGATTATTTTATTTAAATACAAACATATCAATCTCGAATGAAATATTGAGTCCTTAACGAAAGACATAAATGACATATAATAGTAAAAAATAAGTCATTTTGTCAATCGATGCTAGTGAAACCAATAAAAAGAACTCAACAATGATTAAATTTCGACAATGGAACAATAAAATTGATGAGAAACTTTAGGATAAACCCTAAAGAACAAGATGTAATAGGGAACAAACTTGAAAACCTTAAGATGATGATGATGGAATAGATAAACACATTATTCATTGATAAATGAAACACAAATGAAATGACGTGAAAATGAACTTTAAGGGGTTGATTGTTTTAAAAAAAAATATCTTAATGACTCTTAAATCTGAATCGTTCAGACATTTTTACACAACACCTCTTATTAATCATAATGTGGATCCCATATATAGTGCAATCACGATATAATAATCAATCAACAATAAGAATCAATCACAACTGCTAGTCATATGATTAGATTTATCAGTAAAGGGTTTAGGTTTATATAGAGAATATCTGTTACAGCTAAGTAACCTTTCTAACGACCATTAACCTCTTCACCTCAACTAAATTAGGTTTAGCAACCTATTTATACCAAAACCCTTAAACCATAAGGCCCAAGGCCCAATAAACACAACAAGCCCATTTAACAATTAAAGGCTTTTTACAACGCTTTAGATAAACACAATTAAACTCTATAAATGTGTTATACAACTTTCCACGTACTAGTACTTTCAGTCCTAACAATCTCCCCCTAAAGTTGAATAAGACATTTATCATCTTGAAACTTCAGGCCTTGATCTTATTTCCCTCTTAAATCTTTGAAGAACTTTGGTGTTGCATGTCTTCATGTCTTTCCAAACTCCCCCTTGAATAAAGCTATTGGTCTTTATAGTTTCAACTTTGTAACCAGATTCAATGTACAATAGCCTCGGTTGAGCGCACTATTGAGCGACTTTCAACTATAGAAACTCAACACATCGGATCAGCACACAAGAAAGATAATGTGCGAGTTACGTGACATTCCACGGTGCAACATCAGTTTAAAAACAAAGAATCTGTCTTTGAACCGCGAGTTTAATTGACTTTCAGCTTAAGAACTTGTTTCAATCAACTCGTAGGAGGAATCAACTTGTAGTATACACCACTTGATAAGGGATAGAATAAATGCAATCTTTGAATTCTAATGGCTTTTCAACCTCAGATAGTAATATTTTGTTACTCCCCCTCAGATTTTGCTAGCTCCCCTTCAACATAATGATCTGTGTCTTTGAATCGTCTGACATTCTCCCCCTCATGATGATTAGGAGCATCCTGAGCATCATGTATCTTCAAAGACGAACCGGATGAGTAGCAAAAGATCAGATAAAGCGATTCAGTAACCAAGGGTAACAACTAACACAGAAACACAAGAGTAACTGCTATCACAACAATTAAAATAATTGTGTGGCCTATTTTCAGAGTTGGCATCGATGTATCTCTGATAGGACTTCCAGTTATCACTGAAGTAAAATATTAAAAATTACTTCTCAAACTGTTCCGACAATATCACAAAGATATGCAAGGGGAATCACAAAGATTTGTGTGTGTGTGAAAGAAGTATAAATCATATCGATTAGGCTCAAAGATTGATTCAATTTGGGACACAGGTTAGAAATCAATAGACACAGTGAGATGAATATGAAGTTCAGAGACCGGAGCTGATGTCTTCCTTTTTCAATATCTAAGACCTCCGAGTGAGGAATAGATAGATTATGTCTTCCTTTTGAGAGATACTTGAGTGGCTAGGTGGGGTGACACGAGTTATCGACACTGGGTCCATGTCTGTTTCAATATTCATCTCCAAAGAACGAGAATGAATAGATTATGTGGTAACTCGGATAACTGACTCTGTTTGGTAAGGACCAATAATTATTTTAAGTCCTGTCACATCCTCACCATATTATTTTCTTATTTCGAACTCATCTATCAATCTAGACCCCTCACTGATATCTATGAATGGGATGTGTTTCTTGGGTAGGTCCTTCCGGTTCTGGATTGACCATAGAAACATTAAAAGCCCTATAACCCCTTAACTCACCAAGATAAAACATTGAAGTACAATTTTTGATTTGAAGTACAGAAACCTTTTGAGAGGCAGATGTTGAACATTCGCCTTTAAAAAATTTGACCGATGGCTCACCAGTTGAATCCAAAAAATCAACATGACTTGGGAGCTTTGGATCGAAATCAAACTGGTCTAACTTTCTGTCTGAACATACCTCTGAATTCAAGAATGTTGAGAATTCCTTTTCATCATCAGATGTGACATTATTACTTGGGGGAGTCAGGAAACTTGATGAATTTGTTTTTTATAAAGGATCATTTGCGGAAGCATTTTGAAAATCAGAACGACGACCCTTTTTGAAACACTCCAACTAAGGCTCTTTTCCTTTATCAGAAGAATTTGGTGAAGAATCACCCAGAAAATCTTTACAGGAAAAGGTATCTGAGGGTAGAGAAGAATGTTCTCATAGATTAATTTTCTCCCCTTGGAGTGAGTCAAACTTAGCTTGAAGCTCAACTTTGTGAAGTTGTTCTTTCAGCAGATCTGCTGCCAAGGCAGACAGTTGAGAAGTGAGTTTGTTTACCTCTGTCAGAAAGTATTCTTTACCCTCCCTAGATCCATATTCCTTTTGAATGGAATTGACGCACTCAAGTTTGGATAACAACTCCTGTTTTTCCTTTTGGAAGTTGATTCTTTCCTGTTCAAATGACTCTTCTAGCTGAACAACTTTCTTTTTCTAAAATCAGAGGTGGAACATAGATTTTAAGGTCCATCGATTCCTCCTCAACCGGTTTTGAATCAAGTTCAAATTGAGAATAGCTTCGAAAATAGTCATTTGGTAGATAAGTGGGTTTATCGGTGTCATATGACACATTCAATGAGCCATACACAAAAGGAAGTTGCATCGTGACAATATTCTTCCTTCTCAAAGTTTCTAGTTCCGGATCCTCATTATCAAGTGACTTGGTCCATCAGATTTTGTACTCTGGATAAGTTTTGTCCAATCCCAAAAATTCAAAAGCATATAAAGTGAGTACTTTGGACAAGACTCTTTTCAAATAATGAGGGTTGTCATATCCGATTCCCCATTCAGGATTGGAGTCCTTGAACTCTTTAGGTGTGTTCATATGGAACGTTTGATTAGTTTGACCACATTTGTAAAGCTCAAGTTAAAACTGTAAGGACTAAAAGTGACAAAAATTAAACTTAAAACTAGAAGGACAAAAAATGACATAAAATGAAATCTCTAACTAGAGGGACTAAAAGTGTAAAATTTAAAACTTCTAACGGACTTAACTAGACTCTAACTGAAAAAGGACTAAAAATGAAATAAAACCAACCAAACTAACAAACTAACTGGTCTAACGAAAACTTAATGGAAAACTTAACGTAAAGAAATTAACCGTCACTTAACGGAAACTTAACGAAATTACTATTCATCATCTCCTTCGTTGAGTCAACCTACAAAGCTTCGAAACGGTTAGAAATATTCAACGTAAAACGATAGTTAGAGTTCCCTGATCACTCCTTACCAGATTAAATCTCAAACGGTCAACCCACGATCACAAACGAACCAACCAAAAGCTTTTTGAAAAACGATCGAAACCTTAAAAACTCAGTATAGGTTAAAACTTTTCGACCAAAAATGATCGTTTATGTTCCTGTAAGCTCCCTCAACTGATTAGAACTCGAAACAATCTCTCAAACTCTCGAACGAAGCAACCGAAAATTTTTCGGAAACCGAACAAAAACTTAAAAATTCAACATAGGTTGAAATTTTTCGATAAAAAATGTTCGTTTAAGCTTCGTAAACAACCCTTAACAGTTTAAAACTCAATTAACCAACCCACGATCAAAACCGAATCAACCGAAAAACTTTTTCGAAATAAAAAACGATTGAAAACTTTTAAACTTTTGTGATGACCGAATCAACCGAATCTCAAGGTCCCGGGAGTGATTATCAACGTGCCAACTGCCAAGGACCCGGTCACAATGTGGAACCGGAAGAGGCAGGCTAGACACCGAGAGTGGTTGGGAGGGGCCGGGAGACCGAGGGACCGGGACAGGTAACCCTGGAAGATATCGGGAGTTTGTGAAAGTCTAGGGGAATCGAGGCGTTGTATCAAGAAAAAGAAAAAAAAACTCTGTCTATGTTATCCCAATCGCCGCCGGTCATAAATCAAATCAATAGCCGTCGTTCTCAATGTTTAGAACCACAACCGCCATATATAACTTTACCTTTGGAAATATTTGCACCCTTCTATCACTATTCACAAACAACATCCAATCACAATTTCATATTGAAATCACAGCCTCCGACAAAACAAAAAAAAACTTTACTTCACCACCGATCCACTAACAAAACAACCAATTATATTTGAAATCAGACATATGAATCACATCTATTTCACAGTGTCGAACAAAATATCTCCATCGATTTCTTTTAAAAAATATTCAAAAACTTGATCGAACTTCTCCAAATATAAAACCAAGAATTTAAGCCCAAAACCCAACACGAATTTAACACATTAATAACCAAATTTTAAACTAAAAACTTTAATTTTGGACTCAAAAGCGACCGTATAATCCCAAAGTCGAAAAATGGAAAAAACGATAGAAAAGGGTTTAGACAAACCTTTTGATCGTATCGAATAAAAATTAATTCGATCCTGCTCTGATACCAATTGTAGATCCCAGATATAGTGCAATCACAATATAATAATCAATTAACAATAAGAATCAATCACAACTGCTGGTCATATGATTAGATTTATCAGTAAAGGGTTTAGGTTTATAGAGAGAATATCTTATACGGCTAAGTAAACCTTTCTAATGACCATTAACCTCTTCACCTCAACTAAATTAGGTTTAGCAACCTATTTATACCAAAAACTTAAACCCTAAGGCCTAAGGCCCAATAAACGCAACAAGTCCATTTAACAATTAAAGACTTTTTACAACGCTTTAGATAAACACAATTAAACTCTATAAATGCGTTATAAACTTTCCACGCACTAGGACTTTCAGTCTTAACACATAACTAAAAAAAGACTTCCGATTTTAGGCCTCTTAAAAAACAAACGACACCTAAGTATCTTTAAAAATATTAATAACTTTTCATTTCTAAGAAAATAGAAAAAAACATTTATAATTTGATGAATACATAATTATATAAATCTATTATATTTAATAGATTTTGTAGCGAATATTAAATATTGAACAAATTAGGTATATCTTTTTAAACATATGTCAATATCATCCAAAATCTTGATATTGTTGAAGGATTATGTTCCATCATCAAAAGGAAGTGATTGACAAAATATTTTCTTAGTATTAGATTACCATAATGAATGTTTCCTTTTATTTGTAAACTCCTCCCAATTTAAAGGGCTTATGATTAATGAGAATTACAGAATTATTCTCTCTGTCTTATTGTTATTCTCTCTATATTGATTGTTGTGTAACACGTTATCAACACGTACGCTCAGTCAATTCATTCTATAATGATTATAGATCTTGATTCCTTGTTTTAGAAAACAATACATTATCCCTTATATACGTAAATGGTTGAAATAACCCATCCGTGATTCAATGTCCTAAACTCAAAAGAACTTGAGTACAAATATGAATATCCAATGTAAAAACTACTTTCATCGAAAAGGTACAAGAATATATACCTAAAGTCCATCATCTCCCTATTGACCCTAAAACCAACCTTCTAATAAGGTACAAACATCATGTTTAGAGACGACATATAAATCCTAATTTTCATAGGAATACCTTTACTAGAAACCCCCAAAGAACTGTAGGATGCCCCGAAAGGGAGAATCGAGAGTACTCATGAATATGTACTTCCGGAACTAATCATACAGTGGAATGAAACTCACTTACTCATTACAAAAAGGTAACTGATCTCAACAAATAAATGTTATATCCAAAATGCGTCTCAATCTCTGTGGCAAGGAATACACAGAAGATGACATGATTTATAACATTATTTTCACCTTTGATCCACTTAATCATCACCAAAACCGTGTCACACTCCCCTTTGTAAGTAGGAGGTTTGCATGCTGCAAACTCCTTGTTGCTACACCCTTTCACAGTGATTTTGGTTGCCGTCAAGGTCACAAATGGAGAATGACCCCCCACTTCAGTTACTGGTGGAATTGACAGTTCTGTAACTTCTTTGCTCTCACTCTTGTCTCTGCTTCCCGAGGCCGTCTTCTCCTGATGAGCCAGTAACTCTTGCAGAGTCTCTTGAAGTTCCCCATTTTCGCAGCAAAAGTTTCCTGAGTCACAAATGCCTGATTTCGGCCCCGACCACGAGCCCTTGCAGCTCCCCGCCCCCTTGCAGTTGTCGAGCTTTCCTGGTGCGAGGTTTCTGTAACACCATAAAAATTAGAGTAAATTAAACTTCGAAAATTTGGCAATATGACGTTTGTATTTGGCATAAACCACCCAAGAAGGGCAAATGTTAAGGCATTTACAAAAAAACTGCGAACGGATATATAAATCGACAACAAACTAATCTAAACATATACTATCTAGATTACATTGGTTGTCAACCCAAAATACCAAAAGAAGGTAACTATACAAATGCCCAACGCCATAAACTAATCATCTCAAAAATGCCTCGAGTCCATGCTCGTCACTCACACCCTTGGCAACCCACCGCTAAGGGAGATGAATTAAAGAAATGTCTGTGTCAGAAATTTCAATATTAAAGAATTGTTCGAGATCAAAGGTTAATTGTGAAAGAAGAATGCAAAGTTGAAGATTTCTGAAGATGTGCTGAGACTTTTCAGAAATTTTCTTTGATGGTTATTTTGCTAAAGCAATCCGAGCTTAATCTGAAGATAACTTTTTCCGAAGTCTGAAAGAGTTTTGTGATAGTTTTGGGGAGATTGTTAAACAACATTTCTACCATATTTGGGGGAGATTGTTAATATTATTTTCAGAGACAGACTTGGGAAGAATACAATCAAAGAAAGGAGACTTTACAATGTTTGTGTCTAAAGAAGAAAATTTGTTGCAAAGGAGGAGATTGTATTTTTTGAGCTTAAAGAGAAGATTCAATTGCTAAAATTTTCAAACATGATCTTGAATCCAAAGGGGGAGATTGTTAGAGCATAAATATGTTGGATACAAGATCATAGAAGACTGAAGACTGAAGGTCAAACTTAAAGTCAACTTTCAGCATCAAAGTCAAAGTCTTGTGTAATAAATGTCAAAGTCAAAGTTGTATTTTACTTTCTTTTAGTGTTATGCGTGTTTTATTGTATGAGTGTTTAGTGTCATGAGAGTTTGTGGCTTGTGTATAAATAGGTATATGGTACCTTGTTGTGTGTCTAATTTTGAGAGAGTATCAGATTCATTGTTGAGCGTGTTTTTGAGTTAGAGAGAGAAATATTGTACATTGAAACTGAGATCAATAAAAACAGTTTGAATTTGGAAATTAAATGTTAGCATCTTGATTTATACACATTGTGGGACACACAATTGGTATCAGAGCAGACTAATTTAGAACGATTGGATCAAATTTGAAGATTTTCGGATCGTATTTTGACGAACTCGCAAAAATGGACCGTGACATTTGATTTTGTCGATTTATTGTTGTTTTGGGTATAAATTTGCTTGTAATAGGATCGATTTGATGCATAGAACAAGTTTATTTTGGATCATTTAGTCTAATTCACAAAGAATTAGATTGAATTTTGAAATTTCTTGGATTTTTGTTTGAAGTATCAGTTCGCACTGTAGAAGAGTCAAAATGTATCGATTTGTGTTTTTGATTGTAATAGTTTGCTAGTATTGTGTTCGAAATCTGTTCATAGTCATTTCTGCAAATTTTCGAACCAATTGGTAAAGGATTAGATCGATTGCAGAGCAAAGATTGAGTTTTTGGAACTACAAGTCAAGAACTCGCTAGATCCAAAGAACTCGCTAAGGAAGAACTCGCAAGCCTCAAAGAACTTGCAGAAGACTATTTGTGGATCTGAAGGGAAGAACTCGCAAACCGAGACGTGCAAGAAGTTGAAACTCGCACGACCCTAGTGTAGATCAAGATGACTTCCAAGGATGCTCTTTCTATCGGAACGGATGTAAAGCCTCCTGTTCTATTCAAAGGTGAATACGAACAGTGGAAGGATCGGTTCCTCGACTTTGTCGACCGTCACTCAAATGGGGAAAATATTCTGCTATCAATTACAGAAGGTCCCATGGTACCACCCACTGTCCAAATACCTGATGATGAATCTTCTGACAGTGAGGATGGTGACGAGGATAGAGTACAGAAGATGAAAACTGTTCCAAAGGACTTTGCTCAATATTCTGAGGAGCCGAAATGTTGTTTCAAAGCCGACAAACAAGCAAGATCTCTTCTACTCCAGAGTATCCCGAATGAGATTTATATCAAGATAGACAGCTACAAGGCGAATGCAAAGAAGATGTGGGATCAACTACAGAAAATGATGATGGGCTTTAAGGTAGGAAACCAGATAAAAGTGGCCAACTGTATAAACAGTTATGAAGAGTTTACGGCTAAAGACAGTGAGAGCCTGGAGGAAACTTATGAGAGGTTTGTGCTTCTTCTGAATGAACTCTTAAAGAACAAAGTGAAGAAGAAGCAGATAGAAAACAACGTCAAGTTCCTAAGCATCCTGCAACCGGAATGGAAAAAGCACACTCGCAGGATGAAACAAATGAAGGACTTGAGCGACATACCTCTTCATGAAGTCTACGAGACTTTACGTCAGAATGAGGAAGAGGTGGAAGAGAAAAGAGCTGAAAAGAAGAAAGCTAGGAAAGTTTCTGATCCAATAGCCTTGGTAGCTGGAGAGAAGAAGAAAGAGAAGAAAAAGAAGAAGAAAGTTATTATTCCTAGTTTTGATTCAGATTCAGATTTAGATAGTGATGATGGAGAAAACCTCAAGCAAGCTATGATTCTACTGACTCGAGCATTCCAGAAGAAATTCTACAAGAAACCGGGTTCAAACACAGAGGTATTCTTCGTCAGGTTCAAAGAATCATGAACATCGGGAAAGGGTTGAAGGAAAAAGATATGAGGAGAACCGGTATGTGGATTGGAAGCCGGATGAGAAGAAAAAGTTTGTGAATGACTATGATAGTGCCGAAAATAAAATAGACTACCTTGTCAAATGCTACAATTGTGGAAAGGTCGGTCACTATGCTAAAGACTGTCGGAAGCCAAAGGTCAAAAACTCGGAATATTACAAGAACAAGATGTTATTGGCTAAGCAACAAGAAGCTGGCAAGGCATTGATGGCTGAAGACGAGTATTGGCTAGATCATTCAGATGAAGAGGAGAAAGAAGAATCAGCTCACATGTGTTTGATGGGTGACACAGTGAAGTATGATGATTCGGATGAAGAAACAGCTGATGAGGTACTTAATCTTTCTAAATCTGATTTTATGGTTAAAATGGAAGCTATGATGGTCGAACTTCAAGATCTTCAAAAGAAACTGAAAAAGGAAAAGAGTAGAGTTGAAAAGAAAAATCAAAAGATCTTTGATCTTAACAAACAAGTTGTTGGGAACAAAGATTTGATTGATTTTCTACGCAAATATGTTTCTGTTTTTAAACAGGAAAAAGATTGTTTTGAAAATAAGATTTCTGATTTTGAATCTAAATTGTCTAAGTCTGTTTCCTCAAAGCAAGAATGTGTTTTAAACGCTTATAAATTGCAGGTTGAAAACAAGAGCTTAGCAAAGAAGGTAAATGGTTTGGAAGCTAAACTTTATACACGAGGTCAAACAGATCAAACTATTTTTCTTAAAACCCCGAATGAGGAAGCTGATGTTAGAGAGAAGTGGGGTATCGATTACGAAAACCCACACTATCTAAAGAAAGCTATCAGAAAACAACCAACTTTGTATAATTTTGATTATCTTTTTGTGGCTGGAAAATATCCTCATTTGAAACCCAAATTTGTTACCAAATCACCTGAAGAAGTAGAGGCTAAAGAGGATGAGAAAAGAAAGAACTTAAAGAAAATGCAACTACCATTCTGCTATCAAAAGCTGAATGATAGTTATATTTCAGATCAGCCAAAATGTCTTTCAAATGATTATTTTGAAAGTTATTCGACAAAAGAGTTGAAGGCCAAACCTGTAGAAGCTAAAATTTATGTTCCTCCACTCATTTTAGAAAGAAAAATAATCGAGCTTGAAAATATTTTATCTGATGAAAGATTATTAGCTGACATTGAAAAAGTTGTATTTTCAACTATTCTAAAGCACACCATTTTAAAAATTGAATCTAAAGAGTGTTCTACATCTTCTAAAGCACCTCATACTTCTGAATCTGATTTTGATGACTTATTTGAGTCCGCAAATGATTTTTTAAATTCTGATGAAGGGTGTGTGAATGAGATTGATATGTTTGATTTTAATGCTACACTTCTAGATCATTCTACTTTTGTTATTAATGGTCAAGTTTTATCTAGTGTACATGAAGTTGGTGAATCATCAACTAAAGTTGATGGAACAATTTATGTGAATGCTGATTATTATGCTAAAGGTAAGAAGCAAAAGAAAAAGCACTCACAGAAACAGACTAACACTGCAAGCTTTCAAAAAGACAATCTCAGAAATCTCATTTTTCTAACAGATCTAAATCTTGTGTTTCAGTGAAAAGTAAAAGATCTGAAGATCGAAAGGAATGGCGACCAAAAAGGAAGATTGATGAGAGTTCTGAATCATTTCCTGATATAGATTGAAATGGATCTGCTAGTAGTAATGCTGATGTAATTGGTACTGTTGCTTGCAATAAACAAAACCTTGTAATTCCTTACAAGCGATATTCAATAAAGCAATTATTCCAATTATCCCGGTTTGCTACTAATTCATCTAATTATAGACGGAATGATTTTGTCTCTCACCGATATTCAAATGATTGGTTTGGAGATTATCATGTTTGTTCGTATAAGTCTTTCTCATCAAATGTTTTTCAAAAGTTAAGAGGATCCATATATAAATTGATACCAAAATCTTGTGCTAAACTGAAAGGACCCGTGTTTAAATGGGTACCTAAATCTGTTATTCCCTAATTTCTCTTATACAGACCCGTCATATGTGGTACTTGGATAGCGGGTGTTCCAAGCATTTGACCGGGTAGAAAGCTTTATTGTCTAATTATATAGAGAAATTTTATGGAAATGTAAGATTCGGCAATGACCAATTTTCACCGATTTTGGGATATGGTGACGTGGTTCAAGAGAATGTAATGATAACGAAGCTGAGTTATATAGAAGGATTAGGGCATAACCTATTCAGTATTGGCCAGTTTTGTGACAAAGGGTTAGAGGTGAATTTTAAAGCCAAAAGTTGCTCAGTACGAACTGAAGATGGTAAGGAACTGTTGGTCGGAACATGAAAGTACAACCTCTACATGATCAATCTTTCAAAGGTCCAGACTAACAATCAGGTTTGCTTACTGACAAAAGCCTCGATGCAACAAAGTTGGCTTTGGCACCGAAGGCTGTCGCACCTGAATTTTCGTTATATAAACAAATTGGTCAAAGGCAGATTAGAGAAAGGTCTTCCTGAGCTGAGATATGAGAAAGAACATCTATGTGAAACATGTGAAAAGGGTAAGATGAAGAGGGCAACTCACAAGCCGAAACCCGAACCGAGTACAAGTTCTCCGCTTGAACTTTTGCATATGGATCTTTGTGGTCCTATGCGTACTCAAAGCATAGGAGGAAAGAAATATGTATTGGTAATTTTTTTTTGGAAGGCATAGCGGCATCGAACCAACGAACGACTACCACGAACACATGCACACACGCACGCACACCTCCCTGGCGATATCCGGCATCCATGGGCAGCCCACTAATCCGCCGCTGTCCCGTCCCAGCTTACGCTGAACCTAGAGCCCAACCACAGTCTAAGACTGAGCTGGGGGGGGGGGCAGCCCAGTCAACGACTAGACCGGCCCAAGGACTAGGTACTCCTCATGCCGTCAAATTGACTCCCCTTGGATTCGAACCCGGGTAGATTGGTAATTGCGGATGATTATTCGCGTTACACATGGGTAAAGTTTCTAAGGACAAAAGATGAGACACCCGAAGTAGTCATCAACTTTCTGAAGACTACCCAGGTAAACTTGCAGAAGACAGTTAAGCTTCTAAGGACAGATAACGACATATAGTTTAAAAACAAGACCGTTGAAGATTATCTCGAATCTGTCGGGATAACGCATCAATTCTGCTGCTCGGACTCCAGAACAGAATGTAGTAGTAGAAAGGCGCAATCGAATGCTAGTCGAGGCTACTCGGACTATGCTCAGCCAGTCAGATCTACCTCTATTTCTGTGGGAAGAAGTTGTCTCTACTGCATGTTATACACATAATCGATCAATTATTCACAGACGGTTTGGAAAAACTCTTTATGCATTGATTAATAATCGTACACCTAATATCAAATATTTTCATGTCTTTGGATGTAGGTGTTTTGTGCTTAATGACAAAGAGAACTTGAATAAGTTCGGACCAAAGGCTGAAGAAGGAATCTTCATTGGCTACTCCCAGACATTTGCATTGGATATACATGAAGAGCTCAAAGATTGTTATTGAAAGCGTCAACGTAACATTCGATGAGGAGATGGATTCTAAACAAATTAGTTCAGAACCCGTTCTAACCGGAATCTTAGCTTCTGGACATATTAGTTCAGAACCTTTGTCTACAGAGAATAATTCGGATAAAGCTTCTACATCTACATCGCATTTATCTGAATTAGATTTGTTGTTTGAATTTATCTATGATGAGTTTATAGGATCTAAACTTCCTAAATCTGTTGTGGTTGACAGGTCTGAAGATTCCACGACTAATCATCCAACCACTTCGGATGTATTACCAGTTCCCTCAGTTCAGAAAGAAACTCAAATTCAAACACCTACTCCTACAGTTGAAGTTGTACCTGATCATGTTGACCCATAAGTTCCTAATTCAGTTGGAAGCACTGAGAATGATAATCAACAGACTAAACAAGCTATTCCAACTGAAACTTTTGAACAAGAAACTTCAACTACACCCTCAACAACTGTTGAACATCAAGCAGAAGATAGTGGATACTTTGATGAGTTTTATGATCAATCTACCTCGACTCCACTCCCTCACGAGCATAAGTGGACCAAAGAGCACCCGTTAAGCCAAATAATTGGAAATCCAAATTTACCGGTGCAAACTAGGTCTGCAACAATGAACATGTGTATGCATGATTCCTTCCTAAGTAAGATAGAGCTAACTCGAGTATTAGAGGCTCTCGTAGACTCAGATTGGGTGTCTGCTATGTAAGAAGAGTTAAACCAGTTCGAAGCCCTAAAGGTCTGGAGACTAGTGCCAAAACTGGAAGGAAAGACCATTATAGACACTAAATGGGTATTCAAGAATAAAAAGGACGAAGATGGTATTGTTATAAGAAACAAAGCACGACTTGTTTCCAAGGGATATAGGCAAGAGGAAGGCATCGATTATGATGAGACTTATGCTCCAGTAGCACGTATAGAGGCAATCCGCATGTTTCTAGCCTAGGTTGCTCACAAAAACTTTACAGTCTATCAAATGGACGTGAAGATTGCCTTTCTGAACGACATTCTTAAGGAGGAAGTCTACGTATCTCAACCATAAGGGTTTATAAATCCAGATAATCCAAATCATGTCTACATCTTGGATAAAACTCTTTATGGTCTGAAACAAGCACCTCGTGCCTGGTATGATGTTTTATCTCAATTCTTGGTCAAGTCAGGTTTTTCAAAAGGTAAAGTTGATACCACTTTGTTTATTAAAAAGGAAAAAGCCGATATTATTCTTATTCAGATATATGTGGATGATATTATATTTGGCTCAACTAATCCTAAATACTGTAAGAATTTTTCAAACCTTATGGTGTCTAGATTTCAAATGAGTATGATGGAAGAGATGAATTTCTTTCTCGGATTACAAGTAAAACCATTTTCAACGGGGATTTTCATTAATCAATCTAAGTACATTTTTGATATTCTTCGGAAATTCAAAATGGAAAATTGCAAATCTATTGGAACCCCAATGGCACCAGGTACTAAGATTGGCACTGATCCTTCGGGAAAAGTTGTTGATGTTAGGACTTATAGAGGAATGATAGGTTCTTTAATGTATCTTACTTCAAGTAGGCCAAATATAATGTTTTCAACATGTTTGTGTGCAAGATATCAGGCTGATCCTAAAGAATCCCATTTATCTGCTGTAAAACGAATTTTTAGATATATGAAGGGGACTGCAGATCTTGGTTTGTGGTATCCTAAGGATACAAGCTTTGAAATGGCTGCTTATTCAGATGCAGATCATGATAGATGTATGTTAGACAGGAAGAGAACATCAGGTCATATTCAATGTCTTGGAGACAAGCTCGTAAGTTGGGCGTCAAAGAAACAACTTTGTGTTTCCACCACGACTACTGAAGCAGAGTATGTAGTTGCTGCCAATTGTTGCTCTCAGGTCTTGTGGATGAGGACACAACTTCGAGACTATGGGTTCAAGTTTGACAAAATACTGATCTATTGTGACTCGAAGATCGCTCTCGCAATATCAACTAATCCTGTGCAGCATACTAAATCAAAACACATTGATGTCAGGTATGATTTTATCAAAGATAATGTAGAAAATGGTACAATAGAACTTTACTTTGTAAAAACTGATTATCAACATGCAAATTTGTTTACCAAACCTTTAGATGAAAATAGATTCAATTTTCTTGTATCTAAGCTTGGTATGCTAAATCTCAAGACCTAATCAATGATTACCTATTAAAGTTTATTTTATTGTAATTTTTCATCATTTCTCTATCGTTAATTCTGAAAGGATATCTGCACTTTATCATGTTGTTCATGATCTCAGGGGGAGTGAGACAAGACTTTAAGATGATCAACATTATTTTGAGGGGGAGTTTATAGAATTTTTACATTTCCTTAACTGCCAATTTTTTTTTGTGATGCATGAATTTAGGGGGAGTCTATGAGTATAACAAAAGGAGTAAGGATATGATTTCTGATTACTTTAGATCAGAACTCGTTCACTCAATGTTGTACTGCTTTATGTTGTTTACTTTTCAATAAATTTGTGAATAAAGTTGCTTTGACATGACTTTGAGACTTTTGTAGAATGAGAGAAGCTATCAAGATCATATCATTATGACTTTAAGCTTGACTTCATGAGATTTTAGACTGAACGACAAAGGTTAAATTTCTTATCTTAATCTCATATATGGTTGAAAGAAGGACGACTTTCCATCATAGAAAACATATTCTTAAATGTTCAAACCACTTCCCGATTCTTAAATAGCTTTCATGAATTGGAAGTGTGATTTTTAAATGTTTTCTTGTTATTTGTGCTTTAAATGTTTATAAACCGTGTGTTTCCAAAGATTAATAGTTGCGTATTATCTTTTATTTTTGTTGATTTCGTTCTTACCATGTCTCTAAATTGAAACATATTTTCGATGGTAAGACACCCCGATTGATTTCCAAAGCATTTTGAGCGTTAATTCATTTCTAAATGTTTCATTCAAGAATGTCTATATTTTTGTGTCATATAGAAAATATCCATTATTTCTTTCTGATCATTTTCATACAATGTCAGATTTTTTCAAACAAATCTCTTGCATTCATGTCTATTCATTCAATTTACTTGTTTGAAATATCTTCAATGTTTAATATGCTCATATCTTCATGATTATATTATGAGCATACAAACATCTGACTTGTATTTGAGCTTTAACTATTCAAGTTAAACCATTTTGAGCGACATATGCTTCATAGGAAAATATGGGTTCTTTGTGATAGGACTTAAATGAACTTCTATGGATTCACGTTAACCAGTTTTTCCTACCCAAGAAGTTAATCTATAGTGATTAAGTGTGAGGAGTCGAAAAGAAATGAGTGTGTGTTGTGCGTTGAGATAAAATGAAAAGAGAGTTTGGTTAGATGTGAGCTCAATGATTTAAAAGAAAGAGGGTAAGAGATCAGAGTAAAAGAATATCAAACTCTGCACCAACTACTTTCTGAGCTGGGCAGCCACATTACTAGCGTTTCACAATTCTTCGTGAACATTATTGAAATAGGCAATTAGCCCATGCCAACTTTGATAAAAAAAAACCCCACTAGCCACTCATTTTCTTCTCAAAAAGAAAATGTTTCATATTTTTCTGTGGACGCAGCACATACTCTATCTGATTTTGATTTGGAAAATCTAGATATTGAAAAAGAAGGAAGTCTGCCCCACCTTCGCACTTCAATCATGCACATTGAGTCTGTGTTTATCTACTGTTGTCTCAGTGGTTTACACAATGTTGAGCCTTTTATAAAAACAATCATCATATGCTTAATTCTTTCTACACTTGCACGAACACACAAGGAATTTTTTTTCTTGTCCTAACATTCATAGAAATTTCCTTTGTGGTGTTTCGATGATTGGATGGAAGCTGTGACAACTGTCAAATTCTGATTAATGAGGTCAGCACCCTCAGAATAATTTATAAGTTTTGTCACTTTTTAAATTTTATTAAAAGCCTTTAAGATAAAAAGTTTCCCCGAAAAATTTAGAAGTTGCGTTAAAGACCCGGAACAGTTCCGCATCTGACCGTCACTGTCCAGAAATGCCAAATAAGTGAATAAAAGTCCAAAATTCTTAAATTATAAAAATCAGAATTTTAATTTCTCTTGCATTGCAAAATTTTCAAATTTGTCATTTATTTAGCAAAAATTGAGAATCGGGTATTTCGGTTCTCAAATATATCTAATATTTATAAATTAGTCTAGTAATTTAATTAATAATATTAAATTAAAATTTTTGGTGAGTCACTTAGGACACTTGTCCTAAACCTACAACACTTTGATCAATATTAAAAACAAATTAAAACCAATTATCACTCTCATTTCTCAAAGTTAACTCTTCACCTCCTCTCTCCCTCTCCTCTCTCTCTCTTTCGGCCGAAACTCCACCACCACCACCATTTCTATTTCTTTTTCTTCATCTTTTCCTTTCATTGCTAAGAATCAAAGATCCAAACAAGAATCCTTCACCATTTTGAAGTTGGAATCCAAGTCTTCATCCCCTTTGTTAAAGGTAATCACTTAACCCTTCCATTTTTCCATGTTTATAATCAAAAGTGGTATGTTTCATATCTTTTATGTAAATGTTGTACAATCCAAGTTTTGGAAGTGAAATGGGATGCATTAGTATCTACATATTTGCTAATGAACCATTTAATGATCTTCCAATAAAACTAGGGTTTCCATGTGTGTTATTTTGAAATTTTGTCAAGAGATGATAAACTTTATGAAATGTGGTTTTTGGTCCACAAAATTTTAATAATGTTGGATTGAAATTTATGCATTTGTATCAATTTTGTGTATAAATAAACTCTTAGGATGAGATTGTTCAATCTCATATGATTAAAGAGTTCTAAATAGTGTTAAACCACTAATCTAGTGTTTATGTTGTCTTGCTTGTGGTTGAAATTTTGTTAATAAGATGGATTACCTTTGATATTTATATAATATGAGTTTTTGACTCTTGATACAATGAAGTGTTAGTATAAAAAGGTTCTTATGAAGGAATTTCCCAAGTTCCACATGATTAAGAACTTAGCAATAGTGTTAATGTCATTTTATTTGGTGTTATGTTCATGCATGTATTTGGATGAGCATTTTGATTGCAATGAATCCATGATGCATAAGTTAGTTTATTATGTAATGAGGAGTGAAGACATGGTTTATAATCAAAAACCATGTCTAATGATCATTATTTGTGGTTTAAAATAGTATTTACATCATTTTAGAATCTGTCCAGAAAATGGACTTCACTTCTAGCTTGCACAACTCACAAACCACATGTCCAAACTTGGGGTTTTTGCTTCTAAACTTTAATTTAGAGTGTTAGCTTTCTAAAAAGTCCAAAAACATTGAATTTGGAGTTGATTTGGGCACTTTAATGGATTTTACAAGAAAATGGTGCAATCTGTCCAGTAAAGACAGATTCATACACCTATCTTGTAGAGACCATAACTCCCTTATTACTCATCCAAATTAAGTGAATCTTTTTCCAAATGTTAGGATTTTGAGTTAGGTTTGCATCCATATATGGATCACTAGCTAATTCCAAGAATTGATACCTCAAAAGCCTGTTACAAGTGAGGTATGTCACTGATCCGAAAATCAGTGACACTTTATTCTACCAAAATTATTTGATGTACCAAAAGTTATTCAAAAATTATGAAAAAGTGCAGATTCAATCTAAACATATTATAGTTTCATCACAAAATTTGTGAGTAAATAATTCTCTTGAGAAGTTAAGTTTCCGTGTTGAAATTACCGGATAACTTTTCTGGACAGCATGTGCTGAATCCAGAAAAGTTGTTTTATCAAGTTTAAGTAATGTCTTATTATATTATGGAACTTTGTTTAGACAAAATAATTATGGACTAAGAAACTTATTTGATGGCATTTCATGGGACAATTGGACATATTGGTTGGACATCGGAATAGGGTATTAATGTGTTTCTTATGGCAACTCTTATATAGGGAAAGTTAAGGCGTGACAAAATTCTTTAAGTTTAAAGTAAAGCTTCACTCGTTGCTTGCATCAAGGTGAGTATTCACAGCCCCACTTTTATCGTTTTAATTGATTTTGGGGTGGAAAGCATGTTTAAATTGCGTATTTAAAGATTCATGGGAATTGTTTGAAAGTATTGCGAATTGGCAATTTATAAGGCTTTGTTAAAAGCAGTTGGAACTATAAGCTATATGATAAGTATGCAATTGATGTGTTGAGTTTTTAATGTTAAGACCCCGTGACACTACTATTAACTCGAAGAAAATCAGGCCTATAGTATTAGTGGATAGCGCTATTTGGTGTGACAAGCCCACCTTAATGCTGACGAGCAGGGGTGCACTATACTAGATAAGATGACTAAACATGTGGCATGAACCACCGCTGAGTTAGTTCATTGGGGGCGTTGAAATTGGTCAGGGATGGCTTAGTAGTGGCTCAACGTAATATTGTCTTTGCATACACTTATCATAAAGAAATTAAGTTGTGGTGCTCATGAATCAAAGAATTGAAGTTGGTTTATACGTATGTTTTACAAATGTCGACTTGCATATAAAAATGATTTGTGCATATTTAAAACCTGTGAACTCACCAACTCTTTGTAGTTGACCTTGGTTTCTATTCATGCTTTTCAGGAATCAAGAAAGTAATTCCATGATGTTTTATCAGCGCACTTCATATTTTGAAGCAAGATTATTTTTGCTTTATGCGTATCGTTATATTTTAAAGTTTGGGATTTGTAAACAATGACGATACCTTGTACTTAAAAATGTATTGTATTTTGAATGTTAAGTAAATGTTGGTATGTTTATAATCTTGTGCTATGACATCGGAGCTGTTATGCCTCGTGTTTCCGCTTTAGCGGGGTGTGACAGATTTGGTATCAGAGCCATAGGTTATAGGGAATACCGGTTTTGTTTTAAAACCACACACTATAACCTTTTACAAATAAAGTTTCCAAATTAAAGTGCGCTGTAGTATAACTAAGATGCGTTTCACATTATCATATTTTAACTTAAGCAAAGCTTGATCACCTTTGTTTAATTTAAGTATGTATAAAGGGGACATGGATTGGCTATACTAGGAATTACTAAAAATAGAAACTTTTTGATACAAAAATGAAAAGCATGACTGTTATGTGAGTTGCATGGTATTTTTGGTTTTTAATAAAAATTATAGCATGATTGACAATTAAAACTTTATTAATTATCGCAGTCATTATGTCACGATCACCATCTCACCAAGAACAGTCGCCTGACGGATCAGGCTACCTCACCTACATCCCTAGAAGAAATTCTCTGACGAGTGACGACTATGACCCATCTGAGCATGATTATTCAGATTCTGATCGATCACCGGAGAGATCGGTCACACCTACTTTGGAGCCGACTTCACCCGCCACTTTTGAGCGAGAGAGTACACCTGTCCCACGTAGGGACGAGGCGGGGCCTTCTCGACTTAGGGGTCGGAGGGTATCGCCACCACCATGTGTTGGAATACCAGTGTCTCAGCCAGCCGGTATGACAACATTAGAAAACTACTGGGTTTCAGGTATGGCCCGAGAAGTGGAGAGAGTTAGAATGGAGGTAAACCATCACGAGCATTCCATTGATGCACTCATGACTATAATGAATTCAAGTGATCAGATCTTAAATGGGCTTATATCAATGGTAAGTATGGGCGATCAAACTATGAGTGGGTTTGTGAGGGAACTGATGGAAACTAGGGCTATGGTAGCATGGCTGCACTCTTGTTTATCTGTGATGATGGGACTTTTGGTAATTGTGATAGCATGGGCGATGATGTTGTTTTTCAGGCATCAGTAGTACGAATCATTGTTGGATAATTGGATGACTAACTTTCTTTTGAAGATGTGTAACCCGTCATATTAGTACATTATTAAATAGCTTGACTATTATTTTTGGATGAATGATTGAATGTATGGCGTAGTTTTGTAATGATAATGAATATGTTTATGTTATATTGTTTATGTATGCTTAAGAATTGTGAATTTCAGTTCCATAAGGTTGATTTTTGATATATTAGATGTATGATCAAGCAAATACAAATTATATTGTATTAAGATTAAGGGGTAGAAATAAGGGAAATAAGAATTTGGAATTAATTATTGACATGGCTTTAAAATAAATTGTGCAATAGAATTATGCCGCCAAGGAGAGAAGATCCTGAGATTGCACGACTCGTATCCGAGCAAATCTTAGCTTCACTTCCTAACATAGTTAGTCAGATAGCAGCGGGCCTAAATGCTAACCAACCTAATCAACCAAGAGCCAGTGCAAATATAGAAAAAGAATGTACATATAAGACTTTTAGGTCTTGTAACCCAAAGGAATTCCGCGGTACCGAAGGAGCGGTTGGGTTATTATCTTGGATTGAAGGAATGGAATCCGTTCTCCACATAAGTAAGTGCTCTGAAGCAAACAAAGTAGAATTCGCAGCTTGTTTACTACAAGGAAGAGCAATGACATGGTGGAACACTCAAGTGCAGACCCGAGGAAGAGAAGTAGCTAACAAACTCACTTGGGATGAATTTAAGGAAATGCTTAAGGAAGAATATTGTTCAAGAAGCGAAATGCAGAAATTACACGCAGAGTTATGGGAGCATGAAATGAAAGGAAACGACATTGATACATATACGGCACGATTTCATGAGCTGGCTAAGATGGTGCCACATCTGGTTACACCAGAAGAGAATCGGGTAGACAGGTATGTCTGGGGTTTAGCTCCAGAAATCCGAGGGGATGTGACCTCGGGTAACCCAAAAACCATTCAGGAGGCGGTAAATCTGGCAACCAAGCTCACCAATAATGCCAATCGATCGGGACTTTTCATTCACGATAAAGTCAAAGGAAAAAGGAAGTTCGAGGATACTTCAAAGAGACCTTTTGACAGAAGAAGAGGGAAGGAACAGAGAACAGTGGGTAATTATGGGATTCAGACTCAAACAGTCGATGAAGGAAAGGAAGTATATTCGAGATGCGGTAAGTGCAACAATCGTCATTTCGGAAACTGTGTTGTTTGTCTCAAATGCAACAAAGGAGGTCATATTGCAAAAGATTGTAAGAGTGGGGGAAAACGAGCTTGTTTTGAGTGTGGGAGTCAGGATCACTTCAGAAATGCCTGTCCCAAATTCATCAGAAGGATGAACGCAAATCAGACCCGACCGGTCAATCAGAGGAATCAAAAAGGTCAAGCACGTGGCCGAGTATTTGAAATCGGAGCGGAAGAAGCGAGACAGGATCCGGATGTGATCACAGGTACGTTTCTTTTAAATAATCACCGTGCATCTGTATTGTTTGATTCCGGAGCAGATAGAAGCTTTGTGTCATTAAGTTTTAGATCTAAAATTAATCAAATGCCCCAAAAGCTAAAAGAAACTTATGTCATCGAGTTCGCTAACGGACAAGAGATTAGGGTTGAAAATGTATTTTCGAATTGTACCCTAAGTCTAGCTGAAAAGGAATTTAAGATAGATCTAATTCCAATAAAGTTAGGAAGCTTTGATGTAGTTGTGGGCATGGACTGGTTGTCTAATAACCAAGCGAAAATATGTTGCTCCGAAAAGACTCTTCGAATTCCGTTACCTCAAGGAGAAGTACTTATAGTACACGGAGAAAAATCCAAAAGGAAGTTAAGAATAGTATCCTGCATGAAGATGCAGAAGTATTTAAGGAAGGAATATGTTGCGTATTTAGCTCATGTAGTCAACAAAGAGGTCAAGGAGAAGTGCTTACAAGATATTCCTGTGGTTCGAGACTTTCCCGGAGTATTTCCGGAAGATCTACCTGGGTTACCTCCACCGAGACAAGTCGAATTCCGTATCGATTTAATTCCAGGAGCTGCACCTGTGGCCAAGTCACCATACCGTTTGGCGCCATCCGAAATGCAAGAACTGTCTGAACAACTCCAAGAGCTGCTTAACAAAGGATTTATCAGACCCAGTTCTTCGCCATGGGGAGCTCCAGTTCTTTTTGTTAAGAAGAAAGATGGAACATTCCGAATGTGTATCGATTACAGAGAACTCAATAAGTTAACCCTCAAGAATCGATACCCACTTCCTCGAATTGATGCTCTGTTTGATCAACTGCAAGGCGCAACGTACTTCTCAAAGATTGACTTGCGATCTGGTTATCATCAAATGAGAGTTCGCGAAGAGGATATTGATAAGACGGCATTTAGAACTCGTTATGGACATTATGAGTTTCTAGTTATGCCCTTTGGATTGACGAACGCACCGGCAGTTTTCATGGATTTGATGAATAGAGTCTGTCGGCCGTATTTAGACAAGTTCGTGATTGTTTTCATAGACGACATTTTGATTTATTCGCGAAGTAAGGAAGATCATAAGAAACATTTGAAGTTGATCTTAGAACTTCTCAAAGATCAGAAGTTGTATGCTAAGTTTTCCAAATGTGAATTTTGGCATCGGGAGGTACACTTTCTGGGTCATGTGGTTAATGAAAAGGGAATTCATGTTGACCCGGCCAAAGTTGAAGCCATCAAGAAATGGGAAACCCCAAGGACACCAACAGAAATTCGTCAATTTCTTGGTCTGGCAGGCTACTACCGAAGGTTCATAGCGAATTTTTCAAAAATCGCTCAACCACTGACAGCACTGACACAGAAGGATAAGAAATTTGTCTGGGAAGAAAAACAGGAGGAAGCATTTCAAATACTCAAGCGCAAGTTATATGACGCACCAATTCTTGCGTTACCGGAAGGTACGGATGACTTTGTGGTGTATTGTGACGCATCACATCAAGGCTTAGGATGTGTATTAATGCAGAGGAATAAGGTTATAGCTTACGCGTCAAGACAACTCAAAGTTCATGAAAAGAACTACACCACTCATGACTTGGAATTGGGAGCAGTAGTGTTTGCATTAAAAATTTGGAGACATTACCTTTATGGCACTAAATGTACTATCTATACTGATCACAAAAGTCTCCAGCATATTTTTGATCAGAAAATGTTGAACATGAGACAACGGAGATGGGTTGAGCTGCTTAATGATTATGAATGCGAAATAAAGTATCATCCTGGTAAAGCTAATGTGGTAGCTGATGCATTAAGCAGGAAAGAAAGGGTAAAACCATTAAGGACACGAGCTTTGGGAATGTTAGTCCAATCAAGCCTTAAGACACAAGTTCGTGAAGCCCAAGAGAAAGCATTGAAAACAGAAAATCTTTGTTGCGAAGCCTTGCATAACTTGGGAAAGAGAAGACTTCATGAAGCGCAAGTATCCTAAGTTGTTTGATGAAAAGCCTGTCCAGAAATATCAGTCATAAATTTCGGGACGAAATTCTTTGAAGGAGGGGAGACTGTGACAACTGTCAAATTCTGATTAATGAGGTCAGCACCCTCAGAATAATTTATAAGTTTTGTCACTTTTTAAATTTTATTAAAAGCCTTTAAGATAAAAAGTTTCCCCGAAAAATTTAGAAGTTGCGTTAAAGACCCGGAACAGTTCCGCATCTGACCGTCACTGTCCAGAAATGCCAAATAAGTGAATAAAAGTCCAAAATTCTTAAATTATAAAAATCAGAATTTTAATTTCTCTTGCATTGCAAAATTTTCAAATTTGTCATTTATTTAGCAAAAATTGAGAATCGGGTATTTCGGTTCTCAAATATATCTAATATTTATAAATTAGTCTAGTAATTTAATTAATAATATTAAATTAAAATTTTTGGTGAGTCACTTAGGACACTTGTCCTAAACCTACAACACTTTGATCAATATTAAAAACAAATTAAAACCAATTATCACTCTCATTTCTCAAAGTTAACTCTTCACCTCCTCTCTCCCTCTCCTCTCTCTCTCTTTCGGCCGAAACTCCACCACCACCACCATTTCTATTTCTTTTTCTTCATCTTTTCCTTTCATTGCTAAGAATCAAAGATCCAAACAAGAATCCTTCACCATTTTGAAGTTGGAATCCAAGTCTTCATCCCCTTTGTTAAAGGTAATCACTTAACCCTTCCATTTTTCCAAGTTTATAATCAAAAGTGGTATGTTTCATATCTTTTATGTAAATGTTGTACAATCCAAGTTTTGGAAGTGAAATGGGATGCATTAGTATCTACATATTTGCTAATGAACCATTTAATGATCTTCCAATAAAACTAGGGTTTCCATGTGTGTTATTTTGAAATTTTGTCAAGAGATGATAAACTTTATGAAATGTGGTTTTTGGTCCACAAAATTTTAATAATGTTGGATTGAAATTTATGCATTTGTATCAATTTTGTGTATAAATAAACTCTTAGGATGAGATTGTTCAATCTCATATGATTAAAGAGTTCTAAATAGTGTTAAACCACTAATCTAGTGTTTATGTTGTCTTGCTTGTGGTTGAAATTTTGTTAATAAGATGGATTACCTTTGATATTTATATAATATGAGTTTTTGACTCTTGATACAATGAAGTGTTAGTATAAAAAGGTTCTTATGAAGGAATTTCCCAAGTTCCACATGATTAAGAACTTAGCAATAGTGTTAATGTCATTTTATTTGGTGTTATGTTCATGCATGTATTTGGATGAGCATTTTGATTGCAATGAATCCATGATGCATAAGTTAGTTTATTATGTAATGAGGAGTGAAGACATGGTTTATAATCAAAAACCATGTCTAATGATCATTATTTGTGGTTTAAAATAGTATTTACATCATTTTAGAATCTGTCCAGAAAATGGACTTCACTTCTAGCTTGCACAAATCACAAACCACATGTCCAAACTTGGGGTTTTTGCTTCTAAACTTTAATTTAGAGTGTTAGCTTTCTAAAAAGTCCAAAAACATTGAATTTGGAGTTGATTTGGGCACTTTAATGGATTTTACAAGAAAATGGTGCAATCTGTCCAGTAAAGACAGATTCATACACCTATCTTGTAGAGACCATAACTCCCTTATTACTCATCCAAATTAAGTGAATCTTTTTCCAAATGTTAGGATTTTGAGTTAGGTTTGCATCCATATATGGATCACTAGCTAATTCCAAGAATTGATACCTCAAAAGCCTGTTACAAGTGAGGTATGTCACTGATCCGAAAATCAGTGACACTTTATTCTACCAAAATTATTTGATGTACCAAAAGTTATTCAAAAATTATGAAAAAGTGCAGATTCAATCTAAACATATTATAGTTTCATCACAAAATTTGTGAGTAAATAATTCTCTTGAGAAGTTAAGTTTCCGTGTTGAAATTACCGGATAACTTTTCTGGACAGCATGTGCTGAATCCAGAAAAGTTGTTTTATCAAGTTTAAGTAATGTCTTATTATATTATGGAACTTTGTTTAGACAAAATAATTATGGACTAAGAAACTTATTTGATGGCATTTCATGGGACAATTGGACATATTGGTTGGACATCGGAATAGGGTATTAATGTGTTTCTTATGGCAACTCTTATATAGGGAAAGTTAAGGCGTGACAAAATTCTTTAAGTTTAAAGTAAAGCTTCACTCGTTGCTTGCATCAAGGTGAGTATTCACAGCCCCACTTTTATCGTTTTAATTGATTTTGGGGTGGAAAGCATGTTTAAATTGCGTATTTAAAGATTCATGAGAATTGTTTGAAAGTATTGCGAATTGGCAATTTATAAGGCTTTGTTAAAAGCAGTTGGAACTATAAGCTATATGATAAGTATGCAATTGATGTGTTGAGTTTTTAATGTTAAGACCCCGTGACACTACTATTAACTCGAAGAAAATCAGGCCTATAGTATTAGTGGATAGCGCTATTTGGTGTGACAAGCCCACCTTAATGCTGACGAGCAGGGGTGCACTATACTAGATAAGATGACTAAACATGTGGCATGAACCACCGCTGAGTTAGTTCATTGGGGGCGTTGAAATTGGTCAGGGATGGCTTAGTAGTGGCTCAACGTAATATTGTCTTTGCATACACTTATCATAAAGAAATTAAGTTGTGGTGCTCATGAATCAAAGAATTGAAGTTGGTTTATACGTATGTTTTACAAATGTGGACTTGCATATAAAAATGATTTGTGCATATTTAAAACCTGTGAACTCACCAACTCTTTGTAGTTGACCTTGGTTTCTATTCATGCTTTTCAGGAATCAAGAAAGTAATTCCATGATGTTTTATCAGCGCACTTCATATTTTGAAGCAAGATTATTTTTGCTTTATGCGTATCGTTATATTTTAAAGTTTGGGATTTGTAAACAATGACGATACCTTGTACTTAAAAATGTATTGTATTTTGAATGTTAAGTAAATGTTGGTATGTTTATAATCTTGTGCTATGACATCGGAGCTGTTATGCCTCGTGTTTCCGCTTTAGCGGGGTGTGACAGATTTGGTATCAGAGCCATAGGTTATAGGGAATACCGGTTTTGTTTTAAAACCACACACTATAACCTTTTACAAATAAAGTTTCCAAATTAAAGTGCGCTGTAGTATAACTAAGATGCGTTTCACATTATCATATTTTAACTTAAGCAAAGCTTGATCACCTTTGTTTAATTTAAGTATGTATAAAGGGGACATGGATTGGCTATACTAGGAATTACTAAAAATAGAAACTTTTTGATACAAAAATGAAAAGCATGACTGTTACGAAGTTGCATGACTTTAGCGGGGTGTGACAGAAGCCCTGGGGGAGTGAACATCAAAAGTCTCCTTTCCTATGTGTATCCGTTATACACAGTAACTTCGTGTTACTAACAGGCATATTAACTGATTCAGGTGTTACTTTCATAGTTTGTCTGGATTTGCAAAGATCTAGATGAATAATTTGTTCGAATTGGCAACAAATTAGAGGCTCCGTTTGTAAGATCAGTGGTCAGAACATATAAAGACATTTCTTGTGAAAGTTTTGATGCTATAGAGGCTCTATTCATCAAAAAGGGGGAGATGAATTAAAGAAATGTCTGTGTCAGAAATTTCAAAGTTAAAGAATTGTTCGAGATCAAAGGTTAGTTGTGAAAGAAGAATGGAAAGTTGAAGATTTCTGAAGATGTGATGAGACTTTACAGAAATTTTCTTTGATGGTTATTTTGCTAAAGCAATCCGAGCTAAATTTGAAGATAATTTCTTTCCGAAGTCTGAAAGAGTTTTGTGATAGTTTTGGGGATATTGTTTAAGAGCATTTCTACCATATTTGGGGGAGATTGTTAATATTCTTTTCAGAGACAGACTTAGGAAGAATACAATCAAAGAAAGGAGAGTTTACAATGTTTGTGTCTAAAGAAGAAAATTTGTTGCAAAGGAGGAGATTGTATTTTTTGAGCTTAAAGAGAAGATTCAATTGCTAAATTTTTCAAACATGATCTTGAATCCAAAGGGGGAGATTGTTGGAACATAAATATGTTGGATACAAGATCATAGAAGACTGAAGACTGAAGGTCAAACTTAAAGTCAACTTTCAGCATCAAAGTCAAAGTCTTGTGTAATAAATGTCAAAGTCAAAGTTGTATTTTACTTTCTTTTAGTGTTATGCGTGTTTTATTGTATGAGTGTTTAGTGTCATGAGAGTTTGTGGCTTGTGTATAAATAGGTATATGGTACCTTTTTATGCGTGTAATTTTGAGAGAGTATCAGATTCATTGTTGAGTGTGTTCTTGAGTTAGAGAGAGAAATTTTGTACATTGAAACTGAGATCAATAAAAACAGTTTGAATTTGGAAATTAAATGTTAGCATCTTGATTTATACACAATGTGGGACACACACCTGTTATGCACATCATTTGAGAAAAAGTGTTAGGCTTAAAGCCTACTGAGAAAATACAGTTTATAATTCGAAGAAATAAAGTCAATTAAAATAAAAGGAAATCTTTGCAAGAGAGTTAAATTTACAATTGAAATCTTTGTCACATAAGGACTGTTCGGTCCAAAATTCATCTTGCGATGACAGGGGATACCCGTTTTTCCAAGGATTATGGCGGAACATCGAGTAATCCACAATCCGAGTTATGAGCTAAATACTTGGAATCCATGGCCACGAACAACGCCAATCCGTACTAATATGTGGGGGAGGGCACCCGAGGAAACCAAGCCATACTCGTTCACTAGGACTACATTATGATCCATGGCTAGTAACCGGTCCCACATAACCGTACCAAAGGGCCTCCTAGGATCAAATGCATCCATAGCTACAATGGGGAAAAACATCCCAAAATATATAATCTGACTCAATACCTAGGGATCCACTAGTAATAGTCTAGACTTGTCACAATCTCATTTGTGACTAACCAAAGCTAAACATATAGCTTCCAATATCATTTATTTCAAAATAAGCATTTCCAAGTTTAACTGCTGATAAGAATGAAAATCATAAAAAAATGAGATTATATGCATTCCTCCAAGTATTTCACCAAAGTGTGCAAGTAGGTAAAATAATTTACTATATATAAAATGGAACCCTTCCTTTAAGCAAAATGTAGTAAAAACTCTAAAATCTCCCAAAACTCAAGTTAGGTCAAAATGTAATAAATATGAATCCAAAACCAAGGAGATATATAGGAGTTTAAAATATATGTTTTGACATGTATAAGGTTTAGAAAATGGTAGTAGGAACTCACCAAGTGGGTTTTTAAAGAAAACCTAAAACCCTAGTTAATCCTTTGGAGAAGATGACAATGAAGGAGATGATTTGAAGCTCCCTACTTGAACTCTTAGACAAATAATGAAGGAACACTTGGAAAACAATATTGATTGCCTTGAAGGATCTTGAAGTAACAATAAATGCCCTAAAAATCGCCAAATGAAAGAGAGTCTAGAGGTTGGTGAAGAGAGTTATGAGAAATGAATGAGGATAAAGAGTCTTTAAACCCTCAGTTACCCGTCGGCGAGAATGACTCGGCGACTATGCCCTTGTCATTCTCGCGGGGCATTGTCACCGCACCTGTACCGCGGGGTCCCCAACTTCGGCGATAGTGACACGGCGAGAATGACCATGTCACAATCACCGGTCAAAGTCGCTAAGGAGGTACTGCAGGGGTCATTCTCCCCGCGACTTTGCCCTGCGACTTTGCCCTATGGCATTGTCGCCGGGCAATGTCGCCCCAACGGTTCCAGGCCGAAAAATCTAGACGATGTGTGTCCCTGATTTAAGTTTCTAATCACAATTAATCAAACACAAACAATATTATCAAACTACCTGTTTCAATTCAATTCTCAATTCAAACGATTACAATCTATTTATCTCTCTCTCTCTTTAGAACAATATTTCCCTCTCTACAACTCTCTCTCTCTCTCAGAATTCGTACAATCCTCAAGTCTAATCCTATCTCTATTAGACAAAAACAAAACTATTTATACTAAGCAACAAATACAAAGAAACAAAACAATACATTGACTTTGACTTTCTTACAAAATAACTTTGACTTTCACTGAGAGTTGACTTTCCAGCATTAGACTTCTTGTACTTTGTCCTCTGGTCTTCATGATCTTGTATCCAACATAAAAATGCTCTAACAATCTCCCCCTTTGGATTCAAGATCATCTTTGAAAAATTTTGCAACTCAACCTTCTCTTTAGATTCAAAAAGTACAATATTCTCCTTTGTAACAAATCTCTTCTTTAAGCACAAACATTGTAATCTCTCCTTTCTTTGACTGTATTCTTCCCAAGTCTGTCTCTGAAAAATATTAACAATCTCTCCCAACTAAGATAGAAACGATCTTCAATGATCTCTTCAAGGTTATAAGAAACCTCTTTCAGAATTCAGAAAGAAATTATCTCCATTTACAGCTCTGTTTACTTTAGCAACAAACCATCAAAGAAAATTTCTGTAAAGTCTCAGCACATCTTCAGAAATCTTCAACTTTCCATCCTTCTTTCACAATTAACCTTTGATCTCAAACAATTCTTTAACTTTGAAATTTCTAACACAGACATTTCTTTAAGTCATCTCCCCCTTTTTGATGAATAGAGGATCTATAGCATCAAAACTTTCACAAGAAATGTCTTTATATATTCTGGCCACTAATCTTACATACGGAACCTCTGATTCGTTGCCAATTCGAACAAAGTATTCATCTAGATCTTTTCAAATCCATACAAACTATGAAAGTAACACCTGAATCAACAAATGAATCAGTTAATATGCATGTCAGTAACACGAAGTTACTGTGTATAACGGATACACATATGAAAGGAGCTTTTTGATGTTCACTCCCCTAGGGCTTCCATTCAATCATCGAAACACCACAAAGATATTTCTATGAACGTTATGACAAGAAAATAAATTCCTTGTGTGTTCGTGCAAGTGTAGAAAGAATTAAGCATATGATGATTGCTTTTATAAAAGGCTCAACATTGTGTAAACCACTGAGATAACAGTAGATAAACACAGACTCAATGTGCATGATTGAAGTGCGAAGGTGGGGCAGATTCCTTCTTTTTCAATATCCAGATTTTCCAAATGAAAAACCAGATAGATAATGTTCTGCGTCCCCAGAAAAATATGAAACATTTTCTTGTTAAGAAGAAAATGAGTAGCTGGTGGGGTTTTGTTAAGAGTTGGCATGGGCTAATTGCCTGTTTCAATAATGTTCACCAAGAATTGTGAAACATTAGTAATGTGGCTGCCCGACTCAAAAAGTAGTTGGTGTAGAGTCTGATATTCTTTTACTCTGATCTCTCACCCTCTTTATTTTAATCATTTGATATCACTTCTAACCAATCTCTCATTTACATTTTATCTCAACGCACAACCCACACTCATTTCTTTTCGACTCCTCACACTCAATCACTATGGATTAACTTCTTGGGTAGGAAACATTGGTTAACGTGAATCCATAGAAATTCATGTAAGTCCTAGCACAAAGAACCCATATTTTCCTATGAAGCATATGTTGCTCAAAATGGTTTAACCTTGTCAGTTAAAGCACAAATACAAATGTCAGATGTTTGTATGCTCACAAAAATAATCATGAAAATTTGAGCATTTGAAACACTGAATATATTTCAAACAAGTAAATTAAATGAATGAACATGAATGTAAAGAACTTGTTTGAAAATCTGACATTGTATGAAATGATCAGATAGAATGATTTAGCAAATAAGGCTTAGGTCAACAAAAATTGATATTTTCTATATGAACCAAAAATATAGACATTCTTGAAAGAACATTTCAAAATGAAATCACGCTCAAAATTATGTGAATAACAATCGGGGTGTCTTACCATCGGAAATTAGTTTCAATTTAGAGACATGGTAAGATCGTATCCAACAAAAATTAAAACGATGTGTGTGAATACCTGAAAGTATATGGAAAAGATAATACGCAAGTATTAATCTTTTGAAACACACGGTTTATAAACATACAAGCACAACTAACAATGAAAACATTTAAAAATCACACTTCCAATTCATGAAATTTGTTTAAGAATCGGGAAGTGGTTTGAACATTTAAAAAAAATATGTTTTCTATGATTGAAAGTCGTCCTTCTTTCAACCATATATGAGATTAAGATAAGAAATTTAACCTTTTCGTTCAGTCTTAAATTTTATGAAGTCAAGCTGAAAATCATAATGATATGATCTTGATAGCTTCTCTATATCTGTAAAAGTCTCAAAGTCATGCCAAAGCAACTTTATTCACAAGTTTATTGAAAAGTAAACAACAAAAAGCAGAGTTCTGATCTGAAGTAATCAGAAATCATATCCTTACTCCTTTTGTTGTATTCATAGACTCTCCCTAAATTCATGCATCACACAAAAATTTGGCAGTTAAGCAAATGCAAAAATTCTATAAATTCCCCTCAAAATAATATTGATCAGCTTAAAGTCTTGTCTCACTCCCCCTGAGATCATGAACAAAATGTTAAAGTGCAGATATCCATTCAGAAGTAATGATAAAGAAATGATGAAAATTTACAATAAAAGAAACTTTAATAGGTAATCGCTGATTAGGTCTTGAGATTTAGCATACCAAGTTTAGATACAAGTGAAAATGTATTTCCAGATCAAATCAAACAATCAAACAAGTAATTCTACAATCAAGATTTTGACATTGAAGGTCTAGAGAGAGAAAGCATCGTTGTCATTGATCTAACAGATATTACAATGTATCTTAGTTACATGATTACTAACAACCACAAGCTATACAAGGAACTAAAATCACATGCTTAAACACAAACATTAAGATTGACTTTGCTAACTTTGACATTGTTGACTTTTCTTGACTTGACTTTTCACACTAAATCTTGGATACAATTAATACACTAACAATCTCCCCCTTTGTATTCAAGATTTAAAAAAAAATTGACACTAGTCTTCAGCGCTTGATTCTTCAACTATTATCTTTGACAGTCTTGGACTTTGAAGCTTTAATAATCTTCAGTCTTTCATTCTTTGAAGAATCTTGAAAAGTCTTTAACACTTGGCCTCTTTGGAAAGTCAACAAGTCTTGAACAAAACTTTGAAAACATTGAAAATCTTTGAAACTTTGAGGGATCTTTAACAAATATGTATCTTCATTTCTGCAATCTCTGATCAGTCTTAAGAAAAACTAACTTTCTCGAATCATCTGAATTTGTCTTTGAATTATCTTTCTTCAGAATTTTTTTGAAAAAAGATTTCTTTTCATCTGATTTGAACTTTCAGAAATTCTCCACAAGTCTTGACTTTGAACTTTCTTCAGAACTTTGAAATTGATTTTTGTAGACTTCTCCCCCTTTTTGATGATTATGAACATCATGATCATCAAAACTCTTTAATTTCAACACTTTTTTTGATCTTCCCCTTTGTAAGAAACTAACAATCTCCCCTTTTTATGGTAAGTTTGACATTCTCCGCCCTTTGATCTGAGCATCCGTCAATTCATAAGAAATGTATATATCCGAATCTTTTCAAATTCAGATATAATGAACTTTGTAACCCTAATTCAACAAATGAAACAGTTAGTATGCCTGTAAGTAGCACGAATCCACTTTGTACAACGGATGTACATTGGAAAGGAGCTTTTGTAATGTTCACTCCCCCAGGGATTCCATTCAATCATCGAAAAAACACAAAGGAATTTTCTATGAATGTTATGACAAGAAAACATATTCCTTGTGTGTACGTGAAAGTGTAAGAATGATTGAAGCTACTTAGCTTTCTCAGGCTCAAATTGTGTAAACTGTTGAGACAACAACAGATATTACACGGACTCAATGTGCATGAAAGAGGTGCGAAGGTGGGGCAACTTTCCTTCTTTTTCAATATCTAAATCTTCCGAGTGAAGACCAGATAGCATATTTGCTGCGTCCCCAAGAAAAATTGAAACATTTCTTTGTCGGGAAAGAAATGAGTGGTTGGTTGTTGGGAACTGAAGAATTCATTAAGTATGATTAATGCTGCTGGTTCAATATTAATGTTGCTAGAAGACATAAAGGTTAGTACTGCTGAGTGTTACTACTGCTAGTGTTATTTAATACTGCTAGTCAAAGTTAGTACTGCTTGAACAAATTTAGTACTGCTTAGCTAGTTAGTACTGCTAGTGGTTAGTACTGCTTAGTAGTTAATGCTGCTAGAAGGAAGTTAATGCTGCTGAAGATTAATACTGCTTATATGATGAAGATTCATATGAAAGGATATACATGGAAGCTTAGAGATATACATAGAAGATATACTGAAGATATTTTATTCATTGTAATTATCTTTGTATTCAGTATATATATATAGTATTGTTTAGAATAGGAGATAACTATTTATTTTTTTAGTTTTCATTCTTTTAGAGAAAATCAACCTCAAGGCATAGATCCTAATTCTAGAGAAGTAGAATTCGTATTGGTGAGCCTGTTCATCAATATTGAGGTTGAGTGTGTAATTCTGTAACTTCAAAGCATTCAATACAAGTTTACAGTTTGTTCCTCATATTTTCTGTATTGATTTACTATTTCATTGAATATCAAAGTGTTATTCCGCAAACTTCTTTGATATTGTTTCTGAGAATTAATTCTTGTTGAGAATTCGATCCTGACAAGTGGTATCAGAGCGAGTATTCTCAGAAACCTACATTCAAAATCACATCATCATGGCTAAAGGTTCAGAGTCTTCAAGCTCAGAAATTCCTACAGAGGTAACATCTAATCTTTGTTCCAAATCCTGTATTGAAACTGTTAAAAGGTACAGGGATCACAACCAGAAAATGAGTGATGACCTGAAGAGATTAGAAAAGGACATAAAAGACTATGTTAGGATTGTTAAGAGGTTTGAAGAGCAGATTAAGAGCTTTCAAGCCAATGAGCTTCAACATTCCTATGACACAAACTACTGGAAGTGGGAGAAGAATGACCTAGAACTTCAGCTGAAAAAGTCTAAAGAGGAGAATGAGAAGATAAAGAGTGAGTTTGAGAAAGCCAAGCTGGATATTGAGAAATTTTCCAATGCTTCTAAAGCAATGGACTCTTTGCTCCAAACTCAAATCCATGACAAACTTAGAAGAGGAATAGGTTATAACACTACACCACCACCATACAACAACAATTACATCCCTCCTATATCAGACTTGCTAGAGACCAAGAATAGGAAGGAATTGTCTGATGAAGCCACTAAGGTAGATCCATTAGACAAAGTGGTGGTTGAAACAGACTCTGAAGGAGAGTACTCTAATAATAAGAGTAAGGAGAACACTGTGAGTGGTGAGATTCCCCTAGAAAATCACATTATCACCAATGAGGGATGTGGAAAGACTTGGATCAAATCCAAGGACATAGAGAAGACAGAGGGAAAGTCCGGTAAGGTCCACTACAAACAGACAACAGTTGTGAATCCTGTCCCTTGCAAACAGTGTACTTGCAATAAATCTGAGCCCCAAAAACATGATAAAAGGAGGGGAAATCAGAGAAATTGGAATAATCAGTGGGCACAAAAACAAGGGGTTGATCTAAGTAAAATCAATAGACCAAAACCTTGTTTTATTTGTGGAAAGCTTAATCATATTGCCAAATACTGTTATTTCAATCCTATAAACCAAAGAGTAAATTTTCAAAGACAAACTCAAAACTCCTTTGGTTATAGGAAGCAAGGAAGGAATCAAATGGCTGAGAACAGAGCACCTAAAAAGTCTCATGTTCAAAATAAGTTTGCTAAACCAAAGAAAAATACTCCAAATAAGCCAAGGAGTAATTTAAAGACAAAGAAAGCAAACAACTTTGTTCAAGTTTGGGTTCCAATTGTAAAGAAACCTGTTAGTACTGCTATCCCAGATAGTACTGCTAACAGAAATAGTGTTGCTGCAACCAATACTAGTGCTAACAAGGCTAGTGCTGCTTCTAGTAGTAATGCAGCCAAACCTATAATCTTGACAAAGTATTCCAGTCATGAGATTCCTAAACATCTCATCCAGACTAAACTAACAGATTATATTGATGAGAAAGGACAACCCAAGACCACTTTGGCTTGGGTTCCCAACAAGACTAACTGATTTATCAAGTGTGCAGGGCAATCAAAAGCTCAAGAGGAAGAGCATTCTGAATGAAGAAAATGGTTGCTCTTGGCACATAACAAGGAACATGGACTGCCTTCAAATTCCTTAAAAGATTTGATGAAGGACATGTTACTTTTTGATCCAGCAGAAGGTTAAAGTTAGAAATACTCCAGAGGGAATAATGATCATGAAGGATCAAGAAGAAAGGATCAGGGGATGAACAAAGTAGTAAGAGAAAAAGGATGGTGTCAAAAAGTGTAAGAGTAGTTAATACTGCTAGTGGTTAATACTGCTTTCAGTTAATACTGCTAGTGGTTAATACTGCTTTCAATTAATACTGCTAGTGGTTAATACTGCTTTCAGTTAATACTGCTAGTGGTTAATACTGCTTTCAGTTAATACTGCTAGTGGTTAATACTGCTTTCAGTTAATACTGCTAGTAGTTAATACTGCTAGTAGTTAATACTGCTAGTAGTTAATACTGCTTTCAGTTAATACTGCTAGTAGTTAATACTGCTAGTAGTTAATACTGCTCTAGGTTAATACTGCTTATATTCCGAATACTATAAATACTTTTTGCCCGCCTAAAAGTTCATAACGACTCTTTGCATACTGTTCTCTTGCGCTCAAAACCTTTTCTCTCTCACGTTCGAAGTTTTCAGGCAAGTTTTCACTACGATCAATGGCATCCATGACGTTCATCGACGAGCACAACGAGATTGCGATGCTACAAAAGCCAAAGCAAGCTTCAGGATTTCATCAGATTGTGGATTTCCTCAAATCAAGCCACATTGCTCATGCTCTTACTGTATCCCCTACAATCTACATTGAGCACCAAAGGCAGTTCTGGGCTAATGCAACCATTATTGTGGAAAATGGTGTGCAAATGATCAAGACAAGAATCTATGATCACTCACTTACAGTTACTGAAGAAGTTATTCGCATCAGTCTACGTCTAGACGATGCATCTGGTATAACTTCTATCCCAAATGATGAACTGTTTTCAAATCTTACAAGAATGGGGTATGGAGGCCCATTGGGTGTTTTCAAATTTTCTAAAGCTAAATTCTCACCCCAATGGCGTTTCTTTGTCCATACCCTTATGCATTGCATATCCAAAAAGACTACTGGATGGAGTGAGTTCAGCAGCACTATTGCTTATGCTTTGGTGTGCTTGGCCACTGCCCGAAAGTACAATTTTTCTAAAATGATTTTCAATGATCTTGTCTCAAACATGGGAAACAAAAAGAGCTTCTTTATGTATCCCAGGTTTGTTCAAGAAGTTATTACTAATCAATTGACGGATATACCTCAACCTGTTGGGGTATATGTACCTAAACCCCCCAAAGGCAAGGTTTTCTCAAATATGAGAAGATCTGCTGGGGACTCTGAAGGAGTTGACACCCCATTGTTCTCTACAATGATGGTGGTGTCCCAAACCAATGAAGGTATGGCAGCAGGGTCAAGGCCCCCATTAGACAAACCCACTGCTAGCCAAGCCCAACCTTCCCTCTCAAAATCAATTCCACAGTCCCTTCTGAATAAGCCCACTTCTCCAATTACCCAAACTTATACAAGGAAACAGGTAAAGAAGGCTCCTTCCCTTCTTGTACCATCACCAACTAAGCCTTTAAGCCCTCTAAGGGAGAATTCTCCCCTAGAGAATATCCAAAGGGAATCCACTAGGGTGTCTCCCAACCCAAAGGAGGTGCTCTCTGAGGAGGAGGAAGAGCATATGGGAGAGAAGGCTGCCACTACTCCTGCTAACTCAGAGGAGGTCAGTGGTAACATACATAAGACCTTCCCCATGGCAACTTTGAATGAACAATCATTCAAAGGTCCCCGGTGCCAAGAAACCAAGGGGGTGGATAGTGCTTCTGCTAGGCAGAAGACTTCCACTACAAAAAGATCCAATGATCCATCAAAAGAGGGTAACACTTCTGGAGAAGGTGAGGACAGATATACTTACTATGAATAGATGGAAACAATGGGCAACATCAACCAAGATGTTCTCAAACAAGGGAAAGAAATTGAAGAGATGAAGCTGGTAATCCTGTCACAACAAGTTCAGATTGCCAAATTAAAGAAGATGGTGACAAAGCTTGTACAGAAGAAGAGAAGAAAACAGTTTGTTTTAAAGAAGAGGTCAACTAATAAAGATGCTTCCAACAAGGGGGAGAAAGAGGCTGAAAAAGAGAAAGCAAATCCAGCTGAGAGGGCATTTGAGGTTGAGGGGGAGAAAGAGGCAGAAAAAGAATCAGAATTTACTGAAGCAGCAGAAACTGTTAATACTGCTGAAGCAACAGTAACAGAAGCAGCAGTAACAGGGCTTTCTGTTGAAGAAATGGAGATTGTAGAAACACTAGTCAAAGCAAAGAATGACACTCCTGAGGCTACTCAAAAGGCCAAGGGAGTAGTCATCAATGAAGGAAAAGTTCAACAAAAGGCAACAGAAAAGGCAAAGGAGACAAAAGTAAAAGGAAAGGAGAAAATGGTTGAAGCTGAACTGCCTGCCAAGAAAAAGAGTCAGATTGAGTTGGATGAAGAAATGGCAAAGCTACTTCAGGCTGAAATGGAAAAAGAAGAACAACTTCAATCAGAGAAGGATAGAGAGCTTGCAAAGATCATGGCTAGAAAGTTGAATGCAGAATATCAGAAAAGCATCAAAGAAGCAGCTCAAGCCAAGAAAAGCTCTGTGAAAGTTGTTAAGCAAAGAATGCCATTCAAAAAGCAAAAGAGACAACCCTCCAAAACATTTTTGGCCAATCAGGAAAGAAGAAAGATGATAAATTTCCTGAAAGGTGCAATTGGTGTTAAGGGGGAGATATTCACCAACATGGCATACACTCAGGTTAAGGAGTTGTATCAGAAAGAGATGCTTAAGCTTCAAGGTGATTCAGTCCAAAGGGAAGAGGCTGAGAGAAGAATGAAGGAAAGGCATGACCTGAATATTCAAAAGCCATTCCCTGAGGACACCACACCTTCAAAAGATAAAACTGAAGAGATGAAGGAAGAACATGAAGGTGTTGGTATAGAAGCTACATCTGGGAAGAGGATGAAGTCAATTGCCTCCAAGAAGCAGAACAAAAGGCCAAGAGTTGAAGAAACAGCAGAACCTTCAGTTACTTCTACAACTGAATCTGTAAAAAACCCAGAACAATCCAATAAGCAATATAATCTTGATTTTTATATGACTACAACAGCTGATGAACCAGTTTCAATTGATCCCATCTCTATGAAAGCTCCAAAAGTTATCTTTTGGGATATTTTGGAAGATCAAAGGAAGAAATACTTCAGGCTTAAGAGAATGGGAGATCTATATGAAGTGTACTCTACTTGGGGTAGACTCATAAGAAGTTGTTCAAGATCAGATTTAGAAGAGATGTTTAAAGTTGGGTTGGAGATATATGAAAAGGAACTGAAAGGAGAAGGAATGAGCTTAATCAGATTAGCTATGGAGTACTTATGCATGATGTTTGACCCTAGCAAAGTTCAACATGTGATCAGAGATTTGCATCTAAAGAATAAATTCCAAAGAATAGAAAACTGGATGATATTTGAAAGGTGTGGAGTCTATGTCATCACTGTGGACAGAGCTTATCATGAGTACTACTTAGTTGATAAAATCTATGATCACAGCAAGGCCAAATTACAAGCAATGTTGAATGCAAAGCTTACATGTTCAAAAGATTCAGAAATGGCAAAGATTGTGGTTAGCAGAATCATTAATCAAAGTTTGGGTTTGGATCCTAATCTAGGAGTATGAATTGAGGTGTTGAAAGCATCTTAAAGAAGATTTGAAGAACTTGACTTCTCTTCCTAAAAGTCAAGTTAGGGGGAGATTGTTGGGAACTGAAGAATTCATTAAGTATGATTAATGCTGCTGGTTCAATATTAATGCTGCTAGAAGACATAAAGGTTAGTACTGCTGAGTGTTACTACTGCTAGTGTTATTTAATACTGCTAGTCAAAGTTAGTACTGCTTGAACAAAGTTAGTACTGCTTAGCTAGTTAGTACTGCTAGTGGTTAGTACTGCTTAGTAGTTAATGCTGCTAGAAGGAAGTTAATGCTGCTGAAGATTAATACTGCTTATATGATGAAGATTCATATGAAAGGATATACATGGAAGCTTAGAGATATACATAGAAGATAGACTGAAGATATTTTATTCATTGTAATAATCTTTGTATTCAGTATATATATATAGTATTGTTTAGAATAGGAGATAACAATTTATTTTTTTAGTTTTCATTCTTTTAGAGAAAATCAACCTCAAGGCATAGATCCTAATTCTAGAGAAGTAGAATTAGTATTGGTGAGCCTGTTCATCAATATTGAGGTTGAGTGTGTAATTCTGTAACTTCAAAGCATTCAATACAAGTTTACAGTTTGTTCCTCATATTTTCTGTATTGATTTACTATTTCATTGAATATCAAAGTGTTATTCCGCAAACTTCTTTGATATTGTTTCTGAGAATTAATTCTTGTTGAGAATTCGATCCTGACATTGGTGGGGTTAATGCAAGAGTTGGCATGGGCTTACTGCCTATTTCAATGATGGTCACCAAAGAATGTGAACCAATCAGTAGATGTGGCTACCCGACTCAGAAAATGGTTGGTGCAGAGTTTTGATATTCTTTTAACTCTGATCTCACAACCTCTTTCCTTTTAACATTTAGCTCACTTCTAACCAAACTCTATTTTCCATTTTTCCGCTCAGCACAATGAGAAAAACTCAATCGGATGAGTTATCTCCCCCACTCTTTGATTTATGACCCCTCACCCCTCAATCACTCTAGGATTACTTCCTGGGTAGGAAACACAAGTTTATGTAAATCCATGGAAGTTCTTATAAGTTCTCACACGAATCCCATGTAAGTCCTAAAAATAATGGTTGTTCAACAGTTTAACTTGAACAGTTAAGCACAGATAAGATAACATTGTCAAAATGTATGCTCATTAAAAATATGAATGAGATTTGAGTATTTGAACAATAAAGATCTCTCAAAACAAGGATATTGAATGAATGAAATGAAATCAAGAGAATTATTTTGAGAATCTAACAATATATCAATCAGATCAAATAAAATGGTTAGGGTATCAAAGAACTTGAGAGTTTGTTTATATGAACGAATATAAACAATTTAGCAATGAACACTCAAGTTGGAAATGATGATTGATGCTCAACAATATTTGAAAGCAAACGGGAGTATTACCATCGAAAGATTTTTCATTATGAGACATGGTAATAACAAATTCAAATGAAGTACTGAACCGGTGTGTATGAATACTTTACAGTATAAAGACATGATAATACGCAAGTATTGATCTTTGGAAACACACGGTCAGTTAAACATTAAAGCTCAAAATTGAAAAACATTTAAAATCACACTTCTAAATTCATAAAATCTTTTGAGAACCAGAAGTGGTTTGAACATTTCAGAAAACGTTTTTCATGCTTGAAAGTTGTTCTTCTTTCAAACAATCAGAGACCTAGATCAGAATATATTTACCTTTAAGCTCCCCCTCAAATCATGATAAAATGATTTAGGTCTATTAAGCTCCCCCTGGATATTTACAAAATATCAAAGTCTGAACATTAAAGAACGGGTCCTGATCTGTCATGTGATCAGAAGCCACAATCTTCTACATTAAAGTTCGGGTTCTAAACTGAAGTGTTTAGAAGCCTTTGTTCTTTAAACTTTGAAGAACGAGTCCTAGACTGATTTGTCTAGAAGTCAAACATCATGCTCCCCCTTAAACTTTGGGTGCCTGCAACACAGTTTTATCTTTTGGTACCCACTGGTATTTGGGTCCTGAAGTGTTAGTTGCAGTTCTTGTGGGGGTTACATAATAAGAACCATACCAGTAATTGACAAAATTCTTACTTACAAAGTCATGTGCTCCACAGTAAGAACAAAAAATCTTCTTTTGAGCAACCCTGATCAAATGGTTAGTAGTATAATACATATCAGGATTATCAAAAGATTTACCTTTGTGTGCACTGTTCTTTTTGGCTTTAGATGTGGATGCATATGCTTTGTCTTTCTTCTTCTCATCATCTGAAGAACTCTTCACTCTCCAGACCATCTGAAGAACTCTTCACTCTTCAAAATTCGTAACCAAGGAATAATGGCTGCAACACAAGCACGAGAAAGAATAAGAGAGAGATAGAATAACACGAAGGAAAATACACTACCATATCACCAATTGTCATAGTAACGACATTTCAAGCACATTCACGTAAAACATCCTCATAATAACATTAGCTATGTGAGATTATGAACATATAATACATAAAGGTTCTCGTTACCATCGCCACAACGCTTGATAACCATAATTTCTGTCAACTCTAAGACTAACCCATCTTAGAAGTTCTACCCAAACTCAAAATCAATACTTAACATAATCAGTCTAAGTCTAGACATCTTACATTCATGCCTAGTTCATATGTGTCCCTGAAATTCAAGTTCTTATCACAAACAAATCAAAAATAAACAAGATTAGTAATCTACTTGTTTGATTCAATTCCAAATTCAAACAATTACAAATGTGTTTCTCTCTATCTCTCTCTACACGTCTCTTTCTCTCTCAACAAACTCTCTCTCTTTGAAACCGTATCAATTTCTCTAATCATCTATCTATTAAACAACAAAACTAACTATTTATATGCAACAAAATTAACAAGACAAAAACTAAAACAAATACAAATAGACTTTGACTTTATTACACTTTGACTTTGACTTTCACTGAGAGTTGACTTTCCAGCTTTGACTTCTTGAACTTTGACCTCTGATCATCATGATCTTGTATCCAACATATTTCTGTTCTAACAATCTCCCTATTTGGATTCAAGATCATCTTTGAAAGATTTTGCAGTTCAGTCTTCTCTTTAAGCTCAAAAAGTGCAATCTTCTTCTTTGAAACAAATTTGTCCAATAAGCACAAAACATTGCAATCTCCCCTTTCAGTTCAATCTGGACAATCTCTGACTATATTCTTCCAAGTCACAAAACTCTTTCAAATTTCAGAAAGAAATTATCTTCAGAATTAGCTCGGATATCTTCAGCAATTAATATTCAAAGAAAATTTCTTAAAATCAGCACATCTTCAAACATCTTTGACTTTGCATGTACAAACTTTCAAACTTTGAACTTTATCTTCTTCAACTCTTTAACTTTGAAATTTCTTAATCTGACATTTCTGTAATTCATCTCCCCCTTTTTGATGAATAGAGCATCGATATCATCAAAACTTTTACCAAGAAATGTCTTTGACCATTCTGATCTGTTTAAGAGCCTCTGATTCGTAGATCCGTAACCATGTATTTATCTAGATCTTTTCAAATCCAGACAAAATATTCGTGTAACACCTGAATCAACAAATGAATCAGTTAATATGCCCGTTAATAACACAAAGTTACTGTGTGTAACAGATGCACATAGGAAAGGAGCTTTTGTTATGATCACTCCCCCAGGGCTTCCATCCAATCATCGAAATACCACAAAGGAAATTTCTATGAATGTTATGACAAGAAAACAAATTCCTTGTGTGTTCGTGCAAGTGTAGAAAGAATTAAGCACAAGATGATTGCTTTTATAAAAGGCTCAACATAGTGTAAACCACTTAGACAACAGTAGATAAACACAGACTCAATGTGCATGATTGAAGTGCGAAGGTGGGGCAGACTTCCTTCTTTTTCAATATCCAGATTTTCCAAATGAAAATCAGATAGATTATGTGTTGCGTCCCCTTAAAAATATGAAACATTTTCTTTTTAAGAAGAAAATGAGTGGCTGGTGGGGTGCTTATCAAGAGTTGGCATGGGCTAGTTGCCTGTTTCAATAATGTTCACCAAGAATTGTGAAACATTAGTAATGTGACTGCCCGACTCAGAAAGTAGTTGGTGCAGAGTTTAATATTCTTTTACTCTGTTCTCTCACCCTCTTTCTTTTAATCATTAAGCTCACATCTAACCAAACTCTCATTTCCATTTTACCTCAACACACAACCCACACTCATTTATCTTCGACTTCTCACACTCAATCACTAAAGATTAACTTCTTGGGTAGGAAACACTGGTTAACGTGAATCCATAGAAGTTTTCATGTAAGTCCTAGCACAAAGAAACCTGTATTGTCCTATAAAGCCAATGTTGCTCAATATGGTTTAACTAGAACGGTTAAAGTGCAAATACAAGTCAGATGTTTGTATGCTCAGAATATAATCATGAAGATTTGAGCATTTTAAACATTGAAGAATTTTCAAACAAGTATATTGAAAGAATAAACATGAATACAAAGGACTTGTTTGAAAATCTGACATTGTACGAAAAATGATCAGAATGAAATGATATAACAATCAAAGCTTATGGTCAAGAATAATGGATATTGTCTATACAAAACAAAATACAGACATTCTTGAAATGAACGCTTCGAAAAGAAATAACGCTCAAAATTCTTTGAAATACAAGCGGGGTGTCTTACCATCGAAAAATATGTTTCAAATTTGAGACATGGTAAGAACATTTTAAACAAGAAAATCAAACCAGTGTGTGTGAATACTTGAAAGTATATAGAAAAGACAATACGCAAGTATTTATCTTTGGAAACACACGGTTTGTAATCATGTAAGCACAAGTAAATCTTGAAAACATTTAAAAATCACACTTCCAATACATGAAATATGTTTAAGAATCGGAAAGTGGTTTGAACATTTAAGAATATGTTTTCTATGATTAAAAGTCGTCCTACTTTCAACTATATATGAGATTAAGATAACAAATTTAACCTTTGTCGTTCAGTCTTAAATCTCATGAAGTCAGGCTTAAAGTCATAAAGATATGATCTTGTAAGCATCTCTCAAACTGCACAAGTCTCAAAGTCATGTCAAAGCAACTTTATTCACAATTTTTTTTTGAAAAATAAAAGACATAAAGCAGTAAAACAAAGAATGAACGAGTTCTGATCTAAAATAATCAGAAATCATATCCTTACTCCTTTTGTTGTACTCATAGACTCCCCCTAAAGTCATGCATCACAAAAAAATTTAGCAGTTAAGTAAATGCAACAAATCTATAAACTCACCCTCAGAATAATGATGATCAACTTAGAATCTTGTCTCACTCCCCCTGAGATCATGAACAAAATGTTAAAGTGCATATATCCTTTCAGAAATAATGATAAAGAAATAATGAAAAATTACAATAAAATAAACTTTAATAGGTAATTACTGATTAGATCTTGAGATTTAGCATACCAAGCTTAGACACAAGAAAATTAAATCTCTTTTCATCAAAAACTTTGGTAAACAAATCTGCAAGTTGATAATCAACTTTTACAAAGTAAAGTTCTATTGTACCTTTTTCTACATTATCTTTTATAAAATGATACCTGACATCAATGTGCTTTGTTTTAGTATGCTGCACAGGATTAGCTAATATAGCGATAGCGCTCTTCGAGTCACAATAGATCGGTATTTTGTCAAAATTGAATCTATAGTCTTGAAGTTGTGTCCTCATCCACAAAACCTGATAACAACAACTGGCAGCAGCAACATACTCTGCTTCAGCAGTCGAAGTGGAAACACAAAGTTGTTTCTTTGACGCCCAGCTAACAAGTTTGTCTCCAAGGAATTGAATATGACCTGAAGTACTCTTCCTGTCCAACATACACCCAACATGATCTGCATCTGAATAAGCAGTCAGTTCAAACCCTGTATCCTTAGGATACCACTGACCAAGATCTGCAGTCCCCTGCAGATATCTAAATATCCATTTGACAGTAGCCAAATGGGAATCTTTAGGATCAGCCTGATATCTAGCACACAAGCATGTTGAAAACATTATATCTGGCCTACTTGAAGTAAGATAAATTAAAGAACCTATCATGCCTCTATAAGTCCTAACATCAACAGCTTTTCCTGAAGGATCAGTGTCGATCTTAGTACCTGGTGCCATTGGGGTTCCAATTGGTTTGCAATTTTCCATTTTGAACTTCCGAAGAATATCAAAAATGTACTTAGATTGATTAATGAAAATCCCCGTTGAAAATTGTTTTACTTATAATCCGAGAAAGAAATTTATCTCTCCCATCATATTGATTTGAAATCTAGACACCATGAGGTTTGAAAAATTCTTACAGTATTTAGGATTAGTTGAGCCAAATATAATATCATCGACATAGATTTGAATAAGAATGATATCGACTTTCTCCTTTTTGATAAAAACAGTGGTATCGACTTTACCTTTTGAGAAGCCTGACTTGACCAAGAATTGAGATGAAACATCAAACCAGGTGCGAGGTGCTTGTTTCAGACCATAAAGAGCTTTATCCAAGATGTAGACGTGATTTGGCTTATCTGGATTTACAAACCCTTCTGGTTGTGAGACGTAGACTTCCTCCTTAAGAATGCCATTCAGAAAGGCAATCTTCACGTCCATTTGATAGACAGTGAAGTTCTTGTGAGCTGTGTAGGCTAGAAACATGTGGATTGCCTCTATACGCGCTACTGGAGCATATGTCTCGTCATAATATATGCCTTCCTCTTGTCTATATCCCTTGGTAACAAGTTTTGCTTTGTTCCTTATGACAATACCATCTTCATCCTTCTTGTTTTTAAATACCCATTTGGTGCCAATTACGGTCTTTCCTTCTGGTTTTGGCACTAGCCTCCAAACCTTTAGGGCTTCGAACTGATTTAACTCTTATTGCATAGCAGACACCCAATCTGAATCTGCTAGAGCCTCTGATACACGAGTGGGCTCTATTTTGCTGAGGAATGAGTCATGCATACATTGATTTAGAGTTGCTGACCTAGTTTGCACCGGTTTGTTTAGATCTCCAATGATTTGGTAAAGAGGGTGTTCTTTGGTCCAACGATGTTCATGAGGGAGTGGATTAGATGAAGATTGATCATGATTATCATCTAAGAATCCACTATCAACTTCTTCAGTTTGTACATCATGAGGGAGAGGTTCAGTTGAAGTAATTGGTGCAGAAGTTTCAGTAGGTACAACTTGTTCAGTCTGTTGATTTGTCCTTACAACACATCCTACTGACTCAACAACTTCTGGCTCATCATTAGTAGATACAACTTCAACTATTGGAGTAGGCAGCTGAATTGGAATATCTTGTTGAATCGGGGAATTTGATTCAGTTGAAACATCTGAAGTGGTTGGATGATCAGCCGTTGAATCTTCCATCCTGTCAACCACAACAGGTTTATGCACATTAGATCCAAGATATTCATCATAAAACAGTTCAAATAAAATATCTAAATCAGATAAATGATTAGTACACGATGATGCTTCATCTGATTTGTTCTTTTCAGGTACAGGTTCTGAACTGAGTTGCCCAGAAACTAACACTTCGGTTATCATGGGTTCTGAACTGACTTATTCAGAAGGCATTTCCTCATCGAATGTGATGTTTACAATCTCGATAACAGTCTTCGACTTCTTTAAATATACTCGATATGCAACAGATGTAGAAGAATATCCAATGAAGATTCCCTCATCTGCCTTAGCACTGAACTTGTTGAGGTTCTCTCTGTCGTTTAGCACAAAACACTTACAACCAAAAATATGAAAATATTTGATGGTTGGTGTTTGGTTGTTGATCAAAGCATACAGAGTCTTTTGAAATCTGTGATGTATCATGGAACGGTTTTGAGTGTAGCACGTGGTCGAAATAGCTTCTGCCCACAGAAACAGAGGTAAGTCTGATTGACTAAGCATAGTGCGAGTGGCCTCGACTAGCGTTCGTTTTCGCCTTTCAACTACTCCATTCTGTTCTGGTGTACGAGCAGCAGAGTATTGATGTGATATCCCGACCGATTCGAGATACTCTTCAACAGTTTTGTTTTTGAACTCTGTGCCATTATCAGTTCTGAGAAGCTTGACTGGTTTCTGCAAATTCACATGGGTCGGCTTCAGAAATGTAATGAGTACTTCGGGCGTCTCATCTTTTGATCGTACAAATTTGACCCACGTGTATCGCGAATAATCGTCCACGATAACTAGAACATATTTCTTTCCGCCTAAGCTCTGCGTTCGCATCGGACCACAAGATCCATATGGAACAACTCTAATGGAGAACTGGTACTAGGTTCAGGCTTTGGTTTATGTGGAGATCTCTTCATCTTCCCTTTTTCACATGCTGCACACAAGTGTTCTTTCTCATATCTTAGCTCAGGAAGACCATTCACTAATCTGCCTTTGACCACTTTGTTGATATAACGAAAATTCAGGTGTGACAGCAGTCGGTGCCAAAGCCAACTTTGCTGCATCGAAGCTTTTGTCAGTAAGCAAACTTGATTGTAAGTCTGGACCTTTGCAATATTGATGGTGTAGAGGTTTGACTTGCGAGTACTAACTAAGAGTTCTTTGTCGTCTTCAGTACACACTGAGCAACTCTTAGCCTTGAAATTTACCTCTAATCCTTTGTCGCAAAACTGGCCAATACTAAATAGGTTGTGCCCTAATCCTTCTACATAGCTCACCTTCGTTATCGTTACTTTGTCGTGTTCCACATCACCATATCCCAGAATTGGTGAAAATTGATCATTGCTAAAACGAACATTTCCACTGAATTTCTCTATATAATTAGACAATAAAGCTTTCTGCCCGGTTATATGCTTGGAACAACCGCTATCCAAGTACCACAAATGCCGGGTCTGCAAGAGAAATCAGGGAACAATAGATTTAGGTACCCATTTAAAAACGGGTCCTAACATATTAGCACAAGATTTTGGTATCCATTTGAATATGGATTCTCTTTTCCTTTGAAAACTTTTGAAAACATTTTGTTTAGAAGAATAAACATGATAAGATCCAAACCAATCATTAGAATAATGACGATAAGCAAAATCATTCCACCGATAAGTATAAGATTTAGTAGTAGTAGGATATAATTGGAACAATTGCTTTATAGAATACCTCTTGTAAGAAGTTACAAGGTTTTTATTAGTAGAAGCAATAGAACCAACTACGTCACACATACTACTATTTGATCGGTTACAAGAATTATCAGGAATTGATTCTACCTTGTCATCAGTCTTCCTTTTAGGTCGCCATTCAGTTCTCTCTTCTGACCTTTTCTTTCTTATATCTGAAACAAAGAATTTAGATTTATTAGCAAAATCATATTTCTAAGATTGATTTTTCTTGTGTTTACCAGTGTTGATCCGTTTCTGTGAGCGTTGTTTCTTATGTTTCTTACCCTTAGCATAGTAATCAGCATTCACAGAAACTGATTCACCAACCTTAGTTGATGATTCACCTTTTTCATAAACACTTCGTAAAGTTTCTCCATTAATAATAAAAGTAGAATGATCTGGAAGTGAAGCATTGAAGTCAAACATATCAATTTCCTCTATACACCCATAGTCAGAATTAAGAAAATCATTTGCAGACGCAAATAAGTCATCAAAATTATCAGTTGAAGTTTGAGAAGCTTTAGAAAAATTAGAACACTTCGTGGATTTATTATGCAAAACAGTGTTCTTTAACACAGTTGAAAATACATTTTGTGTTATTTCACTCAAAATTCTTTCATCAGATAAAATGTTTTCTAACTCGATTATTTTGCTTTCTAATACGAGAGGAGGAACATAAATTTTAGCTTGAACATGTTTTGCCTCCATCTCAGTAGAAGAATAACTAGCAAAGTAATAATTTGAAAGAAATTTTGGTGTCTCAGAAAGATAACTATCATTCAGTCTTTCATAACATAATGGTAGTTGCATTTTCTTTAAATTCATTCTTTTCTCATCTTCTTTTGCCTCAACCTCTTTTGATGATTTGGTGACAAATTTGGGTTTCAAATGAGGATATTTAGCAGCAACATACATAAAATTTGCATTATATAAAGTTGGCTGTTTTCTGATAGCTTTTTCTAGGTAATGAGGATTATCATAACCTAGTCCCCATTTTTCTTTAAAATCAGCTTCTTCATTAGTTGTATTCAAGAAAATAGGTTGATCTGTTTGGCCTCGAACATATAATTTTGCTTCCAAACCATTTACCTTTTGCTCTAAAGTCTTGTTCTCAACCTACAACTTATACGCTTTTAGAACACATTCTTGATTTTCTGAATAAGACTTAGACAATTTAGTTTCAAAATCAGAAATCTTATTTTCAAAATGAATCTTTTCATTTTTAAAATCAGAAACAGATTTGGGAAGATAATCAATCAAATCATTGTTCCCAATAACTGATTTATTAAGATCAAAGATAGTTTGATTTTTCTTCTCAATTATGCTTCTTTCCTTTTTCAGTTTATTTTGAAGATCATGAAGTTCGACCATCATGGCTTCCATTTTAACCATAAAATCAGATTTGGATAAGTTCATTTCCTCATCAGACATTTCAGCTTCAGAATCATCATCTTTTACCGTATTGCCCATCAAACACATGTGGGCTTCTTCTTCTTTTTCTTCATCAACATCAGAATGATCTAACCAATATTCGTCTTCAGCCATCAATGCCTTGCCAGCTTCCTGTTGCTTGGCCAAGAGCATTTTGTTCTTGTAGTATTCTGAATTCCTAACCTTCGGCTTCCGACAGTCTTTTGTATAATGTCCAACCTTGCCACAGTTGTAGCATTTGATCAGATCAACATTCTTTTCAGTGCTGGTGTAGTCATTCACATACTTCTTTTTCTCATCTGGCTTCTTCTCAACAAATCTACCCTCAACTCTTTCTCTATGCTCATGATTCTTTGAGCCCGTAGAAGAATACCTCTGTGAATTTGACCCTGATTTCTTGTAGAACTTTTTCTGGAAAGCTCGGGTCAATAAAAGCATTTCCTGCTTGAGGTTCTCTCCATCATCACCATCAGATGCAGAATCAGACTCTAAGCTAGAAATGACTATCTTCTTCTTTTTCTTCTTCTTTTTCTTCTTCTCTTTCTTCTCTTTCTCCTTCTCTCCAGCTACTAGTGCTATGGGATCAGGCACTTTCTCAGACTTCTTTTTCTCAGCTCTTTTCTCCTCAACCTCTTCCTCATTCTGTCGCAACGTCTCGTAGACCTCATGCAGTGGAATATCACTCAAATATTTCATCTGTTTCATTCGACGAGTGTGCTTTTTCCACTCAGGTTGCAAGATGCTGAGAAACTTCACGTTGTTCTCAATCGGCTCCTTCTTAACCTTGTTCTTGGAAAGCTCATTCAGAAGCAGAACAAACCTATCATATGTGTCCTCCACACTTTCATTCCTCTTCGCTTTAAACTCTTCATAGCTGTTTATACAGTTAGCTACCTTCATCTAGTTGCCTACCTTTGAACCCAACATCATCTTTTGTAACTGATCCCACATTGATTTGGCAGTTGCATTGTAGTTGTCTATTTTCACATAGATCTCATTGGTCATGCTTTGTAAAAGTAAAGATCTGGCTTGTTTATCAACATTAAACGAACTCTTTTGTGCATCAGTGTATTGAGCAAAATCTTTCTCAACTCTCTTTGTTTTCGTAGCTCCATCTGAGTCATTACCTTCAGTAGGAATCTCCTCAGTAGGTGTTGGCATTGGGCCATCTTCGATTGATGATTGAATATTCTTTCCATTTGTTTGTCGATCAACAAAATCGAGAAAGCGATCCTTCCATTGTTCATATTCCCCTTTAAACAAAACCGGGGGCTTGACATCAGTGCCAATTGAGAGAGCGTCTCTGGAAGTCATCCTGTTTGAAATATAAGCTATAAGAAACTTGAAATTGACCGTTATTCCAAAATAAATCACAATAAAAATATTGAATAACACTGAAATAAACTAGACAAAGAAATTCTGAAATCCACTAAGTCTAAAATTCGCAGCCTTCACTTAAACAACAAAGAATTCGCAAAATACACTAGAAATTCGCAAGCTAGAAGAAACAAACACAGAATTCGCAAGAAATGAGTTCCATAATTCGTAAGCTTCTAGAATTCGCAATTACAAGCAATTCAATCTCAAAATTCGTAACCAAGAGATATTCACTTAGAATTCGCAAGATTCAACTAGAATCCTCAGAGAAGACTCTTACGAATTCTACACTTTTCGCATACTAGAGATCTGCGAATCCTTAGCTTTTCTCAAGTATAAAGACTACAAATTCTATCCTTCACACTTTTTCAAAAAACTTTTCGCTCAAAGAGATTTGCGAATCCTGGGTTTTCGCAACACACTGAATTGCGAAATCGTTACTTAGAAATTATTTTCCAGAAAAACACTGCGAATCCTCAACACAATAACTTGTGAATCCTCATGAATTTTGCAATATACACACTTGTGAATTTTACACTTGTAAAAATTTTAGAAAATTAAAATCCTGCGAAATATACAAATTTACGAAATTCTTTAAGAACCCTGCGAAACTCAAACACTCTGCAAGTTCTTGAAGATAACTTGCGATTTCTACAAATCTGGTTGCGAGTTCTTGAGACCTACGACTAAAAACTTCTCTGAATCAACTGAAAGTACTCCTAGACCTCAAATTTTGATTTGAGACTTTGACAGATTGATCACTTACACATCAAGAAAAACTTCCTATCAAAGAACTTCAATCTAAAGCACATATTATTACAATTCGATTCAATACAGCTCTCGAGAACTCGTGAACTTCAAACTTGACAAAATTACCAATTCATGATCGATTTCAGTGCAATTGACAAATCAAACTATACAATCTCGATCAAAAACACTAAATGAACATAACCTAATCAATTACAACTCGAAAAATACACTAAAAATCAAAATCGATCTATGAACTCGTTGAACAGAATGTCGACTCCATTTCTTGATTTGATTTCAAATTGAATCTGCTCTGATACCAATTGTGTGTCCCTGAAATTCAAGTTCTTATCACAAACAAATAAAAAATAAACAAGATTAGTAATCTACCTATTTGATTCAATTCCAAATTCAAACAATTACAAATGTGTTTCTCTCTTTCTCTCTCTATACGTCTCTTTCTCTCTCTACAAACTCTCTATCTATGAAATCATATCAATTCCTCTAGTCATCTATCTATTAAACAGCAAAACGAACTATTTATATGCAACAAGATTAACAAGACAAAAACTAAAACAAATACAAATAGACTTTGACTTTATTACACTTTGACTTTGACTTTTACTGAGAGTTGACTTTCCAGCTTTGACTTCTTGAACTTTGACCTCTGATCATCATGATCTTGTATCCAACATATTTCTGTTCTAACAATCTCCACCTTTGGATTCAAGATCATCTTTGAAAGATTTTGCAGTTCAATCTTCTTTTTAAGCTCAAAAAGTGCAATCTTCTTCTTTGAAACAAATTTCTTCAATAAGCACAAAACATTGCAATATCCCCTTTCAGTTCAATCTGGACAATCTCTGACTATATTCTTCCAAGTCACAAAACTCTTTCAAATTTCGGAAAGAAATTATCTTCAGAATTAGCTCGGATATCTTCAGCATTTAATCTTCAAAGAAAATTTATGAAAATCAGCACATCTTCAAACATCTTTGAATGTTTGAAAGTTTGTACAAGCAAAGTTAAAGATGTGTGAAGATGTGCTGATTTTCAGAAATTTTCTTTGAAGATTAATTGCTGAAGATATCCGAGTTAATTCTGAAGATAATTTCTTTCCGAAATTTGAAAGAGTTTTGTGACTTGGAAGAATATAGTCAGAGATTGTCCAGATTGAACTGAAAGGGGAGATTGCAATGTTTTGTGCTTATTGAAGAAATTTGTTTCAAAGAAGAAGATTGCACTTTTTGAGCTTAAAGAGAAGACTGAACTGCAAAATCTTTAAAAGATGATATTGAATCCAAAGGGGGAGATTGTTAAAACAGAAATATGTTGGATACAAGATCATGATGATCAGAGGTCAAAGTTCAAGAAGTCAAAACTGGAAAGTCAACTCTCAGTGAAAGTCAAAGTCAAAGTGTAATAAAGTCAAAGTGTCTTGTTAATCTTGTTGCATATAAATAGTTCGTTTTGCTGTTTAATAGATAGATGACTAGAGGAATTGATATGATTTCATAGAGAGAGAGTTTGTAGAGAGAGAAAGAGACGTGTAGAGAGAGAAAGAGAGAAACACATTTGTAATTGTTTGAATTTGGAATTGAATCAAACAGGTAGATTACTAATCTTGTTTGTTTTTGATTTGTTTGTGATAAGAACTTGAATTTCAGGGACACATAGTTCACTTAAACTAGAGCTCTGATACCAACTTGTAACACCCTAAAAATTAGAGTAAATTAAAATTCGAAAATTTGGCAATATGACGTTTGTATTTGGCATAAACCACCCAAAAGGGCAAATGTTAAGACATTTTCAAAAAACCTGCGAACGGATATATAAATCGACAACAAACTAATCTAAACATATACTATATAGATTACATTGGTTGTCAACCCAAAATCACCAAAAGAAGGGAACTAAACAAATGCCCAACGCCATAAACTAATCATCTGAAAAATGCCTCTAGTCTATGCTCGTCACTCACACCCTTGGCAACCCACCGCTAAGGGAACCTGTTATACACATCATTTGAGAAAAAGTGTTAGGCTTAAAGCCTAGTGAGAACATATAGTTTATAATTCGAAGAAATAAAGTCAATTAAAATAAAAGGAAATCTTTGCAAGAGAGTTAAATTTACAATTGAAATCTTTGTCACATAAGGACTGTTCGGTCCAAAATTCATCTTACGATGACAGGGGATACCCGTTTTGCCAAGGATTTTGGCGGAACACCGAGTAAGCCACAATCCGAGTTATGAGCTAAATACTTGGAATCCATTGCCACAAACAACGTCGGTCCATACTAAGATGTGGGGGAGGGAACACGAGGAAACCAAGTCATACTCGCTCACTAGGACTACATTATGATCCATGGCTAGTAACCGGTCCCACATAATCGTACCAAAGGGCCTCCGAGGATCAAATGCATCGATAGCTACAATGGGGAAAAACATCCGAAAATATATAATCTTACTCAATACCTAGGGATCCACTAGTAATAGTCTAGACTTGTCACAATTTCATTTGTGACTAACCAAAGCTAAATATATAGCTTCCAATATCATTTATTTCAAAATAAGCATTTCCAAGTTTAACTGTTGATAAGAAAGAAAATCATAAAAAAATGATATTATATGCATTCCTCCAAGTATTTCACCGAAGTGTGCAAGTAGGTTAAATAATTTACCACATATAAAATGGAACCCTTCCTTTAAGCAAAGTGTAGTAAAAACCCTAAAATCTTCCAAAACTCAAGTTAGGTCAAAATGTAATAAATATGAATCCAAAACCAAGAAGAAATATAGGAGGTTAAAATATATGTTTTGACATGTATAAGGTTTAGAAAATGGTAGTAGGAACTTTTGAAGAAAACCTAAAACCCTAGTTAATCCTTTAGAGAATATGACAATGGAGGAGATGATTTGAAGCTACCTACTTGAACCCTTAGACGAATAATGAAGGAACACTAGGAAAACAAGATTGATTGCCTTGAAGGATCTTGAAGTAACAATAAATGCCCTAAAAATCGCCAAATGAGAGAGTGTCTAGAGGTTGGTGAAGAGAGTTATGAGAAATGAATGAGGATAAACAGTCTTTAAACCCTCAGTTGCCCGCCGGCGAGAATGACTAGACGACTGTGCCCTTGTCATTGTCGCGGGGCATTGTCGCCGCACCTGTACCACGGGGTCCCCAACTTCGGCGATAGTGACACGGCGAGAATGACCATGTCACAATCGTCGGTCAAAGTCTCTAAGGAGGTACCGCAGTGTTAAGACTGAAAGTCCTGTGTGTTGAAAGTTTTATAAAAGCATTTATAAGGGTTCGAAATGTAATTAATTGATAGTTTTTTGATAGTTGGGCCCATAGCCCATAAGCCCAGTAAGCTTGTAAGCCTGAGTATATAAAGGCGTTATTAGTTCATTATTCAGTTGAGTCGCAATTCATAATCCTCTAGTCAATAGGTTTACATTTACTGATCAGATATTCTATCTGTAAACCTAAACTTTTTCATTAAATATTAATCATATGACTAGAGGTTGTGGCTATATTATTGTTATTCATTGTTGATTATTGTTCGTGATTGCACTGTACTGGGATCTACAATTGGTATCAGAGCAAAGAGACTGAAGGTTTGATCCAAAAAGGTTTGTCTAAAACCCTTTAATCGATTATTTGTTTTTAATAGTTATTATATGTTTTAATTGATTATCTGTTTTATCTGGGTAAAAGTTCGGTCGAATATTTTTCTGGAAATCAAGTGATTCGATCGATCTGTGTTGTTTGAAAATCAATTTTTTTAAATCGATCGATCTGTGTTTTCTGGGCTTGATTGAATTTTCTGGGTCGACCTGGTTATTGCTTCTGTTCTTATATGTGTATATGATTTTGAGATTAAATCTGCATATTTGATTGAGTCTGCATAATTGTTAATTGAATTCGATTTCTGGGTTGATTTCTTGGTGTTTCGATTAAATTTCTTGGTTGAATTTATGGTTTCGATTAAGATTCATCGATTTTATCGGTCCTTTAAGTCTATATGTTTATCGATCTATCTGTTAATCTGTTATCGACCGGCCCTATCGACCGGTAAATTGTTTGACCGGTATATTGTCTTGACCGGTGCCGTCCCTGACCGATACCTTGCCTCGACCGGATCGCTTTGGCGACCGGTGTCTTATTGACCGATACCTATTGACCGATATTTGTTCGACCGATACATTGCCTTGACCGGTATATTGGTTAACTGATACTCAGCGGTCGACCAATAATCTTTGTGGACCGGTACCCTGTTGACCGGTACCCTTTGTTGATCGGTATCCTTGTTCGACCGGGTCCGACTGGATTCGACCGTGTCCTTGTTCGACCGGGTCCTTGTTTCGATCGGGTTCAACCGGGTCCTTGTTCGATCGGGTCCGACCGGGTCCTTGTTCGACCGGGTCTTTGCTCGACCGGGTCCTTGCTCGACCGGTCATTGTCCTGTCCTGTTTATTTATTGGTTGTTTTTGGATCGTCTTGTTTGTCTCACGATCACTACAGTGCAGTTAAGATTAAAGTTTAAACCCGTTCAAGTTTCATATCTTGTCAAGCTTTTCAAAGCCGGATCGAATTAATTCTATTCGATACGATCAAAAAGGATGAACCCACCAAGGCTGCGGTCCAAAGGAGAATATGAAGAGTGGAAAGTTTATTTTTTGAATTTTGTGGATGAACATGAGGTGGGTCATTATATCAGATTATCATTGACTGAAGGAGAGATGCAATCCCAAATTCCAACAGAAGCTTCTTCTGTGGAACAAGAGAAAAGAGAGAGGGCTAATAATATAGCTCGATATTTTTTGACTAAGAGTATTTCTTGTGACCTTTTTCGTGACGTTCTTAGTGAAATTCTTCGTCAAATAAATTATAACAAAATGACAGGAATAGAGATGCGGGATTGTACTGAATGGTTGGTGTTAGGGCCAAAGGTGATTTTAAAACGAAGAGAACTGGAATCTGAGAACTCTGAGCTGAAAAGAAAGATCTCTGATTTGGAGCAAAAGATTGCAAAAGACAAATCCGATTTTGAGACTAAAGAGAAATCATTTGCAAAGGAGTTATCAGATTTTTCCAGAAATAATTGTGAAGAAAAGAAAGCAGTTGAGCTGAAATGCATAAAACTTTCTCAGCAAGTTTCTGGTTTTCAGAAAGTAATCATCCTTGAAAGAGAAAAGTTTGCAAAAGAAAAGAAGGCCATTGAACGAAAGAATTTGGAATTCTTCAAAGAAATATCCGGCCAGAGAAACAATGCTGAGAAGGGATTTTAAGAAGAAAGAAGCATGTTTGAGACTGAGATTAAAAAGCTGAATGTCAAGTTATCTGAACTATCTAAGAATGCACTGAAAGAGCAGAAAGCGAAGTCTGAATTAAAGAAGAAGATTGACCTGCTTGTTAAAGAAAGAGACAACTTTGCTTCAAAGATTAAAGAGCTTGAAAAGATTGTTTCCAAGGTAGTGGTGATTGAGCAAACGACTCTAGAGTCACAAATCCACACACCTAGAAATAATTCAGCTGACTTCGAAAAGACAGCCTCAAGCTCACATCTGAAAATTGTTTCATCAAAAAGGTCAGTTAAATCATATGATCAGATTTGTAATACTAACATTTTCTTTAATGAAAATGTAGATGGTTCAGGTACACAAAGAAGGAGAAGAAGAAGATATAAAGAAGAGGAACTGGTCTGGAAGAAGAAACCAGTTGAAGATGAGAAGAAAGATGAGCTGAAAGGAAAGAAATCATGTGTACATACACACAAAGCCAAGAAGAACAATGCGCATAAAGGTAAACCTGGTCATATCTACTCGAGAGATCAATTAGTCAGGTTGTCAGGTAAGAAATACTATTGTTCTTATTGTCATTCACATGATCCTATTCACAAGACCAGTGATCATTTCTGGTATGGTTCTTATTCTGTTACTCCCATTCAAACTGCAACTAACATTCATGGACCCAAATACCAGTGGGTACCAAAGCCTAAAATTGATTCTGTGTTACAGGCACCTACTGTCAAGGGGGAGTAGAAGAACTAAGGCTTCTAAGTAAATCAGCTTAGAACCCGTACTTCAACGGAGTTCGACTTCTGAACACTTCAGTTCAGGAATCGTTCGTAAATGCTTATCTCACCTAAATCATTTAATCATGATTTGAGGGGGAGCTTAAAGGTAAATACCGTCTAATCCTAGATCTCTGATTGTTTGGAAGAAGAACAACTTTCAAGCATGAAAAACGGTTTCTAAAATGTTCAAACCACTTCTAGTTCTCAAAAGATTTCATGAATTTGGAAGTGTGACTTTTAAATGTTTTTCAATTTTGAGCTTTAATGTTTAGCTGATCGTGTGTTTCCAAAGATCAATACTTGCGTATTATCTTGTCTTTATATTGTAAAGTATTCACACACATCGGTTCTGTACTTCATTTGCATTTGTTATTACCATGTCTCATAACGAACCAATCTTTCGATGGTAATACCCTCGTTCGAAACTCATTGTTGTTGAGCATCAATCATCTTTTTCTAATCTTGTGCTTTCATTGCAAAATTGTTTATATTCGTTCATATAAACAAAATATCCAATTCTTTGATACCCTAACCATTTGATTTGATCTGATTGATACATTGTCAGGTTCTCAAAACATTCTCTTCATTTCATTCATTCAATATCTTTGTTTTGAGAAATATTCAAAGTTAAATTGCTCAAATAGTCAAATATCATGAGCATACATTTTGACAATGTTATCATACATTTTGTACTTAACTGTTCAGTTAAACTGTTGAGCAACTATTTTTGTTAGGACTTACATGGGATTTGTGTGAGAACTTAAACAGAACTTCCATGGATTCACGTTAACCACTGTTTCCTACCCCGGAAGTTATCCTTGAGTGATTGAGGGGTGAGGGTCTTAAATCAAAGAGTGGGGGAGAGAACTCATCCGGTTGAGTTTTTCTCATTGTGCTGAGCAGTAAAATGTAAATGAGAGTTTGGTTAGAAGTGAACTTTAATGACAAAAAGAAAGAGTGTGTGAGAACAGAGTTAAAAGAATATGAAAACTCTGCACCAAACACTTTCTGAGCCGGGCAGCCACATCTACTGATTGTTTCACATTCTTTGGTGACCATCATTGAAACAGGCAGTGAGCCCATGCCAACTCTTGCTATAACCCCCCCAGCCACTCGTTTCTTTCTTAACAAAGAAATGTTTCATTTTCTTTGGGGACACAACATATCTGCTATCTAGTCTTCAATCGGAAGATTTAGATATTGAAAAAGAAGGAAAGTTGCCCCACCTTCGCACCTTTTTCATGCACATTGAGTCCGTGTAATATTTGTTGTCGTCTCAACAATTTACACAATTTGAGCCTGATATAGCTAAGTAGCTTCAATCATTTCTACACTTTCACTAGCACACAAGGAATGAGTTTTCTTGTCATAACATTCATAGAAAATTCCTTTGTGGTTTTTTGATGATTGAATGGATGCCCTGGGGGAGTGAACGTCACAAAAGCTCCTTTACAAAGTACATCCGTTGTACAAAGTGGCTCCGTGCTACTTACATGCATACTAACTTGTTCATCTGTTGAATCAGGGTTACATTGTTCATTATGTCTGAATTTGAAAAGATTAGGATATATACATTTCATGAATTGACGGATAATCAGATCAACGGGCGGAGAATGTCAAATTATTATGAAGGGAAGATTGTTCGTCTTTACAAAAGGGGAAATCAAAGAAAGTACTGAAATTGAAGAAGTTTTGATGATCTTGATGTTCACAATCATCAAAAAGGGGGAGAAAGAAAGTTTTGTGAAAAGATTTGTCAAAGTTATAAAGAAAGAAAGTTTTGTGGAGAAAGGTTGCTTTTCTGAAGACAGTCTAGAGATCAAAGGGATGAAGATATGAGTTCAATGTTGTTTCAATTTTCAAAGTTGAAGATTTCAAAGATTGTATTTCTTCTATCCCGTATCATGTGGTGTTTGCTTCAAGTCATTTCCTCCTACGCGTTGATTGAAACAAGTTCTTTAAGTCTATTCAACTCGCATTTCAAAGACAGATTCTTTGTTTTAAACTAAAGATGCACCGTGGTATGTCAAGTAACTCACACTTTATCTTTCTTGTGTGCTGATCCGATGTGTTGAGTTTCTACAGTTGAAAGCTGCTTGATAATGCGTTCAGTCGAGGCTATTGTACATTGAATCTGGTTACAAAGTTGAAATATGAAGACCAAGAGCTTTATTCAAGGGGGAGTTTGAAAAGACATGAAGACACGCAACACCAAAGTTCTTCAAAGATTCAAGAGGGAAAGAAGATCAAACCTGAAGACTTAAAGAAGATCAATGCCTAAAGGTTTCAAGATGATAAATGCCTTATTCAACTTTAGGGGGAGATTGTTAGGACTGAAAGTCTTGTGTGTTGAAAGTTGTATAAAAGCATTTATAAGGGTTCGAAATATAATTAATTGATAGTTGTTTGATAGTTGGGCCCATAGCCCATAAGCCCAGTAAGCTTGTAAGCCTGAGTATATAAAGGCGTTATTAGTTCATTATTCAGTTGAGTCGTAATTCATAATCCTCTAGTCAATAGGTTTACATTTACTGATCAGATATTCTCTCTGTAAACCTAAACCTTTTCATTGAATATTAATCATATGACTAGAGGTTGTGGCTATATTATTGTTATTCATTGTTGATTATTGTTCGTGATTGCACTGTACTGGGATCTACACGCAGGGGTCGTTCTCCCCGCGACTTTGCCCTGCGACTTTGCCTTATGGCATTATCGCCGGGCAATGTCGCCCCAGCAGTGCCAGGCTAAAAAAGCTAGACGAACACACCCGAAATCCTCACGCCACAACTAGGCTTCGAGGTAACACCAAGCTTACGGATAAACACCGAGAACCAAAACGAAAATAGAACGAGGAAAATAATAAACGTACCAAAAAATCAGGGTGTTACAGTTTCCTTATCCACCGGAGTCTCGACACTTCTTGCCCTACGGGTGGTCCGCGTATTGGCTCTTTCCCGATTCCCAACGGTATTTCCTTCGACGTGAGTCGTAGCCTTCTTGGTGGTTCTTACCGGTCTACCCCCACGACCATGCCCCCTTCCTCGAGCTATCGGCTGCCCAACGAGACCCCTCAGTAATTCAACACGAACCCCACTCCCCAGTAGATTCTCCCCTGCTGGTATTTCCCTACTTCGCAAAGCTCGGTTTGACATGACAACAACTGATACAACACAAGGATATACTTTAGTTTAACAGACCTATATACAACAAGATTCGTAGACACACACATGTACCTGTAAATTTACAATTATATTGGCCAGGTGTAGTCCCTAATTTACCTTACATGTTAGCCCCTATCTCTCATTACATACATCCATATAGCAGCATTCCTACGACATCCTATTTCTCGGTTGTGTCCCTCCTACAGTTTAAATTTAGGTCCAAAAAGGCACCTAAATCGCCTAAACCATGGCTCTGATACCAAATCTAACAATCCAAAAATTTAACATAACGGTTTAAATAAAAGCAAACTCCCAAAATCGGGTCCCAGTACAAGATTTGGAAAAGAAAGGATTAACATAGTCCAAACATCAACTCCATTACAACCGAGAAACTAACAATAAAATTGTGTCTACGCCGCTACTAAGGCCCTCTCTCCAACAGTCTAGCTCCTAACATTTTTTCTCCCTTTAGAGGATCCAGCAGCAACCCTGTTACCTGAAAATGGGTTTTAAGAAAAGTGGAAACGAGGATTAGACCGGAAGGTCTAGTGAATTCCCAACCACGTCCATTTTTATAACAACAGAAAACATATACGATTTAACAATATTAGTCTCACAAACTTTGAGTCACAAGAAGTGACTAGATCCACACCAAAATCCATCATCAAGAAGCAGGACTGCTTGTCCTCGGGGCCCCCAGTAGATCCCCAAATGTCGTTCCCGTGTGTAGGGAAACAGATTCCAAACACACGGTTCAACCATCCCCGATGGTTATATGTAGCCGGCCAACCACACGGTCAATTTATCATATCAACATAATGTCAAACATACAGGTGAAATAACAACAAAGCTTTATATATAACAACATCTTACAGCGGTATTCAAGAATATGATTTTATCCAAGATTAAGATAAACATAAAGGATAGTGTAAAATAGATCCATTTCCAGTTCAAAGATATATTCATAATTTGAAAATAATGGAACTCACAAAGGTTCAACACACCTCGAACCCAAAAAGCACGTACTTAACGAAAGTAAGTCACCTACACATTAATCAAAACACGACACAAATCCTAGGTCAGACCGCATTCAACTTACATAGTTCCCCATTTAAAAGTTCCTCAATACATGACGACTCCGAGTTGGATTTCTAATTGAAGCAAGCCAAACCCTCTCTAAGATATTAAAAACTCGACCCAAGGCATCACTTAAATCGGCCCAGTATTCGGGTCAACCGACCCCTGCACGCCCGGGGTGGGTGTTTCCCGGTGCCTCACTTTGCCCAGGGTAAGGGCACCCGGTGCAAGAACATGGCCCGGTGCGATTGTGCCCGGACTCAACTCCCGGTACCACAACTCCTAGTACCTACACCCCCGGTACCTACACCCCGGTCCCTACAACTCCTGGCCCGGGACGTGGTAGCCCGGTACCGACTCACCCGGACTCTAAGAACATACCCTTACCTGCGATTCTGGGTTCTTCTCGAGCAAGATGAAATCTTAATAAATCGATTAATAACAAAGCGGTAAATCGCCAACCACAAAACTCAGATCAAAGCAAGTAATACACGCTAAAACAACCCCCCCCCCTTAAGCAACCCTTTTCCATTAAATCGATCAAATTTAGACTAAAACCAATTTTCTCTCAAAGAACTTCAAAATCAAACAAGTAAATATCCCTTCCCTTTAATACTAACAGAAACAACGATTCATAACAGAATCAAATAAGAACTCTTACCTATTTGAGATAAATTCCTTTGTCAATCGCTTCTTGCTCAAAATCCACCAAGACCTCTTGTACAATCTTCAAGCGACGGTCCAGGATGCAAGACTGATAGGATATTAGGGCTTTTCCCTATTTTTACCATTCTTCCAAAGTTGCACTCAAGTCCTCAAGGTTCCAATTTTTTTTACAATGACCCCCAAAAGTTTAAGTCTTACAACTTTGGGCCTTACAACTCTCCCCAACTAGGAAAATATTCCGTCCTCGTAATCTCTTTGATGAAAAGGTATGGATACTTGGACATCATATTTGTTTCCAGTTTCCACGTTGCGTCTCGCCCCTTGTGGAACTTCCATTGGATCTTTACCAAGTTGATGTCCTTTGTCCTTAACCGGTTGACCCTTTGGTCCACAATAGCCTCCGGTTTCTTGACGAAATTCAATCTCTCATCTACCCGTACGTCCTGTAATGGCACCGCCATATCGACTTCTGCCAGGCACTTTCTTAGATTTGAGACGTGAAAAGTATTATGAATACCCTTCAACTCTTCGGGTAATTCCAACTTGTAAGCCACTTCTCCCACTCGCTCAATTATTTTGAAAGGACCAATATAACGTGGACTCAACTTCCCTTTCTTCCCAAAATAGACTACTCCCTTCCATGGTGATATCTTTAGCATCACTTTGTAACCCAACAAAAATTTAATATCCTTTCGCCGCTTATCCGCATAGCTCTTCTGACGATCTCGCGCCACCTACAATCTTTCTCGCACTTGAAAAATTTTATCCGCAGTTAACTGCACTAACTCTGGCCCAGCAAGTTGCCTCTCTCCAACCTCATTCCAACACAAAGGAGTTCGACATTTCATACCATAAAGCATCCCATATGGTGCAGCTCTGATGCTCGCATGATAGCTATTATTGTAAGCAAACTCAATTAATGGTAAATGGTTTTCCCACGGGCCATGGAAATCCAAAACACACGCTCTCAGCATGTCCTCCAGGGTTTGAATAGTTCGCTCACTTTGACCGTCGGTTTGTGTTGGGAACTGAAGAATTCATCAAGTATGGTTAATGCTGCTGGTTCAAAGTTACTACTGCTAGAAAACTTAAAGGTTAATACTGCTGAGTGTTACTACTGCTAGTACTATTAATACTGCTAGTCAAAGTTAGTGCTGCTTGAACAAAGTTAGTACTGCTTAGCTAGTTAGTACTGCTAGTGGTTAATGCTGCTTAGTAGTTAATGCTGCTAGAAGAAATTTAATACTGCTGAAGATTAATACTGCTTATATGATGAAGATTCGCATGAAAGGATATACATGGAAGCTTAGAGATATACATGGAAGATATACTGAAGATATTTTATTTATTGTAATTATCTTTGTATTCAGTATATATATTGTATAGTTTAGAATAGTGATTTAACTTTGGTTTTATTCATTCTATTAGAGAGAAAATCAACCTCAAGGCATAGATCCTAATTCTAGAGAAGTAGAATTCGTATTGGTGAGCCTGTTCATCAATATTGAGGTTGAGTGTGTAATCTTGTAACTTCAAAGCATTCAATACAAGTTTACAGTTTGTTGATTATATTCTGTTTTGATTTACTGTTTGATTAAATATCAAAGTGTTATTCCGCAAACTTCTTTGATATTATTTCTGAGAATTAATTCTTGTTTAGAATTCGATCCTGACAAGTGGTATCAGAGCCAAACTCTCTCAGAAACATCTATTCATCATGGAAAATCTTACAGAATCAAGCAGTACTTTGGTCTCTAAGGTTCCAATGCTCAAACCCAGTGAGTTTGACATGTGGAAGATCAGAATTAGACAATATATTCTTCTCACTGACTTCTCAATGTGGGATATCATTGAGAATGGTCCTTCTGAAGCTGGAAGGATAGGAGCAGATGGGAAAAGACCTCCACCAAAGACAGATGGTGAGAGGAAGATCAGACAGACAGAGATGAAGGCCTTGAGCACTCTGCTTTTGGTCATCCCCAATGAATATCAGCATCAATTTTGTAACTGCACTGATGCTCAGATTCTCTGGAATGCTCTAGAGAAAAGATTTGTTGGAACTAAGAGCATCAAAAGAAATCAAAGAGATGTTCTAAAGCAGCAGTATGAGAACTTTACTTCTTCAAAGAATGAGTCTATGACTCAAACTTTTGATAGGTTCAACAAGCTCATTGGTGAACTGGCTACTGTAGGAGTAAAGATGGAACAAGATGATATCAACAGAAAGTTCCTCAAATCTCTTGGGGATGAATGGACTATGTACACTGTCTCATATAGACAAAGTGACAATCTAGAAGAGAAAGAACTTGATGATCTATACAATGATCTAAGAGTTTTTGAAACTGAGGTAGAAACCAAGAAGAAGCCCTTTGGTTATATCCACAATGCTGCACTTCTCTCAGCATCCACTAATACTACTGCCAACCCTGAAGCAGTTAGTACTGCCAGTGGAGTAAGTTCAGAAAAAGGCACTGAAACTATCTTTGAAGCCTTTTTGTCCAGTCATAGCAGCAATTCTTTGATTAATGATGATCTGGATCAAATTCACCCTGATGACCTGGAGGAGATGGATATTAAATGGCAGATGGCCATGTTATCAATGAGGGTGAAGAAGTTCATTAAAAGAACAGGAAGGAATAACTTCTCTCAAAGAAGAGAAGATGGAGCTGGTTTTGACAAGACCAAGGTGGAATGTTATAAGTGTCACTTGAAAGGACACTTTGCTAGAGAATGCAGGAGTGCTGTTCCAAGCAACAACCACCAACAAGCTCATAATGGAGGCTACAATCAAAACAAGAATCCTGCTCAAGCCCTTGTTTCTCAACAAGGAATGGGATTTGACTGGAGTGATCAAGCTGAGGAAGCCATTCAGAATCAAGCTCTTATGGCAGAAGTGTCTGATCTTCCCTCTGAGGTAATTTCTAATCTTTGTACTAAATCTTGCATTGACACTGTCACAAGATACAGAGATCACAATCAAAGTATGTGTGATGACCTCAAAAGATTAGAAAAGGACAGAAGAGAGTATGTGTTGATAGTAGAGAGATTTGAAGAGAAAATCAAAGGCTTTCAAGCTAATGAACTTCAACACTCTTATGACACAAACTATTGGAAGTGGGAAAAGAATGAGTTAGAGACCAAACTGTCTAAATCCTTAGAAGAGAATGATAGGCTGAAAGAGGAACTGTCTAAAGTTAAACTTGACATAGAAAAGTTTTCATATGCTTCAAAAGCAATGGATTCTCTTCTAAAGGCTCAGATTCATGACAAGATGAAGCCTGGTATTGGATACAACAATACACCTCCTCCTTACAATAACAATTATATCCCTCCTACTTCAGACTTGTTAGAAACCAAGGAGAAAAAGGACTTATCTGAGAAAGCCTTTAAGATAGATCCTTTGGATGAAGTAGTAATTAAGGATTTATCTGAAAAAGAAGCCAGTGAGTATAGGGATAATGATGTGAGTAAAAAGATCCCATTAGAAAAAAACATTATCACCAATGAGGGATGTGGGAAAATCTGGGTAAAGTCCAAGGAGATAGAGAAAACAAAAGGAAAGGATAACAAGGTCCAGTACAAACAAACCACAGTTGTGAATCCTGGATCTTGTAAACAGTGTGATTGCAGTAAAGCCAAGAGCCTAAATTCTGGTTTAAAAAGAGGAAATCAAAGAAACTGGAATAATCAATGGGCTCAGAAACAAGGAGTTGATCTGAATAAAATCAATAGACCAAAACCTTGTTTCATATGTGGCAAGTTAAATCATTTGGCTAAGTATTGTTACTTTAACCCTATTAACCAATAGATGAATTTTCAAAGATTTGTGCAAAAACCTGTTGGTTATAGGAAGGCTGGAAAGAAACATGTGATAAAGAAACATGATGAAAGGAAAGGCCCCATGAAGAAAAAGATTTTAAAAGAAAGTGTCAAAATGTGGGTGCCTAGAAACACTGAATCTGTTAGTACTGATGACAGGGTTAGAAGCACTAAAATTGTTAGTACTGCTAACATGGTTACTACTGCTACCTGTGTTAGTACTGCTGAAAATATTAATGTTGCTAATACTGTTAGTACCTCTTCAAAGGTTAATACTGCCAACACAGTTACTGCTGCCAACACAGTTACTACTGCTAACAAAGTTAGTACTGCTAAGCATGCAAGTGCTGCTAAGGAAGTTAGTACTTCTAAAACCAGTACTGATTCTAGCAAAAATATTTCCAAGCCTATTATTGTAACAAAGTACTCCAAGAATGAGGAGTTAAAGTTCAAAAATCTTGTCAAGAAAGAATGCAAGTATTTTGATGAGAAAGGGGTACCCAAGACCACTTTGGCTTGGGTTCCTAATTCATACTAACTGATCTATCTAATGTGCAGGGCAACCAACAGCTAAAGGGAAAGAGCATATGGCATGTTGATAGTGGTTGCTCTAGGCACATGACAGGCAACATGTCATGCCTTCAGGATTTCAAGCATATCAATGGAGGACATGTTGCATTTGGAGATAATCTTACTGGTGGTAAGATAAGTGGAAAAGGTAATGTCACCAAAGGTAAGATGACATTTGAGGATGTCTACTATGTTGATCAATTAAAGTACAACCTGTTAAGTGTATCACAGGTTTGTGACAAACAACATAGTATATTATTTACTAATACTGAGTGTATGATCCTTGCTCCAGGGTTCAAGGTAGTTGATGACAGCATGATACTACTTAGAACTCCAAGGAAGGACAATGTTTACTGTCTGGATATGGACAATGTTGATAGTGATTCATCTCTAAATTGTCTTGTTTCAAAAGCTTCTGTAGATGAATCCTCTCTATGGCACAGAAGGATGTGTCACATGAATTTCAAGACTATGAACAATCTTGTTAAAAACAACCTTGTAAGAGGTTTACCTTCAAAAGTCTTTTCATGTGATAATCATTGTGTTGCTTGTCTAAAAGGCAAACAGCACAAAACTTCTCATAAGACCAAAGAGTTAAATTCTGTTTCTTCTTGTCTCCAGTTACTGCATATGGATTTGTTTGGTCCTACAAATGTTATGAGTATAGGCAAGAAATCTTACTGCTTGGTTATTGTTGATGATTACTCCAGATTTACTTAGGTATATTTTCTAAGGACTAAGGATGAAACAAGTGGACTTATCAAATCCTTTATTCTAAGAATTGAAAACCAAACTAATCAAAGAGTAAAAGTCATTAGATCAGATAATGGAACTGAGTTTAAAAATCATGATCTAAATACCTTTTGTGAAGAGAAAGGTATTGAGAGGCAATATAGTGCTCCTAGGACTCCTCAACAGAATGGTGTTGCTGAAAGGAGAAATAGAACACTAATAGAGGCTGCTAGATCTCTGTTGGCTGATTCAAAATTGCCAATTACATTCTGGGCTGAAGTAGTTAATACTGCTTGTTATGTCCAAAACAGAGTTCTAGTGGTCAAGCAAAAGAACAAGACCCCTTATGAGCTTTTAAATCAAAGAAAACCCTTCATTGGTTTCCTCAAACCTTTTGGGTGTCCTTGTACAATTCTCAATACCAAATCTCACTTAGGTAAGTTTGATAGCAAAGCAGATGATGGATTTCTTGTTGGATATTCATCTCAGAGTAAGGCTTACAGAGTTTTTAACTCATCTTCCAGAATAATTGAAGAAAGTGACAACGTCAAATGCAATGAGAACACACAAATCCTGTTGGGTCTGGACCTCAGTGGCTATTTGACATTGATTCACTAACTAACTCTTTTGGTTTCAGTAATAAGTATACAGGAACAGGAAGTGGAGGATCAGGGATCACACAAGTCTCAGAAAGTATATCTAAATCTGTAATATTTCCCATACCCACAGTGAATTCTGTTGAAGACTGTGAAAAGAAATCATTTACTGGACCAAATCAGAGTGAAGAAGAATCTAGAGATGAGGAGATTCAAGAAAATAAAGAATCAGAAGTGGCATCTGAAAACACTTCAGTTGAGTTGCATGACTCTAATCTAGAGGTTGGACTGAATGAAGAACCTAGTCATAACACCAGAGTTCAAAAGAATCATCCTCCACAGCTGGTAATAGGAGATATCTCTTCTTCTATGATGACTAGACATCAAAGCAGGCTTCAAGAAATGCAAGATCAACAGCATACAGTCCTTTCTTGTTTTCTATCCCAGCTTGAGCCTAAAAAGGCACATGATGCTATGAAAGAATCTAGTTGGATAGAAGCAATGCAAGAAGAACTGTTACAGTTCAAGCTACAAGATGTATGGGATTTAGTAGACCTTCCTAAAGGTCACAGAGCAATTGGCACAAAGTGGATTTTCAGAAACAAGAGAGATGAAAAAGGTATTGTCATAAGGAACAAAGCAAGGCTAGTGGCTCAAGGATATACTCAAGAAGAGGGTATAGATTATGAAGAAGTTTTTGCACCTGTGGCTAGGATAGAAGCAATCAGATTATTCCTAGCCTATGCTTCTTACATGAACTTCAAAGTCTATCAAATGGATGTAAAAAGTGCTTTTCTCTATGGCTCAATTGAAGAAGAGGTATATGTCTGTCAACCACCAGGGTTTGAAAACCCAAGCTATCCAGACAGGGTATACAAATTAAAGAAAGCACTTTATGGGCTACATCAAGCTCCAAGAGCATGGTATGACACTCTGTCATCCTATCTCTTGGAAAATGACTTTGAAAGAGGAGTCATTGATAAGACTCTATTTATCAAGAGAAAGAAGAAGGATATCTTGCTGGTCCAAATCTATGTTGATGACATTATCTTTGGATCTACAAGAGACAACATGTGCAAGGAGTTTGAGGATCTAATGCATCAAAGGTTCAAAATGAGTTCCATGGGGGAACTTACTTTCTTCCTTGGACTCCAAGTTCAATAGAAGTCAGATGGCATCTTCATCTGTCAATCCAAGTATGTGCAGGACATTCTAACCAAGTTTGGTTTCTCAGAGTCAAAACCTGCCAGCACACCTATGGAAACACACAAGCAAATAACAGCAGATCTTGAGGGGGAGGATATGGATGTGCATCATTATAGATCCATGATTGGCTCTCTCATGTATCTCACAGCATCAAGGCCAGATATAATGTTTCCAGTCTGTGTATGTGCAAGATTCCAAGTTAGGCCAAAGCAATCTCACTTTCAAGCTGTTAAGAGGATATTCATATATCTCAAAGGGCAACCCAAATTGGGACTTTGGTATCCTCATGACTCACCCTTTGACCTAATAGCATACTCAGATAGTGATCTAGGTGGAGCAAACTTGGACAGAAAATATACTTCTGGAGGATGTCAGTTTTTGGGTGCTAGACTAGTTTCATGGAAGTGCAAGAAACAAACCACAGTGTCCACATCTACAACAGAGGCAGAGTACATAGCAGCTGCAAGTTGCTGTTCTCAAGTCTTATGGATTCAGAATCAAATGTTGGATTATGGGGTAACCTTTCTACACACTCCAATCTTTATTGACAACAGCAGTGCTATTAGCATTGTTAATAATCCAGTCAAGCACTCAAAGACAAAGCACATTGAAATCAGGTATCACTTCATAAGAGACTGTAATGAAAAGAAACTTATTCAAGTTGTAAAAGTCCACACTGATAATCAGTTTGCTGATCTATTCACTAAAGCCTTTGATGTGGGTAGATTCACTTTCTTGGTAACTAGTGTGGGAATGATCAACTCTGAATAAGCCCCTTCTCAAAAAGTGGTTTTATACCTGTATATTTTTATTCTTGGTGTTACTAATCTTCTTTTCCAGGATATGCATAGCAGTACTCAGTGTTTCACAAGCTTAAAGGAGTAAGTTAGTTAATACTGCTAGTTAGTAGTTAATACTTCTAGTTAGTAGTTAATACTGCTAGTTAGTAGTTAATACTGCTAGTTAGTAGTTAATACTGCTAGTCAGTTAATACTGCTAGTAGTTAATACTGCTAGTAGTTAATACTGCTAGTTAGTTAATACTGCTTGTTCGTTAATACTGCTAGTTAGTTAATACTGCTAGTAGTTAATACTGCTTTCAGTTAATACTGCTAGTTCGTTAATACTGCTAGTTAGTTAATACTGCCAGTAGTTAATACTGCTTTCAGTTAATACTGCTAGTTCGTTAATACTGCTAGTTAGTTAATACTGCTAGTAGTTAATACTGCTTTCAGTTAATACTGCTCTAGGTTAATACTGCTTATGTTCCGAATACTATAAATACTCTTTGCCCGCCTAAAAGTTCATAACGACTCTTTGCATACTATTCTCTTGTACTCTAAACCCTTTCTCTCTCAAGTTCGAAGCTTTCAGGCACGTTGTTCACTAAGATCAATGGCATCCATGACATTCATCGACGCGCACAATGAGATTGCGATGCTACAAAAGCCAAAGCAAGCTGCAGGATTTCATCAGATTGTGGATTTCCTCAAGTCAAGCCATATTGCTCATGCTCTTATTGTATCCCCTACAATCTATATCGAGCATCAAAGGCAGTTTTGGGCTAATGCCACCATTGTTGTTGAGAATGGTGTGCAAATGATCAAGACAAGAATCTGTGATCAATCACTAACAGTTACTGAAGAGGTTATTCGCATCAGTCTACGTCTAGACGATGCCTCTGGTATAACTTCTATCCCAAACGATGAACTGTTTTCAAATCTTACAAGAATGGGGTATGGAGGCCCATTGGGTATTTTCAAATTCTCAAAAGCCAAATTTTCACCCCAATGGCGTTTCTTTGTCCATACTCTCATGCACTATATCTCCAAAAAGACTACTGGATGGAGTGAGTTCAGCAGCACTATCGCTTATGCTTTGGTGTGCTTGGCCACTGCCAGAAAGTTTAACTTTTCTAAAATGATTTTCAGTGATCTTGTCTCAAACATGGGAAACAAAAAGAGCTTCTTTATGTATCCCAGGTTTGTTCAAGAAGTTATTACTCATGAATTAACGGATATACCTCAACCTGTTGGGGTATATGTACCTAAACCCCCCAAAGGCAAGGTTTTCTCAAATATGAGAAGATCTGCTGGGGACTCTGAAGGAGTTGACACCCCATTGTTCTCTACAATGATGGTGGTGTCCCAAACCAATGAAGGTATGGCAGCAGGGTCAAGGCCCCCATTAGACCAACCCACTGCTAGCCAATCCCAACCTTCCCTCTCAAAATCTATTCCCCAGTCCCTTCTTGAAAAACCAACCTCTCCTATCACCCAAACTTACAAGAGAAAACAGGTAAAGAAGGCTCCTTCCCTTCTTGTACCATCATCCCCCAAGCCTTTAAGCCCTCTATTGGAGCATTCTCCAGTAGAGAATATTCAAAGGGAATCCACAAGGGTGTCTCCCAACCCAAAGGAGGTGCTCTCTGAGGAGGAGGTAGAGCATATGGGTGATGAGGCTGCCACTACTCCTGCTAGCACAGAGGAGGAAAGTGGTAACATAAATAAGACCTCCCCCATGGCAACTTTGAATGAGCAATCATTCGAAGGTCCCTGGTGCCAAGAAACCACAGGGGTGGATAGTGCTTCTGCTAGGCAGAAGACTTCCACTACTAAAAGATCCAATGATCCTTCAAAGGAGGGTAACACTTCTAGAGAAGGTGAGGACAGATATAGTTACCAGGAATTGATGGAAACCATGGGAAACATCAACCTCGATGTTATGAAACAAGGAAAAGAAATAGAGGAGATGAAGCTGGTCATTCTGTCCCAACAAGTACAGATTGCTAAGCTGAAAAAGATGGTGCTAAGTTTGGTACAGAGGAAGAAGAGAAAGCAATTCCAACTAAGGAGAAGGAACACTGAGAATGATGCTCCCAAAAAGGGGGAGATCAACATGGAAGAAGCCACAAGAAATGGGGAGCTTGATGGAGAGAAATTTAATGTTGAGGGGGAGCAGGAAGCAGAAACACAAAGAAATTCAGTGCCAATAGAAACACAAGAAGCAGCAGAAACAGTTACTACTGCTGACATTAATAAAGCAGCAGAAACTGTGAAAGAAGTTTTAACAGATCTTGAGATTGCAGAAACCTTACTTAAAGCCAAGAATGATACTCCCAAGGTCACTTCAAAGACCAAAGGAGTAATTATCAAAGAACAAGGTGAAGTGATCAAGAAAGATAACAGTAAGAAGGCAATGAGCAAAGACAAAGGAAAAGCAAAGATGGTGGAATCTGATCAACCAATCAAAAAGCAAAGGTTGGTTGAATCAGATGAAGCTCTAGCTAGAAAGATGCAAGATGACATTGAGAAGGAAGAAAGAGTTCAGATGGAAAAGGACAGGGAAATGGCAAAAGCTCTAGCTGCTGAACTAAATGAAGCTTATCAACTGAATCTGGCAACTGAAATTGCACAGAAGAAAGTTGCAGCTATGAAGAAAGCAGTGGTAGTAAAAGCAGCTACAAAGAAGAGAAAACCCTCAAGGACATTCCTAGGTACCCAAGAGAGAAACAAGATGATTATATTTCTCAAAGGTGCTGTAGGAGTCAAAAAGGAGATGTTCTCCAAAATGTCTTTTGAGAAGATCAAAGAGCTGTATGAGTCAGAGATGTTAAAGCTTCAGGGAAATGAAACTGCTAGGGTGGAGATGGAGAAGAGGATGAAAGAAAGTAATGACTTTGATTGTCAAAAGCCATTTCCAGATGAGCAAGAAACACCCCCTAAGAAAGAGGCCACTCTGGGAGAAAGTCTAAAGACTTTAAAGAGAACAAAGATGATGGCTAGAAGAAAGTCAATCAAGAAGCCTAGAGTATCTGAAGAAGAGGCTGAGAAGACTGCTGAAGAAGAAGGGGCACCTGAGTCATCTAAACAGAAAGAGCCAGCAAACACAGATGATGTAAATTTGTATATGGTAGTGATGGACAAAGTGCCTGAACCAATTTCAGCAGAACCTGTAGGAGTTAAGCCTCCTGAGGTCATTCACTGGGATACATTGACAGTGGATGGAAAGGAATACATAAGGCTGAAAAGAAAGGATGAAAAGTATGAAGTGTTCAACACATGGGCAAAAATTATCAGAACATGCTCCAGGTCAGTTCTTGAAGAGATGTTTGAGATAGGAATGAAGTTGTATACAGATATACTAAAGGCTCCAGGGATTTCAATTACAAAACTGGTAATGGAGTATCTGTGTATGATGTTCAAACCTGAAGAAGTAAAGCATGTGATCAAGGATGTATTCAAGTCAGTCAACAGTTGGACTCTATATGAAATTAGTGGAGTATATACAGTGACTTTGGATTTAAATCACACTGAATACTTCCTAGTGGATAGAGTGTATAATCATAGCAGATTGAAGCTACATGCCATGCTGAAGAAAAAGTTAAGATGTGTTCCAGATTCAGAAATGGCTAAATACTTGATTCAAAGAACCATCAATCAGAGTTTGGGATTGGATGCAAACACTAGAATTTAGGCCATGATAGAATTTTGGGAGCATCTTGAAGAAAATTTGAAGAACTTGACTTCTCTTCCTAAAAGTCAAGTTAGGGGGAGATTGTTGGGAACTGAAGAATTCATCAAGTATGGTTAATGCTGCTGGTTCAAAGTTACTACTGCTAGAAAACTTAAAGGTTAATACTGCTGAGTGTTACTACTGCTAGTACTATTAATACTGCTAGTCAAAGTTAGTGCTGCTTGAACAAAGTTAGTACTGCTTAGCTAGTTAGTACTGCTAGTGGTTAGTGCTGCTTAGTAGTTAATGCTGCTAGAAGAAATTTAATACTGCTGAAGATTAATACTGCTTATATGATGAAGATTCGCATGAAAGGATATACATGGAAGCTTAGAGATATACATGGAAGATATACTGAAGATATTTTATTTATTGTAATTATCTTTGTATTCAGTATATATATTGTATAGTTTAGAATAGTGATTTAACTTTGGTTTTATTCATTCTATTAGAGAGAAAATCAACCTCAAGGCATATATCCTAATTCTAGAGAAGTAGAATTCGTATTGGTGAGCCTGTTCATCAATATTGAGGTTGAGTGTGTAATCTTGTAACTTCAAAGCATTCAATACAAGTTTACAGTTTGTTGATTATATTCTGTTTTGATTTACTGTTTGATTAAATATCAAAGTGTTTTTCCGCAAACTTCTTTGATATTATTTCTGAGAATTAATTCTTGTTTAGAATTCGATCCTGACAGTTTGAGGGTGATACGCGGTACTCATCTTGATTTTCGACCCCATCTCCCGTTGGAAACTCCTCCAAAAAGCTGAAGAGAACCGAATATCTCGGTTGGACACAATCGACATAGGCACACCATGGCGAACGACAATCTCGTCGATATACAATTTCGCGAGTCTTTCCATGGAGTAGGTCTCCTTGATAGGCAAGAAATGCGTAGATTTGGTAAGCCGATCCACGATGACCCAAATCGTGTCGTAACCTTTTGGGATTCTAGGAAACTTAGTCACAAAATCCATCATGATTTGTTCCCTTTTCCAGACCGGGATGTCTAACTGTTGAAGTTTCCCGTACGGTCGCTGGTGCTCCGTCTTTACTTGCAGACACGTCAGGCATCTTTCCACATAATGAGTTATGTCTTTCTTCAATCCCGACCACCAGTAATCTCTCTTCAGATCTCCGTACATTTTATTCGTCCCTGGATGAATCGAATACTTTGACTTTTGAGCTACCGCTAAGATGACCTTTCTCAAATCTCCAAATTTCGAAACCCAAATCCTACCGCTGAAAAATTTCAATCCTCGACCGTCCTCCGCTAACGTATTTGTAAGACCCGCTACTCTCTCAGCATTGAAATTTTCAGGCCTCATGGCCTCTACTTGGAACTTCTTAATCTCCTCTAATAATGTTGGCGCCACCTCAGTTCTCGAAACCACCATCCTAAGGCTTTCACTTATTTTCTTCCGACTTAGAGCATCAGCTACCACGTTAGCCTTCCCGGGGTGATATTCGACCATGCAATCGTAGTCAGTCAACAACTCCATCCATCTTCGCTGACGCATATTTAGCTCTTTCTGATCAAACAAATGGCATAGACTTTTATGATCCATGAATATTTGACATTGAGTCCCATAAAGGTAGTGCCTCCAAATCTTTAGCACAAAAACCACAACATCCAGCTCTCAATCGTGAGTAGGGTATCACGACTCATATTCCTTCAGCTGTCGTGATGCATACGTAATCACCTTCCCCCGCTGCATAAGAACACATCCTAAACCCAACCTTGATGCATCGCTATACACTACGAAATCTTCCATGCCATCTGGCAAGGTTAATATTGAAGCGCTACTCAAACTATCCTTAAGTTTCTGAAAAGCTTCCCTCTGAGCTTCCGTCCAGAAAAACTTTACACTCTTCTTTGTCAACGAAGTCAGTGGAGTGGAAATTCAGGAGAAATCCTTGATAAACTTCCGGTAATACCCGACCAACCCTAAGAAACTTTGGATCTCCGACGGGTTCTTCGGCTCTTCCCAATCCCGAATTGCTTCCACTTTTGTCGGATCTACCTTGATCTCGTCTTGGGATACAACATGCCCACGAAACTGCACTTCTCGCAACCATAACTCGCACTTCGAAAATTTTGCATAAAACCTCTCTCGTCTTAGCAATTCCAGTACTGTTCGCAAATGCTCGTGCTCCTCCTCGGTCTTCGAGTACACCAAGATATCATCGATGAACACGATCAAGAACTTGTATAAGTAGGGTTGTCACACCCTATTCATCATATCCATAAAAACTACAGGAGCGTTGGTCAACCCGAATGGCATTACAAGAAATTCATAATGCCCATGCCTCATACGGAAGGCTGTTTTCAGTATATCTTCTTCCTTCACCTTGATTTGATGATATCCTGACCTTAAGTCGATCTTGGCGAAGAAACTTGCTCCCTAAAGCTGATCGAACAAGTCGTATATCCTTGGAATCGGATACTTATTCTTGATTGTCAACTTGTTGAGCTCCCTGTAATCTATACATATTCTCATAGATCCGTCCTTCTTTTTCACAAAGAGGACTGACGCTCCCCACGGAGTGATGCTAGGCCTTATAAACCCCTTATCAAGCAATTCTTGCAGCTGCGTCATCATTTCCTTCATCTCCGTAGGTTCTAGTCTATACGGCGCATGCGCAATCAGAGCGGCGCCCGACACCAGGTCAATTCGAAACTCGACCTGACAATCCGGAGGTAATTCTGTCAAATCCTCCCGAAAAACTTCCGGGTACTCACTCACGATCCGAACCTCCTCCACTCTACCCTTCTCTTTTTTAGCATCTACGAGATACGCTAAGAATCCCCGACACCCTTTTCTCAAGCTCTTATTTACTTTGATCATGGAAATTAAACTAGAACCTCCATATCGTCTATCCCCATAAATCACTACCATCCCTTTCTCAGGCAACCTCATACGTATCATCTTCTTATTACATACAATATTAGCATCATTTCTAGCCAACCAATCCATCCCCAGAATCACATCGAACTCTCTCATCGCCATAGGGTATAGAACCACTGGCACTAAACTCCCTTTTGGACGAGCTGGTTCCCACTTCTTATCTTTCCTCCTTCCCCCACCACGATCTCCAGTTTGAACTGGTCTACCCCGCTCGACCTGTGGGCAATCTGACCGAAGGTGATCTGGCGACCCTGTTAGTGCATATATTTGTTGGATACAAGATCATGAAGATTGAAGACTGAAGGTCAAAGCAAGTCAAATCCAAAGTCAACTTTCAAAGTTAGATTGTGAGAAGTTGAAAGTTAGATTGTATGCAAAAATAGAGTTCTAGAGAGAGAAAGTGTCAAGAGAACTTCTGTACGAATTCTGTGAATTGAATTGGAATTGAAACAGGTTGAGTAATTGATTCGTATCATCTTGTTAATTGATTGAATTACATTTAGAACTTGAAATTAGGGAATAATAATTGGTATCAGAGCAGAGTTCATTTGAAATCGATCAAGAATGGATGTTCACACTGTTTTCTGAGTCGTAGATTGAATTTTGAATTTTTCTGAGTTTTAGCGAGTTTGTTTGATTCAATCGAGTTCGTACAGTGAAATAGAACAATCAATTTTTGAAATTTTGTTAGTTTCGAAGTTCACGAGTTCATATACACTATATCTGATCAATTTGTAAGTTTGAGTGAATTTCATTGAAATTCATTGGTCGAATTTGATTCTAGATGTGTTAGGGATCAAATTGTCAAAGTTTCAGATCGAAATTCGAAGGTTTAATGGGTTTTTGAAGAGATCAGAGTGATTTTTCATCGAAAATCTGAAGAACTCGCATCAAGAACTCGCAGATTAATGGATTTCGCATAATTTTCTTGTCTGAAAATCTTACAAGTGTAGAATTCGCACATGTGTGTTATACGAAATGCGTAGAATTCGCATGTGTGAGTTGTGCGAATTGTCAAAATTCGCATAAGCTTTTTATACGAAAAGTTTTCTTGAAAAATTCTAAGGATAGAATTCGCATTTGAGTGTCGTGCGAAAAGTAAGGATTTCGCATCTCTGATTCATACGAATTCTTTGAATTCGCATAAGAGTGTATGCGAATTGCTCAAGATTGAATTTTATTTTAAAGTGCAGAATTCGTTTGATTCTATTGTACGAAAAGTTTTATGCGAATTGTATATGCGAAAAGTTTGTTTTTCAAAATATTTCTAAGTCAAGATTTCGCATAAGTGTTGTATGCGAATTCCAAGAACTCCCATATAACTGTGTGCGAATTATGTGCATGCGAATTCTGAATTCTTCTTGTATGCGAATTCTGTAGTTAGTGTGTGTAGTGTGCGCATTCTTGGTTATTTGTGCTTGTGTGCGAATTGTGCCTGCGAATTTTGTGTGCGAATTTTTTGTATTTCTCTGTGTGGTGCGAATTCCATACTTAGGAGATTTTTGGAAAAAAAAATTTCTTTTCTGAAAATTCTTTCTAAGATTTTTCTGTATTTCTGATTTCACTTGGAATAACGATCTTTTTCAAGTTCTTATTGTACATTTTTGAAACAGGATGACTTCCAAAGACACACTTTCAATCGGTACAGATGTGAAGCCTCTGGTACTGTTCAAAGCGGAATACGAACAGTGGAAAGATCGGTTCCTTGATTTTGTGGACATACATGCCAACGGGGACAATATTCTGATGTCTATCATGGAAGGTCCGATGGTACCTCTCACTATGGAAATACTGGATGACGAATCCTCGGACAGCGAAGATGGAAATGTTGATAGAGCTCAAAAGACAAAGACTGTTCCGAAAGACCTTTCTCAATATACTGAAGAACAAAAGAATAGATACAAAGCCAATAAGCACGCAAGATCTCTACTCTTACAGAGCATACCCAATGAGATCTACATCAAAATCGACAGCTATAAAGCTAATGCAAAGAAGATGTGGGATCAACTTCAGAAGATGATGATGGGATCAAAGGTTAGAAACCAAATGAAGGTTGCTAACTACATAAACAACTACGAGAAATTTAAGGCTAAGGAGAATGAGAGCCTTGAGGAAACTTACGAGAGATTTGTTCTTCTACTGAACGAGCTTGCAAAGAATAAAGTCAAGAAGAAGCAAATAGAGAACAACATCAAATTCCTCAGCATCCTTCAACCAGAGTGGAAGAAACACACAAGAAGGATGAAACAGATGAAAGACCTCAGTGATATCCCTCTGCATTAAGTGTATGAAACGTTGAGACAGAATAAGGAGGAGGTAGAAGAGAAAAGAAGTGAGAAGAAAAAGACTGAGAAAGTAGCTGATCTCATAGCTTTAGTGGCTAGTCAGAAAGAGAAAGAGAAGAAAGAAAAAAAGAATAAAAAGAAAGTGGTGATTCCTAGTTCTGATGATACTGTTGATTCTGATTATGACTCGGATGACGGGGAAAATCTAAAGCAAGCGATGCTACTGTTGACCCGAGAGTTTCAAAAGAAGTTCTACAAAAAGCCGGGTTCAAACACTCAAAGATACTCGTCAGGGTCAAGAAACCATGAGCATAGAGAAAGATTGGAAGGAAGAAGATTGAGGAGAAGAAGTTTGGTGATAGAAAGCCTGAGGTGAAAAAAAGGTTTATCAATGATTATGGTGGTTAGAAGAAGTTAGATGAGCTGATTAAATGTTATAATTGCAGGAAAGTAGGTCATTTCGCCAAAGACTGTCGGAAGCCTACCGTGAGAAACTCAGATTACTACAAGCACAAGATGCTTTTGGCTAAACAGAAAGAAGCGGGTAAGGCTCTAATGGTTGAAGACGAGTTTTGGCTTGACCACTCCGATGAGGAAGAAAAGGAAGAAACAACACACATGTGTCTGATGGGTAAAGAGGTCGAGTATGATGAGACTGACGAAGAAACATCTGATGAGGTACTAAACTTTTCTGAATCTGATTTTCTAACTAAAATGGAAGCCATGATGATCGAGCTTCAAGACCTTCAAGTCAAATTGAAAAAGGAAAAGAGCAGAGTTGTGAAGAAACGTCAAACTATTTTTTATCTTAACAAGCAACTTGTTGGGAACAAAAGTCTGATTGACTCTCTAAACAAATCTGTCTTTGAATTTAAACTTCAAAAATATTGTTTTGAAAATAAGATTTATGAAATTGTTTCTAAACTTTCCAAGTCTGATATTGAGAAACAAGAATTTGTACTAACAGCTCATAAACTGCAGGTTGAAAACAAGAGTTTGGAGAAAAAGGTAAATGGTTTGGAAGCCAAATTATATGCTAGAGGACACACAGATCAAACCATTTTCTTAAACACACCAAATGAGGAATATGATGTTAAAGAGAAGTGGGGACTCGGTTACGATAACCCACATTATCTAAAGAAAGCAATCAGAAAACAATCAGCCTTGTATAACTTTGATTTTCTATAAGCGACTACCAAGCATCTCATTTGAAACCCAAATTTGTTACCAAATCACCTAATGAGGTTGAGGCCAAAGAAGTTGAGAATAGAAAGAATATAAAGAAAATGCAAACTACCATTCTGCTATCAAAAGCTGAATGATAGTTATATTTCTGATCAACCAAAAGTTTTATCAAATGATTATTTTGCTAGTTATTCTACACAAGATTGATAAGCATATGTTTCCTTGAAATTTATGTTAAGCATAAAATTAATATACACACTCAAATCAATAACTATTATAGATGTAAAGAAATACATCAAAGACAAATACAAAACTCTCAATATTCTCAGTTCCGTGTAGGAATGTATCAAGGAGAACTTGAGTTTTTTTAGGGCATTTCACACAATCTAAAGAGATTGACTAACATTTAATTTATCCAATCAAAATACTTAGACGATGTACTGTCATTTTCTTGTTGGTACAAGATTAATAGTCATTAAAGCACTATATTAATGAAAACCTTATTAAGATATTCATATCAACTATAAATCATATTTTAAGAATGGAATTCGGTATATGTACATCAACTCTAATGATATGAAAGGAACATATATTAGATAAATTAATGTATCAAATTAGTGAATTATCTAGGTCACTAAATCATATTTTGTCACCAATAAAGAATTTTTGGACAATGACACATATATGTTTCACACGGGACACCATGGTCATGACATACTGATCCATGTTGGCAAAATACATATAAACACATTCTCCTTCGAGTGAAAGGCAAAAATGAGGCAAATTGCAAATGTTGACTTCTGCAGCATAAGAAGCAACACCATTATCATAATATGCCCTCTCGAATACCTAAAACTTTTGAATACCCTGATCCTTAGCCAAGACAGGAATGAGGCCATCCTAAAGCCAAGGACATAATACCAAAATATTCCATTCTTACAACGAATACGAAATGATATTTATGGACATAAACATCCAGAATGCGGGCCATTAAAGTACTTTATTGTTCTGGTTTCGACATGATGAATGTATGTCGTATTATTGTCCACATGAAATGTTACACTCCTAGCACTAGTTATATGTTTAAGGGCTCACCACCCTGATTATCTCACCAAGTCTACATGACTTGGAATGCTAGAGAATTTACATCATAAGGATTTGATGATTATTGCATATGTATTGGGATCAATGTAGAGTTTCCTATACCCCATATGTATATCTAAAATGGTCTCGTAGAAGTTGTCAACAAAAGAATATAGATGGTAGCCAAGACATTAGTTATGCGCACCGATTTACTTACATATGTTTGGGGTTATGCAATAATATACGCAACTTTACTTCTTCATTTTGAGACCTATTACTAGCTAACCAGTCTCATGTGTACCAGTTGGTAACTGGATATAAGCCTGATATTTTACATTTACGCATGTTTGGTTGTGTAGTATATGTATCAATTGCGCCCCCACAGCGCACCAAAATGGGTCTTTAAAATGATTAAGTATATTTGTTGAATATGAATCTCCAAATATTATCCGCTAATTAGAATCCTTGACGGGTGATCTTTTTACCGGTAGATTTGCGGATTATCACTTTGATGAGACAGTCTTCCCGTCGTTAGGGGGAGAGAGGAAAAAGGACTTTCCGTAGGATTGACAGGAAGTGTCATTGAATATTACCACCCTGTCTCATGTTGATCCCCAAACTTCATAATGTAAAGTTGAAGTCAAACGAATCAGACTCGGTACCTGATACGTTTAATGTTATTCTAGAAGTGACAAGATCACATATACAAGCTGCAAATATACTCACAAGATCATTCTGCTTTTATCATTAACTCTGAAGATTTACCTAGTGTGTATGAAGTGGTGAATCATCAACTAAGGTTGGTGAATCAGTTTCTGTGAGTACTAACTATTATGAAAAAGGTAAGAAGCAAAAGAAACGGCGCTCATAGAAACGGACCAACACAGGTAAGCTCAAGAAAAGACAAACTCATAAATCTAATTTTCCTAACAAATCTAAATCTTTTATTTCAGAGTTGAAAAAGAAAAGGTCAGAAGAACGAACTGAGTGGCGACCAAAACAGAAGATTGATGAGAAAGCAGAATCATGTCCTGATAGTGTTTGTAATAGAAAGACTGGTAGTATTTTTGATGTAGTTGGTATTGTTGCTTCTACTAAACAAAAACTTGTAATTCCTTACAAGAAATATTCAATAAAGCAATTACTCCAATTATCTCGGTCTACTACTAAGTCCTCAAAATATAGAAGGAATGATTTTGTTTCTTGCCAATATTCTAATGATTGGTTTGGTTCTTATCATGTTTATCATTCTAAAGCTTCTCATGTTTTTCAAAACAAAAGAGGACCCAAATTTATATGGGTGCCAAAATCTTGCGCTAATCTGAAAGGACCCAGTTACAAATGGATACCTAAAGTTGTTGTTCCCCGATTTCTCCTGTGCAGACCCGTCATATGTGGTACTTGGATTTTGGTTGCTCTAAGCATATGACCGGGCAGAAATGTTAGACTAATAATGTATTCATGATTAAAAGTGAGGGTCTGTATTGTCATTGTATAATTGTTGGAAGGATTATGTTGTAAAGTCAACAAATGTTGACTTAGTATAAATAGGTTTTGTTTCTTTGTTAGATTGATAGATGTGCTTACATTTCAAAGAACACAAGATTGTAAATTCAGAGAACACAAAACTCGCATCATTCATGTTAGATCTGTGACACTGTAATCTTGTGACATTAATGACAATAGCTTCTTGTTAATTTGTGCATGATTTGATAGCTAGAATTTTGGGATCACAATTGGTATCATAAAAGAAAATTAGTTGTTCTTACTGCGGTGCAAATGATTTTGTGAATAAATTTTTTGAAAATAGCTGGTATGGTTCTTACTATATCTCTCCTAATAGAACTGCAACTAACAAATCTGGATCCAAATACCAGTGGATACCAAAAGCTAAATATGTGTTGTAGGCACCCAAGGTTTAAGGGGGAGAAAAAACCAAGGCTTCTGAATAAATTAGTTCAGAACCCGTGCTTCAAAGAACTATGGTTTCTGGTTACATTAGATCAGAACCCGGTCTTCATTGGTAAAAATGATTATTACTATTCTCACCGGAGAATATGTAATCATGGCTTCTGAATACTCAGTTCAGAACCCGATCTCAAATGTTTTTCTTCTGATAGATGCTTAAATGAAAACATCTTTTCTAGAAGTTTTTGATTTAAGGGGGAGTTAACTGTTATGTCTTTTAGGGGGAGGAGATAATAGTTGGTTATACTTTCATCGTTATATTTTTCTAATAACTTGAATTTTTACAGATAGCAAGATGGAGGATATCTGAGTTTTTGTCAAGGATACTTCACTGAAAATATTCATTTCTAGGGGAGTTAAGGATTTTGATTTACAGGTATATATTTCTAATCCTTATACTCTGTCACTTGTTGAAAGATGAACAACTTTCACTTGTGAAAAATGGTTTCTTAAAATGTTCAAACCACTTCACATTGTTAAAATGTTTTTTTTTCATTAATTGAGAAGTGTGTTTTGAAATGATTTTATTTTGGATACCTTGATGACTATATGACCGTGTGTTTCCAATGATAAATACTTGCGTAATTGTCATGTCTTTATACTTTATCAAATATTCATACACACATCGGTTCAGTACATACATTTTTCTTGAACTTGGTATTACCATGTATCAAATGATATATCTTTCTATGGTAATACTCCCGTTTGCTATTCAATGTTGTTTGAATCAAAAGTCATTTCATCATTTTATGTGCTTTCATTGTCAAAATGTTTATATATTGTTCATATAAACAACATTCGTCTTTGTTTCCCAAAATATTATTCTTCATGAATTTTGATCTGATTTTAATCATTGTCAGATTCTCAAAATATTTCTATTCTTTCATGATTATTCATTCATACAAAGTTTTGAGAAATCTTGAATGTTTAAAATGCTCAAATTTCATTCTAATTCTTAATGAGCATACATATACTGACAAATGATTTATTGTGCTTCAATGTCAAGAAAATCATTAAGGCAATACATATTCTTTTAGGACAAATATACATGGGATTCAGTGTGAGAGCTTAAAAGAACTTCCATGGATTCACGATAACCAGTGTTTCCTACCCAGGAAGTATTCCCTAAGTGATTGAGGGGAGAGGGGTAAAAAGATTTGAGTGTTGGTGTGTGAAGAGGTAAAATGGAAAAGAGAGATTGGTTAGAAGTGAGCTTAAATGTTTAAAAGAAAGAGGGTGAGAGAACAGAGTAAAAGAATATCAGACTCTGCACCAAATCTTTCTGAGTCGGGCAGCCACATAATCTGATTGGTTCACATTCTTTGGTGACCATCATTGAAAAAGGCAGCGAGCTCATGCCAACTCTTGCAAATACCCCACCAGCTACTCATTCTTTTCTCAAAAAGAGAATGTTTCATATTTTCTGGGGAAGCATCACATTATCTATTGGTTATTCACTTGGAAGTTACTGATATTGAAAAAGAAGGAAAGTTGTCCCACCTTCGACCCTTTCTCATGCACGTTGAGTCTATGTATAACCTTTGTTGTCTCATTGGTTTACATACTTTGAGCCTTTTGAAACACAATCATTGTGCTAAATTCTTTCATAACACAAGCACGAGCACACAGAAAATATGTTTTTCTGTCAGAACATTCATAGAAAATACCTTGTGTTTTTCGATGATTGGATGGAAGTCCTGGGGAGTGAACATCACTTCAAGCTCCTTAAATTGTACATTCGTTGTACACAGTGGCTTTGTGCTACTGACAGGCATTCCTAACTGTTTCATATGTTGATTCAGGGTTACAACTCATAATTTGTTTGAATTTGAAAAGATTCAGATGAATACTTTCTTGAATTGACGGCTTATTCTGATTAGATGAACGATTATCTCATATCATTCATTGGGGGAGATTGATAATTTCTCTACATAAGGGGAGATTGTTCACATTTTATCAAAAGGGAAGATCATGAAGACTGTGCTTATTTGATTATTTGGGGGAGATCATTCAAAGACCGAGCTGACCTTGAACAAGTTTTAATGATTTTGATTCTTACAAATCATTAAAAAGGGGGAGATAAATCAGAGTTCAAGTTCAGATGATTAAAGTTTGTATCAAAAAAGGGGGAAAGATGATTTTTCAAAGTCAGATTTCAGAAGATGTAATGAAAGATGAAGACAAAGTTTGAAAGTTTTGAAGTTAGTCAAAGTTTGAAGACTTGAATGATTGAGAAGATTTTAGCAAAGTTTGTTATGCTAAAGATAATTGATTGTTGTAAACAAAGGGAGAGAATGAAGATTGTGCTAAAGCTGTCAAAGGGTTCAAAAGTTTAAAGTTTCAGAGTTCAAGACATAAATATATTTTGAAGAGAAAGTAAAGTGGTAAAAAGAAGAAAAAGGGGGAGATAATTTGATCAAAGTGTCAAAGCTTTCAAGTTGTCAAAGCTTGAAAAAGATTCATAGCTGAAGATATTTCTGAAGACAAGAAGACCTGAAAATTATCGTCAATTTTTTTTTTAATCTTGAATCCAAAAGGGGGAGATTATTAGACTAATATTGTATTCAAGATTAAAAGTGAGGGTATGTATTGTCATTGTGTAATTGTTCGAAGGATTATGTTGTAAAGTCAACAAATGTTGACTTAGTATAAATAGGTTTTGTTTCTTTGTTTGATTGATAGATATGCTTACATTTCAAAGAACACAAGATTGTAAATTCAGATAACACATAACTCGCATCATTCATGTTAGATCTGTGACACTGTAATCTTCTGACATTAATGACAATAGCTTCTTGTTAATCTGTGTATGATTTGATAGCTAGAATTTTGGGATCACAAGAAAGATATCTTATCTAATTATACAGAGAAATACTGCGGGAACGTGCGCTTCGGAAACGACCATTTTTCACCAATTTTGGGCTATGGTGACGTTATTCAAGACAACGTAACGATTACGAAGGTAAGCTACGTTGAAGGTTTAGGACATAATCTCATTAGCATTGGACAGTTCTGTGACAAAAACCTAGAGGTAAATATCAAGGCCAAGAGGTGTTCTGTGCGTACTGAAGACGATAAAGAACTCTTGGTCGGTACTAGAAAGTCAAACCTCCATACGATTAATCTGTCAAAAGTTAAGACTGACAATGAGGTATGTCTACTGTCATAAGTCTCGCCTACAACAAAGATGGTTATGGCATCGAAGGCTTTCTCACCTGAATTTTCGTTACATCAACAAACTAGTCACGGGAAAATTAGTCAAAGGACTTCCAGAGCTTAAGTACGTGAAAGAACATCAGTGCGCAACGTGCGAGAAGGGCAAGATGAAGAGAGTCGCTCATAAGCCAAAGCCTAAGCCTAGTACAAGTTCTCCACTTCAATTATTGCATATGGATCTCTGCGGTCCAATGCGTACTCAGAGCATAAACGACAAGAAATACGTTCTAGTGATTGTGGACGATTACTCGCGGTACACTTGGGTCAAATTTCTGAGAACAAAAGATGAGACGCCCGAAGTCATCATCACATTCTTAAGTGAATCTGTAAAAGGCAGTCAAGCTTCTACAAACAGACAATGACACATAATTCAGAACAGAACTGTAGACGATTATCTCGAATCGGCCAGGATAACACATCAGTTTTCTGCTGCCAGAATGCCTAAACAAAATGGAGTTGTAGAAAGACAAAACAGAACGCTAGTCGAAGCCGCTTGAACTATGCTAAGTCAATTAGATCTACCTCTGTTTCTATGGGCCGAAGTTGTATCGACTGCCTGCTACATGCAAAACCATTCTATAATCCACTGTCGGTTTGGTAAAATGCCATATGCTTTAATAAATAACCGTACACATAGCATTAAACATTTTCATATTTTTGGATGCAGGTGCTTCGTACTGAACGACAAAGAGAACTTGAACAAGTTCAGTCCAAAGGCAGACAAAGGCGTCTTTATCGACTACTCTCAAACGTCTGTTTCCTACAAGGTGTATTTGAAGAAGTCAAAGATCATGGTTGAAAGCGTAAACGTTACATTTGATAAAGAGTTGGCTTCTGAACAAAGCAGTTCATAACTCGTACTTACTGGAGTGCTAGCTTATGGACAAATCAGTCCAGAACCTGTGGTTAATGCGACTAAACCTGATAAACCATTTACTTCTACATCTCATTTATCATAATTAGATTTATTGTTTGAATTATTTTATGATGAGTTTCTTGGTTCTAAATTGCCTAAACTTGTTGTGATTGACAGAAATGAAGATTCAAGCAGTCATCATCCAATCACTTCAGATGTGTCTACTGAATTCGTTCCCCCAGTTCAACAAGAAATTTCGATTCAAACACCTACTCCTTCAGTTGAAGCTATACATGAAACTGTCGAGACAGAAGTAGATGACTCAGTTGGTTCTACTGTAAAGATTAATCAACAGCCAGAACCTGTTGTACCAACTGATGCTTCTACATAGAATCCTTCAACTGAACCCCTCCCTGAACAAAAAGAAGACAGTGGATTCTTAGATGAACATCATGATCAATCTACATCAAATCCACTCCCTCATGAACACAAGTGGACCAAAGAGCACCCGATCCATTAGATCATAGGAGATCCATCTAAACCGGTGCTAGGTCTGCTACATTAAATATGTGTATGCATGACTCATTCCTGGGCAAGGTAGAGCCAACACGCATATCTGAAGCTCTAGCCGACTCAGATTAGGTAACTGCAATGCAAGAAGAGATAAATCAGTTTGAAGCATTAAAAGTATGGAGACTAGTGCCTAAGCCTGAAGGTAAAACTATTATTGGCACAAAATGGGTATTCAAGAATAAGAAAGACGAAGATGGTATCGCGATCAGAAACAAAGCAAGACTAGTGGCTAAAGGATATAGGCAAGACGAAGGTATTGACTATGACGTGACTTATGCTCCAGTGGCTCGCATCCAAGCTATTAGGATGTTTCTTGCATATGCCGCTCACAAGAACTTCACCGTCTACCAAATGGACGTGAAAACTGCTTTTCTCAATGGCATCTTAAAGGAGGAAGTCTACGTCTCTCAGCCTGAAGGCTTTGTTAATCCAGAGAAACCGAATCATGTATACATTTTGGACAAAGCTATTTACGGTCTAAACCAAGCCCCTCGAGCCTGGTATGAATTGTTATCTAAATTCCTAGTCAAGTCTGGCTTCTCGAAAGGTAAAATCGATACTACTCTTTTTATAAAAACGGAAAAAGATGATATCATTTTAATTCAGATTTACGTGGATGATATCATATTTGGCTCAACTAATGCAAAATATTGTAAGAATTTTTCTAACCTCATGGTGTCCAAATTTCAGATGAGTGTGATGGGAGAGATAAATTTCTTTCTCGGATTACAAGTCAAACAGTTTTCCACGAGCATCTTTATTAATCAAGCTAAGTACATTTTCGATATATTCTTAGAAAATTCAAAATGGAAAATTGTACACCTATTGGAACCCCGATGGCACCAGGAACTAAGATTGGCACTGATCCTTCGGGAAAAGCTGTCGATGTTAGAACCTACCGAGGGATGATTGATTCTTTAATGTATATAACATCTAGTAGTCCAGATATAATGTTTTCTACATGTCTATGTGCACAATATCAGGCTTCTCCAAAAGAATCTCATTTGTCTGCGGTTAAACGAATATTTAGATATCTGAAGGGCACTGCAAATCTTGGTCTGTGGTATCCTAAGGATATAGGTTTTGAACTGACAGCATATTCAGATGCAGGCCATGCAGGTTGTATGTTTGACAGGAAAAGTACGTCGGGACACATACAATTTTTTGGCGATAAACTCGTGAGTTGGGCTTCAAAGAAACAACTATGTGTATCTACATCAACAGCTGAGGCAGAGTACGTCGCTGCGGCGAGCTGTTGTTCTCAAGTGTTGTGGATGAAAACACAACTCCGAGATTATGGCTTCAAATATAACAAGATCCCGATCTACTGCGATTCGAAGAGTGCAATTGCCATATCTGCGAATCCTATTCAACATACCAAGACCAAACACATCGACGTTAGATATCATTTTATCAAAGATAATGTGGAAAAACGTACAATCGAACTTTATTTTGTAAACTCATATTACCAACTTGCTGATTTGTTTACGAAGCCTCTTGATGAAAAGAGATTTAATTTTCTCGTTTCAAAACTTGGTGTGTTAAATCTCAAGACTTAATCTGTGATTACCTACTAAAGTTCTGTTATTGTTATTTTTCTCTTCACTTCTTTATTCTTATTCTGAAAGATATATGCACTTAAGTTTGTTCATGATCTCAGGGGGAGTGTGAGATGATACAAGATAAGATGATCTACATACATTTGAGGGGGAGTTCATAAGTTTTGCATATGTTTATTATTGATAAATTTTCTGATGCATAATTTCAGGGGGAGTAAGAGTTAAGGAGTATGGAATATGATTTCTGATTACATCTGATTAGAACTCATACTTTCAAAGTTTTATTGCTTTATGTTATTTTATTTTCAATAAATTTTTGTGAATAAAGCTTTGTACTTTGACAGACTTTGTGATTTTTGCTGAATTAAAAGGAAGCTTACATGATCATATCATATATGACTTAGAGCTGACTTGATGAGATTTAAGACTGAGTAAAAAGGTTTATTTCTAATTTTAATCTCATACATGTTTGAAAGAAGGACAACTTTCAGATATGAAAACTTGTTCTTAAATGTTCAAACCACTTCTGATTCTTAAAAAGATTTCATGAATTTAGAAGTGTGATTTTAAAATGTTTTCATTTTCATGTGCTTTAATGTTTAATAAACCGTGTGTTTCCAAAGATAAATACTTGTGTTTTATCTTTTCCATATACTTTCAAGTATTCACACACACCGGTTTAACTTTTCGTTGAACATGTTATCACCATGTCTCAAATTGAACATATTTTTCGATGGTGATACACCACGCTTGATATTCAAATTTTGAGCGTTGATTTCATTTCAAAACGTTTCTTTCAAAGAGTGTCTATATTTTGATTCGTATAGACAATATCCATTTTTTGCTGACCTAAGATTTAATTGATCAATCATTTCTATTTGATCTTTTTCATACAATGTTAGATTTTCAAACAAGTTTCTTGTATTCATTTCTTTCATTCAATATACTTCTGTTGAAAAATCTTTAATGTTTAAAATGCTCAAATCTTCATGATTACATCTGTGAGCATACAAACATCTGACTTGTATATATATGCTTTAACTGCAAAGTTAAACCATTTTGAGCAACATGCTCTTATAGGACAACATGGGTTCATTGTGTGAGGACTTAAATTGAACTTCTACGGATTCACGTTAACCAGTGTTTCCTAACCAAGAAGTTAAATCCTTGAGTGATCCTAAGGAGTCAATATATGAGTGTGGGTGTGATTAGGTAAAATGAAAAAGAAAGTTTGGTTAGAAGCAAACTCAATGATAAAAAGAAAGAGGGTGTGAGAACAGAGTAAAAGAATATCAAACTCTGCACCAACTTTTTCTGAGTCGGGCAACCACATTTCTAGTGTTTCACAATTCTTCGTGAACATCATTGAAACAGGCATCTAGCCTATGCCAACTATTGTTTAAAAACCCCACCAGCTACTCATTTTCTTCTCAAAAAGAAAATGTTTCATATTTCAAGGGGACGCAACATATAATCTATCTAGTTTTCATTTGGAAAATCTGGATATTGAAAAAGAAGGAAATTTGCCCCCACGTTCGCACTTTGATCATGCACAATTGAGTCTGTGTTATACTATTGTTGTCTCAATGGTTTACACACTTTTGAGCCTATCAAAAGCAATCATATGTGCTTAATTCTTTCATACACAAGCACGAACACACAAGAAATTCGTTTTTCTGTCTAAACGTTCATAGAATAAACTTGTGTTATTCGATGATTGAATGGAAGACCTGGGGGAGTGAACATCAAAAAGCTCTTTTCCAATGTATATTCGTTACACACAGTGACTTCGTGTTACTGACAGGAACTTCTAACTGATTCATTTGTTGATTCAGGTATTACACTCATATTTTGTCTGAATTTGCAAAGATTCAGATGAATATCTTTTGGATCGATGAATAGTCAGAGGCTCTTATAACAGATCAGTGGTCAGAAAGGATCTGACATTTCTTGTGACTGTTTTGATGATTTTAATGCCTCACTCATCAAAAAGGGGGAGAAGATGTATTCACGAAATGTTTGATAAAGAAGAGTTTGTAAAAGTTATGGGGAGAGATTCAAGATTTGGATAATATTCAGTCAATGAATGCAATTTTGTATGAAGATTGTACAAGTTTGAAAGTGAATGTTCAGAGATTTTCGAAAGCAAGCTGAATTTTACTGAAATTTTCTCTGTAGACAATTTGTTGAATCAAACTGAGCTGAATCTGAAGATAATTTCTTTCTGAAGTCTGGAAGAGGCTTCTTATTACCTTGGGGGAGAATGTTAAAGCTGATTGTAAAAGATGTTGTTCAGAGACTTTGGGAAGAATACAGGTTTATCAAAGAAAGGGGAGATTGTTTTGAGCATAAAGGGGAGACTGTGCTTCAATGATTATTTTGCTAAAGATTTATCATAGGGAGAGAATGAATTGCAAAATATTTTTAGAGATGATCTTGATTCAAAGCAAGTCAAAGCCAAAGTCAACTCTCAAAGTGAGTCAAAGTTTATTTTGTAATAAAGTCAAAGTCATGTATTTATTTTAAGTGTTTTGTTGTAAGCGTGTGTTTTAATAGACATATGACTAATGTAGTTTAGAAGTTAGTTGCTTTTGAGAAGTTGAAAGTTAGATTGTACACAGAAATAGAGTTCTAAAGAGAGAAAGTATCAAGAGGACTTCTGTACGAATTCTGTGAATTGAATTGGAATTGAAACAGGTTGAGTAATTGATTCGTATCATCTTGTTAATTGATTGAATTACATTTAGAACTTGAAATTAGGGAATAATAGACCCGCACTGATAACAAGTTCTCTTGTTCGGGGAATCCCTAGACATGTGCCCCGACATCCCACACTGGAAACAGGATTTTTCTCCCGAACCACATTCTCCCAGATGTATACGGTGACATTTTCCGCAAGGCTTCTCTCTGAATCTGCGACCTCCTCTCAGCTTTGTCCTTGAACTCTTTCCCTTTCTCGGATCTGTTGTCGGTCCATCCCATTTTCTCTTGTCACCAACCCTATCAGTCAACTGGCGGTTCTTTTCCTTTTTTGTCATTTCAGCCGCATGTACGGCAGCCTGAAAGGTTGTTGGCTCCCTTGCAAAAACCCACTCCCGCATACAGCTCAGTCCAAAAATATAGCGTTCCACTCGACTCTCCTCGTCGGGCAGATGTGATCCGGCAAAACGGGACTTCTCAATGAATTTAGGGGTGTACTCGCTTACAGACATGTCCTTTTGTTCCAGACCCAAAAATTCCTCCTGTAACCTCTTCGCTGCCGCCAAAGGGTAGAATTGGGCTTTGAATTTTCCCACAAAAGTTCCCCACGACATACCCTCTACTTCAGCCACTCCTAATCCACCAGTTTCTGCATCCCACCATAAGGTGGCTTCAGATCTCAGCATGGATAAGGCATACGTCACTTTGTCCTCCTGAGCACACTTACTGGTAGTAAATACCAACTACATCTCTTTGATCCATTTCATCACCAAAACCGGGTCACACTCCCCTTTGTAAGTAGGAGGTTTGCATACTGCAAACTCCTTGTTTCACGGTGATTTCGGTTGCCGTCAAGGTCAAAGAGAGAGAATGATCCCCCACTTCAGTTACTGGTGGACTTGACAGTTCTATAACTTCTCTACTCTCGCTCTTGTCTCTGCTTCCCGAGGCCGTCTTGTCCTGATGAGCCAGTAACGCTTGTAGAGTCTCTTGAAGCTTCCCCATTTCCGCAACAAAAGTTTCGTGAGTCACAAATGCCTGATTTCGTCCACGACCACGAGCCCTTGCAGCTCCTCGTCCTTGCAGTTGCCGAGCTTTCCTGGTGCGAGGTTTCCCTATCCACCGGAATCTCGACACTTCTTGCCCTACGGGTGGTCCGCGTATTGGCTTTTTCCCGATTCCCAGCGGAATTTCCCCCGACGTGAGTTGTAGCCTTCCTGGTGGTTCCTACCGGTCCACGCCCACGGCCATGACCCCTTCCTCGAGTTGTCGGCTGCCCAACGGGACCCCTCGGTAATTTAACACGAACCCCACTCCCCGATAGATTCTCCCCTGCTGGTATTGCCCTACTTTGCAAAGCTCGGTTTGACATGACGACAACTGATACAACACAAGGATATACTTTAGTTTAACAGACCTATATGCAACAAGATTCGTAGACACGCACATGTACCTGTAAATTTGCAATTATATTGGCTAGGTGTAATCCCAAATTTACCTTACATGTTAGCCCCTATCTCTCATTACATACATCCCTATAGCGGCATTCCTACGACATCCTATTTCTCGGTTGTGTCCCTCCTACGGTTTAAGTTTAGGTCCAAAAAGGCACCTAAATCGATTTAACTATGGCTCTGATACCGAATGTAACAACCCAAAAATTTAACATAACGGTTTAAATAAAAGCCAACTCCCAAAATCGGGTCCCAGTACAAGATTTGTAAAAGAAAGGATTAATATAGTCCAAACATCAACTCTATTACAATTGAGAAACTAACAATAAAATTGTGTCTACGCCGCTACTAAGGCCCGCTCTCCAACAGTCTAGCTCCTAACATTTTTCCTTCCCTTTAGAGGATCCAGCAGCAACCATGTTGCCTGAAATTAAATGGGTTTTAAGAAAAGTGGAAACGAGGATTAGACCGGAAAGTCTAGTGAATTCCCAACCTCATCCATTTTTATAACAACAGAAAACATATACAATTTAACAATATTAGTCTCACAAACTTTGAGTCACAAGAAGTGATTAGATCCATACCGAAATCCATCATCAAGAAGCAGGATTGCTCGTCCTCGGGGCCCTAGTAGATTCCCATACGGCCCCCTAGTCGATGTCGTTCCCGTGTTTAGGGAAACAGATTCCAAACACACGGTTCAAACATCCCCGATGGTTATATGTAGCCATGGCCAACCACACAGTCAATTTATCATATCAACGTAATCTCGAACATACAGGTGAAATAACAATAAAGCTTTATATATAACAACATCTCACAGCGGTATTCAAGAATATGATTTTATCCAAGATCAAGATAAACATAAAAGATAGTGTAAAATAGATCCATTTCCAGTTCAAAGATATATTCATAATTTGAAAATAAGAGAACTCACCTGATTCAGTAAACCTCGGACCCAAAAAGCACGTACTTAACGAAAGTAAGTCACCTACACATTAATCAAAACACGACACAGATCCTAGGTCAGACCGCGTTCAACTTACATAGTTCCCCATTTAAAAGTTCCTCAATACATGACGACTCCGAGTTGGATTTCTAATCGAAGCAAGCCAAACCCTCTCTAAGATATTAAAAACTCGGCCCAAGGCATCACTTAATTCGGCCCAGTATTTGGGTCGACCGGCCCCTGCAAGCTCGGGTTGGGTGTTTCCCGGTGCCTCACTGTGCCCGGGGTAAGGGCGCCCGGTACCGCCCGGTGCAAGGACGTGGCCTGGTGCGATGGTGCCCGGACTCAACTCCCGGTACCTACACCCCCGGTACCTACACCCCCGGTACCCATACCCCGGTCCCTACAACTCCCGGCCTGGGACATGGTCGCCCGGTACCGGCTCGCCCGGACTCTAAGAACATCGCCCTACCTGCGATTCTGGGTTCTTCTCGAGCGAGATGAAATCTTAATAAATCGATTAATAACAAAGAGGTAAACCCCCAACCACAAAACTCATATCAAAGCTAGTAATACAAGCTAAAACAACCCCCCTTAAGCAACCCTTTTCTATTAAATCGATCAGATTAAGACTAAAACCAATTTTCTCTCAAAGAAATTCAAAAACAAACAAGTAAATATCCCTTCCCTTTAATACTAACAGAAACAACGATTTCATAACAGAATCAAATAAGAACTCTTACCTATTTGAGATAAATTCCTTTGTCAATCGCTTCTTGCTCAAAATCCACCAAGACCTCCCTTGTACACTCTTCCAGCAGCGCTCCAGGATGCAAGACTGATAGTATATTAGGGCGTTTCCCTATTTTTACCATTCTTCCAAATTTGCACTCAAGTCCTCAAGGTTCCAAATTTTTTTTTACAATGACCCCCAAAAGTTTAAGTCTTACAACTTTGGGCCTTACAATTTTTATGGTTTATTTTATATTTTTATATGAGATATTTGTTATTATTGATGTGTTGTATTTTTTTTTTATCGTCGATACCGGTATTCTTCCCCCATGCAATCCATGTAAGAATTGTTACGTTTTATTTTTATGATTTGTGTGGGTTATATGTTCTTGATGAATCTTTTTTATTACATGGTATTATATTTTGTTAATGATTGTTACATTTGATTTTATGTGAGTTATTTATGTGTTCTTCTCCACAATTTTTTTATTGTCCATACTAAATATTATTCCACCATAAACTTTTTCGGGGAACAAATATTACATTTTATTTTATGATTTATGTGGATTATATGTTGTTGTTGATGAAAACCTTTTCTCCAAAATTGGAAGCTGTACATTTTTATGGTTTATTTTATGTTTTTCTATGAGTTATTTGTTGTTATTGATGTGTTATGTTTTTTTTACAGAATCTTTTATTGTCGATACGGGTGTTTTTCCTCTATGAAATCCATGTAAGAATTGTTACGTTTTATTTTATGATTTATTTGAATTATATGTTGTTGATGAATATTTTTTCTCAAAAATTTCTTCCCTGTTATTATATTTTATTCACTATGGTTCTTCATCCTTCATTTTTCGGAAGTTATTTATATTTTATGTGTGAGTTTTCTTATGTGTGTTTTTATTTTGCATTCTTTTGTTTTACTAATATTGTTGTAGTTATTCAAGTTTTGTTTTTTTGTTTCCCGACAACAATCAAATTATGATAAAGTGTGATATATGTGGAGCTTTTTTATTATGAATTTTCTTCTTCATCTTTTATATTTATAGAGTTTCTCAATTTGTATTTTTTATGACATTCTCTGTATTATGGTTATCTATGAAAATCAATATATATCATGTAATTGTTTGTTGTTTAAAAGAATACTTAAAATGATGTTTATGCATTTATTTCTTGATGTTCATGTGGTTTTAGTATATGTGTATTTGTTTGCTTTTTACTAAATTATTTTTATTATATGACAGGTGTTCTTTATTTTATTGATGTTTAAAATTTGTATAGAGTTCTATTTATTTATTTATTTATTTATTTATTTATTTATTTATTTATTTATTTATTTAAATATCGTATTTAAAATAAGTAATGAAAATTTTCATATTTTTTATTGTGTATAAATTTATTTAGCTATGCAGGCGGCGGGATTAAAGAGTTGGTATGAAAAAGAGAGAGTTTTATTTTTTTATATATTCGATAAATCAAAAAAGTCAGTGAGCTATTGTTTTGTGTTTGTCATGTAATATATTTTGTAGAGATTCATTTAATTTTGGTTTGAAGTTTCAATTATGTATTAGAAGGATTGATAGTAACATATCAATAATTGTGAGTGAATATAATTTATGTGTGAAATCCATCATGATGTGACATAGTTAGTTCATTATTCACTAGGTTGAACGCAACATATACACTAATAAACTTACATCGACAAATGATGTTCAGGATAAATTGAATGAGGCTATTCGTTTGCTATGAATTATGTTTACAAAGTACTAGCCATTTACTTTTATGTAATTGTAAAATTAAAGCTACTTTTTGTTGCAGTATATATTATTAAAATTTCCTTTTTGCCGCTTCGATCTTTTGTCTTTATAAAATAAGTATCATGTTAAACATGTATTATTCTTTAAAATCTTTTAATCCTACTAAATTTAATATGTTAATATTGTGTTAGGTTTTTTAGGGACTTATGATACAACTTAAAAGTTTAGAATATATAAGAAGGATGATCTATATAAATATTAGAACATATTATAATTGTCATTTATTACATGACACACAATTAAAGAGTTTTCTTAAATGAATTAAATGTCATTTATTTCAATTAACAATTGTTTAAATAGTATAAATGTATCATAATATCAAATTTCACAAATACATTAATGTCACTCACTAATCTACATCAAAAATTCTTTGAAATCGAAAAGTCACACCAAAATACATGTAGAAGTATTTCGTAATAGGACATTGAGTACATAATGTATACACATGTAATGAGTTTTTCATAAACAAATTAAATGTCACTTATTCACTTTAACAATGGATTATTCCCTATAGTAAGTCATGTTAATTATCAAGTAATATCTTTTTATATTACTTATAAGTTATAACCTAACTTTCTGTTTACACATTTTTTTACATATCATTAGTTACCGTGTCATTTATGTCTACATTTGTTTCTTTCTTAATAAATTTTAAAGGTCGTCATTTCTATAAAAAGGGAAAAAAACTTCATGAATATCATCAATCAATACAAACAATATATAAATCACTCACACGCCCATTGTTAATATTACTCATTTTACTTCATCATATAACTTTATTACTTAACAAATCCCTCTCTCTCCTTGTATATATATATATATATATATATATATTAAAATACCAAGTAATTAGATTCTATTAACTTTTACAAATATATTATTTAAGAATTAAGAACTAACACACATTTATATAGACAATTTCAGAGTCATTAACAAATTACTCGTGCTACCGCATAACGTGCGGTTCCACACTAGTTAATTATTATATAGATGAAAATCTATTCAAATAACAATAAATTTCTAATTAGATAGTTTTTACTGTAATTTAATATCAATACATATTTAATAATTAACATATAATAACAAAATTGAAAATAATAACTGAGATATAAGATTAAATTAATTAAAAATATCTGTTTCAATTTAAGAAAACGTTTATAATTTTATAAAATAGTCATTATCATAGTTATATACATATATAATTTATTAATAAGTAGAATCAACCAAATTATTAACACACAAGGTATATTAAAACGACACGGGGTCGAAGATAAGTAAATTACTGAATACGGTCATTACACATTATTTTATTTAAATACAAGCATATCAATCTCGAATGAAATATTGAGTCCTTAACGAAAGACAGAAAGGATATATAATAGTAAAAAATAAGTCATTTTGTCAATCTATGCTAGTGAAACCTATAAAAAGAACTCAACAATGATTAAATTTCGACAATGGAACAATAAAATTGATGAGAAACTTTACGATAAACCCTAAAGAACAAGATGTAATAGGTAACAAACTTGAAAACCTTAAGATGATGAGGATGATGATGGAATAGATAAACACATTATTCATTGATAACTGAAACACAAATGAAATGACGTGAAAATGAACTTTAAGGGGTTGTTTGTTTTTTTTTTTTAAATATCTTAATGACTCTTAAGTCTGAATCGTTCAGACATTTTTACACAACACCTCTTATTAATCATAATGTAGATCCCATATATAGTGCAATCACGATATAATAATCAATCAACAATAAGAATCAATCACAACTGCTGGTCATATGATTAGATTTATCAGTAAAGGGTTTAGGTTTATAGAGAAAATATCTGATACGGCTAAGTAACCTTTCTAATGACCATTAACCTCTTCACCTCGACTAAATTAGGTTTAACAACCTATTTATACCAAAACCCTTAAACCATAAGGCCCAAGGCCCAATAAACACAACAAGCCCATTTAACAATTAAAGGCTTTTTACAACGCTTTAGATAAACACAATTAAACTCTATAAATGCGTTATACAACTTTCCACGCACTAGGACTTTCAGTCCTAACAATCTCCCCCTAAAGTTGAATAAGACATTTATCATCTTGAGACTTCAGGCCTTGATTTTCTTTCCCTCTTAAATCTTTGAATAACTTTAGTGTTGCATGTCTTCATGTCTTTCCAACCCCCCCCCCCCTTGAATAAAGCTATTGGTCTTTATAGTTTCAACTTTGTAACCAGATTCAATGTACAATAGCCTCGACTGAACGCACTATTGAGCAGCTTTCAACTGTAGATACTCAACACATCGGATCACCATACAAGAAAGATAATGTGCGAGTTACGTGACATTCCTCGGTGCAACTTCAGTTTAAAAACAAAGAATTTGTCTTTGAATTAACCGCGAGTTGAATTGACTTTCAGCTTAAGAACTTGTTTCAATCAACTCGTAGGAGGAATCAACTTGTAGCATACACCACTTGATAAGGGATAGAATAAATGCAATCTTTGAAATCCAATGGCTTTTCAACCTCAGATAATAATATTTTGTTACTCCCCCTCAGATTTTGCTAGCTCCCCTTCAACATAATGATCTGCGTCTTTGAATTGTGTGACATTCTCCCCCTCATGATGATTAGGAGCATCCTGAGAATCATGTATCTTCAAAGACAAACCGGATGAGTAGCAAAAGATCAGATAAAGCGATTCAGTAACCAAGGGTAACAGCTAACACAGAAACACAAGAGTAACTGCTATCACAACAATTAAATAATTGTTTGGCCTATTTTCAGAGTTGGCATCGATGTATCTCTGATAGGACTTCCAGTTATCACTGAAGTAAAATATTAAAAATTACTTCTCAAACTGCTCCGGCAATATCACAAAGATATGCAAGGGGAATCACAAAGGTTCGTGCGTGTGTGAAAGAAGTATAAATCATATCGATTAGGCTCAAAGATTGATTTAACCTGGGATACAGGTTAGAAATCAATAGACACAGTGAGATGAATATGAAGTTCGGAGACCGGAGCTGATGTCTTCCTTTGTTAGATCACATATTTATTGGATTCAAGATCATCAAGACTGAAGACGGAAATCTGAAGTCAAAGCTGCAAAGTCAATTCTCAATTAAATGTCTAGGTCATTTTGTAATAAAAAGTCAAAGTTTATTTTTATGTATTTTTGTTTTTCCCTAAATAGGTATATGGTTTTTAGGGTGCTAGGGTTGGTTGTGTGAGTGTGTGCAAAAATAGAAATTATCAGCCGCACATTTCTAGAGAGAGAGAGAGCTTAGAGAGAGAAAACCTTCAAGAGAGAATCTGTAATCCTTTGATTGTGATATCAAAAACAGGTTTGTTAATCTCTTGATTGTGATTATATGTTTATTGTGATAAGAAACTGAAATTACAGGGAACATCAATTGGTATAAGAGCCTAACCAGATTGAAATCAAAAGAAAACATTGGTCGAACACTGTTCCATCGAAGTCCAATATTGATTTTTGAGTGTTTGTGTGTTTTTCGGGTTGGAATCATTTGGTTTGAGGTCGATTAGTGTATTAAATGATTGAGATTGTATTGTTTTATTCACGTATTGCACTGTAATCGATTGTCATTTTGATGATTTTAGTGTTCTTGGTTTTCACGAGTTCACAGGCACTGTTTCATTGATCGAATCATTCTTAGAGTGTTTGTTTTTTAAATTAATTGGTTGTAATCTGTTCTATATGTATTTGTGGTCTTATTGTCAAAGTTTCGAGTTGTAATTCGATGTCTAGATAGGTCTTTGGATGAATCAGATCGATTTTCCTTCGAAAAATTGAAGAACACGCCAGAACTCCATTTTGCGCCAGATCATACTTCTTTCTCGCCAGATTCAAGTGTTTCTAAGTGCTTAGCGCAAAGTTACTTTTGCGTGATCAGAGTTTTTCGCAAGATAGCTTTTGCGCGCAAAGTATATTTTGCACCACTGCCCTTAGCGAATTTCTGAATTTTTCGCCAGCTTCTTAGTGCTAAGTCTCTTTTGCGCCACTGCCTTTAGCGCATATCTGAATTTCTCGCCGCCTTCTATTAGCGCAAAGTCTCTTTTGCGCTACTATACTTGGCACATTTCTGGGTTTAGCGCATTTCTGGGTTTTGCGTGTTTTGTGTATTTGAATTGTGGGCGAATTCTTTACTTCTTCCTTATATTTTGCGAATTCTAGACTTGATTAAAATTGGAAATTTCATTTCTGAAGTTCTTTTGATTTTATCTGGACTAACGATCAATTTCAAGTTTCTTATTGCATATTTTCAAATCAGGATGGCATCAAAAGAAGCTCTCGTTATTGGAACAGATGTAAAGCCACCAGTACTCTTCAAGGGAGAGTATGAGCAATGGAAAGACAGATTCATGGACTTCATTGAAAGACACAAACTGGGTGTTCTTATTAAGAAATCTTTGGAAGATGGAATCATGCCAATTCCAATGAAGACACATATTGTTGAAGGTGAAGAGAGAGAGAGTATCAAGTGCCACCTGAAGAGTTCACAGAAGAGAAAACGAGAAGAGACAAATTTGATAGACTAGCAAAATCATTCATTCTTCAAGGCATCCCAAATGAGATTTATGTGAAAATTCATAGCTACAAAGCTACAGGAAAACAAATGTGGGATCAACTGGAGAAGATGATGCTTGGATCAAAGGTTGGGAACCAGCTCAAAATATCCAACTGGCTCAATAACTATGAGGAATTTAAAGCCAAAGCTGGAGAATCTTTGGAGGCGACTTATGACAAATTTGTGACTTTACTTAATGAACTCAACAAAAACAAAGTAAAGAAATCACAAATTGAGCTCAATATGAAGTTCCTCGGTATCCTTCAACCAGAATGGAAAAGGTTCACTAGACAGATGAAGCAGATGAAAGACCTGAACGAAATTCCATTTCATGAAGTTTATGAAACCTTAAGGCAGAATGAAGAGGAGGTGGATGAGATCAAGGATGAGAAGAAAAAGGCTGAGAAGACAGTTGTTGATCCGGTTGCACTTGTTGTGAAGAAGAAAAGTGTGAGTCTCAAGAAAAAGAAAAAGATGATAGTTTCTGAATCAGAAGAAGCTGAAAGTTAGAATAACTCTGACTCTGACGACTGTGAGACCTTGAAGCAGGATATGCTCATGTTAACCAAGGCTTTTCAAAAGAAGTTCTACAAAAAGCCTAGATCTAACAGTCAGAGGTATTCATCTGGTTCAAGTAACTACGATCACAAGGAAAGAATTGAAGAAAAGGGGAGGAGAAAAGGGGGAAGGTGAAACGAAAAACCCTTCATCCCTACCTCCATATTGTAAAATCGAATAATCACACAAAAGGGAAATCGATACATGCTCATTTGCTTGCTACTATTTTGCTACAGTTGAGACATACAAACTTGAAGATCGGAGTTTGTGTTCTTATTGCTCGACTATAGAAGTTCTTAATTTTTTGCCCTGCAATTGAGTTGTTTATGCTTCGAAAGGACGAGGTATACTTGAGCAGGAACACTGGAGGAGCTTAAACCAATGGTTACTTCTTTTTAGGTTAAAAAAAATAATTGTATACTTTTTACATTATTGATGGCGGAGGATAAATGCGAAGAGGAAGAAGATATTGGCAGTACATTAAGTGACTCTTTCATCAAAGATAGTGACAAAAATGATCCCTCAACATCTGGTCAAGATGATGAGATGCATCTCGAGCCACATCTTACTGATGAAGACATTGAAGGGCTAATTGTTGTGCTTTTGACAGTTGAGAGTAAGGCGGCAGAGGCCCAAGAAGCTCTTGAAGATGAGTCACTAGCAAAAGTGGAAGTTGAAGTTCAAGAAGAGTTAGCACAATCTCTTGAGGGTGACGCTCTTGAGAGTGTCGTTGCTGAGGAAATGTTAGCTCTCAGAGAAAAATGGGAAGACGAGCTTGACGACCTTGAAACAGAGAGTGCTCACTTGTTAGAGCAACTTGATGGGGCAGGAATTGAACTCCCAAGCCTTTATAAGTGGATAGAAAGCCAGGCCCTAAATGGATGTTGTACAGAAGCATGGAAAAATAGGACACACTGGGTTGGATCATAGGTTACTGGTGATGTTACTGAGTCGATTGCAGATGATGAGAAGTATCTGCAAACTCACAGGCCTGTCAGAAGACATCATGGTAAACATTTGGAGGAAGGTGCTAGTGGGTTTCTTGGGAAACGTCTTGCTCCTGAAGATGACAAAGAAGCAAATCGGGATGTAGATTGGTCATCTTTCAATGAACTGTGCTCTTCTTCAACAAATAATACTTCTTTTGGAAGCAAAAGCTGGGCTTCTGTATACTTGGCCAGTACACCGCAACAAGCTGCGGAATTGGGACTCAACTTTCCTGGTGTAGATGAGTTTGAGGAGATTGATGATATTGAAGGCAGCTTGAATGACCCATTTGTTGTTGATGCTATAGTGACAGAGAGAGAACTATATCTTTCTGAAGATCATAAGAAGAATTTCAGAAAGGTTAAAGAAGAAGATGATGTAAATATCGACCGTAAGCTTCTATTGCGTTTGAACCCAAAGAGAACAGAGAGGGTTGGGGACTCGGATACGAGAATCCACAATGTCTCAAAAGGGTATATCTGAAGTGCCTGCTCTTTATGATTTTGGATTTTTAAAACTGGCACCTCAATACCTTGAACTTCAAGTTTTCTGGACTAGACTGTCTGAAAAGGATGAAGCCAAGGAAACCGAGAAAAGAAAGAACACATCTAAAATTCGACTTCCATTTCGTTATGAGAGATTGAATAATAGTTATCGTTTTGATAAATCAAAATTTCTTTCAAATGATTATTTTGAGAGTTATTCTGTAAAAGAAATGGAGGCTAAGCCCATCGAAGGTAAGCTTTACATTCCTCCTCTCGTGTTGGAAAGTAAAATTTCTGAACTCGAGAATACTCTCAAATAAGAAAAGATCTTGATGGACTTAGAACAAACTATTTTTTCTACTGTGTTTAAATATTCTGATTTTTCTAAATCATTCAAGGCTTCAAAATCTTCTGATATGTCTGGTTTACTTGATGAAGGGTTTAATTTTTCTAAACTCTGATGGTTGTTTAGATGACTGTGTTGGTAATTTTGACTTTAATGCTAAACTGCCTGATCATTCTTCTTTTGTTGTTAATTCTTTTGGATTACCAAGTGTGTATGAAAAAGGTGAAACATCAACGAAAGTTGATAAATTAGTTCCTGTGAAATCCAAAGTTGCCAAAGGTAAGAAGAAAAAATCTAGGCATTCACAGAAATAGATCACCACTGGTAAGTCAAAGAAGAAGCATTTGTTTGATTCTCACCATTTTAACTCTAAAGTTTCAAATGTTTCAGATTTGAGAAAGAAAAGGCGTGGAGTAAAGTCGGAATGGCTACCGAAACAGAAGATCATTGAGAAAGCTAAATCATTTTCTAGTTCTAATTGTAATAAGAAGACTAATAGTACAGATGATTTGATTGTGAATGTTACTATTTCTAAACCAAAACTTGTTGATTCTCGCAAGAAATATTCCATACAGCAATTATTACAGTTATCTTCGTCTGCTAGACAGTTTTCAAATTATGATAGATATGATTATGCTTCTCGAAAATATTCTGATGTTTGGTTTGGAACTTATCATGTTTACTCTTATCTCTCTAATTCTTCATATGGTTTTCAAAAGAAAAGCGGACCCAAATTTAAATGGGTGCCAAAATCATGTGCTAACACTGTCAGTCCCATTTATAAATGGGTACCTAAACCTCTTGTTTCCTGATTTCTCTTGTGCAGACCCGTCATATGTGGTACTTGGATAGCGGGTGTTCCAAGCATATGACCGGGCAAAAAAGTATGTTTGCTAACTATACAGAGAAATACTACGGAACAGTTCGATTTGGTAACGACCAGTTCTCACCAATTCTGGGGTATGGTGATGTGATTCACGACAATGTAACGATTAGGAAGGTGAGGTACGTAGAAGGATTAAGACACAATCTTTTTAGTATTGGCCAGTTCTGTGACAAAGATTTAGAGATAAATTTCAAGGCCAAGAGGTGTTCGGTACGCACTGAAGAAGGTAAAGAACTCTTGGTCGGCACTCGCAAGTCAAACCTCTACACCATCAACTTGTCAAAGGTCAGACTGACAATCAGGTGTGTCTACTCTCAAAAGCATCGATGCAACAAAGCTGGCTATGGCATCGACGACTTTCTCACCTGAACTTTTGCTACATCAATAAACTGGTCAGTGGAAAGCTAGTGAATGGACTTCCTGAGCTCAAGTACGTAAAAGAACATTTGAGTGCAGCATGTGAAAAAGGTAAGATGAAGAGAGCTCCACACAAACTGAAGCCTGAACCGAGTACCAGCTCTCCTTTAGAGTTGTTGCATATGGATCTCTGTGGTCCTATGTGAACGCAAAGCTTAGGCGGAAAGAAATACGTGTTAGTTATTGTAGACGATTATTCGCGATACACGTGGGTCAAATTTCTACGGTCAAAAGATGAGACACCTGAAGTTCTCATTACATTTCTAAAGACGATCTAGGTGAATCTGCAGAAACTAGTCAAGCTTCTCCGAACTGACAACGACACAGAGTTTAAAAATAAAACAGTTGAAGAATATCTCGAATCGGTTTGGATAAAACATCATTACTCTGTTGCACGTACGCCTGAACAGAATGGGGTAGTCGAAAGGCAAAACCGTACGCTAGTCGAGGCCACTCGTACTATGCTCAGTCAATCCGACTTACCTCTATTTCTGTGGGCCGAAGTTGTATCGACTGCGTGTTACACTCAAAATCGGTCCATGATACACCGAAGATTTCACAAGACTCCGTATGCATTAATCAATAACTGAACAACAACAATCAAGTATTTCCACATATTTGGGTGTAAGTGTTTTGTGCTAAATGACAGAGAGAGTCTGAATAAGTTCAGTGCTAAGGTGGAAGAGGGCATCTTTATCGGCTATTCTTCTACATCTGTTGCATATCGAGTGTACTTGAAGAAGTCAAAGACTGTGGCCGAGAGCGTAAACGTTACATTTGATGAAGAAATGGCTTCTGAACACGTCAGTTCAGAACCTGTGATAACAGGAGTACTAGCTTCTGGGCAAATCAGTCCAAAACCTGAGTCTCAAGCGAACAAATCAGATGGCGCATCAACGTCTACTAATCATTTATCTGATTTAGATTTACTATTTGAACTATTTTATGATGAATTTCTTGGATCTAAAGTGACTAAATCTGTTGTGGTTGACTGGATGGAAGACTCAATGACTACTCATCCAACCATTTCAGATATCTCTACTGAACCCAACTCCCCGATTCAGCAAGAAGTTCAAGTTCAAATACCTACTCCGACAGTTGAAGCTGTGACCAACAATGAAGAGATAGAAGTAGCCGAATCAGTAGGGTGTACTGTAAGGACTGATCACGCTGAACCCACTGAAACTTCTGCACCTTCTACTTCAACTGAACCCCTCATTCCTACTGAACAACCTGAAGAAGATACCAGTGGATTCTTAGATGATAATCATGATCAATCTGCATCTAATCCACTCCCTCATGAACACAAGTGGACCAAAGAGCACCCGGTATCTCAAGTCATTGAAGATTTATCAAAACCGGTGCAAACTAGGTCTGCAACATTAAATCAATGTATGCATGACTCCTTTCTGAGCAAGATTGAACCTACTCTCGTATCCGAGGCTCTTGCTGATTCAGATTGGGTGACTGCAATGCAAGAAGAGCTGAATCAATTCGAAGCACTTAAAGTCTGGAGACTCGTACCCAAACCTCAAGGTAAAATCATAATTGGTACGAAATGGGTTTTCAAAAACTAGAAAGATGAAGATGGTACCGTAATCCGAAATAAAGCAAGAATTGTCGCCAAAGGATATAGGCAAGAGGAAGGAATACATTACGACGACACTTATGCTCCAGTGGCGCGTATAAAAGCAATTCGTATGTTTCTTGCGTACGCTGCCCACAAGAACTTCACCGTCTATCAAATGGACGTGAAGACAACATTTTTGAATGGCATACTCAAGGAGGAAGTCTACGTCTCGTAGCCAGTAGGCTTTGTTAATCAAGAGAAACCGAATCATGTATACATTCTCGACAAAGCACTTTATGGACTGAAACAAGCTCCTCGCGCCTGGTATGATGTCTTATCTAAATTTTTGGTCAAGTCAGGTTTTACAAAAGGTACGGTCGATACCATTTTATTCATTGAAAAGGAAAAAGCCGATATCATTCTTATTCAAATATATGTGGATGATATTATTTTTGGCTCTACAAATCCTAAATACTGTAAGAATTTTTCAAACCTCATGGTGTCACATTTTCAGATGAGTATCATGGGAGAGTTGACTTTGTTTCTCGGATTACAAGTCAAACAATTTTCAACGGGGATTTTCATCAATCAATCTAAATACATTCTTGATATTCTTCGGAGATTCAAAATGGAAAACTGTAAACCGATTGGTACCCCGATGGCACCTGGTACTAAGATTAGCACTGATCCTTCGGGAAAAGCTGTTGATGTTAGGACTTATAGAGGGATGATAGGTTCTTTGATGTATCTTACTTCTAGTAGGCCGGATATAATGTTTTCTACATGCTTATGTGCTAGATATCAGGCCAATCCGAAAGAATCCCATATGTCTGCAGTCAAACGTATTTTTAGGTATCTGAAGGGGACTGCAGATCTTAGTCTGTGGTATCCTAAAGATACTAGCTTTGAACTAACAGCATATTCAAACGCAGATCATGTTGGTTGCATGCTTGACAGGAAGAGCACGTCGGGTTATATACATTTCCTCGATGATAAACTCGTCAGTTGGGCATCAAAGAAGCAATTATGTGGCTCCACTTCAACGACCGAAGCAGAATATGTAGCTGCTGCTAGCTGCTGTTCTCAGGTCTTGTGGATGAGAACGCAACTGCGAGACTATGGTTATCACTACAATAAAATCCCGATTTATTGTGACTCGAAAAGCGCTATCGCAATATCAGCTAATCCTGTTCAGCATACGAAGACCAAACATATTGATGTCAGGTATCATTTTATAAAAGATAATGTCGAAAAAAGAACAATTGAACTTTACTTTGTAAAAACTGATTATCGGCTTGCAGATTTATTTACCAAACCCTTAGACGAAAAGAGATTCACTTTTCTTGTCTCTAGGCTTGGTATGCTAAATTTTAAGACATAAACAGTGGTTACCTATTAAAGTTTTCTCATTGCAAATTTTTCATCATTTCTTTATCATTATTTCTAAAAGATATCTGCCTTTAATATTATGTTCATGATCTCAGGGGGAGTGTGAGAAGTACTTCATAGATGATCCATGTTATTTTGAGGGGGAGCATATATAATTTCTGCATTTACCTATCTGTCAAATTTTTGTAATGCATGATTTTAGGGGAGTTTTTCAAGTCAAAGAAGTAAGGCTATGATTTCTGATTACTTCAGATCAGAACTCGTACTTTAATCGTTTTACTGCTTTATGTCTATTAATTTTTGTGAATAAAGTTTCTTTGACTTGATCTAAGACTTTTGCATTTTTGAGAGATGCTTACAAGATCATATCTTTATGACTTAAAGCTTGATTTCATGAGATGTAAGATTGCACGCAAAAAGTATAATTCTTTATCTTCATCTCATATATGGTTGAAAGAAGGACAACTTTCAATCATAGAAAACATTATTCTTAAATATTCAAACCACTTCTTGATTCTTAAACAAATTTCATGAATTGGAAGTGTGATTTTAAATGTTTTCATTTTTATTTATGCTTCAATGCTTAACAAACCGCGTGTTTCTAAAGATATATACTTGCGTATTATCTTGTCTATATACTTTCAAGTATTCACACACACCGGTTTAATTCTTTTGTTGAATAAGTTATCACCATGTCTCATATTAACCAAGTTTTCGATGGTGATACACCCCGCTTGTATTTCAAAGAATTTTTTAGTGTCATTTCATTTCGAAGCGTTCATTTCAAGAATGTCTATATTTTTTGTTCGTATAGACCATATCCATTATTTTTTACCATAAGCCTTGAATGCTATATCATTTCATTTCTGATCATTTCATACAATGTCAGATTTTTCAAACAAGTCTCTTGCATTCTTGTTCATTCATTCAATTTACTTGTTTGAAAATACTTCAATGTTTCAAATACTCAAATCTGCATGATTATATTCTGAGCATACAAACATCTGACTTGTATTTGAGCTTTTAACTGATAAAGTTAAATCATCTGAGCAACACGTGCTTTCTAGGAAAACATGGGATCTTTGTGCTATGACTTAATTGAAACTTCTATGGATTCACGTTAACCAGTGTTTTCTACCCAAGAAGTTCATCCTTAGTGATTGAGTGTGAGGAGTTGATGTATTTTAAAATTTATAACCGCAAGCGTACGGGAGGTGTAGCATACAGGTCGATCACAGGGAGGTGATGGACTAAACACGGACTCGTTCTAGACTATGGCCTAGCTACGGGAAATATTATAAAACTAATAAAATAAACAAACAAAAGAAGGAAGCAAAACAAACTGACAGACATTAGGTAATGTCAACTTCAGATTTTAGTAATGGTGGGAATTCGTTATGCAAAATTACTTCAACCCTCTTTCGAGGTGGAAAAGTTTTTCTAACCCAAGACCCATATTTACTTTCGCAATATGTGTACGTAGGGAAGAAACATTATGATTTAAAACGAATATTTTTCCCAATCAACGTCCTCAACTATTTATCATGTTAGGGCCGTTGTCATTGATCAATTTAATCTAAGTAAAAGACCGAACCTTCGTTCATATCTAAAACTAATCGAATTTAACTAAAAACGTTTTATAAAAATTGGTTAATCAAACATTAGCTTTCGTTAAATGAAAAATCAACCATTTAAAACTCAAAAGTTTATTATAAAAACGATTGATCAATACCACAACGTCTATCCAAAGTGACGATTACCCAAATGAACGATAACTAAACTACGAAATAAAACATAAACATAAATCTAAACAAAACGATAAAATTAATCTACGAAAGCTGTAAAGATCGATCCAAGGAGTGTCACTCTCCAATAATCGTTTTTAACCTACGAAAGCGGTAAATTAAATTTAAGAGCGGTGCAAGGAATTTAAAAGGGAGAAGAGAGAAAACAAAAGATTCAAACATAAATAAATAAAATGGAGAAAGGAAACGTTACAACGGTGTTGAATGTTGAAAAGAATCTGTCACATTCCATCTTCATCTTCGATCCGTCGAAACATCGCATCTTCATCGACTCAAAGAATAACGAATTACAAATAAATGAAAAACTACATCAAACCTAAATCTAAATCTAAACTAAAAGGATTCTAAAAACAAATGAAAATCTAAACTACAAGAAAACTAAAACTATAAACTAAAAAAAAAGAAAACAAAGAAAAAGAAAAGAATAAAAAAAATGGCTGCAAGCGCCGTGGAGGAGAGAAAAGAGAAAGAGATCTCACAAAACCTAAAAACCAAATTATTTATAAAACATAATTTTCAAATCTTCCCCCTCAACTTTGCAGCTCTTTCAAAAATAGCCCCGCTTGATTTATTCTCTTTCAAAAGCTCCTTTGCTGAATTTATTTCTTTCAAAATTGGTCCAACATTTGTCATTCTTCTTGGATTTGCCCACCAAATAAGAATCGATTAAAAACTTTAAATCCATCGTCATCCATGTTCACGCTTTCAATGTGAATTACCTGTCAAAACCTGAGAAAACCACAAAAATATCAATGTAATATCCCCAACGATGATTATACGAAAATTAACTAAAAATAAAATAAAAACTATATGCAAACGACTAAACACGACACAAAATGCGATTTTAAACTAAAACGATGAATGCATAAAATGCACTTAACAAAATACCCACAAGCTAAACCTTTCTTATCCCCAAGAAAGAGATTAGAATTTATTACGGAATGGGTGAAAAGAAGAAAAAGAAAAACAAACAACGATCTCCACAAAAAATTCGAGCGAGTTAATACACGATCTCACTACACACAATTTAATGTTAGGATTTTCCATGTACAAATGCAACTTGCTACCATTGTTCAGATGAAAATAGTAATAGAAGCACATATTTCACCAAAATGTCAAACTAACACAACACCAAACAAAGCATATCACAAAAAATCGCACCTAATAAAATTTTACAAACATTACCGTAGCCACTAAGGGAAGGGAAAGATGATCTACATGGATGGAAACTCACGGTTTCTGTAACACCCTGAATTCTGGAAATAGCAACTAATTTAAAATTTCCTAAGTACACCATTAAATAAATCATCTACGACCACAATTTAATATTTAACCTCAATACACACATTCTTTCTATACGAACAGTCTATAATAAAGATGGGTGCTACTAAAACCCAAAAGTATCGCTATCTCCAAACTGCGGAAGACTTCGCCAAATGCTTACACTCGTGAACCACTAAGCACATCTCTTCATACGACTGCTAGAACCGAACCCCCTTCTGGAACCTGATGCACATGCCGACAAATAAAAATGTTAGGCTTAACGCCTAGTGAGCTCAAGAGTTTTACATTAGGGATGTAAATATAAAACAATAACTTTAAGAATGTTATTTAAAATCATGATTTCCACAATCCCATACGTTTGATTTGAAAGCAACCAAAAATGAAATACATTAAATCTTAAAACAATCTCCTTTCAACGTTCACCCCTTTTTGTGATTAAAATCATAAAACACACACCTCTTTAAATAAAGTCGAAACCCAAAGTGCTCGTAAAATATAACTGGCCTCATAATGATCAAACACCGAAAACGTAGTTAACTCCATCTTCCCAAAACATCCCAATAACTCGAATGAGTTTCAATAACCAAAACCTTAAAACATAGATAAATACCCATACACCAACGTCTCTGAAAACATGGATTATAAAACTCCATAACCAAACCACACCTATTGGTGACGGGGGAGACACGATTACATTGCACATAACGGAACACAAAGTAAATCTCATAGTTATGTAGTAATTCAAAACATGTGGGTTACACATAAAACACCCACCGAGCTCAACTATTCCTAGTCTATCACCCGAAAACATCAAGTCAACCACTCCAGGTCTTTCCTTGAGAGTCCCCAAAACCGGGCAACTCGGGCACAATGGGATTACACCTTACTGTCCATGGGACGCTGCCCGACCGTATAGGCCCACACCCTACTTACCATGGAGCCCGATGCCTATCCCGTGCCAAATGGTGAACCAACTTCCCAAACGGGGACAGAGGAACACCGTGCCTATGGATCCATTGCACTAACTAAACCATTACATGACTCAAAACGAATGAATCAAAGCATTGAAAACATGACATGCTCAACTAAAATGCAGTAAATGCAAATCTTAACCAAACGCTCAACACCGAGCAATTAAAACGGACAAGTGTCCTCAAAACCCAACAAAATCCAAATCGAGCCACAAGCTCAACAAATCCAAAGACTCAACGTCGAAATTCATGAAATGAAATCAAATGTAAATACCCGTATTTATATAAACCCACGCTCCAAAATATACAATTAGCTACAATGTGGTTTAGATTGGGACAATTCATTCTCCAAGTGAGTTTACAACATTTATCTTTTCAAAACGTCCTGTAACACCAAAACCATGCATTTTTCCAAAACACAATTTGAAACACATTTATGCTCAAAATCTACTTCCATAAAATAAATCATTAAAATACCAAAATACATGATTTATTTATCATAATGCCCAAAATCCCAAGGACGTATGTTAAATGAGTTTATAAAGTTAAGCACCTTTAAAATAACCAACTTATCAGCAGTTACAAACTTCTCAACAGTTAACAAAACTTATCAACAGTTAACAATTTCGTGTAAGGCGTAAAATACTTTAAAACAACCATTTTGGCATTTACACCGTTTTCACAAATCAACTTGAACTCAACTCGCTAGATTTAGGCTAAATCTAGATTTTCCCCCCCAATTAGAGCTCCTTTGAAGAACACTTGGATTCTCAAGACCAAACTTCCAAAACCTAAATCCATACATATTCAACCACAAATAAACATAATCAACTACAAAGAATCGTTTCCCAAACCATCTACATGAATACCTCTATTACTACCGAAACCCTAACTTCCATAACCGAAGAGAATAGAAGATTACCTTAACCCAAGCTTGAATCCACCAACCAAAACACTTCTAGTTCACCAAAATGGTTACAAAACTCCAGTCTATAAAAGGGAGAACAAAGGGTGGATGAAACCCTAGAAAACTTTGGGGAAGAAGATGAATAGGGAGAGATGAGAAGCTTACCACCACAAAATACTCTAGTATACTCCAATAGACTTCCAATATCTTGCTATATTCTTGAAAAGATCTCAAAAATGAAACCGTAGCAGCTTGAATCACCCAAATCGGAGCTAGGATGAAGGAGATATGAAGGAATGAAGTTTGGGGCTGAAAATCGCGATTTTAATCGTCCAGACGTTGTTGGCGAGAGTGACAGCGAAAGTGACAAGTGTAACTCTCACGGGGCACTTTCGCCGAGATTGTACCGTGAGCTGTAAACTTCCCCGATCACTGTTTTGGCCATAACTTCTTCGTTATAGCTCCGTTTTCGCTCCGGAAAGAACCGTTGGACTCGTAATTGAATCCTTCATCCATCTAGACTATAAAATCAAGGATTCAAGCCCAAAATAAAATATCTTATTTATTTCTTTAATATATCGGTTTCGGTATTAACTTGAAATGATACCTTTCGAAGAATCAGGGTGTTACAATCCTCCCAAACTTAAAAGAGATTTTGTCCTCGAAATCTGGAACTACCCAGCACCCAACATTACACTTGGAACGATTGATTGATTTTTCTATCCAAAAGGAATGCCTTCATGAAACCTCACCTCATATACGGACCCGATTACATTCCTGTTGAGGTTGTCGCTGAGTTTCTCATAACGTGTCGTTACAAAACTCAATCTCAATGTTCGATGTATTTCACCAACGTCAGGATGAACGTCGATTCATTACTTAATCATTAAATCTTAGTTGTCTCCCAACCTTATGTTGCTCATATTACCTCAAAAGTAACCTACGACCTTAATCCGTCATTTCCACCAATAATACCCCACTAATCCATATCGTAAAAGAGTCATCGTCCCTTCCTTAGCGACAATTCCTAGCACTAGCTTGGTCTGACCCAACACAAACGTAGGTCCGACCCTCAAGTTGCCATAAGCACAATACCCACAGATAGCGGATTACTTCAACCCCATGGTTACACAGTTCCCATAGTGCGTTCAAGCATCGATTGATAGATCGGAAAAGCCTCGTGGATTGCAGGATTACCACTGTTCGATCTTTAAGTATCAATATCTACTTCTCTTAATGTTACCACTTCACCTGTGAATACTCCAAATTCAACGGACGTGCACTGAGCACACTAACGGTTATTGTCCTCAAGAAAAGAGTCGACGCCTAATACCAAAATGATGACATCAAAACGAGGACATCCCGCCTAATACTTCATTCCAGAAGTATTATCGCATAAAGGTTGATACTTAACAAAGGGCTAATGTTCCCAAATCTTACATCCCTAACAGACGTACCACAAAATTTCTTGATCACGAAAGTCCATTAAGACGGTACACCGCCAACACATAACTTGATGTCAACCAGGCAAGCAACTCATCAATATGAACCCAACAGACGTAGGTAGTCACACAAAACCTCATCCCGAAGGTTTACTAAAGCATAGAGGTCATCTCTTAATTAACTGGAGAACATAATTACTCCCATGATTCACGCATGACCCGATTCAAAACTGAAACTCAAATTCAAGGTTGACTACAAGTCGGATCATCCGACGCTTCAAATCCTAAGGACTTCTCTAGTCCCTTAATTGCAACTCCCTTCACGATAGGGGTTTTAAGTCAATAGCCCTAATGACTTCAAGGTTTTTCTACAAGTATGCCAAGTTGAAATCTATAAAACTTTCAAATACATGAGTTTTATAACAATTAATCGTGCGGTAAAAATGCACTACCGTTCGTTCAATAGGTTTCAAAATTGATCACCAACACTACGCATATAAAACCACTTCCAAAACTCATTTGATCAATGCTTACGTTAATATGGATAATAATAAAAGATGTGCAACAGAATTTTAAATGGACTACCATGGTCCTAACATGCATCAAATAATACCATAAATGGGGAAATAATTTCGCGTACCAAAATAGTTTATAATGAGGCGATTGAACAAAACTCCCAAGAGACAAGTTACGTAATCGAGTTCCCAAAATTTCTCATTCGACTATATAAAAGTAGGGAATAAAATTCCCAACAAGACCCGCATGTCGAGTTCGCTTCTCACAACTTAGCAATACAAAACATGCATGCGATTGATCAACATACAATAAATTTAAACCAATTTTCAAATTTTAGGCCGTACAATGAAATGATGTTGTCCGAAAATAGTGGCTATAATGACATGTATACCGTTAACTCACTTAATGCATTGCGGAATTTATAACATAAAAATCGACAACTGAAATACGTTCAAAGCGAAAGTCCAATACGAAACGACATAACTTTTCATATGCTTATTCACACCAACAATTTTAAAACAACTCGAAAACCATGTAGCATACAACGGGTAACACTTGTATAAAACCCAAAAGAGAAATCACATAATATTGAAACTTCCCGAAATAACATATGGGATAATATCTATTAACAAAACTTCTCAAAACGTCTCTTACGGTTGCGAAAATACCGATGCGAAACTCGCACGAGACAAAATATTAAACGAAAATTTATAAGTTAACGCACACAATAATGCAAGTATACACCTCCCAAATTCAAGAGCACGACGCAAAATGTTGTAAGATAGAATTCCGTAAGACCCAATAAAATCTTCCATAAAACCCAATGAAACACAACGATGCTCAACATCATATGGTGTCAACACCGTCATTCCCCAAAACTAAATAGCATGAAACAAAGTCATGACTAAAATGTCAAAATTCTAAAATTTTACCTTTTATCGCATATGGTAAATATAAACGACACCTTCACCAAAACCCGCATGAGACTCAACGCTTCAATAAAACTCATAAACTTACACGTAAATAAAATTAAAACTCACGCAATTTGAAATACACTCGCGAGTAGCAAAGCGTCATAAAATAACGTTTCATGAATTCAACACGACTCGTACCGACTAAAATTCCAAAGAACATTTCGACTCAAGAACATAGGGACAACTCGTCCTTTAAAACTTTAACATACGTGGAGGAGATCCAATGTCAGAGTAAAAAATTCCATAGTTATTTCCCCAATAACCCAAATAACATTAAAACATAAATATTACAACATCCGGAAAAATGGTGTCAGACACGAAACCAGGATAAAGAGATTTTTAATAAAAATTGCAACCACGTGCAACAACATAATTTTATGCATGCTTGAGTTCATGGTTTAAATTCTGATGAGTGCTAAATGTTTTACCAAGGCTTCATAGTAGAACACAATTTATGCTTCGAAAGCATGAGAAATAATTGATGCAAACTTATTTTTAGAGATAAATTTTTGTGCATGAATTTTCGGTCGGTACTCACATCTTAGGACTCCACTCCTCCATTTCCCGACATGCAATTGTCATTCGGATGTACCCAACATTATAGAGCAACCCTCCCACTAATTGGTTAACTTACAATTCTCCTCGCAACATGATCGATCTGTCGCCCCGATAGTTCCACTCCAATCAATAACTCTGACCCAAGATGGTCAACTTAATGCATTCATCACACTTACCTATCACTTCCAAGTGACATTGCTATAAACATCATCCTTTCCTTAGATCACTCGCTTAGAAACTTTCTCACTACCCCAACGGTCATTCCCCCAAGTTAGTTCAAGTATACACATGTAACATGTAGATTCACCACGACACTGGCCAGGTGCCATTATGAACGTACCGTACATGATCATCCTTACGACCCTCGACAAGTTTCCTGTTTCTAGCGACTCGATAAATCCTCAAAATATCTTATCTTAAGGTACCTAGTGCGCAACTTCACTTATATTCACTTATAAGAACTCTAGTTTGAGTCTAGGCATCCAAAATCAATACCTAATTCTCTCAAACTTAAGCTCTGATACCAACTTGTAACACCCTGAACTCTGGAAATAGCAACTAATTTAAAATTTCCTAAATACACCAATAAATAAATCATCTACGACCACAATTTAATATTTAACCTTAATACACACATTCTTTCTATACGAACAGTCTATAATAAAGATGGGTGCTACTAAAACCCAAAAGTATCGCTATCTCCAAACTGCGGAAGACTTCGCCAAATGCTTACACTCGTAAACCACTAAGCACATCTCTTCATACGACTGCTAGAACCGAACCCCCTTCTGGAACCTGATGCACATGCCGACAAATAAAAAGGTTAGGCTTAACGCCTAGTGAGCTCAAGAGTTTTACATTAGGGATGTAAATATAAAACAATAACTTTAAGAATGTTATTTAAAATCATGATTTCCACAATCCCATACGTTTGATTTGAAAGCAACCAAAAATGAAATACATTAACTCTTAAAACAATCTCCTTTCAACGTTCACCCCTTTTTGTGATTAAAATCATAAAACACACACCTCTTTAAATAAAGCCGAAACCCAAAGTGCTCGTAAAATATAACTGACCTCATAATGATCAAACACCGAAAACGTAGTTAACTCCATCTTCCCAAAACATCCCAATAACTCGAATGAGTTTCAATAACCAAAACCTTAAAACATAGATAAATACCCATACACCAACGTCTCCGAAAACATGGATTATAAAACTCCATAACCAAACCACACCTATTGGTGACGGGGGAGACACGATTACATTGCACATAACGGAACACAAAGTAAATGTCATAGTTATGTAGTAATTCAAAACATGTGGGTTACACATAAAACACCCACCGAGCTCAACTATTCCTAGTCTATCACCCGAAAACATCAAGTCAACCACTCCAGGTCTTTCCTTGAGAGTCCCCAAAACCGGGCAACTCGGGCACAATGGGATTACACCTTACTGTCCATGGGACGCTGCCCGACCGTATAGGCCCACACTCTACTTACCATGGAGCCCGATGCCTATCCCGTGCCAAATGGTGAACCAACTTCCCAAACGGGGACAGAGGAACACCGTGCCTATGGATCCATTGCACTAACTAAACCATTACATGACTCAAAACGAATGAATCAAAGCATTGAAAACATGACATGCTCAACTAAAATGCAGTAAATGCAAATCTTAACCAAACGCTCAACACCGAGCAATTAAAACGGACAAGTGTCCTCAAAACCCAACAAAATCCAAATCGAGCCACAAGCTCAACAAATCCAAAGACTCAACGTCGAAATTCATGAAATGAAATCAAATGTAAATACCCGTATTTATATAAACCCACGCTCCAAAATATACAATTAGCTACAATGTGGTTTAGATTGGGACAATTCATTCTCCAAGTGAGTTTACAACATTTATCTTTTCAAAACGTCCTGTAACACCAAAACCATGCATTTTTCCAAAACACAATTTGAAACACATTTATGCTCAAAATCTACTTCCATAAAATAAATCATTAAAATACCAAAATACATGATTTATTTATCATAATGCCCAAAATCCCAAGGACGTATGTTAAATGAGTTTATAAAGTTAAGCACCTTTAAAATAACCAACTTATCAGCAGTTACAAACTTCTCAACAGTTAACAAAACTTATCAACAGTTAACAATTTCGTGTAAGGCATAAAATACTTTAAAACAACCATTTTGGCATGTACACCGTTTTCACAAATCAACTTGAACTCAACTCGCTAGATTTAGGCTAAATCTAGATTTTCCCCCAATTAGAGCTCCTTTGAAGAACACTTGGATTCTCAAGACCAAACTTCCAAAACCTAAATCCATACATATTCAACCATAAATAAACATAATCAACCACAAAGAATCGTTCCCCAAACCATCTACATGAATACCTCCATTACTACCGAAACCCTAACTTCCATAACCGAAGAGAATAGAAGATTACCTTAACCCAAGCTTGAATCCACCAACCAAAACACTTCTATTTGACCAAAATGGTTACAAAACTCCAATCTATGAAAGGGAGAACAAAGGGTGGATGAAACCTTAGAAAACTTTGGGGAAGAAGATGAATAGGGAGAGATGAGAAGCTTACCACCACAAAATACTCGAGTATACTCCAATAGACATCCAATCTCTTGATAGATTCTTGAAAAGCTCTCAAAAATGAAACCGTAGCAACTTGAATCACCCAAATCGGAGCTAGGATGAAGGAGATATGAAGGAATGAAGTTTGGGGCTGAAAATCGCGATTTTAATCGTCCAGACGTTGTTGGCGAGAGTGACAGCAAAAGTGACAAGTGTCACTCTCGTGGGGCACTTTCGCCGAGATTGTACCGCGAGCTGTAAACTTCCCCGATCAATGTTTTGGCCATAACTTCTTCGTTATAGCTCCGTTTTCGCTCCGAAAAAACCGTTGGACTCGGAATTGAATCCTTCATCCATCTAGACTATAAAATCAAGGATTCAAGCCCAAAATAAAATATCTTTTTTTTTTCATTAATATATCGGTTTTGGTATTAACTTGAAATGATACTTTTCGAAGAATCGGGGTGTTATAGTTTCGCTCAAATCACTCTAGTGTGTTTAGGGATGTGTATACGCTCAATGCCTACCCAATCGAGAAATATGAAATGTACTCTTGACGCGTTTGAAACAATTCTCAAGCCTAAAAAATTTTCATAAAAATTGCATAAGATGTGGACTTTCGGGTAAGTTTAAGGGTAAAGGTAGGGATTGGGTTTGGTTATTGGGGTTTGAAAATGTATTTTGGCTTGTTTTTGTGCACATAGGTTCCTTCCTGCAATTTTCAATGGATCTAAACTTATTCTTTGCGAAACTAACTATATAAATGCACCTTTTTTTTTGCATTTTTCTTATTGACTTTTTTTTTATGAACCCACAAGCTATGCTTGTTTATGGAGTTCTACCAACCCACAAGTTATGCTTGTATATACTACTCAAACTAAATGCTTCAATCCGTTTTTAATTTTCGAAAGAAGAATTATATGTGCATTTTTTTTTGTGGTTTAGGTGTGTTTGGTGTTCAAGAAAAGGGTAATTGTTTAGGCTCAAAGTTGGGTACAAAAGGAAAATATTTTTGTGTTTTTTTTATAAGGATTATTTATGAGAAAAGAAGGCCTCTATGCAAATATTATAAAAATTTTAGATGAGAAACGAATCAAAAACCTAGAAATACACCTCGATGGGTGGTAACACACAAGAAAAGAAAATGAGATTGATTATGAATGCGTCAATCCAATACGGCCCAAATTCTCACAAGGTAAAATCCATCCAAGTAGTCATAGGTATAGTGTAGGGGGACTACGGTAAGAAAGTTAAACCTAAAAGTTACATTGAATAATATGCAAAGTAGTGCGTGCAAGTGACTAACTAAGGGAAAAACGTGTTTCTAAAAAAAATCCTTATATCATGGTTAAAGTCGTCGAAAAGTACATTAGTACACCTAATTAAAATATTGATGGTAAGTGAGGGTGTTTACTACGAGCTCTAAAATCGTGGATAAACGCTAAAAATCTTTTTGGATTTTAAATTTTTTATTTTTATGCAATGCAATGATATGATGCAAAATGCAACAAAAATGGGAAAAAAATGCATGTGTTATAACTAAATGCATGAATGCTCAAATAAAAGAGAAAATAAGTAAAAAAAAAACAAACAAATACCCCACTCACAAGCTAAAAATGAGCATTGTCCTCAATGCTTGACTACGGGTAAGGGAATCAAAATCAACGCGGGGAGCGTGGTTCAAAAATGACATATATGATAGCGCTACATGATGAATAATGGATGCAATTCAGTGCAAAGTGATCAAATCTTATTGTCTGCCCAGTGGTGGCAACCCATCTAATGCAAGAATCATGCAATTGAAGTACTACTCGAATGAAACAAGAAGTCAACATACACATAATGTTAAAAGAACGAATTTACCGGGTGTATAAAACCGAAGACTCTATCGCTTTTTGATGCTTTGAAGCTCCTAAAAGTACTTGATCACCTGCAAAAACATGATTCATAAACAAAGGAAAATTTGGCGGTTGTCAGCGCTGTCACGGTGGGGAGATGACGGATGCCAAAGTTAGATACTCGGAGGGGGAAATGAAAAAGAGAAGGCACTTTGAAGGTGGGATTAGAACTATAGGGGAAAAGAGATGACGAGAAAGAGAAAAAGAAAAAGAAAAAGAAAAAGAAAAGAAAGAAAAAAAAATTAAATAAATAAAAACTCTTTTTTTTAAATAAAGAAAAAAAAACGAAGAATAAATAATCTAAAAGAAAAAAAACTTTTTTTTTTAATTTTTTAGAAATAAAATAAAGTAAAAAAATCAAACAAATGAATAAATAAAAACTTTTTTTTTTTAAATAAAGTAAAAAAAATAATATAAATTAATCAAATTTTTTTTTTTGAATTACTTCACGCCCGGGCCGAAATCTTCACACCCGGGCCGTTTGGTCAGAACTTCAAACAAAAATAAAATAAAATAATTACAAGTGTTAAGGAACACTTTCGAGGGTCGGTTTTCAAGCAATTTAAGCCCGAGAAACCGAAAAATTGATAGTAGAACAAAGAAAGGAAACGGAGACTCGTTTTAAGTCGCGAGTTTGACTTTGGATTAAGAATTAAACGAAAAGAGAGAAGAGAGAGTACAAATTGGTGAAAGTCAAATGATTGACTTAAATGATCACCAATTCATACGAGTCACGTAGACACTAAAAAGTCACACCGGATAACCAGTGTGTTTTCATTATAAAACAATTTACGCAACCCAAAGCCGAGAATTAAATAAGGGTAGAGAAAGAAGGACCGGTGATGTCCGGCTTGACATAAAAAAATTACCGAATCCGAGTAAATTAAAAAAAAAAACACGTGAGACGCATTAAAACAAGATTGAGTTAGCATCACACATCACCTCTAATGGTGATTACTATCTCTATCATAGAAAAAAAAACACGTCTCAACGGTCCGTCACCCGACACTATTAAACGTGATTAATTGAACTCCGCAAAAAGAGCTTGATTAACGGATAAAAAAAAATCAACCACACGGCCTAGTGTCTAGGGACGAAAAGAAAATGGGAAAATAGAAATGGGATAAAGACGTAGACTAGTAAATCCAAAACAAAGTTCATGTTAGCCTGATTGCCTCCCCGGCAACGGCGCCAAAAACTTGATGTGTTTTAAAATTTATAACCGCAAGCGTACGGGAGGTGTAACATACGGGTCGATCACAGGGAAGCGATGGACTAAACACGGACTCGTTCTAGACTATGGCCTAGCTACGGGAAATATCAATATTTGGATTTTTTTTATAAAACTAATAAAATAAACAAACAAAAGAAGGAAGCAAAACAAACTGACGGATATTGGGTAATGTCAACTTCAGATTTTAGTCATGGTGGGAATTCGTTATGCAAAATTACTTCAACCCTCTTTCGAGGTGGAAAAGTTTTTCTAAACCAAAACCCATATTTACTTTCGCAATATGTGTACGTAGGGAAGAAACATTATGATTTAAAACGAATATTTTTCCCAATCAACGTCCTCAACTATTTATCATGTTAGGGCCGTTGTCATTGATCAATTTAATCTAAGTAAAAGACCGAACCTTCGTTCATATGTAAAACTAATCGAATTTAACAAAATACGTTTTATAAAAATTGGTTAATCAAACATTAGCTTTCGTTAAATGAAAAATCAACCAATTAAAACTCAAAAGTTTATTATAAAAACGATTGATCAATACCACAACGTCTATCCAAAGTGACGATTACCCAAATGAACGATAACTAAACTACGAAATAAAACATAAACATAAATCTAAACAAAACAATAAAATTAATCTACGAAAGCTGTAAAGATCGATCCAAGGAGTGTCACTCTCCAAGAATCGTTTTTAACCTACGAAAGCGGTAAATTAAATTTAAGAGCGGTGCAAGGAATTTAAAAGGGAGAAGAGAGAAAACAAAAGATTCAAATATAAATAAATAAAATGGAGAAACGAAACGTTACAACGGTGTTGAATGTTGATAAGAATCTGTCACATTCCATCTTCATCTTCGATCCGTCGAAACATCGCATCTTCATCGACTCAAGGAATAACGAATTACAAATAAATGAAAAATTACATCAATCCTAAAATCTAAATCTAAACTAAAAGGATTCTAAAAACAAATGAAAATCTAAACTACAAGAAAACTAAAACTATAAACTAAAAAAAAGAAAACAAAGAAAAAGAAAAGAAGAAAAAAAATGGCTGCAAGCGCCGTGGAGGAGAGAAAATAGAAAGAGATCTCACAAAACCTAAAAACCAAATTATTTATAAAACATAATTTTCAAATCTTCCCCCTCAACTTTGCAACTCTTTCAAAAATAGCCCCGCTTGATTTATTCTCTTTCAAAAGATCCTTTGCTGAATTTATTTCTTTCAAAATTGGTCCAACATTTGTCATTCTTCTTGGATTTGCCCACCAAATAAAGATCGATCAAAAACTTTAAATCTATCGTCATCCACGTTCACGCTTTCAATGTGAATTACCTGTCAAAACCCGAGAAAACCACAAAAATGCCAATGTAATATCCCCAACGATGATTATACGAAAATTAACTAAAAATAAAATAAAAACTATATGCAAACGACTAAACACGACACAAAATGCCATTTTAAACTAAAACGATGAATGCATAAAATGCACTTAACAGGAGTCGAAAAGAAATGAGTGTGGGTTGTGCGTTGAGGTAACATGTAAATGAGAGTTTGGTTAGATGTGAGCTTATTGATTAAAAAAAAAGAGGGTGTGAGATCAGAGTAAAATAATATCAAACTCTGCACCAACTACTTTCTGAGCCGGGCAACCACATTACTAATGTTTCACAATTCTTTCGTGAACATTATTGAAACAGGCAACTAGCCCATGCCAACTTTTGACATTAACCCCACCAGCCACTCATTTTCTTCTTAACAAGAAAATGTTTCATTTTTCAAAGGGGAAGCAGCACATTTCCTATCTGATTTTCATTTGGAAAATCTGGATATTGAAAAGAAGGAATTCTGCCCCACCTTCGCACTTCAATCATGCACATTGAGTCTGTGTTTATCTACTGTTGTCTAAGTGGTTTACACAATTTTGAGTATTTATAAGCAATCATTTATGCTTAATTTCTTTCTATCACTTGCACGAACACACAAAGAATTTGTTTCCTTATCATAACGTTCATAGAAATTGCCTTTGTGGTGTTTCGATGATTGGATGGAAGCCCTGGGGGAGTGAACATCAAAAAGCTCCTTTCCAATGTGTATTCATTACACACCGTAACTTTGTGTTACTGACAGGCATATTAACTGATTCAATTGTTGATTCAGGTGTTACATTCTTATTTGGCTGGATTTGAAAAGATCTAGATGAATACATTATTCGAATTGGCAACGAATCAGTGGCTCATTATCAACGATCAGAGGTCAAAAAGAATTTCAAAGACATTTCTTGAAGAAGTTTTGATGATATTGATGCATTTTTCATCAAAAAGGGGGAGAAGAGAAAGTTTGAAGAAATGTCCATTACAAGTTTTCTTTCAAGAGACGTTTGAAAAGAGAAGAGTTAACCAAGATATGGGGAGAATACAATTTTTAAATAAATGTCCAAGTCAGAACGTTTAAATTTTGAGGAAATTTTCTTTGAAAATATTCTGCTAAAGCATTCTGAGCTGAATCTAGAGATAATTTCTTTCCATTATCTGAAAGAGTGTTTTTCTATGACTCTTGGGAAGATTACAAGATGTGTTAAAGAAAAAGAGGGAGATTGTATTTTTCTGAGCTTAACGAGAAGATTGGATTGCTAAATCTTTTTAGTAATGATCTTGATCCAAAGGGGGAGATTATTAGATCACAGATTTATTGGATTCAAGATCATCAAGACTGAAGACGGAAATCTGAAGTTAAAGCTGCAAAGTCAATTCTCAATAAAAAGTCTAGGTCATTTTGTAATAAAAAGTCAAAGTTTATTTTTATGTATTTTTGTTTTTCCCTAAATAGGTATATGGTTTTTAGGGTGCTAGGGTTGGTTGTGTGAGTGTGTGCAAAAATAGAAATTATCAGCCGCACATTTCTAGAGAGAGAGAGAGCTTAGAGAAAGAAAACCTTCAAGAGAGAATCTATAATCCTTTGATTGTGATATCAAAAACAGGTTTGTTAATCTCTTAATTATGATTATCTCTTTATTGTGATAAGAAACTGAAATTACAGGGAACATCATCCTTTTTCAATATCTAAGACCTCCGAGTGAGGAATAGATAGATTATGTGCTAAATCTCCGTGCATATATGAAACACGTATCTTTTGAGAGATACTTGAGTGGCTAGGTGGGGTGACACGAGTTATCGACACTGGGTCCATGTCTGTTTCAATATTCATTTCCAAAGAACGAGAATGAATAGATTATGTGGTAACCCGTATAACTGACTCGGTTTGGTAAGGACCAATAATTCTTTTAAGTCCTGTCACATCCTCACCATATTCTTTTCTTATTCCGAACTCATCTATCAATCTAGACATCTCACTGATATCTATGAATGAGATGTGTTTCTTGGGTAGGTCCTTCCGGTTCTGGATTGACCATAGAAACATTAAAAACCCCTAACACTCATTTAACTCGCCAAGATAAAACATTGAAGTACAATTTATGATTTGAAGTACATAAACCTTTTGAGAGGCAGATGTTGAACATTCACCTTTATAAAATTTGACCGGTGGCTCACCAGTTGAATCCAAAAAATCAACATGACTTGGGAGTTTTGGATCGAAATCAAACTGGTCTAACTTTTTTGGTCTGAACATACCTCTGAATTCAAGAACGTTGAGAATTCCTTTTCCTCATCAGATGTGACATTATTACTTGTGGGAGTCGGGAAACTGGATGAATTTGTGTTTTTCAAAGGATCATTTGCGGAAGCATTTTGAAAATCAAAACGACGATCCTTTTTGAAACACTCCAACTGAGGCTCTTTTCCTTTATCAGAAGAATGTGGTGAAGAATCACCCAGAAAAGCGTTACAGGAAAAGGTATCTAAGGGTGGAGAAGAATGTTCTGACAGATTAATTTTCTCCCCTTGGAGTGAGTCAAACTTAGCTTGAAGTCATCTTTGTGAAGTTGTTCTTTCAGCAGATCTGCTGCCAAGGCAGACAGTTGAGAAGTGAGTTTGTTTACCTCTGTCAGAAAGTATTCTTTACCCTCCCTAGATCCATATTCCTTTTGAATGGAATTGACGCACTCAAGTTTGGATAACAACTCCTGTTTTTCCTTTTGAAAATTGATTCTTTCCTGTTCAAATGACTCTTCTTGCTGAACAATTTTCTTTTCTAAAATCAGAGGTGGAACATAGATTTTAAGGTCCATCAATTCCTCCTCAACCGGTTTTGAATCAAGTTCAGCTTGAGAATAGCTTCGAAAATAGTCATTTGACAAAAAAGTGGGTTTATCGGTGTCATATGACGCATTCAATGAGTCAAACACAAAAGGAAGTTAGATCGTGACAGTATTCTTCCTTCTCAAAGTTTCCAATTCCGGATCCTCATTATCAAGTGACTTGGTCCATTTGATTTTGTACTCTGGATAAGTTTTGTTCAATCCCAAAAATTCGAAAGCATATAAAGAGGGTACTTTGGACAAGGCTCTTTTCAAATAATGAGGGTTGTCATATCCGATTCCTCATTCAGGATTGGAGTCCTTGAACTCTTTGGGTGTGTTTATATGGAACGTTTGATTTGTTTGACCACGTTTGTAAAAATCAAGTTTGAGATCCTTTAACTGGTCAGTTAACCTTTTATTTTCATTTTTATAAGACACACTTTTGCTAACAATATCAATTTTCTCATTTTCTGACATACAAAGCTTGTAAGTAAGATCATCTACTTTGGTCTTTAACTCTTCAGACTCTTTTGAAAAACTCTCACACTCTTCCTTTAGATTTGAAATTTTGCACAAGTTTCCAGCATTTTCTATGCATTGATTATCATATTTGTCAAGCAGTCTTTCAACTCTAGCTTCTAAACAAGAAACTTTATCTTTTAGCTCAGAATAAATTGGATGAGACATTGTTGCTTGAAAAACTTGAAGTCTAGGGACTAAACTTGACAAAATATGAAAAAATCAATTTGCAAGGACCAAGACTGACAACGAGTTGAAACTTTAAAGTTTAGGGGTCAAAAATAACAAATTTTGAAACTTTGAAGTATGGGGACTAAAAGTGACGCAAACTAAAACTTAAAACTGCAAGGACTAAAACTGACAAAAAATTAAACTTAAAACTAGAAGGAGCAAAAATGACATAAAATGAAATCTCTAACTAGAGGGACTAAAAGTGTAAAATTTAAAACTTCTAAATGACTTAACTAGAATCTAACTGAAAAAGAACTAAAAATGAAATAAAACTAACCAAACTAACAAACTAACTGGACTAACGAAAACTTAATGGAAAAGGGACCAAAAAGTAACGAAATTAACCGTCACTTAACGGAAACTTAACGAAATTACTATTCATCATCTCCTTCGTTGAGTCAACCTGCAAAGCCTCGAAACGGTTAGAAATATTCAATGCAAAACGATAGTTAGAGTTCGCTGATCACTCCTTACCAGATTAAATCTCAAACGGTCAACCCACGATCACAAACGAACCAACCGAAAGGTTTTTGAAAAACGATCAAAACCTTAAAAACTCAGTATGGGTTAAAACTTTTCGACCAAAAATGATCGTTTATGTTCCTGTAAGCTCCCTCAACTGATTATAACTCGAAACAATCTCTCAAACTCTCGAACGAAGCAACCAAATTTTTTCGGAAACCGAACAAAAACTTAAAAATTCAACATAGGTTGAAATTTTTCGATAAAAAATGTTCGTTTAAGCTTCGTAAACAACCCTTAACGGTTTAAACCTCAATTAACCAACCCACGATCAAAACCGAATCAATCAAAAAACTTTTTCGAAATAAAAAAACGATTGAAAACTTTTAAACTTTTGTGATGACCGAATCAACCGAATCTCAAGGTCCCGGGAGTGATTATCAATGTGCCAACTGCCAAGGACCCGGTCCCAGTGTGGAACCAAGAGAGGCAGGCTAGACACTGGGAGTGGTTGGGAGGGGTCGGGAGAGACCGGGAGACCGAGGGGAGACCGGGAGACCGGGAGAGGTAACCCCGGAAGATATCGGGAGTTTGTGAAAGTCCCGGGGAATTGAGGCGTTGTATCAAGAAAAAGAAAAAAAAACTTTGTCTATCTTATCCCAATCGCCGCCGGTCATAAATCAAATCAACAGCCGTCGTTCTCAATGTTTAGAACCACAACTGCCATATATAACTTTACCTTTGGAAATATTTGCACCCTTCTTATCACAACTCACAAACAACATCCAATCATAATTTCATATTGAAATCACAGCCTCTGGCAAAACAAAAAAAAAACTTTACTTCACTAGCGATCCACTAACAAAACAACCAATTATATTTGAAATCAGACATATGAATCACATCTATTTCACAGTGTCGAACAAAATATCTCCATCGATTTCTTTTAAAAAATATTCAAAAACTTGATCGAACTTCTCCAAATATAAAACCAAGAATTTAAGCCCAAAACCCAACACGAATTTAACACATTAATAACCAAAATTTAAACTAAAAACTTTAATTTTGATGGACTCCAAAGCGACCGTATAATCCCAAAGTCGATAAACGGAAAAAACGATAGAAGAGGGTTTAGACAAACCTTTTGATCGTATCGAATAAAAATTAATTCGATCCTGCTCTAATACCAATTGTAGATCCCAGATATAGGGCAATCACGATATAATAATCAATCAACAATAAGAATCAATCACAACTGCTGGTAATATGATTAGATTTATCAGTAAAGGGTTTAGGTTTACAGAGAGAATATCTGATACAACTAAGTAAATCATTCTAATGACGATTAACCTCTTCACCTCAACTAAATTAGGTTTAGCAACCTATTTATACCAAAAACTTAAACCCTAAGGCCTAAGGCTCAATAAACACAACAAGCCCATTTAACAATTAAAGGCCTTTTACAACGCTTTAGATACACACAATTAAACTCTATAAATGCGTTATACAACTTTCAACGTACTAAGACTTTCAGTCCTAACACATAACTAAAATAAGACTTCAGACTTTAGGCCTCTTAAAAAACAAACGACACCTAAGTATCTTTAAAAATATTAATAACTTTTCATTTCTAAGGAAATAGAAAAAAAAACATTTATAATTTGATGAATACATAATTATATAAATCTATTATATTTAATATATTTTGTAGCGAATATTAAACGTTGAACAAATTAGGTATATCTTTTTAAACATATGTCAATATCATCCAAAATCTTGATATTGTTGAAGGATTATGTTCCATCATCAAAAGAAAGTGATTGACAGAATATTTTCTTAGTATTAGATTACCATAATGAATATTTCCTTTTATTTGTAAACTCCTCCCAATTTAAAGGGCTTATGATTAATGAGAATTACAGAATTCTTCTCTCTGTTCTATTGTTATTCTCTCTATATTGATTGTTGTGTAACACATTATCAGCACGTACGCTCAGTCAATTCACGGATAGATTTTGGCTTCCAACTTCATCAATCAGTCTCGAATACTTCTACAATACAACGCATACGCTCAGTCAATTCATGGATAGATTTTTAGCTTCCAACTTCATCAATCAGTCTCGAATACTTCTACAATCCAAGTAAAAAAATTTCGACTTCTAACTCGAATATTGTTAGTATACTTGTTTTAAATCCACATAAATCTCCAAAATTAATACCATAAGAAATAAATATGGTCTTTGCTTTCATCAGAATGGTTATGACATAAGGCAAAAAACCTATGTGTTGATGATATAATATAGATAATCTAGTATATTGATGTTGTTGCTTTGTCATCTCATGATATCGTAATTGATGTATTGTTTTTGTATACTTACAAAATTTAAATATAAATTTATTTGTTTCTATTTAAATTTATGGTTAATATTTATATGATGACAATCAAATATGGTGATAAATGTACATGAATATAAATATATGAATATTGTTGGGTCATCTGAAGATTTGAAGATGACCTCCTGATCTTCCATCTTATATCATCCTACTTAGAATATGTTTGAGGTTCTTTTAGCAGCTTGGTTTCTATACAAATGTTTGGTGAAGTTGAAGATCAGCCGAAGAAGACAAAGAAGGAGTACATCTCTCAAAACGGATTGAAGATAGTCTCCTCAGCCTAAAGCCAAGTATGCCCAAGTGATCAACACCATCGGCCAGGATGGTGTCAATCACATATCTCTCAGGAGTATGAAGGTGTTCTCACATCTTCAAGAGCGAAGATCTCTCAAGTCTTCGGCAGCCGATGATCTCATCTCTCCTTAGAGTATGAAGGTGTTCTCACATCTTCAAGGAGCAGCCGAAGATCTCTCAAGTCTTCGGTAGCCGATGATCTCTCCTTAGAAGTTGAAGATGTTCTCACATCTTCAGGAGCCGAAGATCTCTCAACTCTTCGGCAGCCGATGCTTGAGGAATTCTTTCAAACACATTGTACTTGTCTGACAAAGTATATTATGATATCTTGCATTGACGTGGACGTCATCTGGAGATCAGATAAAGTAAGTTTTGTCTACTACACCATTTTAAGGAAATGTCTCTACCATCCTCTCTACAGGTCAACACTTCAAGCCAAAACACCTCAAGACAAAAGGTACATCTTGTACCTTGTTGAAGACCTGTGTCCATCCTTTGCTCAACAGGTGTCCCATGCATTTAATGCATGAGGCACTATAAATATGAAGGATGGCTCAACATGCAAGATCACCATCTCTCAAGCATTCAAGCTCTCTAAGTGCACTGACATTCTCTCTCTAAGAAGTTCTTATTGTTTTCTAAGTGTTTTACAATTGTTCTTCATTTCTCTTTGTGTAAGATTGTTTGAATAGATTGCATCTATTCTCTTCCGCAACAATCAAAAGTTTTCTATGTGTAATTCTTGATTTCAAATCAATAAGAATTAAATTAAGTGAAAAAACTGTGTGTATTATATTCAACCCCCCCTTCTACAATACTTTTCTTATTTACTTACTGCTATTTGGGACCAACAAATATATTTTTGTTTTTATTTTTTATTCATCTGAGTGAGTCTTAAAAAATAAAAGAGACTTTTTTTTTTCTACCGATTGATTTATAAAGAGGTACTATTTTATTGAAAAAAAATGGGATGAAATTCGATATGTTCTTTTTAATTATTTTATTTCTTTTAGAAAAAAGGTCAACTCATGTCTCTAAACATAATTATAAAATTATTTTTAAATTTTATGTTACACTTTCTAACTATGATTTTAATTTTATCAATTAATCAACATAAGTCATCTATTAAATATGATATTTTTAAGATCTTTATTATTATTTTTAATTAGAAAGAAAAAAAGAGATCTTTATTATTAGGAATTGATAGCTAAATATCGTTTACTTATTTTTCTTTTTCTTTTAAATTGGTTGATAATTTCTTTTGGTATGTATATCTTTAAGATTGTAACCAATTGTAAAATATATTTTTTTTACATTTTTCTTTCCTAAATGTTATTTAATAAATTTAGTGGTAGACTTGATTTTTTTTTAAATCGTTTTTTTTATACATGAACTTATTTGTCTGAAAATATTTGAGTATTTAATTATTGTGTTTAAATGTTTATTAATTTAATCGTGTATTACTTTTTGCATTGATTTATGTATACATTATTCAAATGTTTATTTAAGTGTTGATTTTTTTAAGGATTTAACATTTGAATTTGATCTCCCACATAATATATTCAATAAATACCTTAATTATAAGTTCCTACTTATAATTCCAATCATATAATTAAGTTTTTAGAAGTTACACTTTCAACCCCCATATATTTTTGTCTTTTACCAAAAGCTCCAAAAATATTATTAATATGTTAAAAGTTTGAATTTGACTTTATGTCAAAACCAATATTTATTTTTCTAATGACAAAATCTACTAAAATACTATTAAGATATTAAAACACTGAAATTGGTTTCATATGTCAAACTCATATTCATTTTAGCCTCATGCAAAAACATCTATAATTAACAATGTTATCTTCAAATTAAATAAATCATAAAATATCGATTGGATTTTGTCAAACGGGTGTAAATATCCCTAAGGTTTATAGGGACTTAAGAAATCTATTTGATTCCCCTACTACCTGGAAATCCAATAGATTGAGTGATTTCTTTTTCGTAAATTGAAATATTAATGAAGGTATTATCAACAAAATGTAAGCATACATAATCCAATATTATTATGATGATGAAATTTCATACATAATATAATCATAGATCGTGATTCATTGTTTTAGAAAACAATACATTATCCCTTATATACGTAAATGGTTGAAATAACCCATCCGTGATTCAATGTCCTAAACTCAAAAGAACTTGAGTACAAATATGAATATCCAATGTAAAAACTACTTTCATCGAAAAGGTACAATAATATATACCTAAAGTCCATCTCCCTATTGACCCTAAAACCAACCTTCTGATAAGGTACAAACATCATGTTTAGAGACGACATATAAATCCTAATTTTCATAGGAATACCTTTACTAGAAACCCCCAAAGAACTGTAGGATGCCCCGAAAGGGAGAATCGAGAGTACTCATAAGTATGTACTTCCGGAACTAATCATACAGTGGAATGAAACTCACTTAGTCATTACAAAAAGGTAACTGATCTCAACAAATAAATGTTATATCCAAAATGCGTCTCAATCTCTGTGGCAAGGAACACACAGAAGATGACATGATTTATAACATTATTTCCACCTTTGATCCACTTACTCATCACCAAAACCGGGTCACACTCCCCTTTGTAAGTAGCAGGTTTGCATGCTGCAAACTCCTTGTAGCTATACCCTTTTCACAGTGATTTTGGTTGCCGTCAAGGTCACAGATGGAGAATGACCCCCACTTCAGTTACTGGTGGACTTGATAGTTCTGTAACTTCTCTGCTCTCGCTCTTGTCTCTGCTTCCTGAGGCCGTCTTCTCCTGATGAGCCAGTAACGCTTGCAGAGTCTCTTGAAGCTTCCCCATTTCCGCAGCAAAAGTTTCGTGAGTCACAAATGCCTGATTTCGGCCCCGACCACGAGCCCTTGCAGCTCCCCGCCCTATTGCAATTGCCGAGCTTTCCTGGTGCGAGGTTTTCTTATCCACCGGAATCTCGACACTTCTTCCCCTATGGGTGGTCCGCGTATTGGCCCTTTCCCGATTCCCAACGGTATTTCCCTCTACGTGAGTCGTAGCCTTCCTGGTGGTTCTTACCGGTCCACGCCCACGGCCCCGTCCACTTCCTCGAGCTGTCGGCTGCCCAACGGGACCCCTCGGTAATTCAACACGAACCCCACTCCCCGGTAGATTCTCCCCTGCTGGTATTGCCCAACTTCACAAAGCTCAGTTTGACATGACGACAACTGATACAACACAAGGATATACTTTAGTTTAACATACCTATATGCAACAAGATTCGTAGACACGCACATGTACCTTTAAATTTGCAATTACGTTGGCCAGGTGTAATCCCAAATTTACCTTACATGTTAGCCCCTCTCTCTCATTACATACATCCCTATAGCAACATTCCTACGGCATCCTATTTCTCGGTTGTGTCCCTCCTACAGTTTAAGTTTAGGTCCAAAAGGGCACCTAAATCGCTTAAACTATGGCTCTGATACCAAATGTAACAGCCCAAAAATTTAACATAATGGTTTAAATACAAGCAAACTCCCAAAATCGGGTCCTAGTACAAGATTTGGAAAAGAAATGATTAACATAGTCCAAACATCAACTCTATTACAACTGAGAAACTAACAATAAAATTGTGTCTATGCCGCTACTAAGGCCCGCTCTCCAACAGTCTAGCTCTTAACATTTTTCCTTCCCTTTAAAGGATCCAGCAGCAACCTTGTTACCTGAAAATGGGTTTTAAGAAAAGTGGAAATGAGGATTAGACCGGAAGGTCTAATGAATTCCCAACCTCATCCATTTTTATAACAACAGAAAACATATACAATTTAACAATATTAGTCTCACAAACTTTGAGTCACAAGAAGTGACTAGATTCACACCGAAATCCATCATCAAGAAGCAGAACTGCTCGTCCTCGGGCCCCCCAGGAGATCCCCATACTGTCCTTAGTCCATGTCGTTCCTGTGTGTAGGGAAATAGATTCCAAACACACGGTTCAACCATCCCCGATGGTTATATGTTTCCATGGCCAACCACACAGTCAATTTATCATATCAACGTAATCTCGAATATACAGGTGAAATAACAATAAAGCTTTATATATAACAACATCTCATAACGGTATTCAAGAATATGATTTTATCCAAGATCAAGATAAACATAAAGGATTGTGTAAAATAGATCTATTTCCAGTTTAAAGATATATTCATAATTTGAAAATAAGGGAACTCACATGATTCAGCAAACCTCGAACCCAAAAAGCACATACTTAACGAAAGTAACTCACCTATACATTAATCAAAACACGACACAGATCCTAGGTCAGACTGCGTTCAACTTACATAGTTCCCCATTTAAAAGCTCCTCAATACATGACGACTTCGAGTTAGATTTCTAATCGAAGCAAGCTAAACCCTCTCTAAGATATTAAAAACTCGACCCAAGGCATCACTTAAATCGGCCCAGTATTCAGGTCGACCGGCCCCTGCACGCACGGGGTAGGTGCTGCCCGGTGCCTCACTTTGCCAGGGGTAAGGGCACCCGGTGCAAGGACGTGGCCCTGTGCGATGGTGCCCGGACTCAACTCCCGGTACCACAACTCCCGGTACCTACACCCCCAGTACCTACACCTCGATCCCTACAACTCCCAGCCCGGGACATGGTCGCCCGGTACTGGCTCGCCCGGACTCTAAGAATATAGCCCTACCTGCAATTCTTGGTTCTTCTTGAGCGAGATGAAATCTTAATAAATCGATTAATAACAAAGCGGTAAATCCCCAACCACAAAACTCATATCAAAGTAAGTAATACACGCTAAAACAACCCCCCTTAAGCAACCCTTTTCCATTAAATCAATCAGATTAAGACTAAAACCAATTTTCTCTCAAAGAACTTTAAAATCAAACAAGTAAATATCCCTTCCCTTTAATACTAACAGAAACAACGATTTCATAACAGAATCACATAAGAACCCTTACCTATTTGAGATAAATTCCTTTGTCAATCGCTTTTTGCTCAAAATCCACCAAGACCTCCTTGTACACTCTTCAAGCGTTGATCCAGGATGCAAGACTGATAGGATATTAGGGATTTTCCCTATTTTTACCATTCTTCCAATGTTGCACTCAAGTCCTCAAGGTTCCAATTTTTTTACAATGACCCACAAAAGTTTAAGTCTTACAACTTTGGGCCTTACAACTCTCCCCTACTAGGAAAGGATTCCGTCATCGGAAACTCTTTGTTGAAAAGGTATGGATACTTGGACATCATATCTGTTTCCAGTTCCCACGTTGTGTCTCGCCCCTTGTGGAACTTCCATTGGATCTTTACCAAGTGGATGTCCTTTGTCCTTAACCGGTTGACCTTTTGGTCCAAATAGCCTCCGGTTTCTCGACGAAATTCAATCTCTCATCTACCTGTACGTCCTGTAATGGCACCACCATATCGACTTCTGCCAGGCACTTTCTTATATTTGAGACGTGAAAAGTATTATGAATACCCTTCAACTCTTCGGGTAATTCCAACTTGTAAGCCACTTCTCCCACTCACTCAATTATTTCGAAAGGACCAATATAACGTGGACTCAACTTTCCTTTCTTCCCAAAACGGACTACTCCCTTCCATGGTGATATCTTTAGCATCACTTTGTCACCCACAAAAAATTTAATATCCTTTCGCCGCTTATCCGCATAGCTCTTCTGACGATCCCGCGCCACCTTCAATCTTTCTCGCACTTGAACAATTTTATCCGTTGTTAACTGTACTAACTTTGGCCCAGCCAGTTGCCTCTCTCCAACCTCATTCCAACACAAAGGAGTTCAACATTTCCTACCATAAAGCATCCCATATGGTGCAGTAGTGATGCTCACATGATAGATATTATTGTAAACAAACTCAATTAATGGTAAATGGTTTTCCCACGAGCCTTGGAAATCCAAAACGCACGCTCTTAGCATATCCTCCAGGGTTTGAATAGTTCGCTCACTTTGAACGTCGGTTTGAGGGTGATACACGGTACTCATCTTGATTTTCGACCCCATCTCCCGTTGGAAACTCCTCCAAAAAGATGAAGAGAACCGACTATCTCGGTCGGACACAATCGACAAAGGCACACCATGGCGGACGACAATCTCGTCGATAAACAATTTCACGAGTCTTTCCATGGAGTAGGTCTCCTTGATAGGCAAGAAATGCGCCGATTTGGTAAGCCGATCCACGATGACCCAAATCGCGTCGTAACCTTTCGGGGTTCTAGGCAACTTAGTCACCAAATCCATCGTGATCTGTTCCCATTTCCAAACCGGGATGTCTAACTGTTGAAGCTTCCCGTACGGTCGCTGGTGCACCGTCTTTACTTGCAGACACGTCAGGCATCTTTCCACATAATGAGTTATGTCTTTCTTCAATCCCGGCCACCAGTAGTCTCGCTTCAAATCTCTGTACATTTTATTCGTCCCTGGATGAATCGAATACTTCGACTTGTGAGCTTCTACTAAGATGACCTTTCTTAAATCTCCAAATTTTGAAACCCAAATCCTCCCGCTGAAATATTTTCAATCCTCTACCGTCCTCCGCTAACGTATTTGTAAGACCCGCTACTCTCTCAGCTTTGAAACTTTCAGGCCTCAGGGCCTCTACTTGGAACTTCTTAATCTCCTCTAATAATGTTGGCACCACATCATTTCTCAAAACCACCATCCTAAGGCTTTCACTTCTTTTTTTCCGACTTAGAGCATCAGCTACCACGTTAGCCTTCCCGGGATGATATTCGATCTTGCAATCGTAGTCAGTCAACAACTCCATCCATTTTCGCTGACGCATATTTAGCTCTTTCTGATCAAACAAATGGCATAGACTTTTGTGATCTGTGAAGATTTGATATTGAGTCCCATAAAGGTAGTGCCTCCAAATCTTTAGCGCAAAAACCACTACAGCTAGCTGTAATCTTTAGCGCAAAAACCACAACGTCTATCCTTGGAATCAGATACTTATTCTTGATTGTCAACTTGTTGAGCTCCCTGTAATCTATACATATTCTCATAGATCTGTCCTTCTTTTTCACAAAGAGGACCGACGCTCCCCACGGAGAGGTTCTAGGCCTTACAAACCCCTTATCAAGTAATTCTTGCAGCTGCATCATCATTTCCTTCATCACCGTAGGTGCTAGTCTATACGACGCACGCACAATCGGAGCGGCGCCCGACACTAGGTCGATTCGAAACTCGACCTGATGATCCGGAGGTAATTCTGTCAAATCCTCCGGAAAAACTTCTGGGTACTCACTCACGATTCGAACCTCCTCCACTCTACCCTTCTCTTTCTTAGCATCTACGACATATGCTAAGAATCCCCGACACCCTTTTCTCAAGCTCTTATTTGCTTTGATCATGGAAATTAAACTAGAACCTATATCTCGTATATCCCCATAAATCACTACCATCCCTTTCTCAGGAAACCTCATACGTATCATCTTCTTATTACATACAATACTAACATTGTTTCTAGCTAACCAATCCATCCCAGAATCACATCGAACTCTCTCATCGCCATAGGGTATAGCACCATTGGCACTAAACTCCCTTCGATGTCTATCACACATCCCACAAACACCTCCCTAATTGCCACTTGATTAGCATCAAAGGTTTCCACCTCAAATGTCCGCTCTAAACGTTTAGGCTTTAACCCCAGACACTGAGCAAACACAGGAGATATAAAAGAGCAGTTCGCTCCTGAATCAAACAATACTCTAGCACAAGTAGAGTTCACCAAAAATGTACATGCGACTACATCGGGAACCTCCTCCGCCTCCATCGTCGTCATGTTAAAGGCCCTCCCTTTCGGACGAGCTGGTTCCCACTTCTTCTCTTCCCTCCTTCCCCCACCACGATCTCCGGTTTGAACTGGTCCACCCCGCTTGACTTGTGGGCAATCCGACCGAAGATGATCTGGCAACCCTGTTAGTGCATATATTTGTTGGATACAAGATCATGAAGATTGAAGACTGAAGGTCAAAGCAAGTCAAAGCCAAAGTTAACTCTCAAAGCGAGTCAAAGTTTATTTTGTAATAAAGTCAAAGTCAAAGTCATGTATTTGTTTTAAGTGTTTTGTTGTAATCGTGTGTTTTAATAGACATATGACTAGTGTAGTTTAGAAGTTAGTTTCTTGTGAGAAGTTGAAAGTTAGATTGTACGTAGAAATAGAGTTCTAGAGAGAGAAAGTGTCAAGATAACCTCTATACGAATTCTGTGAATTGAATTGGAATTGAAATAGGTTGAGTAATTGATTCGTATCATCTTGTTAATTGATTGAATTACATTTATAACTTGAAATTAGGTAATAATACTTGGTATCAGAGCAGAGTTCATTTGAAATCGGTCAAGAATGGATGTTCGCACTGTTTTCTGAGTCGTAGATTGAATTTTGAATTTTTCTGAGTTTTAGCGAGTTTGTTTGATTCAATCGAGTTCGTACAGTGAAATAGAACAATCTTGTATAGGTTTGTTGAATTCTTGCACTGTATTTTTCATCAATTTTGTTAGTTTCGAAGTTCACGAGTTCATATACACTGTATCTAATCAATTTGTAAGTTTGAGTGAATTTCGTTGAAATTCATTGGTCGAATTTGATTCTAGATGTGTTAGGGATCAAATTGTCAAAATTTCAGATCGAAATTCGAAAGTTTGATGGGCTTTTGAAGAGATCAGAGTGATTTTTCATCGAAGATCTGAAGAACTCGCATAATCCCAAGAACTCGCATCAAGAACTCGCAGATTAATGGATTCCGCATAATTTTTCTTGTCTGAAAATCTTACAAGTGTAGAATTCGCACATGTGTGTTATGCGAACTGCGTAGAATTCGCATGTGTGAGTTGTGCGAATTGTCAGAATTCGCATAAGCTTTTTATACGAAAAGTTTTCTTGAAAAATTCTAAGGATAGAATTCGCATCTGAGTGTCGTGCGAAAAGTAAGGATTTCGCATCTGTGATTCATACGAATTATTTGAATTCGCATAAGAGTGTATGCGAATTGCTCAAGATTGAATTTGTTTTAAAGTATAGAATTCGTTTGATTCTATTGTGCGAAAAGTTTTATGCGAATTGTATATGCGAAAAGTTTGTTTTTCAAAATATTTCTAAGTCAAGATTTCGCATAAGTGTTGTATGCGAATTCCAAGAACTCGCATATAACTGTGTGCGAATTATGTGCATGCGAATTCTGAATTCTTCTTGTATGCGAATTCTGTAGTTAGTGTGTGTAGTGTGTGAATTCTTGGTTCTTTGTGCTTGTGTGCGAATTGTGCCTGCAAATTCTGTGTGCGAATTCTTTGTGTGGTGCGAATTCCATACTTAGGAGATTTTTGGAAAAAAAAATTTCTTTTCTAAAAATTCTTTCTAAGATTTTTCTGTATTTTTGATTTCACTTGGACTAACGATCTTTTTCAAGTTCTTATTGTACATTTTTGAAACAGGATGACCTCTAAAGACGCACTTTCAATCGGTACAAATGTGAAGCCTCCGGTACTGTTCAAAGAGGAATACGAATAGTGGAAAGACCGGTTCCTTGATTTTGTGGACAGACATGCCAACGAGGACAATATTCTGATGTCTATCTTGGAAGGTCCGATGGTACCCCTCACTATGGAAATATCGGATGATGAATCCTCGGACAGCGAAGATGGAAATGTTGACAGAGCTCAAAAGACAAAGACTGTTCCGAAAGACCTTTCTCAATATACTGAAGAACAAAAGAACAGATACAAAGCCGATAAGCAGGCAAGATCTCTTCTCTTACAGAGCATACCCAATGAGATCTACATCAAAATCGACAGCTACAAAGCTAATGCAAAGAAGATGTGGGATCAACTTCAGAAGATGATGATGGGATCAAAGGTTGGAAACCAAATGAAGGTTGCTAACTGCATAAACAAGTACGAGGAATTTAAGTCTAAGGAGAATGAGAGCCTTGAGGAAACTTACGAGATATTTGTTCTTCTATTGAATGAGCTTGCAAAGAATAAAGTCAAGAAGAAGCAAATAGAGAACAACATCAAATTCCTCAACATCCTTCAACCAGAGTGGAAGAAACACACAAGAAGGATGAAACAGATGAAAGACCTCAGTGATATCCCTCTTCATGAAGTATATGAAACGTTGAGACAGAATGAGGAGGAGGTAGAAGAGAAAAGAAGTGAGAAGAAAAAGGCTGAGAAAGTAGCTGATCCCATAGCTTTAGTGGCTGGTCAGAAAGAGAAAGAGAAGAAAGAAAAGAAGAAGAAAAAGAAAGTGGTGATTCCTAATTCTGATGATACTGCTGATTCTAATTCTGACTCAAATGACGAGGAAAATCTAAAGCAAGCGATGCTACTGTTGACCCGAGCGTTTCAAAAGAAGTTCTACAAAAAGTCGGGTTCAAACACTCAAAGGTACTCATCGGGGTCAAGAAACCATGAGCATAGAGAAAGAGTGGAAGGAAGAAGATTTGAGGAGAAGAAGTTTGGTGATAGAAAGCCTGAGGTGAAGAAAAGGTTTATGAATGATTATGGTGGTGGGAAGAAGTCAGATGAGCTGATTAAATGTTATAACTGCGGGAAAGTAGGTCATTTCGCCAAAGACTGTCGGAAGCCTACCGTGAGAAACTCAGATTACTACAAGCACAAGATGCTTTTGGCTAAACAAAAAGAAGTGGGTAAGGCTCTAATGGCTGAAGACGAGTTTTGGCTTGACCACTCCGATGAGGAAGAAAAGGAAGAAACAACACACATGTGTCTGATGGGTAAAGAGGTCAAGTATGATGAGACTGGCGAAGAAACATCTGATGAGGTACTAAAATTTTCTGAATCTGATTTTGTAACTAAAATGGAAGACATGATGATCGAGCTTCAAGACCTTCAAGTCAAATTGAAAAAGGAAAAAACAGAGTTGCAAAGAAACGTCAAACTATTTTTGATCTTAACAAGCAACTTGTTGGGAACAAAAGTCTGATTGACTCTCTAAACAAATCTGTCTCTGAATTTAAACTTCAAAAAGATTGTTTTGAAAATAAGATTTCTGAAATTGTTTCTAAACTTTCCAAGTCTGATATTGAGAAACAAGAATTTGTACTAAAAGCTCATAAACTTCAGGTTGAAAACAAAAGTTTGGAGAAAAAGGTAAATGGTTTGAAAGCCAAATTATATGCTAGAGGACACACAGATGAAACCATTTTCTTAAACACACCAAATGAGGAATATGATGCTAAAAAAAGTGGGGACTCGGTTACGATAACCCACATTATCTAAAGAAAGCAATAAGAAAACAACCAGCCTTGTATAACTTTGATTTTCTACAAGCGACTACCAAACATCCTCATTTGAAACCCAAATTTGTTACCAAATCACCTGATGAGGTTGAGGCCAAAGAAGATGAGAATAGAAAGAATATCAAGAAAATGCAACTACCATTCTGCTATCAAAAGCTGAATGATAGTTATATTTTTGATCAACCAAAAGTTTTATCAAATGATTATTTTGCTAGTTATTCTACACAAGATTGATAAGCATATGCTTCCTTGAAATTTATGTTAAACATAAAATTAATATACACACTCAAATCGATAACTATTATAGATGTAAAGAAATACATCAAAGACAAATACAAAACTCTCAATATTCTCCGTTTCGTGTAGGAATGTATCGAGGAGAAGTTGAGTTTTTGTACGACATTTCACACAATCTAAATAGATTGACTAACATTTTTTTTAATTTATCCAATCAAAATACTTAGACGATGTACTGTCATTTTCTTGTTGGTACAAGATTAATAGTCATTAAAGCACTATATTTATGAAAACCTTATTAAGATATTCATATAAATTAGAAATCATATTTTAAGAATGGAATTGAGTATTTGTACATCAACTCTAATGATATAAAAGGAACATATATTAGATAAATTAATGTATTAAATTAGTGGATTATCTAGGTCACTAAATCATATTTTGTCACCAATAAAGAATTTTTGGACAATGACACATATATGTTTCACACGGGACACCATGGTCATGACATACTGATCCATGTTTGCAAAATACACATAAACACATTCTCTTTCGAGTGAAAGGCAAAAATGAGGCAAATTGCAAATGTTGACTTCTGCGGCATAAGAAGCAACACCATTATCATAATATGCCCTCTCGAATACCTAAAAATTTTTAATACCCTGATCCTTAGCCAAGACAGGAATGAGACCATCCTAAAGCCAAGGACATAATACCAAAATATTCCATTCTTACAACGAATACGAAATGATATTTATGGACATAAACATCCAGAATGCGGGCCATTAAAGTACTTTATGGTTCTGGTTTCAACACGATGAATATATGTCGTATTATTGTCCACATGAAATGCTGCACTCCTAGCACTAGCTATACGTTTAAGGGTTCACCACCTTGATTATCTCATCAAGTCTACATGACTTGGAATGCTAGAGAATTTACATCATAAGGATTTGATGATTATTGCATATGTATTGGGATCAATGTAGAGTTTCCTATACCCCATATGTATATCTAAAATGGTCTCGTAGAAGTTGTCAACAAAAGAATATAGATGGTAGCCAAGACATTAGTTATGCACACCGATTTACTTACATATGTTTGGGGTTATGAAATACTATACGCAACTTTACTTCTTCATTTTGAGACCTATTACTAGCTAACCAGTCTCATGTGTACCAGTTGGTAACTGGATATAAGCCTGATATTTTACATTTACGCATGTTTGGTTGTGTAGTATATGTGTCAATTGCGCCCCGCAACGCACCAAAATGGGTCTTTAAAATGATTAAGTATATTTGTTGGATATGAATCTCCAAATATTATCCGCTAATTAGAATCCTTGACGGGTGATCTTTTTACCGTTAGATTTGCGGATTATCACTTTGATGAGACAGTCTTCCTGTCATTAGGGGGAGATAGGAAAAAGGATTTTCCGTAGGAACAACAGGAAGTGTCATTGAATATTCCCACCCTCTCTCATGTTGATCCCTAAACTTCATAATGTAAAGTTGAAGTCAAACGAATCAGACTCGGTACCTGATACGTTTAATGTTAATCCAGAAGTGACAAGATCACATATACGAGCTGCAAATATACTTGCAAGGTTAAAGTCCCCAAACAAGGGCACAACGTCGCTGGAAAGTGCGTTGCAATCACACATGGTGGAGGTGTGGTTGAGGTGGTAGATCCCAAACAAAAATGGTGGAAGCTACTTGGTTCGATAGATACTCATCTAAAGGAAGAGAAGAGTAAGGCACAACTATTTGTCATCAATACATAAACCTCTCATGAGATTGTCTCTGATTAAACTATGTTTATGAATCATTACTGGCAGACGCTCCGAAGTTAATATTGATTCCAGAGATCAAAGAAATCTCAAATGAATTATGAGAGTGCATATGAGTCGATGGACAGATCATACATACTCATTGATGATATATTTCGCATATAAATTGTTGCTTATGAGGTGATAGAGCACATTGACATCGAACCATGCTCTGTTGAAAAATATCAACAAATAGCAAATTGGCCTAAATAAGCAATCCAGGAGAATCATATTATTTTACAAATGAACATGTATTTGGTTTGGTAGTGCTAACCCACCAAGTGTAAAGCCTATAAGACATAGATAAATCATTTGTCGTAAAGTGTAATGAGAATAATTAAGTCGTAATGTATGAGACTCTCCTTTGGCGCAAGGTTTCTCACAACGCCCTAGATTGACCACGAGAAGGCTTACTCTCCCGTGTTGGACGTCATAACGTTCTGCTAATTAATTAGCCTAATAGTTTTCGAAGGACTGGAAATGTAACTCATGAATGTGGTTACCACATATCTCTACGGGGATCTAGATTCAGAGATATATAAAAGAGCTTGATGGTATTACATTACCAAAATCAAGTAACTCTAAACCACGAAATATGTTTGCAATAAAATTAAAACACTCACTTTATAAATTAAAGCAATCTATGTGGTGTGGTATACCCGCCTAAGTGAATACTTGATTGGGAAATGGTATATAAGAACGATGAACTGTGTCTTTGCGTATTTATTTAGAAAAACAAGTTCCAGATCTTCAAAGTAGCTTTATATGTCGATGTTATGAACATAATAGATACTCTTGATGAACTAAGAGAAACCACAAGCTACTTGAAATCTAAATTTGGGATGGAAAATCTTGGGAAAACTTGGTTTTGTCTAACTATTTGAGCTAGGACACGGAGTTTTTGAAATATTAATTCACCGATCGCATATGTCTAGAAAATAATCAGGCAATTTAATACGGAAAAAGCGCATCCGGCTAGCACTCCCATGATCAGTCAAAGTGTTAGATATAAGGAAAGATCCATTTCGTCTAAAGGATGATGACGAAAAAGTATTGGGGAGCTGGAATTCCCTATCTAAGTACAATATGTACATTATCGTACTTAGCACAATACACTTGACCGGATGTTGTATTTCTCAGTGAACTTGTTAGCTAGATTTTGCTCAGCACCAACGCAACGTCATTAGAATGGTATCGAATTAATATTTTGAATCCATTGACATAGGCTTATACTTTCCCTATAGAAAGAAAAATGGGATTGATAATGAAACTTCAATACCTACTTACAATGTAAGCAGCAAAAATAATAGCTCTTATAGAAAAAACAGCAAACAATATATGGGTATGTCTTTGCTGATATTAGGTATGTGTCTGATCCATACAAAGGTTGTTCCCAAACTTGATAATAATTACCACGGTCAACACTCCAATTGCTTTAAAGTAAGCTAAGCTAACCCTAGTAACTACCTCCTTGAACGATTCCAAGAATATTACTCTCCATGAGACTATTTAAGAAATGTATATGATTAAGGACTGTCATTACACATATTAGAGGAGCTAGTAATTTTGAGTTCAATCACTATCCTACATGCATATATGGAAATAATGCATCATGTATCGAATAAATGAAAGTAAGATACATCAAGGGTGATAACACAAAGCATATTCTGCTTAAGTTTCTATACAATCAGTAGTAACAAACTCTCCTCTAGATTTAAGAGAATCAAGTAAGATGTCAGGAGAATGTGACATATTTTACCAAATCATTACCTAAAACCATATTTTGGAAACATGTAGAAAGTATTAAAATGCAAATGTTTTCCAAACTCCCGTGATTAATGTACGAATCAGGGGGAGTAGTAGACAAAAGGGGGAGTCTACTATACATGTGACATTGGATGTTATGCTCTTTCCTTCACCTAAGGTTTTATTTTTCCCACTGGGTTTTGTTCCTTGGTGCAAGGTTTTAGTGAGGCAACAATTTATAAATCATCTTATTTTATAAACCCCTTGATTGATGTACAAATCACGAAATATAATAAACTAAAGAAATTGTTTATTGGTGCCTTGTACTCTTTCCTTCGTCCAAAGTTTTTATGAGACAAGAACTATGCACCATCACTCATTTGACTCGGCACAAGGGGGAGTGTTGAAGGATTATGTGCCATCATTAAAAGGAAGTGATTGACATAATATTTTCTTAGTATTAGATTACCATAATGAATGTTTCCTTTTATTTGTAAACTTCTCCCTATTTAAAGGGCTTATGATTAATGAGAATTATATAATTCTTCTCTCTGTCTTATTGTTATTCTCTCTATATTGATTGTTCTGTAACAGATATGACGTCAACAATTAATATAACTAATTTTTTTTTTTTATTAAGGGTGCATTTGGTACGCATACATGATAGGACAAAACAGGACGGGATAGAATATGACAGAACAGGACATGACAGGTGTCCAGCGTTTGGTAAGACAGGACATGACAGATCAGGACGGGTTAAAATGACCAATTAACCCCTGATGAGTTGTTTAGTTTTTTTTATTAAATAATCAATCTAAGTAAAAATTAACAAATAATATTCATAGCTTTGAGCTTTGAGCTTTGAGCTTTGAGCTTTGAGCTTGGAACTTGTAAATCAAATATAACTAGGTAAAAATTCACAGCTTTGAGATTAGAATAAAAAATCAGTCTATGTTAAGCAAAAACCATATAAATCAGTCTATGTTAAGCAATATCATAGCTTTGTAACAACATAAATCATGGAAAGATCAATGGAAAGATCATGGAAAAATCACAGTTTTGTAACAAATGCTTTGCAACATTCAATCACTAAATCCTTCCTAGACAAAAATTCATAATTATTATAGGATTTTGTGAACAAAATTTGTGTTGTTTTTGGTACACATATGGCAAAATCTCATGATTTTGCATAACTGTGAGTCCAAGCAGGAAGAGTTTGAATGGTTTGGTTCTTAATATGGGGGAAATTTTCATGAGACTGAAAACTATGTTCTAATTCTACTGTTGATATGTTTAAGCAAAAATCATATAAGTCTATGATAAGCAAATCGACATAGCAAGAATCGACCAGCCAGAAAGAAAATAGACATAGCAAATCAATATAGTGCAGAAATCGACCATCGAACCAGTGCAGAAATCGACCACGCAGTGGAGTAAATCAACGGGAAGAGTGATCGATGTGGAGAAGACGATTTAGGAATCGAGATTTACCTGGTGGAGAGGACGAGATTTACGGTGGAGATGGTGTGGAGATGGCGTGAAGAGTATGGAGGCCGATTTCTGGTGGAGAAGACGAGTTAGGTTTTGGTTTTTTATTTTTGAAGGGTATTTGGGGAAAATTAGTCTTGTTCTCTCTTGTTCCAGGGGGGTGGAAAGGACACACATGTCCAAGGTTTGTTCTAGTTAGTTCTAGCTTGTCCCACATATGGTCATGCCAAACATGGGATAAACCTGTCCCGTTCCACCCTGTTCTGGACGTTGGGTAACGTTTGGTACGCAAACATGATTGGATGGGAATGGACAAGACATGAGGCTAGGCTAGGACTGGACAGGACAAGACATATTTATCTTGTGTTTGGTACAACTAGGACCAGATAGAATAGGATTGGAGGTTTCCCTAAAAATTGTTTGATGATTTTATATGTCATATAATAGTTATAAATGACACAAATAAAGTATATCCTTAAATAATTTAATTAAAAAACATTTTTATTTTTTTACACAACTTTCACACATGTAAATACATACAAAAACAATGGTATGAATTTTGAATAAAAAATATGAAATAGTTGATGGTAGATCGAAAAAAATCCGATTCATACAAAGAAAATATAATATTTGATTCAATTTGGATGATCTTAATGAATTGATAGAGGTATAGTTGCAGCAACAGATAAATATAAAGGTGATGGGTGGTTGGTAAAGGACGGTAGCTATGAAGGACATGAAAGATAGTGGATAGTGGTGGTGTAGGAGGTAGTTGTGGTTTATGTGACAGATGTATAGGTGGTCGACGATGGTAGTGGTAGTGGCGGTGGACATAGATAAAAGAGGTTGTTGTAGTGGAGGTAGGGGTATTCACGGTCCGGTTTGGGTGGTTTGACCCCTTAGACCACAAACCAAACCGTAAGTGGCAGTTTATTAAAATTTTTAACTGAACGGTTTGACATCAAATGCCTAGACCGGTCAAACTGGACCATGGTTTAGGCAGTTTGGTCCAACTGGTTTAGGCGGTGTAGGCCTTTTATTGGATTTAAAGTTTAAACTTAGAAAAACATATATAAATTTAAATTTTAAAGCTTCATTGGCTTGAGTCCATTTGAGGTAAACAAAGTCCACAAAAAAGGTAAACAAAATATCCTAACAAAACACTAAAAAAAAAGTACTATGAAGAACAGAAGAAGCCTGAATGAACATGAACCACTGAACTATGAAGCCTGAAGTCGACCTGAATGCAGTGAGTTGGCCAATGTTAGTGATAGTAGTCATTTAGGGCATTCAAGTTTCAAATATCAAAAATCAAAATAGATTTTATATTTTGGTTGAACTTAAGATAACATTGGGCCAAACCAATTATATTGAAGATAACAATGGCTATATAATTGATATAAATGCTTAAATAACACAATTAAAAATATATACATATGTATTTGGTGGTCGGTTTGTCCAAACCGTCCAAAAAAACTCTAGACCACAGTTCGGATCAGACCGCCCGGTTCGATAATTTTTCAGGCCAGACCGAACCGCCAGACCGCTCAAACCGCCAAAAACGGTCCTGTTTGACTTGGTTCGACTGATTTGAGATGTCCAATGGTTTTTTTGAACACCCCTAAGTAGAGGAAGAGACAGAGGTGGCCGACGGTGGTTGGCGGTGAGCGTCGATGATTGTGGCGGCAAATGGGTGGTGGTGATCGATGGAGGTGGCGATGGGCGGTGGTTGTGGAAGTGGTGGAGGAATTTTTAGTGGAGGAAGAGGTGGAAGTGGTCGACAATGGTTGGCAGTAGGCTATCGGTGGCCGTCAATGGTGGTGGCGGCCATGGGTGGTGGTGATCGGTGTTAGTGGAGGTGGTCGACAATGGTAGTGGTGGTGGAGATGGCCAATGGTTGTGGAGGTGGTGGATGAGGTTGTTATACGCCGATGGTGGTGGTGGCGGCGATGAGTAGTGGTGACCCTTAAGACTAATACCATATTAGCATTATATATCAAATGGCGATAGATCAGTAATTTTTTAGTTTCTGTCTTACTTTTGTCCCATGTTGTTCCACCTATTTTGGTGGAACAAGAAAAGACCATTTTTTTGTCCCATCTTGTCCCACCCTGTCCGGTCTTTGTCCATGTCCCATGTCGCGCCAAACGTGGGACAGTGAATTTTTGTCCTGTCCTATGTCACGCCAAACGTGGGACTGTGAGTTTTATCCCGTTCTGTTCTGTCTTGTCCCATGTACCAAACGTAGCCTATGGTTTGGTGTTGTTGTTTATGTCACCGGGACATCAGATGGAGATCCTGTGTTATTTGGTTTACCTTTTTCGTGCGATTTGGTGATATGGATTAAGGTGCCTCCTTCTCTTTTGGATCAGGTTTACATTGGTGCTAAGTCTTCTGGGTTGAATATTTCAGTGTTCAAAAGCACGCCATGGCGCGATATGGCGCAAGACGCGTCTCCGCCGTTACGAAATGACCCATAACGTTTCTGTAAGGCGTGGTTCACGCTATGGCGCGCCACGGCGCACGTTTTTTCTAAGACGTGATTTTTTTTTTAAAAATATATATTTTTTTAATTTTTTTTATCTTTTGTGTTTTTACATTTTTAACTTTAGATTCAAAACATTTATAGATTTATCTAATCACATCACTCACAGTTTCATGAAGTCATAAACGTTATGGACTTACGATTAAAACGAAATTGTAAAATTATTTTCTAAGTTCTATTTTAAATATTTAATAAAAAACTAATTATATACTAATAACTTATATGATTCTTCTTCTTGCAATATGAATGTACATTTTTTAATATCATTATTTGATTACAATAATATATATATATATATATATATAACATATACGTATATATATATAATTTTAAATATGACATACAAATTTGCCGCCTTATGTCATGCCTTGAAAAACGCCGCGTCCTCACCGTGGCGTGTAAGGCTTAAGGCTTGACCTCGCCGCCATGCCACACCTCACGCTATTTTGAACCTTAATATTTAGGCTACACTTATGGATGTGTTTGAAGTGATACACGATGGTTATATGGATCCGGGGGTTATGTTCTTCAATTTATTAGACACAATATGATGGATCCTCACATGGGAAAATATGATTGTGCTTTAAGTCTTTCCTGGGCTTCTCGTCAAATTTTTGGCTTACATGAAGATATGGTTTGGGTCATCTCTTCCTTGGGCTATGCTATTGAGGCCTTGAAGCTGGTTTGGGCTGATAATAATTTTGAAGACATGATGGGTTGTAAGAAGTCTTGGGCTGCTGATAATAATTCCTATGCTTCTCATTCTTGTTTGATCATTGTTTGGGCCTTGTTATTCCGTTGTTAATCTATGGTTTGGACGGTTTATCTTGTTTGAACTTTTGGTCCCTTAACTCGATTGTCAGTTTTAAAGTCAGGTTGTTGTTAATCCTTTTTCCCAAACATTTTCAGGGAGGCATTTTGTTTCCGAAGGGTATGCCCTTCGTAATTTGTAGCCTTTCCTTTTGTTCTTGAATAAAGTTTTTCCTAGGGGTGTCGTCCCCTTTTTCCGAAAAAAACTTGGAGGTGGTTTGCCTTCTTGGTTTTTGGTTTGTTGAAATGGAACTTGAAGGTTGATATCATCAAATGTTTGTACACATTATAGAAAATTCAAACATCATATTGTCTCGAAAAACCCAACGAACTTTCCTCTTTTGAATGATCAAGTGTCTCAACTTTTTTCTTAATGAATAAACTATTAAAATTTCTCATTTTTAATGATTAAGTCCCTGAATATTTTTTTGAATAAATAAACTATCTAACTTTTAGAAAAAAAAAACTACCCGGTTAGGTAGGTTTTAAAGTAAGAGAAAAAAACATACATTGATTTCACCCTTCCCAACCCATGCGTCATACATACCTCTTGCACCCGCTTCCCTCGCCGTCCCATCATCTTTTGCTCTCTATCATCGTTGATAACCACTGTTGGCCTGCCATCGATCTCCCTCTTTTTGATTGTTTTTTGGTTTTTCGATTTTCCCTCTTTTTTCATCTATCTATAAACACTCCATTAAATTGTTGTAAAATAGGAGAATCGAAAGTGTTAGTACTCAAATATGTTGGATTCAAGATCATGAAGATTAAAGGAGAAAGTCAAAGTCAAAAGCTCAAGTCAAAGCCTCTCAAGCTAAAGTCAAAGCCTTTGTAACAAGTAAAGTCAAAGTCAAAGTGTAGTGTTAGTAGTTGTCTTTGTAATTTGTAGTGGGTATAAATAGATTTTGGTTTGTAAAATTCATTAGACTAAGAGAGGGTAGAACTGTACGTGTATCTAGAGAGAGAAATATTGAGAGCCTTGTAATCAAAATTGAAGATTGAATAAAATTCGTTTGATAATTGAATTTGTCATCATGATCTAATTTGCACTCATTGTGGGACACACAGAAAGACAAACAAAAACAAATAAAGACGGAGATCGATGACATCACTCCATTAAAGTATGTTTTTTCTTAACTTTTTGTATTAGAATAAATATTTAATAGAATTGATAGTCTGTAAAACTTAAAGCAACTTGAGATTTTCTTGCTCTATCAATTCAAAAGCACATAAAAACATAAAAATCAAAATAAAAGTGGGAGGAAATTAAAACAAAGCAAGATTGAGGGTCCCAATTCTCATATTTCGAACCTGATGCATTGCTCACAGCATCGTGTGAGTACAATTGATTGTAATTTTTGCGTTATTCAATCATGAATTTCAAAATTTTAACGAATACTGAATATATGTGTTTGGAAACTCATCACTGATTGTTGAATCGTTGTAGAAACTTTTTCTTTTCTGTAATGCTAGCCCAAGCACTTTTGCATTCCACAAGGACTCTAGAAAAGAAAAACTTTTATAGGGACCAAATCCAAACACTTTTGCATACCACAAGGATTTTCTTCCAATAAAATTTTGTAGGGACCAAAAGTGAGAAAAACAACAAACCATAGGTTTGTGTGGTATATTTGGCAATCAGTTACTAAAATATACAAATATATCTGTAAGTTATTATATGCCTACGACACGTGTCACACAAGGATACTGCTAAGGAGTATGTAAACCTATAGGGTCGCACAAAAAGAATACGTTTGTTTTCGTCTTTAGAAACCCGGATTAAATCAAGTTGATTAAGAAAATAATTATTCTTGAAGAATAATTATAAAAATATGTGTTAAACTTTAATTATGATAATTACATGATGAAAAGGTAATTAAGCTAAACCATTTTTCTGAGGATTGAAATTAGATTTAGCCTTTCAGGGAAATACATAAAAGAATTTTTTTCATTTCTGTAAAACACATATAGATCTAGGGTTCTTGGGTTCTCAGACTAATGAAGACATTTTAAGAAATAATAGGTAGATAAAAAACTAAACTGAAGATGATATTGTGTGATCTGGTTTACTAAATCACCCACTATTTATATACAAAATTTGTCACTTCTCTCCAAATATGATATCAATGCAAAAAATCTGATAAATAAAGGTAGACTAGACAACACACTGAAAAGTCTGACAGGAAAAAAAAAATTGACAACATATTGAAAGGCCTAATAATATTCTTCTGAAAAAGCATAATAATATTCTTCTGAAAAGCGTGATAAAAGTTGACATCACACTGATAAAGATCGGGTTTTCACTATAAAACTTGAATCAGTGTTATTGAAAAAAATGTCTTGACTTTCTTTACAATCTTATTGGTTGAGAGATATAACTCTTCCTTTCACCTTCAAATGGCTGATAATTCGTATTCAGACGATGAGGCTTTTGATAATGCTAATGTTGAGTTAATGAGTGAGGCAATCAATCTAGCGTCCGAAATGGATAATTATATCCATAATTATTTTCAAAACAACCAAGTATCTTATCGAGTTTCTGTTCCTGGCCATATAGATATCAATCGGGATCGGGAAAATGTTGATCGCAATCTCTTCGATGATTATTGTGTGTCCCACACTCAGTGCTAAACAACAAGATGCAACAATTTAATCAACTTCCATTATATTTCAATCTTGAGAATCGATACACAGAGAAATGCTCTCAAATATTATCTCTCTAGACGATAAATGCGCTCAACTCTCTTCTTACAACTTTCACAACTCTAGCCATATCCCTATTTGAAAAACAAAACACTTATACCATAAAACTCTTACAATACATACAACATTGACTTTGACTTTTATTACAAAGACTTTGACTTTTTGCTTGAAGGGCTTTGACTTGAGCTCTTGACTTTGACTTTCAGTCTTCAGTCTTCTATGACCTTGTATCCAACATATTTCTGCACTAACAATCTCCCCCTTTGGATTCAAGATCATCTTCAAAAAGATTTTGCAATACAATCTCCCTCTTTGATTAATCTTTAGCAGCTTTAATCTTCCATTTTAATAAGACAACTGATCAACTTCAGAAAAATAAGCATTGAAGTACAATCTCCCTTTTAAGCTCAAAAACAGTCTTCAATCTTTCTGTAATCTCCCCAAAGTCTGTGAAAATGATCTTTAAGAACAATAACAATCTCTCCCGAGGTTGTAAAAACCTCTTTCAGACTTCAGAAATAAATTATCTTCAGATTTGGCTTTCTTTTCTTCAGCAAATCAATCTTCAAAGAAAATTTCAATAAATTCTGCTCGCATTTTGAAATCTCTTAACTTGCTCTTTCAAACTTGTACAGTCTTCTCACAAAACTTGCAATCTTTGACACAAACTTGCAACAAACTTTCTTCAAATCATCTTTTCTTGATTAAAACTTCTCCTTTAAATATTCCAACATTTCTTTAACTTCTCCTCCATAATTGTTACAAACTCTTATTCAACAAACATTTCTTGAACAAAAATTTCTCCCCCTTTTTGATGATTGAAGCACATAAATCATCAAAACTTTTCCAAGAAATGTCATTAAAAATTCTGACCAAGATCTTTTCTACTGAGCCTCTGATTATCCGTCAATTCATAAGATATTCATCCGAATCTTTTCAAATTCAGACAAATTATGAGTGTAACTGTGAGGTCCAAGAGATGAACATTGATTGATTAAACAAGATAGACAAGGATCATTGGGGTTGAAATCTGTAGTTTTATTCAATATAGAAAGTAAACTATACTATAGAGAGCAAGGATTTGTATGATCTACATGATTAAAAATGAAAGTTACTACCAAACTAAACTAACATACTCTATTTATACCCCCACACCCCTTGTACATAATTAAGCCCAAACCCAAGTACAAGGCCTAATACAAATATAAAGGATTACTTTACTAAACTTCTAAAATAGAACATATTTATGTTATAACATTCTCCCCCTAAGTTTTGTAAAGTAATCATCCATTTCAGCTCAGCTTCAACTCCTCTCCCCCTTGATTTCTTTATAAAACTTAGCGTTGCATAAACTTCAAAGCTCCTCTAGCCCCCCCCCCCTTGAAAGTAGCTCTTATCCTTGAAGTTTCAACTTTAATATCAGATCTGATGTAGACCATAACCTCGACTGAGTGCACATAAAGACAACTTTTGACTCTTGTAAACTCAACACATTCCTACACCCACAAGAGTGATATGTGTTAAATTATGGAATGACAACGAAGTGCATCTTCAGTATATAACATCTGATATGTCTTTGAACCACGAGTTGAAATAAGAATTCAACTTAAGAACTTAATCTGATCAGCTTACAGGAGGTAGCATTTGGTAGCAACACTACAATGCAAGGGTTTGAAGGCTATTACTATTCAACAACCGATGAAAGACACTCATTTTCTGACTGCTTTCCAGAACCCTGAACAATCAAACCCAGAACTCATTTCTTCACGAATCAGCTGGATGATTATAAGCACTCATTTCTTCACGAATCAGCTTGATGATTAACCCAAAACACCACCAAAGCATCAGAACAATGATTGCAGTCGCTCATACTACTGATTGATCGGGTCAGAAGAATGATAAAGAGCACTCAACGGTCTAACAACAAAAGAAGCACTCCAGACTGATGATTGCAGATACTCAGGCAACTAATTCAATCCAATCAGAGACTAAATCCTCACATTCAATATCTGAAAACTTGAAAAGCATGAGCACTCATGAAAGATTAGATCAGTTGCTACAGATATGTGACCAAGGAATATAGGAATGATGTCACATATGCATTATGCGTAAAAACCTCAGGAACAGGGCAAACTTGTATCAAACTGGGTTCAGAACAATCATTTTTCTCAAAACATCATAAACTTTTTGCATAACTTCAACAATTCGCATATCACTATTCAAATTCAGCACAATTCGCATGAGGCTTAGCCTGAAACCTCAGAATTTGCATAGGCCTGCGTGCAAATTCTAGCTTTTTGCACGCGCCTATGTGCGAAACCCTTGAAATTCGCATAACTCTAACAAGCGAATTCTTCCTTTTCGCATCACTCTAGCATGAGAATTCTTAACTTCTCGCATCACACTAACATGCGAATTCCACACTTAAAAAAATTTCATCTTCAAAGAGTTGCACCGTGCGAATTCTAAGCATTTCGCATATGTGTGTCATGCAAATTCTATACTTAAGAAAAAATATCATCTTCAAGGAATATGCGAATTCTGACATGAGAATTCTTCAATACTTTCAGCATGCCAATTTTAGTATGCGAATTCTTCCAAATTTTCATGCGATTTCTTTGCATGCGAGTTATTCAATGTCATGCGAATTCTGTGGATCTCGATCGTTTTCAACTGAAATCTTCAAATTCACCTTCTATACTTATAATTTTGAGATTAGACTTTGTGAGCAGGTTCGAAAACTACAATAGAGCACATTTGTTGTTGATGATCTAGTCCAAAAACATCTCTAAAGCCCAATCGATCTTAACCACAGTGACAAACATTTTCGAACAAAAAATTCTCAAAAATCGACCAAATAATCCAAATAAGTTGAAATTGTAGATTGTAATTGATTCCATAATGTTCGACTCTTTCCACAGAATCAATTTGGCAATAAAGATTATCCAAAATAACATCAAATCAATGAATTCAAAATTTTCATAGTGACTGTTCCATCAACCCAATTTGATCTCAATCGTACAAAGAATGATTTCTTCGTTAGGCTCTGATACCACTTGTGAGGTCCAAGAGATCAAGATTGATTGATTAAAACAAGATAGACAAGGATCATTAGGGTTGAAATCTGTAGTTTTATTCAACACAGAAAGTAAACTATACTACAGAGAGCAAGGATTCGTATGATCTACATGATTAAAAATGAAAGTTACTACCAAACTAAACTAACAGACTCTATTTATACCCCACACCCTTGTACACAATTAAGCCCAAACCCAAGTACAAGGCCTAATACAAATACAAAGGATTACTTTACTAAACTTCTAAAATAGAACATATTTATGTTCTAACAATAACACCTGAATCAACAAATGAATCAGTTAGAAATGTCTGTCAGTAATACTAGGTCACTGTGTGTAACGAATACACATTGGAAAGGAGATTTTTGATGTTCACTCCCTAGGTCTTCCATTCAATCATCGAATAACACAAGGTTAAACTATGAATGTTCCGACAGAAAAACGAATTTCCTGTGTGTATGTGCTTGTGTATGAAAGAATTAAGCACATGATGATTGCTTTTGTTAGGCTCAAAATTGTGTAAACCATTGAGACAACAACAATATAACACAGACTCAATTGTGCATGATCGAAGTGCGAAGGTGGGGCAGACTTCCTTCTTTTTCAATATCCACATCTTTCAAATGAAGATGAGATAGCATATGTGCTGCATCCCCAAGAAAAATTGAAACATTTCTCTGTTAAAAAAGAAATGAGTAGCAGGTGGGGTTTAGGTCAAGAGTTGGCATGGGCTAGTTGCCTGTTTCAATGATGTTCACCAAAGAATTGTGAAACAATCAGTAATGTGGCTTCCCGACTCAAAAAAAGTTGGTGCAGAGTTTGATATTCTTTTACTCTGATCTCTCACCCTCTTTCTTTTTAACATTGAGCTCACTTCTAACCAAACACTCTTTTACATTTTACCTCATCACACATACCCACACTCAAGTATTTTGACTCCTCGCCTCTTGATCACTAAAGGATAACTTCTTGGGTAGGAAACACTAGTTAACATGAATCCATATAAGTTCAATTACGTCCTCACACAATGAACCCATATTGTCCTATAAGCAAAAAGTTGCTCAAATGGTTAAACTTTGACAGTTAAAACACATAATGAAATACATGTCAGATGAATATATGCTTATGAAGATAATCATGAAGATTTGAGCATTTTTTATCGTGGAAGATCTTTCAAAACAAGTATATTGAATGAATTAAACGAGTACAAGAAATTTGTTTGAAAATCTGACACTGTATGAAAAGATCAAATATGAATGATTTATCATGAAACGCTTAGGTCAAGAAAAATTGGAATTTGTCTATACGAAATCAAAATATAGACATTCTTGAAAGAAACGTTTTGAAATGATGTCAACGCTTAACAAACATTGAAAATCAAGCGGGGTGTCTTACCATCGAAAATATGTTTCAATATGAGACATGGTAAGAACATGGTCAATAAAAGTACTAAACCGGTGTGTGTGAATACTTGACAGTATATGGAAAAGATAAAACACAAGTATTTATCTTTGGAAACACACAGTTTGTTTATCATTTAAGCACATGTAAATGAAAACATTTAAAATCACACTTCTAAATTCATGAAATCACTTTAAGAATAGAGAAGTGGTTTGAACATTTAAGAACATGTTTTCCATATCTGAAAGTCGTCCTTCTTTCAGACATGTATGAGATTAAGATTAGAATTAAACCTTATGTTCAGTCTTAAATCTCTTGAAGTCAGCTTCAAGTCATAAAGGATATGATCAGATAAGCTCCCCCTCAAATCTGCATTCAGTCACAAAGTCGTCAAAGCACAAAGTCTTATTCACAAAAATTTATTGAAAAGTAAATGACATAAAGCAATAATAAAACTTATTAAGAACGAGTTCTCATCAGATGTAATCAGAAGTCATAGTCCTTACTCAACTCCCCCTGAAATTATGCATTAAAAGATATTTCAGTGAAGAATTTATGCAAAAGTTTATTAACTCCCCCTAAAATGTAGATCATCTCAACTTTGTTCCACACTCCCCCTGAAATCATGAACAAACTTAAGTGCAGATATCTTTCAGATTAAAAATAAAGAAATGAAGAAAATGACAAAGCTAAATTGTACTAGGTAACAACAGATTAAGTCTTGAGATTTAGCATGCCAAGTTTTGAAATGAGAAAATTAAATCTCTTTTCATCAAGTGGCTTGGTAAATAAATCAACAAGATGATAATATGTGTTTACAAAGTAAAGTTCGATTGTACCTTTTTCAACATTATCTTTTATAAAATGATATCTCACGTCGATGTGCTTGGTTTTCGTATGTTGCACAGGCTTAGCAGATATTGAAATAGCGCTCTTCAAATCACGGTAAATCGGGATTTTGTCGTACTTGAAACCATAATCTCGGAGTTGTGTCCGCATCCACAACACTTGAGAATAGCATCCAGCCGCAGCTACGTACTCTGCCTCAGCTATTGAAGTAGATACACAAAGTTGTTTCTTTCAAGCCCAACTCACGAGTTTATCTCCAAGAAATTGTATGTGTCCCGACGTACTCTTCCTGTCAAGCATACAACCTGTATGATCTGCATCTGAATATGCTATGAGCTCAAAACCTATATCCTTAAGATACCATAAACCAAAATCTGCAGTTCCTTTCAAATATCTAAATATACGCTTGACTGCAGATAAATGAAATTCTTTAGGTGAAGCCTGATATCTTGCACATAAATGTAGAAAACATTATATCTGGCCTACTAGATGTCAAGTACATTAAGGAACCAATCATACCTCTGTAGGTTCTAACATCGACAACTTTTCTAGAAGGATCAGCTCCGATCTTAGTTCTAGGTGCCATCGGGGTACCAATTGGAGTACAATTTTCCATTTTAAATTTTCTGAGAATATCGAAAATGTACTTTGCTTGATTAATAAAAATCCCCGTAGAAAATTGTTTGAATTGTAATCCGAGAAAGAAATTCATCTTTCCCATCATTCTCATCTGAAAACGTGACACCATAAGGTTAGAAAAATTGATACAATACTTCGGATTTGTTGAGCCAAATATGATGTCATCCACATATATCTGGATTAATACGATATCAACTTTCTCCTTTTTAATGAAAAGAGTAGTATCGATTTTACCTTTTGAGAAGCCCGACTTGACTAAAAATTTGGATTGAACATCATACCAGGCGCGAGGGGCTTGCTTCAGACCATAAAGAGCTTTGTCCAAAATGTACACATGATTTGGTTTCTCTGGATTGACAAAACCTTCAAGCTGAGAGACGTAGACTTCCTCCTTTAAGATGTCGTTCAGAAAGGCAGTCTTCACGTCCATCTGGTAGACGGTGAAGTTCTTGTGTGCGACATATGCTAGAAACATGTAGATTGCTTCTATGCGCGCAACTGGAGCATAAGTCTCATCGTAATATATACCTTCCTCTTGCCTATATCCTTTAGCCACAAGTCATGCTTTGTTTCTTATGACGATACCATCTTCATCTTTCTTATTCTTGAAAACCTATTTCGTACCAATTATGGTTTTTCCTTCAGGTTTAGGCACTAGTCTCCAGACCTTAAGCGCTTCAAATTGATTCAACTGTTCTTGCATCGTGGTTACCCAATCTGAGTCAGCTAGAGCTTCAGATACTCGTGTAGGCTCTATCTTGCTCAAGAATGAATCATCCATGTACTGGTTTAGTGTACCAGACCTAGTTTGAACCGGTTTGGACGGATCTCCAATGATTTGATGTATTGGGTGCTCTTTGGTCCACTTATGTTCATGAGGGAGTGAATTAGATGAAGATTGATCATGATGTTCATCTAAAAATCCACTATCTTCTTCATGTTGTTCAGTTAGGGGTTCAGTTGAAGTAGACGGTGCAGAAGCTTTAGTTGGTTGGACAATGGATGTCTGTTGATTAGACGTTGTAGTACATTCAACTGATTCAGTGACTTCTGGCTCTTCATTACCATGTACAACTTCAACTGATGGAGTAGGTGTTTGAATTGGAATTTCTTCCTGAACCGAGGAATTTGATTCAGTTGATATATCTGAAGTGGTTGGATGATTATTCCTCGAGTCATCTGATCTGTCAACCACAACAGGTTTAGGCACTCTAGTACCGAGAAATTCATCATAAAACAATTCAAACAGTAAATCTAAATCGGATAAATGAGATGTCGACGATGACTCTTTATCCGATTTATTATCACTAATCATAGGTTCTGGACCGATCTACCTAGAATCTGAAATTCCGGTAAGAACAGGTTCTGAACTGCTTTGATCAGAAGCCATCTCTTCATCGAATGTGACATTGACGCTCTCGACTACAATATTCGACTTCTTCAGGTATACCCTGTAAGCAGCAGACGTTTGAGAATAGCCAATAAAAATGCCTTCTTCAGCTTTTGGCCTGAACTTGTTCAAGTTCTCCTTGTCATTCAGTACGAAGCACCTGCATCCAAAAATATGAAAGTGTTTAATGGTAAGTATTCGATTATTAATTAAAGCATATAGTGTTTTACCGAACCGGCGATGGATAATGGAGCGATTTTGCGTGTAGCAAGCAGTCGACACAACTTCAGCCCACAAAAGTAGAGGTAGGTCTGATTGACTTAACATAGTTCAAGCGGCCTTGACTAGTGTTATGTTTAATCTTTCTACAACTCCATTCTGTTCAGGCGTTCTGGCAGCAGAGAATTGATGTGTTATCCCGACTGATTCGAGATAATCTTCAACAACTTTGTTCTTAAATTCTGTGCCATTGTCCATTTGAAGAAGCTTGACTGTCTTCTGCAGATTCACTTGAGTGGTCTTTAGAAATATGATGATAACTTCGGGCGTCTCATCTTTTGATCTCAGAAATTTGACCCAAGTGTATCTGGAGTAATCATCCATAATCACTAATACATACTTCTTGTCGTTAATGCTTTGAGTTCGCATCGGACCGCAGAGATCCATATGCAGTAACTCTAAAGTAGAATTTGTACTAGGCTCAGGCTTCGGCTTATGAGCGGCTCTTTTCATCTTGCCTTTCTCGCACGCTGCACATATATGTTCTTTAACATATTTAAATTCTGGAAGTTCTTTCACTAAGTTTCCCATGACCAGCTTATTGATGTAGCAAAAATTCAGGTGAGATAGCAGTCTATGCCATAACCAACTCTGTTGCATAGAGACTTTTAATAATAGACACACCTCATTATCAGTCTGGACTTTTGACAAATTAATCGTGTAAAGGTTTGACTTTCTCGTCCCGACCAAAAGTTCCTTTCCATCTTCAGTTTGCACACAACACCTTTTGGCCTTGAAATTCACCTCTAGGTTTTTGTCACATAACTGACCAATGCTGAATAGGTTATGCCCTAGTCCTTCTACATAGCTCACCTTCTTGATCTTTATGTTCTCTTGAATAACATCACGATATCCGAGAATAGGTGAAAACTGGTCATTTCCGAAGCGTACGTTCCCACAAAATTTCTTTGTATAATTAGACAATAAATCTTTCTGCCCGGTCATATGCTTGGAGCAACCAGAATCCAAGTACCACATATGACGGGTCTGCATAAGAGAAATCAGAAAACAATGGATTTAGGTACCCATTTATAGATGGGTCCTACAATGTTAGCACATGATTTTGGCACCCATTTGAAATTGGGTCCTTTTTTCTTTTGAAAATCTTTTGAAGCATATGAACTATATGAATAAACATGATGTGATCCAAATCAATCATCAAAATCTTGCCGAGACACAAAACCATTTCTACGATAAGTAGAAGATCTATTAGAAGACGAAGATAATTGGAACAATTGCTTTATTGAATAACGCTTGTAAGAAGTTACAAGTTTTTGTTTTTGAAAAGCAATATTACCAACTACTTCAGTTTTGCTACTAGACACTCTATTACAAGAAATATCAGAAGATGATTTTGCACTCTCGTCAAGTTTCTTCTTTGGTCGCCATTCTGATCTCACTCCAGACTTTCTCTTACTCATATCTGAAATATACGAACTTTTCAAGTTAGAACTGTGAGATTTGAAAGTTGCTTATTCTTAGATTTACCAGTGGTTATCCGTTTCTGTGAATGCCTAGATTTCTTCTTCTTACCTTTGACATTCTTGGTATTCACAGAGACTGATTTATCTACTTTCGTTGATGTTTCACCCTTTTCAAACACACTGGGTAATCCAAAAGAATTGATAATAAAGTGTGAATGATCAGTAAGTTTTGCGTTGTAATCAAATTGAGCAACACAATCATCTAAATCACCATCAGAGTTTAAAAAATCAAACTCTTCATCAAATAGACTCTTAACATCATCATATTTTGAAGCTTTGGAAGTCTTTGAAAAATCAAAATTGATAAGCACAGCTGAAAACACAATTTGTTCTAGATTAGTCAAAAAAATTTCTTCTATCAGAGTGTTCTCGAGTTCAGAAATTTTACTTTCTAACATGAGAGAAGGTACATAAATTTTACCTTCAACTGGTTTAGCCTCCAATTTCTCTGTAGAATAACTTTGGAAGTAGTCATTCGAAAGAAATTTTGATTGATCAGAACTGTAACTAGAATTCAACCTTTCATACCTAAATGGAAGTTGCATTTTAGTTTTGTTCTTTCTTTTCTCCCTTTCCTTAGCTTCATCCTCTTCTGAAAGTTTAGTCCACTTAACTTTGAGTTCAGGGTATTGTGGTGCCAGTTTTAAAAATCCAAAGTCATCTAAGGTAGACACTTTAGAAATACCCTTTTTGAGAAAGTATGGGTTCTCGTAACTAAGACCCCAACACTCACTACTCTCTTTAGGTTTTTTCAGGTGAATGGTTTGTTCAATTTGACCTAAAGTATAAAGTTTTTCTTCCAAAACATTAACTTTTTCAGATAAAGATTTATTTTCTCTTGTTAGTGATGAACACTTTTTCGCAACCTCTTTGACTTCAAATTCACACAGTCTATACTTTGAAGTAGTTTCAGACAGTTCATTATGAATTATAGTCTTTTCTTTCGCACTGTTATCAATGTTTTTATGTAAAACATCAATCAATACGTTTTTCTCAACAATATCATCGCTAACTTTCAGTATTGACTGGTTTTTCTATTTATTGATACATTTCTCGCGTTTAAGGTTAGACTCTAATTCTTGGAGTTGAATCATCATGGCTTGCATTTGATTAAGAAAATCCGATTCAGACATATCACATACCTATTCATTATCTTCACAATCAGAATATGCTTCAGCTTCATTCTCATCCTTATCCATGAAGTACATGTGAGCTTTTTCTTCTGTTTCCTCTTCATCGGAGTGATCAAGCCAGTTATTCATCTTCAGCCATAAGTGCTTTGCCAACCTCCTATTGCTTGGCCAAAAGCATCTTATTCTTGTAATACTCGTAATTGTGGACCTTCGGTTTCCGGCAATCCTTTGCAAAGTGACCGATTTTCCTGCAGTTATAGCACTTCACTGGCTTGGGATCTTTCTTCTCTTCAGTCCTATACCTCTTCTCTTCCAGTTTCTTCTCATCAAACCATTTTCCTTCGACTATTTCCTTGTGTTCATAGTTTCTCAAACCCGAAGAATATCGTTGACTGTTGGAACCAGGCTTCTTATAGAACTTGTTTTGGAAAGCTTTCGTCAACAACAACATTGTCTGTTTCAGATCCTCACAGTCATCGTAGTCAGATTTTTCATCACTTTGCACCTCATCGGACTCAGAAACTATAACCATCTTCTTTTTCTTTAAGCTAATAGATCTCTTTTCTTTCTTCTTTACCACCTAGGCAACAGGATCAATAATCACTTTCTCAACTTTCCTCTTCTCATCTTTAATATCCTCCACCTCTTCTTTATTTTGCCTTAAAGTCTCATATACTTCGTGTAGTGTTATCTCGTTCAGATCCTTCATTTGTTTCATCTGCCTTGTGAACCTCTTCCATTCTGGCTGCAGTATGCTCAGGAATTTGACATTCAGCTCGATCTGAGATTTCCTGACTTTGTTCTTTCTAAGTTCGTTTAGCAAAGTCACGAACCTGTCATATGTAGTTTCAAGAGATTCACCTTCCTTAGCCTTGAATTCCTCATAGTTATTTAGGCAGTTTGAGACTTTAAGCTGATTGTCGATCTTGGATCCGAGCATCATCTTTTCGAGTTGTTCCCACATCTCTTTGCCCGTGGCATTATAACTGTCAATTTTCACATTGATCTCGTTCGGAATCCCTTGTAAGATAAAAGACCTCGCCAGTCTATCAGCTTCAACCCTTTTTCTTTGTTCATCTGAGTACTCTTCTAGAGGCAGTGGGAATTCCATGTTAACTATCTCCTCACCATTCTCTCCTTCGGTAGACAAAATCTTGGTGGGAGGTTTCATGACACCTTCTTTGAGAGATAACTGGATATAGTCAACCAAATCGTTGCGGTCTACAAATTCTAGGAAGCAGTCCTTCCATTGTTCATATTCGCTTTTGAAAAGCACCGGTGGCTTCACGTTAGTACCAATGGCTAAGGCTTCTCTGGAAGTCATCTTTTTATAAGCACTGAAAAACTGATCTTCAAAATCTTAGAAACAAATTGAACCTTAAAAAGTCAACAAACGGTCAAACATGAAAAACTTAGAAAAATTACTAAGTATAGAATTCGCAGAATAAAGGATATTAACTTCGAGCAAACACAGTATTGTGCGTGTTTTGAACTTCGCATACAAAGAAGAATACAAGAAAACAGCTTCTCGCACACAGGCTTGTGCGAGTTTGAGGTTCGCGCACACCAAAGCTAGCGAGTTCTTGACACTTCTCACACACACTTCGCGCAATACGTCTACGCGTTCTGGACTTAGAAAATATTTTGAAACTTCACTTCACGTTAAATGAAAAATCGCACGCTTTCCACTTCTCGCAGATCAATTTCGTGCAAACTCCACTTCACGCACAACAAAGGGACTGAACAGTAGAAACTCGCACGTTGTGTCTTGCGCGTTTCTACTTCTCGCAGGACACTTCTTGTGAGTTCTTCATTTCTTTACGTGTTTTATCCTTGTGCGTGTTCTTCAGTATTGCCTTTGCGAGTTCTTTAGATCTAGCATGTTCTTGAGTTATCGAACAAAAACTCAATCATTTTCAACTGAAGTCGATCCAAATCTTTATCAATCAATCGAAACTTCGCAGGAATCTTCTAGAGCATATTTCGAACCAATTATAATTGACAAAAATTGAGCTAATACATCAAAATTACATAATTGATCCAAATTACAGTACGCATTCACACTCTAACTGAAATCTAAGAAAAAATCAAAATTCACCCTGAACAAGTGTGAATTAGGCTAAGTGAATCAAACACAATTTGTTCTAAACACCAATTCGAATCTAAACCAAACAATTACACGTTCAAAACAATACAAAATTGTGAAATCAAATTGGAACAGGACATCTTGCGCGTTCTTGAAAATCGACCAAAATCTTTCAAATTAATCCATGTTTCTGAAAATTTGTTTGCTCTGATACCAATTGTGTGTCCCACACTCAGTGCTAAATAGCAAGATGACAACAATTTAATCAATTTCCATTATATTTCAATCTTGAGAATCGATACACAGAAAAACGCTCTGAAGTATTCTCTCTCTAGATGATAAACGTGCTCAACTCTCTTCTTACAACTTTCACAACTCTAGCCATATCCCTATTTGAAAAACAAAACACTAATACCATAAAACTCTTACAACACATACAACATTGACTTTGACTTTTATTACAAAGACTTTGACTTTTTGCTTGAAGGGCTTTGACTTGGGCTCTTGATTTTGACTTTCAGTCTTCAGTCTTCTATGATCTTGTATCCAACATATTTCTGTACTAACAATTATTTTTCTGAAAATCCTCGATTTCTTTGAGTCGATGTTTCGTCGACGATTCCGAATGAGCCATACTTTATTATTTCATATTTTGGATGCTATCTGAAGTCATGTCAACTACTTTCTTGAACGAAGGGATGGATATTGCAAACTTGGATTATCCGGTTTTCAAAAAGTAATTGCTATATTTCGAATGTTGGCCTATGGTGTTTCTGCAGATTCTACAGACGAGTACATTAAAATAGGCAAATCCACAATTTTATAAGCTTTGAAGTTATTTTTCTGTGCTATCGTGGAGGTGTTTGGAGACCGCTATCTACGAACACTAAATGCTAATTATGTGGCACGACTACTCTAAATTGGAGAACAACGAGGTTTTCAGGAATGTTATACTCTAGATTGTATGCACTAGAAATGGAAGAATTGTCCAACGGGTTGGGGAGGACAAAATTCCGGTCATAGTAAATCTCCAAGTATTATTCCGAAAGTTGTAGCTGACTTTGATCTTTAGATATGACATGCATTTTTCGGTTTATTTAAGATGAAACTTGATACACTTATTAAAGAGTTGAAAGACGATGCATTATTCGGTAAGGTTCAGGCAGGTATGTTACATTTATGATTATAATTTTAACAAAAGGTTAATACTAATAGTTTATCTTTATTATTTTCAAATTTCACTTTTTGAGTAGTTGTTTATACAGTGGAGTTTCAGAAGCGTGGATTGCCTCATAGTCATATATGTCTATTTATGCACTCTGATTTCAAGCTACATACTGTTGAGAAAATTGATCCGATTATTTCATCTGAGATCCAAGACAAAGACGAAGATCCAGATTTGTACTCACTTGTGAAGGAGTTCATGATCCATTATTCTTGTGGTGAAGAAAACATTAACTGTCCCTGCATGATTGATAGAAAGTGTTAAAAAAACTATCCAAAATGGTTTTCTGAACACACTTCCATTGATGGTAATGGTTTTCCTCAATATCATAGACGAAATGATGGACGTTTTGTTGAAAAGTTAGGTGTTAAATTAGATAACGGAAATGTTGTTGCTTATAACAAATATCTTTTGAAAAGATATCAGGCACACATTAATGTTGAGTGTTGAATCATGCTTCTTCTATAAAATATTTGTTCTAATAAATCAACAAGGGTCCGGATAGAGCTACTGTTGCGGTTGTAGAAAGCAGTAATGAAGAAGATAATAATAATTTTGTTGATGAAATAAAGGAATATTTTGATTGTAGATATGTATCTGCATGTGAAGCTTATTGGCGTATATTTGGGTATGATGTTCATTACAGGACTCCTTCTGTTTTGAGGCTTCCTTTCCATCTTCCTAGACAACAACAAGTCGTTTTTGGTGCTGAAGATGATACTGAAAATGTCATAAACAAAACTTATGTGGCGTCTTCAATGTTCTTAGCTTGGATGAAGTGTAGTAAACTTTACGAAGAAGCACGAAAACTTACTTATGTTGAATTCCTTACAGAGTTTGTGTGGAAACTGGAAAAGCGACGTTGGCATCAAAGGAAAAAAGGCTTTTCAATTGGAAGAATTCATTCAGTTTCTCCTGCTCTTGGTGAAACGTATCATTTAAGAATTCTTTTGAATAAAGTCAAAGGTCCTAAATCATTCGAAGACATTCGTATAGTAAATGGAGATATATTTCCTACTTTTAGAGATGCATGTTATGCTATTGGGCTTTTAGATGACGACAAAGAATATGTTGATACCATTGAAGATACAAGTTAACCGGTTCTAGTTTTTATCTACGGTCTTTATTTGCAACCATGCTGATTTCAAATAGTTTGTCTAGACCTGAATTTGTTTGGCAAAAAACATGGCAATACTTGGCAAATGTGATTTTTTACAATCAACGAATTGCACTAGAGTCTCCAGGTATGTCAATTATCTATTTTGGTATTTATACAGTTATTATTTAATGTGACACCTGTCAAATTCTAAATATTGAGGTTAGCACCCTCAGATTAATTTATAAGTTTTGTCACTTTTAAATTTTCATTAAAAGCCTTTAAGATAAAAAGTTTCCCGAAAAATTTAGAAGTTGCGTTAAAAACCCGGAACAGTTCCGCATCTGACCGTCACTGTCCAGAAATGCCAAATAAGTAAATAAAAGTCCAAAATTCTTAAATTATAAAAATCAGAATATTAATTTCTCTTGCATTGCAAAATTTTCAAATTTGTCATTTATTTAGCAAGAATTGAGAATCGGGTATTTCGGTTCTCAAATATATCTGATATTCTATAGTTTAAAGCTAGTAATTCAATTAATGGTATTAAATTTTTTTTTTTTATGTGTTGGTGAGTCACTAGGACACTTGTCCTAATCCTACCTATTTTAATTATTTTTCTCTAATTAAAAACCAAATTAAAAACAAATCACACTCTTCATTTTTCAAGACTAACTCCTCACCTCCTCTCCCTCTCCTCTCTCTTCTTTTCGGCCGAAAACTCACCACCACCACCACCACACCATTTTCATTTTCTTCTCTTTGCTAAGAATCAAACTCCAATCAAGAATCCATCACCATTTTGAAGTTAGAATCCAAGTCTTCATCTCCTTTTGTGAAGGTAATCACTTAACACTTCCATTTTTCAAGTTTATAATCAAAAAGTTGTATATTTCATATCTTTTTATGTAAATGTTGTACAATCCAAGTTTTGGAAGTGAAATGGGATGCATTAGTATCAATATATTTGCTAATGAACCATTTAATGATCTTCCAATGAAACTAGGGTTTCCAAGTGTATTATTTTGGAAATTTTGTCAAGAAATGATAATTTTATGAAATGTGGTTTTTGGTCCACAAAATTTTAATAATGTTGGATTGAAATTTATGCATTATATCAATTTTGTGTATAAATAAACTCTTAGGATGAGATTGTTCAATCTCATATGATTAAAGAGTTCTAAATAGTGTTAAACCACTAAGCTAGTGTTTATTTTGTCATGCATGTGATTGAAATTTTGATAATGAGATGGATTACCTTTGATATTTATATAATATGAGTTTTTGACTCTTGATACAATAAAGTATTAGTATAAAAATGTTCTTATGAAGGAATTTTCCAAGTTCCACATGATTAAGAACTTATCAATAGTATTAATGTCATTTTATAATATGTTATGTTCATGCATGCATGCATAAGTTAGTTTATTTTGTAATGAGGAGTGAAGACATGGTTTATATCCAAAAACCATATCTAATGATCAATATTTGGTATTCATTTCATTTTAGAATCTGTCCAGAAAATGGACTCCACTTGTCCAAATTTGGGGTTTTTGCTTCTAAACTTTAATTTAGAGTGTTAGCTTTCTAAAAAGTCCAAAAACACTGAATTTGGAATTTATTTGGGCACTTAAATGGATTTTACAAGAAAATGGTGCAATCTGTCCAGTGAAGGCAGATTCATACACCTATCTTGTAGAGGCCATAACTCCCTTATTACTCATCCAAATTAAGTGATTCTTTTTTCAAATGTTAGGATTTTGAGTTAGGTTTGCATCCATATATGGATCACTGTCTAATTCCAAGAATTGATATCTCAAAAATCTGTTACAAGTGAGGTATGTCACTGATCCGAAAATCAGTGACACTTTATTTTATAAAAATTATTTGATGTATCAAAAGTTATTCAAAAATTATAAAAAAAGGCAGATTTAATCTAAACATATCATAGTATCATCACAAAATTTGTGATTAAATAATTCTCTTGAGAAGTTAAGTTTCCGTGTTGAAATTACCGGATAACTTTCTGGACAGCATGTGCTGAATCCAGAAAGGTAATTCTATTAAGTTTAATTTATGTCTCATTATATTTTGGAACTTTGTATAGACAAAATGATTATGGACTAAGAAACTTATTTGATGGCATTTCATGGGACAATTGGACATATTGGTTGGACATCGGAATAGGGCATTAATGTGTTTCTTTATGGCAACTCTTGTATAGGGAAATTAAGGGCGTGACAAAATTCCATAAGTATTAAAGTAAAGCTTCACCGTTGCATTCGTTAAGGTGAGTATTCACAGCCCCACTTTTATCGTTTTAATTGATTTTGGGGTGGAAAGCATGTTTAAATTGCGTATTTAAAGATTCATGAGAATTGTTTGAAAGTATTGCGAATTGGCAATTTATAAGGCTTTGTTAAAAGCATTTGGAATTATAAGCTATATGATAAGTATGCAATTGATGTGTTGAGTTTTTAATGTTATGACCCCGTGACACTACTATTAACTCGAAGAAAATCGGGCCTATAGTATTAGTGGATAACGCTATTTGGTGTGACAAACCCACCTTAATGCTGACGAGCAGGGGTGCACTATACTAGATAAGATGACTAAACATGTGGCTCGAACCACCGCTGAGTTAGTTCATTGGGGGCGTTGAAATTGGTCAGGGATGGCTTAGTAGTGGCTCAACGTAATATTGTCTTTGCATACACTTATCATAAAGAAATTAAATTGTGGTGCTCATGAATCAAAGAATTGAAGTTGGTTTATACGTATGTTTTACAAATGTCAACTTGCATATAAAAATGATTTGTGCATATTTAAAACCTGTGAACTCACCAACTCTTTGTAGTTGACCTTGGTTTTTATTCATGCTTTTCAGGAATCAAGAAAGTAATTCCATGATGTTTTATCAGCGCACTTCATATTTTGAAGCAAGATTATTTTTGCTTTATGTGTATCGTTATATTTTCAGTTTGTGAATTGTAAACAATGACGATAATATGTTCTTAAAAATGTAATGTATTTTGAAAGTTAAGTAAATGTGGGTATGTTATAATCTTATGCTATGACATCGGAGCTGTTATACCTCGTGTTTCCGCTTTAGCGGGGTGTGACATTTAAATACAAACCAATTTATTGTTTTATTATTTTTTAAATATTATTTTCTTTCTTAAATATTATTTTCTTTCTTAAATATTTTTTCAGTTATTATTTCTATGTAATGGTTGTTTAACATTTATATTATATATGTTACAGGTTTATCCCTTAATGATGATCAAGCCAAAAACTTGACATTGTTTGAGATTGAAAAGATTTTACTTCGTAACAATTCAAGCCTTAAAAAAATCACCACTATGCCTTACCTTGATGATGATTCTGTTAAGTCTTCAAACAATCGTTTGATTAAGGAGGAGCTAGATTACGACATAGCTAATCTATAGAACGAGTTTCTGTTAAACCCAGATTATAGTTGATAAACAATCACAACACAATAAGAACAAGAGATGAATATAAATCAAAACAATATACCACAGATCTCTTGATTAATCAGATGAATACGTGTGTGTGTTCTTGGTGTACAGATACCTCTTGTGCGTATAGACTTGGAATAGACGGCCTCCTCTATTTTCACCAATACTGTTCACCTCTCTAAACCTAGAAAACTAAAGCCTTTTATACGTAGGTCAACATGACCTAGGCATTATTAGATATCAGCTAAAACATTCCCTAAGGTATTAAACATAGTTACAAACTAGATCCCTTTTACAATTTAATTTTGAATACAATTTCTGATCCAACAATCTCCCCCTTTGGATTCAAGATTAAAAAAATTCAATTATCTTCGGTTTCAATTATCTTCGGGTCTTCACTTCTCTTGAAACTTGTAGCAGATATCTTCCACTTTCTTTAAATGAAGTGTCCTTCTAACGATCATCTTCAGTCAGGATTTTGATAAATCAGATAGATTCAGACACTTTGATATTTTTGAATTCTTCTGCATTCTTCAATCAATCTTAACACTACAAAAATTCTTGTATTCTCCCCCTTTTTGATGAGTGGTGAGAATCAGCATCATAAAAACATTTCAAAACAAACTAGGAATTTTCTCCCAAATCAACAAACAAGCGCAGTCTTCATGTATAGATCCCTATGTGGAAATAAGAGCAGTCTCCCCCAGATAGAGAGAGTGATTATTTCAATCTTTGCAGATTAAAATAAGTAATAAGTGGTAACCCTGAATCAACAAATGACTCAGTTTGGAATGCCTGTCAGTAACACACAGTTACCGAGTAATCCAAAGTTACTATATAAGGAGTTGGTTTTGATGTAGGCTCCCCAGGACTTCCATTCAATCATCGAATAACACATGGTTATCTATGAATATTCTGACAGAAAACAAATTTCTGTATGCTCGTGCATGTGTATGAAAGAAATTAAGCACAGATGATTGCTTTTTAGTGTAGGCTCAAAGTATGTAAACTTGTTTAGACAACAACAAAGTATACAAGGACTCAATGTGCATGAGAAAAGGTCGAAGGTGGGGCAACTTTCCTTCTTTTTCAATATTAGTATCTTCCAAGTGAAGAACCAATAGCGTATGTGCTGCGTTCCCAGAAAATGTGAAACATTCTCTTTTTGAGAAAAGAATGAGTAACTGGTGGGGTTTTATGCAAGAGATGGCATAGGCTAGGTGCCTTTTTCAATGATGGTCACCAAAGAATGTGAACCAATCAGATAATGTGGCTGCCCGGCTCAGAAAGAAGTTTAGTGCAGAGTCTGATATTCTTTTACTCTGATCTCTCACCCTCTTTCTTTTAAACGTTAAATATCACTTCTAACCAATCTCTCTTTTCCATTTTACCTCTTCACATACCAACACTCAAACCTTTTGACCCCTCTCCCCTCAATCACTCAGGGAATACTTCCGGGGGTAAGAAACACTGGTTATCGTGAATCCATGAAAGTACAGTTAAGCTCACACATCATATCCCATGTATTTTCCTAAAAGAATGTGTTATTCAACAGTCTTTTGTAGATGAATGCACAAAGGAGCACAGATACACATGAAGAATAAAAATTTTGGAGAAGTCAAAGACATTTCGTTTTTGACAATACAATTCTCCCCCTCAAAATTGAACTATCCTGCACACAAAAGAAAACATGGTAATCATTTGTGAAAATGATTCCTCTATCGTTAGCAACAGTTGGAGAATTAATATATAAACCGCAAGATTAAGATTCAGAATACTCCCCATCGAATCATGAGTAAGGTCTAAGAAGACATGTTCAACATTCCAAGTTTGCTGATTAGAAACTGGAACCTCTTTTCATCCAACGGCTTGGTGAAAAGGTCAGCTAACTGGAAGTCAGTTTGAACAAAGTGCATTTCGATATCACCTTTTTCTACATGCTCTTTGATGAAGTGATAGCGTACATCTATATGCTTGGTCTATGAATGATGAACCGGGTTAGCTGTTATGGCGATTGCGCTCTTGGAATCACACTAAATAGGCACGCGCTTGTAGTTGTACCCAAAGTCCCTTAACTGTGTCTTCATCCAAAGGACTTACAAACAGCAGCTAGCAGCATCTACATATTCTGCCTCTGCAGTGTATGTTGAAACACAGTTTTGTTTCTTTGAGGTCCAACTTACAAGTTTGTCACCTATAAATTGACATGATCCGGAGGTGCTTTTCCGGTCTAGCTTACATTCTGCATGGTCAGCATCTATAAAGGCAGTTAGATCAAAACGAGAATCCTTTTGATACCAAAGGCCTAAATTAAGAGTGCCTTTGAGATATTTAATGATTCGCTTAACGACATTAAAGTGCGACTCTTTAGGATTAGATTGATATGTCGCACAAAAACATGTGACAAACATTATATCTGGGCGACTGGCAGTCAGATAAAGTAAAGAACCAATCATGCTATGATACACCTTTTGATATGCAGGTTTACTAGATAAATCTTCATCTAAGAGTGTACCAGTAGCCATTGGTGTTTTCATGACTGAACTATCTGACATATTGAACTTTCTTAACATGTCTTTTATGTATTTGGCTTGGTTAATGAAAATGCCTTCGGGTAATTGTTTTACTTGTAAACCAAGAAAGAAATTTAACTCACCCATCATCGACATTTTAAACTTTGTTTCCGTGATTTTAGAAAAGTTCTTGCAAAATTTTTGATTTTTCGACCCAAATATTATGTCGTCAACATAAATCTGAATGAGAATCAAGTCCTCACCTTGCCTTTTGAAAAATAAGTGTCCACCGTACCTTTCTTGAAACCAGAAGCAAGGAGAAATTTAGTAAGAGTTTCATACCAGGCTCGTGGTGCTTGTTTGAGACCATACAACGCTTTGTCTAACACGTAGACATGATCAGGGTGATGAGGATCAACGAAACCTTCAGGTTGTGCCACATAGACCTCCTCATGAAGAACGCCATTTAGGAAAGCTGACTTTACGTCCATTTGATAGATTGTAAAGTTTTTGTGTGCTGCATATGCTAAGAAGATTCTGATGGCTTCAATCCTCTCAACAAGGGCGAACGTTTCGTCATAGTCAATGCCCTCCTGTTGAAAGTACCCTTTTGCAACCAATCGAGCTTTGTTTCTCACAACAACTCCAGCTTCGTCTTTCTTGTTTCTGAATACCCACTTAGTTCCAATAACAGTTTTACCTTGAGGTAGTGGGATCAAGCGCCAAACCTTGTTCCGTTCGAGTTGCAGAAGCTCGTCTTGCATAGCAGAGATCCAGAAGGAATCACGTAGAGCTTCTGATGCTTTCTTTGGTTCTAGGGAACTAAGTGTTAGAGCATAAATCTGTTGGATACAAGATCAAGAAGACTGAAGGTCAAAGTTCAAGAAGTCAAAGCTGAGAAAGTCAACTCTCATTAAAGTCAAAGTCTTTTGTAATAAAAGTCAAAGTTGTTGTATTTGTATTTTGTTTTTCCTTGTAATAATTGTAGGCATAAATACCTTGTATTTCTTTTTTTAGTTGTAAGAAATCTTGAACAGAGTTATATTCGAGAGGGAGTTTTGTAGAGAGAGAAAGAGAGAGTTCTAGAGAGAGAAAGTTGTAATCGTTGGATTTGAAAGTTAATCAAACAGGTAATTGATTGAAATCTTGTTTATGTTTGATTTGTTTGTAGTTAGGAACTAGAATCTGGGAATAACAATTGGTATCAGAGCAGATCCAAAGTGAAATCAGATCAAGAAATCCAAGAAAGTGTTGGTTCGTCACTATTCTTGAGCCGAGAATCAAGTTTTTGATTTTTAATGCGTTTTTGGAGCAAATTTTGATTCGGAATTGTTCGAAAAATGTAATAGATCGAGTCTATGTACTTTAATTTCTGAATTGTACTGTAATTCTCACGAATTTGTGATTTTTGTTGAATTTTTGTTCACGAGTCGATATTCACTGTTTCATTGTTCATTTTGTATTGTGAGTGATTGTTTGTGAAATTCTTGTGTTGTAATACGTTCTAGTATTGTAATCGAGCAACAATTCAAAGTTTCAGACCAATTCACAAAAGTTTAGATCGAAAACAGATGGAAAACTCAATTTTTGGGTCGACTTTCTGAAGAACGCGCTAGATCTCCAGAACGCGCAAGTTCATCATTCAAACGCGCAAGATTCATCCGTAAGAATGCGCAAGTCGAAGGAAAGTTTTTGATCAAAACGCGCAAGCAACGACTAGCGAGTTCTAGAAACACGCTAGTTGAAGTCGTTGGAAAAATTTCTAAGGACCAGAACGCGCATGTAGTGATATGCGAGTTCTACAAACGCGTTAATCGAAGTTAGCGACTTTGAAGAGAAAAGTATTCTGCGAGTTCTTTCGACGTGCGAGTTTGAAATATCGGGAAAAAGTTCTAAGTGTTGGAAACGCGCAAGTAAAGCTAGCGAGTTTTATTCAAACGCGCAAGCTTTGACGAGCGAGTTTTGGAAACGTGCACGCCTCTGTTAGCGAGTTTCATTGTGAACAGTATTCTGCGTGTTTAGGCATTTGCGAGTTTGGTTGATCTGCGAGTTTGGTCAAAACGCGCTAGTAGCGACTAGCGAGTTTTTCAAACACGCACGCCTTTATCTGCGAGTTCTCTTTGAATAGTAATCTGCGAGTTTCATCGATCTGCGAGTTTGAGCTCTGCGAGTTTATCAGAACACGCGAGTTTGTGTTTGCGAGTTTCTCAAACGCCCATGTTTTGATCTGCGTGTTTCTCAGTATCTACGAGTTTAAGGGCCTGCGAGTTCAATAGTGACTTGCGAGTTTTGATACTTAGTCAAATTTTTCATAATTTCTGTTTTTTTTCTAAATTTCAAGATTTTTCTTGTGATTTCATATTTTGGACTAACGATCAGTTCTAGTTTCTTATTGATATATTTTTCAAACAGGTTTTATTCAAGATGACTTCTAAAGATGCACTTTCCATTGGCACCGATGTCAAGCCTCCTGTTCTGTTTAAAGGAGAGTATGAGCAGTGGAACGATAGATTCCTGGATTTCATAGACCGACATGCAAATGGGGAAAATATTTTGCAGTCAATTACAGATGGTCCTATGAAACCAATCATAGTTCACGTACCTGCTGATGATGATTCATCTGATAGTGGACATGGTGATGAGGAAAAAGAACAAAAGACAGAACCAGTTAAAGTGGATTTATCACAATACTCTGAAGAACAGAAAAACCGTTATAAAGCTGACAAGCAAGCAAGATCTCTTCTACTTCAAAGCATTCCTAATGAAATTTACATCAAGATTGATAGCTACAAGGATGATGCTAAACAGATGTGAGATCAATTGCAAAAGATGATGATGGGATCCAAGGTAGGGAATCAGATGAAAGTGGCTAACTGCATTAATAGCTACGAGGAATTCAAAGCCAAAGACAATGAGAGTTTGGAAGAAACATATGAAAGGTTTACTTTGCTTCTGAATGAACTAACGAAGAACAAAGTGACAAAGAAGCAGCTGGAAAACAATGTCAAATTCCTGAGTATCCTACAACCTGAGTGGAAGAAACATACACGTAGGATGAAGCAGATGAAAAACTTAAGTGAGATACCTCTTCACGAAGTCTATGAGACTTTACATCAGAATGAAGAAGAGGTAGAGGAGAAAAGAGCTGATAAGAAGAAGGTTGAAAAGGTTCCTGATCCGATTGCTTTAGTTGTTGGAGAGAAGAAGACACAAAAGAAAGAAAAGATAGAGAAGAAGAAGAAGAAAGTACTGACAAGTTCTGAGTCAGATTCTAAAACAGATGGTGATGATGGAGAAAGTTTGAAACAAGCCATGCTGTTGTTGACCCGTGCCTTTCAAAAGAAATTTTATAAGAAGTCGGGATCAAATTCTCAACGATATTCTTCATCAAGTTCTAAGAATCACGAACACCGAGAGAGGGTGGAAGGAAAGAGGTATGAAGAAAACAGATATGTTGAGAAGAAACTCGATGAAAGGAAGAAATTCGTGAATGAGTACACTGTTGCTGAAAAGCCAGCAAGTGATCCAGTCAAATGCTACAACTGTGGCAAGATTGGTCATTTTGCAAAAGATTGTAGAAAGCCAAAAGTTCGTAATTCTCAGTACTATCAGAACAAATTGCTATTGGGAAAACAACAAGAAGCAGGAATAGCTTTAATGGCTGAGGACGAATTTTGGCTTGATCATTCCAAAGGTGAAGATGAGGAGAAGGAAGAAACAGCTCATCTCTGTCTCATGGGCAAAGAAGTAAAGTATGATGAGTCTGATGATGAGACATCTGATGAGGTATTAAACTTAACTCAAAAAGATTTCATTACCAAAATGTAAGCCATGGTGGTTGAGCTTCAAGATTAACAAAATAAACTGAAAAAAGAAAAAGTTGCTAAAAGGAACAAGAAGATCTTTGAACTTAATTCATCTGTTATGGGGAACAAAGATCTGATTGATTCTTTACGCAAGTCTGATTCTGATTCTAAATCACAAGTAGATTGTTTTGAAAAGAAGATTTCTGAGTTTGAAGTTAAAATTTCTAAATATGAGTTTGAGAAGAGAGAATCTGCACTAACTGTTCATAAATTGCAGGTTGAGAACAAGATTTTGAATAAGAAGGTAAATGGTTTGGAAGCCAAACTTTATGCGAGAGGACAAACAGATCAAACCATTTTTCTCAATGCACCTAATGAAGAGGTTGATGTAAAAGAAAAATGGGGACTTGGTTTTGAAAACCCCCATTATTTAAAAAAAGCCATCAGAAAACAACCGACACTTTATAATTTTGATTTTCTTGCTTGTGCTGGTAAACATACTCATTTAAAACCCAAATTTGTTACCAAATTACCGGAAGAAGTTGAGGCCAAAGAAAATGAAAATAGAAAGAATGTAAAGAAAATGCAACTACCATTTAACTATGCAAAGTTAAATGATAGTTATCTTTTAGATACACTAAAAGTTCTTTCAAACGATTATTTTGCTAATTATTCTATTTCTGAGATGAAGGCAAAACCTGCAGTTGCAAAGGTTTATGTTCCTCCACTCATTCTTGAAAGCAAAATAATTGAGTTGGAAAATGTTTTATCTGATGAAAAACTTTTGATTGATATTCTACAAAGTGTATTTTCTACAGTTTTAAAGAACACCTTTTTGCAATCTACATCTACAAAGTGTTCTAAAGTTTCTAAGGCACCTCAAATTTCGTCTGATAATTTTGATGACTTATTTGAGTCTGCAAATGATTTTCTTAATTCTGATGATGGGTGCATAGAAGAAATTGATATGTTTGACTTCAATGCTTCTCTTCCTGATCATTCTACTTGTCTTAAAAATGAAAAGGTGTTACCAAGTGGTTTTAATTTTGGTGAATCATCAACTAAGGTTGGTGAATCAGTTTCTGTAACTGCTGATTACTATGCTCAAGGTAAGAAACATAAGAAACAGCGATTACATAAACAGAAATACAATGGTACACAAAAGAAAACTCAGTCTCAGAAATCTGCTTTTTTCTAATAAATCTACATCTTGTGTTTCAGATATAAGCAAGAAAAGGTCGAAAGCTCAAACAGAATGGCGACCAAAACGGAAGGATGATGAGATAGTTGGATCAGTTTCTGATAATTCTTGTACTAGATATGTTAGTAGTGATTCAGATGTAGTTGGTCAATATGCTTCTCATCAACAAAACCTTGTAACTTCTTACAAGCGTTATTCAATAAAGCAATTGATTCAATTATCTCCTATAACTACTACATCTCATTATAATTATCGGAAAACTGATTTTGCTTATTCTCATAATTCTTCTGATTGGTATGGATCTTATCATGTTTATTCTTCAAGAACAAATATTTTTAAAGGTTTTCAAAAGAACAGAGGGTCCATTTTCAAATGGATACCAAAATCTTGTACTAATCTGTTAGGACCCATTTTTAAATGGGTACCTAAATCTATTGTTTCCTGATTTCTCTTGCAGACCCGACATATGTGGTACTTGGACAGTAGATGTTCCAAGCATGTGACTGGGCAAAAAGCTTTATTGTCTAATTATACAGAGAAATTCAGTGGAAATGTCAGAACTTTCACCAATCTTAGGATATGGTGACATCATTCAAGACAACATAACGATAAGTAAGGTGAGTTATGTCGAAGGCTTGGGGCACAACTTATTTAGCATTGGTCAATTCTGTGATAAAGGGTTAGAGGTCAACTTTAAATCTAAGAGTTGCTCGGTTCGTACTGAAGACGGCACAGAACTCTTAGGTGGACATCGAAAGACAAACCTCTATACCATCAATCTTTCCAAAGTTTAGATTGACAATCAGATATGTTTAATGACAAAAGCTTCAATGCAGCAAAGTTGGCTCTGGCACAGACGGTTATCACACCTGAACTTTCGTTATATCAACAAGCTGGTCAGTGGGAAATTGGTAAAAGGACTTCCTAAGCTGAAATATGAAATAACACTTATGTGTTGCATGTGAGAAGGGTAAGATGAAGAGAGCCGCAGATAAACCGAAGCCTGAACCAAGCACCAGTTCTCCACTAGAGTTACTGCATATGGATTTGTGTGGTCCGATGAGAACACAAATCTTGGGTGGAAAGAAATACGTGTTGGTTATTGTGGGCGATTACTCACGATACACGTGGGTTAAATTTCTTTGATCAAAAGATGAGATGCCCGAAGTTCTCATTACTTTCTTAAAGACGACCCAGGTGAATATGCAAAGACAAGTCAAGTTTGTTAGTACTGACAATGGCACAGAGTTCAAGAACAAGATTGTTGACGAATATCTCGAATTGGTCGGGATATCACATCAGCACTCTGCTGCTCGAACGCCTGAACAAAATGGAGTAGTCGAAAGGCGAAATCGGAGGCTAGTCGAAGACGCTCGGACTATGCTTAGCCAATCGGACTTACCTCTATTCTTGTGTGCAGAAGATGTGTTGACTGCATGCCATACTCAAAATCAATCCATGATATACTCCCATTTTCAAAAGACTCCATATGAGCTGATCAACAACAGAACACCGACAATCAAGTATTTTCACATATTTGGGTGTAAGTGTTTGGTGCTTAATGACAGGGAGAGTCTGAATAAATTCAGTGCTAAGGCGGACGAGGGTATCTTCATTGGTTATTCTTCAACATCGGCAACATACTGTGTTTATCTGAAGAAGTCAAAGACAGTCATTGAGAGCGTAAATGTTACATATGATGAAGAAATGGCTTCTGAACAACTCAGTTCAGAAACCGTTATCACTGGATTATTAGTTTCTGGACAGATCAGTCCTGAACCTGTTTCTACAGAAAAAACTTCGGATAACGCTTCTACTTCAGTTTCACATTTATCTAATTTAGATTGTTATTTGAATTCTTTTATGATGAGTTTCTAAGGTCTAATATACCTAAATCTGCTGTGACTGACAGGTTTGATGATACAAGTTGCAATCATCCAGTCATTTCAGATGTCATAACTGAACCTGTATCCCCCGTTCAGTCAGAAACTCACATTCCAACATCTACTCCTACAGTTGAAGATGTACAAGCAAGTGTTGAGCCAGAAGTAACTGTTTCAGTTGGGTGTCATACATTGTCTACTCAACAGCTCGATTCTGCTGTTCCAACTAATACTTCTGCATCTGAAACTTCAACTGCAAACCCCCTTCCTATTATTCAAACTGCAGAGTCTGATAGTGGATTTCAAGATGATGATCATGTTCAATCAATATCTACTCCACTCCCTCATGAGCATCGCTGGACCAAAGAGCATCTTTTACATAAAGTAATTGGAGATCTTAACAAGCATGTACAAATGAGGTCAACGACTCTTAATCAATGTATGCATGACTCATTCCTCAGTAAGATTGAGCCAACGCGAGTATCTGAGGCTCTTGCTGATTCGGACTGGGTATCTTCTATGCAAGAAGAAATCAATCAGTTTGAAGTCCTAAAGGTTTGGAGATTTGTTCCAAAATCAGAAGGTAAAACCGTGATAGGAACTAAATGGGTATTCAAGAATAAAAAGGATGAAGATGGTATCGTCATAAGGAACAAACCTAGAATTGTTGCCAAAGGTTACCGGCAAGAGGAAGGCATAGACTACGATGAGACGTATGCTCCAGTAGTGCGTATAGAAGCAATCCGCATGTTTCTAGCCTACGCAGCTCATAAGAATTTCACAGTCTTTCAGATGGATGTGAAAACAGCCTTTCTGAATGGCATTCTTAAGGAGGAAGTATACGTGTCTCAACCAGAAGGATTCGTCAATCTAGATAAGCCAGATCATGTCTACATCTTGGACAAAGCCCTGTATGGTTTAAAACAAGCCCCTCGAGCATGGTATTATGTTCTATCAAAATTCTTGGTCAAGTCAGGTTTTTCCAAAGGTAATGTTGATACCACTTTATTCATCAAAAACAAAAAAGCCGATATTATCCTTATTCAAATATATGTTGATGATATAATATTTGGTTCTACTAATCCAAAATACTGCAAAAACTTTTCTAACCTCATGGTGTCACGTTTTCAAATGAGTATGATGGGAGAGATGAATTTCTTTCTCGGATTACAAGTTAAACAATTTTCTACGGGGATTTTCATTAACCAATCTAAGTACATTTTGGATATTCTTCGGAATTACAAAATAAAAAATTGTAAACCAATTGGAACCCCGATGGCACCAGGTACTAAAATTAGCACTGATCCTTCGGGTAAAAGTGTTGATGTTAGAACTTATAGAGGTATGATAGGATTGTTAATGTATCTTACATCTAGTAGACCAGATATTATGTTTTCAACATGTTTATGTTCTAGATATCAGGCTGCTCCTAAAGAATCCCATTTGGCTGATGTCAAAAGGATTTTTATATATCTAAAGGGAATGCAGATCTTGGTCTGTGGTATCCTAAGGATACTGGTTTTCAACTGACTGCTTATTCAGATGCAGATCATGCAGGTTGCATGTTGGACAGAAAGAGTACTTCTGGTCACGTTCAATTTCTTGGAGACAAGCTCGTTAGCTGGGCATCAAAGAAACAATTATGCGTTTCCACATCGACTGCTGAAGCAGAGTACGTAGCTGCTGCCAGTTGCTGCTCTCAAGTCCTGTGGATGCGAACACAGCTACGAGACTATGGATTCAAGTTTGATAAAATACCAATCTATTGTGACTCGAAGAGTGCAATTGCGATATCTGCTAATCCTGTCCAGCATACGAAAACCAAACACATTGACGTCAGGTATCATTTTATAAAAGATAATGTAGAAAAAGGAACAATTGAACTTTATTTTGTAGAAACAGATTATCAACTTGCAGATTTATTTACCAAACCTTTAGATGAAAAGAGATTTAATTTTCTTGTCTCTAAGCTTGGTATGTTAAATCTTAAGACATAATCGGTTGTTACCTCATAAAGTTACGTATTGTTATTTTTCATAATTTTCTTTATCTTTATGTCTGAAGGATATTTGCACTTTAATTGTTTGCTCATGATCTCAGGGGGAGTAATAGAAGATTAAAGTTGATCATTATTCTTTTGAGGGGGAGCATATCTAGTTTCTGCATTTTACTTAAGTGACAAATTTTTGTGATGCATGATTTTAGGGGGAGCATATAAGAAAAGGAGTAAGACTATGATTTATGATTATTTCAAATCAGAACTCGTATTTTAATCATTTTACTGCTTTATGTCTTTTACATTTGAATAAATTTTGTGAATAAAGTTGTTTTAACTAGACTTTGAGACTTTTACTGGATGAGAGAAGCTGACATGATCATATCTTTATGACTTCAGCTTAATTCATGAGATTTAAGATTGTGTGAAAAGGTTAATTTCTTATCTTAATCTCATATATGGTTGAAAGAAGGACAACTTTCAATCATAGAAAACATATTCTTAAATGTTCAAACCACTTCCTGATTCTTAAACAGTTTTTCATGAATTGGAAGTGTGATTTTAAATGTTTTCATTTTATTTGTGCTTAATTGATAAACAAACTGTGTGTTTCCAAAGATAAATACTTGCGTATTGTCTTTTCAATTTACTTTCAAGTATTCACACACACCGGTTTGATTTTTTTTTGTTCAAATAGTTCTTACCATGTCTCATATTGAAACATATTTTCGATGGTAAGACACCCCGCTTGTACTTTAAAGAATGTTGAGCGATATTTCATTTCGAAACGTTATTTCGAGAATGTCTATATTTTTGTTTCGTATAGACAATATCCATTATTCTTGACCTTAAGCTTTGATTGTTATATCATTCATTTCTGATCATTTTTCATACAATGTCAGATTTTCAAACAAGCCTTTTGCATTCATGTTCATTCATTCAATATACTTGTTTGAAAATACTTCAATGTTTAAAAATGCTCTTATTTCCATGGTTATATCTCTGAGCATATTCATATCTGACATTTGTATATGAGCTTTAACTGATAAAGTTACATCATCTGAGCAACATATGTTTTCTAGGATTATATGGGTTCTTTGTGCTAGGAATTAACTGAACTTCTATGGAATCACGTAACCAGTGATTTCTACCCAAGAAGTTAATCCATAGAGATTGAGTGTGAGGAGTCTAAAAGAAATGAGTGTGGGTGTGATGAGGTAACATGGAAATGAGAGATTGGTTAGTAGTGAGCTTAATGGTTAAAAGAAAGAGGGTGTGAGATCAGAGTAAAAGAATATCAAACTCTGCACCAACTACTTTCTGAGTCGGGCAGCCACATTACTAGCGTTTCACAACTCTTTGGTGAACATTATTGAAACAGGCAACTAGCCCATGCCAACTCTTCATAAAACCCCACCATCTACTCATTTTCTTCTCAAAAAGAAAATGTTTCATATTTTTCTGGGGATGCAACACATATGCTATCTGGTTTTGATTTGGAAAATCTGGATATTGAAAAAGAAGGAAGTATGCCCCACCTTCGCACTTCAATCATGCACTTAGAGTCTGTGTTGAACTAACTGTTGTCTCAGTGGTTTACACAATGTTCAGTCTTATTTAAAGCAATTATTCATGCTTAATTCTTTCTACACATGCACGAACACACAAAGAATTTGTTTCTGTTTCATAACATTCATAGAAATTGCCTTTGTGGTGTTTCGATGATTGGATGGAAGCCCTGGGGGAGTGAACATAAAAAAAGCTCCTTTATATTGTGTATTCGTTACACACAGTGACTTCGTGTTACTGACAGACATTTTAACTGATTCATTTGTTGATTCAGGAGTTACATGTTCTTATTTTGTCTAGATTTGCAAAGATCTAGATGAATACTTGGTTATGGATCACAGAATCAGAGGCTCAGTTTGATAAATCAGAATGGTCAAAGACATTTCTTGGAAGAAAAGTTTTGATGATATAGATGCTCAAATCATCAAAAAGGGGGAGATGGTATCAAGAAATGATAAAGTTTTAAGAGATGATTTTCAGAAATGTCCAAGTCAGAAAGGTTCAAAGTAAAGATCTGAAGATTTGAAGAAGATCAAAGAATTTCTGAAGATTTGAGGAAATTTTCTTTGAAGATTATTTGCTAAAGCAATTCGAGCTGATTCTGAAGATAATTTCTTTCCAAAGTCTGAAAGTATTTTGTGAAAGTTTTGAGAAGGTTGTTAATAGTTTGAAGACAGTTTTGGAAAGAATGTCGTTAAAGAAAAAGGGGAGATTGTACTGACAAAGCTTAAAGTGAAGACTGTATTGCTAGATCTTCCAATAGTGATCTTGAATCCAAAGGGGGAGATTGTTAGAGCATAAATCTGTTGGATACAAGATCAAGAAGACTGAAGGTCAAAGTGTTAGAACTTATAGAGGTATGATAGGATCGTTAATGTATCTTACATCTAGTAGACCAGATATTATGTTTTCAACATGCTTATGTTCTAGATATCAGGCTGCTCCCAAAGAATCCCATTTGGCTGCTGTCAAAAGGATTTTTAGATATCTGAAGGGGACTGCATATCTTGGTCTGTGGTATCCTAAGGATACTGGTTTTCAACTGACTGCCTATTCAGATGCAGATAATATTGGTTGCATGTTGGACAGAAAGAATACTTCAGGTCACATTCAATTTCTTGGAGACAAGCTCGTTAGTTGGGCATCAAAGAAACAATTATGCGTTTTCACATCGACTGCTAAAGCAGAGTATGTAGCTGCTGCCAGTTGCTGCTCTCAAGTCCTGTGGATGCGAACACAGCTGCGAGACTATAGATTCAAGTTTGATAAAATTCCAATATATTGTGACTCGAAGAGTGCAATCGCGATATCTGCTAATTCTGTCCAACATACGAAAACCAAACACATTGATGTCAGGTATCATTTTATAAAAGATAATGTCGAAAAAGGAACAATTGAACTTTATTTTGTAAAAACAGATTATCAACTTGCAGATTTATATACCAAACCATTAGATGAAAAGAGATTTAATTTTCTTGTATCTAAGCTTGGTATCTTAAATCTTAAGACATAATCAGTTGTTACCTAATAAAATTACGTATTGTTATTTTTCATCATTTTTTTTATCTGTATGTATGAAGGATATCTGCACTTTAATTGTTTGCTCATGATCTCAGGGGGAGTAAGAGAAGAATTTTAGATGATTTACATACATTTGAGGGGGAGCATAACTAATTTCTGCATTTTTACTTAACTGATAAAATTTTGTAATGCATGATTTTAGGGGGAGCTTATATGTCATTTAAAAAGGAGTAAGACGATGATTTCTGATTATTTCAAATCAGAACTCGTACTTTAATCGTTTTATTGATTTATGTCATTTACATTTGAATAAATTTTGTGAATAAAGTTACTTTGACAAGACTTTGAGACTTGTGCAGGATGAGTGAAGCTGACACGATCATATCTTATTGACTTCAGCTGACTTCATGAGAATTAAGATTGAGCGAAAATGTATATTTCTTATCCTAAATCTCATATGTATCTGAAAGAAGGACAACTTTCAGATATAGAAAACATGTTCTTAAAATGTTCAAACCACTTTCCAGTTCTTAAACAGATTTCATAAATTGGAAGTGTGATTTTTGAATGTTTTCATTTTAATTTGTGCTTCAAAGTTTATAAACCGTGTGTTTCAAAAGATAAATATTTGTGTATTGTCTTTTCTATATACTTTCAAGTATTCACACACATCGGTTTAATTTTTGATCAAATTGTTCTTACCATGTCTCATATGGTAACCAATTATTTCGATGGTAAGACACTCCGCTTGTACTTTAATGAATTTTGAGTGTCATTTCATTTCGAAACATTCATTTCAAGAATGTCTATATTTTTGTTTCATATAGACACATATCCATTATTCTTGACCATAAGCTTTGATTGTTATATCATTCATTTCTGATCATTTTCATACAATGTCAGATTGTCAAACAAGTTTCTTGCATTCATATTCATTCATTCAATATACTTGTTTGAAAATACTTCAATGTTTCAAAATGCTCATATATTCATGATTATATTCTGAGCATATCCATATCTGACTTGTATTTTGAGCTTTAACTGATAAAGTTAAACCATTTGAGCAACATTATGCTTTCATAGGATTATATGGGTTCTTTGTGCTAGGACTTACATGAACTTCTATGAAATCATGTTAACCAGTGATTTCTACCCAAGAAGTTAATCCTTAGTGATTGAGTGTGAGGAGTCTAAAAAGAAATGAGTGTGGGTGTGACGAGGTAAAATGGAAAAGAGAGTTTGGTTAGATGTGAGCTTAATGATTAAAAAGAAAGAGGGTGTGCGATCAGAGTAAAAGAATATCAAACTCTGCACCACATACTTTCTGATCCGGGCATCCACATTACTAATGTTTCACGATTTTTTGGTGAACGTTATTGAAACAGGCAACTAGCCCATGCCAACTCTTGACAAAACCCCACCAACCACTCACTTTCTTCTAAAAAAACAAATGTTTCATATTTTCTGGGGACGCAATACATAATCTATTTGATTTTCATTTGGAAAATCTAGATATTGAAAAAGAAGGAAGTCTGCCCCACCTTCGCACTTCAATCATGCACATTGAGTCTGTGTTTATCTATTGTTGTCTCAGTGGTTTACACTATGTTGAGCCTTAAAAAGCAATTATTCATGCTTAATTCTTTCTACACTTGCACGAACACACAAAGAATTTGTTTCTTTGTCATAACGTTCATAGAAATTGCCTTTGTGGTGTTTCGATGATTGGATGGAAGCCCTGGGGGAGTGAACATCAAAAAGCTCCTTTATATTGTGTATTCGTTACACATAGTGACTTTGTGTTACTGACAGGCATATTAACTGATTCATTTGTTGATTCAGGAGTTACATGTTCTTATTTTGTCTGGATTTGCAAAGATCTAGATGAATACTTGGTTATGGATCACATAATCAGAGGCTGAGTTGGACAGATCAGAATGGTCAATGACATTTCTTGGAAGAAAAGTTTTGATGATATAGTTGCTTAAATCATCAAAAACGGGGAGATGATATCAAGAAATGATATAGATTGATAAAGATTTGAGAGATGATTTTCAGAAATGTCCGAGTTAGAAAATTTAATGTAAAGATTTGAAGGTGATCAAAGAATTTCTGAAGATTTGAGGAAATTTTCTTTGAAGATTATTTGCTAAAGCATTTCTAGGTGATTCTGAAGATAATTTCTTTCCAAAGTCTGAAAGCATTATGTGAATGTTTTGGAGAGATTGTTCATTATTTGAAGACAGTTTTGGGAAGAATACAGTCAAAGAAAAAGGGGAGATTGTTCTGATAGAGCTTAAAAGTGAAGACTGAATTGCTAGATATTTTAACAGTGATCTTGAATCCAAAGGGGGAGATTGTTAGAGCATATATATATGTTGGATACAAGATCAAGAAGACCGAAGGTCAAAGTACAAGAAGTCAAAGCTGAGAAAGTCAACTCTCTTAAAGTCAAAGTCTCTTGTAATAAAAGTCAAAGTTGTTGTATTTGTATTTGTTTGTTTCTTTGTATTAGGAGTTGGTATAAATACCTTGTCTTTGTATTTTGTTTAGTAAGTTTTTAGTTGTAAGAAATTGTCTGAGGGAGAGAGAATTCGTTAGAGAGAGATCTGTAGAGAGAGAGAGTTCTAGAGAGAGAAAGTGTAAACTTTGAATTTGAAAGAAATCAAACAGGTAATTGATTTGTTGAAATCTTGTTTGTTTGATTAATCTTGTCTTAGAAATTAGAATCTAGGGAATAACACAAAGTTCAAGAAGTCAAAGCTAAGAAAGTCAACTCTCATTAAAGTCAAAGTCTTTTGTAATAAAAGTCAAAGTTGTGGTATTTGTATTTTGTTTTTCCTTGTAATAGTTGTAGGCATAAATACCTTGTATTTCTGTTTTTAGTTGTAAGAAATCTTGAACAGAGTTATATTCGAGAGAGAGTTTTGTAGAGAGAGAAAGAGAGAGTTCTAGAGAGAGAAAGTTGTAATCGTTGGATTTGAAAGTTAATCAAACAGGTAATTGATTGAAATCTTGTTTATGTTTGATTTGTTTGTAGTTAGGAACTAGAATCTGGGAATAACACTAAGGACGCTTGAAAACATGTAGAAATTTGCTGATGCAGACCGTGTCGTGACACCAGATTGTACGTCACCTATCACGTTATGCAGGGGATGATCCTTTGTCCATCGGTGTGTGCTTGGCAAGGATTTAACTGTTTGTTGCGTATTTGATGCATTGTATTCATCATAAACTGTAGGTAGATCCACAGATGTGCTCGGGACATCTTGTACAGGAGTTTCTGATACTGAAGCTTCTGGAATAGTAGCTGAAGCACTCGTGACTTCATTTCCAGAAGAAATATCTGCAGAGACAGATTCAGCATTAGTGGAGTCAGAAACTAACGGTTTAATTGTACCTGATGGAGATGCAGTTTCAGTGACTTCTTCGGACGGTCCAGACATGTCTTCAGAATGAGTGGGGACCTCCGAGCTTGGTGTTGATGTTGATATGCCTTTGTCAAAATCTGCACAAATTTCATCGAAGGCATCAATAAACAACAAATCTAACTCAGATGTGATAGAGTTAGTGGTAGAGGAAGTAGACGCTTTAGACACTGGTTCTATTCCTGATTGAATAGAAGATTTGTTCTTGAGTCCGAGTTCGGAACAGTTGTGTACATAAGTCCGAGTAGAATTCTCATCAAAGGATACATTCATGCTTTCAACAATCGTCTTGGTTCGAATAATGTAGATTCGATAAGCTTTGGATGTCAGGGAGTATCCAACGAGATACCTTCATCCGCTTTCTTACCAAATTTTGATAGTCCTTGACGCTCTCGTAGAATGTAACACCTGTAACCAAAAACACGAAGGAATTTGATATTAGGTTTACGATTATTGATCAACTCATATGCTGTTTTATAAAAGCGTTTGACCACAATGGTACGGTTCTGAGTGAAGCAAGCTGTCATGACTGCCTCAGCCCAAAGATACATGGGTAGATCAGCATAAGCAAGCATAGTATGAGCAACTTCATCAAGAGTGCGGTTCTTCCGTTCAACAATGCCATTCTGCTGTGGAGTGTAGGCTACGGAGAAGTTGTGTGAGATTCCCACAGAGATGAGATAACTCTGCTGGGTGTCATTATTGAACTCCGTGCCGTTATCACTGTGAAGGGTTCGGACTGGCAATTGAAGACGTACTTGAATACGCTTAATAAAAGTGATAATCAGTTCTGGCGCATCTGACTTGTTGCGAAGAAACTCGAGCCATATATACCTTGAATAGTCATCTATCATTACTAAGACGTATTTCTTGTCGTTGATAGACGCTGTTCGTATTGGGCCACAAAGGTCCATATGAATAAGTTCCAATGCAGATGAGGTTGATGATTCAGTTTTGGACTTGAATGAGCTTCGCTTCATTTTGCCTAACTCACGTGCAGAACCTAATGAGTCTTTCTCAAACCTCATTTCTGGTAGACCTTTGACCAGACCTTGTCTCTGTAGTTTAGCTATTGATCTGAAATTCTGATGAGACAAGCGGCGATGCCACGTCCACGATTGTGCTTTAGATGCTTTGGATAATAGACATACGAGACGTGTAGCAGACAGTGTCGGAAAATCTACATAATATAGATTTCCATGGCGTTCAGCTCTGAAGATTTTGTAACCATCTGGGTCCTCTAGATAGCAATGAGATGTTGTGAAGCGAACTTGGTATTTCATGTCACAGAAGTGACTGGTGCTAAACAGATTATGATAAAGACCTTCAACATATAGCAACCTCTGTATCTTCACAACTCTGTTATCAAGCATTCCATATCCTTTGACATGTCCTTCTACTTCTGAATTAGCAAATCGAACTTCTCCAGTAGGCTCCTCCACATAGTTATGTAGGAGGTGCTTGAATCCTCTCATGTGGCGTGAACAGCCGGAATCTATCACCCACACTCGACAGGCCTGCAAAAGAGACAATTGGTTTTGCTTTGGTACCCATATCAAAATGGGTCCTTCGCTATTATCTTCAAGCAGTTCAGGAATATCAGCAGGTTTGACTTTCACTCTCCATTCATATCTGGGTTTTGGAACCCATTTCCAAACCATTTTAACATTTAATTCCTGAAAATGCTTTTTAGATCTAGGGTGAGTAACCTTAGCACGAAACACTTTGGGTTGTGTGGAAGAATTAGAATTAAGATTCAGTTTAGCTTTTCTTTTACTCTTCTTGGACTTAGGAGTTTGAAAGAATTATCCCAGCAGTGTTTGCAATATAAATTCTTTCGAGAAAATGTCATAAATTTAGATTTATCGGAACAAATCTGAAATTCATGTCCATCAAAAGAAGTACTTTTCAAAACATCACTTTCTGTAGTACAACTGTTTGCAACAGAAGTTTCATAAAAATTCAAACTATCATTTTTATTCTTCTTACTTCTCCCAACTCCATTTCCTTTCATATCTGAAACAGAAACAAGAACCTTGTTAGTCTCTTTCTTAGAAGGTAAGTCCTTTCTTGAGATACTTGAAGTCTCACCCTTTTCAAAGATACTAGGTGTATATTCAGGACAATCAGAGTAAATGACAGAAGGCTTTGCAGAATCATCAAATTCTGGATTAGTTCTTACCTTCCAGCTTTGATCATTAAACATCTGTTTATCGTTTGAAAAAATCTTAAACAAAGTTACTTTCAAATCATTGATTTATGTGCAAAGCTCTTGATTATCTTTCAAAGATTTTTCAAGTTTAAATTTGAGATCAAAGTTTTCATCTTCAATCTCATCAAGAGACTGTTGCAACATATCAATTTGTTTCATCAATTCAGATGTATTATCACTCACAGAGTTTGACTCCTTTGAAATAGAAACATGATCAGAGTCTGAAGCATTCATCATTTCAGAAAACATTTCTTCAGTAATATTCTCAATAAAGTCCATTTTGTCATTTTTGAAACAAGATCCATTCGTGATGACAGTTTCTTCTTCAACTTTTTCAACAAGTAAAGGTTTAGGAGCAATGGGATTTGAGACTGATGGTATAACTGATGGATCGACATCTGATTCATACTCATCATATTTGCATTCAGTCTCAGATGGAACTGTGTTATTTCTGACTGATTCTTTTGAAGGAGTTGTAAATAGTGATTCAGACTCAGCAAATTCGATCTTTTGAGTCTCATAGCTTTTGTTCAAATCACTATATTTAAAACCAACTGAGTTAAAAGAATTTTGAGAATCAGTGCCACAAGACTTGTCCTCTCCCATTTCTACTTTACCTTTGGTCTCTGTAAAAGGTTTAGAAGTACTTGCTTCAACAAAAGTTGCACGAATGTTAGGAATGGGTCTGATTGTGGATCCAAGTTTATCAAAATTATACAAGTGCTCCGTTGCCTTTTTCAAAATATCGTAAATTGGAAAGCCCAAACCTGGTTTAACTTTATAAAACCTTTCATCTTGGAGTTTATTGGTCAACAGATTTAATGTCTACTCAGTCTGACCTCGTTTCATGTTAATATCCTCCAATTGCTTAATCTTGGTGTAAGCTTCATTTCTTTCTTGAAATCAGACTTCAAATTTGATTTTAAACTCACCCTTTTCAGCATTAAGATTTACAAGGTCCTTTTCTAAACCATATATTTTTCTTTTTAAAGATTCCTTTTCAGCTTTTAAATCATCCTTTTCTTTTTCTTTTTCTTCCACAACAACTTTCAGTAAAGCGTTTTCATCACGAAAACTCAAAACTGATTGGTGTTCCGAGCTAAGTTTACCTTTCAACAATTTAAACTCATCTGTCATATTGTGGATTTAGATCATCTTCGGAATGTGCCTCAGAAGCTTCATCATCACCATCAAGTTTTGCCATGTAAGAGACTTGGGTGAAGTGCGCCTGCTCCTCTTCGTCAGAACATTCGTCCAACCAATTTTCCTCTTCAGCCATAAGCACCTTTCCCTCTTCCTCTTTCTTGGCAATGAGAGACTTCCTTGCGTAGTATTCTGAGTTCTTTACTTTCTTGAACTTACAATCTCTGGAAAAGTGTCCAAATTTTCCACAGTTATAGCATCTGCCAGGTTCATCCTTTTTCTCCTCTTTCTTCTCCTCTCTCTTTTCTTTTCTTCTATCTTCCTTCCTTTCATCTTTCCTCTCTTCTCGCCTTTCCTCTCTCCTTCCAAACCTTGGCTTGTACCTCATCTCAGACTTCTCTTTCTTGTACCCTTCGTACTTTGGCTTTGAGTAGTACTTCTTCTTGCCAAAGCTCTTCTTGAATTGACGAGTTATCAGGGCCAAGTTCTCAGAGAACTTCTGTATGTCATCATCAGAATCAATCTCCAATTCCTCATTACTTGAAGCAGAAATTGACTCAGTAATCTCCGTAACAAAAGCTTTAGACATTTTCTTCTTTGACCTTGCAGAGGATACAGGACCTGAACTTGAACTCTTTCCTTCGCCAGCTATGAGAGCCACAGAATCCTTCAGATTTTTGGACTCATTATTGATAGTTCTCACCTCATCCTCATGCTGAGAAAGAGTAGAGAAGATGTCAGTTACATTCTCTTGAGCCATGTTCTTTGACATCTGTAGGTTGATGGCAAAGTTCTTCCATTTAGGATTCAAGTTCTTGATGAACTTATAATTTATCTCGGAAACAGATTTTGAGATATTGTTTCTCCTCAGGTCATTCAGAATGATGTTGTATCTGTTGTAGGTATCAAGCAGCGTCTCCCCTTCCTTTGCGTGAAATCCCTCATAAGCATTTATGCATAGATTCTGCTTCGCTTGAATTGATGCTTCACTTCCTTCAAATTGTCTTGATAGCTCATCCCAAACTTCCTTAGCAGAACTCCGACTGTCTACACGATTGTAGATGTCATTTGGAATTGCCATTGTTAGATAAATAAAAGCCTTTTCATCTATCTTGTACAGTTCTTTCTCCTTTTCAGTGAAGTACGGAACAAATCTGTCAGGGATTTCTGGAGAGGTTTCAATTGCAGCTTGACCAGGTACTCTAATCATTGGATTTACTGGACCAGAAGTAATTGATTCCATGTAATCTTTGCTTTTGTGATTTAGGAACTGAATCATTCTCTTCTTCCATTGCTGATACTCATTAGACAAGAGGACAAGAGGTTTGGACTGAGAGCCCATTGAGAGAAGTTGGTTCGACATCTTTAGCTGTATAATTAGAAAACAAACTTATCTGTACAAAGAGAATCAGCTAATAAGATCTTTTGAATCAAGAATTGGAAAAACTACACTAAAAAATTTCCAGAAAAAATAAATTTCCAAAAATCTCAAGTGCAGAATTTGCAAACAGTAAGGATCACACAAAGATTCGCAAAAGTAAAGAAAAACTCTAGAATTCGCAGCTTAAAGAGATTAGAATTCGTAGATACGTGAAATTCGCAATCAACAAACCTGCTAAACTTTAAGAATTCGCAAAGATAAATAACTAGAATTCACAGACAAGAGAAATCAAGAAACTTAGAATTCGCAAAAAAACCCATCCTGCGAAACCTTAAAAATTCGTAAGGTAGTACCTAGCGAATCCTGTCCTTAGAGAAAAATTTAGAAAACAAGCTTTCACAAGTAGAATTCGCAGAGTATAGACTAGCGAGTTCTATACTTAAAAAGAATTCTAGAGTATTCAACTTTCGCAAAGAAAAGAATTCGTAAGAAAGAATTCGCAAACGATTAATTCACGAATCCTAGACTTAGAATGTTTTGAACTTTTCACTTCAACTTTCGCAAATTACCTTTAGCAACCTGAAAGAATGATCAACTTTAGAAACCTACGAATCCTATACTTGGTGAAAATTTTAGAAGCTAAGGAAATTTTGATTCGTAAACACTACTCGCGAATCTTAGGGAATTCGCTAGCCAAAGGTCTGCGAGTTCTTTGGTTTTCGCAACCAAGAGGTCTGCGAAACTGACACTTAGTGAAACTTTCAACAATTAAGAACCCTGCGAAATTTAAAATTTCGTAAACAAAGGGATAGCGATTCCTGAGGTTTCGCTACACAAACACATGCGAAACTTGACTTTCGTATATTAGAGATTAGCGAATCCTGAGGTTTTCACTACTTAAGCACCTGCGAAACTTATACTTAAGAAAAATTAAAACCCTGCGAGAGTTGGGTGTTTTGCGAGTTCTTCAAATGTTCGACCCTCTGAGCGATTTTCAATCCAGAAAACACTTCAAACGGTTAATACACAATGTAAAATTCACACAAATCATCCACAAACATACTGCGATCAAAAGCCAATCAAAATCAATGATTAAAAACAACTTTTATGCTTCAATTCGAATGGAACAGTAGTCGATACTTTCATGAACACAGTATTCAAAAATCATCAAAAACCAATCGATTGATGTTTTTAACGGTGAATAGGCAATCTAATGTTGTTCAATAACATAAAACACACATAATCAAATCGATTTTATGCATAAAAACACACTAAACCATGAAAACGATTTTCGCACAGTGAAGGTTTTCGAAAAATACTGTTTAATCCAAAAAGCTTGATTCTTTGGCTCCGACTCATTATGCTTTAAGCATCCAATCACTTTTGGACAAAAAAAATTCATGGCTGGCATGGCTTAAAGCTCACATACGCCAAATACAAGTCCTCCTCCATCCATTTTTCTTTAATAACCAATCACATTAGAACTCCCATGGATTTTCAAATCTGGATGGTGCGACTTATGTAAAATAAATCCGGATCATCTCCAAAATTGATAAAAATCAACAAATCTAATCGATTCAAATGATTTTAGCAAGGAAGATTGAATGGATTTATACAATAAACTCAAAAATTAAGCTCTAAAACTCATAAGATCAAATCCAAATCAACCGATTTATCAAAAATTGGGCTGTAGATCACGAATTGTTGAAAAACGATCGAATCGAAGAAAAAAAAAGTTCACCGATTAGGCTCTGATACCACATGTAGATCCCATATTCAAAAATAATTCATGATATATAAAGATAAACAAGATGAGATTGGGAGAGAATACGTTTTACTCACATGAAATTGAAGAATAGAACACAAACCTAGAGAGAGAATGTGTTTCTCTCTCTAGAACAATTAATCCCTCAAAATAGCTACATTGTGAATGAATGACTTGATCATAAAAACCCTAAACACATAAACTATATATACTCTCCCAACACCCTTGTTTTAACCTAAAGCCCAAGCCCATTTACTTTAAAGCCCAAAACTAATATTATTTATAAACCCCTTTACAAAACTATCTAACTTGGACAATTTATGTCCTAACAGTTTCTTCAACTTCTAGGTGATTTAACAAACGTGCAACGAGGTGTTTATGACGATACCATCACAACGGTTCAAAATAACCAAGGAGGTGTGTTTTTTGTGTATGGTTATGATGGAACAGGTAAAACATTTCTATTGAAGACATTATATGCATCAATAAGATCTAGAGGTTAAATTGTTTTAAACATTGCTTTGAGTGGTATTGCTTCTTTACTTCTTACAGGAGGTAGGACATCACACTCTCGCTTTCAAATTCCTCTAATTCTTAACGAATATTCTCTTTGTTACATAAAGCCAGACAATGATGTTGCCAAGTTAATAAAGAAGACTAGGTTGATTGTATGGGATGAAGCACCAATGGTTCATCGGCATGTATTTGAAGCATTGGATAGAAGTATGAACGATATTTTTGGTAGTCAAGGCATTACTGACTCGGAAATGCTTTTTGGTGGCAAAGTAGTTGTTTTTTGAGGAGATTTCAGACAAATTATGTCGGTTATTCCCAAAGCAAGAACACAATACATTGTTAATGCGTCGTTAAGTTCATCTTACATTTGGGAAAAATGCAAAGTCCTAAGGTTAACTAAAAACATGAGGTTAACTGTTGACAGTCAAGCTTCTGTGTAACACCCGAAAAACCGTTAACCCTTTTAGGTAAGTAAATTATATTCGTCTAATTTCTTGCAAGTCTTATTATCTTGTATTAGTTTTCTAGTGTAATCTCGGGGTGTAGACTTCAGAATAGGAGACCCCGGATGAGAATCAAAAGGAAAATCAGGTCCCAGCAGGCAAGGGGCGACCTTGCTGGCGACAATTCCAAGGGGCAAAGTCGCTAGGGATGTACCGATTGTGGGACTCGGGGAGTGACATTGCCTCAGCGACAATGCCCTTGGGCAAAGTCACTGAACATACTCGTGAGCGGCCTACCATAAGTTGGGGCTTACTAGCGACAATGACCAGCGACAATGCCCATGGAAAAGTCGCCTGGCATTGTCGCACGATGCATCTGAGGGTATTTAAGTTAGGCCTGATGGGTTTTCAGCTAGGGTTCTCATTTTCAAACTTTGTTCCAGCGATTTGGGAGTTGTATAGGGACGATTTTCATCTCCAAAACCTCTCCCCTCTTTATTACAAATCTAAATCTTAGTTGGGAGAATTTATTGTTCTTCAAGGGGTGGTTCTAGGAGCATTTACTTCAAGATTGCTAGTAAGAGTCCAAGCCACCAATACTCTCAACCATCTCCATATGGTTTGCCATTTTCTAGGTTTTGGGTGGAAACCTAGAATGTGAGTTCTAAACCTTTTGTTAAAACCTTTTAGGGAAAAGTTCATAAAAACCCAACAAACTATTCCATTTTGAATGGTTAAATCCCTAAACTATTTTTTTGAATGAAAAAACCATTAAACTTTCTCATTTTGAATGAGTAAGTCCCTGAACTATTTTTTTGAATGAAAAAATCATTAAACTTTCTCATTTTGAATGAAAAAACCATTAAATTTTCCAATTTTGAATGATTAAGTCCCTGCATATTTTTTTTTCAATAAATTAAATCATCGAACTTTTAAAAACTCGTTACTTACATCATTTAAACCCAAAAAAAACTACATGGAACCGATTATGTTTTGATTCTTCCTCTTTTGATAAATAAAAAATAGATCAAAAAGAGGGAGATAGATGCCAGGACCAACAACGTGTTAGGTGATATGGAGAACGGACAATGTAAGGGCAATGGGGAGAGGCGAGGCGGAGCGATACGATTGTCTATGAGGGCTTTTAATGGCGTATAATTTGAGAACGGTAAAACTGAATTTAATTTTTTTTTTACTTTAAAACCTTCATCGTCAGTTCCAGGTATCTTTAAAAAAGGTAAGCAATTTTTAGAAGTTCGATGGTTTATTTATTCAAAAAAAATGTTGAGGGACTTAATCATTCAAAATTAGAAAGTTTAATGGTTTTTTCGTTCAAAAAAATAGTTGAGGGACTTAATCATTCAAAATGAGAAAGTTTAATGGTTTTTTCATTCAAAAAAATAGTTCAGCGACTTAACCATTCAAAATATGATAGTTTATTGGGTTTTTTTGAACTTTTCCCATGTGTTTATTGTTATTATTACTTGTTTTTACTTGAACCACCTACATATATGCCATGAAGTCCCAATGTGTGTTATACTATGAATTTATGGAATGTTGGAAGGACTATCATGCTAGTAATGGTGTGAGATCATAAAGGATGCCGTATAGGTATGAATACTTTAATATTGGTTTATTTGAAGAAATGATCTATATGTTGGATGTTGACCTAATGTGACAAAATGAGCATATAAGACATGTGGGTACTAAATTGTTGTCTTGATATTTTATGGAATAAACATGCTTAAAGTTTATGCTATTAAGGTTGTTGATAATCCCAAAATCTCTAAATCTTAGAGAGAGAAAGTAGAGAGAGAGTAGAGTGCGCCAAATGTAAACGTATATTCAAATGAGGTTCCAAAGTTACAAACACAAAGGCACCAATGGGACTTAAATACCCCAAGACCTAAACAGAACAAATAAGCTAACTAAACACTGTTTAGACCACAGATAATAAATACATTGATTACTATTCAAAATAGACTTAACAATCTCCCCCTTATTAATCAATGACGCTCTTCTCTTTGACGAAGTCTATTCAGTCCAAGCAACACTTCTAGGCGTCTTAGAGTTGAGCGGAAAATCAACTTCTCACCAATAATATTCAATGTCTTCTTGAGAAGTCGAATTTCATCATTTTCAAGCTGGAATGCATTTATTCTTGTCTCCAAAAATCTTCTTTCAGCAACTTTTAAACGTTGCTCCAACTGTAGCTTGATCACCTTCAAGGTTCCATCAGAGTAATGACTGATGACTGATTTCTTCAAATCTGAGGAAGCAGTTTTGACTTGAACCATTCCTGTAGATAACTCTAAATGGATCTTGAAGAATGGTGAAAAGTGGATAAGAGTCTAAGTTCGACAAGCTACGATTGGGCCTTAGAAGATTAACCACCGGCTGAAAGCTTTCAGCAGCCATTTGAAAATCAAACACTCTATAGAATCTGATTTGGCGCCGAATAAACCTTTTGATCATAAACATTGCTTGAGAGACATCTTGTGTTCTATGATAAAGATCCCTGAAATGATTATACAGAAATTCAATGTCATCAATAGATAGATCATTAAAATCTGCCTCCGAGAAAGTATATAACTTGCAATCTCTTCTTTCCACTTTAAAATCCGGATACCAGATATTAACAAACTTATTTATCGTGACGCTGATAACTCGGACAATCAGATGCAGAGAAGAAACGAGATTCTTTCCACAACGCTGGCACTTGTTGAACATTAAGTATTCATACTGATAATCAGTAGACTCCTTTTCAACCCCAAGAATTGCATGAATGTTGATCTGTCTTCTTCTAGAAACAAAAATATTACTCTGAGAGTCTTCTAGAAAAGCAGATCTTAGCCTTGAAGCCATATGCCGTAGTTGCAAACTTCTTTGTCTCTGTTGTCTAGACAAAGTTGGTCCTTCTTCTAGGATAGTCGGTGGAATCACAGGTTCAGAAGGAGGAACATCAACTTGTGCTCTAGACGACTGACCAACTTCAAATGTGCTTGAAGGAGCAGTGGTAGTCGGAGTTGTACCATCAACAGGAGTAGAAGTAACTGGAGAAGTTTCAGGAACTTGAGTATCTTCAGGAATCTCATCTTGTGAAAGAAGATCTCCGTACAACGTGTTTGAAATTTCTTCATCCTTAGCATCCATAAAAACAGTACCATCTTCAGTATCAGAAATGATGATTATGTCATCGCAATCCTCTTCTTTAACTTTGCAAAGCTTCTCATATCTGATGTCATCGTCATCATATGAGTTGATTTCTATGAAGTTTGCGAAGAAGGATCTCATGTCATTTGCAATCTCATAATCATCGAGCTCAATTGATCTTGTTGCAGTATCTGGATCAACATAAACGACGATCTGCATATTGTTCTCAATATTCTGCTCAGAAATGTTCAAAGTATTAGACATCGCAGACAAATCTACATTTTATATCATAAAGTTTACAAGATCTTCCACACCGCATTCTTGAACAATATCAGCATCCTTTTCTATGTCAGCCACCTCATCTTCAGTTTGATCTTCTCTAGCTGAAGACCCTTCCACTCTCTGTCTCTTCGTCATCTCCCCCTCATGAGCTTGATGATCTGGATCATCTTCATCATGTCGCCGTTTATGAGACAAACCTGCTTCAGTTCTGCAGCTTTGGTCGTGAAGATCAAACCTATTAGATAACTCAGAGAAGGCTTGAGTCATGAAATATTTAAGATCAGAAAAAGTTGTTCGAACTTCAGATCTGAAGGAATTGAACTCTTCAGATAATGCAGAAATCCTAGCAGAATCAGAAGTAGGAGCTAGAGGCGGAGTTGGCTGGAAAGTCCTTAGCAGAGAAATCAAGTCTTGATTTTGTTGATCAGGCGGAGACATAGAAATAAGGCGAGCATAGAGCAAATCTGATAACTCTGTAATCGGAAGATCTTGAACTGTAGATCGTGAAGTAGAAACGGGAGGAACTGAAGTAGATACGCCAACACACTGAGTGAATGGTGGAGGAAGTGGAATAGAGACGATCGCAGGAGCCATAGTAGAAACATTAGTAGACGGTTCACGGATCACCACCCAAGATGGGCGTCTAAACGGAATCTCTGGCGGAATCAAAGTAGTATTAATCTCTGGCATCTTACCTTTGAAAAGAGCCCGCATCTTCTGAATTTCTTCATTCTTTTGTTCTTCAAACCGTTCACTCATTTGTCGGATGACTTCATTCAAAGTCATAAACTTTTCGGTTGGATCTCGAGCTTGAACGGATGAAGATTCAACAACTGGAGTAGATATAGCTGAAGAAGGAATAACAGAGAGAGAAGAAGTTGTACCTTGACTCTGTATATGAGCTGAAGCATTAGCAAAAGCTAAATCCAATTCGCCAACCTGAATATTAACAACTGCTGTATTGATAGGCTCAGATTCTTCATCAGACATAACCACCACCGGTTCATTCAAGTCTGGTGCTCCAATATCCTTTTCTAGAACAATAAGAGCTGGTTGATCATCATCTATTTGTTGATCTGCAACAGATGCTTCAACCTCTTGTTCAACAACTTCTTCAACCTCTTGTTCAACATCTGCTTCAACCTCTTGTTCGGCACGAAAAGATGCAGCTTGTTCATCATGAGACGGTTCAACTTGATCAGCTTCCAAAAAATCATTTTCCATGCAGTATTGAACAACACTATCATCAGTCATATCAGCATAATTTGCTATTAGAGCATAAGGAATTGTCATCGAGAAGTTGAAAGACTGCTTCGGTTTCTGAATGTATGTCATCTCAGTATCCGGAACTTGAGGCCAAGACAATCAACAAGGAATAACAGGATTACTTCTGAGCATACTGCGAACAATCAACTTCATATATCGGACAAACGGAATAAACTTGCGCTTCTTATGCGTTAGTTTGTCTTGCACTCTCTCTTAAAGTTCGGTCCAGAATATATACGTGTAGTCGACATGCAGGTCATAGACAACTGCATGGAACAGTCTGAGATAGTGAAGACTCGCATTGTCCGTGCCAGAATGTTTCGATGTAAGGCACCTGTTGAGGACGGAGAATAAAGCATACCACACCGGAGGTAGATTGGATTTGTCAAAGTCACTTACTCTATTCAAAGCACCAAGATATCCCAGATTGCAAATACCATCTAATACATCCAATTCAGAAGGAAAATTGTCATAATAAGTGCGTCCGGTTGAGAATTGGGCTCAGGAAGCTCCAGAATCAGTCGAAGGCGCTTGTAGGATAGAAAGGAATCAAACTGATCAATCGTCAAGTCAAACCGATGAGGACGAACTTCTTCATTCTTACATATAGAGTGCCATGCCTGTTGAAGATAGACCTCAGGAACATCTGCGCAATAAGTGAGAGCTGGATGTAGAGGATGTCCTTTGAGAATGGCTCGTATCACTGGATTGATCTTGATCCTGTTAAAATCCACGAAGTAGTTGTTGGGCTTATATGGCAGCACATATAGCATCGTGGGAAACACATCATTCGATGTTCGGCGTGAAGCAGAAAGATTTGCCCCAACAGAAGGTATAGACGGCATAGGCGTCTCATGAGATGCACGATCAGATGGATCATCAAGAATAACATTCTCGTCTAGAATCACGGGATCTGTGTTGGTTTGAGAAGCCATGAGAATACCTAAGAAAAAGAAAATAAATTAGACAAGGAAAGAGAAAATGAAAAACACAAAAAAAATGAAAAAAATTTCTAAGTTTGGTTTGCGTGACAAGCGTGAGACGCAAACTGAGATTTGCGCGATGAACTTGAGACGCAAAGTAAGGTTTGCCGTGACATACGAGTGGCGCAAAGCAAAGTTTGTGTGATGTACTTGTGACGTAAACTGAACATAAGAAAATTTTCATTCATAAGAGAAAACACTTAGGTTTGCGTGACACAAAGGTAACGCAAAGGTAACTTTGCGTGACCAACAGGTAACGCAAAGTAAACTTTGCGCGACCAACGTGTTGCGCAAACTACACTTGAGACAAAAAACTCAACACAAAGTTTGCGTGTCTAGAAGGTAACGCAAAGGTAACTTTGCGTGACCAACTGGTAACGCAAACTTAAGTTTGCGTGACCCATGGGTAACGTAAAGTGAACTTTGCGTGACCAACTGAATACGCAAAACCCTAGAACACTAAAACAACGGTTTGCGCGAGTTCATCTTTAGAGTTTCAAAAATTCAAATAATCGATTTTAAACCAAAATGAATATTCAAAAATCATAAAATAATGATTAGAAACATATTTCTATCAAAATGACACGGATTAAAATCAGTAAACAACTCAAAAATATGAAAATTTTGAAAACCCAAAGATGAACAGTGACGAAAACAGACAAACCCAAAATCAAAACAATTAACCAACAAATCAAAAGATAAAAATACATACCTGAAGATCGAAGATAGTAAAGAAAACAAACCCAACAATTGATTTTAACAATGAAGCTCGCTATCTGATGAAGGAGACGATGAACAGTAGAAACAAATCGCACAGTAAGAAATCATAAAACCAAGAAACAAGAAAGAACAATGCTATACTAAACATAACCACAAATCAAATACAAAAAGAAGATAGAACACATACCTGATTCAAATATCAAGAACTGAAATCGAAGAAAATAAACTCGGTGCACAGAGAGAGAAAATGAAGAGACAGTATTCAAACAAAGAGAGATAGAAAAAGAAATTGAAATAGGAGAAATACTATTTATACTAAAAAAATTATGCTAAAAAAAATTTAACTAATAGCACACATAAAAAAAATGAAATGTTACCTGGAATGTCCTTTTACTCCCCCTACACAAATGCACGAATTTTAACATATCAGAATAACATTTGTGTAGAAATATCAGAAATACTTACCTGATGAATTTCTGATCAGCACGTGAAGTATTTTATCAACTATATATCTGACCAATTTATTCACTCCCCCTCAAAAACAGAAGATTATCAAATTTCATTCTGATGTTCTCTCCCCCTCGAAAAATGCACATACCAATTTACAAAAATATGGATACACAAACATGACCACATCAGTGTAAAAAGAAAAATATGCTGAATATAAATTTTGAAACAACTGAACATATAAAATTTTAAACACTAAACAAATTAAATTCTACTCAGTAAAATATCACAGATATATCAATCAATTGAAATCAAATATGTGTTGTTGGATACAGAGACAAGTTTCATTGCATATCAAGTTAAGACATGTTCAGCTTCAAAACTTTCAGCAATCTATTCAGAGTGCTCGCATGCGAACTTTGATTAGCTTCAAGAAAATGCAATTCTGAAAATACAATAGAGAACTTTGCATGTATTCACACTAAGCCATCAAAAATTAAGACTTTCACAACTTTATAGGTTTATCACAACTCAAACATATCACCAAGTATCATGAGATGTGTGCTCATTGGCATCTTTTAGCATTGTGCACATTTGCATCTTCACATGAGTGTGCTCTTTGGCATCTTTTAAGCTTGTGCACTTTGACATCTTTTTAATCAAAAAGTTTGATAAGAAAAGAACATGCCGTAAACGTAACTTTCTATCTGACCCTATTGCAGGATTTGGGTCAGCCACTCCCAGACCAGTTGGCCTTAGGGGACTAGGTGTCAAGCACCCCTTGGAACTTACTTTTCCAGATCAGAAAGGCTACATCGACATATCCTAAACCCATTCATACCAGTAGAACATGACTTTCGATCTGGTTCTATAGAAGGATTTGGGTTCGATCAATCCCAGACCAATTGACCTTAGGGGACAAGATGACAAGCATCCCACATAACTTACTTTCCCAACCCAGAAAGGTCACAGGTACAAACTTTTAAAGTTAGAGATTTCTGTATTTTAGATATTTAATATTCATCTCAATCACTCAGTTTTACATCTAAGTGCTTAGCCCATATTTTAATTACGATCCATAATTCTGACTTTTTAGGTTTTCTAAGCATTTTAAACTATAAATATTCCGAATCACATATCGTTAAAGCATAATGCAAAAGCTACAAACATGTTGCTGACTTTTCGACTTTTAAAAGACTTGAAAGTTGAACATATAAAACTTCAATATAAACAAAGCAACTTGAAAATTTATCCTAGACACACATTTTATTCAAAAGAAAGAAAACATGTAAATCTTTTACTTTATAGAATAAAATTTGTAAAGATTTAAACTTTTAAATTCAACATGCCGAGTTTTGAAAGCAGAAAATTAAAACGTTTTTCATCTAAAGCTTTTGTAAAAATATCAGCAAGTTGATATTCAGTTGGAACAAAATATAATTCTGTTGGGAACTGAAGAATTCATCAAGTATGGTTAATGCTGCTGGTTCAAAGTTACTACTGCTAGAAGACTTAAAGGTTAATACTAAAGAGTGTTACTACTGCTAGTACTATTAATACTGCTAGTCATAGTTAGTGCTGCTTGAACAAAGTTAGTACTGCTTAGCTAGTTAGTACTGCTAGTAGTTAGTGCTGCTTAGTAGTTAATGCTGCTAGAAGAAGTTAATGCTGCTGATCATGGTTAGTGCTGCTAAAGAGATTCGGATGGAAACAATGACAGCTGGATAATCTGAAGATTATGGAAGCATAGAGATATACATGGAAGATATACTGAAGATATTTTATTTATTGTAATTATCTTTGTATTCAGTATATATAGTGTATAGTTTAGAATAATGAGTTAACTTTTTTTTAACTTTTGTTTTCATTCTTTTAGAGAGAAAATCAACCTCAAGGCATAGATCCTAATTCTAGAGAAGTAGAATTCGTATTGGTGATCCTGTTCATCAATATTGAGGTTGAGTGAGTAATCTTGTAACTTCAAAGCATTCAATACAAGTTTACAGTTTGTTGATTATATTCTGTTTTGATTTTCTGTTTGATTAAATATCAAAGTGTTATTCCGCAAACTTCTTTGATATTGTTTCTGATAATTAATTCTTGTTGAGAATTCGATCCTGACAAGTGGTATCAGAGCTTAACTCTCTCAGAAACAGTTATTCATCATGGAAAATCTTACAGAATCAAGCAGTACTTTGGTTTCTAAGGTTCCAATGCTCAAACCAAGTGAGTTTGACATGTGGAAGATCAGAATCAGACAATATATTCTTCTCACTGACTACTCAATGTGGGATATCATTGAGAATGGTCCTTCTGAAGCTGGAAGGATAGGACCAGATGGGAAAAGACCTCCACCAAAGACAGATGGTGAGAGGAAGATCAGACAGATAGAGATGAAGGCCTTGAGCACTCTGCTCTTGGCCATTCCCAATGAATATCAACATCAATTTTGCAACTGCGCTGATGCTCAGATTCTCTGGAATGCTCTAGAGAAAAGATTTGCTGGAACTAAGAGCATCAAAAGAAATCAAAGAGATATTCTAAAGCAGCAGTATGAGAACTTCACTTCCACAAATAATGAGTCTATGACTCAAACTTTTGATAGGTTCAATAAACTCATAGGTGAACTGGCTACTGTAGGGGTGAAGATGGAACAAGATGATATCAACAGAAAGTTCCTCAGATCTCTTGGGGATGAATGTACTATGTACACTGTCTCATATAGACAGAGTGACAATCTGGAAGAGAAAGAACTTGATGATCTATACAATGATCTAAGAGTTTTTGAAACTGAGGTAGAAATCAAGAAGAAGCCCTCTGGTTATATTCACAATGCTGCACTTCTTTCAGCATCCACTGATACTACTGCCAACCCTGAAGCAGTTAGTACTGCAGTGGAGTAAGTTCAGAAAAAGGCACTAAAACTATATTTGAAGCCTTTTTGTCCAGTCATAGCAGCAATTCTCTGATTAATGATGATCTTGATCAAATTCACCCTGATGATCTGGAGGAGATGGATATTAAATGGCAGATGGCCATGTTATCCATGAGGGTGAAAAAGTTCATTAAAAGAACTGGAAGAAATAACTTCTCTCAAAGAAGAGAAGATGGAGCTGGTTTTGACAAAACCAAGGTGGAATGTTATAAGTGTCACAAGAAAGGACACTTTGCTAGAGAATGCAGGAGTGCTGTTCCAAACAATAACCACCAACAAGCTCAGAATGGAGGATACAATCAGAACAAGAATCCTGCTCAAGCCCTTGTTTCTCAACAAGGAATGGGATTTGACTGGAGTGATCAAGCTGAGGAAGCCATTCAGAACCAAGCTCTTATGGCAGAAGTGTCTGATCTCCCTACTGAGGTAAGTTCTAATCTTTGCACTAAATCTTGCATTGACACTGTTACAAGATACAGGGATCACAATCAAAGTATGTGTGATGACCTCAAAAGATTAGAAAAAGACAGAAGAGATTATGTGTTAATAGTAGAGAGATTTGAAGAGCAAATCAAAGGCTTTCAAGCTAATGAACTTCAACACTCTTATGACACAAACTATTGGAAGTGGGAAAAGAATGAGTTAGAAACCAAACTGTCTAAGTCCTTAGAAGAGAATGATAGACTGAAAGAGGAACTGTCAAAAGTTAAGCTTGACATAGACAAGTTTTCCTATGCTTCAAAAGCAATGGACTCTCTTCTAAAAGCCCAGATACATGATAAGATGAAGCCTGGTATTGGATACAACAATACAACCCCTCCTTACAATAACAACTATATTTCTCCTACATCAGACTTGTTAGAAACTAAGGAGAAAAAGGACTTGTCTGAAGAAGCTTTTAAGATAGATCATTTGGATGAGGTAGTAGTTAAGGATTTGACTGAGAAAGGAGCCAGTGAGAACAGGGATAATAATGTGAGTAAAAAGATACCATTAGAAAACAATATTATCACCAATGAGGGGTGTGGGAAAATTTGGGTCAAGTCCAAGGAGATAGAGAAGACTAAAGGAAATGATAACAAGGTCCATTACAAACAAACCACAGTTGTGAATCCTGGATCTTGTAAACAGTGTGATTGCAATAAAGCCAAGAGCCTAAATTCTGGTTTAAAAAGAGGAAATCAAAGAAACTGGAATAATCAATGGGCTCAGAAACAAGGAGTTGATATGAATAAAATCAATAGACCAAAACCTTGTTTTATATGTGGCAAGTTGAATCATTTGGCTAAGTATTGTTACTTCAACCCAATTAACCAACAGATGAACTTTAAAAGATTTGTGCAAAAACCTGTTGGTTATAGGAAGGCTGGAAAGAAACATGTGATAAAGAAATCTGTTGAAAGTAAAGGCACTTTAAAGAAAAAGATTTCAAAAGAAAGTGTCAAAATGTGGGTACCTAGAAGTACTAACAGTGTTAGTACTGCTAACAATAGTAGTACTGCTAACACAGTTACTACTGCTAACAGTGTTAGTACTGCTGAAAATATTAATGCTGCTAATACTGTTAATACCTCTTCAAAGGTTAATACTGCCAACACAGTTACTGCTGCTAACACAGTTACTACTGCTAACAAGGTTAGTACTGCTAAGCATGCAAGTGCTGCCAAGGCAGTTAGTACTTCTAAAACTAGTACTGATTCTAGCAAACATATTTCCAAGCCTATTATTGTAACAAAGTACTCCAAGAATGAGGAGTTAAAGTTCAAAAATCTTGTCAAGAAAGAATGCAAGTATTTTGATGAGAAAGGGGTACCCAAGACCACTTTGGCTTGGGTTCCTAATTCATACTAATTGATTTATCTAATGTGCAGGGCAACCAACAGCTCAAGGGAAAGAGCATTTGGCATGTTGATAGTGGTTGCTCTAGGCACATGACAGGCAACATGTCATGCCTTCAGGATTTCAAGCATATCAATGGAGGACATGTTGCATTTGGAGATAATCTTACTGGTGGTAAGATAAGTGGAAAAGGTAATGTCACCAAAGGTAAGATGACATTTGAGGATGTCTACTATGTTGATCAATTAAAGTACAACCTGTTAAGTGTATCACAGGTTTGTGACAAACAACATAGTATATTATTTACTAATACTGAGTGTATGATTCTTGCTCCAGGGTTCAAGGTAGTTGATGAAAGCATGATACTACTTAGAACTCCAAGAAAGGACAATGTTTACTGTCTTGATATGGACAATGTTGATAGTGATTCATCTCTGAATTGTCTTGTTTCAAAAGCTTCTGTAGATGAATCCTCTCTATGGCACAGAAGGATGTGTCACATGAATTTCAAGACTATGAACAATCTTGTTAAAAATAATCTTGTAAGAGGTTTACCTTCAAAAGTCTTTTCATGTGATGATCATTGTGTTGCGTGTCTTAAAGGCAAACAACACAAAACTTCTCATAAGACCAAAGAGTTAAATTCTGTTTCTTCTTGTCTCCAATTACTGCATATGGATCTGTTTGGTCCTACAAATGTTATGAGTATAGGCAAGAAATCTTACTGCTTGGTTATTGTTGATGATTACTCCAGATTTACTTGGGTATATTTTCTAAGGACTAAGGATGAAACAAGTGGTCTTATCAAATCCTTTATTCTAAGAATTGAAAACCAAACTAATCAAAGAGTAAAAGTCATTAGATCAGATAATGGAACTGAGTTTAAAAATCATGATCTAAACACCTTTTGTGAAGAAAAAGGTATTGAGAGGCAATATAGTGCTCCTAGGACTCCTCAACAGAATGGTGTTGCTGAAAGGAGGAATAGAACACTAATAGAGGCTGCTAGATCTCTGTTGGCTGATTCAAAATTGCCAATTACCTTCTGGGATGAAGCAGTTAATACTGCTTGTTATGTCCAAAACAGAGTTCTAGTGGTCAAGCAAAAGAACAAGACCCCCTATGAGCTTTTAAATCAAAGAAAACCCTTCATTGGTTTCTTCAAACCTTTTGGGTGTCCTTGTACAATTCTCAATACCAAATCTCACTTAGGAAAGTTTGATAGCAAAGCAGATGATGGATTTCTTGTTGGATATTCATCTCAGAGTAAGGCTTACAGAGTTTTTAACTCTTCTTCTAGAATAATTGAAGAAAGTGACAATGTCAAATGCAATGAGAACACACCAAATCCTGTTGGGTCTAGACCTCAGTGGATATTTGACATTGATTCACTAACTAACTCTTTTGGTTTCAGTAAGGAGTATACAGGAACAGGAAATGGAGGATCAGGGATCACACAAGTTCAAGAAAGTATATCTAAATCTGTGATTTTTCCCATACCCACAGTAAATTCTGTTGAAGACTGTGAAAAGGAATCATTTACTGGACCAAGTCAGAGTGAAGAAGAAACTAGAGATGAGGAGACTCAAGAAAATAATGAAGTGGCATCTGAAAACACTTCAGTTGAGTTGCATGAATCTAATCTTGAGGCTGGACTGAATGAAGAACCTAGTCATAACACCAGAGTTCAAAAGAATCATCCACCACAGCTGGTAATAGGAGATATCTCTTCTCCTATAATGACTAGACATCAGAGCAGGCTTCAGGAAATGCAAGATCAACAGCATACAGTGCTTTCTTGTTTTCTATCTCAGCTTGAGCCTAAAAAGGCACATGATGCTATGAAAGAATCTAGCTGGATAGAAGCAATGCAAGAGGAACTGTTACAGTTCAAGCTACAAGATGTATGGGATCTAGTAGACCTTCCTAAAGGTCACAGAGCAATTGACACAAAGTGGATTTTCAGAAACAAGAGAGATGAAAGAGGTATTGTCATAAGGAACAAAGCAAGGCTGGTGGCTCAGGGATATACTCAAGAAGAGGGTATAGATTATGAAGAAGTGTTTGCTCCTGTGGCTAGAATAGAAGCAATCAGACTATTCCTAGCCTATGCTTCTTACATGAACTTCAAAGTCTATCAAATGAATGTAAAAAGTGCCTTTCTCTATGGGTCAATTAAAGAAGAAGTATATGTCTGTCAACCACCAGGGTTTGAAAACCCAAACTATCCAGACAGGGTATACAAATTAAATAAAGCACTTTATGGACTACATCAAGCTCCAAGAGCATGGTATGACACTCTGTCATCCTATCTCTTGGAAAATGACTTTGAAAGAGGAGTCATTGATAAGACTCTATTTATCAAGAGAAAGAAGAAGGATATCTTGCTGGTCCAAATCTATGTTGATGACATTATCTTTGGATCTACAAGAAACAACATGTGCAAGGAGTTTGAGGATTTAATGCATCAAAGGTTCAAAATGAGTTCCATGGGGGAACTTACTTTCTTCCTTGGACTCCAAGTTCAACAGAAGTCAGATGGCATTTTCATATGTCAATCCAAGTATGTGCAGGATATTTTAACCAAGTTTGGTTTTTCAGAATCAAAACCTACCAGCACACCTATGGAAACACACAAGCAGATCACAGCAGATCTTGAGGGGGAGGATATGGATGTGCATCATTATAGATCCATGATTGGCTCCCTCATGTATCTCACAGCATCAAGGCCAGATATAATGTTTCCAGTCTGTGTATGTGCTAGATTCCAAGTTAGGCCAAAGCAATCTCACTTTCAAGCTGTTAAGAGGATATTCAGATATCTCAAAGGGTAACCCAGATTGGGACTTTGGTATCCTCATAACTCACCTTTTGACCTAATAGCATACTCAGACAGTGATCTAGGTGGGGCAAACTTGGACAGAAAATCTACTTCTGGAGGATGTCAGTTTTTGGGTGCTAGACTAGTCTCATGGCAGTGCAAGAAACAAACCACAGTATCCACATCTACAACAGAGGCAGAGTACATAGCAGCTGCAAGTTGTTGTTCTCAAGTCTTATGGATTCAGAATCAAATGTTGGATTATGGGGTAACCTTTCTACACACTCCAATCTTTATTGACAACAGCAGTGCTATTAGCATTGTGAATAATCCAGTCAAGCACTAAAAAACAAAGCACATTGAGATCAGGTATCACTTTATAAGAGATTGTAATGAAAAGAAACTTATTCAAGTTGTCAAAGTTCACACTGATAATCAGTTTGTTGATCTATTCACTAAAGCTTTTGATGTGGGTAGATTCAATTTCTTGGTAACAAGTGTGGGAATGATCAACTCTGAATAATCCCCTTCTCAAAAAGTGGTTTTATATCTGTATATTATTCTTGGAGTTACTAATCTTCTGTTTCAGGGTATGCATAGCAGTACTCAGTGTTTAGCAAGTTTAAAAGGAGTAAGTTAGTTAATACTGCTTTTAGTGGTTAATACTGCTTTTAGTGGTTAATAATGCTTTTAGTGGTTAATACTGCTTTTAGTGGTTAATACTGCTAGTAGTTAATACTGCTTTCAGTTAATACTGCTAGTAGTTAATACTGCTTTCAGTTAATACTACTAGTGGTTAATACTGCTTTCAGTTAATACTGCTAGTAGTTAATACTGCTTTCAGTTAATACTGTTAGTAGTTAATACTGCTTTCAGTTAATACTGCTAGTGGTTAATACTGCTTTCAGTTAATACTGCTTTCAGTTAATACTGCTAGTAGTTAATACTGCTCTAGGTTAATACTGCTTATGTTCCGAATACTATAAATACTCTTGCCCGCCTAAAAGTTCATAACGACTCTTTGCATACTGTTCTCTTGCGCTCAAAACCTTTTCTCTCTCAAGTTCGAAGTTTTCAGGCAAGCTTTTCACTAAGATCAATGACATCCATGACTTTTATCGACGAACACAACGAGATTGCGATGCTACAAAAGCCAAAGCAAGCTGCAGGATTTCATCAGATTGTGGATTTCCTCAAGTCAAGCCACATTGCTCATGCTCTTATTGTATCCCCTACAATCTATATTGAGCATCAAAGGCAGTTCTGGGCTAATGCAACCATTGTTGTTGAGAATGGTATGCAGATGATCAAGACAAGAATCTGTAATCAATCACTAACAGTTACTGAAGAGGTTATTCGCATCAGTCTACGTCTAGACGATGCCTCTGGTATAACCTCCATTCCGAACGATGAACTGTTTTCCAATCTTTCAAGCATGGGGTATGGAGGCCCATTGGGAGTTTTCAAATTCTCTAAAGCAAAATTTTCACCCCAATGGCGTTTCTTTGTCCATACTCTTATGCATTGTATCTCCAAAAAGACTACTGGATGGAGTGAGTTCAGCAGCACTATTGCTTATGCTTTGGTGTGCTTGGCCACTTCCAGAAAGTATAATTTTTCTAAAATGATTTTCAGTGATCTTGTCTCAAACATGGGAAACAAAAAGAGCTTCTTTATGTATCCCAGGTTTGTTCAAGAAGTTATTACTCATGAATTGACGGATATATCTCAACCTGTTGGGATATATGTACCTAAACCCCCCAAAGGCAAGGTTTTCTCAAATATGAGAAGATCTGCTGGGGACTCTGAAGGAGTTGACACCCCATTGTTCTCTACAATGATGGTGGTGTCCCAAACCAATGAAGGTATGGCAGCAGGGTCAAGGCCCCCATTAGACCAACCCACTGCTAGCCAAGCCCAACCTTCCCTCTCAAAATCAATTCCCAGTCCCTTCTTGAAAAACCAACCTCTCCAATCACCCAAACTTACAAGAGGAAACAGGTAAAGAAGGCTCCTTCCCTTCTTATACCATTACCCACTAAGCCTATAAGCCCTCTAAGGGAGAATTCTCCCCTAGAGAATATCCAAAGGGAAACCACAAGGGTGTCTCCCAACCCAAAGGAGGTGCTCTCTGAGGAGGAGGTAGAGCATATGGGTGATGAGGCTGCCACTACTCCTGCTAGTACAGAGGAGGAAAGTGGTAACATCAATAAGACCTCCCCCATGGCAACTTTGAATGAGCAATCATTTGAAGGTCCCTGGTGCCAAGAAACCACAGGGGTGGATAGTGCTTCTGCAAGGCAGAAGACTTCCACTAATAAAAGATCCAATGATCCTTCAAAGGAGGGTAACACTTCTGGAGAGGGTGAGGACAGATATACGTACTATGAATTGATGGAAACAATGGGGAACATCAATCAAGATGTTCTCAAACAAGGCAAAGAAATTGAAGAAATGAAGCTCGTCATTCTGTCACAACAAGAACAGATTGCTAAGCTGAAAAGGATGGTGGTTAGTCTGGTACAAAGGAAGAAGAGAAAGCAATTCCAACTAAGGAGAAGGAAGTCTGAAAATGATGCTCCCAAAAAGGGGGAGATCAACATGGAAGAAGTCACAAGAAAGGGGGAGATTGATAGAGAAAAACTTGATGTTGAGGGGGAGCAGGAAGCAGAAACACAAACAGATTTAGTGCCAAAAGAATCAAAAGAAGCAGCAGAAACAGTTACTACTGCTGACATTAATAAAGCAGAAGAAACTGTGAAAGAAGTTTTAACAGATCTTGAGATTGCAGAAACCTTACTAAAAGCCAAGAATGATACTCCCAAGGTCACTTCAAAGACCAAAGGTGTAATCATAAAAGAACAAGGTGAAGTGATCAAGATAGATAACAGTAAAAAGGCAATGAGCAAAGACAAAGGAAAAGCAAAGATGGTAGAATCTGATCAACCAATCAAAAAGCAAAGGTTGGTTGAATCAGATGAAGTCCTAGCTAAAAAGATGCAGGAGGTTTTTGAAAAAGAAGAAAGAGTTCAGATGGAAAAGGATAGGGAAATGGCAAAAGCTCTAGCTGCTGAACTGAATGAAGCTTATCAACAGAGTATGGCAACTGAAATTGCACAGAAGAAAGCTGCAAGTATGAAGAAATCAGTAGTGAAAACAGCTGCAAAGAAGAGAAAACCCTCAAAGACATTCCTAGGTACCCAAGAGAGAAACAAGATGATTATATTTCTCAAAGGTGCTGTAGGAGTCAAAAAGGAGATGTTCTCCAAAATGTCTTTTAAGAAGATCAAAGAGCTCTATGATTCAGAGATGTTAAAGCTTCAGGGAAATGAAACTGCTAGGGTGGAGATGGAGAAGAGGATAAAAGAAAGTAATGACTTTGATTGTCAAAAGCCATTTCCAGATGAGCAAGAAACACCTCCTAAGAAAGAGTCCACTTTGGGAGAAAGTCTAAGAACTTTAAAGAGAACAAAAATGATGGCAAGGAGAAAGCCAATCAAGAAGCCCAAAGTATCTGAAGAAGAGGCTAAGAAGGTTGCTGAAGAAGAAGGGGCACCTGAGTCATCTAAACAGACAGAGCCATCTAACACTGATGATGTAAATTTGTATATGGTAGTGATGGACAAAGTGCCTGAACCAATTTCAGCAGAACCTGTAGGAGTTAATCCTCCTGAGGTTATTCTCTGGGATACATTGACAGTGGATGGAAAGGAATACATAAGGCTGAAAAGAAAGGATGAAAAGTATGAAGTGTTCAACACATGGGCAAAAATTGTCAGAACATGCTCTAGATCAGATATTGAAGAGATGTTTGAGATAGGAATGAAGTTGTATGCAGATATTCTAAAGGCTCCAGGGATTTCAATTACAAAACTGGTAATGGAGTATCTGTGTATGATGTTCAAACCTGAAGAAGTAGAGCATTTGATCAAGGATGTCTTCAAATCAGTAAACAGTTGGACTCTATATGAAATTAGTGGAGTATATACAGTGACTTTGGATTTAAATCACACTGAATACTTTCTAGTGGATAGAGTGTATAATCATAGCAGATTGAAGCTACATGCCATGCTGAAGAAAAAGTTAAGGTGTGTTCCAGATTCAGAAATGGCTAAATATTTGATTCAAAGAACCATCAATCAGAGTTTGGGATTGGATGCAAACACTGGAATTTAGGCCATGATAGAGTTTTGGGAGCATCTTGAAGAAAATTTGAAGAACTTGACTTCTCTTCCTAAAAGTCAAGTTAGGGGGAGATTGTTGGGAACTGAAGAATTCATCAAGTATGGTTAATGCTGCTGGTTCAAAGTTACTACTGCTAGAAGACTTAAAGGTTAATACTAAAGAGTGTTACTACTGCTAGTACTATTAATACTGCTAGTCATAGTTAGTGCTGCTTGAACAAAGTTAGTACTGCTTAGCTAGTTAGTACTGCTAGTAGTTAGTGCTGCTTAGTAGTTAATGCTGCTAGAAGAAGTTAATGCTGCTGATCATGGTTAGTGCTGCTAAAGAGATTCGGATGGAAACAATGACAGCTGGATAATCTGAAGATTATGGAAGCTTAGAGATATACATGGAAGATATACTGAAGATATTTTATTTATTGTAATTATCTTTGTATTCAGTATATATAGTGTATAGTTTAGAATAATGAGTTAACTTTTTTTTAACTTTTGTTTTCATTCTTTTAGAGAGAAAATCAACCTCAAGGCATAGATCCTAATTCTAGAGAAGTAGAATTCGTATTGGTGAGCCTGTTCATCAATATTGAGGTTGAGTGAGTAATCTTGTAACTTCAAAGCATTCAATACAAGTTTACAGTTTGTTGATTATATTCTGTTTTGATTTTTTGTTTGATTAAATATCAAAGTGTTATTCCGCAAACTTCTTTGATATTGTTTATGATAATTAATTCTTGTTGAGAATTCGATCCTGACGAATTCAATAGTACCTTCTTCCACATGATGCTTTATGAAATGGTACCTCATATCTATGTGTTTGGTCTTTATGTGCTGGACCGGATTGACTGATATCGCGATTGCGGATTTGTTATCACAATAGATAGGAACTGTTTTGTATAGCATCCCGTAATCACGAAGTTGTGTCTTCATCCAAAGAACTTGAGCGTAACAACTAGTTGCGGCGACGTATTCTACCTCTGCAGTTGAGATAGAAACACAGTTCTGCTTCTTCGACGCCCAGCTTATCAGTCTATCACCCAGAAATTGAAGATGACCTGAAGTACTTTTCCGGTCCAATTGATTTCCACCAAAATTTGCATCAGAATAAGCAATCAGTTTATAGTCAGAACTCTTAGGATACCACAAACCTAAATAAGGAGTTCCTTTGATGTATCGAAATATGCGTTTGACTGCCAACAGATGCGATTCCTTTGGTTTGGCTTGAAATCTGGCACATAAGCAAGTAGAAAACATTATATCCGGCCGACTTGCTGTTAAGTGCATGAGCGATCCAATCATCCCACGATAAGTTTTGACGTCCACAACTTTTCCATCCGGATCCAGACCAATCTTTGCACCATGAGCCATAGGCGTGCCAATTGAAGAAGATTTGTCCATCTTGAATTTCTTCAAGATGTCAAACACGTACTTCGATTGGTTAATAAAAATGCCATCTGGAAGTTGCTTCACTTGTAAGCCGGGGAAGAAATTAATTTCTCCCATCATGCTCATCTGAAACCTGGAGGTCATAAGATCAGAAAACCAAGTACATAATGATTGATTAGTCGCACCAAATATAATATCATCTACATAAATTTGAACTAAGCAGATATCCAAGTTAGAATGATAGATAAAAAGAGTGGTATCTATAGATCCTTTGGTAAACCCGGATTTGATCAAGAAGGCCGACAACTCATCATACCACGCCCTCGTTGCTTGTTTCAGACCATACAGTGCTTTATCGAGAAAGTAGACATGATCAGGATGTTCTTTGTCAACAAACCCCTCTGGTTGAGAAACATAAACTTCTTCTTTCAATTTACCGTTGAGGAATGCTGTCTTGACATCCATCTGATACACAGTGAAATTGCGATAAGCAGCAAAAGCGAGAAACATACGAATAGCTTCTAGTCTTGCAACCGACGCGAAAGTTTCATCGTAGTCGATTCCTTCTTCTTGTCGATAACCCTTGGCAACCAGTCTAGCTTTGTTACGAACAACGATACCATCTTTGTCTTTCTTGGTCTTGAATATCCACTTTATGCCAATTATGCTTTTTCCTTTCGGCCGTGGACCAAGTCTCCAAACTTTTAGTGCGTCAAATTGATTGAGTTCCTCTTGCATTGCTATAATCCAATCTGGATCTTCCAACGCTTCAGATATTTTTGTTGGTTCAATCTTGCTTAGAAAGCAAGTGAAAAGACATTCGTTGGAAGTTGCCACCTTGGAACGAGTAGATACACTTGCTTGAGGATCACCAATAATTTGATGTATAGGATGAGATATTGTCCATTTGGTGGTGTGAGGGAGAGGATCTATAACTTCTTGAACAACTTCTAGTTGTTGAGAGAGAGCTTCAGTTACGTCTATGTCAGATGAAGAAACAACAACAGTTTCAACTAGAGGAGGAGGTATTTCAACAACTTGTGAATCAGATTCTGGAATTGTTGATGGAATATCAGCATCTTGTTATGCTTCTTGAACTGGTTCTGCTTGTACAGATGTTTCTTGAACAGATGCTTCTTGCCTAGATTCAATATTCACATGCTCAGATTCTGATTGATCTTGAGGGAGTTCAGAAATAACTTGAATAACAACAGTGTCAGAGATAGATGCAGCGGAATTAGGAGTAGATGTGTTCACAGTTTCCTGATTCACAGATGAAGCATTTTCAGAATTAGATTTAGGTACATCATCATAAAAATTCTCAAAAAAAAATCAAGATCAGAAAGATTAAGCAAGGAAGAAGAAGGATCCTGATTTGACGGTTGTATTGCATGTTCTGAACTGACTTGTCCAGAAGCTAAATTCCCTGTAAGTGCGGGTTCTGAGCCTGATTGACCAGAAACCAAATCGGCAGCTTCGTCAAATTTAACATTGACACTCTCTATCACTTTTCTGGTTGAGATAAGAAAGACTCGATAAGCCGCAGAATTAGAAGAATAACCCAGAAAAATACCATCATCTGCTTTTGGACTAAACTTGTTGAGATTGTCTCGGTCATTCAAAACATAACATTTACACCCAAATGACTTGAAATATTTGACATTCGGTTTGATACCTATCATAAGCTCATATGGTGTTTTGTTGAATCGGCGATGCAGAATTGATCTGTTCTGAGTGTGACATGCAGTTGAGACAGCTTCAGCACAATGAGACAAAGGAAGACCAGAATAAGCAAACATTGATCTGGCCGCTTCGACAAGCGTTCTGTTTCTTCGTTCAACAACCCCATTCTGTTGCGGTGTTCGAGCAGCAGAAAAATGTTGTTGAATACCTTGATCTTCGTAGAAAGCTTGAAGAGTGTTGTTCTTGAATTCAGTACCATTGTCTGAACTGACAACTTTGACTGCTTTTTGCTTGTTGGTCTGAATTGTTTTGATGAGGTTGATGAGAATGTCGGGAGTTTCATCTTTAGACTTGAGAAACTTAACCCATGTATACCGTGAGTAATCATCAACAACCACCAAGACATATCTTTTCTTTCTGATACTCTTTGTCTTCATCGGTCCGCATATATCAACATGTAGTAAATCAAGAATGTCCGAAGTGCAGGGTTCAGGCTTTGGCTTATGAGGAGCTTTCTTCATCTTTCCTTTCTCACAATCTTGACAGAGGTGGTATTTCTGAAAACGGAGTGTTGGGAGATCTCTCACTGAATCAGTCTTGACAAGGCGATCCATGTATTTAAAGTTGAGATGAGCTAGTCGTCGGTGCCATATCTAACTTTCATGAACAGAAGCTTTAGAAAGCAAGCATATATCTGATGGGATTTTAACCTTGGAAAGATAAATGGTATATAAATTGGATCTTCGTTTTCCAACCAGTAAATCCCTTCCACTGTCATTCTTCACAGCAACGCGTTTAGATTTGATGCTAACTTCAAGATCTTTATCACAAAATTGCCCGATGCTGAATAAGTTGTGGCTAAGACCTTCAACATAGCTGACTCGCTTGACAGTAATATTGCCTTGAACAAGATCACCATAACCTAGAATGGGAGTAGTCTCGCAGTTTCCAAACTTAACACGACCGCAACATTTTTCTTTAAAATTTGAATGTAATGATTTGTTGCCCGTCATGTGTTTGGAACACCCCGAATCCAGATACCATAATTGACTAAGTTGCACATTCAGAAACTACACAGATTTAGGTACCCATATGCTTATGGGTCCCTTCTTGTTAGATTTATGCCTTTTATTTTTCGAAAATTTATTTTTAGAAATCTCATGAAAGCAATCATCAATAGAGGAAGAAACATAATCATCAGAATCAGAACTAGAAGAAGAATATGAGACATTCTTTGCAATGTGAATCATTTGCTGAATTGAATATTTTGTATTTTTATTACAAAAGGCAAATGTATCAGTATGACAAAGATTCTCTACACATTTATCCTCTAACAGTTCATATTCTATTGATTTCTGCTTAACCCTCCATATCAGCTTAGTTGACCTCTTCACAGTCCGATCTAAAACAGAAAATCAGAAAAATTAGAATTTTCAGACTAGACATTATCTTGTTTCCTTGACTTCTTTGATCTTCTTCTTTTACGCTTTGGTTTATAATACTGATCATTTAGCGTAAAAGAATCATCAACAATTGAATTGGAAGAAGAAATTTTATCTAAGAAATCAGACTGAGCATTCATCATTGTAGAACTAGCCTTGGAGTCATGAATTTCAGAAACACACAAGTCAGGAAGAAGTTTGTGCGACCCTTTGGTGGCGCAAACTGAACTTTGCGCTACTAACGGATGGCGCAAGTTGTAAGTTTGCGCGACCAACGGTTGGCGCAAATGCACATTGTTTTGTACTTTGTGAGTATTTTCCTTGGGATCGACAAAAAATCCAGAAGTAATTTTGTCTTCAAAACTTGATTTCATTATGAAAAGAAATAAATCGTTTTCTAAATCAGTTTGAAGACATTGTTCTTCCAATTTATCTTCAAGATCAACTATTTTACCCTCTAACACTAATGGGGGAATATATCTCCTAGAATCATAAGAAACCGGAGATACATTTTCCTTATTAGTATTGTTGGCATATATATCAACAAAATCAGTTGATAATGAAGATTTAATGGAAGAATTGACATTTAAAACATTTTTGGATTTTCTGGACTTCTTTAATTGTTCAGAAAAATACTTGGCATTTTCACTAGTATAAACAAATGGCATTTCCATTTTCTTGTTGTTCATTCTTTTCTAATTTTCAATTTCTAATTCTTGCTTTGCATTCATCCACTCAATTTTAAATTGAGAAGCATAATGTGCAAGATTTAGATAATCTAAACTATACAAAGTGGGGGTTTTTGTGATAACATTTTTTAAACAATGTGGATTTTCAAAACCGAGTCCCCATCTTTCTGTGATTGCCTCATCACTCCTTGGTTTATTCATATATATGGTCTGCTCAGTTTGTTTTCTCTTATATAATTTTCCTTCTAAAACAATTATTTTATCAGAAAGATTTTGATTTAAAGTAGTCAATTCAGTCAAAGAATCACGATAAGTCTGATTTGAATTTTCTAACTCATCCAATTTCTTTTGAAATTTCTCTTTTGTGTCAGTTAAAAAAATCTTTTCATCTTTCAGAGAAATTCGCAGTTTTTCAATCAAAACAGACTTTTCTTGATTATCAGGCTTTTCAGATATGAACTTTGAACGTAAATCATGTAAAGCATTGATAATAACGTTCATTTGAGATGATATAAAGTTGTAATCAAACTCAGAAAGTACCTCAGATTCATCAGTTGAAGTATCCTCTTCTTCATCATCACTCTTGTCAACCCCAATAAAACACATTGCAGTCGTTTCCTTATTCTCGGCTTCATTATGTGAATGGTCAAGCCAATATTCTTCCTCAGCAAGCAGAATTGTTCATTCTCTCTCTTTTCTGCCAGTTCCAACTTCTTCCTGTAGAAAGCAGAGTCCTTGACAACCTTCACTCGACACTCCTTTGCTATATGTCCCGGTTTTCCACAATTGAAGCAGTTCATTACCTTCTTCTCTTCCTTTTTCGGATCAACCACTTTAGCAGGCTCATATTTTGGAACATATGGCTTTGATGGAGCACCGGGTTCCACTTTCTTTGAACCAGAAGTGAAACGAAGATTGTTTGATCTTGATATGTGTTGGAACTTTTTCTGATAATGTTGAGAGAGAAGTATCATAGCTTTTTCCAAGGCCTCTCCATCATCGTCAGTTGACCCATCATAAGCACTCTCAAATAGAACTTGTTCTGCCAGCTGACTTGCTAGAAGAGCAATCGGATCAACAGTCTTTGGCTTATTCTTCTTATCCATCTTAGCTTTCTTTTCCAGAACCAAATTCTCATCAGCCATTAAGATCTCATAAAGTTCCTGAATTGGCATTGTAGAGATCCGAACATCATTCCTCATTTTATGACATGATTTGCTCCACTCTGGTTGAAGAGCATTCAAGAATTTTAGATTGGCTTCCAACTCAGTCTTTGTCACCTTTATCTTGTACAGATCATTTATTACCGCCCAAAATCTATCAAATACACTTTTCAGACTCTCTTCATCTTTTGCTTTAGTTGTTCATGTATCGAGTCTGACGGAGTTGAGTAGCCACAGTTGATCCAAGCATTATCTTTTCTAGTTGAGTCCACATTAGCATCGGATTCTGCTTGAAACAGTCAATTCTGTTATAGATTGAATTGGGTAGAACAAGAATCAGATTAGATTTTGCCTGGTTATCAGCTTGATATCTCAAAATCTCTTCAGCATCATACTCTCTTATAGCCTTCTCAACTCTTGTAGCCTGAGTAGTTGCAGTAGCTGGTATTTCTTTCATAAGCCTTTCCATCGGACCTTCAGTTAGAGATTTCATCATATTGTCACCATTTGGTTGTCTCTCTATGAAGTTGATGAATCTGTCCTGCCATTGTTGAAATTCAGTTTCATTTATCAAAACAGGAGGGCGAGTATCTTATCCCAAAGACATCATTATGTCGTTTTTGTAAAACTGAGCTTGTAGAGACATCTTGACAGAATCAGAAAGTCAGAAAATACTAAGTCTGAAACACTAGTAAACTGGCGCATACTGAAGGTTTGCGTGAGCAGTGAATGACGCAAATGAAACTTTGCGTGAGCTAAGGAAGACGCAAACTAGCTTTACGTGAGCTGATGAAGGCGCAAACCAAAATTTGCGTGAGGCGAAGAAGGCGCAAACCAAGCTTTGTGCGAGAAGCTAGTAACGCAAACTGAAACTTTACGTTAGACAAAAGTGACGCGAACTGATCTTCGCGTGAGATGATGGTGGCGCAAATTGTATTTCTCGTAAGTTGAAGGAGACGCAAACTGTACTTTGTGTGATGTAAGGGTGACGCAAAGTTAGCTTTGCGTGATGAAACCAAGGCGAAAATCTGAACTTCTCTTAAAAACCTGAAGACGCACAATATGCACTAGATGAACTCGCGCAAATCCAGATGAACTAGCGCAATCCTGAGATGAACTGGCGCAAAGATCAGATCTGGCGCAAAGCTCATAGAATCAAGAAAAACCTTCTAAAATCGATTAGAAAAACGAAATTAATGACATTTTCACACACAGATATGATCGAAAACAAGATTCTAACAACTTTTAAACAATAATATCGATCAAAAATCACAAAAACACAAATTCGAGAATAGAACAGTACGTAAAAACGAGTTTTCCAGAAAAACTAAATTTCTCAAAATTGAACTTCAAATCGTGAATTTCTTGCAAAATGATGTGAATTAAAAGTGTCCTACAATTAAAATCGAACTCAACAAACCAGATTACAAAGAAAATTAATCACAAACCAGGCCGAATTTGATTAAAAATCAAAAATGAGATTTTCTTGAAAAAATCAAGAAAATCGATCAAATTTTCTGATTTAATCACTAATTCAGTATCAAAATCAAGTTTCTCTCAATCCTCTCAGATTCAGAATAGCTCTGATACCAATTGATAATTCCAAAATCTCTAAATCTTAGAGAGAGAGAAAGTAGAGAGAGAGAGTACAGTGCGCCAAATGTAAACGTATATTCAAATGAGGTTCCAAAGTTACAAAACAAAGGCACCAAGGGGACATAAATACCCCAAGGCCTAAACAGAACAGATAAGCTAACTAAACACTGTTTAGACCACAGATAATAAATACATTTATTACTATTCAAAATAGACTTAACAGTTGTAATGTACCTAATGTGGAATTTCGTATAACGTGGACTTGGAATATTTGGAGGTCTTGAACGAGCATTATATGTCATATGAAGTATTTGGACCATGTTAGTCACCCATAATTGGGATTATTCATAGTAGTAGTGGAACTAAAGCGCCTTGAGGTCTATTAATAATATTGTTGGACGAACCAAGTCGGTAGACACTAGGAAGATATAGTCTTGGGTGCCACCATGAAGGTATGTACCTAGACCTCCGCCATTCGAGGTAATGCCATGGTTGTAGTCCTCGGATGTGCCGGGCCTTTTGGATGTCACTCATGGTAGTTGATGTTAAGGTGTATTGTCTCTTTGGGTGGAACTCGATTGGTGCTATGGGTCTCCCCCATTGATTCCACATATGGGAACTTCTTAATAATTGTTGTTGTTATATATATATATATATATATATATATATATATATATATATTCAAATTGATGAATCATAATTGCGTGTACACTCTCACTAGGCTCTTTTGGCCTAAAACTTGTTTGGTGTCGATGTGTATCTCAGGTTCTAGTGGCGATGCATCTAAGAAGGTTTACGCGGACTTTTGTGTGAGCTTGGGGAAGTGCTATTGGGTGCGATTTTTGGTGAAGATTTTATTGGGTCTATAGAAAACACCATTTTTGTAATCTTATTTCTCTTGTAGAAATTAGATTAGCAGGTTGTTGTTTATTCCGTTAAATTATAAACTGTAATTAAGCAGGCATTACACTTTCCCAATTTTTGGGAGGCTCTTACTATGGAAAATTTATATACCACATTTCCGTTTTTCGGAAATTTTTGTTATCCCTATTTTTGGGGTGTTACAAGTTGGTATCAGAGCTTTAGTTTAAGTGAACTAGGTATTGACCTTAGCATACCTAGACTTTAGCTGTAAGTGTTAACAATAGCTTATCCACCTTGGGGTAAAAGTCATAGGTGGGGAGAGTATTAGGATCTACGGAATTACACTAATTAAGAGTTGTGATGATGGTGGCAAGAATCCTTGTGTATAATCTGTTCATAATTTCACTTAGCTAATGCTATTATGAATGTGTTGTTACGTAAGTTTACTTGATTTACTGTTGTTTTGATAATTAATGAATGTATTAGTATGTACCTTGAGTTTGAAATCATGTAGTCTTTTCTCAACCTCATTCTCGTGTATGTATGACAGATAATCATGGTAAATACCCAGAGCCGGTTACCAACCCCACGAGAAGGTAACGTGGAGGACGAATCTACCGCTGACCAACCTCCTTTGGTCCTGACTGCCGTGGGTCCTCTCATACCCACCGTTTTGGTCGGGGGAGTCGAACAGATTCCGCGAGTAAACATTGCCACTACCAACCCAATCATCAAGGAAGTGACCCTCGAAACCCGGAACAGGACAACATGAAGCACGCCATAAACTCGGCAATGGCACAACAACAGGAATTCTTCATGAAACAATTGGAAGACCGTGACGCCAGTCATCGATGACCCGAAATGGTGGTAGAGAATGTCGTGATGGGGTCGGGAGGTGGAGTAAATGCCGTCGGTACTGAGGAGCAAGGGATAGTTCGAGACAAGAAGAGAGAGACGGGGTGCACATATAATACTTTTCTAGTGTGCAAGCCGTCAGAATTTGCAGGTACTACTGATCCGGTCAGTTGCATGTACTGGATCCGTGAGATGGAGATGGCTTTCGAGGCTAGCAAATGAGACGACTCCCAAAGGGTCAAATTTGCCTCTCACTTGCTCAAGGGCAAGGCCCTAACTTGGTGAGTCTCACTCGATCCTCTCTCACTCCCGAAGTGTTGGCCAAACTCTCGTGGCCAACATTTAAGAAGATGATCCTTGACAAGTATTGTAGCGAGAGACCCTTAGACAAGATTGAGCTTGAGTTCTGAAACCTGAAGAAGGGTAGCATGTTTGTTTCTGACTACTCGAAGCAATTTTTAGAGAAGTTAAGTTTGGTGGAGCATCTGGATCCCGATGAGAATATGAATATCAAGGCCTACCAGATGAAGACAAGGTTTAGGCGGACTTTTGTGTAAGCTTGGGGAAGTGCAAGTGGGCGCGCTTTTTGGTGAAAATTTTATTGGGTCTATAGATGACACCATTTTTGTAATCTTATTTCTGTTGTAGAAATTAGATTAGTAGGATGTTGTTGATTCCATTAAATTACAAACTGTAATTAAGCAAGCGTTACACTTTCCCCATTTTGGGAGGCTCTTGCTATGGAAATTTTATATACCACATTTCCGTTTTTCGGAAATTTTTTTATCCCTATTTTTGGGGTGTTACATTATGATATCGAACAAACAAGGATTTTTGAAAACTGGCTTTTGGATTTAGGAGAAGACAAGGTTGGTAGTATGAATGATGGTGAGACAATTATTGATATACTTGATGATCTTCTCATTACCGATTCAACGGATCCTATATATGCATTAATTGAATTTCTCTATCCTTCTATTCTTGTAAATGTTAAGAATTCATCATATTTTCTGGAAAGAGCAATACTTGCACCCAAGCATGAAGTCGTTCAAGAAATACATGATCGTTTGCTATCATTGTTTCCAGGAGACGAAAAGGAGTACCTAAGTTCAGATAGTCTGTGTGAATCAGAGCATCTTCATTAACAGTTTGATGAAACTTTGTACTCACCTGATGTCTTAAATGGTCTTCATTTATTGGGTTTGCCAAACCATAAGATAGTACTAAAAGTAGGTGTTCCAGTTATGTTACTAAGCAATATTGATCAAAAATCTAGGTTATGTAATGGAACTAGACTACGGGTGTTATCTTTGGGAAATCGGGTTATAGAAGCAGAGATCATATCTGGAAGCAATATTGGAAACCGGACATTTATTCCAAGAATGTCTTTGACACTTATAGACAAAAGGATTTCGTTCAAGTTTCAAAGAAGACAATTTCCAATTGTTGTATGTTTTGCCTTGACCATAAATAAAATCCAGGGACAGTCATTATCGAAGGTTGGTTTGTTTCTGAGACAACTGGTCTTCACCCATAGTCAGTTGTATGTTGCTTATCTATAGTAAAAAGTAGGCAAGATTTAAAAATATTAATTATAGATGATGAATGTATAATTAGCAATAGAACAAAGAATGTTGTATATAAAGAAATATTTGGTAATTTATGATACGTGGTTCTTATTTTATTAATATTAAGTATTTGGTAATTTATGATACGTGGTTCTTATTTTATTAATACTTTAACTATGTACTTTTCCATAATTTCAATTACGTTATATAATAATTTTTTTTTAAAATTATGTTATATTACCAACAAATCCAAAGTGTCTGTTAAACGTTTAGAAACGAAATTATGGGTAGCACCGCTATCGACTGAAATTATGATAGGAATCCTGTTGAGTAAGCCTTCCAATTTGACCGTATTGAATCGAACTTTAGAAATTGTATCTGCACCCAAAAATTCAATAATCTCACATTCACCAGTATCAAAAGTACCTTCGTTCAAAACATTTTCATCTTCCGATTGATTCAACATATGATATTCGTTCCCATCCATTTCCTCATCGTCTCCCAACAAAATCACCCGAAAATTTTCCTCTGAACATTTATGACCTGGATCGATCTGTTTCCCATACTTGAAACATAACCCCTTACGCCGACGATCCTCCAATTCAGATATCGACAATGATTTCGTACCCCCCCCCCTCAATTCCGTGCTCCAAAGTTTTGTGTGGTCTCATCTCGTTGAGGACCTACCACAGACGTAATTGATGAAGACCTAGCCAATTCCACCCGGCTTGAAGGTCGTCGGTCCATATTAGTATAAAACTTTGGGACTTAGTCACACTTTGGCCCACTGGACCAGAAGGAGACCTAAACAGATGTTTCTCAGAAAAATGACCATGTCCCTGATAACTATATCTGTCTGATAGCGCCGCATTTTCTGAAGGATGTAACATCTCCTCCACATCCTTAGCTAAATACATCGCATGTAAATGAGTTTGTGGACGATGTAGCCTCACCCATCGATTGACTTCGGGACGAAGCCTAGCGAGAAAGTATCCCAGGGCTTGGGATTCAGGAAGTCGAGGAACCAAAGAGAGAGTAAATGCTCAAAATCGTCAATATAATCATATATGGATTCTACCTATTTAATCGTCGATAGATGCTCACATGGATACTGGATCTCCAATCCACTAAATCTTTGTAAGAGCTCTTGAGTCAATTGCTCCCAACTCAGATCCACGTGAATGTCCTTCACCACCGAAAACTAGTGTTGCCCAGCGAGAAAGTATCCCAGGGCTTGGGATTCAGGAAGTCGAGGAACCAAAGAGAGTAAATACTCAAAATCGTCAATATAATCATGGATGGATTCTACCTATTTAATCGTCGATAGCTGCTCGCAGGGATACAGGATCTCCAATCCACTAAATCTTTGTAAGAGCTCCTGAGTCAATTGCTCCCAACTCAGATCCATGCGAATGTCCTTCACCACCGAAAACCAGTGTTGTACCACTCCTGACATACTTAATTGAGCCAAACGTGTTTGAAGTTCGGGTAACGTTCCATGGATCTCGAAATATAATTCGGCCTTCGCAATCCATCCTCGAGGATCGAAACCGAAGAATTCCGGTAGCTTAATCTTCTTAGCTGCACATAATTGATTTTCTCCCAATCTTCGAGAGTTGAAATTAGCATTAAATGGTGGAATTGGTGGAGTGAATCCAGTAGTCGCATTTGGTTGAGTGGTAGGTCCTGATCCAAAAGTTCCACCCATTTCAGGCCCCTTTCCCTGTTGATTTTTCACCCAGGTCATCATATACGATCGAAATTCCTTTTGTTCTACTTGATCCTCTTCCAGGGTTTTCAGGGCTTCCTTGATCTCCAGAACATCTGAATGCAACTATCTGAATGCAACTGTTGAACCCTTTCTTCATGATTTTCCATACGATATTGCAGACGAGTCTCCATGATATCCGGTAGGTCGGACCAATGTTACGTAATCGGGATGATCACGTAATGTTACGTAAAACAGAGACTTACAATGGAGAAAAGGAGATAGAATCAATCCAACAATGGATCCTAGGGAAGACTTCCCTTCTCTAAGCTAATGCTCAAAGTCTAACATAATACATATTACTTTGCATGGCCCCCACACATGACAAACACTCCTTATTTAATAACCAAAACACAACTAATTTTCTTTATGGGCTTTGGGCCTTCTAGCATACACTTTCCAAACAGTGGGTTGATTATTACTAGTTGGGCTAAGACTAGTTGTTGTTGTATCGGTGATGCTGGAGACAATGAACCTATAGAATGAAAAGAAAATGTTTTAAGGCAAAAATAACAATTCAAGATAAAATTATTGTACAACATTGGAGGCAATGAAGTTGCAGCACAAGAAGATTGAAACAGAGCTAGGTAACATTGATAGTGAGTCTGCTATCACAGTCTTCAGCTAATGTAAATCTTCCATTTACCTTGTATTCATGACTATCATCGAACTTTTAAGATTGTGATAAAAGATGGGCACAGATTATCAACAGCAGAAATTTTTAAATGGTTTTTCACTTTTTTGGTTTTTAACAGGTATATACTCGATTTCTAACTTTACATTGTCAGATGGAAAGCTTTGTTAATGCCTGGTCAAGAACAAGAGCAAGAAGCAACATAATCGTTCAACCTTCACATAACTCACGTTTTGACCATGATATAATGCATCTTTGCATTATCTTTGTAAATTTCTCGTACACATTTGTGTGTTGAAACTAGATGTTTGTTCTTGTTACAACAAACTTTATAGATTATCAAGGCTTTTGTTGCTTGCTTTGGTTGTCATTTTTGTTGATTTATCACTTTTGAAACAACTGACTTGTCAAGTATGGTGCTGAAATACCCTGCATGTGTGGTTGTTATGACAACAAGCAAATGGTGCTAATAATTGGAATTTTGATTCAAATGGTGGTGCTGTTGGTGGTCTTATGTTTTTCATGCTAGTATTTTGACATGTTCAAGCTTTTTGTTTCTTTGCAATTCTGCTTTTTGATAAGCAAAGAATTGATGCGGGGATGGTAAAATGAAGTTGTTTCTTGGAAATAGTTTGTATACTGCTGCACAAAATTATGGTGTCGAGGACTTTAATTCCTCTATGCTTATATTGCAACTGGAAATTTACAAAAAATTAGGTTTATTGATCCCAAAGTTGTTCTGATGACTCAAACCATGTGATGATGGTTACTTGATGATGTTTGGGATGAAGAACTTTTTGAACTGGGCCTGGATGGAAGTCTTGTGCTATCTGAGGATTTGTTTGTTGTTGGAAAGCTTTATGATGGTGTGATTTTTAGTATCAAGTATCAAGGCAACATATTTGTAATCAATTGATTGCAGGGATCTATTTCGTTGAGGTTGACAAACTTCAAAGGCAACAACTGTTATTTTAAAATTGCTTTTCAACTTGTACACTAGTATTAACCACTTATATACTTCAATTTAATTTAAAAAAATATATTACAAAATGACTAAAATATCTTTCACGTGACTAGCACTTGAGTGTACTTAATGGATGTCATTATGAGACATTAGTGACACGAATCAGTGAAAACAAATTGAATAAATAAAGACGATTAGTATAATTTCTAAATTAATATGGCAATAGTCAGAATTATAAAAGACTATTAATTTGGATGATTTTTTTATAACTTACTCTTAAATTTGTATCACATAAAAAAATAAGAAAAATTCAACCCATTTGTTTGCAATTATGTTGGATGACCTAAAACTCATATACTATGTCACTTTTGTTGAAATGAATACTCACCACAAAGATTTAGTGATCAGTTCACTTAATTATGAGAAAAGAAAAAGGGGCTCTTATATAGAGCAAATACAGAAGCAAAATAACAGAAAAGATTCTAAATCAAAAAGATTCCTAAGAACTTGGTCAACTAAGGACTAAGTATGGAAAACAGAAAAAACGGCTAAAAGACTAAGGGCGCGTTTGGTTTGCGGGATTGGAATAGATTTGGATTCAAATCCATTCTAATCCTGCGTTTGGTTTGCAGGAAAGAATTTCGTTGACTGGATTTCAAATCCGTTGACCATTTTAAAATCCCTCATATGATGGATTTGAAAATCCTTGGCATTGGGCTTGGATTTGAAATCCAAATCCGATGGATTCTAAAGTGTGATTCATACTTCAAATTGTATCAATCCAAATTCAACGTTTACCAATAAAAATAAATTCTTTATAAAACAAACAAATAATAAAAAAAAAAAACTCAATTCAAATCCTACAAACCAAGGAATGGATTTGAAAATCCATTCCAAATCCTACAAACCAAACACATGAAGGGATTTCAAATCCCCCCAAATCCAAATCCCTCCCTGAAATCCAATCCATTCCACTCCAATCCCGCAAACCAAACGGGACCTAAGTCTTTATTCGAATTTTTCTCATCAAATCCTTCCCCAAACTGAGACTGCTAGAAGTAGCCCAGTTTGTACCTTCATGATCTTGAACTCCAAGTATCTTCCGCACTTTCAAAAAAGTATCCAGCTTCAGAAGCTTTGTCATGATATCGACAACTTGATCGTGAGTTCTACAATGGACAAGTTCAATCTCACCATCATTTACCAGTTCACACGAGAAGTGAAACCTTACTTTGATGTGCTTCGTTCTCCCATGAAACATCGGGTTCTTTGAAAGTTGAATGGAAGAGTTGTTGTCACAGGAAATGGTTATCGTTCTCTATTGAGGCTGATTGAGACTTTCCAATATCCTTTTCATCCAAATGCTTTGACAGGCACATGCTAAGGTAGCTACGTACTCCGCTTCTGTGGTTGATAGAGTTACCACCAGTTGTTTCTTTCTTGGAACTCCAAGCGACAGCTGCATTGCTCATTAAGAACACGTAGCCAAATGTGCTTCTCCCACCGTCAATGTCTCTTGCAAAGTCACTATCAGTGTACGCTTTCAGTTCATCACTTTCACTTCTTGTATAAAGCAATCCAAGTTCCAACGAGCCTTTAATGTAATGTAACACTCTCTTCACTGCCATTAAGTGAGGTTCTCTCGGACATGCCACAAATTTGCTCAGAAAACATACTGCAAACATCACATCAGGCCTTATAACAGTTAAATACATTAAGCTACCTACCAACTGTTTAAACTGGGATGAGTCCACCATTTATCCTCCATCTTTCGATAGTTTAGTTCTAGGAACCATTGGACTATTCACAACATTTCAATTCTCCATTCCAAATCTTGCAATAATTTCGGTAGCATACTTCTTTTGGCATAGAAAGATTCCTCTTTCTGATGTATCTCAACTCCTAAGAAGTATTGCATTCTTCCCAAGCCTGTCATATCAAATTCTTGTTTCATGGACGCCTTGAATTTTTCACACAAACCATAATTGTTACTTGTAAAGATCAAGTCGTCCATATACAGGCTTATAATCAAGAAACTTCCTCCATCTTCATTCTTAATGAACAATGTGTGCTCATGCTTACATTTAATAAATCCTTCTTTTGCAAAGTACTCCTCAATCTTGTTGTACCACGCTCTTGGCGCTTGCTTCAAACCGTATAATTCTTTCTTAAGTACATATACTTTGTTCTCTTGCCCCTTTTGAACATATCCCTCCGGTTGCTCCACATACACTGTTTCTTTTAAAACTCCATGAAGAAACACACTATTTACATCAAGTTGAAACACTTTCCGACCCTTTTGTGCAGCCAAGGAAAATATCGTTCTGATTATGTCCCATCTAGCTACTGGTGCAAACACCTCACCATAATCGATGCCATACCTTTGTGTGTACCCGTTTGCGACCAATCTTGCCTTGTATTTATCAACTTCACCCTTCTCGTTCAACTTGGTCTTATAGACCCACTTCACGCCTATCTTTTTCTTTCCAGGTGGTAAGTTGACTAACTCCCAAGTGTCATTTCTTTATATGGCTTCTATTTCCTTGTCCATCGCTTTTCTCCACTTTTCTTCTTTTACCGCTTCATAGTAGTTTACTGGATCTTTGTGAGATATGAACAATGCAAGAAATTATTCTTCTTCAGAGAGTTCCTCTCTGCTCACATAATCTTGCAGGTACCTGGGTGGCTCCCTTCTTCTTCCACTTCGATTTAAAGGCTCCTCATTGGGACCAGAAGGTCCCTCTTCGATTACACGTTGAGGAGTCGTGTTGCTTTCTTGACTGTCATCGACTTCTTGAACACTATTGTAACTAATGTTGATGTCTCTGCCTTCTTCATCTTCTGTTTGTATTGGACTATCTGTCTTTTCTTCATCTGAATTCCTTCCCCAATTCCAACCTTGGCCTTCATCGAATACTACATCCCTGCTGATAATTAACTTTTTTAGCATTGGATCGTACATCTTGTAGGCTTTTGATTCTTGACTAATGCCAAGAAATACACATTTTTGGCTCTTGTCGTCCAACTTTACTCTTCTTTTATCCGGAACATTTACATATCTAATAGATCCGAACACCTTAAAGTGCTCAACATTTAGCTTGTCGCCATTCCAACACTCATATGGAGTTTTATCTTTTAAGGCTGAAGTAGGACTCCTGTTTAAAATGTGTACCGCCTAACGAGCTGCTTCACCCCAAAACATTTTCGGCAACTGTTTCTCACTTAGCAGGCACCTAACCATATCCAATATCGTTCTATTTTTACGCTCTGCAACCCCATTTTGCTGGGGCATGTAAGCAGCAGTGAGTTGTCTCTTTATGCCATTCATAGCACAAAAATGACCAAACTCCTTGGAATTGAACTCGCCTCCTTTGTCACTTCTCAAACAACGTATATTGCACCTTGTTTCCTTTTCGACCAATTTTTTAAAGCCTTTGAATGCATCAAATGTCCATGCTTCAAACAAGAAATATATCCATACTTTACTGCTGAAGTCATCTATAAAGGTTAGTAAGTACCTTTTGTCACTTGCGGTGCTTGGAGAGATGGGTCCACACAAATCTGTATGCACGAGCTGAAGCCTCTTCGTTGCTCTCCATTTGGCGTGCTTTGGAAGCGATTCACAATGTTGTTTTCCTTTATTGCATGTCTCACACACAATGTTGGTGTCTTTGATTTGAGGAAGCCCCTTAACCATTTGCTTCTTAAACAAGACTTGCAGACTTTTATGGTTTAGATGCCCATACCTTTGATGCCATAGACTTGTCACGTCTTAAATTGTAGTTTGTAGACAAGATGGGTAAGCTAATGTATTAGCAAACACCAGAAACATCCTGTTAGTAGACATTTCTGACAACAGGACCAAGCCTCTTTCTTAATGAAATATCTTGCATCTTCCATTCTCAATAAATACGGACAACTTTTTCACTTGTAGCTGTCCCATGCTCAAAAACTTTGTGGTGAGATCCGACACATAATACACATTGCAAACAATGAGTGTTCTTCCCTCGATGACTAGCTTGATGGTTCCTACTCCTCTTACTTGCATCCTTGCATCGTTTCCTAGTTTCACGGAATGCATAAACTGCTCATCTAGTTCAGTGAACCAATTTTTGTTTCCAGTCATATGATTGGAGCAACCAGAATCTAAAAACCATACTCCGTCTCTTTGGGCTCCTTCTTGTTCAATATACTCCATGAGTAGAACTTCATCCTCTTCATCTACTTCAACATAATTGCGTTTTTCTCCCAACTAGGGCATTCATATTGGAAGTGTCCTAGTCTGTGACACTTGTAGCATTCGATTGGTAACCTGTTATAGCTATTATAGCTTCTGCCTTTGCCTCGTCCACCTCTAAAATTGCCCCTGAAAGTATCTCTTCCTCTTCCTCCCGTTCTTCTTTCTTCACTGATCACTTTGAGCATTTGTTCCTCCTCTATGTTATTCTTCATCCTTTGTTCATGCACCAGCAGACTACTTTGTAGTTCATCTAACGTAAGTGTGTTTAGATTATTGGACTCCTCAATGGAACATACCACGTAATTAAATTTCACCGTCATGGATCTCTGTAATCACAGTCTCTCCAATGGTTTCACCACATGCTTTCATCTTCTTAGCTATGGATAGTGTTCTTGCAAAATAACTGTTCACCGATTCACCTTCTTTCATATTGAGAATTTCAAACTCCTTTCGTAGAGCTTGGAGTTGAGCTCTCTTTACTCTAGTTGAACCTTGAAACTTTTGCCTCATGCTGTCCCAAATTTCTTTGCTGGTATCAGTGTTGAGAATGGTATCAAGAACATCTCTGTCAATCGATTGGTAGAGATAGTTCTTAAGTTTCATATCTCTCATTTTTTGCTCATTAATCTCCTTTTGTTGTGCCTCTGTTCGAACACGTATTGCTTGTACTGTATCTCATTTTCAATTAGATCCCAATATTCCTTCGACCTGATGAAATTCTCCATCAGTTTCTCCAAGTGATCATAATGCCCCTCAAACTTGGGTATGCCAGGAACCACAAACCCTTTTGCACTACTACTCTCTGTCATTTATCTTCCTTTCTTTTACCTCTGTTTTTTTTATCTCCCTTCCTTTGTTTTTCTCTCGGCCCTTGATGGAGCTCTAATACCATATGTTGAAATGAATACTCACCACAGAGATTTAGTGATCAATTCACTTTATTATGAGAAAAGAAAAAGGGCTTTTATATAGAGTAAATATATAAGCAAAATAACAGAAAAGATTCTAAATCAAAAAGATTCCTAAAAACTTGGTCAACTAAGGACCAAGTATTGAAAATAGAAAAAACGGCTAAAAGACTAAGGGTCTGTTTACTAACCTCTTACTGCCTCTTATTCGGTAAGAGAATCTTATCCAAGTAAGAGGTAACATGTTTACCAAAATATAAACCACCTCTGACTGAGACTTTGTGTTGACCCCACATCTTACTGGAATAAGAGACAGAAGACATGCTTACCACAATAAGCGATTGATTTTTCCGTATATACGCCTCCTTCAATATGGGGTTCTCCTTTCTAAAACCTACCCTTCAACTTGTGTTTTCTTCTTTGTTGTACTGTCTTTGTTCTTGAGCATCGAAGGAAACTTTGAAAAATGCATAAAACCGAGGGTTCTACAGCCTAAGAAGCACGAGAAGATGGAGATCACTTGGAAGACGATGGAGAACGGCGTTCAGAAAGTTTTACCTTAATTCTCTATGCTTGGCGAAAACGAAGGTGGTGATGAAATCAAATACGTTCAAGGACCGTGTAACCTACGAAATCCAACATCCATTGGCGACAAAGTCGTGCCGATGTAAGGAGAGACGATAATGAAATAGGTATAAAAGAATATCACTGTTTATTAAACAGAGTTGCAGAAAAGATATTAAACAGAGTTGCAGAAAAGATGGAGATGAAATTATTCCAAAATTACAAAGTTGAAATGACTCCTCTTGCAGAGAGCCAGGCTATAATACGTAGGGAATTATTAACATGGGTCCACATGAAGAAAAAGGGATTTTATTGTTTAAAAATAGTTGAATTCTTGAAAATAAATTATTGGAAGTAAAAAAAAATAAAAAAATCTAAAAATATATGTAATATATTTATCAAATAAATTTTTAATCACTATTTCCTTTTAGGGGTGTAATCGTCTTTTTATTTAATCAGTGTTTAACATAAATTATTTGGTAAAAAACTTTTTTAAGTTTAACACTTATTCCAATCAGACCTTTGACACTAGTCAGATCTCTTATCACGGTCAACACTTATCCAAATTTTTTGGTAAACAACCCCTAAGTCTTTATTCGAATTTTTCTCATCACCTTTAATCAAAAACCTAGTTCGCCCTTTCAATTTTCCTCCACATGTGAATTTTGAATAGGAAAGTAAAGTGGTTGTTTTTATTTCACCTCAATCAGTTTTTGCATACTTGCAGCTGTTTTCATTTCCTGAGTTCAAAGAGCATCCACAAAGAATGGTCCAAAGGCCCGGAAGATGATTAGACTATCTCCAAGACCCCAACCTAACTATTAAAAAACATATTGAACATAGTGAGTCGATTGAACACTAAAAAAATCAACTCGATCGAATTACACGCTAAAAGACATCTTTAAATTTATAATAATAATAATAATAAAATAACATATTTATTTATCCTTATGATATTTTATCAAAACATAATAATTATAAAGTGTAATTAGTTTTATAATCAATAAATAATTACCATTCGACTTTTACAATAATGTATTTGAAGAAAAATATAATGAAAAATAAAATGAGAATTTTTTTAATTAATAACTAAATACAATTAATAATTTAAGAACATAAAATAACTAAGTAATAAACTAAATACAAAATATTAATCTATATATACGTATATATAATTATATAGAATCAATTGGATATTAATATTTTAGATATGGAGGTCTAAGTTTGATGATCTTAGGGCATATCTATCCCACCACGAAAAACACCGTAATCACTAAAATAAAGGTGTTTTTTCTTCCAACCTACTACTAAAATACCAACAAAAATGGAGTTCACCAACACTAGCTTCTATATTTTTGACGGTTAAAAATGTTGGCTTCTATTTTTAAAATATTAATATTATAATGATTTTTTATAGTTTTATATATTTATTTATATATGTATACATTGATTAATAGCTTCTATATTTTTGTGTTTTAAATTGTAAATAATATTTAAAATAATTTACCTTTTTAGTTAAAAATGAAAACTAGTAAAAACGAATACGAAAACCTGAATAAATTTATATAACTTTGCTCGACAAAACTTAAATATACATAAATAAAACATCTGTATAATTATAAAACGTTTAACAAAATATAATTTCATTAGCAAAACTTCTAGCTAAAAGAACAGAATATTGGTTATTTTTTTGTGCCAATATAATAAAATGCATTCATTTGTGAATTCCAATTATAATTATTAATTATATGTCACTAACTTTTATAACTTTTATGTTTCTATAAAACAGTATAATAATAAATATATATTACTATAATATTAAAAATGTTTTATAACGTTTTTTTATTGTGTGGTTGGAGTTTAGTTTTTTTGGTGTTCAATGGATCCACCATTTTTAATGTTTTATTTTTAGTGTCGAATACAATAATAAAGAGGGCAGTCTTTTGTGTTTTTTTGAAAATTAATCATCTTTGTGGTTTAAATCTTCTTGGGTTTGTGTTATTTGGTATTTCTATATATACTGATTTTGGTACCCAGGAGTAATTAGCATCGACTCTGGTTGAGTTTTTGATCTGGAAAAGTCGATTAATTCAAGGTACCCGGACAACCTTGATTCCCGAGTGTTCTTCAGTCCCGGTAAGTGCTTATCTCAATTCCCCACAAATCAGATCAAGAGTTATCCGGGTTACTCATTTACCCGAATCACTCTTCTATTCGGACAAATCTCATCCGGACAGGCTAACCCGGACAAGCATATCCGGGAACACCAAAACCCGGACAAGCCATATCTGAGACTTCTCTTCATCTGTTATTTTCCTTTTTTTTTACTTAAGGTCATTTCCTGTTAGGTTTCCTTGCGTCAAGTTTCCACTCATAATTCATTCCATCAAGTACTTATCGTCACTATCTTTGGATAATCTTTGAACTGTCTCACTATCACACAAGGACTTTCAAAATGAATACACACGATGCATTGGCAATAGGGACTGAGTCCAAACCTCCAGTCCTTTTATAGAGGTGAATACCAGCAATAGATGATTTTTGGATTTTATCGAATCCAAAGACAAATACCTAGACATCAAAGCTTCATTAGAAGAAGGACCAACAAAGTTCACCATGACAGTCCCAACTCAAGAGGAAACAAATCAACCAAAACGAATTATCCCTAAGACGCTTGACAACATGGATGAAAATGAAAAGAATAGGGTCAAAGGAGATTAACTTGCTAAAACCTACTTAATCCTCAGTCTGCCTAATGACATCTACACCATAATATATTGCTACAAAGACACTACCAAGGCTATGTAGGAGAAAATTGAAAAAATGATGATGGGTAGTAAGGCGGGTAATCAGCTAAAGATAACGAACTATATCACTCGTTATGACGGTTTTAAGGCAAGACAAGGGGAGTCTCTCACAGAGACCTATGAGCAGTTCTGCATGCTCTTGAATGATCTGCTCAAGAATAAGATCAAGAAGACCTACACGGAGAACAACATCAAGTTCATGAACAATCTTCATCCCGAATGGAATAGGTTTGCCTCACACATCCGACACAATCACATTCTGGAGAATGTTCCTCTTCACGAGGTGTACGAGATATTAAAGAAAGATGAAGAAGAGGTCATGGAATTAATGGAAGAAAAGAAGCAAACCGAGAAGCCTGCAACTGACCCACTTGCACTAGTCTTTGACAAAAGAGAAATTCATTCCAGTCGTACCTCAAGGAGAGAGCAAGAGAAGAGTGAGTCAGAGGATGAAAAAGATAATGAAAGCGAGTCTGACACAAAGCTTCAAAGTTTTTTCCTAGCAGAGAATGCAGTAATAATTAGTATGTTTGTCTATAAAAATTGCTATGAATTGTTTTTTGGGGAAGGGTGTCCTAGGATATGCCTAGACTAATCCCTTGGAAAATTATTACTGTAAGACATCAACCCTGATTAAACCTCAGTGGCCACAATTGTTGTGTACGCCTGGATTCGAACCCTGGGCAGATGGGATATTCCACCACATCTCCCGGGGCCTTAACCAGTACGCCACAACCCTTGTGGTTAATGAATTTCTTACGTTAGTGTAATGTATTTGATCATATCAGCCAAGTCTATATTTATGAATCACTTTGATTTTTTTCTTTAGAAGAGTATAGATTTGAATTATTCGCATAAGTACTTTTCACTATTTTATGAAAATAAATCTCATGTGTGTAGGTCTTTTTATAGATCAATCAGTTGTGTTACATTACATATTACCTTGTGATAGTTATTTGTATGCGTATATTAGAACATGTGATCTGATCTGACAAATATTTTTCTTTCTATCATGGAAACCACCGTCATATTAAAAGGGAAGAATCTTTAGTTATGTACATATGAGATGTCATATTTAACTAATCAGTGAAGGAACAACCAAACTATATAGTATTTATATGAGATATTAATACCACATATCCTTTTGAATACCTTTATGCTTTTTGGCCCCCTCCTGTTAAAATTCTAATTATTTTCATGTTTCTGATTGAAAGCGTTCAGTCCAGACAGAAATTATATTTGCTATGAAAGTTTTCCTACTAATCATATATCTTAGTTTACAATGCACATGTGTGTGTGTATATATATATATATATACTAGTTGTGTACCCGTGCGATGCAACGGGATGCAATCAAGTACAATTTATATGAAAGTTAGAATCAAAATGGAAAATGAATGCATTGTTCCAAATTGTTGTAAATGGAAGTGGAAAGAAATATTTAGTAATTACATTCCAGAAATGAGTATATTATCTTCTGCACCTTCTAAGTTCCATATCACTTCCAAGAACCAAGCACCTGTAGTGCATAATAAAGAAGAATATGCATTTCATAACAGGGACTTTCTATATGAAAAGCTTACTGCATAAAGAAGAATATGCATCCCAATTCAAAGATCATCTTAAATTTTTAACGTAAACTGAGAATAAAAAATTAATAGAAATGCTTGTTAAAATATTGGGTACAATTAGACTTAAAACAATAAACTATTTAAGAACATTTGAGTGTTTTCTATTCCACTGTTGTTGGCATCTGACTGGGTCAAAGTCATTGCAAAAGGTGTGGATTTCTTGACTCTCTTTCTGGTTTTGATCAGACCCTAAAACACAACTATCATTCTGATTTCTAAAGACAACAAGTCCCATCTTAGCATAAACCTCAAACAACAGGAATATAACCATAACTAAACTAAAACCCAACACAAGCAGTTTATCAGGAATATACAATCAAATTAGAACTCAAAAAATATCCTTACCAGAAGTAAGCCTGTTTTCCTTTGATGTTTCTGCTCATTCCAGCATTGCATAATTTCACCAATCATTACCTATTATCTTAGTGGATTGGTGTTGAAAAAATCTACATCTCATAACACTAGGATAAGAAACATGAAATTTAGTTGCCAAGGTGATGATTTCAATATAAAGACATGACATGGTGCTAGCTTGTAGATAGATGTTTAATCAACTATTTTCATTAAATTGCCAAACTTTGTTAAGTCCTGATACTAATTTCAAATATGTGAGTATTGTTTTACCCTCTTGCTCACCTGATGAGTGTTGACTACTTTCATCGTCAAGATAAAGATCTGCAGATCTAAGGATAGTCAACAAGGATGATTGTTTGTTGCTTATTCCCTTACCTTTTGATGGAGCTTGCTCTCGAAACATCTTCTCTTGTAATCATTATGGCTGATATTGCTTTCATCTTTGGACTTTGTGTTCATCTTGTTCTCATCATGAATCCCTACCAGATGTTAGTTAGGCCTCATCAAAATCAACCCCAAAACACAAAAAATAAAGAAATATACTATAATTTTACAACAACAAAAAAGACGAAAATCTTGAAGGTGGCAAACCTGGATGTTATGTTCTTTGAGGGAAGTTCATCTCTCTCTCCTTGTAATATCTCCTATAACAAATTGAAAGAAAACAAAAAACTTAACATTGTGACATTTATTTATACACATAAAACAAATTGGAAGATTAGATATGAAAAAGATTACTTGAATCGTAGTTGCCTCTTAGGCTTTCTTTGAGCAGGTCGTGTATTCTCATATTCTTTCTTGGGGTATTTGGGGAAGGCTGATATAGGAAACAATATGTGGTCCATTTCTTCCCACATCATACCAATCTAACCCTCAAAATGAAATATTCAATAGGCCAAATTGAAAAGCACCAGGTCTTGGATTACAACTTTAATCAAGTGGCTGAATCCTACGATTTGATCTGCGTGGCTCAGTTTCTGAAGTTGACTTCTCTTTCACTTCTACTTTAGTAGCCTTGCTGCCACCTGCTGCAACTTTTGCTTTATTCAAATGCTGAGATATTGCCTTCGACGTTAAAATCCCTTTTGGGGCATCCGTTGGAAGATCCAATGCAGAAGGGTCTTCTATAACATCCTTGGTTTTAGGAGATACGTTTTCATCAACACCAACAAAATCCTTGACGGTTTTATTGCTCATGACAGCATCACGTGACGTGGGTTTAGAGGATTTGGATTTGTCCTTCTGAGCTAATGTTCTGACCAAAGGGATTGGTGGTTTTCTTTTCTTCAACACTTTGGATTTGATTTCAGCAACTTGCTTTTCCTTTGCATCATTCTTAGAGTTTTTTCTTGATCCACTGGTCCTGGTGCTTTGATTGAATCATTTGGTGGATTAGTCTTATTGCTTCCTTCGGCAACATAATGTTTGTTCACATCCATAAATTTCTGTTTCTTTCCCGGCTTTGGAACGCCAAAGACCACTCTTGATCCTTCCTTCTGTAGGCCGCTCCTCATCGGTCTACGAGTGTTTTCAACCTTGTTCTCATCCTTAGAGCTTTTACCTACATCAAATGAACTTCCTTGACCAGATAACGGAAGTATCCTTGATTGTTGAGGTTTCTCTGACTCAATAAGATCAACACTATTCAATGACTTATCCTTCTCTTGACCTTCCACAACAGGTTTATCAACCTTCAGTCGCTTTTCCTTTGGTGTATCACCCTGTAACCATATATTCATTAAAATGAGAAACCACATATTAATCAACAATTATAAAGTACTCCCTCGGTCCCAAAAATAAGGGTCCATGTTTCTTCACTTCGACTCAAAATAAGTGTCCACTTTCAAAAATACGTTCCTACTTTCGAATTCAATCCTTAAGTATGAGATGGAGAAATTCATTACTCCCAATATTATTAAGAGTAAAATTGTCATTTAGTTAAATAAAAGTGTAATAATTACACATTTTAAAAACGTCTGCCTTTTTCATTGTGTAACTTATTTCGGGACAGAGGAAGTATAAAGTAATACACAGATTAACCTATACCTCAGAAGAATGGCATCCTTTTGAACCAAGCCACTCGATCCACTTGCCATCCTTCCAGATAAGAGCTGGCCTAACATGCCATGACTTAACTATCGATGTCTCTACTTGAGCTGCAAGAAAAAGGGGGGGGGGGTATACAATCAGACCATAAGCCAAAATTCAGCATATTTTATTTGTGAAAATTGAAGGCAAATGCAAATAACCATACATACCAGAAAAGTGAACATTTAGAGATGTTACATCCATCTTATTTGTCTCCAAGATAAATGTTTCACGCCAGCTAGACAAAGGTATTAACACAACATTTAGAAGGGTATCTTTTTTTTGCAAAACATTCATGTATACCAAAGTTGAGTCCGATAAATCCAAATTTCAGGACTATAAAAGTAATATTCAGCAAGATATAATTCTAAATTAACATAATAGTCCACCCCACCCGACATAAAAAAACCTTTTTACTAAACACACATCTGCAAGAATGTTAAGTCTAATTTTGTAGTAATCATTGTATATATTTTATAGCTTTTACTGCTTTCAGTAGTGTAATCTGTTTTGTAAAGGCTTGGGGTATTTAAGTCCCCTTATAGCCTTTGTGTTATAACTTTGGACACGCACATTTCAATACATTTAAAAGTTTGTGCTTCATTACTTTCTCTCTCTAAGAATCAGTGATCTTGGAACTCACAATTGGTATCAGAGCAATCTGAATCTTGAGAGGATTGAGAGAGTGTTTTTTTTTTAAATCTGAATTTGTGATTGAAATCGAAAATTTGATCGATTTTCTTGAATTTTTCTAGAAAATCTCGTTTTCTTGATTTCTCATAAAATTTGGATCTGTTTGTGATCGATTTTGTGCGAATTTGGTTTGTTTAGTTTCGTTTTTAATAGTCGATCATATTTGATTCACATGTTTTTGCATAAAAACCTTGTTTTGATCATCGATTTTGAAGTTTAAAAGTTTTTTGAAAAAAAAAAAACGAGTTTGGTTACTGTTCTATCATCGAAATCTCGTTTTTGTGGTTTTTAATTGAAATTTTTGGTTGAATTGAGTTGAAAAAGTGTTTTCGATCGTATTTGTAAAAAGGAAATTGCATCAATGCGAACCCTAGGTTTTTGTAAGGATGATAGACCCGCAAAGTCTACTTTGCGCGTCTAGTTAGAACCGCAAAGTGAACTTTGCGTGTCTAACTAGAACCGAAAAGTGAACTTTGCGTGTCTAGTTAGAACCGCAAAGTAAACTTCGCGTGTCTAACTAGAAACGCAAAGTGAACTTTGCGAGTCTAGTTAGAAAAGCAAAGTGTACTTTGCGCGTCTATCTAGAAACGCAAAGTCTACTTTGCGTTTCTATCTTGTGAATCTTTTTGTTCTTTCCATGTATAGTTTACGTATCAACTAGGACACGCAAAGTGTACTTTGCGTCTCCTCTTTGACACGCAAACTTTATTTTGTGTGTTTGTTTCTCGTTTTAGATTTGGTATCATGTTAGAAACGCAAAGTGAACTTTGCGAGTCTTGTTAGAAACGCAAAGTGTACTTTGCGCGTCTAACTAGAAACGCAAAGTGAACTTTGCGAGTCTAGTTAGAAACGCAAAGTGTACTTTGCGCGTCTAACTAGAAACGCAAAGTCTACTTTGCGATTCTAACTTGATACGCAAACCTTCTTTTTAGTGTTTTTGTACGTCTTCTTTTGATTTTCTAAATATAGTTTTCGGACGATGTTAGACCCGCAAAGTCTACTTTGCGTGTCTATCTAGAAACGCAAAGTGAACTTTGCGAGTCTAGTTAGAAACGCAAAGTGTACTTTGCGCGTCTAACAAGAAACGCAAAGTTTACTTTGCACTTCTAACTTGACCCGCAAACCATACTTGAATTTTTTTTTTTCTTTTCTCTCTTTTTCTAGTTCTTTTTATTTTGTTTTCCAGGTCTCTTATGGCTTCCAAAACTAATACTGATCCCCTGATTCAAGATGAGAATGCCATTCTCGACGATCCATCTGATCGAGCCTCTCATGATACTCCAATGCCGTCACATCCTTCTGTAGGGGTCGATCTTTCTGCTTCTAGACGTACACCAAATGATGTGTTCCCAACCATCATGTACATGCCATACAAGCCAAACAACTATCACGTGGACTTTGACAGAATCAAGATTCATCCCGTGATACGAGCAATTCTCAAAGGACATCCACTTGCCCCTGCTCTTTCATACTGTGCAGATGTTCCTGAAGTGTATCTACAACAAGCTTGGAATACTATAACAAAGAATGAACTGTCTCATCCGCATCGCTTTGAACTTCAAGTAGATCAGTTTGAATCTTTCCTTTCCTACAAACGACTGAGATTGATACTGGAGCTTCCTGAACCGAACTCCAGACTAGGCAGAAATACATATGACACTTTTCCATCTGAAGAGGAAGTCTATGAAGGGATTCGGAATCTTGGATATGTGGGTACTTTGAACAAACCTACAGATTTTGACAAGTCCAATCTACCTCCAGTTTGGTACGCACTGTTCTCTGTTCTCATCAGGTGCCTGACATCGAAGCATTCTGGCACTGACAGTGCAAGTCTACTGTATCTCCGATTGTTCCATGCAGTCGTCTATGACTTGCATGTCGACTATACGTTTATCTTTTGGACAGAACTCTCGGAGGTGGTACATGACAAGTCCACCAACAGGAAACGAAAATTTATTCCGTTTGAAAGATTTATGAAGCTTATTGTTCGAAGCATGCTCCGTAGCAATCCCTCTATTCCTCGCAGGTTGTCATGGCCTCAGGTTCCAGACTCGGAAATGTCTTACATTCAGAAGCAGAAGAAGACTTTCAACTATTCTATGACTATTCCATATTCTCTGATTGCCAACTACGCTGATGTTGCAAATGAGGATGTCATAGAATACTGTATGAAGAATGAGTTCATGGAAGTTGTACAAGAAGAGCCCTCTCATGATAATCAAGCTGCTGAACAAGATGTTGAAATTGAATCAACTATTCCTGAACAAGAGCATGAAGTTGAACAAGAGGATGAAGATGATCAAGAAGTTGCGGTTATTGTTGAAACAGAAATAGTTCAGGAGGATGCTGCTTCTCAACAGATTGAGAATGTTATTGCTGATATTGGTACTGTAGCTTCTGATGCTATTGTTTTTGATTTTGAAGATGTAGATGATACTGTTGTTGATGATATTCTTACTAGTGATAAAGATGAGGATGACAGTGATTCTGATGATGATGATAGTGATCATGCTGATCGATCGCGTATTCAGGTATATGAAAGGAAGTCCAAGACACCAGAAGTGGTTGTCTCAACAGAAGTTATCTCTGATGATGATTTTGTTCCAGTTAATCCTTCAGTTGCACATCTTCAAGTAGATGAATTGGATACAGCTTTTGATCAAGCCACAACATCAGTTCAAAGTCAAGCTCCAACAACTACACTTGCAGTTATTCAGTCTACTCCATCAGCTGTAGAGCTTACTTCTGATCAAGCTCGGGTTTCCACTGACAAATTTTCTACTTTGAATGATGTAATTCGGCAGTTATCGGAGAAAATGGATGCTGAAAAGGAAGCACAGATTCTGAAATTAAAAGCTTTTTTCAAAGGAAAGATGCGTGAGATTGATACTTCAGTGATTCCTACAGAGATTTCGTTCAGACGCCCATCAGGGGTTGTTCTTAGAGAGTCGTCTTCTGCTGTTCAATCTTCTGCTCCAGCGATCATGTCTATTCCTATACCTCCGTTGTTTACACAGTCAACTGGTGTTTCTTCATCTACCCGTATTCCTGTGTCTTCTTCTAACACTCCAGTATCAGATCTTCCTATTTCATAGTTAACAGATCTACTCTATGCTCGACTTCTTTCTATGTCGCCACCAGAACATCAGGATCAAGATCTTCTTTCTCTGCTTCGGAACTTCCAACCTACGCCGCCTCCAGTTCCTTCGTCTGAATCTGACAGGATCAATGCTTTATCTGATGAGTTTCAATCATTCAGATCAGAAGTCCAATCAAGTTTTGCTGATCTCAAAACGTTTATGTCTCAATCCTTCTCTGAGTTATCTTCAAGGCTTGATTCTTATGACCAAAGCTGCAGATCTGAGGTCGGCCCGTCTCTTAAACGTAGACATGACCAAGATGATCCTGATCATCAAGGCCATGAGGGGGAGATGGCAAAGAGACCAAGAGTTGAAGGATCCTCTGAAGCAAGAGAAGATATTCAAGAAGAAGAGACTGGTGATAGATGAAATATTGGAGAATCTGTTGAAGACTGCAATATTCAGGACTTAGTGAATATTATGATTGAGAATGTTGATATGTCTTCTTTGCGTAATGAACTGAACATTTCTGAGAGCAATATTAATGATAATTTGCAAATTGTTGTTTACATGGATCCAGATGTTTCTCCAGGCGTTCATGAAGTTGAAGAATCTGAAGCTGCAAATGACATGAGGCCATTCTTTGCTAACTTCATCGAGATTAATTCTGATGATGATGAAGATGTCAGACTGGAAAAGATATGTCAAGTCAATGAAGAAGATTGTGATGACATTGTAATCATATCAGATACAGAAGATAACTTAGTATTCATGGATGCTAAGGATGAAGAGATAACGGATATGTTGTACAGAGATCTTCCTTCAAAAGATGTCTTTCCTGAAGATTCTACTGTTCCTGAAGAGACTTCTGTTCCTGAAAATTCTACTGTTCCTGAAGCTACTCCTGTTTATTCATCTCTTGTTGCTGCTAATGCTCCGACTACCTCTGCTCCTTCAGGAACATTTGAAGTAGGTCAGTCGTCTAGAGCACAAGCTGTTGATCCTCCTGCTGAACCTGTAATTTCTCCAAATATTCTAGAAGAAGGACCAGCTTTGTCAAGACGGGAGAGACGAAGAAATTTACAACAACGTTATATGGCTTCACGACAAAGATCTGCCTTTCTTGAAGATTCTCAGAGCAATATTTTTGTTTCAAGAAGAAGACCGATCAACATCCATGCCATTCTTGGTGTAGAAAAGGAATCAGATGCCTATAAATATGAATATGTAATGCTTCTCAGATGTCAACGTCGTGGAAGGGATTTGGTTTCTTCTCCTCATCTGATAGTTCGGATTATCAAAGTTGAAGTTCAGAGGTTGGTTAATATCTGGTATCCACTTTTCTAGGTTGAAAGAAGAGACTGCAACCGTTATATCTTCTCAGAGGCTGACTTTAATGATTTATCCATTGACGACGTTGAGTTTTTGTATAATGAATTAAGGAATCAGTACTACAGGTCAAATGATATCTCTCAAGCTTTGTTTGTAATCAAAAGGTTTATAAGGCGCCAGATCAGGTTCTTCAGGGTTTTCGATTTTCAAATGGCAACCGAAAGCTTTCAGCCTGTGGTGAATTTGCTAAGACCTAACCGTAGCCTGCCAGACATTGATTCTTACTCTTTATTCACTATTCTTCAGGATCCACATGGAGTTGTATACAGGAATGCATCATGTCAAAAGTGCTTCCTCAGATTTGAAGAGATAAGTCATTAATCCGATGGAACTTTGAAAGTGATCAGGCTGCAGTTAGATCAAAGATTGAAAGATGCTGTTAGAAGATTTATGGAAATGCGAACAAGCAGGATTCATATAACAAATGATGAGATTCAACTTCTACGGAATGCATTGAATAAAATCAATGAGAGGTTGAATTTCCGTTCTACTCTGCGACGATTAGAAGTGTTAATCGGGTTGAATAGACTACGTCAAAGAGAAGAGCGTCAGTAATTCTACAAATTCGCCTGAATGGTCTATGCTGTTATTGAAGATTGTTTTTGGAGACCACGGCGCCAATGATTACTAAGGGGGAGATTGTTAAGTCTAATTTTGTAGTAATCATTGTATTTATTTTATAGCTTTTACTGCTTTCAGTAGTGTAATCTGTTTTGTAAAGGCTTGGGGTATTTAAGTCCCCTTATAGCCTTTGTGTTGTAACTTTGGAGACGCACATTTCAATACATTTAAAAGTTTGCGCTACATTACTTTCTCTCTCTAAGAATCAGTGATCTTGGAACTCACAAAGAAGATTCGGATGGAAAGAATAATCACACAGTAAGATATCTTTTCAAAACAAACATGTTCTTAGAAACCAAAATCTTAATAAATGAGAAACAAACATGTTTTTCGATTGGAACCGAGAGTGAGTAATCGAAACCTAACCGTATAATAGACGGTCTTCAATCAGCAGTAAACCTGTTCTCTGAAACCAAAATCGAAATAAATGAAAAACAAACTTGTCCTATTCTTTAAAACAAACCTGTTTTACAAAACTAAAATCGAAACTAAAAATTGAAACCAGAATCGAAATAAATGAAAAACAAACCTGTTCTTCGATTGGAACAAGAGCGAGTGAAATCTGAACTAAAAAATCGAACGGAGAAATCTGGACTCAAACCTGCTCTTCGTTTCTTGTTGCTTGATAACTTATTAACTTCCGTTTCAACAGAGAAATCTGGACTCAAAATTGAACGGAGAAATCGATGTGAAAATATAGCAGGTAGAGGATATGTTTTTGGTAGAAGGAAGCGTATGAAGAAACCCAAATAGGTATGGGCTGGAGGTCAGAAAGTATGGGTTGGAGGGTGTATTGCCCTGTTTTTAAATTCTTGCATAAAAAACTTGTACACTATGTTTTATGAAGTGTACTTAAGAGATTTTTGAATTGGATGCATCAAAATGCAGTACATTGTGCATTGTGAATTGTATTTAAGACTTTTTGCTTAAATGTATATTAAGGTAGTATAGATGTAGCAAAATAAGATAACAAACTCTTAATTTCTAGAAATAGAACTCTAACTAAAGTTGAACGAGTCTATTCATTTTTTAATAATTCAACAATGATCTTGTACATACTTTCATTTGGTTAGATGTTATCGTCCTTAAGATTTAATTAGAACAAAAAATGAAATATGATTGTCATTTCGAGTTCTCGGTTTCGATTTCGAGATGCTTAACGCTGCATCGCGTGCGGGTATATAACTAGTTCTTTATAAAAATAATTAAATTACTTTTTTATTAATCTATTATTAGAGTAAAGTTCACTTTTGGTCCTAACGTTTGTCATTTTCAACGGATATCGTCCCTAAACTATCGAAACTCGGATTAGGTCCCTCACGTTTGTCATTTCACTTTGGTTTTGGTCCCTTCCATTAACGGCCGTTAACTTTTTTCGTTAAGTCCAGTTAAATGAGGGGTATTATGGTCATTTTACATATTTTTTTAGTATTCTATTAAAAATTATATTTATATAATATTATACAAGAAAAAAGAAAAAGAAAAAAACCCATTTGCCGCCAACTTCTTCCTCCCCCCCACCCCACCATCTTTAAACCTGAAAAAAACTGACACGACACGCTAAACCGACACGAACTCGATACGAAATAAATGGGGTTGGTTAATACATTTCAACTCGTTTAAGTAAACGGGTTGACACGACACGACACAAAAATTAAACGAGTAAGGTCATGGTCAAAATTTTCAACTCGAAAATGACCCGAATAATCCAAGTTTTATTTTTAATGCTTTGAATTTTGAATGTTTTAGATTTGGTTAGAATTTGTAAGTGTGAACTATAAATTTTGGACTTCTAATCCTTTTATTTGAATTTTGTATTTGTATTTTTTTTTTGTGAATTTTCGATTTTTAATTTTGATGGGAAATTCAGAAATGCACAAGTACAGTTAATGCTGCTAGCAGAACTTGATTACTACTTCTGAAGTTAATGCTGCTGATTCAGGTAAATGATGCTAGTCAAAGATTAATACTGCTAGAATAAATTACTACTGCTAAGCAATTTTAGTACTGCTAGTAGTTAGTACTGCTGAACATTAATACTGCTGAAGACTTAGTGCTGCTTAAGAGATAATCAAGATTCGTGCAGATCAAGTTTGAAGATTATGGAAAGCTTGAAGATAAAGATGGAAGATTATTCTAAAGATCTTTTATTATTTGTAATTATCTTTTATCTTCAGTATAAGTATAGAATAGTTTGTAACCTTAGAATCAATTCTGAATTTTCTGAGTTTTTGTTTTCATAGAGAGAATCAACCTCAAACCTTATAGTCCTAGTTCTAGAGAAGTAGAATTCGTATTGGTGAGCCTGTTCATCAATATTGAGGTTGAGTGTTGAATCTTGTATCTTTACAATCATTCAATAAAGTTTACAAGTTGTTATTCTGATTCAATATTAAAGTGTTATTCCGCAAACTTCTTTAATATTGTTTCTGAGTGTTTATTCTTGTTAAGAATTAAGATCCTGACAAGTGGTATCAGAGCTAGTATTCTCAGAAATCTTATTCATCATGGAAAATACAGTTGAATCAAACAGTACTTTGGTCTCAAAGGTTCCAATGCTCAGATCCAATGAATTTGACATGTGGAAGATTAGAATCAAGCAATACATTCTCCTCACAGATTACTCCATGTGGGACATCATTGAGAATGGCCCATCTGATGCAGGAAAGATTGGTGAAGATGGAAAAAGAACTCCACCAAAAACGGATGCAGAAAGAAAGACAAGGCAGACATAGATGAAAGCCTTAAGCACACTGCTCTTGGCCATTCCCAATAAGTATCAACACCAATTCTGCAATTGCACTGATGCACAGATGCTCTGGAATGCTCTAGAGAAGAGATTCTCTGGTACTAAAAGTACCAAGAGAAATCAAAAGGCAATCTTGAAACAACAGTATGAAAACTTTATGTCAACTAAGAATGAGTCCATGACTCAAACTTTTGACAGGTTTAACAAGCTGATTGGTGAACTAGCTACTATGGGAGTACAGATTGATCAAGATGATGTAAACAGAAAGTTCTTAAGGTTCCTTGGAGATGAATGGACCATGTACACTGTTTCATTCAGACAGAATGAACAATTGGAAGAGAAAGAACTTGATGATCTGTACAATGACCTTAGAGTATTTGAAGCTGAGGTGGAGGCAAAAAAGAAGCCTTCTGGATATATTCATAATGCTGCACTCCTATCAGCATCAATTGATTCTACTGCTAACCCTGAATCAGTTAATGCTGCTAATGGAGCAAATCAAGAAAAAGGCACTGAATCTGTGTTTGAAGCCTTTCTTTCCAGTCATGGAAACTCCTCTTTAATTAATGATGATTTGGAACAACTTCATCCTGATGACCTTGAAGAGATGGATATTAAATGGCAGATGGCCATGATTTCCATGAGGGTGAAGAAGTTCATTAAGAGAACTGGTAGGAACAACTTCTCCCAAAGAAGAGAAGATGGAGCAGGGTTTGATAAATCAAAGGTGGAGTGCTATAAATGCCATCTGAAGGGACACTTTGCTAGGGAATGCAGAAGTGGAGTGTCTCACAACAACAACCACCAACAAGCACAGTCTGGAAACCTCAACCATAACAGAAACTCTGCTCAAGCCCTTGTTTCTCAACAAGGAATGGGGTTTGACTGGAGTGATCAAGCAGAAGAGGCTATCCAAAATCAAGCTCTTATGGCAGAAGTATCTGATCTCCCAACTGAGGTAAGTTCTAATCTCTGTTCTAAAACTTGCATAGACATTGTTAGAAGGTACAGGGATCACAATCAGAAGATGAGTGATGACCTTAAGAGATTAGAAAAAGATATAAAAGACTATGTGAGAATTGTTGAGAGGTTTGAGGAACATATTAAAGGTTTTCAAGCCAATGAACTCCAACACTCATATGATACAAATTACTGGAAGTGGGAGAAGAAGGATCTAGAACTCAAATTGACCAAATCTAAAGAGGAGAGTGAAAAGTTGAGAGAGGAGCTAACCAAGGTTAAGCTTGAGGTGGAAAAGTTTTCCAATGCTTCTAAAGCAATGGACTCTTTACTACAAACTCAGATTCATGACAAATTGAGAAGAGGAATTGGGTACAATGCCACACCACCACCATATAACAACAATTACATTCCTCCTACTTCAGACTTGCTAGAAACCAAAGATAGGAAGGACTTGCCTGAGGGAGCCACTGAGATAGATCCCTTAGATGAGGTAGTTGTTGAGGATAAGACTGAGAAAGAGGTTGGTAAGAGTAAGCAGAACAATGTGTGTGGTGAGATTCCTCTAGAGAATAACATTATCACCAATGAGGATTGTGGAAGGGATTGGATCAAATCAAAGGACATAGAGAAGACAGAGGGAAAGTCTGGTAAGGTCCATTACAAACAGTTGTGAATCCAGTTCCTTGCAAACAGTGTGTATGTAAGAAAACTGAACCCCTAAAACATGATAAAAAGAGGGGAAATCAAAGAAACTGGAATAATCAGTGGGCACAAAAACAAGGGATTGATTTGAGTAAAATCAATAGACCAAAACCTTGTTTTATCTGTGGCAAATGGAATCATCTTGCCAAATACTGTTATTTCAATCCTATGAACCAAAGGATGATTTTTCAAAGATCTATGCAAAAACCCTTTGGTTATAGGAAGATTGAAAGGAACCATGTGGCTAAGAAATCTGTTAAACCTAAAAGCCACATGAAGAAAAAGATTGTTAAAGAAAGTGTCAATATGTGGGTTCCTAAATGCACTAAACCTGTTAGTACTGCTACCCCAAATAGTACTGTTGACAATGATAGTGTTGCTGACATTGTTAGTACTTCTTCAAATGTTAATACTGCTAACTCTGTTAGTACTGCTAACAAGGTTAGTACTGCTAAACCTGTTAGTGCTGCTAACTCTGTTAGTACCTCTCAGGTTAGTACTGCTCCTAGTGTTTCTGCTGCTAGACCAATCATATTGAAAAAGTACTCCAATAAAGAGTGTACTAACTTTAAAAATCTCATCAAAAAGGAATGTAAGTACTTTGATGAGAAAGGGAGACCCAAGACCACTTTGGCTTGGGTCCCCAATCAATACTAATTGTTTAATCTTATGTGCAAGGCAATCATCATCTCAAGGGGAAGAGCATCTGGCATGTTGATAGTGGTTGCTCTAGGCACATGACAGGGAACATGTCATGCCTCAAAATTTTCAAGAAAATTGATGGTGGGCATGTTGCCTTTGGTAATACTCCAGATGGAGGTAAGATAAGTGGTAAGGGGGATGTAACCAAAGGTAAAATGACCTTTGAAGATGTATTCTATGTTGAGCAGTTAAGGTACAACCTGTTAAGTGTATCACAAGTTTGTGACAAACAACATAGTATATTATTTACTGATTCTGAATGTATTATCCTTGCTCATGGATTCAAGGTAGTTGATGAAAATATGATACTACTAAGAACTCCCAGAAAGGATAATGTATATTGCTTAGATATGGAAAGTGTTTCAACTGATTCATCCCTAAACTGTCTTGTTTCAAAAGCTTCTTTGGATGAATCATCACTTTGGCACAGAAGGATGTGTCACATGAACTTTAAAACAATGAATAAACTTGTTAAAAACAACCTTGTAAGAGGTTTACCTTCCAAAGTCTTTTCATGTGATGATCATTGTGTTGCTTGTCTCAAAGGCAAACAACATAAAACTTCTCATAAGTCCCAAGAGTTGAACACAATCTCTAATTCTCTTCAGTTGTTACATATGGATCTGTTTGGTCCTACTAATGTTATGAGTATAGGTAAGAAATCATACTGCCTAGTTATTGTTGATGATTACTCTAGATTTACTTGGGTATATTTTCTAAGGACTAAGGATGAGACAAGTGGATTGATCAAATCCTTTAGTCAAAGAATTGTTGATGGTTTTCTTGTTGGTTACTCATCTCAGAGTAAGGCTTACAGAGTTTTTAATACTTCTTCTAAAATAATTGAGGAAAGTGACAATGTCAAATGCAATGAGAACACACCAAATCCTATTGGGTCTGGTCCTAAGTGGTTATTTGACATTGATTCACTAACTAACTCTTTGGGTTTCAGTAGTGATTATCTTGCAGGTTCAGGAAGTGGAGGATCAGGGGATGATCAAGTACAAGTACAAGACATTATTCCTCAGTCTGTGATCTTTCCCATACCTACAATAGAGCCTGTTGATGTATGTGCAAAGGAAACTATGACTGAACCAATTCAGAGTGAAGAAGAAGGAAGAGATGAGGAGAATCAAGTGCATGAAGAGCCAGAAGCAACTGATGAGATCCCCTCAGCTGACTTAAATGATTTAAATCTAGATGTGGGACTCAATGAAGAACCTAGTCATCAGACTAGAACTCAAAAGAACCATCCTCCAGAGTTGGTCATAGGAGACATTTCTTCTCCTATGATAACAAGGAATCAAAGCAGACTTCAAGAGCTGCAGGATCAGCAACACACAGTACTCTCTTGCTTTCTATCTCAGATTGAGCCTAAGAAGGTTTATGATGCAATGAAAGATTCCAGTTGGATAGAAGCTATGCAAGAAGAGTTACTGCAGTTCAAATTGCAAGAAGTTTGGAACTTGGTGGACCTTCCAAAAGGTCATAGAGCTATTGGCACCAAGTGGATTTTCAGGAATAAAAAGGATGAGAGAGGAATTATGATCAGAAACAAAGCAAGGCTTGTGGAACAAGGGTACACTCAAGAAGAAGGCATTGACTATGAAGAAGTGTTTGCTCTAGTGGCAAGGGTAGAGGCAATTAGGCTATTTCTATCCTATGCCTCATACATGAAGTTCAAGGTATACCAAATGGATGTGAAGAGTGCCTTTCTTTATGGTACAATTGATGAAGAAGTATATGTCTGTCAGCCCCCTGGATTTGAAAATCCATCATATCCAGACAGAGTATACAACCTGAAGAAAGCACTTTATGGTCTTCATCAAGCCCCAAGAGCATGGTATGATACTCTATCTACCTATCTTTTGGAGAATAGGTTTGAAAGAGGAATAATTGACAAGACCCTCTTCATTAAAAGGAGTAAGAAGGACATCCTACTTGTTCAGATTTATGTGGATGACATCATCTTTGGATCCACAAAAGATCAGATGTGTAGAGACTTTGAAAAGTTGATGCACAAGAGCTTTCAAATGAGTTCAATGGGTGAACTTACCTTCTTCCTTGGGCTTCAAGTGAAACAGAAGAAAGATGGGATCTTCATAAGCCAATCAAAATATGTGAAAGACATCCTGGATAAGTATGGTTTAACAGACTCAAAGCCAGCAAGCACACCTATGGAGACTCATAAAAAGATCACTACTGATCTTGAGGGGGAGGATGTTGATGTCCATCTATATAGATCAATGATTGGATCTCTCATGTATCTCACAGCCTCAAGACCAGACATCATGTTTCCAGTGTGTTTGTGTGCCAGATTCTAAGTCAAGCCAAAGCAATCACATCTTCACGTTGTTAAAAGTATTTTCAGATACTTAAGAGGGCACCTAGATTAGGTCTTTGGTATCCTTATGAATCCAACTTTGACTTGATTGCTTATTCAAATAGTGACTTAGGAGGTGCTAACATGGACAGAAAGTCTACTTTAGGTGGATGTCAACTTTTGGGTGCAAGACTAGTATCTTGGCAGTGTAAGAAGCAAACCATAGTGTCCTTATCAACAACAGAAGTTGAGTATATTGCTGCTGCAAGTTGCTGCTCTTAGGTTCTATGGATTCAGAATCAGATGCTGGACTATGGGGTAACCTTTCTTCACACTCTAATCTTCATTGACAATAGCAGTGCTATAAGCATTGTTAACAATCCAGTCAAGCACTCCAAAACAAAGCACATTGAGATCAGGTATCACTTTACTAGAGATTGTAATGAAAAGAAGCTCATTCAAGTTGCTAAAGTTCATACTGACAACCGGTTTGCTGATCTATTCACTAAAGCCTTTGATGTGGGTAGATTCACTTTCTTGGTCACAAGTGTGGGCATGATCAACTCTGAATGAGCTCATGTCTTAAAAAGTGTTTTCATAGCTGTAATTGGTTTATTCTTTGGTGCTACTAACATCTTTCTCAGTAAGTTATTACCTTGCTCAGAGTACCTCAAGCTTCAAAAAGTGTAAGTATAGTTAATGCTGCCAGTGCAGTTTTAATACTGCCAGTGTACAATTAATACTGCTAGTGGTTAATACTGCTCACAGTTAATACAACTAGTTAGTTAATACTGCTAGTAGTTAATACTGCTCACAGTTAATACTGCTCACAGTTAATACTGCTCACAGTTAATACTGCTCACAGTTAATACTGCTCACAGTTAATACTGCTAGTATTTAATACTGCTCACAGTTAATACTGCTCACAGTTAATACTGCTACTTAGTTAATACTGCTAGTAGTTAATATTGCTCACAGTTAATACTGCTAGTTAGTTAATACTGCTAGTAGTTAATACTACTCCCAGTTAATACTGCTTGTTAGTTAATACTGCTAGGAGTTAATACTGCTCTCAGTTAATACTTCTAGTTCGTTAATACTGCTAGTAGTTAATACTACTTATGTCCCGAATCGTATAAATACCCTTTTTGCCCACCCAAAAGTTCATAACGACTCTTTGATTTCTATTCATCTGCTCTCTAAACCTTTTTCTCTCAAGCTCCTAGTAAGTTTCAGGCAAGAACACACAAGTTCAATGGCATCCATGGCATTCATTGACGAGCACAACGAAATCGCTATGCTTCAAAATCTTAAGCAAGCTGCTGGTTTCCATCAGATTGTGGATTTTCTCAAATCCAGCCACATTGCCCATGCTCTTATTGTATCGCCAACAATCTACATAGAGCATCAAAGACAATTCTGGGAAAATGCCACAGTAGTCACAGAGAATGGGGTGAAGATAATCAAGACAAGGGTATGTGACAAACCCTTGTCAGTTTCTGAAGAGGTGATACACATCTGTCTACGTCTAGACGATGCTGCAGGTATTACTTCTATTCCTAATGAGGACTTGTTCTCAAATCTATCAAGAATGGGGTATGGAGGCCAAATTGGGTGGTTTTAAATTCTCAAAAGCTAAATTTTATACCCAATGGCGTTTTCTTGTTCATACCCTGATGCACTGTATTTCCAAAAAGACTACTGGATGGAGTGAGTTTAGCAGTACCACTGCTTATGCTTTGGTCTGCTTGGCCACTGCCAGAAAGTACAATTTTTCAAGAATGATTTTCAGTGATCTTGTATCAAACTTGGGAAGCAAAAAGAGTTTTTATATGTACCCAAGGTTTGTACAGGAAGTTATAACCCATGAATTGACGGATATGCCTCACTTTGATGAGGTATATGTACCCAAAATCCCTAAAGGTAAGGTCTATTCAAACATGAAAAGATCTCCATTGGACTCGGAAGGAGTTGACACCCCATTGTTTTCTCTACAGTTATGGTGGTGTCCCACAATGAAGAAGGTATGGCTTTAGGGTCAAGGCCCTCATTAGACCAACACACTGAAAGCCAATCCCAACCTTCCATCACCATATCAATCCCTCAGTCCCTTGTTCAAAAACCAACTTCCCCAATAACCAATACTTATATCAGGAAAAAGGTAAAGAAGGCTCCTTCCCTTCTTGTACCTACACCCACAGAGCCTTTAAGCCCTTTAATGGAGAATTCTCCATTAGAGAATATCTACAGGGAAACCACAGGGGCGTCTCCCAACCCCAAGGAGGTGCTCAATGAGGTGATGAATGAGCATATGGGTGCAAAGGCTGCCACTACTCCTGCTAGCACAGAGGAGGTCAGTGGTAACATAAATAAGACCTTCCCCATGGAAACTTTGGGTGAGCAATCATCCAAAGGTCCCAGGTGCCAAGAAACCATGGGGGTAGCAGGTGCTTCTGCTAGGGAAAAGACCTCTACTACAAAAAGATCCCATGATCCTTCAAAAGGGGGTAACACTCCTGGAGAAGGTGAGGACAGATATGACTATTATGAATTGATGGAAACAATGGGAAACATCAACATGGATGTAATCAAGCAGGGAAACGACATAGAAGAGCTGAAACTGATCATTCTATCTCAACAAGTTCAGATCACCAACCTGAAGAAAATGGTGAAGAAATTGATCCAGAAAAAGAAGAAGAAACAGTTTGTGCTCAGAATAAGGGAACCAGTGACTGATGCTCCCAAAAAGGGGGAGTCAGAAGCTGATGCCAGCATGGAAGATGCCAAAGATAAGGGGGAGCAGGATAAAGTTGATTTTGAGGGGGAGCAAGAAAAAGAAACAGAGTTTGTACAAGAAGTAGAAACATCAAGCAGAGCAGTAGTAACAGAACAAACAGCAGTAACAGTTAATGCTGCTGAAACAAGCAAAGCAGCAGAAACTGTTAATACCGCTGAACTAAAGGAAGCAGCATAAATAGTGCAAGAAGTACTAATAGATCTTGAAATTGGTGAAACCTTAATCAAAGCCAAACATGATACTCCCAAGGTCACCTCAAAGGCCAAAGGAGTTGTCATCAAAGAAAGAGGTGAGGCTGTAAAGAAAGCAAGTGTTGAGAAGGTGATAAGCCAAGATAAAGGCAAAGCTAAAATGGTGGAATCTGATCAACCAATCAAAAAGCAAAAGTTGGTTGAGTCAGATGAAGCTTTGGCCAGGAAGATGCAGGATGATCTTGAGCAAGAAGAAAGGGTTCAAGTTGAAAAAGACAGGGAGATGGCTAAGGCTCTGGCTGCAGAATTAAATGAAGCTTATCAACAAAGTCTGGCAACTGAAATAGCACAAAAGAAAGCTGCAACCAGGAAGAAATTTGTGTTGTTCAAAAGAGCTGCAAAGAAGAGACAACCCTCAAAGACATTCCTTGGTACTCAAGAAAGAAATAAGATGATTACATTTCTCAAAGGAGCTGTAGGAGTCAGAAAGGAGATGTTCTCAAAGATGACTTTTGAACAGATTAAAGAATTGTACAATTCAGAAATGACCAAGCTTCAAGGGAATGAAACTGCAAGAGTTGAAATGGAGAAGAGAATGAAAGAAAGCAATGACTTTCTGATAGAAAATCCTTTTCCAGATGAGCAAGAAACACCAAAGAAAGAAGCCACTCTTGGTGAAAGTCTGAGGATTTTAAAAAGAACCAAAATGATGGCCAGAAGAAAATCAGCCAAGAAGCCTAGAGTAGCTGAAGAAGAAGCTGAGAAGGTTGCTGAAGAAGAAGGGGCACCTAAGCCAAGTGAACAGAAAGAACCATCAAGCATTGATGATGTAAATCTGTACATGGTAGTGATGGACAAAGTGCCTGAACCTATTACAGTTGAACCTGTTGGTGTTAAGCCTCCTGAGGTCATTTTCTGGGATACAATGAAGGTTGATGGAAAAGAATACATCAGGCTCAAAAGAAAAGATGAAAATCATGAAGTGTATAATACATGGGCAAAGATTGTCAGAACATGTTCCAGATCAGATCTAGAAGAGATGTATGAAATAGGAATGAAGTTGTATGCAAATCAGTTGCAAGCTCCAGGGATTTCAATCACAAAACTTGTGATGGAGTATCTATGTATGATGTTCAATCCTGAAGAAGTGGAGCATGTGATCAGAAATGTGTTTCAAAAAGTCACCAACTGGACTCTATATGAAACTAGTGGAGTATATGTTTTGACTATGGATTCAAATCACATAGAATACTTCCTAGTGGATAGAGTGTACAACCACAGTAGACTGAAGTTGCATGCAATGTTGAAAAAGAAGCTTGGATGTGCTCCAGATTCAGAAATGGCAAAGTATCTGATTCAAAGAACAATCAATCAGAGTTTGGGGTTGGATGCAAATACCGGTGTACGAGCTATGAAGTTTTGGGAGCATATTAAAGACCGTCTGAAGAACTTGACTTCTCTTCCTAAAAGTCAAGTTAGGGGGAGATTGTTGGGAAATTCAAAAATGCACAAGTACAGTTAATGCTGCTAGCAGAACTTGATTACTACTTCTGAAGTTAAAGCTGCTGATTCAGGTTAATGCTGCTAGTCAAAGATTAATACTGCTAGAAGAAATTACTACTGCTAAGCAATTTTAGTACTACTAGTAGTTAGTACTGCTGAACATTAATACTGCTCAAAGTAGTAATGCTGCTGAAGACTTAGTGCTGCTTAAGAGATAATCAAGATTCGTGCAGATCAAGTTTGAAGATTATGGAAAGCTTGGAGATAAAGATGGAAGATTATTCTGAAGATCTTTTATTATTTGTAATTATCTTTTATCTTCAGTATAAGTATAGAATAGTTTGTAACCTTAGAATCAATTCTGAATTTTCTGAGTTTCTGTTTTCATAGAGAGAATCAACCTCAAGGCTTATAGTCCTAGTTCTAGAAAAGTAGAATTCGTATTGGTGACCCTGTTCATCAATATTGAGGTTGAGTGTTGAATCTTGTAGCTTTACAATCATTCAATAAAGTTTACAAGTTGTTATTCTGATTCACTGTTTCATTGAATATTAAAGTTTTATTCCACAAACTTCTTTAATATTGTTTCTGAGTGTTTATTCTTGTTAAGAATTAAGATCCTGACAAATTTTTAGTTTTATAAATGTTAAACGGGTTAGGCAGGTCGGGGCGGGTTAGGCGGGTCGGGTTAGGGTTGGGAATTTCTGACCTGTTTATTAAACGGGTTGGGTTATGGTTAGACACTTTCAACCCGTTTAACTTTGAACCCGATACAACACGACACGTTTGCAGGTCTAATCTTCTTCACCTCCTCTCTCACCTAATCACCACCCACTGCCTTCCCCATCTTCTTCTTCCCTTCTTCTCTCATAAAATACATTCACCAAAAACTTAAGAAAAGTATTATACACAAACACACACACACACACATATATACATATATATATATAATACACACATTTATACACACACACACACACACACATATATATATATATATAGAAAGAGAGGTTCATTTGAGAAATACTAAATGTATGAGAAATAGACAAATGATCCTATCCCTTTATTTGGTCAACATTTGCGGCTTTGTCCGTGAAGCACCGGATAATTCCTTATGTGGTCTATAGAAGATAGAGGGTAGTTTCGTAAAATACGTGGAAGGAGTTCCTATATGAAAATATGTGATTCATATATGAACTATACGTTCATATGTGAATCAGTTAATTAGTTCATATGAGAATCAATTAATTAGTTCATATGAGAATCTATTAATTAATTCAACTGATTCACATATGAACCTATAGTTAATTAGTTTATATATGAATTAGTTAATTAGGTGATATATGAATCATAAAAGTTCATATATGAATGAGTTAAAAGAGTTCATATATGAATCACAAAGGTTCATATATGAATTAGTTAAATGAGTTCATATGGCGCTGGAAAACGCAGAGGGACTTAGGGAGCTTCTAAAAAACGAGGGGGGTTGGGGAGCCGTCGAAAAACACAAGAGGGTTTGGGAGTCGCCGGAAAATGCAAAGGTGCTTTGGGAGTCATCGAAAATCATATTTATGTGTGTGTGTTTATATGTGCAGGTGTGTGTGTATTTTATATATGTGTTATATATATAAATGTGTATGTATTATATATATAGATGTGTGTGTGTATATATGTGTTTGTGTATTATATATATATATATAAATGTGTCTGCGTGTATTATATATATAGAGTAAATTACAAATTTGGTCCCTGTGGTTTCTTGTTTATAACAACCTCTAGTCCCTACAGTTTAAAAATTGCAGTTTCGCCTTCGGAGTATGCAAAAACGATTGGATTTGGTCCCTGCATCTAATAGTCGTTAATAAATTCCGTTAGACAAGGGGTATTTTAGTCTTTTTATAATGTTACCACATTTTTATTCAACAAATGAATAAAGATGTAAATTACAGAGACCAAAATTGTAATTTAAGGGTATATATATATATATAGAGAGAGAGAGAGGGAGAGGGAGAGTAAACTACAAATATCCTTGCAGATTGCGGCACTCTTTTCTGACATCCACCTTCTCCGTCAACTTTCCCTCTTCGCCGGCAACCTAACTCCCTCTTCGCCTCTCTTACCCAAATGCAATCACAACCACCATTCTCTTTCTCTACTCTTTCTCTCTTTCCTCTCCACTGATCGGCCACAAAACCACCCAACCCCTAATCGGAGAAGAAGAGGCCACCAAGTTGGTTAATCGGAGAAGAGAGGCATCTATTTTTTCTCTTAGGTATATATTTTATATGGTGAACCACTCCTTTAAACCTTCCCCTTTGTTAACCCCCTCCGATTTTCTTTTCCGATCATCTTCCCTGGTAAACACTTAAATCTCACACACACTAAAAGAACTCAAAATCAAACATAAAATCCTAATCCAAACCAACATAAAGCAAAAAACCCAAATTTAAACCTCAAAATCTAAATCCAAAAGCAAACCCAAATCTAAACTGAGATGTTTTTGTTTGAAACCCTAATCTAAATTCATAAATCAAAACCAGATTGAAATTTATGATTAACCCACATAGAACTAATCCAGTAAACACGATTTAATTTATCCCGAAGCTGGTTGTTGAATGTCTTCGTATGGTTTTTCAGGTGAGGGACGATGATGGTGGTAGTCGAGAAAGGCATCGATTGGGGTAGATTAATAGTGGTGGCGTACTGGTGGTGAGTGAAGGCCGTACTAGTGTTGTTCACATGAAGGAGATGTAAGGACACCACCTAGGAAAGAAGGGGGTTGAATACAAATACAAATTTTCAGTTTAATAAATTGTTTTTTGATGAATCAAATCACAATTTACAGTTTGTCGTGGAACAAGATTAAGTAGAACCTAATCTAAACAAACTTAAGAATCACACAGATGTTTGCACTAAGAACTAGAGATAGAAGGTTGGGAGAATATAAAAATCAAGGGTTTCTATATTTTTGGTTCACTAAGAGAAAGGATAGAAGGCCAGCTTTAGAGAGAGTCTCAACCTTTCTATTTATACCCTATGCATTAAATGCATGGGAGGGTACTTTACACGTGTCACACTTTGGTTGGTTCCATGTCTCTGACTTTTGGAGACTTGCTTTTGGCCGAATGATGAACAGTGTAGTTCTTCAGAGTTGTTGTACGATTTGTAGTAGAGGCATGTCTCTTCTGACAAATGTACTTTTTGTGCAAGGATAAGACAAAAGAAACTTGGAGAGGAAGCTTTGTGATCATCAATCGATGAAAGGTTCTTTCTTCAGTGAATCTGCATTAAGTTCAGCGATCGCTGAGGCTTTTCTTCAAAGTTTTTCGCGTGTTGTGTGGACCTGTCTTGGTTTCACTGATGTCCGTATCAGATCATGAGTAGACTTGTCTCTTGTTCAACAACTTTGTCTTCAATGTCAGAGATGAACGTCTTTGTCGCGAAACTTGTCTTCAAGGGTTACATTTAACTGAATACATTAGAAACTATCAGCGATACTGAACAGAATCAGTATTTGATCACTGATGGTGAAACACTAATACATACATATGCTAAACATAATTTTCACCAAGTAATTTAAAGGGTCATCATCAAATCAGTAAGAGAATTTGGATCAACAATCTCCCTCTATTTGATGATAACAAAGCAATAAGAGAAAATTACTTTAATTCAAAATATAAGGATAGTTAGGACTCATAACATACTTGTCCCAATTACTATTTTGAGGGATCTTTTACAGTACTGATGGAGTAAAGTACTTCACTGAAATTTTCATTGATTCATAAATAGTGATTACAAAGAGAATGTGAAAATTACAAGTACAAGTGAAGTTCTATACTACTGTAAGCCTAACTAATAGATTTCAAGAGAAAAGGGTAACCTATCAGCTAAGTTGGTTCTTCCTTAACAGGGAACTCTTCTACTACAATCATATGATCAGGTATCTTTTCTCCTCTCTGTCTTCGATCACATGCTTCCTTTCGAATAAGATTCTTGATGAGAGTCCCTAATGATGAACTATCGCACCATATATAGAGAAGATCCTTCAGGTGTGCAAGAGGGCAGATAGGGATTTATGAGGCCCTTTGAAACCTGATGTTTTCCTCGTTGTTACGGAAGAATATCTCTAAGGGTACATTTATCACTTTCCCATGTCTGAGAGCTTTACCATGGGGCAGTGATAAGTCAAGATCTGAGAGATCAGGAGGAGGTCCAACTACTGCTTCCTTGGAGAATTTGATGTTGGTCTCATTTCTGATTACAACATCATTATCAGAGAGAGAGGCATTTTTCTTTCTGGAAGATCTTGGCTTCTGTGGAAGAGCCGAGGGTACGTTCATTCTTGCAGTGACTTTGTTGATAAGAGCATTAAGTAGTTCTTCAACATTGCCTTTGAATTTGAACTTTGATTTCTTCAATGCTTCCTTAAACTCTAACCATTCATAGAATCCAGAAGTCTCCAGTTTTGAAAGGAACATGGCTTTTGCAGTACCATCTCTTCTAAATATCTCCATGGTGATAGTCTGTTGGTTGTTCTTCCTTTTCCCTGAGATGATCACGACAGAGATCATTGAAGGGTCAGACCTGTGAAGATGCTTATTTCTGTACCAAGCAAGTTTACTATCGCTGATTTCCTTTGCTTTTCTGTTAATCTCCTCTATCTCCTTAATAAGGGTTGCTTTCACTTTCACCGGGTTCTTTTTCAGCTTCTTGTCTTTGACCAGGGTTGATTGTACCTTAATGGCAAGAGAATCATCCTCTTGGCATTCAACAATTAATCGATCAGCCCTGATTGACTCTTCTATTTTTTCCGGTGTCAGGAAAGTGATCTCTTCAGCGGAGGATTGAGGAGGGATCTTCAGCTGTTGACTCTCGAGATGAAGAATCATCTCTGACTGCCTTTGGATATCATCCTCTGACTTGTGATAAGTCGAGAGGGTCTTCTTGGGTGGCTCAGGGATTCTTCTTCTTCATCTTCATCATCAATCTCTCTGATAGAGACTGGGATTATTTGATCATCAGCTGGGGTAGCTGGGATTATTTGCAAAGAGGCTCCCTTAAGAAGGGGAGAGAACTGTCTGAGTAAAAACAAAGGTAGGTTAGTAAGTATATATTTAGAAGGAGAGAGATAAGGCTTAGAAATGAGAGATGGGATTTGGGTGAGAAAAGAAGGAGAGGGGCACGATAGAAAGTCATACCTGAGAAGGTAACTCCCCCTCAGATGTTGATAGTAGTTTCAGATTTCCTTCGACAGAAATCCCCTTTTGCTTGCCGTGGGTGGAGGAATTTGAAGGCTTGTCTTGTCTCACCCCTGCTTCTTTTATTACGACGCTTTTCATCGTTGGAACTAGAGCGTTGAGTGACGCAGGGGTTAACCATTGAGATGGATCCTCCTCGTCATAATCATCATCAGTGATCTCGTCCTTAGAACCTTGATCCTATATATCAATTTCCTATTCATCTTCCTCTTCTTCTTCTTCTTTTTCTTCTTCTTCTTCTTCTTCCTCTTCATGTAATTCTTCAATGACCAATAGAGAGGAGGAGGGAGGTGCTTGCTCTTCAGCTGATTTCTCAGCTGTCATCTCCCCCTCAACATGAGAGGGAGATTCTTCCACATTCACCTCTGTGGAGATCGTTGCATCTGTGATCATCGCTGCATTTATTTCATTAGTAACCTTCCCCTCTCTTTGTCATCATCAAGGGAGGCATCTTTATCAGCAACAACATCAACATGATCAGCACCATGGGATCTGCGGGCATCAGCCTCAAGTTCTTTCAATCGTTCTTCAAGGTCCAAAATGAGAGAGGTTGCCCCGAAGATAAAATTGACAGCTAATGTCAGGGACAACCTATCATTGTCGGTGAAAGAAGACTCTGGAACTGGAGTTGGTTCACTCACTTTCGCCAAAATATCAGCAAGAAGCTGATTCGAGGTGTCGATCTTCCCACTGAGAGTTTTCAACTCTCCAGTGAGCTTGTCGACGTGGCCATTGAAAAATTGTAGTTGTGTTTATTGGTGGTCACGTCGGTCTTTAGCGATTTCACCTCTTCCTATAACGCTGATAGTTGAGAAGCTTCAACTTTGGTGGCAATGTCAGAGGAGAGGGTCTTCAATGCCTCACCAGCAGTGTTAACTGGTGATGTGTTTGTGTTGATGGTGGCAGACAGTACTTCCACCATTTTGATGACCTCACTGAGAGAGGCATCACGGTCGCCAAACTCGGACCTGTAAAAGAAGTTAGTTTTTGAGCAAGGGAATGCTCAGGCTTATCTAGTTGGCTGGGAAAAGTGTATAGGGTTTGAGGAATACCTGATGTATCGAATAATTTGTAGAAATCCATGTCCCGTTCTAGAGAGGATTGGGACACATTTATTTGATTAAAACCTCTAAGAGGGAGGCCATCAGGTCCTAGTGATGCATTGAAAAAGTTAGACTGCTATACAATAGAAATGTTAGAGACCAAAGAAGTAGAAGAAGAAGGAAGGGATGAGAGTGAAGGAGGAGCACTGGTGATTTTGGAAATGACCTCAACAGTGCTTGAAGGCACTGAGAGAATGGGGGTTGATACCATAATTGATTCAGTGGTGAGAGCCACTGAAACGGTTGAGGCTACAGTTGTGGTAGAGCGACCCACAAAATCATCTAGAGTGGTTTGTTGATAGGCCAACGCTCTTGACGTTTGTTGAGAGGAGACCTCTGCAGCTTTCTTGGCCTTCTTAGAGGAGCCATGAATAGCTGTTAATTTGCGTTTTGAGGGAGTGGTGGAAGCAGCGGGGATAGCCGAGGAGGGAACCGTCGACGTAGCTGCTAAAAGAGAAGAAGCGGGAGACAGGAAGGAGCGAAGAGTAAGAAGACTTACCTCGTTTTTTGCTGGCACCACTTCAAGAATTCAAGTGTCAATCCTTGAGAGCTGACAATCACCCTCCGTTGGATAGAGGTTCTTTAAGAAGAACTGGAGAATCGCTGAGATGAAATGAACGTAGGGAATTTTGATTTCCCTGTCGGTCTTCTCAATCTTTGACAATAAGTCATCAAAGATGATTCCATCATAGTCTATGTGGCGTCCAACGATCACTTAGAACCCATCTGGAGCTGAACTTTGCTCGCTTGATCCAACGAACCCATCTTTCCACTCATGCACTGAATTATGTGAGAAAAGACATAATTCAGTTCTGAGGGCATCTTCGCCTTCAGAATCTTGGTGAGCTTCTTGTCAGGGATGGTGGTGCGAGGTTTGAAGTCCCACTGATAGTCCATGTGGTCAAGAAACTGTATCAACTCCTCATCAGTTGGCATGACATCAAAACCTTCAGTGGTTTTGGATGGGAAGCGGAGAGCAGTACGAATATCCATAGGAGTAATGGCTCCTGGTTCGTGCTGAGTCTGGAATGTGATAGCAGGGATTGGATTTCCTTGCTTGTTCAGTACTTGACCCTTTTCAGTAGTAAACCAGAACTGCTGAAGAAGAGTTTTGGAGGGTGGAGGAGCTACCTTGAGTGCATACTGAGGGGATATGCCTTGAGGAAGTCAGTGTTAGATTAGAATTGTATTCAAGATTAAAATAGTGGGTCATTTGTGTAAATGTTGTATAGTATAAGGTTTGAGTTGTAAAGTCAACTAATGTTGACTTGGTATAAATAGTAGGTTTCTTTGTAATCATGTAGATACGCTTAATTCAGACAACACAAGTTAGGCAAACTTTCAAAGAGAACACAGATAGAGTTCGCATATACAAGTGAGATCTGTGACACTTAGACTTGTAACTATATTGTAATCATATGGTTTGATCAATAAATGTTTTGTTTGATAATTTGTGTTTGATATATGCTAGTAATTCTAGGATCACATTTGGTATCAGAGCAGTGATTCAACAATTTTTTGAGAAAAAAACGAGTTCACACTGTTTCTTGAGTTCTTAATTGGATTTTTGTGATTAATTGTGTTTTTGATAAAATCTTTGGCTAAAGTTTGATCGAAAAATGTTTTAGAACATTTGTGTGTGGTTGAATTTCACAGAAAAATCATTTTTGATAGTCAAATTTGTGATTTTTGGTAATTTTTGTTCGAACGATGTCTAGTTACTGTTTGGTCGAGATTTTTGGTGTTTGAGTGTGATTTAGGGTTTGATATTAAATTGGATTGATCTTTGTACTAATCTGTTTATTGTTGTGAAGTTACAGCCTCTGAATCGAATGAATTGATCGATTTTTGGACTAGATTTGATTTTTTTGGACCGATAACTGAAGAACTCGCAAGATCCATACTTTTCGTACGAAGAACTAGCAGGCTTTAAATTCGAAGATAGAATTCGCATAAAAGTTCAACTAAATTCATTAGGTAAAGAATTCGTATCACTGTTGTGTACGAAATGTTGTAGAATTCGTATAAAAAGCTTTGGAATTTTGTTTAAGTATGGATTTCGTATAACTCTTCATACGAAAAGCAAGAATTCGCATAAAAGTGTTGAGCGAAAAGTTGTTTTTGAAAATTAAAGGAAGGAATTCGCAAGTAACTACATGCAAATTGAAAGGAATTCGCACATAGCTATGTATGAATTCTGAAGAATTCACAGGTGTGACTTATACGAATTCTTAAGTTTTCGCACATTTATTCAAAATTATTTCTAAGTTCATAATTCATACGAGATATGAAAAGTTGGTGAAATTTCAAAATTTTTCTAAGTAAAGAATTTGTATCCTCGTGTTATACGAATTCTGCTTGCGAAAGGTTCGTGGGCGAAAAGTTTGAGATATTTCAAATTTTTTAAGGAAGGAACAAAAATCATTTGTGCATACATCAAATGCTAAAAGGAACAGTGCTCATAAAGGTAAAACTTTTGGCAAACCTGATATTGTGTATACTATAAATCAGCTAATCAGGTTAGCACAAAGGAAAATTAGTTGTTCCTATTGTGGTTCAAATGATTTTGTAAACAAAAATTATGAAAATAGCTGGTATGGTTCTTATTACATCTCTTCTATTAGAACTGCAACTAATCAACCAAGACCCAAATACCAGTGGGTACCAAAAGCTAAACATGTGTTGCAGGCATCCAAAGAGTAAGGGGAGAAAGAACAATGACTTCTAGACAACGTAGTCTAGGACTTGTACCTTAGAGATCAGATGATGACTTCTGATCATACACAGATAAGGACTCAATCTTCAAAGATCAAATGATGACTTCTAAACACATCAGTTTAGGACTTGTTCTTCAATGGTAAAGATGAAAATTACTATTCTCACCAGAGAATACGTAATAATGGCTTCTGAATACTTAAGTTCAGAACCCGATTTCAATGTTTTTTCTTCTGAAAGGATGCTTAGCAGAAAACATTTGTCTAGGAAGTTTTTTTTTTTTGAGGGGTAGTTGAAGATAATTTTCATTGTCATATCTTTTTAGGGGGAGAAGATAAAAGTCGGTTATACTTTGATTGTTATATTTTTTCTGATGACTTGACTTTTTACAGATATTGAGGGGGAGAATATCTGAAGTTTTGTCAAGGGTGCTAAAACGATAATATTCATTTTAGGGGGGGGGGGGTTAGATTTCTACATTACAGGTATATATTTCTGAATCTTAAACTCTATCACCTGTTGAAAAAAAGACAACTTTCACTTGTGAAAAATTATTTTATTAAATGTTCAAACCACTTCACATTCTCAAAATGTTTTATAAATTTCGAAGTGTGTTTTTGAAATGATTTTCATGTGGATACTTTCATGACTAACTGACCGTGTGTTTCTTAAAGATTAATACTTGTGTATTATCTTGTCAATATACTGTCAAGTATTCTTACACACATCGGTTCAGTACAATATTTTTGACTTTGTTATTACCATGTATCAAATAGATAAATATTTCTATGGTAATACTCCCGTTGTTTGAACTCTAAATTGTTTGAGATCAGACGTCATTTCTTTTTATGTGCTCTCATTGATCATATGTTTATATATTGTTCATATAAACATCCTACATCTTTGATATCCCTTATTATATTTTTTTTCATGATAATTTGATTTGATTAAATCATTGTCAGATTCTCAAAACATTTTTATTCATTTCATGATATTCATTCATTCAAATTGTTTTGAGAAATCTTAAATGTTCAATTGCTCAAATTTCATTCTTATCTTTAATGAGCATACATACACTAACTATGATTTCTTGTGCTTATTTGTCAAGAAAATCATTGAGCGACATATTTTTTTTAAATACATGGGATTCAGTGTGTGATCTTAAATGACTTCCATGGATTCACGTTAACCTGTATTTCCTATCCCGAAAGTATTCCTTGAGTGATTGAGGGGAGAGGGATCAAAAGAATTGAGTGTTGGTGTGTGGTGAGGTAAAATGGAAATGAGAGATTGGTTAGAAGTGAGCTTAAATGTTTAAAATAAAGAGGGTGTGAGAACAGAGTAAAAGAATATCAAACTCTGCACCAAATCTTTCTGAGTCGGGTAGCCACATAATCTGATTGGTTCACATTCTTTGGTGACCATCATTGAAAAAGGCAGTAAGCCCATGCCAACTCTTGCATAAAACCCCACCAGCTACTCATTCTTTTCTTAAAAAGAGAATGTTTCACATTTTCTGGGGAAGCAACACATACTTTATTGGTTCTTCACTCGGAAGATACTGATATTGAAAAAGAAGGAAAGTTGCCTCACCTTTGACCCTTTCTCATGCACATTGAGTCTATGTATAACTGTTGTTGTTTCAATGGTTTACATATTTGAGCCTGATAAAGCAATCATTGTGCTAATTCTTTCATAACACAAGCACGTACACACAAAAAATCTATTTTTCTGTCAGAACAATCATAGAATTACCTTGTGTTTTTCAATGATTGAATGGAAGTCCTGGGGAGTGAACATCACCCAAGCTCCTTATAAAGTACATTTGTTGTACTAAGTAACTTCGTGTTACTTACAGGCAATATAACTGTTTCATTTGTTGATTCAGGGTTACCATTCCAAATTTGTCTAAATTTGAAAAGATTCGAATGAATACATTCATGAATTGACGGAAACGTATTATATCGGTTGGAGGAGAGTGTTCATATCCTACCAAAGGAGGAGATTGTTAATCATGAAGATTGAGCTTATCTGATTTTGGGGAGATCATTCAAAGACTGTGCTGACATTGAAAAAGTTTTGATGATTCTGATTCTCAAAAATCATCAAAAAGGGGGAGAAATGTCAAAGTTCAAGTCAGACCAAAGTTGATATTATCATAAAGGGGGAAAAGCAGATCAATTTAAAGTCAGGAGAGTTAAAATGAAAAGGGGAGAAGTTAAAGTCAGATAATTGATTGAGAAAGTGAAAGATAATTCAAGATTTGAAAGTCAAAGTGAAAGCCAAAGTAAGAAACGTCAAAAGAAAAAGATGTTTGAAGTTTTTCAAATGAGAGATTTATTTGAAGACTGACAAAGTCTCAATGTTTTGAAGTTGTCAAAGTTGTGAAAGATTCAAATGCTGAAGATTGTTTTAAAGAAAAGAAGACCTGAAGATTATTGCAAAAAAAATTTAATCTTGAATCCAAAGGGGGAGATTGTTAGATTAGATTTGTATTCACGATTAAAATAGTGGGTCATTTGTGTAAATGTTGTATAGTGTAAGGTTTGAGTTGTAAAGTCAACTAATGTTGACTTAGTATAAATAGTAGGTTTCTTTGTAATCATGTAGATACGCTTAATTCAGACAACACAAGTCACACATACTTTCAGAGAGAACACAGATAGAGTGCGCATATACAAATGAGATATGTGACACTTAGACTTGTGACTATATTGTAATCATATGGTTTGATCAATAAATGTTTTCTTTGATAATTTGTGTTTGATATATGCTAGTAATTATGGGATCACAGTCAGCGGCATACTGAAGATGAGGAGATGGTTTCTTCTTAGGGAATTCTAGAAGTCCCAAGTGATTGTTGCTCGAGAGTTATGAAACTGAGAGTTCGAACTTCACATTCTTAGATTGAATGAGAGCAATTTGGGTGGCCATTTCTGAAAATAGAGAAGGGAATGACACAAACTGGTTTAGAAGAAAATTAGTGGAAAAAAAAATACCAGTTTCTTTTTTAAGAAGGAACCTAGTAAAAATGGATTTTCCAGTATTTTTAGAAGTTGAAAGGAGATAAAAGAAGTATTGTCAGTTTCCTTAAAGAAAGAAACATGAACAATATTTAAACAAAAGTTTAAAGTCATAAAAACCAAAAGGTTTTTGCACAAAAATCATGAAGGAAATGATTTTAAGAAAAAAAAACAGTTTTTGATCCGAAAGAAAAGAGTTTTAAGGATCAAACAAAGGTTTTTGAGATAAAGAAAGAAGAACAAGAACCTGTAATGCTTGAAGTTTTCAAGATTTAAACGTGAGTTCTTGAGTTCTTAGATTGCTTGATTACCGAGAGTAATTTCTTGCCTTTTAGATAATATGAGAGCGTAAAAGGTAAAATTATGAATGGCAAGGTTTATATATGAGAGAGAGAGAGAGAGAAGAGAGAAAGAATTTGGAGCGGAAAAATGTGCTCATCATAACACAGACACGTCCCTTCAATTTGATTGGACAAGAAGTGCAACGGACGAACCAGAAGGAAATGCGTGCCATGGATTGTCGTGCAAATGACGTCACACTAAAAAGTGTCTTTTCATTTTTTAGGGTATCTCTGATAGAAAATCAGGGACAATCTTTTATTTTTGAAGAATCACTGATAGGAAATGTCAGTGATGAATATTATGTTCAAAAAGCTTTTAATCATTTGAAGAAAGTTAGTGATTAAATTTTGAGTTTTGAAAACTTCTCGCTGAATTAGATTCAGTGAGGATAGATAAGAATACATACCTGAAAGTCAGAGATATTTTGGTCAGGGATTATGAGATGAATAGGACAAAAGTATATTACTGACTTGATTCATGAACGTTGAAGAATTAATCTTTAAGGTTCAGCATTCCAAGCTCACTGATGAGAAAGTTGAACCTTGTCTCATCAAGAGGTTTGGTAAAGAGATCAACTAGCTGATAGTCAGTTGGAATAAAAGGAAGTTCTATGTCACCACTTATCACATGATCTCTGATAAAATGATATATGATCTCGATGTGTTTTGTCTTTGAATGTACCACTGGATTATTTGCTATAGCGAATGCACTTGTGCTGTTGCAATAGATCAGAATTTTGGATAGCTAAAGGTCATAGTCTAATAGTTGATTTCTCATCCATAAGACCTGAGAACAACAACTCCTAGCTGCTACATACTCATCTTTAGCTGTGGAAGTGGACACTAAATGTTGCTTTTTTCTTGTCCAACTTACCAGCTTTCCACGAAGGAGTTGACATCCTCCAGTGGTGCTTTTTCTATCTAGTTTGCAACATGAAAAATCACTATCTGAATAGGCAGTTAGATCGAACCCTGAGTCTTTGGGGTACCAAAGACCGAGGTGAGGAGTTCACTTTAGATATCTGAAGATTCGCTTGACAGTAATCAGATGGGATTCCTTGGGTTCTGATTTATATCGTGCACAAAGACAAGTATAATACATGATATCAGGTCGGCTCGCTGTAAGGTATAGCAGGGGAGCCTATCGTTCCTTTATAGGTAGTGACATTAACATGCTTTCAAGAGGGATCCTTATTAAATGTCAGCGGAGGTGCCATAGGAGTTTTCATCGCTGAAGTTTGAGTAAGATCAAACTTTTTCAGCATATCTTTAACGTACTTACCTTGATGAATAAAGTTTCCTTTATCAGATTGTTTGATCTAAAGTCCAAGGAAGTAAGTTAGCTCACCCATCATACTCATTTTATATTCTTTCTTCATTCTTTCAGCGAATCGAGTACACAAAGATGGGTTAGTAGAACCAAATATAATGTTATCAACATATATTTGAACAAGGATAATATGACCTTTTATCTTCCTAAAAAATAGAGTGTTATCAATTTTGCCATGCTCAAATTTTTCAGTGATAAGGAAGGAGGATAGAGTGTCATACCAAACACGAGGGGCTTGTTTTAACCCATAGAGAGCCTTATCCAATTTATAGACAAAGTGTGGATGCTTAGGGTCAGAAAACCCTGGGGGTTGCTCAACATAGACTTCCTCAGTCAGCTTTCCATTTAGGAATGCTGATTTAACATCCATTTGATATACAATGAAGTCTTTGTGAATTGCATAGGCTAAGAATAATCGAACTGCTTCGAGCCTAGCCACAGGGGCAAAGGTTTCATCATAGTCTATGCCTTCCTCTTGTCTGTATCCCTGAACAACTAGTCTAGCTTTGTTGCCGGTTACAGTCCCATTTTCATCTAACTTATTTCGGTACACCCATTTGGTGCCTATAACAGTTTTGTTAGATGGTCGGGGAACAAGATTCCAAACTTTGTTTCTTTCAAACTCAGTCAGCTCTTCTTGCATAGCGCTGACCCAATTTGGATCACTGAGAGCATCATCAATCTTCTTAGGCTCGAGAAGAGAGATAAAGTTAACAAAAAGGCAGATGTTACCTGAGCTTCGTCGAGTCTGAATACCTTCATCTAGATCACCAAGTATTTGATCAATAGGATGATTTCTGGTCCATCTTTGAGCGGAGGTGTGAGTATCCATTTCCATTATTGGATCGGTAATGGGAATATTCACTGATGAAGATGATTCATCCTGAGGTTCATCAGTTATCAGCCGTTGAGGTTCAAGTTGAATGTCGTTCACTGAGAGATCTTCAGAGATGGTAGGTGATTCAGAGGTTGGAAGATCAGATGATGGTAAAGTGTTTAGAGGAACAACTGAAACCCATGAGGTGGATTTAGTGTTAGGAGGTATGATGTCTGGATCATCATCAACGTTAGAAGGGTATGCATGATGAGGTGAGTTGAAGATAGGTTTAGTTTCGCCATAATGAGAAAACATCCAGATATTGAGTTCTTCATTATCAGCGATAGGTTTAGAATTCGCTGATCTGGATTCATCAAAGGTGATATGAATTGTTTCTTCTATAGTTTTTCTTCTCTTGTTGAAGAACCTGTAGGCTTTGGAGATTGAGGAGTATCCAAGAAAAATTCCTTCGTCAACCTTTGGATCAAACTTTCCAAGGGTATTTCTATTGTTTAAAATGAAGCACTGACAACCAAAGATATGAAGAGACCTGATGATAGAAGGCTTTCTCCCATGGAAATGTTCATAGGCAGTCTTGTTGAACCGTTTGACGATTAGTGACCTGTTTTGAGTGAAACGAGCAGTGTTGACGACTTCTGCCCAAAATTGAGTTGGAAGATGAAAATAGTTGAGCATTGATCTAGTTGCTTCAACGATCGTTCTACATCTTCTTTCGGCGACTCCGTTTTTGCTGAGGAGTTCTCACAGCAAAGAAGTTGTGTGAGATTCCCTTGTTCTCAAAGAAATTATCCCGGGACCTGTTTTTGAATTCAGTTCCATGATCGCTTCTTATTGAATGAATAGTTAAGTTATTCAGCACTTCCATCTCCCTAGCAAAATATATAATTTCTTCTAGAGTATCACTCTTAGAACGAAGGAATATCAACCAGGTGTAGCGAGAGTATTCATCTACTATAACAAGAGTGTATTTCTTTGCAACAATGGATTGAATGTTGACAGGGACAAACAAATCCATATGCAGGAGTTGAAGAGGATTTGTCACTGATGAAACTTGCTTAGACTGGAAACTAGCTTTGGTGTGCTTTCCCTTTTCACACGTTGAGAAAATAGATTCCTTGGCATATAAATGTTGTGGTAGATCGGAGACTAGTTCCGTTGAAGATAGAGTGTTCAGTGTTTTGAAGTTGAGATGAGAGAGCCTCTTATGCCATAGCCAGTTGACATCGGATGAGGCTTTAGACAGAAAACAGATGTTCTCAGTGGTTTTAGAGTCCATGTTTATTACATAAACATTTTCCATACGATAACCGCTGAGAGCAAGTTTTCCATTTTTGTCCATCACTAAACATACTTTCTTAGAAAAGCATACTTCGAAGTCTTTATCACATAGCTGACTAATGCTGAGAAGATTGTGCTTAAGTCTATCTACGTAGGCGACTCTTAGAAAGGTAGTTGTACCTTGCTGAGTACACCAAACCTTTTGGTATAACCTTTTCCATTTCCACCAAAGGTCACTGAGGGACCTTTCTCTTCCATGTATACAGTGATCAAGTTCTCTTGGTCTATCATGTGTCGAGAGCTTCCACTATCTAAATACCAGATACCCTTGGAGACCTGCAAACATAAGGAATATCAAGTTTTTATTGGTAATCACTTTTTAATGGGTCCAGTGGGATTAGTGGAGATGGAAGGTTCAACAATCTTTACGACGTCAGTAGATTCAACGTTAGTGGTAACCTTCACTTTAGTTAATTTCTTAACTTTAGTGGTATTTTTCACCTTGGCAGATTTCTCAGCTTTGGTGACCTTCTTAACCTTGGAGGCATTCATCTTCACTTTGGCTATCTTTTCAGCCTTAGTGGCATTGGGACATTTACTGGCAATACGGTCAGTAAGTCCACAGTGATAGCCCTTTATATAGTTGAAAGTGGTTTTAACACCAGTAACATTAGAAAACTTAAGATGAGCCGGGCAAGCTCCAAGAATGCCCTTAGCATTTGATCTCGGAGGAACTTTCAGTTCTTCTGATTTCTTAGGTTTGATGTCAATTTTTAGCTTTGAAGTAGGTCTCTGATTATTACCAGAGATCTTAGATCCAGAGCTAGAAGATTGACATGCTGAAGGTTTAGAAGTGATCTTTTTCAGCTTTGCTACTTTTGTAGCCTTCTGAGGATAATGGGCAATAGATTTCCCTTTATCAGTGAGTTTAGAACTCTTTGATAAGTCCTCAGGGATAGGATTTGAGGATGAGGAGCACTGAGATGAAGAAGTGTCAGGGATAGAAGAGACAAACATTCCAAACATAAGCATGGAGCAGTCTCTGCTAGGTTGCTTTATAACCAAGGACAATTTTATCATGAGCAGGGATCTGAGCACTCAAGATCTCAGTAACCTTAGTTGAGGATTTACACCATCCTTCAACCGTGGCTTTTTCAGCTTTGAGAGCAGCGATAGCTTGTTCACGTTCAATGTTGATGATTTCATTAATGATGACTTGACCCTTTCAACTTTTCTCTAAAAGAGTTAGTTCCTTGATCCTTAAATGGCATTTCTCAAGCTGTTCAGTTAGATCAATATTTCTATTTTCAGCTAAAGTTTTTCCATTAAGTGCATTATATAAGTCAATCGTCAGGACGTCAACAACACGACATCTCTTAGCTTCAGAAAGAGAGGGGTTTGTAGATATTGATACTTGAGATGAAATAAAGCTTGTGGTTGATTCTGAAGGTTCTTCCACTTCTTCTTTAATCTCAGCCATAAGACAGATTAGCAGCATCCTCTTCATCAGAACTTGATTCTTCTGATTCAGCCCAGTCATGCTCTTCAACGATATGACCTTTTCCTTTTCTCTTACAGCTTTTCAGCTTCTCGTATTTTTCTTTCAACTTAAGGTATTTGTTATCGCTGGTCTTCTTAGATGAAGAAGGTTTAAAGACTTTATTTGATCTGCATTCGCTGGAAAAATGGCCAATTTTCGCGTAGTTGAAGCAAGTAGCAGTTGCCTTTATCAACAGGGGTTGATTTAGGCTTGCCAGATAGGGAGAGAGGCTTATTTCTTCTGAAATTTCTCTTTCTTGCAAACCTCTTAAAAGAGTTTGTCAAGAGTGCTAAGGATTCATCAAACTCTGATAGGTCAGTGTCTGATTGTTCATCCGAGTCAGAATCTAACTCAGTGATAGTTAGAGTAGATCGCTGAGATGGGATAATCTCTGAAGAGACTAAAGCAACAGGATTGCTTTTGGAGTCTTTAGAATCTTTAACAAGATTCTTCTTCAGTTGATTGGATTGCTCATAGTTGAGCAAAATCCCATAAAGAGTGCTGAGAGAAAGGTGGTTTAAGTCTATTGTCAGCTTGAGACACATTGAATAACTGTCCTTGCTTCAGGAAGACATTCCTGGAATTTGATGAGGACCTCAGAATTAGAGTAGGTCCTACCAACTGTCCTTAGATCAATAATTAAGAAGTTAAATCTTTGGTGAACATCAGATAAGGATTCATTCTTACCACAAATAAAACTTTCATACTGTCTTACCAGGTTAATCTTTCGGGTTTCCTGGATTTCAGTGGTTCCTTCGTACTGAACACATATAGTGTCCCACAGTTCCTTAGAAGTTTTAAGATGCATGATGGAATGGAAGGCTTGATAAGGCAAAGCCATAGAGATGATGGTTTTTGCCTTTGCATCTAGACCAACTTTCTTTTTGTTCTCATCACTCCACTGTCTTATTTCTTTGGGAGCATATCTTTTAGGGACAACGGGCACGGTGTGGTTGCAGTGGCAGGTACTACTGCTATGATAAAAAATGGCTCATAGGGTCCATTTGCTACATATTCAGGTATAGTAGGATCTACACCTTCTAGAAATAGCATCATTCGATTTTTTCAGAGAGCAAAGTTGTCTCTGCTGAAACGAGGAGGTTTTGATAGAGAACCATTATCATAATTGTTAGAACTAGTGTTTTGTGCCATTTTTTAGAATAGCAAGGAAGAGAATAAAGCAAGATCTTGTTTATGAGATTAAACAATCTGCTTTGATACCACTTGTTGGTCCCGAAGGTGCTTAACAAGTTTGTAGAAGTGGGGGTTGAATACAAACACAAATTTTCAGTTTAATAAATTATTTATTGATGAATAAAATCATAATTTAAGGGTTGTTTGGCAGTTGCTGAATGGTTTGGTGCAGAATGATTAAGTGGTCAGAATGATTAAGAGGCTCTTATGATATAGTGTGAAATGAAATATGGTTGTTTGCTAATTGTTAAGAATGAAATAAGGGCTCTGAATGGTTAAGACAGGGTCAAGATACAAAATCATTCTGAGGGTTTTGGAACCATTAAGAGGCAGGCCTTTTTTTGCCAAACATGATTTACCTCTTAACGATTCAGAGGTTGTCTCTTAATTGAACCATTAATAGGTAAACAAACAGCCCCTTACAGTTTGTTGCGGAACAATATTAAGTAGAACCTAATCTAAACAAACTTAAGAATCACACAGATGTTTGCACTAAGAACTAGAGATAGAAGGTTGGGAGAATATAGAAATCAAGGGTTTCTATATTTTTGGTTCACTAAGAGAAAGGATAAAAGGCCAGCTTTAGAGAGAGTCTCAACCTTTCTATTTATACCCTATGCATTAAATGCATGGCAGGGTACTTTACACATGTCACACTTTGGTTGGTTGCATGTCTCTGACTTTTGGAGACATGTTTTTAGCCGCATGATGAACAATGTAGTTCTTCAGAGTTGTTGTACAATTTGTAGCAGAGGTATGTCTCTTCTGACAAATGTACTTTTTGTGCAAGGATAAGACAAAAGAAACTTGGAGAGGAAGCTTTGTGATCACCAATCGCTGAAAGATTATTTCTTCAGTGAATCTGAGTTAAGTTCAGCGATCGCTGAGGATTTTCTTCAAAGTTCTTCGGGTGTTGTGGGCTTGTCTTCATTTCATTGATTTCCGCATCAAATCATGAGTAGACTTGTCACTTGTTCAGCAGCTTTGTCTTCGATGTCAGCGGTGAACGTCTTTGTCGCGAAACTTGTCTTCAAGGATTACATTTAACTGAATACATTAGCTATTAGCGATACTGAACAAACTCAATATTTGATCGCTGATGGTGAAATACTAATACATACATATGCTAAACATAATTTTCACTAAGTAATTTAAAGGGTCATCATCAAATCATTGAGAGTGTTTGGATCAACAGTATTGTATGATAAAATTACCCAGTAAGGCATATCAAGTAAGACTGTCTATCCCTATCATCACTCTTACCGAATAATATTCTCGGTCCTTGCCTGTAAGTGTGATTTAGTTTTTCATTTTAAATTTATTTTATTGAATTAGTTTATTTAAGAATGTTCTACAATTTTCGTCAAAAATCACATGTGATATCCACAATTAATCGACATTTATTTCCTTTAAAAATTCGCTAATTTTCATCAATGTATCATATGTGATATTGATCATAGTAGAAAAGAAATGTAAATTATTTGCAACATTACAAGTGATATGTGCAATTATGAATTACATTTTCAAGTGCATCTGATCTTATACATTTTAAATTTGTAGTGCTACACATCACATATGATTTTGTTTTCACTATTTTTCTTTTTCAATATTTAATTTGGATAATTATTTTTCAAAATTTAAATCAAATATGATTAGGAAAATATTTTGAAATAAAGTTAATTCATTATGAATCACATGTGATGCTGATGAAAAATTATGAATTATTTTTTGAAGTACATGTGATCTTATACATTTTTTATGTGTTTTGCTACACATCACATATGATTCTGTTTTCATTAATTTTCTTTTCAATGTATAATTTAAATTATTGTTTTTTAAATTTTAAATCATATACGATTAGAAAAATATTTTGAAAAAAAATTAATTCATTGTGAATCACATGTGATTTTGATAAAGATTATAAACTTTTAAAGAAAAAAAAAGAACTCGTTAAATAAAAATTAAATACGCTTATTTTAAATGAATTAAATATAAAAAATTTATTAAAAATAAATAAATTATATTAAATTCATAAATATGATAAAAGTAGAATCTTAAATAAATACCTAAAATAACTTTTATATAACTAAATTACTTTTATATCCTTATTTATTTTTAGAATTAATTATTTAAGATATCATCTAATAAAATGATTGGCGTACAATTATTCTCTTATTATTTTAAATATATATCATTTTCGTATGATCCTCCCTCTAACTAAGGGGATAACTATGAAATCTAAACCTAAAATAATCTTATCTTAGACCAACTACGAAAGTATTTAAATAATTAATAGAAAAATAAATAATAATAATAATGATTCTAAATCTAAATCTAATTTGTAAGAAACAAAATAATAACTAAAACTAACAAATAACAAATAACAATAATGTTAAACTAATTAGGAAACAAAATAATCAAATAAACAAATCATATTAATCCTTTGGGGACTCGTTAGGAGAAGCGCGGGACCTTGCACGTGACCTAGGTCGTAGGAGAAGTCGCACAAGCGAATGTGTTCCGGTTTTCGATGCAAGATTTTCGACTTCTTTCAAGCTTGTTTTCTTCTCTTCCAATGATCTGTGTAAAACCTCGCTAACTCTCCTTTATGGATGTGTCTAATCATATATTATTAATTGTCCGTATCACGTGTAAATATATTTGATATTGAAACTTCTCACCTTTTTTGCAAATTGATCAACTTCACACACACACACACACACACACACATATATATATAGTGAGACATTCTTTTAAGAACTTGCCAATTCGTGAGATATGTGAGATCTTGTTTTAATCACAAAAAAATAGTTAGAAGAAAATCTAATATAAATTAAAAACATCTCCATCTCTATCCTCTCTCCTATTTTTTTCTCCATCTCTCTACTTTCCTCTCTCATCTCTCCTCTTTCTAAGTAACTAAATTCTTTTTTTTTTTTTTTGCTTAGAGGAGTATTTTTCAGTGGCAAACACAAGATGCATGATGACGCCCTATGTTTCAGCCCTAATGGGTATATTGTTAAAGCAATTGATTCTCAACCAAATCATATCAAATATCCTTCATCAAAGTAATGATATTCATAGCTGATTTTTAGGATGAGTTACAAACTAGGATTTTCAGTTTTCATATAGCTGTAAATGCCCTTTAATTCTTTCTATAATTAACTCAATGTAATCTGCTATATATACTCTATTGAGTGCAAATGCACAAATCAATAAAAATCATTTTCTTCATGGTATCAGAGCTTTAGGTCTAGGATTCATCTGTGACTTTTCTCCTCTCTAATCTATGTCATGTCTTCTTGCCTCCCACCCACATGGCAACTCTACTCACACCACTTCAAAATAATTTTGGTTTTTTTTTTTTAAACTAAGTCAGGGAGACGCGCAAAGAGAAGGTTTTCGTTTGCAGAGAGGAACGCAAAGAAGGTTTGCGTTTGAAGGGAGGAACGCAAACTAGAGGTTTGCGGGTGAAGACTGAAACGCAAACTATGATTTGCGGGTGTAGTGGGAAACGTAAAGTTGAACTTTACGGGTGTAGCTTGAAACGCGAACTTGTCCTTTTTTCGGTCGAAGGCAGAAACGCAAATCAAACTTTGCGTTTGTAGAGGGAAACGCAAACTTCACTTTGCGGGTTGAACTTGATACGCAAAGTAATATGAATGACCTGCAAACTTCGTTTTGCGCTTCCTTTGAGAAACGCAAACCTTGCTTTGCGTTTCCTTCTTGAACCGCAAACTGTGCTTTGCGCTCCCTTCATGAAACGCAAACCTTGCTTTGCACGTCCAACATGAAGCGCAAACCTCTCTGTTTTCTCTATGTCTTTGATTTTGCAAATCTTACACTGTCTCGTCTCCAACATTTGCATGACCAAGTTGATCAAGATCGTCAAGGTCATGAGGGGGAGAAATCAGAGAAGTCAAGGAGATTTTAAAGAGACAAAGAGCTCAAAAGTTTATCTGTTGATCAAGATTCGCTCAAAGATTCTATTCTCTCAGCTACAACAAATTCTTTTGTTTTTTCTGCTCTGAACACCATAGTTCATTCAAGATCTTTCAAAAGAGGTGTATCGTCTAGAGCTCAATCAGCAAAGACAACTTAATCTGAAAGATGCTGAGAAGAATTTTTCTTAAAAGTCAGAAAGCTTCTCAAAGTCGCTTTTATGGTCCGTGCTGATTTAGAAGATGATTTTTGAAGACCAAAGCGCCAATGATTACTAAGGGGGAGATTGTTAGGTCTGATTTTATAGTAATCATTGTATTTATAGGACTTGGTCACATAAAGTGTTTAGAATGCTTATCAGTGTTGTATCTGACCAAGGGTATTTAAGTCCCTTTGGTCTTGTTCCTTGTAAGAATAAACACGCTCATATCGCTTCAAAAAAAAAGAGTCTGGAAATTTTTTTTTAGTGTGCCATCTATATTTTTTTTAAAAACTTTGTGTCATAACAAGTGTTTTTCAAATTTACAATTTTTAATATTTTTCGAATTTTTTCAATACAATATGATTTTTGATTTTCATATTTACAATTGCAATGGATTCTGCCAAGTTTGCTTTCCAAGCCAGGTTCTACTCAAATGATCTGATGATGTAATTGGGAACAGATACTCGTCCACCAGTCTTAATCAACGAAGATGAGTTTACACAGTGGCAAGATAGGTTCATAAATTTCATTGAGCGTCAGAATAATGGAGAGAATATGATGATATCCTTAACTGAAGGACCATTTGTCAGGCCGAAAAATGACATTCCTTTGACTGCTGATGAAATCAAACGAGAAAAAGCCGATAGAGAAGCAAAGTCCAATTTGATGCTAGCACTGCCTAACTCAATCTACAATAGAATTGATTATTTCAAGCATAATCCAAACATGATGTGGACTCAGTTAGAAAAGATCATGCTTGGGTCATCAGTTGCTACTCAGATTCTCCAGACACGCTTCATGAACAGCTTTGAGGAATTTAAGGCGAAGGACAATGAATCTCTGTAGAAAGATTAAAGTGGAAAAGACTGCTCTTGAGACGAATCTGAAATTCCTTAATTCTCTTCAGCCAGAGTGGAACAAATCATGTCATAGACTGAGGAACGATGTCAGAATTTCCATGATGCAGATTCAAGAGCTGTATGAGATTATGCTAACTGATGAGAGCTTGGTGATAGAGAAAAAGGCCAAGCTAGACAAAAAGAACAAGAAGACAGTTGATCCGGTTGCTCTTCTCACAAAGCAACTAGCTGAACAAGTGTTGTCTGATAACGCTTACACCGGGTCAACTGATGACAATGGAGAGGCCTTACAGAAAGCCATGATCCTTCTTTCTCAGCACTACCAGAAGAAGTTCCAACCAAAGTCGGGTTCCAACTCTTCTCCCTTCACTTCCGGTCCTAAAGTGAAAATACCCGAGCTAAAGAATGCTACTTGCTACAACTGCGGAAATCCGGGTCACATGTCAAAGGAGTGTAGAGCAAAGGTCGTTAGGGATTCGGCATACTACCGAAAAAAAATGGAACTAGAAGAAAAGAGAGAGAACGGAACTGCTTTATTGGCCGAAGAAGAATTCTGGCTGGATTATTCCGACGACGAAGCTTCCAATGTCGAGATCGCTCACATGTGCTTAGTCAGAGATGACCAGTCAGGTGATTCTGATACTTATGAGAATGAGGTATATTCTGAATTTGACTACAAATTTATTACCTCTCAGTTTGATATCATGATAAATGCTTTATCTGATTTGTGTTCAAAGATTTTATCTGAAATGAATTTAAATTCTGAAAAGTCAGATTTAATTGAAAAGCTGAAAATTTCTTTGAAGGATGAAAAATCTATTTTAGAAAATACTAAAGACATCTTTCAAAAGAAATTGGATGCTTTGGAAAATTCTAACAAGACTTATCTTGAATCTTTGACATCAATGACTATTTTAAAAGATGAGTTTTCTGATAAAATAATTAAGTTAGAAGAAAAGCTTTATCGAAGAGACCAATCTGAACAAACAATCTATATGAACAAGCCGAGGAGTGAAGAGGCTTTAAAACAGAGATGGGAACTTGGTTTTGAAAATCCTCATTGTTTAAACAATGCGATTGAAAAATCCCCAACTTTATATAAATACGATTATTTGACTCTTGCTCATTATGCTCCTCAATTTAAAATTGATTGGATGAATGAGAAGCAAGTGTTAGAAATCGAACATGAGAAAAGGACAAATAACAAGAAAAATGAAATTCCTTTTGTTTATACGTCCGAAAATGCAAAATATTTTTCTGAAAAATCAAGAAGAGGAAAAAGAATTTTAAATGATATATCTCCTATCAAATCTTCAATGTCTGATGATTTTATTGCTCCTTATGCACCTGATTCTGATAAAGGAAATATTTCTCCAATCATTTATGATTCGAAGAAATATACTCCTCCATTAGTATTAGAAGGAAAAATCATAGAACTTGAAGATCAGATAGAAGATCAAAATATTTTGAAGAAAATTGAATCTGATATAATTCTTTCTTTCATGACGTCTAGTCTTGAAGAAAATTTATTTTCTCAAAAATCAGATTCTATTTCTAGCTTATCTTCTGATTCTAAGGAAAATAAAAAGGAAGTTTCAAATTTTAAAATCTTTTCTCAAAATTATTCAGACTCCGAGGCAAATTCAGATTTATTAGTTGATCAGATTGGTTGCTTGGATAAATTTAATTCTTCTGATTTAAATATTTCGTCTAAAATTCTTGATAATTCTTTTACGCTCAATGATCAATATTATAAACCCAAGCGTAAAAGAAGACGGTCAAAGAAGTCGAAGAAACGAGATAAACTGGCAATTCTAATTCTTCCGATACTATTATTTCAGATAGGACTGTGAGCCAGTCAAAGAAGCAGATCTGGAGAGCTAGGCGGACATCAACTGATTCTATGTTTGATGGAGATCGATGTGTAGACAAATTTTATAATAGTGATTCATTTGTTGTTTGTAATAAAGTTTCAAAATACTCTATAAAGCAAATGTTTCAAAATTCCAAAAATGTCTCATATTCGTCTTCTGATTCTAGTTCAGATGATCATGCTTTATCTTCTGATAGTTGTGATTATTTCTCTGATCATATTCCTCATGCTTCTAATATCAAATCTGCTTATTGTTTCCCCATACGAACTGCAACTAACAAACATGGGCCTAAATACAAGTGGGTACCCAAATCTTTATCTGATTCAAAGTTGCAGGCATCACATGTTAAGGGGGAGTAATAGAACTTTGGCTTCTGAGTACTTCAGCTCTGAACCCGTACTTCATAGACATCGACTTCTAAACACAATAGTTTAGAACTCGTTCTTCAATGATTAAGCTTCTGACTTAATGAGATACTGTGAGTACATCAATTTTATTTCCGCTGCATATATCTCTGATTATGATGTGTTCCAGCTTTTCTCAATAATTCAAGAATCTGAGCTTGTTTATCTATCTCATGAATTTGTATTACCCAAAATTTTCTTTTAATATGAGACACAAATTTACTTTCTTCAATGTAAAAGATGAAATAGTTGAATTTTATTTTGTTCCAACTAAATATCTATTAAAAGTTTAAATCTTTACAAATTTTATTCTATAAAGTAAAGTTTTACATTTTTTCTTTCCTTTGAATAAAATATGTGTCTAGGATAAATTTTCAAGTTCTTTTGCTTATATTAAAGTTTTTATATGGTCAAATTTCAAGTCTTACAAAAGTCGAAAAGTCAGCAACATGTTTGAAACTTTTATTAATGCTTTAAAGATATGTGAATCGGAATTTTTTATAGTTTACTTTGCTTAGACTACCTAAATGATCAGAATTATAGATCAGAATGAAAATATGGGCTAAGCATTTAGACGTTGATCTGAGTAATTGAGATGATTATTAAATTCTTAAAATACAGAAATCTCTAAGTTTAAAAGTTTGTACCTGTGACCTTTCTGGTTTGGGAAAGTAAGTTCCTCGGGATGCTTGTCATCTGGTTCCCTAAGGTCATTTGGTCTGGGAGTGATCGAACAGAAATCATTCTATAGAATCAGATCGAAAGTCATGTTCTACTGGTATAAATGGGTTTAGGATATGTCGATTTAGCCTTTCTGATCTGGGAGAGTTAGTTCCAAGGGGTGCTTGACACCTAGTCCCCTAAGGCCAACTGGTCTGGGAGCGGCTGACCCAAATCCTGCAATAGGGTTAGATAGAAAGTTACGTTTACGGCATGTTCTTTACTTAATAAACTTTTTGATCAAAAGATTCCAAAGTGCTCGCGCTTAAAAGATGCCAAAGAGCACACTCATGTTAAGATGCCAATGTGCACACTGCTAAAAAGATGCCAATGAGCACACATCTCATAATACTTGGTGATATGTTTGAGTTGTGATAAACCTGTAAATTTGTGAAAGTATTAATTTTTGATGACTTAGTGTGAGTACATGCAAAGTTCTCTATAATATTTTTAGAATTGCATTTTCTTGAAACTAATCGAAGATTCGCATGTGAGCACACTGAATAGATTGATGGAAGTTTTTGAAACTGAACATATTTTAACTTGATATGCAATAAAATTTGTTCTTGTATCCAACAACATATGTTTGATTTCAAATGATTGATAAATCTGTGATATTTTACTAAGTAGAATTTTATTTGTTCAGTGTTTAAAATTTATATGTTTAGTCGTTTCAAAATTTACATTCAGTATATTTTTCTTTCTACATTAATATCTGATCATTGTGTTCTCATAAATATATTTTAATGGGTTTATGCATTATTGAAGGGGGAGTGAACAAAAGAGAATATTTTTCAAAGATTATATCTGTTTTTGAGGGGGAGTATCTTATTCTTTTTACATGAATGTTATCTCGAATTGTCATATCTAGTTCATTTGTGTAGGGGGAGTCAAAGGGTTTCAAAAGGTAAATTTTTTTCTAAGTCAGCTTTGCACTTCCAGCATGACACGCAAACTTTGGTTTGCACGTCCAACATGAAACGCAAATCTTGGTTTGCGCATCCAACATGAAGCGCAAATCTCCTCTATTTTCTCTGTTTCATTGATTTTGCAGATCTTAAGTTGTCTCGTCTCCAACATTTACATGACCAAGTTGATCAAGATCATCAAGGTCATGAGGGGGAGAAATCAGAGAAGTCAAGGAGATTTTAAAGAGACAAAGAGCTCAAAAGTTTATCTGTTGATCAAGATTCGCTCAAAGATTCTATTCTCTCAGCTACAACAAATTCTTTTGCTGTTTCTGCTCCGAACACCACAGTTCATTCAAGATCTTTCAAAAGAGGTGTATCGTCTAGAGCTCAATCAGCAAAGACAACTTAATCTGAAAGATGCTGAGAAGAATTTTTCTTAAAAGTCAGAAAGCTTCTCAAAGTCGCTTTTATGGTCCGTGTTGATTTAGAAGATGATTTTTGAAGACTAAAGCGCCAATGATTACTGAGGGGGAGATTGTTAGGTCTGATTTTATAGTAATCATTGTATTTATAGAACTTGGTCAAATACAGTGTTTAGAATGCTTATCAGTGTTGTATCTGACCAAGGGTATTTAAGTCCCTTTGGTCTTGTTCCTTGTAATAATAAACACGCTCATATCAATACACTCTTACTTTGCGTCTCATAGCTTTCTCTCTCTACTTTCTCTCTCTAAAGAATCAGTGATCTTAGACTAACACTTCTCAGTTCATCAAGTTAAACAAAAGCAATTATCTCTATTGGATTCACCAACTCAAGCCATATCTTCGTGGTGCCAAGCTTTGGAGCTATGTGTTGATGGCTCAATCTGACTCTCTCCTGCAACTATCACCACTCCAGCCAACAGTAACACTCCTGCCCAAACTGAATACAACCCAAAATACGATGCTTGGCTCACTACCGATCAACAAATCTTACGTATTCTCAACACCTCACTCACTGGGAAAGTCGCCAGACTCACCACTAGGTTTGATACTTCCAAAGGTATATGGGATTGTCTTGCCCAACATTATGCTCAACAATCTGTAACTGGTTCTACAAGTCTCCGTCTCCAGCTCTTTGATCTTCAAAAAGTATCCCAATATGTTGATGAATATCTAGAGCATGCAAAGTCATTAGCCGATTCTCTTGAAGCAATTAGCGAACCTGTTTTAGTGAATGCTCAATTTGAACGCCTTCCAGGTTTTCTAAGCTACGAGGCCACATCCTATTCTTTAATGGACAACAGAATCGTTGTTTTGATGCCACTGCCTCCGCTCTTATCCATTATTCGTCTCCAACAGCCCAATCCTCCGACATAGTTGTGTAGTTTCATGGCGTTTGTAATGCTGGAAATCGTCGCGGTAGTCGTCGCGATTTTTGTGGTCGTGGTCGAGGAGGCCATGGTTACCCAAATCATCACTGTCAACTTTTTAACAATATTGTTTCCCATCCATGTGCCACTCGTCCTCCTTGGTCCAATGGTATTCTTGGACCAACACTCACCCCAAGGCCTACAATGGTGTTTCAATTGCAATACTAATCAACATGGACCTCAACAATGCCCACATCGCTTTGCTGGTCCATCTTCTACTCCTCCATTTACCAATTCTCATTCATTTGGCACCCAAAATGGTACCCGGATACGGGTGCTACCCATCACATGACCGCTATGCCTCTCCAAAATGCACATACTTATGATGGACCTCATAATTTCTATATGAGAAATGGTGATTTTTTACACATACACACCTCTTGATACTGGTGAGGGATCGAGACTGTCCACATCAGTTGTTTATACTGAGTGATGTGTTCAGTTGGATTTTTGTGCGTGAACGTTGGGATACTGTACTTTTTTGGGACGTCGACCATCGCGATCTCGTCGACAAAGGGTGACGCCTGGAATCCTGTATGAGGCTCGATGTCGACAGGTACCGCTACTCCTGGAAGCTTAGCGAGTATCGACAGGACGCACTCGTTTTGTTCTTCCAACATCTTCAATCTTTGGGCGACAATATCTTCTTGTGTATTCTCTTGAGTATTCGGTTTATAGGTACTGAACTTTGGAATCCATTCCACTACGATGAATCAAAAGCATATCCATTATACTGGAATGTATGCATTGGCATTGTTGGAATTGATGTTGTTGGAGGCCTCGAGGGAATCAGGGTCGTCGAATGAAAGAACGGTGGGATTGTAGTAACTGATGACATCGAAGGAATTGTCGTTGTCGAGGGAAAGAATGGCGGCGGTGGTGGTGGCAACATCGGCATTGGCTGACTAGGAAAACCAGGGAAAATCGGTTGAGGACAATTGGGAAGCGGAGGTCCCGACCAAAGCATACTGAGTCCACCTTGATTATGCGACGTCCCTGCTGCATTGCTAGCATTCCGATTCCTTAGAGATTCAATCTCTTTCACTGCTTGCCTATGCTTATTTGTCAAAGCGTCAATACGGGCACGGGCGGCATTCAACTCCAAGTTCATTTGAGCCATGATTTGATCCTGAGTTCCTTGAGGAGCTGACATTGTCCTGTGAAAAACAAAAACACTCGAAAAATTGTAGCACAACGCACTATTTTCTAGGATTTTCTTTAGATGGGGCCCCACGGTGGGTGCCAAACTGTTAATGCCAAAAATTACCCAAAGAATAGTTTAAGGTCGACGTGAGGCTTTATCCAACTAAAGAAAGTAGTTGATCGACAATATGCACGATAAACAATAAAATAAGGAGACAAGAGATTTGGTGACGCGGAAAAACCTCAACGAGGAAAAAACTGCGGACGACAGAAATGTGTCGTCATGCACTATGATCACCAACCAGGGGTGATGTCCTTGGAAGTACATAGCATTACACGATCGATACAAGAAATAGATGTATAAACAAAAAAAACAAGTGTATGTCGTGTGTGAAAACACTATCGTCGTGTGAATATAGTTACTATCGTGTAAATGACAGATTGCAGGTGTTCTTCAGAGAGCTTGTAAGTTATATGCTTCGAGTCTTAGATTTCAGTTGTCCAATTGAGATGGGTATCTTCAGTATTTATAGTCTTGTTCTCTCATAAATGTGTCTTTCGTAACGGCTGAGTCTTCATAAATGATCTTGATGATGTTGATCTGTTATGACCGTTGGTATTTATGAGTATTAAACTTGCATTAAATGAATAAGAAAGGAACGTTGGGTCATACGTTAGTATCGTCGAGGTCGAGTGTAAATACCTGCGATGGTCGTGCGACGCTCGACCAACCTTCGAGTTAGTCTCGACGGAGGTCAGGGTTAATGTCGGTCGATAGGACCTAATCTTAATACAAGACATGTCATGTGAAATACGCATTAAAAGTTACTTAGTCGTGATCGTGTGTTTTTTAGCCAAACACCGACCACCGCTGATTACCGTCGATCTGAACCACCGTCGTTCTGAACCAGACCACCGCCGATCACCGCTGTTCTGAGCCACCACCGACCACTGCCGATTTGAACCACCGCCGATCAGAACCACCGCCAACCACCGATCATCGCCGTTCTGAACCATCGCCGATCTGAACCACCACCAATCACCAATAACCACCACTGACCACAACCGATCTGAACCACCACCGACCATCGCCGACCACCGTCGTTCTAAACCACGGCCGATCTGAACCACCGCCGACCACCGACGTTCTAAACCACCGACAACCGCCAACCATCGACCACTGTCGTTTTGAACCACCGCCAACCACCACCGACCACCGCCGATCTGAACCACCACCGACCACCGCCCTTCTGAACCATCGTCGATCTGAACCACCGCCGACCAGCTCTAACCACCACCGACAACCAGCACTGACCACCATCGACCACCACCATTTTGAACCATCGCCGATTTGAACCACCGATCACCATCGATCTGAACTACCGTCGATCACCGCCGATGTGAACTACTGCCAACCACCGCCATTGTGAACCACCGTCGACACCGCTGATCTGAACCACTGCCGATCTGAACCACCATCGACCACCGCCGTTTTGAACCACCGTCGATCTGAACCACCGCCGTTTTGAACCACTGCCATTTTGAACCACCGCTGATTTAAACCATCGTCGACCACATCCGATCTGAACCATCGTTCTAAACCACCACTGACCACCACCAATCTAAACCACCATTACAAATAAAGTATTTTTAATGGATATTTTATTAAAGCATGTTTTGTTTATAAAATTCAAATTATCAAAAAGGGTATTTTGGTCATTTATCAACATTTCATTCCAATTCCAAAGCTACATTCTGTGAACCAAACGGACATATTCCAATTCATTTAATAGATATCATTCCAATTCTATCAACCAAACAGGTGGTCAAACCTGACAACATTCCATTCCAATTCCTTCAAAGTCAAATTCCTTTGACAGATTCCATTCCATCCAAAAACATTCTGCGAACCAAATGCCACCTTAGAAAAATCATCAGTGATCTTAGGAGACTTTAATTGACAACTTATGAAGAGGATCTCTGAAACCTACCTTTTATTTATTAGTTGAACTCGTCTTTAAAATCAATATATATTAAAGAAGAAACCAAAGTCAATGATGTGGCATCTCCTAAGCATTCCAAGGCTAATTTTCTTTTTTCTAAGATTTGTTTTTTAAATATTTGATATGGTAAAGACTTTTCTGTCCTTATACTAAAAAGATAAAATTCATTGAAATAGGGTTATAATCGTAATTTTAAAAAATTTAACCTCCTAACCTTTCATCTTCATCTCAAAGTTAAAACCTCTACATCTTTTCATCTTCATTCTTGAAGGTGAAACCTCAAAACCCTTCCCTGTTGCATCATTATTTGTTCATCTGCTTTTGGTACATGGGACAGGACAGAATAGGACAAGACAAAACTCACTGTCCCACGTTTGGCGTGACATGGGACAGGACAAAAATTCACTGTCCCACGTTTGGCGCAACATGGGACAAGGAAAAGGACTGGACAGGTTGGGACAAGATGGGACAAAAGAGGTCTTTTCTTGTTCCACCAAAATAGGTGGAACAACATGGGACAAAAGTGAGACAAAAACTAAAATTACTGATCTACTGCCATTTGATATATAATCCTAATATGGTATTAATCTTAAGGGTTACCACTACCCATCGCTACCGCCGCCGTTGTTGGCAGCCATTAATAGCCACCGCCAACCACCATCGACCACCTCTACCTATTCCTTCACTATAAAAACCTCCTCCACAACCATCGACCATCTCCACCACCACTACCATCGTCAACCACCTCCACTAACACCAATCACCATCACCCATGGCCGCCACCACCGTCGACGACCACTGGTAGCCACTGTCAACCATCGTCGACCACTTCTACCTCTTCCTCCACTACAACAACTTCCTACACCACCGCCCATCGCCACCTCCACTGATCACCACCCATTGCCGCCACCACCATCGACACTCACCCCCAACAACCGCCAGACACATTTGCCTCTTTCTCCACTACAACTTCTTTTGCCACTGTCCACCGCCACCACCACTACCATCGTCGACCACCTATACATCCGCCACATTAACCACAACTACCTCCTGCACCACCACTATCCACTAACTTTCATGTCCAAAAGTTACCGTCCTTCACTAGCCACCCAACGCCTTTATCTTTACCTGTCGCTGCAACTATGCCTCCACCAATTCATAAGGATCTTCCAGAATTGAATCAAATATTATTTTTTCTTTGTATTAATTGGAGTTTTTCGAACTACCATCAATTATTTCAGATTTATTCATTCAAATTTCATACAATTGTTTTTGTATGTATTTATATGTATGAAAATTGTGTCAAAAAATAACAATGCTTTTTAATAAAATTATTCAACAATATACTTTATTTGTGTAATTTATAACTATTATATGCCATATAAAATCATCAAACAACTTTTTAAGAAAACTTGTCCAGTCTTGTACTATCCAGTCCTAGTCGTACCAAACACAAGACAGACATTTGTTTTGTCCAATCCAGTCCAGTCCTAGCCTCTTGTCCTGTCCTGTCCTGTCCCGTCCACTCATGTCTGCATACCAAACGCTACCTATGTGTCTTCTTCTTCCTCTCCATCACTTGATGTATTATTCATTTTACAAATAATTATTCTTCAACAAGATCATTTTTCAGGTAAACTATTTTTCTCCTTCTCAATAAATCACTTGATTTTCTTCTTTCATTTCATAAACTGTTATTCTTCAACAAAATCGTTTTCCAGGTTTACTTTGAGAATGCTAATCAGGGTATTATTCTTTATTGGCTTTTGTTAATTTTAGAGTTTATTTTAATTTTGTCTTCTATATTTTTGCTTAATTTTTTTTCCCAATGGAATCGGGTGTTTGTTCTTGGCAGGGGTTTTAGATGGCAACAACGGTTCTATAATCGATCAAATCTTGCAAGTACGTATTACAATCTACGATATACCTTAACAAACTTCAATATGTTCTTTATCAATGGTTATTTTTATTTTTTCAGGTTTATTTTGAGAAGACTAATATGGGTATACATACGTCTCTTTTGACTTTTGTTGGGATTTTAGAGTTTTTTTTATTCAATCTTCTATATTTTTTCCAAGTTTTAAATTTTACAAACAATTTTAACTTTTATTAAAATTAATCCTTTTTATTTACACGACACTTGATATAATAATATGTGTCCATCACTAAATGTCTTCTTCTTCCTCTCCATCACTTGATGTATTATTCATTTCACAAACCATTATTCTTCAACAAAAATCGTTTTTCACGTAAACCTTTTACTCCCTCTCCATTGATCACTTGATTTGTTCTTTCATTTCATAAACTGTTTTTCTTCAACAAAAGCGTTTTCCGGGTTTACTTTGAGAACACTAATCCAGGTATTATTCCTTACTGACTTTCGGTGGGATTTTAAAGTTTATTTTTTCTTTTGTCTTTTATATTTGTCTTCTTTTTTTTTCTTATAGGAACCGGGGGTTTATTCTTGACAGCGGTTTTAGAGTTTTGATGGCAACAACGGTTCGATAATCAAATCTTTCAGGTCGTAATAACCCTAGTTCATGTTTGAGAAACCTTGGAAGTTTAAGGGAGTGAAGGTGACTTTTCCCATTTTCAAGGACTGAGTAAATAGGGGGTCTAAACAGGATAAAACCCTCAATTCTCCCTCATTTTCAGATAATACGTTTTGAGGTAAAAGAAGAGAGAATTGGGGGAGGCATGTGGAGTTTCTAGGGTTTTGAAGAAGAAAGCTGAAATTAGTGGATTGTTCATCATCATCTCCAAGGTAATCCTCATCTCTTATCCTCTATGCTACCATGGTGGGTATTCTAACATTTTGAGTAAGGGGTTTCCATATCTTTGAGTGTTATTGGATTAAATATTTTTGGGTTTAATGATTAGATTGAAGTTGAGATGGTATTTAATGGTTTCCATTTGATAAAAGTAGACAAAACTACCATTTATGGTGCTTATCTTTAAGGATGCTTCATTTCTTTCATTTTGAGTAAAGCTATGGTTTTCAATGAATGGATTTAATGAGTCATATTATGTTTTAATGATTGGATATTGTTGGGAAAGGTTTAGAATATCGATTCCCTCATTTTAGAAGCTTAATATCGAGTTGGAAATGGTTAGGAGTTGAGAAAGGTTGGTTTTTGAGTTGAAACTCAATGTAGGGCAGGACCAGATCCCCGCGCGGGTTCTGGCGTGGGTTAGGTCGCACCATAAGTCGCTCTAGACACTAACCAGTGTCTGGTGCTGGTTTGGTCAAAGGAAGGTCGCACCAGGCGGTCAGTGTCTGGTGCGGGTTTGGTCGTAGGAAGGTCGCACCAGGCTCTGTTTGGGCAATTTTCTTGTTGTTTCGTCCTCTATTTGGGCCTAGGATCAGGGTAGTGATTAGGGGTTGTCTTAGGGACGTTAAAGAGTGTTTTGGAGAGCCTTATTAGTGGTTTAATACCCTTGTGTATCGTGTGATTAGGTGTTCGGTTTGGACCCTCGTAGCTTCGAGTGCAAAATCTAAGCGTGGATGGAAAGTGAGTTTTTCTTAACTTACTTTATTTGATGTACGAGCTCTAAATATGTATGATGCTTATCAAATGCATGTTTTACATTGCTTTAAATTATGTTTTGATGGTGTGGATATTAAAGTGTGCATGCATTTGGGGTGGGCATGTGATGGCTTTCATATGGGAGGTGTGACCCATTTGGAATGCATGAATTTGTTTCATGTGATTCGTTTTGAGGGCAGGTGTGAGCCCAAACACGTTGTCACAGGTGTGTGTGACTTAAGCGTATGCCATATACATGCGTTGTGTGTGTGCATGGTGGTTTTAAAGGTGTGAATCATTTGTAAATGCTTATAACTGATTTTGAATGATATTTTGTGATGCAATGCTAAAACTTGAGGAAACTCACTAGACCTTCGGTCTAACCTTCGTTATGGAATATTTGAGTTACATTAATGCAATTAGTTAGTTGGGGACCATTTTAGTTGTAATGCTATCTTTATGTTATTATTGGAGTTCTGGTTGTTACAAATGGTATCAGAGCCATAGTTTAAGGGATTTATGTGACCGGATGGGCCTAAACTTAAACTATGGAGTAGGGGTCCTACAACTGAGATATAGGAAGGCCTTGATCATCGATAATCATAACGATAGTAGTGAGGACTCTCATGTAAGGTAAATTCAAAATCACATCTGGCCAATGCCATTATGAATTTACAGGTGCATGGGTATGCTCGATTACTATTGTTGAGATGATCGATGAATGTGGTAGTGTGTAGTGAGTTCTAAATAGCAATGGTTTTGATTTGTTGTGTAAGATCACTCATGGTATATATGTTAACACCATCTAAAATGAGATTTTTCAGGATGTTGATGATCCGACTTGAGGTAGAACTTCTTGGATTCAAAGGAGAGGAATAGTTTGTTATTGTTGAGCTCCTAGTTTCCAGTGAGTCTCAATTCGTAGGGTTTGATGTGTTGATCATTAGGAATAGGAGGAGAGTAATGCGTTAGGATCTTGAGAGCGTCAACTTAAGATCGAGTTTTGGAAAGGAACCCTGTTGGATCTTTAGTAAAAAGAAGGGTGGCAAGGATGGTTGAGAATAGATAGAAGCATTGTTTGGTAATATGGAGTAAAGATGGGATAAAAAGGGCACGATTGTGGATTGGCCTGTTGGAGTCAAGGTTAAAGTCTCCTAATTTGCAGATAATAGTCAAAGGGATAATTGTGTAGTGTGGACATACAAGTATGTTGGGAAACACTTGTACCAAAGGTTGGTGCGAATGTGAGAAGTCTGACTGTGTGGTCGGATGTAGGGCGTCAGTAATTTATTGTTCTTAATGCAATGACTGACCTTGTTTGTGGTGCTTTGTTGTAGATTTGAAGTTTAATTGGGGGTGTTGAAGAATTCATTGGGTGTAAAGGGATGCTAGTGGATAGGACAACTCTGTTTGGAGAGTTAGAAATGCATGGTGCTTTCGAGCATTGGGTATTGTTTCAGGATGACTCGGTTGAGTACCTCGAGTGAGAATTGTCGTGAAACCGTTTGGTTAAGCATAGTAATGTATGTGTGTGATCACCCGCAATTAGAATGGTTGAAAAATGGAGTATGTAATGTTGGGTGGGCAGTGTTCCATGATAGCGTGAAGAGGTGAAGATAATATGTCAGAATACGTGGGTAAGCTAAAAGTAAGAGGATTGGCAAGTGATACAGAAAATGTGGAGCTATGTTTACAGATTTGTCATTAGCGTGCATATGAACTCCTAATGAGGGTATGAGAAAGAGGATTATTGTGTGCATTATGGTTCAAGTGTTGGGAGAAACTAAATTGTGCGGTTGGTCTAAGGCTTGTACCTACTAGTGAGTCGCTCCTTGGAAGCATGGCTTATGTTTTTGAGAAGGAAGTGGTCGAATGTAGTGCTCAGAATGAAAGACAATTGGTTTAGACTTAGTATTGTTGTAGAAAATGTTCTAGGTGAGCTTGATGTTCAGTGTTAAGCTAATCAGAATAGTTTTTGTGTGAGCAAGTTATTTCTTCTTGTTGAGTGAGTGAAGCTTGAGTTTATTTCATACATGGTTGGATCAATGAGAATTTGAATGTGTGCCTTCAGGATTGGTTCAACATGGGTTGGTGAATTCTTCAGATGATGGATTGTAGAAAATTTTCTTCTAATAATTATGTATAAGCATGGGGTGATGACATTGTGTAGGGGAATGTCTGTATAGTAAGTTTTATTCAATTAACGTTGATGAGTTGGGATCAATGTGGTTTTATGGGAGGAAAGTGTTATTCGTGTTAGACGTAGGTCATGTTGAAAGAAGTGATTTTTGAATTGCGTGTTGTCTGATAAAGAAACTCATAACTGTGAGTTTAATGTGATGTTCAAGGATGACCTTGCGTTAAAAATTGGCAAAGTTAGTGGTCTTTGTGATTAGATGGGGTTCATGTTGTTGTGGCGTTAACTTCAGCAAAATGTTTTCCTTTTCGGAAGTGAAGTTATGTGCGAAAGCCTAAATTTGGATGCATTTTGAAAACTGTGAATCCAGGTGCGAACAAATGAAGGCAATATCTGGTATAGTTGATCAGAGAGGTTACAAGTATATTTTATGAACTTCTTGACATAAGAATGTTGTGGTTAATCGAGGGGCTACTTGAGGAATATAGTGCGATTATGATTTTAAACAGAAGTGGGCAGCGAAAGTGTGGTAGTTTGTTGGTTTACATTTGGTTGCTTGAATGATTATTCAGAGTAGGATCAAAGGACCTTATGAAGAACGAAGAAGTTAGTTATGTGTTAGTCCCCTAGAGATCTTCCAAGGGTAAAGATGCGTCATGGGGAATTGGTTGTCAAGTTGGACATACCTGGGGAACATCGGGGTATCCACCATACTTTTATATATCTAATTTAGAGGGGTGTCTGGTGGACACAAGTATGGTCGAACCGTTGAGTAATGTTTGTTTGAATAAGAAGTTGAGCGATGATGAAGAGCCAGTGGCAGTAGTGGATCACATGGTAAGGAAGTTGAGGACCAAGGAGATTGGTCTCGTGTTAGTGCTTTGGCGATATCATAAAGGACATGAGGCAACATGGGAAGTAGAATCAGACATGAAGTACTAATATCCATATTTGTCTGACGATGGAATTCCGGGGACGGAATTCTTTTGAGGGGGAGATATTGTAATAACCCTAGTTCTTGTTTGAGAAACCTTGAAAGTTTAAGGGTGTGAAGGTAACTTTTCCCATTTTCAGGGACTAAGGAGTAAATATAGGGTCTAAAGAGGATAAAACCCTCAATTCTCCCTCATTTTCAGATAATACGTTCTGAGGTAAAGAAGAGAGAATTGGGGGAGGCATGTGGAGTTTCTAGGGTTTTGAAGAAGAAAGTTGAAATTGGTGGATTGTTCATCATCATCTCCAAGGTAATCCTCATCTCTTATCTTCTATGCTACCATGCTGGGTATTCTAACATTTTGAGTTGGGGGTTTCCATTTCTTTGAGTGTTATTGGATTAAAGCTTTTTGGGTTTAATGATTATATTGAAGTTGAGATGGTATTTAATGGTTTCCATCTTATAAAATTAGACAAAACCACCATTGATGGTGCTTATCTTCAAGGATGCTTCATTTTTTTGATTTTGAGTAAAGCTATGGTATTCAATGAATGGATTTAATGAGTTATTGGATGTTTTAATGATTGGATATTGTTGGGAAAGGTTTAGAATATCGATTACCTCATTTTAGAAGCTTAATATCGATTTGGAAATGGTTGGGGTTGAGAAAGGTTGATCTTCGAGCTGAAAATGCATGCAGGCAAGGACCAGATCCCCACGCGGGTTCTGGCACGGGTTAGGTCGCACCATAAGTCGCGCCAGACACTAACGCGGGTTTTGATGTGGTTTTGGTCGCGGGAAGGTCGTGCCAGGCTCTGTTTGGGCAATTTTCTTGTTGTTCCGTCCTCTGTTTGGACCTAGGATCGGGGTAGTGATTAGGGGTTGTCTTAGGGATGTTAAAGAGTGTTTTCGAGAGCCTTACGAGTGGTTTAATACCCTTGTGTATTGTGTGATTAGGTGTTCAGTTTGGACCCTCGTAGCTTCAAGTGCGAAATCTAAGCGTGGATGGAAGGTGAGTTTTTCTTAACTTACTTTATTTGATGTACGAGCTCTAAATATGTATGATGCTTATCAAATGCATGTTTTACATTGCTTTAAATTATGTTTTGATGGTGTGGATATAAAGTGTACATGCATTTGGGGTGGGGCATGTGATGGGCTTTCATATGGGAGGTGTGACCCATTTGGAATGCATGAATTTGTTTCATGTGATTCGTTTTAAGGGTAGGTGTGAATCCGAACACGTTGTCACAGGTGCATGTGACTTAAGCGTGTGCCATCTACATGCGTTGTGTGTGTGCATGATGGTTTTAAATGTGTGAATCATTTGTAAATGATTATAACTCATTTTGAATGATATTTTGTGGTGCGATGCTAAAACTTGAGAGAACTGACTAGACCTTCGGTCTAACCCTTGCTTTTATAAAACTGAAAACCTTTTCAGGCAAGTGCATAGTGAGATTTCGTCCAAAGGGAAAGAAAAAGAGGTGACGTAGAAGAAGAGGTGTGGCGAAGGCTTGTAGTCTCCGATAGGTTTTTAGTAAAATCTCAGTTGTGGTTGTGTATGTCCGTTGTGAAAGATTTGAGTTGCGTTAATGTAATTAGTTATTTGGGGACCATTCTAGTTGTAATGTTATCTTTATATTATTATTGGAGTTCAGGTTGTTACACAAGTACATATTACAATATGTGATATAACCTTAACAAACTTCAATGTGTTCTTTTTCAATCATCATTTTTATTTTTTCAGGTTTATTTCGAGAAGACTAATATTTTTTTTTTGAGAGGAAAAGCCCCAGGAAAATATTATAAAGAGAAAAAATAAAGAGTTAGACAAACCGCCCTACAAACAACCAAAGGAAAAAAAACAATAGTGCTTGGCCATGAAACCATACCAAGCCACCAACAACCAAAATAAGCACAAGCCTACAGAACGATACAAACTCGAAAAGAAAAGGCAAATAAACAACTCCAAGAAGCAGCTCCACACACCATCATCGAATCTCCAACCATGCAAATAATCACGTACCACCATTGGAAAGTCGTTGCCTTTTCCTCATATTACTCCAAGCATGTCGTTTGCTGAGCAATCTCACAAATCACTTTGATAAGTTGCAAACGGTATGCTTTTAATCCGTGAAGACTAATATTGGTATAAATTTCTTTTGAATTTTGTTGGGATATTAGAGTTCTTTTTTTTCGTCTTCTATATTTTTCCTAAATATTAAATTTTACTAATCATTTTTACTCTTATTAAATTTATTTACCTATAAATATAAATATTGATCATTTAATTATGTCATTTATTTATCTATACTATATTATAAAGTGTAATAAACCGGTTTAAATTTGGTATATTTTAAAAATTTGGTGTGAGTTGGTCAAGACTCAAAGATGTAAGGGGGTAAGATGTAACATTGGAATTAAAAGGAATTTTAACCCTAATGGCCTCATTTTGATATCACACGGCGGCCGAGCAAAGGAAGAGGGGTTAGGGAGATTCTTGCGATCGAAGCGAGGAAGGAGTCGACTCTATCGGGATTTCAAGTTTTATTGATTTCTTCCTTAAGGTAATCTTCCTCCTAATCATTTTCTCATTTCTAGACATTACTATAACAGTTAGTTTTGGGTTGGGGTTGTTGAAGAATATGATGTTTGGATGAGTTGGGGTTTGTTTTGGGATTTTGCTAAATCTGGGTTATGTGGATCATTGGATTAAATTTTAATTTAGCTTTAGGGTGGTAATCAATCTTTAGAGAGAGTTTCGATCTCATGAATCGTGAAAAGGAGAGTCGGTGGGTCTGGGTTTGATGTTGTTCGTCGCAGAATCGAACCCCCGGTCTTGGAGTTTATGTACCGGTCGATGCCGGGGGTTAAGACCCTGGTCGACACCGGGGAAGTGTGGCCCCGGTCGGTGTGGCCTCGGTCGGTGAGGCTCCGGTAGATACCGGTCCATACTGGGCGCTGACCTCGGGCGATGGTGTTTAGGTCGCGGCCATGGGTAACGCAACTGGGCTTGGAGCATATAGGTTAGTAGGCACAACTTTGTTTTCATGTTTAGACCAGTAAGTTTTAGCGGGTCGAGTCTATTCGATTAAATTGATCCAATCATTCGAAAGCTATAGGGTGTTGTCGGTTACCGTATTAAATTAGAAGGTATCGGAAGTTTATCGGTCTATGTTTTTGTATATAGGGTTCGTTTCGGGCATAAGAGTAGACGCGAGGATTTAAGCAAAGGACATCAGGTGAGTATTTATGAACTAAAAGTTTATTTACGAAAGCTTTTGAAAGTTTAATGGAAACTGCGGTTTGCTATGTTGACATGTTTATGATGAAATTATTTAAGCATGTTTTATAACTTGTTGATATTTAAATATATGTATACATTATTTGTGGAAGATGTGACCTAAGTCGGGGAGTGTGGCCCGCCTGCTCGTATCGGGGAGTGTGGCCCGTTTATGCCATTGGGGGTGTGTCCCAAAATTAAGGCAATGCGAGTTAGACACACCGTGTTCGACGGTAGTGTGTTCAGTAATGTGAATTACTTTTATGTTGTTTATAAATTTGTTTGTTCAAAGTGTGAAAAGTTATTTGTTGCTTATTTGTTAGAGGGGACTCACTAGACCTCCGATCTAACCCTCGCTCTTTCAAATTTTAAAAACCCTTTCTAGGCAGGCGTGATCTAGCTAGAGCTGATAAAGGCAAGGAGAAGGTATAGCAGGAGTGCGTAGAAGACCGTCACCTTAGTTTAGTTTTTACTTTATCTTAGTTGTGTATAGGTTACCGTTGCAAACCTTGAAATGAAATTGTACTCTTGGGGCCACTTTGGCATGAGTTATTTTTAAGATTTAATTGTTATCTTGTTGTTTTTGGTTGGGTTGTTACAGTTGGTATCAGAGCTATTGTTTAAGCGATTTAGGTTACCAGATGGGCCTAAACTTAAACTGTGGATTAGGGAACACAACTGAGATTTTGGAAACCTTTGAGGAAGACCTTGATCATCGAGAGGCATGATTACAATAGTAAGTACTCTCATGTAAGGTAAATTCAAAATCACATCTGGCCAATGCCATTATGAATTTACAGGTGCATGGGCATACTCGATTGCTATTGTTGAGTGTGGTTTAGGGTAGAGAGTCATATCTATGAATTGATAGTGTTGGTCTGGCGTGTTAGGTGGGTTCGTTGGTGGTTGTAAGGTTAATACCATTTGGGAAGAATATTGTGCAGGATGTAGATACTTCGTTGAGAAAGGATCTCATGGGTCCATAAGGAAGATATTATGATAGGAGATGAGCTTTCTGCTTCAAGGGAGTTTTCGGTTTGGTAGATTGTTATGGCGTTGGTGGGAAGCAGGAGAGTGTTAATCCAAGAATCGAAGGATAGAAATGAGGCTTTTGAAGCTGTAGCTAATTGAAGGGAGGTTGGGAGACGATATCAGTGTTGACTGATAAAATTGTAGTGAGGATCAGATGGAATTGAGTTATGGTTGGTAAGTTTGTTTGAGGTCAAAGTGAGAACGCGCGATTTGCGAAATTTTAGTTGCGATGGTAACTGGTACTTGGACATTCAAGGATATTGAGAAGCGTTGGTGCCGGAGATTGTGGCATAGGAGAGGAACCCGGTTGGTTGGTCAGAAGTATGGAGTATGGGATAAACCATTGTGAGTGTAAACAGTTGACCTTGTTAGAGTAAATAGGCTTCAATGTCATTGAGTCCCATGCATTGTGTTTCAAACAAATTGTTGAACTTTCTTATAATTCATATCATATATTTTTGGCGTGTTTGTGCCTTACGAGGTGTTTATTTTGAAAACGTGTCGACACGTGCAAACGTGTGTTGGTATTGAACAGACAAGTTTATTGCGTTGAATGATAAAACTTCAATTTTTGGTGTGGAAGAATTATTTTATATCTCTTTGAAAATGAGTTAACTTTGTTATAAAATCAAAACAACATTTGACCGCATGATTTTATAAGTGAGTTTGGTACAGGCATGTGTTGTCATATCAGTGAGGGTGAGAGTCGTTTGACACGCTCAGTATAAGCAATTTTGTAGTATTTTATAAATCTGGTGGGTAAATGTAACACCCTCGTAAATGAACAGAGCAACTAAATTAAAACTTCCATATTATACAACAAAAAGGATATAATCTATTTTACAATCATCAGCTGAGACACCTCAAACGAATATTGGATTTAACTTTAACAACTAAAAGGTCAAGTCTCGCATAAAGATCAATTCAAAGTCGGGTGTTACTAAAACCCCAAAGAAAACAGTTGCTCTTATCAACGACTAATGCGTAAGACTTCGTCAAGCAACTCACCCTTGCACAAACTCTTAGCACTCAACACTTCACCAAAACGCTATAACCTCTTCCCCCATCCGGAATCTGATGCACATGCCGACAAATAAAAAGGTTAGGCTAACGCTTAGTGAGTTCAAGAGTTTACAACATGAAATGAATATATTTGTTAAAGGGAAAGAAAGTAGTTTAAATCACAAACCTTCCGAAAGATTTACTTTAAATATCAAACGACACCATTTTTCCAAAAGTACATCTTTAGAACAAAGAACCCAATATGAACCTTTTTCTCGTAAAAACCACTTTAATCCCAAACTCAACCAAAACATGAATAGTAAACAAAGCGCTCACTTTATAAGAGTATGAAATAAACTTTACTTCTCGAAAACCTTCAAACATGGACGGGTCATAAAACACAACCCATAAATCTTGAGTAACCAACTCCCCAAAAGTAAAGCGTCACCGAAAACATGGAGGATAAAATGAGACAATTAAAATACCCAAAAAGCACCTTTCGGTGACGGGGGATACCCGATTCCATTATACGTGGAGGAACACAAAGTTAAGCCACATAACTATGTTATCGAACTACACCTCAGATCGTGACCGTATTACCTGCTCCGCCGAGCTACACCTCCAGTCATGACTATATTTAAAGTCTCCACCACACCGTATCCCTTATTGCCTGCTCTGCCGAGCTACACCTCAAGGATACGCGATCTTAGTGCATGTTCGGTCTCTAGGGAGTTTCATCCTCAGGGTGCCCACTTGACCCTTAGTGCCTACTCCCTATAAGTCAAGATAGGAGCCTCAGCTCCTTACTTGATAACACTCGATGTCTAACCCTCGTGCACATGAATTAGACATCTAAACACCAGACCCAAGGTCTCGAAGTACAACCCATGAGGGCTCCTCTTCGCAAAACAACCGGGACAACACCAATGCCAACACGGCATTATTTCCCAAAGTGAGAATCCCAAGAGTCCTCACCATTAAACACGACTGACTTACATGCCTATGGATCCAATGCAATACCGTCTAGAATACATGACTCCAAAAGAATGACTCATGCACCAAAAACATGTATTCTCCAAAATAAAAAGACAATAAATGCAACTCACACCCCAAAGCTTCACTTAGGTTATTAAGTCGGACAAAAGTCCCCAAGACCCGACAAAACCAAAAACCGAGCTAAAGGCCCAACAATTTACATGACTCTCCAATGGAATTGAGTATAAACATTGAAACGCGTTTTACCAACAATTATGTAAATACTACAACCCAAAAGTAATTAACCTAAAACTTCTCACTGGTTGAAACAAAACGTTTTCCAAATGGACTCATCCCTTCATGTTTCCAAAATGACTCTTAACGCAAATGATATGCATTTTCCCATGGTTTATAAAATCGTATGCACCAAATGGACAATTATATAAAATGACCTCCATTTATATACTGTATCATCAAGGAAACATATCAAAATAATTTATTTATCAACATTTCCAAAAAATCCCAAAGATATGGATTATATAAGTTTATAAAGCTAAACATTTCCAAAAAGCCAAACTTATCAGCAGTTAACAATTTAGTGTAAAACACAAACACTTTAAAATAAATATTTTGGCATGTACATCGTTTTCACAAATAAACTTGAACTCACCTTGCTAGGTTAAGCTAAACCTAGGTTTCAATTCCCCAACCATTGGCCTCCAAAAGCATAGATTCAACCCAAAGCTTTCCGAAGATATCCATTACAACTCTTCACCTCAAGCTTCCAAAACCTAGATCCACACATTTCCAACCGTAAGTTACCATATTCAACCACGTAGAAACATTCCTCAAACATTTTACACCAAAATGTCCATTTTGGTCCAAACCCTAATTTTTGACCCACATCCTCCAAAATCTTACAAACCGAAAATTGAGTAACATAATACTTAGGAAATCACCAAAGGAGTATTTACAACTTATATTAGGGTTTAGAAATGAAAGGGATGAACTTACCACTTAGGTTTTGGTGAAAACCTAGAAAACTTAGAAATCTTCAAGAAATGGTGGGAGGACACATGAGATAGCACATGAGGTTGAGATCACAAGCTTGATGGTGAAGAAACACCTTGGAATCCATGGAAATGGCTTTAGAATGAGTTAGGGTTTGGGGGTAATGAAGAGAAAGCGATTTGAGAGAGAATGGGAGAGTTTTGGAGAAGAGAATGAGAAAGAAAGCTGAAAATCTCGACTTAACAGCCCCCTGCACCTATTGGGCGACATTGCCACGCGACAATGCCCTGGGCATTGTCGCTGGTCAATGTCGCATGAAGCCCCTCAACTTCTGCTTCACTTCTGCGACTGTGCCCCGTGCGACTGTGACTTGTCATAGTTGCCGGACATTGTCGCAGGACCATTCTGGAGCCCCGAAACCCGACCTTTTCACTTTCGATACTATGAGGGACTTTAAGCAATACATTTCCCAGCAAAACCCCACTGCTTACAATACACAGAAACGCCCGGTTGACAAATACTTACCGAAAATTACGGGTGTTACAGTAAAGTTCATCGAAAATAATTTCAATTGTGCCAACACCGATATTGGGGTGTGGTGAAGCATATTTTGTCGTGGAGTTGGGGTTGAACAATTATTTAAATCGTTGGGCGTGGCTAGTCGGTGTTGTGTAAGTATACACTCAAGTTTGTTTCATAATGTAGTCTCTTCTAAATTTTCAAAAGTGTCAAGAATTTTAAATTCTGGTGTGTCACGCATGAAGGCTATGAACTCTCTAGGTAGTGGGGAAAGGCTGCATTTAAGAATGATGATAGTTTTGAGAGTGGAAGTGTGATGCTCGATTAGAGGGTAGTCAATTCTTGACTTTGGCGTTCCTGTTAAGGAAATGTGCTAAATAGCGGGAGGTGGTTATTGGAGGCCCTGATCTTCGACGTTAAGGATGTTTTTATAGCGTACTTGCTTGTTCAGTGGCATAAGATGGGGATGTCGGTAGATGTTTGTGCCCAGGGTGGAATTCGAAGTCGTCATGATGCTTCTATATTAGTAAGTTGTTGTATTGGGAGAGGTAGGTCCCATTGGGAATCCTGGTGGGTCGGAGATGTGGTTGAAGTATCACCATGTCGACTGTCGATGTTGAAGCCAGTGATCATTTTTGAGGTCAATGACGGGACGCTGAAAATGAAGAAGTATCCATGGATGGTTTCGTTGGGTTTTATGGTATGATGTTGGACCACCTGATGTGAGTACTTCGGAATTGGATGATTAAGTTTCGATTAGGTGATCTTCGACGAGGTTTTGTTGGTTTGTGTAGGAGGGAAGTTATTTAGCTCATCTGGAGGAGTTGCACTTTGAGCGTATAAATCTTCGGGGTAGTACGCTTAATCTTTCAGGCTGCCAGAATTTGTTTCTAGCAGATCGCGATTGAGCTGCCAAAGAGCAATATCTGGTTGAGTAACTTGGAGGATTATAGTTTTGCGTTTTATTCAGACTCTAGGAAGACTAAGTCGCGAAATGCCTTGAATTCATATATTGGTGTTATGATCCGTATGAAAATGGAGATAAATGTGTGTGGGTAAGTTAGTTGCGCATATTTTGGGTATGCTGTGATAGGGTGGTGGTTGCATCGATGAGTTGGTGGTTTTCATGTCATAAGTGGGTGTGCAATTCATTATGGTGGGAAGGAACTTCTTTAAGGGTGGTGGTTGGCAAGTGTTTTTGTTACAGGATGAACGTCTTTGTCTGGAGACTCCTGGGGAATGATTTATAAGTGGCAAGTTTGTTGATGGGGATATGTGGATGAGTCAATGATATTTATGCCAAGGTAGACGTACAAGTCCTTAGTATGTAAAGACTTCTTGAGGATAAGTAGTGGATTCGAGTTGTTGAACTGGAATGAACGTAGGTAAAAATACTCGCCTGAGGATTTTGGTAACTGTCCAAAAGTGGTGAGTGTGTCGTTGAATGAATGGGCGTTTGGTTGGTATCGGGGTATTACTAAGTTAAGGATAATGTTTCGAATGACAGTTAGCGGCTATCTAAAAGAGGAACTGGGTGTTCTTGTGTTGCGTCAGGTTATGGGCGGATATAGCTTATTCCACCAAGATATTGTTGGAAAGATCGAACGAAATAGTTCTAGAGGTTATGGTAGTGGTTATGTTAATCCGTGGAGGATGTCGAAGTCACCTTTGGGGATAAAGGAATTTTAGTGAATGGAACAACCCTTTTTGGGAAAGCGAGAAATGCGCAGTATATTCAAGCATTAGGTATTGCTTTGGGAGAGCCTGGTTGAGTATTTCGAATGAAAATTGTGAGGAATCGTTGGTTAACGCAGTAGTATAAAGGTGCTTTTAACGCAATTGGTTGATCAGAGAATAGAACGAGTAATGTCCTACACTAGTAGGAGGAAGTGGAAATGGTAAGTTTAACAACAAAAGTGTGGAATTACGTTTTCAGTCTTCGCCGTTAGTAAGTTTATGAATCCCTAGTGAGGGGGTGAGAGAGAGATTAGGGCGCACGTTGCAGTTTGAGTGTTGAGCAATCTAAATCGTGCGGATGGTCCAAAGCTTGCACCGCTAATCAGTGAGTTGGCCTTTAGAAGCAGGTTTAAAGTCATCTAGAAGGAAAGGAAGAGGTGGTTGGACGTAATGCTCAAAGTGAAAGACCTTAATGGCAAATCAGAGATTACGTGGAAAAAGATTCCAAATGAGTCGGTCGTCCAATGCTAAACTAATTGGAACAGTTTGTGGACGCATAGTCACTCCGTGTTGAGCAAGTGAAGCTTAGTTTTATGGTACATATGGTTGGACGATTGTGGATGTAATGAAAAATGGAAATATGTGTCACATCAATCGGCCAGTTGAAGCTGGTGGACTACGGAGGTCTTGGGTTGAGAAAGTTTTCTTCCATTTCGTAAGCAGTTGGAGTGATGATGTTCGGGCAATGTATGTTTGGTGTGTATGAGTTGGGTAGCACCGATGAGTTGTGATCAGTGTGGTTCAGAAAATAAAGTACTTCTACGCTAGCCGAATAGCGTATTAAGACAAGTTACTTTGCTATGGCGGGTTGTCGGATGAAGGAACTCATGATTTTAAGTTCATGGTGATGTTTAAGGAGGACTATATTATGATAGTTGTTTACTATCATGGAGCGTATTGGGGGGGGTAGCATATAAACTGGAATTACCCATGGACTTGCGAGGGATTCATCCCACGTTCCATGTGTCGAATTTGAAGAAATGTTAAGCAGAAAGTGATGTCGATGTACCATTAGAGGATATCCAAGTAGATGAGAAGATAAGTCATGTGGAGGAACCGGTAGCTATTCTGGACACCGCAAAGTGAAGAAACTGAGGAATAAGGAAATTTGTTTGGTGAAAAGTACAATGGCGATTTCACAAAGGACAAGAGGCGACTTGGGAATTAGAGTTGGTTATGAGGGCCTAATACCTCGGGTTGTTCAACGAGGGAATTCCGGGGACGGAATTCTTTTGAGGGGAGGATATTGTAATAAACGGGTTTAAATTTGGTATATTTTAAAAATTGGGTGTGAGTTGGTCAAGACTCAAAGATGTAAGGGGGTAAGATGTAACATTGGAATTAAAAGGAATTTTAACCCTAATGACCTCATTTTGATATCACACGGCGCCCGAGCAAAGGAAGAGGGGTTAGGGAGATTCTTGCGATCGAAGCGAGGAAGGAGTCGACTCTATTGGGATTTCAAGTTTTATTGATTTCTTCCTTAAGGTAATCTTCCTCCTAATCATTTTCTCATTTCTAGACATTACTATAACAGTTAGTTTTGGGTTGGAGTTGTTGAAGAATGTGATGTTCGGATGAGTTGGGGTTTGTTTTGGGATTTTGCTAAATCTGGGTAATGTGGATCATTGGGATTAAATTTTAATTTAGCTTTAGTTTGGTAATCAATCTTTAGAGAGAGTTTCGATCTCATGAATCGTGAAAAGGAGAGTCGGTGGGTCTGGGTTCGATGTTTTTCGTCGCAGAATCGAACCCCCGGTCTTGGAGTTTATGTACCGGTCGATGCCGGGGGTTGAGACCCCGGTCGACACCGGGGAAGTGTGGCCCCGGTCGGTGGCTCTGGTCGATACCGGTCCATTCCGGGCGCTGACCTCGGGCGATGGTGTTTGGGTCGCGGCCATGGGCTAACGCAACTGGGCTTGGAACATTTAGGTTAGCAGACCCAACTTTGTTTTCATGTTTGGACCAGTAAGTTTTAGCGAGTCGGGTCTATTCGATTAAATTGATCCAATCATTCGAAAGCTATAGGGTGTTGTCGGTTACCGTATTAAATTAGAAGGTACCAGAAGTTTATCGGTCTATGTTTTTGTATATAGGGTTCGTTTCGGGCATAAGAGTAGATGCGAGGATTTAAGCAAAGGACATCAGGTGAATATTTCTGAACTAAAAGTTTATTTACGAAAGCTTTTGAAAGTTTAATGAAAATTGCGGTTTGCTATGTTGACATGTTTATGATGAAATTATTTAAGCATGTTTTATAACTTGTTGATATTTAAATATATGCATACATTATTTGTGGAAGATGTGACCTAAGTTAGGGAGTGTGGCCCGCCTGCTCATATCGGGGAGTGTGGCCCGTTTATGCCATTGGGGGTGTATCCCAAAATTAAGGCAGTGCGAGTTAGACACACCGTCTTCGAAGGTAATGTGGTCAGTAGTGTGAATTACTTTTATGTTGTTTATAAATCTGTTTGTTTAAAGTGTGAAAAGTTATTTGTTGCTTATTTGTTATAGGGGACTCACTAGACCTCCGGTCTAACCCTCGCTCTTTCAAATTTTAAAAACCCTTTCCAGGCAGGCGTGATCTAGGTAGAGCTGATAAAGGCAAGGAGAAGGTGCAGCGAGAGTGCGTAGAAGACCGTCACCTTAGTTTAGTTTTTATTTTATCTCAGTTGTGTATAGGTTGTCGTTGCAAACCTTGAAATGAAATTGTACGCTAGGGGCCGCTTTGGCATGAGTTATTATTAAGATTTAATTGTTATCTTGTTGTTTTTGGTTAGGTTGTTACATAAATCACGAATAAAAAACTCTTAAATACAAATTATTAGGCACAAGGTACCATCATTTTATGCAAGATTTTAAAAATCTCTTAATTTACAAGTATCAAAACACAAGTTATATATTACTACTGCAGGCTTCTAACACCCACCAATTTGGTATGTGCAGGGTCTTCCTTTTATACAGATTTTTCCATGTATCACTATTAATTAATATATTATATTACTATAAGTTTGTTTTAATTATATTATTAAATATGTAATTGGTTATTTTTTTCTAGATGTAATTAAAATATATAAGATAATCATTGAATTCTAAAAAAATACTTAATTTTTTTATATAAAAAACATTATATTATTAAGCCTAAATTAAACAAATTTATAAAAAAAAACATTATCACTTTCTCAAAACCATCCAAAATCATACTGTAAATCGACAAAAAAATAAAATGAAACATTAAAATCGTGATGTATCTCGCTGCATTGCGCGAGTACGCTTCTAGTATAACATAAATACAAAATAACTAATATGTGTTATGTACATATGAATTAATGTTAACGGTCATTTTTTATGTAACATAAATATGTAAACTAAATGTTAATAAATTGACATTTCAATATTCACGTCATTTTAATACATTTTAATTTACACGATAAAAAACATTGCAATCAATATGCATAAATGAAATGCTTATAATAATTTACTATAATATAACTTATCATTAATTATTATTTACATTATAGTTCTATTTTTATATATAAGTGAATAGAGTCGGGTTCAAACCATAACAGTACCTATTTAAAAGAACACGAGAACTAACAAAATCATTAGTGATTTTACATTAACACACGAAAAATGGACTTTGGCCGCGTCTTCAGGTCCGAGTTGTTTTTTTGTTCGTTAATGTAAAATCACTAATGATTTTGTTAGTTCTCGTATTCTTTTAAATAGTTACTGTTCTAGTTTGATTCTCCCTCTAAATGAATAACCCTTAACGTTAATTAGTACTTACATAAGACTCGTTTCTTTTGACTTTTGTAGGGATTTTAGAGTTTTTTTTATCTTCTACAATTTTCCTAAGTTCTAAATTTTACTAATCATTTCAACTCTTATTACAATCAATTTCTTTTATTTACATGATACTTGAAAACAACAATATGTATATTTTTATTTACATAACAATTGTATAAAGTAAGAAACTGATTATAATTGATATAAATAAAAATAAAATGAAGATGATAATGATGATGATGATGATGATGATTAATCTCATCAATTTAATACCTTAACTAGTGTTGAAACTGTGCGTTGCGCGGTAGCATGAATAACTTGGGTAGTAATATGAAGATTGTCCATATAATACATGTTAATTGTTAAATATGATAATCAACAAACAGGATATAAATTATTTGTAGAATTTAATTAGTGGAATTTTAATTAATATATATATATAGATATAAATGATAGGTTTTTTTCCAATAATGGTAGAAATGATCGATTGTCCTAAGCATTGTTTGTATGATTGATGATGACGTTGTGTAAGACTCCGTTTTAAAAAACGTATAATTTATCTTATCCGAATATTACCGTAATTAAAATGGAAATCAAAGTTGAGGGGTTAAAAGCATCAATTAACCAAACTCTTTATAAATAAAAAAAACACTTAATAAATATAAATATGTGTTAGAGTAAATTACAATCTTATCGTCCCTGTAACCGCCATAGCCATCACCTTCATCTCATTTTTCTTTCTCTCTCTCTAAACTTTCAAACTTCTCTTTACAATATCTATCAATCCGTTGAAGTAATCAAAGATTCAACCGTATATTCGGAATCTACTCATCGAACCCTTCCTAAAGGTATAAATTTATTCTTATGTTATTTAAGTTGGTAGGTTAGGGTAGTTGAAGTTGGTTGGTAGGTTATGATTAGATATTGTAAAGTTATAATCATTTACATGTTTAGGAATGTTTGTTTTTGTCAAAATTACAAAAGGGTAAAGTTTAGATTCAAAACGGTGATATTTGTATCTAGATGTTTAACCGCACACCAAGTGTTCGGTTTAATGTCTAAGAGAATATAATTTCGTGATTAAGCTTAGGATAATAACCATTAAGTTTATGTTATGCGAGTAATAATAATTCGTGGTTTAAATAGGCAATCGAACGGGTTAATCTTCGTCATGAGTCTCAGTTGATCGCATGTTACGTCTCAATTTGGTTAAGGTATGGATTTCATTTCTTTTGAATCGTGGCAACTATTTGTTGTAGTTGACCCTTCCTAAAGGTGGTTCACCGCCTTGTGATTGATCAACCGAACGTGATCAACAAATGTGAAATTATACACACACATACACATTGATTTTGGTTTAGTGAATCAATTGTTTGAACATTTTGATGTTTTATTAAAATGTGTCTCGTATGAGATTGTTTATGAAAAATGTGTCTCGTATATTGACTATAATTTCTATGATCACCATTTGGGTAAGTGTCATATGTTTAGTTTTCGTTGATTTTAGAATAACCCAATAAATGGACACATTATTTGGGATGCCTTCTATGGCGGCTTTGTTGTCATGGCGTCCTGCAGATGACGGTCCACCAGAGATAAGCCTATGTGGCTTACGTGAACCCACTCTGGGGGACTTGGCTGACTTTGTTGGCTCCAGGGCGGATGGATCGATCCTAGGACTTTTACCCACAGAATATGTGGCTGTGGTTAAATTCACAGGGGATTCGTGTGTGTGTGCCCGTACGCCAACCCAGTTTGTGTGGCTAATCACCCCACGAACACAACAGGAATTGATGGACTTTATTTATATTACGTTTTGAAATTAAAGTGTGAACCGTTCTTGAAATTATTGTCTTTGAAAATTACTAAACATTTCTTTTCCTATGAACTTAAATTTCAAGAACATTTTTCGAATGAATTTTTAAGTCTTCCGCTTCGTTATCGATATTTTCATTATTATTTATGAATTTATATTATAATCCGTTAACTGAGTCATGTGCTCAACCGTGTTTTTTTTCTAACATGACAGGTTCGAAGTGACGATTACGGGGACGAGACTTGAGATCGAGCGTGAAATTTTGGAGTTTTTAGACTCATCTTATCATATACATTCTAAGTTTATAAACACTTTTTGAAGTGTAAGTTTTTGGATTGTAATATTTGTTTAGGGTTTATTAGTAGCTCTAAATTAGTTGTGTATTATGTTAAGTCCCGTTCGTGACATCACACGTTCCGAACCACGGGTACGGGGGATGTTACACATTGTATTTTTTTTTCTTATTTTGGGAGTTGAAAGAGAATGGTACATCTGTTATTAAAAATGTGAGATAAAGATATTTGATTAATAGAAAAATGTAAGTAATAGTTGTTAGATGTAAAAAAATGAAGAAATGATAAAGTTATAAAAGTTATAAAATGTGAGAGACTAATATTTGATTAATAGAAAAATATAAGTAATAGTTGTTAAAGGTAAAAAAGTGAATAAAAGTAATAATTTTATTAACTGATATAAAAAATATGTGATTCATTTAACAATAGTTTTGATTTATAATTATTGTTAAATTACTACTAATTTTTTGATTATGTAAAAGATAAGGATCAAATTCAATAAAAATATATGTTGGATAATAATAAAAAAAAATTAAATATAAATAAAAGTTATAATTTTATTTAATTTTTATTGTTATTTAAAATGTGAGGTAATAATATTTGATTAATAGAAAAATGTAAGTAATAGTTGTTAGACGTAAAAAAAATGATAAAAAAAATTGAAAAGTTGCACATTTAATAAGTCATTATAATTAAAAAAATAAATCAAAATTCTTAGGAAAAAGATAAAGGTTATTAAAGGCTTCTCATTGATTTGAAGTTTTTGTTTTGCATAAATATGTAACAAAGTTAAGATGAAAAGTAATTCGTTAATTGAGAATTAATAAAACGCAATCTCCTCAAACCCGGTGTGGTTCAAACAACTAACATTCTCTAATAAAATTGATACACACCTATCCATTGTGTTATTTCCTTACCTCGATAAGAAATCTACTTTTGAATACAAATTATTTTTTAGTTATAATTTAATTTTATATTGCTTTAATTAACAAATAGACATGCATATTCTTCTTTATATATTTTTTGTTACAATAATTATGTTATGATGTTGAAGTTAATTTAAAAAATGGTTAGTAATATTAAACATTATGTTGAGTGTATGCAAAATTTATCTTTCCATAGCTTATAAATTTGTTTTGCAATTTAATTTATTAACATAATAAGCCCAATTAAATGGATGCCAAATATATGTTTCATATTTACATGATTGTTTATGAATTAATAATCACTTTCAATCAAGGTGTAATATCTATGTTGCTTACAAATATATAAATATAATCATGAAACAAAATAAAACATTTTCCTATGAGGAAAAATAAAATAACAAAGCCTTGAAATTGCCAACCGCTTCAAAAAAAAACAAGTATTAAGAAATAAAAAATGATATAAAATATAACAAAACTCATTATTCAAAGTTCAATTCAAACTATATCATATTGATACAACTCAAATGGTAGAATTCCGAAAAATCCCAACATAAGTAAAAAAGTCCTTAAGGAAAATGGTGATGAAGAACTTTATGTATACTTTGATGAAGAAGATGGAGGTAATGAAGTATACCCAAACTTCATAACAATTGAGTTTAATCCGGAAAAGAAGCAACATAAAATAATTATGATATATGGTTGTTTTAAATGAAATTCACGAGTTCCACAACAATACTAAAAAATGTTGGCCTATTAATTGTAGATTAACCCTATATATGAAAATGGTCCTCATAGCCACATTTGCAAGGTTTCATATGTTAAATCTGTTTATTTTAAAGAAAGTGGGCCGTTTTTTTCTCCTTCGTCACTCGTGATTTTTTTGCTAAGAAAAGAACAAAAAGTTTAGCATAATACACGTTTACATATTACACTTCCAATCAAATATAAACGATAAAGCAATAAAAAAATAGAAATTAAAAACAGTAAAAAAAAGGGAATTTAATTAAAATACCCAAACATCAAAAATCAGTACCCAAAATGCCCAAAATCTTGAAGTTTTTGCCAAAATACCCAACAACCCCGTGTTTTTTGGCCGTGTAAATGGGAAAACACGGGTTTGAGATTTTGGGTCGTGTATTGTGACAAAAACATGGGGTTACCCGCGTTTTATAGATTTTACGCGGGGTTGGGCCTCATTTAAAAGTTGTAATTTGTAGTTTAGCAAATTTGGCAAATTTAAGTCCTCATTTAAAAGTTGTAAACGCGGCCCCCAACCCCGCGTAAAATCTATAAAATGCAGGGTAACCCCGTGTTTTTGTCACAATACACGGACCAAAATCGAAGGACCCCGTGCTTAGCCCGCGTTTTATTTGAATACACGACCCAAAATCTTAACCCCACGTTTTCCCATTTACACGACCCAAAAACACGGGATTGTTGGGTATTTTGGCAAAAACTTCAAGATTTTGGGCATTTTGGGTACTAATTTTTGATGTTTGAGTATTTTAATTAAATTCCAAAAAAAAACTTCAATTTATGAATAAGTAGAGATGAATAGAATTGGATAGTCAGATGTTGAACATAGTTTTGCAAGTAACATTACAAAGAGAACAACCAAATTATAATAAAACATACATTTTTCATAAAGGGTTAAAAAATAGCATAAATAATTTTTTTTATAAATTAGGATAATTATAATTTGAAATGGATAAATCCTTAAAAATCTCATAATATCTTTTAAATTTATTTATTTTTTAATTTTAATTAATTCATAATTTTTTTTATCAAATTTATATTATTATTTTCTAGATAAAATCATAATTTTCATCAAATATCACATATGATATCCATAACTAATTCATTATTTATTTCACCATTTTTTCTCTATTTTTTAAATTTACGTTTTGAATGACATGTGATTAACTTCGTTTAACATGTGATATATTATTATGTATCACATGTGATCCCACTAGGTGGATTTTTGAAAATATCACATATGATAATATATGTCTGAATATAAATGACGCATAATCACATGTGATAATATTTACATCACAAAAAGATTTATAAATATAAATATAAATATACATAATCACATATGATTAACTAAAATATATACAATTATCACATTTGATTATATTTACATCACAAAAAGATCTATAAATAGAACTATACATAATCACATATGATTAACTAAAATATATACAATTATCATATGTGATTATGTTTACATCACAAAAAGATTTATAAATAGAAGTATACATAATCACATATGATTAACTAAAATATATACAATTATCACATGTAATAATATGATATGTGATATGCATAAATATTCATATAATGATATCACGTGTGATATTTGGTTAAAATTGTGAATTTTTTTTTATTAAAAGTATATTTAGAAAAAAAATTAATAAATAATTGAAATTACAAAATAAATAAATCTAAAAGATATAATGAGAATTTTAAAGATTTATCCAATTTAAAATGATAATTATCCTAATTTCTAAAACTGTTTTTTATTTTTTATTTATGGTTTTTTAATTAATAAATTATGTTGCCCACATTCTTTCTCGTCTTCTCGCAAATTAGTTTGTTTCTTGCATGATCCTCCTTTTCTCTCTCTCTCTCTCTCTCTCTCTCTCTCTCTCTATATATATATATATATATATATATATATATATATATTCTTAAAAAATAATAAAATTGATTCTAATTTTATTCATTTATAAACATTTGTTAACTTATCAAGAAATAAAAAATTAAATAAATAGACTCATTTAACTTACTAAATAAATAAAACAATAGACTTATTTAATAAAAAGTTTTAATTTGTAAGCATTGTTATCTTACTAAGGCATTGTTTGGCAAAAATAAGCTACTTATAAGCTAGCTAAGCTAGCTTATTTTCTTGGTACATGTTTGGATGGCCATAAGCTAGCTTATAAACTAACTTTTTGATAAGCTACTTGGAGTATCTTATGAGGAGCTTTTTGTGATTATTCCAATTAAGTCCCTCATTAATATTCATAATTATATATTAACTTTTAATTATAAATAAATAATTAATGTCTTTTTTGGTTATTTTAAATGCTTATAAGCTAGTTTTTACCAAACGTGACTTTTTCATCAGCTAGGTTATCAACTACCAGCTAGCTTATCAGTCACCAACTAGCTTATCAGTTACCAGTCAGCTTATCAGTCATAAGCTAGCTTTTCAGCTAGCTTGCCAAACATAGCCAAAGAAAGAAAATAGATTCATTTAATAAAAAAAATTATTTATTATCACTGTTAGCTTACTAAAAAAATAAAAATAAATAAATAAACTCATTATAAAATTATTTATTGTAATATATATATATATATATATATATATATATATTGATGTAATATATACTGAATATTGATTTTTTATATTTCGTGAAAATTTTAAAGTTCAATACATATATTAATTGACTTTTAAAATTTAAAAGTGAAAGTTAATAAAAAATTATTTATAATCATTGTTAGCTTACTAAAAAAATTCAAAAAAATATGTAAATAAATTCATTATAAAATTATTTATTGTAATATATATATATATATATTCTTAAAAAATAATAGAATTGATTAAAATTTTATTCATTTATAAACATTTGTTAACTTATCAAAAAATAAAAAGTTAAACAAATTGACTCATTTAACTTACTAAATAAATAAAACAATAGACTCATTTAATAAAAGTTTTAATTTGTAAACATTGTTATTCTACTAAGAAATAAAATAGACTCATTTAATAAAAAAAATTATTTATTATCATTGTTAGCTTACTAAAAAAATAAAAATAAATAAATTCATTATAAAATTATTTATTGTAATATGTGTATATATATATATATATTGATGTAATATATATTGAATATTGTTTTTTTATATTTCATGAAAATTTTAAAGTTCAATACATTTATTAATTGGCTTTTAAAATTTAAAAGTGAAAGTTAAATAAAAATAAAGTTGTTTAATGATTTTTATATATCTTAAAATGAAAAATAAAAAGTTTAAAAAATAAATCAAAATTCTATAAAATTAGATAAATACCAAGGAAGACTTCTCATGGTGTCACCTCATCACTCTTGGGTTTCCTTTTATATATACAATAAGAAGCAAAACGAAAAAAAATAGACCCATTTAATAAAAAAAATATTTATTATCATTATTAGCTTACTAAAAAAATAAAAATAAATAAATAAATCCATTATAAAATTATTTATTGTAATATGTATATATATATATATATATATTGATGTAATATATATTGAATATTGGTTTTTTATATTTCATGAAAATTTTAAAGTTCAATACATATATTAATTGACTTTTAAAATTTAAAAGCGAAAGCTAAATAAAAATAAAGTTGTTTAATGATTTTTATATATCCTAAAATGAAAAATGAAATTTTTTAATAATTAATGATAAGCATTTAATGTATGACTATTATTTAAAAATAAATCAAAATTCTAGAAAATTAGATAAATACCAAGGAAGGCTTCTCATGGTGCCATCTTATCACTATGAAAACCGCGCGTTGCGCGGTAATGTAAGTGTTTTGAGTATTAATATGTGGATTGTACATATAAATAAATTTTAAATGTTAAATACAACAATCAATAGAGGGTTGGGTTCACGTGCGACCAACTTGTTTTCGTGAGACCGGTGAGACCAGAAAATAACACTAAAACTTCACAGTGATTCATTGTGAAGGAACGAAAAACAGCAAACCTTCACAACAAAAACATTGTGAAGGTTTACCTTTACAATATCTTCACAGTCTTTTGCTGTGAAGGTTTAGTGTTATTTTGGTGATCTCACGGGTCTCACGGAAATAGCTTGGTCTCACATGATCTCAAGTCATCAATAAATCTGTTAATCATAAAATCCCAATCAATCAAGCAATTCTCATAAAAGATGAACAATATGAACTAGAGAGAAAAACTAGAGAGAGAAAGTAGATCTTGAATTCAAATCACAAGTCTGATATTACAATGATAGTGCTCTAGTACGTTACTGTTAGGTCCCAAGGCTTGAGCTTCCCAGGAGGTCACCCATCCTAGGATTGCTCTCGCCCGAGCACGCTTAACTTGTTAGGATCAAGCGCTTACCACTACACCAAAAGCAATTGCTGATGGTGAAGGCGCAACTTTATTTCCTTAAACCATGGTAGCGCAAATCCCCGTACTAAGCGACAGGCGAACATGAGGGGCTGCACCACTTTCGTGGAGCCAGCGGGTCGGGCTGTTAGTCCCGGCCAGTTACGTACTCCCGAGTCGAAGGTGAGGGCGCTGGATGCTTGTGGCATTCCCAGCAAATGTTGGGATTTCTCCTCAACAATCCCCCCCCCCCCCAGCATTTGCACACTGGGAGACTCGAACCCGCGACCTCGCTCTGATACCACTTGTTGGTCCCGAAGGTGCTTAACAAGTTTGTAGAAGGGGGGGGGGTTGAATACAAACACAGAAATTAAAGTTTAATAAATTGTTTATTGATAAATCAAAATACAATTTACAAGTTTGTTGCGGAATAAGATTAAGACAGACTCAATCTAAACAAACTTAAGAAACACTAAGATGGTTGCACAAGAAATTCAGAGAATGGGGGATTTTTAGAGAGATAGAAAACAAGGGTTTCTATTTTGGAGTTCCAGGATTGAGCACACCTTCAGATGAAGGAGTGAGCTTCCTATTTATACCCTATGCATTAAATGCATGGCAGGGTACTTTACACGTGGCATTCATAGATTGGCTTTGGTAGTCTTACTTTTGGAGACATGCTTTTGGCCGCTTTATGAACAGTGTAGTTGACAGAGTTGGTGTACGATTTGTGGCAGAGACTTGTCCGTTCTGACACATTGTACTGGTTGTGCAAGGTAAGACCAAAGAAAACTTGAGGCATAAGCTTTGTGATCGTTGATCGCTGAGTATCTTTTCTTTTAAAGATAGAGAAGTTCAGCTATCGCTGAAGCTTTTCCTCAGGATTCTTCGCGTAAGTAGATTCGTCTGGTCTTCGCTGATATCCGCATCAGGTCACTAGTAGACTTATCTATTGTTCAGTGGCTTCGTCTTCGATTCAGCTATGAACTATGTTGACGCGAGACTTGTCTTCAGGGATTACGTTAACTGTGTTACATAGGAAACGATCAGTGATGACTGAACAGACTCAGTTTGATCGCTGAAAGTGAAACACATACATATTAATGTTTACAGAAAGGTCATCAGCGATAACTGAACAGACTCAGTCTGATCGCTGATGATGAAACATTAATACATATAATAACGTAATTTTCACTAAGTATAAAAGAGGGTCGTTATCAAATCACTGAGAGAGTTTGGATCAACAATCTCCCCCTATTTGATAATGACAAAGTAACAAAAGAAAATTACTTTTTGATTCAAAATATAGGAATAAAAAGGACTCATAGAATGCATGTCCCAATTACTATTTTGAGGGATCTTTTACAGTACTGATAGGGTTAAGTACATCACTGCAATTTTCATTTAATTCAGGGATAGAATTACAAGATATGAAAATCATAAGTACAAGTGACTAATTAACTACTGTAAGTAGAACTAACAGATTACAGAGAAGGAAACTAATCTATCAGCTATAAGAAGATTTAGGAGGATTGATCATATACTCAGGTATTTCTTCTCCTTTCTGTCTTCGTTCCAAAGATTCTTGACTGATAATTTCTTTAATTTTTTCAGCAGCAGGGAAGAAGTCACACCATAAGCATAAGAGATACTTGAGATGATTCAGAGGACAGATAGGAATCTCAGAGATTCTTTGAAATCTGAGTTCCTCATCATCATCTCTGAAGAATATTCCATAAGGCTTGTCGATTACTTGACCAGCTTGGAAGGGACCACCAGGAGGCAGAGATAAGTCCAGAACTGAAAGATCAGGAGGAGGACCAAACAGTGCATCTCTTGAAAATTTGATAGAAGTTTCATTCCTGATGATGGCGACATCTTCAGAGGAGGAGGACCCAATTTTTCTCTTGAGTTTCAAAGATTTGGGAGGAAGAGGAGATGGCAGCTTTAGTACAGAAACGACTCTATTTATGAGGGCTTCAAGGAGTCCTTCAACGTAGCCTCTGTATGTAGATTTGGATTTCTTCAGCGCATCCCAGAACTCTAACCATTCCGTAAATCCGAAGCTTTCAAGTTTTGATACGTACATTGCTTTTTGGGTTCCATCCTCTCTGGTAATCTCCATGGTCACTGAGAGTTGATCTTTCTTCTTGCGACCAGAGATAGTCACGGCTGATATTGGAAGAAGATCAGAACGATAATCCATCTTTTGTTTGCACCATTCGATAGACTTATCGTTGATCTCTTGTTCTTTGAAGCGTTCCTCTTCAATTTCTTTCAGTAGTGCTGCTTGAACTTCCACAGGTTTGCTTTTCAGCTTTTTGTCCCTAACTTGAGAGGATTGAATCTTTAAAGCGAGTTGGGCATCTCGTTTGCATTCAGCGATCAGCTTCTCAGCTTTGGCAGATTCTTCTCTTTCAGCTTCAGTGAGGAAGTCGAGCTCTGTGGATGTTTGAAGAGGGATTTTCAGCCGTTGACTTTCTAGTTGAGCGATCATTTCAACTCTTTTCTTCACCACTTCCTCTGACCAATGAGATGGTCGAGAGGGCCTTCCTGGATGGACCAGGGAATCTTCTTCTTCTTCATCAATCTCAGCGAAAGAGATTGGGATTATTTCTTCAGCGATAGCAGCTGGAATTATTTGTAGTTCAGAACCCTTAAGCAGGGGTGAGAACTGTCTGGTTAGAAAAAGAAGGAAAGAAGGGATAAGTGTATTTTTTTTTTTTAGAACGAGAGAGATAAAGGCTAGAAAGGAATAGGGGTTTGGAAAGAGTAGAAGAGTGGTACAATTGAAAGACATACCTGAGAAGGATGCTCCCCCTCAGATTGTGATCCAGTCCTCAAGCATTCTTCAGCGATTGGTTGCTTGTCTTTGCTTTGCGAAGGAACACTTGAAGATGTATCACCTCTCACCCCTGTTTTGACAACCTCTTGCGAAGTTGTCCCTGATACGACGTTCGGCTTAGAGAACCACATAGATTGGTCTTCATCGTCGTCGTCGTCATCGGAGGGCTGATCCTTTTCTTGATCATCAAGATCTAGATCATCTTCCTCTTCATCGTCTTCTTCCTCATCCTCTTCAAAGAGAATGGAGTGAATTGATGAGGATTCTTTTGCCTTCTCCCCCTCAGATTGAGAGGGAGGTTCCTTTGGAGTCTTAGCTTCCCCAGCAGCAATAGAAGTTTCTTCAGCAATTTGCACACTGGGAGACTCGAACCCGCGACCTCGCTTTGATACCAATTGTTAGGTCCCAAGGCTTGAGCTTCCCAGGAGGTCACCCATCCTAGGATTGCTCTCGCCCGAGCACGCTTAACTTGTTAGGATCAAGCGCTTACCACTACACCAAAAGCAATTGCTGATGGTGAAGGCGCAACTTTATTTCCTTAAACCATGGTAGCGCAAAGCCCCGTACTAAGCGACAGGCGAACATGAGGGGCTGCACCACTTTCGTGGAGCCAGCGGGTCGGGCTGTTAGTCCCGGCCAGTTACGTACTCCCGAGTCGAAGGTGAGGGCGCTGGATGCTTGTGGCATTCCCAGCAAATGTTGGGATTTCTCCTCAACAGTTACTACAAGATTACAAAAGCAAACCTATATATACCACAAGATTAACAAAAACTTAACAACTAAGTAAACTAAAACAACTTTGACTTAACAAGACTTTGACATTGTTGACTTTTACAATTTGACTTTTCTAATTAAATCTTGGATACAATATTTAGACTTAACAATCTCCCCCTTTTGTATTCAAGATTTAATAAAAATTTGACACTAGTCTTCAGCTCTAGATTCTTCAGCTTTTATCTCTTGAACTTTGAAGCTTTGAAGCTTTAAAAGTCAACATGTCTTGAACACGAAACAAATATCTTGAAACATTTGAAACTGTGAACATTGAAACATCTTTGGAAAACTTTGGAACTTTGAGGGATCTTTGACAAATTGTATCTTCATCTCTTATGATCTCTGGACTGTCTTCAGAAAACAAACTTTCTTGAATCTTTGAATTTTCTTTTCAAAATATTTTCACTTTGAATCAGTGGAAGCATTTTGAATTTATGTCTTGAACTTCGAACTTTGAAATTGAATCTTTATAAAATTCTCCCCCTTTTTGATGATTTTGAGCATCATGATCATCAAAACTTCATCAACTTTAGCACAGTCTTTGAACACCCCCTTTGTATTGAAATAACAATCTCCCCTTTCGATGATAATTTGACAATCGCCGCTATTTTGATCTGAATAACTGAATCATGAACTGTATATACCCGAATCTTTTCAAATTCAGATATAATGAACGTGGTAACCCTGATTCAACAAATGAAACAGTTAGAAATGTCTGTCAGTAACACAAAGTTACTGTGTACAACGGATGTACAATTTAAGGAGCTGGTTTGATGATGACTCCTTAGGACTTCCATTCAATCATTGAAAAACACAAGGTTTATCTATGAATGTTCTGACAGAAAAACAGATTTTTTGTGTGCTCGTGCTTGAGTATGAAAGAATTTTAGGCATAATGATTGTGTTTCATTTGGCTCAAATTGTGTAAACTGTTGAGACAGCAACAAATATTACACGGACTCAATGTGCATGAAAGAGGTGCGAAGGTGGGGCAACTTTCCTTCTTTTTCAATATCTAAATCTTCCGATTGAAGATTAGATAGCATATATGCCGCGTCCCCAAAGAAAATGAAACATTTCTTTGTTAAGAAAGAAACGAGTGGTTGGTGGGGTAATAGCAAGAGTTGGCATGAGCTCACTTCCTTTTTCAATGATGGTCACCAAAGAACGTGAACCAATCAGTAGATGTGGCTGCCCGGCTCAGAAAGTGGTTGGTGCAGAGTTCTGATATTCTTTTAACTCTGATCTCACACCCTCTTTCTTTTTAACATTTAAGCTTACTTCTAACCAAACTCTCATTTCCATTTTACCGCTCCACACAATGAGAATAACTCAACCGGATGAGTTATCTCCCCCACTCTTTGATTGTGACCCATCACCCCTCAATCACTAAAGGATAACTTCCTGGGTAGGAAACACTGGTTGACGTGAATCCATGGAAGTTCTGTTTAAGTTCACACACGAATCCCATGTTATTCCTAAGAAGAATCGTTGCTCAACAGTTTAACTTGAACAGTTAAGCTCAAAAAGATAACAGTGTCAGAATGTATGCTCATAAAAAAATATGAATGAAATTTGAGCATTTGAACTTTGAAGATTTCTCAAAACAAGGATATTGAATGAATGAAATGAAATCAAAAGAATTGTTTTGAGAATCTGACAATGTATCAATCAGATCAAATGAAATGGATAGGGTATCAAAGAACTGGATATTTTGTTTATATGAACGAATATAAACAATTTAGCAATAAACGCGCAATGATTAGAAATGATGAATGTTGCTCAACAACAGTGAATTACAAACGGGGGTATTACTATCGAAAACTTGTTTCTTTATGAGACATGGTAATAACAATTTCAAAAGGAAGTACTGAACCGGTGTGTATGAATACTTTGCAGTATATGGACAAGATAATACACAAGTATTGATCTTTGGAAACACACGGTCAGTTAAACATTAAAGCTCAAAATTGAAAAACATTTAAAATCACACCTCTTTATTCATGAAATCTTTTGAGAACTAGAAGTGGTTTGAACATTTCAGAAAATTGTTATTCATGTTCGAAAGTTGTTCATCTTTCAAACAATCAGAGATCTAGGACAGAAGATATTTTACCTTTTCAGCTCCCCCTCAAATCATGATTAAATGATTTATATATTTTAAGCTCCCCCTGGATATTAGCAAAATATCCTTCTTTGATCGTTGAAAAACGGGTCCTAATCTGTCATGTGATTAGAAGCCATCACCTTTACTCCTCCTATAAATTAGGCATCTGAAATATGTCAGTTAAAACAGGATAGAGATCAGACACTCCCTTTTGAATTGTAGACCATCATATAAGTAAAATCTATCAGTGAAAAAGTACAGGATAGTGATCAGATCAATTCTCTTGGGATGTAGACCATCATATCCATCGGATGCAAAAACACAGGAGTAAGGTCTTTTGATCGTTGAGGTTCGAGTCCTAAACTGTTTGTGTTTAGAAGTCAAACTCCGTTGAAGTACGGGTCCTAAGCTGATGTGCTTAGAAGCCATAATCTTTCAGCTTTGAAGTCCGGGTTTTGAACTGTTGTGTTCAAAAGTCATTGTTCTCTTACTCCCCCTTGACTTGAGGTGCCTGCAACACAGAATCATTTTTCGGCTTTGGTACCCACTGGTATTTGGGTCCAGAAATGTTAGTTGCGGTTCGTGTGGGGGATATGGAGTAAGAACCATACCAGAAATGATCACTTATCTTGTGAATATGATCATGTGTACAACAGTAAGAACAATAAAATTTATTACCTGAAAACCTGAGTAATTGATCTTTTGAGTATAAATATTCAGGTTTACCTTTATGCTCTTTGTTCTTCTTTGCTTTGTGAGAATGTACACATGATGTTTTTCCTTTCAGCTCATTTGACATCTCATCTTTAACAATTTTCTTCTGCCACACCAGTTTCTCTTTCTTGTAACTTCTTCTTCTTGGAGAAGTACCTGAACTATCTAAATATCCATCATAGAAGATGTTAGTTCGACGAATCTGATCAATAAATTTAACTGACCTTTGTGAAGAGACAAATTTCTGATTTGAACTTGAGACAGTCTTTTCAAGTTCTTTGATCTTTGAAGCAAAGTTATCTCTTTCTTTCACAAGCTGGTCAATCTTCTTTGAGAACTCAGACTTCGTTTTCTGCTCTTTAAGTGCAGTAGCAGATAGTTCAGATAACTTTGAAGTAAGTCTTTTGATTTCAGTTTCAAATATGCATCGTTCTTCTTCAAATCCTTTCTCAGAATCGTTTCTCTGGCCAGATAGTTCTTTGAAGAATCCCACACTTTTCTGTTTTATGGCCTTCTTTTCCTTAGCAAACTTCTCTCTTTTCAATATAAGTACTTTCTCGAAATCGGAAATTTGTTGAGAAAGCTTTATGCATTTAAGATCCACTATCTTCTTTTCTTCAAAGCACTTCCTTGAGAAATATGAGAACTTAGTTGAAAATCCTTTCTTTTCTTTCTCAAAAACAACTTTTTCTTCAACAAGCTTTTGCTCAAAATCAGATATATTCTTTCTGAGTTCCGCATTCTCAGATTCCAATCTCTTTATCTTCTCATCATTCAACCCAGAAGATCTTTTCAGAAGATCTTCATTGAGAGTCTTTAAAACACTGACTTCTTCTTTCAGTCTTATGCTTTCTTCATAATGCTCTTTTGACTTTTGTGAATGAAAGTCAATTGTATGACCCAGATTAATTTTCTCTAAATTCATCTTTCTAATCTTCTCTTTAAGTTCTGCAAAATATCCCATTTTGAATGAGTTCATTAGCTTGATATGAATGATCGTTCCAAACTATATATCAGAAAATCAAAAATCAGATCAAATTGAAATCTTGCACTAAAAGAACTTTTGTCCCCCTCCGCAGACTTAGCACGGGGGCCCCGCTACCCGGTTAGCGGGTGGGGTCAAGGGGACTTTGCAAAAAAATTTCACACTTAAAAGACATATTACAGTTTTGAAAAAATTGACTAAGTATGAAAAGACACTGTTTGCGCTAACAGTCGAGTTTCTCGTAAGCAGTGTGTTGTGCAAAGTAGGTTTGCGTGAGTGTCTTGTTGCGCAAAGTGAGCTTTGCGTAATTGCCTTGAAGCGTAAAGTGAGCTTTGCGTAATGCCCTTGATGCGCAAAGGAGACTTTGCGTAATGCCCTTGATGCGCAAAGGAGACTTTGCGTAATGGCCTTGATGCGCAAAGTGCAATTTTATTCAAGTGAGAATGAAGATACTTTGCGTGAGCTGCCTGATACGCAAATGAAGCTTTGCGTAAGACATTGAATGCGCAAACTTTGCTTTGCGTGAAAGGTTAGATACGCAAACTAGACTTTGTGATATAAGAGCATGACGCAAACGAAATTCTGAGTCTGGAAAAGCTCGCGCAAATGTTTATGAACTTGCACAAATCATATGAACTTGCGCAAACCAAAGATGAACTTGCGCAAAACGAGTTCATGGTTGTTTCTTTCTCAAATTGATTCAAACCTGCAAATTTGATCTCAAAAATATATCAGAATCATCAAAAAACACTACTAAACACAAATTTACTATCAAATTTCGATTAAAAACAACAATTCACACATTTTCAATCAAGAACAGTGTTCGAACAAAAATATCCAGAAAAAACTCAAAAAATCGAAATTTGAAATCGAATTAGTTGAAATCACAAGATGTAATCAATACAAGAATCAATCCTAAACATAAAACGAATACAATGATTCCATTTTCTTACACCAAAAACGATTTTTCACATAAAATTCTGATGAACAGTACCCAAACTCGTTTTCTTGAAAAAAAAAATTCAGAAAATCAGATTTTCGATCTAAAACTCCAGATTTCAACTCAAATCATGATCAAATCATTTCCGAAAAGTTTGGTTCAACTCTGATACCAATTGTTAATCATAAAATCCCAATCAATCAAGCAATTCTCATAAAAGATGAACAATATGAACTAGAGAGAGAAACTAGAGAGAGAAAGTAGATCTTGAATTCAAATCACAAGTCTGATATTACAATGATAGTGCTCTAGTACGTTACTACAAGATTACAAAAGCAAACCTATATATACCACAAGATTAACAAAAACTTAACAAGTAAGTAAACTAAAACAACTTTGACTTAACAAGACTTTGACATTGTTGACTTTTACAATTTGACTCTTCTAATTAAATTTTGGATACAATATTTAGACTTAACAAAATCATATTTAAATTATCTATTTGTAAAAATTAGTAGAACTTAATTAACGAAAAATGAATATGTAAAATGAGTTACATTAACGATGGGGCCATAGATAATTTATGTACTATTTGCATAATTGTTGACGTTACACATAATTTTTTTTCTATTTGTAAAGAGGACGCTAACTATTGTCCAAATGCATGTCCACTTTCCAAATACAACATATGCCACAAATGTTAACGTGAAGTGCAGTAATCCAAACATCTAAATAGAAGTGCTTGAAACAACTTCTATATCACAAAACAATAACCAAAATAAAGCCATCCCTATGCATTCAACATGTTCAGTAGTCGAAACCTCTTCGTCCACGCTTAGTCAATTGTTGATCATCTGTTAGGTCTGAAATGTGCTAAGTCCAGATAGTGCTGCTAAGTGTTGTAGGATTACTACTGCTGAAGACTTTAGTACTGCTACTTGAAAATTACTACTGCTAGAAGTATTAAGGATTACTACTGCTAGTAGTTAGTACTGCTTGAAGAGTTAATACTGCAAGTTGGAAGTTACTACTGCAAGCATGGTTAGTACTGCTATTGATTAGAAGATGCTGCTGAAGATTAATGTTGCTCATGAAGATAAAGATGGATTGGTTGTTTAAAGCGAAAGACAAGGAGATTGAAGATAATTATGGATTGGATGCTGAAGATCAACTTTAATTTAATAATTATCTTGTAATTTGTTTTTGTATATATAGTCTAGAAGTCTTTTGCTTATGATACATAGATAGAGACACATAATACATAAAAGATAGAGACACAGATTCACATAGAAGATACGTATTGTTTTGTTCTAGAGAGAATTAGCCTCAAGATTCTTAGAAATCCTTTCTTTAGAGAAGTATTGAACGTCTGTTGAGCCTGTTCAACAGATTGAGGCTTTGGTTGTAATCATTAAGTTAATTCAATATAACTTGTGATTTGATCTCATATACTGTTCCATTGATTTACTGTTAAAGTGTTATTCCGCAAACTTCTTTAACATAGTTTCTGAGTGTTTAGTTTAAATTATTGTTTTGAATTTCGATCCTGACAAGTGGTATCAGAGCCAAGGAACTCAGAAATCAATAATCATCATGGACGGATCAAGCGACAGTGTCCTGGTTTCAATGGTCCCCATGCTCAAACCTAATGAGTTTGACATGTGGAAAATCAGGATCAGGAAGTACATTCATCGTACAGACTACTCAATGTGGGATATCATTGAGAATGGTCCCTCAAGTGAAGGAGAGATTGGAGCAGATGGCAAGAGACCTCCACCAAAGACTGATGGAGAAAGAAAGATGAGGCAGACTGAGATGAAAGCCTTGAGCACTCTGCTCTTGGCAATTCCTAACGAATACCAACATCATTTTTGCAACTGTGCTGATGCCAGAATCCTGTGGAATGCTTTGGAAAAGAGATTTTCAGGTACCAAAAGCACTAAGAGAAATCAGAAAGCAATTCTCAAACAACATTATGAAAACTTTATGTCCACAAAGAATGAGTCTATGACTCTAACCTTTGATAGATTCAACAAGTTGATTGGAGAATTGGCCACTGTTGGTGTCAAGATGGACCGGGATGATGTCAACAGAAAGTTTTTAAGATCTCTTGGTGAAGAATGGGTAATGTATACAGTATCATTCAGACAGAATGATAATCTGAAGGATAAGGAACTTGATGATCTCTACAATGATCTAAGGGTGTTTGAAGCAGAAGTTGAATCTAAGAAGAAGCCATCTGGATACTCTCACAATGCTGCTCTTTTATCATCTATTACCGATTCTACTGCAAATACAGAATCAATTAGTGCTGCTTATGGCTCAAAACAGGATGGTCTCAATGACTCTGTTTTGGAAGCCTTCCTTGCTAGCCATGCCAAAACTTCTCTTATTAATGATGATCTAGAGCAGATCAATGTTGATGATCTTGAAGAGATGGACATCAAGTGGCAAATGGCAATGCTCACCATGAGAATCAAAAGATTCATTAAAAGGACTGGAAGAAACAATTTTGCCATGAGAAGGGAAGATGGTGCTGGATTTGACAAATCCAAGGTGGAATGCTACAAGTGTCACAAACTGGGGCACTTTGCAAGAGAATGCAGAGGAGGAATGTCTCAACAACATGGAAACAACAACAAGAATTCATCTCAAGCACTTGTCTCACAAGATGGAATGGGCTTTGATTGGAGTGACCAAGCAGATGAGGCAATCCAGAATCAAGCATTGATGGCTGAGGTTTCAGAGTCTTCAAGCACAGCAATCCCCACAGAGGTAAAATCTAACCTTTGCTCTAAAGCATGTCTTGAAACTGTTAAAAAGTACAGGGATCACAATCAGAGCATGTGTGATGACCTTAAAAGGTTGGAGAAACATAGAAGAGAGTCTAGTTTGATTATTGTGAATTTTGAAGAACAAATTAAGGCATATCAAGCCAATGAACTTCAACATTCATATGATCACAACTATTGGAAGTGGGAGAAGAAGGAGTTAGAGATCAAGCTAGAGAAAGCTAGAGAGGAATGTGAAAAAGTTAGGAGTGAATTTGAGAAGGCCAAATTAGACATTGAGAAAATTTCCAATGCTTCTAAAGCAATGGACTCTTTACTCAAATCTCAAGTTCATGACAAACTGAAGAGAGGTATAGGCTACAACAACACCCCTCCACCTTACAATAACAACTACATTCCACCCACCTCAGACCTCTTAGAAAGACAAGAGAAGAAGGACTTACCTACAGGAGCCACTGAAGTAGATCCATTAGACAGAGTAGTGGTTGAGGCAGTTTCTGAAGAAGAGAACACTGAGGATAACAATAAGGAAGACCAGAAAGTAATTCCCCTAGAAAACCATATTCTGACAAATGAAGGGGGGGGGGGGTAAACCATTTGTCAAGAGTGAGAAAGTGGAGAAGTCTAAAATTGGGGAAGAGACTGTTAAGAGTGAGAAAGCTGAGACTTCCAGGAAAGGGAAGGAGAAGGTACAGGGAGATCACTAAATGCAAACTACTGTTGTAAATCCCTGTACTTGTCAACAGAAAAAGCCCCATCAACATGATAAAATAAGGGGAAATCAGAGAAACAGAAATAACCAGTGGGCTCAAAAACAGGGAATTGATCTAAGCAAAGTCAATAGACCAAAGCCTTGTTTTATTTGTGGCAAGTTGAATCATCTAGCCAAACACTGTTATTTCAATCCTATTAACCAAAGATTTACTTTTCAAAGACAAACACAAAATTCAGTTGGTTATAGGAAGCAATCAAGAAATCACATGGCTGCTAATATGAGAACAGTACCAATGAAAACTGGTACTGCAAAACTTCATATTCAGAATAAGTTCGCTAAATCAAAAGAAAATACTCCAAGCAAATCAAGGAGTAACTCACAGAATAAGAAAGCAAACAACCTTGTCAAAATTTGGGTTCCAAAAGTCAAGAAACCTATTAGTACTGCTAACCAAGTTAGTACTGCTAACCAAGTTAGTACTGCTAACCAAGTTAGTACTGCTAACAAGGATAGTACTGCTAACCAAGTTAGTACTTCTAACCAAGTTAGTACTTTTAACAAGGATAGTAGTGCTACCAGTGTTAATACTGACAAGCCTATAATTAAGACAAAGTATTCCAGCCATGAGATTCCTGACTCTGATCATCTCATCAAGACTAAGCTTAATGAATATGAGTATGTTGATGAGAAAGGGCAACCCAAGACCACTTTGGCTTGGGTTCCCTCAAGAAACTAACTGTTTTATCTTATGTGCAGGGTAACCAACAGCTCAAGGGAAAGAGCATTTGGCATGTAGATAGTGGTTTCTCTAGGCACATGACAGGTAACATGTCCTGCCTTCAAATTTTCAAAAGCTTTGATGGAGGACGTGTTGCTTTTGGTGACAATCCAGCAGGAGGTAAGATCAGTGGTAAAGGTATGGTTTCAAAAGGTAAGATGACTTTTGAAGATGTTTACTATGTTGAGCAATTGAGATACAACATGTTACGTGTATCACAGGTTTGTGACAAGAAACATAGTATATTATTTACTGATACTGAATGTATTATCCTTGCTCCAGGATTCAAGGTAGTTGATGAAAATATGATACTACTTAGAACTCCTAGAAAGGATAATGTTTATTGTTTGGACTTAGAGAGTGTTTCATCTGATTCATCACTAAACTGTTTGTTTTTAAACTATGGTTAAGTGTTTAAGTGTTTCAGATTGACAGGTCAAACTATGGTTAAGTCTGGTTAATACTGCTAGGTGGTTTATACTGCCAGTGCAATATTACTACTGCTTTTCTTTATTTCTACTACTTGTAAGTGTTAATATTGCTCGTATGTGTTAATACTGCTAGTAAGTGTTAATACCATTGGCATGTGTTTCTACTGCTATGTGTTACTACTGCCAGAAAGTGTTAATACTGCTAGTCTATGTTAATACTGCTTGTAAGTGTTAATACCGCACGTATATGTTTCTACTGCTACTCGTTAATACTGTGGGTATGGGTTAATGCTGCTAGGGTACTTAGTACTGCTTTTAACTGAATCCCACACCCTATAAATACCCTATTTGACCGCCAAAACCCAAACGACCATTTGAATTTCTATTGAGTGTTCATCCTCTCTTTCTCTCTAACATTCTTGCTTCCCAGTGCATAAACCTTAGTGTTGATTCAAACACAAGAACGATGGCAGGACTGGAATTTGTTGACGATCACAATGAGCTTGCAATGCTGCAAAAACCCAAACAAGCTGAGGGTTTTCATGAGATTGTGGATTTCCTAAAATCCTCACACATCGCCTATGCGTTAACTGTCAATCCCACCGTCTATGTGGAACATCTGCAACAATTCTGGACGAATGCATCCATTTAGACAGTTGATGGCAATCAGGTCATCCAATCAAAGGTCTGTGATAAATCTATCACAATCACAGAAGGCTGCATTCGCACTCATCTACGTCTAGATAATGCATCTGGTATGTCTACTCTCCCTAAGGAAGACCTATTTCTCGAAATTGGTCGAATGGGGTATGAAGGTCCTACTGAGGTTTATAAGTTCTTCAAGAGCAAATTTTCACCTCAGTGGCGATTTTTTGTTCATACTTTGCAACATTGTATTTCTCGCAAAACAACTGGATGGAGTGAGTTCAGCAGTACCATAGCTTATGCTCTTGTCTGCTTAGCTACATCCAGAAAGCTTAATTTTTCACAAATTATTCTGAATGATTTGCTGTCAAACCTGGATACCAAAACCAAAACTAAAAGATTTTATATGTATCTAAGGTTTGTACAAGAAGTACTTAACAAAGAATTGACGGATTTACCCTCTTTTGAAGATGTGTATGTACCTAAACCTTCCAAAGGGAAGGTGTTTTCCAACATGAAAAGGCCTAGTAAGGACTTTTCTGGAAAAGGCACACCATTGTTCTCTACAATGATGGTTGTGTCTCATGCACATGGTGAGGCATCAGGGTCACAACCCACATCTGACCAATCCACTGATGACCTACCCACACCATTCATTTCAAATGATCCTCCTCTGATCCCTATTGTGAAACCAATTTCCCCCATCACTCAAACATATGTAAGGAAAAAGGTATAGAAGGTTCCTTCCCTTCCTGTATCTACACCCCAACAGCCTTCAAGCCCTCTGATGGAGCATTCTCCATCAGAGAATATCCAAAGGTAATCCATAGGGGTGTCTCCCAACCCCAAGAAGGTGCTCTCTAAGGATAAGGATGAGCATGTGGGTAGCAAGGCTCACACTACTGATTCTGCACAAGGTGTGGGTCAGGACAGTGTGAACACAGCTAAGACCTTCCCCACGACAACTTTAGATGAGCAATCATCTAAGGAACCCAGGTGCCAAGAAACCAAGGGGGTAGTAGGTGCTTCTGCTAGGCAGAAGGCCTCTACTAAAAGATCCAAGGATCCTTCAAGGGTGGTAAACACACCCAAAGGAGGTGAGGACAAATATAACTATGATGAATTGATGGAAACAGTTGGCAATGTGAACTTAGATGTCATCAATCAGGGCTTGGAGATAGAGGAATTGAAAAAGATGATCACTTCTCAACAAGTGCAGATTACCAAACTCAAGAAGATGGTACTCAGTTTGGTGCATAAAAAGAAGAAAAAGCAATATGTCTTGAAGAGAAGAGGAAGTGCACATGATGCTTCCAAAAAGGGGGAGAGTTCAGAGGCTATGGAATTTCAAGTTGAGGGGGAGTTTGATGGTGAATCTAAAAAGAAGGGTGAAAAGGAAACTGGTAAGGCAGCAGAAACTGAGAAAGCAGCAGAAACTGAGAAAAAAGCAGAAACTGTTAAAGCAACAGTAACTCAGTCAGCAGCAGAAACAGTAGAAGCAACAGTAACTACTTCACTAGAAGTAGAAACAGAGACAAACGAAGTAGAAACAGAAAAGGAAGCAGCAGAAACTGACATGACTATAGAAGAAATAGAGATTGTTGAAACTTTGGTGAAAGCAAAGAATGACACTCCCAAGGCTACTCAAAAGGCTAAGGGGGTGGTCATCAAAGAAGGAGGCACAAAGAAGAAAAGGAAAGAGATAAGCATGACAGAGGCAAAGAATAAAGGGAAAGAAAAGATGGTAGAGCCTGTGAAAGCATCAAAGAAGCAAAAGCAAATAGAACTGGATGAAGAATTGGCCATGAAGATGCAAGAAGAGCTTGAAAAGGAGAATGAGATTCAAACTGCCAAAGACAGAAAGCTTGCCTTAGATCTGGCAAAAAGGCTCAATGAAGAATATCAGAAAAGCTTGAAACTGGCTGCAAAGAAGGTTGAAATGAAAGCAACAAGACAAAGGAAGCCTTCAAAGACTTTTCTAGCTACTCAAGAAAGAAGAAAGATGATCAACTTCTTGAAAGGATCCATTGGAGTTCCTGAAGGGATGTTTACAGAAATGTCCTTCAGCAGAATAGGAGAATTATACAAAAAGGATATGGCCAAGCTTCAAGGAGACTTCAGTCAGAGGGTTGAATTTGAAAGGAAGATGAAAGAAAGACATGATCTGAACATTCAACAGCCCTTCCCTGACAGTGAAGAAGGCACTCCTACTAAGGAAAAGGGAGAAGTGAAGAAAGAAGAAACACTAGCTCAGAAAATTGGAGCTGTAAAAAGAAAGAAGTCTATTGCTACAAAGCCAAAGGCAAAGAGGCCTAGAACTGAGGAAGTTGAGAAAGAAAAGGAAAGTGAAAGAATGGAAGCAGAACCATCAGAACCTACTGTTGCACCTCCTACAGAGCATGTTGAAACTGAGCATAGTCAAGAACAACCAAGTCAATCTGATGTGCAGTTTGATTTGTATATGACAATAACAGATGAAGAACCAGTGAATGCTCCAGAAATCATTCATTGGGATACTTTGGTGGATAAAAGAACAGAGTACATCAGAATCAAGAGAATGGGAGACAAGTATGAAGTTTATTCAACTTGGGGAAAGATCATCAGAAGTTGTTCCAGAACAGATTTGGAAGAGATGTACAAGGTAGGGTTGAACTTATATGGTGACTTGCTGAAAGGAGCTGGGATGAGCATAACTAAGATGGCTATGGAGTTTTATGCATGATGTTTGATCCAGATAGAGTGAAGTATCTTATCAAAGACCTGCATCATGAAAATGGTTTTAAAAGAATTGATCATTGGATGATCTTTGAAAGATGTGGAGTCTATGTCTTAACCATTGATAAAAGCTATCATGAGTACTACTTGGTGGATAAGGTATATGACCACAACAAAGCAAAGCTGCAAGGGATGTTGAAAGCTTAGCTGGTATGTGCTAAAGGTTCAGAAATGGCCATAATTGTGATCAAAAGAACAATCAATCAAAGTCTGGGATTGAATCTTGATCTAGGAATCTGAGCAGTTATTTTGAAAGCATCATGAAGATCATATTCTGAAGAACTTAACTTCTTGAATTGAAAAGTTAAGTTAGGGGGAGATTGTTGGGTCTGAAATGTGCTAAGTCCAGATAGTGCTGCTAAGTGTTGTAGGATTACTACTGCTGAAGACTTTAGTACTGCTACTTGAAGATTACTACTGCTAGAAGTATTAAGGATTACTACTGCTAGTAGTTAGTACTGCTTGAAGAGTTAATACTGCAAGTTGGAAGTTACTATTGCAAGCATGGTTAGTACTGCTATTGATTAGAAGATGCTGCTGAAGATTAATGTTGCTCATGAAGATAAAGATGGATTGGTTGCTTAAAGAGAAAGACAAGGAGATTGAAGATAATTATGGACTGGATGTTGAAGATCAACTTTAATTTAATAATTATCTTGTAATTTGTTTTTGTATATATAGTCTAGAAGCCTTTTGCTTATGATACATAGATAGAGACACAAAATACATAAAAGATAGAGACACAGATTCACATAGAAGATACGTATTGTTTTGTTCTAGAGAGAATTAGCCTCAAGATTCTTAGAAATCCTTTCTTTAGAGAAGTATTGAACGTCTGTTGAGCCTGTTCAACAGATTGAGGCTTTGGTTGTAATCATTAAGTTAATTCAATATAACTTGTGATTTGATCTCATATACTGTTCCATTGATTTACTGTTAAAGTGTTATTCCGCAAACTTCTTTAACATAGTTTCTGAGTGTTTAGTTTAAATTCTTGTTTTGAATTTCGATCCTGACATCATCCCACATCTCTATCTTCAATATGTTCTAATCCTCGGATGAAGCTGTTGAATGAAGATTTTCTTGTATACAATGTGGAATAGAATTGCATCAAGTATTGTAGGCATTACTGAGAATCATGATAAACATGGGAAGAAATAAAATAAGTTGGAATTTATAGTATATAAATATATAAACTTAGTAAATGCTTACCTTGTGTTTCGTTAGGTATATGCCAACAAAGATTGTCCTCGACTTCTGTTAATTGTCATACTTTATGAGTATGGTGTCACTATTGAGAAAATCGTTAACTATTTTCTCATTTGCAAATTGGAACCACCTATGCATAGGGATAGAAGGAACATGGTATCAACTTTTTCCACCTTCATTAATAGTGTCTTGAACTTCGAGTCAATGACCTTGAAGGCTCCAGAATTCTCAACATCATTGAAATTCTTCAAAACATACACAATTCCTTCTTGCAATAAATGGTTAAACTTATTGATCAAGTTCTTCCTTACCATTGTTGTCATGAGAGACCCCTACAAAAAAAAAACAAATAAACCACACGACTCATAAAAAATATTTTGCAAAAAAAATGGTATAACAATAATGTCACACACATTTTCATCAACCAAAACCATGTCAAAATTAATCATTTCTCTATTCCTCTTCGTATTCATAGACTCCCACAACCTACATATTGTAATTTTCACAACCCTACATTCATTATCCAACACCAAATTTGTAACCCAATAAACTTCATATGTAGAAAGAATTGTAAAACATAAATTCATCGTATACAAAGTAGAATGAGTAAATAAAAAAGTAATAAGAAGTAATAATCATGTGTGTATATAAGATACAAATATTAATTGATCATTAAATGCAATTTAAAAGTTTGAATTATTGATGTAAATGTTACAAATTCATATCATTAACTAAAATGTAATTGAAACAATAACACTAACCTTAAATAGAATTAAAAGCAATTTAAATGTTTAAGTTAATGATCTGAATAATATGGGTAAATGGTTATATGGGTAAATCATGTTAATATAACAATTGTAGGGGGAATAAAAATCCAATAATATAGTAGTTGAGAATTAACAAACAACCAGAAATATGGCGATATATAAAAGAGAATAACATTCATAGTGTAAAGTAGCAATTGTATATGAATCAAGAGAATAATCGAATTTAATGATAGCAAGTTTCATTTGCCTAATCCATACTATTAATGACTCCATAAGTGTTGTTGTTGCCTGGTGATTGTGCTAGATAACGAAATTGAAATCATAATCAGTTTCAAGAATGTTATGAAAGTCATATCATAAAAATCAACATCTCCGACCATAATATCACCATGTCATTCTGCCACACATAATAACAAACATAAGGTATATCATGTTTTTACTTTTTACAAAATAACTTAAATAGTGTTAAATGAAAAATAAAATAAAATGTGTATGCAATTTGAATGTCCCAGCATTTAGCAAAAGAGATTATGCCTTGTACATCCTGAGCATCAATACACATCCTAAGCATCAATACACAGGTTCATCAATGCAACTTTCAGAAGCAACTTTTGGGTGTTGGGTCCAATAGAGTTCCTTATGGTTTTATTACTAATATCCTTTGAGAATCTTGGTTTGCGATTTTTTGGGTATTGATGGCTCATGTACACGGTTGAATCAAAATCTAAAGATGATTTTACTTTCATTTGTTCTGGGTTTTTTTTTTCTCATCTTATATTGAAATAGATACAATTACTTGTTCAGAATAAAATACACATATAAACTATCAAAAAATTATTCATCATAATATAACAAAATACATAAAAAGCCAAATGAGGAATAATAATAAGAACTTATTTGAAAATCATGGAGACGGAGATACTTAGGGGTTGTTTACCAAATACTTATCAAGCCACATTACCTTATCGGATGCATATGGCAAGGACCAAGAATCTTACTGGGTAAGAGCGAAGGCAAGAACCGAGAGTCTTACCCGGTAAGTGAGAGTCGTCATCTCTTACCACGGTTAGCGCTTACCGGGTAAAATGTTTCATACAATACCATTTTTATGGACTAAAATCTTACCCGGTAAATAAATGATAGTGTTGAATTTTACCGGTATGCATTTACCTAGATAAACGTTTGGTAAACGGCCCCTTAGAGAGGTTCTGTGAAATTTTGGTTGTTCAACCTGGGAATCTCGTAGTTTTGGATGGCTACACATTTTATTGTGATGCAAAGTCTTACATACCATCATATTGATAACCTACCCTATGAATTTAAGTCATATGACACCATTGAAATATAATAATGGCCTAGTAATTAGGATTTGTAATCCTAGTTTGCTTTATCCTTCTTAAAAGCAATTATGGTGACAAAAATTCCTAATAAGAACACCTTATCTGGAAGACCATTCATTTGTGTCAAAGATTTTGCAATCACATATGGGTTTTTTATGACAATAATAGTTCTTTGTTAGAAATGTTGATTGGTCTTGACTAAACAATAACCATGAATAAATTTATATGCTTCACACGCTCGGCATAATCAAGCGATCAAATTACGCAACTATACTCAAGCAATGCACAAAATGATGCAATTTTAATGTTTTTTTCCGTAAGGATGCAATTTTAATGTTTTTTCCGTAAGTATGTAATGTTACGCTGAACCAACCATAACCTTAAACCTGTCCACCGTAACCTTACTTGCCGATGACCATAATGTTACACCATTCTCCAGTTTTCAACATTATGGAAAAACACAGTTTAAATGAAATTTGTGATGTAATGGTGATGAAATTCTACAAATTATGATGAAAAAGTAAATCTTAGAGAATATCCTTAAAACCTTAAATGAAATAATTTATCTCTATTAACTTGGTGGTACAATTACATTTTGTGCTTTGGGTAGCAAGTGCTCTTTTATCTAACTCAAATCACAAAAACCCAGCAGATGCCTCTCCATTATTGATGTGAACAGCAGCACAGACTTCATAGAAACCTACCTACTTGTTTATGTTTATGTTGGCTTGAATGCAATTAAATATTCATACCTGGGCAGACGTAGTTATCAGACAACTTCTCATCCATTTATCCACAAATATTTTCACTATTGGATTTGTGTTGATTATCCTCAAAACTCTCAAATTCAGACTCTCATGCCATAACCAAACAGTACCTGTAATTTCAAAAGTTACTACTTCCGCCATTGTCGACAATAATTATGTTAGAATCCATGGCGATATATGCTTACCTATTGGAGAGACGAACAAGGGACATTTGATTCACACAGAACGGTTCTGGATTCCCCAAGCTTACAACTGCAAAGAAAAACATATGAGCAAAGATTGATTACTTCATAGTGCAAATAGATATTGTATAAACCAGTTTCATTGCAAGAAAACATTAGGAATAAGGGGTAACCCAATTATGAATAGTGTGTCCCATCCAGGAAATGTTAATCCATTGCTTACCCAACTCTTAATAGTGTGTCCTATCCACGAAATGTTACTCTATTGCTTGTACAAAGACATAAAACAGTTTGCGCCAACTACACCTACAAAACAAATATTAGAATTATTAGAATTCACCTGCAGAAGAGAATGAATCGCCAAAAGAAAAGAAAAGGATCGATAAAAACTGACCTTTTCAAAGGTGGTCTCACAGCTTCATCGGAAAAAAATCCCTATTCTCATCCTTTACATATTTTCCATCATTCCATGGAGAGATAACACACTGGGATAGAGTCATGGATCGTAGCGGAGCAAGATCAAGAGCACCAACTACACAGCGAAGAATTTTTTTCAGATCTATTCCCTTTCGAATTCTCCTCATCATATTCGAAAATCAATAAGGGATTTCATAAGTTGGACAGAATTATCCATGTATTGGATATTATCACTAATACTCTCCTTATCAAGGTTAGAATTAGACATTGGAGAAAAATTAGCTTGGGGAAGAACCTGAAAAATAGGGATCGCGTCTAGGGATTCTGGATTTGGAACAAGATCACTTTGATTTTGAATTTCCTCCCAAATCTCCTTATCAAATTTATTGTGAGAACAACCTTCAGAGTTCATTATGTTAGCACTTCCATTGATAATCAGACATTCATCATCCTTAATTGAGGCCCTATCATCAACCTCCGACAGTTTCTCATCAATCATCAACATCCATACTCGATTTTGAGCTGAGAGCTTCCAGTTTCTTCCTATTTTTGTTCATCTTCTTCATGATCGATTTCTGAGATTGATAACCTACACCAAGCGTAGAGGAAAGTCGGAGTTGGGGGTTTAGGGAATGGAGGCAGGCGATGGTCATGGTGAGTGGAGAGTCGAAGTTGGGGTTTAGGAAGGAGACGATGGTCGTTTGGGAGGAGGAGACGTGATGAGTGATGTAATTGTAGTCGGTTATGGAAGAGGAGAAGACGGTGAGGGGATCAAAAATCAGTAAAAAATTGAGAAAAGTTAGATTGAAGGAGATAAAAGATAAATGGGGTATCTGGCTTAAGGAGAGGCCACGTCATTAGACGTGGTTTCTCTTTTAATATATATATATATATATATATATAGATATAGATATAGATATAGATATAGATATAGATATAGATATAGATAGATAGATAGATAGATAGATAATAATTGTTAGCTTTCTAAATAAATAAAAATAAATAAATAAATTCATTATAATATTATTTATTGTAATATATATATATATATATATATATATTGATGTAATATATACAGAATATTGGTTTTTTATATTTCATGAAAATTTTAAAGTTCAATACATATATTAATTGACTTTTAAAATTTAAAAGTGACAGCTAATAAAAAAAATATTTATAATCATTGTTAGCTTACTAAAAAATTAAAAAAATAAAGTAAATAAATTCTTTACAAAATTATTTATTGTAATATATATATATATATATATATAGGGTCAAGTTCAGGGGAAAACCCTAAAAAAATGGAAAACTGAAGAACACCCTATTAGCCTTTCATCTGGACGGTATGCACTTGTGCATACAAGTAATTTGTAACATGCACACGTGTATATGCACCAGTGCATAGTGCATAATGCACTTGTGCATAAAAACCAAAAAACAACATAATTTACCTGTATGCACAAGTGCATACCGTCCAGATGAAGGGCTACTAGAGTGTTCTTCAGTTTTCCTTTTTTTTGAGGTTTTCCCCTAAACCTCCCTCTCTCTCTCTCTCTCTCTATATATATATATATATATATATATATATATATATATATACTAGTCGTCTACCCGCGCGATGCATCGCGGGTGAATCACAATTCTGAAGCAAATAACTTTTCTGACACCAATATTTTTTGTTCAGCAATATTCACTTCACTGACCAGGGGTTATTTCATTGACGTTCACGTGCAACGTCTCCGTAAGGGTCGTATATTGACTACTTCCTTTTCCTTCACCAATAGCTATTTTTCTCATTTTGTTCTTCTCCTTTTGTCGTTCATAATATCATCTATTGTATTCCTTTCGTTTTTCTACAACAATATTATTTTATATAAATATATACTATGAGTGACTATATCACGAATTAATACAAAATATTTTGATATTTACAACGAGTATTCCATATACCTTTTGCTAACTCTACATCAACTTGTGAGGCATCACCGTTTTCAATTTTCTCATCAGTCATTGTTAGAGCATAAATATGTTGGATACAAGATCATAGAAGACTGAAGGTCAAAGTTAAAGTCAACTTTCAGCAACAAAGTCAAAGTTTTGTGTAATAAATGTCAAAGTCAAAGTTGTATTTTACTTTCTTTTAGTGTTATGCGTGTTTTATTGTATGAGTGTTTTAGTGTCATGAGAGTTTGTGGCTTGTGTATAAATAGGTATATGGTACCTTGTTGTGCGTGTAAGTTTGAGAGAGTATCAGATTCATTGTTGAGCGTGTTCTTGAGTTAGAGAGAGAAATATTGTACATTGAAACCGAGATCAATAAAAACAGTTTGAATTTGGAAATTAAATGTTAGCATCTTGATTTATACACATTGTGGGACACACAATTGGTATCAGAGCAGAAGATTTTCAGAAAATTAATTAAATTTCAAGATTTAATCGATTTTTTCAAGAACTCGCACAAGAACACTGTTCAGAGTCGAATTTGTTGGTACAGTGATGCTTTTGATCTATGTTTGGTATCATTGTAGTCGATTTCATGTATAGAACAAGTCTTATGTGTATTGATTAGCATAATTCATATCAGAATCGTGTGAATTTTTGGATTTTTGCGAACTTAGTTTGAGTTTTTGAAGTTTACTGTATCAAGATTGAATCTGAACTTTCGATGTTTTAGATTGAAATTAATTGCTTGTAATTGATTCGAATTATGATTTAGAAGATTCGTGTACAATCTCAGATCAATTGAAGATGGTTTGATCGAAATTTGTACAAATTTCAAGTTTTGTAACTGTGCATCTAAAGAACTCGCTAGATCTAAGGAACTCGCTAGTGAAGAACTCGCAAGGTAAAGAACTCACAAAGGCCTTCAAAGTTGAAGAACTCGCACGTCAAAAGATCAAGTAAAGAAAAGAAGAACTTGCAAGCTGTGTCATGCGCGAAGTAGAAACGCGCAAAGCATTGTATGCGTGTTTCTACTGTTCATTTTCTTTGTTGTGCGTGAACAGTGACATGCGAGAAGTATTGGTGTGCGCGAAGTGGATTTTGAGAGAAGTGCTCATTGTGCGCGTTTACATTTAGCGCGAAGTAAAATTCGAAAATATTTCTAAGTCTCGAACGCGCAAATACATAGCGAGAAGTACTGTGCGCAAAGTATCAAGAACTCGCACGTAGTTACCTGCGTGAACGATAAACTTGCACGACCTTGCTTGCGCGAACCTCAGAACTCGCATCATTCTTTGTGCGCGAAGTTCAAACGCGCAAGTTACTGTTTTTGCGCGAAATCTGTATCCTTTGTTATGCGAGTTCCATACTTAGAATTTTTCTGAGTTTTTCTAGATTTGATCAAATTTTTGCAAACTGTAATATGACCTTTAAATGTCAAATTTTTTTCTCTAGGGTCGTTTCCTCATTGGACACTGTAAATTTATATAAATAGAATAATAAAGTTTTATCTATGAAATGATGTGTAAATGTCAGAATTGGAAAGAACTAAATTTGGGTAACAAATTTAAAGAATGAACAAAAATTAACTTGTTACAAATGTTTTTAGCTTGGTTGTCTTCGATATAAGGTTAGTAGATATATTTTTTAGGTGAGAAACTTTGAAATGAAATGTTTAGGTGAGAGAAATAATATTTTATTAAATATCTAGAGTATTTTAATAATATAATCAATGATATATCTCCAAAATGGAGAATCTGTTGGAGATGGATGTATGACTTTTGGTTCTCCATCTTGGAGAAATTTTAGGGATACTGTTGGAGATGCTCTTAATAAGTTTTGTTTAGAGGAAAACCAGGCAAATTTATAAAGACAGGAAAAAAGAAGGTCTAAGCCAAGTACAAGAACTTTAAAGAAACTTGGTAACCACACCATACCAAGCAACAATCAACCAATAACTACAAAGACTACAAGACCTCATAAGACTAGAAAAGAAAATACAATTCCAACACAGCAAGTGACGAGAACCACAAGCACGCACCATAAAGAAGCTATCCAAGAAATCCATCATCTAACAGGAGCATCTCCGTGCCGTCCCATCGTCCAAGTAGCCCACAACCGAACAATCTCCAAGATTTCCTTGGAGATTTGAGCAACTGATCGCTTCTGATTCCGAAAAGTCGGAGATTCCTCTCTTACCAAATAAAGTATACCGTAGACGCAAGGAGAAGCTTTTGAATTACCTGATTTGGTGCATTCCTCCTATCCGAGAGTGTACTCATAATAGCATCCCACAAATCTGGGAACCCCATCCATCCAATCTCATTCATAACCTTTTTCCATACCTGATTGGCATACGGGCATTCAAAAAACAAGTGATTATGAGAGTCCAACACCCTCCTCTCACAAAGCCCACATTTCCAATCGGGGGGATCATGCTCGGAATAAGTTGTTTTTAAGATTTTACCTTAATACTTTAGAGCATTTCCAACAGCTTCCCCAAAATTTCTCCAAGATGGAGAACCAAAAGTCAAAATCTCAAATAAAAAAATACATCTATCTCCAACAGATTCTCCATTTTGGAGATGACATTATTACTTATATTATTAAAATATTGTATAAATCTAATAAAATATTATTTCTCTCTCTTAAGTCCTATCCATTTCATTTCAAGAAATCTTATTGGTGGAATATAATAAAAAACAATTTCTCTATCATGGTAATCATTTTTGGAGAGTCCTCCATATTTGGAGAAAATTACACTCTCTCTCTCCTACTTTATCCATTTTGAAAAAGGATTTGGAGAATCTATTGGAACAAAAAAATGGCCAAAATCTCTATTTTCTCTATTTTGGAGATCCTGTTGGAAATGCTCGAAGCTGCACAAATAATTAGTACATAGTTTTTCGAAATTAATAAATTTAACTAATGACCAATTAATAAACATGTCCGACATGATACTCCAATATTTTTATCTGTAAAAATACATTATTATTAAATATAAAATAAGTTATATCTTATTTTTTAATATAAAATGTTTAGGTTATAACATAATTTTAAATTAAGCAAACTTTTAAAATATAAAATAAATTATAATCTTTAATTTCACAGTAACATAAATATATATTTTTTTCTCAAAGTTATCGGATAAATTAAAACAAAACTGATAAGAAATCGTATTAATAAAATATGCATCCACACAATTAGCATAAGTTATATAAATATGTTTTTATTTTGTAATTCAATTGAGGAAAAATGACTTATTTAATACTTTTTCAAAACTGATATTAATAATATAGCACAAAAAATAAGGAAACTCCTCCAATAGCATCCCTTTTCGCCGGTTGGAATTGACCAGCCGTCGACGAAATATTTTTGCGGGTGGTCCAATTAAATATTAACACATGGCATGCACAATAATTACATCCTCTATCTAAACCGAAACATTGCAGAAAATAGAATCAGTTCTAATTTATTTTCATATTAGCTTCTCCGACATGCGACCTTCCGTTACATTTTCTTTATCGATGCATCAACGCGGCGAACTCTTCTCTTCTTCCTCCTTCTTGTAATAACCGGGTTCAAAGATAGCTAAATTTAAAGTTTGGGAGTAAATTGGTTAAAGCCCAAAAGTTGGGGGGGGGGCAAAGTGTAAATTGGCATTAATAAGGGTTTTCATTTAGGGATTCTCTCATTCTAGTTGTTGGCGGCTGGAGCAGGTTGAGAAGAAGAGCAGAGAGGATTTCGATTAAAGGGAGATGGAATTTTGAAGTTTTGGGCATTCCAGTCTTCCAAGGTAAGATTCTAATTCCATGGATATTTATTTTACTTTTATGGGTATGATGGTTGGGGGAAAGGAATTCTGATGGTTGATAGAATTGATTAAGAATGAATCAATAACCCTAGCTTTACTCCTTAAAGATCGTGTATTGGTTCTAATTTGTTAGGAGATTTATCTTTTTAAACGGGGTTCAAATCTAGTGAAAACTTATTAATCTAATCTTCTGTGATTAGGAGATTTGGGGTTGTTATTCGAGGTGTTAGGATTGCCTCTGGGCGATTTTGTCGAGGCGCCCGGTGTAAAGGACCCGGGCGGATTGTACCTGGGTGCCATCCGGGCCGTGACCCCGGGAGTCGGGGGATCCCGGAAGTGGCGCTCGACCGGGCGGTAATCCCAGGAATGGGAGGCCCCGGGGTGGTGCGGTCGGGGTGTCCCGGGGATCTATTCAGAACTTAGATTTTGTGGGTTCCATAACCAATTAGGATTAGAGAGAGAGGCATATTACTTAGGGAAATGACTTATAAATTTTGTCGGTGTCATCGTAGGTTGTAAGATCGATAGTTTGCTGGTTTTCTTAGCAAGGACCAAAGGTAAGTCTTTTGAACTAAACTCCTATGCGATTTCGAGTTGTTTTCGTGAATTCTTTAATCCTAAACTCTTTGTTGATAAAGAAATATTTCTAACCAAACGTTGTGTGGTATTAAAGTGGTTTATTACATATGGAAATTATTTTAAAGCTTATCTGGTTTTACGTGAGTTTTATACATGCAAATTTACTTGTAAGCGTGGGTTTATGCCTTTATTGTTGATTAAATGTATGCATACATTGTTGTGAGTTGTACGGCCAAAGTCGGGGGGGGGGGGGTGGCCCGCCTGTGCTTGTACCGGGGGGGTGTCCCGTTTATACCAAATGGGAGGTGTGACCCATATAAGGTAGTATGAGCCAGACACGCCGTTTCCTTCGGGTAACGGTAGTGTGTGCCGAAAGCGAGTTTCTTTTAAAAGTGTTGCATTTGCCAAGCTGATTGGGTTAAGTTGTTTTATAAACTTGTAATTGCTATGAATTTTGAACTGTTAGAGGGAACTCACTAGACCTTTGGTCTAACCCTCGCTCTTTCAAAAACTAAAAACCTTTTCAGGTCATCGAGATATAGGCAGCTCTACCAAGGGTAAAGAGAAGGTTTGATCGGGTGTCGGAGTAGAAGACTACCATTTATCAAGTTTTTGTTTCACTTAATTTCAGTTGTAATAGGTTACCTTATTGCAAACCTGGTATACTTTAAAGTTTAGGTTGTTGTCTTGGGCCGTTTTTGGCGAAATTCCCTTATATTAATAGACTGCTTTATAGCTTTTGTTTTGGGTTGTTACAATTGGTATCAGAGCCATAGTTTAAGGGATTTAGGTGACCGGAGGGGCCTAAACTTAAACTGTGGAGTAGGGGACACAACTGAGATTTAGGAAGCCTTTAAGGAAGACCTTAATCATCGAGAGGCGTGTTAACAATAGCGAGTACTCTCATGTAAGGTAAATTCAGAATTGCATCTGGCCAATGCCGTTATGAATTTACAGGTGCATGGGCATACTCGATTTCTATTGTTGAGTTACTTAATGAGTGTAGTTTTGGGTAGAGAGTCCTATCATTGAAATGATAGTGTTGGTCTGGCGTGTTGTGAGAGTTCACTTTTGGTTGTAAGGTTAATACCGTTTGGGATGTTTATCGTGTGGGATGTAGATATTTCGTTTGAGAAAGGACCTCTTGGGTCTATAAGAGGATAAGGATTGGAGGTGAGATTTTCACTTCAAGGGAGTCTTCGGTTTGGTAGATTGTTATGTCGATTAGTGGGAATCAGGAGAGTGTTAATCGAATAATCGAAGGATAGTAATGAGGCTTTTGGAGCTATAGTTAATTGAAGGGTGATTGAGAGACGATATTAGTGCTGACTGGTAAATTATTGTGATGATCAAATGGGTTTGAGTTATTGTTGGTAAGTTTGTTTGAGGTCAAAGTGAGGACGCGCGATTTGCAGATTTTTTTAGTCACAATGGTAACAGTGTAGTTGGGCATGAAAACATGTTGGGAAGCACCGGTGCTGGAAGTTGTGGCATAGGAGAGGACCCCGACTGGTTGGTCGGAGGTAAGAAGTTTGGGACAAATTATAGTGAGTGTAAACAGTTGACCTTGTTAGAGTAAATAGCCTTCAATATCCTTGAGTCCCATGCATTGTGTTTCAAACAAATTGCTGGAGCCTTTCATATCATTCATATAAGATATTTTTGGCGTGTGTGAGCCTTACGAGGTATTCGTTTTGAAAACGTGTCGACGCGTGCAAATGTGTGTCTAGATTGAAAGGACAAGTTTATGGCGTTGGGTAATAGATTTCGATTTTTGGTGTGGGGAATTATTTTATATCTCTTGTAAATGAGTTAAATTTTGTTGGGAAAATTATAACAACGTTTGGTCGCATGATTTTATGAGTGAGTTTGGTACTAACGTGTGTTGTCATAATAATGAGGGTGAGTGTCGTCTGACTCGCTCAGTGTAATTTTGAAGTATTTTTATAAATCGTGTGGGTAAAAGTTTATCGAAAATAATTTCAATTGTGCCAACAACGATATTGGGGATGGTGAAAAGTATGTGGTCGTGGAGTTGAGGTTGAACGATTCTTGAATTCGTTGTGCAATGGCTGAGTCGGTGTTGTGTCATGGACACTCAAGCTTGTTTCATAATGTAGTATCTCCTAAATTTTCAAATGTGTCAAAAGTTTAAACTTTTAGTGTGTCATGCATGAAGGCTGTGACTCTCTAGGTCATGGGGAAAGGTTGCATTTAAGAATGGGGAAAGTTTTGAGAGTGAAAGTTAGAAGCTCGCTCAGAGGGTGGTTGATTCTTGGCTTTGGTGTTCCTGTTAAGGAAAGGTGATAAACAGCAGGAGTGGTTATTGGAGGCCTTGTGTGTCCAATTCTAGTTCTAATTGCAAACAACGATTAACAAAACAAGATTTAATCAACAATTAAACCAACCTGTTTTGATTTCTTAATGCAACAATTTACAATTCTTTCTCTTTGTTAATCTCTTTCTCTCTCTAGTTTTTGATACAAAAATGAGCACTTATGATTCTAACTCATCTATCTATTAAACAGCAAATGAAAAGTATTTATACCCACTACAAATAACAAAGGAAACAAACAAATACAAGAACTTTGACTTTGACATTTTATTACAAAGACTTTGACTTTTAATGAGAGTTGACTTTGTCAGCTTTGACTTCTTGTACTTTGACCTTCAGTCTTCATGATCTTGTATCCAACAGATTTATGCTCTAACAATCTCCCCCTTTGGATTCAAGATCATCACAAAAAGATTTAGCAAAACAATCTCCTCCTTTAAGCTCAATCTGATTGCAATCTTCCTCTTTTGGTTGATCTTTAACTTTAATCTCCCCAAAGTCTATCTTCAAGAAATATCAACAATCTTTCCAAAGATGATAGAAATGATCTTCAAATCTTTCCAAAGAAATATCAACAATCTTTCAAAAATTCTTTGATCTTCTTCAAATCTTTACTTTGAATCTTCTGACTTGGACATTTCTTTAAAATCATCTCCCCCTTTTTGATGAAATGAGCATCGATATCATCAAAACTTTCAGTAAGAAATGTTTGTATCCGATCTGACCACTGATCATTCAAGAGCCACTGATTCACCGATCCAAAACCAAGTATTCATCTAGAACTTTGCAAATCCAGACAAAATAAGAACATGTAACCCCTGAATCAACAAATGAATCAGTTAAAATGTCTGTCAGTAACACGAAGTCACTGTGTGTAACGAATACACATTGTAAAGGAGCTTTTTGATGTTCACTCCCCCAGGGCTTCCATCCAATCATCGAAACACCACAAAGGAAATTTTCTATGAATGTTATGACAAGAAAACAAATTCCTTGTGTGTTCGTGCAAGTGTTGAAAGAATTAAGCATATGATAATTGCTTTTAAAGGCTCAACATTGTGTAAACCACTGAGACAACAGTAGATAAACACAGACTCAATGTGCATGATTGAAGTGCTAAGGTGGGGCAGACTTCCTTCTGTTTCAATATCGAAATTTTCCAAATGAAAATCAGATAGATTATGTGTTGTGTCCCCTTAAAATATGAAACACTTTCTTTTTAAGAAGAAAATAAGTGACTGGTGGGGTTTTAACAAGAGTTGGCATGGCCTATTTGTCTTTTTCAATAATGTTCACCAAGAAATTGTGAAACATTAGTAATGTGGCTGCCCGACTCAGAAAGTAGTTGGTGCAGAGTTTGATATTCTTTTACTTTAATCTCACACCCTCTTTCTTTTAATCATTAAGCTCACATCTAACCAAACTCTCTTTTCCATTTTACCTCAACGTACAACCCACACTCATTTCTTTTTGACTCCTCACACTCAATCACTATGGAATAACGTCTTGGGTAGGAAACACTGGTAATCGTGAATCCATAGAAGTTCATTTAAATCCTAGCACAAAGAACCCATGTAATCCTATAAAGCATAATGTTGCTCAAAATGGTTTAACTTTATCAGTTAAAGCTCGAATACAAGTCAGATAAATGTATATGCTCAGAATATAGTCATGAAGATTTGAGCATTTTTAAACATTGAAGTATTTTCAAACAAGTATATTGAATGAATGAATATGAATGCAAGAAACTTGTTTGAAAATATGACATTGTATGAAAATGATCATAAATGAATGATATAACAATTAGGCTTATGGTCAACAATAATAGAAATTGTCTACACGATTCAAAATATAGACATTCTTGAAATGAACGTTTCGAAATGAAATGAAGTACTAAAGGGGTGTCTTACCATCGAAAATGTGTTTCAATATGAGACATGGTAAGAACATTTTAAACAAAAATTCAAACCAGTGTGTGTGAATACTTGAAAAGTATATGGAAAAGACAATACACAAGTAATTATCTTCGAAAACACACAGTTTGTTTATCAGTTAAACACAAAATAAAATGAAAACATTTAAAATCACACTTGCAAGTTATAAAATATGTTTAAGAACCGGGAAGTGGTTTGAACATTTAAAAACATGTTTTTTTATATGATTGAAAGTTGTCCTTCTTTCAACCATATATGAGATTAAGATAAAAAATTAACCTTTCCGCTTAATCTTAATTCTCATAAAGTCAGCTGTAGTCATTAAGATATGATCGTGTCAGCTTCTCTCGTTCTACAAAAGTCTCAAAGTCATGTCAAAATCAAATTTATTCACAAATTTATTCAAATGTAAAAGACATAAAGCATTAAAACAGTTAACAATACGAGTTTTGATCAGAAGTAATCAGAAATCATAGTCTTACTCCTTTTGATATGACTTATATGCTCCCCCTAAAATCATGCCTCACAAAAAAAATTGTCAGTTAAGTAAATGCAGAAATTAGATAAACTCCCCCCTCAAAAGAATGTAGATCATCTTAAAGTTCTTCTCACTCTCCCCCTGAGATCATGAACAAACTATTAAAGTGCAGATATCCTTCAGAAATAATGATAAAGAAAATGATGAAAAATAACAATACTTAACTTTATTAGGTAACTACCGATTATGTCTTAAGATTTAGCATATCAAGCTTAGAGACAAGAAAATTAAATCTCTTTTCATCTAAGGGTTTGGTAAATAAATCTGCAAGCTGATAATCAGTTTTTACAAAATAAAGTTCAATTGTTCCTTTTTCTACATTATCTTTTATAAAATGATACCTGACATCAATGTGCTTTGTTTTAGTGTGCTGTACAGGATTAGCTGATATGGCGATAACGCTCTTTGAGTCACAATAGATCGGTATTTTATCAAACTTGAATCTATAGTCTCGAAGCTGTGTTTGCATCCACAAGACTTGAGAGCAGCAACTTGCAGCAGTTACATACTCTGCTTCAGCAGTCGATGTGGAAACGCATAATTGTTTCTTTGACGCCCAGCTAACGAGTTTGTCTCCAAGAAATTGAATGTGACCTGAAGTGCTCTTCCTGTCCAACATGCAGCCAGTATGATCTGCGTCTAAATAAGCAGTCAGCTGAAATCCTGTATCTTTAGGATACCACAGACCAAGATCTGCAGTCCCCTTCAGATATCTAAAGATCCGTTTGACAGTAGCCAAATGGGATTCTTTAGGATCAGCCTGATATCGTGCACACAAGCATGTTGAAAACATTATATCTGGTCTACTTGAAGTAAGATACATTAAAGACCCTATCATACCTCTATAAGTCCTAACATCAACACTTTTTTCCTGAAGAATCAGTGTTAATCTTAGTACCTGGTGCCATTGGGGTTCCAATAGTTTTGTAATTTTCCATTTTGAATTTCCGAAGAATATCAAAAATGTACTTAGATTGGTTAATGAAAATCCCCGTTGAAAACTGTTTTACTTGTAATCCGAGAAAGAAATTCATCTCTCCCATCATACTCATTTGAAAACGTGACACCATAAGGTTTGAAAAGTTCTTACAGTATTTAGGATTTGTAGAACCAAATATAATATCATCTACATATATTTGAATAAGAATGATATCAATTTTCTCCTTTTTAATAAACAAAGTGGCATCAACTTTACCTTTCGAAAAACCTGACTTGACCAAGAAGTTAGATAGAACATCATACCATGCGCAAGGGGCTTGTTTCAAACCATACAAGGCTTTATACAAGATGTAGACGTGATTTGGCTTATCTGGATTTACAAACCCTTCTGGTTGAGACACGTAGACGTCCTCCTTAAGAATGCCATTCAGAAAGGCAGTTTTCACGTCCATCTGGTAGACTGTGAAATTGTTGTGAGCCGCATAGGCTAGAAACATACGGATTGCCTCTATACGCGCTACTAGAGCATATGTATCGTCGTACTCTATGCCTTCCTCTTGCCGGTAACCTTTAGCAACAAGTCTTGCTTTATTTCTTATAACAATTCCATCTTCGTCCTTCTTGTTTTTGAATACCCATTTAGTTCCTATCACGGTCTTTCCTTCTGGTTTTGGAAATAATCTCCAGACCTTCAGGGCTTCAAACTGATTTAACTCTTCTTGCATAGCAGACACCCAATCAGAATCAGCAAGAGCTTCTGATACTCGAGTAGGCTCTATGTTGCTGAGAAATGAGTCATGCAGACACTGATTTAAAGTTGCTGACCTAGTTTGCACCGGTTTGTTGAGATCTCCAATTACTTGGTGTAAAGGGTGCTCTTTGGTCCAGCGATGCTCATGAGGGAGTGGAGTAGATGAAGATTGATCATGGTTATCATCTAAAAATCCACTATCAACTTCTTCATTTTGTACAGTCGGAGGGAGTTGTTCAGTTGAAGGAAGTGGTGCAGAAGTTTCAGTAGGAACAACTTGTTCAGTCTGTTTATCTGTCCTTATCATACACCCTACTGATGCAGTAACTTCTGGTTCTTCATTAACAGATTCAACTTCAACTGAAGGAGTATGTGTTTGAACTTGAGCTTCTATCTGAACCGGGGGTAAAAGTTCAGTTGAAACATCTGAAGTAGTTGGAGGATTTGTCATTGAATCATCAGACCTGTCAACCATAACAGAATTAGGAAATTTAGATCCTAGAAACTCATCATAGAAAAATTCAAACAACAAATCTAAATCAGATAAATGAGTATTAGACGATGATGCTTCATCTGATTTGTTCTTCGCAGGTTCAGGTTCTGGACTGATTGACCCAGAAGCTAAACCTCCAGTTATTATGGGTTCTGAACTGAATTGTTCTTAAGCCATCTCTTCATCAAATGTAACGTTGACGATTTCGACTACTGTCTTTGACTTCTTTAGATAGACTTGATATGCAGCAGATGTAGAAGAATAACCAATGAAGATGCCCTCATCCGCCTTAGCACTAAACTTGTTCAAACTCTCTCTGTCATTAAGCACAAAACACTTACAACCAAAAACATGAAAATATTTAATGGTTGGTGTTCGGTTGTTGATCAAAGCATACGGAGTCTTTTAAAATCGATGGTGTATCATGGAACAGTTCTGTGTGTAGCACGCAGTCGAAATAGCTTCTGCCCACAGAAATAGAGGTAAGTCAGACTGGCTGAGCATAGTACGAGTGGCCTCGACTAGCGTTCGATTTCGCCTTTCGACTACTCCATTCTGTTCGGGCGTACGAGCAACAGAGTATTGATGTGATATCCCGATCGATTCAAGATACTCTTCAACAGTTTTGTTTTTGAACTCTGTGCCATTATCAATTCTGAGAAGCTTGACTGGTTTCTGCAGATTCACTTGGGTCGTCTTCAGAAATGTAATGAGTACTTCGGGCGTCTCATCTTTTGATCGGAGAAATTTGACCCACGTGTATCGCGAATAGTCGTCCACGATAACCAACATGTATTTATTTCCGCCTAAGCTTTATGTTCGCATCGGACCACAGAGATCCATATGCAACAACTCTAGTGGAGAACTGGTACTAGGTTCAGGCTTCGGTTGATGTGGATCTCTCGTCATCTTCCCTTTTCACATGCTGCAGACAAGTGGTCTTTCTCGTATCTCAGTTCAGGAAGTCCATTCACTAACTTTCCACTGACCAGCTTGTTAATGTAACGAAAATTCAGGTGCGATAAGCGTCGGTGCCAGCCAACTTTGCTGCATCGAGGCTTTTGTCAGTAGGCAAACTTGATTGTCAATCTGGACTTTTGACAGATTGATTGTGTAGAGGTTTGACTTGGGAATGCCGACCAAGAGTTCTTTTCCATCCTCAGTACGTACCGAGCAACTCTTAGCTTTGAAGTTTACCTCTAATCCTTTGTCACAGAACTGACCGATACTGAACAGGTTGTGCCCTAAGCCTTCGACATAGCTCACCTTCTTAATCGTTATGTTATCTTGAATAATATCACCATATCCTAAGATCGATGAAAACTGGTCATTCCCAAAACGAACATTGCCGCTGAATTTCTCCGTATAATTAGACAATAAAGCTTTCTACCCGTTCATATGCTTGAAACAACCGCTATCCAAGTACCACATATGCCGGGTCTGCAAGAGAAATCAGGAAACAATAGATTTAGGTACCCATTTAAACACGGGTCCTAACATATTAGCACATGATTTTGGCATCCATTTGAATATGGATCCTCTTTTCTTTTGAAAACTTTTGATTTAGAAGAATAAACATGATAAGATCCAAACCAATCATTAGAATTATGATGATAAGCAAAATAATTCCACTGATAAGAATAATATTTAGTAGTAGTAGGAGATAATCGGAACAATTGCTTATTAGAATATCGCTTGTAAACAGGTACAAGGTTTTTATTTGTCAAAGCAATAGAACCAACTACATCACACATACTACTAGTTAATCTATTACAAGAACTATCAGTAAGTGATTCTGCCTTCTCATCACTCTTCTTTTTAGGTCGCCATTCAGATCTTTCTTCTGACCTTTTCTTTCTTATATCTGAAACAAAAGATTTAGATTTATTAGGAAAGTCAGATTTCTGAAATTGATTTTTCTTGTGTTTACCAGTGTTATTCTATTTCTGTGAGCGCTGTTTCTTATGTTTCTTACGCTTTGCATAGTAATCAGCATTCACATAAACTGATTCACCAACCTTAGTTGATGATTCACCTTTTTCATGAACACTTGGTAAAGCTTGTCCATTTATCACAAAAGTAGAATGATTTGGAAGTGGAGCATTAAAGTCAAACATATCAATTTCCTTTATACACCCTTCATCAGAATTTAGAAAATCATTTGCAGACTCAAATAAATCATCAAAAACAGTCTCAGAAGTTTGAAGTACTTTAGAAGATGAAGAACACACATTAGATTTAACATGAAAAACTGTGTTCTTTAACACTGTAGAAAATACATCTTGTGTTATATCATTCAAAATTCTTTCATTAGATAAAATATTTTCTAACTCAATTATTTTACTTTCTAAGATGAGTGGAGGTACATAAATTTTAGCTTGAACAGGTTTTTCCTCCATCTCAGTAGAAGAATAGCTAGCAAAATAATCATTTGAAATAAATTTTGATGTTTAGAAAGATAACTATCATTCAGTCTTTCATAACAGAATGGTAGTTGCATTTTCTTTAAATTCATTCTTTTCTCATCTTTTTTGTCCTCAACTTCTTTTGATGCTTTGGTAATAAATTTGGGTTTCAAATGAGGATGTTTATCAGCAGCATACATATAATTTGCATTATATAGACCTGGTTGTTTTCTGATAGCTTTTTCTAGGTAATGAGGATTATCATAACCTAGTCCCCATTTTTCTTTAAAATCAGCTTCTTCATTAGGTGTATTCAAGAAAATCGTTTGATCTGTTTGACCTCTAATATATAGCTTTGCTTCCAGACCATTTACCTTTTTCTCTAAAGTCTTGTTCTCAACCTACAGTTTAAACGATTTTAGAACACATTCTTGTTTTTCCAAATCAGACTTAGACAATTGTTTTTCAATATCAGAAATCTTTCTTTCAAAACAATCTTTTTCATTTTTAAAAACAGAAGCAGATTTGCGTAGAGAATCAATTAAATCTTTATTCCCAATAACTGATTTATTGAGTTCAAAGATCTGTTGATTTCTCCTAGCAACTCTGTCTTTTTCCTTTTTCATTTTGGTTTGAAGGTCTTGAAGTTCGACCATCATGGCTTCCATTTTGGTCATGAAATCTTTTTTTGTTAAATTCATTACCTCATCAGCAGTCTCATCATCTGAATCATCATCTTTCACCTGTTTTCCCATCAACACAGGTTAACAGATTCTTCCTTTTCTTCCACTTCAACATCTGAATGATCTAGCCAAAATTCGTCTTCAGCCATTAGTGTTATGCTAGCTTCTTGTTGTTTAGCCAATAGCATTTTGTTTTGATAATACTGTGAGTTGCGAACCTTTGGCTTTCGACATTCTTTAGCAAAATGTCCAATCTTTCCACAGTTGTAACATTTGATTAGATCATTTGCTGGCTTTTCAGCACCAGTATAATCATTCACATATTTCTTTCTTTCTTCTGGTTTCTTCTCAATAAATCTGTTCCCTTCTACCCTTTCTCTGTGCTCGTGGTTCTTGGAGCTGGACGAAGAGTATCTCTGAGAATTGGATCCCGACTTCTTGTAGAACTTCTTTTGGAAAGCACGGGTCAGTAATAGCATAGCTTGCTTGAGACTTTCACCATCATCTCCATCAGACTCTGATTCTGAACTGATAATTACTTTCTTCTTCTCCTTCTTCTCTTTCTTTTCTTTCTGTTCTTTCTCTTTTTCTCCAACCACAAGTGCAATGGGATCAGTAACCTTTTCAACTTTCTTCTTCTCACTTCTTTTCTCTTCTACCTCTTCTTCATTCTATCTCAACGTCTCATAAACCTCATGTAACGGAATGTCACTCAGATCCTTCATTTGTTTCATTCGGTGAGTGTGCTTTTTCCATTCCGGTTGCAAGATGCTAAGAAACTTGACGTTGTTCTCTATTTGACCCTTCTTGACCTTGTTCTTCGAGAGTTCATTCAAGAGTAGAACAAATCTTTCATAACTCTCTTCCAAGCTTTCATTGTCTTTTGCTTTAAACTCTTCATACCTGTTGATACAGTTAACTACTTTCATTTGGTTCCCAACCTTTGAACCCATCATCATCTTTTGAAGTTGATCCTACATAGATTTGGCACTTTCCTTGTAGCTATCTATTTTCACATATATCTCATTGGTCATGCTTTCTAAAGCAAAGATCTGGCTTGTTTATCAGCATCAAATCGTTTCTTCTGATCTTCAGTAAATTGAGCGTACTCTTTATTTCCATCTGAGTCATAACCTTCACCAGGAATCTCCTCACTAGGAACTTTCATTGGTCCTTTTGTAATAGACAAAAGAATGTTTCCTCCGTTGACATGCCAGTTCACGAAGTCAAGAAAACGATCTTTCCACTGTTCGTATTCCCCTTTGAACAAAATGGGAGGCTTAGAATCAGTTCCAATCGAGAGAACGTCTCTTGAAGTCATCATGTTTGTACCTGTTTTGAACAGATATGCAATAAGAAACTAGAAACTGATCGTTAGTCCAATTATGAAATCTCAAGAATAAAAAATAAAAATTTGAAAATTTTGACTAAGTCCTGAAACTCGCAGATCACTATTCCCAAAACTCGCAAAGCACTATTCTCGGAGAAACTCGCAGATGCCTATTCGCGCAAAGCACTATTCACGATGAAACGCGCTAATAGAGACGTGCACGTTTGTAGAACTCGCATAAGCTTAGTTGCGCGAAGTAGGAACTCGCTTGATGAGGCTTGCGCGAATTGGAAAATCGCTAGACTTGATATGCGCGAAATAGTTTCTCGCTAGCTGAAGTTCACGCAAAGCTACAAAACTCGCTAATAGAAGGTAACGCAAAGCTTGAAACGCACTAGATGAAGATCGCGCAAAGCTTAGAAACTCGCTAGACGTAGATAGCGCAAAGTATAAAACGCGCTAGATGTTGGTTGCGTGAAACAAGAACTCGCAGGACTAAGGTAGCATGTTTGCGAGTTCCAACACTTAGAGAATATTTCAAGAATTTCAAACTCGCAGAACCTCAAACTCGCAGTCTTAGACTTGTGCATTTCTAATTCGCGCAAAACACGGTTTGCGCGTTTGCCAGTTCGCGCACAACACGGTTTGCGCGTTTGCCTGTTCACGCAAAACACTACTTGCGCGTTTTGGCCCAAACTCAGAACTCTTCAGTCTTGCGCGTTCTTCAGAAGAACTAGCGCGAAACTCGGATCTTGCGCGTTCTTGATCTTTCCTTGCGTGTTCTTGATCTAATCGATCAAAAATCATGTAAACTTGATTTCTGACTCTAAATTTTGTACAATTTCTTCACCACAACATACGAAACATTATTACAACACTGAAATTTACTAACAAACACAAATTGAATCAATTTGATTCAATTACAGTGTGTTTTAAACTCGTGAACAAAACTTCGACAAAATCCAAAATTACAAATCTATTACAGTGCAATTCTGAAGTTAAAGTACATAGACTCGATTGATTATACTAATGACACATAACCTAATCGAATTCAACACCAAATTAGCACTAAATCTCAAAATTCGACTCAAAATCGAAGAACACAGTGTCGAGACATTTCTTGATCAGATTTCAAAAATTGGATCTGCTCTAATACCAATTGTGTGTCCAATTCTAGTTCTAATTGCAAACAACGATTAACAAAACAAGATTTAATCAACAATTAAACCAACCTGTTTTGATTTCTTAATGCAACAGTTTACAATTCTTTCTCTCTGTTAATCTATTTCTCTCTCTAGCTTTCTCTCACTAGTTTTGGATACAAAAATGAGCACTTATGATTCTAACTCATCTATCTATTAAACAACAAATGAAAAGTATTTATACCCACTACAAATAACAAAGGAAACAAACAAATACAAGAACTTTGACTTTGACATTTTATTACAAAGACTTTGACTTTTAATGAGAGTTGACTTTCTCAGCTTTGACTTCTTGTACTTTGACCTTCAATCTTCATGATCTTGTATCCAACAGATTTATGCTCTAACATGCCTTGATCTTTGACGTTTAGGATGTTGTTATTATAAAGGCTTAACCGCCTGTTCGGTGATTTGATATGTGGGTGGCGGCAGATGGTTGTGCCCAGGGTGGAATTCGAAGTCGTTATGATACTCTTATATTAGTAAGTTTTGGAAGAGGTAGGATCCAATGGGAATCCTTGTTGGTCGGAGACATGGTTGAAGTATCACCATGTCGACTGATGATGATGAAGCCAACGATCATTTTAGTGGTTAGTGACGGGACGCTAAAAATAAAGAAGTAGCTGGATAGTTACGTTGAGTTTTCATGACGAAGCACAGAGTTATTCGGAAAAGGTGTGTACCCGATGTGTTGATAGACCACCTTGTACGAGTATTACGAAATGGGAAGACCGCTAGTCCGGTCAGATGATTTTCTTCGATGAGGTTTTGATGGTTTATGTGGGGGTGAAGTTTTTATATAGCACACCTGGAGGGGTTGCGCTTCGAGTATTTGAGTCTGCGAGGTAGTACGCTTAATCTTTCAGGAGGTCGGAATTTGTTTCCAGCAGGTCACGTTGAGCCTACAAGGAGCGATATCTTGTTGAGTGGTTTAGAGGATCATGGTTTTAAAAATTATTTAGATTCGAGAAAGACAAGGTCATGAAATGCCTTGAATTCAGATATTGGTGTTATGATTAGTGAGAAGAGGACAGAATATGTATGTGTGCAAGGTGTCATGAAGATTTTTGTTGTTCTATGATAAGGTGGTAGGGTGATGGTTGTATCTTTGAGTTGGTGATTTTTATGTCATATCTAGACATATAAGTCATTAAAGTGGTAAGGAGCTTCTTTGGGTATATGTAGAAGGCTAGTGATATTGATATAGGATGAATGACCTCGTTCGGAGATTTCTGGGGAATGACTTGTATGTGGTGTAACACCCTAAAAATAGGGATAACAAAAATCCGAAAAACGGACATGAGGTATACTAAAATTGCCATAGCAAGAGCCTCCCAAAAATGGGGAATATAAAAATAACCTGTTTAATCACAATTGTAATTTAAACGGACAATAAAATAACAACCAACTAATCTAATTTCTACAACTAGAAAAGAGATTACAAAAGGGTTGTCATCTATAAACCCAACGGTTCATTCCAAAAGCATAATACGTCTAAGTGCAAAATCCCCAAGCTCTCACCCAAAGCATCTAAGCCTGCTTAGGACCGACGCCGCTAGAACCTGAGATACACATCGACACCAAACAAGTGTTAGGCCAAAAAGCCTAGTGAGTTGAACAATAATAAGCATGCATGGTCAATTACAATTCTTATCAGCAGTTAACCATAGTTCAACAAATGTGGAGTCAATAGGGGAGACCCATAGCACCAATCAAGTCCACCCAAGAGTCGATATACCTTGATGCCCTTAACAAGGAACACCCGAAAGGCCCGGCACACCCGAAGACTACCGCAAAGGAAATTCCCCAAATGGCGGAGGTCTAGGCACATACCATCACAGTGGCGCCCAAGACTACATCCTCCTAGTGTACTGACTTGGTTCATCCAACATAACATTTATAGGAGGTCCTTTAGGTATATTTCAACCCAACATATTTCAATACCAACTACGGGTATAATATTACCACCTTATCCTCATGATGATTAACAAAAGACCCAAATGAAAATCATGCCCATCATGCATACAAATATGTCACCAAAATGGTGTTTCAACTAGAAATATCATAATACCCATATATGCATACATTTAACATATCAAGGTACCCACATTATGTATCTATGAGAAAGACCCTAAATAATGATACTTATAACATAAATCATGGCATATCACCCATATTTACATTTCCAACTATTTTTATAAAGAAATCCCCAAAACACTTGAACATATAGAGATAAAGTAACAAATAGGAGATTATGATGTGTATCTAGTTTTAACAAAGGTTTAGTAAACTCACAATCTAGGTTTTGTACCAAAACCTAGAAAAGATGAAAACCCTAGATTTGAGAAGATGAGGCTTGGAGCGGAGAAGTGAAGCTTTATAAACCCTAGAAATTGTCCTTGAGAAGAGTTATGGCAAGTGTGAAGATCCAACCACCAAGAAGAGTTGTATTTATGAGAGTTAGGGTTTTGAGAGGAAAATTCGGTTTGGAAGTCTCCAAAATCGCCAAAGAGAAAAGAGGGTTTGAGAGAAATGAGGTTAAAAAAATCTGATAAGGGTTCATTTAAGGCACTGCCCCCGACGACGATAGTGCCCGGCGATAGTGCCATTGTCACAATCGCGAGTCACAATCGTGAGCACCCGAAGACCTACGGTACAAACTGCGCGAAAGTGCCCTCCGCAATAGTGCCATGGCACAATCGCGACCAACCCCGAACTCTCGGTACACACTCGGCAATAGTGCCCATCGCGATAGTGCCCAGGGCACAATCACGGGGCACAATCGCGTGGCACACGAAACAACCCGAAACTCAACCGAAAACGATAACGAGCACAAGATTTAAGCAGGTATAAAGTTTATACGAACCAAGTAACATTATAGCATAATAACAACGACCACATGTATATATATAAAGTCTCGTATTTTCAAATAAATACAGTTAACATATTTAAGGAAATAAATACTTACCTTGAGAATTTTCGGGTGTTACATGTGGCAAGTATATCAATGGAATGTGTGGATGTTAGTTGGTATCGGGGAATTCTAAGATGGAGATACTTTTCGATTGAAAGGTAGCGAGTATCTAAGAGAGGAACCATGGGTTCTGGGTTGCGGCGAGTTTTGGACAGGTTTTCCTTATACCCATAGAATGTTGATGGAAGTGTATAATTGTTTAGTTCAAAATGTTGTGTAGTATATAGGAAATCCGTGAGCATGTCGAAGTATTCTTTAGGGTGTGAAGGGATTCTAGCAAACTGGGTAATCCTGTTTGGAGAGCGAAAAGTGTGCGGTGCTTTCGAGTAGTGGGTAATGTTTTGGAAGAGTTGGGTTGACCATCTCGCGTAAGAATTGTGGATAATCGGTTGGTCAAGTAGAGTAATGTAAATGTGTTTCGACACATTTGGGGATCATCGAGGAATGGAGTAAGCAATGTTGGGTGAGCCGTGTTTCATGCAACGAGAAGAGAGTAAAGATATTATGTCGAAAATGTGGGTAATCGGAGAGTAGGAAGTTTGGCAAGTGATACAAAATGTGGAATCATGTTTCCGATTCTTCCGTTAGTAAGTTTATGAATCCCTACTGTGTGTGTGAGAAAGATATTATGGCGCGGTGCGGTGTGGGTGTTGAATAATCTACATCGTGTCGTTGGCCAAAAGTTCACACCGCTAATCAGTGAGTCGGTCGTGGAAAGTGGGTTTGAAGTCTTCGAGAAGGAAGGAAGAGGTGGTTGTATATAGTGCTCGGTGTGAAGGATCTTAGTGTCAGCCTTGGTAATGCGTGGAAAGGGTTCCAAATGTGACATTTATCCAGTGTTAAACTATTTGGAATAGTTTGTATGAGCTTGGTCACTCTGTGTTGAGCGGGTGGAACTTAGTTTTATTGCGCATATGATTGGATGATTGGGGATGCAATGAGAAAGGGAAGTATGTTTCACATTATTTGGTCAGTTAGAGCTGGTGGTTTGCGAGGGTGTCAAATGGTGGAAGTTTCTTCCAATATGTACGAAGTTGAAGTAATGGTGTTGGGGCGATGTATATTTAGCGTGTAAGATTTGGATAATGCCGATGAGTTGAGATCAATGTGGTTCGAAAAAGAAAGTGCTTCTGCGTTAGACGCATGCCGTACTGAGAGAGGTTGCTTTGCAATGGCAGGTTGCAGGATGAAGAAACTCATGACTGTGAGTTATTAGTGATGTCTAAGGTTGACGATTGTGTTATGTCATCGAATCGGGTGGTTATTTAGTCAGTGATGTATGTTGTCGTGGTATTGAGTAAAATTATTTTATTTAAGGAAGTTGTGGCTAATCAAGGAATGATTCTGATGGTTACGCACGACTATATGTTGATCAGCATAGCTTGGACAATTGAATGGAACTAAGTTGGGTAGAAGGAGAAATATGAGGCATAAGTCCTAAGTGGGGGACAACGTAAAGTTACCAGCCTCGCCTTTAGAGGGGTGTGATTCGTTTCGGGAAAAGGGGGAAGTTAAAAACCTTTGTGCCGTAATCGAGCGGATTGGAGAGGTAGCTTACAAGCTCGAACAATCTGAAGACTTTAGAGGAATCCGTCCTACTTTTCAGGTGTCAAATATGAAGAAGTGTTTAGCGGAATCATATGTGGTGGTACCATTGTATGGCATTCGGGAGGATGAGAAGTGAGTTACGTGAAGGAACCGATGGTGATCTTGGATCATAAAGTGAAGAAATTAATGATAAAAGCATCCAATTAGTGAAGGTGCAGTGGGAGTCCATCAAGGGCAAGTGGCAACGTGGGAGTTGGAGGCAGATGTGAGGTCCCAAAATCCTAGTTGTCCAGTGATGGAATTCCAGGGACGGAATTCTTTTGAGGAGAGATATTGTAATAACTGGGTTCAAAGATAGCTAATTTTAAAGTTTGGGAGTAAATTGGTCAAAGCCCAAAAGTTGGGGGGGGCTAAGTGTAAATTGGGATTAATAAGGGTTTTCATTTAGGGATTCTCTCATTCTAGTTGTTGGCGGCTGGAGCAGGTTGAGAAGAAGAGCAGAGAGGGTTTCGATTAAAGGGAGATGGATTTTTTAAGTTTTGGGCATTTCAGTCTTCCAAGGTAAGATTCTAATTCCATGGATATTTATTTTACTTTTATAGGTATGATGGTTTGGGGAAAGGAATTCTAATGACTGATAGAATTGATTAAGAATGAATCAATAACCCTAGCTTTACTCCTTAAAGATCGTGTATTGATTCTAATTTCTTAGGAGATTTATCTTTTTAAATGGGGTTCAAATCTAGTGAAAACTTATTAATCTAATCTTTTGAGATTAGGAGATTTGGGGTTGCTATTCGAGGTGTTAGGATCGCCTCTGGGCGATTTTGTCGAGGCGCCCGGTGTGAAGGACCCAGGCGGATTGTACCTGGGTGCCATCCGGGCCATGACCCCGGGAGTCAGGGGAGCCCGGAAATGGCGCTCGACCGGGTCGTGACCCCGGGAGGCGGGGGAGCCCGGGGGTAGGGGATACCAGGCGGTAACCCCGGGAATGGGAGTCCCCAGGGTGGTGCGGTCCGGGTGTCCCGGGGATCTATTCAGAACTTAGATTATGTAGGTTCCATAGCCATTTAGGATTATATAGAGAGAGGCATATTATTTAGGTAAATGACTTATAAAGTTTGTCGGTGTCATCGTAGGTTGTAAGATCGATAGTTCGCTGGTTTTCTTAGCAAGGACCAAAGGTGAGTCTTTTGAACTAAACTCCCATGCGATTTCGAAAGCGGTTGTTTCTGTGAATTCGTTAATCCTAAACTCTTCGTTGATAAAGCAATATTTCTAACTAAACGTTGTGTGGTATTAAAGTGGTTTATTACATAAGGAAGTTATTTTAAAGCTTATATTGTTTTACGTGAGTTTTATACATGCAAGTTTACTTGTAAGCGTGGGTTTATGCGTTTATTGTTGATTAAATGTATGCATACATTGTTGTGAGTTGTACGGCCAAAGTCGGGGGGTGTGGTCCGCCTGTGCTTGTACTGGGGGGGTGTCCCGTTTATGCCAAATGAGAGGTGTGACCCATATAAGGCAGTGTGAGCCAGACACGCCGTTTCCTTCGGGTAACGGTAGTGTGTGCCGAAAGCGAGTTTCTTTTAAAAGTGTTGCATTTGCCAAGCTGATTGGGTTAAGTTGTTTTATAAACTTGTAATTGCTATGAATTTTGAACTGTTAGAGGGAACTCACTAGACCTTTGGTCTAACCCTCGCTCTTTCAAAAACTAAAAACCTTTTCAGGTCATCGAGATATAGGCAGCTCTACCAAGGGTAAGGAGAAGGTTTGATCGGGTACCGGAGTAGAAGACTACCATTTAGCAAATTTTTGTTTCGCTTAATCTCAGTTGTAATAGGTTGCCTTATTGCAAACCTGGTATACTTTAAAGTTTAGATTGTTGTCTTGGGTCGTTTTTGGCGAAATTCCCTTATAATAGACTGCTTTATAGTTTTTGTTATTGGTTATTACACTTCTCTTCTCCGGCGACACTTTGCTGATATTCGCCAACCGTGCGACTGGCGAGGCATCTGATCCTACTGCTTCATGCGACTGGCGAGGCGTCGGTTACTCCGGCGACCACGTCAGCGACCTTCGTCTCCCTCGCCTCCAACTACGCGGCCTACTCTCGAGCAAACTCGGTAACTTGCGGATGCTGAGTAGGTTGAGCGTACCTTCGTCTCCCTCGCCTCCGACACTTTTGATTCTTGCGTCTATTTTCTGCGTAGTGTTCTGCAAGTTTTGGATCTTCAACAGAATCAGATTCCAGGGGGTTTTCCTTTGTGGTTGACGAATTTATCTACATTAACAGCTTTGGATGTTTTCGGCAATCATTTGTCTGGTAAAATTCCGACTGAATCAGAAGATGACCGAATCAGATTCGTATGTTTGGGAGGTATTTTTTATTCCTTCTTTTTCATTAATTCAATGATGAGGTAGGTTTCTTTGATGCAGTATAAGAACCCATTAGTTTTACATATAGCACAAAAAGTGGTGCAGAAATACATAAAATGTGGAGCAAATTCAAATTTGAGCTTTGTTCCTTACTGTGCAAAGCAGCTTCAATGTTGAGGTAGGTTTTTGGTGCTTACAACTAATTGATTATCACTGATGTTGAAGGATTTGGGAGCTCGAGAGCTTTGTTGGAATATAGATAATGGAGAAAACAAAACCTCTTACAATGAATTATATGCAACATATTACTTAGAGTCATAGTTGTCGTATACATAAAAATGGGCATGAAGAAAAGCTTGTTTATTAAAAGGATTCTTTGAAGTTTTTATCAAAGTTACTGTCGTGTTGTGAAAAAGCCACTTCTGTGTTGTAGAAAAATATGTCTTTCAAAAGGAACCCTTTGAGAATTCCAATTTGGTGGTTAGAGTTTGGAAAAGGGGTGAGGAAAAGTCTTAACAGATGAAAGCAATTATGAACCTTCTAATTTGGTGGTGGTGTGTGAGCTAAAAGTATTGTGTTTAAAAGGTTGTACATCTTGCATTTAAACTTGTAATTCATAGTTTTTCAAACTTCATGCTTAAAAGGATTGTACATCTTGGTTTAATACTTGTCTTTAAGAGTTTTGATATAAATGCATTATAAGGTAGTAACAGAAATATATATATATATATATATATATATATATATATATATATATATATATATATAATATTGAGTTTTCATATTTCATGAAAATTTTAAAGTTCAATACATATATTAGAGTAAATTACATTTTTGGTCCCTATGGTTGCCACCTATTATCATGTTTGGTCCCTCTTTCAAACTAATTACGATTTTGGTCACTATGGTTGCTATTTTATTTCACTTTTGATCCTTCTATCCAACTTTAGTTAAAAAGCTTAATTAAATTAAGGGTACTTTTGTCATTTCACATTTTATTTGTCTTTTTTATTTTGTGTTTTATTAGATTACATAATTAAATTACATTTATAGTCCCTGTAGTTTGTGTTTTTTTCTTTTATTTTCTTTCCTACATTTTTTCATTTTTGATTTTATACCCTTATTACATTAATTAATTAATAATAATTTTAACTAAAGATACATTAAAAGTACGTATTTGGATTTTGTAAATTACATCATTAAAAAAGTCTTGTAGATACTTTTAAAAGTACGTATTCGGATTGTGTCATTAAAAGTATGTATTTGGATTTTGTCATTAAAAGTACGTATTCGGATTTTGTCTTTAATTTTTTTTTTTTTTATGTTTTTCTTCTTATTTATGCGTACCAATTGATAAAATTTAATTACATTGTTTTTAATAAAAAAATGTATCGTTTATAGATAGTTCATTTAATTACATGTTTTTTTAAAATATATACCAATTAATAAAATTTATAATATATTTATTAAAAAAATCAAAATATAAACTTAAAGTTATCGTAATAAAAAAAATATTCAAAATATAAACTTAAACTTATATAGAGAATGATATTCAGTTATATTCCAAACTACTAACCATATACCCCAAAAATTCCAAACATTTCCAATTCCAAATCCTTACAAATCTTGTACTATATATTGACGTAATGCTTTCGAGAGATTTGGATTTTATGTAAGGATTTGGAAATGAAAATGTTTGGAATTTTTGGGGTATATGGTTAGTAGTTTGGAATAGAACTTATTATTCTCTATATAAATTTAAGTTTATTTTTTTAATATTTTTTTATTACGATAAATTTAAGTTTATATTTTGATATTTTTAATAAATATATTATAAATTTTATTAATTGGTACACATTTTAAAAACATGCAATTAAATGAACTATCTAAAAATGATGCATTTTTTATTAAAAAACATGTAATTAAATTTTATTAATTGGTATGCATAAATAAGAAGAAAAAGACAATTTTTTTAAAGACAACTTAGAATAGAAAGTTTTTTTTTTGGATTAGTGTAGACGGATTTGCAAATATATATATATATATATATATATATATATATATATATATATAGAGAGAGAGAGAGAGAGAGAGAGATAATCATTTAGAAACCTTCTAAAGGTTACAAACTATACAAACCCATCTAGGCATTCAAATTTTTGATCAACGGTTGATGAATTTTCGGATTTAAATTAATTAAGAAAATAGGGATAATAAAATTTTTAAGTTTCATACATTTTATCCAATATGAATAATCAGATGATTAGATGTGAAAATTTCAAAAAAACATTTTATGAAACCAAAAAAACTTGAAACTTTCGAAAAACAGTTTATATATGAAAGTCGAAAAAATTATGAAACTCGCCGGAAATAGGGAGGTCGCCGGAGTGAGAGAAGGTCAACGGAAGTGGGAGGACGTCACCGGAAGTGGATGGTGATGGTGGATCGTGTGTGTGTGTGTGTGTGTGTGTGATAGAGAGAGAGAGAGAGAGGGAGGGAGAGATAATTAAGAAAGTTAATTTTTTTCCTAAAAATACGAAATTTGTAAAAAGACATAAATGCCCTGGTTTGTATTGTTTGTAACCTTTAGACGATTTGTAAATGAAAGTGCCTCTCTCTCTCTCTCTATATATATATACATATATATATATATATATATATATCTAATAAGTTGCATAAAAATTTAAAAATATTTAATATTTAACTTATTTTAAAGAGTAAACTACGATTTTCGTCCTTGTGGTTTGTTGTTTATAAAAATTTTCGTCCCTGACTTTAAAAGTTGTTTTTTTGGTCATTGTGTTTTGCAATTCCTTTCCCTTTTCGTCCCTGAAACTAATATTCTCAGGGACTAAAATCAAAAGGAGTTGCAAACCACAATGACCAAAAAAGGGTTTTGAAACTTTTAAACTTGTACACGATGTATTGAGATTTGTACCTCTAAAAATTCAAGAATAACCGTAAATATTGTTTTTTTTCTAAAGGAGTATAAATAGATAAATTTAGATAAGGGTATAAAATATAGAAGTTTAAAAAAATCTTGACACGTCATTCTTGAAAAATATCGATACGTATTTAATCATGATTTTTAATAAAATGATTAAATCCAGACATACTCAATATTGGGCTCATTTCGAAGGTATTGACGAGATAATTACAATGATATATTTTGTAAAAAGAATAAATGTATTTTTTTTCATTTTAGTTCATATTCGATTATTTATGTTAATATTATAAGGGTTTAAAATGAAAAATGAAAAAGTAAGAAATTAAAGGTAAACTAAATAACTAATTCTAAGGGTGTGAAATGTAATATTAAATCTTGAAAATAACCATTTTACCATTTTCATATAGTAGTATAGATATAGATTATAGAATATAAAACATAAGTTTTAAAAATAATTCACTACATATTTATGATATTTAATAATAGAGGATTAAATTAAAAAATATTCGATATTAGGCTTATTTTGAAAGTATTGATAAGACGATTACAATTATATAATTTGTAAAAGATGTAAGGTATTTTTTTTAAATGTATTTTAGTTCATATACGATTATCTATATTAATAGATAAGGGTGTAAAATGATAAATGAAAAAATTAAGGGATATAAAATAAACTAAATAACTATTTATAAGGGTATAAAATGTAATTTAAAAATTAAAAGTAAGATTTTGAAGAAGACCGGGGAAGTGGATATCGATAAAACTTTAACATTTATACATCCATAACAAAATTTTGTACCTCTTAAAATTTTTACAAAATTTCAAAAATAACTGAAAGAATTTTCATATCTATATACTATAAGAAAAGAGAGGCCTTCACCTAGCGCGTGGTGAGTCACGCAGGAGCACGTTGCTCTTCATTTCTTCACTCGCACCCTCTTTTTTACCTTCTCCTCCATCTGATTTTTTATTTCAATTTCTTGTTTTGATTCCCAATTTCGTGAAGACCACCGGTCTTCTAATTCCCATGCGCTCCGCCGTCCTCCGCCAGCTTCCGCCGCGTTCCTCCTCCCACTGTTCTTCTCTTCCTGTATCTCCCTCCAATTAAAACTCTTCAATACACCATAATCACACACACAAACACATTCTAGAATCTCACACGTAACACCTGCTTGAAACCCACAAACAAAACCCTTCAACATTTTCCGAATCAAACTCTTTCTTTTTCTAATTCTGTTTGTAAATTTCGTTGTTTCATTACAACTACAAGTTTTAATGGATTGCTGGTCTCCTTCTTTGAATGTTGATCTAGAATTTGCAAAGCTTGTCAATCGTATGCATCCACCCAGGTAAAATTAAAATCCACTTATTTACTTCTTCAATTGGATTTAGGGTTTATCTGTTTTTTCACAATTAACTTGGATATATGATTTATCGGGTTACAAAACGTGAATTTGAACGATTTAGCAATTCGTTTCTTTTCCTATCTTCTTTTGCATTGTGTGAATTAGAAATTGGAATGGTTAGAATCTGTAGAATTGCGTTTAAATTTCATGAATCCTTTGTTAGATTCAGGTTATGAGATAACTGAATTGGGTGATTCTTAACTGCCGAAGAATTATCGACTGAAAGTGGTGGATTTTCAAGAATTTATAACTCTGTTCTCTATGTGATTCTCAATGAGTTCTATACATGTTTTTTTTGTAGGGTTACTGTTGATAACATCACATACAGAAATGTAACTTTGATTAAGGTATAATAACTACAATATTTGAACTTTCTTTTTTGTCCTTTTAGTTACCATTAAAGTCTGCTAAATTGAATTCATATATATTCAATGTTGGTGTCTCGAATTCTATGTGAATTGTTTCGGATTCTTTTCGTAGGTTGATAGCGCGAACAAGAGAGGAAGCTTGTTAGAAGTGGTTCAAGTTCTGACCAATCTGAATATATTGATTAAACGAGTTTATATTTCTTCAGATGGACAATGGTTCATGGATGGTAATATATACAAGTTAAAACAGCTTAATTTGTGTTAGTTTTGATGATTTTAATCGATTTGTGGCTGAAAAGATCGTCTTTATTGCAGTATTTCATGTTACTGATCAGAATGGGAATAAGTGTCGAACGATAATGTCGCTGATCGGATTCAACAGGTAGAGATTTACCGAAATTCGTTGAATCTTTTGTTTATAATTCAAGACACCCATCATGCTCTTTTGTGGATTGGTTTTGTGGATTGGTTCAAGGGTTTAACGCAGTTTCATATTTGGGATGAGAATTTCGTTTGGGTCGTGTTAAAAGTCACTTGTGTGTTCTATCTATAAGTGTGTGGCTAGGGGTTGTTGACCATCTTATCTTTTGTTTGGGACGCGAGTCACGTGCGCTTTTGTATTTAAGAGAGTAAAGGTCTCAATCGCTCCATCCACCAGGCTTATCATTTTCTCTATCCATTCATCTCGAAATGGTTATGCATTATGTTCTTCATCCAGTCTTCTTCGAAAGGTAATGATCGATAACTGATTGGTTTTCCTTTTGTTTGTCTGAGTGAACGATGTAGATGATTTTGAATATTTTTGGAGTCCTACAGTTACGAGACACGACCTTTTTAATCTTCTCCTTTATCATTTTATTATGTTACTGCAGGTTTCTTCTTCCAATTTCTTCAGGAGTATTGAGCTGAAAAAGGTAACGAGCTAGCATTGTATTGCTGATCTTTTTGGGTCGAACGAATCACTTTTTAACTCGAAATTTACAACAAGCATTATGGTTGTGAAGGAAAAACCGATAACTACATGAATTATATGAAAACTGTTGGAATTAATATAGATGATTCAAGAATGAACATATTTTCGATTTGGAGAGTGCTCGAGTTTAGCTTAACAGAAGGATGTTTACATCAGAAAATTACTTTGACATATGATTGTGAATTACTACTGTCATGAATTTGTATAATCTCTTTTCATTTGACTAAATTTGGAGTATTGCCTTGATCAAATGTCAAATTTCATATATATATATATATATATATATTGGAAGTATATTTTGCAACCCTTAAAAAGGTTGCAACCCTTGGAACCCACATCTTAACCGTTGGATTCATGATCGACGGTTATTTTTTTTTTATTTTTTTATTTTTAATTAAAAATATTGGGCCCCATATCTATTGTGAATCCGACGGTTAAGATGTGGGTTGCAAGGTTTGCAACCTTTTTAAAGGGTTGCAAATTAAACAACCCCTATATACATGATTTTGTTCTGTTTCTGTAGTTCTCGTGTAGAATGTCTTTCATTCTTTAAAATATATGTGTTTTTTGTTATACATATAATTGGCTGATCCTTGGTGCTATACGTTCCGAAACATATATAAGCAGTGCAGTGCTGTTTCTCATGATTATATTTACACAATGATCAAAAATATTGCTTTTCTTTTTTAGCACGTTCCTTAAATTATTTATGTATGATTTTGTTGGTGTTTCTTTATGCTTCAGAATCATTGGCGTGGACTGATTGTTGCTGGTAGTGGATATTGTCGTGGGTAACAATCTAAATTGAGATCCCAATAGCCTCATGGTAGGGTTTTAATTATGATCTTTACTTGTGGTTTTATCCGAAGATAAAGTGGTACTGATATATGTCTTTTTATTATTTTTGATGATTTTAGGGACTAAAACCAATCGTGAATGATGCATAACTCTTGGACCATGGGGTATATCAAAGGGGGAAGAGTGGATTTGTAAGCCCAAAGGCATCATTAACAAGATAACGATTATACATGGAATAATGGTTAAAGGTATCCAATTTCAATGCAACAATTGTACATACAAAACTGAAAGCTTCTCTTTTGGTCTCTCCTCTTTTGATCAAATAGACACGGTACCATATATAATTTCTTTTATTACACGTCCAAGCAAGGCATATTGTCTCTAATGAACAACATGCTTTTATTTCTACAGATCTGCATCGATTACCCTAATGAATAGTGTCAATAAGTGGGACGTTAGCCATCAATTTTTTCTTCTTGAGGTTGTTATGCTTTGTCACAAATCAGAAGCATTATGATCCTTATGGTTTGGAGACTGCTAATTGTTTTTCTTACAATGGGAAAGGTGGTGTGATTGTTGGATTGATTTCGTGGGCGTGCAGACCAACACTGGCTTTTGCTATGGTACAAGGATCAATGGTAATTGCATCAAAATTTGGTCTAGGACATGAGTAAGGTCCTTCCGCCACAGATGCTGAAGCAGATTGGTGGCATGCAAATGAGTTCTAGCAAAGACATGATGGGTATGTTTGGCGGTGGCGATAAGTAGACCACCACCATTCACTTCCACATCACATCAGTACGCTATTGGCGGCAGATGAAAATTGTTCCAGTTTCTTACGCCATGGCTAAGTCACCCCCAAGAAAATATCATCTTATTATACATTTGGATAGAAATGTTTCAAACTAGATTTGGTTATAGATTGTTCTACATCACCCTTTGTAAAGACCATGAGGTGTCTATGAAGATGTACATGACCATAAGCCCTTTAATTTTATGAATGCTCTTTGTTACATTTATTAACGATGGTCTCAAATAGTATATTTCAATTACAGATGGGTATACCGAGTTGGTTTGGTTTTGTATAGTTTATGGGATATATTAGGTTGGTTTGATTTGAGGGCAATTCCGGGTATATGGCCTTTTCATTTTGTCTAGGATTTTTTATCAGTTTGTTCGATGTCACATGATTGATAATGGCCATGGATTTGGTATTTGTTGTTTCTTCTGTGTTAAGGCATTCTTTTTAGGAATCTTTATATGTCTCTATATTTTGAATATTGTTTTCTGGATACTCATGTTCCCCTAAGTAGATTAAAAGATCCCCAAGACACTACTTGCAGATAATTAAACTCTCATGGGTTGTAAGATGGATTGTGGATGATGAATTTCTCACACTTGGGTTACCATTATCTGAGGTGTAGGAAGACTTATATAAACTTATAACTCTACCTTGTGTTTGTGAGAAACAACTTTGAAGTAGATGAGATATATAGCGTGCTTTTAAAGGTTGAGGTGAATGTGTGATGATAGTCTCACATTTTCCCATACCTTAGTTCTAAGAATCTTGTAGTTCTTCATGATTATACCATTAAGTTTAAACTCGTTCTATTTATCTAAAACCATTTAAGCTCAACTTCTTGTGTTATGATCTAAAGATTTTGAAGCTATAAGTGATGGCTTCGTGCTATAAGCAGCGTTTGTTGGATTTTCATATTTGTATGAATAACATGTCATGTGTCTTTATAGTATTCTCAGTATCACATTAAATTGCAGGGGGCATAGCAGAACAGGTACTGGTATACAAACATTCTATTCGCTAAGAATTTCACCACAATTTGAACAAAAAAAGGAGTTGAGTTTAGAGATCAAACAGCAAAATCTTGAGGGAAAGAAGAAAACAAAGAGATTTTAAGAGCAAACAGAAAAAAGTTGCAAATGGTCATTGAGATTCCAAATGCTGCTTTCAGTGATTGATGCAGAAATAAAGCAAACATCAAGCCAATTGATCTATTCGCTTATATTTAGGTATGTAATCTTAACGGTTTATTCATTAGCAGCTTAACGAGCTTAATGAGATTTACAACTCTTTCCATCTATGAGAAAACTCTCCTATACAAAAACTTTTTTAATCTATACAGACAAATTAATCCACATATACAACTTAGGGGCCGTTTACCTAATGCTTACCCGGTAAGTGCTTACCAAGTCAAGTTACCTTATCGATGGACATGGCAAGGACCATGAATCTTACCCGGTAAGAACTATGGCAAGGTCCAAGAGTCTTGCCCGGTAAGTGATGGTTATGACTCTTACCCGGTTAGCGCTTACCGGATGATTTATTGCGTACGATGTTGTTTTTCATGGACTAAAATATTAACGGGTAAGGTAAGTGATAGTATCGAATTTACCGGTAAGTGCTTACCGAGTAAGTAATTGGGTAAACGGCCCCTTAAATGAATTAAAAAGAACTTACCGGAAAGTTAGTTAAACCCCCTATATTAGATTGTAATTTGTAAAGATGAAGAAAATTACCTCCATAACTGAAGTCATCTGCATGGAAATCCTCTGCTTTATTTTTGACACTGAACCATTTCTTGAGTGTTTTAGGCCATGAAACCTTCACCATCCTCAACATAAACTCAAATTCTTGAAAACATTCAATAATATAAATACAATTCAATATTAAATGTACAAAGAAGAGCTACATTTTGATGGAAATAATATAAATACAATCCAAGATTAAATGTAAAAAAGAAAAGCTACATTTTGATGGAAACAAACCTTGCTTTTCTTGCAGATTTCATCTCTCATTGTTCCACAACCTCATTTATATACATATATATTATAATAAATAATAAATAACAAATACCCAGTAATTGAATTATAGATAAAATTATTGATATTGCTAAAAACTGAATCTTGAGAAGAAAAGGTTGGGTTTGTATGGATTCCCAGAAATAGAAGAGAATATGTTGAATATGAAGTTATAAAAAGGAGGCAAAAATGGTAGTTTTTGTGTATTTTGGTTTCATAAAGATATGCACACAGAGGTTAACGGCCCCTAAGTTGTAACTTTCTGGAGTTCTTCTTAAGAAAAATCTTGCAACTATTATCAATTTTGAAATTCAGTCGGAAACTGAACTTTTCAGTTACTACTTATACAGATGAATACGAATAAGAAATATCAACCTTTGATAATTTTGTCATGATCAAATTTCAGGAGGTCTTGTATGAATTGCTATTAGGAAACTGAACAAACTCGACAAGTTCCCAAATCATTATGTAGTTCTTGTGGGATGTAATTAATTTTGTTTGATGGCGAATAAGACGCATTTTGTATAATGAGTCACAGTTGCATTGATCATTTATTTTGGGATGACTAAAAGCCATAGAGCTCATTTCCTTGCATAGGACGGAGTTGAGGGAGAAATAGCATTCAGTAGACAAGCTTACATGATAAAGCATGCACCAACAGAACATAAAATTTAACAAAAATGATTGCATAAATAAGCATTTAAGTTTTTACTGTGATAAATGTATGTTTGTTTTACTGGTAAGTCGTAACTAGCATTTTAGCATGCAAAAAAAAAATAAAACAAATTAAAATAATCAATGCATAAGCACAGAAGAAAGTCACAAACCTGTGAGCCTAAAATATGAGCTTTCAGATCCGAAAATATCTGCAATTAAATGGTGGTCAAATATCAAATCACACCCAAATAGAAGTACAGATCAGTTATCAGTTAATACAAACATTCTCATTCCTTCTTTTGCCTTCCTTTGTCTAGCTAACCCGTAGCTTTGGTAGGTTTACTTGGTGCAAGAATGGCAAGTTTTGACTAAGGCCGCATGGTGTAACTTGTGTGAATCATCAAGTTTATGACACTAGGGTAAATCATACCTCTGTCTTGAGAAATTAATGTTTGCTTTCTGTCTTATACCAATCATATGTGATGAAATCGAACCACATGAGTTTTTGGATGACGGGTCGGTCTTGAAGTAATGTTTGGCTCCTTTTGATTAATAGTTTTTGAACTTTTATGTGTATGTGATCTAGCCAATCATTTTAGATTTCTAAACATAGAGATTTGAATTTCTGTAGGTGGTGTATGATCTAAAACATAATTTTACACAACTGATTTAATGTAAATTTTCATGTCAATATGCTACAGGCTTTGCATAACTATCGGCTGATTTAGTCTGATGCATCACTTGCTCACTGGCAATTACTTGTTGTGTCCATGTAAGCTCTACCAATTATGTTGATAGTAATTGACATATACCTAGGGTTTTACACGAACCGAACGTTCAGCGAACTGTTCGTGAACCGTTCGGCGGAAAGTTCGTTTATTTAATAAACGAACGAACATGAACAAGGTTTTTCGTTCGTTTAACTAAACAAACGGACATGAACAAAGGCCTCGTTCGTTCATTTATGTTCGTGAACGTTCGTTCGTTTACTCGTGTTCGTTTACGTTCGTTTACTAATAATAATAAACTAACAATTAAATAATAATTATTATTAAAATTATAATAGATATAATTATTATTAATAATAATAGTTTAATAAAGATATATCAATTTTCGAAAAAAATAAATAATGAAACCGATGGTTACTGTTGTCTTTTATTTAAATATGTATACCTTGTTTTTTCTCAATAATTCCAATGTGGGATGTTTTACACCGTCCCCTTATATAGACCATCCCACATAGGTGAGATTTCCCATTTGGATGCTCAATACTCTAGTATATATAGCCCTTAAATCTTCATTGTTTTAACATTTAGTTTTACTTAGTATATTGAGCCTAAGGGCTTGAGCCCATTTAAGTTTGTTTGTTTACGTTCGTTTAGCTCATTTAAGTTTGTTCGTTCATGTTCGTTTAGCTCATTTAAGTTCGTTCGTTCGTTTATGTTCGTTTAGCTCATTTATATAAGTTCGTCGTTTATGTTCGTTTAGCTCATTTAAGTTCGTTCGTTTACGTTCGTTTAGCTCATTTAAGTTCGTTTATTTATGTTCGTTCCTTTACGTTCGTTTAGCTCTTAATGAACGAACATAAACGAACATGAACAAACAAATTTTCTTAATGAACGAACATGAACACAAAAAAATTTCTTTCGTTTACCGTTTGTGTTCGTTCGTTTGTTCGGTTAAGTTAAATGAACAAACACGAACAAGACTTCGTTCGTGTTCGTTCGGTTCGTTTACAACCCTACATATACCAAATAGTTAATAGGTTTAAGGAAGACCTCTTCCTTAGGTATGTGAGATACCTCAAATATACCCCCCCCCCTCTCAAGCCAACTATCTCCTCAAAAACAACTTGTCTGTCTCTTTATCGAAGAGATTAGTCTTTCATTTGATTATTGTAAAGAAAATCCGTATTTTATCGAGAAATTGCAAGAAATTTCTGGAAAGGGGGTTAAACAATTATTAGAAGTGTTGTGCTATATCTATGCATTGTTTCTTCTTCACAAGCATCAAGGTGATTTCCTTGCAACCGGGTGTCTTACGCCCAAACAGACCTCACTTGCCAACAACGATCAACTTAGAATTTTGTATTCTAAGGTTAGTTGTTGATAATATATTATCTTTCGTATTACTTGCAGCATCTTTATGCTCCCTCCATCCGTTGAAAATTGTTCATTTTTTTTACTTCTCGTAGAAGTTCTAATATTACACGTTTTTCTATTATCGACATTAAAAGAACTTGATTCATTTATTTTATTCTTCGAAGGGTATTTTAGATATTTAATCAACTATGTCAAGTAAACATTGGAATTCAAATGGGATTGGAGAGCATACGTATTATATAACATTCAATGATATGTGACGTATAAATGTTCTGTTGTTTACCGACTCATGAAAGCTACAATCCATCAGGTCCGTCCAAATGCGATTGCCTTAGTTGATTCATTCAACCTCACCGATCACCTCCTCAGTTCAATTCTTGGGCGTTACATCCCAATGTCTTTTGTTAAAGATAATATAAGCATCTACAACAGGTTCCAAATCCAACTATCTGTATTCATATATTTAGTATCCAATCATAACATTGCATTTTATAGGACCCGTGGACAGAGGGCCGTCTAAGGACGGCCGAGATCGTGCCTAGTATTAGTATAGAAAACTGGGAGAAGTACCATTAGAGTAAATTTTAATTACTTTTTATTTTTTTTAAATATGGCATCACGACAAAAAAAAATAGTAATTATTTTTTTTCAATTAAAAAACTTGGGAGAAGGGTAAATAAAATATTTTTTCAACTATTTTTTTTAAATATGACATGGTCTTTTAGTTTATTAAATATAATTATTTAACATGTCATAATTATTTGTGCAATATTGTTATTTCGGATTTAGTTTTTAAATAAAATTTATGATGTATAATTTTAGTTGGCATTTACTTGAACCATGTCATCATTAACAATGTCATCATTATCAGATTAACAAGTCTATGAGACTCTTAAATATATGAAAAGTTTGATCTAGATACTTAAATGATTGACTTTGAAAGTCGATTTCCCAAAATATGAATAAGGTCAAAGTTAGTTCCATTTTGATTCAATTTTTTCCCTTTCTTTTAATAGAAAGTGTATCTAGGAGACTTTTATACAAAATTGATAAAAAAAATTATAAATTAATTAAAATAAATCTAAAGATATAATGAGATTTTATGAGATTTAAATAGTGTTTTTGTTACAATTATATAAAAACTTTAAAATTGTAATTATCCTAATTTCAAAACTTATTTTTCATTTTTTATTTATAGTATTTTTTAATTATTGGATTATGTGGTCCATATTGCCTCGCAAGTTGACTGTTTTCTTGTTTGAATTTGTCCACATATATAAGTCAGGTTCATACAAGAACAGTATAAAAAAATAAGTAAACGGTCGAATCACATGTGTTTTCACAGTAAAATCACTTGAGATTCATACCTTTGCGTTTTTCGTTAGTGTAGAATCATATATGATTTTGCATGCGATTTGGCCGTTTTCGTGTACTTTTATTTGATTATCGTTCTCATTTGAACCTCTCTCTGTAACACTCTCAAATTTGGTAAGAGCAACTAATAAAAGTTTTCGATATAACATCAAATAAATCAACAAATCATCCTACAATTCAAAACTCATTACACTCCAATTATGAAGTTCGATAAATAACCTCAACAAATACAAACTCCAATAATACACAAAGACTAAACCACAGTCGGGTGCTACACAACCACCAAACGCAAGTTGCTCTAAATGCAGAAGACTTCACTAAGATGTCCACTCCTCGAGCACACAACTAGCACTCTTCGCTTCACAGTGTCACTAGGACTATTCCCAACCGGAACCTATTGCACATGCCGTCAAATAAAAAGGTTAGGCTAACGCCTAGTGAGATCAAGAGTTTTCAACATGGATAAAGATATCGTTGATAAGAAGTAATGCAATTTAAATCATGATCTTTCAATTTGATATGTCTCAAATATGAAAATGACTCATTTTCTAATAATATGCATTTTAGGCAAAGAAACACCAATATATACGTTTTCCAATCCAAACTACTTCAAGGACGAAGATCCCAATATAAAATGTTCTTTCGTAAATTAAATTCAACCCAAAAGTCACTCAAAACGGGAATAGAAATTGAACTCCCAATTTATGAAATGCGGATAAAACTTTATATCCCGAAACACCCAAAAACACGGGTGCGGCATAATATTCAACCCAGAAATCATGGATAAGATTCATATATACAAAACGTCACCGAAAACTTGGATAATAAAACTCAATACCCAAACAACACCTTTCGGTGATGGGGCAGACCCGAATTCCATCGAATGTGGCGGGCACACAAAGTTAGGCCACTAATCAATGTTCTCGAGCTTCACACAGAGCCATGGATCCCCGTATACGGCTCCCAACCGAGCAACCACCGCAAGATACCCAAATGCCTCTAGTGTCTACTCGACCTCTAAATGAGTGTCACCACAAAAGCCACACAAGTCCCCGTATTCGGCTCACCATGGGCACCACCGCAAGACTTAGCTCCGTATACGGCTCTATAGAGCACCACCACAAGCTTCCATAAAAACATGACTTTGGGGACCACTCACTAGACTTCAAACACGAACACTAAATTCCACGATGAGTAACCAGACTGGATTACAAACAGGCATCGAGTTCAACCACCCACGATCTATACCTCGAGCCCTTCAATAAAGGTTACACGGTTATCGAGTTCAACCACCCACGGTCTATACCTCGAACTCCTGCTAGCCATAAACAATCTCCAGTCCCAAAACGGGGATAAAGTCCCCAACTAAACCGACTGACTAACTAATATGCTTATGGATCCAATGCATTACAGTCTAAACATTACATGACTCAAACGAATGAACTAAAGCATTCAAAACATGTAACTCTTCAATAAGATGCAACTAAGTACACCATACGTCCAAGGCTCCTTAACGAGCTACCAAAACTGAACAAATGTTCCAAAGACTCAACCGAGTACAAATCAAGCCCCAAAATGCTTAATAGACGTTTGACTAAAACACGAGAGCCAATATGGTTACACAAACGAAACTACATCTTTTCCCAAAATCTTTGCTTCTCAAATCACCATTGGCCTTCGGCCCAAAACCCAAGAAGGATTATTATTTTCTAAAATGTTCCCAAGGTCGGGAATGACCCAACCCAAAGGACTCACACACTTTTACCTTCAAAACGTCCCATTACATGAATGATGCATAAAACCCGACAAACACTAAAATGCATTTTTGACCAAATATCCATTTATGCAATAAATCATCGAAACACATTCATTTATGACACATTTAACAAAATGCCCAAAAATCCCAAATATGGGTGTTTTACAAGATTCATAAAGTTAAACTTCTCAAATAATCAAATCACATCAAATGACTCTACAAATGATAGTTTAATGTTAAACACATAAGCACTTTAAAAATAAATATTTTGGTATGTACAACGTTTTCACAAATCAACTTGAACTCACCTCGCTAGGTTAAGTTAAACCTAGGTTCCAAATCCAACCATTAGCCTCCAATAGTGTAAATCCTTCCATTTTCAAGTCATCACCAACAATAAGCTAGGGTTTTCAAATAACCAATTTCTCCAAATCTAAAAGAAATGAACCACCAACAAGAAAACCTTTAGATCCACAAAGATCCTCATATAAGAACTTGAATTATACAAGAAACTTACCACATTCAAATCTTTAACCTCTCAACCAACTCACTTCCATAAGATCTTCCTACTTTCCAAACTCAAGCTCCCAAAAACACAAATCTTTGATCTATTTGGGGTAGATTCACTCCAAGATGCTCCCAAAACTGATATTGGAGCTCCCAAAATCACCCCAAGAAGAAGAGGAATGGAGAAGAGAAGTGGAAATGAGAGAAAACCCTAAAAATTGGGTTTTAAATCGTCCAGGCCTTTCCCGCGGCCTTGGCCGCGACCACAAGTTAGGGGCCAAGCCACGCGTGCCACTGACTGACACACTTAAAGCGACTTACGCGGCCTTAGCCGCGACTTGTGGCCGCAGGCCAAGCCGTGCGTGCTGCAGGTCACCCCTCTCGCGTCTTGTGCTGAGCCATTCCCTGACCGTTCCTTGACCGATCGTTGACCTTTCTTTTAGAATTTATGGGTGTTACACCCCCCTCCCCCCCCCCCTCTCTCTCTTTCTCTTTGTCTCTCTCTCTCTCTCTCTCTATATATATATATATATATATATATTGGGGCCTAATCAAATGAGAACTAGGTGGTTTGTGGTAACTGTGAGATCCAATATATGCCACTTATTTAATATAATTAATATTATTTTTAAAATAAAGTAAAAGAATAATTTGGTAATTTAACAATTTAGATTTTTTAATATAAACCAAATCATTAATTACTCAATCCATGGTTACCTATGTAACACCCTAAAATTTAAACAATCAATTCTGGAATTTTCCTGGAAAATGAATAATATAAAATTTCCATGTTTCCAAACAACTATGACCCGCTAATGGAGAAGTTTGTACAATGAATAATATCAATGTAAAATGACATAATAATAACAACCTACTTAATCTATACTATTAACAACTAGATTAAAATGGTTGTCACTATATCATCCAAAATGACGCTCTTCTCAAAATCCCAAAAATAGTCGGACTCCTCGAGTGCTCCTAATCACACCGGTCGACATTTCAACCCATCCTAAACCCGTTGCTAGTAGGACTTGTAGACCAAAATACACCACAACAAGTGTTAGGCTAAAAGCCTAGTGAGACATTATGCAAATACCTTTATACAAAAATGACATTAAAGTGCATTATTATTGTTACCGGATCCGGGTTGGTAGAACATTCCATGAGTCCCAAACTTTCACAAAATGTTTTGCACCTAAACATGCACACGAGAGATAACTCTTGAAACACGGGGGAGACCCGTTTCCATCAAGGTGAAAAGAACATGTGAGTGAAGTCACCTAATAATGTTATTAGGTTACCCCTCAAGTTCCGGTCTTAGTGCACATGCCACAACCTCAAATCATTATGTACCTTTATTACTTACTCCGTAGAGTTACACCTAAAGGATTTATGGAACCTTATTGCATACCCAAGCTAGACGAGTTTCACCTCTAGGACATCGATATCCTTTATTGTATACTCTCTAGTACAAAGATTGGCCTATGATATCCCAATTCTCATCACATATTCTAAATCCTCATGAATAAGGATTTAGGCAATTCTCATATATAAACATGTACAAGACCATGGTACAACAATATCTCACATCATGGTGTGTATTTCACATAGTCCACATTTGTTAACTCACATATTTACCACACTTTTAACACTTCAAGAAAATTCAAGCATTTAGCAACATGACTCCATATATATTTGTCTTTTTCTTATATTGGAGTTCCAACAAATTTAAACACATGGTGAGCAAGAATTTGATGTGAGCCCATCCAAAGAACCGAATGACGAGCAAATCATGTCTTGCCTGAGTGGTAACCTGAAACTCGGTAACACCCTGGGGGGGGACTATGGATGGTATCCCAGTCTACCCGGGTTCGAGCCTATGGGGAAGCTTTGGGCGCATGAGGAGCATCCCAGACTCTAGGTCGGCCTTTGGGTCGGCTCGAGTCCAGGTTTCCGGGCAACCAGTCTATGGGTTGCGGGTTCGGTCCTTGGGTCGGGCTTAGTCGGCGCCTAGACAGGTCCAGTCCAAAGGGTTGGGCCGGGTCGCTGCGGATTAGTCGGTGTTGCCCTTGGATGCCCGGATACCGTAGGAACGTGTGTGTGTTATCTGTCGTTCAAAAAAAAAGAACCGAATGATGAAAATCCATTGAAATGGAAGATTGGACCGATCATAAGGTCTGGGTCAAAGATGTTCAATGATGCCCTTAACGGGTTGATAAAATCCTGTCGAAAACAATCACTCATCAATTTATCAAGTAGCCATGGAAACCTTCGAATTTTGATCCATATTAAAGGCCAAGATTAGCCTAAGGCTTTGGTAGCCTAAGTTGTCATTTTTTCATCTATAAATCACCCAAGTCCAAGAAAATTCAGCGAAGTCTACATATGGCCCATGTTTTAGCCATAAATCACTCATTTCAAGTCCAAATGGACTCAAACCAAAGCCCACTTAAAGAGTAGTCCATTTCTTACAATTTAAGAAGGATCCAAGCCCAAAAAGAATGCCTAAGCCACGTCCAAGAATCTGCCCAATAAAAGATCCAAGTTCAAGTAACTCATCTCATTGAATTTAAAGGCATTTTGAAGGTTCCTATCATTATGAAGTCATTTACTTAGAAGATAATTGAAGGTTGCTTCATTTAAATTCTTTCAAGCAGTTACAAGTGAGATAATAAGTATTCCTTATGTGATAGCTTATCTTGGTAGGTTAAGTTTCTTATCTAGATAAGTAGTGATGCTTATATTTTTCATTTATAAATAGAGGCTCAATGTAATCTTTGAAGATACCTTTGATTTGAATGAAATTGTGAGTTTTAAACTCTTTTTGTTCTTTGTGAACTTTAGAACTATCTTGATAGCTTAAGTTTCTTATCTAGATAAGTAGTGGTGCTTATATTTTTCATCTATAAATAGAGGCTCAATGTAATATTTGAAGATACCTTTGATTTAAATGAAATTGTGAGTTTTAAACTCTTTTTGTTCTTTGTGAACTTTAGAACTTATCAAGTCTTCTTGCTTGTGGCGTTCAATACTTATCAATCAACTTGGTGGGTTGATTGTGGCGTATGGCGTATCTTATACCAAGGTTCTTGTCTCTTTATAGACAATGGGTCGCGGTTTCACCAATACTATCTCGGAAACCAATAGACGGTCAGGAGAATCACATCAGAATTCCTCATATATATATATAGAGACCATATAATTCATTCATTCCCAAACCCTCCCCATTTCCTCGTTAGGCCAAGTACTTCTCCTAACACTCAAAATATTCATTCTAGGTCAAAGTATCATAATGTCATCACAAATATTAAATAATCAAGACTTTACACATTTAGGGAAAGTAAAAGTGAAACAACCCCCATAACTCATATTTAGGTCAAAACACCAAATCATTAACACATTATCAAATAACCATAAGTTAACATATTTGAAGGAGATTGATGGTAGAAAACTCACCTAAAAGGTTTGTGATGTGAAAACCTAAAATGGGGAAAATCCTAGAAATGAAGTTGGTGACTTGAAGCTTCTCCAATGGAGCCAGGACCTTCACTTGAACTCTAGGACTTTATAAAGTGTATTAATTACACCTGGGGTTGCATTCAATGCCTTGAATCTTCAAGTTGCAATCAATGAAGAGGGAGGGAGGAAAAAGTGGTGAAAATCGTCTATTGGCTTGAAAGAAAATGAAAGTGAGGACAATAGAGAACTAATGGAAAAAGTCTCCAAAAATCGGGTTAAGTGGGAAAAGTCCCAGGGGCGCACGACGACTATGCCACCGAAGAGTGACATTGGCACTCTCGCCAATCCCTCTCTCCCTAGTTGTACCAAGGCTCATGGCTCCACCGCATTAGTGCCCCGCGAGTATGCCCATTGGCAATATCGCCGGTCATACTCGCCCCAAGTGTACCGAGGGCAATGGTCTGGTGCGATAGTGACACGCGACGATGCCCAAGGGTACTGATAGGTGTTAATTTATTAACCCTAAAACATCACTTTTTGTGTCATTTAGGAGTGTTTTATTTGCCCAAATTAGGAATTGAGTCTTTATTTATTCTATTTTACATCCTTTTAGGATATTCTTAGGTTTTGTTTATTTATTAACGATTTGCTAAATTTTAGTCTAGTTTCTTACGTTTACTTTTATCTTTTTATTTACAGAATTTTCGAGACTCCGGAGAAGCCATGAAGATTAGAAATTGTACTTAAAAGTGGGCTTGCTCTTGGATTTTGGATAATAGCATTTGGGCGTGAAGACTTGGATTGCTTCTTGACCTTTTGGGTCGTTTGCTTGGGCTCTTTCTCATGGCCGAATTTTTGGAGAAGAAATGGGGCTTGGCCCATGAGCATGATACTTGGAAATCAACCTACCTTGGAGACAAAGTGTTATTTTGTTATAAATAGATAGTTTGTGTTAAGTTTTAGTTTGTCTTTGGATCACCTTTTGAATCAAGTAAACTTATATCTTAGGCGCTTTTAATCATCTTGTGAACAAGTATTCTTAGTCATTTTCGAATTGTGGTATACATTGGCATTCTCTCAAGTTTGTTATTGGTGAATTTCTCTTACAAGTTTTGAAGTAATATAAGTAGTTTGCTATATAATTTCATCCTTTGTTTCAAGTGTAAGTATTTCATTCTCAATTGTTTCTTGGTTACTATAAATCATTTTCAAAGTTCCAAAAACTTCATCTTGAGGTCGTGGCCTGCTTGTGATCTCCCAACGTTGATTTCTAAATTGATCGGTTACTCGTGTTTTGATAACGTTTGTTTACGTAAGAATTGTTACTTGGTTCTTTTCTGCTTTCTCAATTATTCTAGTCTTTAAAATCGTGTTTTGATAACGTTTATTTCTTTTGCAACATGTGGCTAGTGACAATTTGTTGAACGATTACCAAGTATTTTCTAAGTATTCAAAGTTCGTTTGCTTTAATTCTTTTGGTTGCTTTTGATTTTACTTTTAAAACTAAGCCGACATATTTGGCGTTCTTTTGGATTAATTTCCTTCTGTGCCAAACGGTGATTTTTCTAAGTAGTAAAATTATTGCTTCCACGCTTTTGCAAGTGTTCTAGTTTTCAAACGAAACTTCTCGCGCAAGTTACCTAATCTGGCAGCACTCACAACACATTTACTTTCTGCAATTTACTGCTTTATTTACTTTTCCAGTATTTTAATTTCCAATATTTTATATTTCTTGCAATTTACTTTTCAATTATTTACATTTTCTGCAATTTAATTTTCTGTCTACACTTCAGATATTAATTACTTGCGCGACAAGTTTTCTTTTTAAACTTCAGTACTTGCACCTTGTTTTCAAAATTTTCAATTTCAGTATTTGCTTTTCAGTATTTATTTCTTTTGTGAGAAAAACCAAGCAATGATAGGCTAAAATCTTAGCTTGGGGTGCAAGGCAGAGTTAGGACTGAGACCGATGAAAAAGTAAAAAGGTGTTAACAATATAGTTTAATGTCTCGTTGAACATATTTCAGGTAATTAAAGATTACAAATAACTAATTGACGACTAATTAAATGTATGAAAATGTGTAATCCTTAAAAAGATTATATTAAATGTTAATTAGGGGATAAATAAGACTGCTATAATATCTTTTTACCGGATCATTTGTTTCTGTCCTAAGGAACCTTTGCACCCTTTGCCTTTCGTAACACCCCAAAAGTCCTTACCTGTTCGTTTTAAAACTTTAGTGGTCAAAGTAGAATAGTGGAGACTTAGAGGTCTTTATGGTAATTTGTGGGTGAGACTTAAATTAGGGTAATGCCATGATTGTTTTTCCTGGAATCAGACTTGTGTGTGAGTGGCGTTGTGAGAAGACAAGAGGTAGAAGAAGTTTTGTGAGAGCTCAAGATTTTGGGAAGATTGGAGGAGAAATCGATCACTGAAGGTTTCATCTAAAAGGTAATGTCAAGCTAAACCTCCTTATCTTTCCTCTTTTGTTCTAGAAGTTAATAAGAATTTTGGGGTTTTCATTCATGTTCTGGGAAAATTTCCTTCCTAAGATTTTTAAGTTTTTGGGGTGAGTCTCCATTGATTTTTTTTGAAATCTGTTCGGTAAAGGCGTAATCCCCCATATCGATTCTTCCTAAGTCTATGTCGATGACCCCATGGTGTTTACTTCGATTTTCATGTTTGATCGCGCATGCGAGAATTGGATTTCAAAATCAAGAACCGGGACCCTTCCCGGCCCTTACTCTTGATTTCATCCTCTTACCTTATCGGCGTGGCCAAGGGAGAACCGGGACCATCCTACCTAGGTACAACCGGGAGTTATCCAACATTGGGTGGCACCGGGATTGTTCAAGTGTCGGGCGATGCCGGGAGCCCCTCAGCCCCGGGCGACACCGGGTGTAACTGGGAATCCATAACCCGGGTGAACCAGTCTGGTCTAGCCAATGATCGGTTCAAACTGAGAGTGGCAGCGAGTAGCGTCGACTAGTGGGATTGGGTACTTAGCGACCGAAATCCCATTCATTTGGGTCTTAGACGTTTATCTGATCGGGAGGAACCTGTGTTGATTATTCTAAGGGATTTCGGATGAATCAAAATCCAAATCTTTGGTAACGGATTTTTGGGATCGTTGAGTTGAATTTAATTATGATCTTAATCAAATGTAGGAGTTGGCATGTCGAGAATTTATTTCTGAGTGTACCAGTATTCAACGCATCAGGTGAGTTCCCTTATTCTAAATCTCTTAAAAACTGGAAATTGTTTTATTGAAAATGTCTATGATGTTTACTGCTTTCCATCGAATTGTTTGTTGAACTGTGATGGGTTGGATTTACTTAAACGTTAAGCATGTGTATTATCTTACTAATTCACCATATGCGGTTTGGTATGGCTTATTTTTAATCATCAGGGATGGTTGAACCGGGTGTATGGAATTCCTTTCCTTACACACCAGTAACGGCATCGACTAGGGGGCCGTATGGGGATCTACTGGGGGCCCCGAGGACGAGTGGTCCTATATTTTGATCGAGAATTTAGACGTGAACTAGTTACTTCCCGTGACACGAAGTTTGAGAATTTAATCTTATGTATTAAATTATATTTTATGTGTTTTACAAAACGGACGAGGTTGGGAATTCACTAGACCGTTTGGTCTAACCCTCGCTTTCCTTTTTTTTTTTAAACCCATTTTCAGGGAAAGAATTCGTTGACAGTTCGCCTAAAGGAAAAGAGAAGTGTGAGAGCTAGCAAGATGGATGATAGTGCCATAGTTGCAGTGTTAGTTGTAAAGTCATAGTTTCTCGGTTGTGATTAGCTAAATTTCCTTTGGGACTATGTTAACCATCCTTTCTTATGTATGTTTTGGGACCCGTGTGGGATTTGAAATGTATTTTATTTTATGTTTATTTTTGGGTCGTTACAATTGGTATCAGAGCCATAGTTTAAGGGATTTAGGTGACCGGATGGGCTTAAACTTAAACTTTGGAGTAGGAGGACACGACCGAGATATAGGAAGCCATATAGGAAGACCTTGATCATCGAAAATGATGACGACAGTAATGAGGACTCTCTTGTAAGGTAAATTTAAAATCGCATCTGGCCAATGCCATTATGGATTTACTGGTGCATGGGTATGCTTGATTACTATAGTTGAGATGCTCGATGGACGTGGTAGTGGTAGTGCGTTCTAACATTGCATTGGTAGTATCGGTTTTTGGTGTGTTATGTGGGCATTCTATGTATTCCTTCTTGATTTTGTTAACTCCTGCTTTGTGAATAAATCTAGATTGTTAGATTTATGTTTAGAGACAATACATGGTATAATCACTGAAACATAATGGAATTATTGTTCTTTTTATGTGTTTAACAAACTTAACTAGAATTATATTGATGGGAAATGCGATGGGGGAAGAGATATTTGGTAAATCTTTGTTGCAAGGGAAGTGCATATGAAGTGTTCGATGAAATTCCTAAAAAAGATTTTTGCGAGTTATCGTTGGTAATGTGATTTCTGATTACAATTTAAATGGGTCACCATAATCTTCAAGTATAAAATTTTAAGGAGCTAATTATAAGATTGGATGAATTCATTGGTGAATGTATTTTTGTGTCACTGTCGGTATAGTTGTTATAGTGAGGTGTTACAAAACCTATGACAATATATATATATATATATATATATATATATTGATGGAGTTGAGCCAACTGTGTCACTTGAGCATGAAGTTGATGGAAATTGGCCAGGAGTGGTATATACAGAGATGGTGAACAGACTCAGAACTAAAGATGATAAGCTAAATTTTGATAATGCAATAGTAAGAGTTGATGGATTTGAGAATAGGAATTTTGATTCAATGGATTACATGATGATAAAAGTAAAGAGGAGTGATGATTCTATTTGTACACTAACAAGTCTATTATACAGATTGAAATTAAAAGATCAACTATTATTGCTTAAATTCTTTGAGAATATTGATGAGACATGGATGGAGTTGGAAATAAGGAAGATCATGGGTATTTATATAAGAAATTTGGCATTGTATGATCTCCAAGTTGCAATTAAGTTAAGGTTGCAACTCACAAATTTGAGACTTAGAGATAATGAAGTGAATGATACTGGTTTGTATTGTAAGAAATTCACTTATATTCAAGGGTTTGGATTTCTATAACCACCAGTGAGTGCTATCGATTGTTCAAATTATCCGAGGTGCCAAAGTACTCCACTGCAACTCTTCAAAGGGTGATGGATTTGATGGATGTTGTCACTCCAAATGATGATGTCAAAAGAGTTAAAGATGTGTTGATTAGAGCAATAAATGAAAGGCTATAGTGAAAAAGTTTGATAAAAGAAAGTTTGAAAGTGTGTTTTTCGAACGTGAATCCCAAGAAGTTATTTGAACAAGATTTTGTATTGCTAAAGGAATTCAAAGTTTGTTCATAAATCATTGTTAGAGTGATGAAGCAGTTGATACTTAAAAAAAAGCCACTGAAATGACTGATGTACGGTACAAAAAGTTGATGAGCAACAATATGAAGGCGTGGATGTTAATGAGTGGTTTCTTGAATTTAGATGTGATCACATTGTTTAGACACAGTGAAAGCTACAAAGTTATCACTTATCTAGACACAATGTCTGATAAGTATGACCAAATTTTGATGGCCTCTCAAGAATTTATTATAAAGTGGGAAAGTTGAGGAGAGCTGATTGTCAAAATCAGAGATGTTATAGCCAGATATGGAAAGAAATTGGATTTTGTTATTTTTGATGTTATAAGAGAAAATGGAGTCGTGTATAGATTTTCAGAGGCTGATTTCCGAAATCTTCATCTCCAAGATTTTCTGGAATTATAACATATTCTAGCACCATTGAAGGATAACGACTTACAATACAGAAAGACTATTATTGCAGTGAAAGAAGTTATGTTTAGAGCAAACAAATGGGTTACAATGACAGATTTTTCAGGTAGCACTGGAGTTGGGAAAAGAAAGTGTTAATCTACTTGGTCTCGATACTTCACTAAATGGAATTGAAAGGATTTCAAATGATTATGTGATTGAGGTACCTGAAGTTGTCGTTGTATTTAGAACTGGAAAAGGAAAAAAAAAGTTTATTCTTTAGGGTTTCAGAATCTGTCAAGTATTCAACTAGAACTTTAAGACAACTCAAAATTGCTATTGAGAAGAGGAGAACTAAAGAAAAGTATGAGTGAACTAAAGAAAAGTATGAGTTGTGTGGCAAATTGCTTATGAGAATTCAAGCTCAGTTGAATCTAAGAAATTTGGTTCTTCTCAAATTTGTTAAAGTTTTACAAGATAACAAGTTTGATCGTCTCTTTAACAGCATATTGAATTTTCACTTATTAGCATTCTTACAATTATTGATAAGATATATCCACTATACCAGTGTATTTCTATTATTTTGAAGATACATACTCTCGTGTGTTCTTATCCCTTTGATGTTTAATTCATTTCTTGATTTCCCTCAATAATAGTGTATGATAAATTGTTATTCTTAAGTGAAATGGACCAGATATGTCATGCCTTCGAAAGCACATGTATAAATTAAGTAATATGATAGAGAATCTCCATATCTCATCAGGATACATCAATTAGTACCCAGTTCACGAAGAGTGATTTGTAATCATTTGCTGTTTTCAGACAAGAAAAGCTACAACCTAGTATAAGATTGATATACTGTTGAAAAAACTAATGTGAGAAAAGTGGTTGTTAACTAATTACATATATGATCAAAATACCTTGTTCATCTCGACTCTCGAGCATACTATTTCTCACATACAATCCCAAGGGGCGACAATGGACGACTGGGCTTTATAGTAAGAGTGAGATCTCAGTTATAGGCACGATCATGTTCATCAGTTGATCCTCTGTAAGGATCCTCCATCAGAATAATCTGGAAGTTGAAAGCCTCAAGCAACAGAAGTTTGAATTAGAGCAAGAAGCATGAAGTCTTTTGCTACACAAGGATCAGTTATTGGTAGAAATAACCAATTTAAAGTTGCAATTCCAGAAGCAACAAAAGGTTAGCTTTTCTTCAGAAGAATTTCCTCCTTTGGGAAATCTTCATACTGAGGACCATATCAGGGAACATGTAAACAGCCGATTCACTCTCAAGGTTAGTTAATCTTTGTTTTGCAGAGAAATGCACAGAAGAAATGAGGAAGGTGACTCAAGCCGCTTTCAGTTCGGTAGAAGCCACTTACGAATCCCCCATTGCCTCTCACAAGAACACCCAGATTATCTTCGAGATTTGATGAATATCTACTTCTCCCTCTGAGATACTATATACGCTACTATCATCAAAATCAGCTGAAACTATATCCCAATTATCATCTAACTCCAACTCCTGATACACTGCTGACCTAGCAATGTTACCTTGTTTGCTTCTGCAGTCTCGTGCGCAAGCTCCAATCAATACTCCAATGCAAAGCCCAAATTTGTCTTGGACTGTCCACTTTCTTATTGATGCAACAAGAAGAGGCACCAGTATCGATAATTGCTGTTGTCTTGAATGTTAGACTCTTTAATGTCCCTTTGGGTCAGTTAAGTTTTTGTAAAAGTGTGGGTGAGCAAACAATTAAACAATGTCACTCCTCATGCTATGGAGATAATTTGGAAATATATTAGCATAGCCCATAAGCTTTGCTGACATACAAAGTAGGATCATCTTGTAGGCTACCTGGTCTATATACGTTGCCAGTATAGTTTTTTTTTCATATTCTACTTCGTATTTGGTGAAATCCTGTAAAATTTTAATATCTAATGGTAGAAGGATTTTATAACACACTGTTCTATGTCTGGGTGCTATACTTCTTGTTTCTTGCTTAAAACACAATTTTCACTGTCATGAATGTTCTCAGAATGAAACAAATATTTTTCCCTGTAAGCCAAACCGACACAGTGACAACAACAACAACAACAACAACAATGAGCCTTTTACCCAACTAGTTGCAAGACAAACTAAAGTTATCGAATTTGTAGTTGATAGGAAGTGAAAAAAAAAATAACAGGTGTGCACTGATGACTAAGTGGAGAATAACTTTGAATTGAATTGCTTATTTATGAATAACACAAAGTTCTTGATGTTTTTTAGCATGATTCTGAGAGCTACAAAATTGGCAATATGACCTGGTGGAGGGGAAGTCTAATAAATTTAAATTAGATTATTATAATCGGCTTGTCACCATTCAACTTCCCCTACTGACCAGGAGTTGGTTTCTTTGTTTGTTCTGGAAGCAAAGGCATGTTGTTTCAGAATATTCTATAGTACTCGATATTTTTAATTACACATTAGACAAGGCTCTTTTATCTATTAAATTGGGACTATAAATTTATTTATTTTTGCATTTAGGATTATGTCTTGTTCTTGAATCTTGATGGCCACTGACCACTAAATTAGGATTAGATTTGCTTCTTGAATCTTAATGCCACATTTTGTAAGCCTGTTTTTGGCATTCTCTCTGTAACATATTAGAAGTTCATTTTTCATTACTCCCAAAAGAAACCATCTAAAACAAAGATTGGTGGACTTGGATTTATTGTGGAACTAAATAAGGAGTGGGCCTGGAATTGGAAGGTGGCAATAATTACTATATATTGGGATTATTTTATGGATTGCCAACGCCCAAGTAGGTGGGTCGTAGTCCATTGTTTGGCAAAGGGGAATGACCACCATACTTTTGGGCTTTGTTGTGGTAGATAATTATAAGTGGTGGGATAACGTTGATTTTGGGCTTGTATTCCCCATTTATTTTAGGGATAAGGGTCAAGTGAACTATTTCGAATTATCCAGAGATGAGAAAGAGATCGGTATTTGATTGATGGGTGCTTATAGGGGGATATTGTATGCTTGTTTAATAAAAATGGGGTAATCCTTGAGTTTATGGGTGTCTACGAATGAATGTTCATTAGAGAGAAGATCCGTATGGAGAAACAAGAAAATATTGATGAATTGGTTGGTTGGAAACCCCTAAGAGTAAAGGGAGAGGTGAAAGTCGAACTTGGTTTAATGATTGGTTACCCTTGACCGTGTACCTGAATGAATTCCAGGGACGAAATTCTTTTGAAGGGGGGAGTATTGTAACACCCCAAAAGTCCTTACCTGTTCGTTTTAAAACTTTAGTGGTCAAAGTAGAATAGTGGAGACTTAGAGGTCTTTATGGTAATTTGTGGGTGAGACTTAAATTAGGGTAATGCCATGATTGTTTTTCCTGGAATCAGACTTGTATGTGAGTGGCGTTGTGAGAAGACAAGAGGTAGAAGAAGTTTTGTGAGAGCTCAAGATTTTGGGAAGATTGGAGGAGAAATCGATCACTGAAGGTTTCATCTAAAAGGTAATGTCAAGCTAAACCTCCTTATCTTTCCTCTTTTGTTCTAGAAGTTAATAAGAATTTTGGGGTTTTCATTCATGTTCTGGGAAAATTTCCTTCCTAAGATTTTTAAGTTTTTGGGGTGAGTCTCCATTGATTTTTTTTTAAATCTGTTCGGTAAAGGCGTAATCCCCCATATCGATTCTTCCTAAGTCTATGTCGATGACCCCATGGTGTTTACTTCGATTTTCATGTTTGATCGCGCATGCGAGAATTGGATTTCAAAATCAAGAACCGGGACCCTTCCCGGCCCTTACTCTTGATTTCATCCTCTTACCTCATCGGCGTGGCCAAGGGAGAACCGGGACCATCCTACCTAGGTACAACCGGGAGTTATCCAACATTGGGTGGCACCGGGATTGTTCAAGTCCCGGGCGATGCCGGGAGCCCCTCAGCCCCGGGCGACACCGGGTGTAACTGGGAATCCATAACCCGGGTGAACCAGTCTAGCCAATGATCGGTTCAAACTGAGAGTGGCAGCGAGTAGCGTCGACTAGTGGGATTGGGTACTTAGCGACCGAAATCCCATTCATTTGGGTCTTAGACGTTTTCTGATCGGGAGGAACGTGTGTTGATTATTCTAAGGGATTTCGGATGAATCAAAATCCAAATCTTTGGTAACGGATTTTTGGGATCGTTGAGTTGAATTTAATTATGATCTTAATCAAATGTAGGAGTTGGCATGTCGAGAATTTATTTCTGAGTGTACCAGTATTCAACGCATCAGGTGAGTTCCCTTATTCTAAATCTCTTAAAAACTGGAAATTGTTTTATTGAAAATGTCTATGATGTTTACTGCTTTCCATCGAATTGTTTGTTGAACTGTGATGGGTTGGATTTACTTAAACGTTAAGCATGTGTATTATCTTACTAATTCACCATATGCGGTTTGGTATGGCTTATTTTTAATCATCAGGGATGGTTGAACCGGGTGTATGGAATTCCTTTCCTTACACACCAGTAACGGCATCGACTAGGGGGCCGTATGGGGATCTACTGGGGGCCCCGAGGACGAGTGGTCCTATATTTTGATCGAGAATTTAGACGTGAACTAGTTACTTCCCGTGACACGAAGTTTGAGAATTTAATCTTATGTATTAAATTATATTTTATGTGTTTTACAAAACGGACGAGGTTGGGAATTCACTAGACCGTTTGGTCTAACCCTCGCTTTCCTTTTTTTTTTTAAACCCATTTTCAGGGAAAGAATTCGTTGACAGTTCGCCTAAAGGAAAAGAGAAGTGTGAGAGCTAGCAAGATGGATGATAGTGCCATAGTTGCAGTGTTAGTTGTAAAGTCATAGTTTCTCGGTTGTGATTAGCTAAATTTCCTTTGGGACTATGTTAACCATCCTTTCTTATGTATGTTTTGGGACCCGTGTGGGATTTGAAATGTATTTTATTTTATGTTTATTTTTGGGTCGTTACACCTTTTCTCTCAACTGAACTTTCCTAGTATTAACTTAGACCAGTTAAAAGATTTCTTCGAATTCGCCATCTGAAATTGACTTTTAATTGCTAGACTTTTCTGAGGGAACTTTCACAGTCTTCCCTGAGTATCGATATCCGGTACTTTATACCACTATTACTTGTTAAGAGACGATAGTAGGATAAGGTGTATACTTGCACTAAATTCTATTTTAAGTGAATCTCAAAAAGGATTGCAATAATCTTAACAACAAGTTTTTGGCGCCGTTGCCGGGGAATTCGCGCTGAAAGATTTTTCAATTTAAGTAAAGTTTTTAAAACTGATTTTTCTACCACTTTTTCGAAAACCAGTATATGCCAAGATTGCCACATGGGGAATTTTTCCAATTAGATGCTGACATAGAAAAAACGTTTAGACAAAGAAGAAGAGCGCAAAGAGCTACTTTATCTTTAACCTCTCTAGCAATGGCTGAACGTGAAAATGTGTTAGGTGAAGGAGAACAACCTGGTCCTGGCCCTAGGAACAATAATAGAGGTCCTAGGATAATTCCTAGAAATGACATTTTTGAGGAAGAACCTGAACCACAAATAAATCGATTTGAAGAAGAGGAACAAAACATTTTTAAGCTAGCAAATTCTAAAGATGGAGGTATTATGGATTATACTATCCCTATTTTAAACCAGCTGCATACAGGGATTCTTAAACCAACTATTAATACTGCTCATTTTGAACTCAAACCTATAATGTTTCAGATGTTACAAACCAATGGCTAGTTCGCTGGTATGCCATATGAAGATCCTCATTCTCACTTAAGATCTTTCATGGAAATCACAGACTCATTTCTTATCCCTGGAGTATCTGAAGATGCTCTTAGACTTAAACTTTTTCCATTTTCACTAAGGGATAGAGCCAAGTCCTGGTACAATTCTTTGAAACCAGATTCTGTGATCACATGGAACAATATGGCAGAAAAAAATTTAAAAAAATATTTTCCACCCACGAGGAATGCTAAATCCAGAAATGAAATTTGCACTTTTAGACAACTGGATGATGAAGCAGTTCTTGATGCATGGGAAAGGTACAAAGAACTACTGAGAAAATGCCCTCACCATGGCATTCTGTACTGTATACTACTAGAGACGTTTTACAATGGTTTAAACACCACTGCTAAACAAATGCTTAATGCTACCGCAGGCGGAGCTTTCACTTCTAGTACCTACAATGAAGGTTATGACATACTTGAGAAAATTTCTAACAACAACGGACATTGGTCTGATTCACGTAGACTTCCACCTAGGAAAGCAGCAGGGATACATGATGTAGATGCTTACTCAGCATTGACTGCACAACTCTCTAATATGGCATCTTTAATTAAAAATCTAACTAATCCATCATTGCAATCTAATGCTACTACACATACCTCTATTGTCAACTCTGTGCAGTGTACTTACTGTGGTGATGGACATTCTTTTGAGCAATGTCCGGGAAATCCTGAGCAAGTTAATTTTGTCAACAAAAGTGGACCTTTTTCTCAAAATCAAAATCATGTATGGAGAAATCAATCAAATTTTTCCTGGAATGGTCCCACTCATAACAATCAGTTGCCAAGACTTCAGGGACAATCCAATTTCCATTCACAATCTCAAGGACAATCTAATTTTCACCAACAATCTCACCCACAGTTACACCAAAACAATCAGAACAACCAACAGGCCCATTTTCAGTCTCAAAATCAACCTTCTTTCCAAAACAAGTCCAGGCAACATGTTGATTCATCTACTTCTTTGGAAGCAATGATGAAAGGGTTCATAACCCAAACTCAAGCATCAATTAAAAATTTGGAAACACAGATGGGGCAAATGGCTTTGGAAATTAGGAAATGGCCAGTAGGCACTCTCCCAAGTGACACTGAGACACCTCAAAGAGCTGGAAAAGAGCAAGTTAAGGTTGTGACTTTAAGAAGTGGAAAGAATTTAGAAAACATCCAAAGAGAACCAGACAAATCAGAACCTGAAAAGAAAAAAATGAGACCAGACTCTGCTACTACATTACCTATGAACCATTCCAGTAGTACTAGTGAGCCCATTGATAAGCCCATTTATAGACATTCCAAGTAGATCAAATTATCCATCATTATTCCCTAATGATCCCAATCAAGCCCAAAAACCTAAGGCCCCACTGCTGCCTCCCACGGGAGTCCGGGCCGTGTCTCAATCCCAGTGTGGCTCTCTCATATATGATTCTTCTTTAAAACCATTTACACTTCCAGGAGTATCAGCGCCCTTGGGAGGGGAACAACAGCTGGAAACGGCTGCTAATACCCCATACTCTGAAGTATTGTAAGTGATGTGTCACACTCTGGTGGCAGTCCTATAAAACCCTGTAGAACTGAAACGGAACCTACTTCACAACCTGTCCAAACATCTACTCAAGCACCCATTCCAGCACCTACTCTTCCAAAGACTACACCTCCTACTCCAATCAGTCCTTACATTCCTTACCTCTAAAGGTTAAGGAATCAAAAAGAAGAAATACAATTTAAAAAGTTTCTTGATGTTTTAAGCAATTACACATAAACATACCTTTGGTTGAAGCCATTGAGCAGATGCCAAGTTATGCAAAATTTCTAAAAGACATTTTATGTAGAAAGAAAAAGCTGACTGAATATGAGACTGTAGCTCTGATAGAAGGATGTAGTGCTTTATTGTCCAGTAAAATCCCTCCTAAACTGAAAGATCCCGGAAGCTTTACAATCCCTTGTTCCATAGGAGGAAAAGAAATAGGAAAAGCCCTATGTGACTTAGGTGCTAGCATAAACCTTATGCCTCTATCTGTTTTCAACACTTTAGGCATAGGTGAAGCTAGACCCACAACTGTTACTCTCCAATTAGCTGATAAGTTCATAGCCTGCCCAAAAGGTAAGATTGAGGATGTCCTAGTCCAAGTTGATAAGTTTATTTTCCCCGCTTATTTTATCATTCTAGACTTTGAAGCTGACAAAGATGTTCCCATCATTCTAGCCAGACCTTTCCTAGCAACCGAAAGAACCTTGATAGATGTCAGAAAAGAAGAACTAACCATGAGAGTCCAAGACCATAAAGTGACTTTTAATGTGTTCAATACATTTATTAGGTACCCTGAAGAAAGAGAAGAGTGTTCTACCCTAAGTTTGATTGAGACTTGGTGCCAAGAGAAAAGTTTGGGGGAAATTTTGAGAATAGCTCAATCTGATAGTGATGAGGAAGAAAAAGAATTTGAGGACTTGGAAATACGACAAGAAACTGCTGCTTTTGAAGTATTAGAAAATGAGGATAGGAAAACTCTTGTTCCATCCCTAGAAGCTGCACCAGATCTAAAATGAAACAACCCCCCCCCCCCTCCCATTTGAAATATGCCTTTTTAGGAGACCCAGGGAAGTTGCCAGTCATTAGCTCATCATCATTAGAATCTGATCAAGAAGAAAAGTTGGTTAATATGTTGAATCTTTATACTAAAGCCTTAGGATGGACCATTGTTGACCTGAAAGGCATAAGCCCTACCATTTGTCAACACAAGATCATCTCGGAAGACAAAATTTTCACCTCAGTTGAGCCTCAAAGAAGACTTAATTCTGTAATGAAAGAAGTGGTTAAAAAAGAAATTTTGAAATGGCTTGATGTAGGCATAATCTATCCTATTGCAAGTAGTACATGTGTCAGTCTTGTTCAATGTGTACCCAAAAAGGGTGGAGTAACAGTGGTAACAAATGAGAAAAATTAACTTATACCTACTAGAATAGTGTCAGGTTGGATAATATGCATGGACTTATAGAAGGCTACTCAAAAAGACCATTTTTCATTGCCATTCATTGACCAGATGCTAGACATATTAGCAGGAAAAGAGTTTTATTGTTTCTTAGTTGATTACTCTAGTTACAATCAAATTGCCATTGCACCGGATGACCAAGAAAAGACCACTTTCACCTGTCCATATGGAAATTTTTCCTTTAGAAGAATGCCTTTTGGACTTTGTAATGCCCCTGCCACTTTCCAAAGATGTATGATGTCTATTTTTTCAGACATGTTAGAACACTCCATGGAAATTTTCATGGATGATTTTTTTGCTTATGGTACATCATATGATCTGTGTTTACAAAACCTTGAAAAGAGTTTTAAAAGATGTGAAGAAACTGACTTGGTTTTAAACTGGAAAAAATGTCATTTTATGGTTAAAGAAGGCATTGTGTTAGGACATTTAATTTCCAAAAGAGGCATCGAAGTTGACAAAGCAAAGTTGGAGGTGATTGAAAATTTACCAGAACCAACAACTGTAAAAGGGATCCGAAGTTTTTTAGGATATGCAGGTTTTTACAGGAGGTTCATAAAAGACTTTTCAAAAATTTCAAAACCTCTTTGTTCACTACTGCAATATGACCATGCTTTCAATTTTGATGAAAGTTGTAAAAAGGCTTTTAGAATTTTGAAAGAAGCATTGGTCACTGCCCCTGTAGTAGTAACACCTGATTAGTCCCAACCCTTTGAAATAATGTGTGATGCTAGTGACTGAGCAGTAGGAGCGGTTTTAGGGCAGAAAAAGGAAAAGATTTTCCACCCCATTTATTATGCAAGTAAGACTCTTAATGAAGCCCAAATCAACTACACCACTACTAAAAAGGAATTATTAGCTGTAGTTTTTGCTTTTGAAAAATTCAGATTATACCAGATGGGCACTAAAGTAAAAGTTCATACTGATCATGCTGCCATCAAGTATCTCATTTCCAAAAAAGATGCAAAACCTAGGCTAATAAGGTGGACCTTGTTGCTTCAAGAGTTTGATTTGGAAATCACTGATAGAAAGGGTGTGGATAATCAGATTGCTAACCATTTATCTAGGTTACAGAAACAAGATAACTCTGTGCAAAGTATTGACATCTGTGAAGTATTTCCAGATGAAAGGATTTTATCCCTACAACATTCTACAATGCCTTGGTTTGCTGATCTTGTTAAATATTAGGCTTGCGGGATTATTCCCAAGGAGCTAAATAAGCATGAAAGAAGAAAGCTCATCTATGACTCAAAGAAATACTATTGGGATGACCCTTTCTTGTTTAAAATTTGTGCAGATCAGGTGATTAGAAGGTCCATACCAAAAAAAGAAATAACATCAGTTCTTCAACACTGCCATTCGGGGCCCTGTGGAGGACATTTTTGAGGAAGTAGGACAGCTGCTAAAGTCTTGCAATCAAGATTTTTCTGGCCTACTTTACACAATGATGCCTACAACTTCGTAAAAAGTTGCAATGAGTGTCAGAGAAGTGGGAATATTTCCCACAAAAATGAAATACCCTTAAATGGAATTCTTGAAATATAACTTTTTGATGTTTGGGGTATAGATTTTATGGGACATTTTCCCATGTCCAATAATTGTTCCTACATCTTGGTTGTTGTGGACTATGTGTCCAAATGGGTGGAAGTTATGGCTTGCCATTCCAATGATGTTAAGACTGTTATAAAATTCCTGCAAAAGCACATTTTCACCATATTTGGTACACCACGTGCCCTAATCAGTGATGAGGGTACACACTTCATAAACAACTTTGTTGGAAGAAGCACTTGAAAAATATGACATTAAGCATAGGGTAGCCACGGCCTACCATCCTCAAACCAATGGATTAGCTAAACTGTCAAATAGGGAGATAAAAGGAATTTTAGCCAAAGTAGTCAAACCTCACAGAAAGAACTGGGCCTCCAAATTGGATGATGCTCTATGGGCCTATCGGACTGCTTACAAAACCCAATTGGAATTTCTCCCTATAAGCTATTTTTCGGAAAAGCTTGTCATTTACCTCTAGAGTTAGAGCACAAAGCCTATTGGGCCATTAAGGAACTCAACATGAGTTTAGATGAGGCAGGAAGGAAAATATCTTTGCAGTTGTGTGAATTAGAAGAACATAGGAATTTTTCCTATGTAAATGCCAAATTATATAAAGAAAATACAAAAAAATGGCATGACAAGAAAATAATTCCAAAAGAATTCACTGCAGGTCAACAAGTCCTCTTGTTTAATTCTAGACTTAAATTGTTTCCTGACAAGTTAAACTCTAGATGGACTGGGCCTTACCAAATTGCCAAAGTATACCCTTACGGAGTGGTTGAATTAATTGACCCATAAAAAGGTACCACTTTCAAAGTGACTGGCCAGAGAATTAAACCATTTTTCAATCACTTGGAAATTTTGCAACAACCTTCTGAGGTTGTTCATCTGGTAAATTAGAAGTTTGGGTTCAATCCCAAAAGTTTGTAAATAATTTTCTAATTTATTCATTTTATTTCTTCATTAGTATAAGTTTGTTTTATTTTACTTACTTTTATTTCTTATCTTGAGCTTATGTTGAACTGATTTGAAAAGAAAGGCTTGCCCAAGATTTTGAAATAAAATGTTAAGGTGCTATGTCATTTTATTTAACTTATTTTCGGCCTACCTCTGATTCTGTTTGTTGGGCCAACTCTGTGCTAATTAGGGAAATAAGAGAAAAAGAGGACCCGACCCAAGTTTACTGATAAGAGAATGGAACCATCCTTTTTGTTTAATTTAATTATTTGTTTTTGTAGAACCGAAGAGCTTATAAGAGAGATTACAGTTGGATTAAAGAAAAAAATGGAGGTTAATTGTCGGCTAAAAGGCCACGTCAAGCGGCTTCATTTAATGCGTTTCAGGGAAAATTTTAGGCGGGTACTATCTTCTATGTACCAACCTGTGAGCCGAAGGGACATCTTTATTTGAAAACAAACTTGCTCTCTCAAAAACCACCCCAACAACTTCTGTTGGTCCCGAAGGTGCTTAACAAGTTTGTAGAAGGGGGGGTTGAATACAATTACAAACACAACTTTTTAAAGTTTAATAAATTGTTTATTGATAAATCAAACACAATTTACAAGTCTGTTGCGGAATAAGATTAAGTAGAACTCAATCTAAACAAACTTAAGAAACACTAAGATGGTTGCACAAGAATATAGAGAATGGGAGATTTGAGAGTATAGAAAACAAGGGTTTCTATATTTTAGAAAGATGAAGGCTTAGGGATTCTTTCAGATGGAGAGTTGATCTTTCTATTTATACCCTATGCATTAAATGGATGGTAGAACACTTTACAAGTGTCCTTCATTGATTGGCTGAGAGGGTCTGACTTTGGGAGACATGCTTTCGGTCGTATCATGAACAGTGTAGTGGACAGAGTTGTTGTACGAATTATGGCAGAGGTATGTCTGTTCTGAACACTATTCTAAAAAACTCGCCGCACAGCTGCCATGGCACCAAGGCTTGTGTCTCACGCCACGTTAAGCCCGTGGCACGCCATGCCCTAATACGCAGTTTTTGTAATGCGATATTTGGTGTTTCTTTATGTTTTTAATGTTTTATTTGCATGTTTTAAATTTATAGAACCTAATTAAACTTGCTTATTACTATTAACTCATTGAGTAACACACCAAAACATATGTTTTTATATATAATATTATATATAAATTAGAAATTTAACGCCATAAGTCACGCCTTGAAAACGCCATGGCTTCGTCGTGGCTCCTAAGGCTTGAGGCTTGACCTCGCCGCTACGCCATGCCTCACGCCATTTAGAACCTTAGTTTTGACACATCGTAATGGGTGTGCAAGGAAAATACAAAAGAGACTTGAGGCATAAGCTAAGTGATCATCGATCGCTGAATATCTCTTCCTTTAGAGAGATACAAAGAAGTTCAGCTATCGCTGAAGCTTTTCCTCAGGTTTCTTCGCGAGTGTAGATATGTCTTTGCTTCACTGATATCCGCATCAGGTCACTAGTAGACTTGTCTTTGTTCAGCAGCTTCGTCTTCGATTCAGCTATGAACATCTGTTGACGCGAAACTTGTCTTCAGGGATTACGTTTGACTGTTTACATCAGAAACTATCAGCGATACTGAACATACTCAGTATTTAATAGCTGGTAGTGAAACACTAATACATATGAATGTTTACAAGAAAGATCATCAGTGATAACTGAACAGACTCAGTCTGATCGCTGATGATGAAACACTAATACATATTTATTAAACGTAATTTTCACTAAGTGTAGAAATGGGACTTTATCAAATCACTGAGAGAGCATGGATCAACAATCTCCCCCTATTTGATAATGACAAAGTAACTGAAGAAAATTACTTTTAATTCAAAATAAGGAATAATCAGGACTCATAACATACATGTCCCAATTACTATTTTGAGGGATCTAAGTACTGATAGGGTTAAATACTTCACTGAAATTTTCATTAATTCAAAGAAAGAATTACAAGAGATGAAAATATAAAGTACAAGTGAAGAACTAACTATTGTAAGTCTAACTAATAGATTACAAGAAGTAAGAGACTAATCTATCAGCTATCTAGATAAGACTTTGGAATATTGATCATATAGCCAGGTATTTCTTCTCCTTTTTGCCTTCGATCTGATGATTCTTGACGAATGATTGATTTCATCGAATCAGCTGATAGAGAGAAGTCACACCATAGACACAAAAGATCTTTGAGATGATTCATAGGATAGATGGGAATCTCAAAGACTCTTCATCATCTCTGAAGAAAATTCCATGAGGATTGTTGAGTACTTGCCCGAAAATATATGGTCCACCAGGAGGCAGGGATAGGTCTAGAACTGAGAGATCAGGAGGAGGTCCGAACAATGCTTCCTTTGAAAATTTGATGGAGGTGTCGTTTTTGATAGAAGCGACATTTTCAGAGGAGGAAGAAGCAGGCTTTCTTTTGATTTGTCTTGCTTGGGAGGAAGAGCAGATGGCACGTTTAAGACTGCAGTGACTCTGTTGATGAGGGCATCTAGGATGCCTTCGACATGGCCTTTATAGATTGACTTTGATTTTTTTAGTACATCTTTGAACTCTAGCCATTCCATGTAGCCAAAACTCTCAAGCTTTGAAATGAACATTGCCTTTGAGCTTGCATCCTCTCTGGTTATCTCCATGGTTACTGAAATTCGGTCCCTCTTCTTTCTTCCATAGATGACAACGTCTGTTATTTTTCAGTGGGTCGGAGCGATAGTCGACTTTTTTGCTTACACCATTCGACTGAGTTATCGCTGACCTATTTTTTTTCTTGAGCGCCCCTCTTCAATTTCTTTTAAAAGTGCATCTTGAACTTCCACTGGATTCTTCTTTAATCTTTTGTCTTTGACCTGAGAAGATTGAACCTTAAGAGCAAGAGTTGCGTCTTGTTGGCATTCAGCAATCAGCTTCTCAGCTGTGATGGATTCTTCTATCTCAGCTTAAGTAAGGAAGTCAATCTCATTTGATGATTGTTGAAGAAGGATTTTCAGTCGTTGACTCTCCAGATGAGAGATCATCTCTGTTCTTTTGTTCAGTTCTTCCTCTTACCAATGAGTTGGTCTAGAGGGCCTTCCTGGGTGGAGCAGGGCTTCTTCTTCTTGTTGTTCATCAATCTCACTGAATGAGATTGGGATTATTTGTTCTTCAGCTGTAGAAGTTGGGATTATTTATAGTTCGGTTCCCTTAAGCAGGGGAGATAACTGTTTGGACAAGAAGTGAAAAGGAGTTAGTGTATATTTTGGAAAAAGAAAGATAAAGGCTTAGAAAGAAACAGGGGTGTGGTATGTATAGAAAAAGATGGGTACGATGGAAAAACATACCTGAGAAGGATTCTCCCCCTCCGATCGTGAGACAATGTTCAGGTTTCCCTCGGCAGTTATACCCTTCTGCTTGCCTTGGGAAGGAGTACCCGAAGATGTTTCACCTCTCCCCCTGCTTCTTTTGTAGCTTCTTTCGAAACTATCACTGAAGTGACGTTAGCTGCTGAGAACCAAAGAGATTGGTCTTCCTCATCGTCGTCATTATCATCATCAGCTTGTTGCTCCTTATCTTCTTCTTCATTTAGAATTTGAGCGAGTGCAGAAGAGGGAGGGTCTTGGTCAGCAACCTTCTCCCCCTCAACATGAGAGGGAGGTTCTTCCGCCTGGACTTCAACGGCAGCTTCCTCAACACTTTCTTCATTAAGTTCTTTCTCCCCCTCTTTGTATTATCAGCGAGGGAGAGTTCAGCGGTTTGAGGGGCAGCTTTTGCAGTAGCCAGAGACCGAACTCCAGCCTCCAAACTCTCAAGATGGCCTTCGATGACAGAAATGTCTGAAGTAGCCTGATGAATGAATTCAACAGCTACATTCAGAGATGTACGATCATTCTCTGTAAAAGAAGGTGTGGGCGTTGGAGCTGGTTCATTCAGCTTGGCGAGTACTTGTTGAAGGACCGTGGTGCAGGAGTCAACCTTAAGGGAAAGATCCTGAACATCATTGATAAGGGTGTTCAGCAAACCCTGAATAAGGTGGACTTGTTGATGAGTTTCAACAAGGTCTTCCTTCATCTTGACAATGTCCTCCTGAACAGCTGTCATTTGAGAAGAATCAGCCTTCGAGGAGGAGGCAGCAGTCAACCTTTTCAGCTCTTCACCAGCGAGATTCACAGAACCGGTGGATTCGTTGACAGAGGTGGTGAGAGATTCCACCTTTTCAACAAGGTTGTTGACATGAGTGTCAATAGTTTCCAAATTAGGACCTTTAAGTAAAGTTAGTGGAAGAGCACAACGTTGATCAGGCTTATATGGAGAGATGGGAGGTGTGTATAGGATTTTAGGAGTACCTGAATTATCAAACATGTTGAAGAAGTGAAAATCTCCTTCAAAATTTTGATTATCAGGTCCTATGGGTGTAACTTGAGGTTGCTGTGGAAGAGATCTTTAGAGACCAAAGAAATAGTAGGAGGAGTAATGGGGATAGAAGAAATATGAATTGTGGAAATTACCACAGGTGGATGTTGAAGAACTGAGGAGATGGGAGTCGTCACAAGGACAGTGTCATCGATTGTCATCACTGACACGGTTGTTGTAGTAGCTGCAGAGGTTGTGGATGAGAGACCCACGAAACCATCCAAAGTAGTTTGTTGAGAAACTACTTCAGGAACTGAACTCGAAGGGGCGATCTCCTTGGTCTTTCTGGCCTTCTTAGAGGGATCAGGAAGAGTAGTTGATGGTCGTTTGAGAGCGGTGGTAGCGGCAGGATAGCAGGAGGGCGTGGCCACTGAAGTCGAAGAATGTTAGAGAGAGACGGGTGCAGAGAGTTGAGAGACTTACCTCGTTGGCGACCGGCTTGAGCTCGAGTGATCGCTGACCCACTTTGGAAAAAGTACCATCGTGAGTAGTTGGGTACTTGTCAGCGTAGTGCCAGGATCTGATTCTTAACAAGAATAATGAAACTCAGAAACAATATTACAGAAGTTGCGGAAAAACACTTTAATATTCAAATATCAATGTAATAGTAAAGTAGAAATCACAACTTGTAAACTTTATTGAATGATTAAAGTTACAAGCTTTCACACAAAACCTCAATCTTGATGAACAGGCTCACCAAGACGAATTCTACTTCTCTAGAACTAGGGTTGTAAACCTTGAGGTTAATTCTCTCTTCAAAACAAAAACTCAGAATACTCGTCTTATAAACTATTCTGAATAATTCTATACATATACTGAAAATAAAAGATAATTACAAAACATAAAAGATCTTCAGTATATTCTTCCATAATTATCTTCAACCTTCCATGATTATCTTCAAACCTTGATCTGCGCGACTTATCAAGATTATCACATAAGCACTATTAAGTCATAGCAGCATTAACACTCTGAGCAGTATTAATCTTCACCAGCAGTAGTAACTCTGCTTAGCAGTATTAATTTCTACAAGCAGTATTAATTTGTCTCAGCAGTAGTAACTTGTCTCAGCAGTAGTAACCATGTTGTACTGGCAGCAGTAATCATACTTAAACAAATCTTCAGTTCCCAACAATCTCCCCCTAACTTGACTTTTAGAGAAGAGAAGTCAAGTTCTTCATATATGGTCTTCATGATGCTTTCAACACTTCAGTTCAGTTGCCCAAATTTGGATCCAGTCCCAGACTTTGATTGATGATCCTGCTAACCACAATTATTGCCATTTCTGAGCCTTGAGGACAAATTAATTTGGCTTTCAGCATCCCATGAAGCTTAGCTAGGCTGTGATCATGTATCTTATCCACCGGATAATATTCATGAAAGCTTTTATCTATGGTCAAGATATACACCCCACACCTTTCTATGAGCATCCAGTTGTCCACAGTCTTGAATACACCTTTGATGACATGCTTGACAAGATCTGGACTAAACATCATGCATAAATATTCCATTTCTAGTTTCTTGATGTTCATCCCTGGAGTCTTTAGCACATCCCCATACAGATTTATTATCACTTTAAACATTTCTTCCAAGTCTGACCTGGAACAACATCTGATTATCTTCCCCCAAGTAGAGTAGACTTCAAAATGATCACCCATTCTTTTTATTCTTAAATATTCTTTGCCTTGATCTTCAAGAATATCTCAGTGGATAATTTTAGGGGCTTGGACTGAAATGGGATCTGCCTGTACTGGATCACTATCTGTTACAGTCATGTAAAGTTCAAATTGCACATTAGATTGACTTGGTTGATGTGCACTTTGACTTGATTGTTCAGCTTGACTTGTAACAGATGGTTCTGTATCTTTCTCAGCTTCTGCAATCTTTGGCTTCTTAAACAGTTTCTTGGAAGCTATTGTTTTCACTCTCTTGGCAGATTTGACTTCCATATCAGCATGTTCTTCCTTCGTTTCTTCTGTCTTTTCTTTTGAAGGAGTGGTTTCCTCACTCTCAGGGAATGGTTGTTGGATATTGAGATCATGTCTCTCTGTCATTTGTCTTTCAAACTCAATCCTTTGAGTGAAGTCCTCTTTCAGTTTTGCCATGTCCTTTGAATACAACTCCTCTATCCTACCATAGGCCATGTTAGTAAACATTCCTTCAGGAACTCCAAGAGCTCCTTTTAGGAAGTTTATCATTTTCCTCCTTTCTTGATTAGCCAAGAAGGTCTTTGAGGGTTGTCTTTGTCTTTGCTTTATTGCCAGCCTTTGCCTTGAAGCCTTCTTTGTAACTATCTTGGCAGCAGCTGCAGTCTTCAAACTCTTTTGATATTCTTCATTCAACCTTTTAGCCATATCTAGTGCAAGCTCTCTGTCTTTAGCAGATTGAATTTCTTCTTCCTTTTCCAACTCTGCTTGAAGCTGTTTGGCCACTTCTTCATCTAACTCTATATGACTCTTTTTCTTTTTCTTTAAAGGTTGCTCAGATTCAACCATCTTCTCCTTTCCCTTCTTCTTCCTATCCTCCATGCTGACCTCTTTTTCTTTCTTTTCTAAACCTCCTTCTTTGATTATTACTCCCTTAGCCTTTTGAGTGGCTTTGGGAGTGTCATTCTTAGCTTTGACCAAGGTTTCTGCAATCTCTATTTCCTCTCTGGACAAAAATGTTTCTGCTATAGTTTTCTCTGTTTCTACTTCTTTTTCAGTATTCAGCTCCCCCTCAAACTGAGTTTCCATGCCAATGGAACTGTGTTTCTCCCCTTCATCTTGTTTCTCCCCCTTGTTGAAAGCATCTCCCCTCTTCTTCAAGACATACTGCTTTCTCTTCTTTTTCTGTACCAACTTCATCACCATCTTCTTCAATTTGGTAATCTGCACTTGTTGAGACAGAATTATCAATTCATCTCCTCTATATCTGAGCCTTGCTTGATGACATCTAGATTAATGTTTCCCATAGTTTCCATCAATTCATTGTAGTTATATATGTCCTCACCTTCTCCAGGAGTGTTACCCCCTTTTGAGGGATCATTAGATCTTTTAGTAGTAGAGGTCTTCTGCCTAGCAGAAGCACCCTCCACCCCCTTAGTTTCTTGGCACCTGGGACCTTTGGATGATTGCTCACCCAAAGTTGCCATGGGGAAGGTCTTAGTGATGTTACCACTGGCCTGCTCTGTGCTAGCAGGAGTAGTGGCAGCCTTCTCACCCACATGCTCATGCATCTCCTTAGTGAGCACCTCCTTGGGGTTGGGAGACACTCCAGTGGTTTCCCTATGGATATTCTCTAATGGATAATGCTCCATTAGAGGGCTTTGAGGTTCTGGGTTTGTAGGAGGTACAACAAGGGAAGGAGCCTTGTGTACCTTTCTCTTGGTATAAGTTTTGGATATAACAGGGGTTGGCTTAAGAACAAGGGACTGAGGGAGTGATATAGTGCTTGAAGGTTGGGTTTGGCTATCAGTTGGATGGTCTAGTGAGGGCCTTGACCCTAATGCCATACCTTCTTGGTTGTGGGACACCACCATCATTGTAGAGAACAATGGGGGTGTCAACTCCTTCCGAGTCCTTGGCAGATCTTTTCATATTTGAAAATACCTTGCCCTTAGGGATTTTAGGAACATATACCTCATTAAACTGAGGTATATCCGTCAATTCAGAGGTGATAACTGCCTGGACAAATCTTGGATACATATAGAATAATGAAACCCTTTTTATTATCCAAGTTTGACACAAGGTCATTGAAAATCATTTTGGAGAAATTATACTCTCTAGCAGTGGACAAGAAGACCAAAGCAAAAGCAATGGTACTACTAAACTGACTCCATCCAGTAGTTTTTCGAGAAATACAATGCATAAGAGTATGAACAAAGAAACGCCATTGGGGAGAAAAGTTAGCTTTGTAAAATTTGAAAACACCCATTTGGCCTTCATACCCCATTCTTGTGAGATTGGAAAACAAATCCTCATTAGGGATAGAGATAATACCTGAGGCATCGTCTAGTTGTAGACTGCTGCGAATGACCTTTTCAGAGACTATCAAGGGTTTGTCACACACCCTTGTCTTAATAAACTGCACACCGTTTTCAGTAACAGCGGTGGCATTGGCCCAAAATTGCTTCTGGTGCTCGATGTAAATTTGTGGTGACACTGTAAGAGCATAAGCTATATGACTGGACTTGAGAAAATCAACTATTTGATGGAATCCATCAGCCTGCTTAGGCTTTTGAAGCATTGTGATCTCATTGTTATCATCAATAAACGCCATGGATGCCATCGGGCTTGAGGATTCTTGACTGAAACGCACTGGTTTCTTGAGAGAAAAGAGTTAGAAAGAAGACAAACAGTATTTAAAGAGTCGTTCTGAGCTTTTAGGCGGGCAAAGAGGGTATTTATATGATTCAGGAAAGAAGCAGTATTAACCCTAATTTCAGTTAAAGCAGTACTAACCCATTCGCAGTATTAACTGAGAGAAGTAGTAACCAACTAGCAGTATTAACTAACTAGTAGTATTAACACATACCTGAAGTAGTAACTCAGACTAGCAGTAGTAATAATGAACCTGCAGTAGTAACTTTGCACTGGCAGCATTAAAACTGCACTGGCAGCATTAACGATACTTACACTGTTGAAGCTTGTGTTAGTCTGAGCAAGGCAATAAACTTCCTGAGAAAGATGATTAGTAGCACCAAAAAAATAAACAAATAACAGGTATACAAGCACTTTTTATACATGATCTCATTCAGAGTTGATCATGCACACACTTGTGACTAAGAAAGTGAATCTACCCACATCAAAAGCTTTAGTGAATAGATCAGCAAACTGGTTATCAGTATGAACTTTAGCAACTTGAATAAGCTTCTTTTCATTGCAGTCTCTAATAAAGTGATAGCTGATTTCAATGTGCTTTGTTTTGGAGTGCTTGACTGGATTGTTAACAATGCTAATAGCACTGCTATTGTCAATGAAGATTGGAGTGTGAAGAAAGGTTGCCCCATAGTCCAGCATTTGATTCTAAATCCATAGAACCTGAGAGCAGCAACTTGCAGCAGCAATATACTCAGCTTCTGTTGTGGATAAGGACACTGTGGTTTGCTTCTTACACTGCCAAGATACTAGTCTTTCTATCCATATTGGCACCACCCAAGTCACTGTCTGAATATGCAATCAAGTCAAAAGTAGATTCATAAGGATACCAAAGACCTAATCTAGGTTGCCCTCTTAAGTATCTGAAAATCCTTTTAACTGCTTGAAGATGTGACTGCTTTGGCTTGACTTAGAATCTGGCACACACACACACTGGAAACATGATATCTGGTCTTGAGGCTGTGAGATACATGAGAGATCCAATCATTGATCTATAAACATGGACATCAACATCCTCCCCCTCGAGATCAGCAGTGATCTGTTTTTGTGGTTCCATTGGTGTGCTTGCTGGCTTTGAGTCTGATAAACCATACTTATCTAGGATGTCTTTCACATACTTTGATTAACTTATGAAAATCCCATCTTTCTGCTTTTTCACTTGAAGTCCAAAGAAGAAAGCGAGTTCACCCATTGAACTCATTTTGAAGCTCTTGTGCATCAACTCTTCAAAGTCTCTACACATCTGATCTTTTGTGGATCCAAATATAATGTCACCCACATAGATCTGAACAAGTAGGGTGTCCTTATTACTTCTTTTAGTGAAAAGGGTCTTGTCAATGATTCCCCTTTCAAACCCAGTTTCCAAGAGATAGGTAGACAGAGTATCATACCATGCTCTTGGGGCTTGATGTAGACCATAGAGTGCTTTCTTAAGTTTGTATACTCTGTCAGGATATGATGGATTTTCAAATCCCGGGGGCTGACAGACGTATACTTCTTCATCAATTGTTCGATATAGAAAGGCACTATTCACATCCATCTGATATACCTTGAACTTCATATATGAGGCATAGGCTAGAAACAGCCTAATTGCCTCTACACGTACAACTGGAGCAAAGACTTCCTCATAGTCTATGCCTTCTTCCTGAGTGTACCCCTGTGCCACTAGCCTTGCTTTGTTCCTGATTACTATTCCTCTCTCATCCTTTTTATTTCTGAAAATCCACTTGGTGCCAATTGCTCTATGACCTTTTGGAAGGTCCACCAAGTCCCAAACATCTTGCAATTTAAACTGTAGCAACTCTTCTTGCATGGCTTCTATCCAACTTGAATCTTTCATTGCATCATAAGCCTTCTTAGGCTCAATCTGAGATAGAAAGCAAGAGAGTACTGTATGTTGCTGATCTTGCAAATCTTGAAGTCTTCTTTGATTCCTAGTCATCATAGGAGAAGTGATGTCTCCTATTACCAGCTCAGGAGGATGATTCTTCTGAGTTCTTGTCTGATGACTAGGTTCTTCATTAATTCCCACATCTAAATTGGAGTCATTTAAGTCAGCTGAGGGGATCTCATCAGCTACTTCTGGCTCTTCATGCTCTGGATTCTCCTCATCTCTTCTTTCTTCTTCACTCTGAATTGGTTCAGTAACAGTCTCCGTTTCACAGATTTCAACAGGGTTCATTGTAGGTATGGGAAAGATCACAGACTGAGGAATAATATATTGTACTTGTTCATTCCCTAATCCTCTACTTTCTGATCCTGCATGATCATCACTACTGAAACCCAAAGAGTTAGTTAGTGAATCAATATCAAATAACCACTGAGGACCTGAACCAATAGGATTTGGTGAGTTCTCATTGCATTTGACATTGTCACTTTCCTCAATTATTCTAGAAAAAGAATTAAACACTATGTAGGCCTTACTCTGAGATGAGAAACCAATAAGAAAACCATCATCTGCTTTGCTATCAAACTTTCCTAAGTGAGTTTTGGTATTGAGAATGGTACAAGGACACCCAAAAGGTTTGAAAAAACCAATAAATGGTTTTCTTTTATTTAAAAGCTCATATGGTGTCTTGTTCTTAGGCTTGACTATTAGAACTCTGTTTTGGACATAGCAAGCAGTATTAACTGCTTCAGCCCAGAAAGTAATTGGAAGTTTTGAATCAACTAACAGAGATCTAGCAGCCTCAATCAGTGTCCTATTCCTTCTCTCAGCAACACCATTTTGTTGTGGAGTCCTAGGAGCAGTGTATTGCCTCTCAATTCCTTTTTCCTCACAAAAGGTGTTTAGGTCGAGATTTTTAAATTCAGTACCATTATCTGACCTAATGACTTTTACCTTTTGATTTGTTTGGTTTTCAATTCTTAGAATAAAGGATTTGATCAGTCCACTTGTCTCATCCTTAGTCCTTAGAAAATATACCCAAGTAAATCTAGAGTAATCATCAACAATAACTAAGCAGTATGGTTTCTTACCTATACTCATGACATTTGTAGGACCAAACAGATCCATATGCAACAACTGAAGAGAAGAAGAAATTGTGTTCAACTCTTTGGACTTATGAGAAGTTTTGTGTTGTTTGCCTTTGAGACAAGCAACACAATGATCATCACATGAAAAGACTTTTGAAGGCAGACCTCTTACAAGGTTGTTTTTAACAAGTTTATTCATTGTTTTAAAGTTCATGTGACACATCCTTCTGTGCCAAAGTGATGATTCATCCAAAGAAGCTTTTGAAACAAGACAATTTAGGGATGAATCCTTTGAAACATTTTCCATATCCAAACAATAGACATTATCCTTTCTAGGAGTTCTTAGTAGTATCATCTTTTCATCAACTACCTTGAATCCAGGAGCAAGGATAATGCATTCAGAATCAGTGAATAATATACTATGCTTTTTGTCACAAACCTGTGATACACTTAACAGGTTGTATCTTAACTGCTCAACATAGAAAACATCTTCAAAGGTCATCTTACCTTTTGTTACATCTCCCTTACCACTAATCTTACCTCCATCTGGAGTATTACCAAAGGCAACATGCCCTCCATCAATTTTCTTGAAATTCTTGAGGCAAGCCATGTTCCCTGTCATGTGCCTAGAGCAACCACTATCAAAATGCCAAATGCTCTTTCCCTTGAGCTGCTGGTTGCCCTGCACATAAGATAAATCAATTAGTATTGACTGGGAACCCAAGCCAAAGTGGTCTTGGGCCTCCCTTTCTCATCAAAGTACTTATACTCCTTTTTGATGAGATGAAATTGATAATTCTGTCTCAACAAGTGCAGATTACCAAATTGAAGAAGATGGTGATGAAGTTGGTACAGAAAAAGAAGAGAAAGCAGTATGTCTTGAAGAAGAGGGGAGATGCTTTCAACAAGGGGGAGAAACAAGTGGTATCAGAGCCTAGTATTCTCAGAAACCTTCATTCATCATGGACAACACAGTTGAATCAAACAGTACTCTTGTTTCAAAGGTTCCCATGCTCAAACCTAATGAGTTTGACTTGTGAAAAATTAGGATCAAGCAGTACATCCTCCTTACAGACTTTTTCTATGTGGGACATTGTTGAGAATGGTCCCTCTGCTAAAGGTAAAATTGGACAAGATGGAAGAAGACCACCTCCAAAAACTGATGCTGAGAAGAAAGTGAGACAATTGGAGATGAAAGCCTTAAGCACCCTGCTTTTGGCCATTCCTAATGATTATCAACATCAGTTTCACCACTGCACTGATGCTCAGATTCTATGGAATGCTTTAGAGAAGAGATTTGCTGGAACCAAGAGCACTAAGAGGAATCAAAGGGATATTCTCAAGCAGCAATATGAGAATTTTACATCTTCGAAGAATGAGTCTATGACTCAAACTTTTGATAGATTCAATAAGTTAATTGGTGAGTTGGCTACTGTTGGAGTCTAGATGGAACAAGATGATGTCAACCGAAAGTTCCTTAGATCTCTTGGAGATGAATGGACCATGTACACTGTTTCATTCAGACATAATGACAAATTGGAAGAAAAGGAACTGGATGATCTGTACAATGATCTGAGAGTGTTTGAATCTGAGGTGGAAGCAAAGAAGAAGCCTACTGGATATGTTCATAATGCTGCACTCCTATCAGCATCAACTGATTCTACTGCTAACCCTGAATCAGTTAATGTTGTCAGTGGAGTAAATCAAGAAAAAGGCAATGAATCTATTTTTGAAGCCTTTCTTTCCAGCCATGGTAACTCTTATTTAATCAATGATGACTTGGAACAGCTTCATCTTGATGATCTTGAAGAGATGGATATTAAATGGCAGATGGCCATGCTTTCTATGAGGGTGAAGAAGTTCATCAAAAGGACTGGGAGGAACAACTTCTCCCAAAGAAGAGAAGATGGAGCAGGCTTTGATAAGTCAAAGGTGGAGTGCTACAAGTGTCATATGAAGGGACACTTTGCCAGGGAATGCAGAAGTGGAATGTCTCAAAACAACCACCAACAAGCTCAGACTGGAAGCTTCAACCAGAACAGAAACTCTGCTCAAGCTCTTGTTTATCAACAAGGAATGGGGTTTGACTGGAGTGATCAAGCAGAAGAGGCCATTCAAAATCAAGCTCTCATGGCAGAGGTATCTGATCTCCCAACTGAGGTACTTTCTAATCTATGTTCTCAAACTTGCATAGACACTGTTAAAAGGTACAGGGATCACAACCAGAGTATGAGTGATGACCTTAAGAGGTTAGAAAAAGATATAAAAGACTATGTGAAAATTGTTGAGAGGTTTGAGGAACAAATTAAAGGTTTCCAAGCCAATGAACTTCAACACACATATGATACAAATTACTGGAAGTGGGAGAAAAATGATCTAGAACTCCAACTGACAAAGTCTACAGAGGAGAATGAAAAGTTGAGAGGAGAGCTAGCCAAGGTTAAGCTAGATGTGGAAAAAATTTCATATGCTTCTAAAGCCATGGATTCAATTCTAAAGGTCCAAATCCATGATAAGCTTAAACCAGGAATTGGGTACAATACCACACCACCACCATACAACAACAACTACATCCCTCCTAAATCAGACTTGCTAGAGACCAAGGATAGGAAGGACTTGCATGAGGGAGCCACTAAGATAGATCCCTTAGATGAAGTAGTTTTTAAGGACGAGACTGAGAAAGAAGCTGGTAAGAGTAAGGATAATACTGTGAGTGGTGAGATTCCCTTAGAAAATAACATTCTTACCAATGAGGGTGGTGGAAGGGATTGGGTTAAATCTGATGACGTAGAGAAGACTGAGGGAAAGTCTAAAAAGGTCCATTACAAGCAGACTACAGTTGTGAATCATGTTCTTTGCAAACAGTGTGCAGGTAAAAAGTCTGAGCTCCTAAAACATGATAAAAGGAGAGGAAATCAAAGAAATTGTAATAATCAGTGGGCTCAGAAACAAGGAGTTGATCTGAGTAGAATCATCAGACCAAAACCTTGTTTCATATGTGGCACAATGAATCATCTTTCCAAGCACTGTTATATTAATCCTATCAACCAAAGGATAAGTTTTCAAAGATCTGATACCACTTGTCAGGATCTGATTCTTAACAAGAATAATGAAACTCAGAAACAATATTAAAGAAGTTGCGGAAAAACACTTTAATATTCAAATATCAATGTAACAGTAAAGTAGAAATCACAACTTGTAAACTTTATTGAATGATTAAAGTTACAAACTTTCACACAAAACCTCAATCTTGATGAACAGGCTCACCAAGACGAATTCTACTTCTCTAGAACTAGGGTTGTAAACCTTGAGGTTAATTCTCTCTTCAAAACAAAAACTCAGAATACTCGTCTTACAAACTATTCTGAATAATTCTATACATATACTGAAAATAAAAGATAATTACAAAACATAAAAGATCTTCAGTATATTCTTCCATAATTATCTTCAACCTTCCATGATTATCTTCAAACCTTGATCTGCGCGGCTTATCAAGATTATCACATAAGCAGTATTAAGTCATAGCAGCATTAACACTCTGAGCAGTATTAATCTTCACCAGCAGTAGTAACTCTGCTTAGCAGTATTAATTTCTACAAGCAGTATTAATTTGTCTCAGCAGTAGTAACTTGTCTCAGCAGTAGTAACCATGTTGTACTGGCAGCAGTAATCATACTTAAACAAATCTTCAGTTCCCAACACGTAGAGAAAGTATAGGTACGCGCAGATAAAGCCTACATATGGGATCTTGGGATCCCTCTCCATCTTCTCTATCTTTGACTTAAGATCATCAAAGATAGCGCCAGCGTAGTCGAAGTGTTTGCCAATAATGACTGAGTAGCCCATCTGGAGCTGAACTTTGCTCTCCTGATCCAAGGAGCCAATCTTCCCACTCATACTCTGAATAATGTGAGAGAAGATGTAGTTGAGTTAGGAAGGCATGTTGGCCTTTTGGATCTTGGTCAGGCGTTTGTTGGGGATGGTGGAGCGAGGCTTGTTATCCCAACAGTATTCCATATCATCCAAGAATTGGATGAGCTCAGCATCAGTGGGGAGTGCATGAAATCCAGCTTTGGTCTTCTCAGGGAATCAAAGTGCCTTCCTGAGACCAAAAGCAGTGAGGAGACCTGAACCCAGTTCAGTTGTGAAAGACATGGCAGGGACCACTTCACCCTTTTTGTTAGTGATAGTGGTCTCATCAGCGGTGAACCAAAACTGTTGTAGAAGAGTCTTGGAAGGTTTTGGGTCCACAGTGAGAGCGAAGGCCAAGCAAGACTACTTTAGAAATGCAGTTGCATCCACCAAGTGTGGATATTTCTCAGCATCGAAGTCCAATCTGGCGAGTGGTTGTTCTTAGGGACCTCGGATTCAGAGATGTTGAACTTGATGTTTTTGGAAGCAATGAGTGTTGCTTGGGCCATTTCTGAATATAGAAAGAAATAGATTGGAGAGAAAGGTTTAGAGTCCAAAAATAATTAAATTTTTACCAGTTTCTGTATTTAAAAAGAAACATAGAAAAAACAAAGTTATTTTTAGAGTAAAACAGTGTTTTTTGTGAAGAAGAAAGAACATGTAGAAAACCAAAAGTTTTAGAGAAGATAAAATCAAAAGAAAAGATTTTATTGTTTGAGAAAATAGTTTAAAATCCATGATAATGAAACATGTAGGATTTTAAGAAGAAGTTAAGAATGAGATAAACAAAAACTTGTTGATCTTGAAGACATGAAGTTTCGAAGACTAGAATGGATTTGTTTGCTTGAATGCCTTGGGAGAGTTTTCTTGCTTTGAAAGTTTAAAGAAAGCGTGAAAATATAAGAATGAAAAATGCATTCTTTTTATATGAGGAGAGAGACAGAGAGAGAATGTGTGAGGCGGGAAAACAAATGTTCATCATGACATGGACACATCCTACGAAGTTGATTGGATAGAAGGGCAACGGACGAACGTGTCAGAGAAAAAGGCATGTCGTGGATTGACGGTTCAAATAACGTCATACGAGAGAGAAAAAATGTTTCATTTGTCCTTTTTGAAATTATCCCTGAAGAAAAGTCAGAGATAGGTTATCTTTTTGAAAGAATCGCTGATAAAAAATTCAGAGATCGGTTTTCATTTCAAAGGATCACTGATGAGAAATATCAGTGATAAATTTTGTTTATCAAAAAGCTTTTAATCTTTTGAAGAAAGATTAGTGATTAAAGTTTTGATTTTGAAAAATGTCTTACTGAATGAATATTCAGTGATTGAGATTGATGGAACATACTTGAGAGTCAGAGATATTTGTTCAGAGAGTAAGTGATGAAGGGGAACTTAGTATTCTAGACATAATGCATGAAAGATGAAGAGTCACTCTTCAAAATTCAGCATTTCAATCTCACTAATAAGAAAGTTGAATCTTGTCTCATCAAGAGGTTTGGTGAATAAATCAGTGAGCTAATAGTCAGTGGGGATAAAGTGAAGTTCAATATCACCATTCATCACATGATCTCTGATAAAATGATATCTGATCTCTATGTGTTTTGTCTTTGAATGTAGTACTGGATTATTGGCTTTAGCAATAGCTCTATAGTGTTGTCGCAATAGATTAGAATCTTTGATATTTGAAGGTCATAGTCTAATAGTTGATTTCTCATCCATAAGACTTGAGCACAACAACTTCCAGCGGCTACGTATTCAGCTTCAGCTGTGGCAGTGGACACCGAATTTTGCTTTTTACTCGTCCAGCTTACCAGGTCTCCTCCCATAACTTGACATCCACCAGTGGTGCTTTTTATATCAAGTTTACAACCTACAAAATCACTATCTGAATATCCTATTAGATCGAACCCTGAGTCTTTGGGATACCAAAGACCGAGGTTAGGAGTTCCTTTCAGATATCTGAAGATTCGCTTGACATTGATCAAATGGGATTCCTTGGGTTCAGATTGATAGCGTGCACACAGACATATAGAGTACATGATGTCAGGTCGGCTTGTTGTGAGATACAGCAGGGAACCTATCATTCCTCTATAGGCAGTGACATTAACAGGCTTTCCAGCTGGATCCTTGTTTAATGTCAGACGAGGTGCCATAGGAGTTTTCATCGCTGAAGTTTGAGTTAGATCAAACTTTTTCAGCATATCTTTAACATATTTACCTTGGTTGATAAAAGTACCCTTTTCAGTTTGTTTAATCTGAAGACCAAGAAAGTACGTTAGCTCACCCATCATACTCATTTTGTATTCTTTCTTCATTCTTTCAGCGAAACGAGTACACAGAGATGGGTTAGTAGAACCAAATATTATGTCATCAACATATATTTGTATAAGAATAATATGACCTTTTATCTTTCTGAAAAACAAGGTATTATCAATTTTACCACGTTCAAAATTTTCAGAGATAAGAAAGGATGAGAGAGTGTCATACCAAGTACGAGGGGCTTGTTTTAGACCATAGAGAGCCTTATCCAATATATACACATAATTTGGATGCTTAGGGTCAGAGAACCCTGGGGGTTGTTCTACATAGACTTCTTCATTCAGCTTTCCATTTAGGAACGCTGATTTTACATCCATTTGATATACAATGAAGTCTTTGTAAGCTGCATAAGCTAAGAAGAGTCGAATTGCTTCGAGCCTAGCCACAGGGGTAAAGGTTTCATCATAGTCTATGCCTTCCTCTTGTCTGTATCCCTGAGCAACAAGCCTAGCCTTGTTGCGGGTTACAGTTCCTTGTTCATCTAACTTGTTTCTAAACACCCATTTGGTGCCTATAACAGTTTTATCAGATGGTCTAGGAACGAGATTCCAAAATTTGTTACGAGTAAACTCAGTCAGCTCTTCTTGCATAGCGTTGACCCAGTTTGGATCTCTGAGGGCATCATCAGTCTTCTTTGGCTCTATTAAAGAAATAAAGTTGACAAAGAGACAGATATTACCTGAACTTCGTCGAGTCTGAATACCTGAGTTGGGATCACCAAGAATTTGATCTATGGGGTGATCTCTGGTCCATCGCTGAGCAGGAGCATGATCGCTCACTTCAGGAGTTGGATCAACAATAGGATTCACTGATGAAGAATCCTGAGGTTCATCAGCTATTAATTGTTGAGTGTCAGACAGACCATTGTTATCAGAGAGATTTTCAGATGAAGACGGATCTAATGGAGGGAGTGTATTTAGAGGCTCAGCTGAAACCCATGAGGTGGATTCCTCGTTAGGAGGTATGATGTTTGGATCATCATCAGCAGCTGGAGAATCTGTGTGCTAATGGTTTGAGAAGAAAGGTTTCGTTTCTCTGTAATGAGAAAACATTCAAGCATTTAGCTCTTCATTGCCAGTGATTGGTTTAGAGTTCGCTGAGCGAGTTTCATCAAAGATGACATGAATTGTTTCTTCTACAGTTTGTCTTCTTTTGTTGAAAACTCTGTAGGCTTTGGAGATAGAGGAATATCCAAGAAATATTCTGTCATCAGCTTTTGGATCGAACTTTCCAAGTAGATCTTTGTTATTTAGAATGAAGCATTGACAACCAAAGATATGAAGAAAACTGATAGAGGGTTTTCTTCCATGAAATAGTTCATAAGTTGTCTTTCCAAATCGCTTTACTATCAGCGATCTGTTTTGAGTAAAGCATGCAGTGTTCACAGCTTCAGCCCAAAATTGAGTAGGGAGGTGAGAATCGTTGAGCATTGATCTAGCAGCTTCAATGATAGTTTTGTTTCTTCTTTCAGCGACTCCATTCTGCTGAGGCGTTCTTACTGAGGAGAAGTTGTGAGAAATTCCCTTGTTCTCAAAGAAATTGTTCAGAGAACTGTTTTTGAATTCAGTTCCATGATCATTTCTTATTGAACGAACAGTAAGATTATTCAGCACTTCCATCTTTTTAACAAAAGATATTAGTTCTTCTGGAGTATCACTCTTGCAGCGAAGAAATATAACCCAGGTGTAGCGAGAGTATTCATCTACAATGACAAGTGTATATTTCTTTCCATCTATGGATTGGATATTGACAGGGCCAAACAGATACATATGCAAGAGTTGAAGAGGACTTGTCACTGAGGAAACTTGTTTAGATTTGAAACTAGCTTTTGTCTGTTTTCCTTTTTCACATGTTGAACATTGAGATTCCTTAGCATATGAGTGCTGAGGAAGACCAGAAACCAGTTCCTTAGATGAGAGAGAATTCAGGGTTTTGAAGTTTATATGAGAAAGCCTTTTATGCCATAGCCAGTTGACATCAGAAGAGGCTTTAGAAAGAAAACATACGTTCAGTGGTAGTAGAGTCCATATCTATTACATAGAAATTTTCCTTACAATAACCACTGAGAGCAAATTTTCCATTCTCATTTACCACTGAACATGATTTCTTGGTAAAGCGTACTTTATATTCTTTGTCACATAGTAGACTGATGCTTAGAAGATTGTGCATCATTCCGTCTACGTAAGCGACTCTTCTGAAGGTAGTTGTCCCATTACTGAGGATACCAAACCCTCGGGTATATCCTTTTTCATTTCCACCAAAGGTCACTGAGGGACCTTTCTCTTCCTTGTATTTAGTGAGCAGGTCTTTTTGTCCTGTCATGTGACGAGAGCATCCACTATCAAGATACCAGATGCCCTTTGATCCCTGCAAACATAAGGAAGATTAAGCTTTGTTTGGTACCCACTTTTCAATGGGTCCTTTAGGGTTAGTGGAGATGGAAGGTTCAACAATCTTCACATCAGATGAAGATTCAGCTTCAGTGGTAACCTTCACTTTGGTTAATTTCTTAACCTTAGTGGTATTCTTCACCTTGGTCGATTTCTCAGCTTTGGTGACCTTCTCAGCCTTGGAGGCATTCATCTTCACTTTAGTTGTTTTATCAGTTTTAGTGGCATTTGGACATTTACTAGCAATATGGTCAGTAAACCCACAATGATAACATTTTCGATATTTGAAGGTGGTTTTAGGACCATGAGTAGTATGATTTGAGAATTTGAGATGAGCGGGGCCAGCTCCAAGAATGCCTTTAGCGTGAGATCTGGGAGGAACTTTCATTTCTTCAGATCTCTTAGGCTTAATTTCAATCTTCAGCTTTGGAGGACAAATATCAAAGATTTCTGTCACAAAGCTAGAAGATCGATTTACTGAAAGTTTAGAAGGAACTTTCAGCTTTGCTTTCCTGGTAGCCTTCTGAGGATAGAAAATGGAATTTCCTTTATCTGCAGGCTTAGAGTCTTTAGATATTTCCTCAGGGATGGGATTAGAAGAAGATGAAGAAGAGCACTGAGCATAAGAAGTGTCAGGGATAGAAGAGACAAACATTCCAACCTTAAGCATGAAGTTGTCTTCTTTAGGCTCATCATGTGGTTTCCAAAAATCAAGACCAGTTTTATCACTGGCAGGGATCTGAGCACTTATAATCTCAGTGATCTTTGTTGAGGATTTGCACCATCCATCAACAGTAGCCTTTTCTGCTTTTAAAGCAGCGATGGCTTGTTCGCGTTCTATGTTGATGATTTCATTAACAATGACTTGATCTTTCAAACTTTCCTCTAAAAGAGTCAGTTCTCTAATCTTTTCATGACATTTCTCTAGTTGTTCAGTTAAATCAATGTTTTTGTTCTCAGCTAGAGTTTTGCCGTTTAGAGCATTATATAGATCAATCGTCAGCACATCAACAACGCGGCTTCTCTCTGCTTCAGATAGAGAGGGATTAGTAGAGATAGATACCTGAGATAATATATAGCTAATGGAAGTTTCTGTAGATTCTTCCACTTCTTCTTTAATCTCGGACATGAGACAGATATTAGCGACTTCTTCTTCATCAGAACTTGATTATTCTGATTCAACCCAGTCATGTTCTTCAACGATGAGACCTTTACCTTTTCGCTTAAAGTTTTTCAACTTTTGATATTTTTCTTTCAGTTTAAGGTATTTGTCATTGTTGAATCTTCTGGAGGTAGAAGGTTTGAAGACTTTCTTTTACCTGCACTCACTTGCAAAGTGTCCAATATTTTCGCAGTTAAAGCAAGTAGCAGTAGCCTTATCAACAGGGGTTGATTTTGGCTTGTCAGTGAGAGAGAGAGGCTTATTTCTTCTGAAATTGCTCTTTCTTGCAAATCTCTTAAAAGAGTTTGTTACGAGTGCTAAGGACTCATCAAACTCTGAAAGATCAGTGTCTGATAGTTCTTCAGATTCAGAATCTAACTCAGTGAGAGTAGATCGCTGAGATGGAATTATCTCTGAAGAAACTAAAGCAACAGGAGTGTTTTTGGAGTCTTTAGAATCTTTTACAAGATTCTTCTTTAGGAGATTTGATTGCTCATAGTTGAGCAATATTCCATACAAGGTGTTGAGAGAAAGAGAAATTAAGTCTTTTGTCAGCTTGAGACATATTGAATAACTGTCCCAACATTCAGGAAGAAATTCTAAGAATTTAGTTAAGACCTCAGAATTAGAATAGGTCCTACACACTGTTCTTAGATCAATGATTAAGTAGTTAAACCTCTGGTGAACGTCAGAGAGAGATTCATTCTTACCAGCGATAAAACTTTCATACTGTCTTACCAAGTTAATCTTTCGAGTTTCTTGGATTTCAGTGGTGCCTTCATATTGAACATAGATTGTTTCCCACATTTCTTTAGACGTTTTAAGATGCATGATGGAATGGAAAGCTTCATCAGGCAGATTCATAGAGATAATGGTTTTAGCCTTTGCATCTAGTCCAACTTTCTTTTTGTCTTCATCACTCCACTATCTTATCTCCTTAAGAGCATAGCGCTTAGGGACAGTAGGAGTGGTGGCAGTAGCGGGAACAACGCTTATGATAGTGAAAGGTTCATAAGGTCCATGTGCTACGTAATCAAGTATAGTAGGGTCTACACCTTCTAGAAATAGCATCATTCGATTCTTCCAAAGAGAAAAGTTATCTCTGCTAAATCGAGGAGGTTTAGAGAGTGAACCATTATGATAGTAGTTTGTGTTTGTGTTAAGTGTCAATTAGAATAGCAAGGAAGAGAATAAAGCAAGATCTTGTTTATTAGATTAAACAGTCCGCTCTGATACCACTTGTTGGTCCTGAAGGTGCTTAACAAGTTTGTAGAAGGGGGGGTTGAATACAAACACAAGTTTTTACAGTTGAATAAATTGTTTATTGATAAATCAAACACAATTTACAAGTCTGTTGCGGAATAAGATTAAGTAGAACTCAATCTAAACAAACTTAAGAAACACTAAGATGGTTGCACAAGAATATAGAGAATGGCAGATTTGAGAGTATAGAAAACAAGGGTTTCTATATTTTAGTAAGATGAAGGCTTAGGGCTTCTTTCAGATGGAGAGTTGATCTTTCTATTTATACTCTATGCATTAAATGCATGGCAGAGCAATTTACACGTGTCCTTCATTGATTGGCTGAGAGGGTCTGACTTTGGGAGACATGCTTTCGACCGTATCATGAACAGTGTAGTGGACAGAGTTGTTTTACAAATTGTGGCAGAGGTATGTCCGTTCTGACACATCGTACTGGGTGTGCAAGGGAAAGACAAAAGAGACTTTAGGCATAAGCTAAGTGATCATCGATCGCTGAATATCTCTTCCTTCAGAGAGATACAAAGAAGTTCAGCTATCGCTGAAGCTTTTCCTCAGGTTTATTCGCGAAGAGGTCAAAATCATTCAACCACAATCAAAGAAGAATCGGTCCTAGGCGGGACGTGCCATGGTGCTCAAGGTGCCGAAAAAAGCACACCGGCCCTTGCAATTCGGGGTCTGAACCGTGTTTTAAGTGTGGCAAGTCCGGCCACAATTTCCGTGATTATCCGATCAAAGGACAAATTTGTTTCGGTTGCAAGGAGTCGGGTCATATCAGAAGTGAATGCCCGAAGGCAAAGGCGAGCTTTAACGGAGGAAAGAAGGTGGATACTCCGAAAGCGACGGGAAGAGCATTTCAGATGACCACCGAGGAGGCGAAGGCTTCGATGGATGTAGTTTCGGGTACGTTTCTCCTAAACTCCGTACCTACATGTGTATTATTTGACTCGGGAGCTAGCTTTTCGTTTGTGTCAAGTTCGTTTTGCCCAAAACTAACCTACTACTAGCGGATGGTGATCAAGTAGTGGTTCGGGATGTTTTGAGAAATTGCAAGCTCGAAATCGAAGGAAGAGAATTTCCGGTTGACCTGATGCCAATGGTCATCGGAGGATTTGATGTTGTTATCAGTATGGACTGGTTGTCGAATAACCACGCCGAAATCCTATGTGCGAAGAAGTTAATCCGAATCCTGATTTCGGATGGTGAGCCGGTGACCGTGTACGGAGAGAGAAGGAAGGGCGAAGTTGCAATCATTAGCATGGTAAAGGCACGAAAGTGCTTATCAAAAGGATTATCATCCTTTTTGGCATATGTTATAGATGCCAAACTCGAGAAAATGAGCTAAAAGATGTCGAGGTGGTGAAGGAGTTCCCCGATGTATTCCCGGACGACTTGCCTGGTTTACCACCCGACCGTCAGGTAGAGTTCAAGATTGATCTAACACCGGGAGCGGCTCTGATAGCCAGAGCTCCATACTGCTTGGATCCGTCAAAGATAAAGGAAATGATGGGTCAGTTGCAAGACCTTTTGGAGAAGGGGTTCCTGAGACCGAGTTCCTCACCTTGGGGAGTGTCGGTCTTATTTGTGAAGAAGAAAGATGGCACCATGCGGATGTGCATCGATTATAGGGAATTGAATAAGGTGACCGAGAAGAATAAATATCCACTCCCTATAATCGATGACTTATTCGACCAACTTCAAGGAGCGGGTTGTTTTTCTAAGATTGATCTACATTCGGGCTATCATCAAGTGAAAGTCAAAGAGGATGACATTTCGAAGACTGCTTTTAGGACACGCTATGGTCACTATGAGTTCTTAGTGATGCCCTTTGGCTTGACGAACACCCCAGCGGTGTTTATGGACTTAATGAACCGCGTATGCCGACCCTTTCTAGACAAGTCGGCCATTGTGTTCATTGATGACATTCTCATATACTCAAAGGACGAAGCCGATCACGCGCATCACCTCCGGGATGTTTTGGAGGTCTTGAGGAAGGAGAAACTTTATGCAAAGTTTTCCAAGTGCGAGTTTTGGTTGAAGGAAGTGCAGTTCTTGGGGCACGTAGTCACGAAAGACGGAGTGAAGGTGGATCTGGCAGAGATAGAAGCTATGATGAATTGGGAACCTCCCAAAAGCCCATCTGAGATTCGAAGCTTTCTTGGCTTGGCGGGTTATTACCGAAGGTTCATACAAGACTTCTCCAAAGTTGCTTCTTCATTGACGATGTTGACCAAGAAGAATGTAAAGTTTGTGTGGACCGAAGCGCAAGAGAAAGCATTTAGGACTTTGCAAAGGAAGTTATGTGAGGCTCCGATCTTATCCTTGTCGGCCGGAGGGATCGGAGGATTTTGTGGTCTATAGCGATGCATCCAAGTTGGGACTCGGATGCGTGCTCATGCAAAGAGGGAAAGTAATCGCCTATGTGTCCAGACAATTGAAAGTGCACGAGAAGAACTACCCCACTCACAACTTGGAGTTAGCGGCGGTAGTGTTCGCGTTAAAGTTGTGGCGACATTACCTCTACGGCACGAAATGTACCTTGTACACGGATCACAAGAGCTTAAAGTATGTCTTTGATCAGAAAAAACTTAACATGAGACAGAGAAGATGGTTGGAGCTACTCAAGGACTACGACTGTGAACTACTCTACCACCCAGGTAAGGCGAATGTGGTAGCCGATGCTTTGAGACGGAAGGAGTATAGTGGGAGACTTCAAGCCAAGCTTACAAGGATTGAATTAGTGTCAAGTCTTATGGAAAGGATTAAAACTTCGAAAATCGAAGCCTTGAAGGAAGAGAATCTCAAAGACGAAGTGATGACCAAGCAAAGGTTACTTTTGACCGAAGATAGTAGATGATAAAATGCTTCAATGGGCGAGTTTGGGTGCCAAAGTTTGGTGGAAGCCGAGATCTACTCCTAGAGGACGCGCACAAGTCCAAATATTCTATCCACCTAGGAAGCACCAAGATGTACCGAGATTTGAAACTGCATTACTGGTGGCCAGTTATGAAATTGGATGTGGCTCATTATGTAGAGCGGTGCGTGACATGTTTGCAAGTGAAGGTTGAGCATCAACGACCTTATGGGAGCCTTTAGTCGCTTGAAATAACCGAATGGAAATGGGACAAGATTACCATGGACTTCGTGACCAAGCTACCGAAGACTTTGAGGGGGAACGACACCATCTGGGTGATTGTTGACCGATTGACTAAGAGTGCTCATTTTCTAGCGATGTGGGAAACTTTGCCAATGGATAGGTTGGCAAAGCTTTATATAGATGAAGTAGTCTCTAGACATGGTATACCCTTGTCAATAATCTCCAATCGTGATAGCCGGTTTACGTCAAGATTTTGGGGAGCCTTACATCAAGAATTAGGCACGCGGGTGAATTTGAGCACGGCATACCACCCACAGACGGACGGACAAAGCTTAGGTCTTGTGTGATCGATTTTGGCGGCAGTTGGGATACTCACCTACCTTTGGTAGAGTTTGCGTACAACAATAGTTATCACTTCAGCCTCGGGATGGTGCTATTTGAAGCTTTGTACGGGCGGAAGTGTAGGACCCCCATGTGTTGGCTAGAGGTGGGAGAAAAGCAATTTGCCAATCCAGAAATTGTGCAAGAGACGACCGACAAAGTCAAATCAATCCGAGAACGGTTGAAAGCGGCGCAAGATCGTCATAAAAGTTATGCCGACAAGAAAAGGAGACCGGTAGAATTCCAAGTGGGAGATTGTGTGATGTTAAAGGTGTCTCCTTGGAAAGGTTTGATCCAGTTTGGAAAGCGTGGGAAGCTAAGTACCCATTTCCTTGGACCGTTTGCTATCCTTGAGCGTATTGGACTCCAAGTTTACAAGTTAGATTTACCACCAGAGATGGACAGAATCCACCCTACGTTCCATGTGTGCTATCTACGAAAGTGCTTAGCGGAAGAGGAAAGTGTTATACCTTTGTCCGAGATTCGAGTGGACGATAATCGTTGTGTTGAAAAGCCCGAAGCCATTCTGGAAAGAGTGATCAAGAAGCTCCGACATAAAGAGGTGGCAATGGTAAAGGTTTAATGGAAGCACCACCGTGGCACCAATGTGACATGGGAGGCGGAAGAAGACATGAGGCGTAGATACCCTCATTTATTTAGTTAGTTGGATTTCGGGGACGAAATCATTTCCAAGATGGGGAGGATTGTAACACTCCGAAATCTAGGAACCTAGTTAATAATCTTTTGCGTTGAGGCTTACCGTACTTTTGGGATTCAATATTTAAGTAATGAATTGTAATTGATTATCGTAGGCTGAAATGTCAATTTTTGGAAGCTGGTGGCAGTGCTCGCGACAGTGCCCGCGATAGTGATAGGGTGTCACTATCGCGAAGGCATAATCGTCGAGGGTCTTGGACTCTTGGTACATTTCACGCGATAGTGCCAGGCGATAGTGCCTTGGTCACTATCGCGATGTCATTCTCGTGCTGTTTGTACCGCAGGGTGTTGGGACCGCGTGATTGTGCCTCGCGACAGTGACAATGTCACTGTCGCCGTGTCACTATCGCCGCCAGTGTATTTGGGTATAAAAAGTTAAGTCGCAAATTTTAGGTCATTTATCTGATTTGGGGGACTTCCAAGCTGATTTCTCTCCTGATTCTTGGGTAAGTTCATCCTCCTAACTTCCCTCCATCATTAATACTTCCATCTACCACCATCTTTGATCATTTATGAATCCATTCTAGGTATTGTGGGGCTTAAGTGGAAGTGTTCAAGTTTAGCTAATCTCAAGACTTCACCTTCTTCATTCTAGGGTTTGGTTTTCTTTTGGAAAACTGCCAAGGTGAGTTCTTACAGTTTTATAAAACTTTATACATGTCAAAATGTGGATTTTAAAATACCTAAACATCTCCTTTTTCATATACTTGATTTGTGGAAACTTTGTATCAAATCTAACTTTTGGAGATTTTAGGGTTTATGTTAATATCATGGAATGGAGGTGAATAACCTTGATAATGTTTCTATTAGCATATTTATACTTGGGAAATGTATTTAAATGGATGACTTGATCATGTAAAATTATGAAGTTGGCAAAGATGAACTTATGGTTAATTGCTGATAAGTTTGTAACTTGGGTTTTAGCATGTTTTGGAATTGAGGCATGTAAAGGTTATTTATGTGTCAACTATTGACCTTTTGGTAAACAATGTAGAATGCCTTTGTGAAAACCACCTATTATATCATCTTATGCATATTATCAAATGTCGGATCACGCGTTTGGCCTTACGGGCATTAAGTGGATTAATTGCTTGCATTGGGAGTCATGACCCCATATTTATTGTAACTTTTGATCCGACGTTGGGACGATTAGTTTTCCATGTCGAGGCACGTTTAGGCATCGGATTGGGTTATAAGTCCTACGTGCTAAGTATTAAGATATTGGATGAGGATCTCAACGTAAGGACCCTTAGGGGTTGAAGTTGACTTTCCGTGGGTGTAAGTTTAAAGCCACTGAGCCTGATATCCCTTGCATGTACTTTATTTGTGTATTGGCTTTACTGACTTGTCAAGTGGCTTACTTTTGTGTTCCGTCACTTGTGTTAGTAAGCGGGTCTCCCTCGTTAACCCAAGAGGTATTTACTATATTAAAGAACCTTATCATTATTGTTACAAATTCAATTCTCTTATTTACACTTACATTCACTTAATCTAACTGCAATGTTTGATCTCACTAGGCTTTAGCCTAACACTTTTTCTTAAAATGACATGTATAACAGGCCAGGCTATCGGTGGGATTCGTCGGGATTTAGTAGACGGCCTTGGGGTCAAGAGCGGTCTTTTTGAGAGATGTAATGACCGGTGAATTTTGATAGTGGACATATTTTTGGAAGAATAGCAACACCCGACATTAATCTTTCTTGTTTAAGTTAGATTATTAGGTTGTTAAGTATTATTCTTCATTTGATTCATTGTAAATGCTACAACTTTATTCCCCATTTCTCGAGATGATACTTTGGGATTGTTATGACAGGTTTTGTATACCCAGGTTTACCCAGTTTATAGCCGTCGTATTGCGTAATTTTTGAATTTTTATTTCTATAAAATTTAGGGTGTTACAGATTTTTACTCTAAGGTGGCCATCTATGATAGCACGGAGATAATAGTAAGACAGAAACCAATATCTTACTCAACCGCTAGAATCGACCAACTACTAAACATAGACCCCCCCCCTGTTGTGTCTGAATTTGATAAGTTCATGGCTGAAGTGAGTAGGGATGAGCTTAAAAGAGTCTTGAATAGGGTAGCTTTAGACGGAACCTCATGGACTGTGAAAGGAAGAACTAGGACCCTTAAGACCAACAACTTGAAACCAGAGGCCAATATTTGGTTTTACTTTGTTAGACACACCCTGCACCCTACAACACATGACATTGATTTATGCATGGAAAGAGTGTTGCTTCTGTACTACATTTTGGAGGGACATCCTCTGAATGTAGGTAAACTCATAAGTCATAACATTAAGAGTAGCCTAGATAGAACCAACGCCAGATTGCCATACCCCTCCATCATACACAGCCTCATGGAAGAGGATGGAGCTATTAAGCTCACCACTGACACATTCCCAAAAGAAAGGAGGGCTATGGATATGAAGAACCTGAGAAGGTTATTCAAAAACAATCACCCATCTCTGAATAGACATGCCAACGCAGAGGAAGGTTTAGGTAATAATGCACTTATATAGAGCACATGGAGGAACAGACCAGAATCATCAGGAGAAGTTTTCAGAGGAAGATGGAGAGATTGGAAAGACAGCTGAAGGAAGTGACTGAAAATGTCAAGCTGATAAAGGAGGAGAGAGATATGGTGGAGCTATGAGAGAAGGAAAGACGAAGCTTGGAGAAGGAAGGCTCTGAAGGAATATCCTAGAGCTCTGTACGACATCCCACCTTTCCCAGAGCCTCTGATGCAGTTCAAGAAGTTCAATCTCCTACTCATCCTGAGTAGGACAGGTTCTCTCGTTTCCCTTTTATCTTGTTTATTTTATGTTTTTAGTTTAATGTTTAGATTAGGTGTCTTGTGTCTTGTTGTTTTGCATTTTTAAGTAGATTGGGAACTGATTTTTAGAGATTGTTTTCACCACTGCCATTTGCATTCATCCATCACTCATGCACATCACAGTTTCATATCTTGTACCTCTGAGAATATAGCCATAATAATCTCTGATGTATTGCACTTAAGTTATGGATTGCCATCACAACTTCACCAACAGTTTGCTAGTTTACTGACTTGAATCATCAATAGTCCTTTCTTTGTTCTAGCCTATACACATAGCCTTTTTGATCCAATAAGGGCATTGTATCCTTCAAGTTTGGGGGGGTACAATCTGTTCTAAAGTTGCCAAACCTCACCTTATTGTAAATCACAAACACACAAAAGCTACTCAAAGTATCTAAATTCTCATTAATGCTCAAAGTATGCATGCAAAGCTCCTAAAAAATGAAAAATCAAATGGGCATAGCCCCATTTACTTTGCATGAGAATGTGCCAAAAGCACCAAGAGTCAAAAGAGACCAAAAGTGTCCAAAATTTTGCCTCAATAATGAGATGAATGGCAGTAAAATTATGCCATTGAGTGAAAAAAATACTTTTGGAGAGTCTAATGTTTATCATACGTTCCAAAATGGTCCTTTTTGGAACGTATGATAAACTTTTCGAGAGTATATAGGAAAATAGCAAAACTATCATATAGTACTTTTTTAAAGATTGTGGTAAAAGGCAAAGCATTGCAAAAACAAGAAAAAGCCAAAATGCACTTCAAATCCCTAACCTACATACTGTGATGATTATTGTTAGTGACAAGGCAAACCTAGGTAGTTGGTGATGGTGCTTCTCTAATTTAGGTAAATGAACTGATTTTATGAAGGGCTATGAATTTCAGTTTGTTTTCTAGATATGGAAAATTCTCTCAAAACTTCAAAATGGTGATAAATTTGCTCATGGTGAAACAGACTCAAAAAAAAATTTCAACTTTATTTTCTTCTTTCTTTGAGTCTTTTAGTGTGTCATTTTAGTTGTTTGGGGACAAACAACGATTTAAGTTTGGGGGTGTGATAGGTGTTAATTTATTAACCCTAAAACATCACTTTTTGTGGCATTTAGGAGTATTTTATTTGCCCAAATTAGGAATTGAGTCTTTATTTATTCTATTTTACACCCTTTTAGGATATTCTTAGGTTTTGTTTATTTATTAACGATTTGCTGAATTGTAGTCTAGTTTCTTATGTTTACTTTTATCTTTTTATTTACAGAATTTTCGAGACTCCGGAGAAGCCATGAAGATTAGAAATTGGACTTAAAAGTGGGCTTGCTCTTGGATTTTGGATAATAGCATTTGGGCTTGAAGACTTGGATTGCTTCTTGACCTTTTGGGCCGTTTGCTTAGGCTCTTTCTCATGGCCTAATTTTTGGAGAAGAAATGGGGCTTGGCCCATGAGCATGATACTTGGAAATCAACCTACCTTGGAGACAAAGTGTTATTTTGTTATAAATAGATAGTTTGTGTTAAGTTTTAGTTTGTCTTTGGATCATCTTTTGAATTAAGTAAACTTATATCTTAGGCGCTTTTAATCATCTTGTGAACAAGCATTCTTAGTCATTTTCGAATTGTGGTATACATTAGCATTCTCTCAAGTTTGTTATTGGTGAATTTCTCTTGCAAGTTTTGAAGTAATACAAGTAGTTTGCTATATAAATCCATCCTTTGTTTCAAGTGTTAGTATTTCATTCTCAATTGTTTCTTGGTTACTATAAATCGTTTTCAAAGTTCCAAAAACTTCATCTTGAGACAGTGGCCTGCTTGTGATCTCCCAACGTTGATTTCTAAATTGATCGATTACTCGTATTTTGATAACGTTTGTTTACGTAAGAATTGTTACTTGGTTCTTTTCTGCTTTCTCAATTATTCTAGTCTTTAAAATCGTATTTCACTTGAGATTTATTTCTTTTGCAACACGTGGCTATTGACAATTTGTTGAACGATAACCGAGTATTTTCTAAGTATTCATAGTTCGTTTGCTTTAATTCTTTTGGTTGCTTTTGATTTTACTTTTAGAACTAAGTAGGCATAGTTGGTGTTCTTTTGGATTAATTTCCTTCTGTGCCAAACGGTGATTTTTTTAAGTAGTAAAATTACTGTTTCCACGTTTTTGCAAGTGTTCTAGTTTTCAAACGAAACTTTCCGCTCAAGTTACCAAATTTGGCAGCACTCACAGCACATTTACTTTATGCAATTTACTGCTTTATTTACTTTTCCAGTATTTTAATTTCCAGCATTTTATATTTCTTGCAATTTACTTTTCAGTTATTTACATTTTCTGCAATTTAATTTTCTGTGTACACTTCAATTAATTACTTGCACGACAAGTTTTCTTTTTAAACTTCAGTACTTGCACCTTGTTTTCATAATTTTCAATTTCAATATTTGCTTTTCAGTATTTATTTCTTTTGTGAGAAAACCCAAGCAATGATAGGCTAAAACCTTAGCTTGGGGTGCAAGGCAGAATTAGGACTGAGACCGATGAAAAAGTAAAAAGGTGTTAAAAATATAGTTTAAAGTCTCGTTGAACATATTTCAGGTAATTAAAGATTTCAAATAATTAATTGACGACTAATTAAATGTATGAAAATGTGTAATCCTTAAAAAGATTATATTAAATGTTAATTATGGGATAAATGAGACTGCTATAATATCTTTTTACCGGATCATTTGTTTCTGTCCTAATGAACCTTTGCACCCTTTGTCTTTTCTCTCAACTGAAATTTCCTATTATTAACTTACCAGTTAAAAGATTTCTTCGAATTCGCCATTTGAAATTGACTTTTAATTACTGGACTTTTCTGAGAAAACTTTCACAGTCTTCCTTGAGGATTGATATCCGATACTTTGTACCACTATTACTTGTTAAGAGACGATAGTAGGATAAGGTGTATACTTGCACTAATAATCTTAACAACAGGTATTGTCGGCAGGCACAGTCGCCGGACACCCTCCCTCAAGCCTGAAATTCCAGTTTCGACTAAAACGACCCCTATCAACTTTAAACAACGATAACAACGAAATATATATAATACTAATACACATTGCATGACATGAGTTCACATAGGCTTATAGGGAATCATAGGACGACATTTAAAATATGAAGAGAATCGTTTACCCAAAATTTGGGGTGTTAAAATCCTCTTATCCTTAGAAAAGATTTCGCCCTCGAAATAATCAAAAAGATAGGGGTATCGACTTTTCAAGTCCTCTTCCACTTTCTATGTCACATTTGTACCCCGATGATGTTTCCATTGAACCTTGACTATGTGAAATTGTATTTCCCAATCAATCAAGCAATCTCAAAATTAAGATTTGACAATGTATATTTAGAGAGAGAGTAGAGAGAGAAAGTTCTTATGTCATTGATCTCACACAGATATTACAATGCTTAGTTCTAGTTACAAGATTAAAAAGCACCATGGTATTTATACCAAGGATGCTATCACAATATTAAACCTACAAACATTAAGATTGACAATGCTAACAATGACTTAGACAGACTTTGACTTTGTTGACTTTACAGCCTTTGACTTTTCCTATTAAATCTTGGATACAATAAAATACACTAACATTGTCCCCCTTTGAATTCAAGATTTAATAAAAATTTGACATTAGTCTTCAGCGCTTTGATTCTTCAACTTTTGTCTCTGACAGTCTTGGACTTTGAGACTTTAACAATCTTCAGCCTTTCAGTCTTTGAAGAATCTTGAAAATTTTTTTGCACTTTGCATTTTTGAAAGTCAACAAGTCTTGTAGACGAACCATATGAAGTCTTGAAACAATACTTTGAAAACTTCTTTAATCTTCTTTGAAAATATTCATCTTTGAAACTTTTGAAACTTCGAGAAACTTGAGGAATCTTTGAACTTTGTATCTTCATCACTTTGATCTCTTGACCATCTTCAGAAAACAAATTTTCTCGAATCATCTAATTTGACTTTGAATAATCTCAGAATGATTTTTTTTTTCATTTGGCTTGGACTTTCAGAATCATCTTTAGAAAGTCTCTTTTCTTCAAATCAGCTTTGAAATTTGAATCTTTCAGAAATTTCTTCCACTTTTTGACATCTCATCTCTGAAATTGATCTTTGTAGATTTCTCCTCCTTTTTGATGTTGTGAGCACCATAATCATCAAAACATCCTCAATTTCAGCACTTTCTTTGAATTTCCCCCTTTTACAAATATCCTCCCCCTTTGAGATACATTTGACATTCTCTGCCCTTTGATCTGAATAGCTTAATCATGAACTGTATATACCCGAATCTTTTCAAATCCAGATATAATGAACTTGGTAACCTTGATTCAACAAATGAAACAGTTAGGAATGTCTGTCAGTAACACGAAGTTACTGTGTACAACGAATGTACAATTTAAGGAGCAGGTTTGATGATGACTCCCTAGGACTTCCATTCAATCATTGAAAAACACAAGGTTTATCTATGAATGTTCTGACAGAAAAACAAATTTTCTGTGTGCTTGTGCTTGTGTATGAAAGAATTTAGCACAATGATTGTGTTTCATAAGGCTCAAATAGTGTAAACTGTTGAGACAACAACAAGTATTACACGGACTCAATGTGCATGAAAGAGGTGCGAAGGTGGGGCAACGTTCCTTCTTTTTCAATATATAAATCTTCCGAGTGAAGACTAGATAGCAGATATGTTGCGTCCTCAAAGAAAATGAAACATTTCTTTGTTAAGAAAGAAATGAGTAGCTGGTGGGGTAATTGCAAGAGTTGGCATGGGCTCACTGCCTGTTTCAATGATGGTCACCAAAGAATGTGAACCAATCAGTAAATGTGGTTGCCCGGCTCAGAAAGAAGTTGGTGCAGAGTTTTGATATTCTTTTAACTCTGTTCTCACACCCTCTTTCTTTTTGACATTAAAGCTCACTTCTAACCAAACTCTCATTTCCATTTTTCTGCTCCACACACTGAGAAAAACTCAACCAGATGAGTTATCTCCCCCACTCTTTGATTTTGACCCCTCACCCCTCAATCACTCTAGGATAACTTTCGGGGTAGGAAACACTGGTTAACGTGAATCCATGGAAGTTCTGTTTAAGTTCTCACACGAATCCCATGTAATTTGTCCTAAAAGAATGGTTGTTCAACAGTTTAACTTTAGCAGTTAAGCTTAAAAATGTATGATGACATTGTCAAAATGTATGCTCATGAAAAATATGAACGAAATTTGAGCATTTGAACTTTGAAGATTTCTCAAAACAAAGATATTGAATGAATGAAATGAAATCAAGAGAATTGTTTTGAGAATCTGACAATGTGTCAATCAGATCAAATAAAATGGTTAGGGTATCAAAGAATTGGATATTTTGTTTATATGAACGAATATAAACAATTTTGCAATAAAAGCACAAATTTGGAAATGATGATTGATGCTCAACAACATTTGAAAGCAAACGGGGGTATTACCATCGAAAAATAGGCTCGTTTAGAGACATGGTAATAACAGATTAAAATGAAGTACTGAACCAATGTGTGTGAATACTTTACAGTATATGGACAAGATAATACACAAGTATTAATCTTTAGAAACACACGGTCAGTTTAAACATTGAGTTCAAATTTTGAAAAACATTTAAAATCACACTTCTAAATTCATGAAATCTTTTAAGAATAGAGAAGTGGTTTGAACATTTAAGAAACTGTTTTTCATGCTTGAAAGTTGTTCTTCTTTCAAACAATCAGAGATCTAGGTTAGAAGATATTTACCTTTAAGACCCCCTTCAAATCACGGTATAATGATTATGATCTAATAAGCTCCCCTGGATATTTTCAAAATATCCTTGTCTGAACATTAAGAACGGGTCCTGATCTGTCATGTGATCAGAAGCCACAGTCTTTACATTAAAAGTTCGGGTTTTGAACTGTTTTGTTCAAAAGCCTTTGACTTGTACTTTGAAGTACGGGTTTTGAACTGTTGTGTTCAAAAGTCATTGTCTTTGACATTGAAGTCCGAGTTCTAAGTTGTAGTACTTAGAAGTCAAACATCTTGCTCCCCCTATACCTGTGGTACCTGCGAAACAGATTTAACAGGCTTTGGTACCCACTGGTATTTGGGTCCTGGTATGTTAGATTTAGAAATCCACCTCTCATTAGATTTATATCTTTTAAAATCCGAAATCTGAGAAGTTATTCTATAAGAACCGTACCAGTTGTGAGCAGATTCTTTTTGAACGAAGTCATTCTCTCCACAGTAAGAACAGCATATCTTCCTTTGAGCAATCCTGATCAGATGATTAGTCGAGTAATATATATCAGAATTACCAAAAGATTTACCTTTTATGCAAACTGTTCTTTTTGGCATTTGTTGTGGATTTGAATGATCTGTCATTCTTCTTCTCTTCATCAGAATCTTTTACTCTCCAGACCATCTGATTTTTCTTAGAAGACTTTCCAAGAGATTTGATGTAAAAATTTGTTGGCCATCAACAGATTTATCATAAAACAGATTTGATGGTCTTATCTGATTTGAGTTGACAATATTAGGTTTGACACTTTTGTTTTTGAAAACATTTTTATTATGAATTGAACTTGAAGCAGTTTTAAATGAGCAAACTGATTCGGTTGAATTGTCAACTGGTGATTGATTGATCACATCAGCACAAACTTTTTCTGACAAATCAACATTTGCAGCTTCTAAGTTCTTTATCTTTTCAGATAAAATGTTTCTTTCAGAAGTTAGTGTGTCAATCTTTTGTTTCAAATCAGATTTAGCCTTCTTTTCTTTTTGGACATCTGATGATAGAACAGTTATTTTGGATAAGAGCTTTGATATTTCAGATTCAAAATGTAAACGTTCTTGTTCAAAATCTTTTTCCAAGTTCTTGGTCTTTTCAGATATATCTTTGAAAATCCCAGAATTTCTCTTTTCAGTATTTTTCTTTTCAAGCTCATAAGACTGTTTCTTTTCTTTGAAAATATGTCTTTCTTTTTCAAGCAAGTCTTGTAAAGTAGAAACCTGTGTGGGAAGTTCAGTTATTTTAGCTTCAAGAACTTGTCTTTCTTTTGCAAAAGTGTCTCTTTCAGTTATTATTATCTTTTCAAATTCCGACACTTGTTTAGAAAGTTTTGAACATCTCAGCTCAAGATCCTTTTTCTCTTGGAGTGTTTTCTTTGAAAAATCAGATATCTTTTGAGTAAAAGATTTTTCCAGGTCTGATTTTTCTTTATCTGCTTGGATGCTTTTTATCAATTCTGCATTTTGTGTCTCCAAGGCAAATATTTTGTCTTCAAAAGCCTTAAACTTGTTTTGAAGCTCAATTGATTCAGCTTGTAGTGCAGAAGACTTTTGTTCAGTTGTCTTCAGTTGGCTTTGAAGATTCGCTTTAACTTTATCTTCTTTAATGCTTTTCATCAAATTAGCATTTTTCACTTTCAATGCATAAGCATTTTCTTCAGAAGCCATATACTTTTGTTGAAGTTTAGCTGATTCATCTTGTAAATCTGATGATCTTTGTTCAGTTCTCTTCAGTTGGCTCTGAAGATTTGTAACATAAGACTCCTTGAGCTTGATTACTTCTTCAAGAGACTGAATGGTATTATCTTTTATTTCCATCATTTTCTCTCTATCTTTAATTTGTGTCTCTTTTTGTCTAATTTCCTTCTCTCTTGCGCTGATGGTACCTGCATAGTCAGATTTAGAATGATTAGCACACTTTACACAATCAGAAGATTTATCAGAATTTGACAATTTTGATTTAAACTATTGAATTTGTTTGATAAAGGTTGCATTCTGAATTCGCAGTTTGTCTCGTTCAGCCTCTATAACAGGTATCTCAGGCATGTACAATACAGCCATATCTCTAGCTGAAAGTACTGTATTTCCCCTCTCATCTGTCATTGGCATCTTGAATGAAAAAGTTGTCTTAAAAAAATGATTGTCAAAAATCAGAAAATTATGACCACTATCAAAATATGTCCCCCTCCTCAAGGGGCAACACCCTTGCGGGGGTATGGGGGCAGCGCCCCTAGAGAAAATATTTCTGACATATTTTTCTCTTGAAAGAAATGTTTGAATAAAATGATCGTTCCCAAACCAATTCAGAAAAGTTGACTGAAAGTCAAACTTGGATCACCACTTGAAAAAAAATTTCAGAAATTTTCTATCTCTGGAACTCGCAACTCGCAGACCAAGTGAACTCGCAAAGTACTGTTCACTGAGAAACTCGCTAGTACTGTTCACATGTAAATTAAGAGATTTTTAAAATCTTGCATAAAATTGATGATACCTTATGCCTAATAATTTGTATTTAAGAGTTTTTTATCCGTGTTTTATAAGATAGTATAGATATAGATAAGAGCAAAGGAATTGATAAAGTGATATGTAACATTTTCATTAGATTCAAGTCTTTCCACATTGTACAACAAGTTTTCCCCACATACTCGACCATCGATATAACAACAATGATTATTGGTAGTTACAGAATAACGACAACAGATAATTACAATATCTTCTCACTTCTCTCACAACATGATCGATACCTCGGTGTGAATGCACAATTTCATACCAACCGCTCGAGTATACACAAACATCTGAAATGCAGTGCTTGTTGACCCAAAGAGCACCAAGTTCCTGAGCCGATTGGAAGGACTATGCAAGGTCTAAAGTGTCGTTCACAGGCTTGTCAAGTGCTTGTCGTTTTTGTAGCAGATTTACCAGAATGTCTTGCCATTTGACTCCCAACACCCTGCCCTGTTTTGCCTGTTTAAATCAACAAAAACTGAGCTTGTAAGAAGATGCATTTTCGACCTTTTTCTTCCTGAGAAGATGTGAAAGGCATGCACACAAGTGGTATTTAGGTTAGGGGTAGATCCCAACCTACCCGGTCAAAGGTTCAAGTTGGTTCTCACCAAAGGTGAGCAGTGTGTGAATTTTGCAGTATATAAAAATTATATACTTCAAAAAATGAAAAGAACGGAAATCACTGTAGTTATGACTTGGATTGAAGATCAGTCTAGGCCAATGGACAGCTTGAATCTTGTGTGTTCGTGAAATAATATGAAGTTTCATAACTGAAAACTCGACCAGTATCTCCAACTTCTAGTAACCTAACTGTAACCAAAAAGGTCCTGCCACTATTATGAAGCTTTTTATTATAGTAGCGGAAACAGAAACCAAGGGGGGGTGTAACATCAAGTATGCATAGTCGGTTGATACATTATGTTCTACGGGAATTCTTTGTACTTCTGCCAATTTTAATTTGACTTGACACAAATATAGATACAAAATACTTCAGTTTCTGCTTATGGTGTGTGCAGGAGAGGTTCCTAATGCGTAGCATAGATGGTTCCAGGATGGTATACTTGCACAAACTGGCGAGTGTTCGAGGCCTAGCAACCATACCGTGGGAGTTACAATTCCTTTAAGGGTTTGGCTCCTTGTGGGCACTCAACTCTTAAGCACGCCACCTAGCAGGCTGCTGTGTACCTGATTTGCCATGATGCTCTTGGGGCGGAGTGGGCAGGGCGGGCGGGCTTAAGAGTTGCCGTTTAAAAAAAATCCTTTTGCACAAAAGAAGTGTCAAAAGGACTATAACACTACCTAGCCTAAAAACTGAGAGGCTACCAGGTGAAAGTACATATATAAGGCCAACTGTTATACATACATTTCAACACTGGGGGCACACGGCACATCCATATTTTGGCCATCTTTAAACCATAGATTCTAGACATTGAAAGCTTTAAAATCCAAAAAAAGAAAAGACATCACTTCAAATACATACATTTTATATATATGGTTATAGAAATTATTATGTGTTATTTATCCTACTAAGGGGTTGTTTGTTTTTAAAAAAAAACTCTTAATGGCTCTTAAGTCTGAATCGTTCAGACCTTTTTCCACACCACCTCTTATTAATCATAACTAAAATAAGACTTCAGACTTTAGACCTCTTAAAAAACAAACGGCACCTAAGAGTTTAATCAAACACCTTGGTGGATTATATTGGTACAGGTCTAAATATTTCAATGGTGTTTGACGTATCTTTGTTAAGCTATGTCTGTTTTGACTAAACACCATATGAACATATTCATTAGTACAGTATCCAGAGTGTAGTATTTCCGAAAGTGCCAAACCAACCCACCCATCCCCATGCTTCTTATGTTCCATATAGAACATTTATCAAACAACCATTTTTCATTCAACATTAATTCTATACAGAACCTCTAAACCATTTAGAATTTTTATCATTCATCACTTATTCATCCAATTTTATCAAATACCATCTGAGCGCCTTGTGTTGGAACTTGGGAGTCAAAAGTCTAGTTTAATGGAAGTGCAATCTACCAATGACAGTTTTGCTGCCACATGTAAACTGGAAAACCTTGTCTTACATGGTTTATACAGTTTCAGCTAGAGTTAAAATAAAATGACAATGCACCATTGGTTTAATAAGCAATGCTAGATCCTTGGGATAAAAGTCAAGTCTGCGTACATCCCACCCCACGTGGGATATACTAGGATTGATTGGTCTGGTTTAGATTTAGGGATACTTAAACTGTAGTGAATCAAGGAGACCCAGGAGAATATGGTAGATTGTGGTTCAGTAGGGGGCCGGGGCCCCCGCGCGGGGCAGGGGGGGGGGGGGGGGGATTGGCATTAGAATCCATATCCACATAATATTTGAATTAAAGGAGCTAATGGATGTACATTGTATATTTGTATATATGTTTTTGAAAATTAAGTAAAAATTACACTAGAATCCATAACCAGTAGAAACAGATATATCCATATCCGTATCAGATACAAGTTGCGGAGGATATGGATGTAATCACATCCAGTCTGTTTTCGTGAGTTTAACATTTCTTAAGGACAACATTAAAAAGAAAAGGCTTTGTTGAGGATGCATTTATTCAGGGTGAATAAAATTCATTTTATAAAAATTATATTCACATATTTTATTGGCTGCAAAATAAGCAAAGGAACTTCATTAGGCCTCCCTATAGACTATAGGACTATTAGTAAATGTCAGAATGTACAGTAACCTGTGAATGGATAGTACTCCTAATGCAACCCCTCTACTCTTAGATGTGAAGGCATGTTTGGCAACCATAAGCTAGCTTATTTTTTGAGCTTATTGAAAAAGCCTCATTTGGTTAGCCATAACCTAGCTTTTTGAGAAGCTACTTCAACTATTCAGTAAGCTCCATTTTCACTTTTTACCCCTTATATTTTTCCAACTAATTTTTTAACATGTCTTTTTAGGTCATTTTACATTGTCATCTAGTTTCTCAGCTAGTTTTTTACCAAATATAGCCCAAGAGGTTTAAGGTATAGTTTCTGATTCCCCATGAAAGAAAGAGAGAGATGGACTAACCACTACTAGGCAGCGAATGTCGCTTCTTTCCCTGATTACCCAAGATTGAGGATCTCTCTTTCGGATTGCTGTGGGATCTTGACCCCACACCAGGTCTCGATCTCCGCTCACCGACTGAATCAACGATGAACGAGTTAGACGTTGGATCGACACAAACCGTGGCAGGTGCTTCTTGCATGCTAATTGACTTGATAGGGTCAGAACCAAAGCCCTCAGATTGAGATTGCCCCATTTTCTCATTTGGAAATTCCGATTGAAGGTTTGAAGCAATGGACTTCTTGCCAGCAGATTTTAACTGGTTCCTGATGTTGGGCTCTTGCTCTTGTTCTTTCTCTTGTTTAGAAGAACCATTCTCCTGAATCTTCAGTCCGTCTCTCGTATTAATGTCGAGGAAACGATTCTCCCATGGACGAACAGCCATCCATCTCTCCAACCAGTTCCAACCCCAATTAGTTTTATCTGGTCCAAATCCAGATGGAGCTGTTTGTTGTCTTGATCCTGCCTGCCACTGCAACAAATAAACAAATATTATAATTGTGATTTAATCTTATAGCTACAAATAATGTAATTCAACATTGATCTTCTTGGAGCAAGAAATATTCTATGATTGTTATATCCTATTGCACGTAACGTTAATAGATCTGCTGAAATGTTTTTTTTTGGAAAAAGGGGAAGGCACCCTAGGAAAAACTTTATTCAAGTCTGCTGAAATGTTGTAGGCAAGAGATATGGATGATCTCCTTGAGTAACATAAGGAGTACCATACTTGTTTTTCTTGGTGCAATAGTAATTTATGGAAGTTTACAAAACATTGATTTGTGAATCCCTAGCCAAATGACGGCTTTTCTTCACACTTGAGGCTGGTTTTAAAAAACAAAGACTACACAACCCGTTTAAAATCGTTGAGTTCAATAAGGCTGCACTTGGTACATGGGACAAGACAGGACAAGAACACACTCTTCCATGTCCGGCGCGACATGGGACTGGGACAAGGTAGGACCAAAAAAGCTTTGTTTTGTTCCACCAAAATAGGTGGAACAAGAATGTAAGATGGGACAAAAATGAAATGGAAACTAAAAAATTACTAATCTACCCTAATTTGATATAGCCCTAATATGGTATTTGTTTTAATGGTTATCACCGCCCATCGTTGCCGGCACCAACACCACCACCATCAGCCACCGTCGCCCACCTCCACTACTATAACCTCATCCACCACCTCTACAACCACTGTCAGCCACCTCCACCATAAACACCACCACCACCATCATCTACCATTACCACCACCCACCATCACCTCAACCTTCAACACGCCAGCAACAACTATCCCCTCCCACCATTGCCGGCCGTCGCCACTACCACCATTGTCCACCATCTTCACGTCCTCCACAATCACCGTCGTCCACCAGCCCACCACCGCCTCTACCTCCACCACCATTGTCACCGCAACAACCTCCACCACGCCTCTTGTCCACCACCTTTACATCCTCCACAATCACTGTTGTCGACACCACCATGCCTCTTGTCCACCGTCTTTACATCCTCCACAGTCACCGTTGTCCACCACCACCACCTCCACCTTCACCACATCAGCCACAACTACCTCCTCCACCCCTGCGTACTGCCACCACCACCAATGTCTACCATCTTCACATCCTCCACAGGCACCGTCGTCCACCAGTCAAACCCGCCTCTATCACCACCACCATTGTTGCTGCAACCTATGCAGTTAATTGCGGTGAAATTGCGGATTGCGGTCTCGAGGAAAATTGCGGTTCAAAATTGTGGTGCCGCAATTAGCGGCACTATTCACCACTATTGCACCGCAATTTGTGTTTACAATAGCGGTCCGCTATACCGCAATAAATATGTTAGAAGCCTTTTGAGTTTTTAGAACATTTGGACCTTTTTTCCATGGCCTTTTAATTTAATATGTTTGAGCTTTCTTTTTATAGGCTTCTAATTTATTATCGCCTTTTACTTTTAGACTTTAGTTTGACCTAAATTAACTCCATCCCTTTCTCATCTTCATCGATCGACTACCAAGTACCAACTCTAAACTCTCAACTTCAGACTTGAAGTCGTGAACCCTCGACTCCAGACCACTTGACTCCTACTCGATTGCTACTGCTCACTCCTACTTGATTGCTACTCCTCAACTTGGAGTTGGAGATGAAGAGGAAGAAGGGGAAGATAGGGATGATGACATAAATGAAACAATCAATGTACTAAATGATGTCAATTCAGACGCGGAGCTGGTGGATTACAATTAGCTCATTTAATCATCTACAAGCTTTATAAACTCTATTACAATGTTGCTTGTGTGGTTTGACACTTTTTTTGAATTAATGAATTGTTTGACCTGATATGTATTAGACATACAATATATTAAGTTATATATAGTTATATATATTCATATTTAATTTATGAACCTACTTTTTTACCGCTATCTCACCGCAATAACCGCTATTGCAAATCAAGGTCCCAACCGCAATTTCCGCAACCAACCGTGTTAACTGCTTAGGCTGCAACAACCTCCACCGCACCCCCGCCAATTCATAAGGATCTTCCAAACCAAATAAAACATAGTTTTTTCTTTATATGAAGCAGGTTTTTTTTGAACTACCATCAATTACTATTATATATGTAATATGTATGTATTTATGTATATGAAAATTGGGTAAAAATATGTACACTGATGCCAAAAGTCGGTTGTATTTCTTGAATGAATGAAGGTTTACAATTTCCACAGGCTTTCGAGAGGCCTAGGACTCTCCCAAACGGTTTCCCGCTCAACAGAATTCACAAAACAGAATGAATCCCCCCAACTCTCACACCCCTTAATTATACCTAATACCACCGACTTACTACCCAAGCATTGACCGCTTGTACCGGAGCACTAATTGCTTGTACTTTCCTACCACAACCTATTAATCTTGCACTTTTGACACAACCTACCACTATTGACTATTTGACTATTTAACCAGGGTATAACAAAATATTCATAAATTAAATTATTTAAATATTTACTTGACTTGTGTCATTTATAACTATAATTTGATATATAAAATCACCAAACAATTTTAGAGGCAACTTGTCTAGTCATGTCTCATCCACCCCTAGAACTGGACAGGACAAGAGGATAAGACTGGACTGGACAAGACAAATGTTTGTCTTGTGTTTGGTACGACTAGGACTGTATAGGACAGTACTGAATAAGTTTCCCTAAAAGTTGTTTGATGATTTTATATGTCATGTAATAGTTATAAATAACACAAATAAAATATATCTTTAAATAATTTAATTAAAAAACATTTTTATTTTTTTACACAATTTTCATACATATAAATACATACAAAAACAATGGTAGGAAATTTGAATGAAAAATATGAAACAATTGATGGTAGTTTGAAAAAATATGATTCATATAAAGAAAATATAATATTTGATTCAATTTGGAAGATCTTAATGAATGGGCATATGCATAGTTGCAGCGACAGGTAAAGATAATGGCAATGGGTGGTCGGTGAAGGACGGTAGTTGTGAAGAACGTGAAAGATAGTGGATAGTGGTGGTGCAGGAGGTTGTTGTGGTTGATGTGGTGGAGGTATAGGTGGTCGACGATGGTAGTGGTGGTGGCAGTGGACAGTGGTAATAGTGGTTATTATAGTGGAGGAAGAGGCAAAGGTCACCGATGGTGGTTGGCGGTGAGCGTCGGTGGTTGGTGGCGAGCGATGATGGTTGGCGGTGAGCGTCGGTGGTGGCAGCGACAAAGGGTGGTGGTGATCGGTGGAGGCGGCGATGGGCAGTGGTGGTGGAGGAAGTTGTTGTAGTAGTGGAGGAAGACGTGAAAGTAGTCGACGATGGTTGGTGGTGGCTACCGGTGGCCGTTAATGGTGGTGGTTGCCATAGGTGGTGGTGATCCGTGTTAGTGGAGGTGGCGATGGCCGATGGTTGTGGAGGTGGTTGTTATGGTGGAGAAATAGGTAGAGGTGGCTGACGGTGGTTGGCGATGGCTACTGGTGGCCGCCGATGGTGGTAGTGGCGGCGATGGGTAGTGGTGACCCTTAAGACTAATACCATATTAGGATTATATATCAAATGACGGTAGATCATTGATTTTTAGTTTTTGTCTCAGTTTTGTCCTATGTTGTTCCACCTATTTTGGTGGAACAAGAAAATACTCTTTTTTGTCCCATCTTGTCTGCGTATTGCACACTTGTTATATTTGTTTATATAGTGTTAGTTCTATAACGAATTTCAAGGCAGAATTTGGCTGATCTGGAATATAACTATGACATTAACGAGATAGAGAGATCTGATCAGGCTATCTCTTGTAGCTGCTGGGGGTGAGAAGCGTTATGCAATAGAGAAGTCAGCTAGTGCACTTAGACAGGTAGTTGATTTCTACCCTGTCCAGTCTTTGTCCCTGTCCCATGTCGCGCCAAACGTGGGACAGTGAATTTTTGTCCCGTCCCATGTCACGCCAAACGTGGGACAGTGAGTTTTTGTCCCGTCCCGTCCGACCCAGTCTGCAAACCAAATGCACCCTCATGTCCCATACCAAACGCTACCTAAGGAACCAATACCCAATTGACACTTATGGTCACAACCCCTATTAGAGTAATGTGAATGAGTACCTATCCTGTGACACTAGGTTAATATGAATACAGAAGAAATGCTACACGAATCATCATGATATGAAATCTATCCCAAAACACCCAAGTATAGCAAAAAAAAAAAAAAAAATTGGAACCACCACTTTGATAAAGGAACTAGCCACCACAATCAATGGTAAATAAACACTCGGATAATAGAACCCACCACTCTAATCTATAAAGGAAATTAATCCACCAAGATTAAAGATAAGGGTTCAATCCACCAAGGTCAAAGATCTCTAAAGGAAAAGAAGATTTAGAGAAAACTCCATTCATTTCCATATTCATCATCAACTAGCTATTGCAGAAAGAAAACTCCTACTATATATAATATAAGAGAGAAGGTAAAAAAAAACTAGACAAAAATAAAGCAAGGCTGCCAAAAAGGAGATTTGTCCCCATAGAAGGTGGCAACCAATAAAAGAAAGAGAAAGGACAAAAGCGGCATCATGGGCCATTACATATTCAGCTAGCCTAACAGAAAAGTTGGTCTTAAAATCCCTCCCCAAGTCGTGCTTGCATTTTTCATTGCACACGGCTTTCCCTCTGTATACATCTAAAACTCAGTTCCTTCATTAGACAAGAAAAGGTTGAATAGTCAGTTGATTTAATCCTTACTACATACTACATCTACCATATAAAAAGCATGTTTGGGAACCAAGGAATCGTATAGATAATCAGCTAAGACATGGCAGAAAAAGGGCATCTAACATCTGAAGGCTCCAACATTTGACGGCTTCAACATATGTCGGCTTTAAAATCTGATGACTCAATCATTAATGGCCCTAACATTTGATGAATTCAACATATGACGGCTTCAACATATGATGGCTCAATGATCTGATGTCCCCAACATCTAAGAAACTCCCGTATCATATCATGATTTAGCCCTCAACAAAATGCCATTAGAGAACACATAAATAGAGATCTCATAGAGGTTGCTCGTATAATGTTGATCATCAAAATGGACCTCAACAGTCATGAAGATACAGTTGTGATTGCAAGGTACTTGATTATTTGCATACCTTCTATTATTTTAAATGGGCATATACATAATCCTGCTTAATTTTAATGTTGATCCCTTTTTTCTTGTTTTCTTATGTACACGATTTCCCTCCTGTTTTGAGTAGACTTGATATCAATGCAAACCGGTGGCATATTTGTTGGGTATTGTAGGCCTCAAAGTGTTGTCAGTGTAGTAGTTTTAGCAATAGGAAATTGTTTTTGTTACTTTTTTGTTGGTCATGTTCTTTGCTTTCTTATTCAATATAGTAGGGTGGACTTTCCTAGTATTATTTCTTAGCATCCAAAAGCCGATCAAGGTTACTGCTCTTGCTCCTATAAAGCCTACCATTGTAGAGATTACTTATTGCTCCTCTTCATGTATGTTATAGGGGCAAGAGGCACACTATTGAAGCTCTTGGCAGTTGGCACTACCATTCTTACTAGCCCTTTTACTTTCAATAACACAAAGAAGAACATACTTTCCCTTGCATGCCTAATGAGATACGGACACCCTATTTTGACTTGGCTTCGGCAAAAGGCCTCACTCTAAAAGTCCGTCATGTTTTCAGGCCTCATTTGCCGCTCCTCCTGACCATTTAACTGTGTTGTTTCCTGATGCGAGTCGCCAAGACAATCAAGATGATGCATTGAAGATTTCGAATGGACCCATACCAAGAACACAAGTTAAAAGGATAAAAGAGGCTTTGAACAGGCTTGTAGAAGAAATGAAGACAAGGAATTTGTCATCTACACCGATCATCAATCCTTAAAGCATCTTAAAGGGCAAGGTAAGTTGAACAAGAGGCATGCTAGATAGCTTGAATACATTAAGACCTTTCCTTATATGGTCAAGTACAAGCAAGGTAAAGGAAAAGGTAAAGGAAAATGTTGTTGCTGATGCTTTGTCTTGAAGGTATGTTCTACTTACTTCTCTCAATACAAGGTTGTTGGGTTTTGCATTATAAAGAAGATGTACGCAAATGATGGTGAATTTGTTGATATGTTTATCTCTTCGGAAAGTTCCATATGGTTGATGGATAATTGTTTAAAGAGAATAAAATATGCATTCCTCAATGTTCATTACCTGAGGTACTTGTGAGAGAAGCTCATGGGGGAGGTTTAATGGGACATTTTGGTGTGTAAAAGACATTAGGAGTTTTGAATGAGCACTTCTTTTGGCCTAAGATGAAACGTAATGTTAAGAGGATTTGTAGCAATTGTTATCACTTGCATAGTTGTTAAAAGCATGCCTGAGGCGTGCCTAGGCTTTGAGGCTCATAAGGCTCAAGGTCTTGGGCTTTTTTAAAGTCGAGGCTCATCATATCTACGAGGCTCACTAAGCCCTGCGCCTTGGCTGTGGCACCTTGTGGGCCTAGGCACGCCTCGTAAAGAGTTGTTAAATACCTAGTCAAACCCTAATATTAAATAAGTTTTCTCATCTCCTAACTTCTTAAAAAGATTTATTAAATAGATGACATAAGTCAAACCATAATATACCCCGACCTTAAAACTTCTCCCTCACAGCTCACGCCTAAACCCTTCTCCCATTTGCCTTTATCGAAGTATTGTTGGTTGCTGCAATGGAGGCTTCTACTTGTTGCATAATTGAGTTGTGTAACTGTGTGTGTATGTGTTTATATGTATATATACACACATTTTGGTAATATGCTCCTTGCATTCTTGAGGCCTAGAGACCCCTTGGCGCCTAAGTGCACCTTGAGCCTTTAACAACTTTGATCACTTGTAAAAAGGCTAAATCAAGAGCTTTACTAGTGAGCCATGGGTAGACAATTCAATGGATTTTATTCTGGGGTTACCTATGTCAGGATTCCATGTTTGTGGTGGCTGATAGGTTTTCCAAGATGGCACACTTTATTCCATGTCATAAAACTGATGATGCCACATATATTTCTAATATGTTCTTTAATGAAATTGTGAGGCTCCATGGGTACCTAAGAGCATTGTTTCTGATAGGGACACAAAGTTTCTTAGTTACTTTTGGAAAGTTTTGTGAGTAAAGCTTGGTACTAAGTTTCTATTTTCCACTGCTTATCATTCACAGACAGATGGTCAAACTGAAGTTGTGAATAGAACCTTGACTCAGTTACGAAGAGTTGTCATTCAGAAAAAAAAATTAATTGGGAAGATTGCTTGCCTTTCATTGAGTTCGCCTATAATAGGAATGTTCACTCGTCTACCGGTTGTTCCCCTTTTGAGGTGGTTTATGGGTTCAATTCATTAACTCCTTCAGATCTAGTGCCTCTACCAATAAATGAGAGATCTAGTCTTGATGGGAAAAAGAAAGTTGAGATGGTGAAGCAATTACATGAACAAGTCAAAAGACAAATTTGAAAGAAGAATGAACAAAATGCATCCAAAGCCAACAAAGGGACGAAACGTGTTGTTTTTGAAGTTGGAGATCAGGTGTGGGTGCATATGAGAAAAGAAAGGTTTCCAGCTCAGTATGAAGTCTAAGGTTGGCTCCAAGAGGGTCCATTTCAAGTTCTTCAAAAAAATAAATGACAACGCTTACAAGATTGATTTACCAGGTGAGTATAACGTTAATGCTACATTCAATGTTGCTAATCTTTCTCCTTTGTAGATGAAGATTCGAGGACGAATCCTTTTGAGAAGAGAGGGAATAATGCGAGCAGCCAAGACAATCAAGATGATACATTGAAGATTCCGAATGGACCCATAACAAGAGCACAAGTTAAAAGGATAAAAGAGGCTTTGAACGGGCTTGTAGAAGAAATGAAGACACAACAAAATGCAAGTGGGTTGAACTATGTTGAGGGCCATAATCTCATCCTAGCCTAATAAAAGCCTAAGTAAAAAAAGAGCCCATATCTTTTTCTATTTTATTATTCACTTTCCGTAGTTCACATTAAAAGGATTCTTAAGACCCTTCATAGCGTGTGCGTTAAAAAGTACTTATAAATAACAAATGCTCATAGTTTGTGCATTAAGACAATGAGTTGCAACACATGTAGTTGATAACTTGATATATCTATCTATTACTCAAGTTGGATAATTTGGCATCTTAAGACCCTTCCTTCATAAAAGCCTTAATGTGAAGAAATCACAAACTGATTCGATGTGGTTGATGTATCTACCCATAATTGAAGTTGGACAATTTAGCATCTTAAGACCCTTAATAAAAGCCTTGATGTCAAAGATCTCACAAGCCGATTTGAATATGGAGGAAAGGAAAATTTGAAGTATCATCTTATGATCATGAAAGAAAACAATATTTAACATTACCTGGTGAGCAAGAGCATATGCCATGGCTCTCTCACGTTTGGCAGCGGCCTCCTGCCTCTTTATCAACTTTGCTTGAATTTCTTCAACAGAACCAACACTGTCACACCATCCATCCTGTCAAAGACGAACGAATAAGAGGCAAATACTAAAAAAGCAACATAAGTTAGAAAACATAGATATTAGCACAATATATCTGTGTATCATTGGACTTTTTAACATAGAATGCAATATCCAGTTATACAACCAATGCATTGCAATATTCAAAAATTCGCCCTTAAGATGAATCTGTTTTATACAGATCTCTTTAGATTAGTAGAGATTCAGTGCTACATCCTCCAAAACACTTTTGGATCTGACTTATTTGATTGAAATCATCTTTTATATTATATGATAACTATTGTCAATACTATATGCTGCCAAAAATCACATAGAAGCAACCTTCAACAGTTTTAGATCAGATTTTGAAGGGGCAGCAGGGTTGCAATTTAAACAACTGGGAATCATGTGGTGTGGGCAGACAGCCAGCATAATATAGTATATTCCATAGCATTCAATCTCAATTTTGACAATAAAATTTGGTACTCGAAATGTGTCCATAAGCTCATCTGCTATTATGTTCTTTTTTAAGTATGTAATATTTATATATGGTAAATGAACTCAAGCGCCCTGCCCTCCTCACCTTTTGGTGAGGCTTGAACCCCTAACCTCCCCCTAGAAGGTTGGACTCTACCGGTAACTCGGATACTGCTAGACCAAAGACCTCCTCCTCTTATGTTTGTATCATCGAAGATTTCTTTCAATGTTCAAGTTTTTGGTCATGTCATTAAAAGAACCACATATGCTTGATTGAAATTGTAGATTTGCGTGCTTACCTCTATTTCTCGAACATGAGCCTCATGTTGAAGCTGCTGTTGTTCCGATTGGCCTTCCAATGCAAGGCGAACACGCCTAGCTCTAACACGAGCCTGAACCCTCACTAATGCTTGCATACAACGAAGAGTTATTGCAGCTTGCTTTCTCACAGCATGTCCCCTAACAAGAGCTTGTAGTCTGACCAATCCTTTGAGAGCTCGTAGGGCCCGCCTAGCCTGAATATTATAACAAGTATACTTTAAGGTTATCTATCATGTCAACTAATGAACTAACCAAAATGGTTGGTATAAGGTGAATGCATGATGATGAAAATGCATTTATAAGGTGCAGAGTCACTCAACCAATACTTGGCAAAATAATATTTAAAACAAATGTACGAAACACAACGGGAACATTTCACCATGCCATTTTGTAAGGCTCCAACAAGCGTTTAAAAAATGGGTTACACTTTAACTTGAGAAAAAGCTTGTGTGCAGAACGAACAAACCCAAGCAAAAAATGGTCTTTGTGAACAACATTATGCTTGAGCCAACAACATTAACTCTTTCAGTTCCTACGGCCATGTTCCTGTTAGTTCTTTTTCTACCTCTAGCAGTGACATTGAACATTCGGCGGTGGTTAAGTATGTATGTATACCATCTTAAGTGATTTTTCTCCGATTTGTGTAGTTTGCCTGGCTTCACAGGCGTTTGTGTTCTCTTTTCACTCTACCAATTTATCTGTCTTAACATAAATTCTAACAGAATGTTAACCAATCTATCAATTTGTGGGATATAATTATCAGATTTACTTTTAGAGTATTCTCTTATTGCACAAATCTTAGAGAAACTTCCCCATTTTATTTAACAACTCAAGGATCATTGTAATGGATTTTCTTTAAACCATGGGCATCAAAAGCTTTAAAATATCTCCATTGGTATGCTTGTTGTACTCCTACAGTCACATTCTATAAAATATACATTCAGACCTCGACTTAAACGGCTAAAACTGCCAAATGTCAATAGAAACATATGGTTCTCATGTGAATAACTGAATATTTCAACTTCAAGAAGACGATGAAGTATTTCATTGAAGATTAATAGGTGATAGATTCACCTACAACCAATCAACATCCTGATAACCAAAATAAAAAAGATCAGTAGCAACTAAGGGGCTGTTCGGTAGGAGCTTAATGGGCTGTATAATGGATATGGCTTATTCGCACTGCCATATCTAGCTGTTCGGTATCGGCTTATTCGCTTAGCCCATGGCTGAATCACTCAGCTAAAAAACCTATGTCCTTTGTATTCGGCCATTAAAATCCCTTAAATTTCCCCAACTACCCTTCTCCCAACAACCGTTGAAAAGAGACGTTCCTCCTGTTTCACCTATATACCCTTCTATAAACCTCCAGCCTCTCAAAAACATAAGGTGTCGATTCACGTCACCGGCCTCCCTGCTATTGCCAGTCGATTCATCTGTTCCACACTCATCCTCGTCTTTGGGAGGATCCAAGGACGATAATTTCTTCAATGGTTCGGGGGTTTGTTGGAGGATAAGTGAACGATTGTAGATTTGATTCTTCTAGGGTTTCGAGAAGGCGCGACAGAGAAGGATAGGAGTGTGGTGGCGAAGGAGCAGCCGGTGGCTGTGGCTGTGGTTGTGATGCTGGGATTGGAGAAGAGGAATGATGGTCTGTGGGAGAAGATGAGAGACAACGTTGTTCAGTGTATGGCTTCGAGGTTTTCCCATGATAAGAAAGGGATGCAATGTTTAAATTTGTGATTTTGTTTTTTTTGACAAAAAAATTAGTGTTTAATATTTTTTTGGAATAAAATGGTTCTTATCTGGGTCTGATATCTTTGGAAATGAAATAGTTCGGATTTGGGTTTGATGTCTTTGAAAATGAAGTGGTCTGGAATTAGGTTTAAAATGATAATTTAATCGGACAAAAAAGACTCAAGGGTAAAATGGTCATCTTTAACATTCATATTGTTATTCAGTACAACAACCGAACAACAATTTATCTTATATCATATAGACAATTTTATCAATATAGACAGCTTTATCCATACAAAACTTAATGGAAAATGAACCAAACAACCCCTAAGTCACTCAGTCCCTTGTTTTTGTTTAAGATTTGAGCATTGAAAGCTTGAATGTAATGAAGATGGTCATAAGAAGTTTGTATTTGAATATTGGTTGGTAAATACAGTTTGACTTCTCAACTGAAATTTATATTTGAACCTGTTGTTTCTGATTATATCCATCCAGCTGCAAAAAGCAATAAGTCTATTGAAATCATTTATGTACCAATGGCATAAACAAATTTTTGGTAACTTTGAATGCAAAAAAGACAATGGTTGCTAAATAGAAGTTTAGACCGAGCATAGTTTTATTTTAAATTAGTACTCTATCATAGTGCATAGTTTCCTTTTATTTTATTTTCATGAATTACAACTAACAAATTAGGTAACTTTTATGAAAACTTTAGCATATTACAGTTGAGAAAATTTTAGCAATAACAAAAGAAAGTTGACAAAAGTTATTCACATATTACAACTGAGAAACAGAAAAACAGCACCACAATCTATATAGTTATTGCCGATGATTCTGAGCAATTTCATTTGGTAAGGTGCATGGATGGAAATTCCAGTAAGAAATCTTTAAGAGAAGTGTGAAGAAAATTTTCCATCCCCTCGACAAAAATAGGATTGAAGGAGACAAGTAAGAGGCAGCAAGTCTGAATGGGAGCTCAATGACAAATATTAAATTAAAAGGATCTAACCAAATAAGATCTTATGTTATCAATAGCTCAACTAATAACAAAAACAAGGCCTAACTAACATATTTTGACACTAGAGATTTTTTTGTTGTTAAAAACGGGCCTAGACATCTTTAATGAATGGTGTTTGAAAATAATTTGGGATAATCATACAGGAATGTAAAAAGAACAATGCATAGTGGTTTAGCATTTGGTACCAAAATTCCTCGGAAAGCAGTTTGGATTCGTATAGCTGCCCACTCTTCTCGGGGACGCAGTTTGGTTTGAGATGAATCTTGCATTTGAAGTGAAATGGAAGGGGAATCTATAACATCTGGGACTACACTGCTATGGCCATCTTCAACCAGATCAACAGGATTCTGATTGAGCTTGTTTTGAAAAATGTTATCTGTGATCTCTACAGAATTCTTTCTCCGGTGCCGAAACTTTCTAGTGTTCACTGTTACCTGAAACTATTTGTACAAACTATTAGATATATATATATATATATATAAATGTATGTATTTGTTCAGATATTACACTTTACATTATGAGATTAAATGTCAAACATCGCTTTCTAGTTTCTACTATGTAATGATGAGACCACTAGAATACTGGTAGATAACTACAATGAATATTATATGTACAGAGATGGTTTAAATTGTTGTTACCAAAAGCCATAAGAAATTAGCTAAAGATAAACGTAAGAGCCTTGCCATGTTTGGTTCTTGATTCAGTAGGAAACTGCACATACAAACAGATTGGACAACAAACACAAAACATGTAGGATACGGCTAATTCAGCATCAAAACGGCAAATGTATTCCCTTGGTTATAGACAGCGACATGTTTTAAGAAATCATGTCCTTGGAGACGCAGGACTAGGGTAGTAGATTTAAGGTAGGGAACTGTACATAAGCAGTAGGGAGTTAGGGAGGGCGACTGGGAGAGGGTAGGACATGGGGAGGAAAGGGAGTCGTCAGTTAGGGTATCTGAGGCATGCGCTACATGGAGGATGTGTGTTTTCTTACTTTGTATATGTTTTCTTTCTGCCTTTTTCTGTTTTTCTTCTTTTTCTGCAGCTTAATACGTGATAGTCTTGCTTAATATGTGTCCTTCCTTTCCGATCATACTCTGGCACAAGCCGAGGATCTTCATGGAAACAGACAAACAGTTGCTTTACCCTTTGGGAGTAGAGGTCAGGACTGTGTACATCCCACCCCTCCCAGCGGTTTGGTTTAGTTTTTACGCTTTAAGAAATTAATTCACCCAAAAAACAGTATTTAAATAGTAAGAACTTGACACACTTGATCCTTTAAGCACACGCTCATAAGTAGTGAACCAAATTGATAAGTGACAACTAACAGAAAAAAGGTTTTGTCCATATCCATATAAATATCACACAGAACCTTTTTTCCAGGTCTTTCTAAAAGTTTGTGAGTATACGTGTCTTTAATAAAAATTAAAATAGCACAGAATAGATATGTGGAACATTCACAAATGGAGTGGAGTGAGTATCGAATTAATCATTAGTTATAGGGCTCAATTTGTAGAACCAGATAAGGGACCAAGTGGTACATCCCAAAAGACCAGCTCAAATCCCCTAAAGTTGTTTTCGGGGAGTTGGGTAGAAGGAAAAGAGGCTCCTAGCTAAAGGTAGCTTGTCTCGCCTAGGAGGTGAGAGAGTTGAGGGTGGGATTGCAATTATCTTGGAGCTCCATACTCTAATAATAATTAGACTGCAACAAATGCATCTAGGAGAGGGTGGGATGACACTGCAACTAACTAACTATCTAATGAAACTGTTATGTTATACTAATTTGTCATGCAACTCTGTGTTCTTTATCATTCATTCTTTCCCTTTATATCAGCATAACTGCATAACATCTATAATCACAAACATCAAGTAATATGTAGCAATTAGCATCATGCCACACACAAAATAAACATATAGATCATGGTTGCTGGCACACACATAAACATTTCATTATTTTATTTTTTTATTTTATTTTATTTTTATTTTTATTTTTTTGGAAGGGTGTCCTAGGCTATGCCTAGACTAATCCCTTGGCAAATTATGACCGTAAGACATCAGCCCTGATTAAACCTCAGTGGCCACAATTGTTGTGTACGCCTGGATTCGAACCCTGGGCAGATGGGATATTCCACCACATCCCCCACAGGGCCTTAACCAGTACGCGTACGCCACAACCCTTGTGGTTATGTTTCATTATTTTGTTCATTCTTTTTGTATGATTTACAATTTTTTATCAAAAGACCATAAGTGAAAGTTAGGAATATGCCCAGGGACCACTTGCAATTCACTATATTATTTATTTTCTTTTCCAGAACTCTAAATAGGTACCAGTAGCACATTTCATGTATAACAGTTTTTTTATTTAATTCCATATGAATAATAATTTTTTTTAACTCTTGTAACTTTTTCTGTTTTATATTTGTCACATATGAATTAGATTTTGCATAATCTAAGCATCTTGATGTACAATTTTTTTTCATCTAACATTAGTTAAATGTTGATTAGCATGAAATAGAAGAAGCGGTTTGGGTGATACCAATTTTCAACAAGTCTTTTAAGACATTAATGATCATTATTGGTTGAGAAAGTAGATTTGAAAGATTCCTAAAAGATTCTCCTATGGTAACAAGAATGATGAAGAACAGGACGTGAAAAGAAGGGGGTAATGCGCATTCGAAGGTGTTAAAAAAATGAGAGGAAATAGACATCAAACTAAAGAGAAAAAAGTGCAGTCATGGTCGTACCAAACACCATACAGACAACTTGTCATGTCCTGTCTAGTACTGTCCAGTTGTAGTCCTGTTCAGTCTAGTCCTCTATGACAAGACTCGAGGAAGAAGCCCCGGACGCGCGCGAGCGCACGGGGGGGAGTGTTCTTCGGAATGACCGGGCGTAAAGGGCACGTAGGCGGTGAATCGGGTTGAAAGTGAAAGTCGCCAAAAAGTGGCGGAATGCTCTCGAAACCAATTCACTTGAGCGAGCGAGACAGAGGAGAGTGGAATTTCGTGTGTAGGGGTGAAATCCGTAAATATACGAAGGAACGCCAAAAGCGAAGGCAGCTCTCTGGGTCCTACCGACGCTGGGGTGCGAAAGCATGGGGAGCGAACAGGATTAGATACCCTGGTAGTCCAAGCTGTAAACGATGAGTGTTCGCCCTTGGTCTACGCGAATCAGGGGTCAGCTAACGTGTGAAACACTCCGCCTGGGGAGTACGGTCGCAGGACTTAAACTACAGCATGCTGCCAGATTTGAACTACATTCTTCACCCCATTATATTTTTCGTAAAGACATGAAGAAAGTGGCAACAGCAAATCTCTAAACAAAAGTAACATTAAGGTGCCGTTTGTTTTTTAAGAGGTCTAAAGTCTGAAGTCTTATTTTAATTATAATTAATAAGAAGTTGTGTGTAAAAAGGTCTGAATGATTCAGACTTAAGAGCCATTAAGAGTTTTTTTTTTAAAAACAAACAACCCCTAAGTGTCTGTCTGAAAAAACAATGGTATGAACTCACTAACATTTTCATCTTTTTCTGAAGGTTGCGACTTCTCTGGTTTCTTGATACCAAGGAGTGATCTAATCCACTTTCCAGAAACACCCATGTTTGTAGTCTCTATTCAATCCTGTCACGGAAAATTCTATAAAAGTTAAATAAATAAAAAGAGGCTGCAATAGTCCCTTCTCAATGACATCATCGGTAGACAAATATCAAACATTAAAAAATGCCCATTAATGGAATTCAAAACATAGAACATACATAGTAGCTGCTATAAGAAATAAAAATATATTATCAAACCAATTTTGTGCTAAAATTGTAGTATAAAATCTGGTGCACCCCATGAAAATCTCAACAATTCCCGTTTTTGGATGTTTGGTTTAAGGGCAAATTATTCTCTTTCCACAATTTTTCGACCAAATAGACATGTTTATCCATTGTAAAATTATTGATCATACACCAGATTCCACTTTAATGGGAAAACATTTCACTAGTATTCAAAGGGCTTTTATAAATGCTCCTGTAGAATAATATTTCGCAATTAATTAGGCATAGATACCATCTAAATGTACCAACGACTTGAGGAAATTGAAACCCAAAAACTGAGAACAATGTAATGGAAGCAATTGCTAAAAGAAAGGGTTCAAACATACTGTTTTTCACTTCCACCTGGATGGCATTACACATCCAGACTGACATTCGCTAAAGCAATGAGATTAGAAACAACCGATGTTTACATATAGATTAGAAATGAGTCGATTCGAGCCAAGCAAAGTGAAATTCTAATATGTTGTAGCTCAGTAATGAAGATCGCAAGATAAGGTGACGTAAGATTTTTGGTGCCCGGCGCCTGACTTAAAGAATTTACAGTTGGACAAGGAGTTTTCAACTGATTATCGCTTGTCTGTGTGTAGATTTGGAGAGTGTTTACCGCGGCTGGGACAGGATTAAATCAAGAAAAGGCAAGGCAGAGAATGAAACCCTAGGAGGAATCACACTTGATGACAAGAAAAGGCAGGCATCACACATCATACAAAATTTGGATTTCATTTTTACTAGGTTTAGAGATCTATTTTTATAAGGGGTGTTTGGGATTGCTTATTAAGAGTGCTTGTTAACAAAGGCAAATAAGTTGTTTTGAGTATTTGGATTGGAAACTCCTTATGATTTTTTCAATCCGTTAACAAGCAGTTTTTGATAAGTCATCTCCAACTGATTTATTTGAAACTCCTTATTAACTTATTTAACCAAATTATATATTTGTCCCTTCTTTCTATAAATTAATAAGCACTTTACAAATAAGCATAAGTTAATAATCACTTTTATAAATAAGCATAATCCCAAACACCCCCTTAAAACAGAGTCAAATTCTTTAAAAAGTAATTTATTTACTTTAAATTCGATACATTATTAAAAACTAGAAACGTACTCGTGCAATGCAGCGAGATACATCACGATTTTAATGTTTCATTTTATTTTTTTGTCGATTTACCGTACGATTTTGGATGTTTTTAGAAAGTGATAATGTTTTTTTTTATAAATTTGTTTAATTTATGCTTAATAATATAATGTTTTTTATATAAAAAAATTAAGTATTTTGTTAGAATTCAATGATTATCTTATATATTTTAATGACATCTAGAAAAAATAACCAATTACATATTTAATAATATAATTAAAACAAAATTATAGTAATATAATATATTAATTGTTGATCCAAACTCTCTCAGTGATTTGATAACGACCCTCTTCTATACTTAGTGAAAATTACGTTTTAAAATGTATTAGTGTTTCACCATCAGCGATCAGACTGAGTCTGTTAAGTTATCGCTGATAGTATCTCTCATAAACATTTCTATGTATTAGTGTTTCACTATCAGTGATCAGACTGAGTATGTTCAGTTATCACTGATAGTTTCTAAAGTAAACAGCCAACGTAATCCCTGAAGACAAGTCTCGCGTCAACATATGTTCATAGCTGAATCGAAGACGAAGCCGCTGAACAAAGAGAAGTCTACTAGTGACCTGATGCGGATATCAGTGAAGCAAAGACAACTCTACATATACGCGAAGGAACATGAGGAAAAGCTTCAGCGATAGCTGAACCTCTTTATCTCTGGAAGAAGAGATACTCAGCGATCAACGATCACAAAGCTTATGCCTCAAGTTTCCTTTTGTCTTACCTTGCACAACCAGTACGATGTGTCAGAACGGACACGTCTCTGCCACAAATCGTACAACAACTCTGTCAACTACACTGTTCCTAATACGGCCAAAAGCATGTCTCCAAAAGTCAGACTCCCAAAGCCAATCTATGAACGCCACGTGTAAAGTGCCCTGCCATGCATTTAATGCATAGGGTATAAATAGGAAGCTCACCCCTTCATCTGAAAGTGTGCTCAATCCTTGAACTCCATATAGAAACCCTTGTTTTCTATCTCTCTTAATTCCCCATTCTCTGAATTTCTTGTGCAATCATCTTAGTGTTTCTTAAGTTTGTTTAGATTGAGTCTGTCTTAATCTTATTCCGCAACAAACTTGTAAATTGTATTTTGATTTATCAATAAACAATTTATTAAACCTTAATTTCTGTGTTTGTATTCAACCCCCCCCCCCTTCTACAAACTTGTTAAGCACCTTCGGGACCAACAAGTGGTATCAGAGCAGTTTGTTTAATCTAATAAACAAGATCTTGCTGTATACTCTTCCTTGCTATTCTAAAATGGCACTAAACACAAACACAAACTACTATGATAATGGTTCACTTTCTAAACCTCCTCGATTTAGCAGAGATAACTTTTCTCTATGGAAAAATCGAATGATGCTATTTCTTGAAGGTGCGGATCCTACTATACCTGAATATATAGAAAACGAACCCTATGAACCTGTTAGAATTATAGTTGCGGTTCCCTCTACTGCCACCACTGAAGCTGTCCCTGAACGATATGTCGTTAAGGAAATAAGACAGTGGAGTGATGAAGATAAAAAGAAGGTAGGCATAGATGCAAGAGCAAAGACCATTATATCAATGGCTCTGCCTGATGAAGTTTTCCATTCCATCATGCATCTAAAAACTTCTAAAGAAATGTGGGAAACCATATGTGTTCAATATGAGGGCACCACTGAAATCCAAGAGACTCGAAAGATTAACTTGGTAAGACAGTATGAAAGTTTTATAGCTGGTAAGAATGAATCTCTTTCTGACGTTCATCAGCGGTTTAACTGCCTGATCATTGACCTAAGAACTGTTGGAAGGACCTATTCTAATTCTGAGGTCCTAACAAAATTCTTGGAAAGTCTTCCTGAAAGCTGGGACAGTTATTCAATATGTCTTAAGCTGACAAAAGACTTACATACTCTCTCTCTAAGCACTCTGTATGGAATATTGCTCAACTATGAGCAATCTAATCTCCTGAAGAAGAATCTTTTAAAAGATTCTAAAGACTCCAAAAGCACTCCTGTTGCTTTAGTCTCGTCAGAGATAATTCCATCTCAGCGATCTACTCTCACCATCACTGAGTTAGATTCTGAATCTGAGGATTTATCAGACCCTGATCTTTCAGAGTTTAATGAGTCCTTAGCACTCTTGACAAACTCTTTTAAGAGATTTGCAAGAAAGAGTAACTTCCGAAGAAGTAAACCTCTCTCTCTTACTGAAAAGCCAAAATCAACTCCGGTTGATAAGGCTACAGCCACTTGCTATAACTGCGAAAAAATTGGACATTTTGCTAGTGAGTGCAGGTCGAAAAAGGTCTTCAAACCTTCTACCTCAAGAAGATCCAGTTATGACAAATACCATAAGTTGAAGAACAAATATCAAAAACTGAAAAGCTATCAGCGAAAAGGTAAATGTCTCATCGCTGAAGAACATGACTGGGCTGAATCAGAAGAATCATCTTCTGATGAAGAAGAAGTCGCTAATTTTTGCCTCATGGCTAAGATTAAAGAAGAAGTAGAAGAACCATCTGAACCTTCTATGAGCTACATATCATCTCAGGTATCTATCTCTACAAATCCCTCTCTGCCTGAAACTGAGAGAAGTCGCGATGTTGATGTGCTGACGATTGACCTTTATAATGCTCTAAACGACAAAACTCAAGCTGAAAATAAAAATGTTTATTTAACACAAGAGCTAGAGAAATGTCATGAAAAGATCAGTGAACTAAATCTTTTAGAAGAAAAGTTGAAAGATCAAGTCATTATAAATGAAATCATCAGCATTGAACGCGAACAAGCCATCGCTGCTCTAAAAGCAGAAAAGGCTCATGTTGAAAAATGGTGCAAATCATCAACAAAGATCTCTGAGATAATAAATGCTCAAACTCCTGAAAGTGATAGAACTGGTCTTGGTTTTTGGACACCACAGGATGATCCTAAAGAAGAAAGTTCCTCGCTTAAGTTTGGAACTTTTGTCACATCTTTCTTTGACACTTCTTATAATCAATTATATCCCTGTTCTTCTTCATATCCCATCCCTGAGGAGATATCTACAAGATCTAAGCCTGCAGATAAAGGAAAGTCTATTCTCCCTCAGAAGGCTTCCTAGAAAACCAAACTGAAAGTTCCTTCCAAACCTTCAGTGGATAAACCTTCTAGCTCAGTGACAGAAATCTTTGATATCTGTCCTCCAAAGCTGAAGGTTGATCTAAAGCCCGTGAGACCTGAAGAAATAAAAATTCCTCCCAGATCACGTGCTAAAGGCATTCTTGGAGCTGGTCCTGCTCATCTTAAACTTGCAAAACCTTCTACTGATCCTAAAACCATTTTCAAATACAGAAAATGTTATCACTGTGGTTTTACTGATCATATTGCAAGTAAATGTCCAAATACCACCAAAGCTGATAAAACAGCTAAAGTGAAGAAAAATGCCTCTAAGGCAAAGAAAGTCACCAAAGTTGAAAAATCAACCAAAGTGAAATATACCACTAAGGTTAAAAAATTAACCAAAGTGAAGATTACCACTGAAGCTGAATCTTCATCAGCTGTGAAGACTGCTGAATCTTCCTTATCCACTAACTCTGAAGGACCCATTGAAAAGTGGGTACCAAACAACGCTTAATCTTCCTTATGTATGCAGGGATCAAAGGGCATCTGGTATCTCGATAGTGGATGTTCTCGTCATATGACTGGACAAAGAGACATGCTCACTGAATACAAGGAAGAGAAAGGTCCCTCTGTGACCTTTGGTGGAAATGGAAAAGGATTTACCCGAGGGTTTGGTGTCCTCAGCAATGGGACAACTACCTTTCGAAGAGTCGCTTATGTAGATGGACTGAAGCACAATCTTCTAAGCATCAGTCAGCTATGTGACAAAGACTACGAAGTTCGCTTTTCTAAGAAAGCATGTTCAGTGGTAGATGAAAAAGGAAAACTTGCTCTCAGTGGTTATCGAAGAGAAAATGTCTATGTAATAGATATGGACTCTACTATCACTGAAAACTTATGTTTTCTCTCTAAGGCCTCTTCTGATGTTAACTGGCTATGGCATAAAAGGCTCTCTCATCTAAACTTCAAAACCCTGAATTATCTCTCATCTAAGGAACTGGTTTCTGGTCTTCCTCAGCACTCATATGCTAAAGAATCTCTCTGCTCAGCATGTGAAAAAGGAAAACAAACAAAAGCTAGTTTCAAGTCGAAACAAGTTTCCTCAGTGACAAGTCCTCTTCAGCTCTTGCATATGGATCTAGTTGGCCCTGTCAACATCCAATCAATAGCTGGAAAGAAATATACGCTTGTCATTGTAGATGAATATTCTCGCTACACCTGGGTTATCTTTCTTCGCTGTAAGAGTGATACTCCAGAAGAACTAATATCTTTTGTCAAAAATATGGAAGTGCTGAACAATCTTACTGTTCGTTCAATAAGAAGTGATCATGGAACTGAATTCAAAAATAGTTCCCTGAACAATTTTGTGACATCTGCCTTCCGGAACCTCCAGGTTAGCACTCGAGCTGTGTAAATCACGATTAAATATATAGGAACACCCTTTTACGACCTAATTTTATAGGCAAGGGCTTTAGTTTCCTAAGATTCCCGGCAATGCGCTTAGAATATCCGGTTACTGCGAGTAACGGGATACACTGTCTTATAAAATGCCAATCCGATAAAATTAACATTTTATTTTATTAATAGTAATAATAATGAGTGGGTTAATTATAAAATTTAATTAACCAAATATAAATTCTAAATTTTAAGCAATCAAAACAAAAATTTAAGCAAATAATTGAGAATTTATCTACCCTTAACCTATCTTTTTATAAAAATTACATTATATATATATAACTTTAAAAAAAAAAAAAAAAAAGTTAGAGAGAGAGGGAAACCGTCCACCTCTCTCTCCCCCTCCCAAATTCTTTTTTTTAACACTCTTCCTCATTATGTCCCCCATGCTCCTCCCATTTTCAAGAAATTCCTCTCCACTTCTCTCTCTCTATTCCAAAATCTCTCTCTCTCTTTCTCTCATTTTCTTGGCTGAAAATCAGCCCCAAAACTCTCTCAAATCCATCAAACTTTGAAGATCAAAAATAATCTCTAGTGTGGGTAAGTACTATATCTTGCATTCTACTTCATCTTCTTCTTTTCTTGCCTTTTCTTTCATTTTACTTGCATTTTCTTCACCTTTTTCTTCACTTTCTTGAGGTTTCTGAAAAGAAGGACTTTCATAGGCCTTCAAATGGTAGGTTAGACACCAAAGACATGTTAAATGTCAAGAAATGGTGATAACCCATGATCCATGTAATCAAAACTCAAAAAAATGGAGCTTAGAAGACATGCATGGCTATTTTTCTCATCATCTAAGATGGTAGAGTTCATGCATGTGTATCTCCTTCTTTGTAATCTAAATGATGTTCTTTTACAAAACTTATGTTAAAAAGCTTTGTAAAAACGTTTTAAACAAAAAGACCACCCTTTGGGTGATAATAAAAGTTAAAAAGCATTCATATTGCCATGAAATTTCATTTTAGAATCTGGCAGATTGCATGCATGTTCTTTCTACGGCCATAACTTGAAAAATATTCAACCAAACGTTATGAATCTTCTTCTGGAATTTAATATAATGAAATACCAATCAAACCCCACTGGAATCACTCAAAAATATTGAGTTTTGACCCCTCAACCTCACCTCTAAAGTTTGTGGTGCAATCAGAATTCGGCTGGACAAAATCTTTCAATCAATCAACCATAACCATCATGTAAAACCATAAAAATTAATAATTATTTTTCTGAAAGTAACTTTAATGAGCTGGAAATCAAACAAAATTTGATTCACTTGAAAATATAAATATTTGAGTACTCAACCATCATTAACAAGTTGAGTGTGCAAAAAGCAACTTTCTGCCAGATTGGGACACTTGGCTTAAAACTGACATAACTCACTCATTACTTATCCAAATGAGGTGAATATTTTTCTGGAAGTTTCATATTTGAGCTATAGTTACAACCCAATTTGAATCACCTAAAAAGACTGAGTTTTGACCCCTTAAATGGCCGAGTCAAAAGAAGGTGTAAGCTGCATAGTTCTCTGTGACCAATAAACTTTAAAGTAATCATTACCCCTATCTAGACTTAACCAAAAATGTTGTAATTTATGCCAAAATTTCCCTAATACATTAAAATGAGTCATATAAAAATTTGGCAAAATAATAAGTTGGTGAAAATATTCAAAATACAAGGATTTTATGACTTAAAATTTCTGACAGCAAACAGTAGCTAATTAACTTTCTTAAAAATGATCATTTTGGACTTTTGGACATAATAATAATTAAAAATGAAGGTTTTTAATTTTAATATAAATATTATTAGGTAATCAAACTTAAAATAAAATTTGTGAACCCTTAATACTTCAAATTTGATCCGATAAACCAAAATTATGTCGATAAGTTAAGTAGGACTAGTACTCGCTAATCCTACGTAAAATAAATCTAAAGGCTTTTTCCTTATAAATTGTATGCCCAAAATCTCTGTTATCAAGAACCATCCAACCTTATGAATATCTATTATACGCTCAAATGCGTTACCCAAATTTAATAAAAAGGCATGTAAGGCATTTATAAGACATAGTGACCTAAGTAACGTCCGAAAACGTAAAAATAGGTTCGAACTGATAATGTGCTTCACTTTCATAGGAAAGGCGTAGTACCAAGATTAAAGCAACCTAGCAGATATTCCCGAGCAACTGCTAAAATCGGTGAGTATTCACAGCCCCATTTTACTTGTTTTGAATAAATTTTGGGGTGAAAAGCATGTAAATTTACAAATTGTTATTACTGAATGATTGTTCATTAAAATTTGTTGCATTTTGAATTAAATTGTTTATGCACTATGGTATGTATACTTTACGATGCAATTGAGTATTAAATGAATAAGTCCCCATTGGTTGGACACTACCTATTAACTCGAACGGGAGCCGATGGTATTCGTGGGTAGCGCTATTTGGATTGACAACCCCACTTTTGGCTGAGAGCTAGAAGTGCACTTTACCAGTAATAATAATTGTCTTACACATGTGGATTCATTCCACCGCTGAGGTAATGACGTAATAATAATTGTCTTACACATGTGGATTCATTCCACCGCTGAGGTAATGACGTAATAATAATTGTCTTACACATGTGGATTTATTCCACCGCTGAGGTAATGACGTAACAATAACTGTCTTACACATGTGGATTTAGTCCACCGCTGAGGTAATGACGTAACAATAACTGTCTTACACATGTGGATTTAGTCCACCGCTGAGGTAATGACGTATAATTTAAGGGGCATTGGTTGGTCGAAAGGTTTGGTAGTGGCTCAATGTTAAGGCATTACTGTATACAATTAACCTCGTGCAAATATTTGAACAATCAGTTTCTTAAATGTCTTGTGAACGAGCGTTTCAAAATAAATAAAAATTTCTGCATACAAACTATTTCGTGCATACAAAAACCTGTGAACTCACCAACTCAATGTAGTTGACCCTTTTTCTTTCATCTTGCTTTTCAGGTGCAAATAAGTAAATGGTGGAACTTAGGGTGCACTCATGTGTGACATCATCAACTGTTATGACATTGTCAATTTTTATCAACTTTTGTAACAGCCATATTTTGAGAACTTTTTAGTTATGGGATGTATAACTTTATTTCTCTCTAACTTGTTAAATATTATAGTTGATATTGTTTATTACTTTATGTTGTGAAACCGTGTGCTGTCATGTCTCGCGTTTCCGCTTTGGCGGGGTGTGACAAATTTCTTTGAGAACAAGGGAATCTCTCACAACTTCTCTTCAGTAAGAACACCTCAGCAAAATGGAGTCGCTGAAAGAAGAAACAGAACGATCATAGAAGCTGCTAGATCAATGCTCAGCGATTCTCACCTCCCTACTCAATTTTGGGCAGAAGCTGTAAACACTGCATGTTTTACTCAAAACAGATCGCTGATAATAAAGCGATTTGGGAAGACAACTTATGAACTTTTTCTTGGAAGGAAGCCTTCTATCAGCTTTCTTCATATCTTTGGTTGTCAATGCTTTATCTTAAACAACAGAGATCAACTTGGAAAGTTCGACCCAAAAGCAGATGATGGAATATTTCTAGGATATTCCTCTATCTCCAAAGCCTACAGAGTTTTCAACAAGAGAAGACAAACCGTAGAAGAAACAATTCACGTCACTTTTGATGAAACTCGCTCAGCGAACTCTAAACCAATCGCTGACAATGAAGAGTTAAATGCTTGGATGCTTTCTCACTACAGAGAAACAGAACCCTTCTTCTCAAACCATCAGCATTCTGATCCTTCAGCCGCTGATGATGATCCAAACATTATACATCCTACCGTTGAATCCACCTCATGGGTTTTAGCAGAACCTCTAAACACATTACTACCATCAAATCTGCCTTCGTCTGGAAACCTCTCTGGTGAACCTACTTAACAGTTAATTGCTGATGAACCTCAAACGTCCTCATCAGTAAACATCCCAATTGTTGATCCAACCTCTGAGTTAAGCAATCATGCTCCTGCTCAGCGATGGACCAAAGATCACCCAATAGATCAAATTCTTGGTGATCTCGAAGCAGGTATTCAGACACGATGAAGCTCAGGTCATATCTGTCTCTTTGTAAACTTTCTCTCTTTAATAGAACCAAAGAAGACTGATGATGCCCTCAGAGATCCAAACTGGGTCAGCGCTATGCAAGAAGAGCTGACTGAATTTTCTCGAAACAAAGTTTGGAATCTCGTTCCTAGACCATCTGATAAAACTGTAAAGGCACCAAATGGGTGTTTAGAAACAAGTTAGATGAACATGGAACTGTAACCCGCAACAAGGCTCGACTTGTTGCTCAGGGATACAGACAAGAGGAAGGCATAGACTATGATGAAACCTTTGCCCCTGTGGCCAGGCTCGAAGCAATTCGACTATTCTTAGCTTATGCAGTCTATAAAGACTTCATCGTTTATCAAATGGACGTAAAATCAGCGTTCCTAAATGGAAAGCTAAATGAAGAAGTCTATGTAGAACAACCACCAGGGTTTTATGACCCTAAGTATCCAAATTATGTTTATAAATTGGATAAGGCTCTCTATGGTCTAAAACAAGCCCCTCGTGCTTGGTATGTCACTCTCTCATCTTTTCTTATCTCTGAAAATTTTGAACGTGGCAAGATTGATAGTACGTTATTTTTCAGAAAGATAAAAGGTCATATAATTCTTGTACAAATATATGTTGATGACATAATATTTGGTTCTACTAACCCATCTCTGTGTACTCGCTTCGCTGAGAGAATGAAGAAAGAATATAAAATGAGTATGATGGGTGAGCTGACATATTTTCTTGGTCTTCAGATTAAACAATCTGACAAAGGTACTTTTATCTGCCAAGGTAAGTATGTTAAAGATATGCTGAAAAAGTTTGATCTCACACAAACGTCAGCGATGAAAACTCCTATGGCACCACCCCTGACACTTAACAAAGATCCTTCTGGAAAATCTGTTAATGTCACTGCCTATAGAGGAATGATAGGCTCCCTGCTGTATCTCACAGCGAGCCGACCTGACATCATGTACTCTACTTGTTTATGTGCACGCTATCAATCTGAACCCAAGGAATCCCATCTGATCGCTGTAAAGCGAATTTTCAGATATCTGAAAGGAACTCCTAACCTCGGTCTTTGGTATCCCAAAGACTCAGGGTTCGATCTAACTGGTTATTCTGATAGTGATTTTGCAGGCTGTAAACTCGACAGAAAGAGTACCACTGGTGGATGTCAACTCCTAGGAGGAAAGCTGGTAAGCTGGACAAGCAAGAAGCAAAATTTTGTGTCCACTTCCACAGCTGAAGCTGAATACGTAGCCGCTGGAAGCTGTTGTTCTCAAATCTTATGGATGAGAAATCAACTATTAGATTATGACCTTCAGCTGTCAAAGGTTCCTATCTATTGCGACAACACTAGTGCTATCGCTATAGCAAATAATCCAGTGCTACATTCAAAGACAAAACACATAGAGATCAGATATCACTTTATCAGAGATCATGTGATGAATGGTGATATTGAACTTCACTTTATCCCTACTGACTTTCAGCTTGCTGATTTATTCACCAAACCTCTTGATGAGACAAGGTTCAACTTTCTCATCAGTGAGCTTGGAATGCTGAACTTCGAAGAATAATTCTTCAGCGTTCATGTATTGTGTCAGTAATCAAAAGTTCCCCTCTCATCATTCTCTGATAAACATTCTGACTCTCAGGTATGTTCTCTCCTTTCCCTCTAAGATGTTTTTCTTCAAATATAAACTTTAATCACTGAACTTTCTTCAAATGATTAAAAGCTTTTTGAAAAATACATTAATCACTGATATTTCTAATCAGTGATCCTTTAAAAGGAAAATCTATCCCTCTTTACAATCAGGGATACTTTTAAAAAGGAAAATCTATCACTGAATTTTCTTCAGTGATAATTTCAAAATGGACAAATGTACAGTCTCTCTCTTCTATGACGTCATATGAACCGACAATCCACGACATGCCTTTTCTGACACGTTCGTCCGTTGCTCTTCTATCCAATCAACTTCATGGAACGTGTCAATGTCATGATGATCCTTTCTTTTCCCGCTTCATTCTTTCTCTCTCTCTCCTCTCTCTTCGTATAAAAGGAATTCTTCTCTCCTTTATACGGTTTACGCTTTCGAAACTATCAACGCAAGAAACATTCTCTCTCAAGAACACTCAAGCAAGTAAACCCAGAACATTGAATCTGCAACTCTTTTTCTTCAAGATACACAGGTTTATTTCATGTTTATGTGCTTTGTTCGTATGCTTTTTATTCTTTTTAAAATCCTACTCGTTTTCTATGGATTTTATAAAACGTTTTTTTTAAAAACTAAAGATCATTCTTTCTGATTTTATGTTTTTCAATAAAAACCTTTTGGTTTTAAAGTGTTCTTCATTCTTTCTACCCAGAACACTATTTTTCTACTCCTAAAAATAACTTGATATTTTTCCAGTTTCCCTTCTTCTATGGCAACTAGTAATCATATTATTTTTAATCTAAATCATTTCTTCTATTATGCTTCTTTCCATAACAGAAATGACACAGTCTTCAATCGTTGCTTCCAAGCATGTACGATTCGCTCTCACTGAAGTTGAGATTACTAAATGTAATCATTTGGCAAGACTCGAGTTCAAAGCTGACAAATACCCACATCTGGTGGAAGCTGCTGAATTCCTCAAGCAGTCATGTATAGCTTACGCGATCACTGTGGATCCTAAGCCTTCCAAGACTCTACTCCAGCAGTTCTGGTTCACTGATGATGCAACTGAACTCACCAACAAGAAAGGTGAACGAGTCCCTGCTATCTCTTTCAGCACGGAATTGGGTCCAGGGAGCATGACCGCTCTTAGCCTCAGGAAATCTTTAAGATTCCCTGACAAACCAAAGAGTGGGTTCGACGCACTCCCCACTGATGATGAGCTGATATCATTCCTGGACGCAATGGGCTATTGTTGGGAAAACAAACCGAGATCTTCTATTCCCAACAAGAAGCTCACCAAGATCCTCAAAGCTCAAATGCCATCACAACTGAACTTTATCTTCTCGCACATAATTCAGTGCATGAGCGGGAAGAGTGGTTCGCTGGATCAAGCCAGCAAAACACAACTGCAGATGGCCTACTCCGTTATCGCTGGTCAAAACTTTGACTACGCCACAACAATCTTTGAAGACCTGAGGTCGAGATTAGAGAAGCCTGAACGAGATCCCAAGATCTCGTACGTACGTTTCATATGTACGTACATCAAGTTCCTCTATCCCAACACCTATCCCACCAAAGATGATGGCACCTTTGCCAGGGTAGGTCAACGATCACTGGAGGTAAAGCCACTCGCCGACGAGGTAAGTATCTCTCTCCTTCGCTCTCGTCTCTCTCTCCATTCTTCTTCATCTTCAGTGACCACGCAGACGGTTCCTTCGTCTGCTATCCCTGTCGCTACCACTACTTCTAAACGACCATCAGCTAGTCCGATTGGTCCTTCCAAAAAGGCCAAAAAGACTAAGGAAAGTACACCCTCTAGTACTATACCTGAGGGAGCTTCTCAACAAGCTACCTTAGATGCATTTGTGGGTCTTTTCTCCACAACTTCAGCAGTCACTCATACTGCCGTGTCAGCGATCTCGCTCGCTGTCACATCATTAGTGACCCCACCTACTATCTCATTCGCTGAGATTAACCCCATCCCTACTTCTATCCCCAAAACTCTTCCTTTTTCTACTCATTTGGTCTCTGAACCCGCTACCTCTTCTTTCCCTATAGGACATGAACATCAAACTTTTGAGGAATCTATGCAGTTCTACAAAGTGTTTGATATGTCAGGCACACCTATAATCCTAAACACTTCTCTCCCCACCTCTCCAAATAAGCCCGTATCTGAACTAACATTATTTTCAGGTCCTAGTTTGGCGTCTGTTGACACGCATGTCAACAGTCTGGGAGAGAAGGTGGACGCCCTCACCAACACCATCAACGACACCACCAGCGCCGTCAATCAGGCTGGTGAGGAGCTAAAGAAGTTGACCGCGACCTGCTCATCTAAAGCTGAGAACTCACAACTTTCAGCTGTTGAAGAACAAGTCGTCCAACTCAAAGAGTCATCTCAACTCTTTCAAGGGCGATTTGAGTCTCTTACCGCTGAAGTTCAGGGTCTCTCTTCAAAGGTTGACCTCTGCACGTCCCTTCTTCAGCAAATTCTACAAAAGGTGAATGCACCAGCTCCAGCGCTGCCTCCCTCCTTCATTGAAGATGATCGTACCAACCTCAACATCGTTGTGGAATTCATTCATGATGCCACGTGCGACATCCCTGCGGTTGAAGACCGGATTAAGCGTCTGGAGGCTGACGTCCAAGTGCTAAAAGCTTCAACAGCTACTCCAGCAGCTGAACAATCCCCTACCGCTGATAATGACAAAGTGGGGGAGAAAGCTGAAGAAACTTCTATCGCTGCTGCTGGGGAAGCTAAGACTCCAAAGAAACCTCCCTCTCAATCTGAGGGGGAGAAGGCAAAAGAATCCTCATCTATTCACTCTATCCTTTTTGAAGAGGATGAGGAAGAAGACGATGAAGAGGAAGATGATCTAGATCTTGATGATCAAGAAAAGGATCAGCCCTCCGATGACGACGACGACGATGAAGACCAATCTATGTGGTTCTCCAAGCCGAACGTCGCATCAGGGACAACTTCGCAAGAGGTTGTCAAAACAGGGGTGAGAGGTGATACATCTTCAAGCGCTCCTTCGCAAAGCAAAGACAAACAACCAATCGTTGAAGAATGCTTGAGGACTGGATCACAATCTGAGGGGGAGCATCCTTCTCAGGTATGTCTTTCAATTGTACCACTCTCCTACTCTTTCCAAACCCCTATTTCCTTCTAGCCTTTATCTCTCTCGTTCTAAAAATATACACTTATCCCTTCTTTCTTCTTTTTCTATCCAGACAGTTCTCACCCCTGCTTAAGGGTTCTGAACTACAAATAATTCCAGCTACTATCGCTGAAGAAATAATCCCAATCTCTATCGCTGAGATTGATGAAGAAGAAGAAGATTCCCTGATCCATCCAGGAAGGCCCTCTCGACCATCTCATTGGTCAGAGGAAGTGGTAAAGAAAAGAGTTGAAATGATCGCTCAACTAGAAAGTCAACGGCTGAAAATCCCTCTTCAAACATCCTTCTCAGAGCTCGACTTCCTCACTAAAGCTGAACGAGAAGAATCTGCCAAAGCTGAGAAACTGATCGCTGAATGCAAACGAGATGCCCAACTCGCTTTAAAGATTCAATCTTCTCAAGTCAAGGAAAAAAAGCTGGAAAGCAAACCTGTGGAAGTTCAAGCTGCACTACTGAAAGAAATTGAAGAGGAACGCTCCAAAGAACAAGAGATCAACGATAGGTTTATCGAATGGTGTAAACAGAAGATGGACTATCGTTCTGATCTTCTTCCAATATCATCCGTGACTATCTCTGGTCGCAAGAAGAAGGATCAACTCTCAGTGACCATGGAGATTACCAGAGAGGATGGAACCCAAAAAGCTATGTACGTATCCAAACTTGAGAGCTTCGGATTTACGGAATGGTTAGAGTTCTGGGATGCGCTGAAGAAATCCAAATCTACATACAGAGGCTACGTTGAAGGACTTCTTGAAGCCCTCATAAATAGAGTCGTTTCTGTACTAAAGCTGCCATCTTCTCTTCCTCCCAAATCTTTGAAACTCAAGAGAAAAATTGGGTCCTTCTCCTCTGAAGACATCGCCATCATCCGAAATGAAACTTCTATCAAATTTTCAAGAGATGCACTGTTTGGTCCTCCTCCCGATCTTTCAGTTCTGGATCTATCTCTGCCTCCTGGTGGTCCTTTCCAAGTTGGTCAAGTAATTGACAATCCTTATGGAATATTCTTCAGAGATGATGATGAGGAACTCAGATTTCAAAGAATATCTGAGATTCCTATCTGTCCTCTGAATCATCTCAAGGATCTCTTTATGCTTATGGTGTGATTTCTTCCCTGCTGCTGAAAAAATTAAAGAAATTATCAGCCAAGAATCTTTGGAACGAAGACAGAAAGGAGAAGAAATACCTGAGTATATGATCAATCCTCCTAAATCTTCTTTTAATAGCTGATAGATTAGTTTCCTTTTCTATAATCTGTTAGTTATACTTACAGTAGTTAGTTATTCACTTGTACTTATGATTTTCATATCTTGTAATTCTATCCCTGAATTAAATGAAAATTGTAGTGATGTACTTAACCCTATCAGTACTGTAAAAGATCCCTCAAAATAGTAATTGGGACATGCATTCTATGAGTCCTTTTTATTCCTATATTTTGAATTATAAAGTAATTTTCTTCAGTTACTTTGTCATTATCAAATAGGGGGAGATTGTTGATCCAAACTCTCTCAGTGATTTGATAACGACCCTCTTCTATACTTAGTGAAAATTAACGTTTTAAAATGTATTAGTGTTTCACCATCAGCGATCAGACTGAGTCTGTTAAGTTATCGCTGATAGTATCTCTCATAAACATTTCTATGTATTAGTGTTTCACTATCAGTGATCAGACTGAGTATGTTCAGTTATCACTGATAGTTTCTAAAGTAAACAGCCAACGTAATCCCTGAAGACAAGTCTCGCGTCAACATATGTTCATAGCTGAATCGAAGACGAAGCCGCTGAACAAAGAGAAGTCTACTAGTGACCTGATGCGGATATCAGTGAAGCAAAGACAACTCTACATATACGCGAAGGAACATGAGGAAAAGCTTCAGCGATAGCTGAACCTCTTTATCTCTGGAAGAAGAGATACTCAGCGATCAACGATCACAAAGCTTATGCCTCAAGTTTCCTTTTGTCTTACCTTGCACAACCAGTACGATGTGTCAGAACGGACACGTCTCTGCCACAAATCGTACAACAACTCTGTCAACTACACTGTTCCTAATACGGCCAAAAGCATGTCTCCAAAAGTCAGACTCCCAAAGCCAATCTATGAACGCCACGTGTAAAGTGCCCTGCCATGCATTTAATGCATAGGGTATAAATAGGAAGCTCACCCCTTCATCTGAAAGTGTGCTCAATCCTTGAACTCCATATAGAAACCCTTGTTTTCTATCTCTCTTAATTCCCCATTCTCTGAATTTCTTGTGCAATCATCTTAGTGTTTCTTAAGTTTGTTTAGATTGAGTCTGTCTTAATCTTATTCCGCAACAAACTTGTAAATTGTATTTTGATTTATCAATAAACAATTTATTAAACCTTAATTTCTGTGTTTGTATTCACCCCCCCCCCCGTTCTACAAACTTGTTAAGCACCTTCGGGACCAACATTAATTAATAGTAAAACATGGTCTGCATAAAAGGAAGGCCCTACACATACCAAATTGGTGGGTGTTAAAAGCCTGCAGTAGTAATATGTATCTTGTGGTTTGATACTTGTAAATTAAGAGATTTTTAAAATTTTGCATAAAATGATGGTACCTTGTGCCTAATAATTTGTATTTAAGAGTTTTTTATCCGTGCTTTATAATATAGTATAGATAGTATTGATTAATAGTGATACATGAAAAGGTCTGCATAAAAGGAAGGTCATGCACATACCAAATTGGTGGGTGTTAGAAGCCTCCATTAGTAATATGTATTTTGTGCTTTTATACTTGTAAATTAAGAGATTTTTAAAATCTTGCATAAAATGATGGTACCTTGTGCCTAATAATTTGTATTTAAGAGTTTTTTATCCATGTTTTATAATATAGTAGATATATTCTATAAATTTGTTATTTAAATATATTATTTAAAAATAAGAGTAAACTACGATTTTCGTCCTTGTAGTTTGTTGTTTATAATCATTTTTGTCCCTGACTTTAAAAGTTGTTTTTTTGTCATTGTGGTTTGTAATTCATTTCCATTTTAGTCCCTAAAACAATTTTTAAAGATCGGGGACGAAAATAGTTATAAACAACAAACCACAAAGACGAAAATAGTAGTTTACTCTAAAAACAATTATATAAAATGATAATAATCCAACTTCATTGGTGGAAGTAAATGAAATTTTTTAATTTCTTTCTCCATACATTAGGTTTTAAAGAATTCTTTAAACTTTGACCTTCTCTAGTTTTCTATATTTCAAAAGGACAATATAGAAAATATGTTGGGGTGAAACACATAACAAAAGCATCATTTTCTAAAATTTAGAGAATGTGTTGAAGATGTTTCTATTGAAATAAATGTAAAACTGAACTAAAATAAAATGTAGAGTAAACTATACTTCGGTCTTTATGGTTTGTCGCTTATAACACATTTCGTCCATAGGGTTGTGTTTGGTACATAGAACGGGATTAAAAACTTATTGTCTCACGTTTGGCATGACATAAGACAAGACAAAAACTCAATATCCCACGTTTGGCGCGACATGGGACAAGGACAACAACTAGGTGTTACTGGATTGGATATAACCCCAAAAGGTTATAGCAACTGGCAAATCATGCAAATAAACATGGCTCACTAATATCGTCCAAAGCAAGTAATAATGGTAAGTAATATCATATATCATACCTCAGGGATTTTCAAAGCAAGAAGAGTAACCAAAGTCAACTTTAAAACAAGATTTCAAGAGTAAAAACGAAGCAATAACTTTTGAGAGTTGGTAACCAAAGTACTGAAATGTAATAATAAATAAAAGATAGTATGGGTGCAAGATCAGGTTGGATTTCAGTAAACATAGTGCAGTGGACGTTGCTACAACATCACAAGGGTGCTGCACAATAGCTCTCTACAACACTACTGGATTGAATGGCCTTCCAAGGAAGTGCAGATTAGACCATATGTTGGCAGTTCACATGGTGATGCATCAAGAACCAAACTAGTACATAAGCCTTTCTTTCCATATAGTTTTGCAACCCATAAGGTTGTTGCAGCTCTCTGTAGCCTCTATAACACACTTAGTAAAAACATTTGCGTTGTCTTAATTTTAAGTCCAACTCATCTAAGTAAAATAACTGTGAGTCCAAGATCAATGAATCCTAGAGAGAGAAAGTAGAGAGAGAGCAAAGGGAGAGCGCAAAGTGTGTAATCAGATTAATGTGCGTGAAGTTCTTACAAAGACACAAGATCAAAGGGACTTAAATACCCTTGGTCAATACAACACAGTATTAGACAAAAGACACAGTATTTGACCAAGCCTTATAAATACAATGATTACTATAAAATCAGATTTAACAATCTCCCCCTTAGTAATCATTGGCGCTTTGGTCTTCAAAATTCATCTTCTAAATCAGCACGGACCATTAAAGCGACTTTATGAAGCTTTCTGACTTTTAAAGAAAAATTTCTTCTCAGCATCTTTCAGTTTGATTTGTCTTTGCTGCCTTTAACAAGTCTGGACCAGATTGGAATAAACTTGAACGAACAGTTGTGCTCCAGACGACACACCTCTTTTGAAAGACCTTGAACGAACTGTGGTGGTCGGAGCAGGAACAGCAAAAGAAAAAGTTGAAGCTGAGAGAATAGAATCTTAGAGCAAATCTTGATCAGCAGATAAACTTTTGAGCTCTTTGTCTCTTTATCATCTCCTTGACATCTCTGATTTCTCCCCCTCATGACCTTGATGAACTGGTTCAACTAGGTCATGCAAATGTTGGAGACGAGACAACTTAAGATCTGCAAAATCAAAGAAATAGAGAAAACAAGGGAGGTTTGCGCTTCACGTTGGTTGCGCAAAATGAGATTTGCGTTACACCAAGGTGGCGCAAAGTGAAGTTTGCGTTACACCAAGGTGGCGCAAAGTGAGGTTTGCGCGAAGCGAAGGTGGCACAAAGAAGGGTTTGTGCGACCAACTGATGGCGCAAAGCTGACTTAAACTTAGAAAAATTTACCTTTTTAAGTTCTTTGACTCCCCCTACACATATGCACTAGATATGACAATTCAAGTTAGCATTCATATAAAGAAAATCAGATACTCCCCCTCAAAAACAAATATGATCTTTTAGAAAATTCTCCTTTTTCACTCCCCCTTGAATAATGCTCAAACCCATTTAAAAGGATATGAGAACACAATGAATGAAACATCAATGTAGAAAGAAAAATATACTGAATATGTATTTTGAAACGACTAAATATATAAAAATTTAAACAGAAACAAATAAAATTATACTTAGTAAAATATCACAATAAAATCCATCAAATGAAATCAAATGTATGTGTTTGGATACAGAAACAAGTTTTATTGCATATCAAGTTAATACATGTCCAGTTTCAAAAACTTTCATCAATCTATTCAGTGTGCTCGCATGTGAACTTCGATTAGCTTCAAGAAAATGCAATTCTAAAAATATAATAGAGAACTTTGCATTTAATCACACTAAGCCATCAAAAATTCAGACTTTCACAAATTTACAGGTTTATTGCAACTCATAAATTTTAACCAAGTATCATGAGATGTGTGCTCATTGGCATCTTTTAGTATTGTGCACTATGACATCTTTACATGAGTGTGCTCTTTGGCATCTTTTAAGCGTGTGCACTTTTGGCATCTTTTTAATCAAAAAGTTTATTAAGTAAAGAAAATGCCGTAAACGTAACTTTCTATCTGACCCTATTGCAGGATTTGGGTCAGCCACTCCCAGACCAGTTGGCCTTAGGGGACTAGGTGTCAAGCACCCCTTGGAACTTACTTTCCCAGATCAGAAAGGCTACATCGACACATCCTATACCCATTCATACCAGTAGAACATGACTTTCGATCTGGTTCTATAGAAGGATTTTGGTTCGATCACTCCCAGATCAAATGACCTTAGGGGACCAGATGACAAGCATCCCACAGAACTTACTTTCCCAAACCAGAAAGGTCACAGGTACAAACTTTTAAACTTAGAGATTTCTGATTTATAAGAATTTAATAATCATCTCAACCACAAGGTTTTACGTCTAAGTGCTTAGCCCATATTTTCATTACAATCCGAAATTCCGACTTTTTAGGTTTTCTAAGCATTGTAAACTATAAATATTCCGAATCACACAACTGTAAAGCAATATCAAAAGCTACAAACATGTTGCTTGACTTTTCGACTTTTGTTAGAACTGAAATTTGAACATATAAAAACTTCAATATAAACAAATCAACTTGAAAATTTAGCCTAGACACACATTTTATTCAAAAGAAAGAAAAATTGTAAAACTTTTACTTTATAAAATAAAATTTGTAAAGGTTTAAACTTTTAAAACATGCCGAAATTTTAAAATTAGAAAATTTTGATCGGCAAGTTTATATTCAGTTGAAACAAAATATAATTCAATAATATCAACTTCCATACAGTGTATAAAGAATATGTGTCTCAAAAAAAAATTTGTTTGAACAAAATCAGGAGTTGAAGAAAATTGCTCAGATTCTTTAAAACATATTTAGAAAACTGGAACAACATCATTATCAGATATAAATGCAGCGGAAAAGAATAGATGCACTCATAGTTTCTCATTAGTCAGAAGCTTAATGCTTTGAAGAACGAGTCCTAGACTGATTTGTCTAGAAGTCGTAGTCGTTGAAGCACGGGTTCTGAGCTGAAGTACTCAGAAGCCAAAGTCTTGACATTTAAGACCGGGTTTTGAACTGTTGTGTTCAAAAACCATACTTTCTCTTACTCCCCCTTGACATGTGGTGCATGCAACTTAGAATCAGATTTAGACTTGGGTACCCACTTGAATTTGGGCCCGTGAAAGTTAGTTGCAGTTCGTATGGGGAAATATTTATAAGATTTGACATTAGAAGCATGAGAAAAATGATCACAAGAATAATAAGCACAATCATCAGAAGAATCAGAATAAGAGAAAGCATAATCATCAGAACTAGAATCTGAGGAAGAACATGAGACATGTTTTGAAATTCGAATCATTTGCTTTATAGAATATTTTGAGATTTTATTACATGTAGCAAATGAATCACTTTTATAAAGTTTGTCTACACATTTATCCCCATCAAAAGTATGTTCATCAGATGTCCGCTTCGCTTTCCATATCTGCTTCGATCGAGCGCTCAAAGTCCTATCTGTAAGAATTGAATCGAAAGAATTAGAACTGTCAGAAATAACTTTATCTTGTTTCTTCGACTTCTTTGACCGTCTTCTTTTACGCTTAGGTTTATAATATTGATCATTGAGCGTAAAAGAATTATCAAGAATTTTAGACGAAATATTTAAATCAGAAGAAATAATTTTACCCAAGGAACCAATCTGATCAACTAATAAATCTGAATTTACCTCGGAGTCTGAAGAATTTTGAGAAAAGATTTTAAAATTAGAAACTTCACATTTGTTTACTTGAAAATCAGAAGAAAGGCTAGAAATAGAATCTGATTTTGAAGAAAATAATTTTTCTTTAAGACTAGATGTCATGAAAGAAAGAAAAATATCAGATTTAATTTTCTTTAAAATATTTTGATCTTCTATCTTATCTTCAAAATCGATGATTTTGCTTTCTAATACTAACGGAGGAGTATATTTCTTAGAATCATAAATGATTGGAGAAATATTTTCCTTATCAGAATTAGAAGCATAAGGATCAACAAAATCATCAGATATTGAAGATTTGACGGGAGATATATCATTTAAACTTTTCTTCCTCTCCTTGATTTTTCAGGGAAATATTTTGCATTTTCGCTTGTGTAAACAAAAGGAATTTCCTTTTTCTTGTTATTTGTTCTTTTCTTATTTTCGATTTCTAACACTTGCTTCTCATTCATCCAATCAATTTTAAATTGAGGAGCATAATGAGCAAGAGTCAGATAATCGTATTTATATAAAGTTGGGGATTTTTCAATCGCATTGTTTAAACAATGAGGATTTTCAAAACCAAGTCCCCACCTTGGTTTTAAAGCTTTTTCACTCATTGGTTTGTTCATAAAAATTGTTTGTTCAGATTGATTTCTCCGATATAAGTTTTCTTCTAATTTATTTATTTTATCTGAAAATTCATCTTTTAAAGATGTCATAGCAGTCAAAGATTCAAGACAAGTCTTATTTGAATTTTCCAAATCATCCAATTTCTTTTGAAAGATGTCTTTAGTATTTTCCAAAATAGATTTTTCATCTTTCAAAGAAATTTTCAATTTGTCAATCAAATCTGACTTTTCAGAATTTAAATTCTTTTCAGAAATAAACTTAGATCGAAAATCAGATAAAGCAGTAATTATGATATTCATCTGAGAGGTAATGAAATTATAATCAAATTCAGAATATACCTCATCTTCATCAGAATCAGAATCGTCTAACTGGTCATCTCCAACCAAGCACATCTGAGCGATCTCAACGTTTGCAGCTTCGTCGTCAGAGTGATCCATCCAGAACTCTTCTTCTGCCAGCAAAGCAGCTCCGTTCTCTCTCTTTTCAGCCAGTTCCAGTTTCTTTCTGTAGTAAGTTGAGTCTTTAACCTTCTTTGCTTGACACTCCTTTGAAATGTACCCATGCTTTCCACAGTTGTAACAGGTTGTAGTCTTTGGCTCAGGCACTTTGACTTTAGAACCTGAAGTGAAGCGAGAAGTGTTGGAGCTCGAATGAGGCTGGAACTTTTTCTGGTAATGCTGAGAGATAAGGATCATAGCTTTTTGCAGTGCCTCACCATCATCATCAGTTGACCCGTTGTAAGCGTTATCAGACAACGCTTGTTGAGACAATTGTTTTGTGAGTAGTGCAACCGGGTCTACTGACTTCTTCTTTTTCCCATCCAGTTTGGCCTTTTTCTCAAGTACCAAGTTCTCATCAGTCATTAGAATCTCATATAATTCCTGGATCTGCATTGTGGAAATCCGAACATCGTTCCTCAGTCTATGACAAGTTTTGTTCCATTCAGGATGAAGAGCATTAAGGAATTTCAGATTCGTCTCAAGCTCTGTTTTGACCACATTTATCTTTTGTAGATCATTCAGCACTGCACAGAATCTGTCGAAAACACTCTTTATAGACTCACTGTCTTTGGCTTTAAACTCCTCAAAGTTGTTCATGAACCGAGTATGTCGGAGCTGAGTTGCGACCGAAGAACCAAGCATGATCTTTTCCAATTGTGCCCACAACATATTTGGATAATCCTTGCAATGATCAACCCGGTTGTAGACAGAATTTGGTAAAGCTAGCATCAGATTAGCTTTCAACTCTCGATCAACTTTCATTCGTGAAGCCTCTTCAGATGTTGGAGGAGTCTCTTTATTAGGCTTTACGAAAGGTCCTTCAGTTAGAGACTTCATCATGTTCTCTCCATTAGCTTGACGCTCGATGAAGTTCAGAAATCGATCTTGCCATTGAGTGAATTCGTTTTCATTGACAAGAACTGGAGGACGAGTTTCAGATCCCAAGGACATCATCAGATCACTTGAGTAGAACTTAGCTTGAAAGGCAAACTTTGTAGAATCCATATATGACAAACTTAAAAAAAATTCCAGACTCTTTTTTTTTTTTAAGTTTGAACAGATATGGCGCAAACTAGACTTTGCGTGAGAGGCAGGAGACGCAAACTGAACTTTGCGTGATGCGAAGAAGACGCAAACTAAAACTTCTCGTGAAACGCTGAAGACGCAAATGAGACTTTGCGTGAGCAAGCTGTGGCGCAAAGGAGCTTTGCGTTATGAGAAGGTGACATAAACCAACTTTGCGTGAATAGCGGGAGACGCAAACTGAGCTTTGTGTTAGTCGTTAAAGACGCAAAGTAAGCTTTGCGTTAGTCCTTGAAGACGCAAAGTAAGCTTTGCATTATAGGAGAAATACGAGAACTTCACTTTGCGTGACTAACTTGTAACGCAAACTGAGCTTTGTGTGACACAGATGAAGCGAAAACCTGAAACAAACTGAAAGAAAATTAGGAAGATCAAGCATAGAACTGAAGAACTCGCGCAAACCGAATGATGAACTCGCGCAAAGTACTATGAACTGACGCAAAGTAGAGATCTAGCGCAAAGTTCACAAAATCAAGAAAACATTGCAGAAATCGAATGCAGACATGAAATTAATGAAACATTTCACACTCAATTTAAATAAAAACACTTTCCTAACACAAATCAATGAACAAACTCGATCAAAAACACCAAAATCATGATTTCGAAAATAGAACAGTTCGTGAAAGCTCGTTTTCAGAAAATTCGAAATTTTTCAAAATTAATCTTCAAATCATGAAATTCTTGAAAAGTGATGTGAATATAAAATGATCCTCTACCAAAAACGAATTCAACAAACTGATTTTCAAAGAAATTTGATCAAAAACACAACTGAATTTGAAGAAAAATCAAGAAAACGAGATTTTCTTGAAAAAATCAAGAAAATCGATCAAATTTTCGATTTAATCAACAAATTCAGTAACGAAAAACAATCTCTCAATTCTCTCAAGATTCAGATTTGCTCTGATGCCAATTGTGAGTCCAAGATCAATGAATCCTAGAGAGATAAAGTAGAGAGAGAGAGAGAGAGCAAAGAGAGAGCGTAAAGTGTGTAATCAGATTAATGTGCGTGAAGTTCTTACAAAGACACAAGACCAAAGGGACTTAAATACCCTTGGTCAATACAACACAATATTAGACAAAAGACACAATATTTGACCAAGCCTTATAAATACAATGATTACTATAAAATCAGATTTAACAATAACATGTGTCAATTTGTCAAAGATTACTAGATGAAATGTTAGTACCACTTGTGAATAGTGAAGTAAATTGTTATTAACAAGCAAATATCCACTAACACTTTGGCTTAATTTCACAACTTTCATTTACACCCACACTAAAGTGTTTAGCCTAGCATGACTAAATGTAAAAGCTCAAAAGCAAATGACATGAATGTAAATGACATGAATGTAAATGACTTAAATTAAATTACTTGAAAAGTAAACTTGCAAGAAAAAAGTAAATGAATGTTGTAAAAGTTGATGTAGCAACTCACATTAAGTACGGACAATTTCTAAAAGATTGCAATATATTAAACTACTAGAATACAAAGCTTTTAAGAAGCTTTGATTCAGCTGAGCATACCTTAAACAACAACCATCACTTCTTACTTATACTAAGCTAATGGAATCAAAAGATGCTTAAGAGTACAAAAGTAAATTGTCTAGTGGTTAATAACCAAGCATATTAGTACAATTAACAAAAGTAAAAAATGCTTAAGGAGACAAAGCAAGGCATCTTCGGAGGTATCTTCTATCACTCCTCATCTACCATTATACTCCAAGATGCTATCCAAAAAGTCTGCACAAAAAAGAAATCTATCATGGATTGAGCCAGTTGCTGCCAATATCAGTGTTGTAGTAATGCCTGCTGCAGGAACATTCAGTTAGCAATGTTTCATCGATAAACGTAGAACATTACCACTTCATACGTCCTAGCTCCAATTAAACTAAAAGTGTAAAATATAATTAAAAGACTCAAATAGGATTGGGAAAGATGTAAAATGAGGTAAAATAAAGTCCTAAGTAGGTGTTAAAGTGTATACTTCTATACACTTATCACACCCCCACACTTAAACTGTTGTTTGTCCCAAAGAAACTAAAATGACAACTAAAAATGACTCAAATCCAAAAAGTGAAAAAAAATTAAGGGTGAAATGAAAAATTCAACTAATGAGATTGAAGACCAAAATAGAACCAAACCTAGCATAACTTTGTGTTCATTTATTTCTTTCATTTCAAGTCCATAGGCCATATACACGCTTCTTATTGTTAGACATCAACCACACTTAGAAATTCAAAATCTTTAGGGCTTTTTGATGGTATTGATCTTTTAGGCACATGGGTTTTCTTTCTTCCAGCTTTTCAAGTATATTTGTAATGTTGTAGAGTGTATATGTTATGCATATGTTATCTTTTCCCCTTTGACTTGAATTCTTTTGACTCAAATTTGAAAATTTTGCAGCATTTTGTTGCCCTATCGGTTTTTGTTTCCTACTCATGAGTCTACATGATCCCTCCACCACAACTTGAATTGTTCAATGTCCTCATTGAGCATATGTAATTATTTTGGCTTTAAGAGTGCAAAGGATATGTATAAACTGGTGTATTTTTGAAAGAATCGCCTAAATCATTTTCCAAAATTCAAAGTTGGGATGCCTGTTTGCTTCCCCAATTTGTTGTGCATGATTCTAGCTTAAAGGATTGAAAAGAGTTTTGAACAACAAAATTACTTGGGATGTGGACTGGAAAGTTGCTAATCTCGTTATCGACAAAAGAAAATAGAAAATTCCCAGACTCAAGTGTATAAAAACTGCATTTAAAAACTAAAATCTATGGAGCTAATGTATAAGAAATGGACCTGACCTACTCATTGGAAGTAAGTGGTGCTGCAGCAGTAGGTAGGAAGTCCTCTACTTTCAGTGATCAACTCTGGTGGGTAGGGTCCAATGCTAGCATACTCCTCTGGATGCTTTGCAGCCTAATTACCTTCCATAACCCCCTCTCTTGTCATCTGGTAGTTCTTGTGAAAAGTAGTGAGTCTTCTCATCTTTTGCACAACTTTATCCTATTCTTTCATACATGCCAACACTTTTTCCTCATTACTCTTAACCTTCTCCTCCAACTCTTTCTTCTGCTTCTCCATCCTTGCCATCCAGATGGCATCTCTCTCTCTCTCTCTTCTAGTTTCTTCATCAGGGTTTCTTGGTTGCTTTCTATAACCTTGACCAGGTACATGAATGAGTTGGTATCAAGCTTGGATTATGGTGGTTGCATTGGTGCTGTCTGTAGGGTTCTCACAAATTGAAGTGCCAGCAGCAGTTGTTGCAACACTGGCAGATCATTTTGTCTTCTCTGCATTTTTCTTGTCTCTTCTCACTGTCTGAGTCTCTATCACCGCTTTCCCTAAAACAATTTCATCAGTAGGCAAAAATCTTACCTTGGCCTTTGTGAGCAAGGCATGAATAAGGGATGGATGCCACAGATCTCCCTTAGTCTTTTCCACACAGGACTTTATGCTTCTGCTGATCACCTCCCCTACACTACTTTTTCCTACTCATGATGCATTAGAGGATTACCATCAGACTCGCAAAGGTGATGCTTGTATCATGAGTGGTGGGTTGAAGGGTGTATCTAAGGAAGTAAAACCACACATTCACAACAGGGATAAGGTTTCTGTTGGGTTTTAATGCAATTTGTAACCGATAAAACGCAGCGGAAAAATAAATAAATTTGGTTACCACAATTATATAGAAAACTTTTCTAAATAAACTTAAAACCCAATCGGATCCAATGATGCATTTAATCAAAATAAAACCACACCATAGGGTGTTTAGAATATATACCTTTTGTAGATCAGTCGGCATTGGAATGGAGCACCAAGAAACCAAAGTAGGTTTCCTCTATTGGTAGTCCACACACGAACACGTTTCCCGTCTCCACCGGGTGCTAGCCTAAGAACCCTAGATCTATATGTGTTTTACAGAAAAGAAAATGTTTCTTTTATGTATTTCTATGATAGGCTAATTCTAATTATTTCAATTGTATGAAACGGTTTATCCTAACGCCCTATTTATACCAGAAGAATTATAGGTAGAATATAATTCAACTAAGGATTAAAAAGGCTTAGTAATTATCTGTAATATTTAAATTCAAATTCAAATATATATATATATATATATATATATATATATATATATAGGGGTGGGTTCAAATGAAAACTCATCTTTCATTGTGCACATGAGGACAAATCTTAACCATTGATCAAAACTTAGAAAACTAATCAATGATTAATACATAATAAGGTTAATTAGGAAGTGATTAAGGACATAATTGTAATTTTGAATCAACGCCTACCATCTTTGACTTTTTATTTTTATTTTTAATTAAAAAAATTTACCCCCTTAAACTTTAAAATAATTTATGTTAAAAATTATTATTATTTTAATCAAACAAATTACATCAAAAAAACGAGAATTTCGTGCTATTCGATATGACATCCATCTCGATATAGTTTTTTTTTGTTTTAACCGTTGTTTACGTGAAATTCTATATACGTATTATATTCATTATGAATATACATGCACGTCTTCGGGTGTCCACATTCAGTATGAATAACAAAGGTGAATGTTCATTCACTATTCATGATGAATAATACCGTATGCAGGATGAATAATACAATATTCAAGATTTTTTTGTTTTAACCGTTTTTTACATGAGGTGTCCACATTCAATATGAATAACAAATGTGAACGTTCATTCACTATTCATGATGAATAATACAGTATTCAGGATGAATAATACAATATTCAGGATGAATAATACACGAATCCATGATTCATGTATTATTTATCATGAATCGTGTATTATTTACCCTGAATGTTCTATTATTCACCCTGAATGATACATTATTCATGATGAATAATATATGAATGACCCGTGAAGGTGTAGACACGTTGCGCACTCTCTTTTGTTTCCCAATTCACAACCGAAATTTGGTTTAATTCATTATGAATATGTATGCGCATCCCCGGATGTCCCACATTCAGTATGAATAACAAATGTGAACGTTCATTCATTATTAATGATGAATAATATAGTATTCAGGATGAATTACACAACATTCATGACGAATAATACACGAATTCATAACTCGTGAATTATTCACCCTGAAAATTGTATTATTCATCCTGAATGATACATTATTCATGATGAATAACACATGAATGACTTGTGAAGATGTAGAGACGTGACACACTCTCTTTTGTTCCCCGATTCACAACAGAATTACTCGATAGGTTCTCGATTCGTCTTGATGGGTGTTGGGTTACGGTGCTGAAGAAATGTGATGCCTTACGACGTTGAAGAAAGTGGTGAAAAAGGTGATGTCGAGTTACATACTTACGGTGTCGAGGCGTTGTACAAACTTGAACGTACATAAATATTCATAATGAATATAACACATATATAGCACTTCACGTAAAAAACGGTTAAAACGACAAAAAAACTATATCGAGATGGATGTCATATCGAAGAGCACAAAATTCTCGTTTTTTTGATGTAATTTATTTGATTAAAATATTAGTAATTTTTAAGATAATTTATTTTAAACTTTAATTGGGTAAAAAGTTTTTAATTAAAAAAGAAAATAAAAAGTCAAATATGGTAGGCGTGTGTTTAAAATTTCTTCCAATTTTACCCCTAAGCCTTTTAAAATTAAAAACTTTATTTAATATGAGTTGTTGGATAAAAAGAGATTGAGTGACTAAGATTTGTCCTCACGTCCACAATGAAAAATGAGTTTTCATTTGAACTTTCCTCTCTCTATATATGTATATATATATATATAATTATCTTTTAAACTTTAAATATAATTATATATAATTACATATAATGCCCCGTAATTAACATAATTACGTTTTCACCCTGTAATTATAACACATATTTTCATAATTATCCTTTAAGAATAATTATTTTCTTAATCAACTTGATTTAATCTAGGTTTCTAAAGATGGAAACAAACGCATTCTTTGTGTGCGACCATATAGGTTTACATACTCCTCAGCAGTATCTCTGTGTGACACGTGTCGTGGGCATATAATAACTTACATTCTCCCACTTGCACACGATACACAATAACACAGACGATGGTAAGCGTCTAGCAACACGTCACTGCCCCCAAGGCTATATAAATGTGTTTTTACCTTCGAGCAATTTTATTGATCCAATCAATCATATAGTATAATCATTCATTATCCTTTTGCTCCACAATATTTTGTTTTGAACTTAAGGCATAGATCCATCTCATCCTTTATTGTTCAAAGAATATGTTTCTCGATCCCAACATATTTGATTATACAAGTACCATTAGTCCAACTAATCCACTTGTTCATGCATGTAAATCAAACTATGTAATCAAGGGGCCCAAAAATATCTCTTTCATCTTGAAAGGAGCAAATCACATATTGCATGTATACGACTAACTACATAATTCATGTTATACCTATCATAGCCCTTATGATTACCCGGTTAAAGGGAACGTTATCAAAGCATAACACTCCTTGTGCATTAGATCCCAATGCACATCTCAGGTATGAGGATAAAGAGTGTTTACTATTTCAGGGCTCACCTTATGACGCCGATCTATGAGGTGATCCTGACCGTGGGTCTTGTCTAACGCCTTGTGCACCGACAAACGCATGTGACTCTGGTTGCACCTAGTGCACTTCCAACTTGGACTATGACCAAATTTCACAATGATCTTGATTTATTACTAGTCCCCTAGTAATAATCGATCAAGGACAATTCTAAATAATATGATCATCATATTTATTTAAGGATACTTAAACATGCTAATAAAGAACACATAAATGTTTAATGTATATACTCATACCCAGTATGCCATATAAGATAAAAACATAATTGTTTTAATGTTCCAGAAAGTTTAAAGTTTACTAAAATTATTATTCAATATAAAAATCCTCAAGCCTATAACATGAACATCATGTTTGTTTTGAGACATAGGCTTGACAAGTAGATTTGTATGTAAGCTCTTACAGCTAATAGTACCTCCGTTCAATACATATATCCCTATTACAATTCAAGTCATTACAGCCGGTTTGGAAACTAGCATCTGTGTATCCTTAAACACACAAATCTCTTTCATAACCGTTGTACAGTAAGAACATATCTTTAGTTATTCTCAGATACTTCAGAATGTTCTTCACTGTTATACAGTGAGCATCACTTGGGTCTGACTAATATATGCTCGTCATGCTTGGGGCATACGATAGATCTTTATACCAAGGACTTTGTCTCTTCTAGATCCTTCATCGCGAAGTACTGTTCTAATCCATGATTTTACACCTTCTAGCATTGGGATGTCATATAAGATCTAGAATACTGTTATGCTCCCACTGACTTTCTTGTATACAAGATTTCAATTACGAGATGATTGTTCTAGTCCATAAATGGACTTTTGCAACTTGCACTTTTAGGTTTGATGTTTTAAAGCCTTGTATACGTCCTCGCTCAAAATTTCTTTTAAGGAATGTGGCTTTTGACATCAGTCTTCATGGCATCTTGCCATTTATAAGTAATCCGATCTTCGGATTATTTTGTATCTCGTTTATTATCTTCAACAGTTTGTTGAATGTCAGTGTCAACCATCGTCCCATCTTTGTGGTTCTTGAATTTCTTCAAGATCTACTGTGTCCCCATTTGTGATTCTTGACATAATTTTTTTTCTTAAGAACTCACCAGGGCGCGTTAACACAACTTTTGTTCTCGCTAGACCTGTAGAAATAATATCCAATTGTATATCACATAAAGATGTACTTTTTAGACCTTTGAATCATGTTTTCCAAAAGCTTTATGCTTAGCTTAAGCATTATAACCCCATATTCTCAAATATGATAACTTTAGGATCTTCCCAGTTCATTTAAGAGAGTGAGTTTTATTGGTCCTTGTTGGTTGCTACATAAACTAGTATTTAGTCAACTGTTTCTAGGGCATAACCCCATAAACATTTAGGCAGAGTGGTGAGATTCATCATAGAGTGAACCATGTTCAACAGGGTTCTATTTCTCTTCTTGGATACACCGTTGTTGTAACGACCCAAAAATTTTAACATAACGAATGGATAAGATCAACTCCTAACTTCGGGTCCCAATACAAAATTTGATATAAAAAGGGTAACATAGTCCAACATCGTTTAATACAACCGAGAAACTACAATAAAACTGCAACTGTGCCGCTACTAAAGTCCGCCCAAAATGGCCAAGCTCCTAAAGCTTCTCCTTGCCCTTAGAAGATTCAGACGCAACCCTGCTACCTGAAAATGGGTTTTAAGAAAAGTGGAAACGAGGATTAGACCGAAAGGTCTAGTGAATTCCCAACCTCGTCCATTTAACAACAACAAAAATACAATTTAATTCACAAGTTTAGATTCACCGCTTCATGTCACAAGAGATGACATTTTCACATCGAAAGCCTTCATCAAGATACAGGACTACTCGTCCTTGGGGCCCCCCAGTAGATCCCCATACGGCCCCCTAGTCGATGTCGTTACCGATGTGTAAGGAAACGAATTCCAGACACCCGGTTTCAACCATCCCCGATGATTGAAGATAAGCCACATGCTCAATTCATAAAACAATTCCAATTCTCATATAATAAACATAAGAAAATACGCAGGCATAATCCATGAAATACAACAAACCATTCACGGTGCAAAGTTATAATTGCCAAAGAGCGATAAACATAATAAGCATCGTTAAGTAAAGCCATTTCCAGTTTTCATAAGTTTTAGAATAAGGGAACTTACCTGATTATGGAAACCTGACACCCGCCCGAACGCTAGATTTGGGATTTCCGAAGTCCTACATTCCAATTCGTAAAAATTAATATAAATTCTTACTTCCAAACCCTTAAAATCCTAGATTGGGATTAGGCTAATACTGCATCCTTTGGTTGGTAATCATGGAAGCTTAAACTCCCCCCCTAAGACACAGAGACCCCGGTCGTATTGTGACCTCAGTCTCTTGCAACTCCGGTCGAAGCCGGTCGAAGACCATACCAGTCGATGACCCACACCGATCGATGACCACACACAACACCCCGGTCGATGGCCTCACCGGTCGGAGACTACCCGGTCGATGGCCACACCGGTCAATGGCTACACCGGTCGAAGACTACCCGGTCGATGGCCACACCGGTCGAAGACTGAAAATATTTCATCCCATCGAACGAAACCCTCGATAAATACTCTGAACCAACGATAATCTCTCCCTATCCCTTTTAAATCATTTTACCATTAAACATCAATCCCAAAACTAACGATACGACTCCTTAATCATAGAACCAAACTTTCGGTCTTTACCTAATCGATACTCAGAGACGATTCTTCATCTCCTTTCTCCCAAATCCAACAACAAGAAATCCTAAACAATAAAAGCAAGAATCGGAGTTGGGATGTAAACAATACCTCTTGAAAACAATAACCCAATACGCAGACTCTCTCTCTAGCCCTTGAATCGCCGGATCTCCTGTTTTCTCTTTTCTTTCGCCTCCGCTCCAATACGGTGATGACTTCTTCCCGATATTTTTCCAAATGAGAAATGATGTAGGGTTTTTAACTCATTTTGCATAATATTCCACCTAGGCCCCTCAACTTCAAAATTTATCACCAATGACCCGAACTTCCTTATCATTCAACAATAAATCAAATTTTAACGGACGTTACAGTTGTGATGCAGTGTTCCGTGAGGAGTCAACTGGTATACAATCCAAAAAATCTCTAGGATGATCTATTGGCTCAGATATTCATGACCTCGATCCAACCGAAGCATGTTTATCTTTTGCCAAGCATACTCACTACTTCTTTTCTAAAACTCTTTGAAAATTTCAAAGCTTTAATATTTGTTCTATTAGGTAAACATACCTATTTCTACTGAAGTCATCAGTAAGATGTAATGAAGTAGTGATGACCGTATCTTGTGACATAACTATAAGTCTCACATACATCAGTATGGTTAACCCCTAATAGTTCTTGTAGCCCCTAAAGGTTTACCCTCTGAAGGCACTTTTATCATCTTGACTAACAAGATACACATGTATCATATGAATCATCATATGATTCCAACTCTCCGTTCGCTTGGAGTTTGACTATGTGTTTCTTGTTTAAATGTCACAAATAGATCAGTTTTAAGTCATGCTTAATTCGTTATATTGATTTATAATTACAACTATTAATTTCATAAAACATTTATTAAGATAAAACAAAAAATTTATTTCTGAAAACATAAATCCGGTTCGTTGTAATTGAGTATCATACACAATATGTAACACTTAGTCATAAGTGAATTAAATCAAATGGTAAATATACTTTGTGACACCTGTCAAATTCTGAATATTAAGGTTAGCACCCTCAGATTAATTTATAAGTTTTGTCACTTTTAATTTTTTATTAAAAGCCTTTAAGATAAAAGTTTCCCGAAAAATGTAGAAGTTGCGTTAAAAATCCGGAACAGTTCCGCATCTTACCGTCACTGTCCAGAAATGCCAAATAAGTGAATAAAAGTCCAAAATCCTTAAACTATAAAAATCAGTATGTTAATTTCTCTTGCATTGCAAAAATTTCAAATTTGTTATTTATTTAGCAAATATTGAGAATTGGGTATTTCGGTTCTCAATTGTATCTGATATTTATAAACTAGACTAGTAATTTATTTAAAAATATATATATATATATTAAACTAAATCTTTTAATAATGGTGAAGTCACTTAGGACACTTGTCCTAATCCTACATCATTTTAATTATCATTATTACCAATTTAAAAACCAAGAAATTACTCACATTTTCAAAATTAACTTTTCATCTCCTCCTCCCTCTCCTCTCTTTGTTCGGCCGAAGAACCCACACCACCACCACCATTTCCATTTTTTTTTGTTTAAAAACCAAATCCAAGCTAGAATCCATCAACAAATTGAAGATTGAATCAAGTTTCTTTCTCAAATCTCCAAGGTAATCTCAAAAACTACATTCTTATTATGCATGTTTACATATTTTGAACTTTGAGTTTGAGGAGCAAAAGATTCATCTAAATGTGGTATAAATTAGGTTTTATTGATAAAATAGTTTTCAAATTTATGTTCAAATATTCAAAACAATGAGTTTTTGACTCTTATTTTTCAAAGAAACCTTGTTTATCATCAAGTTTAGGGTTTATGATGAAAATGTTGAATTTTGGTATCATAAACCACTAAGATATTGGTATTATTGAAATTATGATTATGTTAATATAATGAAATGTTAGTATAAAGATGTTCTTATGAAGGAATTTTTCCAAGTTCCACATGATTAAGAACTTAGTAATAATGTTAATGTCATTTAATTGGTGTTGTGTTCATGCATGCATTTGGATGAGCATTTTGATTGCAATGAATCCATGATGCATAAGTTAGTTTATCATGTAATGAAGAGTGAAGACATGGTTTATAATCAAACTAATGATCATTATTTTGTGGTATAAAATAGTATTTACTTAATTTTAGAATCTGTCCAGAAAATGGACTTCACTTCTAGCTTGCACAACTCACAAACCACATGTCCAAATTTGGGGTTTTTGCTTCTAAACTTTAATTTAGAGTGTTAGATTTCTAAAAAGTCCGAAAACACTGAATTTGGAGTTGATTTGGGCACTTAAATGGATTTTACAAGAAAATGGTGCAATCTGTCCAGTGAAGACAGATTCATACACCTATCTTGTAGAGGCCATAACTCCCTCACTACTCATCCAAAATAAGTGAATCTTTTTCCAAATGTTAGTATTTTGAGTTAGGTTTGCATACATATATGGATCACTGTCTAATTCCAAGAATTGATACCTCAAAAGCCTGTTACAAGTGAGGTATGTCACTGATCCGAAAATCACTGACACTCTATTTTGTAAAAATTATTTGAAGTATCAAAAGTTATTCAAAAATTATAAAAAAATGCAGATTTACTCTAAACATATTATAGTATCATCACAAAATTTGTGATTAAATAATTCTCTTGGGAAGTTAAGCTTCCGTGTTGATTTTATCGGATAACTTTCTGGACAGCATATGCTGAATCCAGAAAGGTAATTTTATTAAGTTTAAATTTTGTTTTATTGTATTTTGGAACTTTGTATAGTTAAAGATGGATATGGACTAAGAAACTTATATGATGGCATTTCATAGGACAATTGGACATATTGGTTGGACATCGAAATAGGGCATTAATGTGTTTCTTTATGGCAACTCTTGTATAGGGAAATTAAGGGCGTGACAAAATTCCATAAGTATTAAAGTAAAGCTTCACCGTTACTTTCGTTAAGGTGAGTATTCACAACCCCACTTTTATCGTTTTAATTGATTTTGGGGTGGAAAGCATGTTTAAATTGCGTATTTAAAGATTCATGAGAATTGTTTGAAAGTATTGCGATTTGGCAATTTATAAGGCTTTGTTAAAAGCGTTTGGAATTATAAGCTATATGATAAGTATGCAATTGATGTGTTGAGTTTTTAATGTTAAGACCCCGTGACACTACTATTAACTCGAAGAAAATCGGGCCTATAGTATTAGTGGATAGCGCTATTTGGTGTGACAAACCCACCTTAATGCTGACGAGCAGGGGTGCACTATACTAGAGAAGATGACTAAACATGTGGCATGAACCACCGCTGAGTTAGTTCATCGGGGGCGTTGAAATTGGTCAGGGACGGCTTAGTAGTGGCTCAACGTAATATTGTCTTTGCATACACTTATCATAAAGAAATTAAATTGTGGTACTCATGAATCAAAGAATTGAAGTTGGTTTATACGTATGTTTTACAAATGACAACTTGCATATAAAAATGATTTGTGCATAATTAAAACCTGTGAACTCACCAACTCTTTGTAGTTGACCTTGGTTTTTATTCATGCTTTTCAGGAATCAAGAAGGTAATTCCATGATGTTTTATCAGCGCACTTCATATTTTGAAGCAAGATTATTTTGCTTTATGTGTATCGTTATATTTTAAGTTTGGGAATTGTAAACAATGACGATACTATGTTCTTAAAAATGTAATGTATTTTGAAAGTTAAGTAAATGTGGGTATGTTATAATCTTGTGCTATGACATCGGAGCTGTTATGCCTCGTGTTTCCGCTTTAGCGGGGTGTGACATACTTGAAGTTCCAGCTCTGGTAACCTTCTGCTTCTTGATTTCTGCCAATCGGGCTGGACAAGTTCTCATTTGGTGCCCATGGTGAAAACAATTATACCATACTGCAATGTCAGGAATTTATCCTTTGCCCTTTATCTATGTTGGATCTTCCAACATGTGTTTTACCCTTAGTTATCTCCCCCTTTTTCTTGATTGTCCCACTGTCAGGTTTGATCATCAAAGCCTGTTTTGGTTTGGTTGAACCCAACTTGGATTTCATATCCCTCTCGGTGGTTTTAAGTATGCTGTTAAGCCCTGTGAGAGTCTTATTCAAACTTTTCATATTATAGTCCTTAACGAATTGCTTATATGTTTTGGGTAGAGAGTTGAGAACCATATCGATTTCCAACTCTTGACCCAGTGGGAAACTAAGACGGGTCAGTTGGTCAAAGTACCCTTTCATTTTTAAGATGTGGGTACTAACTGACGAATGCTCAGTCATTTTACAAGCACACAATGCTTTAACTGTATCAAATCTCTCCCATTTTATTTGTAACCGAAACATAGACTACAGTGAAGATATCATATCCCAAGCAGTCATGTTTTCATGATCCCGTAATAAATTCGGGAGTCATGGTGGCTAACATTAGGCAACCAACAATCAGAGAGTCATCTTGGTACTTATCATAAGCAATTCTGATTTCAGTTGGAGCATTTCTGGTAGAAGCATTTGGAGGGGGGTTTTCAAGAACGTATAACTTCTTTTCATACCTAAGGATTGTCCTTAGGAAGCGAAACCATTCGATGAAGTTCGTTCTGTCTAATTTTTCATTATCTAGGATTGACCATAGTGTGAATTGGGATAAGTTGTTTGAGTTTGAATCTGAGGTAGACATCTAAAAAAACATGATTTAATTTTAGCAACTTTAATATCTCAAATAAATGGATTAACCTTTCAAAATCATTTGATTTGAGCTAAGATCCATATTTCACCTACTTCCATAAATGGCCAAGCAGCTGTCTATGGAATTAGGCTATTTAGGTAGGCATCATCCAATTATGTTCAACATAACTCTTAGATGTCGTGAGATCCTATTCAATATATCATATATTGAAATTGGCACGTTTAATCCCACTTCAACGCCTTGAAAATACTCATAAATGGCCAAGCAACTGTCTATGATATTCTCAAGTAAACAAACCATACTAAGGTATCGTGATCCCACCTAAATAATAGACTTAGGGTTTACTGGGATCAGTCGTCCAAAATACGACTATTTAAGTGAATGGCCAAGCAACTGTCCACTTAAATCTCGTTATTTTGGCTCCTTGTCTTACACTATATTCAACCGATATGATTGGCCGAGCACTGACCACACCGGAATCCTGTATGCTCGACAAGTACCTTAAATGGGTGGCGTTAAGTTTACGTTTTGTAAAAGGTTTAATTTTAGAAAATATTCTAATTCTTTTAAAACGTTTTGATTTTATATTTAAAAATCTTGTTTTAAAAGTTTATATTTATTAAATCGGTTTGAGTTTGATAAACATATCAATTTTAAAATATCATATTTTATTTACCGATTCAAATTTTGTTTTGCATTTGATTTTATTTTTAAAATGCTTGCAATTATCATAACAATAATAAAGCAATAAATAAAAGCAAACACAAAATAAACAACCACAATAATAATATACGGATTTGCCCCTAATGTGGTGTTGTGAGCCAACACAACAACCACGGTCAAAACTAAGGACGTCTTCAAGCTCCCACTGGCCTCGCCATCTTGGTGAACTCCAGGGATTCCGTCTTGACCTCTTGGAACTCCGTCTTCGTTTGATTTACAATTTAAAAATAGAAAGATAACATATCCTAATCTATTTACAATTGCCCCTATCTAGGAAAATTTAAAATTACAACCCTTGCAATTAATACATTTTAATTTTCTAAATACAAAAATAAACAACCACAACCACGGGTCTTTGGGGAAAACCATATATTATTCAATATTGTAAACATAAAATAAATATTTGACCAAAGTATAATTAACATAATTAAAAGGTCAAATCATAAGGAACAAAATTTCATATGGCAACATAAATTTAATTGACAAATTTTAATTTGTAGGTTAACAAACCTAACCCAAAAGAGAATTGATCCATCAAAACCGGGCCTTGGCCCATCTTACAGCCCAGCCGTCTAGGGCACATGCCTTGCACGAGAAACTAGGGTAAAAGCCCAAAAACAATACTTGGAACTACTAACCCGGGCCCAACACCCAAACGGGGCTTCAGCCCAAACACTAAAATTGGGATAACAACCCAAGACGGTGGCTTCAAGCCAACCGTGACCGGACATTGAAAATGATCGATAACATTAAGAATCTCGATCGGCAACATCCGTATAAAACAATAGTTTACCTTTTAAATAATATAATCTAGCCATCTTAAATAACATATTTAAAAGGACCAATTAACGGAAGAGATAAACATTTGGCAAAAATTTTGAACCGATCAAATCCAATAAAACGGCTGGATTTGCATTTCACCCAAATACCAAAAATTTCCCAAGACAAACCAGAAATATCCATAGGCTTTTGGCACAACTTAGACCGAGACAAAGTAGGGTCATGGAACCCAAGAGGAAAAACGACACCATGTCGTCGCCTGGGAAAAAAAACGTCGGGAGAAAACGCACCACCGAGTTGGGGTTGATCCACCCTCGAATGACACAAGGGTCGTGATTTGAACACCACACTGTCATGGCCAAAGACCTCCATGTATGGTATCACAGCCGTGGCTGGGAACGTCACGAAGATGTGGCTAGAAAACATCCAAAAGGAAACTCTAAGCATGGTCAGAACCAACTCGAGTCGTGCCTCACAACAAGGCAACACCATATGGTATCTCACCATGAATCCTGAACGGAGAGGAAGACATACAGGGGCTGTGACAGGCGACACCAACACTCGCACAGAATAAACCGACCATGGTCCAAAGACCTGGTATGAGATGGTGCGTCAGCCTATGGTTACAAATCCGTATATGGCTTTTTGGATTTGTGGAGCGACGATGAAAAGAGGAAACAAAAGTTGTAGATGGCACCGACACGACCGCAGAAAAGTGGATAAGGTCGGTGGCGACAACTGCAGATAACCAGCGGCGACCGACGATCAGTGGGTAGAGAGGATGCCGCTTAGCGGCTGTGATGTGGGTGAGAGGTGATGGGAGTAATAGGGTTGCAAACCCTTTGTCACCTTCAACCGACTAAGACTTTTGGAAATAAAAAAAAACTTTTTTTTTCTTTTAAATTTAATTAGGGTTTAAAATTCTTTTTGGCTTTCAACATGAGGTCCAATTAGAATTTTGATACAATTTAGAAATTTAGGGTTCAATTAAATTTGCCATATAATATCTTGTTTCCTTTTTTTTTTTTTAATTAAATGACATCAAAGTGGCTCTGATACCACTGTTGGGTTTTAATGCAATTTGTAACCGATAAAACGCAGCGGAAAAATAAATAAATTTGGTTACCATAATTATATAGAAAACTTTTCTAAATAAACTTAAAACCCAATCGGATCCAATGATGCATTTAATCAAAATAAAACCACACCATAGGGTGTTTAGAATATGTACCTTTTGTAGATCAGTCGGGATTGGAATGGAGCACCAAGAAACCAAAGTAGGTTTCCTCTATTGGTAGTCCACACACGAACATGTTTCCCGTCTCCACCGGGTGCTAGTCCAAGAACCCTAGATCTATATGTATTTTACAGAAAAGAAAAGGTTTCTTTTCTGTATTTCTCTGATAGGTTAATTCTAATTATTTCAATTGTATGAAAAACGGTTTAGCCTAACACCCTATTTATACCAAAAGAATTATAGGTAGACTATAATTCAACTAAGGATTAAAAAGGCTTAGTAATTATCTGTAATATTCAAATTCAAATTCAAATTCAAATATATATATATATATATAATTATCTTTTAAACTTTAAATATAATTATATATAATTACAAATAATACCCCGTAATTAACATAATTACGTTTTCACCCGGTAATTATCATAATTACAGTTTAACACATATTTTATAATTATCCTTTAAGAATAATTATTTTCTTAATCAACTTGATTTAATCCGGGTTTCTAAAGATGGAAACAAACACATTTTTTGTGTGCGACCATATAGGTTTACATACTCCTCAACAATATCTTTGTGTGACACGTGTCGTGGGCATATAATAACTTATAGTTTCTATTATTCATGGTTCTATACATCCTATTTTTCCAAGTCTTCCCAGGTTGAGCTACTGTCATCAAAACTTTTCTAGCATCCTCCTTTTGTTGCCTTATTGACCAACATCCCATATTCACTAGGGGTGCTCACGGGTTGGGTTGATCGGGTTGAAAGCATTTGAACAACCTAATCATTATGCTTGCGGTTTGAAAAATCTCAACCCAACCCTAGGGGTGAGTAAAACCCACCCGACCCGAATAACCCGCCTGACCTGAGACCCGAATAACCCGAAGTTTACCTCACCCAAACACCCAATCACTCGAATAGCCGAACCCGAACTCGTTACCGAATAAAACGGATCGGGGTGGGTATCCAAATCCCCCACCTGACCCAACCGAAAACCCGAACTTATTTATTATTATTTTTTTAAATCTAATTTTTAAATGGTAAATACTGAATATCTGAAATAAACTAAACCTAATTTCTTATTTCTCATTTTCTCAGTTCAGTTCTCAGACCTCGTCTCCCATACCCATCCTCGTCGTTCTCCTTCTCCACCGGCGTGCAATGAGTTGTACACTTGTATGCATATCATGCTGGTCATGAGTTACGAGATCACCTTGAGGTGTGTCATGTAATAAACTTCTAGCATCACTAAACTTCATATCCAGCTGAAAACAAGACTGTCAGCATTGCTTCAACCTGCTAACATTTGTTTCCAACTGATCTTGTTGACCACAATGTTACCTGTATTTATAGTTTTTTTTCCTTGCACTAATTACTAAATGTAATGAGTTGATGACTTGAAATTCTAATTAATTTAATCAGATAGAGGCTCATGTTGGCAGTGTTAGTGATTTTGCCTTTGCCCTTCCAAACCGGAAATTATCCATCGTAACTTGTGGAGAGGACAAGAGTATTAAGGTTTGTTTACTGCACCATTAACCCATGACACAATGATATGAATGGTGCGTATAATTTCTCAAGTTCCTGCAGGTTTCTATTATTCCCAGAATATGCAATTCAATCAAGATGAACAATGAAATCAATCACAATTGCCATATGTATTGATTTTGTATGCCACAGTTTACAATCGTATATAATGCTCTCTCTCTCAAACTTTCTCCCTCTAAAATATATTCTATCAGCGTGTCTTTTTAATTCTACAAACAGAAAATAAGTATTTATACCTACTAGTTACAAAGACAAAATAACTAAACTAAACACTTTGACTTGCTTGACTTTGACTTTCTTCTTTAAGCTCTTTGACTTTGACTTTGCAACGAGGCTTTGACTTTCAATCCCAATGATCTTGGATCCAACATATTTGTGCACTAACAAAATCCCCCTTTGGATTCAAGATCTTTTTCAAAAAGAAATTTAGCAAAAACGAGCAATTTCCTCCTTTGTTTGATCTTTGACAAATTCAATCTCTCACTTTAGCATCTTCATTAAGATAAACATTTCATCTCCCCTTTTGATTCAAAAACGGAATTCAACATCAAATAACAATCTTCAAAGTTACAGTATTCTCCCCCAAAGTCTGTGAATGTGTTCTTCAAAAACTATAACAATCTCCCCCAAGGTAGTAAAATCCTCTTTCAGACTTCAGAAGCGAAGTTATCTTCAGACTTATCTCACTTTGCTTCAGCAAATAATCTTCAAAGAAAATTTCAGCAAATTTTCAACCAACTTTCTGAACTTTTGAACTTTCTCTTTCATTATGAGCATTCTCCCCATATTTCGGAAATATAACCTTCAAATCTGTCATCTCTTGATCACTTTATTCCTGGAATTTTCACAGTCTGTTCTTTAAACAACATTTCTTGAAATTAATTCTCCCCCTTTTTGATGATGTAGAGCATAGAAATCATCAAAATTATCTTCAAGAAATGTCATGAACCTTTTTCTGACCAATGATATTTCCAAACGAACATCTGAACCATCTGTCAATTCATAATATATTCATCCAAATCTTTTCAAATTCAGACAAATAATAGTGAAAAACTGAATCAATGATAACTCTCATTTTGATTGTTATTTACACATTTTTTGTGTGTGTTTTTCTTTGAACTTAGTGTGTGTTTTCCCTTTACGTGTTCATGTTTCTCTTTTTTATTTATTTATTTTCATTTGGAGGTGTTGAGGATAAAAGTTTGTGTTTTGGTGGTTGAACGCATCATTTTTGGGTTAAATGTTGGATTGTAGAAAGTGGCCACTTTGTTCGCCACTGTGGTGAACGACGTAAATCCGAGGACAGCTGAAAAGTACCATTTTTGCATGTATTATTCTGTCCATTTCAGCTGTATAATGACATTTTTAAAGGCTAAGCTTTAGAAACCAAGGGATGAAGAGAAGACAAAAGACAAAAGCAAAATCTTGGTGGAAAGATATCAATGCCAAAAATGTCTATCTAAAAAGCTTAAAGAAGATAAAGCAATATATGAGCTTTCATGAAAAAATAGATGAAGAAGGCAAGGATCTTTTGGGTCATAGAAGGCTTGAACTCATTGAAAGACTTTGTGGGTAAAACCATCCACCACCCTTTTCATCCTCCACTATAAATAGAGGCCTTGGGATGTCATTTGAAGGAGAGCTCCAACAATTAGAATAATTCAATCATTTATCTCTTCTCTTTTATTTTCTTAGACAGTTGTAGTTGTAATTTACTTTCTAGTATTTAATTTTCAGCACTGTTCGCCACTGTGGCGACATACGTGGCCACAATTTGTAGTTTATTTCTTTAATGCAAGTAATCTTTATGTATTCTTCTTCTTCTTCTATCATTTTCTTCTCTTTTTATTATGAGCTAAATACCCCTTTGGGTGTGGGTGTGAGCCAAATCTAAGACTAGTAGGCAACACTTGGGTGTTGTCATCGTTGTTAACTCTTAGACTTGGTCACTTGAGTCGGGACTTCAACTCAATGCGGACAAGCCGATCACTTGTAAGTGTTAATATTAGATCTTAGACCCAGAGATGGGTGGATCCAGAAATACGGCTTGAGTGATGCAATAATATTTGAGAGAGTCTTTTATAACCACGTAGAGATATGGGTTTTTGCATGATTTTAGCTAAGGTTCAAAATGTCGGTCGATATATGTGTTACAAAGAGATTTAGGCATATTCATACTAGTGGAACTAAGACCCTTAGAGGTCTACTTAGTTAAATTGACAAGTCTTGAGTCGGCAATAGTGGCGACTTTGTGGGTACAAGTGGCCACTCTCTGTGGAAATTCACTTTTGATAGAAAGAGATTTTTATAGATGTTTTTGTGACACTTTGTTTCTGACCATGAGGTTACTACAAATGTCTTAGATAAAGCCTACACCCATACCATTTTCTTTAAATTAATTGTTAATTGTCAAAAACACCGACCTCGCTCAAAGATATTTTCTTTTTCTCTAATTGAAACCATTATGTTCTCGACCTAGTACTTGAAACTTTGAAGTCTGATCCAGGTGGATACGGTCTCGGTATTTTTACCACTTTATTACTTATAGCGATCATAGTGTCCGGTGTGCACTTGCACCGCCACTGTGGCAACACAGGTGGCCACTTCTGTGGACCTATACGATTTTCCGCTATTAATCAACAAATGAATCAGTTAAGATGCCTGTAAGTAGCATAAAGCCACTTTGTACAACGAATGTACTTTGGAAATGAGCTTTTTGATGTTCACTCCTCTAGGGCTTCCATTCAATCATCGAAAAATCACAAAGAAATTTTCTATGAATGTTAAAACAAGAAAACGTATTCTGTGTGTATTCGTGCATAGTGTAGAATGATTGAAGCTACTTAAGCTATTCAAATAGGCTCAAAATGTGTAAACCATTGAGACAACAATAGTAATACACAGACTCAATTGTGCATGATCGAAATGCGAAGGTGGGGCAGACTTCCTTCTATTTCAATATCCACATCTTCCAAATGAAGATGAGATAGATTATGTGTTGCGTCCCCAAGAAAAACTGAAACATCTCTTTGTTGAGAAACAAATGAGTAGCTGGTGGGGTTTAAAGCAAGAGTTGGCCCACTGACTGCATGTTTCAATGATGTTCACAAATGAATTGTGAAAAAACAGTAATGTGGTTGCCCGACTCAGAAAAAGTTTGGTGCAAAGTTTGATATTCTTTTACTCTGATCTCTCACCCTCTTTCTTTTTAACATTGAGCTCACTTCTAACCAATCTCTTTTTTCATTTTATCTCATCACACACCCTGTTAAAGCACATATTTATTGGATTCAAGATCATAATTATCTGAAGATAGAAGACTGAAGTTAAAGCTGATAAAGTCGTCTCAACAAATAGTCTAGGGTCCTTTTGTAATAAATAGTCAAAGTCTGTTTTCGTATTTTATTTATTAGTCTTTATATTATAGTTATTAGTTTGTTTTGTATTTGGGCCCAAGCCTTGCAAAGCCCATTAGGCTAATCAAGCCTAAGTATAAATAAGTTTAGTTTAGTGGTAATTAGGTTAGAGATCTTACTTGTGAATTTTATCATTAGAGAGAGAGGCTGCTTGGTGTGGTGGTGCGCCGTACAGAGAGAAGCAAATAGAGAGAATTCAATTTCAAGCTTGTAACCTGTTGAATCGTTTGGTTAATCAATATCAGGTTTGCGTTATTGTGTTGAATATATGTTTACTTGATTGAATGATTGCTTATTGGGACACACAATTGGTATCAGAGCACGTTACAGATTGAATTGAATAAGTTTTGTTCGGTTCTGTTTTCTGTCAAAGATTCATAATTGTTATTGTGTGATTGTTCATTCAAGTGTATATATATTGGGTTGTAATTGATATGCTTATTCTATTGATTTGGTATTGTTTGATTTGATTATTGCATCGTTTTTTATTATCAATTTGGTGATTTTGGAAATTCTGGATTCGTTCTCGAAAGACACTGTGTCATAAATCGAATCCTTCATAGATGTTTTTTTTATTGAAATTAATCAATTGGAATTTGTTCTAGTTGTTTATTTGATTGTTTTGGTAAAGTTTGGCAGTTTAATTCGCATTATTGTTTGATTTCTGGGCTGATTTGTTGGTTTATGGGTCGATACTGCATCAAGAACATATCGGTCTTCCACTTCCGGTCGAATACCTTTTATCGGTCTAAGCCACTATCGGTCGAACTATATCGATCTTTGATTAATTTCGGTCGAAGACCTGTATCGGTCTAAGCTAATTCAGGTCAAAGCTTTCTATCGGTCATTCATTTGGTTTGCAAATTTACCGGTCGAATTCTTTTTACCGGTCAACATTGTATCGGTCTAAGTTAATACCGGTTGAAGCATAGTGTCGGTCGAACAACCATCCGGTCTTGCATATTATCGATCGAAGGTATATTGGTCCATAGCATTATATCGGTCTTCACTCTCTTTCGGTCTAAGCATCATACCGGTCTTTGCACTTCCCCGGTCGAACAAGTGTCTGGTCGAACAAGTGTCCACTTTGCGCAACGGTCTTGACACGCAAACCTTACTTTGCGCAACGGCCTTGATACGCAAACTTCCACTTTGCGCAACGACCTTGACCCGCAAACCTTACTTTGCGCAACGACCTTGATACGCAAACCTCCACTTTGCGTAACGAACTTGATACGCAAACCTTCTCTTTGCGCAAGTACTGTTCACTCTATTCACTGTTCACTTTTGCGAATTTTGTTCCAGGTTTGCACAGTTCAATTTCTTTTAGTATTATTTGTGCTTTATACTGTGTTCGAGAACTGCGTTTAATTATTTTTGGAAATTTATTTTTCTGAAAATTTTGAGTGTAGTTTTTATCCAATTTTTGATTCTAATGATCTCATCCAGTTGATTGTTTCAATATCAGATAAGTTTGATTACTAATCGTATAAGTAAAGATGTCTCGGGAAGCTCTTGCTATTGGAACAGATGTGAAGCCACCAGTACTCTTCAAAGGGGAGTACGAACAATGGAAGGACAGATTCTTGGACTTCATCGATAGACATGATTTGGGAGATTATATCAGAAAATCTCTGAAAGAAGGAATCATGACACCTCCGACCAAGGTTCTCACTGTAGCTGGAGAAAATGGTGAAGAAGAAAAGACAGAGTATAAATTACCTATTGGTGAATATTCTGAAGATCAGCTGAAGAGACACAAGGGTGACAAGCTGGCAAGATCATTTATTCTCCAAGGCATACCGAATGAAATATATGTCAAGATTAACAGCTACAACGCTACCGGTAAGCAAATGTGGGATCAGTTGGAGAAGATGATGATCGGATCTAAAGTCGGCAATCAACTCAAAGTTTCCAACTGCTTGAATAATTTTGAAGAATTCAAAGCCAAAGCTGGAGAATCACTCGAAGCCACTTATGACAGATTTGTCACATTGCTGAACGAGCTCAGCAAGAACAAGATCAACAAATCTCAAGTTGAGCTGAATGTGAAATTTCTCAGCAACCTTCAGCCCGAGTGGAAGAGATTCGCTAGACAGATGAGGCAGTTGAAAGATCTGAACGACATTCCACTTCATGAAGTTTATGAAATCCTCAAACAGAATGAGGAAGAGGTGGATGAAATCAAGGCTGAAATGAAGAAGGCTGATAAAACAGTTGCTGATCCAACTGCTCTTGTGGTCAAGAAGTCTAAGAAGAAGAAAGTTATAGAATTTGAATCAGAAGAGGCTGATAGCGAGGCAAAGTCTGACTCTGACGATTGTGAACAACTGATGGAAACCATGCTAATGTTAACCAAGGCTTTCCAAAAGAAGTTCTATAAAAAGCCAAACTCCAATAGTCAGAGATACTCGTCTGGTCCTAATAACTACAAGCATAAGGAGAAAGTTGAAGACAAGAGACCAGAAGAAAAGAAGAAGTCTGGAGCCGAAGATCCCAAGAAGGAAGAACCAATGAAGTGCTACAACTGTGACAGATTCGGTCATTTTTCCAAGGATTGCCGCAAACCAAAAGTCCGAAACTCAGAATATTACAAGAACAAGATGCTTCTAGCCAAGCAACAAGAAGCTGGGAAAGCATTGATGGACGAGGATGAATACTGGCTCGACCATTCGGACGAAGAATCTGAAGAAGGAGAGAAGGACGAGACAACACACTTGTGCTTGATGGGGAAGAACCATTCAGAAGCTGAAGCTGATTTTGATGATGGAGACAATGATGAGGTATGTAACTTAACTGAATCTGATTTTCTGAACCAAATGCATTCCATGATGTCTAAACTCCAAGAATTAGAGTCTAAACTGAAGCGTGAGAAAGGTGTCATAAATGAGAAAAATCAATCTATACATAAACTTAGTAATGATATTGCTGAGAAAAATGTATTAATTGAAACTTTGCATAAAAATATAGACACCTGCGCTAAAGAAAAGACTATAATTCATAAAGAGTTGTCTGAAACTGTTTCTAAGTATAGAGAATGTGAGTTTAAGTCTATAGAGATTTCTAAAAGGTATTTTTCTACTTCAAAAGAAAAGAATTCTTTAATAGACAAGGTGAATGCTTTGGAAGAGAAATTACATTCTTTAGGTCAAACTGAACACACTATTCATTTGAACAAACCTAAAGAGAAACCTGATACTTGGGGACTTGGTTACAAGAACCCACATCATCTCAAAAAGGGTATATCTGAAGTGCCTGCACTTTATGACTTTGGTTTTATGTTGTTGGCTCCTCAACATCAGGAACTCAAACCCTTTTGGACTCGTCTGTCGGAAAAAGATAAAGCCAAGGAATATGATAAAAGAAAGAACAAAGCCAAAGTTCAACTTCCATTTTGCTATGAGAAGTTGAATAACAGTTATAGTTTTGATAAATCAAAATTTCTTTCAAATGATTATTTTGAGAGTTATTCTGTAAAAGAGTTGGAGGCTAAACCCATCGAAGGTAAGCTTTACGTCCCTCCTCTAGTTTTGGAAAGTAAAATTTCTGAACTCGAGAATACTCTTATAGAAGAAAGAATTTTGATGAACTTAGAACAAACTGTATTTTCAACAGTGTTCAAAACTTCTAATTTTCCTAAAATCTCCAAGGCTTTAAATTCGTATGACAGATCTGGTTCACTTGATAATGAGCTTAATTTCTTAAACTCTGAAGGTGTTTTAAATGATTGTGTTTCTCAGTTTGATTTTTCTTCTATACTTCCTGATCATTCATCTTGTGTTGTTAATTCCTTTGGATAACCAGTGTTTTTGACAAAGGTGAAACATCAACGAAAGTTGATAAATCAGTTTCTGTGAAATCAAAGAAAGCAAAAGGTAAGAAACAAAAATCTCAGCTTTCACAGAAACCGATCCTCAATGGTAAGCCAAAGAAGAAACATTCTCTTAATTCTCATCATTCTAACTCTAAAGTTTCAAATGTTTCAGATTTGAGAAAGCAAAGGGTTGGAGTTAAGACTTCATGGATACCGAAACAGAAGATAGACGAGAAAGCTAAATCTAGTTCTAGTTTTATTTTGAATAAAAAGACTTCTAGTAAAGATTATTTGAGTGTGAATGTTGCTACTTTCAAAAATAATCTTGTTGACTCTCGCAAGAAATACTCTATACAGCAATTATTTCAGTTAGCTCCATCTAGTACTAAAAAGTTTTTTAATTATGGTGAATGTGATTATGCTTCTCGTAAATATTCTGATGTTTGGTATGGTTCATATAATGTTTCATCTTTTCATTATCATTCATCTTATCATGCTTCTGGTTTTCAAAGAAAAGGTGGGCCCAATTTTAAATGGGTGCTAAAATCAAGTACTAACAGTGGAGGTCCCATTTTTAAATGGGTTCCTAAACCTCTTCTTTCTTGATTTGTGTTATGCAGACCCGTCATATGTGGTACTTGGATAGCGGGTGTTCCAAGCATATGACCGGGCAGAAGAGTATGTTGTCTAATTATACGGACAAATACTGCGACACAGTTCGTTTTGGGAATGATCAGTTTTCACCAATTCTGGGATATGGTGATGTTGTACACGAAAATCTCACGATCAAGAAGGTGAGCTACGTTGAAGGCTTAGGGAACAACCTATTCAGCATTGGCCAGTTCTGCGACAAAGACTTAGAGGTTAATTTCAAGGCCAAGACATGTTCAGTACGCACTGAAGAAGGAAAAGAACTCTTGGTCGGCTCTCGCAAGTCAAACCTCTACACCATCAACTTATCCAAGATCCAGGCTGACAATCAGGTCTGTCTACTATCAAAGGCCTCGATGCAACAAAGCTGGTTATGGCATCGACGACTTTCTCACCTCAACTTTTGGTACATCAACAAGTTGGTCAGTGGAAAGCTAGTGAAAGGACTTCCAGAGCTGAAATATGAAAGAGAACATCTATGTGCAGCGTGTGAAAAGGGAAATATGAAGAGAGCCCTACACAAACCAAAGACTGAACCGAGTACCAGATATCCTTTAGAGTTGTTGCATATGGACTTGTGCGGTCCTATGCGAACGCAAAGTTTAGGAGGAAAAAAGTATGTGTTGGTTATCGTGGATGACTACACGCGATACACTTGGGTCAAGTTCCTACGGTCTAAAGATGAGACGCCCGAAGTTCTCATTACATTTTTGAAGACGACCCAAGTCAATCTGCAAAGACAAGTCAAGATTCTAAGAACTGATAACGGCACAGAGTTCAAGAACAAGATAGTTGAAGAATATCTCGAATCGGTCGGGATATCACATCAATACTCTGTTGCTCGCACGCCTCAACAGAATGGAGTCGTCGAAAGGCGAAATCGTACACTTGTCGAGGCCGCTCGAACAATGCTCAACCAATCTGACTTACCTTTATTTTTGTGGGCTGAAGCTGTATCGACTACGTGTCACACTCAGAATCGCTCCATGATACACCGCCGATTTCAGAAGACTCCATATGCGTTAATCAACAACCGAATACCAACCATTAAATATTTTCATGTTTTTGGTTGTAAGTGTTTTGTTCTAAACGACAGAGAGAATTTGAACAAGTTCAGTGCTAAGGCGGATGAAGGCATCTTCGTTGGTTATTCCTCTACATCTACCGCTTATCGTGTTTACTTGAAGAAGTCGAAGACTATGATAGAGAGCATCAACGTTACATTCGATGAGGATATGGCTTCTGAGCACGTCAGTTCAGAACCCGTAATTACCGGAGTATTAGCTTCTGGGCCAACCAGTCCAGGACCTGCACCTCAAGAGAACAAATCAGATGGTGCTTCATCGTCTACTTCTAAATTATCTGATTTGGATTTATTATTTGAACTGTTTTATGATGAATTTCTTGGATCTCGTGTGCCTAAATCTGTTGTGGTTGACAGGATGGAAGACTCGATGACTACTCATCCAACCACTTCCGATATCTCTACTGAATCCAATTCCCCGATTCAGCAAGAAGTTCCAGTTCAAAAGCCTACTCCGACAGTTGAAGTTGTGACCAACACCGACGACACAGAAGTAGCTGACTCAGTAGGATGTACTGTAAGAACTGATCAACAGACTGCCCAAGCTGTACCTACTGCAACTTCTGCAACGACTACTTCAACTGAAACCCCTGTTAATTCTGAGCCATCTGAAGGAGATAACAGTGGATTTCTAGATGATGAAAATGATCAATCTACATCTAATCCACTTCCTCATGAACATAAGTGGACCAAAGATCACCCGGTACATCAAATTATTGGCGATCCTTCTGCACCGGTGCAAACTAGGTCTGCAACTTCAAATCTATGTATGTATGAATCCTTTCTGAGCAAGATCGAGCCTACTCGCGTATCTGAGGCTCTTGCCGATTCAGATTGGGTAACTGCGATGCAAGATGAGCTGAATCAGTTTGAAGCACTGAAAGTCTGGAGACTCGTACCCAAACCGCAAGGTAAAACCATCATTGGTACGAAATGGGTGTTCAAAAACAAGAAAGATGAAGATGGTACCGTTATCCGAAACAAAGCACGACTTGTCGCGAAGGGATATAGGCAAGAGGAAGGGATAGACTACGATGAGACTTATGCTCCAGTGGCACGTATAGAGGCAATTCGGATGTTCTTAGCCTACGTAGCCCACAAGAACTTCACCGTTTATCAAATGGACGTGAAGACAACTTTTCTGAATGGAGTACTCAAGGAAGAAGTCTACGTCTCACAGCTAGAAGGGTTTGTAAATCCAGATAAGCCGAATCACGTCTACATCTTAGATAAAGATCTTTATGGACTGAAACAAGCTCCTCGCGTCTGGTATGATATTCTATCTCAATTTTTGGTCAAGTCAGGTTTTACAAAAGGTACGGTTGATACCACTCATTTCATTAAAAAGGATAAAGGCGATATCATTCTTATTCAAATATATGTGGATGATATTAGTTTTAGTTCTACAAATCCTAAGTACTGTAAGAACTTTGCAAACCTCATGGTGTCACGTTTTCAGATGAGCATGATGGGAGAGATGAACTTCTTTCTCGGATTGCAAGTCAAACAATTTTCAACGGGGATTTTTATCAATCAATCCAAATACATTCTGGTTATTCTTCGGAAATTCAAAATGGAAAATTGTAAACCGATTGGTACCCCAATGACACCTGGTACTAAGATTGGCACCGATCTTTCGGGAAAGGCTGTTGATGTTAGGACTTATAGAGGGATGATAGGTTCTTTAATGTATCTTACTTCTAGTAGGCCAGATATAATGTTTTCTACATGCTTATGTGCTAGATATCAGGCCAATCCTAAAGAATCCCATTTGTCTGCTGTAAAGCGGATCTTCAGGTATCTGAAGGGGACTGCAGATCTTGGTCTGTGGTATCCTATGGATACAAGCTTTGAACTAACAGCTTATTCAGACGCAAATCATGCTGGTTGCATGTTAGACAGGAGGAGCATCTCGGGTCATATACAATTCCTCGGAGATAAACTCGTCAGTTGGGCATTAAAGAAGTAATTATGTGTCTCCATATCAACGGCCGAAGCAGAATATGTAGCTGCTGCTAGCTGCTGTTCTCAGGTCTTGTGGATGAGAACACAACTGCGAGACTATGGGTTTAAGTATAATAGAATCCCGATCTATTGTGACTCGAAGAGCGCTATTGCGATTACTGCTAACCCTGTTCAACATACTAAGACCAAACACATAGATGTCAGGTATCACTTTATAAAAGATAATGTGGAAAAGGGAACAATTGAACTTTACTTTGTAAAAACTGATTTTCAGCTTGCAGATTTGTTCACCAAACCTTTAGACGAAAAGAGATTCAATTTTCTTGTTTCTAGGCTTGGTATGCTAAATCTTAAGACCTAATCGGTGGTTACCTATTAACGTCTCTTATTGTATCTTTTCATCATTTCTTTATCATTATTTCCGAAAGATATCTGGACTTTAATAGTTTGTTCATGATCTCAGGGGGAGTGTGAGAAGTACTTCATTGATGATCAATATTATTTTGAGGGGGAGCAAATCTAACATATGCATTATGTTTACTAATAGATTGTTAGTGATGCATGATGTTAGGGGGAGCGTACAAGTCTAAGGAGTAAAGGCTATGATTTCTGATTATTTCTGATCAGAACTCGTACTTTAATCCTTTTACTGCTTTCTGTCATTTCAATTTCAGTGAATAAAGTTACTTTGACTAGACTTTTAGACTTTTGCAGGTTGAGAGATGCTTACAAGTTCATATCATTATGACTTTAAGCTTGACTTCATGAGATGTAAGACTGCATTCGAAAGGTATAATTTCTTATCTTCATCTCATTTATGGTTGAAAGAAGGACAACTTTCGATCATAAGAAAACTTCTTCTTAAGTGTTCAAACCACTTCCCGATTCTCAAACAGATTTCTCGAATTGGAAGTGTGATTTTAAATGTTTTCTGCTTCATCTATGAGCGTTACTTGCTAAAGTTCAACCATCTAAGCATCATATGCTTTATAAGAAATCATGGGATCAGTGTGCTAGGACTTCAAAGAAACTTCTATGGATTCACGCTAACCAGTGTCTCCTACCCAAGAAGTACATCCTTAGCGATTGCATGTGAGGAGTCAAAAGAAATGAGTGTGGGATGTGTGATGAGAGAATATGTCAAAAGAGAGTTTGGTTAGCTGTGAGCTTAATGATAAAAAGAAAGAGGGTGAGAGAACAGAGTAAACGAATATTAAACTCTGCACCAACTACTTTCTGAGCCGGGCAGCCACATTTCTAATGCTTCACATTTCTTTGGTGAACATTATTGAAACAGGCACCTAGCCCATGCCAACTCTTGACATTACCCCACCAGCTACTCATTTTCTTCTTAACAAGAAAATGTTTCATTTTCAAAGGGGACGCAACACATATGCTATCTGATTTTCATTTGGAAAATCTGGATATTGAAAAGAAGGAAGTCTGCCCCACCTTCACATTTCACTCATGCACATTGAGTCTGTGTTTAACTACTTGTCTCAGTGGGTTACACATTTTGAGCCTTATAAGCAAACATCATATGCTTTATTTCTTTCTACCACTTGCACAAACACACAAAGAATTTGTTTCTTTTTCATAACGTTCATAGAAATTACCTTTGTGGATTTTCGATGATTGAATGGAAGCCTTGGGGGAGTGAACATCATAAAAGCTCCTTTATATTGTGTATTTGTTACACACAGTGACTTTGTGTTACTGACAGGTAATTTTAACTGATTCATTTGTTGATTCAGGTGTTACACTTAATTTACTATATTGTCTAGATTTGCAAAGATCTGGATGAACATCTTAATGAATTGACGGATACTCAGTGGTTCTGTTTGCAAGATCAATGGTGGAAGAAATTTCTTGACGACACGTTTTGATGAACTCTTTGCTCTTTTCATCAAAAAGGGGTAGAAGCGTTAATCAAGAAATTGAAGATATTATGAAGATATGCTGAAATGAAGAAATTTTCTTTGAAGATGATTTGCTAAAGCATTCCGAGCTGAAAATGGAGATAATTTCTTTCCAAGAGATATTCTCATCGATTGGGAAGATTGCTACTTTCTGAAGAAAAAGAGGGAGATTGATTTTTCTGAGATTAAAGAATGATCTTGATCCAAAGGGGGAGATTGTTAAAGCACATATTTATTGGATTCAAAATCATAATTATCTGAAGATAGAAGACTGAAGTTAAAGCTGATAAAGTCGTCTCAATAAATAGTCTAGGGTCCTTTTGTAATAAATAGTCAAAGTCTGTTTTCGTATTTTATTTATTAGTCTTTATATTATAGTTATTAGTTTGTTTTGTATTTGGGTCCAAGCCTTGCAAAGCCCATTAGGCTAATCAAGCCTAAGTATAAATAAGTTTAGTTTAGTGGTAATTAGGTTAGAGATCTTAATTGTGAACTTTATCATTAGAGAGAGAGGCTGCTTGGTGTGGTGGTGCGCCGTATAAAGAGAAGCAGATAGAGAGAATTCGATTTCAATCTTGTAACCTGTTGAATCGTTTGGTTAATTAATATTAGGTTTGCGTTATTGTGTTGAATATATGTTTACTTGATTGAATGATTGCTTATTGGGACACACACACCCTCACTCAGATATTGACGCATCGCCTCTTGATCACTTAGGATAACTTCTTGGGTAGGAAACACTGGTTATCGTGAATCCATAGAAGTTCAGTAAAGTTCTCACACTGATCCCATGTATTTGTCCTGAAAGCACAAAGTTGCTCAATCATTTAACTTTAAAAGTTAAAACACAATATGAAATACATGTCAGATATATGTATGTTCAGTAATATAATCATGAAGATTTGAGCATTTTAATCATGGAAGATCCTCTTAAAACAAGGAAATTAAATGAACAAAGTGAAATCAAGAGATATGTTTTGAGAATCTGACAATGTATTGAAAAGATCAAATATGAATGATTTATCATTAAAAGCTTAAGTCATGAAAAATTGGATGTTGTCTATATGAAACAAATATAGACATTCTTGAAAGAAACACTTTGAATGAATTAATGCTCAACAAACTTTGAATATCAAACGGGGAGTATTACTATCGAAAAATAGGTTCAATTTGAGACATGGTAAGAACATAGGCAATAAAGTACTAAATCGGTGTGTGTGAATACTTGACAGTATATGGAAAAGATAATACACAAGTATTTATCTTTGGAAACACACGGTTTGTTAAACATTAAAGCTCATGTATGAAAACATTTAAATTCACACTTCTAAATTCATGAAATCTGTTTAAGAATAAGAAGTGGTTTGAACATAGAAACATGTTTTCATGTCTGAAAGTTGTCCTTCTTTCAAACATAATGAGATTAAGAGTAGAATAATCCTGACACTCAACATTAATCTCATAAGATCAGCTACAAAGTCATGAGTGATATGATTATGTAAGCTCCCCCTCAAAATCTGCAAATAGTTAAAAAGACGTCAAAGCAACAAAGTCTTATTGAAAGATAAAACATTTATTTGAAAGATAAAGACATTAAAGCAGTAAAACATTTAAGAAAGAGTTATGATCTAATGTAATCAGAAATCAAAGTCCTTACTCCTCCTAAACATATGCATTAAAAAAAATTGTCAGTATAAAACATATGCAATGTGTCATACTCCCCCTCGAATTTAGATCATCTAAACTTTGTCTCACTCCCCCTGAAATCATGAACATAACCTTTTCAGTGTAGATATCGTTCAGATTAAAAATAAAGAAATAAAGAAAATAACAACAATAAACTGTACTAGGAAACTACAGATTATGTCTTGAGATTCAACATGCCAAGTTTCTAAATGAGAAAATTAAATCTCTTTTCGTCCAACGACTTGGTAAACAAATCAACAAGTTGATAATCTGTGTTTACAATGTAAAGTTCAATTGTATCTTTTACAACATTATCTTTGATAAAATGATATCGCACGTCAATGTGCTTGGTTTTCGTATGTTAGACAGGGTTTGCATAAATAGCAATAGCGCCCTTGGAATCGCAGAAAATCGGGATTTTGTTGTATATGAAGACATAATCTCGGATTTGTGTCCGCATCCACAACACCTGAGAACAGCAGCTAGCCGCAGCGACGTACTCTGCCTCGACTGTTGAAGTAGATACACACAGTTGTTTTTTCGAAGTCCAATTCACGAGCTTATATCCCAAGAATTGTATATGTCCCGAAGTACTCTTCCTGTCTAACATGCAACCTGCATGATCTGCGTCTGAATACGCTGTTAGCTCAACACCTGTATCTTTAGGATATCACAAACCAATGTCTGCAGTCCCTTTCAGATATCGAAATATTCGCTTTACAGGTGAAAGATGGGATTCTTTAGGAGAAGCTTGATATCTAGCGCATAAGCATGTAGAAAACATAATATCCGATCTACTTGCCGTTAAGTACATTAAAGAACCAATCATTCCTCTATAGGTTCTAAGATCAACAACTTTTCCCGAAAGATCTGCTCCGATCTTAGTTCCTGGTGCCATCGGGGTACCAATTGGAGTACAATTTTCCATGTTAAATTTTCTCAAAATATCAGAAATGTAATTCGCTTTATTAAAGAAAATCCCCGTTGAAAATTGTCTAACTTGTAATCGGAGAAAGAAATTCATCTCTCCCATCATACTCATTTGAAATCTGGACACCATTAGATTAGAAAAGTTCTTACAATACTTCGGGTTTGTTGAACCGAAAATTATATCGTCCACATATATTTGAATTAAAATGATATCAACATTTTTCTTTTTGATAAAGAGAGTGATATCGATTTTACCTTTCGAGAAGCCAGACTTGACTAAAAACTTGGATAAAACATCGTACCAGGCTCGAGGAGCTTGGTTTAAACCGTAGAGGGCCTTGTCAAGAATATAAACATGACCCGACTTTTCAGCATTGACAAACCCTTATGGCTGTGAGACATATACCTCCTCTTTCAGTATGCCATTTAGAAAGGCTGTCTTTACGTCCATTTGGTAGACAGTGAAGTTTTTGTGTGCAACATAGGCTAGAAACATTCTGATTGCCTATATACGTGCAACTGGAGCGTATGTGTCCTCATAGTCTATTCCTTCCTCTTGCCGGTATCCTTTAGCAACAAGTCGAGCTTTATTTCTTACCACGATACCATCCTCATCTTTCTTATTCTTGAATACCCATTTCGTACCTATAATTGTTTTTCCTTCTGGATGAGGTACAAGTCTCCAGACTTTAAGCGATTCAAATTGATTGAGCTCTTCTTGCATAACAGTTATCCAATCTGGATCTTTTAGAGCTTCAGATACTCATGTAGGCTCTATCTTGCTCAGAAAAGAATCAAACATGCACTTGTTTGCAGTCGCAGACCTAGTTTGCACCAGCTTTGACGGATCTCCAATAATTTGATGAACCGGGTGCTCTTTGGTCCACTTATGTAAATGAGGGAGTGAAATAGATGTAGACTGATCATGTTGATCATCTAGATATCCAATATGTTCTTCTTGTTGGGGTTCAGTTGAAGTAATTGGTACAGAAGTTTCAGTTGATTGGACATTTGATGTCTGTTGGGTAGGATGAAAGTACATCCAACTGAATGAGTAACTTATGTTTCTGCATTATCATCTGCAACTTCAACAGACAGAGTAGGTTTTTGAACGTGAGTTTCATCTTAAATCGGGGAATCTAATTCGGTTGATACATCTGATGTGATTGGATGATGATTACTTGAATTTTCAGATCTGTCAATCACTGCAGATTTAGTCACTTTTGAACCATATTCAATCAATAAATCTAAATCTAAATCTGTTAAATGAGATATAGACGTTGACGCTTCATCATAATTAGAAACATTAACCCCAGGTCTTGGACTGATCTATCCAGAAGCTAATACTCCTGTTATCACGGGTTCTGAATTGAGTTGCTCAAAAGCCATTTCTTCATCAAATGAAACATTGATGCTCTCAACCACAATCTTCAACTTCCTCAAATAAACTCTGTATGCAACAGATGTTTGAGAATATCCAATGAAAATGCCTTCATCAGCCTTGGGACTGAACTTGTTCAAGTTCTCCTTATCATTCAGCACAAAACACCTGCATCCAAAGATTTGAAAATCTTAAATGCTAGGTATTCTATTGTTTATCAAAGCATATGGAGTTTTACCAAACCGGCGATGAATGATTGAACGATTTTGAGTATAACATGCAGTTGAGACAACTTCGGCCCACAAAAATAAAGGTAGATCGGATTAGCTTAGTATTGTTCGTGCAACCTAAACAAGAGTCCGATTTCTTCGTTCAACTACCCCATTTTGTTTCGGCGTTCTGGCAACAGAGAACTGATGAGTTATCCTGACCGATGCGAGATAATCGTCAACTGTTTTGTTCTTGAATTCTGTGCCATTATCAGTTCTGAGTAGCTTACCTGTCTTCTGCAAGTTCACTTTAATGGTCTTCAAAAATGAGATGATGAGATCAGGCGTATCATCTTTTGATCTTAGAAATTTGACCCAAGTGCATCTTGAATAATCATCCATAATCACAAGAACATATTTCTTGCCGTTTATGCTTTGCATTATCATAGGACCACATAGATCCATATGTAACAACTCTAAAGGAGTACTTGTGCTTGGTTCAGGCTTAGGCTTGTGTGAAGCTCTCTTCATCTTTCCTTTCTCACACGCGTCACACAGATGTTTTTTTTCGTATTTCAGCTCTGGAAGTCCTCTCACCAAATTTCCAGTCACCAACATGTTAATCTATCTGAAGTTGAGATGAGATAGCCTTCTATGCCATAACCAGCTTTGTTAAATAGAGGCCTTAGACAGTAGACACACAACATTATCTGGCTTGACATTCGTCAGATTGATCGTGTAGAGGTTTGACTTTCGCGTCCCGACCAAGAGTTCTTTGCCATCTTCAGTTCTAACACCATCTCTTGGCCTTAAAATCTTTGTCGCAAAACTGACCAATGCTAAACAGATTGTGTCCTAACCTTCAACATAAATCACCTTATTTATTGTTACATGCCCTTGCACTACATCTCCATATCCAAGAATTGGTGAAAACTGGTCATTCTCGAAACGCACATTTCCGCAAAATTTCTCTGTATAGTTAGATAAAATATCTTTCTGCCCTGTCATATGCTTGGAACAACCTAAATCCAAGTACCACATATGACGGGTCTGCACAAGAGAAATCAAGCAACAATAGATTTAGATACCCATTTATAGATGGGTCCTTTCGTGTTAGCATAAGATTTTGGCACCCATTTGAATTTGGTTCCTCTTTGTTTTTCAAAAACATTAGAGTGATGCATATAATAAGTACCAAACCAACAATCAAAATATTGTGGAGTCACAAAATCATTTCGACCGTATGTGGAACACTGACTAGGCAAATGAGATAATTGGATCAACTGCTTTATTGTATAAACCTTGTAAGAAGTTACAAGTTTTCTTTTATGAGAAGCACATTGATCAATACATCAGAAAAACTAGTAGTAGTCCTATTACAATCTGAATAAGAAAATGATTTCGTAGACTCTTCAATCTTCCCTTTTAGGTCTCAATTCTAGTCTCGTTTCCGACTTTTTCCATCTCAATTCTGAAACACAAGATTTAGATTTGTTAGAAACATGAGATTTAAGGGTTTGTGTTTTCTGTTGCTTACATGTGTTGGTCCGTTTATGTGAGCGCATGTTCTTTTGCTTCTTACCTTTAGAGTAATAGGTACTCACAGAAACTGATTCATCAACCTTAGTTGATGTTTCGCCTTTCTCAAAGACACTAAGTAAAGCATCATTATTAATCACAAAAGCATTATGCTCTGGAAGTTTAGCATTGAAATCAAACTTATCACCACTTTCATCAAAACAACCATCAGAATTTAAAAAATCATTTTCATCCGCAAATAAGTCATCAACATCATCATCAAATTGTTGTGCCTTGGAAAAATTTGGAAATTTGAAACCATTTGTCTTTTTAGAACACTTCTTTTGATAAGACATTTTAGCACACTCTGAAGATTTAGGATTAGTAAAAACATTTCCCATGAAAACTTTACAAGATGATGCATCCGAATCAGTGGAGTTGTTTACACCAACTCTTCCTGATTTAGAGTTGTCATTTGTAGCTTCAGATTTGAAATTAGTGTTCATCATAACAGTAGAAAACACAACTTTCTCAAGATCAACCAAAATTCTTTCTTCTACTAAGGTGTTCTCAAGCTCAGAAATTTTACTTTCCAAGATGAGTGGTGGAACATAAATCTTTGCTTTAACTGGTTTTGCCTCCATCTCCTTAGTAGAATAGTTTTGAAAATAATTGTTTGAAAGAAACTTTGGTTGCTCAGAAAGAAACTTTGGTTGCTCAGAAAGATAACTATCATTCAACTTTTTATAGCAGAAAGATAACTATCATTCAGCTTTTTATAGCAGAAAGATAACTATCATTCAACTTTTTATCTGGATGCTTTCGAATAGATTTCTTCAAATAATGTGGGTTATCGTAGCCAATACCTTAATTATCTTTGAAATCAGTAACTTCTTTTGGTTTGTTTAGATAAATGGTTTGATCAGTTTGACCTCGAGCATAAAGCTTTGCTTCCAAACCATTAATCTTTTTTCAGCAAAGATTTGTTTTCAAACCATAATTTATTATAATTCACAACAAACTCTTGCTTCTCAAGTTCAAACTTATTAAACTTAGAAACTGTTTCAGAAATTTGACCTTCAAAACAAGCTTTTTGTGTTTCAAAATTAGTAGCAGCTTTGCTCAAATAGTCAATCAAGTTTTTGTTCCCAGCTATTTCTTTGTTGAGATCAAAAATTGTTTGACGCTTTTTCGCAACTCTACTTTTCTCCTTTTTGAGCTTAGCTTGTAAGTCCTGAAGCTCAACCATCATGGTTTCCATTTTCCTTAAAAAATCAGATTCAGAAAAATTATTTACCTCTTCGGAAGTCTCCTAATCAGATTCATCATATTTGACTTCCTTGCCCATTAAGCACATATGAGATGTCTCCTCTTTGTCATCCACATAATCAGTATGATCCAACCAGTGATCATCTTTGGTCATCAGAGCTTTGCCTGCCTCTTTTTGCTTGGCCAGAAGCATCTTGTTCTTGTAATATTCTGAATTTCTGACTTTCGGCTTCCGACAATCCTCGGCAAAGTGACCGATTTTCCCATAATTGTAGCACTTAACTGGTTCATCTGCTTTCTTCTATACATATTGATTCACATATATTCTTTCTTCCGGCTTTCTTTCATCAAATCTCTTTCCTTCTACCCGTTCTTTATGCTCAAAGTTTCTTGATCCTGATGAATACCTCTGACTGTTAGAACCCGATTTCTTATAGAACTTCTTCTGAAAAGCACGAGTTAGAAATAGCATAGCTTGCTTCATATTTTCAGCATCATCAGAATCGGATTCATCACTGTTACTCTCCTCAGACTCAATCAACACAACTTTCTTTTTCTTATTCTTATCTTTCTTCTCTTTCTCTTTCTTCTTATTCACTACCACGACAACTGGATCATGCACAGGCTTCTCACTCTTCTTTTTCTCTTCTCTTTCTTCTTCTACTTTCTCTTCATTATGTCTAATAGTTTCATAAACCTCATGTAAAGCAATCTCACTCAGATCTTTCATCTATTTCATTCTTCTTGTATGGTTCTTCCACTCTGGCTGTAAAACACTGAGAAACTTAACATTATTCTCAATCTACTTCTTTTTCACCTTGTTAGCCAGTTCATTCAGTAGAGAAACAAATCTTTCATATGTCTCTTCCAAACTTTCACCAGATTTGGCCTTGAACTCTTCATAGTTATTGATGCAGTTAGCCACCTTCATCTGGTTTCCAGCTTTAGAACCCATCATCATCTTCTCTAACTGATCCCACATTTTCTTTGCAGTAGCCTTGTAGCTGTCAATATTAATGTAGATCTTATTCGGTATACTCTGTAGAAGTAGAGATCTTGCTTGTTTATCTGTCTTATATCTCTTCTTTTGTTCAGGTGTACAACTTGAAAATTCAACAACAATCTCTTTGGTCTTTGGCACTCGGTTCTCAGTACCATCTTCGCTGTCAGAACTCTCATTTTCCTCATCAGGCACAATAGTTGTAACTGGTTTCATAAGACCCTCATCAATAGACTGTTTGATGAATTCTCCATTTTCATGTCTATCTATGAAATCCAAAAACCTATCTTTCCACTGCTCATATTCACCCTTGAAGAGAGCACGTGGTTTGACATCAGTACCAATTGAAAGAGCATCCTTTGAAGTCATCTTGACCAACATCACAGATCTTTACACACAGAATCAGAAAATATCAAAATCTCTGAAAAACTCAGTCAGAAAAATGACCAAGGATAGAACTTTCATGCCAAAGAAGTAACTTTTCGCACAACAAAGAAATTCGAACACAAAAGAAACTTTAAATCAAACTTTTCGCACGTAGAGGTATGTGAGAAGTTACAATTCGCATGCCGAAGGATGCGAGTTTTGTTGTTCCAGTTTCTAGCAATCAAACACTACTAAGATTATCACGAAACACATTGTTTATTGATCACAACACTTAAATCAAACCATATACCTATTTGTTGCTTATTACAATTAAGCTCTCTCTGTGTGTGTAGGTATGGTGTTCTTACACTGATATGCGCGTGTGTTGTTGTATTGTTACAAAACTACACTATGACCTGCTATTTATATGGTCAACATGACCTTTGCATTTTGGTCAACACTTAACAACTATTACAATATGCACACACACACACTTTACAACAATTACATTTCAGACCCTCCTTTTAATCTTGAATACAATAAGCTCTAACAAGTTTGAACTTTTTGCACATTGTACAATGCGAATTCTGGACTTGAGCTTTTCGCACACAAATTTGATGTGAATTCCACACTTAGAAAAATTTAGCTCTCTCAACTTCTCGTATCGATGCGAATTCCACACTTAGAAAAAATTCAGCTTCCTTATGCGAAATTCTCAAAATTCGTTTACAATGAGATGCGAATCCTCGAAATTCGTATCCTTCACAATGCGAATTCTTGACTTCCCATATCCTTTGTGATGCGAATTCTATCCTTAGAATTTCTGAAATCAACTTTTCGTATATCAATAGATGCGAATTTCTTCTATTTGCATGTAGGCAGATGCGAATTTCGTACTTCTCGTACACAACCTCGTGCGAATTATGTACTTAAACTTTTTTAAAAACACAGTGCGATGTGAATTCTTTCAAGAACCATGCGAGTTCTTCTTCATCATGCGAGTTCTTCAGATCACGATGCGAATTTCTTAGATCTTGGCCCACAAACTTCAATTTCAACCCAAATTCGATCCAATACTTCAAATAAGTCCATGAAACTTTGTCAATTTGATCTAGATCACACTCTGAACATATTACAAACAAATGATTTCAACAAAATCAACGAAGATTACAACTCGATCACAAACTTAGTACGTTTACATTTCAAACCAAAAACAACAAAAATTCCAAAATTCACACAATCTGTTGTGAATTGGACAAAGTAATACAAATCAAAACTGTTCTAAACCACAAATCGATTACAATACAAGCAATTACAACTCCAAAACAATAGAAATACAAGAAATTCGAATGATGAACAGTGAACTGCGAGTTCTTCAAAAAGTCGATCAAAACATCTCAAATTCTTGATTGATTCTGATACGTGCTTGCTCTGATACCAATTATTATTCCCAGAATGTGCAATTCAATCAAGATGAACAATGAAATCAATCACAATTGCCATATGTATTGATTTTGTATGCCATAGTTTAAAATCGTATATAATGCTCTCTCTCTCAAACTTTCTCTCAATATATTCTATCAGTGTGTCTTTTTAATTCTACAAACTGAAAATAAGTATTTATACCTACTAGTTACAAAGACAAAATAACTAAACTAAACACTTTGACTTGCTTGACTTTGACTTTCTTCTTTAAGCTCTTTGACTTTGACTTTGCAATGAGTCTTTGACTTGGGCATTTGACTTTCAATCCCAATGATCTTGGATCCAACATATTTGTGCACTAACAGTTTCACAAGGGGAAGAATTGCAACAGGTCACCCGAATTCCCAACCTGAACCCACCCGAGACCCGAACCCGAAATACCCGAAGTTTCATCGGTCGAATATTGGGACTTCTACCCATTACCCGATATCCGATCGTGTTGTGGGTTTTGGCCCCCCGACCCGACCCGACCCGACCCGTCCGATGCTTAACTTTACCCAACCCAACCCAACCCAAACCAAACCAAACCAAAGTGCAACCCAACCCAAGCCAAACCATACGGGTTAATCGGGTTAGTCGGGTTGATACTTTGGTATATCAAAATGTTATTCTAACTTGTTTTCTCTAGACTACTCATAATTTCTTTTTCATCATTAACCATTTGGTACAACTTATCGATACTTCTTAAGTATATCACATTCATTTAAAATTCTCAATTTCCATATATATATATATATATATGTGTGTGTGTGTGTGTTTGTGTGTTCACAATTATTGAACATATATACAAAGGAGTTATATAGAGTTGGAAAATAGATTGAAAATATACGTATATGAAGAGGGTACGTGATGGTTTTTTTTTGTTTGTTTTGGCTCCTTATTTTTGTTTGGTGTTGGTTTGTTGTCCCTCTTTGGGGCGTAGCTTTGTTGTTTCTCTTGTAATGGCTTTTGCCTTTTTGTTTTTATAATATTGTCTGGTTTTCCCCTAAAAAAAGAGGGTACGTGATGGTGTAATTGTGTAATGTACATATTAATAGAAACTCAACAATCATATCAAATCTAATAAATAAAACGATATCGGGTTCATCGGGTTAGGTTGAGTTCAAATAAAAGTAACCCGTTATCAACCCAATACCTATGATTTGAAGACTTTACAACTCAATTAGACGTCGGGTTGCTTCGAGTTTAGTTATTAAGCGTTGGGTTGGATTGATCCGGTTCGTTGTCGGATTCATCGGGTTTTTGAGCACCCCTAATATTTCACTGTTGGTGGGTGGAACTATCCCAAAAAGGTTGTCAATGGTGGCTGGGACATCTGTGTCCCTAACTTTGACTGTGTGGCTCTTAGATGATGCAACTTCAACATAGAATTCCTTAATGAGGGAAAGGTTGAATCCACAGGGCACAACACAAAAGTATTCCCACCCCATCCTCCTAATGGTTTCATCATGAAAGGGGAACTCCTTCAAGCACTCAGGACTAAACCCCTTGTCTGCTAAGGCTTCTTTGGAAGCCATATGACAAAACTAGTCATATGCTTCCTGATGAGCAAATTTATTTACCTCATTTGCATCACATTTTCTATATTTTAGTGTCAAAATATATGAGTAAGTTGAGTTTTTTTTTAAATTCTTTATAATTTTTATAGACTTTTAGGATTTTAATAATGAGGTAAATAAAATGCAAATTTATACTTATAATTATAAAATTCTCTTATTTATATCTTGCTTTTGTAGGATAGTTTTATGATCGAAAAGAAGAAGAGTTGAGGAGGAGATTATTTTTTAGCATGATGGCAAGTTGGTGGACTTTTGTGAAGATTAGGAGATGGTGGATTTTTGTGATGAATTTTGTGGAGGAGCTTGGGCCGAAATTTTTGAAATATGGGCCAAACATCTTTTCTTTGGACATGGACAAACATTTAGTACTTTGGATTAGGCCTTGAGCCGATTTGTTTTGATTAGTGGGTCATGGGCCGAAAATTGGTGTTTAAACAATTTATTTTTATGTCTTAATGGTAATGTAATTTTCAAAGCCCTTAGGGGCAATTTGGTAATCTTGATCATTTTATTTGTGTATAAATAGATGAGCAAGAATTAGGTAGAAAATAAGTTTGGAGTTTGAATAAAACTTCAAAGGGGGAGAAATCCCTTACTTAGCATTTTTCTTTCTTCAACTTTTTAGGGAAATAGGTGTGAAGATAAGAAAACTCATTTTGATATTAATCCACTTTCTTTCAAGTTGAAGTAATCTTCAAGTCTTTTCCTCTCATCTGGTCTCTTGTTTACTTCCATTAGTGATTTCTCATTTCTCATTTTCTTTTTAGTCTTCTACTTCATGCAATTTGTATCTCGCACTTTACATTTCACAATTTAGATTTCTCGTCATTTACTTTCCATAACTTTACTTTCTCGCACTTAATTCTCGTCATTTAATTATTGTCTTTTATAATTCATGTCCTTTGCTTCTTGTCTTTTATTTACATTGTTGCTTGTACAACAAGTTTCCTTTCCTACTTTTTTTAGTTCTTGCTCGTTATTCCATGTATTTTAAATCTTTGCCATTTACATTTCAAGTATTTAGATTTTCCCAAGTTATGTCGGGCTAGTCGTCTTAGCGTGGGGTGTAAAGTAAAATTAAGACTTAGACTCTTTAAAAGGTAAAACGGTGTATCAAATGTAGCTTGATTTTATGAGTTATTTAAATCAAGACTATACTTTATGTGAAGATTACACGTAAACAATTTGTTAGAGCACATATTTGTTGGATGCAAGATCATGAAGTTTGAAGATTAAAGTAAAGCAAGTCAAAGCCTCAAAGTCAACTCTCAAGCAAGAATGTTAAAGTCTTTGTAATAAAAGTCAAAGTCAAAGTAGTTGTATTTGTTTTCTTTGTGTTTGTTTGTAGGTATAAATAGCCTTGCCTTTGTAAGTTGTAAGTAAGTCATTCATTGTAAGATTTTATGAACAACACACTTGACATACCGAGCAAATTAGGGAAGAGATCACTGTAGCATATCATTCTAGTGAGAGAAAGTTGTAGTGAGAGAGTGATGAATTATAATATGAGATTCATAATCAATGACATGTGATTACGATTCGTTCATCTTGATTGTTTTTTGTACTATTAGAACTTGAATCAGGGACATTAACACAATTGACAACTGTTTTTTGTATGAAAACTTTTTAAGTGACATAAAATATCTATCTTGAGATAACAAAAGAATGCTGCAACATCTTTTTACCTTATTATTTGTCTTGTCTTGAAGGATCTTTGCACATGTTGCTTCTTTTTATTAATTAGTGATAATCAACCAACCAACCAAAATATTTTCTTCGAATTCGCCATCCGAAGCTAGTTTTTACGAATTGGACTTTAAGAGAAATTTTTGCACACATCTCTGTGGATCGATATTCGGTACTTTATACCATTATTACTTGTTAAGAAAACGACAGTAGATCAAGATGTATACTTACATTGAAATCTATTTGTATGCTCAACTCGGGGTTGCATAAACCCAACGAACACCTCCCTACAACTAAAAGTCCCAAAAGAGACATTGAGTCTCCTAGCTTTGTTTTGGTTGGGTCAGGTGAGAGGTACCTTCTTGCCTTTGCTTGGTTTTTTCTTTGGTGTTTGGTGTGTTTCAGCCACAGTGGCTTCACTGTCCTCTACTGTTGCTGCAACAATCTCTGCACTGCCCATAACAACATCTTCATCCATGGAATCATCATCTTCTGAACTTTCTTCCTCAGTACCTTACTCCTCACTGATTTCATCTCTGATCTCCTTGCCTTTCTTGCTTCCTTCTCCTTTTTTGCTATTCTCTCCCCTCTCCACAGTGACAGTCACAACCTCATGTTCAAGAGGTTGTGATTGTCCAACCATGACAGCCTTTGGACTTGATGGTTTTGTCCCATGAGTTTCCAAAATTGAAGTTGGTGTAGACAATGTAGTTTGGCCTTGGGTTGGTGCTGGGATTTGAATGCTGACATTTATGGTGGTGGTGATAGTGGGTATCAATGGAGGAGCAATGGTGGTTTCTCCCAAAATGAAGGCCATGGCAGCATCAACCTCATCAAGTGGGTTGGTTTGGTTGGATTTGGCATGCTTTGGGATGGTGTTCCAGAGCTGTTGGCTGAGTTTTCAATGTTTTGTGGGCTTGGAGTCAATGGAAATCTACCACCAAGCAAAAGGACTTGGGGTGGATCATTTTGAGGAGATGATGGTTCCTTTTTGATATCTATATTGAGTGATTTGTAGCTAGAGGATGTAGAAGAAATAAAGTTGGATGATGTTTGGGTGGCGGTGGCTTGGGTTTTAGCTTTCTCCTCCTTCCTGTTTTCTACTTTTTCTATGAGGCTTCTTTGTGAAAGCTGATCTTACCACAACTTTTCCCTTTACTTCTTGGTTTTTTTCTTCCATTCTTTCCTCTTGTTTCTGCCTACGAGTGCTCCTTCTTGTCCCTTGATTAGATCCTATTTTTGTTCCTTTATTTGCTTGTGATTTTACCCTCTCCATTATGAAGTCTTTTGAATATAGATAAGAATCTCCTGCAAGAACACTGTTCTAGTCGACTCTACCTCTTCCAAAATGTTAAAATATGATTTTTTGGGTGGTTATGGGCTGTGATCGTGGGTTACTAGTTGAGGGAACCAAATGGTGAGGGAGTTAAAGAGGTTTTTGGTTCAAAATCACCTAAGGGTTAATAGGTGACTTGAATGGATTAATAGTAATGATACCCTTTTCTTTGAACTAAAAAGAAATGATATCATTTTCTGCTAAAAAGATGAGTTAAAAAGCATATTTGCAGGTTTTCTGAATTTTTTTTTCCGGCTGACAAAGATTGCTATAACAACTTTAACTTTTCTCACAAAATCTTGTTATTCTTAAAAACTCAATCTTAACCAAAATTTAAAGTCTAAACCACTTATTTACATATTTACATTATCATAGGCTGTTATAGCCTTCCCAGATCACATGTTTAAGCTTGAGTGAGGTGCACCACAGATGTGGTACCTGTGGTTGTTGCAACATCATTATAGGACTTCACTCTTTGACCATTCACTTTGAAAATGGATCCATTGTTGGGGTGAATGAGTTCAACAACCCCATAGTGATGGACTTTGTGAACTACAAATGGCCCTGCCCACTTAGATCTTAGTTTTCCTAGAAAAAAGTTTGAGCCTTGAGTTAAAGATCAATACCTTTTGTCTAACCACAAAATCATTTTGTCAGATCTTCTTATCATGCCACTTTTTGGTTTTTTCCTTATAGATCTTGGCATTCTCATAAGGTCGGTCTCTTAATTCTTCAAGTTCATGGATTTGTAGCTTTCTTCTTTCTTTTGCAACATTAAGACACATCTTTAGTTCTTTCAAAGCCTAAAAAGCTCTATGCTCAAGTTCAAGTGGTAAGTGACAAGGTTTCAAAGACTAGCTTATAGGGAGACATCCCAATGAGTGTTTTGAAGACTGTCCTATAAGCCCACAAAGCATCATAAAGCTTGAAGGACTAATCCTTCCTTGTTTTCTTTGGGGAAGGGTGTCCTAGGCTATGCTTAGACCAATCCCTTGGCAAATTATGACTGTAAGACATCATCCCTGATTAAATCTCAGTGGCCACAATTGTTGTGTATGCCTGGATTCGAACCCTGGGCAGATGGGATATTCCACCACATCCCCTAGACCTTAACCAGTATGCCACAACCCTTGTGGTTCAATCCTTCCTTGTTGGTTTCACCACTTTTTCAGAATGCTTTTGATCTCCCTGTTTAAGAGTTCTGCTAAGCCATTGGTTTGAGGGTGATATGCAGTGGCTACCCTATGGCTTATGTTATATTTTTCTAGAATTTCTTTCATCATGTTATTTACAAAGTGGACACCCTCATCACTAATCATAGCTCTGGGTGTACCAAATCTTGTGAAAATGTTTTTATGCAAGAATTTCACTACTGATTTTGCATCATTGGTGTGCTTTGCTGCAACCTCTACCCATTTAGAGACATAATCCACAGCTAACTTCAAGAAAGCCATTTAGGGGCATTTCATGTCTTTGGTAGATGGAGCCAACCCTTTGACATTCATTGCACCTTTTCACAAAGCTATCTACATCCTGATATAAGATAGACTAGAAAAATCCAGATTGAAGGACCTTGGTTGTAGTTCTTTGGCCACCAAAGTGACCATCATATGCTGTAGCATAACAATGTTGTAGCACTGCATGCACTCCCTCTTGAGGTATACACCTCCTTAGGATTTGGTCAGCCCCTAATTTAAACAAAAAGGGGTCATCCCATAAATAACTCTATGAATCATGAATAATTTCCTTCTTCGTTTTTTTAGTTCTGGTGGTATTATCCCAACAACCAAGTAATTTGCAATGTCTGCAACCATGGGGCTGTAGAATGCTGCAACATCAAGAGCAACTCATATGGGAATTTCTCCTTAATCTCACTATAACTTGATTCTCCTTTTTCTAGTGTTGACAAGTAATCTGCAACTTGGTTGTTTATTCCTTTCCTATCTACTATCTCAATGTCAAACTCTTGCAACAAAAGGACCCACCTTATTAACCTTGTTTTGGCATCTTTTTTTGAGATCAAATACTAAATGGGAGCATGGTCAGGGTGAACATTGACCCTTGTTCCCATAAAGTAAGATCTAAAATTTTCAAATGCAAATACCACAACCAAAAGTTCTTTCTCAGTGGTTATGTAGTTTATTTGAGCATCATTAAGAGTCTTACTGGAATAGTAGATTGTAGGGGTAACCATCGGAAGCAGTTACCTGTCAACCGGAACCGGAACCGGAATCGCTTCGGAACTGTCGATTCCGGAACCGAAACCGATGTGATTGGTTCCGGTTCCTAAAATCTGGAATCGATCGAGACCGGTTCCGGTTCTCATTTTTCTGGAACCGTTAACCGCTGGGTATTCCTCGAGACCAGTTCCGCGACTCGATACCCGGTCCCGCTGGTACCCAGAATCGGAACCGATTGGTACCCGCTATTTTTTTTAATAAAATATATTTTGTTTTTTTATAAAAAATTTATAAACTACCTTTAAGGGAAGCACCGGTTGTAATATTTATTAGCATCAACTAATTTTTATGACGTGAAGTGTTGTGGAAGAATCATTTGTAGTATTTATTTGTTTTGGAAGCACCGTTTGTAATATTTATTTGTTTTGTAAGCATCGTTTGTAGTATTTGTTAGTTTTTAGTTTTTGTCGTATTAGTTTTCACGTTTGTGACATTTTTTTTACATTGGGACTTTCTAATATATTTATATTTACTTTTTTATAATATGAATGATAAAAAAAATTAAAAATTCGACAGCGGCACTACAAGAAACTTCACCTACAGCGACAACCGAAAGTCGTTGCAATAGGATTAAATTCCTATTCCAGGGAAAAAACAAATCTTTTTTAGATGGAAAATTGGGGAAAAAATATTTTAACCTACATCGACGACGTGTCGTCGCAATACATTGAAATTAATTATTTTGGAAAATAAAATATTTTTCTATTTTGAAACAGGGGAGGACGTCGTAACTATAAAGTTAAATTAATTTTTATAGAAATTAGAATTTCTTTTCCATTTTTTTTACAAAAACCCAAGAAAATATTAATTCTTAGCAACAACATGTCATGGCTGTAGTTTTTTCCCAAAAGTCATGTCGATATTTCAAAACCTTTCTCCTGATGTCGTCTGCTCCTCCCAAAATAAACTCCATGTCTGCTCCTCCCATTTTCAAGACGTACACAAAGGCAAGAAAAACCTAACTCCGGATGTGATTGGATGATGATTACTTGAATCTTCAGATCTGTCAATCACTGCAGGTTTATTCACTTTTGAACCAAGAAACTCATCAACAAAATAATCAAACAATAAATCTAAATCTGTTAAATGAGATATAGACGTTGACACTTTATCAGAATTAGAAACATAAACCCCAGGTTCTAGAATGATCTGTCCAGAAGCTAATACTCCTGTTATCATGGGTTCTGCACTGAGTTGCTCCGATGCCATTTCTTCATCAAATGAAACATTGATGCTCTCAACCACAATCTTCAACTTCTTCAAATAAACTCTGTATGCAGCAGATGTTTGAGAATATCCAATGAAAATGCCTTCATCAGTCTTGGGACTGAACTTGTTCAAGTTCTTCTTATCATTCAGCACAAAACACCTGCATCCAAAGATGTGAAAATGTTTAATGCTAGGTATTCTATTGTTTATCAAAGCATATGGAGTTTTACCAAACCGACGATGAATGATTGAACGATTTTGAGTATAACATGCAGTTGAGACAACTTCGGCCCACAAAAATAATGGTAGATCGGATTAGCTTAGCATCGTTCGTGCAGCCTCAACAAGAGTCCAATTTCTTCGGTCAACTGCCTCATTTTGTTCCAGCGTTCTGGCAACAGAGAACTGATGAGTTATCCTAACCGATTCGAGATAATCGTCAACTGTTTTGTTCTTGAATTCTGTGCCATTATCTATTCTGAGTATCTTAACTGTCTTCTGCAAGTTCACTTGAATGGTCTTCAAAAATGAGATGATGAGATCGGGCGTCTCATCTTTTGATCTTAGAAATTTGACCCAAGTGCATCTTGAATAATCATCCACAATCACAAGAACATATTTCTTGTCGTTTATGCTTTGCGTTATCATAGGACCACATAGATCCATATGTAACAACTCTAAAGGAGTACTTGTGCTTGGTTCAGGCTTAGGCTTGTGTGAAGCTCTCTTCATCTTTCCTTTCTCACACGTGTCATACAGATGTTTTTTTTTTCGTATTTCAGCTCTGGAAGTCCTCTCACCAAATTTCCAGTCACCAACTTGTTAATGTATCTTAAGTTGAGATGAGATAGCCTTCTATGACGTAACTAGCTTTGTTGCATAGAGGCCTTAGACAGTAGACACACAACATTATCTGGCTTGACATTCGTCAGATTGATCGTGTAGAGGTTTGACTTTCGCATCCCGACCAAGAGTTCTTTGCCATCTTCAGTTCTAACACAACATCTCTTGGCCTTAAAATCTTTGTCGCAAAACTGACCAATGCTAAACAGATTGTGTCCTAATCCTTCAACATAACTCACCTTTTTTTATCGTTACATGCCCTTGCACTACATCTCCATATCCAAGAATTGGTGAAAACTGGTCATTCCCGAAACGCACATTTCCGCAAAATTTCTCTGTATAGTTAGATAAAATATCTTTCTGCCCTGTCATATGCTTGAAACAACCTGAATCCAAGTACCACATATGACGGGTCTGGACAAGAGAAATCAAGCAACAATAGATTTAGATACCCATTTATAGATGGGTCCTTTTGTGTTATCATAAGATTTTGGCACCCATTTGAATTTGGGTCCTCTTTGTTTTTCAAAAACATTAGAGTGATGTATATAATAAGTACCAAACCAACAATCAAAATATTGTCAAGTCACAAAATCATTTCGATCGTATGTGGAACACTGACTAGGCAAATCAGATAATTGGATCAACTGTTTTATTGTATAAACCTTGTAAGAAGTTACAAGTTTTGTTTTATAAGAAGCACATTGATCAATTACATCAGAAAAACTAGTAGTAGTCCTATTACAATCTGAATCAGAAAATGATTTCGTAGACTCTTCAATCTTCCCTTTTAGGTCTCAATTCTAGTCTTGTTTCAGACTTTTTCCATCTCAATTTTGAAACACAAGATTTAGATTTGTTAGAAACATGAGATTTAAGGGTTTGTGTTTTCTTGTGCTTACATATGTTGGTCCGTTTCTGTGAGCGTCTGTTCTTTTGCTTCTTACCTTTAGAGTAATAGGTACTCACAGGAACTGATTCATCAACCTTAGTTGAAGTTTCACCTTTCTCAAAGACACTAGGTAAAGCATCATTATTAATCACAAAAGGATTATGCTCTGGAAGTTTAGCATTGAAATCAAACTTATCACCACTTTCATCAAAACAACCATCAGAATTTAAAAAATCATTTTCATCAGCAAATAAGTCATCAACATCATCATCAAATTGTTGTGCCTTGGAAGAATTTGGAAATTTGAAACCATTTGTCTTTTTAGAACACTTCTTTTGATAAGACATTTTAGCACAATCTGAAGATTTAGGATTAGTAAAACATTTCCCATGAAAACTTTACAAGATGATGCATCTGAATCAGTGGAGTTGTTTACACCAACTCTTCTTGATTCAGAGTTGTCATTTGTAACTTCAGATTTGAAATTAGTGTTCATCATAACAGTAGAAAACACAACTTTCTCAAGATCAACCAAAATTCTTTCTTCTACTAGGTGTTCTCAAGCTCAGAAATTTTACTTTCCAAGATGAGTGGTGGAACATAAATCTTTGCTTTAACTGGTTTTGCCTCCATATCCTTAGTAGAATAGCTTTGAAAATAATCGTTTGAAAAAAACTTTGGTTGCTCAGAAAGATAACTATCATTCAGCTTTTTATAGCAGAAAGATAACTATCATTCAACTTTTTATCTGGCTGCTTTCGAATAGCTTTCTTCAAATAATGTGGGTTATCGTAGCCAATACCCCAATTATATTTGAAATCAGTAACATCCTTTGGTTTGTTTAGATAAATGGTTTGATCAGTTTGACCTCGAGCATAAAGCTTTAATTCCAAACCATTAATCTTTTTTCAGCAAAGATTTGTTTTCAAACCGCAATTTATTATAATTCACAATAAACTCTTGCTTCTCAAGTTCAGACTTATTAAACTTAGAAACTGTTTCAGAAATTTGACTTTCAAAACAAGCTTTTTGTGTTTCAAAATTAGTAGCAGCTTTGCTCAAAGAGTCAATCAAGTTTTTGTTCCCAGCTATTTCCTTGTTGAGATCAAAAATTGTTTGATGCTTTTTCGCAACTCTACTTTTCTCCTTTTTGACTTGAGCTTAGCTTGTAAGTCCGAAGCTCAACCATCATGGTTTCCATTTTCCTTAAAAAATCAGATTCAGAAAAATTATTTACCTCTTCGGAAGTCTCCTCATCAGATTCATCATATTTGACTTCCTTGCCCATTAAGCACATATGAGCTGTCTCCTCTTTGCCATCCTCATAATCAGTATGATCAAGCCAGTGATCATCTTTGGCCATCAGAGCTTTGCCTGCCTCTTTTTGTTTGGCCAGAAACATCTTGTTCTTGTAATATTCTGAATTTCTGACTTTTGGCTTCCGACATTCCTTGGCAAAGTGACCGATTTTCCCACAATTGTAGCACTTAACTGGTTCATCTGCTTTCTTCTATACATATTGATTCACATATCTCCTTTCTTCCGGCTTTCTTGTTGGGTCTGAAATGTGCTAAGGATGGTTACTACTGCTGGACTTAAAGATTAATACTGCTTGCAGGATTACTACTGCTAGAGGTATTAATACTGCTTGGAGAGTTAGTATTGCTAGTAGTTAGTACTGCTTGAAGAATTACTACTGCAAGCATGGTTAGTACTGCTGAGGAGATTAATTTTGCTAGAAGATTAATGCTGCTTCTGATAATCGTAAAGATAAAGATGACTTTGAACGAAAGACTAGGAGCTGAAGATAATGATGAAGATAATTATGGAATGGATGCTAAAGATCAATATTTATTTTGTAATTATCTTGTAATTAGTTCTGTATATATAGTCTAGAAGTCTTTGATAGTTAGATATAGTTTTTGATAGTCTTTCATACAATATACGTTTGTTTAGAGAGAATTAACCTCAAGGTTCTTTGTAGTCCTTTCAATAGAGAAGTATTGAACGTCTGTTGAGCTTGTTCAACAGATTGAGGTTTTGTTTGTAATCATTAAGTTAAATCAATATAACTTGTGATTTGAGTTTATACACTGTTTGATTGATTTACTGTTAAAGTGTTTTTCCGCGACTTCTTTAACATAGTTTCTAAGTGTTTATTAAATTCTTGTTTTGAATTTCGATCCTGACAAGTGGCATCAGAGCCTTCAACTCAGAAATCAAAAATCATCATGGACGGATCTCATGACAGTGTTCTTGTTTCAAAGGTTCCCATGCTCAAACCCAATGAGTTTGACATGTGGAAAATCAGAATCAAGCAGTATATTCTTCTTACAGATTACTCAATGTGGGATATCATTGAGAATGGTACCTCCAATGAAGGAAAGATGGGAGCAGATGGCAAGAGACCTCCACCAAAGACTGATGGAGAAAGAAAGATGAGGCAGACTGAGATGAAAGCCTTGAGCCCTCTACTGTTGGCAATTCCTAATGAATACCAACATCAGTTTTGCAACTGTTCTGATGCTCAAATTCTGTGGAATGCATTGGAGAAGATATTTTTAGGCACTAAAAGCACAAAGAGGAATCAAAAAGCAATTCTCAAGCAACAATATGAGAATTTCATGTCTACAAAGAATGAGTCTATGACTCAAACCTTTGATAGATTCAACAAACTGATTGGAGAATTGGCTACTGTTGGTGTCAAGATGGACCAGGATGATGTCAACAGAAAATTTTTAAGATCTCTTGGTGAAGAATGGGTTATGTACACTGTATCCTTTAGACAGAATGATAATCTGGAGGATAAGGAGCTTGATGATCTCTACAATGATCTAAGGGTGTTTGTAGCAGAAGTTGAATCTAAGAAAAGGTCATCTGGATACTCTCATAATGCTGCCCTCCTATCATCTACTACTGATTCTATTGCTAATACATAATCAGTTAGTGTTGCTTATGGCTCAAAATAGGATGGGTCCAATGATTCTGTTTTGGAAGCATTCCTTGCTAGTCATGCTAAATCTGCTCTTATCAATGATGATCTGGAGCAGATCAATATTGATGACCTTGAAGAGATGGATATCAAGTGGCAAATGGCAATGATCACCATGAGAGTCAAAAGATTCATCAAAAGAACAGGTAGGAACAATTTTGCCATGAGAAGAGAAGATGGTGCTGGATTTGATAAATCCAAGGTAGAATTCTATAAGTGTCATAAGCTGGGACACTTTGCAAGAGAGTGAAGAGGAGGAACTGCTCAACAACATGGAAGCAATAATCAACAACCAAAGTCCACTAACTATAACAGGAATTCATCTCAAGCTTTTGTCTCACAAGAAGGGATGGGCTTTGATTGGAGTGATCAAGCAGAGGAGGCGATTAAGAACCAAGCATTGATGGCTGAGGTTTCAGAGTCATCAAGCACTGCAATTCCCACAGAGGTAAAATCCAACCTTTGCTCTAAAACATGTCTAGAAACTGTTATAAAGTACAGGGATCACAATCAGAGCATGTGTGATGACCTTAAAAAGTTGGAGAAAGAGAGAAGAGAGTATAGATTGATCATTGAGAATTTTGAAGAACAAATTAAGGCTTACCAGGCCAATGAACTTCAACATTCATATGACACCAACTACTGGAAGTGGGAGAAGAATCAGTTAGAGATTGAACTATAGAAGGCCAAAGAAGAATGTGAGAAAATTAGGAGTGAATTTGAAAAGGCCAAATTAGATATTGAGAAATATTCCAATGCTTCTAAAGCAATGGACTCTTTACTCAAAACTCAAGTTCATGACAAACTGAGAAGAGGCATAGGCTACAACACCACCCCTCCACCATACAACAATAACTACATTCCACCCACCTCAGACCTCTTAGAATGACAAGATATGAATGACTTACCTGCAGATGCCACAGAAGTAGATCCATTAGACAAAGTAGTGGTTGAGGCAAAGAACTCTGAGAGTAAGAATGAGGAAGACCATAAAGATATTCTCTTAGAAAACCACATTCTTACAAATGAGAGGGGGGGGGGGTAAACCATTTGTCAAGAGTGATAAAGTGGAGATGTCCAAGACAGAGAAAGAGAATGGTATGAGTGAGAAAGCTGAAACCTCTAGGAAAGGAAAGGAAAAAGTACAGGGAACTCATTATATGCAAACTACTGTTGTAAATCCCTGTACTTGTCAACAGAACAAGCCCTATAAACATGATAAAATAAGGGGAAATCAGAGAAACAGAAATAATCAGTGAGCTCAAAAACAGGGAATTGATCTAAGCAAAGTCAATAGACCAAAGCCTTGTTTTATTTGTGGCAAGTTAAATCATCTAGCCAAACACTGTTATTTCAATCCTATTAACCAAAGATTTTCTTTTCAAAGACAAACACAAAATTCAGTTGGTTATAGGAAGCAATCAAGAAATCACATGGCTGCAAATACGAGAACAGTACCAATGAAAACTGGGACTGCAAAATCTCATGTTCAGAATAAGTTTGCTAAATCAAAAGAAAATACTCCAAGCAAGTCAAGGAGTAACTCACAGAACAAGAAAGCAAACAACTTTGTCAAGATTTGGATCCCAAAAGTCAAGAAACCTGTTAGTACTGCTACCTCAAATAGTACTACTAACAGAAATAGTGCTGCTGATAGCAATACTACTGCTGACCAAGTTAGTACTGCTAACCAAGTTAGTACTGCTAACCAAGTTAGTACTGCTAACAATGATAGTGCTGCTACCAGTATTAATGCTGCCAAGCCTATAATTTTGACAAAGTATTCCAGCCATGAGATTCCTAAATCAAATCATCTCATCCAGACTAAGATTACTGATTATAAATATGTTGATGAGAAAGGGCAACCCAAGACCACTTTGGCTTGGGTTCCCTCTAAAAACTAACTGTTTTATCTTATATGCAGGGCAACCAACAGCTCAAGAAGAAGAGCATTTGGCATGTAGATAGTGGTTGCTCTAGGCACATGACAGGTAACATGGCTTGCCTTCAAAACTTCAAAAAGATTGATGGAGGACATGTTGCTTTTGGGGATAATCCAGCAGGAGGTAAGATCAGTGGAAAAGGTATGGTTTCTAAAGGTAAGATGTCCTTTGAAGATGTGTACTATGTTGAGCAATTGAGATACAACCTGTTAAGTGTATCAGGTTTGTGACAAGAAACATAGTATACTATTTACTGAGACTGAATGTATTATCCTTGCTCCATGATTCAAGGTAGTTGATGAAAATATGATACTACTTAGAACTCCTAGAAAGGATAAAGTTTATTGTTTGGACTTAGAGAATGTATCATCTGATTCATCATTAAACTGTCTGTTTTCAAAAGCTTCTTTGGATGAATCATCTCTTTGGCAGGCACAGAAGGATGTGTCACATGAATTTTAAAACAATGAACATTCTTGTGAAAAACAACCTTGTAAGAGGTTTACCTCAAAAAGTGTTTTCATGTGATGATCATTGTGTTGCTTGTCTTAAAGGCAAGCAGCACAAAACTTCTCATAAGTCCAAAGAAATAAATACAATCTCTTCACCTCTTCAGTTATTGCATATGGATCTCTTTGGTCCTACAAATGTGATGAGTATTTGAAAGAAATCCTATTGCTTAGTCATTGTTGATGATTTCTCTAGATTTACTTGGGTATATTTTCTGAGGACTAAGGATGAGACAAGTGGACCAATCAAATCCTTTGTTCTTAGGATTGAAAACCAAACTAATCTAAGAGTTAAAGTCATCAGATCTGATAATGGAACTGAATTTAAAAACAATGACTTAAACAACTTTTGTGAGACTAAAGGTATTGAGAGACAATACAGTGCTCCTAGAACTCCTCAACAAAATGGTGTTGCTGAGAGGAGGAATAGGACACTAATTGAGGCGGCTAGATCTCTGTTGGCAGATTCAAAGCTACCCATCACTTTTTGGGCAGAAGCAGTTAATACTGCTTGTTATGTCCAAAACAGGGTTCTAGTAGTCAAATCTCAAGGCAAGACACCTTATGAACTTTTTAACAAGAAGAAACCTTTTATTGGATTTTTCAAACCTTTTGGGTGTCCTTGCACAATTCTCAACACCAAATCTCACTTAGGTAAGTTTGAAAGCAAAGTTGAAGATGGATTTCTTGTTGGATACTCCTCTTAGACTAAGGCATATAGAGTATTTAATAGTTCTTCAAGGATTATAGAGTAAAGTGACAATGTCAAATGCAATGAGAACACACCAAATCAAATTGGTACAGGTCCTGATTGGTTGTTTGACATTGATTCACTAACTAATGCTTTGGGTTTTAGTAATGTGCAAACTGCAGGAACAAATTCAGAACAGGTACAAGCACAAAAACAAGAGTTTGTGCTGTTCCCCATACCTACTGTTGATCCTGTTAAATTCTGCCAGCAAGATAAGAAAGATGATTCAGACACAGGTGACTCTGAATAAGAGCAGGATGAAGTTGATAAAGGTGATGAACATGATAAAGGTGATGAAGAGAATAAGAGTGATAAAGAGGATGCTCAAAGTCCAGGAAACACAGGTCCTGAGATGCCCATACTGTCAGAAGATGATACTGATGAAGAAAATTCTTCAGTATATGGTAGAAGCACTCCTGAGAAGAATGACTCTAATCTGGATGCAAATATCAATGAGAAGGCTGCACATCAAACAAGAACTCAGAAAAATCATCCTCCTCAGTTGGTGATTGGTGACATCAATTCTCCTAGGATCACAAGGCATCAAAGTAAGTTAGGAGGATTGAAAGACTTGCAGTCAGGGTTGTTATCTTGCTTTCTATCTCAGATTGAACCCAAGAAGGCATATGATGCAATGAAAGAACCAAGCTAGATAGAAGCAATGCAAGAGGAGCTGCTACAATTTAAGCTGCAAGATGTATGGGATCTAGTTGACCTTCCACCAGGACAAAGGGTAATTGGTACTAAATAGGTTTTCAGGAACAAGAAAGATGAGAGAGGAATAGTAATAAAGAATAAGGCCAGACTTGTGGCACAAGGGTACAGACAAGAAGAAGGAATAGACTATGCAGAAGTATTTGCTCCAGTAGCCAGAATTGAGGCAATTAGGCTGTTTATAGCCTATGCTTCTTTCATGCAGTTCAGAGTATTTCAGATGGATGTCAAGAGTGCATTTTTATATGGGACAATTGATGAAGAAGTGTATGTTTGTCAGCCTCCAGGATTTGAAAATCCTAACTTTCCTGATAAAGTATACAAACTGAAGAAGGAACTCTATGGGCTACATCAAGCACCAATAGCATGGTATGAAACTCTGTCTACCTATCTCTTGGAAAATGGTTTTGAAAGGGGAATCATTGACAAGACTCTGTTCATTAAAAGGAAGAAGAAGGACATCATACTTGTTCAAATCTATGTGGATGATATCATCTTTGGATCCACAAAAGATTATATGTGCAAGGAGTTTGAGGAGCTGATGCATAAAAGATTCAAGATGATCTCCATGGGTGAACTTACATTCTTCCTTGGGCTACAGGTTAAACAGAAGAAAGATGGTATCTTTATCAATCAATCCAAGTATGTGCATGATATCCTTACAAAGTTTGGATTTTCAGATTCAAAGCCTGCAAGCACACCCATGGAAACACACAAACAGATCACTGCAGATCTTGAGGGGGAGGATGTGGATGTTCATCATTATAGATCCATGATAGGCTCACTTATGTATCTAACAGCTTCAAGGCCATATATTATGTTTGCTGTCTGTGTGTGTGCCAGATTTCAAGTAAGACCTAAGCAATCTCATTCTCAAGCAGTCAAGAGGATCTTCAGATATCTCAAAGGACAACCTAGGTTGGGTTTTTGGTATCCTCATGACTCACCATTTGATCTACTGCATATTCTGATAGTGATTTGGGTGGTGCAAACTTGGATAGAAAGTCTACGTCAGGAGGATGTCAGTTTCTGGGTGCAAGACTTGTTTCATGGCAGTGTAAAAAGCAAACCACAGTGTCCACCTCTACAACAGAAGCATAGTACATAGCTGCTGCAAGCTGCTACTCACAAGTGCTATGGATTCAGAATCAGATGCTGGACTATGGTGTTACTTTTCTGCACACTCCAATCTTCATTGACAACAACAGTGCCATAAGCATTGTTAATAATCCAGTGAAGCACTAAAAAACGAAGCATATAGAAATAAGGTACCATTTTATTAGAGATTGCAATGAAAAGAAGCTAATTCAGGTTTTGAAGGTACACACAAGTAACCAATTTGCTGATCTATTCACGAAAGATTTTGATGTGGGTAGATTCACATTCTTGGTCACAAGTGTGGGCATGATAAACACTGAATAAGCCTCTTCTGATTGTCTTTATGTACCATTTCTGTATGGATTCCTTCATGTTTACTTTCTCATAATATATTGTGCATGGTGCTGCTAACTATGTGTGTTTAAGTGTTTCAGATTACCTTGCTGATTAGAAACTTGGTACTTCTAGATAAGTTAATACTGCTCTCACTATTAATCTTGCTGCCAGTTCAAATATGGTTAAGTATGGTTACTACTGCTTGGTGGTTTATACTGCTAATGCAAAGTTACTACTGCTTACCTTATTTCTACTGCCAGACAGTGTTACTACTGCTAGTATGTGTTAATATTGCTAGTCTGTGTTAATGCTGCTAGTCTGTGTTAATGCTGCTAGTATGTGTTACTACTACTTATATGGGTTAGTACTGCGAGCTTGTTAATGCTGCTAGGGTACTTAGTACTGCTTCTAACTGAAACCCTCCACCTATAAATACCCTCTTTGACCGCCAAAATCCAAATGACTCTTTGAATTTCCTACGACTATTCTTTCTCTCTCTTTCTTACTTATAAGTGCGTAACCCTAGTTTCGATCAAGAAGATGGCAGGACTGGTGTTTGTTGATGATCACAATGAGTTGACAATGCTACAGAAACCCAAGCAAGCAGCAGGTTTTCATCAGATTGTGGATTTCCTAAAATCCTCCCACATCGCCTGCGCTTTAATTGTCAATCCCACAATCTATGTGGAGCACATGCGTCAGTTCTGGGCCAATGCATATATACAGACTATTGATGGCAATCAGGTCATCAAATCAATGGTTTGTGATAAACCTCTAACCATCACAGAAGGCTGTATTCGCATTCATCTACGACTAGATGATGCCTCAGGTATTACCTCTCTGTCCAAGGAAGATCTCTTCCAAGCAATTAGTCGAATGGGGTATGAAGGTCCCACTGAGGTTTACAAGTTCTTAAAGAGAAAATTTTCACCTCAGCGGAGATTCTTTGTTCATACCCTTCAGCATTGTATTTCTAGAAAAACAACTGGATGGAGTGAGTTCAGCAGTACCTTAGTTTATGCTCTAGTCTGCTTAGCTACCTCTAGAAAGTTTAATTTTTCTCAAATGATTTTCAATGATTTAATGTCAAACCTGGATACCAAAACCAAAAGCTTTTATATGTATCCCAGGTTTGTACAAGAAGTACTTAACCAAGAATTGACGGATTTACCCTCTTTTCAAGAGGTGTATGTACCAAAACCTCCCAAAGGGAAGGTATTCTCCAACATGAAAAGACCAAGTAACGACTTTTCTGGACAAGAGACACCATTATTCTCTACAATGATGGTTATGTCTCATTCCCATGGTGAGGCATCAGTGTCAAAGCCCACATCTGACCACCCAACTGAAGACCTACCCACACCATTCAGTTCAATTAATACTCCTCAGATCCCCATTGTCAAGCCAAAATCCTCCATCACACAAATATATATAAGGAAAAAGGTACAGAAGGTTCCTTCCCTTCCTGTATCTTCACCACAACAGCCTGCAAGCCCTCTAATGGAGCATTCTCCATTAGAGAATATCCAAAGGGAAACCACAGGGGTGTCTCCCAACCCCAAGAAGGTGCTCTCTAAGGAGAAGGAAGAGCATGTGGACAGCAAGGCTCACACTACTGATTCTGCACAAGGTGTGGATCAGAACAGTGTGAACATACTTAAGACCTTCCCCACGACAACTTTAGATGAGCAATCATCTAAGGGTCCCAGGTGCCAAGAAACCACGGGGGTAGAAGGTGCTTCTGCTAGGCAGAAGGCCTCTACTAAAAGATCCAAGGATCCTTCAAGGGTGGTAAAAACACCTAAAGGAGGTGAGGACAGATATACTTATGATGAATTGATGGACACACACGGTACAATTAGTTTGGAAGTTCACAATCAAGATCTGGAAATAAAAGAGATGAAGCAGATGATTATCTCTCAACAAGAACATATAGTCAAATTGAAGAAGATGGTACTCAAATTGGTGCACAAAAAGAAGAAAACCAAATTTGTTTTGAAGAAGAGGAGCATTGGTCATGATGCTTCCAAAAAGGGGGAGACTCAAGAGGAGGAATGTGAAAAGAAAAGCCCTGTTGGCATGGAATCTCATTTTGAGGGGGAGTTGAATAGTGAAGCAGAAAAGAAACAAGCAGCAGAAACAACAAAAGCAGTAGAAACTGAGAAAGAAGTAGAAACTACATCAGCAGCAGAAACTTTTGTGAAAGCAGCAGAAATAGGTAAAGCAGCAGTAACTGAATCTGCAGCAGAAACTGAACAAGAAGTAGAAACTACAAAGGAGAAACCAGCAGCAGTAACTGAACTGACAATAGAAGAAATAGAAATTGCTGAAACATTGGTGAAGGCAAAGCTTGACACTCCCAAGGCCACTCCAAAGGCCAAGGGAGTGGTAATCAAAGAAGTTGAAAAAGAGAAGAAAAGAAAAGAATTCAGTGTAGCTGAGGCCAAAAGGAAAGGGAAGGAGAAGATGATTGAGTCTGAGAAGCCATCAAAGAAGCAAACTCAAATAGAACTTGATGAAGAAATGGCCAAAAAGTTGCAAGAAGAGTTGGAAAAGGAAGAAGAGATTCAATCTGCAAAAGACAGAGAGCTTGCATTGGAAATGGCTAAAACAATTAATGTAGAATATCAAAGGAGGTTGAAGACTGCTGCTGCTGCTAAGAAAGTGACATTGAAAGCAACTAAACAAAGCCAAAGAAAGCCTTCAAAGACCTTCCTGGCAAATCAAGAAAGAAGGAAAATGATAAACTTTCTGAAAGGAGCTATTGGAGTTCCTGAAGGAATGTTTACCAGTATGTCATTTGGAAGGATAGAAGAGCTATACAAGAAGGAGATGACCAAGCTGAAAGGGGATTTTACTCAAAGGGTTGAGGTTGAAAGAAAGTTGAAAGAAAGACATGATCTCAACATACAACAACCTTTCCCTGACAGTGAATAAGACACTCCAATCAAAGAAAAGGCAGAAGTGAAGCAAGAAGAGACTTTAGCTCAACAGATTGGAGCTATTAAAAGAAAGAAGTCCATTGCTACTAAGCCAAAGACAAAAAGGCCTAAAACTGAAGAAGGAAAGAAAGAACAGGAAAGTGAGAAAATGAATGCAGAACCATCAGAGCAGCAGAAACTGGGTGAACAAGTTGAAACTCAAAATAAGAGTCAAGAGCAGTCTGATCAACAATCTGATGAGCAGGTGAATTTGTACATGACTGTGACTAATGAAGAACCTGTGCAAGCTGAACCTATTTCAATGAAAGCACCAGAGATCATTCATTGGGATACTCTGAAGGATAATATAAGAGAATATTTTAGAATCAAGAGAATGGGTGATCAGTTTGAGGTTTATTCAACTTGGGGCAAAGTAGTCAGAGGCTGTTCCAGAGCTGACTTGGAAGAAATGTACAAAGTTGGGATAAAGCTATATGAGAATGTGTTGAAAGGGACAAAAATGAGTCTAACCAAGATAGCCATGGAGTACTTGTGCATGATGTTTGAGCCTGAAAGAGTGAAGCATAGGATCAAAGATTTGCATCATGAATATGGATTTAAAAAGATTGATCATTGGATGCTGTTTGAAAATTGTGGAGTCTATGTGATTAAAATTGACAAAAGCTATCATGAGTACTTCTTGGTGGACAAGGTGTATGACCACAGCAAGGCAAAGCTGCAAGGGATGCTGAATGCAAAGTTGGTCTGCTCTATAGGTTCTGAAATGGCAAGGATTATGGTAAGAAGAACAATTAATCAAAGTCTAGGACTGGATCCAAATCTGGGAAATTAAGCTGGAGTTTTGAAAGCATCATGAAGACCCTATGCTGACGAACTTAACTTCTCAATTTGAAAAGTTAAGTTAGGGGGAGATTGTTGGGTCTGAAATGTGCTAAGGATGGATACTACTGCTGGACTTAAAGATTAATACTGCTTGCAGGATTACTACCGCTAGAGGTATTAATAGTGCTTGGAGAGTTAGTACTGCTAGTAGTTAGTACTGCTTGAATAATTACTACTGCAAGCATGGTTAGTACTGCTGAGGAGATTAATACTGCTAGAAGATTAATGCTGCTTCTGATGATCGTAAAGATAAAGAATACTTTGAACGAAAGACTAGGAGCTGAAGATAACGATGAAGATAATTATGGAATGGATGCTAAAGATCAATATTTCTTTTGTAATTATCTTGTAATCAGTTCTGTATATATAGTCTAGAAGTCTTTGATAGTTAGATATAGTTTTTGATAGTCTTTCATACAATATACGTTTGTTTAGAAAGAATTAACCTCAAGGTTCTTTGTAGTCCTTTCAATAGAGAAGTATTGAACATCTGTTGAGCTTGTTCAACAGATTGAGGTTTTGTTTGTAATCATTAAGTTAAATTAATATAACTTGTGATTTGAGTTTATACACTGTTTGATTGATTTACTGTTAAAGTGTTTTTCCGCGACTTCTTTAACATAGTTTCTGAGTGTTTATAAATTCTTATTTTGAATTTCGATCCTGACATTTCTTTCATCAAATCTCTTTCCTTCTACCCGTTCTTTATGCTTAAAGTTTCTTGATCCTGATGAATATCTCTGACTGTTAGAACCCAGTTTCTTATAGAACTTCTTCTGAAAAGCACGGGTTAAAAATAACATAGCTTGCTTCATATTTTCACCATCATCAGAATCAGAGTCATCACTGTTACTCTCCTCAGACTCAGTCAACACAACTTTCTTTTTCTTCTTCTTATCTTTCTTCTCTTTCTCTTTCTTATTATTCACTACCATGACAACTGGATCATGCACAGGCTTCTCACTCTTCCTTTTCTCTTCCCTTTCTTCTTCTACTTCCTCTTCATTATGTCTAAGGGAACATTTGGTATGCGGGATTGGAATGGAATGGATTGGATTTCAAGGAGGGATTTGGATTTGGGGGGATTTGAAATCCCTTCATGTGTTTGGTTTATAGGATTTGGAATGGATTTCAAATCCATTCCTTTACAAGTCTTGTTTGGGTTGTAGGATTTGGATTTGGATTGAGTTTTTTTTTATTATTATATGTTTGTTTTATAAAGAATTTATTTTTATTGGTAAACGTCGGATTTAGATCGATACAATTTGAAGTCTGAACCACGCTTTAAAATCCATCGAATTTGGATTTCAAATTCAGGCCCAATGCCAAGGATTTCCAAATCCATCATATGATGGATTTTAAAATGGTTAACGGATTTGAAATCCAGTCAACAAAATCCTTTCCTGCAAACCAAACGCAGGATTGGAATGGATTTGAAATCCAAATCCCTCCAAATCCATTCCAATCCCGCAAACCAAACACGCCATAAGAGTTTCATAAACCTCATGTAAAGGAATCTCACTCAGATCTTTCATCTGTTTCATTCTTCTTGTATGTTTCTTCCACTCTGGCTGTAAAACAATGAGAAACTTAACATTATTCTCAATCTGCTTCTTTTTCACCTTGTTAGCCAGTTCATTCAGTAGAGAAACAAATCTTTCATATGTCTCTTCCAAACTTTCACCAGATTTGGCCTTGAACTCTTCATAGTTATTGATGCAGTAGCCATCTTCATCTGGTTTCCAACTTTAGAACCCATCATCATCTTCTCTAACTGATCCCACATTTTCTTTGCAGTAACCTTGTAGCTGTCAATCTTAACATCTTATTCGGTATACTCTGTAGAAGTAGAGATCTTTCCTGTTTATCTGCCTTATATCTCTTCTTTTGTTCAGGTGTATAACTTTAAAAATCAACAACAATCTCTTTGATCTTTGGCACTCGGTTCTCAGTACCATCTTCGCTGTCAGAACTCTCATTTTCCTCATCAGGCACAATAGTTGTAACTGGTTTCATAAGACCCTCATCAATAGACTGTTTGATGAATTCATCATTTTCATGTCTATCTATGAAATCCAGAAACCTATCTTTCCACTGCTCATATTCACCCTTGAAGAGAACATGTGGTTTGACATCAGTACCAATTGAAAGAGCATCCTTTGAAGTCATCTTGACCAACATCACAGATCTTTACACACAGAATCAGAAAATATCAAAATCTCTGAAAAACTCAGTCAGAAAAATGACCAAGTATAGAATTCTCATGCCAAAGAAGTGACTTTTCGCACAACAAAGAAATTCACACACAAAAGAAACTTTAAATCAAACTTTTCGCACATAGAGGTATCCAGAAGTTACAATTCGCATGCCGAAGGATGCGAGTTTTGTTGTTCCAGTTTCTAGCAATCAAATACTACTCAGATTATCACGAAACACATTGTTTATTGATCACAACACTTAAATCAAACCATATACCTATTTGTTGCTTATTACAATTAAGCTCTGTCTATGTGTGTACGTATGGTGTTCTTACACTGATTTGCGCGTCTGTTGTTGTATTGTTACAAAACTACACTATGACCTGCTATTTATATGGTCAACATGACCTTAGCATTTTGGTCAACACTTAACAACTATTACAATATGCACACACACACTTTACAACAATTATATTTCAGACCCTCCTTTTAATCTTCAATACAATAAGCTCTAACAAGTTTGAACTTTTTACACGTTGTACAATGCGAATTCTGGACTTGAGCTTTTCACACACAAATTTGATGCGAATTCCACACTTAGAAAAATTTAGCTCTCTCAACTTCTCGTATCGATGCGAATTCCGCACTTAGAAAAAATTCAGCTTCCTTATACGAAATTCTCAAAATTCGTTTACAATGAGATGCGAATCCTCGAAATTCGTATCCTTCACGGTGCGAATTCTTGACTTCCCGTATCCTTTGTGATGCGAATGCTATCCTTAGAATTTCTAAAATCAACTTTTCGTATATCAATATATGCGAATTTCTTCTAATTCGCATGTAGGCAGATGCGAATTTCGTACTTCTCGTACACAACCTCGTGCGAATTATGTACTTAAACTTTCTTAAAAACACAGTGCGATGTGAATTCTTTCAAGAACCATGCGAGTTCTTCTTCATCATGCGAGTTCTTCAGATCACGATGCGAATTTCTTAGATCTCGGCCCACAAACTTCAATTTCAACCCAAATTCGATCCAATACTTCAAATAAGTCCATGAAACTTTGTCAATTTGATCTAGATCACACTCTGAACAAATTACAAACAAATGATTTCAACAAAATCAATGAATATTACAACGCAATCACAAACTCAGTACGTTTACAATTCGAACCAAAAACAACCAAAATTCCAAAATTCACACACTCTATTGTGAATTGGACAAAGTAATACAAATCAAACCTGTTCTAAACCACAAATCGATTACAATACAAGCAATTACAACTCCAAAACATAAGAAATACAAGAAATTCGAATGATGAACAGTGAACTGCGAGTTCTTCAAAAAGTAGATCAAAACATCTCAAATTCTTGATTGATTCTGATACGTGCTTGCTCTGATACCAATTATTATTCCCAGAATGTGCAATTCAATCAAGATGAACAATGAAATCAATCACAATTGCCATATGTATTGATTTTGTATGCCACAGTTTACAATCGTATATATAATGCTCTCTCTCTCAAACTTTCTCTCAATATATTCTATCAGTGTGTCTTTTTAATTCTACAAACAGAAAATAAGTATTTATACCTACTAGTTACAAAGACAAAATAACTAAACTAAACACTTTGACTTGCTTGACTTTGACTTTCTTCGTTAAGCTCTTTGACTTTGACTTTGCAATAAGTCTTTGACTTGGGCATTTGACTTTTAATCCCAATGATCTTGAATCCAACATATTTGTGCACTAACAGTTTCACAAGGGGAAGAATTGCAGCAGGTCACCAGAATTCCCAACCTGAACCCACCCGAGACCCGAACCCAAAATACCTGAAGTTTCATCGGTCGGATTTCGGGGCTTCTACCCATTACCCGATATCCAATCGGGATGTGGGTTTTGGCCCGCCGACCTGTCCGATGCTCAGCCCTACCCAACCCAACCCAAACCAAAGTGCAACCCAACCCAAGCCAGACCATACGGGTTGACCGGGTTAGTCGGGTTGATACTTTGGTATATCAAAATGTTATTCTAACTTATTTTCTCTAGCCTACTCATAATTTCTTTTTCATCGTCAACCATTTGGTACAACTTATCGATACTTCTTAAGTATATCACATTCATTTAATATTCTCAATTTCCACACACACACACACATATATATATATATATATATGTATATGTGTGTGTGTGTGTTCATAATTATTGAACATATATACAAATGAGATATATAGAGTTGGAAAATAGATTGAAAATATACGTATATGAAGAGGGTACGTGATGGTGTAATTGTCTAATGTACATATTAATAGAAACTCAACAATCATATCAAATCCAATAAATAAAACGATATCGGGTTCATCGGGTTAGGTTGGGTTCAAATAAAAGTAACCCGTTATCAACCTAATACCTACGGTTTGAAGACTTTACAATTCAATTAAAAGTCGGGTTGCTTCGGTTTTAGTTATTAAGCGTTGGGTTGGGTTGGCTTAGATTGATCCGGTTCGTTGTCGGATTCATCGGGTTTTTGAACACCCCTAATATTTCACTGTTGATGGGTGGAACTATCCCAAAAAGGTTGTCAATGGTGGCTGGGACATCTGTGTCCCTAACTTTGACTATGTGGCTCTTAGATGATGCAACTTCAATATAAAATTCCTTAACGAGGGAGAGGTTGAATCCACAGGGCACAACATAAAAGTGTTCCCACCCCATCCTCCTAATGGTCTCATCATGAAAGGGGATCTCCTTCAAGCACTCAGGACTAAACCCCTTGTCTGCTAAGGCTTCTTCGGAAACCATATGACCAAACTAGTCATATGCTTCCTGATGAGCAAATTTATTTACCTCATTTGCATCATTTTTTCTATATTTTAGTGTCAAAATATATAAGTAATTTGAGTTTTTTTTTAATTTCTTTATAATTTTTATAGACTTTTAGGATTTTAATAATGAGGTAAATAAAATGCAAATTTATACTTATAATTATAAAATTCTCTTATTATATCTTGCTTTTGTAGGATATTTTTATGTTGGAAAAGAAGAAGAGTTGAGGAGGAGATTATTTTTTAGCATGATGACAAGTTGGTGGACTTTTGTGAAGATTAGGAGATGGTGGATTTTTGTGATTAATTTTGTGGAGGAGCTTGGGCCGAAAATTTTGAAATATGGGCCAAACATCTTTTCTTTGGACATGGACTAACATTTAGTACTTTGGATTAGGCCTTGAGCCGATTTGTTTTGATTAGTGGGTCATGGGCCGAAATTTGGTTTTTAAACAATTTATTTTTATGTCTTAATGGTAATGTAATTTTCAAAGCCCTTCGGGCAATTTGGTATTCTTGATCATTTTATTTGTGTATAAATAGATGAGCAAGGCTTAGGTAGAAAATAAGTAATGTAATTTCCATTAGTGATTTCTCATTTCACATTTTCTTTTTAGTCTTCTACTCCATGCAATTTTTATCTCGCACTTTACATTTCACAATTTAGATTTATCGTCATTTACTTTCCGTTACTTTACTTTCTCGCACTTAATTCTCGTCATTTAATTATTGTCTTTTATAATTCATGTTCTTTGCTTCTTGTCTTTTATTTACATTGTTGCTTGTACAACAAGTTTCCTTTCCTAATTTTTTTAGTTCTTGCTTCTTATTCCATGTATTTTAAATCTTTGCCATTTACATTTCAAGCATTTAGATTTTCCCAAGTTATGTCGGGCTAGTCGTCTTAGCTTAGGGTGTAAAGTAAAATTAAGACTTAGGGGCTGTTTGGCAGTTGTTGAATGGTTTAGTGCAGAATGATTAAGTGGTCTGAATGATTAAGAGGTTTTTATAATATAGTGTAAAATGAAATATGGTTGTTTGCTAATTGTTCATAATGAAATCAGGGCGCTTAATGGTTAAGGGAGGGCCAGGATACTAAACCATTAAGAGGATTTTAGAACCATTAAGAGGCAACCCTTTTTTTTGCCAAATAAGATTCACCTCTTAACGATTCAGAAATTGTCTCTTAATGAAACCATTAAGAGGTAAACAAACAACCCCTTAGACTCTTAAAAAGCTAAAACGGTGTATCGAATGTAGCTTGATTTTATGAGTTATTTAAATCAAGATTATATTTTATGTGAAGATTACACGTAAACAATTGACAACTGTTACTTGTATGAAAACTTTTTAAGTGACATAAAATATCTATCTTGAGACGACAAAAGAATGCTGCAACATCTTTTTACCTTATTATTTGTCTTGTCTTGAAGGATCTTTGCACCCCTTGCTTCTTTTTATTAATTAGTGATAATCAACCAACCAACCAAAATATTTTATTCGAATTCGCCATCTGAAACTAGTTTTTACGAATTGGACTTTAAGAGAAATTTTTGCACACATCTCTGTGGATCGATATTCGGTACTTTGTACCATTATTACTTGTTAAGAAAACGACAATAGATCAAGATGTATACTTACATTGAGATCTATTTGTACACTCAACTCGGGGTTGCATAAACCCAACGAACACTTCCCTACAACTAAAAGTCCTAAAAGAGACATTGAGTCTCCTAGATTTGTTTTGGTTGGGTCAGGTGAGAGTACCTTCTTGCCTTTGCTTGGATTTTTCTTTGGTGTTTGGTGTGCTTCAACCACAGTGGCTTCACTGTCCTCTACTATTGCTGCAACAATCTCTGCACTGCCCATAACAACATCTTCATCCTTGGAATCATCATCTTCTGAACTTTCTTCCTCAGTACCTTCCTCCTCACTGCTTTCATATCTAATCTTCTTCCTTTTCTTGTTTCCTTCTCCTTTTTTTCTATTGTCTCCCCTCTCCACAGTGACAGTCACAGCCTCATGTTCAAGAGGTTGTGATTGTCCAACCATGACAGCCTTTGGACTTGATGGTTTTGTCCCATGAGTTTCCAACATTGAAGTTGGTGTAGACAATGTAGTTTGGCCTTGGGTTGGTGCTGGGATTTGAATGATGACATTTATGGTGGTGGTGAATCAAAGGTCAGCAATGGTGGTTTCTCTCAAAATGAAGGCCATGGCAACATCAACCTCATCAAGTGGGTTGGTTTGGTTGGATTTGGCATGCTTTGGGATGGTGTTCCAGAGGTGTTGGCTGAGTTTTCAATGTTTTGTGGGCTTGGGGTCAATGGAAATCTATCACCAAGCAAAAGGACTTGGGGTGGATCATTTTGAGGAGGTGATGGATCCTTTTTGATATCTATATTGAGTGATTTGTAGCTAGAGGATGTAGAAGAAATAAAGTTGGATGATGTTTGGGTGGTGGTGGCTTAGGTTTTAGCTTTCTCCTCCTTCCTGTTTTCTACTTCTTCAATGAGGCTTCTTTGTGAAAGATGATCTTACCACAACTTTTCCCTTTGCTTCTTGGTTCTTTTCTTCCATTCTTTCTTCTTGTTTCTGCCTACGAGTGCTCCTTCTTGTCCCTTGATTAGATCCTATTTTTGTTCCTTTATTTGCTTGTGATTTTAACCCTCCCCATTATGAAGTCTTTTGAATATAGATAAGAATCTCCTGCAAGAACACTGTTCTAGTCGACTCTACCTCTTCCAAAATGTTAAAATACGATTTTTTTGGGTGGTTATGGGTTGTGATCGTGGGTTACTAGTTGAGGGAACCAAATGGTGAGGGAGTTAAAGAGGTTTTTTGGTTCAAAATCAACTAAGGGTTAATAGGTGACTTGAATGGATTAATAGTAATGATACCCTTTTCTTTGAACTAAAAAGAAATGATATAATTTTCTGCTAAAAAGATGAGTTAAAAAGCATCTTTGCAGGTTTCTGAAATTTTTTCCGGCTGACAAAGATTGCTATAGCAACTTTAACTTTTCTCACCAAATCTTGTTATTCTTAAAAACTCAATCTTAACCAAAATTTAAAGGCTAAACCACTGTATTTACATATTTACATTATCATAGGCTGCTATAGCCTTCCAGATCAAATGTGTAAGCTTGAGTGAGGTGCACGACAGATGTGGTACCTGTGGTTGCTACAACATCATTATATGACTTCACTCTTTGACCATTCACTTTTAAAATGGATCCATTGTTGGGGTGAATGAGTTCAACAACCCCATAGTGATGGACTTTGTGAACTACAAATAGCCCTGTCCACTTGGATCTTAGTTTTCCTTGAAAAAGTTTGAGCCTTGAGTTAAAGAGCAATACCTTTTGTCCAACCACAAAATCCCTTTGTGAGATCTTCTTATCATGCCACTTTTTGGTTTTTTCCTTATAGATCGCATTCTCATAAGATTGGTCTCTTAATTCTTCAAGTTCATGGATTTGTAGCTTTCTTCTTTCTCTTGCAACATTAAGACACATCTTTAGTTCTTTCAAAGCCTAAAAAGCTCTGCTCAAGTTCAAGTGATAAGTGACAAGGTTTTCCAAAGACTAGCTTGTAGGGAGACATCCCAATGAGTGTTTTGAAGACTGTCCTATAGGCCCATAAAGCATCATAAAGCTTGAAGGACTAATCCTTCCTTGTTTTTTTTTGGGAAGGGTGTCCTAGGCTATGCCTAGACTAATCCCTTGGCAAATTATGACTGTAAGACATCATCCCTGATTAAACCTCAGTAGCCACAATTGTTGTGTACGCCTGGATTCGAACCCTGGGCAGATGGGATATTCCACCATATCCTCTACGCCTTAACCAGTATGCCACAACCCTTGTGGTTCAATCCTTCCTTGTTGGTTTCACCACTTTTTCAGAATGCTTTTGATCTCCCTGTTTGAGAGTTCTGCTAAGCCGTTGGTTTGAGGGTGATATGCAGTGGCTACCCTATGGCTTATGTTATATTTTTCTAGAGTTTCTTTCATCATGTTATTTACAAAGTGGACACCCTCATCACTAATTATAGCTCTGGGTGTACCAAATCTTGTGAAAATGTTTTTATGCAAGAATTTCACTACTGTTTTTGCATCATTGGTGTAGCTTGCTACAACCTCTACCCATTTAGAGACATAATCCATAACTACTTTCAAGAAATCCATTTAGGGGCATTTCATGTCTTTGGTAGATGGAACCAACCCTTTGACATTCATTGCACCTTTTCACAAAGCTATCTACATCCTGAAATAAGATAGACTAGAAAAATCCAGATTGAAGGACCTTGGTTGTAGTTCTTTGGCCACTAAAGTGACCATCATATGCTGCAGCATAACAATGTTGTAGCACTGAAGGCACTCCCTCTTGAGGTATACACCTCCTTAGGATTTGGTCAGCCCCTAGTTTAAACAAAAAGGGGTCATCCCATAAATAACTCTATGAATCATAAATAATTTATTTCTTCGATTATTTTTAGTTTTGGTGGTATTATCCCAACAACCAAGTAATTCGCAATGTCTGCAACCATGGGGATGTAGAATGTTGCAACATCAAGAGCTGCTCATATGGGAATTTCTCCTTAATCTCACCAGAACTTGATTCTCCTTTTTCTAGTGTTGACAAGTAATCTACAACTTGGTTGTTTATTCCTTTCCTATCTACTATCTCAATGTCAAACTCTTGCAACAAAAGGACCCACCTTATTAACCTTGTTTTGGCATCTTTTTTTGAGATCAAATACTTAATGGCAGCATGGTCAGGGTGAACAATGACCCTTGTTCCCATCAAGTAAGATCTAAAATTTTCAAATGCAAATACCACAACCAAAAGTTCTTTCTCAGTGGTTATGTAGTTTATTTGAGCATCATTAAGAGTCTTACTAGAATAGTAGATTGTAGGGGTGACTATCGGAAGCAGTTACCAGCCTTTGGAACCGAAACCGCTTCGGAACTGTCGATTCCGGAACCGAAACCGATGTGATTGGTTCCGGTTCCTAAAGTATGGAATCGATCGGGACCGGTTCCGGTTCTCATTTTTCTGGAACCGTTAACCGCTGGGTATTCCCTAGGACCGGTTCCGTGACTGGATACCCGGTCCCGCTGGTACCAGAACCGGAACCGACGGGTACCCGCTATTTTTTTAATAAAATATATTTTATTTTTTTATAAAAGTTTAATAAACTACCTTTAGGGAAGCACCGATTGTAGTATTTATTAGCATCAACTAATTTTAATGACGTGAAGTGTTTTGGAAGCGCCATTTATAGTATTTATTTGTTTTGGAAGCACCGTTTGTAATATTTATTTGTTTTGTAAGCATCGTTTGTAGTATTTGTTAGTTTTTAGTTTTTGTCGTATTAGTTTTCACGTTTGTGACATTTTTTTTTACATTGGGACTTTCTAATATATTTATATTTACTTTTTTATAATATGAATGATAAAAAAAATTAAAAATTCGACAGTGGCACTACAAGAAACTTCACCTACAGCGACAACCGAAAGTCGTTGCAATAGGGTTAAATTCCTATTTCAGGAAAAAAAAAACAAATCTTTTTTTAGATGGAAAATTGGGGAAAAATATTTTAACCTACATCGACGACGTGTCGTCGCAATACATTGAAATTAATTATTTTGGAAAATAAAATATTTTTCTCTTTTGAAAGAGGGGAGGACGTCGTAGCGATAAAGTTAAATTAATTTTTATAGAAATTAGAATTTCTTTTCCATTTTTTTTACAAAAAACCAAGAAAATATTCATTCTAAGCAACATGTCATGGCTGTAGGTTTTTCCCAAAAGTCATGTCGATATTTCAAAACCTTTCTCCTGATGTCGTCTGCTCCTCCCAAAATAAACTCCATGTCTGCTCCTCCCATTTTCAGACGCACACAAAGGCAAGAAAAACCTAACTCCAACTATCGATATCGAAGCAGGTGGTTGTGAACGGTTCTTATTCCTCCGGCAACAGTCATGACGAAGATTGAGAAGTTCATGTGCCTAACTTCACTTTGTTAGCTTTACTTTGTCAGGTTCGAAGTACATTGACCTATGTTTGAATGTTAGGGCTTATACATCTCTATAGTCAAGGATTTGATTTCTCTTCTTAATTAAGCGTTCAATTGTTTGCCCTGTGATTATTCAATCGACTGCATCTCTGTATTCTAGGGTCTATACATTCAATGCTTTTGATTAGTGAAATTGTTGAGATTTTGTTTTGGATTTCTCTTTTGATTTCTTGGACTTTTGGTGGATTCTTAAATAAATAGAAGAACATCTATGACAAGCGATCCAAATATGATGTTATTTTCAGGCTTTAGGCACTGAAATTTCATTATTGTTGATTATCATTGTAAGTTATTATATGCCCACGACACGTGTCACACAGGGATACTGATAAGGAGTATGCAAACCTATAGGGTCGCACACAAAGAATACATTTGTTTCCATCTTAGAAACCCTAATTAAATCAAGTTGATTAAGGAAATAATTATTCTTGAAGGATAATTATAAAAATATGTGATAAACTATAATTATGAAAATTACAGTGTGAAAACGTGTTAGGACTGAAAGTCCTATGTGTTGAAAGTGGAATAAAGTATTTATAAGGGTTTAAATTGTAATTAGTTAAAAGTTATTTATTAGATGGGCCCAAGCCCATAAAGCCCAATTGCCTTGTAAGCCTATGTATATAAAGGCTGTTTTAGACAAGTTAGAAGTTTAAGTCTCATAATTTCCAGATTACTAGTCAATAGGTTTACTTTCTCTGATCATAAATCCTTTCTGTAAACCTGTAACCCTTTGATTTCATATTAATCATATGACTAGTTGTTGTGGCTTAAATACTGTTCATTATTGATTATTTACTACTGATTGCACTGTACTGGGATCTACAATTGGTATCAGAGCAAAGAGACTAAAGGTTTGATCCAGAAAAAGGTTTGTCTAAAATCCCTAATCGATTATCTGTTTAACCTGCTATATTTTTGTTCGATCTGGGTTGTTTATCGGTCTATGTGTGTTCATTGAAAATCGATTGGTATTGATTTTTATCGGTCTAAGCTTACTGGGTTTAAGTTTACTGTTGATTTTCTGTTTATCGGTCGATTTCTGCATATGTGTTTGAATCTGATTATTTGCTCATCGAAGTCAATTTCTAGGCTCGATTGAATATCTGGGTTATCATTATCGGTCTGTGTTCATCGTGTTCTTCGCTGTTCTTCGATTTTATCGGGCTTATCTGTTTATCGGTGTGTTGATTTTATCGGTCTATATCTTAATTTGTTATTAATCTGGTTCGACCTATAGTTCGTTTGACCCGTACATAGTCTATACCGGTCCTTTGGTTCGACCGGCACTTTGTCACTACCGGTCCTTTGTTCGACCGACACTTGGCTTTGATCGGTACCCTGCATTACCGGTCCTTGGCTTTGACCGATACTCTGCCTTTACCGGACTTTTGGTTCGACCGTCTTTGTTTTGACCGATAATTATATTCGGCCGGTACCCTGCTTTACCGGTCGATCCTATCTACCGATACCTTATTCGTCCTTGACCGATACCTGACCTTTTACCGGTACATTATTTTTATCGGTCCTTTGCTTCGACCGATATTTTGTCTATTCTGGTCCTTTGCTTGACCGGTACTTTGTCTATACCGGTCCTTTGCTTGACCGGGTTTGTTAAGGGTCAAATTTTTTGTCTCACGATTATTTTGCAGTGCATTTCTTTTAGCCCCCGTACTTCAAGGTTTCAGTAGTTTGTCATTAGTGACCCTAAACTTTCAAGTTTCACACTTTGTCACTTTTGGTCCCTGCACTTTCAAGTTTCATCTATTGTCAAGTTTTTCAAAAGCTTGAATTAGATAAGTCGAAATGGGATTTTTTTCTGAAGTTCAAGACCTCAAATTGGAGAACACAAATCTCCAATTATCTTTAACTTTTTACGTAAAGAGGGCAAACCAATATGCTGATGAGAACAACACACTGAAAGAGGAAGTAAGTGCATTAAAGACAATTAATGAAGATCTTCTGACAAAGAGTTCTGGGCTGAATGATGAGAAAATACTGAGACTGGAATCTGAGAACTCTGAGCTAAAAGGAAAGATCTCTGATTTGGAGCAAAAGATTGCAAAAGACAAATCCGATTTTGAGAATAAAGAGAAATCTTTTGCAAATAAGTTCTCAGATTTTTCCAGAAAATGTGCTGATGAGAAGAAAGAAGTTGAGCTGAAATGCATAAAACTTTCTCAGCAAGTTTCTGATTTTCAGAAAGTAATCATTCTTGAAAGAGAGAAGTTTGCAACAGAAAAGAAGGCCATTGAACAAAAGAATGTTAGCGTCTTCAAAGAAATATCCGGCCAAAGAAACAATGCTGAGAAGGGATTTGAGAAAGAGAGAAGTATGTTTGAGGCTGAGATCAAAAAGCTTACTAAGAAGTTATCTGAACTATCTGAAAGTGTGCTGAAAGAGCAGAAAACGAAGTCTGAGTTCACGAAGAAGATTGACCTGCTTGTTAAAGAAAGAGACAACTTTGCTTCGACGATTAAAGTGCTTGAACAGACTGCATCAAGTTCAAATCAGAAATCGGTCTCTTTACAAAGGTCAGTGAAATCGTTTGATCAAATTCGTAAAACTAACCTTTTCTATGATAGCAATATAGATGGTTCAGGTACACATCAAAGAAGAAGGAGATACAAAGAAAAGGAACTGGTCTGGAAGAAGAAACCAGTTGAAGATGAGCTGAAAGAAAGAGAATCATGTGTACATGCGTTTAATGCCAACAGGAACAATGTGCGTAAAGGGAAACCTGATAATATCTATACGAGAGATTAATTAATCAGGTTATCAGGTAAGAAAAATTATTGTTCTTATTGTCGCACACATGATAACATTCACAAAACCAGTGATCATTTCTGGTATGGTTCTTATTCTATAACCCCCACAAGAACTGCAACTAACATTCGAGGACCCAAATACCAGTGGGTACCAAAGCCGAAAACTGATTCTTTGTTGTAGGCACCTACTGTCAATGGGGAGTAGAAGAACTATGGCTTCTAAGTAAATCAACTTAGAATCCGTACTTCAACGGAGTTAGGCTTCTGATCACATGACAAATCAGGACCCGTTCTTTAACGTTCAGACCTGGATATTTTGCAACTATCCAGGGGGAGCTTAAAAGACCTAAATCATTATATCATGATTTGAGGGGGAGCTTAAAAGTAAGTATCTTCTAACTCTAGATCTCTGATTGTTTGGAAGACGAACAACTTTCAAGCATGAAAAACAGTTTCTGAAATGTTCAAACCACTTCTGATTTTCAAAAGGTTTCATGAATCTAGAAGTGTTAATTTAAATGTTTTTCATTTTTTTTGAGCTTTAATGTTTAACTGACCGTGTGTTTCCAAAGATCAATACTTGCGTATTATCTTGTTCATATACTGTACAGTATTCATACACACAGGTTCAATACTTCATTTGAATTTGTTATTACCATGTCTCATAACGAAACAATTTTTCGATGGTAATACCCCCGTTTGGAATTCAATGTTGGTGAGCATCAATCATAATTTCTAATCTTGTGTTTTCATTGCAAAATTGTTTATATTCGTTCATATAAACAAAATATCCAGTTCTTTGATACCCTACCATTTTATTTGATCTGATTGATACATTGTCAGATTCTCAAAATAATTCTCTTGATTTCATTTAAGTATTTCAATATCTTTGTTTTGAGAAATCTTCAAAGTTCAATAGCTCAAATCTAATGAGCATACATTTTGACAATGTTATCATACATTTTGTGCTTCATTGTACAAGTTAAACTGTTGAGCTACGATTCTATATAGGATTTACATGGGATTCATGTGTGAGCTTAAACATTACTTCCATGGATTCACGTAAACCAGTGTTTCCTACCCCGGAAGTTATCCTTGAGTGATTGAGGGGTGAGGAGTCTTAAATCAAAGAGTGGGGGAGATAACTCATCCGGTTGAGTTTTTCTCATTGTGCTGAGCGGTAAAATGAAAAAGAGAGTTTGGTTAGAAGTGAGCTTTAATGTTAAAAAGAAAGAGGGTGTGAGAACAGAGCTAAAAGAATATCAGAACTCTGCACCAACCACTTTCTGAGCCAGGCAGCCACATATTCTGATTGGTTCACATTCTTTGGTGACCATCATTGAAAAAACACCTAGCCCATGCCAACTCTTACATTAACCTCACCAGCCACTCATTTCTTTCTTAACAAAGAAATGTTTCATTTTCATTGGGGACGCAACACATATGCTATCTAGTCTTCAATCGGAAGATTTAGATATTGAAAAAGAAGGAAAGTTGCCCCACCTTCGCACCTCTTTCATGCACATTGAGTCCGTGTAATATCTGTTGCTGTCTCAACAGTTTACACAATTTGAGCTTGATCAATCTAAGTAGCTTCAATCATTCATACACTTGCACGAGCACACAAGGAATAAGTTTTCTTGTCATAACATTCATAGAAAATTCCTTTGTGGTTTTTCGATGATTGAATGGAAGCCCTGGGGGAGTGAATATCACAAAAACTCCTTTCCAACGTACATCTGTTGTACAAAGTGGCTCCGTGCTACTTACAGGCATACTAACTGTATCATTTGTTGATTCAGGTTTGCAATTCCTATTATATCTGAATTTGAAAAGATTCGGATATATACATTTCATGAATTGACGGATACTCAGATCAAAGGGCGGAGAATGTCAAATTATCATAAAGGGGAGATCAAAGAAAGTGCTGAAATTGAAGAAGTTTTGATGATCATGATGCTCACAATCATCAAAAAGGGGGAGAAATCTTACAAAGTTCAATTTCAAAGTTTTAAAGAAAGAAAGTTATTTCTGAAGACAGTCTGGAGATCAAAGAGATGAAGATGATGTTTCATTTTTCAAAGTTGTATTATTTATTCTTTTCCGTATCTTGTGGTGTTTGCTACAAGTTTGTCTATCATTCCTCCTATGCGCTGATTGAAACAAGTTCTTAAGTTGAAAGTCTATTCAACTCGCGGTTCAAAGACAAATTCTTTGTTTTAAACTGAAGATGCACCGTGGAAAGTCACGTTACTCTCACATTATCTTTCTTGTGTGCTGATCCGATGTGATTGAGTTTCTACAGTTAAAAGCTGCGGTGATAGTGCATTCAGTCGAGGCTACTGTACATTGAATCTGGTTACAAAGTTGATACTATGAAGACCAAGAGCTTTATTCAAGGGGGAGCGTGGAAAGACATGAAGTCATGCAACACCAAAGTTCTTCAAAGGTCCAAGAGGGAAAGAAGATCAAGGCCTGAAGTTTTTCAAGTTGATAAATGCTTTATTCAACTTTAGGGGGAGATTGTTAGGACTGAAAGTCCTATGTGTTGAAAGTGGAATAAAGTATTTATAAGGGTTTAAATTGTAATTAGTTAAAAGTTATTTATTAGATGGGCCCAAGCCCATAAAGCCCAATTGCCTTGTAAGCCTATGTATATAAAGGCTGTTTTAGACAAGTTAGAAGTTTAAGTCTCATAATTTCCAGATTACTAGTCAATAGGTTTACTTTCTCTGATCAGAAATCCTTTCTGTAAACCTGTAACACTTTGATTTCATATTAATCATATGACTAGTAGTTGTGGCTTAAATACTGTTCATTATTGATTATTTACTACTGATTGCACTGTACTGGGATCTACAAAACGTAATTATGTTAATTACGTGGTGTTATTTGTAATTATATATATAATTATATTTAAAGTTTAAAAAATAATTATATATATATATATATTTGAATTTGAATATTACAGATAACTACTAAACCTTATTTAAACCTTATTTGAATTATGGTCTAACTATAATTTTTCTGGTATAAATAGGGAGTTAGGCTAAACCTTTTTCTAAGGGGATTTGAGATTAGAATTAGTCTTTCAGAGAAATACAGAAAATAAACATTTTCTATTCTGTAAAAACACATATAGATCTAGGGTTCTTGGGCTAACACCCGGAGGAGACGGGAAACGTGTTCGTGTGTGGACTACCAATAGAGGAAACCTACTTTCATATCTTGGTGCTCCATTACAATCCCAACTGAGCCACAAAAGGGTACATATTCTTAACACCCTTTGGTGTGGTTTTATTTTGATTAAATGCATCATTGGATCCGATTGGGTTTTAAATGTTTACCAAAGTTTTCTATAATTTTGTAACCAAAATATTTTGATTTTCCGCTGCGTTTTATTGGTTACAAATTTATTATAAAACCCAACAATCATTGTTTTAACTATTGAAATTTTCTGCTTACTACTGATACTCTTGTCTTGTTTCCTTAATTTTTTAGCAGGCACAACAGAAGAATCAAGTGAAAGAATCGATAGAAGTTGATGAGCCAGAAGGTATTATAGAAGCATATGTTTTGTGTTGTTGATCCAAACTCTCTTGGTGATTTGATGACGACCCTTTTGAAATACTTTGTGAAAATTACGTTTAACATCTGTATGTATTAAGTGTTTAACCATCAACGAATAAATACTGAGTATGTTCAGTATCGCTGATGATCTCTCTGCTATCAGTTAGACGTAATCCCTGAAGACAAGTTTCGCGACAAAGATGTTCACTGCTGAATTGAAGACAAAGCTGCTGAACAAACGACATGCCTACTCATGATCTAATGTGGATATCAGTGAAACCAAGACTAGTCAGCAACACGTGAAGAAACCTTAAGAAAAGCTTCAACGATCACTGAAGTTCCTTTTATCTCAATGAAGGAAGAGATATTCAACGACTGAAGATCACATAACTTATGCTCCAAGTTTCGTTTGTCTTACCCTTGCACACATAGTACAAATGTCAGAAGAGACATACCTCTGCGACAAATCGTACAACAACTTTGAAGACTAAACTGTTCACCATTCGGCCAAAAGCATGTCACCAAAAGTCAGAGGCATGCAACCAACCAAAGGGTGACACGTGTAAAGTACTCTGCCATGCATTTAACGCATAGGGTATAAATAGAAAGGTTGAGACTCTCTCTGTGTTGCCTTCTATCCTTCTCTTCGTGAACCATAATATAGAAACCATTATTTTCTATATTTCTCCAACCTTTATTCTCTAGTTCTTGTGCAACAATTTATGTGTTTCTTAAGTTTGTTTAGATTAGGTTTTACTTAATCTTATTCTGCAACAAGCTGTAAATTGTGATTTGATTTATCAATAAACAATTTATTAAACCAATTTTTTTTTTGTGTTTGTATTCAACCCTCCTTCTACAAACTTGTTAAGCACCTTCGGGACCAACAAGCGGTATCAGAGCAGATTGTTTAATCTCATAAACAAGATCTTGCTTTATTCTCTTCCTTGCTATTCTCAAAATGGCACTCAACACAAACTCTAACTATTATGATAATGGTTCACTCTTAAAACCTCCTCGATTTAGCAGAGACAACTTTGCTCTCTGGAAAAATCGAATGATACTATTTCTAGAAGGAATATGTGGCAAATGGTCCATATGAACCTTTTATGATCATAGCCGCAGTTCCTGCCACCGCAACTACCCCTGCCATTCTTGAAAGATATGCTCATAAGGAAATTAGACAATGGAGTGATGAAGACAAAAAAAAAGTAGGATTAGATGCTAAGGCAAAAACCATTATTTCTGTGACCTTGCCTGATGAAGCCTTCCATTCCATCATGCATCTGAAAACTGCTAAATGAATGTGCAACACTATATGTGTTCAGTATGAAGCTACCACTGAAATCCAAGAAACTAGAAAGATCAATTAGGTAAGACAATATGAAAGTTTTATCTGTGGTAAGAATGAGTCTCTATCTGATGTTCACAAAAGATTTAACTGTTTAATCATTGATCTAAGGACTGTTGGTAGGACCTACTCTAATTCTGAGGTCCTAACTAAATTATTGGAATGTTTTTCATGAAAGTTGGGACAGTTATTCAATGTGTCTCAAGCTGACCAAAGACTTAAAATTATCTATCTCTTAGCACTTTGTATGGAATATTGCTCAACTATGAGCAATCAAATCTCCTGAAGAAGAATCTTGTGAAAGATTCTATCCAAAAGTACTCCTATTGCTTTAGTCTCTTCAAAGATTATTCCATCTCAGCGATCTACTCTCACCATCACTGAGTTAGATTCTAACTCTGAGAATTATCAGACACTGACCTTTCATAGTTTGATGAATCTTTAGAACTCTTGACAAACTTATTCAAAAGATTTGCAAGAAAGAGCAATTTCAGAAGAAATAAGCCTCTCTCCGTATCTGACAAGCCAAAATCAACTCCTATTGATAAACCTACTGCTACTTGCTATAACAGTGAGAAAGTTGGGCATTTTGCCAGCGAATGCAGGTCAAAGAAAATCTTCAAACCCTCTACATCCAGGAAAACCAGCGATAACAAATACCTCAAGCTGAAAGAAAAATATCAAAAGCTGAAAGGATTTAAGCGAAAAGGTAAAGGTCTTATTGCTGAAGAGCATGATTGGGCTGAATCAGAAGAATCAAGTTCTGATGAAGAAGAAGTCGCTAATCTCTGTCTTATGGATGAGATTAAAGAAGAATTGGAAGAACTAACGGAACTTCTATGAGTTACATCTCTTCTCATGTATCAATCTCTACCAATCCTTCTGTTTCTGATGCTGAGAGAAGTCGTGCTGTTGATGTGTTGACAATAGACTTGTACAATGTACTGAATGGCAAAACTTTAGCTGAAAACAAAAATATTGTTTTAACTGAACAACTAGAAAAATGCCATTTAAGGATCAAAGAATTAACTCTTTTAGAGGAAAGTTTAAAAGATCAAGTCATGGTCAATGAAATTATCAGCATTGAACGTGAACAAGCCATCGCTGCTCTAAAAGCCGAAAAGGCAACTGTTGAGGGATGGTGTAAATCTTCAACCAAGATCACTGAAATTTGAAGTGCTCAAATTCTTGCTCAGACAAAACCGGTCTCGGTTATCGATATGAAAAGGATGAATGAGAGACTGTTCCATGCTTAAGTTTGGGATGTTCGTCTCTTCTATCCCTGACACTACTTCCACTCAGTGCTCCTCGTCCTCTAATCCAATCCCTGAGAACTTATATAAGAGCTCCAAGCTCGCTGATAAAGGGAAATTAATTTCCCATCATTCTCAGTAGGCTACAAAGATAGCAAAGCTGAAGGTCTCATCCAAACCTTCAGTAAATCAATCTTCCAGCTCTGGATCAAAAATCACTGACATCATTCAGAGATCCGCTCCAAAGCTGAAAATTGATATCAAGCCTAAGAAATCAGAAGAACTGAAAGTTCCTTCGAGATCCAATGCTAAGGGCATTCTTGGAGCTGGCCCTACTCACCTTAAGTTTTCTAATACAACTGCTTCTAGTCTTAAAGCTACTGTCATCTATAGAAAATGCTATCACTGTGGACTTACTGACTATATTACCAGTAAATGTCCTAATGCCACAAGAGCTGAAAAGACAGCTAAAGTGAGGATGAATGTCTCCAAGGTTAAGAAGGTCACAAAAGCTGAGAAATCTTCCAAGGTGAAAAATGCCACTAAGGTTAAACAATTAACCAAAGTGAAAGTTACCACTATCGCTGAATCTTCAGATGCCGTGAAGATTGTTGAACCTTCCATCTCCACTAACCCTATTTGACCCATTGAAAAGTGGGTACCAATCAAAACTTAATATTTCTTATGTTTGCAGGGATTGAAAGGTATCTGGTATCTAGATAGTGGATGTTCTCGACACATGACTGGCAGAAAAGACCTGCTCACTGAATACAAGGAAGAGAAAGGTCCCTCAGTGACTTTTGGTAGAAATGGAAAAGGTTATACCAGAGGGTTGTTGTACTCAGTAATGGGAAAACTACCTTCCAAAGAGTCGCTTATGTAGATGGACTGAAGCACATTCTTCTTAGCATTAGTCAGCTATGTGACAAAGACTATGAGGTACGCGTTTGTAAGAAAGCATGTTCAGTGGTTGTGTGTCCTACAATAATGCAATTCTAATCAAGATTTACAACAAGAAATCGATTCAAGATGTCATATGATTAAGTTCTCAATTCACATATACAATTTGTATACAAATGCTCTCTCAAGAATATTCTCTGTCTAGAATAACTCTCTGATTGGTGCTACTCCTAGTGCCACACGTCTAAGTTCCACACGAATAACAAAAGAACAAATCCTATTTATACTACATTACAATACAAAGGAATCTAAACTAAACTTGTTGACTTTAATTGACCTTGAGCTTTGACTTTGACTTTGCTTGAGAGGCTTTGACTTGAACTTTGACCTTTGATGATCTTGGATACAATATTTATGCTTTAACAATCTCCCCCTTTGGATTCAAGATCATCTCCAAAAAGATATGCATTGAAACTCCCCCTTTGGATTCAAATTAAATTTCAGCATCAAAGAACAATCTCCCTCTTTAAGTTTCTGACAAATAATTTTCCTTTGAAAGTCAATCTCCCCCTTTGAGTAAATCTATTAAAAATCATTCTTTCCATTCTTTGACCTGTCTTTAGATTTTTTTTAGAATCTCCCCAAAGTCTGTGATAATGCTCTTCAAAAACTTTAACAATCTCCCCCAAGGTTATAAAAACCTATTCCAGACTTGAGAAAAGAAATTATCTTCAGATTTAGCTCACTTTGCTTCAACAAATAATCTTCAAAGAAAATTTCAGCAAATCTTTATCAAACTTTCTGAATTCTTTGAACTTTCTCTTTCAAATCTTGTACAATCTCCCCATAACAAATACTAGTTGTTCTCCAAATTATATTTCTTGAAATAACTTCTCCATCATATTCTGAATTTGACCTTTGACAGAACTTTCATTTCTTGAAATTAATTCTCCCATAGATCATTTCTTGACTATCTCTCCAAATCCAACATTTCTTGATCATGTCTCCCCCTTTTTGCTGATGTAGAGCATAGAAATCATCAAAACTTCTTCAAGAAATGTCACCATTTTTTGACCATGATCTTTCCATATGAGCCTCTGAACATCCGTCAATTCAAAATATATTCATCTAAATCTTTTTAAATTCAGACAAATAAAAATGTAACCCTGAATCAACAAATGAATCAGTTTAAGATGCCTGTAAGCAACACGAAGTCACTTAGTACAATGAATGTACTGTACAAGGAGTTTTATTGATGTTCACTCCCCAGGTCTTCCATTCAATCATCGAATAACCAAGGTTCTAAATGGCGTGAGGCGTGGCGTGGTGGCGATGCCAAGCCTCAAGCCTTAGGAGCCATGGCGAAGCCATGGCGTTTTCAAGGCGTGACTTATGGCGTCAAATTTCTAATTCATATATAATATTATATATAAAAATGTATGTTTTGTAGTGTTACTCAATGATTCAATAGTAATAAACAAGTTAAATTACGTTATATATTAAAAACTTGCAAATAAGACTTTAAAAATGTAAAGAAAAATCAAATATCTCATTACGATAATTGCGCATTTGGCCATGGCGTGCCATGGGCATATCGTGGCGTGACACACAAGCCTTGGTGCCATGGCGGCTGTGCGGAGAGTTTTTTAGAACATTGCGAATAACACAAGATTATTCTATGAACGTTTGGACAGAAAAACAAATTTTCTGTATGTTCGTGCTTGTGTATGAAAGAATTTTAACATGAATGTTTATATGTTTGAAAATGTGTAAACCATTGAGACAACAACAGTAATACACGGATTCAATTGTGCATGATCGAAGTGCGAAGGTGGGGCAGACTTTCTTCTGTTTCAATATCCACATCTTCCAAATGAAGACAAGATAGATTATGTGTTCTGTCCCCAAGAAAAATTGAAACATCTCTTTGTTAAGTAAGAAATGAGTAGCTGGTGGGGTTTAAAACAAGAGTTGGCATGGGCTAGTTGCCTGTTTCAATGAAGTTCATGAAAGAATTGTGAAACAACAGAAATATGGCTGTCTGTCTCAGAAAAAGTTGGTGCAGAGTTTTGATATTCTTTTAACTCTGATCTCACACCCTCTTTCTTTTAACATTTAAGCTCACTTCTAACCAAACTCTCTTTTCATTTTATCTCAACACACACCCACACTCAGATATTGACCCTCCCCTCTCGATCACTCAAGGATAACTTCATGGGTAGGAAACACTGGTTAACATGAATCCATAGAAGTTCTATTTAGCTCACACAATTCCCATGTATATAGTCCTAAAAGCAAAATGTTGCTCAATTGGTTTAACTTCAACAGTTAAAAGCACAGTTGAAATTAATGTCAGATATATATGTATGCTCATGAAGATAATCTTGAAGATTTGAGCATTTAAATCATGAAAGATTTTCTCATAACAAGTATATTGAATGAATGAAATGAATACAAACTGTTTGTTTGAGAATCTGACAATGTATGAAAAAGATCAAATAAGAAAGATTTATCATTAAAAAGCTTAGGTCATGAAAAATTGGATGTTGTCTATACGAATCAAATATAGAAATTCTTGAAAGAAATGTTTTGAATGAATTAGCGCTCAACAAACATTGAATGTACAAACAGGGTGTCTTACCATCGAAAATTATGTTCAATTTTGAGACATGGTAAGAACATAGTCAACAAAAGTACTAACCCGGTGTGTATGAATACTTGACAGTATATGAAAAAGATAATACACAAGTATTTATCTTTGGAAACACACGGTTTGTTAAACAATGAAAGCTCATATAAGAAAACATTTAAAATCACACTTCAAAATTCATGAAATCTGTTTAAGAATTAAGAAGTGGTTTGAACATTTAGAAACATGTTTTCATGTCTGAAAGTTGTCCTTCTTTCAAACACAATGAGATTAAGAGTAAAATAATCCTTACGTTCAACATTAATATCATAAATTCAGCTCGAAAGTCATGATATATATGATCATGTAAGCTTCCACTCAAATTCTGCATATAGTCAAAAAGTCGTCAAAGTAAAAAGCCTTATTCACAAACTTTATTGAAAGATAAAATCATGAAAGCAATAAAACTTTTAAGAACGAGTTCTGATAAGATGTAATCTTCAATGTCCTTACTCACCCTGAACATATGTATCACAAAATATGTCAGTGAAAAAAATATATGTAACAAAATTTATAACTCCCCCTAGAATGTAGATCATTTAACTTTATCTCACTCCCCCTGAAAGCATGAACAAAACCTTTTAGTGCAGATATCGTTCAGATTAAAAATAAAGAAATGAAGAAAAATAAAAAAAATAAACTGTACTAGGTAACTACAGATTAAGTCTTGAGGTTTAACATGCCAAGTTTCGAAATGAGAAAGTTAAATCTCTTTTCGTTTAACGGCTTGGTAAACAAGTCTGCAAGTTGATAATCTGTGTTTATAAAGTAACGTTCAATTGTACCTTTTTTGACATTATTTTTGATAAAATGATATCTCACATCAATATGTTTAGTCTTCGTGTGCTGAACAGGATTAACTGATATGGCTATGGCGCTCTTCGAATCACAATATATAGGAATTTTGTTGAACTGGAATCCATAGTCTCGAAGTTGTGTCCTCATCCACAAAACTTGAGAGCAGCAACTGGCAGCAGCTACATACTCTGCTTCAGCATTTGAAGTGGAAACACAAAGTTTTTCTTTGATGCCCAGCTTACGAGCGAGCTTATCTCCAAGAAGTTGAATGTAACCCGATGTGCTTTTTCTGTCTGGCATACAACCTGCATGATCTGCGTCTGAATACGCTGTTAGCTCAAAACATGTATATTTAGGATACCACAAACCAAGATCTACAGTTCCCTTCAGATATCTAAATATCTGCTTTACAACCGAAATATGGGATTCTTTAGGCGAAGCTTGATATCTAGCACATAAGCATGTATAAAACATAATATCTGGCCGACTAGCCGTCAAGTACATTAAAGAACCAATCATTCCTCTATAGGTTCTAACATCAACAGGTTTTCCGAGAGATCAGCTCTGATTTTAGTTCCTAGTGCCATCGGGGTTGATATTGGAGTACAATTTGACATATTAAATTTCTTTAAAATGTCAGTAATATACTTTGATTGATTTATAAAAATCCCCGTGGAAAATAGACAACTTGTAATCCGAGAAATAAGTTCATCTCTCCCATCATACTCATTTGAAAACGTGACACCATGAGGTTAGAATAATTCTTACAGTACTTTGGATTAGTTGAACCAAATATCATATCGTCCACATATATTTGAGTTAAAATGATATCAACTTTCTCCCTTTTTATGAATAAAGTGGTGTCGATTTTACCTTTGGAAAATCCAGACTTGACAAGGAATTTGGATAATACGTCATATCAGGCTCAAGGAGCTTGTTTGAGTCCATAAAATGCTTTGTCTAGAATATAGACATGATCTGGTTTGTCTGCACTTACGAATCCTTCAGGTTAAGAAACGTACACCTCTTCTTTTAACAATCCATTCAGAAAGGTTGTCTTGAAATCCATCTGATAGACCGTAAAATTCTTATGTGCATCGTAGGCTAGGAACATCCTAATTGCCTCAATACGTGCAACTGGTGCATACATCTCATCATAATCAATGCCTTCCTCTTGTTTGTATCCCTTGGCTACAAGGCTTGCTTTATTTCGAATAACAACACCATCTTCATCCTTTTTATTCTTGAATACTCACTTGGTGCCAATGATTGTCTTTCCTTCAGGCCGCGGCACCAATCTCCAGACTTTAAGCGCTTCAAATTGGTTGAGCTCTTCTTGCATGGCTGTAACCCAATCTGGATCACAAAGAGCTTTTGAAACTTTTGTCGGTTCTATTTTGCTCAGGAATGAATCAAACAAACATTCATTTGCTGTTGCAGACCTAGTTTGTACCGGCTTTGACGGATCTCCAATAATTTGATGAACCGGGTGCTCTTTGGTCCACTTGTATACGTGAGGGAGTGGATTATATGTAGATTAATCATGTTGATCATCTAAGTATCCAGTATGTTCTTCATGTTGGGGTTCAATTGAAGTAATCGGTGTAAAAGTTTTAGGAGATTAGACCTTTGATGTCTGTTGAGTAGGCATTACCGTACATCCAACTGAATGTGTAACTTCTGGCTCTGCAGATTCATTTGCAACTTCAACTGATGGAGTAAGTTTTTGAACTTGAGTTTCTTCCAGAATCGGGGAATTTGACTCAGTCGATACATCTGAAGTGATTGGATGATGATTGCTCGAATCTTCAGATATGTCAATCACAACAGGTTTAGTCACTTTTGAACCAAGAAACTCATCATAAAAATGTTCAAATAATAAATCTAAATCTGTTAAATGAGATGTAGACGTTGATGCTTTATCAGAATTAGAAACTTTAACCACAGGTTCTGGACTGATCTGCCCAGAAGCTAAAATTCATGTTATCACGGGTTTTGAACTGATTTGATAGACTCTTCATCAAATGTGACGTTGACACTTTCAACCACAATTTTCGAGTTCTTGAGATAGACTCTGTATGATGCTGATGTCTGAGAATATCCAATGAAAATGCCTTCTTCATCAACTTTCAGACTGAACTTGTTCAAGTTCTCCTTGTTGTTCAGTACAAAACACCTGCATTCAAAAATATGAAAGTGTTTAATGCTAGGTATTCTATTATTAATCAAAGCATATGGTGTTTTACCAAACCGTCGATGAATAATCGAACGATTTTGCGTATAACATGCAGCTGAGACAGCTTCGACCCACAAGAATAAAGGTAGACCGGATTGGCTCAGCATCGTTCGTGCAACCTCTACAAGAGTCCTATTTCGTCGTTCAACTACCCCATTTTTTCCGGAGTTCTGGCAGCAGAAAATTGATGTGTTATCCCGACCGATTCGAGATAATCGTCAACAATTTTGCTCTTGAATTCTGTGCCATTATTAGTTCTAAGAAGCTTAACTGTCTTCGACAAGTTCACTTGAATGGTCTTTAAGAATGAGATGATAACATCGGGCGTCTCATCTTTTGATCTCAGAAATTTGACCCAAGTGTATCTTGAATAATCATCCACAATCACCAAGACGTATTTCTTTCCGTTTTTGCTTTAAGTTCGCATTGGACCGCAGAGATCCATATGCAGCAGTTCTAAAGGAGTACTTGTGCTCGGCTCAGGCTTATTAAGAAAACGACAGTAGATCAAGAGGTATACTTGTGTTGAGATCTATTTGCACGCTCAATTTGAGGTCCTATTAACCTTACGAACGAGTTTTTGGCTCCATTGCCAGCGATGCACGTCAAAAGTTTCTCCTTTTAGAAGTAAAGTTTTTAAAAGTTAGTTTTTCTACCACACATTTAGAAAATCCAGTTTATGCCACGAATACTGCACGATGAGATTTTTCAACCTGATCCTGACAATGAAAAAACTTTCAGAAATAGAAGAAGACTATAAAGGGTTATTTCAACTCTGAAATCTTCCAATATTTCTGAACCCAATCACAGGATGACTAAACAAGAAGACATTGGTATTCTGGGTAGACAACCAAATGAAGAACAAATAAATATTGAAGATGAGGAACAAAACATATTTTGACTTGCAAATTCCAAGGATGGAGGGATTGTGGCTTATGTTATTCATGTTTTAAATCAATTGCACTCAGGAATACGTAAACCCACAATTACTGCCACCCAGTTTGAGCTTAAGCCGACAATGTTTCAGATGTTGCAAACTAATAGCCAGTATGTTGGTTTGCCATATGAAGATCCTCATTCTCATTTAAGATCTTTCATGGAAATCACAGATTCTTTCTTAATTCTTGGTGTGCCAGACACTGCTCTAAAACTTAAACTCTTTCCATATTCTCTTAGAGATAAAGCAAGGTCTTGGTACAACTCTTTGCAGCCAGATTATGTGATAACATGGAGCCAAATGGCAATAAAAGTTTTTGAAAAAATATTTTCCACCCACGAGGAATGCTAAGTCTAGAAATGAAATCTGCACTCTTAAACAAATGGACGATGAGGCAGTTACTGATGCGTGGGATAGGTACAAAGAGCAGTTGAGAAAATTCCCACACCATAGCATTCCCTAATGTATACAGCTAGAGATGTTTTACAACGATTTAAACATCGTTGCAAAACAAATGCTTGATGCTACCACAGGAGGATCTTTCACAGCTAGTACTTACAATGAAGGTTATGAGATACTTGAAAAGATTTCCAACAACAATGGACCAGTCTGATCCATGTGTAGCTGTACCTTGGAAAAAGCTGGAGTACATGAGTTAGATGATTACAAAACATTGACTGGACAACTTGCTAACATGGCTTTTTTAATCAAAAATCTTACTGCGAGTCAAGCTGTACAGTTAGGTGTTGCTACCTCTATCTCCACTATCAACTCTGTACAATGTACTTACTGTGGTGATGGTCACTCATTTGAGCACTGTCCTAGAAACCCTGAGCAAGTAAATTATGTCAACAATAGCAAGAGTGGACCTTTTTCTCAAACATACAATCTAGGATGGAGAAATCATTCTAATTTTTCTTGGAACAGTCCAACTCTTAACCCAAAATTGCCAAGACTCCAAGGGCAATCAAATCAACAGTCACAACAGCACGGACAATCCAATTTTCAATCACAAGGACAATCCAAATTTCATCCATAATCATACCATAACTCTCAAAACAACCAACAAGCAAATTTCCAAATTCACCAACCTTCTTTCCAACACAAACCCAACCAACATGTTGAATCATCTACTTCTTTAGAAGCTATGATGAAAGGGTTTATGACTGAAACTCGGTCTTCTATCAAGAATATTGAGACACAAATGGGTCAAATGGCTTTGGAAATAAGAAAGCGACCAATCGATTCTCTACCTAGTGATACTGAGACCCCTCAGAGATTTGGAAAGGAGCATGTTAAAGTTGTAACTTTGAGAAGTGGAAAGAATTTACCAGAAAGTTCACTAAAAGAGTTAGAAGAGTCTAGCAAGGCAGATTCAGAAAAGAGTCTCACAACATCAACTTATGTTACAGTACCTTTAGAACAGTCTTGTGATACCAATGGGCCAAAAAGCAAGGATGGGCCCATTGATACCACACCCATTCCAAAGAGGTCAGACTTCCCAACTTTATTCCCCAATGACCCTAAGGAGAGTTGGAAGTCTAAAAAGTAAACTATTGTAGATGTGTCACACACTGGTGATAGTCTCAAAGTTTCCTTTGACACCAGACCTTTAGAACCAATCAAGTTCACATCAACAGTTGAAACTGAACCAATTTTACAACAACTCCCAGCACCTACTTTCCAAAAGACTACATCTCCTACTCATACTTCCCTATATATTTCTTATCCCCAAAGACTAAGTAATCAAAAGGAAGAATTACAGTTTAGAAAGTTTTTGGATGTGTTTCAAACAGTTGCATATCAACATACCTTTGCTTGATGCAATTGAACAAATGACAAGTTATGCAAAATTTCTTAAAGACATTTTGAGCAAAAAGAAAATTGTCTGAATATGAGACTGTAGCCCTTACTAAAGGGTGTAGTGCTCTTTTGTCCAATAAAATCCCTCCTAAATTGAAAGACTCAGGAAGTTTTAAAATCCCTTGTTCAATAGGAGGAAAGGAGATAGGAAAAGCCCTATGTGACTTAGGTGCTAGTATAAACCTTATGCCTTTATCTGTTTTCAACACTTTAGGCATAGGTGAAGCTAGACCCATCACTGTTACTCTTCAATTAGCAGATAAGTCCATATCATACCCCAAAAGAAAGATTGAGGATGTTTTAGTTCAAGTTGATAAGTTTATTTTTCCAGCAGACTTTATCATCTTAGACTTTGAAGATGATCAAGATGTCCCCATCATTCTAGGCAGACCTTTCTTAGCAACTAGGAGAACTCTAATGGATGTCCAACAAGGAGAACTAACTATGAGAGTCTAAAACTAAGAAGTGACTTTCAATGTGTTTAATTCTCTTAAGTATCTTGAAGAGAAGGAAGAATGTTCTACCTTGACCTTAATTGAATCATGGTGTCAAAAACAAAGTTTGGGGGAGATATTGGGAATAGGAGGACCTGACAGTGAGGAAGAAAAAAAAAGATTGTGAGAAACTAGAAAAACTTCAGGGAAGAGCTGCCTTTGAAATTCTGGAGAGTGAGGAAAGGAAAACACTTGTCCCTTCCTTAGTAAAAGCCCAAACTTAGAATTAAAACAACTTCCCTCCCACTTGAAATATGCATGTTTAGGAAATCTAGGGAAGTTTCCGGTCATTATTTCATCATCATTAGTGTAACACCCTAAAATTTAGAGTAATTTAAAAACTGAAAATTTGGCAATATGACGTTGTATTTTGAATAAACCACCCAAAATGGGGAAATGTATAAGCATTTACAAAACCTGCTATCGGATATGGAAATCAACAACAAACTAATCTAAACATGTACTATCTAGATTACATCGGTTGTTAAACCAAAATCACCAAAAATAAGGAGCTCAATTAAATGCCCAAAACACCAAATATCTAGTCATCTCAAAAATGCCTCAAGCCCACGCTCGACACTCAGACCATTGGCAACCCACCACTAAAGGAACCTGTTATACACATCATTTGAGAAAAAGTGTTAGGCTTAAAGCCTAGTGAGAACTACAGTTTATAATTCAAAGAAATACAGACGATTGTAACGAAATAAAACCTTTTCAAACGAGTTAAGTTTACAGATTGAAATATTAAACGCTTAAGGACCTTTTGATCCAAAAATTACATCTTGCGATGACAGGAGAGACCCGATTTACCAAGGATTGTAGCGGAACACAAAAGTAAGCCACAATCCGAGTTATGAGCTAAATACTTGGAAACCATGGCCACGAACAACGCCAATCCGTACTAAGATGTGGGGGAGGGCACCCGAGGAATCCAAGTCATACTCGTTCACTAGGATTACATTTACGATCCATGGCTAGTAACTGGTCCCATATAACCGTACCAAGTGGCCTCCGAGGATCCAATGTCTCAACTAGCTACAAGGGGAAATACATCCCAAACATAAGCCAACTCAATACCTATGGATCCACTAGTAATAGTCTAGACTTGTCACAATTTCATTTGTGACCAACCATTACTAATCATATAGTTCTCAATACCATTTATTTTCAAATAAATATTTCCAAGTTTAACTGCTAATAAGAATGAAAAATCATAAAATGAAATTATATACATTCTTTCAAGTACCTCACATAAATGTGCAAGCGATACTTCATTTTACATCATACAAGATGGAACCCTTCATTTTAATTGAAAATGATTGGAAACCCCAAAATCTCCCAAAACTCAAGTTAGGTCAAAAGAAATAAACATGAGTCCAAAACCAAGGAGATATGTAGGAGTTTAAAATATATGTTTTGACATGTATAAGGTTTGGAAAATGGAAGTATGAACTCACCAAGTGGGGTTTTGAAGAAAACCCAAAACCCTAGTTGATCCTTGGAGAAGATGACAATGGAGGAGGTGATTAAATGCTCAAATCTTGAATCCCTAGTTGATGCACTCAACTTCTAGCAATAAATATGGTGGATAGGGCTTGGTGAAACCCAAAAATCTAAACTTGGTAGAGTAAATGGTTTTGAGAGAGAAAGAAAGGAGGTAGATGAGAAATAAATGAGAAAAAGGGGAAGAAAACCGTCTAAGAATCATCAGGGCAATCCCACGGCTTTGGCCGCGACATGAGGCCGCGACGTTTCCCGCACGTGCCATCGAGACTGAAGACCTCCAGAGGGTTATGCGGCTTAGGCCGCGATTTCCAAGCCGCGGGGTAGCCCGCACAAGGCTCTGTGTTTCACAACCAAACCCAATTCTAAGCATTCAAACTTGGCTCAAAAGCACGGTGCTAACGACTAACGGTAAACGCAAGATAACTAAGATTTAACAATAATGAAGGCTAGAAGTCTTAACGATAGAATTATACAACGAAAATTCGGGGCCTTACAATTAGATTCAGACCAAGAAGAAAATTTGGTCAACATGTTGAAGCTACACACTAAGGCCATAGGATGGACCATTGCTGATCTAAAGGGCATATAAGCCCTACCATCTGTCAACATAAAATCATTTTGGAAGATAAAAACTTTAACTCTGTTGAGCCTCAAAGAAGACTCAATCTAGTGATGAAGGAAGTTGTAAAAATGGAAATCCTAAAATCCTTAGATGATGGCATAATCTATCCTATTGCAAGTAGCACATGTGTCAGTCTGGTACAATGTGTGCCCAAAAAGGGAGGAGTTTATGTGGTAACAAATGAGAAAAATGAGTTTATCCCTTTTAGGATAGTGTCAGGTTAGAGGATATGTATGGACTACAGGAGGCTTAACAATGCTACCCAAAAAGTCCATTTCCCATTACCCTTCATAGATCAGATGCTAGACAGATTAACAAAGAGAGAGTTTTATTATTTTTTAGATGGTGAGGGTTACAATCAAATTGACATTGCACCGGATGACCAGGAAAACACCACTTTTACTTGTCCATATGAAACTTTTGCTTTTAGAAAGATGACTTTTGGACTTTGTAATGCCCCTGCCACTTTTTAAAGATGCATGTCCATTTTTTCTGACATGTTGGTACACTCCATGGAAATTTTCATGGATGATTTTTCTGTATATCGGACATCATATGATCTATATTTACAAAACCTTGAAAAAAGTCTTCAAAGATGTGAAGAAACAGACCTGGTTTAAAACTGGGAGACATGTCACTTTATGGTTAAAGAGGGCATTGCGATTGATAAGGCAAAGTTGGAAGTAATTAAAAAATTACCTGAACCAACAACAGTAAAAGGAATCAGAAGTTTTCTGGGACATATAGGTTTTTACAGGAGGTTCATCAAGAAGGATTTTTCAAAAATATCAAAACCTCTTTGCTTACTACTACAACATGATCATACCTTTGATTTAATGAAACTTGTAGAAATGTTTTTGAAATTTTGAAAAAAGTATTGGTCACTGCCCCTGTAATAGTAACTTCTGATTGGTTAAAACCTTTTGAAATAATGTGTGATGCTAGTGACTGGGCTATGAGAGCTGTTTTAGGACAATAAAGCACAAATCAACTACACCACCACTGAGAAGGAATTGTTAACTCTGGTTTTTGCTTTTGAAAAATTCATATCATATTTGATGGGAACCAAGATAGTTGTTCATACTGATCATGTTGCCATCAAATATCTTATTTTTAAGAAGGATGCAAAACCTAGGCTAATAATGTGGATCTTGTTGTTACAAGAGTTTGATTTGGAGATCATTGATAGGAAAGGTGTGGAAAATCAAGTAGCTGACCATTTATCTAGGATGGAAAAAAAAGAAAAACCAGTACAGAGTGGTGACATTTGTGAAGTATTCCCAGATGAGAGAATTTTGGTTCTCCAACATTCTACCATACCCTGGTTTGCTGATCCTGTAAACTATTTAGCTTGTGGGATCATTCCTAGGGAGTTAAATAAACACCAAAGGAAGAAACTCATCTTTGACTCCAAGAAATATCTGTGGATGACACATTTCTGTTTAAAATATGCGCAAATCAAGTGATCAGGAGATGCATTCCAAAAGAAGAAGTGACCTCAATCTTATACCACTGTCACTCAGGACCATGTGGAGGACACTTTGGAGGAAGTAGAACTGTTGCTAAAGTTCTACAATCAGGTTTTTTTGGCCAACCTTATACAGTGATGCTTGTGAGTTTGTAAAAAGTTGTAATGAGTGCCAAAGAAGTGGAAACATTTCTCACAAAAATGAAATGCCCTTAAATGGAATTCTAGAAGTAGAGTTATTTGATGTATGGGGCATAGACTTTATGGGACCTTTTCCACTCTCCGATAATTGTACATACATACTGGTTGCGGTTGACTATGTGTCTAAATGGGTGGAAGTCAAGTCTTGTCATTCCAATGATGCTTTGACAATTGTCAAATTCTTGCACAAGTACATCTTCACTAGATTTGGCACACCCAGTGTCCTAACTAGTGATGAGGGCACTCACTTCATAAATAACCTATTGGAAGAAGTCCTGGAAAAATACAACATTAAGCATAGGGTAGCCACAACTTACCACCATCAGACTAATGGGCTGGCTGAGTTGTCTAATAGGGAAATAAAAAGCATCTTAACCAAGGTAGTCAAACCTCATAGAAAGGACTGGTATCCAAACTGGATGATGCCTTATGAGCCTATAGGACTGCCTACACTGGTGACAGGCCCTTTTTATGCACCTTAAGGATGTGACAAATAGTACTAAAAAGCAAGTATATAAATTGGAACTATGTCGCCTTTCAAGTAATAAAGTGGTAAAATATCGGATATCGTCCCACAGAGATTGGAGTAAAAAGTTGGGACACCCGTCAAACCAAAACATTCAGGTTAGCAACTGAGCAGCGTAATACATGTCTTCACATGTAGAAATAACTAATTATGACTTAATTATGATGGCCAATAAAGTTTCCTAACAATCCCGATAGTGTGCTTAGAAAATCTTGTTACCGCGCGTAACCGTTTAAGTTGTCTTATAAAATGCCGATTGGAACAATTAACATTTTATTATATCAACAATAATGATAAGTGGGGTAAATATAAAATTTTACTTACCCAAATAAAATTTTTAAACTTTAAATAATCAAACCAAAAATTTAAGTAGATAAATGAGGATTTACCTACCTTTAATCAATCTTTTTATAAAAAAATTACATAATATATATATATATATACAATATTATTTGGCAAAAAAAAAGAAAAAAAAAATAAAGAGGAAGCCAAAAATTCGGCCACCCCTCTCCCTTCCCAACATACACTCATTATTAGTACCCTATTCTCAATGTAACCCTTCATTTGCTACATCATTTCCCTCTTTTTGGAGCTCTCCTCTCACTCCCTCTCCATTCTTGGCCGATTTCAGCCCCAAAAACCTTCGCAAACATTCAAACTTTGAAGGTAGACATCATCTCTAGTGTGGGTAAGTTCTTTACCCTTGTGTTCTTCTTCATCTCCTTCATTTTCTTGCAATTTCTTCTACTTTTTCTTCACATTTCTCGAGTTTTTTTGAAATATAGACCTTCATGGGTCTTTAAATGGTAGATTAGTCACCAATGACATGCTAAATGTCAAGCAAATGGTGATAATCCATGATCCATACATATAAGACTCAGGAAAAATGAAGTTTTGATTACATGCATGTGGGTTTTTTTTATTATATAATCTGGGATGTTTGAACTTCATGCATGTGTTTTTAAAAGAAAGGATGACGTTGGTCTAAAAATCTATGTTAAAATGATGGTAAATAAGTGTATAAAACAAAGAATCTAGCATATGAGTGAAAATAAAGAGCCGAGACACTCATTTTTCCTCAAATAAACACTTTTAGTTTCTGGCAAATTACATGCATGAACCGACCATATCTTGTAAAATACTTAGTCAAATGACATGATTCTTCTTCTGGAGCCTTGTTTATTGAGTTACCTTCCAAACCCAAGTGGTTTCATGTAAAAACACGGAGATTTGACCCCTCAACCACTCATATTAAGTTAAGAGTGCAAAGAGAATCTGACAGAATAAAATTTATACTTTGATCAGTCATAACTCTCTTAATATTCCACTAAAATTCTTGATTTTTCTTCTGGAGCCTTTTTTATTGGGTTACCTTTCAAACCCAAGTGGTTTCATTAAAAAATATGACGATTTGAGGTCACAACTATTCAAACCAAGTTGAGTGTGCAAGAAATCAGAATCTGGCAGATTTGGACTTGCGACTTAAAATGGCCATAACTCCCTCAATATGTAACCAAAAATGATGATTTTTATCTTGAAGATAGATCTTTGAGTTAGATTTAAAATCCAATTTGAATCACTGAAAAATATTGAGATTTGACCCTCCAAATGGACGTGACAAAAAGAGTGTGCAGGCTGCCTTGATAACTATGACACTTAAACTTAAATGTAATGATTAGAATGCCTAATCACCTCTAAAAATGGTGATATTTATGTCACAAGTTCCCTAAGACATTAAATTAATATATATAAAAATTTGGTTGGATAAATAATTTGGGAAAATACTTAATTATGGCAATAAGTGAACCTAAATTTCTGCGAGCAGAAAAGTAAACTCTAGTTCAAGAAAAATAGATTTTTTTGGTTTATTATAAGAATAAAAGGCATACAAGTTATATATTTTTTTAAAATACCAAATAAAAATAATATATACATGTATATAAGAATGATATATGTAACACCCATAGTTCGATTTAGAACTTGTATATGTATATAGAGATGGTTTCAATTGGAAACCATATTAGATTGGAAACTTTGGAAACCGTCAATTTCATTGGTCAAGTTAATGAAATTGGTTTATAAAGTTGTTTAATATGATCAATTTGTTTCATATAATTCTTTTATTTAATGAAATTGTTTCATATATTTGTGTTTTTTATGTAGTTTCATCTATTTTTCTCATTCTAATGAAATTGTTTCATGTAATTTCGTAGTCTGATGAAACTTTTTCATTTTTACATAAAAAACACTTATATGCAACAATTTCATCAATAAAAGAATTATATGAAACAATTTCATCAAATTAAACAATTTCATGAAACAACTTCATTAACTTAACCAATGAAATCGAGGGTTTCCACCGTTTTCAAAATTAGAGTGGTTTCCATTTGATCGCTCCCCTATGTATATATATATATATATATATATATATATATGCTTGTGTGTGTCCTTATACCTTTTAAAATCTAAGTTAAAAGAATGAGACAGTGACTAGCGCGGCTTGGGGCGCAACCTCTAAACCGCGAGAAAAACCGTGGGACACTCTGGAGTTCAGACCTTCGGACACACGCGCAGCTTGGTGCGCAGCCTCAAAGCCGCGACCGAAGCCGTGGAGCTTCCGGCAAGTCCTAAATCGGGTTTTATGCTATTTTCACCTATTTCTCTTCATAAATCACAAAATCAGATATCTTTAGTGGGAGGGAACCCTAGTAGGCGATTTTTGTGCAACTCCACACCTCTTCCCCTTATTTTCTTGCAAAGCATTGATTGTTGGTGGTTGGGTAAGCGTTCAAGATATGGAAGCATTTATTGAGGTTTATTTCAAGATTAAAGTTGCAAGGGCTCAACCATTCAACCACTTCTTTTCTAGGGTTTTGTATAAAACCTAGATAGTGAGTTTCTTCTAACCATTTTCAACTGAGATACATGTCTTGTATGTTTAATTGTTAAATCATCGTATGTATGAATAAATCTGATCACCTGATAAGTTTGACATAACTGCTAACTTTGTGATTATTGGGGATTTTGGCTAATGTTCATCATGTGGATTTTAATGGGTACGTTGTTAGCATTATTTTGTCATGATTGTGTAATATCATGGGTTTTATAAAGATCATTGTTGAACCTATTAGAGTTAGAGATCTAATATGAGATTGAAATCATGGTAGTCTTATACATGTATTTTATTGATATGGAAATGTATAAAGATGGATGTTATATATATATATATATATATATATATTGGAAGAACCGTGAGTATGTGCTAGGAGGATTTAGTTGTGAGTCCAAGATCAATGAATCTCTAGAGAGAGAAAGTAGAGAGAGAGAGCAATGTAATGCAAAGTAACAATGATATTGAATATGCGTGAATAGTGTTACAAGGACACAAGACCAAAGGGACTTAAATACCCTTGGTCAATACAACACAGAATAAGACTTTAGACACAGTATTTGACCAAGCCTATAAATACAATGATTACTATAAAATCAGACTTAACAATAGTCTTAGGTGCCATCTTGTCGGTATGCACCTAGACCTTCGCCATTTGGAGTAATGCATGAGAGGTAGTTTTCAAGTGTGCTGGGCCTTTGGGATGTTGTTCATACAAGCGAACATCAAGGTACATTTGACTTGAGGTAAAACTCATTGGTGTGATGGGTCTCCACCATTGATTCCCTTATGGCCCATGTCGACTATTACATTCAATAATTGTTCATACCATGTTCTATATATGTTATGCCATGCTTTTATACAACTCACTAGGCTCATTTGGCCTAACACTTTTTTGGTTTGATGTGTATCTCAGGTTCTAGCGGCACGACCGCCAAGAAGGATTAGCGGGCTTCTAGATGTGATCTTGGGGACTTTTGGGATGCCACTTTAGATATGACTATTTTTGGATGTAGATGTCAACCGTTTGTAATCTTATTTCTTATTTAGAATTTAGATTAATAGGTTGTTATCTCTCATTTGTTGTTATTACAAACTAGTAATTAACATGCAATTATTGTTCCCCGTTTTGGGATGAGCTCATGCTCTGGCATATTTTATATACCACATTTCCCTTTTCCGGAAATTTTTATTAGTCCCAATTTTTGGGGTGTTACAAGTTGGTATCAGAGCTCTAGTTTAAGTGAACTAGGTGTCGACTCTAGTACACCTAGACTTAGACTGGTTGTGCTTATAGGATCACTGTCCACATGGGTAGAACATTCCTAGGTGGGGAGAGTATTTGGATTACGGAATTGCATTGATTGAAATTTATAATGACGACGACGAGGGTTCTTATGTAAAATACGTTCACAAGCTCACTTGGCCGGTGTTGTTCTGAATTTATGGTTACGTAAGCATGCTTGAAATTGTTATTATGATGATTGATCTTGTAATAGTACGTATTGAACCGTTAATATTTCAAAGGATTAACCGGTATGATCTTTATCATGTGTGACAGTCCACAATGGTAAACACTCGGAACATGCTCCAAAATCCACGGGATGGTCACATTGAAGACGAGTCTACCGCCGATCAACTTTCTTTGGTAACAGCCACTGAAAGGCCACCCGTAACCGATGTCTTGGGTGGAGGACCAGAACAAGTACCGAAGGTGAACCTCTAGTCCGGACAACCGATTGTAGAAGAGGTGACCATGGAGACAAGGATTCGAGACAACATGATACAAGCCATGAATTCGGCCATGGCACAACAACAAGAATTCTTCTTGAAACTGTTAGAGGACCGTGATGCCAGTCACCGACGAACTGAGGCCATGGCAGAGAATGTGGTGAATGGGTCGGGTGGCGGACCGGCCGTCATAGAAACAGAGGAGCATGCTATTAGAACTGAGAAGAAGAAGGACGGGGGATGCTCTTTCAAGACATTTCTTTATAGTCGAGCTCCTGAATTTTCTGGGACGAACAACCCACTAGCATGTGTGAAGTGGATCCAGGATGTTGAGATGGCGTTTGAGTCCAGCGAGTGTGCGGAGTCTCAAAGGGTCAAGTTTGGATCCCAATTGCTCCGAGGAGATGCGTTGAGCTGGTGGAATATTACCAGGAGGGCACTCACACCGGAAGTTCTAGCCCAAATCACTTGGCCCATATTCAAGAAGAAAATTATGGAGAAGTATTGCAACGAGAGAGCGTTGAATAAGATCGAAGATGAGTTCCGAAATCTGAAGAAGGGTAACTCATCGGTCCCTGACTACGCCAAACAATTCATGGATAAAACTGAGCCTGGTTGAGCACTTGGCAACCGATGAGGGGGAGAAAATAAAGGCATTTGTGAAAGGTTTACCGACAAACATGAAGACGGACGTGAGGAACGCTCACAAGAGTACCTTACAAGAGGTGATCGAGGCATCTCAGCTAGTAGAGGATGACATGATTCTAGATAAGGAAGAGAAAAAACAGCAAGGAGAAAAGAGGAAATGGGAAGGTCCGATCGGGCCCGCGTGACCAACCAAACCCTTTAACGGGGGGAGGAACCCAGAACCGAGACGCGAGACGCAGTGGTGCTCCAAGTGCAAGAGTAAGCATTCAGGATCTTGCAATTCGAAACCTTTCTCCAACTCTACCAGATGTTTTAAATGTGGGCGGAATGATCATTTGAGTAAGGATTGCCCCTCCTGGACGGGAGTTTGCTACGAGTGCAGGGAACCGGGGCACATCAAGAAGGATTTCCCCAAGCTAGCAAGGGGTAACCAAGGGGTTCCGAGCAGGGTTGCGTCGAAGAGAGAAATCCAACCGAAAGCGCCAAGTCGGGCTTTCCAAATGACGACGGATGAAGCGATAGTGACAGCGGATGTCGTATCGGGTACGTTTCTAGTGAACTCTCTACCTACCCACGTTTTATTTGATTCTGGCGTGAATCGATCCTTTGTGTCCACTACATTTTGCAAGAATTTCGCTATCTCTCGTAGTTCCTTACTTGATGCCTTAGTAGTAGAAGTAGCCAATGGGGAGCACTTGCTAGTTCGAGAATGTTTTGTTGGGTGTACCTTAGAACTAGATGGGGAGTCCTTCGTTATAGATTTGCTACCGACAGACATCGGGGGGTTTGATGTGATCGTTGGGATGGACTGGTTAGCTAAACACGATGCTAACATATTTTGTTCTAAGAAAATGATTCGAGTACCTCTGCCGAAAGGTGGAGAAGTGATAATCTACGGTGAAAAGAACAGAAAGGCCAACATGATTATCTCATCGCTCAAAGCATGAAAGAGCCTAGCCAAGGGGTGTGCTTCGTACTTGGCCTACGTAATCGACGCGAAGTTAGATAAGAAGAAAGTGGGAGATGAGGACGTGGTGTGCGAATACCCGGATGTCTTTCCGGAGGATCTACCCGAACTACCACTGGAACGACAAGTGGAGTTCCACATCGACCTCACTTCAGGAGTTGCTCCAATCGCTCGTGCTCCCTATCGTCTAGCGCCAAAAGAAATGCAAGAGATTATGACACAACTACAAGAACTTCTCGAGAAGGGATTCATACGACCGAGTTCGTCGCCGTGGGGAGCTCCTGTGTTATTCGTGAAGAAGAAAGATGGGTCAATGCAATGTGTATCGACTATCGAGAACTCAACAAGGTCACCATGAAGAATAAGTATCCACTTCCCCGGATCGACGACATTTTCGATCAACTTCAAGGAGCGGGATGTTTCTCTAAAATAGATTTGCGATTCGGTTATCATCAAGTGCGGGTGAAGGAGACCAATATACCGAAGACGACATTTCGGACGAGATACGGTCACTACGAGTTCTTAGTCATGCCATTCAGATTGACTAATGCTCTGGCCCTCTTTATGGATTTGATGAACCGAGTATGTCGACCTTTATTAGACAAGTCGGTCATAGTCTTGATCTACGATATTCTCATCTACTCTCGGGACGAAGTGGAGCATCGACAACACTTGCAAGAAGTCTTGGAGATTCTTCGGAAGGAGAAGTTATTTGCGAAGTTTCCGAAATGCGAGTTTTGGCTCAAAGAAGTCCAATTCTTGGGCCATGTGGATCCGACGAAGATAGAAGCGATGATGAATTGGGAGCCACCGACGAGCCCAACAAAAATAAGGAGTTTCTTGGGTTTGCCCGGTTACTATTGGCGGTTTATTCAAGACTTTTCGAAGATCGCATATCCACTCACGTCATTGAAGAGGAAGAACGTCAAGTTCTTATTGACCGAGACACAAGAGAAGGCCTTCCGGACTCTTCAAAAGAAATTGTACGAGGCACCAATCTTGTCCTTACCCGAGGGATCCGAAGACTTCGTGGTTTATAACGACGCCTCTTGTTGGGAACTGAAGAATTCATCAAGTGTGGTTAATGCTGCTGGTTCAATATTAATACTGCTAGAAGACATAAAGGTTAGTACTGCTGAGTGTTACTACTGCTAGTGTTAATTAATACTGCTAGTCAAAGTTAGTACTGCTTGAACAAAGTTAGTACTGCTTAGCTAGTTAGTACTGCTAGTTTTTAGTACTGCTTAGTAGTTAATGCTGCTAGAAGGAAGTTAATGCTGCTGAAGATTAATACTGCTTATATGATGAAGATTCGTATGAAAGGATATACATGGAAGCTTAGAGATATACATAGAAGATATACTGAAGATATTTTATTCATTGTAATTATCTTTGTATTCAGTATATATATATAGTATTGTTTAGAATAGGAGATAACGATTAACTTTCAGTTTTCATTCTTTTAGAAAAAAATCAACCTCAAGGCATAGATCCTAACTCTAGAGAAGTAGAATTCGTATTGGTGAGTTTGTTCATCAATATTGAGGTTGAGTGAGTAATCTTGTAACTTCAAAGCATTAAATACAAGTTTACAGTTTGTTGATTATATTCTGTGTTTATTTTCTGTTTGATAAAATATCAAAGTGTTATTCCGCAAACTTCTTTGATATTGTTTCTGAGAATTAATTCTTGTTGAGAATTCGATCCTGACACCTCTAAATTGGGTCTCGGATGTGTATTGATGCAAAGGGGGAAGGTGATCGCATATGCGTCACGACAACTTAAGGATCACGAAAAGAACTACCCTATGCACGACATGGAGTTAGCGGCGGTGGTTTTCGCATTGAAGCTATGGCGACACTACCTATACGGGACGAAGTGAACTTTATTCACCGACCACAAAAGCTTGAAGCACACTGAGCACACTGCTCTTGGCCATTCCAAATGAGTATCAACACCAATTCTGCAATTGTACTGATGCACAGATGCTCTGGAATGCTCTAGAGAAGAGATTCTCAGGTACTAAAAGTACCAAGAGAAATCAAAAGGCAATCTTAAAACAACAGTATGAAAACTTCATCTCAACTAAGAATGAGTCCATGACTCAAACTTTTGACAGGTTTAATAAACTAATTGGTGAACTAGCTACTATGGGAGTACAGATTGATCAAGATGATGTGAACAGAAAGTTCTTAAGGTCCCTTGGAGATGAATGGACCATGTACACTGTGTCATTCAGACAAAATGATCAGTTGGAAGACAAAGAACTTGATGATCTGTACAATGATCTTAGAGTATTTGAAGCTGAGGTGGAGGCAAAGAAGAAGCCTTCTGGATATGTTCATAATGCTGCACTCCTATCAGCATCAATTGATTCTACTGCTAACCCTGAATCAGTTAATGCTGCTAATGGATCAAATCTAGATAAAGGCACTGATTATGTATTTGAAGATCTTCTTTCTAATCATGGAAATTCCTCTTTGATCAATGATGACTTAGAACAACTTCATCCTGATGATCTGGAAGAGATGGATATTAAATGGCAGATGGCCATGCTCTCCATGAGGGTTAAGAAGTTTATAAAGAGGACTGGAAGAAACAACTTCTCACAAAGAAGAGAAGATGGAGCAGGGTTTGATAAATCAAAGGTAGAATGCTACAAATGCCATCTGAAGGGACATTTTGCTAGAGAATGCAGAAGTGGAATGTCTCACAACAACAACCATCAACAAGCTCAATCTGGAAGCTTCAATAACAACAGAAACTCTGCTCAAGCCCTTGTTTCTCAACAAGGAATGGGGTTTGATTGGAGTGATCAAGCAGAAGAAGCTATTCAGAATCAAGCTCTTATGGCTAAAGTATCTGATCTCCCATCTGAGGTAAGTTCTAATCTCTGCTCTAAAACTTGCATAGACACTGTTAAAAGGTACAGGGATCACAATCAGAAGATGAGTGATGACCTTAAGAGACTAGAAAAGGATATAAAAGACTATGTGAGGATAGTAGAGAGATTTTAAGATCAAATCAAAGGTTTTCAAGCCAATGAACTACAACACTCATATGACACCAATTACTGGCAGTGGGAGAAAAAGGATTTAGAACTTAAACTGACCAAATCTAAAGAGGAGAGTGAAAAACTGAAAGAGGAGTTAACCAAGGTTAAGCTTGATGTAGAAAAGTTTTCCAATGCTTCTAAAGCAATGAACTCCTTACTGCAAAATCAGATTCATGATAAATTGAGAAGAGGAATTGGGTATAATGCCACACCTCCACCATATAACAACAATTACATTCCTCCTACTTCAGACCTGTTAGACACCAAAGATAGGAAGGACTTGCCTGAGGGAGCCACTGAAATAGATCCCTTAGATGAGGTAATTGTTGAGGATAAGACTGAGAAAGAGGTTGGCAAGAGTAAGGAGAACAAGGTGAGTGGTGAGATTTCTATAGAAAACAACATTATCACCAATGAGGATTGTGGAAGGGCTTGGATCAAATCCAAGAACATAGAGAAGACAGAGGAAAAGTCTGGTAAGGTCCATTATAAACAGACCACAGTTGTGAATCCAGGTCCTTGCAAACAGTGTGCTTGTAAGAAGAATGAGCCCCAAAAACAGGACAAAAAGAGGGGAAATCAAAGAAACTGGAATAATCAATGGGCACATAAACAAGGGGTTGATATGAGTAAAATCAATAGACCAAAACCTTGTTTTATCTGTGGCAAATTGAATCATCTTGCAAAATTCTGTTATTTCAATCCTATGAACCAAAGAATGAATTTCCAAAGATCCATGCAAAAACCCTTTAGTTATAAGAAAATTGAAAAGAACCATGTGGCTAAGAAAACTGTTAAAACTAAAAGCCATATGAAGAAAAAGTATTCTGTTAAAGAAAGTGTCAATATGTGGATTCCTAAAAGCACTAAAACTGTTAGTACTGCTACCACAAATAGTGCTGCTGGCAATGATAGTGCTGCTAGAAGTAATACTACTGCTAACAATGTTAATGCTGCTAACAAGGTTAGTACTGCTAAACCTGTTAGTACTGCTACACCTGTTAGTACTGCTAACTCTGTTAGTACTTCTAAGGTTAGTACTGCTTCCAGTGTTGATTCTGCTAAGCCAATCATATTGACAAAGTACTCTAATAAAGAGTGCTCTGAGTTTAAAAACCTCATTAAAAAGGAATGTAAATACTTTGATGAGAAAGGAAGACCCAAGATCACTTTGGCTTGGGTCCCCAATCATACTAATTGATTTATTTAATGTGCAGGGCAACCAACAGCTCAAGGGAAAGAGCATATGGCATGTTGATAGTGGTTGCTCTAGGCACATGACTGGCAACATGTCATGCCTTCAGGATTTCAAGCAAATTAATGGAGGACATGTTGCATTTGGAGACAATCTTACTGGTGGTAAGATAAGTGGAAAAGGTAATGTCACCAAAGGTAAGATGACATTTGAGGATGTCTACTATGTTGATCAATTAAAGTACAACCTGTTAAGTGTATCACAGGTTTGTGACAAACAACATAGTATATTATTTACTAACACTGAGTGTATGATTCTTGCTCCAGGGTTCAAGGTAGTTGATGAAAGCATGATACTACTTAGAACTCCAAGAAAGGACAATGTTTACTGTCTTGATTTGGACAATGTTGATAGTGATTCATCTTTAAATTGTCTTGTTTCAAAAACTTCTATAGATGAATCCTCCCTTTGGCACAGAAGGATGTGTCACATGAATTTCAAGACTATGAACAATCTTGTTAAAAATAACCTTGTAAGAGGTTTACCTTCAAAAGTCTTTTCATGTGATGATCATTGTGTTGCTTGTCTTAAAGGCAAACAACACAAAACTTCACATAAGACCAAAGAGTTAAATTCTGTTTCTTCTTGTCTCCAGTTATTGCATATGGATCTGTTTGGTCCTACAAATGTTATGAGTATAGGCAAGAAATCTTACTGCTTGGTTATTGTTGATGATTACTCCAGATTTACTTGGGTATATTTTCTAAGGACTAAGGATGAAACAAGTGGTCTTATCAAATCCTTTATTCTAAGAATTGAAAACCAAACTAATCAAAGAGTAAAAGTCATTAGATCAGATAATGGAACTGAATTTAAAAATCATGATCTAAACACCTTTTGTGAAGGAAAAGGTATTGAGAGACAATATAGTGCTCCTAGGACTCCTCAACAGAATGGTGTTGCTGAAAGGAGAAATAGGACACTAATAGAGGCTGCTAGATCTCTGTTGGCTGATTCAAAATTGCCAATTACATTCTGGGCTGAAGCAGTTAATACTGCTTGTTATGTCCAAAACAGAGTTCTAGTGGTCAAGCAAAAGAACAAGACCCCATATGAGCTTTTAAATCAAAGAAAACCTTTTATTGGTTTCTTCAAACCTTTTGGGTGTCCTTGTACAATTCTAAATACCAAATCTCACTTAGGTAAGTTTGATAGCAAAGCAGATGATGGATTTCTTGTTGGATATTCATCTCAGAGTAAGGCCTACAGAGTTTTTAACTCTTCTTCTAGAATAATTGAAGAAAGTGACAATGTCAAATGCAATGAGAACACACCAAATCCTGTTGGGTCTGGACCTCAGTGGCTATTTGACATTGATTCACTAACTAACTCTTTTGGTTTCAGTAATGAGTATACAGGAACAGGTGGTGGAGAATCAGAGATCACACAAGTTCAAGAAAGTATATCTAAATCTGTGATTTTTCCCATACCCACAGTAAATTCAGTTGAAGACTGTGAAAAGGAATCATTTTCTGAATCAAGTCAGATTGAAAAAGACACTAGAGATGAGGAGACTCAAGAAAACAATGAAGTAGCACCTGAAAATACTTCAGTTGAGTTGCATGAATCTAATCTTGAGGCTGGATTAAATGAAGAACCTAGTCACAACACCAGAGTTCAGAAGAATCATCCTCCACGGTTGATAATAGGAGATATCTCTTCTCCTATGATGACTAGACATCAAAGCAGACTTCAGGAAATGCAAGATCAACAGCATACGGTGCTTTCTTGTTTTCTATCCCAGCTTGAGCCTAAAAAGGCACATGATGCTATGAAAGAATCTAGCTGGATAGAAGCAATGCAAGAAGAATTGTTACAGTTCAAGCTACAAGATGTGTGGGATCTAGTAGACCTTCCTAAAGGTCACAGAGCAATTGGCACAAAATGGATCTTCAGAAACAAGAGAGATGAAAGAGGTATTGTTATAAGAAACAAAGCAAGGCTGGTAGCTCAAGGCTACACTCAAGAAGAGGGCATAGATTATGAAGAAGTTTTTGCACCTGTAGCTAGGATAGAAGCAATCAGACTATTCCTAGCCTATGCTTCTTACATGAACTTCAAAGTCTACCAAATGGATGTAAAAAGTGCTTTTCTCTATGGGTCAATTGAAGAAGAAGTATATGTCTGTCAACCACCAGGGTTTGAAAACCCAAGCTATCCAGACAGAGTATACAAATTAAAGAAAGCACTTTATGGACTACATCAAGCCCCAAGAGCATGGTATGACACCCTGTCATCCTATCTCTTGGAAAATGACTTTGAAAGAGGAGTCATTGATAAGACTCTATTTATCAAAAGAAAGAAGAAGGATATCTTGCTGGTCCAAATATATGTTGATGACATTATTTTTGGTTCTACAAGAAACAACATGTGCAAGGAGTTTGAGGATTTAATGCATCAAAGGTTCAAAATGAGTTCCATGGGGGAACTTACTTTCTTCCTTGGACTCCAAGTTCAACAGAAGTCAGATGGCATTTTCATATGTCAATCCAAGTATGTGCAGGATATTCTAACCAAGTTTGGTTTCTCAGAATCAAAACCTGCCAGCACACCTATGGAAACACACAAGCAGATCACAGCAGATCTTGAGGGGGAGGATATGGATGTGCATCATTATAGATCCATGATTGGCTCTCTCATGTATCTCACAGCATCAAGGCCAGATATTATGTTTCCAGTCTGTGTATGTGCAAGATTTCAAGTTAGGCCAAAACAATCTCACTTTCAAGCTGTTAAGAGGATATTCAGATATCTCAAAGGGCAACCCAGATTGGGACTTTGGTATCCTCATAACTCACCTTTTGACCTAATAGCATACTCAGATAGTGATCTAGGTGGGGCAAACTTGGACAGAAAATCTACTTCTGGAGGATGTCAGTTTTTGGGTGCAAGACTAGTCTCATGGCAGTGCAAGAAACAAACCACAGTATCCACATCTACAACAGAGGCAGAGTACATAGCAGCTGCAAGTTGCTGTTCTCAAGTCTTATGGATTCAGAATCAAATGTTGGATTATGGGGTAACCTTTCTACACACTCCAATCTTTATTGACAACAGCAGTGCTATCAGCATTGTAAATAATCCAGTCAAGCACTCAAAGACAAAGCACATTGAAATCAGGTATCACTTTAAAGAGATTGTAATGAAAAGAAACTTATTCAAGTTGTCAAAGTTCACACTGATAATCAGTTTGCTGATTTATTCACTAAAGCTTTTGATGTGGGTAGATTCACTTTCTTGGTAACAAGTGTGGGAATGATAAACTCTGAATAATCTTCTTCTCAAAAAGTGGTTTTATACCTGTATTTTGTTATTCTTGGTGTTACTAATCTTCTTTTTCAGGACATGCATAGCAGTTCTCAGTGATTAGCAAGCTTAAAAGGAGTAAGTGTAGTTAGTACTGCTAGTTGGTTAATACTGCTAGCCGTTAATACTGCTCGTGGTTAATACTGCTTTCAGTTAATACTGCTAGTAGTTAATACTGCTTTCAGTTAATACTGCTAGTAGTTAATACTGCTTTCAGTTAATACTGCTAGTAGTTAATACTGCTTTCAGTTAATACTGCTAGTAGTTAATACTGCTTTCAGTTACTACTGCTGGTAGTTAATACTGCTAGTAGTCAATACTGCTAGTTAGTTAATACTGCTCGCAGTTACTACTGCTAGTAGTTAATACTGCTAGTTAGTTAATATTGCTCGCAGTTAATACTGCTAGTAGTTAATACTGCTAGTTAGTTACTACTGCTCGTAGTTAATACTGCTAGCAGTTAATACTGCTATAGGTTAATACTGCTTCTATTCCGAATACTATAAATACTCTTTGCCCGCCTAAAAGCTTATAACGACTCTTTGCATACTATTCACTTGCGCTCTAAACCCTTTCTCTCTCAAGTTCGAAGTTTTCAGGCAAGTTTTCACTAAGATAAATGGCATCAATGGCGTTCATTGACGAGCACAATGAAATCGCAATGCTCCAAAAGCCAAAACAAGCAGATGGCTTTCATCAGATAGTCGACTTTCTGAAGACTAGCCACATTGCCCATGCTCTCACTATGTCTCCAACTATCTTTATAGAGCATCAGAGGCAATTCTGGGCACATGCCACCATTGTTACTGAGGATGGTGTGCGAATGATCAAGACGACAGTATGTGGAAATCCATTGAAAGTTACTGAAGAGATAGTTCGCATCAGTCTACGTCTGGACGATGCCTCTGGTATAACTTCTATCCCTAATGATGAACTGTTTTCTACTCTGACAAGAATGGGGTATGGAGGCCCATTGGGTATTTTTAAGTTCTCAAAAGCTAAGTTTTCACCCCAATGGCGTTTTCTTGTTCATACCTTGATGCACTGCATTTCTAAAAAGACTACTGGATGGAGTGAGTTCAGCAGTACCATTGCTTATGCTTTGGTCTGTTTGGCCACTTCCAGAAGGTACAATTTTTCACAAATGATTTTCAATGATCTTGTCTCAAACATGGGAAACAAAAAGAGATTTTATATGTATCCCAGGTTTGTTCAAGCAGTTATCAACCATGAATTGACGGATATTCCTCATTCTGATGGAATTTATGTACCAAAACCCCCCAAAGGCAAGGTTTTCTCAAATATGAGAAGATCTGCTGGGGACTGTGAAGGAGTTGACACCCCATTGTTCTCTACAATGATGGTGGTGTCCCAACCCAATGAAGGTATGGCAGCAGGGTCAAGGCCCCCATTAGATCAATCCACTGCTAGCCAAGCCCAACCTTCCCACTCTATATCTATCCCACAGTCCCTACTAAATAAGCCCACTTCTCCAATTACCCAAACTTATCAAAGAAAACAGGTAAAGAAGGCTCCTTCCCTTCTTGTACCATCACCCACTAAGCCTTTAAGCCCTCTAAGGGAGAATTCTCCCCTAGAGAATATCCAAAGGGAAACCACAAGGGTGTCTCCCAACCCAAAGGAGGTGCTCTCTGAGGAGGAGGTAGAGCATATGGGTGATGAGGCTGCCACTACTCCTGCTAGCACAGAGGAGGACAGTGGTAACATCAATAAGACCTCCCCCATGGCAACTTTGAATGAGCAATCATTTGAAGGACCCTGGTGCCAAGAAACCACAGGGGTGGATAGTGCTTCTGCTAGGCAGAAGCCATCTACTAATAAAAGATCCAATGATCCTTCAATAGGGGGTAACACTCCTGGAGAAGGTGAGGACAGATATAACTATGATGAATTGATGGAGACCATGGGAAACATCAACCAGGATGTCATCAAGCAAGGAAAAGAAATAGAGGAGATGAAGCTGATTATTCTATCTCAACAAGTTCAGATCACCAAACTGAAGAAAATGGTGACAAGATTGTTACAGAAAAGGAGAAGGAAGCAGTTTGTGCTAAAGAGGAGGACAAGTGTTGAAGATGATTTCAACAAGGGGGAGAATTCAGAGGCTGAAGCAGAAAAAGAAAGTATTTCTGAGATGGGATTTGATGGTAAGGGGGAGAAAGCTGCAGAAACAGAAGCACAAGAAGTAGAAACAGATAATGTTCAAGCAGCAACAGGGCTATCTGTTGAAGAATTGGAAATAGCTGAAACCTTAGTAAAAGCAAAGAATGACACTCCTAAGGCTACTCAAAAGGCTAAGGGAGTGGTCATCAATGAAGGAGACCTTGAAAAGAAGACACAAGAAAGAAGTGAGGCAGGGTTGAAGGATACAAAGGGTAAAGCTAAGATGATTGAACCTGAACAACCTGCAAAGAAGAAAATTCAGATAGAACTGGATGAAGAAGTGGCAAAGCAGCTTCAGGCAGAAATGGAAAGGGAGGAACAACTTCAATCTGAGAAGGATAGAGAGCTTGCACTGAATATGGCCAGAAAACTAAATGAAGAGTATCAGAAGAGCATGAAAACAGCAGCTCAGGCCAAGCAAGTACAAGTAAAAAGAATGCCATTCAAAAAGCAGAAAAGACAACCCTCCAAGACCTTTTTGGCCAATCAGGAAAGAAGAAAGATGATAAACTTCCTGAAAGGTGCAATTGGTGTTAAGGGGGAGATGTTTACTCATATGGCATACTCTCAGGTTGAAGAGCTATACAGGAAGGAAATGACAAAGCTCCAAGGGGATTCCTCTCAAAGGGAAGAAGCAGAAAGAAGGATGAAAGAGAGACATGATCTCAACATCCAACAACCATTCCCTGAGAAAACCACACCTTCCAAAGAAGAAGCAGAAGAGAAGAAGGAAGAACCTGGAAATGTTGGTAGAGAAGCCAAGTCTGGAAAAAGAGTAAAAACAATTGCTCCAAAAAGGCAGTTGAAAAGGCCTAGGGTGGAAGAAACTGAAAAGGAAGCAGAACCTTCAGTCACATCCCCAACAGAGCCAGTACAGAGTCCAGAGCAGGTCACTAAGCAAACCGATAAAAGTATGGATCCGTACATGACAATAGTGGAACCTTTGAAAGCTGTTCCAATCTCTATGCAAGCTCCAGAGATCATCTTCTGGGATATTCTGAGAGACAATGGAAAGAATTTCTTCAGAATCAAGAGAGCTGATGGTTCATTTGAAGCTTATTCAACATGGGGGAAAGTCATCAGAAGTTGTTCAAGAGCTGATATGGAAGAACTATATAAAGTTGGGATGAAACTTTATGAACCTGTGTTGAAAGGTACTGAAGAGAATCTTCTCAAAGTGACATTGGAATACTTGTGCATGATGTTTGAGCCTTCAAGAGTGCACCATAGGATTAAAGATCATATGCATGAGTTCATATTCAAGAAGATTGACAAATGGATACTGTTTGAAAACTGTGGAGTATACATGATTACTATTGACAATTGTTATCATGAATACTACTTGGTGGACAAAATATATGAGCATAGCAAGGATAAGTTAGAAGGGATGCTTAAAGCTACACTGGTTTGTACAAAGGATTCAGAAATGGCCAAGATTGTGGTGAGAAGAACTGTAAATCAAAGTTTGGGCCTAGATCCAAATTTGGGAAATTGAATCAGAGGTGTTGAAATCATCTTGAAGGAGATCTGAAGAACTTGACTTCTTTTCCTAAAAGTCAAGTTAGGGGGAGATTGTTGGGAACTGAAGAATTCATCAAGTGTGGTTAATGCTGCTGGTTCAATATTAATACTGCTAGAAGACATAAAGGTTAGTACTGCTGAGTGTTACTACTGCTAGTGTTAATTAATACTGCTAGTCAAAGTTAGTACTGCTTGAACAAAGTTAGTACTGCTTAGCTAGTTAGTACTGCTAGTGGTTAGTACTGCTTAGTAGTTAATGCTGCTAGAAGGAAGTTAATGCTGCTGAAGATTAATACTGCTTATATGATGAAGATTCGTATGAAAGGATATACATGGAAGCTTAGAGATATACATAGAAGATATACTGAAGATATTTTATTCATTGTAATTATCTTTGTATTCAGTATATATATATAGTATTGTTTAGAATAGGAGATAACGATTAACTTTCAGTTTTCATTCTTTTAGAAAAAAATCAACCTCAAGGCATAGATCCTAACTCTAGAGAAGTAGAATTCGTATTGGTGAGCTTGTTCATCAATATTGAGGTTGAGTGAGTAATCTTGTAACTTCAAAGCATTAAATACAAGTTTACAGTTTGTTGATTATATTCTGTGTTTATTTTCTGTTTGATAAAATATCAAAGTGTTATTCCGCAAACTTCTTTGATATTGTTTCTGAGAATTAATTCTTGTTGAGAATTCGATCCTGACACCTCTAAATTGGGCTCGGATGTGTATTGATGCAAAGGGGGAAGGTGATCGCATATGCGTCACGACAACTTAAGGATCACGAAAAGAACTACCCTATGCACGACATGGAGTTAGCGGCGGTGGTTTTCGCATTGAAGCTATGGCGACACTACCTATACGGGACGAAGTGAACTTTATTCACCGACCACAAAAGCTTGAAGTACATATTCGACCAGAAGTATCTCAATATGTGGTAACGGAGGTGGTTAGAGCTCTTAAAGGATTACGACTGCGAGTTGCTTTACCACCCCGGTAAAGCCAATGTGGTAGCGGATGCGTTAAGTCAGAAAGGTTACGGGAGTGAAGGCAAGGTCACTCTTTCGAGGATCAACGTGATATCAAGCTTAGTGGAGGACATCAATAAGAGCCAAGCGGAGGCACTCCGAGAAGAAAATCTCAAAGACGAAGTCATGGTGAAGCAACGAAAAACGCTAACGGAGGATAGTTGTGGCCTTAAGTTGTTCCAAGGGAGGATTTGGATGCCGAAGATTGGAGGAAACCGTGAGTTGCTTTTGGCGGAGGCTCACAAGTCAAAGTACTCCATACATCCCGGTAGCACCAAGATGTATAAGGATTTGAAACTTCATTATTGGTGGCCGGTGATGAAACTCAACGTGGCTAATTATGTGGAGAGGTGTGTCATGTGTCTCCAAGTCAAAGCGGAACATCAAAGACCTTATGGGAGTTTGCAACCGCTGTCCATTCCGGAATGGAAATGGGAGCACATCACGATGGACTTCGTCACCAAGCTACCAAAGACCTTGCGGGGATACGACACTATTTGGGTGGTGGTAGATAGACTCACGAAGAGCGCACACTTCCTAGCGATGCGAGAGACGTTACCAATGGATAAGTTAGCCAAGCTCTACATTGATGAAGTAGTGTCACGTCACGGTGTTCCACTATCCATAGTTTCGGATCGGGATAGTCGGTTCACTTCCAAGTTTTGGGACGGTTTTGCAGAAGGAACTGGGCACGAAAATCAAATTGGGCATGGACTACCATCCTTAAACCGACGGTCAGAGTGAGAGGATGATCCAAACCCTCGAGGACATGCTTCGGTCTTGCGTTATAGACTTTGGGGGAAATTGGGATTCACACTTGCCGTTGGTGGAATTCTCGTACAACAATAGTTATCATTCGAGTATTGGGATGGCACTATTCGAGGCACTCTACGGACGAAAATGTAGGACACCGGTGTGTTGGCTCGAGGCGGGAGAGAAGCAATTTACAGGTCCGGAAATAGTACAAGAAACAGCGGATAAGGTGAAAAGCATCTGAGAGCGGCTGAAGGCGGCTCAAGACCAACAAAAGAGTGATGCAAACAAGAAGCGAAGACCGGTTAAGTTCCAAGTGGGGGAACGGGTTATGTTGAAGGTGTCACCATGGAAAGGGATCATCCTCTTCGGGAAGCGCGACAAGCTTAGAGTTTCCACCAGAAATGGACCTTTTACAATCCTGGAGAAAATCGGACTACAAGCCTATAGATTGGAGTTTCCACCAGAAATGGACAGAATCCACCCTACGTTTCACGTGTGTTACCTTCGCAAATGCCTAGCCGAGGAGGAAAGTGTTATCCCTTTGTCAGAAATTTGGGTGGTCAACGGTAACCGATGTGTAGATTAATCGGAAGCCATATTGGAATCAAAGACAAAGCATTTGCGACACAAAGAAGTGACTATGTTAAAGGACCAATGGAAGCATCACCGAGGTGCAAACGTGACGTGGGAGTCAGAAGAGGACATGAGGAAGAGATACCCTCATCTGTTTAGAGAGTGAGATTTCGGGGACGAAATCCTTATTAGGTGAGGAGGATTGTAACACCCGTAGTTCAATATAGAACTTGTATATGTATATATATATATATCTATGCGTGTATGTGTCCTTATACCTTTTTAAATCTAAGTTAAAAGAATGAGACAGTGACTTGCGGGGCTTGGGGCACGACCTCTAAACTGCGAGAAAAGTCGTGGGACTCTCTAGAGTTCAGACCTTCGGACACACGCGCGGCTTGGTGTGCCGCCTCAAAACCGCGGCCGAAGCCACGGAGCTTCCTACAAGTCCTAAATCGGGTTTTTATGCTATTTTTCACCTATTTCTCTTCATAAATCACAAAATCAGATATCTTTAGTGGGAGGGAACCTTAGTAGGCAATTTTTGTGCAACTCCACACCTCTTCCCCATATTTTCTTGCAAAGCATTGATTGTTGGTGGTTGGGTAAGGGTTCAAGATTTGGAAGCATTTATTGAGGTTTATTTCAAGATTAAAGTTGCAAGGGCTCAACCATTCAACCACTTCTTTTCTAGGGTTTTGTATAAAACCTAGATAGTGAGTTTCTTCTAACCATTTTCAACTGAGATACATGTCTTGTATGTTTAATTGTTAAATCATCGTATGTATGAATAAATCTGATCACCTGATAAGTTTGACATAACTGCTAACTTTGTGATTATTGGGGATTTTGGCTAATGTTCATCATGTGGATTTTAATGGGTACGTTGTTAGCATTATTTTGTCATGATTGTGTAATATCATGGGTTTTATAAAGATCATTGTTGAACCTATATGTGTTAGCGTTAGAGATCTAATATGGGATTGAAATCATGGTAGTCTTATACATGTATTTTATTGATATGGAAACGTATAGAGATGGATGTTATATATATATATATATATATATTGGAAGAACCGTGAGTATGTGCTAGGAGGATGTAGTCTTAGATGCCACCTTGTCGGTATGCACCTAGACCTCCGCCATTTGGAGTAATGCCTGAGAGGTAGTCTTCAAGTGTGTTGGCTTTGTGATGTTGTTCATACGAGCGAACGTCAAGGTACATTGACTTGAGGTAAAACTTATTGGTGTGATGGGTCTCCCCCATTGATTGCATTATGGCCCATGTCGACTATTACATTCTATAATTGTTTATATCATGTTCTATATATGTTATGCCATGCTTTTATACAACTCACTAGGCTCGTTTGGCCTAACACTTGTTTGGTTGATGTGTATCTCAGGTTCTAGCGGTGCGATTAGCAGGCTTCTAGATGTGAGCTTGGGGACTTTTGGGATGCCCCTTAGATATGACTATTTTTGGATGTAGATGTCAACCGTTTGTTATCTTATTTCTTGTTTAGAATTTAGATTAAGAGGCTGTTATCTCTCATTTGTTGTTATTACAAACTTGTAATTAACAAGCATTTATTGTTCCCCTTTTTGGGATGAGCTCATGCTCTGGCATATTGTATATACCACATTTCCCTTTTCCGAAAATTTTTGTTAGTCCCAATTTTTGGGGTGTTACAGTATCCTAATAAATAAGAGATTTATAAAAATTCGAACTTGGGTTAAAACTTGATTCAATGGATTATCTGCTACAACTAGGAGTGTTCGCGGTCCGGTTTGGGCGGTTTAACCCCTCATACCACAAACCAAACCGCAAGTGGCGGTTTATTGATTTTTCAAACCGAGCGGTTTGACTTCAAGTGCCCAGACCGGTCAAGTTGCATCGCGGTTTAGGCGGTTTGGTCGACCGGTTTAGGCGGTTTGGGCCTTTTAGTGGACTTTTAAGTTTAAACATAAAAACATATAAAACTTTGAATTTTAAAGGCTCGTTGGCTTGAGTCCATTTGAAATAAAAAACAAAGTCCACAAAAGTTAACTAAATATCCGAAGACAAAACACTAAAAAAAAGTAATATGCAAAGTGCAAATAAAATCAACGGCTTCACTTCTTCATTTTTCTGTTCTTTGTATTCCACAATCCATAAAGATTTCAATTTTTTAAAATACCTTGGGCCTTTTTGTATATACTTGGACATTTGGGCTTTATATCATCTATTATTTATAATAAAAGTATATATAAAAAAAATAAAAAAATATATATTTATATATTTGGCGGTCGGTTTGGTCCAAACCACCCAAAAAAACCTCCAGACCGCAGACCGGACCGGACCGCCCGGTTTGGCAATTTTCCAGACCAGACCGGACCGCCAGACCTCTCAAACCGTCAAAAACGGTCCGGTTTGACTTGGTTCGACCGGTTTGAGCGGTCCAACGGTTTTTTTGATGTATAACACATAAATTTAATTATTTATCAGTAAAGTTCTACAAACTTTATAAAACCAATAATTTTCATGTATTCAACAACGCAAAATAATACTTAAACCGAGTATCTAACACATAAGGCATTTTATAAGATATGATAATCTAAGCAATGCTTTAGCCCTAATAGTTAGGCCCAAAACTGATACGGGTGTCATCCTTGTGGCCACGGGATGAATGCCCGCAGGCCAAAGGCCTGTTTTCCGAAGATTAGTCTGGGCCCAAAGTGGTCTGGGATACTCCTTCCCAAAAAAAAAACTGATAGTGTGTTTCACTTCTATAGGAAGGACCTAGAACCGGGCATTTGAGCAACCGTGCGGCAACTCTTGGAATCTTTGCTGAATATTGTGAGTATTCACATCCCCTTTTTACTATTTTGTTACAATTTGGGGGAAAAGCATGATATTGAATTGAAATCTAGTTGATTTATGCTATGAAATTGTTGAACCTTGAATTTAATTTTTTGTGCACTATGGTATCTATAATTTATGATATGCTTGAGTTTTAAATGAAAAAGTCCCCACTAGTTAGACACTACCTATTAACTCTTTATGAGTCGATGGTATTTGTGGGTAGTGCTATTTGGGTTGACAACCCCACTTTTAGCTGACGAGCTAGAAGTGCATTTTACCAATAACAATAATGGTCTTACACATGTGGAACTATTTCACCGCTGAGGTAGGACGTAAAAAAGAAGGGGCGTTGGTCTGTCGGAAGGTTTGGTAGTGGATCAATGTCATAGCATCATAGTATACTTTATACCTCGTGCAAATACTCGAACAAGCAATTACTTAAACTTCGTGTGAACAAACGTTTCACAATAACGATTTCTGCATACAAATTTACTTTTTGTGCATACGAAAACCTGTGAACTCACCAACTCATTGTAGTTGACCTTTATCTTTTTATCATGCTTTTCAGGTACTATTAAGTAAGTGAAGGCATGTAGGGTGCATATTGGGTGACGACATCAACATCAAGAACTTTAAATTTCTTTTGTTAATTTTTGTATCTGTCGTTTATTTGGGAACAATTTAGTTATGGCTTTGTATTGCAGTATCTTGTACTACTTTAATAAAAGTTGTGGTTGGTATTGTCTATTACTTCATGCTATGAAACCTTGTGCTGTCATATCTCGTGTTTCCGCTTTAACGAGGTGTGACAAAAGTGTTGTAAAAGTACGATGAAAGATGTGATTTCAGATGGTGACTTTGAAGATATATTTTTGGTTTGGTTGAGTTTATCACATATTTACTTAAAAATGAGTAAAAGAAGCGTGGGTGCAAGACTTGTGGTGAGACATTACCCAAATTCCAGCAGACCTAATGTTGCAGAAATGTTGCAGGAAATGCTACAAGGATGCTGCAGCATGATGTTGGCAATAATTAGTTCTATTATCTATTTTGAGAATATTCCTCTCGGACTTTTTTACCATCCCATTGTTCTAGTAATTATAGACCCTCACATCTCTGTGTAGTGTCCAAACCAAAGAAATAATGGGAAATGGAGTTCTCAAAATATATGGCAAAACAAACTGTCTTTGTTAAAAATTACTCTCTCAAAATAATCCCCATATCACTCAAGTTGGTGTTTTCCAAGTAGCTTATCTCTAAGTCTACTCTATTTTAACCTTTTAAAAAGATGATCACTTGCCAAGAATGAATCTGTTAGATATAAAGTTTGACTCAATTTGTAATTGTCAAGTTTGACTTTTGTGTTGCAAGTATTGTATGAGGTCAAGGCTTGTTTGACCCATATAAATACATTTTGTCTTTGTTCATTTCTTGTAAGTAAGTAAGCTTTCAAGTCTTGTAATGTCTTTTGTGAGATATATGACTAAGAGACTTGTGACTACTTTCTCACATTGTAATCACTAATTCACAACATTTTGATGTCAATTTCTAAAATTTGTAAGTTTTTTTGAGTTTTAGAGTTCACGCACTGTAATCTGTTCAATTATTGAAGATCATGGTGTTCTTGGTGAAATTAATTGCTAAGGATTTATTCTCGATGCTATTGTCATCAAATTCACAAATTCTCAGAGGCTAATTCAAAGGATTGGATTGAAATCAGTGGAAAATAGTGATTTTTAAAGTCGACAAGTTTAAGTTCTGAAGAACTCACAAGAATATGAAGAACTCACATGAAACTGAAGAACTCGCATCTTAATGAAAGTGTGAAGAATATTAAGTCAAGAATTTGCATCGCACTACATGCGAAAAGATGGAATTCGCATGACATTGTGTGCGAGAAGCTGAAATTCGCATCTCCTTATATGCGAAAAGTTGAAGGATTCGCAAAAAGAAGCATAAAAATTTTCTAAGTCTAGAATCCACATCGATACGAAAAGTTGAAAGTAGAAAAATTGACTAAGGGAGAAATTAGCATCACATTGGTGTTGTGTGAAAAGTTCAAAGTTTGAAGTTGAAAATTTTGGCTAAGTCCAGAATTCGCATCTCACCGTGCAAAAAGTAGGATTTCACATCCTACCACGCGCGACAAATTAGAATTCGCATCTAACTTCGTGCGAAAAGCAAAGAATTCTCATATCCTTTTGTGCGAATTTCTTGTGTGCGAATTGTTATTCACTGTTGTGTGCGAATTCTATACTTTGAATATTTTTGGATATTCTTCTGATTTTATTTCAGAGTTGCTTTTTCTGATTATCTGACTAACGATCATTTCAATCATTATTTCAGATAGACTTTCAATATGCCTTACATAGATGAAAAGGGAAACACTGTTCTTACAAACAGAGATTGTGTTGTGGCATACATGCCTGAGATACCTAAAATTGAAGCTGAAAACAAGAAGCTTAAACTTCAGAATGCAAAACTGAAAGTTGAGAATGCTGATATGAATGTCGAACTGAAGAAAGCTGAAAAGCAGATATCCACATACCAAGCAAAAGGGAGCTGAGTGGATTAAGAAGGTTGAAGAGAGAAACAAGAATGAAAAGGCTGAACTAGAGAAAACTTTCAATCTAAGATTATCTGATCTTTCAAAGAAAGCTGAAAAAGACAAGAAAGATTTAGAAATCAGATGTGTAAAAGTTTCAAAACAAGTTTCTGAATTTGAAAAAAAAATTATCACTGAAAGAGATATTTTTGAAAAAGAAAAGAAAATTACTGAAAAGAAAATTTGTTGTTCTTTTCAAAGAGATTTCAGGAAAAAAATCAGAGCTTGGAAAAGGATTTTGAATCAGAGAGAAAAGTTTTTGAAACTAAGATTTCAAACTTAACCAACAAGTTAGTTGCTTTATCTTCAGATATTCTGAAAGGACAAAAGAGTAAATATGATCTGCAAAGAAAGTATGATAAGCTTTATAATGAAAAATCAAAATTAACTGATAAGATCAAACAGCTGGAAATAACAAATGCTAGTTTGTCTGATAAAATAACAATTGACTTATCTTCTTATGATGATGATTCAACTAAATTAGTTTGTTCTTTTCAATCTATTTCTAGTCTATTTTAGAAAATGGTTTTCAAGAAAAAGAATGTTAAATCAAAAGTCTTGAAACCAGATCAGATTAAATCTCCAAGTTCATTTTATGTAAAATCTATTGATAAACAAGTTGCTTATATTTCAAAATCTGGAAAGAAAGCATCTGAGAAAGATAAGATGATCTGGGTTGTTAAGGGATCTCTAGAAGCAGACAAGTATTAGAAATCAAGTGCACAAGGTTTAAAGGTAAACAAGAACAGAGCATCTAAAGGTAAATCTTTTACTAAGCCTGATTACATCAAGTCTATAAATCACTTAATCAGGTTAGCTAAAAGAAAATTGTTTTTACCATATAACAATGTAATGATCAAGATGACATTTAATTTCCAATTGAAACACTTTTATTAATCACAGATTTGATTTACAACATTCACTCACAACTCTTTCTCTCTCTAACTCTGGAACACACACAATGCTATCTCTGATATCTATTCTAGCTACAAGATTACACGCACCACAAACTATTTATACATAAGCTTAAAACATGCAAGATACTGTTCACTCATGCTACTAAAACGCGCAAACAACATAAAACAGAAAATTACAAAGTTTGACTTTGACTTTATTGCACAAGACTTTGACTTTGATGCTGAGAATTGACTTTAGCTTTGACCTTCAGTCTTCAATCTTCTATGATCTTGTATCCAACAGATTTATGCTCTAACAATCTCCCCCTTTGGATTTAAGATCATCTCTAAAAGATTTAGCAATTCAATCTTCTCTCTTTGAGTACATAAATTACAATCTCCCTCTTTGTCAAATTCTGTTAACTCAGATTGTCTTCAACACAAATGTATTCTTTCCTAAAAACTGTCTTCATCAAATAGTAACAATCTTTCCCAAAAATGATAGAAACCTCTTTCAAACACTTTGAAAGAAATCATCTTCAGATTCAGCTCAGATTGCATCAGCAAAATTATCTTCAAAGAAAGTTTCTGTAAAATTCAGCATGTCTTCAGAAATCTTTTGAATTTGCTTTTCTCTTTTAGTCTTGCGGTCTTTGAAAAACAAACATTCTTCAAATCAATCTTTATTCTCCAACTTTTCTTTGTTAACACCAAAATTTGTTTCAAATTGTTCTTCAGTCAACATTTCTTTGAACTTTGTCATCTCCCCCTTTTTGATAATTGCAGCATGAAATCATCAAAACTTTGCCCAAGAAATGTCTTTATCTGACCACTGATCTTTTAACAACGAGTCTCTGATTATATGCCGATCCAACGAATATATTCATCCGAATCTTTTCAAATTCAGACAAAATAAGAGTGTAACACCTGAATCAACAAATGATTCAGTTAAGATTCCTGTCAGTAACACTAAGTCACTGTGTGTAACGAATACACATTGGAAAGAAGCTTTTTAATGTTCACTCCACCAGGGCTTCCATTCAATCATCGAAACACCACAAAGGCAATTTCTATGAACGTTATGACAAGAAAAACAAATTTCCTTGTGTGTTTGTGCAGGTGTTCAAAAGAATTAAGCACATGATGATTGCTTTTTATAAGGCTCAACAGTGTGTAAACCACTGAGACAACAACAGTTAAACAAAAACTCAATTGTGCATGATCGAAGTGCGAAGGTGGGGCAGACTTCCTTCTTTTTCAATATCCAGATTTTCCAAATGAAAATCAGATAGATTATGTGTTGTGTCCCTTTGAAATATGAAACACTTTCTTTTTTAGAAGAAAATGAGTAGTTGGTGGGGTGTTTTTTATCAAGAGTTGGCATGGGCTAGTTGCCTGTTTCAATAATGTTCACGAAGAATTGTGAAACACTAGTAATGTGGCTGCCCGACCCAGAAAGTAGTTGGTGCAGAGTTTGATATTCTTTTACTCTGATCTCACACCCTCTTTCTTTTTAAATCATTGAGCTCGCTTCTAACCAAACTCTCTTTTCATTTTACCTCAACACACAACCCACACTCATATCTATTTGACTTCTCACACAATCGATTACTCAAGGATTAACTTCTTGGGTAGGAAACACTGGTTATCGTGAATCCATAGAAGTTTCATTAAAGCTCACACAAAGAACCCATGTATTTTCCTAGAAGGAACATGGTGCTCAAAATTGGTTTAACTTAATCAATTAAAGCACAAAATACAACTGTCAGATATATATATACTCATAGATGTAATCATGAAGATTTGAGCATTTTAAACATTGAAGACTTTTGAAACAAGATAATTGAATAAATGAAATGAAGACAAGAAACTTGTTTGAAAATCTGACATTGTATTATAAAGATCAATATCGAAATGATTTATCGATTAAAGCTTAGGTCATCAAAAAAAATTGATATTGTCTATACGAAACAAGAATATAGACATTCTTGAAAGAACGTTTAGAAATGAAATCACACTCAAGCTTTGAATAACAAACGGGGTGTCTTACCATCGAAAAATTGGTTACAATTTAGAGACATGGTAAGAACAAAGTCAACAAAAAATAAACTGGTGTGTGTGAATACTTGACAGTATATAGACAAGATAATACACAAGTATTAATCTTTGGAAACACACGGTTAATAAACATTTCAGCTCGTCTAATAGTGAAAACATTTAAAAATCACACTTCCTAATCATGAAAACTATGTAATAATCAGGAAGTGGTTTGAACGATGAAAAACATGTTTTCTATGATTGAAAGTCGTTCTTCTTTCAACCATATATGAGATTAAGATAAGAAATAAACCTTTTCGCTCAGTCTTAAATCTCATCAAATCAAGCTTAAAGTCATAAAGATATGATCATGTAAGCTTCTTCTCAATCTGCATCAGTCACAAAGTCCATCAAAGTACAAAATTTATTCACAACATTTATTGAAATGTAAATGACATAAAGCAGTAAAACATTGAATGTACGAGTTCTGATCTGAAATAATCAGAAATCATAATTCTTACTCCTTTTCTTTACTCGTACTCCCCCTGTATTTATGCATTAGAAAAATATGTCAGTTAAACATATGAAAAAATATATTAACTCCCCCTCAAATGAATGTTGATCATCTCATCATCTTCTCTCACTCCCCCTGAAAACATGAACACACGATAAAGTGCAGATATCTTTTCAGAATAAAAATAAAGAAATGAAGAAAAATAACAATAAGAAAAACTTTAATAGGTAATCACTGATTATGTCTTAAGATTTAACATACCAAGTTTCGAGATAAGAAAATTAAATCTCTTTTCGTCGAGAGGCTTGGTAAACAAATCAGCAAGTTGATAATCAGTGTTTACAAAATAAAGTTCTATTGTACCTTTTTCAACATTGTCTTTTATAAAATGATATCTCACATCGATATGTTTTGTCTTTGTATGTTGCACAGGATTTGCAGATATGGCAATGGCACTCTTCAAGTCACAATAAATCGGAATTTTGTCAAATTTGAAGCCATAGTCTCGAAGTTGTGTCCTCATCCACAATACTTGAGAGCAGCAACTGGCAGCAGCTACATACTCTGCTTCAGCAGTGGACGTGGAAACACAAAGTTGTTTCTTTGACGCCCAGCTTACAAGCTTGTCTCCAAGAAATTGAATGTGACCCGACGTGCTCTTCCTGTCTAACATACAGCCAGCATGACCTGCATCTGAATAAGCAGTCAGTTCAAAACCAATATCTTTAGGATACCACAGACCAAGATCTGCAAGTCCCCTTCAGATATCTAAAAATCCGTTTGACCGCGGACAAATGGGATTCTTTGGGGTTAGCCTGATATCTTGCGCATAAACATGTAGAAAACATAATATCTGACCTACTAGACGTCAAATACATTAAAGAACCTATCATACCTCCATAGGTCCTAACATCAACAGGTTTTCCCGAAGGATCCATGCCGATCTTAGTTCCAGGTGCCATCGGGGTTCCAATTGATTTACAAGTTTCCATTTTGAATTTCCGAAGAATATCAAAAATGTACTTAGCTTGGTTTATAAAAATCCCCATTGAAAATTGATTAACTTGTAATCCGAGAAAGGAATTCATCTCTCCCATCATACTCATTTGAAATCTTGACACCATTAGATTAGAAAAGTTCTTACAGTATTTAGGATTTGTAGAGCCAAATATTATATCATCCACATATATTTGAAAAAGAATGATATCGACTTTTTCTTTCTTAATGAATAAAGTGGTATCGATTTTACCTTTAGTGAAGCCCGACTTAACCAAAGACTTTGATAAAACATCGTACCAGGCTCGAGGCGCTTGTTTTAACCCATAAAGTGCTTTATCCAGAATATATACGTGATCTGGTTTATCTAGATTCACAAAGCCTTCTGGTTGTGTAACATAGACTTCCTCCTTAAGTATGCCATTTAGAAAGGCAGTCTTTACGTCCATTTGGTAGACTGTGAAGTTTTTATGTGTAGTGTACGCTAGAAACATGCAGATTGCTTCTATACGTCTACTGGAGCATAAGTGTCGTCGTAATCTATGCCTTCATCTTGCCGGTAGCCTTTCGCATCAAGTGTTGCTTTGTTTCAAATTACAATACCATCTTCATCCTTTTTATTCTTGAATACCCATTTAGTGCCGATGAGAGATTTTCCTTCCGGTTTTGGCACAAGTCTCCAGACCTTTAGGGCTTCAAACTGATTTAACTCTTCTTGCATAGCAGACACCCAATCTGAGTCAGCTAGAGCTTCTGATACTCGAGTTGGCTCTATCTTACTCAGGAATGATTCATGTAGACATTGATTTAAAGTTGATGACCTAGTTTGCACCGGTTTTGTTGGATCTCCAATGATTTGGTGAATAGGGTGCTCTTTGGTCCAACGATGTTCATAAGGGAGTGGATTAGATGTTGATTGATCATGCTTATCATCTAGGAATCTACTTTCAAGTTCATCAGGTTGTACAGTATGAGGGAGTAAATCAGATGAATTAACTTGTACAGAAGCTTCAGTTGGTACAGCTTGTTCAGACTGTTGATTTGTCTCTATTATACACCCAACTGATTCAACAACTTCAGTTTCTTCATTATTGTTCACATCTTCAATTATCGGAGCAGATATTTAAACTGGAATTTCTTGCTGAAGCGGGGAGTTGGATTCAGTAGATAACTCTGAAGCGGTTGGATTACTATTCGTTGAATCGTTCATCCTGTCAACCACAACAAATTTAGTTACTTTAGATCCAAGAAATTCATCATAAAACAATTCAAATAATAAATTTAAATCAGATAAATGAGCATTGGAAGTAGATGCTTCATCTGATTTCTTCTTTGTAGGTACAGATTCTGGACTGATCTGCCCAGAAGCTAGCACTCCGGTAACTACGAGTTCTGAACCGCTTTGTACAGAAGCCATATCCTCGTCGAATGTGACATTAACGCTATCAACTACTGTCTTTGACTTCTTTAAATACACCCGATATGCAGCCGATGATTGAGAATAACCAATAAAGATTCCTTCATCTGCCTTAGCACTGAACTTGTTCAGACTCTCTCTGTCTTTAAGCACAAAACACTTACAACCAAAGATATAAAAGTATTTGATTGTTGGTGTCCGGTTTTTGATCAAAGCATAAGAAGTTTTTCCAAAACGGCGATGTATGATGGAACGTTTCTGAGTATAGCACGTAGTCGAAACAACTTCTGCCCACAGAAACTGTTGGGAACTGAAGAATTCATCAAGTATGGTTAATGCTGCTAGTTCAAAGTCACTACTGCTAGAAGACTTAAAGGTTAATACTGCTGAGTGTTACTACTGCTAGTATTATTAATACTGCTAGTCAAAGTTAGTGCTGCTTGAACAAAGTTAGTACTGCTTAGCTAGTTAGTACTGCTAGTGGTTAGTACTGCTTAGTAGTTAATGCTGCTAGAAGGAAGTTAATGCTGCTGAAGATTAATACTGCTTATATGATGAAGATTCGTATGAAAGGATATACATGGAAGCTTAGAGATATACATAGAAGATATACTGAAGATATTTTATTTATTGTAATTATCTTTGTATTCAGTATATATATTGTATAGTTTAGAATAATAATTTAACTTTTAGTTTTTCATTCTTTTAGAGAGAAAATCAACCTCAAGGCATAGATCCTAATTCTAGAGAAGTAGAATTCGTATTGGTGAGCCTGTTCATCAATATTGAGGTTGAGTGAGTAATCTTGTAACTTCAAAGCATTCAATACAAGTTTACAGTTTGTTAATTATATTCTGTTTTGATTTCCTGTTTGATTAAATATCAAAGTGTTATTCCGCAAACTTCTTTGATATTGTTTCTGATAATTAATTCTTGTTGAGAATTCGATCCTGACAAGTGGTATTAGAGCCTAACTCTCTCAGAAACAGTTATTCATCATGGAAAATCTTACAGAATCAAGCAGTACTTTGGTTTCTAAGGTTCCAATGCTCAAACCAAGTGAGTTTGACATGTGGAAGATCAGAATCAGACAATATATTCTTCTCACTGACTACTCAATGTGGGATATCATTGAGAATGGTCCTTCTGAAGCTGGAAGGATAGGACCAGATGGGAAAAGACCTCTACCAAAGACAGATGGTGAGAGGAAGATCAGACAGACAGAGATGAAGGCTTTGAGCACTCTGCTCTTGGCCATTCCCAATGAATATCAGCATCAATTTTGCAACTGCACTGATGCTCAGATTCTCTAGAATGCTCTAGAGAAAAGATTTGCTGGAACTAAGAGCATCAAAAGAAATCAGAGAGATGTTCTAAAGCAACAGTATGAGAACTTCACTTCCACAAAGAATGAGTCTATGACTCAAACTTTTGACAGGTTCAATAAACTCATAGGTGAACTGGCTACTGTAGGGGTGAAGATGGAACAAGATGATATCAACAGAAAGTTCCTCAGATCTCTTGGGGATGAATGGACTATGTACACTGTCTCATATAGACAGAGTGACAATCTGGAAGAGAAAGAACTTGATGATCTATACAATGATCTAAGAGTTTTTGAAACTGAGGTAGAAACCAAGAAGAATCCCTCTGGTTATATTCACAATGTTGCACTTCTTTCAGCATCCACTGATACTACTGCCAACCCTGAAGCAATTAGTACTGCCAGTGGAGTAAGTTCAGAAAAAGGCACTGAAACTATCTTTGAAGCCTTTTTGTCCAGTCATAGCAGCAATTCTCTGATTAATGATGATCTTGATCAAATTCACCCTGATGATCTGGAGGAGATGGATATTAAATGGCAGATGGCCATGTTATCCATGAGGGTGAAAAAGTTCATTAAAAGAACTGGAAGAAATAACTTCTCTCAAAGAAGAGAAGATGGAGCTGGTTTTGACAAAACCAAGGTGGAATGTTATAAGTGTCACAAGAAAGGACACTTTGCTAGAGAATGCAGGAGTGTTGTTCCAAACAATAACCACCAACAAGCTCAGAATGGAGGATACAATCAGAACAAGAATCCTGCTCAAGCCCTTGTTTCTCAACAAGGAATGGGATTTGACTGGAGTGATCAAGCTGAGGAAGCCATTCAGAACCAAGCTCTTATGGCAGAAGTGTCTGATCTCCCTACTGAGGTAAGTTCTAATCTTTGTACTAAATCTTGCATTGACACTGTTACAAGATACAGGGATCACAATCAAAGTATGTGTGATGATCTCAAAAGATTAGAAAAAGACAGAAGAGATTATGTGTTAATAGTAGAGAGATTTGAAGAGCAAATCAAAGGCTTTCAAGCTAATGAACTTCAACACTCTTATGACACAAACTATTGGAAGTGGGAAAAGAATGAATTAGAAACCAAACTGTCTAAGTCCTTAGAAGAGAATGATAGACTGAAAGAGGAACTGTCAAAAGTTAAGCTTGACATAGACAAGTTTTCCTATGCTTCAAAAGCAATGGACTCTCTTCTAAAGGCTCAGATACATGATAAGATGAAGCCTGGTATTGGATACAACAATACACCCCCTCCTTACAATAATAACTATATTTCTCCTACATCAGACTTGTTAGAAACTAAGGAGAAAAAGGACTTGTCTGAAGAAGCATTTAAGATAGATCCTTTGGATGAGGTAGTAGTTAAGGATTTGATTGAGAAAGGAGCAAGTGAGAACAGGGATAATAATGTGAGTAAAAAGATACCATTAGAAAACAATATTATCACCAATGAGGGATGTGGGAAAATCTGGGTCAAGTCCAAGGAGATAGAGAAGACTAAAGGAAATGATAACAAGGTCCATTACAAACAAACCACAGTTGTGAATCCTGGATCTTGTAAACAGTGTGATTGCAATAAAGCCAAGAGCCTAAATTCTGGTTTAAAAAGAGGAAATCAAAGAAACTGGAATAATCAATGGGCTCAGAAACAAGGAGTTGATCTGAATAAAATCAATAGACCAAAACCTTGTTTTATATGTGGCAAGTTGAATCATTTGGCTAAGTATTGTTACTTTAACCCTATTAACCAACAGATGAACTTTCAAAGATTTGTGAAAAAATCTGTTGGTTATAGGAAGGCTGGAAAGAAAAATGTGATAAAGAAATCTATTGAAAGTAAAGGCACTTTAAAGAAAAAGATTTTAAAAGAAAGTGTCAAAATGTGGGTACCTAGAAGTACTAACAGTGTTAGTACTGCTAACAATATTAGTACTGCTAACACAGTTACTACTGCTAACAGTGTTAGTACTGCTGAAAATATTAATGCTGCTAATACTGTTAATACCTCTTCAAAGGTTAATACTGCCAACACAGTTACTGCTGCTAACACAGTTACTACTTCTAACAAGGTTAGTACTGCTAAGCATGCAAGTGCTGCCAAGGCAGTTAGTACTTCTAAAACCAGTACTGATTTTAGCAAAAACATTTCCAAGCCTATTATTGTAACAAAGTACTCCAAGAATGAGGAATTAAAGTTCAAAAATATTGTCAAGAAAGAATGCAAGTATTTTGATGAGAAAGGGGTACCCAAGACCACTTTGGCTTGGGTTCCTAATTCATACTAATTGATTTATCAAATGTGCAGGGCAACCAACAGCTCAAGGGAAAGAGCATTTGGCATGTTGATAGTGGTTGCTCTAGGCACATGATAGGCAACATGTCATGCCTTCAGGATTTCAAGCATATCAATGGAGGACATGTTGCATTTGGAGACAATCTTACTGATGGTAAGATAAGTGGAAAAGGTAATGTCACCAAAGGTAAGATGACATTTGAGGATGTCTACTATGTTGATCAATTAAAGTACAACCTGTTAAGTGTATCACAGGTTTGTGACAAACAACATAGTATATTATTTACTAATACTGAGTGTATGATTCTTGCTCCAGGGTTCAAGGTAGTTGATGAAAGCATGATACTACTTAGAACTCCAAGAAAGGACAATGTTTACTGTCTTGATCTGGACAATGTTGATAGTGATTCATCTATAAATTGTCTTGTTTCAAAAGCTTCTGTAGATGAATCCTCCCTTTGGCACAGAAGGATGTGTCACATGAATTTCAAGACTATGAACAATCTTGTTAAAAATAACCTTGTAAGAGGTTTACCTTCAAAAGTCTTTTCATGTGATGATCATTGTGTTGCTTGTCTTAAAGGCAAACAACACAAAACTTCTCATAAGACCAAAGAGTTAAATTCTGTTTCTTCTTGTCTCCAGTTACTGCATATGGATCTGTTTGGTCCTACAAATGTTATGAGTATAGGCAAGAAATCTTACTGCTTGGTTATTGTTGATGATTACTCCAGATTTACTTGGGTATATTTTCTAAGGACTAAGGATGAAACAAGTGGTCTTATCAAATCCTTTATTCTAAGAATTGAAAACCAAACTAATCAAAGAGTAAAAGTCATTAGATCAGATAATGGAACTGAGTTTAAAAATCATGATCTAAACACCTTTTGTGAAGAAAAAGGTATTGAGAGGCAATATAGTGCTCCTAGGACTCCTCAACAGAATGGTGTTGCTGAAAGGAGAAATAGAACACTAATAGAGGCTGCTAGATCTCTGTTGGCTGATTCAAAATTGCCAATTACCTTCTGGGCTGAAGCAGTTAATACTGCTTGTTATGTCCAAAACAGAGTTCTAGTGGTCAAGCAAAAGAACAAGACCCCATATGAGCTTTTAAATAAAAGAAAACCTTTTATTGGTTTCTTCAAACCTTTTGGGTGTCCTTGTACAATTCTAAATACCAAATCTCACTTAGGTAAGTTTGATAGCAAAGCAGATGATGGATTTCTTGTTGGATATTCATCTCAGAGTAAGGCCTACAGAGTTTTTAACTCTTCTTCTAGAATAATTGAAGAAAGTGACAATGTCAAATGCAATGAGAACACACCAAATCCTGTTGGGTCTGGACCTCAGTGGCTATTTGACATTGATTCACTAACTAACTCTTTTGGTTTCAGTAATGAGTATACAGGAACAGGAAGTGGAGGATCAGGGATCACACAAGTTCAAGAAAGTATATCTAAATCTGTGATTTTTCCCATACCCACAGTAAATTCTGTTGAAGACTGTGAAAAGGAATCATTTACTGGACCAAGTCAGAGTGAAGAAGACACTAGAGATGAGGAGACTCAAGAAAATAATGAAGTGGCATCTGAAAACACTTCAGTTGAGTTGCATGAATCTAATCTTGAGGCTGGACTGAATGAAGAACCTAGTCATAACACCAGAGTTCAAAAGAATCATCCTCCACAGTTGATAATAGGAGATATCTCTTCTCCTATGATGACTAGACATCAAAGCAGGCTTCAGGAAATGCAAGATCAACAGCATACAGTGCTTTCTTGTTTTCTATCACAGCTTGAGCCTAAAAAGGCACATGATGCTATGAAAGAATCCAGCTGGATAGAAGCAATGCAAGAGGAACTGTTACAGTTCAAGCTACAAGATGTGTGGGATCTAGTAGACCTTCCTAAAGGTCACAGAGCGATTGGCACAAAGTGGATTTTCAGAAACAAGAGAGATGAAAGAGGTATTGTCATAAGGAACAAAGCAAGGCTGGTGGCTCAAGGCTATACTCAAGAAGAGGGTATATATTATGAAGAAGTTTTTGCACCTGTGGCTAGGATAGAAGCAATCAGACTATTCCTAGCCTATGCTTCTTACATGAACTTCAAAGTCTATCAAATGGATGTAAAAAGTGCTTTTCTCTATGGATCAATTGAAGAAGAAGTATATTTCTGTCAACCACCAGGGTTTGAAAACCCAAGCTATCCAGACAGGGTATACAAATTAAAGAAAGCACTGTATGGACTACATCAAGCCCCAAGAGCATGGTATGACACACTGTCATCCTATCTCTTGGAAAATGACTTTGAAAGATGAGTCATTGATAAGACTCTATTTACCAAAAGAAAGAAGAAGGATATCTTGCTGGTCCAAATCTATGTTGATGACATTATCTTTGGATCTACAAGAAACAACATGTGCAAGGAGTTTGAGGATTTAATGCATCAAAGGTTCAAAATGAGTTCCATGGGGGAACTTACTTTCTTCCTTGGACTCCAAGTTCAACAGAAGTCAGATGGCATTTTCATCTGTCAATCCAAGTATGTGCAGGATATTCTAACCAAGTTTGGTTTCTCAGAATCAAAACCTGCCAGCACACCTATGGAAACACACAAGCAGCTCACAGCAGATCTTGAGGGGGAGGATATGGATGTGCATCATTATAGATCCATGATTGGCTCTCTCATGTATCTCACAGCATCAAGGCCAGATATAATGTTTCCAGTCTGTGTATGTGCAAGATTTCAAGTTAGGCCAAAGCAATCTCACTTTCAAGCTGTTAAGAGGATATTCAGATATCTCAAAGGGCAACCCAGATTGGGACTTTGGTATCCTCATAACTCACCTTTTGACCTAATAGCATACTCAGACAGTGATCTAGGTGGGGCAAACTTGGACAGAAAATCCACTTCTGGAGGATGTCAGTTTTTGGGTGCTAGACTAGTCTCATGGCAGTGCAAGAAACAAACCACAGTATCCACATCTACAACAGAGGCAGAGTACATAGCAGCTGCAAGTTGCTGTTCTCAATTCTTATGGATTCAGAATCAAATGTTGGATTATGGGGTAACCTTTCTACACACTCCAATCTTTATTGACAACAGCAGTGCTATTAGCATTGTGAATAATCCAGTCAAGCACTAAAAAACAAAGCACATTGAAATCAGGTATCACTTTATAAGAGATTGTAATGAAAAGAAACTTATTCAAGTTGTCAAAGTTCACACTGATAATCAGTTTGCTGATCTATTCACTAAAGCTTTTGATGTGGGTAGATTCACTTTCTTGGTAACAAGTGTGGGAATGATAAACTCTGAATAATCCCCTTCTCAAAAAGTGGTTTTATATCTGTATAGTATTCCTGGAGTTACTAATCTTCTGTTTCAGGATATGCATAGCAGTAATCAGTGTTTAGCAAGTTTAAAAGGAGTAAGTTAGTTAATACTGCTAGTAGTTAATACTGCTTTCAGTTAATACTGCTAGTGGTTAATACTGTGTTCAGTTAATACTGCTAGTGGTTAATACTGCTTTCAGTTAATACTGCTAGTGGTTAATACTGCTTTCAGTTAATACTGCTAGTGGTTAATACTGCTTTCAGTTAATACTGCTAGTGGTTAATACTGCTTTCCGTTAATACTGCTAGTGGTTAATACTGCTTTCAGTTAATACTGCTAGTGGTTAATACTGCTTTCAGTTAATACTGCTAGTAGTAAATACTGCCTTCAGTTAATACTGCTAGTAGTTAATACTGCTAGTAGTTAATACTGGTAGTTAGTTAATACTGCTAGCAGTTAATACTGCTAGCAGTTAATACTGCTAGCAGTTAATACTGCTAGCAGTTAATACTGCTAGCAGTTAATACTGCTAGTAGTTAATACTGCTCTAGGTTAATACTGCTTATATTCCGAATACTATAAATACTTTTTGCCCGCCTAAAAGTTCATAACGACTCTTTGCATACTGTTCTCTTGTGCTCAAAACCTTTTCTCTCTCAAGTTCGAAGTTTTCAGGCAAGCTTTTCACTAAGATCAATGGCATCCATGACTTTCATCGACGAGCACAACGAGATTGCGATGCTACAAAAGCCAAAGCAAGCTGCAGGATTTCATCAGATTGTGGATTTCCTCAAGACAAGCCACATTGCTCATGCTCTTATTGTATCCCCTACAATCTATATTGAGCATCAAAGGCAGTTCTAGGCTAATGCAACCATTGTTGGTGAGAATGGTGTGCAGATGATCAAGACAAGAATCTGTGATCAATCACTCACGGTTACTGAAGAGGTTATTCGTATCAGTCTACGTCTAGACGATGCCTCTGGTATAACCTCTATCCCAAATGATGAACTATTTTCAAACCTTACAAGAATGGGGTATGGAGGCCCATTGGGAGTTTTCAAATTTTCTAAAGCAAAATTCTCACCCCAATGGCGTTTCTTTGTCCATACTCTTATGCATTGTATCTCCAAAAAGACTACTGGATGGAGTGAGTTCAGCAGCACTATTGCTTATGCTTTGGTGTGCCTGGCCACTGCCAGAAAGTATAATTTTTCTAAAATGATTTTCAGTGATTTTGTCTCAAACATGGGAAACAAAAAGAGCTTCTTTATGTATCCCAGGTTTGTTCAAGAAGTTATTACTCATGAATTGACGGATATACCTCAACCTGTTGAGGTATATGTACCTAAACCCCCCAAAGGCAAGGTTTTCTCAAATATGAGAAGATCTGCTGGGGACTCTGAAGGAGTTGACACCCCATTGTTCTCTACAATGATGGTGGTGTCCCAAACCAATGAAGGTATGGCAGCAGGGTCAAGGCCCTCATTAGACCAACCCACTGCTAGCCAAGCCCAACCTTCCCTCTCAAAATCAATTCCCCAGTCCCTTCTTGAAAAACCAACCTCTCCCATCACCCAAACTTACAAGAGAAAACAGGTAAAGAAGGCTCCTTCCCTTCTTGTACCATTACCCACTAAGCCTATAAGCCCTCTAAGGGAGAATTCTCCCCTAGAGAATATCCAAAGGGAAACCACAAGGGTGTCTCCCAACCCAAAGGAGGTGCTCTCTGAGGAGGAGGTAGAGCATATGGATGATGAGGCTGCCACTACTCCTGCTAGTACAGAGGAGGAAAGTGGTAACATCAATAAGACCTCCCCCATGGAAACTTTGAATGAGCAATCATTTGAAGGTCCCTGGTGCCAAGAAACCACAGGGGTGGATAGTGCTTCTGCAAGGCAGAAGACTTCCACTAATAAAAGATCCAATGATCCTTCAAAGGAGGGTAACACTTCTGGAGAGGGTGAGGACAGATATATGTACGATGAATTGATGGAAACAATGGGGAACATCAATCAAGATGTTCTCAAACAAGGCAAAGAAATTGAAGAAATGAAGCTAGTAATTCTGTCACGACAAGAACAGATTGCTAAGCTGAAGAGGATGGTGGTTAGTCTGGTACAAAGGAATAAGAGAAAGCAATTCCAATTAAGGAGAAGGACCACTGAGGATGATGCTCCCAAAAAGGGGGAGATCAACATGGAAGAAGCCACAAGAAAGGGGGAGCTTGATGGAGAGAAAGTTGATGTTGAGGGGGAGCAGCAAGCAGAAACAGTTACTACTGCTGACATTAATAAAGCAGCAGAAACTGTGAAAGAAGTGTTAACAGATCTTGAGATTGCAGAAACCTTACTAAAAGCCAAGAATGATACTCCCAAGGTCACTTCAAAGACCAAAGGTGTAATCATAAAAGAACAAGGTGAAGTGATCAAGAAAGATAACAGTAAGAAGGCAATGAGCAAAGACAAAGGAAAAGCAAAGATGGTAGAATTTGATCAACCAATCAAAAAGCAAAGGTTGGTTGAATCAGATGAAGCCCTAGCTAAAAAGATGCAGGAGGATATTGAAAAAGAAGAAAGAGTTCAGATGGAAAAGGACAGGGAAATGGCAAAAGCTCTAGCTGCTGAACTGAATGAAGCTTATCAACAGAGTATGGCAACTGAAATTGCACAGAAGAAAGCTGCAAGTATGAAGAAATCTGTGGTGAAAACAGTTGCAAAGAAGAGAAGACCCTCAAAGACATTCCTAGGTACCCAAGAGAGAAACAAGATGATTATATTTCTCAAAGGTGCTGTAGGAGTCAAAAAGGAGATGTTCTCCAAAATGTCTTTTGAGAAGATCAAAGAGCTTTATGATTCAGAGATGTTAAAGCTTCAGGGAAGTGAAACTGCTAGGGTGGAGATGGAGAAGAGAATAAAAGAAAGTAATGACTTTGATTGTCAAAAGCCATTTCCAGATGAGCAAGAAACACCTCCTAAGAAAGAGTCCACCCTGGGAGAAAGTCTAAGGACTTTAAAGAGAACAAAAATGATGGCAAGGAGAAAGTCAATTAAAAAGCCTAGAGTATCTGAAGAAGAGGCTGATAAGGTTGTTGAAGAAGAAGGGGCACCTGAGTCATCTAAACAGACAGAGCCATCTAACACTGATGATGTAAATTTGTATATGGTAGTGATGGACAAAGTGCCTGAACCAATTTCAGCAGAACCTGTAGGAGTTAAGCCTCCTGAGGTGATTCTCTGGGATACATTGACAGTGGATGGAAAGGAATACATAAGGCTGAAAAGAAAGGATGAAAAGTATGAAGTGTTTAACACATGGGCAAAAATTGTCAGAACATGCTCTAGATCAGATATTGAAGAGATGTTTGAGATAGGAATGAAGTTGTATGCAGATATTCTAAAGGCCCCAGGGATTTCAATTACAAAACTGGTAATGGAGTATCTGTGTATGATGTTCAAACCTGAAGAAGTAGAGCATTTGATCAAGGATGTCTTCAAATCAGTAAACAGTTGGACTCTATATGAAATTAGTGGAGTATATACAGTGACTTTGGATTTAAATCACACTGAATACTTCCTAGTGGATAGAGTGTATAATCATAGCAGATTGAAGCTACATGCCATGCTGAAGAAAAAGTTAAGGTGTGTTCCAGATTCAGAAATGGCTAAATACTTGATTCAAAGAACCATCAATCAGAGTTTGGGATTGGATGCAAACACTGGGATTTAGGCCTTGATAGAGTTTTGGGAGCATCTTAAAGAAAATTTGAAGAACTTGACTTCTCTTCCTAAAAGTCAAGTTAGGGGGAGATTGTTGGGAACTGAAGAATTCATCAAGTATGGTTAATGCTGCTAGTTCAAAGTCACTACTGCTAGAAGACTTAAAGGTTAATACTGTTGAGTGTTACTACTGCTAGTATTATTAATACTGCTAGTCAAAGTTAGTGTTGCTTGAACAAAGTTAGTACTGCTTAGCTAGTTAGTACTGCTAGTGGTTAGTACTGCTTAGTAGTTAATGCTGCTAGAAGGAAGTTAATGCTGCTGAAGATTAATACTGCTTATATGATGAAGATTCGTATGAAAGGATATACATGGAAGCTTAGAGATATACATAGAAGATATACTGAAGATATTTTATTTATTGTAATTATCTTTGTATTCAGTATATATATTGTATAGTTTAGAATAATAATTTAACTTTTAGTTTTTCATTCTTTTAGAGAGAAAATCAACCTCAAGGCATAGATCCTAATTCTAGAGAAGTAGAATTCGTATTGGTGAGCCTGTTCATCAATATTGAGGTTGAGTGGGTAATCTTGTAACTTCAAAGCATTCAATACAAGTTTACAGTTTGTTAATTATATTCTGTTTTGATTTCCTGTTTGATTAAATATCAAAGTGTTATTCCGCAAACTTCTTTGATATTGTTTCTGATAATTAATTCTTGTTGAGAATTCGATCCTGACAGAAACAGAGGTAGGTCAGATTGACTAAGCATAGTACGAGCGACCTCGACTAGCGTTCGGTTTCGCCTTTCTACTACTCCGTTATGTTCTGGCGTACGAGCAATAGAGAATTGATGTGTTATCCCGACCGATTTGAGATAATCTTCAACGATTTTGTTCCTAAACTCTGTGTCGTTGTCTGTTCTTAGAAGCTTGACTGGTTTTTGCAGGTTCACTTAGGTAGTCTTCAGAAAGGTGATGAGTACTTTGGGCGTCTCATCTTTTGATCTTAGAAATTTTACCCATGTGTACCACGAATAGTCATCCACGATAACTAAAACATACTTCTTGCCGCCTATGCTTTGTGTTCGCATGGGACCACAAAGATCCATATGCAACAACTCAAGTGGAGAACTGGTACTTTGTTCAGGTTTCGGCATATGTGGAGCTCTCTTCATCTTTCCCTTTTCACATGCTGCACACAAATGTTCTTTCACATATTTGAACTCAAGAAGTCCTTTGACTATCTTTCCAGTGACCAATTTGTTTATATGACGAAAATTCAGGTGTGACAGCCTTCGATGCCAAAGCCAACTTTGCTGCATCGAGGCTTTTGTCAGTAAGAAAACCTCAGTCAGTCTAGACCTTTGAAAGATTGATTGTGTAGAGGTTGGATTTTCTAGTTCCGATCAAAAGTTCCTTTCCATTGTCAGTACGCACATAGCAACTTTTGGCTTTAAAATTCACCTCTAATCCTTTGTCGCATAACTGGCCAATGCTAAAGAGGTTGTGCCCTAAACCTTCAACATAACTCACCTTTGTTATCGTTACTTTCTCTTGAATGATGTCACCATATCCCAAAATTGGTGAAAATTGGTCATTTCCAAATCTAACTGTCGCGCAGTATTTCTTTGTATAATTAGACAATAAAGCTTTCTGCCCAGTCATACGCTTGGAACACCCGCTATCCAAGTACCACATATGATGGGTTTGCACATGAGAAATCAGGGAACAACAACTTTAGGTACCCATTTAAAAACGGGTCCTATAATGTTAGCACAAGAAGATTTTGGCACCCATTTAAATTTGGGTCCGCTTTTCTTTTGAAGAACATTTGAACCATATGAATGAGAAGAATATACATGATACGTGCCAAACCAATCATTAGAATGTTGTCGAGAAGCAAAATCATTCCGACGATTATTAGAAAACTTTCTAGCATACATAGATAATTGGAATAATTGCTTTATTGAATACTTCTTGTAAGGAGTTACAAGTTTTTGTTTCTTAGAAGCAACATTCTCAATTACATCAGAAGTACTATCAGTATTTCTATTACAAGAAAAATTAGGTAATGATTTCGCCTTCTCGTCAACCTTCTTCTTTGGTAGCCAAGTTGATTTAACTCCATTCTTTTTCTTCCTTATATCTGAAACATTTGAAAATTTAAAGTTAGAACTGTGAGAATCAAGAAAATGCTTCTTCTTTGACTTGCCAGTGGTGTTCGGTTTCTGTGAATGCCCAGATTTCTTCTTCTTACCTTTGGCAACTTTGGTTTTCACAGGAACTGATTTATTAACTTTCGTTGATGTTTCACCTTTTTTCGTATACACTTGGTAATCAAAAAGAGTTAATGACAAAGTTTGAATGATCAGGAAGTTTAGCATTAAAATCAAATTGAACAACACAGTCATCTAAATCACCATCAGAGTTTAAGAAATCAAACTCATCATCAAATAGAGCAGACATATCATCAGATTTTGAAACCTTGGATGATTTAGAAAAATCAGTATATTTGAACACAGTAGAAAAAATAGTTTGTTCAAGATCAATCAAAATTCTTTCTTCTGTTAGAGTTTTCTCAAGTTCAGAAATTTTACTTTCCAAAACAAGAGGAGGGATGTAAAGCTTACCTTCGATAGGCTTAACATCCATTTCTTTTAAAGAATAACTCTCAAAATAGTCATTTGAAAGAAATTTTGATTTATCAGAACTATAACTATTATTCAACCTCTCATATCGAAATGGAAGTTAAACTTTAGTTGTGTTCTTTCTTTTCTCGTTTTCCTTGGCTTCATCCTCTTCATATAGTTTAGTCTACTCAATTTCAAGTTCAGGGTATTGTGGTGCCAATTTTAAAAATACAAAATCATAAAGCGCGCCCTTCTGATATACCCTTTTTAAGATAGTGTGGATTCTCATAACCGAGTCCCCAACACTCTTTCTTCTCTTTGGGTTTGTCTAAATGAATGGTTTGTTCAGTTTGACCCAATGTGTATAATTTCCCTTCCAAAACATTCACTTTTTCAAGTAAAGATTTGTTTTCTTCTGAAAGAGAAGAATACATTTTAGTAATCTCTTTTGATTCAAACTCACACAATTTATATTTTGAAACAGTTTCAGATAACTCATTATGAAGTATAGTCTTCTCTTTTGCACAAGTATCAATGTTTTTATGTAAAGCTTCAATCAATACGTTCTTCTCAGCAAGATCCTTGCTAAGTTTCAGTATTGACTGTTTGTTTTCTTTCATGATACTTTTCTCGCGTTCATGTTTAGAATTTACTTCTTGGAGTTCAACCATCATGGCTTGCATGGAATTAAGAAAATCAGATTGAGACATATCACATACCTCTTCGTTGTCTTCATCATATGACTTAGTTTCATCTTCACATTCATCCACTATCTTTCCAATGAGGCAAATATGAGCTGTCTCTTCTTTCTCATCTTCTTTATCTGAATGGTCAAGCCAGAACTCGTCTTCCGCCATTAATGCCTTGCCTACCTCTTGTTGCTTTTCCAGGAGCATTTTGTTCTTGTAATACTCGGAGTTTTTGACTTTCGGCTTTCGGCAATGTTTTGCAAAATGTCCGATTTTGCCATAGTTGTAGCATTTTGTCGGTTCTGGCTGCTTATTCTGTTCAGCTCTGTACTTCCTTTCCTCAGGATTCTTTTCTTCTATTCTCTTTCCTTCTACCCTCTCTTTGTGCTCATAGTTCTTAGACCCCGAATAATATCTTTGACTATTTGAGCCAGGCTTTTTGTAAAATTTCTTCTGAAATGCTTTGGTCAACATAAGCATTGTCTGCTTTAAATTTTCACAATCATTAGAATCTGAATTCTCATCACTTTCTGCCTCTTCGGACTCAGAAACTATCACTTTCTTTTTCTTCTTGAGGCTCACACTTTTCTTCTTCACAACAAGAGCAATCGGATCAGCAACTGTTTTATCAGCCTTTTTCTTCTCCTCTTTGATCTCATCTACCTCCTCTTCATTTTGTCTATGAGTTTCATAAACCTCGTGGAGAGGAATCTCATTCAGATCTTTCAACTGCTTCATCTGTCTGGTAAATCTCTGCCACTCAGGTTGTAAAATACTGCGAAACTTGACATTCAACTCTATTTGTGATTTTCTGACCTTGTTCTTGCTTAACTCATTCAGCAAGGTCACAAATCTGTCATATGTTGTCTCCAGAGTTTCTCCTTCTTTGGCTTTGAACTCCTCATAGTTGTTGAGGCAGTTAGAGATCTTGAGCTGGTTCCCAATCTTCGATCCGAGCATCATTTTCTCCAGTTGATCCCACATTTGCTTTCCGGTAGCATTGTAGCTATCAATCTTGACATATATCTCATTTGGGATGCCTTGAAGAATGAATGATCTTGCCAATCTATCAACTTTTGTTCTATCTTTCTGCTCTTGAGTGTATTTATTAGGTGGAAGTGGATACTCTCTCTGCTCATTTCCAACAGTACGAGTCTTTGTTAGAATTTCCATAACACCTTCTTCCAAAAACTTTCTGATAAGATCACCCAATGCATTTTTGTCAATGAAATCCAATAATCGATCTTTCCATTGTTCATACTCTCCCTTGAAGAGTACTGGTGGTTTAACATCGGTTTCAATAGCAAGTGCTTCTCTGGAAGTCATCTTTGATCTACACTGCTTTTATGATCGTCAAAATTCAGAAAATAAAGCTGGATCTACAAAAATCAAACTCAGTTAAATTTCTAAAAAAAATTCAGAAAAATTCACTAAGGACAGAACACGCATAACACTGAAATGACTCACTTTGCGCAAAACTCTATATGCGAGTTTCAGAAACACGCACACCAAAGCTTGCGTGAACTGAACTTCGCACACAAAGAAGCTTGCGTGAACTCACTTCTTGCACAAAGAAGCTTGCGTGAACTCACTTCTCGCACAAAGAAGCTTGCGTGAATTCACTTCTCGCACACAATAATGTGTGAGTTTGAGCTTCGCGCACGACACCACTTGCGTGAACCAAGGTTCGCGCACAAGCATTATGCGAGTTCTTCGTTCTCGCACAATACTATGTGCGAGTTTTGGAACTTCTCGCAAAAGACTTGCAAGATCGAGACTTGGAAAATTTCAGAAAAATGGTTCTCGCTAAATGCAAACGCGCATGCACAGGGACTTGCGAGTTTTAGACTTATAAAAATATTGAGCAAGGATACTTCGCGCAAAAGATAAACGCGCACAACAAGCACTTCTCGCAAGAACACACTTCGTGAACGACTCTTCGAATGAACAGTGTAAACTCACACCTTGTGATGTGCGAGTTTCTTCTTCCCGCACGATACTATTAGCGAGTTCTTGCACTTCGCGTACACGACAACTTGCGAGTTTTACATTTAGTATGTTCTTGGGCTTGCGAGTTCTTCACTTTGCACACCCAAACAAAGTCTCTGCGAGTTCTTGACTAGCGCGGACTACAGATCTAGCGAGTTCTTTCCTTGTCAGTTCCGAAAACTCGATTTCACCTCTGATTTCAATTCAAATCACCTTCAATTGATCTGAAACTTTGCACGAATCTTCTAAAGCAAGTTTCGAACAGATTACAATTGAGTAATTTCAAACTAAAACAACAAAATTACAATTTCGATTTTAGAACAATGTTCGACTGAAATTCGAACAAAAACTTCACAAAAATCAAAATTCAGATCAATCTAACGTGAATTGAACAAATCGATTCAAACAAAACTCAATCTAGATACTAAATCAACCACAAAGATACAAAAATCGAATAAAAAACATCATTAACTTCCAAAAATCAAATTCCTCAGTCCGTTTGCGAGTTTGTCCCAAAACTTCGAATATGATCCAACAAATCTGAATTTTGGTTGCTCTGATACCAGTTGTTATTCCCATATAACAATGTAATGATCAAGATGACAATTAATTTCCAATTGAAACACTTTTATTAATCACATATTTGATTTACAACATTCACTCACAACTCTTTCTCTCTCTAACTCTGGAACACACACAATGCTATCTCTGATATATGTTCTAGCTACAAGATTACATGCACCACAAACTATTTATACACAAGCTTAAAACACGCAAGATACTGTTCACACATGCTACTAAAACGCGCAAACAACAGAAAACAGAAAATTACAAAGTTTGACTTTGACTTTATTACACTAGACTTTGACTTTGATGCTGAGAATTGACTTTAGCGTTGACCTTCAGTCTTCAGTCTTCTATGATCTTATATCCAACAGATTTAGGCTCTAACAAAAATTATGTTGTTCTTACTGTTACACTGATAATTTTGTTCATAAAGCACATATCTACAACTGGTATGGTTCTTATAAAGTACATTCTTATGATAATACATTTCACAGAGGTGGAAACCAATCAAAGAAGTTTTCACATACTAACAAAGAAGGAACCAAATTCATCTGGGTACCAAAACCTGTTAAACCTGTGATGCAGGAATCAACACTCAAGAAAGAGTGAAGGTGTTATGACTTCTGAACACAACACTTCAGGACTCAATCTTCAAAGTCAAAAATGACTTCTAATCACATCAGATTTGGACTCATGCTTCAAATTCTACTGAAGGATTCCATGATTGTCAATCATTTTTAAGGTAGTATTTCTTGACTTTGAACAATACATAATTAGAGGGAATGTTTTTGGGGAGAATGTTATATTTTTGATAAATCATATCTTAGGGAGAATATAAAAGTTTTGTTTCAAGAACACTGAATGCATTGAATGAATGCAGGTTTGAAGGGGGAGCATATATGTACAAGTCCTTAAAATTCATATCAAGTCAAGGGGGAGCAACAAGATGTCAAGTCAAGGAGAAACAAACCAGAGATCAAGTCAAGGGGGAGCAATACAGAACTTATCATTCAAGGGGGAGTAAGTTCAAAAAGGGAGTAAGTGAGTGTGTGTGTGTGTGTGTAAATGTTTTTTAGAAATTAAAATGAGCTTAAATGTCCATTTGTGGAAAATTTTCCTTTTAGGAAAGTTTCTATTTTTGGAAAATTTTGAAAAAGTTTCTAATTTTGGCAAGTTTCCATTTTTAGAATGTTTTTAAATTTGTTGGAAATTTTTCTAAGTCCAAAATTTGCACACAGCGGTATACGAATTCTAGGTATCCACACACTGTTGCATTCGAATTTGTGGATTTCGCACCCTTTGGCATGCGAATTGTCACTTCTCACATCCTTAGTCATGCGGAAAGTTGAAACTCGCATCCAATGTCATGTGAATGGTTTTCATAGGCACAGAATTCGCATATCGTTCCATGCGAATTCCTCACACACGTTGTCTTATTCATTCAAGACAATCCACATCTCATAAGGCATGCGAAAAGTTGATGGTCAAATCAAATCGTGCCACGTGTCTTGCTTAATCCTGAGTATAAATACTTGGTTTTCTCAGATTAACATCACTTTTCAAGATCATGGCTTTTCATACGTTCTCTCTCACTTAGAACCCTTAAACCCTTCTTTGCGAACCTTCGAACCCTAGACTTCGATCATTCGAATTTCTTTGAATCAAGGTTATTAATTGTTTCTTATTTGACTTGGGTTTGTTATTCTTGTTATTGTTCTTTATTCTTTCAGGTTTATCTTAACTGGATTCATGGATTAGGGTTTAGGATTTAAATTTCGTTATGGACTGTTCATCTTCGTCTTCGACTGGAACTTGATATTTTCAAACTTTAAATCTAGATATTGTTCTTTGTGATTAAAACTGGAACCTAAGTTACATTCAGATAAAAAAATCGAACCCTGGACAAGTATTCATTTGGACTTAATCGATAAATTTTGGGTTTTTGAATAATCGACTCTTTTAACTGGTTTTTCAAAGTGTTCTTAATGTTCTTGAGCAACATCTAAAATTGATGATTCAAATGGACTGAAATGTTGAAATAAGTGGTTTAATCATGTTTTGAACCTAAAATCGAACCACTGTGTTCAAGAATTTTGGATTGTTTAAAATCAAAATTAAATTTTGTAATCTGGGTTGAAAGTAACTGTTCATGAGCTTTTGATGATCTTCATAAGTGTTCTTGGTGTTTTAAGAGTTAACACTTAGAAAATTTCAAGGTTTGAATTTTTTGAAATTTCAATGTTCCATGCGAATTTTGGTTGTAATTGTTAAATTCTTCCAAGTTAAGAATTCACATACTTCTTTATGCAAATTCTGAGTCAAGTTTAATTCTTTCAAGTAAATAATTCACATATCCCTTCATGCGAATTCCACACTTGGTGTTTTTAAAGGAAAAATTTTCAAACAATCAAAACAGTTAGAAATTTTCAAGATTTTAATTTTTTGAAATTTCAACGTTCCATGCGAAATTTGGTTGTAATTGTTAAATTCTTTCAAGTTAAGAATTCGCATACCTCTTCATGTGAATTATGAGTCAAGTTTAATTATTTCAAGTAAAGAACTCGCATATCCCTTCATGTGAATTCCACACTTGGTGTTTTTCAAGAAAAATCAGTTTTATGAAAACAATAAAAAATACCATTTGTTCTAACTCAATCAAAATTCTCTCTTCTACAATAGTGTTCTCAAGCTCATAAATTTTACTTTCTAAGATGAGTGGAGGAACATAAATTTTGCCTTCAATAGGTTTTGCCTCCATTTCTTCTGTAGAATAACTTTGAAAATAATCATTTGAAAGAAATTTTGATTGTTTAGAATTATAATTAGAATTCAGTTTTTCATAACGAAATGGTAGTTTCATTTTAGTTTTATTTTTCCTGTTCTCATCTTCCTTAGCTTCTACTTCATCTGATGATTTTGTCCATTTGACTCTGAGTTCAGGGTGTTTCGGTGCCAGTTTTAGAAAACCAAAATCATATAAAGTAGGCGCCTTTGAAATACCCTTTTTCAAATAATGTGGATTATCGTAACCAATACCCCAACAATCATTGAATGAAGTAACCTCTTTTGGTTTATTAAGATGAATGGTTTGATCAGTCTGACCTCGAGTTTTTCTTCCAAACCACTGATCTTTTCAATCAAGGTTTTATTTTCTTTCTTTAAAGATAAACACTTTTTAGCAACTTCTTTTACCTCACGTTCACACATTTTAAATTAAGAAGATGTTTCAGATAATTGACTATGAATTGCAGTCTTTTCTTTAGCAAATGTATCAATGTTTTTGTTTAAAGTCTCAATCAATACAGTCTTCTCAACAATGTCATTGTTGAGTTTCAGTATTGATTGGTTTTTCTTTTCAATTACACCTTTTTCGCGTTTAAGTTTAGACTGCAAATCCTGAAGTTCAACCATCATGGATTGCATTTGTGAAAAAAAAAATCAGATTCAGTCATATCATTTACCTCATCAGAATCCTCCTCATCTGAATCTTTGTCAGCAACCTTCTGTCCCATGAAGCACATATGGGCAGTCTCTTCTTTCTCACTTTCAGACTCAGAAAAATCCAGCCAATGATCATCCTCGGCCATTAGAGCTTTGCCCGCCTCTTTCTACTTTGCCAGGAGCATTTTATTCTTGTAATAATCAGAATTCTTCACCTTAGGCTTCCTGCAATCTTTGGCAAAGTAACCAATCTTGCCACAGTTGTAGCACTTGACTGGTTTAGCCTCTTTCTTCTCCTCGTTCCGATTCACATACTTCTTTGTTTCAGGCATCCTCTCCTCAAACCTTTTACCCTCAACTCGTTTCTTATGCTCATAATTCTTTGAACCTGATGAATATCGTTGGCTATTTGATCCAGGCTTCTTGTAAAATTTCTTCTGAAAAGCTTTGGTCAGAAGTAGCATTGCTTGCTTTAGGTTTTCTCCATCATCAGTTTCTGAACCATAACTTTCCTCTTCCTTAGTCTCAGACACAATCACTTTCTTTTTATTCAGACTAACAAATCTCTTTTCCTTTCTCTTGACTACCAAAGCAACCGTATCAACCACTGGTTTCTCAACTTTCTTCTTCTCATCTCTTATCTTTTCTACCTCTTCCTCATTCTGGCATAAAAGTCTCATACACCTCATGTAATGGAATCTCATTGAGATCTTTCATTTGTTTCATCTGTCGAGTAAATATTTTCCATTCAGGTTGTAAGATACTCAGAAACTTTACATTCAGCTCAATCTGAGATTTCTTTACTTTGTTCTTGCTAAGCTCATTCAGAAGAGTAACAAATCTATCATAAGTTGACTCTAGGCTTTCATCTTCCTTTGCTTTAAACTCTTCATAGTTTTTGAGACAATTTGAAACCTTCAGTTGATTGCCAATCTTTGATTCTAACATCATCTTCTCCAGTTGATCCCACATCTGTTTACTAGTAGCTTTATAGTTGTCTATCTTCACATAAATCTCATTGGGAATTCCTTGAAGTAGAAAAGATCTTGCCAGTCTATCAGCCTTGTGCCTCTTTTTCTGTTCATCAGTATCCATAGGATATTCTTTCATAACCACTTCTTCTCCTTCCTCATCTGTAGTGAGAAGCTTTGTTGGAGGTTTCATGAGACCTTCTTTCAAAGATAATATGATATCAGTATTCACCAATTTCATTTCGATCAATAAAATCTAGAAATCTATCCTTCCATTGTTCATACTCACCCTTGAAAAGTACAGGAGGTTTGACATCAGTTCCTATGGCAAGAGCATCCCTTGAAGTCATCTTGATCAAATGCACATATCTTTATAGCCAAAATCAAAAAACTTTTGATCACACTTAGAAATTTTGTCACCCTACGCAGACTCAACTTTTCAAAATTTGGCAAAGTATGGAGTTCTCACACCACTATGAAAACTTTTCGCACACCACACATAATTCACACGCCAAGTAACTATCACCCTCACTTTTCGCACGTAAAGAGATGCAAGAAGTCACAATTCACACACTTCCTTATACGGATTCCTTCTTTTCGCACACCCTGAGATACGAATTTCTCACTTTTCGCATGCCTTGAGATGCGAGTTTCTGACTTAGAAAGTTTTCAAACTTCAAACTTTTCGCAAGCAAATCTTATGCGAATTCCATACTTAGTTAAATTCACAATCTCAAACTTTCTGTATCGATTCTTTTCGCATAACAAGATATGCGAGTTTTATACTTAGAAAATTTTCAACTTCCCTATGCGAAATTCTCAAAATTCGTATACAATGAGATGCGAATTCTTGAAATTCGTATCCTTCACGATGCGAAATCCTAACTTTTCTTATCCTTCAGTATGCGAAATCTGTCTTAGCTTTTTCCAATCACCGTGCGATGCGAGTTCTTCCAAGAATCATGTGAGTTCTTCACTGATTATGCGAATTCCTTAGATCTCGGACCAAAAACTTCAATTTTTGACTCAAATCGATCCAAGACTCCAAATTAGATCCTGAAAAAACTCACCAATTCATCCCCACGAACACTCTCTGTACATATTACTATCGACCAATTTCCAACAAAACACTAAAGATTACAAGATTTTATCAAAACACAGTGCGTTTACAAACTCGAATGAAAACTCAATTCAAATCCAAAAATTCACACAAACAGTTGTGAATTGGACAATACAATACAAATCAAACATTTTCTACTACATAAATCAATTTCAAAACAACAAAAGTTACAGCCAAAACAACAAAAAAACTCGAAATTGAATCTGGAACAGAGAGGAGTGATAGTTCTTCAAATTCGATAAAAAATTATCAGATTCTTGATGATTTTCTGAATTCGTGCTCAGCTCTGATACCAATTGTGTGTCCCACAATGTGTGCAAATCAAGATGAACAACATAAGATTTCAATCCAAGATTCCATATATTGAATTATGAATTCAACAATACAATATGTTCTTTCTCTCTCAATAATTCTCTCTCTAGGATAAATCTCTCAAAGTGCTTCAAGTCTAACAAAACAAGAAATCCTATTTATACCTCTAAGGATTACAAAGACAAAATAAAACAAACAACTAACAACACTTTGACATTTGCTTGACTTTGACTTTCCTTTAAGAGATGTTTTGACTTTGACTTTGCAATGGGAGGCTTTGACTTAAGTTTTGACTTTTAATTCCCATGATCTTGGATCCAATATGATTATGCACTAACATGTTCTATTGGTGATTTATTGTACAAATGGAGTCTATTTGATGGTTTATATATTTTTGGTGTATTTGATTTTATACACCATTTGGAAAATGCACGTTATAGTGTTATGAGACATTTTGGAAAACATAAGGGTATGAGTTCATTTGGAAAATGGTGTGTCTCAACCAATGCTGAGTTTTGGGTTAATCATATCTTGAGATATATGTGTACATAAATGTCGATTAAATGCGTTTTATTATTTGAGGACCTTTATTTGATGGTCAATTGAGTTTTGAGCATTTTGGCTCGGTTTTGACTTAAAGAGTCTTGAAGACATTTGTTCGGTTTTAATTGCTCAATGTAGATATTTGGTTATGATATGTATATATTTCATCTTATTTGAGAATTACATGTTTTGAGTGCATTAGTCATTCATTTGGAGACTGTAATGTTTGAGTGGTATGAACATCCCCATTTGAAACGTGGAATAGGCATGGGGTCTTAATGGGTAATAGTTGTGGACTTTAAAGTCGGGAAACGGTCAATAACCAATAATTGTAATTCCCGTAATGTACCAAGAAATAGGCATGGGGTCAAGATGGGTAATAGTTGTGGACTTCAACATCGGGCAACGACCAACGACCATTAATTGTAATTTCTTGTGAATGAGCGAAATCTAGAATTAATGGAATGACTATTGATTCGTAGTGGGGCTCTTGAACATGTATATGTGACTTATTTTTGTGTTTCTTCACATTCAATGGAATCGGGTCTCCCCCATCACCGAAAGGTGTTGTTTTCGGTTTTGAGCCCATGTTTTCGGTGACGTTTTGTATATGGATTCCTATCCATGATTTTGGGTTTTAAAGTATTGAACCTTATCCATATTTTGGTTGTTATGGATGATAGAAATCATCCGTGTTCCCAATTTTTTTAATGTTAACCTTTATTCACGTTTATTGCATATTAGGTTTGAATGTGCGCTTTTGAAAGAATGTTTTGTAGCGGGATTTCATCACGAAAACGGTGGGTTTTGGGGAAAAGTATTTCTTTCATATTTAATACATTTTATCTTAAAAATTGCGATTTAAATAGCAGTCCTTCGGTTACCATTTTGTTAAAATAATGAAAACTCTTGAACTCACTAGGCGTTAAGCCTAACCTATTTATTTATCGGCATGTGCATCAGGTCATTGATGGGAGTGGTTCTAGCAACACCGTGAAGAGTGAAGTGTTAGTTGTGTGCTCGAGAAGTGAACATCGTAGTGAGGTCTTCCGCATTTGTTTCGGATAGAGCAACTTGTATTTGAGTTAAGTAACACCCGACTTCGGTTTAGTCTTTGTATAATACTGTAATGCATAATTATCGAGGTTAATTAGAGAATTTTAATTTGAGTTATGTTGAGTTTTGATTTGTAGAAGTAAGTTTTTCCCTTCATTTGATGTTATATTAACCACAAGGTTTGTGGTGTAGCGGTAATCACCTGGGGAGTACATAGCGCTCAACCCGGGTTCGATTCCCTGCATTCGCAACTTTGTGGCCACTGGGTATAACCTCAAGGCTGCTGCTTTAGCAGTCGGTTTCATTGCCAAGGGATTAGTCTGGTCAAAGGCTCAGGACACCCTTTTCCAAAAAAAAATGTTATATCGAGATTTTTAATTAGTTGTTCTTACCAAATTTGAGGGTGTTACATTTTTAGTAAGATATTAATATTTATAGTTTTTTCTTTAAGTACTCTAACAATGTTTATAAATCTATAGTTATTTTAATGAAGTATATATATGTTTTTTAGTAAGATAACAATTGTTTATATATTAATAGTTTTTTAATAAAGTTCATTAATCTTTATAATAATCTTTGTATTCATCGAGCAAGACGCGGTGTTATTACCTAGTCTTATCTTTATATATATAAAAACAAAAACCAAGAGAAATGACATGGCACAATGAGGATTGAGAATTCTAAAATATTGGATTGTGGTTAACTTTGGCCATCCCACATTGATAGAATAATGAAATGTTGGAACATGAAGTTGGTTATAAAAAGAGAAAAATGTCAACTTTTTTGACATGACCTATGATTTGTTTTAATCTATTTTGGATTAAAGAGTTTATTTTTAGTTACAAATTTGTTGATGTTGAATATATATATTATATATTGTATTACAACTATCTTTATTTTTATACATCTTTATCTTTATATCTTTATATATATATATATATATATATATATAAGCAAAAACCAAGAGAAATGACATGGCACAATATGGATTGAGAATTCTAAAATATTGGATTGTAGTTAACTTTGGTCATCCCACATTGATAGAATAATGAAATATTGGAACATGAAGTTGGTTATAAAAAGAGAAGAATGCCAACTTTTTTGACATGACCTATGATTTGTTTTAATCTATTTTGGATTAAAGAGTTTATTTTTAGTTACAAATTTGTTGATGTTGAATATATATTATATATTGTATTGCAACTATCTTTATCTTTAAATATATAAAAGCAAAAACCAAGATAAATGACATGGTACAATGTGGATTGAGAATTCTAAAATATTGGATTGTGGTTAACTTTGGCTATCCTACATTGATAGAAAGATGAAATGTTGGAACATGAAGATGGTTATAAAAGGAAAAGTATGCCAACTTTTTTTTACAAGATTTATGATTTGTTTTAATCCATTTTGGATTAAAGAGCTGATTTTTAGTTACAAATTTATTGGTGTTGATATATATTGTATTACAACTAATAAGATATACTTATTTAATTTAATTTGTTTATTTTTTATATTTTTTTGTCTTTGTATACATAAAATGAAAAACAAGACAAAATGACATATCATGATGTGGATTAAGAAATCTAATATATATATAAAAGTAAAATTACCCAAGAGAAATGACACGCCTCAAATAAGAATCATCAATATATATATTTATGTATATATATATTTATATAAAAGAAAGAACCATAGAGAATGATATGACATTGTGAGATTTGAGTAATGTAGGTACCTATAAGAAACGAGGACATTTGGATTTGATATGAGATACGGGTATTCTCAAATACTACTATATTGTGGTGGTGTTTTACACATCTCACATTGATGAGTGAATATAAGATTGGAGAATGAAGATATTGGAGAATGAAGATATACCTGTAGAAACACAGAGATTTAGATTTTGATAAATTAAAGGATTACTTGGCTAAATATTCTTTTTGGCCGACCCCTATTTTTGTTAAAAATACCCATTTATATAAGCAAATAAATCGATAGACAAATGTATACAAATCATCATATTTCATCAATTTATACAATATTATCAATGTTGAACCTTGATGTCTTTTTATTTTCTCACAAGTCACAAGAAGATTTAAGTATTCTCAAATCTTGAATTGTGATGTTATTTGGTTATTCCACATTGATAGAAAGAAAATAAATTTGGAAGAATGGATGAGTATGTAAAAGTTGAATGAGATGTCTTATTTGATTGTCCCACATCGACATAAAGACAATAGATTTGGAAGAAGATTTTAGTATATAAAAGCTGGATGAAATGTCTTATTTATTTATCCCACATCGGTAAAAAACAGATAGATTTGAAAGAAGAGGTTAGTATATAAAAGGTGCATGAGTTGTCTTATTTGGTTAATCCACATCAACGTAAAAATAATAAATTTGGAAGATGAGGTAAACAAAAGAAAATGCGGATAAGATGACTTACAAGTTTAAAAGTTTGTGGCAACCTATGTGGTTGTCTCATTTTAGTCGACCTCTTTCGCTAAAAATCAAAATTTATAAAATATTAATCTTTATGTGACTTTATTTATATAAAAAAGAACAACCATAAATAATGAGACGACGTTGTGAGATTTCAGTATTCTAAAATATTGCATTGTGTTGTAGTTTAATTATCCCACCTTGATGCAAGGTGCAAGATTGGAGAATGAAGATGACTGTAAGAAACAAGAGTTGATTTTGATAATCAAAATTTTAGTTGGATAAATATCTTTTACCTCATGATTGAAATCCCATATTAAATTAGCAAGAAAATAGGATTTGGAAGAGAGGGTTGATATTGGCTGCCAACTCTCATTTTCCAAAAAAAATTATATATATATATATATATATATATATATATATATATATATACAAATTAACCACTCATTGAAACACATCAAATATTTTATATTGTATTCAATTAACTGTTAACTGACGAATTATGTTTTATATATCTTATCTCGATACATATATTTCCTGAAATAATTATCGCCACAACTGATGATGTGGCCTAACCAAGTTTGAGTATTATTAAACGTTAAATTATGGTTTGGTTAAATTATCCCACATTACTATGAAGATGATAAAATTTAAAAATAGATGGTTATATATGAGTAGAAGTTGGCTTGAAAATTTTAAAAATAGGTTTAACTAAATATATTGGCCAACAATAATTTTTCAAAAAATTTATACATCTACTTTAGGCCTTAAGTTTAAAACTTAATGTCAACATGTTTGTTAGAGTGTTTTTATTATATGACACCTTATATATAAACTCAAGAGCATCAAACGAACTTTTGGAACGAATCAAGTTGGATATCATATTAGCGCATTATAAGTTTGAGTCATTAAAATAATAAGCAACATTTTTTAAGTTCAAACTTTAAAATTATCAAACTCAAATTTGATCCAGACGGTGATTCCTCAAAACTTTCGTAACAACAATAATGATATGGGTGTATGACATGTTGTTTCATTCTAAATAACATAACAAAAAAGTTAATGTCAATACGTGTCAAACTCTTCGTAACAATAAAAGGTTATCAATATGTGAAAATAAACCACTTATGTAAATACATTCTTCATTTTAAATTATATCTCATTAATTATTAAGCAAGAAATTATGTTCTATTTTAACTCGGTCAAGTACTTCTTTAAAAAAATTTATTGCTACCGTGCAACGCACGGGGTTGCCACTAGTATATATTAAAAGAAAAACCAAAGAAGATGACTTGGCATCATGAGAGTTGAGTATACTACAAATATTGAAATGTGGTTAACTTTGTTTATCCCACATTGGTGGAAAGAAGAAAAAATGAAAGTTGAAAGTGTGTATATGAAAGGAGGAAGACATCATTTTGTAGCAAATCATGTTGTTGGCTCAAATGAGTAAACACTCTAATCTTAAAAAATGTTTTCTTTAAATCTTGAAAATGTAGTTAAGTTTACTTATCCCACATTGGTGAGATAGAAGAAAATTTGAAAGTTGGAATTGTGTATATAAAAGGAGAAAGTCTTTTTTTTTGTAGCAAATCATGTTATGAAAGAAGGAAGTCATTCAATACATAAAATAAAATAAAAAAATCTGAAAAAACCAAGGAAGATGACTTGGTATCATGAGAGTTAAGTATTCTACAATCTTATATCATATATATATTAAAAGAAAAACCAAAGAAGATGACTTGGCATCATGAGAGTTGAGTATACTACAAATATTGAAATGTGGTTAACTTTGTTTATCCTACATTGGTGGGAAGAAGAAAAAATGAAAGTTGAAAGTGTGTATATGAAAGGAGGAAGACATCATTTTGTAGCAAATCATGTTGTTGACTCAAATGAGTAAACACTCTAATCTTACAAAATGTTTTCTTTAAATCTTGAAAATGTAGTTAAGTTTACTTATCCTACATTGGTGAGATAGAAGAAATTTGAAAGTTGGAATTGTGTATATGAAATGAGAAAGTCTTTTTTTGTAGCAAATCATGTTATGAAAGGAGGAAGTCTTTCAATACATAAAATAAATCTTATCTTATATATATTAAAAGAAAAACCAAAGAAGATGACTTGCCATCGTGAGAGTTGAGTATCCTACAAATATTGAAATGTGGTTAACTTTGTTTATCCCACATTGGTGGGAAGAAGGAAAAATGAAAGTTGAAAATGTGTATATGAAAGGAGGAAGACATCATTTTGTAGCAAATCATGTTGTTGGCTCAAATAAGTAAACACTCTAATCTTACAAAATGTTTTCTTTAACTCTTGAAATGTGGTTAAGTTTACTTATCCCACATTGGTGAGATAGAAGAAATTTGAAAGTTGGAATTGTGTATATGAAAGGAGAAAGTCTTTTTTTTTGTAGCAAATCATGTTATGAAAGGAGGAAGTCGTTCAATACATAAAATAAAATAAAAAGTCTGAAAAAACCCAAAGAAGATGACTTGGAATCATGAGAGTTTATATATATATATTAAAAAAAAAACCAAAGAAGATGGTTTGGCATCATGAGAGTTGAGTATTCTACAAATATTGAAATGTGGTTAACTTTGTTTATCCCACATTGGTGGGAAGAAGAAAAAATGAATGTTGAAAGTATGTATATGAAAGGAGGAAGACATCATTTTGTAGCAAATCATGTTGTTGGCTCAAATGAGTAAACACTCTAATCTTACAAAATGTTTTCTTTAAATCTTGAAAATGTAGTTAAGTTTACTTATCCCACATTGGTGAGATAGAAGAAATTTGAAAGTTGGAATTGTGTATATGAAATGAGAAAGTCTTTTTTTGTAGCAAATCATGTTATGAAAGGAGGAAGTCTTTCAATACATAAAATAAATCTTATCTTATATATATTAAAAGAAAAACCAAAGAAGATGACTTGCCATCGTGAGAGTTGAGTATCCTACAAATATTGAAATGTGGTTAACTTTGTTTATCCCACATTGGTGGGAAGAAGGAAAAATGAAAGTTGAAAATGTGTATATGAAAGGAGGAAGACATCATTTTGTAGCAAATCATGTTGTTGGCTCAAATGAGTAAACACTCTAATCTTACAAAATGTTTTCTTTAACTCTTGAAATGTGGTTAAGTTTACTTATCCCACATTGGTGAGATAGAAGAAATTTGAAAGTTGGAATTGTGTATATGAAAGGAGAAAGTCTTTTTTTTTGTAGCAAATCATGTTATGAAAGGAGGAAGTCGTTCAATACATAAAATAAAATAAAAAGTCTGAAAAAACCCAAAGAAGATGACTTGGAATCATGAGAGTTTATATATATATATTAAAAGAAAAACCAAAGAAGATGGTTTGGCATCATGAGAGTTGAGTATTCTACAAATATTGAAATGTGGTTAACTTTGTTTATCCCACATTGGTGGGAAGAAGAAAAAATGAATGTTGAAAGTATGTATATGAAAGGAGGAAGACATCATTTTGTAGCAAATCATGTTGTTGGCTCAAATGAGTAAACACTCTAATCTTACAAAATGTTTTCTTTAAATCTTGAAAATGTAGTTAAGTTTACTTATCCCACATTGATGAGATAGAAGAAATTTGAAAGTTGGAATTGTGTATATGAAATGAGAAAGTCTTTTTTTGTAGCAAATCATGTTATGAAAGGAGGAAGTCTTTCAATACATAAAATAAATCTTATCTTATATATATTAAAAGAAAAACCAAAGAAGATGACTTGCCATCGTGAGAGTTGAGTATCCTACAAATATTGAAATGTGGTTAACTTTGTTTATCCCACATTGGTGGGAAGAAGGAAAAATGAAAGTTGAAAATGTGTATATGAAAGGAGGAAGACATCATTTTGTAGCAAATCATGTTGTTGGCTCAAATGAGTAAACACTCTAATCTTACAAAATGTTTTCTTTAACTCTTGAAATGTGGTTAAGTTTACTTATCCCACATTGGTGAGATAGAAGAAATTTGAAAGTTGGAATTGTGTATATGAAAGGAGAAAGTCTTTTTTTTTTGTAGCAAATCATGTTATGAAAGGAGGAAGTCGTTCAATACATAAAATAAAATAAAAAGTCTGAAAAAACCCAAAGAAGATGACTTGGAATCATGAGAGTTTATATATATATATTAAAAGAAAAACCAAAGAAGATGGTTTGGCATCATGAGAGTTGAGTATTCTACAAATATTGAAATGTGGTTAACTTTGTTTATCCCACATTGGTGGGAAGAAGAAAAAATGAATGTTGAAAGTATGTATATGAAAGGAGGAAGACATCATTTTGTAGCAAATCATGTTGTTGGCTCAAATGAGTAAACACTATAATCTTACAAAATGTTTTCTTTAAATCTTGAAAATGTAGTTAAGTTTACTTATCCCACATTGGTGAGATAGAAGAAATTTGAAAGTTGGAATTGTGTATATGAAATGAGAAAGTCTTTTTTTGTAGCAAATCATGTTATGAAAGGAGGAAGTCTTTCAATACATAAAATAAATCTTATCTTATATATATTAAAAGAAAAACCAAAGAAGATGACTTGCCATCGTGAGAGTTGAGTATCCTACAAATATTGAAATGTGGTTAACTTTGTTTATCCCACATTGGTGGGAAGAAGGAAAAATGAAAGTTGAAAATGTGTATATGAAAGGAGGAAGACATCATTTTGTAGCAAATCATGTTGTTGGCTCAAATGAGTAAACACTCTAATCTTACAAAATGTTTTCTTTAACTCTTGAAATGTGGTTAAGTTTACTTATCCCACATTGGTGAGATAGAAGAAATTTGAAAGTTGGAATTGTGTATATGAAAGGAGAAAGTCTTTTTTTTTTGTAGCAAATCATGTTATGAAAGGAGGAAGTCGTTCAATACATAAAATAAAATAAAAAGTCTGAAAAAACCCAAAGAAGATGACTTGGAATCATGAGAGTTTATATATATATATTAAAAGAAAAACCAAAGAAGATGGTTTGGCATCATGAGAGTTGAGTATTCTACAAATATTGAAATGTGGTTAACTTTGTTTATCCCACATTGGTGGGAAGAAGAAAAAATGAATGTTGAAAGTATGTATATGAAAGGAGGAAGACATCATTTTGTAGCAAATCATGTTGTTGGCTCAAATGAGTAAACACTATAATCTTACAAAATGTTTTCTTTAAATCTTGAAAATGTAGTTAAGTTTACTTATCCCACATTGGTGAGATAGAAGAAATTTGAAAGTTGGAATTGTGTATATGAAATGAGAAAGTCTTTTTTTGTAGCAAATCATGTTATGAAAGGATGAAGTCTTTCAATACATAAAATAAAATAAAAAATCTGGAATTTATATATATAATAAAAATTATAATCAGAACTAAAACTTATTAGAATCAATATGTAAAAAAAACGAAAAAATGTTATATAAAGATTAATTTAGAATAACCAAATATATAAAATTAGAAATAATAGCTTATTACAATTGTAATATATAAACTATTTTGGTTTAGTTTTTTAATTTAAATTGAAATCAAACTATATATATATCGAGAAAACAAACTATGAAGAAACAGTCTTATGTAGATCGAAAAAACTCGAACAAATGAAATAAAAAATTAACAACTCAATCAGACTTGCCTAGAGTCGAAGTGGTGACAATACTAACGAGTATTGTTACTCTTTGGGAAGGAAGGATTTTGAGAAGGGTTTTTGGTCAAAGTTGCAAACAAGTACATTACAACAAATGTAAGGAAATTATCAAAATTTCTCGCAATTATGCAAAACTAGGTAACAACATCACATTTGCATGGTAAATCAAATATTTTATGAGAATATATGTAAGAATATAAATCGATATATTATGAGTTATGACAAAACAATTCTCATAATACACCTCATGATTATAATCATTAGTCTCACACATTTCTTTTTATCATTTTGAGCCAATTAAAAAGTTTGATGATGCAGAACTTATTAATTAATTATATATATTAAAAGACACAATCGAGGATGATGAAACAATTTCATATCAAATGTAATATCGATTCATATTAGTTTAATATCTGATATGTGATTATCGCCCATTTAACTTCAATATTTTCAAAAAATTTATTATCACCGTGCAACGCACGGTGTCGAACACTAGTATGAAACGTTTATTTTTTCACATAGTGGAGGCATATAAAGGTTTTTAAGTTGTTGATGTGACAATAATGTGTAAGAAAAAAGTTATGAAAAAGCTCGTACACTGTGGATGCTCTAAGTAGTTTTTTTTTGTTCTTTTTCTTTTTTACTGTTATTATAAAAAAGTAAAAAGTAACTTGCAACCTTTAACATCACATCGAACGATAGTACCGATAAGTTGATACAATTTTTTGTTAACTTAATGGAGCACACATCAAACTATATCGACCGAAGTTTAAAGACCCCTAATTTTTTTTCCCCAAAACTTATCAGCAGTTAACCATTTCATGTAAAACACTTTAAAATAAACATTTTGGCATGTACACCGTTTTCACAAATCAACTTGAACTCACCTTGCTAGATTTAGGCTAAATCTAGGTTTCACCCAACAAGCTCTTTTGAAGGCCGCTTGAATCCTCAAGCCGAGAACTTCCAAAACCTAGATCCAAACATTCCAAACCATACATAACCATAATCAACCACATAGAAATATTCCCCAACATTATAAACCAAAATCCCCAAACGAGATCAAAACCCTAGCTTCTCCAAAAGTAACAAATCTGAGATCTGAAAATCCAAACACTAGGAAAACATCCAAAGAACATTTATAACCTTAAATCAAGGAAGCTTACCATTAAAGATGACGAGACTTTCCGAAGACACCCAATCCAACTCTTCAACCCGAGCTCCCACACTTAAAAATGAGGAAATTGTCATTTTACACAAACTTCATAGTAAGAACCAAGGTTCTTAAATAAGAACTCAAAAAGGGTTAGGTTCTTATAAGAACTCTCCACAATGGTAGCCCTTGCAAGACACTTCACTTTTTGCTTACAAGAACCTTGCATTGGAGATGCTCTAATGACATCCTTATAAATAATTTTCTCCTAACACACATCAACATCAAAATCTGCTTTTTACATTCTCAATGCATTAATTAATCTGATTTTAACATTAATAAAGGTGTAATTAGCATTGCCCCAAATAAAAGAGGTGTAGAAGAAGATGTATACCTAGAAACCCTACAAACCTCAATGGTTTGAGGCCCACCCCATCTTTACTCATTTCCCAAGGGAGAAACCACCATCACCTCCCTTTACTTTCCTGCCGGAATATTCCCTTTTCCTACCCTTCTTTCAAACAAAAACAAATGCAATAAACACCATAACCATTTCCCATTATATATCTTTATTTTTCCAAATAAAATTCTTTTTACAAAAATTGATTAAAAATATTAGAGCTAATTATAAAATTTACAATTTAATTAAAAATGAAACATACATGGCTCTTTTGTGTCTTTAATAGATTCTTCAAAAAAAAATTAAAATGGATAATTTAAATTTTCAAAAAAAAAAAATTTACATTCATAACCAACAACTTTTGGAGAATTCAACATTAATTATAATATTAAAATATTATTTCTCTCTATAAATAATTATTATCAAAGTTTTTTATTGATAAAAATATATTAAAAAAATATTTCTCTCACATGGTAATCATTTTCTGGGTGTTGTCCATATTTAGAGAAAAAACTCTCTTTCCTACTTTCTCTACATTTTCAGGCTATTCTCCATTTTGGAGCATAAAATTGGTTTAAAATATTCATTTTTCCCATTTTCTCCATTTTGGAGAATATGTTGGAGATGCTCTAAGAGCATCCACAATGTGACGTTGTTTAAAGACATTTCATTATTTGGAGGACCATTGATTATTGGTCAAATGGATTTTGAGCATTTTAGCTCGGTGTTGGCTTAAAAGAGTCTTGTGGACATTTGTCCGGGTTTAATGGCTCGATGTAGAGTCCCATTTCATGGCTTACATCTTAATGCATTTTATTGCATATTTATAATTACAGGCTCGAGGGTTGTTGTCATTCAGGTATAGTCGTGTAATTTTAGACTGTGTTGCATTGGATCCATAGGCACGTAAGTCAGTCTTATTTGATGGTCATTTGGGTGGTACGGGGTTGGACTCCGGGACTCATGGGTTATGACCTTGTCCTATATTAAAGGAACAACCAAGGGTAATGAGGTGGCATAATGAAATTTGAGTATTCATCAAATCTTCAAATGTTGTTTGTTTTGCTTATCCCACATTGGTGAGAAGATGGTGGAATAGACGAATAATGCGTGTATTTATTAAGAGGAGACAAAACCTTTGTTGAAACACATGAGGTTGGATTATGTTTGATGACCCTCTATACTCATAAGGTTATCTAATTTTTCCTGACCATCTAGACTTACAAGGTTGGTTGTTTTTCTCTGACCCTTTATTTTTTTTTTATAAAAATCAAAATCAATATGAATCATTAATATATCAATCATCAATATCAATATCAATTTATCAATATATACATATATATACATATTAAAGGAACAACCAAGGGTAATGAGGTGGCATAATGAGATTTGAGTATTCATCAAATCTTGAAATGTGGTTTGTTTTGCTTATCCCACATTGGTGAGAAGATGGTGGAGTAGAAGAATGATGTGTGTATTTCTTAAGAGGAGACAAGACCTTTGTTGAAACTCATGAGGTTGGATTATGTTTAATGACCCTCTATTCTCATAAGGTTATCTAATTTTTCCTGACCATCTAGACTTACAAGGTTGGTTGTTTTTCTTCGACCTTTTATTTTTTTCATAAAAATCAAAATCAATATGAATCATTAATATATCAATCAATCAATATCAATATCAATATCAATCTATATATATATATATATATATATATATATATATATATATATATATATATCTAAAAGTAAAACCCTATAAAAGACGGCTGGTAGTTAGGGGTGTTCAAAAAAAATCGTTGGACCGCTCAAACCGGTCGAACCAAGTCAAACCAGACCGTTTTTGGCGGTCTGACGATCCGGTCTAGTATGAAAAATAGTCAAACCGCTTGGTCCGGTCTGGTTTGTGGCTTGAACATTTCTTTGAGCGATCTGGACTAAACCGACCACCAAAATACACATGTATGAACTGTATTTATTTTTCATGTTGTAGGCTTTACTTTTATTGCCCAGTAAAAAAATTTCATCAAATACATTATGTTTTTTAGTTTTCATTTATACATTGGCAAAATGCCGAACTTCGTCAAAAATCAAATTCAAAATTTCAAACCTTCATTCACCTTGCTCAATGTTTGTCCAAAATTCCAACTATTGTTGGTAGATTTGTTTCACTTTTTTTCATTTGCTCCATGTCTTTTTTTTAATTTTAGAAATAGAATTTTTTTTTATTATTCGGTATACAAATTTCTAATTGTGCTATATTGATAGAATTTTTTTAGATATAGATGTCATTTTTGTTTAGTTTAAAGCCAATAATAGGCCCAAACCTCCTAAACCGGTCAGACCAGACCGTGTTTTTATGGTCCGGATTGACCGGTTTGGTCACTTGTTGCCAAACCGCTCGGTTTGGAAATTTTCTAAACCGCCATAGCGGTCTGGTTTGTGGTTTAAGGAGTTAAACCACCCAAACTAGACCGCGAACACCCCTAGCTGGTAACATCAGAGGTATCTCCATGCAAAAATGGGAAAAAAAAACAAATTCTCTCTTTTAGATGATGATGGCTGAGAAGAGGGATTGCATTCAATTTCTATCCTCACATGAACTGAGGCCGGTAACTTTTTGGTATTACTTGAGGCATTGAGCTATTGAGACAAAGTTTCTTCCCTAACCTTAAAACTTAAAATCTTCCTCTCAACAATCATTAATTTGATATCACACATGGTAGATTGGACTTTTTTTCTCTACATATTTATAGTTTTTGTTAATTTTTCACAAATTGATAATGTAATTATCATCATTGATGCAACAACCATCTATGATGTTGTCCCAGTTTAGAAGCACCAATATGTTGATGCTCTCATTGGTTATTAGATTTTAAATAATTCAAATTTTTATTTTTGGATCATTTATTGTTCAAATACGATTATTCACGCTCACAACACAATTTCTACTTGAGAGAAAGTTTCAGGTCATGTAATGGCACACTGACATGGTATAAAAAATTTCTCCCTCCACTCTATTTTAGTTGAGAAAATTTCTCGACCTTTCTCACATAAGTTATCTTTCACGATTAGCAACCTTCTTTAGTTTGTATTATAATAAATACAATTATTAGTTTGCAATGAAGATACATATAATAAGGTGAGACTCTCGAATATGTGATATTAGGTTCTTAATTTCGTCTCAAGTTTGTGAGTTTTTAATTTCTCTTAATCAAGAGTCGATCTGTAAAAATCCCACTTTCATAGGCAGAGAGAGTGTAACATGTTGATCTCGAAGCATGATTTTACTATTTCATCTACAAGATATTCGTTAAGGATGTTGGGAAAGGATGCAACGGGCTGGCCATTTGACGACATGGAAAATCAACGAGCCATGTCTCCAACTATCCATTTGTTCTGGTATAACTTCCTCTTTGCTCTTGATCTATCATCTCTCAATCTATTCCTCTTGATGTGTTAAAAATTTCCAAGAATGTATATGTTTGTTCCACTGCAAAACAAAATTAATTAAAGGTTGAAATTGGAGCAATATGATGTTTATTTATGGTCCATTTAAATTACCCATTTGGGTAATATGATACAAATGAAATTTGATGTGATGAACATTTGGGGTACATGAATGTTGAAGTTTCAAAAATTTTGTGGTGTTGGTCTACGTTTTGATGTAACTATTACCATTTTGATATTTCTATTTTGCATTACATGATGTTAAAAGAAATGAAACAATTGAAAGGTAATTAGCATGTTGGGAATTTGGGATCTGATGTTTGACGCATTTTAAAAGACTGATTATGGATGTCAGCCATGGACTGGAGAAGTGGAAGAGTTGCTTCATTCAACATCATTCCTAGCACAGGTCGTGCTAAGGTACTTGGAAATTCAAGTTTCACGTTCTGCTATTACGGAGTGAATTATGGGCAAATCTTAATGTTCTTTTTTTTATCTTCATAAGTTGTAGGAAAATTTTCACCGTTATCTTGAAATAAGTTTTTATATTTCCCTTTTTTCATTTGGGTTTCTGGACACAAGTTTTTCTTTTTGAGTAACCATTGAGATATCAATAAGAATTTGGTGAATTACACAATCGTCTCCTCAACTTATGTTAGTCCACAAAGTTTCTAACCAATGTCCTTATTTTTGCATGAATAGTTACTGACCTACCAAATCTAAATAAGATGGGAGTGTTTATAGACTTCAATACAAGTGATGTGGCACATTGCACGTTTCACGTTGCAATAAACATCTTTTAATAGCAAATTAACTGTCTAATCTTGATTTCCTAGATTTTTTTGGGATTTCACTAATTGGGTTTTGTTATTTGATGAAATTTAAAATGTTTTTCCTAATGATATTGTGCTTTTTTAGTTGGATCATAAATTGGTCCCATTTTTATATTCATCCGAATTCTCTTTAGTGTACTTATGAACTTAATGTCATCAAATTGGGAGTTTTTTTTTTTTTTTATGAATAAGAGTTGGAATTTTGTGAATAGGACCTTTTACATTTTATTTTATCATATATTAAATTTTAACAGACAATTTTTATTTGTGTCTTGCACTTGAGTGACCTAGAAAGATAAATTGAATAGAATTTAGTCCATATGGTTTTTGATTCTAGGTTACTTGACATTTGAGCGATTTCGGCTAGGAAAATTTTGATTGAAGTCAGTTCCTAATTTTTGTTTATGAATTCTTTGAGAGTTGCTGTTACATTACCACATGGGCAATTAGTTCAGTGATACTTGGGTTACTGGTGGAGCCCAACCTCTACGAAGCTCAACGGTTCAAAACCCTACCAATTGTGAGGAGTGTGCATGACTATTTGGCATATATATTGTTTATCTACTTCAAAATATAGATTATTTTAGAAAGATAAAACTCACTTCTCATATGGGTTAATTATTCGATGATTAGGTTCCCAAAGACTTTTGGAAGACATTTGGGAATAATTTTGCCATGTGAATTAGCTATAGGCAAAACAATGGAACTGGCTTAGATCAACTAGTAAGCGTGTATATTGTGGATATGGAGACTCTAGATGAAGGGGTGTAGTACCAATACTAATACTCATGGGGTGGAGGCCCATCATATGGGAAGGATAAGATATTAGTTTTTTTTTTCCTTCCTATATACTCTGCAAGTTAAGATATTAGTTTTTTTTTCGAGCCAAATTATTATATTTAGAGTAAATTATGTTTTTCGTCCCTATGGTTTGTTAAAAATTACGAATTTCGTCCCTGTGGTTTTGAAATTTCGGTTTTCGTCCCTATGGTTTGCAATTCATTTCTATTTTCGTCCTTGAGGCCAAAACACTACTTTTAAGTATGAAGGACTAAAATAGAAATGAATTGTAAACCATAGGGATGAAAAAAACAATAAAATTTAAATCATAAGGACGAAAAAGGTAATAAATTATAAACCATAGGGATGAAAATCGTAATTTCAAAACCATAAGGACGAAAATAGAAACTTTTAACAAACCACAGGGACTAAAAACGTAATTTACTCTTATATTTACTAAATCTAGATTGTTCACACAACTATACAAGCTTTTCACAATTCTCAAAACAATTTATTTGGTCTCCAAAATTAAGAATACCTAATTTAATAAACATATAATCAAATCAATCTCAAAATACATATTCTTTTTTCTGATGTCAAGCTCTCATTTGTAGGCTTGAGAGCTAAAAGAACGATAATAGATGAAGTGAAGTTGAATGAAAATCAATACTGGAAGATAAATTGAAAGTTGATTAACAAACGGTTATGATCACATTACTTTGAAAATGATGTGCTAAATAAGTCATAATTTTTGGATCAAATTTAGAAAATTAATGTTACCATTCTAAAGTTTGTTAAGTTACAAAATATGACGATCAATAAGAATCAAGAACAATCTCTTAGATGTGTTTGTTTGTAAATTGATACCATTACATTTTATATTCACATTATATAACTAATTATCATGAAATATGAAAGACCAAAGATACATAATGAATAATGTTTATCTGAAAATGAAGTATTTTGTATGTCTCCCTCCCACATTTGATTGATCAAGGTAACATTGTTTAAAACTCATTGTTCTATGTCCAAAACAATTGATTGACTAATCATTTTATATTCTCCATTAATATGCACCTTTTGATATAGCTACATAATTGCTTGGACACATACATCATACAATTTCCCGATGTTTAATGAATTCTACATGTCGTTAAACAATGAACAAAAACTGTTCGTAGATCCTAAATTTCCAGATCATGTCTACGTTCTTGACAAAGCATTGTATGGCTTAAAACAAGCTCTGAGAGCGTGGTATGACACTCTGACTCAATTCTTACTTGCTTCTGGTTTTAAAAAAGGTACGATCGATACTACTTTGTTTCTGAAAAAGTATGATGATGACTTGATTTTAATCCAGATTTATGTTGATGACATAATATTCGGTTCTACAAATCCAAAGTTTTGTAAAAAAAAATTCAAAAATCATGGAGACTCGATTCGAAATGAGTATGATGGGTGAACTGAATTTTTCCCTTGGTTACAAGTGAAACAGTCATCTGATGGCATATTCATAAATTAGTCCAAGTACATTAAAGACATTTTGAAAAAGTTTAATATGGTTGCCAGTTCTTCAATGTAAACGCCAATGGCTACTGGAATGCTTTTGGATGCAGTAATGCAGATCACGTAGGATGTAAGTTGGACCGGAAGAGCACTTTGGGTTCTTGTCAGTTCTTAGGCGACAAACTGGTTAGCTGGACATCTAAAAACCAGAATTGTGTGTCAACCTCGATAGCTGAAGCTGAGTACATATCTGTTGTGAGTTGTTGCTCACAAGTGCTATGGATGATGACTTAACTGAAAGATTTTGGCTACACATATAAGCTTGTGCCAATTTACTACGACTCGAAAAGTGCCATTGCTATTACTGCTAACCCGGTGCAACACTCCAAGAAGAAACACATAAATGTGCGCTACCACTTTATCAAGGATTGTGTGGAGAAAGGATATGTATAGATGCACTTTGTACAGACCGACTATCAGCTTGCTGACCTTTTCACCAAGCTGTTGGATGAAAAGCGTTTCAAATTCTTGATCAGTAAGTTAGGTATGCTCAACATGTCTTCATGAGTCTATGATATTTTCCTACATATATCTAGGGGGAGTTTATCTTGTTCATGCTAATTTCTAGGGGGAGTTCAAAATTTTGATTATATTTTGTTATTACTGACGAAGGTGGAATCATCAAAGATGATTACCAAAATCTTCATTCTTTTGCAGGTTACAAAGCTGTTTCGGAAATGTTACTATTCTCGCCGAAGAATATGTGACGACGACTTTTGGATAATTCAGTTCAATACCCGTACTTCAAAGTTGTTCATCTTTGTTGAAAAAAGAGTTTGAAATTTAATTGATATATCTTTATGGGGGAGACAAAAATGAATTTTAGACTTAGATTGATATTTTTTTGTGCTAACAAGTTTGAATTTTTACAGATATTGAAGGAGAAAATATATGATGTTTTGTCAAGGGGGAGCTTAGTTGATTACATTTTGTTTTCCTGTTCTTAATTGAAGGGGAGATAAAACTTTATTTTTAGGGAGGGGGATAAGAATCTCATGCTCAATGTAAGTATTCTTGATTCTTAATCTCAACATATTTGAAAGAAGAACAACTTTCAGGTACGAAAATTGTTTTCTAAATGTTCAAACCACTTCTTGTTCTTAAAAGATTTCATGAATCTAGAAATGAGACTTTAAATTATTTTTATTTAGAACTTTCATGCTTAACTGACCGTGTGTTTCCAAAGATCTTGTCTATATACAGTTAAGTATTCACACACATCGGTTCAGTACTTTTTATTGGCTTTGTTATTACCATGTCTCATAAAGAAACATATTTCGATGGTAATACCCTCGCTTGTTTTCAATGTTGTTGAGTATCAGACATCATTTCTATATTTTGTGCGTTCATTGTCAAGATGTTTATATTTGTTCATATAAAAAAATTTCAATTCTTTAATACCCCAAGCTATTCATATTTCATGATAATTGATCTGATTGACACAGTGTCAGATTCTCAAAAATACAATTTGTTAAGTCTGATTTTATAGTAATCATTGTATTTATAGGCTTGGTCTAATACAGTGTTTAGTGTCATATACTGTGTAGTATTGACCAAGGGTATTTAAGTCCCTTAGGTCTTTGGTTGTTGTAAGACATTCACGCACATCTAATAGAACTTACATCTTTGCGCTTCAAACTCTCTCTCTCTACTTTCTCTCTCTAAGATTTAGAGGATTCTTGGATTATCAATTGGTATCAGAGCCAATCTAAATCTGAGAGATTTAAGAGAATTGTTTTTCATATACTGAATTTGCGAATTAATCTGAAAATTTGATCGATTTTCTTGAATTTTTCAAGAAAATATCGTTTTTGGATTTTTCATCAAATTCAGACTTGTTTTTGATCGAATTTTGTTGAAAATTGGTTTGTTGGATTCGATTTTAATAGAAAATTTTTTTGATTCACATCGATTTTCAAGAATTTCAGTATTTGGTGTTCAATTTTGAAAATTTTCAAGTTTTTGAAAAACTCGTTTCACGTACTGTTTGTTTTTCGAATTATTGAAATTGTGATTTTTGATCGAATTGTTTGAATAAAAGTTGTTACAATTCAGTTTTCGATCATATCTGTGAAAGATATCGACATTATTTTCTAATCTGTAATCGAATTCGTTGATTTTTCTTGTTTTTTCAGCGGTTTGCGCCAGATGCACACTTTGCGCGAGTTCATCCTGATTTGCGCGAGTTCATCTTGATTTACATGAGTTCATCTTGAATTCTGAATACATCAAGATTTTTTAGAGTTTTCGCTATTTGTTCATCATGCAAAGTTCAAACTTTGCGCCACATTCATTTTACGCATAGTGAAGTTTGCGTCTCTTTTAGCTAGCGAAAAGATCAGTTCTCGCTACTTACCTCTCACGCAAGAGAGATTTTTGCCATCAACTTCAAACGCAAAGCTAAATTTACGTTACAGGCTTCTCACACAAAGTTATCCTTGCGCCAACTAAGTATCACGCAAAGAGAGGTTCTCTCCATCTACTTGTCACGCAAAGTCAAGTTCTCGACAGCTTCTTCTCACGAAAAGTCAAGTTTGCGCTATCCATAGTTCGCGCAAATCATAGTTTGCACCACGGTCTGCTCACGCAAAGTAACATTTGCGTCTCTAGCTCCTCACGCAAATCCTAGTTTGCGTCTTCTACTGCTCACGCGAATCATAGTTTGCGTCATTTGCCTTACTCTCAAGCAAACCTCTAGTTTGCGCCATTTCAGTCCAGACTTAGAAATTTTTTCTGTCTCCATGGATTCTGCCAAGTTTGCTTTTCAAGCTCAGTTTTACAAGAGTGATCTCATGATGCAATTGGGAACAGATACTCGTCCACCAGTTTTAATCAATGAAGATGAGTTCACTCAGTGGCAAGATCGGTTCATTAATTTCATTGAGCGTCAGGCTAACGGAGAAAATATGATGAAATCATTTTCTGAAGGACCGTTCATCGGACCTAAAAATGACACTCCTTTGACTGTTGAAAAAATTACACGCGAAAAAGCCGATCGAGAAGCAAAGTCCAATTTGATGCTAGCACTGCCTAACTCTATTTATAATCGAATTGATTGTTTCAAGCATGATCCAAATATGATGTGGAATCAATTAGAAAAGATCATGCTTGGGTCATCAGTTGCTACTCAAATTCGCCAGACACGTTTCATGAATAATTTTGAGGAATTTAAGGCAAAGGACAATGAATCTCTGAAGGTTATCTTTGACAGATTTTGCACCGTGATTAATGATCTGAGGAAAATAAAAGTGGAAAAGACTGAGCTTGAAACAAATATGAAATTCCTCAATGCACTTCAACCGGAATGGAACAAATCCTGTCACAGATTGAGAAATGATGTCAGAATATCTTCAATGCAAATCCAAGAGATGTATGAGATCTTAATGACTGATGAGTGCATTGTAACTAAGAAGAAGGCCAAATTGGACAAGAGAAACAAGAAATCAGTGGACCCAGTTGCTCTCATCTCAAAACAACTGGCAGAACAAGCATTGTCTGGTAATGCTTATGACGGGGTCACTGATGACGATGGTGAGGCTCTTCAGAAAGCAATGATCCTTCTTTCTCAACATTATCAGAAAAAGTTCCAGCCTCGATCGAGTTCCAACAATCTGCGCTTCACTTCTGGGTCAAAGAATGTCCAAGTGCCCGAGGCTAAGAAAGATGCCGCATGTTACAACTGTGGAAAGCCGGGTCATTTTTCAAAGGAGTGTAGAGTGAAGAAGGTTCGGGATTCGGCATACTATCGGAAGAAACTGGAACTAGCTGAGAAGAGAGAGAATGGAACTGCTTTGCTGGTGGAAGAAGAATTTTGGCTGGATCACTCCGATGATGAAGCTAACAATGTGGAGATTGCTCAAATGTGCTTAATCGGAGATGATCAATCTGATGATGATACTGATTCTGATACTGATGAAGATGAGGTATATTCTGAGTTTGATTTCAATTTCATTTCCTCTCAAATGAACATTATTATAACTGCTTTATCTGATCTTCGCTCGAAGTTAATATCTGAAAATAATTTAAATTCTGAAAAGTCAGATTTGATTGACAAATTGAAAATTTCTTTGAAAGATGAAAAATCTATTTTGGTTCATACTAAAGAAATCTTTCAAAAGAAATTGGATGATTTGGAAAATTCAAATAAGACTTATCTTGAGTCTTTGACTGAAATGACCACTTTAAAAGACAATTTCGGAGAAAATAAATAAGTTAGGAGAAAAGTTATATCGAAGGAACCAATGTGAACAAACAATTTTCATGAATAAACCAAGGAGTGATGAAGCTTTAAAAGAAAAATGGGGACTTGGTTTTGAAAATCCACATTGTTTAAACAATGCGATAGAAAAATCCCCTACTTTATATAAATACGATTATCTAACTGTTGCTCAATATGCGCCTCAATTTAAAATTGATTGGATGAATGAAAAGCAAGTGTTAGAAATCGAAAATGAGAAAAGGATGAATAATAAGAAAAATGAAATTTCTTTTGTTTATACGAGCGTAAATGCTAAATATTTTCCTGAAAAATTAAGAAAAGGCCGCAAAATCTTAAATGATATATCTTCCATTAAGTCTTCAGTGTCAGATGATTATGTTGATATATATGCCGCTAAATATGATACGGAAAAAATATCTCCAATCATTTATGATTCTAAGAGATATACTCCTCCATTAGTATTAGAAGGCAAAATCATTGATTTTGAAAATAAATTGGAAGATCAAAATATTTTAAAAGAAATTGAATCTGATGTTATTCTTTCTTTCTTGACGTCAAGTCTTGAAGAAAATTTATTTTCTCAAAAACAAGATTCCGTTTCTGACCTTTCTTCTGATTTTCAAGAACACAAAAAGGAATTTCCAACATCTGCAAACTTTTCTCAAATTTGTTCTGACTCCGAGGTAAGTTCAGATATATTGGTTGATCAGTTAGGTTTCTTAGGTAAAATTGTTTCTTCTGATTCCAATCTTAAAACGAAAATTCTTGATGAATCTTTTACGCTCAATGACGATTATTATAAACCAAAGCGTAAAAGAAGAAGGTCAAAGAAGTCTAAGAAACAAGATACAGTTCTTTCTGACAATTCTAATTCTTGTACTTCAAAATTTTCAGATAGAACTTTGAGCACTTCTTCAAAGCAGATATGGAGGGTGAAGCGGATATCGGATGAATCTCAGACTGATGGAGATAGATATGTAGACAGATATTATAAAAGTGATTCATTTGCTGTTTGTAAGAAAATTTCAAAATATTCAATAAAGCAAATGATTCAAATTTCCAAAAATGTCTCATATTCTTCTTCTGATTCTAGTTCAGATGATTATGCTTTCTCTTCTTCTGATTCTTCTGTTCATTCTTGTGATTATCTCTCTCGTGCTTTATATGTTAAATCTAAGAAGTTTATCCCCATAAGAACTGCAACTAACAAATATGGGCCCAAATTCAAGTGGGTACCAAAATATCAGATTGATTTTAAGTTGCAGCCATCAAATGTCAAGGGGCAGTAAGAGAAAATTGGCTTCTGAGTAATTCAGCTCAGAACCCGTGCTTCAAAAGATTTCGACTTCTAAACATAATCAGTTTAGAACTCGTTCTTCAAAGTTTTTAGCTTCTGACTAAATGAGAAACTGTGAGTGCATCTACTTTATTCCGCTGCATTTTATCTCTGATTATGATGTTGTTCCAGTTTTCTCAAAAGATTTTAAAGAATCTGAGCTATTTTATTCAAACTCTTGAATTTGTTCAACCCAAAATTTTCAAATGAGTCACATTTTTTTTATACATTATATTAAAGATAATATTATTGAATTATATTTTGTTTCAACTGAATATAAACTTGCCGATCAAATGCTTCTATTTTCAAATCTCGGCATATTGTTTTTAAAAGTTTAAACCTTCCCAAATTTTATTCTATAAAGTAAAAGTTTTACAATTTTCTTTCTTTTGAATAAAATGTGTGTCTAGGATAAATTTTCAAGTTGCTTTGTTTATATTACAGTTTTATATGTTCAACTTTCAAGTCTTACAAAAGTCGAAAAGTCAGCAACATGTTTGAAACTTTTGTATTCTGCTTTAAAGTTATATGATTCGGAATATTTATAGTTTACAATGCTTAGAAAACCTAAAAAGTCAGAATTTTGGATCGTAATGAAAATATGGGCTAAGCATTTAGATGTAAAACCGAGTAATTGAGATGAATTAATCATATAAAATACATAAATCACTAAGTTTAAAAGTTTGTACCTGTGACCTTTCTGGTTTGGGAAAGTAAGTTCCGTGGGATGCTTGTCATCTGGTCCCCTAAGGTCAATTGGGCTGGGAGTGATCGAACCCAAATCCTTCTATAAAACCAGATCGAAAGTCATGTTCTACTGGTATGAATAGGTTTAGGATGTGTCGATGTAGCCTTTCTGATCTGGGAGAGTAAGTTCCAAAGGGTGTTTGACACCTAGTCCCCTAAGGCCAACTGGTCTGGGAGCGGCTGACCCAAATCCTGCAATAGGGTCAGATAGAAAGTTACGTTTACGGCATGTTCATTCTTAATAAACTTATTGATTCAAAAGATGCCAAAGTGCACAATCTTAAAAGATGCCAAAGAGCACACTCATGTTAAGATGCCAAAGAGCACACTCATGTTAAGATGCCATAGAGCACATTTCTAAAAGATGCCAATGAGCACACATCTCATGATACTTGGTGATATGTTTGAGTTGTGATAAACCTGTAAATTTGTGAAAGTCTTAAATTCTGATGGCTTAGTGTGAGTACATGCAAAGTTTTCTATTATATTTTTAGAATTACATTTTCTTGAAACTAATCGAAGTTCGCATGCTAACACACTGAATAGATTGATGAAAGTTTTTGAAACTGAACATGTTTTAACTTGATATGCAATGAAACTTGTATCTGTATCCAACAACATATATTTGATTTCATTTGATTGATTAATCTGTGATATTTTACTGAATAGAATTTAATTTGTTTAGTGTTCAAAATTTTATATATTTAGTTGTTTCAAAATACATATTCAGTATATTTTTCTTTCAACTTTGATGTTTCATTTCTTGTGTTCTCATATCTTTGTACATGGGTTTGTGCATTATTCAAGGGGGAGTGAAAAAGGAGAATTTTTCTAAAAGATGATATCTGTTTTCGAGGGGGAGTATGTGATTCTCTATATGAATGCTAACTTGAATTGTCATATTTAGTGCATTTGTGTAGGGGGAGTCAAAGAGCTTATCAGGTAAAATTTCTGAGTTTAAGCCAGCTTTGCGCCAACAGTTGGTAGCGCAAACCTCACTTTGCGACACCTTCAGCTAGCGCAAAACGCACTTTGCGCCACCAACGTGTCGCGCAAACCTCTTCTCTTTCTCCTTTATTTTGATTTTTGCAGATCTGAAGTTGTCTCGTCTCCAACATTTGCATGACCAAGTTGATCCAGATCATCAAGGTCATGAGGGGGAGAAGTTAAGGAGATGATAAAGAGACAAAGAGTTCAAAAGTTTATCTACTGATCAAGATTCGCTCAAGTTTCAAAATTCTTCAACTATACTTGTCTATTTGCTGTTCAAGCTCCGACCACTACAGTTTCTTCAAGTACATTTAAAAGAGGTGTGTCGTCTAGAGCACAAGCTAATGAATCAATTGTTCGTTCAAGTTTATTACAAACTGGTCCAGTCTTGTCAAGGCAGCAAAGACAACAGAGCTTAAAAGATGTTGAGAAGAAATTTTTTTTTTAAGTCAAGAAGCTGCTTCGCAAAGTCGCTTAGATGGTCTGTGCTGATTTAGAAGATGGGTATTGAAGACCACAGCGCCAATGATTACTAAGGGGGAGATTGTTAAGTCTGATTTTATAGTAATCATTGTATTTATAGGCTTGGTCTAATACAGTGTTTAGTGTCATATATTGTGTAGTATTGACTAAGGGTATTTAAGTCCCTTGGGTCTTTGGTTGTTGTAAGACATTCACGCACATCTAATAGAACTTACATCTTTGCGCTTCAAACTCTCTCTCTACTTTCTCTCTCTAAGATTTAGAGATTTCTTGGATTATCACAATTCTCTTGATTTCTTTTCATTCATTCAATTTCTTTGTTTTGAGAGATCTTCAACGTTAAATAAGCTCACATGAATGTTGTTTCTTTGGAGCTTACATTCATTTGACATTGTTATCATATTTTGTGCTTAACTGCTACAGTTAAATTGTTGAGCAACACTACTCTACATAGGACAAACTTTCACAGGATTCTTGTGAGTGCTTAATAGAACTTCCATGGATTCACGTTAACCTGTGTTTTCTACCCCAGAAGTTATCCTAAAGTGATTGAGGGGTGAGGGGTCTTAAATCAAAGAGTGGGGGTGTGATGAGGTAAAATGGAAAAGAGAGATTGGTTAGAAGTGAGGTTAAATGTTAAAAAGAAAGAGGGTGTGAGATTAGAGTTAAAAGAATATGAAAACTTCGCACCAAACCTTTTATGAGCCGGGCAACCACATCTACTGATTGGTTCACATTCTTTGGTGACCATCATTGAAATAGGCACTAGCCCATTCCAACTCTTGTATTAACCCCACTAACCACTCGTTTCTTTCTTAACAAAGAAATGTTTCATTTTCTTTGGGGACACAACTTATATGTTATCTGGTCATCATTTGGAAGATTTGGATATTGAAAAAGAAGGAAAGTTGCCCCACCTTCATACCTCTTTCATGCACATAGAGTCTGTGTAATACTTGTTGCTGTCTCAACAGTTTACACTTTTTAAGCCTGAAAAGCTAAGTAGCTTCAATCATTTTTACACATTTCACGTACACACAAGGAATATGTTTTCTTGTCATAACATTCATATAAAATTCCTTTGTGGTTTTTCAATGATTGATGGAAGCCCTGGGGGAGTGAACATCAAAAATCTCCTTTCCAAAGTGAATTCGTTGTACTAAGTGTCTCTATGCCACTTACAGGCATACTAACTGATTCATACGTTGATTCAGGATTACCAATTCTTATTTTGTCTGAATTTGAAAAGATTCAGATGAATACATTTTATGAATTGACGAATACTCAGATCAAATAGAGATATTTTCTTCAAAGGAGATTGTTTATCACTTTGGGGGAGATTTTCTGTTAGTCCAATATTCAAGCAAGATTTGCAATTAGATCACAAAATAAGCACACGATTTAGAGAGAGAGAGTCTAGAGAGAGAAAGTCATATATGTATTGATGTCACACATCTCACAAGGGTTACAAGCTTGAAAGACAAAGACTCTTGCAAAATACTCAAAGACAAAAGCTTATAAAGTGTCAAACATGCCTTGACCTCAATATAAGGCAAACATATAAAAGTCAACATCTTGACAAAATAAATGATCTAAACTATGCATTAACAATCTCCCCCTTTTAGATCAATTTGTGAAACTTCATCTGTCCCATCTTCGTGTAGTCGTTCTCCTTATCCCCAAAATAATGATTCGAACCTCCTGATCCCTCTTCTGAACTCAATCCTGTCATCAACCGCTTCAAGAATCCTTAGCATCACAAGCTTTACCCTCCTTGGCAAGTGCTCTTCACCAAGCTGTCTTCTCCTTTCACTTTCTTTATACCTTGAGTCAAGTTGCAGTCTAAGCACTTTGAGAGTTCCATCAGAAAACTTAGAAATCTCAGATACTCTAAAAAACTTCTTTTCATTCTCACTGTTCTTATAGACTACCCCCAACTCAGATTCTTCAAGCACTATGAAAAGATCATAGTTGTCAATGTCAGACAAGGTCAAATTTGGCTTGATCATGTTGACCTTCTTCTGATTGGTTTCAATGCCTAACTGGAAATCATAACAATAGGTGTAAAAGATATGTCTCCTCATGAATCTCTTAATATCTTCCAGTGCAAAGATAATGTTCTCCCTTCTTATAACCATGTTCTTAAAGTGATGGTACAAATACTCCAGATCATCCACACTTAAGAAACAAAAATCAGCTTCAGTGAATCTGCATTCGCTTAGATCTCTTCTTTGAACAAAGAATTTAGGATACCAAATGTGCATGAACTTCTTCAGTCTAACTTCTCTGATTGTGACAATTCCAGACTTGTTCTTTACAGTACGCTCGGTCTATCTTAACCAATTCATCATGTTGGCATATTCTTCCTGATATTCTTTTGGCTGATTTTGAACACCCAAAACTTTGAACTTATCCCTCTGCCTCAACCTGTGAACAATTATTTTTTTCATTTGCTCCTCCAAGAATGGAACTCTGAGAGCATGTCTCATGTGTCTGATTTCAGCTTCTGAAGGAACAAGTGGTGCTTCTGGTTCATTAGAAGGTTATGCTTCTCCTTGTTCTGACATTATAGGCACATGAACAACTTCCTCATCTGGATTCTCAACCACTCTTTCATTCAGCATATCTTGAACAGATTGGAAATTATGATCTGGGCTTTGAACATGTTGAACATCTTTCACAGGGTTAGGATTTTTGACAGGACTTGGAATACTTTGATTGACATGAACTTCAGAGGTTTCAGGAAAGTTGAATTCTTTGAAGGTCGGGATAACTCTTCATATGAAGGCTCAGGAACATCATTATGGACAACACTTGGCTGAATGTCCTCAGGAGTTTCCAGTAAAGTATCCAGGACATTAGCTTCATCAGCTGGAATATCATCATCTCCTTCATTTTCAGCATTAGAATCATCCATTAAATTCTCTTTCTTCTCCTCCTTAACTTTCCAAAACTTTTCATACTTCTCATTAGCTTCCTCCTCATCATCTGAAGATAAATCAATTATATCCACATCATTCATCCCTGTAATCTCCAAAATTTCTGCTCTGGTAGCAACCTTAGGCTTTGCAACCCTTGGTTCTACTTCTGGATTAACATATAGAACAATCTCTCTAAATTCACCTTGATCACTCATCACATAACCATGATCAACATTTTCTCTTTCAACATTCTCCTCTGATTCAACAACCATAACATCATCATCAACATTCTGTTTCTCCCTCATCTCCCCCTCATGGTCATGATATGAATCATGATCATGCCTTGGTTTAGAAACAGATGCCTGGGCTTTGCATGAAGTTTGCACAACCTTTGTGAGATCAGATAAGGCTTGCAAAACTTCAGCTTCGAAAGAATTAAACTCTGTGGCTCTAACCACATCTGTTGGTTGCATAGAAGGTGGTGTTTGATTTTGTTGATGGGATTGCATAAGTGATAAAATATTTGCATCAGTTTGATTATCTGGGGCTTGGGATAAGAACTTTGCAAATAGTAATGATTTCAGCTCATCAACTGACATATCTGCTGGTTGAGTTGACTGAGGTGTAGGTTGAACTTGACGTACAGGCTCAGGATCAACTACTAGATCCTTCCCCTTTAATAATATTTTCACTCCAGCAACCTCTTCTTCAATTTTCTCAAACAACTTCGTTTCAACAGGCTTTAAGGCGCTGTTGAGGAATTATTTCGACCCAAAGTCTGGTAAAGTAACACCGGGGTCACTTAGACTCTCCCCGTTCTCACAACAGTTGATGAATCAACAGTATGGCATGTGTTTAAAGCTGGCGGAATGTTAGCAATGATAGGACTTCCATCCAATCCTCGTAGTCCGGATTGCGAATCAACTATTGATGTTCCAATCGGGTCACTAAGACATCCGATGGTAGCAATCTATATATGTGTCCTAGGAATGAAAATAGGAATTTCAAATGGCCCTAGACTCAAAGTTGCAGAGAAAGATGTTGTTGGGAACTGAAGAATTCATCAAGTGTGGTTAAATGCTGCTGGTTCAATATTAATACTGCTAGAAGACATAAAGGTTAGTACTGCTGAGTGTTACTACTGCTAGTGTTAATTAATACTGCTAGTCAAAGTTAGTACTGCTTGAACAAAGTTAGTACTGCTTAGCTAGTTAGTACTGCTAGTGGTTAGTACTGCTTAGTAGTTAAGGCTGCTAGAAGGAAGTTAATGCTGCTGAAGATTAATACTGCTTATATGATGAAGATTCGTATGAAAGGATATACATGGAAGCTTAGAGATATACATAGAAGATATACTGAAGATATTTTATTCATTGTAATTATCTTTGTATTCAGTATATATATATAGTATTGTTTAGAATAGGAGATAACAATTAACTTTCAGTTTTTATTCTTTTAGAAAAAAATCAACCTCAAGGCATAGATCCTAACTCTAGAGAAGTAGAATTCGTATTGGTGATCTTGTTCATCAATATTGAGGTTGAGTGAGTAATCTTGTAACTTCAAAGCATTAAATACAAGTTTACAGTTTGTTGATTATATTCTGTGTTTATTTTCTGTTTGATAAAATATCAAAGTGTTATTCCGCAAACTTCTTTGATATTGTTTCTGAGAATTAATTCTTGTTGAGAATTCGATCCTGACAAGTGGTATCAGAGCTAAATTCTCTCAGAAACAGTTATTCATCATGGAAAATCTTACAGAATCAAGCAGTACTTTGGTCTCAAAAGTTCCAATGCTCAGATCCAATGAATTTGACATGTGGAAAATCAGAATCAAGCAATATATTCTCCTCACAGATTACTCTATGTGGGACATCATTGAGAATGGCCCATCTGATGGAGGAAAGATTGGTGAAGATGGCAAAAGAACTCCTCCAAAGACAGATACAGACAGGAAATCAAGACAGACAGAGATGAAAGCCTTGAGCACACTGCTCTTGGCCATTCCAAATGAGTATCAACACCAATTCTGCAATTGTACTGATGCACAGATGCTCTGGAATGCTCTAGAGAAGAGATTCTCAGGTACTAAAAGTACCAAGAGAAATCAAAAGGCAATCTTAAAACAACAGTATGAAAACTTCATCTCAACTAAGAATGAGTCCATGACTCAAACTTTTGACAGGTTTAATAAACTAATTGGTGAACTAGCTACTATGGGAGTACGGATTGATCAAGATGATGTGAACAGAAAGTTCTTAAGGTCCCTTGGAGATGAATGGACCATGTACACTGTGTCATTCAGACAGAATGATCAGTTGGAAGACAAAGAACTTGATGATCTGTACAATGATCTTAGAGTATTTGAAGCTGAGGTGGAGGCAAAGAAGAAGCCTTCTGGATATGTTCATAATGCTGCACTCCTATCAGCATCAATTGATTCTACTGCTAACCCTGAATCAGTTAATGCTGCTAATGGATCAAATCTAGATAAAGGCACTGATTATGTATTTGAAGCTCTTCTTTCTAATCATGGAAATTCTTCTTTGATCAATGATGACTTAGAACAACTTCATCCTGATGATCTGGAAGAGATGGATATTAAATGGCAGATGGCCATGCTCTCCATGAGGGTTAAGAAGTTTATAAAGAGGACTGGAAGAAACAACTTCTCACAAAGAAGAGAAGATGGAGCAGGGTTTGATAAATCAAAGGTAGAATGCTACAAATGCCATCTGAAGGGACATTTTGCTAGAGAATGCAGAAGTGGAATGTCTCACAACAACAACCATCAACAAGCTCAATCTGGAAGCTTCAATAACAACAGAAACTCTGCTCAAGCCCTTGTTTCTCAACAAGGAATGGGGTTTGATTGGAGTGATCAAGCAGAAGAAGCTATTCAGAATCAAGCTCTTATGGCTAAAGTATCTGATCTCCCATCTGAGGTAAGTTCTAATCTCTGCTCTAAAACTTGCATAGACACTGTTAAAAGGTACAGGGATCACAATCAGAAGATGAGTGATGACCTTAAGAGACTAGAAAAGGATATAAAAGACTATGTGAGGATAGTAGAGAGATTTGAAGATCAAATCAAAGGTTTTCAAGCCAATGAACTACAACACTCATATGACACCAATTACTGGCAGTGGGAGAAAAAGGATTTAGAACTTAAACTGACCAAATCTAAAGAGGAGAGTGAAAAACTGAAAGAGGAGTTAACCAAGGTTAAGCTTGATGTAGAAAAGTTTTCCAATGCTTCTAAAGTAATGGACTCCTTACTGCAAAATCAGATTCATGATAAATTGAGAAGAGGAATTGGGTATAATGCCACACCTCCACCATATAACAACAATTACATTCCTCCTACTTCAGACCTGTTAGACACCAAAGATAGGAAGGACTTGCCTGAGGGAGCCACTGAAATAGATCCCTTAGATGAGGAAATTGTTGAGGATAAGACTGAGAAAGAGGTTGGCAAGAGTAAGGAGAACAAGGTGAGTGGTGAGATTTCTATAGAAAACAACATTATCACCAATGAGGATTGTGGAAGGGCTTGGATCAAATCCAAGAACATAGAGAAGACAGAGGAAAAGTCTGGTAAGGTCCATTATAAACAGACCACAGTTGTGAATCCAGGTCCTTGCAAACAGTGTGCTTGTAAGAAGAATGAGCCCCAAAAACAGGACAAAAAGAGGGGAAATCAAAGAAACTGGAATAATCAATGGGCACATAAACAAGGGGTTGATCTGAGTAAAATCAATAGACCAAAACCTTGTTTTATCTGTGGCAAATTGAATCATCTTGCAAAATTCTGTTATTTCAATCCTATGAACCAAAGAATGAATTTCCAAAGATCCATGCAAAAACCCTTTAATTATAAGAAAATTGAAAAGAACCATGTGGCTAAGAAAACTGTTAAAACTACAAGTCATATGAAGAAAAAGTATTCTGTTAAAGAAAGTGTCAATATGTGGATTCCTAAAAGCACTAAAACTGTTAGTACTGCTACCACAAATAGTGCTGCTGACAATGATAGTGCTGCTAGAAGTAATACTACTGCTAACAATGTTAATGCTGCTAACAATGTTAATGCTGCTAACAAGGTTAGTACTGCTAAACCTGTTAGTACTGCTACACCTGTTAGTACTGCTAACTCTGTTAGTACTGCTAACTCTGTTAGTACTTCTAAGGTTAGTACTGCTTCCAGTGTTGATTCTGCTAAGCCAATCATATTGACAAAGTACTCTAATAAAGAGTGCTCTGAGTTTAAAAACCTCATTAAAAAGGAATGTAAATACTTTGATGAGAAAGGAAGACCCAAGATCACTTTGGCTTGGGTCCCCAATCATACTAATTGATTTATTTAATGTGCAGGGCAACCAACAGCTCAAGGGAAAGAGCATATGGCATGTTGATAGTGGTTGCTCTAGGCACATGACTGGCAACATGTCATGCCTTCAGGATTTCAAGCAAATTAATGGAGGACATGTTGCATTTGGAGACAATCTTACTGGTGGTAAGATAAGTGGAAAAGGTAATGTCACCAAAGGTAAGATGACATTTGAGGATGTCTACTATGTTGATCAATTAAAGTACAACCTGTTAAGTGTATCACAGGTTTGTGACAAACAACATAGTATATTATTTACTAACACTGAGTGTATGATTCTTGCTCCAGGGTTCAAGGTAGTTGATGAAAGCATGATACTACTTAGAACTCCAAGAAAGGACAATGTTTACTGTCTTGATTTGGACAATGTTGATAGTGATTCATCTTTAAATTGTCTTGTTTCAAAAGCTTCTATAGATGAATCCTCCCTTTGGCACAGAAGGATGTGTCACATGAATTTCAAGACTATGAACAATCTTGTTAAAAATAACCTTGTAAGAGGTTTACCTTCAAAAGTCTTTTCATGTGATGATCATTGTGTTGCTTGTCTTAAAGGCAAACAACACAAAACTTCACATAAGACCAAAGAGTTAAATTCTGTTTCTTCTTGTCTCCAGTTATTGCATATGGATCTGTTTGGTCCTACAAATGTTATGAGTATAGGCAAGAAATCTTACTGCTTGGTTATTGTTGATGATTACTCCAGATTTACTTGGGTATATTTTCTAAGGACTAAGGATGAAACAAGTGGTCTTATCAAATCCTTTATTCTAAGAATTGAAAACCAAACTAATCAAAGAGTAAAAGTCATTAGATCAGATAATGGAACTGAGTTTAAAAATCATGATCTAAACACCTTTTGTGAAGGAAAAGGTATTGAGAGACGATATAGTGCTCCTAGGACTCCTCAACAGAATGGTGTTGCTGAAAGGAGAAATAGGACACTAATAGAGGCTGCTAGATCTCTGTTGGCTGATTCAAAATTGCCAATTACATTCTGGGTTGAAGCAGTTAATACTGCTTGTTATGTCCAAAACAGAGTTCTAGTGGTCAAGCAAAAGAACAAGACCCCATATGAGCTTTTAAATCAAAGAAAACCTTTTATTGGTTTCTTCAAACCTTTTGGGTGTCCTTGTACAATTCTAAATACCAAATCTCACTTAGGTAAGTTTGATAGCAAAGCAGATGATGGATTTCTTGTTGGATATTCATCTCAGAGTAAGGCCTACAGAGTTTTTAACTCTTCTTCTAGAATAATTGAAGAAAGTGACAATGTCAAATGCAATGAGAACACACCAAATCCTGTTGGGTCTGGACCTCAGTGGCTATTTGACATGGATTCACTAACTAACTCTTTTGGTTTCAGTAATGAGTATACAGGAACAGGTGGTGGAGAATCAGAGATCACACAAGTTCAAGAAAGTATATCTAAATCTGTGATTTTTCCCATACCCACAGTAAATTCAGTTGAAGACTGTGAAAAGGAATCATTTTCTGAATCAAGTCAGATTGAAAAAGACACTAGAGATGAGGAGACTCAAGAAAACAATGAAGTAGCACCTGAAAATACTTCAGTTGAGTTGCATGAATCTAATCTTGAGGCTGGATTAAATGAAGAACCTAGTCACAACACCAGAGTTCAGAAGAATCATCCTCCACAGTTGATAATAGGAGATATCTCTTCTCCTATGATGACTAGACATCAAAGCAGACTTCAGGAAATGCAAGATCAACAGCGTACGGTGCTTTCTTGTTTTCTATCCCAGCTTGAGCCTAAAAAGGCACATGATGCTATGAAAGAATCTAGCTGGATAGAAGCAATGCAAGAAGAATTGTTACAGTTCAAGCTACAAGATGTGTGGGATCTAGTAGACCTTCCTAAAGGTCACAGAGCAATTGGCACAAAATGGATCTTCAGAAACAAGAGAGATGAAAGAGGTATTGTTATAAGAAACAAAGCAAGGCTGGTAGCTCAAGGCTACACTCAAGAAGAGGGCATAGATTATGAAGAAGTTTTTGCACCTGTAGCTAGGATAGAAGCAATCAGACTATTCCTAGCCTATGCTTCTTACATGAACTTCAAAGTCTACCAAATGGATGTAAAAAGTGCTTTTCTCTATGGGTCAATTGAAGAAGAAGTATATGTCTGTCAACCACCAGGGTTTGAAAACCCAAGCTATCCAGACAGAGTATACAAATTAAAGAAAGCACTTTATGGACTACATCAAGCCCCAAGAGCATGGTATGACACCCTGTCATCCTATCTCTTGGAAAATGACTTTGAAAGAGGAGTCATTGATAAGACTCTATTTATCAAAAGAAAGAAGAAGGATATCTTGCTGGTCCAAATATATGTTGATGACATTATTTTTGGTTCTACAAGAAACAACATGTGCAAGGAGTTTGAGGATTTAATGCATCAAAGGTTCAAAATGAGTTCCATGGGGGAACTTACTTTCTTCCTTGGACTCCAAGTTCAACAGAAGTCAGATGGCATTTTCATATGTCAATCCAAGTATGTGCAGGATATTCTAACCAAGTTTGGTTTCTCAGAATCAAAACCTGCCAGCACACCTATGGAAACACACAAGCAGATCACAGCAGATCTTGAGGGGGAGGATATGGATGTGCATCATTATAGATCCATGATTGGCTCTCTCATGTATCTCACAGCATCAAGGCCAGATATTATGTTTCCAGTCTGTGTATGTGCAAGATTTCAAGTTAGGCCAAAGCAATCTCACTTTCAAGCTGTTAAGAGGATATTCAGATATCTCAAAGGGCAACCCAGATTGGGACTTTGGTATCCTCATAACTCACCTTTTGACCTAATAGCATACTCAGATAGTGATCTAGGTGGGGCAAACTTGGACAGAAAATCTACTTCTGGAGGATGTCAGTTTTTGGGTGCAAGACTAGTCTCATGGCAGTGCAAGAAACAAACCACAGTATCCACATCTACAACAGAGGCAGAGTACATAGCAGCTGCAAGTTGCTGTTCTCAAGTCTTATGGATTCAGAATCAAATGTTGGATTATGGGGTAACCTTTCTATACACTCCAATCTTTATTGACAACAGCAGTGCTATCAGCATTGTAAATAATCCAGTCAAGCACTCAAAGACAAAGCACATTGAAATCAGGTATCACTTTATAAGAGATTGTAATGAAAAGAAACTTATTCAAGTTGTCAAAGTTCACACTGATAATCAGTTTGCTGATTTCTTCACTAAAGCTTTTGATGTGGGTAGATTCACTTTCTTGGTAACAAGTGTGGGAATGATAAACTCTGAATAATCTTCTTCTCAAAAAGTGGTTTTATACCTGTATTTTGTTATTCTTGGTGTTACTAATCTTCTTTTTCAGGACATGCATAGCAGTTCTCAGTGATTAGCAAGCTTAAAAGGAGTAAGAGTAGTTAATACTGCTAGCCGTTAATACTGCTCGTGGTTAATACTGCTTTCAGTTAATACTGCTAGTAGTTAATACTGCTTTCAGTTAATACTGCTAGTAGTTAATACTGCTTTCAGTTAATACTGCTAGTAGTTAATACTGCTTTCAGTTAATACTGCTAGTAGTTAATACTGCTTTCAGTTAATACTGCTAGTAGTTAATACTGCTTTCAGTTAATACTGCTAGTAGTTAATACTGCTTTCAGTTACTACTGCTGGTAGATAATACTGCTAGTAGTTAATACTGCTAGTTAGTTAATACTGCTCGCAGTTACTACTGCTAGTAGTTAATACTGCTAGTTAGTTAATATTGCTCGCAATTAATACTGCTAGTAGTTAATACTGCTAGTTAGTTACTACTGCTCGCAGTTAATACTGCTATAGGTTAATACTGCTTCTATTCCGAATACTATAAATACTCTTTGCCCGCCTAAAAGCTTATAACGACTCTTTGCATACTATTCACTTGCGCTCTAAACCCTTTCTCTCTCAAGTTCGAAGTTTTCAGGCAACTTTTCACTAAGATAAATGGCATCAATGGCGTTCATTGACGAGCACAATGAAATCGCAATGCTCCAAAAGCCAAAACAAGCAGATGGCTTTCATCAGATAGTCGACTTTCTGAAGACTAGCCACATTGCCCATGCTCTCACTATGTCTCCAACTATCTTTATAGAGCATCAGAGGCAATTCTGGGCACATGCCACCATTGTTACTGAGGATGGTGTGCGAATGATCAAGACGACAGTATGTGGCAATCCATTGACAGTTACTGAAGAGATAGTTCGCATCAGTCTATGTCTGGACGATGCCTCTGGTATAACTTCTATCCCTAATGATGAACTGTTTTCTACTCTGACAAGAATGGGGTATGGAGGCCCATTGGGTATTTTTAAGTTCTCAAAAGCTAAGTTTTCACCCCAATGGCGTTTTCTTGTTCATACCTTGATGCACTGCATTTCTAAAAAGACTACTGGATGGAGTGAGTTCAGCAGTACCATTGCTTATGCTTTGGTCTGTTTGGCCACTTCCAGAAGGTACAATTTTTCACAAATGATTTTCAATGATCTTGTCTCAAACATGGGAAACAAAAAGAGCTTTTATATGTATCCCAGGTTTGTTCAAGCAATTATCAACCATAAATTGACGGATATTCCTCATTCTGATGGAATTTATGTACCAAAACCCCCCAAAGGCAAGGTTTTCTCAAATATGAGAAGATCTGCTGGGGACTCTGAAGGAGTTGACACCCCATTGTTCTCTACAATGATGGTGGTGTCCCAACCCAATGAAGGTATGGCAGCAGGGTCAAGGCCCCCATTAGATCAATCCACTGCTAGCCAAGCCCAACCTTCCCACTCTATATCTATCCCACAATCCCTACTAAATAAGCCCACTTCTCCAATTACCCAAACTTATCAAAGAAAACAGGTAAAGAAGTCTCCTTCCCTTCTTGTACCATCACCCACTAAGCCTTTAAGCCCTCTAAGGGAGAATTCTCCCCTAGAGAATATCCAAAGGGAAACCACAAGGGTGTCTCCCAACCCAAAGGAGGTGCTCTCTGAGGAGGAGGTAGAGCATATGGGTGATGAGGCTGCCACTACTCCTGCTAGCACAGAGGAGGACAGTGGTAACATCAATAAGACCTCCCCCATGGCAACTTTGAATGAGCAATCATTTGAAGGACCCTGGTGCCAAGAAACCACAGGGGTGGATAGTGCTTCTGCTAGGCAGAAGCCATCTACTAATAAAAGATCCAATGATCCTTCAATAGGGGGTAACACTCCTGGAGAAGGTGAGGACAGATATAACTATGATGAATTGATGGAGACCATGGGAAACATCAACCAGGATGTCATCAAGCAAGGAAAAGAAATAGAGGAGATGAAGCTGATTATTCTATCTCAACAAGTTCAGATCACCAAACTGAAGAAAATGGTGACAAGATTGTTACAGAAAAGGAGAAGGAAGCAGTTTGTGCTAAAGAGGAGGACAAGTGTTGAAGATGATTTCAACAAGGGGGAGAATTCAGAGGCTGAAGCAGAAAAAGAAAGTATTTCTGAGATGGGATTTGATGGTAAGGGGGAGAAAGCTGCAGAAACAGAAGCACAAGAAGTAGAAACAGATAATGTTCAAGCAGCAACAGGGCTATCTGTTGAAGAATTGGAAATAGCTGAAACCTTAGTAAAAGCAAAGAATGACACTCCTAAGGCTACTCAAAAGGCTAAGGGAGTGGTCATCAATGAAGGAGACCTTGAAAAGAAGACACAAGAAAGAAGTGAGGCAGGGTTGAAGGATACAAAGGGTAAAGCTAAGATGATTGAACCTGAACAACCTGCAAAGAAGAAAATTCAGATAGAACTGGATGAAGAAGTGGCAAAGCAGCTTCAGGCAGAAATGGAAAGGGAGGAACAACTTCAATCTGAGAAGGATAGAGAGCTTGCACTGAATATGGCCAGAAAACTAAATGAAGAGTATCAGAAGAGCATGAAATCAGCAGCTCAGGCCAAGCAAGTACAAGTAAAAAGAATGCCATTCAAAAAGCAGAAAAGACAACCCTCCAAGACCTTTTTGGCCAATCCGGAAAGAAGAAAGATGATAAACTTCCTGAAAGGTGCAATTGGTGTTAAGGGGGAGATGTTTACTCATATGGCATACTCTCAGGTTGAAGAGCTATACAGGAAGGAAATGACAAAGCTCCAAGGGGATTCCTCTCAAAGGGAAGAAGCAGAAAGAATGATGAAAGAGAGACATGATCTCAACATCCAACAACCATTCCCTGAGAAAACCACACCTTCCAAAGAAGAAGCAGAAGAGAAGAAGGAAGAACCTGGAAATGTTGGTAGAGAAGCCAAGTCTGGAAAAAGAGTAAAAACAATTGCTCCAAAAAGGCAGTTGAAAAGGCCTAGGGTGGAAGAAACTGAAAAGGAAGCAGAACCTTCAGTCACATCCCCAACAGAGCCAGTACAGAGTCCAGAGCAGGTCACTAAGCAAACCGATAAAAGTATGGATCCGTACATGACAATAGTGGAACCTTTGAAAGCTGTTCCAATCTCCATGCAAGCTCCAGAGATCATCTTCTGGGATATTCTGAGAGACAATGGAAAGAATTTCTTCAGAATCAAGAGAGTTGATGGTTCATTTGAAGCTTATTCAACATGGGGGAAAGTCATCAGAAGTTGTTCAAGAGCTGATATGGAAGAACTATATAAAGTTGGGATGAAACTTTATGAACCTGTGTTGAAAGGTACTGAAGAGAATCTTCTCAAAGTGACATTGGAATACTTGTGCATGATGTTTGAGCCTTCAAGAGTGCACCATAGGATTAAAGATCATATGCATGAGTTCATATTCAAGAAGATTGACAAATGGATACTGTTTGAAAACTGTGGAGTATACATGATTACTATTGACAATTGTTATCATGAATACTACTTGGTGGACAAAATATATGAGCATAGCAAGGAGAAGTTAGAAGGGATGCTTAAAGCTACACTGGTTTGTACAAAGGATTCAGAAATGGCCAAGATTGTGGTGAGAAGAACTGTAAATCAAAGTTTGGGCTTAGATCCAAATTTGGGAAATTGAATCAGAGGTGTTGAAATCATCTTGAAGGAGATCTGAAGAACTTGACTTCTTTTCCTAAAAGTCAAGTTAGGGGGAGATTGTTGGGAACTGAAGAATTCATCAAGTGTGGTTAAATGCTGCTGGTTCAATATTAATACTGCTAGAAGACATAAAGGTTAGTACTGCTGAGTGTTACTACTGCTAGTGTTAATTAATACTGCTAGTCAAAGTTAGTATTGCTTGAACAAAGTTAGTACTGCTTAGCTAGTTAGTACTGCTAGTGGTTAGTACTGCTTAGTAGTTAAGGCTGCTAGAAGGAAGTTAATGCTGCTGAAGATTAATACTGCTTATATGATGAAGATTCGTATGAAAGGATATACATGGAAGCTTAGAGATATACATAGAAGATATACTGAAGATATTTTATTCATTGTAATTATCTTTGTATTCAGTATATATATATAGTATTGTTTAGAATAGGAGATAACAATTAACTTTCAGTTTTTATTCTTTTAGAAAAAAATCAACCTCAAGGCATAGATCCTAACTCTAGAGAAGTAGAATTCGTATTGGTGATCTTGTTCATCAATATTGAGGTTGAGTGAGTAATCTTGTAACTTCAAAGCATTAAATACAAGTTTACAGTTTGTTGATTATATTCTGTGTTTATTTTCTGTTTGATAAAATATCAAAGTGTTATTCCGCAAACTTTTTTGATATTGTTTCTGAGAATTAATTCTTGTTGAGAATTCGATCCTGACAGATGTTGAGAACTGGGGCTAACTATTCTCTGTTTTCAATACCTGTGGTCTCCGAGTGAGATCCTGGTAGATTTTGTGCTAAATCCCCATGTGAAATTGAAACTAAATCCTGTTGAGAGGAGATAGAGTGGATGGCATGGGTGTGCAATTGCATTAGTGGGCGACTAACGTCTTCTTCAATATATGCACGCAACACATGCGGCGAGATAGTAGATGTGGCTGCCCTTTTGGATATGTAGGTTTGGGTACACACACGCTATCCATATTCTTTTTCTACATTCACACTCATCCTCTCATTAATATTTTCAACTAGAACTCCCTCATTACTCCTTATATCTCCCACAACATTTCTGATTATTGAATCAACATCAATTTCCATATCCTCAGGCTCATAGAATTGCTCAAATACATCAACCTGCTCAGTATCATTAGCTTGAATACTAGCACCACCTTGGTCTTAATCATGTTGATTATTCACTTCCATCATTGTCATTGTCATCATCATTAGCATCACCAGCATTAACAGTTTCATCTTGTTCTGACTCATCATTTTCACTAGTTGTAGAAGGAATTTCTTCACTATCATCTGCTCTAATTGCCGAATCCGACTCAGTTTCAGAGCCTTGACCTTCATTGGATGGAGGTGTCACTGAACTTTGGGTAATGACCCGTGACCCTGAAGCCTCTAGTCTTGGTCTCCGACCCCCACCAGTACCCCTCTCTGAATTTTTTCTCTTCACTTCCCGTTCTTGTACCACCTCAGTAGCAAGAACCCTCACAGACTCCTCTCTTCTAAGGATTGAGTCTTGGGTAGGGATAACCGGTTCTGGTAGTCCCATAGACTCTCTATAAGCTCTTACACTCATTAAGTTCGGATTGGCATAAGCTAGTAATGCCTCAGGAACTGGCATTTAGTAGTTGAATGACTGCTTTTGCTTTTGTATCTCATCACAAATTCTGGTCCAACTTCATGATTGAGCCTTTTCAGAATGTCTCTGTTTGACCTGGTCATACTTATTTATAATAAGTTGTAGAAACCTCTGATAGGGAACAAAGATGGATTTCTTGGAAGTTCTCTTGATCAGTACTTTATCATACAACTCAGTCCAGATGGCAATTGAGTAATCCACGTGCAGATCGTACACAATGGCATGAAATAATCTGAGTGTATATGCATGTTGGTGTTGTCCATTCTGGTATGTCTTGCAGTCAAGCATCTATTGATGATGGAAAACATCTGGTACCAAAATGGTAAGAAGATTGGTTTTCTTGAATTCACTGATCTTGTTGAGTTGACCCACATATCCTAAGGCTCGGATGCCTTCAAACACTTCAAAATCAATGGTATATGGGTCAAAACTTGTTCTAACTTCTCTGGAATCCTTCTCTGGAAGATCTTGGATAAGTCTGAGCCTTCGGTAAGTCAGAATAGATGTGAAGTTGTCAATCCTGATAACAAAGTGTCGGTTCTTATTGCTTTCACTGACAAACTCAATGATCTTCCAGGCTTGTTGTAAGTAGATGAGAGGCACAGTAGTAGTTGCAGTCAGGGCATGATAGATAGGATGGCCTCTGAGAATATCTAGAACCAAGGGATTAATATTGAGATTATCAAAATCCACATGGTGGTTGTTCGGAGACAGAGCAAGGTACTCAGAAGGATTGATCAGTGCAAGATCTGGATTTACTCCGATGGCTGACTGAAAATGTGATCTGGATGATGGCATAGGAGAGTCTTTGGAGACATTCGGGTCATTTTCATCCATCTGAACAATTGGATCAATGGAATTTTCACTTGTCATGATAATACCTGAAAAGTTCAAAAGTATTGGATATAGATCCAATATGTCAGTTAAATCTCAAAAAAGTGTTTTTCAAAAAAAAATTTGAAAAATTTTTCTAAGTCCAGAAGTCTCAGACTAAAGGACTAGAAAATTTTAAAGTACAGAAAGATGCACTTTGGTCAAAACAAAGAAGTAGCACACTTGTCGCAGAATGCAATTGCAACAAGATTTTTTTTTAAAAAATGACATGTCAAAGAATGCGCAGAACCCTTGAGATTTTGAACTTGGCATGAAAATGATGAAAAACCTCAAGAACTCGCAAAGTTCAAGTCAAGAACACACAAGATTCTTGCCAACAACTCGCAAGGTTCTTACATGGTAAAAAAATTTGAAATTTCAAAAAAAATCCACTATTTAACTCTTAAACTGATTTTGTCAACTTTAATGATGAGTGATTTAGCTATTAGAACCTATTTAACTCTTTAATTCGAACAAATTCACATGTTTTAAGGTTCAATTCGAGTCCAACAGTCCACATGAGGTTCGAAAGTCCAACAATCCTAAATCATAATCCAAAGTCAAGGAAATCAAGATTCAAGTTAAGATTACGTCCAATGGATTCGTATTTGAAATCCCAACAAAGATATCAAGTTACAACTGAGATTTACGCAACAATTTTCAATCCATAATTTAAAATACCATAGGTTCGGTTCGATATAGGGTTTGAAAGGTATGAACAGTCAATCGAACAAAAAAACCCTAGAATCAAAGAACATGAATCTGTAAACAAGAATACAAACGCAAACAATGTACAATATAGAGCAAAAATACAAACATCAAACACAAGAACCTACACTGAATCGAAGTTGAATGAATCGTAATCTGAAAAGTCGCAAGAAAACTTGAGAGGAAAATTCACTAAGTGCTAGAAGTCGCAAAAGTAGTCTGAGACAAGTGAGAATGAAAAATCGTGAAAACCATTATATATACTCGAGAATAGGGTTGACACGTGGCACGAGTTGATTGGATGCCTCACTTGTCGCAAACCAAAGAGAAATGGAACTTGTCGCAAAGGATGACAAGTAGTGTGTGCACTTGGTGCAAAACACTATTTGCGTCAAGTGTTGTGATGGAAAGAAGTCGCAAGCTTCGCTTTGCGCGTTCTCAGAACTCGCAGACTGAAGGTTGCGCGTTCTTCACTTGGCGCAACCTTTGGTTTGCGTCAAGTAAGAACTCGCAGACCAAAGCGTGCGTGTTCTTCACTTGTCACAACCTTTGGTTTGCGTCAAGTGAGAAGTCGCAGACCATGTCTTGCGCGTTCTGATACTTTGAAAATTTCTTTGACATTTTCCAAAAATAGAATCTTTCCACAATTAACTTCCAACTTTCCATAAAATCATTTTAAGCACAGAACTCAATATCACTCTCTTGAAAAAAAATCAGATTTCAAAACATTTTAACACACACACACACACTTACAGACATATACATTATGCCCCCCTTGAAGTGTGCACATATTTGTATACTCCCCCTTGAATATTGCATTCAGCTCAACATACTTAAAAATGAATCCTGATATTATTTGATCAGAAGTCAATGTCCATGATATGGATTTGACATGATATCAAGAAATTGTCAGACCTACAAAGCAGATTAAGTCTTGGTCCTCATAGAACATGAGTCCATATTTGTTAACTGTATCAGACTTAAGAAATATGTATTAACTAAAACACTTATACAAACAAACTTAGAAAATACTCCCCCTCAACATCAGATTGGATACTATAGCTATGCATTCAGGTTCAACATGCCATGTTTGCTGACTAAGAAATTGAATCTCTTCTTATCAAGAGGTTTTGTGAATAAGTCAGCAACCTAAAAATCTGTTGACACAAAATGCATCTCTATAGAACCTTTTTCAACATGGTCCTTAATGAAACGATACTTGATGTCTATATATTTGGTCTTAGAATGTTGTACCGAATTTGCCGTGATAGCAATTGCACTTTTTAAAGCAGTAAATGGGAACTTTGTTTAGAATATATCCATAGTCTTTAAGTTGTGTCTTCATCCACAATACTTGCGAACAACAACTAGCAGCCGCCACATATTCTGCTTCGGTCGTAGAAGTTGATACACAATTCTGCTTCTTAGACGACCAACTTACTAACTTTTCTCCCAAAAACTGACAGGCTCCGGATGTGCTTTTTCTGTCCAACTTATTTCCTGCATGATCTGCGTCTGTATAGACAATTAGTTCAAAGCTAGAATCTTTCGGATACCAAAGGCCCAGATTTGGTGTGCCTTTGAGATATCTGAAGATTCTTTTCACCGTAACTAGACGGGATTCCTTTGGATTTGCTTGATAACGTGCACAAAAGCAAGTAGAAAACATTATATCTGGCCTACTTGATGTCAAATACAGAAGAGATCCAATCATACTTCTGTAAGTCCGTTGATCAACTGATTCTCCGCAGATATCAGCGTCCAACAAACTTCCAGATTGCATGGGGAGTCTTCATGGGTGTTGAAGTAGTCATATCAAATTTCTTTAACATATCTTTAATGTATTTTGACTGATTAATAAAAATCCTTTCCAGGGTTTGTTTGACTTGCAAACCTAAGAAAAAGTTCAATTCACCCATCATTGACATCTGAAACCTACTCTTCATGATGTCTTGGAATTCATCACAAAGTTTCGGATTCGTAGAACCAAAAATAGTATCGTCTACGTAATTTTGTACAATTATCAAATCCTCACCCTTCTTTTTTAAAAACAAAGTGGTGTCGATTGTACCTTTTCGGAAGCCAGACTCAGAAAGATATAGTGTCAGAGTTTCATACCATGCGCGAGGTGCTTGTTTCAATCCATAGAGATCTTTATCAAGCACATAGACATGATCTGGATACTTTGGATCAACAAAACCTTTTGATTTACTTACATATCTCTTCATGTAGAATACCGTTCAGGAATGTTGATTTAACATTCATCTAGTATACCTTGATGTTTTTATGAGCGACATATGCAAGAAAGATCCTGATGGATTCAATCCTGGCTACGGGTGCATGGGTTTTATCATAATCTATACATTCTTGCTGATTATAACCTTTTGCAATAAGTCATGCCTTGGTTTTGACAATAATCCCTACCTCGTCTTTCTTGTTCCAAAATACCCATTTTGTACCAACAATGGTCTTGTCTTTTGGTCTAGGTACCAACCTCCGCACTTCATTTCTTTTAAACTCATTTATCTCGTCTTGCATTGCATTTATCCAATCTGGATACTTTAGTGCTTCAGACGGCTTTTTCGGTTCCATGCTGCTTAGAAAGTTGACAAACATACAGTAGTTTGCAGAAGCAGATGCAGTTGCAGATCTAGTAGACACCTTTCCATTTAGATCACCAATGATATTTTTAGGAGGATGAGATTTTGTCCATTTTTGAGTACTCGGTAGTAAATCAATATCAGCCTGATTGTTTGTCTCATCAAATTCATCCTTTACGGCAGGCAATTCAGTTTCTTCTATTGGAAATGGTGCACTTGGTGATGGAATAGCTTCTTCAGATTGAGTTTTTGTTGGAAGTTCTCCAGACACAACAGATGTTGAGGCGAGTTCAACTAACGGTGAAAGCAGATCACATGATTTGTCTGGTGTAGTACGTTCAGAAACATTTTAAGCTTGACTAGTTGAAGCTTCACCAATAACTTCAGATGGTCTTGATAAATCTTCACTTGTGGTAGGTGTGTTAGTGTTTAATAAATTTTATTGTTTATTATCTTCAGCAATTATGTCATTAAAAGCATCTAAGAACAACAAACCAAGATCAGATTCAGATAAGGTAGTAGAAATCTTATTCTGGTTTAGCTCTGGTTCTACACTGTTCGATGTAGAAGCTTTATCGGTAGGTGCGAGTCCTGAACTGTTGTGTTCAGAAGTCCTTGTCTTAGATTCGTCAAAGGATACGTTGATGCTTTCAATCACAGTCTTTGTTCTGGTATTATAAACTCTATATGCCTTGGATTAAAGAGAATATCCAATGAATACTCCTTCATCAGCTTTTGGTTGAAATTTGGATAGGTTTTCTCTATCATTTAGCACGTAGCACATGCAACCAAACACACGAAAGAATTTAATAGTGGGTTTTCGACCATTTATAATCTCTTAAGAAGTTTTATTAAAACGCCTATTGATAATGGTACTGTTTTGTGTGAAACATGCAGTTGCTACTGCTTTAGCCCAAAGGAATGGAGGTAGATCAGAATAGACAAGCATTGTGCGTGCTGCTTCTACCAACATCATGTTATTCCTTTCAACAACACCATTCTGCTGAGGTGTCATTGCAGCTGAGAAATTGTGAGAGATTCCAACAGAATCAAGATAACTCTGAAGAGTTGCATTCTTGAACTCAGTCCTGTTGTCACTCCTCAACTATTGAACTCGGCTTTGTAGAAGAACTTGAATTCTTTTGATGAATTTGATTATCAGATCTGGAGCTTCCGACTTTTTCCTTAAGAACTCTAGCAAGTATATCGTGAATATTCATCAATCATCACCAATATATACTTTTTACCTTTGATGGACTGTGTTATCACTGGCCCACAAAGATCCATATGAATAAGCTCAAGAGATCTTGAACAACTTGATAGCATCTTCAGTTTATGAGAACTCTTTTTCATTTTGCCTTTTTCACAAGTAGGACAAAGTGAGTCTTGTTCCATCTTCAGTTCTGGTAGACCAGTGACCAGATTCTGAGTCCTCAGCTTATTCAAATCTCTGAAATGTTGATGAGATAACCATTGATGCCATAACCAACATTCATCTGTTGAAGTCTTAGAGATAAGACAAACTGGCTTTGAAGCTTTCAAAGTTGGAAAATGAGCATCATATAGTAATCCCATTCTTCCAGCTTTAATCAACTGTGCTCCACTTTGATCTTTGATGTAACAGTAATCTTCATCAAATTCAACTCTGCACTTCTTTTCTGTGAATTGGATGATAGAGAACAAATTGTAAGCTAATCCCTCCACATATAGAACTTTAGATATAGAAATCATACTGTTTTTGATAACACCGTATCCTCTGACATAGCCTTTCATCTCATTGGCGAAGTTGACTGAACCTGCATAATGATCTAAATAGTCGAACAACAGGTGCTTATGTGTTGTCATGTGTCTTGATGCACTAGAATCTATGATCCACACATGACAAGCCTGCAAGCAACAATTACTTCAATTTAGGTACCCATATGATTATGGGTCCTTTCTTGTTAGTATCTTTTAACTTCTTTAAATCAGTTGACGACCCTTTGATTCACTATTCAAACTTGGGTTCTTTCGATAAAATTTGTGCTTTACTTTCAGACTTTGGAATCCAATTCCACACAAATTTTACGTCAACTAATTTGTTCATTTTAAAATCATTATTTTTCTTTTGAAAAGAATAAACTTCAACTTTATGATTAACAGTAGAATGAGCAGAAGTTTTCTTGTTCGCAAACTGGACATATTTTCTTTTCTTGGAAAACTTCGGTTTCAAAGAAAACGAACTTTCATGACAGTTTTAACATCGTAATTGTTGTAGCTTGTGTAAACAATTCATTTCGAGAAAGAGTTTGTGTTTTATTCAAACAACGCTGACAAGCATTATTACAAACTTTTACTATGCTATTACAATTCAAACTCTCAGAAACTTTCATCTTCCTTCCATTCTTTCTAACTTCCTTCTTCACTTTGTTATCTGAAGAACAACCAACATTAGAATCATTGAAAGTAAAATTTTCTAAAGAAGGAACAGAAGAAATGTTGGAAACTGAATTAGATTTAGTTTCTGAACATCGAAAAAGTTTGAATATCTATTGTTAAAGAATCAGACTTCACATCAGTAGATTATCAAAAGATAGAGAATCTTGATCAGGACAAGTGTTAAACCCAGAATACTAGTTGATAAACAATCACACACAATAATATAGATCAAGAGATAAAAAGATCAGAATAACATACCACAATCCCTTGATTAAACAATGAAAACCATTGTGTGTTCTTGGTACCTTGAATGTAGGATTACAGAGTATACGGCTACCTCTCTAATGAATATTATGATAAAAATGAGGATTAACCTAAAAACCTAATTAAACAAAACTACTTATACTTAGGCGTATAAGCCTAATGGGCTTGGGCCCAACTACTAATAACTATTAACTTATTACAAATTGGACCCTCTAATTAACTTTAACACAATTGCAATTTAAACCCTTAACTTTAACTTTAATCTTGAATACAATTTATGATCCAACAATCTCCCCCTTTGGATTCAAGATTAAATTTTTTTTGGCAATAGTCTTCGGGTCTTCACTTTTCTTGAAAACTTCAGATACAGTCTTCATCTTTATCTTCTTGAAGTGTCCTTCTGACGATCATCTTCAGTAGGCTTTTGATATTCAAATAAGTTCAGACACTTTGATATCTTTGAAATTCTTCAGCAGTCTTCAGATTATATTCTCCCCCTTTGTATATTCTCCCTTTTGATTATTCTCCCCCTTTTTGATAAGTGGTTGGAATCATCATCATCAAAACATATCAAAACAATCTCCCCTTTGTCTTTATAAAATTCAATTAAACACTGTCTTCATGTATCGATCCCTGTGTGGAAATAAGAGTAGTCTTTCCAAATGGAGAAAGTGATTATTTCAATCTTTTCAGATTCAAATAAAATAAATATGGTAACCCTGAATCAACAAATGACTCAATTAAAATGTCTGTCAGTGACACAAAGTCACTTAGTAACACAAAGTTACTATATAAGAAGTTGGTTTTGATGTTGGCTCCCCAGGACTTCCATTCAATCATCGAATAACACATGATTATCTATGAATGTTCTGACAGAAAACAAATTTCTGTGTGCTAGTGCATGTGTATGAAAGAATTAAGCAGAGATGATTGCTTTTCAATATAGGCTCAAATTATGTAAACTTGTTGAGACAACAACAAATTATACAAAGACTCAATGTGCATGAGAAAGTGTCGAAGGTGGGGCAACGTTCCTTCTTTTTCAATATTAGTATCTTCCAAATGAAGAACCAATAGCGTATGTGCTGCGTCCCCAGAAAATGTGAAACATTCTCTTTTTGAGAAAAGAATGAGTAGCTGCTGGGGTTGTATGCAAGAGATGGCATGGGCTAGTTGCCTTGTTCAATGATGGTCACCAAAGAATGTGAACCAATCAAATTTTGTGGCTGCCCGACTCAGAAAGAAGTTTGATGCAAAGTTTAATATTCTTTTACTCTGTTCTCTCACCCTCTTTCTTTTAATTCTCACTTCTAACCAATCTCTCTTTTCCATTTTACCTCTTCACACACCATCACTCAATTGTTTGGACCCCTCTCCCCTTAATCACTCAGGGAATACTTCCTGGGTAGGAAACACGGGTTATCGTGAATCCATGGAAGTTCTGTTAAGCTCGCACACTGAATCCCGTGTATTTTCCTAAAAAAACGTGTTGTTCAACAGTCTTTTATACATGAAAGCACAAAGGAATACAAACATGAAGAATAAAAATTTGGAGAAGTCAAAACATAAGTGTGTTTGACAATACGATTCTCCCCCTCAAACGAAAAGAGGTTGACGATTAAGCTCATAGATGATTAAGCTCTTTAACAAGTAAGCTCCCCCTTAACTTTTTTATTTTATTATTTTTTTTTAATGAAACAGAAAAAAATAAAGCACTGAAGTGCGGGTTCTAATCAGATGTGATTAGTAGCCAATGTCACTTGAACAAGCCTGCACAGAGAAGAAATAATGGTAATCATTTGTGAAAATGATTCCTCTATTGTTAGCAACAGTTGTAGAATAAAACACAAGATCAAAACTTAGAATACTCCCCTTAGAATCATGAGTAAGGGCTAAGATGATATGTTCAACATACCAAGTTTGATGATGATAAACTTTGTTGGTTTAAAATAAAGTGATACCACTTGTTAAACCCAGAATACTAGTTGTTAAACAATCACACACAATAATATAGATCAAGAGATAAAAAGATCAGAATAACATACCACAATCCCTTGATTAAACAATGAAAACCAGTGTGTGTTCTTGGTACCTTGAATGTTGGATTACAGAGTATACACTACCTCTCTAATGAATATTATGATAATAATGAGGATTAACCTAAAACCTAAGTAATTAAAACCTATAAATACTTAGGCGACTAAGGCCTAATGGGCTTGGGGCCAATAGCAATAAAACTATTAACTTATTACAATTTGAACCCTGGACTTTAACTTTTAATATTGAATATAATTTATGATCCAACAATCTCCCCCTTTGGATTCAAGATTAAAAGAATTTGCAATTATCTTCGGGTCTTCACTTTTCTTGAAAACTTCATATACAGTCTTCATCTTTCTCTTTCTTTAAATGAAGTGTCCTTCTGACGAACATCTTCATTCAGGCTTTTGATATTCAAATAAGTTCAGACACTTTGATATCTTTGAAATTCTTCAGTCAAAAATGCTTCTTGTATTCTCCCTTGTTGATTATTCTCCCCCTTTTTGATGATTGGTGAGGATCATCATCATCAAAACATAGCAAAACAATCTTCCCCTTTTTGTATAGTCATCAATTAAGCACTGTCTTCATGTATATATCCCTGTGTAGAAATAAGAGCAGTCTCGCCAAATGGAGAAAGTGATTATTTCAATCTTTTCAGATTCAAATAATTAAAATGTGATAACTCTGAATCAATAAATGACTCAGTAAAAATGTCTGTCAGTGACACAAAGTCACTGAGTAACACAAAGTTACTATATAAGGAGCTGGTTTTGATGTTGACTCCCCAGGACTTCCATTCAATCATCGAATAACACATGATTATCTATGAATGTTCTGACAGAAAACAAATTTCCGTGTGCTAGTGCATGTGTATGAAAGAATTAAGCATAGATGATTGCTTTTCAATATAGGCTCAAATTATGTAAACTTGTTGAGACAGCAACAAATTATACAAAGACTCAATGTGCATGAGAAAGGGTCAAAGGTGAGGCAATGTTCCTTCTTTTTCAATATTAGTATCTTCCAAATGAAGAACCAATAGCGTATGTGCTACGTCCCCAGAAAATGTGAAACATTCTCTTTTTGAGAAAAGAATGAGTAGCTGGTGGGGTTGTATGCAAGAGATGGCATGGGCTAATTGCCTTGTTCAATGATGGTCACCAAAGAATGTGAACCAATCAAATTTTGTGGCTGCCCGACTCAGAAAGAAGTTTGATGCAGAGTCTAATATTCTTTTACTCTGTTCTCTCACCCTCTTTCTTTTAATTCTCACTTCTAACCAATCTCTCTTTTCCATTTTACCTCTTCACACACCATCACTCAATTCTTTGGACCCCTCTCCCCTTAATCACTCAGGGAAACACTGGTTATCGTGAATCCATGGAAGTTCTGTTAAGCTCACACACTGAATCCCGTGTATTTTCCTAAAAAACGTGTTGTTCAACAGTCTTTTATACATGAAAGCACAAAGGAATACAAACATGAAGAATAAAAATTTGGATAAGTCAAAACATAAGTGTGTTTGACAATACGATTCTCCCCCTCAAACGAAAAGAGGTTGACGATTAAGCTCTTTAACAAGTAAGCTCCCCCTCAACTTTTTTATTTTATTATTTTTTTTAATGAAACATAAAACAGAAAAAAAATAAAGCACTGAAGTGCGGGTTCTAATCAGATGTGATTAGAAGCCAATGTCGCTTAAACAAGCCTGCACAGAGAAGAAATAATGGTAATCATTTGTGAAAATGATTCCTCTATTGTTAGCAACAGTTGTAGAATAAAACACAAGATCAAAACTTAGAATACTCCCCCTAGAATCATGAGTAAGGGCTAAGATGACATGTTCAACATACCAAGTTTGCTGATGAGAAAGTGGAACCTCTTTTCATCCAACGGCTTGGTGAAAAGATCAACTAATTGGAAGTCAGTTTGAACAAAGTGCATTTCGATATCACCTTTTTCTACATGATCCTTAATGAAGTGATTACGTACATCTATATGCTTGGTCATCGAATGCTAAACCGGGTTAGCAGTTATGGCGATTGCACTCTTGGAATCACAATAAATAGGGATGCGATTGTAGTTGTACCCAAAGTCCCGTAACTGTGTCTTCATCCAGAGGACTTGTGAACAGCAGCTAGCAGCAGCTACATATTCAGCCTCGGTAGTGGATGTTGAAACACAGTTTTGTTTCTTTGAGGTCCAACTCACAAGTTTGTCACCTATAAATTGACATGATCTAGAGGTGCTCTTCCGGTCTAGCTTACATCCTGCATGATCAGCATCTGTAAAGGAAGTTAGTTAAAAACGAGAATCCTTTGGGATACCAAAGGCCTAAATTAGGAGTGCCTTTGAGATATCTAAGGATTCGCTTAACAACATTAAAGTGCGACTCTTTAGGATTAGACTGATATCTCGCACAAAAACATGTGGCAAACATTATATCTGGGTGACTGGCAGTCAGATAAAGTAAGGAACCAATCATGCTACGATACACCTTTTGATCAACAGGTTTACCCGAGGGATCTGTATCTAAGAGTATACCAGTAGCCATTGGTGTTTTCATGATTGAGCTATCTGACATATTGAACTTTCTTAACATGTCTTTTATATATTTAGCTTGATTAATTAAAATGCCTTCGGGTAATTGCTTTACTTGTAAACCAATAAAGAAATTTAATTCACCCATCATCGACATTTCAAACTTTGTTTCCATGATTTTAGAAAAGTTCTTGCAAAATTTCTGATTTGTCGACCCAAATATTATGTCGTCAACATAAATCTGAATGAGAATCAAGTCCTCACCTTGACTTTTAAGAAATAAGGTAGTATCAACCGTACCTTTCTTGAAACCAGAAGCTAAGAGAAATTTAGTGAGAGTTTCATACCAGGCTCGTGGTGCTTGTTTAAGGCCATAAAGCGCTTTGTCTAACACATAGACATGATCAGGGTGATGAGGATCAACGAAACCTTCAGGTTGTGCCACGTAGACCTCCTCATGCAGAACGGCATTCAGGAAAGCTGACTTTATGTCCATTTGATAGACTGTAAAGTTTTTGTGCGCTGCATAGGCCAAGAAGATTCTGATGGCTTCAATCCTTGCAACCGGGGTGAATGTTTCGTCGTAGTCAATGCCCTCCTGTTGACAGTACCCTTTTGCAACCAAGCGATCTTTGTTTCTCACAACTACTCCAGCCTCATCTTTCTTGTTTCTGAAAACCCACTTAGTTCCAATAACAGTTTTACCTTTAGGTAGTGGGATCAAGCTGTTGATCCAAACTCTCTCAGTGATTTGATAACGACCCTCTTCTATACTTAGTGAAAATTACGTTTTAAAATGTATTAGTGTTTCACCATCAGCGATCAGACTAAGTCTGTTAAGTTATCGCTGATAGTATCTCTCATAAAGATTTCTATGTATTAGTGTTTCACTATCAGTGATCAGACTGAGTATGTTCAGTTATCACTGATAGTTTGTGAAGTAAACAGCCAACGTAATCCCTGAAGACAAGTCTTGCGTCAACATATGTTCATAGCTGAATCGAAGACGAAGCCGCTGAACAAAGAGAAGTCTACTAGTGACCTGATGCGGATATCAGTGAAGCAAAGACAACTCTACATATACGCGAAGGAACATGAGGAAAAGCTTCAGCGATAGCTGAACCTCTTTATCTCTGGAAGAAGAGATACTCAGCGATCAACGATCACAAAGCTTATGCCTCAAGTTTCCTTTTGTCTTACCTTGCACAACCAGTACGATGTGTCAGAACGGATACGTCTCTGCCACAAATCGTACAACAACTCTGTCAACTACACTGTTCCTAATACGGCCAAAAGCATGTCTCCAAAAGTCAGACTCCCAAAGCCAATCTATGAACGCCACGTGTAAAGTGCCCTGCCATGCATTTAATGCATAGGGTATAAATAGGAAGCTCACCCCTTCATCTGAAAGGGTGCTCAATCCTTGAACTCCATATAGAAACCCTTGTTTTCTATCTCTCTTAATTCCCCATTCTCTGAATTTCTTGTGCAATCATCTTAGTGTTTCTTAAGTTTGTTTAGATTGAGTCTGTCTTAATCTTATTCCGCAACAAACTTGTAAATTGTATTTTGATTTATCAATAAACAATTTATTAAACTTTAATTTATTTGTTTGTATTCAATCCCCCCCCCCTTCTACAAACTTGTTAAGCACCTTCGGGACCAACAAGTGGTATCAGAGCAGTTTGTTTAATCTAATAAACAAGATCTTGCTGTATACTCTTCCTTGCTATTCTAAAATGGCACTAAACACAAACATAAACTACTATGATAATGGTTCACTTTCTAAACCTCCTCGATTTAGCAGAGATAACTTTTCTCTATGGAAAAATCGAATGATGCTATTTCTTGAAGGTGCGGATCCTACTATACCTGAATATATAGAAAACGGACCCTATGAACCTGTTAGAATTATAGCTGTCGTTCCCTCTACTGCCACCACTGAAGCTGTCCCTGAACGATATGTCGTTAAGGAAATAAGACAGTGGAGTGATGAAGATAAAAAGAAGGTAGGTATAGATGCAAGAGCAAAGACCATTATATCAATGGCTCTGACTGATGAAGTTTTCCATTCCATCATGCATCTAAAAACTTCTAAAGAAATGTGGGAAACCATATGTGTTCAATATGAGGGCACCACTGAAATCCAAGAGACTCGAAAGATTAACTTGGTAAGACAGTATGAAAGTTTTATAGCTGGTAAGAATGAATCTCTTTCTGACGTTCATCAGCGGTTTAACTGCCTGATCATTGACCTAAGAACTGTTGGAAGGACCTATTCTAATTCTGAGGTCCTAACAAAATTCTTGGAAAGTCTTCGTGAAAGCTGGGACAGTTATTCAATATGTCTTAAGCTGACAAAAGACTTACATACTCTCTCTCTAAGCACTCTGTATGGAATATTGCTCAACTATGAGCAATCTAATCTCCTGAAGAAGAATCTTGTAAAAGATTCTAAAGACTCCAAAAGCACTTCTGTTGCTTTAGTCTCGTCAGAGATAATTCCATCTCAACGATCTACTCTCACCATCACTGAGTTAGATTCTGAATCTGAGGATTTATCAGACCCTGATCTTTCAGAGTTTAATGAGTCCTTAGCACTCTTGACAAACTCTTTTAAGAGATTTGCAAGAAAGAGTAACTTCCGAAGAAGTAAACCTCTCTCTCTTACTGAAAAGCCAAAATCAACTCCGGTTGATAAGGCTACAGCCACTTGCTATAACTGCGAAAAAATTGGACATTTTGCTAGTGAGTGCAGGTCGAAAAAGGTCTTCAAACCTTCTACCTCAAGAAGATCCAGTGATGACAAATACCATAAGCTGAAGAACAAATATCAAAAACTGAAAAGCTATCAGCGAAAAGGTAAAGGTCTCATCGCTGAAGAACATGACTGGGCTGAATCAGAAGAATCATCTTCTGATGAAGAAGAAGTCGCTAATTTTTGCCTCATGGCTAAGATTAAAGAAGAAGTAGAAGAACCATCTGAACCTTCTATGAGCTACATATCATCTCAGGTATCTATCTCTACAAATCCCTCTCTGCCTGAAACTGAGAGAAGTCGCGCTGTTGATGTGCTGACGATTGACCTTTATAATGCTCTAAACGACAAAACTCAAGCTGAAAATAAAAATGTTTATTTAACACAAGAGCTAGAGAAATGTCATGAAAAGATCAGTGAACTAAATCTTTTAGAAGAAAAGTTGAAAGATCAAGTCATTATAAATGAAATCATCAGCATTGAACGCGAACAAGCCATCGCTGCTCTAAAAGCAGAAAAGGCTCATGTTGAAAAATGGTGCAAATCATCAACAAAGATCTCTGAGATAATAAATGCTCAAACTCCTGAAAGTGATAGAACTGGTCTTGGTTTTTGGATACCACAGGATGATCCTAAAGAAGAAAGTTCCTCGCTTAAGTTTGGAACTTTTGTCACATCTTTCTTTGACACTTCTTATAATCAATTTTATCCCTGTTCTTCTTCATATCCCATCCCTGAGGAGATATCTGCAAGATCTAAGCCTGCAGATAAAGGAAAGTCTATTCTCACTCAGAAGGCTTCCAAGAAAACCAAACTGAAAGTTCCTTCCAAACCTTCAGTGGATAAACCTTCTAGCTCAATGACAGAAATCTTTGATATCTGTCCTCCAAAGCTGAAGGTTGATCTAAAGCCCGTGAGACCTGAAGAAATAAAAATTCCTCCTAGATCACGTGCTAAAGGCATTCTTGGAGCTGGTCCTGCTCATCTTAAACTTGCAAAACCTTCTACTGATCCTAAAACCATTTTCAAATACAGAAAATGTTATCACTGTGGTTTTACTGATCATATTGCAAGTAAATGTCCAAATACCACCAAAGCTGATAAAACAACTAAAGTGAAGAAAAATGCCTCTAAGGCAAAGAAAGTCACCAAAGTTGAAAAATCAACCAAAGTGAAATATACCACTAAGGTTAAAAAATTAACCAAAGTGAAGATTACCACTGAAGCTGAATCTTCATCAGCTGTGAAGACTGCTGAATCTTCCTTATCCACTAACTCTGAAGGACCCATTGAAAAGTGGGTACCAAACAACGCTTAATCTTCCTTATGTATGCAGCGATCAAAGGGCATCTGGTATCTCGATAGTGGATGTTCTCGTCATATGACTGGACAAAGAGACCTGCTCACTGAATACAAGGAAGAGAAAGGTCCCTCTGTGACCTTTGGTGGAAATGGAAAAGGATTTACCCGAGGGTTTGGTGTCCTCAGCAATGGGACAACTACCTTTCGAAGAGTCGCTTATGTAGATGGACTGAAGAACAATCTTCTAAGCATCACTCAGCTATGTGACAAAGACTACGAAGTTCGCTTTTCTAAGAAAGCATGTTCAGTGGTAGATGAAAAAGGAAAACTTGCTCTCAGTGGTTATCGAAGAGAAAATGTCTATGTAATAGATATGGACTCTACTATCACTAAAAACTTATGTTTTCTCTCTAAGGCCTCTTCTGATGTCAACTGGCTATGGCATAAAAGGCTCTCTCATCTAAACTTCAAAACCCTGAATTCTCTCTCATCTAAGGAATTGGTTTCTGGTCTTCCTCAGCACTCATATGCTAAAGAATCTCTCTGCTCAACATGTGAAAAAGGAAAACAATCAAAATCTAGTTTCAAGTCGAAACAAGTTTCCTCAGTGACAAGTCCTCTTCAGCTCTTGCATATGGATCTATTTGACCCTGTCAACATCCAATCAATAGTTGGAAAGAAATATACGCTTGTCATTGTAGATGAATATTCTCGCTACACCTGGGTTATCTTTCTTCGCTGTAAGAGTGATACTCCAGAAGAACTAATATCTTTTGTCAAAAAGATGGAAGTGCTGAACAATCTTACTGTTCGTTCAATAAGAAGTGATCATGGAACTGAATTCAAAAATAGTTCCCTGAACAATTTCTTTGAGAACAAGGGAATCTCTCACAACTTCTCTTCAGTAAGAACACCTCAGCAAAATGGAGTCGCTGAAAGAAGAAACAGAACGATCATAGAAGCTGCTAGATCAATGCTCAGCGATTCTCACCTCCCTACTCAATTTTGGGCAGAAGTTGTAAACACTGCATGTTTTACTCAAAACAGATCGCTGATAATAAAGCGATTTGGGAAGACAGCTTATGAACTTTTTCTTGGAAGGAAGCCTTCTATCAGCTTTCTTCATATCTTTGGTTGTCAATGCTTTATCTTAAACAACAGAGATCAACTTGGAAAGTTCGACCCAAAAGCAGATGATGGAATATTTCTAGGATATTCCTCTATCTCCAAAGCCTACAGAGTTTTCAACAAGAGAAGACAAACCGTAGAAGAAACAATTCACGTCACTTTTGATGAAACTCGCTTAGCGAACTCTAAACCAATCACTGACAATGAAGAGTTAAATGCTTGGATGCTTTCTCACTACAGAGAAACAGAACCCTTCTTCTCAAACCATCAGCATTCTGATCCTTCAGCCGCTGATGATGATCCAAACATTATACATCCTACCGCTGAATCCACCTCATGGGTTTTAGTAGAACCTCTAAACACATTACTACCATCAAATCTGCCTTCGTCTGGAAACCTCTCTGGTGAACCTACTCAACAGTTAATTGCTGATGAACCTCAAACGTCCTCATCAGTAAACATCTCAATTGTTGATCCAACCTCTAAGTTAATCAATCATGCTCCTGCTCAGCGATGGACCAAAGATCACCCAATAGATCAAATTCTTGGTGATCTCGAAGCAGGTATTCAGACACGACGAAGCTCAGGTCATATCTGTCTCTTTGTAAACTTTCTCTCTTTAAAAGAACCAAAGAAGACTGATGATGCCCTCAGAGATCCAAATTGGGTCAGCCCTATGCAAGAAGAGCTGACTGAATTTTCTCGAAACAAAGTTTGGAATCTCGTTCCTAGACCATCTGATAAAACTGTAATAGGCACCAAATGGGTGTTTAGAAACAAGTTAGATGAACATGGAACTGTAACCCGCAACAAGGCTCGACTTGTTGCTCAGGGATACAGACAAGAGAAAGGCATAGACTATGATGAAACCTTTGCCCCTGTGGCCAGGCTCGAAGCAATTCGACTATTCTTAGCTTATGCAGTCTATAAAGACTTCATCGTTTATCAAATGGATGTAAAATCAGCGTTCCTAAATGGAAAGCTAAATGAAGAAGTCTATGTAGAACAACCACCAGGGTTTTATGACCCTAAGTATCCAAGTTATGTTTACTACAAATAATTCCAGCTACTATCGCTGAAGAAATAATCCCAATCTCTATCGCTGAGATTGATGAAGAAGAAGAAGAAGAAGATTCCCTGATCCATTCAGGAAGGCCCTCTCGACCATCTCATTGGTCAGAGGAAGTGGTAAAGAAAAGAGTTGAAATGATCGCTCAACTAGAAAGTCAACGGCTGAAAATCCCTCTTCAAACATCCTTCTCAGAGCTCGACTTCCTCACTAAAGCTGAACGAGAAGAATCTGCCAAAGCTGAGAAACTGATCGCTGAATGCAAACGAGATGCCCAACTCGCTTTAAAGATTCAATCTTCTCAAGTCAAGGACAAAAAGCTGAAAAGCAAACCTGTGGAAGTTCAAGCTGCACTGCTGAAATAAATTGAAGAGGAACGCTCTAAAGAACAAGAGATCAACGATAGGTCTATCGAATGGTGTAAACAGAAGATGGACTATCGTTCTGATCTTCTTCCAATATCAGCCGTGACTATCTCTGGTCGCAAGAAGAAGGATCAACTCTCAGTGACCATGGAGATTACCAGAGAGGATGGAACCCAAAAAGCTATGTACGTATCCAAACTTGAGAGCTTCGGATTTACGGAATGGTTAGAGTTCTGGGATGCGCTGAAGAAATCCAAATCTACATACAGAGGCTACGTTGAAGGACTTCTTGAAGCCCTCATAAATAGAGTCGTTTCTGTACTAAAGCTGCCATCTCCTCTTCCTCCCAAATCTTTGAAACTCAAGAGAAAAATTGGGTCCTCCTCCTCTGAAGACATCGCCATCATCAGGAATGAAACTTCTATCAAATTTTCAAGAGATGCACTGTTTGGTCATCCTCCCGATCTTTCAGTTCTGGATCTATCTCTGCCTCCTGGTGGTCCATTCCAAGCTGGTCAAGTAATTGACAATCCTTATGGAATATTCTTCAGAGATGATGATGAGGAACTCAGATTTCAAAGAAACTCTGAGATTCCTATCTGTCCTCTGAATCATCTCAAGGATCTCTTATGCTTATGGTGTGATTTCTTCCCTGCTGCTGAAAAAATTAAAGAAATTATCAGCCAAGAATCTTTGGAACGAAGACAGAAAGGAGAAGAAATACCTGAGTATATGATCAATCCTCCTAAATCTTCTTTTAATAGCTGATAGATTAGTTTTCTTTTCTATAATCTGTTAGTTATACTTACAGTAGTTAGTTATTCACTTGTACTTATGATTTTCATATCTTGTAATTCTATCCCTGAATTAAATGAAAATTGCAGTGATGTACTTAACCCTATCAGTACTGTAAAAGATCCCTCAAAATAGTAATTGGGACATGCATTCTATGAGTCCTTTTTATTCCTATATTTTGAATTATAAAGTAATTTTCTTCAGTTACTTTGTCATTATCAAATAGGGGGAAATTGTTGATCCAAACTCTCTCAGTGATTTGATAACGACCCTCTTCTATACTTAGTGAAAATTACGTTTTAAAATGTATTAGTGTTTCACCATCAGCGATCAGATTGAGTCTGTTAAGTTATTGCTGATACTATCTCTCATAAACATTTCTATGTATTAGTGTTTCCCTATCAGTGATCAGACTGAGTATGTTCAGTTATCACTGATAGTTTCTGAAGTAAACAGCCAACGTAATCCCTGAAGACAAGTCTTGCGTCAACATATGTTCATAGCTGAATCGAAGACGAAGCCGCTGAACAAAGAGAAGTCTACTAGTGACCTGATGCGGATATCAGTGAAGCAAAGAAAACTCTACATATACGCGAAGGAACATGAGGAAAAGCTTCAGCGATAGCTGAACCTCTTTATCTCTGGAAGAAGAGATACTCAGCGATCAACGATCACAAAGCTTATGCCTCAAGTTTCCTTTTGTCTTACCTTGCACAACCAGTACGATGTGTCAGAACGGACACGTCTCTGCCACAAATCGTACAACAACTCTGTCAACTACACTGTTCTTAATACGGCCAAAAGCATGTCTCCAAAAGTCAGACTCCCAAAGCCAATCTATGAACGCCACGTGTAAAGTGCCCTACCATGCATTTAATGCATAGGGTATAAATAGGAAGCTCACCCCTTCATCTGAAAGGGTGCTCAATCCTTGAACTCCATATAGAAACCCTTGTTTTCTATCTCTCTTAATTCCCCATTCTCTGAATTTCTTGTGCAATCATCTTAGTGTTTCTTAAGTTTGTTTAGATTGAGTCTGTCTTAATCTTATTCCACAACAAACTTGTAAATTGTATTTTGATTTATCAATAAACAATTTATTAAACCTTAATTTCTGTGTTTGTATTCAACCCCCCCCCCCTTCAACATTAGTAGATTCAGAAACTAACGGTTTAGTTGTACCTGATGGAGATGAAGTTTCAGTGACTTCTTCGGACGGTCCAGACATGTCTTCAGAAATAGTAGGGACCTCCGAGCTTGTTGTTGAAGTTGATATGCCTTTGTCAAAATCTGCACAAATATCATCGAAGGCATCAATAAACAACAAATCTAAGTCAGATGAATTGGAGTTAGAGTTAGAAGAAGTAGATTCTTTAGATGTTGGTTCTATTCTGAAGTGAATAGAAGCTTTGTTCTTAAGTCCGAGTTCTGAACTGTTGTGTCCAGAAGTTCGAGTAGAATTATCATCAAAGGAGACATTCATGCTCTCAACAACCGTCTTAGTTTGAATAATGTAAATTCGATAAGCTTTGGATGTCAGAGAGTATCCAACAAGATATCCTTCATCCGCTTTCTTATCAAACTTTGATAGACCTTGACGTTCTCGCAAAATGTAACACCTGCAACCAAAAACACGAAGGAATTTGATGTTAGGTTGACGATTTTTGATTAACTCATATGTTGTTTTGTCAAATCGTTTGACCGCAATGGTACGATTCTGAGTAAAGCATGCTGTTGCGACCGCCTCAGCCCAAAGATACATGGGTAGATCAGAATATGCAAGCATAGTACGAGCAGCTTCAACAAGAGTGCGGTTCTTCCGTTCAACAATGTCGTTTTGCTGTGGAGTGTAGGCTGCGGAGAAGTTATGTGAAATTCCCACAGAGAACAATGCCTTTGTTCTATGCTCCCCCTTAAACTTTGGGTGCCTGCAACACAAATTTAGGTTTTGGTACCCACTGGTATTTGGGTCCTGATGTGTTAGTTGCAGTGCTTGTGGGAGTAACATAATAAGAACCATACCAGTAATTAACAAAGTTTTTACTTACAAAGTCATTCGTTCCACAGTAAGAACATCATATTTTCTTCTGAGCAACCCTGATCAAGTGATTAGTTGAGTAAAACATATCAGTATTACCAAAAGATTTACCTTTATGCGCTCTGTTCCTTTTTAGCTTTTGATGTGGATGCGAATGCTTTGTCTTTCTTCTTCTCATCATCTGAAGAACTCTTCACTCTCCAGACCATCTGATTTTTCTTAGATTGCTTTCCAAGAGATTTTATATAAAAATTTACTGAACCATCAACAGATTTATCATAAAACAGATTTGATGGTCTGATCTGACTTGATTTGACAATGATTGGTTTGACACTTTTCTTTTTCAAAACATTTTTGTCATGAATGAACAGGCTGATTCTGTTGAATTATCAACAGGTGATTGACTAATCACATCAGCTGTAATCTTTTCTGATAAATTGACGTTTGCGGCTTCTAATTCTTTTATCTTTTCAGATAGAATGTTTTTTTCAGAAGTCAGTGTGTCAAACTTTATTTTCAAATCAGATCTAGCCTTCTGTTCTTTTTGATAATCTGATGACAAAGCAGTTATTTTGGATGTGAGCTTAGATATTTCAGATTCAAAATGTAAATGTTCTTGCTCAAAATTCTTTTCCAAGTTCTTGGATTTTTCAGATATTTCCTTGAAAATCCCAATATTTCTTTTTTCCGCGTTTTTCTTTTCAAGCTCATAAGACTTTTTATTTTCTTTGAAGATTTGTATTTCTTTTTCGAGCAAGTCATGTAAAGTAGAAATCTGTGTGGGAAGTTCAGTTATTTTGGCTTCAAGAACTTGTCTTTCTTTTGCAAAAGTGTCTCTTTCAGTTATTATTATCTTTTCAAATTCCGACACTTGTTTAGAAAGTTTTATGCATCTAAGCTCAAGATCCTTTTTCACTTGGAGTGTTTTCTTTGAGAAATCAGATATCTGTTGTGTTGAAGATTTCTCCATATTTAATTTTTCTTTCTCTGCTTGGATGCTTTTCAGTAATTCAGCATTCTTAGCTTCCAACGCAGATATTTTGTCTTCAAAAGCCTTAAACTTGTTTTGAAGCTCAACTGATTCATATTTCAGTGCAGATGGTTTTTGTTCAGTTGTCTTCAGTTGGCTTTGAAGTTTTGTAATACTAGACTCTTTGAGCTTGATTACTTTCTCAAGAGTCTCAATGGTATTTTCTCTTATTGCAATTATTTTCTATCTATTTTTAATCTCTTTCTCTTTCTCTCTTATGTCTTTCTCTTTTGCACTGATGATACCTGCAGAATTAGATTTAACAGTATTAGTACACTTTATATAGTTAGGAGTTTTATCAGAGTTTGACAAATTAAATTTCAACTCCTGAATCTGTTTGATAAAGGCTGCATTCTGAATTCTCAGTTTGTCTCGTTCAGCCTCTATACCAGGTATCTCAGAAACAGATCTTTTTAAAGTTGGAGACGTTTCATTTCCATCCACTATGATATGTGAAGTTAAAATGATAGGCTCCAAATCTTTGTTGATCATCTGCTTTCTCTCTGCAGTAGACATCTTGAATGAGAAAGTTAGCTTAAAAAAATGATCGTCAAAAATCAGAAAATTATGACCACTATCAAAATATGTCCCCCTCCGCAGACTTAGAGAAATTTTTCTGACATATTGAATGTGTGCTTGAAAAATGATCGTTCCCAAACCAATTAAGAAAAGTTGACTGAAAGTTAAACTTGGATCACCACTTGAAAAAAAAAATTCAGAAATTTTCTATCTCTGGAACTCGCAATGCACTAAACTCGCAGACCAAGTGAACTCACAAAGTACTGTTCACTGAGAAACTCGCTAGACGTTATGTGCGCGTTTGAAAAACTCGCAGGCCACTGTGTGCGCGTTTCGAGAACTCGCAGACTTCTTCTTGTGCGTTTTGAGAACTCGCTAATCAATAAACTCGCACGATAATGAAACTCGCAAACACCTGTTCACCACAGAACTCGCAAGCCTTGTTTTGCGCGTTTCTCAAACTCGCTTGCCTCTGTTAGCGCGTTTGTCAAGAACTCGCAGAATGAAGTTTGCGCGTTCTTCAGAGTCTTTGCGTGTTCTTCAGTTGATGAAACCTGCGCGTTTAATAGATCTTGCGCGTTTTTGACACTTGCGCGTTCTTCACTTGAACCTTGCGCGTTCTTGGGTTTTCCTTGCGCGTTTTGACAGATATTACCACGAAATCGATCCAAATCGATTAAAACCTACAAATTAGAACATGAAATTGCATAGATTTTGTCGATTAATCATTTGAAACACAATTGTAATGTCAATTTCAGATTAAAAACAACAAATCATACAAATTCGATTCAAACAGTGTTCGAGAACTATTTTTCAAGAAAATCAAGATTTCACAAATTTATATCGATTTAGTTCGAATTACTTGATACAATCAATATAAGAAACGTTTAAAAACCAAAATCGAATGCAATGAATCCATTTTCTTGATCTAAAAACGATTTTTCAAAAAAAATTGATCAAACAGTGAATTTCAAGAAAACGAGTTCGTAAAATCAAAATTTCTCAAACTTGATTCAATCTGATGATCTGATCCTTCTGAATTTGTTTGGTTTGCTCTGATACCAATTGAAATTGTATTCCCAATTACAATCAAGCAATCCTCAATTAATGATATAACAATATCAAGATTCTAGAGAGAGAGTAGAGAGAGAAAGGCTCTAGTCATATTGTTAAGTCTAAATATTGTATCCAAGATGTAATAAGGAAAGTCAAAGACGTAAAAGTCAACATTGTCAAAGTCATGGTTGTCAAAGTATGTTTAGTTTCCTTAATCATTAAGTCTTGTATTAGATAGATGGTTTAAATAGGTTTGCTTTGTAATCTTGTGGGAAGGATCTGGTAAGCACTTTCATTGTAATATTTCAGATTTGAGAGACGTGTGATATGAATTCAAGATCTACTTTCTCTCTCTACTCTCTCTCTCTAGTTCATATTGTCATATATAGAGAATTTAGCTTGATTCTTTGGGATTTGTCTTTCATAATTAGTATCAGAGCTGAACCAAACATTTTCAGGAATGATTTGGTCAGTAATTTGAATTGAAATCTTGATTTTTTGGATCGAAAAATTGATTTTCTGAAAAAAAAAAATTCAAGAACTCGAGTTTTTGTACTGTTCATCCAAATTTTGTTGGAAAAGTCGTTTTTGATGCAAGAAAATGGAATCATTGGATTCGATTTGTGTTTTGGATTGATTCTTGTATTGATTACATCTAGTAATTCGAACAAATTCAATGTTAAATTTTGATTTTTGAAATTTTCTTGAAAAGTCGAGTTCGAACACTGTTCTTGATCGAATTTATGGAAATTGTTGATTTCAATCTGAATTTGATAGTAAATTTGTGCTTAGTATTGTTTTTCGATGATGCTGATAAGTTTTTGAGAACTAATTTGCAGATTTGAATCAATTTGGATCGATTTGTGCAAGTCAGAGCCAAGTTTGCGCTAGATCTACGATTTGCGCGAGTTCATATTCATTTACGCGAGTTCATCATATTTGCGCGAGTTTTTCAGGTCTTTAAGAAAAAATTTAGTTTGCGTCTTCTTAGAGTCACGCAAATCTAAGTTTGCGTTTCAGTCTGTTTGAGCAAAGTCTATCTTGCGCCAATCATATTTCGCACAAATCATCAATCTTTATTCGCGTAAAGTTCAGTGTGCATCACTTCAAGAAAATCGAAGTTTGCGTGTCAAGGTTCTCACGCAAAGTTACATTTGCGTCTTCAGTGGGTCACACAAATCCTACTTTGCGCCACTGCTGTCTCGCGAAAAGCTTACTTTGCGCTATACACTGATAACGAAAAGCTTACTTTGCACCATACACTGATAACAAAAAGCTTACTTTGCGCCATACTCTGATTGCGAGAAGTCTGTTTTGCGCTTCCTACAGTTCACGCAAAGTGAAGTCTTGCACTACCATCTGTTAGCGCATATCAAGTGTTCAAATTTTAAATTTTGTACAAGATTTCAATTTGACCTGATTTTTGATTTTCTGATTTACAGTTTGGGAACGATCTTTTATATCAAGCTGATTACTAATTCAATATGGGATTTTTTACAGAGCTTGAAGAGAAGAATAGAAAGCTTGAATTAGAGAAAGTAAATCTGGGTTATGCTGTTGACTTTCACTCGAAAAAGTCAAAAGAGTACTTTGTTGAAATCATTATACTGAAAGAAGAAGTTAGTGCTTTAAAGTCAAACAATGAAGATCTTCTGCAAAGAACTTCTGGGCTGTTTGATGAGAAGATAATGAGATTGGAATCTGAGAACGCTGAGCTTAGAAAGAATATATCTGATTTGGAACAACAACTTGCTGAAAATAAAGCTGATTTTGATAATGAAAAGAAAATTTTTTCAAAGAAATTCTTAGATTTCTCTAAAAAGTGTTTTGAAGAAAAGAAATCAGTTGATCTTAAATGCATCAAACTTTCTCAACAAGTTTCCGATTTTGAGAAAGTACTTATTTTGGAAAGAGAGAAGTTTGCTAAAGAAAAGAAGGTCATTGAACAGAAGAATGTGGGATTTTTCAAGGAATTATCCGGCCAGAGAAACGATTCATAGAAAGGATTTGAAGAAGAACGATGCATTTTTGAGACTGAAATCAAAAAGTTGACTTCCAAGTTATCTGAACTATCTGCTAATGCATTAAAAGAGCAGAAAACGAAGTCTGAGTTCTCAAAGAAGATTGACCTGCTTGTTCAAGAAAGAAACAAATTTGTTTCAAAGATCAAAGAGCTTGAAAAGACTGCTTCAAGTTCAAATCAGAAATCTGTCTCTTCACAAAGGCCAGTTAAATATTTTGATCAGATTCGTCGAACTAACATTTTCTATGATAGATATTTAGATGGTTCAGGTACATCTCCAAGAAGAAGAAGTTATAAGTCAGAGAAACTGGTCTGGATGAAGAAATCAGTTAAAGATGAGATGTCAGATGAGCTGAAAGGAAACACATCATATGTACATGTACATCAAGCAAAGAAGAACAAAAAGCATAAAGGTAAACCTGATCATATATACTCAAGAGATCAATTATTCAGGTTTTCAGGTAATAAATATTATTGTTCTTATTGTTGTACACATGATCATATTCACAAGACGAGTGATCATTTCTGGTATGGCTCTTACTCTATAACCCCCACACGAACTGCAACTAACATTTCTGGACCCAAATACCAGTGGGTACCAAAGAAGAAAACTGATTATGTGTTGCAGGCACCTCAAGTCAAGGGGGAGTAAGAGAACAAAAGGTTTTTGAACACAGCAGTTCAAAACCCGGACTTCAAAGTTGAAAGACTATGGCTTTTAAGTACACAGCTTAGGACCCATTCTTCAACGAAGTTTGACTTCTAAACACAACAGTTTAGGACTCGGATCTCAGCGATCAAAAGACCTTACTCCTGTATTTTGCGTCCGATAAGATATGACGGTCTACACTTCACAAGGGAGTTGTATTGATCTCTATCCTGTACTTTTTCATTGCAATATACTTACGATATGACGGTCTACACTTCAAAAGGAAGTTGTATTGATCTCTATCTTGTGTGTTTAACTGACATATTTCAGATGCCTAATTTAAGGGGGAGTAAAGGTGATGACTTCTGATTATTTCAGATCAGAACTCATATTATAAAATGTTTTACAACTTTCTGTCATTTTATTTTTGAATAAATGATGGGAATAAGGTGGCTTCTGATCACATGACATATCTGGACCCGTTCTTCAACATTCAAACATGGATATTTTGCAAATATCCAGGGGGAGCTTAAAAGATCTAAATCATTTTATCATGATTTGAGGGGGAGCTTAAAAGGTAAATATTTTCTGATCCTACATCTCTGATTGTTTGAAAGAAGAACAACTTTCAAGCATGAAAAACAGTTTCTTAAATGTTCAAACCACTTCTCTATTCTCAAAAGATTTCATGAATTCAGAAGTGAGCTTTTAAATGTTTTTCAAATTTTGAGCTTAATGTTTAACTGACCGTGTGTTTCCAAAGATCAATACTCGTGTATTGTCTTTTCCATATACTGTAAAGTATTCACACACATCGGTTCAGTATTTCATTTGATTTGTTATTACCATGTCTCATATCGAACATATTTTTTGATGGTAATACCCTCGTTTGCTTTCAAAGTTGTTGAGCATCATTCATCTTTTTCAAATTTGTGCTTTCATTGATAAATTGTTTATATTCATTCACATAAACAAAATATCCAGTTCGTTGATACCCTAACCTTTTCATTTGATCTGCTTGATACATTGTCAGATTCTCAAAACAATTCTTTTGATTTCATTTCATTCATTCAATATCATTGTTTTGAGAAATCTTCAAAGTTCAATTGCTCAAATTTCATGAGCATACATTTTGACAATGATATCATACACTTTGTGCTTAACTGTTCAGTTAAATTATTGAGCAACCATGTTTTTTTAGGACTTACATGGGATTCGTGTGTGAGCTTAAACAGAAATTCCATGGATTCACGTCAACTAGTGTTTCCTACCCAGGAAGTTATCCTTGAGTGATTGAGGGGTGAGGGGTCAAAATCAAAGAGTGGGGGAGATAACTCATTCGGTTGAGTTTTTCTCATTGCTTGGAGCAGAAAAATGGAACAGAGAGTTTGGTTAGAAGTGAGCATAATGTTAAAAAGAAAGAAAGAGGGTGTGAGATCAGAGTTAAAAGAATATCAGAACTCTGCACCTACTACTTTCTGAGTCGGGCAGCCACATCTACTGATTGGTTCACATTCTTTGGTGACCATCATTGAAAAAGGCAGTGAGCCCATGCCAACTCTTGCTATTACCCAACCAACCACTCATTTCTTTCTTAACAAAGAAATGTTTCATTTTCTTTGGGGACGCAACATATATGCTATCTAATCTTCTCTCGAAAGATTTAGATATTGAAAAAGAAGGAAAGTTGCCCCACCTTTGCACCTATTTCATGCACATTGAGTCCGTGTAATATTTGTTGCTGTCTCAACAGTTTACACAATTTGAGCCTTATGAAACACAATCTTTGTGCTAAATTCTTTCATACACAAGCACGAGCACACAAAAAATTTGTTTTTTCTGTCAGAACATTCATAGATAAACCTTGAGTTTTTTCAATGATTGAATGGAAGTCCTGGGGAGTCATCATCAAACCAACTCCTTAAATTGTACATTCGTTATACACAGGAACTTTGTGTTACTGACAGGCATTCCTAACTGTTTCATTTGTTGAATCAGGGTTACCACGTTCTTTATATCTAAATTTGAAAAGATTCGGGTATATACAGTTCATGATTCAGTTACTCAGATCAAAGCGTGGCGACAGTCAAATTATCATAGAAAGGGGGAGATTGTTATTCAAATACAAAGGGGGTGATAAAAGACTGTGTTGAAATTGAAGATGTTTTGATGATCATGATGCTCACAATCATCAAAAAGGGGGAGAAATTTACAAAGATTCAATTTCAAATCCATGAAGAGTTTGTCAAAGTGAAAAGACTTGTGAAGAAATTCTGAGAGCTCAAAAGTCAATTCAAAATGCTTCCGCTAATTCAAAGTCAAAAGATTCTGAAGAAAGATTGTTCAAAGATAAATCAAGATGATTTGTGAAAGTTTGTTTCTCTAAAGACAGTCCAGAGATCACAAGAGATGAAGATACAATTTGTCAAAGATCCCTCAAAGTTCCAATGTTTTCCAAAGATGTTTCAATGTTCAAAGTTTCAAAGTTGTTTCAAGAATTCAGTTTCGTGTTCAAGACATGTTGACTTTCAAAGCTGCAAAGTGTAAAAGACTTTTCAAGATTCTTCAAAGGCTGAAAGATTAAAGGTTGTTAAAGCATCAAAGTTCAAAGTTTCCACAGACAAAAGCTAAAGAATCAAGTGTTGAAGACTAGTGTCAAATTTTTATTAAATCTTGAATACAAAGGGGGAGATTGTTAAGTCTAAATATTGTATCCAAGATTTAATAAGGAAAGTCAAAGACGTAAAAGTCAACATTGTCAAAGTATGTTTAGTTTCCTTAATCATTAAGTCTTGTGTTAGATAGATGGTTTAAACAGGTTTGCTTTGTAATCTTGTGGGAAGGATCTGGTAAGCACTTTCATTGTAATATTTCAGATTTGAGAGACGTGTGATATGAATTCAAGATCTACTTTCTCTCTCTACTCTCTCTCTCTAGTTCATACTGTCATATATTGAGAATTTAGCTTGATTCTTTGGGATTTGTCTTTCACACATATGTATATTGATTTAACAATGAATGCGTACACTGAACTCATACAAGGCATAAGGTATTTATACCACATATTACACTCATATACCTATTTACAAGGCATATGAAACTCTCACAACATGTTGACTTAGACTATGTTGACTTTACATAACTTTGACTTTTCTACACTAAATCTTGGATACAATTTTATACACTAACAAGATAACTCTGCAAGGTGTCATTCTTGAACTCCGTGCCGTTATCGCTGTGAATAGTTCGGACTGGCAATTGAAGACGTACTTGAATGCACTTTATAAAAGCGATAATCAATTCTGGCGCATCTGACTTGTTGCGAAGAAACTCGAGCCATGTATACCTTGAATAGTCATCTATCATTACTAAGACGTATTTCTTGTCGTTGATAGACGCTGTTCGCATTGGGCCACAAAGGTCCATATGAATCAGTTCCAGTGCAGATGAGGTTGATGATTCAGTTTTGGACTTGAAGGAGCTTCGCTTCATTTTGCCCATCTCACATGCAGAACATAGTGAGTCTTTCTCAAACCTCATTTCTGGTAGACCTTTGACCAGACCTTGTCTCTGTAGCTTAGCTATGGATCGGAAATTCTGCTAAGACAAGCGGCGATGCCACGTCCACGATTATGCTTTAGAAGCTTTGGCTAGTAGGCATACTGGACGTGTGGCAGACAGTGTAGGAAAATCTACACAATATAGATTTCTATGGCGCTCAGCTTTGAAGACTTCGTAACCATCGGGATCCTCAAGGTAGCAATGAGTTGTTGTGAAGCGAACTTGATATTTTATGTCACAGAAGTGACTGGTGCTGAACATATTGTGATAAGTTTGATTTCTAACCATATAGCTAAGATATCGAACCATCTTCTCTCAATGGGCTCTCAGTCCAAACCTCCTGTCCTCATGGCAAATAAAGTTTTGTGTGAACAGTAGATGGCGTAAAGTTGAGGTTTGTGCAAGCAACAGATGGCGCAAGAATGAAAGTTGCGCTAGACGAGGGTGGCACAAAAGGAGATATGTGCGAGTAATGGGTAGCGCAAAGAAACGTTTGAGCGACCAGGCAATGGCGCAAAGTGAGGTCGACCGGGGTCTTACTTGACCGAGGTCTTGCACGACCGGAGTTCTGTCCGACCGGACCTTTGTCGACCGGTATGTTGCACGACCGGAGAGGTCGACCGGTAAGGTGCTTGACCGGTATTGTGTGTCGACCGAACAGTATATTGACCGGTATGCGCGACCGGAACCGGAACCGATATGGACCGGTATTATGTATTCGGCCGGTATGCTGTCGATCGGGGTGGTGTTGTGAGGAGACCGGTATGGTACTTGACCGAATGGTGTGGAGTGTGACCGGGATGGTGAGACTGGGGTCGACCGGAGTGAACCGAGATCGATCGGGATAGTGCTGACCGGTGTGCTACTACGACCGGGACCGGACTGATGAATAACGACCGGTATGTTCTTAATAGTTCGACCCAGAACACGATGACCTAGAAAACACATCAAACATTCAAATTCAATGCAAAAATCATACTTTTTGTATCTATAAACATGCATCGATCTAAACCCAATTAACAATAATGATTAAAAACAACTTTTGATTACCCAATTTGATACCACTTGTTAAACCCAATTTGATGAAAGTAGTATACGACAGATTTATGAACTAGTCGAACCCAGTATCCAAAAATCATCAAAAATTCAATCAACTAATGCTTTAAAGTGCAATTAAACTATCAGATGATATTCAATAACATAAAACACATCTAATCAGATCGATTTCAAGCATAAAAACACATTAATTCAAGAAATCAATTATCACCCAGTTCAATATCGATGAACACAGTAAGATTGATGAATAGTAAAATCCAAAAACTTGATTCTTTAGGCTTTGATACCACTTGTTAAACCCAGAATACTAGTTGATAAACAATCACACAATAATATAGATCAAGAGATAAAAAGATCAGAATAACATACCACAATCCCTTGATTAAACAATGAAAACCAGTGTGTGTTCTTGGTACCTTGAATGTAGGATTACAGAGTATACGGCTACCTCTCTAATGAATATTATGATAATAATGAGGATTAACCTAAAAATCTAACTAAACAAAACTACTTATACTTAGGCGTATAAGCCTAATGGGCTTGGGCCCAACTACTAATAACTATTAACTTATTACAAATTAGACCCTCTAATTAACTTTAACACAATTGCAATTTAAACCCTTAACTTTAACTTTAATCTTGAATACAATTTATGATCCAACAACAAGCTTCTTTACCTTTTGAAATTTTGAAAATTTAAGACTCTAAATTTCTGATTTCTTTTTGTAAAACCTCATTTTGAAATAGACTATAATCTAATTCCATCCCAAAAATTTCATTTGCATCTTCCAGTTCAGCAATAAGAATATTGAGAGCTGAAATCTGCCTTTCTAAATCTGAAATGGTTTTTAAAGCTGTCTGATATTCAAGATCAGTAACATTTGAAGTCTTGTCAAAACAGACTTGTTGTCAGAATGAGATTTCTCATCTTTGTCTCCTTTGATTGAACAGGATATAACAGTTTCAGTTTTATCAGAAATAGAAATTGATTTAGAAGCCTCATGTGAGTTTGGAAAAAAAATTCAAATTCGACGAACGTTTTCTTTTTATTTTTATAAGATGAATTTAATCCGTCGTATTTGAAATTAGCAGATTTAAAATCATGAGCATCAGAATCAGTTTTTATTTCAGATTTAACCTTTACTGGTTCTTCTGTTTTGATCTTAGGAGTCTCAGGTGAAGAAGTCTCAGACTTTACAAAGGTTTCAAGAATGTGAGGTATTAAAAAGACAAGAGCATCACCCGATGTTTTAAAATTATAAAGATTTTCGGGTGCTTTCTTTAATGTCTCAACATCTTGATGACCCAAACTAGTTTTGGCATTGTAAAAACGGGTATCTTTTTTCTATTACTGGTTAATATTTTCAAAGTCTGTTATGTTTGACCTTGTTTAAAATTTAAATCCTCCAATTCCTTAATCTTAGTATATGCTTCAGTTCGGTCTTTCAACACAATATCATACTTCAATGTCAAATCAAGATTTTTATCTTTCAATGATGCTAATTCTTTTTGTAGTTCAGATATTTTTGTTTGAAGTTTTATCTTTTCCAGTTTTTAAACATTCTTTTCTTCTTCCCTGCTAAGGTCTTATAGATCAAAGCTTGATCTTGATGTCCCTGAGTGATACTCTTTTGTTGTTTAAAAATTTCTTTCACTTTTTGAAACCCAGAGTTCATTAAGGTTAATTGGGACATCAAGTTCATAACCTCTTCATTTTTAGAAAAAAATTTCAGAATTGTCAGAATGAGAGTGTACCTCAGAATCAGAATCTTCGTTGAGATGAGCCATTAAATTGTAATGAACTTGAGTGAGATTCGCTTTCACTTCCACTTCATCGTCATCAGAAAACTCATACCAAATTTCTTCTTCGGCCTTCAGTGCTTTGCCTTTCTCAAGAGCTTTAGCCAACTGAGCATTTTTGGCATAGTATTCGTAATTCTTCACCCTCTTTTCCGGACATTCTCTGACAAAGTGACCGGGTTTCCCACAGTTGAAACACTTGTCAGCTTTCTCCTTTTCCTTCTCTTCTCCTCTTTCTTATCATCTTTTCTTTCTTTCTCCTTATCAAACTTTCCTCTGTACATGCTGGATCTGTAAGAATCAGGTTTATACTTGTGGTAGAATTTCTTTCTTCCAAACTTCTTATGAAAGTTTGATGTCAGCAGTGCAAGTTTCTCAACAAACTCTATCTGTTCATTCTCAGATTCCACTTCCTCCTCCTCCTCAGAGCTGTCAGATGAGTCAACAATATCGGACACAAAAGCTTTTTGCTTACCAAGCTTTGTAGAAACTGAACTTCCCTTTATCAATTTACCTTTACCTTGAGCCAGAAGAGCCAAAGAATCTTCAACTTTCTTTTGCTTTTCTTTAATCTGAAGTAACTCCTTGTTTACTGCTGCTTGTTCCTTAACCTTATCCTCGTGCTGGTTCAGGACACAAAACAAATCATTTAATTTCTCTTCATCCATGTCTTTATTCATCTGCATTTGAATAGAATAGACATCCCACTCCGGTTGAAGATTTTTAATGAACTTGAAGTTGATCTCAGATTCTGACTTTTGAACTACATTCCTCCTTTGCCTTGAAACCCTCATATGCATTAATGCTTTGGTTTCTCTTTGTCTTCATGGATTTAGAAGATCCCTGAAATTGCTTCTCCAATTCATACCATATATCTTTCTCAGAGTCCCGACTGTCAACTCTGTTAAAAAATATCATTCGGGATAGCCATGATCAAGAATGTAAGAGCTTGAGCATCCCTCTCAACTAACTCTTTGTCTAATTCACTGTATTAGATTGGATCTCTTGCTACAATCCTTTCGGGGATTTCTGGGTTTGTGTCAGTTGCTGGAATTCTTGCAACAGTTACGTGCGGGAAATGTGGTTCATCAATAATAGATCCCATCAGTTTCTTGTCTTGGTTATTCAAGAAATTTATCATCCGTTTTCTCCATTGTGGGTACTCATCTGCTTGAAGCACCGGGGGTTTGGACTTGGAACCCATGCTCAATAAATCTCTAGACATACTTGTTGAATGAGAAGAAATACCGAATATACTTGCTTGAAGTGATCGTCCAACAAATTCAAAAATAAACTTGACTCAGAAAGTCAACCTTGGTCAAACACTGGAAAAACGCAGAAAACATTCTAAGTGTCAGAAGTCGCAAATAACTAGAAGTGAACAGTGTCTTGTCGCAAAGGCCAAGAAGTCGCAGAGCAAAGATCACTTGTCGCAGATAGTGGTCTGCGCGTTCTTACTTGTCGCAGAAGGAAGTCTGCGTGTTCTAAAGATTCACTTGTCGCAATCACTCTGTGCGTTCTATACTTAGAAAAATTTTCGAACTTTTACTTGTCGCAATGCGTCTGCGTGTTCTATACTTAGAAAATTTTTCAAGAATTTACTTGATGCAAAGAGTCACTTGTCGCAGAGTAAGAAGTCGCAGACAGTGCTTTGCGCGTTCTGACTTGTCGCAAGAAGCACTCTGCGCTGAGACTTAAAAAAATTCAAGATCAAACCAAGAACTTTGTGTGTTCTTGTCAAGAAGTCGCAAACAACAAGAAAAATCAAACTTTCTTCAGTTTGCGCGTTCTTCAAATTTGCGTGTTCTTCGATTTGCGAGTTCTTCAGATGAACTTGCGACAACTTTGAATCTTGCGAGTTCTTCACTGAACTTGCAATTTTTCGGCCATATTTTCTCAAAACCTACAATCATAGCTTGAAACTTCACAGGGTTGGTCAAAATTACAATTAGAACAAGTCTTTAGTACACCAAATCAACTAAAAACAACAAAATTATAGTGATTCGATGCTAATGCAGTGTTCAAACTATTTTTAACAAAAATAAACCAAAATCCAAAATTGAAAAGGATACAGTGCGAATTTGAAGTTAAAAATCAAACAAGAAATGTCCCAAAACACTATGCGATCACTGTGAAACCATTTTCTTGCATCAAAATCTATTGATGAGAAAATCTTGAATTGAACAGTAACTTTTCAGATGTCGTCTGCGAGTTCTTCCAAATTTAGAAAGTTACCAATGAATTCAACCAAGATTTGCAATTAATCCATGTCTGAATTCGTTGGTTTGCTCTGATACCAATTGTTAGTCCAAGATTCAAGCAAGATTTGCAATTAGATCACAAAATAAGCACACGATTTAGAGAGAGAGTCTAGAGAGAGAAAGTCATGTGTATTGATGTAACACCCTCAAAATCTGGTAAGAGCAACTAATTAAAAGTTTCAATAAAACATTAAGTAAAAGATAAATCTCCAAAATAAAACTTTCTATTTAATCTCAAAGAAATTCAAGCTCCAATAATACACAAAGACTAAACCAAGTCGGGTGCTACTTAATCCTCAAACACAAGTTGCTCTTCTCGAAACAAGTGCGGAAGACTTCACTAAGATAACCACTTCTCGAGCATAGCACTAGCGCTCCTCTCAACACTGTGTCGCTAGAGCTATTCCCAACCGAGAACCTGTTGCACATGCCGACAAATAAAAAGGTTAGGCTAACGCCTAGTGAGTTCAAAAGTTTTCAACATGAATAAAGGTATTGTTGAAAAGGAGTAGTGCAATTTAAATCATAATCTTTCGAAATGATATCTCAAATATGAAAACGACTCATTTTCCAATAATATGCATTTTAGGCAAAGAAACACCGATGTAAACGTTTTCCAATCCAAATTACCCCAAGGACAAGATCCCAAAATAAAACGTTCTTTTGTAAATTAATCTCAACCCGAAACTCACTCAAAACGTGAATAGAAAATCGAACTCAACATTAGTGAAGATACGGCTAAAACTTCATATCCCGAAACACCCAAAACACGGGTGGGGCATAATACTCAACCCATAAATCATAGATAAGATCCATTTATACAAAACGTCGCCGAAAACTTGGACAATAAAACTCAATACCCAAAAACAACACCTTTCGGTGGCGGGGGATACCCGAATTCCATCGAATGTGGCGGGCACACAAAGTTAAGCCACGTATCAATGTTCTCGAGCTTCACATAAGACCATGGTTCCCCGTATCCGGCTCCTCTGAGCTACCACCGCAAGACACCACTGATCCTAGTGTTTACTCGACCTCTAATGAGTGTCACAACCAAAGCCACAAGTCCCCATATCCGGCTCATCTGAGCTACCACCGCAAGACTTAGCTCCGTATATGGCTCTGCAGAGCACCAACGCAAGCTTACATAATCAACCACATGACTTGGGGACCACTCACTAGAATTCAAACGTGGACACTAAATTCCACGATGAGTAACCAGACTGGACGACAAACGGGCATCGAGTTCAACCACCCACGATCTCTACCTCGAGCCCTTCAATAAAGGTTATGTGGTTATCGAGTTCAACCACCCACGATCTGTACCTCGAGCTCCCGCTAGCCATAAATAATGTCCAGTCCCAAAACGGGGGTAAAGTCCCCACTAATCCAACCGACTGACTCATATGCCTATGGATCCAATGCATTACAGTCTAAAACATTACATGACTCAAAATAATGAACTAACGCATTCAAAACATGTAACTCTCAATTAAGATGCAACTAAGTACACCATACATCCAAGGCTCCTTAACGAGCTAATAAAACTGAACAAATATTCCAAAGACTCATTTGAGTGTAAACCAAGCCCCAAAAGGCATAATGAACGTTTGGCTAAAAATACGAGAGCCAAAGTGGTTACATAAACCAAAATACATCTTTCCCAAAACTTTGTTTCTCAAACACAATTGGCCTTCGGCCCAAAACCCAAAAAGGATTATCATTTTCTAAAGTGTTCTCCAAAGTTGGAAATAACCCAAAACCAAAGGACTCACCTTCGTACTTTTTAAAATCTCTCATTTCATGAATGATGCATAAAACCCGGTAAACACTTAAAAGTGCATTTCTGACCAAATACCTATTTATGCAATAAATCACCAAAACATGATCCTTTGACACATTTATCAAAATATCCCAAAAATCCCAAATGTGGCATTTTACAAGGTTTAATAAGCTAAACACTTCAAATAATCAAAAGTTATCATATTTCATGTAAAACACATAAATGTTTAAAATAAACATTTTGGCATGTACAATGTTTTCACAAATTAACTTGAACTCACCTTGCTAGATTTAGGCTAAATCTAGATTTTACCCCGCTTTGAGCTCCTTTGAAGAAACTTGAATCTCCAAGCAAAAACTTCCAAAACCTAGATCCATAAGTTTCCAACCATCAAAACATATAACCAACCACATATAAACATTCCCCAAACACTTAATCATCCAAATCTCTATTTTGGGTAAAACCCTAATTTTGACCCAAGACTCCCAAAATCTTTCAAAACGAAATTAGAGAAATCAAACACTAGGTTGACATCCATCGAGCATTTCTAAACCATAAAGAAGTTTGGAAGTGGAAGGGATGAACTTACCATTTAAGTTTTGATAAAAACCTAGAAAACCCCAAAATTCTTGAAGATGGAGGTGATGATGATGAGCTCTTGGTCTTAGCTTCCAATCCACCATTATAATTTCCCAAAACTAACCATCTAACCTTGACAAGCTCTCAAAAACGAAACCATAGCAACTTCAATCACTGAAAACGGAGTTGGGATGAAGAAGATATGAAGAAATGAAGTTTGGTGGCTGAAAATCAGTTTTTAGCTCGACCAGGGGGTTTCGCGACTTATCTCGCGACCCTAAGTCGCGGCATAAGTCGCTCGCTTCCCCTGGTTTTCTTCTCGTTCACTGTTTTGGCCGTAACTTCTTCGTTATAGCTCCGTTTTTGCTCCGGAAAGAACCGTTGGACTCGTAATTGAATTCTTTATCCATTAAGACTATAAAATATAGGATTCAAGTCCAAAATAAAAAATCTTATTTTTCCCCTTTAAGGCTACTGATTTCTGTATTAACTTGAAATGGTGCTTTTCGAAATTCGGGGTGTTACAATTGATGTCACACATCTCACAAGGGTTACAAGCTTTGAAAGACAAAGACTCTTGCAAAAGACTCAAAGACAAAAGCTTATAAAGGGTCAAACATGCCTTGACCTCAATATAAGGCAAACATATAAAAGTCAACATCTTGACAAAACAAATGATCTAAACTATGCATTAACATTTTCTGTACTCATCATGAAGAGCTTGTCTTGTCGATATATGGGGGAGATTGTATCAAAGATCGTGTTGACATTGAATAAGTTTTGATGATTATGATATCTCATCATTCATCAAAAAGAGGTAGAAATTCTAAAGTGTTTCAAAGTCAGGTTTATGTTGCTTTTATCAGAAAGGGGGATAATATTCCAAAGCTTTATTCCAAGTGAAAGTGGAAGAAAGTTTTTCAAAGTTTGTGAAGACAATGTTGATGTATTTTTGAAAGTGTCAAAGCAAGATATTTGTTAAAGAAGTTTCAAAGTTTTGGAGATCCAAAGAGAGAGTCAAAGAGTTGTTTCAAGATTTGAAGTGTCAAAGTTTGTGAAGAAAGCTATAGCAAGTTTGAGATGAAGAAATCCAAAAAGGAAATTCTTTAAAAATGATGAGAAAGTTCAAAGATTAAGTGATGTTGCTCAAGAAAGTTTGTTCAAAGTGATAAAGATTTGGAACTTTCAAAGTTGTGAAAGACTTTATGCTGAAGAATTTTCAAGTGAAAGAAGACCTGGAGATTCGTGCAAAAAAAAATTTAATCTTGAATCCAAAGAGGGAGATTGTTGAGCCAAAATGTTGAATTCAAGATTAAAAGGGTCAAAATTGTAATTGTTTGTAAAGTCTTTGTAATAGGAAAGTCAAAGTACTTAAAGCCTTGTAAAATTCAAGAGTGTTTGACTTTGTTATAATGTCTTGTGTTGTAAAGTCAACAATAGTTGACTGGTATAAGTACTTTTGTCCTTTGTAAATCTTGTAAGCACGCACACATTTGAGAGTAAGATACTTGTGATATAGAGAGAGAAATTCTTGTATTAAGAGAGCATACTGTGAGAGTCGTTTTAATCAAATCTTATCAAATACAAATGACTTGTGATTAATTCGTGTGTGTGATCGATCTGTACTAGAGAGCTTGAAACTGGAATCACATAAAGCAACTCGCAATCGTAATCCTTGAGTAACTCGAGCCACCGTCTTTACCTCATGTTCAACTCTTTTTGATCAAAGACGTATTTCAGACTCTTGTGATCCATGTAAAAAGTGCATTGTGTGTCATAGAGATAGTGTCGCTGCCAACTCCAAATCATGGGTAGGGTAATTTATCTCGTGAACTTTGAGTTGTCTTGATGTGTATGCAATAACCTTCCCTCTTTGCATCAACACGCAACCCAAACCCATCTTTGAAGCGTCGCTATAAACCACAAAGTCTTCCAACCCTTCGATTAGCGACAAAATTGGAGCTTCACACAACTTCCTTTGTAAGGTCCGGAGCGCCTCCTCTTGCGCCTCAGCCCAAAAAAAAAATTACGTTCTTCCGAGTTAGAGCAGTCAAAGATGAAGAAATTTTGGAGAAGTCTTAGATAAATCTCCGGTAATAGCCTGCTAAACCTAAGAAGCTTCGTATCTCAGACGGACTCTTGTTACGGGAGCAGGTGACTGGATTGTCAAACCCAGTGAACTCTGGGGATTGAGTGCATAGAAATGATTTGTAGGAGTAAGCCCTCCTACCTTTCCTCCCCTCATTAGTCAATGGTTCCTCGGTTGGGATCACAGCTCCCGTATCCCTGGAACCTCCAACAACCACGTTCTAAGCAACAGTCTCATTTCTTTGGTTGTTAACATCTCGGTCCTCAATCACTTTCTAGAAAAATTCCTGCTGCTTGGCCATAGCCTCATTCCTTATCAGCATCATATTGGTCATCATTTCAGATTGGGTAGTTACCTCCTGAATGACTGGGTTGGACGAAGTTAGATCAACCCATGGAATGATCTTGGGTCCTCCACCCAACAGTGGTGGTACAGGTGGGTGTACCACGACCTCAACCCTCAATGGTTGATCAGTCGTTGAAGCGGTTGCCTCTCCTCCATCCACACATGTACGCGGTCTACCACACGTACTTACCATCCTTAATCTGCCACACACATATGAGAATGAAGGTAAAAATAGATTACAAGAATTAAACACGAGGAAACGAACTACTACATTCATCAATTGTCATAACAATAGCAAATCAGGCATGCTCACGAAAACACCTTCATAATAACGTTAGCTAAGTGAATATATGAACATATTAAACGTAAGAATTATCATTACCATTACCACAACTCTCAATTAGTCTAATTTCCGTCAACTTTAAAACCGTCCTATCTTAGAAATTCTACCCAATCTCACAAATCATAACTTATTATCTCAGCTTAAATATAGACATCTTACATTCATGCCTAGTTCGCTTAAAATAGATCTCTGATACCAACTTGTAACACCCTAAAAATAGGGGTAAAATTAAACCTGAATAAATGCAATAAATGGTATCTTAAATAGGAAATAATCACCCAAAAAGGGGAAACTGTAATATAGTTTACAATTCTGTAAATGGACAATGAAGTTGACAACAAACTAATCTTAAATTGATTACATCTAGATTATGACAGTTGTCGATCCAATCTTCCAAAAGGTATAGTTCCTTTTTGTACGCCAAAACTCCCAAAAGTTTATCTCCAAATGTTTCCACTATCGGCCATCACTCGACTCTCACTTCTTGAAAGCCCCATCGCTAACGAAACCTGTTATACATGTAATTTGAGAAAAAGTGTTAGGCTTTAAGCCTAGTGAGAACAAACATTTGCATAAATTATAAAGGAAAAAATTGTTGGTAAATGCTTCTTTGTGAAATGCAATAATAGAACTTTGTATTTAAACATAAAAGGACCTTACGTCTACAAACATCTTGTGATGTGGGGGGAGACCCGATTTCCAAATATCGCGACGGAACATAAAACTAAGCCATTTTTCGAGTTGTGAGCTCAATACTTGGACCCATGGCCACGAATATCGTCAGCTCGTACTCAGATGTGAGGGAGGGCACCTGAGGATCCAAGTCATACTCATTCACTAAGATTGCATTTACGGTCCATGGCTAGTAACCGCTCCCACATAACCGTACCAAATTGCCTCTGAGGACCCAATGTCTCAACTAGTAACATAGGGGAAACCAACCCAAATAAACTGACTCTTATACCCATGGATCCATTAGTAATAGACTACGGCTAGTTACAATTTCATTTGGACTAATATGAAAAACACATATAGTCATCATAAGAGAATCTCTACAATACCATTTTTTCATACATTTAAACCGTGTATAAACCAACAAGGGTTGTTTCCATTTTCAACATATAATGTCTCCAAAATGAGGTTTTCCAAACATTTAATAAACTCTTGATAAACCTTTGACTAATAATCATGCTCCATCCATTCCCAAGTAAATCTCAAATTTTAGAGAAAACTATAATATGCATCAAGATGTTCTCATCCATATATTTAGTCATAAATATGTAAGTAAAACATATTTTTGTATCCCAAACATGATTCCCATCAATATATCCCTAAATATTGTAAAACCCTAAAAATCTCCACAAATCCATTTTAGGTCAAAATCTTGCAAATAATGAAAATGTAAACAAGGAGATGATTATAGGTTCAAAAGTGTAGTTTTGACATGTATAAAGTTTTAAAAGTAAGAATGCACTCACCTTGTAGAGTTTTATAATAACCCTAAACCCTAGAATGAAGGAGATGGTTTTGCTTAAGGTTGAGAGGGTTTGAACACTTCCCACTTAGGATTTTTACACACCTTTGAGGAGCAATAAATGTTTATATGAGTGGTAGAAGGGAGAAATAAATGAAGAGGGAGGTTAGGGAAGATCACCTACCAAAAACTTGAGAGAATTTCGACCTCAAGGCTGCCCTAAAATCAGATAATGAACATTAAAATCGTTGTTGACCTTTTTATACCCAGACCCCCGCCGGTGACATTGACTTGGCGACTATGCCCTTGGCATAGTCCCGGACATAGTATCCCACTCAACCCACTCCTCGGTACCTTGTCCACGAGATTTCCCAAGCGACAGTGACGCTGGCATTATCGTCGGGCATTGTCGCCGCGAATGTACCGAGCCTAAACTTAAGTCCGTGACTTTGCCCTCAGCAATAGTGACATATGTCACACTCGTCGGGCATTGTCTCATGCAAAAAGTTCTTACCGAAAATTCCGGGTGTTACATGTTTTTTAGTAGATAAAAGGGGTAGATAGAATATAAAAAGGTGTTGAAGGTACAAGAAGTACAAAAAAGTGGTTATTGGGAGGAGGGGGGGGGGTTTATTAGGTATGGCACTCTTTGTGCTTTTTCTTGCAATCCTTCTCCATTGGCGGGTAAAATGATGTCACCAAAATCATGACTAAAAACGCTTGGAAGCATTGGACAAGAAGCATAATGCATAAAATATAACGTTAGACAGGAAATAGAATAAACACTTGGATTTCTATTTTCTATTATGCTTGTAAGTAAATAAATAGTACATACAATTTTTTTATTTAACATTTTCATCGTATCCTCAATTTTGGTCTCTGCTTATCATATTATAAGATGAACAATTTGTGTGTTGGTTCCTTCCTTCCTTCGTCACTTAATTAATTTAGACCGTTGGTATTCCAAACCTAGTAAACAATTGTTTTTGTAAAAATTGGGTCTAGCCATTTTAATAACAAAACAAGAATGCCACCAAATACAAATAATAAAATTATTGAATTCTAGTTATGAGTTCGATACATAAAAATAATTTGTCAACTAGACACTAAACAATTACGATAAAATATGTCAAATTATTCTTAGGTTTTGGTTTATATTTCTTAATTTATGAAATGAAATGAATACGTAGTTTAAGAGTACAAATGACATACTATATCATAATGTATATAAAAATGAAAAGATTACAGTGATGTACCTATTTGTACCTTATTACTTTTTGGGTCTTTAAGCTTAGGGTGTTTTTTATTGGTCAAAAAGCACTACATTGCAACAATTTCACATTCATTTAGCTTATATCTCTTACTCAAGATGTCTTTAAGAAACTTGGCATAACTAAGCATTTTTTCTCAATTGCTTCAATAAGGGAATATGTTGACATGTTGTTTAGGGTATCTCCAACTCCAACCTCACCACTAAAAAAACAACACTGTAAACACTAAAAATTGTGGGTCCCTTGAACACTAAAAAAACAACTCCAACCACACACTAAAAACATCTTTAATATTATAATAAATTAATATTACGTAATGTATTAAACTATTAATCTATATATATAATTATAAAAGTTGAATATAATATTAATATTTAATTTTAGAGGCCTACTTTATTGGCCTCTAAATATAGAAGGATACTTTATTGTCCTCCATTTTTTTAGTGTTTTAGTGTTGGGTTGGAGATGAAAACACATTCATTTATGTGTTTTTAGTGTTGGGTTGGAGATGGGTTTAAACACATTAAAAAATTTCTTAAATTGCAAGTCTTCCTTTCGATTCCTTAACCTTTAGGGAAAAGGTAGATAAGGAGAACTGAACTTACACTACTACAAAAACGACTTTTTTAAACGCACCTTTTTAAACGGTTGTTAAAAAAGTTCGAAAAAACCGTTTAAAAAGGTGGCCGCGTTTTTTTAAGACTTTTTTTAAACGGTTTTGCGATTGTGGTACCATTTAAAAAAGTCGCATCACCTTTTTAAACGGTTGTAATAAAAAACCGTTTAAAAAGGGATATATATTTCACACGGATGATTGAACAAAACCGTTTAAAAAACCGCCTAACTTTTTTACACGGTTTTTTTCATACAACCGTTTAAAATACATATATCTTTTTAAACGGTTTTCTAGAAACAACCGTTTAAAAAGGTCAAACACTTTTTCAAACACTTCTACTATCACAAAACCGTTTAAAAAAGCAGTTAAAATTTTAGTGTTTTTTTTATTTATTCATGGCCGCCGTTTTTTGCCTAAAAGGTCTCTCCATCTTGTTTATTCATTCTCTACACACAAATTGAGGAGCCAATATCGATCAATTGAAATATATTAAATATTGCAAGGTATGTATTAACTGAATATCATTATGATCGGTCGTTAAATTCCACTTTAATTTTCTTGTCAATCATCTCTTTTTAATGCACCATAATGGTAAAACTGGACTACATTAATGCGTTTTTATATTTTGATATGTTTGAAACAATTTGGAGCGAAAAATAACAAAACGATAATTTTTGACAGATTTGCGCAACTGTGGCTTTTTGATCATATATCACTCGTCCGATCTCCGATTTGAGTAATTCAAGATGATCTGGAAACCCAACACACAGATCTACAATGTCCGTGTTTTAAGTTTTTGTTATTTGGAGTAAATCTGGGCCGAATCTGAAGTTGAAGTTGAGAGTATAAGGCTGGGCAGAAAATGAATAAAATAATTAAAGGTGCTTTAATAAACACAAAAAAGGATGTGGTGGAATGGTAAGTGTTGTGGGTTTGTGTGGTTGTTGTTCAGAGTTCGAGTCCTATATGTAGCATTTAGTATTCATTTTTTTTTTAAAATACATATGTTTTGGCCCAACACCAAATTCAATCCAGGTATTCATTTTTTTTTTAAAATACATATGTTTTGGCCAAACACCAAATTCAATCCAGGCCCAACTTTGTGCTTATGCAATGTTAATTAGGTTAATTAAAGAAAAAAAAAAGAAATCAAGGGAGGCAACGCTTATGCAATGTTAATTAGGTTATTTAAAGAAAAAAAAAGAAATCAAGGGAGGCAACCTTAATTAGGTTAATTAAAGAAAAAAAAAATCAAGGGAGGCAACGTATGGGGCTGCTGTCTCGATTGTTGATTTTTTTTTTTTAGTTTTTCTAATGTTTTGTGGGGGAACGAAATCAAACATTCGAAGTTTGTTGATTTATTGAAGATTGTTGATGAGGGAAGATCCGAATTTGTTATAAGGAGGTTTGAGGTTTGTTTTAAGTATTGTTTTTTTAGCAAATGTTATTTCTCACTTTTAATTCGTTTTTAGTATAAGGTTTGCGTTATCTGTTTTTGATACTGTTGGCAATTTGAAAGTATTGAATTAGATTTATGCGATAAAGTTTGTGGCTTTTTATTATAATTGAGAACGTTGAATGGTTAGTTATAGATTGAGATGATATTGATATTTTAGTTTTTAAATAAAGTTTCAACGAATTTTTAATTGCGAATGATATGTGAAAGGTATTATTAGCTTTGAATGATATCGTCTTCATGTTATTTCGTTATTTTTATGTTTTTCTCATTAATGTTATCATATTCGATTATATATATGCATATATATATATATATATATATACAATTGTATCAAGGTATAATTAATAAACACTTAAAATGTTTAATTGTAGGATGACATACCACCTGATCAAGAGATTTACATAAAAGTGTACGGTGACTACTATACGTTGAACTTTTCATTAGTTGATCCGTGAATTTTTTTGTAAGGTACATTTTTTCAGCACTTTACATTCTTTTCATTTTTTTTCTCAACTATACATGTTTTTTTTGTCTTATAACTTTTGAACAAGTGCAAATAGAATTATAGAAATATGCATGGGTCTATTATATAAGTTCATATGCCTTTAGGTCACTCGTCCGAAATTGATCTAATAGAGATTAATTTCGGATAGTCCCCGGTTTTGGGACTGCTTTTTGAATATTTTGTCTCATTTAGGATGTGAATGTCTATAATAGATTGATTATTTAAGGAAAATTCGATATACATTTCCCTTTGCTCCTACGAATATGTGTTTTAATTATACACATATTTGGGGAGTTAAGGGGAAATGCTGTCGAATTTTTTCTTAAATAATTAATTTGTTATAGGCATTCACATGTGAGACAAAATATTCAATAAGTGGGTTAGGATGGTCACCTATGACCTTTTGTTCTCCATTCATGTCATGCATGCATTACTTAATAATTTGTTTTCAAAATTACAGATGGACCGCGCTGGTTGGATGTACGAAATACCACGTGCTACACAAGAATATTTAGCCGGTCTCAATGAATTTATGGAAGCTGCTAAGAACTACCAGTTGAATAGTGGAGAAAGTGGAATTTGGTGTCCTTGTCGAAAATGTAGAAATTTTTCGATACATAGTGATCATAATGTAGTTAAAGAACATTTAATTTGTCATGGGTTTATGCAACGATACATTCGTTGGATACGACATGGAGAGGATTTTGATGATTGTAATCAGGGGATTGATCGTGATTGTAATGACGATAATAATAACTATGAATCGGACAATGATATGTGTGATAATGTTGATCAAATGTTACATGATGTGGAGGGTGATATTGCTGATAAGGATTATGATAAATTTGAACAAATGTTTGTCGACTCTGAAAAACCATTGTATGTTGGGTGTTCAAAGTTTACCAAACTTTCGGCTGTGTTGAAACTATTTAACTTAAAAGCAAACAATGGTTGGAGCGATAAAAGTTTCACAAGCTTACTGGAGCTTTTGCATGAAATTCTTCCAACAGATAATGAGTTACCAATTTCACTATACCAAGCCAAAAAACTGATGTGTCCAATGGGTTTGGAAATAGAAATAATACATGCATGCCCAAATGATTGTATGTTATACAGGAACGAGTATGTTGACCTACATGAGTGCCCTATATGTGGTACGTCGAGGTATAAGCGGAAAAACCAAATGGAAGAAAATAGTGATGTGAAACGAAAGGTTGGCCCGGCCGCAAAAGTGTTGTGGTATTTGCCTATCATTCCAAGATTGAAAAGATTATTTGCAAGCGTCAAGGATGCGAAGTTGTTGCGTTGGCATGCTGAAGAGCGTAAAATAGATGGTAAAATTAGGCACGTAGCTGATTCTCCTCAATGGAGAAATATCGATCGCATTTTTGAAGAATTTGGAAAGGAAAGTAGAAATATTCGGTTGGGGCTTAGTTCAGACGGAATTAATCCATTCGGAAACATGAGTAGTCGTCATAGTACTTGGTCGGTGCTTCTTTCCATTTACAATCTTCCACCTTGGTTATGCATGAAACGAAGATACATTATGATGTCACTGCTAATTCAGGGTCCCAAACAACCCGGGAATGATATTGATGTGTATTTGGCTCCGCTAATCGAAGATTTGAAAGAATTGTGGAGTCCAGGTGTTGAAGTGTACGATGCATATAAGAAGGAGCATTTCCGACTACGAGCCATGATTTTTTGCACCATAAATGATTTTCCAACTTATGGCAATTTGTCGGGATACAGCACAAAAGGAGAAAAAGCATGTCCTGTATGTGAAGCTGACACATATGCTCTAAGGTTGAGAAATTGTGGAAAACATGTGTACATGGGTCATCGAAGGTATCTTCCAAAGAACCACCACTATCACAAACTAAAGTCAGTGTTTGATGGGAAAACTGAGTATCGAGTAGCAAGACAACCATTAGATGGAAGAAATGTCTATTCTCGAGTTAAAGATCTAGACATTGTGTTTGGGAAAGGTCGTCCAACTCCTCCAAAAAATATTTGGAAGAAGAAATCTATTTTCTGGGATTTACCATACTGGGATCAATTGACTGTTCGACACTGTCTTGATGTAATGCATATCGAAAAAAATGTATGTGACAGCTTGATAGGGTTATTGTTGAACATTCCAGGGAAATCAAAAGACGGAGTTAAAGTTAGAAAGGACATGGTAGAAATGGGGATTAGACCAGAGCTTGCTCCTGTTGATAATGGAAAGCGCACGTATCTGCCACCTGCTTGTTATACATTGTCGAAGGTTGAGAAAACCAGATTCTGCCAGTGCTTACATGGTATAAAGGTTCCATCCGGCTATTCTGCAAACATTAGGAAATTGGTGTCAATGAAAGACTTGAAGTTGATTGGTATGAAGTCCCACGATTGTCATGTTTTAATGACCCATATGATTCCTATTGCAATTCGTGGAATATTATCCTCACTTTATGATTCATTCGACACACAATTACAAAACTTTGCTTGTTCTTTAACATGATTCATTCGAAAGTGATCGATCCTGAGGTTTTGGATTCATGGGAAAGTGATATTATCCTCACTTTATGCCAACTAGAGATGTATTTCCCGCCTTCATTTTTCGATGTGATGGTACACCTGATATCTCATATTGTTAGAGAAATAAAGTTTTGTGGTCCTGTCTTCCTACGATACATGTATCCATTCGAGAGATATATGGGTTTTTTAAAAGGATATGTAAGGAACCGATCCAGACCCGAAGGCAGTATTGTTGAAGGATATGCTTCCGAGGAGGTGATTGATTTCTGTACAGACTATCTGGCCGGTGTGAAAAATGTTGGCATCCCACAATCTCGACATGAAGGTAGACTTGGAGGGGTTGGGTTAGTTGGAATGAAATTTATCACTCCAGATTACGATGAACTACAAAAAGCACATTTTTTCGTCCTACAAAACATGACAGCAATTGCTCCTCATGTACATGAGCATATGACAATGTTGCACCAAATGCACCGATCGAAGAGTGACAAATGGTTGGTTACTGAGCATAATAAAACGTTTTCACAATGGATGAAAGAAAGAGTGAAACCAAGTTATGGGGGAGAACCAGTTGATCAAGTAGTGGAACATTTGGCATATGGGCCCGTCCATGTCGTCTCAACATACCAAGGATACGATATTAATGGATATACGTTTTATACAAAAAAACAAGATGACAAAAGTACATTGCAAAACAATGGAGTGACATTAACAGCCACAACGACTGAGTTCTGTAGGGCGAATAATGATGCTAGGTCGAGGATTGCCAAAGATTCGTTTTATGGTGTCATTCAAGAAATCTGGGAGCTTAATTACACTTTTTTCAAGATACCTTTGTTCAAGTGTAAATGGGTCGAAAACCAACGAGGTGTTAAAGTCGACAACGATGGTTTCACAGTGGTAGATCTTTCCAGGGAGGGTTACGTATCCGAACCATTCATTCTGGCGAAACAAGCCTCACAGGTCTTCTTCGTTGAGGATCCGAAAGATTCTAAATGGCACATCGTCCTCCACGGTAAAAGACACATAGTTGGCGTTGAAAATGTTGTTGACGAAGAAGAATAGTTCGACGAGCTACCTCCCTTTTCTATCGGAATTCCCTCCTCAGATCAGCGAATTGATGATAACACTTATTTGAGAACCGACCATGCTGAAGGATTATGGGTCAATGAAACCCGTAATACATAATCAAACAAGGTATGTAAATATTTTCACTTTAATTTATGTTTTATTTTTTATCTAGAAATTGCTATAAATTTACATTCTCAATATGTTCTACAAAAAAATATAATAATAATAAAATAATATTTGTAGTAATAGTCAAATAAAATCTAGAGGACGTTTGGGATAGTAATAAGTTGTTTCGAATAAGTTTGTCCATAATGACTTATCAACTTATTTGAAACAACTTATGACTTTTTGTTATTTAAATGTATAAACAATCCTAAACACCCCTAAATAACAATTTTTTCTGAGAAGGGTGTCCTAGGCTATGCCTAGGTTAATCCCTTGGCAAATTTTGACCGTAAGACATCAACTCCGATTAAACCTCAGTGGCCACAATTGTTGTGTACGTCTGGATTCGAACCCTGGGAAGATACGATATTCCACCAGTACATCTTCCAGGGCCTTAACCAGTACGCCACAACACTTGTCATTAAATGATAACAACTTATTAGCTTAAATCTATAAATTTTTCGTATTACAATAACTTAATCCAAATATTTTTAATAAAACTTTTTTTTTCTCACAACCTAAGTTGATAAAAACACTTAAAAAAATGTTTTAAATAAACAACCCAAACACGCCTCCTAATAATGCATTTTTTATAATTTTATAACTAACAAATAAAAATAAAATTTATAATTTTAGTCTTTAATTAATGTTTAACATATAATATAATTATCTAGAAACTTAAAAAAATAAAAAATATTTTGCAAAAATAAGGAGGGAAACTGCACCCTGCACGTACCGCCTCCATCTTCAAAATCCCCAAATTTCCATCGCATCCAGCATCTAAATCCCGTCTCCATCTTCTCCACGCAGGTTCTCCATGGACGATGAACTTCGTAATGGTGAAGACGACCTTTTCTTTGATGATGCACTTGGCAATGACGATGATGCAAACACAGCTTCTCCATCTTCTCCAACAGGTCTAGTTACTCTTCATCTTTCTAGGGTTTATTTGAAGTTAGGATTGATTTGAGTATAAATGGTTCGAATGTTGGTTTATTTTTAGGGTTTAATTGAATGTTATTTGGGTTTTTTTGATTTGGTAGGTTTTTTTTCTATTGATTCTGCAACTCATCTCTAGTGTTTATGAATGGTTCATCACCCCTGTTTATGGATTACTTTGATCCAACTAATCGAAATATCAACATCGCCTCTGTTTATGGATTACTTTGATCTGGTACATTCAATAAAATAAGATGGGTAGTGAAGGCATCTTGAACAAAAATTGATTCGATTCCATCGTTGATAGATATTTGGGATCATAGAAGAAGATAGGAAGTTAAAACTTAAAAAAACATAATTATGGTTGATACCATGCTGTGGAGTACTAGACATATCACAAAGTTTTTCACAATGGAGGTGCTTACTGCATCTCTCTGTAAACATTGAGTTTATGAAAGTTGCTCTGAAATCACATGGGACAATCCTCTGAGCAAACTGGATTATTCTATTATCTTCCTCTTATCGAGTGAAGCTCATTTGCACCTATTATTTCCACTACATATTAATCTTATCATAATTGTACTTTTTTGCAAGTATGCAACAGTTAATTACCCGGTAAGATTATTGGCAATGGTCGAGAGTCTAACACAGTAAGAAACCTATATGGCAAAATATATTAACGCCAATGTTTTAAAAACCGGGTTGACCCGGCCGGTTGAAACGGTTGAACCTGGATCCGGGGAAGAGGGCGGGTCAATTTCGTCACGCTAACCCGACACGAACTCGACATGAAATAAATGAGTTTGGGTAATACATTTCAACTGATTTAAGTAAACGGGTTGACATGACATGACACGACAAGGAATGTTCAAATCTCTTATTTGTGAAATTCATTGGATTTTGTGATTGATATTGAAATTTTTGACAAGTTTATTCCAATCAGATAAAACATAATCACACATCTAACAGTTAAAAGATTATGAAGAAAATTCAGCACAAATTTTCTCAGGTAACCAATTTAGGAGCTTGAATCTTTTTGGATTTTTATGATATTAATTTACAATATAAAATGATTAGTTGTGCAGTAGAATGACATATCTCAAAGAAGCATCGGTTTTATGAATCTTCTTGGCTACATGTCATGCTCATATATACCATATGTTAGAGCTAGATAACTTGAGACTGCTGGTTGTACTTGCCGTATATACTATATATAATAATGCTATATCAACTTATGCCTATTTGTCTAGTAGTACTTGTTCTGGCGCAGATTTATCAGTTTAACCAACCTAAACAGAAACACCGTGAGTGCAAACTCATTCTTTTCTTTCAGAATAGAACCAATAACTAGATGAATGAAGAATAATGTATTAACTAATCTATTACTATCTGGAATATTGTATAATAATAGTAAAGAAGATAAAAGTCTAAATAAGAAAGAAAACAAATTTCCAAATGTTAATGATATTGATTTAGGGCCACATGATTCCTCTTGTTTTTTTATAACTAAAGAGTATCATACTTTCATCTGCTTGTTTTTGCAGGCTGAGTTGATTTCATAAAACAGATGAAAATTTTTATTACCTTCATTTATATATTTATTGTTTAGTTCCTTTAAAATTTTTAAATTTGAATATTAAATTTGGTTTAGATGCATTGCATTTTAATCTCTTGTGCAAAATTTTCATCCACTCATTGTTTGGAAAATAAAGATTGTACCGCGTCGACCTCGACCTCGACCCGAACACGAGGAGTGACACAATTGGAGAAAGTTAGAAAATCTACGGATTGTACCATTCGGATTTGTCCGAAGACTCTTAGGCCAATAGGAGAGTATTCGGCAAAATATTGTAATTGGGTAGGATTGGAGGTCAAATCGAGGATTTCAATTCTCATCAGTGATTGGCGCAAAGTTGAGAAAGTAGATAAGGATCGAATATGGATGGCTATCAAGGTATATAATATGTTTATATTTTACGTCTACCTTATTCAAAATTTTAAAAGTTGCATATCATTGATTTTTTTGACGTATTTTGATACTACAGCAACATTGGAATTTGACTGATGATGCTTTGAAGAGAGAAACGCTAAAGGTTGCAAATACGGCATGGAAGAACTTCAAATGTTATCTTATATTCGAGTACAAGAAGAAGAACAAAAATCCATGTGGTCCATACCCGTATATTAAAAAGGATTGGGAGGCATTTTGTGACCTCAAGTCAAGTCCGGAATTTGAGGTGTTGGAAAAATTCGTTATTGTTTGGTGATATTATATTATAAATGACCATTATTTCTAATTTGTTATTATTTATTATGTGAAGGCACTAAGCAAAACAAATAGCGAGCGTGCAAAGATGAACAATAACCCACATCACTTGGGATCACGTGGGTACCTTGGGAAGTATGATGGGTGGGATATTGAGAAAGAAGAAGGCATAATAACGCCCGAGATACACAACATGTTTGACGAGAGGTCAAGACACTTCTTGTTGGGGAGGCGAAAAAAAATAGCCCGCAATGAATACGTCTTACCAAAGCATATTCAAGTCTTAGCAGATGAGCTTGTAAACTATAAATATGCCTTTTAAATATTTTTATCAAATTATTGCCCTTAATTACTTACTTTTATCTTGTTGAACATGATAGATACAAAAAGATAGACAAATCTCTCAGGGAGATGGGGACCCTGAATTGGGAGACGATCCATTGGTAGCGGTGTTGGGGCCCGAGCACCCAGGTCGTACCAGGGGTGTCGGACACAACGTAGGCCTATGTGTTGGCCTAGGAAAGGGAAATAAGAAGAGGAAACAAAAAGAGAAAGCAATTTTGGATGCAGAGATTTATCAAGCAGTTCGTAGAAATGCAACAGAAACAAAATGAATGGGAGGAGCGTCGGGAGCTGGAGAAAAGAGAATGGGAGGAGGAGAAAAGAGAATGGCAGGAGCGTCGGGAGCAGGAGAAAAGAGAATGGGAGCAAGAAAGAAGAGAATGGAGGGAGAATAATAAAAATTTACAACAACAGTTGCAGATGGTTTTGGCAGCACAATTAAGGAGGAATGATGCTAGCCCTGATGGAAGCCCGGGGTTACGCAAAAGCAGTATTGGCTCAGCTGCTTGCGTTCCAACGATTGTATCCATTGAGGTAACTCTTCATTTATACATATCGACCTTTTGGAGTTTCAATTATTAAATCATAATGTTAATATGATCTGTTTGCAGCGTGCTACCCAATGCGATTTGCTCTTCTGTTGCGGGAAGGCCAAAGCCCTTGTTGCTAAGGGTATGTCTTATCCTTTAGCGGATTGCAGTACTGTTGATGATGTTCCCTTGGAAGATGGATTCATTAAAGTTTTGGTAGAGTTGGTTATGAACGGATGTGAGGGGTTTGCATTACCCGTGCCTTTGTCGAATAAGGGTATTGAAACGTTAGGTCAAGCTCGTGGCTACTTCATCCAATGGGAGCAAGAATATGTGATCTTGCACCAGGTACACATATGTTTTAATTTTCAAGTTAAATTGCAGTAAGATTTTTTTATCCGTACACATCATGTTTATTGGTATTATCATTTTTTAATAGGATCCTACCACTGATACAAATGTCCCTTCTCGTGATATAATGCCATCAAAGAGTGCACCCATTCCCCTAACAGTCAAATCAACCCAAGTGCCACCAAGGGGAGAGCCTATTTCCCATCAAGTATACACTCAAACTTTAACTATATATATATAAATCCCCTTGATGGTATAAGATACATAGTCAAATGTATTATTAATGTAGGTACAAAAAGAGGACGAAGCCCATTCAAAGAGAGTGGTCATTGCAACTGAGTCACAAAAAACACAATTGGTTAAAAAGTTGAAGCCCTTTCCTAAAGAAATACAAGAGCGGCCAAGTGCGATTAAAGACCTATTTAAACGTCTACGTTCCAATGCACAGTGGGTGAAGAACGGGGTTACGGTTCAGGTCGAGGCAGGTGTCTTTGGCCCTACGAGTATATCCATAGCGGTCGAATATCGTGACTTGGTGTTATTAATAACAAAGGGGTGGCTTGATCAAAATATTATCACATGGTTCATGGCGTAAGTTATTACTTACATATATCTACTTATTATTGTGTCTATAAATATTTACAATATTTAGTTTAATCATATTGGAATTTTTTAAGGATTTGTATAAGATAATATCACAAAATTCGAAGAACCGTTGTGCATTCATTGCCCCGGGAGCAATTAATGAACCTGCGATGGAACGAGATGGTTTCTTTGTCATGGAGACAATATACAAAACTATGATGCATAACATAGATAAAGAGTTCTTTTTGGCACCGTACGCACAAGGGTGAGTTATATATATATATACATAGTTTATGCTGTAAGTTTTACTAACATTATTATTTAAACCTTTTTAAGGCATCATTGGTCGTTGCTAATCATTCGACCTAGACATCGCTTAGTCTATATACTGGACTCGAAGATGTCGGATGGAAAGAAAGCCGAAACTTATTTGATCAAAGAGATGATGGAAATGTAAGTAATGTATTACATTGATATAAAAATTATGTTTATTTTTATTGTTAATTGATTATTGAAACAAAGGTGTTTATGGTTTCTTTTTAGGGCTATTACAAAATACAATCAATGTGAAAAGTCTTCTCATGCCGTAATTTCCACTCCCGTCACTTGGAAATTGAACATGGTAGAATTCACATATCCCGACAATCTATTTCATACTTTAGTTTTTCTAATATTATAAATTTCCTTACAATGTAGTGTAATCAACAAAAGGAGGGCTGGGAATGTGGGTATTATGTAATCAAGCAAATTTTCCATTATGTGATGTTCGAGCAATATGATTCCTCTCACAAGGTACTTATTTGTTAAATTTCAGTCATTTATATATTATACAAAACACTTTTTTAGATAACACATATACATTTATATATAGGACATATGGACGACCACCGCTGCCTTTTTAAATGAACAACTAGATCAGATAGCTTGTCATGTGGCCAAATCATTTACTTTAAAACGTATGACAGAAGGTAAAATGTGGTAAAGGTATGTGTTTTATGCACTCCACTACAAGTGACCGATGTATTTGTATGTTTGAATAACATAGTTATTTATTGTTATTATGTATTTGCAATATAAACTCGTATTATATCTTCAGAAAACGTGACGTTCTTATATATAGAGCCCTTTATTTGTTTTCAGGATAAGAGATCGATGAGTTGAAGTGCACAGAAGAATGTTGAGCTAATCCTAAGAAGAAAGACATGTTGGGTGTCAACAAACAAATGAGAGGTAGAATTAAGGATTAATGTTTGATGATGTCTTTGAAAAAACACAAGTTTGTGGACATTATTGTAATGATTATTAGTTTTTAGTAGGAATTAGAGTTCCATTTATATGTATATTGATGGAAGAAATTTAATGGATATGGTAGTTGTAATGGTTATTGGCTTTTAATAGGATTTTGAGTTCTATATGTGAATTTATGAAACATGTTTTGGCATTTGGTATGTAATAGTTGTTAATATATGTATATATATATATATACAAATATATAATATATATATATATATATATATAAAATAACACATTTTTAGACGGTTTTAAGAATAGCCAAAAAACCGTTTAAAATTGTATGCCTTTTTAAACGGTTTTTTAAAAATACCGTGTAAAATGTATACAATTTTAAACGGTTATTTCAACATTACCATGTAAAATAATACATATTTTACACGGTTTTTTTAAAAAACCGTTTAAAAATGTATACAATTTTAAACTGTTTTTTTAACTTTTTAATCGGTTTAAAAACCGTTTAAAAAAGTGATTTTTTTAAACGGTTCAAAAACCGTTTAAAAAAGCCCTGACTTTTTCAAACGGTGCCCTTTCAAACGGTTGTAAAACCGTTTAAAAATGTCCAAAACAACGGTTTAAAATACCTATTTCTGTAGTAGTGTTATGACAGCTTTGTTTGGATTTGTTGAGCAAGAGGGGTCATTTATGCTAGGGGGTCGTGACTCGATGGGAGCCTTTGTACATGGTGATGAAGTGGCAAACGTTTTTTATTGATCATTTCAAGTCGTTTTTTGGATCAAAGGAAGATGGAGTAGATGCCACCATGCCGGATGCGATGTTTACAAGGAAATTATCTTTGTCCGATTCCATACACATGATTCGGCCAATCACCTCCAAGGAAATTCGTGCAACTCTTTTCTAGATTGGTAATGATAAATCCCCCGGTTCGGATGGGTTTTCCTCAAAATTCTTTAAAGTGGCGTGGGAAGTTGTGGGCAAGGATGTGGAGATAGCGGTTCATAATTTTTTCTATAATGGTCACCTTCTAAAAGAGGTAAACCATACGCTTGTTTGCTTAATACCAAAGGTTGCTAATGCCACTAAAGTAACGAACTTTCGGCCGATTGCATGTTGCTCTGTTCTGTATAAGTGTATCAACAAGGTGATTGTTGATCGAATGATAGAATTCTTGGATGGCTTGGATGGTGCTTCCCAATCGCCTTTCATCCGGGGGAGACGCATATCGAATAATATTCTTATGGCTCACGAACTTGTTGCGGAATATCAAAAGAATGTGTGGCCCCTACGGTGCGCGTTCAAAATCGATATCCGAAAAGCCTACGAGTTGATTGGGATTATCTGTTACGGCATCGTAGAAAAGCAAGGTGAATTCCGGGTTAGCAAGCACCCGATCCAGTTTCCTTTTAATGCCCCCTTCCTCACTTGGCTTTTGACACCAAGTGTATTGGATGCCCGTGTAAGTGTTGGTCCCGAAGGTGCTTAACAAGTTTGTAGAAGGGGGGTTGAATACAAACACAAATTTTTAATTTAATAAATTGTTTATTGATAAATCAAATCACAATTTACAGCTTGTTGAGGAATAAGATTAAGCATAACCAAATCTAAACAAACTTAAGAAATCACACAAATGTTTGCACTAAGAAATAGAGAAAGAAGGTTTTGAGATATAGAAATCAAGGGTTTCTATATTTGTTTTCTTAGAAAGAGGATAGAAGTCTCTATCTGTGCCTCTCTCTATATGTAGAAAGAGTCTCAACCTGTCTATTTATATACCCAATGCATCTGAAATCATGGCAGGGTACTTTACGCGTGTCACCATTTGATTTGTTGCATGCCTTTGACTTTTAGGAGACATCCTTTTTGGCAAAGGTGAAAGTGTAGTTTCAGAGTTTGTTGTACAGCCTGTTGCAGAGGTATATCTCTTATGACAGTTTGTACTTTGAGTGCAAGGACAGAACAAAAGAAACTTTTAGCGTAAGCTTTGTGATCATCAATCGCTGAATATCTCTTCCTTCAGTGAGTTCAAAGGAAGTGCAGTGATCGCTGAGCTTTTTTGCAGATTTCTTTGCATGTTTTTAGACTTCTCTTGGTTTCATTGATGTCCACATCAGATCATGAGTAGACTTGTCATCTATTCAGCAGCTTTGTCTTTGATTCAACGGTGAACATCTTTATTGTGAAACTTGTCTTTAGGGATTACGTCTAACTAATTAAAGAAACACTATCAGCGATAATGAACATACTCGGTATGTACTCGCTGATGATGAAACACTAATACATACAGATGTTAAACGTAATTTTCACTAAGTAGTTTAAAAGGTCATTATCAAATCTATGAGAGAACTTGGATCAACAATCTCCCCCTATTTGATGATGACAAAGTAATATGAAGAAAATTACTTTAAATCAAAATATAAGGATGATCAAGACTCATAACATATGTGTCCCAATTACTATTTTGAGGGATCTTTTATAGTATTGACGGTGTAGAGTACTTCACTGAAATTCTCATTAATTGTAGGCAGAGATTACAAAGTAGTGAAAATTATAAGTACAAATGAAGTCCTATACTACTGCAAGTCTAACTAATAGATTATAATATATGAAAGGAAATCTATCAGCTATGTGGGTTCTTCATTGAGAGGTGATTCTTCTACGGTGAACATGTAATCAGGTACCTTTTCTCCCCTCTGTCTTCGATCACTGCTTCCTTTCAAATAAGAGCTTTAATAGGGGTAGCTGAAATGGAGTAGTCACACCATAAGAAGAGAAGATCATTGATAGGTGTTAATTTATTAACCCTAAAACATCACCTTTCGTGTCATTTAGGAGTCTTTTATTTTCCCAAATTAGGAATTGAGTCTTTATTTATTCTATTTTACACCCTTTTATGATATTCTTAGGTTTTGTTTATTTATTAACGATTTGCTGAATTTTAAACTAGTTTCTTATGTTTATTTTTATCTTTTTATTTATAGAATTTTCGAGATTCCGGAGAAGCCGTTGAGAAGAGAAAATGGGCTTAAAGTAGGCTTGCTCTTGGACTTTTGCTAGAAGTATTTGGGCTTGAAGACTTGGATTGTTTCTAAGACTTTTAGGTCGTTTGCTTGGGCTCCTCCTTGGGGCCGGTTTTTGAAGTCAAAATGAAAGGCATGGGCTTGGCCCATATGCATGATACTTACAACCTACCTTGGAGACTAAGTAGTATTTTTGTATAAATAGGTTGCGTGTGTTATGGTTTAATCATCCATCTTTTGGACAAGAAAGTTTAGAAGTCTTTTGATCATCCTTTGAGTTAGTTTGGAGCAAGGTTTTTAGCAATCATACGATATTCGGCTTTGTAATCATCATTTCTCAAGCGATTCGAATTGTAGGCATACATTGGTATTTTATTTGCAAGTCTTGTTGAAGTAATTCAAGTAATTTGATTTTGATTCCATCTTTTGTTGCAAGTGTTAGTTTTAAATTTCAAGTTACTTCTCGTTTGTTACAATTCAATTTTCGAACTCCAAATCATCATCTTAAGGTCGTGGCCTTGCTTGTGATCTCCCATCGATTTCTAAATTGTTCGGTTACTAGTGTTTTGTTAACGTTTGTTTACATAAGAAGTGTCACTTGGTTCAATTTTGTTTTCTTCGTTAATCTAGTCTTCAAAATCGTGACTTGCATTGGAATTAATTCCTTCTGTGACACGTGGCTGGTATTAATTAGTTGAGACAAATTCCAAGTAATCTCTAAAGTTTTCAAGGTTCGTTTGCTTTAATTCTTTCGGTTGCTCGTAATTTTACTTTTAGAACTAAGCCGGTATATTTGGCGTTATTTTCTTCTGTGCCAAACGGTGATTTTTCTAAGTCGTAAAATTAGTGCTTCCACGTTTTTGCAAGCGTTCTAGTTTTCACGAAACTTCCTGCGCAAGTTACCAAATCTGGCAGCACTCACAGCACATTTACTTTATGCAATTTACTGGTTTCTTTACTTTTCCAGTATTTTAACTTTCAGCATTTTATATTTCCTGCAATTTAAATTCCAGTCATTTACATTTTCTGCAATTCAAATTTCTGTCTTCACTTCAGATATTAATTACTTGCGCGACAAGTTTTATTTTAAACTTAAATACTAGCACCTCGTTTTCTTAATTTTCAATTTCAGTAATTGCTTTTCAGTACTTAATTCTTTTGTGAGAAAAACCAAACAATGATAGGCTAAAACCTTAGCTTGGGGTGCAAGGCAGAGTTAGGACCGAGACTGATGAAAAAGTAAAATGGTGTCAAAAATATAGTGAAAGTCTCGTTGAGCATATCTCAGGTAATTAAAGATCACAGATAATTAATTGACGACTAATTAAATGTATGAAAATGTATAATTCCTAAAAAGATTATATTAAATGTTAATTCTGGGATAAACGAGACTGTTATAATATCTTTTCACCGGATCATTTATTTCTATCCTAATGAACCTTTGCACCCTTTGCCTTTTCTCACGACTGAGCTTTTCTTAGTGTTAACTTAGACTCGTTAAAATATTTCTTCAAATTCGCCATCTGAAATTGACTTTTGCGAACTGGACTTTCCTGATTAAACTTTCACAGAATTCCCTGAGGATCGATATCTAGTACTTTGTACCACTATTACTTGTTAAGAGACGATAGTAGAATAAGGTGTATACTTGCACAAAATTCTATTATAAGTGAATCTCAAAGAGGATTGGAATAATTTTCACAACAATCATGTAGATGTCTGAGAGGGCATAGATGAATCTTTGAGACTCTCTGAAATCTAAGGATTTCGTCATAGTCTCTGAAGAATAACCCAAAAGGATTCTTTATTACTTGCCCTGCAATGAATGGTCCGTCTGAGGGCAGTGATAGATTAAGAACTAAGAGATCGGCAGGAGGTCCGAACAAAGCATCTTTGGAGAATTTGATCGATGTTTCATTTTTGATAGGAGCATCATTTTTAGATGAGGTGGCATGCTTTCGTCTGATAGTTCTTGGTTGTTGTGGAAGAAAAGAGGGCACATTCATCTTTTTAGCGACCCAGTTGATGATAGCTTCAAGAGTTTCCTCAACATGGCCTTTGTATGTTGATCTAGATTTCTTTAGTGCTTCTTTGAATTCTAACCACTCATAGTAACCAAGACTTTCCAATCTGGACAGATACATTACTTTGAAAAGTCAATCCTCTCTGAAAATCTCTAAAGTTATAGAGACTTTGTTCTTCTTTCTTTTCCTAATGACTGTTACAGATGAGATCTTCTTTGGAGATCGATGATCAAGCCTTCATTTGCACCAGGCTAGATCCTGATCACTGATCTCTTTTTCTTGTCTGTTTTTCTCCTCTATCTCCTTTAGAAGAGCAACTTGCACCTTTACTGGATTTTCTTTTAGCTTTTCGTGTTTGAACAGGGTTGAATGTACTTCGAGAGCTACAGAAGCATCTCTTTGGCATTCAGCTATTTGTTGTTCAATCCTGATAGACTCTTCAATTTCTTCAGGTGTAATGATGCCAAGTTCTTCAGTAGAGATATGAGGAGGGATCCTCAGCCGTAAATTTTCCAGTCGTGAGATCATCTCTGAATGTCTCTGAGTATCATCCACTGACCCTTTGAGAGGTCGAGATTGTTTTGTTGGATGACTCAAGGATTCATTTTCTTCATCTTCTTCGTCATCAATCTCTCTAATAGAAACTGGATTATTTTGTCTTCAGCTTGATCAGCTGGGATTATTTGCAGAGAATCTCCCTTAAGCAGGGGAGAGAACTGTCTGAGCAAAAACGAAAGAGTTAGAGTATGTTTAAGGAAGGAGAGAGTTTAAGGTTTAGAAGGACAGGGGTGTTTGGTGAGAGAAGAGGGATAAAAGAATCAAAGAGAGACATACCTGAGAAGGTAGCTCCCCTCAGAAGTTGACAGAATTCTCAGATTCCTTTCAGCAGCAACACCCTTTTGCTTGCCTTGGGTGGAGGAATATGGGAATTTGTCTTGTTGTCTCTCCCCTGCTTCTTTTATTATAACGCCTTTCACCGCTAGGGCTGGAGCGATGGTTGGTGCAGAGATCCATGAGGATGGGTCCTTCATCGTCATCATCATCAGCGATGTTATATTCTTAATCTCGACCTTCGAGGTCAAGTTCTTCTTCTTCCTCATCATCCTCTTCAAATTCTTCCTCTAGAGGTTCTTCTAGAAGTACTTGAGAAGAGGAAGGTGGTGGTTGATCTTCATCGACAACGTTCGTGTCAGCTGTATTTTCTTTCGCTGTCTTCTATCCCTCAACCTGAGGAGGAGGTTCTTCCACGTATACCTTTGTAGAAGATGCATTTTCTTCATTCGTTTCTTTCTCCCTGTTATCCCAGTTTAATCTAGTTGGTAAACAATCAATCAAGTAATCAAGCAACACAATAATAATCAAGAGATATAAAGATTAATAATAACGTACCAATCCCTTGAATAAACAATGAAACCCTTGAGTGTTCTTGATACACTTTGAATACAGAGAAAACTTACAGCGACTATTTAGAAAATTATCAGAGTTCTTACCAGGTTAACCTAAAACTAAACTAATCATAACTTTAAATACCCAGGCCATATGGGCTTTAACCTTAATGGGCTTTCTAATGGGCTTGGGCCCAATAGCTTAATAACTATTAACTTATTACATAATAAACCCTCTAATTAACTTTAGCACAATTGCAGTTTAAACCCTTAACTTTAACTTTAATCTTGAATACAATTATTTGATCCAACAATCTCCCCCTTTGGATTCAAGATTAAAAAAAAAATTTGCAATTGTCTTCGGGTCTTCACTTTTCTTCAGATATGTCGTTGATAGCTTCAAAACTTGATATCTTTAAATAATCTTTAAATCTTTAAAATTTTGAAAATCTTCAGATCTTCAGATTGTATTCTCCCTTTTTGTATCTTCTCCCCCTTTTTGATGAGTGGTGATAATCAACATCATCAAAACTTGGCAAAACAATCTCCCCCTTTTCAAAACAATCTCCCCCATTGTGTATGATCACGTAAGCACAATCTTCATCATGTAACGAACCCTGTATGAAATAAGAGCAGTCTTCCCAGATAGAAAGAGTGATTATTTCAATCTTTTCAGATTAAAATAGAAAGTAGTAACCATTCGAATCTTTTCAAATTCAAACAGTTTAATAGGTGTAACCCTGAATCAACAAATGACTCAGTTAGAATGCCTGTCAATGACACAAAGTCACTGAGTAACACAAAGTTACTATATAAGGAGCTGGTTTGATGTAGACTCCCCAGGTCTTCCATTCAATCATCGAATAACACATGGTTATCTATGAACGTTCTGACAGAAAACAAATTTCTGTGTGTTCGTGCATGTGTATGAAAGAATTAAGCACAGATGATTGCTTTTCAATTTAGGCTCAAAGTATGTAAACTTGTTGAGACAGCAACAAATTGTACAAAGACTCAATGTGCATGAGAAAGGGTTCGAAGGTGGGGCAACTTTCCTTCTTTTTCAATATTAGTATCTTCCAAATGAAGAACCAATAGCGTATGTGCTGCTTCCTCAGAAAATGTGAAACATTCTCTTTTTGAGAAAAGAATGAGTAGCTGGTGGGGTTGTATGCAAGAGATGGCATGGGCTAGTTGCCTTTTTCAATGATGGTCACCAAAGAATGTGAACCAATCAGATTATTTGGCTGCCCGACTCAGAAAGAAGTTTGGTGCAGAGTCTAATATTCTTTTACTCTGATCTCTCACCCTCTTTCTTTTAATGCTCACGTCTAACCAATCTCTCTTTTTCATTTTACCTCTTCACACACCATCACTCAATTCTTTTGACCCTTCTCCCCTCAATCACTCAGGGAATACTTCCTGGGTAGGAAACACTGGTTATCGTGAATCCATGGAAGTTCTGTTAAGCTCACACACTGAATCCCATGTATTTTCCTAAAAGAAACATGTTGTTCAACAGGTTATTGTACATGTAAGCACAAATACCACTTGTTACATGAAGAATATAATATTCGGAGATGTCAAAACAGAAGATGTTTGACGATGCAATTCTCCCCCTCAAACTAAAAGAGTTTGACAATTAAGCTCATATCATTTTGTCATGAAGAATAAGATTTTGGAGAATCAAAAACGAATGTTGTTTATATGAACAATATATAAACATATTTTCAATGAAAGCACATGAAATGACGTTTGATTCAATCAACAGTGAATACAAAGAACGTGAGTATTACCATAGAAAGATTTTACTTTTGATACATGGTAATAACAAAGTCAAAATAGAATGTTCTGAACCGTTATGTGTATGAATACTTGACAAAGTATATTGACAAGATAAAACGCAAGTATTTATCTTTAAGAACACACGGTCAGATAAGCATTTAAGTATCCAAAAATCTGTTAATATCACAGATATTCTCCCCCTTAAATCACTATTGGTTTTTTTTTTTTTTAAATTAAGAAAAAACAGAAAAATAAGGCACTGAAGTGCGGGTTCTAATCCGATGTGATTAGAAGCCATACTCCGTTGAAGTACGGGTTCTAAGCTGATTTACTTAGAAGTCATCTTTTTAACAATGAAGTCCGGGTTTTGAACTGTGTTGTTCAAAAGCCATTGTTCTTTCTCCCCCTTAAACTTTGGGTGCCTGCAACACAGATTTAGCTTTTGGTACCCACTGGTATTTGGGTCCTAATGGGTTAGTTGCAGTTCTAGTGGGAGATATGAAATAAGAACCATACCAGTTATTAACGTAATCTTTTCTTACAAAATCATTTGAGCCACAGTAGGGACAACTAATTTTCTTTTGTGCTAACCTGATCAATTGATTGATAGTGTAAACCAGGTCAGGTTTGCCAAAAGTTTTACCTTTTGTAGCATAGTTCCTTTTAGCATTTGATATATGCACAAATGATTCTTCTTTCTTCTTCTCTGGAGATCCTTTAACTCTCCAAATCCAGTTTCCTCTTTCTTTCTCATCATCCCTTCTCCAGAAGCTTTTCTTTTGAGACTTAGTCTTCTTGAAGTTACCTGAACCATCAACATTTTTGTCATAGAAAAGGTTAGAAGGATAAATCTGATCAGTAGATTTAGAAGTAAGACAATCATCTAAATCATAGAAAGGATTATAGAAAACATTTGAAAAATGTGAACTTGAAGTTGTTTTTAATGAACTATCTGAATCAGCTAGATCGTCTCTTGGTGATTGAGCTATGGACTCTGGCGTCTTGTGCTCAGTCAGCTTCACCTTGAATACGATCTCTTCAAGTTCCTTTATCTTTGAAGACAAACTGTTTCTTTCCTTTTCAATCAGATCAAACTTCTTATGCAACTCAGATTTTGCATTCTTCTCCTTCATGATGTTTGTTGACAATTCAGCTAGCTTTCCTGTCAGCTTGACTATCTCCGTCTCAAATATCTTCTTTTCTTCCAAAAAGTCTGTATTTTCTTTCTTCAGCTCATCTTTCCTCTTCTCATTCTCAGCCTTTTCTCTTTCAATAATGATAACCTTCTCAAAGTCTGAAACTTGTTGAGAAAGTTTAACACATCTAAGTTCTAATGCTTTCTTCTCTTCAAAGGCTTTTCTGGAGAAGTCAGAGAATTTCTTGGCAAATTCTTTTCTCTCTTTCTCAATCTTTAACATTTCATCTTGAGCTTTTGAATTGTCTCTGTCTTGGGTTGCCTTTTCTTTTAGCTTATCGATCTCAACCTCAAGACTGAGAACTTTATCTTTAAACTTATCTCTGTCCGCACATAGTTGAGAATTTATCGTTCTAAGTCCTTCAGATGTCTCACTTGCAATGTTTGCTCTTCTTCTTAATTGATCTAGCTCTTTTTGCATTAGTTCCTTCTTTGACCATGTTGAGCTAGATTCAGATCTTTTCATCTTTGCTTGAAGGTCAAAGATCTCTTTTTCTTTAGACTCAATTATTCCTGCAAAGTCAATTAAGGAATCAGAATCTTTTAAATTTTCTTTTAAAGCATTGATCTGAATAAGAAGAGATGAGTTCTGAATCTGTAAATCCTTGTTTTCAGCTTTGAGCATTTTTTCTTCTTTGTCATACTCATCAATCATGCGAGATGATGTTGATAACCGTCCAGCAAGTTGTTTAGCCTTTTCTCTTACTTCAGATAGAGTCATGTTGTTAAAATCAAGGCTGTAACCTGCAGACATATTTAGCTTATACGACATCCTAGCTGTAAGGTTAGTAAATAGACTTTTCTGTACTAAGACAACCAACTAGATGAGATCGTTAGAATCAAAAGTAAAGACTACACTCAAAAATTTTCAGAAAAAATAAATTTCCAAAAGTAATCAAATGCAGTCCTCGCACACGGTATAAAGCACTAATATCTATGAATAAAATACTGAAAAATTAAGAAGATTTTGATCAAGCACAAAACTTTTGTCCCCCTTCGCAGACTTAGCCCTTGCGGGGGTATGGGGGCAGCGCCCCTAGACAAAAAAAAATTAGGCTTTTAGAGGCCCTGTTGCAGCTTGCAAAATTTTGTCTAGGACTGGAAAATGTGCTTCGAAGAATGAACTGTACCGGTCGAAGGAAAGACCGGAGTATGCAAGTACCCGGTCGAATGGCAAGACCGGAGTAACAGTTATCCGGTCGAATGGGAAGACCGGAGAAACAGTTATCCGGTCGAATGGGAAGACCGGAGAAACAGTTATCCGGTCGAATGGGAAGACCGGAGAAACAATTATCCGGTCAAATGGCGAAGACCGATGTAACAAAGTATCGGTCGAATACTAGACCGGAAACCACTAAGGTCCGGTCGATACTCCTATCCGGTCGAAGGAAAGACCGGGGAATACTAAGGTCCGGTCGAAGGAATGACCGGAGATCACAACTATTCGGTCGAAGTAAGGACCGGTGTTTACAAACACTCGGTCGAAGGCTAAGGTCGAATAGGTATCGGTCAAACAATAATATCGATAAACACGATGAATGACCGAAGAACACGATGAATAACTGGTATTAGACCGAAACCAAACCCAGAAAATTAATTCGACCGATGAACACAATTAAACCAATAAATAAGCAATCCTTCGATCGAATGTAACACAAAAACACAAATAATCAAATACTGATTCGATAACAGATTCATGAAATATGATGAACAGTACTTCGCATGAATAGTAACTCGATGAACAGTGATTTTCGATGAACAGTATTTTTCGATGAATAGTAAAATTTTTTTGATTCTTTTGGCTCTGATACCAATTGTTATCCCAGTTTAATCTAGTTGGTAAACAATCAATCAAGTAATCAAGCAACACAATAATAATCAAGAGATATAAAGATTAATAATAACGTACCAATCCCTTGAATAAACAATGAAACCCTTGAGTGTTCTTGATACCCTTTGAATACAGAGAAAACTTACAGCGACTATTTAGAAAATTATCAGAGTTCTTACCAGGTTAACCTAAAACTAAACTAATCATAACTTTAAATACCCAGGCCATATGGGCTTTAACCTTAATGGGCTTTCTAATGGGCTTGGGCCCAATAGCTTAATAACTATTAACTTATTACATAATAAACCCTTTAATTAACTTTAGCACAATTGCAGTTTAAACCCTTAACTTTAACTTTAATCTTGAATACAATTATTTGATCCAACACTCCCCCTTTTTGTCATCATCAGGGGAGGCCTGTTTGTTAGCAGCAACAACAGGTTTGTGGGCATCAGCCTCCAATGCCTTCATATGATCTTCTAACTCTGGAATAATAGAGGTGGCCACTTGGATAAATTCTACAGTGGTAGTAAGGCATATCCTGTCATTGTCCGTGAAAGAAGATTCAACGGCAGGAGCTGGTTCATTCAGCTTGGTTAGGAGTTCAGAGAGTAACTTGTTGGAGCTTTCAATCTTCTCACTGAGAGATTTCATCTCTCTAGTGAGGTTTGTCACTACGCCTGAATGATGATCAACAAGACCATTCAGAGAGATTGAAGTTGATTTGAGTTGGTGGTCACACTTTCTTTCAGCGAGTTGACCTCTCTTTTAAGTGAGGTGATTTGAGAGGCCTCGGCTCTGGTGGAGATGATGGTGGGAGAGATGCTTCAGCTCTTCACCAGCAGTGTTGACTGTGGTGGTGTTGGTGTTGATGTAGGTTGCGAGAGAGTCCACCTTCTCTACCACTTTTGTCATGGAGGCATTGATGGTGGTTAAACTTGGACCTGCAAAAGATGTTAGTAGTTGAGCAACAGAGGGCTCAGGTTTATTTAGACGATGAGGAGAAGTGTATAGGGATTTAGACATACCTGATGTAAAAACAACATTGTAAAAGGCCATGTCCTTTTCAAAGGAAGAGGATGAGTGGGTTGTTTAGGGAAAACCTCCAAGAGGGAGGCCATCAAGTCCAATGGTTGAAGTTGGGAAGACTGGTAGTTCAGCAATGGTGGGAGACATTGAAGTAGAAGGAGGAGGTGTAGACATTATTGGGGCAGTGGTGGGGACCACTAAAATGGTTGCTAGGGGTGCAGTAGTGATGGAGCTAATCACGAAATTATCGAGGGTGGTCTGTTGAGAGACGTCCCCGGGTGTCGATAGTTGAGGGGTTTGCTCTACATTCTTTCTAGCCTTTTTAGAGGAGACAGGTTAGAATGCTGTAGGTCGTTTGGAAGAGGTGGTAGTAGGCGGGGTTAGTCAACGAAACTACTGAAGAAGAAGATGTTGGGGCAAGAAGAGAGCGTAGAGTACGAAGACTTACCTCATTTGTGGCAGGGAGGATTTCAAGGATCTGGGGTCCGACAATGGAGAACTTGAGGTCACTCTCCTTTGGATAGTTGTCCTTCAAAAAGAACTGAAGGATTGCAGAAACGAATCGAACAAAGGGAATTTTGACGTCCTTGTCAGATTTCTCAACTTTTGCTAGCAGATCATCAAAGATGATTGTGGCGTAGTCGATTTTTCTGCCAACAATAACTGAGTATCCCATCTGGGTTTGATTTTTGCTTGCTTAATCTAGTGAACACGTATTGTATCCCATGCTTTGAATGATGTGAGTGAAGATGTAATTTAGTTCAGAGGGAATCCTTGGCCTTGAGAACTTTGGTGAATTTCTTGTCAGGGATCTCAGTGCGGGGTTTGCGTTCCCACTGATAACCCATGTGGTCAAGAAATGCAATGAGTCCCTCATCCATTGGTGGGGCTTCAAATAATGCTCTGGTGCGGCCAGGAAGTTGAAGAGCAGTATGAGTGAGTGATAACACCAGGGTAGGGGTGTAAATAGGTCAGGTTGGGTTGGGTTCGGGTTCAACCCATTTATTAATTGGGTTGAAAATCTCAACCCAACCCAACCTGTTTAATTAAATGGGTTGAGATTTTCAACCCAACCCAACCTGTTGGGTTGATGGGTTGGTAGCGGGTTGACCTGTTTATGACTATATCAACCCAACCTGTTAAATAAATGGGTTGAACCTGAGTTGACCCATTTAAATTTAAAATTGTAAATGAAATAAAAATGCTTAAACTACTTCATTCCACGACAAATACACAACAACAAAGTCAAATAAATTGTTCGAAGTTTAATAAAACACAACCAAAAAGTAAAATAAATAGTTCAAAGTTTTCCACAACCACAAAGTTAAATAAATCATAGTTCCAAAAGGGCCGTCGGCCGTCGTGAAGCGTGAACAGTACAGAACCGAAGAGGGAGGAGACTCGAGCGGAAATGAGGAAGAAAGCGGCGCCTATTTCCTTTAGTGATTTAGGGTTTCAACTTTAACTTTCAAATTTTAATATTGAAATTATATTATATTTATTAATAACTAAAAAAAATTATTAGGTAATATTATAAATGGGTTAGAAACAGGTTGTAAATGGGTTAGTAACAGGTTGTAAATGGGTTGAAATCAGGTTGTAAATGGGTCGAAATCAGGTTGAAAACAGGTTGAAAATTTCAACCCAACCCAAACCCAATTAATAAATGGGTTAGACGGGTTGACCCATTTAACTTAAATGGGTTGAAATTCTCAACCCAACCTGCTACTATTGGGTTGGGTTCGGGTTGGGTTGGGTCACTTTTTGCCACCCCTACACCAGGGCAAAGATGAGTCTGAAAGTGGATAGCAGTGATCGGGTTGCCTTGTTTGTTCAGAACTGTACCCTTTTTCAGCAGTGAACCAGAATTCTTGAAGAAGAGTATTGGATGCAGGTGGAGCAACAAAGAGTGCGTATCTAATAGGGGATTCCTTGAGAAAGGTAGCAGCATCCTGGAGATGAGGTGATGGTTTCTTCTTGGGGAAGTCTAGAAGTCCCAAGTAATTGTTGGAAACAAATTGAGATGCAGTCAGATCAAACTTGACATTTTTGGACTTGATAAGAGTAGCTTGAGATGCCATATCTGGAAATTTTAAACAGAATAATGGAATAGAGAATGTTTAGAAGTCGAAGGTTTATCAGAACAAGTACTCGAATCCTTTTTAAGAAGGAAACTTGAAAAGGTAATATATTCGAAAAGTTCAGTTTTCCTTTTTAGAGAACTTAGATCAACAGTCTTAAGAAACTAAGGGGGGTTTTGCAGGAAAAAATCATAAAGATAAATGATTTAAAGAAGAAACACAGTTATAATTTAAAAGAAGAGAAGATTTTAGGATTAAACTATTTTTGGAGATTGATAAGTACCAATTTCTATACAATTAGTGTTGTTTAAATGCATAAGATGCCCCTTTTAATTTAAGTTTAGTGTCTGATTATTTTGATTTAAATTAAAGTTGAAAAGAATAACAAAAACAAAGTTTAATTATAGATTTAGTCTTTAAAAAATGTTATTTTAACTATGATGTGCCGTGTGTGTGTTGTAGGTAGGAAAAAAAAAGAAATTTTAAATTTGATTTGTGTTGGATTCTTTGGTGTTGTGCAGCCGACGTGAAGGAAAGGAAAAAGAAATAAAACAGTCCAAGCCTGCAACAGCCCACTTCGATGATGATGGAAGTCTAACAGCCCAAAGCGTGAACGTCCAGGTCTGCACGTCAAAGCCGTCGCCCAATTTTCAACGTCGGTGTCTTTCTTTCTCATGAGTTGCTCCAGCATCGAACCCAGGACGAAGTCGCGTTACCCACTGCCGTCTGCGATGCCCATTCCAATTTCGAGCGAGTTTCTCATGGGTTTAACCCACGCCTAAGTCGCGCACGTCAAAAATCAAGAGACCACGTTCGTTTTAAGCGGTTCAAACGACTGGGGTATAAAAGAGGGTTGTCAACTGTCGATTGAGGGGGATTGATCGATTTTTCTTGGAGAGAACCATGGGAGAAACATAAGAAGCGATTTCCAGATTAGGGGAGAAGCTTAGTCGATTTTGGGGATTTCTAAACTAGGGTTCTTCATCAATTTCCAAATTTCTTGACATTTGTAAGTAATTTTGCATTTTAAAATAGGATTATGAATAGCTAATTTTCTATTTCTAGTGATGAGATTTTAACTAGTTTGATTTAGATTATGTTGAGACTTGAATTGCATTTCAATATCAATTGATTTTCCATTTTTGCAATCTCCATTATAATTGATGTTCATATTCGAGTTATTGAGTTTGAGTAGGATCCCTCAGATTTTCTAATTCGATTATGAGTTGCTATCCTAATTTAAGAATCCGTAATTGTTCTTAAATCTTGGCCAAGTAGCAAGTAGTGCAACTTTTGACCGCAAAATCAACTGACTTGCACTACGAGGTTGCTTATTCTAGCTTAAATGGTTCAGCTTCTGATGGTTAGCTAGGATTGGTGCTTGTCTCAACTCTAATGCAATTGGTAGGTTAATTTCTATGCTCGTAACTAGAATTAGCTTAATCAGTTAGAAACTAATCCGCCGGGCGTCCGGTGCTAGTTTAATCGTAAGGATAAGCGGGGTGTTTGGCGCGTGTCGACATTCGCGGCCGATCTGGAATCAATTGAGAAAATACATTTATACAAGTCAGTGATACATAGTCTTATAAAAACCAGTTAACCTCATCACTAGAGCTCGTTATCTTTTTGTTTATAATTTTGTTTTAATTTTATGTTTATTTTAATTATAAATCATCCACCCCCCCCCTTTATTTATTGTTTCAAGTAACCTGCATATGACATCGTCTTGGACTTACGGTTGACACCGAGTCCCTGATTAGACGACCCTACTTATCGCTATCACAATCCGTTGTGAATTAGAGGTAATAGGTTTAATTAATTATAAATTTTATTATTTGCCAGACTCGACACCCGTCAAATTTTTGGCGCCGTTGCCGGGGACTCAGCAGGTTTAACTATTTTATGCCAAGATCGTTACGTGCAGGATCATCAATTCCTATAGATCTAGAAATTGAAAGGACCGCGAAGAAAATAAGAAAGTTAGCCAATCTTCGAAAGAAGCAAGGTGAGACATCTACATCACCGAGTCCTAATTTTTGGAAAGAAATCGATCTCTCTGCTGATTCAGGTAGTAAAGGAGATAAGGTCAACAAAGTGAAAAAGGAAGAAGAAATGGCGGCTCTAGAACGCACTTTGAGACAATGGGCAACCCCCGATGTCACGCAACAACCTCTGTGCATTACATATCCTACAGAAGAGGTAAGTGCTGATTTAAAAACTGGACTAATCCATTTGTTACCTCATTTTCATGGTTTAGATAGCGAGGATCCGCACAAGCACCTCACAGAGCTTCATATGGTTTGTATGGGTATGAAACCGCATGGTACCACCGAGGAGAGCATCAAGCTAAAGGCGTTCCCTTTCTCTTTAGTTGACGAGGCTAGGGTTTGGCTCTTCTACCTTCCACCGGGGTCTATCACCTCTTGGGCACAGATGGCAAGGGCATTCTTGGACAAGTTCTTTCCTGCATCAAAAGTCGTCGGGCTTCGGAGGCAGATTTGTGGGATCAAACAAAAGGATGTCGAGACACTTTACGACTATTGGGAGCGTTTCAAGAGGTTATGTGTAAGTTGTCCTCAACATGGCATATCTGATCAATTACTAATACAATATTTTTATGAAGGTTTATTGCCAATGGAGAGGAAGATGATGGACGCAGCGAGTGGAGGGGCGATCGTGAATAAGACTCCAACGCAAGCAAAAGATTTGATCGCAACCATGGCGGAGAATTCAAAGCAGTTTGGAGCTCAAAATGACTTCAGCCGAGGAGCTAATGAAGTACATATCCAATCCTTACAGACTAAGATTACTGACCTTACTAATATTGTTAAACAGCTTGCAATGGGAAATGTACAACAAGTCAAAGCATGCGGGATTTGTTCTACCGTAGGACACCCGACCGATGCATGCCATACACTACAAGAGCCATTTGAGCAGACTTACGCCATAGGGGGTAGCAATTTCCAAAACTCACAAAACCGGGGGTTTGATCCATTCTCTAACACTTATAACCCCGGTTGGCGGAGTCACCCCAACTTGAGCTACGCCCCTAGGCAAGATCAAGGTCAATTCCAACAGCATCAACAAGTTCAAGCACCGCCGGGTGCTCAGTTCCATCAACTATCTTCTCAATCTTCTCAGAGCTCAGGTATGACTTTAGATGAGATTGTGAAGGTTATGGCCACTAATGCTCTTCAATTTTAGAAAGAAACACAAAAGTTCCAACAAGACGCGCTCAAGTTCCAGCAAGAGACTCGAACCAACATCCAGAACTTAACCTTCGAGCAATTTGATTGATCCAATCAATCATATAGTATAATCATTCATTATCCTTTTGCTTCACGATATTTTGTTTTGAACTTAAGGCATAGATCTATCTCATCCTTTATTGTTCAAAGAATATGTTTCTCGATCCCAACATATTTGATTATACAAGTACCATTAGTCCAACTAATCCACTTGTTCATGCATGTAAATCAAATTATGTAATCGAGGGGCCCAAAAAATATCTCTCTCATTTGAGAGGAGCAAATCCCATATTCCATGTACATGACTAACTACACAATTCATGTTATACTTAACATAACCCTTATGATTACCCGGTTAAGGGTAATGTTAGATTATGTCAAAGCATAACACTCCTTGTGCATTAGATCCCAATGCACATCTCAGGTATGAGGATAAAGAGTGTTTACCATTTCAGGACTCACCTTATGACGCCGATCTATGAGGTGATCCTGACCGTGGGTCTTGTCCAACGCCTTGTGCACTGACAAGCGCATGTGACTCTGGTTGCACCTAGTGCACTTCCAACTTGGACTATGACCAGACTTCACAATGATCTTGATTTATTACTAGTCCCCTAGTAATAATCGATCAAGAACAATTCTAAATGAGATGATCATCATATTTATTTAAGGATACTTAAACATGCTAATAAAGAACACATAAATGTTTAATGCATATACTCATACCCAGTATGCCATATCAGATAAAAACATAATTGTTTTAATGTTCCAGAAAGTTTTAAAGTTTACTAATATTATTATTCAATATAAAAATCCTCAAGCCTATAACATGAACATCATGTTTGTTTTGAGACACAGACTTGACAAGTAGATTTGTATGTAAACTCTTATAGCTCATAGTACCTCTGTTCAATACATATATCCCTATTACAATTCAAGTCATTATATTCGGCTTGGAAACTAGCATCTGTGTATCCTTAAACACACAGATCTCTTTCATAACTGTTGTACAGTAAGAACATATATTTAGTTATTCTCAGATACTTTGGAATGTTCTTCACTGTTTAAACAGTGAGCATCACTTGGGTCTGACTAATATCTGCTCGTCATGCTCAGGGCATACGAGACGTCCGGTCTTAGTACGTTAACATGGCGTACATGATTTGAACAATTGGTTGAAAACACAGGGAACACCCTTCATACGGTTCATGTCCTCTTTAATGCTAGGACTCTGAGTTTCACTCAGATGTACACTATGTTCTATTGGAAAGTTTCCTTTCTTGGTACCCTTCATCTTGAAGTGTTTCAAGATCTTGTCAATGTATGTACTTTTGCTTAATCCAATTAAGCATTTGGATCTACTACGAGAGATTTTTATACCAAGGACTTTGCCTCTTCTAGATCCTTCATCGCGAAGTACTATCTTAATCCATGATTTTACACCTTCAAGCATTGGGATGTCGTATAGGATCTAGAATACTGTTGACAAAATCGAAAAATTCTAATGAAGAATTTAAATAACACTCAGAAATAATCTTAAAGAAGTTGCGGAAAAAACACTTTAACACTCAATCAAAGAAACAGTACTTGGATGCAAATCACAAGTTATATTGATTAACTTAATGATTACAAACTCAAACTCAATCTGTTGAACAGGCTCAACAGACGTTCTAAACTTCTCTAAAGAAAGGATTACAATGAATCTTGAGGTTAATTCTCTAAAACAAACGTATATCAAAAACTATTAAAACTTGTATCCCATATGCTAAAACATCTAGACTATATATACAGAGTTGATTACAAGATAATTATCAAAATAAGAATGATCTTCAACATCAATACCATAATTATCTTCATCATTATCTCCAGCTCCTAGTCTTTCTCTACAAGACATTATCTTCATAAGCAACATTAACTTCATCCTTATCCAGCAGCATTAGCATCCTCAGCTGTATTAATCATTCTTGCAGTATTAACTCTTCACTTGCAGTAATAATCTTCAAGCAGTACTAACTACTAGCAGTACTAACTCTCCAAGCAGTACTAACTATTCAAGTAGCAGCACTAACTCTTCAAGCAGTATTAATTCTACTAGAAGTAGTAATATTTCATCTTGCAGTGGTATTACCTTTCAAGTAGCAATAGTATCCATCCTTAGCACATTCAGACCCAACAATCTCCCCCTAACTTAACTTTTCAAAATGAGAAGTTAAGTTCTTCAGCATAGGGTCTTCATAATGCTTTCAACACTTCAGCTTAATTTCCCAGATTTGGATCCAATCCCAGACTTTGATTAATTGTCCTTCTAATCACAATTCTAGCCATTTCTGATCCTTTAGCACATACCAGCTTGGCTTTCAACATCCCTTCCAACTTAGTTTTGCTATGGTCATAGATCTTGTCAACCAAGTAGTACTCATGGTAGCTTTTGTCAATTGTGATCATGTAGACACCACAGTTTTCAAATAACATCCAATGATCAATCTTTTTGAATCCATACTCATGATGTAAGTCTTTGATCCTGTACTTCACTCTTTCAGGCTCAAACATCATGCATAAGTACTCCATGGCAATCTTGATTAAGCTCATGTCAGTCCCTTGCAACACAGACTCATACAACTTTATTCCAACTTTGTACATTTCCTCCAAGTCAGCTCTGGAACAACTTCTGATCACTTTGCCCCAAGTTGCATAAACCTCAAACTGATCACCCATTCTTTTGAATCTGAAATATTCTTTTATGTTGTCCTTCAGAATATCCCAAAAGATAATTTCTGGTGCTTCACTGGTTCTTCATTTGTCAAAGTCATGTACAAATGGAATTGCTCATTGGATTGTTGATTGGACTGCTCTTGATTCTGCTCTGGCTCTGCTGAAGGTTCTGCTCTTGCACTTTCAATCTCCTTTTCAACTTCGTCAATTTTTGACCTCTTTGCCTTAGGCTTGGTAGCAATAGATTTCTTTCTTTTTATAGCTCCAATCTGTTGAGCCAAAGTCTCTTCTTGCTTAGCTTCTGTCTTTTCTTTGATAGGAGTGCCTTCTTCACTGTCAAGGAAAGGTTGTTGTATGTTGAGATCATGTCTTTCTTTTAACTTTCTTTCAACCTCAACCCTTTGAATGAAATCCCCTTTCAGCTTGGCCATCTCCTTCTGGTATAGTTCCTCTATCCTTCCAAATGTCATGCTGGTAAACATTCCTTCAGGAACTCCAATAGCTCCTTTCAGAAAGTTTATCATTTTCCTTTTTTCTTGATTTGCCAAGAAGGTCTTTGAAGGCTTTCTTTGGCTTTGTTTAGTTTCTCTCAATGTTATTTTCTTAGAAATAAATGTTGTCTTCAAACTCCTTTTAAAATCTTCATTAAGCTTTGTAGACAGTTCTAAAGCAATCTCTCTGTCTTTTGCAGTTTGAGACTCTTCCTCTTGTGTTAATTCAGCTTGCAGCTTCTTGGCTAGCTCCTCATCCAGAGCTATTTGTTTCTGTTTCTTCATTGGTTTCTCAGACTCAATCACTTTCTCTTTTCCTTTCTTTTTGACCTCTACCTCACTGATCTTCTTCTTTTTCTGTTCAGAACCACCTTCTTTTATTATTACCCCCTTAGCCTTTTGAGTAGCCTTGGGAGTGTTAGTCTTTGCCTTCACAAGTGTCTCTCCAATTTCAATTTCTTCTGCAGACATACCTGTTTCAGCTGCAACTTTCTCTGTTTCTACTGCTGTGGTTACTACTTCTGGTGTAGTTACTGCTGTTGGCTCAGTTACTGCTTCTGTCACACTTGTTTCTGCTGCTTGATCTGTTTCTGCGTCTTTCCCACTTAGCCTTTTGAGTAGCCTTGGGAGTGTCAATCTTTTCCTTCACAAGTGTCTCTCCAATTTCAATTTCTTCTGCAGACATACCTGTTTCAGCTGCAACTTTCTCTGTTTCTACTGCTGTGGTTACTACTTCTGGTGTAGTTACTGTTGTTGGCTCAGTTACTGCTTCTGTCACACTTGTTTCTGCTGCTTGATCTGTTTCTGCGTCTTTCCCACTTGCAGCACCAATCTCCCTTTCTTTTTCAACACTGGTCTCCCCCCTCAAAATGAGATTCCAGGCCAACAGGGTTTTGCTTTTCACCTTCAGCTTGACTCTCCCCCTTTTTGAAAGCATCATTTACATCTCCCCGTTTCTTCAATACATACTGCTTTCTCTTCTTTTTCTGCACCAACCTCAGAACCATCTTCTTTAATTTGCTTATCTGCACTTGTTGTGAAAGAATCACCAGTTTCATCTCCTCTATTTCTGCACTCTGTTTGAGTACATCCAGATTGATATTTCCCAATGTTTCCATCAATTCCTCATAGTTATATCTGTCCTCACCTCCTTTCGGTGTGTTGACCACCCTTGAAGGATCCTTGGATCTTTTAGTAGAGGTCTTCTGCCTAGCAGAAGCACCTTCTACCCCCTTGGTTTCTTGGCACCTGGGACCTTTGGATGATTGCTCATCCAAAGTTGCCGTGGGGAAGGTCTTAAGGATGTTCACACTGTCCTGTTCTGCACTTTGTGCAGAATCAGTAGTGTGAGCCTTGCTGCCCACATGCTCTGCCTTCTCCTTAGAGAGCACCTTCATGGGGTTGGGAGACACCCCATGGGATTCCCTTTCGATATTCTCTGATGGAGAATGCTCCATCAGAGGGCTTTTAGGCTGTGGGGGTGAAGATACTGGAAGGGAAGGAACCTTCTGTACCTTTTTCCTTGTGTATGTATGAGTAATGGGTGATGTTGGCTTCTTTAGAAGGGACTCAGGGATATGCTTTGTAGTGAAAGGTGTGGGTAGGTCATCAGTGGGTTGGTCTAATGTGGGCTTTGACATTGATGCCTCACCTTGAGAGTGGGACACAACCATCATTGTAGCGAACAATGGTGTGTCTAGACCTGAGAAGTCCTTACTGGGCCTCTTCATATTTGAGAACACTTTCCCCTTTGGGAGTTTTGGAACATATACCTCCTTGAAGGTAGGTAAATCCGTCAATTCCTTATTAAGTACTTCTTGTACAAACCTTGGATACATATAAAAGCTTTTTGATTTGGTATCCAGGTTTGACATTAAATCATTTAAGATCATTTGAGAGAAATTAAACTTTCTAGAGGTTGCTAAGCAGACCAAAGCATAGGCAATGGTGCTGCTGAACTCACTCCAGCCAGTTGTTTTTCTTGAAATGCAGTGTTGTAGGGTATGAACAAAGAATCGCCACTGAGGTGAAAATTTGTTCTTGAAAAACTTATATACGTCAGTGGGACCTTCATACCCCATACGACTAAGAACTTGGAAGAGATCTTCCTTAGGAAGATAGGTAATACCTGAGGCATTCTCTAAGCGTAGATGGATGTGAATACACTCTTCTGAGATGGTCAGGGGTTTATCACACACCCTTGTTTTGATGACCTGAGTGTCCTCTTCAGTGTGGATGGTAGCATTTGCCCAAAATTGTCGTAGATGTTCCACACAGATTGTGGGATTGACAGTGAGGGCATAGGCAATGTGTGACGATTTGAGGAAATCCACAATCGGATGAAAACCTTCAGCCTGTTTGGGTTTTTGCAGCATAGCAACTTTATTGTGTTAATCAAAGAATTCTAGTCCTGCCATCGTTCTGATTGATTCTAGGGTTCGAATCGCAACTAGGGTTGACACTGATAAGCAAGAAATCGAGAGAGAGAGAAAGAGTAGCAATGAAAGTTCAAAGAGCCGTTTGTATTTTGACGGTCACAAAGGGGTATTTATAGGTGGAGGGTTTCAGTTAGAAGCAGTACTAAGTACCCTAGCAGTATTAACCAGCCCGCAGTATTAACTTAGAGTATCAGTAGTAACATATACTAGCAGTATTAACACAGACTAGCAGTATTAACACCTACCAACAGTAGTAACACTGATTTGCAATATAAATAAAGCAAACAGAAGTAACTTTGCACTGGCAGTATAAACTACCCAGCAGTAGTAACCATACTTAACCCTTTTGAACTGATATCATGAGTAATATAGAGAGCAGTATTAACTCAACTATAAGTACCAAGTATTCAATTTAAGCAATCTGAAATACTTAAACACACAAGGTTAGCAGCACCATGCACAATACAATATGAGAAAGTAGACAGGAAGGAATCTATACAGTAATGGTACATAAAACCAATCAAAGGAGGCTTATTCAGTGTTTATCATGCCCACACTTGTGACCAAGAATGTGAATCTCCCCACATCAAAAGCTTTGGTGAATAGATCAGCAAATTGGTTACTTGTATGGACTTTCACAACCTGAATTAGCTTCTTTTCATTACAGTCTCTAATAAAATGGTACCTGATTTCTATATGCTTTGTTTTGGAGTGTTTGACTGGATTATTAACAATGCTAATAGCACTGTTATTGTCTATGAAGATTGGATTGTGAAGAAAAGTCATACCATAGTCTAGCATTTGATTCTGAATCCAGAGTACTTGTGAACAGCAGCTTGCAGCAGCTATATACTCTGCTTCTGTTGTAGAGGTGGACACTGTGGTTTGTTTCTTGCACTGCCATGACACTAGTCTTGCACCCAAAAACTGACATCCCCCTGAAGTTGACTTTCTATCCAAATTCACACCACCCAAGTCACTATCTGAATAAGCAAGTAGGTCAAATGGTGAGTCATGAGGATACCAAAGACCTAATCTAGGTTGGCCTTTGAGATATCTCAATATCCTCTTGACTGCTTGAAAATGTGACTGCTTAGGCCTTACTTGAAATTTTGCACACACAGAAACAAGAAACATGATATCTGGTCTTGAAGCAGTGAGATACATGAGGGAGCCAATCATGGATCTATAGTGATGAACATCCACATCCTCCCCCTCAAGCTCTGCAGTGATCTGTTTGTGTGTCTCCGTGGGTGTGCTTGCAGGCTTTGAATATGAGAATCCAAACTTAGTAAGAATGTCCTGCACATACTTGGATTGGCTTAGAAATATCCCATCTTTCTTCTGTTTAACTTGTATCCCAAGGAAGAAAGTAAGTTCATCCATAGAACTCATCTTGAATCTCTTGTGCATCAAATCTTCAAAATCTCTACACATTTGATCTTTTGTGGATCCAAAGATAATATCATCCACATAGATTTGCACTATTAGGATGTCCTTCTTCTTCCTCTGAATGAACAGAGTCTTGTCTATGATTCCTATTTGAAAACCATTTTCCAAGAGATAGGTAGACAAAGTGTCATACCATGCCCTTGGTGCTTGATGTAGCCCATAGAGTGTCCTCTTCAATTTGTATACTCTGTCAGGATAATTTGAATTCTCAAACCGTGGAGGCTGACAAACATACACTTCTTCTTCAATTCTTCCATACAGGAAAGCACTCTTTACATCCATTTGATAGACCCTGAACTTCATGAAAGAAGCATAGGCTAAAAATAGCCTAATTATCTCAATCCTGGCCACTGGTGCAAATACCTCTTCATAATCAATTCCCTCTTCTTGAGTATACCCTTGTGCCACTAATCTGGCCTTGTTCTTTATTACTATTCCTCTCTCATCTTTCTTGTTCCTGAAGATCTATTTAGTGCCTATAGCTCTGTGTCCTTTTAGAAGTTCAACCAAATCCCATACATCCTGCAGCACAAACTGCAGTAGCTCCTCTTGCATTGCTTCTATCCAGCTTGGATCATTCATTGCATCAAATGCCTTTTTGGGTTCAACCTGTGATAAAAAGCAAGATAGTAATCCTGATTGTATGTCCTTCAATCCTCCCAACTTGCTTTGATTCCTTGTGATTTAGGAGAATTGATGTCACCAATCACCAATTGAGGAGGATGATTTTTCTGAACTCTTGTTTGATGAACAACCTCTTCATTAATATCTGCTTCCAGATTAGAATCATTCTTTTTAGGAGTGCTGCCACAAAAAACTGAAGAGTTATCATCATCTGTGTCATCTTCTTCCAAACATGGCATCTCAGGACCTTTGATTCCTGAATCTGAGGATTGATCTTCCTTTTCACCTCTGTCCTCTTCATTCTGAGTTGGTTCAGTGTCCTTTGATTCTGAAGTATCTTTCTTATCTTGGTCACAGAATTCAACAGGATCAGCTGTAGGTGTTGGGAACAACACAAACTCTTGTCTTTGTACTTGTACCTTTTCTGTCCCTGTTCCTGCATTATGCTCATTACTGAAACCCAAAGAATTAGATAGTGAATCAATGTCAAATAGCCAATCAGGACCTGAACCAAGTTGATTTGGTGTGTTCTCATTTCATTTGACATTGTCACTTTCCTCAATAATCCTAGAAGAGGTGTTGAAAACTCTGTAGGCCTTACTTTGAGATAAATATCCAACAAGAAACCCATCCTCAGCTTTGCTATCAAACTTGCATAGGTGAGTTTTGGTATTTATAATTGTGCAAGGACACCCAAATGGTTTGAAAAATCCAATAAAAGGTTTCTTATGTTTAAAAAGCTCAAAAGGTGTCTTGTCTTAGGATTTCACTACTAGAACTCTGTTTTGAACATAGCAGGCAGTATTAACTGATTCTGCCCAAAAAGTAACTGGAAGTTTTGACTCTGCCAACAGAGATCTAGCAGCTTCTATCAGAGTCCTATTTCTCCTTTCAGCAACACCATTCTGTTGAGGAGTCATAGGAGCACTGTATTGTTTCTCAATGCCTTTTTCCTCACAAAAGCTGTTTAGGTCATTGTTTTTAAATTCAGTTCCATTATCAGACCTGATGACTTTAACTCTTAGATTTGTTTGGTTTTCAATTCTAAGAACAAAGGATTTGATCAGTCCACTTGTCTCATCCTTAGTCCTCAGAAAATAGACCCAAGTGAATCTAGAGAAATCATCAACAATAACCAAGCAGTAGGATTTCTTACCAATACTCATCACATTTGAAGGACCAAACAGATCCATATGCAGTAAATTAAGAGGTGAAGAGATTGTATTTATCTCTTTGGACTTATGAGAAGTTTTGTGTTGTTTGCCTTTAAGACATGCAACACAATGATCATCACATGAAAATACCTTTTGTGGCAGACCTCTTACAAGGTTGTTTTTCACAAGTTTGTTCATTGTTTTAAAGTTCATGTGACACATCCTTCTGTGCCAAAGAGATGATTCATCCAATGAAGCTTTTGAAAATAAACAATTTAAAGATGAATCAGAGGCTACACTCTCCAAGTCTAAGCAATAAACATTGTCCTTTCTAGGAGTTCTAAGTAGTATCATACTTTCATCAACTACCTTGAACCCTGGAGCAAGGATAATACATTCAGTATCATTGAATAATATGCTATGTTTCTTGTCACAGACATGTGATACACTTAACAGGTTGTATCTTAATTGCTCAACATAGTATACATCCTCAAAGGTCATCTTACCTTTTGATACATTACCTTTTCCACTTATCTTTCCACCTGCGGGATTTTCACCAAAAGCAACATGTCCTCCATCAATTCTTTTGAAGTTTTGTAGGCAGGCCATATTACCTGTCATGTGCCTGGAACAACCACTATCAACATGCCAAATACTCCTTCCTTTGAGCTGTAGGTTTCCCTGCACATATAATAAAGCAGTTAGTTTTTAATAGGAACCCAAGACAAAGTGGTCTTGGGTTTCCCATTCTCATCAACATATTCATATTCAGACTTGATGAGATTATCAAACTGAGAAATCTTATTGCTTGAATACTTTGTCACAATAATGGGCCTGTCACTGGAAGCAGTACTAACTTGATTGGTAGTACTAACTTTGTTAGCAATACTAATATCATTAGCAGTACTAATTGGTTTAACAGTACTAACTTTGTTAGCAGTAGTATTGCTTGCAGCAGCATTATTTCTATCAGCAGTACTATTTGAAGTAGCAGTACTAACAGATTTCTTTACTTTTGGAACCCAAACCTGGATAAAGTTGTTTGCTTTCTTTGTCTTTAAGTTACTCCTTGGCTTATTTGGAGTATTTTTCTTCGAATTAGCAAACTTATTCTGAGCATGAGATTTTATAGGTGCCCTCCTCACATTCTCAGCCATATGATTCCTTATTTGCTTCCTATAACCAACAGGATTTTGTTTATTTCTTTGAAACGTGATCCTTTGTTTAATAGGATTGAAATAACAGTGCTTGGCTAGATGATTTAACTTGCCACAGATAAAACAAGGCTTTGGTCTGTTAATTTTTCATCAATTCCTTGTTTTAAAGCCCACTGATTATTTCTGTTTCTTTGATTTCCCCTTGTTTTATCATGTTCTTGGGGCTGATTCTGTTTACAAGTACAGGGATTGACAACAGTGGTTTTCATGTAATGGACTCCCTGAACCTTTCCCTTCCCTCTCTTAGAACTTTCAGCCTTTTCACTCTTTACAAAAGGTTTACCCCCCCCCCCCTTCATTAGTAAGGATATGATTTTCTAAAGGAATTTCTTTAAAATCATCCTTATTCTTACTCTTAGTGGTCTCTTCCTCATCCTCTTCCTCAATCACTAGACTGTCAAGAGGATCTATATCTGTGGCTCCTGCAGGTAAGTCTATTTTCTCTTGTCTTTCTAAGAGATCTGAAGTGGGAGGGATATAGTTATTGCTATAGGGTGGAGGGGTACTGTTGTATCCTAAACCTCTTTTCAGGTTGTCATGGACTTGAGATTTTAGAAGTGAATCCATTGCTTTAGAGGCATTGGAAAACTTCTCAATGTCCAGTTTGGCTTTCTCAAAATCACTCCTTATCTTCTCACATTCCTCTTCAGTTTTTTTAATCTTAAACTCTAACTGATTCTTTTCCTACTTCCAGTAGTTAGTATCATATGTGTGTTGTAGTTCATTGGCTTTGTATGCCTTAATCTTTTCTTCCAAATTCTCAACAATCACAACATACTCTCTTCTATCTTTTTCTAACCTTTTTAGGTCATCACACATGCTTTGATTGTGGTCCCTGTACTTTTTAACAGTTTCTATGCAAGTTTTTGAGCAAACGTTAGATTTTACCTCTGTGGGAATATCAGTGCTTGCTGACTCTGAAACTTTAGCCATTAAAGCTTGATTCTGAACTGCTTCTTCTGCTTGGTCACTCCAATCAAATCCCATTCCTTCTTGGGAAACAAGAGCTTGATAAGAGTTCCTGTTGTTGGAGCTAGTAGACTATGATGGTTGATGGTTGCTAGTATGCTGTTGAGGCATTCCACTTCTGCATTCTCTTGCAAAGTGCCCCAACTTGTGACACTTGTAACATTCAACCTTGGATTTATCAAATCCAACCCCATCTTCTCTTTTCTGAGCAAAGTTATTCCTTCCAGTCTTTTTGGTGAATCTTTTTACCCTCATTGTGAGCATAGCCATCTGCCACTTGATATCCATCTCTTCCAGATCATCAACATTTATCTGTTCTAAGTCATCATTAATTAGAGTGGAATTAGTATGACTGGCTAGAAAAGCTTCTAAAACTGAGTCATTAGATCCATCTTACTTTGATCCATAGGCAGCACTAACTGATTCTGTATTAGCAGCAGAATCAGTATAAGATGATAAAAGGGCAGCATTGTATGAGTATCCAGAGCGCCTCTTTTTTGCTTCTACCTCTGCTTCAAACACCCTAAGGTCATTATAGAGGTCATCCAGTTCCTTGTCCTCCAGTTGGTCATTCTGTCTAAAGGAGACAGTGTACATAGTCCATTCATCACCAAGAGATCTTAGAAATTTTCTGTTTACATCATCTTGATCTATCTAGACACCAACAGTAGCCAATTCACCAATTAACTTATTAAACCTATCAAAAGTTTGAGTCATGGACTCATTCTTTGTAGACATGAAGTTTTCATATTGCTGCTTCAGGATGGCCTTTTGATTTCTCTTGGTACTTTTGGTACCAGAAAATCTTTTCTCCAGTGCATTCCATAGGATTTGTGCATCCGTGCAGTTGCAGAACTTTTGTTGGTACTCATTAGGTATAGCCAAGAGCAAAGTGCTCAAGGCTTTCATCTCTATCTGCCTCATCTACCTTTCTCCATCAGTCTTTGGTGGAGGTCTCTTGCCTTCTGTGTCCATCTGAGGGACCATTCTCAATGTGTCCCACATTGAGAAGTCTGTGAGAAGAATATATTGCTTGATTCTGATCTTCCACATGTCAAACTCATTGGGTTTGAGCATGGGAACCTTTGATACCAAAACATTGTCGCTTGAACTGTCCATGATTATTGGTTTCTGAGTTTTCTAGCTCTGATACCACTTGACAAGATCGAAAAAATCTAATGAAGAATTTAAATAACACTCAGAAACAATGTTAAAGAAGTTGCGGAAAAAACACTTTAACACTCAATCAAAGAAACAGTACTTGAATGCAAATCACAAGTTATATTGATTAACTTAATGATTACAAACTCAACCTCAATCTGTTGAACAGGCTCAACAGACGTTCTAAACTTCTCTAAAGAAAGGATTACAATGAATCTTGAGGTTAATTCTCTAAAACAAACGTATATCAAAAACTATTAAAACTTGTATCCCATATACTAAAACATCTAGACTATATATACAGAGTTTATTACAAGATAATTATCAAAATAAGATTGATCTTCAGAATCAATACCATAATTATCTTCATCATTATCTCCAGCTCCTAGTCTTTCTCTTCAAGACATTATCTTCATAAGCAACATTAACTTCATCCTTATCCAGCAGCATTAGCATCCTCGGCAGTATTAATCATTCTTGCAGTATTAACTCTTCACTTGCAGTAATAATCTTCAAGCAGTACTAACTACTAGCAGTACTAACTCTCCAAGTAGTACTAACTATTCAAGTAGCAGCACTAACTCTTCAAGCAGTATTAATTCTACTAGAAGTAGTAATATTTCATCTTGCAGTGGTAATACCTTTCAAGTAGCAGTAGTATCCATCCTTAGCACATTCAGACCCAACAACTGTTATGCTCCCACTGACCTTCTTGTATACAAGATTTCAATTACGAGATGATTGTTCTAGTCCATAAATGGATTTTTGCAACTTGCACTTTTAGGTTTGATGTTTTAAAGCCTTGTATACGTCCTCGCTCAAAATTCCTTTAAAGGAATGAGGCTTTTGACATCAGTCTTCATTATTTTGTATCTCGTTTATTATCTTCAACAACTTGTTAAAGCTCAACATCTTGTTGAATGTCAGTGTCAACCATCGTCCCATCTTTGTGGTTCTTGAATTTCTTCAAGATCTACTGTGTCCCCATTTGTGATTCTTGACAGAAAATCTTTTCTTAAGAACTCACCAGGGTGCGTTGACAAAACTTTTGTTCTCGCTAGACCTGTAGAAATAATATCCAATTGGATATCACATAAAGATGTACTTTTCATACCTTTGAATCATGTTTTCAAAAAGCTTTATGCTTAGCTTAAGCATATTAACCCCACATTCTCAAATATGATAACTTTGGGATCTTCCCAGTTTATATTAAGAGAGCGAGTTTTATTGGTCTTTGTTGGTTGATACATAAACTAGTATTTGGGCAACTGTTTCTAGGGCATAACCCCAGAAACATTTAGGTAGAGTGATGAGACTCATCATAGAGTGAACCATGTTCAACAGGGTTCTATTTCTCTTATTGGATACAACGTTGTGATGCGGTGTTCCGTGAGGAGTCTACTGGGATACAATCCCAAAAATCTCTAGGATGATCTATTGGCTTAGATATTCATGACCTCGATCTAACCGAAGCATCTTTATCCTTTTCCAAGTATACTCACTACTTCATTCTAAAACTCTTTAAAAATTTCAAAGCTTTTATATTTGTTTTATTAGGCAAACATACCTATGTCTACTGAAGTAATCAGTAGGATGTAATGAAGTAGTGATGACCGTATCTTGTGACATAACTATAAGTCTCACATACATCAGTATGGTCAACCCCTAATAGTTCTTGTGGCCCTTAAAGGTTTACTCTTTGAAGGCTCTTTTGTCATCTTGACTAACAAGATACGTACACATATATCACATGAATCATCATATGGTTCCAACTCTCCGTCCACCTGGAGTTTGGTTATGTGTTTCTTGTTTAAATGTCACAAATACATCAGTTTTAAGCCCCGCTTAATTCGTTATAACAATTTATAATTACAACTATTAATTTCATAAAACATTTATTAAGATAAAACGAAAATTTATTTCTAAAACATAAATTTGGTTCGTTGTAATTGAGAAAATGAAACTAAATTCCTAGTAGCACTAGGTATATGATGACACTTGTTAAGTGTTAATGTAATACCATCTGGAAAGTGCATATCATATGTCCCTTTGAGCAACAGCTAGCTTAGCTTCATTTGGTCTGGTTTCATCTTCTCTTTACTTCTTATTTCCTAAAAAATAGTACTAATATGAGTATCATACTCAATATATAACACTTAGTCAGAAGTGAATTAAATCAAATGGTAAACATACCTGAAGGTCCGACTCTCGTAGCCTTTTGCTTCTTGATTTCTGCCAATCGGGCTGGGCAAGTTCTCATTTGGTGCCCATGGTGAAAACAATTATACCATACTGCAACCTCAGGAATTTCTCCTTTGCCCTTATCTATGCTGGATCTTCCAACATGTGTTTTACCCTTGGTTATCTCCCCCTTTTTCTTGATTATCCCACTATCAGGTTTGATCATCAAAGCCTATTTTGGTTTGGTTGAACCCAACTTGGATTTCATATCTTTCTCAGTAGTTTTAAGTAAGTTGTAAAGCTCTGTGAGAGTTTTATTCAAACCTTTCATATTATAGTCCTTAATGAACTGCTTATATGTTTTGGGTAGAGAGTTGAGAACCATATCGATTTCCAACTCTTGACCCAGTGGGAAACCAAGACGGGTCAGTTGGTCAAAGTACCCTTTCATCTTAAAAATGTGGGTACTAACTGACGAACGCTCAGTCATTTTACAAGCACATAATGCTTTAATTGTATCAAATCTCTCCCGTTTTATTTGTAACCGAAACATAGACTTCAGTGAAGATATCATATCCCAAGCAGTCATGTTTTCATGATCCCGTAGTAATTCGGGAGTCATGGTGGCTAACATTAGCAACCAACAATCAGAGAGTCATTTTGGTACTTATCATAAGCAGTTCTGACTTCAGTTGGAGCATTTCTGACATGAGCATTTGGAAGGGGGTTTTCAAGAACGTAGAACTTCTTTTCATGCCTAAGATCGATGAAGTTCGTTCCGTCCAATTTTTTCTTATCCGGGATTGACCATAGTGTAAATTGGGATAAGTTGTTTGAGTTTGAATATGAGGTAGACATCTACAAAAACATGATTTTAATTTTAGTAACTTTAATATCTCAAATAAAATGTATTAACCTTTCAAAATCATTTGATTTGAGCTAAGATCCATATTTCACCTACTTCCATAAATGGCCAAGCAACTGTCTATGGAATTAGGCTATTTAGGTAGGCATCATCCAATTATGTTCAACATAACTCTTAGATGTTGTGGGATCCTATTCAATACATCATATATTGAAATTGGCATGTTTGATCCCACTTCAACGCCTTGAAAATACTCATAAATGGCCAAGCAACTGTCTATGATATTCTCAAATAAATAAACCATACTAAGGTATCGTGATCCCACCTAAATACTAGACTTAGGGTTTACTGGAACCAGTCGTCCAAAATACGACTATTTAAGTGAATGGCCAAGCAACAGTCCACTTAAATCTCGTTATTTTGGCTCCTTATCTTACACTACATTCAACCGGCATGATTGGCTGAGCACTGACCATACCAGGATCCTGTATGCTTGACAAGTACCTTAAATGGGTGGCGTTAAGTTTACGTTTTGTAAAAAGGTTTAATTTTAGAAAATATTCTAATTCTTTTAAAACGTTTGACTTTATCTCTAAAAATCTTGTTTTAAAAGTTTATCTTATTAAATCGGTTTGATTTTGATAAACATATCAATTACAAAATATCATATTTTATTTACCAATTTAAAATTTTGTTTTGCGTTTGATTTTATTTTAAAATGTATGCAATTATCATAACAATAATAAAGCAATAAATAAAAGCAAACACAAAATAAACAATCACAACAATAATATATGGATTTTCCCTAATGTGGTGTTGTGAGCCAACACAACCGCCACGGTCAATTCTAAGGACATCTTCAAGCTCCTACTAGCTTCGCCATCTTGGTGAACTCCAGGGACTCCGTCTCGATCTCTTGGAAATCCGTCTCGGTTTGATTACAATTTTAAAAATAGAAAGATAACATATCTATACTATTTACATTTGTCCCTATCTAGAAAAATTTAAAATTACAACCCTTGCAATTAATACATTTTAATTTTCCAAAACAGAAAAATAAATCAACTACGGGTCTTTGGGGCAAACCATATATTGTCTTATTTATTCTAAACATAAAATTAATATAAATTTGGCCGAATTATAATTAACATAATTAAATGACCAATTTAATTGGTACAAATTATTATATGGCAAAATAAGTTTAAATGAACCCGATCACTAACCCACGGTTAACAAACCATGATTCAAAATAAGGATAAAAGCCTTTTCGATCTATGCCCAAAATAAGACCAGATTCGCATTTTGGGCCTAGGGTCAAAATAAACTGTTTTAGGGAAACATTCCAAAAATGTGGCACTTGTCCTGACGATGATTATAAACAACAAATGCCCAACCATCAAGATATGGTGGGTGTCGAACGGTCACAAAACAAGAATGGCCGGAATAACGGGACAATGTGGCGGCAGCTTTGGGCCGTAATCTTGGCCGCACCACCGTTTAACCCAATCACATCTTTTGATAGAGCTAGCAAACTTAATCCGTTTGAACACCACCAACCATCTAAGGCGATGTATGGTTACAATCATCGACAGTGGTGTCTACCGATCACGAAGTTACCAGAAAACCCGGTTACTTAGCTCGTGGGCCACAACCAACGGCCACTGGCAACAAGACCGGTAGCAGCAACAAAAACTAAAACAATGGCCACAAGGGGACGACATCCCTGCCGTGGCAGAAAAGTAGCTATCGGGGACAACTAGGAAATCCAACTCCAACACCCTTCGGTGGTGTCTTAGAGACGACAAACATATGTAAAACAAACACCGGCTGTTGGGCAACATCTAACGCCGAGGGACAGCAACCCCACCATCAATAACAAGAGATTGGTCGAACAAAATAGGGTCATAACCCCTTTTATTTACCAGAGACGAGAATAAGTAACAAGAGCAGCCGACGATGTCTAGTTCCGATAGCAATCATCGCAGAAAGTCGGCGATGAAAAACACCGGCGATAGTCGGTGGCGTTGATGAAGCCGCATATGGCCGACTCTGGAGAGAGGGGAAGCGATGAGAAGGATTGAGAGAGAGGGTAGCAACCCTCGCGACAACCCTCACCGGCCGTAACCAGATAGCGGTGGCCAGAGATCGGTGAAAAACTGATAACAAGACCATAACCATGGTCTTGGCCGTGGTTCAAGGCAGCCGGGAAGACCGGCGGAGATGTCGATTAGGAGAAAAGAAAACCAACATCACCGCCCTTGAAGGGAGGCGACTTGGACAACCGAGAAAGAGGGAGAGATGCGGTCGACTGGCGATGACAGCTACCGGCAAAAAGTTCCACAAACGACCGGCGAAGAACCGATCAGGTTTAACAAACCCTTTTGGGTGTATCGACGATGGACAACGGTCACAGGCGGCGGCCTGTAGTGATAGAACCGACGATGTTTGTGGCTGCAAAAAGAAAACCGGCAACTAGGGCCGACGACGATGAAACCTCTCTAGTTATCGCTTCGTAGAGATGAGAGATGAAAAGGAAATAGCTGGTGATGGGTTAACAAATCCTTTTTGGATTTTCAGTCGACAAAACCACAAGAAAAAATTTCCCTTTTTTTTCCTTTCAAAATTAATTAGGGTTTAATAGAAAAAGCTTTTAGGCTTTGGATTAAGTGGGCTTTCAACATGAGGTCCAATTAGAAACTAAATTCAATTTAGAATTTAGGGTTCAATTAGGTTTAATTTTAATTTAATTTAATTTGCCATATAACAGATGTTCTCCTTTTAATTAAATTCTCAAAGTGGCTCTGATACCACTGTAGAGTTTTAAGATAATTTGTAACTGTTATACGCAGCGGAAATTAAAAGGGATTTTGGTTACAAAATTAAATAGAAAACTTTTCTAAAATTTAAAACCCAATCGGATCCAATGATGCATTTAATCAAAATAAAACCACACCATAGGGTGTTTAGAATATGTACCTTTTGTAGATCAGTCGGGATTGGAATGGAGCACCAAGAAACCAAAGCAGGTTTCCTCTATCGGTAGTCCACACACAAACACGTTTCCCGTCTCCACCGGGTGCTAGCCCAAAAACCCTAGATCTATATGTGTTTTACAGAAAAGAAAATGTTTCTTTTCTGTATTTCTCTGAAAGGCTAATTCTAATTTCGAACCACTTGAGAAAAAGGTTTAGCCCAACGCCTTATTTATACTAGAAGAATTATAGTTAGACTATAACTCAACTAAGGATTAAATAAGGTTTAGTAATTATCTATAATATTTAAATTCAAATTCAAATATATATATATATAAATATAATTATATATATAATTACAGATAATACCCCGTAATTAACATAATTACGTTTTCACCCTGTAATTATCATAATTACAGTTTAACACGTATTTTAATAATTATTCTTTAAGAATAATTATTACCTTAATCAACTTGATTTAATCCGGGTTTCTAGAGATGGAAACAAACGCATTCTTTTGTGTGTGACCCTATAGGTTTACATACTCCTCAGTTGTATCTCTATGTGACACGTATCGTGGGCATATAATAACTTACAGGAAGAAATGTCAAAACTTGGGAAGAATGCTTACCTCATTTTGAGTTTGCTTATAATCGTCATGTTCATTCTGCTACAAAGTTTTCACCGTTTGAAATTGTGTATGGTTTTAAGCCATTAACTCCAATGGATTTAACTCCTTTACCTGTGAGTGAACAAGTGAATTTAGATGGCAAGAAGAAAGTTGAATTTGTTAAACAGATCCATGAGAAGGCGAAAAGCAACATCGAAGAGCGCATCAAGAAGTATGAACAACAAGCAAACAAGGGCAGAAGAAATATCACATTTAAACCAGGAGATTGGGTGTGGCTTCATTTGAGAAAAGAACGACTTCCATGTAAACGGAAGTCAAAGCTGATGCCAAGGGAGATGGACCATTCCAAATCATGCAGAAAATTAATGACAATGCTTACAAACTTGAATTTCCTGTTGAGTATAATGTGCATGATGTCTTTAACGTTTCTAATTTGAGCCCCTTTAATGCATGTGAAGATTTGAGGACAAATCACATTCAAGAGAGGGGGAATGATGAGAACCCATCTAACGACCCGGATGATGAAGATCCATTGAGATGGAAGATTGGACCAATCACAAGGTCAAAAGCTAAGATGTTCAATGATGCTCTTAACGGTTTGATAAAATCCTGTCGGAAAGAATCACTCATCAATTCATCAAGTAGCCAAGGAAACCTTCGACTTTTGATCCGAATTAAAGGCCAAGATTAGCCCAGGGCTTGGTAGCCTAAGTTGTAATTATTTCATCTAAATATCACCCAAGTCCAAAAAAATTCGGCAAAGTCTACACATGGACCATGTTTTAGCCATAAATCACTCATTTAAAGTCCAAATGGACTCAAATCAAAGCCCACTTAAAGAGTACTCCTTTTCCTACATTTTAATAAAGATCCAAGCCCAAAATAAAGGTGGAATCCACATCCAAGAATCTGTCCAAAAAAAGGTCCAAGTTCAAATAACTCATTTCATTGAATTGGAAGCCATTTTGAAGGTTCCTATCTTTATGAGGCTATTTATTCCCAAGATATTTGAAGGTTGCTTCAATTAAAGTCTAGAATTTAATTGAGTCTTTTGATTTATCTTTTTGTATCCTATAAATAGGTTTGCTTTTGTAATCTTTTGAGGACACCTTTGATTTGAATGATAATTGTGTGTTTTAAACTCCTTTTGTTCTTTGTGAACTTTAGAACTTATCAAGTATTCTTGCTTGTGGCGTTCAATACTTATCAATCAACTTGGTGGGTTGATTGTGGCGTATCTTATACCAAGGTTCTTGTCTCTTTATAGACAACGGGTCGTGGTTTCACCAATACTATACCGGGCAACCAATAGACGGTCGGGAAAAATCTCATCAAAACCAAAAGAAACTACGGAATTGTGTCCGTAAGTCCATCAACTTCGTTAACGCCCACGACCACCAATTATTCCTTCGAGCTAGCCAAAAGGGCGTCGATCTGAAGCAATGCATGTGCACCCATCGGACCTATAGAGACTCACGCTTACGGATGAGATCCCAAGCATGCTTAGCTAAAAGGGCCCTATTCCATAAAGCAAGCCTTTTGAATCCAAGGCCCGTATTTTGTCTAGGTCGGCACACCAAATCCAAAGCAATACGACATCGGCATTTTGGAGATTCGCCTTAAGCCCAAAGGAATTTTCGAAAAAGCGCTTCCAACTCATGTATCACTCCGGAGGGAATAACAAATATGGCCATCCAATAGAGTTGAAGAGACTGAAGAACAGAAATAATTAATTGTTTCCTCCCACCAAAAGAGAGGAATTTCGCTTTCCAATTTTGAATCTGGGCCTTCACTTTTGAAATTAGCGCTCCAAAATCTGTTGATTTAAGTCGTTTAGGAGATAAAGGAACTCCCAAATAACGAATTGGGAAAGTCCCCATGCGAAAGGGAAGACATTCAAGAATCGTACTTTGAGTAATAGGGGGCACGTTACCAAAAAAACTTCGCCCTTTTGAAGGCTCGGGGATAGGCCCGATCGAACTTAAAACAAATGTAGTGCTTTTTTAAGGACTTCCACCGAAGCCACATCGCCCCTAGTAAAGACGAACAAATCATCCGCGAAGTAAAGATGTGTCAATCTCAAATCATCACACCCTCTATGATAACCGAAAGAAGTAGCTTCCAAGATACATTGTTCAAAAAATTTTGCAAATCCCTCCAAAACCAACGTAAAAAGATAGGGAGATAGCGGGTCCCCTTGCCTTATGCCACGTCGCCCTTTAAAAAAAACTTTTACATCCCCATTTATGGAAATCGAAGATCCAACGATTAAGAGCCGGATGAAACCCAAACCCCATGAGCATATTAAAAAGGTACATCCAATTAACTGTCATAGGCCTTTTATATATCAATTTTAAACGCACATCTTGGAGGACCGGTGTCACTTTGGTATCCCGTCACCAATTCATGAGCCATCATAATATCATCCGCAATTCTTCTTCCCGAAATAAAAGCCGATTGAGAAGCACCAACCAGATAATTCAAAGACTCCTTCATACGCTCCACAAGAATCTTGCTTATACATTTGTAAAGGACCGAACAACAAGAGATAGGCCGATAGGGGGTGGCAAGTTGTTGAAAATAACAGCTTGGTTCCCAATTTGCACCATAGTGTCTTCCATAAATAACTTAGGAATTTAACATCCCTATCACTAACTATGCTCCTTGGAACACCATGTAAGCGCACAATTTCCTTGAAGAACAAGTTTGCAACATTCTTAGCATCATCCATTTTCCTACAAGCAAGAAAATGAGCCATTTTAGAAAATCGATCTAATACCACGAATATAGAATCCATACCTCGTTGAGTTCGTGGTAAACCCAAAATAAAATCCATGGAGATATCCACCCAAGGTGAAGTGAGAATTGGTAATGGCATGTAAAGTCCATGAGAACTGGACTTTGATTTAGCTTGTCTGCAGTCAATACATCTCTCACAAATTCGTGTTACATCCCTATTTACAAATTCCCGACTTTGACAGTTTGAAACAACGATTAACTAAAGCAGTTTAAAACTAATTCATTTTACGACTTAGTTGTCACACAGAAATAAGCCAAACCACAACCGAATTCAAGTAACGAGAATTCCGTATTTTTCGTCCTCGGGGCCCCCAGTAGATCCCCATTCGGCCTTCTAGTCGATGTCATTCCCGTGTGTAGGGAAACGAATTCCATATACACAAATTCACCATCCCCGATGGTTGTAAGCAACCATGGTGCATAACTCGTCAATAATTTCATTCACATAATAATTAAAGAGTATGAGAACACATGAATAACAGTTAAATAAATCAACCCTTTATAGATTGAAATCTACTCACGACATAAAATCTGTACTAGCCATTGTTAAAACATACCATTTCCAGTAGAAAAGTTTGATAAGGGAACTCACCTGACGAATTGGGCGCACGCACAAAAATATTTTCCCAAAGATTACACTCCTACATAATCGATGAAACTTGTCGATTAATATAATGGTTATTATCCCAATTTGAAAAATCCTAATACCCTCCCTAATTAACCGGATTCACTAATCGGCACACAAGGCATACGACTCCACTAGGTAGGCTTCGACCCTAAAGTAGCCTGATCCAGAAAAGGAATAAGGCCTGCATGGTCATCCATACCCATGCCCGGTTCTAAGGGATATGGGTTTGATCTCAAACGTCACGCAGCAAGACTCGAGCCTTGGCCCACACCCGCTTCAGGATGGATTCCTCGACCATGTCTGCCTCATGCAGGAACCGGGTTTCAGCCAAACCCGCTTCATGCGAGAAACGCGTTTCGACCATAAGTGGCGCGGGTCTCGCCCACACCCGAGTCGAGGGCGATAATCTCCTCTCGGCAAGTCGTCGATCGAGCTAGAGACTCGACCAAAGATCGTCGGACCCCCAACTTCACTAAGTGGAAGAATCGACTCCAAAGACTTCGATTTCCAGACCAAGACATTACTCATATGAACTTTCGAACCCCCAACTTCACTCAGTGGAAGAATCAACTCCAAAGACTTCGATTTCCAGACCGAGACAACACTCAGATGAACTTCCAGGTAGAAAATCCAAAATCCCAAAATCCTCTAAAAGTTTGGTCCTCGATTAAATCAAGGGTTAGAGGGGAAAGTATATTTCCTTCAGAATCGACCCATACCCACTATGGAATATAACTCTAAATCCCAAATCGATTTCTCTTAATCTTCCCATTTCAAAGTTCATCTCAATCGGGGATTTCTAATGAATCCTTAAATATTTTAAAAAAACAAAACAGGGATTGAATAGATTAACTCTTGGGAAGAATTTCCACACTGATTATCTAAGAACTCCGATAGCCGAACTTCAAAGCTTCACCAATCTCAAGATAGAAATCTCTTCACTCTCTCTAATTGAGCGTCGCACACACCAAACTTCCAAGTCTGAGAAATGACAAATGATTAGGGTTTTAGGTTCTTAATGCCTAATATTTTCAAAATGGTCCCCATACTTTCTTATTTCACCTATTCGACCCCACTTTTCACATTTAAAAGTCACATCGAGATAATGGTCGTTACATCTAATGTCTTGTGAATACCAACGTGGCCCATCAACCCGCCACTATGTGCCTCTCGAACCAACAATTCCCTCAACGAGTAGTTAAGCATGCAAAGTTTTGTTTCTTTGAACAAGTATCCTTCATGCCTATAGAACTTGTTAAATGCAACTTTTTCACATGCTGCAAACAAATTAAAAAAAGCAGCATCATTAACATACATGTCTTTAATAAATGCAAAACCCATCAATTTAGCATCAAGGGTAGTAAGAAGTGTATGCCTTCGAGATAATGCATCAACAACAACATTATCCTTTCCTTTCTTGTACTTAATGACATAAGGAAAGGTTTCAATGAATGCAACCCATTTAGCATGCCTTTTGTTCAACCTACTTTGTGCTTTTATGTGCTTAAGTGACTCATGATCTGTATGAATGATGAATTCCTTCGGCAAAAAGTAATGTTGCCAAGTCTCTAAAGCATACACAATAACATACAACTCTTTGTCATATGTGGGATATTTCAAACGTGCTCCATTCAACTTCTCACTAAAACAGCTCCTGCCAGATGCATCACTCTCAAGTTCAAAAGTTTTATCAAAATTTGTCAAGGCAAGAACAGGTGCAGAAGTTAAATCACGTTTAAGTTGGTTGAATGCAAGATCTTGAGAAGATCCCCACACAAACTTGACATTTTTCTTAACCAACTCATTCAATGGAGCATCCTTTGTAGAATAATCTTTTACAAACCTTCTATAAAAGATAGCTAAACCATGAAAAGATCTTACCTCAGATGCGGTAGTAGGAGTTGGCAACTCTTGTATGGCCTTTACTTTGGCTTCATCAACATGAATTCCGTTAGTACTAATAATAAAACCAGGAAATAAAACTTCATGTACACAAAAGTTACACTTTTTCAAATTAGCATAGAGTTTCTTTTTTCGCAAGGCACTTAGAACCAACCTAACATGATCATTATGTTCGTCTAAGCCTTTACTATATACTAAGATATCATCAAAATACTCCACAACAAACTTGCAATGAAATGCCTAAGTACATGGTTCATCAACCTCATAAAAGTTTTGGGTGCATTAGTTAGACCAAATGGCATTACTAACGACTCATACAAACCAAACTTTGTTTTAAAGGGAGTTTTCCATTCATCACCATCTTTCATACGAATTTGGTGATATCCAGCTTTTAAGTCAATTTTTGAAAATATAGAAGCACCATTTAAATCTTCTAGCATATCATCAAGTTTAGGAATGGGATGCCTATATTTTATAGTTATCTTATTTATTACTCTACAATCAACACACATACGCCAAGAACCATCTTTTTTTGGGACAAGAATTACCAGAACAACGCATGGACTTAAGGACTCACGAACTTGACCTTTGGCTAACAATTCATCAACTTGCCTTTGCAACTCCTTTGTCTCCTCGGGATTTGCTCGATAAGCTGGTCTATTTGGAATAATAGCTCCTGGTACCAAGTCGATTTGGTGCTCAATTCCTCGAATGGGTGGCAACCCATTAAGGAGTTCTTCAGGGAACACATCATTGAATTCCTGCAACAAGGACACAAACTCTCTGGGAAAATCATTAGGGAAATCTTTCAAAACAAAAGAATTCTCTTGAAATAGAAGTAAGCTCATAACCTGATGAGTTGTTGTTGCCCTATCTATATCTCTCAAGCTAGCAAAGAAGTCACTACCTTTTTTACCTCTCAACTTCGGTTTTCACTCAAACTATGACTCTCACTTTTTTCATATTTTTTTCCTTGGAAATTCTAGATGTGTCACTCTCACTTGGCTTTTGCTGCTCAACAACTCTCTTTTGCCTTTTCTCTCTTTCATTATGCATTTGTACATTACATTCATGAACTTTTTGGGGAGAAAGGGGTACAAGAGAAACAGATTTCCTATCTATAATAAATGAATAATTGTTGGTGAAACCATCATGCATAGCCTTTTTGTCGAACTCCCAAGGCCTTCCCAACAAGAGATGATTTGCGTCCAAAGGAACGACATCACATAAGACTTCATCTTGATACTTACCATTGGAGAAAGTAACTTGAGCTTGCTTAGTCACTTTTATATCCCCACAGTTATTCAACCATTGAAGCCTATATGGTGAGGGATGCTTTATTGTAGGAAGATGCAAGTTATCTACAAGATAAGAGCTAGCCACATTAGTACAACTTCCACACCTTATCTCTTATGCGACCTTTCGTGTGGAATACGTTGTGGCGTTGTTGTTGGTCTTCCTCAATCTCCACTTGAGCATTCAAAGCTCGAACATTTACAAAGCAAGATCCATCTTCAGGTTCAAACTCTTCTTCCTCTCCCGAGAGGGGTGGACTGTCAACTAACTCATCATCAACATCACTTTTGCTTTCATAAGTTCCATCTTCTCGCATGATCATGGTTCTTGAGTTAGGGAATTGAGAAGCAACCCTTTCCCAAGCATTTGAAACAAGTGATTTGACGTGCTCTAGTTGGACCATTACAAACTTCGCTTGGCTTGGTAGAAGTGGTAGATGAGGATTTAGAACCCTTGAAACTGCCACCACCACTTTTGAATGAATGTGATGCCATATCCTTCTTTGTCTCTTCCTTTGTAATCCAACCATCTTTCTTCCAAGAAGTAGATGAATAAGAAAGTTTTGAAAACGTACCTCTTCTTTTTAGTTGTTGTTCCACCGTTTGGGCTTTGTGAAGCATCTCCGTTAAGTCGAGGTATTGGCTTAGTTCAACAACATCAGTAATGTTTTTGTTCAAACCGTTTAGAAATCTAGCCATAGTAGCCTCGGAATCTTCTTGGACATGAGCACGAATCATAGCCATCTAAAGCTCTTGATAATATTCCCCAACAGATTTGGAACCTTGAGAGATGTTTTGGATCTGGTTATATAGATCTCGAAAATAATAGGGAAGGACAAACCTTTTTCTCATGACTCGTTTCATCTCTTCCCATGTTGATATCGGCTCCTCATCATACATCCTTCTCATTTTTACCAACTGGTCCCACCAAACAAAAGCATAATTTTGGAATTCCACCGCGGCCAACTTAACTTTCTTAGCCTCCGAATACTCATGCACATCAAACACACGATCAACTCTTTTTTCCCATTCAAGATAAAGTTTTGTATCATTCTTTCCATGAAATTCAGGTATTTTTAAATTAATGGTACCCAAATTGTTATCAACATACCTTCGATTCTTCGAAGTATTTGAGTGTTCAAAATCTTTCTTGAACTCACCATCCACTTCATCTTCATTCACAAGCTTGCCTTTTGATTTTGTTTTACTCTCACTTGCTTCTTTAGCTTCCAACCTGTCCATTCGCTCATGAAGAGATATCATGAGGTGATTCATGCGCGCAATACTTTATCTCATGGCCTTTTGCGTCAAAGCATCAGTTTCATCCCCCGTCGGAGCCATTAGATCTCGTCAAATAAATAATAATTTGCTAAGAGAGTCAGATTAAGAAAAAGATCCTACCTTACTCGCCCTATGAATGCCCAACCTAACAAATCTAAACACTCCCCATATGTTCTCTCGTGTATAGACTCGGCAATGAGTCAAAATGTTCACTCTTACCTTTTTCCACTCGCCTTTGACTCAAAAGGTTCTAATATGAACAGATGTTCGAAAATCAAGCAAAGTAATCCAACTTTTATCCAAAGAACGAATGAATATGAAAAAAAGGACGGTATAGAGAGAGATTGACAAACTTGATAAGCAAGAAATAATCGAAATATAAATTGAAGAGAAAAATTACTTGCAAAACTATATGAAAATCTCCTACAAGTTGAGAAACAAACAACTATCAAAGAAAATTTGGAAATTAAGATACTTTCCAAAAATATCAAAATAAGGGATAATCTATCAAACTTGAAAAGCAAATAATCTATAAGGCCGTTTTTATGTTTTTTTTTTCTTTTTCTTTTCTTTTTCTTTTTGTTTTTGTTTTTTGTTTTTTTTTTTTTTTTGCTTTTTTAGGCCAACAAGAACTTACTTTATGCTAATAAAAATAAAGAAACTTTTAAAAATTAAAACTTGAAAGAATAAGGAAGAAGTTCAAGATACCACCTTGAGCTCTGATACCAAATTGATGCGGAATACGTTGCGGAACAAGATATTCTTGAATGAGAAAAGGATTGAGATGAAGGGATAATGCTTCAAAGAATTAAGACCCAACTGAAGTTAACCTTAATTAAAGTGAAGTTAACCTTAATATGAAGCCCGACCCTTTATATGCTACGGAACTAGAACTTTGATTATAAAGAATCAAAACCCTATGACGACACTTAGCAATAAAGAACCTATACTATAGACGCCACATTCAAGAGAAGCAAATCTTGAATGACAAGTATTAAAGGAATTACTTGACCTAATCAAAGCAACACCCAAATTAGTTCAACAAAGAACCCAAGAGTGAAGGCAATCCTCACAAAATATAAATTTCATTGATTGAAAAAATAAAGAAAATAAAAGCCTATTTATAGTATTAAGGATTACAAGAAAAGGAAACTAAAAAAAGAAAAAGATTATTTCCTTATCTATAATAAGGAAACCAAACAAAAGATGACTAAAAATCTTTCCTTAAAAACCCCCTCTAAAAATCTTCCATATTAAATGTATTGGAATTTTGGATGATTTTTTTAGATTAAAATGTTATTTATTTGAAAGATTCATTTGGGGTTTATCTAAGATATGCAACATATAACTCTTTTAGGCTTATACTCCTCCACTTTAATTTCTTCTTTCCCCCAAGTTTCTTTAATTAAATAATTGAAAGCCTCCTTTAGCTTCTTGGATCTTGCTTTTGTAATTGGGCCAACAATGTTGGAAAGTGGATCTCTTGAATATGCATTTGGCCCATTTATGTTTTGAACTTCATGGATTTGAACGAATGAATCGTCAATCTTCGAGTTGCGATCATCATCATAGTGTGTGTCCCTTTGATGCTCCTCATCATTAGGTTTGGTGAAAAGATCAGCAAGCTGATAGTAAGTGGAGATAAAATGAAGTTCTATGTCACCATTCATCACATGGTCTCTGATAAAATGATATTTGATTTCGATGTGTTTCGTTTTTGAGTGTAGCACTAGATTATTTGATATAGCGATGGCACTAGTGTTGTCGCAATAGATTGGAATCTTGGATAGTTGAAGGTCATAGTCTAATAATTGATTTCTCATCCATAAGATCTGAGCACAGCAGCTTCCAGCGGCTACATACTCGGCTTCAGCGGTAGAAGTGGATACTAAGTTTTGTTTTTTGCTAGTCCAACTTACCAACTTACCGCCTAGGAGTTGACAACCTCCGGTGGTGCTTTTTCTATCTAGTTTACAACCTGCAAAATCACAATCTAAGTAGCTAGTGAGATCAAACCCCGAGTCTTTGGGATACCAAAGACCAAGGTTAGGAGTTCCTTTAAGATATCAGAAGATTCACTTAACAACGATCAAATGGGATTCCTTGGGTTCAGATTGATATCGTGCACGGAGACAAGTGGAATACATGATATTAGGTCGGCTCGCTGTAAGATACAGCAGGGAGCCTATCATTCCTCTATAGGCAGTGACATTAACAGGTTTTTCGGTAGGATCCTTTTCAATGTCAATGGAGGTGCCATAGGAGTTTTCATCGTTGAATTTTGAGTGAGATCAAACTTCTTCAGCATGTCTTGAACATATTTACCCTGATGAATAAACGTACCTTTTTCAGCTTGCTTGATCTAAAGTCCGAGGAAATAGGTTAGTTCACCCATCATACTCATTTTTTATTCTTTCTTCATTCTTTCAGCGAAGCTAGTACATAGTGATGGGTTAGTAGAACCAAATATAATGTCATCAACATATATTTGAACAAGAATGATATGACCTTTTATCTTTCTGAAAAACAGTATGTTATCGATTTTACCATGCTCAAATTTTTCAGAGATAAGAAAGGAGGAGAGAATGTCATACCATGCACGAGGAGCTTGTTTTAAACCATAAAGGTCCTTATCCAACTTATATACATAGTGTGGATACTTAGGTTCAGAGAACCCTGGGGGTTGTTCAACATAGAATTCTTCATTCAGCTTCCCATTTAGGAATGTTGACTTGACATCCATTTGATATACTGTGTGAACTTCATAGACTAGGAATAGTCGAATTGCTTCGAGCCTGACCACAGGGGAAAAGATTTCATCATAGTTTATGCCTTCCTCTTGTTTGTATTCCTGAGCAACTAGACTGGCTTTGTTGCGGGTTACAGTCCCAATTTCATCCAACTTGTTTCTATACACCCATTTGGTGCCAATAACAGATTTTTCAGATGGTTTGGAAACGAGATTCCAAACTTTTTTTCTTACAAACTCAGTCAGCTCTTCTTGCATTGCGCTGACCCAGTTTGGATCTTTGAGGGCATCATCAGTCTTCTTAGGTTCTATTAGAGAGAGAAAATTAACAAAGAGACAGATATTAACTGAGTTTCGTCGAGTCTAAATGTCTGCATCTGGATCACCCAGAATGTGATCTATTGGATGATTTCTGGTCCATCTCTGAGTAGAAGCATGATTGCTTGATTCAGGGATTGGATTAACAATAGGAATGATCACTCATGAAGAAGCTTCAGCTTGAGATTCATCAGTTAATAAATGTTGTTTTTCAGGTAGAGCATTATTCACTGAGCGATCTTCAGAGACGTTGACAGACTCAGATGTAGAAGGATCTGATTGAGGATATGTATTTAGGAGGAATAGCTGAAATCCATGAGGAGAACTCAGTATTAGGAGGAACGACATTAGGATCATCATCAGTGTTTGGAGAGTTTACATGATGATGTGAGTTGAAAAAAGGTTTAGCTTCACCGTAATGAGAGAAGATCCAGTTATTTAGTTCATCATTATCAATGATTGGTTTAGAGTTTGATGATTTGGATTCATCGAAGGTGACGTGAATTGTTTCTTCAAATGTTTGTCTTCTTTTATTGAAGACTCTGTAGGTTTTAGAAATTGAGGAGTATCCAAGAAAGATTCCATCATCAGCCTTTGGATCAAACTTTCCAAGTGTATCTTTGTTGTTTAAGATTAAGCATTTACAACCAAAGATGTGAAGAAAGTTGATAGACGGTTTTCTTCCATGGAAGAGTGCATAGGCAGTCTTGATGAATCGTTTGACAATCAACGGCCTATCTTGAGTGAAGCAGGCCATGTTGACTGCTTCTGCCCAAAATTGTGTTGGAAGATGAGAATCGTTGAGCATTGATCTCGCAGCTTCAATGATTGTTCTGTTTCTTCTTTCAGCGACTCCATTTTGCTGAGGAGTTCTCACATAAGAGAAGTTGTGTGAGATTCCTTTACTTTCAAAGAAGATGTTTAGAGAACTGTTTTTGAATTCAGTTCCATGATCACTTCTTATTGAGCGAACAATTAGATTGTTCAGTACTTCCATCTTTTTAACAAAAGATATAATTTCTTATGGGGTGTCACTCTTTAAACGAAGGAAGATTACCCAGGTGTAGCGCGAGTATTCATCTACCCATGTATTTCTTTCCAGCAATGGATTGAATGTTGACAGGGCCAAACAGATCCATGTGCAAGAGTTGAAGAGGGCTTGTAACTGATGAGACTTGTTTAGACTTGAAACTAGCTTTAGTCTATTTTCCTTTTTCACATGCAGAGCAAAGCGATTCCTTGGCATATGATTGTTTAGGAAGACCGGAGACTAGTTCTTTCGAGGAGAGAATATTCGGTGTCTTGAAGTTAAGAAGGGAGAGCCTCTTATGCCATAGCCAGTTGACATTAGATGAGGCTTTGGACAGAAAACAGACATTCTCAGTGGATGTAGAGTCCATGTTAATTACATAATAAACATTTTCCATACGATAATTGATGAGAGCAAGTTTTCCGTTTTTGTTCAATATTGAACATGCTTTCTTGGAAAAGCATACTTCATAGTCTTTATCACGTAGCTGACTGATGCTGAGAAGATTGTGCTTCAGTCCATCTACGTAAGCGACTCTTCAGAAGGTAGTTGTACCATTACTTAGTACACCAAAACCTCTGGTATAACCCTTTCCATTTCCACCAAAGGTCACTGAGGGGCCTCTCTTTTCCTTGTATTCAGTGAGCAGGTCTTTTTGGCCAGTCATGTGTCGATAGCATCCGCTATCTAGATACCAAATACCCTTCGATCTCTGAAATCATAAGGAAGATTAAGTTTTGATTGGTACCCATTTTTTTATAGGTCCACGGGGGTTAGTGGAGAGGTTTGGCAATCGTCACTGCATTAGAAGATTCAGCATTAGTGGTGACCTTAACTTTAGTTAATTTCTTAACTTTGGTGGTATTTTTCATCTTGTCAGATTTTTCAGCGTTGGTGATCTTCTTCGATTTAGAGGTATTTATCTTCACTTTAGCTGACTTTTCAACTTGAGTGGCATTTGGACATTTACTGCTGATATAGTCAGTAAGTCCACAGTGATAGCACTTTCTGTATCTGAAAGTAGCCTTAAGAATAGGAGTGTTTGAATTGAAAAACTTAGGATGAGCAAGGCCAGTTCCAATAATGCCCATAGCATTTGATCTAGGAGGTATTCTAGAATCTTCAGCTTTCCTAGGTCTTATCAACTTTCAACTTTGGAGTGGATCTTAGAATATTTTCAGTGATTTTCGATCTAGAACCAAAGAATTGATTAGCTGAAGGTTTAAAGGAGACCATCTTCAGGTTTGCTATCTTTGTAGCCTTTTGAGGTTGATGGGAAATAGATTTCCCTTTATCAGCAAGCTTGGAGCTCTTTGATAAATCCTCAGGAATAAGCTTGGAGCTCTTTGATAAATCGCCGATATTGTACCGTGAGGTTATTGGCTTTGGCTATAGTGCCAGGCTATTGTGCTAGTGGCACAATCGCTGGCACAATCGCCAGCTCTGGCTATTGTGACGGCTATAGTGACATTGTCACAATCGCTGTCACAATAGCCAAGAGGGTACCGAACGCTGTTTTGGCCATAACTTCTTCGATTTAGCTCCGATTTCGCTCCGGAAGGAACCATTGGACTCGTAATTGAATCATTTATCCATTAAGACTATAAAATATAGAATTCAAGTCCAAGATCAACAATCTTATTTTCCCCCCTTAAGGCTACTGATTTCCGCATTAGCTTGAAATGATACCATTCGAAATTCGGGGTGTTATAATCCTCCCAACCTTAGGATGATTTCGTCCTCGAAATCAAGATTCCCATGAAGCGTTAACCGCAGGAAAGTTGTCCTTAACCCCTTTTTCCAGAATCACTAACATGACCCTTATACTGATACTCACATCGGCTGCCCTTCTTGGGCACATTACACTCAGAACCGAGCGAACACTTAACTCTCCAAAGTAACCTTTACCCACGAGATTACGGTCGTCTCCCAACCTTGGGTGACAATTACCACCTCCAGGTAGTTTGTGATCTCAACTTTTCACCGACCAATTCCCTTCGAACCTACACGGATCCGAACCCAACGTCAAAGATAGCAACCAACCCCCATGAATCCCCAGCTTCTTACCGATCCATTCCTAATATCTATAGAGACATTCTTCCAAGGTGCACCAATACATCCTTCATGTAACCGGTTAGCACATATTCGACTGTCACTCAACTCCGATCCAACACCAATCTCCCCACATTCCTAAAGTAACCTCCTTATCACCCCATGAGTGCTTGGGGAACATTGATACTCAATCCCCAATACTCAAACTCCTTTCAAAATCCATCACCAAAAGGTCAGTATTTTCCATAATCCAGCCGGGACACTTCCAGGCATTCCAAGATCCATTGACCTCAAGAAAAACAGTCGACGACTAGGACTAAACGGTGACCTCGAAAACGTGGACATCTTGCCCAAAATTCCATTCCAGACGGATTGTCGCACTAAGGTTGACACCTAATAGAGGGCTAAAATTTTCAAATCTTACATCTCTAGCAGACAAATCACCAAAATTTCCTTTGATCGCGGACCCGCTAAGACGGTACACCAACCGCATAAGCCATGGTGTCACACCGACGAGCAAATCACCAAAACGAAAACCAATCTAATCGCCAATAATTACCTAAAACTTTACCTCGCATGATTACCGAGGCATAAAAAAAATCACCCCTTAATCATCACGGAAGACTTAAATCTACTGCCACCATTAAGACAAACGCGCACAGATTCCAAACTGAAATCCAAAATCCAAAACTGACCCCAAGTCAGATCATCCGGCGCTTCAAATCCCAGGGACGCCCTCAGTCCCTAATTACACTCCTTTTAGAACAGGGTTTAAATCTATAGGCCTAATGAGTTCAAGGTTTTCAACTAATACGCCAACTCGAAGTTATAAAACTTTCAAATACATAAACGGTTAAGCGATTAGACGTGCGGTAAAAAATACACTACGTTAATAAAGACAATAATAAAATATACGCAACGGTTTATACCATAAATGTAAAAATAGGCTCCTGCACCACAACACGTGCAAATAAAGGTTTGTACACTTCAAAAGAGGACTCAAAATTTTAACTTTAAAATTTCTGCCTTTTTTAACCAAAAACGTTGCGGCATAAGATTTTCAATAACTACGTATGCATCAGTTCATTTCCCCAGAGTCAAGTAAAACGATGCGGATGTCGATAAAATTTCAAATCGAGTTGGAAGTTTTAAGTCGTAAAGATAAACACATTTGACCAAGATAATAACTACAACGATATGGATACCGCTAACTCGATAAATGCATTGCAGAAATTTCTATCAGTAAAAGTGGGTGATTGGATTACGATCAGAACAAAAGTCTTGTTTGCAATAACGAAAATCTTTTTTTTTTTTTTTTACACACACCGACGTTATAATTAAATCCAAATGCAATTCGTATGCAACGAGTGACACTTGAATATAGCCCAGAGATAAATCACGTGAAAATGAAACTTTCCCAAACAACGCGTGGGATGACGTCTATTACCAAAATTTATAAATCAACGCACACAATAATGTATGTATATACGTCCCAAAATTCATCTACGCGACGTAAAAAGTCGTAAGATAAGACACCATAAAACTCAACTGAATTTTCATAAAAACTCAATAACGCTAAAATCAAACGGTGTCAAAATTTCATTTCCCAACATAAATAAAAATAAAATAAAATAAAAACGTAATACGACAACAATTCCAAAATGTCTAACTCTAAATCGCAACGTAAGATAAAGTGACCATTTTCAACAAAACCTTCATGAGACACTATGCCCAAAAAGTTCGTAAATTTACACGCAATAAACTTGAAACACACGCAACTCAAAGTGCACTCGTGAGTAGCAAAGCGTCATAAAATATCGTTTCATGAATTTAACATGACTCGTACCGACTAAAATTCCAAAGAACATTTCGACTCAAGAACATAGGGACGACTCGTCCTTTAAAACCTTAACATACGTGGAGGAGATCCAATGTCAAGGTCAAAAATTCCATAGTTATTTCCCTAACAACTCAATTAACATTAAAACACGAATATTACAATATCCGGGAAAATAGTGTCAGACCCGGAACAAGGATAAGGAGATTTTCAATAAAAACTGCAACCACGTGCAACAAAACAATTTTATGCATGCTTAAGCTCACGATTTAAAATCTGATGAGTGTTAAAGGCTTAACCAAGGCTTCATAGTACAACTCACTTTACGCTTCGAAAACATGGGAAACAATTGATGCAAACTTATTTTAGAAATAAATTTAGTGCATGAAATTTGGTCGGCACTCGGCATCATAGGACTACACTCCTCCATTTTCCCGACAAACCATTGCCATACGAATGCATCACACATCTTAGAGTCACCACCCCACTAATTTGGTTAACTTACAAAAACTCCTCGAAATAGAATCGGTCAAACAAACTTATAGTTCTAATTCAACCAATAATTCTGACTCGAAATGATCAACTTATAGCATCCATCGCGCTTAACTATCACTTCAACGTGACATTGTTATAGACATCAACCTTTCCTTAAATTACCCGCTTAGAAACTTACTCACTACCCCAACGGTCATCATACCAAGGTAGTTCAAGTATACACATGTAACATGTAGGTTCACCATGACACTGGCCAGGTGCCATTATGAACGTACCATACATGATCATCCTTGCGATCCTTGACAAATTCCCCGTTTCTATCGACTCGATCAACTCCAAGATATTTTATCTTAAGGTGCCTAGTGTGCAACTTCATTTTCAATCACTTATAAGAACGCTAGTTTGAGTCTAGGCATCCAAAAATTAATACCTAAATCTCTCAAACTTAAGCTCTGATACCAACTTGTTACACCCTCAAATCTGGAAATAACAACTTATTAAAATTTTCTAAATACATCAATAAATACTCCGATCTACCACCATAAATTGAGAATTAACCTCAATACTCCCATCATCCTATGCATACAATCTGTGAAAAGGACGGGTGTTACTAAACCCAAACAATTGTTATTCCCCAACTTGCGGAAGGCTTCACCGACTACTCACTCTTGTAAGGCTAAGGCTCTACTCTTCATAGCACTGCTAGAACCGAACCCCTGACGGAAACCTGATGCACATGCCGACAAATAAAAAGGTTAGGCTTAACGCCTAGTGAGCTCAAGAGTTTTAATATAAAGGATATATCTTTAAAAGAAAGGAATTTAGTTTAAAGCAAGATCCTTCGAAATAATTAACTTTAAAATGTAAACGACACATTTTTCCCATGATATGCACTTTTAAAGACAATGCTCCCAATACTCACATTCCTTATAAAACGATGCAGCCCAAAACTCACCCAAAACGGGGTCATAGTTCGACACCCCATTTGTGGAAAATGTGAATAACCATTCATAATCCCAAACATCCAGAACGTGGATAGTAAGTAAAGCCCTCAATTTATAAGAATATGAAACAAAACTTTACTTCTCAAAATACTTCAAACGTAAACGGAGTACAATACGCAACCCATAATCTTGAGTAAACAATTCCCATAAGTAAAACGACACCGAAACATAAATAATAAAATGACACAATTACATACCCAATTAGCACCTTCCGGTGATGTGCGTGGCGGAACACAAAGTTAAGCCACAAAACTATGTTATCGAACTACACCTCAGATCAAAGACTTTAGAGCACACTAACACAAGCGTCACCTCAAGTCCCCAACACCTTTAGTGCACACCACTTAACGGGCGTCACCTCAAGGATACGGTACCTTTAGTGCCCACTCCGTCGAGCTGCACCTCAAGGTTAACCGAGCTTAGTGCCCATTCATTTCCTAGTAGAGTTCCAACCTCAAGGTTCTCATTCGACCTTTAGTGTCTACCCACTAGCATTCAAGATAGGAATCTCAACTCCTTACTTGATAACTCAAACATGCAACACCCAAATGACACGAAAAGTACGACATTATACTCCACAACGGTTATTACCCCGGACAAATGTCCTCAAGACTCAATTTAGTCAAAACCGAGCCCAAGGCCCAACAACTCACGTAAACCCCCAAATGAAAACCAGTATAATGTTGAAACGTGCTTGACCGATAAATAACAATTCCCATACCATGAAATGACTTTACACGACGTTTATAAAGACACATACCTCAAAGACGAGATTAACCCAAAACTCAACATGTAATGGGACCAAAGGTTTTCCAAAGGGTTTATGAATGCAAACACACCAAAATGCATATAACATGAAATAGACTTCATTTGTACCAAATTCACCAAGATGCATAAATCATGTTATTACTTACCAAGATGACCAAATCCCACTTATGAGCGTTTTGTGAAACTAAAATAAGCCAAGTTTATCAAATATGAAAACTCCTTAAAATACTCACACTTTAACAAATACCAAGTAAAATACATTTTTACTTCAAATTACTCAAAACTTATCAGCAGTTAACCATTTCATGTAAAACACTTTAAAATAACCATTTTGGCATGTACATCGTTTTCACAAATCAACTTGAACTCACCTTGCTAGATTTAGGCTAAATCTAGATTTTACCCCGCTTTGAGCTCCTTTGAAGAGACTTGAATCTTCAAGGTCAAAACTTCCATAACCTAGATCCACAAGTATCCAACCGTAAATAACCATAATCAACCATGTAGAACCATTCCCCAAATACTTATCATCAAAATCTCCACTTTGGGTAAAACCCTAATTTTAACCCAAAACTCCCAAAATACTTCCAAACCGAAATTAGAGAAAGCAAACACTAGGGAACCATCAATGGAACATTTATAACTTATATCAAGGTTTAGAAATGGAAGGGATACACTTACCACTTAGGTTTTGATGAAAACCTAGAAAACCCAAAAATGACTTGAGGTTGAAGATGAAGATGGTGAATCCTTGACCATAGCTTTCAATCCTACCACTTGATGATGTTTCACTTCCACAAAATCTAAGGATTTGAGCCAAAATAAGTTAGGGTTCGTGGGAAAGGGTGAGGGATCGGTTTGGGAGAGAAAGGAAGAGATTAGAAATGAGAAAGTGAGAGAAATGGCTGAAAATCGCGATTTTAACACTCTGGTACCCGTAGGCTATAGTGCCAGGCACAATCGTTGGCACAATCGCCGATATTGTACCGTGAGGTTATTGGATTTGGCTATAGTGCCAGGCTATTGTGCCAGTGGCACAATCGCTGGCACAATCGCCAGCTTTGGCTATTGTGACGGCTATAGTGACATTGTCACAATCGCTGTCACAATAGCCAAGAGGGCACCGAACGCTGTTTTGGCCATAACTTCTTCGATTTAGCTCTGATTTCGCTCCGGAAGGAACCGTTGGACTCGTAATTGAATCATTTATCCATTAAGACTATAAAATATAGAATTCAAGTCCAAGATCAACAATCTTATTTTCCCCCCTTAAGGCTACTGATTTCCGCATTAGCTTGAAATGATACCATTCGAAATTCGGGGTGTTACAGAGAGAGAGACTTATTTCTTCTAAAATTACTCTTTCTTGCAAACCTCTTAAAAAAGTTTGTCAAGAGTGCTAAGGACTCATCAAACTCTGAAAGGTCAGTACTGGTCTGATAATTCATCAGAAGCATAATCTAACTCAGTGATAGTGAGAGTAGATCGTTGAGATGGGATGATCTCTGAAAAGACCAAAGCAACAGGAGTGCTTTTAGAATCTTTAGAATCTTTAACAAGATTCTTCTTCAGAAGATTTGATTGCTCATAGTTGAGCAAAATCCCATACAAAGTGCTAAGAGAAAGGTTGTTTAGGTCTTTTGTTAGCTTGAGACACATAGAGTAGCTATCCCAGCTTTCAGGAAGGCATTCCAAGAATTTTGTTAGGACCTCAGAGTTAGAATAGGTCCTACCAACAGTCCTTAGATCAATGATTAAGCAGTTAAATCTTTGTTGAACATCAGAGAGGGATTCATTCTTACCACAGATAAAACTTTCATATTGTCTTACCAAGTTGATCTTTCGGGTGTCTTGAATTTATGTTGTACCTTCATATTGAACACATTTAGTGTCCCACATTTCTTTAGCAGTTTTTTGATGCGTGATGGAATGGAAGGCTTCATCAGGAAAGGCCATAGAGATAATGGTTTTTGCGTTTGCATCTAATCCTACTTTCTTCTTTTCTTTATCACTCCATTGTCTACTTTCTTTGGGAGAATATCTTTCAGGGATGGCAGGAGTGATTGTAGTGGTAGGAACTGCGGCTATGATCATGAAAGGTTCATATGGACCATTTGCCACGTATTCAGGTATAGTAGGATCTACACCTTCTAGAAATAGCATCATTCGATTTTTCCGGAGAGCAAAGTTGTGTCGGCTAAATCGAAGAGGTTTAGAAAGTGAACCATTATCATAATAGTTAGAATTTATGCTAAGTACCATTTTTTAGAATAGCAAATAAGAGAATAAAGCAAGATCTTGTTTATGAGATAAAACAATACCGCTCTGATACCACTTGTTGATCCCGAAGGTGCTTAACAAGTTTGTAGAGGGGGGTTGAATACAAACACAAATTTTTAGTTAAATAAATTGTTTATTGATAAATCAAATCACAATTTACAGCTTATTGCGGAATAAGATTAAGCAGAACCTACTCTAAACAAAACTTAAGAAATCACACAGATGTTTGCACTAAGAAATAGAAAAGGAAGGTTTTGATATATATAAATCAAGGGTTTCTATATTTGTCTTCTTAGAAAGAGGATAGAAGTCTCTATCTGTGTCTCTCTATATATGTAGAAAGAGTCTCAACCTTTCTATTTATACCCAATGCATCTAAAAGCATGGCAGGGTACTTTACACGTGTCACCATTTCATTTGTTGCATGCCTTTGACTTTTAGGAGACATCCTTTTTGGCAAAGGTGAACAGTGTAGTTTCAAAGTTTGTTGTACAGCCTGTTGCAGACATATGTCTCTTCTGACAACTTATACTTTGATTGCAAGGACAGAACAAAAGAAACTTGTAGCGTAAGCTTTGTGATCATCAATCGTTGAATATCTCTTCCATCAGTGAGTTCAAAGGAAGTTCAGTGATCGCTAAGCTTTTTTTGCAGATTTTTTCGCGTGTTTATAGACTTGTCTTGGTTTCACTGATGTCCGCATCAGATCATGAGTAGACTTGTCATCTATTCAGCAGCTTTGTCTTTGATTCAGCGGTGAACATATTTATCACGAAACTTGTCTTCAATGATTACGTCTAACTGATTAAAGAAACACTATCAGTGATACTGAATATACTCAGTATGTACTCGCTGATGATGAAACACTAATACATACAGATGTTAAACGTAATTTTCACTAAGTAGTTTAAACTGTTTGAGAGAACTTGTATCAACAGTAAGAGATATCAAACACCTCTATGTCTCCTACACAAGACTAGAAATCCGCCATGTCTTTGTTTCACCTAGAAGAGCCTCCTACGCCATCATGAGGGAATAACATAGTATTGAAGTCCCCCATTATGACCCACGGTTTAACAATCATAAAGACCTTAAATTTCAGGAGCCCCGACCACACATGTCTTCTCAACGTATCAACATTAGCACCATACACAACCGTCATGAAAAAAGGATTATGCTCTCCATTAATTTGTATCTCACAATGCATGAATTGATTGTGGGTTTCCAAGACCATTAGATCAAGCACACAAATATCCCAAGCATTTATTATACGCATGCCATTTTGACATTGTGCGTGGTTAAAACACCAAGACCATCGACCAAACGTGCGGGAGCAAACATCCGTTAAGGAATCCGTTTTCACATGAGACTTGACAGGATCGAAACTCAAACAAGAATTTAAATAACACACTCAGAAACTTATGTTAAAGAAGTTGCGGAAAAACACTTTAACAGAAAATCAATGGAACAGTATATAAAAACTCAAATCATAAGTTTATATTGCATAAAACTTAATGATTACACACAAAACCTCAATCTGTTGAACAGGCTCAACAGACGTTCTATACTTCTCTATAGAAAGGATATAAACTATTCTTGAGGTTAATTCTCTCTTAAACAAAACGTATGAATAATTGTTAATTCTAACAAAGACTTCTATACTATATATACAGAGTTGATTACAAGATAATTATCAAAATAAAATTGATCTTCAGCATCAATACCATAATTATCTTCAGCCTTATCTCCAGTTCATCTTTATCTTCAAGTCATCTTTATCTTCATAAGCAGCACTAACCATTTTCAGCAGTATTAATCATCCAGCAACATTAACATCCTCAACAGTATTAACTATGCTTGCAGTAGTAATCTTCAGCAGTACTAACTACTAGCAGTACTAACTCTCCAAGCAGTACTAACTATTCAAGTAGCAGCACTAAATTTTCAAGCAGTATTAATTCTACTAGCAGTTTTAAAATTACAAGCAGTAGTAATACCTTTCAACTAGCAGTAGTATCCATCCTTAGCATATTCAGACCCAACAATCTCCCCCTAACTTAACTTTTCAGAATGAGAAGTTAAGTTCTTCAGCATAGGGTCTTCATGATGCTTTCAACACTTCAGCTCAGTTGCCCAGATTTAGATCTAGTCCCAGACTTTGATTAATAATTCTTCTGACTACTATCCTGGCCATTTCTGAATCCTTTGAACATATCAGCTTTGCATTTAACATACCTTGCAACTTGGCTTTGCTGTGATCATAGATTTTATCCACCAGGTAGTACTCATGATAAGATCTGTCAACAGTGATGACATAGACTCCACCTTTCAAACAGCATCCAATTTTCTATTCTTTGGAATTTATTCTCCAGATGCAGATCTCTGACCATATGTTGAACTCTGCTAGGATCAAATATCATGCACAAGTACTCTATGGATAATTTGATTAAGTTCATTTCAGCTCCTGTTAAGTCCTTTTCATAAAGCTCATTCCAACCTTGAACATTTCTTCTAAGTCTAATCTGGAACAGCTTCTATTGATTTTGCCCCAAGTAGAGTAAATCTCATACTTGTCTCCCATCCTTTTAATCCTGAAGTATTTCTTCCTTTGATCTTCCAGGATATCCCAATAGATAATTTCAGGAGCTTAGACTGATATTGGATCAACTTGTACAGGTTCTTCATCTGTCAAAGTCATGTACAAATGGACTTGTTCATTGCATTGTTGATTGGACTGTTCTGGATTCTACTCTGGTTCTGCTGAAGGTTATGCTTTTTCACTTTCCTTCTCCTTTTCAACTTCTTCCATTCTTGGCCTCTTTGACTTTGGCTTGGTAGCAATAGAGTTCTTTCTTTTTATAGCTCCAATCTGTTGAGCTAATGTCTCTTCTTGCTTAGCTTCTGCCTTTTCTTTAATGGGAGTGCCTTCTTCACTTTTAGGGAAGGGTTGTTGTATGTTGAGATCATGCCTCTCTTTCATCTTCCTTTCAGCTTCTTCCCTTTGAGTGGAGTCCCCTTTCAGATTGGCCATCTCCTTCATATACATCTCCTCTATCCTACCATAAGGCATGTTGGTAAACATTCCTTCAGGAACTCCAAGAGCTCCTTTCAGGAAGTTTATCATTTTCCTTCTCTCTTTATTATCCAGGAAGGTCTTTGAAGGTTGTCTTTGTCTTTTCTTTAATGCCATCCTTTGCCTTGAAGCCTTCTTCGTAACTATCTTGGCAGCAGCTGCAGCCTTCAAACTCTTTTGATACTCTTCATTGAGCTTTATAGACAGATCTAGAGCAATCTGTCTATCTTTTGCAGTTTAAGACTCTTCCTCTTGTGTTAATTCAGCTTGCAGCTTCTTGGCTAGCTCCTCATCCAGCTCTATCTGTTTCTGCTTCTTTTGAGGTTTCTCAGACTCAACCACTTTCTCTTTTCCTTTCTTTTTGATTTCAGCCTCACTGATCTTTTTCATTTTCTGTTCTGATCCTCCTTCTTTACTGACCACTCCCTTAGCCTTTTGAGTAGCCTTGGGAGTGTCATTCTTTTCCTTTAATAAATTCTCTGCAATTGCTATTTCCTCAATAGTCAAACCTGTTTCTGTTGCAACTTTCTCTGTTTCTACTGTTGTTGTTACTACTTCTGGTGTAGTTACTGCTGCTGGTGTGGTTTCTACTTCTTTTGCTTTTTCTGCTTCTGTACCCAACTCCCCCTCAAATTTAGATTCCATTCCAACAGGACTTTGTTTCTCCCCTTCAACTTGTCTCTCCCCCTTGTTGAAAGCATATCCCTTTTTCTTCAATACATACTGTTTTCTTTTCTTTTTCTGCACCAACCTAAGAACCATCTTCTTTAGTTTGGTAATCTGCACTTGTTGAGACAGAATCACCAGTTTTATCTCCTTTATATCAGCACCCTGTTTGAGGACATCAAGATTAATGTTTCCCATAGTATCCATCAATTCCTCATAGTTATATCTGTCCTCACCTCCTTTGGGTGTGTTGACCACCCTTGAAGGATCCTTGGATCTTTTAGTAGTAGTCTTCTGCCTAGCAGAAGCACCCTCTACCCCATTGGTTTCTTGGCACCTAGGACCTTTGGATGATTGCTCACCCAAAGTTACCATGGGGAAGGTCTTAGAGATGTTCACACTGTCCTGCCCTGCACTTTGTGCAAAGACAGTAGTGTGAGCCTTACTGCCCATATGCTCTTCCTTCTCCTTATTGAGCACCTTCTTGAGGTTGGGAGACACCCCTGTGGTTTCCCTTTGGATATTCTCTAATGGAGAATGCTCCATTAGAGTGCTTGAAGGCTTTGTGGGTGAAGGTACAAGAAGGGAAGGAACCTTCTTTACCTTTTTCCTTATATAAATTTTGGTGATGGGGGATGTGGGCTTTACAATAGGAATCTGAGGAGGATTACTAGAATGGAATGGTGTGGGTAGGTCATCAGTTGGGTGGTCAGATGTGGGTTGTGACCCTGATGCCTCACCATGGGAATGAGACATAACCATCATTGTAGAGAACAATGGTGTCTCTTGTCCAGAAAAGTCCTTGCTATGCCTTTTCATGTTTGAGAATACCTTCCCTTTGGGAGGTTTTGGTACATACACCTCTTGAAAAGAGGTTAGATCCGTCAATTCCTTTAGTATAATCTCTTGTACAAACCTAGGATACATATAAAAGCTTTTGGATTTGGTATCCAGGTTTGACACTAAATCATTGAAAATCATTTGAGCAAAATTAAACTTTCTAGAGGTCGCTAAGCAGACCAAAGCATAAGCTAAGGTACTGCTAAACTCACTCCATCCAGTTGTTTTTCGTGAAATGCAATGTTGTAGGGTATGAACAAAGAATCTCCACTGAGATGAAAATATGTTCTTGTAAAATTTGAAAACATCAGTGGGACCTTCATACCCCATTTGACTAAGTGCAACAAAGAGATCTTCCTTAGGAAGAAAGGTAATACCTGAGGCATCATCTAAATGTAGATGGATGCGAATACAGCCTTCTGTGATGGTCAGGGGTTTATCACATACCCTTGTTTTGATGACCTGATTGCCCTCTTCAGATTGAATAGCAGCATTGGCCCAGAACTGTCTTTGATGTTCCACATAGATTGTGGGATTGACAGTTAGAGCGTGGGCGATGTGTGAGGATTTGAGGAAATCCACTATGGCATGGAAACCTTCAGCTTGCTTTGGTTTCTGTAACATGGCGAGCTCGTTGTGTTCATCAAAGAATGCTCGTCCTGCCATCGTTCTGATTGATTCTAGCGTTCGAATCGTGACTAGGGTTGACACTAGTAAGCAAGAAATCGAGAGAGAGAGAGAGAGAGAGATAAAGAGACGCAATGGAAGTTCAAAGAGCCGTTTGTATTTTGGCGGTCACACAGGGTATTTATAGGTGGAGGGGTTTCAGTTAGAAGCAGTACTAAGTACCCTAGCAGTATTAACTAACTCGCAGTATTAACTCATATTAGCAGTAGTAACACATACTGGCAGTACTAACACGGACTAGCAGTATTAACACAGACTAGCAGTATTAACACGTGCCAGCAGTAGTAACTTTGCACTAGCAGTATAAACCACCTAGCAGTAGTAACCATACTTAACCATTTTTGAAATGTTATCATGAGTAATATAGCGAGCAGTATTAACTTAATTAGAAGTACTAAGTATCCATTTGAAGCAATCTGAAACACTAAAACACACAAGGTTAGCAGCACCATGCACAATACAATATGAGAAAGTAGACAGGAGGGAAACTATACAGGTACTTGAGTCCAATGATAATAGGCTTATTAAGAGTTTATCATGCCCACACTTGTGACCAAAAATGTGAATCTACCCACATCAAAAGATTTAGTGAATAGATCAACAAATTGGTTACTTGTATGGACTTTCACAACCTGAATTAGCTTCGATTATTAACAATGCTAATAGCACTGTTGTTGTCTATAAAGATTGGAGTGTGAAGAAAAGTCATACCATAGTCCAGCATTTGATTCTGAATCCAGAGTACTTGTGAACAGCAGCTTGCAGCAGCTATATACTTTGCTTCTGTTGTAGAGGTGGACAATGTGGTTTGTTTCTTGCACTGCCATGACACTAGTCTTCCACCCAAAAACTGACATCCCCCTGAAGTTGACTTTCTATCCAAATTTTCACCACCCAAGTCACTGTCTGAATAAGCAAGTAGGTCAAATGGTGAGTCATGAGGATACCAAAGACCTAATCTAGGTTGGCCTTTGAGATATCTGAATACCCTCTTGACTGCTTGCAAGTGTGACTGCTTAGGCCTTACTTGAAATCTTGCACACACACAAACAGGAAACATGATATCTGGTCTTGAAGCAGTGAGATACATAAGGGAGCCAATCATGGATCTGTAGTGATGAACATCCACATCCTCCCCCTCAAGATCTGCAGTGATCTGTTTGTGTGTATCCATGGGTGTGCTTGCAGGCTTTGAATCTGAGAATCCAAACTTATTAAGAATGTCCTGCACATACTTGGATTGGTTTATAAATATCCCATCATTTTTCTGTTTAAATTGTAGGCCAACGAAGAAGGTAAGTTCACCCATAGAACTCATCTTGAATCTCTTGTGCATCAAATCTTCAAAACCTCTGCACATTTGATCTTTTGTGGATCCAAAGATAATATCATCCACACAGATTTTCACTATTAGGATGTCCTTCTTCTTCCTCTGAATGAACAGAGTCTTGTCTATGATTCCTCTTTGAAAACCATTTTCCAAGAGATAGGTAGACAGAGTGTCATACCATGCCCTTGGTGCTTGATGTAGCCCATAGAGTGCCTTCTTCAATTTGTAAACTCTGTCAGGATACTTTGGATTCTCAAATCCTGGAGGCTGACAGACATACACTTCTTCTTCAATTTTCCCATACAGGAAAGCACTCTTTACATCCATCTGATAGACCCTGAACTTTATGAAAGAAGCATAGGCTAAAAATAGCCCGATTGCCTCTATCCTTGCCACTGGTGCAAATACCTCTTCATAGTCAATTCCTTCTTCTTGTGTATACCCTTGTGCCACTAATCTGGCCTTGTTCTTTATATTTCTCTCTCATCTTTCTTGTTCCTGAAGATCCATCTTGTGCCAATTGCTCTGTGTCCTTTTGGAAGATCCACGAGATCCCATACATCCTGCAGCACAAACTGCAGTAGCTCCTCTTGCATTGCTTCTATCCATCTTGGATCCTTCATTGCATCAAATGCCTTTTTGGGTTCAACCTGTGATAGAAAGCAAGATAATAAACCTGATTGTAGGCCTTTCAATCCCCCTATCTTGCTTTGTTGCCTTGTGATCATTAGAGAATTGATATCACCAATCACTAATTGAGGAGGATGATTCTTCTGAGTTCTTGTAGCATTAACAGCCTCTTCATTAAGATTGACTTCATGATTGGTGTCATTCTTTTCTAGAGTGCTTCCACCATATACTGAAGAATCATCATCTGTGTCATTCTCTTCCAAAAATGGCATCTCAGGACCTTTGATTCCTGAATCTGAAGGTTAATCTTCCTTTTCACCTCTGTCCTCTTCATTCTGATCTGGTTCAGTGTCCTTTGAATCTGAAGACTCTTTCATATCTTGGTCACAGAATTCAACAGGATCAGCAGTAGGTGTTAGGAACAGCACAAACTCTTGTCTTTGTACTTGTACCTGTTATGTCCCTGTTCCTGCATTATGCTCATTACTGAAACCCAAAGAATTAGACAGTGAATCAATGTCAAATAGCCAATTAGGACCTGAACCAAGTTGATTTGGTGTGTTCTCATTGCATTTGACATTGTCACTTTCCTCAATAATCCTAGAAGAGGTGTTAAAAACTCTGTATGCCTTACTTTGAGATGAATATCCAACAAGAAACCCATCCTCAGTTTTGCTATCAAACTTACCTAAGTGAGTTTTGGTATTGAGAATTGTACAAGGACACCCAAATGGTTTGAAAAATCCAATAAAAGGTTTCTTCTTTTTAAAAAGCTCAAAAGGAGTCTTGTCTTGGTATTTCACTACTAGAACTCTGTTTTGAACATAGCAGGCAATATTAACTGCTTCTGCCCAAAAAGTAATTGGAAGTTTTGAGTCTGCCAACAGAGATCTAGCAGCTTCTATCAGAGTCCTATTTCTCATTTCTGCAACACCATTCTGTTGAGGAGTCCTAGGAGCATTGTATTATCTCTCAATGCCATTTTCCTCACAAGCTGGTTAGGTCATTGTTTTTAAATTCAGTTCCATTATCAGACCTAATGACTTTGACTCTTAGATTTGTTTGGTTTTCAACTCTAGGAACAAAGGATTTGATCAGTCCACTTGTCTCATCCTTTGTCCTCAGAAAATAGACCCAAGTGAATCTAGAGAAATCATCAACAATAACCAAGCAGTAGGATTTCTTACCAATACTCATCACATTTGTAGGGCCAAACAGATCCATATGCAGTAAATTAAGAGGTGAAGAAATTGTATTTATCTCTTTGGACTTATGAGAAGTTTTATGCTGTTTACCTTTAAGACATGCAACACAATGATCATCACATGAAAATACCTTTTGTGGCAAACCTCTTACAAGATTGTTTTTCACAAGTTTGTTCATTGTTTTAAAGTTCATGTGACACATCCTTCTGTGCCAAATAGATGATTCATCCAAAGAGGCTTTTGAAAATAAACAGTTTAAAGATGAATCAGAAGCTACACTCTCCAAGTATAAGCAATAAACATTGTCCTTTCTAGGAGTTCTTAGTAGTATCATAATTTCATCAACTACCTTGAACCCTGGAGCAAGGATAATACATTCAGTATCATTGAATAATATGCTATGTTTCTTGTCACAGACCTGTGATACACTTAACAGGTTGTATCTCAATTGCTCAACATAGTATACATCCTCAAAGATCATCTTACCTTTTGACACATTACCTTTTCCACTTATCTTTCCACCTGCTGGATTATCACCAAAAGCAACATGTCCTCCATCAATTCTTTTGAAGTTTTGAAGGCAGGCCATGTTACCTATCATGTGCCCGGAACAACCACTATCAACATGCCAAATGCTCCTTCCCTTGAGATGTTGGTTGCCCTGCACATTTAATAAAGCAGTTAGTTTTTAATAGGAACCCAAGCTAAAGTGGTCTTGGGTTTCCCATTCTCATCAACATATTCATATTCAGACTTGATGAGATTATCAAACTGAGAAATCTTATTGCTTGAATACTTTGTCACAATAATGGGCCTGTCACTGGAAGCAGTACTAACTTGATTGGTAGTACTAACTTTGTTAGCATTACTAATTGGTTTAGCAGTACTAACTTTGTTAGCAGTAGTATTACTTGCAGCAGCATTATTTCTATCAGCAATACTATTTGAAGTAGCAGTACTAACAGATTTCTTTACTTTTGGAACCCAAACCTGGACAAAGTTGTTTGCTTTCTTTGTCTTTAAGTTACTCCTTGGCTTATTTGGAGTATTTTTCTTGGAATTAGCAAACTTATTCTGAACATGAGATTTTATAGGTGCCCTTCTCACATTCTCAGCCATATGATTCCTTATTTGCTTCCTATAATCAACAGGATTTTGTATATTTCATTGAAAAGTGGTCCTTTGGTTAATAGGATTGAAATAACAGTGTTTGGCTAGATGATTTAACTTGCCACAGATAAAACAAGGCTTTGGTCTGTTAATTTTTCTCAGATCAATTCCTTGTTTTAAAGCCCACTGATTATTTCTATTTCTTTGATTTCCCCTTGTTTTATCATGTTTTTGGGGTTGATTCTGTTTACAAGGACAGGGATCAACAACAGTGGTTTTGCATGTAATGAACTCCCTGTACCTTTCCCTTCCCTTTCTTAGAGGTCTCACCTTTTTCATTCTTAACAGTCTCTTCCCCAGACTTTACTTTCTCACTCTTGACAAAAGGTTTACCCCCCCTTTCATTTGTCAGTATGTGGTTTTCTAAGAGAATATCTTTGTGGTCTTCCTCATTCTTACTCTCAGAGTTCTCTTCTTCAGAATCTGCTTCAACCACTACTTTGTCTAAATGATATACTTCAGTGGCTCTCTCAGGTAATTCCTTCTTGTCCTGTCTTTCTAAGAGATCTGAGGTGGGAGGTATATAATTATTGTTGTATGGTGGAGGGGTGGTGTTATAGCCAATTCCTCTTCTCAGTTTGTCATGGACTTGAGCTTTTAGAAGTGAGTCCATTGCTTTAGAAGCATTGGAATATTTCTCAATATCTAGCTTGGCTTTCTCAAAATCACTCCTTATCTTCTCACATTCCTCTTCAGACTTTTTAAGCTTAACCTCTAACTGATTTTTCTCCCACTTCCAGTAGTTTGTATTATAGGAATGTTGAAGTTCATTAGCCTGGTAAGACTTAATTTGTTCTTCAAACCTCTCAAAAATCAGAACATACTCTCTTCTATCTTTCTCTAACCTTTTAAGGTCATCACACATACTCTGATTGTGATCCCTGTACTTTTTAACAGTTTCAATACAGGTTTTAGAGCAAAGATTAGAAGTTACCTCTGTGGGAATATCAGTGCTTGCTGACTCTGAAATTTTAGCCATTAAAGCTTTATTCTGAACTGCTTCTTCTGCTTGGTCACTCCAATCAAATCTCATTCCTTCTTGGGAAACAAGAGCTTGAGAAGAGTTCCTACTGTTGAAGCTAGTGGACTGTGATGGTTGATGGTTGCTAGTATGTTGTTGAGGCATTCCACTTCTGCATTCTCTTGCAAAGTGCCCCAGCTTGTGACACTTGTAACATTCAACCTTGGATTTATCAAATCCAACCCCATCTTCTCTTTTCTGAGCAAAGTTGTTCCTTCCAGTCCTTTTGATGAATCATTTTACCCTCATAGTCAGCATAGCCATCTGCCACTTGATATCCATCTCTTCTAGATCATCAGCATTTATCTGTTCTAAGTCATCATTAATTAGAGTGGAATTAGCATGACTGGCTAGAAAAGCTTCTAAAACTGAGTCATTAGATCCATCTTGCTTTGATCCATGGGCAGGACTAACTGATTATGTATTAGCAGCAGAATCAGTAGAGGATGATAAAAGAGCAGCATTGTATGAGTATCCAGAGGGCCTCTTCTTTGCTTCTACCTCTGCTTCAAACACCCTAAGGTCATTATAGAGGTCATCCAATTCCTTGTCCTCCAATTGGTCATTTTGTCTGAAGGAGACAGTGTACATAGTCCATTCATCACCAAGAGATCTTAGAAATTTTCTGTTAACATGATCTTGATCTATCTGGACACCAACAGTAGCCAATTCACCAATTAGCTTATTAAATCTATCAAAAGTTTGAGTCATGGACTCATTCTTTGTAGACATGAAGTTTTCATATTGCTGCTTTAGGATGGCCTTCTGATTTCTCTTGGTACTTTTGGTACCAGAAAATCTTTTCTCCAGAGAATTCCAAAGAATTTGTGCATCAGAACAGTTGCAGAATTGATGTTGGTACTCATTAGGTATAGCCAAAAGCAGAGTGCTCAAAGCTTTCATCTCTGTCTGCCTCAACTTTCTCTCTCCATCTGTCTTTGGTGGAGATCTCTTTCCTTCCGCATCCATCTTTCCTCCATCAGAAGGACCATTCTCAAATATGTCCCACATTGAGAAGTCTGTGAGAAGAATGTACTTCTTGATTCTGATCTTCCACATGTCAAACTCATTGGGTTTGAGCATGGGAACCTTTGATACCAAAACACTGTCGCTTAAACTGTCCATGATTAAAGGTTTCTGAATTTTCTGATACCACTTGACTGGATCGAAACTCAAACAAGAATTTAAATAACACACTCAGAAACTTATGTTAAAGAAGTTGCGGAAAAACACTTTAACAGAAAATCAATGGAACAGTATATAAAAACTCAAATCATAAGTTTATATTGCACAAAACTTAATGATTACACACAAAACCTCAATCTGTTGAACAGGCTCAACAGACGTTATATACTTCTCTATAAAAAGGATCTAAACTATTCTTGAGGTTAATTCTCTCTTAAACAAAACGTATGAATAATAGTTAATTCTAACAAAGACTTCTATACTATATATACAGAGTTGATTACAAGATAATTATCAAAATAAAATTGATCTTCAGCATCAATACCATAATTATCTTCAGCCTTATCTCCAGTTCATATTTATCTTCAAGTCATCTTTATCTTCATAAGCAGCACTAACCATTTTCAGCAGTATTAATCATCCAACAGCATTAACATCCTCAGTAGTATTAACTATGCTTGTCGTAGTAATCTTCAGCAGTACTAACTACTAGCAGTACTAACTATTCAAGTAGCAGCACTAACTTTTCAAGCAGTATTAATTCTACTAGCAGTTTTAAAATTACAAGCAGTAGTAATACCTTTCAACTAGCAGTAGTATCCATCCTTAGCATATTCAGACCCAACAAGACTCAATAATAGCACAAAGACCCACACTATTACAATGAACAAAGCTTTTGACTTCCTTTTGCTTAATCGGGGAATTCAAACCCCGAATATTCGACATTGCAAGATTAATAATTACTAACCGTTTGGCGAACCCGCAAGTATTTGTTCCATCCCATCTTCAACGCCTCCTTTTTTGCTCGGTGGTGTGTCCTCCACATACTCGATATCTTCACTTGCCCCATCATCCTCCGAGAGTTGGTAGAATTAGTTTGAGCAATTTACTTCCGAGACCACATTTCGAATAGGTAACCAGCTAGCCCAAAAAGTGCTTATGACCGACTTTACTATTGGGATATTTTTAGTGAACGGCGTGTATGTTGTCCTTTGCTCCATAGAATGCGAATTTGGCTCACTAACAACTTTTTGGGGTGTGGTATGTTCATCCTCCATGTGCACTCCTTTCCCTTTAGCATTTGTGTTCTCCATTTGTGCTTTGTCCGTCTCTCCCATTGTTAAGTGGATTTCCTCGTGCATGGCTTGGACCGAAGCCATATTATCCCACTGCATGGCTTGGACCGAAGCCATATTAGCTGATTGCATGGATTTAGCCGCAACCGAAGGGTCCGCGTTAGAGTTCTCTTGTTTTTTTGGTTTCTGCCTCCATTGCTTCTTTTCCACTTTCGTAAAACCCTCATAATCCACTTTTGGTTGCTTACCTTGAGGTTTATGATTCACTTATGCTTTCACGCACGTACTTGCGTTGTGACCAAAAACTAGGTAGTGAGAGCATTGCACCGGCTCCCACAAATATTCCACCGCAATCTTGACTTTCGCATCCTCACCTCCATGCAAATTTGGGACTACCACTTCCAATTCCCTTTTTAGTTCCCCAACGGGGACGAAGCTTCAACTAGCACCTTTGCAAACCCGGGTCGGCCCCATGCCTTGTCACACATTGAAGTCGTGCGCAAGTCCATTTGTTTCGGGATTCCAATTGCACTCGCAATACGATTATTCCTTCCCAATTAAAACCGACCAAAGGGATATTATGTAGCTTTACCCATAACGGGCATGTAGTATGAACCGGTCGCGAAAGACGAACAAAGGACCCCCCCCCCCTTATCATTAACGGACCGGCTTCAACTACTTGGGCACTCCCACCTACATCATTAAGCTTAAAAAAATAGATACCATAATCGTTCATCATTGCATCACAAAAACCGTATTTCCCCCACGCATTCTTAACGTATCGTTGCACCACCAGGAAGTGAAGCCTAAGGCCCAGAAAATACCCGAATAAAGTCGTGTGGTACGACTTAACAGCCTCCTTTGCAAGTTCGATAGGGATCTTAATGCATGATTGTTCCTTGTCCTCAAGCGGAAAGAATTGTAGAGAGGATGATTGTTTACCTCCCACACAACAGTTGCAAACACCATCTTACTCTTTTCCCCATCAACAAACTTGAGCCGATCATCCACCTTTTCACGAGATAGCCTTTCAAAAACTGACGTGCGTGCAGCCAGCTGTTGCTCTAGCCGTGGTACCCCGCTTCCCGCCTGTTGTTGCTCCGAATATGAAACCCTAGTAGTAGCCTCTCTATGTTCCCTTTGCAATATCATGACTTCACAATACACCCAATCATTAGCCAATTTGATCGTGGGGTCATCCACCCTAACACCATACAGCGTGAAAACACGACCAAGAACACTGAAAAAAATCTAGAAGACGATAAAAGAAACGAACAAACCTCAAACCACGCAGAAATCTACCAAACAATCGATCAATCACAGCCATGAATTAGAAACCCTAATCGCTTTCTAGAGAGAGAGAGAGCCATTGCCTTCCTGTGTCCAATTTTTGTACTTCATGGGGAAGGTTGTTCGAATCTTTGGTAGGAGTGGGCATAGTGAAAATAATTCGAAGTTTATGGCGAAAACCAACAGAGAGTCTATTGAGTTGGTAATGAAACATAAATTTGTTACAAACTTAAGATGGCAATTATGAAACTGATAATGAAACTTGATTTGGAAGTTGTATTGGGTTCACAAATGAAAATTTGATTAGTGATTAAGAACTTGATTTGGATTTTGTCGAATCTTAGATGAAGACCTGAGTTTAAAATTTTGGGGGACTAACCTCTACTTATGTTCGGCTGCAAAAATCTTTGAGACTTTTGAGAAAGTTCTTGGTTTAACGGTTTAATAATCTGAAATATAGTTATATGATGAAAAAGGATAATTTTATTAAAAAGAAGTTGATATATCTGGTGTTGTTTAGCCACCATTGATGCTCAGGAAGTGAAAGAGATGGTGGGGAAGGTCAGAGCACTAATGAAGAGAATTTTTATTTTATCACTATTCTTTTAATTAATTACGTTGAATATTAGTTGGTATTTAAAAAAAACATGTCAGATTTTACCGGATCCATATAAGCATTTATAGGTTATCAAGTTACCAAGACCCTAAAATATTTACAAAGTTTAGTTAAAACCCCAAAATGAATGTTTTGAAAGTTAGTTCCTTAAAATAGGAATCAACTCAAAGTTAGTTCCATTTTATTGCAATTTACCCTGAAATATTAAATAAATATTTAACCTTTTTAGCAAAATCGAATGCGTCCAGGGGTAAAATTGAAAAAAAATATAAATCAAAGACAGAGCCGATGATTTTGGATGTGATCATCACTAGTTTTCAATATATCACATAATCATCACAGCAAAATCACATCATTATTACAACATTATCACAGTAAAATCAAATCATTATCACAACAAAATCACATCATTTAAAGTCTTTAATTTATTAAAGCATTATCACATTACTATCACATCATTATCGACAATGGAAGCATCGGCATACGAAGTCTTCGATGATACTAGCAACATTAAAGGGATAAAAGACAAATCTAAGATAACAAAAAATTGTTGATAAGTAATAATCTATTTTCATTTATTCTAATTTTTATTATGGGTTAAGTAATTTGGAGGGCCTGAAGTGTTCTCGTATTTTCGTAAAACAAAGGTGTTCTTGTTTAAACCCTGACATATATATATATATATATATATATATATATATATATATGGGTGGTTTCATTTGGAAACTTCTATTAGAGTGGAAACTTTAGAAACCATATGGATACAATTGATATTATTAACCAATGGTCAAGATTCATTTGACTTAAATATGTTAAAAAATGAATTAATTTATTAATGAAAATTAATAATAATAGGCCAAAAGGGCAAAATTGTCTATTGCTTTCCCTGATTCAATTTTGGGAACCGGATGAAATCCCGGTGAATAAGGAATCGGGATCAAAATTGTAAAGAAAACTTTTGTCTAGTTACCAAACTTCACAAGAACCTCTCCAAGTTTCATTAGCAACGATGATACGACTCGCTGGTGGTAATCTTTGAAGATTTCGGTATTTTCAATCTGAATAAGAAGAGAAAATCCTCCATTTTCGATTTTGATTTCATTCTCACCTTACAGTGGTTCCTTGGCTTCGATTTCATTGTGTAGGTCAGAAGAGGAGCGAAAGATTGATGAAGAAAAACACATTTTCAAACTTCACGAAAACATCAGAGAATCCTCTTGATGAAGATGGTTATGAAATCAAACTGAATTCAGATGGGAACTCCAAGAACAAACCACCAGTGGTCAACCCAAAATTGAAGTTAATAAGCATGGCCTCTTCAATGTAAGTTTATATACACATACTGGGAGTATTTCAAGAAATCGACTATTGCAGTTGGTATTTTGAAGGAAGTCAGATTTAGTGGTAACACCCTAGTTTCATTTGTGTTGCACTTACAAGTACCCACAATGAAATTAGGCTTTATTGCTTCAAAGTTGAAAGGAAGCCGATTTTAGTTGTTCAAACTGTAATATATTTACAATGTTGATTTTTACTTACAAATGCCCACACGGAAAATTAGGTGTCGCTGCTTCTACTATGTGATGAAACATTTTTTTGCATTTTTTGGAATCTGTGAAATCCATGAAATAGGTTTAGAAATTACCATGAAACAGATTCTGATGTGATGAAACAGTATCATTATTTGGTTTCCTGTAGTGTAATTTTGATGAAATCAAATTAATGTATGATGAATGAAAAAGGTTATAGTCGTGGAAATATAATGAACTCCATTTCACACAAAAACATTAAGATGGCATTCCTTCTGTATCTTACTTTCATTAAGGATGACGAAACATGTCCATTAAGTATCTTGGTTTGGTTTATATCAGAAGAAGAAGTTTCATTACTTGGATTTGTTCATTGAACTTCTATAAAACTCAAATTCAATAAGTAAAATTTGGTTCAAATAGTTGGAGTATTCATGACAATCAAAGATGAACTCCATTTTCTCTCCCAATCGAGGTAAGCTTCCGGATCTGACTTTCCTTGAAATGAAGGGACTTTCATCTTTATGGAACTCAAATTATTGTCTATAAGTTCGCCTCCTCCTAGCCGATCTCCTTCAGATTCCCTACCCCATTCGTCGCTTCTTTTTTCCTCATTCACAACAGAACCTTCACGAGATGGTGGTCTTCGTGCGTTTGCCTCTATTCGATCCATTCTTTCATGAACTTGGTTGAATTCATTTGTCATCATCCGCCGCATCTCATCCATTATGGCTTGAATTTGAAGATTCAGAAGGGGTTGATCGTCCCCCATCTTAAAATTCTACAAGAATTGAAGTTAGTTCCTCTCGACACTCCCTCATGTGTTTTTCTCAAGAAATAATTCACTCGACCCTCGTGTATCTCACAAAGGGATTTTACCCTCTATTAATCTCACCACACAGCCTTTTACCACTCTTTTAAATCTCTTAAAGTTCTAAAAGAACTAAAAAAAACAATTATCAAGTTTGGATTATGGCCTTGAGGAATTCAAACTTATCAAACAACTTAAACTATGATATTATCAAATACTCACGATGTAACAAGAAGATATGAAACTTGACTTTTTTTTGTGTTCTATTTTTTTCCTATTGTTTCTTTTTTTATGCTTCTTTTTTTTGCCGAAATAATTTTTTTTCATTTTTTTTTGTTCGGCCTTTTTTTTTGCTAGAGGCTATATACCAACGAAATTGAAGAAAAGAAAGGTAGAAGCGGAGAATTCAATAGTCACTAGTAGGAACCATGTCAACTTATGACAAGACCCGCTACCAATACGTGATTCTTGGATCTCAAGTAAAGGAAATTAACAAGAAGGAAAGGTAGAAAGAAATGATATGCAAACCAATAGTGCTAGCTCTGATACCAAATGATGTGATTTTCCCGACCGTCTATTGGTTGCCCGAGATAGTATTGGTGAAACCGCGACTCGTTACAAGAACCTTGGTATAAGATACGCCACAATCAACCCACCAAGTTGATTGATAAGTATTGAACGCCACAAGCTAGAAGACTTGATAAGTTCTAAAGTTCACAAAGAACAAAAAGAGTTTAAAACTCACAATTTCATTCAAATCAAAGGTGTCTCCAAAAGATTACAAAAACAACCTATTTATAGGATACAAAAAGATAAATCAAAAGACTCAATTTAATTCTATACTTTAATTGAAGCAACCTTCTAATATCTTGTGAATAAATAGCCTCATAAAGATAGGAACCTTCAAAATGCCTTCCAATTCAATGAAATGAGTTATTTGAACTTGGACCTTTTTTTCGACAGATTCTTGGACGTGGATTCCACCTTTATTTTGGGCTTGGATCTTTATTAAAATGTAGGAAAATGAGTACTCTTTAAGTGGGCTTTGATTTGAGTCCATTTGGACTTTAAATGAGTGATTTATGGCTAAAACATGGGTCATGTGTAGACTTGGCCGAATTTTCTTGGACTTGGGTGATATTTAGATGAAATAATCACAACTTAGGCTACCAAGCCTTAGGCTAATCTTGGCCTTCAATTCGGATCAAAAGTCGAAGGTTTCCTTGGCTACTTGATGAATTGATGAGTGATTCTTTTCGACAGGATTTTATCAAACCGTTAAGAGCATCATTGAACTTCTTACCTTTTGACCTTGTGATTGGTCCAATCTTCCATCTCAATGGATCTTCATCATCCGGGTCGTTAGATGGGTTCTCATCACCACCACCACTAGTGCTTGTCCCATTCTTTTTCTTGCCAACCTGAAAATCGCGCTTAAGATGGTGGGTCATACCATAAGTCCAACAGGTTAACTTAACTTTCTTGTTGGGTCCTTTCTTTGCTTTATTGAACTTTCATTTTCCCTTGAACGAATTAGATTTTCCCTCTTCCACCACGTTGATCGAAGGAACAAAAACCACTTTTTCTATTGGATTCTCATTCTCTTGTGCCCTTGGAGATTCCTCTATACACAAGTGACTCCCGACACAAAATTGGACTCGTCCATCTTCATCTTGTGATGAGAAAATTGCCCTAGGTTATGCAGGAGCTCATTGTTGCTCCATCACAGACCTTGAGTCCACCATTTTTTAATTGTTAAAATTACTAACCCTTACTAGAAACGTCCTCGACCATGTACTTGGACTCAAGAGAGTGAAGGTTAGAAGAATAATCCTTTGTGTTTGTGAATAATTGTTTTTGCCATAGTAATCTACTCCACTTTTTGCTCTTGGTTTAACATTTCATCTTGACAAATTAACACATGTTTTTTTTTACTTAGATAAGTTGGACTTAAACTTTAGACAACTTAAATATTTCAACTAAGAGTGTTATAGAGGGCTATAAAGAGCTACAACAACCTTCATAGGTTTCAAACTATATGAAAATAAAGGTAAGATATGCACCATACTTGGATTTGTGCTCATTTTGAGTACTTCTAGCAAGAGTCTAATCTTCACTTCGAAAGAAGGCTATTTGATCCGATAATGGTTGTTGACAACTATTGTTGCAACAACCTCATGTTATGTTGTAGCAAGGTTTTGCTGCACTCTGAGCTGAAACTCTAAACCCAAAATAATTTCTTCAAGTTCACCATCTGTTTTAAGATTGACTTGTCAATTCATGCTTTCAAAATCCTTGTGGATCAACAAACTTGGTATTCTTTCCATTATTACTAGATTTTGAAGATATTGGTTGGATATGTATACTTGCATAACCTTCCTGTTGCTATAGTTTTCTGGGTTATATTATTAGACAACAACTCTCATAATATCAACTTTACTGTCGGTTGGCGTGCTCTCGACTCCTCTGGCTACTAACCCAAAATCTGCCACCAAATCTTTGGTCATTATATTTTTTTTAGGAAAAGGGGACGGAACCCTCGGAAAAAATTTATTGATTAAAAAAGAAACATAGTACAAATTACGAGGGGCATACCCCAAGCAATACAAAATGAGATCCTAAAATGAGTTTAGGAAAGTACCAAAAAAGAGGTTTAATTTTAAACCTCATATTAACAAACTTATACCAAAAATACAACTCATATGACCCAATTGAATAAACCCACCAAATTGAAACCCAACATGGAATGAGACTCACCATCTTTGTAGTCCAAGAAGGTTTTCCCAGCCCAAGAATTGATATTTTGTGAGCCCAACTCATGGAAAGGACCCATTTATCATTACAATTATTCCAAGTCATTGGCCCAATTTGAAATAGTATCGTAAGCCCAAATCACCATATGAGCCCAATGTAGAAGTTATCCCATCACCTTTGGTCATTATATTGATCTCTTGATGGGTGTTAATGCCAAAAATCACCCTTTAGAATGACTTAAGGTTGATGTGGAGCTTTTACCAACTAAAGAAAGTAACCAAGCGACAAAAACGTGTGACGAGGAAAAAATAAAGAGACAAAGAATTTGATGACGCAGAAAAACCTCTACAAGGAAAAAATCGTGGACGACAAAGAGGAGTCGTCAAAGCACTAAGATCGCCAAACAAGGGTGATATCCTTATGTATTACAATGTTTCACAAGATAAATAAGAAACACAAGTGTAGAAACTAATAATAATTGGGTGTCATGTACAAAACACTTCGATCGCGTGTGTAGTAATGCAGTCGTGTATTCTTCGAGAGAGAGTTGAATGAGTTCTATGTGTAGCTTGTAATTTCTGAGTTCCAGTATCCTTTGTGAGGTATGGATACTTGGTATTTATAATCTTGATTGTCATAAATGTATCATTGAATTCTTGGAAAACGGTCGAAGATCTTTAATGACCTTAACACCTTTGATCGGTTATAATCGTTGGTCTTTAAGAGCATTAAACCTGCATTAATCGAACAAAGAACATTTGGCCGTCTGTTAGTATAATCGTAGTCAAGAGGAATCTTACAATGGTCGTGCGACTAACGCCCGACTTACGTCCACAAAAGTGTCGACGAGTGTCGTAAATATGTATGATCGACAGGACCTTATCTTAATACAAGATCAATCATACATAAAGTGCATCATTAATACTTCTTGTCGTGGTCATGAATTTTGACCTAAACAGTTTGCCCCCAAAATTTAAAATGAGGTGGCAATTTTGAATTTTAAATTTTTGTCGAAGATTTTTTATGGTCGCCACGTGTCAATTGGGGGAGAGGCTTTAGTCACTTCAGAACTGAATCAGTTCGTTTCTAACTAGACCCATGATGGTCTAACTAACATGCATGATGTCATGGAGGCATGGATAGCATGCGTGACAGTTGTCAGGATAGGTGTCGAAGATCTAGTGATGCACACGAAAAGGCGTTCGACACATGTCGATCATCAATCGACTCGATTTAACACGTTCGAGCATATAAATAGGGGTTCTTAGATGATCGTTTCCTTTTACGCCTTTAGTTTATTTTTAGAGAGTGATTTCTTTAAATCTCCCCCACGAATCTCTTCCAAAAACCTACAAAATCTTTGCCATTAGTTCGAGGTTTACAGCGACTATTTAAGGTACGATTTATTTTATCCTTTTATGCGACTTAAGACTCTAGCTTGGAAACCTAGGAGAGACTGGGATATACTAGAGCTTTCTAAGTTGAAAGTTAGTTTGACAAGTCTAGCAATGTCAAGAGAACTTGCTAGTCCGATTAAGGATCAAGACGATATTGATGCTTTTAGGAGATTAGCGCACATTCCTGCAAGTGTTAGATTAAACACCCCTGGTCAAGTTCGACTAGATATGTGCCCCGAGGGATACTTCGTGATTTACGAGTATCCCTTCAAAATTGTCTTTATATGGCCATACTCGCCTCTATCGAGGCTTTTCATGATGACGTTTGACCTTGCGCTGGGGAAACTTATGCCCCAAATCTGGAGGGTCGTTCAAGTTATTGAACGACTTACTGAGGGTTGGGGGTCGCCCTTCGATGTGAACGGCCTCCTCATGGCGTATCAGGTCAAGACGGATGGATTCCATCGATATAGCCTCTTCTCCAAGTACAGAGGCGACCGTAATCTGGTCTTGAATATTGCGGTCAATGATCGTAAGGGGAAGACCAAATACGCGTTCGTGCTTCTTGCGTACTCTGGATCTAGACAGCGACTGGATTAAAGTTGACTGGAACACATCGAGTAAGAGTTTTAACTGTTTCGTCTTATATGTAATATTCGTTTTCTTTGTCTTCTAACGATCTCCTTTGTTTTTTATGTCTTTAGCCATCAAGTTCGATGAGGTGAAGCCGAACAGTGACTCTGTACTCAAGATCACTAGATTCTTGGAGTACAGTACCGACGAGCATTCATTTTTCTCACATCATCTTGTAGACGAAAACGAAGAATACATGACCATTGTCAAACCTTTAGAGGTCGAGGTCGAAGAAGTTCGAGAAGAGGAAGAAGAAATAGAAGAGGAAGAGGAAGAGGAGGAAAGAGAAGATGAGATGGAAGGTAAGAAAGACTTTTAACCCTCTCTTTCTTTATCTCATCCCAAGGATCTTCTAACCTTCATTTCATTTCAGGAGGTTCACCTGCAAAGGCATCAAATGCAGCCTCTAGGAGGGAGGCCCAACTGGAGTTGGTCTCGAAGGGTCGTGAGAAGAGAAAGGGGGCCTTGACAACTGGGTTGGGGTTACCCAAGAAGAAAAGGATGACGGTCCCGAGGGAACCGTCATCGAACGGTGGCAATGTGTCGAACGTCGCTACCCTTGAGAAGGCGAAGACGTCCGAGGACGTGATAATGGCGATCCCCATCAGCGTGGCGTCTCCGGCGGTGAACCCTCAAAGAGTGTCGGGTATTGATCAACTGCCACCGAAGAAAGAACAGGAAACTCCGGCCTCTACCTCGATCCCTTCATCGGCCGACAAAGGGAAGGGACTTGTCGAAGTCCAGACGATCAACTTCACGTTGTCGTCGAACTTAATGGCAGATGATTTCCTTGACAGGGCGAATATCTTTCCCTATCTGTGGAAATATCATCTTCCATCCTTCAAGGAACGTTTTGAGGACATGTCAGTCGACGACATTGGGTCCAATGTCGCTGGACTAGCATTCATGGTAAGCGTCGTGACTTTATACTTGTATTTTTGTTTAAATTTGTCTTATGCTTATGTCGTATGTCTCTTTTCTAAAGACATTCTAGACCGCGCATAGTCACTACGGCCAAATGGAGAAGGTAAGGCGTCTACTGCCGAAGTCTCTCGAAAGAGAGAAGGTGGACCTGGAAAGGGAGCAAGCGGCTCTGGCCAGGGAAAAAGTGGTTGTGGCTCAAGTGGACTCTCTGTCTACGCGACTTGATGATATCCACAAGGTTCTATACGTCGCCGGATACCATAGGACCGAGCTACAGACACGTCTCCATCAATCGTGTGAGTTCTTGAAGGGGTCGAGGGCGGAGCTATAGAAGACCCATGAGTCTTTGGCCTAGAAAGAAAAAGAGGTCAAGACTCCAAGGCGAGGGAGGCCGAGCTGGTGGCCAAGGTGGAGGAGCTGAAGGAAGAGCTCAAGTCCATCGAGGCTTTTACTCGATGGACTACTAAGGCAGCAATCATGAGGCGACATCTGACGTGAAAGAACCCTCTTGCCAAAGCCTCCGAAGAGCTAGAGTTCTACCTATCGAGCGTCGAGAGCGAGAAAGATCTAGATTCTGATGACGAGAAGGAGAAGGAAATGCTTGAGGTCGAGGACGAGGCCCTCGTGGACGAAGCTTCAGTGTCGCAACCAACAGATTATCCTCCTCTGTCTTGAGCTTTTATCTTTAGCTTTTATTTTGTAAGTTTTTTAATGTCGAACGTTGGAGGTCGAACCTTCTACTGTAACCATTAATTTTGGATTCAATACAAACGGTTTTTATCTTACCACTTGAGCATCTCATGAATAGTCTAGAACACGCGACGTCACATGATAAGAATACAAGTTAATCAATAGAATTCTTGTAATGAAAATACTTAGAGTTTAGAGATCTTTGCAATTGTAAGGATCGTGCGACCAGGCAATCGATGTCTAACACAATTTCAAATAATTCAATCCAAGGATACTTGCGACTAACATAATCCAAATAATTCAATCCAAGGATACTTGCGACTAAGGCATTCATTCAAAGTATAGTAAAATTTTTCTAAGTTAAAAACTTAGATTATAGATCTTTGGGTTTACAAGACCAAGTTGTGTAATAGCCTTATAGTTCTGAATGTGTCGTGCGATCCTGCGAGAAAACAATGTCAGAGGTTGGTCGTTGGATATCCAACAACCCTCCGATGCTTAAGTTAGTATTGGTTTTAATAAGTAATCATAGGGAAAGATAATAAGGGACTTAGAAAAAATACCTCTTAAGATGTGTTGCATTCCAACTACGAAGGATATCTTGGTCGTCGAGGGTTTGGAGCTTGTACGCACCTTTTCCCACGACTTTGGATATGCGATAGGGACCTTCCCATATGATGGAAAGCTTACCTGCGTTCTGCTCTTGAGTATTTTGAAACACTTGACGTAAGACATGATCGCCTTCTTGAAAGACTTTGGTCTTTACGTTTTTATTAAAGTGACGTTCGACCGATTGTTTCTGAGATGCCATCCTGATCAATGATGATTCTCTTATCTCTTCAAGGGCGTCGAGATCATAACTTAGGTCGACCAGGTTATGGTCGACCGAGTCGTGTCTTGATGTTGGGAGCTGGACCTCGACTGGTAGAACCGCTTCGCAACCATAGACCAAGGAAAATGGGGTTTGTCCTGTGGACGTACGTGGAGTAGTACGATTTGCCCACAATACTGATGGAAGTTCTTCGACCTATTTTCCTATTGTAGCTTTTTATCTTTTCTTGATTGAGTTGCTAATGGTCTTGATGCTCGATTCTACAAGTCCATTTGACTGGGGATACCGAGGTGTCAAGGTCGCTAATTTTATATTGTGATCTTCGCAGAACTGCCGAGTTCTGTCACTTATGAATTGAGATCCATTGTCGCAGACAATCTCGGATGGTATTCCAAACCTGCATATGATATTAGTTTGGATAAAAGATATAACCTCTTTGTCCCGGACTTGGGAAAAAGTGGCTGCTTCTATCCATTTCCAAAAATAATCTGGAAGTACTAATAAAAATACCTTTTGCCCGGGGGCAGGTGGTAACTTACCGACAATATTCATTCCCCACCTCATGAAGGGCCATGGGATTAATGTCGAATGTAAGGGTTCAGAAGGTTTATGCGACGTATCTGAGTGTCGTTGACATGCGTCACAACTTTGTACATACCTAATGGCGTCTTGTCGTAATGTCAGCCAATAATAACTTGTCGTGACACTCGATTGGCTAGACTACGACCGCCTGAATGATTACTGTTAATGCCAAAAATCGTTCAAAGGAAGATCTAAGGTCGTTGTGGAGCTTTAACAACTAAAGTAGGCAATCACTCGACAAATCACGCGACAAGGATAAAAAAATGTAAAATGAACACAGAGATTTGGTGACGCGGAAAACCCCGTCGAGGGTAAAAACCGTGGACGACAGTGAGGGTCGTCAAGTGCACTATGGACGTCAAACAGGGACGTCGTTCTTTAGAAGGAGTGAATACAAGTACAATTGACGATATTACAGTAGTAAAACAGTGTAATCATGCGATTGAGCTAGATGTCGTGTAATAGAACACTTCTGTCGGAAGATTCTTCTTGAGAGAATTCTTGAGAGTTGTGTCTTTGTAAGTGTTTCTTAATCAGATAATGTTCCTCTTGTGTAGCTCTTCAAGGTTGTGTATATATCTTTAGTCACCATATATGAGCATTGATTGTCCAACGGTCTTAATATTGATTGATCTTTGATAACGGTCATCTGTTATATCCGTTGGTCATTATGTGCATTAAACCTGTAATGAAAGATTCACAAAGAAAAAACGGTTGTATGCAATAAATGATCAATGATCGTTAGTAACGTTACATAGGTCATAAGATATAAGCCTATCGAGAGATTCCTGTTAGTCGTGGACGTGGGAAACTCTCGACGATCGTCGTCGAGGACGACAATGTCTACTGTCGTGCGATGTCGGCAGGACCTTATCTTAATAAAAGAATGGTCACTATACGGGAGACGTTTGGTTATCTTCCGCCGGTCGTGACTTGTGGAATTTTACCCAAACAGTTTGCCCCCAAAATTCGTAAATTAGGTGGCAAACCGTTTTTTCGAATTTTGTAACCAGGTGTGACACGTGTCGATTTCTTGTAACCGGATCTCGGATTTATCGATTCCCATCGCCTTGATCGTGTCGAGGAAGATAATATTAGCCGAACTTCCACCGTCTATCAAGATTATTTTCGTCGAGCAATTACCGTTCGTGAGCTGGATTATCAAGCCATCATGATGCTTCTGCCATTGATCACCAAGATCCTCTTGGTCAAAGGTAATGGGCATGGCTTCCAATTCTAGATCTTGTTTGGGACGTGACATCCGTGGAACAGGAGATTCTCCGGATCTATGGCTAGCATGACGTTTCGCTGTTGAATAGGTTAAGCCGTAGACGTCAGATCCTCCAGTTATGCAATTGATAGCCTCTGTATGCTCAGGTGAGGCTGGTCACGCGTTTACACCCAATAAATCTTGCAAATGTCCCTTGGGGACGAGCCAAGCCCATTCTCGTCTTAGAGCGATACAGTCGTCCGTCATATGATCATGATCGTTGTGGAAACCGCACCACTCAGATTTGTCTTTCCTGGCATCGTCTTTTTCGCTTTTTGATGGCCATTTGACGTTATTCTGAACACTCTTAAGAGCTTCGACAATATCTTTGGATGTTCCCTTAAATCCGTAAGAAGAGATCTTAGGATGCTAGGGGAACTTATTTACTCGAGCAGTTTTCTTCTTGTCGAATCTCACATTCGAGACATGTTTGGAAGTCTAGACGGGAGCAGTCGTCATTGCTTTGAAGTCTAGCTTCTTGACACTCAACGTTTTCTTATCGCCTAAATGCTTACGACGGAAAGTTGCATCATCCTCGACTCTCATATAAGCCAATGTGCGAGCTCGTACATCTTTAAAGTTTTCTGGGGGATATTTCGTCAAATCCATGTAAAGATCAGATTTGTCTTCGAGACCTCGCTTGTATGCCTCGATCGCAGTTCGAACATCACAGTTTTGTACGTCGATCATCTCAGAATTAAAGCGGTTGAAATAACTTCGAACTGATTCTCTTGTCTTCTGAGTGATGTAGTAAAGATAGCTAGTTTATTTCTCCATCTTACGACTGTTAGCGAATTGCTGAAAGAATTGGTTGACCAACTCTGCAAAACTGCCGATGGACTTGGGTAGTAAGTTTATCAACCACTATAGTGCAGCTCCGGTGACGGTCGCACCAAAACTTTTACACATGCAGGCTTCTTGATACTGGTGAGGTATCGACACAGTCCACATTACTTGCTTATATTGTGCGATATGCTCCGTTAGATCGCCGATTCCTAAATATTTTGGTGTGAACGTCGGGATGTTATATTTCTTCGGCATGTCGACCAGGGCAATCTCATCGATGAAAGGTGATGCTTGAAATCCAGTCCTTGGTTCGACGTCTACTGGCACAACGGCGGCCCCAGGTAGCTTTGCAAGCAGTAATAGCATCTTTTCATTTTGCTCTTCAAGTTGTTTTAAGCGTCGTGCGACAGGATCATCTGGATTAGCACCGCTGCTAGGCATGAATCCAGAGTCTTAAGACGTAGTACCTGTATTGGGAAAAAAGCCATTGTTCCGCGACGTGCCCCCGTTATCTCCATTCATTGGTACATGCATGTAAGGCATGGTTACTGATGGAAGCGTTGTCACAGGAGGTGGCATTGTAGGGATTGTTGGGATGGAGAAGGTAGTGAGTCCAGTAGTTGCTCCCATACCTTGCATTGGCCTGGGGTATGGACGAGGTGGAGGTGGAACACCTACAAAAGACATGTTAAAGGGGGGTCTTGGACCGAATGGAGATCCAAGTTGTTTATTCATGTTCGGATTCCTCATTGTTGGATTTCTCATGACAGAGAGTTCTTCGTTAGCCCTGCGATTTTGCTCGTCCAATGTATGAATTTGGTTACGAGCAGCGTCGAGTTCCATGCGCATTTGAACGATGATACTAACTTGAGTTTCTTGTGCTGCCATAATCCTGTCAAACAAGAATCCTGCACCTAAACTGTTAGTAAGTCGTACTTTCTGCCGAGGATGTTACTCTAGATGGGGCCCCAGGGTGGGCACCAAACTGTTAATGCCAAAAATCGTTCAAAGGAAGATCTAAGGTCGTTGTGGAGCTTTAACAACTAAAGTAGGCAATCACTTGACAAATCACGCGACAAGGATAAAAAAAATGTAAAATGAACACAGAGATTTGGTGACGCCGGTCGTGACTTGTGGAATTTTACACAAACAGTTTGCCCCCAAAATTCGTAAATAGGTGGCAAGCCATTTTTTCGAATTTTGTAACCAGGTGTGACACGTGTCGATTTCTTATAACCGAATCGTTTCCTCGAGAACCGAAGCGATTATGGGGGGAAGCATGCAGCCGTTTTAACTACTGTGACGTCATGACGACGTGGCGCACGTGGTGTCAGGTGTAGGGACATATGTCGTCCATCCGTAGAGGAGGGCGAAGAGTCGATAACAGGTGTCGACCATCTGATGGTTCGTCCTAATATCGGATCATATATAAATATTGACCATACTTGAATCCTTTCCTTTTACGCGATCAAAAATTCTCAGAGATTATCTTTGCCAAAAACCTGCATAGCATAGCAAATTGTTGCCGAAATTGTTTCGAGATTTTTAGATCTTTATAAGGTACGAACTTTCCTTTAGTTTTTATGCGTTTTAAGACCCAAGATCGCAAGTCTAGGAAGAACTGGGACGCATTCGGCTTTTACGTAGCGACCATACACGATCCTGACTTTTCAATGTCGCTAGATCCCATTAGTGTTTTTAGTGAGGAGGAAGACGTCGAGTCTTTCAGGCCCTTAGCTGGGATTCCAGCGGACGTGACCCTTAGTCCGCCGGTCTTACTTCGTTCAGAGCAATATCCGGACGGATATTTCGTAATATACGAATATCCGTTCAAGATAGAGTTCACATGGCTATATTCACCATTGTTGAGATCGTTCCTCATGATCTTTGACTTGTCTCCGGGGCAGATGATGCCCCAGTTTTGGAGAATCGTTCATGTGATCGAACGATTGACGGATAAATGGGAATCGCCATTTACCGTTTATGGCCTCTTCTCTTCTTATATAGTTAAGGCGGAGACGAACCACCGGTACAGCCTCTTTTCTAAGTATAGAGGGCCTAGTACCTTGGTTCAAGCTACTGCAGTTAACGACCGCAATTCGAAGATGAGATATGTCTTCGGTCGCTTATCATCGGTCGCCGATGACATCCAGTGGCTCACCACGGGATGGAACACCGAAGATAAGATGTTGAATCTTTTTTCAGTCGTAAGTTCGTTCGAGAGTTTTTTTACTAATGTTTGTTTTGCTTTCTTTGTCAGTGATTGATTTTACGGTAGCTGAACCTTCTGACGATTCGGCTGCCAAGATCGAACGGTTCCTCGAATTCAATGTCGAGGAACATTCATTCTTTATGATCCGCCCTACCGCCGACTGGGTTAGAGTGGGACGACGACGTTCAATACGTCCGGACTTTTGGAATATGCTCGTGTCATAATAAATAATTATATGGCTAGACACACGTGAGGCCTATAGGGTCACACACATATACACTGAGATACCATTTAATATAATGTAATTATTGTATTTACATTATATAGCCTAAGTAACGTGGGAAAATTAAAAGGGCATTAACATTAAGTTAGACTTATTGGGTTTGTATTAAATTTAAGTTAATAGCAAACCCATTAACTTAATTTAATACTGGGCCCATAAAAGATTTAGAAGAGAAAATTTTTAAAAGCCCATGAGAGCTCTAGGGTTTATTTATATAAGGATATCAAATAAACCCATTAGGTTTAACCCTAATCTCTCCTCCTCTCTCAAAAACTGGCGCCCCCCTCTTTGCTCTCTCTAAGATTTTCTCTTGTTGGGAACTGAAGATTCTACTAAGTGTAGTTACTACTGCTAGTATAAATGTAGTTACTACTGCCAGAACAAGTTGAAGATTAATACTGCTAAGTGTTACTACTGCTAGTAGAATTACTACTGCTAGTTAAAGTTAGTACTGCTTGAACAAAGTTAGTACTGCTTAGCTAGTTAGTACTGCTAGTGGTTAGTACTGCTTGCAGTTAATGCTGCTAGATGAAGTTAATGCTGCTGAGCATTATTAGTGCTGCTAAAGAGATCCGGATGGAAAATACTACAGCTGGATATACTGAAGATATACTTAGAAGATATACATGGAAGATATACTGAAGATTTGTTTATTCTTTGTAATTATCTTTTTATCAGTATATGTATAGAATGTTTAGAATAGATAGAAAGAACTTTTGATAATTATTTTTCAAGAGAGAAATCAACCTCAAGGCATAGATCCTAATTCTAGAGAAGTAGAATTCGTATTGGTGAGTCTGTTCATCAATATTGAGGTTGAGTGTGTAATTCTGTAACTTCAAAGCATTCAATACAAGTTTACAGTTTGTTCCTCATATTTTCTGTATTGATTTACTATTTCATTGAATATCAAAGTGTTATTCCGCAAACTTCTTTGATATTATTTCTGAGAATTAATTCTTGTTGAGAATTCGATCCTGACAAGTGGTATCAGAGCTAAATTCTCTCAGAAACAGTTATTCATCATGGAAAATCTTACAGAATCAAGCAGTACTTTGGTCTCAAAAGTTCCAATGCTCAGATCCAATGAATTTGACATGTGGAAAATCAGAATCAAGCAATATATTCTCCTCACAGATTACTCCATGTGGGACATCATTGAGAATGGCCCATCTGATGGAGGAAAGATTGGTGAAGATGGCAAAAGAACTCCTCCAAAGACAGATACAGACAGGAAATCAAGACAGACAGAGATGAAAGCCTTGAGCACACTGCTCTTGGCCATTCCAAATGAGTATCAACACCAATTCTGCAATTGTACTGATGCACAGATGCTCTGGAATGCTCTAGAGAAGAGATTCTCAGGTACTAAAAGTACCAAGAGAAATCAAAAGGCAATCTTAAAACAACAGTATGAAAACTTCATCTCAACTAAGAATGAGTCCATGACTCAAACTTTTGACAGGTTTAATAAACTAATTGGTGAACTAGCTACTATGGGAGTACAGATTGATCAAGATGATGTGAACAGAAAGTTCTTAAGGTCCCTTGGAGATGAATGGACCATGTACACTGTGTCATTCAGACAGAATGATCAGTTGGAAGACAAAGAACTTGATGATCTGTACAATGATCTTAGAGTATTTGAAGCTGAGGTGGAGGCAAAGAAGAAGCCTTCTGGATATGTTCATAATGCTGCACTCCTATCAGCATCAATTGATTCTACTGCTAACCCTGAATCAGTTAATGCTGCTAATGGATCAAATTTAGATAAAGGCACTGATTATGTATTTGAAGCTCTTCTTTCTAATCATGGAAATTCTTCTCTGATCAATGATGACTTAGATCAACTTCATCCTGATGATCTGGAAGAGATGGATATTAAATGGCAGATGGCCATGCTCTCCATGAGGGTTAAAAAGTTTATTAAGAGGACTGGAAGAAACAACTTCTCACAAAGAAGAGAAGATGGAGCAGGGTTTGATAAATCAAAGGTAGAATGCTACAAATGCCATCTGAAGGGACATTTTGCTAGAGAATGCAGAAGTGGAATGTCTCACAACAACAACCATCAACAAGCTCAATCTGGAAGCTTCAATAACAACAGAAACTCTGCTCAAGCCCTTGTTTCTCAACAAGGAATGGGGTTTGATTGGAGTGATCAAGCAGAAGAAGCTATTCAGAATCAAGCTCTTATGGCTAAAGTATCTGATCTCCCATCTGAGGTAAGTTCTAATCTCTGCTCTAAAACTTGCATAGACACTGTTAAAAGGTACAGGGATCACAATCAGAAGATGAGTGATGACCTGAAGAGACTAGAAAAGGATATAAAAGACTATGTGAGGATAGTAGAGAGATTTGAAGATCAAATCAAAGGTTTTCAAGCCAATGAACTACAACACTCATATGACACTAATTACTGGCAGTGGGAGAAAAAGGATTTAGAACTTAAACTGACCAAATCTAAAGAGGAGAGTGAAAAACTGAAAGAGGAGTTAACCAAGGTTAAGCTTGATGTAGAAAAGTTTTCCAATGCTTCTAAAGCAATGGACTCCTTACTGCAAAATCAGATTCATGATAAATTAAGAAGAGGAATTGGGTATAATGCCACACCTCCACCATATAACAACAATTACATTCCTCCTACTTCAGACCTGTTAGACACCAAAGATAGGAAGGACTTGCCTGAGGGAGCCACTGAAATAAATCCCTTAGATGAGGTAATTGTTGAGGATAAGACTAAGAAAGAGGTTGGCAAGAGTAAGAAGAACAAGGTGAGTGGTGAGACTTCTATAGAAAACAACATTATCACCAATGAGGATTGTGGAAGGGCTTGGATCAAATCCAAGAACATAGAGAAGACAGAGGAAAAGTCTGGTAAGGTCCATTATAAACAGACCACAGTTGTGAATCCAGGTCCTTGCAAACAGTGTACTTGTAAGAAGAATGAGCCCCAAAAACAGGACAAAAAGAGAGGAAATCAAAGAAACTGGAATAATCAATGGGCACATAAACAAGGGGTTGATCTGAGTAAAATCAATAGACCAAAACCTTGCTTTATCTGTGGCAAATTGAATCATCTTGCAAAATTATGTTATTTCAATCCTATGAACCAAAGAATGAATTTCCAAAGATCCATGCAAAAACCCTTTGGTTATAAGAAAATTGAAAAGAACCATGTGGCTAAGAAAACTGTTAAAACTAAAAGCCATATGAAGAAAAAGTATTCTGTTAAAGAAAGTGTCAATATGTGGATTCCTAAAAGCACTAAAACTGTTAGTACTGCTATCACAAATAGTGCTGCTGACAATGATAGTGCTGCTAGAAGTAATACTACTGCTAAACCTGTTAGTACTGTTACACCTGTTAGTACTGCTACACCTGTTAGTACTGCTAACTCTGTTAGTACTTCTAAGGTTAGTACTGCTTCCAGTGTTGATTCTGCTAAGCCAATCATATTGACAAAGTACTCTAATAAAGAGTGCTCTGAGTTTAAAAACCTCATTAAAAAGGAATGTAAATACTTTGATGAGAAAGGAAGACCCAAGATCACTTTGGCTTGGGTCCCCAATCATACTAATTGATTTATTTAATGTGTAGGGCAACCAACAGCTCAAGGGAAAGAGCATATGGCATGTTGATAGTGGTTGCTCTAGGCACATGACTGGCAACATGTCATGCCTTCAGGATTTCAAGCAAATTAATGGAGGACATGTTGCATTTGGAGACAATCTTACTGGTGGTAAGATAAGTGGAAAAGGTAATGTCACCAAAGGTAAGATGACATTTGAGGATGTCTACTATGTTGATCAATTAAAGTACAACCTGTTAAGTGTATCACAGGTTTGTGACAAACAACATAGTATATTATTTACTAATTCTGAGTGTATGATTCTTGCTCCAGGGTTCAAGGTAGTTGATGAAAGCATGATACTACTTAGAACTCCAAGGAAGGACAATGTTTACTGTCTTGATTTGGACAATGTTGATAGTGATTCATCTTTAAATTGTCTTGTTTCAAAAGCTTCTATAGATGAATCCTCCCTTTGGCACAGAAGGATGTGTCACATGAATTTCAAGACTATGAACAATCTTGTTAAAAATAACCTTGTAAGAGGTTTACCTTCAAAAGTCTTTTCATGTGATGATCATTGTGTTGCTTGTCTTAAAGGCAAACAACACAAAACTTCTCATAAGACCAAAGAGTTAAATTCTGTTTCTTCTTGTCTCCAGTTATTGCATATGGATCTGTTTGGTCCTACAAATGTTATGAGTATAGGCAAGAAATCTTACTGCTTGGTTATTGTTGATGATTACTCCAGATTTACTTGGGTATATTTTCTAAGGACTAAGGATGAAACAAGTGGTCTTATCAAATCCTTTATTCTAAGAATTGAAAACCAAACTAATCAAAGAGTAAAAGTCATTAGATCAGATAATGGAACTGAATTTAAAAATCATGATTTAAACACTTTTTGTGAAGGAAAAGGTATTGAGAGACAATATAGTGCTCCTAGGACTCCTCAACAGAATGGTGTTGCTGAAAGGAGAAATAGGACACTAATAGAGGCTGCTAGATCTCTGTTGGCTGATTCAAAATTGCCAATTACATTCTGGGCTGAAGCAGTTAATACTGCCTGTTATGTCCAAAACAGAGTTCTAGTGGTCAAGCAAAAGAACAAGACCCCATATGAGCTTTTAAATCAAAGAAAACCTTTTATTGGTTTCTTCAAATCTTTTGGGTGTCCTTGTACAATTCTAAATACCAAATCTCACTTAGGTAAGTTTGATAGCAAAGCAGATGATGGATTTCTTGTTGGATATTCATCTCAGAGTAAGGCCTACAGAGTTTTTAACTCTTCTTCTAGAATAATTGAAGAAAGTGACAATGTCAAATGCAATGAGAACACACCAAATCCTGTTGGGTATGGACCTCAGTGGCTATTTGACATTGATTCACTAACTAACTCTTTTGGATTTAGTAATGAGTATACAGGAACAGGTGGTGGAGAATCAGAGATCACACAAGTTCAAGAAAGTATATCTAAATCTGTGATTTTTCCCATACCCACAGTAATTGAAGACTGTGAAAAGGAATCATTTACTGAACCAAGTCAGAGTGAAGAAGACACTAGAGATGAGGAGACTCAAGAATCAGAAGTGACATCTGAAGACACTTCAGTTGAATTGCATGACTCTAATCTAGAGGATGGACTGAATGTAGAACCTAGTCATAACACAAGAGTTCAAAAGAATCATCCTCCACAGTTGATAATAGGTGATGTCTCTTCTCCCATGATGACTAGACATCAAAGCAGGCTTCAGGAAATGCAAGATCAACAGCATACAGTGCTCTCATGTTTTCTATCCCAGCTTGAGCCTAAAAAGGCACATGATGCTATGAAAGAATCTAGCTGGATAGAAGCAATGCAAGAAGAATTGTTACAGTTCAAGCTACAAGATGTGTGGGATCTAGTAGACCTTCCTAAAGGTCACAGAGCAATTGGCACAAAATGGATCTTCAGAAACAAGAGAGATGAAAGAGGTATTGTTATAAGAAACAAAGCAAGGCTGGTAGCTCAAGGCTACACTCAAGAAGAGGGCATAGATTATGAAGAAGTTTTTGCACCTGTAGCTAGGATAGAAGCAATCAGACTATTCCTAGCCTATGCTTCTTACATGAACTTCAAAGTCTACCAAATGGATGTAAAAAGTGCTTTTCTCTATGGGTCAATTGAAGAAGAAGTATATGTCTGTCAACCACCAGGGTTTGAAAACCCAAGCTATCCAGACAGAGTATACAAATTAAAGAAAGCACTTTATGGACTACATCAAGCCCCAAGAGCATGGTATGACACCCTGTCATCCTATCTCTTGGAAAATGACTTTGAAAGAGGAGTTATTGATAAGACTATATTTATCAAAAGAAAGAAGAAGGATATCTTGCTGGTCCAAATCTATGTTGATGACATTATTTTTGGGTCTACAAGAAACAACATGTGCAAGGAGTTTGAGGATTTAATGCATCAAAGGTTCAAAATGAGTTCCATGGGGGAACTTACTTTCTTCCTTGGACTCCAAGTTCAACAGAAGTCAGATGGCATTTTTATATGTCAATCCAAGTATGTGCAGGATATTCTAACCAAGTTTGGTTTCTCAGAATCAAAACCTGCCAGCACACCTATGGAAACACACAAGCAGATCACAGCAGATCTTGAGGGGGAGGATATGGATGTGCATCTTTATAGATCCATGATTGGCTCTCTCATGTATCTCACAGCATCAAGGCCAGATATTATGTTTCCAGTCTGTGTATGTGCAAGATTTCAAGTTAGGCCAAAGCAATCTCACTTTCAAGCTGTTAAAAGGATATTCAGATATCTCAAAGGGCAACCCAGATTGGGACTTTGGTATCCTCATAACTCACCTTTTGACCTAATAGCATACTCAGACAGTGATCTAGGTGGGGCAAACTTGGACAGAAAATCTACTTCTGGAGGATGTCAGTTTTTGGGTGCTAGACTAGTCTCATGGCAGTGCAAGAAACAAACCACAGTATCCACATCTACAACAGAGGCAGAGTACATAGCAGCTGCAAGTTGCTGTTCTCAAGTCTTATGGATTCAGAATCAAATGCTGGATTATGGGGTAACCTTTCTACACACTCCAATCTTTATTGACAACAGCAGTGCTATTAGCATTGTAAATAATCCAGTCAAGCACTCAAAGACAAAGCACATTGAAATCAGGTATCACTTTATAAGAGATTGTAATGAAAAGAAACTTATTCAAGTTGTCAAAGTTCACACTGATAATCAGTTTGCTGATCTATTCACTAAAGCTTTTGATGTGGGTAGATTCACTTTCTTGGTAACAAGTGTGGGAATGATAAACTCTGAATAATCTTCTTCTCAAAAAGTGGTTTTATACCTGTATATTTTTATTCTTGGTGTTACTAATCTTCTTTTCAGGATATGCATAGCAGTACTCAGTATTTAGCAAGTTTAAAAGGAGTAAGTATAGTTAATACTGCTCGCGGTTAATACTGCTAGTTAGTTAATACTGCTAGTAGTTAATACTGCTAGTTCAGTTAATACTGCTCGCGGTTAATACTGCTAGTTAGTTAATACTGCTAGTAGAATTACTACTGCTAGTTCAGTTAATACTGCTCGTGGTTAATACTGCTCGTGGTTAATACTGCTAGTTCAGTTAATACTGCTCGCGGTTAATACTGCTAGTTAGTTAATACTGCTAGTAGTTAATACTGCTAGTTCAGTTAATACTGCTCGTGGTTAATACTGCTCGCGGTTAATACTGCTAGTTAGTTAATACTGCTCTAGGTTAATACTGCTTATATTCCGAATACTATAAATACTTTTTGCCCGCCTAAAAGTTCATAACGACTCTTTGCATACTGTTCTCTTGCGCTTAAAACCTTTTCTCTCTCAAGTTCGAAGTTTTCAGGCAAGTGTTCACTAAGATCAATGGCATCCATGACATTCATCGACGAGCACAACGAGATTGCGACGCTACAAAAGCCAAAGCAAGCTTCAGGATTTCATCAGATTGTGGATTTCCTCAAGTCAAGTCACATTGCTCATGCTCTTACTGTATCACCTACAATCTACATTGAGCACCAAAGGCAGTTCTGGGCTAATGCCACCATTGTTGTGGAAAATAGTGTGCAAATGATCAAGACAAGAATCTGTGATCACTCACTTACAGTTACTGAAGAAGTCATTCGCATCAGTCTACGTCTAGACGATGCCTCTGGTATAATGTCTATCTCTAATGATGAACTGTTTTCTAATCTTACTAGACTGGGGTATGGAGGCCCATTGGGTGTTTTCAAATTCTCAAAAGCAAAGTTTTCACCCCAATGGCGTTTTCTTGTTCATACCCTGATGCATTGCATCTCCAAAAAGACCACTGGATGGAGTGAGTTCAGCAGTCCAATTGCATATGCTTTGGTATGCTTGGCTACATCCAGAAGGTACAATTTCTCAAAGATGATTTTCAGTGATCTTGTATCAAATATGGGAAACAAAAAGAGTTTCTTTATGTATCCCAGATTTGTTCAGGAAGTAATTAACCATGAATTGACGGATATACCTCAACCTGTTGGGGTGTATGTACCTAAACCCCCAAAAGGCAAGGTTTTCTCAAATATGAGAAGATCTGCTGGGGACTCGGAAGGAGTTGACACCCCATTGTTCTCTACAATGATGGTGGTGTCCCAAAACACTGAAGGTATGGCAGCAGGGTCAAGGCCCTCATTAGACCATCCCACTGCGAGCCAAGCCCAACCTTCTCACTCAAAAACAATTCCCCAGTCCATTCTTACAAAACCAACCTCTCCAATTACCCAAACTTATCAAAGAAAACAGGTAAAGAAGGCTCCTTCCCTTCTTGTACCATCACCCACACAGCCTTTAAGCCCTCTAAGGGAGAATTCTCCCCTAGAGAATATCCAAAGGGAAACCACAAGGGTGTCTCCCAACCCAAAGGAGGTGCTCTCTGAGGAGGAGGTAGAGCATATGGGTGATGAGGCTGCCACTACTCCTGCTAGCACAGAGGAGGAAAGTGGTAACATCAATAAGACCTCCCCCATGGCAACTTTGAATGAGCAATCATTTGAAGGACCCTGGTGCCAAGAAACCACAGGGGTGGATAGTGCTTCTGCTAGGCAGAAGACATCTACTAATAAAAGATCCAATGATCCTTCAATAGGGGGTAACACTCCTGGAGAAGGTGAGGACAGATATAACTATGATGAATTGATGGAGACCATGGGAAACATCAACCAGGATGTCATCAAGCAAGGAAAAGAAATAGAGGAGATGAAGCTGATTATTCTATCTCAACAAGTTCAGATCACCAAACTGAAGAAAATGGTGACAAGATTGTTACAGAAAAGGAGAAGGAAACAGTTTGTGCTAAAGAGGAGGACAAGTGTTGAAGATGATTTCAACAAGGGGGAGAATTCAGAGGCTGAAGCAGAAAAAGAAAGTATTTCTGAGATGGGATTTGATGTTAAGGGGGAGAAAGCTGCAGAAACAGAAGCACAAGAAGTAGAAACAGATAATGTTCAAGCAGCAACAGGGCTATCTGTTGAAGAATTGGAAATAGCTGAAACCTTAGTAAAAGCAAAGAATGACACTCCTAAGGCTACTCAAAAGGCTAAGGGAGTGGTCATCAATGAAGGAGACCTTGAAAAGAAGACACAAGAAAGAAGTGAGGCAGGGTTGAAGGATACAAAGGGTAAAGCTAAGATGATTGAACCTGAACAACCTGCAAAGAAGAAAATTCAGATAGAACTGGATGAAGAAGTGGCAAAGCAGCTTCAGGCAGAAATGGAAAGGGAGGAACAACTTCAATCTGAGAAGGATAGAGAGCTTGCACTGAATATGGCCAGAAAACTAAATGAAGAGTATCAGAAGAGCATGAAAACAGCAGCTCAGGCCAAGCAAGTACAAGTAAAAAGAATGCCATTCAAAAAGCAGAAAAGACAACCCTCCAAGACCTTTTTGGCCAATCAGGAAAGAAGAAAGATGATAAACTTCCTGAAAGGTGCAATTGGTGTTAAGGGGGAGATGTTTACTCATATGGCATACTCTCAGGTTGAAGAGCTATACAGGAAGGAAATGACAAAGCTCCAAGGGGATTCCTCTCAAAGGGAAGAAGCAGAAAGAAGGATGAAAGAGAGACATGATCTCAACATCCAACAACCATTCCCTGAGAAAACCACACCTTCCAAAGAAGAAGCAGAAGAGAAGAAGGAAGAACCTGGAAATGTTGGTAGAGAAGCCAAGTCTGGAAAAAGAGTGAAAACAATTGCTCCAAAAAGGCAGTTGAAAAGGCCTAGGGTGGAAGAAACTGAAAAGGAAGCAGAACCTTCAATCACATCCCCAACAGAGCCAGTACAGAGCCCAGAGCAGGTCACTAAGCAAACTGATGAAAGTATGGATCCGTACATGACAATAGTGGAACCTTTGAAAGCTGTTCCAATCTCTATGCAAGCTCCAGAGATCATCTTCTGGGATATTCTGAGAGACAATGGAAAGAATTTCTTCAGAATCAAGAGAGCTGATGGTTCATTTGAAGCTTATTCAACATGGGGGAAAGTCATCAGAAGTTGTTCAAGAGCTGATATGGAAGAACTATATAAAGTTGGGATGAAACTTTATGAACCTGTGTTGAAAGGTACTGAAGAGAATCTTCTCAAAGTGACATTGGAATACTTGTGCATGATGTTTGAGCCTGCAAGAGTGCACCATAGGATTAAAGATCATATGCATGAGTTCATATTCAAGAAGATTGACAAATGGATATTGTTTGAAAACTGTGGAGTATACATGATTACTATTGATAATTGTTATCATGAATACTACCTGGTGGACAAAATATATGAGCATAGCAAGGAGAAGTTAGAAGGGATGCTTAAAGCTACACTGGTTTGTACAAAGGATTCAGAAATGGCCAAGATTGTGGTGAGAAGAACTGTAAATCAAAGTTTGGGCCTAGATCCAAATTTGGGCAACTAAATGTAAGGTGTTGAAAGCATCTTGAAGAAGATCTGAAGAACTTGACTTCTCTTCTAAAAGTCAAGTTAGGGGGAGATTGTTGGGAACTGAAGATTCTACTAAGTGTAGTTACTACTGCTAGTATAAATGTAGTTACTACTGCCAGAACAAGTTGAAGATTAATACTGCTAAGTGTTACTACTGCTAGTAGAATTACTACTGCTAGTTAAAGTTAGTACTGCTTGAACAAAGTTAGTACTGCTTAGCTAGTTAGTACTGCTAGTGGTTAGTACTGCTTGCAGTTAATGCTGCTAGATGAAGTTAATGCTGCTGAGCATTATTAGTGCTGCTAAAGAGATCCGGATGGAAAATACTACAGCTGGATATACTGAAGATATACTTAGAAGATATACATGGAAGATATACTGAAGATTTGTTTATTCTTTGTAATTATCTTTTTATCAGTATATGTATAGAATGTTTAGAATAGATAGAAAGAACTTTTGATAATTATTTTTCAAGAGAGAAATCAACCTCAAGGCATAGATCCTAATTCTAGAGAAGTAGAATTCGTATTGGTGAGTCTGTTCATCAATATTGAGGTTGAGTGTGTAATTCTGTAACTTCAAAGCATTCAATACAAGTTTACAGTTTGTTCCTCATATTTTCTGTATTGATTTACTATTTCATTGAATATCAAAGTGTTATTCCGCAAACTTCTTTGATATTGTTTCTGAGAATTAATTCTTGTTGAGAATTCGATCCTGACATCTCTTTTGATCTTCTACCTCGGTTCTTGGTTAATCGAGGTTCTAAGATCGTTACTAAGGAGGACTAGCATCCGGTGGTGATCAAGGAACTGTAGTGTGGACTACTTTAGAGGTATTCACCATTTAATACTTGGTCTCAAAGGAACACACAAGCGGATCCATTTCGTCTACAAATCACGCTACAAAGGTATACCGTTATTTGTATTTTTTTTTCGTTTAATCATATTGGCAATACGTTGATTCCTTTTGGTGATTTCTTTCCACTGCGTGTATATATAAATGTTATATTTGTGTTTTTGTTTTAAATCACCAACAGTGGTATCAGAGCCACCGTATGTGTCATATGATTAGCGCGTATATGTAAAAGTGGCTAAAAATCGTTTTCTTTTTCCTTCTCCTTGTGGATCGAATTTTTTTTTTGGCCACAAATTGCATATACTAATCGTAGATTAATTATTGTAGTTTTTCTTTGATTCGTTGGCTTGCTTTCCTTTTGTTTGATTGTAAGTGTTTAAGATCCATGGTAAAAACATGCATTTTTTTCCATGGACCAAGCCAACACTTTTATGTTTGTGTTGATGTGCAAAACCGATGAAAACCGTGACCGTTTGTATGCTTTGTTTCTTTGCTTGTCGAGGTTTTGGATTGTAGTAGTTTAGATTATTATTTCATTTATTTTCACTTAGTTTAGTGTTAGAATAAATGTATTTAGTCAAATAATTGTAACCGTTGCTTGGAATGGAATGGCGGCAAAGTTAAAGACGAAAAGCAAATTTCGTAGCTGTTGGACAGCCGGCACGAAAAATTGATTTCCCGGAGTTTCACAATCGGAATGTGCTGATTCTTGATGCTGGAGTTGCGTATCGCATAGGAGAACAACTTTGCAGAAGGATGTTTCGGTTGGAGAAGATTCCTTGCATGTCATTTCGGGCCCCGAAGCTGCTGCGTTTTTCGGGACAGTTTTGGTGTTCGGTTTTTCCTGTGGGTTCTACTTGCTCTTGATGGTCTTGGAGAAAGTGGGAGCCCATTAAGGGTTTATGTTGTCCCGTCCTTAGTTGTCCTCTTGGTCCGTTGTGATGGCTCACGAGATCAAGCATAGGTTTTTTCATCGGTTGAGGTTTTGCACATATTGGTTGTATGTTTTTGTTTTATATTGCATTATTATGTATGTCTCGGTTGTTATAACATGCAAATGGGTTTTTCAAACCTAAAATTAAACACATACCACTTTGAAACCAAATCGTTAGTTTTGGTTAATACATAAGTTTAAATTGGATTTGAAACTTAAAACTATTGTTTTATATAAATAACGTTTAAAAGGGTTTTATCGGTTATTTAATTTATGTAATGTCCAAGCTTATTAATGGACATCTCGACACACATAAAATAAAACAAATTAGACTCTAAGTTAAGAAATGTTTTTAACTTATGCTACGAATGAATAATGCATGTTTCTTTCGTACATTTTTTTTAGCGTATCAAAATATCATACCCGTCACAAATTTAAGTCATGCCATCCAATCGGATTGAAATCACTCGCCATTACCTTTTGCCTATGCGTGAGACCTAGGTTGAATTGTAATCCCGAGGTGATTATTATCTATGCGTGAGACCTAGATTTATTTTCATATGATTTCAAATTGGATGACTTAATCGAGTTAAGCAGGTGAGACCTTGACCCGAGGCAAAGATGGGACTAAACATGCCAGCTTGACACTAGTTGCTCGGCCACTAGATGCCATGGGTCCCATAAGGATCTAAGAATTGCACTAGTAATGCAATTGGTGAACGTCACCTACCTATTGAATCTATCATTGCTAGTAGATTAACTGATGTAATGATAGAACCTCAATGAGGATCTTAGCCTTTTTCGTAAAATTAAATATATAATTGGGTAATTAATTTAAAGGAAAAGGATTAATTATTGAAAATACTAAATCTTGAACTTTGTATGTTTGTAGATGACAACAACCAACAACAATCAAACCCTAAGCAACTCAACAATCAGGTCAGTTCTTGAAAAAGAGAAACTGACAGGTATCAACTTCATCATCGACTGGTATCGAAATCTGAGGATCGTCTTCAGGGCTGAAAATAAGTTGATGCATCTGGAAGAGGCCTTACCTGAGGCACCTCCTGCCACTGCTTCTGCTGCAGTTCGTGCAGCCTACACCCGTAGGTTTAACGAGCAACAAGAAGTAGTTGCTCTTATGCTGGTGAGCATGACACCCGAGATCCAAAAGAACTTGGAGGAACTCACAGCTTTTGAGATGCTACGAGAGTTGAAAACCATGTTTCAACAACAAGCAGAACAGGAACTGTTTGAAACAGTCAAAGCATTCCACGCTTGTAAACAGGAGGATGGCCAGTCAGTTAGCGCTTACGTCTTGAAGATGAAAGGCTATCTTGACCAAATGGAGCGTCTTGGTTACCCCATGCCACAAGTTCTTGGAGTGAGCTTGATTCTTACCTCACTCTCCAAGGACTACAATCAGTTTGTTATGAACTATAACATGCATAGCATGGGGAAGACTATCTCTGAACTGCATGCTATGCTGAAACTTGCAGAACAAGGGATGCCCAAGAAAGCTCCTGCTGTTCTAGCAATCAGGGCAGGTAAAATCCAGAAATCCAAATCGTAAGTACTGGGCAAGGGTCGTGGCAAGGGTAAACATGTTTACAAACCCAAACCTAAGATTCCCCCACCTGCTAAAAAGGAGCACCCTACAAAGGACGCCACATGTCATCACTGTGGAGTGATAGGCCACTAGAGGAGGAACTGTCCTACCTACCTGGAAGAGTTGAAGAAGAACAAAGCTACCCCGGCTAGCACATCAGGTATCTTCACTATAGTAATCTATGTTTTTCCTAATAAATCCTGGGTTTATGACACCGGTTGTGGAAGTCACATTTGTAATAATGTGCAGGGACTAAGGAGAAGTAGAAAGCTAAACAAAGGAGCTTTGGACCTATACGTAGGCAATGGAATGCGTGCAGCTGTTGAAGCTATAGGGAGCTATGATCTTATCCTTCCTAATGGATTGATCATTGTTTTAGACAATTGTCATTATGCACCTACTATTACTAGGGGTATTGTTTCGCTTCTTCGTTTGAAGGATAACGGTTTTATTAATACTTTTACGGATTATGGTATTTCGGTTTCTAAAGATAATTTATTTTATTTTAATGATTTTCCTCGTGATGGTATTTGTGAAATTGACATGCATAATCTTATTTCAAACGATAGTTCTATATATACATGTAGCACTAAAAAAATCCAAACGTAATTTGGATTCAACATACCTATGGCACTATCGTCTTTGCCACATAAGCAAGAAGCGCATTATAAAGCTGCAACACGATGGGCTTCTAAAGTCAACCGACGATGAGTCATTTGAAAAATGCCTCTCTTGCATATCTGGGAAGATGACAAGAAAACCTTTCTCCCATATAGGTGAAAGAGCCAAAGATCTACTTGGACTCATACATACTGATGTGTGTGGCCCATTTAGAACTGTGTCTAGGGAAGGTGCTAGCTACTTCATCACTTTCACTGATGATTTCAGTCGCTATGGTTATGTTTACTTGATTAAACATAAACATGAAGCCTTTGAAACGTTCAAAGCCTTTCAAAATGAAGTAGAAAATCAACTCGGAAAGACTATTAAGGCTCTCCGATCTGATCGAGGAAGAGAGTACATGAGTCAAGAGGTTTTAGATCATCTGACTAAGTGTGGGATTGTCTCACAATTCACTCCTCCATACACTCCACAACATAATGGTGTGTCTGAAAGGAGAAATCGAACTTTGCTAGACATGGTTCGATCCATGATGAGTCTAACTACTTTTGCCACTATCCTTTTGGGGTTGTGCTCTAGAGTCTGTTGCTCGCATACTCAATATGGTTCCGACCAAGAAGGTTGATAAGACACCATATGAAATATGGCACAGGAAAGTCCCTAATCTGTCTTACTTGAAGGTCTGGGGTTGTGAGGCTCTCGTGAAACAAGACACACCGAACAAACTTGAGCCTAGATCTATCAAATGTATCTTCGTAGGGTACCCAAAGACAATAATGGGTTACTATTTCTACTACCCACCCGAAAACAAAATATTTGTTGCTCGGTATGCTGAGTTTCTTGAGAACAGTCTCATTTTACAAGAAGCAAGTGGGAGCACCGTAGACCTTGACGAGATTCAAAGCGAAGATGCACAACCTTCTGGTAACACTAGTGAACATCACGCTGAGGCTAAACATATAGATGATGAACCACAGAATGATGTAATTCCCATTCGTAGATCTGCAAGGACACCTCGAGCACCTAAACGATATAGTTTTTGTGTCGATACTGAGGAGCAGACTTTTAGGGATCATGGTGAGCCCTCTATCTATCAAGCGGCATTGTTGGATCCAGAATCTGATAAATGGCTTGAAGCTATGAATGCTGAAATGCAATCCATGAAAGATAATCAAGTCTGGAACTTGGTTGATCTTCCTCAGAACAGCAAGACTGTCGGGAGCAAGTGGATCTTCAAGAAGAATACCAACATGGATGGCAATGTACACACCTATAAAGCTCGTCTGGTAGCAAAAGGTTACACTCAAACCTACGGGGTTGACTATGAAGAAACCTTCTCGCCTGTTGTTGACGTTAAAGCTATTAGGATTCTTATAGCCATAGCAGCGTATTATGACTATGAGATTTGGCAAATGGATATCAAAACCGCTTTCTTGAACGGTCACCTTAATGAAGATGTTTATATGGTGCAACCTGAGGGTTTTGTGAGTCCGAAACATCCCAATAAAGTATGCAAGCTTCAAAGATCCATTTATGGACTGAAGCAAGCATCCAGAAGCTGGAATAAAAGATTCGATGAGGAAATCAAAACGTATGGTTTCACTCAAAACCTTGATGAGCCATGTGTATATATGAGAGCTAGTGGGAGCATCGTCGTTTTTCTAATCTTATATGTTGATGACATATTACTCATGGGGAAAAACATTCCAATGCTATAAGATGTCAAATCCTGGCTTGGAAAATGCTTTGCCATGAAAGATTTAGGAGAAGCGGCGTACATCCTAGGAATCAAGATCTATAGGGAGAGATCAAAGCGGTTAATTGGTTTAAGTCAAAGTGCATACATTGACAAAATTCTAAACCGGTTTATAATGGATGCTTCCAAACGTGGAAAACTTCCAATGCAACACAATGTAAACTTGAGTAAGACTCAGGAACCCTCCACACCTAATGAGGTGAAGCGGATGAAGGGAATCCCCTATGCTTCGGCTGTGGGATCCATCATGTATGCAGTAAGGTGCACTAGACCTAATATAGCGTTCTCTCATAACCTTACGAGTAGATACCAATAAAATCCAGGAGAGAGTCACTAGACTACTGTTAAGAACATATTGAAGTATCTTCGAAATACTAGAGATGTGTTCCTTGTTTATGGTGGTGATACAGAAAGAGAGCTCAGTGTTACTTGCTACACTGATGCTGGTTTCGAAACAGATCGAGATGACACTCGATCTTAGACTGGATTCGTTTTCGTCATGAACGGAGGCGCTGTTGACTGGAAGAGTGTTAAACAAAGCACTACTGCGATGTCTTCTATAGAAGCTGAATACATAACTGCTTCTGAAGCTGCAATGGAGGTTGTTTGGATACAGAAGTTCATTTCTGGGCTTGGGGTTGTCCCCAGTAATGAAAGACCCATGGATATGTACTGCGATAATTCGGGTGCCATTATCATAGCCAACGAACCTGGAGTTCAAAAGGGCGCCAGACACTTTCGCAAGAAGACTCATTACATTCGAGAGGTTATCGAGATGGGTGAAATTCGTCTTCTCAAAGTTCACACAGATGACAACTTAGATGATCCCTTTATGAAACCAATGTCTTGTACCAAACATATCGAACATGCTAGGAACATTGGACTTCAACCAGCTAATAGTCTCATGTAGATCTGTTTTAGTATTTGAATAATTGGAACGTTGAAAAGTTTTTATTTCACAATGAATTGATGTACTAGGTATGATCGTTTTCATTTATATCAACTGTGTTCCATATTTGCATGTTTAATCCATGAATAAATTATTTGTTCTAAATTGTCCATTGTCAGTTGATGATAATGGAGTATCATCGAGTTAAGGCAAATGTGAGCGTATTGGTGATGATGCTACCAAACTCACATGTTGTTCATTGGTGACGAACATTGGACTGACCCAACCTACAAGAGTTTATTGCATGGATCGGTGTCACTAGTGAATCTCGCAGATGGTTATGTCACTCGTCCTTAGACTTGAGATGCAAGCAGGTTTTGTGTGAGTGGAATGTCAGTTTTTGAAATGGTTAAACACTGTCCTGAATAAGGTTGTTATAAAAATCATTTTCAGGACTAATATGAAGCACATGACAGACACGTGCAGTCAAAATGGGATTTGTTCCTCTATAGATAATGGAGTTAGATACTACTGGGCCCCTCGATGAATTGAATAGATGTTTATACGGCCGTACCCAAATTTAATTAAGATGATGCTTGATTAATTTGGTAATCTAATTCAACAAACAGATCGAGAAACAGAATCGTTGAACAATTAGAATGACATATGATCCATGTCTAGTATTCAACAAGGTATCTGTAACAAAGGGATGACTGATTTAACAAACCATTTAAAATGAGACCTTTAAGAAACTAACCTCATGTGTCTCTATGGGCATTGGCGTGTTGCTAGACGCTAACCTTTGCTTGTATGATTACTTGTTATTATGACGTGCGCAAGTGCGAGCTGTTGGAATATGCTCGTGTCATAATAAATAATTATATGGCTAGACACACGTAGGGCCTATAGGGTCACACACATATACACTGAGATACCATTTAATATAATGTAATTATTTTATTTACATTATATAGCCTAAGTAACGTGGGAAAATTAAAAGGGCATTAACATTAAATTAGACTTATTGGGTTTGTATTAAATTTAAGTTAATAGCAAACCCATTAACTTAATTTAATATTGGGCCCATAAAAGATTTAGAAGAGAAAATTGTTAAAATCCCAAGAGAGCTCTAGGGTTTATTTATATAAGGATATCAAATAAACCCATTAGGTTTAGCCCTAATCTCTTCTCCTCTCTCAAAAATCGGAGCCCCCTCTTTGCTCTCTCTAAGATTTTCTCTTTTGATCTTCTACCTCGGTTCTTGGTTAATCGAGGTTCTAAGATCGTTACTAAGGAGGACTAGCATCCGGTGGTGATCAAGGAAGTGTAGTGTGGACTACTTTAGAGGTATTCACCATTGAATACTTGGTCTCAAAGGAACACACAAGCGGATCCATTTCGTCTACAAATCATGCTACAAAGGTATACCGTTATTTGTATTTTTTTCGTTTAATCATATTGGCAATACGTTGATTCCTTTTGGTGATTTCTTTCCGCTGTGTGTATATATAAATGTTATATTTGTGTTTTTGCTTTAAATCACCAACAGGGACATCCGTCGCCTCTTCCGTAGAGGAGAGGCTAGAGAAAGAGAAGGAGGAAGAACCCACCAAGGAATCCCCAAAGGTGGAGATGGCAAGTATGTCTATTCCTCATGTAGAGTCTAGTTGTAGGACGTCATCTACGGATGAGTTTAGTCGTAGGACGTCATCTACAGATGAGTTTAGTCGAATGGATGTTACTCACTAATCATATGATCCTTCAATGTGTCAGTCATTCGTAGATCGTAAGATTTTTTATGGGGTTTAGTCAAGTAAACGTCACCCATGAGTTTATACAGTCAATGGATCTAGTCGTTCGACGTCACCATTTGGTGCTTTTGTGGGGTCTAGTCGAGCGGACGTCACCCACTGGTTCACGAGACCATTTAGGACTCTTAGTCATAATACGGCATCCCTTGGTCGTAAGATCTTTTTTAGGGTTAGTCATATGACGTTCCTTTGTAGATCATGTAAGGTCTAGTCTTTGCTTAAGACGTCACTTACTTAGTAATTTTTTTTATTGTTTGTTGATGTTTCAGGAGGAGCGACCCCCACCAAACCATCGATTGGGCTCTCAAAGAGAGAGGGCCTTGTACAGCTTGCCCGCAAAGGGAGAGAGATCAAGAGAAAATCCCCCTCCCCGACATCTGGGTCGGGGGTTAAGAAGACGAAGGTGGTCCCGAATGAACCGCCTTCGAAGGACAGCGGTCTCGAGGCCACTGTTCTAGAGAAGACGAAGGTGTCTTCGGCGATCGACGCAGAGTCGATTTCGCATGCTCCTCCTGTTGGGACGAAGGGACAATCTTCCTTGTCTCAGGACAAGGGGAAGAATCTGCAGGTCAAGGAGGCTCCGACCCCGATTGACATGAGTTTTACCCTCCCAGGGGATTTCATATCGTCGGGCAATCTGGGGAGGAAGACTTTGTTTCCTCATCTGGGGAAATTCCTCCTGCCGACCTTCTCTGGTCGATACAAAGACGACTTGGCTGCCCATGTCTCGGGGCTTTCTTTCATGGTAAGAATCTTTCGACTCCTCTATTAGGTTTATGATCCTAAATCATTTTATTGACGTTACCTCTTTGTGTAGGCCTTTGAAGCTGGACTGGTCTTGAATACCCGCATGGACCAGATCCGGGGTATCGCCCCAAATGCTCTATCCAAAGAGCATGCGGCACTTGCCAAGGCTTTGGAGGCGGAGACTAGGGCCAAGGTAGTGGAGGCCAAGAAAGAGGAGTACTCCGTCCGACTTGACGACACCCTTAATCAAGCTGAGGTCGACGATCATATAAAGGAAGAGCTCTGTGGGCAGCTGAGGGAGGCCCTTGGTCAGGCGTCTGCGGTGGAGGCGGAGCTGGAAGCGACTAAGAAGGTCTCGACCGTGAATAAAAAAGAGGTCGGAGGCCCTTAGATCGGAGTTGGGGCGGCGAAGGAACAAATCTCCGGGCTTGAGGAAGATGTGAATTCAGTCTATCGAGACTTTCACTCGCTCAAGGTTCGTGCGACATTGATGCAACGCCACTTGAGGGGCCAAGATCCCCTGGCGTCGGCTGAAGACAAGATCAACTTCTTCTTGAAGGCAGTCGGGGCTAAGAAGGATCTCGACTCAAAAGAAGAGCAAGAGGTCGAGTCAGGGTATGACGCTTCTAAGGGAGGAGATGCTGCGTCCGACCCCTAGTAGCAACAGGAGCAACCGGGCCCTTAGTTTTCTTTTTCTGTACTTTTGATCGGGCGACTGTCAGTGGTCGTGCTATGTACTGTAATATCTTTTTTAAGATATTAATGAAAAATATTTTTGAACAGATCGAACTGTCGCAACATCTTATACTTCGTCAAAACAGATAACAAAGTAATTGCATAAGTAACTTACGACAGACGTAAGGAAAGTAAAGGATCATCAAGATTAATGAAAATCTTAGTAATCCATAACAGATATAAGAAAGTGAATGTAAGATAACAAAGATTAAATGAAAATCTAAGTAACTCACGACAAGCACAAATAAGAAGTATGAAGTACTCAAAACATTTTTGAAGTAAGATCGAACGTTAGTCGAGCGTACGATTTTATGCAAGTAGACAAGGAACTTGCGTCTCGACGCAAAATTGATTAACTTGTTATCGGAGATAATCCCGCAAAGGATTTACGATTGTTATAAGGTTTTGACCTTAGATCCTTTAGGTCATACGATATGATCGTGAAGTAGCCGTAAGGCATAAATGTAGTCGAATGATCGACCAATCCTGCAACAACTTCATAGGGGGTCGTTGGCTTGACCAACGACGCTCTGATGCTTAAGTCAGTAAGGTTTGTAGAAAGATAATCGTAAGGAAAGAAGAAATAGATTTTAGAAGAAATACCTCTTTAGATGTACCGCATTCCAACTTCGGGAAATGTCACGACCGTCGAGGGTTTGTAATCGGTAAGCTCCTTTTCCGACAACCTCGGTTATTCGATACGGTCCTCCCCACTTGGTGGATAATTTACCTGAGCCAGGTTCTTGTGTGTTTTAGAACACTCGTCGTAAGACATAATCACCTGTTTGAAAAAATTTGGCCTTGACATTCTTATTGAAATGTCGTTCGACCAATTGCTTCTGCGAAGCCATCCTGATTAAGGATGACTCTCGCAATTCTTCCAGTGCATTGAGGTTGTAACTTAGATCGACTAAGTTGTGATCGACCGTCGAGTGTCGTGAGGTTGGAATTTGAGTCTCGACAGGCAAGACCGCTTCGCAACCGTAGACAAGAGAGAAAGGAGTTTGTCCTGTAGATGTACGAGGTGTCGTACGATTAGCCCAAATAACTGTCGGAAGTTCTTTGACCCATTTTCCTTTGGCAGCCCTGAGTTTTTTCTTGATCGAGTTAACGATCGTCTTGTTGCTTGATTCAGCAAGTCCATTGGACTGAGGATATCGGGGTGTTGAAGTCGTAAGTTTGATGTTACGATCTTCGCAGAACTGTTGGGTTCTGTCGCTTATGAATTGTGACCCGTTATCAGATAGAATTCCAAACCTGCAGATGATGTTAGTTTGGATAAAAGAAATGACTTCTTTGTCCCAAACTTCGTAGTAAGTTGCCGCTTCTATCCATTTTGAGAAATAATCTGTAAGGACTAGAAGGTATACATTTGCCCGAGAGCTGGAGGTAACTTGTCGACTATATCCATTCCTCATCGCATGAAGGGCCATGGAGTTAAAGTCGAATGCAAGGGTTCGGAAGGTTTATGGGACATACCTGAATGTCGCTGACATGCATCACAACTTTGGACGTACCTTGTTGCGTCTTGTTGTAAAGTTGGCCAGTAATACCCTTGTTGGGAGATACGATTTGCCAAGCTACGACCTCCTGAGTGATTGCCACACTCGCCATCGTGCATTTTTTTCAAAACGCTTTGGACTTGACTTTTATTGGTGACGTATCGTAAGTTTAGTCCTGTCGACGATCGTCTGTAAAGTTGATCTCTAATCATGATGTATCTGGATGCCTTAAATCGAATTTTTCTGGGTTCCATTTTGTCTTTAGAAAGTTGGTCGTGTGTTAGAAATTTTCTGATATCGCTCGACCAATTTTCTTCCTCTTCGATCATATGTATATCTTTTTCTTGGTCGATGGATGATGTCGCTAGATGAATTATGGGAATGGTATCGAATGGATGATACTCAAGTATCGACCCAAGGTTAGCTAATGCGTCAGCTTGAGTATTCTGATCTCTTGGGATCTGTGAAATAGAAAATTCTTCGAATTCTTCGGATTTGTCTTTGGCTATCTTAAGATAGGTTGTCATTCTTGAATCTTTAGTGGCAAAGTCTCCATTCAGTTGATTCACGACTAGGAGCAAGTCGCTCTTAACATGAAGCTTTGTTGCCCCCAAGTCGTGGGCCATGTTCAATCCTGCGATCAAAGCTTCATATTCAGCCTCGTTGTTAGTAGCTTTAAAGTCACATCGTATGGAGTACACCATCTTTCCCCCTTGTGGCGACTTGAGGACGACGCCAAGTCCTGCCCCCCGGGCGTTGGCTGATCCGTCGACATATAGAGTCCATGTTGGGTCGTCGAGAGTTGCCACAATATCTATCGATGTCTCCAGTTCTGGACTGAAATCTGCGACGAAGTCAGCTAATGCCTGCGATTTGATCGCAACTCTTGGCTTATATTCAATGTCGTAACTACTAAGGTAGATACTCCATTTTGCCAGCCGACCTGTCAACTCTGGTTTTCTGCAACAATATTAATTTTATTTCATTATATATACATTGTGAGTATATCATAAAGTGATATACAAAAAGTATGAATTCATATATTCCACGTACCTTTTGCTATATCTACATCAACGGGGGATGCATCATTGTTTGCAATTTTTTCATCACCAATCCTCATAGCACACTGTAAAATTGCATCCATTGCATCGGGTTGGAATGAAATAAATCAATGTAACGAATTTCAAGATTGAACAAAACTTAACTTGTTATCCTTGATTTTTTTATTGGATCAAAGACATCACTCATTCTTTATTTGCGGAACTAATAATTTAGCAAACAAAGACAATTGACAACTGAAACAAAAGTATTATTACACAACAAAATAGCAAAATTTAAAACTTTATAAATATAAAAGATACATATATGTTTTCAATGTCATCACCAAAATACACAAAAAAAAAGAACATAATAACAATAATTGACTCATAAATGCTCCAATGTCATCATAAAATTACAAGAAACCATGTTAACACTAATAAGCTTGATCAATTACATATTTTTATCCCATCAAAATTCTAATGTTGTCTGCTTCCGACATCTGTGGTTCGAACTTGATATTTGTTAAGTCCGTAGAACTTAAAACATTTGCTGAAAATAATAAATATACATTTTCAATAATATAATAATATGTATATGTAATAATAAAATAGAATGTTGATTCTTGAAATAACTTATAACGTACTTGTAGGCAAATGGATAAGTTTCACGTTGGATGCATATATTATGGATTGATTTGCAATTGCACGAGCTATCCTCATTGGAAACATTGGTCGAATATCATACAATCGCATTTGTATTATGCTTCCCCTATTCATAATACGAATGTTAATGATTATATCATTTTGTTAATAATTATAATAATAATGCACACACTTACGTTATGTCTTGCAGAAACAGTTCACAATAACCAAGTTGAAACCCGTTTTCATTTCTGAAATACGTTCTTCGTCCTCCCATGATTATTTTTCCAACAACATCTAAAACAAGGATATTTATATTTTTAAAATTAGATTTATATTGTCAAATTTATATTTAATAGTATATAAAAAATATAAATGTAATGAATAACTTAAATGTACCGATCATCATTTTTTTCGTGGTTCGATCTTCAACAAAGGTTCTTATCGAAGGCACCAATGGATAGAAACCAAATCCATTTTCGACATCAATTGTTAATGGTTGTAACTTTGTGTCTTTACTTATTAGGATTATCATTTCATTGTAGACCAACTATAGCCTTCATACCTTGGGAGATCGTCATAAGTACTTTCAACTTGAAAATGATCCCAAAAAAAAACCTCCGACCAAATTCCTTTGTTTGTATAATTGCATCAAATTGCCTCGAACAATTGCTACCATTTTTTCTCTCTAACATAGAATGAAATATTTGTTAAATAGATTTAAAAATGATAAGTTTTACCATGCATTTAAAGTATGCATATTTTTAACTTACATTTTGATCAAGTAAAATAATATATAGGCATTCTTTTTTGACATCTTCCAAAACAAGCTCCACACGGACAGTTCTCAAGTTCCACCACCTCAAAAATTCGTAGCGTAGAGATGAAAACACTTCAACATTATACGGAGAATCCATTTACTACAAGTTTATAAACATTAATAATATTGTTAACACCATAAAAACTACATCAATTTACATGAAAATATAAAAAACAAAATATACTTTTCCTATAAACTATAAATATATAATTAACTAATTGTACTTATAAAACATAAAATTACATTAATTTATATAAAAATATAAAAAACAAATAAATGAATAAGTATTAACTATCTATATCCCTATTTAGCAGAAAAAAAGACATGCCTACCCTTTGTTATTTTACACGCCTCTCTTCCTTCCAGGTTCAAACCCTAACTTCAAACACGCCTCCTAACCTCCTTCCTCCTTTCGATTTCGTTGTGAAGTTCCTTAGATTCAAAACAAGTTCGATCTCATAGGAAGTTCGATTTCCAGATTTCGTTCGATTTCCAGGAAGTTTAAACAGGTTTCGTTTTTTGAAGTTCTCGTGTTCAAATGAACTAATTGTGTTGGTTTTTTGATATAGGGTTGTCGTTCTCGTGTTTAAGTGAACTAATTGTGTTGGTTTAATGAAAAGGTAAAATAATGATCATAGATTAATTATATGATGGTCATCTTTATCTATTGACTTTTGTTCATTCTTTTCAATGGATGGTCAATTGTGAAAGACTGCACCACGCTCTCCATGCCACATGTCATGTCTCACTTTTCAAATTCTTGACATGTTGAGTAAGGAAATCGTCATGTATTACTCTGACAAAAGTTGCAATTATTCACTTGACTTTTTCTCAATTTTGTCTTGTTAAAGGAATTTTGGGTATTTGGTTATTAGTTAAGGGGTTGTTTGTTTTTATAAAAAAATCTCTTAATGGCTCTTAAGTCTGAATCGTTCAGACCTTTTTACACATAACCTCTTATTAATCATAAGTAAATTAAGATTTCAAACTTTAGACCTCTTAAAAAACAAACGGCACCTAAGTGTTAAGTTGTTGCAGTTTTCTAGAACAATAACAATAATACCAATATTTTTTTATTAAATAGCATATATGATACAGATAGAGATATTTAGATGATATTGCAAGGAAGGTAGCTATACTAAAAAAAGTATTTGAAGTTGTTTGAAGAGGGCAATACTTGCATGTTGAAGTGCTCATTTATGAATCTAAAATCGCATTTTCATCGAATTTAGCTTTTCCGTTTGGATGAGTGGGAAGGGTGCCTTAACCAATGTTTTAAAAACCGGTTTTTTGGTTGACCCGGTGTGGTGACCGGGTCACGGTTCAACCACCGGGTCAACCCGGTTTCAAGAATTTCTATGTAATTTCCATTTTCCTGCATTCATAAGTTAAAACATTAAAAAATACACATAACAACAAGTTTTACATCAATCAAAAACATTAAAAAAAAAACACATAACAACAAGTTTTACATCAATCCAAAAACATTAAATAAACACACATAAACATAAGTTTTTCATCAATTCAAATACATCAAAACGAACCATAACGATCAAACCAAATCATGGATCTTGAGACATTAGAGTGTTGGTTTTTAACGTTAATACGTATTGCCTATTGGACTATTGGTTTTTTAACTTTTGTTACCGGGTCAACCGGTTCATTATGACCGGTTCAACCGGGTCATAAAATGGCATCAACCAGGTCGCAATTGACCCGATCCCTTCACCGGTTCCCGGTTCAACCGGTCGGGTCGACCCAGTTTTTAAAACATTGGCCTTAACTGGTCTCTCACATTGACAGGTTAATAAAATGCTTTTAATTAGTTTTAACAAACATAAATGTAAACTGTTAAAAAGAATTAAATTATTTAATAATCAATTGTATAAATATGTTTTATTTTATTATTAAATGAAATAAAGAATTGTATAAAATAAAGGGGCAATAGCACAACTAGCACATTTTTTTAAAAAAATTGACAAAATAGCATCTTTTCAGAGAAATTGCCAAAATAGCACCCTATTACGCCGGATCCCGGCGTAAACTGTTCATGGGCCCCACATCTGACAAACCAATAGAAAAATGACACGTGTCATGCATGTCCCCCCTTTTTCAGACAACCCCTCTTAGTGGGCCCGGCGTAACCCCCCCCCCCCCACCCGGCGTAAAACCCCCTCCCCCGCCCTTGACTTGACATAAGATTCCAATCATGTTTTGCTGACATCAGCCCTAAAGGGTTTTTTTTTATGTTTTGTATTATTTAAAAAAAATTGTAGTGTATTTTTTTTATTTTTATGTCTTGTATTAATTATAAAAAAAACTGAAGTGTATTTTTTTTATGTTTTGTATTAAATAAAACCCGTTTTTTTATTTTTTGAATTTTGTAAAAAAAATTTACCTTCCCAAGATATAATATTCCAAAATATATACTGAGTTGACATATTATTCTATCTTCCCCTTTCCCAAAAAAAAAATTACCTTCCCAAGATATAATATTCCAAGATATATACTGAGTTGACAATAATCAGATATATTTTGACCAACTTTAGACCCGATTTTTTTTACTCAATACCCGGTTTTTGCTATTTTATCTTCATTGTGACATAGATACCAATTTATTTAAAAAAATCTTCCTAATTTTTAAACATTGAAAATAAATATCAGATAAATTTTGACCAAAAAATATTCCTCCCTTCTCAAAAAAAAATTACCTTCCCAAGATATATACTGATTTGACAACACAATGACAATAATCATATATATTTTGACCAACTTTAGACCCGATTTTTTTTTACTCAATACCCGGTTTTTGCTATTTTATCTTCATTGTGACATAGATACCAATTTATTTAAAAAAAATCTTCCTAATTTTTAAACACTGAAAATAAATATCAGATAAATTTTGACCAAAAAATAATCCTCCCTTCCCAAAAAAAATTACCTTCCCAAGATATATACAGATTTGACAACACAATGACAATAATCATATATATTTTGACCAACTTTAGACCCGATTTTTTTTTACTCAATACCCGTTTTTTGCTATTTTATCTTCATTGTGACATAGATACCAATTTATTTCAAAAAATGTTCCTAATTTTTAAACACTGAAAATAAATATCAGATAAATTTTGACCAAAAAATATTCCTCTCTTCCCAAAAAAAAAATTACCTTCCCAAGATATATACTGATTTGACAACACAATGACAATAATCATATATATTTTGACCAATTTTAAACCCGATTTTTGCTATTTTATCTTTATTGTGACATAGATACCAATTTATTTCAAAAAATCTTCCTAATTTTTAAACACTAAAAATAAATATCAGATAAATTTTGACCAAAAAATATTCCTCCCTTCAGATAAATATCAGATAAATTTTAGCATCATAAATGTCTTACAACAAATGCAACAAAAAAAGCAAACCAAATACATTTTTACAAGCCTAGATCATAAGTTGGTTGAACATAGTCTTGTGTATCGTCCTGTTGTGATGGATGATATTAGGTGGTACGAGGCTCGGCGTAAATAATGGCGTAAAACCACCCCACCCCCACCCCCACCCGGCGTAAAACCACCCTCCCCCCCCCACCCCCCCTTGACTTGACATAAGATTCCAATCATTATCCGTACTTGATATGATTTGTTGATATCAGCCCTAAAGGGGTTTTTTTATGTTTTGTATTATTTTTTATGTTTTTTATTATTTAAAAAAATGTATTTTTTTTATGTAATGTATTTTTTTATTTTTATGTCTTGTATTAATTATAAAAAAAATACACTTCAGTTTTTTTATAATTAATACAAGACATAAAAATAAAAAAAATACACTACAATTTTTTTTAAATAATACAAAACATAAAAAAAAACCTTTAGGGCTGATGTCAGCAAAACATAATTGGAATCTTATGTCAAGTCAAGGGGGAGGGGGGTTTTATGCCGGGTGGGGGTGGGGGTGGGGGGGGGTTTACGCCGGGCCCACTACGAGGGGTTGTCTGAAAAAGGGGGGACATGCATGACACGTGTCATTTTTCTATTGGTTTGTCAGATGTGGGGCCCATGAACAGTTTACGCCGGGATCCGGCGTAATGGATCTGGCGTAATAGGGTGTTATTTTGGCAATTTCTCTGAAAAGATGCTATTTTGTCAATTTTTTTAAAAAAATGTGCTAGTTGTGCCATTGCCCCTAAAATAAAAACAAACATACCAGACGTAAGCCTTGAAAATGTCTAAAGCTCACTATTATCCTTATCTCTAACCTATAACATTGAAATTCATTCTAACCCTATACCTAAATAACTCTCCTCTGTCACTCTCTACTCGTGAGTCCTGAAAATCTCTTTTAATATTCAAATCCATATACCTAAATAACTCTCCTCTCTCACTCTCTTGATTCACGAAGCACCCCTCACTCTCTCAATCGGTTATGTAGACTGCAAGAAGAAAAAAGAAGAAAACATAGGGAGATGGACAAAGAATGGAGTTCAAAGCTCTATTCTTGGAGTTCTTTTTCTTGGTCACGTCTCTCTTCTCAAACTCTTTCTCTAGGTAGAAACTATATCTGTTTGTAAAATTTGGTGTGGGTTTGATTTTTTTTTTCTTTTGCTTAATATGGATTTGATGGGGTTTTTTTTTTTTTTGCTTGATGTGGATTTGATTTTTTTTTTTTTTTGCTTGATGTGGGTTTGATGTGTTGTTTGTAAAACTTGGTGTAGAGAACATCTTACAAATGTTTCTTGATAGAGATGATGGGTCGTTCCTATGGTATGTTTGAGAGATAAAGATGATGGGTTGTAAGGATTTTACCCCCTCTGTTGATACCAAAGTCTGATTTTGACTTTATATGGTCAAATATTTTGAATTTGTGGCCGATGATTTTCTCTAGAAATCAACAATCCTTACAAAATTACACAAATTAGTTGTTTCTTTGTTGTTCTCTGTTGATTTTGTTACTATTATTAAAGTAAATTACATATTTCGTTCCTGTGGTTTGTTAAAATTTTGAGTTTTCATAAAAAAAAAACTTATGAGCATCTCCAACAGAGCTATCTCTAACAGATTCTAAGAGGCTGTTAACATAGCGTAAATCCTTACATTTAACAATCTCCGGCGTAAATCCTTGCATTTTACAAGTGACGTTTTAAAGTGGTAGGTTATGAAAGAATCAATGTTTTGTTTTTTGATTATGGGTAACGATTTGGCCAGTCTTGTGATTTACTTTTTGTACAACATTTTTTCTTTTTCCATGTCCTGCTAATTAACATTTTATTTTCCTTCTTAAACAGTTAGACAATAACATGTTGCGTATTGTCCGATATATTTAAGCGGTAAACTTCTTTTCAATCCAAAATTCTCCCCATATCCAATAAACTCATGTTGAGTGAATTTAATATTTACCCCATATCCAATAAACTCATGTTGAGTGAATTTAATATTTAGACTCATTGGTACAACTTCATTTGGTTCATGCTCAAAAGCATATGTTGTTGACTAATAGAGGTTCTTGTAATTATCTAATTATGCATTTGTAATATGTATGAGATCGGTGTTCTTTTAGAATCTCATCTCCAACGACAAATAGTATTTAGAGTATTATGCATTTGTCTCTGTTGTTACATTCAACTATTATTGGAGATGGGTTTTCCTATTTTTGTTGAATCCTTGCTTGCTTTTTAGTTCTTTGTAACTCCCATTATGAATCCATTTTACCGTTTGGTTTTGTATGTTCACTTGCAGTATGGGATTCTTATATTCTTCTCTGTAATCTGTAGGCAAGTCAAGGGGTTGTTGGTGGTTGAGGAAAGTCGGTGTTTAAAAGTTCGGTGAGGAGGAAAAGGGTTGAGGAACTATCGATTTCTCATCTCATTGCCATAGGTAAACAAACAAAAATAGAGAACTCTGCCATTTTTTTTTATAATCCAAGTTTGAATCCAAGTTTGTACGATTTAATTATTGTTTGATTCTAACCGGTCTCAGGTTATTCGGTTTGTAACTGTTTAACCCAAAACTTCTACATTAAACAAAACCTAACATGTCATACAGCATGTTGTACAAATTGAAATACTTTTTTAACTCCTGCATTTCTTAAGCATCTCATAAAGCATAACGTACAACAAGAATTTTAAACCATTCTACCATACTTCAAACCCAAGCTTTCTTTTTACCTAAGCCATATTCTTTTAGCATACCATGCTTTCTCTTTTTGAACTACTTATCTCAGGATGTGGTGAAGGGGTGAAGGGGATGTCGTACCTTAAAGAGCAAAAAATGGAGATGAAGCAAAGTGGAGCTGAGTTAAAGACCTTCAATGCTGAGGTTTTCTTTCGTACCTACAAGATATGTTATTAAAGCAACCATTTGATATGTTGTAAGAAAATAAGCAAATATTTGTTGATAAACCAGGGGGTTTGGGGGTTTTTACCTTACTGCACAAAGCAAAATGAAGCCAGCTGTTGGGAACAAAATGGTGAGTGTTTGGGATCTTTTTATGTACTACAATTGTAAACCAGGGATCTTTTTATATACTACATCAGAAGCCAAAGACTCTTGCCTATAATGTTAAAGACTCTTGGGTAAAAGCATAAGGTAAAAGCATTCACAAAACAAGAAGGTTTTTGTACATTGACTCTTTTATTCAAGAAAGATAGTTTGAAAGTATTCTTAGTTTAGTGTATAATGTGTAGTTTCGTTTGTGTGTTGGCTTACTGCAGGTGAGAGCTCAATTTAGCAAGTAAAAAGAGTGTTGGAGAAAAAGGAAGAAAGAGTGGGTTGAACATACCAAGTAAGAGGAAGAAAGCTGGAAATAGTGTTGGAGAAAAAGGTAGAACTAAGAAAGTAAGTCTCACAGTTTCAGTTTTGGTGGTTTAGGAGGTGGTACATCAACAAGGTGTACATTACGTTTTCTAGTTTGTAATTCATAGATTTTTTAATTCTATGCATAAAATGGTTGTATCTCATGCTTGATGTATTGTAATTAAGAGTTTAGGTGTATATGCATTATAAGGTAGTAATAGATAATGCAACTAATATCTAACAAATGAAAGTAAGTTATATCAAGGGTGATGATAGAAATCATATTTTGCCAAAAGTTTTCTACAATCGACAACAACAAACTCTCCCCATGATTCAAGTGAATGAAGTAAGGTTTGAGAAAATGTGGTAGATTTGTTTTCCAAATCATTGCCTAAGGTTGCATTTGAGAAACATATGAAAAGCATTGAAATGCAAAAACTTTCTAATATCTTTGATTGATGTATGAATCAAGGGAGTAATAGATAACAGAAGGTGTCTAATAAACATGTACTATTGGTGGGTTGTGCTCTTTCCTTCACCTAAGGCTTTATTTTTTCCACTGAGTTTTGTTCCTTGGTGTAATGTTTTAGTGATGCAATAGTTTATACATCATGTTGTTATTTAACTCTTGATTGATGTACGAATCAAGAAGGATAGCAAACTAAAGAAACTGTTTACTGGTGCCTTGTACTCTTTTCTTCATCTAAAGTTTTTATTTTTCCCATTGAGATTTGTTTCTTTGGCGTAAGGTTTTACACCTTATAGGTGGAATTGCCACAACATGGGCGTTCTTTTTAGCAAGAACTATTGCAGTAGGAAGGCTAGGAGGATTTGAAAGGCATTATGGCATTAAGATTTCCAAGGTTTAGCCAAGGATTAGCTTAGGACCCCACTTCGGATCGACATGATAGTACCACTACATTGCATTGCCAGAATCCATGTTATATATTTAAAAGAGGTTGACCTCCTTGCTTCTCTACTCTTAACAAGTACGTTTCCTGCTTACTCCAAGTCCTAAACTTGGATAAATATGGCCCCTTCCCTGTTTCCGCTTCCTTTTGCCACATTTTGCTCAAAGGGTTGAAGGGAGACAGTGCATCAAGTTGTTCGCAAGGGCCAACTTGATCCTCTTCCTAGGGATCCCCGATAAGGGAACCCTAGGAGAGTCGTCGGGAACCAACAAAAAACAGGGGAACTCAACCGTATTCTGAAAGGAGATGAAACTATGTTAAAAAGACAATTATCTCATTTGCAAGCCTATCTGACGCGGGATCAAGTATATGACATGGTTACCTCGATATTGTAATCATCGTTGATCAGCACGAAGAATAAATGAAATTCCAAATGTCCTTGACGCCAAAAAAAAAGATCAACATTACTGTAATTGTCATGACCACCCAAACTCTAAATGTTTTTATCCGTATCATTTAATGAGGCAAGAATTATGCACCATCGCCCCTTTGACTCGACACAAGGGGGAGTGTTGAAGGATTATGTGCGAATTGATTGGAAGAATAGTTTCCAAGTATTAGATTTACCATAATGAATGTTTCATTTTCATTGTAAACTCATCCCTATGTAAATGACTTATGATTAGTAAGAATTTACAGCTTTTAAGTTCTCTCTATATGCATTGTTCTATTACAAGAATAACAATTCCTTACAATTTTCCTTTGTAGGGTTGTTAATTTTTTTCTAATAAGTTCTTGTCTTTCCAAAAAAATAATAATATACAACATAAATTAAACTTTGGAATGTGACAACTAAGGGAGTGTTTGGTTTAATGGAATGATTTTGAGGGATTTGGATTTCGTAGAAGAATTTTGAATTGGATGAATTTGCATTTGGAAGGATTTGGTATGTTTGCTTTGTAGGATTTGGAATGAAATTGCATTTCATTCTTTATGAATAATTTGTAATAACAAATTATAAATAATTATAAAAATAATTAAATTATTTATTTATTAAGAGTAAACTACAATTTTGGTTCATGTGGTTTACACGTTCCTCCGAAAATGGTCCCTAGGCTTCAATAACTACAGTGAGCATCCCTACTGTTTGCATTTTGCTTTGAAAATCATCTCTGGTCACTAACTTCGTTAAAATTGTCCATTAAATTAGGGGTATTTTCATCTTTTTACTATTATGGGGACAAGTCACACAATTTTGTATAAACTAGGGACCAAATTGTTATTTACTTAAATTTATATTGATATTATTTATTTATTTCTTTATATATATATATATGTAACTGTATATAAACAGTCGTGACCAGACCATCGCTAACGTCGGCTACGAAGACCATCGTATCACCCAACGCCCGACGACCGACCACTGCAACATCTACCACCGGCGACCGACCAATGCAACCCCATCGTGATCGAACGGACACACACTGCACATACTCCATCTCCAATGGTCTTCTCCGGTTGTCTTCTCCGAAAACACCCTCCATCACCGAACCAACATCAAGATCGATCGGTGGTCTTCTCCATCCTGCACCTTCCACTCCGGTGGTCTTCTCTATAGATTCACACACACACATACACACGGAGGCCACAAAACATCACTATCGATATCTTTCTTTAGATGCACCTTCGTGCTCATTCTTTCCGAAACAAAGTGAATCTTTGATGGTTTGTTCTGGTTTTAATGGGTTATACATGTTTCCCCTTTGCACCACGACTCACTCTGTTTTGGAAACATGTACAAACCATTAAAACCAGAACAAACCATCATAGTTCCACTCTGTTTCAGAAAGAATGATCACAATGGTGCATCTAAATAAAGAGAACGATAGTGATGTTTTGTGGCCTCTGTGTATATAATGTGTGTATATGTGTGTTTGTGTGTGGTGTGAATCTATAAAGTGTTGGTTCTATATGCTCAAGAATGATTATAAAATAATATTACCGGTAACATATGATCCTATAGGGTCACACCAAAACAAGTAGACACCTAATTAATATTTATAGAATTCGATTCTTGATAAATATTAATAATTCTTGAAAATTATTATTGAATGTGATTCATAATAATTGATGCAAATAAAAGATTCTAGTTTATTTATAATATGATGGGCTCATATGTACCTAGAATTAAAAGAATGACTTATAGTGATAAAGTTTGAATTGTTAAAGTTATGATTTTAACTATTCAAACTAAGGGGACCAAGAGAGAAAGTCTTGCATTGTCAAGCTTTAAACTAGATGGTCTTAAATGAAAATTTGAAAACCATCAAACTTGAAACCATCAAAATTGAAACCATCAATTTTGAAACCATGGAAATATGATAATAAAAGTGGCTCTTGCAAGATCTTTTTGTGGTAGCTTTTTATGACAAGAAAAAGTGTCATCTCTCTCCTCTCTCTCTAAAAAACTCACGGCCACCACCACCTTTGGTGTGGTTATTCTTTTTCTTTTTCTTCTACAAAATCTATAGATTAGATTCTTGGTGGAAGAACCTCTTTTGCATCATCAAGAAGGAACTAGCATTCTATAAGGTGTTGGAGCTTGTTGGTGGATACCGATAGAGGAACTCTACCTTGGGTTCTACCATCTTCATCAACGATCAACCTCCCGTGAGGATTCAAAGTCTCCAAAGGTTATATCTCCAAACATTCCTTTGTTTTAAATTATATCTTTTCATTGCATATAACAAGATCATTGGTGGGAATAAAATTGTTTTATGTTTTTGTTCAAATATTTTATTTGCTTCCGTTGCATGTAAGATATTCTTAGTCTTTCATGAGTTTTTGAAACCTTTTTGAACATTAAATCCCAACAAGTGGTATCAGAGCCGATGTTATATGCATGATTAGATTTTTGGTTGAAACTTGGTTTTTGGAAGCCATGGATAAAAAAAAAATCATCTTGTATGAAAAGGGTTTCATGCATGGCAACTTTTATGCTAGTCTTTATATTTTATGTAACAAAATTTTAACATGCATTTTTGTTACATAAAAGTTGCCTTAGAAAACAAAGTGTTGTTTTATTTTATGAAATATGTGCATAAACAAGCCATGGACCTTTCGTGTTTTTTATGTGAGTTAAAAATTCGATATGGTTGTAATTTTTTTTTTATTATTCATGTTGGTTTGTAATAGTAAATAGGATTTATTATCTTATGTTATGTTCATTTTGTAAATATTATATTAGTTGTTAGAACTAGTTTCTTTATTTATAAATTGTAAATAAATGGAGACCAACATGGAACTTGAAGATGGAGCTTGGTGACTTGTTTGCATGGAGATGTCAAAGCAAGTGGGAGCATGAAAATCTTTAAAAAAAAAAAAAAATTGTCCTTAGGAATGGACTTGGCATTTCTTGTTTTGGCTCACAAGAAATGTCATTAGAAATGGCTTTGTTTTATGCACATTATTTTGCATGTTGTGATTGTTTATGTTCTTTTTATTTGCTTCAAAATATAAGATATTTTATATGCTAGTAAAGAACATAAAATTGGTTCAAACGCGCTTTAAAATTGTTTGAAAATTGGAGCGACATGTTAAGATATGTTTTAAAAGTGAGAAGAGGACCAAATTTTTAAATGGAGATTTTAAATCCATAACATGCAAATTGATTGAAATGTGTTTTAAATAAAATAGTTTATTGAAAAACACTCTAATTTTAAAATCAGATTTTAAATGTTAAATTTATTTTGAAGAAATAAGTTTTTCAAAATTTAGAGTACCTTGATTATTGGATGCATGCAATAATATGGCACTAAGAGTTTGGAAATCAAGATTTGACGAATTTTGTCATAAGATGCTAAAATGGTTTTATAAATTTTTGTTCTAAAAATTCCAAACGTCAAATTTTTGAAATTAGTAAAAAGAGTTAAAATAGAGATTTTAAGACTCATCCAAACTCATAGTCTAAATAAATGGTTATTAAAAGACTATATATGGTTCTTTTGTGATCAAACATGAACCTTAATATATGATATTAATAAATTGACGACAAATATTTAGTTGATAAAATAAGGATTTTTTTTTACTAAGGAACCATATGATGAGAAAAAATATAATACCATGTTAATTGGATGTATACAATAACACATGATACAAAATGTTTTTCAAAACTAGAATTGTAAAACATTGAAATCCCTTCAATAAATGCAAGTCTATGCCGTCCTTTTGAAAAACACTCGCACGTCATTTGTACGATCCTTGTGGGATAAAGGTCACCTAACTACTTGGATTGTCTTTTGATGGTCGAAGTGGTTTTCGCGATTTCTAGTGGGATAAAGGTCACCTAACCACTAGTTATGGGTCGATTCCACACGTTGTTCAAGTTGGATGACTTGATCGGGAATCTTTTGTGATAAAGGCCACCTAAGCATTAGAAACCCGAGGCATAGATGGGATCAAACATGCCTTTTAACAAACGATGTTAAGGATCCCATAAAACTAGGAATTACATTTGGATGTAATTGGTAAACGTTACCTACCTTCTTGAATTAAATATATGGGATAAAGGTCACCTAACCATTTATTTGTTTTGCAACGTTGGATCCTAGACTTTATATTTATAATTAAAGTTTTAAAAAATCGAAAATGCTAAATAGAACTTTGTTAAATTTTTGTAGATGGCCCAAAGTGCGAACCATCCTACCAATTACCTTCGATCCATCCTTGAAAAGGAAAAACTTAACCACACCAACTTCCTCAACTGGCACCGTAACCTTAGAATTGTTCTCAATCCAGAAAAGAAGTTGTATGTGTTGGATACCCCACTTCCCGATGAGCCTCCTGTCACTCCTAGAGCTCCTCACGTAGATTGGTCGAAACATATGGATGATTCGATCGAAGTGTCGAGTCTCATGCTGGCTTCCATGATCCCCGAACTCCAAGAAATTTTTGAGCATCACACGGCATATGATATGATCATTCAACTGAAGGAAATGTTCCAACAGCAAGCCCGGACAGAACGATTCGAAATCGTTCGAATGTTGCATGCATGTAAAATGGAGGAGGGAGGAAGTGTGAGCAATCATGTTCTCAAGATGAAAAGTCATTTGGATCATTTGGAGCGTCTTGGCTCTAAATATCCAACGGATTTGGCAACGGATATAATCTTGAACTCTCTACCAAAATCCTATGACCCCTTCATCATGAACTACAACATGAATGGTTGGGAGAAACCTATCTCAGAATTGCATCAGATGCTCAAAACTGCTGAGAAGGACCTCCCTAAGAAAACCCCTCATGTGCTCATGATTCGGGAGGGTAGAACCAAGAAGCCCAAAACCACTAACTCCAAGGCTAAGACAAAGGTTATCAAGGGCAAGGGCAAGGGCAAGGGCAAAAGGGTTGCCCAAACACCACAACCAAAGAAGAAGGAGAAAGTGGCCAAAGAAGACACATGTTTTGAATGTGGTGCAATTGGTCACTAGAAAAGGAACTGTCCTACTTATCTGGCAGAGTTGAAGAAAAGGAAGGCTGAGGCAGGGCCTTCAAATATCTATGTGATAGAAATAGATCTATTTACTTTTTCACCTAACACTTGGGTATTTGATACTGGGTGTGGAACTCACATATGTAATATGTTACAGGGGTTCAGAAAAAGTAAGCAACTAAAGACAGGCGAAATCGTACTCCACGTGGGAAATGGAGCAACAGTTGCAGCTCAAGCTTTAGGAGATTACGATTTACATTTACCAAATGGCCTGTACTTAACATTAAATAATGTGTGTTTTGTACCTAGTTTGACTAGAAATATTATTTCAGTTGCTCGTTTAAAACAATCTGGTTTTACCAATCGTTTTAATGACGATTTTATTCATGCTTACAAGAATGATATATTCTATTTCAAAGCTAGACCTCTTAATGGAATATATGAAGTAAATCTGGATAGTTCAATAAACAATAGTTCTATATACCAAGCAAACACCAAAAGACTCAAGAAAGGTTTGAATGATTCTTATCTATGGCATTGCCGTCTTGGCCATATAAACAAAAAACGCATATCCCAACTTCAAAAGAGTGGTATTTTGAAGGCAAATGAGGACGATTCATTTGATATATGTGAATCCTGTTTATATGGGAAGATGACTAAAGCTCCTTTCTCTGGTTCTAGTGAAAGAGCGAAAGATCTGTTAGGAATCATACATACTGATGTATGTGGTCCTTTCAGAACCATGTCTAGAGATGGTGCTAGATTCTTCATCACCTTCACTGACGACTTCAGTCGTTATGGATATGTTTATTTGATGAAACATAAACATGAAGCATTTGAAATGTTCAAATTATTTCAAAGTGAAGTTGAAAATCAACTCAACAAAACCATTAAAATCCTTCGCTCCGATAGAGGGGGTGAATATCTGAGTGATGAATTCCTGAGTCATCTAGAGAATCGTGGGATTGTCTCACAACTAACTCCACCTAGAACGCCACAACATAATGGTGTGTCTGAGAGGAGGAACCGAACCTTACTAGATATGGTTCGCTCTATGATGAGTAGAAGTACTCTCCCTTTATCATTTTGGAGTTACGCCTTAATTACGGCTGCCCATATTTTAAATATGGCTCCAACCAAAATTGTAGATAAAACTCCTTATGAGATCTGGCATGGAAAGGTTCCATCCTTATCCTATTTAAAGGTATGGGGATGTGAGGCTTATGTGAGATAAGAGGCTTCAAACAAATTAGATCCCAGATCTACTAAATGCATTTTTGTAGGATATCCTAAAGACTGTATTGGATATTACTTCTACAATCCCACTGAGAATAAAGTATTTATAGCTCGAAAGGCTGAATTCCTGGAAACCAAGTTTCTAATGGAAGATTCTAGTGGGAAGCAAGTAGTGCTTGAAGAAGAACCATTAGCTGATGCACCTGAGGTTGGTACTAGTGCTCAACATGAGGATGTTGACCCTGAACAAATGGTTGGTCAGGAGACAAATGTAACACAAAGTATTCGCAGATCTGGTAGAATTAGACAGGAACCAGAAAGATATGGTTTTTCCATCTCTTATGATGAATGTTGTTTCATGGTGGATTCTAATGAACCCGCCAACTACCATAATGTTGTGACAGGTTCTGAGTCTAGTAATTGGCTCGAAGCCATGAATACTGAGATGCAATCCATGTATGATAATCAAGTATGGGACTTGGTTGATCTTCCTCCCAATGGCAAAACTATACGAAGCAAATGGGTTTTCAAGAAGAAAACCGACATGGATGGAAATCTGCACACATACAAAGCAAGACTTGTGGCGAAAGGTTTCACTCAAATTCATGGTATTGACTATGATGAGACCTTCTCTCCTGTAGCTATGATCAAGTCTATTAGAATATTGTTTGCCATTGTTGCATACTATGACTATGAGATATGGCAAATGGATGTCAAAACGGCTTTTCTGAATAGACACTTAACTGAAAATGTCTATATGGTTCAGTCTGAAGGTTTTGTCGATCCAAAGTATCCTAATAAAGTGTGTAAACTCAAGAGATCTATTTATGGACTAAAACAAGCATCTCGAAGCTGGAACCTTCGTTTTAATGAGAAAATCAAAGAGTTTGGTTTCATAAGAAATAAAGATGAGCCATGTGTTTACAAGAAAACTAGTGGGAACATTGTAATGTTCCTAGTATTGTATGTGGATGACATACTACTCTTTGGAAATGATATTCCTTCTATGAAAGAGGTTAAGGCTTGGCTTGAGAAATGTTTCTCAATGAAAGATTTGGGTGAAGCAACTTATATTCTTGGTATAAAGATCTATAGATATAGATTAAGAAGGCTTATAGGTTTAAGTCAAAATGCATACATTGACAAAATCTTGAAAAGGTTCAAGATGCAGGACTCTAAGAGAGGATCATTGTCGATGCCATCTGGTACCATATTGAGCAAATCTTAATGTCCTAGCACACAGGCTGAGCGAGACAAAATGAGTGGCATTCCATATGCTTCTGCAATTGGATCCATCATGTATGCTATGATATGCACAAGACCGGATGTATCATATGCTTTGAGCATGACGAGTAGATACCAACAAGATCGGGGAGAAGGTCACTGGATTGTTGTGAAGAACATTCTAAAGTACTTACGAAGGACTACAGAAATGTTCCTTATCTATGGAGGTCAGGAAGAAAGTCGTAGTGTAAAGTGTTACACTGATGCTAGCTTTCAAACGGATAGGGATGATTGTAAGTCACGGTCAGGTTTTGTCTTTATTATGAATGGAGGCGCGGTCTCTTGGATGAGTTCCAAGCAGAGTGTGGTTGCACAATCCACTACAGAGTCAGAGTACATTGCTGCTTTAGAGGCTACAAAAGAAGCTTCCTGGATAAAGAAGTTCATTGAAGATCTAGGGGTGGTCCCAACCATTCAGGATTCCCTAGAAATCCTATGTGATAATGAGGGTGCCATAGCTATAGCTAATGATGCCATGTCACAGAAGAGGACCAGGCACATTCACCGAAAATTCAACTATATACGGGATGAAGTTGAAAGAGGTGAAATAAGTATTCACAAAGTTCATACAGATCAAAATTTAGCATACCCACTCACGAAGTCTCTTCCACCAGCTAAGCATGAGGATCACGCTAGAGCTATAGGACTTCGTTATTCTAGTGAATGGATTTGATCTGGTTTAGTATTTGGATTTTGGAATAGTGTTAAACAACAACTATTGAAATGAATTAATTTGTAAATGTTTTTTCATTAAATACTTGTTGAGTTCCATATTAGCATGTTTAATCCTTGAATAAATTAGTTATTCTAAACGTCCATAAGTCGGTCATAGTTGTGGGAACAACAATGAAGTAAGACTAATATGAATTGGATTGGTTCACTTTTAAGGGTAAAAGTGGCAAAGTGTTGCAACCAAGTTCATAGGTACTTGCTAGGAAACAAGTACTGGACATGACCCGCTTCAAGATCACTTCATGGATCGTTGTCATGAGTGACACTTGAATAAAGGTAATATCTTTGTATCCTTTGACCTGAGATGCATATTAGGGACTTGAGTGTAGGGAGTACTGTGCTTTGATATGGTTAACTGCTGATTTTGAAATAGTAGACAGCTATAAAGGCCATCATTGGGTATAGTATGAACTGCATAAGAGGCGTATGTAGTCAAAATGGGATTTGTTCCTCTAAATGGTTTAAGAGTGAGACATCTAAGGCGCCTTACCAAAATTTGAATGACATATAAGAATGATAGTGATCCATGTCTCATGTTCAACATGATGTTCGAACAAAGGGGTAACTGATACCACACCTTATACATCAATTGAAGCTTTGAGCTTGTGGGAATTGGATGTTGATGAATGGCACATACAGTCATACATTGCTGGGGGCAGTGAGATGTTGCTAGACGTCCACCACTGTCTATATTATTCTATAATACAATCTTGAGCATATAGAACCAACATAAAGAATATCACCGGAGTGGAAGATGATGGATGGAGAAGACCACCGATCGATCTCGATGTTGGTTCGGTGATGGAGGGTGTTGCCGGAGAAGACCACCGGAGATGGCGTATGTGCAGTGTGTGTCCGTCCGATCATGATGGGATTGCAGTGGTCGGTCGCCGGTGGTAGATGTTGCAGTGATCGGTCGCAGGGCGTTGGGTGATATGATGGTCTTCGTAGCTAGTGTTGGCGATGGTCTGGTCACGACTGTGTATATACAGTTACATATATATATATATAGAGAGAGAGAGGGGGGGAAGTTCAAATAAAACTCAATTTTCATTGTGCAAGTGAGTACGAATCTCAACCCCTCAATCTCTATTGATCTAACAACTCATATTAAAAATCATGCAATGTCGGTGAATGGAACCTGTATTATTATAGCTTGGGATGCTCGGATTATGGATGTTATGATTTTAGAGACCCATAATCAATATATACACTGTGAAGTTCGGCTTCATGGTGATGCTACCCCATTTTTTGTAACTACGGTTTATGGCGAAAAAAACAGTACGGATAGGAGGCTTTTATGGTCGGGGTTGCGGAAGTTTAAGGTTTTGATGGGCAACCACCCTTGGACGATTATGGGGGATTTTAATGCGATGCTCTTTCCACATGATGGTTTGGGGGGTTCTGTAACACCCTAAAAATAGGGATAACAAAAACTTTCCATAAATGGAGAAGTGGTGGAAAGTTTGCCATAGCAAGAGCCTCCCAAAAAAGGGAAATATACAAACAACCTGTTTAATCACAAATCTGTAATTTAACGGATAAATAAACAACAACCAACTAATCTAATTTCTACATCTAGCAAAGAGATTACAAAAGGGGTGTCATCTATAAACCCAAATCTTCCAAAACTAGTTCAAGTGCCAAAATCCCCAAACTCTTTCCCAAAGCATCTAAACTTGTCTAGGAGTCACGCCGCTAACACCTGAGATACACATCGACACCAAACAAGTGTTAGGCCAAAAAGCCTAGTGAGTTGAACAATAATAAGCATGCATGAACAGTCACAATTTCTTATCAACAGTTAACCAGTGTCCAAATATATGTGGAGTCATTAGGGGAGACCCAAAGCACCAATCAATTCCACTCCAAAGAGTCAATGCACCTTGATGTCCTTAACAAGGAACACCCCAAAGGCCTGGCACACCCGGAGATCAGACCGTAAAGGAAACTTTCCGAGTGGCGGAGGTCTAGGCACATACCATTCCGGTGGTGCCCCAAGACTACATCCTCCTAGTGAACTTGCCTTGATTCGTCCAACATAATGCATATAGGAGGTCCTTAGGTATATTTCAACCCAACATATTTCCAAACCGACTACGGGTACAATGTTACCATCCAATCCTCGTGAAGTCCAACAAAAGTCCCAAATGACAATTATATTCAGCATGCATATGACTATGTCACCAAAGTGATATTCAAACTAAAATCATCATAACACACATATATGCATACATTTAACATATCGAGGTACCCATTTTATATATCCATGGGAAAAGCCCCCAAATAATGGTACACATAACATAAAACATAGCATATCACCAATGTCCATATTTCTAACCATTTTCATCAAGAAATCCCAAATACTTAAACACATAGAGAATGAAATAACATATAGAAGATTATGATGTGTATCTAGTTTTAACAAAGGTTTAGTAAACTCACAATCAAGGTTTTGAACCAAAACCTAGAAAATATGGAACTCTAGAAGTTGGATAATGAAGATGGAGACTTGTAGGTGAAGCTTGAAGACTTGAGGAGAGTAAATGCAAGGTTCCAATATTCCAACCACCAAAGTAGGTTGTATTTATGAGAGGTAGGGTTTGGTAAGGAAAGGGGCTGATTTAGTGAGCTCTAAAATCGCCAATGGAGAGGGAATGTAAGAACCAAATGAGAGAAAATCGGCCAAAGAAAGGTTTAAGGGACTGCAGGTCGATCGCGACTTGTGCCATGACTTGGACCCGCGTCATAAGTCGCCCGCTATCCCGACCAATTCGAACACGGTGAATCACGCGGCTAGTGCCGCGACTATAACCCGCGCCTAAGTCGCGAGATTCCTCAAACCCGAAACACCCCAGTGGACTAGGCGGCTTGTGCCGCGACTTCCACTCGCGACTAAATTGCGAAACTCCCTGTTTACCAAACACAATTCTAAAACTCCCAATTCGATATCGAGCAATTAATCGCAGACTAAAATGGTAATTAAACACATATGTTTTACTTTGATAAACACATAAACGTAAGATTAACAAAACCTCAACTTACCTGAATTTACGGGTGTTACAATCCTCCCCACCTAATTAGGATTTCGTCCCCGAAATCTCACTCTAAGCGAATAAGTGAGGGTAACGCTTCTTCATATCATCTTCGGACTCCCAAGTAATGTTAGCACCCCGATGATGCTTCCATTGAACTTTAACCATGATTACGTCTTTATGTCTTAACTTCTTCACCTTCGATTCCAAAATCGACTCCGGTTCTTCCACACAACGATTCCTATTGTCCACCCGAATTTCCGACAAAGGGATTACGCTTTCTTCTTCGGTTAGACATTTCCGAAGGTAACACACGTGGAATGTAGGATGTATCCCATCCATTTCCGGTGGTAAATCCAACCGGTAGGCTTGCAAACCAATCTTTTCCAAAATACTGAATGGTCCGAGGAAACGAGGACTAAGTTTCCCACGCTTCCCGAAACACATGATCCCCTTCCACGGGGACACCTTCAACGTGACTCGGTCACCCACTTGAAACTCAACCGGTCTCCTCTTCTTGTCCGCATAGCTCTTTTGTCGGTCTTGCGCCGCCTTTAGCCTTTCTCGAATATCTTTCACCTTGTCCGCCGTCTCTTGCACTATTTCTGGCCCGGCGAATTGCTTTTCGCCCGCTTCTAACCAACAAACTGGAGTTCGGAACTTTCGCCCGTACAATGCCTCGAATGGTGCCATGCCAATGCTAGAATGGTAACTGTTGTTGTACGCGAACTCTACCAACGGTAGATGTGAATCCCAACTTCCCCCGAAGTCTATCACACACGACCTCAGCATATCTTCAAGCGTTTGAATCGTCCTTTCACTTTGACCATCCGTTTGAGGATGATATGCCGTGCTCAAATTTAATCTGGTACCCAATTCCTTTTGCAAGCTTGCCCAAAAGTTCGACGTGAAACGGCTATCTCGATCCGATATGATAGATTGTGGAACAACATGCCTCGACACAACCTCATCGATGTACAATTTAGCCTCTCCATCGGCAAGGACTCCCGCATCGCAAGAAAATACGCGCTCTTGGTCAAACGATCCACGATCACCCAAATTGTATCATGGCCTCGCAAGGTCTTTGGTAGCTTCGTCACGAAGTCCATAGTAATGTTGTCTCATTTCCACTCGGGAATGGACAATGGTTGTAAACTCCCATACGGCCTTTGATGTTCCGCCTTTACTTGAAGACACGTGACACATCTCTCTACATAGTTAGCCACATCTAACTTCATCACCGGCCACCAATAATTTAATTTTAAGTCTCTATACATCTTGGTACTACCGGGATGTATAGAATACTTCGACTTGTGCGCGTCTTCTTGAAGTAATTCCCGATTTCCGCCCAACTTCGGCACCCAAATTCGACCTTGGAAGAGTTTGAGTCCGCGACTATCTTCCGTCAAAAGTCCACTTTGCTTTACCATGATCTCGGATTTGAGATTTTGCTCCTTGAGCGCTTCCACTTGCCACGTCTTGATGCTTTCCACCAAACTTGATACCACCTCGATTCTTGTAAGGGACAATTTAACACAACTATCATAGCTCCTTCGACTCAAAGCGTCCGCCACCACATTGGCCTTACCAGGATGATAGAGTAAATCACAATCATAATCTTTCAAGAGCTCTAGCCATCTCCTTTGTTGCATGTTGAGTTCCTTTTGATCGAAGATGTACTTAAGACTCTTGTGGTCCGTGAAAAGAGTACACTTCGTCCCATACAAGTAGTGTCGCCATAACTTTAACGCGAAAACTACCACCGCCAACTCCAAATCATGAGTCGGATAGTTCTTCTCATGATCCTTTAATTGTCGCAACGCGTAGGCTATTACTTTCCCCCTTTGCATTAGGACACACCCAAGCCCCATCTTGGAAGCGTCACTAAACACAACAAAGTCTTCCGATCCTTCGGGTAGGGATAAGATCGGAGCTTCGCACAACTTCCTCTTGAGCGTCTGAAAGGCTTGCTCTTGTGCATCGGTCCAAAGGAACTTGACGTTCTTCCTTATAAGAGAAGTGAGCGGTGTAGCTATCTTGGAAAAGTCTTGGATGAAACGCCGGTAGTAACCCGCCAAACCTAAGAAGCTTCGAATCTCCGTCGGACTTGTTGGAGGCTCCCAACTCATCATTGCATCGATCTTTGCCGGATCCACCTTTACGCCATCCTTCGATACCACATGCCCCAAGAATTGCACCTCTTGAAGCCAGAATTCGCACTTCGAGAATTTCGCGAACAACTTTTCTCTCCTTAGAACTTCTAATACTTCCCGTAAGTGTTTTCCATGCTCGGACTCATCCTTTGAATATATTAAAATATCGTCGATGAAGACGATCACGGATTTATCCAAGAATGGGCGACACACACGGTTCATTAGATCCATGAATACGGCTGGAGCGTTGGTTAAGCCAAAAGGCATCCCCAAAAACTCATAATGACCGTATCTCGTCCGGAAAGCTGTCTTCGGAATGTCTTCGTTATTCACTCTCACTTGATGATAACCAGATCGAAGATCAATCTTCGAGAAACATCCCGCGCCTTGAAGTTGATCAAAAAGGTCATCGATACGAGGTAAGGGATACTTGTTCTTCACCGTGACTTTGTTTAACTCCCGATAATCTATGCACATCCGCATAGATCCATCCTTCTTCTTCACGAATAGTACCGGTGCTCCCCAAGGAGATGAACTTGGTCGAATGAAGCCCTTATCCAACAACTCTTGAATTTGCGTCATCATCTCTTTCATTTCTGTCGGTGCCAAACGATATGGAGCACGAGCTATCGAAGCCGCTCCCGGTGTGAGGTCAATCTGAAACTCCACTTGTCGCTCCGGTGGTAATCCGGGTAAGTCTTCCGGAAAGACGTCCGGGTAATCTTGTACCACCTCCACATCTTCTACGGACTTCTTTTCTTTCTTTGCGTCCACAATGTAGGCCAAGTACGAAGGGTAACCCTTCGCTAAGAACTTGCGAGCCTTGAGAGAGGAGATTATAGGGTTGCGACCCTTTCCTTTCTCTCCATAGATGATGACCACATTGTTTCCTTCCAAAGGCACTTGAATCATCTTCTTAGAGCAAAAGATGTCGGCCTTGTGCCTTACTAACCAATCCATGCTTATGACCACGTCAAAACCCCCTATGGCCATAGGTAGCAAATCTACCCCAAAAGGATTCCCATCGATCACTATAGTGCAATTACAAAAACAGTCTCGAATGATTACCTGGTCCCCATTAGCTATCTCTACTACTAGTGCATCGGGAAGGACACTAATAGGAATAGTGAATCGTTTACAGAAGGTATCTGACACAAAAGAACACGTAGCACCCGAATCAAACAAAACACGAGCTGGCAAGGAGTTTACTAGGAACGTACCCGAAACGACATTCGCGGTCTCCTTTGCCTCCTTGGTAGACATCCGGAAAGCTCGACTCCGTGCCCTTTGTGGTTGCTCGACTCTGGCCGTCGAACCCACAGAATTTCCCCCATTTCCTCCAACTAGCTTTGGGCAGAATCTTTTCATATGCCCCGGTTCTCCGTACTCAAAACATACCGATCCCTGGATGGAACATTCTCGAGTCGTATGGTTCTTCTTACCACACTTGGCGCACCTGGCTGGACCGGAGTAAGTTCTAGTAGCACATGGTCCCGAGTGCTTTGACCTGCACTTGGAACACCACCGTTCTTCACGACGTTAATCACCCGCTTTCCCACTTACAAAGAGTCTCGACTGACGAACGGGCCTGGATGGCCCTTCCCACTTCCGTTTCTCACCAACCAACCTCTTCTCTTCCCTTTCGGCATTAATGTCGTCCTCAACGAGCAAGGACTCTTCGATAACCTCTTGTAACGTCGAACACTTAGCATTTCTTACTGCCGATCGCATCCCGGCCGGTAACCCTTGATGATAGGCTTTAATCTTTGACCTTTCATCGGGGACTAGATGTCCCACCAAGTTTAGTTTCTCCAAAAAGAGTTTGGAGTAGCCAACCACAGACAGGTTCCCTTTCTTCAGATCTCGGAACTCCCGCTCCAACTTGTCCATTGAACGCTCGCTACAATACTTGTCCATAATCTTTTCTTTGAACACCGGCCAAGTTAACTTAGCCAGAACTTCAGGAGTGAGGACTGATCGAGTGAGATTCCACCAAATCAAAGCCTCTCCCCAGAGTAGTTGAGAAGCAAACTAGACCCGTTGAGAGGGATCACACTCACTTGACTCAAAGGCCATCTCTACCTCTTTGAGCCAGTACATGCAAGCAACCGGGTTATCTGAACCCGCAAACTCCTTAGGGTGGCACCCCAGAAACGTCCTGTAAGTGCACCCCTTAGTCTTCGTCCGAATCCCTTCAGCGGATGGTTCCTCAACCGTTACCACATTTGGTCCACCCGACCCCACAATAATGTTTTCAGCCATCGTCTCAGGTTGTCGGTGGCTAGCGTCTCGATCCTCTAGGAGTTTCATGAAAAACTCTTGCTGTTGGGTCATGGCCGAAGTCATGGCCAACTGTTGTTGAGCCAGGGCCACATTCATAGCCAACATCATGTTATCCCGAAGCCGGGTCTCCGTGGTAACTTCCTCCATGATGGCTTTACCTGTGTTGAGGTTCCGGCGCGGAATATGCTCAGGCCCTCCTCCCAAGATTCTGGGTATAAGAATGTCATCGGAGGTTGCCCCCACCGGGGGTCGTACTGTTGCAGATTCCACTTCTGGTTGCCCCTCTGGCATGTCCGGTAATCTACTTCGAGTGTTTACCATTGATCACTGCCACACCAGCACGAGAAGGAGATTGAGAAAAGACTAAACAAGTTTAACTCATTGTACGTACTAATACCTTCATCAATTATTATAATAATAGTAAACCAAGTATGCTCACGTAACAATGCATTCATAATAGCAGTAGCTAAGTGAAATTATGAACAAACCATACACAAGAATTCTTGTCACCATCATCACAACTTTCAATTAAAGTAATTTCGTAATCATAACGCTCTCCCCACCTATGATTTCTAACCCAAGTGGACAGTGAAGTCATAAAGTCTAAAGCTTAAGTCTAGATATGCTAAACAATACCTAGTTCACTTAAACTAAAGCTCTGATACCAACTTGTAACACCCTAAAAATAGGGATAACAAAAACTTTCCATAAATGGAGAAGTGGTGGAAAGTTTGCCATAGCAAGAGCCTCCCAAAAAGGGCAAATATACAAACAACCTGTTTAATCACAAATCTGTAATTTAACGGATAAATAAACAACAACCAACTAATCTAATTTCTACATCTAGAAAAGAGATTACAAAAGGGGTGTCATCTATAAACCCAAATCTTCCAAAACTAGTTCAAGTGCCAAAATCCCCAAACTCTTGCCCAAAGCATCTAAACTTGTCTAGGAGCCGCGCCGCTAACACCTGAGATACACATCAACACCAAACAAGTGTTAGGCCAAAAAGCCTAGTGAGTTGAACAATAATAAGCATGCATGAACAGTCACAATTTCTTATCAACAGTTAACCAGTGTCCAAATATATGTGGAGTCATTAGGGGAGACCCAAAGCACCAATCAATTCCACTCCAAAGAGTCAATGCACCTTGATGCCCTTAACAAGGAACACCCCAAAGGCCCGGCACACCCGGAGATCAGACCGTAAAGGAAACTTTCCGAGTGGCGGAGGTCTAGGCACATACCATTCCGGTGGTGCCCCAAGACTACATCCTCCTAGTGAACTTGCCTTGATTCATCCAACATAATGCATATAGGAGTTCCTTAGGTATATTTCAACCCAACATATTTCCAAACCGACTACGGGTACAATGTTACCATCCTATCCTCGTGAAGTCCAACAAAAGTCCCAAATGACAATTATATTCAACATGCATATGACTATGTCACCAAAGTGATATTCCAACTAAAATCATCATAACACACATATATGCATACATTTAACATATCGAGGTACCCATTTTACATATCCATGGGAAAAGCCCCCAAATAATGGTACACATAACATAAAACATAGCATATCACCAATGTCTATATTTCTAACCATTTTCATCAAGAAATCCCAAATACTTAAACACATAGAGAATGAAATAACATATAGAAGATTATGATGTGTATCTAGTTTTAACAAAGGTTTAGTAAACTCACAATCTAGGTTTTGAACCAAAACCTAGAAAATATGGAACTCTAGAAGTTGGATAATGAAGATGGAGACTTGTAGGTGAAGCTTGAAGACTTGAGGAGAGTAAATGCAAGGTTCCAATATTCCAACCACCAAAGTAGGTTGTATTTATGAGAGGTAGGGTTTGGTGAGGAAAGGGGCTGATTTAGTGATCTCTAAAATCGCCAATGGAGAGGGAATGTAAGAACCAAATGAGAGAAAATCGGCCAAAGAAGGGTTTAAGGGACTGCAGGTCGATCGCGACTTGTGTCGCGACTTGGACCCGCGTCATAAGTCGCCCGCTATCCCGACCAATTCGAACACAGTGAATCACGCGGCTAGTGCCGCGACTATAACCCGCGCCTAAGTCGCGAGATTCCTCAAACCCGAAACACCCCAGTGGACTACGCGGCTTGTGTCGTGACTTCCACTCGTGACTAAATCGCGAAACTCCCTGTTTACCAAACACAATTCTAAAACTCCCAATTCGATATCGAGCAATTAATCACATACGTTCAACTTTGATAAACACATAAACGTAAGATTAACAAAACCTCAACTTACGTGAATTTACGGGTGTTACAGGTTCGTCGCGTCGAAGTAGTGAAATGTGGTATTTTAATGCGTGTGTAGAGGATATTGATATTCTTGATATCCGCTACACAGGCATACAATACACTTGGTCTCAAAAACCGTTGGATGACAGTGGCATTCGTTGAAAGTTGGATCGTGTGATGGCCAACATCGAGTTCCTTGACCGCTTCCATGATGCCAATGTCCAGTTCTTGCCGAGGGGTGTTTCTGATCATTCTCCCTCCATTCTTTCTTTCACGGGAGCAGTGCGGAAAAAGGTTTGGGACTTTAAATTTGATAAGTTTCTGATTGATCAACCTCTTTTTTGGCAGACTACTCAAGAAGATTGGAACATTCACGTGCAAGGTTCCTTTATGTTTCAAGTTTTATCGAAGCTAAAAAATTTGAAAGGGCATTTTCGTAAGCTGCGAGCTTCTTATGGGAATTTATCGGACCGAGTTCGGGCTTGTAAAATCGAACTTGATAAGGTCCAATTAGCTAGCGATGCAGATCCGTTTAACCGACCTCTCCTAGAGGATCTCTCTTTTTGGCGTGTGGCCTACCATCAAGCTTGTCAGGATGAAGAAATCGTGGCTAGGCAACACGCCAAGGTGAAATGGCTTAATGAGGGGGATGCCAACAAGAAATTTCTCCATAATGTAATGAAGGAGAAACGACATTCCCAATATTTTCATTCGGTCTGTGACAGAGATGGTGTTTACCATTATGGCGAGGTCGTCCCAAATGTTCTTCTTATGCATTTCCAATCGTTCTTGGGTGTGCGAGATGACAATGTTGAGCTTCTTGGAGCGTAGTCAGAACGGAAGTCACCAGAGCGGTTCATAATTTCTTCTACACGGGGAGATTGGCCAAAGAATTAAATCACACTTTGTTGTGTTTAATTCCCAAAATAACAAATGCTTCGCATGTTACGGATTTTCGGCCTATCTCATGTTGCACGGTGTTGTATAAGGTGATAAGAAAAATCATTGTAGAGCGCATGAAGGGTTCCTTGGATGATTTGGTGAATCAGTCACAGTCGGCTTTCATTCTGGGTCGTCGAATTTCGGATAATATTCTAATGGCACATGAGTTGGTGTGTGGGTACTAAAGGGAGAATGGTCCGCCTAGGTGTGCTTTTAAGATTGACATCCAAAAAGCTTATGATACTATTGATTGGCGTTTTTTGATTAGCATGCTTGAAGAAATGGGCTTTCACATGGCTCTCGTTAAGTGGATTAAGGAAATGGTCTCTTCTGCTTCTTACTCGTCGGCGGTTAATGGTGAGACTCGGGGGTTTTTTAAAGGTGGGCGTGGATTACGTCAGGGAGATCCCTTATCTCCACATCTCTTTACTATTGTAATGGAAGGCTTTTACATTATTTTCAAGCAATGCATTGAAGAGGCCTCTGATTTTGGATACCACAAGGATTGTCTTGATCTTCAACTTACAGATCTTTGTTTTGCAGATGATCTCTTTGTTTTTACTCGGGGGGATGTGGAGTCTGTAAACGTCTTAAAGAAGGCTTTATCCCTTTTTAAGGCAAAATCCGGTTTATCACCTAGTCTTGAGAAGAGTGAGATCTTCTTCGGCAACGTGCCAGCAGTGATGAGAAATGCTATTAGGGAGTGTTTATCGTTTCGCAATGGCATTTTTCCTATTCGTTATCTAGAGGTGCCGTTGTCCCCGGTTAGATTGAAGGTTCGAGATTTTGATGTTCTGATTGATAAGGTGGTGGCTCGTATTAATAATTGGAAGACTAAATTCCTGTCGTTTGGAAGCCGATTGCAACTTATCAAATCTGTTCTTGGCTCCCTGCAAATCTATTGGATGTCCATTTTTAGTATTCCGACGATGGTGATTCATAAATTGGAATCATTGTTCCGTGATTTTTTATGGGCTTAGGGGGAAACGCGAAAGGGAAATGCAAGGTGGCATGGGATCAGGTGTGTAGGCCGAAAGATAGTGGAGGTTTGGGCATACAACGACTAGCTTCTTGACATGTGTGGGATATTCTCAACCGTAAGCAATCTCTATGGGTTCGTTGGGTTTACTTACATTGTCTTGGGGAGAATCACTTTTGGCTAGTTCGAAAGAGTGTCCATTGGTCGTGGGTCCTTGTAAGTTTTTGGATCTTCGACCGTATGTGCGCCAGTTCATCATGTGTCGAGTGGGGAATGGGGCTGATATTAATGCTTAGGAGGACCGATGGGCAAGTGACACTCCATTATCTTCTTTTATCTCTTATTGGTTCATTCATATGGAAGGGTTTACAATCCATACTACCGTCAAGGATATGGTGAATCGATTTATGGGTGTTTGGCCGATTAACTAGGTTGATCGTTATCCTGTGCTTAATTCAATCACGTTGTCGATGGTGAATGACCTTGAGCGTGATAAGATTTGTTGGCTGGATGTGCATAGCAACTTGGTTGACTTCTCGGTCAAGACTGCTTCGGTTTCGTTTGGAGGTTTGCATCCTATTTTTCCATGGCATACGAGTGTATGGTTTCCGGGTCACATTGCAAAACATGTGTTTTGCATATGGGTCGCTTGCCATAAGAGACTACCAACCCATGGCCGCATGTACACATGGGTGGCGGAGGATACTATTCTTCTTTGTCCTTTCTGTGAGCGTTGCATGGACTCGCATAATCACTTATTTTTTGAATGTGACTACTCCAAGGACATATGGCATATTTTATGCTAACATTGACGATTGGCCTGATAACTGGGATGTTATTATGATGATGTTGGTGGATGATAGCCGAAGACCAAAGCGCCTACGTCAGAAACTTTTCCTAGGAGCGGCGGTTTACCATATATGGCGGGAGCGAAATAATCGTTTATTCCGGAATGAAAAATGCACTCAGGATTTTATTGTTAAGGCCATCCGGAATGTGGTTCAGGTTCGGCTTGCATGGAAGAACAGGAACATGAGACACACGGATCATGATGCGACTTGATTGTTGGTGGTTGAGCTCGGCGTTGGGGGTTGGTTTTTTGGATCCCTATATCTTTTTTTCTATGCTTTTTGAGTCTGTTCAGTTGTGTTTATTTTGGCTTTTAGTTGCTTGGTACGGGGTTGTTTCCAAGTTTGTGTGTTTCTTTGTTTGGTTGTAGGATTTGGGCCGGATTCTTTGTCTTTTCGTTTTAATATATTTGCCGGGTTTTCCTTCAAAAAAAAACTCATATTAAATAGAGTTTTTGATTAAAATTAGATTAGGGGTAAAAATGGAAGATAGCTTAAACTCATGCCTATTATATTTGACTTTTTATTTTCTTTTTTAATTAAAAATTTTTACCCACTTAAAGTTTAAAATAAATTATCTTAAAAAATAATAATATTTTAATCAAACAAATTACATCAAAAAATCGAGAATTTCGTGCTTTTCGATATGACATCCATCTCGATATAGTTTTTTGTTGTTTTAACCGTTTTTTTACATGAAATGCTATATATGTATTATATTAATTATGAATATTTATGTACGTTCAAGTGTGTACAACACCTTGACACCGTAAGTTCGTAATCCAACATCAGCTTCTTCAACACTTTCTTCAACGTTGTAAGGCATCGCATTCTTCATCATCGTAAACCCAACACCCATTGAGACGAATCGAGAACCTATATATCGAGTTTCGGTTGTGATTCGTGGAACAAAAGAGAGCACTTTATGTCTCCACACCTTCACGGGTCATTCATGTATTATTCATCATGAATAATATATCATTCGTGATGAATAATACAGCGTTCAGGGTGAATAATACATGATTCATGAATTCGTGCATTATTCATCCTGAAAGTTGTATAATTCATCCTGAATAATGAATGAGCATTCACATTTGTTATTCATACTGAATGTGGGACACCCGGGGATGCACATACATATTCATAATGAATTAAACAAAATTTCAGTTGTGAATCGGGAAACAAAAGAGAGTGCGTCATGTGTCCACACCTTCACGATCATTCATATATTATTCATCATGAATAATGTATCATTCAGGATGAATAATACAACATTCAGGGTGAATAATACATGAATCATGATGAATATTAAATGAATTATGAATTTGTGTATTATTGTAAGACCTCAATTTAAAAACTTGTAATTATTCTTACCCGAATTGAACAGTAATTAAAAGTGACAACCAAAGATACTTAAGGGTTAAAACCATTATTTAACCAAACTCTTTATAATTATATATATATATATATGAGATGATATATATTATATATAAAATAATATTTAAAAAAAACAAACGACATCCATATTATAAGAAACATCGTCATCTTCATTCTCCATTTCAACGTTGCATCATCATTTTAATCTCTCTCTCTCTCTCTTAAATTACATGCAAATCATTGATGTAATCGAAGAAACAATTACATATTCGGAATCTACGCTTCGAATCCTTCTTAGAGGTATAAATTTCTTTATAAGTTATTTAAGTTGGTATGTTAGGATAGTTGAAGTTGGTTGGTAGATTATAATTAGATATTGTAAAGTTATAATCATTTACATGTTTAGAAATGCTTAGGTTTGTAAAAATTACAAACGAGTAAAGTTTAGAATCAAAACGGTAATATTTGTATCTAGATGTTTAATCGCATACCAAGTGTTTGGTTTAATGCTTAAGAGAATAAAGTTCGTGATTAAGCTTAGGATAATAACCATTAAGTTTTATGTTATGCGAGTAATAATAATTTATGGTTTAAATAGGCAATCGAACGGGTTAATCTTCGTCATGAGTCTCAGTTAATCGCGTGTTACGTCTCAATTTGGTTAAGGTATGGATTTCATTTCTTTTGAATCGTGGGCAACTATTTGTTGTAGTTGACCCTTCCTAAAGGTGGTTCACCGCCTTGTGATTGATCAACCGAATGTGATCAACAAATGTGAAATTATACACACATACACATTGATTTTGGTTTATTGAATCAATTGTTTGAACATTTTGATGTTTTTTTAAAATGTGTCTCGTACGAAATTGTGTTATGAAAAATATGAAGTATATTGACTATAATTTCTATGATCGCCATTTGGGTAAGTGGCATATGTTTAGTTTTCGTGGATTTTAGAATAACCCAATAAATGGGCACATTATTTGGGATGCCTTCTATGGCGGCTTTGTTGTCATGGCGTCCTGCAGATGACGATCCACCAGAGTTAAGCCTTAGTGGCTTACGTGAACCCACTCTGGGGGACTTGGCTGACTTTGTTGGCTCCAAGGCTGATGGATCGATCCTAGGACTTTTACCCACAGAATATGTGACCGTGGTTAAATTCACGGGGGATTCGTGTGTGTGTGTGCCCGCACGCCAACCCAGTAGTTCGTGTGACTGATCACCCCACGAACATAACAGGAATTGACGGACTTTATTTATATTACGTTTTGAAGTTAAAGTGTGAACCGTTCTTTAAATTATTGTCTTTGAAAATTACTGAACATTTCTTTTGCTATGAACTTGAGTTTCAAGAACATTCTTCGAAATGAATTTTTAAGTCTTTCACTTCGTTATCGATGTTTTCATTATTATTTATGAATTTATATTATAATCCATTCACTGAGCCATGTGCTCAGCCGTGCTTTTGTTTTCTGACACGGCAGGTTCGAAGTGACGTTTACGGGGATGGGACATGAGATCGAGCGTGAAATTTTGGAGTTCTGAGACTCACCTTATCATATAAACGTTATAAGTTTATAAACACTTTTTGAAGTGTAATATTTTGGATTGTAATATATGTTTAGAGTTTATTAATAGCTCTGAATTAGTGGTGTATTTATGTTAAGTCCCGTTCGTGACATCACCCGTTCCGGACCACGAGGACGGGGGATGTTACAAATATTAATCCTGAATGTTGTATTATTTATCCCGAATACTGTATTATTCATCATGAATAGTGAATGAACGTTCATCTTTGTTATTTATACTGAATGTGGACACTCGGGGACGTACATACATATTCATAATGAATATAACACATATATAACATTTTACGTAAAAAAAAGTTAAAATGAAAAAAAAACTATATCGAGATGGATGTCATATCGAAGAGCACTAAATTCTCATTTTTTTGATGTAATTTGTTTGATTAAAATATTAGTAATTTTTAAGATAATTTATTTTAAATTTTAAGGGGGTAAAAGTTTTTTAATTAAATAAAAAATAAAAAGTCAAATAAGTTAGACGTCGATTCAAATTTCCAGTTTTGTCTGTAATCACTTCTCATTTAATCTTATTATGTTTTAACCATTGATTAGTTTCCTAATTTTTGATCAATGACTAAGATTGGTCCTCATGACCCACGGGCAGAATGAAAAATGAGTTTTCATTTGAACTCACCCCTATATATATAATTTATATATATATATAAAGAAATAAATAAATAATATCAATATAAATTTAAGTAAATAACAATTTGGTCCCTAGTTTATACAAAATTGTGTGACTTATCCCCATAATAATAAAAAGACGACAATACCCCTAATTTAATGGACAATTGTAACAGAATTAGTGACCATGGGCGATTTTCAAAGCAAAATGCAAACAGTAGGGATGTTCACTATAGTTATTGAGGCCTAGAGATCGGTTTCGGAGGAACGTGTAAACCACAGGGACCACAATTGTAGTTTACTCTAAGAAAAAACAAAGAAATTTTGCAAAAAGGGAGAAAAAAATGGTTGGACGAAAATACCCCTGACTCTGACGGGCAATTTTAATAGAGCTAGTGATCGAGGATGATTTTTAAAGCTAAATGTAAACAGTAGGGACGACAACTGTAGTTATTGAAGCCTAAGGACCATTTTCAGATAAACATGTAAACGACATGGACCAAAATTGTAGTTTACTCTTTTATTAATTGATTATTAGAAAACAAATGTTTGTAACATATTTTATAATATTATTATATATAAATCTTACGTGAAGTTCAAACCATCCCTTGTGATTTTAAAATTTTATTTCCGATGAATTTTAAATACGAACAATCTAACAAACTAAACACGAAACAAAATAAATTTGAATTCCATATCCCCCGATTCCAATGAGACAAGGCAAGCTCCTGTAATAAAAATGAACCAAAAACTTTGTTCGTTCAGAGCATCTCCAACAACCTTGCTAAAATAGAAAAAAAAGACTTTTGCTTTGCTATTATTCTCCAACAACATTGCTATATGGTTTGCTAAAATAGAGAATCTTCAAAAAAAATCTCTAAATATAGAGAATTCTCTATAATCTCTAAACAGAAGAGAGAAAATATTATTTTAATGATTTCCCACCAAAATTAAGGAGAAGGACAATCCTTTTAGGAGAGATAAAATATTATTTTAATAATATAAGTAATGATTGATTTTCTAAAATAAAAATGGTAAATTGACTTAAATAACCATATTACACACCCAATTGCACCTCCTAGCCATTTCTCGACCCACTTTACCAAAATAGACTTAGGTCCTCAATGGCGGACCTGCAGGTCCGGCATCTGACCCTAAACGACAAACTAAAACGGCGGCTCTACCCAGGTCTGCAACGGGTTGGATCGGGTAGGTCCGCCATCTGTAACCATGGACACGTGTCACACTCTCAGGAAACCACGTAGGTCCGCCATCCGCTTGCAGGCTGCCGATTTTTCGGTTTTTAAATTATTTAACTACTGAGATACGGTTCCCCACCCCACCCCCAACTACCCTTTTTTTATATAAAACCAGATTATGGTCCCCTCCCCCATACCCTACATCGAATATTTTAAAGGAATACATTGATAAGGATAAGGCTCGTTTTTTGTCGGATCTTGCTACGTGCTTCCCCAAATCAACACGTGTGAACAATGGCACCAAAGGTAAGTCTTCTAAACTACTTTTTTTATACCATGGCACCACCTCCGCCACCACCACTGCACTAGCGGACCTAGAGGTAGAGTTGGCGGACTTGCGGACCTGTATTTTTTTTTCTTTTTTTTTTATTGGATCTAATGTATGTATATTTGTTACATTTGATCTAATGTATGTATATTAAACATTGTTCTATATTGTTCTAAATGTCTTACAATTTAGGTCCCTAAACTTTAATCACACTGCCACTTAATTTTAGACACATTAAATCCCTGAACTTACATTTATGACACTTTATTACCCTTAACTTTAAAATATGACTCTTTAGGTCCCTAAACTTTAAATTTGTACACTTTTGGTCCCTTAACTTTAATTTTAGACACTTTAGGTCCCTTAACTTTAATTTTAGACATTTTAGGTCCCTAAACGTTAAAAAATCCCACATTAGGATCGTTAACATTAGTTTATGACACTTTAGGTCCCTTACCTTTAATTTTTTACAATTTATGTCCCTAAACTTTAATTATTTATCCTTTTGGTCCCTAAACCTTAATTTATGACACTTTAAGTCCCTAAACTTTGATATATGACTCTTTAGATCCTTAAGATTTAATTGTTGACAATTTAGATCCCTAAACCTTAATTTTAGACTTTCATTTATGACACTTTATTACCCTTAACTTTAAAATATCACTCTTTAGGTTCCTAAACTTTAAATTTTTACACTTTAGATCCCTTAACTTTAATTTTAGACACTTTAGGTCCCAAAACATTAGTTTATAACAATTTATATGCCAAACTTTAATAAATTACACTTTAGGTTCCTTAACATTAATTTATTGACACTTTAGGTCCCTAAACTTTAAAAAATCCCACATTAGGATCCTTAACATTAATTTATGACCACTTTAGGTTCTTTAACTTTAAATGTTGACATTTTAGGTCTTTTAACTTTAATATTTGACAATTTAGGCACCCAGTTTGACTTTAAGGTCAAAGTTGACCGTTGTAGAACAAATTAAGAGTAAGTTGAGCCCACGAAGGCTGGAGATCTTCTGTCAGACGGTTTTTGGTCATTGGTTGCTGATGGAGGACTACTCCTATGACCCATTACTCATGCACATCGTCTTACGGATGGAGATCTTCCTCGAGAATGATGTGGAGCATAATATGTTCTTCGAGGTGGGAGGACATGTGCTGACATTTGGGCGCGAGAAGATTTGCCTCATGACAGCACTCCGTTTTGGAGAGCTTCCGTCATTGCCAGAGAGGTAGATGCAGAGGTGCTCCGTTTTCATTCGTCGGGTTTTTGGTGATGTGGAGAGGTTCATGATCCGCCATGTCGATAGGAGATTTTTATCACTGGGAGATGGAGATCAGCTTACGGACGATGATGTTGTCCGTGTTTGCTTGATCATGATGGTGGAGGTCTTCTTTTTTGGCCGACAGGGCCATTTACCCGTTTCTGCCACCGTGCTTACTGTAGCACAGGATTGTCGGTTTTTTAAACGATTTCCTTGGGGTTCTTATGTCTGGGAACCCACCTTTCGGCAGATGGTCGGTGCCATCCGGAGACGTACACCGGAGCAGCCGAAGTTGACACTTACAGGGTTTTTACATGCGTTCAAGGTTAGTTGATTTACTATTACTAAGTTTATACATGGTTAATGCATTCCATATTTTAACAACTTGTAACTCCCAGGTTTGGATCTTGGAGACATTTCCTGTCGCTTCCCGGTTTTTCACGATGCATCCTAGGCTTCCTAGGGGTGTTCGTTGGACTAGGATGATTATCCTTGACAGTAGACATATCGCGTTTATACTTTATGTGTCACAGGTACGTATTTTTAAATACCTTAAAATATTAATTATGTTAACGTTAAAATCTAACATTATAGATTATGAATATTAGGAGGGTTGGGCACCGATCGACCTTCTTATGGCGACACCTGAGGAGGAGGCATTTCAGTGGTATCAGATTAGCCATCGATTTTTCCAGGGGATGGAGGAGCAGGAGATAAAGAGGACGAGAGTCGGCGGTGATGGTGATGACAACGACGATGACGATGACGGCAATGACGACGATGACGATGGTGGTGATGGTGGTCACGGTGTTGGTTTCCACCACGACGCTAGTGTGAGGGGGACCTTTGGCCTAGAGATCCATCAGGCATCCCAGTATGAGCCCCCCATATGAGCATGCCACCCAGTGATCCTTATACTACATATTGGGATCGTTTGACCACCTTGGAGGGAAGGACAGATCATATAGAGGGGTCTGTTAATGATATAAATGTATGGCGGGGTGGTCATCAGGATATGTATACTCATATGCAGGAGATGTACCGTGAGATGCAGAAGTGGCATGTAAGTATTTAATTTTAAACTTATTCACATTGATTAACAATTAGTACTTGTACGTAGCTTTCCACTCGTCCACCACAACCAGCCCAGCAAGAGCGACCCCCGAGCATGGACACCTGGATTTCATCACCCACGATTCCCGATCCATCCTACGCTTTTCCCCTCCCATACGCAGGCGGTAAGTCTCATCAATCGGTTAATGTTTAACTTATTTTTTTCTATGATATTGTACCGTTATTTATTTATTTCGTTCTGTAGAGAGTGTCAGATACTGTTGGTCCCGAGTTAGCAAAACAAGTATTGTAGAAGGGGGGTTGAATACAATACACAAATTTTACTTAATTTTTAATTATTTTATTGATATAAATATCAAGAATTACACAAAGGAAACAAAAGATTGTTGCGGAATAGAATAGCTAACTACTCAAACAATCTAATACAAGTAAGACTTATAGAACACAAAGACTAAATCTTAGAGAGAAAGAAATAGCTAACAACCTGTTTGATATCTTGCAAAGGAGAAATCTTGAGCTGAAAGCGTGAGAAGCAAGTAGCTAGCTCCACCCTTTATATACTATCCAAGGCAATGAGTGCAAAGGACATTGATCATTTAAAGCATGGGTGGTTGAGATATTGTCAATAAATTATAAGATATTTGAGGTGACTTATCACAATACAAAAGGTAACTTTTGTACTATTAAAGTACAATATCTTAATAAAATATACTTGGTTAAAATATTTTTGAGATCTTTTAGAAAATAAACGTCTCAATCAAATCAGAACTCAAGTGAATATCTTCTAGGAGAAGGAAGCTTCCATTCCCAGTGTCAGAAGTACATTGGGAATGATGAAGTATGTCAAGATCGAAACTCAAACAAGAATTTAAATAACACACTCAGAAACTTATGTTAAAGAAGTTGCGGAAAAACACTTTAACAGAAAATCAATGGAACAGTATATGAAACTCAAATCACAAGTTATATTGATTCAACTTGATGATTACAAACAAAAACCTCAATCTGTTGAACAGACTCAACAGACGTTCTATACTTCTCTATAGAAAGGATCAATACTAGTCTTGAGGTTAATTCTCTCTTAACAAACCTATGAATCATTTAATTCTATCAAAGACTTCTATGCAATATATACAGAGTTGATTACAAGATAATTATCAAAATAAGATTGATCTTCAGCATCAATACCATAATTATCTTCAGCATTATCTCCAACTTCTATTCTTTCGTTCCAAGACATTATCTTCAACATGAGCGGCATTAATCTCCATCCTTATCCAGCAGCATTAATCATTCTCAGCAGTATTTAGCATCAATAACTTCATCTAGCAGTATTAACTTCAAGCAGTACTAACTCTCCAAGCAGTACTAACTATTCAAGTAGCAGCACTAACTCTTCAAGCAATATTAATTCTACTAGCAGTAGTAATCTTGATGTCCTAGCAGTAGTAATCACTTAGCAGCATAAATCATGAAGACTGAGCAGCATAAACCATACTTAGCACATTCAGACCCAACAAAGTATGTCAAATCGAGAGGGTTTGACATAATGGGATGTTGCCGACACAGAGATGATCGGCAAGGACAGATTCTGCCAAAGAGTGGCATAAGGATGTCGAACAGAGGAGGGTTCGACAGATAAGTAGTCTACCGAAAAATGATTTTGGCACACAAGGCTTAGTCTTCTTGAAGTTCATCTTAATCCGCAAAGTAAACTTCCTTCAGTTGATTTCGGTATGTCTTCGACTTACCGATCTGTTAGAGCATAACTAAGCTATTACAAAGAACCATACTAATTCTAAGATGTACAATCATTTACAGAAGAGTAAACACAAACTAAAGGAGAGGTCATCTTCAAATCTTAGATGACCCAACAATCTCCCCCTATTTGATGATGACATCTCATACTTAGAATTTAAAAAGATAAAACATGAGTAATGCAATTTGACCCTTGTTTATATTCTTTTGGGTTCTTTTTCACATAGACCATTCTTTTTGTTTCTTTTTGGATTTTTTAGAGTATCCGACATTTACAAGTATAAAAGAATGAAATAATTAATTATACAAGCTATTTACGTTAAACTAGAAAATCTCATTGTATTAATCTTGTAAGAAGATTACAATACAAGATAAAAGAAAATTTGTACAAGAAACATAACTACACCGAGTTTATTCAAAAGGCAGATGAGGATCGGCATCCTTTTTCTTGAGTTCATCGGTGGCAGCCACATAGAGATCCTTTGCAGAAAGTGGGATGATTTGAATAATCCCATGAAGAAAGATAGTGTCGGCAAGAGGGATTTGACTTGCTCTGAAGAAACGAATCTGCCCAAATGCGTCGTTGAAGAAGATTCCGTGAGTAGGCTCATTAATCACAGTGGTGGAAGGAAGAGGAACCAGAGTTGGTAAAGTCAGATCGAGATTTGAAGTATTTGGAACCTTTCCTTTCCTAGCCATTTGCACAAATACATCTTCCTTTTTAGATCTCGGCTTCAATTTGGGAGGAGGAAGACCAGTCTTTAAATTCTTGATGAGTTCCTCTTCGGCTGAAGTGTGGACTATATTATAAGTCCTTCGGTAGGATCTGAATTTTGTTTGGAGATCTGCAAGATATTTGTCAACATCAGACTTAAGAGCATTTTTGTTGTTTACCAAGCAAATACCAATCTCCATCCATTCCGCAACCCCAAACCGAACTAGAGAATCCAGCATGTCAACTGATCTTGAAGCATCGTCCCTTGTAATCGTTAGTCAAATGACTTTGCAGCTGGAAGATGGTTTGATAATTTTAACATCTGTGATTTTGGTGGAGGATCGGTGTTTGGTGAGTACTTTGTGGTACCAATCGACACACAAAGATTTAATCTCTTCATTCTTCTTAGCCGAATCCTCCAGAGCACTCATCTGAGCTTTGATAGCGTCGGCAGGAGATTTTATGATTTCGGCTTCTTCCTCGGCCAACTTTAAAGCTAGCTCGGTATCTTTATCTCGAGCCATCTGGGCCAATTTAGCAACTTTCAATTCTTCTGCAGATAAGCCCAAATCAGGAGAGGTAATCTTTGGGGGAGGAAGATGAATTCCACCACCATCAGCAGCTTTCTTTATCATGGCATCGTTGCGATGTTTTTCTTGTGCAGCTACTTCATCTGGTGTTATTTTTCCTTTCCCTTATCTTTCTTGGGCAATTTCTCCCCCTCAGATTCTTCGACCACTTTTGGGTGGTCGGTTCCTTTCTCTTCGGCAGATGCCGACACTTTGGCGGTTTCGGTAGGAGCGACAGCGACATAGAAGGTTCTCCCCAACTCGTACCGGTAACGATAATTTGAGGGGTAATTTGCTCCCCTTCAACTTGTTTCTCCCCCTCAGTACGTGCCGGGGAAAAAAGACCAGCCTTAGCCGACACACGGCCAAGTCGTCGGTCTATTCGATCAAGAGTAGTTCTGTCATCTAGAGTGAAGGCTGACTCCGTGATGTTAATATCCAGGTACCCAGCACAGTACTGAGCCACATCGGCAGGCATCGAGTCAAGTCGTTGATTTATACCCTGCAGAGCACTTAGAATCTGAGAGTTGACAGAATTTTGATCCGTAGCCTGCTGCCGAAGACGAATAAGATCCTGATCCCTTGCATCAGAAGCAACTTTGAGAGCGGCCACAGAAAGAGTCAAGGAGGTATTGTTATCAATTAGCCTGATAACCTCCTTGATTATGGCATCCAGAGCGTCAGAGAAAGGGGCACGAAGACCATCAACTTCATGATGCAGAACATCCAAGCACTGAAAGATGTCTCTGTTCAGATCTAAGCACTCAGAATCTTGCTCTTTGACTAGCTGCACGAGCTCAGCTAGGGAAGTGTTGGTGATGTCCAGAGAATTGAGCAGCTCAGGCTCATGCAAAGACTTGCGAAGCAACTCATACTGAGTACCGAGCATCCTTACCTGCCGATTGGTATCAGTAATTTCGGCAATGAAATCGGCAGGCGTGGAGATCGGCACCTGTGGTGCTGAAGAAGAAGAGGCTGAAGGCCCAACCCTGTCGATAATGGGAGAAGGGGAAAAAAGGGGAAACATGCGATCTTTCGGTGGAGATTGCCACTTCGGTAGACAATCTGGATGGAAGCCATTCGAAGAGGAATCTGAGGAAGAGGGTGAGTGTATGGGAGAAGGGGAAGGAATTTTCTTTGGTGATGATGGGGGTGAGAGTTTAGGAGAATACGACAGTCTGAAGAGGCCAACCTTGGAGCAACCACTTAAAGACATGATGGGGAATTCACCAGGAAGATGCCACAATTGTTTATGGACCTGGGTGAAGGTGCACGAGCGGTTGCATTTATCTCCACCTTCAGATGGCAGTACGCGCTGGATGTGCCACAGCAGGTCGGACCGCTTGGAGACTGTGGTCCATAGGTATGTAAATTTATCGCTGACTTGGTGGAAGGGCGACAACCAGCTAGCACGGATACATCCGCAGACTGCAGGCGGTGGCGGCAGGAGATGACATATATTATATGGTCTTTGAGGGAGGCTGGACCAGACGACATGTAGTACCTAGTTTTAAGATGTAACAGTCTGTACAAACTATTTTTTATTGAGCATGTTACTTTTACTTGTAGTACCTATTATACATCTTTTACAAATTTAACTTACCTTAAAAACAACATTACAAAGGCAGTAATAACATTTAAAACTCATCAAAACACACAAAATACTGAACTGTTTTATTCACGAACAAAGTAGAACATCGGACATGTACGAAACAGTTAAATAGAAATCACAGGTACAAAGCATAAACATACAAAGTCCAGATACGAAACCAACAACAGTAGCACCATCTAAGGATAAAGTGATTTACATCAATCAATCCAACTTTGTTTCTCGGTTATCTCGCCTTGCATGATTGCGAACTCTTGGACAATCTTGTTGGCTTGTTCGTTGTCGTAACGAATATGGCCTTCCTTATCTTTTATCTCCCGCTTCAACCTTTTTATCTCTTCCATGTCTGCATCCATCCTTCTCAAGTACCCTTCCTTCTTGGACATAATTTCTTTCCATCTTTGATTGAGTTCCTCGATCCTTGCCTCAGCTTTTTCTACGGATTGTCTCATCCGTTCCGACATTGTTTGTGAGGAGGGGGGTTTGAAGAAGAGGCTCGGTTTCCAGCCATGTGATATAAGTTGATGGAAAAATGGTGTATGGATGGTGTGACTTGTAAGTTGGAAATAACGTGACTCGTATTTATAGCCAAAAAACTAGTGTACCTCCGCAATTGCGGACCTAGATTTGGTCATTGCGGACCTAGATTTGGTCAAGATAACCTGCACCTTTTCAGGCGAATCTTGCAGATCCGCAATTGCGTACCTAGTGCACCTCCGCAATTGTGTACCTAGTGCACCTCCGCAATGGAGGACCTGAACGACTATAAGTACCCCATGGTTGAGTGGTTGTAAACCATAGAAAAACAAACACAGTGTGAATCATCAGAGTAATTGAACAATTTCTTCTTACATGGCATCTCCGAATCTTCATGTTTGGAACTTCAGATGTTTAACTCAATCTCTTCCAGACACTACCACCGAGTTATATGGTTAGTGTTCATATTTTTTTTGGTTTTGCTTGTGTTAAATGTTGTCGAAGGCTAATGTTGTTCATGTTTATCAACAGTGGCTTATCCACAAATGTTTACCATGAAAGTCCACCATCAAAGGTACTTCACGGAACCACCTAGAAGACACTACTTCCGTGGTCTAGAAATCTATGTTGACATGTTAGATGTCGACGATCTTTCCATGCAACTGTTTCACCAGATCATGAAAGAGTTAGTTTACGACGAACCAAAATATTATAAGTTGTATTTCAAAAGGTCGAATGGAGACTTATTGACTGGACTGCAAGCATTGGCTACTGATGAAGGATGTAGCCAATATACGTCAGTATGTTGACGGCCATACCGTAATTGAAATGTACAACGAGAGAGTGGAGCTTAACACTTCCGGACTCGTATCACCAGAGCATATTAGAAGTCGGTGGGGATTCCAGAAAAACCAAACATCGTGTAGATGTACATTGACATTTAAATGACCGTGTATGTTTGTAATAAGCAAGTTTGAAACTATAATATGTTGCAAAACCTCATACTAACCGGGACCTTGATGGGGCTGATGATGGAGGAGTTACGCTATCAGTGGATGACAAAGGCGGCAAGCCATCTTGGTTGCCTTTGTGATCCACTGATAATGTAAGTCTCCCTTATTTCTCGAACAAAGATAACATCAACCAAGTTCTCCACCATTGGCCTTATCAAGGTTCAGGTTATGATGGGGTCTTGAACAAATTAGAGTAGTTGTAACTTGCATAGGGGGTCTTCAGTTTGACATGTATGTGCTCTTAAATAATATTGTCTCGAATGAGAACATGTTTATGATATGCTCTTAAATAATATTATCTCCGATACTTGTTTTCTAGTAGTATAAAATATAAACTGTTCAAACCACAAAATATATTAAACAAATAGGTAAGCATTTTCAGGTCAAGATAAACTTGCACATTTTCAAGCGAATCTTCCTACACCTTTTTAGGTGAATATTACAGGTGAATCTTGCAGATCCGCAATTGCGTACCTAGTGCACCTCTGCAATGGAGGACCTGAACGACTATAAGTACCTCATGGTTAAGTTGTTGTAAACCATAGAATAACAAACACATTGTGAATCACCAGAGTAATTGAACAATTTCTTCTTACATGGCTGGAACTTCCCGTTTGCATCAACCATTGATGGATGGAAGTTCAAGGATAGGTTGGAAACCACCCCAAACGGAGGAGGAGTGGAGTAAATTTGGAAAAACTTCAGCCGATTTTCCAATAACAGAGGAGGAGGAAGAGGAATTTAACGAGGCATATGAGTGGTATGTAGAGACACATGAATACGAAGGGCCCCCCTCTCGTAACCATACACCTTCTCAAAGGATGCCGGCGGGGACGAGGGAATCCATACGACAAGCAGAGATAGAGATTTCCAAGCTCAAAGACCTGTGGCGGAAGAACAGGGCCGAGCAGATAGAGTTAAAGACTGTCATCGAGAGAAAGAAGCAGACGGTGACGGTGGTGCAGAGAGAGATCAGGGAAGACGAAAACAAAATAAAGAATATCAAAGAAAACTATCCCCGCATAGAGGACATGATCAATGAAAAGGCTGATTGGATCATTTGGTGTAAATCTCTCTACCCAAAGGGATACTAGTTTACCTTTTGGTTCTATCCTTTTGTGTTTGAATGTTCATGTTCCGATCTTTGTTTAAATTAACCTTGTCATGTAGTAGTCGATAGATTTCCGTTGCTCGGTTCTATCCTTGGGTTAAGTAATAAAGTGTAGCATTTTGTTTACTATCATGATACACGAACATTATTCATTATAATCAATACGTTCATTACATACATTGTTACTCGTTCAGATCAATGTTTAAATCAAAAGTTTGATGTCTATAAGTGCCTCCATAATCGTCGGTAGGCATTGGTTGAGTAGTGCAGCTACCAGATGCTCTTTCGCTTCCACGATTCACTGGTGCAGGCGCCTGACATTGAGCCCGAGTATGTCCGATTTCTCCACATCGAGTACATCTCCTCGGTGTGGGATCCTCACCACGAGATGGGATACGATCATGGTTACTCGGTCTATCGGCGCGTCTCTTGTAGACCGGTGGTTTAACGGTCATAAGCGGAGTGTCTGGAACAACCCATGTATCAGGATGCCCAGGCGGATGTATGAGCTCTGAGTATGTGGTTCAAAAATTATCCGCTTTGAAGTAAGGCGACACTAGGTGGATGACATCTGTATACCGTTCATGTCTGGCAACGGCGATTGCATGACTGCAAGGTAAATCGGAGATCTGCCATTTTCTACAAGAGCAACTATAATGATGGTAATCCACTTTCGCGCCCTACGGGAATCTTGAACTTCGTATAGGCCATGAACTATTTCATGGACAATAAACCTTTCCGACTTCACCTGTCTCCTTCAAAAACCAAGTCCATGCCTCCCCACTTTCAGACCTACCCACTCCGAAAGCGACCGACACAATTTGGTTATTGGCGTTCATAGCAACGACTAAGAATATTTTGCCCAAGTAAGACCCTTCAAATGAGCGCCGTCTATTATAATGACATGACGCAAGTGTCCCAGAAACGACCGAATCTACATAAATTACGTGGTTTAGGCATTATAAAATTACAGACAATATCTATTAATGCAAAAAAATATACCGGCCTTGGCAAAACATTATAAAATACGTACCGAGCAACCAAGGGCAACAAAGCACATCTCAAAACGTCATGTACTATCTGTCTTTATTCGAGTGAAAGTACCAGGATTATTAAGCTCCAAATTATAGAAGAACACAGGGAGTCGGCTAAAAGATTCGTGGGGGGTACCCCACACCAGGGTTAGCGCATAAGCCTTCGCACTCCAAGCTTGCCAATACGAGATATCTAGGTGCATGTCCAGCTTCATGTCGTTCACAATGTCTTTTCCCCGTATTCTCCGGCTTTCATCACTTACTTTAGGCAAAAATATGTGTCCCAATACTCTGCTATTGACGTTACGGTGGTTGGGATTCATCTGGGTCCTTGAACAAGTGTGTACGTCATTCAAAATTCGTACGTGGAACATAGTGGTATTCTGTATGCACACCGCATAAATACGCCAATTACAGTTAGCCTGCACACATCTCGCATCGTATCGGGTTTTTGAAGATCTTTCAACTCTAAACTAGAAACCCTCTTCAAGGGTCTTCCTCCCGATAGCGAGGGTCATTTCGTCTTTCGTTTGAAAAACATCCCCTAGATTCACTTTTCTACTACGGTTATAATGTACGGGTGCTTCGTTTGGTGTGATGACGGGCTCTCGGTCTTCTGGAAGGGAGGGGGGCATAACAAAGAAATCATGTATCCCACCATATGATTTAACAGGACTGGGTTCAGACGTTTCTTCTTCTTCTTCTTCTTCAACCGCATCAACGTCAGAAATACCCATGTCATAAACATGAGATTCATCGGGGTCTTGATGAAATTCTTCTTCGACTTCGCCTTCCTCATCTTCTCGTTCGTCTACCGGTACTTCTGTCTCCAGAACAACATCGGGGTTATAGTCACTCATACCATAACCATGTTCAGGAAGAAAAGCGGAATCAAACTGAGACACGTAAGGAGTTTGACTTTGCTCCGGGAACTGAGGCACGTAAGGAGTTTGATTCTGCTCGGGGGCATACACATCAGGAGCGCCTCCGGTGTTCGAACCACCACCAACATTGCTTCCGCCCCCCCCCCCCCCCATCGTGTAATCGTCGTAAACGTAAAGTGTTGGCGGATTTGTTAAAGCCATAACATTTTGCAGGAAACACGAAACATCGACATTGTCTCTTAACTCAACGATTTGGCCAGAATATTTGTAAATAATTTTGGTGGTACCAACAATAGAGTCCATACCACATTTCTCTCGAACATAATTAACCAACCTTTGATGCGTGATAGTTGCCGGAATCATGACGCGAACCATCGGTCGACCAGTAAAATAATCCCACTCTTGATCATTTTGTTGAAAGTAACCTCCACCCAAAATACGTAACTTTACTTTTTGAGAAACAAAACTCATCTTCAAGAAAATACAGATTAAACTGATGAAAGAAAATCAAGTTGTTGCAAATTTTTCTCAGATAGCAAAACTGCTTACCTTCCCTTTTCAGGCTTGCTATTCTTATAGAAAAACTTCACGGTTTCAAAATTGTTCAGAAGCATTCAATAGGTTCACCCACTCAACTGTACAACTGACAATTATCGAGGACAAAAAAAATGCAAATCCGCAACGAAAACGTACGTCAAAAACAAGAAAAACACAAAGAATGGGGCAGAATTACGGACCTAGCCTAGGTCCGCAATGGCGGATCTGGATACGAATTAGGGTTTCATGATATCGTGCCACGTGTCCATGGTTGCGGATGGCGAACCTATCCGACCCAACCCGTTGCGGACCTGGGTTGGGCCGCCATTTTTTTTGTCGTATAGGGTTTGATGACGGACCTGTAGGTCCGCTAGGTCTATTTTCGTAAAGTTGGTCGAGAAATGGTTAAGAGGTGAAATTGTGTGACTAATATGACAATTTCAGCCAATTTCCCAATAAAAAAGATGTTGGAGCTTAAAGAAAATGTTTTTAGAGAATATAATTTTTCATTTTCATTTTCATTTTTTAGAAATTTTAGCAAAGGTCTTGGAGATGCACTCAAAATAAAAAATTGTTGTGCTTCATGTTTTATAGCTGTTGGAGATGCTCTCCAACAACTATGTTATAATTTTTCTAAAATAGAGTAGAAAAACTTAAAATCTCTAAAAAAAATTACATCCAACTTCAACAGCTACTCTATTTTAGCAATTCTATCATCAATTATATTAATAAAATATTATTTCTCTCTCCTAAACACACAACTTCAATGTTTCCTATTGGTGGAAAAGAATCTCTCTCTTAAATATGGAGTTTTAGAGATTTCTCTAAATTTGGAGATTTTTACCTTCTCTCTCTTCTTTTCTCTTTTTTAGCGTACGATATAGCATAACTGTTGGAGCAAAAAAGTTGCTAAAATCTCACTTTCTTCTATTTTAGTATAGCTGTTGGAAATACGCCCACTAGATGGCGCGTTTGCTTCACTCTCTTTACTCTTTTCATTTTTGAAAAATCCTCTCCTCCCCGTTACCCAATTAGCGGAACTCAAAGAATCCGAAGCCGGCGATCATTAAACCCTCGTTCTGCCGCTAACCACCGTCCTCCGCCGTCTTACCCTCCGTGCCGGTGGTCACATGACAAAAGGCAGATGCTAAATTATAGTTCATTTTACTTATGTAAGTTTCTAGAGAGTGAGAAAACCTACATCAAAAGTTCTTAGAAAGAGAGAGAGAGAAGGATTTATTAGGGTTATAGACAGAAAAAGAATCTATCATATACAGGGAGTAGAAGAGATTCTCCTTTTTCCCAAAGGTAGAGAAAGAGAGGGAGAAAAAAGCAATAACCTAAAGTTAGTTTCCTGTTCTCGGATTTTTGTTGGGATAATCGAATTGGATATTTGAGGATCTAAGGGGTTTCACAATTGAAATAAATCGGAGCGGGTTTTGTGGGAATTAAAGTTATGGTGTTAATCAGGAACGCGAATCAGTGAGAATTCAAGTTCCGATCTAGTGCATAACCGATTCTAGTTGGTAAGAGATGGATGTGGATTCCTCAATGGCGTCGTCGTTGGAGGCTGATCACGGTAGCAGCAACAACCTTGATACTAATGGGCATGCATTGGAGGAGCAGCAAGAGGAGTCTCCGGCAGCGGCCGAGGAGGAGTCTCCTGCTTCTTTGCAATCTCAAGTTCAGCAGACAAGTGGTAGTCCGGTGGGTGGGCCCAGGCATGCGCCTAATTATACCGTGGTGAATGCTATATTAGAGAAGAAGGAAGACGGTCCTGGTCCGAGGTGTGGACACACCTTGACGGCTGTCGCCGCAGTTGGGGAGGAAGGAACACCAAATTATATGGGTCCGAGGCTTATACTCTTTGGTGGTGCAACAGCACTTGAGGGCAACTCTGCGAACGCTGGGACTCCAACCTCAGCAGGAGGTGCCGGAATCCGTATGTATCTGGCTCCATTTTCTTTAACCATAACTCTTCGTTATCTATATTTAGCACCCAAGTACCAGAATACAAAGTATTTAGTATTTAGCTCTAATGCCAAAAATACAAATGCTAGTATTAAAGTTAAACTAGCAGGAAGACATTTGTTTTACTCTATTTGCAACTGCATTTACTCTGTATATATACTACAATCCAGTTCTAATGCTTCATCTTAATATAGACATGGATCTCTGATATGGGTTTCCAATTCAGATGATGAATTTGGTTTTAGATAGTTAAATAACTTTCAACCCAAAGTAATAACTGCCCAAGAAGTTCCCATTTACATTCTTTCTTGTGGGTGGCTAATTACTCTCTTCCTCAAAGCGTGTTTCCTTAGACCTATGTTTTTCATATCACAGGTTTATCAGGTGCGACCGCTGATGTGCACTGTTATGATGTATTGACGAATAAATGGTCTAGGTTAGTGATTTTCACAGCAAATTCTAAGTCCTCATCATGATCGACATGTGGCTTGCGCCCAATTGAGATGTGAATTTATTAACAATCCAATGAGCTATTACGGAATTTTGCAGGATAACTCCCTTTGGAGAACCACCTACACCAAGGGCAGCTCACGTGGCTACTGCAGTGGGTACAATGGTGGTTATTCAGGTGCGAAGTGCGAATGTGCGATGATTCGAGAATTTATAAACTTGTTTGCTCGTCGATGCTATATATAGCCTTTTCTATTCTCTGTTACATTTTGACTATTTGTTTAATCCAACACAGGGTGGAATTGGTCCGGCTGGTTTGTCTGCTGAGGATCTGCATGTTCTTGACTTAACGCAACAACGGCCCCGATGGCACAGGTTTGAATTTGAAGTATTTGATTCTTTACTTGCACATATCTGCATATCTTGGAAGTTACAGTTTTGCAAATTCAGTCAAACAAATGTTCGTCTCTTGTAGAGTGGTGGTCCAAGGCCCTGGCCCTGGTCCACGATATGGGCATGTCATGGCTCTGGTGGGGCAACGATATCTTATGGCAATTGGTGGAAATGATGGTCAGTGTCATCCAGCATACTGTTTCATTTATAATGAGTATTTTGGGTTCTTTCTCACATAATAAAACACATACCCTGTTTTTTTAACCAGGAAAGCGGCCTCTTGCTGATGTATGGGCCTTGGATACAGCTGCAAAACCATATGAATGGCGGAAATTAGAACCAGAGGGAGAGGGTCCACCACCATGCATGTATGCCTACTTATCTTCTTTTTGCATTTATGATTTTCTTTCCTTCATTTCTCATATATGGCTGCCTAATGATACGTTTCTCAATGTATTGTGACACTATCATTCATAATTTATATGAGAAACAATCATCAGTTTTGCAAACATATGTGTTGCCATTTTAGGAATATATTTGTGCTTAAACTCCTTGATTTATGAGTTCACTTTAAATACTTAGATTGTTGGTTACGACCTCTGTAGCTGCCCAGGCTTTACTCCCTCATTCCTAAAGTAGTTTCTATGTTTGCTTAAATATGCATGCCCCAAATATAATTGCTCTATATCCAGTTCTGAATATTTTAATGATTCGAGTTTCCTTCCATGCTTTCTTCCTCATTCCTCCATTTATCATTTGTTATTTGCACATAGGGGAAATATGGTAATTTGTTATAGCAACTTGTGCTAACTATAAATCTGCTATGTCTTTTTCTTAAGTGGATATGCTCATTTGGAAAAAAATTAGGCTGCCACTTGTCTGATAAAGTTCATCTCAGCTCAGTTACCAAAATGATAAATGCTCCACAGGGATATAATACAATACTTATTATATTATGAATTTATGAGATGTTGTGGGATGACTTTGATAAATTTTGTTCAGCTTATTCTTCTAGGTTCTTTGTGAATTTATGACCTTGATGAATTATGATCTTGTGAATTTATGATCTTGATGATATGTTGATTATTCTTCTAGGTTCTCTGGGGTTTTTTATATTTTGGTTCTTAGTTTTCGGCTGGATTAGATGTTGTGGGATGACTTTGATAAATCTTGTACAGTTTAGAGCATAACATTTTCTTGTTGCTCTCATTTGATTCTTTCACTTTGATGTAGGTATGCTACTGCAAGCGCACGCTCTGATGGTCTTCTTTTGCTTTGTGGTGGGCGGGATGCTAATAGTGTGGTGAGCAATATGTTATTATTGCGCACTCTCTGAAACTGGATACCCCTGATTTTCTTGTTTATGTGATTGTCGTCTAATAAGACATCACTAGTTGGACTGTCCTAAAGCCTGTCTTGATCTTGTCAGGCCATTGCCACTGTTTCTCTTGCTTCACGCCCTGCTTGAGTAGTAGTAGTCCCCTCTCCCCAAAACTATGCAAGTACAATGTGTGGTTTGGTAATGAAGGTTTGGTCACTGCTCATATTAGGGATGGTTTACATATTACTCCATCTCCATAGTCCATAGTCTGGTGTCCAATTTAATTGCTTATTTTTTAAGATTGGCCGGTAACATGGTAAATCCTCATGAAGATGGTAGTGGGAAATGTTTTTGCTAAATGTGAAATCACTACTAGTGAGCCTGTTTGGTTGTTAGTGGATTCAAGTTTCTATGACTTACTCAAATTCAGAGATTAAGATGCTTGGGAATACTAACCAGTTTCTATGACCTACAAAGAGCCACCAACCATGTTCAATGATCAACCAATTTACTAGCACTTTTAAAGGAAGTTTGTAATACTCTGTCCAAAAGATTTGACCATATAAATTCTGAACAGAAATGTAAAAACTACGGGATTACTGAGAAAACCTAATTATAACTCCTGAAAAGATAACATTAACAATATTTACATTTGGTTCAAGATATCTGATATTCCGATGAAAATGTTTTGATTGGTAATGCTTTAATTAATCAATGGAAGTCTACGGGTTGTTAATGCTTTAGTTATTTAATGTGTTAGCTACAATTATGATGGGTATTTATTTGCAGAGCCTCAATGTGTTCACCTTAAATGATTTCAATATAAATTGGTTATTATAGGTGTAAAGGAAAACAATCAAAATTTGAATGTATGAACAGTCAGTTCATTGAGTTCAGTGTACTGCATTCTTTGGTGTTGTTTGTTAAGTTGGTAAACCAAACTAAACCAAAGGGTTTGGGGGTGGGATGTAAGCAGTCTTGTCATCTACCCCAAATAGTAGAGTGTCATACCCTGGGAGAAAGGTACAAGTGGCTATTGCAGTAGTACAGGTAGTTAAAGCATGCTAGTAAGGATATAAATAAGGGCGGTGAGTGTGAGGGGGTATCGATCAATTCTGTTTCCTAAAGTTTGGCTAGAGCCCTAGGGAGAGCACTGGCCTCTTGAAAGCCAGGAGATCATTTGAATCTTTCGGCTAATAGCAATAGAACCATAGGTAGATCTCTGACCTGCTAAATGAATGATGAATGCTCATCATAGAGGGATTGTTTTCATGAACACCTCAAGCTTGTGAAAAATTGTTTGCAAAAAAGTTTTAACGAAGACCTAAGTGCTTTTAGAACATTTGTCAAAAAAGTTTTAAGAAATTGATAAGGAGACTTGGGACCAAAAAGGTAAATTACCTAAGTTTTTAAAAGAAAAACCAGGACTCTTACATGTGCTACTATTTCAATTTATCTGTTGTGTAGATAAAGATATCACTGTCAGAAATGAATAATGATATATCTTATTTCTAAGTATCATAGGTATAAATTTTATGAGTGGAACAAAGTTCTGGTATGACTTTCAAGAGCATTTCTTTTTACACTCAAAAAGTAAAAGAACATTTACATTCAGAAAGTAAAGAAACATACTTACTGTTAATTCCATAATTAGCGCTTGCTCACTATGCTTCGGATAATGGAGTTCTCCAATTATTTATATCTTTCACGGATTAAAGTCATGCAAGTTCCCTCTCCCCCCAAAGAAACAAAGCGAAGACGAAATCATTATCTAGAGAGTGAATTAGGTGCCATGATTATTGTAGTATTTGACCTTGCTGACATCAGGTGATATTTATTCTCTTCCACTGCTAGCTGTTACTGCACATATCTGAACAAATTAATATATTTGTATGTTAGAGACAAACAAGTATAGTATGCCTAAGACTTTGGATTGTGATCTCACCAGTTGACCACTAACTGATTGTCCTCAAGAACTGTATTTAAGCTGTTCTAGTAGGCTGCTTTATCAAGCATGAACAGGAACCAAGCTTGTTTATTTGTTTGCTTGAAGTAAAACTAGGTTTGGAGGCATATGAATGAAGATGTATAAAGCAAGGTGATAGCTTCCAATCTTTCACCATGATATTTATCTGACTTGCTTTATATACTCGTATCTGTAGCCTCTGGCAAGTGCTTATGGGCTTGCAAAACACAGAGATGGTCGTTGGGAATGGGCAATTGCTCCTGGGGTTTCACCGTCTTCTCGTTATCAACATGCAGCGGTGTGTTCTTTTCTGAAGATTAGTTGTACACTGTTCCTGTCTCAACACACATGCACACACCAATATGCATAGTGCGGTAAGGTTTCATTTGTTGTTGTAGGTTTTTGTCAATGCTAGGCTCCATGTATCTGGGGGGGCACTTGGAGGTGGACGCATGGTGGAGGACTCATCAAGTGTTGCAGGTATCAATTTGGTGTACCTTTGAGTCCTCTGTTGCAATAAAGCAAATCTGCTGATCTATGAATTGCCGACTCATATGTCAAAAATACTAAGGTAGCGTTTGGTTCACAGATTCTGAAGGAATCTAATGGAATAAGAATGTTGAATTCTTTTGACCAAATTCCATTCTTTCCTTTGGTTCATTCTTTTTTAAAGAGGAATCTTCAAAATCCACCAAATTCCACTAACATGGGATTTCAACCTTCCTTCACAATAAGTTGGGATTTTGATAGAATGAAATTTTATATTTTCATAATCCCAAATGTACCCTTTAACCCAAATATAACATAATTAATTTAAATTAATTTAATACTTTTGTTTTTATTTATTTATTTTTAGTTTAATTAAATTTAATACTTTTGTTTTCTATTTTCTATTTTATTTTTTCGACGTATTCTTAGTTTTAAAAAAAATTTAAAGTTTTCAAAAAAGGGCATTTTGGTCATTTACTAATATTTCATTCCAATTCCAAAGCTACATTCTATGAACCAAACAGACAGATTCCAATTCCTTCACATATTCCATTCCAATATCTGCCATGCCAACCAAACAGGTGGTTAAACCTGACAACAGTTCATTCCAATTCTTTCAAAGTCATATTCCTTTGACAGATTCCATTCCATCCAAAAACATTTTGCGACTCAAACACTACCTAAGGGTCAATTTGGTTTGCAAGAATGAAATGGATTTAGGGGGATTTGGATTTCAGATCCATTCCAATCCCGTGTTTGGTTTGGAGGCTTGTCTGAATCCTAGGACATTGGATTTTGAAATCCTGTGGGGGTAGTTGGGATTTCAAGGGATTTTGAAGGATTTGCATATAATAATGTTTTAAAATATGTTAAAAACGTTTGTTTTACAATAATCAATTAATATTAAGGTAATTTAATTATTTGTAATATGTATTTACAAATTATTTATAAAGAATGAAATTCAATTCCATTCCAAATCCTAAAAACCAAACACACCAAACATTTCAGATCCTTCCAAATCCAAATCCAAATCCCTCCAATACCAAATCCTTCCACAAATTCCAAATCCCTCCAAACCATTCCATCAAACCAAACGCCACCTATATGTTAAGCAATCACTATTTCTTTGAGTTGTTTCAAAAATCCAAACTGCTTCTCTCTGAAGAGAACAGGACACTTGCATTTTGTCTTCGAGATCATCCATGAATTTATTGTTATTGAGGACTTGCATAATATAACTGAACACATATGCTTCAAAATATTGATGCTACATAGTGGCTAATATAAACCGGAACTCATTCCTTTAGTACCAAGTAGGAGAAGGAGGAGGTAGCCTGTTTGCCAAGAGATAAATCAGAATATAGTAACATAGTGAAACCTCTTTTGTCATAAACCTGACGTAAACATAACAGGAAAAGTTGCTGCTAACACTCATCAAGTTGGAGCACGATAATGATCTTGCCCAATTTGTCATGGGTAGATTCAATCCAAAGCTCTTTGTAGAGGTTCTGTCTGGATGTTAGGTAACTGATACTTGTTACAGATATTAATGAGCTGGTTGATTGGAGGACTGGGTATTTGTAATGTTATTCTATAGAAGATGAATATTCTTCTTTTCAAACTTGTTCTATGGTAGAGGACTTGGTTTTGCATATATAGATTGCAGATTGATTATTGCCATACAATCTCATTCACATTAGATATGCTTGATCCAGATATTGCAAGTAACATCCATTATTGCATAACGTGGAGTTTCTGCATTAGAGTGAGAAGCTATTTGTGATTCTTGCTATATTAGGAAACAAGGTTGGAACAGATAAGACATTTAACAGGTGGTAGACCTCCGAGTAGTTGCCTATCCACACATGAGAAACCTTTGATTTTGCCTGACCCATCTTATGACAATGCATACTCAAGTAATATGATATACCTAGAAAACCTATGGCTGGATCCCTCTTAGATTTCTCATGGTACAGAGAATGGCATCCCAACGACTGGTGTAAGGCGTAGACAATAATTGAATAACTACACCAAGTATGCAGGACTTGGTAGTTTACCAACGAATCTTTTGAACTTTTCTTGATTATCTGGGCGTCCCAGTCTCAACTGTGGTTTTCCACACTAAATCTACTGGTGTGCGTGCTAGTAAACTACTCAAATAGGAGGTCCAGGATATATTTCCTCTTGTGAGGAATGATCCCCTGATGGGATTGTGATAACTCTATACCAAGGACGCATCATAGTTGTAAAGGTCAGTGATGCGAAACTGTCTCCCAATAATGCTATTCAGGTCAATGGCACTGTCACTTTCATCTTGAGCTCGATGACATCTACATAACTAGGATGATGTGCATGCATTTTTTTTTTGTATTTATAGATATCGAATAATCATTGTCGCGTTGACATACTAACATGTATAACTGATATAAGATGAATCATAAAGAAATAAATCAAAACAAAATTGACAAATGAAACTATGTTTAATCAAAACTGAAGGGAAGCATAATGGAAACTATTACTACTAACAACTACAAATATCACACCTTCTCACTGGATGCTGTTTTTTTTTCCCGAACCCTAAAATTGGGCCTTGTTGCATCCTGTTCCTGGGAGCTGGTCATAAGAATGCTACTTCATAAAATTATTAACATCATGTAATAAGCATGTATACCTCAACCTTTTGTGCTTATGGATGGGTAAAAATGACCGGGGGGAAGAGGATTCATGTCTACTTTTAAATACTTGCCCCCAAAATATTTCTGCTCCCTGTTTAACAATAGCAAAATTGTCGATTTGAAATATTTTTAAAGAATGGGATGTTGAGATAGAGGTGAATCAATAAATTACCAAGGATTTATATAAAACAAAACAACAAAAATGATAAAATGAAACTCTGTTAAGTGTTAACTGAAACTGAAGGGAAGCATACTGCAAACTATCACTACCAACTACAATTATCACGCTCTCCCACTGGATGCTGTTTTTTTTCCTGAACCTTAAAGTTGGGCATCGTTGCATCCTGTTCATGGGATATTGTCATAACAATGCTACAAATATCACACCTTCTCACTGGATGCTGTTTTTTTTCCCGAACCCTAAAATTGGGCCTTGTTGCATCCTGTTCCTGGGAGCTGGTCATAAGAATGCTACTTCATAAAATTATTAACATCATGTAATAAGCATGTATACCTCAACCTTTTGTGCTTATGGATGGGTAAAAATGACCGGGGGGAAGAGGATTCATGTCTACTTTTAAATACTTGCCCCCAAAATATTTCTGCTCCCTGTTTAACAATAGCAAAATTGTCGATTTGAAATATTTTTAAAGAATGGGATGTTGAGATAGAGGTGAATCAATAAATTACCAAGGATTTATATAAAACAAAACAACAAAAATGATAAAATGAAACTCTGTTAAGTGTTAACTGAAACTGAAGGGAAGCATACTGCAAACTATCACTACCGACTACAATTATCACGCTCTCCCACTGGATGCTGTTTTTTTTCCTGAACCTTAAAGTTGGGCATCGTTGCATCCTGTTCATGGGATATTGTCATAACAATGCTACTTTGTAAAACTATCAACATCATGGGATATCTTCAACCTTTTGTGCTAAATATGGATTGGCGAATGACAGGGGGATGAAGATTCACCTTTACTTTTAAAGGGTTTCCCCGAAATAGTTTATTTGATTCGTTTTTAAGTAACGGAATGTTGAGAAAGAGGGGAATGAATCAATTACGAGGGTGTATATCATTTTGGTTTTATTTCAATATTTGCTTTGATGATATTTACACATATTTCTCACTACTTCCATATTTCTCCTCTGTACAGTTCTTGATACTGCAGCAGGAGTCTGGTGCGATACAAAATCTGTTGTGACCTCTCCACGGACAGGTAGATACAGTGCTGATGCAGCTGGTGGAGATGCTGCGGTTGAATTGACAAGGCGTTGTAGGCATGCTGCTGCTGCCGTAGGTGATTTAATATTCATCTACGGTGGTTTACGTGGAGGTAAGACCTGATCTAGAATGTAATTTCTCCTTGATTTTTATGCTCAGATGACTAGTTCTCAGATCTTCTGATCCTCAAGCATCTTGATTCTTTTAGATCATATTTACAAAGCAATAACCTATTACTGTATGGAGGCATGTGACTTTTCAGTCTTGGTGTATGACAGTTTATGGCCTACGGAGGTCCTTGTATCTGTGCTGTGTGAAATAAAGTTGCAAAAAATTTCATTCTAGAACTCTTACCACATGAGGAAGCATAAGCTGGTGGTTACCAGTTGTGTTTGAATTACAAGTGAGCAACAAAATTTGATTGCTTTCTTTTGAGTATTCATTTGTTTTCAAGAAAACAAAATTTAAAGGTTAGCATGGTGAAGAAAGCATTAATATGATTCATGACAAGAAAATGGCAAATTGCAGTAAAAAATAGCACAACATTGTTTACTTCCAAGGAGTAGGTCAAATCCTATTCAGAACTGCTTGGGTTAGAGACATGCGTAAGAATCAAAAAATTATTTGGGAGAGAAATATATGTTAGATATCATGATGCTTTTTTTGACACATAGAAGCAATAGGTGATCTTGGGTTTGGACTACTACACTGTAGACCACCTTGGAGGGGGATGCTTACGAGACTAATGTTGAAAAATAATCTTGCACTTCACAGAGTGATGTGCTATCTTTGACCAAAGTACAATTTAGGTTCTTGAAAAAATTATTTTCTCAGTCCCAAATTAAGTGTCTGCATTTCTATTTTAATTTGTCTCAAAATAAGTGCACACTTCGAAGTACCTACTTTTGAATTCTACCCTGATTGTGAGATGGAGAAATTCATTACTCCCTCTAGATTAAGGGTAAAATTGTCATTTAGTTAATTAAAAAGTAGAATAATTACACATTTCTAATATGTGTCTTTTTCACTGTGGACATTTATTTTGGGATGCAGGGAGTACCTCAGTACCTATTAATACAATTGTACTCGAACCGCGTCCTTTGATCTTAGCTGTGCTTTATGTGTAGCATATTGTCCAAGAATGAATTTATTTTATACTCTATAGAACCAATAATAATTGTAGTCTGGCCAAGTTAGTTGCGTGCTATAGCGGTTAGCAGTCATTCGGGAAATAGTGGTCTGCAAATAGCGGCTTCGAACATCGGTACCGCAAATTGCAGGGCTAAACACTGCTATTTGATCTGAAATAGCGGTCGATAATAGTGCTATTTCATCTGTGGCCTTTTTTTTGACCCAAACATTAACACTTCTATTTGACCCAAACATTAAGACTTCTATTAGGTTAAAACTTAAAAGAACTTGATCAGTTCCAAACTCAGACCAATTTTGTACATAAGCAACGCCACTAGGATCACTTGTCTCCAGACTGTACTTCAATCTACAATTCTACCCCTCAATCGAACTCCTCACCACTCTCCAGACTCTACCGGCAACACTACTGTTTTGTTTTTACCCATTGTCCCATACTCCCATTTATTGTTTTGTTTTTTCAGTTTATAAACATAATTGTATAGTTTTGTTTTGTTTGATTCTGTTACAATGGAAGCTACTATTTTATTTACTGAATATCTTTAACAAAGAGATAGAGGCTACATATATATACACATAAGGAAACCCTAAAAAGTAATCTAACCCTAATCTGAATGGGCTTTAGTAAAGCCCAACCCATAAGATAATACTAGTTACTAATATATTCTAACACTCCCCCTCAAGCTGGAGCATAGATATTGATCATGCCCAGCTTGTTACAAATATAATTGATTCGGTTCCCAGGAAGAGCTTTGGTGAAGACATCAGCTAATTGGTTGCCAGTTCTGATTGGAGAGGTAGAGATAGATCCATCTTCCAACTTTTCTCGTGTGAAGTGACAATCTACTTCAATATGTTTAGTCCTCTCATGGAATACCGGGTTATTTGCTATGTGAATTGCTGCCTCATTATCACACCATAGGTTCATTGGTTTAGGCTGACTAAAACCAATTTCACCTAGCAGATTACGCAACCAAATCAGTTCACATGTAGTTTGTGCCATTGCACGGTATTCGGATTCAGCACTTGATCTTGATACAACGTTTTGTTTCTTGCTTCTCCAAGATACCAGATTCCCTCCTACAAAGACACAATAGCCTGTTGTTGATCGTCTGCTTGTAGGATCACCATCATAGTCCGCATCAGTGAACCCTTCTATGATGTGATGGCCATGACTTTGGTATTTGATGCCATAACCAGGGGCTCCCTTCAGATATTTCAGAATATGGCAAATAGCATCCCAATGGGAGGTTCTTGGAGACGACATAAACTGACTTACCACACTTACAGGAAAAACAATATCTGGGCGTGTGATTGTCAGATAATTCAGTCTTCCCACGATTCTTCTATACTTCTCTGGGTTCTCAAGAAGATCTCCATCATCAGCCTTCAGCTTCACATTCGGGATCATAGGAGCCTCACAAGGTTTTGTGTCACTCATACCAGAATCATTCAATATATCTAGACAGTATTTGCGTTGAGACAAACAGATTCCTTTATGAGTCCTAGATACCTCAATTCCCAAGAAGTATTTCAGTGGGCCAAGGTCCTTCGTCTGAAATTGAGATGCCAGAAAGTCTTTTAATTTCTTTATTCCATTCTCGTCACTGCCAGTAATCACAATATCATCAACATAAACCACTAGCAGAATACATCCAGAGTTAGAGGAGGCAAAGAACACGGAGTGGTCATATGAACTTCTTCGTAACCCAAACTTGGTCACCACAGAACTGAATCGACCGAACCAGGCCCGAGGAGACTGCTTCAGGCCATATAAAGACTTCCGTAATTTACAAACTTTACCAAACTCCCCCTGAGCAACAAAGCCAGATGGTTGCTCCATGTAAACTTCCTCTAGTAAATTGCCATGCAGGAAGGCATTCTTAACATCCAATTGGTGAAGAGGCCAATTGTAAGTAGCCGCCAGGGAGATAAACACTCGAATAGAGGCCATTTTCGCAACAGGGGAGAAGGTCTCGGAGTAATCAATGCCATAAGTCTGAGCATACCCTTTTGCAACCAAACGGGCTTTTAACCTAGCCACTGAGCCATCAGGATTAACTTTCACGGTGAATACCCACTTACAACCAATTGCTCTTTTGCCAGTAGGTAACTCTACTAAATCCCATGTATCATTATGATCAAGAGCATTGAGTTCATCGAGCATAGCTTCCCTCCATCCAGGGTGGGTCAAGGCTTCCCCAACAGTGGTTGGAATAGGTACAGAGTCTAGAGTAGAAACAAACGAGCGAGAGGACCTGGAAAGTTTATCATAGGAAACAAAGGAAGCAATAGGATACGTACAAGAACGTTTACCTTTCCGAAGAGCAATGGGAACGTCGGAATCAGAGTCCTCAGTCACAGGATTGGGCATAGAACCTTCAGGAGAATCATCCGCTAGGACCGATGGATCTGCAGACTCAGATGATACTGGTTCAGGATCTGGAGAAGTTGGTTGGCGTCTATGATATACATGAACAATAGGTGGTTTGGTGATGTCGGGAGGGGATGTGGACTGTGAAGGTATCGTGAATATGGGATAGAATAACAGGTTATCAGTACTGTCACTTGGAGGACTCGTAGAGGATACAGGGAAGAAAGGCAAGGTTTCATGAAATGTAACGTCCCGAGATACAATGTACCGGTTAAGTGCGGGAGAGAAACACCTATAACCCTTTTGGAGTCGAGAGTAGCCAAGAAAGACACATTTCAAGGATTTGGGATCAAGTTTGGTGATACCGGGACGTGTGTCACGAACAAAACATGTACTCCCGAAGATCTTTGGATCAACAGGGAACAACCGTTTTTCAGGAAACAAAACAGAGATTGGAGTTTCTCCATTCAGGACAACAGATGGCATTCTATTGATAAGGAAGCAGGCCCCAGAAAGGCTTGGGGACGGACATTTGAAACAGAAGGGCACGAGCTACCTCTAAAAGATGACGATTCTTTCGTTCAGCTACCCCATTCTGTGCTGGAGTATCGACACAAGAGGACTCGTGAAGGATACCATTTTCCAGCATATATGACTGAATTGGTTGGGACAGATATTCTTTTGCATTGTCACTTCGTAAAACTTTAATAGATGTCTGAAACTGAGTTTTAATTTCAGAATGAAATGAGCACAGATGAGTAAATACTTCTGAACGATTTTTCATAAGATATAACCAAGTAGTTCGAGAATAGTCATCAACAAACGTAACAAAATATCTAAACCCAGATTTAGATATTACAGGACATGGACCCCAAACATCAGAATGAACTAGTTGAAATGGGGACGAAGCCCTCTTATTGACCCTAGGACTTAGGTGAACACGCTGATGTTTGGCAAACTGACACGACTCACAATGCAAAGACAGTACATGAGAAAATTCCGGACATAACTTCTTGAGGCTTTGTAAGGATGGATGACCTTGTCGACAATGAACATCAAAAGACGAACTGGAAGTGGCTAGGGAATATGGTTTAGATTGTTCAAATATATATAGGCCATCTGATTCCCGTCCTTTACCAATAATCTTCTTCGTCTGCAAATCCTGAAATACACAATGATCAGGGAAAAATGAGACACTACAGTTCAAAGTGCGAGTAATTTTGCTCACAGACAGCAAGTTAAATGAAAATTTTGGTAAGCTTAAGACTGAGGATAACGAGACTGATGGGGATAATTTAACTGTGCTAGAACCAATTACTTGGGAGACAGATCCATCAGCTACTATGACTTGAGTTGAAGATGTATGTTTATTGAAATCAGAGAGAAGATTGGAATTACCAGTCATATGGTCTGAGGCACCTGAATCAATGACCCATTTTGGAGGAGGATGATACAAAGCATTTTCCAAAGTTACCTGTCTCAGCAAACGCAGCAGTGGACGTAGTGGGATTCTCAGTTGCCGGGGAATATGAATGAGCATTTTCCTCTCTGGGTCTTACTGTTGTGTCATCTGAGGTGGTTGCAGCATGTGCCGATGAGAATCTCTGATTGCTAGCTAGCCGTTTCTTGCAAGCAAACTTAGTGTGGCCCATCTCATGGCAGTAGTAGCACTCAACATTACTGGAATCAGAGTTGAGTTCTCGTAGGTCACCTGCACGATTATTGTGACCTCCTCTAAAACCTCCCCGATACCCTCCACGTGACCTTCCTCGAAAACCACCACGATCTCCTCTAGTGACCAAGGCTGAATTATGGTCAGAGGATTGAGCAGACTGAAAATCCTCATGTCTAAGAACCCGAGCTAGTGTCTCTTGGAGGGAAGGTATCACCGATTCATTTAAGAACTGAGATCTGATAGAATCAAATTCCGGTCGTAAGCCAGTCAGAAAGCTTATGACAACAATTTGTTCTCTTTGAATCTGCATGGCTTTCACATCAGTACTCAACGGAAGAAGAGAATTCATCTCCTCATATACCTTCTTGAATTCCATGGCATAAGTAGTAAGAGATCGATCCTGTTGTTCCCCACGATGAAATGACTTACAAATGTTGTAAATCCGGGAAATGTTACTTTGTCCAGAATACAAGAAGTCAAGATAATCTATTAATTCTTTCACATATTCACAGTGGCTGATTAAGGTTGAGACAGACGACTCAATAGAGTTGATAATCTGTAAGAACATGCGAGCATCTTGTTGTAACCAAAGGTCACGATCACCCTCAGTAGGAGGGTTAGAATCCAGATGGGAAGCCATTCCCATACTCCGAACATACAGACGAATCGTTTTGATCCATGCAAAGTAGTTAGTACCATTAAGCTTGTTATCGGTAACTCTACTATTTGTTGGAATCAAATCAGGTATACAAACACCACTAGAGGGCTTTTTATCAGAATTTTCAGCAGTTCCCGTCATTTAACAGTCTTATCAGAGATACAGGATTAAGCAGACAGTTGAATACCAACTAATTCGGAGACCAAGTAAATAAAACAAAAACCAGATGCAAGAAATCAGTTCCTAAACAGATTCATGAACTTTCTTCAAACCAGAATACGAGAAACACTTCAGATAACACCGTATCCAAATGAGGGTCACAGATTAACAGTCACGGAACTCGAAATTCTTACCAGAAATGGAACCAGGGGGAAAAATCGAGCGACTTTCGTGAAGACGAGTCGCCGGAGAATCGCCGGAGAAGGGCCACGCGCCGGCGCGTGGCGGCGCGTGGGGCGGCGTCTGGCGGCGCGTGCGGCGCGTGGCGGCGCGTGGCTGGGCGGCTGGAGCTGCGGTTCTGAGGTTTTGGTCGCGAGGACAGTCTGAGTGTGTTTCCGTGGGTGGTGAGATTAAATGATGACTGCAGACGGGTGGCTTAAATGGCAGACGAGACAGACGAGACAGAGACTATGGATACTGATCAGGAACAGATGAGAAGGAACAGACCAGTAGCTCTGATACCATGTTACAATGGAAGCTACTATTTTATTTACTGAATATCTTTAACAAAGAGATAGAGGCTACATATATATACACATAAGGAAACCCTAAAAAGTAATCTAACCCTAATCTGAATGGGCTTTAGTAAAGCCCAACCCATAAGATAATACTAGTTACTAATATATTCTAACAGATTCCTTCATTGTTTTGTTTTCAATGTTAAGCATCTTTATTAAATTTATTTTTATAGGGCAGTAATTACTAAGTAGTTTAGCATGTGGATTGCAATTAGCTTGTTTAGTCGATTATGAGCTTTATAAACTCTATTGCTATGTTGCTTGTGTGGTTTGAATTGTTTGACTTTATATGTATTAGGCATACAATATATTAAGTTATATATATATATATATATGTATTCGTATTTATTTTATGAACGTAGTTTTTTTACCGCTATACCACCGCTATTTCCGCAATCGATAGCGTTAACTGCTTAGATTGTAGTTTGCTCCATATTGCTCAAGTTAGTATAAATAATGAGATTAAGAATTGTGGATATGTTTGAATGTATAGACTGGTTGCTCCATATTGAACATAGATCTAGGAAATGTACAGTTATGAAAAGGCGCACACACATAATTTGGGATGTTTTATATTATACTACAAGCATACTAGTTCATAATAGAACAATGTAGTATACATGAAAAGTGATGAAGGAAAAAAATCTCTCTGGTAGTGAGATAAGCTTTTGGTACTTCCTTCTTTCCAATACTGCTTTTTGGCTTCTAGTTCTATTCTGACATACATCAGTGTAATGATCTTTTTGCTTCAGTATTATTACATAATCTTCCTGTTCCTCTTTGTGTTTTATGTGTTCTAATGGAAATTTAAATGCCATTCTATTTTCAATTTTCAAAAATTGCATTTTTAATAATCAAATTTGCTATTTTTAAGGTGTGATTTTCAGAAGGGTGTTTCAACAACTTCCATTTTTTTTCGGATTGCATCACTTATTTTCTTTCCTTCCATCTCTGTTTCCTATACAATTGAAGATGCCAGGTGTAAAAGAAATTAATTCGCTAGGGATAAGCAAGCATACGGCATACCAAAATCATAATCTGATAAAACTAAGAAGACTCTGTTAAAGAGGTTGTGTGCCATTTATAAAGGGTAAATTTGTCAAATTAACCTTCATCTTCATCTTCATCATATGTTCCTAATCTTTTTATAAATAAAAAGCAAACAATCTAAAATAAACATCAAAGATCAAATGAAATAAAAAATTCTAGGTTGAGGAAGATCAGAAAGTCAATCATTGTAACAGTAATAAATAATAATACCTAAGGAGCAAGAACATAAGCACACACATATGAGAGATTTACCCACCAAGTCTTGATAGTCAAATTTCTATTATATAACGTAGACCTAACTCAGATTTTAGTAAGATTTTCAGAACCCATAAACAATATATAGAACAATTATAATTTTCATAAAAAGAAAATTAAGATTACGTAATAAAATTTGCTCTCTTGTAGAAGATGGCAATGAAGGGGTCATGAAGCAACCAGGATAAATAATTTTGTATACGAAATCTCACTACTTGTATATTAAACTATAGTAACAGAATTAGAAAAAGAAGATTTTTGGTGGAGAGCGGGGTTTGGTTTCCAACCCCAATTTGGTGTTCGGTGCTCTCCATTACCGTCATTGGTGCTTGGCGTTCTTCACTTCTATTTGGTGAAGCTCACTATAAATGAAGACTGCTATTACCATTTTCTTTTACCAAATCTCTATGCTTTTCAATCCTTTGATTGATGTTCTTTCCCAACCCATAACTTATTGATTTTTGGATATAGTTTTGGTCTTTGCTCCCAATCCAGAAACTTCTTTGGTGTTTCGTGTTCTTCCTCTACCCAGAAATCTTTTTGACTTTTAGATCCAGGTTTCCGGTAACCTCAACCCAGAAATTTTGTTGTTCTTTTAAGACCAAGAATTGTTTTTTTGATGCTTGAGATTTGGGAGTCTTAGAACTAGTGGCCCCAACCCAACAATGGTGGGAAAATCTTTATCTTTTTCATCCCAATCTTTATCTTTGACCGTATCTTCAACCTCATCAGGTTGTAACCCTGAACATGGTTAGGTGTTCTTACCCAACCTGGAAACCTCATTATGTGGTGCTCTTCAACCTTATTTGTGTTTTAATCCATTTTTTATTTTGTGTTGGTGATTCATAAAAATATAAAGAAGTTGATAGAGATGAAAGTGTAGGGGATCAAAATCAGAGGGTGAGGACGAATTTGACATATATTTTTTGTTCATTCATGTGACTGACACGTGATCTTTTTAATGGGGTCTCGTTAGTTTTTGTGGTAAGTAAATATAGTCATTGGACTAAAACTGCAAGTCGGAGAATTTTTTTGGTAATTTACTTTTAGGTATATTACTCCTTAGGAAGTCATCACAGCCTTTTCACTTGATACTTACTAAAATATTGTATGATACACACATATAGTTGCGTCGATTCTTAGGTCATAATATGTTGTGATTACTAGTCTTTTTTTTGTTATAATAAGTGATTACATCAAACGGAATGAATATGAACTATGAAGACAACTTGTTTCTTTTATCAATTTGGTTTTAGAATTTCAGTATAAAAATGTCGTGGTCCTGTTACAAAAAGGTCCTTTGCACTCATATCCTTGCGACACAGGCCTTAAGTTTTCACACCAGCTAGATCATTATGGTTTATGGTTCCTGTTTGTAACGCTAAGGGTGCGTTTGGTACACAGACAGGACAGGACAAGATGGAACAGGACGGGACAGAACAGGACAGTTGTCCAGCGTTTGGCAAGACATGACAGAATTGGACAGAACATGACTATACTTATTAAATGACGAATTTACCCCTGATGAAAAATCATAGATTACATCACATAATACTAATTTACATTACTAATACATAGTGCAATGGATTATCACGATTGGATTATATTAATAATTATTTAATTTTAATTTAGCTTATATATGGTAATAATAATCATTGATTAATTTAAAAATGAGATATTTAATTTAGATAAATTATTTAATTTTAATTTAGCTTATATATGGTAATAATGAAACAATAATGATAACACGATGAACCTGATGAATTTATTTTCATTATGAAACAATAATGCTAACACGATGAACCTGATGAATCTATTTTCATATACGGATATGCAACTGAACAGGTAATGAAACAAAAATGGGAAGTTAACAAAAATGGTACAAGTTCATCATGTTTCATTATGAAGAATTTATTTTCATTATGAAACAATAATGCTAACACGATGAACCTGATGAATCTATTTTCATATACGGATATGCAACTGAACAGGTAATGAAACAAAAATGGGAAGTTAACAAAAATGGTACAAGTTCATCATGTTTCATTATGAAACAATAATGCTAACACGATGAATCTATTTTCATTATGAAACAATAATGTTAACACGATGAACCTGATGAAATCTGTAATCCACAAATTCATTCTGTTTCATCACAATATTAGATTGCGTGGGAAATTTTATAATAAAATGAAATTAAAAAAAATATTTTCTTACATTTTAAAAGAAAAATAAATTTTTTGATGAAAAGATAAATGCTCCATGTTTTCATAGTAAAAAAAATAACAAAATTTAGATTGCGTGGGAAATTTTATTTTGGTTTCAAGTAATCTAAATAAAATAAACCTTTCTTACCATATTGGAGACACAAAATCAAAAGACATATTTACCCTTTTCATCTATTATTTTTATTTATTATTAATAAATTAATTAATTTACTACCATATATAATTCAAATGAATCTTAACCATTGATTATAAAGATCAATGGCTGAAATTTGGTTTCCAAAGTTTCCAATGAAACTTGGTTTCCAATTGATACCACCCCTATATATATATATAATATTTAAAATATAGATGTATTTTATTTCGGGTTTTCGGATGGGTCGGGTGGCCAACGATCAAACCCAATCCGAGCCTAGATATCCTCCCAAATGTCGGGTTTCGGATTATCGGATTTCGGGGTATTCGGGTTTTGCAAAAACACCTTATTTTCGGTTTGGATTCGGATTTTGGACTATTCGGGTTTAAGGTTTTGGTTTTTAATAAATGGTATATTAGTCAAAATATTGTTGTTCTACTTAGTTCTAGGGGGTTGGAGTGGGACAAGTGTGTCCCATGCTTGTTCCACTTAGTTCTAGCGTGTCCCACATATGGTCATGCCAAACATGGGACAAGTCTGTTCTGTCCTGTTCCACCCTGTTCTGCGTACCAAACACACCCTAAAGGTTCTTCCCCATATATGAACTACTCGATTCATTGTTGATAGCATGGTGGCATATTTGCTGTGAGAATTTTGACTCTTCCATTTGTCAGTTATTATATTAATAGTTAATACTATGGAGCCCCTACATACTGTTGCTTCTTCCGTTACAGGGGTATTGTTAGATGATCTTTTAGTTGCTGAAGACCTGGCTGCTGCTGAAATGACATCTGCAGCATCACATGCAGATGCTGCAGCTGCATCATCCAATGCACAGGTAGGGAGGTTACCTGGAAGGTATGGACTTGTTGAGGATGGAACGAGGCAGCCATCTGAAGCAGATCCTGATGGCGCAGTTGTACTGGGGAATCCTGTTGCTCCACCAGTAAATGGTGACATGTATACAGATATCAGCACTGAGAATGCTATGCTCCCGGGCTCAAGGTAGATTTAGCAATTTGATTATTGATTAGTTTGTATTAGCTGATTGGAGTACATAAGTTTGATATAGAGCATATCATGGTTAATCTGCAGGAGGCTAAGCAAAGGAGTTGAATACTTGGTTGAGGCATCAGCTGCAGAAGCTGAGGCCATTGCTAAAACCCTTGCTGCTGCAAAAGCACGCCAGTCAAATGGAGAAGTTGAACTGCCAGATAGGGATCGTGGAGCAGAGGCTACTCCTAGTGGGAAACAAGTATCCTCCCTGATAAAGCCAGAATCTGATGTTGGGATCAATTCTGCTCCAGCTGGAATACGATTGCATCACCGAGCCGTCAGTGTTATAATCGTTGCTTTGTTAATATGTTGTTTTCTTAGTTTATCTTTTTCTCCCTATGTTGAGTGGACATACAGCATATCTTATTCTCATGGATTTGCAGGTGGTAGTAGCTGCAGAGACTGGTGGAGCATTAGGTGGAATGGTCAGACAGCTCTCAATAGATCAGTTTGAAAATGAAGGCAGGAGGGTTAGCTATGGGACCCCAGAAAATGCAACTGCAGCAAGGAAACTTTTAGATCGCCAAATGTCGATTAACAGTGTGCCAAAAAAGGTAGCTAGGATTCAAATATATATGAGTTTGAGAAGTGCATTATGTTATTCTTGTTTTTCTTTCCTCTGTTATAGGTTTAACCATATATGTTCTGATCGACAACTCATACTTGATGATCCGGTTGCTATTTTTGGAATTGAGAGAATAACAGATGGATTTGACTTTGGTCCATTTGTTTCTGAAGTAACTCAGCATCAACTAGCACTAGTTTGTTGTGAACCTTTAGGAGTAATTCATCAAATTGGTTAGATTTAAACCAATTGCATACACTTTGTATGATGTCACTAATATAGCCACATACATATAGATAGACCAGCCTTACAGTTCAGACATCCGTCAATTCAAGTCTATTTGAATGTAGCTACAATCCATTTACCAAATATCTGTTTCCACAAATGTTGTACTGTTCATGAAAAGTAATTGTCACGTGGGACATATTAGTTAAGACAAGGTTTGGTTTGGGGTTGATAGCATTGGATGGTGGATATGGAAGGAATGTACAAGGCTCCTGAGTGGGTCCTGGAAAGTATCTAGCTTGCCCATATAGGATAAATTGTTTATTTTTGCTATAAACAGGATGAACAAGTTTCATGTAAAACTAAATAATTAAACTGAACAGTAATGGAAGGCTTATATCATTTATGTTGCTTGTTAGTATGTGGGTTTTCTGAATAATACAACTTGGACTATCAGAACAGCCTATACATACGATTCTTCTCTGTAATATTTTGATTGTTCCTCAAAAACATATAGATTTTTCGTTGTAGCATGTAAGCACAAAATTAAGTAGCAAGCTGAAAGCACAAATGTTACATTTCCATAATTTTGCAGTACTTTATACTTCTTACATACCAGAATAAAATAACTTTGATTACCATAGTTTTTTTAGGCCTTCAATGGATTAATTTGGCTCTATCTTTCCCTTAACAAGCTGAAAGCACAATATAAAATATTATGTATATCAAAAATAAGAGGAACCATATATAAATGGTCCATGGTACTTATCAACATACATCCAAAAAAGTCAATTGTGTTCATGGTGGAGTGTGTATATCGTAACTTCTATGGAGAGTCTTCAAAGCCGTGGAAATAACCCTATGAATGGACTTTGATTCTTCAATAATGCTTTACTATTTGTTTGTTGCACTCGTTTATTTATTTTACTTTGTCCATTCTGTTGTCAGTTTGTAATTGTTTTCATGCTTGTGCTATATGTTTTTTTAATTTATTTAATTTGTACCATCTCAACACCTGCTAAAGCTGCTAAATCTGCTTCGATTCTGATCTTTCAGGTGATAGCTCACCTATTAAAGCCTCGTGGCTGGAAGCCTCCTGTTCGTCGACAATTTTTTCTGGATTGCAATGAGCTAGCTGATCTTTGTGATAGTTCTGAAAGAATATTTTCAAGTGAGCCTAGTGTTCTGCAACTAAGGGCTCCTATCAAGATATTTGGTGATTTGCACGGGCAATTTGGTGATCTCATGCGGCTTTTTGATGAGTATGGATCCCCATCGACTGCTGGAGACATCGCGTAAGAGATCCTTTTAATACGTCCTTAAGGCTCATACATCCTGCCTACAGTCTCATGTCAGAGTCATTTTTTCACTGATTTATATGGCGATGTTATTTCTTTGTACTGCCAACTTATTAAATTCTTTGATTTATGTTCATAAATAAACCTCATATTTAAGTCATATTTGGTAAGTTCATTTAATCATAACTTATAAGGATAATTGTAAAATCTGATTTCATCGAGAAGGGAAAGAGTTCTGAATGTTCTAGTTTTTCGCTGGAAACTCAAGCCCCATAAACTATTCCATATCATGATTGTCACAAGATGACCTAACTAGAGCAATTGTTTCTTTGAACTTTGAAACAAATAGATGACATATATAACTGTTTCATGATACTGTATCTCAAATGTAGAGATTAAGGGACTTGCCATCAAGTTCAAATGATACTAGATGCAACAGTCGGTAACAACATAGTAAATTAGTAATATATACTGTTATACCCTGGATACGGTAGTCAAATAGTCAATAGTGGTTGGCTGTGTCAAAAGGGTTGTTAGGCTATGGTAGGAATGTACAAGTAATTTGTGCTTTGGTACAAGAGGTCAATGCATGGGTAGTAAGTCGGTGGTATTAGGTATAAATAAGGGGTGTGACGTGTGAGAGTGAGGGGGGATGCATTCTGTTTTGTGAATTTAATTGAGCGGGAAACCGTTTTGGGAGAGTCTAGGGCCTCTCGAAAGCCTGTGGAAATTGTAAACCTTCATTCATTCAAGAAATACAACTGACTTTTGGCATCAGTGTACACCAAATGGTATCAGAGAGCAGGAGATCTTGAGGAGTATACTGTCAAACAACCAAAGAGATGTTGGAAACCCTAAGTTCAATGAAATCATATTTGAGTTCGTTAAAAGAGGGATTGCGGAGCATGAATAAAGAAGATTATGATGAAAACGATGATGACAAGGAATTACAGAGAGAAATTACAGGAGAGAGATCATTCGATCCTTTGTTCAACAACGACGACACAAAATCGACAACAATTCCATTGAACAACAAACCGGATGGGGAGGCGACGGGTTCACTACCAGATCCAGATCTAGAAATGAATCTGAATGCGAAATCAGATCAAAATCAAATTCCAGGTCTGAATTTAAATTTGAACTCAAAATCCGATCCAATTCCAAATCGAGATTTGATCTGGAATTCGAAATCAAAGCCGAATATAGAGGAAACAACCATTGCTTTCTGCTATACGATGAGGAAGCCACTCAATCGGCCCATGAAGGAGAGAAAAGCGAGGAAGGAATAGGAGGAATCCAAGCCTTTTCCATCTACCATTGGGCCCAAGCCCGTACCAAACATAAAAGAAAGCATCGTCTCTTTGTCTAAACCTCTAGTTGCGACGACTTTGAGAAGAATTTGGTGGGGCGATGTCCATCGTGAACCACCACCAACGTTAATAACATCTCCGCCATTGCCTCTACCATGGCCACCATTTTCACCACCGCCTTCAACGTTCTTACAACCGACGCCATCGTTAGCCTTAAAACAAAGGAATATCATCGAGGCTTTGAATCGGATATCGGAAGGGGAATTCATTAAGAAAATGGGGATGATATTAGAGCTATTGGATGGTGGTGGAGCCACAGAGGTGGGACCAGAAATCGAGGTACACTTCAACTCTGTGATCGAGTTAATTAATCCAAAAACAATGAAGTTAGTGGGCATTATTGAGGGGTTGTGTGTAGTTGTATTAATTGATAATGGTGAGACTGACACACACCATTATATTTCTAAAAAAGTTGAGAACAAAGGGTGACAACTATATGGAGTTTGCAATCATGTCTTTGATTATAATGGTGGTTGCTGTATGCCTTACTACAATGGCAGTCAATCCAATTACTGGTAGGATACATAAATTAGTTTTGGATGGAAAGAGAAGAATAATGGGTGATGGTGCAAATACTCGGGGTCGATGGAATAAGAATTCTTCTGTGATAGGAGGACTGTATGGATTTTTAAACAGATCTAATTCTGAGGCTGGCAGATTGGCCGGTATCAATCGTACCTCGTATTTTGCTTTGAATGGAACAGATGTGGGGTTGGATACCCATTCAGATGTTGTGAACTCCAATGATGAGCGCGAGAATGAAGGTCCTTGGCTGCTGGGAACCAAAGATACAAGTTTGTTCGGTTTGAAGTTGAATCGAAGGGATTTACAGTTTTGTGAAGCGAATTGGAGAGCTCTTACATGGGGCACAATCAATTTTTTCTGTTATACCTACGTTTATGGGAGGCCGCTACTCGTCTTTGATGTTAACGGCCGAAATGAATTTCTTTTTGATTATTTTCCACCTTGAGGACAAGGTGGAAGTTTGAGGGGCGGGTATTGTTATACCCTGGATACGGTAGTCAATAGTGGTTGGTTGTGTCAAAAGGGTTGGTAGGCTGTGGTAGGAATGTACAAGTAATTTGGTCTTTGGTACAAGAGGTCAATGCATGGGTAGTAAGTCGGTGGTATTAGGTATAAATAAGGGGTGTGAGAGTGAGGGGGGATGCATTCTGTTTTGTGAATTCAATTGAGCGGGAAACCGTTTTGGGAGAGTCCCGGGCCTCTCGAAAACATGTGGAAATTGTAAACCTTCATTCATTCAAGAAATACAACTGACTTTTGGCATCAGTGTACATCATATACTTTTATACTTATATTCCATTGTTTATCGTTTTATTTCTGGTTCAACTGGGAATTCAAGCCAGTTTTTTCTAATACTCCTATTCCAAAAAAAGTTTGACACTTTCTGTTTTGGGTGTTCTGAAAATATGCAACGTGTTTGTTTTTGAATGGCTCCATTCTAAATCTACCTATCTTCTCATCAGTGAGTACTTCGGTGACATTATTTTTTGTTCCACACATTTTCTTTTTGTCTTATTAAGGGAATTTTAGGTATTTGATTATTATTTGAAGACTTCTCTTGACCTATGTGCTAAGTCAAACATTTCACTTTTGGAAAGAGGGAGTAAGATAGATGCTATCTAGAATATGTCAAACAAATTGGTTAGACTGAATCCATTATAGGACCGTACTTTCAATGATGTTTATCAGCATTAAGTTCAATCTTTTTGTCAACTCAGAATATTCTACCATATGCTTTGTACCTTGCTTGTCATGCTAATTATTTATGCATAATTCATCAGATATATCGATTATCTCTTCTTAGGAGATTATGTTGATCGAGGTCAACACAGCTTGGAAACCATTAGTCTTCTTTTAGCTTTAAAGGTACTAATCGTGTCTCCCATTGTTGTGTAGAAAGCTAATTTAGTTTTTAAGAAGCATGATTCACCACAGAAATTGCAATTGGGTGACTATTGCAGGTTGAGTATCCACAAAATGTTCATTTAATTCGTGGGAATCATGAAGCTGCTGATATAAATGCACTTTTTGGCTTTCGAATCGAGTGCATAGAGCGGATGGTAATATCATGTAATTGGTTTCTTTGATGCAGTTTTAATTTTGAGGTTGTGCATTTCCACTAATGGCCATGATTTATCCTGAACAGGGTGAGAGAGATGGAATCTGGGTATGGCATCGGATAAACAGATTATTCAACTGGTTGCCACTGGCAGCTTTAATTGAGAAAAAGATCATTTGTATGCATGGTGGTATTGGGAGGTCAATCAACCATATTGAGCAGATCGAAAGCCTTCAACGGCCAATTACGATGGAGGCTGGTTCGATTGTACTTATGGATTTGTTGTGGTTGGTTTTCTGATCCATCTATTATTAAACTGAAGTTTAATCTGACTTGTTAGTAAAATTCGGACTGTTATCTTTTTGGATAGGTCTGACCCGACAGAAAATGACAGTGTGGAAGGACTGCGACCAAACGCCAGAGGTCCTGGGTTAGTTACTTTTGGGGTGAGTGTTATTTCTTTTAATTTATTTTCAAATGGGAAGGACTACGCTATTCATTTATTACAGTTATATGCATACACATGGCAATCATTCTACATTTTCTTCCACTGCATTTTATAAATGCTGATGATTCCTCTGCTGAAGTTTCTCTCTTAAAGTTGGTCCACTGAGTTTCATCTTAATATGTTTGAAGAATTAGATATGCAAGAATTGAGATACTTCCTAAGAACTAGATGCCGGCTATGATTTAAGAACTATGCGAGGTTCATGTTTAAAAAAAAATTCCGTCATAAGTACATAAAAAGAAGCTGGGGTTGCAACCTCACCTTCACATATGCCCCGGGGGGGGGGGGGGGGGGGGTTGTAGAACCATGCCTACAATATATAGGATGGTCACTTCACATGGCTGCCTTGTTGTCATCTTGTCACTTCCTAATGCATGTCATATGTTTCTTATTTGTGTCAACACAGTTAGTTCTCTTCAATGCTTCTCCGATATATGCAAGACACTTCTTAGCTGTGTGAAACTTTTTTATTATTCTTTTGGAGTCTAAGACACATCCTGGACTCTTCCCCTACATTTTTGGACACATCAACATTAGCCTGTCACTTAGGGCATGATATAAATCGTTGGAGTCGATGAGGCATGGATGAACAATAGTTTTTTTAGGCTGATCATATGGTTATCAGCATGCAGTGTTTGAATGCCAGTTTGATATGATTGCTGATTTCTTTTGTTTGCAAATTACTATTTTGCGACTGTAATTCATTCTGTGTTTCTACAATTATTTCCAAATCTATGATTCTAGAAAGCGTTCGACTAATGTTGACAACTAATCATGTGGTTCTTATTTGGATATAATGGTGTAAATTTGACTAGAATGTTGATAATTGGGGCCTCCTTATATGTTTGTAAATTTGGCTAGACCATGTTTCTTAAAGAAACGTGACATCTGTGCTATATAGCCTTTGGAGATGATTCGATCAGACATGTAAAACAAATATTTCTAGTCCTAAAATCTATGACTATAAGGTATATACTTATTTGGAGGCATAATTGAAGCACTCATTCATGACTGTTCTGCCGTGAACATGATCTTTTATCCCAAGTCCATTAAGGGTGCGTTTGGTACCTTACAGGACAGCTGTTCGGTGTTTGGTAAGACAAACTGGACAGGACAGGACTGGTAAAATGACCATTTTACTCCTAATGAGTTGTTTATATATTTTGATTAGTTTATGTAATTTATTAAATTATAATAAAATAAATATTGTTTATAACAAAATATATTGTTAAAATTGTTCTGTCAAGATGATTAAAGTGACATCAAACTATGAAGTTTATTAATTTCCAATTTTTATTTTGTACCCTTTCTATATTATTTTTTTATTATTAATATTTAAAAAATTACATAAATTAACCAAAATATATAATACATATAAAAATAATATTTTGAGGACAGTAATGTGAAAGTTTAAAAAGTATAGAATACACTAAATAAAATTTAAAGAATGGATATATTTGATATTTTAGAAGAGAATTAAGTTTTATTTTAAGTGTATATTGGTAAAATATAGGCTTGTTCCACCTTGTTCCAGGGGGGTGGGGTTGGAACGTGCCTGTTCCATCAAGCGAGTTATTGGAGTATGGTTTTAGGCTGGGTGCTCGGGCATATGTTTTAGTTTTCAAAGATAAGCTCTGGTCAATTTTAGAAAGTTCCAAGAGTCTAGACCTGTCTTGTTTTGTTTTCTAGACCTGGAAGGGCATAGTAAGGTGTGATAAAACAGCTAGGTAAATATGAATTATATTCCCTTTACATGCACCATCTCATGGCTTGTACTTTCTTTTCTAAAGTTCCACCACATAGCGTCTTTGCTTGTGTGCTCGGTTATCTGGAGAACATATGTTTTTTCAGTGGCTTTATTTCCTTTCCTTCACCATCTTATTCTTTATGAATCACCTGCATATAATCATCACAGCCTGATCGTGTGATGGAGTTCTGCAACAACAATGATCTTCAATTGATTGTACGTGCACATGAATGTGTAATGGACGGATTTGAGCGTTTTGCCCAAGGACATTTGATTACCCTTTTTTCAGCCACTAATTATTGTGGTAAGTCTTTCATTCTTGATCCTGTTTATAACTTATAAAATTGCCATTTATATGTATATTGATTTTTTTCTCCGGGTTTTTCCTGTAGGGACTGCAAATAATGCTGGTGCAATATTAGTCTTGGGTAGAGATCTTGTGGTGGTTCCTAAACTCATTCATCCACTTCCACCTGCGCTTTCATCTCCTGAAACTTCCCCTGAACGCCATACAGAAGATACATGGATGCAGGTTCCATTTTTGTTTTTGAAAGCTTTGCATTTTAGTACTTCATGATGCAGGATCGATGTTAACTTTTACATATTCTTGTCATGGGGGTAGGAACTTAATGCAAACAGACCACCAACACCAACTAGGGGGCGTCCACAAGTTGTGAATGATCGTGGCTCTCTCGCATGGATTTAGTTGAAGAAGCCCATATCATATCACATCCTAAAACTTATTCTGGACTCATGCTACCAATCAGAATGTGTTATGGTTGGTGCACTCAAAGGACTGCATCACAGCCCATGTACTTGGTGAAACATTCTGGAAATCAAGATTTGAGATCTGAAAACACACCAAAGCAACTCCTTTGTGCATTGACAAATGGGCAGGTTTCAGCTATTGGTCGTGTTGCTTCTGTTCTTCCATTGGTGGTGATTTTGGTTTCTAGTTTTGACTGATCTTTGTTCCTTGGTTAGGGAGGGGTGTATCATTGGTTTTTTCGTTTTGGGATTTTGTTGAAGATAGAATATGAGGCAGGTTATATATATATATATATGTTTGAAAAGAAAGTGATGCTTGTATCATAGAGAAGGTGGTGTTGAACACTCTGTACAATGTATCATTTGTGTGAAGGTAATAACCCTTTTTTCGTTCAAAACTTAGATCTTTCATTTCTAGACAGTATCGATCGATTGTTGGTAAAAATTCATGGGATTTGCTCCTTTCTTTGTGTTTATCACTTTCTTGGTATTGGATTGCATGTTTGTTCTCTTTACTCTCCTCCCTTAGATATGCGGAAAAACCATATCATAAAATGTTCAATATGATTCCACAAGATCTAGGTTTGTTCAAGTAAAGGATTTTAGCGAATTGCAAGGGTCTTCTGATCATTTGATTCCATTGGTAATGAAGATTTTCGATTAATCTCTTAACTAGTTATAACCTGTCCTAGTTAAGGTGTGTTGTGGAGTTTTTATACGGTATTAAAAAATGTTGTTTTTTGTGGGTTTCATATTGTTCCTCATAGGAGACCGTTTCTTTTGGTGGGGTTCACGTTGTCTCAAGAAACAATATTTGTCTAAGCATATCATACCTTGACTTATTAGATGAGTACCAATGGAGGTTTTGTCCGTCAGTGTATAAGTTGTTTAGATAACTACCATCTGAGATGATTCCACAATCTTTAAGATGATCACTAAATTCCTGGCTCAATTATTCACCACCACGATCTAATTTTTTGGTTTTTATTGTTTTTCCAAGTTGATTCTAAGCTTCACTTTGAGATTCCTTAAATATTTGAAAGGCTTCATTTTTATGTCTAAGCAGGTAGACATGACCAAATCAACAGAAGTCATTAGTAAAAGTTATGAAGTATAGTTCACCACCTCTAGACATGATTTTAAAAGGCCCACATATATCATGTATGAGTTGTAAAAGATCCGAAGCCCCCTAATACCGGTGAAAGGGGATTTTGTCATCTTGCCACTGAAACAACATTCGCATATATCAAACGAATCAGAGTCAGTTGATTCCAAAATCATTTTGAGGTTTGGCTATGCGATTTTTGTTTATGTGACAAAGTCATACTAAACCGTTTGGTGTTTGCGGTGTAAATAGAACTATTATTAGATGAACCATGCAAATCATTCTCATACATGCCATTGTGAGGTCGTGCCTCAAAATAAAAAATATCACTTTTGGAAATTGAAACATTGCTATTATAGAATCCAAATGAGTAACCTGATTCACATAGTTGAGGTAGAAATAATATTCCTAGTCAAATTAGGTAGAAAACAACAATTGTCTAATATTAAGTACATGCCATTAGGTAATAACAACTCAAAAGAACCAATGGCTTTGACCGCAACTTTTGCTCCATTGCCGACATGGAAATCCATTTCATTAGGATTGAGTTGCCTACTTCTTTTGAATCCATGCACATTATTACAAACGTGAGTTCCACAACCAGTATCAAATACCCAGGAGTTATAAGTAAAACTAAATAGTTTTATCACATAGATACCTTGTTGGCTGGTCTCATCAGCCTGGCCCTCTTTATCTCAGCAAGGGAGGCCGGACAATTTCGCCTCCAATGACCCAACTTGGTTGTAATGGAAGCAAGTGGCATCTTTGGCTACCTTCTCTTTCTTTCTCCCTTGGGCTTATGGTGCAATTTGAGGGACCTTCCCTTTACCCTTCCCCTTATACCTGTTGCCTTTGGAAGTGGTAAAGGTTTTCTTTATTCTTCCTTCCCTTGTAGTGAGGACAGGAGAGGCTTTAGTCAGAATGTTCTTTTGGCAGTCTTGAGCATCAAATGCAACTCCAAGATAGACTTTTCCTAGTTATTCATATTATAGTTCATGATGAACTGGTCAAATGATTTGGGGAGTGAGTTAAGGATAAAATATGTAACTAACTCGATTGTGATAGTCAATCCAAGCCTCTCCAATTGTTCCACTAGGCTCTTCATTTGGAGCACATGAGCACTAACGGACGTCCCCTCTACCATTTTGCAAGCATGAAACGCTTTGACAGTTTCATAGCGTTGTTGCCTTGCTTGTTGCTGAAACATGTATTTCAGCTGAGACAAAATCTCATAAGCACCTAAATGTTCCAAATCCTTCGGGAGGTTTGGAACCATAGTGGCGAGCATAAAACAAGAAATCTCATTTGAGTCGTCAAAGTGCTTAGCCCAAGCATCACATATGCTTTTGTTGGCATTGGTAGGGGGTCCCTCAAGAACGTACAAGTTTTTTTTTTTTTTTTTTGCTGTTTGAGTCCATCAAATTACGATACTAGTCTAAGAAGTTTGTACCATACCATTTAGCTTGTCTTTCTCCAAGACTGATCTTAGAGAAAGACCTAGCATGGGTGTCTTGTAGGTGTAGGTGTCGTGGCCTGTGGGTGCCATCTAAAAATTTTCAAAGTTTTAATTTAGTACTTTCAATATTTGATTCTTTAATAAAATTAATTTCTCTTAAGTTATAAAACATTAATTTTCATTAAAGTTAAGATACTCAAATACCCTTTCGCTTGTGACTGGCGGAGGCACTGATCACAAGTTTAAGTCATTTAGGAAGGTAACAATTACCAATTGCATCACACATGCAACTCTTAATTCTTTATGGGATCATATGGCAATGCTTTGTCATTTTAGGCATGTTTATCCCATCTATGCCAACTTTCTCTAATAATTGGTGGAGACACTATTTATAAGATCAAGTTTTAAGTCGTCCTACTTAAAAAAAACTTTGGTTTTCGACCCATTACTGTTGAGGGAAGTGAGAAATACCATCTCGCATGTAACGCGATAGTCAAGTGGTTGGCGAGGCACTGACCACAAGAACTTCCAGGCCCAATCCTGACATTTTATAGGCCTTGGGCGAGATGTAGAAAAGAGTCCTCGATAATTATGAAAAAAAATCTTTGATATATTGTTTTTATCATACGAAATAAAATTGAATTCAAGAAATACTAATAATTCATACAAAATCGTTTTCCGAGTATTCCTAGACGCAAAATCAATCATAATTATTTCTACATTAATATTATCTGCCATATCAATTTTACATAGCATCGTTAATCTGTTCCACCGTCAAAAACATCCGTATGATGGACATTTAAAATGTTGACTATTCGGAGTAATACTCCATGTAAATCAATATAAATCAGTTGGTTTCCATCTCATCTTAAGTTAATGTTTTTCATCACCGTTTTAAACTTTTAGGGTTGAAACAAACTTTTATAGAATCATCAATCTTAGAATCAAAACCCATGTTGGTTATAGCTTAATATTCTATTATTGTTTTAGAGATATTGGTTTTCATCTCATCTTAAGATTCATGCACTCAATATTAGGTAATAAAGAGTGAATTTTGTTTGAAAAAACAAGGGTATAGATATAAGTTGAACCGTTTCATATGGTTGGTAATTTTTTCAGAGGTAGGAACGTGCTATCTTAGTTAATAACAAGAAATCTATTATATTTTTAATACAAATATATAATTCATGCGGATGGAATAATTAAATGAGTCGGTGGGAGCTGAATGATGTTAATATATCAATATTTTCTAGGTAAGTAGTTTTAGACTTTGATAATAGATAAAAAAACCCCAGAGAAACAATATGCAATACTATAAAATGAACGACCAATTTTAGCTTTTAAATAAAACGATTTCATTAAAGCTTCTAATTATAGAGTTTGGTAATTTTAATACTCGATTTAATTTATCAAAACTCATCGGAGTGACGTTTTATAACATAACGTTGAGTTCTAAAAATCAATATTTTACTAAAACACATTTTAGTTGTAATTTTCATAAAATTACACCAAACTCCAATTTACGATTCTTTACATCTTAAAACGTTTTCTAGCCGAGCCCAAGAATGCTGTGTTATTACCCCTGCAGCCACATCGTCTGAATACAAGGCTGAGTTCCCACCTTTAAGCTCGTTTGAAGACACAACCCAAAGAACCAAGCATGAGTGGAAGGTCAAAAACTCCACAACCATAGGTCCCACGAGAATAGCTACTCAAATCAGTCCTGCTGAAGCTACTCTTAATTGGCAAAGTGAGAATGCTGTTGCTCAGAACAAGGTGCTCCAAACTCTCCTTACGCAACAAACACGATCCTTGCAGACACAAGAAAATCTTGTTACGAAGGTACGGTCCCTTGAAAACATGATTCAAGAAATCAAGATGAAGATGCAAGGACTCCACAAAGAACTTCTTCAGATAGTTTGTACAATTCCTCACTCTCAAGCCTCTAGTGATCTTACAAAGAAAGAAGCTGAAATGAAGTTCTTAAAATCACAACTCATTGACTTGGAGAGGCAACATAAGCAGCAAAGAGTAGTAACTCAAATTGATGATCCGTGGACATTGTCTTCTACCCCTTTTGTTGGAACATCCTTTGATCCACAGCCACTCCCACTCACACCCTTCCCACAAAAATCTCCATCACTCTCTTTATGGTCCAAAGAGCAAGAAAAGAGAAGAGCTAAAGCTTTACGAATCTCCCTGAAATCTGAAAAGGCCCCAATGGTGTCCTCAAGTGAAACACAAGTCTTTGTTGATGACACCTCTGCCACAGCCTCCTCAAGACCACCAAACGTCCTCCCAATTGAAGACGTGAACCCGATCTCATCTTTCCTACAAAACCTAACCCAAAAAGAGACATCCTCTAGATCACCCTTTGTTGCACCCGTAGTTACAACACCTCCAGATCATACAGACGGTGACCTCTCTGAAGCCTTTGAACATTTGTTCATGGCAGATCCAGAATCATCTACAGCTCGTAACTACTTTGATGACGAGTATGTAGTAGAAGACGACGAAACCTTCCAACCTGCACCACAAAGAAGAACCAAAGTTTCAAAGTCAGATTCTGGCCAAAAGTTTACTTTTGATGATATTCCCCCTTCACAATGGAGAGATAGAAGTATAGAGATGTTGACATGGTGCTCAGCTGAACCCCAGTACTATGACATGGACATGGTGATTAAAAGGTTTTTAACCAGAACTCAAGGTCGTCTCAGAGATTGGTACATGAGTCTTGGAGAGTATCGACAATTGCAAATCCAGCAAGCACAATCTCCTGAAGATTTCATGCATATGATTTATGCTGAGTTCATTGGCAACCCGGTTGAACACATCGCTCAAGCAAGGAAGGAATTCTTAAAAATGAGATGTTGTTCATTCCAAAAGAAGGACCTTGAAGAACATTACAATCGCATGTCAAAAAGGTTTTATTGCCTGCAAGGTATTGATGATGTCAACCTCAAGCAAGTTTTTCTAAATTCTTTCCCAGAATCTCTTGCCAGTGAGGTATTCAGATCATTAGAGTCAAAAAACATCTTGATTTCTAATGTCACACTTGGTGCCCTGTATCAAATGGTGCTCAATGCACTTGCCAAGTTTTGCAATTCAAGAAAGTTCATGGACGAACTTGAAAAAACTGGCAAACATTTTGGTTCAGCCTGTGATGAAAAATACCTCCAGATCAAATGCAAAGATAAATCTTCCTGTGATTGCTCTCGTACAAAGAAGAAGTCCCATTTCAAGAAGTTCTTTAACTCTTCCAGAAAGAAAACCACCAAGGGTTTCCCACGGAAGAAATGGAAGTTCATCAGGAAGAAAACACACCGAGGACGCACTTCTGACAGATGCTACATTTGCAATAAGAAAGGACACTTTGCAAAAGATTGCAAAGACAAAAGAAAGTCTCAAGCTTTGATTCAGAGTCTTAATCAAGTCGAACCAGTGGACATTTCTGATTTGGAGTCCCTGTACTCCCTTGACGATGAACCAGATGATCACACAATATGCACCATAGCATATTACGATTCATCATCAGATGAAGAGTCCGAACCAGACCATTCGAATGGACACTCTGATATCGAAGTATTCATGGCAAGCCCCCTTCCTATTCACTCCTCTCTCCCGCAAGTTCTACCCTTACAAAAACCACAACCTGCGCCCTTAGCTAAAGTCCACCTGCTCACATCAACATATGCTAAACCCATTTCGGTCATAGCCTTCTTTGACACAGGATCATCGGTCTCAATACTAAACCCGAAAATTCTCACTAGCAGTTACTGGAAACCACATTATCAGCAGTTCCTAGCAGCTAGTGGTGATACATTTGTTATTGACAAGATCAGTGTCCCAATCCATATCCGGTTATTTCCAAAATGTGTGGTAAGACACCGGTTCTTAGGATCAAGCTCCCACGGTAAAGATCTCCTTATCGGATTCGATATTCTTCATACCTTGCCAAACATAAGGTTTGCTGAGCAAGGTCTCCGATACAAAAGTTACCTAAACCCCTGGAGTTCCGTGCCCAAACTCTATATGGCATCCACACTCACTATAGAAGCCCTTAAACAACAAATCATCCATACATCATGTGCTTCTAGTCATACAGAGTTTCTCACAAAAAGCAAAAACCCTTTATGGTTAAATCCTTCGTTTTTTGTTACCTTACCATTCAAACAAAACGAGGACGTCAACCCGACAAAGGCAAGCCATCCAGGAATGAACCCTGATCATTACCAGCTAGCAGTCCAAGAATGTTCAGAACTTGTTCAACAAGGCATCATTGAACCCACAGTTTCACCATGGGCATGTGAAGCGTTTTATGTCAATAAGAGAAGCGAACAAGTCAGAGGCAAGCTAAGGCTAGTCATAAATTATCAGCCACTTAATCATTTCTTGGCTGATGATAAGTTCCCCCTGCCACAGAAAAGGTCATTATTCCAGTCTCTAGCAAATGCAAAGGTCTTATCAAAATTCGATCTTAAAGCTGGATTCTGGCAATTGGGCATTCATCCTGACGATCGGCCGAAGACTGCTTTTTGCATACCAGATCATCATTACCAGTGGAACGTTATGCCATTTGGATTAAAAAATGCCCCTTCGGCATTCCAAAAGGCAATGGTCAAAATCTTTGAGCCTATTCTCCAAAACGCCCTGGTCTACATTGATGATATTCTCCTGTTTTCTCCAGACGAAGATTCCCATATCAGCTTACTCTCGAAGTTTTATTCCATAATTCAACAGTATGGCATTATGCTATCTGAAAAGAAGATGGAAATAGGAGTTAACTCCATTAACTTTCTTGGAATGAAGATCTTTGATGGGAAATATCAACCACAACCCCATATCGCTCAAGAGCTCCACAAGTTTCCAGATGTGCTTTCGTCACAAAAAGAAGCCCAACAGTTCCTTGGTCTTGTCAACTACATGGCCGATTTCTTGCCAAAGCTGTCACACCATACTGTACACTTATTCCCCATGCTAAAAAAGGAACCACCACTTTGGGCTGAACGACAAACAATAGCTGTCAGAGCTATAAAGCACCTAGCCGACAAGATGCCACCTCTAAAGATTCCCACTACTACGGACAAAAGAATTCTCCAGACAGATGCAAGTGATGAATACTGGGGAGCAGTTCTACTTGCACAAGATGACAAAGGTGTCAGAACAATTTGTGGTTACAAGAGTGGCACGTTCAAAGCCTCAGAGCAACACTACCATTCAACTTTCAAGGAGATTCTAGCAGTCAAAAGAGGAATAGAAAAATTCCAATTCCATCTTATCGGTCACTGTTTCCAGATTGAGATGGATATGTCCTCTTTCCCACGCATGCTCCAATTCAAAAGAAAGATGCTTCCAGAGGCACAACTTCTAAGGTGGGCAAATTGGTTCTCACAGTGGAAATTTACAGTAAAACACATCAAAGGGTCAGAAAATATTCTCGCAGATTTTCTGTCAAGGCCAAAGCACTATAAATATAGTGGTCCTGAAAGGATTCCCCAACACATGGTCATCCCATTGGTGTTTGCTATGGATAAGGCCAACTCCAGCTCATCTACTCCCCAAGAAGCCTCTCGCACAACCACCCAAGATCTCCCTGAAGAAGTAACCGAAGTCATTGCTGATTTGACTCTGAGCCAAAGGTCCTTATTGAATTGGAAGACATTTTATAATGTCCTTCTTTCAAAACATGGTCCGTTCATGAAAAATTACATGTTTCATCCCGAATACCCTTTCCTCAACATTTTCCATATCCATGAACTATTCAGGCTTCCTAAAGAAGCACTCTGCTTCTTCTGGTATCTCTTTGAAACCCATACCGTCGCCATCTCCTTCAACGCATGCAAACTGTTCACATACATGTTCCAGTGTCAGTTTGAACACGTTCCCCCTGAACAGAAGAACCTATTCACTGTTCTTCAATGGTTCCTTCCGGTCCATCAATGGATCCAGCGATTACATGTAAGTCACAAAACTTATGTGCTAATCTGCTTCAAAAGACCGTGCTCCTTTCTACCTGGAAATTCTCTCACAAACAAACAACCGTTGATCTACCATTTCCCCACAACCTTCATCCATTCTTGGCATGATGTCAACCCAGCCAGCCGATCCTTCCAGGTTAATATACCCGGAAACTTTTGGAAATACGTAACGATTTGGCGTCCGCAAATAATGTGGCTCTTCACAACATCCCGACACAGGTAATGGAAGGTGCAGAGATATGGCCAGATAGACACCCTGAAGTGGCATTATGGAAAGAGACTCTCAATCAATGGTTCAGCACCCACCTTGCTAAATCCATTGATTCTTCTGAAGATGACTTTGACATTTCCGACAACGAAGATGACTATGTCTTCCTCAATGATGAACCTTACGATCCGTATGAAGATGACCCGTCACACCCAGATTCGCGTTGGAAATAAAAGCATCAGTTTAAAATAAAATTAATGTGTGCTTGTATTTTTCTTTATTATTAAAGTTTGATTAGTTTAAAATAATGATGTAAAAATGATGGAAGCATGAAATCACTTTTCTAGTGATGTAAGCGCTTACATCATTTGTAGAATTATTGGTTGCTTATGTAATGCTTACGTCATGCTTATGTAAGAGGACCTTTTCCTTGCCTATAAAAGGAAGGCCTCTCCCTCATTTGTAAATCATCCCTTGAAAGAAATAAATTCTTCTTTCATAACTCTCTCTCTACAATTCTCTCTCTATAATTTCCCTAAGTCCGCCAGTCCTCCGCCAGTCCTCCACCCTAAATTGGAGAATTCTTTACTAATGTCTTGGCTTTGATACCAATTTAGGGTGGAGGACTGGCGGAGGTAGATCATGACATGACTTAAGGGTTGATATTGGTGAATCTTTGTAAAGGACATAGTAGTCAAACTTGCCCGATGGTTCACCAAGGAGTCCTACAGCAAGATCTCCTGATTCATATCTTTCCTTTAGCTTTTGTTGTGATCTGTTCTTCCTTTTCTCTTGGCTGCTGTCATTGTATTCAATCCGGTATGCTTCATCAAGACAGTCCTGGCAATCACAGACATCATACCAGCAATGCTCAACTTGTTTGACTGGGGCTGGAGCCTGAACTGGCTGAACCATATGGATGGTTGGAAAGACGTTCGTCTTCTGTTGGGAGGAGAAATTGACTTCGACAAGTCCGTTTTCATGGCGGACGAAGTCTGGTGCGGTAGTTGTCTGGACAGGGGTTTGGTGGATCTGCTCATAATTCGTTACCCACTTTTCAGGGAGGAGTTTTAGTAACTCTTCTCTGGACAACTGTCTGGGAACATATGTACATGTTGGTGTTGCACATGAGTCAACATTAATGAGAAGTGCATCCCCAGCGTGTTCTTGATCCGGTACCATGATGTCGAGAGAGTGATTTTGAACTCTATACGCCATTTGGTAGTGGAATGTTGCCTGGAAAGTGTTTACTTGGGGAGTACCCCCAATTTGAATCTGGGCCTTGAGCGCTGTGTAGAGTGAGGGGTCATTAAGAGGCATATTGAAGTTGGGGTAAAAGGTAACAAAAATGGTTCCGGCGTTTAAGGTGGTTTGTATTGTTCCTATGCAAGCATGTTGATACTCTACAAACCTTGTGTCTACAAGGGCTATTCGGGAAAAGGCAGGGAGACCTTTTCTACCATGGAAGGTAAGGGCTAATCTGATAGCACCGAAGTGGATATGAGTATACCCTTGGGCTATACAGTGTCTAGCAAGATCTGGTGGAAGGGATAGAGTGACCATATGTTCTGAACTGGTAGCTGGGAGTTGGTGAGAGTCAAATTTAGAGGCTTGGACAAACTCTTTAATGTGTTGATTGGAAGTAGATCCTATTAATTTTTTGACTTTTCTCGAAAATGAAGTATTAGGTTTAGAGAATACAGAATAAGGGTTAACTAAGGGCATACTGGTAATAGGGATTTTGGAGTCATCAGGTACATAAGAAATCTCATATAACTGATCTATTTTTGAGGCAGAGGATTGTCTAAAGCTAGAGGAAGATCGTGACAGACTGGATTCTGGGTTCATGATGGGGTCGAGACGGATATTTAATCTAAAGGCACTACACAACTTTTGATCTTGTTTTACAGAGGTTGGTTGCGACTTCACTCAACGTCGTCTTACTGGCTCTATTTAACAAGATAAAACTTAAGGAATGCCTAAGACAAATTATCTGGTTTTTCTTTAACCTTTTATCTGTAGAATGGTTTTCTGATGTGAACGATCCGCAAGGCGGCAGTCACAGAGCATACTAATCCAATTCTTTAGATAAATAGTAAAGATAAGTTATGGAGGGACAGGATAGAGGTTTGGCTCTGATACCAATTTAGGGTGGAGGACTGGCGGAGGACTGGCGGACTTAGGGAAATTATAGAGAGATAATTGTAGAGAGAGAGTTATGAAAGAAGAATTTATTTCTTTCAAGGGATGATTTACAAATGAGGGAGAGACCTTCCTTTTATAGGCAAGGAAAAGGTCCTCTTACATAAGCATGACGTAAGCATTACATAAGCAACCAATAATTCTACAAATGATGCAAGCGCTTACATCACTAGAAAAGTGATTTCATGCTTCCATCATTTTTACATCATTATTTTAAACTAATCAAACTTTAATAATAAAGAAAAATACAAGCACACATTAATTTTATTTTAAACTGATGCTTTTATTTCCAACGCGAATCTGGGTGTGACGGGTCATCTTCATACGGATCGTAAGGTTCATCATTGAGGAAGACATAGTCATCTTCGTTGTCGGAAATGTCAAAGTCATCTTCAGAAGAATCAATGGATTTAGCAAGGTGGGTGCTGAACCATTGATTGAGAGTCTCTTTCCATAATGCCACTTTAGGGTGTCTATCTGGCCATATCTCTGCACCTTCCATTACCTGTGTCGGGATGTTGTGAAGAGCCACATTATTTGCGGACGCCAAATCGTTACGTATTTCCAAAAGTTTCCGGGTATGATTAACCTGGAAGGATCGGCTGGCTGGGTTGACATCATGCCAAGAATGGATGAAGGTTGTGGGGAAATGGTAGATCAACGGTTGTTTGTTTGTGAGAGAATTTCCAGGTAGAAAGGAGCACGGTCTTTTGAAGCAGATTAGCACATAAGTTTTGTGACTTACATGTAATCGCTGGATCCATTGATGGACCGGAAGGAACCATTGAAGAACAGTGAATAGGTTCTTCTGTTCAGGGGGAACGTGTTCAAACTGACACTGGAACATGTATGTGAACAGTTTGCATGCGTTGAAGGAGATGGCGACGGTATGGGTTTCAAAGAGATACCAGAAGAAGCAGAGTGCTTCTTTAGGAAGCCTGAATAGTTCATGGATATGGAAAATGTTGAGGAAAGGGTATTCGGGATGAAACATGTAATTTTTCATGAACGGACCATGTTTTGAAAGAAGGACATTATAAAATGTCTTCCAATTCAATAAGGACCTTTGGCTCAGAGTCAAATCAGCAATGACTTCGGTTACTTCTTCAGGGAGATCTTGGGTGGTTGTGCGAGAGGCTTCTTGGGGAGTAGATGAGCTGGAGTTGGCCTTATCCATAGCAAACACCAATGGGATGACCATGTGTTGGGGAATCCTTTCAGGACCACTATATTTATAGTGCTTTGGCCTTGACAGAAAATCTGCGAGAATATTTTCTGACCCTTTGATGTGTTTTACTGTAAATTTCCACTGTGAGAACCAATTTGCCCACCTTAGAAGTTGTGCCTCTGGAAGCATCTTTCTTTTGAATTGGAGCATGCGTGGGAAAGAGGACATATCCATCTCAATCTGGAAACAGTGACCGATAAGATGGAATTGGAATTTTTCTATTCCTCTTTTGACTGCTAGAATCTCCTTGAAAGTTGAATGGTAGTGTTGCTCTGAGGCTTTGAACGTGCCACTCTTGTAACCACAAATTGTTCTGACACCTTTGTCATCTTGTGCAAGTAGAACTGCTCCCCAGTATTCATCACTTGCATCTGTCTGGAGAATTCTTTTGTCCGTAGTAGTGGGAATCTTTAGAGGTGGCATCTTGTCGGCTAGGTGCTTTATAGCTCTGACAGCTATTGTTTGTCGTTCAGCCCAAAGTGGTGGTTCCTTTTTTAGCATGGGGAATAAGTGTACAGTATGGTGTGACAGCTTTGGCAAGAAATCGGCCATGTAGTTGACAAGACCAAGGAACTGTTGGGCTTCTTTTTGTGACGAAAGCACATCTGGAAACTTGTGGAGCTCTTGAGCGATATGGGGTTGTGGTTGATATTTCCCATCAAAGATCTTCATTCCAAGAAAGTTAATGGAGTTAACTCCTATTTCCATCTTCTTTTCAGATAGCATAATGCCATACTGTTGAATTATGGAATGAAACTTCGAGAGTAAGCTGATATGGGAATCTTCGTCTGGAGAAAACAGGAGAATATCATCAATGTAGACCAGGGCGTTTTGGAGAATAGGCTCAAAGATTTTGACCATTGCCTTTTGGAATGCCGAAGGGGCATTTTTTAATCCAAATGGCATAACGTTCCACTGGTAATGATGATCTGGTATGCAAAAAGCAGTCTTCGGCCGATCGTCAGGATGAATGCCCAATTGCCAGAATCCAGCTTTAAGATCGAATTTTGATAAGACCTTTGCATTTGCTAGAGACTGGAATAATGACCTTTTCTGTGGCAGGGGGAACTTATCATCAGCCAAGAAATGATTAAGTGGCTGATAATTTATGACTAGCCTTAGCTTGCCTCTGACTTGTTCGCTTCTCTTATTGACATAAAACGCTTCACATGCCCATGGTGAAACTGTGGGTTCAATGATGCCTTGTTGAACAAGTTCTGAACATTCTTGGACTGCTAGCTGGTAATGATCAGGGTTCATTCCTGGATGGCTTGCCTTTGTCGGGTTGACGTCCTCGTTTTGTTTGAATGGTAAGGTAACAAAAAACGAAGGATTTAACCATAAAGGGTTTTTGCTTTTTGTGAGAAACTCTGTATGACTAGAAGCACATGATGTATGGATGATTTGTTGTTTAAGGGCTTCTATAGTGAGTGTGGATGCCATATAGAGTTTGGGCACGGAACTCCAGGGGTTTAGGTAACTTTTGTATCGGAGACCTTGCTCAGCAAACCTTATGTTTGGCAAGGTATGAAGAATATCGAATCCGATAAGGAGATCTTTACCGTGGGAGCTTGATCCTAAGAACCGGTGTCTTACCACACATTTTGGAAATAACCGGATATGGATTGGGACACTGATCTTGTCAATAACAAATGTATCACCACTAGCTGCTAGGAACTGCTGATAATGTGGTTTCCAGTAACTGCTAGTGAGAATTTTCGGGTTTAGTATTGAGACCGATGATCCTGTGTCAAAGAAGGCTATGACCGAAATGGGTTTAGCATATGTTGATGTGAGCAGGTGGACTTTAGCTAAGGGCGCAGGTTGTGGTTTTTGTAAGGGTAGAACTTGCGGGAGAGAGGAGTGAATAGGAAGGGGGCTTGCCATGAATACTTCGATATCAGAGTGTCCATTCGAATGGTCTGGTTCGGACTCTTCATCTGATGATGAATCGTAATATGCTATGGTGCATATTGTGTGATCATCTGGTTCATCGTCAAGGGAGTACAGGGACTCCAAATCAGAAATGTCCACTGGTTCGACTTGATTAAGACTCTGAATCAAAGCTTGAGACTTTCTTTTGTCTTTGCAATCTTTTGCAAAGTGTCCTTTCTTATTGCAAATGTAGCATCTGTCAGAAGTGCGTCCTCGGTGTGTTTTCTTCCTGATGAACTTCCATTTCTTCCGTGGGAAACCCTTGGTGGTTTTCTTTCTGGAAGAGTTAAAGAACTTCTTGAAATGGGACTTCTTCTTTGTACGAGAGCAATCACAGGAAGATTTATCTTTGCATTTGATCTGGAGGTATTTTTCATCACAGGCTGAACCAAAATGTTTGCCAGTTTTTTCAAGTTCGTCCATGAACTTTCTTGAATTGCAAAACTTGGCAAGTGCATTGAGCACCATTTGATACAGGGCACCAAGTGTGACATTAGAAATCAAGATGTTTTTTGACTCTAATGATCTGAATACCTCACTGGCAAGAGATTCTGGGAAAGAATTTAGAAAAACTTGCTTGAGGTTGACATCATCAATACCTTGCAGGCAATAAAACCTTTTTGACATGCGATTGTAATGTTCTTCAAGGTCCTTCTTTTGGAATGAACAACATCTCATTTTTAAGAATTCCTTCCTTGCTTGAGCGATGTGTTCAACCGGGTTGCCAATGAACTCAGCATAAATCATATGCATGAAATCTTCAGGAGATTGTGCTTGCTGGATTTGCAATTGTCGATACTCTCCAAGACTCATGTACCAATCTCTGAGACGACCTTGAGTTCTGGTTAAAAACCTTTTAATCACCATGTCCATGTCATAGTACTGGAGTTCAGCTGAGCACCATGTCAACATCTCTATATACTTCTATCTCTCCATTGTGAAGGGGGAATATCATCAAAAGTAAACTTTTGGCCAGAATCTGACTTTGAAACTTTGGTTCTTCTTTGTGGTGCAGGTTGGAAGGTTTCGTCGTCTTCTACTACATACTCGTCATCAAAGTAGTTACGAGCTGTAGATGATTCTGGATCTGCCATGAACAAATGTTCAAAGGCTTCAGAGAGGTCACCGTCTGTATGATCTGGAGGTGTTGTAACTACGGGTGCAACAAAGGGTGAACTAGAGGATGTCTCTTTTTGGGTTAGGTTTTGTAGGAAAGATGAGATCGGGTTCATGTCTTCAATTGGGAGGACGTTTTGTGGTCTTGAGGAGGCTGTGGCAGAGGTGTCATCAACAAAGACTTGTGTTTCACTTGAGGACACCATTGGGGCCTTTTCAGATTTCAGGGAGATTCGTAAAGCTTTAGCTCTTCTCTTTTCTTGCTCTTTGGACCATAAAGAGAGTGATGGAGATTTTTGTGGGAAGGGTGTGAGTGGGAGTGGCTGTGGATCAAAGGATGTTCCAACAAAAGGGGTAGAAGACAATGTCCACGGATCATCAATTTGAGTTACTACTCTTTGCTGCTTATGTTGCCTCTCCAAGTCAATGAGTTGTGATTTTAAGAACTTCATTTCAGCTTCTTTCTTTGTAAGATCACTAGAGGCTTGAGAGTGAGGAATTGTACAAACTATCTGAAGAAGTTCTTTGTGGAGTCCTTGCATCTTCATCTTGATTTCTTGAATCATGTTTTCAAGGGACCGTACCTTCGTAACAAGATTTTCTTGTGTCTGCAAGGATCGTGTTTGTTGCGTAAGGAGAGTTTGGAGCACCTTGTTCTGAGCAACAACATTCTCACTTTGCCAATTAAGAGTAGCTTCAGCAGGACTGATTTGAGTAGCTATTCCCGTGGGACCTATGGTTGTGGGGTTTTTGACCTTCCACTCATGCTTGGTTCTTTGGGTTGTGTCTTCAAACGAGCTTAAAGGTGGGAACTCAGCCTTGTATTCAGACGATGTGGCTGCAGGGGTAATAACACAGCATTCTTGGGCTCGGCTTGGAGGATTTGGAGGAGGTAGATCATGACATGACTTAAGGGTTGATATTGGTGAATCTTTGTAAAGGACATAGTAGTCAAACTTGCCCGATGGTTCACCAAGGAGTCCTACAGCAGGATCTCCTGATTCATATCTTTCCTTTAGCTTTTGTTGTGATATGTTCTTCCTTTTCTCTTGGCTGCTGTCATTGTATTCAATCCGGTATGCTTCATCAAGACAGTCCTGGCAATCACAGACATCATACCAGCAATGCTCAACTTGTTTGACTGGGGCTGGAGCCTGAACTGGCTGAACCATATGGATGGTTGGAAAGACGTTCGTCTTCTGTTGGGAGGAGAAATTGACTTCGACAAGTCCGTTTTCATGGCGGACGAAGTCTGGTGCGGTAGTTGTCTGGACAGGGGTTTGGTGGATCTGCTCATAATTCGTTACCCACTTTTCAGGGAGGAGTTTTAGTAACTCTTCTCTGGACAACTGTCTGGGAACATATGTACATGTTGGTGTTGCACATGAGTCAACATTAATGAGAAGTGCATCCCCAGCGTGTTCTTGATCCGGTACCATGATGTCGAGAGAGTGATTTTGAACTCTATACGCCATTTGGTAGTGGAATGTTGCCTGGAAAGTGTTTACTTTCAACCACACATATATATCAACATATATATAAAAATGTAAATAAAACACATGTGCAGAGCCAAACTTTTATTTGTAATCGGATTTTGTGAGCCAACACAAAAGGACCGAGTCAACCGTAAAGGAAAATAAATATCCAAGCCATCTTGTGACTATGTTGGAGTTCCTACTTGACTCGTCATTCGGGAAAGGAAATTCGACGTTCCTCTTCATTCGATCATTGGAAATCCGAAGCTCCTCGGAAATCCGATGGGAAATCCGAGGCTTCTCGGAAACCCGATGGGAAATTCGACGGCTTCTTCCATACGAAGCGGGAATCTGACGGCATCTTCCATCTGAAGTGGGAATCCGACGTCATCTTCCATCCGAAACTCCATCTTCAAGTCTTGTTACATTCTTTAAAGAAATGAAATACAAGATCTAATCTAGTACTTTTACATTCTAAAAAAATTAACAAAACTATTTATTATTACATAACCATGAAATAATATTACAAACATTCATCACAAGGGATAAAAAGTTTGCAATGCACCCACAACAATATATAGACAAGTTATATAAAAATCAATAACTATAACCAAAATGCAAGAAAATGGTTGTAATAAAATTTGCTAGTCCCAAAGAAAATCCATAACTTTTCTAACAAAAGAAAAGTGTCCATTTTCTTTTGGTCAAGAACATAAAAAAGTTCTTGATAAAAATGTTTTCTATGCATGGTCGACTATAATACCACTGTTGGGGTGTTGTAGGAAAGCTTTAAACAAAATATCAATATAGCAACGAAATCATAAATAAAGAAACCTACAACAATTTTCACAAAATCTCCAGGCATGAAAAACTTAGAAAAACACAAAACATGACCATAGAGTGTTTTAGGACTACAACCTTTGAAGCTTGAACGTTAGAATAGGGTAGAGAAGAAAATTGACTCCTCCTCCAAAGTTGATCCACACCAAGCGACTGTCTTTTCGGAATGCTAGTGTAACATCCTAAAATATAGAGTGAAATAAAATTCGAAATTTCGGCAATATAACGTATATAAATGGAGAAAACCTGCCCACCCTAAAATAGGGGATCAATTAACCTGAATAATTTGGACATGACAAATCAAACCCAAGAGTATCATCCCAAAAAGGGGATTAAGGTATTGCATTTACAACCCAAATATAATGAAGAATAACACTGACAACCTAATAATCTAAATTTGTCAACAAGATTATAATCGGGTGTCGCTATTCTTCCAAAAAGTATATCTTGAAAAATCACGTATGTTGGTCACTATATCTCCAAAAAGACCACTCAAGACCCCAAGGTCGTCCACTCAGTCCCAACGAGCCCACCGCTAAGATGACCTATCAGACATGACAATCAAAGAACACAAGTGTTAGGCTAAAACCTAGTGAGAACAAGTTAATTGAAATAGAAGTACTAAACCCATTTGAAGTCGTGCGGTGGTTATAGCCATGAGCAATCAAAACAAATCAAATAAACCATTAGAGATCATAACATGGTACAAATAACACCAACCACATAGTGAGCTCAACTCTTCTAAGTCTATTGCTCGAAAACATCAAGTCAATCCCTCCGGGTCTATTCTTGAGAGTTCCAAAACGGGAACTCAGTTTCAAAACGGGAACTCATGCACAATGGAATTACACCTTATACTGCCAATGGGACGCTGCCCGACCATATAGGTCCACATATACCTTACTTACCATGGAGACCCGATGCCTATTCCCTGCCAAAGTGGTGAACTCAATGTCCAAAACCGGACATTGGAACGTCGTGCCTATGGATCCATTGCACTAAGACTAAATACGAAGCACTTTAACACATTTATCATTAATCGTATACATAAGTGTTAAAACCCAATCACATATATAAGTTTACCAACATGAAGTCTTGGCCCCCAACATTAGGGAGACATTATCAATAAAACCCATCAACAATAATACCATGAATCCCATTTCAAGTGTAAAGATTAACATTAACTACCCCAAAATGGATTTTCACCAAAACCCTAATTATACTTGGATTTTCCAAAAATTCATATATAGTGATATAATGATAATGGAACATGTAGAAGTTATAGTCCTCCTTGATTTAATGACCATATGACTCCCTCAAACCATCTTAATCATGTTTAAAGTCCCAAAATCTCCTAATTTAGGTTTTAGGTCAAAAGTTCATCAAATCCAAAATACCTTTTTAGTTAGGAGAGTATTATGGCATAATACTAGCTAAATAACATGTAGGAAAGTTAAAACATGAAATACATTCACCTTGCAAGATTTGTACACAAACCCTAGATAATGAGACTTGAGGTAGAAGGTAGAAGACTTGAATGCTCAACCTCTAGAGACCAAGTTGATGTCCAACAACCCTAAACAATGCCATTAATGTATATAAAGAATCTCTCCAAGTAGCAATGAACGAGGAGAGAAGAACCTTACCTTTGAACCCTCCCAAAATCGCACCTCCAAAGCTCCAAAATGAGATAAATGGCTTAGAAATCGAGTTGGGGGGTTTTTAATGGTCGGGGTCCCGTCGACGATTGTGCCTCACGATATTGACAGTGTCATAGTCGCTTGGCACTATCGCCCGACTCCCCACACCTGCGGTACAAACTCCGTGACAATGCCCCACGAGAGTGACTATGCGTGTCATAGTCTATCCCCCTTCCCAACTTGTGGTACATCCTTCGCGATTGTGTCCCGCGAGAGTGACTATTGTCACAATCGCAGGCACAGTTGCTCCAGGTGTACCGAGGCCCCTTTTTTGCCTAATTTTGACCCGATGTGCTCTCGATCCCAAGTCTAGCTTTGAAATTGAGAATCTATTATCGGATTATGGTTTACACTAAACAAAGAGGTACTTGACAGTAACGTACCAAAATCACGGGTGTTACAATCCTCCCCAAATTGAAGAAGATTTCGTCCTCGAAATCAAAGCTAAGGGAATAAATGAGGGTATCTCCGCCACATATCCTCTTTGGCCTCCCAAGTCACGTTAGCACCGCGATGGTGCTTCCATTGGACCTTTACCATAGTGACCTCTTTGTGACGAAGCTTCTTCGTCTTCTTTTCCAAAATCACGTCGATTTCCTCGATGCAACGGTTTCCCTCGTCAACCCTAATCTTGGAGAGTGGAATGACACTCTTTTCTTCTGCCATGCACTTCCGAAGGTAACAAACGTGGAATGTGTTGTGAATTCCACTCATCTCCGGAGGGAGTTCTAATTAATAGGCTTGAAGTCCCACACGCTTAATCACCGAGAACGGCCCAAGGAAACGGGGATTCAACTTCCCGTGCTTTCCAAACCTGATTATTCCCTTCCAAGGGAACACTTTTAGCATAACCCGATTTCCCACTTGGAACTCCATCGACCGCCTCTTTTTGTCGGCATAACTCTTCTTGTCGGCATAACTCTTCTTGTCGGTCTTGAGCGGCCTTTAAACGTTCATGAATACCCTTGACTTTGTCCGCCGTCTCTTGAACGATTTCTGGTCCGACAAACTGCTTCTCCCCCACTTCAAGCCAACATACGGGAGTTCGGTACTTGCGACCATACAAGGCTTCAAACGACGCCATTCCAATACTCGGGTGGTAGCTATTATTATAAGCGAACTCCACCAAAGGTAGGTGCGAGTTCCAACTACCCCCGAAGTCGATCACACAAGACCTCAACATATCTTCAAGTGTCTGAATCGTCCTTTCGTTTTGGTCATTGGTTTGGGGATGATAGGCTGTGCTCAACTTCACACGCATACCCAATTCTTTTTGCAATCCATCCAAAAAATGCGACGTGAATTGGTTATCACGATCCAAGACGATAGATAACAGCACACCATGACGAGACACCACTTCGTCAATGTACAATTTGCTAGCTTGTCCATTGGTAAGGTTTCCCGCATAGCCAAGAAATAGGCGATTTTGGTCAAGCAGTCCACTATTACCCAAATGGTGTCATGACCCCTTAAGGTCCTTGGCAATTTCGTCACGAAGTCCATAGTGATGTGCTCCTATTTCCATTCCGGAATCTCCAAAGATTGCAAACTTCCATAAGGTCGTTGGTGCTCGGCTTTCACTTGCAGACAAGTCACACACTGCTCCATGTAGCGCGCCACATCAAGTTTCATAACCGGCCACCAATAGTGCAATTTCAAGTCTCGGTACATCTTCGTGCTTCCCGGGTGGATAGAATACTTTGACTTGTGGGCATCCTCGAGAAGAAGTTCTCGATTGCCCCCGATCTTGGGCACCCAAACACGCCCGTTGAATAGCTTTACACCCCGACTGTCTTCCGTCAAGAGTAGATGTTGTTTTGTCATGAATTCCTCCTTGAGGTTCTCTGCTAGCAAGGCTTTGACTTGCGATGACCTGATCCGATCAATAAGCGTGGACACCAACTCTATTCGTGAAAATGTGGCTCGAAAACTTCCACCGTAGTCTTTTCAACTCAAAGCATCGGCGACGACATTTGCCTTACTCGGATGGTAAAGCAACTCGCAGTCGTAATCATTTAGTAACTCTCCAACCACCTCCTTTGCCTCATATTCAGTTCCTTTTGGTGGAATATGTGCTTCAAACTTTTGTGATCCGTATATAGGGTGTACTTCGTATCGAAGAGGTAGTGTCGCCATAACTTCAAGGCAAATACCACCGCCGCCAATTCTAAGTCATGGGTAGGGTAGTTGACTTCATGTACCTTGAGTTGCCTTGATGCATAGGCAATCACCTTGCCCCTTTGCATTAGAACACAACCCAAACCCATTTTCGACGCATCACTATAATACCACAAAGTCTTCCGACCCTTCGGGTAGAATGTAATCGGTTTCGTATATGAGGCAAGACACCGTGGAGGTATCCCTTTAAGAGAGAGAACCGATTTATCTCGCTAAAGGTGACGTTGGGTGTTTGATTGGTGCCAGATTTTGAGGACGAAATATCTTTTAAGGTTAGGAGGTTTGTAACACCCCGATTTTCGAAAGGTATCATTTCAAGTTAATATAGAAATCGGTATTTTAAGGAAAAAAGAAGATATAGGATTTTGGACTTGAATCCTAGATTTTATAGCCTTGTTAGATGAAGGATTCAATTACGAGTCCAACGGTTCTTTTCGGAGCAAAATCGGAGCTAAAACAAAGAAGTTATGGCCAAAACAGTGAACGAGAAGAAAATCGGGCGAGCAGTGCACGACGTGACTTAGAGCCACCCGCGTGACTTATGGAAAGCGGGCGGGTTGTGGTGCGGGTTAGGTCATATGGTAACTCACGTAAAGCCCTGTTCGAGCATAAAACCCGATTTTCAACCCTCAAACTTCATTTCTTCATAACTTTTGCATCTCAACTTTGTTTTTGGTGATTCAAGTTGCCGTGGTTTCATTTTTGAGAGCTCTTCAAGGATATATCAAGATATTTGAAGTCTATTGGAAGATACAAGAGTATTTTGTGGTGGTAAGTTCCTCATCTCTCTTAATGTTAAACTAGGGTTTGATGGTTTCATCTTTTTTCCATTCATCCTTCAACTTGGGTGTGATTTTGATGACTTGTGTGGTGAAGGAAACCTTGTAGATGTATTGGATCTAAGATCTAGGAAGATTTCTTGGAGATTTCAAGCCTTCATCTAAGGAGCTTCAAGTTTGGGGGTAAAATCTAGATTTAGCCTAAATCTAGCAAGGTGAGTTCAAGTTGATTTGTGAAAATGTTGTACATGTCAAAATGTTCATTTTAAAGTATTTACGTGTTTATCATAAAATTATTATTTGTTGAGTTATTTGGTGGGTTTTGATCATTCGAGGTGTTTGGCTTTAAAAATATTGTAAAAGCCCCCACATTTGGGATTTTTGGATATCTTGAAAAATAAGTCATTTTAAAGTTTTTTGATGATTTATTGCATAAATGGAAGTTATTTGGTAAAAAGACACTTTTAGTGTTTGTTTGAAAAAAAAGGGTTTGATTTCGTATTATGGGACGTTTTGATAGGATAAAGAGTATAATAGATCTATTTGGAAAACTATTTGTCCCAACCTAAACAGTATTGGAGTTTATCCAAGTATTTTTGGAGCATGTGTTTGCATGATGTGGGTCGAGTGCGTTTTTATTTGGAGAGCATTAATCGTTGGTCAAAAAGGATTTTGAGCATTTTAGCTCGGTGTTGACTTAAAAGAGTCTTGGGGACAATTGTCCGATTTTAATGGCTCAATGTAGAGCCCGATTATGATTTACATACTAATACACCGTGTTGCATATTGAGGTTGAGTACATGCTCGAGTGCGTTGGTCATTTCGGTATAGCCATGTAATGTTAGATTGTGTTGCATTGGATCCATAGGCACGTAAGTCAGTCTGTTTTGGAGGGCAAGAGATATTTGGTTATAACTGTTGACCGTTTGGGTCACTAGCGAGTAAGCAATAGGAGGCGCAAGCCCTTGAGGTCTAACTCGTCTAGATTGGATAGACACCCATGTCTGTAAGACCTTGAGGTGTAACTCGACGGAGTAAGCACTAGAGGCATAAACGGTTTGAGGATTGTGATGTCTGTTATGGCATTGGAACTAGAACCGGGATATGTGGTGAAATCCAATAACATCACGGGTGACCCCATTCACGTGTTCTCGTCACCCAAGATGGAAACATTGAGTTGTCATGCGAGTAACGTCGTATGGGCGACCTACTTGTGTGCTCCTCCACTCTCAACGTATACGGGTCTCCCCTGTCGTCGACCATTAGTATTTTAAATGTTAACGTCGTATCTTACTATCGTTGGAGTTGTGTGGTCGACGGTAAGTGATGACCTTAATATTGGGTTTCCCCCGCGTATATTAAGGTTTGAATGAAATACGTCATTCCCAAGTTTTGGTATTTGGTTTCCCTCTATTTTATGGTTGCGTGAGTATTGGGTCTAGTGTCCATGTTGTTCGGTTACATATCGTATTGGTGAGTTATTAACTATGATTTACGGGTCGAGTGTTTTACCCCACCCGTGCTTGGGTTGTTTTGGGATACAACGTTTTACCCACATCCCTTAAATTGGGAGTCAATATCCGCTCTAGTTTCGAGTGAGTTTTCGGGTTGCATCATTTTATAAAGAATGCTTTGTAATGAGGTGTTCATCTTTGAAAATGCATGATATTGGAAAGGAGTCGTCTCTGGGTTTAAAGTAAATCTTTTGAAAGGTTATGATTTTAAGTGGAGTTTATTTCTTTTATAAATATGTTCATTCATGTAAAACTCTTGAACTCACTAGGCGTTAGCCTAACTTTTTGATGAGATTTTTCCCGACCGTCTATTGGTTGCCCGCGATAGTATTGGTGAAACCACAACCCGTTGTCTATAAAGAGACAAGAACCTTGGTATAAGATACGCCACAATCAACCCACCAAGTTGATTGATAAGTATTGAACGCCACAAGCAAGAATACTTGATAAGTTCTAAAGTTCACAAAGAACAAAAAGAGTTAAAACTCACAATTATCGTTCAAATCAAAGGTGTTTCCAAAAGATTATAAAAGCAACCTATTTATAGGATACGAAAGACAAATCAAAAGACTCAATTAAATTCTAGACAATAATTGAGGAAAGCTTCTAATATCTTGTAAGTAAATGATATGAGTTACTTGAACTTGGATCTATTATTGGGCCGATTCATGGACGTCGATTAGGCTTCTTTTTGGGCTTGGATCCTTCTTAAATTGTAGGAAAAAGATTACTCTTTAAGTGGGTTTTGATTTGAGTCCATTTGGACTTGAAATGAGTGATTTATGGCTAAAACATGGGCCTTGTGTGGAGTTGGCCGAATTTTCTTGGAGTTGGGTAATTTATTGATGAAATAATCACAACTTGGGCTACGAAGCCTTAGGCTAATCTTGGCCTTCAATTTGGATCAAAAATCGAAGGTTTCCTTGGCTATTTGATGAATTGATGAGTGATTGTTTCCAACAGGATTTTATAAACCCATTAAAGGCATCATTGAACATCTTTGACCTGGACCTTGTGATCGGTCCAATCTTCCATTTCAATGGATCTTTGTCTTCGTCATTTGGTTCTTTGGACGGGCTCACATCACTTTTTTATTTGTCGGCATGTGCAACAGGCTCCGGTTGGGAATAGTTCTAGTAACATTATGAAGAGATGAGTGCTAGCTGTGTGCTTGAGGAGTGAATAGCTTGGTGAAGTCTTCCGCTTTTGTATTGGGAAGAGCAATTTGTATCTGGGTTAAGTAACATCCGACTCCGGTTTAGTCCTTCTATGTTATTGGAGTTTGTTTTTATTGAGGTTATTTATCGAATTTTATGTTTTGAGGCATATTGAGTTTTGAATTATAGGATGATGTGTTGTCTTTATTTGACGTTATATCGAAAAATTTATTAGTTGCTCTTACCAAATTTGAGGGTGTTACAAGTTGGTATCAGAGCTTAAGTTTGAGAGATTTAGGTGTTGATTTTGGATGCCTAGACTTAAACTAGTATTCTTTTAAGTGATCGAGAGAGAGAATTTCACCAATAGGAACTTTAAGATTGAATTGTAGGATGATGTGTTGTCTTTATTTGATGTACCACCAAAGTCTACCCCGGTCACTAAGCCTACATCCTCACTGAAGAGGACACAATCTGAAGCCCATGCTAACCTTCAAGGAAGCCTAAGAAAGCTAAGAAGGAGAAAGTCCACAACATGATGAAGGCTTCTGAACAAACCCTCCATCAAAGATTTCGCTCTCAACTCCACAGCACCTGTAACCACTACAACCACTTCAGCTCCTTCTATCGCTTAAGCTTCATTGGTATCGACCCAAGTCACCTCAGTGACTCAAATCACTTAGAGTGACATTTCAAGCGACACCAATGCTCATATGTTGCACGTTTGCACTTCCCCCTTCTCAAAATCACTCGTCTTCTCATCCCCATCATTGGTCTCGACGACACGACAATTGATTCTTCAGTAGTTCTCCCTACTGAAGTTGATGCCTTCCTCATTGCCTCTCTCAGAGTTGGCATTGAGAGCACAAGACCTGAGGTGATTTCTGACGAATCCTGTAACATCCCCCGTCCCCATGGTCCGGAACGGGTGATGTCACGAACGGGTCTTAACATAAATACACAGCTAAATTTAGAGCTATTAATAAACTCTAAACATATATTACAATCCAAACTATCATACCTCAAAAAGTCTTTATAAACTTAGAAAGTTATAAAATAAGGTGAGTCTAAGAACTCCAAAATATCACGCTCGATCTCAAGTCCCGTCCCCATAAACGTCACTTCGAACCTGCCGTGTCAGAAAACAAAAAACACGGCTGAGCACATAGCTCAGTGAATGGATTAACATAAATTCGTAAATAATAATGAAAACATCGATAACGAAGCGGAAGACTTAAAAATTCATTTTAAATAATGTTCTTGAAACTCAAGTTTTTTTTTTTAAAGGATTCTCATCCAGGAAAATTTATAAAAACAACGAAATTACAAGAGGACAACAAACACCAAAACCAAAGGCCACACCTCGTAGCCAAAGAAGTTAGAGACAACACCAAACCAAGCTACGTGAGCCAAAACAAACATAAGCTAAACGAGCAAAACAAACTAACCAAAGTAATGCTAAAGAAAAAACTCCAAAAAAACTTCCAAAACTCAGCCGCCCAGCCAAACCAAACACATGATCTATATCTCATGATTATGAGTCTTCTTCCTTTTAGTCTTCCAATCCGCACGCATCATAACAATATCAACAATATCTTTAGCAACCTGCATAGGCACGCGGGTCTCACTAGTGAACAAACGTCGATTGCGCTCCTGCCATATAAAATAGACCGCAGCAGATAACGCCAACTTTTGCACAAGCGTAGTGGTGACCTCCCCTGATCACCCAAAGCAATAATGATATCACCCCATGAGATCGGGAATCCGCTCCAATCTATCTTCGACGTAGCAATATTCCAAACCTCCCTAGAGAATTGGCACTAAAAAAATAAGTGATTATGAGAATCACTACAAATTTGGCAAAGAGAGCACTTCATGTTGGGAGGGTCTTCTTTCCACAGCCGAATTCGGTCTTGAATTGGCAAACGAATCAAACACGCAGTCCACATGCACACCACATGCTTGGGAATGTGGCCCTTAAGCCACACCGAAATATGCCATGGTATCAACTAATGAGGACCATCTAACGTTTCATAAGCAATACGAACCGTAAAATCAACCATATCATTTTGCAAATTCCTCCAACAAAGCTTGTCTCGAACATCCTCCCGAAGCGTCGGTAAAGTAGTGTTTTGAAGAATCACGTACCTCTGAGACCACTCCGGAGGCCACGAGCCGTGGACCTCATACAAAAAGTCCCTAGCCGAACACGTAGAAGAGATACCCATCGAACTAGCCACTCTATAAGAAATAATGCTCTCTAACCGACCACAAGCAAGCCAATTATCTTCCCATGCATGAATATATTTCCCATCACCGATATGGAACCAAAAAAATCTCCGTAATTGAGGTCGTAAATCCATAAGCTTTGATAGAACCCACGACCATTTCCTTGTCCTCCGAGCAAGCCACAACGACGTGGACCTAAAGTAATGTACGTAGACCCACTTAACCCAAAGAGAGTCATGTTTACGAAGAAGGTCCCACAAGTGACGCGCCAAAAGAGCTCGATTCCACAAGGCTAACCTCTTGAATCCAAGTCCCCCATTTTGTTTGGGCCGACACACCAAGTCCCACGCAATCCGACATTTTCCTTTAGAAGACTCCCCCTTGGCCCACAAAAAATCTCGAAACAAGCCTTCCAATTCATGAATCACCCTCGATGGGATGACAAAAATCGCCATCCAATAAAGCTGGAGTGACTGAAGAACCGAGATTATTAATTGTGTTCGACCACCGAAAGACAGGAATTTTGTTTTCCAATTCTGAATCCCCAATTGAACTTTAGTAACTAAAGCACCATAATCCGACATTTTGAGCCGAGTGGGGGATAAAGGAACCCCCAAATAACGAATTGGGAAAGACCCCTTCCGAAACGGGAGACAATCGAGAATTGCATTTTGCATATTAAAAGGGACATTTCCAAAGAAAACCTCACTTTTCTGAAGGCTAGGAGAGAGGCCCGAGCGTCGTTTGAAAAGATGCAACACTTTTTTAAGGATCTCCACCGAGTAGACATCACCTCTCGTGAACACAAAAAGATCATCAGCAAAGCACAAGTGAGTCAAGCTCAACTCCTCACAACCACGGTGATATCCAAACGAGTCAGCTTTAGAGATACACTGCTCAAAAATCCTTGCAAACCCTTCCATAACTATCGTAAAAAGATAGGGGAAAGCGGATCCCTTTAACGAAGTCCACGTCCTCCTTTAAAGAAACCTTTAACATCACCATTAATGGAAATAGAGAAGGAAGGAGTAGATATCATTTCCTTGATCCACCGGACTAACGCCGGGTGGAATCCAAACCCCGTAAGCTTATTAATATGATATGACCAATTAACCGTGTCGTAGGCATTTTGAATATCGATTTTAAAAGCGCATCTTGGTGGTCCCACATCACTTTGATATCCCATCACCAACTCATGAGCCATCATAATGTTATCTGCAATACTTCTTCCCGGTATGAACGCCAATTGCGAATCACCCACCAATTCAGTTAGGGAGTCTTTCATGCGATCTACAATTATTTTGCTAATACATTTGTTATAGGACCGAGCAACACGAAATTGGCCGATAATCTGTCACCTTTGTCGCATTATGGGACATTGGAATAAGGCAAAGGAGGGTGTGATTGAGTTCTTTCGCCAAATGTCCTTGATAGAAAAAATTGTGAATAGCTACATTGACGTCATAACCCACCACATCCCAGGATGCTTTAAAAAATTTGGCCGAGAAGCCATCCAAATCGGGCGCTTTATCGTTCCCTATTTGCATCATGGCCGACCATATCTCTCCATCTGTAATTGGCCGAATCATGTGAATAGATTCGGCCAGCGTAAGTTTTTTCAGAAACCAATCAGAAGGTACATTCGGGTCCACCATAGGCGTCCATACTTCCAAGCACCGATTGAAAATGATCGAGAAAAACCGACGCCACCTCATCACCATATACATGTTTCCCTGCCGAGTCACATACCGCTTGAATTTATTGTGTGTCGTTTCTCCCGAAGTACATGATGAAAGTATTTGGTATTAGAATCGCCCTCTTTCAACCACTTCACTTTGGCCCTTTGATGCAACACTCGTTCCTCATCCCAGCATGCTTGCTGATAAGCCAATCGGATGTGTGACAAATCTTCTTTAAGGTCATAATTCCCTGGATCCAAATCACATGCTAATTGAATGGCATCCAGTTCAGTTTTCATAGCGGCCACACGAGAAGCGAAATTACCATAGGTCGCACAAAGTTTCCGCAAGGGAGCTTTAAGCATCTTCAGTTTGGATGTTACTTTAAACATAAACGTACCCTCAACAGATGTGTTCCAAGCGTCTTTAACAGTTTGCAAGAAAAGCGGATGATCGATAGAAAGTTATCAAAGCGAAAACCCCTTACCTTCTTGCGAATACCACCGTGGAAAGAGAGGATGTCCGGAGTGTGATCAGACACCCCCCCTAGGAAGAAACCGAACACACGCGTCCTGATAAGAAGTAGTGAACTCCGTATTAGCCATAACCCTATCCAACTTACGCCTTAGACCTCCTTCCTCATTCGGCTTCTGACACCAAGAATACTGTATACCCGAATAGCGAATATCAAAAATTTCCACATCCTCAATACAATCAAAGAACTCAAGCATGTCCCCCTTACGCCTTGACAGCCCCCATACCCATCATGAGGGAAAAGCATCGTGTTAAAGTCACCTAGCTCTGATATGACTCATTCAAGTACAAGAAGCTAATGAAAAGTTTTTGGAAATTCAAGTATTAGTAGTGGGTCTTATCACAAGTTGACCAGGTTCCTATTATTGAGTTTTGAGTTCTTTGAGAAATTCAAAAACTTCTTATTTTTAGTTACTTCCATTTTCTTGCTAAATTTTGTAGAGAGAAAAAAAAAGGAAAAAAGAGTAGAAAAAAATCGACAAAAAAAAAAAGATGAAGAAAACAAGGAAAAATATGGAATACAAAAGAAAATCTTTTTTTCTTTACCTTTCAAGCAGAAGAAGATTCGGGACGAATCTTTTTGAAGAGAGAGGGAATGATATGATTCATTCAAGTACAAGAAGCTAATGAAAATTCAAGTGTGCTTTGGGCCAATCACGGAACACATAAAGAGCTGATTTCTTGAATATTACCAACTATTGCGCCATTTCAAAGAAGAAATTCATGAAGCATTATTTTGGTAGCCCAAATTGAATTATTTTCTTTTGTTTTATGTTGAATTTGAGCCCAATAAACTAGTGTAGAAAGCCCAATACGTTTTTAGGCCCATGTTAAAGTTTAGGTGATTAAAAGTTTAAGAATTATGATATATATCAAGTCTAGATTCATGAATTAAAGGTATGCCTTTAATTCTTGATTGAAATTTAAGTCTTAGACTTTATGGAGAGTCTTTTGGGGTGTCTTTTGAACCCTATAAATAGGAGCCTTTGTAATCATTTGAAAATCATCATCCAAGTAATATAAACACTTTCTTTTGAGTTTAACTCATTTTGTGAGTTGTGATTCCTTGCGAGAGCGTTCATAGTTCAAGAACTTATCAAGATTGTGAGCACGATCTTGTGGCGTTTTGGATTCCTTTGGTTCTTAGTTCTATAACTAACGGGTCAAGGATTTGCGCTAGGTTAGTTAAAGATTCCTATACCTGGGATATTCGCTTCCTAAACTATCTCATACGAAGGTTCCAAATTTCTTAACTTGCGGGCCGACGTTTTCGTATAAAAAACCCACGGCCTAGGACCCAAAATTGCTCTAAACTTCCGAATCCCCGACCAAAGTTCACGTCGGGTTATGCCGTTATTCGCCCCATATATAATAGAGAAGAAAAGAGGGTCCATGATACCCCGAATGTGTACTTCAAAGTGCATATATTGCCCATGTAATTCTAAGACCATAACATCTACTAAACGCATATCCCAAGCTAAAATAATGCCTGTACCTCCATTAGAACAACTATTGTTAGTGATGGAGGACCATCCAACCACATAAAAGATCCCTTGGCGATTGAAGATGGCCCGGTTACAAGATCAAGATCGAAATTGATCAAGGAAGCTTTGATGAGCTTAGTTGTGGAGATTCAAGTAAAGTCCATTGAAGATGTGCATGTAACGCACGATATTATGCTTATAGAAGCTTTGGATCAATGATGGAGCTTAAAAAGCATTTGTTTTGAAGATTGCAAGCTTTTGGGCCATTTCAAAGAATTAACCCGTGAGCATTATTTTGGCAGCCCAAAATTGATATATTTTCTTTTGTTTATGTTGAATTTGAGCCCAATAAACTATTGTATAAGGCCCAATCCGTTTTTTAGGCCTATGTTTAAAGTCTAGGTATTTAGAAGTCTTTGAATAGTTATTTAGAGTATGTCTAGATTCATGAATTAAAGGTATGCCTTTAATTCTTGATTGAAATTGAAGTCTTAGACTTTATGGAGAGTCTTTTGGGGTGTCTTTTGAACCCTATAAATAGGAGCCATTTGTAATCATTTGAGATCATCATCCAAGTAATATAAACACTTTCTTTTGAGTTTAACTCATTTTGTGAGCTGTGATTCCTTGCGAGAGCGTTCATAGTTCAAGAACTTATCAAGATTGTGAGCACGATCTTGTGGCGTTTCTGATTCCTTTGGTTCTTAGTTTTATAACTAACGGGTCAAGGATTTGCTCTAGGTTAGTTGAAGATTCCTATACCTGGGATATTCGCTTCCTAAACTATCTCATACGAAGGTTCCAAGTTTCTTAACTTGCGGGTCGACGTTTCGTATCACTGTTGTTGTAGCATCAAAAACTGTTGTCGCAACAACTGTAAATGTTGCTGGAACATCTGTTTCAGTTTGTTTTTCAGGAAAAATCTGTAGGTCTTCTAAGTCAATGTCTTTTACAAGATCCTCTTCATCAAACATAGTCACAACCATTTCATGTTCACTCACATCAAGTTTTTCAGTCTCACTAGGGATGGTTCCACTAGACATATTTCTCACCTCACGAGTTAATTCTCCAACTTGGGTTTCTAGATTTCTTATGGTTGCTTGTGTGTGATTTATGAAATCTTTCATCATTATTTCCAATGATGTGGAAGAATCAGGTGGTGGGCGGACTTGGTTATTTTGAAAAACGGGATGAGTGGGATGTTGTGGAAACATTGGTTGGTGACTGTAAAAATCACTAAGATGATGATTTTGGAAACCTAAGGGTCCTTGTGGTTTAAATTGTTGGTTCAAGGCTTGACTATTCCAAGAAAAATTCGGGTGTTGCATCCACCCTTCGTTATAACTTTGAGAATAGTCACTTCCCCTAGCATGGTAACCAAAATAGTTGACTGAATCTGGGTTTGATAGACATTGCTAAAATAGATGGCCTCCCTCCACATAACACACATGCTACAACATTAACAACAGGATATGATGCTGCAGCAACAGACTGCACATATGGGCCATCGTTCATGTTTTGCAACATTTTAGCCATAGATGTGAGTTGTGCTGCAAGTGCACTATATGCAACTGTTTCATGTGTCCCAATTGTTTGTTGTTGTATTAATGTCTGTGGATCAGCCCAATAAAGATGATTATTTGAGATCCTTTCAAGTATGTCAAATCCCTCATTATAGGTACAAGTTGTGAAAGCTCCTCTTGATGCAACATCAAGCATTTGCTTCGCAACGGTGGTTAAACCATTATAAAATGTCTCTAGCTGAATACAATAAGGAATGCCATGGTTAGGGCATTTTCTCAACAACTCTTTATACCTTTCCCAACAATCAGGCAGTGCTTCATCGTCCGTTTGTTTAAAAAAAATTATCTCATTTCTGGACTTAGCTTGTCTGGTGGGAGAAAAATACTTTTTCAAAAATCTCTCTACAAGATCATTCCATGATTTGATGGAACCTGCTTGCAAAGAGTTAAACCAATACTTTGCTCGATCCCTTAGAGAAAATGTAAACAACTTCAGCCGTAAGGCATCATTAGAAACTCCATGAATTTTAAAAGAATCAGTTATTTCCATGAAAGATTTTAAGTGCAAATGAGGGTCTTCAGATGGCAAACCACTGAACTGGCCATTAATTTGCAACATCTGAAACATGAAAGGCTTGAACTAAAAGTGAGTTGTTTCAATGTGTGGTCTTAGTATCCCTGAATTTAATTGACTAAAATCAGGAATAACATAGTCCAAGATTCCCCTATCCCGAGAATCAACAATGCTTATGATGTTCTCCATTAAAGTAACAGTAACAGGTGGTAGAAAAACCAAACTTTAAAAATGACTAAAAAAATCCTTAGCTTTGGCCATCCCCGGCAACGACGCCAAAAACTTGGTTCTTGGATTATGTAACCCGAAAATTACAAATGGAATAACACGCAAGTATACATGTTAAACCACTATCGTTTGAAACAAGTAATAAAGTGGTACAAAGTACCGGATATCGATCCACAGGGACAGGAAAGTAAGGATTTCTAACAAGTCAAAGTTAAAGTAAGATTTCAGATGGTGAATTCGAAGGAATGATCTTTGAGTGTTGTTGACAGTAAATTAAAGTGCTTTAAAAAGATTAAAAGAAAGCAAGGGTGCAAGATCCGGCTGGAGTTGTAAGCAACTAAATAATAGGATTGATGTTGCAGCCGATGCTGCAGCACTAGGTTCTCAACTTCACTATCGGTTCACAAAACCCTTTTGCAAGGTTCATATTAGAATAGGTTTACCGGCAGCGACTAATTAGGCGACCCAACCGGTTCCGCACAGATATTATTATGATCCCCGTATAGTTTACAATCAATAAAGATTGAGAGGGTTTGTTACAACCCCCTATAACACTTCAGTGTTCTGAAGAATATGCTAGCTTGCAAACAAGCCGCTCACCCAAGTGAAACAATGTACGTCACCTCATCAAGAATCACTTGGTCGAAACTCAGAAACAAGGAGTGAATAGTGAAATTGATAGCTAGTAGCAAAACATTAATCCATACTACATAGGCTTTTATCTCCCAACCATCACTTACACCCAAGCTAGGGACTTACCCCATCATCGCTTGACACATGGTGTGCGACATTTTTAGAAAGATAAAGAGCAAATGCATGAAAGTAAATGACTGGAATTGGACAGCGTAATTGTAAAGAACAGAAATGTAAAGTCGAATTGTAAATGACAAGGAAACGTAAAGGTGCTGTGAACGGTGCTGTGACACTGAAAAATAGCGTACTGGAATTAAAGACTTAATATTAAGAAGGCTAAGATAGTTATGTGAGCTATCTTGTCGGTGGTACCCAATACAATGAGAGACACTTAACTACTGAAGATGAGCCCTCTATTTATTTATTTATACTAGAGGAGCTCCTAAAGCTTAACAACTAAGAAAGCATAATAAGAGAATCAAAAGTACAAAAGGACATGGTCCCCACCACTAACAAGGAATCAAATGTCAAACTAAAGTACAACTAGCATCTTTTAAGGACACAAGAATATGTCAAGAGAGCATATATGCTCTGCCATTATTCTTCCTCCACCGAATATCTTCTCAAGTTCCCTTCAAAGAGCCTAGTTACACTAACCAAAAAGATTATGAAGCTTAGTCCATGACTGCAGTCCTCCTGCTGTGACTCTTGCTGTAGCATCATTCATCAGTAATTAACATAAAAGCACATAAGTAAGGTTAATTTCTCAAACTTAGCTCCCAACTCAATAAATAGTGAAAAGTAGAATAAAAGACTCAAATATGGTGATTGGGAAAATAAAATTACTAGAAAATCCTAATAAAAAGTGATGGAAAATGTGATAAATTATCCACTCATCAATGATGCAAGCTATGAGTTCGGCCATGGCACAACAACAGGAGTTCTTTTTGAAGCTACTGGAGGATAGAGATGCTGGTTCACCGACAACCTGAGACGATGGCGGAGAATATAGTAAATGGGTCGGGTGGTGGACCGGCCGTTGTGATAACTGAGGATCAATTAGAGAATGGAAGCAAAGGAAAGGTCAAGGGATGCACCTACAAAGCTTTTCTAGGATGCAACCCAAAGGAGTTTGCAGGTTCCGCCAATCCGGTTGTTTGTATGTATTGGATTAAGGAAGTAGAGATGGCCTTCGAATCTAGTGAATCTGATGTCTCGCAACGGGTAAAGTTCGCCTCTCAACTACTTAGGGGTGAGGCTTTGATCTAGTGGAATCTCACACGGTCCGCCCTCACTCCCGAAGTTCTGGCTAAGTTAACTTGGCCGATTTTCAAACAGAAAATCATGGACAAGTACTACAGTGAGAGATCGTTGGACAAACTAGAAGAGGAATTTAGAGAGTTGAGGAAAGGGACTCTGTCTGTCGCCGACTACTCCAAGCTTTTCTTATTCTTAGAAAAGCTCAATTTGGTGGGACACCTGGTCCCTGATGAGAGATCGAAAATCAAGGCTTACCAGCATGGGTTGCCGGCCGGGATGAGGACGGCAGTAAGGAATACTAGAGGGTTGACACTTCAGGATGTAATCGAGGAGTCTTTGCTGGTAGAAGACGATTTGGTGGCGGAGAAGGAAGAGAGAGGTCAGGTGGGGGAAAAGCGAAAGTGGGAAGGGCCATCTAGGCCCGTACGCTCATCTAAGTCGTTTGTAAGTGGAAGAGTTGGGGACAATCGCTGTGAGGATCGATGGTGCCACAAGTGCAAGACCAAGCACTCTGGCGCATGCAAACCAAGATCTCACTCGGGTCCCGCCAAGTGCGGCGTCATGCCATTCGGGAGTGCCCTATCCGGGGGTCGGTATGCTTCGAATGTCGGGAACCGGGATACATGAAGAAGGATTGCCCAAAGCTTGTGGGTGGAAACCATGGAAGTTCTTTCGGGTCGACGACACGAGTCGAGCAACCGTTGAGAGCGCTAAGCCGAGCTTTCCGGATGACTACCGAGGAGGCGAAGGAGACCGCCGATGTTTTTTCGGGTACGTTCCTAGTAAACTCCTTGCCCGCTTGTGTCTTGTTTGATTCGGGTGCTACGTGTTCCTTCGTATCGAATAATTTCTGTAAATAGTTCGTCACTCCTATTAGTGTTCTTCCCGATGCATTAGTAGTAGAAGTAGCTAATGGGGATCAAGTGATTATCCGGGATCGTTTTTGTGATTGTACTCTAGAGATTGATGGGAATTCCTTTGGAGTAGACTTGCTACCTATGGCTATAGGGGGATTCGACCTAGTCATAGGTATGGATTGGTTGTCAAGGTATAAGGCCGATATCTTTTGCTCCAAAAAGATGATCCAAGTGCCTTTGCCGGGAAACGGTGTGGTCACCATCTACGGAGAGAAAGGGAAGGGAAGTAACCCTATCATCTCCTCTCTTAAGGCTCGCAAATTTCTAGCAAATGGTTACCCTTCATATTTGGCTTACGTAGTGGACGCGGAGAAGGAGAAGAAGTCGGTGGGGGACATGAAGATTGTACAAGACTATCCGGACGTGTTCCCGGAAGATTTACCTGGGTTACCACCGGAACGACAAGTGGAGTTCCAAATTGACCTCACTCCGGGAGCGGCTCCGATAGCTCGTGCACCCTATCGTTTGGCCCCGACCGAAATGCGGGAGATGATGACGCAACTTCAAGAGCTTCTTGAGAAGGGATTCATTCGACCGAGTTCGTCACCTTGGGGAGTTCCAGTTCTATTCGTGAAGAAGAAGGATGGGTCCATGCGGATGTGCATCGACTATCGAGAATTGAACAAAGTCACGGTAAAGAACAAATACCCTTTACCTCGCATCGACGACCTTTTTGATCAACTCCAAGGCGCGGGATGCTTTTCAAAGATTGACCTTAGGTCCGATTACCACCAAGTAAGGGTGAAAAAGGAGGACATTCCGAAGACGGCTTTTCAAATGGGCTACGGACACTACGAGTTTTTGGTGATGCCCTTTGGCTTGACCAATGCTCCAGCCGTATTCATGGATTTGATGAACCGTGTGTGTCGCCCATTCTTGGACAAGTCTGTGATTGTCTTCATTGACGACATCCTAATTTACTCAAAGAATGAGGCCGAACATGAGAAACATCTACGAGAGGTGCTAGAAGTTCTCCGAAAAGAGAAGTTGTACGCGAAGTTCTCAAAGTGCGAGTTTTGGCTCCAAGAAGTGCAATTGTTGGGCCATGTGGTGTCTGAAGACGGGGTGAAGGTAGACCCGACAAAGATAGAGGCGATGATGAGTTGGGAACCGCCAACGAGTCCGACGGAAATCCGAAGTTTCTTGGGGTTGGCAGGTTACTACAGGCGTTTCATTCAAGACTTCTCCAAGATAGCTTCGCCGCTCACCTCACTCACAAGAAAGAATGTCAAGTTTCTTTGGACCGACGCGCAAGATCAAGCCTTCTAAACGCTCAAGAAAAGGCTGTGTGAAGCCTCTATTTTATCCCTGCCCGAAGGATCGGATGACTTCGTAGTGTATAGCGATGCTTCCAAGATAGGTCTAGGGTGTGTGCTAATGCAACGGGGAAAAGTGATAGCTTATGCGTCGCGACAACTAAAAGACCACGAAAAGAACTACCCGACTCATGACTTGGAATTGGCGGCGGTGGTCTTTGCAATGAAATTATGGCCGCACTATTTGTATGGGATGAAGTGTACTCTCTTTACCGATCACAAAAGTCTTAAGTACATTTTCGATCAAAAAGAACTCAACATGCAGCAAAGAATGTGGCTTGAACTACTAAAGGACTACGATTGTGATTTGCTCTACCATCCCGGTAAGGCCAACGTGGTGGCGGATGCGTTGAGTCGAAGGAGCTATGATGGTGGTGTCAAATTGTCCCTCACTAGAATCGATGTAGTATCGAGTCTGTTGGAGAGCGTCAAGTCGTGTCAAATGGAAGCACTCAAAGAAGAAAATCTCAAATCCGAGATTATGATGAAGCAAAGGGAAATTTTGACGGAAGACGGTCGCGGACTTAAACTCTTTCAAGGTCGAATTTGGGTACCAAAGTTTGGTGGAAATCGGGAGTTACTTCTAGAAGAAGCGCATAAGTCGAAATATTCTATACATCCCGGTAGCACCAAGATGTATAGAGACTTAAAGTTGAACTATTGGTGGTCGGTGATAAAACTAGACGTAGCCAACTACATGGAGAAGTGTGTCACGTGTCTTCAAGTCAAGGCTGAACATCAAAGACCGTACGGAAGTTTACAACCGTTGTCCATTCCCAAATGGAAGTGGGACAACATCACCATGGACTTCGTAACAAAGCTACCGAAGACCTTGCGAGGTCATGATACTATATGGGTGATCGTAGATAGTTTAACCAAGAGTGCGCATTTCCTTGCTATGCGAGAGACCTTGCCAATGGAGAAATTGGCCAAGCTCTATATCGATGAGGTGGTGTCGAGGCATGGAGTCCCGTAATCTATCGCGTCGGATCGGGACAGTCGGTTCACATCGAACTTTTGGGCTAGCTTACAAAAAGAGTTGGGCACCAGATTAAATTTAAGCACGGCGTACCATCCTCAAACGGATGGTCAAAGCGAGAGAACGATTCAGACGCTCGAGGACATGTTGAGGTCGTGTCATTGATTTCGGAGGAAGTTGGGACTCGCACCTACCTTTGGTGGAGTTTGCTTATAATAACAGTTACCATTCTAGTATCAGAATGGCACCGTTCGAGGTGTTGTATGGACGGAAGTGTAGAACCCTGGTTTGTTGGCTCGAAGCGGGCGAAAAGCAATTTGACGGACCGGAAATAGTTCAAGAAACGGCGGACAAAGTGAAAGAAATTTGAGAACGATTGAAGGCGGCTCAAGACCGATCGAATTCCAAGTGGGCGATCGTGTCATATTGAAAGTGTCTCCATGGAAAGGAATTATCCAGTTTGGAAAACGCGGGAAACTTAGCCCCCGTTTCCTTGGACCCTTTGCTGTCTTAGAGAAGATTGGACTTCAGGCGTACCGGTTGGATCTATCGCCGGATATGGATAGAATACATCCTACCTTTCACGTATGTTACCTTCGGAAGTGTTTAGCCGAGGAGGAAAGTGTGATTCCCTTGACGGAAATCCGAGTAGATCATTGAAACCGTTGTGTGGAAGAACCGGAAGCGATATTGGAGTCAAAGGTGAAAAAGTTGCGGCATAAGGACGTGGTCATGATCAAAGTCCAATGGAAGCACCATCATGGTGTTAACGTCACTTGGGAGTCCAAAGATGATATGAGGAAGCGTTATCCTCAGTTGTTCGTTTAAATGAGATTTCGGGGACGAAATCCTAATTAGGTGGGGATGATTGTAACACCCGGATTTTTGGGTAAGTATCGAGAATTAGTTAAACCTTTCATTTTACTTGTTAAATGAAGTTAGTCGTATTTTTCTAAGTTGCTATTCTATATGAGGCTTTTATGTGTATATATTACCTTATGTGATTCTCGTAAATCCTACCTTGAATAAAGTTGTGGTCGCGCGAGAGTCGGTTTACCTTTCGCTAAGGAAATCAGGCCCTTGCAGGGTGGTGGGCTACATTGCCTCAGCGACTTTGCCCAGGGCACAGTTGTATGTGGCGTACCGAGGTACTGTTCTTTGTACGAGGTACTGTTCATCGACTGGTTTTTTGCTTTTTCAATCGATTTTTCGGCGATTTTTTTAAAGGCTCTTTCAAGTCTGGTCTTTCGTTTCTTAGAGGTAGCTCGTGTTTCTGAGGTCCTCGTCTCTTTTCGGGGGGATTTGTCTTGGGGTTTCAGCGTTCCAAGTTTCTTGGAACCTTCGTTATCCTGGGCGGGTTTCTTTGCGAGAGGCAGCACCTCGGCTTCGTGCGAACTCTAGGTTGCTGGAAGGCGTGGATTGTGTGGCCGAGTTTCCATGGATGCTATGGATGCTATACTTATTGAGGAGACGGTAGTTGTCGGTAAGTCCAGCTCAAACGCAAGCCTCTCGTCGGATGCATCTTCTAGGGCTAACGTCGTCTATGACGTCAGCGAACCCATGCAGCCGCATGGGATGGGAGCTGGTGCAGAGGGGGCATCGGTGGACCGAATTTCTGTGTTCCAAAGGCTGGATTTCGGGGAGGCTTTGCGAAAGAAACCGATGGATTATGCGGGGGTAGTAGGTGATGCAAAGTCGAGTATGTTGGATTTTTTCCCTTTGGATGATAAGAAAGCTTTGGTGGTCTCAATTCCAATTGAGCTTGCAAAAGAGGTAAGTAAAACCTATCACACCACTTTGTTTGGTTATTTCTTAGGCCCTCGCCCACCGTTCCCCATTGTCGAACGGGGAGTAAAAGTGGCTTGGGGTAAGTATGGGTATAAAGATACTATGGTGAATGGGAATGGTGTGTTTTTTTTTCGGTTTAATGATGAAGGAGGATGTTCTCAAGTGGTGGACCAAGGTCCGTTGATGATCCGCGGCATTCCCCTATTTGTGTCTCATTGGGACCCAACTAAAGGGAATAGCAAGCCGGTCCACACAGAATGCCCTCTATGGGTTAAGCTCCATAACATTCCTCTAGTTGCTTTCAATAAAGAGGGTGTTGGGCGGATTGCTAGCGCGTTGGGAGTTCCGAAATCAATGGATGCATGCACGGCATCCATGTGTGATAAAAAGTGGGGAAGACCGGGGTTCGCGAAGGTCCTTGTGGATGTATGGGCTGTTGGAGAGCTTAAACGTGAAATTGAAGTTGTTATTCCAACCCTTTCTGGGGATAAGGTTGATAAGGTTAAAGTTCAAGTGGAGTATATGTGGGAGCCTAGCCAATGTACTTTCTGTTGTGTTTTTGGTCACAAAGTTACCTCGTGCCCAAAAGCTAATACTTATCGTGCGGTAACGTCAAAACAGACTAACGTGGATAAAGATGGATTTACTAAAGTGGTGAACTAAAAGAAGAATTGGGTTCAAAAGCCACCGAAGGTTGCGACTAAGTCTGATGATTTGGCCGAAGATCAAGTTCCTAAGGACCATGTGGAGGTAGTGGAGGTTCAAACCGTGGAGGTGAATGGGAAGATGGATGACAATACCACATGCACAAGTGCATGTAAAGAGCCAAATGCATGCACAAGTGCATGTAATATGATGGAGAATGTGACTCAAGGGCCGGGAGGTGTGGTCAATAGTGTTGTTCAATGCGATAGTCGGAGTACGCATCAAAAGAATACTATTCCGGCGGACTTGGGAGTGTTTTTAGATGGGGTTTCGGAGAAGGTTGGAAAACACCCACCTACGGCTAAGGTGGTTGAGGGTGAGGCGAGTAAGGGGACGCAACGACCGAATACCTCTTTTAGGCCAAGTGGTTCATCTTCTGGGGTGGTGAGCAAGCCGATAAAGGGAATTCTAAAGACCTCAGCACGGACGAATGTCGAGTCTTCGAATCGGTTCCAAGCTTTGGGGGAGAAGGGAGTTCAGGATAAAGTAGTGGGGAGTTCTGCTTCCCAGATGCCATCCTTTCCATGATTAAGTTTGCAGCTTGGAATGTACGGGGTCTTAATGCTCCGTTAAAGCAGAGGGAGGTAAAAGATTTTGTTCACTTAAATAATGTCTCTTTTTGCAGTATCATTGAGTCTCATGTTAAAGGGGAAGCGTTGGAAGAAGTGTGTAGGAAAACGTTTGGGCGATGGGAATGGAGGTCTAACCTTGTGGCCTCGCCAAATGGTACGCGTATAATTGTGGCTTGGGACGCTAGAGCTATGGACGTTATGGTTCTAGAAGCTCAATCTCAATTTATACATTGCCAACTTTGCATGTATGGGGAACCTTTGCCGTTTTTTGTTACTATTGTTTATGGTGCGAACACGTTAGTGGAACGACGTCAGTTATGGTCCGGATTGAGAAGGTTCAAGGTGTTGGGCAATGGGCAACCTTGGGTTATTTTTGGGGACTTTAATACTATGCTTTTTTCCTCACGATGGGTTGGGGGGATCCTCGAGGAGAAATAATGAAATGCATGATTTCATGGCTTGCGTGGAAGATATTGAAGTCCTTGATATTAATTACTCAGGCATGTAGTATACGTGGTCTCAAAAACCGGTGGATGATAGCGGTATTAGACGAAAGCTGGATCGTGTAATGGCTAATGTCCACTTTCTTGATCGATTTGGGGACTCTACGGTCCGGTTCATGGCGAGGGGAATTTCTGATCATTCCCCCTTCGTTTTGTCTTTTTCAGCCGGAAAGAGAAAGGTGGTCACTGGGTTCAAATTTGATAATTTTCTTGTTGATCACCCTTCTTTTTTGCAAATTGTTCAACAGGGATGGATGATGTCGGTCCAGGGCTCTTTCATGTATCAAGTTTTGACTAAGCTTAAAGGTTTGAAAGGGTGTTTGCGGAAATTGAGAGCTACGTATGGTAGTCTCTTGGCTCGGTCTAGACTTTGTAAAGATGAACTCGAAAAGGTCCAATTGGCGAGCGATGGGGATCCGCACAACAGGTTGTTGCAAGAGGACTTGTCGGTTTGGAGATTAGCTTACCAACAGGCGTGTAATGATGAAGAAAGCTCGGCCCGCCAACGTGCAAAGATTAGGTGGCTTAATGAGGGGGATGCTAATACTAAATTCTTTCATAGTGTTATGAAAGAGAAAAGGCATTCACAACGGGTTCAGGAAGTATGTGATTCGAATGGTGTTTATCACTACGGTGATGATGCTGTAGATACTCTTTTATCCCACTTTCAGTCGTTTCTGGGAAATCGGGATCGAAGTGTGAATCCTTTGACGCAAGACTTGGCTTTCCGTAAGACCCTTTCCCTTGCTGAATCGCTCTCAATGGTTGTCCCAATCACGGATATGGAGATCAAGTTGGCCATTTTTAGCATTGGAAATGATAAGGCCCCGGGCTCGGATGGGTACTCGGCGAGGTTTTATAAAGGAGCGTGGAATATTGTTGGACCAGAGGTTACGCGTGCTATTCACAACTTTTTCTACACGGGAAAATTGGCAAATGAATTGAACCATACTCTTCTCTGTTTAATTCCTAAGGTCCCTAATGCATCGCGTGTGTCGGACTTCCGACCTATATCTTGTTGCACGGTTTTGTACAAAGCTATTAGCAAGATTATTGTGGAGAGGATGAAAGGGTTGTTGGATGGATTGGTGAGCCCATTCCAGTCGGCTTTTATTCCGGGCCGTAATATTGCGGACAACATTCTAATGGCGCACGAGCTGGTTAGAGGTTATCAACGTAGCGAGGGCCCGGCCCGGTGTGCCTTCAAGATTGACATCCGGAAGGCGTATGACACGGTGGATTGGCAATACTTGTTTGGTATGCTGGAGGGTATGGGGTTTCATTTGGCTATTGTTAAATGGATCAAAGAGATGGTCTCGTCAGCTTCCTTCTCGCTAGCAGTGAATGGAGAGACAAAGGGATTTTTTAAAGGTGGTCGGGGCCTTCGTCAAGGAGATCCCCTTTCGCCTTATCTCTTTACCATTGCTATGGAAGGATTCTCTCTCATTTTTAAACGTTGCATTGAAGAGGCGGCTTCCTTTGGTTATCATAAGGATTGTAGTGAGTTTCAACTCACCCATCTTTGCTTTGCAGATGATTTATTTGTTTTTACACAGGGTGATGTGGATTCGGTGTTGGTGCTTAAGAAGGCTCTCCAATTGTTTCAAACTAAATCTGGCCTTTCGCCTAGTCTTGAAAAAAGCGAAGTCTTCTTTGGAAACGTCTCGGATCCCATTAGAAATGCTATCCGGGAGTGCTTACCATTCCGGAATGGTATCTTCCCAATCCGATACCTTGGAGTTCCGTTGTCCCCAATCAAGCTTAAAGCTAGGGATTATGATGCCCTCGTGACTAAGGTGATGGCGCGGGTGAACAATTGGAAAACAAAACACTTGTCTTTTGGAGGAAGATTACAACTCATAAAATCTGTGTTGGGTTCGCTACAAACTTATTGGATGTCGATCTTCACTATCCCCACGAGGGTGATCCATAAAATTGAATCGGTTTTCCGGGATTTTTTATGGGCCCAAGGGGAGAATTCGAGAGGGAGATGCAAAGTGGCTTGGGATCAAGTTTGTAAACCGTTGGAAGGGGGTGGTCTTGGTCTTAAGCGGCTAGCCTTATGGAACCGTGCCCTTTTGTCTAGACATGTGTGGAACCTTGTGACTCGAAAGAATACAATCTGGGTTAATTGGGTGTATCATTATTGCATCGGGGACGCCCAATTTTGGATCGTTCGGAAGTCTACCCGGTGGTCGTCGGTTCTTTGCAAAATTCTAGACCTTCGACCTCACATTAGAAGATTCTTTATTTTCCGGGTTGGTAATGGTGAAGAGATTAATGCATGGGAAGATCGTTGGGGGACTAATAACCCGTTATCTACGTCCTTAACGTATCGGTTCATACATGGGGAGGGATTTTCTATGCGCACTTCGTTAAAAGATTTGGTTGATCGGCTTGGGAGTGTTTGGCCGAATGCTTGGATTCAAAGATACCCGCATCTTGGTGTGATGGAGTGGCCGATCATTGATAGTGACCGACGTGACCAAATTTGTTGGTCAGATGTTAATGGTAACTTAGTGGACTTTTCGGTTAAAGTCGCATCCACTTCTATTGGAGGCATACATACCGTATGCTCTTGGCATAAATGGGTTTGGTTTCCCGGTAACATTGCGAGACATGCCTTCTGTCTTTGGATTGCTTGTCACCGTAGACTCCCTACTCAAGATCGTATGAGCATTTGGGTTTCGGAAGAAGAAGGATTAGTTTGCCCGTTGTGCGAAGTTGACCAGGACTCTCACCGGCATCTTTTCTTTCAATGTGTGTTTGCGCATGATGTATGGCAACGCATAAAATTTTTTGCCAGTCTAGAGGAATGGCCGGATGGATGGGACGATATAGTGGAATTGCTCTCGGATGATTCGTACGCGAGGAAACCGCTTGCCTCAAAACTTTTTGTTGCTGCTAGTGTGTACTACATTTGGAGGGAGCGGAACAATAGACTTTTCAGAAATGCGGCAATCTCAGTGGACCAAATTGTTCAAGATATAAGGAACATTGTCACTATGCGGCTTGCTTGGAATACTCGGCGGACTAGGAATCAGATTCATGGCCCGACGTGATCTTTCTTTGGATTGGTTGTTTTGCGCCTCTGGTTGGGTGGTGGTGTTTTTTTGGCTTCTGTTTAGAATTGGTAGTTGCTTGTTTTGGCTTTTTTTATGGCTTGGTGCTTTTTGTCCCTTGCTTGGGTCTTTTGTTGGATGCTTGATATAACTTTTGTTGTTTCTTTGTTTTAATATATTTGCCGGGTTTTCCTTCAAAAAAAAAACAATGTCAGGGGCAAAGTCCCCGGGCATAGTCGCCCACGTGGTCCAGTCTCCTGTTGTTAAAACCAATCTGACCCTCAATTCCACACTTATCACTTTGAAAACGAGAGAGCTTATCTTGGGGCGATTTTTGGGTAACTCAACACCCTCCACACTTATCTCTAGGGTTTTGGGTTGGTAGATCCATTTATTGATCACCCACACTCATTCAAGAGCATTTATTGAAGTATTTGTCAAACATCCTCACTCTTCTCCATCAAGTCTTCCCTTGGCATTTTCTAGGGTTTCTATTTTCTAGGTTTTAACCAAAACCTAGAGTGTGAGTTTACTAAATCTTTGTTAAAACTAGATACATATCATAATCTACTACTTGTTACTAGCTTGCATCTTAACTTGAAATGTTCATTTCTAATGCTTAAGTATTTGGGGTTTTTCTCTATAAAGACTTGTTTATATGTAACTTGCCATGACTAGATGGAATACATATCTTATTATTGAGATGATTGCTTGCTTGAGACACCAATTGGTGGTATCACAACTACATGATTAAAATGGTGATTGTGCTTGTCTTGTTATGGACATTATATTAATTGGGATAGTAATATTGTACCCATGGTTGGTATTGAGATATTCTTGGTTATAATGTGCCTTGAGACCTTCTATAAATTATGTTGAACGAACTAAGTCAGTAGACACTAGGAGGATGTAGTCTTGGGTGCCACCGTAATGGTATGTACCTAGACCTCCGCCATTCAGGGTAATGCCATGGTTGTAGTCCTCGGATGTGCCGGGCCTTTCGGATGTCACTCCCGGTAGTTGGCATCAAAGGTATATCGACTATTTGGGTGGAACTTGATTGGTGTTATAGGTCTCCCCTATTGACTTCACTATTAATGAATTTTGGTTAACTGTTGATAAGAATTGTATTTGGATTTATATGCTATTTCTTGTACAACCTCACTAGGCTTTTTGGCCTAACACTTGATGGTGTTGATGTGTATCTCAGGTTCTAGTGGTACCGTTCCAAAGCAGGTATAGTTGCGCTTGGGTGAGAGCTTGGGGAAGGTGCATTTTGAGAGCATTTTTGTGAAGACGTTTTGGGTCTATAGATGACACCCTTTTTGTAATCTTATTTCTAGCATAGAAATTAGATTAGTTGGTTGTTGTCTATTTTCCATTATATTACAACTGTAATTAAACAGGTTTAAATATTTTCCCATCTTTGGGAGGCTCTTGCTATGGCAATTTTAGTATACCACATGTTCGTTTTTCGGATTTTTGTTATCTCTATTTTTAGGGTGTTACAAGATGAGAGACGGTGAAGAAAACCACGGGGACGATGAAACTGTAATTTACTCTAATCATATAATTTCTTTTGTGTTATATATATATATATATATATATATATATATATATATATTTATTATTATTTTTTTAATAATTGTAAGAAGTTAGTTAATTTATGGGTTTAACCCCTCAACTATAATTGGTTGCTATTTTTATTTACGGTTCATTTCGGTTAAGAAATAATTACATGTTTTTAAGCCGAGTCTTACAAATCCTCTCTGTCATGATTTCTTTAGACCAGGACTTCGCTGATTTCTTCCTTAGTGGAAATCTATTGGATGCTACTTTGGACACCTCATGTATTCCATAATCCCTACTGATGAGGTTATTTTATTGACCTCGTTTACATCACTTTCATTATATTTTTAATGTCAAGTTATATTAATAAATTGAGTCTTTTATTCATTTTTTTATGATTTACATAGATTTTTAGGATTTGGAATAAGAGGTGAATGAGATGAGAATTTATACTTATTATTATGAAAAATCTCTCATTTTATCTCATGTTTGTGTAGGATATTTGGAAGATGTTTTTGTGCCTATTTTTGGAGGATGATCAAGATGGAGAATTTTTGTGAAGATAAAAAGTTGACGGAAATGGTGAAGATTCGGTTGGGCCAAAAACTACATGGGTCGGTTTATGCAAACAATGTGGACAAATTATTGTTGTTTAATTGTTGGGCCAAACAAATATGGATTTTTAGGTTAGTCTTATTTTATTTGGGCTAATTTTAATTTAATGTTTAGGCTAGTTAACAAGCCTTTTTGATTAATTAGCCCATTTAGTTTTGTATAAATAAGTTGCTAGTTTATGTAATTTGGAACATCCTCATTTTTAGTTTCCTTCTCATTTTTGGGAAGGAAACTTAGGTGCCGTTTGTTTTTTAAGAGGTCTGAAGTCTTATTTTACTTCTGATTAATAAGAGGTGGTGCTGAAATCTGAATCAACAAGATTATATGTTTATGTAACATCTGGAGACGTCTTGAGAGAAAGAAAAACATATGAACTGAGGTAGCGGTGAGAGGTTTTAAGAAGTTAGGTCACGACTTCTAATTTCAAACGTATTTAAGAGTTAAGAGGATCTGAAAACTTAAAAAAAACAAACAGTCTAAATGTAAAAAGGTCTGAACGATTTAGACTTAAGAGCCATTAAGAGGGTTTTTATAAAAAAACAAACAACCCCTTAGTGAGAGAGTTCTCTCTTATCATTTTTGGTTTCTTGTGGCTTCATCATCAAGGGCCGAAAGTTGTGATGTAAGGAAATACAAGTAGTTTTAGTAACTTTCAGAAAAAGAAGAGGACTTTGCTCCAAGTTATCAAGACTATTCAGGAAGTTGTTCTTAACAGGATTGCGTGGAAGAATCGAGCTACCAATAAGATGGGTGGTTAGATGTCTTTCGTTTGTTTTTGGGGTTTTGTTGGGTCTGTTGGTGCCATGGGGGCATTTCCTTTTCTATTGCTTTTACCTTTGTGAGGGCCTTTGTTTCTTTGTTTGGGGTGTTTTTGGCTTTTTGTCTTGGTGTTGTTTTCATTCGGTGAGGCTTTTGCCTTCACCTTGTCTGTACTTTTTTCTCTGTTTTAAAATATTGCCTGGGTTTCCCTTTTAAAAAAAAAAGTTTCTCAAACTCATCTCTTTTTCAATTCCAAGGCTTTTACAATTTCAAGTTCTTAAATCATTTTTGTTAGGGGTGAGCATCGGTCGGGTCGGGGCCCAAAACCCCAAACCCGATCGGATATCGGGTAACGAGGAAAGGACCCGAAACCTGACCGAATGAGGTTCAAGTTGTTCGGATTTCAGGTCATCGGGTTTCGGGGATATCGGGTCGGATATAGGGTCATTTCGGGGATATCGAGTAGTCGACGGTCGTGGAAGGCTGGAAGCTTGGGACTGGACTTGGAATGGGAGAACCGAGAATGAGAGATCTGTTTTCTGCTAGTAACAGTATAGTTTAACCATGCATGAATTCTTCTCTTACATGGTTCTGTTTAATTAAATTATTTTCAATAAATCAAATATTCATAGTTATAGGTTGGTCCTTGATCTGCACACATGGTCTTGTTTGTGTGTGTATCAGATGTTGGAGGCATGAAGGTTTGGTTTTCTAATTGTCATTAGCGAATTCATTAAAACCACATGACCATTTTACTTGTGATTGTTGAAAGATATGGAAGCTTGGGACTGGACTTGGGATGGGAGAACCGAGAATGAGATATCTGTTTGGAATGCTTTTAATTGAAAATAGAAAATAGAAAAGAGAAAAGAGAAAAGAGAAATAGAGATCTGTTCGGATATTCGGGTCGGGTCGGGTGGGGTTTTTGGATACCCAACCCGATCCTATTTATCCGAAAATATTTACGGATATCAGGTCTTTGGGGGGTCGGGTTATCGGGTGGGGCTTCTTCGGGTTATTCGGGTGATCGGGTCGGACGGGTTTTTCGGGTCGGTCGGGTTTTGCTCACCCCTAATTTTTGTACTAATTTTATGATTATTGTGTGTGTTAGAAGATGAACATGGTTGAAGGAGACGATGAATATGCTGAAGGTTTGAAACCTCGATATATTGATTGAGAGAAAACGTACAATATGAAAAGTAAAATAGCGGCTTAACCAAAACTAGAAGATACAAGAGAAATATATACACAAACTATATGGGCCCACGGGCTTGGGCCTAATACACATATGTACATTAACATCCCCCCTCAAACTCAATCGGGAGAAGAATGAGCCAGATGGAGTTTGGAAACTAGATCACGAAACCGTCCTGGTAGATGAGCTTTAGTGAAAATGTCGGTCGGTTGATCAATAGTTGAAATAGGAAGAAGCTGAATAGTCTGACGAGTCACGTGTTGACGAACAAAGTGACAGTCAATTTCAATATGCTTCGTTCGCTCATGAAAAACGTCATTGTGAGCAATCTGAAGAGCACTATTGTAGTCGCACCACAAAGGGGTTGGAGAATGTTGAGGTGCCCCCATGTTAGAGAGTAGCCAACGTAACCACACAAGTTCTTGAGCCGTGTCTGCTAGTTCTCGATACTCAGCTTCAGTACTGGATCGAGCTGTCAGAGATTATTTCTTGCTCCTCCAAGAGATGAGAGAGTCTCCAAGAAAGAAACAGTAGCCAGTAGTAGAGGGACGGTCCGTAATGTCACTGTCCCAATCAGCATCAGAAAATCCTCGCAAAGTCAATAATGAGGATGTGGATGAAAAATGAAGACCGTGAAACATGGTCCCCTTTAAATATCGAAGGATGCGAAGGACAACAGCATAATGATCTGAACAGGGTGCGGACATGAACTGACTGACTGTATGGACAGCATAGGAAATGTCAGGTCGAGTCACTTTCAGGTAGACAAGTGACCCCACTAACTGTCGATACAGATTTGGATCACGCAGAGGAGGTCCAGCATTCGAAGCCAGATGAAGGTTGTGCTCAAGAGGAGTGGATGCAGTTTTGTTGTCAGTAAGCCCAACTTTTGTCAAGAGATCGGAGGTGTATTTGGCTTGACAAAGATAAATTCTCGACGGATCTGAGATCACCTCAAGACCAAGAAAATAGTGTAAAGAACCAAGATCCTTCATCTTAAAACAGGAGCTGAGAGATGTCTTGAGATGAGCTATGCCAGTAGAGTCACTTCCAGTAATAATCATATCATCCACATATAACAGAAGTAAGATTGTGCCAGCCTCAGTGGTCCGAGTAAACAGTCCTGAATCGTAGTTGCTGGGTGCGAAACCCAGAGAGGTGACGGTGGAACTGAACTTCTCAAACCAAGCTCGCGGAGCTTGCTTGAGTCCATAAAGAGCCTTCCGAAGTCGACAAACATGACCTTGTGGAAGTCGAACGCCCGGAGGAGGTGTCATGTAGACTTCCTCAGATAAATCACCATTCAAGAAGGCATTCTTAACATCCATCTGAAAAAGAGGCCGTTGTTTGGTAGCTGCAATGGCTAGAAGACTGCGAACAGAAGTGACTCGAGCAACAGGTGCAAATGTCTCCTCATAATCAATACCATACTCTTGATTGAAGCCCTTGGCCACAAGGCGAGCTTTATACCGATCAATAGATCCATCGGATTTTGTCTTGATTTTAAACACCCATTTGGAGCCAATGGGTGACTTGCCCGGAGGAAGAGGGACAGATTCCCATGTCTGTGCTTTGTCAAGAGCCTGAAGTTCCTCATCCATAGCTTTCTGCCAATCAGGGTTAGAGGAGGCTTCCTTGTAGGAAGTGGGTTCGTGATTTGACAGCAGAGTAGCATAAACATGGTAATCATGGAGATGAGAAGGAACTTGTCTTACCCGATTTGATCGTCTAACATTCTGAGATTGAGACGTTCCAGGAGCCAAAGACTCAGCAGGCACCTCAGATGTTGGTTGTGTGGATGAAGCAGATGATTGATGTTGATCAGGAAAACTAGAAGAGGCAGGCTGTGTAGGGGCATGAGACTCTGAAGGAGAGGCAGATTCAGACTGTGGTGGAATAACAGGTGGAGGCAATATGATGTCAGATTGGAGTGAGTCCAATGAGACGGAAGCATCAGTGAAGAACGGAGTGGTGAAAGTGGGAGACTCACGAAACTTGGATATAGAGGGAAAAGGAACATGTTCCTAGAAGGTAACATGACGCGATATACGAAGACGCTGGGAGATAGGATCCCAGCAGCGATAGTCTTTGTGCTCAATACCATATCCAAGGAAGCAACAAAGTCTGGAGCGAGGTTCAAGTTTGGTATGTTCATGGGGTTGTAACTGAACAAAACAGGCACTACCCCAAACTTTTAGGAGTTCATAGGCAGGGAGGATGTTATAAAGAGCCTCGTAAGGAGACTTATGTTTAAGAAGAGGAGTAGGATGACGATTGATGGTATAAACTGCAGTGAAAGCAGCTTCCCCCGAAAACCGTTCCGGACATTTAGCAGAAATGAGAAGAGTGCGAACTGTATCAAGTATATGACGGTGTTTGCGTTCGGCACGGCCATTTTGAGGAGATGTGCCGGGACAGGAGTACTGAGAGAGAGTCCCCTGAGATTGAAGAAAGGATAGAAGAGAGGACTCTTTGTATTCCATAGCATTATCAGCTCTAAGAATCTTTATAGGTTTTGAAAATTGAGTGTGAATCATCCGAGCAAACATAATATAAATTTTAGGTAGCTCCGAACGATGTTTCATGAGATATATCCATGTGAAACGTGTATGGTCATCAACAAAAATAACAAAATATCGAGCACCCCCCATTGATGGATGTGGTGCTGGTCCCCATACATCAGAATGAATAAGATCAAAAGCAGAAGTAGAATTAAACTCATTTGTTTCAAAGGATAAAGCATGATGTTTTCCAAGTTTGCATGATAAACAGGAAATACTTTCAGAGGACACACAATTTCCTAACACCCCTGAATTAGCTAATGATTTTATTCTGGCTAGAGATAAGTGACCTAGCCGGGCATGCCACAATTCAAAGGAAGAAGAGCTGGAAACGGAGGAAACAAGATTTGAAGATGGTAACGGAAGACGAAGATAGATCACTTCAAACATCCGTCCAACCTTACGGCCGAGTCCAAGGATCTGCTTGGTCTTTGGATCCTGTACAATACAACCAGAGGAATGAAATAAAATGATCAGGTTAGATTCTAAAAGATGCGCAACTGAAACTAAGCTCAGAGATAGTTTTGGAACATTGAGAACATCCGGTAATTGAATATGAGGAGTGGAGACATTTCCACTAAAGGATACCGGTAGGCCAGTGTTGTCAGCAGTTCGTACTGACGTAAAATGCTGAGGTGGTTTCTTAGAAACAAAACCATCAGTGCAGGGTGTCATATGATTGCAACACCCAGAGTCAAAAAGCCATGATTTACCTGATGCAGTTAAGTGTTGAGAATTCATACCCATAGCACCAAACATGATCTGCTCCATGAGTTCCTGATTGTGACGCATCAGTTCCATGAGGTCAGGTGCAGCCATGGTGTGCGACCGGTAGAATCGACCGGTATAAATCGGTAGGGTGAGCGACCAGTATGGACTGGTGGTAGGAACCGGTAGGGTGAGCGACCGGTATGGATGAGGACCGGGATTAGACCGGGAAATAGATGCGACCGGTAGAGTTCGACCGATAAAGTTGACCGGGATTAGACCGTGAAATAGATGCGACCGGTAGAGTTCGACCGGTAAGGTTCGACCGTTAGTCTTCGACCGGTAGGGTTCGACCGGTAAGGTTCGACCGATAGGTGTTCGACCGGTGGATGTTCGACCGATAGAGTTCGACCGAGAGGTGTTCGACCGACAGGCGTTCGACCGACTAGGGTTTCAGAAAACAAACCAGCGGCGGCTTCAAACAGATCGATCGATCTGATCTTAAAGAAACAAATCGATTCAAAGCAAATAAATCGATTCAAAGGCGATGACTCACAAAGAACCAGCGGCGGCGACAAGAGACGACAAGAGGCAGAAGCGGCGACTAGAATCGGATGAACAGTGACGATCGATGAACAGTGCGATGAACAGTAACCAATGAACAGTAACCGATGAACAGTAAAAAAAATGATGAATAAACCTACAACTCTGATACCATGTTAGAAGATGAACATGGTTGAAGGAGACGATGAATATGCTGAAGGTTTGAAACCTCGATATATTGATTGAGAGAAAACGTACAATATGAAAAGTAAAATAGCGGCTTAACCTAAACTAGAAGATACAAGAGAAATATATACACAAACTATATGGTCCCACGGGCTTGGGCCTAATACACATATGTACATTAACAGTGTGATTCAAATCTTTCACCTCTACAATCTTCATTTGGCTCGGAATTTTATAATTCAGTTTTTACTTTTCAAGGAACGTTTGATTATAGTTTTACGTTGGATTTTATAAATCCAATCGTGACACATCACTATTACTCAAGTGGCCGAAGTATGATTTCCCCAACAGAAATGAACAAGTCTTTAATTTCCGAATTTATCCTTAGCATGCAAGTTACCGATCTCCTTCTCGTCATTTACTTTTCGGAATTTACATTCTCGCACTTTACATTCCGCAATATAATTTCGTCATTTACTTTATTGTACTTAATTTTCGTCATTTAATTATTGTCATTTATAATTCATGCTTTTTTACTTTTTGCTGTTTATTTACATCGTTACTTGCACAACAAGTTTCCTTTCCTAAATTGTAGTTTTCGCTCTTTATTTCATGCATTTCCGATTTCCGTCATCTACATTTCAAGTCTTTACATTTTCCCAGCTTGGAGTGTGAAGTGAAATTAAGATTAAGACCTATGAAAAGGTAAAAAGGTGTTCTGAATTTAGCATGATTGTCCGAGTTATTTAAATCAAGATTATATTTTATGTGAAGATTACATTTAAACAATTGACAACTTTTACATGTATGAAAACTTTTTAAGTGACATAAAATATTGATCTTGAGATAACGAAGAAATGCTAAAATATTTTTTTACCGGATCATTTGTCTCGTCCTTAATGGATCTTTGTATCCTTTGCTTCTATCTAATTGCTTTCTGTAGTGTTAACCAACCAACTAACCAAAAGATTTTCTTCAAATTCGCCATCTGAAACTAGCTTTTACAGACTGGACTTTAAGAGAAACTACAGTCTCTCCCTGTTGATCAATATCTGGTACTTGTACCGTTATTACTTGCTAAAAAGACGACAATAGATCAAGATGTATACTTGCGTTGAGACCTATTTGCACGTGTTTTGAGGTTGCGTAAAACCAACGAACAAGTTTTTGGTGCCGTTGCCAGAGAAAGCACGTCAAAAGTTTTTTTTTTCTAAAAGTAAAGTTTTTAAAAGCTTGTTTTTCTACCACCATTTCAGAAAATCATAATGGGTAAAAAGGTACCACTTACAAGTAAACGGGCAAAGAATAAAACCAATTTACGAACCATTGGCATCAACACAACAACCTCTTAAGGTTGTTAATTTTGTGAAGTGAAGAAATATCAAGAAGGTGGAATCCTAGAAGTCCAAAACTTGTACATAAATAAAATGATCTACATTTCATTAAACCATTATAAATTATAAATTCTTGTTAAATTATGAATTTTTGATTTACTCTTTATTATTAAAAATTGGTTTTTAATTTTTATAAAGATATAAAAATTTAAAATCTTGTTTCTTTTAATAAAGATTGGTTTAGTGATATTTGGGCCTATGTATATTGTTTCTTTTGTATTATGTCATTTTAATTTTTCGTCCGTTAGAATAAATTGGGGGTCCAATCTAGAGAGCTATGTTTTGGGTCCAAAAAATAAAATAATAAATAATAAATAAAAATAAATTAAATAAAAAATAAACAAAAGTTTTTGGTCAAACAGATTATACTAAGTTTTTGGTCCAAGTGGTATCAACCAAGTGCTGGGACTTCGAGCCCCATCTTTTCAAGGTAATCCATCTCTTTTGCCTACCTCCTTTCATACTACAGTTAGTCTTCCATCAGTTATGACCACCTCTAGTTTTGGTCCCTACTCAACGAGTTTCACCGCTGGAACTAGTTACGGCTCAACGATCACCAACATTGGCTTTGGTATTCCATCAGCGATGACCACCGCTAGCACTAGTTACTGCTCAACGATGATCATCACTGCCACCAGTTCCCATTCAACAATAGCCAACATTATGAACATTAGCATAGCCATTTCCATCTTCACTATTTATTCAGCGATTCCTCGTTTCTCAGCTAACACCAGCGTTGGCCCAAGTCATAACTCAACGATGGATTCTGTTCATGGTTCAACGATTGCTACTGAGTCAACAATGGCCCCTCCAATAGTTGCAAGATCCTTCCAACAATTGCTAGATTCAGCTGGACCCATCCTTGAACAACATGAACCTTCAAGGACTCTCTTCAAACCAACTCCATTACGACCACAAGCGGGAGTTACTCTGAACCCCAACCCTGACAGTGTTCGACCACCTGAACCTGCAACCTCCCTTCAGTCGCTCCATCCAACAGACGACCCAGGTCTGCATTCAGAGGCCAACCTAGACCTCAGAAGTTTGCACGACTATCTGCCATCCCTTAAGAATACTCAATCTAGTGGTCAACACCCGTGACTCGGTAGCAAGGAGCATGTTCGCATGCACGAAGTTCGTCTGCACCTTCACTGACTACACAAATTTAGGAGCTAGCTAGGTTACAAAAGTGGTTGTCAAATGAGTTATTGAAGATGAGTAAGAGGTGGAGAGGCTGCAATAGGAGAAATTTTGTTGGCTGGAGAAAGAGAGGAAGAGAGGAGAAGAGGAGAGACAAAGGAGAGAATATGAGAAAAAGAAGGATGGCATTTTCAGGAAGCTACTACAGAGAGTAGATCCTATCTTGCTGGATGAGCTAACACCATACCCACACCATGATCAGGGAGAAAGCAACACCCCTACTCTTCACTGAGTAAGACAGGTTCCATCATCATTCCCTCATACTTAGAATCTATTTTGCATTTTTATGTTTTTTACTAGTTGCATTTATCAACGGCTTGATGCATATATAGTGATTTGTTGCTGTTTTTTTTAGTTCAAAACATGCATGATGTTCATAAGAAAAACTTTGTTTTGGGCATGTACCAAACTTTAAAAAGAAAGCTTATGAATACCATGGCATGTTTTCTTCGCCGATTTTAAGGGCAAAACTGTCTATTTGATAGTTTGCTGGCCTTTTGGTTGTTTTCATTCACTATCAATGGTGTCCATCAAATCCTTTGGATGAGTCTTGGGTATAATTAAGTTGATTTTAAACAGTTTGGGGGTGTCACTGTCATTTTGTCCCATTCGAGAATCATATTGAGCATCTACAACACTTGATAATTTTATACCTTTTTATTGTATTTTAGAATAATAGTTTACTTTAAAACATTCATCATGTTATTGTGTTTTGAGATTGTCACTAACTGAACTTGTTTTGTATAGAATGAGGAATTAGGAATTCATGTATAAGTTCTTTCCATTTATCATAACAACCATCGTTATTCTTGTACTCCTTTATTTTTATGGCTTAGATGGTTCCATATAATAGTTGTTCCATGTCTTTGTGCTTCACTACCCTTTTTGTAAAACCTATCTAGACCCTCGGAATACCATACCCCTCTTTCTTTGGTATTGGATCACATACACCATTCAAGGAGGACATTGAATCCCTTAAGTTTGGGGGAGGGGATGTCACCTCTACAGAACCATGATCCAATCCCAAGCTCAAAATGCAAATAGACATACCCTTACAAAAATAGTCAAAATTTTTGCAACCAACCCACATACACAAAGCAAATAGAGCAAAAAGCTCTAGAACTTAGGTTGCAAAAACAGTGTCAAAGACACTAGAGGGTCAAAATGGCCCCAAAAGTACCTCAATATGAGAAATGGCAGAAAAATTGTGCCAAAATGAGAGACAATTCAAGTGAGGTAAAAAGGCCTTGCATTTTGTCAAGAAAGAGCCAAATGCATTCAATAGCAAATTCTCGGAACCATGATAATTCTATTTGCGACTAAGACATGGTTAGACAATCTAGATTGTGGAATTCTTCTAAACATGAAATTGAGGGTACAAGATTAACATGCATGGTTGTGTGATAGGGTTAATATGTACATCACATTTCTCACATTTTGAATGTCATTTTAGCATCCATTTGAGTCCTTTTGTTCTATTTTCAGTTAAAATACTTGTTTACTAAGAGTTTTTTTTGTTTACTAGGAGTTTGTGTGTGTTTTGAACATTCATGAAGTATTTGGACCCAAAAGTGTAAAAACGTGTCTCTTATGGAATTTCCTACATATTACTGCAGATTACTACAGGAAGATGGAGGAAGTTGAAGGAAGTTGGGCCGAAGATTTTGGACAATGGGCTTTTACTTGGATCTCTCCTTGACTCGTTTTGGACAATTTTTGGGCCGATTGATTGGGCCAATTCTCTTGGGTTGATACCAAACATTTTGTTGGGCTCTTATTAACTTTGTTTTGGGCTTTTTGTTTTGGCCTTAGATTATTTGTTTGTTTTTGGCCCATGGTCCATCTCTAAAACACTATAACAAGACACCTTGAACTTACCATCTTTGGTAAATGGTTTAGTTTCTTTTCTTCCTTTCCCTACCTTCGGTTTATAGGTGCAACTTTCGGATCTTGTGGAAGTTGCTTGTTTGGCCAAAGTTTGGCAGTTTCTTGTTTCGGTTATTAATTTAAAGTCTCGTTGGTTAATCGTTGCAAGCTTTCTTCTCCTTCTTTTCTTTATTCGAATTACATCTTGTATTTCACCACCTTGGAGCATCGATCAATTAAGGTTTTAATTGGATCCAAAAATCCAACCTTAACCCGAATCAATTGATTTAATAACCAAGGAAGAGTTCATTAAGCATGACACGCAACTTTAAAATCGTTACTTGGCACACAAGTTTTCCTCTCCCCACCTGCTAATTTCTTCTAGTCTTTTAATTTACGCATTTACATTATTGGAAGTTATTTTCTGCATCTTATTTTGTTGCAATTTAATTTATAGCACTTTAATTTTACGCAATTTAATTAATCGCATTTCTTTTCTTGCTCTTTAAGTTATTGTTAATTATTTTCCATTGCAATCTAATTTTACTTTTCAAGAAAGTCGATTACTTGCATGGCAAGTTTCCTTTCTCAATTCTTAGTAGTTGCCATTTCATTAATGCATTTTCCATCTCTAATATTTAAAGTTCAAGTTTTTATATCTATTATAAAAAGAAACCAAGCTATGTCAGGCTGACAAACTTTAGCTTGGGGTGTAAAGTCTAGTTAAGATTCAAATAGGTAAAAACGTAAAGAGGTGTATTTATATAGTCTTGTCGTTATTTAAATCAGATTACAAATATTTCATTGAAGATTACTTTTAATTAATTGACAACTAATTATTTGTATGAAAATGTGTTAGCCTTTCAGAGGTTACTTAAATATTAAATCTAAACGTAAGTTTGCTATAACATTTTTTTACCGAATTGCTTGTTTTTATCTTAACGAAACTTTACACCCTTTGCTTCTTTTTATAATTGATCTCTCAGTAGTTGTTAATCAAAACCCCCAACAAAAGATTTACTTCATTCAACCATAAGGGTTGTGGCGTACTGGTTAAGGCCCTGGGGGATGTGGTGGAATATCCCATTTGCCCAGGGTTCGAATCCAGGCGTACACAATAATTTTGGCCACTGAGGTTTAATCAGGGTTGATGTCTTACAGTCATAATTTGCCAAGGGATTAGTCTAGGCATAGCCTAGGACACCCTTCCCAAAAAAAAGATTTCCTTCATTCGCCATCGGAAGCTGATTTTTGAGGACTAAACTTTTTGAGAAACTGTTGCAAGTTTTTCCCTGTGGGATCGATATATGGTACTTGTACCGTTATTACTTGTTTGAAAACAACAGTAGGTCAAGATGTGTACTTGCGTCATGATCTATTTGCACGCTCAATTTAGGGTTGCATAAACCTGACAAGTGTATGGCAAATTTTTTTAAAATTCTAAACATGAAGTCTTACATTCTTTTAATATGCATCACATTTTTGCATTAGTGACAAGTTCACACACGATGAAAATTTTATTTATAAAATCTTTGAGTATTTTATTTGTCATTTTGGTTGCTTGGGGACAAGCAACAGTTTAAGTTTGGGGTGTGATGAGGTTAATTTATTGATCTCATTTACATCACTTTTGTTATATTTTAATGTCAAGTTATATTAATAAATCGAGTTTTTTATTCATTTCTTTATGATTTACATAGATTTTTAGGATTTGGAATAAGAGGTGAACTAGATGAGAATTTATGCTTATTATTATGAAAAATCTTTCATTTTATGTCGTGTTTGTGTAGGATATTTGGAAGATGTTTTTGTGCCTATTTTTGGAGGATGATTTGGAGAATTTTTTTGTGAAGATAAAAAGTTGACGGAAATGGTGAAGATTCGGTCGGGCCAAAAACTACATGGGTCGGTTTATATACAAACAGTGTGGAAAAATTGTTGTTGTTTAATTGTTGGGCCAAACAAATATGGATTTTTGGGTTAGTCTTAGTTTAATATTTGGGCTAATTTTAATTTAATGTTTAGGCTAGTTAAAAAGCCTTTTTGATTAATTAGTCCATTTAGTTTTGTATAAATAGGTTGCTAGTGTATGTAATTTGGAACATCCTCATTTTTAGTTTCCTTCTCATAGAGTTCTCTCTTATCATTTTCGGTTTCTTGTGGCTTCATCATCAAGGGCCGAAAGTTGTGATGTAAGGAAATACAAGTAGTTTTAGTAAGTGTTTAATTGTTGTGCAAGTTTCTCAAACTCATCTCCGTTTCAATTCCAAGGCTTTTACAATTTCAAGTTCTTATAAATCATTTTTGTACTAATTTTATGATTATTGTGTGATTCAATAGTAAAGTGAACGGCTCGAAAAGCCAAGGGAGTTGCATGGAGTTACGATAAAAGGTTAGTAATGATTTCCTTTGCTTGTTGGAATATTAGGGGTTTAAATACTCCTATTAAACAAAAAGAGGTTAGGGATCTTATTAGATGCAAGGGGTTAAATTTTTGTGCTTTACTTGAGACTCATGTTGAAAGTAATGCTTTAAATGGTGTTTGTGATCGGGTTTTTGGGAGATGGGCGTGGGGTTCTAATCATGCTTGCTCGGAGAAGGGTACGTGTATTATTTTTGCTTGGGACTTGAATAGTATGGATGTCATGGTTTTGGAGATGCATACTCAATATGCTCATTGTGAGGTTCGGATTAGGGGTATGGTTGACCCTATCTTTTTGTCTATTGCTTATGGTGCCAATACTAATGGACAAAGGAGAGAGTTGTGGTCGGGGTTGCGAAAATTCAAAGCCCTCCTAGGAACGAAACCATGGTTAATTATGGGAGACTTCAATACCATGTTGTTCCCTCATGATGGGTTTGGGGGTTCTTCTAGGCGCAATGTTGACATGGGAGAATTCTATGCTTGTGTGGAGGATATTGAAGTGTTCGATGTTAGATACACGGGGATTCTTTATTCTTGGTGCCAAAAGCCTAGTGAGGAGGGAGGAATAAAACGTAAACTTGACCGTGTGTTGGCTAATGTGGAGTTCACTTCCCTTTTTCATGATGTCGCGGACTCTTTTCTTGCCGAGGGGGATCTCGGATCACTCATCGACAATGGTTTCTTTCAAGGGAGGAAATCGGCGCAAGGTGTGGTCCTTTAAATTTGATAATTAATTGGTCAATCACCCTTGTTTTTTGCAGGTTGTTAAAGAAGCTTGGGATAAACCGGTGGAGGGAACATTCATGTTTCAAGGGGTTACCCCCGGTTGAAGAATGTGAAAAAACCGATGTGTAGGCTTCATGCTACGTATGGGAACCTTTCGAATCGGATTACGACCCTTAAAAAGGAGTTGGAAGTCATTCAATTTGCTTGTGATCAGGACCCGGATAACTCTCACCTCATGGAAGATCTCTCTCACATACGCATGGCCTATCAAAAGGCGCGTTGGGATGAAGAAAGTGCGGCCAAACAACGTGCTAAAGTAAAGTGGCTTCAAGAGGGTGATTCAAACACAAATTTTTTTCATCATGCGATTCGAGAAAAGCGTCACGCCAATTTATGTCTATGGAGATGATGTGGTTGTAGCTTTTTTAGAGCATTTCCAAGCGTTCTTGGGCAGCCGTGATGATATGGTGGTTCCATCTATGGGCATGGACCTATTTGTTCGGAAATTATCGCTTATGGAACCACCTCAAATGATAAGGCCGGTTACTAATGATGAGATTTGGAATGCGTTGTTCCAAATAGGGGTTGATAAGGCGCCGGGATCAGACGGGTTTACCTCTAAGTTCTTTAAAGGGGCGTGGGACATTGTGGGTAAATATATTATGGTGGCGGTCTATAATTTTTTCTATAATGGGCAGCTTTTGAAGGAGTTAAATCACACGCTTATCTGTCTCATTCCAAAAATTGCTAACGCTACTCGGGTCACTGATTTTCGACCAATTGCGTGTTGTTCAGTGTTGTACAAGTGCATTAGCAAAGTAATTGTTGATAGAATAAAGATGTTTTTGAATGGATTGATCAGCCCCAATCAGTCTGCGTTCATACCGGGTAGGAGAATAACTGATAATATCCTCATGGCTCACGAATTGGTGACGGGATACCACAAGGAACGGGGGCAGCCTAGATGTGCTTTCAAGATTGACATCAAGAAGGCGTATGATACCGTTGATTGGAGATACTTGCTTAACATGCTTGAGGACCTTGGGTTCCACCCAATTATGGTGAAATGGATCAAAGAGATGCTGGCGAGCACCTCTTACTCGGTAGTAGTCAATGGGCACCCCCATAGTTTCTTCAAGGGTGGAAGAGGTATCAGGCAAGGGGACCCTCTTTCGCCATACTTGTTTACTATAGTCATGGAGGGGTTCACGATGATTCTTAATCAATGCATAAGAGAGGCGGAAAGCTTAGGGTATCATTGTGGTTGTGAGGAGATGCGAATCACACACTTATGCTTCGTAGATGACCTCTTTGTTTTTACAAGAGGGGATGTGTACTCGGTGGACGTCTTAAAGAGAGATTTGGATTTGTTTAAGCTCCGGTCGGGGTTGGCGCCATGTTTGGAGAAGAGTGAAATTTATTTTGGGAATGTGGATGCGGACACCAAGAATGCTATTCTAAATTGCCTACCTTTCAGACCAGGTACGTTTCCTATCCGCTTATCTAGGTGTTCCTTTATCTTCAGCTCGGCTTAAGGTGGCGGATTTTCAACCTATGGTGGCTAAAGTTAGATCGAGAATCCATAATTGGAAATCAAAGTTTCTGTCTTTTGGTGGGAGACGACAACTTATTATTTCGGTGCTTAACTCGCTTCAATTATATTCGATGTCTATATTTTTATTCCCGTCGGGAGTGATTCATGACATTGAGGCACTATTTCGGGATTTCCTTTGGGCTAAAGGAGATAATTCAAAAGGAAGGTGTAAAATTGCTTGGCATGATGTGTGTAAGCCGCTTGTGAATGGGGGGGGGGGGGCTCGGTTTCAAACGTTTGGCAACTTGGAATCGAGCGTTTCTAGCGAAGCATGTTTATGACATTGTGCAACATAGAGAATCACTATGGGTGAGATGGGTGTACAGATGTATGAGGGCTCATTCCTTTTGGATTGTTAGGAAAAATGCTTCTTGGTCATGGGTGTTGTGTAAACTCCTTCATATCCGGCAACATATCCGAAGGTTTTTTATGGTTCAGATCGGAAATGGAGAGTCCACCAATGCGTGGGAGGATACTTATCTTCCTTGTGGGAACCTTTCCTTGAGGTTATCATATCGACTTTTTGCCTCCTATGGGTTTACGGCCATGTCTACGGTTCGGGGATGTGCTAAGTGGGATAGGGGAGCAATGGCTGAATGGATGGGTGGAGCGATGGCCGAACCTTGCGACCATTATGGTGCCTACTATGACAACCGGTCGTGATAAAGTGGGATGGAAGGATAATCATAACTCGGTGATGGATTTCTCGGTTAGTGTAGCGTGCAAGTCGGTGGAGGGAGAAATGCCTATGGTTCCGTGGACTAAGCATGTTTGGTTCAAAGCGCATGTGCCAAAGCATTCCTTTTGTTTGTGGTTGGCGTGTCGTGAGCGGCTTCCTACTTAAGACCGAATGTGCGTTTGGGATCAAAATGAAGCGGCCCTCACTTGTAGCCTTTGTGTTACGTGCATGGATTCCCATGCACACTTATTCTTTGCTTGTTCTTATTCCAGGCAGGTTTGGCATGAGGTGAAGACCAAGGTGGATTGGACGGGATTCCCTAATGATTGGGATGACATCATGGAGGCTTTATCTGAAGATCGTGGAGGCCCAAAGAGGCTTATCCATAAGCTGAGTTTGGGAGCGGCGGTCTATTTCATTTGGCAAGAGAGGAACAAGCGTCTTTTTACGGATCAAAAGAGGACGCCGATGCAGTTTATCAAAGAGATCCTTGAAATTGTCTGTTTGAGGCAGGTTTGGAGTACCATGCGAAAGAAGAATCAGAGGCATGATGATGGTGTTTAAGTCGTTGCTTTCTCGGAGTCAGCTTGTTTTTTTGGCGTTGGTTCTTAGAGTTTTTTTTAGTATCTTCTTTGCGAGCTTGTTTAGCTCTTTTGGTCTTTGTTTATTTTGGTTGTTAGTTGCTTGGTTCGTCATGACCAAGTTTTTTTGTTTTGCCGTTTGGCTTGGTTGTTTGGCTTTTGCCTAACTCTCTTTTTTCTTGCCTTATTATATTTGCCTGGATCATTCCTCCAAAAAAAAAATTTCATCTCTACAATCTTCATTTGGCTTGGAATTTTATAATTCGGTTTTTACTTTTCGAGGAACTTTTGATTGTAGTTTTACGTTGGATTTTTATAAATCCAATCGTGACGCATCACTATTACTCAAGAGGCCGAAGTATGATTTCCCCCAACATAAATGAACAAGTCTTTAATTTCCGAATTGATCCTTCGCGTGTAAGTTACCGATCTCCTTCTTGCATTTACTTTTTAGTCATTTAAATTATGTAATCTATTTTCTCGCAGTTTACATTCCGCAAGATAATTTCTCGTCATTTACTTTCCACAATTTACCTTCTCGCACTTTACATTCCGCAATTTACATTCTCGCACTTTACATTCTCGTCATTTACTTTCCGCAATTTACTTTCTCGCACTTAATTTTCGTCATTTAATTATTGTCATATATAATTCATGCTTTTTACTTTTTGTCGTTTCTTTACATCATTACTTGCACAACAAGTTTCCTTTCCTAAATTGTAGTTCTCGCTCTTTATTTCATGCATTTTCAATCTCCGTCCCATCTACATTTCAAGTCTTTACATTTTCCTAAGTTATGTCGGGCTAATCGCCTTAGCTTGGGGTGTGAAGTGAAATTAAGATTAAAACCAATGAAAAGGTAAAAATGTGTTTTGAATGTAGCATTATTGTCCGAGTTATTTAAATCAAGGTTATATTTTATGTGAAGATCACATTTAAATAATTGACAACATGTATGAAATTTTTTTGAGTGACATAAAATATCGATCTTGAGATAACGAAGGAATGCTACAATATCTTTTTCCGGATCATTTGTCTCGTCTTAATGGATTTTTGTACCCTTTGCTTCTTTTTAATTGATTTTTGTAGTGTTAACCAACCAACCAGAAGATTTTCTTCAAATTCGCCATCTGAAACTAGCTTTTACAAATTGGACTTCAAGAAAAACATTTTACAGTCTTTCCCTGTGGATCAATATCCGATACTTGTACCGTTATTAGTTGTTAAAAAGAAGACAGTAGATCAAGATGTATACTTGCGTTGAGATCTATTTGCACGTGTTTTGAGGTTGCGTAAAATCAACGAACACCTACCCAATTTATTTTCTGTTACTAACCCGAAGTTTCCTCATGCTCAAATTTCTAACACTTTTTCAAGTCCTAAGTTGGACGCATTGACACAAGATGTCAAAGGAATACTAAACATTGTTTCCTCCGTCACTGCATATGTTTCTTCAATCTCATCAAAAGCTGACGATGTGCGTCCCTTCTCTCTCTGCAAAATGGTCTAGCAACCAAAGTTGAAGTCGATGCCCTCTCTTTCCTTCAGTTTCAGGTCTCAAAGCCTCAGATAAATCTTGCTGCCAATAGCTTTACAATCAACAATCTTCAGAGCACCGTTTTAGTGCCCTTAGAAGATGTTACTTCAAAGATGGCCCGACATGAAACCATGCTAAAGGACATCCTCGCAATCTTTCAGCAGCCTGCACCAGCTCCTCCAACTCCATCATTGACGAAAGAAGATTGACAATCTCTAAACATGGTTGCTGAGTTCGGAGTCATGATGACCTTTTTTTGCAAATCTTGAGGCAGATGTCTTGGCTCTCAAGACTAATGTTCCTTCTTCCTCTAATGATGATAACAAAGAGGGGGAGATAAATGGTGAAAAGACACTAGTTGAAGGGATCAAAGTATCTTAGGGGATCAACATCTTTCCATAACTGAAGGACAAAGAGCTGATAATGATGAAGTGATGAAGCTGATGAAGATTTCCTTTATCTGATACTGGCAAAGATCTAAACGATAAAGATGATGATGATGATGATGATAATGCTGATGATTTTATCTTTCTGCGAATCACTCCTCCTCCAGCCAAGGGAATATCCATCTGGGAACCACCAACACAAGCGGAGAGAACCTCTAAAGCCAATCAACAATCCTACTCTGGAAAGGGTAAAGGATTAGCTGCTGAAGGAAATTTGACAATTGTCCATATATATATATATATATATATATATATATATATATATATATATATATGAGGGGGAGTTCATCTGACCTGAGGTAATGTACACTCTAACCTTATACACTCATCCCAACTCTGAAGTTGAACATCTACCCATATCTATTTCTCTCCCATATCTACCTTCAAATATTCCTTATACAGTTCACTTACCTCTTTATCCCTCACAATCTTTTAGCTCATCCTCTCCCTGGTTGATTCCCCAAGACCAACACATCAACCCTCTCAGACTCAGAACGAGGTCCTCATATACAAAACGAAGTCTGATGCTGAAGAAGAGGATGTTGACCTAATACCTCAAGGCTCAAAATATCTAGTTTGCTCAAAAGTTGAAGAGTCCAAGAGGATGGCCCAGATTATAGCCCAACTCGATTGGTCCTGGGTAAAAATCCCTCTTCATACCCTTGGAGACATGTTTGGGTTCCTCACTGATGTTGAACGAGAGCAGGCTTTGAAAGCTGAGCGAGAAATTGAAGAACATAAGAAGATGATGAAAGACAGTTTAGAGTTGAAAAATGCTCTACCTGTCGAAGCTCATGCTGAAGGGATGTTCAAAAAGAGAATGTTATCAGTGCTCAAGCTCTCCTACTCAAACAAGCTGGAAAGGAAAATGAAAAAGAGCTCACTGAAGGAAAAAGAATTAAGATGGTGCAATAATAAAGTAAAACATCGGTTGAACGAGCATATAATCACTAATGTCACCATCTCTGGGTGAAAGAAGGATGGAGAACTTGTTGTCTCTATGCCATCTTCAGAGATGACCATAATGCTATCACTGACTTTCCTGCTTTTAACTACAAGTATGGCTTCTACGAATGGTTGGAGATACGTCAATGCATTCGAAAGTCAAAAGCAAAGTATAAAAGGTATGTCGAAGAAGATTTAAGTGATATGTTCAACAGAGTCTCAAAGGTCATCACAATTCTTTCTCTTCCTTCGAAGATCCCTCACCGCCGAAGAAAGATACCTAGAAATAAAAAGAAGAACAACCAACTCTCTTGACCAAACCTAAGGTTAGGTTTCTCATTGACTCTCTCTTTGGTCATCCCAAATATGACCTCTCAATGTTGAATCTCACACTACCTGAACAAGGTCCATACATTCCAAACATAGTTCACCTCGAACCTGAGCTTGGATTTATGTTTATAGACATTGAAGGTCAATATCGATTTCAACGAATGTCAGAACTTCATCTCTGCCTCGTCAAACATTTGGAATATCTTAGAACATGGCTGAATGATGACACCGCTAGAGAAAATCTTGATAAGAAGATTAGAAGAGAGTTGATGAAGAGAAAACAACAAGAAGATGAAGTCCCTAACTACCTCAACTATGATGATCTTAGCTGATAGGTCCTTTATGTATCTTGTACTTATCAGTATTTAATCTTTCAGCTATGTATTTTACTGTACTTGTTATTTCATTTTCTTGTAATCTCATGCATATGAATGAAATTTCTGTGAAGTACTTTTACTCCATCTAAGTGCTGAAAAGGATCCCTCAAAATCGTAAAGGGGACAAATATGTTAAGTTCTAATTCCTTTATGTTTTTCAGATTGGCAATTTTCTTTATGTTTCTTTATCATTATCAAATAGAGGGGGATTGTTGATCCAAACTGTCTCAGTGATTTGACGATGATCCTTATGCTTAGTAAAAATTACTTAAGAATGTTTTAGTTTACTTGTTTCAGTTTCAGTAATCAACACTGAGCCTGTTCGGTGAAAGTTGAATATGTATTTTAACAATAAACCTAAGTGATCCTTGAAGACAAAATCTCACACCAAAGGAACTTTCAGCGACATCGAAGAAATAGCTGAAGATAGAGACAATCTACTCATGATCTGAAGCAACATTCAGTAAAACCTAAGTTATCTACGTTGTGTGAAAATCTAGCCAAGACTCAACGATAGCTGAAAAGCCTCTCAGTGATTCAATCCATAACTGATTAATGAGTCTTGCTCTACAAGATTTGAATTTGTCTTACTTTAGCACAAAAGGACGAAGGTACAATAGTACAATTGTTTTCTTGTCTGCAATCGTGCTTACCAACTATCTGCCCTACTATTCACATGCGGTTAAAAGTATGTAAAAGTAAAAGGACAAGGAAATGTATCCACTTATCTAATGACACATGGATTGTACCCTCTGAATTGCATTAAATGCAACAACTATAAACTGTAGAGAAGACTCCTCTTCTTTGCTAAGCCTTCAATTCTGCTTCTAACTCTCTTCTCTCAACTTCTCTTATGCAAGAAACTTAGTGATTCTCATAGATTGTTTACATTAGGTTTTATCTTATCTTATTCCGCAACAATCTGTAAATGTTGTTTTGATTTATCAATAATCAATAAAAGAAGTTTTAAAGTAAACAATGTGTGTTTGTATTCAACAACCTCCCCTACAAACTGTGATCTCTTGTAGAACCCCTTTGGGATCAACACTTCCACATTTGTTAGAGGTGATATAGCTATACTCATTTCCATTTCACACAAATATTTTAATTAGGTTTGATTCATATAGCGTTTTAGTGACTAATTTTGTGTCATTAGGCAATAAGTGACAGTCCATCATTTAAGTGTTAGGTTGGGAGAATTATAGAAGTTAATTTAATGACTAATCTTCTATTTCTTAGGATTGTATGTAAGGTCCCAAAAAGAACACTCACAAGTTCTCCATAATACATTCCTACACGGAACGAAGAATATTGAGAGTTTGGTATTTGTTTTTTATGTAATTGTTTACATCTATGATGGTTTATATGTTGATTCACGTTTATAAATGCAAATACAATTTATTTAATATTTAAAATAAATTCCAGTAAGCCAATAATCAACCAATATAAAATTGATCTAGTTTATCATGATCTAAAAACTTGAAAACGTAAGGGGTGGTCTTAAATAACTAATATCCAATGGTGCCATACCTATGTTACTATTCTTTTTCAACTTATTCCTTTTTTCATTGGTGCATTTCTTAGTTTGATTGTTCATGATCACTTGGGCTAGTAGTTCCATTTCTACGCCAGTTTTTAGGAAATCTTTCCTGTTTTTTGACCCTGACCTTTTACACGTTCTCGTCCATGTGGTGTATAGTTGCCACGTGTGTGTGGGTTAATGTATTTAAATCTCCATCTGTTCATGCTTAGTTTGTTAGTTGTATCAAAGTTGAAGGGTGTAAAACGTAACTTTGTTAGAAGTATAAATAACTTGCTTTTAATTTCATTCCTTGTAACTTGCGAGAACATTTTTGAGAGAGAACTTTTCATTCCTTGTATTGTAATATTGTGACTCAATACACTTGTGACTTGGAAACACTTTGTGATTGTGAATTGCATTTTTAAATCTTGTTTTACACTTGCTTTTGGGATTAACAATTGGTATCAAAGCAGAGATTAAAGAAATTTGATCTTTTCTGGAAAGTTGACTGTTTTTGGTGAAGACCTTGATTCTTGATTGAATTTGATCGACACGGCTATGCTTCGCTCTTTTTAACTATCGCTTCGGATTTTGTGTTGAATCGATTCGAGATTATCAATGGAAGTGAATCTTGAGTAAAAAGTTTCATTGAAAGATCGAATTCAGAGGGTTTTTGGTAGTTCGTGTTCGAAAAACTTTTAGTCACTGTTTTGGATTGAAAGTATTGGATTTTGAAGTTTCTTGAAAGAATTCCAAGCATTAAACTTGTTCCTGTCATTGAATCGAACCTTTGTTGAATTTCAGAGAATTTGGACTAGATTTTGAGTGATTTCGAGAAATTTGTGTGTATCTTCAAACTTGTCGCGGGCTGAAGATTCAAGAATTCATCTTTGTCGTGCGCATAAGTCATTCAAACTTATCGCGTACCTCATACACGACAAGATTTGTTATCGCGTGATCCTTATCTGTGACAAGCAACAAGATCTTCTTCGAGCGACAAGAATTTCTTATCGCCAGATACAATGCGCGACAAGAATCCTTATCGCATGGTTCTGTCTTGTTAAGCGACGACAACTTATCGAAGGGTGAGTAGTTCTTTTGTGAGCGACAAGCCTCAGTCAGTGACAAGCGACAAGAATCCTATACTTAGAAGTTTTTCAGACAGAGACAGTGTTGACTTTACGTTGAATTTCCAGAAGCAAACAAACTCAAATTTTGTAATCCAAAGATCATTTTTTTAAAGGAGAAACTCCAGGCAATATCATTAAGACGAAAAAGAAATACAGAATGTTAAGGCCAACAACCTAAACCACAAAAGGAACAAAACAAAAGAACTTGGTGACAATGTCGTACCAAGCCACTAACAACCGAAAGACACACAAGCCATACGAGCTATACCAACTACAAAATAAGATATCAAGAAACATCCTCCAAAAGTCGGACCAAAAGTACCAATCACGCATCACCATCCTTGATTTGTGATTTTTTCCTCTTCTCCCAAGTCTCACGCATCAAGACAATACTAACAATTTCCTTAGTAACCGTTGTCACATCACGCTTCTGATCAGAAAAAATCCTCTGATTCCGTTCCTGCCATACAAAATACACCGAAGCGGCTAGAGCCAATATGTGCTTGTACTGTTTGGGCGCTATATTTGCATTCGATAATGCAACAATAATTTCAGTTCATGTATCCAGAAATCCACTCTAATCCACAGCGCTACAGACTCTGTTCCAAACCTCCTTAGCATATGCACATTGAAAAAACAGATGATCATGAGAGTCCATGCAAGTGGTACAAAGTGCACATTTCATGTCTGGTAGTTCATGTTTCCAAAGAAGTACACAGTCATGAGTAGGGAGCCTTTTATGGCAAGCAACCCACAAGCAAACCGTATGCTTTGGAATAAAATCTGAAAACAGATGATCATGAGAGTCCATGCAAGTGGTACAAAGTGCACATTTCATGTCCGGTGGTTCATGTTTCCAAAGAAGTACACAGTCATGAGTAGGGAGCCTTTTATGGCAAGCAACCCACAAGCAAAACCGCATGCTTTGGAATAAAACCTGAAAACCAAACTTATTTGTGCCAACTTACTTGCTCCATAGTACCTGCTAAAGATTTGGCCGCCTCTTTGATAGAGAAATCGACCACCGTATTTTGAGTATTTACCCATCCAACTTTATCTCCCCTATCATTATATAACATCAGAAGAGGGTTACCATCAAGCAAATTATATCGTTGCACCCAAGTGTTCGGCCGAACCCCATTGAAGTGATCTACAAAGGCCTTCCGAGTGAATAAACTGATACGATATGTGGGCCGAAAGGTGTCCACAAGCTAACCAACCATCCTCCCATGCGCTTATTGTTTCCCTATTACCCGGTTGAGTCAAAAAGAATCTCCGCATTTGAGGTCGAAGGGCCATTATTTTCACGAGAACCCAAGATAATTGCAAGTGTGTAGACATGACTTCCAAGGATGCCTCAACTATTGGAACATATGTCAAGCCACCAGTGTTATTTAAAGGGGAATATGAGCAGTAGAAAGACATATTTTTAGATTTTGTTGAAAGACTTGACAATGGGAAGTACATTAAACAGCCATTGGAACAAGGGCTTATGGAAAGTATACATTTTCAAGTTCCAACTGATTTTGGTTCAGAAGATGAAGTAGATAGAAATAGAAGGGTTGATTATGTTGATCCAGAAGATTATACTGAGGAACAGAAAAAGAGATAAAAGCAGATAGACAAGCCAAATCGTTACTTCTACAGAGCATTCCAAATGACATTTATATAAAGATAGACAGTTACAAAGCTACTTGGAAAAATATGTGGGATCAGATTGAGAAGATGATGATGGGTTCTAAGATTGAGAACCAAATGAAAGTGGCAAACAACATTAAAAAGTTATGAGGAGTTCAAAGCCAAAGAAGGAGAAAGTTTAGAGGCTACTTATGACAGATTTATGAGTTTACTGAATGAATTAAGCAAGAACAAGGTGAACAAGCAATAGATAGAGAACAATGTCAAGTTCCTAAGTATTCTTCAACTTGAGTGGAAGAAGTTCACAGGATAAATGAAGCAGCACAAAGATTTGAGTGAGATTCCACTACATGAGGTATATGAGACACTGAGATAAAATGAGGAAGAAGTAGAAAAGATTAGAGCTGAGAAAAAGAAAGCTGAGAAACCAGTGGTTGATCCCATTGCTCTTGTAGTTGAGAAGAATAAGGAGAAACAGTCTGTGCGGGGTAGATCTGTGAACTCAAGGAAAGAGAAAGTGGTGATTCCAATTCTGATGATGGTGAGATCTCAAACAGGACATGATCTTGTTGACACGAGCATTTCATAAAAAGTTCTACAAGAAGCCTAGGTCAAACAGCCAGAGGTATTCATCAGGATCGAGGAATTACGAGCATAAGGGCAGAATAGAAAGTAAGAAGAGATATGAAAGTAAGAGGGTTGATGATACAAAGGCTGATGAGAAAAGGTATGTGAAGAAGTATGAAGAGAAGAAGTTTGATTAATCGGTGAAATGCTACAACTACGGAAAGCATGGTCACTTCGCCAAAGAGTGTCGGAAGCCGATTGTGCAGAACTCGGAATTTTACAAGAAGATGCTTCTTGCAAAGCAGAAGGAAGCAGGTAAGGCACTACGACATAGGATGATCAGTGGTTGGATTTGACTGACTCAGAGAGTGAGAAGGATGAATTTACTCACATGTGCTTGATAGGTAAGAAAGTGGAAGAAGTTATCTCTTATGATGACACTTGTGATGAGGTAAATGAGTTTACAGAAAGTGATTTTTTTAAAACAAATGCAATCCATGATGGTTGAACTTCAGGAATTGCAGTCAAAGTTAAAAAGAGAAAAAGGTGCCAGTGAAAAGAAACGTCAAACAATTTACAAACTCAACAAAGAAGTTGTTGAGAAATGTGAATTGATTGACTATTTGAACAAAGAAAATGACACTTTTGAAAAACAAAAGACTTTTTTGAATAAACAAATATCTGAAACAACTTTGAAGTTCAATATATGTGAACTTTAGAAGAAAGAGTATGCCAGAAAATACAAATCCATAAAATCTGTGAACAAATCTTTAGTGGAAAAGATAAATGGTTTGGAGAAAAAGTTGTACGCGAGAGGACAAACTCAAACCATTAATCTTAACAAACCAAAAGAGTTCACATATTTCACCTCACATTGGGGCATTGGATATAATAATCCTCACTATTTGGCAAAGGGTATTTCAAAAAGGCCTATTCTGTACGAATTTGATTTTTTACAACTTTCCAAGAAAAACTCCAAACTTAAAATCAGATGGACTAAGTCATCTGAGGATGTGGAAGCTCAGGAGGATTTGAAAAGGAAAATAGTGTTAAAATGCAGCTTCCGTTTTGTTATGATAAACTGAATGCTAATTACTCATCAGATCAACCAATATTTTTATCACATGACTATCTTAAAAGCTATTCTGATGCTAAGATGGTGGCAAAGCCTGTTAAAAGTAAAATCTATATTCCGCCTCTTGTCTTAGAAAGTAAAATCTCTCAGCTTCTGAATGATCTTAACGATGAAAGAATTTTGGTGGATTTAGAAAAGGCTGCACTTTTAACTGTTTTTTAGAACACTGAGTCAAAATCTGAGGTGAAAGTAGAAGATAATCCTGAATCAGACAGAGTTTGTGAAAACAATTCTACTGATTCAGATGCATCTTTTTTTTTGGAAAGGAGGTGGCACTCCTGGCAATATATTAAAAAGAGGAAAAAATAAGACAACTTAAATGGCGAGGGACTCCCTCCCAAATTTCAACTCCCTTTTCGAAAGACAGACCCAACGAAAAGGAGAGGTCAACAACCAGAAACAAATACCATAAGTAAATCTAACGTACCAAAGAACCAAAATCCAAAAGCAACAAAGACAAATAGAGACTACATACATCTAAAACAAAATAAGAAAGCCTCTAAAAGCAACCAAACAAACCCTATGATGCCGAAACTCAACACGAATCCAGTTAGACTCCATGAATCAATCAATCAGCAACAGGTACACGACTTCCACTTCCCATTCCATCATCTCTATGCTTTCCCACGAGCTTCATGTACACAAGTCTTCTAATAACGGTCACAATCTACTTCGGGTCCCTTCTTTGATATGAAAACAGACGCTTATTACGCTCTTGCCATATGAAATAAATAGTAGCCTTAAAGATAAGACGAGATCGGACCATACAGTCTTGTGTTTGGAGTCTTCTCCGAAACGCCAACCATAGACAAAAGGAATGTTTCAGTATATGTTTTGAGAACCAATAGAAATTATACCAAGGAACCTTCTGAAAAGGTCCGTACAAAGTCCGCCACACCTCCGAAACTGTAAAACGAGTTGCATGATGGTGAACATTAATCTACATTAGTTTATCACTAACATCTTCAACTATCGACGAAATAGGGATATTACCCAATTCCTGACATCTCTCGATCCAAACAATAGGCCAACCACTCTAGTGAGAACCGTAAGCACATCCGCCACCGTAGACTTTCGATTGAACCCCGTAGCATGAATGAGACGATAAGAGAGAAATTGAGATAAGTGACCAACGTGAATCCACTTATCCTCCCAAGCATTAATCGAGTCACCCTTCCCCACCAAGTATATAAAGAATGGTCGTACTTGCTCTCTCAAAGCCAGAAGGCGTCTCCAAATCCAAGGCGATTTAGGAGCTACCAGAACTGACCAAAAATGATCCTCTCTCAATCGGTGCAAGTAAATCCATGAGACCCATATGGAATTTCGTTTCCTCAAAATATCCCAAATGTGTGGAACCAAGAGAGAGCGATTCCATAGAGCAAGGCGTTTCAATCCCAACCCACCTTCCTCCTTCGGACGGCAAACATCATCCCAAGCAACTTTAATTCTCCCTTTGGAGGAATCTCCACTAGCCCAAAGAAAATCGCGAAAAAGGCGCTCTAAATCATGAATTATTGACGATGGGATTGTGAAAACCATCATCCAATAAAGTTGCATGGACTCCAAAACCGATTTAATTAGTTGCAACCGTCCCCCAAAAGATAAAAATTTAGACTTCCAATTTAAAATTCGGGCACGTACCTTGGTTAAAAGTGGGGAAAATCTGCACATTTGAGCCTTTTTAAAGATAAAGAAACTCCAAGATACCGAAAAGGTAAAGACCCCATCTGAAACGACAACATAGACTTAATGTCACTCCTAGTCTCTGGATCAACATTCGCAAAATATAAAGAACTTTTGGGCATGCTTGGCTTTAACCCGGACAAAAGAGCAAATGCCTCCAACAACCTTTTCACCACCAAAATCGGAAGAGATATCGCCTTTAGAGAAAACCATAAGATCATCCGCAAAACAAAGATGAGTAAGGGAGATTCTATCACAACCCTTATGGAAATGGAATCCCGAATCTTCAGCAATATGCTTACGAAATAAGCAAGTAAATGCTTCCATAACAAGAGTAAAATGATAAGGGGATAAAGGACACCCTTGCCGAATTCCTCTTGCGCCTTTAAAAAACCCATACGACTCGCCATCAAACATAATCGAGTAAGAAGTAGTAGAAACTACCTCCATAATCCAATGGCGCATAATAGGATGAAACCCCATTGCTTCTAAAACAGCGGACAAGAAACGCCAATGAACCGAGTCATAGGCTTTTTGGATATCCACCTTAAGTGCGCACCGGGGCGGGCCATTACTTCTATCATATCCCGATAGCAACTCATGAGCCATTAGAATATTGTCAGAGATACGTCTTCCAGGTATAAACGCCGATTGATTCGGACTAACTAATTTATCCAAAAAGTCTTTAAGCCGCCAGGAAAGAATTTTGGATATGCACTTGTAGAGAACATTACATAGTGAAATTGGTCTATAGTCCGTGACCTTGGAAGCATTCTGGGACTTCGGAATGAGACATATAGAAGTATGATTTAGTTCCCGAGCTAGCTTCCCACGGTACAAAAAGTCTTGGACCGCTAACGTCACATCCTTTCCCACAATGTCCCAAGCTGATTTATAAAACTTGGACGTAAAGCCATCCGAACCAGGGGCACGGTCATTACCAATATCAAACATGGCCAGCTTAACCTCCTCCTTAGTGATAGGTCTAATCATATAATTAGCATCCTCAATAGATAGAACATTATGGAACAAATTAGAAGGAAGAGAAGGAGCCACCGTTGGGTCAGACTCTCCAAGGATGGAATGAAAATGAACAACAAAAGCTTGTCCTACCTCCGAATCCCCCACCAAAACACCATTATCATCACGAATAGAGGTAATCAAATGTCAATTTTCTTCTCTTTAACCACTTTGTAAAAGAACGACATATTCAAATCTCCCTCCGATAGCCATCGAACTTTAGCTTTTTGGCGTAAGTTTTGCTTCTCATTCTGCAGAGCCGCCTGAAAAGCCGTAAGAGTGTGAGCAAGATCCTCACGCATAATCAGATTATGAGGATCCGCATCCGCATCCTTTTGCACTTGTTCCACCTCAAGTCCATGAGAGTGCACCCTCTTAGCACTTGGGTCGATCGAAGAGTTCGAATTGGGCAATATATTTTGTACTGTAAAGCCTTCAGATTTTGAACAAACTGATTATCAAAAATAGTGTTCAAAAGAGTTTAAAGATTTTATGTTTTTTTTAGAGGAAAAGCTCCAGACAATATTATAAAAACAGCAAAAAGAGGCAAAAGCCAATTACAAGCAACAGTACAAGTCCAAAGCTATCCAGGTAACATCCCCAAGATAAGCAACAACAAACCAAAATAACAACAACACCATGGTAAAAAAGAACATACAAAACAGAATATCAAAAACACCACCCCAAAACAACCGCCACACGTAGAACCCAACGCAAGCTTCAATCATCATGAGAAGACGAAGCCAACAATCGTGCACTATACTTCCATGCCATCCTCTTAAGGGATGACCTCCTTGATCTCTTTTAACAACTCTTTAGCCGATCTTCTTTGCTCCGTGAAAAGTCGTTTGTTCCTTTCTTGCCAAATGTAATAAACGGTTGTCGCAAGAGCAATTTTTTGATCCATACGTCTTGGAGCCATCCATTTGAAAGGAGGAGAATGATGTCTGACCACATGTCCAACAAGCCATGCGTCATGACTTCTTTCTTTAACGCCATGCCAAACCTCATTAGAAAAGCTACACAAGAAAAACAGATGGTCATGCGAGTCCATACCACCTCGACAAAGAGAGCAAACCATATCCGGGGGTCATGTTTCCATATAATCATCCTATCTTGAGTAGGAAGGCGCCGATGACAAGCAAGCCAGAGAAAAAGGAGTGCTTCAGAATATGGCCCTTAAACCACACTTTTTTGGACCAAGGCACTTGCAAAAACGTGCCTGCAAGTGAAAAACACGCTTCCTTCACAGTGAATGGTTTCCCCGCATTATTTCTCCCTTTCCATAAAATCTTGTCATGAACACCAACATTGGTAATCAGACTGGGAACATTAGATAACAAAGGGATATTAGTAATCCAAGAATCCGGCCATACACCGTTAAAAACCTCAAGAACCTCCTTGACTGTCGAGTTGGGCTCAAAGCCTTGGTCGTGAATGTACGGTAAGATAAGAAATTCGATAAGGGGCCAACTGGAAGCCACTCATCCTCCCAAGCATGAGAGGAATCACACTCACCAATTTGAACCGTAATGAACGATCTCACATGTTGCCGAATATCAACAAGTTTCCGAAGAAGCCAAGACCACGACTTTTGTTTACGAACAAGCCAAAAAGAGGTATTGCGGAATCTATGAGCATAGATCCATCTAACCTACAACGACTCACGCTTAGTCACAATATCCCATACATGGGATGTAAGGACGGAACGATTCCAAATAGCTAGCCTTTTGATACCCAAGCCACTTCCAGAAAGAGGTTTGCACACATCCTCCCAAGATAAACAACACCGACCTTTCGATTGATCACCATGAGCCTAAAGGAAATATCGAAAAAGTGATTCAATGGTGTGAATGACCCCAGAAGGAATCACAAAGATGGACATCCAATATAACTGTAGTGACTGTAAAACTGACCGGATTAGCTGCAACCGTCCACCAAAAGAGAGGAATTTAGACTTCCAATTCTGAATGCGAGCCACGTGCCTTATCACAAGCCCCGCGAAATCAACAACTCTCAACGAAACAGGCGAGAGTGGGACTCCCAGATACCGAATTGGAAATAATCCCAATCGAAAAGGGAGGCAATTACGAATAGCCACTTTAGACTCCTCCGAGACATTTCCAATTTTTTTTTCTTTTCTCCAAGCTAGGAGAGAGGCCCGACCGTAGCTCAAAGGGATGGAGGGCCTTCTTTAAAACTTCCACCTATTGCACGTCACCCCTAGTAAATACAAACAAATCATCTACAAAATAAAGGTGAGTGATTTTAATATCTTCACAACTTGCATGGTATCCAAAGTCAGTGGCTTCTTCAATACACAATCGGGAAAGCATGGAAAACCCTTCCATAACTATCGTAAAAAGATTGGGAGATAAAGATCTCCCTGCCGAATACCACTCGCTACCTTAAAGAACCCCACCGATTCACCATTCAGAGTCAGTGATAAAGAAGCAGTATGAATCATTTCCCGAACCGATTTGATCAACACAAAATGGAAACCAAAGCCTTCCATCATATTAAGCAAATAAGTCCAATCAACCGTATCATATGCTTTACGAATGTCAATTTTAAACGCACAATGAGGGGGACCCACCTCCCTATGGTACCCCGATACCAAATCGTGAGCCATGAGAATAATTTCCGTGATTCGCCATCCCGGGATGAAAGCTGATTGGTTCGAACTGATCAAAAAGTCCAACGAATCCTTCATTCTCCCTACTATGATTTTACTGATGCACTTATACAAGGTGATACAGCAAGATATAGGGCGATAATCCGTCACCCTTGAAGCATTCAAGGTTTTTAGAAGGAGACAAAGGAGTGTGTGGTTCACCTCTTTCTCCAAATGGCCAAAATAGAAAAAATTATGAACTGCCATTATCACATCACTTCCAACGACGTGCTAAGCTGATTTGCAGAATTTTGATAAAAACTCATCAGAACCCGAAGCTTTGTCATTTCCAATAGAGAACATGGATGTCCTGATCTCTTCATTAGTAATTGGCCGAATCATGTGAAGAGATTCAGACATAGTAAGCTTTTTCTGAAACAATTCAGGCGACATAAAAGGATGGACGTGATCTTTTTTCGTCCCAAGAATGCTGTTGAAGTAATCAATGAAAGCCTGCGGAACATCCTCACCATGGCATGAACTTGCCCTCGGTATCACAAACCGAGTGAATATGCTGATGATGTCGCCTCTCCTTCACTACCATATGAAAGATTTTCGAATTGGAGTCACCCTCATTGAGCCATTTAACCTTTGCCATTTGACGAAAGAAAGATTCTTCTTCCACGCAGGCTTAGTTGTATGCCAAAAGAATATGCGCCAAATCCCCCTTAAAAGTGACATTCGTAGGATCCTTGTCACACATCATTTGAACCATATCCAGTTCATGTTTAAGCGAATTTACCTTTTGAGATAGGTTGCCCTTCATGGCCCTTCATGGCCCGAAGGAGGCCTTTGAGGCCTTTTAATCGCTTGGTAAGTTGATGCATGAACGATCCATGGACCGGTATTTGCCATCCGTTAGAAACCACCTGTAAAAACAAAGGGTGTTCCACAAGAAAGTTGTCAAATTTAAAACCCCATACCTTTTTGCCGTACTCAACCTTTAAACGAAAGCATGGCCGGAGAATGATCAGAAATCCCTCTCGGTAAGAAAGCGGCAGTGGCATCATGAAACCTCCCCATGAATTCAGAATTGGCCATAATTCGATCGAGCTTCCGAAGGATACCCCCTTCCTCCCTCGGCTTTTGAGACCACGTAAATTGAATACACGAATATTTGACGTCGAACACCTCTATATCTTCAACACAAGCGTGAAAATCAGCCATATCTTTATTCCGCCTCGACGACCCACCAAAACCATCATGGGGAAAAAGCATTGTGTTAAAATCACCCATGATAGTCCAAGGCCTATCACCACGCAAAACTTTAAATTTACGGAGACCCGACCATAACGCCATTCTAGCCAAAGTGGTATTAGCCCCATACATAATCGACACAAATACTGGAGAAGGGTCACCCCTTATTCGGATTTCGCAATGCATAAATTGTGCATGGCTTTCAAGTATCATAACATCAAGCATACGGATGTCCCAAGCTAGGATAATTCGAGTACCATGTTCACAAAAATTATGATTAGACCTTCATTCCCATCTACCAAACACATTACGACACACTTGATCAAGCGAGGCATTATGTACATGAGATTCAATAATTGCACAAAATGTAAACCATTATCATGAATAAAGTCCCTTACTTCCCTCTGTTTCATCGAAGCATTCAAGCCTCCAATGTTCCAAGAGGCTAACTTTAACATAGGTTCACGGTTTGGGTTAGCCTATCCACTTCTATCATATCTTGGGTCAGTACCCAAAACACTACCATTATCCTCCACGACTTCTATATTTCTATCTCATGGGATTCATTAGTTCCTTCCTCACCCCCTTCCGAATCATCGTCCGATAACACACTAAACCGATTAGAGTTAGGATTAGTAGGGATATACGTACCTCTCTTAGCTTTGGACATTGTTCGAAAAGTGTTGATGACCGAAGCCACCATTGGCGCTTTGACATGCAATGGAGTGTGCCCCGTCATGCCCGTTGGTCTCCTACCTCCCTCCTCATCATGTGATCCCGTGACTTTGGCTTTTCCCTTATCAAGATTTTTGTTATCATTTTGTTCCTTTATTGGCTCATGCAATGGCTTTCCAAGGCTTGGTTTATTTCCTTTATCCTTTTGCTCCTTTGTCGGTACCTGTAATGGCTCAGCAAGACTTGGTTCACCTGTCATAGCGTTTGCCTCATTGGTCTTCGGTCCTTCCTCAGGATTACCATTCGATTTGGGCGACCCAGCTACATTATCCTTTTGGTCCTCTGGCTTCAATTTGACCCTCCATTCCCTCCTTTCAACCGTAGTAAATGTATCTGTATCCACTTTATGCGAGCTAGAACAAGGGGGCTCCTTCCGGTTAGGCTTTACCTTAGGGCATTGCGTGGTTTTGTGAACAAACACACAACATGAGCTACATTGGGAAGGCTCCCACATGTACTCCACACGAATATCACCTTCTCCGCATTTCCTCCCGTAAGGCTCGGTATAAGCACTTCTAGTTCCCTCTTCAGTTCACCAACAGCCAAAACGTCCATGAGGACTTTAGCAAAGCCTGGACGTCCCCATTCTTTGTTACACATATCAGCAGTACACGCATCCATCCTTTTTGGGACACCAAGTGCGCTCGCAATGAGACTAACCCCCTCATTATTGAAAGCTACCAAAGGTATGTTGTGCAATTTAACCCACAGAGGGCATGTGGTATGCACTGGTTTGCCGAGACCTTTAGAAGGGCCCCATATAGGCACGAATAATGGAACACCTTTGATCATCAATGGACCATCGTCGACCACTTGTGTGCAGCCCCCAACATCATTAAACCAAAAGAAGAAGACTCCGTTATCGTTCATCATCGCATCATTGAGGCCAAACTTACTCCAATGTTGTTTAACAAAACTTTGAACGATCGGGAAAGGAATTATCGGCCCTAAAAATTAACCAAAAAGCACTGCTTGGTACAATTTCGCCACTTCCCTTGTAAGCTCAATTGGGAGTGCAATGGAAATAGCACTCTTGTCCGCTAGCGGGTAGAACTTCAAGTCAAGAATAACCTTTTTCCCAACTGCTGACGCGAACGACTTCTGAGATTGATTAGGAATTAGTTTTCAACACAACCTCTTTTGGAACCCTAGTTGAGAGCCTGTCACAAACCGAAACCCTCATTGAAGCTGCTGCATAGGCCTGCATGGCGTCGTTTGCCCCATTTGTCGTTGCCGTTGATACACCATTATTCTCCTTTGCGTCTCCTCCTTCACCTGTGCCATTATCGCTCGCCAAACTCTCCTTATCCCCTTCGCCCCCCATGGCCGAATGAAGCCGTAATGTTGTCGTATCATTCGAAAAACCCTAGCAAGGCAACGAAGTTCCTAGAGGAGTAGGATGTTGAAACCCTACTTGGATCTTCGTCCCGATACAACGAAGATTACAGAAACACGAAGACCAGAATGATACAAACCTGGGAATACTGCTGCTAATCGCCGCCGCTACCTGAAAACCCTGTTTTTATGTGAAAAAACAAAGTGCAGCAGCAACAGAAAGCACATAAAATAATAGCTGCCGGCTCTCGTCGCTGCTGCTAGACACGTCGGTGGCTTAAAACAGCACCGACCAACGATCAAACAGTAGAGACCACTAATGAAAATAGATCCAGAAGGTCACCGTCCCACGTTAAGAAAACAAAGTTGCAGAGATGAACACCGACCCACGATTGAGATTCACACCCCCTTCCTGCGGTGTCGGAGACACAACCGCTAAACTAGTGGAACCACGAGACACCAACAAACCACTAGCAAGAGATAGCCAATCACAAAATGTGCAGGAATCAACAACCTGCAAACTTCAAGAACATGCAAATTCACGCAGAAAACCCTAATATCGCCGACCACTTGATTGCCTATTAGACTGTGATGTTGATTTCTTGAACTATGTGGAGTGTTCAAATGAATGTGTTGGTGAGTTTGACTTTGCTGCAAAGCTTCCAGATCATAAAGATTTTGTTGTAAAAACTGATGAGATTCCAAGTGTTTTTGAAAAAGGTGAATCATCAATTAAGTTGATGAACCAGTTCCTCTGTGTGCTTACTATTCTAAAGCTAAGACAAATAAGCATTCACAGAAACAGAGAAAAACTAGCAAATCTCAGAAAAGCAAACTCTGAATTATCATGTTTCTAATCATGTTTCTTCTGTTGTTTCAGATAGGAGTTTAAGAAAGTCTGGAGTTAAGCTTGAGTGGAGAGGAAAGAAATCCACAAAGGACGTGGTGTCAGCAAAACCATTTACTGCCTTTCAGAGTAATAGGATTGACAATCTGTGTACTAATATAGTTGATGAAGTTTTTTTTTGAGTGGAAACCCAGACAATTATATTAAGAGAAAAGCAAAACAGACAGGTGGGTCAAAAAGCCACCCAAGAAAACCCAAGGTACAGGCCCCAAGGGAAAAGAACCTATAAAGAAAAAATCCAACCAAAAGGGAAGTCCAACAGAAAGTAACACCAACAAAAAACACCAAACAACCCAAAAAAACACCAACAGAACAGAAAACCCCATTAATCAGACGGAGAACCCCTTCGGCACGTCCACCGAGCCATACGCATCCGAGTGACCGCAATTACATCCTTAGCAATCTGATCAGGATTTCTCCTTTGCTGCCGGAACAATCTATTATTGCGTTCATTCCAGATATAATACATAGTAGCCCACAAAGCCAATCTATTCGACATAACCCAAGGTTGGTGAGGACCTTGCATCCACATTCCAATAATACCATATAAACATCCGGTTGAGCACCCATACCCATCTCATTCTTGACTTGTTTCCATATCGAGCTCGCTACATCACACGCAAAGAATAAGTGCTCGTGAGAGTAAGGACATTCCTTACACAAGGCGCACCGAAAGTCAGGAGGGTCATATTTCCAATGCCCAATCCTGTCTTGCGTTGGGAGCCTTTTCAGAATCGCAACCCACGAACAAAAAGAATGCTTTGGGATACACCCCGAACCACACTTTTTTCGCCCAATGAATCTGAGGGTAGACACCATCCAGCGATCGCCAAGCCGTCTGAACCGAAAAAGGAACCAACACATCATTATGTCCCTTCCACATTAAACGATCCTGGACCGTATCATCCATAGAAGGCACACTATAAAGATTTAGAAGATTAGCTCTCTCCCTCCATTCCATCGGCCACGCCCCGTATAATTGATCTATCACATTTCTCACCGAAGCATCCACCGAATACCCACTCCTTTGAATGCACCGATAGGTTAAAATCACCGAGAGTGGACCGCATGGGAGCCAAGAATCCTCCCATGCATGCGTATTACGGCCATTCCAACCATATGAACAAAGTAAGGCCTAAGTTGTGAGCGAAGATCCATGATATTTTTAAGCACCCACGACCACGAATTATTAGGGTGCATGGTCCAGATCGATCCCCCTTGAAAAAATCGATCATTAAAATTTTGCACCCATAAAGTAGGCCGGCGTGACACAATATCCCATAAATGCTTTGCCGTCAACAAACGGTTCCACAACGCTAGCCTCTTAAAGCCTAACCCACCACATTGAAAAGGCTTACAAATATCATTCCATGCAACACGACATTTACCCTTCGAGCTTAATCCTTGCGCCCACAAGAAGTCTCTAAAAAGAGCCTCCAATTTATGAATTATCGCTGACGGAAGGATAAAAACCGACATCCAATAAGTTTGGATGGATTGAAGAACAGAAATAACCAACTGACGTCTACCACCGTATGATAAAAATTTCGATTTCCAATTATGAATTCGAAGCTTCACTTTTGCAATGAGAGGTGAGAAATCCCCAATTTTTAACCGTTTTGGAGATAACGGTACACCCAGATAACGAATTGGAAAAACACCTGGTCGAAACGGAAGGCATGTTAGAATAGCATTCTGCGTGGCCTCATCAACATTACCAAAAAACACCTCACTTTTGGCCAAGCTAGGAGCTAGGCCAGATCTAGTTTGGAAAATATCGAGGGCTCGTTTTATAACTTCCACCGATTGCAAATCACCCCTTGTGAACACAAAAAGATCATCAGCAAAGCATAAATGAGTAATGCCTCTTTCCTGACAGCCCTCGTGATAACCAAAATTGCCAGCCTCCTCAATGCAATTGTTGAAAATCAATGAAAAACCTTCCATGATGAGAGTAAACAAATACGGGGAAATAGGGTCACCTTGACGAATCCCCCGAGCTCCTTTAAAAAACCTTCAGAGTCACCATTAATTGCAACCGAATAGGAAGTAGTGGTGAGCAATTCCGCAATCCATTTAATAAACACCGGGTGAAACCCAAAACCCTCCAGGATAATAAGGATGTAGTGCCAGTCCACCATATCATAGGCCTTGTGGATATCAATTTTGAAGGCACATCGAGGTGGACCCGACGACCGTTGATATCCAGAAACAAGCTCATAGGCCATAATAATATTATAAGATATACGTCTGCCTGGGATAAAAGCAGATTGCATGTTACTCGCCAATCTATCCAAATAACCCTTCATTCGATCTGAGATTATCTTGCTAATGCACTTGTACAGGACCGTACAACATGCAATCGGTCTATATTATGTAACCTTTGAGGCTTGCGGGATTTTCGGGATTAGGCAGATAATGGTATGATTTAATTCCTTTTCAAGTTTTCCCGAGTAGAAGAAATTATGGATAGCAATCGAAATATCATTTCCAACAATCGACCACGTTCTTTTGAAGAATTTCGAATTATATCCATCCGAGCCCGGAGCCTTATCACTTCCAATATTAAACATCGCCCCATGAATTTCTTCATCCGTGATGGGCCTAATAATATTAAGGGATTCAGACATGGAAAGACTTTCCGAGAACATCTCATTCGGCATGAATGGAATCACCCGTGGGTCTTGCGTGCCCATGATCGATTGAAAATAGTCAATAAAAACTTGCCCCACCTTATCATCATAATGAAACACACCATGAGCATCACATACCGCATGAATAAAGGAAGTGCTACGTTGTTCCCGTATAGCTTGATGAAAAAATTTGGTATTGCCATCTCCATCATTCAACCACTTAATTTTAGCACGTTGTTTTAAGTGATCCTCCTCAGCCACCCGAGCTTGTTGGTAAGCAAGTAAAATGTGAGCAAGATCTTCCAAAAGAGTTGGATTAGAAGGATCTTTGTCAACCGCCTTTTGGATATTGTCCAACTCAATTTTTAACGATCCAGATCTTCTAGACACATCTCCATAAGAAGAGCGGATCCTTCTCAGGGGATTCTTAAGAGCTTTAAGTTTAGTCAGGACCCGATACATAAACATACCGCTGACATCCATTTGCCAACCATCCGTAACAACCTGCATAAAAGTCGGATGTTCTACAATAAAATTATCAAATTTAAAACCACGAGCTTTTTTCCAAGTACCTCCTTCGAAAGAGAGGATGCCCGGAGAGTGATCAGAGACACCGCGCGGTTCAAAACAAACCGAAGCCCCAAGGAAGCGATTGCAGAATTCATTATTCCCCATTATACGGTCAAGCTTTCGTTGGATACCGATACCTCCTCTGGGCTTTTGACACCAAGTGTGATTGATACCCGAATACCGAATATCATACACGAAATGTCTTCAATACACAAGTAGAATTCCTCCATATCGACACTACGACGAGACAAACCTCCGTATCCATCATGCGGGAATAACATAGTATTAAAATCTCCCATTATTACCCACGGTTTATCACCCATTAACACCTTAGCTTTACGTAAGCTCGACCAAAGTGACCTTCGTGATGGCGTCGTATTAAGACCATACACAATCGTAAGGAACACAGGATCAGTTTGGCCCCGAATTTTAATCTCACAGTGCACGTACTGCTCGTGAGATTCAAGAAGCATGACATCCATGACCCGCATATCCCATCCAACAATAATAGGAGTACCTTTTTCCGATAATTGGACATTCGACAACCAGTTCCATCGACCAAACACATTACGACAAATAGACTCCAAATTGTCCTGAGTTACATGCGTTTCGATAAGAGCACATAACGATAAACCTTTAACATGAAAAAAATCTTTTACCTCACTTTGTTTAAGCCGAGAACTTATGTTGTTAATAAACAAAACATTATATTCCCTTGTAAGGTTTACTCAATAAAGCAATAGATTCAAATTCGTTGTTCTACTTGGGGTGTAAATGATTTTGTAAATAGAAGTGTTTCTGATTATTGGTTTGGTTCTTATTCTATCTATAACTCTCTTAGAGCAAAAGTTTTTCAAAGAAAAGGAGGACCCAATTTTAAAGTCCAAAAAACCCAAGTGCCTACTACCTGAAAGACCCATCTTCAATTGGATACCTAAGCCTGTTAAATGATTTTTGTTGTGCAAACCAGTTATATGTGGTACCTAGACTCCGAAGGTTCCAAGTATATGACTAGGAGAAAGGAGATTTTAAACCCCTTATACCCACTAAAACAAAACTTACCCAATAACGAGCCATTACAGACTACAAAGACCCGTTAAACCTCAATTACACATAATAAGGTTTAATCAAACTCATTATGACCAATTAGATTCGTTTTTGGAGACACAAACCCCACATACCCACTAAGGCCAAAATTGGCCAATAACGAGTCATTACGGACGAAGTTTAGGGGGTTTTCCCATTCGGTATTTAGGGGTGCCGCTCTCCCCTATTCGGTTGAAAACCCGTGATTATGATGTGCTCTTGACGAAGTTGGTTTCACGTATTACTAATTGGAAGGCCAAGTTTTTGTCATTTGGAGGTCGTCTTCAACTTCCTAAATCAGTCCTTGGATCTTTACAGATTCATTGGATGTCTATATTCTGGTTCCCAACCACGGTGATAAAAAAGATTGAATCTCTTTGTCGGGATTTTTTATGGGCTCAAGGTGAAAATTCAAGAGGAAAATGCAAAGTTGCTTGGGAACGAGTTTGTAAGCCTTTCGATGGAGGAGGTTTGGGAATAAAACCTTTAGCTACGTGGAATAAAGCTTTGTTTTCGCGTCACCTTTCGAACATTCTAACCCGAAATCACTCTCTTTGGGTTCGTTGGATTGTACTCCATTGCTTGGGAGAAACGCACTTCTGGCTTGTTCACAAAAGCTCTCGTTGGTCGTGGGTCCTAAGGAAATTATGGGATCTTCGCTCGGTGTTGAGACCATTTATTGTGATGCATGTTGGGAATGGTTCGACAATAAACGCTTGGGAGGATCGTTGGGCTCCTGGTACGCCACTTTTCTCTTTTATTTCTTATCGTTTTGTTCATTCGGAAGGGTTCACGCCGCAGTCGTCGTTAAGAGAGTTAAGCTCTCGGTTTGAGGGGGTTTGGCCGAACAGTTGGGTGGACCGGTTTCCACAACTTGCTACTATTCAGTTTCCGAGTCTAAATGAGCATGAAAGGGACGTGATTCGTTGGGAGGATGGGAATAGGCATATGGACGAATTTTCGGTGAGGGCAACTTCGGAAGCTTTGAGTGGGTCTTCCCAGAATGTTCCGTGGACAAAAGGTAAACGTTTAAAGGGCACATTGCTAAACACGTTTTCTGCATGTGGACTGCATGCCTTCGGCGGTTACCTACTCAGGATCGTATGCTCTCATGGAACTCGGATAGTTTAAACCTTATTTGCCCTTTATGTGAGGTTTGTATGGATTCCCATAACCACTTGTTTTTTGAATGCCAATTTTCCAATGAAATTTGGACGCGGATAAAGTTTTTTGCGGATATTGAAGATTGGCCGGATCGTTGGGACGATGTTTGATGGCTCTTTCGGATGGTAATCGGCTCCCCAATCGGCTTGGGCCGAAACTCCACATTGCGGCTGTGGTTTTCTTTATATGGCGAGAACGGAACAATCGTTTGTTCCGTAATGAAAAGCGTGATATGGAGGTGATCATCAAAGAGATACGGGACATGGTTCAATGTCGGCTTGCTTGGACTACTAGAAGATCTCGTCTTATATCTTATGAAGCGGCCTAATCTTAGCTTTGGGCTTGCGGCTTTGGTGTTTGGAGCTCCGGTGGTTTTTAGCATCTTTTTTTCGATGTTATTTGCGTCTATTATGTTGTGTTTATTTTGGTTGTTAGTTGCTTGGTATGGGGTTGTTTCCAAGTTTTTGTGTTTCTTCGTTTGGTTGTAGGTGGTGTGTCGTACTCTTTTGTTTTCGTTTTATAATATTCCCGGAGTTTTCCCTAAAAAAACGAGTCATTACGGACCACAAAGACCCGTTATAACTCAATTTCACCAAATATGGTCTAATCACTTGTTAAGGAGACACAAACCCCTTATACCCACTAAGACCAATATTATCCAATAACGAGCTGTTACGGACCATTATGACCCGTTACACCTCAATTACCCCTAATAAGGTCTAATCAAACTCATTATGACCAATGTACTCCCATTATTCATGGACCATTTCTCCTCGATCATGGGCATTTCGGACCCACATGTTTGTTCCTTCAATGCCGCATGTAATGTTTGAAAAAAGATTATCTCTGACGGAGTCTCTTGATATGATTCGGCCGATTACAGATGCAGAGATTAAAGCCTCGATTTTTCAAATTGGAAATGACAAGGCGCCGAGTTCAGATGGTTTTAATTCTAAATTCTTTAAAGCCGCATGGTCCATTGTAGGGAGCGATGTTCAAGTTGTTATCCACAATTTCTTCTATTCTGGTCATTTAGCTAAAGAAGTTAATCATACGCTCTCTTATGCCTTATACCGAAAGTCCCGAATGGCGGCTAAGGTGACGGATTATCGGCTGATAGCGTGTTGTTTCCGTCATTTATAATTGCATTAGCAAAATAATTTCTGACCGTATGAAGGGGTATTTGGACAGATTGGTTAGCCATACTCAGTCTGCTTTTATTCCTGGAAGACGAATCTCTGATAGTATTTTGATGGCTGACGAGCTTGTGGCGGGTTTATCATCATGGTTCGGGACCTCCCCGATGTGCCTTCAAGATTGATATTCAGAAAGCCTATGACATGGTTGATTGGAAATATATTCTGAATATGCTTAATGGTTTTGGGTTCCATCCTATCTTTGTTAAATGGGTAACTGAAATGTTGCATACCACTTCCTTCTCAATTGCTATAAATGGAGGAACGGAGGTTTTTTTTAAGGGAGCGAGGGCGATTCGACAAGGAGACCCGATTTCACCTTTTCTTTTCACCTTAATCATGGAGGTTTTTTGATACGAAACGTCGACCCGCAAGTTAAGAAACTTGGAACCTTCGTATGAGATAGTTTAGGAAGCGAATATCCCAGGTATAGGAATCTTCAACTAACCTAGAGCAAATCCTTGACCCGTTAGTTATAAAACTAAGAACCAAAGGAATCAGAAACGCCACAAGATCGTGCTCACAATCTTGATAAGTTCTTGAACTATGAACGCTCTCGCAAGGAATCACAGCTCACAAAATGTCACACCCCGCTAAAGCGGAAACACGGGGTATAACAGTTTCCGATAAACAATCCACAAGCATAAAGTCCAACCACCATACATTTAATAAAAATACATTACAAAATTTAACAGTAGAAAGTTTATCGTGAAATTACAATCCCGAGATAATTCAAGATAGCATTGTTCAAAAGTTTGTACATCCCCCAAGCATATTCAGATTATACGTAGTACGACCCTTAAAATTTACCTTCTTGATTACCTGAAAAGCATGTACAAAAATATGGTCAACTACGAGAGTTGGTGAGTTCACAGGTTTTAAATATGCACAAAACATTTTATATGCAAGATTTAATAGTTGGAGCATGTTCATGCTCAAAAGCTTAACTTGAATACTTGGAGCATATACGTGCTCATTAGCTTAACTTGAAAATTTCATGAGTATTGCTTTACGTATGACTTGAGTCGGTATAACTTAAACTTGGTTGAGCCACTACTAAACCGTCCCCGACCCTTGTTTTTGCCCCGTGTGCCTTGACTCAGAGGTGGTCTCAAGCGCCACATGTTCAATCACTTCTCTAGTATAGTGCACTCCTAGCTCGTCAGCTGTAAGAAGTGGGGTTGGTCAAGCCCAAATAGCGCTATCCACTAATACTATATAGGCCCAATTTTCTGGGTTAATAGTAGTGTCGTCTGGGGACTAACTCTTAAATACTCAACATACCAACTATTTAGCGTCATACATCTTACTTTTTAAAATGCTTGAAAACAAGCCTTGGCGACTTAACAGCGCAAAACATTTCAATTAACTCATGAATCATTATAATCGTACTTAAACATGCTTTTCACCCCAAAATACGTAAAACGATAAAAGAGGGGCTGTGAATACTCACCTTGATGAAAGCAACGAGTGAAGCTTTACTTTAAACTTATTAAATTTTGTCACGCCTTAACTTTCCCTATATAAGAGTTGCCATAAGAAACACATTAATACCCTATTCCGATGTCCAACCAATATGTCCCATTGTCCCATGAAATGCCATCAATTAAGTTTCTTAGTCCATAATCATTTTGTCTATACAAAGTTCCAAAATATAATAAGACATAATTTAAACTTGATAAAATTACCTTTCTGGATTCAGCACATGCTGTCCAGAAAGTTATCCGGTAATTTCAACACGGAAACTTAACTTCTCAAGAGAATTATTTAATCACAAATTTTGTGATGATACTATGATATGTTTAGATTAAATCTGCATTTTTTTATAATTTTTGAATAACTTTTGATACATCAAATAATTTTTATAAAATAAAGTGTCACTGATTTTCGGATCAGTGACATACCTCACTTGCAACAGGTTTTTGCAGTATCAATTCTTGGAATTAGACAGTGATCCATATATGGATGCAAACCTAACTCAAAATCCTAACATTTGGAAAAAGATTCACTTAATTTGGATGAGTAATGAGGGAGTTATGTCCTCTACAAGATAGGTGTATAAATCTGTCTTCACTGGACAGATTGCACCATTTTCTTGTAAAATCCATTTAAATGCCTAAATCAACTCCAAATTCAGTGTTTTTGGACTTTTTAGAAAGCTAACACTCTAAATTAAAGTTTAGAAGCAAAAACCCCAAATTTTTAAGTAATATAAACCGACTTATACAGCTTGAAAGTGAATACAATTCCATGACAGCAAGCTGTTAGTAAGATGAGGTTTATATTAACATGAAATGATGATCATTTGCCATGGTTTTTGCTAATAACACATGGCCTCACATCTTAAATCATTATTCAATGATTCTTATAAAACAAATTTTGCATCATGGAGTCATAACAACAATTAATGTTCATCCAATCACATGCAAGACAAAATAACCACCAAAATAGTGATTTTACACCTTTTAGAAACTCTTTAATCATAGGGGATTTGAGTAATCTCATCCTAAAAGTTTCTTTGTACTCAAAATTGTTATAAATGCATAAATTTCACTCCAAAATAACAAAATTTCGTGATTCATAAAACCACACTTCACAAGATTGAAATATTTGGTAAAAATCTCAAAGATTACATTTAAATCCCCAATTTTTACTTGGAAAATCACACAATGGTTTTACTTTACAATGGTATAATCTACCAATGCATCCCATTTCATTTCCAAAAACAAGGTTATGTAACCACAAGAAAATATGAAGAAGAATACATAGACTTTTGATAATAAACTTGAAAAATAAGAGTGTTAAGATGATTACCTTCTCAAAAAGTGATGAAAACTTGTATTGTTGAAGAAATAAGGTGGTTCTTTCTTGAAGATTTCTTGAAAATTGATGGAGGTGAGGGTGTGGTGGTGGTGGCCGGCGATTAGAGAGAAGAGGAGAGGGAGATGAAAAGTTAATTTTGAAAAAATGAAGAGTAAGTCTTGTTTGTAATTTGGTTTTTACTTAATAAAAAAATAATAAAAATATGGTAGGAATAGGACAAGTGTCCTAATGACTCACCAACATAAAAGAAATTTAATTTAATATTATTAATTAAATTACTAGTCTAATTTATAAAATATCAGATATATTTGAGAACCAAAATACTCGATTCTCAATATTTACTAAATAATTGTCAAATTTGAAAATTTTGCAATACAAGAGAAATTAATATTCTGATTTTTATAATTTAAGAATTTTGGACTTTATTCACTTATTTGGCATTTCTGGACAGTGACGGTCAGATGCGGAACTGTTCCGGGTTTTTAACGCAACTTCTAAATTTTTCGGGGAAACTTTTATCTTAAAGGCTTTTAATAAAATTTAAAAGTGACAAAACTTATAAATTAATCTGAGGGTGCTAACCTCATTATTCAGAATTTGACAGGTGTCACACAAAATGAGTTAAACTCAAAAGAAAGTGTTTATATTACTTGGATGATGATTTCAAATGAGTACAAAGGCTCCTATTTATAGGGTTTAAAAGACACCCCAAAAGACTCTTCATAAAGACTAAGACTTAAATTTCAATCAAGAATTAAAGACGTACCATTAATTCATGAATCTAGACATAATCTAAATCATTATTCAAAGACTTTAAACGCCTAAACTTTAATTCATGAATCTAGACATAATCTAAATCATTATTCTAAATCTAGACATAATCTAAATCATAATGAGTTTGATTAGACTTTATTATGTATAATTGAGGTTTAACGAGTCCTTGTAGTCCGTAATGGCTCGTTTTTGGGTAATTTTGGTTTTAGAGGGTATAAGGGGTTTGTGTCTCCTTAACAAATCCAAATTTGTCATAATGGGAGTAAATGGGTCATAATGTTCTCGTTGTTGGGTAATTTTGGTCTTAGTGGGTATAAATGGTTTGTGTCTCCTTAACTAGTCTTATTGGTAATAATGGGAGTAAATAGGTCATAATGATTGTGATTAGACCTTATTTGTTGTAGTTGAGGTATAACGGGTCATTGTGGTCCGTAATGGCTCGTTATTGGCCAATTTTGGCCTTTGTGGGTATGTGGGGTTTATGTCTCCTAATACGAATCTAAATGGTTATAATGGGAGTTAATGGGTTATAGTGAGTTTGATTGGACCTTTTTAGGTGTAATTGAGGTGTAACGGGTCCGTAATGGCTCGTTATTTGATGATTTTGGTCTTAGTGCGTATAAGGGGTTTGTGTCTCCTTAAATAGTCTAATTGGTCATAATTAGAGTAAATGAGTCATAATGAGTCTGACTAGAGCTTATTTGGTGGAATTGAGATATAACGGGTCTTTTTGGTCAGTAATGCTCGTTATTGGCCAATTTTGGTCTTAGTCGGTATAAGGGGTTTGTGTCTCCTTAACAAGTCCAATTGGTCACAATTAGAGTAAATTTGTCATAATGAGTCTAATTGGATGTTATTTGGTGTAATTGAGGTATAACGGGTGTTTGTGGTCCGTAATGGCTTGTTATTGGCCAATTTTTTCTTAGTGGGTATGAGGGTTTTGTGTCTCCTAAAACGAATCTAATTGGTCATAATGAGTTTGATTAGACTTTATTATGTATAATTGAGGTTTAACGAGTCCTTGTAGTCCGTAATGGCTCGTTTTTGGGTAATTTTGGTTTTAGAGGGTATAAGGGGTTTGTGTCTCCTTAACAAATCCAAATTTGTCATAATGGGAGTAAATGGGTCATAATGTTCTCGTTGTTGGGTAATTTTGGTCTTAGTGGGTATAAATGGTTTGTGTCTCCTTAACTAGTCTTATTGGTAATAATGGGAGTAAATAGGTCATAATGATTGTGATTAGACCTTATTTGTTGTAGTTGAGGTATAACGGGTCATTGTGGTCCGTAATGGCTCGTTATTGGCCAATTTTGGCCTTTGTGGGTATGTGGGGTTTATGTCTCCTAATACGAATCTAAATGGTTATAATGGGAGTTAATGGGTTATAGTGAGTTTGATTGGACCTTTTTAGGTGTAATTGAGGTGTAACGGGTCCGTAATGGCTCGTTATTTGATGATTTTGGTCTTAGTGCGTATAAGGGGTTTGTGTCTCCTTAAATAGTCTAATTGGTCATAATTAGAGTAAATGAGTCATAATGAGTCTGACTAGAGCTTATTTGGTGGAATTGAGATATAACGGGTCTTTTTGGTCCGTAATGCTCGTTATTGGCCAATTTTGGTCTTAGTCGGTATAAGGGGTTTGTGTCTCCTTAACAAGTCCAATTGGTCACAATTAGAGTAAATTTGTCATAATGAGTCTAATTGGATGTTATTTGGTGTAATTGAGGTATAACGGGTGTTTGTGGTCCGTAATGGCTTGTTATTGGCCAATTTTTTCTTAGTGGGTATGAGGGTTTTGTGTCTCCTAAAACGAATCTAATTTGTCATAATGAGTTTGATTAGACCTTATTATGTGTAATTGAGGTTTAACGAGTCTTTGTAGTCCGTAATGGCTCGTTATTCGGTAGTATTGGTCTTTTACGAGTATAAGGGGTTTGTGTCTCCTTAACAAGTCTAATTGGTTATAATAGGAGTAAATGGGTCATAATGAGTTTGATTAGACCTTATTAGGTGTATTTGAGATGTAACAGGTCCGTAATGGCTCGTTTTTTTTAGGGAGTCCGTAATGGCTCGTTATTGGGTAATTTTGGTCTTAGTAGGTATAAGAGGTTTGTGCCTCCTTAACGAATCTAATTGGTCACAATGGGAGTAAATTTGTCATAATGAGTCTAATTAAACCATATTTGGTGTAATTGAGGTATAACGGGTCTTTGTGGTCCGTAATGGCTCGTTATTGGCCAATTTTTGCCTTTGTGGGTATGTGGGTTTATGTCTCCTAATACGAATCTAAATGTTTATAATGGGAGTTAATGGGTCATAATGAGTTTGATTGGACCTTTTTAGGTGTAATTGAGGTGTAACGGGTCCGTAATGGCTCGTTATTTGATGATTTTGGTCTTAGTGCGTATTAGGGGTTTGTGTCTCCTTAAATAGTCTAATTGGTTATAATTAGAGTAAATGAGTCATAATGAGTCTGATTTAAGCTTATTTGGTGTAATTGAGGTATAACACGTCTTTGTGGTCTGTAATGGCTCGTTTTTTTTTTTTTTGAAGGAAAACCCGGCAAATATATTAAAACAAAGAAACAACAAAAGTTATATCAAGCATCCAACAAAAGACCCAAGCAAGGGACAAAAAGCACCAAGCCATAAAAAAAGCCAAAACAAGCAACTACCAACTCTAAACAGAAGCCAAAAAAACACCACCACCCAACCAGAGGCGCAAAACAACCAATCCAAAGAAAGATCACGACGGGCCATGAATCTGATTCCTAGTCCGCCGAGTATTCCAAGCAAGCCGCATAGTGACAATGTTCCTTATATCTTGAACAATTTGGTCCACTGAGATTGCCGCATTTCTGAAAAGTCTATTGTTCCGCTCCCTCCAAATGTAGTACACACTAGCAGCAACAAAAAGTTTTGAGGCAAGCGGTTTCCTCGCGTACGAATCATCCGAGAGCAATTCCACTATATCGTCCCATCCATCCGGCCATTCCTCTAGATTGGCAAAAAATTTTATGCGTTGCCATACATCATGCGCAAACACACATTGAAAGAAAAGATGCCGGTGAGAGTCCTGGTCAACTTCGCACAACGGGCAAACTAATCCTTCATCTTCCGAAACCCAAATGCTCATACGATCTTGAGTAGGGAGTCTACGGTGACAAGCAATCCAAAGACAGAAGGCATGTCTCGCAATGTTACCGGGAAACCAAACCCATTTATGCCAAGAGCATACGGTATGTATGCCTCCAATAGAAGTGGATGCGACTTTAACCGAAAAGTCCACTAAGTTACCATTAACATCTGACCAACAAATTTGGTCACGTCGGTCACTATCAATGATCGGCCACTCCATCACACCAAGATGCGGGTATCTTTGAATCCAAGCATTCGGCCAAACACTCCCCAGCCGATCAACCAAATCTTTTAACGAAGTGCGCATAGAAAATCCCTCCCCATGTATGAACCGATACGTTATGGACGTAGATAACGGGTTATTAGTCCCCCAACGATCTTCCCATGCATTAATCTCTTCACCATTACCAACCCGGAAAATAAAGAATCTTCTAATGTGAGGTCGAAGGTCTAGAATTTTGCAAAGAACCGACGACCACCGGGTAGACTTCCGAACGATCCAAAATTGGGCGTCCCCAATGCAATAATGATACACCCAATTAACCCAGATTGTATTCTTTCGAGTCACAAGGTTCCACACATGTCTAGACAAGAGGGCACGGTTCCATAAGGCTAGCCGCTTAAGACCAAGACCACCCCCTTCCAACGGTTTACAAACTTGATCCCAAGCCACTTTGCATCTCCCTCTCGAATTCTCCCCTTGGGCCCATAAAAAATCCCGGAAAACCGATTAAATTTTATGGATCACCCTCGTGGGGATAGTGAAGATCGACATCCAATAAGTTTGTAGCGAACCCAACACAGATTTTATGAGTTGTAATCTTCCTCCAAAAGACAAGTGTTTTGTTTTCCAATTGTTCACCCGCGCCATCACCTTAGTCACGAGGGCATCATAATCCCTAGCTTTAAGCTTGATTGGGGACAACGGAACTCCAAGGTATCGGATTGGGAAGATACCATTCCGGAATGGTAAGCACTCCCGTATAGCATTTCTAATGGGATCCGAGACGTTTCCAAAGAAGACTTCGCTTTTTTCAAGACTAGGCGAAAGGCCAGATTTAGTTTGAAACAATTGGAGAGCCTTCTTAAGCACCAACACCGAATCCACATCACCCTGTGTAAAAACAAATAAATCATCTGCAAAGCAAAGATGGGTGAGTTGAAACTCACTACAATCCTTATGATAACCAAAGGAAGCCGCCTCTTCAATGCAACGTTTAAAGATGAGAGAGAATCCTTCCATAGCAATGGTAAAGAGATAAGGCGAAAGGGGATCTCCTTGACGAAGGCCCCGACCACCTTTAAAAAATCCCTTTGTCTCTCCATTCACTGCTAGCGAGAAGGAAGCTGACGAGACCATCTCTTTGATCCATTTAACAATAGCCAAATGAAACCCCATACCCTCCAGCATACCAAACAAGTATTGCCAATCCACCGTGTCATACGCCTTTCGGATGTCAATCTTGAAGGCACACCGGGCCGGGCCCTCGCTACGTTGATAACCTCTAACCAGCTCGTGCGCCACCTCGTTATTGGGTAATATTTGTCTTTTGTGGGTATAAGGGGTTTGTGTCTCCTTAACAAGTCTAATTGGTCATAATGGGTGTAAATGACTCATAATGAGTCTGACTAGAGCTTATTTGGTGGAATTGAGATATAACGGGCCTTTTTGGTCCGTAATGCTCGTTATTGGCCAATTTTGGTCTTAGTCAGGTTTGTGTCTCCTTAACAAGTCCAATTGGTCACAATTGGAGTAAATTTATCATAATGAGTCTAATTAGATGTTATTTTGTGTAATTGAGGTATTATAACGGGTCTTTGTGGTCCGTAATGGCTTGTTTTTTTTTTGAAAGGAGAAACTCCAGACAATTTTATAAGACAAAACAAAACAAAACAAAACAAGAGTAGCGCTACAACCAAGCCCAGAAGGCTAAAAACTCACACATCACCCCATACCACGCAACAATGAACCAGAACAGACACAAGCTAACCGACACAAAAAGCGAGCAAAAGAAGATACAAAAACCGAACACCACAACACAATCAGCCAAATCCCCGAAGATCTTCAGAAAAAACATAGCGCTAGTCATCACCAATAAGATGCCTGGACTTCAACTTCCAAATGAGCCTCATGCGAACCACGTCACGAATCTGCTCCACAAGCTGACCAGTCGTAGTAGACCGGAAAAGGCGATCATTTCTCTCACGCCAAATAAAAAACACGGCAGCCGCAATGAATAAATTACGTTTAAGAAACTTAGGCGTAGTTGATAAATCAGAAAGTCTTCCGACAATTTGGTCCCAAGAGTTCGGCCAAGTCTCTATGTGTCCCAAATTTTTGATCGCACTCCAAACCTGCGAAGAGTAAGAGCATTCAAAAAATAAGTGGTTATGAGAATCCATGCAAGATTCACACAAGGAGCACCGAAGTTCCGCATTGGCGCTATCCCACGACACCATGCGGTCTTGTGTAGTGAGCCGGCCATGACATGCCATCCATAAGCAAAAGGCATGCTTGGGAGTAAACCCCTTGAACCACACCGAATTGGCCCAAGGAGTACTTTGAAGAACGCCCACGAACACTTCATACGCCACCTTAACAGAAAAATCCACCATATTCCCATGCACATCTAACCACCTCCAATTATCCTCATGAGATTGGTCAAGAACAGGCAAAGGAGAATTTTGAAGAGGATTATACCGATTTATCCACTCATTCGGCCAACCATTGGGGAAGCGATCAACCACATCAACAAGAGTGTCAAACTGCGAGAACCCATTATCACTTAGAAACCGGTTGGAGATAATCGAAGAAAGCGTATGTTCTCGTTGTTGGGTAATTTTGGTCTTAGTGGGTATAAGTGGTTTGTGTCTGACCCAATGAAGATCGTAGCTGTCACTATCTCTGGGAGAATGATGAGAACCCATCCAACGACCCGGATGATGAAGATCCATTGAGATGGAAGATTGGACCAATCACAAGGTCAAAAGCTAAGATGTTCAGTGATGCTCTTAACGGTTTGATAAAATCCTGTCGGAAAGAATCAATCATAAATCATCAAGTAGCCAAGGAGACCTTCGAATTTTGATCCGAATTGAAGGCCAAGATTAGCCCAAGGCTTGGTAGCCCAAGTTGTGATTATTTCATCTAAATATCACCCAAGTCCAAGAAAATTCGGCCAAGTCTACACATGGCCCATGTTTTGGTCATAAATCATTCATTTCTAGTCCAAATGGACTCAAATCAAAGCCCACTTAAAGAGTACTCCTTTTCCTACATTTTAATAAGGATCCAAGCCCAAAATAAAGGTGGAATTTCGTCCATGAATCTGCCCAACAATAGATCCAAGTTCAAGTAACTCATAACCTATCATTATGAAGTCATTTACTTAGAAGATATTAGAAGGTTGCCTCAATTATTGTCTAGAATTTATTTGAGTCCTTTGATTTGTCTTGTGTATCCTATAAATAGGTTGTCTTTGTAATCTTTTGAAGACACCTTTGATTTGAATGATAATTGTGAGTTTAAACTCTTTTTGTTCTTTGTGAACTTTAGAACTTATCAAGTCTTCTTGCTTGTGGCGTTCAATACTTATCAATCAACTTGGTGGGTTGATTGTGGCGTATCTTATACCAAGGTTCTTGTCTCTTTATAGACAACGGGTCACGGTTTCACCAATACTATCTCGGGCAACCAATAGACGGTCGGGAAAAACACATCAGAGAAAGAAGGACCGAACATCAGTGACTATGGAGATAACCAGAGAGGATGGAAGCTCAAAAGCAATGTTCTATCAAGGCTTGAACACTTTGGTTACGTTGAGTGGCTAGAGTTCAAAGAAGCACTGAAGAAATCGAAATCAACGAATAAAGGCTATGTTGAAGGTCTCGTTGGAGCTCTAATCAACAGTCACTGCATTTTGAAAGTGCCTTCAGCTCTTCCACCAAAGCCAAAGCAAATCAAAAGAAAGCTTGCCTCCTCTTCCTCTGATAATGTCGTAGTGATAAAAAACGACACCTCCATCAAGTTCTCAAAAGAAGCACTATTCGGGCCTCCTCCTGATCTCTCAGTTCTTGATCTATCCCTTGCCTCCTGGTGGTCCATTCATCCCAGGGCAAGTTTTGAAGAACCCTTTTGGAATCTTTTTCAGAGATGATGAAGGTCAACTCAGATTTCAAAGAGTCTCTGAAATCCCTCTCTACCCTCTAAATCATCTCAAGGACCTTCTGTACTTATGGTGTACCTACTCTCCTTCAGCTGAACCGATCAAGACTCTCATTCGACAAGAATCAGCTGATCGAAGACAAAAAGGAGAGGAAGTACCGATTATATGATCAAGGTCCTGAAATCTTATCTAGATAACTTATAGATTTTCTCTCTTTACAGTAGTTAGATCTTCACTTGTACTTAACTCTATCAGTACTGTAAAAGATCCCTCAAAATAGTAATTGGGACATGTATGTTATGAGTCCTGATTATCCTATATTTTGACTTAAGTAATTTTCTTCATAGTTACTTTGTCATCATCAAATAGGGGGAGATTGTTGATCCAACTCTATCAGTGATTTCATAATGACCCTTTAGTGAAAATTACGTTTAACGTCTGTATGTATTAGTGTTTCACCATCAACGACCAAATACTGAGTATGTTCAGTATCGCTGATGATTTCTCATGTAAACAGTTAGACATCATCCCAGAAGAGAAGTTTCGCGACAAAAGATGTTCACTGCTGAATCGAAGACAAAACTGCTGAACAAAAGACAAGTCTACTCATGACCTGATGCAGATATCAGCGAAAACAAGACAAATCTACTCACACATGAAGAAGCCTGAGGAAAAGCTTCAGCTATAGCTAAACTTCTTTCAATCTCTGAAAAGGAAGAGATATTCAGCGATCGATGATCACATTGCTTATACCTCAAGTCTTTATTGTTTTATCTATGCACAAATAGTACGAGTGTCAGACTAGACATACCTCGACAACATTTCATACAACAACGTTGATATCTACACTGTTCATCATACGACCAAAGCATGTCTCCAAAAGTCAGACTCATGCAACCAACCAGAGAAAACACGTGTAAAATACCCAGCCATGCATTTAATGCATAGGTTATAAATAGAAAGATTACAACTCCATCTGGGAGTTGCCTTAAGCCTTTAGTCTTCAATCTTTCTATAAAATATAGAAACCCTTGTTTTCTATATTCCCTTAATCCCCTTTTTCTAATTCTTGTGCAACCATCTTAGTGTTTCTTAAGTTTGTTTAGATTAGGTTCTTCCTTAATCTTATTCTGCAACAAACTTGTAAATTGAATTTTGATTTATCAATAAACAATTTATTAAACTTAAAATTTTGTGTTTGTATTCAACCCCCTCCCCCCCCCCCCCCTTCTACAAACTTGTTAAACTTAAAATTTCGGGACCAACAACGTTATTTGGTGTAATGGAGGTATAACGGGTCTTTGTGGTCCGTAATGGCTCGTTATTTGCCAATTTGGGCCTTAGTGGGCATGCGGGGTTTGTGTCTCCTAAAACGAATCTAATTGGTCATAATGAGTTTGATTAGACCTTATTATGTGTAATTGAGGTTTAACGGGTCTTTGTAATCCGTAATGTCTCGTTATAAGGTTTAAACTATCCGAGTTCCATGAGAGCATACGATCTTGAGTAGGTAACCGCCAAAGGCATGCAGTCCACATGCAGAAAGCGTGTTTAGCAATGTGCCCTTTAAACCAAACACCTTTTGTCCACGGAACATTCTGGGAAGACCCACTCAAAGCTTCCGAAGTTGCCCTCACCGAAAATTCGTCCATATGCCTATTCCCATCCTCCCAACGAATCCCGTCCCTTTCATGCTCATTTAGACTCGGAAACTGAATAGTAGCAAGTTGTGGAAACCGATCCACCCAAAAGTTCGGCCAAACGCCCTCAAACCGAGAGCTTAACTCTCTTAACGACGATTGCGGCGTGAACCCTTCCGAATGAACATAAGGATAAGAAATAAAAGAGGAAAGTGGCGTACCAGGAGCCCAATGATCCTCCCAAGCGTTTATTGCCGAACCATTGCCAACACGCATCACAATAAATGGTCTCAACACCGAGCGAAGATCCCATAATTTCCTTAGGACCCACGACCAACGAGAGCTTTTGTGAACAAGCCAGAAGTGCGTTTCTCCCAAGCAATGGAGTACAATCCAACGAACCCAAAGAGAGTGATTTCGGGTTAGAATGTTCCAAAGGTGACGTGACAACAAAGCTTTATTCCACGTAGATAAAGGTTTTATTCCCAGACCTCCTCCATCGAAAGGCTTACAAACTCGTTCCCAAGCCAATTTGCATTTTCCTCTTGAATTTTCACCTTGAGCCCATAAAAAATCCCAACAAAGAGATTCAATCTTTTTTATCACCGTGGTTGGGAACCAAAATATAGACATCCAATGAATCTGTAAAGATCCAAGGACTGATTTAAGAAGTTGAAGACGACCTCCAAATGACAAAAACTTGGCCTTCCAATTAGTAATACGCGAAACCAACTTCGTCAAGAGCACATCATAATCACGGGTTTTCAACCGAATAGGGGAGAGCGGAACCCCTAAATACCGAATGGGAAAAACCCCATTCCAATAAGATTAACACTCCCGAATAGCATTTCGAGCTTCCAACGGAACATTGCCATAGAAGACTTCACTCTTTTCAAGGTTTGGGGCTAACCCCGATTTGATCTTAAAGAGAGCAAGGGCCTTCTTTAGCACCAACATCGACTCTATATCGCCTCTAGTAAAAACGAAGAGATCATCTGCAAAACAAAATATGGGTTAAATCAAGAGCTTGGCAATCCTTATGATAGCCAAAATTAGTCGCCTCCTCTATGCACCGTTTGAAAATAATTGAGAAACCCTCCATCACGATGGTAAAAAGGTAAGGAGACAAGGGATCTCCCTGACGAAGACCTCTACCACCTTTGAAAAAGCCCCAAGTCTCTCCATTGACGACCATCGAATAGGAAGGAGATGAAACCATTTCTTTAATCCATCGAACAAGAGCCCAATGAAATCCCATGCCCTCCAATATATTAAAGAGATAATGCCAATCAACAGTGTCATACGCCTTCTGAATGTCAATCTTGAAAGCACAACGAGGCGGCCCATCACCACTTTGGTACCCTCGAACCAACTCATGAGCCATCAAAATATTATCAGTAATTTGCCGGTCAGGGATGAAAGCAGACTGAGAGGGACTCACCAAAGAATCCAAACTACCCTTCATGCGATCCACAATCACCTTGCTGATGACTTTATATAGGACCGAACAACAGGATATAGGCCTGAAATCTGTGACTCTAGTCGCATGTGGCACTTTCGGAATGAGACAAAGGAGCGTGTGATTGAACTCTTTCTCTAGCTTAGCCGAGTAGAAAAAATTATGAATAGCCGTAGTAACCTCCGTACCCACCACACTCCATGCAACTTTAAAAAAATTTGCCGAAAATCCATCCGACCCCGGAGCTTAATTATTCCCAATCTGGAAAATAGCCACCTTAATTTCATCATTAGAGATCGGCCGGATCATGAAATTTGCTTCTCCCATCATGAGAACCCTACGAAAGGCAAAATCATCAATATTAGGGTCAACGGCACCATCCCTAGCACCAACAAACGATTGAAAATGTCTGTAATGGCTCGTTTTTTTTTTGAAGGAAAACCCGGCAAATATATTAAAACAAAGAAACAAAAAAGGTTATATCAAGCAACCAACAAAAGACCCAAGCAAGGGACAAAAACCACCAAGCCATAAAAAAAAGCCAAAACAAGCAACTACCAACTCTAAAAAGAAGCCAAAAAAACACCACCACCCAACCAGAGGCACCAAACAACCAAACCAAAGAAAAATCACGTCCGGCCATGAATTTGATTCCTAGTCCGCCGAGTATTCCAAGCAAGCCGCATAGTGACAATGTTCCTTATATCTTGAACAATTTGGTCCACTGAGATTGCCGCATTTCTGAAAATTCTATTGTTCCGCTCCCTCCAAATGTAGTACACACTAGCAGCAACAAAAAGTTTTGAGGCAAGCGTAATGAATCTAATTTCTGTAATGGCTCGTTATTGGCCAATTTTGACCTTAGTGGGTATGAGGGTTATGTGTCTCCTAAAATGAATCTAATTGGTTATAATGGGAGTAAATGGGTCATAATGAGTTTGATTAGACCTTATTAGGTGTATTTGAGGTGTAACGGGTCCGTAATGGCTCGTTATTGCATCGGGGACGCCCAATTTTGGATCGTTCGGAAGTCTACCCGGTGGTCGTCGGTTCTTTGCAAAATTCTAGACGTTCGACCTCACATTAGAAGATTCTTTATTTTCCGGGTTGGTAATGGTGAAGAGATTAATGCATGGGAAGATCGTTGGGGGACTAATAACCCGTTATCTACGTCCATAACGTATCGGTTCATAAATGGGGAGGGATTTTCTATGCGTACTTCGTTAAAAGATTTGGTTGATCGGCTTGGGAGTGTTTGGCCGAATGCTTGGATTCAAAGGTACCCGCATCTTGGTTTGATGGAGTGGCCGATCATTGATAGTGACCGACGTGACCAAATTTGTTGGGCGGATGTTAATGGTAACTTGGTGGACTTTTCGGTTAAAGTCGCATCCACTTCTATTGGAGGCATACATACCGTATGCTCTTGGCATAAATGGGTTTGGTTTCCCGGTAACATTGTGAGACATGCCTTCTGTCTTTGGGTTGCTTGTCACCGTAGACTCCCTACTCAAGATCGTATGAGCATTTGGGTTTCGGAAGATGAAGGTTTAGTTTGCCCGTTATGCGAAGTTGAGCAGGACTCTCACCGGCATCTTTTCTTTCAATGTGTGTTTGCGCATGATGTATGGCAACGCATAAAATTTTTTGCCAATCTAGAGGAATGGCCGGATGGATGGGACGGTATAGTGGAAATGCTCTCGGATGATTCGTACGCGAGGAAACCGCTTGCCTCAAAACTTTTTGTTGCTGCTAGTGTGTACTACATTTGGAGGGAGCGGAACAATAGAATTTTCAGAAATGCGGCAATCTCAGTGGACCAAATTGTTCAAGATATAAGGAACATTGTCACTATGCGGCTTGCTTGGAATACTCGGCGGACTAGGAATCAAATTCATGGTCGGACGTGATTTTTCTTTGGTTTGGTTGTTTGGTGCCTCTGGTTGGGTGGTGGTGTTTTTTTGGCTTCTTTTTAGAGTTGGTAGTTGCTTGTTTTGGCTTTTTTTATGGCTTGGTGCTTTTTGTCCCTTGCTTGGGTCTTTTGTTGGTTTCTTGATATAACCTTTTTTGTTTCTTTGTTTTAATATATTTGCCGGGTTTTCCTTCAAAAAAAAACAAGCCATTAGGGACCACGAAGACCCGTTATACCTCAATTACACCAAATAAGATCTAATTAGACTCATTATGACAAATTTACTTCAATTGTGACCCCTTATACCGACTAAGACTAAAATTGGCCAATAACGAGCATTACGGACCAAAAAGACCCGTTATATCTCAATTCCATCAAATAAGCTCTAGTCAGACTCATTTTGACTCATTTACACCCATTTTGACCAATTAGACTTGTTAAGGAGACACAAACCACATACCCATAAAAGACAAAAAATACCCAATAACGAGCCTTTACAGACCACAATGACGTGTTATACCTCAATTACACCACATAAGCTTAAATCAGACTCATTATGACTCATTTACTCTAATTTTGACCAATTAGACTATTTAAGGAGACACAAACCCCTTATACGCACTAAGACCAAAATTATCAAATAACGAGCCATTACGGACCCGTTACATCGCAATTACACCTAAAAGGTCTAATCAAACCCACTATGAGCCACTAACTCCCATTATAACCAATTAGATTCGTATTAGGAGACACAAACCCCACATAACCACAAAGGCCAAAATTGGCCAATAACGAGCCATTACGGGGGAGCCTTTACGGGAGGAGGAGATGGAGAAAAATGGCGATTAGGGTTTATTGTTCATCGGCGGCGGGTACTGTTCATCGGCGGCTAGGGTACTGTTCATACGAGGTACTATTCATCATACGAGGTACTGTTCATCCGAGGTACTTTTCATCATACGAGGTACTGTTCATCGGCGGCTAGGGGTTACTATTCATCGTACGAGGGTACTGTTCATTCGAGGTTACTATTCATCGTACGAGGTATTGTTTTTTGACTAGTTTTTTCGTTCGAGTTTTCGACGGGTTTTGGTGGCTTGGTTACTGTTCATTGGCGGCTAGGGGGTACTATTCATCGTACGAGGTACTGTTCATCGTACGAGGTACTGTTCATACGAGGTACTATTCATTATACGAGGTACTGTTCATACGAGGTACTATTCATTGTACGAGGTACTGTTCATCGACTGGTTTTTTGCTTTTTCGATCGATTTTTCGGCGATTTTTTTAAAGGCTCTTTCAAGTCTGGTCTTTCGTTTCTTAGAGGTAGCTCGTGTTTCTGAGGTCTTCGTCTCTTTTTCGGGGGGATTTGTCTTGGGGTTTCAGCGTTCCAAGTTTCTTGGAACCTTCGTTATCCTGGGCGGGTTTCTTTGCGAGAGGCAGCACCTCGGCTTCGTGCGAACTCTAGGTTGCTGAAAGGCGTGGATTGTGTGGCCGAGTTTCCATGGATGCTATGGATGCTATACTTATTGAGGAGACGGTAGTTGTCGGTAAGTCCAGCTCAAACGCAAGCCTCTCGTCGGATGCATCTTCTAGGGCTACCGTCGTCTATGACGTCAGCGAACCCATGCAGCCGCATGGGATGGGAGCTGGTGCAGAGGGGGCATCGGTGGACCGAATTTCTGTGTTCCAAAGGTTGGATTTCGGGGAGGCTTTGCGAAAGAAACCGATGGAGTATGCGGGGGTAGTAGGTGATGCAAAGTCGAGTATGTTGGATTTTTTCCCTTTGGATGATAAGAAAGCTTCGGTGGTCTCAATTCCAATTGAGCTTGCAAAAGAGGTAAGTAAAACCTATCACACCACTTTGTTTGGTTATTTCTTAGGCCCTCGCCCACCGTTCCCCATTGTCGAACGGGGAGTAAAAGTGGCTTGGGGTAAGTATGGGTATAAAGATACTATGGTGAATGGGAATGGTGTGTTTTTTTTTCGATTTAATGATGAAGGAGGATGTTCTCAAGTGGTGGACCAAGGTCCGTTGATGATCCGCGGCATTCCCCTATTTGTGTCTCATTGGGACCCAACTAAAGGGAATAGCAAGCCGGTCCACACAGAATGCCCTCTATGGGTTAAGCTCCATAACATTCCTCTAGTTGCTTTCAATAAAGAGGGTGTTGGGCGGATTGCTAGCGCGTTGGGAGTTCCGAAATCAATGGATGCATGCACGGCATCCATGTGTGATAAAAAGTGGGGAAGACCGGGGTTCGCGAAGGTCCTTGTGGATGTATGGGCTGTTGGAGAGCTTAAACGTGAAATTGAAGTTGTTATTCCAACCCTTTCTGGGGATAAGGTTGATAAGGTTAAAGTTCAAGTGGAGTATATGTGGGAGCCTAGCCAATGTACTTTCTGTTGTGTTTTTGGTCACAAAGTTACCTCGTGCCCAAAAGCTAATACTTATCGTGCGGTAACGTCAAAACAGACTAACGTGGATAAAGATGGATTTACTAAAGTGGTGAACAAAAAGAAGAATTGGGTTCAAAAGCCACCGAAGGTTGCGACTAAGTCTGATGATTTGGCCGAAGATCAAGTTCCTAAGGACCATGTGGAGGTAGTGGAGGTTCAAACCGTGGAGGTGAATGGGAAGATGGATGACAATACCACATGCACAAGTGCATGTAAAGAGCCAAATGCATGCACAAGTGCATGTAATATGATGGAGAATGTGACTCAAGGGCCGGGAGGTGTGGTCAATAGTGTTGTTCAATGCGATAGTCGGAGTACGCATCAAAAGAATACTATTCCGGCGGACTTGGGAGTGTTTTTAGATGGGGTTTCGGAGAAGGTTGGAAAACACCCACCTACGGCTAAGGTGGTTGAGGGTGAGGCGAGTAAGGGGACGCAACGACCGAATACCTCTTTTAGGCCAAGTGGTTCATCTTCTGGGGTGGTGAGCAAGCCGATAAAGGGAATTCTAAAGACCTCAGCACGGACGAATGTCGAGTCTTCGAATCGGTTCCAGGCTTTGGGGGAGAAGGGAGTTCAGGATAAAGTAGTGGGGAGTTCTGCTTCCCAGATGCCATCCTTTCCATGATTAAGTTTGCAGCTTGGAATGTACGGGGTCTTAATGCTCCGTTAAAGCAGAGGGAGGTAAAAGATTTTGTTCACTTAAATAATGTCTCTTTTTGCAGTATCATTGAGTCTCATGTTAAAGGGGAAGCGTTGGAAGAAGTGTGTAGGAAAACGTTTGGGCGATGGGAATGGAGGTCTAACCTTGTGGCCTCGCCAAATGGTACGCGTATAATTGTGGCTTGGGACGCTAGAGCTATGGACGTTATGGTTCTAGAAGCTCAATCTCAATTTATACATTGCCAACTTTGCATGTATGGGGAACCTTTGCCGTTTTTTGTTACTATTGTTTATGGTGCGAACACGTTAGTGGAACGACGTCAGTTATGGTCCGGATTGAGAAGGTTCAAGGTGTTGGGCAATGGGCAACCTTGGGTTATTTTTGGGGACTTTAATACTATGCTTTTTCCTCACGATGGGTTGGGGGGATCCTCGAGGAGAAATAATGAAATGCATGATTTCATGGCTTGCGTGGAAGATATTGAAGTCCTTGATATTAATTACTCAGGCATGCAGTATACGTGGTCTCAAAAACCGGTGGATGATAGCGGTATTAGACGAAAGCTGGATCGTGTAATGGCTAATGTCCACTTTCTTGATCGATTTGGGGACTCTACGGTCCGGTTCATGGCGAGGGGAATTTCTGATCATTCCCCCTCCGTTTTGTCTTTTTCGGCCGGAAAGAGAAAGGTGGTCACTGGGTTCAAATTTGATAATTTTCTTGTTGATCACCCTTCTTTTTTGCAAATTGTTCAACAGGGATGGATGATGTCGGTCCAGGGCTCTTTCATGTATCAAGTTTTGACTAAGCTTAAAGGTTTGAAAGGGTGTTTGCGGAAGTTGAGAGCTACGTATGGTAGTCTCTTGGCTCGGTCTAGACTTTGTAAAGATGAACTCGAAAAGGTCCAATTGGCGAGCGATGGGGATCCGCACAACAGGTTGTTGCAAGAGGACTTGTCGGTTTGGAGATTAGCTTACCAACAGGCGTGTAATGATGAAGAAAGCTCGGCCCGCCAACGTGCAAAGATTAGGTGGCTTAATGAGGGGGATGCTAATACTAAATTCTTTCATAGTGTTATGAAAGAGAAAAGGCATTCACAACGGGTTCAGGAAGTATGTGATTCGAATGGTGTTTATCACTACGGTGATGATGCTGTAGATACTCTTTTATCCCACTTTCAGTCGTTTCTGGGAAATCGGGATCGAAGTGTGAATCCTTTGACGCAAGACTTGGCTTTCCGTAAGACCCTTTCCCTTGCTGAATCGCTCTCAATGGTTGTCCCAATCACGGATATGGAGATCAAGTTGGCCATTTTTAGCATTGGAAATGATAAGGCCCCGGGCTCGGATGGGTACTCGGCGAGGTTTTATAAAGGAGCGTGGAATATTGTTGGACCAGAGGTTACGCGTGCTATTCACAACTTTTTCTACACGGGAAAATTGGCAAAGGAATTGAACCATACTCTTCTCTGTTTAATTCCTAAGGTCCCTAATGCATCGCGTGTGTCGAACTTCCGACCTATATCTTGTTGCACGGTTTTGTACAAAGCCATTAGCAAGATTATTGTGGAGAGGATGAAAGGGTTGTTGGATGGATTGGTGAGCCCATTCCAGTCGGCTTTTATTCCGGGCCGTAATATTGCGGACAACATTCTAATGGCGCACGAGCTGGTTAGAGGTTATCAACGTAGCGAGGGCCCGGCCCGGTGTGCCTTCAAGATTGACATCCGGAAGGCGTATGACACGGTAGATTGGCAATACTTGTTTGGTATGCTGGAGGGTATGGGGTTTCATTTGGCTATTGTTAAATGGATCAAAGAGATGGTCTCGTCAGCTTCCTTCTCGCTAGCAGTGAATGGAGAGACAAAGGGATTTTTTAAAGGTGGTCGGGGCCTTCGTCAAGGAGATCCCCTTTCGCCTTATCTCTTTACCATTGCTATGGAAGGATTCTCTCTCATTTTTAAACGTTGCATTGAAGAGGCGGCTTCCTTTGGTTATCATAAGGATTGTAGTGAGTTTCAACTCACCCATCTTTGCTTTGCAGATGATTTATTTGTTTTTACACAGGGTGATGTGGATTCGGTGTTGGTGCTTAAGAAGGCTCTCCAATTGTTTCAAACTAAATCTGGCCTTTCGCCTAGTCTTGAAAAAAGCGAAGTCTTCTTTGGAAACGTCTCGGATCCCATTAGAAATGCTATCCGGGAGTGCTTACCATTCCGGAATGGTATCTTCCCAATCCGATACCTTGGAGTTCCGTTGTCCCCAATCAAACTTAAAGCTAGGGATTATGATGCCCTCGTGACTAAGGTGATGGCGCGGGTGAACAATTGGAAAACAAAACACTTGTCTTTTGGAGGAAGATTACAACTCATAAAATCTGTGTTGGGTTCGCTACAAACTTATTGGATGTCGATCTTCACTATCCCCACGAGGGTTATCCATAAAATTGAATCGGTTTTCCGGGATTTTTTATGGGCCCAAGGGGAGAATTCGAGAGGGAGATGCAAAGTGGCTTGGGATCAAGTTTGTAAACCGTTGGAAGGGGGTGGTCTTGGTCTTAAGCGGCTAGCCTTATGGAACCGTGCCCTTTTGTCTAGACATGTGTGGAACCTTGTGACTCGAAAGAATACAATCTGGGTTAATTGGGTGTATCATTATTGCATCGGGGACGCCCAATTTTGGATCGTTCGGAAGTCTACCCGGTGGTCGTCGGTTCTTTGCAAAATTCTAGACCTTCGACCTCACATTAGAAGATTCTTTATTTTCCGGGTTGGTAATGGTGAAGAGATTAATGCATGGGAAGATCGTTGGGGGACTAATAACCCGTTATCTACGTCCATAACGTATCGGTTCATACATGGGGAGGGATTTTCTATGCGCACTTCGTTAAAAGATTTGGTTGATCGGCTTGGGAGTGTTTGGCCGAATGCTTGGATTCAAAGATACCCGCATCTTGGTGTGATGGAGTGGCCGATCATTGATAGTGACAGACGTGACCAAATTTGTTGGTCAGATGTTAATGGTAACTTAGTGGACTTTTCGGTTAAAGTCGCATCCACTTCTATTGGAGGCATACATACCGTATGCTCTTGGCATAAATGGGTTTGGTTTCCCGGTAACATTGCGAGACATGCCTTCTGTCTTTGGATTGCTTGTCACCGTAGACTCCCTACTCAAGATCGTATGAGCATTTGGGTTTCGGAAGATGAAGGATTAGTTTGCCCGTTGTGCGAAGTTGACCAGGACTCTCACCGGCATCTTTTCTTTCAATGTGTGTTTGCGCATGATGTATGGCAACGCATAAAACTTTTTGCCAATCTAGAGGAATGGCCGGATGGATGGGACGATATAGTGGAATTGCTCTCGGATGATTCGTACGCGAGGAAACCGCTTGCCTCAAAACTTTTTGTTGCTGCTAGTGTGTACTACATTTGGAGGGAGCGGAACAATAGACTTTTCAGAAATGCGGCAATCTCAGTGGACCAAATTGTTCAAGATATAAGGAACATTGTCACTATGCGGCTTGCTTTGAATACTCGGCGGTCTAGGAATCAGATTCATGGCCCGACGTGATCTTTCTTTGGATTGGTTGTTTTGCGCCTCTGGTTGGGTGGTGGTGTTTTTTTGGCTTCTGTTTAGAGTTGGTAGTTGCTTGTTTTGGCTTTTTTTATGGCTTGGTGCTTTTTGTCCCTTGCTTGGGTCTTTTGTTGGATGCTTGATATAACTTTTGTTGTTTCTTTGTTTTAATATATTTGCCGGGTTTTCCTTCAAAAAAAAAAACGAGCCATTACGGACCATAAAGACCCGTTATACCTCAATTACACCAAATATGGTTTAATTAGACTCATTATGACAAATTTACTCCCATTGTGACCAATTAGATTCGTTAAGGAGGCACAAAACCCCTTATACCCACTAAGACCAAAATTAGCCTATAACGTACGGACCACAAAGACCACACTCATTATGATCCATTTACTCGCATTATGACCAATTAGATTCGTTAAGGAGAAGCAAACCTCTTGTACCCACTAAGACCAAAATTACCCAATAACGAGCCATTACGAGGTATAACGAGCCAAGATCTATGGATGCTTGTACGGCTGCTATGTGTGATAAAAAATGGGGAAGACAGGGGTTTGCTAAAGTCCTAATTGACGTGTGGGCGGTCGGGGAGTTAAAAAGGGAGATAGAGGTGGTGATACCTCATGTTAAAGGGGAAAAAGTGGAGAAAACGAAAGTTCTTGTGGAATACTTATGGGAGCCTAGACAATGCTCTCTCTGCTGTGTGTTTGGACACACCATTGGAACATGTGCAAAAGCACCGGGTCGAAATGTGGGAAGGAAGATTAATACGCCCAAGGATGATGATGGGTTTACACCGGTGGTTCATCGGAAGAGGGGTCATAAAGTGAATAATTACACTCAAAAGTCGACTGGGGGTGACAATGGTAATGGGGGTCATGAAGGAGGGGAGAAGTTTAAAGAAAAGGTTATGGGTGATACTACATGCACAAGTGCATGCAAGGAAAATTTTGCATTCACAAGTGCATGTAACGGTATCAATATAAGCACGAGCGGCTCTAGTAGTCGAAGCGAGGACGGGGATGGTTCGGATAAGTGTGTTGGGAATTCTGACACGGCGGGATCAATAGAGGTGGTGACCGAGGACGTCAGGGATTCATCAAAACAAGATGCGGGAGAGGTTAAGGAGGTTAATGCTCAAGTTGAGGGTGCTCATGGGGAAGGGAGTATAGGTACCTCTATGCCTCCCGATTTGGGGGCATTTCTTGAGGGGCTTACTGTCAATGTTCATAAGGAGGGTAAGATATCTAGGTAAGATATCTAGGCCAAGCACGATATTCAAACCTGTGCCTGGAACGAAACCAATTCGGGGTATCTTAAATGTGCCAACTAAAAGTTCGACGGAGACGATGAACATATTTCAAGTATTGGGGGAGGATCAGGGGAATATGAGGGATTCAGATGGGAGTAACGTGGGTTCGGCCAATGCGTGCATGGGTGTGATAGGGGGTAAAACATCCTATTCCTCATGATTAAGCTTTCTTCTTGGAATATTAGGGGCTTAAATACTCGATTAAAACAAAAGGAGGTGCGGGAGTTTATTCACTTGAACAATATTAGTTGTTGTGCCATTATCGAATCCCATGTGAAAAGAGATTCGTTGGATGATGTGTGTGGTCGTGTTTTTGGTAAGTGGGAGTGGAGGTCCAATCAATCGGTGTCTGAGTTCGGTACTCGCATTATCCTTGCTTGGGATGCTCGGTTGATGGATATTATGGTTTTAGAGGTTCATGCCCAATTCATGAATTGCCAAGTTCGGTTATGTGGGGATGTCAACCCGTTTTTCTTGTCAATTGTCTATGGTGCTAATACGTATGTAGCTCGACGAGAGTTGTGGTCGGGCCTTCGAAGATTTAAAGTTCTTATTGGGAATACGCCTTGGAGTGTCATGGGGGATTTCAACACTATGTTGTTTCTCCATGATGGTTTGGGTGGTTCCTCTCGCCGCAACGTAGATATGATGGAGTTTGGAGCTTTTGTCGAAGATGTAGAGGTTTTTGATGTCAAGTATGTGGGTATCCAATACTCTTGGTGTCAAAAGCCAAGTGAAGAAAGGGGGATAAGACGCAAGCTTGATCGGATTATGGCGAATGTTGAGTTTTCCGTGCGTTTTCAAGATGCCGAAGTGATGTTTCATCCGAGAGGGATTTCGGATCATTCTCCTGCCATGTTGTCTTTTAAAGGGGGCAATCGGAAGAGGGTCTGGGGCTTTAAGTTTGATAATTATCTTGTTGCTCACCCATTGTTTTTGTAGGCAGTTAAGGAGGGTTGGGATGTTCCGAGGCAGGGTTCTTTTATGGGCAAAGTTTTGTCGAAAAAGAATATTAAGGCTCCAATGCGTAAGTTGAAGAACTCGTACGGGGAATCTTTCGGATAGGGTTGCGTTTTTAAAAAAGGAGCTTGATGTTGCACAATTAATGTGTGACGCAGATCCATGCAACCATACCCTTCATGAAGACCTTTGCCACCTTAGGAGCGCTTATATTAGTGCTTGCCATGATGAAGAGGTTAATGCTAGGCAACGGGCGAAGGTGACGTGGCTTAATGAAGGATATTTTAATACCAAATTCTTCCATAATGTGATCAAGGAGAAAAAGCATAGGAATCGGATTACTTTTGTGAGTGATCGTGATGGAATTTTTTACTATGGGGAGGATGTTCCTACGGCTTTTGTGGGTCACTTTACGAATATTTTGGGTCATTCCGATCCTATGGTGCACCCGAATATGGAAGAATTTGAGTTTGCTCCCAAGCTTTCGGTTGGTGATGCAAATGTGATGATTAGACCGTTCACAAATGACGATATTAGAGTGGCCCTTGCTCAAATCGGTAATGATAAGTCCCCGGGGTCGGATGGTTTTTTTGCTAAATTCTTTAAAGTAGCTTGGAGCATTGTCGGTAATGAGGTTAGTCTTGCTATTCATAATTTCTTTTACCGTAGCTGTCTTGCTAAGGAATTAAACCATACCCTTCTTTGTTTAATTCCGAAAGTCCCAAATGCTTCCAAGGTGACGGAGTTTAGACCCATTTCTTGTTGTACGGTTATGTACAAGATTATTAGTAAAATGATTGTTAACCGAATGAAGGATTTTCTGGATGGTATTATTAGTCAGACGCAATCGGCCTTTATTCCGGGCCGTAAGATTTCTGATAATATTCTTATGGCGCATGAGCTTGTTGCGGGGTATCAACGTGATAGTGGCCCTCCTCGTTGCGCTTTTAAAATTGACATCCAAAAAGCTTATGACATGGTGGATTGTAATTTTTTGCTGGCAATGTTGGAGGGGCTCGGATTCCATATGGCTCTTATTAGATGGATTAAGGAGATGGTCACTTCTACATCCTTCTCGGTTTCTGTTAATGGGGAGTCGTGGGGCTTTTTTAAAGGCGGTCGTGGTCTAAGACAAGGGGACCCCTTGTCGCCATACTTATTCACGATAATAATGAAAGGCTTCTCTATGATCTTTAAGAAGTGTATCCAAGAGGCGGCCGAATTTGGGTACCATAAGGATTGTGTTGTTCTAAAAATTACCCACTTGTGTTTCGCGGATGATTTGTTTGTTTTCATAAGAGGTGATGTGGATTCGGTTCTTGTTCTCAAAAAAGCCTTAGATATTTTTAAGACCAAATCAGGCCTCTCGCCTAGTCTTGAAAAAAGTGAGGTTTTTTTTGGGAATGTCTCTGAGCAATCGCGTTTGGCTATTATTGATTGTCTTCCTTTTCGCCATGGAATTTTTCCTATCAGATATCTGGGGTTCCCTCTCTCCCCTGTTCGGCTTAAAGTGGCAGATTTTGATGTTCTTATTTCTAAAGTGCATGCTCGCATTCATAATTGGAAGAATAAATTTCTGTCCTTTGCTGGGAGAAGACCGTTGATTCTTTCGGTTCTTGCTTCATTACAATTATATTGGATGTCTACATTCTTGATTCCGTCGGGGGTTATTCATAAATTGGAGGCATTATTCAGAAAGTTTCTATGGGCTCAAGGTGAGTCTGCTAGAGGTAAATGCAAGGTTGCTTGGGATTTGATTTGTAGGCCGATTGCTAATGGTGGTTTGGGTATTCGGCGGCTAACGGTTTGGAATCGGGCAATGCTTGCTAAGCACTCGTGGGACATTCTCACACGACGGTCCTCGTTATGGGTTAGGTGGGTTTACTTGTATTGTCTGCGTGATGATCACTTTTGGTTGGTCCGAAAGAGTTCCAGGTGGTCTTGGATTATTCGTAAGATTCTGGATATGCGTCCTTTTGTTAGAGCTCATATGAAGATAATAGTTGGTAACGGTGCCCGTACGAGAGCTTGGGAGGATTGGTGGGGGCCGATTGGTACGCTTTCTTCGATTATCTCCAACCGGTTTCTAAGTGATAATGTGTTCTCGCAACTTGACACTCTTGTTGATGTGGTTGATCGCTTCCCCAATGGTTGGCCGAATGAGTGGATAAATCGGTATAATCCTCTTCAAAATTCTCCTTTGCCTGTTCTTGACCAATCTCATGAGGATAATTGGAGGTGGTTAGATGTGCATGGGAATATGGTGGATTTTTCTGTTAAGGTGGCGTATGAAGTGTTCGTGGGCATTCTTCAAACTACTACTTGGGCCAAATCGGTGTGGTTCAAGGGGTTTATTCCCAAGCATGCCATTTGCTTATGGATGGCATGTCATGGCCGACTCACTACACAAGACCGCATGGTGTCGTGGGATAGCGCCAATGTGGAACTTCGGTGCTCGTTGTGTGAATCTTGCATGGATTCTCATAACCACTTATTTTTTGAATGCTCTTACTCTTCGCAGGTTTGGAGTGCGATCAAAAATTTGGGACACATAGAGACTTGGCCGAACACTTGGGACCAAATTGTCGGAAGACTTTCTGATTTATCGACTACGCCTAAGTTTCTTAAACGTAATTTATTCATTGCGGCTGCCGTGTTTTTTATTTGGCGTGAGAGAAATGATCGCCTTTTCCGGTCTACTAGATGTACGACTGATCAGCTTGTGGAGCAGATTCGTGACGTGGTTCACATGAGGCTCATTTGGATGTTGAAGTCCAGGCATCTTATTGGTGATGACTAGCGCTATGTTTTTTCTGAATATCTTCGGGGATTTGGCTGATTGTGTTGTGGTGTTCTGTTTTTGTATCTTTTTTTGCTCGCTTTTTGTGTCGGTTAGCTTGTGTCTGTTCTGGTTGATTGTTGCGTGGTATGGGGTGATGTGTGAGTTTTTAGCCTTCTGGGCTTGGTTGTAGCGCTACTCTTGTTTTGTTTTGTTTTGTCTTATAAAATTGCCTGGAGTTTCTCCTTTCAAAAAAAAAAAAAAAACGAGCCATTAAGGAACCAAAAGGGTGTTAGCCTAGTGGTAAGTAAGGCATATGGACTAGCTAGAAGCGGTCTCATGTTCGAATCCTGGGGGACGCATCCTGGAGGTACGGGGGCTTCGACCCCGGGCTGCATGCTATAGCAGTCGGGCTTCAGCCCATATTGCCAGGGATTAGTCTGGGCCCAATGTGGTCTGGGATACCCTCTCCAAAAAAAAAACGAGCCATTACGGACCACAAAGACCCGTTATACCTCAATTACACCAAATATGGTCTAATTAGACTCATTATGACAAATTTACTCCCATTGTGACCAATTAGATTCGTTAAGGAGGCACAAACCCCTTATACCCACTAAGACCAAAATTACCCAATAACGAGCCATTACGGACCACAAAGACCCGTTGTACCTCAATTACACCAAATAAGCTCTAACCACACTCATTATGATCCATTTACTCGCATTATGACCAATTAGATTCGTTAAGGAGAAGCAAACCTCTTGTACCCACTAAGCCGAGAAAGGTGGTCGCCGGGTTCAAATTTGATAATTTTCTTGTTGATCACCCTTCTTTTTTGCAATTTGTTCAACAGGGATGGATGATGTCGGTCCAGGGCTCTTTCATGTATCAAGTTTTGACTAAGCTTAAAGGTTTGAAGGGGTGTTTGCGGAAGTTGAGGGCTACGTTTGGTAGTCTCTCGGCTCGGTCTAGACTTTGTAAAGATGAACTTGAAAAGGCCCAAATGGCGAGCGATGGGGATCCGCACAATAGGTTGTTGCAAGAGGACTTGTCGGTTTGGAGATTAGCTTACCAACAGGCGTGCAATGATGAAGAAAGCTCGGCCCGCCAACGTGCAAAGATTAGGTGGCTTAATGAGGGGGATGCTAATACTAAATTCTTCCATAGTGTTATGAAAGAGAAAAGGCATTCACAACGGGTTCAGGAAGTATGTGATTCGAATGGTGTTTATCACTACAGTGATGATGTTGTAGATACTCTTCTATCCCACTTTCAGTCGTTTCTGGGAAATCGGGATCGAAGTGTGAATCCTTTGACGCAAGACTTGGCTTTCCGTAAGACCCTTTCCCTTGCTGAATCGCTCTCAATGGTTGTCCCAATCACGGATGTGGAGATCAAGTTGGCCATTTTTAGCATTGGAAATGATAAGGCCCCGGGCTCGGATGGGTACTCGGCGAGGTTTTATAAAGGAGCGTGGAATATTGTTGGACCAGAGGTTACGCGTGCTATTCACAACTTTTTCTACACAGGAAAATTGGCAAAGGAATTGAACCATACTCTTCTCTGTTTAATTCCTAAGGTCCCTAATGCATCGCATGTGTCGGACTTCCGACCTATATCTTGTTGCACGGTTTTGTATAAAGCTATTAGCAAGATTATTGTGGAGAGGATGAAAGGGATGTTGGATGGATTAGTGAGCCCATTCCAGTCGGCTTTTATTCCGGGCCGTAATATTGCGGACAACATTCTAATGGCGCACGAGCTGGTTAGAGGTTATCAACGTTGTGAGGGCCCGCCCCGGTGTGCCTTCAAGATTGACATCCGGAAGGCGTATGACACGGTGGATTGGCAATACTTGTTTGGTATGCTGGAGGGTATGGGGTTTCATTTGGCTATTGTTAATTGGATCAAAGAGATGGTCTCGTCAGCTTCCTTCTCGCTAGCAGTGAATGGAGAGACAAAGGGATTTTTTAAAGGTGGTCGGGGCCTTCGTCAAGGAGATCCCCTTTCGCCTTATCTCTTTACCATTGTTATGGAAGGATTCTCTCTCATTTTTAAACGTTGCATTGAAGAGGCGGCTTCCTTTGGTTATCATAAGGATTGTAGTGAGTTTCAACTCACCCATCTATGCTTTGCAGATGATTTATTTGTTTTTACACAGGGTGATGTGGATTCGGTGTTGGTGCTTACGAAGGCTCTCCAATTGTTTCAAACTAAATCTGGCCTTTCGCCTAGTCTTGAAAAAAGTGAAGTCTTCTTTGGAAACGTCTCGGATCCCATTAGAAATGCTATCCGGGAGTGCTTACCATTCCGGAATGGTATCTTCCCAATCCGATACCTTGGAGTTCCGCTGTCCCCAATCAAGCTTAAAGCTAGGGATTATGATGCCCTCGTGACTAAGGTGATGGCGCGGGTGAACAATTGGAAAACAAAACACTTGTCTTTTGGAGGAAGATTACAACTCATAAAATCTGTGTTGGGTTCGCTACAAACTTATTGGATGTCGATCTTCACTATCCCCACGAGGGTGATCCATAAAATTTAATCGGTTTTCCGGGATTTTTTATGGGCCCAAGGGGAGAATTCGAGAGGGAGATGCAAAGTGGCTTGGGATCAAGTTTGTAAACCGTTGGAAGGGGGTGGTCTTGGTCTTAAGCGGCTAGCCTTATGGAACCGTGCCCTCTTGTCTAGACATGTGTGGAACCTTGTGACTCGGAAGAATACAATCTGGGTTAATTGGGTGTATCGTTATTGCATCGGGGACGCCCAATTTTGGATCGTTCGGAAGTCTACCCGGTGGTCGTCGGTTCTTTGCAAAATTCTAGACGTTCGACCTCACATTAGAAGATTCTTTATTTTCCGGGTTGGTAATGGTGAAGAGATTAATGCATGGGAAGATCGTTGGGGGACTAATAACCCGTTATCTACGTCCATAACGTATCGGTTCATAAATGGGGAGGGATTTTCTATGCGCACTTCGTTAAAAGATTTGGTTGATCGGCTTGGGAGTGTTTGGCCGAATGCTTGGATTCAAAGGTACCCGCATCTTGGTTTGATGGAGTGGCCGATCATTGATAGTGACCGACGTGACCAAATTTGTTGGGCGGATGTTAATGGTAACTTGGTGGACTTTTCGGTTAAAGTCGCATCCACTTCTATTGGAGGCATACATACCGTATGCTCTTGGCATAAATGGGTTTGGTTTCCCGGTAACATTGTGAGACATGCCTTCTGTCTTTGGGTTGCTTGTCACCGTAGACTCCCTACTCAAGATCGTATGAGCATTTGGGTTTCGGAAGATGAAGGTTTAGTTTGCCCGTTATGCGAAGTTGAGCAGGACTCTCACCGGCATCTTTTCTTTCAATGTGTGTTTGCGCATGATGTATGGCAAACGCATAAAATTTTTTGCCAATCTAGAGGAATGGCCGGATGGATGGGACGGTATAGTGGAAATGCTCTCGGATGATTCGTACGCGAGGAAACCGCTTGCCTCAAAACTTTTTGTTGCTGCTAGTGTGTACTACATTTGGAGGGAGCGGAACAATAGAATTTTCAGAAATGCGGCAATCTCAGTGGACCAAATTGTTCAAGATATAAGGAACATTGTCACTATGCGGCTTGCTTGGAATACTCGGCGGACTAGGAATCAAATTCATGGCCGGACGTGATTTTTCTTTGGTTTGGTTGTTTGGTGCCTCTGGTTGGGTGGTGGTGTTTTTTTGGCTTCTTTTTAGAGTTGGTAGTTGCTTGTTTTGGCTTTTTTTTATGGCTTGGTGGTTTTTGTCCCTTGCTTGGGTCTTTTGTTGGTTGCTTGATATAACCTTTTTTGTTTCTTTGTTTTAATATATTTGTCGGGTTTTCCTTCAAAAAAAAACGAGAACATTATGACCCGTTACAACTCAATTACACCAAATAAGGTCTAATCAAACTCATTATGACCCATTTACTCCCATTATGACCAATTTGGATTTGTTAAGGAGACACAAACCCCTTATACCCTCTAAAACCAAAATTACCCAAAAACGAGCCATTACGGACTACAAAGACTCGTTAAACCTCAATTATACATAATAAAGTCTAATCAAACTCATTATGACCAATTAGATTCGTTTTAGGAGACACAAAACCCTCATACCCACTAAGGAAAAAATTGGCCAATAACAAGCCATTACGGACCACACCTCAATTACACCAAATAACATCCAATTAGACTCATTATGACAAATTTACTCCAATTGTGACCAATTGGACTTGTTAAGGAGACACAAACCCCTTATACCGACTAAGACCAAAATTGGCCAATAACGAGCATTACGGACCAAAAAGACCCGTTATATCTCAATTCCACCAAATAAGCTCTAGTCAGACTCATTATGACTCATTTAGTCTAATTATGACCAATTAGACTATTTAAGAAGACACAAACCACTTATACGCACTAAGACCAAAATCATCAAATAACGAGCCATTACGGACCCGTTACACCTCAATTACACCTAAAAAGGTCCAATCAAACTCACTATGACCCATTAACTCCCATTATAACCATTTAGATTCGTATTAGGAGACATAAACCCCACATACCCACAAAGGCCAAAATTGGCCAATAACGAGCCATTACGGACCACAAAGACTCGTTATACCTCAATTACACCAAATATGGTTTAATTAGACACATTATGACAAATTTACTCCCATTGTGACCAATTAGATTCGTTAAGGAGGCACAAACTCCTTATACCCACTAAGACCAAAATTACCCAATAACGAGCCATTACGGACCACAAAGACCCGTTGAACCTCAATTACACCAAATAAGCTCTAACCACACTCATTATGATCCATTTACTCGCATTATGACCAATTAGATTCGTTAAGGAGAAGCAAACCTCTTGTACCCACTAAGACCAAAATTACCCAATAACGAGCCATTACGGACCACAAAGACCCGTTATACCTCAACTACAGCAAATAAGGTCTAATCACAATCATTATGACCTATTTACTCCCATTATTACCAATAAGACTAGTTAAGGAGACACAAACCACTTTTACCCACTAAGACCAAAATTACCCAACAACGAGAACATTATGACCCATTTACTCCCATTATGACCAATTTGGATTTGTTAAGGAGACACAAACCCTTATACCCTCTAAAACCAAAATTACCCAAAAACGAGCCATTACGGACTACAAAGACTCGTTAAACCTCAATTATACATAACAAAGTCTAATCAAACTCATTATGACCAATTAGATTCGTTTTTGGAGACACAAACCCCTCATACCCACTAAGGCAAAAATTGGCCAATAACAAGCTATATCCCAGGTATAGGAATCTTCAACTAACCTAGAGCAAATCCTTGACCCGTTAGTTATAAAACTAAGAACCAAAGGAATCAGAAACGCCACAAGATCGTGCTCACAATCTTGATAAGTTCTTGAACTATGAATGCTCTCGCAAGGAATCACAGCTCACAAAATGAGTTAAACTCAAAAGAAAGTGTTTATATTACTTGGATGATGATCTCAAATGATTACAAATGAGTCCTATTTATAGGGTTCAAAAGACACCCCAAAAGACTCTCCATAAAGTCGAAGACTTAAATTTCAATCAAGAATTAAAGGCATACCTTTAATTCATGAATCTAGACTTGATATATATCATACTTCTTAAACATTTAATCACCTAAACTGTAACATGGGCCTAAAAACGTATTTGGCTTTCTACACTAGTTTATTGGGCTCAAATTCAAATAAAACAAAAGAAAATAATTCAATTTGGGCTACCAAAATAATGCTTCATGAATTTCTTCTTTGAAATGGCGCAATAGTTGGTAATCTTCAAGAAATCAACTATTTATGTGTTTCGTGATTGGCCCAAGCTCTTCTCCTTGTCATATAAGCACACTTGAATTTTCATTAGCTTCTTGTATTTGAATGAATCATATCATTCCCCTTCTCTTCAAAAAGATTCGTCCCGAATCTTCTTCTGCTTGAAATGTAAAGAAAAAAAGATTTTCTTTTGTATTCCATATTTTCCTTGTATTCTTTATCTTTTTTTCGCCGAATATTTTTTTTCCCTTTTTTTTTGTTTCGGCTTTCTTTTTTCTTTCTACAAGATTTAGCATGAAAATGGAAGTAACTAAAAATAAAAAGTTTTTGAATTTCTCAAAGAACTGAAAACTCAATAATAGGAACCTCGTCAACTTGTGATAAGACCCACTACTAATTCTTGAATTTTGATCCTAAGAAACCAAAGAAAATAGAAGTAGATGAGAGGATGATTTCTTTAGAATTCAATAGTCACTAGTAAGAACCTTGCCAACTTGCGACAAAACCCATTACCAAAATGTGATTCTTAAATCCCAAGAAATCAAGAATAAAAGGGAAAAAATAATTAAAAAAAAGATATGCAACCAATAGCTCTGATACCAAATGATACGAAACGTCGACCCGCAAGTTAAGAAACTTGGAACCTTCGTATGAGATAGTTTAGGAAGCGAATATCCCAGGTATAGGAATCTTCAACTAACCTAGAGCAAATCCTTGACCCGTTAGTTATAAAACTAAGAACCAAAGGAATCAGAAACGCCACAAGATCGTGCTCACAATCTTGATAAGTTCTTGAACTATGAATGCTCTCGCAAGGAATCACAGCTCACAAAATGAGTTAAACTCAAAAGAAAGTGTTTATATTACTTGGATGATGATCTCAAATGATTACAAATGGCTCCTATTTATAGGGTTCAAAAGACACCCCAAAAGACTCTCCATAAAGTCTAAGACTTAAATTTCAATCAAGAATTAAAGGCATACCTTTAATTCATGAATCTAGACTTGATATATATCATACTTCTTAAACATTTAATCACCTAAACTGTAACATGGGCCTAAAAACGTATTTGGCTTTCTACACTAGTTTATTGGGCTCAAATTCAAATAAAACAAAAGAAAATAATTCAATTTGGGCTACCAAAATAATGCTTCATGAATTTCTTCTTTGAAATGGCGCAATAGTTGGTAATCTTCAAGAAATCAACTATTTATGTGTTTCGTGATTGGCCCAAGCTCTTCTCCTTGTCATATAAGCACACTTGAATTTTCATTAGCTTCTTGTATTTGAATGAATCATATCAACTTGGGATGAAATGAAAGCGGTTATGCGGAAGAGGTTTGTTCCTTCTCACAATTTTAGAGATTTGTATTGCAAATTACAATCTTTGAATCAGGGAACCAAATCTGTTGAGGACTATTACAAGGAGATGGAGATTGCTATGATTCGAGCAAATGTTGAAGAAGATAGGGAGGCAACCATGGCAAGGTTTTTGAGTGGCCTAAATCGTGACATTGCCAATGTGGTGGAACTTCAATACTGTGTGGAGCTTGAAGACATGGTGCATACGGCCATGAAAGTTGAGAGGCAACTAAAGAAGAGAAATACCTATTCAAGGGGCCAAACATCTAGTTTCCAGCCCCAAAATAAACATAAGGGAGAGGCATTCAAGGGTACCAATTCATCCACTTCAAAATCCCAAAATGAAGGCAACAAAGTGGACAAGGGTAAAGGTATTGGTTCTACCCATTCTAAATCTCGTGAAATTAAGTGTTTTCGTTGTTTAGGTATGGGACATATTGCATCACAATGTCCAAACAAAAGAGTCATGATTCTTCATGAAAGTGGTGAAGTGGAGTCTGAAAGAGAAAAAGATGATTCCAAGGATGAGGAAGAGGACTTGGAGAAAACCGAGGCAGAAAATGGTGAACTATTGGTGGTGAAAAAAGCTTTGAACTTGCAAGTGAAGGTGGATGACACGCAACACCGGGAAAACATATTTCATACACGATGTTTGGTGCAAGGCAAGGTATGTACTTTAATCATTGACGGTGGGAGTTGTGCAAATGTTGTAAGTACCGAAGTTGTTGAGAAGTTAAATTTGCACACTCTAAAACATCCACTACCATACAAACTTCAATGGCTAAATGAATGTGGGGAAGTGAAAGTGACCAAACAGGTATTGATCTCCTTTTCCATTCGTCAATACAAAGATGAAGTAATGTGTGATGTTGTTCCAATGCATGTCAGTCACATACTTTTGGGGAGGCCGTGGCAATTTGACCGAAGAGTTATCTATGATGGCTTTCATAATCAATACACTTTCAAACATCATGACAAGAAAGTTGTTCTTGTGTCGTTATCTCCACAACAAGTTCATGAGGATCAAATTAAAATGATCACCGCAAGGCGAGCGAGCGAGGCTGAAAAGAAAAATAATGAGTGTGGTGGATCGAGGGAAAAACAGAGTGATGAAAACAATTTGAAAGACAAGAAAAGAGAGAAAACCAAGTCGAATTTTTTTGCAAAATCGAGTGAAGTCAAGAGGGTGATGGTTTTGGTTTTCAAGGAGGCTTGTGTGAGTACTAGTGAGCTAACCCAAAATCTTCCGAGTTTTGTTGTGAATATTTTGCAGGAATATGATGATGTCTTTCCGAAGGAAGAACCAAGTGGATTGCCACCTCTACGAGGAATAGAGCATCAAATTGATTTCATTCCAGGGGCTACTCTTCCAAATCGTTCAGCTTATAGAGCCAACCCCGAGGAGACAAAAGAGATCCAAAGACAAGTGGAAGATTTATTGTCAAGAGGAAGGATTCGAGAATCCATGAGTCCTTGTGCTGTTCCCGTGATTGTGGTGCCCAAAAAGAATGGAGAATGGAGAATGTGCACCGATTGTAGATCCATCAACCAAATCACGGTAAAGTATCGCTATCCTATTCCTAGGTTAGATGACATGCTAGATGAGTTGCATGGGGCTGTCATTTTTTCCAAAATTGATCTTAAAAGTGGGTATCATCAGATTAGAATAAGAGAAGGAGATGAATAGAAAACCGCATTCAAAACAAAATCTGGATTGTACGAGTGGTTAGTTATGCCTTTTGGATTAACTAATGCACCTAGTACATTCATGAGATTGATGAATCATGTGTTGCGTGAGTTTATTGGTAAATTTGTCGTCGTTTACTTTGATGACATCTTGATTTATAGTAAAAATATGGAAGATCACATGATGCATTTACGTGATGTTTTGGACACCTTGAGAAATGAATCTTTGTATGCTAACTTGAAAAAATGCACATTTTGTATGGACAAAGTTGTTTTTCTAGGATTTGTTGTTAGTGGCAAGGGAATTGAAGTGGATCTTGAGAAGGTCAAGGCAATTCAAGAATGGCCAACTCCAACAACGGTTTCGGAGGTAAGAAGCTTTCATGGGCTAGCTAGCTTCTATCGAAGATTTGTTCGTGACTTTAGCACCATAGCCGCCCCACTCAATGAACTTGTGAAGAAAGAGGTAAGTTTTCATTGGGGAGAAAAGCAACAAGCTGCATTTGATTTATTGAAGGAAAGGTTGACCTCTTCTCCTATTCTTGCATTACCAAATTTTGATAAGATGTTTGAACTTGAGTGTGATGCATCTGGGGTGGGTATTGGGGCTGTTTTAATTCAAGAACGCCGTCCCATTGCATATTTTAGTGAAAAACTAAAAGGGGCACAATTGAATTATTCAACATATGATAAAGAGCTTTATGCTTTGGTAAGGTCTTTACAAACATGGCAACATTATTTGAGACCAAAAGAGTTTGTGATTCACACGGATCATGAATCTCTTAAGTATCTCAAGGGTCAAGGTAAGCTAAGTAGAAGGCATATCAAGTGGGTTGAGTTTATCGAGTCATTTCCTTATGTGATTAAATACAAGAAAGGAAAAGAAAACATTGTGGCCGATGCGTTGTCTAGACGTCATAGTCTCATCACCACTTTGAGTTCTAAACTTCTTGGATTTGAATCAATTAAGGAAATGTATGAGGATGATTCTGATTTTTCTTCTCTATATGTTGCATGTGAACATGGATCAATTGACAAATTCTATAAACAAGAAGGTTATTTGTTTAAAGAAAACAAGTTGTGCATTCCAAAGTGTTCCATGCGTGAATTACTTGTGCGTGAGGCTCATGGGGGAGGTTTGATGGGTCACTTTGGTGTTCAAAAGACTTTAGATGTTTTAAAAGAACATTTCTTTTGGCCAAAAATGCGTGAAGATGTTAATAAAATTTGTGAAAGATGTCTAACTTGTAAACAAGCCAAATCAAAGTCGAAGCCACATGGATTGTATACCCCGCTACCAATTCCTTATGAACCGTGGGTAGACATATCCATGGACTTTGTGCTAGGATTGCCTAGGACAAAGAATGGCCGAGATTCTGTTTTTGTTGTTGTTGATCGATTTTCCAAGATGGCACACTTTATTCCTTGTCATAAAACAGATGATGCCTCACACATTGCTGATTTGTTCTTTAAAGAAATAGTGCGTCTACATGGTATGCCACGCACTATTGTGAGTGATAGGGATGTCAAATTTTTGAGTCATTTTTGGCGTGTGCTTTGGAGTAAACTGGGTACTAAGCTTTTATTCTCTACTGCAAGTCATCCACAAACTGATGGGCAGACTGAAGTAGTTAATAGAACTTTGTCTCAATTACTTAGAGCCGTTATTTCAAAGAACTTGAAAAGTTGGGAGAGTTGCTTGCCGTTTGTTGAGTTTGCTTATAATCGAAGTGTGCATTCTGCTACTAACTATTCTCCATTCGAGACTGTGTATGGCTTCAATCCCTTGAGTCCCCTTGATCTTGTTCCTATCCCCATTGAAGAGCGTACCAGTCTAGATGGAAAGAGGAAGGCTGAGATGGTGAAACAATTGCATGAGAAGGTAAGGACTCAACATTGAGAAGAGAACAGATCAATACCTGAAGCAAGCAAACAAAGGTAGAAAGAGAGTTGTATTTGAACCTGGTGATTGGGTATGGTTGCACTTCAGGAAAGAGAGATTCCCGGCCAAGAGAAGATCAAAATTGCAGCCTAGAGGAGATGGACCATTCCAAGTCCTCGAAAGAATCAATGATAATGCTTACAAGCTAGATCTTCCTGGTGAGTATCAAGTAAGCTCTACTTTTAATGTTGCTGATCTTTCTCCATATGATGTAGGTGATGATTCGTGGACGAATCCTTTTCAAGGGGGAGAGAATGATGGAGGACCATCCAACCACATAAAAGATCCCTTGGCGATTGAAGATGGCCCGGTTACAAGATCAAGATCGAAATTGATCAAGGAAGCTTTGAAGAGTTTAGTTGCGGAGATTCAAATAAAGTCCGTTGAAGATTTGCATGTAACGCACGGTATTATACTTATTGGAGCTTTGGATCAATGATGGAGCTTAAAGAAGGCTTTTATTTGAAGATTGCAAGCTTTTAGGCCATTTCAAAGAATAAACCCATGATCAATATTTTGGCAGCCCAAGATTGAACTATTTCCTTTTGTTTATGTTGAATTTGGGCCCAATAAATTTGTGTATAGAGCCCAATCCGTTTTTTTAGGCCCATGTTAAAGTTTATGTGTTTAAAGTCTTTGAATAATGATTTAGATTATGTCTACTAGATTCATGAATTAAAGGTATGTCTTTAATTCTTGATTGAAATTTAAGTCTTAGTCTTTATGAAGAGTCTTTTGGGGTGTCTTTTAAACCCTATAAATAGGAGCCTTTGTAATCATTTGAGATCATCATCCAAGTAATATAAACACTTTCTTTTGAGTTGATCTCATTTTGTGAGCTGTGATTCCTTGCGAGAGCGTTCATAGTTCAAGAACTTATCAAGATTGTGAGCACGATCTTGTGGCGTTTCGGATTCCTTTGGTTCTTAGTTATATAACTAACGGGTCAAGGATTTGCTCTAGGTTAGTTGAAGATTCCTATACCTGGGATATTCACTTCCTAAACTATCTCATACGAAGGTTCCAAGTTTCTTAACTTGCGGGTCGACGTTTTCGCATCAAGAAGGCCCTTGCTCTCTTTAAGGTCAAATCTGGATTAGCCCCAAACCTTGAAAAGAGTGAAATCTTCTATGGCAATGTTCCGTTGGAAGCTCGAAATGCTATTCGGGATTGTTTATCTTTTCGGAATGGGGTTTTTCCCATTCGGTATTTAGGGGTGCCGCTATCCCCTATTCGGTTGAAAACCCGTGATTATGATGTGCTCTTGACGAAGTTGGTTTTGCGTATTACTAATTGGAAGGCCAAGTTTTTGTCTTTTGGAGGTCGACTTCAACTTCTTAAGTCTGTCCTTGGATCTCTACAGATTCATTGGATGTCTATATTCTGGTTCCCAACCACGGTGATAAAAAAGATTGAATCTCTTTGTCGGGATTTTTTATGGGCTCAAGGTGAAAATTCAAGAGGAAAATGCAAAGTGGCTTGGGAACGAGTTTGTAAGCCTTTCGATGGAGGAGGTTTGGGAATAAAACCTTTAGCTACGTGGAATAAAGCTTTGTTGTCCCGTCACCTTTGGAACATTCTAACCCAAAAACACTCTATTTGGGTTCGTTGGATTGTACTCCATTGCTTGGGAGAAACGCACTTTTGGCTTTTTCACAAAAGCTCTCGTTAGTCGTGGGTCCTAAGGAAATTATGGGATCTTCGCTCGGTATTGAGACCTTTTATTATGATGCGTGTTGGCAACGGCTCGGCAATAAACGCTTGGGAGGATCGCTGGGCTCCTGGTACGCCACTTTCCTCTTTTATTTCTTATCGTCTTGTTCATTCGGAAGGGTTCACGCTGCAGTTGTCGTTAAGAGAGTTAAGCTCTCGGTTTAAGGGGGTTTGACCGAACAGTTGGGTGGATCGGTTTCCACAACTTGCTACTATTCAGTTTCCGAGTCTAATTGAGCATGAAAGGGACGGGATTCGTTGGGATGATGGGAATACGCATATGGACGACTTTTCGGTGAGGGCAACTTCGGAAGCTTTGAGTGGGTCTTCCCAGACTGTTCCGTGGACAAAAGGTGTTTGGTTTAAAGGGCACATTGCTAAACACGCTTTCTGCATGTGGACTGCATGCTTTCGGCGGTTACCTACTCAGGATCGTATGCTCTCATGGAACTCGGATAGCTTAAACCTTATTTGCCCTTTATGTGAGGTTTGTATGGATTCCCATAACTACTTGTTTTTTGAATGCCATTTTTCCAATGAAATTTGGACGCGGATAAAGTTTTTTGCGGATATTGAAAATTGGCCGGATCGTTGGGACGATGTTTTGATGGCTCTTTCGGATAGTAATCGGCTCCCCAATCGGCTTGGGCCGAAACTCCACATTGCGGCTGCGGTTCTCTTTATATGGCGAGAACAGAACAATCGTTTGTTCCGTAATGAAAAGCATGATATGGAGGTGATCATCAAAGTGATACGGGACATGGTTCAATGTCGGCTTGCTTGGACTACAAGAAGATCTCGTCTTATATCTTATGAAGCGACCAAATCTTAGCTTTGGCCTTGCGGCTTTGGTGTTTGGAGCTCCGGTGGTTTTTAGCATCTTTTTTTCGATGTTATTTGCGTCTATTATGATGTGTTTATTTTGGTTGGTAGTTGCTTGGTATGGGGTTGTTTTCAAGTTTTTGTGTTTCTTCGTTTGGTTGTAGGTGATTTGTCGTACTCTTTTGTTTTCATTTTATATTATTGCCGGATTTTCCCTCAAAAAAAAAACAAGTCATTACGGACCACAAAGACCCGTAATACGTCAATTACACCAAATAAGATCTAATTAGACTCATTATGACAAATTTACTCCAATTTTGACCAATTGGACTTGTTAAGGAGACACAAACCCCTTATACCGACTAAGACCAAAATTAGCTTTTTTTATTATTGGTTCCCATTGTTAGTGGGGCGGTGGCTGGTTCTTGTTAGGAATAATTTTGTTGTGGATTGTTTGTTTATTTTCCATATTTCCAAGTTTGTGGGATAGTGGGTCGGTGCATCTAGGGTTTAGGACGTTGCATGCTTTTTGGTTCCAGGGTTTGTTTTCAATTTCGGTGGACGCTAAGTTCAAGTTCAGATATTCGTGAGTCGGTGGTAAGGTTTGTGGCAGCCTCTAGTTGACGATCTACATTGACCCTGTGCGACTCGTGTTTCCTAGTTCCTCGTACACCATTGTGAGACTCGATCCTGAGTTTCTGGGTGTGCGTGCTCCTAGGCTTCGACCTCGCTAGGGTTGTCTTGCGTTTGTAGTCATTATGGATGCAATGATACTTGAGGCTCAATTGGGTTCAGATTCACAAAATTCCGCGACGATTAATGATGCTGGAGGAGAATCTAGGGACGCTGATGGCAGCATTTCCATGCATGCGACGGCTATTCAGACGGGTACGGACACGGAAAACCCTAAGGAGCAAGTGACTAGGGAATCAGTGTTCAAAAGATTAACTTTTTCGAATGTCGTGGGTGGAGAGAAAGTTGGAACTTTGGATTTTTTCCCTTTGGAGGACAAGAAAACTAGTGTGGTCACGATTCCGATCGAACTCACCAAGGAGGTAAGCATCTCTTACAATACCACGCTTTATGGGTATTTTCTTGGTAAAAGGCCACTTTTTTCTGTCGTCAAACGTGTGGCTTTGTCGCAATGGGGAAAATTTGGCCTAAATGATATCATGCTAAACGGAAAAGGGATTTTCTTTTTTCGCTTCAATGATGTTGGAGGGTGTACCCAAGTTATTGACCAAGGGCCTCTTATGGTTTATGGGGTTCCACTTTTCGTGGCTTGCTGGGATCCTACTAAGGCTCTTAATAAACCTGTACACACGGAATGTCCTTTATGGGTGAAGCTCCATCATATCCCGTTAGTTGCCTTCAATAAAGAGGGAGTGGGCCGAATTGCTAGTGCGTTGGGTGTGCCATGATCTATGGATGCTTGTACGGCTGCTATGTGTGATAAAAATGGGGAAGACCGGGGTTTGCAAAAGTCCTAATTGATGTGTGGGCGGTCGAGGAGTTAAAAAGGGAGATAGAGGTGGTGATACCGCATGTTAATGGGGAAAAAGTGGAGAAAACGAAAGTTCTTGTGGAATACTTATGGGAGCCTAGTCAATGCTCTCTCTGTTGTGTGTTTGGACACACTATTGGAACATGTGCAAAAGCGCCGGGTCGAAACGTGGGAAGGAAAACTAATACGCCTAAGAATGATGATTACGCCGATGGTTCATCGGAAGAGGGGTAATAAAGTGACTTATCGTACTAAAAATTCGACTGAGGGGGAAAATGGTAATGGAAATATTAGAGAAAAGTCTGAAGAAGGGGAGAAGTCTACAGAAGAGGTTATGGGGGATACTAGTACGTGCATGTGTGAGGGATTGTGTATTGGCGGTTGCAATAATCGCTCGACACCTAGGATGGTTGAAAATATTTTACGGGAGTCTCAATCGGGCACAGAGGTAAATGTCGTGGTGGTTGGTGAGCCGGTTAATGAGATGGTGACGGCGCCAATGAGTGAGGAACGTGTGGTAGGGACTAAGGGAATCAATGAGGTTTGTGATGGACCGCCGAAAGACCTAGGGAGTTTTTGAATGACGTCTCTTCTCATGTGGAAGGAGGGCCATCGGGTAAATACGGGAATGGTTCGGATGGGGTACGGCAACGGACAGGCACTCCCTATAAACCCAAAACTGCAGTTGTTCCGCCGGTGGTGGGGGTTTCGTCCGTTAAGCAGCCGCTTAAGGGCATCTTGAAAACGTCCAATCGCTATATGGTCTTGAATATTGATGGGGGAATGGGTGACGTGAATGGTGGGGGCGGAGGAGTGGACACTAGTTTAAGTTCCCAATGAAGCTTCTCTCTTGGAATATTCGGGGGCTGAATGCTCCTAGTAAGCAACGGGAGGTTCGTGATCTTTTACATTCGGGTAACTTTAACTTTGGTGCGGTGTTAGAAACCCATGTAAAAAGAGAGGCTTTGGAGGATGTTTGTAAGCGTATGTTTGGTCGGTGGGAATGGAGATCAAACCTTTCCTTGTCGGACTTTGGTACTCGTATTTTGGTTTCTTGGGATCCAAGGTGTATGGATGTCATGGTAATTGAAATGCATGCGCAATTTATGCATTGTGAGATTCGGTTGCATGGTGACCCGAATCCCATTTATTGTACGGTGGTATATGGAGCGACGAACTACATTGATCGCAAGCAGTTATGGTCGGGTCTTCGGAAGTTTAAGGTGCTTATGGGAAACCATGCATGGGTCTTAATGGGGGACTTTAATGCAATGTTGTTTCCTCATGATGGTTTGGGTGGATCTTCTCGCCGGGATAGGGAGATGCTTGATTTCATAGCGTGTGTGGATGATATCGAGGTCTTTGATGTTCGCTACACGGGGGTCCAATATTCTTGGTCTCAAAAGCCCACGGATGATTCGGGTATCAGACGAAAATTGGACTGGGTGATGGCTAATGTTGCTTTCACTGATCGGTTCCTTGATACGGTTGCGGAGTTCTTACCTAGGGGGGTTTCGGACCACTCTCCGGCGGTGATATCTTTTACGGGAGGTACTTGTTTGCACTCTCGCAACTTTCGTTTTGATAATTTCTTGGTGGACCACCCTCGTTTTATGCAGATTACGAACGATGGATGGGAGGCCCAAGTTCATGGGACTTTCAAGTTTAAAGTCTTGGCTAAATTAAAGATCTTGAAGCACCAGTTTCGAAGGCTAAGAAGTTCTTATGGAAATCTTTCGGAGAGGGTGGCCCTTTGCAAAAAAGATCTGGGTGTGGTTCAGTTGGCTAGTGATGTTGATCCTACAAATAAGCAAATCCAAGAGGATCTTGCAGCTTGGCGTATAGCTTACCAGCAAGCTTGTAAAGATGAGGAAAGTGTGGCTAGTCAAAGAGCTAAAGTCAAATGGCTAAATGAGGGAGACTCAAATATGAAATTCTTTCATAGTGTTATGAAGGAGAAAAGCCATGGACAACGTATACAGGTGGTGTCTGATCGAAATGGTGATTTTCATTATGGTCAAGATGTTGCGGAGGTCTTCTTGAACCATTTTCAATCGTTTCTTGGTGCTAGGGATGGCGCAGTTGACCCTCATATTGATGATTTTGCTTTTCGTAGGGTTCTCACGATGGGAGAAGCAAATTTCATGATCCGGCCGATCTCTAATGATGAAATTGAGGCGGCTATTTTCCAGATTGGGAATGCTAAAGCTCCGGGGTCGGATGGATTTTCGGCAAAGTTTTTTAAAGCTGCATGGAGTGTGGTGGGTACGGAGATTACTACAGCTATTCATATTTTTTTCTACTCGGCTAAGCTAGAGAAAGAGCTCAAGCACACGCTCCTTTGTCTCATTCCGAAAGTGCCACATGCGACTAGAGTCACGGATTTCAGGCCTATATCCTATTGTTCGGTCCTATATAAAGTCATCAGCAAGGTGATTGTGGATCGCATGAATGGTAGTTTGGATTCTTTGGTGAGTCCCTCTCAGTCTGCTTTCATCCCGGGCCGGCAAATTACTGATAATATTTTGATGGCTCATGAGTTGGTTCGTAGGTACCAAAGAGGTGATGGGCTGCCTCGTTGTGCTTTCAAGATTGACATTCAGAAGGCGTATGACACTGTTGATTGGCATTATCTCTTTAATATGTTGGAGGGCATGGGATTTCATTGGGCTCTTGTTCGATGGATTAAAGAAATGGTTTCATCTCCTTCCTATTCGATGGCCGTCAATGGAGAGACTTGGGGTTTTTTCAAAGGTGGTAGAGTTCTTCGTCAGGGAGATCCCTTGTCTCCTTACCTTTTTACCATCGTGATGGAGGGTTTCTCAATTATTTTCAAACGGTGCATAGAGGAGGCGGCTAATTTTGGCTATCATAAGGATTGCCAAGCTCATGATTTAACCCATCTTTGTTTTGCAGATGATCTCTTCGTTTTTACTAGAGGCGATATGGAGATGGTGTTGGTGCTAAAGAAGGCCCTTGCTCTCTTTAAGGTCAAATCGGGGTTAGCCCCAAACCTTGAAAAGAGTGAAGTCTTCTATGGCAATGTTCCGTTGGAAGCTCGAAATGCTATTCGGGAGTGTTTATCTTTTCGGAATAGGGTTTTTCCCATGCGGTATTTAGGGGTGCCGCTCTCCCCTATTCGGTTGAAAACCCGTGATTATGATGTGCTCTTGACGAACTTGGTTTCGCGTATTACTAATTGGAAGGCCAAGTTTTTGTCTTTTGGAGGTCGTCTTCAACTTCTTAAATCAGTCCTCAGATCCTTACAGATTCATTGGATGTCTATATTCTGGTTCCCAACCACGGTGATAAAAAAGATTGAATCTCTTTGTCGGGATTTTCTATGGGCTCAAGGTGAAAATTCAAGAGGAAAATGCAAAGTGGCTTGGGAACGAGTTTGTAAGCCTTTCGATGGAGGAGGTTTGGGAATAAAACCTTTAGCTACGTGGAATAAAGCTTTGTTGTCGCGTCACCTTTGGAACATTCTAACCCGAAATCACTCTCTTTGGGTTCGTTGGATTGTACTCCATTGCTTGGGAGAAACGCATTTATGGCTTGTTCACAAAAGCTCTCGTTGGTCGTGGGTCCTAAGGAAATTAAGGGATCTTCGCTCGGTGTTGAGACCATTTATTGTGATGCGTGTTGGCAATGGTTCGGCAATAAACGCTTGGGAGGATCGTTGGGCTCCTGGTACGCCACTTTCCTCTTTTATTTCTTATCGTTTGGTTCATTAGGAAGGGTTCACGCCGCAGTCGTCGTTAAGAGAGTTAAGTTCTCGGTTTGAGGGGGTTTGGCCGAACAGTTGGGTGGATCGGTTTCCACAACTTGCTACTATTCAGTTTCCGAGTCTAAATGAGCATGAAAGGGACGGGATTCATTGGGAGGATGGGAATAGGCATATGGACGAATTTTCGGTGAGGGAAACTTCGGAAGCTTTGAGTGGGTCTTCCCAGAATGTTCCGTGGACAAAAGGTGCAAAGTTTAAAGGGCACATTGCTAAACACGCTTTCTGCATGTGGACTGCATGCCTTCGGTGGTTACCTACTCAGGATCGTATGCTCACATGGAACTCGGATAGTTTAAACCTTATTTGCCCTTTATGTGAGGTTTGTATGCATTCCCATAACCACTTGTTTTTTGAATGCCAATTTTCCAATGAAATTTGGACGCGGGTTAAAGTTTTTTGCGGATATTGAAGATTGGCCGGATCGTTGGGACGATGTTTTGATGGCTCTTTCGGATGGTAATCGGCTCCCCAATAGTCTTGGGCCGAAACTCCACATTGCGACTGCGGTTTTCTTTATATGGCGAGAACGGAACAATTATTTGTTCCGTAATGAAAAGCGTGATATGGAGGTGATCATCAAATAGATACGGGACATGGTTCAATGTCGGCTTGCTTGGACTACTAGAAGATCTCGTCTTATATCTTATGAAGCGACCTAATCTTAGCTTTGGCCTTGCGGCTTTGGTGTTTGGAGCTCCGGTGGTTTTTAGCATCTATTTTTCGATGTTATTTGCGTCTATTATGTTGTGTTTATTTTGGTCGTTTTATAATATTGCCGGAGTTTTCCCTCAAAAAAAACGAGCCATTACGGACAACCACAAGAGCTGTGGTGTGGTGGTAAAGGCTTGGGGAGTTCATAGCGCTCAACCCGGGTTCGAGCCCCACTCGCAGCACTTGTGGCCACTGAGGATAAACTCAGGGCTGCACGCTTTAGCAGCTGGGCCAAAGGCCCTAATTGCCAGGGATTAGTCTGGATCATAGGCCCACGATACCCTTTCCAAAAAAAGCAAGCCATTACGGACCACAAAGACCCGTTATACCTCAATTACACCAAATAAGGTCTAATTAGACTCATTATGACAAATTTACTCCCATTGTGACCAATTAGATTCGTTAAGGAGGGACAAACCCCTTATACCCACTAAGACCAAAATTAGCCAATAACGAGCCATTACGGACCACAAAGACCCGTTGTACCTCAATTACACCAAATAAGGTCACACTCATTATGACCCATTTACTCGCATTATGACCAATTAGATTCGTTAAGGAGAAACAAACCTCTTATACCCAATAAGACCAAAATTACCCAATAACGAGCCATTACGGACCACAAAGACCCGTATACCTCAATTACAGCAAATAAGGTCTAATCACAATCATTATGACCTATTTACTCCCATTATTACCAATTAGACTAGTTAAGGACACACAAACCACTTATACCCACTAAGACCAAAATTACCCAACAACGACTCTTGTTTTGTTTTGTCTTATAAATTGCCTGGAGTTTCTCCTTTCAAAAAAAAAAAAAACGAGAACATTATGACCCGTTATCCTAGCAACCAATAGAACGATCGGGCAACACGTGTTCAAACCCACACTTGCTGGGCGAGTTCACATTATTTGGTATCAGAGCCAACTCTATTGGGATGCATATCTTTTATTTTATTTTTCCACTTCCTATTCTCGATTTCTTGGGATTTAAGAATCACATTTTGGTAATGGGTTTTGTCACAAGTTGGCAAGGTTCTTACTAGTGACTATTGAATTCTAAAACAAATCATCCTCTCATATAGTTCTCTTTTCTTTGGTTTCTTAAGATCAAAATTCAAGTGTGGGTCTTATCACAAGTTGACGAGGTTCCTATTGTTTGGGTTTCTGAGTTCTTTGAGAAATTCAAAAACTTCTTATTTTAGTTACTTTCATTTTCTTACTTTGCTTTGAAGAAAAAAAAGGCTGAAACAAAAAAGAAAAGTCGAAACAAAAAAAAAAAGGGAAAAAAATATTCGGCGAAAAAAAGATGAAGAATATATGGAAGAAAGAAAATTAATACAAAAAAAGTTTTATTGTTTTTTTATGAAGATTCGGGATGAATCTTTTTGAAGAGAGGGTGAATGATATGATCTATCAAGGATTGTATTCAAATAATGGGGCTAATGAAAACTTAAGCGACCTTAAATGATGAAGAGAAGAAATTCGCGAATCAAGGAGCATAAAAAGAAGCATTTGTTTTGAAGATTGCAAGCTTTTGATCATGTTCAAAGAACAAAGCCATGAAGCATTAATTGGGTAGTCCAAATTTTGAACCTTGTCTTTTGTTATAAGTTGTGTTTGAGCCCAATAATCATGTTTAGAAAGCCCATTCCATTTTTAGGCCTATGTTAAAGTTTAGGTGATTAAAAAGTCTATGATGAAGAGAAGAAATTCGCGAATCAAGGAGCATAAAAAAAGGAATTTGTTTTGAAGATTGCAAGCTTTTGAGCATGTTCAAAGAACAAAGCCATGAAGCATTATTTGGGTAGTCCAAATTTTGAACCTTGTCTTTTGTTATAAGTTGTGTTTGAGCCCAATAATCATGTTTAGAAAGCTCAATCCATTTTTAGGCCTATGTTAAAGTTTAGGTGATTAAAAAGTCTATGAATAATGTTTTAGAGTATGTCTAGATTCATGAATTAAAGGTATGCCTTTAATTCTTGATTGAAATTAATTGCTAGAATTTAAGAAGAGTCTTTTGGGGTGTCTTTTGAACCCTATAAATAGGAGCCTTTATAATCATTTGAAATGATCATCCATGTAATATATAAACACTTTGATTTGTGAGTTTTAAACTCTTTTAGTTCTTTGTGAACTTTAGAACTTATCAAGTTATTATGTAGCTTGTGGCGTTCAACACTTATCAATCAACTTGGTGGGTTGATTGTGGCGTGCTCTTATACCAAGGTTTGCCTCCTTATAGGTAATGGGTCACGGTTTACACCACGACTATCCTAGCAACCAATAGAACGATCGGGCAACAAGTGTTCAAACCCACACTTGCTGGGCGAGATTACATCATTTGGTATCAGAGCCAACTCTATTGGGATGCATATCTTTTATTTTATTTTTCCTCTTCCTATTCTCGATTTCTTGGGATTTAAGAATCACATTTTGGTAATGGGTTTTGTCACAAGTTGGCAAGGTTCTTACTAGTGACTATTGAATTCTAAAACAAATCATCCTCTCATCTACTTCTCTTTTCTTTGGTTTCTTAAGATCAAAATTCAAGTTAGTGGGTCTTATCACAAGTTAACGAGGTTCCTATTATATGGGTTTTGAGTTCTTTGAGAAATTCAAAAACTTCTTATTTTAGTTACTTTCATTTTCTTACTTTCTTTTGAAGAAAAAAAAAGCTGAAACAAAAAAGAAAAGCTGAAACAAAAAGGAAAGAAAAAAGAGAGCCGAAAGAAAAAAAAGGGAAAAAAAACATTCGGCAAAAAAAAGATGAAGAATATATGGAAGAAAGAAAATTAATACAAAAAAAGTTTATATTGTTTTTTTTATGAATATTCGGGACGAATCTTTTTGAAGAGAGGGTGAATGATATGATCTATCAAGGCTTGTATTCAAATAATGGGGCTAATGAAAACTTAAGCGACCTTAAATGATGAGGAGAAGAATTCGCGAATCAAGGAGCATAAAAAGAAGCATTTGTTTTGAAGATTGCAAGCTTTTGAGCATGTTCAAAAACAAAGCCATGAAGCATTATTTGGGTAGTCCAAATTTTGAACCTTGTCTTTTGTTATAAGTTGTGTTTGAGCCTAATAATCATGTTTAGAAAGCCCAATCCATTTTTAGGCCTATGTTAAATTTTAGGTGATTAAAAAGTCTAGATTCATGAATTAAAAGTATGCCTTTAATTCTTGATTGAAATTAATTCCTAGAATTTAAGAAGAGTCTTTTGGGGTGTCTTTTGAACCCTATAAATAGGAGCCTTTGTAATCATTTGAAATGATCATCCATGTTATAAACACTTTGATTTGTGAGTTTTAAACTCTTTTAGTTCTCTGTGAACTTTAAAACTTATCAAGTTATTATGTAGCTTGTGGCGTTCAACACTTATCAATCAACTTGGTGGGTTGATTGTGGCGTGCTCTAATACCAAGGTTCTTGCCTCCTTATAGGCAATGGGTCACGGTTTACACCACGACTATCCTAGCAACCAATAGAACGATCGGGCAACACGTGTTCAAACCCACACTTGCTGGGCGAGATTACATCATTTGGTATCAGAGCCAACTCTATTGGGATGCATGTCTTTTATTTTATTTTTCCACTTCCTATTCTCGATTTCTTGGGATTTAAGAATCACATTTTGGTAATGGGTTTTGTCACAAGTTGGCAAGGTTCTTACTAGTGACTATTGAATTCTAAAACAAATCATCCTCTCAGATATTTCTCTTTTCTTTGGTTTCTTAAGATCAAAATTCAAGTTAGTGGGTCTTATCACAAGTTGACGAGGTTCCTATTATTTGGGTTTCTGAGTTCTTTGAAAAATTCAAAAACTTCTTATTTTAGGTACTTTCATTTTCTTACTTTGCTTTGAAGAAAAAAAAAGCTGAAACAAAAAAAAAAGCTGAAACAAAAAAGAAAAGCCTTTTATTTTTCCTCTTCCTATTTTCGATTTCTTGGGATTTAAGAATCACATTTTGGTAATGGGTTTTGTCACAAGTTGGCAAGGTTCTTACTAGTGACTATTGAATTCTAAAACAAATCATCCTCTCAGATAGTTCTCTTTTCTTTGGTTTCTTAAGATCAAAATTCAAGTTAGTGGGTCTTATCACAAGTTGACGAGGTTCCTATTATTTGGGTTTCTGAGTTCTTTGAAAAATTCAAAAACTTCTTATTTTAGTTACTTTCATTTTCTTACTTTGCTTTGAAGAAAAAAAAAAAGCTGAAACAAAAAAAAAAAGCTGAAATAAAAAAGAAAAGCCGAAAACCCATTATTTTTCCTCTTCCTATTCTCGATTTCTTGGGATTTAAGAATCACATTTTGGTAATGGGTTTTGTCACAAGTTGGCAAGGTTCTTACTAGTGACTATTGAATTCTAAAACAAATCATCCTCTCATCTACTTCTCTTTTCTTTGGTTTCTTAAGATCAAAATTCAAGTTAGTGGGTCTTATCACAAGTTAACGAGGTTCCTATTATATGGGTTTTGAGTTCTTTGAGAAATTCAAAAACTTCTTATTTTAGTTACTTTCATTTTCTTACTTTGTTTTGAAGAAAAAAAAAACTGAAACAAAAAAGAAAAGCTGAAACAAAAAGGGAAGAAAAAAGAGAGCCGAAAGAAAAAAAAGGGAAAAAAAACATTCGGCGAAAAAAAGATGAAGAATATATGGAAGAAAGAAAATTAATACAAAAAAAGTTTTTATTGTTTTTTTTATGAAGATTCGGAACGAATCTTTTTGAAGAGAGGGTGAATGATATGATCTATCAAGGCTTGTATTCAAATAATGGGGCTAATGAAAACTTAAGCGACCTTAAATGATGAAGAGAAGAAATTCGCGAATCAAGGAGCATAAAAAGGAGCATTTGTTTTGAAGATTGCAAGCTTTTGAGCATGTTCAAAAACAAAGCCATGAAGCATTATTTGGGTAGTCCAAATTTTGAACCTTGTCTTTTGTTATAAGTTGTGTTTGAGCCCAATAATCTTGTTTAGAAAGCCCAATCCATTTTTAGGCCTATGTTAAATTTTAGGTGATTAAAAAGTCTAGATTCATGAATTAAAAGTATGCCTTTAATTCTTGATTGAAATTAATTCCTAGAATTTAAGAAGAGTCTTTTGGGGTGTCTTTTGACCCCTATAAATAGGAGCCTTTGTAATCACTTGAAATGATCATCCATGTTACAAACACTTTGATTTGTGAGTTTTAAACTCTTTTAGTTCTTTGTGAACTTTAGAACTTATCAAGTTATTATGTAGCTTGTGGCGTTCAACACTTATCAGTCAACTTGGTGGGTTGATTGTGGCGTGCTCTAATACCAAGGTTCTTGCCTCCTTATAGGCAATGGGTCACGGTTTACACCACGACTATCCTAGCAACCAATAGAACGATCGGGCAACAAGTGTTCAAACCCACACTTGCTGGGCGAGATCACATCATTTGGTACAGAGCCAACTCTATTGGGATGCATATCTTTTATTTTATTTTTCCACTTCCTATTCTCGATTTCTTGGGATTTAAGAATCACATTTTGGTAATGGGTTTTGTCACAAGTTGGCAAGGTTCTTACTAGTGACTATTGAATTCTAAAACAAATCATCCTCTCAGATAGTTCTCTTTTCTTTGGTTTCTTAAGATCAAAATTCAAGTTAGTGGGTCTTATCACAAGTTGACGAGGTTTCTATTATTTGGGTTTCTGAGTTCTTTGAAAAATTCAAAAACTTCTTATTTTAGTTACTTTCATTTTCTTACTTTGCTTTGAAGAAAAAAAAAGCTGAAACAAAAAAACAAACCTGAAACAAAAAAGAAAAGCCGAAACAAAAAAAAAGGGAAAAAAAGTATTCGGCGAAAAAAAGATGAAGAATATATGGAAGAAAGAAAATTAATACAAAAAAAGTTTTTATTGTTTTTTTTTATGAAGATTCGGGACGAATCTTTTTGAAGAGAGGGTGAATGATATGATCTATCAAGGATTGTATTCAAATAATGGGGCTAATGAAAACTTAAGCGACCTTAAATGATGAAAAGAAGAAATTCGCGAATCATGGAGCATAAAAAGAGAAGCATTTGTTTTGAAGATTGCATGCTTTTGAGCTTGTTCAAAGAACAAAGCCATGAAGCATTATTTGGGTTGTCCATTTTTAGGCCTATGTTAAATTTTTGGTGATTAAAAAGTCTATGAATAATGTTTTAGAGTATGTCTAGATTTATGAATTAAAAGTATGCCTTTAATTTTTGATTGAAATTAATTCCTAGAATTTAAGAAGAGTCTTTTTGGGGTGTCTTTTGAACCCTATAAATAGGAGCCTTTGTAATCATTTGAAATGATCATCCATGTAATATAAACACTTTGATTTGTGAGTTTTAAACTCTTTTAGTTCTTTGTGAACTTTAGAACTTATCAAGTTATTATGTAGCTTGTGGCGTTCAACACTTATCAATCAACTTGGTGGGTTGATTGTGGCGTGCTCTTATTCCATGGTTCTTGCCTCCTTATAGGCAATGGGTCACGGTATACACCACGACTATCCTAGCAACCAATAGAACGATCGGGCAACACGTGTTCAAACCCACACTTGCTGGGCGAGATCACATCATTAGGGTTTAGGGTTTAGGGCGAGAACATTATGACCCGTTACAACTCAATTACACCAAATAAGGTCTAATCAAACTCATTATGACCCATTTACTCCCATTATGACCAATTTGGATTTGTTAAGGAGACACAAACCCCTTATACCCTCTAAAACCAAAATTACCCAAAAACGAGCCATTACGGACAACAAAGACTCGTTAAACCTCAATTATACATAATAAAGTCTAATCAAACTCATTATGACCAATTAGATTCGTTTTAGGAGACACAAACCCCTCATACCCACTAAGTCTTTTCGGGGGGATTTGTCTTGGGGTTTCAGCGTTCCAAGTTTCTTGGAACCTTCGTTATCCTGGGCGGGTTTCTTTGCGAGAGGCAGCACCTCGGCTTCGTGCGAACTCTAGGTTGCTGGAAGGTGTGGATTGTGTGGCCGAGTTTCCATGGATGCTATGGATGCTATACTTATTGAAGAGACGGTAGTTGTCGGTAAGTCCAGCTCAAACGCAAGCCTCTCGTCGGATGCATCTTCTAGGGCTAACGTCGTCAATGACGTCAGCGAACCCATGCAGCCGCATGGGATGGGAGCTGGTGCAGAGGGGGCATCGGTGGACCGAATTTCTGTGTTCCAAAGGCTGGATTTCGGGGAGGCTTTGCGAAAGAAACCGATGGATTATGCGGGGGTAGTAGGTGATGCAAAGTCGAGTATGTTGGATTTTTTCCCTTTGGATGATAAGAAAGCTTCGGTGGTCTCAATTCCAATTGAGCTTGCAAAAGAGGTAAGTAAAACCTATCACACCACTTTGTTTGGTTATTTCTTAGGCCCTCGCCCACCGTTCCCCATTGTCGAACGGGGAGTAAAAGTGGCTTGGGGTAAGTATGGGTATAAAGATACTATGGTGAATGGGAATGGTGTGTTTTTTTTTCGATTTAATGATGAAGGAGGATGTTCTCAAGTGGTGGACCAAGGTCCGTTGATGATCCGCGGCATTCCCCTATTTGTGTCTCATTGGGACCCAACTAAAGGGAATACCAAGCCGGTCCACACAGAATGCCCTCTATGGGTTAAGCTCCATAACATTCCTCTAGTTGCTTTCAATAAAGAGGGTGTTGGGCGGATTGCTAGCGCGTTGGGAGTTCCGAAATCAATGGATGCATGCACGGCATCCATGTGTGATAAAAAGTGGGGAAGACCGGGGTTCGCGAAGGTCCTTGTGGATGTATGGGCTGTTGGAGAGCTTAAACGTGAAATTGAAGTTGTTATTCCAACCCTTTCTGGGGATAAGGTTGATAAGGTAAAAGTTCAAGTGGAGTATATGTGGGAGCCTAGCCAATGTACTTTCTGTTGTGTTTTTGGTCACAAAGTTACCTCGTGCCCAAAAGCTAATACTCATCGTGCGGTAACGTCTAAACAGACTAACGTGGATAAAGATGGATTTATTAAAGTGGTGAACAAAAAGAAGAATTGGGTTCAAAAGCCACCGAAGGTTGCGACTAAGTCTGATGATTTGGCCGAAGATCAAGTTCCTAAGGACCATGTGGAGGTAGTGGAGGTTCAAACCGTGGAGGTGAATGGGAAGATGGATGACAATACCACATGCACAAGTGCATGTAAAGAGCCAAATGCATGCACAAGTGCATGTAATATGATGGAGAATGTGACTCAAGGGCCGGGAGGTGTGGTCAATAGTGTTGTTCAATGCGATAGTCGGAGTACGCATCAAAAGAATACTATTCCGGCGGACTTGGGAGTGTTTTTAGATGGGGTTTCGGAGAAGGTTGGAAAACACCCACCTACGGCTAAGGTGGTTGAGGGTGAGGCAAGTAAGGGGACGCAACGACCGAATACCTCTTTTAGGCCAAGTGGTTCATCTTCTGGGGTGGTGAGCAAGCCGATAAAGGGAATTCTAAAGACCTCAGCACGGACGAATGTCGAGTCTTCGAATCGGTTCCAGGCTTTGGGGGAGAAGGGAGTTCAGGATAAAGTAGTGGGGAGTTCTGCTTCCCAGATGCCATCCTTTCCATGATTAAGTTTGCAGCTTGGAATGTACGGGGTCTTAATGCTCCGTTAAAGCAGAGGGAGGTAAAAGATTTTGTTCACTTAAATAATGTCTCTTTTTGCAGTATCATTGAGTCTCATGTTAAAGGGGAAGCGTTGGAAGAAGTGTGTAGGAAAACGTTTGGGCGATGGGAATGGAGGTCTAACCTTGTGGCCTCGCCAAATGGTACGCGTATAATTGTGGCTTGGGACGCTAGAGCTATGGACGTTATGGTTCTAGAAGCTCAATCTCAATTTATACATTGCCAACTTTGCATGTATGGGGAACCTTTGCCGTTTTTTGTTACTATTGTTTATGGTGCGAACACGTTAGTGGAACGACGTCAGTTATGGTCCGGATTGAGAAGGTTCAAGGTGTTGGGCAATGGGCAACCTTGGGTTATTTTTGGGGACTTTAATACTATGCTTTTTCCTCACGATGGGTTGGGGGGATCCTCGAGGAGAAATAATGAAATGCATGATTTCATGGCTTGCGTGGAAGATATTGAAGTCCTTGATATTAATTACTCAGGCATGCAGTATACGTGGTCTCAAAAACCGGTGGATGATAGCGGTATTAGACGAAAGCTGGATCGTGTAATGGCTAATGTCCACTTTCTTGATCGATTTGGGGACTCTACGGTCCGGTTCATGGCGAGGGGAATTTCTGATCATTCCCCTTCCGTTTTGTCTTTTTCGGCCGGAAAGAGAAAGGTGGTCACTGGGTTCAAATTTGATAATTTTCTTGTTGATCACCCTTCTTTTTTGCAAATTGTTCAACAGGGATGGATGATGTCGGTCCAGGGCTCTTTCATGTATCAAGTTTTGACTAAGCTTAAAGGTTTGAAAGGGTGTTTGCGGAAGTTGAGAGCTACGTATGGTAGTCTCTTGGCTCGGTCTAGACTTTGTAAAGATGAACTCGAAAAGGCCCAATTGGCGAGCGATGGGGATCCGCACAACAGGTTGGTGCAAGAGGACTTGTCGGTTTGGAGATTAGCTTACCAACAGGCGTGTAATGATGAAGAAAGCTCGGCCCGCCAACGTGCAAAGATTAGGTGGCTTAATGAGGGGGATGCTAATACTAAATTCTTTCATAGTGTTATGAAAGAGAAAAGGCATTCCCAACGGGTTCAGGAAGTATGTGATTCGAATGGTGTTTATCACTACGGTGATGATGCTGTAGATACTCTTTTATCCCACTTTCAGTCGTTTCTGGGAAATCGGGATCGAAGTGTGAATCCTTTGACGCAAGACTTGGCTTTCCGTAAGACCCTTTCCCTTGCTGAATCGCTCTCAATGGTTGTCCCAATCACGGATATGGAGATCAAGTTGGCCATTTTTAGCATTGGAAATGATAAGGCCCCGGGCTCGGATGGGTACTCGGCGAGGTTTTATAAAGGAGCGTGGAATATTGTTGGACCAGAGGTTACGCGTGCTATTCACAACTTTTTCTACACGGGAAAATTGGCAAAGGAATTGAACCATACTCTTCTCTGTTTAATTCCTAAGGTCCCTAATGCATCGCGTGTGTCGGACTTCCGACCTATATCTTGTTGCACGGTTTTGTACAAAGCTATTAGCAAGATTATTGTGGAGAGGATGAAAGGGTTGTTGGATGGATTGGTGAGCCCATTCCAGTCGGCTTTTATTCCGGGCCGTAATATTGCGGACAACATTCTAATGGCGCACGAGCTGGTTAGAGGTTATCAACGTAGCGAGGGCCCGGCCCGGTGTGCCTTCAAGATTGACATCCGAAAGGCGTATGACACGGTGGATTGGCAATACTTGTTTGGTATGCTGGAGGGTATGGGGTTTCATTTGGCTATTGTTAAATGGATCAAAGAGATGGTCTCGTCAGCTTCCTTCTCGCTAGCAGTGAATGGAGAGACAAAGGGATTTTTTAAAGGTGGTCGGGGCCTTCGTCAAGGAGATCCCCTTTCGCCTTATCTCTTTACCATTGCTATGGAAGGATTCTCTCTCATCTTTAAACGTTGCATTGAAGAGGCGGCTTCCTTTGGTTATCATAAGGATTGTAGTGAGTTTCAACTCACCCATCTTTGCTTTGCAGATGATTTATTTGTTTTTACACAGGGTGATGTGGATTCGGTGTTGGTGCTTAAGAAGGCTCTCCAATTGTTTCAAACTAAATCTGGCCTTTCGCCTAGTCTTGAAAAAAGCGAAGTCTTCTTTGGAAACGTCTCGGATCCCATTAGAAATGCTATACGGGAGTGCTTACCATTCCGGAATGGTATCTTCCCAATCCGATACCTTGGAGTTCCGTTGTCCCCAATCAAGCTTAAAGCTAGGGATTATGATGCCCTCGTGACTAAGGTGATGGCGCGGGTGAACAATTGGAAAACAAAACACTTGTCTTTTGGAGGAAGATTACAACTCATAAAATCTGTGTTGGGTTCGCTACAAACTTATTGGATGTCGATCTTCACTATCCCCACGAGGGTGATCCATAAAATTGAATCGGTTTTCCGGGATTTTTTATGGGCCCAAGGGGAGAATTCGAGAGGGAGATGCAAAGTGGCTTGGGATCAAGTTTGTAAACCGTTGGAAGGGGGTGGTCTTGGTCTTAAGCGGCTAGCCTTATGGAACCGTGCCCTCTTGTCTAGACATGTGTGGAACCTTGTGACTCGAAAGAATACAATCTGGGTTAATTGGGTGTATCATTATTGCATTGGGGACGCCCAATTTTGGATCGTTCGGAAGTCTACCCGGTGGTCGTCGGTTCTTTGCAAAATTCTAGACCTTCGACCTCACATTAGAAGATTCTTTATTTTCCGGGTTGGTAATGGTGAAGAGATTAATGCATGGGAAGATCGTTGGGGGACGAATAACCCGTTATCTACGTCCATAACGTATCGGTTCATACATGGGGAGGGATTTTCTATGCGCACTTCGTTAAAAGATTTGGTTGATCGGCTGGGGAGTGTTTGGCCGAATGCTTGGATTCAAAGATACCCGCATCTTGGTGTGATGGAGTGGCCGATCATTGATAGTGACCGACGTGACCAAATTTGTTGGTCAGATGTTAATGGTAACTTAGTGGACTTTTCGGTTAAAGTCGCATCCACTTCTATTGGAGGCATACATACCGTATGCTCTTGGCATAAATGGGTTTGGTTTCCCGGTAACATTGCGAGACATGCCTTCTGTCTTTGGATTGCTTGTCACCGTAGACTCCCTACTCAAGATCGTATGAGCATTTGGGTTTCGGAAGATGAAGGATTAGTTTGCCCGTTGTGCGAAGTTGACCAGGACTCTCACCGGCATCTTTTCTTTCAATGTGTGTTTGCGCATGATGTATGGCAACGCATAAAATTTTTTGCCAATCTAGAGGAATGGCCGGATGGATGGGACGATATAGTGGAATTGCTCTCGGATGATTCGTACGCGAGGAAACCGCTTGCCTCAAAACTTTTTGTTGCTGCTAGTGTGTACTACATTTGGAGGGAGCGGAACAATAGACTTTTCAGAAATGCGGCAATCTCAGTGGACCAAATTGTTCAAGATATAAGGAACATTGTCACTATGCGGCTTGCTTGGAATACTCGGCGGACTAGGAATCAGATTCATGGCCCGTCGTGATCTTTCTTTGGATTGGTTGTTTTGCGCCTCTGGTTGGGTGGTGGTGTTTTTTTGGCTTCTGTTTAGAGTTGGTAGTTGCTTGTTTTGGCTTTTTTTATGGCTTGGTGCTTTTTGTCCCTTGCTTGGGTCTTTTGTTGGATGCTTGATATAACTTTTGTTGTTTCTTTGTTTTAATATATTTGCCGGGTTTTCCTTCAAAAAAAAAACAAGTCATTACGGACCACAAAGACCCGTAATACCTCAAATACACAAAATAAGATCTAATTAGACTCATTATGACAAATTTACTCCAATTTTGACAAATTGGACTTGTAAAGGAGACACAAACCCCTTATACCGACTAAGACCAAAATTAGCCAATAACGAGCATTAAGGACCAAAAAGACCCGTATATCTCAATTCAACCAAATAAGCTCTAGTCAGACTCATTATGACTCATTTACACCCATTTTGACCAATTAGACTTGTTAAGGAGACACAAACCCCTTAAAACCATAAAAGACAAAAATTACCCAATTACGAGTCATTATAGACCACAAAGACGTGTTATACCTCAATTACACCAAATAAGCTTAAATCAGACTCATTATGACTCATTTATTCTAATTATGACCAATTAGACTATTTAAGGAGACACAAACCCCTTATACGCACGAAGACCAAAATTATTAAATAACGAGCCATTACGGACCCGTTACATCTCAATTACACCTAAAATGGTCTAATCAAGCTCACTATGACCCATTAACTCCCATTATAACCAATTGGATTCGTATTAGGAGACACAAACCCCTCATACCCACAAAGTCCAAAATTGGCCAATAACGAGCCATTACTGACCACAAAGACCCGTTATACCTCAATTACACCAAATAAGGTCTAATTAGACTCATTATGACAAATTTACTCCCATTGTGACCAATTAGATTCGTTAACGAGGCACAAACCCCTTATACCCACTAAGACCAAAATTAGCCAATAACGAGCCATTACGGACCACAAAGACCCGTTGTACCTCAATTACACCAAATAAGCTCTAACCACACTCATTATGACCCATTTACTCGCATTATGACCAAGTAGATTCGTTAAGGTGACACAAACCACTTATAACCACTATGATATGATCTATCAAGGCTTGTATTCAAATAATGGGGCTAATGAAAACTTAAGCGACCTTAAATGATGAAGAGAAGAAATTCGCGAATCAAGGAGCATAAAAAGAAGCATTTGTTTTGAAGATAGCAAGCTTTTGAGCATGTTCAAAGAACAAAGCCATGAAGCATTATTTGGGTAGTCCAAATTTTGAACCTTGTCTTTTGTTATAAGTTGTGTTTGAGCCCAATAATCATGTTTAGAAAGCCCAATCCATTTTTAGGCCCATGTTAAATTTTAGGTGATTAAAAAGTCTATGAATAATGTTTTATAGTATGTCTAGATTCATGAATTAAAAGTATGCCTTTAATTCTTGATTGAAATTAATTCCTAGAATTTAAGAAGAGTTTTTGGGGTGTCTTTTGAACCCTATAAATTGGAGCCTTTGTAATCATTTGAAATGATCATCCATGTAATATAAACACTTTGATTTGTGAGTTTTAAACTCTTTTAGTTCTTTGTGAACTTTAGAACTTATCAAGTTATTATGTAGCTTGTGGCGTTCAACACTTATCAATCAACTTGGTGGGTTGATTGTGGCGTGCTCTTATACCAAGGTTCTTGCCTCCTTATAGGCAATGGGTCACGGTTTACACCACGACTATCCTAGCAACCAATAGAACGATCGGGCAACACGAGTACAAACCCACACTTGCTGGGCGAGATCACATCATTTGGTATCAGAGCCAACTCTATTGGGATGCATATCTTTTATTTTATTTTTCCACTTCCTATTCTCGATTTCTTGGGATTTAAGAATCACATTTTGGTAATGGGTTTTGTCACAAGTTGGAAAGGTTCTTACTAGTGACTATTGAATTCTAAAACAAATCATCCTCTCAGATAGTTCTCTTTTCTTTGGTTTCTTAAGATCAAAATTCAAGTTAGTGGGTCTTATCACAAGTTGACGAGTTTCCTATTGTTTGGGTTTCTGAGTTCATTGAGAAATTCAAAAACTTCTTATTTTAGTTACTTTCATTTTCATACTTTGTTTTGAAGAAAAAAAAAGCTGAAACAAAAAAGAAAAGCCGAAACAAAAAAAAGGGAAAAAAAATATTCGGCGAAAAAAAAGATGAAGAATATATGGAAGAAAGAAAATTAATACAAAAAAAGTTTTTATTGTTTTTTTATGAAGATTCAGGACGAATCTTTTTGAAGAGAGGGTGAATGATATGATCTATCAAGGATTGTATTCAAATAATGGGGCTAATGAAAACTTAAGCGACTTTAAATGATGAAGAGAAGAAATTCGCGAATCAAGGAGCATAAAAAGAAGCATTTGTTTTGAAGATAGCAAGCTTTTGAGCATGTTCAAAGAACAAAGCCATGAAGCATTATTTGGGTAGTCCAAATTTTGAACCTTGTCTTTTGTTATAAGTTGTGTTTGAGCCCAATAATCATGTTTAGAAAGCCCAATCCATTTTTAGGCCCATGTTAAATTTTAGGTGATTAAAAAGTCTATGAATAATGTTTTAGAGTATGTCTAGATTCATGAATTAAATGTATGCCTTTAATTCTTGATTGAAATTAATTGCTAGAATTTAAGAAGAGTCTTTTGGGGTGTCTTTTGAACCCTATAAATAGGTGCCTTTGTAATCATTTGAAATGATCATCCATGTAATATATAAACACTTTGATTTGTGAGTTTTAAACTCTTTTAGTTCTTTGTGAACTTTAGAACTTATCAAGTTATTATGTAGCTTGTGGCGTTCAACACTTATCAATCAACTTGGTGGGTTGATTGTGGCGTGCTCTTATACCAAGGTTCTTGCCTCCTTATAGGCAATGGGTCACGGTTTACACCACGACTATCCTAGCAACCAATAGAACGATCGGGCAACACGTGTTCAAACCCACACTTGCTGGGCGAGTTCACATTATTTGGTATCAGAGCCAACTCTATTGGGATGCATATCTTTTATTTTATTTTTCCACTTCCTATTCTCGATTTCTTGGGATTTAAGAATCACATTTTGGTAATGGGTTTTGTCACAAGTTGGCAAGGTTCTTACTAGTGACTATTGAATTCTAAAACAAATCATCCTCTCAGATAGTTCTCTTTTCTTTGGTTTCTTAAGATCAAAATTCAAGTGTGGGTCTTATCACAAGTTGACGAGGTTCCTATTGTTTGGGTTTCTGAGTTCTTTGAGAAATTCAAAAACTTCTTATTTTAGTTACTTTCATTTTCTTACTTTGCTTTGAAGAAAAAAAAAGGCTGAAACAAAAAAGAAAAGTCGAAACAAAAAAAAGGGAAAAAAATATTCGGCGAAAAAAAGATGAAGAATATACGGGAGAAAGAAAATTAATACAAAAAATTTTTTATTGTTTTTTTATGAAGATTCGGGACGAATCTTTTTGAAGAGAGGGTGAATGATATGATCTATCAAGGATTGTATTCAAATAATGGGGCTAATGAAAACTTAAGCGACCTTAAATGATGAAGAAAAGAAATTCGCGAATCAAGGAGCATAAAAAGAAGCATTTGTTTTGAAGATTGCAAGCTTTTGAGCATGTTCAAAGAACAAAGCCATGAAGCATTATTTGGGTAGTCCAAATTTTGAACCTTGTCTTTTGTTATAAGTTGTGTTTGAGCCCAATAATCATGTTTAGAAAGCCCATTCCATTTTTAGGCCTATGTTAAAGTTTAGGTGATTAAAAAGTCTATGATGAAGAGAAGAAATTCGCGAATCAAGGAGCATAAAAAAAAGAATTTGTTTTGAAGATTGCAAGCTTTTGAGCCTGTTCAAAGAACAAAGCCATGAAGCATTATTTGGGTAGTCCAAATTTTGAACCTTGTCTTTTGTTATAAGTTGTGTTTGAGCCCAATAATCATGTTTAGAAAGCCCAATCCATTTTTAGGCCTATGTTAAAGTTTAGGTGATTAAAAAGTCTATGAATAATGTTTTAGAGTATGTCTAGATTTATGAATTAAAGGTATGCCTTTAATTCTTGATTGAAATTAATTGCTAGAATTTAAGAAGAGTCTTTTGGGGTGTCTTTTGAACCCTATAAATAGGAGCCTTTGTAATCATTTGAAATGATCATCCATGTAATATATAAACACTTTGATTTGTGAGTTTTAAACTCTTTTAGTTCTTTGTGAACTTTAGAACTTATCAAGTTATTATGTAGCTTGTGGCGTTCAACACTTATCAATCAACTTGGTGGGTTGATTGTGGCGTGCTCTTATACCAAGGTTCTTGCCTCCTTATAGGCAATGGGTCACGGTTTACACCACGACTATCCTAGCAACCAATAGAACGATCGGGCAACACGTGTTCAAACCCACACTTGCTGGGCGAGTTCACGTTATTTGGTATCAGAGCCAACTCTATTGGGATGCATATCTTTTATTTTATTTTTCCACTTCCTATTCTCGATTTCTTGGGATTTAAGAATCACATTTTGGTAATGGGTTTTGTCACAAGTTGGCAAGGTTCTTACTAGTGACTATTGAATTCTAAAACAAATCATCCTCTCAGATAGTTCTCTTTTCTTTGGTTTCTTAAGATCAAAATTCAAGTTAGTGGGTCTTATCACAAGTTGACGAGGTTCCTATTATTTGGGTTTCTGAGTTCTTTGAAAAATTCAAAAACTTCTTATTTTAGTTACTTTCATTTTCTTACTTTGCTTTGAAGAAAAAAAAAGCTGAAACAAAAAAAAAAGCTGAAACAAAAAAGAAAAGCCGAAACAAAAAAACAAGGGAAAAAAATATTCGGCGAAAAAAAGATAAAGAATATATGGAAGAAATAAAATTAATACAAAAAAAGTTTTTGTTGTTTTTTTTATGAAGATTCGGGACGAATCTTTTTGAAGAGAGGGAGAATGATATGATCTATCAAGGATTGTATTCAAATAATGGGGCTAATGAAAACTTAAGCGACCTTAAATGATGAAAAGAAGAAATTCGCGAATCATGGAGCATAAAAAGAGAAGCATTTGTTTTGATGATTGCATGCTTTTGAGCATGTTCAAAGAACAAAGCAATGAAGCATTATTTGGGTAGTCCATTTTTAGGCCTATGTTAAATTTTTGGTGATTAAAAAGTCTATGAATAATGTTTTAGAGTATGTATAGATTTATGAATTAAAAGTATGCCTTTAATTCTTGATTGAAATTAATTCCTAGAATTTAAGAAGAGTTTTTGGGGTGTCTTTTGAACCCTATAAATAGGAGCCTTTGTTATCATTTGAAATGATCATCCATGTAATATAAACACTTTGATTTGTGAGTTTTAAACTCTTTTAGTTCTTTGTGAACTTTAGAACTTATCAAGTTATTATGTAGCTTGTGGCGTTCAACACTTATCAATCAACTTGGTGGGTTGATTGTGGCGTGCTCTTATACCAAGGTTCTTGCCTCCTTATGGGCAATGGGTCACGGTATACACCACGACTATCCTAGCAACCAATAGAACGATCGGGCAACACGTGTTCAAACCCACACTTGCTGGGCGAGATCACATCATTAGGGTTTAGGGTTTAGGGCGAGAACATTATGACCCGTTACAACTCAATTACACCAAATAAGGTCTAATCAAACTCATTATGACCCATTTACTCCCATTATGACCAATTTGGATTTGTTAAGGAGACACAAACCCCTTATACCCTCTAAAACCAAAATTACCCAAAAACGAGCCATTACGGACAACAAAGACTCGTTAAACCTCAATTATACATAATAAAGTCTAATCAAACTCATTATGACCAATTAGATTCGTTTTAGGAGACACAAACCCCTCATACCCACTAAGGCAAAATTTGGCCAATAACAAGTCATTACGGTCAGGCCTATATCCTGTTGTTCGGTCCTATATAAAGTCATCAGCAAGGTGATTGTGGATCGCATGAAGGGTAGTTTGGATTCTTTGGTGAGTCCCTCTCAGTCTGCTTTCATCCATGGCCGGCAAATTACTGATAATATTTTGATGGCTCATGAGTTGGTTCGTGGGTACCAAAGAGGTGATGGGCCGCCTTGTTTTGCTTTCAAGATTGACATTCAGAAGGCGTATGACACTGTTGATTGGCATTATCTCTTTAATATGTTGGAGGGCATGGGATTTCATTGGGCTCTTGTTCGATGGATTAAAGAAATGGTTTCATCTCCTTCCTATTCGATGGCCGTCAATGGAGAGACTTGGGGCTTTTTCAAAGGTGGTAGAGGTCTTCGTCAGGGAGATCCCTTGTCTCCTTACCATTTTACCATCGTGATGGAGGGTTTCTCAATTATTTTCAAACGGTGCATAGAGGAGGCGGCTAATTTTACCAATCATAAGGATTGCCAAGCTCTTGATTTAACCCATCTTTGTTTTGCAGATGATCTCTTCGTTTTTACTAGAGGGGATATGGAGTCGGTGTTGGTGCTAAAGAAGGCCCTTGCTCTCTTTAAGGTCAAATCGGGGTTAGCCCCAAACCTTGAAAAGAGTGAAGTCTTCTATGGCAATGTTCCGTTGGAAGCTCGAAACGCTATTCGGGAGTGTTTATCTTTTCGGAATGGGGTTTTTCCCATTCGGTATTTAGGGGTGCCGCTCTCTCCATTTCGGTTGAAAACCCGTGATTATGATGTGCTCTTGACGAAGTTGGTTTCGCGTATTACTAATTGGAAGGCCAAGTTTTTGTCATTTGGAGGTCGTCTTCAACTTCTTAAATCAGTCCTCGGATTCTTACAGATTCATTGGATGTCTATATTCTGGTTCCCAACCACGGTGATAAAAAAGATTGAATCTCTTTGTCGTGATTTTCTATTGGCTCAAGGTGAAAATTCAAGAGGAAAATGCAAAGTGGCTTGGGAACGAGTTTGTAAGCCTTTCGATGGAGGAGGTTTGGGAATAAAACCTTTAGCTACGTGGAATAAAGCTTTGTTGTCGCGTCACCTTTGGAACATTCTAACCCGAAATCATTCTCTTTGGGTTCGTTGGATTGTACTCCATTGCTTGGGAGAAACGCACTTCTGTTTTGTTCACAAAAGCTCTCGTTGGTCGTGGGTCCTAAGGAAATTATGGGATCTTCGCTCGGTGTTGAGACCATTTATTGTGATGCGTGTTGGCAATGGTTCGGCAATAAACGCTTGGGAGGATCGTTGGGCTCCTGGTAGGCCACTTTCCTCTTTTATTTCTTATCGTTTTGTTCATTCGGAAGGGTTCACGCCGCAATCATCGTTAAGAGAGTTAAGCTCTCGGTTTGAGGGGGTTTGGCCGAACAGTTGGGTGGATCGGTGGGAGGATGGGAATAGGCATATGGATGAATTTTCGGTGAGGGCAACTTCGGAAGCTTTGAGTGGGTCTTCCCATAATGTTCCGTGGACAAAAGGTGTTTGGTTTAAAGGGCACATTGCTAAACACGCTTTCTGCATGTGGACTGCATGCCTTCGGCGGTTACCTACTTAGGATCGTATGCTCTCATGGGACTCGGATAGTTTAAACCTTATTTGCCCTTTATGTGAGGTTTGTATGGATTCCCATAACCACTTGTTTTTTGAATGACAATTTTCCAATGAAATTTGGACGCGGATAAAGTTTTTTGCGGATATTGAAGATTGGCCGGATCGTTGGGACGATGTTTTGATGGCTCTTTCGGATGGTAATCGGCTCCCCAATCGGCTTGGGCCGAAACTCCACATTGCGGCTGTGGTTTTCTTTATATGGCGAGAACGGAACAATCGTTTGTTCCGTAATGAAAAGCGTGATATGGAGGTGGTCATCAAAGAGATACGGGACATGGTTCAATGTCGACTTGCTTGGACTACTAGAAGATATCGTCGTATATCTTATGAAGCGACCTAATCTTAGCTTTGGCCTTGCGGCTTTGGTGTTTGGAGCTCCGGTGGTTTTTAGCATCTTTTTTTCGATGTTATTTGCGTCTATTATGTTGTGTTTATTTTGGTTGTTAGTTGCTTGGTATGGGGTTGTTTCCAAGTTTTTGTGTTTCTTCGTTTGGTTGTAGGCGGTGTGCCGTACTCTTATTTTTCGTTTTATAATATTGCCGGAGTTTTCCCTAAAAAAAACAAGTCATTACGGACCACAAAAAGACCCGTTATATCTCAATTCCACCAAATAAGCTCTAGTCAGACTCATTATGACTCATTTACACCCATTATGACCAATTAGACTTGTTAAGGAGACACAAACCCCTTATGCCTATAAAAGACAAAAATTACCAAATAACGAGTCATTACATACCACAAAGACGTGTTATACCTCAATTACACCAAATAAGCTTAAATCAGACTCATTATGACTCATTTATTCTAATTATGACCAATTAGACTATTTAAGGAGACACAAACCCCTTATATGCACGAAGACCAAAATTATCAAATAACGAGCCATTACGGACCCGTTACACCTCAATTACACCTGAAAAGGTCTAATCAAACTCACTATGACCCATTAACTCATTATAACCAATTAGATTCGTATTAGGAGCCACAAACCCCTCATACCCACAAAGGCCAAAATTGGCCAATTATGAGCCATTACGGAACGAACGAAACAAGCCAATACGGAAGGAGGAAAAAAAATTCTTGCCGTTAAGCTCTCGGATTGAGGCGGTTTGGCCGAACAGTTGTGTGGATCGGTTTCCACAACTTGCTACTATTCAGTTTCCGAGTCTAAATGAGCATGAAAGGGACGGGATTCGTTGGGAGGATGGGAATAGGCATATGGACGAATTTTCGGTGAGGGCAATTTCGGACGCTTTGAGTGGGTCTTCCCAGAATGTTCCGTGGACAAAAGGTGTTTGGTTTAAAGGGCACATTGCTAAACACGCTTTCTGCATGTGGACTGCATGCCTTCGGCGGTTACCTACTCAGGATCGTATGCTCTCATGGAACTCGGATAGTTTAAACCTTATTTGCCCTTTATGTGAGGTTTGTATGGATTCCCATAACCACTTGTTTTTTGAATGCCAATTTTCCAATTAAATTTGGACGCGGATAAAGTTTTTTGCGGATATTGAAGATTGGTCGGATCGTTGGGACAATGTTTTGATGGCTCTTTCGGATGGTAATCGGCTCCCCAATCGGCTTGGGCCGAAACTCCACATTGCGGCTGCGGTTTTCTTTATATGGCGAGAACGGAACAATCGTTTGTTCCGTAATGAAAAGCGTGATATGGAGGTGATCATCAAAGAGATACGGGACATGGTTCAATGTCGGCTTGCTTGGACTACTAGAAGATCTCGTCTTATATCTTATGAAGCGAACTAATCTTAGCTTTGGCCTTGCGGCTTTGGTGTTTGGACCTCCGGTGGTTTTTAGCATCTATTTTTCGATGTTATTTGCGTCTATTATGTTGTGTTTATTTTGGTTGTTAGTTGCTTGGTATGGGGTTGTTTCCAAGTTTTTGTGTTTCTTCGTTTGGTTGTAGGCGGTGTGCCGTACTCTTTTGTTTTTGTTTTATAATATTTCCGGAGTTTTCCCTAAAAAAAAAACGAGCCATTACGGACCACAAAGACCCGTTATACCTCAATTACACTAAATAAGGTCTAATTAGACTCATTATGACAAATTTACTTCCATTGTGACCAATTAGATTCGTTAAGGAGGCACAAACCCCTTATATCCACTAAAACCAAAATTAGCCAATAACGAGCCTCAACTGAGGCATGCAGTATACGTGGTCTCAAAAACCGGTGGATGATAGCGGTATTAGACGGAAGCTGGATCGTGTAATGGCTAATGTCCACTTTCTTGATCGATTTGAGGACTCTACGGTCCGGTTCATGGCGAGGGGAATTTATGATCATTCCCCCTCCGTTCTGTCTTTTTTCGGCCGGAAAGAGAAAGGTGGTCGCCGGGTTCAAATTTGATAATTTTCTTGTTGATCACCCTTCTTTTTTGCAATTTGTTCAACAGGGATGGATGATGTCGGTCCAGGGCTCTTTCATGTATCAAGTTTTGACTAAGCTTAAAGGTTTGAAAGGGGTGTTTGCGGAAGTTGAGGGCTACGTATGGTAGTCTCTCGGCTCGGTCTAGCTTTGTAAAGATGAACTTGAAAAGGCCCAATTGGCGAGCGATAGGGATCCGCACAACAGGTTGTTGCAAGAGGACTTGTCGGTTTGGAGATTAGCTTACCAACAGGCGTGTAATGATGAAGAAAGCTCGGGCTGCCAACGTGCAAAGATTAGGTGGCTTTATGAGGGGGATGCTAATACTAAATTCTTCCATAGTGTTATGAAAGAGAAAAGGCATTCACAACGGGTTCAGGAAGTATGTGATTCGAATGGTGTTTATCACTACGGTGATGATGCTGTAGATACTCTTCTCTCCCACTTTCAGTCGTTTCTGGGAAATCGAGATCGAAGTGTGAATCCTTTGACGCAAGACTTGGCTTTCCGTAAGACCCTTTCCCTTGCTGAATCGCTCTCAATGGTGATCCCAATCACGGATATGGAGATCAAGTTGGCCATTTTTAGCATTGGAAATGATAAGGCCCCGGGCTCGGATGGGTACTCGACGAGGTTTTGTAAAAGGAGCGTGGAATATTGTTGGACCAGAGGTTACGCGTGCTATTCACAACTTTTTCTACACGGGAAAATTGGCAAAGGAATTGAACCATACTCTTCTCTGTTTAATTCCTAAGGTCCCTAATGCATCGCGTGTGTCGGACTTCCGACCTATATCTTGTTGCACGGTTTTGTATAAAGTTATTAGCAAGATTATTGTGGAGAGGATGAAAGGGTTGTTGGATGGATTGGTGAGCCCATTCCAGTCGGCTTTTATTCCAGGCCGTAATATTGCGGACAACATTCTAATGGCGCACGAGCTGGTTAGAGGATATCAACATAGCGAGGGCCCGCCCCAGTGTGCCTTTAAGATTGACATCCGGAAGGCGTATGACACGGTGGATTGGCAATACTTGTTTGGTATGCTTGGAGGGTATGGGGTTTCATTTGGCTATTGTTAAATGGATGAAAGAGATGGTCTCGTCAGCTTCCTTCTCGCTAGTAGTGAATGGAGAGATAAATGGATTTTTTAAAGGTGGTCGGGGCCTTCGTCAAGGAGATCCCCTTTCGCCTTATCTCTTTACCATTGTTACGGAAGGATTCTCTCTCATTTTTAAACGTTGCATTGAAGAGGCGGCTTCCTTTGGTTATCATAAGGATTGTAGTGAGTTTCAAACTCACCCATCTTTGCTTTGCAGATGATTTATTTGTTTTTACACAGGGTGATGTGGATTCGTTGTTGGTGCTTAAGAAGGCTCTCCAATTGTTTCAAACTAAATCTGGCCTTTCGCCTAGTCTTGAAAAAAGTGAAGTCTTCTTTGGAAACGTCTCAGATCCCATTAGAAATGCTATCCGAGAGTGCTTACCATTCCGGAATGGTATCTTCCCAATCCGATACCTTGGAGTTCCGCTGTCCCCAATCAAGCTTAAAGCTAGGGATTATGATGCCCTCATGACTAAGGTGATGGCGCGGGTGAACAATTGGAAAACAAAACACTTGTCTTTTGGAGGAAGATTACAACTCATAAAATCTGTGTTGGGTTTCGCTACAAACTTATTGGATGTCGATCTTCACTATCCCCACGAGGGTGATCTATAAAATTGAATCGGTTTTCCGGGATTTTTTATGGGCCCAAGGGGAGAATTCGAGAGGGAGATGCAAAGTGGCTTGGGATCAAGTTTGTAAACCGTTGGAAGGGGGTGGTCTTGGTCTTAAGCGGCTAGCCTTATGGAACCGTGCCCTCTTGTCTAGACATGTGTGGAACCTTGTGACTCGGAAGAATACAATCTGGGTTAATTGGGTGTATCGTTATTGCATCGGGGACGCCCATTTTTGGATCGTTCGGAAGTCTACCCGGTGGTCGTCGGTTCTTTGCAAAATTCTAGTCCTCCTCACATTAGAAGATTCTTTATTTTCCGGGTTGGGAATGGCGAAGAGATTAATGCTTGGGAAGATCGTTGGGGGACTAATAACCCGTTATCTACGTCCATAACGTATCGGTTCATACATGGGGAGGGATTTTCTATGCGCACTTCGTTAAAAGATTTGGTTGATCAGCTTGGGAGTGTTTGGCCGAATGCTTGGATTCAAAGGTACCCGCATCTTGGTTTGATGGAGTGGCCGATCATTGATAGTGACCGACGTGACCAAATTTGTTGGGCGGATGTTAATGGTAACTTGGTGGACTTTTCGGTTAAAGTCGCATCCACTTCTATTGGAGGCATACATACCGTATGCTCTTGGCATAAATGGGTATGGTTTCCCGGTAACATTGCGAGACATGCCTTCTGTCTTTGGGTTGCTTGTCACCGTAGACTCCCTACTCAAGATCGTATGAGCATTTGGGTTTCGGAAGATGAAGGTTTAATTTGCCCGTTCTGCGAAGTTGAGCAGGACTCTCACCGGCATCTTTTCTTTGAATGTGTGTTTGCGCATGATGTATGGCAACGCATAAATTTTTTTGCCAATCTAGAGGAATGGCCGGATGGATGGGACGGTATAGTGGAAATGCTCTCGGATGAGTCGTACACGAGGAAACCGCTTGCCTCTAAACTTTTTGTTGCTGCTAGTGTGTACTACATTTGGAGGGAGCGGAACAATAGAATTTTCAGAAATGCGGCAATCTCAGTTGACCAAATTGTTCAAGATATAAGGAACATTGTCACTATGCGGCTTGCTTGGAATACTCGGCGGACTAGGAATCAAATTCATGGCCCGACGTGATCTTTCTTTGGATTGGTTGTTTTGAGCCTCTGGTTGGGTTGTGGTGTTTTTTTTTTGGCTTATGTTTAGAGTTGGTAGTTGCTTATTTTGGCTCTTTTTTTGGATTGGTGCTTTTTGTCCCTTGCTTGGGTCTTTTGTTGGATGCTTGATATAACTTTTTTTGTTTCTTTGTTTTAATATACTTGCCGGGTTTTCCTTCAAAAAAAAAAACGAGCCATTACGAACCACAAAGACCCGTTGTACCTCAATTACACCAAATAAGGTCACACTCATTATGACCCATTTACTCACATTATGACCAATTAGATTCGTTAAGGAGAAACAACCTCTTATACCTACCCACTAAGACCAAAATTACCCAATAACGAGCCATTACGGACCACAAAGACCCGTATACCTCAATTACAGCAAATAAGGTCTAATCACAATCATTATGACCTATTTGCTCCCATTATTACCAATTAGACTAGTTAAGGAGACACAAACCACTTATACCCACTAAGACCAAAATTACCCAACAACGAGAACATTATGACCCGTTACAACTCAATTACACCAAATAAGGTCTAATCAAACTCATTATGACCCATTTACTCCCATTATGACCAATTTGGATTTGTTAAGGAGACACAAACCCCTTATACCCTCTAAAACCAAAATTACCCAAAAACGAGCCATTACGGACAACAAAGACTCGTTAAACCTCAATTATACATAATAAAGTCTAATCAAACTCATTATGACCAATTAGATTCGTTTTAGGAGACACAAACCCCTCGTACCCACTAAGGCAAAATTTGGCCAATAACAAGTCATTACGGGAGGTACTATTCATCGTACGAGGTACTATTCATCGGCAGCGGTACTATTCTTCGGCGGCGGTACTATTCTTCTGCGGCGGTACTGTTCATCGCCGTTTTTTTTGGTGTTTTTTGGTGTTTCTTGCCGATACTTGTTTATCGGTGGTGGTACTGTTCATCGGCGGCTGTCACTATTCATTGTACGAGGTACTGTTCATCATACGAGGTATTGTTCATTGTACGAGGTACTATTCATCGGCGGCGGTACTGTTCATTGTACGAGGTACTGTTCATCGGTGGCTGTTACTGTTCATTGTACGAGGTACCGTTCATCAGCCGTTTTTTTGTGTTTTTTCGTTCGAGATTTCTGCATTCTGTTCTGTGCATCGTGATTGTCCTCTTTTCGATCTCTGACCTCTGGTGTATCTTTGTGGCATCGTGTTTCCTAGGTCCAAACACGACATTGGATTCAGTCTAGGGTTTCTGGTCGCGTGCGCCCCTAGGCTTCGATCCCCACTTCGATCGACGGATGTGGATGATCGTTAGTCATCATGGATGCTATGTTGCTCGAAGCAAGCATGACGGAAGGCAAGGGTACGGGAAACGGGAATCCTCATTTTCCGCTCAACGTGCATGAGCCGACGGCCTCAAGTGTTGAACTCGAGGATGATAGGCGACAACTCTTCGCAAGATCAAGGTTGTAAATCGGTCTTTTCCCGTTTGACTTACGTGAATGCGGTTGGCAAGTCGGAATCGGGAGGGTTGGATTTCTTTCCATTGCCGGATCGGAAGTCCAATGTTGTCGCTATTCCTATTGAACTGGCAAAGGAGGTGAGTGTCTCTTACAAATCTACTCTTTTTGGGTATTTCCTAGGCCCTAGGCCACAGTTCTCAGTGGTTAATCGGGTTGCTCGCTCGCAATGGGGTAAGTTTGGATATGTTATGCTCAATGGCAATGGTATCTTCTTTTTTCGTTTCAATGACTTGGGTAGGTGCAATCAAGTGATTAATAACGGACCTTTAATGATCTATGGGGTACCATTGTTTGTTTCGCCGGGGATTCTACTAAGGCTCTCAATAAACCGGTTCATACGGAATGCCCGCTATGGGTAAAACTACACAACATTCCGTTGGTCGCGTTTAACAAGGAAGGCGTTGGGCGTATTGCTAGTGTATTGGGGGTCCCAAAAACCATGGATTCGTGCACGGCATCCATGTGTGACAAGAAATGGGGAAGACCTGGGTTTGCCAAAGTGTTTGTTGACATTTGGACGGTTGGAGAGCTAAAAAGGGAGATCGAAGTTGTTATCGAGTGTGAATGGAGGTAAGGACGAGAAAACGAAGGTTATGGTGGAATATATGTGGGAACCCCGACAATGTCCAATATGTTGTGTATTTGGCCATTCTTTGAGCTCGTGTGCAAAAGCTCCTCTTCCAAAGAATGCGAAATCCGTAGAAGGAGTTGTGGCTGTTGAAGGGTTCACTTTGGTGACGGGTAGGAAGCGTGATGCCAAACTTAATGTGGAGTACAAAGAGAAGCCTAGAAAAGAGGCGGTGGTGAGCACTGAGAGGAAGGATCCATCAAAAAAGTCCATGCAAGACATTGCATGCACTTGGCACAAGTGCATGCAAGGTTGATGTTGTATGCACAAGTGCATGCAAGGATCAAAACACTAACACTAGTACGTGCATTTGTGAGGGATTGTGTATTGGAGGTTGCAAGACTAGTTCGACGCCTATGGTGGTTGAAAATAATTTACGGGAGTCTAAATCGGGTACGGAGGCTAATGTCATGGTGGATGATGAGCCGATTAATGAGGTGGCGACGGGGACAACTAGCGAGGTCCGTGTGGACGGGACCAAGGGGAGCAATGAGGTTTGCGATGGACCGCCGAAAGACCTAGGGGAGTTTTTGAATGATGTCACTTCTCGTGTGGAAGGAGGGCCATCGGGTAATTACGGGAATGGTTCGGATGGGGTACGGCAACGGACAGGCACTCCCTATAAACCCAAAACTGCAGTTATTACGCCGGTGGTGGGGGTTTCATCCGTTAAGCAGCCGCTTAAGGGCATCTTGAAAACGTCCAATCGCTATACGACCTTGAATATTGATGGGGAAATGGGTGACGTGAATGGAGGGGGCGGAGGAGTGGACACTAGTTCAAGTTCCCCACGAAGCTTCTCTCTTGGAATATTCGGGGGCTGAATGCTCCAAGTAAGCAACGGGAGGTTCGTGATATTTTACATTCGGGTAACTTCAACTTTGGTGCGGTTTTAGAAACCCATGTAAAAAAAGAGGCTTTGGAAGATGTTTGTAAGCGTACGTTTGGTCGGTGGGAATGGAGATCAAACCTTTCCTTGTCGGACTTTGGTACTCGTATTTTGGTTTCTTGGGATCTAAGTTGTATGGATATCATGGTAATTGAAATGCATGCGCAATTTATGCATTGTGAGATTCGGTTGCATGGTGATACGAATCCCATTTATTGTACGGTGGTATATGGAGCGACGAACTACATTGATCGCAAGCAGTTATGGTCGGGTCTTCGGAAGTTTAAGGTGCTTATGGGAAACCATGCATGGGTCTTAATGGGGGACTTTAATGCAATGCTGTTTCCTCATGATGGTTTGGGTGGATCTTCTCGCCGGGATAGGGAGATGCTTGATTTCATAGCGTGTGTGGATGATATCGAGGTCTTTGATGTTCGATACACGGGGGTCCAATACTCTTGGTCTCAAAAGCCCATGGATGATTCGGGTATCCGGCGAAAATTGGATCGGGTGATGGCTAATGTTGCTTTCACTGATCGGTTCCTTGATATGGTTGTGGAGTTCTTACCTAGCGGGGTTTCGGACCACTCTCCGGCGGTGATATCTTTTACGGGAGGTACTCGTTTGCATTCCCGCAAGTTTCATTTTGATAATTTCTTGGTGGACCACCCTCGTTTTATGCAGATTACGAATGACGGATTGGAGGCCCAAGTTCATGGGACTTTCATGTATAAAGTCTTGGCTAAATTAAAGATCTTGAAGCACCAGTTTCGAAGGCTAAGAAGTTCTTATGGAAATCTTTCAGAGCAGGTGACCCTTTGCAAAAAAGAACTGGGTGTGGTCCAGTTGGCTAGTGATGTTGATCCTACTAATAGGCAAATCCAAGAGGATCTTGCAGTTTGGCGTATAGCTTACCAGCAAGCTTGTAAAGATGAGGAAAGTGCAACTAGTCAAAGAGTGAAAGTCAAATGGCTAAATGAGGGAGACTCAAATACGAAATTCTTTCATAGTGTTATGAAGGAGAAAAGCCATGGACAGCGTATACAGGTGTTGTCTGATCGAAATGGTGATTTTCACTATGGTCAAGATGTTGCGGAAATGTTTTTGAACCATTTTCAATAGTTTCTGATACGAAACGTCGACCCGCAAAGTTAAGAAACTTGGAACCTTCGTATGAGATAGTTTAGGAAGCGAATATCCCAGGTATAGGAATCTTCAACTAACCTAGAGCAAATCCTTGACCCGTTAGTTATAAAACTAAGAACCAAAGGAATCAGAAACGCCACAAGATCGTGCTCACAACTTTGATAAGTTCTTGAACTATGAACGCTCTCGCAAGGAATCACAGCTCACAAAATGAGTTAAACTCAAAAGAAAGTGTTTATATTACTTGAATGATGATTTTAAAATGATTACAAAGGCTCCTATTTATAGGGTTCAAAAGACACCCAAAAGACTCTCCATAAAGTCTAAGACTTGAATTTCAATCAAGAATTAAAAGCATACCTTTAATTCATGAATCTAGACATAATCTAAATCATTATTCAAAGACTTTAAACACCTAAACTTTAACATGGGCCTAAAAAAACGGATTGGGCTCTATACACAAATTTATTGGGCCCAAATTCAACATAAACAAAAGGAAATAGTTCAATCTTGGGCTGCCAAAATATTGATCATGGGTTTATTCTTTGAAATGGCCTAAAAGCTTGCAATCTTCAAATAAAAGCCTTCTTTAAGCTCCATCATTGATCCAAAGCTCCAATAAGTATAATACCGTGCGTTACATGCAAATCTTCAACGAACTTTATTTGAATCTCCGCAACTAAACTCTTCAAAGCTTCCTTGATCAATTTCGATCTTGATCTTGTAACCGGGCCATCTTCAATCGCCAAGGGATCTTTTATGTGGTTGGATGGTCCTCCATCATTCTATCCCCCTTGAAAAGGATTCGTCCACGAATCATCACCTACATCATATGGAGAAAGATCAGCAACATTAAAAGTAGAGCTTACTTGATACTCACCAGGAAGATCTAGCTTGTAAGCATTATCATTGATTCTTTCGAGGACTTGGAATGGTCCATCTCCTCTAGGCTGCAATTTTGATCTTCTTTTTGCCGGGAATCTCTCTTTCCTGAAGTGCAACCATACCCAATCACCAGGTTCAAATACAACTCTCTTTCTACCTTTGTTTGCTTGCTTCAAGTACTGATTTGTCCTCTTCTCAATGTTAACCTTCTCATGCAATTGTTTCACCAATTCAGCCTTCCTTTTTCCATCTAGACTGGCACGCTCTTTAATGGGGATAGGAACAAGATCAAGGGGACTCAGGGGATTGAAGCCATACACAGTCTCGAAAGGAGAATAGTTAGTAGCAGAATGCACACTTCGATTATAAGCAAACTCTACAAACGGTAAGCAACTCTCCCAACTTTTCAAATTCTTTGAAATAACGGCTCTAAGTAATTGAGACAAAGTTCTATTAACTACTTCAGTCTGCCCATCAGTTTGTGGATGACTTGCAGTAGAGAATAAAAGCTTAGTACCCAGTTTACTCCAAAGCACACGCCAAAAATGACTCAAAAATTTGACATCCCTATCACTCACAATAGTGCGTGGCACACCATGTAGACGCACTATTTCTTTAAAGAACAAATCAGCAATGTGTGAGGCATCATCTGTTTTATGACAAGGAATAAAGTGTGCCATCTTGGAAAATCGATCAACAACAACAAAAATAGAATCTCGGCCATTCTTTGTCCTAGGCAATCCTAGCACAAAGTCCATGGATATGTCTACCCAAGGTTCAGAAGGAATTGGTAGCTACAATCCATGTGGCTTCGATTTTGATTTGGCTTGTTTACAAGTTAGACATCTTTCACAAATTTTATTAACATCTTCACGCATTTTTGGCCAAAAGAGATGTTCTTTTAAAACATTTAAAGTCTTTTGAACACCAAAGTAACCCATCAAACCTCCCCCATGAGCGTCACGCACAAGCAATTCACGCATGGAACACTTTGGAATGCACAACTTGTTTTCTTTAAACAAATAACCTTCTTGTTAATAGAATTTGTCAATTGATCCATGTTCACATGCAACATATAGAGAAGAAAAATCAGAATCATCCTCATACATTTCCTTAATTGATTCAAATCCAAGAAGTTTAGAACTCAAAGTGGTGATGAGACTATGACGTACAACGCGTCGGCCACAATGTTTTCTTTTCCTTTCTTGTATTTAATCACATAAGGAAATGACTCGATAAACTTAACCCACTTGATATGCCTTCTACTTAGCTTACCTTGACCCTTGAGATACTTAAGAGATTCATGATCCGTGTGAATCACAAACTCTTTTGGTCTCAAATAATGTTGCCATGTTTGTAAAGACCTTACCAAAGCATAAAGCTCTTTATCATATGTTGAATAATTCAATTGTGCCCCCTTTTAGTTTTTCACTAAAATATGCAATGGGACGGCGTTCTTGAATTAAAACAGCCCCAATACCCACCCCGGATGCATCACACTCAAGTTCAAACATCTTATCAAAATTTGGTAATGCAAGAATAGGAGAAGTGGTCAACCTTTCCTTCAATAAGTCAAATGTTGCTTGTTGCTTTTCTCCCCAATGAAAACTTACCTCTTTCTTCACAAGTTCATTGAGTGGGGCGGCTATGGTGCTAAAGTCACGAACAAATCTTCGATAGAAGCTTGCTAGCCCATGAAAGCTTCTTACCTCCGAAACCGTTGTTGGAGTTGGCCATTCTTGGATTGCTCTTGACGAAGTTGGTTTCTCGTATTACTACTTGGAAGGCCAAGTTTTTGTCATTTGGAGGTCGTCTTCAACTTCTTAAATCAATCCTTGGATCTTTACAGATTCATTAGATGTCTATATTCTGGTTCCCAACCACGGTGATAAAAAAGATTGAATCTTTTGTCGGGATTTTTTATGGGCTCAAGGTGAAAATTCAAGAGGAAAATGCAAAGTGGCTTGGGAACGAGTTTGTAAGCCTTTCGATGGAGGAGGTTTGGGAATAAAACCTTTAGCTACGTGGAATAAAGCTTTGTTGTCGCGTCACATTTGGAACATTCTAACCCGAAATCACTCTCTTTGGGGTCGTTGGATTGTACTCCATTGCTTGGGAGAAACGCACTTCTGGCTTGTTCACAAAATCTCTCGTTGGTCGTGGGTCCTAAGGAAATTATGGGATCTTCGCTCGGTGTTGAGACCATTTATTGTGATGCGTGTTGGCAATGGTTCGGCAATAAACGCTTGGGAGGATCGTTAGGCTCCTGATACGCCACTTTCCTCTTTTATTCCTTATCGTTTTGTTCATTCGGAAGGGTTCACGCCGCAGTTAGAGAGTTAAGCTCTCGGTTTGAGGGGGTTTGGCCAAACAGTTGGGTGGATCGGTTTCCACAACTTGCTACTATTCAGTTTCCGAGTCTAAATGAGCATGAAAGGGACGGGATTCGTTGGGAGGATGGGAATAGGCATATGGACGAATTTTCGGTGAGGGCAACTTCGGAAGCTTTGAGTGGGTCTTCCCAGAATGTTCCGTGGACAAAAGGTGTTTGGTTTAAAGGGCACATTGCTAAACACGCTTTCTGCATGTGGACTGCATGCCTTCGGCGGTTACCTACTCAGGATCGTATGCTCTCATGGAACTCGGATAGTTTAAACCTTATTTGCCTTTTATGTGAGGTTTTTATGGATTCCCATAACCACTTGTTTTTTGAATGCCAATTTTCCAATGAAATTTGGACGCGGATAAAGTTTTTTGCGGATATTGAAGATTGGTCGGATCGTTGGGACGATGTTTTGATGGCTCTTTCGGATGGTAATCGGCTCCCCAATCGGCTTGGGCCGAAACTCCACATTGCGGCTGCGGTTTTCTTTAAATGGCTAGAACGGAACAATCGTTTGTTCCGTAATGAAAAGCGTGATATGGAGGTGATCATCAAAGAGATACGGGACATGGTTCAATGTCGGCTTGCTTAGACTACTAGAAGATCTCGTCTTATATCTTATGAAGCGACCTAATCTTAGCTTTAGGAGACACAAACCCCTCATACCCACTAAGGCAAAATTGGCCAATAACAAGTCATTACGGAAACCACAAGGGTTGTGGTATGGTGGTAAAGGCTTGGGGAGTTCATAGCGCTCAACCCGGGTTCGAGCCCCACTAGCAGCACTTGTGGCCACTAAGGATAAACTCAGGGTTGCACGCTTTAGCAGCTGGGCCAAAGGCCCTAATTGTCAGGGATTAGTCTGGGCCATAGGCCCAGGATACCCTTTCCAAAAAAAAAAAAAAAACAAGTCATTACGGACAACCACAAGGGTTGGTGGTGAGGTGGTAAAGGCTTGTGGAGTTCATAGCGTTCAACCCGGGTTCGAGCCCCACTCGCAACACTTGTGGCCACTGAGGATAATCTCAGGGCTGCACACTTTAGCAGCTGGGCCAAAGGCCCTAATTGCCAGGGATTAGTCTGGGCCATAGGCCCACGACACCCTTTCTAAAAAAACAAGTCATTACGGACCACAAAGACCCGTTATACCTCAATTACACCAAATAAGATCTAATTAGACTCATTATGACAAATTTACTCCAATTTTGACCAATTGGACTTGTTAAGGAGACACAAACCCCTTATACCGACTAAGACCAAAATTGGCCAATAACGAGCATTAAAAAGATATCCATTTGGCATGCCTTTTGTGCAGATTCCTTTGGCCTTTCAAATACTTGAGAGATTCATGATCCGTGTGAATGACAAACTCTCTAGGCATTAGATAGTGCTGCCATGTCTCCAAAGCTCTCACAACAGCGTACAACTCCTTGTCATACGTGGGATAATTCAATGTGGCCCCATTTAACTTCTCACTAAAATACGCAATGGGTCGGCTTGCTTGAAGCAAAACAGCTCCAATTCCAATTCCTGAAGCATCACACTCAATCTCAAAAGTCTTAGAAAAATCAGGTAGTGCTAAAACAGGAGAATTGGTTAAATCATGCTTTAATTGTTCAAAAGCCATTTGCTGTTTTTCTCCCCATTCAAACTTCACATTTTTTTTTCACCAACGCATTTAAAGGTGCAACCTTAGTTGAAAAAGTCTTTCACAAACCTTCGGTAAAAACTTGCAAGTCCATGAAAAGATCTTACCTCCGAAACGCTTGTAGGGATAGGCCAATCTACAATAGCCTTTATTTTTTCTTCATCAACTCGCAAACCATTAGCACCAACAATATATCCAAGAAAAACAACTTCTTCCACACAAAAGGTGCACTTTTTCAGATTTAGAAACAACTTTTGCTCACGCAAAGTAGCAAGAACAACCTTAAGATGTTCAACATGATCATGCATACTTCTACTATAGATCAAAATGTCATCAAAATACACAACAACAAATTTCCCAATGAAATGCCTCAAAACATGGTTCATAAGTCTCATAAAAGTGCTAGGGCATTAGTTAAGCCGAAAGGCATAACTAACCACTCATAAAGCCCAAACTTTGTTTTGAAAGCGGTCTTCCATTTATCACCTTCTTTGATTCTAATTAGGTGATATCCGGATTTAAGATCAATTTTCGTAAATATTTTGGCCCCATTCAATTCATCAAGCATGTCATCTAATCTTGGGATTGGATGGCAATATTTGATGGTAATTTTGTTAACCGCCCTACAATCAATACACATGCGCCAAGTACCATCTTTCTTTGGAACTAAGATGATCGGCACAACACATGGACTAAGGGATTCACGAATAATACCTTTTTCCAACAGCTCACCAACTTGTTTTTAAACTCCTTTGTTTCCTCCGGGTTAGCTCTATAAGTTGGCCTATTTGGAATAGTTGCACCCGGAACCAAATCGATTTGATGTTCTATACCTCGAATTGGTGGCAATCCGTTAGGCACTTCTTCGGGTAGCACGTCTGCAAATTCATTTAAAATAGAAACAATCTCCAAAGGCAAATCATGAGATAAATCGTTAGTAGATAAACAAACTTCTTGGTACAGAAGAACAACAAGGGAAGTTAACGCCCTATCTACATCCCTCATGCTCGCAAAGAAAGCACCTTTTCTCTCACTTGCTTTTGGTTTTTCTCCCTTGATTGTTCCACTCATATTTTCATTTGCTACTTTTTTTTCACTTTCTTTTTCAGTTTTTTTTCTCCAATCTCTTTTGACTTTTTCACACTCTCCTCTTTTTGCCTTTTCTCTCTCATTTTTATTTATTCTTTTAACACTTGTTGCGGGGACATAGGTACAAGGGTGAATGATTGATTATTGAGTACAAAATGATACTTGTTTGAACACCCATCATGAGTTGTTTTACGATCAAATTCCCAAGGGCGTCCAAGAATGATATGGCCTAGCAGTCATGGGTACAACGTCACACAAAACTTCATCTTCATATTTTCCTATGGAAAATCTCAAAAGTACTTGCCGCAAAATCTTGAGTTCTCCATGATCGTTAAGCCATTGTAAACGATACGGTTTTGGATGCTTGATAGTTGGCAGCCCCAACATCTCCACAAGATAAGAACTAGCACAATTAATGCAACTTCCATTATCAATGATTAACATGCATACCTTGTCTTGGATAAGACATCGAGTATGGAAGATGTTGTGACGTTGTTCTTCGTCCTCTTCTTTGGCTTGTATGTTCAATGCTCTCATGGTCACAAGAGCCTCCCTTTCATCACCACTATCGACAGCCTTTAGTTCATTGTCATCTTCAAATGGCATGTTGTTGCCATCATCCTCATCTTCGCTTTGACTCAAATAAGAACCATCATCAAGCATAATCATAGCTTTGGAATTAGGACATTGCGAAGCTATATGTCCCTTTCCCAAACACTTGAAACAAGTCAGCCTTGAAGTATGAGAAGTAGAAGGGTTGTTTTTGTCATTCTTTGGTTGAAAAGTCTTCTTTGAGTCAAATCCTTACCATATTTCTTCTTTACATCTTCATTTTTATTCCACCGATTGTTTTTCCAAGAAGAAGAAGAAGATGAATTGGAAGAAAACTTACTTGAACCTCCTTTTCTTTTTAATTGTTTCTCCACCTTTTCAGCCATGTGAAACATTTCCTCCAAATCCATGTACACCACATCAACAATTTCTTTTCGAAGGTCTCCCAAAAATCTAGCCATGGTGGCTTCGGGATCTTCTTCAATATTCGCCCTCGTCATTGCCATCTCTAACTCTTGGTAATACTCCACAGATCTTGATCCCTTGAGTGATGCTTTGAAGTCGATTAAACAGATCACGATAGTAATGGGGTGGAACAAAACGCCTTCTCATAACAACCTTCATTTCTTCCCATGTATATTATAGGTTGTTCCCCATTTCTCCTTCTAGACAAAACCAACTTGTCCCACCATGTTAGAGCATAACCGGAAAATTCAACAGAAGCAAGTTTTACCTTTTTATCTTCGAAATAGTTATTGAACTCCAAACACGTTCTCTACTTTTGATTCCCACATATGCCTCCGGGTCACTCTTACCTTGGAAAGATGGAATCTTCATCTTGATGCTACCAATATTGTTGTCAACTCTATTTCTATTTCTCCGGTTGTCTTGTGTTGTTTCCGAACCCTCTTCATCGCCCCTTTGTAAGGATACCTCCAATCAATCCATTCTCTCCATCATTTGATTGAATTGACCCATCAACGTCTCTCTCCATGCTTTTTGTTCCAATGTCTCCTTCGTTCCCTCCATAGTTGCTACTACTAAACAAGTTGAACAATTGATGATGATAAGTAAACCTCACACCCTTTACCCCCCCAAATTCGTTTCCCAAACTATCTACTCTCCCCAAGTGTATCACTCTTTTTAAGGCTTTTTTTATATAGATGTAGCACTCCCTTTTTCCTCTCAGATTCCTCACTTATTGTAGTTCTAGTGAGAACAGATCCAACTCTTACAAAGGTGCTCAAACAATGACTCACTTGGCCAGAAAGAAATGAAGTAATTGGACAACAAACGAAAAGTTTAAACGGGGTGGTATATGAGTTCAAGTGGAAAATTCCAAATAAAAGCGCAATAATCAAGAATGTTTTTTTTTCTCTACTTTTCTTGTCGATTTTTGTATACCTTTTTTTTTGCGGTTTCTTTTGCTTTCCTTTTTTTTTTGCTTTTTTTAGGCACTTTTTTTTGTAGTTTTTATGTAACAAGAATTTAAATAAAGATGAAGAATGAACTAGACGAGACAAAGAAAACAAATGATATGATCAAACAAGAAAGTTAGCTCTGATACCAAATGATGTGAAATCTTTAAATGTGTTTTGGACCGTTCTTGTTTGATCTCGTGTATTCCAAGAACCCAATTTCCTACTCTTCAACCTAACAACGAAAGGTATTCAAAACCCAACACCTTTGGAATGTAAGAAAGTAAGAAATCAAAGATTGAAGGAAGGAACACAAATTCTTCCAAGAAACCCAACACCTTACTATCAGAACTCAACAATGAGGGATATATGAAATCCAACACCTTTGAGTTGCAAGAAAGCAAGTTGTTAAATTTAGGGCGCCACACTAAGCGGAAGATACCTAGTGATAAGCCAAGTGAGAATTGCAAGCACTATTAGTCTTGCAAGACCCGAATGAGTTCAATCAATAGAACTAACAACTGAAAGGAAAACCTCACAATATATTGATTTAGATAAAAGATAGATGATTACAAATGCTTGAAAAACTCCTATTTATAGGGAAATACTAGACCCTTATTAACTACAAAATTTAAGGCTCTTAAATATACTATTTAAGGTCTAAACTCTTAGATTTCCCTCAATAATGACTAAATTGAGTTTTCAAGACTTTTCTTATTTAAATAAAATACAAAAACGAAATTATGACATTTGGGTCTTCAAGGACAATCCAAAGATGTAAAAGTTAGCCCAACAACATAAGACAATTCAACCAAACGGGCTTGAGATCTTGGATGTCTTCCAATTGGGCTGAAATGATGAGATTAGTTAGAGCCTCTTGCATCCTTTTTTTCTTGCACGCGTCATCGGCTCATGCATTCCTTTAAGTGGATCAGCTTCATATCAGTTGCCATCGAGCTTTGAATTTCCATCCCGCTTGTATCCCGTCTCTTTAGTTGGTTTTCCATCATTAACTCTCCTTTTCTCTCTAGTTGGGAGATTTTCTCAAGAACCCTAGGTAAGTCTTCAACTTCCCTCTTCATTTATTGCTAATAAATGGGGGTTTAAGATCATCTTTGGTGTTGCTAGGTCATCAAGTGTTTATTGTGAAGACTCCAAGTTCTCAAGTGGCTCCAACTAGAAATTTCTAGAGTTTTGGTATTTAAACCAAGGTGAGTTCATACTTCTCTTTTATTAAACTTTATACACATCAAAATGCATCCTTTTAACTTCTAATCATCTCCTTGTTTAACTGATGAGAACCCATCCAACGACCCGAATGATGAAGATCCGTTGAGATGGCAGATTGGACAGATCACAAGATCCTGCTCCAAGATGTTCAAAGATGCTCTCAATGGGTTGATCAAATCCTGTCGGAAACAATCACTCATCAATTCATCAAATAACCAAGGAAATCTTCGACTTTTGATCCAAATTGAAGGCCAAGATTTGTCTATGGCTTGGTAGCCCAAGTTGTGATTATTTCATCAATAAATCACCCAACTCCAAGAAAATTCGGCCAACTCTACACAAGGCCCATGTTTAAGCCCTAAATCACTCATTTCAAGTCCAAATGGACTCAAATCAAAGCCCACTTAAAGAGTAGTCTTTTTCCTACAATTTAAGAAGGATCCAAGCCCAAAGAGAAGCCTAATCCACGTCCATGAATCTGCCCAAAAATAGATCCAAGTACAAGTAACTCATATCATTGAATTGGAAGGCATTTTGAAGGGTCCTATCATTATGAAGGCCTTTACTTACAAGATATTAGAGAGTTGACTCAAATTAATGTCTAGAATTTAATTGAGTATTTTGATTTATCTTTTTGTATCCTATAAATAGGTTTCCTTTGTAATCTTTTGAAAACACCTTTGATTTGAATGAAATTGTGAGTCTTAAACTCTTTTTGTTCTTTGTGAACTATAGAACTTATCAAGTCTTCTTGCTTGTGGCATTCAATACTTATCAATCAACTTGGTGGGTTGATTGTGGCGTATCTTATACCAAGGTTCTTGTCTCACTATAGACAACGGGTCGCGGTTTCACCATTACTATCTCGGGCAACCAATAGACGATCGGAAAAATCACATCATTTGGTATCAGAGCTAGCGCTATTGGTTTGCATATCATTTCTTTTCTATCTTTCCTTCTTGTTAATTTCTTTTACTTGAGATCCAAGAATCACGAATTGGTAGCGGGTCTTGTCACAAGTTGACATGGTTCCTACTAGTGACTATTGAATTCTCCGCTTCAATTTCGTTGGTATATAGCTTCTAGAAAAAAAAAACTATTTGGGCAAAAAAAAAGGCATAAAATAAAGAAACAATAGAAAGAAAAACTAAGTTGTTTGATAATATCATTAGTCTAAGTTGTTTGGTAAGTTTGAATTCCTCAAGGCCACAAGCCAAACTTGATAATTGCTTCTTTTGTTCTTTTAGAACTTTAAGAGGTTTAAAAGAGTGGTAAAAGGCTGTGTGGTGAGATTAATCGAGGGTAAAAGCCATTTGTGAGATACACGAGGGTTGAGTGAATCATTTCTTGAGAGAAACACGTGAGGGAGTGTTGAGAGGAACTAACCTTTACTTTTGCAGAATTTTAAGATGGGGGATGATCAAGCCCTTCCGAATCTTCAAATTCAAGCCATAATGGATGAGATGCGGCGGATGATGACCAATGAATTCAACCAAGTTCATGAAAGAATGGACCGAATAGAGGCAAATGCACGAAGACCACCATCTCGTGAAGGTTCCGTTGTGAATGAGGAAGAAAGAAGCGACGAATGGGATTGGGAATCTGAAAGGAGATCGGCTAGGAGAAAGCGGCGTATAGACAATAATTTGAGTTCCATAAAGATGAAAGTCCCTTCATTTCAAGGAAAGTCGGATCCGGAAGCATACCTCAATTGGGAGAAGAAAATGGAGTTCATCTTTGATTGTCATGAATACTCCAACCGAAAGAAGGTAAAACTTGCTGTCATTGAGTTTTCTGATTATGCACTAACATGGTGGGATCAACTTTTGATTAGCAAGCGAAAAAATGGAGAAAGGCCTATCGAGAGTTGGGAGGAAATGAAGATGGTCATGAGGAGACGTTTTGTGCCTAGTCACTACTTTCGTGGCCTTCACAACAAGCTCCAAAATCTCAAGCAAGGGAACAAGTGTGTTGAAGATTATTTTAAAGAGATGGAGGTTATCTTGATTAGGGCCAACATTGAGGAGGATCGAGAAGCTACAATGGCCAGGTTCTTACATGGTTTAAATTTTGAAATACATGATCGTGTTGAAATGTATCATTATGTTGAAATTGAGGACATGGTTCATATGGCTGTTAAAATTGAGAAACAACTTAAGAGAGGGGAGGATCACGAAATAGTACTTGGAAGATGAGTTCTTCAAAGAAAATTGAAAACACATCTTCTTCTTCTTCTCCTAATCCCAAATCTGGTTCTAAAGATATACACTCTTCAAAAGGAAAATCTGATTCTTCTACTCCTAAGAATAGTGACATAAAGTGTTTTAAGTGTCAAGGCAGGGGTCATATTGCAAGTCAATGTCCAAACAAGCTTGCAATGGTGATTCGAGAAGATGGGGAAATTCAGACATATAAATCAGATTCCACAAACTCACCAGATGGTTTGGATGATGGTGAAGAGTTGGCAGTCCAAGGAGAGTTGTTGGTTGCTAGAAGATCCTTAAGCTCCCATTCCAAAGAAGATGATGATGCACAAAGGGAGAACATATTTCACACTCGATGCTACGTTCAAGGCAAGGTATGTAGTGTTATAATTGATGGAGGCAGTTGTACTAATGTGGCGAGTTCTTTTATGGTTGAAAAGCTTGGTTTACCTACTACGAAGCATCAAAAGCCATACAAACTCCAATGGCTTAATGATAGCGGTGAGGTACGAGTTTTAAAACAAGTGTTGGTTTCTTTTTGCATAGGGAAATATGAAGATGAAGTCTTATGTGATGTTGTACCTATGCAAGCAAGTCATATGTTGCTTGGGAGGCCATGGCAGTATGATCGACATGTAAAGCATGATGGCTTTACCAACAAGTACACTTTTGTACACAAAGCCAAACCCGTAACTCTTGTACCTATGTCACTTAGTCAAGTTTTTGAAGATCAAGTTAAACTTCCAAATGATGGAAAAAAAATAAATGAGCCAAAAGAAAAAAATGAACAAGGCTCAAAAGAAAAAGGAAAGGATAAGAAAACACCCATGGGAAAAAAAGAGAGTCAATATTGTGCTTTGGCAAAAAAAAGTGAGATAAAAGAAGCTTTAAATTCTGAAATGCTTTTTGTTCTTCTTTTGTTCAAAGAGGCTCAATTAGCCACTAACAACTTGGCCGGTACCATTCCGAGCAATGTTATGTCTATCTTGCAGGAATTTGAAGACTTGTTTTCGGAAGAAGTTCCCGATGGTTTGCCACCAATCCGTGGAATTGAACACCAAATTGACTTTGTACCGGAGCTTCCATCCCAAACAAACCAGCCTATAGAACAAGTCCAGAAGAAACCAAGGAGTTGGAAAGCCAAGTTCAAGAGTTACTTGCAAAAGGATTGGTTCGAGAAAGCATGAGTCCTTGTCCTGTTTCAGTAATGTTAGTACGAAAGAAGGACGGCTCATGGAGGATGTGTGTGGATTGTCGCGCCATCAACAATATCACGGTAAAGTATCGTCATCCAATTCCTAGATTAGATGATATGCTTGATGAACTGTATGGTGCAAAATTATTTTCGAAAATTGATTTGAAAAGTGGTTATCACCAAATCCGTATGAGAGAGGGTGATGAGTGGAAAACCGCTTTCAAAACAAAACATGGTTTATATGAATGGTTAGTGATGCCCTTTGGTTTAACTAACGCTCCTAGTACATTCTAATGAACCAAGTTTTGAGAGATTTCATTGGAAAGTTTGTGGTTGTTTACTTTGATGATATTTTGATTTACTCCAAAAGTTTGGACGATCATCTTGAACATCTAACTCCTGTTTTGAGTGTGCTTAGGAAGGAAAAGCTTTTCGCAAACTTGAAGAAGTGCACCTTTTGTACCAATCATGTTGTTTTCCTGGGATACATGGTAAGTTCACAAGGAATTTATGTTGATGAAGAAAAGGTAAAGGCCATCCAAGATTGGCCAACTCCAAAGAGTGTAAGTGAAGTGCGAAGTTTTCATGGTCTTGCAAGTTTTTATCGTAGATTTGTTAAAAACTTTAGCACTTTGGCATCACCACTCACAGAAGTCATTAAAAAGGACGTCGGTTTTAAATGGGGCAAAGAACAAGAGCAAGCTTTTGAACAACTTAAATTTCATTTAACCCATGCTCCTTTGTTCTCTTTGCCCAACTTTGATAAAACCTTTGAAATTGAGTGTGATGCATCAGGTGTTGGAATTGGTGCAGTTTTGATGCAAGAAGGTAACCATTGGCATATTTTAGTGAGAAGTTGAATGGGGTAACCTTGAACTACCCCACTTATGACAAAGAACTGTATTCATTAGTCCGTGCTTTAAAGACATGGCAACACTATTTGTGGGCCAAAGAATTTGTCATACATTCTGATCATGAGTCCTTGAAGTTCTTAAAAGGGCAACACAAGTTAAACAAAAGACATGCTCGATGGATTGAGTTTCTTGAGACATTTCCTTATGTCATCCGATACAAGAAAGGTAAGGAAAATGTTGTAGCTGATGCACTTTCACGGAGATACTCTTTACTCTCTTCTCTTGACTGTAAAATTCTTGGTTTTGAACAAATCAAAGAATTGTACCACAATGATGCCGATTTTGGACAAATTTTTCTAGCCTGTGAAAAATGTTCTTTTGAAAAGTTTTTCAAACATGAGGGGTTTTTGTTTAAGGAATCAAAGCTTTGCGTCCCTAACTCTTCCTTGCGAGAACTTTTGGTTAGGGAAGCGTATGGTGGAGGCCTTATGGGTCATTTTGGCGTGGCAAAAACTTTGGCAATTTTACAAGAACATTTTTATTGGCCAAAAATGAAAGTTGATGTAGGACGAATATGTGAAAATTGTGTTGTTTGCAAACAGGCAAAATCAAAAGTTCAACCTCATGGTTTATATACTCCTTTGCAGACCAAGTGAACCGTGGGTTGATCTTTCAATGGATTTTGTGTTGGGTTTGTCAAAAACCAAGGGCAGCCAAAGACTCAATCTTTGTGGTTGTTGACAGGTTCTCTAAAATGGCTCATTTCATTGCATGCAACCGAACTAATGATGCATCACATATTTCTGATTTGTTTTTCAAAGAAATAGTGAGGTTGCATGGGATGCCAAGAACCATTGTCTCAGATCGAGACACAAAATTTTTGAGTTACTTTTGGAAAACCTTGTGGGGAAAATTGGGAACAAAACTCTTGTTTTCCACAACTTGCCATCCCCAAACTGATGGGCAAACAGAAGTTGTGAATCGCACTCTTGGTACCTTGTTGAGATCCATAATTGGAAGAAATGTCAAAACTTGGGAACAATGCTTACCACATATTGAGTTTGCTTATAATCGTCATGTTCATTCTGCTACCAAGTTTTCACCTTTTGAAATTGTGTATGGTTTTAAGCCATCAACTCCAATGGATTTAACTCCTTTACCTGTGAGTGAGCAAGTGAATTTAGATGGCAAGAAGAAAGCTGAATTTGTTAAACAAAAAGCAACATCGAAGAGCGCACCAAGAAGTATGAACAACAAGCAAACAACGGCAAAAGAAATATCACTTTTGAATCAGGAGATTGGGTGTGGCTTCATCTGAAGAAAAGAACGATTTCCAACTAAACGGAAGTCAAAGTTGATGCCAAGGGGAGATGGACCATTCCAAATCCTGCAGAAAATTAATGATAATGCTTACAAACTTGACTTGCCTGTTGAGTATAATGTGCATAATGTCTTTAACATTTCTGATTTGAGTCCTTTTAATGCAGGTGACGATTTGAGGACAAATCACATTCAAGAGAGGGGGAATGATGAGAACCCATCCAACGACCCGAATGATGAAGATCCGTTGAGATGGCAGATTGGACAGATCACATGATCCTGCTCCAAGATGTTCAAAGATGCTCTCAATGGGTTGATCAAATCCTGTCGGAAACAATCACTCATCAATTCATCAAATAACCAAGGAAATCTTCGACTTTTGATCCAAATTGAAGGCCAAGATTTGTCTATGGCTTGGTAGCCCAAGTTGTGATTATTTCATCAATAAATCACCCAACTCCAAGAAAATTCGGCCAACTCTACACAAGGCCCATGTTTAAGCCCTAAATCACTCATTTCAAGTCCAAATGGACTCAAATCAAAGCCCACTTAAAGAGTAGTCTTTTTCCTACAATTTAAGAAGGATCCAAGCCCAAAGAGAAGCCTAATCCACGTCCATGGATCTGCCCAAAAATAGATCCAAGTTCAAGTAACTCATATCATTGAATTGGAAGGCATTTTGAAGGGTCCTATCATTATGAAGGCCTTTACTTCACGGGTCATTACCCCACGTTTAGTGACACCTCCTGTTGATGAAGATCCAGGCTCTGATAATGATCTGGATCAAGCAAATCTGGCTGATGAAAGTGATACAAGTGAAGTTCCGTCTGCAACAAGCGATACTGAAAATGTTTCCAAGGATGAGGATTCTGATACTGAAATTGAAATTGCTAGAGATGATAATTCTGATGATGATGATGACAATAATGATGATGGTGCTGATACTCATACTCAAACTGCTCAAGTACAAGATGATATACAAGATTATGATGAGAATGTTGATGTATTTGAACCTTTCTATGGTACTGATGCCATGGAAATTGATGACCAAGTGAATGCTACTGTCAATTGATGAAAATAGTTTACTTATATTGCATCTAAATCTTTTACTGTCTTTCATATAAACTGTATGTTCACTAGGCTTTAAGCCTAACACTTTTTCTCAAATGTTGTGTATAACAGGTTCCCTTAGCGGCGGGCCGTCAAGGGGTTGAGAGAAGAGCGTGGTCTCTTGAGGGCATTTTTTTTTTCCACGGACTCAATGTGCATGATTGAAGTGCGAAGGTGGGGCAAATTTCTTTCTTTTTCAATGTCCAAATCTTCTGAGTGAAGATGTTAAAAGCATAGTTTAGATCAAATAAGCTTGTTTTGTTAGTTGACTTTTCATGTAAGCTTGTGTCTCAAGGCTTGTTTGACCGTATATAAGCATTGTTCTTGTCTTGTTTTAGTAGTATCAAGGTGTTGTTAATGGTTTTCTAAGAGATATGACTACGACACTTGTGACTCAATTTTCTCTCAAAATCCTTTCTTTAATTGTGTTCTTTAATTGTTAAATGATTGAAATCTGGGATCACAATTGGTATCAGAGCAAATCAGATTCAATTGGGAAAATCAACAACACAAGATTTTGACAGAAAAATCGATTTTCAAGAATGGAAAGCCTACTGTTCATCGTACATTGTTCCATCGATCAAGAATCATATTTTGTGATGATTTGAGTGTAAAATTCAGTGTACTATGATCGCCCATTTTTACTGAATATTTTTGGTTTGGATTGGTAACACAATTGAACAACGATTATGGGTGAATTTGATTGATTTTAATTTTTTGGAAACTTTATATTTTCGAACTGTTCAAGAATCAATTATTGTAGTCATGATTGTTCTTGAAGAAATTCATGCTATAGGGTTGTTCTCGATGCTACAGTGATTGATTCTACCAAATTACAGAGTCTAATTGCAAGATTTGGGTGGATTTAAGTTGGAATTTTCGAAAAACTGCTCGAGATCCACAAAATTTGCACGAATCATGAAGAACTCGCACAAAGAACTCGCACGTTGATGAATTCGCATAATTCAGTGAATTAATTGTTCGAAGGACAGAATTCGCACAAAGGTTTATATGAAAAGTGAAGATTTCGCACAAAGCCACATACAAAAAGCTTGGAATTCGCATCTGAGTCTAAAAATTTTCTAAGGGAGGATTTTGTATCGATACGAATTGTTCGAGCCTAGAAAATTTCTAAGGGAGGAATTCGCATATTTGTGATAGCTTTTTATATGAGAAGTTCAGAATTCGCACCCTTCTATATGCGAAATGTGCAGAACTCGCACATAGTCTTATGCGAAAAGTGATGAACTCACATACTACTAGTACATGCGAAAAGTGAAGTTTTCTTATCTTTTCAAGCGAATTGCATGTATATGCGAATTGTGAATTGTCTGTATATGCGAATTGAGTGTGCATGCGAATTGTAGTGTGAATATCATACGAATTCCATACTTAGTATATTTTCGTGTGATTTTTCTGTGATTTCCAACAGTTGATTTTTTTGATTACTAACGATCTTTTCAAGCATTATTTTTTAGATAAATACTAATCATGCCTTACATAGATGAGAAAGGAAACACTGTTCTCACAAACAGAGATTGTGCATTAGCATACATGCCTGAAATTCCCAAGACGGAGGCTGAACTTGAACAACTTAAACTTTAGAACTCAAAGCTGAAAGCTGAGATTGATGCACTGAATGTCAAACTGACAAAAGTTGAAACTCAAGTTTCCACATATCAGCTAAGGGAAATGATTGGCTCAAGAGAGTTGATGAGAAAAGCAAGAGAGAGAAAGCTGAATTTGAGAAAACTTTCATTCAGAGATTATCTGATCTTTCTAAGAAAGTTGAATTAGAAAAGAAAGAGTTAGAAATCAGATGTGCTAAACTTTCTAAACAAGTTTCTGAATTTTAGAAAATTGTTATTACCGAAAGAGATATTTTTGAAAAGGAAAAGAAAAATACTGTACTTTTCAAAGAAATCTCTGAGAAAAATCAAAACTTGGAAAAAGAGTTTGAATCTGAAAGATTTTTTTTTTGAAAATGAGATTTCTAAACTCACAAATAAGTTGGCTTCTTTATCATCAGATATTCTGAAAGGACAGAAGAATAGATCTGATCTGCAAAGCAAATTTGATAAACTTTGCAATGAAAAATCCAAGTTGAATGACAAGATCAAACAACTTGAGAAAGCTAATGTTGATTTATCTAACAAGATAACATCTGAAACACCTGACTTATCTTCTTATGATGATGATTCAGTTGAATCGGTATGTTTATTTCAATCAGTTTCAAGCTTATTTCAAAAGATGGTTTTCAAGAAAAAGAATGTCAAACCAGAAATCTTGAAACCATTCTGGTTTTACAGCTTCTAAGAAAGAGAAGATGATATGGGTTGTAAAGGGATCTCCTGAATCAATGAAATACCAGAAATCATCTGCACAAGCTGCACAGAGAATCAAGAATAGATAGGCAAAAGGTAAATCTTTTACTCTTGATTTTGTCAAGTCTACAAAAGCATCTGATCAGGTTAGCAAAAAGAAAACTTTGTTGTTCTTACTGTTGCACTGATGATTTTGTACACAAAGCACACATCAACAAAAGGTATTATTCTTACAAGAAGTATTTTGATACTGCATTTCATAGAGGTGAAAACCACTCATGGAAGTTTTCACATACTAACCAGACTGGACCCAAATTCATCTGGGTACCAAAACCAGTTAAACCTGTGGTGTAGAAGCCTGTACTCAAGAAGGAGTGAAAAGGGCTATGACATCTGAGTAAAGCAGCTCAGGACTCATTCTTCAATGTTAAAGAATGATGGCTTCTGATTACAACAGATCAGGACCCGATCCTCAATGTTCTCAAATGATGACTTCTGAAAGAATATTTGAATGTCAAATCATTTAAGGGAGTTTTTCTTACCTATGATCATTTTGATTTTGGGAAGATTGTACTTCAAATAATATCTTTATAAGGGAGAAACAAATCTTACTTGTTATAGTTTTCAAAAAGAGAGAAACAAATTAATACTGTTATATTTTCCTATGTATGCAGATATGAAGGGGGAGCATATCCATACATGTTCTACAAGATCCATCTCATGTCAAGGGGGAGCCAGCAAGATTACACAAATGATGAACAAATCAAAAGATCAAGAGAGCAAAGTCATGTCAAATTTAAGGGAAGATTGATATTAAGTCAAGAGGGAGCTTAATACAGAAATATCTTCAAAAGGGTTGTAAGTGTGTGTAAAACTTTTTGAAGCTTAAAATGAACTCAAAATGTCATTTTTGGAAGGTCTCCTTTTATGGAAAGTTTCCATTTTTGGCGAGTTTTGGAAAGGTTTCTAAAAATAGCAAGTTTACATGTTTATAATTTTGGTTAGGGAAGCGTATGGTGGAGGCCTTATGGGTCATTTTGGCGTGGCAAAAACTTTGGCAATTTTACAAGAACATTTTTATTGGCCAAAAATGAAAGTTGATGTAGGACGAATATGTGAAAATTGTGTTGTTTGCAAACAGGCAAAATCAAAAGTTCAACCTCATGGTTTATATACTCCTTTGCAGACCAAGTGAACCGTGGGTTGATCTTTCAATGGATTTTGTGTTGGGTTTGTCAAAAACCAAGGGCAGCCAAAGACTCAATCTTTGTGGTTGTTGACAGGTTCTCTAAAATGGCTCATTTCATTGCATGCAACCGAACTAATGATGCATCACATATTTCTGATTTGTTTTTCAAAGAAATAGTGAGGTTGCATGGGATGCCAAGAACCATTGTCTCAGATCGAGACACAAAATTTTTGAGTTACTTTTGGAAAACCTTGTGGGGAAAATTGGGAACAAAACTCTTGTTTTCCACAACTTGCCATCCCCAAACTGATGGGCAAACGAAGTTGTGAATCGCACTCTTGGTACCTTGTTGAGATCCATAATTGGAAGAAATGTCAAAACTTGGGAACAATGCTTACCACATATTGAGTTTGCTTATAATCGTCATGTTCATTCTGCTACCAAGTTTTCACCTTTTGAAATTGTGTATGGTTTTAAGCCATTAACTCCAATGGATTTAACTCCTTTACCTGTGAGTGAGCAAGTGAATTTAGATGGCAAGAAGAAAGCTGAATTTGTTAAACAAAAAGCAACATCGAAGAGCGCACCAAGAAGTATGAACAACAAGCAAACAACGGCAAAAGAAATATCACTTTTGAATCAGGAGATTGGGTGTGGCTTCATCTGAAGAAAAGAACGATTTCCAACTAAACGGAAGTCAAAGTTGATGCCAAGGGGAGATGGACCATTCCAAATCCTGCAGAAAATTAATGATAATGCTTACAAACTTGACTTGCCTGTTGAGTATAATGTGCATAATGTCTTTAACATTTCTGATTTTGAGTCCTTTTAATGCAGGTGACGATTTGAGGACAAATCACATTCAAGAGAGGGGGAATGATGAGAACCCATCCAACGACCCGAATGATGAAGATCCGTTGAGATGGCAGATTGGACAGATCACATGATCCTGCTCCAAGATGTTCAAAGATGCTCTCAATGGGTTGATCAAATCCTGTCGGAAACAATCACTCATCAATTCATCAAATAACCAAGGAAATCTTCGACTTTTGATCCAAATTGAAGGCCAAGATTTGTCTATGGCTTGGTAGCCCAAGTTGTGATTATTTCATCAATAAATCACCCAACTCCAAGAAAATTCGGCCAACTCTACACAAGGCCCATGTTTAAGCCCTAAATCACTCATTTCAAGTCCAAATGGACTCAAATCAAAGCCCACTTAAAGAGTAGTCTTTTTCCTACAATTTAAGAAGGATCCAAGTTCACGGTAACTCATATCATTGAATTGGAAGGCATTTTGAAGGGTCCTATCATTATGAAGGCCTTTACTTCACGGGTCATTACCCCACGTTTAGTGACACCTCCTGTTGATGAAGATCCATGCTCTGATAATGATCTGGATCAAGAAAATATGGCTGATGAAAGTGATACAAGTGAAGTTCCGTCTGCAACAAGCGATACTGAAAATGTTTCCAAGGATGAGGATTCTGATACTGAAATTGAAATTGCTAGAGATGATAATTCTGATGATGATGATGACAATAATGATGATGGTGCTGATACTCATACTCAAACTGCTCAAGTACAAGATGATATACAAGATTATGATGAGAATGTTGATGTATTTGAACCTTTCTATGGTACTGATGCCATGGAAATTGATGACCAAGTGAATGCTACTGTCAATTCTGTACTGGGAGATATAAGGAGTGACGAGGGAGTATTAGTTGAAAATCCAGAAGAGAGAGTGAGTGAAAATGTAGAAAAAGAACATAGTGAGATACTCGAACTTACTTATCCAAAAGGGCAACCACATCTACCACTTTGCCGCATTTGTTGCGAGCAGGTGTTGAAACAGACATAAGTCGCCCACTTATGCAAATGCACACCCAGGACAACCACTCTATCTTTTCTCAACAAGAGTTAGTTTCATCTTCTCACGGGGATATTGCACAAAGTGCACAAAGTCTACCGGTTTCTCACTCGGAGATTCAAGGTATTGAAAATAGAGAACAACATCCCCCGTTCTCAACTTCTTTGACTGCACCTTTAGGTCTAGTGCCTTTTGAGATTCTAATTGTCATTCCTAGAACACATTTTGAATTGGCTACCATCAGAAGTCTTGGAGACCCGATTGGAACATCCAGAGTAGGTTAGCAATCTGGACTACGAGGACCGGAAGGAAGTCCTGTCATTGATACATCTTTTCCACCAATGAACACAGGCCATGTAGTTGGTTCTACCACTGTCATGCAAACGGATAATCTATGTGATTCCAGTGTTACTCACCCGACTCTGTGTCAAAGGAAATCCTCGACGGCGCCTTAAAGGCTGTTGAAAACAGGATGTATAAGAAGTTCGAGTTGGAGATTATTGGAGTAAAAAGGTTGTTAAAAGGGAAGGATCCGATATCCGAACCTGAGTCTACTAAAAAATCCATGTCACTTCCACAAATTCCTCAACCTGCTGACTTATCCATTGATGAGCTGAAGTCGTTGTTGTTTGCTAAACTGTTACAACAAGCTCCGGATAACCAGCAAGACGCAGATCTTCGTTCACTTCTGCAATCCCACCTTCAACAACAACCGCCTCAATCTGTGAAACCAACATATTTGGTTAGTGCTTCTGAGTTTATTTCTTTCAAATCTGATGTTTTGCATGCTATATCTGATCTCAAACAGGTAGTCCAATCATCATGTAAAACCCAAGCAGCTATTTCTATACCAAGACATGATCCTGATCAAGATCATGATCATGAGGGGGAGAATAGGGAGAAATAAGCAGCTGCTAGATCTGATGATGTGGTTATGGTTGATGAAAGAACTGGTGATGTAAATGTTGAAGAAACTGTTGATCATGGAGAAAAGCAGATTGAGCAAAATGAACTGGTCTTATATGTTAATCAGGAGGTAAAACCAAGGGTTGACAAGCCTAAGGTTGCTACAAGGGAGGAGATTTTGCTGATAACAGACTTGAATGCTTTTGATGTTATTGATTTGTCTTCGGATGAGGAAGAAGATTCAAATGAGAAATACGAACAGTTCTGGAAGGTTAAGGAGGAAGAGAATGAGAATCTGATGTTTGATGTTGATGATATTCCGGACAATGAAGCTAGTGTTCTTGATACTATTCTAGAATCTCAAGAGAATATTCAGCTAAGTCCTGTTCAGAATGAGATTCCAGAAGTTAATGTTGAAGCCCCTGTCATCCCATCTTTCAAAGAAATCAATGTTTCTGGTCCTTCTAAAGTTCCAGTTATTCAAAGTATGCCAAACCCTCAAAGAATCCCAAGTCCATTGCAAGATATGCCTCCAGTGTAAAAGCCCTGAGCAAAACGTTCAAAATGCTCAAAATGACCAAGCTGAAGGAGAAAGGCAGAATGATGTATGTCCATGTACCCGACAAGTCTGGAGAAGAGGCAGGACCTTCAAATGCTCCGGAAGCACCTCTTGTGCCATCTGAAGCTGATATCATGCATATGAGACGTGCTCTCCAAATTCCATTTCTAGAGGAGCAGATGAAGAAGATATTTGTCCATAGAGTAAGGGAAATGGATAAATACAAGATTTTGGGAGTTCAGAATCAGACCATAGAATATCAGAGGAGTATGTCAACATGATGAACTGGCTGAGACAGGTTGAAAGGGTTGTGAAGAACAAATATGGTATAGTAACTGTCAGGGAAGTTAGATTCAAAAAGTTTATGAACATCTGGTATCCTGAATTCTTCGTGCAAAGGAGAGATCTTACTGAGTTCAGATTCACCGAGGTTGACTTTTGTTTTCTGAATGTTGAAGACCTTCTTGAATTTCTCTATCATCATTTCAGAAGTTTAGTCATAAGAAGGGAAAATATCATTTTTGCTTGCCTTATCAAAAGGTTCATGAGAAGACATATTTTCTACACATACTGTTATGATTTTCAATTGGGGATAGAAACGAACCAGATAAAGGTTAATATGATCAAGCCCAATCTGACATTATTTGATATCGACAATTATGATCTTTTCATTGTACTGGAGGAACCAGAGTTGGGAGTAGTCTACAAGAATGATCAGAATGAAAAGATATTCTTTAGAGTGTTTGAAATTGCCAAGTTTTTTGATGGAACTCTAAAGGTTATAAGACTACAACTTGACTCCAGGTACAAGGAAAGTGAGAGAAGAAGATTGCAAGGAGAAGATCATCTGCCTAGAAGAGTGAAAATGGTCATGCTGAGAATTCTGGAGGCTATTGATGATAGAATCATGTTCATAAGAGGGATCAGGAAATTTGAATCGCTATTGGGGATTAGGCAAGGAAGTTTTTCAAGATGGGGCAGATAAAGTTTTGTTATTTGATCTAAAAGGGGGAGATTTTTAAAGCATAGTTTAGATCAAATAAGCTTGTTTTGTTAGTTGACTTTTCATGTAAGCTTGTGTAGAGGTCAAGGCTTATTTGACCCTATTTGCATTGTTCTTGTCTTGTTTTAGTAGTATCAAAGTGTTGTAATGGTTTTCTAAGAGATATATGACTACGACACTTGTGACTCAATTTTCTCTCAAAATCCTTTCTTTAATTGTGTTCTTTAATTGTCAAATGCTTGAAATCTGGGATCACAGAAGATCATATAACATGTGTTGCGTCCCCATGAAAAATTGAAACATTTTTTTTGTTAAGAAAGAAATGAGTAGCTTGTGGGGTTAAATCAAGAGTTGGCATAGGCTCACTGCCTTTTTCAATGACATTCACCAAAGAGTTGTGAACCAATTAGTAATGTGGTTGCCCGACTCAGAAGTGGTTGGTGCAAAGTTCTCTTATTCTTTTAACTCTGTTCTCTCACCCTATGTCTGTTTTTTCGTTTTGCTCACTTCTAACCAAACTCTCGTTTTCATTTTTCCACTCAGCACAATGAGGTTGTTCAAACGGATGAACTTCCTCCCACACTCTTTGATGTAAACCCTTCACCCCTCAATCACTCAAGGATAACTTCTTGGGTAGGAAACACTAGTTGATGTTAGTCCATAGAAGTAATTTAAGCTCTCACACTGATCCCGTTATATTTTGTCCTAAAAGAACGGTGTTCAACAGTTTAGCTTGAACAATTATAAATCTCAGAATATGAAAACAATGTCAAATGAATGTATGCTTCGCAAAAATATTATCATTATTTGAGCTTTGAAGATTTCTCATAACAAGAAAATTGAATGAATGAAATGAATTCGAAAGATTTATTTGAGAATGTGACAATGTATCAGAAAGATCAAATAATATGAATGATAAGCATGATTGTTTAGGTCATGAAAGAATTGGAATTCTGTTTATATAAACAAATATAAACATTCTTGAAAGAATCACGTAAGTTTGAAAGAATATGATGCTCAACAAACATGGAATACAAACGGGAGTATTACCATCGAAATAAATGTTCCATTTTGAGACATGGTAATAACAAAGAAAAAAAAAGAAGCTGAACCGGTGTGTCATATACTTGAAAGTATATAGAAAAGATAATACACAAGTATAAATCTTTGGAAACACACTATCAGTAAATCAATGAAGATCCAATATTAAAACGTTTAAAATCACACTTCTAAATTCATGAATCTTTTTGAGAATAAGAAGTGTTTTGAACATTTAGAAACATGTTTTCATGTCTGAAATTTGTCCTTCTTTAAAACACTTTGAGATTAAGATCAGAAAATACTTAAATGTGATAAATCTCAGAACTCCCCCTCAAATTATGAGTAATTGAATAAAAATCAGTTAGGCTCCCCTTCAATATCTACAATAAATCAAAACTTAGTCAACATATCAAAGTCATAGTCAAAAAACAGAAGTCGAAAACACTGAAAAACGTGTCCTGATCTGAATTGACCAGAAGTCAAAATCCATAAAGATTGAGTTCTAGACTGATTTATCTAGAAGTCATGAACATCTTCTCCTCTTAAAACGTTGCATAACACAATTTTTTTCAGTAGGAAAATATTGAACTCCCCCTTGAATGTTGATCATCTTATCTTGTCACTCACTCCCCCTGAAATAATCAACAAACCTTCAGTGCAAATATCTTTGAGAAATAAAGATAAAGACATATAGACAGTAGTAAACTAAACGATACTACGCAAATACACATTATGTGAAAATTATGTTTTAAGATTCAACATGCCCAATTTTGAGATTTGAAAATTAAATCGCTTTTCATCTAAAGCTTTAGTGAACTGATAATCTATATTCACAAAGTACATTTCAATTGTACATTTCTCGACATGATCTTTTATAAAATGATATCTGACGTCTATGTGCTTTGTCTTGGTATGTTGAACAGGATTTGCTGACATGGTAATTACGCTCTTTTAGTCACAGCATACGGAATCTTGTTGTAGTGGAAACCATAGTCCCGTAGTTGTGTCCTCATCCACAATACTTGGGAACAATAACTGGCAGCAGCTACATATTTCGCTTTAGCAGTTGAAGTGGATACACATAGATGTTTCTTTGAAGCCCAGTATACGGGCGTGTCTCCCAAAAATTGTATATGCTTTTCCTGTGTAACATACATCCAACGTGATCTGCATCTGAATAAGCAGTTAGTTCAAATCCTATATCTTTAGGATACCACAAACCAAGGTATGTGGTGCCATTCAGATATCTAAAAATCCGCTTAACAGCCGAAAGATGAGACTCCTTGGGCTTGGTTTGATATCTCGCACACAAACATCTGAAGAACATAATATCAAGCCTACTCACAAGGTATAGCACCATGTAACCTGTTTATGTTTATTTCTATTTTATATAGATTCGTTACATTTATTATAAAGAATTGGCCCACATCAGGTAAAAGTACTTCTTATATATAATATACATCTGTTCCATCTAGGTGGAATATATTTCTCACATCAGTTAAGTGCATTAAAGAACCAATCATTCCTCGATAGGTCTTAAGATCCACAACTTTCCCTTTAAGGTCAGCTCCGATCTTAGTTCCTAGCGCCACCGAGGTGTTTATCGGAGTACAGTTTTCCATTTTAAATTTCTTCAAAATATTGGAAATGTACTTTGACTGATTTATAAAAATCCCCGTAAAAAATTGCTTGACTTGTAATCCTAGAAAGAAATTCATCTCTCCCATCATACTCATCTCAAATCTGGACACCATCAAGGCTGAAAAGCTTTTGGAGTACTTCGGGTTTGTAGACCCGAAAATTATGTCATCTACATAAATTTGAATGAGAATGATATCACCTTTTTCTCTCTTGATGAAGAGGGTAGTGTCAATCTTACCTTTGGAGAACCTTGACTTGACTAAGAATTTTGAAAGTACGTCATACCATGTGCGAGGTGCTTGTTTCAAACCGTAAAGAGCTTTGTCTAAGATATAGATATGATCTGGCTTATCAGCACTAACAAACCCTTCAGGTTGAGATACATATACATCTTTTTTAAGAATTCCGTTCGGAAAGGATGTTTTCGTTTTCACGTCCATCTGAATAACAGTAAAATTCTAATTCATCACATATGCTAAAGAACATTCTGATTGCTTCAATGCGAGCGACTAGAGCGTATGTTTCATCATAGTCAATCTCTTCCTGACGATAACCTTTTGCGACAAGTCTGGCTATATTCCTGACTATTATCTCGTCTTCATCTTTCTTGTCCTTGAAAATCCATTTTGTGCCAATGATAGTTTTACCTTCAGGTCTAGGCACGAGTCTCCATACTTTTAGTGCTTCAAACTGGTTTAACTTTTCCTACATAGCCACAATCCAATCTGGATCTTCAAGAGCTTCTGATACGCGAGTTGGTTCGATCTTGCTCAAGAAAGAATCGTATAAGCACTCGTTCGCTGTAGTAGACCTAGTTTGCACCGGTTTAGATGGATCTCCAATAATCTGGTTCACCGGATGCTCTTTGGTCCATTTATGTGTGTGAGGGAGTGAAATGTAGATAGATTGATCATTTTGATCATCTAAGTATCCATCATATCGGGGTTCAGTTGAAGGTACAGTTGAAAAAGTTGCAACGGGTCAGACACTTGCTTTCTGTGGAATAGGCAATTCAGTACTAGCAACCAGTTGTGCAACTTCTGACTGAGTTTCTGTTTGAACTTGAGGAACAAGTTCGGTAGACATATCTGAAGTGATTGGTTGATTTTCTCTTGAATCTTCTGAACTATCAATCACAACAGGTTTAGAAATTTTAGATCCTAGAAACTCATCGTAAAAATGTTCAAATAATAAATCTAATTCAGATAGATGTGATGTAGACGTTGACGCTTTGTCAGAATTAGAAACATTTGAAACAGGTTCTGGACTGATTAGCCTAGAAGCTAAAACTCCAGTTATCACGGGTTCTGAACTAGTATGTTCAGAAGCCAATTCCATGTTCTCATCAAATGATACATTGACGCTCTCAACTATAATCTTTGAAGTCTTCAAATATATTATGTATGATGCCGATGTTTGAGAATATCCGATGATAATGCCTTCTTCCGCCTTGGGACTGAACTTGTTCAAATTCTCCTTGTCATTGAGCACATAACACCTGCATCCAAAAATATGAAAATGTTTAATGCTTGGTGTTCTATTATTAATAATAGCATATGGTGTTTTACTAAACCGACGATGAATGATTGATCGGTTTTGAGTATAGCATGCAGTAGAAACAACTTCTGCCCATAGAAAAAGAGGTAACTCTGATTGGCTTTACATTGTTCTAGTAGCTTGTAACACCCCGAAATCTCAGGCCAAAAAGAAGTCGGGCAAATGTTAGCATTGTTCCGTGCGCCTATTCGTGCGGGTCGAACCGCACCGTAATCTGCCCGAGGCTCTGTCCAGAGAACGGTGCGCCTCTCCACGCGAGTCGGTACGCGCCACCGCTCGTGGAAGAGTGTATTCTTTACCTATCTCCACAATTGGTCTCAAAAATTATTTTACTATTTGGTCTTAATAATTCTTTATATAGAAAAAGTCCTCCATCCATTTGCTGGGCTTCACTGGTTGAGTCTGATTGTAAAATGTATTTATTAGGGACTAAAGGTTTATGTATTATACAATTTGAGCATCCTGAATCTACTAATGCTGTACAATTAATAATATAATTATCTATTCTTACTTTACACTTTACCTTTAAAGTCTTCAAGTTTTCTGAATTACAAATAACTTGGACATTATCTTGATCAAAATGATTATCATTAATTATTTCTTTTCCTTTTGTATTAATTTCTAAATAGTCTATTTTCTTTTGGACTAATTTTAAGGTATCTTCTACATTTTCTATTCTTTTTCTTAGAATCCTTAATTCCTGTTTTTCAATTTCTTTAATTATATTTGTAGATTTTTCAGTTTCTAGGTCTAATAATCCTTCATTTTCTAGACATTTTATACAAGCTTCTTTAAGACAATTAAAACATTTGGCTCTTAAAGTTCTGTGAGGAAATTTAGCACAAAATATACAAGAAATACTGTCTGTTCCTGAATTTTTTGCCAATTATGATTACATAATTTTTCTTCTATATGGACAAAGTCTAATTCTGGTTCTGAGTTCTGAGTGAATTCATTTATTATTTCTGGTTCTGAATCACTACTTTTTTCTTTTTCAAACTGGTTTTCTTCTATTGTTATTATGCTATAAATAGATTCATTGTCTGAGATATATTCATCTACTAGAATAAGATCTTCATTAACACATTCTACTAGAGTGCTCTTTTTATCAAAATTATTTACTCTCTTAGGGCAAGTTCTAGCTAAATGTTCACTACTACTACATACATAACAACTTAATTTATTTTTGTATGTTCTTTCTGGTTTAAATTTTCTAACATGTTTTTGTTCATTTAAATAAGGTTTCCTCTTATTAGATTTTCTGAGATAGTATCGTGCTTTAGTGAATCTTCTGTGATTATTATATTTCTTTTTGGGTTTAGGGCCGGATGTTCCATATGTTTGGGGTGTATACATATCTTTGCAAAACTTATAATCTGTTTGTTTTAATTGTTTCTGTATCTGTAATTCTACACATTTTTCTTCTAACATTTTGTAATAAATTGAGCTCTCTGTCCTATTGGCCAACAATAATCTGGGTTTTCTTTTACTGAGGGCAAATTAATCCATTTATTATGTATTTCTAATCCTAATGGTCCAGGTAATTTATGAAATAATTTATTTCCTATTTCTTGGTTAAATGTATTTCCTGCTATGGCCGTAAGATATACATAATGGTTTAAAAACTGTTTTACTTTCTTACCACTAGTCCATTGATATAAAGACAATTGTTCTAATTCTCTCATGGCTTTCTTTTGTACATTCATTTGTCCTGAATTAGGGTCTGCTCCTGTTGCTAATATTTGTATTTGATTAACGAAATTATAAGGATTATTTCCTAATGATATTAAATTATTATATTCGTCTGATTGTTCTCGTTTAAAGGCTTCCCACATTGCCTTTGTACTTTCTCCTAAAAATGTTTCTAGGTATCTATACATATCTTGGGGTTCTAGATCTTGGTGGAGTCTATAATAATGGGCTATTAATGTACTTTTCCAAACGTCTATTACATTGGTCCAAATTTGTGGGTCATGGGCTGTTAGGTTTAATATGTATCCTTTTGATTCTGCTTGAAAATTTATTGGTTATTCTAATGGTCTTTCTATTCCTTTAGCTATATACTTATAATCATTTTCTGGTTCTTTATAATTTCTATAGGGTGCTCTTGGAGGGAAGCTATTATAAGAGAATTGTTCCATGGAACTGTTCTTTCAAATGGAGATCTTGCAGTTGTTCTATAACTTTCAGCTTCTTCATCTACTAGTTCTTTTTGATAACTGACGTATTATAAGTCATTTGATCATCTTCTTGTAATAATCCTATTCTTATGTTTCTAAATTCATCATAATAGATGTATTCTTGTTCTGTAATTTGTTTGGATAAGTATAATTGGTCTTCTAACTGTAATAATTCTTCATTATTTAATTCTATATTTAATTCTTTTGGAAATATTACCTTATCTAATTCATTATTTATTAACTCTATATGTACTGCATCACTATCAATAGTATTTTTAGAATTATTGTCTATTTCGTCTTCATATTCTTGATTAGGTATTGAAACATAGTCTGTGAATCTTAAACTAGTTTTTCCATATCTATCTGTATACATTAAAGCATCTTTAGGGGCTACCATCTTTTGCTTTTGTTCTTCAAAAACGCTTAAATTCCAATCTAATCCTATTAATTCTTCTGTAGAAAATTCTTTTGGTTTTACCATTTTTATTCCTCTGCTACTAACTAAGTCTACTACTTTATCTGTGTATACTTTATATTTTGTTTTAGAGGTGAGAGAACATCTTCCTAATATTCCTAAGGATATTAACAAATTATCTCCTTGTTCTACATCTTCATATCCTCTTGTCTGTATTCCTATTTTTATGTGTTTAATAAAATCTTTAATAGTCAACAAAAAATCTGGACTACAATATATAATTCCTTTATTGCTATTTAAATCTACTTATGTACTTGCTATCATACCTTTAGCAATATTGGAAATTCTGTTATCGAAAAGAGTAATTAATATTTTACATCCTAAATTTTTTCTCATTAATCCTTTTACTCCTATAACTATTAATCCTAAATGTATGAAATTAAAATTTTGTCTTTTTAAATGTTTTTCAGCTTCTTGGGATACTACGTCTAATATTCTAGTTTGATTTTTTATACATTGAACTGTTACTTCTCTATTATGTTTAAAAAATTGGGTTGATTTCTCAAACATTCCTTTATTATATAATACTTCTGGATTTAATAAATGTAAACCATGGGTTTGAAATTTCTCATAATCATGTTCTGGATCTATTATTTCTTCTAATTTAGCATCATATTCTTCTCTTTTATTTATAAATTTGTCTAACATACTTGTTGACCTAATTACTAATGAATTTTTATTATTTGTTTCTGACGTCATATTTCTATTGTTTTATATTGTCTAAAGTTTAATTCTTTAGATGTTTTCTTTCTAGCAACTATTTCTTTACCTTGTTATTAATAGTGAGGGAACTAATTTGATTAGTTAGTTGTTGTATATCTTCTAAATTAGGATTTTTCTGATTTTCAAGTCTTTTTGTAAAGTTTTCTAATGTCTCTTGTATATTTCTTATTTCTACCTTGTCTATTTTTGGCTGACTAATTTTTTCTAAAATAATCTTATTTTGTTCTTTTATATAATCGTAATTACTACGTGTTTCTCTAAGGTCTTTTTTTATATTTGCTATATTATTTTCTAATGTGCTAAGATTATCTGCTAACTTACTAATTTTAACTTCTAAATTATGAGCAAAATTTATTAGTAAATCTAAAATAGTATTCTGGACTTGATCTGTGGAATAAAAGTTATGTTGGTGGTCTCTTTCAAAATTACACTTAAGTTTACCTTTATCTATTATATTTAATAATCTTTTATTTGTGGGTTGGTTTAGTTCTACTCCTAAATATTCTATTCGTTTTGATTCCAGATTCACTGTAAATTACGTAAATAGGCTAAAATAAGTTGTCTTGTTAAAAGTCCTAGCCTTCTTTTCTCTATTTCAAGTTCTCTCAAGATTTCTTCTCTCCTTTTCTTTTGAATGATATTAATGTTTTCTCTAAGTTTTCTAATAACTAAGACTTTTATATCTTGGGGAATGTCTAGGGAAAGGAAATAACAAATGTTCTTTCGAAACTCGGGGTTATTCTCTATGATTTTACTATAAAAGCAAAGTGTATGACAAGAGTGGTTGCAGTAGTAATTGTGTTGTTCTTGGTTATTCATAAAATAACAGGGATATTTCTTTTTCTATCTATGAATTTTTATGGTTAAATGAAAATTGTAAATTATTACTACCTACTTTTACTATTTGTGAATATAAAGTCAAGAGTAATTTATGTCTAAGACGTGTAATAATTAAAAGGTAATAAATTTAAGATGACTGTAATTAATTTCTTAAAACGTAATAGTTAAAAAACTATGAATGCTCTGATACCAATAAGGGGGAGGGGGTACCTGATTTAGATTACCAGATATAAAACACACGAAATTTATCAAGAAAACTTTATCCTACTTGGTACTCTCCTTAAAATAGTAAATTAGATGAAAATATAGTAAGTTGTATCCCAAAATAAACATATACAAAACATTTTTTTTTTTTAACAAAATGACTAGTATACACAATTCCCTTTCTTCGACAAGTATCAACGGACAACAACACAGGCTCACTCCGGCCTTAACAATGTCCTTTACTTTACTTTCGAGTCACTCAGGAAGAATATAGGTATAACATATCATTATGTTAATTTTTATGGAACTTGTTACATAAAAAGCATAAAATTTTCACAAAACCATGAAATCTACAAAAACACATCTTTTTATTATAGAAGGAATATATACAATACTTGGTGGGAATACAAACTTAACTATAATTATACATCTAAAAAACTTTTTAAGGATTTCCCTTTCGGGAAGTCCCTAAAAGTTATAAACTAAAATGAAAAGGAAAAAGGAAGTACCTTTATTAGAGCAAGCACACCTTATGATACAAAGTTTATATATTACAATGGAAGAGGCTAAATTTTTAAGAGAGGGTTTTTAAGTATGGATGGCTTTGGAGAGTTGAGGCTTTTTTTGCTTGTTTTTTCAATGCTACTGATGCTCCTCTTATATAGTAATAGAGAATCCATACATTTGTAACATCTGTAAAGGTGTTACAGTAAAAAGCAATTATTTTCTTTGCAACGTGTCTGAACCAATTATGTCTAGTAGCTTCGAGTGAGGTCTTCAGTCTTCTGGAACTTCAACTGTAGTTCTTTTGTCTGATCTGATACAGTCCTTGATTACGTGTTCGGATTTCTACAGTATTTCTTCAAGTAAGGTCTTTTCTTGAACAGTAGAACCGTGTCACGTGTCGAGATTGTGTCTTGCAGTACTGTCGAAAGAGTACCCGCTGTCTTCAGAATAGTTGTTCTCTCTGGTTTCTTTCTGAAGAGGAATCTGATTTTTCCTTAAGCATTTCCTTATCTCCAGAATGTTTAGGAATGTAATCTTGGATTACTTCCTTAATCATTCTATTAATCTCATTTTTAGCTTTTATCTTTGGTATTTTGATTTTTCTGGAGATTTTCTTTAGCCTCTGAGAAGGGATTACTGGGGTTTCTCCTATTTCTTCGATAATTGCTTGGCCTGTTTGAATAGAATCTAAATGTAGGCTCTGTGAAGGGCTTTGTGTGAGGGAAAATTCTGAGGATTGTTCTGGGGATGTGTATGTGGGTGAGTATTTTACTAGAAAATCATAATGTTTTCCAGGTTCTCCGAGAGAATCCCAGATTTCTTTCTCATGTTTTTGAGGTCTAGAGGTAGAGGGATCAAGAGCCCTCTGTGTCTCTTGAGATTTTGGCAATCCCATAGCCATCTCCGGATTTGATGAGTCTTTACCAGCCACCGGTAAAGCTGGACTAGCCATTGACTTATTAGGTTCAATGGTACCTCTTATGGCATTCATTGGAGAATGTCCACCCATCTTAATCTTCTGATTTTGGCCAGAAGATAAACCTTTATTTATAGATTGGTTTATAATTTGTCTTTCTAAGAAAGAAATTTTCTTTTTGTAATTCTAATTTTTCATTTATGAGTCTAGTATTGTCATCATTGAGAATTTTAAAATTTTTGGTAAGAGATTCACAATGATCACAAAATAAAATCTGATTAGTATCTCTAGTCACAGAAAATTCTAAAGGAGATTTCTTGATAATTTCTTAAAGAAGGGGATATGAAAAAATTTCTACCTAACCTCTCACTAGCATTTTTAATTGCTTCTTGATAGTCATTGAATCCTTTGAACCAAGGATTTGGGAAGCCCTGAACTGCTTCAAGGACTTCAATCCAAGTGTGAAAGAATCCTGTCTTAAATCCTCTAAAAACTACATAAAATTTAAAACATTTAGATTTATGAGTAAAATATTCTGACAAGGCATTTAAACAAGCTATAAAATATTTGATATCTTTAGGATTCTTATTATAACAAATCAAAAGATTATCTATTAAAACTTGTTCTTCTTTACTAAGTGAGAATTCTTTTAAAGTTCTAAAACTTTTCTCATCTTTGGGATATACGGTCATTTCATAAGGACCGAATCTCATATTTTCTTTGAGAAATTGTTTATTCTGAACATTAAAAGGTCTAGGAAAGGATGTAGTACCAGGAGAAATGCCTGGACTGAAAGGGGGTCTATTATTCATCTGCAAGAAAGAATATTAGTAACAGAAAGGATTAATCTATCCATCTTAACTCCAATCTATTATTAATATTTTCTCTAATTTTTCTTACTACTAAAATTTTTATTTCAAAAGGAATGTTTAAAGATACAAACATGGCTATTTTTATTCTAATTATTAAATTATTTTCTATGTATGGCACGTACAAACAATAAGAAAGACAAGTACAAGTGCAAAATCTATAATGAATTGGATATAAATCTCTACAAACTATACAATTCATTTTTAACTAGCTTGTTGTTCTATGAGTCTGCTTAAGATGTCTGCAACTTTATTATCACTTCCTTTAATATGTTCTATATTAATATTTAATCCTGTGCTACTAACTCTATCTAGGAAATTTAACCATCGTCTTCTAGTGCTTCTTTTACTTTCTCCTTTCATTTTATTATAAAATGAGACTATAGCTTCACAGTCTGTTCTAATAGTAATTTCTTTTTTAGAGATTATGAATAGTTCAAAACTGTCTAAAGCGTAATTGATTGCTAATAATTCTGCATCTATGCTACTAATATTTCCTTTTTCTTTGAATTTACCACTATTATAGCGGCAAATCTTTTCTGTACTTTTATCAGCATATTTATGGGGTTTGCACAAGAGTATTGCTCCCCATCCTGTATTACATCCATCTGTCTGTCTCTATTATTAAATAATCTGTGTCTAAAGGTAATGCTAGCTCTGGTATAGTCTTTATTTGTTCTTTTAGTTGTTGTACTAGCTTTGTATCTTCTTGATTAAAATATCTTTGGCCAGTAATTGAAGTCTTAGCATATAAGGGTCCTGCTATTTTTCCTAAATTTTTAATAAAAGGTCTAGCATAATTTATTAATCCTAAAAACTTCTGAAGTTGCTTTAAATCTTCTAACTTATCTGGAAACTCTAATGCTTTTTGGGCTATATGAGGCCGTAATTTAATTTTTCCTTCTCCTATATTTACGCCTAAAAAATCTATATATTCTTTAAACAATTGCATTTTCTTTTTACTCAATATTAATCCATGTTTTATGAATTCTGAAAATACAATTTGTAAGTGTCCTCTGTGTTCTTTTCTATTTTTGCTAAAAACTAATATATCGTCTATGTATACAGCTACAAAATTACTGTGTTTATTAAATATGTCTTCCATTTTTCTCTGAAAAATATTTGGAGCATTCTTGAGTCCAAAAGGCATTACTAACCATTCATAATGTCCTTCAGAACAAGTAAATGCAGTCCATTCTATACTATCAGGGTACATCTTGACTTGCCAAAATCCTGATTTTAAGTCAAATTTACTGAATATTTTACAATTCTGTATTTTATTTATTAATACTGTTTTGTCTGGAATATTATAAGCATCATCTATAGTATTGTCATTAAGTCTTTTATAATTTATAACCATTCTACTTTTTCCTCTAACTATTTCTGAATGTTTTCTAACCATAAAAGCTGCTGATTTATGAGGACTATCTGATTTCCTAATTACTCCTAATTTTAATAATTCTGAGATATGCATTTTAAAGTCTTCTCTATCTTGATTAGTCGGTTCTATATTTTTTGTTTTTATTATGTATTCTGGATTTTTTATTTTTAATTCACATTGAACTTTATCTTTCTCCCAATATTTAATAATATTTTCTCCTATAATTCCTATTTTTTCTAATTTAGAAATTAAATTATCTATATCTTGGTTTGTAACTAATGTTGTATATAAAGTCTCACTATTTATGAAATCAAGGTTATGGTCTATAAAATTATCCTCGTCAAATTCTAAGTTTTCTTCATACTCTAAATTTTCTTGTAAGCCTTCTTCTTTTAACTGACATTCTCTCTCTTTCGTACATTGACAGGATTTTTCTAAGGGTTCCCCACCACGCTTCTCAACAGTAAAATTCTAATGCATCACATATGCTAAAGAACATTCTGATTGCTTCAATGCGAGCGACTAGAGCGTATGTTTCATCATAGTCAATCTCTTCCTGACGATAACCTTTTGCGACAAGTCTGGCTATATTCCTGACTATTATCTCGTCTTCATCTTTCTTGTCCTTGAAAATCCATTTTGTGCCAATGATAGTTTTACCTTCAGGTCTAGGCACGAGTCTCCATACTTTTAGTGCTTCAAACTGGTTTAACTTTTCCTACATAGCCACAATCCAATCTGGATCTTCAAGAGCTTCTGATACGCGAGTTGGTTCGATCTTGCTCAAGAAAGAATCGTATAAGCACTCGTTCGCTGTAGTAGACCTAGTTTGCACCGGTTTAGATGGATCTCCAATAATCTGGTTCACCGGATGCTCTTTGGTCCATTTATGTGTGTGAGGGAGTGAAATGTAGATAGATTGATCATTTTGATCATCTAAGTATCCATCATATCGGGGTTCAGTTGAAGGTACAGTTGAAAAAGTTGCAACGGGTCAGACACTTGCTTTCTGTGGAATAGGCAATTCAGTACTAGCAACCAGTTGTGCAACTTCTGACTGAGTTTCTGTTTGAACTTGAGGAACAAGTTCGGTAGACATATCTGAAGTGATTGGTTGATTTTCTCTTGAATCTTCTGAACTATCAATCACAACAGGTTTAGAAATTTTAGATCCTAGAAACTCATCGTAAAAATGTTCAAATAATAAATCTAATTCAGATAGATGTGATGTAGACGTTGACGCTTTGTCAGAATTAGAAACATTTGAAACAGGTTCTGGACTGATTAGCCTAGAAGCTAAAACTCCAGTTATCACGGGTTCTGAACTAGTATGTTCAGAAGCCAATTCCATGTTCTCATCAAATGATACATTGACGCTCTCAACTATAATCTTTGAAGTCTTCAAATATATTATGTATGATGCCGATGTTTGAGAATATCCGATGATAATGCCTTCTTCCGCCTTGGGACTGAACTTGTTCAAATTCTCCTTGTCATTGAGCACATAACACCTGCATCCAAAAATCTGAAAATGTTTAATGCTTGGTGTTCTATTATTAATAATAGCATATGGTGTTTTACTAAACCGACGATGAATGATTGATCGGTTCTGAGTATAGCATGCAGTAGAAACAACTTCTGCCCATAGATAAAGAGGTAACTCTGATTGGCTTTACATTGTTCTAGTAGCTTGTAACACCCCGAAATCTCAGGCCAAAAAGAAGTCGGGCAAATGTTAGCAGTGTTCCGTGTGCCTATTCGTGCGGGTCGAACCGCACCGTAATCCGCCCGAGGCTCTGTCCAGAGAACGGTGCGCCTCTCCACGCGAGTCGGTACGCGCCACCGCTCGTGTGCGACCACCGTGGGCTCATAAAACAGAGGGAAAACGGCCTATTTCTCACAAAAACCTCCAACCTCTTCCCACTTTCTCTCCCAAACCGACCTCCACCCTCTCATATGTACCCTAGCTTATTTTTAGGGGTTTTCATCCTAAAACCAAGTGATTCTTCATCATCTAGCAAGTTTTGGGAGCTAGAACTATGATTATTTCATCTACATCTCTCTCCACCAAATTTTATAGGGTGTCATCCAACCTTTTTCACCATTTTGAACATTTGGGAGTTTGTGGCTTATTTTGTGGATCTAGAAGAGTATTCTTGATGGACTCAAACTATGGCAAAGGTTTCCTCTTTTCTTCATCTATGGAAGTTAGGGTTTTGGTATAAGTGGAGATCTTCATGTCTAATGTTTGGGGAATGATTTTAAATGGTTGTGGAACGATTTTAAATGGTTGGATGTGAATGTTTATGGTTGGGAACTTATGGATCTAGGTTTTTGAAAGGTTTTTCTTGTGGATGTAAGTTTTTTCAAGGAAAGCTTAATTTGTGGAAAATCTAGATTTAGCCTAAATCTAGCAAGGTGAGTTAAAGTTGATTTGCGAAAAATGTTGTACATGCCAAAATATATATTTTAAAGTGTTTATGTGTTTTGCATGAAATTATCATTTGTTGGGTTATTTGGTGGGTATTGATTATTTGAAGTGTTTAACTTTATAAATCTTGTAAAACAACCACATCTAGGAATTCTTGGGTGTTTTGATAACTAAGTCATGCAGGAAAGTGTTTTGGTGATTTATTACATAAATGAAGGTTATTTGGTAAAGATGCATTTTCGTGTTGGTTGAAAATGCATGGTTGGTGTTATGGGATGTTTTGAAAATACCAACGTGTGGGTCATTGGGTTTTGGTCATCCCCGACCTTGTGAATAATTCAGAAATTGTAAATCTTTTTGGTTTGGGGAAAGATATATTTCAGGTATGTCAATGAGTAAATCTTAGGTATCGACATTTTAACAATTTATTTTACGAGTGTAAATCCTTTGGTGTAATTTACACTTTAGTGTATGTTTTGGAGAAATGTGAAAGCTTGGGTTATGAGACGTTTTAAAAGAGTCAAAGGTATAAACTTGTTTGGAAAATGATCTGTTTCAATCTAAGTCGTGTTGGAGTTTATTCATGCATTTTGGAGCATGTGTTTGCATAAACGTTGGTCGATTGTGTTTCATTGCATCTTATTGCTTTTGACAAATAGCCTATTTAGTTGTGTTGGATTTTGGGGACATTGTCCAGTTTTGATAGCTCAACGTAGAGTTTTGGTCATGATTTGTATTTATTAGGAACATACATGTTTTGAGTGTGCGTGTCATCCTTTTGGAGTCATGAAATGATTTTAGACCTGATTGCTATGGATCCATGAGCACTTTTGAATCATTACGTCCAATGATGGAACGCTAGTTTTCCACATCGAGGCATGGATAGGCATCAGATAGGGTATAAGTCTACGTGCTAGTACACGATATTGGATGAGGAACTCAACGTAAGGACCCTATGTGGTTGAAGTTGACTTTCCGTGGGTGTACGTTTAAAGCTACCAAGCCTAACATCCCTTGCGTTATTTTATTATGCGTTTGACATTACTAACATAGTGTGTGGCTTACTTTGTGTCCGCCACATTATATGGAATCGGGTCTCCCCCGTCACCGAAAGGTGTTGTTTTGGGTATTGAGTTTTAGTATCCATGTTTTTTGGTGACGTTTTACATTTACAGATTTTATATATAATTTATGGGTTGAGTATTACGCCCCAACCGTGTTTTGGGTGTTTCGGGATATAAAGTTTTATCCGTGTTTTCATAAACTGAGAGTTCGATTTTCATTCACGCTTTGAGTGAGTTTTGGGTTGCATCAATTTACGAATGAATGCTTTACATTGGGGCGCTCGTTTTTCAAGTAAATCATTCTGAAAGATTTTGATTTAAGTCGCGTTCTTTCCTTTTACGATATATTTATTCATGTTGAAAACTCTTGAACTCACTAGGCTAAGCCTAATCTTTTTATTTGTCGGCATGTGCAACAGGTTTCGGTTGGGAATAGTCCTAGTGACTCTGTGAAGAGACGAGTGCTAGTTGTGTGCTCGAAAAGTAAATAGCTTAGTAAAGTCTTTCGCATTTATTATGGGATTAGCAACTTGTTTTTGGGTTAAGTAACACCCGTCTTTGGTTTAGTCCTTGTATAAGACTGGAGGTTTATAATTGATGAGGTTAAATGTACAATTTTAATTTTGAGGTTTATCAAGTTTTGATTTATAGGAAGAAGATTTATATTGTACTTGATATAATATCTAAAATTTTAATTTGTTGCTCTTTCCAAATTTGAGGGCGTCACAAGTTATCAGAGCATAAGTTTGAGAGATTTAGGTGTTAATTTTGGATACTTAGACTCAAACTAGCGTTCTTTTAAGAGATCGAGTGAGAAAATTTCACCAATATGCACTTTAATATAGGATGTTTTGAGGATTGATGGAGTCACTAGGAACGGGAATCACGTCGAGAGTAGCAATGATGATCATGTTCAGTTCGTTCATAATTGCACCTGACCAGTGTTATGGTGAACCTACAGGTTATATGTGTATACTTGGACTACTTTGATATGACGACCGTTGGGGTAGTGTAGAAGTTTCTAAGTGGGTAGCCATTAGAAGAGGTTGATGATTTTAACATTCGTCACTTGGAGTGGTAGTAAGCTTGATGATTGCATTAAGTGGACCGTTTCGGGTTGAAATTATTGGTTGGATTAGGAATCATAGGCTTATGGAATCAACACATTCGAGGAGACATTGTAAAGTGAACGGATGAAACATTTGATTATTGCTTTTAAGCATCCGGATGACAATAGTGTGACTGGGAAGTGGAGGAGCCTGGTTTCGAGACGTTGAGTGTCGATCAAACTCATGCACGAAATTTACTTTTAAAATAAATCGCATCAAATTATTTCTCATGATTCCAAAGCATCATGTGGAACTTTATTGCGAAATCTTGGAAAAACGTTTATCACACACAAGATCTTAAACCATGATTGTAAACATGCACATAATTATTTTATTGCATGCGGTTGCAAACTTTGTTGAGACCTTCTTTATTCTCGTTGTTGTCCAACGCTATTTTCGGATATTGTGATGTCCGTATTTTGATGTTGTTTAGGGTCTTGGACAAGTAACTGCGGTTTATGACTTTAACATTGGATCTCCTCCACATATGTTAGGTTTTGGACGAAGAGTTATCTTCTATTATTTTGATGTTTGAGTTTTATTGAGAATTTTATTCTATATAGTTTTGCGGATTTGATGTGGTGGCTTTAATGACGTCCGTTGGTATTCTTTTCCCTTGAGTTTTGTGTGGGTTGTTTGGATAGTATGCATACATGGTTATTTAGAATTTTCGTCATAGTGTTTTAACCATCTTAGAACGATGAAACCATATTGTTGATTTGCCTTTAAACTTGAAACCAATGTAAATTATTTCACATCATATACCATTTTACTAGTTTTGTAAAAGAAACAGTCTCATACAAGTTTTGTTGTGGAATCTTATTCCGTGTCGTGTCGTGACTAAAGAGAGAAAACTTTGGGGGGTTTGATATCATGAAAATTATGTTTTGAGTTTTGCAAGCATTTTGTCGTATACTGTTTAGTGCACGAATTAATGTATGGAGAGTCTATGCTAATTCATACTCAATGTTTGTTTTGTGCATTTACGGTTGTTGACACCACTTTTAAGGGTCACGCAAACACGTTACTTTGGTTTATTGGTATATATGGCTATACCCACTATTTTGGGACAAAGAGCATTTTGTTCGTATGGCTTAAATTTTGAAATCGAACTAAATTATTTTACGTTTGACCACATTGCATGCACTTATCGTTTTACTAAGTTTGAGAAATAAACATTGTGGTCATAGTCTCATCACCACTTTGAGTTCTAAACTTCTTGGATTTGAATCAATTAAGGAAATGTATGAGGATGATTCTGATTTTTCTTCTCTATATGTTGCATGTGAACATGGATCAATTGAAAAATTCTATAAACAAGAAGGTTATTTGTTTAAAGAAAACAAGTTGTGCATTCCAAAGTGTTCCATGCGTGAATTGCTTGTGCGTGAGGCTCATGGGGGAGGTTTGATGGGTCACTTTGGTGTTCAAAAGACTTTAGATGTTTTAAAAGAACATTTCTTTTGGCCAAAAATGCGTGAAGATGTTAATAAAATTTGTGAAAGATGTCTAACTTGTAAACAAGCCAAATCAAAATCGAAGCCACATGGATTGTATACCCCGCTACCAATTCCTTCTGAACCTTGGGTAGACATATCCATGGATTTTGTGCTAGGATTGCCTAGGACAAAGAATGGCCGAGATTCTATTTTTGTTGTTGTTGATCGATTTTCCAAGATGGCACACTTTATTCCTTGTCATAAAACAGATGATGCCTCACACATTGCTGATTTGTTCTTTAAAGAAATAGTGCGTCTACATGGTGTGCCACGCACTATTGTGAGTGATAGAGATGTCAAATTTTTGAGTCATTTTTGGCGTGTGCTTTGGAGTAAACTGGGTACTAAGCTTTTATTCTCTACTGCAAGTCATCCACAAACTGATGGGCAGACTGAAGTAGTTAATAGAACTTTGTCTCAATTACTTAGAGCCGTTATTTCAAAGAATTTGAAAAGTTGAGAGAGTTGCTTGCCGTTTGTAGAGTTTGCTTATAATCGAAGTGTGCATTCTGCTACTAACTATTCTCCTTTCGAGACTGTGTATGGCTTCAATCCCCTGAGTCCCGTTGATCTCGTTCCTATCCCCATTGAAGAGCGTGCCAGTCTAGATGGAAAAAGGAAGGATGAATTGGTGAAACAATTGCATGAGAAGGTAAGACTCAACATTGAGAAGAGGACAAATCAATACTTGAAGCAAGCAAACAAAGGTAGAAAGAGAGTTGTGTTTGAACCTGGTGATTGGGTATGGTTACACTTGAGGAAAGAGAGATTCCCGACAAAAAGAAGATCAAAGTTGCGGCCTAGAGGAGATGGACCATTCCAAGTCCTCGAAAGAATCAATGATAATGCTTATAAGTTAGATCTTCCTGGTGAGTATCAAGTAAGCTCTATTTTTAATGTTGCTGATCTTTCTCCGTATGATGTAGGTGATGATTCGTGGATGAATCCTTTACAAGGGGGAGTGAATGATGGAGGACAATCCAACCACATGAAAGATCCCTTGGTGATTCAAGATGGCCCAGTTACCAAATCAAGATCGAAACTGATCAAAGAAGCTTTCGAAGAGTTTAGTTGCGGAGATTCAAATAAAGTTCGTTGAAGATTTGCATGTAACGCACGGTATTATGCTTATTGGAGCTTTGGATCAATGATGGAGCTTAAAGAAGGCTTTTATTTGAAGATTGCAAGTTTTTTTTTTTTTTTAAAGGAGAAACTCCAGGCGAATTTATAAGACAAAACAAACAAAACAAAACAAGAGTAACGCTACAACCAAGCCCAGAAGGCTAAAAACTCACACATCACCCCATACCACGCAACAACCAACCAGAACAGACACAAGCTAATCGACACAAAAAGCGAGCAAACGAAGATACAAAAACAGAACACCACAACACAATCAGCCAAATCCCCAAAGATCTTCAGAAAAAACATAGCGCTAGTCATCACCCATAAGATGCCTGGATTTCAACTTCCAAATGAGCCGCATGCGAACCACTTCATGAATCTGAACCACAAGCTGTTCAGTCGTACATCTAGCAGGCCGGAAAAGGCGATCATTTCTCTCATGCCAAATAAAAAACATGGCAACTGCAATGAATAAATTACGTTTAATGAACTTAGGCGTTGTCGATAAATCAGAAAGTCTTCCGACAATTTGGTCCCAAGAGTTTGGCCAAGTCTCTATGTGTCCCAAAGCTTTGATCTCACTCCAAACCTGCGAAGAGTAAGAGCATTCGAAAAATAAGTGGTTATGAGAATCCATGCAAGATTCACACAACGAGCACCGAAGATCCGCATTGGCGCTATCCCAAGACACCATGCGGTATTCAGTAGTGAGCCGACCATGACATGCCATCCATAAGCAAAAGGCATGCTTGGGAATAAACCCCTTAAACCACACCGATTTGGCCCAAGGAGTAGTTTGAAGAACACCCACGAACACTTCATACGCCACCTTAACTGAAAAATCCACCAGATTCCCATGCACATCAATCCACCTCCATTTATCCTCACAAGATTGGTCAAGAACTGGCAAAGGAGAATTTTGAAGAGGACTATACCGATTTATCCACTCATTCGGCCAACCATTAGGGAATCGATCAACCACATCATCAAGAGTGTCAAGCTGCGAGAACCCAATATCACTTAGAAACCGGTTGAAGATAATCGAAGATAACGTACCAATCGGCCCCCACCAATCCTCCCAAGCTCTTGTACGGGCACCATTACCAACTATTATCTTCATATGAGCTCTAACAAAAGGCCTCATATCCAGAATCTTACGCATTATCCAAGACCACCTGGAACTCTTTCGGACCAACCAAAAGTGATCGTCACTCAGACAATACAAGTAAACCACCTCACCCATAACGAGGACCGTCGAGTGAGAATATCCCACGAGTGCTTAGCAAGCATTGCCCGATTCCAAACCGTTAGCCGCCGAATACCTAAACCACCATTAGCAATCGGCCTACAAATCAAATCCCAAGCAACCTTGCATTTACCTTTAGAAGACTCACCTTGAGCCCATAGAAACTTTCTAAATAACGCCTCTAATTTATGAATAACCCCCGACGGAATCAAGAATGTAGACATCCAATATAATTGTAACGAAGCAAGAACCGAAAGAATCAACTGTCTTCTCCCAGCAAAGGACATAAATTTATTCTTCCAATTATGAATGTGAGCATGCACTTTAGAAATAAGAACATCAAAATCTGCCACTTTAAGTCGAACAGGGGAGAGAGGGACTCCCAGATATCTGATAGGAAAAATTCCATGGCGAAATGGAAGACAATCAAGAATAGCCAAACGCGATTGCTCAGAGACATTCCCAAAAAAAACCTCACTTTTTTCAAGACTAGGCGAGAGGCCTGATTTGGTCTTTAAAATATCTAAAGCTTTTTTGAGAACAAGAACCGAATCCATATCACCTCTTGTGAAAACAAACAAATCATCCGCGAAACAGAAGTGAATAATTTGTAGAACATCACAATCCTTATGGTACCCAAATTCGGCCGCCTCTTGGATACACTTCTTAAAGATCATAGAGAAGCCTTCCATTATTATCGTGAATAAGTATGGCGACAACGGGTCCCCTTGTCTTAGACCACGACCGCCTTTAAAGAAACCCCACGACTCCCCATTAACAGAAACCGAGAAGGACGTAGAAGTGACCATCTCCTTTATCCATCTAATAAGAGCCATATGGAATCCGAGCCCCTCCAACATAGCCAGCAAAAAATTCCAATCCACCATGTCATAAGCTTTTTGGATGTCAATTTTAAAAGCACAACGAGGAGGGCCACTATCTCGTTGATACCCCGCAACAAGCTCATGTGCCATAAGAATATTATCAGAAATCTTACGGCCCGGAATAAAAGCCAATTGCGTCTGACTAATAATACCATCCAGATAATCCTTCATTCGGTTAACAATCATTTTACTAATAATCTTGTAAATAACCGTACAACAAGATATGGGTCTAAACTCCGTCACCTTGGAAGCATTTGGGACTTTCGGAATTAAACAAAGAAGAGTATGGTTTAATTCCTTAGCAAGCCAACCACGATAAAAGAAATTATGAATAGCAAGTCAACCTCATTACCGACAATGCTCCAAGCAGCTTTAAAGAATTTGGCAGAAAAACCATCCGACCCCGGGGACTTATCATTACCGATTTGAGCAAGGGCCACTCTTATATCGTCATTTGTGAACGGTCTAATCATCACATTTGCATCACCTACCGAAAGCTTGGGAACAAACACGAATTCTTCCATATTCGGGTGCACCATAGGATCGGAATGCCCCAAAATATTCTTAAAGTGACCCACAAAAGCCGTAGGAACATCCTCACCATAGTAAAAAATTCCATCACGATCACTCACAGAAGTAATCCGATTCCTATGCTTTTTCTCCTTGATCACATTATGGAAGAATTTGGTATTAAAATCGCCTTCATTAAGCCACGTCACCTTCGCCCGTTGCCTAGCATTAATCTCTTCATCATGGCAAGCACTAATATAAGCGCTTCTAAGGTGGCAAAGGTCTTCATGAAGGGTATGGTTGCAAGGATCTGCATCACACATAGATTATGCCACATGAAGCTCCTTTTTTAATAACGCAACCCTATCCGAAAGATTCCCGTACGAATTCTTCAACTTTCGCATTGGAGCCTTAATGTTCTTTAGTTTCGACAAAACTTTGCCCATAAAAGAACCCTGCCTTGGAGCATCCCAACCCTCCTTAACTGCCTGCAAAAACAATGGGTGAGCAACAAGATAATTATCAAACTTAAAGCCCCAAACCCTATTCCGATTGCCCCCTTTAAAAGACAACATGGCTGGAGAATGATCCGAAATCCCTCTCGGGTGAAACATCACTTCTGCATCTTGAAAACGCACGGAAAACTCAACATTCGCCATAATCCGATCAAGCTTGCGTCTTATCCCCCCTTCTTCACTTGGCTTTTGACACCAAGAGTATTTGATACCCACATACTTGACATCAAAAACCTCTACATCTTCAACAAAAGCTCCAAACTCCATCATATCTACGTTGCGGCGAGAGGAACCACCCAAACCATCATGGGGAAACAACATAGTGTTGAATTCCCCCATGATACTCCAAGGCGTACTCCCAATAAGAACTTTAAATCTTCGAAGGCCCGACCACAGCTCTCGACGAGCTACATACGTATTAGCACCATAGACAATAGACAAGAAAAACGGGTTGACATCCCCACATAACCGAACTTGGCAATTCATGAATTGGGCATGAACCTCTAACACCATAATATCCATCAACCGAGCATCCCAAGCAAGAATAATACGAGTACCAAACTCAGACACCGATTGATTGGACCTCCACCTCCCACCTACCAAAAACACGACCACACACATCATCCAACGAATCTCTTTTCACATGGGATTCGATAATGGCACAACAACTAATATTGTTCAAGTGAATAAACTCCCGCACCTCCTTTTGTTTTAATCGGGCATTCAAGCCCCTAATATTCCAAGAAGAAAGCTTAATCATGAGGAATAGGAAATGTCACCCCCTATCACACCCATGCCCGCATTGGCCAAACCCACGCTACTACCGGCTGAATCCCTCATATTCTCCTGATCCTCCCTCAAAACTTGAAATCTGTTAATCGTCTCCGTCGAACTTTTAGTTGGCATTTTTAAAATACCCCGAATTGGTTTCGTTACAGGCACAGGTTTAAAGGGTGTGCTAGGCCTGGATATCTTACCCTCCTTATGAACATTGACAGTACGCCCCTCAAGAAATGCCCCCAAATCGGGAGGCATAGAGTTACCTATACTCCCTTCCCCATGAGCACCATCAACTTGAGCATTAACCTCCTTAACCTCACCTACATCTTGCTTAGATGAATCCCTGACGTCCTCGGTCACCCCCTCTTTTGGTCCCGCCGTGTCATAATTCCCAACACACTTATCCGCACCATCCTCGTCCTCACTTCGACTACTAGAGCCACTCGTGCTACTAATGCTACCGTTACATGCACTTGTGCATGCAAAATTTTCCTTGCATGCACTTGTTTATGTAGTATCACCCATAACCTTTTCTTTATTCTTCTCCCCTCCTTCGGGCTGGCCGCTACTAACTCCATTACCATTGTCCCCCCCCAGTCGACTTTTGAGTGTAATTATTCACTTTATGACCCCTCTTCCGATGAACCACCCGCGTAAACCCATCATCATCTTTAGGCGTATTATTATTCCTTCCTACGTTTCGACCCGGCGCTTTTGCACATGTTCCAAGGTTGTGTCCAAACACACAGCAGAGAGAGCATTGGCTAGGCTCCCATAAGTATTCCACAAGAACTTTCGTTTTCTCCACTTTTTCCCCATTTACATGAGGTATCACCACCTCTATCTCCCTTTTTAACTCCCCGACCGCCCACACGTCAATTAGGACTTTTGCAAACCCCGGTCTTCCCCATTTTTTATCACACATAGCAGCCGTACAAGCATCCATAGATCTTGGCACACCCAGCGCACTAGCAATTCTGCCCACTCCCTCTTTATTAAAAGCAACTAACGGGATATGATGGATCTTCACCCATAAAGGGCATTCCGTGTGTATGGGTTTGTTAAGAGCCTTCGTAGGATCCCAGCAATCCACAAAAAGTGGAACTCCATAAACCATAAGAGGCCCTTGATCAATAACTTGAGTACACCCTCCAACATCATTAAAGCGAAAAAAGAAAATCCCATTCCCATTTAGCATGATATCATTTAGGCCAAATTTTCCCCATAGCGACAAAGCCACACGTTTGATGACAGAAAAAATCGGCCGTTTACCAAGAAAATACCCATAAAGCGTGGTATTGTAAGATATACTTACCTCTTTGGTGAGTTCGATCGGAATCGTGACGACACTCGTTTTCTTGTCCTCCAAAGGGAAAAAATCCAAATTTCCAGCTTTCTCTCCACCCACGACATTCGAAAAAGTTAACCTTTTGAAAACAGATTCCCTACTCACTTGATCCTTAGGGTTTACCGTATTTGAACCCGTCGGATTAGCCGCCGCATGCATGGAAGCGCTGCCATCAGCATCCCTTGATTCTGAACTTTGTGAATCTGAACCCAATTGAGCCTCAAGTATCATTGCATCCATAATGATAGCAAACGCACGAAAACCCTAGCGAGTTCGAAGCCTAGGAGCTCGCACACCCAGAAACTCAGGAATGAGTCTCACAATGGTGTACAAGGGATTAGGAAACACGAGTCGTAAGGGCCAACGTCAACCCTAGCCGATGAACAATAACCCTAATCTCCATTTTTCTCCATCTCTCTTTGGTTCCCCTTGTTCATTTTGGTGTTAGTAAGATTGCAAGTAAGCTCTACTTTTAATGTTGTTGATCTTTCTCCGTATGATGTAGGTGATGATTCTTGGACGAATCCTTTTCAAGGGGGAGTGAATGATGGAGGACAATCCAACCACATGAAAGATCCCTTGGTGATTCAAGATGGCCCAGTTACCAGATCAAGATCGAAACTGATCAAAGAAGCTTTGAAGTGTTTAGTTGCGGAGATTCAAATAAAGTCCGTTGAAGATTTGCATGTAACACACGGTATTATGCTTATTGGAGCTTTGGATCAATGATGGAGCTTAAAGAAGGCTTTTATTTGAAGATTGCAAGCTTTTGGGCCATTTCAAAGAATAAACCCATGATCAATATTTTGGCAGCCCAAGATTGAACTATTTCCTTTTGTTTATGTTGAATTTGGGCCCAATAAATTTGTGTATAGAGCCCAATCCGTTTTTTTAGGCCCATGTTAAAGTTTAGGTGTTTAAAGTCTTTGAATAATGATTTAGATTATGTCTAGATTCATGAATTAAAGGTATGTCTTTAATTCTTGATTGAAATTTAAGTCTTAGTCTTTATGAAGAGTCTTTTGGGGTGTCTTTTAAACCCTATAAATAGGAGCCTTTGTAATCATTTGAGATCATCATCCAAGTAATATAAACACTTTCTTTTGAGTTTAACTCATTTTGTGAGCTGTGATTCCTTGCGAGAGCGTTCATAGTTCAAGAACTTATCAAGATTGTGAGCACGATCTTGTGGCGTTTCTGATTCCTTTGGTTCTTAGTTTTATAACTAATGGGTCAAGGATTTGCTCTAGGTTAGTTGAAGATTCCTATACCTGGGATATTCGCTTCCTAAACTATCTCATACGAAGGTTCGAAGTTTCTTAACTTGCGGGTCGACGTTTCGTATCAGAAATTATCTTCAAATTTAGCTCACTTTGCTTCAGCAAATATTCTTCAAACAGCAAATCTTCAACAAACTTTCCGAATTCTTAGAACTTTCTCTTTCAAATCTTGTACAATCTCCCCATAACAAATACTAGTTGTTCTCCAAATCATATTTCTTGAAATAACTTCTCCATCATATTCTGAATTTGACCTTTGATATAACTTTCATTTCTTGAAATTAGTTCTCTCACATTTCTTGACTATCCCAAATCCAACATTTCTTGATCATGTCTCCCCCTTTTTGATGATGTAGAGCATAGAAATCATCAAAACTTCTTCAAGAAATGTCATCAATTTCTGACCATGATCTTTCCATATGAGCGTCTGAACATCCGTCAATTCATAAAGTATTCATCTAAATCTTTTCAAATTCAGACAAATAAGAATGTAACCCTGAATTAACAAATCAGTTAATATACATGTACAAGGAGTTTTATTGATGTTCACTCCCCAGGTCTTCCATTCAATCATCGAATAACACAAGATTATTCTATGAACGTTCCGACAGAAAAACAAATTTTCGGTGTGTACGTGCTAGTGTATGAAAGAATTTATACATGAATGTTTATAAGACTCAAAATGTGTATAAAGATACTATGGTGAATGGGAATGGTGTGTTTTTTTTTCGATTTAATGATGAAGGAGGATGTTCTCAAGTGGTGGACCAAGGTCCGTTGATGATCCGCGGCATTCCCCTATTTGTGTCTCATTGGGACCCAACTAGAGGGAATAGCAAGCCGGTCCACACAGAATGCCCTCTATGGGTTAAGCTCCATAACATTCCTCTAGTTGCTTTCAATAAAGAGGGTGTTGGGCGGATTGCTAGCGCGTTGGGTGTTCCGAAATCAATGGATGCATGCACGGCATCCATGTGTGATAAAAAGTGGGGAAGACCGGGGTTCGCGAAGGTCCTTGTGGATGTATGGGCTGTTGGAGAGCTTAAACGTGAAATTGAAGTTGTTATTCCAACCCTTTCTGGGGATACGGTTGATAAGGTAAAAGTTCAAGTGGAGTATATGTGGGAGCCTAGCCAATGTACTTTCTGTTGTGTTTTTGGTCACAAAGTTACCTCGTGCCCAAAAGCTAATACTTATCGTGCGGTAACGTCAAAACAGACTAACGTGGATAAAGATGGATTTACTAAAGTGGTGAACAAAAAGAAGAATTGGGTTCAAAAGCCACCGAAGGTTGCGACTAAGTCTGATGATTTGGCCGAAGATCAAGTTCCTAAGGACCATGTGGAGGTAGTGGAGGTTCAAACCGTGGAGGTGAATGGGAAGATGGATGACAATACCACATGCACAAGTGCATGTAAAGAGCCAAATGCATGCACAAGTGCATGTAATATGATGGAGAATGTGACTCAAGGGCCGGGAGGTGTGGTCAATAGTGTTGTTCAATGCGATAGTCGGAGTACGCATCAAAAGAATACTATTCCGGCGGACTTGGGAGTGTTTTTAGATGGGGTTTCGGAGAAGGTTGGAAAACACCCACCTACGGCTAAGGTGGTTGAGGGTGAGGCGAGTAAGGGGACGCAACGACCGAATACCTCTTTTAGGCCAAGTGGTTCATCTTCTGGGGTGGTGAGCAAGCCGATAAAGGGAATTCTAAAGACCTCAGCACGGACGAATGTCGAGTCTTTGAATCGGTTCCAGGCTTTGGGGGAGAAGGGAGTTCAGGATAAAGTAGTGGGGAGTTCTGCTTCCCAGATGCCATCCTTTCCATGATTAAGTTTGCAGCTTGGAATGTACGGGGTCTTAATGTTCCGTTAAAGCAGAGGGAGGTAAAAGATTTTGTTCACTTAAATAATGTCTCTTTTTGCAGTATCATTGAGTCTCATGTTAAAGGGGAAGCGTTGGAAGAAGTGTGTAGGAAAACGTTTGGGCGATGGGAATGGAGGTCTAACCTTGTGGCCTCGCCAAATGGTACGCATATAATTGTGGCTTGGGACGCTAGAGCTATGGACGTTATGGTTCTAGAAGCTCAATCTCAATTTATACATTGCCAACTTTGCATGTATGGGGAACCTTTGCCGTTTTTTGTTACTATTGTTTATGGTGCGAACACGTTAGTGGAACGACGTCAGTTATGGTCCGGATTGAGAAGGTTCAAGGTGTTGGGCAATGGGCAACCTTGGGTTATTTTTGGGGACTTTAATACTATGCTTTTTCCTCACGATGGGTTGGGGGGATCCTCGAGGAGAAATAATGAAATGCATGATTTCATGGCTTGCGTGGAAGATATTGAAGTCCTTGATATTAATTACTCAGGCATGCAGTATACGTGGTCTCAAAAACCGGTGGATGATAGCGGTATTAGACGAAAGCTGGATCGTGTAATGGCTAATGTCCACTTTCTTGATAGATTTGGGGACTCTACGGTCCGGTTCATGGCGAGGGGAATTTCTGATCATTCCCCCTCCGTTTTGTCTTTTTCGGCCGGAAAGAGAAAGGTGGTCACTGGGTTCAAATTTGATAATTTTCTTGTTGATCACCCTTCTTTTTTGCAAATTGTTCAACAGGGATGGATGATGTCGGTCCAGGGCTCTTTCATGTATCAAGTTTTGACTAAGCTTAAAGGTTTGAAAGGGTGTTTGCGGAAGTTGAGAGCTACGTATGGTAGTCTCTTGGCTCGGTCGAGACTTTGTAAAGATGAACTCGAAAAGGTCCAATTGGCGAGCGATGGGGATCCGCACAACAGGTTGTTGCAAGAGGACTTGTCGGTTTGGAGATTAGCTTACCAACAGGCGTGTAATGATGAAGAAAGCTCGGCCCGCCAACGTGCAAAGATTAGGTGGCTTAATGAGGGGGATGCTAATACTAAATTCTTTCATAGTGTTATGAAAGAGAAAAGGCATTCACAACGGGTTCAGGAAGTATGTGATTCGAATGGTGTTTATCACTACGATGATGATGCTGTAGATACTCTTTTATCCCACTTTCAGTCGTTTCTGGGAAATCGGGATCGAAGTGTGAATCCTTTGACGCAAGACTTGGCTTTCCGTAAGACCCTTTCCCTTGCTGAATCGCTCTCAATGGTTGTCCCAATCACGGATATGGAGATCAAGTTGGCCATTTTTAGCATTGGAAATGATAAGGCCCCGGGCTCGGATGGGTACTCGGCGAGGTTTTATAAAGGAGCGTGGAATATTGTTGGACCAGAGGTTACGCGTGCTATTCACAACTTTTTCTACACGGGAAAATTGGCAAAGGAATTGAACCATACTCTTCTCTGTTTAATTCCTAAGGTCCCTAATGCATCGCGTGTGTCGGACTTCCGACCTATATCTTGTTGCACGGTTTTGTACAAAGCTATTAGCAAGATTATTGTGGAGAGGATGAAAGGGTTGTTGGATGGATTGGTGAGCCCATTCCAGTCGGCTTTTATTCCGGGCCGTAATATTGCGGACAACATTCTAATGGCGCACGAGCTGGTTAGAGGTTATCAACGTAGCGAGGGCCCGGCCCGGTGTGCCTTCAAGATTGACATCCGGAAGGCGTACGACACGGTGGATTGGCAATACTTGTTTGGTATGCTGGAGGGTATGGGGTTTCATTTGGCTATTGTTAAATGGATCAAAGAGATGGTCTCGTCAGCTTCCTTCTCGCTAGCAGTGAATGGAGAGACAAAGGGATTTTTTAAAGGTGGTCGGGGCCTTCGTCAAGGAGATCCCCTTTCGCCTTATCTCTTTACCATTGCTATGGAAGGATTCTCTCTCATTTTTAAACGTTGCATTGAAGAGGCGGCTTCCTTTGGTTATCATAAGGATTGTAGTGAGTTTCAACTTACCCATCTTTGCTTTGCAGATGATTTATTTGTTTTTACACAGGGTGATGTAGATTCGGTGTTGGTGCTTAAGAAGGCTCTCCTATTGTTTCAAACTAAATCTGGCCTTTCGCCTAGTCTTGAAAAAAGTGAAGTCTTCTTTGGAAACGTCTCGGATCCCATTAGAAATGCTATCCGGGAGTGCTTACCATTCCGGAATGGTATCTTCCCAATCCGATACCTTGGAGTTCCGTTGTCCCCAATCAAGCTTAAAGCTAGGGATTATGATGCCCTCGTGACTAAGGTGATGGCGCGGGTGAACAATTGGAAAACAAAACACTTGTCTTTTGGAGGAAGATTACAACTCATAAAATCTGTGTTGGGTTCGCTACAAACTTATTGGATGTCGATCTTCACTATCCCCACGAGGGTGATCCATAAAATTGAATCGGTTTTCCGGGATTTTTTATGGGCCCAAGGGGAGAATTCGAGAGGGAGATGCAAAGTGGCTTGGGATCAAGTTTGTAAACCGTTGGAAGGGGGTGGTCTTGCTCTTAAGCGGCTAGCCTTATGGAACCGTGCCCTTTTGTCTAGACATGTGTGGAACCTTGTGACTCGAAAGAATACAATCTGGGTTAATTGGGTGTATCATTATTGCATCGGGGACGCCCAATTTTGGATCGTTCGGAAGTCTACCCGGTGGTCGTCGGTTCTTTGCAAAATTCTAGACCTTCGACCTCACATTAGAAGATTCTTTATTTTCCGGGTTGGTAATGGTGAAGAGATTAATGCATGGGAAGATCGTTGGGGGACTAATAACCCGTTATCTACGTCCATAACGTATCGGTTCATACATGGGGAGGGATTTTCTATGCGCACTTCGTTAAAAGATTTGGTTGATCGGCTTGGGAGTGTTTGGCCGAATGCTTGGATTCAAAGATACCCGCATCTTGGTGTGATGGAGTGGCCGATCATTGATAGTGACCGACGTGACCAAATTTGTTGGTCAGATGTTAATGGTAACTTAGTGGACTTTTCGGTTAAAGTCGCATCCACTTCTATTGGAGGCATACATACCGTATGCTCTTGGCATAAATGGGTTTGGTTTCCCGGTAACATTGCGAGACATGCCTTCTGTCTTTGGATTGCTTGTCACCGTAGACTCCCTACTCAAGATCGTATGAGCATTTGGGTTTCGGAAGAAGAAGGATTAGTTTGCCCGTTGTGCGAAGTTGACCAGGACTCTCACCGACATCTTTTCTTTCAATGTGTGTTTGCGCATGATGTATGGCAACGCATAAATTTTTTTGCCAATCTAGAGGAATGGCCGGATGGATGGGACGATATAGTGGAATTGCTCTCGGATGATTCGTACGCGAGGAAACCGCTTGCCTCAAAACTTTTTGTTGCTGCTAGTGTGTACTACATTTGGAGGGAGCGGAACAATAGACTTTTCAGAAATGCGGCAATCTCAGTGGACCAAATTGTTCAAGATATAAGGAACATTGTCACTATGCGGCTTGCTTGGAATACTCGGCGGACTAGGAATCAGATTCATGGCCCGACGTGATCTTTCTTTGGATTGGTTGTTTTGCGCCTCTGGTTGGGTGGTGGTGTTTTTTTGGCTTCTGTTTAGAATTGGTAGTTGCTTGTTTTGGCTTTTTTTATGGCTTGGTGCTTTTTGTCCCTTGCTTGGGTCTTTTGTTGGATGCTTGATATAACTTTTGTTGTTTCTTTGTTTTAATATATTTGCCGGGTTTTCCTTCAAAAAAAAAAAAAAAAACAAACAGTAATACACGAGCTCAATTGTGCATGATCAAAGTGCGAAGGTGGGGCAGACTTCCTTCTTTTTCAATATCCACATCTTCCAAATCATGCGTTGTGTCTCCAAGAAAAATTGAAACATCTCTTTGTTAAGAAAGAAATGAGTAGCTGGTGGGGTTTAAAGCAAGAGTTGGCATGTGGTAGTAGCCTGTTTCAATGAAGTTCACGAAAGAATTGTGAACCAAGAGTAATGTACAAAAAGGTGTCTTACCATCGAAAATTAGTTTCAATTTTGAGACATGGTAAGATCATAGTCAACAAAAGTACTAAACCGGCGTGTGTGAATACTTGATAGTATAAGGAAAAGATAATACACAAGTATTTATCTTTGGAAACACAGGGTTAGTTAAACAATAAAGCTCATAAAATGAAAACATTTAAAATCACTCTTCTGTATTCATGAAATATGTTTAAGAATCGAGAAGTGGTTTGAACATTTAAGAACATGTTTTCATGTCTGAAAGTTGTCCATCTTTCAAACGCAATGAGATTAAGAGTAGAATAATCCTTATGCTCAGCATTAATCTCATAAAGTCAGCTCCAAAGTCATGATTGATATGATCATGTTAAGCTCCCCCTCAAAATCTGCAATTAGTCAAAAAGTCGTCAAAGTATAAAGTCTTATTCAAAAACTTTATTAAAAAAAATAAAGAAATGAAAGCAATAAAACTTTTAAGAACGAGTTATGATCAGAAGTTAATTACTCCCCTGAAAATATGTATTTGCAATATTATCAGTAGAGGTAATATGTATTCTCCCCCTTGAAGGTTGATCATATCTTTTGATGCATCGGAGTACACTTTTCTTTTGATCGTTGAAGTATGAGTCCTAAATTGCTGTGTTTAGAAGTCAGACTTGATCTTTAAGGTATGAGTCGTAGACTGGTTTGTCTAGAAGTCAAACTCTTTGAAATTGAAGTACGGGTCTTGAACTGTGTTATTCAAGAGCCATGGTTTCTTTACTCCCCCTAGATTTGAGGTGCCTGCAACACAGATGGATCTATTGGCTTTGGTACCCACTGGTATTTGGATCCAGGTTTGTTAGTTGCAGTTCTGTTCGGAGTAATATAATAAGAACCATACTAGTAATAATCAGAAACTTTATGAACAAAATCATTTGAGCCACAATAAGAACAATTAAATTCTTCCTTTTAGATAACCTGATTAATTGATCTATCGAATAAACAAGATCAGGTTTACCTTTGTGCACAATGTTCTTCTTGGCATTTAGTGTATGCACTCTTACCATCCTTCTCATCAGAAGTTGCTTTTACCTTCCATACTAACTTCTCATTTCCTTTTCTTCTACTTTTGTATGTACCTGAACCATCCACATTCCGATCATAGAAAATGTTAGTAGTACGAATCTGATCATTTGAATATCATCTCGAGGTGCTTGAATAATTGACTCTGTAGTCTTCTGCCCGGTCAAAACCACCTTAGAGACAATATCTTCAAGTTTTGTTATCTTGGATGATAAACTGTTCCTTTCCTTGATGAGCGGGTCAATCTTTTTTTGAAATTCAGACTTCGTGTTCTGCTCTTTCATGGCCTTCGTCGACAGTTCAGATAATGACTTTGTAAGCTTCTCAATCTCAGTCTCAAATATCTCTCTTTCTTCTTCAAAATCTTTGTCCACATTTTTTCTTTGATCAGATATTTCTTTGAAAAATCCAACACTTTTCTTCTCAACTACCTTCTTATCCTTCTCAAACTCTTTTCTCTCTTTTTCCAACAGGCTTTCTAACTCAGAAATCTTTTCTTTGAGAGATTTTCCTTCAGAACCAAACTCAACTTTCTCTTTCTTATGTCTGTCTCTTTCAACAATTATAACCTTCTCAAAATCTGATACTTGTTTTGAAAGCTTTGCACACTTAAGCTCAACAACTTTCTTCTCTTCGAAAGTCTTTCTTGAAAATTCTGAAAATTTATGTGCAAACCCTTTCTTTTCCTTTTCAAATTCATCTTTGTCTTTGGTAATCTTCAGTTCCAAATCTGAAATATTCTTTTTCTACATTAGCACTTTCCAAACTCTTAATTGTCTTCTCATTCTTACTGACAGAATCTTGTTTCTGGATTTTGACAATTTGAAATCTTTCTTTCCAGCTCAAAATTTTCACTTTCTCTCTCATAAATCTTCTTCTTTAGAACACAATTTTCAGTGTCCAATACTCTTGCCTTTTCTTCAACCAATATGAGCTCACTCTTTAATATCCCTTCATTCTCTTTCTTTTTTTTTCCAATCCGAATTAAACTTTGACTGAGTCTATCATTATCTGCTCTCAACCTTTCAATGATACACTTTTGATCTGTCTCTTTATGTTGTTCTTCAAGTTCTGGCATTTTACGCTTCTGATCTGTCTCTTTACCAAGTATATTCTACAACAAAGAAATAATCATCCATTGATCCTAATAATACTTGCACAAAAATTTGTTAGTTCGAAAGAAATCAGTAATCAGAAAATCTTAGAAAAAATTTCAGAAAATAAATTTCCAAAAATTTCCTAAGGCAAGAATCCTCACACCACAATCACTAGAAATTTGCACAACACCTTAAAATTTGCACAACTTCCACAATTCGCACGCTGAAGAATGCACACCACAGAAATTCGCACACCCACGAAATTCGCACGTAAAGAGATACGAATTTCGCACGCTGCTATATGCGAATTCTGAGGAATTCGCAAACAACTATATACGAATTTTAGACTTAGAAACTATTTCAACCTCAAACAATTCGTATAGATACGAATTCTAGACTTAGAAAATCTTCCAACTTCTATATGCGAAATCCTTACTTTTCGTATCCAACTTTATACGAAATTTGCCCTTAGAGAAAAATTCCAACAACTTTTCATATAAGGCTTTATGCGAATTCTGTACAATTCGTATCTTGCTTTATGCGAATTCCACACATGTCATTTTCACAAATCAACTTCTATGCGTATCCTCTATGCGAAATCCTCAGATCTTGTGAATTATTGAGGTTTTCATGCAAGTTCTTCAAAATGCGATCCAAAAACACTTTAATCAATCCAAAAACCCATCAATTCTTCGAATTTGAGTTTGAGACTTCACAAATTTATCCACAAACACTGCAGAAGTCGATTACAAATAATGAATTATAATCAAATGGATTCAAGCATACGTTTCGAATCTGACAACTGCGTAGAACTCGTATGTTCGAAAAATCAAAAAAATTCAAAATCAGACCAAACTTACACTGCGATTGTGTTTCAAATTAATGGAACCCTATTCTATTACAACAATCGACCACTATAGAATCAATTAAACTCACTATTACAATATGAATTACACAAATCAATCAAAACTTAACCAAACAGGGTGCGAAGAACATTTCATATGATTTCACTCGAATTCTGCTCTGATACCAATTGTGTGTCCCAGATTATGTGCAAGATTGATTAAGATGAACAACCAAATCGATTCAAAATGTCATATGTACATATTTCAATCAATCAGAGTGTACAATTCGTATAAGAATGCTCTCTTTACAAATCAAGTCTCTCAAAGTGTCACATATCTCTTAGAACCACACGCTTACAAGAGAAAACAAAACTATTTATACCCTTACAAAAACAAAGACAAAACGAAACTAAACTAATTATCACTTTGACTTGCTTGACTTTGACTTTTGCCTTGAAGGTTTGACTTGAGCTTTGACTTGAGCTTTGACTTTAATTCTCATGATCTTGGATCCAACATATTTGTGCACTAACATTGCGGTAAGGTCGGTCATTATGCAAAAGATTGCCGGAAGCCGAAAGTGCGCAATTCCGACTACTACAAGAACAAGATGCTTCTAGCAAAGCAAAAGAGGCAGGAAAGGCACTGATGGCAGAAGATGACCACTGGCTGGATTTGACTTACATGTGTCTCATGGGTGAGCAAGTTGCTAATGATGGTTCAGATGATAACACATCGGATGAGGCAAATGATCTAACTAAAAGTGATTTTCTTAAAAAGATGCAATCCACGATGGTTGAGCTTCAGGAATTACAGTCTAAACTTAAACTAGAAAAAGGTGTCGTTGAAAAGAAGCGTCAAACATAATATAAACTCAATAAGGACATTGTTGAAAAGACTATATTGATTGAATCTTTAAACAAGGACATCGATATTTTTGAAAAACAAAAGACGGATTTAAATAATCAAATGTTTGAAGCAACATCTAAGTTCAATTTGTGTGAACTTGAGAAGAAAGAGTTTGTGAGAAAATATAAATCTTTGAAATGTGTGAATAAATCATTGGTTGAAAAGATAAATGGTTTGGAAGAAAAGTGATATGCTAAATTTAGGACAGACTGCCCAAACCATTCATCTTAACAAACCGAAGGAATTTAATTATTTCAACACATATTGGGGTATTGGGTATGATGACCCACATTTGAAAAAGGTTATTTCAAAAAGGCCTGCTGATAGTCCCAATTAGCAGGTGTGATCAATTAGATTGACAATGAACTTCCATAAATATCACTTGTATTGATGAATGAATCGATTACAATCTTTCTCTCTCTACAAACTTTCTCTCTAAGATATGAAACTATGAACTCCTCACAACAAGATTACAAAGCAAAACCTATTTATACCTACTTTCTAAACAAGGAAACTAAACTAACAAAAACAAGACAATGAGTTTGACTTTATCTTTAAGCTCCTTTGACATTGACTTTCTTCATTTAGCTTTGACTTGAGGCTTTGACCTTCATTATCTTGAATACAACAAAATGTGCACTAACAATGTCCCCCTTTGGATTCAAGATCATCCTTCAAATGAATTTCATCTTTAACAAACAATCTCCTCCTTTGAGACGAATACTGATAATAATAATCTCCCTCTTTGTGATCAAAATTTATCTTTAACATTATCCCCCGAAGTCTATAACAATCTCCTCTTTTCAGATAATCTTCAGCAAACAAATTATCTTCAACTTTTGCTCACTTTTCTCTTTCAAAAATAATCTTCAAATAAAATTTCTGTAACCTTCAATGAACTTTCAGAAATCTTTGTATCAGCGCATTCTGAACTGTCTTTCTTTCTCGGAAATTGCTTTATCTTTCTTTATTTTCTCATATTTCTCCCCTTATCTTTCTTGAACTTTCTTAGAGCTTGCTTTTTCAATCGTTATTTCTCCCCACAAACTATCATTTCTTGATAACGTCTCCCCTTTTTTGATGAATGTAAGCAATAACATCATCCAAACTGTGCAAGAAATGCATTCTTTAAATTACTGACCAATATCCTCTCAATCTCTCTACTGTTATAGTAACATCTGTCAATTTGTAAATTTTTTTGAATCTTTTCAAATTCAGAATTGAGTGAAACCCTGAATCAACAAATGAATCAGTTAAAAATGCCTGTAAGTAGCACAAAGCCACTTAGTACAACGAATGTACTTTAGAGTTTTATTGATGTTCACTCCCTAGGGCTTCCATTCAATCATCGAAAAAACACAAGGTAATTCTATGAATGTTCTGACAGAGAAACAAAATTTTTGTGTGATAGTGCTTGTGTATGAAAGAATTTAAGCATTTTGTGCTTTATCAAGCTCAAAATTGTGTAAATTGTTGAGACACAACAAGTTTTCCATGACTCAATGTGCATGATCGAAATGTGAAGGTGGGGTACTTCCTTCTATTTCAATATCAAAATCTTCCAAATGAAGATTAGATAGATTATATGTTGCGTCCCCATTAAAATATGAAACATTTCTTTGTTGAGAACGAAATGAGAACTGGTGAGGTTAAAGGAAAAGTTGGCATGGTCTCAGTTCCTATTTCAATGATGTTCATGAAAGAATTGTGAAACAATCAGTAATGTGGTTGCCCGGCTCAGAAAGTAGTTGGTGCAAAGTTCTCATATTCTTTTAACTATGTTCTCACACCCTCTTTCTTTTTATCATTATGCTCACTTCTAACCAAACTCTCATTTTCCATTTTACTGCTCAGCACAATGAGGTTGTTCAACTGTATGAACATCCTCCCCCACTCTTTGATGTATGACCCTCACCCCTCAATCACTCAATTATAACTTCTTAGGTAGGAAACACTAGTTATTGTGAACCCATAGAAGTTCTTTAAGCTCATACACTGATCCCATGAAATATGTCCTAAAAGAATGGTGTTGTTCTACAGTTTAGCTTGAATAATTAAGCATATCCGTAATATGAATCACATTGTCAGTGAATGTATGCTCCACAAAAATATCATGACTATTTGAGCATTTTGAACTTTGAAGATTTCTCACAACAAGAATATTGAATAAATAAAATGAATTCGAAAGACTTGTTTGAGAAACTGACAATGTATCAGAAAGATCAAATATGAATGATAAAGCTGAAAAGCTTAGGTCATGAAAGAATTGGAATTTGTCTATATGAACAAATATAAACATTCATGAAAGAATCGCTTATGTTTGAATGAATATGACGCTTAACAATCATTGAAATTTTAAAACAGGGTGTATTACCATCAAAAATTGTTTAAATATGAGACATGGTAATAACAAAATCAATGAAAAATAGTAAACCGCTGTGTGTGAATACTTGTCAGTATATAGAAAAGATAATACTCAAGTATTTATCTTTGAAAACACACGGTTAGTTAAACATTAAAGCTCATAAATGAAAACATTTAAAATCACACTTCTAAATTCATGAATTTTTTTAGAATAGAGAAGTGGTTTGAACATTTAGAAACATGTTTTCATGTCTGAAAGTCGTCCTTCTTTCAAACAATTTGATATTAAGGTTATAAAGTACTTACATTCAGCTTAAATCTCATAAATCAACCTCAAATCGTGATTGATTGAATAAAATCTTGTAAGCCCCCCTCAAAATCTGCATAAAATCAAAAAGTCATCAAAAATATCAAAGTCTTTTCTAAGTCATATTGAAAGTAAAACATTGAAAAACGAGTCCTGATCTGAATTGACCAGAAGTCAATAGTTCACTAAAGATTGAGTTCTAAACGGACATGTTTAGAAGTCATTAACTCCCCCTGAAAATATGCATTCAGAATATTTGTCAGTACAAATCATATGCAAATTATCTAACTCCCCTTGAAATATGATCATATATCTTAGTACTCACTCCCCCTGAAATCATGAGCAAACCTTCATTGTAGATATCTTTCAAAATTAAAAATAAAGACATTAAGAAAATTATAAACCAAACTGTACAAAACAAATACGGATTATGTAAAGATCATGTTTTAAGATCGGTCAATTCTGTGACAAAGGGTTAGAGGTCAACTTCAAATCTAAGAGTTGCTCGGTTCGTACTGAAGACGGCAAAGAACTCTTAGTCGGCAATCGAAAGACAAATCTCTACACCATCAATCTTTCAAAGGTTTAGAATGACAATCAGGTTTGCTTACTGACAAAAGTCTCGATGCAGCAAAGTTGGCTTTGGCACCGAAGGTTATCGCATCTGAATTTTCGTTATATAAATAAGTTGGTCAGTGGAAAGTTGGTGAATGGACTTCCTGAACTGAGATATGAAAAAGAACACTTGTGTGCAGCATGTGAAAAAGGGAAGATGAAGAGAGCTCCACATAAACCGAAGCCTGAATCTAGTACCAGTTCTCCATTAGAGTTGTTGCATATGGATCTTTGTGGTCCGATGCGAACGCAAAGCTTAGGCGAAAAGAAATACGTGTTGGTTATCGTGGACGACTGTTCGCGATACACGTGGGTCAAATTTCTTCGATCAAAAGATGAGACGCCCGAAGTACTCATTACATTTCTAAAGACGATCCACGTGAATCTGCAGAAACCAGTCAAGCTTCTCAGAACTGATAACGGCACAGAGTTCAAAAACAAAACTGTTGAAGAGTATCTCGAATCGGTCTAGATATCACATCAATATTCTGCTGCTCGTACGCCCGAACAAAATGGAGTAGTCGAAAGGCGAAATCGAACGCTAGTCGAGGCCGCTTGCACTATGCTTAGCCAATCTGACTTACCTCTATTTCTGTGGGCAGAAGCTATTTCGACTGCGTGCTACACTCCGAACCGTTCCATGATACACCGCAGATTTCAAAAACCATTAAATATTTTCATGTTTTTGGTTGTAAAGTGTTTTGTGCTCAACGACAGAGAGAGTCTGAACAAGTTCAGTGCTAAGGCAGATGAGGGCATCTTCATTGGATATTCTTCTACATCTGCTGCATATCGAGTATATTTGAAGAAGTCGAAGAATGTTATTGAAAGCGTAAACGTTACATTCGATGAGGATATGACTTCTGAACAAGTCAGTTCAGAACCCGTGATAACTGGAGTATTAGCTTCTAGGCAAATTCGTTCAGAACCTGTACTTGCAAAGAACAAATCAGATGAAGCTTCAACGTCTACTAATCATTTATCTGATTTAGATATTTTATTTGAACTGTTTTATGATGAATATCTTGGATCTAATGTGAATACACCTGTTGTGGTTGACAGGATTGAAGATTCAACGATTAATCATCCAACTACTTCAGATGTTTCTACTGAGTCAAATTTCCTGATTCAGCAAGATATTCCAGTTCAAATGCCTACTCCAATAGTTGATGTTGGTATAATGATGAGTCAGAAGTTGCTGAGTCAGTAGGATGTGATGTAAGGACAGATCAACAGACTGAACAAGATATACCTACTGAAGCTTCTGCACCAATTACTTCAACTGTATTCCTCCCTCATCATGTTCAAACTGAAGAACCTGAAAGTGGATTTTTAGATGACAATCATGATCAATCTTCATCTACTCCACTCCCTCATGAACATCGCTGGACCAAAGAGCACCCTCTTCACCAAGTAATTGGAGATCTCAACAAGTCGGTGCAAACTAGGTCAGCAACGTTGAATCAATGTATGCATGATTCATTCGTCAGCAAGATAGAGCCCACTCGTGTATCAGAGGCTCTACCTGATTCGGATTGGGTGTCTGCTATGCAAGAAGAGTTAAACCAGTTCGAAGCCTTGAAAGTTTGGTGACTAGTGCCAAAACAAGAAGGAAAAACCGTTATCGGCACTAAATGGGTGTTCAAAAATAAAAAGGACGAAGATGGTATTGTTATAAGGAACAAAGCTAGACTTGTTACCAAGGGATATAGGCAAGAGGAAGGCATAGACTACGACGAGACGTATGCTCTAGTAGCGCGTATAGAGGCAATCCACATGTTTCTAGCCTACGCAACTCACAAGAACTTCACTGTCTACCAGATGGACGTGAAGACTGTCTTTCTGAATGGCATACTTAAGGAGGAAGTCTACGTATCTCAACCAGAAGGGTTTGTAAATCCAGATAAGCCAAATCATGTCTACATCTTGGATAAAGCCTTGTATGGTCTGAAACAAGCACCTCACGCCTGGTATGATGTTCTATCTTAATTCTTGGTCAAGTCAAGTTTTTCAAAAGGTAAAGTCGATGCCACTTTGTTTATTAAAAAGGAGAAAGATGATATCATTCATATTCAAATATATGTAGATATATTTGGTTCTACAAATCCTAAATACTGTAATAACTTTTCAAATCTTATGGTGATGGAAAACCAACTAAAGAGACGGGATACAAGCGGGATGGAAATTCCAAGCATGATGGCGACTCATATGAAGCTGATCCACTTAAAGGAATGCATGGGCCGATGACGCGTGCAAGGAGAAAAAGGATGCAAGAGGCTCTAACTAATCTCATCATTTCAGCCCAATTGGAAGACATCCAAGATCTCAAGCCCGTTTGGTTGAATTGTCTTATGTTGTTGGGCTAACTTTTACATCTTTGGATTGTCCTTGAAGGCCCAAATGTCATAATTTCGTTTTTTGTATTTTATTTAAATAAGAAAAGTTTTGAAAACTCAATTTAGTCATTATTGAGGGCAATCTAAGAGTTTAGGCCTTAAATAGTATATTTAAGAGCCTTAAATTTTGTAGTTAATAAGGGTCTAGTATTTCCCTATAAATAGGAGTTTTTCAAGCATTTGTAATCATCTATGTTTTATCTAAATCAACATATTGTGAGGTTTTCCTTTCACTTGTTAGTTCTATTGATTGAACTCATTCGGGTCTTGCAAGACTAATAGTGCTTGCAATTCTCACTTGGCTTATCACTAGGTATCTTCCGCTTAGTGTGGCGCCCTAACTTTAACAACTTGCTTTCTTGCAACTCAAAGGTGTTGGATTTCATATATCCCTCATTGTTGAGTTCTGATAGTAAGGTGTTGGGTTTCTTGGAAGAATTTGTGTTCCTTCCTTTCAATCTTTGATTGCTTACTTTCTTACATTCCAAAGGTGTTGGGTTTTGTATACCTTTCATTGTTGGGTTGAAGAGTAAGACATTGGGTTCTTGGAATACACGAGATCAAACAAGAACGGTCCCGAAACACATTTGAAGTCTTCCCTTAAAGATTTCACATCATTTGGTATCAGAGCTAACTTTCTTGTTTGATCATATCATTTGTTTTCTTTGTCTCGTCTAGTTCATTCTTCATCTTTATTTAAATTCTTGTCACATAAAAACTATAAAAAAAAGTGCCTAAAAAAAAGCAAAAAAAAAAAAAAAAAGGAAAGCAAAAGAAACCGCAAAAAAAAAAAAGTTATACAAAAATCGACAAGAAAAGTAGAGAAAAAAAACTAAAGTCTTTTGTTCTTGATTATTGCGCTTTTATTGAACTCATATACCACCCCGTTTAAACTTTTCGTTTGTTGTCCAATCACTTCATATTTCTTTCTGGACAAGTGAGTCATTGTTTGAGCACCTTTGTAAGAGTTGGATCTGTTCTCACTAGAACTACAATAAGTGAAGAATCTGAGAGGAAAAAGGCAAGAGTGCTACATCTATATAAAAAAAAGCCTTAAAAAGAGTGATACACTTCGGGAGAGTAGATAGTTTGGGAAACGAAGTTGGGGGGTAAAGGGTGTGAGGTTTACTTATCATCATCAATTGTTCAACTTGTTTTGTAGTAGCAACTATGGAGGGAACGAAGGAGACATTGGAACAAAAAGCATGGAGAGAGACGTTGATGGGTCAATTCAATCAAATGATGGAAACTGTGATGGAGAGAATGGATCGATTGGAGGTATCCTTACAAAGGGGCGATGAAGAGGGTTCGGAAACAACACAAGACAACCGGAGAAATAGAAATAGAGTTGACAACAACCTTGGTAGCACCAAGATGAAGATTCCATCTTTCCAAGGTAAGAGTGACCCGGAGGCATATATGGAGTGGGAATCAAAAGTAGAGAACGTGTTTGGAGTTCATAACTATTCCGAAGATAAAAAGGTAAAACTTGCTTCTGTTGAATTTTCCGGTTATGCTCTAACATGGTGGGACAAGTTGGTTTTGTCTAGAAGGAGAAATGGGGAACAACCTATTAATACATGGGAAGAAATGAAGGCTGTTATGAGAAGGCGTTTTGTTCCACCCCATTACTATCGTGATCTGTTTAATCGACTTCAAAACATCACTCAAGGATCAAGATCTGTGGAGGAGTATTACCAAGAGTTAGAGATGGCAATGACGAGGGCGAATATTGAAGAAGATCCCGAAGCCACCATGGCTAGATTTTTGGGAGGCCTTCGAAAAGAAATTGCTGATGTGGTGGAGTTGCAACACTACATGGATTTGGAGGAAATGTTTCACATGGCTGAAAAGGTGGAGAAACAATTAAAAAGAAAAGGAGGTTCAAGTAAGTTTTCTTCCAATTCATCTTCTTCTTCTTCTTGGAAAAACAATCGGTGGAATAAAAATGAAGATGTAAAGAAGAAATATGGTAAGGATTTTGACTCAAAGAAGACTTTTCAACCAAAGAATGACAAAAACAACCCTTCTACTTCTCATACTTCAAGGCTGACTTGTTTCAAGTGTTTGGGAAAGGGACATATAGCTTCACAATGTCCTAATTCCAAAGCTATGATTATGCTTGATGATGGTTCTTATTTGAGTCAAAGCGAAGATGAGGATGATGGCAACAACATGCCATTTGAAGATGACAATGAACTAAAGGCTGTCGATAGTGGTGATGAAAGGGAGGCTCTTGTGACCATGAGAGCATTGAACATACAAGCCAAAGAAGAGGACGAAGAACAACGTCACAACATCTTCCATACTCGATGTCTTATCCAAGACAAGGTATGCATGTTAATTATTGATAGTGGAAGTTGCATTAATTGTGCTAGTTCTTATCTTGTGGAGAAGTTGGGGCTGCCAACTATCAAGCATCCAAAACCGTATCGTTTACAATGGCTTAACGATCATGGAGAACTCAAGATTGTGCGGCAAGTACTTTTGAGATTTTCCTTAGGAAAATATGAAGATGAAGTTTTGTGTGACGTTGTACCCATGACTGCTAGCCATATCATTCTTGGACGCCCTTGGGAATTTGATCGTAAAACAACTCATGATGGGTGTTCAAACAAGTATCGTTTTGTACTCAATAATCAATCATTCACCCTTGTACCTATGTCCCCACAACAAGTGTTAAAAGAACAAATAAAAATGAGAGAGAAAAGGCAAAAAGAGGAGAGTTTGAAAAAGTCAAAAGAGATTGGAGAAAAAAAAAGTGAAAAAGAAAGTGAAAAAAAAGTAGCGAATGAAAATATGAGTGGAACAATCAAGGGAGAAAAACCAAAAGCAAGTGAGAGAAAAGGTGCTTTCTTTGCGAGCATGAGGGATGTAGATAGGGCGTTAACTTCCCATAAGCTTCTTATTGTACTTTTGTACCAAGAAGTTTGCTTATCTACTAACGATTTACCTCATGATTTGCCTTTGGAGATTGTTTCTGTTTTAAATGAATTTGCAGATGTGCTACCCGAAGAAGTGCCTAACGGACTACCACCAATTCGAGGTATAGAACATCAAATCGATTTGGTTCCGGGTGCAACTATTCCAAATAGGCCAGCTTATAGAGCTAACCCGGAGGAAACAAAGGAGCTTCAAAAACAAGTTGGTGAGCTGTTGGAAAAAGGTATTATTCGTGAATCCCTTAGTCCATGTGCAGTGCCGGTCATCTTAGTTCCAAAGAAAGATGGTACTTGGCGCATGTGTATTGATTGTAGGGCGGTTAACAAAATTACCATCAAATATCGTCATCCAATCCCAAGATTAGATGACATGCTTGATGAATTGAATGGGGCCAAAATATTTACGAAAATTGATCTTAAATCCGGATATCACCAAATTAGAATCAAAGAAGGTGATGAATGGAAGACCGCTTTCAAAACAAAGTTTGGGCTTTATGAGTGGTTAGTTATGCCTTTCGGCTTAACTAATGCCCCTAGCACTTTTATGAGGCTTATGAACCATGTTTTGAGGCATTTCATTGGGAAATTTGTTGTTGTGTATTTTGATGACATTTTGATCTATAGTAGAAGTATGCATGATCATGTTGAACATCTTAAGCTTGTTCTTGCTACTTTGCGTGAGCAAAAGTTGTTTGCAAATCTGAAAAAGTGCACATTTTGTGTGGAAGAAGTTGTTTTTCTTGGATATATTGTTGGTGCTAATGGTTTGCGAGTTGATGAAGAAAAAATAAAGGCTATTGTAGATTGGCCTATCCCTACAAGCGTTTCGGAGGTAAGATCTTTTCATGGACTTGCAAGTTTTTACCGAAGGTTTGTGAAAGACTTTTCAACTAAGGCTTCACCTTTAAATGAGTTGGTGAAAAAAAATGTGAAGTTTGAATGGGGAGAAAAACAGCAAATGGCTTTTGAACAATTAAAGCATGATTTAACCAATTCTCCTGTTTTAGCACTACCTGATTTTTCTAAGACTTTTGAGATTGAGTGTGATGCTTCAGGAATTGGAATTGGAGCTGTTTTGCTTCAAGCAAGCCGACCCATTGCGTATTTTAGTGAGAAGTTAAATGGGGCCACATTGAACTATCCAACGTATGACAAGGAGTTGTACGCTGTTGTGAGAGCTTTGGAGACATGGCAGCACTATCTAATGCCTAAGGAGTTTGTCATTCACACGGATCATGAATCTCTCAAGTATTTGAAAGGCCAAAGGAATCTGCACAAAAGGCATGCCAAATGGATATCTTTCATAGAGACATTTCCATATGTCGTGCGTTACAAGAAAGGTAAAGAAAACATAGTGGCTGACGCACTATCAAGAAGGTACACTCTTCTCACTCACTTGGATTCTAAAATAATGGGTTTTGAGTTCATCAAAGGATTGTATGAATCTGATAATGTTTTTGCCAATGTGTTTGCTGCTTGTGAAAAATCATCTTTCAACAAGTTCTTTAGATATGAAGGATTTTTGTTTAAAGAAAATAAATTATGCATTCCTTCATGCTCTCTTCGTGAACTTTTGACTCGTGAAGCTCACAGTGGAGGTTTGATGGGCCATTTTGGGATTTCAAAAACTCTAGATGTTTTGAAGGAAAATTTTTATTGGCCTAACATGAAAAGGGATGTTGAACGCATTTGTGGTAGTTGTCTTGAATGCAAAAAGGCAAAATCAAGATCCCTTCCACATGGTTTATATACTCCACTTCCCATTCCTCATTCCCCTTGGACGGATATTTCCATGGATTTCATACTTGGATTACCAAAAACTCAAAGAGGAATGGACTCAATTTTTGTTGTCGTTGATCGATTTTCAAAAATGGCACATTTCATTGCTTGTAAAAAGTCGGATGACGCAAAACATGTGTCTGATTTGTTTTTCAAAGAAATCGTTCGTTTGCATGGTATTCCTAGAACAATTGTTTCTGATCGCGATGTAAAGTTTCTAAGCTATTTTTGGAAAACTCTTTGGGGAAAACTTGGGACAAAGTTGCTATTTTCTACTTCAAGTCACCCACAAACTGATGGGCAAACTGAAGTAACAAATAGAACATTGGGAACTTTGTTAAGAGCGATCATAAAAAAGAATTTGAAAAGTTGGGAGGAATGTTTGCCCGTTGCTGAATTTGCTTACAATCGCACTATTCACTCTTCCACCAAATTTTCTCCATTTGAGGTTGTTTATGGCTTTAATCCAATAACACCTTTAGATTTATCTCCTTTACCTATCAAAGAGCAGTTGAATTTAAATGGTGCAGAAAAGGCTGAGTTTGTGAAAAAGTTGCATGAGCGAGTACGTGCAAACATTGAAAAGAAAACTGGACAAATACGTCAAACAAGCCAACAAGGGACGTAAGAAAATTGTGTTTGAACCAGGTGATTGGGTATGGGTTCATATGAGGAAAGAAAGATTTCCAACTTCAAGACGCACCAAATTACATCCACGTGGTGACGGACCATTCCAAGTAGTTGCTCGTGTTAATGACAATGCCTACAAGCTTGATTTACCAGGTGATTATGGTATAAGTGCAACTTTTAATGTTTCTGATTTGTCTCCTTTTGAATTTGATCTAGGTGGTCTCGATTCGAGGACGAATCGTTTTGAAGAGGGAGGAGATGATGGAAAACCAACTAAAGAGACGGGATACAAGCGGGATGGAAATTCCAAGCATGATGGCGACTCATATGAAGCTGATCCACTTAAAGGAATGCATGGGCCGATGACGCGTGCAAGGAGAAAAAGGATGCAAGAGGCTCTAACTAATCTCATCATTTCAGCCCAATTGGAAGACATCCAAGATCTCAAGCCCGTTTGGTTGAATTGTCTTATGTTGTTGGGCTAACTTTTACATCTTTGGATTGTCCTTGAAGGCCCAAATGTCATAATTTCGTTTTTTGTATTTTATTTAAATAAGAAAAGTTTTGAAAACTCAATTTAGTCATTATTGAGGGCAATCTAAGAGTTTAGGCCTTAAATAGTATATTTAAGAGCCTTAAATTTTGTAGTTAATAAGGGTCTAGTATTTCCCTATAAATAGGAGTTTTTCAAGCATTTGTAATCATCTATGTTTTATCTAAATCAACATATTGTGAGGTTTTCCTTTCACTTGTTAGTTCTATTGATTGAACTCATTCGGGTCTTGCAAGACTAATAGTGCTTGCAATTCTCACTTGGCTTATCACTAGGTATCTTCCGCTTAGTGTGGCGCCCTAACTTTAACAACTTGCTTTCTTGCAACTCAAAGGTGTTGGATTTCATATATCCCTCATTGTTGAGTTCTGATAGTAAGGTGTTGGGTTTCTTGGAAGAATTTGTGTTCCTTCCTTTCAATCTTTGATTGCTTACTTTCTTACATTCCAAAGGTGTTGGGTTTTGTATACCTTTCATTGTTGGGTTGAAGAGTAAGACATTGGGTTCTTGGAATACACGAGATCAAACAAGAACGGTCCCGAAACACATTTGAAGTCTTCCCTTAAAGATTTCACATCATTTGGTATCAGAGCTAACTTTCTTGTTTGATCATATCATTTGTTTTCTTTGTCTCGTCTAGTTCATTCTTCATCTTTATTTAAATTCTTGTCACATAAAAACTATAAAAAAAAGTGCCTAAAAAAAACCAAAAAAAAAAAAAAAAAAGGAAAGCAAAAAAAACCGCAAAAAAAAAAAGTTATACAAAAATCGACAAGAAAAGTAGAGAAAAAAAACTAAAGTCTTTTGTTCTTGATTATTGCGCTTTTATTGAACTCATATACCACCCCGTTTAAACTTTTCGTTTGTTGTCCAATCACTTCATATTTCTTTCTGGACAAGTGAGTCATTGTTTGAGCACCTTTGTAAGAGTTGGATCTGTTCTCACTAGAACTACAATAAGTGAAGAATCTGAGAGGAAAAAGGCAAGAGTGCTACATCTATATAAAAAAAAGCCTTAAAAAGAGTGATACACTTCGGGAGAGTAGATAGTTTGGGAAACGAAGTTGGGGGGTATTTGTGTTCCTCATTGTTGAGTTCTGATAGTAAGGTGTTGGGTTTCTTGGAAGAATTTGTGTTCCTTCCTTTCAATCTTTGATTGCTTACTTTCTTACATTCCAAAGGTGTTGGGTTTTGTATACCTTTCATTGTTGGGTTGAAGAGTAAGACATTGGGTTCTTGGAATACACGAGATCAAACAAGAACGGTCCCGAAACACATTTGAAGTCTTCCCTTAAAGATTTCACATCATTTGGTATCAGAGCTAACTTTCTTGTTTGATCATATCATTTGTTTTCTTTGTCTCGTCTAGTTCATTCTTCATCTTTATTTAAATTCTTGTCACATAAAAACTATAAAAAAAAGTGCCTAAAAAAAAGCAAAAAAAAAAAAAAAAAGGAAAGCAAAAAAAACCGCAAAAAAAAAAAGTTATACAAAAATCGACAAGAAAAGTAGAGAAAAAAAACTAAAGTCTTTTGTTCTTGATTATTGCGCTTTTATTGAACTCATATACCACCCCGTTTAAACTTTTCGTTTGTTGTCCAATCACTTCATATTTCTTTCTGGACAAGTGAGTCATTGTTTGAGCACCTTTGTAAGAGTTGGATCTGTTCTCACTAGAACTACAATAAGTGAAGAATCTGAGAGGAAAAAGGCAAGAGTGCTACATCTATATAAAAAAAAGCCTTAAAAAGAGTGATACACTTCGGGAGAGTAGATAGTTTGGGAAACGAAGTTGGGGGGTAAAGGGTGTGAGGTTTACTTATCATCATCAATTGTTCAACTTGTTTTGTAGTAGCAACTATGGAGGGAACGAAGGAGACATTGGAACAAAAAGCATGGAGAGAGACGTTGATGGGTCAATTCAATCAAATGATGGAAACTGTGATGGAGAGAATGGATCGATTGGAGGTATCCTTACAAAGGGGCGATGAAGAGGGTTCGGAAACAACACAAGACAACCGGAGAAATAGAAATAGAGTTGACAACAACCTTGGTAGCACCAAGATGAAGATTCCATCTTTCCAAGGTAAGAGTGACCCGGAGGCATATATGGAGTGGGAATCAAAAGTAGAGAACGTGTTTGGAGTTCATAACTATTCCGAAGATAAAAAGGTAAAACTTGCTTCTGTTGAATTTTCCGGTTATGCTCTAACATGGTGGGACAAGTTGGTTTTGTCTAGAAGGAGAAATGGGGAACAACCTATTAATACATGGGAAGAAATGAAGGCTGTTATGAGAAGGCGTTTTGTTCCACCCCATTACTATCGTGATCTGTTTAATCGACTTCAAAACATCACTCAAGGATCAAGATCTGTGGAGGAGTATTACCAAGAGTTAGAGATGGCAATGACGAGGGCGAATATTGAAGAAGATCCCGAAGCCACCATGGCTAGATTTTTGGGAGGCCTTCGAAAAGAAATTGCTGATGTGGTGGAGTTGCAACACTACATGGATTTGGAGGAAATGTTTCACATGGCTGAAAAGGTGGAGAAACAATTAAAAAGAAAAGGAGGTTCAAGTAAGTTTTCTTCCAATTCATCTTCTTCTTCTTCTTGGAAAAACAATCGGTGGAATAAAAATGAAGATGTAAAGAAGAAATATGGTAAGGATTTTGACTCAAAGAAGACTTTTCAACCAAAGAATGACAAAAACAACCCTTCTACTTCTCATACTTCAAGGCTGACTTGTTTCAAGTGTTTGGGAAAGGGACATATAGCTTCACAATGTCCTAATTCCAAAGCTATGATTATGCTTGATGATGGTTCTTATTTGAGTCAAAGCGAAGATGAGGATGATGGCAACAACATGCCATTTGAAGATGACAATGAACTAAAGGCTGTCGATAGTGGTGATGAAAGGGAGGCTCTTGTGACCATGAGAGCATTGAACATACAAGCCAAAGAAGAGGACGAAGAACAACGTCACAACATCTTCCATACTCGATGTCTTATCCAAGACAAGGTATGCATGTTAATTATTGATAGTGGAAGTTGCATTAATTGTGCTAGTTCTTATCTTGTGGAGAAGTTGGGGCTGCCAACTATCAAGCATCCAAAACCGTATCGTTTACAATGGCTTAACGATCATGGAGAACTCAAGATTGTGCGGCAAGTACTTTTGAGATTTTCCTTAGGAAAATATGAAGATGAAGTTTTGTGTGACGTTGTACCCATGACTGCTAGCCATATCATTCTTGGACGCCCTTGGGAATTTGATCGTAAAACAACTCATGATGGGTGTTCAAACAAGTATCGTTTTGTACTCAATAATCAATCATTCACCCTTGTACCTATGTCCCCACAACAAGTGTTAAAAGAACAAATAAAAATGAGAGAGAAAAGGCAAAAAGAGGAGAGTTTGAAAAAGTCAAAAGAGATTGGAGAAAAAAAAAGTGAAAAAGAAAGTGAAAAAAAAGTAGCGAATGAAAATATGAGTGGAACAATCAAGGGAGAAAAACCAAAAGCAAGTGAGAGAAAAGGTGCTTTCTTTGCGAGCATGAGGGATGTAGATAGGGCGTTAACTTCCCATAAGCTTCTTATTGTACTTTTGTACCAAGAAGTTTGCTTATCTACTAACGATTTACCTCATGATTTGCCTTTGGAGATTGTTTCTGTTTTAAATGAATTTGCAGATGTGCTACCCGAAGAAGTGCCTAACGGACTACCACCAATTCGAGGTATAGAACATCAAATCGATTTGGTTCCGGGTGCAACTATTCCAAATAGGCCAGCTTATAGAGCTAACCCGGAGGAAACAAAGGAGCTTCAAAAACAAGTTGGTGAGCTGTTGGAAAAAGGTATTATTCGTGAATCCCTTAGTCCATGTGCAGTGCCGGTCATCTTAGTTCCAAAGAAAGATGGTACTTGGCGCATGTGTATTGATTGTAGGGCGGTTAACAAAATTACCATCAAATATCGTCATCCAATCCCAAGATTAGATGACATGCTTGATGAATTGAATGGGGCCAAAATATTTACGAAAATTGATCTTAAATCCGGATATCACCAAATTAGAATCAAAGAAGGTGATGAATGGAAGACCGCTTTCAAAACAAAGTTTGGGCTTTATGAGTGGTTAGTTATGCCTTTCGGCTTAACTAATGCCCCTAGCACTTTTATGAGGCTTATGAACCATGTTTTGAGGCATTTCATTGGGAAATTTGTTGTTGTGTATTTTGATGACATTTTGATCTATAGTAGAAGTATGCATGATCATGTTGAACATCTTAAGCTTGTTCTTGCTACTTTGCGTGAGCAAAAGTTGTTTGCAAATCTGAAAAAGTGCACATTTTGTGTGGAAGAAGTTGTTTTTCTTGGATATATTGTTGGTGCTAATGGTTTGCGAGTTGATGAAGAAAAAATAAAGGCTATTGTAGATTGGCCTATCCCTACAAGCGTTTCGGAGGTAAGATCTTTTCATGGACTTGCAAGTTTTTACCGAAGGTTTGTGAAAGACTTTTCAACTAAGGCTTCACCTTTAAATGAGTTGGTGAAAAAAAATGTGAAGTTTGAATGGGGAGAAAAACAGCAAATGGCTTTTGAACAATTAAAGCATGATTTAACCAATTCTCCTGTTTTAGCACTACCTGATTTTTCTAAGACTTTTGAGATTGAGTGTGATGCTTCAGGAATTGGAGATCTCAACAAGTCGGTGCAAACTAGGTCAGCAACGTTGAATCAATGTATGCATAATTCATTCGTCAGCAAGATAGAGCCCACTCGTGTATCAGAGGCTCTACCTGATTCGGATTGGGTGTCTGCTATGCAAGAAGAGTTAAACCAGTTCGAAGCCTTGAAAGTTTGGTGACTAGTGCCAAAACAAGAAGGAAAAACCGTTATCGGCACTAAATGGGTGTTCAAAAATAAAAAGGACGAAGATGGTATTGTTATAAGGAACAAAGCCAGACTTGTTACCAAGGGATATAGGCAAGAGGAAGGCATAGACTACGACGAGACGTATGCTCTAGTAGCGCGTATAGAGGCAATCCACATGTTTCTAGCCTACGCAACTCACAAGAACTTCACTGTCTACCAGATGGACGTGAAGACTGTCTTTCTGAATGGCATACTTAAGGAGGAAGTCTACGTATCTCAACCAGAAGGGTTTGTAAATCCAGATAAGCCAAATCATGTCTACATCTTGGATAAAGCCTTGTATGGTCTGAAACAAGCACCTCACGCCTGGTATGATGTTCTATCTTAATTCTTGGTCAAGTCAAGTTTTTCAAAAGGTAAAGTCGATGCCACTTTGTTTATTAAAAAGGAGAAAGATGATATCATTCATATTCAAATATATGTAGATATATTTGGTTCTACAAATCCTAAATACTGTAATAACTTTTCAAATCTTATGGTGTCACGTTTTCAAATGAGTATGATGGGAGAGAATAATTTCTTTCTCGGATTACAAGTAAAAAAATTTTCAACGGGGATTTTCATTAATCAATCTAAGTACATTTTTGATATTCTTCGGAAATTCAAAATGGAAAATTGCAAACCTATTGGAACCCCAATGGCACCAGGTACTAACATTAACACCAATTCTTCAGGAAAAAGTGTTGGTGTTATGATAGGGTCTTTAATGTATCTTACTTCAAGTAGACCAGATATAATGTTTTCAACATGCTTGTGTGCACAATATCAGGCTGATCCTAAAGAATCCCATTTGGCTGCTGTCAAACGGATTTTTAGATATCTGAAGGGGACTGCAGATCTTGGTCTGTGGTATCCTAAGGATACAGAGTTTGAACTAACTGCTTATTCAGACGCAGATCATGCAGGGTGCATGCTGGACAGGAAGAGCACTTCAGGACATATTCAATTCCTTGGAGATAAGCTCGTTAGCTGGGCGTCAAAGAAACAATTATGTGTTTCCACATCGACAGCTGAAGCAGAGTATGTAGCTGCTGCCAGTTGCTGTTCTCAAGTATTGTGGATGCGAACACAGCTTCGAGACTATGGATTCAAGTTTGATAAAATACCGATCTATTGTGACTCGAAGAGCGCTATCGCCATATCAGCTAATCCTGTGCAGCACACTAAAACAAAGCACATTGATGTCATGTATCATTTTATAAAAGATAATGTAGAAAAAGGTACAATAGAACTTTACTTTATAAAAATTGATTACCAACTTGCAGATTTGTTTACCAAACCTTTAGATGAAAAGAGATTCAATTTTCTTGTATCTAAGCTTGGTATGCTAAATCTCAAGGTCTAATCAGTAATTACCTATTAAAGTTTCTTTTATTGTAATTTTTCATCATTTTTTTATTATTATTACTGAAATGATATCTGCAATTTAACATGTTGTTCATGTTCTCAGGGGGAGTGTGATACAAGATTCTAAGATGATCAATTTTATTTTGAGGGGGAGTTTATAGAATTATATTGCTAAATTTTTCTGATGCATGAATTTAGGGGGAGTTTATGCGTACAATAAGAGGAGTAAGGATATGATTTCAGATTATTTCAAATCAGAACTCGTACATTAAATTGTTTTAATGCTTTATGTCTTTTACATTTGAATAAATTTTGTGAATAAAGTTGCTTTGACATGACTTTGAGACTTGTGCCGAACGAGAGAAGCTATCAATATCATATTTTTTTATGACTTCAGTTGACTTCATGAGATTTAAGACGAAGCGATAAAGGTTAATTTCTTATCTTAATCTCATATATGGTTGAAAGAAGGACAATTTTCATCAAAGAAAACATGTTCTTATATGTTCAAACCACTTCCCGATTCTTAAACAGATTTAATGAATTGGAAGTGTGATTTTAAATGTTTTCAAGCTTTACTTGTGCTTACATGATTATAAACCGTGTGTTTCCAAAGATAAATACTTGTGTATTGTCTTTTCTATATACTTTCAAAATGTTCTTACCATGTCTCAAATTTGAAACATATTTTTCGATGGTAAGACACCCCGCCCGCTTGTACTTCAAGGAATTTTGAGCGTAATTTCATTTCGAAACGTTCATTTCAAGAATGTTTATATCTTGGTTCGTATAGACACATATCCATTATTATTGACCATAAGCCTTGATTGTTATATCATATCATTTCTGATCATTTTCATACAATGTCAGATTTTCAAACAAGTCTCTTGCATTCATTTCTATTCATTCAATATACTTGTTTGAAAATACTTCAATGTTTAAAAATGCTCAAATCTTCATGATTATATTCTGAGCATATACATATCTGACTTGTATTTGAGCTTTAATTATTCAAGATAAACCATTATGAGCAACATATGCTTTATAGGACAATACGGGTTCTTTGTGCTAGGACTTAAATGAACTTCTATGGATTCACGTTAACCAGTGTTTCCTACCCAAGAAGTTAATCCATAGTGATTGAGTGTGAGGAGTCGAATAGAAATGAGTGTGGGTTGTCTGTTGAGGTAAAATGGAAAAGAGAGTTTGGTTTAGATGTGAGCTTAATGATTAAAAGAAAGAGGGTGTGAGATCAGAGTAAAAGAATATCAAACTCTGTACCAACTACTTTCTGAGTCGGGCAACCACATTACTAATGTTTCACAATTCTTCGTGAACGTTATTGAAACAGGCAACTAGCCCATGCCAACTCTTGACAATACCCCACCAGCTACTCATTTTCTTCTTAAAAAGAAAATGTTTCATATTTTAAGGGGATGCAACATATAATCTATCTGATTTTCATTTGGAAAATCTGGATATTGAAAAGAAGGAAGTCTGCCCCACCTTCGCACTTCAATCATGCACATTGAGTCTGTGTTTATCTACTGCTATCTCAGTGGTTTATACAATGTCGAGCCTTATTAAAAGCAATCATCATATGCTTAATTTTTTCTACACTTGCACGAACACACATGGAATTTGTTTTCTTGTCAAAACATTCATAGAAATTTCATTTGTGGTGTTTCGATGATTGGATGGAAGCCCTGGGGGAGTGAACATCAAAAAGCTCCTTTCCTATGTGTATCCGTTTACACACAATGACTTAGTGTTACTGACAGGCGCATTAACTGATTCATTTGTTGATTCAGGTGTTACATTCCTATTTTGTCTGGATTTGCAAAGATCTAGATAAATACATTGTTCGAATTGGATCAACGAATCAAAGGCTCTTGAACAGATCAGAGAATGGTCAGAACTTATAAAGACATTTCTTGGTGAAAGTTTTGATGAACCAGATGCTCTATTCATCAAAAAGGGGGAGATGATTTACAGAAATGTCCGAATCAGAAATTTCAAAAGTTTGAAAGTTTGGATAAAGAGTTGAAGAAGACAAAGTTCAAAGTTTGAAAGTTTGAAAGATTGTTCAAGCAAAGTCAAAGAAATTTTGAAAATGTGCTGATTTTCTTAAATTTTCTTTGAAGATTATTTGCTGAAGCAAGTTGAGCTAAATCTGAAGATAATTTCTTTCCGAAGTCTGAAAGAGTCTTGTGATAATTTTGAAAAAATTATTGAAGATCGTTTCTACCATCTTTGGAAGAGATTGTTGGTATTTCTTGAAGATAGACTTTGGAGAGATTAAAGTTAAAGATCAATCAAAAGAGGAAGATTGTATTCAGATTGAGCTTTAAATGGGAGATTTAAATTTCTTCAATGCAACTAAAGGGGGAGATTGATTATCTTTTTGAGATGATCTTGAATCCAAAGGGGGAGATTGTTAGAGCATAAATCTGTTGGATACAAGATCATGAAGACTGAAGGTCAAAGTACAAGAAGTCAAAGCTGAGAAAGTCAACTCTCATTAAAAGTCAAAGTCTAAATGTAATAAAGTCAAAGTCAATGTGTTGTATTTTGTTTGTTTTTCCTTGTTTTTAGTAGTGGGTATATTTGAAATGTAATAAACCTTTCTTTGCTGTTTAATAGATAGATGGCTAGAATTTGAAAGTGAGAACTAGAGAGTGTTTTTAGAGAGAGAAAGTCGTCTTAGACAGAGAGAGAGAAAAACAGAGTTGTAATCTTGTGAATTTAGAATTGAATAAAACAGGTAAATTGAATCATCTTGTTTGTTTGATTGTTTGTTTGCAATTAGAATCTTGAAACAGGGACACACAGTGGTACTTTGATTCAGGTTGTTCCAAGCATATGATCGGGCAGAAAGATATATTGTCTAATTATACAGAGAAATTCTGCGGCAATGTAAGATTTGGGAACGATCAGTTTTCACCGATACTTGGATATGGAGATGTCGTGCAAGAGAACTTAACGATTAAGAAGGTGAGCTATGTCGAAGGTTTAGGACACAATCTGTTTAGCATTGGACAGTTCTGTGACAAGGATTTGGAGGTAAATTTCAAGGCCAATAGATGTGTGAGAACGGAAGATGGTAAATAACTCTTTTTTGGAAGGATTCAGGCAATTTTATAAAGAGAAACAACAAACAAACGAGCAGGCAAATCCCCTAAGTCCAAAGCCAAAAGTCCATACAAGAGGTTTGGTCACAACACTGAAACCAAACCACAAGCAACCAAAAGAAACATAAACTAGTGGAGCTATACAAAGAAAATAAGAAAATACAAAGAAAAGCCCGCCAATAACTACGCCAGAAAAAATCCCAAAACCTGCCAGAACTCCACACACTAGACAACATTACAGGTTGTATTCTTCCTTCTAGTCTTCCAAGTCGCGCGAAGCAAGATGATTTCTTCAATCTCCTTAGCAAGCTGCAAAGTCGTACGAAAGGCAGAATTGAACAAATGTTTGTTTATTTCCTGCCAAATGAAATAAACAGAAGCTGATAGCACCAACTGATACAAAAGTTTCTTCGGGGCTCTAGCCGAATCTTCAATTGCTAAGAGAATATATCGGTCCAAACATCCGGGAAACCATTCCGTCCAATCTTCAAACAAACCGAATTCCAGATGTCCTTTGAATAAGAACAACCAAAAAATAAATGATCATGCGAATCATTAATACGGATGCATAAAGGGCACTTCATATCCGGCGGGTCATCTTTCCACAAACGTATACGGTCCTGTGTAGGATGGCGCCGCATACATGTTATCCACATGCAGAAAGCATGTTTCGGAATATAGCCTTTAAACCATACGAACCCATGCCACGGAACCACCTCATGAGCACCGTCAAGCGACGCATAAGCACTCCCAACAGTGAAATCAACCAGATCATTATTCAAAGTTTTCCAACATAACTTGTCCCTCATCATACCTTCAACCAAATGAGGCAAGTTAATATTAGAAATCGAAACAAACCTTTGGACCCAATCCGGGGTCCCCACACCCTGCACAGCTAGCAAGAAATCACGAGCTTTGGACCACACCGCGACTCCTACCGATCTAGCAACTTGGTAAATAAATTTGTACACTATAAATCTGTCAAACGTCAAGAATGATAATGGGGGGTGTCTACTCTCTAAAGCCTCTACACAACAGAGCTGGTTGGGGCATAGAAGGCTATCTCACCTTAACTTTCGATACATAAACAAGTTGGTGACAGGGAATTTAGTCAAGGGTTTGCCTGAGCTTAAGTATGAAAAAGAACATCTGTGTGACGCGTGTGAGAAAGGCAAGATGAAGAGAGCTTCACATAAGCCCAAGCCTGAACCCAGTACAAGAACTCCTCTAGAACTATTGCATATGGATCTCTGTGGTCCAATGAGAACTCAAAGCATAAACGGCAAGCATTACGTGCTTGTAATGGTGGATGATTTTTCAAGATACACTTAGATCAAGTTTCTGAGATCAAAGGACGAAACTCCGAAGATCATTATTTCATTTCTGAAAACCATCCAAGTAAACTTGCATAAGACAGTCAAGCTTATAAGAACGGACAATGGCGCAAAATTCAAAAACAAAACAGTTGACGATTATCTCGATTCAGTCGAGATAACATATCAATTTTCTGTTGCCAGAACGCAGAACATAATGGGGTAGTTGAAAGAAGGAACAGAACTTTAGTCGAGGCTGGACGCATGATGTTAAGTCAGTCTGACTGATACGAAACGTCGACCCGCAAGTTAAGAAACTTGGAACCTTCGTATGAGATAGTTTAGGAAGCGAATATCCCAAGTATAGGAATCTTCAACTATCCTAGAGCAAATCCTTGACCCGTTAGTTATAAAACTAAGAACCAAAGGAATCAGAAACGCCACAAGATCGTGCTCACAATCTTGATAAGTTCTTGAACTATGAACGCTCTCACAAGGAATCACAGCTCACAAAATGAGTTAAACTCAAAAGAAAGTGTTTATATTACTTGGATGATGATTTCAAAAGATTACAAAGGCTCCTATTTATAGGGTTTAAAAGACACCCCAAAAGACTCTTCATAAAGACTAAGACTTAAATTTCAATCAAGAATTAAAGACATACCTTTAATTCATGAATCTAGACATAATCTAAATCATTATTCAAAGACTTTAAACACCTAAACTTTAACATGGGCCTAAAAAAACGGATTGGGCTCTATACACAAATTTATTGGGCCCAAATTCAACATAAACAAAAGGAAATAGTTCAATCTTGGGCTGCCAAAATATTGATCATGGGTTTATTCTTTGAAATGGCCCAAAAGCTTGCAATCTTCAAATAAAAGCCTTCTTTAAGCTCCATCATTGATCCAAAGCTCCAATAAGCATAATACCGTGTGTTACATGCAAATCTTCAACGGACTTTATTTGAATCTCCGCAACTAAACACTTCAAAGCTTCTTTGATCAGTTTCGATCTTGATCTGGTAACTGGGCCATCTTGAATCACCAAAGGATCTTTCATGTGGTTGGATTGTCCTCCATCATTCACTCCCCCTTGAAAAGGATTCGTCCAAGAATCATCACCTACATCATACGGAGAAAGATCAACAACATTAAAAGTAGAGCTTACTTGATACTCACCAGGAAGATCTAACTTATAAGCATTATCATTGATTCTTTCGAGGACTTGGAATGGTCCATCTCCTCTAGGCTGCAACTTTGATCTTCTTTTTGCTGGGAATCTCTCTTTCCTCAAGTGTAACCATACCCAATCACCAGGTTCAAACACAACTCTCTTTCTACCTTTGTTTGCTTGCTTCAATTATTGATTGCTCTTCTCAATGTTGAGTCTTACCTTCTCATGCAATTGTTTCACCAATTCAACCTTCCTTTTTCCATCTAGACTGGCACGCTCTTCAATGGGGATAGGAACGAGATCAAGGGGACTCAGGGGATTGAAGCCATACACAGTCTCGAAAGGAGAATAGTTAGTAGCAGAATGCACACTTCGATTATAAGCAAACTCTACAAACGGAAAGCAACTCTCCCAACTTTTCAAATTCTTTGAAATAACGGCTCTAAGTAATTGAGACAAAGTTCTATTAACTACTTCAGTCTGCCCATCAGTTTTTGGATGACTTGCAGTAGAGAATAAAAGCTTAGTACCCAGTTTACTCCAAAGCACACGCCAAAAATGACTCAAAAATTTGACATCCCTATCACTCACAATAGTGCGTGGCACACCATGTAGACGAACTATTTCTTTAAAGAACAAATCAGCAATGTGTGAGGCATCATCTGTTTTATGACAAGGAATAAAGTGTGCCATCTTGGAAAATCGATCAACAACAACAAAAACAGAATCTCGGCCATTCTTTGTCCTAGGCAATCCTAGCACAAAGTCTATGGATATGTCTACCCAAGGTTCAGAAGGAATTTGTAGCGGGGTATACAATCCATGTGGCTTCGATTTTGATTTGGCTTGTTTACAAGTTAGACATCTTTCACAAATTTTATTAACATCTTCACGCATTTTTGGCCAAAAGAAATGTTCTTTTAAAACATCTAAAGTCTTTTGAACACCAAAGTGACCCATCAAACCTCCCCCATGAGCCTCACGCACAAGCAATTCACGCATGGAACACTTTGGAATGCACAACTTGTTTTCTTTAAACAAATAACCTTCTTGTTTATAGAATTTGTCAATTGATCCATGTTCACATGCAACATATAGAGAAGAAAAATCAGAATCATCCTCATACATTTCCTTAATTGATTCAAATCCAAGAAGTTTAGAACTCAAAGTGGTGATGAGACTATGACGTCTAGACAACGCATCGGCCACAATGTTTTCTTTTCCTTTCTTGTATTTAATCACATAAGGAAATGACTCGATAAACTCAACCCACTTGATATGCCTTCTACTTAGCTTACCTTGACCCTTGAGATACTTAAGAGATTCATGATCCGTGTGAATCACAAACTCTTTTGGTCTCAAATAATGTTGCCATGTTTGTAAAGACCTTACCAAAGCATAAAGCTCTTTATCATATGTTGAATAATTCAATTGTGCCCCTTGTAGTTTTTCACTAAAATATGCAATGGGACGGCGTTCTTGAATTAAAACAGCCCCAATACCCACCCCGGATGCATCACACTCAAGTTCAAACATCTTTTCAAAATTTGGTAATGCAAGAATAGGAGAAGAGGTCAACCTTTCCTTCAATAAGTCAAATGCAGCTTGTTGCTTTTCTCCCCAATGAAAACTTACCTCTTTCTTCACAAGTTCATTGAGTGGGGCGGCTATGGTGCTAAAGTCACGAACAAATCTTCGATAGAAGCTTGCTAGCCCATGAAAGCTTCTTACCTCCGAAACCGTTGTTGGAGTTGGCCATTCTTGGATTTCCTTGACCTTCTCAAGATCCACTTCAATTCCCTTGCCACTAACAACAAATCCTAGAAAAACAACTTTGTCCATACAAAATGTGCATTTTTTCAAGTTAGCATACAAAGATTCATTTCTCAAGGTGTCCAAAACATCACGTAAATGCATCATGTGATCTTCCGTATTTTTACTATAAATCAAGATGTCATCAAAGTAAACGACGACAAATTTACCAATAAACTCACGTAACACATGATTCATCAATCTCATGAATGTACTAGGTGCATTAGTTAATCGAAAAGGCATAACTAACCACTCGTACAATCCAGATTTTGTTTTGAATGCGGTTTTCCATTCATCTCCTTCTCTTATTCTAATATGATGATACCCACTTTTAAGATCAATTTTGGAAAAAATGACAGCCCCATGCAACTCATCTAGCATGTCATCTAACCTAGGAATAGGATAGCGATACTTTACCGTGATTTGGTTGATGGCTCTTCAATCGGTGCACATTCTCCATTCTCCAGTCTTTTTGGGCACCACAATCACGGGAACGGCACAAGGACTCATGGATTCTCGAATCCTTCCTCTTGACAATAAATCTTCCACTTGTCTTTGGATCTCTTTTGTCTCCTCGGGGTTAGCTCTATAAGCTGGACGATTTGGAAGAGTAGCCCCTGGAATGAAATCAATCTGGTGCTCTATTCCTCGTAGAGGTGGCAATCCACTTGGCTCTTCCTTCGGAAAGACATCATCATATTCCTGCAAAAGATTCACAACAAAACTCGGAAGATTTTGGGTTAGCTCACTAGCACTCAAACAAGCCTCCTTGAAAACCAAAACCATCACCCTCTTGTTTTCTACTATCACCCTCTTGACTTCACTTGATTTTGCAAAAAAATTCGACTTGGTTTTCTCTCTTTTCTTTTCCTCCTTTTCACCTTTCAATTTGTTTTCATCACTCTGTTTTTCCCTCGATGCACCACACTCATTATTTTTCTTTTCAACCTCTCTCGCTCGCCTTGCGATGATCATTTTAATTTGATCCTCATGAACTTGTTGTGGAGATAACGACACAAGAACAACTTTCTTGTCATGATGTTTGAAAGTGTACTGATTATGAAAGCCATCATAGATAACTCTTCGGTCAAATTGCCACGGCCTCCCCAAAAGTATGTGGCTGACATGCATTGGAACAACATCGCACATTACTTCGGTACTTACAACATTTGCACAACTCCCACCGTCAATGATTAAAGTACATACCTTGCCTTGCACCAAACATCGTGTATGAAATATGTTTTCCCGGTGTTGCGTGTCATCAACCTTCACTTGCAAGTTCAAAGCTTTTTTCACCACCAATAGTTCACCATTTTCTGCCTCGGTTTTCTCCAAGTCCTCTTCCTCATCCATGGAATCATCTTTTTCACTTTCAGACTCCACTTCACCATTTTCACGAAAAATCATGGCTCTTTTGTTTGGACATTGTGATGCAATATGTCCCATACCTAGACAACGAAAACACTTAATTTCACGAGATTTAGAATGGTTAGAACCAATACCTTTACCCTTGTCCACTTTGCTGCCTTCATTTTGGGATTTTGAAGTGGACGAATTGGTACCCTTGAATGCCACTCCCTTGTGTTTATTTTGGGGCTGGAAACTAGATGTTTGACCCCTTGAATAGGTATTCCTCTTCTTTAGTTGCCTCTCAACTTTCATGGCCGTATGCACCATGTCTTCAAGTTCCACACAATATTGAAGTTCCACCACATTGGCAATGTCACGACTTAGGCCACTCAAAAACCTTGCCATGGTTGGACTCCCTATCTTCTTCAACATTTGCTCGAATCATAGCAATCTCCATCTCCTTGTAATAGTCCTCAACAGATTTTGAGGGGGAGTTTACATGATCATATCTATCATGACTTTAGAGCTGACTTTCTGAGATTAAAGCTGAGCGAAAGGTTAATTCTAACCTTAATCTCATTGTGTTTGAAAGATGGACAACTTTCAGACATGAAAACATGTTTCTAAATGTTCAAACCACTTCTTATTCTCAAAATGATTTCATGAATTTAGAAGTGTGATTTTCAATTTTCTTTTATTTTATGAGCTTTAATATTTCATGAACCGTGTGTTTCCAAAGGTTAATACTTGTGTATTATTTTTTCCATATATTGTCAAGTATTCATACATATCGGTTTAGTCTCTTTATTTACTATGTTCTTACCATGTCTCAAATTGTAACTAATTTTTCGATGGTAGGACACCACGTTTGAAATTCAATGTTCGTTGAGCGTTAATTCATTTCATTCAAAATGATTCTTTCAAGAATGTCTATATTTGATTCGTATAGACAACATACAATCTTTCATGACCTAAGTTTTGTTGTTAAATCATTCATATTTGATCTTTTCCATACATTGTCAGATTCTCAAATAAGCAATTTGTATTCATTTCATTCATTTAATATACTTGTTTTGAGAATATCTTCCATGCTTAAAATGCTCAAATCTTCATGATTATCTTATTGAGCATACATACATCTGACATATGTACTATGCTTTAATTGTTAAAGCCAAGATGTTAGGACAAAATACATGGGATCAATATGTGAGAAGAATAGAACTTTTATGGATTCACGATGTTTCCTACCCAAGAAGTTATCCTAAGTGATCGAGAGGCGAAGGGTCAATATCTGAGTGTGGGTGTGTGTTGAGGAAAAATGACAAGAGAGGTTGGTCTAGTGAGCTCAAATTATAAAAAGAAAGAGGGTGTGAAAACTCTGCACTAACTTTTTCTGAGTCGGGCAGCCACATAATCTGTTGGTTCACATTCTTTGGTGACCTTCATTGAAATAGGCACTAGCCCATGCCAACTCTTGATTTATACCCCACCAGCTACTCATCTTTTTCTTAACAAGAAGATGTTTCATATTTTCTTGGGGAAGCAACACATACACTATCTGATCTTCACTCGGAATGTTGAAGAGTTTTATCAAAGGGGAGATTGATTTTAGGAAGAAGATTTTGTGTATTCATGCCATGTTAAAGAGGGAGATTGAATTTGTTAAAGATCAAACAAAGGGAGAGATTGCTCGTTAATGCTAAATTTCTTTTTGAAAATGATCTTGAATCCAAAAGGGGGAGGGGTTGTTAGTGCATAAATATGTTGGATACAAGATCATGAGAAGTAAAAGTCAAAGCTAAAGTCATCTCTCAAGCAAAGTCAAAAGAGAAAAGTCAAAGTCAATGTTTTGTTAGTGTTAGTTTTGTTTTGTTTTGTAATTTGTAGTTGGTATAAATAGTTTTTGTTTTCTCTTATAACCGTGTAGCATATTGAAGAGTGACACATAATAGAGAGCATTTTTAGAGTGAGAAATATCAAGAGAACATATTGTAATCGATTCATTTTGAGATTGAAATACATATGACGTTTTGATCGATTTCATTGTTATCATCTTGATTTGTACATCATAAGGGACTATCAATTGGTATCAGAGCAAGCACAATTCAGAAATCACCGACTCGCACAGAGAGGCGTGCCGCTCTCTGGACAGAGCCTCGTGCGGATTACGGCGCAATTCGACCCGCGCGGATAGGCGTGCAGAACACTGCTAACATTTTCCCGACTTTTTTTTGGCCTAAGATTTAGGGGTGTTACAATCCTCCCAACCTTAAAAGAGATTTTGTCCTCGAAATCTGGCACCAACCAAACACCTAAAGTCGATTTCACGGGATTGATTGGTTCTCTATCCAAAAGGGATGCCTTGACAAATACCTTGCCCCATGTACGAAACCGATTACATCCCAATTAAGGTTGTCGTTGTATTTCTCATAACAGGTCATCACGACTCAAACCCAAGGTTCGGCGTATCTCACCATTGACGGGGTGAACATCGAGTCCTTAGCATAACATTTTCCTATCATTAATATCTTGGTTGCCTCCCAACCCTAGGTTATATACGTTTCACCTCATAAGTAACTTGCGACCTTAACTAACCAAGGGTGCCCAAAGCGAACTTTACCTTTAAATGCTTCCAATCGACCCTCATCAAGCCGCGCTACACCCTTTTCTTGCCTTCAAAACTATAACAACCTTTGTAGCAACCAAACCAAATACAACTACTATACTACTTTCGATTTCGAGTATCCGCAACCAGGTTGACTAAAACCCGAGTGATAAGGAATCCGTATAAAATTGTTGAGTCAATCATCCGCTGCCGTCATAAACGATATTTCCAATTTCAACAAATTAAGGTTTCCTCAATAATCGATTTCTACTTAAGGTCTACCTCGACATCCTCACCAAAATTCCCAATAATCCAATACCATAAAAGATTCATCGTCCCTTCCTTGACGAAATTTCCTAACAACTAGCTAGGTCTGATCGAACACAACATTAGATCTGTTCCTCTAGTTGACACGGCACAACATCTGTAGATAGTGGACTACCCCAACTCCACGGTTACACCACCCCTATAGTGCATTCAAGCATCGATTGCCAACTCAGTGAAGGCCTTGACAATTACCGGAATACTAATGATCGATCCCTAATTACCAATGTCTAATCTTCTTAAAGTTACCACTTAAATTGCAAACACACATGATTCATCAGAACTGCACTGAAACACTTAAACGAACATTGTCTTCATAAGTGGGTGTCGACACCTATCCTTCAAAACGACTAGACTACAAACGTGGTATACCACCACATAATTCATTCCAGACTTGCATTGGAGAATCAAAATTAACATCTATCATGGCACCAGAATTCAAACAAACGAATCACCATATTTTCCTTATTCCTAGGATACCACACATCCGACCCATATATGATGTCGAAAATCAGTCCATCATTTCCTATTCAACCATAAGCAAGCAACCACCCAAAGTTTTAACCCAAAGATTCATCGAAACAAAAGATCACCACCTAAATAGCTGGAAGGATACATAAATCTAATACCTCAATTATTCCTGCATGAACCAGTTCATGAAACTGAAATCCAAAATTCAAATTAACCATAAGTCAAGTCCTCCGACACTTCAACCTCCAAGGACTCCTCTAGTCCTTAACCACGACTCCTATCACAAGAGGGTTTGCATCTATAGCTCTAATGAGTTCAAGGTTTTCAAACTAATATGCCTATTGAAAATTTATTAAACTCCTAAATGGAAAAGCTTTATAACATTTAATCGTATGAATAAAATCCACTACCGTTTACTCGGTAAGTGTGCAAAAGTGGTCACAAACGCCACACATATAAACCATTCCGAAAAGCACTCGATTATTACCCACACTAATTATGACAATAATAAAAGAGGCGCAACAGTTTTTCAAGTAGACCACTATGGTCCTAACATGCATCAATCTATGTCGTGTACGTAAAAATAATTTTCTATACTAAAACAATGTGCAACAAATGTTTGTACAAACTCCAAAAATGGGTACTTCATAAATTTCAAGTTCCAAAATTTCTCATTTAACCATAAAATGACACGGAATAAAATTTCCAACAGAACCCGCATACGTTAGTTTATTTCTCAAACTTAGTAAAACGATAAGTGCATGCAATGTGGTCAAACGTAAAATAATTTAGTTCGATTTCAAAATTTAAGCCATACGAACAAAATGCTCTTTGTCCCAAAATAGTGGGTATAGCCATATATACCAATAAACCAAAGCAACGTGTTTGCGTGACCCTTAAAAGTGGTGTCAACAACCGTAAATGAACAAAACAAACATTGAGTATGAATTAGCATAGACTCTCCATACATTAATTCGTGCATTATATACGACAAAATGCTTGCAAAACTCAAAACATAATTTTCATGATATCAAACCCCCCAAAGTTTTCTCTCTTTAGTCACGACACGACACGGAATAAGATTCCACAACAAAACTTGTATGAGACTGTTTCTTTTACAAAACTAGTAAAATGGTATATGATGTGAAATAATTTACATTGGTTTCAAGTTTAAAGGCAAATCAACAATATGGTTTCATCGTTCTAAGATGGTTAAAACACTATGACGAAAATTCTAAATAACCATGTATGCATACTATCCAAACAACCCACACAAAACTCAAGGGAAAAGAATACCAACGGACGTCATTAAAGCCACCACATCAAATCCGCAAAACTATATAGAATAAAATTCTCAATAAAACTCAAACATCAAAATAATAGAAGATAACTCTTCGTCCAAAACCTAACATATGTGGAGGAGATCCAATGTTAAAGTCATAAACCGCAGTTACTTGTCCAAGACCCTAAACAACATCAAAATACGGACATCACAATATCCGAAAATAGCGTTGGACAACAACGAGAATAAAGAAGGTCTCAACAAAGTTTGCAACCGCATGCAATAAAATAATTATGTGCATGTTTACAATCATGGTTTAAGATCTTGTGTGTGATAAACGTTTTTCCAAGATTTCGCAATAAAGTTCCACATGATGCTTTGGAATCATGAGAAATAATTTGATGCGATTTATTTTAAAAGTAAATTTCGTGCATGAGTTTGATCGACACTCAACGTCTCGAAACCAGGCTCCTCCACTTCCCAGTCACACTATTGTCATCCGGATGCTTAAAAGCAATAATCAAATGTTTCATCCGTTCACTTTACAATGTCTCCTCGAATGTGTTGATTCCATAAGCCTATGATTCCTAATCCAACCAATAATTTCAACCCGAAACGGTCCACTTAATGCAATCATCAAGCTTACTACCACTCCAAGTGACGAATGTTAAAATCATCAACCTCTTCTAATGGCTACCCACTTAGAAACTTCTACACTACCCCAACGGTCGTCATATCAAAGTAGTCCAAGTATACACATATAACCTGTAGGTTCACCATAACACTGGTCAGGTGCAATTATGAACGAACTGAACATGATCATCATTGCTACTCTCGACGTGATTCCCGTTCCTAGTGACTCCATCAATCCTCAAAACATCCTATATTAAAGTGCATATTGGTGAAATTTTCTCACTCGATCTCTTAAAAGAACGCTAGTTTGAGTCTAAGTATCCAAAATTAACACCTAAATCTCTCAAACTTATGCTCTGATAACTTGTGACGCCCTCAAATTTGGAAAGAGCAACAAATTAAAATTTTAGATATTATATCAAGTACAATATAAATCTTCTTCCTATAAATCAAAACTTGATAAACCTCAAAATTAAAATTGTACATTTAACCTCATCAATTATAAACCTCCAGTCTTATACAAGGACTAAACCAAAGACGGGTGTTACTTAACCCAAAAACAAGTTGCTAATCCCATAATAAATGCGAAAGACTTTACTAAGCTATTTACTTTTCGAGCACACAACTAGCACTCGTCTCTTCACAGAGTCACTAGGACTATTCCCAACCGAAACCTGTTGCACATGCCGACAAATAAAAAGATTAGGCTTAGCCTAGTGAGTTCAAGAGTTTTCAACATGAATAAATATATCGTAAAAGGAAAGAACGCGACTTAAATCAAAATCTTTCAGAATGATTTACTTGAAAAACGAGCGCCCCAATGTAAAGCATTCATTCGTAAATTGATGCAACCCAAAACTCACTCAAAGCGTGAATGAAAATCGAACTCTCAGTTTATGAAAACACGGATAAAACTTTATATCCCGAAACACCCAAAACACGGTTGGGGCGTAATACTCAACCCATAAATTATATATAAAATCTGTAAATGTAAAATGTCACCAAAAAACATGGATACTAAAACTCAATACCCAAAACAACACCTTTCGGTGACGGGGGAGACCCGATTCCATATAATGTGGCGGACACAAAGTAAGCCACACACTATGTTAGTAATGTCAAACGCATAATAAAATAACGCAAGGGATGTTAGGCTTGGTAGCTTTAAACGTACACCCACGGAAAGTCAACTTCAACCACATAGGGTCCTTACGTTGAGTTCCTCATCCAATATCGTGTACTAGCACGTAGACTTATACCCTATCTGATGCCTATCCATGCCTCGATGTGGAAAACTAGCGTTCCATCATTGGACGTAATGATTCAAAAGTGCTCATGGATCCATAGCAATCAGGTCTAAAATCATTTCATGACTCCAAAAGGATGACACGCACACTCAAAACATGTATGTTCCTAATAAATACAAATCATGACCAAAACTCTACGTTGAGCTATCAAAACTGGACAATGTCCCCAAAATCCAACACAACTAAATAGGCTATTTGTCAAAAGCAATAAGATGCAATGAAACACAATCGACCAACGTTTATGCAAACACATGCTCCAAAATGCATGAATAAACTCCAACACGACTTAGATTGAAACAGATCATTTTCCAAACAAGTTTATACCTTTGACTCTTTTAAAACGTCTCATAACCCAAGCTTTCACATTTCTCCAAAACATACACTAAAGTGTAAATTACACCAAAGGATTTACACTCGTAAAATAAATTGTTAAAATGTCGATACCTAAGATTTACTCATTGACATACCTGAAATATATCTTTCCCCAAACCAAAAAGATTTACAATTTCTGAATTATTCACAAGGTCGGGGATGACCAAAACCCAATGACCCACACGTTGGTATTTTCAAAACATCCCATAACACCAACCATGCATTTTCAACCAACACGAAAATGCATCTTTACCAAATAACCTTCATTTATGTAATAAATCACCAAAACACTTTCCTGCATGACTTAGTTATCAAAACACCCAAGAATTCCTAGATGTGGTTGTTTTACAAGATTTATAAAGTTAAACACTTCAAATAATCAATACCCACCAAATAACCCAACAAATGATAATTTCATGCAAAACACATAAACACTTTAAAATATATATTTTGGCATGTACAACATTTTCGCAAATCAACTTTAACTCACCTTGCTAGATTTAGGCTAAATCTAGATTTTCCACAAATTGAGCTTTCCTTGAAAAAACTTACATCCACAAGAAAAACCTTTCAAAAACCTAGATCCATAAGTTCCCAACCATAAACATTCACATCCAACCATTTAAAATCGTTCCACAACCATTTAAAATCATTCCCCAAACATTAGACATGAAGATCTCCACTTATACCAAAACCCTAACTTCCATAGATGAAGAAAAGAGGAAACCTTTGCCATAGTTTGAGTCCATCAAGAATACTCTTCTAGATCCACAAAATAAGCCACAAACTCCCAAATGTTCAAAATGGTGAAAAAGGTTGGATAAAACCCTATAAAATTTGGTGGAGAAGATGTAGATGAAATAATCATAGTTCTAGCTCCCAAAACTTGCTAGATGATGAAGAATCACTTGGTTTTAGGATGAAAACCCCTAAAAATAAGCTAGGGTACATATGAGAGGGTGGAGGTCGGTTTGGGAGAGAAAGTGGGAAGAGGTTGGAGGTTTTTGTGAGAAATGGGGTTTGGTGGCCGTTTTCCCTCTGTTTTATGAGCCCACGGTGGTCGCACACGAGCGGTGGCGCGTACCGACTCGCGTGGAGAGGCGCACCGTTCTCTGGACAGAGCCTCGGGCGGATTACGGTGCGGTTCGACCCGCACGAATAGGCGCACGGAACACTGCTAACATTTGCCCGACTTCTTTTTGGCCTGAGATTTCGGGGTGTTACAAGCTACTTGAACAATGTAAAGCCAATCAGAGTTACCTCTTTTTCTATGGGCAGAAGTTGTTTCTACTGCATGCTATACTCAAAACCGATCAATCATTCATCGTCGGTTTAGTAAAACACCATATGCTATTATTAATAATAGAACACTAAGCATTAAACATTTTCATATTTTTGGATGCAGGTGTTATGTGCTCAATGACAAGGAGAATTTGAACAGGTTCAGTCCCAAGGCGGAAGAAGGCATTATCATCGGATATTCTCAAACATCGGATGAAGACTTCAAAGATTATAGTTGAGAGCGTCAATGTATCATTTGATGAGAACATGGAATTGGCTTCTGAACATACTAGTTCAGAATCCGTGATAACTGGAGTTTTAGCTTCTAGACTAATCAGTGCAGAACCTGTTTCAAATGTTTCTAATTCTGACAAAGCGTCAACGTCTACATCACATCTATCTGAATTAGATTTATTATTTGAACATTTTTACGATGAGTTTCTAGGATCTAAAATTTCTAAACCTGTTGTGATTGATAGTTCAGAAGATTCAAGAGAAAATCAACCAATCACTTCAGATATCTCTACCGAACTTGTTCCTCAAGTTCAAACAGAAACTCAGTCAGAAGTTGCACAACTGGTTGCTAGTACTGAATTTTGCCTATTCCACAGAAAGCAAGTGTCTGACCCGTTGCAACTTTTTCAACTGTACCTTCAACTGAACCCCGATATGATGGATACTTAGATCTATCTACATTTCACTCCCTCACACACATAAATGGACCAAAGAGCATCTGGTGAACCAGATTATTGGAGATCCATCTAAACCGGTGCAAACTAGGTCTACTACAGCGAACGAGTGCTTATACGATTCTTTCTTGAGCAAGATCGAACCAACTCGCGTATCAGAAGCTCTTGAAGATCCAGATTGGATTGTGGCTATGTAGGAAAAGTTAAACCAGTTTGAAGCACTAAAAGTATGGAGACTCGTGCCTAGACCTGAAGGTAAAACTATCATTGGCACAAAATGGATTTTCAAGGACAAGAAAGATGAAGACGAGATAATAGTCAGGAATATAGCCAGACTTGTCGCAAAAGGTTATCGTCGGGAAAAGATTGACTATGATGAAACATACGCTCTAGTCGCTCGCATTGAAGCAATCAGAATGTTCTTTAGCATATGTGATGCATTAGAATTTTACTGTTGAGAAGCGTGGTGGGGAACCCTTAGAAAAACCCTGTCAATGTACGAAAGAGAGAGAATGTCAGTTAAAAGAAAAAGGCTTACAAGAAAATTTAGAGTATGAAGAAAAATTAGAATTTGACGAGGATAATTTTATAGACCATAACCTTGATTTCATAAATAGTGAGACTTATATATACAACATTAGTTACAGACCAAGATATAGATAATTTAATTTCTAAATTAGAAAAAATAGGAATTATAGGAGAAAATATTATTAAATATTGGGAGAAAGATAAAGTTCAATGTGAATTAAAAATAAAAAATCCAGAATACATAATAAAAACAAAAAATATAGAACCGACTAATCAAGATAGAGAAGACTTTAAAATGCATATCTCAGAATTATTAAAATTAGGAGTAATTAGAAAATCAGATAGTCCTCATAGATCAGCAGCTTTTATGGTTAGAAAACATTCAGAAATAGTTAGAGGAAAAAGTAGAATGGTTATAAATTATAAAAGACTTAATGACAATACTATAGATGATGCTTATAATATTCCAGACAAAACAGTATTAATAAATAAAATACAGAATTGTAAAATATTCAGTAAATTTGACTTAAAATCAGGATTTTGGCAAGTCAAGATGTACCCTGATAGTATAGAATGGACTGCATTTACTTGTTCTGAAGGACATTATGAATGGTTAGTAATGTCTTTTGGACTCAAGAATGCTCCAAGTATTTTTCAGAGAAAAATGGAAGACATATTTAATAAACACAATAATTTTGTAGCTGTATACATAGACGATATATTAGTTTTTAGCAAAAATAGAAAAGAACACAGAGGACACTTACAAATTGTATTTTCAGAATTCATAAAACATGGATTAATATTGAGTAAAAAGAAAATGCAATTGTTTAAAGAATATATAGATTTTTTAGGCGTAAATATAGGAGAAGGAAAAATTAAATTACAGCCTCATATAGCCCAAAAAGCATTAGAGTTTCCAGATAAGTTAGAAGATTTAAAGCAACTTCAGAAGTTTTTAGGATTAATAAATTATGCTAGACCTTTTATATGCTAAGACTTCAATTACTGGCCAAAGATATTTTAATCAAGAAGATACAAAGCTAGTACAACAACTAAAAGAACAAATAAAGACTATACCAGAGCTAGCATTACCTTTAGACACAGACTATTTAATAATAGAGACAGATGGATGTAATACAGGATGGGGAGCAATACTCTTGTGCAAACCCCATAAATATGCTGATAAAAGTACAGAAAAGATTTGCCGCTATAATAGTGGTAAATTCAAAGAAAAAGGAAATATTAGTAGCATAGATGCAGAATTATTAGCAATCAATTACGCTTTAGACAGTTTTGAACTATTCATAATCTCTAAAAAAGAAATTACTATTAGAACAGACTGTGAAGCTATAGTCTCATTTTATAATAAAATGAAAGGAGAAAGTAAAAGAAGCACTAGAAGACGATGGTTAAATTTCCTAGATAGAGTTAGTAACACAGGATTAAATATTAATATAGAACATATTAAAGGAAGTGATAATAAAGCTGCAGACATCTTAAGCAGACTCATAGAACAACAAGCTAGTTAAAAATGAATTGTATAGTTTGTAGAGATTTATATCCAATTCATTATAGATTTTGCACTTGTACTTGTCTTTCTTATTGTTTGTACGTGCCATACATAGAAAATAATTTAATAATTAGAATAAAAATAGCCATGTTTGTATCTTTAAACATTCCTTTTGAAATAAAATTTTTAGTAGTAAGAAAAATTAGAGAAAATATTAATAATAGATTGGAGTTAAGATGGATAGATTAATCCTTTCTGTTACTAATATTCTTTCTTGCAGATGAATAATAGACCCCCTTTCAGTCCAGGCATTTCTCCTGGTACTACATCCTTTCCTAGACCTTTTAATGTTCAGAATAAACAATTTCTCAAAGAAAATATGAGATTCGGTCCTTATGAAATGACCGTATATCCCAAAGATGAGAAAAGTTTTAGAACTTTAAAAGAATTCTCACTTAGTAAAGAAGAACAAGTTTTAATAGATAATCTTTTGATTTGTTATAATAAGAATCCTAAAGATATCAAATATTTTATAGCTTGTTTAAATGCCTTGTCAGAATATTTTACTCATAAATCTAAATGTTTTAAATTTTATGTAGTTTTTAGAGGATTTAAGACAGGATTCTTTCACACTTGGATTGAAGTCCTTGAAGCAGTTCAGGGCTTCCCAAATCCTTGGTTCAAAGGATTCAATGACTATCAAGAAGCAATTAAAAATGCTAGTGAGAGGTTAGGTAGAAATTTTTTCATATCCCCTTCTTTAAGAAATTATCAAGAAATCTCCTTTAGAATTTTCTGTGACTAGAGATACTAATCAGATTTTATTTTGTGATCATTGTGAATCTCTTACCAAAAATTTTAAAATTCTCAATGATGACAATACTAGACTCATAAATGAAAAATTAGAATTACAAAAAGAAAATTTCTTTCTTAGAAAGACAAATTATAAACCAATCTATAAATAAAGGTTTATCTTCTGGCCAAAATCAGAAGATTAAGATGGGTGGACATTCTCCAATGAATGCCATAAGAGGTACCATTGAACCTAATAAGTCAATGGCTAGTCCAGCTTTACCGGTGGCTGGTAAAGACTCATCAAATCCGGAGATGGCTATGGGATTGCCAAAATCTCAAGAGACACAGAGGGCTCTTGATCCCTCTACCTCTAGACCTCAAAAACATGAGAAAGAAATCTGGGATTCTCTCGGAGAACCTGGAAAACATTATGATTTTCTAGTAAAATACTCACCCACATACACATCCCCAGAACAATCCTCAGAATTTTCCCTCACACAAAGCCCTTCACAGAGCCTACATTTAGATTCTATTCAAACAGGCCAAGCAATTATCGAAGAAATAGGAGAAACCCCAGTAATCCCTTCTCAGAGGCTAAAGAAAATCTCCAGAAAAATCAAAATACCAAAGATAAAAGCTAAAAATGAGATTAATAGAATGATTAAGGAAGTAATCCAAGATTACATTCCTAAACATTCTGGAGATAAGGAAATGCTTAAGGAAAAATCAGATTCCTCTTCAGAAAGAAACCAGAGAGAACAACTATTCTGAAGACAGCGGGTACTCTTTCGACAGTACTGCAAGACACAATCTCGACACGTGACACGGTTCTACTGTTCAAGAAAAGACCTTACTTGAAGAAATACTGTAGAAATCCCAACACGTAATCAAGGACTGTATCAGATCAGACAAAAGAACTACAGTTGAAGTTCCAGAAGACTGAAGACCTCACTCGAAGCTACTAGACATAATTGGTTCAGACACGTTGCAAAGAAAATAATTGCTTTTTACTGTAACACCTTTACAGATGTTACAAATGTATGGATTCTCTATTACTATATAAGAGGAGCATCAGCAGCATTGAAAAAACAAGCAAAAAAAGCCTCAACTCTCCAAAGCCATCCATACTTAAAAACCCTCTCTTAAAAATTTAGCCTCTTCCATTGTAATATATAAACTTTGTATCATAAGGTGTGCTTGCTCTAATAAAGGTACTTCCTTTTTCCTTTTCATTTTAGTTTATAACTTTTAGGGACTTCCCGAAAGGGAAATCCTTAAAAAGTTTTTTAGATGTATAATTATAGTTAAGTTTGTATTCCCACCAAGTATTGTATATATTCCTTCTATAATAAAAAGATGTGTTTTTGTAGATTTCATGGTTTTGTGAAAATTTTATGCTTTTTATGTAACAAGTTCCATAAAAATTAACATAATGATATGTTATACCTATATTCTTCCTGAGTGACTCGAAAGTAAAGTAAAGGACATTGTTAAGGCCGGAGTGAGCCTGTGTTGTTGTCCGTTGATACTTGTCGAAGAAAGGGAATTGTGTATACTAGTCATTTTGTTAAAAAAAAAAAAAATGTTTTGTATATGTTTATTTTGGGATACAACTTACTATATTTTCATCTAATTTACTATTTTAAGGAGAGTACCAAGTAGGATAAAGTTTTCTTGATAAATTTCGTGTGTTTTATATCTGGTAATCTAAATCAGGTACCCCCTCCCCCTTATTGGTATCAGAGCATTCATAGTTTTTTAACTATTACGTTTTAAGAAATTAATTACAGTCATCTTAAATTTATTACCTTTTAATTATTACACGTCTTAGACATAAATTACTCTTGACTTTATATTCACAAATAGTAAAAGTAGGTAGTAATAATTTACAATTTTCATTTAACCATAAAAATTCATAGATAGAAAAAGAAATATCCCTGTTATTTTATGAATAACCAAGAACAACACAATTACTACTGCAACCACTCTTGTCATACACTTTGCTTTTATAGTAAAATCATAGAGAATAACCCCGAGTTTCGAAAGAACATTTGTTATTTCCTTTCCCTAGACATTCCCCAAGATATAAAAGTCTTACTTATTAGAAAACTTAGAGAAAACATTAATATCATTCAAAAGAAAAGGAGAGAAGAAATCTTGAGAGAACTTGAAATAGAGAAAAGAAGGCTAGGACTTTTAACAAGACAACTTATTTTAGCCTATTTACGTAATTTACAGTGAATCTGGAATCAAAACGAATAGAATATTTAGGAGTAGAACTAAACCAACCCACAAATAAAAGATTATTAAATATAATAGATAAAGGTAAACTTAAGTGTAATTTTGAAAGAGACCACCAACATAACTTTTATTCCACAGAACAAGTCCAGAATACTATTTTAGATTTACTAATAAATTTTGCTCATAATTTAGAAGTTAAAATTAGTAAGTTAGCAGATAATCTTAGCACATTAGAAAATAATATAGCAAATATAAAAAAAGACCTTAGAGAAACACGTAGTAATTACGATTATATAAAAGAACAAAATAAGATTATTTTAGAAAAAATTAGTCAGCCAAAAATATGACAAGGTAGAAATAAGAAATATACAAGAGACATTAGAAAACTTTACAAAAAGACTTGAAAATCAGAAAAATCCTAATTTAGAAGATATACAACAACTAACTAATCAAATTAGTTCCCTCACTATTAATAACACAGGTAAAGAAATAGTTGCTAGAAAGAAAACATCTAAAGAATTAAACTTTAGACAATATAAAACAATAGAAATATGACGTCAGAAACAAATAATAAAAATTCATTAGTAATTAGGTCAACAAGTATGTTAGACAAATTTATAAATAAAAGAGAAGAATATGATGCTAAATTAGAAGAAATAATAGATCCAGAACATGATTATGAGAAATTTCAAACCCATGGTTTACATTTATTAAATCCAGAAGTATTATATAATAAAGGAATGTTTGAGAAATCAACCCAATTTTTTAAACATAATAGAGAAGTAACAGTTCAATGTATAAAAAATCAAACTAGAATATTAGACGTAGTATCCCAAGAAGCTGAAAAACATTTAAAAAGACAAAATTTTAATTTCATACATTTAGGATTAATAGTTATAGGAGTAAAAGGATTAATGAGAAAAAATTTAGGATGTAAAATATTAATTACTCTTTTCGATAACAGAATTTCCAATATTGCTAAAGGTATGATAGCAAGTACAGAAGTAGATTTAAATAGCAATAAAGGAATTATATATTGTAGTCCAGATTTTTTGTTGACTATTAAAGATTTTATTAAACACATAAAAATAGGAATACAGACAAGAGGATATGAAGATGTAGAACAAGGAGATAATTTGTTAATATCCTTAGGAATATTAGGAAGATGTTCTCTCACCTCTAAAACAAAATATAAAGTATACACAGATAAAGTAGTAGACTTAGTTAGTAGCAGAGGAATAAAAATGGTAAAACCAAAAGAATTTTCTACAGAAGAATTAATAGGATTAGATTGGAATTTAAGCGTTTTTGAAGAACAAAAGCAAAAGATGGTAGCCCCTAAAGATGCTTTAATGTATACAGATAGATATGGAAAAACTAGTTTAAGATTCACAGACTATGTTTCAATACCTAATCAAGAATATGAAGACGAAATAGACAATAATTCTAAAAATACTATTGATAGTGATGCAGTACATATAGAGTTAATAAATAATGAATTAGATAAGGTAATATTTCCAAAAGAATTAAATATAGAATTAAATAATGAAGAATTATTACAATTAGAAGACCAATTATACTTATCCAAACAAATTACAGAACAAGAATACATCTATTATGATGAATTTAGAAACATAAGAATAGGATTATTACAAGAAGATGATCAAATGACTTATAATACGTCAGTTATCAAAAAGAACTAGTAGATGAAGAAGCTGAAAGTTATAGAACAACTGCAAGATCTCCATTTGAAAGAATAGTTCCATGGAACAATTCTCTTATAATAGCTTCCCTCCAAGAGCACCCTATAGAAATTATAAAGAACCAGAAAATGATTATAAGTATATAGCTAAAGGAATAGAAAGACCATTAGAACAACCAATAAATTTTCAAGCAGAATCAAAAGGATACATATTAAACCTAACAGCCCATGACCCACAAATTTGGACCAATGTAATAGACGTTTGGAAAAGTACATTAATAGCCCATTATTATAGACTCCACCAAGATTTAGAACCCCAAGATATGTATAGATACCTAGAAACATTTTTAGGAGAAAGTACAAAGGCAATGTGGGAAGCCTTTAAACGAGAACAATCAGACGAATATAATAATTTAATATCATTAGGAAGTAATCCTTATAATTTCGTTAAACAAATACAGATATTAGCAACAGGAGCAGACCCTAATTCAGGACAAATGAATGTACAAAAGAAAGCCATGAGAGAATTAGAACAATTGTCTTTATATCAATGGACTAGTGGTAAGAAAGTAAAACATTTTTTAAACCATTATGTATATCTTACGGCCATAGCAGGAAATACATTTAACCAAGAAATAGGAAATAAATTATTTCATAAATTACCTGGACCATTAGGATTAGAAATACATAATAAATGGATTAATTTGCAAAGATATGTATACACCCCAAACATATGGAACATCCGGCCCTAAACCCAAAAAGAAATATAATAATCACAGAAGATTCACTAAAGCACGATACTATCTCAGAAAATCTAATAAGAGGAAACCTTATTTAAATGAACAAAAACATGTTAGAAAATTTAAACCAGAAAGAACATACAAAAATAAATTAAGTTGTTATGTATGTAGTAGTAGTGAACATTTAGCTAGAACTTGCCCTAAGAGAGTAAATAATTTTGATAAAAAGAGCACTCTAGTAGAATGTGTTAATGAAGATCTTATTCTAGTAGATGAATATATCTCAGACAATGAATCTATTTATAGCATAATAACAATAGAAGAAAACCAGTTTGAAAAAGAAAAAAGTAGTGATTCAGAACCAGAAATAATAAATGAATTCACTCAGAACTCAGAACCAGAATTAGACTTTGTCCATATAGAAGAAAAATTATGTAATCATAATTGGCATAAAAATTCAGGAACAGACAATATTTCTTGTATATTTTGTGCTAAATTTCCTCATAGAACTTTAAGAGCCAAATGTTTTAATTGTCTTAAAGAAGCTTGTATAAAATGTCTAGAAAATGAAGGATTATTAGACCTAGAAACTGAAAAATCTACAAATATAATTAAAGAAATTGAAAAACAGGAATTAAGGATTCTAAGAAAAAGAATAGAAAATGTAGAAGATACCTTAAAATTAGTCAAAAAGAAAATAGACTATTTAGAAATTAATACAAAAGGAAAAGAAATAATTAATGATAATCATTTTGATCAAGATAATGTCCAAGTTATTTGTAATTCAGAAAACTTGAAGACTTTAAAGGTAAAGTGTAAAGTAAGAATAGATAATTATATTATTAATTGTACAGCATTAGTAGATTCAGGATGCTCAAATTGTATAATACATAAACCTTTAGTCCCTAATAAATACATTTTACAATCAGACTCACCCAGTGAAGCCCAACAAATGGATGGAGGACTTTTTCTATATAAAGAATTATTAAGACCAAATAGTAAAATAATTTTTGAGACCAATTGTGGAGATAGGTAAAGAATACACTCTTCCACGAGCGGTGGCGCGTACCGACTCGCGTGGAGAGGCGCACCGTTCTCTGGACAGAGCCTCGGGCAGATTACGGTGCGGTTCGACCCGCACGAATAGGCGCACGGAACACTGCTAACATTTGCCCGACTTCTTTTTGGCCTGAGATTTCGGGGTGTTACAAGCTACTAGAACAATGTAAAGCCAATCAGAGTTACCTCTTTTTCTATGGGCAGAAGTTGTTTCTACTGCATGCTATACTCAGAACCGATCAATCATTCATCATCGGTTTAGTAAAACACCATATGCTATTATTAATAATAGAACACCAAGCATTAAACATTTTCATATTTTTGGATGCAGGTGTTATGTGCTCAATGACAAGGAGAATTTGAACAAGTTCAGTCCCAAGGCGGAAGAAGGCATTATCATCGGATATTCTCAAACATCGGCATCATACATAATATATTTGAAGACTTCAAAGATTATAGTTGAGAGCGTCAATGTATCATTTGATGAGAACATGGAATTGGCTTCTGAACATACTAGTTCAGAACCCGTGATAACTGGAGTTTTAGCTTCTAGGCTAATCAGTCCAGAACCTGTTTCAAATGTTTCTAATTCTGACAAAGCGTCAACGTCTACATCACATCTATCTGAATTAGATTTATTATTTGAACATTTTTACGATGAGTTTCTAGGATCTAAAATTTCTAAACCTGTTGTGATTGATAGTTCAGAAGATTCAAGAGAAAATCAACCAATCACTTTAGATATGTCTACCGAACTTGTTCCTCAAGTTCAAACAGAAACTCAGTCAGAAGTTGCACAACTGGTTGCTAGTACTGAATTGCCTATTCCACAGAAAGCAAGTGTCTGACCCGTTGCAACTTTTTCAACTGTACCTTCAACTGAACCCCGATATGATGGATACTTAGATGATCAAAATGATCAATCTATCTACATTTCACTCCCTCACACACATAAATGGACCAAAGAGCATCCGGTGAACCAGATTATTGGAGATCCATCTAAACCGGTGCAAACTAGGTCTACTACAGCGAACGAGTGCTTATACGATTCTTTCTTGAGCAAGATCGAACCAACTCGCGTATCAGAAGCTCTTGAAGATCCAGATTGGATTGTGGCTATGTAGGAAAAGTTAAACCAGTTTGAAGCACTAAAAGTATGGAGACTCGTGCCTAGACCTGAAGGTAAAACTATCATTGGCACAAAATGGATTTTCAAGGACAAGAAAGATGAAGACGAGATAATAGTCAGGAATATAGCCAGACTTGTCGCAAAAGGTTATCGTCAGGAAGAGATTGACTATGATGAAACATACGCTCTAGTCGCTCGCATTGAAGCAATCAGAATGTTCTTTAGCATATGTGATGCATTAGAATTTTACTGTTTTTCAGATGGACGTGAAAACGAAAACATCCTTTCCGAACGGAATTCTTAAAAAAGATGTATATATATCTCAACCTGAAGGGTTTGTTAGTGCTGATAAGCCAGATCATATCTATATCTTAGACAAAGCTCTTTACGGTTTGAAACAAGCACCTCGCACATGGTATGACGTACTTTCAAAATTCCTAGTCAAGTCAAGGTTCTCCAAAGGTAAGATTGACACTACCCTCTTCATCAAGAGAGAAAAAGGTGATATCATTCTCATTCAAATTTATGTAGATGACATAATTTTCGGGTCTACAAACCCGAAGTACTCCAAAAGCTTTTCAGCCTTGATGGTGTCCAGATTTGAGATGAGTATGATGGGAGAGATGAATTTCTTTCTAGGATTACAAGTCAAGCAATTTTTTACGGAGATTTTTATAAATCAGTCAAAGTACATTTCCAATATTTTGAAGAAATTTAAAATGGAAAACTGTACTTCGATAAACACCTCGGTGGCGCTAGGAACTAAGATCGGAGCTGACCTTAAAGGGAAAGTTGTGGATCTTAAGACCTATCGAGGAATGATTGGTTCTTTAATGCACTTAACTGATGTGAGAAATATATTCCACCTAGATGGAACAGATGTATATTATATATAAGAAGTACTTTTACCTGATGTGGGCCAATTCTTTATAATAAATGTAACGAATCTATAGAAAATAGAAATAAACATAAACAGGTTACATGGTGCTATACCTTGTGAGTAGGCTTGATATTATGTTCTTCAGATGTTTGTGTGCGAGATATCAAGCCAAGCCCAAGGAGTCTCATCTTTCGGCTGTTAAGCGGATTTTTAGATATCTGAATGGCACGACATACCTTGGTTTGTGGTATCCTAAAGATATAGGATTTGAACTAACTGCTTATTCAGATGTAGATCACGTTGGATGTATGTTACACAGGAAAAGCATATACAGTTTTTGGGAGACACACTCGTATACTGGGCTTCAAAGAAACATCTATGTGTATCCACTTCAACTGCTAAAGCGAAATATGTAGCTGCTGCCAGTTATTGTTCCCAAGTATTGTGGATGAGGACACAACTACGGGACTATGGTTTCCACTACAACAAGATTCCGTATGCTGTGACTAAAAGAGCGTAATTGCCATGTCAGCAAATCCTGTTCAACATACCAAGACAAAGCACATAGACGTCAGATATCATTTTATAAAAGATCATGTCGAGAAATGTACAATTGAAATGTACTTTGTGAATATAGATTATCAGTTCACTAAAGCTTTAGATGAAAAGCGATTTAATTTTCAAATCTCAAAATTGGGCATGTTGAATCTTAAAACATAATTTTCACATAATGTGTATTTGCGTAGTATCGTTTAGTTTACTACTGTCTATATGTCTTTATCTTTATTTCTCAAAGATATTTGCACTGAAGGTTTGTTGATTATTTCAGGGGGAGTGAGTGACAAGATAAGATGATCAACATTCAAGGGGGAGTTCAATATTTTCCTACCGAAAAAAATTGTGTTATGCAACGTTTTAAGAGGAGAAGATGTTCATGACTTCTAGATAAATCAGTCTAGAACTCAATCTTTATGGATTTTGACTTCTGGTCAATTCAGATCAGGACACGTTTTTCAGTGTTTTCGACTTCTGTTTTTTGACTATGACTTTGATATGTTGACTACGTTTTGATTTATTGTAGATATTGAAGGGGAGCCTAACTGATTTTTATTCAATTACTCATAATTTGAGGGGGAGTTCTGAGATTTATCACATTTAAGTATTTTCTGATCTTAATCTCAAAGTGTTTTAAAGAAGGACAACTTTCAGACATGAAAACATGTTTCTAAATGTTCAAAACACTTCTTATTCTCAAAAAGATTCATGAATTTAGAAGTGTGATTTTAAACGTTTTAATATTGGATCTTCATTGATTTACTGATAGTGTGTTTCCAAAGATTTATACTTGTGTATTATCTTTTCTATATACTTTCAAGTATATGACACACTGGTTCAGCTTCTTTTTTTTTCTTTGTTATTACCATGTCTCAAAATGGAACATTTATTTTGATGGTAATACTCCCGTTTGTATTCCATGTTTGTTGAGCATCATATTCTTTCAAACTTACGTGATTCTTTCAAGAATGTTTATATTTGTTTATATAAACAGAATTCCAATTCTTTCATGACCTAAACAATCATGCTTATCATTCATATTATTTGATCTTTCTGATACATTGTCACATTCTCAAATAAATCTTTCGAATTCATTTCATTCATTCAATTTTCTTGTTATGAGAAGTCTTCAAAGCTCAAATAATGATAATATTTTTGCGAAGCATACATTCATTTGACATTGTTTTCATATTCTGAGATTTATAATTGTTCAAGCTAAACTGTTGAACACCGTTCTTTTAGGACAAAATATAATGGGATCAGTGTGAGAGCTTAAATTACTTCTATGGACTAACATCAACTAGTGTTTCCTACCCAAGAAGTTATCCTTGAGTGATTGAGGGGTGAAGGGTTTACATCAAAGAGTGTGGGAGGAAGTTCATCCGGTTGAACAACCTCATTGTGCTGAGTGGAAAAATGAAAACGAGAGTTTGGTTAGAAGTGAGCAAAACGAAAAAAACAGACATAGGGTGAGAGAACAGAGTTAAAAGAATAAGAGAACTTTGCACCAACCACTTCTGAGTCGGGCAACCACATTACTAATTGGTTCACAACTCTTTGGTGATTGTCATTGAAAAAGGCAGTGAGCCTATGCCAACTCTTGATTTAACCCCACAAGCTACTCATTTCTTTCTTAACAAAAAAAATGTTTCAATTTTTCATAGGGACGCAACACATATGTTATATGATCTTCTGTGATCCCAGATTTCAAGCATTTGACAATTAAAGAACACAATTAAAGAAAGGATTTTGAGAGAAAATTGAGTCACAAGTGTCGTAGTCATATATCTCTTAGAAAACCATTACAACACTTTGATTACTAAAACAAGACAAGAACAATGCTTATATAGGGTCAAATAAGCCTTGACCTCTACACAAGCTTACATGAAAAGTCAACTAACAAAACAAGCTTATTTGATCTAAACTATGCTTTAAAAATCTCCCCCTTTTAGATCAAATAACAAAACTTTATCTGCCCCATCTTGAAAAACTTCCTTGCCTAATCCCCAATAGCGATTCAAATTTCCTGATCCCTCTTCTGAACATGATTCTATCATCAATAGCCTCTAGAATTCTCAGCATGACCATTTTCACTCTTCTAGGCAGATGATCTTCTCCTTGCAATCTTCTTCTCTCACTTTCCTTGTACCTGGAGTCAAGTTGTAGTCTTATAACCTTTAGAGTTCCATCAAAAAACTTGGCAATTTCAAACACTCTAAAGAATATCTTTTCATTCTGATCATTCTTGTAGACTACTCCCAACTCTGGTTCCTCCAGTACAATGAAAAGATCATAATTGTCGATATCAAATAATGTCAGATTGGGCTTGATCATATTAACCTTTATCTGATTCGTTTCTATTCCCAATTGAAAATCATAACAGTATGTGTAGAAAATATGTCTTCTCATGAAGCTTTTGATAGCCTCCAAAGCAAAAATGATATTTTCCCTTCTTATGACTAAACTTCTGAAATGATGATAGAGAAATTCTAGAAGGTCTTCAACATTCAGAAAACAAAAGTCAACCTCGGTGAATCTGCACTCAGTAAGATCTCTCCTTTACACGAAGAATTCAGGATACCAGATGTTCATAAACTTTTTGAATCTAACTTCCCTGACAGTTACTATACCATATTTGTTCTTCACAACCCTTTCAACCTGTCTCAGCCAGTTCATCATGTTGACATACTCCTCCTGATATTCTATGGTCTGATTCTGAACTCCCAAAATCTTGTATTTATCCATTTCCCTTACTCTATGGACAAATATCTTCTTCATCTGTCCTCTAGAAATGGAATTCGGAGAGCACGTCTCATATGCATGATATCAGCTTCAGATGGCACAAGAGGTGCTTCCGGAGCATTTGAAGGTCCTGCCTCTTCTCCAGACTTGTCGGGTACATGGACATACATCATTCTGCCTTTCTCCTTCAGCTTGGTCATTTTGAGCATTTTGAACGTTTTGCTCAGGGCTTTTACACTGGAGGCATATCTTGCAATGGACTTGGGATTCTTTGAGGGTTTGGCATACTTTGAATAACTGGAACTTTAGAAGGACCAGAAACATTGATTTCTTTGAAAGATGGGATGACAGGGGCTTCAACATTAACTTCTGGAATCTCATTCTGAACAGGACTTAGCTGAATATCCTCTTGAGATTCTAGAATAGTATCAAGAACACTAGCTTCATTGTCCGGAATATCATCAACATCAAACATCAGATTCTCATTCTCTTCCTCCTTAACCTTCCAGAACTGTTCGTATTTCTCATTTGAATATTCTTCCTCATCCGAAGACAAATCAATAACATCAAAAGCATTCAAGTCTGTTATCAGCAAAATCTCCTCCCTTGTAGCAACCTTAGGCTTGTCAACCCTTGGTTTTACCTCCTGATTAACATATAAGACCAATTCATTTTGCTCAATCTGCTTTTCTCCATGATCAACAGTTTCTTCAACATTTACATCACCAGTTCTTTCATCAACCATAACCACATCATCAGATCTAGCAGCTGCTTATTTCTCCCTATTCTCCCCCTCATGATCATGATCTTGATCAGGATCATGTCTTGGTATAGAAATAGCTGCTTGGGTTTTACATGATGATTGCACTACCTGTTTGAGATCAGATATAGCATGCAAAACATCAGATTTGAAAGAAATAAACTCAGAAGCACTAACCAAATCTGTTGGTTTCACAGATTGAGGCGGTTGTTGTTGAAGGTGGGATTGCAGAAGTGAACGAAGATCTGCGTCTTGCTGGTTATCCGGAGCTTGTTGTAACAGTTTAGCAAACAACAACGACTTCAACTCATCAATGGATAAGTCAGCAGGTTGAGGAATTTGTGGAAGTGACATGGATTTTTTAGTAGACTCAGGTTCGGATATCGGATCCTTCCCTTTTAACAACCTTTTTACTCCAATAATCTCCAACTCGAACTTCTTATACATCCTGTTTTCAACAGCCTTTAAGGCGCCGTCGAGGATTTCCTTTGACACAGAGTCGGGTGAGTAACACTGGAATCACATAGATTATCCGTTTGCATGACAGTGGTAGAACCAACTGCATGGCCTGTGTTCATTGGTGGAAAAGATGTATCAATGACAGGACTTCCTTCCGGTCCTCGTAGTCCGGATTGCTAACCTACTCTGGATGTTCCAATCGGGTCTCCAAGACTTCCGATGGTAGCCAATTCAAAATGTGTTCTAGGAATGACAATTAGAATCTCAAAAGGCACTAGACCTAAAGGTGCAGTCAAAGAAGTTGAGAACGGGGGATGTTGTTCTCTATTTTCAATACCTTGAATCTCCGAGTGAGAAACCGGTAGACTTTGTGCACTTTGTGCAATATCCCCGTGAGAAGATGAAACTAACTCTTGTTGAGAAAAGATAGAGTGGTTGTCCTGGGTGTGCATTTGCATAAGTGGGCGACTTATGTCTGTTTCAACACCTGCTCGCAACAAATGCGGCAAAGTGGTAGATGTGGTTGCCCTTTTGGATAAGTAAGTTCGAGTATCTCACTATGTTCTTTTTCTACATTTTCACTCACTCTCTCTTCTGGATTTTCAACTAATACTCCCTCGTCACTCCTTATATCTCCCAGTACAGAATTGACAGTAGCATTCACTTGGTCATCAATTTCCATGGCATCAGTACCATAGAAAGGTTCAAATACATCAACATTCTCATCATAATCTTGTATATCATCTTGTACTTGAGCAGTTTGAGTATGAGTATCAGCACCATCATCATTATTGTCATCATCATCATCAGAATTATCATCTCTAGCAATTTCAATTTCAGTATCAGAATCCTCATCCTTGGAAACATTTTCAGTATCGCTTGTTGCAGACGGAACTTCACTTGTATCACTTTCATCAGCCAGATTTGCTTGATCTAGATCATTATCAGAGCCTGGATCTTCATCAACAGGAGGTGTCACTAAACGTGGGGTAATGACCCGTGACCCTGATGCTTCCAGTCTAGGAGTCCGACCCCCTCGAGAGCCCCTCTCGATAATTTTTCTCTTCGCTCCCCGTTTCTGAACTCCCGCAGTATCAAAAACCCTCACGGACTCCACTCTCCTAGGGTTTGAGCCTTGGGTAGGGTCAACCGATCCTGGTTATCCCATAGACTCTCTATACGCCATCATACTATCACACTCTGGATCAGCATAGTCTAATAAGCTTTCTGGCACTAGCATGGAAAAAGTGAATTCTCTCTTCTGCTTCATCAAATATCTCATCTCACTTACCGGAGCTAGTGAATGATTTATCCTTGTCGGAATCTGTCTGTTGCTCTTAGCATGCTCCGGACAATAACAGTAATAAACCTCTGGTATGGAATGTAGTTTGGAGCTTTTGATGTCTTTTTGGCAACAACTTTCTGATACAGTTCAGTCCAAGATCATGAACCACAGAGTAGAACAACTTCAGAATGTGAATACTTGTGTTGTTAGTTCCATAAATCTTAGCAGTGAGACACCCGTTGATGATTGAGAACAAGGTGTAATAGAACGGCGGTAAGTTATTATTTTTGAAATGGTTGACCTGAGTCAGCTGTCCAAGATAACCCGTATCTCTGATGCCTTTGAAAACTTCTGCATCAGATGGCAGTTCATCATATAAGGTTCTTCTTTCTCTGGCATTAGCAGCAGGTAGACTGAGCATAAACCTGAGTCTATCAAGAGTCAATACATAAGTGAAATGGTCTATCTCCAGCTTGAAAATAGTAATTCTTTCTCCATGTTCCTTCACATGATTGAGGGCCTGTTTCTTAGCAGCTTAATGAGCTTAATGAGACTCACAACTTATTCAGTCAGCTATATATGACTGTTTGGTAGTGGCTTAAAGATAAAGAAAGTGGCTTATTCAGTAAGATTTCAAGGAGGAGCTTTATGAAGAAGGCCAAGTTTTTTCCAAACCAGTCCCTTCCATTAAAAAACACGTTCCTTCCATTTATGAAAAAACTATCTTAAATAAAAACCTTCTAAATCTACACAGACAGATTAATCCATACGTCTAACTTTATCCATACAGAACTTAATGGAAAACCAACCAAACAGGCCCTGAAACGGATAGTTTTCCAAGCTTGTTGAACATACAACTCTGGAACTGCTGCTTGAACTGTCAAGGCATTTCTGAGTGGATGATTCTTCAGTATATCCAGGACAAGAGGATCAATATTGATGGTAAACTGTAGATGATGATTGTTCGGCTGTTGAGGGTTTCATCTCTGATGGTGAGATAAGGAATAGATCAGGATTGACATTTGGTGGCACTTGAAAGTCTGATCTAGATGAAGGCATAGGATGTTCATGGGATGCATCATGAGGTGAGTTTTCACCCATCTGAAGCTGTTGGTCAACTGATGGTTCAGCCATTTGTACCTGAAAAGAATTAACAAATTTGGACAGGGTCCAAATGGTTAGTACAAAAATATGAGATTTGTCATTGAAAACCAACTTTTGAAAAACACTAAGTATAGAATTCGCATGACAGGGATGTGTGAATTCCTCACTTAGAAATCAAAATGAAATGAAATTTAACCCAGAATTCGTATGAAGCAAAGTTACGAATTCTTCACTTAGAAGAATTTCAACATGACAACCCAGAATTCGTATGATCAAGGATACGAATTGAAGACTTAGAAAAATTTGGCATTAAACTCAGAAATCGTATGGTACTATTTTCATCAAGAATTCGTATAAGACTTAAAATTTTCAAAATTTGAAAATTGAAGATTTTCTAAGTGTTATAAGAACAATAAGAAACCATCATGAGTATATTCAAATCTTCATAATTTTCGTATAAAACCCAGAATCTGAAAATCAAGATTATCAATTTTTAACCCAATATTTTAAACCTTTAAGCTCGATTAATATGTTTATAAAGAACATTAACAAAAAGAAATTAGGGATTATGAACCATTTAGAACACCAAACTTGAATTTCGACCAAGAACAGTCTGAAAATTCATCAAGAACAGGCGAAGATGTAAAGTTCAAATCAAATCCCAAAATATTGAAATTAGGTTAAAATATATGTTTATTAGGGTTCGATTATACTAGATTGATGTATCTTTCAGTAACACAAAGAACAAACATCAAAGTTCAAAGTTTAAAATTTACAGTCCTTCGAATCAAGAAGATGAACAGTCCAACGATGAACAATCCTAAATCTAATCCAGTTAGGGTAACACCTACAAAGAACAATCACAATATACAAACATCAATCAAACAAAAAGAAACAAAGATGAAAACCTTGAATCAAGAACACACGAAGATCGAAGATGGAAAAACACGAAGTTCGTAAACAAGGGTTTAGGGCACTATGCTCTCAAGAATTCGTAGACAAAAACGAAACTTACGAAAGTGAGGGTAAAAGGAATAACATACGTATTTATACCCTGGAGTAGATTAAACACATGGCACGATTTGATTGGACTACACACTTTTCGTATGAGACACTTATGTGAATTGTCTAGAAGGATAGACAATGGTGTGTGAGAATTCGCATGAAGCAATATGTGAATTATGTGCAAAACAAGCAATTCTCATGGCAAAGGGTGCGAATTCCTCACTTTTCGCAGATAGAAGCATGCGAAAAGTTAGAACTCGTATGCCATAGAGTGCGAATTCCATCAACTCGCATGCAACAGTGTGCGAATTCTTCAGAATTCGTATGACACTATATGCGAATTCTGGACTTAGCAAAATTTCCCAAATTTTGAAAAACATTATAAACATGTAAACTTGCTATTTTTAGAAACCTTTCCAAAACTCGCCAAAAATGGAAACTTTCCATAAAAGGAAACCTTCCAAAAATGACATTTTGAGTTCATTTTAAGCTTCAAAAAGTTTTACACACACTTACAACCCTTTTGAAGATATTTCTGTATTAAGCTCCCTCTTGACTTAATATCAATCTTCCCTTAAATTTGACATGACTTTGCTCTCTTGATCTTTGATTTGTTCATCATTTGTGTATTATCTTGCTGGCTCCCCCTTGACATGAGATGGATCTTGTAGAACATGTATGGATATGCTCCCCCTTCATATCTGCATACATAGAAAAATATAACAGTATCAATTTGTTTCTCTCTTTTTGAAAACTATAACAAGTAAGATTTGTTTCTCCCTTATAAAGATATTATTTGAAGTACAATCTTCCCAAAATCAAAATGATCATAGGTAAGAAAAACCCCCTTAAATGATTTGACATTCAAATATTCTTTCAGAAGTCATCATTTGAGAACATTGAGGATCGGGTCCTGATCTGTTGTAATCAGAAGCCATCATTATTTAACATTGAAGAATGAGTCCTGAGCTGCTTTACTCAGATGTCATAGCCCTTTTCACTCCTTCTTGAGTACAGGCTTCTACACCACAGGTTTAACTGGTTTTGGTACCCAGATGAATTTGGGTCCAGTCTGGTTAGTATGTGAAAACTTCCTTGAGTGGTTTTCACCTCTGTGAAATGCAGTATCAAAATACTTCTTGTAAGAATAATACCTTTTGTTGATGTGTGCTTTGTGTACAAAATCATCAGTGCAACAGTAAGAACAACAAACCTGATCAGATGCTTTGTAGACTTGACAAAATCATGAGTAAAAGATTTACCTTTTGCCTGTCTATTCTTGATTCTCTGTGCAGCTTGTGCAGATGATTTCTGGTATTTCATTGATTCAGGAGATCCCTTTACAACCCATATCATCTTCTCTTTCTTAGAAGCTGTAAAACCAGAATGGTTTCAAGATTTCTGGTTTGACATTCTTTTTCTTGAAAACCATCTTTTGAAATAAGCTTGAAACTGATTGAAATAAACATACCGATTCAACTGAATCATCATCATAAGAAGATAAGTCAGGTGTTTCAGATGTTATCTTGTTAGATAAATCAACATTAGCTTTCTCAAGTTGTTTGATCTTGTCATTCAACTTGGATTTTTCATTGCAAAGTTTATCAAATTTGCTTTGCAGATCAGATCTATTCTTCTGTCCTTTCAGAATATCTGATGATAAAGAAGCCAACTTATTTGTGAGTTTAGAAATCTCATTTTCAAAAAAAAAATCTTTCAGATTCAAACTCTTTTTCCAAGTTTTGATTTTTCTCAGAAATTTCTTTGAAAAGTACAGTATTTTTCTTTTCCTTTTCAAAAATATCTCTTTCGGTAATAACAATTTTCTCAAATTCAGAAACTTGTTTAGAAAGTTTAGCACATCTGATTTCTAACTCTTTCTTTTCTAATTCAGCTTTCTTAGAAAGATCAGATAATCTCTGAATGAAAGTTTTCTCAAATTCAGCTTTCTCTCTCTTGCTTTTCTCATCAACTCTCTTGAGCCAATCATTTCCCTTAGCCTAATATGTGGAAACTTGAGTTTCAACTTTTGTCAGTTTGACATTCAGTGCATCAATCTCAGCTTTCAGCTTTGAGTTCTGAAGTTTAAGTTGTTCAAGTTCAGCCTCCGTCTTGGGAATTTCAGGCATGTATGCCAATGCACAATCTCTGTTTGTGAGAACAGTGTTTCCTTTCACATCTATGTAAGGCATGATTAGTATTTATCTAAAAAATAATGCTTGAAAAGATCGTTAGTCAGATAATCAAAAAAATCAACTGTTGGAAATCACAGAAAAATCACACGAAAATATACTAAGTATGGAATTCGTATGATATTCACACTACAATTCGCATGCACACTCAATTCGCATATATAGACAATTCACAATTCGCATATACATGCAATTCGCTTGAAAAGATAAGAAAACTTCACTTTTCGCATGTACTAGTATGCGAGTTCATCACTTTTCGCATAAGACTATGTGCGAGTTCTGCACATTTCGCATATAGAAGGGTGCGAATTCTGAACTTCTCATATAAAAAGCTATCACAGATATGCGAATTCCTCCCTTAGAAATTTTCTAGGCTCGAACAATTCGTATCGATACAAAATCCTCCCTTAGAAAATTTTTAGACTCAGATGCGAATTCCAAGCTTTTTGTATGTGGCTTTGTGCGAAATCTTCACTTTTCATATAAACCTTTGTGCGAATTCTGTCCTTCGAACAATTAATTCACTGAATTATGCGAATTCATCAACGTGCGAGTTCTTTGTGCGAGTTCTTCATGATTCGTGCAAATTTTGTGGATCTCGAGCAGTTTTTCGAAAATTCCAACTTAAATCCACCCAAATCTTGCAATTAGACTCTGTAATTTGGTAGAATCAATCACTGTAGCATCGAGAACAACCCTATAGCATGAATTTCTTCAAGAACAATCATGACTAGAATAATCGATTCTTGAACAGTTCGAAAATATAAAGTTTCCAAAAAATTAAAATCAATCAAATTCACCCATAATCGTTGTTCAATTGTGTTACCAATCCAAACCAAAAATATTCAGTAAAAATGGGCGATCATAGTACACTGAATTTTACACTCAAATCATCACAAAATATGATTCTTGATCGATGGAACAATGTACGATGAACAGTAGGCTTTCCATTCTTGAAAATCGATTTTTCTGTCAAAATCTTGTGTTGTTGATTTTCCCAATTGAATCTGATTTGCTCTGATACCAATTGTGATCCCAGATTTCAATCATTTAACAATTAAAGAACACAATTAAAGAAAGGATTTTGAGAGAAAATTGAGTCACAAGTGTCGTAGTCATATCTCTTAGAAAACCATTACAACACCTTGATACTACTAAAACAAGACAAGAACAATGCTTATATACGGTCAAACAAGCCTTGAGACACAAGCTTACATGAAAAGTCAACTAACAAAACAAGCTTATTTGATCTAAACTATGCTTTTAACATCTTCACTCAGAAGATTTGGATATTGAAAAAGAAGGAAATTTGCCCCACCTTCGCACTTCAATCATGCACATTGAGTCCGTGGAAAAAAAAATGCCCTCAAGAGACCACACTCTTCTCTCAACCCCTTGACGGCCCGCCGCTAAGGGAACCTGTTATACACAACATTTGAGAAAAAGTGTTAGGCTTAAAGCCTAGTGAACATACAGTTTATATGAAAGACAGTAAAAGATTTAGATGCAATATAAGTAAACTATTTTCATCAACATCCTTTTAAATGGTTTGGTAAACACATAATGACCTTCCGGTCCAGACTTCATCTTGCGATGATGGGTGTAAGCCCGAATTCCAAGGATTGTGGCGAAACACAAAGTAAACCACTTTTCGAGTTTTGAGTTCACCATACTAGGATCAAGGCCGTGAACACGCCGACTCAAATAAAGATGTGGTGATTTACATTTACGACACAACATACTCATTCGCTAGGATTTACATTTACGACCCACGGCTAGTAACCGGTCCCACATAACCGTACCAAGTTGCCCTCTAGGGTCCAATGTCTCAACTAGCTACATACGGGAGTTACCCCTAAATAATAAGTCAACTAAATACCTATGGATCCATTTGTAATAGTCTAGACTCGTCACAATACACTTGTGACCAACTATAATCAAACATATAGTTCATAAAACCATTTAGTTCATAAAACCATTTAGTTCCCAAATCACATTTTAGAGTTAACTGCTGATAAGAATACAAAGTCCATACATAAAACATGAGACCATCTTCCCTTTTTCCCAAATATATTTCCTTATCAAATAAACCTTTCAAGTGTAGAACCATTTAAATGTAAACATGGATTCCTCAAATAAATCTTTATTTCTTTTTCCCGAAGTACACTTTCAACCAAAATACCCATAATATATTTAAAACATAAACTTGGCCAAAAACCATAAGTTGAACATTTACTCATCCAAATGTGACAACGATCATATTTGTAGTTCCAAAACATGGATTATATCATCATTTATCAAAATAGTAAGGAACCCTAAAAATCTCCCAAAATACCAAGTTAGATCAAATCTCATCAAAAAAATGGAAATGTTAATGATGTGATTTTTCCGATCGTCTATTGGTTGCCCGAGATAGTAATGGTGAAACCGCGACCCGTTGTCTATAGTGAGACAAGAACCTTGGTATAAGATACGCCACAATCAACCCACCAAGTTGATTGATAAGTATTGAACGCCACAAGCAAGAAGACTTGATAAGTTCTATAGTTCACAAAGAACAAATAAAGAGTGTGACTCACAATTTCATTCAAATCAAAGGTGTTTTCAAAAGATTACAAAGGAAACCTATTTATAGGATACAAAAAGATAAATCAAAATACTCAATTAAATTCTAGACATTAATTTGAGTCAACTCTCTAATATCTTGTAAGTAAAGGCCTTCATAATGATAGGACCCTTCAAAATGCCTTCCAATTCAATGATATGAGTTACTTGAACTTGGATCTATTTTTGGGCAGATCCATGGACGTGGATTAGGCTTCTCTTTGGGCTTGGATCCTTCTTAAATTGTAGGAAAAAGACTACTCTTTAAGTGGGCTTTGATTTGAGTCCATTTGGACTTGAAATGAGTGATTTAGGGCTTAAACATGGGCCTTGTGTAGAGTTGGCCGAATTTTCTTGGAGTTGGGTCATTTATTGATGAAATAATCACAACTTGGGCTACCAAGCCATAGACAAATCTTGGCCTTCAATTTGGATCAAAAGTCGAAGATTTCCTTGGTTATTTGATGAATTGATGAGTGATTGTTTCCGACAGGATTTGATCAACCCATTGAGAGCATCTTTGAACATCTTGGAGCAGGATCATGTGATCTGTCCAATCTGCCATCTCAACAGATCTTCATCATTCGGGTCGTTGGATGGGTTCTCATCATTCCCCCTCTCTTGAATGTGATTTGTCCTCAAATCGTCACCTGCATTAAAAGGACTCAAATCAGAAATGTTAAAGACATTATGCACATTATACTCAACAGGCAAGTCAAGTTTGTAAGCATTATCATTAATTTTATGCAGGATTTGGAATGGTCCATCTCCCCTTGGCATCAACTTTGACTTCCGTTTAGTTGGAAATCGTTCTTTTCTTCAGATGAAGCCACACCCAATCTCCTGATTCAAAAGTGATATTTCTTTTGCCGTTGTTTGCTTGTTGTTCATACTTCTTGGTGCGCTCTTCGATGTTGCTTTTTGTTTAACAAATTCAGCTTTCTTCTTGCCATCTAAATTCACTTGCTCACTCACAGGTAAAGGAGTTAAATCCATTGGAGTTAATGGCTTAAAACCATACACAATTTCAAAAGGTGAAAACTTGGTAGCAGAATGAACATGACGATTATAAGCAAACTCAATATGTGGTAAGCATTGTTCCCAAGTTTTGACATTTCTTCCAATTATGGATCTCAACAAGGTACCAAGAGTGCGATTCACAACTTCTGTTTGCCCATCAGTTTGGGGATGGCAAGTTGTGGAAAACAAGAGTTTTGTTCCCAATTTTCCCCACAAGGTTTTCCAAAAGTAACTCAAAAATTTTGTGTCTCGATCTGAGACAATGGTTCTTGGCATCCCATGCAACCTCACTATTTCTTTGAAAAACAAATCAGAAATATGTGATGCATCATTAGTTCGGTTGCATGCGATGAAATGAGCCATTTTAGATGATGAGAACCCATCCAACGACCCGGATGATGAAGATCCATTGAGATGGAAGATTGGACCAATCACAAGGTCAAAAGCTAAGATGTTCAGTGATGCTCTTAACGGTTTGATAAAATCCTGTCGGAAATAATCAATCATCAATTCATCAAGTAGCCAAGGAGACCTTCGAATTTTGATCCGAATTGAAGGCCAAGATTAGCCCAAGGCTTGGTAGCCCAAGTTGTGATTATTTCATCTAAATATCACCCAAGTCCAAGAAAATTCGGCCAAGTCTACACATGGCCCATGTTTTGGTCATAAATCATTCATTTCAAGTCCAAATGGACTCAAATCAAAACCCACTTAAAGAGTACTCCTTTTCCTACATTTTAATAAGGATCCAAGCCCAAAATAAAGGTGGAATTTCGTCCATGAATCTGCCCAACAATAGATCCAAGTTCAAGTAACTCATAACATTGAATTAGAAGGCATTTTGAAGGGTCCTATCATTATGAAGTCATTTACTTAGAAGATATTAGAAGGTTGCCTCAATTATTGTCTAGAATTTATTTGAGTCCTTTGATTTGTCTTGTGTATCCTATAAATAGGTTGTCTTTGTAATCTTTTGAAATCACCTTTGATTTGAATGATAATTGTGAGTTTAAACTCTTTTTGTTCTTTGTGAACTTTAGAACTTATCAAGTCTTCTTGCTTGTGGCGTTCAATACTTATCAATCAACTTGGTGGGTTGATTGTGGCGTATCTTATACCAAGGTTCTTGTCTCTTTATAGACAACGGGTCGCGGTTTCACCAATACTATCTCGGGCAACCAATAGACGGTCGGGAAAAACACATCATTTGGTATCAAAGCTAGCACTATTGGTTTGCATATCATTTCTTTTCTATCTTTCCTTCTTGTTAATTTCCTTTACTTGAGATCCAATAATCACGTATTGGTAGCGGGTCTTGTCACAAGTTGACACGGTTCCTACTAGTGACTATTGAATTCTCCACTTCAATCTTTCGTTTCTTCAATTTCGTTGGTATATAGCTTCTAGCAAAAAGAAAAAGAAAAAGAAAAAGAAAAAAAAGAGGCCGAACAAAAAAAAAGGAAAAAAAAACTATTTGGGCAAAAAAAAAAGGCATAAAAAAAGAAACAATAGAAAGAAAAAGAGCACAAAAAAAAAAAAAGTCGAGTATGAATCTTCTTCTTACATTGTGATTATTTGACAATATTATAGTCAAGTTGTTTGGTAATTTGAATAGGGCAAGGCCACAAGCCAAACTTGATACTTGCTTCTTTTGTTCTTTTAGAACTTAAAGATATTTAAAAGAGTGGTAAAAGGCTGCGTGGTGAGATTAATCGAGGGTAAAAGCCATTTGTGAGATACACGAGGGTTGAGTGAATAATTTCTTGAGATAAACACGTGAGGGAGTGTTGAGAGGAACTAACCTTTATTTTTGCAGAATTTTAAGATGGGGGATGATCAACCCCTTCCGAATCTTCAAATTCAAGCCATAATGGATGAGATGCGGCGGATGATGACCAATGAATTCAACCAAGTTCATGAAAGAATGGATCGAATAGAGGCAAACGCACGAAGACCACCATCTCGTGAAGGTTCCGTTGTGAATGAGGAAGAAAGAAGCGACGAATGGGATAGGGAATCTGAAAGGAGATCGGCTAGGAGAAGGCGACGTATAGACAATAATTTGAGTTCCATAAAGATGAAAGTCCCTTCATTTCAAGGAAAGTCAGATCCGGAAGCATACCTCGATTGGGAGAAGAAAATGGAGTTCATCTTTGATTGTCATGAATACTCCAACCGAAAGAAGGTAAAACTTGCTGTCATTGAGTTTTCTGATTATGCACTAACATGGTGGGATCAACTTTTGATTAGCAAGCGAAGAAATGGAGAAAGGCCTATCGAGAGTTGGGAGGAAATGAAGTTGGTCATGAGGAGACGTTTTGTGCCTAGTCACTACTTTCGTGACCTTCACAACAAGCTCCAAAATCTCAAGCAAGGGAACAAGTGTGTGGAAGATTATTTTAAAGAGATGGAGGTTATCTTGATTAGGGCCAACATTGAGGAGGATCGAGAAGCTACAATGGCCAGGTTCTTACATGGTTTAAATTTTGAAATACGTGATCGTGTTGAAATGTATCATTATGTTGAAATTGAGGATATGGTTCATATGGCTGTTAAAATTGAGAAACAACTTAAGAGAGGGGGAGGATCACGAAATAGTACTTGGAAGACGAGTTCTTCAAAGAAAATTGAAAGCACATCTTCTTCTAATCCCAAATCTGGTTCTAAAGATATAAACTCTTCGAAAGGAAAAATTGATTCTTCTACTCCTAAGAATCGTGACATAAAGTGTTTTAAGTGTCAAGGCAGGGGTCATATTGCAAGTCAATGTCCAAACAAGCTTGCAATGGTGATTCGAGAAGATGGGGAAATTGAGACAGATAAATCAGATTCCGAAGACTCACCGGATGGTTTGGATGATGATGAAGAGGTGGTTGTCCAAGGAGACTTGTTGGTGGCTAGAAGAGCCCTAAGTGCCCATTCCAAGGAAGATGATGATGCACAAAGGGAGAACATGTTTCACACTCGATGCTACGTTCAAGGCAAGGTATGTAGTGTTATCATTGACGGGGGGAGTTGTACAAATGTAGCAAGTTCAACTATGGTTGAAAAGCTTGGTCTACCTACTACGAAGCATCAAAAGCCATACAAACTCCAATGGCTTAATGATAGCGGTGAGGTACGTGTTTCAAAACAAGTGTTGGTTTTTTTTCGCATAGGGAAATATGAAGATGAAGTCTTATGTGATGTTGTACCTATGCAAGCAAGTCATATGTTGCTTGGGAGGCCATGGCAGTATGATCGACATGTAAAGCATGACGGCTTTACCCACAAGTACACTTTTGTACACAAAGCCAAACCCGTAACTCTTGTACCCATGTCACCTAGTCAAGTTTTTGAAGATCAAGTTAAACTTCAAAATGATGCAAAAAAATTAAATGAGCCAAAAGAAAAAAAAGAACAAGGCTCAAAAGAAAAAGGAAAGGATAAGAAAACACCCATGGGAAAAAAAGAGAGTCAATATTGTGTTTTGGCAAAAAAAAGTGAGATAAAAGAAGCTTTAAATTCTGAAATGTTTTTTGTGCTTCTTTTGTTCAAAGAGGCTCAATTAGCCACTAACAACTTGGACGGTACCATTCCGAGCAATGTTATGTCTATCTTGCAGGAATTTGAAGACTTGTTTCCGGAAGAAGTTCCCGATGGATTGCCACCAATCCGTGGAATTGAACACCAAATTGACTTTGTACCCGGAGCTTCCATCCCAAACAAACCAGCCTATAGAACAAGTCCGGAAGAAACCAAGGAGTTGGAAAGACAAGTTAAAGAGTTACTTGCAAAAGGATTGGCTCGAGAAAGCATGAGTCCTTGTGCTGTTCCAGTCTTGTTAGTACCAAAGAAGGACGGCTCATGGAGGATGTGTGTGGATTGTCACGCCATCAACAATATCACGGTAAAGTATCGTCATCCAATTCCTCGATTAGATGATATGCTTGATGAACTGTATGGTGCAAAATTATTTTCGAAAATTGATTTGAAAAGTGGTTATCACCAAATCCGTATGAGAGAGGGTGATGAGTGGAAAACCGCTTTAAAAACAAAACATGGTTTATATGAATGGTTAGTGATGCCCTTTGGTTTAACTAACGCTCCTAGTACATTCATGAGACTAATGAACCATGTTTTGAGAGATTTCATTGGAAAGTTTGTGGTTGTTTACTTTGATGATATTTTGATTTACTCCAAAAGTTTGGACGATCATCTTGAACATCTAACTTCTGTTTTGAGTGTGCTTAGGATGGAAAAGCTTTTTGCAAACTTGAAGAAGTGCACCTTTTGTACCAATCATGTTGTTTTCCTTGGATACATGGTAAGTTCACAAGGAATTTCTGTTGATGAAGAAAAGGTAAAGGCCATCCAAGATTGGCCAACTCCAAAGAGTGTAAGTGAAGTGCGAAGTTTTCATGGTCTTGCAAGTTTTTATCGTAGATTTGTTAAAAACTTTAGCACTTTGGCATCACCACTCACAGAAGTCATTAAAAAGAACGTCGGTTTTAAATGGGGCAAAGAACAAGAGCAAGCTTTTGAACAACTTAAATTTCATTTAACCCATGCTCCTTTGTTATCTTTGCCCAACTTTGATAAAACCTTTGAAATTGAGTGTGATGCATCAGGTGTTGGAATAGGTGCAGTTTTGATGCAAGAAGGTAAACCATTGGCCTATTTTAGTGAGAAGTTGAATGGGGCGACCTTGAACTACCCCACTTATGACAAAGAACTGTATTCATTGGTCCGTGCATTAAAGACATGGCAACACTATTTGTGGGCCAAAGAGTTTGTGATACATTCTGACCATGAGTCCTTGAAGTACTTAAAGGGACAACATAAGTTAAACAAAAGACATGCTCGATGGATTGAGTTTCTTGAGACATTTCCTTATGTCATCCGATACAAGAAAGGTAAGGAAAATGTTGTGGCTGATGCACTTTCACGAAGATACTCTTTACTCTCTTCTCTTGTCTGTAAAATTCTTGGTTTTGAACAAATCAAAGAATTGTACCACAATGATGCCGATTTTGGACAAATTTTTCAAGCATGCGAAAAATGTTCTTTTGAAAAGTTTTTCAAACATGAGGGGTTTTATTTTAAGGAATCAAAGCTTTGTGTCCCTAACTCTTCCTTGCGAGAACTTTTGGTTAGGGAAGCGCATGGTGGAGGCCTTATGGGTCATTTTGGCGTGGCAAAAACTTTGGCAATTTTACAAGAACATTTTTATTGGCCAAGAATGAAAGTTGATGTAGGACGAATATGTGAAAATTGTGTTGTTTGCAAACAAGCAAAATCAAAAGTTCAACCTCATGGTTTATATACTCCTTTGCCTATACCAAGTGAACCGTGGGTTGATCTTTCAATGGATTTTGTGTTGAGTTTGCCAAAAACCAAGGGCGGCAAAGACTCAATCTTTGTGGTTGTTGATAGGTTCTCCAAAATGGCTCATTTCATTGCATGCAACCGAACTAATGATGCATCACATATTTCTGATTTGTTTTTCAAAGAAGTAGTGAGGTTGCATGGAATGCCAAGAACCATTGTCTCAGATCGAGACACAAAATTTTTGAGTTACTTTTGGAAAACTCTTGTTTTCCACAACGTGCCATCCCCAAACTGATGGGCAAACAGAAGTTGTGAATCGCACTCTTGGTACTTTGTTGCGTTCCATTATTGGAAGAAATGTCAAAACTTGGGAGCAATGCTTACCTCATGTTGAGTTTGCATATAATCGTCATGTTCATTCAGCTACAAAGTTTTCACCTTTTGAAATTGTGTATGGTTTTAAGCCATTAACTCCAATGGATTTAACTCCTTTACCTGTGAGTGAACAAGTGAATTTAGATGGCAAGAAGAAAGCTGAATTTGTTAAACAGATCCATGAGAAGGCGAAAAACAACATCGAAGAGCGCACCAAGAAGTATGAAGAACAAGCAAATAAGGGCAAAAGAAAGATCACATTTGAACCAGGAGATTGGGTGTGGCTTCATTTGAGAAAAGAACGATTCCCAAGTAAACGAAAGTCAAAGCTGATGCCAAGGGGAGATGGACCATTCCAAATCATGCAGAAAATTAATGACAATGCTTACAAACTTGACTTGCCTGTTGAGTATAATGTGCATGATGTCTTAAACGTTTCTGATTTGAGCCCCTTTAATGCAGGTGAAGATTTGAGGACAAATCGCATTCAAGAGAGGGGGAATGATGAGAACCCATCCAACGACCCGGATGATGAAGATCCATTGAGATGGAAGATTGGACCAATCACAAGGTCAAAAGCTAAGATGTTCAGTGATGCTCTTAACGGTTTGATAAAATCCTGTCGGAAAGAATCAATCATCAATTCATCAAGTAGCCAAGGAGACCTTCGAATTTTGATCCGAATTGAAGGCCAAGATTAGCCCAAGGCTTGGTAGCCCAAATTGTGATTATTTCATCTAAATATCACCCAAGTCCAAGAAAATTCGGCCAAGTCTACACATGGCCCATGTTTTGGTCATAAATCATTCATTTCAAGTCCAAATGGACTCAAATCAAAACCCACTTAAAGAGTACTCCTTTTCCTACATTTTAATAAGGATCCAAGCCCAAAATAAAGGTGGAATTTCGTCCATGAATCTGCCCAACAATAGATCCAAGTTCAAGTAACTCATAACATTGAATTAGAAGGCATTTTGAAGGGTCCTATCATTATGAAGTCATTTACTTAGAAGATATTAGAAGGTTGCCTCAATTATTGTCTAGAATTTATTTGAGTCCTTTGATTTGTCTTGTGTATCCTATAAATAGGTTGTCTTTGTAATCTTTTGAAATCACCTTTGATTTGAATGATAATTGTGAGTTTAAACTCTTTTTGTTCTTTGTGAACTTTAGAACTTATCAAGTCTTCTTGCTTGTGGCGTTCAATACTTATCAATCAACTTGGTGGGTTGATTGTGGCGTATCTTATACCAAGGTTCTTGTCCCTTTATAGACAACGGGTCGCGGTTTCACCAATACTATCTCGGGCAACCAATAGACGGTCGGGAAAAACACATCATTAGAGAACCTGTCAACAACCACAAAGATTGAGTCTTTGGCTGCCCTTGGTTTTTGACAAACCCAACACAAAATCCATTGAAAGATCAACCCACGGTTCACTTGGTCTGCAAAGGAGTATATAAACCATGAGGTTGAACTTTTGATTTTTCCTGTTTGCAAACAACACAATTTTCACAAATTCGTCCTACATCAACTTTCATTTTTGGCCAATAAAAATGTTCTTGTAAAATTGCCAAAGTTTTTGCCACGCCAAAATGACCCATAAGGCCTCCACCATACGCTTCCCTAACCAAAAGTTCTCGCAAGGAAGAGTTAGGGATGCAAAGCTTTGATTCCTTAAACAAAAACCCCTCATGTTTGAAAAACTTTTCAAAAGAACATTTTTCACAGGCTAGAAAAATTTGTCCAAAATCGGCATCATTGTGGTACAATTCTTTGATTTGTTCAAAACCAAGAATTTTACAGTCAAGAGAAGAGAGTAAAGAGTATATCCGTGAAAGTGCATCAGCTACAACATTTTCCTTACCTTTCTTGTATCGGATGACATAAGGAAATGTCTCAAGAAACTCAATCCATCGAGCATGTCTTTTGTTTAACTTGTGTTGCCCCTTTAAGAACTTCAAGGACTCATGATCAGAATGTATGACAAATTCTTTGGCCCACAAATAGTGTTGCCATGTCTTTAAAGCACGGACTAATGAATACAGTTCTTTGTCATAAGTGGGGTAGTTCAAGGTTGCCCCATTCAACTTCTCACTAAAATATGCCTATGGTTATCTTCTTGCATCAAAACTGCACCAATTCCAACACCTGATGCATCACACTCAATTTCAAAGGTTTTATCAAAGTTGGGCAAAGAGAACAAAGGAGCATGGGTTAAATGAAATTTAAGTTGTTCAAAAGCTTGCTCTTGTTCTTTGCCCCATTTAAAACCGACGTCCTTTTTAATGACTTCTGTGAGTGGTGATGCCAAAGTGCTAAAGTTTTTAACAAATCTACGATAAAAACTTGCAAGACCATGAAAACTTCGCACTTCACTTACACTCTTTGGAGTTGGCCAATCTTGGATGGCCTTTACCTTTTCTTCATCAACAGAAATTCCTTGTGAACTTACCATGTATCCTAGGAAAACAACATGATTGGTACAAAAGGTGCACTTCTTCAAGTTTGCAAAAAGCTTTTCCTTCCTAAGCACACTCAAAACAGAAGTTAGATGTTCAAGATGATCGTCCAAACTTTTGGAGTAAATCAAAATATCATCAAAGTAAACAACCACAAACTTTCCAATGAAATCTCTCAAAACTTGGTTCATTAGAATGTACTAGGAGCGTTACAATAACACCTTTGAAAAGTTGGGAGGAATGTTTGCCCGTTGCTGAATTTGCTTACAATCGGACTATTCACTCTTCCACCAATTTTTCTCCATTTGAGGTTGTTTATGGCTTCAATCCAATAACACCTTTAGATTTATCTCCTTTACCTATCAAAGAACAGTTGAATTTAAATGGTGCAGAAAAGGCTGAGTTTGTGAAAAAATTGCATGAGCGAGTACGTGCAAACATTGAAAAGAAAATTGGACAATACATCAAACAAGCCAACAAGGGACGTAAGAAAATTGTGTTTGAACCAGGTGATTGGGTATGGTTTCATATGAGGAAAGAAAGATTTCCAACTTCAAGATGCACCAAATTACTTCCACGTGGTGACGGACCATTCCAAGTAGTTGCTCGTGTTAATGACAATGCCTACAAGCTTGATTTACCAGGTGATTATGGTATAAGTGCAACTTTTAATGTCTCTGATTTGTCTCCTTTTGAATTTGATAAAGGTGGTCTCGATTCGAGGACGAATCGTTTTGAAGAGGGAGGGGATAATGGAAAACCAACTAAAGAGACGGGATACAAGCGGGATGGAAATTCAAAGCTCGATGGCAACTCATATGAAGCTGATCCACTTAAAGGAATGCATGGGCCGATGACGCGTGCAAGGAGAAAAAGGATGCAAGAGGCTCTAACTAATCTCATCATTTCAGCCCAATTGGAAGACATCCAAGATCTCATGCCCGTTTGGTTGAATTGTCTTATGTTGTTGGGCTAACTTTTGACATCTTTGGATTGTCCTTGAAGGCCCAAATGTCATAATTTCGTTTTTGAATTTTATTTAAATAAGAAAAGTCTTGAAAACTCAATTTAGTCATTATTGAGGGAAATCTAAGAGTTTAGGCCTTAAATAGTATATTTAAGAGCCTTAAATTTTGTAGTTAATAAGGGTCTAGTATTTCCCTATAAATAGGAGTTTTTCAAGCATTTGTAATCATCTATCTTTTATCTAAATCAATATATTGTGAGGTTTTCCTTTCACTTGTTAGTTTTATTGATTGAACTCATTCGGGTCTTGCAAGACTAATAGTGTTTGCAATTCTCACTTGGCTTATCACTAGGTATCTTCCGCTTAGTGTGGCGCCCTAACTTTAACAACTTGCTTTCTTGCAACTCAAAGGTGTTGGATTTCATATATCCCTCATTGTTGAGTTATGATAGTAAGGTGTTGGGTTTCTTGGAAGAATTTGTGTTCCTTCCTTCAATCTTTGATTGCTTACTTTCTTACATTCCAAAGGTGTTGGGTTTTGTATATCTTTCATTGTTGGGTTGAAGAGTAGGAAATTGGGTTCTTGGAATACACGAGATCAAACAAGAACGCCCCGAAACACATTTGAAGTCTTCCCTTAAAGATTTCATACCAGTTAATGAAATAAAGATCGGTTGGGTCTGATTTAAGCCTCACAGCCCGCTCACGACCTTCCCCGGCGAGAGTGACATGGTCACAATCGCCGGGGCACAATCGCCCGCTCAAGGGGGCTCTCGGTACGTTTCCTGCGAGATTGCCCGGCGAGAGTGACATTGGTCACAATCGCTAGGGCACAATCGCCCTAATTGTACCGAGGGCTATACCCCTTTCGCGACTGTGACCGACGAGAGTGACCAAGTGTCACAATCGCGGTCATAGTCGCCAGACCCGTTCCGAGACACAATTTTGATCGCAACACTACCCAACTCTTTCTGATTAAACGGATCTGAGTCAGGCGGTTAAAGAACCAACATAAGACAAAAGTAGCATATGGTTGCTCGGTCAAACTTTCCGAATTTTCGGGTGTCACAATCCTCCCCAACTTGGAATTGATTTCGTCCCCGAAATCCCAACTACTCGAACAGGTGAGGACATCTTCACTTCATATGCTCCTCGGCTTCCCACGTCACATTTGCACCGCGGTGATGCTTCTATTGCACCTTGACCATAGTGACCTCCTTGTGGCGAAGTTTCTTTGACTTTTTCTCCAGAATAACTTCGTGTTCTTCAATACAACGGTTACCCTCGTCTACTCTAATCTCATAAAGAGGGATAACGCTCTCCTCTTCCGCCAAACACTTCCGAAGGTAACATATATGGAACGTGTTGTGGATCCCGTTCATTTCTGGAGGTAGTTCCAACTAGTAAGCCTGCAAGCCAACCCGCTTGAGCACTTTAAATGGTCCAAGGAAACGGGGACTCAACTTCCCGCGTTTTCCGAACTGAATGATGCCCTTCCAAGGCGACACCTTTAGCATCACACGATCTCCCACTTGGAATTCCATCGGGCGTCTCTTCTTATCGGCATAGCTCTTTTGCCGATCTTGAGCCACTTTCAATCTTTCCCGAATGCCCTTGACCTTATCGGCCGTCTCTTGCACGATTTCAGGTCCGGCGAATTGCTTCACTTCCGCTTCAAGCCAACATACGGGAGTTCTACACTTCCGCCCGTATAAGGCCTCGAACGAAGCCATTCCGATGCTTGAGTGGTAGCTATTATTGTAAGCAAACTCCACCAAAGGTAGGTGAGAGTCCCAACTACCCCCAAAATCGATAAAGCAAGACCTTAAACATGTCTTCAAGCGTTTGGATTGTTCTCTCGCTTTGGCCGTCGGTTTGAGGATGGTAAGTCGTACTCAACTTCACGCGTGTACCAAGTTCTTTCTGTAGGCCATCCCAAAAGTTCGAGGTGAACCGACTGTCATGATCCGATACAATAGACAAGGGTACTCCATACCTCGAAACCACCTCGATGTAAAGCTTCGCTAACTTGTCCATCGGTAGTGTCTCACGCATGGCCAGGAAATGAGCACTCTTGGTCAACCGGTCAACTATCACCCAAATGGTATCGTGACCTCGAAGAGTCTTGGGAAGCTTAGTCACGAAGTCCATGGTGATATGCTCCCATTTCCACTCGGGGATCTCCAAGGACTGAAGACTCTCGTACGGTCGTTGGTGCTCAGCCTTTACCTGCAAGCATGTCACACAACGCTCTACGTAACGTGCCACGTCCAGCTTCATCACCGGCCACCAATAGTGTAGCTTCAAGTCTCGGTATATCTTCGTACTCCCCGGATGAATGGAGTATTTGGACTTGTGAGCATCCTCAAGAAGAAGTTCCCGATTGCCACCGACCTTGGGCACCCACACATGGTCGTTGAACAATTTCACTCCACGGCTATCTTCCATTAAGAGCAAACGTTGTTTCGTCATAACTTCTTCCTTGAGGTTTTCTTCCAACAAAGCTTCCACTTGCGATGTCCGGATCTTCTCAATGAGACTTGACACGAGCTCGATCCTTGAGAGGGTAGCCCAAATGCTTCCACTATAGTCATTCCGACTCAGAGCATCGACTACCACATTTGCCTTATCGGGATGGTACAACAACTCACAATCATAGTCTTTGAGTAACTCGAGCCATCGCCTTTGCCTCATATTCAATTCCTTTTGATCAAAGACGTACTTCAAACTCTTATGATCTGTGTACAGAGTACACTTAGTGCCATAGAGATAATGTCGCCAAAGCTTCAAAGCGAACACCACCGCCGCCAACTCTAGATCATGGGTAGGATAATTCTTTTCGTGAATCTTAAGTTGCCTTGATGCGTAAGCGATCACCTTTCCTCTTTGCATCAACACACATCCTAAACCCATCTTTGAAGCGTCGCTATAAACCACGAAGTCTTCTGAACCTTCCGGTAGCGACAAGATTTGGAGCTTCACACAACTTCTTCTGCAAAGTCCGGAACGCCTTCTCTTGCGTTTCGGTCCACACGAACTTCACATTTTTCCTAGTCAAGGCCATCAAGGAAGATGCGATCTTGGAGAAGTCTTGTATGAATCTCCGATAGTAGCCCGCCAAACCCAAGAAACTTCGGATTTCGGACGGACTCTTAGGAGGTTCCCAATTCATCACAGCTTCAATCTTGGAGGGGTCCACCTTCGCTCCGTCTCAAATGACAACGTGGCCCAAGAACTGAACTTCATCAAAAGCCAAAAGTCGCACTTGGAAATTTTGGCATACAACCTCTCCTTTCTCAATACTTCTAGAACTTCGCGTAGGTGTTGTTCATGTTCTGACTCGCTCTTGGAGTACACGAGTATGTCATCAATGAATACAATGACTGACTTGTGGAGGAATGGTCGACACACTCTATTCATCAAATCCATAAACACCGACGGTGCGTTAGTTAGACCAAACGGCATCACGAGGAATTCGTAATGGTCGTAACGCATTCTAAAAGTCGTCTTTGGAACGTCTTCTTCTCTCACCTTCACTTGGTGATATCCCGAGTGCAAATCGTTCTTCTCGAAACAACCTGCTCCTTGGAGTTGGTCGAATAAGTCGTCGATCCTCGGGAGTGGATACTTATTCTTCACCGTAGCCTTATTCAGTTCGCGATAGTCGATGCACATTCTCATTGTGCCATCCTTCTTCTTGACGAACAAGACCGGAGCTCCCCAAGGCGACGAGCTCGGTCTTATAAATCCCTTCTCTAGGAGTTCTTGGAGTTGGGCCATCATTTCTTGCATCTCCGATGGCGCCAACCGGTAAGGAGCTCGCGCAATTAGAGCCGCCCCCGGGATAAGATCAATCCGGAACTCCACTTGACGATCGGGTGGCAAACCGGGCAAATCATCCGGAAAGACATCGGAAAATTCGCACACCACTTTCACGTCCTCGAGCTTCTTCTTCTCGAGTTTCGCGTCTATCACATAAGCTAGAAAGGACGAACATCCCTTCACCAAACACCTTCGCGCCTTAGCCATGGTGATAACCGCCACACCGCCTTTCCTTCTCTCGCCATAAACTACCACCATGTCACCATTCGATATAGGGAGTCGGATTAATTTCTTGGAGCATAAGATTTCGGCATGATTGTCCGTCAACCAATCCATACCGACCACCACGTCGAATCCACCAATGACCATTGGCATCAAGTTGATTAGGAACTTCTTTCCTTCAATGCTAAGGGTACAATCCTTCAAGACGTCACAGATTAACACATGATCACCATTAGCTATCTCTACCACTAAAGCATTCTCTAGACTATTAGTGGGCATGGCAAGTTTTTCACGAAACGCAACAGATATGAAAGAGAAGCTGGCACCCGAATCAAATAGCACACGTGTAGATACGGAGTTTAGAAGAAACGTACCCGATACCACATCGGCGGATGCCTTGGCCTCATCGGCCGTCATCTGGAAAGCTCGGCCCGGAACCCTAGGAGGGTTCTCTTTCTTCTCCAGGGCGCTCCCCATCTTCCACTTTGGGCAATCCTTTCGAAAATGCCCCGGCATCTTGCACTCGAAGCAAACAATTCCTTTGATCGGACAACCTTTAACCTGATGACCGGTCTTATCACACTTGGCACAAGAAATGGAACTAGGATTACAGTTTCCGTAATGCTTGCTCTCACATCTTTGGCACCATCGTGCCTCCTGCCGGTTGTTGAAACTCGTATTCCCAAACAAAAGGTCGATTCCTCCTAGGAGGTGCAGAATTGCTCTCCCATTTTCTCTTGTCCCCAACCACTACTGTTTTCTCCGCCTTGCTTCTCGCAAAAATTTCTTCCATGAATTGAGCTTCCTCAATCGTCTCGCGAAGATTGGAATCCTTGGAGTTGTGGACCATGGACAACATGTCCGCCGGTAGGCCATTGAGGTAGGCCTTTATCTTCTCTTTCTCCGTTGGGGCCACATGCCCCACCAAATTAAGCTTCTCCATAAATTGACGGGTGTACTCCCTCACCGTCAAGTTCCTCTTTACTAAAGACCGAAACTCCTTTTCAATGCGGTCCATAGATCACTCGCTACAGAACTCTTCCGTAAGCTTCCTTTTAAACTCGACCTAAGACAACTGAGCCAATACGGTAGGAGAGAGAGTGGATTGAGTAACATTCCACCATGTGAGCGCCGAATCTCTCAGCAGTTGGGTGCCAAACCGCACTCTCTGATCGTATCCACATTCCGAGGAGCCAAAAGCTTGCTCAATAGCTCTAATCCACTTCACACATAAAATTGGGTCGTCAGAACCAGAGAACTCTGGCGGCCCACATCCCAGAAAGGATTTGTATGAGCAGCTTCTTCCACTTTACTGAGCACCCACAACTCTGTGCTCTTCCGTTCGGATACCCGGACCGGTGCCACCAGAACCAACCACAACGTTCTCAGCAACCGCCTCATTTCTCTTGAGGCTGGCATCGCGATCCTCCAACATCTTCATGAGCGTCTCTTGTTGCTTTTCCATCGTCGTCGATACCATTTGCATGATGCTGGCCATCATGTCAGTTTGAGGGTTCGCCTCCTAAACCACCGGGTTTGTGAATGGCAACTCCACTCTTGGCACTTGCTCCACCTCTCCAGTGAATATAGGCGACATACCCGGAGGAACGACAATCGCTGCCCGAACCACTGGATTCCGCTCGGGTGACCTATCTTCACGCAACTCCCCTTCGACTAACAGTCAACTACGAGTGTTTACCATATTAGAATAATTGTTGCCACACAAGCACGAGAAAGAGTAAGAAAGAGGTTAACGGAATTGAACACGAAAGAAACGTACTACTACGTCTATCAAATGTCATAACATTAGCAAACCAAGTACACTCACGTAAAATATCCTCATAATAACATTAGCTAAGTGAGATTATGAACATATAACACACAAGGGTCCTTGTTACCATCATCACAACGCTTGATGAACATAACAACTTCCGTCGACTCTAAAACTAACCCATCTTAGAATTTCTACCCAACTCACGATCATTGCCTAACGTACTCAGTCTAAGTCTAGACATCTTACATTCATGCCTAGTTCACTTAAACTAGAGCTCTGATACCAACTTGTAACACCCTAAAATTTCGGGTAATTTTAAAAATTTAAAATTCGGCAATATAACGTTTATAAATAGGGCAAACTACCCATAAAGGGGTAAAGCGTAAGCATTTACAAAAACCTGTAATAATGTATTGGGAAACGACAACAAACTAATCTATAACTACATCTAGCTAGATTACATTGGTTGTCAACCCAATACAAAAAATGAATAACTGATTCAATGCTAAAGCTTCCAAAAGTTCTATCATTCAAAAAAAATGCCCTCAAGAGACCACGCTCTTCTCTCAACCCCTTGACGGCCCGCCGCTAAGGGAACCTGTTATACACAACATTTGAGAAAAAAGTGTTAGGCTTAAAGCCTAGTGAGAACATACAGTTTATATGAAAGACAGTAAAAGATTTATATGCAATATAAGTAAACAGTTTTCATCAACATCCTTGTAAATGGTTTGATAAACACATAATGACCTTCCGGTCCAGACTTCATCTTGCGATGAAGGGTGTAAGACCGAATTCCAAGGATTGTGGCGAAACAAACCACGTTCCGAGTTTTTAGCTCACCATACTAGGATCAAGGTCATGAACACGCCGGCTCAAATAAAGATGTGGGGGGATGGCACCCAATGATCCTAGTCATACTCTGTAAGTTATTATATGCCCACGACACGTGTCACACAGAAATACTGTTGAGAGTATGTAAACCTGTAGGGTCGCACACAAAGAATGCGTTTGTTTCTATTTGTAGAAACCCGAATTTTATGAAAAATATGTGTTAAACTGTAATTATGATAATTACAGGGTGAAAACGTAATTATGTTAATTACGGGGAATTATCTGTAATTATATAATTATATTTTAAAGTTTAAAAGGATAATTATATATATACATACATATATATATATATATATATTTGAATTTGAATTTGAATTTGAATATTACAGAAAATTACTAAACCTTATTTAATCCTTAATTATTCTTCTGATATAAATAAGGGGTTAGGCTAACCATTTGATACACAATTGAGTTAGAAAAACCTTTCAGAAAAATACAGAAAAGAAACTCTTTTCTTTTCTGTAAAACACATATTATTGGGCTAGCACCCGGTGGAATTTCGCGTGTTCGTGTGTGGATACCGCTAGAGGAAACCTCGATTGGTTTCTAAGTGCTCAGCTAGTTCAACCACAACAGATCTGAAAAGGTACGTCTCTAAACACCCTATGGTGTGGTTCTTATTTAATTAAATGCATCATTGGATCCAATTGGGTTTTAAGTTTTAGAAAAGTTTTCTATTTAATTTTGTAACCAAAATTCTTTTTAATTTCCGCTGCGTATAACGGTTACAATTCATTTTAAAACCCAACAGTGGTATCAGAGCCACTTTGAGCATTTTTAATTAAAAAAAAGGGGGAAACATAAGATGTTATATGGCGATAAAATTTAGTATATATGTTTATATATTAGACCCATCCTAATAAACAATATACGTTTGTATTTTTGGTTAAATAAAATAAATAAAACAAAATGAAAGGAAATGAAAAGATAAGTGGGTGTCAATTATTAAAATAAAAGGAAGTAGTTGACTCTTGTTTGATAAATTAAAAGGGTTTTCAAAACCCTAATGAGATATTTTCTATACCAGCAGCCACATCTCCAAAAAAGGTTTGAGAAACCTTATCAAACCCCTCTCCTTTTTCTCATGCCTTTTTCGACTTGGTTTGCGTTTGTTGCCGTGTTTTCTTCTCTAAGAGTTCAAATGGTCGTGGATTTTGAGTCAAGACTTTATGTCGTTTGTTTTAAATCGGTTAAAACTTTGACATTAGTATAATGGTCACTTTATTTATGTTATTTATTTGACCAAATTATTTTAATTATGTTTAAAATTATAATTAATGGGTTAGTAACCCACAAATTATAAGATTGGGCCCAATTAAATTTAAATTGCCATATAGTATTTTGTTCCAGTTTTGGCCTTTATATTTATGTTAAATTATATCGGTCAAATATTTATATATGTATAATATATGGTTTGCCCCAAAGACCCGTGGTTGATTTATTTTTATTTTGGAAAATTAAAATGTATTAATTGCATGGGATGTAATTTTAATTTTCTAGATAGGTCCAAATGTAAAATAGATTAGGATATGTTATATTTCTATTGTAAATCATCCGAAGAGAAAGTTTCAAGAAATCAAGACGGAGACCCTGGAGTTCACCAAGATGGTGAGGCCAGTGGGAGAAGATTGATGATGTCCTTAGATATTGATCGTGGTTGTTGTGTTGGCTCACAACACCACATTTAGGGGCAAATCCATATATTATCTTGTATGATTATTATGTGTTTGTTTTTTTATTTATTGATTTATTATTTTTTTTTTTGAAGGAAAACCCGGCAAATATATTAAAACAAAGAAACAAAAAAAGGTTATATCAAGCAACCAACAAAAGACCCAAGCAAGGGACAAAAAGCACCAAGCCATAAAAAAAGCCAAAACAAGCAACTACCAACTCTAAAAAGAAGCCAAAAAACACCACCACCCAACCAGAGGCGCCAAACAACCAAACCAAAGAAAAATCACGTCGGGCCATGAATTTGATTCCTAGTCCGCCGAGTATTCCAAGCAAGCCGCATAGTGACAATGTTCCTTATATCTTGAACAATTTGGTCCACTGAGATTGCCGCATTTCTGAAAATTCTATTGTTCCGCTCCCTCCAAATGTAGTACACACTAGCAACAACAAAAAGTTTTGAGGCAAGCGGTTTCCTCGCGTACGAATCATCCGAGAGCATTTCCACTATACCGTCCCATCCATCCGGCCATTCCTCTAGATTGGCAAAAAAATTTATGCGTTGCCATACATCATGCGCAAACACACATTGAAAGAAAAGATGCCGGTGAGAGTCCTGCTCAACTTCGCATAACGGGCAAACTAAACCTTCATCTTCCGAAACCCAAATGCTCGCAATGTTACCGGGAAACCAAACCCATTTATGCCAAGAGCATACGGTATGTATGCCTCCAATAGAAGTGGATGCGACTTTAACCGAAAAGTCCACCAAGTTACCATTAACATCCGCCCAACAAATTTGGTCACGTCGGTCACTATCAATGATCGGCCACTCCATCAAACCAAGATGCGGGTACCTTTGAATCCAAGCATTCGGCCAAACACTCCCAAGCCGATCAACCAAATCTTTTAACGAAGTGCGCATAGAAAATCCCTCCCCATGTATGAACCGATACGTTATGGACGTAGATAACGGGTTATTAGTCCCCCAACGATCTTCCCATGCATTAATCTCTTCACCATTACCAACCCGGAAAATAAAGAATCTTCTAATGTGAGGTCGAACATCTAGAATTTTGCAAAGAACCGACGACCACCGGGTAGACTTCCGAACGATCCAAAATTGGGCGTCCCCGATGCAATAACGATACACCCAATTAACCCAGATTGTATTCTTCCGAGTCACAAGGTTCCACACATGTCTAGACAAGAGGGCACGGTTCCATAAGGCTAGCCGCTTAAGACCAAGACCACCCCCTTCCAACGGTTTACAAACTTGATCCCAAGCCACTTTGCATCTCCCTCTCGAATTCTCCCCTTGGGCCCATAAAAAATCCCGGAAAACCGATTCAATTTTATGGATCACCCTCGTGGGGATAGTGAAGATCGACATCCAATAAGTTTGTAGCGAACCCAACACAGATTTTATGAGTTGTAATCTTCCTCCAAAAGACAAGTGTTTTGTTTTCCAATTGTTCACCCGCGCCATCACCTTAGTCACGAGGGCATCATAATCCCTAGCTTTAAGCTTGATTGGGGACAGCGGAACTCCAAGGTATCGGATTGGGAAAATACCATTCCGGAATGGTAAGCACTCCCGGATAGCATTTCTAATGGGATCCGAGACGTTTCCAAAGAAGACTTCACTTTTTTCAAGACTAGGCGAAAGGCCAGATTTAGTTTGAAACAATTGGAGAGCCTTCTTAAGCACCAACACCGAATCCACATCACCCTGTGTAAAAACAAATAAATCATCTGCAAAGCAAAGATGGGTGAGTTGAAACTCACTACAATCCTTATGATAACCAAAGGAAGCCGCCTCTTCAATGCAACGTTTAAAAATGAGAGAGAATCCTTCCATAACAATGGTAAAGAGATAAGGCGAAAGGGGATCTCCTTGACGAAGGCCCCGACCACCTTTAAAAAATCCCTTTGTCTCTCCATTCACTGCTAGCGAGAAGGAAGCTGACGAGACCATCTCTTTGATCCAATTAACAATAGCCAAATGAAACCCCATACCCTCCAGCATACCAAACAAGTATTGCCAATCCACCGTGTCATACGCCTTCCGGATGTCAATCTTGAAGGCACACCGGGGCGGGCCCTCGCAACGTTGATAACCTCTAACCAGCTCGTGCGCCATTAGAATGTTGTCCGCAATATTACGGCCCGGAATAAAAGCCGACTGGAATGGGCTCACTAATCCATCCAACATCCCTTTCATCCTCTCCACAATAATCTTGCTAATAGCTTTATACAAAACCGTGCAACAAGATATAGGTCGGAAGTCCGACACACGCGATGCATTAGGGACCTTAGGAATTAAACAGAGAAGAGTATGGTTCAATTCCTTTGCCAATTTTCCTGTGTAGAAAAAGTTGTGAATAGCACGCGTAACCTCTGGTCCAACAATATTCCACGCTCCTTTATAAAACCTCGCCGAGTACCCATCCGAGCCCGGGGCCTTATCATTTCCAATGCTAAAAATGGCCAACTTGATCTCCATATCCGTGATTGGGACAACCATTGAGAACGATTCAGCAAAGGAAAGGGTCTTACGGAAAGCCAAGTCTTGCGTCAAAGGATTCACACTTCGATCCCGATTTCCCAGAAACGACTGAAAGTGGGATAGAAGAGTATCTACAGCATCATCACCGTAGTGATAAACACCATTCGAATCACATACTTCCTGAACCCGTTGTGAATGCCTTTTCTCTTTCATAACACTATGGAAGAATTTAGTATTAGCATCCCCCTCATTAAGCCACCTAATCTTTGCACGTTGGCGGGCCGAGCTTTCTTCATCATTACACGCCTGTTGGTAAGCTAATCTCCAAACCGACAAGTCCTCTTGCAACAACCTATTGTGCGGATCCCCATCGCTCGCCATTTGGGCCTTTTCAAGTTCATCTTTACAAAGTCTAGACCGAGCCGAGAGACTACCAAACGTAGCCCTCAACTTCCGCAAACACCCCTTCAAATTATGATGATAATTGCAAACGCTTAAAATAAAAATCAAACGCAAAACAATTTTAAATCGGTAAATAAAATATGATATTTTAAATTGATATGTTTATCAAAGTCAAACTGATTTAATAAAATAAACTTTAAAAACAAGATTTTAGAGATAAATTCAAACGTTTTAAAAGAATTAGAATGTTTTCTAAAATTAAACCTTTTTAAAAATGTAAACTTAACGCCACCCATTTAAGTGTTAAGCATACAGGATCCCGGTATGGTCAGTGCTCAGGCAATCATGCCGGTTGAATGTAGTGTAAGATAAGGAGCCAAATTAACGAGATTTAAGTGGACAGTTGATTGGCCATTCACTTAAATAGTTGTATTTTAGACGACTGATCCTAGTAAACCCTAAGACTAGTATTTAGGTGGGATCACGATACCTTAGTATGGTTTGTTTACTTAAGAATATCATAGACAGTTGCTTGGCCATTTATGAGTATTTTCAAGGCGTTGAAGTGGGATTAAACGTGCCAATTTCAATATATGATATATTGAATAAGATCCTACGACATCTAAGAGTTATGTTGAACATAATTGGATGATGCCTACCTAAATAGCCTAATTTCATAGACAGTTGTTTGGCCATTTATGGAAGTAGGTGAAATATGGATCTTATCTCAAATCAATTTTTTTTAAAGGTTAAATTAATTTGAGATTTTAAAATAATTACTAAAATTGAACTTATTTTGTAGATGGCCGCTAACGCCTCCAACCAAACTGTACACACAAACGGCTTATCCCAATTTACATTACGATCAATCCTTGACAAGGATAAACTGAACGGTACGAACTTCGTGGACTGGTTTCGTTTTTTGAGGGTCATCCTTAAGCGCGAAAAGAAGTTGTACGTTCTCGAAAACCCCCCTGCTAGAAATGCTTCAGCCGAGGTCAGAGCTGCTTATGATAAGCATCTCAATGACTCACTAGATGTTAGTTGTCTGATGCTAGCATCCATGACTCCCGAGCTACTGAGAGAACATGAAGACATGAATGCTTGGGATATTATCCTCTCTTAAATCCATGTTTCAGTTACAAGCAAGGCAAGAGAGATTCGATACAGTCAGGGCATTGCATGCTTGCATGATGACTGAGGGTTCTTCAATTAGTACCCACGTTTTAAGAATGAAAGGGTATATTGACCGATTAACCCGTCTTGGCTACCCACTGGGTCAAGATTTGGCAACCGACATGGTTCTCAATTCTTTATCCAAGTCATATGACCAGTTCGTTCTGAACTACAATATGAATGGTTTGGAGAAAACTCTCACGGAGCTTCACGACATGCTTAAAACTGCTGAGAGAAATATGAAATCCAAGTTAGATTTATCCAAACCAAAATAGGCATTGATGATCAAACCTAAAGGTGGGATAAACAAGAAGAAAAGGGTGGTTACCAAGGGTAAAAGAAAAGTTGGAAGCTCCAACAAGGAAAAGGGCAAGGGAAAGATTCCTGAGGAAGCAGTTTGCTTCAACTGCAACCACAAGGGACACTGGAAGAGAAACTGCCCCGCCCTATTGGCATAAATGAAGAAGCAGAAGGCTAATGGAGCCGGACCTTCTGGTATGTTTACCATTGATTTATTCACTTCTGACTCTGATTCCTGGGTATTGGATACTGGATGTGGTACTCACATTTGTACTACTTTTCAGGGACTAAGAAGTGAAGAGAAAATGAAACCAGGCCATATGGAGCTTCGAATGGGGAATGGAGCTAAGGTAGCTGCTATTGCTCAAGGGACTTATGACATGAAGCTGCCAAATGGTCTTATTTTAGCACTTAGCAAGTGTTTATATGTACCTAGCATTACTAGGAATATCGTTTCTTTTTCTCGTTTGCAACAAACTGGATTTATGTTTACTTTCAGTAATGATTCAATTTCAGCTTATCTTAACAATGTTTTGTATTTTGTGGCCAAACCACACAATGGTATTTATGAAATTGATATGCAAAATAGTTGTAATTACGAATCAATGTATAATGTAAACAATAAACGAATTAAGCGAGGCTTAAATCAGACCTATTTGTGGCATTGTCGTCTTGGACACATAAACAAGAAACGCATAGCCAAACTCCAGGCGGAAGGAGTGTCGGAGTCATGTGATGATTCATATGATGTATGCGAATCTTGCTTAATGGGCAAGATGACAAAAGCGCCTTTTAAAGGCAAACCCGAAAAGGCAACATAACTATTAGGGATTATACATACTGATGTGTGTGGACCCTTTAGTTCAACCACAAGAAATGGTCATCGCTACTTCATTACTTTTACTGATGACTTCAGTAGATACGGGTATGTTTACCTAATGAAAAACAAATCTGAAAGCTTTGAGTTTTTTAGAGATTTTCAGAATGAAGTAGAGAATCAACTTGCAAAAAGATAAAGACACGGGGTCGAGAATATCTAAGCTAAGAGTTTATTGACCAGCTAAGAGATAACGGGATAGTATCCCAATTAACTACTCCCGGAACACCGCAACATAACGGTGTGTCCGAAAGAAGGAATAGAACCTTGTTGGACATGGTTCGCTCTATGATGAGTCGTACCAATTTGCCTAAAAGTTTCTGGGGTTATGCCCTAGAAACAGCTGCCCGAATACTAAAATATGCACCAACCAAAAAGACCGATAAAACCCCTTTCGAACTATGGACCGGGAAGATCCCAAAACTGTCATATATGAGAATATGGGGTTGTGAAGCTTCTGTTAAGCGGGAAGCTTCTGGGAAGCTTGATTCAAGGTCTGAAAAATGCATCTTTGTAGGATATCCAAAAGAGACGGTCGAATATTACTTCTACAAACCCAGCGAGAACAAAGTTTTTGTTACGCGTCGCGGTGAGTTTCTAGAAAATGATTTTCTATCAAGAACCACAACGGGGGATACAGTAGATCTTGAAGAAATTCAAGAACCACAAGATGATGTTGAGCCTCAACAAGTTGTTGAAGGTAATGACGAGATACAAACAATCCGAAGATCGAATAGGAGTCGTCAAGAGCCTGAGAGATATGGTTATCTCATTGGCAATGACGATACAGTTCATGATGAACCCGTAACCTATTAGAAAGTCGTATCAGGTTTAGAATCTGATAAATGGGAAGATGCCATGAAGGCTGAAATACAATCCATGTCAGATAACCAAGTTTGGAACTTGGTAGATGCACCTACCGGCTGCAAAGTTGAAAGGTGTAAGGGGGTATTCAAAAAGAAAACTGACATGGATGGTATTGTACATACCTATAAGGCTAGGTTGGTTAGCTAAAGGTTTCACTCAGACTCATGGAGTAGATTATGATAAAACTTTTTCTCCAGTAGCCATGATTAAATCCATCAGGATACTTCTTGCCATAGCTGCATTTCATGATTATGAAATATGGCAAATGGATGTTAAAACTGCATTCCTTAACGGAACTTTAAGCAAGGACGTGTACATGGTACAACCAGAAGGTTTTAAACATCCAAATTTTCCTGAAAAGGTATGTAAGTTGCAAAAGTCCATTTATGGACTGAAACAAGCATCTCGTAGTTGAAATCTTCTTCGTTTTGATGAAAAAATTAAAGAATTTGGTTTCTTAAAGAACGAAGATGAACCTTGTGTATACATACAAGAAAGTCAGTGGGAGCATAGTAGTATTCCAAATCCTATATGTCGATGATTTATTGATCATCGGAAATGACATCCCTACCCTTAAAGGTGTAAAAGCCTGGTTAGGGAAGGGTTTCGCGATGAAGGATCTAGGAGAAGCAGCTTATATCCTTGGTATAAAGATTTATCGTGATAGATCGAATCCCTTAATTGGATTAAGCCAAAGTACATATATTGACAAGATCTTAAGATGCTTCAAGATGGAGGGTTCTAAGAGAGGAAACTTGCCAATGGTACATGGTGTACATCTGAGCAAAACTCAGAGTCCTATGTCTAAAGAGGACATGAACCGCATGAAGGGTGTTCCCTATGCTTCGGCCATCGGTTCAATCATGTATGCCATGTTATGTACTAGACCAGATGTCTCGTATGCCCTAAGCATGACGAGCAGGTATCAGTCAAACCCAGGTGATGCTCACTGGGGTAGCAGTAAAGAATATTCTAAAGTATCTGAGAAGAACCAAAGAAATGTTCTTACTGTACGACGGTCAAGAAAGAGATTTGTGTATTCAAGGATACACAGATGCTAGTTTCCAAACCGACCGAGATGAATATAAATCACAGTCGGGATACGTGTTTGTGTTAAACGGGGGTGCTGTGAGCTGGAAGAGCTACAAACAAAGCACAATAGCGGACTCAACTACAGAATCAGAGTACATTGCAACATCGGACGCCGCAAAGGAAGCTATTTGGATGAAGAAATTCATCACAGATCTGGGAGTAGTCCCCAGCATATGTGACCCTGTCGAGATATATTGCGACAATGAGGGTGCCCATTGCTCAGGCAAAGGAACCAAGGTCACATCAGCGCTCCAAGCATATCATGAGACGATATCACCTAATTCGAGAGATTATTGAAAGAGGTGACATAAAGATATGTAAAGTTCGATCAGAAGACAATCCAGCAGATCCTCTTACCAAACCTTTGAGTCAAAGCAAGCATGATGCTCACATTAGCCCAATAGGCTTGAGGTTTTGTAAATATTTAGTCTGACTTGTAAAATTTTAGTAATCTTTTACTTTGTAAACATTAAAACAGTTATGTTTTACAGTTATGGCATATTGGATATGAGTATTTAATTAAAACATCTCTGTGTTCGTTTTAGCATGTTTAACAATCCTTAAATGAATATGATGATCATATTATTTAAAATTGTCCTTGATCACTTATTACTAGTCAGTATATAAATCAAGATCATTATGAAGTCTGGTCATAGTCCAAGTTGGAAGTGCACTAGGTGCAACCAGAGTCACATGCGCTTGTCGGAGCACAAGGCGTTGGACAAGACCCACGGTCAAGATCACCTCATAGATCGGCGTCATAAGGTGAGTCTTGAAATAGTATAACACTATTTATCCTCGGACCTGAGATGTGCATTGGGATCTAATGCACAAAGAGTGTTATACTTTTATATAGTCTAACATTACCCATGACCGGGTAATCATAAGGGCTATATTAGGTATAACATGAATTGTGTAGTTAGTCGTGTACATGCAATATGGGATTTGCTCCTCTCAAGATGAGAGAGATATTTCTGGGCCCCTCGATTACATATTATGATTTACATGCATGAACAGGTGGATTAGTTGGACTAATGACACTTGTATAATCAAATATGTTGGGATCGAGAAACACAATCTTTGAACTATAAATTATGAGATAGATCTATGCCTTAAGTTCAAAATAAAATATTGTGAAGCAAATGGATAATGAATGATTATACTATATGATTGATTAGATCAATCAAATTGCTCGAAAGTAAAAGCACATTTACATAGCCTTGGGGGCGGTAACATGTTGCTAGACGCTGACTATCGTCTGTGTTACTGTGTATCGTGTGCAAGTGGGAGAATGTAAGTTATTATATGCCCACGACACGTGTCACACAGAGATACTGCCGAGGAGTATGTAAACCTATAGGGTCGCACACAAAGAATGCGTTTGTTTCCATTTGTAGAAACCCGGATTTTATGAAAAATATGTGTTAAACTGTAATTATGATAATTACAGGGTGAAAACGTAATTATGTTAATTACGGGGAATTATCAGTAATTATATAATTATATTTTAAAGTTTAAAAGGATAATTATATATACTTATATAATTATATTTTAATGTTTAAAAGGATAATTATATATATACATAGGAAGCTTCGAGCTCATATTGGTCATGGGTTGAGAACGGGAATTCCCCCCCGGACCGCCCGGATCCCACGAGTGAATCGAAAGTTGGATCTACATTGGATCTCACCTGAATCGCCCCAGAATTTTGATTTTTGGCAAGTCTCATGATCATCCAATAAGAAGGGTTTGATATACATATGTATATATATATTTGAATTTGAATATTACAGATAATTACTAAACCTTATTTAATATGAATTATAGTCTAACTATAATTCTTCTGATATAAATAACGGGTTAGGCTAACTATTTGATACACAATTGAGTTAGAAAAACCTTTCAGAAAAATACAGAAAAGAAACCCTTTTCTTTTCTGTAAAACACATATAGATCTAGGGTTATTGAGCTAGCACCCGGTGGAATTTCGCGTGTTCGTGTGTGGATACCGCTAGAGGAAACCTCGATTGGTTTCTAAGTGCTCAGCTAGTTCAACCATAACAGATCTGAAAAGGTACATCTCTAAACACCCTATGGTGTGGTTCTTATTTAATTAAATGCATCATTGGATTCGATTGGGTTTTAAGTTTTAGAAAAGTTTTCTATTTAATTTTGTAACCAAAATTCTTTTTAATTTCCGATGCGTATAATGGTTACAATTCATTTTAAAACCCAACATACTCATTCGCTAGGATTTACATTTATGACCCACGGCTAGTAACCGGTCCCACATAACCGTACCAAGTTGCCCTCTAGGGTCCAATGTCTCAACTAGCTACATATGGGATTTACCCCCAAATAATAAGTCAATTAAATACCTATGGATCCATTTGTAATAGTCTGGACTCGTCACAATACACTTGTGACCAACTATAATCAAACATATAGTTCATAAAACCATTTTTAGTTCCCAAATCACATTTTAGAGTTAACTGCTGATAAGAATACAAAGTCCATACATAAAACATGAGACCATCTTCCCTTTTTCCCAAATATATTTCCTTATCAAATAAACCTTTCAAGTGTTGAACCATTTAAATGTAAACATGGATTCCTCAAATAAATCTTTATTTCTTTTTCCCGAAGTACACTTTCAACCAAAATACCCATAATATATTTAAAACATAAACTTGGCCAAAAACCATAAGTTGAACATTTACTCATCCAAATGTGACAACGATCATATTTGTAGTTCCAAAACATGGATTATATCATCATTTATCAAAACAGTAAGGAACCCTAAAAATCTTCCAAAATACCAAGTTAGATCAAATCTCATCAAAAAAATGGAAATGTTAAACAAGGAGATGATTAGAAGTTAAAAGGATGCATTTTGATGTGTATAAAGTTTAATAAAAGAGAAGTATGAACTCACCTTGGTTTAAATACCAAAACCCTAGAAATTTCTAGTTGGAGATACTAGCACTTGAGAACTTGGAGTCTTCACAATAACCCCCATTTATTAGCAATAAATGAAGAGGGAAGTTGAAGGCTTACCTAGGGTTCTTGAGAAAATCGCCCAACTAGAGAGAAAAGGAGAGTAAATGAAATAAAGATCGGTTGGGTCTGATTTAAGCCTTACAGCCTGCTCACGACCTTGCCCGACGAGAGTGACATGGTTACAATCGTCGGGGCACAATCGCCCGCTCAAAGGGGCTCTCGGTACGTTTCCCGCGAGATTGCCCGACGAGAGTGACATTGGTCACAATCGCCCCAATTGTACCGAGGGCATACCCCTTTCGCGACTGTGACTAGCGAGAGTGACCAAGTGTCACAATCGCGGTCATAGTAGCCAGACCCGTTCCGAGACACGATTTCGATCTTAACACTACCAAACTCTTTCTGATTAAACGGATCTGATTCAGGCGGTTAAAGAACCAACATAAGACAAAAGTAGCATATGGTTTCTCGGTCAAACTTACCGAAATTTCGGGTATCACAATTTCTTTGCTTCATATAATTTTGTTTCAGAAAGGGAAGTTTGTTTTTGCTAAAGGCTGAATTCATTCCAAAGGGGAGATTGTCTTCAAAGGATGATAAAGATTGTTCGACTTCAAGAGAAAAAGACCTTTAAAGCCGAATTTTGTTTGAAGATTCCTTTTCTGTTAAAGATGATGTTTGATAGAGAAAGTGGGAGAATGTTTGTGCAGAAGTTTACCTAAAAAGGAGGAGATTGTTATAAAGGGGTAGATTGTTAAAATTGAATTCGCTTGAAGAATGATCTCGAATACAAAGGGGGAGATTGTTAGAGCTATTATTGTTGTATTCAAGATCAAAGAAGTTGAAGTCAAAGTCAAAGCTCCAAGTCAAAGCTAAAAAGGAGAAAGTCAAAGTCAAGGTCTTTTATAGAAAGTCAATTCTTGTCAAAGTAGTTTAGTTTGCTTTGTATTTGTTATAGGTATAAATAGTTTCTTCTTTGTAATCATGTAGTTAAGAACTTAATTGGGAATTCATAATCACTTTGAGATAGCTTTCTAGAGAGAGAAAACTTGTAATACATTCAAGATCAATATACATATGATTTGTGATCAATATTGTTGAAATACACTTGCATTTGGGACTATAACAAGTCAGTATCAGGTAGAGGCAGAAAGAGTTATTTGTGAGGTGATTGATATTGGTTAAGACTTCAAAGACTTACAGAAGATTGAATTAGCCTGACTGCAAATAAAGGCTGAGGTTGATGATTTGTTCGAGTTCTCGAATAATGAATACCAGGAGGAAGGTGACTTTGATATGATCAAAGAGTTGAATGCCACTATTCCACCACTACCTGAACCGAACCCACCTTCATCTACAGCATCCCGAGATGGCAGAACCATCTACTGCAGCTGAACTGAGAACAGTTCAAAGCACTTTGTCAAGTCCATCAAAGTGCTTGATCTATAGAGAGTATATGAGATTACAAACTTCAATGACGAGAAGCGGGTAGAGTATCTTCACATGATGAGATCGAAGAGATAGAATTTCAGGGATGTTAATACAAAGAAAAGAATAGTCTCAATCGTTCAGATCTATGCTCAGAAGCTCATACGAGTCTAGTATCATGTGTTCCGTGTCACTCGAAAAGATGGAGAGGAATGGATATTCACAGAAGCTGATTTCCCGAATCTTGAGCTAGACGATCTTGATACTCTCTACCGTGATTTACGAATGTTGACCATCCGACCGCTAGATATTCAGATTGTTTTAGCTTCGGTTATCATGTACATACGAGGTAGAGTCAGATTGTCATATGTTACTGATTTGCAGCTTGGGTTGGAAAACAACCAAAGAAAGGTTAATCTGTTGAAACCTGATCAGTCATTGCCAAACGTTGAAAACTTTCCACTCCTTATGATCCTTGAGCAACCTAAGTTGGGGATAGTGATTCAGAATGACAAGCGTGAAAAGAGGTTTGTGAGAATGAAAGAGCTTGCTGCTTGCTTACTCAGATGGTACACTCAGCTTGATTCGTTTTCAATTGGATAAGAAGTTAAAGATTGATATGAATGCTCCTGAAAATACGTTAAAAGGCAAAGACAGAGAATTGGCTCTGAAGGTGTATGAATCAGTTGAAGACAATATCTGGGAGAGGAACATGATTAGAATATTTTAATGCAAACTTGGACTTCGAAGGCGCTATAGGAAACCTTCTAAAACTTGAATACAAGGGGAAGATTGTTAAGTCTTATTTTATAAAGTGTATTCAAGTTTAAGGGTTGATTGTGTAAATAACGTAATGGGTATATAATCTTAATGTTTTAGTAACCCTAAGAGTGTTTAGTTGTATTCATTTATTGTTGGTCCCGAATGTGACAATCAAGTTTGTAGAAGGGGGTTGAATACAAACACAATATTTTCTTTTTCAGTTTAATAAATTGTTTATTGAAGAATCAAATCACAATTTACAGCTTGTCGCAGAATTGCTAATCTAAAAAAACTTAAGAAATCACACAGAGGTTTGCACTAAGAATTAGAGAAAGGGGGTTGAGGGATATAGAAAGCAATGGTTTCTATATGTTTGTTAGAAAGAGAGAATCTCTATCCGTGTTTTTAGAAGGAGGCGAGCTCTTTCTATTTATACCCAATGCATCTCAGAACATGGCAGGGTACTTTACACGTGTCACCATTTGGTTTGATGTATCATGTTGACCTTTTAACAAGGACAACCTTTTGGCAGAGGTGAACAGTGTTGGTTCTAAGTGTTCAAGAATGATTATAAAATAATATTGCCGGTAATTTATGATCCTATAGGGTCACACCAAAAACAAGTAGACACCTAATTAATATTTATAAGAATTCGATTCTTGATAAATATTAATAATTCTTGAAAATTATTATTGAATGTGATACATAATAATTGATGCAAATAAAAGATTATAGTTTATTTATAATATGATGGGCTCATATGTAACTAGAATTAAAAGAGGGACTTATAGTGATAAAGTTTGAATTGTTAAAGTTATGATTTTAACTATTCAAACTAAGGGGACCAAGAAAGAAAGTCTTGCATGGTCAAACTTTAAACTAGATGGTTTAAAATGAAAAATTGCATGGTTAGACCCATTTTTATTGGACTTGATGGTTTTGGAAAACCATCAAAATTGAAACCATGGAATATGACAATAAAAAGTGGGTCTTACAAGATGATTTGGTGGTGGCTTTTTATGAAAAAATAAAAGAAATATGTCATCTCTATTTTTCTCTCTAAGAAAACTTACAATCACCACCACCATTTTGATGTGGTTTTTTTGTCTTCTACAAAATCTATAGATTAGATTCTTGGTAGAAGAACCTCTTTTGCATCATCAAGAAGGAACTAGCATTCCACAAAGTGTTGGAGCTTGTTGGTGGATACCGATAGAGGAACTCTACGTTGGGTTCTACCATCATCATCAACGATCAACCTTCCATGAGGATCCAAAGTCTTCAAAGGTTGTAGTTCCAAACTTTTATTTTCAAGTTAAATCTTTACATGCATGTAACAAGATCCTATTGTGGGAGTTAAAACTTGTTTAATTTTGTTTATGTTCAAAAAATTTTATTTTGCTTCCGTTGCTCAAAATTTATTTTGTGGTTTTTGAAACTCTCTTTTGAACGTAAAATCCCAACAAGTGGTATCAGAGTCAATGTTATATGCATGTTTAGTTTAAAAATATACTTGGTTTTTGGAAGCCATGGGTAAAATTTTTTATATGAAATGTTCCATGCATGGCTTCTTTTGGTAATTTTTGCTAGTTTTATTTTATATATTTTATGTATCAAAATTTAGATGGATTTTTGAATCCATGGTTTATTTTTGTTACATAAAAGATTTCCATTAGAAAAACAAAGTGTTGTTTTTTTTCTATTTTATGTTGCATGTTTTTGTGCATAAACAAGCCATGGACCCATGTGTTGATATTCGATATGGTTGTAAAAACCTTTTCTTTTATGTTGACATGTAATAGTAAATAGGTTTATTAGTTTTCTCTCTTGTAAGTATTAGATAGTTTTTTTTTTTTTGAAATGTACCAAGAGAGAAAGGCCAACATAAGGTCCAAGATGGAAGCTTTTTGGGCCATATTGGTGTCATCACCAATTTTGGGCTTTGCAAGCCCATATGGGCTAGGTGGACTTTTTCAACACATGAAGAAAGACTTGAACACTTGGATGCATGGAGATGTTGGAGCAAGTGAGAGATTCAAGACTTTTATTTTCTTTTTGTCCCTTAAGAAAGGACTAGGCATTCTTGTTCGGCTCACAAGAAATGCCATTAGAATTGGCTTGGTTTTTATGCACATTCTTATGCACTTTTTATGCATGTTGTGGTTGCTTATGTTCTTTTATTATATTGCCTTAATATATATAATATTTTTGCATTTAAAAGAACATATAATTGGTCCTATGACATTTTAAAATGATTTAAAATTATAGTAAGAACTTTTAAAATATGTTTTAAAAGTGAAATGGACCAAACCTTAAAATGGAGATTTTAGGTTAACCAAAAGTTTAAAATGGAGATTTTAAATCCATAACATGTAAATTGGTTCAATTGTGTTTTTGAATAAAAAGGTTTATTAAAAACGCTCTAACTTTAAAATTGGATTTTAAATGAACCAAACAATTTAAAATGGAGATTTTAAATATTTTTGAAGAATTTTTTTTTTATCTAAAAGGAACCATATCTTAAAAATAAAGTTTTTATGGTACCATGTATTATTAGATGCATGCAATAACTCTTAATACTAAAAATGTTTTCAAAACTATAATTATAGAACACATGAATCCCTCAAACAAGGCAAGTCTATGTCGTCCTTTTGAGAGACACTCATTTCATCACTATGGCACCCTTGTGGGATAAAGGTCACCTAACCGCTTGGATTGTCTTATGATGAATGAGGTGATTCTTGTGTCCTTGTGGGATAAAGGTCACCTAACCACATTGATATGATTTTCACACGTTGTCTCAAGTAGGATGACTTGATCGGGAATCTTTTGTGATAAAGGTCACCTAAGCAAAAGAGACCCGAGGCAAAGATGGGATCAAACATGCCAAATTGACAAAAGTTGTTAAGGATCCTATATCACTAGAAGTTACATCTTGATGTAATTGGTAAGCATTGCCTACCTTGTTGGATTGAATATACGGGATAAAGGTCACCTAACCGTTTGTTCGTTTCGCAACTTGGATTCTAGATTTGACTAAATAATGTTTAAGAAACGCAAGAGGGTATTATTTGAGTCAAATATTAAAAATTGAAAATACTAAATGAATTTTGTTATTTTTGTAGTTGAATCAAAATACCGCGATTGACCCATCCTTAAGAGCTTTTCTTATGCAAGAAAGGCTAAAAGAACAAAATTTCCCTTCTTTGTTTTCAAGGTTGAGACTTGGTCTCAGACATAAAAGGATATCACACGTACTTTTTGTTCCCCTTCCGGAAGAACCTCCTCTTACCTCCACAGAGGCCCACAATTCATGGTTAAGGCATTGTAAAGATTCATATGATGTTTCACGCCTCATGCTAGAAACCATGGATCTACTTTTACGAGAAAAGGTGGAGAGGTTTCCAGACACAGCATATGACCTTATGGAGCGACTACGAAATGGTCACAAAGAATTTATGATAACTGAAATGCTTAAAATACGTTGGGAACTTCATCATACCAAGATGAAAGAAGACCAATCTGTGGGCTCTCATCTTGAAACCATGAGAATGCATTTGCACTACTTGGAGAAACTTGGCTATCCGTATCATGATACACTAGCCAAGAGTGCGATTCTCGGGTCGTTGAACAAAAGATTCAATGGTTTTGAAGTGAATCTTGAGGAGTTTTCAATCTCGGAATTGTGTATGTTACTGGAAACATATGAGAGAAATCCTTCCGAATTCAGTGACTTCAAGTGTTGATCTCTAAGGAGAAGATTTTCCTTTGTGAAATAAAATCCTTCAGGTATCTATGAGATAGAAAGAACTTTTACCTTTCTCTTATACACTTGTATATGATACTAAGTGTAAAACTCTATCTTGTAATTGTTACAGATATTCTTGAAAGACAAGCGTGATGGTGATCAATATAAGCAAGGAAGCAACTTTGAACACCAAGCTTATAGAAGATTTATTTTGAAAACCATATGGCTTGTAATGTTAAAACAATGTTTGTTTTTGAAAGATATTTTGAATTTAGTTTGACTAAATTATTATTTCAGTTGCATGTTAATGATTGGATGAAATTCACTCAAGCGTTTTGGAAACGATCATTTTCATATTCAAAATGAATTATTCTATTTCGAGAACCAGATCTCTTAATCGAATAATAAAGTGAATCTCATTAGCTTTCTAAAACACAGTTCACTATGATACCAAGGACTCAAATGAGATTTAAATCAAATCTATGGCAAGGCAAATGACAAGTTGAATAAAGCTTTTTCCTATGGTTATTGTAACGAAAGAAAAATTGAGAAGAAAACATTTGGATGTATATGTCTTCTCAATTCCTTGTCTAGTCTTGATGATAGATGACACAATATCTTCGCTACTTAACGATTCAAGTGTTGAAGTGTTAAACATGAAACATTTGATATAATTCAGTATCTTCAAAATGAAGATTGGAGAAAAGGTCACAAAAAAAAATGAAGTCTTTTATGATATAAAAGAATAATATCTCGAATAGGAATTCATGAATCATCTTAGAAGTTGTGGGATAGTCTCACAAACTTGGTTCATCACAAACACCATTTTCAAATTAAAAGTTTTTGATGAACCGAACCTTATCAGACATGGTTCAATCTATGATGAAAGAAATTACAATTCCTATTCAAATTAAGAATTCTGCCTTTAATTACTGTAAACTATGTTTTACCAACCGAGACGTAGATAAAACACCTTATAAGATTTTGTATGAAAGGTCTCATCCATAATCTTAGTTAAAGATGTGGTTTTATGAAGCACATACAAAACTCGACTAAATATCTACTGAATGCATATATTGTAGAATATTCTAAAACGTTTTGAATACAGATTCTACAATCCCATAAATAATAAAGTTGTTTATTATTTGAATGCCAAGTTCTTAGAAAACAAGTTTCAAATGGGCAAGGCAAATGGGAGGTTTAAGGAATTGAAGAAAATCAAGAACCTCATAACCTAATGCACTTCTTGGTTGACACTAGTTATCAAACAAAGGTTGTTGAATTTGAACAATTTGATTGATCAGAAACTTAGTAAATCACAAAGTGTTCGCAAATCTAGTAGAATCATTCAGAAGTCCGAGAAATGTTATTTTCCCACGACTAATGAAGGATGATGTATAATGGGATTCCTGTAAACCCATCAGCTACTAAAATGCTGAGTCAGATTCTGAATCTGATGAGTGGCTTAGAGTCATGAACACCAAGGTGCAATCCATTCATGGATAACTATAAACATCTTAAAGTTGGAATCTTCTTTTGATAAAAGAAAACATTTACTAAAAGGCTAGTGGGAGCGCAGTAAAATTCCTAATATGTACGTAAAAAACATACCAACGCTCGGAGGAAAAACACAAGGCAAGGCATCGTGTCTTGGCAGGGCAATATATGTAAATGAAAGACTTAAGAACATGATTATGTTCTTGAAATAGAGATCTAAAGAGTTAGATCAAAGAAGTCTACAGTCATAAATTAAGTATATATATTGATATGATCTTGAAAAGGTTCAAGATGCAAGGCTCTAACGGTAGGTTCTTGCAAGTATGATGTGACATCATTCTAAGTTGGGCTAAATATTTCTAACACAAAGGTTGAGCTAGTTAAAATGATTGGCATTCCAAATAGTACAACAAGTTTAATATGCCAATGCGGATGTGTCATAATGCTTTAGAGTATTAGATGATGTTAACCAACAAATTTCAGAGGAAGGTCATTAGATGACCATAAAGAACATTCTAAGATACTTACATAGCCAAAAAGTGTTCATTAATTATGGGTTGGAGGAAAATCATAGTAAAAGGTTACATATGATGATAGCTTCCATAGATCTTGAGAAAGTTCTAGACCATAAAACCGGTATGTCTTCATTATGAATGAAGGAGAAGTTCGTTGGAAAGAGTTCCAAGCGAAAGCAAAGTTCATAATACAGAATAAGAATACATTGTTGCTTTAGAAGCTGCAAAAGGAAAAGATGTCTTGGATGAAAGAGTTCATTGAAAAGCTAGGATGATACCTTCCATTCCGAGAGCTAAAGGACACTATGTCACATCAGAATATCAAACATATACTCCAAAACTATATTCAGAATAAAGTTTAAAAGGAGTCATTCGTGTTCGCAAAGTTCACACAGATCAAGCCTTAGTATACCCATTCACGAAACTCTTTTACATGCTAAGCTTGAAGGGTCATGCTTAAGCCAAAGGACTTCGTTATTCTAAATGATGGGATTTGATTTGGATTTAGTATTTGGATATTGGAACAAGTTAAGCAACAAGTATAGTATTATAAATAGTTATATAGGATATGATCTTATTCATACTCGTTGTGTTCTATATTAGCATGTTTAACCCATGAATAAATTAGTTATTCTAAATGTCCATAGTCGGTCATAGTTGTGGGAACAACTATGAAGTAAGACTAATATGAATTGGATTGGTTGACTTTTAAGGGTAAAAGTGGCAAAGTGTTGCAACCAAGTCCATAGGTACTTTCTAGGGAACAAGTACTGGACAGGACCCGCTTCAAGATCACTTCGTGGATCGTCGTCATGAGTGACACTTGAATAAAGGTAATATCTTTGTATCCTTTGACATGAGTTGCATATTAGGGACTTGAGTGTAGGGAGTACTGTGCTTTGATATGATTAACCGTTGATCTTGAAATAGTAGGCAGCTATAAAGGCCATCATTGGGTACAGTATGAACTGCATAAGAGGCGTATGTAGTCAAGATGGGATTTGTTCCTCTAAATGGTTTAGAGTGAGACATCTAAGGCGCCTTACCAAAAGTTGAACGACATATGAGAATGATTACGATCCATGTCTCATGTTCAACATGATGTCCGAACAAAGGGATAACTGATATCACACCTTATACATCAATTAAAGTTTTGAGCTTGTGGGAATTGGATGTTGATGAATGGCACATATAGTCATACGTTGCTGGGGGCAGTGAGATGTTGCTAGACGTCCACCACTGTCTATATTATTCTATAATACACCCTTGAACAAGTGGGAGATTGTTGGTTCTAAGTGTTCAAGAATGATTATAAAATAATATTGCCGGTAATTTATGATCCTATAGGGTCACACCAAAAACAAGTAGACACCTAATTAATATTTATAAGAATTCGATTCTTGATAAATATTAATAATTCTTGAAAATTATTATTGAATGTGATACATAATAATTGATGCAAATAAAAGATTCTAGTTTATTTATAATATGATGGGCTCATATGTAACTAGAATTAAAAGAGGGACTTATAGTGATAAAGTTTGAATTGTTAAAGTTATGATTTTAACTATTCAAACTAAGGGGACCAAGAAATAAAGTCTTGCATGGTCAAACTTTAAACTAGATGGTTTAAAATGAAAAATTGCATGGTTAGACCCATTTTTATTTGTGGACTTGATGGTTTTGGAAAACCATCAAAATTGAAAACATGGAATATGACAATAAAAAGTGGGTCTTACAAGATGATTTGGTGGTGGCTTTTTATGAAAAAATAAAAGAAAGATGCCATCTCTATTTTTCTCTCCAAGAAAACTCACAATCACCACCACCATTTTGATGTGGTTTTTGTCTTCTACAAAATCTATAGATTAGATTCTTGGTAGAAGAACCTCTTTTGCATCATCAAGAAGGAACTAGCATTCCACAAAGTATTGGAGCTTGTTGGTGGATACTGATAGAGGAACTCTACGTTGGGTTCTACCATCATCATCAACGATCAACCTCCCATGAGGATCCAAAGTCTTCAAAGGTTGTAGTTCCAAACTTTTATTTTCAAGTTAAATCTTTACATGCATGTAACAAGATCCTATTGTGGGAGTTAAAACTTGTTTAATTTTGTTTATGTTCAAAAAATTTTATTTTGCTTCCGTTGCTCAAAATTTATTTTGTGGTTTTTGAAACTCTCTTTTGAACGTAAAATCCCAACAAACAGTGTAGTTTCAGAGTTTGTTATACAGTCTACTGCAGAGGTATGTTTCTTCTGACATTCTGTACCTTGGTGTGCAAGGATAGGACAATAGAAAGTTGAAGCGTAAGCATAGTGATCATCAGTCGTTGAATATCTCTTCCTTCAGGGATGTTAAAGGAAGTTCAGCGAGTTGCAAAGCTTTACTTGTAGATTTCTTCGCGTGTTGTAGACTTGTCTTGGTTTCACTGATGTCTGCATCAGATCATGAGTAGGCAAATCATTTGTTCAACACTTCATCTTGGATTCAGCGAGGAACAACTTTGTCACGATTCTTGTCCTCAAGGATTAGGTTTAATGTATTACAAGTAAACTATTCAGCGAAACTGAAACATACTCAGTATTGCTCGCTGATAGTTGAAACACTAATACATACAGATTAAACGTAATTTTCACTAAGTAGTTTAAAGGGTCATTATCAAAATCATTTAGAGAGCTTGGATCTACAATCTCCCCTTATTTGATGATGACAAAGTAATATGAAGAAAATTACATTAAATCAAAATACTTATATAATCAGAACTCATAACATACGTGTCCCAATTACTATTTTGAGGGATCTTTTTCAGTACTTGTGGTACAGAGTACTTTACTGAAATTTTCATTCAATTGTATATAGAGATTACAAGAAAATGAAAATTACAAGTACAAATGAAGTCCTATACTACTGAAAGATAAACTGATTGATTATACGAAGAAAGGAAATCTATCAGTTACACGGGTTCTTCATTGATAGTTGAAACATCAGTTTTAAAGACGTAGTCAGGTACCTTTTCTCCCCTCTGTCTTTTATCGGCGGCTTCCTTTAGAATAAGAGCTTTGATGGGGGTAGCTAATACAGAGTAGTCACACCATAAGATGAGAAGATCCAACAGATGTTGAGTAGGGCAAAGAGAGATCTCTGACACTCTTTGAAATCCAAGTTTTTCTTAAATATCTCTGAAGAATATCCCGTGGGGTTTCTTTAACACTTACCTTGCAAAATATGGTCCATTTGTGGGCAGAGTTAGATTGAGGGCTAAAAGATCAGAAGGAGTACCGAGCACAACTTCTAAGGAGAGCTTGACTGAAGTTTCATTCCTGATAGGAGCATCATTTTTCAGAAGAGGATCCATGCAGTCTTTTTGTGGTTATTGGTTGTCATGGAAGAAAAGAGGGCACATTCAACATTGCATCGACCTTGTTGATGAGTTCTCCAAGAACTTCTTCAACTTGGCCTCTGTATTTTGATCTTGATTTCCTCAGTGCTTCTCTAAATTCTAACCACTCATAATAACCAAGAGTGTTTAAACGATCCAGATACATGGTTTAGAAGTCTCCATTCTTTCTGAAAATTACCAGAGTTACAGTCACTTTCTTGTTCTTCCTTTTTCCGGAGACAGTTATGTCTGTGATTTCCTCTGAATATGATCGATGAGTAAGCCTTCGTTTGCACCAGGCTAGATCTTCATCAGTGATCTATGTGTCTTGTTTATTTTTCTCTTCCATCTCCATTAGAATAGCTTCTTGTACTAGCATCGGATTTTCTTTCAACATTTTGTCTTCGAACTGAGTTGAATGTATTTTGGCAGCTAAGGAGGCATCTCCTTTACATGCAGCGAGTTGTTTTTCAATTCTGATCGAATCTACAATTTCTTTAGGTGAAAGAAAACCGAGTTTAGTGGAGACATGAGAAGGTACTGTTAGCCTTTGATCTTCCAGTCTTAATATCATTTCAAAAAGTCGTTGAGTTGCGTATGATTTCTTTATATGGTGACTCAATGACTGTTCTTCTTCTTCGTCTTCAGTTTTTACTGTAAAAGCTGGGATTATTTGCTGAGAGTCTCCCTTAAGCAGGGGAGAGAATTGTCTGAGCAAAAAGAGATGAGTTAGTGTATGGTGAAGAAGAAAGTGTATGGTGGAGAGGGTTTTATTTTAGAAGGTCAGGGGTGTATGGTGAGAAGAGATAGATAAAGGAAATAAAGAGAGATATACCTGAGAAGGCAGCTCCCCTTCAAATGTTGTTAGGATCTTCAGATTTTCATCAGTGGCAACTCCCTTTTTCTTGCCTTGATGGGAGGAATCTGGGGCTTTATCCTGTTTGCTCTCCCCTACTTCTTTTATTACAATACTCTTCATCGCTGGGGTTTGAGTGACGGAAGGTGTGAGTACCCACAAAGAAGGGTCCTCTTCGTCATCATCATCAGCGATGTGATCTTTTGAAGCTTGACCATCTAGGTCAAGTTCTTCATCTTCATCTTCGTCGTCTTCTTCTCCTTCTTCCTCAAAAGTTACTTCTAGAGGTTCTTATAGAATCAACGGGAAGGAAGAAATTGGTACCTGTTCTTCAGCGGTTTCAGCGACTGGCGGCCGTTTCAGCTGGCATCTCCCCCTCAATCAGATAAGGAGGTTCTTCCACTTATATTGTTGTATTTTCTTCATTTGTTGCCTTCTACCCCTCTTTTTCATCATCAGGGGAGGTTTAGGTTTGAGCAGTGGTAGTACTTTTTTGGGCATCAGCCTCGAGCAGTTTTACACGATCCTCAAACTCAAGAATTGCGGATGTCGCCATTTCAACGAAGTTTGCAATAGTAGTGATGTGCATCCAGTCATCCTCATTAAAAGATGGTTCAATGGCTAGAGTTGGTTCATTCAGCTTTGTGAGTAACTGAGAGAGGAGCTTGTTGGAGGTCGCTACTTGTTCACTGAGGGATTTCATTTCCCTAGTGAGACCAGTTACAGTGCTGGAAAGAGTGTCAACTTTGCCAGTGAGTGTCTGAAGATTCAGGGAGTTGGTGGCAACACTTTCTTTCAGCAATGTAACTTCATTTTGTATGGAGGTAAGTTGGGATGTGTCGGCTCTGGTGGAGACGATGGTAGAGAGTTGTTTCAGATCAGCATCTGCAGAGTTGATGGCAGTGGTGTTGTGTTGAATGGAAGTAGAGTGCAATGTTACTTTCCCGATCATCGTTCCAAGAGAAGCGTCAATAGTGGCCAAACTAGGACCCGCAAAAGAAGTTAGTGTTAGAGCACAGATTTGTAGGATACAAGATCATTAATACTGAAGATGAAAGTTCAAGGAAGTAAAAGCTGAAAGTCAACTCTTAAGCATCAAAGTCAAAGTCAAACATATAATAAATGTCAAAGTCAAAGTTTGTATATTGTGTTGTTTTAGTTGCTAGTATAAATAGTCTTTGTATTCTTTGTAATAGATGTAATTCATGTTGTAAGTTCATACGAGAAAATCAGAGAAGAAGTGAATAGAATATCATTCTAGAGAGAGAGAGAGTATGTAGAGAGAGAAAGTAAGATTTGTAATCTGTGAATATCAATGACATGTGATTTCGAGTTATGTTCATCTTTTTTTTGGAAAGGATTTCTCCAGGCAATATCATAAAAACAACAAAAACGGCAAAAGCCCGCTACAAGCAACAGTTCAAGTCCAACGCTAACTAGGTAACATCCCCAAGAAAAGCAACAACAAACCAGAAAAACGACAAGGCGATGGTGACAAAGAATAAACAAAACAGAATATCAAAGACACCACGCCAAACCACCAACCAAGCAAGGAAACCACCACAAGCTTCAATCAGCATGAGCAAATGAATCCAACATTCGAGCACTATACTTCCAAGCCATCCTCATAAAGATAACCTCCGGGGGATCATGCTTCCATATAATCATCCTATCTTGAGTAGGAAGGCGTTGGTGACAAGCAAGACAAAGAAAAAAGGAATGCTTTAGAATATGGCCTTTAAACCACATTTTTTTGAACCAAGGCACTTGCAAAAACATGCCCGTAAGAGAAGAGCATGCTTCCTTCACAGTGAAGGGTTTTCCCACATTATTTCTTCCTTTCCATAAAATCTTATCTTGGACATCAACATTTGTAGTCGGACAAGGAACATTCGACAACAAAGGGATATGAGTAAGCCAAGAATCCGGCCATACACCGTTAAAAACCTCAAGAACCTCCTTAACTGTAGAATTGGCCTCAAAGCCAAGATCATGGATGTACCGGTAAGAAAGGAAATGCGATAAGGGGCCAACTGGGAGCCACTCATCCTCCCATGCATGAGAAGAATCACCCTCACCAATTTCAACCATAATGAAAGATCTCACATGTTGTCGAATATCCACAAGCTTTCGAAGAAGCCAAGACCAAGATTTTTGCTTTCGAACAAGCCAAAAAGAAGTATTGCGGAATCTATGAGCATAAATCCATCTAACCCACAACGACTCACGTTTAGTCACAATATCCCATATATGGGACGAGAGGAGTGATCGATTCCAAACAGCAAGCCGCTTAATACCCAATCCACCTGTCGAAAGAGGTTTACACACATCCTCCCAAGATAACTGACACCGACCTTTTGATTGATCACCATGAGCCCACAGGAAATCACGAAAAAGTGACTCAATGGTGTGAATAACCCTAGACGGAATCACAAAAACAGACATCCAATATAACTGTAGTGACTGTAAAACAGACTAGATTAACTGCAATCGTCCACCAAAAGAGAGGAATTTAGACTTCCAATTATGAATACGACCACCCACCTTATTCACAAGTCCAGCAAAGTCAACAGCCCGCAACGAAACAGGCGAGAGAGGGACACCCAAATACCGAATTGGAAAAACACCTAAACGAAAAGGGAGGCAATTACGAATTGCCATTTTAGACTCTTCCGAGACATTTCCAAAAAATATTTCGCTTTTCTCCAAGCTAGGAGAGAGGCCTGACCGAATCTCAAAAAGATGAAGAGCCTTCTTTAAAACTTCCACCGACTGCACATCACCCCTAGTAAAAACAAACAAATCATCTGCAAAGCATAGGTGAGTGATTCTGAAGTCTTCACAACCTGCATGGTATCCAAAGTCAATAGCTTCTTCAATACACAATCTAAAAAGCATGGAAAATCCTTCCATAACTATCGTAAAAAGATATGGGGATAAAGGATCTCCCTGCCGAATGCCACGCGCTCCCTTAAAGAACCCCACGAATCACCATTTAGAGCCAAAGAGAATGAAACAGTATTAAGCATCTCGCGAATCCATTTGATCAACACATAATGGAAACCAAAGCCTTCCATCATATTAAGCAAATAGGTCCAATCAACCGTATCATATGCTTTATGAATATCAATTTTGAATGCGCAACGAGGGGGACCAATATCCCGATGGTACCCCGAAACCAACTCGTGAGCCATAAGAATATTATCCGTGATTTGCCGTCCCGGAATGAACGCTGATTGATTCGAACTGATCAAATAGTCCAACGAATCATTCAATCTTCCCACTATGATTTTACTGATGCATTTATATAAGGTGGTACAGCAAGATATAGGGCGATAATCCGTCACCCTGGAGGCATTCGGAATTTTAGGAATGAGACAAAGAAGTGTGTGGTTCACCTCTTTCTCCAAATGTCCCGTATAAAAGAAATTATGAACAACCGTCATCACATCCCTACCAACAATATGCCAAGCTGATTTGAAAAATTTTGACGAAAACCCATCAGACCCCGGAGCTTTGTCATTTCCAATAGAGAACATGGTTGTCCTAATCTCTTCATTAGTAATTGGCCGAATCATGTAAAGAGATTCAGACATAGTAAGCCTCTTCTGAAACAATTCAGGCGGCATAAGAGGATGGACTTGTTCATTTTCCGTCCCAAGAATGCCCTTAAAATAATCAATGAAAGCATGCGGCACATCCTCCCCATGCAAGAAATTACCCTCAGTATCACAAACCGCATGAATATGTTGCCGGTGTCGCCTTTCCTTCACTACCATATGAAAAAAATTCGAATTGGAGTCACCCTCATTGAGCCATTTAACTTTTGTCCTTTGACGGAAGAAAGACTCTTCTTCCACACAAGCTTGGTTGTAAGCCATAAGAATATGCGCCAAATCCTCCATAAGAGTGGCATTCATAGGGTCCTTGTCACACATCATTTGAGCCACATCCAGTTCATGTTTAAGAGTAAGAACCTTTTGAGATAGGCTGCCCTTCATGAACCGAAGACTTCAAAAAGGTGCTTTGAGGCTCTTTAAACGCTTGGTAAGTTGATGCATAAACGAGCCATTAACCGGTATTTGCCAACCATTAGAAACCACCTGTAAAAACAAAGGGTGTTCCGCAAGAATGTTGTCAAATTTAGAGCCCCATACCTTTTTCCGCACGCCTCCTTTAAACGAAAGCATGGCCGGAGAATGATCAGAAATCCCTCTCGGTAAAAAAACGGCTGCGGCATCATGAAATCTCCCGGTAAATTCAGAATTAGCCAGGATTCGATCAAGTTTCCGAAGAATACCCCCTTCCTCTCTCGGCTTTTGAGACCACGTATAATGAATACCCGAATATTTGACATCAAAAACCTCAATATCTTCCACACAAGCGTGAAAATCAGCCATATCCTTATTCCGCCTTGACGACCCACCAAAACCATCATGGGGAAAAAGCATAGCGTTAAAATCGCCCAAGATAGTCCAAGGCTTATCACCTATCAAAACATTAAATTTACGGAGACCCGACCATAACACCATTCGGGCTAAAGGATTATTTGCCCCATACACAATGGATTCAAAGAAAGGAGAAGGGTCACCCCTTATTCGAATTTCACAATGCATAAATTGTGCAAGGGTTTCAAGTATCATAACATCAATCATACGGATGTCCCAAGCTAGAATAATGTGAGTACCATAATCACAAAAATTATGATTAGATCTCCATTCCCATCTACCAAACACATTACTACAAACAAGATCAAGCGAAGCATTATGAACATGAGATTCTATGATTGCACAAAACGATAACCCATTAACATGAATAAAGTCCCATACTTCCTTCTGTTTCATCGAAGCATTCAAGCCTCGAATGTTCCAAGAGGCTAACTTTAACATTAATTCACAGTTTGAGTTGGCCTTTCCACTTCCATCATGTCTTTGGCCAGGTCCGTACCCAAGACACTCCCATTATCCTCCACTACTTCTATTTCAATCTCATGGGATTCATTTGAGCCTTCCCCACCCCCTGCCGACACATCATCTAATAATACATTATATCGATTAGAGTTAGGATCATTAGAGATGTACGTACCTCTCTTAGCTTTGGTCATTGTTCGAAACGTGTTGATGACCGAAGCCACCATTGGCGCTTTGACATGCAATGGAGTGTGCCCCATCGAGACCGAAACTTCTCTATCTCCTCCCTCCTCATGGGATCCCGTGACAATGGCTTTTCCTTTATCATTATTTCCTTTATCAGCTTGTTCCTTTATTGGTCCATGCAAAGGCTCTACTTGGCTTTGATCCTTTCCACTATCATTTTGCTCCTTAGTTGGATTCTGAGATGGCTTGCTTAGTAAAGGCTTGGTTCTGCCACCCCTTGGTCAGGGCTATGGCTCACCTCTTTGGTCTTCAGTTCTTTCGTAGGATTACCCATCGACTTGGCCGATCCATCTCCAGTCTCCTTTTTTTCCTTTGGCTTCGATTTGACCTTCCATACCCTCCTTTCAACCTTAGTAAATCCATCCTTATCCACACCATGCATGCTAGACCGAGGAGGCTCTACACGGTTAGACTTTACCTTAGGGCACTACGACGTTTTGTGACCAAAAACACAACATGAGTTACATTGAGATGGAGCCCCACATGTATTCCACCAGAATCATCACCTTTTCCTCATTTCCTCCCGTAAGGCTCGGTATAATCACTTCTAGTTCCCTCTTTAATTCACCAACAGCCCATACGTCCACAAGGACTTTAGCAAAACCTGGACGTCCCCATTTTTTTTCACACATATCAGTCGTACAAGCATCCATCCGTTTTGGGACACCAATAACGCTCGCAATGCGGCTAACCCCTTCACTATTAAATGCCACCAACGGTATGTTGTGCAATTTAATCCACAATGGGCATGTGGTATGCACAGGTTTGCCAAGGCCTTTGGATTGGTCCCATGTAGACACGAATAAAGGAACACCTTTAATCATCAAAGGACCATCTTCAACCACTTGCGTGCAGCCCCCAATATCATTGAACCGAAAGAAAAATATACCGTTATCATTCATCATCGCATCATTGAGGCCAAACTTACTCCAATGTTGGTTAACAAATCTTTGAACGATTGTGAAAGGGATTCTCGGTCCTAAAAAATATCCATAAAGCACTGCTTGGTACGTTGCCGCCACTTCTCTCGTGAGTTTAATTGGAATGGCAATGGACGTAGCATTCTTGTCCGCTAACGGGTAAAATTTCAGATCTGGAGTACCCTTATTCCCAACTGCAGCCGCAAAAGACTTCTGAGGTTGAGTATGAGAAGCATTTCCAGCCTCCTTTGGATCCCCCCGTTGAGAGCCTGTCAAAAACCAAAACCCTTGTTGACGGTGCATGGGTTTGCATGGCGTCGACTGCCTCCTTTACTGCATCTGTCGATTCACCATGAGTCTCCTTCGCTCCTCCTTCTTCACCTATGTCACTATCCAACCTTACCGAACCCCCATCTCCTTCCATGGCCACTCGAAGCCGTAATACTGTCGTATTGTTCAAAAACCCTAGCAAGGCAACGAAGGTCCTAGCAAACTAGGACGCTGAAAACCTGCTAAGATCTTCGTTAAAATACAACGAGGATTACAGAAACACGAAGGCCAGAGAAAAAATCTGAGGATGTTGCCAAAAAACCCACCGCCGCACTATAGAAAAACAAAACCACTAACCCAGCCGCCAAAACCTATTAAAACTCACAAATCTGCACGTGGAATCTGCTCGTGGAACACACCTCAACCACCGACCCACTCACCACTAAATTGGAATTAAAAAGAAAGCACAAATGACATTAACACGCACCGTCCAGTTTGAAGAATGCAACGATGAAAGTAAACCCTAATAGCGCCGTCTCTAATCCCACTTTCTTGGAATTAACGAAATAACAAATATCAAAGCCCCTCCTTTGAGATCTCAGCCACCGTCCCACTACCAGACACCACACCGTCACCGTCACACTTTGATGGTAGCCAATTAAAATCAAAAGACACCACACCGACCCACTATCTATCACCCATTAACTTGGAATCGTTTGCCGATAAAAGTAAAACCGCCGCCTCTCTCTTCTTTTCTCAAATTGAAAGAACTCCACCACCGTCCCACTTAAAGCCACAACCAATCAGATTCAACGAAAATCAAAGCCCCATGCAATCTCAAGTCTTCGGATTAGATCTTGCAGATTACAACAGAAACCCTAATCGTCGGCCATAGAGTAATGGCTGTTTATTGGGTAATTTGATTGTTTTGTTTGAGTAGAACTTGAATTCTGGAATGTTAGAGCACAGATTTGTTGGATACAAGATCATTAATACTGAAGATGAAAGTTCAAGGAAGTAAAAGCTGAAAGTCAACTCTTAAGCATCAAAGTCAAAGTCAAATGTAATAAATGTCAAAGTCAAAGTTTGTATATTGTGTTGTTTTAGTTGCTAATATAAATATTCTTTGTATTCTTTGTAATAGATGTAATTCATGTTGTAAGTTCATAGAGCAAATCAGAGAAGAAGTGAATAGAATATCATTCTAGAGAGAGAGTATGTAGAGAGAGAAAGTAAGATTTGTAATATGTGTTTCATATCAATGACATGTGATTTCGAGTTATGTTCATCTTGATTGTTTTGTTTGATTAGAACTTGAATTCTAGGAATAACAGTTAGTTTTGGAGTTATTGATGGGTAGTGATGCTGAGAGGAGGAGTGTGTAATGAATTAGGTGTACCTTATGTGAAATCAAGGTTGTGAAATACCAAGTCCCTTTCAAATGAAGAGGATGGCAGATTCACTTGAGTGATACCTCCGAGAGGGATGGCATCACGTCCTATGAGGAGAGGTGGAAGGGGGTCGTTGATGCTGGTATTTTAGAGATTTGGGAAGGTACTGAAGGAGTGCTGGAAGTCACCAAAGTGGAGTCAGTGGTGATGGCTTCTGGGGCGATGGTAGAGAGTTCGGAAGTGGTAGAGCTGACCACAATGTTGTCAAGGATGGTTTGCTGAGAGACATCATCTGGTAGTGACATGGGAGGGGCTTGCTCAACATTCCTTCTGGATTTATTTGAGGAGCCAAAAGAGAATGTGGACTTGCGCTTTGAAGAGGTGGTAGAGGGGATAGTCGACGAAGGAACCGTCGACGTATCTACTGAAGAAGAAGAATAATTGGGGTTGAGACGAGAGAGAAGGGTAGAAAAATGTACCTCATTTGCGGTAGGAGCAACATCGAGAATTTTGAAGCCAATGGTGGTGAAACTGTAATCACCCTTTGTAGGGTACTTTTCTTTCAAGAAGTATCGGAGAATGACAGATACAAACCTGATGAAGGGAATGTGGATGTCCCTGTCTGCTTTGGTGACCTTGGCCATCATTTCTTCGAAAATGAGAGAGGCGTAATCTATCTTGCGTCCTGTGAACACCGTGTACCCCATTTGGGTTTGGCGTTTGTTGGCTTGATCTAGGGAGTCGTTCTTGCATCTTAGGCATTGAATCATGTGGGTGAGGAAGTAGTTGAACTCAGAAGGCATTCGTGCCTTGACGACCTTGGTTAGTTTCTAGTTGGGAACATCAGGTTGTCTGGGTTTGGTTTCCCAATCATAAACCATATGATCCAGAAATTCAATGAGTTCAGCATCAGAAGGGAGTGCTTCGTAACCTTTGGTTGGACGCTTGGGTAGTTCCAAGATGGTACGTAGGATGAGGGGTGTGATGACACCGGGAGCAATGTGGGTTTTGAAGTGAATGGCGGGAACGACATTTTTGAAGGAGTCTCTTTGAGGCCGGTAGATCGACGGTGAGATTCCTTCAGAAATGTTGCAACAGTGTGGAGATGAGTGGATGGTTTTCTTGGTGGGAATTCCAGAAGTCCCAAATAGTTGTTGGTGAGAAACTGAGATTCAGTGAATTCAAACTTTACAGACGAGGCTTTGACAAGAGTCTCTTGAGCAGGATTTCCTTGAGCATCCATTTCTGGAAAGATGATGAGTAGCAGAACTTGGAATGAGTTTAGAGTTTTTAGGGTTTTAGAGAAGTTAGGGTTTTTAGATGAAGATGATGATAAATAAATCAGAAAGGTTCAATGAAATGATTGTGTTAGCCCCAATTCTAAATTGTAAAAGTATTTAAAATATTCTAAGTCCTATTTCAGAGGACTTCCAAAGATAGACTTCAGAGGGCAAACCTGCCTCTGAAGAACATTCCAGAGTTAGAGAAATTCAGCAGAAGACATCAGAGATGGCTTCATCAGAGGCACCTGCATCAAAGCTCTGAAGACCTCCTCTTTGAAGAAAACGCTGAAGATTTACAAGTATTGACAGAAGAACAGATGACACGTCACCTAGTGATAAGATTTACTTTTTAGAGTAGGTCACTGTTCAAGCATGTCTTGAGCTTACCTTTTAGGTAAGACACTATTCAAGCATGCTTCTAATGTCAGGATAGTACACTGTTCATTTTATGGTCCTATTAAATAGGACCATCACTCCATTGACAAAAGTGTGCTTCTGATAAATCTTGTATATGAATCATCTTTTAACATACTGAAAGTATTCTAAGGAGAGATCTTGTACGATTTATATATATCTTATTATAAACTGTGATATTGAATATGCTTTGATATTTAAACTATATTGCTTCCGGTGTTCTTCTTATTATTGTTTATATCATTGTTATAAGATTAAATCTGGGATCCAACAGTTGATATTAGAGCCATCTTTGTTGTTTTAAACAAAACAAGATCATATCTGTATACTCGGATAGATTTACATCTTACTGATTCAAGCTTTCAAAAAAAATATGTGCATGTTCATATAAACCTTGGTTTATTTAAAGTAACTTCATATGCTCCAGGTTTGAAAGTAAATCACAGTTTTATTTGTTGATAAAAATATCTTCTTAGAAAATCATCAGTTCTTCAAAACTTCATCTTTTCTTCAAAATGGCAAACTCAAGTATAAGTGTCATTTATACAGTTGGATCATTAACCAAACCTCCTACACTTCTAAGCGATGAATATCCCCAATGGAAAATAAGGATGGTAAATTTCTTGGAAGGTATGGACAAGGGATCTTTTAAGATCTGTGAATGATAGACCTCACCAACCAATGGTGTTGGTACCAAGAGTTCCAGCAACAGCAGATACTGCTGAAATACCTACATACTATGAAAAGAAAACTTCAAACTTCACTGAAGAATAAACTAAATTGATGGAAAATGACTCCAAAGCTGTTAGATTACTGATTATGGCCATTCCCAATTATATCTTTCAAGAACTTGATTCTTGTGTAACTGCAAAAGAGATATTGGATCAGTTGTTGAACCAACTTGAAGGTGGCCTACAAACTCAGAAAAACAAAAGAAATCTTTGCATTAATGAGTACCATGACTTTCATGCATTACCTGAAGAAACCTTGCACCAAACATACTTAAGATTCAACATTCTCATCAATAAATGCAAAAAGTTTGGAGTTATGAGGACAAAAGAAGAAAACAATGTTCTTTTCCTTAAAAGCTTAAATGAAGAATGGTCACAATTTTCCATGTCAATACAGGCCAATTAAAACCTTGAATCTTGGTCATTGACTAATATTTATGGCACTCTTGTTGCTCAGGAAAAAGAAGTTGTTAAATAAAAGTCAAAAACCTCTTTAGGTGGACCACTTGCCCTCATTTCAAAACAAAAAGATGTATCAAAAGAAAGTTGTAGTGAAGAAACAAAGAACTCTTTGAGAAAGGAACCAAAAAGAAAATCTAAAAAGGTTTTAATGGCTGAAGAAGATGAACATTCAGACTCAGACTCAGATCATATCAATGCCTTTGCCAAGTCTCTTGCATTAATTACTCACCAATTTAACAAGAAAATTGGCAAGAAAATCTTTGAAGGCAGGAGAGATGATGAAGAAAGGAGAAACCCAGAAAGAAGATTTCAACAAGAGCCTAGTGATCAAAAGGGTGTTCATTTCAACAATCATGATGTTGCACAACAATCAAGAACTCATCAATCACTCCAACCCAAGTATCCTCAACCTCAGAGATACTTTCAGCCCCAACCACAAGCTCAGAAAACAGAAACTGTTGCTGCTCTTCCACCAAATCAAAATGATGGAAGATGTTTCAGATGTGGAAAACTAGACCATTTCTCTGCAAACTGCAGAGGTAGACTTGTCGATCAATACTACTACAAGAACAAGTACAAGTACAATGTCAGAGAAAGAGTACTTGTTGCAGAAATGGAAAATTGGCTATCAGACTCTACAAGTGATGGAGAGGAAGAGCCTACCAATCTCTGTGGTATGGCTTTTGCAGATGATGATCAGACTGATGGGTCATCAGAGGACTGCTCTGAAAAGGTAAACTCTCCTTCCACTTCTGAAAGTTAACTTGAAATGGATGTTCTTAAGTTAACAGATGAGTTTCAGATTTTAAAGCAAAAACTCATTGAAGAAAAGGAAAAGAGAAAGCAAATGACAAAAGATCTAAATTTTTATAAAAGAGAAAAGAATCTTCTTGAGTCAGAGAAGAAAGAATTTTTCAATGAAAAATCTGAGCTTGAAAAATTTCAGAAATTAAAGGAAACCTCTTTGTCTGATAAACTCAAAAAATTGGAAAAAGTGTTAAAAGCCAAAGAAGAAGAAGTTAAAAGATCTGAGTATGAAAGACTCAAAAGGAAAGAGAATTCCTACATCAATCTCTAGAAAGGAAAGAACTTCAAAACAAAAGTTATCTCTAGATGCTCAAGATGTGCATATTAAGATAAATTCTCAAATGGACACTCAAGGAGTGGGATTCAATGAATTGGATCCATTCACTGGATTGAAGAAAACTTCACTTTCTTCCACTTTCTGTATAGGAAAGGTCCAGAGCCCTGACTATCCATCTCTGAACAATTTCAAAATAACAAAAACCTCAGAAGGATAAAAAACAAGAGCTCTGAATTTTAAAAATGTCTTATACTCTGAAGCAAAAACATTTCCAAAATCCATCTTAAAGATAGAAAAAGAGACTTCAGAGATACTCTTTACAAAACCTCAGAGCAATGATCCTAGAGAAATTTTTAAGTTTGATGCTTTTATCACAAAAGAATCAGAGATATCTGAAACAAGTACTTCTGAAGATGAACCTCAGAGTTCACTCAATCCAGATGCACCTCTGTATTCACCAATGTCAGATGAATGCATCAGAACTACATTTGAGGACGACATTAGAAGAATTTATAAAGAAAATGTCATGGCTGATTTGAAAAAGAAAGAGAGCATGAAAAGAATCATTAAAGTCTCTAGACCTAAAGATATTATGAAAACTTCAGAGGTAATCTCTGACAAGGTTTAATGACTTTCTTGACTCTTATTCTGAATCTGGTTCAGAGATAGATGAACAGATATACTATAGACCAGAGAAAGTAATTCATAAAAACATACAGACTGTTGGTTCTAGAATTTTGAACCTTCCTGTTTTTGTTTTGAAAAACAAATCCAGAATACTAATCTGTCCTGATTTTGTAGACATGTGTCTACAAGCAAAAACTTCTCTGGACCTTGAGAAAGAGTTAAAAGAAAAGGCCAAGAATAAAACTAACACTTCTCAACTTTACACTTATAAACCAATCAAAATCACTCCTGAACAAAAAGGCAAATGGCATGAAATTAACCATTTTGATCATGTTTGTGCAGTGAGCAACAAAGAGAAGAAGATGTTTTCGAACAAGAAAAGGCAACTTGAAAAGAAGGTTGTCTTTCAAGCCAAAAAGAAGGAAGTAGTTAGGAATACTTGTAATATTCCTAGTGATAGTTTGAAAAAGAATCAAAGTGTACCAAATACATTCAATGAAATGAAAAACTTTTCTCCTACTTCTTCTTGTTCTAGTAATTGCAAGTGCATTAAACACATGATTAAGCTAAAAAATCATTTCAAAGGTTCTCATTGTTTTTTGAATTAGTCTCTGAACAAAAATTCAGAGACAGCCTCAGAAGAAAAAGAACAATTCTGGCAAAACATCAAAAGATGAAATGCCAAATGTTCATCAAAAACCTCAGAAGTCTAACAAGAAAGGACCCATAATGAGGGTACCTAAGAAACTCTAATATGTCTTGTAGAAACAGCATATGCCCATCTGGTATCTAGATTCTGGATGTTCAAGGCATATGATTGGAGATAAAAAGTTGCTATCCTCTTTCAAAGCAAGATCTGGTGGAGCAGTAACTTTTGGAGATAATATGTAAGGTCTGATTAAAGGTTATGGTGAGTTAACAAGAGGTAATGTTTCTGTATCAAAAGTTGCTTATGTTGATGGGTTAAAACACAACTTAATAAGCATAAGTCAACTCTGTGACCATGGTTTTGATGTGAAGTTTAAAGAAAAACATTGTTCACTTCTTCACTCAAAAACAGGTCAAGAAATGCTGAGAGCAGAAAGAAAGGGTAACTTATATAGAATGAATTTTACCAAACACATAAATATTGACTCAGAGAAACTTTGTCTAGTATCTCTGAAAAGTGAAGATGTCTGGCTCTGGCATAAAAAGTTCTCTCATCTGAACTTTTCTACACTTGATAAGTTGGTCAAACTCAATCTGGTTAAGGAATTACCATCTCTGAAGTTCAACAAAGATCATCTATATTCTTCTTGTAAAATGGGAAAAATGAAAAGATCTTCCCATAAGACCAAAAGTGATAATAATTGTCCTAGACCTCTGCATAGGCTTCACGTTGACCTCTGTGGTCCTATCTCTATGAAGAGTCTATCAGGTAAAAAGTATATTCTGGTTCTAATTGATGAATACTCTAGATATACTTGGATAGAATTTATCAGAGCCAAGTCTGATATACCTGATATCTTAATAAGATTGTTAAAAAGATTGCAGGTTATGTTCAACAGCAAAGTTCAGAAACTTAGAAGTGACAATGGGACAGAATTCAGAAATGCCAAAATCAACTCCTATCTTTCAGAGGAAGGCATAACTCCCAACTTCTCTGCAGCAAGAACCCCTCAACAAAATGGTGTTGTTGAGAGGAAAAATAGAACACTTGTTGAAGCTGCAAGAACAATGCTTGCAGAATCTGATCTTCCAACCAACTTTTGGGCATAAGCTGTAGCTACAGCCTGTTTTACCCAAAACAGAGCTACCATTGTCAAAAGATTCAAGAAAATATCTTATGAACTCATTAACAATAGGAAACCTAATGTTAAATATTTTCATGTAAGGATGCAGATGTTACATTTTGAATGATAGAGAGTCTCTTAGAAAGTTTAACAAAAAAGCAGATGAATGAAAATTCATTGGCTATTCAATAGCCCCAAAAGCCTTCAGAGTGCTCAATCTGAGAACAAGAACAATCCAAGAGAGTATCAATGTCTCTTTTGATGATGCCAAAAGACTTGATAATAGAAATGTCAACTCAACAACTAAGAATGTCTCGGAATCATCAAAGTTGAGAGAATCTGAACTAAACAAGATATTTGAAGATTTCTTTGATGATGATAACTCAGAATTTCTTTTCAGAGATATTCACAGAGCAACTTTAGAGGAACCCCAAAATACAGGTACAACTCTTTCTGGTCCCTCTAAAATCGCAACTTCTGCTTCTTTAAATACAGGTCCAAGCAATGAATCAAGACAAATTGAAGAACAAGTCTCTTCAGAAGCAGAAGATGAACAAGAAACATTTGAAGAATCTCTATAGACATCTGTTGAAGAGACTTCAGAGCCTGTTTTCACCATCTCTGGAACCCACTTTAGAGCCTCTGAATAGCACAACAGAGATGTCACCACCTGCCATCTCTGAAGCTCAAACTCCACCTCACATTCATGCTCCAATGACAAGATGGACAAAGGATCATCCCCATGATCAGATCATTGGATCACCTTTAGATGGAATCAAAACCAGATCTGCCACAATCAATGAATGCTATTTTGTAAACTTTTTGAGCATCATTGAACTAAATAAGGTAAATTAAGCTCTTGAAGATCCTAATTGGATCAATGCCATGCAAGGTGAACTTCAAGAGTTTGAAAAAAATAAAGTCTGGACCCTAGTTCCCCTTCCTAAAGGAAAATTTGCAATTGGAACTAAATGGGTTTTCAGAAGAAAAAAAAAGGATGAGGATGGCATAATAATCAGAAACAAAGCAAGATTGGTTGCTAAGGGATATTGCCAAGAAGAGGGTATTGATTATGATGAAACCTTTGCACCTGTGGCTAGGCTAGAAGCAATTAGAATCTTCATAGCCTATGTTGCACACAAAGGGTTAAAAGTTTATCAAATGGATGTTAAATCTGTCTTCCTAAATGGCAAGTTAAATGAAGAAGTATATGTCAAGCAACGACCTGGATTTGAAAGTACAGAGTTTCCTAACTATGTTTATTATCTTGATAAAGCTCTGTATTAAACAAGCTCCAAGAGCCTGGTATGCTACTCTGTCCACATTTCTGATTAATAATGGCTTTGAAAAAGGTACAATTGATACAACCATGTTCATCAAGAGGTACAAAAATGAGATGCTTTTAGTACAAATATATGTTGATGATATTATCTTTGGCTCTACAAATCAGAAGTATTGTGACAAGTTTTCAGAGTTGATGAAGAGTGAATTTGAGATGAGTCTCATGGGAGAATAAACATTCTTTCTTGGCTTACAAGTCAAACAAATGTCAGAGGGTACTTTTATAAGTCAATCTAAGTATGTCTCCGACATTTTGAAAAAATACAAACACAATGATTCAACTTCTATGAAAACACCTATAGCCACAGGAGTCAAACTTGACTCTGATCCTTCTGGAAAATATGTAGATGTCAAGACTTACAGAGGCATGATAGGATCACTTCTATACTTAACTTCTAGTAGGCCTGATAAAATGTTTGCAACCTGTCTCTGTGCTAGATAAAGAATCTCATTTATCTGCAGTCAAGAGAGTATATCATTTCTCTACACGTGTACCCTATTGAATAGTGAGTTGATGGAATGTTTTTTCTAACATGGGAACTCACAATCGCCGTTTCCATAGCCTCACTCCCACTCCCATTGTCCATAAAAACCCATTTCCTACTCATTTCATTCTTTACGCTCTCATAATTTCCCTCAGCCTTTTTCTCTCTCTAAATCTTCAAGCAAGAAACCTGCAACAATGGCAAACCAAGCTCAAAACTCAGATGACTCTAGTCGAATCGTTCCAAGTTTAAACCTGGTCCAGTTCGATGTTCCAGTCAAAGGAAATAACTACCACTTAGACATCACCCCTGCCAAGTTCGACGAACAGTTTCGTCCTGTTCTAGAAATTTTCAGCCGGTGTGAACTGAACGTTGCCCTAACTGACTACGCTCAAGATGTTCCTCTCAGGTATGTACAACAATGGTGGTATTCCAGTGAATACAATGATGAACAAGGAGGACTGGTCGGCTAAATTGACCTAGGCGATCAAGGCATCAACATCCGAATTACACCCGACACATTGACTCGAAGATTCTGCCTATCGACTACGAGAGAACTCCAAATCCAACAGTTTGAAAAACCACCAACTCCTGAAGTTCTTCTACAGCTTCTTCATCATTTGGGTTACAACAAGGAGATTACACGCCTAAGCCAGTTCATACAACAATATATTCCCCCTACATGGAACTTCATGTTTAGTGTGTTGAATCGCACACTAACATGTAAAATCGGCAGTCAAGACCAAGCACATCCAACCATCTTAGCCATCATCATGTACGCCCTTTTCTTCAACCGACGTATCAACATGGCGAATCTACTCTTCTGTGAACTCTTGACTGCAGTGGACAAAAAGAATAACGATCTCTCAAAAGGAAAACAACCAATTTCTGTTTTGTTTCCTAGATTCATTTCTTTGGTTATTCGAAGAGCCATGGAACGCAAATCTTTCACTGAGGAGGGTCAAAGAACACCACTATTTATAATGAATTCCTTTAAACCCATTGTTGTTCCTCGTTATCCAAATGAGAGATGTTTTCCAAATTCCATGATCGAATACCTCCCTACTGATTCTGAAAACCGTATCTTCCTTAGAAGTGTTGCCCAACCATTAAAACCGATGGTGGGATCCCCAACACATTTAGGATATGAGCCTGAGTTAGAATCAGAGAGTGAAATCTCTGAAGCTACTCAACAACATCACAGAGAGCAACCAGAGGGTGGCTTTGTGGAAGTGAGTGAGAGAAGAGAAGAGAACCCTCCCTCCAAAGAAGAGCATAACTTTGTCAGAGTTGAGGAAGGTGAGAATACGAGTACTCCAGAGGGTGAGTTTCTTAACCTAGAGGTCGAACGAAGTAAGGTAGAAAAAGATGCCCAAGTTGGCACAAGTGAGCGGAATCCAAAACCCAACTCCTCGTGCTACCAAATCTACTATTCAGGGTGGTCCAACACCCATGGATATTGAAACAGAGGTGCACACCTCGAGCCCTACCCAAGCCAACCGCTTAGAGGCACATTCTTCTGCCTCTGAAGCAAGCACCAAAGGGGAACCCTCTGAAATAGCTAAGTCCTCCCAAAAGGACTTTGCCAAAGACAAAAGTACTCAATTGCCCCAGAGTACGATACCGACCCACACACATGATGCCTCTGTGGCTCATAATATAGGTGTTCGTCCTTTAGTCCAAGAGAGACTCCATATCTCCCCTAGAGATTGTCTATTAGAGAGACAATGGCATGCCTTAGTTGTACAAGGACTCCTTGGCCTGGACAGCAAGGTGTCCACTCACGTTAGGTTTTCTTCCTCTTCTGACTCTGACTCAGAGGATGTGAAACCTATTAGAACCATTATAGAGAAAACCTTGAAAAATGATTCTCAAGGATTAATGGGAAGTCTTCCCGGAGCCAACATCAAACACACTCCGAAAGAAGGCCCCTCTGTTCTCGAGGGAAAATTAGAATCATGTGTTGATTCTAAGTTTTCCCACTCTGACTATGTCACCAAGGAAGAGTTCAAAATCTTTGGTGATGAACTCAGAGGATCTTTGAAGTATCTAACTTCATCTTGGGATGACCTCAGAGGCTTCTGCCTCAAACTCTGAAGTTTCAAAGCTCACTTCAGAGGTCTCTGAGCTGCGCACAACACTCAACGTTCAAAGTTCAAGGATGGAGGCTCTGGAAAAGCTAGTTATTGGCAATTCCTCAGTATTATCAAAGGAGATTGAAGCAGCAAAGGCAGAGCTTTTAAAGGCAATCCCAACTACCTCTGCTCCTTCCACTACCTCTGAAGACTTTTCTCATTTCAAATAGGAAGTCTTGAGGACTTTAGCAGAATCAATCGCCAAAATTCCTGTACCTATTGCTGCTCCAACAACTCCCATGCCTTTAGAGCTAATCACAAAAACTGACTTGCAAAACTTCTCTAAATCTGTCACCAACAGAATGATGAAGAGCTCGAGCAAGTTTGTTGCCAAGGCAAGCCACCAGACCAAGACTGTTGAAGATTTTCTGAAGAATGCCCTATCTTCAGAAGGGAAGTTGAATAGAAAAACTCCAGAGACTGCATGCTCTGAAAAGGCAAGGAAAAGGTCTAGATTTGAAGACTTTAATGACAAAGATGATCAATCTCAATGGTCATCAAACCTTCAAAAGGGGGAGAAAGCTTAACCAAGAGAGACTGAAAAGAAGAAAGATTCAACTCCTTCCCCATCCAACAGAGACACACAAGTACAAGAAAAGGAACCAAAGAGGCACTCCACCTCTGCTGAAGATAACCAATCAGTAATAAAATCTCCAGTACCAGTGGTATTCTTTGCACCATCATCCTCAGAATCCCCGATCATTCAAGTAATATATGATGTTATGCCAGAGACCATTGGTGCTCTGGACAAAGAAGAAGATGAGCAGCTGGTGGACTTCTCAACCTCTGAAGAAGCAGAAGCTGCAAATGAAGAAGTTGCTGAAGAAGAAGAAGAAATTGAGGTGATTGATGTGGAAGAGTATGAATACAAAAATGCTCAACCTCATCATCCCTCTACTTCAGAGACAGAGCTCAAAATACTAGGCACTGCAGAGCTTGAAGTCATCTTTCTCATCCACTATCAATGACACCCCCCACAATCTCCAAAATTTCAAGCAAAGGAACCAGAGACAACTCCATTGTCTGCTGAAGAAGATACCTTAGTTGTTGATGAACAGGCCCCTCCAAAGGAACCTTTTCAGAAGACAAGCATTCGTATTCCTGCCCTATCAAGGTTCACCCAACCTCCAAGCTTTCTTGCTTCAGAACCAGAGACCTCCATTGAAGATCATTTCAGATACCTCTACTCTGAATTCAATCTTGAAAACACTCAAGTTCTTTCTCTGAACCCAAGGATCAAGGAAAATATGCAAGATTATGAGAAGAGGTTCATAAAGTCAAAAACACAGCTTGTAGAGAAAGTCTATTCAGAGTCACCCATCATTGAAATAAATGATATCTCTGAAAAGAAGTTTTCCTACAACAAAATCAAATACAGGCATTTTGTGGTGATCCGAGCTGACAGAAAGGTTTATGAGTTCATTGACAATGATCTTGAAAACCTAAATCCATATGATCTGCCTCAACTTCATGCATGTTGTGTAACAAGATATGATCGAGGAAGACAGTACAAAATGGGTAAGTATGATGTTTACAGTGCCATGAACGCACACATCAAGCTGAGAGCAAAATTGGACTTTCAAATTTCTCTGAATCTAGGTGAAGAAAAGCTTGGAGTCACTGAACCAATAGAGAAGATTCCTGATTTGGACAAGTACAAGACTGGCTCAATAATTCCAGAACCTCTGGGATTCGTCTACAAAGTGAATCAAGTCAAGAAAATTTTCCTGGCTTCAGAGGTCGCTAAATACTCAGATGGGACTCTAAATGGTTGTATTGAAAATGATTCATACAAAGGAAGAACGACACAGAGCTGACCTATTGACAAAGCTAGACTTGGAAATTCGCTCAATGATTGACTTCAGAGAGCTGATAATGAAGTTCCATAGGATATGCTCTGGTGAAAGTAATTAGTTCTTTATTTGTAACTTTTTTGTTGCCATTGTTATCTTCTCTGTTTTGTAATTCCCATCATTTGAAGAAGTAACATTTAAAGATGATGATTTTCTCCTCTATGCTTTCTAGATAAAATTTTCTTTCTTTGCTAGTTTTGCAAATATTTATTTTCAATACTTAGGGGGAGATTGTTAGCCCCAATTCTAAAAGTATTGAAAAATATTCTAAGTCCTATTTCAGAGGACTTCCAGAGATAGACTTCAGAGGGCAAACCTGCCTCTGAAGAACATTCCAGAGTTAGAGAAATTCAGCAGAAGACATCAGAGATGGCTTCATCAGAGGCACCTGCATTAGAGCTCTGAAGACCTCTGAAGAAAACGCTAAAGATTTACAAGTATTGACAGAAGAACATATGGCACGTCACCTAGTGATAAGATTTACTTTTTAGAGTAGGTCACTGTTCAAGCATGTCTTGAGCTTACCTTTTAGGTAAGACACTATTCAAGCATGCTTCTAATGTCAGGACAGTACACTGTTTACTTTATGGTCCTATTAAATAGGACCATCACTCCATTGACAAAAGTGTGCTTTTGATAAATCTTGTATATGAATCATCTTTTAACATACTGAAATTATTCTAAGGAAAGATCTTGTACGATTCATATATATCTTATTATAAACTGTGATATTGAATCTGCTTTGATATTTAAACTTATTGGTTCCGTTGTTCTTCTTATTATTGTTTATATCATTGTTATAAGATTAAATATGGGATCCAATAGATTGTTTATGAAAAACAAAGAGGATTGCAAAAAGAGTAGTATAGGATTAGAAAAAGAGTAGAATAAACCTAGAGTTCTTTGAGGTTGAAGAGAACTTGAAGGTTCGAATGCTTGAATGTAGTTCTTGATTTTAAGATTTTTGAAAGCGTAAAAGGTAAGAATATGAGATTCAATTCTTTATATATAGGAGGGAAGAGAGAGAAAGTGGAGGCGGGAAAAAAGAATTCATCATGACATGGACACGTCCCACGAATGTGATTGGATGGGTAGTGGAATGGACGAACGTGTCAGAAAAAGGCGTGTCATGGCCTGTCTACGTGAATGACGTCATAGGAGAGAGAAAAAGACCGTTGGTTTTCATAAAGCGTTTTTTATGAGATTCAGTGATATTCGTTTATCAGCGATTCTCAGGAAAATATTTTTGTTTACCAAAGCTTTTAACCACTTGATAAAAGTCAGTGATTTCATTTATTTTTAGAAAGTTGTCTCGCTGAGCATCATTCAGTGATAGTTTATAGAAGCATACCGAGGATCGGAGATTATTTTGTCAAAGATGATGAGATGATAGGCATAAAAATGTATCCCTGAATATAGAAGATTTATTCTTCAAGATTCAGCATTCTCAACTCACTGATGAGGAAGTTGAATCTTGTCTCATCAAGTGGTTTGGTGAACAAATCAGCGAGTTGATATTCAGTGGGAATAAAATGAAGTTCAATATCGCCATTCCTCACATGATCTCTGATAAAATGATATATGATTTCAATGTGTTTGGTCTTTGAGTGTGACACTGGATTATTTTCTATGGCGATGGCACTTGTGTTGTCGCAATAGATAGGTATTTTGGATAGCTGAAGATCATAGTCCAATAGTTGATTTCTCATCCATATTACTTGAGCACAACAGCTTCCAGCGGCTACATACTCAGCTTCAGCGGTGGAAGTGGATACTGAGTTTTGCTTTTTGCTTGTCCAACTTACTAGCTTTCCTCCTAGGAGTTGACATCCTCCTCTGGTGCTCTTTCGGTCTAATTTGCAGCCTGCAAAATCACAATCAGAATATCCAGTGAGGTTGAACTCTGAGTCTTTAGGATACCAAAGACCGAGGAGAGGAGTTCCCTTTAAATATCTGAAGATTCGCTTAACAGCGATAAGATGGGATTCTTTGGGTTCAGATTGATATCTAGCACAAAGACAAGTGGAGTACATAATATCAGGTCGGCTCGCTGTAAGATACAACAATGAGCCTATCATTCCTCTAGTAGGATCTTTGTTCAATGTACTGGTGCCATAGGGGTTTTCATCATTAAAAGTTTGAGTAAGATCAAACTTTTTCAGCATTTCTTGAATGTATTTTCCTTGATGAATAAATGTACCTTTTTCAGTTTGCTTGATTTGTAGTCCAACAAAATAGGTTAGTTCTCCTAACATACTCATTTTATATTATTTCTTCATTCGTTCAGCGAAACGAGTACAAAGAGATGAGTTTGGTGGATCCAAATATAATATCAACGACATAGATTTGTACTAGAATAATATGACCTTTTATTTTTCTGAAAAACAAAGTATTGTCAATTTTTCCACGTTCGAATCTTTCAGAGATAAGAAAAGAAGATAGAGTATCATACCAAACGTGAGGAGCTTGTTTTAACCCATAAAGAGCCTTATCCAACTTATATACATAATTTGGATGTTTAGGGTCATGAAACCCTGGGGGTTGTTCAACATAGACTTCTTCGTTCAGCTTTCCATTTAGGAATGTTGACTTGACATCCATTTGATATACTTTGAATTATTTGTGAACTGCATAGGCTAAGAAGAGTCGAATTGCTTCAAGACTAGCTACAGAAACAAATGTTTCATCATAGTCTATGTCTTCCTCTTGTCTGTATCCCTGAGCAACAAGTTTGGCTTTGTTGCGGGTTACAGTCCCATTTTCATCTAACTTGTTTCGATACACCCATTTGGTGCCTATAACAGATTTGTTAGATGGTCGGGAACAAGATTCCAAACTTTGTTTCTTTCAAACTTAGTTAGCTCTTCTTGCATTGCATTTATCCAATTTGGATCTCTAAGGGCATCATCTGTTTTCTTAGGTTCTATTAGAAACAAAAAAATTACGAATAGACAAATATTACCCGAGTTTCGTCGGGTCTTAATACCTGCATATGGATCACCAAGTATCTGATTTATCGGATGATTTTTGGTCCATCTCTGGATAGGAACATGTTCATGTGATTCAGGGATTGGATCAACAATTGGAGTGATCTCGGATGAGGAAGCTTCTTGAGATTCCTCAGTGATCAGATGTTGTAGTTCAGGTAGACCATTGTTCATTTGGTAATTTTCGAAAGGATTTGAGGATTTAGAAGGAGAAATATCTGATGGTAAGTGTTTAGAGGAACAGCTGAAACCCATGAGGAGGATTCAGTGTTAGAGGGAATAAAGGTTGGTTTATCATCAATACTTGAGGAGTGTGCTCGATGAGGAGAGTTGAAAATGGGATCATTTTCTTTTGAGTGAGAGAGCATCTAGTTATTCAATTCATCAGAGTCAACGATGGGTTTGGAATTCGCTGATCTGGATTCATCAAAGGTGACATGAATTGTTTCTTCAACAGTTTGTCTTCATTTATTGAAGACTCTGTAGGCTTTTGAAATAGATGAGTATCCAAGGAAGATTCCATCATCAGCCTTAGGATCAAACTTTCCAAGAGCATCTTTGTTGTTTAATATAAAGCATTGACATCCAAAGATGTGTAGGAAACTGATAGATGGTTTTCTTCCAATGAAGAGTTCATAAGTTGTTTTGTTGAATTGTTTGACTATCAGTGACCTATTTTGAGTAAAACAGGCAGTGTTGACAGCTTCAGCCCAAAATTGAGTAGGAAGACGTGCATCGCTGAGCATAGATCGTGCAGCTTCAATGATTGTTCTGTTTCTTCTTTCAGCGACTTCGTTTTGCCGAGGAGTTCTTACAAATGAGAAATTGTGTGAGATTCCTTTGTTTTCAAGGAAAGTGTTCAGGGAACTATTTTTAAATTCAGTTCCATGATCACTTCTTATTAAGCGTACAGTGAGATTGTTCAAAACTTCCATCTTTTTGATAAAAGATATAAGTTCTTCTGAGGTATCGCTTTTAGAACGAAGGAAGATTACCCAGGTGTAACGAGAGTATTCATCTATTATGACGAGAGTGTATTTCTTTCCTGTAAGGGATTGGATATTTACAGGACCAAACAAATCCATGTGCAAGAGTTGAAGAGGATTTGTAATTGAGGAGGTTGGTTTAGACTTAAACTTAGCCTTTGTCTGCTTTCCTTTTTCACATGTAGAACATGGAGATTCTTTAGCGTATGAGTATTGTGGAAGACCAGTGACGAGTTCTTTTGAGGAGAGAATATTCAGCATTTTAAAGTTGAGATGAGAGAGTCTCTTGTAGATGTGCCATAGCCAGTTGATATCTGAGGAGGCTTTGGATAGAAATCAGACATTCTCAAGTAGATGTAGAGTCCATGTCAATAACGTAGATATTTTCCATATGATATCCACTGAGAGAAAGTTTTCCGTTTTCATCCACAATCGAACATGCCTTCTTGCAAAAACGAACTTCATAGTCTTTATCACATAGTTGGCTGATGGTGAGAAGATTGTGCTTCAACCCATCTACGTAAGGGACTATTCGGAAAGTAGTTGCACCATTGTTGAGTACACCAAACCCTCTGGTATAGCCTTTTCCATTTCCACCAAAGGTTACTGATGGACCTTTTTCTTCCTTAAATTCAGTGAGCAGGTTCTTTTTGCCAGTCATGTGTCGATAGCACCCACTATCTAGATACCAGATATCCTTCGGTCCCTACAAACAAAAGGAATATTACTTTTTGATTGGTACCCATTTTTAATGGGTCCATGGTGGTTAGTAGAAATGTGAGGTTTTACAATCTTCAGTTTACCTGAAGTTTCAGCATCGGTAATGATATTACTTTCAGTCAACTTACTCTTGGAGGATTTATTTGTGTTAGGAACTTTCTTGGAGGTATTTGTCTTTACTCTAACTAATTTTTCAGCTTTAGTGGAATTTGGACATTTACTTCCGATGTGATCAGTGAGTCCACAGTGATAGCACTTTCTGTATTTGATGTTTGCATTAAATCTAAGAGCTTTTGGATTAGGAAACTTGGGATGTGTGGGGCAAGCTCCAAGAATGCCCTTAGCCTTAGATCTCTGAGGAACGTTTAGTTCTTCAAATTTCTTAGGCTTGATTTCAATCTTTAGCTTAGGAGAGGATCATTGAGTATGTTGAATACTCTAGATCTGGAGTAGAAAGATTGTTGTGCTGAAGATTTAGTACAGGTTTTTAGTTTTGCTATCTTAGTAACCTTCTGAGAATGATGGGAAATTAATTTCCCTTTATCAGCGATATTAAGATCTTTTGATAAGTTCTCAGGGATAGGATTTGAAGATGATAAGCATAGAGAATAGTTGGAAACAGAAGAGACAAACATTCCAAACTTAAGCATGGAACAGTCTCGATTATGTTCATCATTTTCACATTAATAACACCAGTCTTGTCATGTAGAGGAATCTGAGCGTTTAGTACTTCAGTGACTTTGGTTGAGGAGTTGCACCATCCTTCAACGGTTGCTTTTTCAGCTTTGAGAGCAGCGATAGCTTGTTCCCGTTCTATGTTGATTATTTCATTAACCATGACTTGATCTTTTAAGCTTTCCTCTAGAAGAGTTAGTTCTTTAATTCTCAATTAGCATTTCTCTAGTTGTTCATTTAAGTCGATGTTTTTGTTTTCAGCTAGGGTCTTACCATTAAGTGCATTGTATAAGTCGATGGTTAGTATGTCAACAGCACGACATCTCTCAACTTCTTAGAGGGAAGGATTAGTGGAGATTTATACCTGAGACGAGATGTAGTTCATGGATGATTCTGTTGTTACTTGCACATCTTCTTCGATGTCAGCCATGAGACAGAGATTAACAACCTCTTCTTCATCATAACTGGATTCATCAGATTTAGCCTAGTCATGTTCTTCAGCGATGAGACCTTTACCTTTTCTTTTGAAGTCTTTCAATTTCTGGTATTTCTCTTTCAGCTTGAGATATTTGTTGTCGTTGGATTTTCTAGTAGGTTTAAAGTTTTTCTTTGATCTGCATTCACTAGCAAAGTGGCCAATTTTCTCACAATTATAACAGATAGCAATAGCTTTGTCAACAGGGGTTGATATTTGCTTGTTAGTGAGAGGTGAAGACTTATTTCTTCTGAAATTGCTCTATCTTGCAAATCGCTTAAATGAGTTTGTTAATATAGAGCTAAGGATTCATTAAACTGTGAAAGATCAGGGTCGATAATTCCTCGTTTTCAATATCTAACTCAGTGATAGTCAGAGTTGATTGCTGAGATGGGATAATCTCTGAGGAGATTAAGGCAACAAGGGCGCATTTAGTCTCTTTAGAATCTTTGACAAGATTCGTTTTCAGAAGAGTTGATTGCTCATAGTTAAACAACATCCCATAAAGCAAGAGATAGATGATTTAAATCCTTGGTCAGCTTGAGACAAGTTGAGTAATTGTCCCAGCTCTCAGGAAGACATTCAAGAAATTTTGTCAGAACTTCAAAGTTAGAATAGATTATTCCAACGGTTCTTAAATCAATAATTAAGCAGTTAAATCTTTGGTGAACATCGGAGAGAGATTCATTTTTACCACAGATGAAACTTTCGTACTGTCTTACCAACTTAATCTTTCGAGTTTCTTGAATTTCAGTAGTACCTTCATACTGAACACATATGGTATCCCACATGTCTTTAGTAGTTTTTAGATGCATGATGGAATGGAAGGCTTCATCCGGCAAGGCCATGGAGATGATAGTTTTGGCTTTTGCATCTAACCCTACTTTTCTTTTATCTTCATCACTCCATTGTCGGATTTCCTTAGGAGCATATATTTTAGGGATAGCAGGAGTGGTTGTTGTAGCAGGAACAGCGGCAATGATCATGAAAGGTTTGTATGGACCGTTTGCTACATATTCAAGTATAGTAGGATACTTTCTAGGAATAGCATCATTCGATTTTTCCAGATAGCAAAGTTGTCTCTGGTAAATCGAGGAGGTTTAAAAAGTGAACCATTATCATAATAGTTAGAGTTTGTGCTTAGTGCCATTTTGAAAAAGATAGGAAAGAGAGTAAAGCAAGATCTTGTTTAAGAGATTTAAACAAACCGCTCTAATACCACTTGTTGGTCCCGAAGGTGACAATCAAGTTTGTAGAAGGGGGGGGTGAATACAAACACAATATTTTCTTTTTCAGTTTAATAAATTGTTTATTGAAGAATCAAATCACAATTTACAGTTTATTGCGGAATAAGATTAAGCAAAATCTAATCTAAACAAACTTAAGAAATTACACAGAGGTTTGCACTAAGAATTAGAGAAAGGGGGTTGAGGGATATAGAAAGCAATGGTTTCTATATGTTTCTTAGAAAGAGAGAATCTATATCCATGTTTTTAGAAGGAGGCAAGCTCTTTCTATTTATACCCAATGTATCTGAGAGCATGGCAGGGTACTTTACACGTGTCACCATTTGGTTTGCTATATCTTGTTGACCTTTTAACAAGGACAACATTTTGGCAGAGGTGAGCAGTGTAGTTTCAGAGTTTGTTGTACAGTCTGTTGCAGAGGTATGTTTCTTCTGACATTCTATACCTTGGTGTGCAAGGATAGAACAATAGAAACTTGAAGCGTAAGCATAGTGATCATCAGTCGCTGAATATCTCTTCTTTCAGCGATGTTAAAGGAAATTCAGCGAATTGCAAAGCTTTACTTGTAGATTTCTTCGCGTGTTGTAGACTTGTCTTGGTTTCACTGATGTCCGCATCAGATCATGACGCAAATCATTTGTTCAGCACTTCATCTTGGATTCAACGAGGAACAACTTTGTCGCGAGTCTTGTCCTCAGGGATTAGGTTTAATGTATTTACAAGTAAACTATTTAGTGATACTGAACATACTCAGTATTGCTCGGTGATGGTTGAAACACTAATACATACAGATTAAACGTAATTTTCACTAAGTTGTTTAAAGGGTCATTATCAAATCATTTAGAGAGCTTGGATCAACATTTATTGTGCACTTAATTGTAAAACACTCCGTGCGATTGCTTTTGCTAATCTTATGACCAGGTTTGATCCTTGATTATTGTGCTTAATTACTTTCAATCATACACTTGCATTGGGATTTACAAGACCTTTGCACCTATGGCAAGGCTTGAGGCTATAAGAATATTCTTAGCCTTGCTGCCACAAAAGTTTCAAGGTATACCAGATGGATGTAAATTCTTCCTTTTTTAATGGTAATCTGCAGAGGTCACATATCCAACAACCCCGTGGATTTGAGTGCTCAAAGTTTCCATATCATATCTATTTTCTGGACAATGCTCTGTATGGCCTTAAACAAGCAAGCCCCTAGATCCTGGTATGACACACTCTTAAACGTTTTGATCAAAAATGAGTTTGAAAAAGGGTACAATTGATACTACTTTATTTATAAAGAGGTACAATTATGAACTGCTTCTAGTACAAATTTTATGTGGATGACATTATCTTTGGTTCTACAAACTAGAAATACTATGACAAGTTTTCAGAGTTTATGAAGATTGAGTTTGAAATGAGCATGATGGGAGAATTAACATTCTTCTTCATAGGGCTTCAAGTCCAACAAACTCAAGAAAGAACTTTTATAAATCAAGAAAAATACGTTTATGATATTTTGAAGAAATACAAGCTTAATGACTCAACTCCTATGAAAACACCAATTGCCACAGGTTCAAAACTTAACTCTGATCCTTCTGGCAAGCTAGTAGATGTCAAGAATTACAGGGCATGATTGGGTCACTTCTGTATCTCACTACTAGTAGGTCAGATATAATGTTTACTACCTGTCTATGTGCTAGGTACCAAGAAAATCCTAAGGAATATCACTTATCTGCTGTTAAAAGAGTCTTTAGATACCTTAAAAGGACTCAATTCTTGGGTCTCTATAGTATCCAAAGCACTCTGGTTTTGAGCTAATAACATATACAGATGCAGATCATGCAAGATGCAGGTTTGATAGAAAGAGTACTTCTAGGAGTTGTTAACTACTTGTTAGTGACTTGGACATCCAAGAAGCAGAACTGTGTCTCTCCACTTCTATAGCAGAAGCAGAATATATAGCTGCTACTAGTTGTTGTTCACAAGTTATATGGATGAAGACTCAACTGAAAGACTATAGTCTTGAGGTTGACAAAATTCTCATACTCTGTGACTCAAAAAGTGCAATTGCCAAAAAAGATTACCAACTAGCTGATATGTTCACTAAGGTTGCATTTGGTACATGGGACATGACAGAATAGGATGGTACAAAACTTATTATCCTACATTTGGCATGACATGGGACAGGACAAAAATTCACTTTCCCACGTTTGGTGCGGCATGGGGCAGGGACAATGACTGGACAAGGTGGGACAAGATGGGACAAAAAAAGGTCTTTTCTTGTTCCACCAAAATTACTACTACTACTACTACTACTACAAAATTACCAAAATTGGTGGAACAACATGGGACAAAACTGAGATAGAAACAAAAAAAATTACTAATCTACCGTCATTTGATATATAATCCTAATATGGTATTAGTCTTAAGGGTCACTACTACTCATCGTCGCCGTTGCCGCCATCGACAGCCACCGCTAACCACCGTCGGCCATCTCTACCTATTCCTCCACTATAGAAACCTCCCCCACCACCTCCACTAATACTGATCATCACCACCCATGGCCGTCACCACCATCAATGGCCACCGGTAGCCACCGCCAACCATCGTTGACCACTTCCACCTCTTTCTCCACTACAACTTCCTCTACCACCTCCACAACCATCGCCCATCGCCACCTCCACCGATCACCACCACCCATTTCCACCACTAGCACCAACGCTCACCGCCAACCACCGTCGACCACCTCCGCCTCTTCCTCCACTACAACAACCTCTTTTACCACTGTCCACCGCTACCACCACTACCATCATCGACCACCTATACCTCTGTCACATCAACCACAACTACCTCCTATACCACCACTATCCACTATCTTTCCGTCCTTCACTATTACCACCTTCACTAGCCACCTATCGCCTTTATCTTTACCTATCGTTACAACTATGGCTCCGCCAATTCATAAAGATCTTCCAAATTGAATCAAATATTATATCATCTTTGATTGAATCAGATTTTTTCAAACTATCATCAACAATTTCAAATTCTTCATTCAAATTTCGTACCGTTGTTTTTGTATGTAATTATATTTATGAAAATTGTGTAAAATAATAAAAATGCTTTTTAATTAAATTATTTAAAGATATACTTTATTTATGTCATTTATAACTATTATATGACATATGAAATCATCAAACAACTGTTAGGGAAATTTGTCCAGTCCTAACCTATCCAGTCATAGTCATACCAAACACAAGACATACACATTTGTCTTGTACAGTCCCTGTTCAGTCTTGTCCAGTTTTGTCTTGTCCAGTCTCGTCCAATCATGTTTGTGTACCAAACGCTACCTAAAGATCTTGATGAAAAGAGGTTCAATTTCTTGATCAACAAGTCAGGTATGCTTAATATGTCTACTCTAAATGCAATAGTAATTAACCCACCAAATTAGAAATAAGCAACAATCAAGCACACACGGAACACAAATATTTTAGAATGGAAAACCTTTCAAGACTAGAGTAAAAGCCATATAGAATCCTTAGGCCCCTCAAAGACCACTACAACAAATAAACCAAACAATACAAAAATATTTTCTAGATAAAAACTAGAGGCAACCACAACCATTATACTCTTGGAACAAATAATTAAGAAGCATGGAATCAAATTTAAAAAAAAATATCAACCAAAAAATTGCTATATGTGAAACAGTAAAAGCACGACCTTCGAACCTCCAAAACCAATCTCCACTATTGAGAATATAGATACATATGTTATCAAACCTCTGTCTGAAAATCACGACGATCCAACGGTTTAATCTCCAGGAATAGACAAAACGACGCGACTAGGCTTTTCTCGATGCAACGAAACATTTCCTCTTTTTTTCCTCAGTTCTGTATTTTGTGGATTTTTTCTTATGTTACAAAACCCTAGGATACACGCCAATACATAGCTTGTATTTGGCAACTATTGTTGGACTATTTTAAGTATTCCTTATGGGCCAAAAATAACTAAATAAAACCCAACAACCCCTAGACTCATATTCACATCGTCATGTGCAATGGTATGCCTATACATGTGTACATGTGCCTTGACCGCTATGATTTCTCAATAACACTTGAATCTATTCAACTAGACTCAATCAAGTGATAGAAAAAAACTTAATTGTAATAACCAAAAAATTATAAGTTCAAAAGTCTAGTCAACTCTTATTATGTATCAATGTAGAAGTTACAATTTTTTTTTTCTAGTTTTGGTTTAGAGGGTGTTTGGGATTGCTTATTTGAAACAACTTATGTTTTTTTAAAGTGTTTATCAACTTATGTGGTGACAAAAAGGAGTTTTATAAAAAGAGTTTGTAACTTATGTGGTACCAAAATGTAATAAGCTAATAAGTTATTATTTAGGTGTGTTTGGGATTGCTTATACATGTAAAATAACCAAAAAAAAGTAATAAGTTGTTTCAAATAAGTTGATAAGTCATTATGAACTAACTTCTTAAAAACTCCTTGTAGGGTTTTAATTAAATTTGTAACCGATAAACGCAGCGGAAATTAAAATAATTTTGGTTACAACGAAAGAAATTTTTCTAAACAATTAAAACCCAATCGGATCCAATGATGTATTTAATCAAAAACTCAAATCCACACCATAGGGTGTTTAGAGATGTACCTTTCAGATTTGTTGTGGTTGAACTAGTTGAGCACTTAGAAACCAATCGAGGTTTCCTCTAGCGGTATCCACACACGAACACGCGAAATTCCACCGGGTGCTAGCCCAATCACCCTATATCTATATGTGTTTTACAGAAAAGAAAAGGGTTTCTTTTCTGTATATTTTCTGAAAGGCTTTAGAATTCAATTGTCTATCAAATGGTTTAGCCTAACCCTCTTATTTATACCAGAAGAATTATAGTTAGACTATAATTCAATTAAGGATTAAATAAGGTTTAGTAATTATCTGTAATATTTAAATTCAAATTCTTTTAAAAGGTTTAGTAATTATCCTTTTAAACTTTAAAATATAATTATATAATTACAGATAATTCCCCATAATTACATAATTACATTTTCACCCTGTAATTATCATAATTACAATTTAACACATATTTTCTTAATTATCCTTTAAGAATAATTATTTTCTTAATCAACTTGATTTAATCCGGGTTTCTAAAAATAGAACCAAACGCATTCTTTGTGTGCGACCCTATAGGTTTATATACTCCTTAGCAGTATCTTTGTGTGACACGTGTCGTGGGCATATAATAACTTACATTCTCCCACTTGCACACGATACACAGTAACACAGACGATGGTAAGCGTCTAGCAACACGTCACCGCCCACAAGGCCATGTAAATGACCTTCGAGCAATTTGATTGATCCAATCAATCATATAGTAGAATCATTCATTATCCTTTTGCTTCACGATATTTTGTTTTGAACTTAAGGCATAGATTTATCTCATCCTTTATAGTTCAAGAATATGTTTCTCGATCCCAAGATATTTGATCATACAAGTGTCATTAGTCCAACTAATCCACTTGTTCATACATGTAAATCAAACTATGTAATCGAGGGGCCCAGAAATATCTCTCTCATCTTGAGAGGAGCAAATCCCATATTGCATGTACATGACTAACTACACAATTCATGTTATACCTAACATAACCCTTATGATTACCCGGTCAAGGGTAACGTTAGACTATATCAAAGTATAACACTCCATGTGCATTAGATCCCAATGCACATCTCAGGTCTGAGGATAAATAGTGTTGTACTATTTCAAGATTCACCTTATGACGCCGATCTATGAGGTGATCTTGACCGTGGGTCTTGTCCAACGCCTTGTGCTACGACAAGCACATGTGACTCTGGTTGCACCTAGTGCACTTCTAACTTGGACTATGACCAAACTTCACAATGATCTTGATTTATTACTAGTCCCCTAGTAATAAGTGATCAAGGACAGTTCTAAATAATATGATCATCATATTTATTTAAGGATTCTTAAACATGCTAAAATGAACACAGAGATGTTTAATTAAATACCCATCCAACGACCCGGATGATGAAGATCCATTGAGATGGAAGATTGGACCAATCACAAGGTCAAAAGCTAAGATGTTCAGTGATGCTCTTAACGGTTTGATAAAATCCTGTCGGAAATAATCAATCATCAATTCATCAAGTAGCCAAGGAGACCTTCGAATTTTGATCCGAATTGAAGGCCAAGATTAGCCCAAGGCTTGGTAGCCCAAGTTGTGATTATTTCATCTAAATATCACCCAAGTCCAAGAAAATTCGGCCAAGTTTACACATGGCCCATGTTTTGGTCATAAATCATTCATTTCAAGTCCAAATGGACCATTTTCCTACATTTTAAAGAGTACTCATTTTCCTACATTTTAATAAGGATCCAAGCCCAAAATAAAGGTGGAATTTCAAGTCAAATCAAAACCCACTTAAAGAGTACTCATTTTCCTACATTTTAATAAGGATCCAAGCCCAAAATAAAGGTGGAATTTCGTCCATGAATCTGCCCAACAATAGATCCAAGTTCAAGTAACTCATAACATTGAATTAGAAGGCATTTTGAAGGGTCCTATCATTATGAAGTCATTTACTTAGAAGATATTAGAAGGTTGCCTCAATTATTGTCTAGAATTTATTTGAGTCCTTTGATTTGTCTTGTGTATCCTATAAATAGGTTGTCTTTGTAATCTTTTGGAACACTTTTGATTTGAATGAAATTGTGAGTTTTAAACTCTTTTTGTTCTTTGTGAACTATAGAACTTATCAAGTCTTCTTGCTTGTGGCGTTCAATACTTATCAATCAACTTGGTGGGTTGATTGTGGCGTATCTTATACCAAGGTTCTTGTCTCACTATAGACAACGGGTCGCGGTTTCACCATTACTATCTCGGGCAACCAATAGACGATCGGAAAAATCACATCACAAAGCATACCAGCATGGGTTGCCGGCCAGGATGAAGACGGCAGTGAGGAATGCTAGAGGATTGACCCTTCAGGATGTGATCGAGGAGTCTTTACTGATAGAAGACAATTTTGAGGTAGAAAAGGATGAGAGAATTGCATTGGGAGAGAAGAGGAAGTGGGAAGGCCGTCTGGGCCCATTCGTCAATCTAAGTCATTCGCGGGAGGAAGAGTTAGTGATAATCGTCGTGAGTGGCGATGGTGCCACAAGTGCAAAACCAAGCACTCTGGCCCATGCGACCCAAAACCTCACTCGGGTTCTGTTGAGTGTGCCAAGTACGGCAAGAAGGGCCATGCGATTCGGGATTGCCCTATCCGAGGGCCGATTTGTTTTGAGTGTCGGGAACCGGGACACATGAAGAAGGATTGCCCAAAGCTTGTGGGCGGAAACCGAGGAAATTCTTTTGGATCAACGGCGCGGGTCGATCAACCGTCGAGAGCGCCAAGCCGAGCATTCCGAATGACTACCGAGGAGGTGAAGGAGACCGTCGACGTTGTTTCGGGTACGTTTCTAGTAAACTCCTTGCCCGCTCGTGTATTGTTTGATTCGGGTGCTACGTGTTCTTTCGTATCGGTAAATTTATGTAATCAATTCGTCACTCCTATTAGTGTCCTTTCTGATGCACTAGTAGTAGAAGTAGCTAATGGAGATCAAGTGATCATCCGAGAGTGTTTCCGTGGTTGTACTCTAGAGATCGATGGGAGTTCCTTCGATTAGGCATGGAAATGGGGCGGGGATGGGGCAGGGACCTCAATCCCCATCCCCGTCCCCGATCCTCATCTCTATCCCCGTCCCCATCCCCGCCGGGGAATATGATCACATCCCCATCCCCAACGGGGAACGGGGATCCCCAACGGGGAAACGGGGATTTTTTTCTCTTTTATTGAAACTATTTTAAATCAAATATGTGAGACACAACACATCTTTAAATTTCACAAATTTCCAATAAACCTAAAATCAAAAGGAATTTAATTTTATACAAACAATAACATCATATGATACTTAATTAGCTAAAACCAATATAAATCCAGTTTAATAAAAAAAAACTTAATGTCACACGTCCAAAACATATCGAGTAATATTGAAAACACATCGACTAATTGTATTTTGACTTGACATCCAAAAGATTACATACTAACATCCACAAAATGACAATTTTAGATTCTAAACCTAGTTAGAAATACAAAATTATGAATTACCGATTTAGTTGAAATAAATAATATATTTAATTTATTAATTAATATATAACGGGTACGGGGAAGGGCGGGGCGGGGAGTACGATACCCGTCCCCGTCCCCATCCCCGGTTTGAGACAAACGGGGATCCCCGTCCCCGTCCCCATCCCTGGCTTAGCGGGGAATCCCCGTCCCCGATTGGGGCGGGTGAACCGGGTTCCCCAACGGGGCGGGGGGCATTTCCATGCCTACCTTCGATGTAGATTTGTTACCTATATGGTTATAGGGGGTTTCGATGTAGTCATAGGCATGGACTGGTTGGTGAGGCATAAGGCCGACATCTTTTGCTCCAAAAAGATGATCCTAGTGCCTTTGTCGGGGAACGGTGTGGTCACCATCTACGGGGAGAAAGGGAAGAGAAGCAACCCTATTATCTCCTCCCTTAAAGCTCGTAAGTTTCTAGCGAAGGGTTACCCTTCGTACCTGGCTTACGTGGTGGACGCCAAGAAAGAGAGGATGTTAGTAGAGGACGTGAAGATCATGCGAGACTACCCGGACGTATTTCCGGAAGATCTACACGGGATACCGCCGGAACGGCAAGTAGAGTTTCAAATTGACCTAACTCCGGGAGCGGCTCCGATAGCTCGTGCAACCCTATCGTTTGGCTCCGACAGAAATGCGGGAGATGATGACGCAACTTCAAGAGCTTCTCGAGAAAGGATTCATTCGACCGAGCTCGTCGCCTTGGGGAGATCCGGTCTTATTTGTAAAGAAGAAGGACGGGTCCATGCGGATGTGCATCGATTATCGGGAATTGAATAAAGTCACGGTGAAGAACAATTATCCTCTACCACGCATTGACGATCTCTTCGATCAATTGCAAGGCGCGGGATGCTTTTCAAAGATCGATCTTAGATCCGGTTATCATCAAGTCAGAGTGAAGAAGGAAGATATACCAAGACGGCTTTTCGGACGAGATATGGTCATTATGAGTTTTTGGTGATGCCCTTTGGCTTGACCAATGCTCCGGCCATATTCATGGATTTAATGAACCGCGTGGGTCTCCCATTCTTGGACAAGTTCGTGATTGTCTTTATCGACGACATCTTGATCTACTCAAAGGACGATGTTGAGCATGAGAAACACTTGCGTGAAGTGTTATAAGTTCTCCGAAAAGAGAAGTTGTATGTGAAGTCCTCAAAGTGCGAGTTTTGGCTCAAAGAGATTCAATTCTTGGGCCACGTAGTGTCTGAAGACGGGGTTGAAGGTAGACCCAGCGAAGATAGAGGCGATGATGAGTTTGGGAACCGCCAACGAATCCGATGGAAATCCGGAGTTTCTTGGGTTTGGCGGGCTACTATCGATGCTTTATCCAAGACTTCGCTAAGATAGCTTCGCCACTCACATCCCTCACAAGAAAGAATGTCACTTTTCTTTGGACTGGCGTGCAGGAGCAAGCCTTTCAGACACTCAAGAAGAGATTATGTGTAGCCCCTATTCTATCTTTGCCCGATGGATCGGATGACTTCGTTGTATATAGTGATGCCTTCCAAGATGGGTCTCGGGTGTGTGTTGATGCAACGGGGAAAGGTGATAGCTTATGCGTCACGGCAGCTAAAGGACAACAAGAAGAACTACCCGACTCATGACTTGGAATTGGCGGCGGTGGTCTTTGCTTTGAAGCTGTGGCGACATTATTTGTACGAAACCAAATGTACTCTTTTCACGGATCACAAGAGCCTTAAGTATATCTTCGATCAAAAAGAACTCAATATGCGACAAAGGAGGTGGCTTGAGTTACTAAAGGACTATGACTGTGATTTACTATATCATCCCGGTAAAGCCAACGTGGTGGCGGATGCGTTGAGTCGAAGGAGTCATGAGGGTGGTGTTAAGATATCATCGAGTCTCTTAGAAAACATCAAGACGAGTCAGATAGAAGCGCTCAAAGAAGAAAATCTCAAATCCGAATGAGGTGAGGCAAAGTGAACTTTTGACTAAAGACGGTCGCGGGGACTTAAACTTTTCCAAGGGCGAATTTGGGTGCCAAGGCTTGGGGGAAATCGGGAATTGCTTCTCGAGGAAGCACACAAATCGAAGTATTCCATACACCCCGGTAGCACCAAGATGTACAGAGATCTAAAGTTGAACTATTGGTGGCCAGTGATGAAAATAGATGTGGCTAGTTACGTGGAAAAATGTGTCACGTGTCTTCAAGTTAAAGCGGAGCATCAAAGATCGTACGGGAGTTTGCAACCGTTGTCCATTCCCGAGTGGAAATGGAACAACATCACCATAGATTTTGTGACGAAACTACCGAAGACCTTGCGCGGCCATGACACCATTTGGATAATTGTTGAACGGCTAACCAAGAGTGTGCATTTTCTTGCTATGCGAGAGACCTTGCCAATGGAGAAACTGGCTAAGCTTTATATCGATGAGGTAGTGTCGAGGCACGGAATCCCACAATCTATCGTGTCGGATCGGGACAGTCGGTTCACCTCAAACTTTTGGGCAAGCTTACAGGAAAGAGTTGGGCACTAGACTGAATTTAAGCACAGCGTATCATCCTCAAACGGATGGTCAAAGCGAGAGGACGATCCAGACGCTAGAGGATATGTTGAGGTCGTGTGTAATAGATTTCGGAGAAAGTTGGGACTCACATCTACCTTTGGTAGAGTTCGCGTACAACAACAGTTACCATTCTAGTATCGGAATGGCACCGTTCGAGGCATTGTATGGACGGAAGTGTAGGACCCCGGTCTGCTGGTTAGAAGGTGGCGAAAAGCAATTCGTCGGACCGGAAATAGTTCAAGAGACGGCGGATAAAGTAAAGGAGATCCGAGAAAGATTGAAGGCAGCTCAAGACCGATAGAAGAGCTATGCGGATAAGAAAAGAAGACCAGTCAATTTCCAAGTGGGCGAACGTGTCATGTTGAAAGTATCTCCATGGAAGGGGATTATTCGGTTCGGGAAGCGCGGGAAGCTTAGTCCTCATTTCTTGGGCCATTTGTTATTTTGGAAAAGATTGGTCTACAAGCTTATCGGTTGGACTTACCACCGGAGATGGATGGGATACATCCTACCTTTCACGTATGTTATTTGCGGAAGGGCCTAGCCGAAGAGGAAATTGTGATACTGTAACACCCAGAAAATTAAGGTAAGTATTTATAATTTTCTTCGTGTTTGCATCAATCAAAATTGTTGGAATTCTTACTTGGGTTAAGATCTCATTATGTCATTTTACCTGTTAACTTTCCTTGGATTTCGTACATGTTGAACGTTATCGAAAACGACGAAAAATGGGATTTTTGGAGTGTTGGGCGACTATGACCTGCGAGAGTGACAAGGGCAATGTCGCCCTGTCACAATCGCAGAACATGTACCGCGGGCATCAAGACACGCGCGACCATGCCCTCGCGACTATGCCTATGGCACAATCGCCAGGCAATGTCGTCGGGGTCTGAGAGTATAAAAACTCAGTTTTGACCATTTAGACTCCACTTCCTCATCTCACACGTTTTGGTTCCGAGCAAGAGCTCATTTTGGGCGATTTTCTTCATTCCAAAACCCTCCCACACTTACTAAAAACCTAGTGGTAGTTGGGAACATTTATTGGTGGATTAGGGAAGCTTCAAGAGTCATCAAGTGAAGCATTTAAAGCACCTTCAAGTTCTCACCCTCTCATCTTCTCATCCAAGTTTTCTAGGGTTTTGTGTGAAACCCTAGATAGTGAGTTTCTTACATTATTTTCAAATGAGATACATATTTTATATGCTTTCATACTTAATGTATCATTTTTATGAGAAGATCTGATCATCTGATAAGTTTGACCTAACTGCTAATTTTGGTATTGTTGGTATCTTAGCCTTGAATATGGTTGTGGACATGGATGAGGTTATTATTTCGATGTTTGAGCATGTTTACATATTTGTCTTGTGAGCCATGGATAACATTGAGCAATTGCATGTCTTAGAGTTTTGTACCTAAGTTATGCTTGGGATTGTTGGAGTCTTATACATGTATCTTATGGGTATGAAATTATGTATAGAGACGGACATTGTAGTAAGTACACGGAACGAACCATGAGTAAGTGCTAGAGGATGTAGTCTTAGGTGCCACTATAATGGTATCTGCCTAGACCTCCGCCATTTGGAGTAATGCCTGGGAGGTAGTCTTCAAGTGTGTCGGGCCTTCGGGATGTTGCTCAAGCGAGTGAACATCAAGGTACATTAACCCGAGGTAAAACTCATTGGTGTGATGGGTATCCCCCATGATTGACCCCGTAAGGACTTTGGTGATTGAAGTGTCGTAATTGTTCAAAAATATGTTTTATGTGAATATGCCATGTTTTTATGTAACTCACTAGACCCGTTTGGTCTAACACTTTTATTGTTGGTATGTATCTCAGGTTCTAGTGGCGCGAGCGCCAAGGAAGCTTAATCGACTGTAGTGGTGAGCTTGGGAGCGTTTTTGGGATGCCAATATTGAAGACAATCTTTTGGACATAGTTGACAACCTTTTTGTAATCTTGTGTCTAACGAGACTTATATTAGGGAGTTGTCATCTATTATTGTGTCTTATTGCAAACTTTTAATTAACAGGCAATTGTTGTTCCTTTTTGTATGAGCTCACCAATTTCCCCTTTCCGGAAATTTTGTTAGTCCCATTTTTGGGGTGTTACAAGTTGGTATCAGAGCTCTAGTTTAAGTGAACTAGGTGTTGACCTTAATATACCTATACTTAGACTGGTTATGCTTATAGGATCACTGTCCAATTGGGTAGAGCATTCCTAGGTGGGAAGAGTACTAGAATTTCGGAAATTGCATTGATTGAGACTTATATTGATGATAACAAGAATTCTTGTGTAAAATACGTTCACAATCTCACTTGGCCAGTGTTGTTCTAAATATATGATTACGTAAACATGCTTGAAGTTGTTGTTATGATGATGGTCTTTGTAAGTAGTACGTATTGAACCGGTTATCTTTTAAAGGGTATGATTTTATCATGTGAAACAGTTCATAATGGTAAACACGAGGAGTCAAGTCGGGGTGACCGAGGATGCGAATGAGGCAAGTGTAACCGCCCCGGGGGCAAATCGTCAAGCGAATCCAACGGCGGACCGAGTCATCCCGCCGATACCCCCAATGCTAGAGGGAATTGTAGACGCGATTCCTCAAGGGAACTTGGAAGTTGAGAACCCGGAAATTCAAGAGGCGGACCCTCAGTCGGTCCTATTGGCTAGTATAATGCAGATGATGAACTCTGCAATGGACAAGCGGGATGAGAAACTTTTGAAAGTTCTAGAGGATCGAGATGCAAGTAATCGGAGACATGAGACGGTGGAGGACAACGTCGTGTTGGGATCCGGTGGTGCTGATAATGCAGTTGGGACAGAGGAACATGCGACCAGGGCTGACAAGAGGAAAGAAGGGGGTTGTTCTTTCAAGACCTTCCTATGCAGTCGAGCTTCGGAATTCACTGGAACGACCGAACCATTAGCCTGCATGAAGTGGATTCAGGATGTGGAGATGGCTTTCGAGTCAAGCGAGTGCGCGGACTCTCAGAGAGTCTAAGTTTGCCTCTCAACTACTTAGAGGGGATGCTCTGAGTTGGTGGAACGTCACCCGAAGAGCGCTCACACCGGAGGTTTTGGCCAAGCTCACTTGGCCAACATTCAAGAAGAAAATCATGGAGAAGTATTGTAATGAGAGAGCGCTTGACAAGATAGAGGAGGAGTTCCGAAGTCTGAAGAAGGGTAACCTGTCGGTCGCCGATTACGCCAAACAATTTTTGGACAAGCTCAGTTTGGTCGAGCATTTGGCAACGAACGAAGGGTCCAAAATAAAGGATTTTGTGAAGGGACTACCGGCGGAGATGAAGACGGGCGTGAGGAACGCCCAAAAGGCTACTTTGCAGGAAGTGCAGGAATCACAGTTGGTGGAAGATGATCAACAAGAGAGAGAGGAGAAAAATTGCAAGGCGAAAAGCGTAAATGGGAGGGGCCAACCGGGCACACTCAAAACAGAAGTTAGATGTTCAAGATGATCGTCCAAACTTTTGGAGTAAATCAAAATATCATCAAAGTAAACAACCACAAACTTTCCAATGAAATCTCTCAAAACATGGTTCATTAGTCTCATGAATGTACTAGGAGCGTTAGTTAAACCAAAGGGCATCACTAACCATTCATATAAACCATGTTTTGTTTTGAAAGCGGTTTTCCACTCATCACCCTCTCTCATACGGATTTGGTGATAACCACTTTTCAAATCAATTTTCGAAAATAATTTTGCACCATACAGTTCATCAAGCATATCATCTAATCGAGGAATTGGATGACGATACTTTACCGTGATATTGTTGATGGCGCGACAATCCACACACATCCTCCATGAGCCGTCCTTCTTTGGTACTAAGAAGACTGGAACAGCACAAGGACTCATGCTTTCTCGAACCAATCCTTTTGCAAGTAACTCTTTAACTTGTCTTTCCAACTCCTTGGTTTCTTCCGGACTTGTTCTATAGGTTGGTTTGTTTGGGATGGAAGCTCCGGGTACAAAGTCAATTTGGTGTTCAATTCCACGGATTGGTGGCAATCCATCGGGAACTTCTTCCGGAAACAAGTCTTCAAATTCCTGCAAGATAGACATAACATTGCTCGGAATGGTACCGGCCAAGTTGTTAGTGGCTAATTGAGCTTCTTTGAACAAAAGAAGCACAAAAAGCATTTCAGAATTTAAAGCTTCTTTTATCTCACTCTTTTTTGCCAAAGCACAATATTGACCCTCTTTTTTTTCCACGGGTGTTTTTTTATCCTTTCCTTTTTCTTTTGAGCCTTGTTCATTATTTTCTTTTGGCTCATTTATTTTTTTTGCATCCTTTTGAAGTTTAACTTGATCTTCAAAAACTTGACTAGGTGACATGGGTACAAGAGTTACGGGTTTGGCTTTGTGTACAAAAGTGTATTTGTTGGTAAAGCCGTCATGCTTTACATGTCGATCATACTGCCATGGCCTCCCAAGCAACATATGACTTGCTTGCATAGGTACAACATCACACAATACTTCATCTTCATATTTACCTATGCGAAAAGAAACCAACACTTGTTTTGAAACTCGTACCTCACCACTATCATTAAGCCATTGGAGTTTGTATGGCTTTTGATGCTTCGTAGTAGGTAGACCAAGCTTTTCAACCATAGTTGAACTTGCTACATTTGTACAACTCCCCCCGTCAATGATAACACTACATACCTTGCCTTGAACGTAGCATCGAGTGTGAAAGATGTTCTCCCTTTGTGCATCATCATCTTCCTTGGAATGGGCACTTAGGGCTCTTCTAGCCACCAACAAGTCTCCTTGGACAGCCACCTCTTCATCATCATCCAAACCATCCGGTGAGTCTCGGAATCTGATTTATCTGTCTCAATTTCCCCATCTTCTCGAATCACCATTGCAAGCTTGTTTGGACATTGACTTGCAATATGACCCCTGCCTTGACACTTAAAACACTTTATGTCACGATTCTTAGGAGTAGAAGAATCAATTTTTCCTTTCGAAGAATTTATATCTTTAGAACCAGATTTGGGATTAGAAGAAGAAGATGTGCTTTCAATTTTCTTTGAAGAACTCGTCTCCAAGTACTATTTCGTGATCCTCCCCCTCTCTTAAGTTGTTTCTCAATTTTAACAGCCATATATGAACCATATCCTCAATTTCAACATAATGATACATTTCAACACGATCACGTATTTCAAAATTTAAACCATGTAAGAACCTGGCCATTGTAGCTTCTCGATCCTCCTCAATGTTGGCCCTAATCAAGATAACCTCCATCTCTTTAAAATAATCTTCCACACACTTGTTCCCTTGCTTGAGATTTTGGAGCTTGTTGTGAAGGTCACGAAAGTAGTGACTAGGCACAAAACGTCTCCTCATGACCAACTTCATTTCCTCCCAACTCTCGATAGGCCTTTCTCCATTTCTTCGCTTGCTAATCAAAAGTTGATCCCACCATGTTAGTGCATAATCAGAAAACTCAATGACAGCAAGTTTTACCTTCTTTCGGTTGGAGTATTCATGACAATCAAAAGATGAACTCCATTTTCTTCTCCCAATCGAGGTATGCTTCCGGATCTGACTTTCCTTGAAATGAAGGGACTTTCATCTTTATGGAACTCAAATTATTGTCTATACGGCGCCTTCTCCTAGCCGATCTCCTTTCAGATTCCCTATCCCATTCGTCGCTTCTTTCTTCCTCATTCACAACGGAACCTTCACGAGATGGTGGTCTTCGTGCGTTTGCCTCTATTCGATCCATTCTTTCATGAACTTGGTTGAATTCATTGGTCATCATCCACCGCATCTCATCCATTATGGCTTGAATTTGAAGATTCGGAAGGGGTTGATCATCCCCCATCTTAAAATTCTGCAAAAATAAAGGTTAGTTCCTCTCAACACTCCCTCACGTGTTTATCTCAAGAAATGATTCACTCAACCCTCGTGTATCTCACAAATGGCTTTTACCCTCGATTAATCTCACCACACAGCCTTTTACCACTCTTTTAAATCTCTTTAAGTTCTAAAAGAACAAAAGAAGCAATTATCAAGTTTGGCTTGTGGCCTTGAGGGATTCAAACTTACCAAACAACTTGACTATAATATTGTCAAATAATCACAATGTAAGAAGAAGATATGAAACTCGACTTTTTTTCGTGCTCTTTTTCTTTCTATTGTTTCTTTTTTTATGCCTTTTTGTTTTGCCCAAATAGTTTTTTTTTTCCTCTTTTTTTTTTGTTCGGCCTCTTTTTTTTCTTTTTCTTTTTCTTTTTCTTTTTGCTAGAAGCTATATACCAACGAAATTGAAGAAACGAAAGATTGAAGTGGAGAATTCAATAGTCACTAGTAGGAACCGTGTCAACTTGTGACAAGACCCGCTACCAATACGTGATTATTGGATCTCAAGTAAAGGAAATTAACAAGAAGGAAAGATAGAAAAGAAATGATATGCAAACCAATAGTGCTAGCTCTGATACCAAATGATGTGTTTTTCCCGACCGTCTATTGGTTGCCCGAGATAGTATTGGTGAAACCGCGACCCGTTGTCTATAAAGAGACAAGAACCTTGGTATAAGATACGCCACAATCAACCCACCAAGTTGATTGATAAGTATTGAACGCCACAGGCAAGAAGACTTGATAAGTTCTAAAGTTCACAAAGAACAAAAAGAGTTTAAACTCACAATTATCATTCAAATCAAAGGTGATTTCAAAAGATTACAAAGACAACCTATTTATAGGATACACAAGACAAATCAAAGGACTCAAATAAATTCTAGACAATAATTGAGGCAACCTTCTAATATCTTCTAAGTAAATGACTTCATAATGATAGGACCCTTCAAAATGCCTTCTAATTCAATGTTATGAGTTACTTGAACTTGGATCTATTGTTGGGCAGACTCATGGACGAAATTCCACCTTTATTTTGGGCTTGGATCCTTATTAAAATGTAGGAAAAGGAGTACTCTTTAAGTGGGCTTTGATTTGAGTCCATTTGGACTTGAAATGAATGATTTATGACCAAAACATGGGCCATGTGTAGACTTGGCCGAATTTTCTTGGACTTGGGTGATATTTAGATGAAATAATCACAACTTGGGCTACCAAGCCTTGGGCTAATCTTGGCCTTCAATTCGGATCAAAATTCGAAGGTCTCCTTGGCTACTTGATGAATTGATGATTGATTCTTTCCGACAGGATTTTATCAAACCGTTAAGAGCATCACTGAACATCTTAGCTTTTGACCTTGTGATTGGTCCAATCTTCCATCTCAATGGATCTTCATCATCCGGGTCGTTGGATGGGTTCTCATCATTCCCCCTCTCTTGAATGCGATTTGTCCTCAAATCTTCACCTGCATTAAAGGGGCTCAAATCAGAAACGTTGAAGACATCATGCACATTATACTCAACAGGCAAGTCAAGTTTGTAAGCATTGTCATTAATTTTCTGCATGATTTGGAATGGTCCATCTCCCCTTGGCATCAGCTTTGACTTTCGTTTACTTGGGAATCGTTCTTTTCTCAAATGAAGCCACACCCAATCTCCTGGTTCAAATGTGATCTTTCTTTTGCCCTTATTTGCTTGTTGTTCATACTTCTTGGTGCGCTCTTCGATGTTGCTTTTCGCCTTCTCATGGATCTGTTTAACAAATTCAGCTTTCTTCTTGCCATCTAAATTCACTTGTTCACCCACAGGTAAAGGAGTTAAATCCATTGGAGTTAATGGCTTAAAACCATACACAATTTCAAATGGGGAAAACTTTGTAGCAGAATGAACATGACGATTATAAGCAAACTCAACATGTGGTAAGCATTGTTCCCAAGTTTTGACATTTCTTCCAATAATGGAACGCAACAAAGTACCAAGAGTGCGATTCACAACTTCTGTTTGCCCATCAGTTTGGGGATGGCAAGTTGTGGAAAACAAGAGTTTTGTTCCCAATTTCCCCCACAAGGTTTTCCAAAAGTAACTCAAAAATTTTGTGTCTCGATCTGAGACAATGGTTCTTGGCATTCCATGCAACCTCGCTATTTCTTTGAAAAACAAATCAGAAATATGTGATGCATCATTAGTTCGGTTGCATGCAATGAAATGAGCCATTTTGGAGAACCTGTCAACAACCACAAAGATTGAGTCTTTGCTGCCTTTGGTTTTTGGCAAACCCAGCACAAAATCCATTGAAAGATCAACCCACGGTTCACTTGGTATAGGCAAAGGAGTATATAAACCATGAGGTTGAACTTTTGATTTTGCCTGTTTGCATACAATCCAGCTTTCACATACTCGTCCTACATCGACTTTCATTTTTGGCCAATAAAAATGTTCTTGTAAAATTGTCAAAGTTTTTGCCATGCCAAAATGACCCATAAGGCCTCCACCATGCGCTTCCCTAACCAACAGCTCTCGCAAGGAAGAGTTAGGAATGCAAAGCTTTGATTCCTTAAACAAAAACCCCTCATGTTTGAAAAAACTTTTCAAAAGAACATTTTTCACATGCTTGAAAAATTTGTCCAAAATCGGCATCATTGTGGTACAATTCTTTGATTTGCTCAAAACCAAGAATTTTACAGTCAAGAGAAGAGAGTAAAGAGTATCTTCTTGAAAGTGCATCAGCCACAACATTTTCCTTACCGTTCTTGTATCGGATGACATAAGGAAATGTCTCAAGAAACTCAATCCATCGAGCATGTCTTTTGTTTAACTTATGTTGTCCCTTTAAGAACTTCAAGGACTCATGGTCAGAATGTATCACAAACTCTTTGGCCCACAAATAGTGTTGCCATGTCTTTAATGCACGGACTAATGAATACAGTTCTTTGTCATAAGTGGGGTAGTTCAAGGTCGCCCCATTCAACTTCTCACTAAAATAGGCCAATGGTTTACCTTCTTGCATCAAAACTGCACCTATTCCAACACCTGATGCATCACACTCAATTTCAAAGGTTTTATCAAAGTTGGGCAAAGATAACAAAGGAGCATGGGTTAAATGAAATTTAAGTTGTTCAAAAGCTTGCTCTTGTTCTTTGCCCCATTTAAAACCGACGTTCTTTTTAATGACTTCTTTGAGTGGTGATGCCAAGGTGCTAAAGTTTTTAACAAATCTACGATAAAAACTTGCAAGACCATGAAAACTTCGCACTTCACTTACACTCTTTGGAGTTGGCCAATCTTGGAAGGCCTTTACCTTTTCTTCATCAACAGAAATTCCTTGTGAACTTACCATGTATCCAAGGAAAACAACATGATTGGTACAAAAGGTGCACTTCTTCAAGTTTGCAAAAAGCTTTTCCATCCTAAGCACACTCAAAACAGAAGTTAGATGTTCAAGATGATCGTCCAAACTTTTGGAGTAAATCAAAATATCATCAAAGTAAACAACCACAAACTTTCCAATGAAATCTCTCAAAACATGGTTCATTAGTCTCATGAATGTACTAGGAGCGTTAGTTAAACCAAAGGGCATCACTAACCATTCATATAAACCATGTTTTGTTTTGAAAGCGGTTTTCCACTCATCACCCTCTCTCATACGGATTTGGTGATAACCACTTTTCAAATCAATTTTCGAAAATAATTTTGCACCATACAGTTCATCAAGCATATCATCTAATCGAGGAATTGGATGACGATACTTTACCGTGATATTGTTGATGGCGCGACAATCCACACACATCCTCCATGAGCCGTCCTTCTTTGGTACTAAGAAGACTGGAACAGCACAAGGACTCATGCTTTCTCGAACCAATCCTTTTGCAAGTAACTCTTTAACTTGTCTTTCCAACTCCTTGGTTTCTTCCGGACTTGTTCTATAGGTTGGTTTGTTTGGGATGGAAGCTCCGGGTACAAAGTCAATTTGGTGTTCAATTCCACGGATTGGTGGCAATCCATCGGGAACTTCTTCCGGAAACAAGTCTTCAAATTCCTGCAAGATAGACATAACATTGCTCGGAATGGTACCGGCCAAGTTGTTAGTGGCTAATTGAGCTTCTTTGAACAAAAGAAGCACAAAAAGCATTTCAGAATTTAAAGCTTCTTTTATCTCACTCTTTTTTGCCAAAGCACAATATTGACCCTCTTTTTTTTCCACGGGTGTTTTTTTATCCTTTCCTTTTTCTTTTGAGCCTTGTTCATTATTTTCTTTTGGCTCATTTATTTTTTTTGCATCCATTTTGAAGTTTAACTTGATCTTCAAAAACTTGACTAACATGGGTACAAGAGTTACGGGTTTGGCTTTGTGTACAAAAGTGTATTTGTTGGTAAAGCCGTCATGCTTTACATGTCGATCATACTGCCATGGCCTCCCAAGCAACATATGACTTGCTTGCATAGGTACAACATCACACAATACTTCATCTTCATATTTACCTATGCGAAAAGAAACCAACACTTGTTTTGAAACTCGTACCTCACCACTATCATTAAGCCATTGGAGTTTGTATGGCTTTTGATGCTTCGTAGTAGGTAGACCAAGCTTTTCAACCATAGTTGAACTTGCTACATTTGTACAACTCCCCCCGTCAATGATAACACTACATACCTTGCCTTGAACGTAGCATCGAGTGTGAAAGATGTTCTCCCTTTGTGCATCATCATCTTCCTTGGAATGGGCACTTAGGGCTCTTCTAGCCACCAACAAGTCTCCTTGGACAGCCACCTCTTCATCATCATCCAAACCATCCGGTGAGTCTTCGGAATCTGATTTATCTGTCTCAATTTCCCCATCTTCTCGAATCACCATTGCAAGCTTGTTTGGACATTGACTTGCAATATGACCCCTGCCTTGACACTTAAAACACTTTATGTCACGATTCTTAGGAGTAGAAGAATCAATTTTTCCTTTCGAAGAGTTTATATCTTTAGAACCAGATTTGGGATTAGAAGAAGAAGATATGCTTTCAATTTTCTTTGAAGAACTCGTCTTCCAAGTACTATTTCGTGATCCTCCCCCTCTCTTAAGTTGTTTCTCAATTTTAACAGCCATATGAACCATATCCTCAATTTCAACATAATGATACATTTCAACACGATCACGTATTTCAAAATTTAAACCATGTAAGAACCTGGCCATTGTAGCTTCTCGATCCTCCTCAATGTTGGCCCTAATCAAGATAACCTCCATCTCTTTAAAATAATCTTCCACACACTTGTTCCCTTGCTTGAGATTTTGGAGCTTGTTGTGAAGGTCACGAAAGTAGTGACTAGGCACAAAACGTCTCCTCATGACCAACTTCATTTCCTCCCAACTCTCGATAGGCCTTTCTCCATTTCTTCGCTTGCTAATCAAAAGTTGATCCCACCATGTTAGTGCATAATCAGAAAACTCAATGACAGCAAGTTTTACCTTCTTTCGGTTGGAGTATTCATGACAATCAAAAGATGAACTCCATTTTCTTCTCCCAATCGAGGTATGCTTCCGGATCTGACTTTCCTTGAAATGAAGGGACTTTCATCTTTATGGAACTCAAATTATTGTCTATACGCCGCCTTCTCCTAGCCGATCTCCTTTCAGATTCCCTATCCCATTCGTCGCTTCTTTCTTCCTCATTCACAACGGAACCTTCACGAGATGGTGGTCTTCGTGCGTTTGCCTCTATTCGATCCATTCTTTCATGAACTTGGTTGAATTCATTGGTCATCATCCACCGCATCTCATCCATTATGGCTTGAATTTGAAGATTCGGAAGGGGTTGATCATCCCCCATCTTAAAATTCTGCAAAAATAAAGGTTAGTTCCTCTCAACACTCCCTCACGTGTTTATCTCAAGAAATGATTCACTCAACCCTCGTGTATCTCACAAATGGCTTTTACCCTCGATTAATCTCACCACACAGCCTTTTACCACTCTTTTAAATCTCTTTAAGTTCTAAAAGAACAAAAGAAGCAATTATCAAGTTTGGCTTGTGGCCTTGAGGGATTCAAACTTACCAAACAACTTGACTATAATATTGTCAAATAATCACAATGTAAGAAGAAGATATGAAACTCGACTTTTTTTTCGTGCTCTTTTTCTTTCTATTGTTTCTTTTTTTATGCCTTTTTGTTTTGCCCAAATAGTTTTTTTTTTCCTCTTTTTTTTTTGTTCGGCCTCTTTTTTTTCTTTTTCTTTTTCTTTTTCTTTTTGCTAGAAGCTATATACCAACGAAATTGAAGAAACGAAAGATTGAAGTGGAGAATTCAATAGTCACTAGTAGGAACCGTGTCAACTTGTGACAAGACCCGCTACCAATACGTGATTATTGGATCTCAAGTAAAGGAAATTAACAAGAAGGAAAGATAGAAAAGAAATGATATGCAAACCAATAGTGCTAGCTCTGATACCAAATGATGTGTTTTTCCCGACCGTCTATTGGTTGCCCGAGATAGTATTGGTGAAACCGCGACCCGTTGTCTATAAAGAGACAAGAACCTTGGTATAAGATACGCCACAATCAACCCACCAAGTTGATTGATAAGTATTGAACGCCACAAGCAAGAAGACTTGATAAGTTCTAAAGTTCACAAAGAACAAAAAGAGTTTAAACTCACAATTATCATTCAAATCAAAGGTGATTTCAAAAGATTACAAAGACAACCTATTTATAGGATACACAAGACAAATCAAAGGACTCAAATAAATTCTAGACAATAATTGAGGCAACCTTCTAATATCTTCTAAGTAAATGACTTCATAATGATAGGACCCTTCAAAATGCCTTCTAATTCAATGTTATGAGTTACTTGAACTTGGATCTATTGTTGGGCAGATTCATGGACGAAATTCCACCTTTATTTTGGGCTTGGATCCTTATTAAAATGTAGGAAAAGGAGTACTCTTTAAGTGGGCTTTGATTTGAGTCCATTTGGACTTGAAATGAATGATTTATGACCAAAACATGGGCCATGTGTAGACTTGGCCGAATTTTCTTGGACTTGGGTGATATTTAGATGAAATAATCACAACTTGGGCTACCAAGCCTTGGGCTAATCTTGGCCTTCAATTCGGATCAAAATTCGAAGGTCTCCTTGGCTACTTGATAAATTGATGATTGATTCTTTCCGACAGGATTTTATCAAACCGTTAAGAGCATCACTGAACATCTTAGCTTTTGACCTTGTGATTGGTCCAATCTTCCATCTCAATGGATCTTCATCATCCGGGTCGTTGGATGGGTTCTCATCAAAGGTGGACCCGGCCAAGATCGAGGCAATGATGAATTGGGAACCACCGACGAGCCCAACGGAGATAAGGAGCTTCTTGGGTTTAGCCGGTTACTACCGACGGTTTATCCAAGACTTTTCGAAGATTGCGCCTCCACTCACGTCTCTGACAAGGAAGAATGTAAAGTTCTCATGGACCGAGGCGCAAGAGAAAGCCTTCCGAACCCTCCAAAGGAGATTATGCGAAGCACCAATCCTATCCTTGCCTGAAGGATCCGAAGATTTTGTGGTTTATAGTGACGCCTCCAAGCTTGGACTCGGGTGTGTTTTAATGCAAAGGGGGAAGGTGATCGCGTATGCATCGCGACAACTCAAGGATCACGAGAAGAATTACCCCACGCATGACTTAGAGCTAGCGGCGGTGGTTTTTGCCTTAAAGCTATGGCGGCATTACCTGTATGGGACGAAGTGTACGTTGTTCACCGATCATAAAAGTCTGAAATACATCTTCGACCAAAAGGAACTAAATATGCGACAAAGGAGATGGTTGGAGCTCTTGAAGGATTATGATTGTGAATTGCTTTACCACCCCGATAAAGCCAATATGGTAGCAGACGCCTTAAGCCGAAAGAGCTACGGAGGGGAAAGTAAAGAAACCTTTGCTAGAATCGAAGTGATGTCAAGTCTTGGAGGACATCAAGAGGAGCCAAGTCGAAGCACTTCGTGAAGAAAATCTCAAGGCCGAAGTCATGGTGAAGCAACGGGAGTTGTTATCGGAGGATAGTCACGACCTTAAGTTGTTCCAAGGAAGAATTTGGGTGCCAAAGATCGGGGGAAAACGCGAGTTGCTTTTAGCGGAAGCACACAAGTCCAAATACTCTATACATCCTGGTAGCACCAAAATGTATAGAGACTTAAAATTGCACTATTGGTGATCGGTGATGAAACTCAACGTGGCCAATTATGTGGAAAGGTGCGTCACTTGCCTTCAAGTCAAGGTGGAACATCAAAAGTCTTATGGGAGTTTGCAGCCGTTAACCATTCCGGAGTGGAAGTGGGAGCACATCACGACGGACTTCGTCACTAAACTACCGAGGACCTTGAAAGGCCATGATACTATTTGGGTAGTGGTGGACAGACTTACCAAGAGTGCACATTTCTGGGCAATGCGGGAGACGTTACCGATGGACAAATTAGTTAAGCTCTATATTGATGAAGTGGTGTCTCGTCACGGTGTTCCGTTATCCATAGTCTCGGACAGAGATAGTCGGTTTACTTCCAAGTTTTGGGATGGATTGCAAAGGGAGTTGGGCACGAAGGTCAAGTTAAGTACGGCATATCACCCTCAAACCGACGGACAGAGTGAGAGGACGATCCAAACTCTTGAGGACATGCTTCGATCGTGCGTCATAGACTTCGGAGGGACTTGGGATTCGCACTTGCCATTAGTAGAGTTCGCCTACAATAACAGTTACCATTCGAGTATCGGGATGGCTCCATTCAAGGCACTTTACGAGCGGAAATGTAGGACACCGGTGTGTTGGCTCGAGGCGGGAGAAAAGCAATTTGCGGGTCCGGAAATTGTGCAAGCAACGGCAGATAAAGTGAAGGATATTAGAGAGCGATTGAAGGCGGCCCAAGACCGACAAAAGAGCTACGCGGACAAGAAGCGAAGACCGGTTGACTTTCAAGTGGAAGATCGGGTTATGCTGAAGGTGTCGCCTTGGAAAGGAATCATCCGTTTCGGAAAGCGCGGGAAGCTTAGTCCCCGTTTCCTTGGGCCTTCACGATTTTAGAAAAGATCGGGCTTCAAGCTTATCGGTTGGACCTACCACCGGAGATGGATGGAATCCATCCTACTTTTCATGTCTGTTACCTCCGCAAGTGTTTGGACGAAGAGGAAAGTGTTATCCTTTTGACGGAAATTCGGGTGGACAATGGGAATCGATGTGTAGAAGAACCGGAAGCTATTCTAGAGTCAAAGACAAAACAGTTGCGGCATAAAGAAGTGACTATGTTGAAGGTTCAATGGAAGCACCATCGAGGTGCTAATGTGACGTGGGAATCGGAGGAGGACATGAGGAAGAGATATCCTCATTTATTCTAGCGTTTAAGATTTCGGGGACGAAATCCTCATTAGGTGGGGAGGATTGTAACACCCGGAAAATTAAGGTAAGTATTTATAATTTTCTTCGTGTTTGCATCAATCAAAATTGTTGGAATTCTTACTTGGGTTAAGATCTCATTATGTCATTTTACCTGTTAACTTTCCTTGGATTCCGTACATGTTGAACTTTATCGAAAACGACGAAAAATGGGATTTTAGGAGTGTTGGGCGACTATGACCTGCGAGAGTGACAAGGGCAATGTCGCCCTGTCACAATCGCAGAACATGTACCGCGGGCATCAAGACACGCGCGACCATGCTCTCGCGACTATGTCCATGGCACAATCGCCGGGCAATGTCGCCGTCGGGGTCTGAGAGTATAAAAACTCAGTTTTGACCATTTAGACTCCACTTCCTCATATCACACGTTTTGGTTCCGGTCAAGAGCACATTTAGGGCGATTTTCTTCATTCCAAAACCCTCCCACACTTACTAAAAACCTAGTGGTAGTTGGGAACATTTATTGGTGGATTAGGGAAGCTTCAATAGTCATCAAGTGAAGCATTTAAAGCACCTTCAAGTTCTCACCCTCTCATCTTCTCATCCAAGTTTTCTAGGGTTTTGTGTTAAACCCTAGATAGTGAGTTTCTTACATTATTTTCAAATGAGATACATATTTTATATGCTTTCATACTTAATGTATCATTTTTTTGAGAAGATCTGATCATCTGATAAGTTTGACCTAACTGCTAATTTTAGTATTGTTGGTATCTTAGCCTTGAATATGGTTGTGGACATGGATGAGGTTATTATTTCGATGTTTGAGCATGTTTACATATTTGTCTTGTGAGCCATGGATAACATTGAGCAATTGCATGTCTTAGAGTTTTGTACCTAAGTTATGCTTGGGATTGTTGGAGTCTTATACATGTATCTTATGGGTATGAAATTATGTATAGAGACGGATATTGTAAGTACACAGAACGAACCATGAGTAAGTGCTAGGAGGATGTAGTCTTAGGTGCCACTATAATGGTATGCGCCTAGACCTCCGCCATTTGGAGTAATGCCTGGGAGGTAGTCTTCAAGTGTGTCGGGCCTTCGGGATGTTGCTCAAGCGAGTGAACATCAAGGTACATTGACTCGAGGTAAAACTCATTGGTGTGATGGGTCTCCCCCATGATTGACCCCGTAAGGACTTTGGTGATTGAAGTGTCATAATTGTTCAATAATATGTTTTATGTGAATATGCCATGTTTTTATGTAACTCACTAGACCCGTTTGGTCTAACACTTGATTGTTGGTATGTATCTCAGGTTCTAGTGGCACGAGCGCTAAGGAAGCTTAATCGACTGTAGTGGTGAGCTTGGGAGCGTTTTTGGGATGCCAATATTGAAGACAATCTTTTGGACATAGTTTTTTTTTTGAAGGAAAACCCGGCAAATATATTAAAACAAAGAAACAAAAAAAGTTATATCAAGCATCCAACAAAAGACCCAAGCAAGGGACAAAAAGCACCAAGCCAGAAAAAAAGCCAAAATAAGCAACTACCAACTCTAAACAGAAGCCAAAAAAACACCACCACCCAACCAGAGGCGCAAAACAACCAATCCAAAGAAAGATCACGTCGGGCCATGAATCTGATTCCTAGTCCGCCGAGTATTCCTAGCAAGCCGCATAGTGACAATGTTCCTTATATCTTGAACAATTTGGTCCACTGAGATTGACACATTTCTGAAAATTCTATTGTTCCGCTCCCTCCAAATGTAGTACACACTAGCAGCAACAAAAAGTTTTGAGGCAAGCGGTTTCCTCGCGTACGAATCATCCGAGAGAATTTCCACTATACCGTCCCATCCATCCGGCCATTCCTCTAGATTGGCAAAAAAAAATTATGCGTTGCCATACATCATGCGCAAACACACATTCAAAGAAAAGATACCGGTGAGAGTCCTGCTCAACTTCGCACAACGGGCAAACTAAACCTTCATCTTTCGAAACCCAAATGCTCATACGATCTTGAGTAGGGAGTCTACGGTGACAAGCAACCCAAAGACAGAAGGCATGTCTCGCAATGTGACCGGGAAACCATACCCATTTGTGCCAAGAGCATACAGTATGTATGCCTCCAATAGAAGTGGATGCGACTTTAACCGAAAAGTCCACCAAGTTACCATTAACATCCGCCCAACAAATTTGGTCACGTCGGTCACTATCAATGATCGGCCACTCCATTAAACCAAGATGCGGGTACCTTTGAATCCAAGCATTCGGCCAAACACTCCCAAGCCGATCAACCAAATCTTTTAACGAAGTGCGCATAGAAAATCCCTCCCCATGTATGAACCGATACGTTGTGGACGTAGATAACGGGTTATTAGTCCCCCAACGATCTTCCCATGCATTAATCTCTTCGCCATTACCAACCCGGAAAATAAAGAATCTTCTAATGTGAGGCCGAAGGTCCAGAATTTTGCAAAGAACCGACGACCACCGGGTAGACTTCTAAACGATCCAAAATTGGGCGTCCCCGATGCAATAACGATACACCCAATTAACCCAGATTGTATTCTTCTGAGTCACAAGGTTCCACACATGTCTAGAGAAGAGGGCACGGTTCCATAAGGCTAGCCGCTTAAGACCGAGACCACCCCCTTCCAACGGTTTACAAACTTGATCCCAAGCCACTTTACATCTCCCTCTCGAATTCTCCCCTTGGGCCCATAAAAAATCCCGGAAAACCGATTCAATTTTATGGATCACCCTCGTGGGGATAGTGAAGATCGACATCCAATAAGTTTGTAGCGAACCCAACACGGATTTTATGAGTTGTAATCTTCCTCCAAAAGACAAGTGTTTTGTTTTCCAATTGTTCACCCGCGCCATCACTTTAGTCACGAGGGCATCATAATCCCTAACTTTAAGCTTGATTGGGGACAGCGGAACTCCAAGGTATCAGATTGGGAAGATACCATTCCGGAATGGTAAGCACTCTCGGATAGCATTTCTAATGGGATCTGAGACGTTTCCAAAGAAGACTTCGCTTTTTTCAAGACTAGGCGAAAGGCCAGATTTAGTTTGAAAAAATTGGAGAGCCTTCTTAAGCACCAACACCGAATCCACATCACCCTGTGTAAAAACAAATAAATCATCTGCAAAGCAAAGATGGGTGAGTTGAAACTCACTACAATCCTTATGATAACCAAAGGAAGCCGCCTCTTCAATGCAACGTTTAAAAATGAGAGAAAATCCTTCCATAATAATGGTAAAGAGATAAGGCGAAAGGGGATCTCCTTGGCGAAGGCCCCGACCACCTTTAAAAAATCCCTTTGTCTCTCCATTCACTGCTAGCGAGAAGGAAGCTGACGAGACCATCTCTTTGATCCATTTAACAATAGCCAAATGAAACCCCATACCCTCCAGCATACCAAACAAGTATTGCCAATCCACCGTGTCATACGCCTTCCGGATGTCAATCTTGAAGGCACACCGGGGCGGGCCCTCGCTACGTTGATATCCTCTAACCAGCTCGTGCGCCATGAGAATGTTGTCCGCAATATTACGGCCCGGAATAAAAGCCGACTGGAATGGGCTCACCAATCCATCCAACAACCCTTTCATCCTCTCCACAATAATCTTGCTAATAGCTTTGTACAAAACCGTGCAACAAGATATAGGTCGGAAGTCCGACACACGCGATGCATTAGGGACCTTAGGAATTAAACAGAGAAGAGTATGGTTCAATTCCTTTGCCAATTTTCCCGTGTAGAAAAAGTTGTGAATAGCACGCGTAACCTCTGGTCCAACAATATTCCACGCTCCTTTATAAAACCTCGTCGAGTACCCATCCAAGCCCGGGGCCTTATCATTTCCAATGCTAAAAATGGCCAACTTGATCTCCATATCCGTGATTGGGACCACCATTGAGAGCGATTCAGCAAGGGAAAGGGTCTTACGGAAAGCCAAGTCTTGCGTCAAAGGATTCACACTTCGATCCCGATTTCCAAAAAACGACTGAAAGTGGGATAGAAGAGTATCTACAGCATCATCAACGTAGTGATAAACACCATTCGAATCACATACTTCCTGAACCCGTTGCGAATGCCTTTTCTCTTTCATAACATTATGGAAGAATTTAGTATTAGCATCCCCCTCATTAAGCCACCTAATCTTTGCACGTTGGCGGGTCGAGCTTTCTTCATCATTACACGCCTGTTGGTAAGCTAATCTCCAAACCGACAAGTCCTCTTGCAACAACCTGTTGTGTGGATCCCCATCGCTCGCCAATTGGGCCTTTTGAAGTTCATCTTTACAAAGTCTAGACCGAGCCGAGAGACTACCATACGTAGCCCTCAACTTCCGCAAACACCCCTTCAAACCTTTAAGCTTAGTCAAAACTTGATACATGAAAGAGCCCTGGACCGACATCATCCATCCCTGTTGAACAATTTGCAAAAAAGAAGGGCGAACAACAAGAAAATTATCAAATTTGAACCCAGCGACCACCTTCCTCTTTCCGGCCGAAAAAGACAGAGCGGAGGGGGAATGATCAGAAATTCCCCTCGCCATGAACCGAACCGTAGAGTCCCCAAATCGATCAAGAAAGTGGACATTAGCCATTACACGATCCAGCTTTCGTCTAATACCGCTATCATCCACCGGTTTTTGAGACCACGTATACTGCATGCCTGAGTAATTAATATCAAGGACTTCAATATCTTCAACGCAAGCCATGAAATCATGCATGTCATTATTTCTCCTCGAGGATCCCCCCAACCCATCGTGAGGAAAAAGCATAGTATTAAAGTCCCCAAAAATAACCCAAGGTTGCCCATTGCCCAACACCTTGAACCTTCTCAATCCGGACCATAACTGACGCCGTTCCACTAACGTGTTCGCACCATTAAACAATAGTAACAAAAAACGGCAAAGGTTCCCCATGCATGCAGAGTTGGCAATGTATAAATTGAGATTGAGCTTCTAGAACCATAACGTCCATAGCTCTAGCGTCCCAAGCCACAATTATACACGTACCATTTGGCGAGGCCACAAGGTTAGACCTCCATTCCCATCGCCCAAACGTCTTCCTACACACTTCTTCCAACGCTTCCCCTTTAACATGAGACTCAATGATACTGCAAAAAGAGACATTATTTAAGTGAACAAAATCTTTTACCTCCCGCTGCTTTAACGGAGCATTAAGACCCCGTACATTCCAAGCTGCAAACTTAATCATGGAAAGGATGGCATCTGGGAAGCAGAACTCCCCACTACTTTATCCTGAACTCCCTTCTCCCCCAAAGCCTGGAACCGATTCGAAGACTCGACATTCGTTCGTGTTGAGGTCTTTAGAATTCCCTTTATCGGCTTGCTCACCACCCCAGAAGATGAACCACTTGGCTTAAAAGGGGTATTCGGTCACTGCGTCCCCTTACTCGCCTCACCCTCAACCACCTTAGCCGTAGGTGGGTGTTTTCCAACCTTCTCCGAAACCCCATCTAAAAACACTCCCAAGTCCGCCGGAATAGTATTCTTTTGATGCGTACTCTGACTATCGCTTTGAACAACACTATTGACCACACCTCCCGACCCTTGAGTCGCATTCTCCATCATATTACATGCACTTGTGCATGCAGTTGGCTCCTTACATGCACTTGTGCATGTAGTGGTATTGTCATCCATCTTCCCATCCACCTCCACGGTTTGAACCTCCACTACCTCCACATGGTCCTTAGGAACTTGATCTTCGGCCAAATCATCAGACTTAGTCGCAACCTTCGGTGGCTTTTGAACCCAATTCTTCTTTTTGTTCACCACTTTTGTAAATCCATCTTTATCCACGTTAGTCTGTTTTGACGTTACCGCGCGATGAATATTAGCTTTTGGGCACGAGCTAACTTTGTGACCAAAAACGCAACAGAAAGTACATTGGCTAGGCTCCCACATATACTCCACTTGAACTTTTACCTTATCAACCTTATCCCCAGAAAGGATTGGAATAACAACTTCAATTTCACGTTTAACCTCTCCAACAGCCCATACATCCACAAGGACCTTCGCGAACCGCGGTCTTCCCCACTTTTTATCACACATGGATGTCGTGCATGCATCCATTGATTTCGGAACTCCCAACGCGCTAGCAATCCTCCCAACACCCTCTTTATTGAAAGCAACTAGAGGAATGTTATGGAGCTTAACCCATAGAGGGCATTCCGTGTGGATCGGCTTGCTATATTCCCTTTAGTTGGGTCCCAATGAGACACAAATAAGGGAATGTCGCGGATCATCAACGGACCTTGGTCCACCACTTGAGAACATCTTCCTTCATCATTAAATCGAAAAAAAAAACACCATTCCCATTCACCATAGTATCTTTATACCCATACTTCCCCCAAGCCACTTTTACTCCCCGTTCGACAATGGGAAACAGTGGGCGAGGGCCTAAGAAATAACCAAACAAAGTGGTGTGATAGGTTTTACTTACCTCTTTTGCAAGCTCAATTGGAATTGAGACCACCGAAGCTTTCTTATCATCCAAAGGGAAAAAATCCAACATACTCGACTTTGCATCACCTACTATCCCCGCATAATCCATCGTTTTCTTTCGCAAAGCCTCCCCGAAATCCAGCCTTTGGAATACATAAATTCGGTCCACCGATGCCCCCTCTGCACCAGCTCCCATCCCATGCGGCTGCATGGGTTCGCTGACGTCATTGGCGACGTCAGCCCTAGAAGATGCATCCGACGAGAGGCTCGCGTTTGAGCTGCACTTCCTACAGCTACCGTCTCTTCGATTAGTATAGCATCCATAACATCCATGGAAACTCGACCACACAATCCACGCCTTCCAGCAACCTAGAGTTCGCACGAAGCCGAGGTGCTGCCTCTCGTAAAGAAACCCGCCCGGGATAACGAAGGTTCCAAGAAACTTGGAACGCTGAAACCCCAAGACAAGTCCCCCGAAAAGAGACGAAGACCTCAGAAACACGAGCTACCTCTAAGAAACGAAAGACCAGACTTGAAAGAGCCTTAAAAAATCGCCGAAAAATCGATCGAAAAACAGAAAACCAGTCGATGAACAGTACCCTCGTACGATGAACAGTACCTCGTACGATGAATAGTACCTTGTATGAACAGTACCTCGTATGAACAGTACCTCGTACGATGAATAGTAACCCTAGCCGCCGATGAACAGTAAACCCTAGCCGCCGATGAACAGTAAACCAGCCACCAAAAACGTCGAAAACTCGATCGAAAATCAGAAAACTAGTCGATGAACAGTACCTCGTACGATGAATAGTAACCTCGTATGAACAGTACCCTCGTACGATGAATAGTAACCCTAGTCGCCGACGAACAGTACCTCGTATGATGAATAGTACCTCGTATGAACAGTACCCTAGCCGCCGATGAACAGTATCCGCCGCCGATGAACAGTAAACCCTAATCGCCATTTTGCTCCATCTCCTCCTACTATCTTTTGGACATAGTTGACAACCTTTTTGTAATCTTGTGTCTAGCGAGACTTAGATTAGGGAGTTGTCATCTATTATTGTGTCTTATTGCAAACTTGTAATTAACAGGCAATTGTTGTTCCTTTTTGTATGAGCTCATGAATTAGCATTTTACGTATACCAATTTCCCCTTTCCGGAAATTTTGTTTGTCCCATTTTTGGGGTGTTACAAATACCCTTAACGGAAGTTCGAATAGATAATGGAAATCGTTGTGTGGATGAACCGGAAACGATTTTGGAAACGAAAGTAAAGAAGTTTCGGCATAAAGACGTAGTCATGGTCAAGGTCCAATGGAAGCACCATCGTGGTGCTAATGTCACTTGGGAGTCCGAAGAGGATTTGAAGAAGCGTTATCCTCATTTGTTCGTATAAATGTGATTTCGGGGACGAAATCCAAATTAGGTGGGGATGATTGAAACATCCAGAATTTCAGGTAAATATAAGGTTTGTTAATCTTAGGATTATGTATTTATCGAAGTAGAAATTATATGCTTAATTGCTATATTGTTTTAATTGGTTATTTGGTTTGGTTTGGAAGTGTTAGAACCATCCTTTGGAAACAGGGAGCTACGCGACTTACGTCGCGGGTGGAAGTCGCGGCACAAGCCGCGTAACCCACTGGAGTGTTTCTCCCTGGAGCAAGCGGGCGACTTATGCCGCGGGTGCAAGTCGCGGCACAAGTCGCGGGGCGACCTGCTGGTCTCCAAAACCCCCTTTTTGCCCGATTTTCCTCTAATAATTCTCACATCTCTCTCCCTTGGCGATTTTTAGAGCACCCAAATCAGTTTCCTTCCTCACCAAACCCTAACCCTCATAAATACAACATCCATTGGTGGTTGGATCTTGGATTCTTGCATTAACTCTTCTCAAGGGATCATCTTCTAGGGCTTCTCAAGTCTTCAAGCTTCATCTTCAAGTCTCAACCTTCTCACCTAGGGTTTCCTATTTTCTAGGTTTTGGTTCAAAAACCTAGATTGTGAGTTTACTAATCCTTTTGTTAAAACTAGATACACATCACAATCTACTACTTGTTATTATCTTGCTTCATAATTGAAGTGTTCATATTAAATGCAAGTATTTGGGGTTTTCCTTATGGATACATGTTTATATGTAACATGCTCCTATGTGTTGGGAAATATATATATATATATATATATATATATATATGTATCTTGTTATGGAGATGATATCTTGTTGGAACACCATTTGATGGGTTTAAAACTACATGATTAAATTTGTGGTTATATTGGTCTTGTTATGGATTTCATATTAAATGGCTTGTAATATTGTACCCATGGTTGGTATGGATAATATTCTTGGTCATAATGTGCCTTGAGGCTATTAATAACTTATGTTGGATGAACCAAGTCAGTAGACACTAGGAGGATGTAGTCTTGGGTGCCACCGTGTGGGTATGTACCTAGACCTCCGCCATTCGGGGTAATGCCATGGTTGTAGTCCTCGGATGTGCCGGGTCTTTCAGATGTCACTCGTAGTAGTTGGCTTGGTATATCGGTTCTTTGGGTGGAACTTGATTGGTGCTATGGGTATCCCCCGTTGACTCCACATTTAATGAAATTTGGTTAACTGCTGATAAGAATTGTAAATGATGTAACATGTTATTTCTTGTTCAACTCACTAGGCTTTTTGCCTTAACACTTGTTTGGTGTCGATGTGTATCTCAGGTTCTAGTGGCACCGCTTCTAAGCAGGCGTAGTTGCTTTGGGTGAGAGCTTGGGGAAAACTGCTTTTGGACTTATATGTTGGGAGAAGACATTGGGCTTATAGATGACACCCTTTTTGTAATCTCTTTTCTAGTTGTAGAAATTAGATTAGTTGGTTGTTATTTTATTGTCCGTTCAATTACAATTGTGATTAAACAGGTTTATTTATTTCCCCATTTTTGGGAGGCTCTTGCTAAGGCAATTTATATACCATTTCTCCTTTTTGGGAAAGTTTTTGTTATCCCTATTTTAGGGTGTTACAGTCATCATACAGGCATGCAATGCCCTGACTGTATCAAATCTCTCTGTCTTGCTTGTAACTGAAACATGGATTTTAGAGAGAATATCATATCCCAAGAATTCATGTCTTCATGTTCCCTTGGTAGCTCGGGAGTCATGGATGCTAGCATTAGACAACTAACATCTAGTGAGTCATTGAGATGCTTATCATAAGCAGCCCTGACCTCAGCTGAAGCATTTCTAGCAGGAGGGTTTGGAGGGGGGCTTTCAAGAACGTACAACTTCTTTTCGTGCTTAAGGACAACCCTCAAGAAACGAAACCAGTCGATGAAGTTCGTACCATTCAGTTTATCCTTGTCAAGGATTGATCGTAATGTAAATTGGGATAAGCCGTTTGTACATACAGTTTGGTTGGAGGCGTTAGCGGCCATCTACAAAATAAGTCCAATTTTAGTAATTCTTTTAAAATCTCAAATTAATTAATTTAACCTTTCAAAAAAAAAATTAATTTGAGTTAAGATCCATATATCACCTATTTTCGTAAATGGCCAAGCAATTGTTTACAAAACTAGGTTATTTAGGTAGGCATCATCCAGTTATGTTCAACATAACTCTTAGATATCGTGGGATTTCTATTAATATATCATATGTTAAAAATCATGTTTAATCACACTACAACGCCTTGAAAGTACTCATAGATGGCTAAGCACTGTCTATGATATTTTCAAGTAAACTAACCATACTAAAATATCATGATCCCACCTAAAGTTTTAAATTAGGGTTTATTAGGATCAGTCGTCCAAAATACGACTATTTAAGTGAATGGCTAAGCAACTGTCCACTTAAATCTCGTTATCCTGGCGCCTTGTTTTACGCTACAATCATCCGATATGATTGGCTAAACACTGACCATACCGAACTCTTGTAAGTTTAACAAGTATATTAAATGGATGGCGCATAGTTTACATTTGTGAAAGGTTTAAATTTTAGATAACTCTTTTCTTTTAAAACGTTTGAATTTATCTCTAAAATCTTGTTTTAAAAGTTTATTTTATTAAATCGGTTTGAGTTTGATAAACATATCAATTTAAAATATCATATTTTATTTACCGGTTTAAAATTGTTTTGCGTTTGATTTTTATTTTAAGCGTTTGCAATTATCATAACAATAATAAAACAATAAATAAAACCAAACACAAAATAAACAACCAATATAATATATGGATTTGCCCCTAATGTGGTGTTGTGAGCCAACACAACAACCACGATCAATACTAAGGACATCTTCAATCTCCCACTGGTCTCGCCATCTTTGTGAACTTCAGGGTCTCCGTCTTGATTTCTTGAAACTCCGTCTTCGTGTAAAATAGAAAAATACAACAAATTATATCTATTTACATTTGTCCCTATTTAGAAAATTAAATTAAAAATTACATCCCATGCAATTAATACATTTTAATTTTCCAAAATATAATAAAACAATCACGGGTCTTATCGGGGCAATCCATATATTACACAATATTTTAAACATAAAATAAAACAAAAACGGCCGAAGTTTAATTAACATAATTAAAAGGCCGATTGATGGAACAAGTTTTCATATGGCAAAATTTAAAAATATTGACCTAATTTAGTTGTAGGTTAATAAATCATGACCCGAAACTTTTGGATTTAAGCCGAATCAATTTAGCAACAATCAATGGCAGGAACAAAATTGAGGAAACACATTCGGTAACAACCGAGACTTTAGCAATTTCACCATTGATATCCATATAAATAAAAACACAGTCCACTTTAGCACAAAGCTACTGACGATTTAGAACCAATCGCTTAGCTTGGTGGCCAGTGGCGGCGACCAACAAATCCACCACCAAGCTGCTCGGTACCAGATGCACAAGGTACCGACATCACCGACATACCGACCAAAAACTTGTGACAACAGTCATCGGCTGCCGTCGGTGGCGGCAAGAGAAACGACAACAACCACAGCATGGCCGGCGACGATAAAAAAAACGATGAGGACAACAATCCTCTGTTGATTTGATTTGATTTTTTTATTTTTATCGACAATAGAAACCATACCTTCCAGAGAGACGAGATGAAAAAAAGAAAAGGAGAGCCGGCGGCAACAGCTGCAGGCACCGCCGGCGGCAATCAACCGCATATCATTTGGAAGAGAGAGAGCTTAGCGGCTTTATGTGGGAGATGAGAAAGTGAAAATAAGGTTTTACAACCCTTTTCAATGAAAGGTTGAAAAAACTCACGTGACTGTGACTGACCATTAAATCCCTTCCCCTTCCCTTTTATGTATTATTATTTTTTTTCTTTTAACTTTTCTTGGTTCAATAAAAAAAAGGTCCAATTAGATTTAGGCTCAATATTTTATTTTAATTTTGCCATTATAATAACATTGTTCCCCTTTTAATTAAATAACATCAAAGTGGCTCTGATACCACTGTAGGGTTTTAATTAAATTTGTAACTGATAAACGCAGTGGAAATTAAAATAAATTTGGTTACATTGAAAGAAAATTTTCTAAACAATTAAAACTCAATCGGATCCAATGATGTATTTAATCAAAAACTCAAATCCACACCATAGGGTGTTTAGAGATGTACCTTTCAGATTTGTTGTGGTTGAACTAACTGAGCACTTAAAAACCAATCGAGGTTTTCTCTAGCGGTATCCACACACGAATACGCGAAATTCCACCGGGTGCTAGCCCAATCACCCTAGATCTATATGTGTTTTATAGAAAAGAAAATGATTTATTTTCTGTATATTTTCTGAAAGGCTATTCTAATTCAATTGTCTATCAAATGGTTTAGCCTAACCCCCTTATTTATACCAGAAGAATTATAGTTAGACTATAATTCAATTAAGGATTAAATAAGGTTTAGTAATTATCTGTAATATTTAAATTCAAATTCAAATATATATCCTTTTAAACTTTAAAATATAATTATATAATTACAGATAATTCACCATAATTAACATAATTACGTTTTCACCCTGTAATTATCATAATTACAGTTTAACACATATTTTCATAATTATCCTTTAAGAATAACTAGAAGTGTACTCGCGCAATGCCGCTAGATACATCACGATTTTATGTTTCATTTTATTTTCTATTTTTTGTCGATTTACATTACGATTTTGGTTGGTTGTGAGAGAGCGATAATGATTTTTTTATATAAATTTGTTTAATTTAGACTTAATAATATAATGTAATTTATTTTGGTTTAATAATATATTTTTTTATAAAATATTCTGTTAGATTTTTTTAATTATATTTTATATTTTTATATTTAAAATTTGATTTTTATTCTATATTTAATTATGCTAAGAGTTATTTTAGGGGAGCTAAAGTGGGAAATGATTTTAAGAGAGTTAAAATGGTTAGAGATAATGATTGAAAATTAATAAATAGCATTAGATGTAGTACATACAACTTTAATGGTTGTTTTTTAAATAATTAGCATTAAATAGCGGTACATTAAGCTTTAAGACTTGTTTTTAAGAGTTTTTTATGTCATCTTTATAATATAGTATAGATTATTTTCTTAATCAACTTGATTTAATTTGGGTTTCTAAAAATGGAACCAAACACATTCTTTGTGTGCGACTCTATAGGTTTACATACTCCTTAGCAGTATCTCTGTGTGACACGTGTCGTGGGCATATAATAACTTACACTCCTTATTAGCGGTGCTAAGAAGCTATAAATAGTTTTTTTTATAATCCAAACACTAGAAATAGCTTATTAACGATGACAAAAATTTAAATAAGCAATCCCAAACATCCTCTTAAACCACCTACAGCTTAAAACGAATTCAAACATAATGCAGACCCATTTCATTAGGGGTGTGCAGAAAGTCAACCGATCCAATAGGAACCGACCGATCCAATTAGAACCGGACGACCATAATTGGATATCCAATTGTAATTGGATCGGATTGGATTAAAAATTTCAACATCCAATTTAGATTGGTCGGTTCTTGGATGGCAGTCTAGAACCACCAAAACCGACCGAACCGAACCGACCAACATCCAATTACTTATCCAATTAATCATCCAGTTATCTATCCAACTATCATCCAATTAATTTGTTTGCAATTTGCTTAAATCTAAATTTGTTTTGTATTGGTTTTTGAACCTTTAGTCTCACTTGTGTTGGTTTTAACACATATTAAATGTGATTAATCAATTTGTTTCATTGTTAGAAAATTAGATTAAATTAACACATTGAATGGATCTGATCTGATATGATCATCCATTGGATGTCGGATGGTAGGGGTGTACAAAAAATTGTCAGCCCGCGAAACCCGCCCAACCTAACCCGCTAACAACCCAATAAAACCCAACCCGCCAAACCACCAACCCGCTAATTAGAAGGGTTGAAATTGGGTTAGGATAACTCAACCCAACCCAAACTGCCAACCCGCTGCTAATTATATATATATGTATATATATATATATAATTTATACACCCATTACAATTTACAACCCAAAAAATATATACATATATTAGTCTAATTTACATCCCAAAAAAATATATATATATATATATATATATATATATATATATATATATATACTAGAAGCGTACTCGCGCAATGCAGCGAGATACATCACGATTTTAATGTTTTATTTTATTTTTTGTTTTTTTGTCGATTTACGGTACGATTTTGGATGATTTTGAGAAAATGATATTGTTTTTTTTTATATAAATTTGTTTAATTTAGGCTTAATAATATAATGTTGTTTATATAAAAAATTAAGTATTTTGTTAGAATTCAATGATTATCTTACATATTTTAATGACATCTAGAAAAAATAACCAATTGCATATTTAATAATATAATTAAAACAAATTTATAGTAATATAATATATTAATTAATAGTAATACATGGAAGGGTCTGCATAAAAGGAAGACATGTACATACCAAATTGGTGTGTGTTAGAAGTCTGCAATAGTAATATGTATCTTGTGCTTTGATACTTGTAAATTAAGAGATTTTTAAAATCTTGCATAAAATGATGGTACCTTGTACCTAATAATTTGTATTTAAGAGTTTTTTATTCGTGCTTTATAATATAGTATAGATAGATATATTAAAACTTACAGTCCAAAGCCCGAAATAAATCCAACTAGGTCAAGGTCCGAATTAATTCAAGTACGTCGATTGATACGTCTCAATAAGCATGACCGCATAAGTACACTGAAATTTGTTGTCCCTAGTAGAGTGTTTGTTGCTAGAGATATTTATTAATTGCTTTGCGATAAGAGTATTAAATTGAAAAAAGAGTTAACAAAGGTCAAATAAAGAATATATTTTGTAATAATAATAACTTTGTTGAGTATATTTTTAGTAGGCGAAGGATTGCGTGAGAAGTTGAGTTAACAGTGATAACCACTTCTCACCGTTATCTCAACTTCTCACCGGAACCCAACCCATTTTTAGTAATATTTATTGTATTTCATTAGTCAACTTTATGTATATTTAATAATTTATAACCCGCAAGGGTTGGGTTGGGTTATACTTTTGAATGAGTTGGGTTGAGTTGAGAATTTTCAAACCGCCGTAATTGGGTTGAGTTGTAAAAATGTCAAAAACCGCCCAACCCAACTCGCGTACGCCCCTATCGGATGGATCCAGTAGATATCCAATAAGAATATCCAATGGATATTCAATCCGATCCAATAGATATCCAATAAAAATATTCAATAGATGGAACCGAACTGATCCAATCATCCATTGGATTGGAAAAATCCAACATTCAATGGATGATTGGATCAATTCGGTTCCCCTCACATTTATTGGATGTCAACCGATGAACAACCTTACCTTTCATTTTATTTTACGATTGAATTGAAATTGGACCAGTCATGAATTTGTTAAAAACCCTTGATGCTACAAATTCAAAGTACATCTAAATACAAAGGGCCATTTTTGCTAATTTCTTTTTATGGAAGGGTATAAAGTTAAACCTTTTGCAGTTCCAAAACTTCTAATACCCCTATGAATGATTTATACGCGAAGCCGGCCAATTTCGCCGGAAACTCAAGAAGAAAAAGGGGGTGCAACGAATTGGATCCATGGGAGAAGCCAATACATCATCAGTCGATGACGATTTGCTCCTCAAGAACTTCTACGCTGAAGTGAGCGAGGTTGAGCGCGATAATGAAGTCGCTCGGTATCCTTTTTCACCGTTTCCTGTATTGTTTTATGTCCTATGTGTTTTTGATTGTTTTCTTTCTCTAAATTTATTGTGTTTACATTAAATTGTTTTTCTTTCATTTAATTTTCTAGGCATTTCCATGAAATTGTATTTAAAATTGAGGGTAAATGTTAAAAAAAATGTAATAGTTGTATAGTAGGTTTTATCGACTATCGCTTGAAACTGCATACGTACAAATTTTGGTTGGATAGGTGTCTATATATGCTTGCATAAAAACATGTAGGATAAGTGTAAGGTTTGTTGAATTTTGTAAAATATGCTATATTCAACACTGCAAAGTCATCTAGAACCCTAGGTTGAACACTATAAAAATTTTCTTAATTTCAACCCGGATTCGGCACATGGATAGGAAACTTTGTTTTTGCTTGAACTTAAGTGTACCCATTTGTTTTTAACTGATCTATGCCCTGGCGATCTTGATTATGTTGAAAGTGTCTATGGAGCTCCAATTTAACACTGTTCCATCTTAGATGGAGAGATCACATGTTAACAATTGAAACCTGTGTTAATATTTGTTGTTTGCTACCTCAGTTAAGATTAGAACTATAAGAATGATTGATTTTCTCAAGGGGAAGTAAGAAAACAATTAATGATGATGTTCACTGACTGCCAAGTCTCGCAACTGTAAAAGCAATGTTCTTTAAAGGATGTCTGGAACATTAATCTCAATCATCTTACTATGTCAATTTCTGTAACTTGTGGAGAGGAACCAGATAACCATCACATCAATGAATGGCGAAAAAGCTACCTATAGCTTTCAAGATCTCTCTAACAAAGTTTCCTGGACTTGAAATTTCAAAATTGGAACCCCAACCACTTATATTTCTTAAACCAAAATATACTTCCAAACAATTAGGAGATATGTTGTTTGCTTGATGTAAACGATGCTTATGTTCTTGAGCTAAAGGAGGAAAACCCACAAGGTATTTAGCAGTCTTCTGAAAAGCAATAAACGGAGCTAGATGGTTTTGTGACCTTCTAGTGCATGATTGCCCTAAGCAGGATTTAAGCGGTTGCATTAGCGGTTCATTTGGATATGTAAAATATAATTATTTCTTTATCGCGTAAACAAATGAGAATTAACTTATTGTTACTTTATTATATGTATACAATAATGGCTATTCTGGTTTAGATGGGAATATAAGAATTAACTTATTGTTACTTGTCTATTTTATTTATTTAATAGACAAGTATCATATTTGCCTTTAGGATACTTATTTGTGTTGTTTGTTGGACTAGGATAATTATGAGCTCTGTCAATTAGCCTTATTAGTTAGGATAGCTATGGCATTGCTGTTGTTGTTGTTGTTATCTAGTCCTATTAGGTTTCAAATTCTAGAATTTATTACAATATTATGTATCAATGTAATCGTTCATTATGACGATGACAAATACTTATGGTTTGATTATGTTTGTAAGTTTGGTTGTCATAGACGACTTACGAGGGTAGGCATCATTTCTGTTTTCTTTTCATGGATCTTTGCCCTATTGATTATCTTACATTTCTATCACATCCTACATCAATATTTGATTTGCAGAGGGAGACCGTGTCTTTTCAGGGGTAATTACTTTGTGTGCTGTGTGGTCTTAGACTTCTTATAATGATCTAATACATTGTTTCTGAAACAACAATATTCACAGGATACTTTCATGCTTTAAGCTAAACGCATTTGAGTATCTTAATCTGCCATTCGATTCATCCCCAGAAGATGTGAAAAAGCAATATCGTAAGGTGATATATTCGTCCTTATAGTGTATTTATATTAAGATTTTCGTTTTGGTATTTGATATTTGATAAACAGACCCTGTGTGACAACTATATATTTTGATATGCAGTTATCATTGCTGGTCCATCCTGACAAATGCAAGCATCCCCAGGCAAAGGAAGCATTTTCTGGTATGCATAAGTATTGTGTATCATGATGAAATAAATCTTTGGCCACAGTTTCTAACTAGATTCTTTTGCATGAGACATTGTTTGGGTTACTGACAGTACATATGTTTGACTGTCTCGTCTAAAGCGCAGTCAAGGGTGTCCAACGTCAATCAACCTTACTGAATTTTCATTTATTATCGTTATACAATGTGTGCAACCAATGCTTATTTTGCTTACTGGTTTGAGCCTTGTTTTTCAACTTAGAAGTCTTTGGATTGACCTCTCTTAGTGCGAATGTATATTTCAGACTTTTTAGTAAAAGTTTACTCAGTTAACTTAAATAATAAAATGATCATAATGAAGCACAAACTCCTGATCTATTGTATCAAGAATAGAGTAGATGCCCACTATAGTACTATATAACTTTATTTTTATTCTTTAGCATTAGGTTATTTATTATTAAGATGATAATGACACCACTCTCCATTAATCCTGAGTTTGGTCTCATCTATATTTGAAGAAAACTTTAAGCATTTAGAAACCATAAAAGGATGTGTATTATTTTTAGAGTTGAATAATACAAAAGGATTATTCAAGAGTGAGACCAAACCAAAAGCCGAAAACTCATTTAGGACAAAGGGTGTAAGATGTAAGCTATATCTACAAATACTTTTGTCACTATAGTATTATCCTAGTATATGTAACACAAAGCAGTTAATAGCGCGCTATAGCAGTGAAATAGTGTGCTATAGCGGTGAAATAGCGGATAGCGCTCCTGGCCAAAATAGCGGTACTGCAAGTTAGCGGCCGCTATTACCGCTATTGACCGCAATTCTAATACCAAATAGCGCTTGCTATTACCGAATTTTCTTTTGGGCTCTTTTGGACTCCTTTTTTTTAATTTAAATTCTATTTGGGCTTTTGTTGTCTCATTTATTGTGGGCTATTATTTTAGAGTCAAAACAAAAAGAAATTTATTAAATCAACAATAGAAACAATTAGGTCAAACTTTGGTATCGATTCCATGGTTCCATGGGTTTTCTGCAGGATTTCTGCTGGAGTTTTCTTGTCGAGTTTTCTTCTCTTCTCACAACACATCTCCTGCTCAATTTCACCGCTTGATTTCACAGCTTCTGCTCGATTCCATGATTCCTGCTGGATTCCACAGCTATTTGATTCTGCTCTACTGTTCATCTTTGATTCTCCTAAGTCCCAATTGTGGATTGCAGTTAGCTCATTTAGTTGTTTATGAGCTTTATAAACTCTATTACTATGTTGCTTGTGTTGACTTGAATTGTTTGACTTGAATTGTTCGACTTCATAAACTCTTACTATTTTAAGTTTTATATATATTCGTATTTATTTTATGAACTTAATTTTTTTACCGCTATAGCACCACGATAAGCGCTATTCCAATTCAAGGTCCTGACTGCTATTTCCGCAATCGACCGCGTTAACTGCTTAATGCTTACCTAAGAAAAGCTACATGGAGAGTTTTTAAATAGTTATCTTCCGTAAGATGCTTGACAATTTCAAGGTTTTCTAGTTGTAATGCCTAGAAACCCTAGTCGATTTTGGAAATTATCCCTGGGATGCCTTCATTCCAATTCTTTCAAGCATTTAATTAGTTGCTATTGGAGCTTCATGTCTATATCAATAAAAAGATATCTATAAAATAACCCAAAAGAGCTGCATGACAAGAACAATTGGAGACACAGAGGTTTAGTTATTGAAAGTGTAGATTGGTTAATTGGATCAGATCATCGTTTTCGTATGAGGGCTGAAATCAGGAATGTTATTGGCTTGAGTCCAAGAATCCCTCCGACCCTCTGAAGGAAAATTTAACTTGTCACGTGGAGTAGCTTAGTAATCTTTTATTCTTTTAAAATAGTCATTCTAAATGATTCTTCTTTGTGCTGTGAGTACCTTTATTATTGCTTGTTGGCACATCTTGTACTGCAATAACTAAACACGAGTCTTTTATGCAGCACTAGCAAAAGCCCAACAACTACTACTTGATCCTCAGGAAAGAGAGTATCTAGTAAACCAAATCAATGCAGCAAGAGGTTTGTGCAGAATCTTCATCCTGTTTCTACTGCAGTAGGTTACTTATTCTTTCTGATCATGTGTCTAAACTTAAATGTCTCCATGTTATGCATATATCTCATGACTTACTGTATTGATTGTGTATTAATGATTGTTCCATATCCATTCTAAATATATAACACTAATCAGCAACTAAAAGAAGCATTGAATTATCATGGAGAATCATTTTTTTTTGTCAACTAGGTCACTATTGTTGGACTCCATATTGACGTTTGCTGATGTTTCTTCCGGTCTATTGTTTGAATTATTCGTTTTTTCTTCTTATTTTATATATGTTCTAACTTGCTTTTCATAAACAAATTTTGAGGTCTGCTAAGGTTTCTTTGTGACAATTAGGACCAAAAAGCTTTATTCGATTCAGCGTTTGAATAAGAAATCAGGTATGTGGGCCGAAGAGTCTTGGAGTCGCTGTAAGTTTGACAATCGTCAGTTGAAGGACCAATGTGATAAAGATGGATCAACTGCAAAACTATCTAGAGGGATACTGCAGGCTAATATACAATATCAATGACATCATAAACAACATATAAATTGTTTGTGGGGGCATAGGTTAATGCATGACTTCAAAACAAATCTGAGGAGAGTCACAAGAAGAACATCCGTACACTGCAAAAGAAGAGATCTTGAGGGTGGTGTTGGATTTGCAAAACAACTATTTAACTTTTGCATATAGTGTCTAAAACCATTTTGATTAGTAAAAGCAGCCCATCTTTCAAGACATTGCGAACAATTGGTAAATTACAGAACAATGATCAGAACTTCGAAAGCTTTAAGAAAAATCTCAATTCTTATTGAAATTTTCACAAACCCTGGAAATTTCGTAATTTCAAACAAAGGCTACAACTCTTACAAATCAAAGATGTGATCGGAACAGGTCCGATCAGTTGGAGATTATCGACAAGGAGAGCCATGTGAGGCAGCAGAACTAGACGTTCCTTGATGGCCGTAAAAGAACATTACGAGACGGAAAATTGATGCTAGGGCTAAGCTGGACTTTGGTAGCCGATAGCTGGTGTCAGCAGAGGTGATAGTTGAGATCCATAAGCCTCATTGAGTTTAATATGAAACTAAATCTATGGAGGAAATTGAACTAATCAAAATAGGAAAGTAAGTCTTCAACTAATAACCAAGTGCTCCTAAGCCTAACATACTATTTCTGGATGTGGGTTTAAAGAAGACTAATCAACTTTAATTTGATAAGTCCTCTTAGGCTGCTTAGTGACTGATTAATTGCACAAGATGCAGGGGGGGAATCGAGTCTGTTCCCTAGGTGCCTATGCTAGGTGGCTGATTAAGCTGCTGCTTAGGCTGATCTTTGGAACACCGAGTCTGGATACTCCTAATTTATTTTCAGTCAGTCTCTCCTAAAAAGAAATGTCATGTGAAAAAATGCAGATTCTGAAAGACACTCAAATATCAAACTCTGTAATAATGACATTACGAAAAGGATTCTTTAAATTTGATCCGAGTGGCAATAAGACAGGGCCCCAACTTCATGGGAAGAGCTATAACAACTGTGGCTCATGACTCCATTTTTCTCTCTTGAACATGTATTTCATGTCCATGGTACACATTGTGGATAAAAATCACAAAGGAAGGGGATAACTCATGATGTTGACATTAACATAAAAAGATTGAGTAAAAATTCAGGTGAAGAGCAATTGAGTGAAACGAAGAACTTACCAAAATGGATGGCTGAACTCTGAACAAACTGGAGTGGATGCTATATCTTTTTTGGTTTTAGAAAATGGACCTTGCTCTTTGGAAATTGCAGAATAGTGCTTGGAGTTGTAGAAAATTTTGGTAGACTCTGGATTTTTATTCGAGCTCACAGAATGACCGTTTGGTTTTTAGACTTTTTAGAACTGTTCCTGTTCTTTAAATCGTTTTTGGTAGTGGAGCTCTTGACCTGCTGGAAACCGAAACCGATTGGACATTGTAAAGGTGAAAGGATGTTTGGAGGCTTTCTGTTGTAGGTCAACATAGGTTAAGGGGAGTGTGATGTGGCAGCGAGACTCTGAAAAGGCTATTACAGCCTGAAATCACGAGTCCATGATGAGGTGCAATGCTGGGAATTGCAAGGAGCCAAAGGAGCTCCTTTGCTCCACTGTGATAGAAGATCATTATTGGGCATGATAGGAACAAAACATAACAACTGTATGAAATATGTTTCTGGTGAAATTGTCACATCAAAAGCTTCCTTCTGTTGAACAAGAACTTGGATATATATGGATAGTTTTTGACTTCAATTGGGAAGTGATTATAGTCCTAATACAATTAGGACCCTTAAACCTAGTATATTCTATCTTCTTCTACATTTTAAGTTGGAACTTATACAGGGCCGAGTTACCCAAAATATAAATAGAGAGAATCTGCGTACCATGATAAATTTAGAACTGAAATATGAAATCACTTTCTGAATCTGTCTGGACCTTACGAGGAGACCTCTCTTTTAGTTGAAAAAATGGATTGGCAAGAGTCTGTCGAAAGGATATGTCTACATATGGTGCTATTGCCATTTCCATTTTTCTTTATTTGTTTTCACCTTTGTCATTGCCTTATGTTGAAAATCTCTCAGTTTTGTTTGTCAAGTTGGGAATGAATGGTATCAATTCTCCAACTCGAGATTAGTTAGGAGTTTGCCAGAGCATCTCCAATGTATTTTCCAATATGGAGAAAATGGAGTTTTTGGAATTTTTGTCTTAGTCTTTTGCTCCAACAAATCCCCCAAAAGTTTCTCTATTTTGGAGAAAGTAGGAGAGTGTAGAAATCTCCAAATGTGGAGAATCTCCAAAATTGGATGTTGGTAGAGAGAGAGATTATTTTAGTGTTTCCACCGGTTAAATGATAGAAGTTTGTTGGGATAGTAAATGTATATGTCAGTATGTGTATTCATGTACATATACATACATATACATGATTGCACGTATATGCATACAACATACCTATAAGGCGGTTTCCCTTGGTGAGGCGAGGCATAAGCCCCGAGGCGGAAAACAAATATAATTCATAAAATATATTATGTGTAAAAGATAATCTCTTAATAAACCATGAAAGTCATAAAAGTCATAGAATTCCTACTTATAAGTATCAAAAACATAAATTAAATGGTTCAATAAGACATAATTTCATGAAACATGATGCATTTTGAAAGCTCCACCATCATAGTCATCATCATTCATCACTGTCATCCTCCTCTTCCAAATCTACGTGAATACTCTTCCTCTTCAATGATGCCGAACTTTGACCTTCATCCTCAATTGCATCGTTTGCTTCAATCGATAGGCTATCATCGTCTTCTTCATTTTCTGGGTCTACTATCCACTTATCATCCGAAGGCACATCTTCAACAATAAAAGGACCATCTTCGTCTTTTAATGATAACTTCTTTCTAAAAATTATACTTCAACCTCCTATTGTACATAATGTACACCAAGCCATTCATCTTGCTTATGCCTAGACAGTTTCTTCTTTTCGTGTGTACTTGATTGAACGTACTCCAGTTACGTTCACAAGCTGACGCCGAACAAGTAAGACCAAAAACTGTTATTGCAAAAACTTGTAGCTCCGGTACCTCATCTCCATAGCTATCCTACCATTGAACTACATATATATATTAATGACAAGATAAATTAAGAACTATAATAAAAAAAGTCGAGTATTTACCGGGTGGACGTGTTTGGTAAGTGTTCAAAGAAGACGTGAATCTGAATAATCCTTGTTTGTACTTATACGCTTGAAGTTGATTAATCAACTTTCGTTATCGTTGTCGGGTCCTTTAACATTCTCGCCATGCAATTGTATAATCCACGTTTAATCTCTGGATGATTGGAGACATTGGTGCTCCATCTGAATGGAGGATTAAGGTAATATGTAGTTGCATGCAAGTCGCGATGCAATTGTTGCTCCCACTTTGCATCAATTATGTCCCAATTTTTTTTTGTACGAAGACACTTCTTCATTCAAGTTCTTGGCTATTTTCTTTTTCGCCTCATCCATAGCCCCATATATGAACCCCATTGCAGGAGTAGTGAGTAGTCTCACCATCAACTAACCTCAAAACTTGTAAGTGGCTTTGTGGTTTTAATGGGATAAACCATACTAGGCCAAAAAGTACGCTAATCCATTATAATTGTCTTCACGGCCTTCCCTTCGGGTCTTTTTGCTCATGCACAACTTGCCCATTCTTTTGAAACGAACATCATTTGTAACAGTTGCTTTAACTCATACACGCTTTCTAGAGTCAGAACAGCAGTGGCGAATCGGGTCGCAACGGGTCGGAGAAGGTCTTTGTTTGCAAATTTTCTGGCTAAACATAACACCCATTGATGATTGTGGATGAAATTGCTGTAACACCCTAAAAATTAGCGGAAAATAAAAATTCGAAAATTCGGCAATAGACTAAGCTTGCGGAATAAGGTGTAACAATCCCAATATACAAAAATCATCCCAAACGGGGTATAGAGTAGATACATGGTCAATAATGAAGCATAAGACGACAACCTACTAATCTACAATTGATTAACTAGATTAGGGTCGGGTGTCGCTATCCTTCCAAAATGTATCTTCAAAAATTCACTGGACGATGGTCACTAGATATCCTCAAAAAGACCACTCACGACCACAAGGTCGCTCCCTCAGTCCCGGCGTGCCCCACTGCTAAGAGAACCTGCCAACATGACAATCAAGAGCAAGTGTTAGGCTAAAGCCTAGTGAGAACAAGCCAATAAGAAAAGAGTACTAAACCCAATTCGATGTCACGCGGTGATTATAGCCATGAGCTAAGTCAAGAAATCAAATAAACCATTAGTGATTAAACATGGTACAAATAACACCAAATCACATAACGAGCTCAATCCCTCTAGATCTGTTGCTCAAAACACCAAGTCAACCCCTCTGGATCTATTCTTGAGAGTTCCCAAAACAGGGGGAACTCAAGCACCATATGGAATTACACCTTACTGCACCATGAGACGCTGCCCGACCGTATAGGCCCACACCTTACTTATCATGGCAACCCGATGCCTATTCCGTGCTAAAACGTGAACCAAATGCCCAAAACCGAGGACATAGGAACACAGTGCCTATGGATCCATTGCACAAGACTCAAAGCCGAAGCATGTCATTTCAGAGCATATTCATATTAAATCAAATATACAGGCAACTCATATGAACAATGGTTCAATTCAATAAATCTTGAGTCTTGAAATAATGGGATTTTTAGAAAGCATTTCCCAACAACAATAAGCCACTTTAAAACAAGGTTTTCCACATTTAAATAATACATTTATTACATAGCATTCGTAATACAGACTGATTTAGCTTAAAGGACTCACCTCATATTTCTTCCTGTTTATAGTCTGCTTCTTACGATTGTTACATACGACAATACCGATAAATCGGTAAGCCAAAAATATAGACAACTCACCTGACTTACAACTCTTGAATACAAAACACTATACACTGCCGAACACAGTACCGGTCGAGTACCACTATCGGTCGAAACAACAATACCGGTCGAATGCCAACACCGGTCGAACCGACATCCGGTCGAACCGACTTCCGGTCTCGAACCCATCTTTCGGTCCATCTTCCCGGTCTTATGTGATGGGACGTTTACAGAACCCAGATCCAACCCAAAATACGTAGATCTCGAAATTAAACGGTTAAAAACCTTAACAACGAGATTCTATACGGCAGATAACACTTAGATCGAAGTTTTAAGCTAGATTCGTACCTTGATTTGAAGAAAATGAACGACCTCTTTTCTCCTGCTTCCCTCTCTCTCTCTCTCTGATTTTCTTAAAGATCAGATTTTGTGATATTTAGAAAATATCTAAAACTTGATTTATATTTATATAACCCAAGTTACATTTTACCTCCTCGAACTTTGGGTAAAGGTCAACTTTTGACCCAACTCCAAAATTGCGGGTGTTACAATTGCCTATTTTTTTTCACTTTAAGCAATGCATTTTTTTGTTGTGGCAATTCTCCAAATTTTTTGAGCATCAAATCTATATAGTGAGCCGTACAAGGAGTCCAATACAACCTCTTCCTTTTTTCCATCAACAAATTTCCAGCCGCTTTATACGCACTTGCATTATCAGTAACCACACTTGGATCACAATATCTTCTCCTATCTCTTCTATAACAACATCTAACAATTCAAATAACTTGTTTGCATCTTTAACCAAGGTTTTAAAAAACGGAAACGAGCCTTGAGGCGTTTCCCTCTTAGGTACATGAGGCGTTAGCCTCGAGGCGGTGAAGGTGTAAGCCCCAAAAAATAAGACAACAATATTCATAAATCCATAACACTTAACGAAGAATACATAATTTCATATTTCCATCAAGGTTCTAAATGGCGTGAGGCGTGGTGTGGTGGCGAGGCCAAGCCTCAAGCCTTAGGAGCCACGGCGAAGCCATGTCGTTTTCAAGGCGTGACTTTTGGCGTCAAAAATTTCTAATTCGTATATAATATTATATATAAAAACGTAGGTTTTGTAGTGTTACTCAATGAGTTAATAGTAATAAGCAAGTTAAATTAGGTTATATATTAAAAACTTGCAAACAAGACATTAAAAACGTAAGGAAAAATCAAATATCTCATTACGATAACTGCGCATTAGGCCATGACGTACCATGGGCTTAATGTGGCGTGACACACAAGCCTTGGTGCCATGGCGCGCCATGGCGACTGTGCGGCGAGTTTTTTAGAACAATGATTTCCATACAAATAAGCATTTATAAAGCCCACAATTCAATAAACCTACTTATTATTAGTCTAGAGACGGGAAATATAGTTTGCAAAGCTACACCATTATTTTCATAATCATTATTAGCTATTTTCTCAAATTAAGCAACTAAAAACATATAGAAAATTAATTAAGTTAGAAAAAGAAAATAAATGAGATATAAAAGTCATTAAATATAATATTATATATATATATATAACATATAAAATTACTAAAAACACAAAATATAAAACTTATTAAATATAAAAAAAAATATATATATTATCTATAATAAAAGCACATAAAAGATTAATTAAAAAAAGTAAAAAAACACAATAATACGAATACAAAAGTTATTAATTATATATAATAATATAGTTTATAGTAAAAAATATATAAAAGATATCAGAAAATAAAAATTAAGAAACATTTATTGACTAGATATAATAATATATCATATGTCTGATAGATAAACACATACAAAAATAATTAAAAAGTAAACATCACATTGAAAAAGAGGGATATGGAGTAATTGAAAAAAGCGCCGTCCTTTGTTTACCCACTTTTAGGGTTTTATTCTTTTATTATTGAAAAAAAATCAATTCACCACTCGGACGCTTTTCCAACATCCACCGGCTTTGCCCATGTCTCAATAAACCGACACGTAAGATTCAACCAACTCTTAAGAGGCGCCGCCTCATATTCGTTTTTTGGACGCCTTGCCCGTGCCTCAGGGCGCACGTCTCTTACGTTTTTTAAAACCATGTCTTTAACTCGGATGCATCCACGGTTTTCAAAAGAACGGTGCTATGTGGATTGTTGACCAAAAAGTTGATGAGACTCTTATTTCTTATATCCGATCAACCGTCTGATAACAAAGAAACCCCCGTCGTTTTCCATGTCGCTTTTATTTCGTCATCGATCTTGGTTGTTGTATTCACTTCTTTTTTAACCCAATTGCTCATCTCATGCATGGATGGAGGTTTCAATCCTTGACCATAATTTCCAAAAGAACGTACCATGCTATAGTAAGACGGGCTTCACGCACAATTGAATGGTATTCCATTCTCAAAGAAGAATCGCCCAATATCCGTATAAACTTGATTAAAATGCTCTTTTGCACTTGTTGGCGTTTGTTTGGCATTCACGTCGACATCGTCTCTCTTATTCTCCACAAACCAATCCATCCACCCTCTCATTCCTCTATCACTAGCACCTGGACAAGAAGTCATGCCCTTTGATGATGGGATGCCACTTCCACTACCAAAGTATGCTCCTTTATTTACCGTGTCCTCAAAATTGCGTTGATAAGCAATTAAGCATGCTTGTTATTTTAGAAGTTTTTCAAGAATTGATTGATCTCATTCTTTACTTTCGAGGGCACATTCGGACAAGGAGCAACGTCCACGCATGATGCTCTTTCATCCTCTTCACCCTTTAATGACTTTGCTACAAAAATTACATTTGATATACTTGTAGCCTTTTTTTCCTGCCTTCTCTCTCGGTACCTCTATTTCATCACCGTACTTCCACGGTGCCCCTATTTTTGGTCATCGTTCCAGACTTCTAGCTTAAAAACGTAAATACAAGTACACAACAATAAGTAACCTAACTTAGATAGTTAAATATATAAACGGCTAAATCAACAAAAAAATAGGAAACAATAGCATATCACTACTGCTGCCACAGAACCAACAAAAAACAGTGGCATATTAAAATGTAGCATTTAGTGGTCCGGATAATATTCACCATTTGATATGCATTATCAAAGCAAATAACAGAAGTTACATGATCAATTGAGGCAAGGAGTTCCTAGTATGGAATACTCAATGATCATGATAAACTAATTTGGTGTCAAAAATTGCCAAGGATATTACTAGTTACTATTGTTGGTCTGCTGCCAATTTCATTACAATCAAACTACTGCCACAAAAACCAACAGAAAATAGTAGCTGCCAATTTCATTACAATCAAACAGGAGCATATTACTACTACTACTGCTGCCACAAAAACCAACAGAACACAGTAGCAATAACATATTAAACCAACAAAAAAAACTCAAATAGTATATAATAATTATATTAAACAGTAACATATTAAACCACTTGCAATCAATAATATATATAAGAGTAAATTACAAATTTGTCCCTGTGGTTTCTTGTTTATAACACTTTTGGTCCCTACAGTTTAAAAATTACAGATTCGCCATTGGAATATGTAAAAACGATCGGATTTGGTCCCTAACTCTAACGGCCGTTAGAAGAACCCGTTAAATGAGGGGTATTTTAGTCTTTTTTACTTTTATCATATTTAAATTACATTACTGCAGGGACTAAAGATGTAATTTTCTATAACATATTTACCAAAGGTACGATTTTGGTCGGTCACCACGTTTGACACCCCTTCCGCCTTGGCGGTCACCATCTCCCGCACCGATGACCCTATCGCTGATCACCATCTACGGCTCCCTACAGGCGGTCAACATCTCCGCCTCCTCCACCTGTCTTCCATCTGTCTCCCTCCCGTGCAAACTCTAACACAGTCGATGAACCCTCCTATACTGTAGATCTTCATCAACGAAACACACAAACCAGCCTCGATCTCCATCACCGAAACATTATCTCACCACCTACAACTACATTAAATCGATTTTGGGCTTTTCGATTTTTTTGGGTTTTCTCTTATACTCTGTGTGGATGGTGTTTATATGTTGTAGATGCAGAAACAAAGTGGTTTGCATCACTTGTTGGTTCTGTTTGCAGAATGAAGAAAGAGGGTTAGGGAGATTGAACCAAACAGAGGAAGAAGATGAGATGAGGGTTTCTTCTACCCGGAGGTGGTCACGAACGGAGAGGGGTGGGTGTGGGTTTTCCGATTTTGGCACGGTGGTTTTCCGATTTTGGGGTGATGATTTTCAGATTTTAGGGCGGTGGTTTTTCTCATCTAGGGCGATGAACTCGTGGAAAATTGGGTTTATGAAATCACCTGCAAAAATTAGGTTTATGAAATTCTTGGAAATGCCAAAATGGAGATATAAATTTTCGTAGATGCCAAAATTGAAACTCCGCTCGATTGAAATTTTTGGAGATACCAAACTTTTTGAGTTCTCGACGACCTTATATGTTCTAAAACCAAAAGATACAAAAAGAAGAGATAAAAGAAAAGGTTTTAGTTTGTAAATTGAATTGTGAAGAAAAAGGTTTTAGTGAATTCATGGTTTTGCATGTGTGTCGATTTATAGTTTAAAATCTATCTAAATTTTGGAGAGGGAGAGTTGTCGGAGAAAGGATTCATCGGCGGGAGAGGGTTTCATCATGGAGGGGAAGTACTTGGGGAATTATTAGGAGGGACACGTGTCATACTTTAAGTGGATGCATATATTAGAGTAAACTGCAATTTCAGTCCTTGTGGTTTGTATAATAATAACTAAAGTTTATTATTTAAAGAAAAATAAATTAGAAGAAAATACAAAAAGTCTACAATGGCCCTCACTTAACAGATTCATTTAACGATCGTTAGAGGCAGGTACCAAATTCGGTCATTTTTGCTTACTCCAATGGCGAAACTGTAGGGACCAAAAGTGTTATAAACAAGAAACCATAGGGACCAAATTTGTAATTTACTCTATATATAATCTATACATATAATAAATAAGTAACTGGAGTGCCACGTGTCGTCTTCTGGTGAGCCGACTTCAGTATTTTCCCGCCTAAACATGTATCTGGACGCATAGCACACCCACATTCATTCCTCCTTAAATCTTTCCTTAATTCAATTTAACATGTATCTGGACGCATAGCACACCCACATTCACTCCTCCTTAAATCTTTCCTTAATTCAATTTTTTTAATTATACGTTACATTTACTACCCTTATAATTAGGTATGTATACTTTTAATCCCTTACTTTTTTATTTTTCATTTTAGACTCTTATCATATAAACATAAATAATGTATATGAACTAAAATGCATTAAAAAACATTTCTATTTTTTACAAATTATACCATTGTAATTGTTTCATCAATACCTTCGAAAATAGCTCAATATTGAATATTTTTAGATTTAATTATATTATTAAATATCATACATATATACGAATTAATGTGTCGTGGTTAGTATGAGATTTGTTGAAATTAGTATGAGATTTGATACCAAAAAAACAACCCTGAAGGGAAAAAAGCTTGGAAAAGTAGCATCGTACTTTCGATGATCATTCATATCTGTAAGATAAGTTTTCTGGCATGATTTAATTTTTAAATTACCCCGTGTAATACACGGGTTCGAAGCTAGTATTTAATAAACAAGTAAAAAACTAATTAATAACAAGTAAAAAACTAAGTTCCGGTAAAAAAAAATATACCACTTGCAATCAAGAATATATATTATACACAAGTAAACAACTTTCAAATAAAAATTATTCCACTAGCACTAACTTCGAAGACATAAACAAAGAAGAAAGTCTAAAGCACAAAAACGTAAAAAGATAAAATATGTATACTTGTTAAAGCTGAATGCAACAGATGCAAGTCTCAACTCTCAACTAGAACTTCAAATGCAAACAGAAGAGGAGATTCGGAGAATACCGATTCTTATTTCTGACGTGATCACGTGAAAGAGACAAAACAAGAAGAGCCGTATTTTTTTTCTTATTAGTTACTCTAGGGGTTTGACTCTTGGTATTATTATATACCGTATATATTAAATAAAGTAGGAAAGTTTGAAAAAAATATAATATAAACTTAAATAGATATTAGATACGGTAATACAACTTGGCAAAATTCTTAACAAAAACTCCTCAGTTCCTGAGGCGCACACCTCTATAACGCCTCACCGCCCCACAGTCTCTCCACCACAAGGCGTACGATTCGACTCTAGAGGGAAAAACGGCGCCTCATAAGCGCTTTTCCACCGCCTCCCCTCGAGACGTATGCCTCGACCGCTTTTGAAAACAATGCCTATGTGCATGTAGATTTGTTTGCATACATATACATACGTATACATACATACCATATATATACACATACATACATACATACATACATTTAGAGGGGGGCCTGTTCATGTGAGAACCACAAATTTTTAGAACCATGAGAACCTGTATATACATTAATGCATTGCAGTGTGTATATCAATGATATGTACTAATGCATTTCCAGTGAGGTATTGATGAATATACTTATTCACGGAACATATATTTTGATAGTATATATACATGAATGCATCAATGAATATGCAGGATCTCACGGTTCTCAAAATTTTTGTGGCTCTCAACCTGAGCCGACATACGTATATATATATATATACGTATATGTGTATGTGTGTGTATTTATGATTGTGTGCATGTGTGGATAACTAAAGTTCAGTCATTAAACCATGTCTATATCAAGCCGTCTGTTTGGTAAAAGTCGTATGTCTGGTAAAAGATTAATTGTTGTTTGTGTTGTCTGCTAAATAATCAGCCGAATTACAAAAATGACCATTATACTCTTATTAAAAAGACTGCCAAAATTATTAGAATACGTCCAACACTTCACATTTTTAAACATATCATCAGAATTTCTAAACTTAGCAATGAAATTGCTAGAATGTCTGCAAGACAACAAAATTATTATAATACGTCCAATACTTCCCAGTTTTAAGCGTAGCATCACAATTTCTAAACTTAACACTGAAACTACTAGAATGTGTGCAAGACAAACTCATTTTTTTTTATCGAACATCAATGTACTTTACACACAACAAAAAAGGGTTTGAAGTCCGAGAACATAAGATCTAACCCCAATTTCCAACATAAAGGGCTTGAATGCAAGTATGTAACTAACCTATAAACTCAAAAAAAGAACAAGGTTCTATCTGGGTTGTGTCAAATAGCATAAAGTAATTGGGGCATTCGTGGTACGTGTAACGATGTTGAACAAAGATTATAAATCAAAGTTGAACAAAGACAATCAAGAACATCAAGATGTGCAACAGGGGTAGTGGAGCAGGTCATTGGTAGTGATGGAGGGTGTCTAGTAAGTAGCAGATACAGCAGCTGCGAGGAGGAAGAGAGAGTAGTGAGGTCGAGCAGCAAAGAGAAGGAAGAGAGAGCAGCAAGGTCAAGCAGCAACAAGGAGGAACAACGAGGGGACCATGTTGAAAAGGGGAGCAGCGTCGGCGAGGGAAGTTAGCAGAGAGAGGGGGTTGATATGTTGCTAAAAGAGGCTTTGAATCTTTTTCTCAGGGGTAGGGTTTTAAAACGTTCACGGCTGAATGCATTAAGGCAGACCTAGAAGCATGAAAACACGAGGCACTGGCTTAATTTTTAAGCCGTTAACAAAAAAAGAGGTCTGGCTGAACAAATAAGCTCTCAATATCGTTCAGCCAATTAAGCCAAAAACAATCAGCCCCTTCGTTTAATGTAGTAGAATTATGTAAGCTAACGTGTGAAACATCGAGATCTGTTGGACTCCAAAACTTGGACCTATATGTATTCTTTTGTGTGTGAATGTGTATGTGTTTCTATATTTACTATTCAACAACATTATGCTTTTGTATCCTAATCATCAGATTTTCGTGTTAGGAACTTGGGATAACTACTGTTTGCAGGTAATGTGACTTACTTGAATGTAGCTAGTGTTGACTATCTAAGTGATGACTTGCATGGTTGGATTTGAACATGTTAGAATGAAATGATAAACTTTCCTTGTGTTATGCTTATATTCATACTTGGTGATTTTTCAGTTTGTCATGTATAATTTATTTGGTATGGTTATAACAAATTTACTTCGACTCATTTGCAGAAGAACTTCGAGCAAAGAGGAAAAAGCAACTGAAGAAAGACACTGCATCTAAGCTGAAGTCACTAGTTGACGAGGTAATCAAAGCATAATTCAGTTTGTCATGTCAGTAAAATTAACGTTAATCTGAGAAAGAAGCAGCATTTAGCCAATTTGATGCATGAAGGTGCTTCATATTAGATTTCCAATCTTTTTGACTTGCAGGAAATCAATTTTCTGATGTTCTTTTTTCTTTTTTTCTTCTGTTGATAGATCTGTGGTTAAACTCCTTGTGTTTTTTTAGAAATTTTTATTAAGTTTGATGTTAGGCAGAAACATGCACTCCTATGTCTAGGCATCTAAAGAGTGACATTAGCAAGTTAATAGTTGATGCTAATATTCACCACAATTTGTGGGCAGGGTTAAGAAACACAAATATTTGCAGGTATGTATCATGATATTCTCTTTGAGAAAACAACAATACAAAAAAAGGTCGTGAGTCCATGCTTTAGTGGCTAGTTCTATCTCATAAATGAAGTCAAGCTCATTACATTGAAAAAATACAACAAACAAATGTAGTAATCCCAAAAGCCAATGCTCAGAGTCTTCACGTTTAGATAACAAAAAGTGTCTGCCCCTTAGGTCGCCGAACTACGACGAGAGTTTTTTAGGTGCTGTTTGGTTCATGGAATTTATGGGATTTCAAGTGAATTGGAATGGTCAATTCCTTTGACCAAATTCCAATTCCTTTGTTTGGTTCACTTCTTGAAATGGATGGAATCCTTTAAATTCCTTTGAATTCCACCTATTATTGATTTCATCATTCCTTGGCGAAAGTAAATGAATTGAATTCCATCCCTCAACAATTTGTAACAGATTTTATAATTTGGTTTTAGAAAGACAAATATAATCTTAGCATCCAATTCAACCAACGCCACCCCTCTCTTCGTCACCCTACCCCCACCGCTACCATGCCACTACTCTTCGCCGTCATAGCCGCCACCCACCCACCTTACCCCCACCACACCATTTTACTACTATCACTGTCACGCCCACCCCACCCCCACCCTCAACCCCCATCCCCACCACCATGCGACACAACCGCCATCCGCCCCCAAACTCACCACCCATGGACCGTTCCTAGGGGTGTTCAAGTTGATGCCGCCGAACGGGCCTCTGTTCGTCGGGGGGCCTCCAAATTTATTTTATTTTTTATATATGATATAATTATGAAGTCATTTCTATACACAAGTTGACTCACAGTGGAGTTGGTAAACACGTGTGATTGTTATTGAATACTTCAGGGTTCAAATCTCTTTTGACTGGTTTTTTACTTTTTTAAAGATAATACATTATTTCCTTGATTTATCTCCCAAAATGGCGTCGTTATAAGCTTAAGTTTGTAGTGCATTCTTTATGTTCTTTCACAATTTCATCTTACAAATAAATATTTACTTTTTGTTTTTGTTTTTTATCTTTAAATAATTAGTTTCTATCTGTTTTTGATTGTTTAGTGAAATTTATAATCTTTTAATCTTTATTGATTATATTTAGAGTAAATTACATTTTTCGCCCCTGTGGTTTGTTAAAACTTGCAATTTTCATCTGTGGTTTAGAAATTACAGTTTTCATTCCTATGGTTTGTAATTCGTTGTTATTTTTGTTCTTATGATTACAATTTATTGTTGTTTCGTCCCTGTGATTTACAATTTTTTACTATTTTTGCCCCTTATACTTAAGGGAAGGACGAAAATAGCAATAAATTGCAAAACATAGGACGAGAATTGCAATTTTTAAACCACAGGGACGGAAATCGAAATTTTTAACAAATCACAGGGAAGAAAATTGTAATTTACTCTTATTTTTATATGTTCTTTGGATTCTTATAGTTTTTAATATTAGTATTTTCTTAATAACAATAAATCAATAATAATCTTCTTTGCTTATATGTGTTTTTGTAATTATCGATAATGATTGACTCTTTCTATATAAAATAGGATGCTTCAAACTAGAATATTTGAATGGGGTTTATTCTAATGTCAAAAGAAGAAAGGATAACAATTTGTTCAAAGTCAAAGAGGAGCCACATCAAACAGCTGTAGGAATGTCCTGCTAATGGCGAATTAGTTCAAGTAGAGCAAAATGAGCAAATCGTGATTATGAAAGTATAATAGATTATTTGCTTCTAAAAAAGTTAAAAGATCTAAATTCAGAAAATAGTAATGTCTAGTTGTTTGTCTTCTTTTAGAAAAATGTACATAGCAGTGCCAATTGCTTACTAAAGATGAAAAATCACTTATGTTCACTACTAAGGTATTAAACTATCTAGGTTATATATTGTACGTTGTATCTATGTGATTATTTTTACTTTTGTTATTGATTAACTTTTATTCTTTATCAACAGACTAATCATGTAGATTTTATGAGCATTTATTAAACGAGTGAAGGTCATGTTTATTTTTGTTTGAATTGTGTTTATAACTATTTTATACTTCCATACTTTAAGGATTTATTTTTGAATTTAATCATAAATTTTTTTAACAAATGACATAACTGAAAAAAAATTATTGAGCCGCTTTTAATCATTTGCACAAGACCTCCAAAATGTCAGCACCAGCCCTGTCAATCACCCCCACCCCAATATCGATACCACCATGCCACAACTGTGTCATCACAACTGCCACCCCACCCCTACCCCCACCCCCACCCACCCCAACCACCTCACCCCACCCTCACCGCCCACACCACCATGCTAGTACTGTCATCATCACGGCTGTCACCACCACCCACCTTACACCACCCATCCACCTCACCCCACCGCCTACACCACCATGCCACTACCATCATCGTCACGGCCGCTGCCCCCTCATCAAGACACTACCATCTTCGTCACAGTCACCATCCCACCCCCATCAATTAATATTATCATTATATTTTATTTATAATTTAAGCAAAAAAGTATGAAATTGTAGTAAAGGGGTATTTTGGTCACTTATTGTAGTTTCATTTCGATTTCGAAGCTACATTTTGTCAACGAACATGGAGATTCCAATTCCTTTGAGAGATTCCATTCCAATTCCAATTCCGACCAACCAAACGCATGGTCAAATTCCATTTCAATTCCTTAAAAGTCAAATTCTTTTGATAGGTTTTTATTCCACTAAATGCGAACCAAACGCGAACCCAACGCCCCCTTAGTCTTTGATATATAAGCATTTATGACTACCACGAAACACTTTATTGCAAAAAGGAAAACCTTAGGCCCGTTTGGTAACACTTACGATTATTGTTTTCTGTTTACATTTTTTATAATGCAAAAGATGTGAATTCTGATTAAAAACAGCATCAAAATGTGTTTTGCAATTTAAAATGAAAAATAGAAATTGTGTTTTATTGGACTGAAGCGCTTAACATCATTAAAGTTTAAGAGCATATGCATCATGCATGTTCTTTTGTAATCCATTAAAACATGAAAAAACATGTTTACAAAATTACCGTTAAATGGTTTACTAGTCATGGGAAGGCTGCTAATCCTGATGATTCTATGCTCTTTTGCCTTGGTCATCTTGTGTCTATGTCCAACAAAATTTCAGCTTTCCCAGAACGGGGCACCATGAGATAGGTGATGTAACAAAATTCTCCTCATTCTTCAAAACGAGTGTGTTGCACCAAGTATTTTCTTTGTTCACATTGTCAAAATATTTTCATCCTTGAAGCCAACTTAGTAATTTTTTAATATTTTGGCAACTCAAGATAATGCAATCAACCTCCTCCAAAATTGAGTGACATGGGATAAAAGAGATCATCAATCAGTTTTGGGGCTTCAAACCTAGCTGCTAAGTACCTTTATTTTGTTGCAAGTGGTTGGTCAGATATGCATGGGTTGATTGTTACGTAAGAGTTAGGTTACTGGAGAAAATTGTATCCAGTTATCTCGTTTATAGTAATTGAGGGTCTACTAGTTTAGTTAATATTTTACTATTACTAAATATTCTATCTATGCACTAATCATTTATAGCTTCTCTTTGGTCACTTTTTTTGGAATCTTATTTTTTATTCTTGGATTAGCAAAGATAGGTTTACTAGTTCAGAATATCATAGTTTTAAAAATCCCAATCGGGACTGAGGCGTTTTCCCTCCACGTTACGCCTCGCGGCGTGTATATGTATATAATATATATATATATATGTATGTATGTATGTGTATAATACAAAGTGGAAAACATAATTCCATACCAAATAAAATTCATAAATACTAATAATAAGCAAAACATAATTCCATACCAAATTTTAAACGTCATAAGGTCATAAAATTACTAGTTATAAGGCTAAAAACATAATAATCTATTATAAGGCTAAAAACATAACATGAGTAAATTGAGAAGAGAAACCTTACAACAATCCAAAAAATGGTGGAGAAAAGAAAGGTCAACTTCTTCTTTCTTGTTGAGAAGAGGAAAGGACACCCAAAATGACTTTTTTGGACTTTAAAATTATTAAAAATACAATTGCTTTTGTTTTGGTTTTTTCTACCTTTTTTAAATAGACAAAAGGTTATAAAGTACAAGTCTCTTAAAGAAAAAATAAAAAAACAAACATCAGTCTCACCAAAAATAGTAAAGTAGCTGAGGCTTGCGCCTCACCACCGCCTCACGCCTCACCGCCTCGAGGACCGCCTCACCGATTGAGGCGTAAGCCTCGTCCAGGGACCATGAGGCTTAAGCCTCCGGAGCGGTTTTGGACCGCCTCGCCTCGAGGCGTACGCCTCGAGCGATTTTGAAAACCATGCAGAATATTTAGAGCTTGCCATTTTCTAATTATATGCAGCAATGGCTGTTATATATAATATTATATCTTTTAAAAAAATGCATGTTATATAATCTTGGAGTGCTTTTCTTATGTTATTTTCTTTTAGCTTTGTTCTTATGACAAAATTAGGCACCTGTGTACATTTTATGTATGTTGCAAGGATATACTAGTTCCTGATACATGGACACATACATGGACACTGAGACTCAAAGTTTCTATGAAGTTTATTCCGACTAACCAAAGCACTATACGAAATGGGTGAGGGAGGACACTGTGTGGCTAAAGATGTTTTGTAATGAGATCTCAGAGCCAGAGAGAATTTGTGACTTGGCATATTCAAAGCCAGAAGAAAGGCCGGCAAGACAGCTTATAGTCACCATCTTCTGTCTTTGATTTTGTTGAACTTTAACCTCGTAGATGCAGGAGAGTTTCCTTTTGCGGAAGTACAAAAATTCCAAATAATCTATTACTTAACAAATTCTCAGTGATTGATTAACCAATTTACCTTGTCATCAATAGAGTTTAGTATTTGAAAACGAGCATCCTCTTTGAGCCATGTGAGATCGTCTTTCTGCATAGAACTGGTTTCAATAGGATCATCAGTCAAATGTGCATCTTTGTCGATACTCCGTAGACGAAGACTGACGTCTTACTCCAATCCAAGTAGTTCGAACCATTTAACTTATTGTCCATGATTTTAGACATCTTCGGCACTACATCCGTCACACTCGTCACAATAGGATTTTTGTTTTCACCGGTAACCGCTCAACAAAATGAAATAATCTTCATGACCATTTTTTTAAAGTCAACCAAACTCACCAGAGTAAAAGTCACAGAAGCACATGACAACAAGTACTAGTGACAAAGCAACAAGGACAAGCAGGAGCACACAAAGTAAACAAATCTATGCCACATTCAACACCAATATCAAATAAATATCAAATAACAGGAAGATATCGCACAAGGGAGACGTGAATTTCGTGACAGCCTCAAAGATCTCTCACTTCCAATCAAGCGACTGTTGTCTCGCACTTGAAGATTGAAAGCAATGTCTAGGGTTCAAATCATGGTGGCTAGGGTTCGTGATAGGTCCAAAATGGCGCTGAAGTTTGAAATCACGGTGGCTAGTGTTTGAAATTGGTCGAAAACGGCGTTATATAAATATTATATACTTCAAAAAAAGGCAATAGATAAGACAAACGGATATATATTCTCTTGCTTGTTAATGTTTTCCGAGAGTTTCCTTTGACTGTGCAAGTTTTGGTTACCACTTACCAAATAGTTCTTCTAAGATACTTCATAGGACAACAATCCTTAAAAGTTTGGGGGTGCTTGACATCTAAACTTGATACGAGTATGAAGAATGTTGAGAATCTGCTCATTATGTTCGAGAGTGACATCGGGTTGGATTTTAATTCAATCGGAGCTTTAAATTCACAGTTTGAGCTGAATTCAAGGATTGGAGATCTCTGCATGATTTGTCACTCGAACTAGTTAACTTGTCCTTCAAGTGTTCATATCCTTTTTAATTGCTTTCGTAGATTTTACCGACTGGGTTTTTGTGTTTCATTTGGGACTGGTTTTACAAGATTTGGGGTTAGGTTTTAATTATGGCAAGTTTTGCTATTAGATAGGCTCAATATTAGGTTTAGAATTGAAATGTTTCCTTTTTTTCATTTAGGCTTATTTCTATTAGTCTATCTAAACTTTTGTACCCCAAATGAATTAATCAGATTTTAATCGAGAGTATTTTCCAGATTTTTGTTTTTTTCAAACGGTTCTTTATTTTGTGAGTTGGTGCATTTCATCCATTATGCTTGCATGAGGTTTGTTCTTGTTCTTGAGGGTGCTTTGCTTTTAATCAAGAATTTGATCATTTCGACCTCTTGTTTTAAATCTGAGGATTTAAAACTTGAGTTTCTATCTTTCGTGTGGTGTTTTTTAATTCGTTAAGAAATCACATCAACTTTGGTATCAGAGCTGTGTTAGAATATCCTTGAAGATTTGAGTGTTCAAGAAAGCTTCAAGATCGATTTTTTTTTCAAGTTTTTTGTTTTTTTAAGAGAGAAGCCAAATCTGATTCGGAGTCAGAATCTCCAAGTGACAAACCTGCAAGATCTAGACCAAGAAGGAATGGATCAAGAAGGAGAGACAAGCTGAAGGATGATATGATCGTAACGTAAGACTTAATGTTCCATAATTTAATGGAAATTCTCATCCAGATAAGTTGTTAGATTGGATAAGGCATGCTGAACGAGTCTTTAAATACAAAGACTATGATGATCATAAATCCTACAGAATTGCAGAATTGAAGCTCACTTCTTATGCAAGTTTATGGCTCGAAAATTTCCAGATTAAGAGACGTAGAGAAGGAAGAAGCCAAATTGATTCTTGGAGCAAACTCAAGAAGTATCTCAAAAGACGGGTCGTACCTGAATTCGAAGATTATATTACTGAAACAAAATGCCATGAACATCGAAGATTATATTACTGAATTTGAGAGGTTGAGTATGCTTTGCGATCCGGAGGAAAAAGAAAAACACAAAGTTGCTTATTTCATTGCTAGATTGGACGAGTATATCGCTGATAAAATGGAATTGCAACTGGTCGATTGAAGAGGTTTTCAAGGTGGCTGCAAGAATTGAAAGGCAAGCAAAGCAAAGCTTCGTTGACCAAAATGAGGATCCCAAATTGCATGAGCCATAGGTCTTAAGTCAAGGAAGCCAAAAACTTTCACCAAGCCTTTTAATCACAACAAGGAGAACATAGCTTCAAGTTCGAGTTTTCCTAAGCTTGATTTTTCGAAGTTCGATAAATCAAAACAACCTAAGGAAAAGACTGTGAATCCTAAACCTCCTGAAATCCAAGAAGATGAGATGTGTTTTAAGTGCAAGGGTTAGGGAAACATACAAAGCAACTGTCCTAGTAAGCGTGTTATGACCCTAAAACAGATTCAAGATGTATATGGTAAGAATTTGGTTGAAGAAGAGAATGAACAAGAGGGAACACTCGAGCATGATGATGAGTATGTTAGTGAAGTGGAACCAGAAACAAACGGGAAGGCTCTTGTATTATGTCGAACTTACACTCTAAGTTGATTCCATCGGAAGGAACTCAAAGAGACTTTTTGTAACCAGATGCAATGTGAAAGGACGCTTATGTCAGGTGATCATCGACACAGGGAGCTGTACTAATGTTGTTTCCACAATGTTGATCGACAAGCTCAAATATCCAACAAGATATCATAGTAAACCATACAACAAGATATCATAGTAAACCATACAGGCTGCATTAGCTCAACGACACCAGTGATGGTAAGGTACACAAACAAGCACTTATTTCGTTTAAGATTGGCAAATTTGATATTTAGTGCTTTGTGACATTTTCCTTATGGATGCATGTCACATACTGTTGACAGTATGATAGATTTGTGAAGTTCGATGGTAGAACTAACATATATGTGGTTAAAAATGTGAAGACGCTAAGCCTGTTGCCTTGACATCGTTAGTTCATGATAAATCAAAACTATGGCAAATAAAAAAGAATTTCTTTTGGTTGGTGAAAAGAAGATAAAGAAATTGCTTTAAGTGGTGTGTGTTTTGCGGTGATTTCCAAAGAAATTGAAGAAAAATCTGAAGATGTAATTCCACCTAATTTGAGCTCTTTGATAAGTGAATTTCATGATATGTTTCTCGATGAATTACCCCCTGGTTTGCCTCCTATTCGTGGTATTGAACATCAAATTGATCTTATTCCGAGAGCACCAATACCGAATAAGGCCGCTTATAGGAGTAACCCAGAGGAAACAAAGGAAATGCAAAAATAGATTGAAGAACTTATGGAAAGAGGTTATGTGCGTGAAAGCATGAGTCCTTGTGCTGTACCTACCTTGTTGGTGCCTAAAAAGGATGGGGGATGGCGTATGTGCATTGATAGTAGAGCCGTAAACAACATCGCAATCAAGTATCATTTTCCTATTCCGAGATTGGACGATTTGCTTGATGAATTACATGGTTCTAAACTATTCTCAATGACAGATTTGAGGAGTGGATACTATCAGATTCGGACAAGAGAAGGGGATGAGTGGAAAACCACTTTCAAGACAACTTTGGTTGTACGAATGGTTAGTGATGTCGTTTGGTCTTACTAATGTGCCGAGTACTTCCATGAGATTGATGCACGATGTTCTCAAACCATTTCTAGGAAAGTTTGTGGTGGTTTATTTAGATGATATTCTGATTTATAGCAAAAATATGACAGATCATCTAAGTCATCTTAGAAGCGTTTTTGAGGTTTTGAGAAAACAGAAATTGTACGCAAAGATGGAAAAGTGTTATTTTCTTGTGCCAAATGTTACTTTTCTTGGCTATATTATGTCAAAAGAGGGCATTTCAGTTAATCCATCTAAGGTGGCAGCGATCAAGTCTTGGCCGATTCCTGAAAGCATAATAGAGTTTAGATCTTTTCATGGCTTAACTTTTTTTTTTTATAGAATATTTGTGAATAATCTTTCAAGTGTGATTGTACCTATGACTGAATGTCTCAAGAAAGAAAAGAGGAAGTTTGAGTAGACAAAAGAGGCGTAAAAATCATTTGACTTAGTAAAAGAATTTCATGTGAAGCGCCTATTCTTGCACTACCAGATTTCTCATGCCCTTTTTGAAGTAGAAACAAATGCTAGTGGAGTTAGGATTGGGGTTGTTTTAGTCCAAAATAACGCCCTATTGCTTATTTCATTGAGAAATTGAATGGAGCCTGTTTGGACTATTCTACTTGTGACAAGGAATTCTATGCAATTGTGAGAGCTTTAGATCTTTCGAGTCACTATTTGAGGCCCAGTCACTTTATTTAGCATTTGGATCATGAAGCATTAAAGTACATACATCGTCAACAAAAACTTAATCAACGTCATGCCAAGTGAGTTGAATTCCTTCAATCTTTCAATTTTGGTTGATGCCTTATCTAGAAGACATGCAATGCTTGGTGTTTTGAATTTCAGGTTGCTTGGGCTTGAATTTATAAGAGAATACTATAAAGAAGATGGAGATTTCAGACCTATTTTGGAACAGTGTTCGAAGAGATCTGAAGCTCTTATGTACTTACAAGATGGATTTCTTTTTAAAGGAAATCAAATTTGCATTCCTAAGTGTTCTATTCGAGATTTGTTGGTACGTGAAGCTCATGGTGGAGGGTTGGTAGGTCACTTTGGCAATACAAAAACTCAAATGATGTTACAAGAGCACTTCTATTGGCCTAAGATGTTGGGAAATGTGGAAACCATGATTTCAAGGTGCGCTACTTGTCAAAGGGCTAAAATACGTTTCCATGGGAAGACGTATCGATGGATTTCATTGTTGGATTGTCTAGAACTCAAAGAGGCAAGGATGCGATCATGGTGGTTGTGGACCAATTTTCGAAGATGGCTCACTTTGTTCCGTGTCAAAAAATGGATGATGCAATGAAGGTGGCATATTTGTATTTCAAGGAGATTATTCATTTACCTGGAGTTCCTAAAACCATTGTAAGTGATCGTGATACTAAGTTCATGAGTTTCTTTTGGAAGTCTTTGTGGAAGCTTGTAGTGACAAAGTTGCTTTTTAGCACTTATCATCAACGAATTGATGGCTAAACTGAGGTGACAAAATCGTACTTTTGGTGTTCTTTTGTGTTGTTTGGTTGACAAGACCTAGAAAGATTGGGACGTACAATTGGCTCATGCAGAATTTGCTTATAATAGATCACCTACTCATGCTACGAAGCATTCTCCAGTTGAGGTGGCTTAGTTAATCCAAGATTACCAATTGATTTTGTTGCTGTTCCTAAACAAGAATGGTTCATGAAGATGCGAAGGCTAAAATTGAGTTTATGCAGAAGCTCCATGCTCAAGTTCGTGCAAGAATTGAGAAAGTGGATGATATGTATAAAGCACGAGCAAATAAAAATCGCAAACAACAAATGTTCAAGATTGGGTACTTAGTTTGGTTACACTTGCACAAAGAGAGATTCCCAAGTAAAAGGAAAAACAAGCTTATGCACCGTAGTGAAGGACCGTTCAAAATCATTGAAAAGGTTGGAGATGATGCATATAAGCTTCAATTGTCGGGTGATTAGGGAGTTAGTGCCACATTCAATATTGGTGATTTGGCTCGTTATATTCCAGATGAAGAACTTCAAGGTTTGAGGACAAACTTTTTTGAAGAAGAGAAGGATGATACGAGTATGAAAATGTTGAGAATCTGCTCATTATGTACGAGAGTGATGGGGTTGGATTTTAATTCAATCGGAGCTTTAAATTCACAGTTTGAGCGGAATTCAAGGATCGGAGATCTCTGCATGATTTCTCACTCAAAACTAGTTCACTTGTCCTTAAAGTGTTCATATCCATTTAATTGCTTTCATAGATTTTACCGACTGGGTTTTTGTTTTTGGGTTTCACTTGAGACCGGTTTTACCACGTTTGGGTTAGGTTTTAATTATGGCAAGTTTTGCTATTAGATAGACTTTTAATTGTCTTTTTAGACCTCAATATTAGGATTAGAATTGGAATGTTTCCTTTTCTTCATTTAGTTTCTTTAGTTTCATTAGCCTATATAAACTCCTGTACCCCATATGAATTAATCAGATCTTAATTGAGAGTATTTTTCTAGATTTTCGTTTTCTTTCAAACGATTCCTTATTTTGTGAGTTGGTGGATTTAATCCTTTATGCTTGCATGAGGTTTGTTCTTGTTCTTGAGGGTGCTTAGCTTTAATCAAGAATTTGATCATTCCAACCTCTTGTTTTAAATCTGGTGACGTGGCCTTTAGCATTCAAAACTTGAGTTTCTATCTTCCGTGTTGTGTTTCTTAATTATTTAAGAAATCACACCAACACTTTTAACTCTAGGAGTGAAATAATTTTAAAGGTGTTTATTTTATTCCTTAACGTACTCTTTGTTGAACTCATTATTCTATATAATAGATGGCAACATTATTTTTGGTCCTTACTTTCTCAACATTGGATCGCAATTACAATCTTTATGGGCATTGGCATGCAGATTATGATTTTCTTTTTGTTCTTTGAGCTACCTTGCAGGGAAAATATGAGCAAGAGTATGAAAAATCAGAGGATTTTCAGCATAAGCTAAAGTTGAAGGTTCGGGAACTACTAACCGACCAAGAATGGCGGAGGAGGAAAATGCAGATGCGAGTATGTTGAAGATGACATTTCAATTCCATGCAAATATAAGATGGGATTCTTTAGTTTAGTGCAATGTTTGTTTATAACATTTCCCCTTTGATTTTGTGTAGATTTCCGAGGAGGAAGGTAGATTGAAGAAGGATGAGGAAGAATCCAAAGAGATGTGGAAACGAAAGCGTGAACATGAAGAACAGTGGGAAGGGACAAGGGAAAATAGGGTTCGTATTCATATTTCCAATGTTTCTTCCCTGTGCTTTATTCTTCCTATTATCTGCTACTAAAAAGCATGTGTTAGTCTCTGGTTCCTGATGCATGGTTTTAGATATGAACATGTTTAATGACAAAAAGTTTATCAACATCTAACATTTCCAACTAATCTTTATTCACATGGTTATATAAAAACAAATATTTTAAGGACTATTTACTATCCAGGCTAAATCAGAATTGCATTTAAGGGCACATTTCCCTACACTTGTTTGAGTGATGCTGCTCAATCTACAACATGTTGAAGCAGAGGCAGCACATAGAATCTTCTTTGTGAAGCTTCGACTCTTAACAGCCTACACTTTAAGGGGGTGTTTGGTTCATGGATTTTGAAGGAATTGGAATGGATAATTCGTTTGACCAAATTCCAATTCCTTTGTTTGGTTCACATATTGATCTTGATGGAATCCTTTGAATTCCATCCAATTCCTACCAACCAAATGCGTAGTCAAAGACCATCAAATTCTATTCCAATTCCTTCAAAATCAAATTCCTTCAATGGATTCCAATTCCATCAAATTCCATTCTGCGAACCAAACGCCCCCTTATATTTGCATCTTAAGATGTCAGAGATATAAGTGGAGCTTTGTTTAACATCAGATGGCAAATTGGCAATGAACCTTCTTCTGTTCCCATATAATTTTCTGCACACAAGGAATTTTATGAGGCAATGATCACCCTCTCTTTCCCAGCAAAAAAAAGATGTTCACTTTCCGTTATAAATTTACCCTGGATGTTTCCAGCGCTTACTTTCAACATACCAAACAAAACCAAACGAGCCTAGTAAATCCCACCCGGAGGTGGGTCTGTCCGGGGGGTGGGGGTATTTAAGACGTACACCGACTTGACCTCTATCCTAAAGAGTAAAGCGGCTGCTTAGTTTGAACATGTTTTATACATTTTATAGTTTAATGTAACAATCATATTTTAACTAGAACCAAGACAACACTTGTTGGTAAAGTTAATAAAGCAACTCATTTGACAGTCAAACCTGGCCTTTTTCCTGGGACGTAAAGGAGTATTAAACTTTGGTAGTTTTGATGCTTTGTGTTACCTTAGCACGGTTGCCAGCTGAATAAGTCAAGTTGTGTTGAAAGTTCTTCGACCCTTTCCTTGCTAAGATGTGCACATTGGAAGACCAGCTAGATAAAAGATGGCTGTTTTAAGAGGGTGATTTGACCAATGTTAATAATTTTATGTGCCTGCAGGAAACCTGTGGATGTTAATAATTTTATATATTTATTTATTTAAACATACCAAAAACAGTCCTTGTCTTTTCCTTCTCACACACTTTTGCACAAGCCGCTCTACCCTTTGGGGCCGAGGTAAGTCCTAGTCCATTCTATCGAGCAGGATAAGCGACATGATTGGTAAGTATAGTTAAGCGTTTGTCAGTTGTTCAACAGTTACAAGTGGTTGAATGGAATTGATGACTTCCTATTTGAACCAGGTTTCTAGCTGGAGGGATTTCATGAAAGGTGGAAAGAAGGTAACATTTTTTTCTTTTTTTGGCAAAAAGTGTAGAGTAGAAATGATTGATGGATGGGTTAATAATTGTGTAGGTGAAGAAAGGTGAAATTCGACCACCAAAGCTGAAGACAGAAGATCCCAATAAGTCGTATGTTCAAAGGCCCGTGAAACGAGGTTAGGCGTTTCCAAATTCTATCTACTCAAGTATGTAACTTAACTTTAATTGATGCAGTAGCTGGTTGAATGAACATGATAACCTTGTAACTTCATCTTGTAGCCCAGTATAAGAGCACATTGTATATTGCATTTTATGCCATTGTAGTTAAACTCCACCCACATTAAAGCTTTTATCTTTTGTTGAGGAGCTTGTTTCTGACATCCATAATCCTAACACAATTGGTGTGGATACTTTTTCTGAATAACTGTGGGTGTCCGGGCCAATTTGTGTGTACCTCGAATAATTCCATGAGGCCCTGAAATTAACGGTTAGTCGCAAGCCTGAGGACTTGAACTTAAATTGGTGACCTTTGGGGAACAAACCCAAAGCCGTACTAGTGGATATTGATGTTGCCTTCGAGGGATTTAACACATATGTTTGAATTTTTAGAGCCCACCTACCATTCCAAGCAAGTGTTGTGTGAAGACAATTGCCAAAATATCTCAACATACAAGGCTTTGTATGCGATGAAGGTCAAAGATATTTGTAAGGAAATGATTTTGTCGATCCCATCGAGCACCACATTTGGATACAGGCAACAGTGCATCTCTAACATATTTTCTAAAATACAGAAAACATATATTTTGTGGTTTTTATACTATTTTTTCCTCCAACAAATTCTCTAAAATTTCTCCAAAATAAGAGTAGGGGTGATAATTTTTTTTCAGATTTAAAGAACTCTTTAAAATTAAATGCTCAAGAGAGATAATGGCTTTTTACTTATTTATTGTTTCCACCAATTAAGTTAAATATATTATCATTTCTATGTGAAACTTATTTGAAATTTGTTGCGGTATTAAATGTATTGAGTGATATAATTAAGAGTAAACCTGATTTTCGTCCTTGTGGTTTGTTTTTTTATGACTATTTCCGTCCCTTGTCTTTATAAATTGTTTTTTTGTTCATTGTGGTTTTTATTTCGTTTCGTTTTTGGCCCCTGAAACTATATTAATTTTTTTTGTTAAATTAAGGGTATTTTGTCTTTTATCTTGTCATTTGATTTTTTGTTTAATAAAAAAAAAAACTCAACCGATAATATCATTCCACACGTTTTCATTCATTAAATTATAATAATAAAACCAAAATCGGAATGGGATGGTTGAACATCGATTAACCAAAAACAAAATCAATAACTATAACAAAAAACAAAAAACAAAACTAAAAACAGAATCGATAACCCAAACCAAAACCAAAAACATAATCGGTAATCCAAATCAAAACCAAAAAACAAAATCGGCAACTGAAAACAAAACCAAAAAACAGAATCGGCAACCGAAAACAAAACCAAAAATCAAAATCGGCAACCCAAATCAAAACCAAAAAAACAAAATCGACAAACCAAATCAAAACCAAAAAAACAAAATCGGCAAACCAAATCAAACCAAAAACAAAATTGGTAATCCAAAGCAAAAACAAAAACAAAATTAACCCAAACCAAAAATCAATGCCACGGAACAACAGAAGTGAACAAGGCGAAGTTGGTTGATAATCTTTTTTGTCAACAAAGGGCCGACGTTGGTTCATGGGAGAAGAGAAGGGGCAAACCTAGTTCAAAGAGAGACAAACTTGGGGACATTTTAGGGTTTTTAATCCTTGCATGGGGAGACTGTGGTAAGGGGAAGGAAAAGGGAGGAAGAGAGAGGGAACCTGAACCACCGATGGAATAGTGTTGAGAGAGTGATGGCGGAAGATCAAAATTGGAGGATGAACTCCTTGTTTTGGAGTGAGGGCAGGAGTCTGGAGGGGGAACAGGCCCAAATGAGAGGGGGAAAGGGGGAAGTTAGAGATTATGTATAATTTATAATAATAAAATATAAAAACAACATAATAGATTAAAATATAGTATTATGTTACAGAACAATTAGTATAGAGAATAACAATAAGACAGAGAGAGAAAGTCTATATTTCTCATTAATCATAAGCCTTTTAAATAGGGAGGAGTTTACAAAGAAAATGAAACATTCATTATGGTAATCTAATACTAAGAAAATATAATGTCAATCACTTCCTTTTGATGATGACACATAATCCTTCAACACTCCCCCTTGTGCCGAGTCAAATGAGTGATGATGCATAGTTCTTGCCTCATTAAAACCTTACGCCAAAGAAACAAAACCTAATGGGAAAAATAAAAACTTTGGACGAAGGAAATAGTACAAGGCACCAATAAACAATTTCTTTAGTTTATTATATTTCTTGATTTGTACATCAATCAAGGGTTTATAAAACAAGATGATTTATAAATTGTTGTCTCACTAAAACCTTGCACCGAGGAACAAAACCCAGTGGGAAAAATAAAACCTTGGGTGAAGAAAAGAGCACAACATACCAATGTCACATGTATAGTAGACTCCCCCTTTTGTCTACTACTCCCCCTGATTCGTACATTAATCACAGGAGTTTGGAAAACATTTGCATTGTAATACTTTCTACATGTTTCCAAAATATGGTTTTAGGTATGATTTGGTAAAATATGTCATATTTTCCTGACATCTTACTTGATTCTCTTGAATCTAGAGGAGAGTTTGTTACTACTGATTGTATAGAAACTTAAGCAGAATATGCTTTGTGTTATCGCCCTTAATATATCTTACTTTCATTTATTCGATACATGATGTATTATTTCCATATATGCATGTAGGATAGTGGTTGAACTCAAAATTACTAGCTCCTTAGTATGTGTAATGGCAGTCCTTAATCATATACATTTCTTGAACAGTCTCATGGAGAGTAATATTCTTGGAATCGTTCAAGGAGGTAGTTACAAGGGTTAGCTTAGCTTACTTCCAAGCAATTGGAGTGTTCCTCGTGGTAATTCCTTATCCAGTTTGGGAACATCCTTTGTATGGATCAGACACATACCTAATATCAGCAAAGACATACCAAGATATTGTTTGGTGTTTTTCTATAAGAGCTAGTACTTTTACTGCTTACATTCTAAGTAAGTATTGAAGTTTCATTATCAATCTCATTTTTTCTTTCTATAAGGAAAGTATAAGCCTATGTCAATGGTTTCAAAAGATTAATTCGATATCATTCGAATGACGTTGCGTTGGCGCTGAGCTAAATCTAGCTAACAAGTTCACTGAGAAATACAAGTCAAGTGTATTGTGCTAAGTACGATAATGCGCATATTGTACTTAGATAGGGAATTCCAACTCCCCAACACTTTTTCGTCATCATCCTTTAGACGAAATGAATCTTTCCTTATATCCAACACTTTGACTGATCATGGTAGGGCTAGCCGGATGCACTTTGTCCATATTAAATTGCCCGATTTTTTCTAGACATATGCGATCGGTGAATTAATATTTCACAAACTCGGTGTCCTAGCTCAAATAGTTAGACAAAACCAAGTTTTCCCAAGATTTTCCATCTCAAATTTAGATTTCAAGTGCTTGTGGTTTCTCTTAGTTCATCAAGAGTGTCTATTATGTTCATAACATCGACATATAACGTTACTTTGAAGATCTGGAACTTGTTTTCCTAAATAAATACGCAAAGACACAGTTCATCGTTCTTATATACCATTTCCCAATCAAGTATTCACTTAGTCGGGTTATACCACACCACATAGATTGCTTTAGTTTATAAAGTGAGTGTTTTAATTTTATTGCAAACGCATTTCGTGGTTTAGAGTTTCTTGATTTGGGTAATGTAATATCATCAAGCACTTTTATATATCACTGAATCTAGATCCCCGTAGAGATATGTGGTAATCGCATTCATGAGTTGCATTTCCCAATCCTTTAGAAACTACTAGGCTAATTAATTAGCAGAACGTTATAACGTCCATCACGGGAGAGTAAGTCTTCTCGTGGTCAATCCAGGGCGTTGTGAGAAACCTTGCGCCAAAGGAGAGTCTCATACATTATGACTTAATTATTCTCATTACGCTTTACGACAAATGATTTATCTATGTCTTACAGGCTTTACACTTGGTGGGTTAGCACTACCAAACCAAATACCTGTTCATTTGTCAAATAATATGATTCTTCTGGATTGCTTATTTAGGCCAATTTGCTCTTTGTTGATATTTTTCAACTGAGCATGGTTCGATGTCAATATGCTTTATCATCTCATAAGCAACAATATATGTGAAATATATCATCAATGAGTATGTATGATCTATTCATCGACTCATATGCACTCTCATAATTCATTTGAGATTTCTTTAATCTCTGGAATCAATATTAACTTCGGAGCGTCCTCTAGTAATGATTCATAGACATAGTTTAATTAGAGACAATCTCATGAGAGGTTTATGTATTGATGATAAATAGTTGTGCCTTACTCTTCTCTTCCTTTAGATGAGTATCTATCGAACCAAGTAGTTTCCCCCATTTTCGTTTGGGAGCTACGACCTCAACCACACCTCCACCATGTGTGATTGCAACGCACTTTCCAGCGACATTGTGCCCTTGTTTGGGGACTTTAACCTTGCGAGTATATTTGCAGCTCGTATATTCACATCTGGAATAACATTAAACGTATCAGGTATCGAGTCTGATTCGTTTGACTTCAACTTTACATTATGAAGTTTGGGGATCAACATGAGACAGAGTGGGAATATTCAATGACACTTCCTGTCGTTCCTACGGAAAATCCTTTTTCCTATCTCCCCTTAACGACGGTAAGACTGTCTCATCAAAGTGACAATTCGCAAATCTAGGGGTAAAAAGATCACCCGTCAAGGATTCTAATTAGCGGATAATATTTGAAGATTCATATCCAACAAGTATACTTAATCATTTTAAAGACCCATTTTGGTGCGCTGTGGGGGCGCAATTGGCACATATACTGCACACATAATCGGTGCGCATAACTAATGTCTTGGCTACCATCTATATTCTTTTGATGACAACTTTTACGAGACCATTTTAGATATACATATGGGGTATAGGAAACTCTACATTGATCCCAATACATATGCAATAATCATCAAATCCTTATGATGTAAATTCTCTAGCATTCCAAGTCATGTAGACTTGATGGGATAATCAGGGTGGTGAGCCCTTAAACGTATAGCTAGTGCTAGAAGTGCAACATTTCATGTGGACAATAATATGGCATGCATTCACCGTGTCGAAATCAGAACCATAAAGTACTTTATTGGCCCGCATTTTGGATGTTTATGTCTACAAATATCATCTTGGATTCATTGTAAGAATGGAATATTTTGGTATTATGTCCTTAGCTTTAGGATGGTCTCGTTCCTGTCTTGGCTAAGGCTCAGGGTATACAAAAGTTTTAGGTATTCGAGAGGGCATATTATGATAATGGCGTTGCTTCTTATGTTGCAGAAGTCAACATTTGCAATTTGCCTCATTTTTGCCTTTCACTCGAAAGAGAATGTGTTTATGTGTATTTGCAAACACGGATCACTATGTCATGACCATGGTGTCCCATGTGAAACATATATGTGTCATTGTCCAAAAATTCTTTATTGGTGACAAAATATGATTTAGTGACCTAGATAATCCACTAATTTGACACATTAATTTCTCTAATATATGTTCCTTTCATATCATTAGAGTTGATGTACATATACTCAATTCCATTCTTATAATATGATTTCTAATTGATATGAATATCTTAACAAGGTTTTCATTAATTTAGTGCTTTAATGACTATTAATCTTGTACCAACAAGAAAATGACAGTATATCGTCTAAGTATTTTGATTGGATAAATTTAAAAAAAATGTTAGTCAATCTCTTTATATTGTGTGAAATGTCCTACAAAAACTCAAGTTCTCCTCGATACATTCCTACACGGAACGGAGAATATTGAAAGTTTTGTATTTGTCTTTGATGTATTTCTTTACATCTATAATGGTTATCGATTTGAGTGTTATATTAATTTTATGCTTAACATAAATTTCAAGGAAGCATATGCTTAATCAATCTTAAATTAATATGATATAGTTTATTTTCAACTTGTTCCTTTCTCGAAAAAACTAGTGATTAATGTATTTCTTCTCTGACTATCCAATATCAACTGGCAGTAGTTGCATCTCTGCTCCAAGGATTGGAAAATCCTTCCAACTATTGTCATGACCCTTTCCACGGTTTTGTCCACGTGGTACATAGATGCCACGTGTGAGAAATTGTCTTTTACTCACTATTCTTTGGAGTTTTTCCACCTCTAATACTTTCATTATTGATCTCAGGAATTTTCTTTGTCCTGACATATTTGGTGTTGTTATCTGAAAGAACCTTGTTGTGTCTCAACCACTTGCAGTAGGTTGATGAGTTTGTCTAAAAATTGTGTTCCAACTTATATTGATTCATTAATATTTACTGATATATGAAAAGTGGAAATAATGTTATAAATAATGCCATCTTCTATGAGTTCCTTGCCACAGAGATTGAGACGCATTTTGGATATAACATTTCTTTGTTGAGATCAGTTACCTTTTCGTGATCGAGTAAGCGAGTTTCATTCCTCTGTACAATTAGTTTGGGAAGTACATGTTCATGAATACCCCCGATTCTCCCTTCCGGGGAATCCCACAGTTCTTTGGGGGTTTCTAGTAAAGGTATTCCTATGAAAATTAGGATTTATATGTCGTCTCAAAACATTATGTTTGTACATTTTCAGAAGGTTGGTTTTAGGGTCAATAAAGAGTTGATGGACGTTAGATATATATTCTTGTACCTTTTTGACAAAAGTAGTTTTTACATTTGATATATTCATATTTGTACTCAAGTTCTTTTGAGTTTAGGACATTGATTTCAGGATGAGCTGTTTCAACCATTTACATATATAAGGGATAATATATGATTTTCTATTTGATAAGACAATGGATTATGGTTATAATTACTATTTTATGTATGAAATTTAATTATCATAACAATATTGGATTTTATATGCTTACATTTTTTTTATAACACTTCATCAATATTTTAATTTGCGTAAAAAAATCACTCAATCTATTGGATTTCCAAGTAGTAGGGGAATCACATCAGAACTTCGTAGTTAAGCGTGCTTGAGGGGGGGGGGGTAGTACTAGGATGGGTGGTGACCCCCTGGGAAGTCCTCGTGTTGCACTCCTTTTTGGCCGAAGATCATACATATTTGCGGGGGTGAGGTTTTGTGTTTTTCTTCGTGTTGGGATGGGGGGAGATGCTGGAGGCGGGCGCGACGGAATGGGCCACGCCCGAGATGAGGAGCGGTTCGGGTGGATAGTTTTTCTTCGTTCTCTTTCTCGTGCCCCCTCTTTCTATGAGCATAGGGGAACGTCTGGGAGGCCGTGTCGAACGGGGACTGAGTGGCCCGACACGTGTGCATGGCCATGAGACAGGCTGGGGGAGCGACCGTGGGCAGTAAGGCATATATGAATAAAGTGGGGGTAGTATTTAGGGTGCGATCATACCAACACTAATGCACCGGATCTCATCGGAACTCCACAGTTAAGCGTGCTCAGCGAGAGTAGTGCTAGGATGGGTGACCCTGTGAGAAGTCCTCGTGTTGCAAACCTTTTTGGCCGGAGATCAAACATTTTTGTGGGGGTGAGGTTTTGTGTTTTTCTTTCGTGTCGGGATGGGGGGGGGGGACGGTGGAGGCGAGCACGAGCGGCGGCCCCAGTGGAACGGGCCTGTCCGAAATGAGAAGCGGTTCGGGTGGATAGTTTTTCTTCGTTCTCCTTCCCGTGCCACACTTTCTGTGAACGGAGCGGAACGGTCGGGAGGTCGTACCAAACGGGGCCTGAGTCGGCCCGGCATGTGTGCACGACCATGAGACGGGAAGTAGGAGCGACCAGGGGTAAGGCACCTATGAATAAAAGCGGGGGTAAAATTTCGGGTGCGATCATACGAGCACTAATGCACCGGATCCCATCAGAACTCCGTAGTTAAACATGCTTGAGCGAGAGTAGTAGTAAGATGGGTGACCCAATTGGAATTCCTCGCATGGCAACCCTTTTTGGCCAGAGATCATACATTTTTGTGGGGGTGAGGTTTTTTGTTTTCTTTCGTGCCAGGATGGGGGGAGACAGTGGAGGCAGGCACAAGCGGCGTGCCCGGCGGAACAGGCGCGCCCGGGATGAGGAGCGGTTCGGGTGGATAGTTTTTCTTCGTTCTCCTTCTCGTGCACCCTCTTTCTCCGAACCGGTCGTGCCGAACGGGGCCTAGGTTGGCCCGACACGTGTGCACGTCCATGAGACGGACAGGGGGCGCGACCGGGGGTGAGGAGCGGTTCGGGTGGATAGTTTTTCTTCGTTCTCGTTCCCGTGCACCCTCTTTCTTTGAACGGAGAAGAACGACCGGGAGGTCGTGCCGAACGGGGCCTAGGTTGGCCCAACACGTGTGCACGCCCATGAGACGGGCAGGGGGCGTGGCCGGGGGTGGTAAGGCATATATTAATAAATTGGGGATAGTATTTCGGGTGCGATCATACCAACACTAATGCACTGGATCCCATCAAAACACCACAGTTAAGCGTGCATGAGCGAGAGTAGTACTAGGATGGGTGACCCCATGTGAAGTCCTCGTGTTGCAACCTTTTTGGCCGGAGATCATACATTTTTGTGGGGGTGAGATTTTGTGTTTTTCTTTCGTGCCGGGGTGGGACGTGTTGTTCCAGATTTCAAGGATTAAAGATCAAAACAAGAATCAATCATGAACACAATCAAGAGATAGAGAGAATGTAGAGAGAGAAATATTCATATGTCATATATCTCTCTCAAGTCAAAAGTCTGAATGACAAGCGTCGATAGAAACACAAAGGAAACAACCCTATATATGGTCAAACAAGCCTTAACCACAATACAAGCTAGACAATACAAAAGACTTACAAAAGCACAAATTGATTCAAACAAAACTATCTCTAACAGTGGGTATAAAGGGGTTTGTGTCTCCTAAAACGAATCTAATTGGTCATAATGGGAGTGAATGGGTCATAATGAGTTTGATTAGACCTTATTAGGTGCAATTGAGGTGTCACCGGTCTTTGTAGTCCGTAATGGGTCGTTATTGGGTACTTTTTTTTATCTAAGTGGGTAAAAGGGATTTGTGTATCCTTAAGAAGTCTAATTGGTCATAATGAGGATGATTAGACCTTATTTGGTGTAATTGAGGTATAACGGATCTTTGTGGTTCGTAATGTTTTTTTTAGAGAGGAATAACTCCATTTGCCAATTTTGGCCTTAGTGGGTATGAGGGGTTTGTGTCTCCTATAACAAATATAATTGGTCATAATGAGTGTGATTAGACCTTATTTGGTGTAATTGAGGTTTAACGGGTGTTTGTAGTCTGTAATGACTCGTTATTGGGTAATTTTGGTTTTAGTGGGTATAAGGGGTTTGCGTCTCCTAAATAAGTCCAATTGGTCATAATGGGAGTAAATGGGTCATAATGAGTTTGATTAGACCTTACTTGGTGTAATTGAGCTGTAACGGGTCATAATGGTCCGTAATGGCTCGTTATTGGGAAATTTTGGTCTTTGTGGTATAAGGGGTTTGTGTCTCCTTAACAAGTCCAATTGGTCATAATGGAAGTAAACGAGTCATAATGAGTGTGATTAGACCTTATTTGGTGTAATTGAGGTATAACGGGTCATAATGGTCTGTAATTAGACCTGACAAACGTGTCGTGTCATGTCGGGTTCAAAGTTAAACGGGTTGAGAGTGCTTAACCCTAAGACCCGTTTAATAACCGGGTCAGAAAATCCCAACCCTAACCCGACCCGCCTAATCTGTTTAACATTTATAAAACTAAAAATTGAAAATTCACAAAAAAGTACAAATCCAAAATTCAAATAAAAGCATTACACATTCAAATTTTATAGTTCAAACTTATAAGTTTTAACCAAATATAAAACATTAAAAATCCAAAGCATTAAAAAGAAAACTTATATATATAACGGGTTATTCGGGTCATTTTCGAGTTGAAAATTTTGACCCTGACCTTACCCGTTTAGTTTTCGTGTCGTGTCGTGTCAACCCGTTTACTTAAACGGGTTGAAATGTATTACCCAAACCCATTTATTTCGTGTCAAGTTCGTGTCGTGTTTGTTTTTGCCAAGTCTATCCGTAATGGCTCGTTATTGGGAAATTTTGGTCTTAGTGGTATAAGGGGTTTGTGTCTCCTTAAGAAGTCCAATTGGTCATAATGGAAGTACATGGGTCATAATGAGTTTGATTAGACATTATTTGGTGTAATTGAGTCGTAAGGGTCATATTGGTCCGTAATAACTCGTTGTTGGGTAATTTTGGTCTTAGTGGGTATAAGGGGTTTGTGTCTCCTTAACAAGTTTAATTGGTCATTGATGGAAAAAATGCACACGTGTAAAATGTGGCACAATAATGGCGCAAGTATACACCACGTATTGTGTTCGCTTCTCAAGTAATATAATGGTAAGGACCAAATATCGTATCCACAGGGATTGGACTTAACTAAGAATCAGAGATTTCTACGAACTTCCGGTGCAAAGTTAGATTTATAAAATTGATGGGTTGATTTTTAGCGAAATATTAAATACTAAACAAGATAGTAAAAAGCGGGTACGGGTGTAAGTTTCCCCCGAGAGTATTTTAATAACTTAAATGGTTAACAAAACCGGTCGCAATGAACCCCACACGATTTCCTCCTCTCGAAGCGACGTCGTATCGGTTGCGATAACGGTTTTATTATAAAATTACCACACTTGCTAACTTTCGGTTTACCAATCTCACTAAGTAGATCTCGAAGATCTTAGCCCCGCCAGTGTGGAGAGATGCGCATATCTCTATGACACACCAACTCGACCGGCATCTGGACCTTAGTTTGATTATGCAAAAATCCATATCTCTATGCGATTATTAAAGATTCTCTCAAATATCCTTGCATCACCCAAGCCGTATTCGGATCCGCCCCTCTTGAGGTCTAAGATATAATATTAACACACACAAGTGATCGGCTTGTCCGCGTTGAGATGAAGCTTCAACTTGATGACCAAACCTAGAAGTTAGCCGAATGTGGTAACACCCAAGTGTTACATTTTAACCTCTCGGGTTGGCTCACACCCGCACCCAAAGGGGGGTTTAGCTACTCATAGTATTAAAAGACATAATAAAGAAGAAGAAGAAGTGCATAAACTGAAATTTCACAAAACGTAAATGTACCACTGTGGCCACAAGCTTACCACAGTGGTGGACAAAAAGTAAATAAAACTAAAGAAAATTACTACAAGAACTAGAAATACAATGCAAAACTCTACAACTACTAATTCCAAGTGTTCTGATATATGAGATGTAGGATGATCCTCCAAAGCCAAACACCCTTGGTATTTATAAGGAAGAAAAGAAGAAGGTTAAATAGCAACATGAGTTTTTGTCATCTTCTTGCTTCTTCTTTTGCATAGGATAAGATGTTAACTCCAACAAGCAAACTTTTCTCTTTCACCAAAATGGCATTCCTTTGTTCCAAGGTTTTTGTCTTCATCTAGCCTCTTCTTTTACACAAGGTCAGGTGTTAACTCCAACAAGCAACCTTGAACTTTCACCAAAATGGCATTCCAAAATCTGCAGAAAATCGCGTGAACAGTACTTGCCACAGTGGTGACACTATGGCCACAGTGGCGCATGAAAATTTCACGAAAATTCGACTTTTTGATCTCATTAGTTATTTAGAAAATCTTGGAACATTTTAGACCAAAGAAATGATAAAAGCTCAAATGAGTACGGAAAAAGGTTATAAAATGGGTTAAAAAGAGTGACAAATAACTCTAAAAATTGAGGGATATCAGTCATAATGGGAGTAAATGGGTCATCATGAGTGTGATTAGACCATATTTGGTGTAATTGAGGTATAACGGGTCATGAAGGTCTGTAATGGCTCGTTATTAGGTAATATTGGTCTTAGTCGGTATAATGGGTATGTGTCTCCTTAACAAGTATAATTGGTCATAATGGGAGAAAATTGGTCATAATGAGTGTGATTGGACCTTATTTGATGTAATTGAGGTATAACTGGTCTTTGTGGTCCGTAATGACTCTTTATTGGCTAATTTTGCTCTTAGTGGGTATAAGGGTTTGTGTCTCCTAAAACGAATCTAATTGCTCATAATGGGAGTAAATGGGTCATAATGAGTTTGATTGGACCTTATTATGTGTAATTGAGGTGTAACGTGTCATAATGGTCATTTAATGGCTCGTTATTGTGTAATTTTGGTCTTAGTGGGTATAAGGGGTTTGTCTATCCTTAAATAGTCTAATTAGTCATAATGGGAGTAAATGATTCATAATGAGTCTGATTTGAGCTTATTTGGTCTTTGTGGTCCGTAAGAGCATCTCCAACAGCATTGATAAAATAGAAAATTTTAACTTTTTCTTTGCTATTCCTCTCCAACAGCTTTGCTATATGGTTTGCTAAAATAGAAAAAGATCAAAAAATCTCTAAATATAGAGAATTCTCTATAATCTCTAAATTGGAGAGAGAAAATATTATTTTATTCAATCCAACCAATAAGATTCATTTTTTAACATTTTATTTCAAGTTTTTTTAAAAGTGTATTGAGATGATAAATTATGAAATATTATAATAATATAAATAATGATTGATTCTCTAAAATAGAAAAGCTGTTGGAGTTAGAAGAAAATGTTTTTAAAGATTTTGACTTTCCATTCTCTATTTTAGAAAAAAAATTAACAATGCCGTTGGAGATGCTCTAAATAGCTCGTTATTGTCTAATTTTGGTCTTAGTGGGTATAAGGGGGTTGTGTGTCCTTAAATAGTCTAACTGGTCCTATTGGGAGTAAATGAGTCATAATGAGTTTGATTTGAGCTTATTTGAGCTTATTTGGTGTAATTGAGGTATAACGGGTCTTTGTGGTCCGTAATGGCTCGTTATTGGCTAACTTTGGTCTTTGTGGGTATAAGAGGCTTGTCTCCTTAACGAATCTAATATGTCATAATGGGAGTAAATGGGTCATAATGAGTGTGATTAGACTTTATTTGGTGTAATTGAGGTTTAACAGGACATAATGGTCTGTAATGGCTCGTTATTGGCTAATTTTTGCCTTCGTGGCTTGTGTCACCTTAACAAGTCTAATTGGTCACAATGGGAGTAAATTTGTCATAATGAATCTGATTAAGACCTTATTTGGTTAATTGACGTATCATTTTGTGGTCCGTAATGGCTCGTTATTGGCCAATTTTGGCTTTAGTGGGTATGAGGGGTTCGTGTCTCCTAGAATGAATCTAATTGGTCATAGTGAGTTTGATTAGACCTTATTATGTGTAATTGAGGTTTAACGAGTCTTTGTAGTCTGTAATGGCTCGTTTCATCCAAACCGCACAAACCGCCCACACCGCACCGCAAAACGCGGTTTAGGAATCTCGCGGTGCAGTTAGCGGTTTGCATTTTTACCAAACCGCATTATGCGGTGCGGTTTGCGGTTTTGAGTTATCAAACCGCACCGCACCGCATATTTGTATATATTTATTTTTTAGTTTTGTATATATTTATTTTTTAGTTTTGTATAATATATATATATATATATAATTACTTAGTATTTAATTATTTATAACTTTATGTAATGTTTTTGAACTTCAATAAACAATTATTTATAACTTAAGGATCGAGATGAAAGAAAATTTGGGCATGTCGCAATTCACACGCATAATTTAGTTTGAAGTTTATTTTTTTTACTTCTTAGACTATTTTTAATTATGCAATACGTATTTGGGAATCGGATGTATTGAAACTCTTTATTTTTTTGGACTACGATCACTTTATCGGTATTTTTATAATGTATTTTTAAACTTAATAAATTTGGATTGTAGGCATAAAGTGCGATAGGGACAAACCGCATAAACTGCATCGCATTTTGCGGGCGGTTTGGGAAAATGCTCAAACCGCATATGCGGTGCGGTTTCGTCCCAAACCGCACCGTGAACACCCCTAGGAGTAAATTTGTCATAATGAATCTGATTAGACCTTATTTGGTGTAATTGACGTATAACGGGTCTTTGTGGTCCGTAATGGCTCGTTATTGGCCAATTTTGGCTTTAGTGGGTATGAGGGGTTCGTGTCTCCTAGAATGAATCTAATTGGTCATAGTGAGTTTGATTAGACCTTATTATGTGTAATTGAGGTTTAACGAGTCTTTGTAGTCTGTAATGGCTCGTTAAAGGGTAGTTTTGGTTTTTGTTGGTATAAGGGGTTTGTGTCTCCTTAACAAATCCAATTGGTCATAATGGGAGTAAATAGGTCATAATAAGTTTGATTAGACATTATTTGGTGTAATTGAGCTATAACGGGTCATAATAGTCCGTAATGGCTCGTTGTTGTGTAACTTTGGTCTTAGTGGGTATAAGGGGTTTGTGTCTCCTTAACAAGTTTAATTGGTCATAATGGGAGTAAATGTGTCATAATGAGTGTGATTAGACCTTATTTGGTGTAATTGAGGTATAACGGGTCTTTGTGATCCGTAATGGCTTGTTATTTGGAAATTTTGGTCTTAGTGGGTATAAGGGGTTTGGGTCTCCTTGACAAGTCCAATTGGTCATTATGGAAGTAAATGGGTCATAATGAGTTTGATTAGACCTTATTTGGTGTAATTGAGCCGTAACGGGTCATAATGGTCCGTAAATGGCTCATTGTTGGGTAATTTTGGTCTTAGTGGGTATAAGGGGTTTGTGTCTCCTTAACAAGTTTAATGGGTCATAATGGGAGTAAATGGGTCATAATGAGTGTGATTAGACCTTATTTGGTGTAATTGAGGTTTAACGGGTCTTTGTGAATGACTCGTTTTTTTTTGAGAGGAAACTCCAGACAAATATAAAGAACAGGAGAATACAAAAGAGTCGGCAAACCGCCAAACAACAAAACACAAGAACTTGGACACTAAACCGTACCAAGCCACAATAAGCCAAAACAAACACAACTCAACAGACAAAAAAAGCATAGAGAAAAAATACAAGAACCGGAGAGCCCAACATAATCCACGCCATGCCTCATTCACCAAGTCTCACGTCGAGACATTAACATTTTTGATGTTTATTCCTGTTCTTCCAAGCAATCCTCAATTGGACCACCTCTCTAATGTTTTTAACAATGTCATCCTTAGATCGCTTTTCGTTTCGAAACAGGCGATTGTTTCTTTCCCTCCAAATATGGTAAACAGCCGCACCCACAAACAACTTGGTACCCAGTTGTTTTGGACTTCGAGTAGCATCCGACATAACCACCAATATAGCGTCCCATTCATCCGGCCAATCTTCAATATTTGCATAGAACTTGATGCGGCTCCATATGTCCTTTGAGTAATCACATTCAAAGAATAAATGGTTATGTGAATCCATGCATAACTCACAAAAAGGGCAAAGAAGAGTATTTTTCCCCCCGCAGCCCATGTCCAAATTCGTTCATGAGTTGGAAGTCTCTTATGGAATGCGACCCATAGACAAAAAGAGTGTTTAGCAATGTGACCAGGAAACCACACACCCTTATGCCAAGGTACATGCGGATGCGATCCTTCCAAAGTGGTAGACGCCACCTTGACCGAAAAACCCACCATATTGTTATGGACATCCACCCAACACGCCTTGTCATTCACGTGATCGTCCACAATCGGCAACGTGATCGAGCTAAGCACCGATACCGAGTCACCCATTCGGTTGGCCATTCTCCCATAAACTGAGTCACCATCTCCTTTACGGAAGTGTGGATGGTAAACCCCGCAGCATGAATGAACCTATAAGAGATAAAAGAAGATAAAGGCGTACCCTGAGTCCATCTATCCTCCTATGCACTTGTACCTTCACCATTTCCCACACGAAACATAATAAAAGGTCGCACATGAGGTCGAAGATCCAAAAGTTTCCGAAGAACCCTTGACCATCGAGAACTCTTTCTAACGAGCCAAAAGTGATTTGCCCGAAGGCAATGCAAGTAGATCCATCGAACCCATAACGATGGCTTTCGATTGACTATATCCCATATATTTCGAGATAGCAAAGCTCGGTTCCAAGTTGCCAATTTTTTTATACCAATTCCTCCACTTTCAATCGGCTTACAAACTTGATCCCAAGCTAATTTACATCTTTCGTTCGCATTTTCACCTTGAGCCCACAGAAAAGCCCGAAAGAGTGATTCCAATTTATGGATTACTCCCGACGGAATTATAAAGATGGACATCCAATAAATTTGAAAAGAGGCTAGAACCGATTTGATAAGCTGCTTACGACCTCCAAAGGAAAGGAATTTAGTCTTCCAATTATTAATGCGGGCCATCACCTTTGCAACGAGAACATCAAAATCTCTGACCTTCAACCGAACCGGGCTAATAGAGGCACCCCTAAATAACGAATAGGGAAAATGCCATTTCGGAAAAGGTAAACACTCCCGAATTGCATTTCTAGTTAACTCTGGTACGTTTCCAAAAAATATCTCACTCTTTTCAAGACTAGGCGATAAACCCGCTTTCATCTTAAAAAGATTGAGTGCCTTCTTTAGAACGTTTACGGACTCCACATCCCCCTAGTGAACACAAAAAGATCGTCAGCAAAACAAAGATGAGTAATCTGGAATTCATGACAATCTTTATGATATCCAAAATTAGAGGCCTCTTCAATACATTCTTTAAAAATAATGGAAAAAACCCTCCATTATGATAGTGAAGAGGTAAGGTGATAAAGGGTCTCCTGACGTAACCCCCGGCCTCCCTTGAAAAAACCCCAAGTCTCTCCATTAATAGCCATCGAGAAAGAGGTCGAAGAGATCATCTCCTTTATCCAATTGACCAGAACCGGGTGGAAACCCATTCCTTTAAGCATGCCAACCAAGAACCGCCAATCAACAGTGTCGTACGCTTTTTGAATGTCAATCTTAAAAGCACACCTAGGCGGACCATCCTCCCGTTGATGGCAAACAAGTTCGTGCGCCATAAGGATGTTATCCGAAATACGACGACCCAGAATAAAAGCTGATTGCGCTGGATTTACCAAATCATTTAAGAACACTTTCATGCGGTCTACAATTATCTTACTTATCACCTTGTAAAGCACCGAGCAACAAAAAATAGGACTAAAATCCGTAACACGTGAAGCATTTGGGAATTTTAGGAATCAAACACAACAAAGTGTGGTTTAATTCTTTTGCCAATCTACCCGTATAGAAACTTTTTTGAAATGCAATGGTGACATCCGGTCCAACAATGTTCCAAGACGCTTTAAAAAACCTAGCAGAGTAACCATCCGAGCCTGGGGCTTTATCGTTACCAATCTGAAAGACTGCGGCCTTGATCTCATCATTCGTTATCGGACGAATCATGAAGTTAGCCTCCCCAACCGTGAGCCTCTTTTCAAAAGTAAAATCATCAATATTTGGATCAACATTGTCATCCCTAACGCCCAAGAACGATTGAAAGTGCGAAACAAAAGCATTCGGGACCTCCTCTCCATGATGGAAAACGCCATTTAAATCACAAATAGATTGAATTCGATGAGTATGCCTTTTCTCCTTCATAACCATATGAAAGAACTTTGTGTTGGCATCCCCTTCATTTAACCATTTGATCTTAGCTCGTTGTCGGGCCGCAACTTCCTCATCCTTACAAGCTTGCTGATAGGCCACTCACCAATGGGTAAGGTCTTCATGTAATAATCGATTAAAAGGATCCACATCACAAACCAATTGAACATCGTCCAATTATTGTTTAAAGAGACGAACTCTACCCGCCAAATTGCCATAAGAGCCTCTCAACTTCCGAAAGTGAGTCTTTAAATTTTTTAGCTTCGATAACACCTTGAACATAAAAGATCCATGAACATGGATATCCCATCCTTCTTTCGTAATCTGCAAGAATAGAGGGTGATCAACCATAAAGTTATCAAACTTAATTCCATACCTTTTTCCGCGCACCACCCTTAAACGTAAGAATTGATGGAGAGTGATCGGACATACCCCTAGGCATGAATTGAACACTATCATCATGGAACCGACTCGTAAACTCCGTATTGGCTAGCACACGGTTCAATTTTCTTCTTATACCACTCTCGTCCGAAGGTTTTTGGGACCAAGTATATTGAACACCCGTGTATTGGATATCAAAAGTTTCAATATCGTCCACACAAGCATTGAAATCCATCATATCACTGTTTCTTCTCGACAATCCCCCTAAACCATCGTTAGGAAAGAGCATTGCATTAAAATCACCCATAATCGTCCAAGGATGCCGACCCATCAGGATCTTAAACTTTCGTAAGCCCGACCAAAGAAGTTTTCGGTCAATATAATTATTTGTACCATAATCTATCGTCACAAAGAAAGGAGCATTATCCCCATGAAGTCGAACCTCACAATGCATGAACTGATTGTGGGTCTCTAAAACCATGACATCCATCACCCGAGCGTCCCAAGATATAATAATATGAGTTTCCCCTTCAGACGTGGAATGGTTTGATCTCCATTGCCACTGGCCAAATGTCCTCCCACAAACCTCATCCAACACGTTTCCTCTAACATGAATTTCAATAATGACTCGTTATTGGCTAATTTTTGTCTTAGTGGGTATAAGGGGTTTGTGTCTTCTTAAATAGTCTAATTGGTCATAATGGGAGTAAATGGGTCATAATGAGTGTGATTAGACCTTATTTGGGGTAATTGAGGTATAACGGGTCTTTATGGTCCGTAATGGCTTGTTTTTTTTTTGAAGGAAAACCCGACAAATATATTAAAACAAAGAAACAAAAAAAGTTACATCAAGCATCCAACAAAAGACCCAAGCAAGGGACAAAAAACATCAATCCATAAAAAAAGCCAAAATAAGCAACTACCAACTCTAAACAGAAGCCAAAAAAACACCACCACCCAACCAGAGGCGCAAAACAACCAATCCAAAGAAAGATCACGTCGGGCCATGAATCTGATTCCTAGTCCGCCGAGTATTCCAAGCAAGCTGCATAATGACAATGTTCCTTATATCTTGAACAATTTGGTCCACCGAGATTGCCGCATTTCTGAAAATTCTATTGTTCCGCTCCCTCCAAATGTAGTACACACTAGCCGCAACAAAAAGTTTTGAGCCAAGCGGTTTCCTCGCGTACGAATCATCCGAGAGCATTTCCACTATACCGTCTCATCCATCCGGCCATTCCTCTAGATTGGCAAAAAAATTTATGCGTTGCCATACATCATGCGCAAACACACATTCAAAGAAAAGATGCCGGTGAGAGCCCTGCTCAACTTCGCACAATGGGCAAACTAAACCGTCATCTTCCGAAACCCAAATGCTCATACGATCTTGAGTAGGGAGTCTACGGTGACAAGCAACCCAAAGACAGAAGGCATGTCTCAAAATGTGACCGGGAAACCATACCCATTTATGCCAAGAGCATACGGTATGTATGCCTCCAATAGAAGTGGATGCGACCTCCGTAATGGCTCGTTATTGGCTAATTTTGGTCTTAGTGGGTATAAGGGGTTTGTGTCTCCTAAAACGAATCTAATTGGTCAAAATGGGAGTAAATGTGTCATAATGAGTTTGATTACACCTTATTAGGTGTAATTGAGGTGTAACGGGTCATAATGGTCCATAATGGCTCCTTGTTTGGTAATTTTGGTCTTAGTGGGTATAAGGGGTTTGTGTCTCCTTCACAAGTCGAATTGGTCATAATGGAAGTAAATGGGTCATAATGAGTTTGATTAGACCTTATTTGGTGTAATTGAGTCGTAACAGGTCATAATGGTCCGTCGTTGTTTCGTAATTTTGTTCTTAGTGGGTATAAGGGGTTTGTGTCTCCTTAACAAGTCTAATTGGTCATAACGGGAGTAAATGGGTCATAATGAGTGTGATTAGACCTTATTTGGTGTTGTTGAGGTATAAACGGGTCTTTATGGTCCGTAATAGCTCGTTATTGACTAATTTTGGTCTTAGTGGGTATAAGGGGTTTGTGTCTCCTAAAACGAATATAATTGGTCAAAATGGGAGTAAATGGGTCATAATGAGTGTGATTAGACCTTATTTGGTGTTGTTGAGGTATAAACGGGTCTTTATGGTCCGTATTAGCTCGTTGTTTGGTAATTTTGGTCTTAGTAGGTATAAGGGGTTTGTGTCTCCTAAAACGAATATAATCGGTCAAAATTGGAGTAAATGGGTCATAATGAGTTTGATTAGACCTTATTAGGTGTATTTGAGGTGTAACGTGTGATAATGGTCCATAATGGCTCGTTGTTTGGTAATTTTGGTCTTAGTGGGTATAAGGGGTTAGACCTTATTTGGTGTAATTGAGGTTTAACGGGTCCTTGTGGTGTGTAATGGCTCGTTATTGGCTAATTTTGTCTTAGTGGGTATAAAGGGGTTTGTGTCTCCTAGAACGAATCTAATTGGTCATAATGACTTTGATTAGACCTCATTATGTGTAATTGAGGTTTTAACGGGTCTTTGTAGTCTGTAATGGCTCGTTATTGGGTAATTTTGGTTTTAGTAGGTATAAGGGGTTTGTGTCCCCCTTAACAAGTCCAATTGGTCATAATGAGTTTGATTAGACCTTATTTGGTGTAATTGAGCTGTAACGGGTCATAACGGTCCGTAATAGCTCGGTGTTTGGTAATTTTGGTCTTAGTGGGTATAAGGGGTTTGGGTCTCCTTAACAAGTCTAATTGTTCATAACGGGAGTAAATGGGTCATAATGAGTGTGATTAGACCTTATTTGTTGTAATTGAGCTGTAACGAGTCATAATGGTCCACAATGACTCATTATTAGGTAATTTTGGCAGAGTCGGTATAATGGGTTTGTGTCTCCTTAACAAGTCTAATTGATCATAATGGGAGAAAATGGGTCATAATGAGTGTGATTAGACCTTATTTGGTGTAGTTGACGTATAAACGGGTCTTTGTGGTCCGTAATAGTTCGTTATTGGTTAATTTTGGTCTTAGTGGGTATAAGGGGTTTGTGTCTCCTAAAATGAATATAATTGGTCAAAATGGGAGTAAATGAGTCATAATGAGTTTGATTAGACCTTATTAGGTGTAATTGAGGAGTAACGGGTCATAATGGTCCGTAATGGCTCGTTGTTTGGTAATTTTGGTCTTAGTGGGTATAAGCGGTTTGTGTCTCCTTGACAAGTCTAATTGGTCATAACGAGAGTAAATGGGTAATAATGAGTGTGATTAGACCTTATTTGGTGTAATTGAGGTTTAACGGGTCCTTGTGGTATCTAATGGCTCGTTATTGGCTAATTTTTGTCTTAGTGGGTATAAGGGGTTTGTGTATCCTTAAATAGTCTAATTGGTCATAATGGGAGTAAATGGGTCATAACGAGTGTGATTAGACCTTATTTGGTGTAATTGAGGTATAACGGGTCATAATGGTCCGTAATGGCTCGTTATTGGGAAATTTTGGTCTTAGTGGGTATATGGGGTTTGTGTCTTCTTGACAAGTCGAATTGATCATAATGGAAGTAAATGGGTCATAATGAGTTTGATTAGACCTTATTTGGTGTAATTGTGCCGTAACGGGTCATAATGGTCCGTCGTTGTTTAGTAATTTTGTTCTTAGTGGGTATTGTTGATCCAAACTCTCTCAGTGATTTGATAACGACCCTTTTCTATACTTAGTGAAAATTGCGTTTTAATATGTATTAGTGTTTCACCATCAGCGATCAGACTGAGTCTGTTCAGTTATCGCTGATAGTCTTCTTATAAACATCTAGTATGTATTAGTGTTTCACTATCAGTGATCAAATCGATCCTGTTCAGTATCGCTGATAGTTTCTGATGTAAACAGTAACGTAATCCCTGAAGACAAGTTTCGCGTCAACAGATGTTCATAGCTGAATCGAAGACGAAGCTACTGAACAAAGACAAGTCTACTAGTGACCTGATGCGGATTTCAGTGAAGCAAAGACAAATCTACTTATACGCGAAGGAACATGAGGAAAAGCTTCAGCGATCGCTGAACTCTTGATATCTCTGAAGAAAGAGATACTCAGCGATTGAATGATTACTTAGCTTATGTCTCAAGTTTCCTTTTGTCTCTCCTTGCACAACTTAGTACGATATGTCAGAACGGACATGTCTCTGCCACAATTCGTACAACACCTCTGTCATCTACACTGTTCATTGTCCGGCCGAAAGCATGTCTCCCAAAAGTCAGACTACCAAAGCCAATCATTGAACGCCACGTGTAAATTGCCCTGCCATGCATTTAATGCATAGGGTATAAATAGGAAGATCACCCCTACATCTGAAGTGTGCTCAATCCTTGAACTCCATATAGAAACCCTTGTTTTCTATATCTCTTAATCCCCCATTCTCTGAATTTCTTGTGCAACCATCTTAGTGTTTCTTAAGTTTGTTTAGATTGAGTCTGTCTTAATCTTATTCCGCAACAAACTTGTAAATTGTATTTGATTTACCAATAAACAATTTATTAAACTTTAAATTCTTGTGTTTGTATTCAACCCCCCCCCCCCCTTCTACAAACTTGTTAAGCACCTTAGGGACCAACAAGTGGTATCAGAGCAGTTTGTTTAATCTAATAAACAAGATCTTGCTTTATTCTCTTCTTTGTTGTTCTATATGGCACTTAACACAAACACAAAACTACTATGATAATGGTTCACTTTCTAAACCTCCTCGATTTAGCAGAGATAACTTTTCTCTATGGAAAAATCGAATGATGCTATTTCTTGAAGGTGCGGATCCTACTATACTTGAATATATAGAAAATGGACCCTATGAACCTGTTAGAATTATAGTTGTTGTTCCTGCTACTGCCACCACTGAAGCTGTCCCTGAACGATATGTCGTTAAGGAAATAAGACAGTGGAGTGATGAAGATAAAAAGAAGGTAGGAATAGATGCAAGAGCAAAGACCATTATTTCAATGGCTCTGCCTGATGAAGTTTTCCATTCCATCATGCATCTGAAAACTTCTAAAGAAACATGGGAAACCATATGTGTTCAATATGAGGGCACCACTGAAATCCAAGAAACTCGTAAGATTAACTTGGTAAGACAGTATGAAAGTTTCAACGCTGGTAAGAATGAATCTCTCTCTGACGTTCATCAACGGTTTAACTGCTTAATCATTGACCTAAGAACTGTTGGTAGGACCTATTCTAATTCTGGGGTCCTAACAAAATTCTTAGAATGTCTTCCTGAAAGCTGGGACAATTATTCAATATGCCTTAAGCTTACAAAAGACTTAAATTCTCTTTCTCTCAGCACTCTATATGGAATATTGCTCAACTATGAGCAATCGAATCTTCTGAAGAAGAATCTTGTAAAAGATTCTAAAGACTCCAAAAGCACTCCTGTTGCTTTAGTCTCTTCAGAGATAATTCCATCTCAGCGATCTACTCTCACCATCACTGAGTTAGATTCTGAATCTAAGGATCTATCAGACCCTGATCTTTCAGAGTTTGATGAGTCCTTAGCACTCTTGACAAACTCTTTTAAGAGATTTTCAAGAAAGAGCAACTTCCGAAGAAGTAAGCCTCTCTCTCTTACTGAAAAGCCAAAATCAACACCTGTTGATAAGGCTACTGCTACTTGCTATAACTGTGAAAAGATTGGACACTTCGCTAGTGAGTGCAGGTCAAAAAAGGTCTTCAAACCTTCTACCTCAAGAAGATCCAGTGATGACAAAGACCTAAAGCTAAAGAACAAATATCAAAAGCTGAAAAGCTACAAGCGAAGAGGTAAAGGTCTCATCGCTGAAGAACATGACTGGGCTGAATCAGAAGAATCAAGTTCTGATGAAGAAGTCGCTAATCTTTGCCTCATGGATGAGATTAAAGAAGAAGTAGAAGAACCATCTGAACCTTCTATGAGCTACATATCATCTCAGGTATCTATCTCTACTAATCCCTCTCTGCCTGAAGCTGAGAGAAGTCGCGTTGTTGATGTGCTGACGATTGACCTCTATAATGCTCTAAACGACAAAACTCAAACTGAGAATAAAAATGTTCATTTAACTCAAGAGCTAGAGAAATGTCATGAAAAGATCAGAGAACTAAATCTTTTAGAAGAAAAGTTGAAAGATCAAGTCATTTATAAATGAAATCATCAGCATTGAACGCGAACAAGCCATCGCTGCTCTAAAAGCAGAAAAGGCTCATGTTGAAAAATGGTGCAAATCATCAACAAAGATCTCTGAGATAATAAATGCTCAGACTTCTGAAAGTGATAGAACTGGTCTTGGCTTCTGGACACCTCAGGATAAGCCTAAAGAAGAAAGTTCCTCGCTTAAGTTTGGAATGTTTGTCACTTCTTTCTTTGACACTTCTTATAATCAATTCTATCCCTGTTCTTCTTCTAATTCTATCCCTGAGGAAATATCCAAAGACACTAAGTCTGCGGATAAAGGAAAATTCATTCTTCGTCCTCAGAAGGCTACCAGGAAAGCAAAGCTGAAAGTTCCTTCTAAACCTTCAGCAAATCAATCCTCTAGCTCTATGATAGAAATCTTTGATCTCTGTCCTCCAAAGCTAAAGATTGATCTTAAATCCACGAGATCTGAAGAAATGAAAATTCCTCCCAGATCTCATGAGAAAAGCCTTCTCGGACCTGGTCCTACTCATCTTAAACTTGCAAAACCTTCTACTTCTAGTCCTAAAACCGTTTTCAAATACAGAAAATGTTATCACTGTGGTTTAACTGACCATATTGCAAGCAAATGTCCAACTGCCACTAAAGCTGATAAAACAATTAAAGTGAAGATAAATGCCTCTAAAGCTGAGAAGGTCACCAAAGTTGAAAAATCAACCAAGGTGAAGAATACCACCAAGGTTAAGAAATTAACCAAAGTGAAGATCACCACTGAAGCTGAATCTTCATCTGCTGTGAAGACTGCTGAAACTTCCTTATCCACTAACTCTAAAGGACCCATTGAAAAGTGGGTACCAAACAACACTTAATCTTTCTTATGTGTGCAGGGATCAAAGGGCATCTGGTATCTCGATAGTGGATGTTCTCGTCATATGACTGGACAAAAAGAACTGCTCACTGAATACAAGGAAGAGAAAGGTCCCTCTGTGACCTTCGGTGGAAATGGAAAAGGATATACCCGAGGGTTTGGTGTCCTCAGCAATGGGACAACTACCTTTCGAAGAGTCGCTTATGTAGATGGACTGAAGCACAACCTTCTGAGCATCAGTCAGCTATGTGACAAAGACTACGAAGTTCGCTTTTCTAAGAAAGCATGTTCAGTGGTGGAAAGGAAAACTTGCTCTCAGTGGTTATCGCAGAGAAAATGTCTATGTAATAGATATGGACTCTACTATCACTGAAAACTTATGTTTTCTCTCTTAAGGCCTCTTCTGATGTCAACTGGCTATGGCATAAAAGGCTCTCTCATCTAAACTTCAAAACCCTGAATTCTCTCTCATCTAAGGAACTGGTTTCTGGTCTTCCTCAGCACTCATATGCTAAAGAATCTCTCAGCTCAGCATGTGAAAAAGGAAAACAAACAAAAGCTAGTTTCAAGTCTAAACAAGTTTCCTCAGTGACAAGTCCTCTTCAGCTCTTGCATATGGATCTGTTCGGCCCTGTCAACATCCAATCAATAGCTGGAAAGAAATATACGCTTGTCATTGTAGATAAATTCTCTCGTTATACCTGGGTTATCTTTCTTCGCTGTAAGAGTGATACTCCAGAAGAACTAATATCTTTTGTTAAAAAGATGGAAGTGCATAATCTTACTGTTCGTTCAATAAGAAGTGATCATGGAACTGAATTCAAAAACAGTTCCCTGAACAACTTCTTTGAGAATAAGGGAATCTCTCATAACTTCTCTTCAGTAAGAACACCTCAGCAAAATGGAGTCGCTGAAAGAAGAAACAGAACGATCATTGAAGCTGCTAGATCAATGCTCAGCGATTCTCATCTCCCTACTCAATTTTGGGCAGAAACTGTAAACACTGCATGTTTTACTCAAAACAGATCGCTGATAGTAAAGCGAAGGAAGACATCTTATGAACTTTTTCATGGAAGGAAACCTTCTATCAATTTTCTTCATATCTTTGGTTGTCAGTGCTTTATCTTAAACAACAGAGATCAACTTGGAAAGTTCGACCCAAAAGCTGATGATGGAATATTTCTAGGATATTCCTCCATCTCCAAAGCCTACAGAGTTTTCAACAAAAGAAGACAATCTGTGGAAGAAACAATTCATGTCACATTCGATGAAACTCGCTCAGCGAACTCTAAACCAATCACTGACAATGAAGAGTTAAATGCTTGGATGTTCTCTCACTACAGAGAAACTGAACCTTTCTTCTCAAACCATCAGCATTCAGATCCTCCAGCCGCTGATGATGATCCAAACATTATACCACCTAGCACTGAATCCAACTCATGGGTTTCAGCTGAACCTCTAAACACTTTACTACCATCAGATCTACCTCTGTCTGAAAACCTCAACCGTCTGTCCACTACTCAACAGTTAATTGCTGATGAACCTCAAACATCCTCATCAGTAAACATCCCAATTGTTGATCCAACCTCTGAGTTAAGCGATCATGCTCCTGCTCAGCGATGGACCAAAGATCACCCAATAGATCAAATTCTTGGTTATCCGGATGCAGGTATTCAGACACGACGAAGCTCAGGTAATATCTGTCTCTTCGTCAACTTTCTTTCTTTAATAGAACCAAAGAAGATTGATGATGCCCTCAGAGATCCAAACTGGGTCAGCGCTATGCAAGAAGAGCTGACTGAATTCTCTCGAAACAAAGTTTAGAATCTCGTCCCTAGACCATCTGATAAAACTGTTATAGACACCAAATGGGTGTTTAGAAACAAGTTAGATGAACATGGAACTGTAACCCGCAACAAGGCTCAATTTGTTGCTCAGGGATACAGACAAGAGGAAGGTATAGACTATGATGAAACCTTTGCCCCTGTGGCTAGACTCGAAGCAATTCGACTATTTTTAGCTTATGCAGTCTATAAAGACTTCATCGTCTATCAAATGGATGTAAAATCAACGTTCCTAAATGGAAAGCTGAATGAAGAAGTCTATGTAGAACAACCTCCAGGGTTCTATGACCCTAAGTATCCAAATTATGTTTATAAATTGGATAAGGCTCTCTATGGTCTAAAACAAGCCCCTCGTGCTTGGTATGACACTCTCTCATCATTTCTTATCTCTGAAAATTTTGAACGTGGCAAGATTGATAATACGTTATTTTTCAGAAAGATAAAAGGTCATATAATTCTTGTACAAATATATGTCGATGACATCATATTTGGTTCTACTAACCCATCTCTGTGTACTCGATTCGCTGAAAGAATGAAGAAAGAATACAAAATGACTATGATGGGTGAGCTGACATATTTTCTTGGTCTTCAGATTAAACAATCTGACAAAGGTACTTTTATCAGCCAAGGTAAATATGTTAAAGATATGCTGAAGAAGTTTGATCTTACTCAAACTTCAGCAATGAAAACTCCTATGGCACCACCCCTGACACTTAACAAAGATCTTTCTGGAAAACCTGTTGATGTCACTGCCTATAGAGGAATGATAGGCTCCCTGCTGTATCTTACAGCGAGCCGACCTGACATTATGTACTCTACTTGTTTATGTGCACGCTATCAATCTGAACCCAAGGAATCCCATCTGATCGATGTTAAGAGAATCTTCAGATATCTGAAGGGAACTCCTAACCTCGGTCTTTGATATCCCAAATACTCAGGGTTCGATCTAACTGGTTATTCTGATAGTGATTTTGCAAGCTGTAAACTTGACAGAAAGAGTACCACTGGTGGATGTCAACTCTTGGGAGGAAAGCTGGTAAGTTGGACAAGCAAAAAGCAAAATTCAGTGTCCACTTCCACAGCTGAAGCTGAATACGTAGCCGCTGGAAGCTGTTGTTCTCAGATCTTATGGATGAGAAATCAACTATTAGATTATGACCTTCAGCTATCAAAGATTCCTATCTATTGCGACAGCACTAGTGCTATCGCTATAGCAAATAATCCAGTGCTACATTCAAAGACGAAACACATAGAGATCAGATATCACTTTATCAGAGATCATGTGATGAATGGTGATATTGAACTCCACTTTATCCCTACTGACTTTCAGCTTGCTGATTTATTCACCAAACCTCTTGATGAGACAAGGTTCAACTTTCTATCAATGAGCTTGGAATGCTGAATCTTGAAGAATAAATCTTCAGCGTTCATGCATTGTGTCAGTAATCATAAGTTCCCCTTTTATCATCTCTCTGATAAACAATCTGACTCTCAGGTATGTTTTCTCAATCCCTACAACTGAATCAATGAGCGGACATGTCTCTCCTTGCACAACTTAGTACGATATGTCAGAACGGACATGTCTCTGCCACAATTCGTACAACACCTATGTCATCTACATTGTTCATTGTCCGGCCAAAAGCATGTCTCCCAAAAATCAAACTACCAAAGCCAATCAGTGAACGACACGTGTAAAGTGCCCTGCCATGCATTTAATGCATAGGGTATAAATAGGAAGATCACCCCTTCATCTGAAGTGTGCTCAATCCTTGAACTCCATATAGAAACCCTTGTCTTAATCCCCCATTCTCTGAATTTCTTGTGCAACCATCTTAGTGTTTCTTAAGTTTGTTTAGATTGAGTCTGTCTTAATCTTATTCCGCAACAAACTTGTAAATTGTATTTGATTTATCAATAAACAATTTATTAAACTTTAAATTCTTGTGTTTGTATTCAACCCCCCCCCCCCCCTCTACAAACTTGTTAAGCACCTTAGGGACCAACAGGTATAAGGGGTTTGTGTTTCCTTAACAAGTCTAATTGTTCATAACGGGAGTAAATGGGTCATAATGTGTGTGATTAGACCTTATTTGGTGTAATTGAGGTGTAACGGGTCATAATAGTCTGTAATGGCTCGTTATTAGGTAATTTTGGTCAGAGTCGGTACAATGGGTTTGTGTCTCCTTAACAAGTCTAATTGGTCATAATGGGAGAAAATGGGTCATAAGGAGTGTGATTAGACCTTATTTGGTGTAATTGAGGTATAACGGGTCATAATGGTCCGAAATGGATCGTTAGTGGCTAATTTTTGCCATAGTGGGTTGGAGTTTGTGTCAACTTAACAAGTCTAATTGGACACAATGGGAGTAAATTTGTCATAATGAATCTGATTAGACCTTATTTGGTGTAATTGAGCTGTAACGGGTCTTTGTGGTCCGGTAATGTCTCGTTATTGGCCAATTTTGACCTTAGTGAGTATAAGGGTTTGTGTCTCCTAGAACGAATCTAATTGGTCATAACAAGTTTGATTAGACCTTATTATGTGTAATTGAGGTTTAACGTGTCTTTGTAGTCTGTAATGGCTCGTTATTGGGTAATTTTGGTTTTAGTGGGTATAAGGGGTTTGTGTCCCCTTAACAAGTCAAATTGGTCATGATGAGTATGATTAGACCTTATTTGGTGTAATTGAGCTGTGACGGGTCATAACGGTCCGTAATAACTCGTTGTTTGGTAATTTTGGTCTTAGTGGGTATAAGGGGTTTGTGTCTCCTTAACAAGTCTAATTGGTCATAACGAGAGTAAATGGGTCATAATGAGTGTGATTAGACCTTATTTGGTGTAATTGAGATGTAACGGGTCATAATGGTCCGTAATGGCTCGTTATTAGGTAATTTTGGTTAGAGTCGTTATAATGGGTTTGTGTCTCCTAAACCCTAAACTCTAAACCCTAACCCCTATAAACCCTTAAACCCTAAACCGATCATAACAGGAGTAAATGGGTCATAATGAGTGTGATTAGACCTTATTTGGTGTAGTTGAGGGATAAGGCTGGCCTTTGTGGTCCGTAATAGCTCGTTATTGGCTAATTTTGGTCATAATGGGTATAAGGGGTTTGTGTCTCCTAAAACGAATATAATTGGTCAAAATGGGAGTAAATGGGTCATAATGAGTGTGATTAGACCTTATTTGGTGTAGTTGAGGTATAAACGGGTCTTTGTGGTCCGTAATAGCTCGTTATTGGCTAATTTTGTCTTAGCCTATAAGGGGTTTGTGTCTCCTAAAACGAATATAATTGGTCAAAATGGGAGTAAATGGGTCATAATGAGTTTGATTAGACCTTATTAGGTGTAATTGAGGTGTAACGTGTCATAATGGACATAATGGCTCGTTGTTTGGTAATTTTAGTCTTAGTGGGTATAAGGGGTTTGTGTCTCCTTGACAAGTCTAATTGGTCATAACGAGAGTAAATGGGTAATAATGAGTGTGATTAGACCTTATTTGGTGTAATTGAGGTTTAGCGGGTCCTTGTGGTGTGTAATGGCTCGTTTTTTTTTTGAAGGAAAACCCGGCAAATATATTAAAACAAAGAAACAACAAAAGTTATATCAAGCATCCAACAAAAGACCCAAGCAAGGGACAAAAAGCACCAAGCCATAAAAAAAGCCAAAACAAGCAACTACCAATTCTAAACAGAAGCCAAAAAAACACCACCACCCAACCAGAGGCGCAAAACAACCAATCCAAAGAAAGATCACGTCGGGCCATGAATCTGATTCCTAGTCCGCCGAGTATTCCAAGCAAGCTGCATAATGACAATGTTCCTTATATCTTGAACAATTTGGTCCACCGAGATTGCCGCATTTCTGAAAATTCTATTGTTCCGCTCCCTCCAAATGTAGTACACACTAGCCGCAACAAAAAGTTTTGAGCCAAGCGGTTTCCTCGCGTACGAATCATCCGAGAGCATTTCCACTATACCGTCTCATCCATCCGGCCATTCCTCTAGATTGGCAAAAAAATTTATGCGTTGCCATACATCATGCGCAAACACACATTCAAAGAAAAGATGCCGGTGAGAGCCCTGCTCAACTTCGCACAATGGGCAAACTAAACCGTCATCTTCCGAAACCCAAATGCTCATACGATCTTGAGTAGGGAGTCTACGGTGACAAGCAACCCAAAGACAGAAGGCATGTCTCAAAATGTGACCGGGAAACCATACCCATTTATGCCAAGAGCATACGGTATGTATGCCTCCAATAGAAGTGGATGCGACCTCCGTAATGGCTCGTTATTGGCTAACTTTGGTCTTTGTGGGTATAAGAGGCTTGTCTCCTTAACGAATCTAATATGTCATAATGGGAGTAAATGGGTCATAACGAGTGTGATTAGACCTTATTTGGTGTAATTGAGGTATAACAGGTGATAATGGTCCGTAATGGCTCGTTATTGGGAAATTTTGGTCTTAGTGGGGTATAAGGGGTTTGTTTCTCCTTGACAAGTCGAATTGGTTATAATGGAAGTAAGTGGGTCATAATGAGTTTGATTAGACCTTATTTGGTGTAATTGAGCCTTAACGGGTCATAATGGTCTGTCGTTGTTTGGTAATTTTGTTCTTAGTGGGTATAAGGGGTTTGTGTCTCCTTAACAAGTCTAATTGGTCATAATAGGAATAAATGGGTCATAATGAGTATGATTAGACCTTATTTGGTGTAATTGAGGTGTAACGGGCCATAATGGTCCGTAATGGCTCGTTATTAGGTAATTTTGGCCAGAGTCTGTATAATGGGTTTGTGTCTCCTTAACATGTCTAATTGGTCATAATGGGAGAAATGGGTCATAATGAGTGTGATTAAACCTGATTTGGTGTAATTGAGGTATAACGGGTCACAATGGTCCGAAATCGCTCGTTATTGGCTAATTTTTGCCATAGTGGGTAAGGAGTTTGTGTCACATTAACAAGTATAATTGTGTCACAATGGGAGTAAATTTGTCATAATGAATCTGATTAGACCTTTTTTTTTAGCGGAAAACCAAGCAATCAATAAAAGAGAGAAAAAAATACAGGAAAAGGCAGTCAAAAAACGACCCCTAAAACAGAAACCAAGGGACAGGCCCCAAGGCATACAACCAACATAACACCACCCAACCAAAAGGAAAATAAAACCAGCAAAACACCAAAAAACCGAAGCAACAACCAAAGAACAAACACCAAAACAGACTAACTCGCATTGCAATGAACATGATTCCTCTTTCGTAGCTTCCAAGCCAAACGCTGCAACACGACTTCACCAATCTCCCGAACCAACTGAGACTCCGAACGCTCTTTTTGTTGAAACAAACGCCTGTTTCTTTCCTGCCATATCGAATAGATGGTAGCCGAAATAGCCAATTTATGAGGCAGAGATCGAATAATATTTATCCCATTAGTCCAATTATCAACTAAAAGATAAATATTCTCCGGTAACCCACCAAGACCCATCTCCCTCTCCAAATCGTCATAGGGATCTTACAATCAAAGAAAAGATGATCATGAGAATCCTGTCTTGCCAAACAAAACGGACAAAAGAGGTCCGGTGGTTCCTGCTTCCACATCGCGATCCTATCTTGTGTCGGAAGTCTTTTCTGAAAAACTAGTCATACACAAAAAGCATGCTTCGGGATGCAGTCGGTGAACCAAACCATCTTTGCCCAGCTAACCGGTTGATGCCATCCTTCCAAAGAGTTTCAAGCTTCCTTAACCGAATAATCCACAAGACCATTAGAAAGAGTCTTCCAACGGATCACATCCGCAGTCGTGTCATCATAAGAAGGAACATTAATGGAATTCAACATAGGACATTTATCCACCAACGCCTGAGGCCAATCACCCTCTAACCAATCAAGAACATTTCGAACCGTATCCTCAACCAAAAAACCAGTCGAGGAAATGCATCTATAAGTAAGAGTAGATGCAAGATTGCCTACGGATAACCACGAATCCTCCCAAGCATGCGTACATCTTCCATCTCCAATATTAGAAACCAAGTATTGTCTTAGGTGGGGACGTAAACCCATAATCCCACGCAACACCCAAGACCACGAGCATTTTTCTCTAACCCTCCACAACGGGAACACATCAACATGATGAGTATAAATATACCACACCCACATTGAGTCCCTACGAATAAGAAGGTCCCAAAAATGTTTAGCAATCAAAGCACGATTCCACACCCAAGCCGCTTAAAACCGAGACCCCCACACTGAATCGGTTTACACACATCCTTCCAAGCAAGACGACACCGCCCCCTCACATCACCACCTTGAGCCCATAAGAAACTCCTAAAAACAACCTCCAACTCATGAATAATAACAGAAGGAATCACAAAGACAGACATCCAATAAATTTGGATCGACTGAAGGACCGAGATGATGAGTTGTTTCCTTCCCCCATACGAAAGGAACTTCATTTTTCAATTATGCACTTTCTGATTAACTTTAGCCACTAGCGGTGCAAAATCCAACACTTTCAAACGCTTTGGAGAAAGAGGAACCCCAAGATACCGAATAAGAAACACCCCAGTTCGAAACGGCAAGCAATTAAGAATCGCATGCCTTGCATCATCAGAAACGTTGCCAAAGAAGACTTCACTCTTGGCAAGATTAGGGTTCAATCCCGACCGCAACGAGAAAATGTCTAAAGCCTTTTTAACGAGAAGATGGCTCGTTATTGGGTAATTTTGGTTTTAGTGGTTAAAAGGGGTTTGTGTCCCCTTAACAAGTCCAATTGGTCATAATGAGTTTGATTAGACCTTATTTGGTGTAATTGAGTTGTAACGGGTCATAATGGTCCGTCGTTGTTTGGTAATTTTGGTCTTAGTGGGTATAAGGGGTTTGTGTCTCCTTAACAAGTCTAATTGGTCATAACGGGAGTAAATGGGTCATAATGAGTGCGATTAGACCTTATTTGGTGTAATTGTGGTATATCGGGTCTTTGTGGTCCGTAATGGCTGGTTATTGGCCAATTTTGGCCTTAGTGGGTATAAGGGGTTTATGTCTCCTAGAACGAATCTAATTGGTCATAATGAGTTTGATTAGACCTTATTATGTGTAATTAAGGTTTAACGGGTCTTTGTAGATTGTAATGGCTCGTTATTGGGTAATTTTGGTTTTAGTGGGTAAAAGGGGTTTGTGTCCCCTTAACAAGTCCAATTGGTCATAATGAGTTTGATTAGACCTTATTTGGTGTAATTGAGTTGTAACGGGTCATAATGGTCCGTCGTTGTATGGTAATTTTGGTCTTAGAGGGTATAAGGGGTTTGTGTCTGCTTAACAAGTGTAATTGGTCATAATGGGAGTAAATGGGTCATAATGAGTGTGATTAAACCTTATTTGGTGTAATTGAGCTGTAACGGGTCATAATGGCTGTAATGGCTCGTTATTAGGTAATATTGGCCTTAGAGTTGCATAATGGGTTTCTGTCTCGTTAACAAGTCTAATTTGTCATAATGAGAGAAAATGGGTCATAATGAGTGTGACCCTTATTTGGTGTAATTGAGGTATAACGGGTCTTGTGGTCCGTAATGGCTTGATTTTTTTTGAAGGAAAACTCGACAAATATATTAAAACAAAGAAACAAAAAAAGTTACATCAAACATCCAACAAAAGACCCAAGCAAGGGACAAAAAAGCACCAAGCCATAAAAAAAGCCAAAATAAGCAACTACCAACTCTAAACAGAAGCCAAAAAAACACCACCACCCAACCAGAGGCGCAAAACAACCAATCCAAAGAAAGATCACGTCGGGCCATGAATCTGATTCCTAGTCCGCCGAGTATTCCAAGAAAGCCGCATAGTGACAATGTTCCTTATATCTTGAACAATTTGGTCCTCCGAGATTGCCACATTTCTGAAAATTCTATTGTTCCGCTCCCTCCAAATGTAGTATACACTAGCAGCAATAAAAAGTTTTGAGGCAAGCGGTTTCCTCGCGTACGAATCATCCGAGAGCATTTCCACTATGTCGTCCCATCCATCCGGCCATTCCTCTAGATTGGCAAAAAAAATTATGCGTTGCCATACATCATGCGCAAACACACATTCAAAGAAAAGATGCTGGTGAGAGTCCTGCTCAACTTCGCACAACGGGCAAACTAAACCGTCATCTTCCGAAACCCAAATGCTCATACGATCTTGAGTAAGGAGTCTACGGTGACAAGCAACCCAAAGACAGAAGGCATGTCTCGCAATGTGACCGGGAAACCATACCCATTTATGCCAAGAGCATACGGTATGTATGCCTCCAATAGAAGTGGATGCGACTTTAACCGAAAAGTCCACCAAGTTACCATTAACATCCGCCCAACAAATTTGGTCACGTCGGTCACTATCAATGATCGGCCACTCCATCAAACCAAGATGCGGGTACCTTTGAATCCAAGCATTCGGCCAAACACTCCTAAGCCGATCAACCAAATCTTTTAATGAAGTGAGCATAGAAAATCCCTCCCCATGTATGAACCGATACGTTATGGACGTAGATAACGGGTTATTAGTCCCCCAACGATCTTCCCATGCATTAATCTATTCCCCATTACCAACCCGGAAAATAAAGAATCTTCTAATGTGAGGCCGACGGTCCAGAATTTTGCAAAGAATCGACGACCACCGGGTAGACTTCTGAACGATCCAAAATTGGGCGTCCCCGATGCAATAACGATACACCCAATTAACCCAGATTGTATTCTTCCGAGTCACCCAATTAGACAAGAGGGCACGGTTCCATAAGGCTAGCCGCTTAAGACCAAGACCACCCCCTTCCAACGGTTTACAAACTTGATCCCAAGCCACTTTGCATCTCCCTCTCGAATTCTCCCCTTGAGCCCATAAAAAATCCGGAAAACCGATTCAATTTTATGGATCACCCTCGTGGGGATAGTGAAGATCGACATCCAATAAGTTTGTAGCGAACCCAACACAGATTTTATGAGTTGTAATCTTCTTCCAAAAGACAAGGGTTTTGTTTTCCAATTGTTCACCCGCGCCATCACCTTAGTCACGAGGGCATCATAATCCCTAGCTTTTAGTTTGATTGGGGACAGCGGAACTCCAAGGTATCGGATTGGGAAGATACCATTCCGGAACGGTAAGCACTCCCGGATAGCATTTCTAATGGGATCCGAGACGTTTCCAAAGAAGACTTCGCTTTTTTCAAGACTAGGCGAAAGGCCAGATTTAGTTCGAAACAATTGGAGAGCCTTCTTAAGCACCAACACCGAATCCACATCACCCTGTGTAAAAACAAATAAATCTGCAAAGCAAAGATGGGTGAGTTGAAACTCACTACAATCCTTATGATAACCAAAGGAAGCCGCCTCTTCAATGCAACGTTTAAAAATGAGAGAGAATCCTTCCATAACAATGGTAAAGAGATAAGGCGAAAGGGGATCTCCTTGGCGAAGGCCCCGACCACCTTTAAAAAATCCCTTTGTCTCTCCATTCACTGCTAGCGAGAAGGAAGCTGACGAGACCATCTCTTTGATCCATTTAACAATAGCCAAATGAAACCCCATGCCCTCCAGCATACCAAACAAGTATTTCCAATCCACCGTGTCATATGCCTTCCGGATGTCAATCTTGAAGGCACACCGGGGAGGGCCCTCACTACGTTGATATCCTCTAACCAGCTCGTGTGCCATTAGAATGTTGTCCGCAATATTACGGCCCGGAATAAAAGCCGACTGGAATGGGCTTACCAATCCATCCAACAACCCTTTCATCCTCTCCACAATAATCTTGCTAATAGCTTTGTACAAAACCGTGCAACAAGATATAGGTCGGAAGTCCGAGACACACGATGCATTAGGGACCTTAGGAATTAAAAAGAGAAGAGTATGGTTCAATTCCTTTGCCAATTTTCCCGTGTAGAAAAAGTTGTGAATAGCACGCGTAACCTTTGGTCCAACAATATTCCACGCTCCTTTATAAAACCTCGTCGAGTACCCATCCGAGCCCCGGGGCCTTATCATTTCCAATGCTAAAAATGGCCAACTTGATCTCCATATCCGTGATTGGGACCACCATTGAGAACGATTCAGCAAGGGAAAGGGTCTTATGGAAAGCCAAGTCTTGCGTCAAAGGATTCACACTTCGATCCCGATTTCCAAGAAACGACTGAAAGTGGGATAGAAGAGTATCTACAACATCATCACCGTAGTGATAAACACCATTCGAATCACAAACTTCCTGAACCCGTTGCGAATGCCTTTTCTCTTTCATAACACTATGGAAGAAGTATTAGCATCCCCTTCATTATGCCGTAATGGCTTGTTTTTTTTTTTGAAGGAAAACCCGGCAAATATATTAAAACAAAGAAACAAAAAAGGTTATATCAAGCAACCAACAAAAGACCCAAGCAAGGGACAAAAACCACCAAGCCATAAAAAAAGCCAAAACAAGCAACTACCAACTCTAAAAAGAAGCCAAAAAAACACCACCACCCAACCAGAGGCACCAAACAACCAAACCAAAGAAAAATCACGTCCGGCCATGAATTTGATTCCTAGTCCGCCGAGTATTCCAAGCAAGCCGCATAGTGACAATGTTCCTTATATCTTGAACAATTTGGTCCACTGAGATTGCCGCATTTCTGAAAATTCTATTGTTCCGCTCCCTCCAAATGTAGTACACACTAGCAGCAACAAAAAGTTTTGAGGCAAGCGGTTTCCTCGCGTACGAATCATCCGAGAGCATTTCCACTATACCGTCCCATCCATCCGGCCATTCCTCTAGATTGGCAAAAAAATTTATGCGTTGCCATACATCATGCGCAAACACACATTGAAAGAAAAGATGCCGGTGAGAGTCCTGCTCAACTTCGCATAACGGGCAAACTAAACCTTCATCTTCCGAAACCCAAATGCTCATACGATCTTGAGTAGGGAGTCTACGGTGACAAGCAACCCAAAGACAGAAGGCATGTCTCACAATGTTACCGGGAAACCAAACCCATTTATGCCAAGAGCATACGGTATGTATGCCTCCAATAGAAGTGGATGCGACTTTAACCGAAAAGTCCACCAAGTTACCATTAACATCCGCCCAACAAATTTGGTCACGTCGGTCACTATCAATGATCGGCCACTCCATCAAACCAAGATGCGGGTACCTTTGAATCCAAGCATTCGGCCAAACACTCCCAAGCCGATCAACCAAATCTTTTAACGAAGTGCGCATAGAAAATCCCTCCCCATTTATGAACCGATACGTTATGGACGTAGATAACGGGTTATTAGTCCCCTAACGATCTTCCCATGCATTAATCTCTTCACCATTACCAACCCGGAAAATAAAGAATCTTCTAATGTGAGGTCGAACGTCTAGAATTTTGCAAAGAACCGACGACCACCGGGTAGACTTCCGAACGATCCAAAATTGGGCGTCCCCGATGCAATAACGATACACCCAATTAACCCAGATTGTATTCTTCCGAGTCACAAGGTTCCACACATGTCTAGACAAGAGGGCACGGTTCCATAAGGCTAGCCGCTTAAGACCAAGACCACCCCCTTCCAACGTTTACAAACTTGATCCCAAGCCACTTTGCATCTCCCTCTCGAATTCTCCCCTTGGGCCCATAAAAAAATCCCGGAAAACCGATTCAATTTTATGGATCACCCTCGTGGGGATAGTGAAGATCGACATCCAATAAGTTTGTAGCGAACCCAACACAGATTTTATGAGTTGTAATCTTCCTCCAAAAGACAAGTGTTTTGTTTTCCAATTGTTCACCCGCGCCATCACCTTAGTCACGAGGGCATCATAATCCCTAGCTTTAAGCTTGATTGGGGACAGCGGAACTCCAAGGTATCGGATTGGGAAGATACCATTCCGGAATGGTAAGCACTCCCGGATAGCATTTCTAATGGGATCCGAGACGTTTCCAAAGAAGACTTCACTTTTTTCAAGACTAGGCGAAAGGCCAGATTTAGTTTGAAACAATTGGAGAGCCTTCTTAAGCACCAACACCGAATCCACATCACCCTGTGTAAAAACAAATAAATCATCTGCAAAGCAAAGATGGGTGAGTTGAAACTCACTACAATCCTTATGATAACCAAAGGAAGCCGCCTCTTCAATGCAACGTTTAAAAATGAGAGAGAATCCTTCCATAACAATGGTAAAGAGATAAGGCGAAAGGGGATCTCCTTGACGAAGGCCCCGACCACCTTTAAAAAATCCCTTTGTCTCTCCATTCACTGCTAGCGAGAAGGAAGCTGACGAGACCATCTCTTTGATCCAATTAACAATAGCCAAATGAAACCCCATACCCTCCAGCATACCAAACAAGTATTGCCAATCCACCGTGTCATACGCCTTCCGGATGTCAATCTTGAAGGCACACCGGGGCGGGCCCTCACAACGTTGATAACCTCTAACCAGCTCGTGCGCCATTAGAATGTTGTCCGCAATATTACGGCCCGGAATAAAAGCCGACTGGAATGGGCTCACTAATCCATCCAACATCCCTTTCATCCTCTCCACAATAATCTTGCTAATAGCTTTATACAAAACCGTGCAACAAGATATAGGTCGGAAGTCCGACACACGCGATGCATTAGGGACCTTAGGAATTAAACAGAGAAGAGTATGGTTCAATTCCTTTGCCAATTTTCCTGTGTAGAAAAAGTTGTGAATAGCACGCGTAACCTCTGGTCCAACAATATTCCACGCTCCTTTATAAAACCTCGCCGAGTACCCATCCGAGCCCGGGGCCTTATCATTTCCAATGCTAAAAATGGCCAACTTGATCTCCATATCCGTGATTGGGACAACCATTGAGAGCGATTCAGCAAGGGAAAGGGTCTTACGGAAAGCCAAGTCTTGCGTCAAAGGATTCACACTTCGATCCCGATTTCCCAGAAACGACTGAAAGTGGGATAGAAGAGTATCTACAGCATCATCACCGTAGTGATAAACACCATTCGAATCACATACTTCCTGAACCCGTTGTGAATGCCTTTTCTCTTTCATAACACTATGGAAGAATTTAGTATTAGCATCCCCCTCATTAAGCCACCTAATCTTTGCACGTTGGCGGGCCGAGCTTTCTTCATCATTGCACGCCTGTTGGTAAGCTAATCTCCAAACCGACAAGTCCTCTTGCAACAACCTATTGTGCGGATCCCCATCGCTCGCCATTTGGGCCTTTTCAAGCTCATCTTTACAAAGTCTAGACCGAGCCGAGAGACTACCAAACGTAGCCCTCAACTTCCGCAAACACCCCTTCAAACCTTTAAGCTTAGTCAAAACTTGATACATGAAAGAGCCCTGTACCGACATCATCCATCCCTGTTGAACAATTTGCAAAAAAGAAGGGTGATCAACAAGAAAATTATCAAATTTGAACCCAGTGACCACCTTTCTCTTTCCGGCCGAAAAAGACAGAACGGAGGGGGAATGATCAGAAATTCCCCTCGCCATGAACCGGACCGTAGAGTCCCCAAATCGATCAAGAAAGTGGACATTAGCCATTACACGATCCAGCTTTCGTCTAATACCGCTATCATCCACCGGTTTTTGAGACCACGTATACTGCATGCCTGAGTAATTAATATCAAGGACTTCAATATCTTCTACGCAAGCCATGAAATCATGCATTTCATTATTTCTCCTCGAGGATCCCCCCAACCCATCGTGAGGAAAAAGCATAGTATTAAAGTCCCCAAAAATAACCCAAGGTTGCCCATTGCCCAACACCTTGAACCTTCTCAATCCGGACCATAACTGACGTCGTTCCACTAACGTGTTCGCACCATAAACAATAGTAACAAAAAAGGGCAAAGGTTCCCCATACATGCAAAGTTGGCAATGTATAAATTGAGATTGAGCTTCTAGAACCATAACGTCCATAGCTCTAGCGTCCCAAGCTACAATTATACGCGTACCATTTGGCGAGGCCACAAGGTTAGACCTCCATTCCCATCGCCCAAACGTTTTCCTACACACTTCTTCCAACGCTTCCCCTTTAACATGAGACTCAATGATACTACAAAAAGAGACATTATTTAAGTGAACAAAATCTTTTACCTCCCGCTGCTTTAACGGAGCATTAAGACCCCGTACATTCCAAGCTGCAAACTTAATCATGGAAAGGATGGCATATGGGAAACAGAACTCCCCACTACTTTATCCTGAACTCCCTTCTCCCCCAAAGCCTGGAACCGATTCGAAGACTCGACATTCGTCCGTGTTGAGGTCTTTAGAATTCCCTTTATCGGCTTGCTCACCACCCCAGAAGATGAACCACTTGGCCTAAAAGAGGTATTCGTTCGTTGCGTCCCCTTACTCGCCTCACCCTCAACCACCTTAGCCGTAGGTGGGTGTTTTCCAACCTTCTCCGAAACCCCATCTAAAAACACTCCCAAGTCCGCCGGAATAGTATTCTTTTGATGCGTACTCTGACTATCGCTTTGAACAACACTATTGACCACACCTCCTGGCCCTTGAGTCACATTCTCCATCATATTACATGCACTTGTGCATGCAGTTGGCTCCTTACATGCACTTGTGCATGTGGTATTGTCATCCATCTTCCCATCCACCTCCACGGTTTGAACCTCCACAACCTCCACATGGTCATTAGGAACTTGATCTTCGGCCAAATCATCAGACTTAGTCGCAACCTTCGGTGACTTTTGAACCCAATTCTTCTTTTTGTTCACCACTTTTGTAAATCCATCTTTATCCACGTTAGTCTGTTTTGACGTTACCGCGCGATGAGTATTAGCTTTTGGACACGAGGTAACTTTGTGACCAAAAACGCAACAGAAAGTACATTGGCTAGGCTCCCACATATACTCCACTTGAACTTTTACCTTATCAACCTTATCCCCAGAAAGGGTTGGAATAACAACTTCAATTTCACGTTTAAGCTCTCCAACAGCCCATACATCCACAAGGACCTTCGCGAACCCCGGTCTTCCCCACTTTTTATCACACATGGATGTCGTGCATGCATCCATTGATTTCGGAACTCCCAACGCGCTAGCAATCCGCCCAACACCCTCTTTATTGAAAGCAACTAGAGGAATGTTATGGAGCTTAACCCATAGAGGGCATTCTGTGTGGACCGGCTTGCTATTCCCTTTAGTTGGATCCCAATGAGACACAAATAGGGGAATGCCGCGGATCATCAACGGACCTTGGTCCACCACTTGAGAACATCCTCCTTCATCATTAAATCGAAAAAAAAAACACCATTCCCATTCACCATAGTATCTTTATGCCCATACTTCCCCCAAGCCACTTTTACTCCCCGTTCGACAATATGGCTTGTTTTTTTTTTGGAAGGAAAACCCGGCAAATATATTAAAACAAAGAAACAACAAAAGTTAAATCAAGCATCCAACAAAAGACCCAAGCAAGGGACAAAAAGCACCAAGCCATAAAAAAAGCCAAAACAAGCAACTACCAATTCTAAACAAAAGCCAAAAAAACACCACCACCCAACCAGAGGCGCAAAACAACCAATCCAAAGAAAGATCACGTCGGGCCATGAATCTGATTCCTAGTCCGCCGAGTATTCCAAGCAAGCCGCATAGTGACAATGTTCCTTATATCTTGAACAATTTGGTCCACTGAGATTGCCGCATTTCTGAAAAGTCTGACAATATGGCTTGTTAATGGCTAATTTTGGTCTTAGTGGGTATAAGAGGTTTGTGTCTCCTAAAACGAATCTAATTGGTCATAAGGGGAGTAAATGGGTCATAATGAGTTTTATTAGACTATATTAGGTGTAGTGGTGTAACGGGTCATAATGGTCCGTAATGGCTCGTTATTGGGTAATTTTGGTCTTAGTGGGTATTGTCATTCCCAGATTCTAGTTTCTAAACACAAACAAATCAACAAACAAGATTTATGAATCAATTACCTGTTTGATTAATCTTTCGAATCCAACGATTACAACTTTCTCTCTCTAAAATTCTCTTTCTCTCTCTACAGATTTTCTCTCTCTCTCAGATTCTCAATCAGACAACTGAATACAACTACTTCTAAGAAAACAGAAATACAAGACTTATTTATATCCACAACTATTACAAGGAAACAAACAAATACAAATACAACAACTTTGACTTTTATTACAAAAGACTTTGACTTTAATGAAAGTTGACTTTCCTCAGCTTTGACTTTCTTGAACTTTCATCTTCAGTATTCTTGATCTTGTATCCAACAGATTTATGCTCTAACAATCTCCCCCCTTTGGATTCATGATCACTGTTGAAAGATCTAGCAAATCAGTCTTCACTTTTAAGCTCTGTCAATATAATCTCCCCTTTTTCTTTGATGGCATTCTTTCCAAAAACTGTCTTCAAACAATTAACAATCTCCCTAAAACTTTCACAAAATACTTTCAGACTTTGGAAAGAAATTATCTTCGGAATCAACTTGGATTGCTTTAGCAAATAATCTTCAAAGAAAATTTCCTCAAATCTTCAAAAATTCTTTGATCTTCTTCAAATCTTTACTTTGAACTTTTCTGACTTGGACATTTCTGAAAATCATCTCTCAAAACTTTATCATTTCTTGATACCATCTCCCCCTTTTTGATGATTCGAGTAAATGTATCATCAAAACTTTTCTTCCAAGAAATGTCTTTGACCATTCTGAGTTGTCAAACTGAGCCTCTGATTCTGTGATCCATAACCAAGTATTCATCTAGATCTTTTCAAATCCAGACAAAATAAGAACATGTAACTCCTGAATCAAAAAATGAATCAGTTAAAATGTCTGTCAGTAACACGAAGTCACTGTGTGTAACGAATACACAATATAAAGGAGCTTTTTGATGTTCACTCCCCCGGGCTTCCATCCAATCATCGAAATACCACAAAGGCAATTTCTATGAATGTTATGACAAAAAACAAATTCTTTGTGTGTTCGTGCACATGTAGAAAGAATTAAGCACGAATAATTGCTTTTTAATAAGGTTCAACATTGTGTAAACCACTGAGACAACAGTAGTATAAACACAGACTCAATGTGCATGATTGAAGTGCGAAGGTGGGACAGACTTCCTTCTTTTTCAATATCCAGATTTTCCAAATGAAAACCAGATAGATTATATGTTGCGTCCCCTTTGAAATATGAAACATTTTCTTTTTGAGAAGAAAATGAGTGGTTGGTGGGGTTTAAGTAAGAGTTGGCATGGGCTATTTGCCTGTTTCAATAACGTTCACCAAAGAATTGTGAAACGCTAGTAATGTGGCTGCCCGGCTTAGAAAGTTGTTGGTGCAGAGTTTGATATTCTTTTACTCTGATCTCACACCCTATTTCTTTTAATCATTAAGTTCACTACTAACCAAACTCTCTTTTCCATTTTACCTCAACACACCCACACTCATTTCTTTTTGACTCCTCACACTCAATCTCTATGGATTAACTTCTTGGGTAGAAATCACAGGTTAACTTTCATAGAAGTTCAGTTAATTCCTAGCACAAAGAACCCACATTTCCTATAAAACATAAGTTGCTCAAATGTTTTAACTTTATTCTTTAAAGCGCATATACAAATGTCATATGAATGTATGCTCAAAATATAATCATGAAGATATGAGCATTTTAAACATTTAAGTATGTTCAAACAAGTATATTGAATGAATGAACATGAATGCAAAAGGCTTGTTTGAAAATCTGACATTGTATGAAAATGATCAGAAATGAATGATATAACAATCATAGCTTAACGTCAAGAATAATGGATGTGTATATGAAACAAAAATATAGACATTCTTGAAATGAATGCTTCGAAATGAAATGACGCTCAAAAATTTATTGAAGTACAAGCGGGGTGTCTTACCATCGAAAATATGTTTCAATATGAGACATGGTAAGAACGATTTGAACAAAAATTCAAACCGGTGTATGTGAATACTTGAAAGTATATAGAAAAGACAATACGCAAGTATTAATCTTTGGAAACACACGGTTTGTAATCAAGTAAACACAAATAAATTTTTGAAAAACATTTTAAAATCACACTTCCAATTCATGAAATCTGTTTAAGAATCGGGAAGTGGTTTGAACATTTCAGAACATGTTTTTCTATATCTGAAAGTTGTCCTTCTTTCAGATACATTTGAGATTAAGATAAGAAATTTACCTTTTCGCGCAATCTTAATTCTCATAAAGTCAGCTGTAGTCATTAAGATATGACCGTGTCAGCTTCTCTCATCCTGTATAAGTCTCAAAGTCTAGTCAAAACAAATTTATTCACAAATTTATTCGAATGTAAAAGACATAAAGCAGTAAAACGATTAATGTACGAGTTCTGATCTGAAATAATCAGAAATCATAGTCTTACTCCTTTTGATATGACATATAAGCTTCCCCTAAAATCATGTATTACAAAAATTTTGTCATTTAAGCAAAATGCAGAAATTAGTTATGCTCCCCCTCAAATGAATGTAGATCATCTAAAATCTTCTCTTACTCCCCCTGAGATCATGAGCAAACAATTAAAGTGTAGATATCCTTCAGACAAAAAGATAAAGAAAATGATGAAAAATAACATTTCTTAACTTTATTAGGTAACAACTGATTATGTCTTAAGATTTAACATACCAAGCTTAGAGACAAGAAAATTAAATCTCTTTTCATCTAATGGTTTGGTAAATAAATCTGCAAGCTGATAATCTGTTTTTACAAAATAAAGTTCAATTGTTCCTTTTTCGACATTATCTTTTATAAAATGATACCTGACATCAATGTGTTTGGTTTTCGTATGCTGGACAGGATTAGCATATATCGTGATTGCGCTCTTCGAGTCACAATAAATTGGAATTTTATCAAACTTGAATCCATAGTCTCGCAACTGTGTTCGCACAGAACTTGAGAGCAGCAACTGGCAGCAGCTACGTACTCTGCTTCAGCAGTTGATGTGGAAACACACAATTGTTTCTTTGATGCCCAGCTAACGAGCTTGTCTCCAAGGAATTGAATGTGACCTGAAGTACTCTTTCTGTCCAACATGCAACCTGCATGATCTGCATCTGAATAGGCAGTCAGTTGAAACCCAGTATCCTTAGGATACCACAGACCAAGATATGTAGTCCCTTTCAGATATCTAAAAATCCTTTTGACAGCAGCCAAATGGGATTCTTTAGGAGCAGCCTGATATCTAGAACATAAACATGTTGAAAACATAATATCTGGTCTACTCGATGTAAGATACATTAACGATCCTATCATACCTCTATAAGTCCTAACATCAACACTTCTACCTGAAGGATCAGTGCTAATCTTAGTACCTGGTGCCATCGGGGTTCCAATTGGTTTACAATTTTCCATATTGAACTTCCGAAGAATATCCAAAATGTACTTAGATTGGTTAATGAAAATCCCCGCTGAAAATTGTTTAACTTGTAATCCGAGAAATAAATTCATCTCTCCCATCATACTCATTTGAAAACGTGACACCATGAGGTTAGAAAAGTTTTTGCAAAATTTAGGATTAGTAGAACCAAATATTATATCATCAACATATATTTGAATAAGAATAATATCAGCCTTTTCCTTTTTGATTAACAAAGTGGTATCAACTTTACCTTTGGAAAAACCTAACTTGACCAAGAATTTAGATAGAACATCATACCATGCTCGAGGGGTTTGTTTCAAACCATACAGGGCTTTGTCCAAGATGTAGACATGATCTGGCTTATCTGGATTGACGAACCCCTCTGGTTGAGACACGTATACTTCCTCCTTAAGAATGTCATTCAGAAAGACTGTTTTCACATCCATCTGATAGACTGTGAAATTCTTATGAGCTGCGTAGGCTAGAAACATGCGGATTGCCTCTATACGCGCTATTGGAGCATACGTCTCATCGTAGTCTATGCCTTCCTCTTGCCGGTAACCTTTGGCAACAAGTCTAGCTTTGTTCCTTATGACGATACCATCTTCATCCTTTTTATTCTTGAAAACCCATTTAGTGCCTATCACGGTTTTACCTTCTGGTTTTTGAACTAATCTCCTAACCTTTAGGGCTTCAAACTGATTGATCTCTTCTTGCATATCAGATACCCAATATGAATCAGCAAGAGCCTCTGATACTCGTGTGGGCTCTATCTTACTGAGGAATGAGTCATGCATACATTGATTAAGAGTCGCTGACCTAGTTTGTACAGGCTTGTTGAAATCACCAATTACTTGATGTAATGGATGCTCTTTGGTCCAGCGATGCTCATGAGGTAGTGGAGTAGATACTAATTGAACATGATCATCATCTAGAAATCCACTATCAGACTCTTCAGATTGAATAGATGGAGGGGGGGTTTGCAGTTGAAGATTCAGGTGCAGAAACATCAGTTGGAACAGCAGACTCTGGCTGTTGAGTAGACATTATATCACACCCAACTGATATAGTTACTTCTGGCTCAGCAGTTACTTGTGTATCATCAACTGTAGGAGTAGATGTTGGAATGTGAGTTTCTGACTGAACGGGGGATACAAGTTCAGTTAAAACTTCTGAAGTGACCGGATGATTGCAACTTGTGTCTTAAGACCTGTCAGTCACAGCAGATTTAGACAGATTAGATCCAAGAAACTCATCATAAAAGAATTCAAATAACAAATCTAAATCAGATAAATGTGAAATTGAAGTAGAAGCGTTATTCGAATTATTCGCTGTAGAAGCACGTTCTGGACTGATCTGCCCAGAAGCTAATACTCCAGTGATAACAGGTTCTGAACTGAGTTGTTCAGAAGCCATTTCTTCATCAAATGTAACATTAACGCTCTCGACAACTGTCTTGGACTTCTTTCAGATAAACACGATATGCTGCAGATGTTGAAGAATAACCAATGAAGATACCCTCGTCCGCTTTAGCACTAAATTTATTCAGACTCTCTCTGTCGTTAAGCACAAAACATTTACACCAAAATATGAGAAAATACTTGATTGTTGGTGTTCTGTTATTGATTAACTCATATGGAGTCTTTTGAAAACGGCGGTGTATCATAGATCGATTCTGAGCATGACATGCAGTTGACACAGCTTCTGCCCACAAGAATAGAGGTAAGTCAGACTAGCTCAGCATAGTCCGAGCGGCCTCGACTAGCGTCCGATTTCGCCTTTCGACTACTCCATTTTGTTCAGGCGTACAAGCAGCAGAGTACTGATGTGATATCCCGACCGATTCGAGATATTCTTCAACTATCTTGTTTTTGAACTCTGTGCCATTGTCCGTTCGAAGAAACTTGACTTGTCGCTGCATTTTCACCTGGATCGTCTTTAAGAAAGTAATGAGAACTTCGGGTGTCTCATCTTTTGAACGAAGAAATTTGACCCACGTGTATCTTGAATAATCTTCCACAATAACCAACACGTATTTCATTCCACCCAAGCTTTGTGTTCTCATCGGACCACACAAATCCATATGCAGTAACTCTAGTGGAGAATTGGTGGTTGGTTCAGGCTTTGGTTTATGTGCGGCTCTCTTCATCTTTCTCACATGCAGCACATAAATGTTCTTTCCCATATTTCAGCTCAGGAAGTCCTTTTACCAATTTGCCACTAACCAGCTTGTTGATATAACGAAAATTCAGATGTGATAGTCGTCGGTGCCAAAGCCACCTTTGTTGCATCGAAGCTTTTGATAATAAGCAAACATGACTGTCATTCTGAACCTTTGAAAGATTGATGGTGTAGAGATTTGTCTTTCGCTTGCCTGCTAAGAGTTCTGTGTCGTCTTCAGAACGTACCGAACATCTTTTAGCTTTGAAGTTGACCTCTACTAACCCTTTGTCGTAGAATTTACCGATGCTAAACAAGTTGTGCCCTAGACCTTCGACATAACTCACCTTCCTAATCGTTATGTTGTCTTGAATGATGTCACCATATCCTAAGATTGGTGAAAGCTGATCGTTTCCAAATCTGACATTTCTACTGAATTTCTCTGTATAATTAGACAATAAAGCTTTTTACCCAGTCATATGCTTGGAACATCCACTGTGCAAGTACCACATATGCCGGGTCTGCAAGAGAAATCAGGAAACAATAGATTTAGGTACCCATTTAAAAACAGGTCCTAACAGATTAGCACAAGATTTTGGTATCCATTTAAATATGGATCCTCCTTTTCTTTGAAAACTTTTAAAAACATTTGATCTTAAGAATACACATGATAAGATCCAAACCATTCAGAAGAATTATGAGAATAAGCAAAATCATTTCTCCGATAATTATAAGATTTAGTAGTAATAGGAGATAATTGAATCAATTGCTTTATTGAATACCGCTTGTAAGAAGTTACAAGGTTTTGTTTATGACAAGCAAGTTGATCAACTACATCATTATCACTACTAACTGATCTATTACAAGAGTTATCAAAAACTGATTCAGCTATTTCATCATCCTTCCGTTTTGGTCGCCATTCAGTTCGAGCTTTCGACCTTTTCTTGCTTATATCTGAAACAAAAAATTTAGATTTATTAGGAAAATCAGATTTCTGAAAATGAGTTTTCTTTGGTTTACAAGTGTTAATCCGTTTCTGTGATTGTTGTTTCTTATGATTCTTACCTTTAGAATAATATTCAGCAGTCACAAAAACTGTAGATGATTCATCAGTTTTAAGAACACTTGGTAACACTTTTTTCAGGTATAAGACAAGTAGAATGATCAGGAAGAGAGGCATTGAAGTCAAACATATCAATTTCTTCTATGCATCCACCATCAGAGTTAAGAAAGTCATTTGCAGACTCAAATAAGTCATCAAAATTATCAGACGAAGTTTGAGGTGCCTTAGAAACTTTAGAACACTTTGTAGATTTAGTTTGAAAAACAGTGTTCTTTAATACTGTAGAAAATACACTTTGTTGAATATCAACCAAAAGTTTTTCATCAGATAAAACATTTTCAAGCTCAACTATTTTGCTTTCAAGAATGAGTGGAGGAACATAAACCTTTGCAATTGTAGGTTTTGCCTTCATCTCAGAAACAGAATAACTAGCAAAATAGTCGTTTGAAAGAACTTTTGGTGTTTCTGAAAGATAACTATCATTTAACTTTGCATAGTTAAATGGTAGTTGCATTTTCTTTACATTCTTTCTATTTTCAGTTTCTTTGGCCTCATCTTCTTCTGGTAATTTGGTAACAAATTTGGGTTTTAAATGAGTATGTTTACCAGCACAAGCAAGAAAATCAAAATTATAAAGTGCTGGTTGTTTTCTGATGGCTTTCTTAAGGTAATGGGGGTTTTCAAAACCAAGTCCCCATTTTTCCTTAACATCAGCCTCTTCGTTAGGAGACACATTTAGCAAAATGCCCAAAAATCCCAATGCGGGTGTTTTACAAGCTTAGTGAGCTAAACACTTCAAATAATCAAAAGTTACCAAATAACTCAACAGTTGATAATTTCATGTAAAACACCTAAATGCTTTAAAATAGACATTTTGGCATGTACAACATTTTCACAAATCAACTTGAACTCACCTTGCTAGATTTAGGCTAAATCTAGATTTTACCCCAACTTGAGCTTCCTTGAATAATTCCGAATCCACAAGCCAAATCCTTCTGAAATCTAGATACACAATTTCCACCCATAAACAAACACATTCAACCATTTAGAATCGATCCCCAAACACTTTACATCAAAATCTCTATTTTGGTCAAAACCCTAATTTTGACCTAAATCTTCCACAATCTTGCAAACCGAAATTGAAGAAACATAATACTAGGAAATCATACATGGAGTGATTGTAACTCATAAAGAAGCTCATAAATAGAGGGGATGAACTTACAATGGTTGGTGTTGGTAAACTTTAGAAACCAAGAAACTCTCAAAATGGTAGCAACCTTGACCTTGAACTTCTAGGTTGACAAATCTTAGATGAGATGATGGTTTAGCTTCTTGAAATCCAAGCATTAGATGTTTTAGAAGAGCTTATGTTTTGCATTTAATGAGAGAAAAATGAGAGAGAAAGTGAGGGTTTTTGGTAGGTGAAAGTAGGAAATGAGAAAGGATGGGAAAAAGGCATTAAATCCTCCTACAGCCCGTCGACGAGAGTGACATGGCGAGAGTGACATGTGTCACTTTTGCCGGGCACTCTCGCTGAGAGTGTACCGCGACCATAAGGCCCTCTGCGAGAGTGACACGCGATTGTGACACATGTCACTTTCGCTGTCACTTTCGCCCAGACTCCCCGAAGCCCGAAAATCCGATCTTTTTCGACACTAAGGCCCTAGACACTCTTTGGACCTTTTAGTAGTGTTTTATCAACATGAATCCCACCAAACACAAGGTACAGAAACGTCTGGGTGCCCCTATACTTACCGAAAATTTCGGGTGTTACACCACTGCAGTTATATTTTCTGCAACCGTCTCGTGCCTGCGGTTATTAGTGTCCCTGTCCTCGAGTAACTTCAGAAACATCTCTTATTGTTGAGCCATAGCCGCATTCATGGCTTGCATCATACGATCCACCATTCTTGTCTCTGGAGTTACTTCTTCCATTATTGGCTCAGACGTGGCTATATTGCGTCGAGGTATGTGCTCAGGCCCTCCGCCCAAGACGTTAAGCTCGGGTGGGGGCAATTCAGCCGCTGTCACCCATGGTTAGTCGATCGCGGATATCGTCGCATCATGACCATCCGGCCTATTACGAGTGTTAACCATTTGGTCTGCCACAGACATATGATAGAATAGAGATGAGAAATAAACTAAAAAAATTTAAACATAAGGAAACGTACTACCACATTCATCAATTATCATAACCGTAGTAATCTAAGCATGCTCACGTAACAAGACATTCATAATAGCTGTAGCAAATTGAAATTATGAACACGTCACACATAAGATTCCTTACTACCACCGTCACAACTCTCAACTTATGTAGTTTGGTTGGTTCTAAGACCATATTATCTCTAGAGTTCTACCTAATCTCACCATTCATAACTTATTCGATCTAAGCTTAAGTCTAGGTACCTTACTTTCATACCTAGTTCACTTAAGCCTAAAATAAATGCAGAATAAACGAGTCTATCATAATAGGATCACCCAGAAAGGGGAATAATTGTAGGGCGTTTACAAAAAAAATAATCAAGTGAAATTGAACTCAACAATCTACTAATCTAGACCAACTAGTTCTAGATTATGAACGAGTGTCGACATCTCACTTTCAAAAGTATACCAGCACTATATCAATGTACGCCTCTATAATCTTCAAAAATGCTACTATCCTTCAACGACTCTCCCCTTTAAGCCCGAGGAATCCCACCGCTAGAGCGACCTGTTATACATGTCATTTTAAGAAAAAGTGTTAGGATAAAGCCTAGTGAGATCAAACATTTACATTGGGAAAATCAGTAATTTCAAATGAAATAATTTAAGAAGTGTCGGTGGAATCCATATAGATAAATCTCAACTTTAATACAAATACCTCTTGGGTTGACGGGGAGGCCCGCTTACTAACACAAGTGATGGAACACAAAAGTAAGCCACTTTACATGTTAGTAAAACCAAACACATAAAAAGTACCCGCAATGGATGTTAGGCTAAGTAGCTTTAAACGTACACCCACGGAAAGTCAACTTCAACCACATAGGGTCCTTACGTTGAGATCCTCACCCAATATCGCGTACTATCACGTAGGTCTTATACCCCATCCGATGCCTAAGCGTGCCTCGATGTGGAAAACTAGTGTTCCATCATCGGATCAAAGATTATAAATATATGTGGGTTCATGACACCCAAATGCAACCGAATAATCCATTCAATGTCCACGAAGTCAATCAGTGACTTCCAACAGTTAAAATGCCACAATATATACAAAATCATGGATCCATATAGTTACTCCCAAAAAGTCCAAGAGGTTCCGTTCTAATTCGTTAAATGATACTTCCACACACACCAAATCATTTTACCCAAGTCCTCATTCAATAATACATGACCATATTTCAAAACCCAAATCTCGTTTTCAAAGTATTTAACCACAAGGTCATAGAGAGCATGTTCCTCATGTGCAAAATCCATAATCAAACCAAAATATAAGCTTATTGACCTTAAAATCACACCCTACAATATAAATCCCCATAGTCTCCAAAGTTAGGTTTTTTGGTGAAAACTCACCCAATCAAGTAAATCAAAATAGAGATGTTTGGAAGATTAAAATCTACCTTTTAACATGTATAAAGCTTATAAAAGAGAATGAACTCATCTTTTAGGGTTGTAGCTTAAGAACCCTAAATTTCCAAGTAACTAGAGAGATGAGAGGAGATCCTTGAGAGACATGGACTAGCACAATACTTACTCAAAGGGACCTAAATGTCACAAATGGTTAAGGGCTTAGAGTAGTTGGGAGACATTAATGGCAAGAGAGTGACTTACCAGGTCCTTCTTGAGAGAAAAATGCAGCCTCCAAAGAGTTCTAATGATGAAATGAGAGTAAATGAGATTTTAGGGACGATTCCTTCTATTTATCAGGTTACTGCTAGTGCCTGCGCGGTGATCCGCGCGCAACACTGGAGCCGAGGTTGGACAGTGTTCCGTGCGGATAGTCGCGTGGTTCCACCTGTGCGGTGAGCCCCGCCAAGCACTGATGGGATATTTTCTCTCTTCATTTCAACTAGCTTGGCTAACAACAATTAATGCAGGAATTCGGGGGCAAACCAAGAATTAAACTTAAGATTCGGGGTGTTACACACCAACTACTCCGACAAGAAATCAGAAGCTCCTTGGGGTTAGCCGGCTACAATAGACGATTCATCCAAGATTTTTCTAAGATCGCCTCACCACTCACCTCTTTGACGAAGAAGAATGTTAAAATTCTTTGGACCGAGACGCAAGATCAAGCCTTCCAGACCCTCAAGAAGAAGTTGTTTGAGGCACCAATCCTTATACCTACCCGAAGTATCAGAGGACTTTGTGGTATATAATGACGCTTCCAAGATGGGCCTCGGGTGTGTGCTAATGCAACGAGGCAAAGTGATAGCCTATGCGTCACGACAACTAAAGGACCACGAAAAAAACTACCCGACTCATGATCTGGAATTGGCGGCGGTGGTCTATGCATTTAAGTTATGGAGACATTATTTGTACGGAACGAGGTGTACCCTATTTACCGATCATAAGAGTCTGAAGTACATATTTGACCAAAAGGAGATCAACATGCGACAAAGAAGATGGCTCGAGTTTTTTTTAAGGACTTATGATTGTGAATTAGCTCTATCATCCCGGTAAAGCCAACGTGGTGGTGGATGCCCTAAGCCGAAGGAGCCATGAAGGCGGTGTCAAGCTAACCCTCTCTAGGATTGATGTGGTGTCAAGTTTGTTGGAGAATATCAAGTCATGTCAAGCGGAGGCGCTTCGAGAAGACTCTTAGCAATCGGTAAGCGCCTCTTTATATATATATATATATATATATTTAGGCTATATTTGGCAAACTAGATGATAAGCTAGTTGGTGGCTGATAAGCTAGCTGGTATCTGATAAGCTAGCTGGTGATTGATAAACTAGTTGGTATCTGATAAGCTAGATGATGAAAAGTCACGTTTGACAAAAACTAACTTATAAGATGTAAAATTACCAAAAAGGATATCTAGCAAAAATAATCAATTATAATATTTAATAATATAATTAAAATTAGTTTATAGTAATATAATATATTAATTAATACAAATAAGGTAGTAAATAATATAATATGTTAATTAAAAAATTTGAAATTTATTTTTATATATATTATAAATTTTGAATTTTAAACCAAATTTTTAAAAAAATATATACATTAACATATGATTTTAAAAATACCGTTACATATAATATAAAAGAATAATCAAATAATAATTACAAAATTAATAATAATTGATAACTAAAATATATAGATCAATATTAAAAAAATTGATATAATTATCAGTAATTCTAAATAATTAAAATTTTATATCAACGTATAATTAAATTTTATGTTATAATTTTCAAATAATATTAATTAATATTTATTAATTAATTAATATTTATTAATTAATTAATAATTAATTTTAATAATTAATAATTATTTATAATTAACAGTTAATATATATAATAATGGATATTACTAAGAGTATAATTGGAATAGTCACAAAAAACTCCTCAGAGTAGCTTATAAAAAAGTTAGCTTATAAACTATCAAAAAGTTAGCTTATAAACTAGCTTATTTTTGCAAAACGATGCCTTAACTGATTTTTTAAATATCTAGTTTTATACTTTACTAGAATGTATTCGCACAATGCAGCGTACTACATCTCGATTTTAATGTTTTCTTTTATTTCTTTGTATTTGTCGATATTATATTACGGTTTTATGTGGTTTTGAGAAAGTGGTTATGCTTTTATGTTTGAATAAGACATAAATTTGATGACCCCATAAAAATTATAAAAGAAATATATCGATATTATAATTAAATTAACAATTTAAAAGTTCTCGTTTCTTATAATTTGTTTAAATCAATTTTTTATTATAATTTAATATATGTTTGATAACGATGTAATTTATTTTAGGTTTATTTTTAATAAAGATAGTAATTAAGTATTCTGCTATAATTCAATGATTATTTTGATTTTATACTTTAGATTCTATATATTTAAAATGAGATGTTTATCCTGTATTTGTGATCATGTTTATCAGTTAGTTATGAATTCAAAGATCTAGCTTTAAAAAGTTGTACCCATGTATCATTACTTGTAATCTTGAATTTTAAGTAATATAAACTGATGCATACAAAATTGTTTTTAAGAGTTTTTCACAAATGTTTTATAATAATATAGATACTATCCATTGTTAATGCCAAAAATTGTCCAAAGGAAGATCTAGGGTCGGTGTGGAGCTTTAACAACTAAAGTAGGCCATCACTCGACAAATCACACAACAAGGGTATGAATTCGGTTTTGAGCAGCATCAAGCTCCATGCGCATTTGAGAGATATTGGCTTGAGTTCCTTGTGCTGCCATGATTCTGTCAAACAAGAATCCTACACTAAAACTGTTAGTAGATCACGCTATCTGTTGAGGATGTTACTCTGATGGGGCCGCACAGTGGGTGCCAAACTGTTAATACCAAAAATCGTCCACAGGAAGATCTGAAGTCGATGTGGAGCTTTAACAACTAAAGTAGGCCATCACTCGACAAATCACACGACAAGGATAAAAAGTAAGATGAACACAGAGATTTGTTGACGCGGAAAACCCCAATGAGGGTAAAAACAGCGGACAATAGTGAGGATCGTCAAGTGCACTATGGACATCAAACAAGGACGTCGTTTTTTAGAAGGAGTGATTACAAGTACAATTGACAATATTACAGTAAAGAAATAATGTAATCGCGCGATTGAGCTAAACGTCGTGCAATGTAACACTTCAGTCGAAAGATTATGCTTGAAGCAATGCTTGAAATTATATCTTCGTAGTTGCTCTTTAGATGATGATGTGTATATCTCTGTTTGTCCTTTGCGTAGCTCTTTGAGTTTGTATATATAGCTTATTTAGCTATAAATGAGTATTGATGGTCCAACGGTCTAGATATTGATTGATCTTGATGACGGTCGTCCGTTATATCCGTTGGTCATTATGTGCATTAAACATGTAATAAGAGATCCACAAAGGAAAAACAGTTGTATGCAATAAATGGCCAATGATCGTTAGTACCGTTACATAGGTCGAAAGATATAAGCCTGTCAAGAGATCCTGTTAGTCGTGGACGTGGGAAACTCACGACGATCGTTGTCGAGGACGACGATGTTTTCTGTCGTACGATGTCGTCAGGACCTTATCTTAATACAAGAATAGTCCATAGACTAGAATTCGGTTATCTTCCGTCGGTCATAACTTGTGGAAATTTAACCAAACACTAACTACGTCCCAAAATAAATAAATAAAAAACCACTATGTAAAAGTTACACAGTTTTAGAAATGTATAGTTATTACACATTTTAATTAATAAAAGAGTAATTACATTTTTTGTTCTTTTGGTTGACACTCACTATCAAGTTTGATTCATACTTTAAACTATTTACAGTTTTGGTCACCGCGATTGTCATTTTGTTTCAATTTTGGTCCATCTAGCTAACTTTCATTAAAAAAGTTATTTAACTTATGAGTATATTAATCTTTTTACTTTTTTTTTGTCCTTTTCCTTTTTATTTTATTAGATTATAGAGTAGTTTATGATTTTAGTCCGAATGATTTGTCAGTCACTTTGCAATTTAATTAGTTTTTAGTCCCACTTTGCAATTTAATTTTTAAATTACTTTTTGTACATTACAAATTTTATTTATTTTCTTTTACTTTTCCTTTTTTTAATTATTCATTTATATATTATTATCATATTTTTAATTAATTACATTTAAAAGATGCACAACTTTTTTTTTACAAATTACACCAGGCATGGCAAAAAAAAAACAAAATCGACAGTGAAAACCGAAAACCGAACATTTCGAATCGGGTTCAGAGACTTCTTAACGGGGACGGGGCAGGGATCGGGGATGGTATCGGGGATTTTAACGGGGACGGGAACCATCCTCACCGGCTCGGCCCGACCCGATATATATATAATATTATATATGCATATTTTAAACTTCAAAACTCTTTTGGGCTACAACTTAAATATATATCTATTTTTGTCATGATTTATTACAAAGTAGCTACTCATTTAATTTATGTTTGAGAAACTTGTGTTTTTTTCGTTTCGGTTCGGGTTTGGTTCGGTTCGGGCTTAGGGAAAACCAACGGGTAATGGTGAACTTTTTTCTTAACGAATCCCCAATAAGATCCCTAACGGGGATCGGTACGGTTACGGGGATGGGGATGCTTATTGGTTTCGGGGATGGGGACCCTAAAAACTGGTTTGAAACCGGCCCGTTGCCATTCCTAAATTACACTATTAAAAAAAATATTGTTAAAACAAGTTCCTTAAATATTTTTCTTTATTTGAAACCATTGACAAATCACAGGGACAAAATCTGTAATTTACTCTATTACATAAAGAATATAATGTAATAAATATCAAAATTTAAAATAAAATCAGAAAATACTAAAATGTCTCTTACTTAAGAGGTTTTTTTTTTTTTTGTGTGTGTGTGTGTGTCAAGGAAGTTATATGGGTAAGGGTAGATCCATAACAAAAATGAAACCATGAGGACCCTTGTCAATTGTCATAAATTTTAGGGTTCAATGACCTTCTTTATAACCAATATGAAACCACAAGGACGAATTTGTATTTTACTCAATATATTTTGTCTCAAACAAATGATTACTTGCAGGGGGTGTTCAGAGTGCTGAGTGCGGTTTGACGGTCTAACACCCCAAACCATAATTCAAACCGCAATGGTGGTTTAAGAAAAAATTTAAACCGAGCGATTTGAAAGTAAGTGACCAAACCGGTTAGACTGGACCACAAAAATATGGCCTGGTCTAACCGGTTTAGGCGGTTGGGCCTCTTATAGGCTACTTAAGAAACATAACATTATTAAAAAAAGTAGTATAACGAATTATAAAAGAAACATCTATCACTAAAATTAATAAAACATTGAGCAAGTTGAGAACAATTTAAAGAAATTCATCAACAATAATTGGAATTTCGGACGAATATTGAACAAGTCCTGATGAATTGGAATTTTGGCTTTGATTTTTGACGGATTTTGAAATTTAGCCCAATTTAGAAAATGCATACAACAAGGCATTTTAAGTAATAAATGAAGGCTGAAGACCAAATCTATAAAATTCTGCATATCACAAGGACCAAATCTTTAATTTACTCTAAAAATTAAATTACAAAGTGGGACTGAAAAATTAATTAAATTGCATAGTGAAACTAATGACACACCACATGGGCTAAAATAATAAATTACTCTAATTATTAATCTAATAAAACAAAAAAAAGGAAAATGTAAAGAAAAGTAAAAGAATTAAAATACTCATAAGTTAACTAATTATTTTAATTAAAACAAAATGATAATTATAATAACTAAAACTGTAATTAATTTAAAATAAAAACCGAGGGGTTGTTTGTTTACCTCTTAATCGTTCCATTAAGAGGCAACATCTGAATCGTTAAGGGTAAATCTTGGTTGGCAAAAAAACTGTCTGTCTCTTAATTATTCCAAAACCTTCTGAATGATTTTGTATCTTAACCTTCCCTTAATTATTCAGAGCCCTAAATTATGTTGAATAATTAACAAACAACCGTATTTCATTTTATACTATATTATAAAAAGATTCTTAATTATTCTGACGACTTAATCATTTTACACAAAATCATTCAGCAATATGGCAGCCCGCGAGAGTTTCAACCATAATGTCTACCATTAATAAAATGAACAACTCATTTTGAAGAAAATAGGTTCAATAAGGGTGCGTTTGGTATGCAGAACAGAGTGGAACATGACAAAACAAAACATGTTTGTCCCATGTTTGGCGTGACTATATGTGGGACACGCTAGAACTAAGTGGAACAAGCATGAGACACACTTGTTCCACTCCAACCCCCTGGAACTAAGTAGAACAACAATATTTTGACTAATATACCCTTTGTTAAAAAAAAACATAAAACATGTATTCTTATTATCTACACATCCAAGCTAGGGGTGTGCAAAACCCGAATAGTCCGAAATCCGAATCCGCTTCTGAACCGAAAATAAGGTGTTTTTGCAAAACCCGAATACCCCGATATCCGATAATCTGAAACCCGACATTTGGGAGGATATCTGGGTTCGGATTGGGTTTGATCGTTGGCCACCCAACCCGTTCGAAAACCCGAAATAACATAAATCTATATTTTAAATACTATATATGTGTGTATATATATATATATATATTTATCTAATAATTTTTGAAAATCGTAAATTATAGTGAGTTGAAATATTTTCTAAATTTTAAATTTTTTATCGATTTCATCAATATTTCAATCGATTGTATTCATCCTAAAAAACGAATGAATTTATATATAACTTTTGCATTATATAATACCCGAACCCGACCGACATCAATCCGAAACCCGACCCGACCCAAACCCGAAACAACCTAAAATCCAAAACTTAAAATTTGGGTTTTGATTTCCATATCCAAAATCCAATTGTGATAAATTAGTTTTATGTTTTTGATAATCCATTGCACAATGTATTAGTGATGTAAATTAGTTTTATGTGATGTAATATATGATTTTTCATCAGGGGTAAATTCGTCATTTAACCAGTCTAGTCCTGTTCTGTCCAGTTTTGTCATGTCTTGCCAAACGCTGGACAATTGTCCTGTTCTGTTCTATCCTATTCTGTTCCATGTTGTCCTGTCCTGTTCTGCGTACAAACGCACCCTAACGGTTTAGTTTGAGCTGACAGTCATAGAATTTAAAAAAACTATAAATTACAAATTAATACGTAAGGGTATCCGCAATGGTCAAGTCTTTTAAAGACTTGATCTATTTACCACATCATCAAAAAGTCATCTTCAAATTACTACTCCAATGGTCAAGTCTTTCAAAAGTTTTTTTTTGTATTTTTAATTCATTTTTAATATAGATAAACCCCAAAAAACACACTTGCCTATTCTTCAAGCTTTTGCTCAAAGACTTGACATCTACCAAGTCTTCCCATGTCAAGCTATTCTTCAAGCTTTTGCTCCAACAATGAAATTTGACATTAAGTCTTTATCAAGTCTTTCATCAAGTTATTACATTTACCATTGGAGATGCTCTAAGTGATTATAACCTGAGACCTTTTTGTTTCTCGACTATTCTATTCCAACTTCCAAAACCCATATTCATACATCCCCTTCCTCCTCCCTCGAGGTATTTGCAGACATTCAAATGCCTCGTAAAGTTTAGTTTCACTCGCATCTCTCTGCTCTCTATATTCTTCATATCATATTCAAACATATTCAATGAAATCTTGATACCGAGAACCCTTTTTCATGAACGCCTCATGGCTTTGGAAAACCCCGAAGGTAATAGAATTTCTCAAGGTTTTTTTTTCTAAGCATCATCATTATCATCAGGTTGAATATAAGTTTTGGGGTGTTTTTGTTTTTCTGATTTTGGTGGGTTTTCATGGATTTTTAGGAAAAACGAGTTTTCTGTTGATCGACGGTCTATTGATAGTGTGTTCCCGATTCTAGGTCGATGGTTCCTTTGAGATTCGTCTATTTTGTGGGATTCTAGGTTGATGGTTTTCATGGATTTTGCACCTTTTTTTTATTGTTAAATCTTGACTCGTTTTTTGATTCTAGGTTCTTTTGGGATTCATCTTTCTTTCTTGTTTTCTGAGTTTCTATCTTTCGATGAGACTCGTTTGAATTGTTCTTCTTGGTTCTTGAGGCCTACATTCTGTTTTTGCTCCCTCTGTTCTTTTAAAATTCTGGTTTATATAACAGAGGTGTTTACTCATGATGGCTCCGGTTGATTTTTGAGTTGTTATTGTCTCTATTGCTAACCTTTGTTTGTTACATGATATTGAATGTTTGGCTTATTTATTGAATATCTTTTTCTTTCTGCTGCGCCTATTTGCTGGAAGAGCTTCTGTGTGCTTTTTGATTTTGCTATGTGCTTTTATTCCTTGGCAGACCTTCAACTCGAGTGGTTTTTTCTTACTAGTGTGTGTATTACCTGCATTCTTTCTGTGGGTGTTAGTCATGACTCGTGAAGTTGCTATTATTATTCCTAGTTCCTCTCAAATTTCCAAACTAGACTTTGCTGACCCACTTTACTTGCACCTAAGTGATGTGTTTTTCCCGACCGTCTATTGGTTGCCCGAGATAGTATTGGTGAAACCGCGACCCGTTGTCTATAAAGAGACAAGAACCTTGGTATAAGATACGCCACAATCAACCCACCAAGTTGATTGATAAGTATTGAACGCCACAAGCAAGAAGACTTGATAAGTTCTAAAGTTCACAAAGAACAAAAAGAGTTTAAACTCACAATTATCATTCAAATCAAAGGTCCTTTCAAAAGATTACAAAGACAACCTATTTATAGGATACACAAGACAAATCAAAGGACTCAAATAAATTCTAGACAATAATTGAGGCAACCTTCTAATATCTTCTAAGTAAATGACTTCATAATGATAGGACCCTTCAAAATGCCTTCTAATTCAATGTTATGAGTTACTTGAACTTGGATCTATTGTTGGGCAGATTCATGGACGAAATTCCACCTTTATTTTGGGCTTGGATCCTTATTAAAATGTAGGAAAAGGAGTACTCTTTAAGTGGGCTCTGATTTGAGTCCATTTGGACTTGAAATGAATGATTTATGACCAAAACATGGGCCATGTGTAGACTTGGCCGAATTTTCTTGGACTTGGGTGATATTTAGATGAAATAATCACAACTTGGGCTACCAAGCCTTGGGCTAATCTTGGCCTTCAATTCGGATCAAAATTCGAAGGTCTCCTTGGCTACTTGATGAATTGATGATTGATTCTTTCCGACAGGATTTTATCAAACCGTTAAGAGCATCACTGAACATCTTAGCTTTTGACCTTGTGATTGGTCCAATCTTCCATCTCAATGGATCTTCATCATTCGGGTCGTTGGATGGGTTCTCATCATTCCCCCTCTCTTGAATGCGATTTGTCCTCAAATCTTCACCTGCATTAAAGGGGCTCAAATCAGAAACGTTGAAGACATCATGCACATTATACTCAAGGCAAGTCAAGTTTGTAAGCATTGTCATTAATTTTCTGCATGATTTGGAATGGTCCATCTCCCCTTGGCATCAGCTTTGACTTTCATTTACTTGGGAATCGTTCTTTTCTCAAATGAAGCCACACCCAATCTCCTGGTTCAAATGTGATCTTTCTTTTGCCCTTATTTGCTTGTTATTCATACTTCTTGGTGCGCTCTTCGATGTTGCTTTTCGCCTTCTCATGGATCTGTTTAACAAATTCAGCTTTCTTCTTGCCATCTAAATTCACATCTAAATCCATTGGAGTTAATGGCTTAAAACCATACACAATTTCAAATGGGGAAAACTTTGTAGCAGAATGAACATGACGATTATAAGCAAACTCAACATGTGGTAAGCATTGTTCCCAAGTTTTGACATTTCTTCCAATAATGGAACGCAACAAAGTACCAAGAGTGCGATTCACAACTTCTGTTTGCCCATCAGTTTGGGGATGGCAAGTTGTGGAAAACAAGAGTTTTGTTCCCAATTTCCCCCGCAAGGTTTTCCAAAAGTAACTCAAAAATTTTGTGTCTCGATCTGAGACAATGGTTCTTGGCATTCCATGCAACCTCACCATTTCTTTGAAAAACAAATCAGAAATATGTGATGCATCATTAGTTCGGTTGCATGTAATGAAATGAGCCATTTTGGAGAACCTGTCAACAACCACAAAGATTGAGTCTTTGCCGCCTTTGGTTTTTGGCAAACCCAACACAAAATCCATTGAAAGATCAACCCACGGTTCACTTGGTATAGGCAAAGGAGTATATAAACCATGAGGTTGAACTTTTGATTTTGCCTGTTTGCATACAATACAGTTTTCACATACTCGTCCTACATCGACTTTCATTTTTGGCCAATAAAAATGTTCTTGTAAAATTGTCAAAGTTTTTGCCATGCCAAAATGACCCATAAGGCCTCCACCATGCGCTTCCCTAAACATTTTTAAACAATGAGGAATGCAAAGCTTTGATTCCTTAAACAAAAACCCCTCATGTTTGAAAAACTTTTCAAAAGAACATTTTTCACATGCTTGAAAAATTTGTCCAAAATCGGCATCATTGTGGTACAATTCTTTGATTTGCTCAAAACCAAGAATTTTACTGTCAAGAGAAGAGAGTAAAGAGTATCTTCTTGAAAGTGCATCAGCCACAACATTTTCCTTACCTTTCTTGTATCGGATGACATAAGGAAATGTCTCAAGAAACTCAATCCATCGAGCATGTCTTTTGTTTAACTTATGTTGTCCCTTTAAGAACTTCAAGGACTCATGGTCAGAATGTATCACAAACTCTTTGGCCCACAAATAGTGTTGCCATGTCTTTAATGCACGGACCAATGAATACAGTTCTTTGTCATAAGTGGGGTAGTTCAAGGTCGCCTTATTCAACTTCTCACTAAAATAGGCCAATGGTTTACCTTCTTGCATCAAAACTGCACCTATTCCAACACCTGATGCATCACACTCAATTTCAAAGGTTTTATCAAAGTTGGGCAAAGATAACAAAGGAGCATGGGTTAAATGAAATTTAAGTTGTTCAAAAGCTTGCTCTTGTTCTTTGCCCCATTTAAAACCGACGTTCTTTTTAATGACTTCTGTGAGTGGTGATGCCAAAGTGCTAAAGTTTTTAACAAATCTACGATAAAAACTTGCAAGACCATGAAAACTTCGCACTTCACTTACACTCTTTGGAGTTGGCCAATCTTGGATGGCCTTTACCTTTTCTTCATCAACAGAAATTCCTTGTGAACTTACCATGTATCCAAGGAAAACAACATGATTGGTACAAAAGGTGCACTTCTTCAAGTTTGCAAAAAGCTTTTCCATCCTAAGCACACTCAAAACAGAAGTTAGATGTTCAAGATGATCGTCCAAACTTTTGGAGTAAATCAAAATATCATCAAAGTAAACAACCACAAACTTTCCAATGAAATATCTCAAAACATGGTTCATTAGTCTCATGAATGTACTAGGAGCGTTAGTTAAACCAAAGGGCATCACTAACCAATTCATATAAACCATGTTTTGTTTTGAAAGCGGTTTTCCACTCATCACCCTCTCTCATACGGATTTGGTGATAACCACTTTTCAAATCAATTTTCGAAAATAATTTTGCACCATACAGTTCATCAAGCATATCATCTAATCGAGGAATTGGATGACGATACTTTACCGTGATATTGTTGATGGCGCGACAATCCACACACATCCTCCATGAGCCGTCCTTCTTTGGTACTAACAAGACTGGAACAGCACAAGGACTCATGCTTTCTCGAACCAATCCTTTTGCAAGTAACTCTTTAACTTGTCTTTCCAACTCCTTGGTTTCTTCCGGACATGTTCTATAGGTTGGTTTGTTTGGGATGGAAGCTCCGGGTACAAAGTCAATTTGGTGTTCAATTCCACGGATTGGTGGCAATCCATCGGGAACTTCTTCCGGAAACAAGTCTTCAAATTCTTGCAAGATAGACATAACATTGCTCGGAATGGTACCGGTCAAGTTGTTAGTGGCTAATTGAGCTTCTTTGAACAAAAGAAGCACAAAAAGCATTTCAGAATTTAAAGCTTCTTTTATCTCACTCTTTTTTGCCAAAGCACAATATTGACCCTCTTTTTTTTCCACGGGTGTTTTTTTATCCTTTCCTTTTTCTTTTGAGCCTTGTTCATTATTTTCTTTTGGCTCATTTATTTTTTTTGCATCCTTTTGAAGTTTAACTTGATCTTCAAAAACTTGACTAGGTGACATGGGTACAAGAGTTACGGGTTTGGCTTTGTGTACAAAAGTGTATTTGTTGGTAAAGCCGTCATGCTTTACATGTCGATCATACTGCCATGGCCTCCCAAGCAACATATGACTTGCTTGCATAGGTACAACATCACACAATACTTCATCTTCATATTTACCTATGCGAAAAGAAACCAACACTTGTTTTGAAACTCGTACCTCACCACTATCATTAAGCCATTGGAGTTTGTATGGCTTTTGATGCTTCGTAGTAGGTAGACCAAGCTTTTCAACCATAGTTGAACTTGCTACATTTGTACAACTCCCCCCGTCAATGATAACACTACATATGTACCTTGCCTTGAACGTAGCATCGAGTGTGAAAGATGTTCTCCCTTTGTGCATCATCATCTTCCTTGGAATGGGCACTTAGGGCTCTTCTAGCCACCAACAAGTCTCCTTGGACAGCCACCTCTTCATCATCATCCAAACCATCCGGTGAGTCTTCGGAATCTGATTTATCTGTCTCAATTTCCCCATCTTCTCGAATCACCATTGCAAGCTTGTTTGGACATTGACTTGCAATATGACCCCTGCCTTGACACTTAAAACACTTTATGTCACGATTCTTAGGAGTAGAAGAATCAATTTTTCCTTTCGAAGAGTTTATATCTTTAGAACCAGATTTGGGATTAGAAGAAGAAGATGTGCTTTCAATTTTCTTTGAAGAACTCGTCTTCCAAGTACTATTTCGTGATCCTCCCCCTCTCTTAAGTTGTTTCTCAATTTTAACAGCCATATGAACCATATCCTCAATTTCAACATAATGATACATTTCAACACGATCACGTATTTCAAAATTTAAACCATGTAAGAACCTGGCCATTGTAGCTTCTCGATCCTCCTCAATGTTGGCCCTAATCAAGATAACCTCCATCTCTTTAAAATAATCTTCCACACACTTGTTCCCTTGCTTGAGATTTTGGAGCTTGTTGTGAAGGTCACGAAAGTAGTGACTAGGCACAAAACGTCTCCTCATGACCAACTTCATTTCCTCCCAACTCTCGATAGGCCTTTCTCCATTTCTTCGCTTGCTAATCAAAAGTTGATCCCACCATGTTAGTGCATAATCAGAAAACTCAATGACAGCAAGTTTTACCTTCTTTCGGTTGGAGTATTCATGACAATCAAAGATGAACTCCATTTTCTTCTCCCAATCGAGGTATGCTTCCGGATCTGACTTTCCTTGAAATGAAGGGACTTTCATCTTTATGGAACTCAAATTATTGTCTATACGTCGCCTTCTCCTAGCCGATCTCCTTTCAGATTCCCTATCCCATTCGTCGCTTCTTTCTTCCTCATTCACAACGGAACCTTCACGAGATGGTGGTCTTCGTGCGTTTACCTCTATTCGATCCATTCTTTCATGAACTTGGTTGAATTCATTGGTCATCATCCGCCGCATCTCATCCATTATGGCTTGAATTTGAAGATTCGGAAGGGGTTGATCATCCCCCATCTTAAAATTCTGCAAAAATAAAGGTTAGTTCCTCTCAACACTCCCTCACGTGTTTATCTCAAGAAATGATTCACTCAACCCTCGTGTATCTCACAAATGGCTTTTACCCTCGATTAATCTCACCACACAGCCTTTTACCACTCTTTTAAATCTCTTTAAGTTCTAAAAGAACAAAAGAAGCAATTATCAAGTTTGGCTTGTGGCCTTGAGGGATTCAAACTTACCAAACAACTTGACTATAATATTGTCAAATAATCACAATGTAAGAAGAAGATATGAAACTCGACTTTTTTTTCGTGCTTTTTTTCTTTCTATTGTTTCTTTTTTTATGCCTTTTTTTTTGCCCAAATAGTTTTTTTTTCCTTTTTTTTTTGTTCGGCCTCTTTTTTTTTCTTTTTCTTTTTGCTAGAAGCTATATACCAACGAAATTGAAGAAACGAAATATTGAAGTGGAGAATTCAATAGTCACTAGTAGGAACCGTGTCAACTTGTGACAAGACCCGCTACCAATACGTGATTATTGGATCTCAAGTAAAGGAAATTAACAAGAAGGAAAGATAGAAAAGAAATGATATGCAAACCAATAGTGCTAGCTCTGATACCAAATGATGTGTTTTTCCCGACCGTCTATTGGTTGCCCAAGATAGTATTGGTGAAACCGCGACCCGTTGTCTATAAACCTTGGTATAAGATACGCCACAATCAACCCACCAAGTTGATTGATAAGTATTGAACGCCACAAGCAAGAAGACTTGATAAGTTCTAAAGTTCACAAAGAACAAAAAGAGTTTAAACTCACAATTATCATTCAAATCAAAGGTCCTTTCAAAAGATTACAAAGACAACCTATTTATAGGATACACAAGACAAATCAAAGGACTCAAATAAATTCTAGACAATAATTGAGGCAACCTTCTAATATCTTCTAAGTAAATGACTTCATAATGATAGGACCCTTCAAAATGCCTTCTAATTCAATGTTATGAGTTACTTGAACTTGGATCTATTGTTGGGCAGATTCATGGACGAAATTCCACCTTTATTTTGGGCTTGGATCCTTATTAAAATGTAGGAAAAGGAGTACTCTTTAAGTGGGCTTTGATTTGAGTCCATTTGGACTTGAAATGAATGATTTATGACCAAAACATGGGCCATGTGTAGACTTGGCCGAATTTTCTTGGACTTGGGTGATATTTAGATGAAATAATCACAACTTGGGCTACCAAGCCTTGGGCTAATCTTGGCCTTCAATTCGGATCAAAATTCGAAGGTCTCCTTGGCTACTTGATGAATTGATGATTGATTCTTTCCGATAGGATTTTATCAAACCGTTAAGAGCATCACTGAACATCTTAGCTTTTGACCTTGTGATTGGTCCAATCTTCCATCTCAATGGATCTTCATCATCCGGGTCGTTGGATGGGTTCTCATCACTAAGTGACACTATTGGCGTGTCAATTGTAAATCTGAAATTAATATGTGTATATGTATATATGTATGTATTTATTTATATATATGTATGTATTTATGCATCTTATGTTGTATTGATCTTGTTTATGTTTCGTTGATTTGAGGTAGTTCTTGATGTTTAGTTGACCGATTGAAAAAGTTTCAATGATTTTGGATGTGTTTTTCTATGCCTTACTGGTTAAGTAAAGAATGGAAATAGGTGTTGGAGATGAAGAGATTTATACATCTTAGATGCACAGCCTGTTTTGCAGTTTCTATTTCAATTCAGCTTAAAAGGGTATGATTTGGGGATTTTGTGTAACACCCCAAAAGTTTTGGCACAAAACAAAATAAACGAAGGACATGGGCTATTCCTGTATAAGCTTAAGACTAAAAGGATATATTGCATCTAAGGATAAAAGAGGGAAATTGAACCTTGGTTTCACATTCAATAATAGAACGTGGGTTTGCAGTTGATAGATAACGGGAGCGGCAACAGTTATGGGATCGGAACCGGTTTAAAAGGAGCAGGGAAGAAATCTCTCTTCCGTTTTTACGATACACTTCGCCAAAATTGAGAGGGAGAGAGAGAAGGTTTCACTAAGACGAAGACAGGGTCAGAGAAGTCTCTTGTTCGGAAGGGGCTATTTTGCAGTGAGAACCGAAGTAAGAACTCTCGCTAGTTACTATAATATACGTTTACCGTATGCTCTTTAGTAAAGTATATATGGCACAAGTGTGTGTTTAGCGTGACGAATAGAAGCATGAACGTTGATTTTACGTTAAAATTTGGTTCAACGTAGGTGATGGCACGGTCAAGGCTAAAATCAAGTCGTTGCATGATTTTGGAGCCTGAATTGGTGACCGAATTTCGCCTAAATGTTTTGCTTTCTTTTCAAACGAAATCCTACACTAGCAATGGATGTTTTCTCATATCTTAAAATTCGAAAGAAAAATCCGGATTGGAGTTTAAAAGTGGGTTGATGTTGTTACTGAAATTAAACGTGTTTAGGATGCAAGAATATGCGTTATGATTCCGTTACTTCTTGAATCTTATAAATGGTTTAAACTTGTGGAGTCAAAACGACTCAAAACCGTGATAAAAAAAAAAGGGAATGTTATGGGCTGATGGAAACTTGAAAATAACTGTGTGCATGCCTATGGTCGAAGCCAAAACGGTCGTGGTTGGTATGTGAGGAAGCAAAGAAACAACCAACCTGTATGAACCATGGGGAGTGGGTAACTAGCCGATATGAACCCTATTACCATACACTGCATGGTGAAGATATGTAAGCATATCGAAATGGATTTGAGTGGTCTGTGTGTGATGGAGGACCATCCAACCACATAAAAGATCCCTTGGCGATTGAAGATGGCCCGGTTACAAGATCAAGATCGAAATTGATCAAGGAAGCTTTGATGAGCTTAGTTGCGGAGATTCAAGTAAAGTCCATTGAAGATGTGCATGTAACGCACGATATTATGCTTATAGAAGCTTTGGATCAATGATGGAGCTTAAAAAGCATTTGTTTTGAAGATTGCAAGCTTTTGGGCCATTTCAAAGAATTAACCCGTGAGCATTATTTTGGCAGCCCAAAATTGATATATTTTCTTTTGTTTATGTTGAATTTGAGCCCAATAAACTAGTGTATAAGGCCCAATCCGTTTTTAGGCCTATGTTTAAAGTCTAGGTATTTAGAAGTCTTTGAATAGTTATTTAGAGTATGTCTAGATTCATGAATTAAAGGTATGCCTTTAATTCTTGATTGAAATTGAAGTCTTAGACTTTATGGAGAGTCTTTTGGGGTGTCTTTTGAACCCTATAAATAGGAGCCATTTGTAATCATTTGAAATCATCATCCAAGTAATATAAACACTTTCTTTTGAGTTTAACTCATTTTGTGAGCTGTGATTCCTTGCGAGAGCGTTCATAGTTCAAGAACTTATCAAGATTGTGAGCACGATCTTGTGGCGTTTCTGATTCCTTTGGTTCTTAGTTTTATAACTAACGGGTCAAGGATTTGCTCTAGGTTAGTTGAAGATTCCTATACCTGGGACATTCGCTTCCTAAACTATCTCATACGAAGGTTCCAAGTTTCTTAACTTGCGGGTCGACGTTTTCGCATCAGTGTGTGTGGCAACCCAAAGGATTTTGGAAGTCATATAATTTGAAGAAAATGACTTATGTGCATGTATATGTGTATTATATATATATATATATATATTCCATTTCGGTCCTAAAAAGGTAAAAAAAAGGGTTTGGATGTCGGGATGCTCGATTGATTTAAAAACTTAAAATTAAGTTTCATGAGATTATTCGAGATCGTTGAGCGAGTAAATATTTATAACGATAAAAAGTACTCATTTAAGATGATTTAGGTATTTCCACGATGGATTGATATATGTATTAATAAAAAATGTTCGTTTGAGTATATGTTAGTTACGTTAATTGGCGATGGGTTAAAGTGTGTATATATATAACGTTGTATGAATATATATGTATGTATGTATACATGAAGAAAATTCGACGTGAAAGAGACGACAAAAGAAATGGTTCGGGATGTTAAATCGAATCAAATGAGTATAGGCGTTATGAACGTGACACAAGTACTTAGAGTATGTTTTTAATGTATGTGTAGGAATGAGAGCGAGGAAAAGACGGATAAGCTACGCTAAGTCAAGGTGATACACGTGGATTAATTGTTGATGTTTGATTCATGTTATTATATATATACTGATTGAGCATGCTATGTTATTATATATATGGTTGCATGCTAGTGATGTTAGATGTTCTATGATATGAGATATTTACGAGCATGTTATATTTTAACATTGAATGGATTGCATGTGCATATGACGCATATTTTACGCACGGTTAAATCAAATGAGGTGATGTGGCTGTAAGTGTGGGGCTCATTACCATGACACTGGTATTGGACGGTGGGAAACCGCAAATGATGATGATAGTCAGTCTATGTGCCGGAAGGGGTACCTCTGAGACTGCACTATGGGACGATAGTCAAGACATGTGCTTGCGGGCACCTCTGAGCTTGACTAGAGATGGAAGGATTGATAGAGCCCCACCATGCCAATTGGACGTATAAGATCTCTGATGTGATGACAAGTTGCATGTATGATATTTCAATGAAATGTTTGAGTATACATGACGTTTATGAATGTTTTATTATATAAACAATTGTTCCGATTTACATTGTTGTGATGATTTATGAATTGAATGACGAAACCATGAACTCACTTAGCGTAAAGCTAACGTTAGCGTGTATCTCAGGATGAAGCAGGATCGTGAAAAGTAAGAGCAAACGTATGATACGAGAATGTAAGATGTTATTCTCTAAGTCCAATTTGTATAAATGTGCCCATGATGACTAAGATGGATCTATATTTACGATGTTGAAAGTTTTTCGCTGCGATGTGATGGATAATTTATATGTTTTAAGTGGTGAGATGTCGTTACGACCCTTCTGAAAATTTGGGGTGTAACATTTTGATTAAATGGCATCAGATGCAGTTGTAATTTCTGCATTTTTCAAAAGAATTATATTTAGAGATTCTTGAAGAACTCAAAGGAAAAATAGTTTCTTCTGATGGGGGTTTCGTTTGTTTATGCTAAAATTGTGAAAGAAACAGAAACATGATGTATGTGAGATGGGTTATTTAGTATCTTTAATGATTATTTGATCAATGAGATTTCAAATGGTGAAATAATTGAGCATGAATGGAATCAAATTTACTTCATGTTCTTATAATGTGATCCATATTTATCCTTTAATGTTTTGACACTAAATTTCTCTCGGTATGGATGAATATTGATGTGGACAGGATCCGATAATCGTCCTTTGGTTGAACGAGACTGAAACTTTGCAAAGCTTGCTTCCCGAGATACCACTGTGGGTAAAGAACCCAGATTTTGACTGGATATGTATTTCGTGATTATAATGTTTTATAAAGACCCTTGGGGTTCCTCCCCTTGGACACCGGGAATTTTTCTGGCTGTTATCTTTAGGTCCCCATAGGATTAGTTGAGGTGCGTGCAAGCTGGCCCGAACACCCATGGGCACAAAAATAAAAGCGTTTTCTCAAGACTATCCTACATTTGAACCAATGTTGCTTTTCATTTTGACTTTTCGTGGTATCATATTTTCTTGGATCAATGTAGGTTGACTGGATTAACAAGTTCATCTAATATATGTCGCCTTTTCTTGACAAGGTACTTCCGTAACGCTAAACGTTGGTATTGCCAGTTTCTTTAAAATTGAAGAACTCAGTAACCTTTTGTAAATGTAGGCAATATGCAAGACTGCAAAGCCCATTATTGCTGAACAAGTATAAAATTGATCTGATCGAGTTTGAGACTCTTACATTAGGGTCTTTGCCTCCTACATTTCAAGGTAATGTTCTTCACTTATTATGGCTTCCGAGAGCTTGTTTTTGACTCATTTGGCTTTTCATATGTTTTGGAAAATAGTTTGTAGCCTGGTCCACATTCCTCATTAGTGTAACAATTTCAGACAATCATCACTCGATTGTGAATTATGATTATTTCAGCCAAAATAAAGAACTTTAATCACTCAATTGTTGAAACCAAGGTCGGACCACGAAAACATGTATCTGGCCGCCTCACATTTGGCTCATTTTACACAATTTCTTGCCCTAAATTCTCTTGTTATGATGATAATTAGAAATCTTGACATGTTAACTTCCATCCAGCAAAAATCTAGTTTAAAATCCATAATGAATTTTATTATGACTTTATGGGATAATCTTACACATGGCCTATAAGAACTTCAGTCTCTAATAAATATTTAACAGGGAAAGGGGTAATTTAGTAATATCACACTTATCTCTAGCTTAAAATTTTGAAATAAGGCTTTTCTTGTTACAAAGAGAAATTGTAAAGTTGACCCTTTCTTTGGGGATAGAGGGAGTATGATAAGTTTATTCCATATTTGGGAGGATGGCTTCTAAAGTTTCAATACTGCAAAAAATCTTATGAGAAAAAAAAAATGATGTTTGGCATTGTGTCAAGTCTGCATATCAAATGCGAAGTGTTCTAAAAACCAAACGGAACCAATATATCCCACATAAGTAGGATCTAGGGTTAGGATGTTTAGAGCAGAGACACCGTTTCCGTAGAGACACCGTTTCCGTGAAGACCCCTAACGATTTCCTTAATTTCGTAGTCCCTGTCTTCTTTTCTTATAAATGGGTCCCATTGTCCTCGGCGTGTAGCTCAATTGGCCAAGGGGCAGAGCGACTTTGCTAAAATATACGACAAGCTCAAGTTCGAATCTTGCGGGAGACGGACTTGAACTCCTTCGCTATCCTCAGCTACTGATTCAACTTTGAAATGCCTCTTCACAATGTGGTTTCTAACCTAAGAGGCGGGTTCGGTGTGGGGCTGGTCAGAGTTGCCAATAATCAACCTTTTTGATTGAAAAAATGGGTCCCACTATCACATCCTAACTTCTCCTCACACCATATAAATGGAATTTACTCACCTACATAATGATAACTTAAACATTTGAAACAAATTGAAATGAAGTGTGTAATTCCAAGATCGATCTAATCTATGTGAGAGAAAGTAGAGAGAGAAAATGTATGATGCAAAGTATGTGTATTCTTAAGAATGCATTAATCTCATTTTAAAACACAAAGGCCACAAGGGACTTAAATACCCTTGGCCAATACAAGATAGAAAAGCGCTCAGTACACGGTATTAGCTACAAGATTATAAATACAATGATTACTATAAAATCTGACTTTAATAATCTCCCCCTTAGTAATCATTGGCGCTCCGGTCTTCAATGTAGGCTGTTACACCCATCTTCGAACTCAAATCATACCTTCTAAGCGTCTTAGCGTAGCTTCTTGACTAAAAAAAATTTCTTCTCACAATCTTTCAGTCTATGTTGTCTTTGCTTCCTCGACAAGACTGGACCAGTTTGTAATAAGCTTGGAGGAACAATCGATTCAGGAACAGGAACATCAGCTTGTGCTCTAGACGACGCACCTCTTTCAAATGTACTCGAAGGAGCTGTGGTGGTCGGAGCTGGAACAGCAGAAGGATTAGTATAGCTAAAGAAATAGAATCTTGAGCAGATAAACTTTGAACTCTTTGTCTTTTTAACTTCTCCCCCTCATGACCTTGATGATCTGAATCATCTTGGTCATGTCTACGCTGGAGAAGAGACAGCTTCAGGTCTGTAAAATTTTTACAATTCTTCTTTCTTTTGAATAAAATGTGTGTCTAGAATAAATTTTCAAGTTGCTTTATTTATATCTAAGTTTTATTTGTTCATATTTCAAATCTTACAAAAATCGAAAAGTCAGCAAAACATGTTTGAAAACTTTGAGGACTGCTTTAAAGTTATGTAATTCGGAATATGTATAGTTTACAATGCTTAGAAAACCTAAAAAGTCAGAATTATGGATTGTAATGAAAATATAGGCTAAGCACTTAGATGTAAAACCAAGTGATTGAGATGAAATTTAAATATATAAAATACAGAAATCACTAAGTTTAAAAGTTTGTACCTGTGACCTTTCTGGTTTGGGAAAGTAAGTTCCGTGGGATGCTTGTCATCTGGTCCCCTAAGGTCAATTGGTCTGGGAGTGATCAAACCCAAATCCTTCTATAGAACCAGATCGAAAGTCATGTTCTACTGGTATAAATGGGTTTAAGATGTGTCGATGTAGCCTTTCTGATCTGGGAGAGTAAGTTCCAAGGGGTGCTTGACACCTAGTCCCCTAAGGCCAAATGGTCTGGGAGCGGCTGACCCAAATCCTGCAAGAGGATCAGATAGAAAGTTACGTTTACGACATGTTTTTTACTTACAAAACTTCTTGATTAAAAAAAGATGCCAAAGAGCACAACAATGTGAAGATGCCAATGTGCACATATTATAGAAAGATGCCAATGAGCACACATCTCATGATACTTGGTGATATTTTTTAAGTTGCGATAAACCTACAAATTTGTGAAAGTCTTAATTTTTGACAGCTTAGTGTGAGTAAAGGCAAATTACTCTATTATATTTTTAGAATTACATTTACTTAAAGCTAATTAAAGTTCACATGCTAGCTCACTGAATAGATCGATGAAAGTGTTTGAAACTGAACATGTATTAACTTGATATGCAATGAAACTTGTATCTGCATCCAAAAACACACACTTGATTTCAATTGATTGATGAATCTGTGATATTTGAGTGAATAGAATTTAATTTGCATGGTGTTTAATTTTTTTTATATATTTAGTTGTTTCAAAATACATATTCAGTATATTTTTCTTTTAACCATTGATGTTTCGATACTTGTGTTCTCATATCTGTGTAAGTGGGTCTGTGCATATTTCGAGGGGGAGTGAATAAGGAGAAAATTCTGAAAGAACATTTGATCATATCTCATTTCGAGGGGGAGTACATAAAGTGAATACAGTGGACAGTGCATTTGTGTAGGGGGAGTAAAAGAGCTCAACAGGTGAATCCTTTCAAGTCTCAAGTCAGATTTGCGCCTCCTATAGATTTCTTGCTAGCTTCTTCGATTCAGTCTTGCAGATCTGAAGTTGTCTCTTCTCCGGCGTAGACATGACCAAGATGATTCAGATCATCAAGGTCATGAGGGGGAGAAGTTAAAGAGACAAAGAGTTCAAAGTTTATCTGCTCAAGATTCAGATTGGCTCTGATACCAATTGTAATTCCAAGATCGATCTAATTTATGTGAGAGAAAGTAGAGAGAGAAAATGTATGATGCAAAGTATGTGTATTCTCAAGAATGCACTAATCTCATTTTAAAACACAAAGGCCACAAGGGACTTAAATACCCTTGGCCAATACAAGATAGAAAAGCGCTCAGTACACAGTATTAGCTACAAGATTATAAATACAATGATTACTATAAAATTTGACTTTAACAAAGTGCACCTGATGTTGCTATTGATTTTATCAAAATGCAACTCATTAGAAGTTACAGATGTTTTATTACCTCAATGTCATGCACTGTTGGTAACTCGTTTAAGCCACTCCACATATATTGGATCCTACATACTTGGAGGGCAAAAACTTCATGGTTCAAGTTAGTTTGTGAACCGGAAAGTTGGATGGAGATCTTACCTTTGTCATCAATTGTGGTCAAATGTATTGTATATTATTTATTTATACTCCTTACATTCGGAAATAAATGCATCTTTTGACTTAACACGTAATTTAAATTAAAACAAGCAATCATTTCACTTGATCACCTCCCTCTTTTCCCTCTTTCTCCAAACACATACAAACCCACAAGCCTAACACACTGTTTGATTACTCCGTAACAATCTCAAATAAGTTCACGTATTTTTTTGGCATCAGATTGAGGGAGAGACTAGTGTGTCTGTGTGAGAATCTCTTAGGGTTTCTTTTAGTTTCTTGCTCACTTTTGTGCGTGCTTCTCTTTGTGTATTGTTATGTAGCTATGTTTCATATCATTTAAGTTCAGATGTATTATCTCTTGTTTACGTAGAAACCACATGGCATTATAGCTCTTTCTAGATGAAGCTTGGTAAGTAAACCATGAGATGCTATTCTTCTCTTCGCTTTTCTATTTCCTCGCTATCAAGATATATGTGTGGTTGTCCTTCAACTTATTTAGTTCCATATATTTTCCACATGTTACACTCGTATCAAGTTTATTTCCTATGTGAATCCTTACTCGTGCCAAGTTTATTTTCAATGTTAATATAAGGATTCCAACAAATCATCAAGTTCTCTTCAGTTGGTCACAGTTTAAGGTATATCTCTTACCCTTTCGCTCTCCCATCTTAACAACATGCACATATATACGTAAAACCTATTTTTCTTTATTATCCTTTTCTTTTCGTTAAGGCAACAACATATTGTAACTTAGAGTTAAATCTAGCCTTATTATATTTAATTTATTGTCTTATTTTTAATTTAAATTTTAGTTTAGTTGTTGAATTTGTTTATCTTGATTCATGTTCAATTAAGCATCATTAGATTTTTTTCGCTTTCGTGCTGCCACTTTTAAAGAAAGGTTTTTGTGAACTTAAGTTTGTAAGTTATATTGTTGATCTTGGTTATGCGCAACACTTTCTATTCTTCTTGCTTTGACTTCACAACTTCATTTTTAACTTTCTAAGTAATGTCCCAACTTCATTTTTAACTTTCTAAGTAACGTCTTTTTCGTACTTGTTTGATTTTGACTTTATCTTTCTTGTTAATTTGCATTATGGACGTTACTGTTGTTGGCATTTTACGTAAATGGAATTTTGTGGGAAGAATCTATTTCATTTTTGTATTTATTGACTTGTAAATGCCTTTGATTTCCATTTCATTGTGATGAGAGAGTATATAAGCACACCTTTCTAGTACTGTTGAATTTGACTTTCATAAATTTTTTGTAACATGTATTTGTCTATGTGCAACTTTTTCTTGGCATTGTTGTTAAATTTCCTTTTTATGTTATTCTTGGCTTGTATGCATATCTTATTTTATATTTTGATAACGTGCTTGTTGTGTGTATCCATATTGGTTTTTTATGGTTTTCACTTCCACACTTCTTTTCATTCTTCCTTTTTTGGTTGTGAGATTGCCCTTGCACGAAGTTTTCCATTTTGTGTTGTAGGGATATGATATGTGTTAAATTTCAAGTTTGTAATAATTGGATGTGTTTATGCATGACCATTTCCATTCTTGTTTATCTTAACCTTCAATGTACTAGGGTTTCCCTTGCACCAAGTTTTTGATTATGTTTTGATTGTGTTCAAAATTCTATGTTATTATTTGATTTCGACTATTCTTTTCTGTGGCGTTTTCACATTTCTTTGTGTATAAACATGGTCATGGATTTTGTGTGATGGTTTAGCTTGCTTAAATTTAAGATTATTGTTGATTTTCATCACCATGCTTCTTGAATCTTCGCTTATCAAGTACAATGTGCATGTTGGGTCATTCTTGTATCACGTGTATCTTGACTTCCATGTTTGTTCTATTTACTCTTGAATGTAACATGAGTTTTGTCTATTTGCAGTATATTTCATTCTTCTTGATTTTTTGTTTTAACTTACTTTTAACGGTCCTTAAATTTTGCATAATTATATGTGTTGAGTGTGTTCGACTTATATGCTATTATTTGAAGTCGAGTTTCTCATTATGGTACGTAGTCTTCGATCCTCTTCCACTAGTTTTGATTTTGACTTGAATACTAAACTTTTCAACCACCTTAAATATCCGTGCTTGATTACTTGTTTGTTATTTGAGTACGTTTTTATTCATTAAAATCCCACCCCCTATAGGAAGTAGGAAATAAATATAAATGTTAAATTAACTAACATGTAGTATGTCACAACAAATAGGCACATCGCATTTGTGGCACATTGATAGTTTCTTTGCTATACTTAGAAATGGGTGAATGTGGTTCTGTTGAATGCAAATTAACTTTTCTACTCTTACTCAAAGTTTGTAATATGAACATTGTTAAGTTATAATAATTGATACAAACACATGGCTTTTGGCCCAAAAGGATTAACGTCACGATATTCTTTGTGCATTCTACAAATGGCGTATGATTTTCTAGATACAAAATGTGAAATGCTACGAGTATTGAGAATGACAAAAGGAAATCCATCACGAGTATGAAAGATAAGGTCTTAAAAAGAAGGTTAATTTTCATGTTCTTTAATTTGTGTTTTTTCTCGATACTTTTACGAATTTATCTGAGTTGATCCAATCAAAATAAACTTAAGTAATTAGCAAGACGTAAAAATTTATCGGTTTCTAGCTTATGTTTCTTGTAGGGTATCTATTCCATAGATGTAGGGCTCCATCAATGGAAGCAATGAATAGAACTTCTAAATGGAAGACCATAAACAGGACACTATCTTAGGAGACATTGATTTTGCTCACGATTCAAATTCTTGGTGAGCCATTTACTTACATGCTCATTTCCTTCAAAGTTAATATTATTTGATATTGTCTTTGTTGTGTGTTTTTCATACTTGTTTGCTATTGAATTAATCATTCTTGATGATTACATTAGGCTGCTTTGCCATTCTCTATTATTTTTTATCTTGACTGCACCTGTTTTAAATAGTTGACATTGCTTTGCCATTCTCTATTCTTTTTTATCTTGACTGCACATGTTTTAAATAGTTGATATTGTGTAAATTAGATTGTGCGAGCATTCTATTTCATTTTTATCTTGTTGACTTATAGATGCTTTTGATTTTAACATCAATGTGATGGGATAATATATTTGCATTACCTTCCTACTATTGTTGATACAACTATCATACGTAAAAATAATTAATTAACATGTTTTTGTCTATGCGTAGCAATTTTCTTTTCTTGTTGATATTGAATTTTTTAGTTGATTTGGATTCTTTAATGAGTTGGAGTATGCGTATATTATTTTCCATTTATGTTGTTATTTGATTGTGCACATCTTTTCTCGCAATTTTCTTATAATGAGATTCTATGTTTGTATACCTGTTCTTTTCTTGTTATATTTTCTTTGAAAACAAATTTTTCGTTATTCGGTTTTGACTTCAACACTTTTTTGTTCTTTTTTTACAAGTCTTGAGAATTTTCCCGCACTACGTTTTCCATTTGTGTCTTAGGGATATATGCAGAGTCGACCTAGATTATTTTTTCTAGTGATGACTATAAAAATATGTCTAAAGAAAAATCTCACAATATTAGTATAGATCTGTTGGTTGGTTCTGTCTGGTTCTGTCTTTGTATATAAGAGACCCATGTTGAAGTACGGTCAACATACCTTTTTTAAGAACATAAGAGATATATAAAAAAACACCAAAATTTAAGCTAAAAATCAACAAATTTAATAACAATGTCATAGGCAGGAGAATTTACCATCTGCACCATCAAAGTATTGTGTTAACCTTTCAGGTTGAACATCTATATGGTGGAACCCAACAAAATAATACGGTGGCCACCCTTTAGAAACATACTTAGATGGAACCATGAAATGGTGGCCCATTCTACCGAATCTATCAATATAGGTTCGCCCATGTATATATGTGTTTGATTTTAAGTTTGTAGTACTTGGCATAAACATTTCAATTCTTGTTTATTTTGACATTTAATGTATTGGGGTTTTGTCGATCTGCAATCTTTTTTATATTCTTGTTGAGTTTTACATTCGTGCTTGTTTGATAAATCATTTGCTAATAATTGTCTTGTTCTTTTCTTTGTGTTATTTTCCAATTTCTTTGTTTTATCATTGTTGTAGATTTTATGTGATTGATTTGTTTCAATGAAGATTATTGTTGATTTCGATCACCATGCTTCTCTAACGAGTGGTTTATTAAGTGATATGAGCGACAATTACTCTTGTTTCAAATTGATATTATTTGAATAAACCTTTTCCAAAATTTGCACTTTTGACATTGTCTTCATTACCTCTTTTATGTTGATTTTTTTATGATGGTATCGTGTGTATGCATAACCTTTACCATTCATGTGTATCTTGACCATCATATTTATTTGAGTGGGTTGTGTCTATTCCAAACATATATTTCATTGTTAATGGCTCTTAACTTTTGCATAATTCTTATGTGTTTTGATTGTGTTCAAACTTCTATGCTATTATTTAGTTTTGACTATTTCCTTCTTTGTGGTTGCCAATTTGTTTGTTCATAAACATCGTCGTGGATTCATGTGTGATGAATGGGATTGATTTATTTTCATATCATTGTTGATTTTGATTATCATACTTCTTTGATCTTAAGCTTATCAAGTACATGTGCAACGTTGCTTATTCTTATTTCAAATTGTTGTTGATATTTATTTGTGTTCATCCTAAAATTTTGCCTTAATTTATTTGTTTTGATCGTCTACAAACTTCTATGCTATTATTTGGTATTGACTGTTTACTTTGGTGGTGTTTTCTCAGTTCTACATGTCGTTGTGGATTTTGTGAGATGATTGATCTTGCTTAATTTCAAGATTATTGTTGATTTTTGATCGTTATGTTTGTATGGAATTTGGCTTATCTATGTGCAACTTTGGTATCTTCTTTCATGTTTATTCGAATTACGATTGCATGTAACATAGATTGTGTTTGTTCCCAACATATTTCGTTTGTTCTTGATTTTTATTTTTAATGGTTCTTAAATTTTGCATAATTATATGTGATTTGATTGTGTTAGACTTCTGTTGTATGGTTTGGTTTTGACTTTCTCATTATGGTACCTACATCTTCAATAGATCTCTATTCCATTATTTTTCATTTTTAATTGAATATTATTTGTCTTTCAACCGTTGTGCTAGATTACTTGTTGGTTGTCTGAAAGTGTTTTTTTATTTATTAAAATCCCAAGCTCTATTGGGAATAGAAAATAGTTATAAATGTTAAATTGAGCAACATATACGTTGCAACAAATAGTCACATCACATTCATGAGTTTCTTCTTATACTTAGAAATGGGTGAATGTGGTTTCTTTGAACCCATATCAACTTTACTACTCATAATGATAGGTTGTAATACAAATTTTGCATGTTCTATAATAATTGCTTTGAACAAATGGCTTGTGCTTTTCTAGATACAAAATATGAAATAGTTGGATTCTTAAAGTGTGGATACGAGTATCGGAAATCGCAAATGGAAATGCATCGACAGTAAGAAAGATAAGGCTCACTCTCGTGTAAGAATAATGTTAGTTTTAATGTTATTTTATTTTGTGTTTTTTTGTTAATACGTTTACAAATTTCCTTTAGTTATTAGAATCAATTTGAACAATATTTATCTGAGTTAGCAAGACGTAACTGTTTCTTGGATTCTAGTTTATGTTAATTCTTGCAGGGCAACGATCTAGGGATCCATAATGATATACCTAAATGGAAGACCAGACAGATGATATGAATCTTAGAGCGATAAAGTTTACTTACAATTCCAATTATAATCCATGGTAATTAAGCCTTTTACTGACATGTTAGTTTACCTTATGTTTGACTAGTGTGTGTGCAAATTGGTATTTTTGCTCGGTATTTAATTCTTGTGATATAAAGGAAGGGGCCGTTTACCCAAATGCTTACCCGGAAAACACTTACCGATGAAGCTCGACACGCTAACCTACATTACCGGGTGAGATTGTAACCATCACAATGATATCGTATAGAACAATTTACTCGGTAAGTGTTTACCCGGGTAATAGTTGTCACTCTCACTTACCGGGTAAAACTCTTCATCTTTATCATCGCTCTTACCGGGTAAGATTCTCTGTTTTTGCCATGTTCATCCGGTAAGGTAAATTCCCCGGTAAGCGCTTATTGGGTACGCATTTAGTAAATGGCCCCGAAGTTTTAACCACGTTGGGATGTCTCCATGATCAGTTTTCAGAATAAAGATAGATACATTTCATAATTAACTTATGTCATATTCCACACTTGACATTTCACCTGTTTTTTTTTTCTTTCCAATTCTTTGCTTTTTTGATTTTTTTACTAATGGGGTAATCCATATTGACAACAATTGTGATACGACCCAACATGTAAAAGATGACCAACGACTTGGTTTTCTAAATTTGAATGAATCACTTATGATTGATACGAGTGACAGAAGTTGTTTGAAGATTCTTTCAATGGAGTTAAGACCCAAACTCAACTTGTGAGAGAGAACCTTAACTAAAACTCCACCCTTCAAATGACTTATGGATTAAGAACCTTAGTTATGTGAACTAAGACCCTTAAATGACAATAAGTAAATGAAGAACGAAAGCTAAAGACGCCACACTCAAGAGAAATCAAACCCCGAATGATAAGTCTAAAGGAAATTACAAAGCCTAACTTTGTAGAATCCAAACAAGTTCACAAGAGAACAAATATGTAAAGGAATAAACCTCTCAATATATTTCAAGAAAAGATGATCTTACAATGAGAACAAATCCTCCTATTTATAGATGAAGAGGATGGCAAACAAAAAGGCTTAATTAACTATCTTAGACTTTCAAACTATCCATCTTTAAAGTAGCATTCAAAATAGCACTAAATTCAAAACTATATAATTAATTGTTTTTAACTTTCTAGAATTATTTATCATGGGCTCCATCTTTGATCAACAAAATAGTCATGATCTTGGGCTTGACTTCTTGTAACTTGGACTCTTCTTGGGCTTGGGTTTCTTTGATAAATTGATTGAGGCCCTCCTTCATTCTTTTGCTTCTAGCTCTTGTCATGGGCCCAACCATGTACTCAAAAGCATTTTCTGATGATGATTGCTTGAAACCATCCTTGTGAAAATTTAATTCATGCTCCTCGTTTTTCCTTCTTTGGTCCCCATCATTCCCTCCCTCTTCGGCATGATTCGTCCTCGGATCAACACCTTCATCAAAAACAAAAGGAGATAGATCAGTAACATTAAAAGTTGCACTTATACCATACTCACCCGGAAGATCTAACTTGTAGGCATTATCATTGATACGCTCCATGACTTGAAACGGGCCATCTCCACTGTAAGACTCCGTTTAAAAAAAAAAAAAAAAAAAAAACGTATAATTATTCTTACCCAAATTGAACCGTAAATAAAAATGACAATCAAAGATAGTTAGGGGTTAAAACCATCAATAAACCAATCTCTTTATAAATAAATAAATATATATATATATATTATATACATGTATTATATATGTATATATATTATATATGTATGACTTGATTTATATTACTATTATATATATATAAAAAAAAAAAAAAAACTAAACTTTAATACAAATGTAATTAGATGGATTTCATATCCATCCATCGTTTCCTTCATTTCGCATCCTCACCGCCATACTCATTTTCATTTTCTCTCTCTAGTATCAAACTTCTCTCTAAATTCTTACTTCTCTCTAAAATTTCTATTAATCCGTTGAAGTAATCGAAGAAACAACTATATATTCGGAATCCACTCTTCGAGACCTTCGTATAGGTATAAATTTCTTTTTATGTTATTTAAGTTGGTAGGTTAGGGTAGTTGAAGTTGGTTGGTAGATTATAATTATATATTGTAAAGTTATAATCATTTACATGTATAGGAATGTTTGTTTTTGTCAAAATTACAAACGGGTAAAGTTTAGAATCAAAATGGTGATATTTGTATTTAGATTTTCAACCGCACACCAAGTGATCGGTTTAATGTCTAAGATAATATAATTTCGTGGTTAAGCTTAGGATAATAACCATTGAGTTTTAGGTTATGCGATTAATAATAATTGGTGGTTTAAATAGGCAATCGAACGAGTTAAAGTTCGTTGTGAGGATCGATTGATCGCGTGATAATCTCAATTCGATTAAGGTATGGATTTCATTTCTTTTGAATCGTGGGCAACTATTTGTTATAGTTGACCCTTCCGAAAGGTGGTTCACCGCCTTGTGATTGATCAATTGAATGTGATCAACAAATGCGAAATTGTACACACACTTACACATTGATTTTGGTTTATTGAATCAATTGTTTGAACATTTTGATGTTTTATTAAAATGTGTCTCGTATGAGATTGTTTATGAAAAAAATGTGAAGTATATAGATTATAATTTCTGTGATCGCCATTTGGGTAAGTGGCATATGTTTAGTTTTCGTTGATTTTAGAAGAACCCAATAAATGGGCACATTATTTGGGATGCCTTCTATGGCGGCTTTGTTGTCATAGCGTCCTGCAGATGACGGTCCACCAGAGTTAAGCCTATGTGGCTTACGTGAACCCACTCTGGGGGGACTTGGCTAACTTTGTTGGCTCCAGGGCGGATGAATCGATTCTAGAAATTTACCCACAGAATATGTGACCGTGGTTAAATTCACGGGGGACTCGTTGTGTGTGCCCGCATGCCGACCCAGTTCGTGTGGCTGATCACCCCACGGACATGACTGGAATTGACGGACTTTATTTATATTACGTTTTGAAGTTAAAGTGTGAAATGTTCTTGAGATTATTGCTTTTGATTATATTACCAAACGTTTCTCTTGATTTAAATGAACTATGAACTTCAGTCTCAAAGAACTTTCTTCGAATCGAATTTTTATGTCTTATGTTTCGTTATCGATGTTTTCATTATTATTTACGAATTTATATTATAATCCATTCACTGAGCCCTGTGCTCAGCCGTGTTTTTGTTTTCTGACACGGCAGGTTCGAAGTGACGTTTACGGGGACGGGACTTGAGATCGAGCGTAAAAATTTTGGAGTTCTTAGACTTGCATTATTATATAAACGTTCTAAGTTTATAAACACTTTTTGAAGTGTAAGATTTTGGATTGTAATATATGTTTGGAGTTTATTAGTAGCTTTGATTTAGTTGTGTAATTATGTTAAGTCCCGTTCGTGACATCACCCGTTCCGGACCACGGGGACGGGGGATGTTACAAATATGGTATCAGAGCATAGGTTTCGACTTGTAGATTAAATAGGTTTGACCTGTGAGGATTGGGTAGACATTAGAATGGGTAGATTAGAATTTAATTCTATTTACCGATTTTTAATCCGTAACTGTTTTGAATTCCGATCTTGATCTTGTTATGTGTTAGAATGTCGAGACGTGGTCGCCCACGCAAATCCAGATGTTAACCTGAGGGTTACCCAAACCAATCCAGTGAGGGGTACAAGTGAGCCGAATATTGTTGATGTGGTCCGTCAGACCATGTCAATTATGATGCATATATGCATTAAGCAGACCATGTTAACTTAATCGATTTATCTGCGTATGCCTTGTTTGATACCGAGGCAACACACTCTGTTGTTTCTGAACAAATATAATCCCAGTTAAAAACCTTTTGAGCAAACCACCGAAATTACAGTCGTGATATCTACCCCAATGGGTGGTTCAATTTGTTTGTTAACTCCATTTTCAAACTGTCCATTATTTATTGGAGACTGCATACGGGAGGCCACTCTACTTCCAATGCATATGTCCCACTTTCAATTAATATTGGGTATGGACTGGTTGTCACACCACTGTGCAACTATAGACTGTAATGCCAAATAAATATTATGTGGGGATATTGACAAAGCAGAGGCAATCTTCCAAGGAGGTACTCCAAAAGTAGATGTTAGCGTTGTAGCCTCTATTACTGTGAAGCGGTATACTTGGCAAAGTAACGAAGGTTTTCTGTCCTCGTTACAAGATCGCTAACAGGTATTCCCTACTTCTGCAACCACACTTGTTGTTTCCGAATATCTTGATGTCTTTCTCGACGATCTACCGGGTATACCACTAGTCCGGAAAGTCGAATTTACCATTGATCTAGTTCCGGGAGTTTCTCCTATTTCTAAGGCTCCCTATCGAATGGCTCCAACTAAAATGAAGGAACTCAAAACTCAACTCGATGATTTATTGAAGAAAAGTTTTATTAGACCCAGTGTCTCACCCTGGGGAGCTCCGGTTCTCTTTGTCAAAAAGAAAGACGGTACAATGCGTCTTTGTATTGATTACTGTAAGCTTAATAAATTAACGATCCATAACAAGTATCTGTTTCCGAGAATCGACAATCTGTTCGATCAATTACAAGGGGCACGATACTTTTCCAAAATTGATCTTCAGTCCGGGTACCATCAACTTCGTATCCGAGATTGTGATATTTCGAAAACCGTATTCAAAACTCGCATTCAAAACTCGCTATGGGCACTACGAATTCTTAGTAATACCTTTCGAGCTAACTAATGCTCCAGCGATCTTTATGGATCTAATGAATCGGGTTTTCAAAGATTATCTCGACGACTTTGTTATCGTGTTTATTGATGACATATTGATATACTCAAAGTCAAGAGAACAACATGATCAACATCTTCACATCGTTTTGGAAACTCTTCGAACGAAAATTTTATATGCAAAATGTTCCAAATGTGAATTCTGACTTGATCAAGTCTCTTTTCTCGGACACGTAATCTCTGCGGAAGGTATTAAAGTCGATCCAACGAAAATTGAAACCGTCACTAAATGGCCTCGACCTACGAATGTATCTGAAGTTCGTGATTTTCTGGGTCCGGCTGGTTATTATAGACGATTTGTTGACAGCTCTCTAAAATATCTCTACCATTAACCGATTACTCCGAAAAGGAGTCAAATTCAATTGGAGTTCCGAACAAGAACCTAGTTTCGAGGAACTGAAAAATCGGTTGGTTACCGCGCCTATTCTTGTATTACCGTCTGGCACCGACGGGTTTCAAGTTTACAGTAATGCTTCAAAGAAAGGTCTCGGTTTTGTTCTTATGCAAAACGGTAGAGTGATCGCATATGCATCACGTCAATTAAACCCTTATGAGGTATATTATCCGACTCACGATCTCGAATTGGTTGTGGTTATCTTCGTACTTAAAATTTGGCATCATTATTTGTACGGTGAGATATGTGAAGTTTTCACCGACCACAAGAGCCTTAAATAGGAGTCAAATTCAATTGGAGTTCCGAACAAGAACCTAGTTTCGAGGAACTGAAAAATCGGTTGGTTACCGCGCCTATTCTTGTATTACCGTCTGGCACCGACGGGTTTCAAGTTTACAGTAATGCTTCAAAGAAAGGTCTCGGTTTTGTTCTTATGCAAAACGGTAGAGTGATCGCATATGCATCACGTCAATTAAACCCTTATGAGGTATATTATCCGACTCACGATCTCGAATTGGTTGTGGTTATCTTCGTACTTAAAATTTGGCATCATTATTTGTACGGTGAGATATGTGAAGTTTTCACCGACCACAAGAGCCTTAAATATATATTTACTCAAAAAAAAAAAAAAATTAAATATGCATCACGGAGATGGCTCTAACTTCTAAAGGATTATGATGTTGATATACAATATCTCCGGGTAAGGCTAATGTAGTCGCCGACGCCTTAAGTCGTAAAGCCGTAGAACATGTTTCTTCTTTACTTGTTCCTACAGAGTTGGATTTGAAAATTGAACGATTTAGACTATAAATCTATCCGAGTTCGAAAACGGAAATTCTATCGAATCTGATGGTAGAACCGACTCTAATTTCTCGAAACAAAGAAGCCCAACAAGAAGACAGTGAATTGTGGGCAAACTTTCTGTAAGCACAAGAGAATGTTAGTTCGGAATTCAGGATCAATGATGATCACGTGTTGTGGTTTTGGGATCGTCTTTGTGTTCCGAATAACTGAAAGCTTAAAGATCAGATTCTGACCGAAGCTCATAAATCTAATTTTTCTGTTCACCCAGGTACAACAAAAATGTATCATGACTTAAAGAACCATTATTGGTGGGTTGGAATGAAGCGAGATATAGCCGACTTTATATCTTGTTGTCTCACTTGTCAACAAGATAAAAGCGAACATCAACGTCCGGGTGGTCTTCTCCAATCTTTGAACATTCCCGTATGGAAATGGGAACACATAAATATGGATTTTGTAGTTGGACTACCCTACACGACCTTGAAACACGATGCAATTTGGGTAGTGGTTGATCGACTAACGAAATCGGCTCATTTTCTTCCTATTCGACAAACTTGGTCAATTGATAAATTGACAGAAGTATTCCAACGTGAGATTGTACATATCCATGGCACTCCTGTATTGATTACCTTTAATCGAGACCCACGCTTTACGTCTCGGTTTTGGGAAGGTTTACATAAAGCTTGGGGCAAACATTTGAATTTTAGTACATCCTTTCATCCGCAAACTGATGGGCAATCTGAACGTACGATTCAAACACTGGAGGATATGCTCCGAGCATGTACGTTAGAATGGCATGGAAGTTGGGATAGTTACTTGTACCTGATCGATTTCTCCTATAATAACAACTAGCGGTCGAGTATCGGCATGGCCGTATGAAGCACTTTATGGCCGAAAATGTCGAACACCTCCTTGTTGGAATGAAGTTGGAGAACGTATTCTCGAAGCCCCAGAATTGGTACAAGTTACTGCCGAGAAGGTCGAAATTGCGCGTCAAATGATGAAAGAGGCTCAGGCTCGTCAAAAGAGCTACGCCGACAGGCGACGACGACCTATCGAGTTCCAACCAGGAGATAAAGTTTTCTTAAAGGTTTCCCTAACTCGTGGTATCAGACGTTTCAGTCTCAAAGAAAAGTTGAGCCCGAGATACATTGGTCCCTTCGAAATTCTACAAAGGGTTGGAGTTGTGGCATACCGGTTAGCTTTACCGCCACAATTATCTCACATACATAATGTATTTCATGTGTCTTTGCTTCGATGATACAACTATAATTGCTTACACGTCATTGAATATCCATTGGAGCACATAGAATATGATCTATCTTATCACGAGGAGCCTAGAGCGATTCTTAATCGTGATGAGAGAGGTACACGGAAGAAAGTTATTCCTTTAGTAAATGTTCTTTGGAAGAATCACTCAGAACGTGAGGTGACGTGGGAAACCGAGAACCATATGCGACGAGAACACCCCGAGTTCTTTAATAGATGTAAGTTTCCTGTCTAAATTCGATTTCGGGGACGAAATCTCTTTTAAGGGGGGAATAATCGTAAGACTCCGTTTAAAAAAAAAAAAAAAAAAAAACGTATAATTATTCTTACCCAAATTGAACCGTAAATAAAAATGACAATCAAAGATAGTTAGGGGTTAAAACCATCAATAAACCAATCTCTTTATAAATAAATAAATATATATATATATATATATTATATACATGTATTATATATGTATATATATTATATATGTATGACTTGATTTATATTACTATTATATATATATAAAAAAAAAAAAAAACTAAACTTTAATACAAATGTAATTAGATGGATTTCATATCCATCCATCGTTTCCTTCATTTCGCATCCTCACCGCCATACTCATTTTCATTTTCTCTCTCTAGTATCAAACTTCTCTCTAAATTCTTACTTCTCTCTAAAATTTCTATTAATCCGTTGAAGTAATCGAAGAAACAACTATATATTCGGAATCCACTCTTCGAGACCTTCGTATAGGTATAAATTTCTTTTTATGTTATTTAAGTTGGTAGGTTAGGGTAGTTGAAGTTGGTTGGTAGATTATAATTATATATTGTAAAGTTATAATCATTTACATGTATAGGAATGTTTGTTTTTGTCAAAATTACAAACGGGTAAAGTTTAGAATCAAAATGGTGATATTTGTATTTAGATTTTCAACCGCACACCAAGTGATCGGTTTAATGTCTAAGATAATATAATTTCGTGGTTAAGCTTAGGATAATAACCATTGAGTTTTAGGTTATGCGATTAATAATAATTGGTGGTTTAAATAGGCAATCGAACGAGTTAAAGTTCGTTGTGAGGATCGATTGATCGCGTGATAATCTCAATTCGATTAAGGTATGGATTTCATTTCTTTTGAATCGTGGGCAACTATTTGTTATAGTTGACCCTTCCGAAAGGTGGTTCACCGCCTTGTGATTGATCAATTGAATGTGATCAACAAATGCGAAATTGTACACACACTTACACATTGATTTTGGTTTATTGAATCAATTGTTTGAACATTTTGATGTTTTATTAAAATGTGTCTCGTATGAGATTGTTTATGAAAAAAATGTGAAGTATATAGATTATAATTTCTGTGATCGCCATTTGGGTAAGTGGCATATGTTTAGTTTTCGTTGATTTTAGAAGAACCCAATAAATGGGCACATTATTTGGGATGCCTTCTATGGCGGCTTTGTTGTCATAGCGTCCTGCAGATGACGGTCCACCAGAGTTAAGCCTATGTGGCTTACGTGAACCCACTCTGGGGGGACTTGGCTAACTTTGTTGGCTCCAGGGCGGATGAATCGATTCTAGAAATTTACCCACAGAATATGTGACCGTGGTTAAATTCACGGGGGACTCGTTGTGTGTGCCCGCATGCCGACCCAGTTCGTGTGGCTGATCACCCCACGGACATGACTGGAATTGACGGACTTTATTTATATTACGTTTTGAAGTTAAAGTGTGAAATGTTCTTGAGATTATTGTTTTTGATTATATTACCAAACGTTTCTCTTGATTTAAATGAACTATGAACTTCAGTCTCAAAGAACTTTCTTCGAATCGAATTTTTATGTCTTCTGTTTCGTTATCGATGTTTTCATTATTATTTACGAATTTATATTATAATCCATTCACTGAGCCCTGTGCTCAGCCGTGTTTTTGTTTTCTGACACGGCAGGTTCGAAGTGACGTTTACGGGGACGGGACTTGAGATCGAGCGTAAAAATTTTGGAGTTCTTAGACTTGCATTATTATATAAACGTTCTAAGTTTATAAACACTTTTTGAAGTGTAAGATTTTGGATTGTAATATATGTTTGGAGTTTATTAGTAGCTTTGATTTAGTTGTGTAATTATGTTAAGTCCCGTTCGTGACATCACCCGTTCCGGACCACGGGGACGGGGGATGTTACATCCACGAGGGTGTAATTTCGTTTTTCTAGATGCAGGGAACCTTTCTTTTCTTAGGTGAACCAAAACCCAATCTCCTGGTTTAAAAACGACATGCTTACGCCCTTTGTTAGCTTGTTTGGCGTATTGCTTTGTCTTCTTCTCAATGTTCTCACGAACCTTTTCATGAAGACGTTTTACTGCATTGGCTTTCTTTTCACCATCCAAGCTAACTTGTTCCTTTAATGGCAAAGGAGACAAATCCAAAGGAGTAAGAGGGTTAAAACCATAGACAATTTCGAAAGGGGAAAAGTTGGTTGATGAATGAACAACCCTATTATAAGCAAATTCAGCTATGGGAAGGCATTCTTCCCAACCTCTCAAATTACTCTTAATAACAGCCCTTAAAAGTGACCCCAAAGTACGATTGGTCACTTCTGTTTGACCATCGGTTTGAGGGTGACTAGTCGTAGAAAAGAGCAATTTAGTGCCTAATTTGCACCACAAAGTCTTCCAAAAATAGCTTAGAAACTTCACATCTCTATCACTCACAATGCTCCGTGGAACTCCATGAAGACGCACAATTTCTTTAAAGAACAAATTGGCGATATTCTTCGCATCGTCCGTTTTCCTACATGCAACAAAATGAGCCATTTTAGAAAAACGATCGACTATGACAAAAATAGAATCCATACCTCGTTGAGTTCTTGGTAAACCCAACACAAAATCCATCGAGATGTCAACCCAAGGTGAGGTTGGAATTGGGAGTGGCGTGTATAATCCATGAGGATTGGATTTGGATTTTGCCTTTTTACACTCAACACACCTTTCACAAATACGAGTAACATCTCGTTTCATCCCAGGCCAATAAAAATGTTCAACCAATATATCCAAAGTTTTGTGAACACCAAAATGTCCCATCAAACCTCCACTATGTGCTTCTCGAACTAGTAACTCACGCAATGAACACTTTGGCACACATAGTTTTGACTCCTTGAACAAAAATCCTTCATGTTTGAAAAACTTATTAAATGCAACTTGTTCACATGCACCAAATACCCCCGAAAAATCAGGGTCACTATCATACAAATCTTTGATGAACTCAAAGCCCATCAATTTAGTACCAAGTGTCGTGAGAAGAGCATGTCTACGAGACAATGCGTCAGCGACAATGTTCTCTTTTCCTTGTTTGTACTTAATGACATACGGAAAAGTTTCAATGAACGCAACCCATCTAGCATGCCTTTTGTTCAACCTACTTTGTGCTTTAATGTGCTTTAGTGATTCATGATCAGTGTGAATAATGAACTCCCTAGGCATCAAATAATGTTGCCAAGTTTCTAAAGCACGCACAACAGCATACAACTCTTTGTCATAAGTAGGATAATTCAAATGAGCTCCTTTCAACTTCTCACTAAAGTATGCAATAGGGTGCCTTTCTTGCATTAAAACTGCGCCTATTCCTATACCAGATGCATCACATTCAACTTCAAAACTCTTTCCAAAATCAGGCAATGCAAGTACGGGTGCAGTTGTTAAATCAAGTTTAAGTCTATTAAATGCCTCATCTTGAGAAGGACCCCATTCAAACTTCACATTATTTTTGACCAAATCATTTAAAGGGGCAGCCTTTGTTGAGAAATCTTTGACAAACCTCCTGTAAAAACTAGCCAAGCCATGAAAAGATCTCACCTCGGAGGGATTTGTAGGAGTCGGCCAATCCTTGATGGCTTTCACTTTCTCATCATCCACTTGAATACCTTGTGCACTCACTACAAAACCAAGAAATACAACTTTGTGCACACAAAAGGTACACTTTTTCATATTAGCATAAAGTTTCTCAGCTCTTAAGGTACTTAACACATCTTGCACATGTTCACGATGTTCAATCAAGTTCTTACTATAAATCAGAATATCATCAAAATAAACAACCACAAACTTGCCAATAAATTCCCTAAGCACATGGTTCATCAATCTCATGAACGTGCTTGGTGCATTAGTTAAGCCAAATGGCATTACTAACCACTCATACAAACCAAACTTAGTTTTAAAGGCAGTTTTCCATTCATCACCCTCTTTAACACGAATTTGGTGATAACCAGATTTAAGATCAATTTTTGAAAACAAAGTAGCTCCATGCAAATCATCAAGCATGTCATCAAGTCTTGGAATAGGATGTCGATATTTAATAGTAATCTTATTGATTGCCCTACAATCGACACACATACGCCAAGAACCATCTTTTTTAGGAACGAGAATTACCGGAACAGCACATGGGCTTAAGGATTCTCGAATTTGACCCCTTGCCAACAGTTCATCCACTTGCCTTCTCAACTCCTTTGTCTCCTCCGGGTTCGCACGATAAGCTGGTCTATTTGGAATGATGGCCCCCGATATCAAATCGACTTGATGCTCAATCCCTCTAATAGGGGGAAGTCCATTAGGAAGTTCTTCAGGAAAAACATCCTCAAAATCCTGCAACATTGAGACAAACTCCAAAGGCAAATGGTTAGGTAATTCTTGTGGAACAGGAGAATGATCTTGGAAAACAAGTAAAATCACACTCTTACGAGTGTTGAAAGCCCTATCCAAATCTCTCATTGTAGCAAAGAAGTTATTGCCTTTTTCTCCTCCCAACTTCGGCTTTTCACTCGACTCACTATTTTCTACCACATCTGACTTGTCTTTTTTTGTGTTTTCTACTTGCTTACTTTTACTTGGCTTTTGTAGCTCTCTCAATTTTTGCCTTTTCTCTCTCTCAACTTTCATCTGCTTATTACAGTCATACACCTGTTGTGGGGAAAGGGGAACAAGAGTAATAGTTTTCCGATCCATTACAAATGAATATTTATTTGTGAAACCATCATGAGTAGCCCTCCTATCAAACTCCCATGGCCTTCCCAAAAGCATATGACTTGCATCCATCGGAACCACATCACATAACACCTCATCCATATACTTGCCAATCGAGAATGTGACACGCACCTGTTTTGTTACCTTTATCTCTCCACAATTACTCAACCATTGAAGTTTATATGGTGAAGGATGCTTCAAAGTAGGAAGATGCAGATTCTCAACTAGGTAAGTACTAGCAACATTAGTGCAACTCCAACCATCAATAATGATTAAACATACCTTATCTTTGATACGACCCTTCGTATGAAAAATGTTGTGTCTTTGTTGTTGTTCCTCTTCAATCTTAACTTGTGCATTCAAAGCACGAACATTCACGAAACATTGGCCATCTTCAGCCTCAAACTCCTCTTCATAGCCTTCTTCAGATAGGGGTGCTTCATCGTGGTTGTCTTCTTCTTTATCACTGGAACTAGCGTAAGAACCATCCTCTTGAATGGTCATCACACGTGAATTGGGACATTGTGAAGCAATATGGCCTTTTCCCAAACACTTAAAACAAGTAACTTTCCTAGCAGGAGTAGATGAATTAGAAGCCAAACTATTAGAGCTTGAAGTGTTATTAGATACCTTCGAAGAAGTTGTATTGTTGGACTTCTTTCCATCATCTTTCTTCCATGAGGTGCTTGATCCTCCTTTCCATGAAGAGTTAGGATTGTTGGAACGTCGTGGCTCCAAATTCTTTTTTTTTAATTGCTTCTCAATCATTTCCGCTTTATGAAGCATCTCCTCCATATCCACGTAATGTTGTAGTTCCACAACATCAGCAATTGGTTTATTCAAGCCACCAAGAAACCGCGCCATAGTTGCTTCCTCGTCCTCCACAACATTTGCCCTTATCATTGCCATTTCCATCTCTTTGTAATAGTCTTCAACACTTTTGGAACCCTGGGACCTTGGAGCCTTTTAAATAAATCACGATAATAGTGGGAAGGAACAAACCTCTTTTTCATAATTGTTTTCATTTGTCTCCATGTGGTAATTGGTTGTTCTCCATCTCGCCTTCTTATAGCTTGCAATTGATCCCACCAAGTTAGTGCATATCCAGAAAACTCTAGGGCAGCAAGTTTTACCTTCTTCACTTCCGAATAGTTGTGCACTTCAAAGATCCTTTCAACTTTCGTTTCCCACTCTAAATAAGCCTCTGGATCACTTTTCCCTTTGAACTCCGGGATTTTCATTTTGATGCTTCCAAGATTGCCATCAACCCTTCTAGTTCCATGAGAACCTTCAGATTCATGTACACTTTCATCTTCTTAGTGTACTTCATCATTGTTTCGACGATCGTTACTTCTCATCTCTAAGTCGTTTAATCTTGTCAAAACCATGTTCATTGTCTCGGTAAATTTTGCAATCTGTTCTTGGTACGCCTTTTGCTCCATTGATAGTTTGCCTTCCATGATACCTAATGACAGTTAATAAAAGAAGCAGCAGAAAATGCAATGGCCTCGCGTCCCTTAATCCCCCCCCCCCCCCCAAATATGTTTCCAAACATAACCAATCTATACTCACCCCAAGTGTTTCTCTCTTGAATATTATTATGGCTTTTAACAAAGATGTCACACACTTGCCTTTTACCACTCAATCCTTCACTTTATATTGTTCTAAAGCGAACCTATTCAAAGAAACCACAAAAATTAGACAAAGTGAATTAACTTTAGACAAATGAAGAAAACGACTAGGGATAAATGATGGGAAGGAAATCAACACGCAAGAGAGGTAAAAAAATAACAAGCTAGAGTAGCAAATAGTTTAAATGTGGGTCTTAAACAAAAATCACGATCTCAACTTTGAGGTTAATATGGAACACATAAATTATCCATGGCCTTTTTTTTCCCTTCTTTTGCTTCCGTTTTTTTTTTCTTGTTCTTTTTTTTTCTTTTTTTTTGAAACTTCGAAGTTTAGCCCAAACAAAATAAGAAGAAAAGAAACCCGAAAATAGGAACGAAGAATAAGAGGTAAGATTAGAAAAAACAATGATACAGTTCAAGAAATTACCTTGTGCTCTGATACCAAACTGATACGACCCAACATGTAAAAGATGACCAACGACTTGGTTTTCTAAATTTGAATGAATCACTTATGATTGATACGAGTGACAGAAGTTGTTTGAAGATTCTTTCAATGGAGTTAAGACCCAAACTCAACTTGTGAGAGAGAACCTTAACTAAAACTCCACCCTTCAAATGACTTATGGATTAAGAACCTTAGTTATGTGAACTAAGACCCTTAAATGACAATAAGTAAATGAAGAACGAAAGCTAAAGACGCCACACTCAAGAGAAATCAAACCCCGAATGATAAGTCTAAAGGAAATTACAAAGCCTAACTTTGTAGAATCCAAACAAGTTCACAAGAGAACAAATATGTAAAGGAATAAACCTCTCAATATATTTCAAGAAAAGATGATCTTACAATGAGAACAAATCCTCCTATTTATAGATGAAGAGGATGGCAAACAAAAAGGCTTAATTAACTATCTTAGACTTTCAAACTATCCATCTTTAAAGTAGCATTCAAAATAGCACTAAATTCAAAACTATATAATTAATTGTTTTTAACTTTCTAGAATTATTTATCATGGGCTCCATCTTTGATCAACAAAATAGTCATGATCTTGGGCTTGACTTCTTGTAACTTGGACTCTTCTTGGGCTTGGGTTTCTTTGATAAATTGATTGAGGCCCTCCTTCATTCTTTTGCTTCTAGCTCTTGTCATGGGCCCAACCATGTACTCAAAAGCATTTTCTGATGATGATTGCTTGAAACCATCCTTGTGAAAATTTAATTCATGCTCCTCGTTTTTCCTTCTTTGGTCCCCATCATTCCCTCCCTCTTCGGCATGATTCGTCCTCGGATCAACACCTTCATCAAAAACAAAAGGAGATAGATCAGTAACATTAAAAGTTGCACTTATACCATACTCACCCGGAAGATCTAACTTGTAGGCATTATCATTGATACGCTCCATGACTTGAAACGGGCCATCTCCACTGTAAGACTCCGTTTTAAAAAAAAAAAAAAAAAAACGTATAATTATTCTTACCCAAATTGAACCGTAAATAAAAATGACAATCAAAGATAGTTAGGGGTTAAAACCATCAATAAACCAATCTCTTTATAAATAAATAAATATATATATATATATATTATATACATGTATTATATATGTATATATATTATATATGTATGACTTGATTTATATTACTATTATATATATATAAAAAAAAAAAAAAACTAAACTTTAATACAAATGTAATTAGATGGATTTCATATCCATCCATCGTTTCCTTCATTTCGCATCCTCACCGCCATACTCATTTTCATTTTCTCTCTCTAGTATCAAACTTCTCTCTAAATTCTTACTTCTCTCTAAAATTTCTATTAATCCGTTGAAGTAATCGAAGAAACAACTATATATTCGGAATCCACTCTTCGAGACCTTCGTACAGGTATAAATTTCTTTTTATGTTATTTAAGTTGGTAGGTTAGGGTAGTTGAAGTTGGTTGGTAGATTATAATTATATATTGTAAAGTTATAATCATTTACATGTATAGGAATGTTTGTTTTTGTCAAAATTACAAACGGGTAAAGTTTAGAATCAAAATGGTGATATTTGTATTTAGATTTTCAACCGCACACCAAGTGATCGGTTTAATGTCTAAGATAATACAATTTCGTGGTTAAGCTTAGGATAATAACCATTGAGTTTTAGGTTATGCGATTAATAATAATTGGTGGTTTAAATAGGCAATCGAACGAGTTAAAGTTCGTTGTGAGGATCGATTGATCGCGTGATAATCTCAATTCGATTAAGGTATGGATTTCATTTCTTTTGAATCGTGGGCAACTATTTGTTATAGTTGACCCTTCCGAAAGGTGGTTCACCGCCTTGTGATTGATCAATTGAATGTGATCAACAAATGCGAAATTGTACACACACTTACACATTGATTTTGGTTTATTGAATCAATTGTTTGAACATTTTGATGTTTTATTAAAATGTGTCTCGTATGAGATTGTTTATGAAAAAAATGTGAAGTATATAGATTATAATTTCTGTGATCGCCATTTGGGTAAGTGGCATATGTTTAGTTTTCGTTGATTTTAGAAGAACCCAATAAATGGGCACATTATTTGGGATGCCTTCTATGGCGGCTTTGTTGTCATAGCGTCCTGCAGATGACGGTCCACCAGAGTTAAGCCTATGTGGCTTACGTGAACCCACTCTGGGGGGACTTGGCTAACTTTGTTGGCTCCAGGGCGGATGAATCGATTCTAGAAATTTACCCACAGAATATGTGACCGTGGTTAAATTCACGGGGGACTCGTTGTGTGTGCCCGCATGCCGACCCAGTTCGTGTGGCTGATCACCCCACGGACATGACTGGAATTGACGGACTTTATTTATATTACGTTTTGAAGTTAAAGTGTGAAATGTTCTTGAGATTATTGCGTTTGATTATATTACCAAACGTTTCTCTTGATTTAAATGAACTATGAACTTCAGTCTCAAAGAACTTTCTTCGAATCGAATTTTTATGTCTTCTGTTTCGTTATCGATGTTTTCATTATTATTTACGAATTTATATTATAATCCATTCACTGAGCCCTGTGCTCAGCCGTGTTTTTGTTTTCTGACACGGCAGGTTCGAAGTGACGTTTACGGGGACGGGACTTGAGATCGAGCGTAAAAATTTTGGAGTTCTTAGACTTGCATTATTATATAAACGTTCTAAGTTTATAAACACTTTTTGAAGTGTAAGATTTTGGATTGTAATATATGTTTGGAGTTTATTAGTAGCTTTGATTTAGTTGTGTAATTATGTTAAGTCCCGTTCGTGACATCACCCGTTCCGGACCACGGGGACGGGGGATGTTACATCCACGAGGGTGTAATTTCGTTTTTCTAGATGCAGGGAACCTTTCTTTTCTTAGGTGAACCCAAACCCAATCTCCTGGTTTAAAAACGACATGCTTACGCCCTTTGTTAGCTTGTTTGGCGTATTGCTTTGTCTTCTTCTCAATGTTCTCACGAACCTTTTCATGAAGACGTTTTACTGCATTGGCTTTCTTTTCACCATCCAAGCTAACTTGTTCCTTTAATGGCAAAGGAGACAAATCCAAAGGAGTAAGAGGGTTAAAACCATAGACAATTTCGAAAGGGGAAAAGTTGGTTGATGAATGAACAACCCTATTATAAGCAAATTCAGCTATGGGAAGGCATTCTTCCCAACCTCTCAAATTACTCTTAATAACAGCCCTTAAAAGTGACCCCAAAGTACGATTGGTCACTTCTGTTTGACCATCGGTTTGAGGGTGACTAGTCGTAGAAAAGAGCAATTTAGTGCCTAATTTGCACCACAAAGTCTTCCAAAAATAGCTTAGAAACTTCACATCTCTATCACTCACAATGCTCCGTGGAACTCCATGAAGACGCACAATTTCTTTAAAGAACAAATTGGCGATATTCTAAAGACCTCAGCACGGACGAATGTCGAGTCTTCGAATCGGTTCCAGGCTTTGGGGGAGAAGGGAGTTCAGGATAAAGTAGTGGGGAGTTCTGCTTCCCAGATGCCATCCTTTCCATGATTAAGTTTGCAGCTTGGAATGTACGGGGTCTTAATGCTCCGTTAAAGCAGAGGGAGGTAAAAGATTTTGTTCACTTAAATAATGTCTCTTTTTGCAGTATCATTGAGTCTCATGTTAAAGGGGAAGCGTTGGAAGAAGTGTGTAGGAAAACGTTTGGGCGATGGGAATGGAGGTCTAACCTTGTGGCCTCGCCAAATGGTACGCGTATAATTGTGGCTTGGGACGCTAGAGCTATGGACGTTATGGTTCTAGAAGCTCAATCTCAATTTATACATTGCCAACTTTGCATGTATGGGGAACCTTTGCCGTTTTTTGTTACTATTGTTTATGGTGCGAACACGTTAGTGGAACGACGTCAGTTATGGTCCGGATTGAGAAGGTTCAAGGTGTTGGGCAATGGGCAACCTTGGGTTATTTTTGGGGACTTTAATACTATGCTTTTTCCTCACGATGGGTTGGGGGGATCCTCGAGGAGAAATAATGAAATGCATGATTTCATGGCTTGCGTGGAAGATATTGAAGTCCTTGATATTAATTACTCAGGCATGCAGTATACGTGGTCTCAAAAACCGGTGGATGATAGCGGTATTAGACGAAAGCTGGATCGTGTAATGGCTAATGTCCACTTTCTTGATCGATTTGGGGACTCTACGGTCCGGTTCATGGCGAGGGGAATTTCTGATCATTCCCCCTCCGTTTTGTCTTTTTCGGCCGGAAAGAGAAAGGTGGTCACTGGGTTCAAATTTGATAATTTTCTTGTTGATCACCCTTCTTTTTTGCAAATTGTTCAACAGGGATGGATGATGTCGGTCCAGGGCTCTTTCATGTATCAAGTTTTGACTAAGCTTAAAGGTTTGAAAGGGTGTTTGCGGAAGTTGAGAGCTACGTATGGTAGTCTCTTGGCTCGGTCTAGACTTTGTAAAGATGAACTCGAAAAGGTCCAATTGGCGAGCGATGGGGATCCGCACAACAGGTTGTTGCAAGAGGACTTGTCGGTTTGGAGATTAGCTTACCAACAGGCGTGTAATGATGAAGAAAGCTCGGCCCGCCAACGTGCAAAGATTAGGTGGCTTAATGAGGGGGATGCTAATACTAAAATCTTTCATAGTGTTATGAAAGAGAAAAGGCATTCACAACGGGTTCAGGAAGTATGTGATTCGAATGGTGTTTATCACTACGGTGATGATGCTGTAGATACTCTTTTATCCCACTTTCCGTCGTTTCTGGGAAATCGGGATCGAAGGGTGAATCCTTTGACGCAAGACTTGGCTTTCCGTAAGACCCTTTCCCTTGCTGAATCGCTCTCAATGGTTGTCCCAATCACGGATATGGAGATCAAGTTGGCCATTTTTAGCATTGGAAATGATAAGGCCCCGGGCTCGGATGGGTACTCGGCGAGGTTTTATAAAGGAGCGTGGAATATTGTTGGACCAGAGGTTACGCGTGCTATTCACAACTTTTTCTACACGGGAAAATTGGCAAAGGAATTGAACCATACTCTTCTCTGTTTAATTCCTAAGGTCCCTAATGCATCGCGTGTGTCGGACTTCCGACCTATATCTTGTTGCACGGTTTTGTACAAAGCTATTAGCAAGATTATTGTGGAGAGGATGAAAGGGTTGTTGGATGGATTGGTGAGCCCATTCCAGTCGGCTTTTATTCCGGGCCGTAATATTGCGGACAACATTCTAATGGCGCACGAGCTGGTTAGAGGTTATCAACGTAGCGAGGGCCCGGCCCGGTGTGCCTTCAAGATTGACATCCGGAAGGCGTATGACACGGTGGATTGGCAATACTTGTTTGGTATGCTGGAGGGTATGGGGTTTCATTTGGCTATTGTTAAATGGATCAAAGAGATGGTCTCGTCAGCTTCCTTCTCGCTAGCAGTGAATGGAGAGACAAAGGGATTTTTTAAAGGTGGTCGGGGCCTTCGTCAAGGAGATCCCCTTTCGCCTTATCTCTTTACCATTGCTCTGGAAGGATTCTCTCTCATTTTTAAACGTTGCATTGAAGAGGTGGCTTCCTTTGGTTATCATAAGGATTGTAGTGAGTTTCAACTCACCCATCTTTGCTTTGCAGATGATTTATTTGTTTTTACACAGGGTGATGTGGATTCGGTGTTGGTGCTTAAGAAGGCTCTCCAATTGTTTCAAACTAAATCTGGCCTTTCGCCTAGTCTTGAAAAAAGCGAAGTCTTCTTTGGAAACGTCTCGGATCCCATTAGAAATGCTATCCGGGAGTGCTTACCATTCCGGAATGGTATCTTCCCAATCCGATACCTTGGAGTTCCGTTGTCCCCAATCAAGCTTAAAGCTAGGGATTATGATGCCCTCGTGACTAAGGTTATGGCGCGGGTGAACAATTGGAAAACAAAACACTTGTCTTTTGGAGGAAGATTACAACTCATAAAATCTGTGTTGGGTTCGCTACAAACTTATTGGATGTCGATCTTCACTATCCCCACGAGGGTGATCCATAAAATTGAATCGGTTTTCCGGGATTTTTTATGGGCCCAAGGGGAGAATTCGAGAGGGAGATGCAAAGTGGCTTGGGATCAAGTTTGTAAACCGTTGGAAGGGGGTGGTCTTGGTCTTAAGCGGCTAGCCTTATGGAACCGTGCCCTTTTGTCTAGACATGTGTGGAACCTTGTGACTCGAAAGAATACAATCTGGGTTAATTGGGTGTATCATTATTGCATCGGGGACGCCCAATTTTGGATCGTTCGGAAGTCTACCCGGTGGTCGTCGGTTCTTTGCAAAATTCTAGACCTTCGACCTCACATTAGAAGATTCTTTATTTTCCGGGTTGGTAATGGTGAAGAGATTAATGCATGGGAAGATCGTTGGGGGACTAATAACCCGTTATCTACGTCCATAACGTATCGGTTCATACATGGGGAGGGATTTTCTATGCGCACTTCGTTAAAAGATTTGGTTGATCGGCTTGGGAGTGTTTGGCCGAATGCTTGGATTCAAAGATACCCGCATCTTGGTGTGATGGAGTGGCCGATCATTGATAGTGACCGACGTGACCAAATTTGTTGGTCAGATGTTAATGGTAACTTAGTGGACTTTTCGGTTAAAGTCGCATCCACTTCTATTGGAGGCATACATACCGTATGCTCTTGGCATAAATGGGTTTGGTTTCCCGGTAACATTGTGAGACATGCCTTCTGTCTTTGGATTGCTTGTCACCGTAGACTCCCTACTCAAGATCGTATGAGCATTTGGGTTTCGGAAGATGAAGGATTAGTTTGCCCGTTGTGCGAAGTTGACCAGGACTCTCACCGGCATCTTTTCTTTCAATGTGTGTTTGCGCATGATGTATGGCAACGCATAAAATTTTTTGCCAATCTAGAGGAATGGCCGGATGGATGGGACGATATAGTGGAATTGCTCTCGGATGATTCGTACGCGAGGAAACCGCTTGCCTCAAAACTTTTTGTTGCTGCTAGTGTGTACTACATTTGGAGGGAGCGGAACAATAGACTTTTCAGAAATGCGGCAATCTCAGTGGACCAAATTGTTCAAGATATAAGGAACATTGTCACTATGCGGCTTGCTTGGAATACTCGGCGGTCTAGGAATCAGATTCATGGCCCGACGTGATCTTTCTTTGGATTGGTTGTTTTGCGCCTCTGGTTGGGTGGTGGTGTTTTTTTGGCTTCTGTTTAGAGTTGGTAGTTGCTTGTTTTGGCTTTTTTTATGGCTTGGTGCTTTTTGTCCCTTGCTTGGGTCTTTTGTTGGATGCTTGATTTAACTTTTGTTGTTTCTTTGTTTTAATATATTTGCCGGGTTTTCCTTCAAAAAAAAACAAATTGAGCCATTTTAGAAAAACGATCGACTATGACAAAAATAGAATCCATACCTCGTTGAGTTCTTGGTAAACCCAACACAAAATCCATCGAGATGTCAACCCAAGGTGAGGTTGGAATTGGGAGTGGCGTGTATAATCCATGAGGATTGGATTTGGATTTTGCCTTTTTACACTCAACACACCTTTCACAAATACGAGTAACATCTCGTTTCATCCCAGGCCAATAAAAATGTTCAACCAATATATCCAAAGTTTTGTGAACACCAAAATGTCCCATCAAACCTCCACTATGTGCTTCTCGAACTAGTAACTCACGCAATGAACACTTTGGCACACATAGTTTTGACTCCTTGAACAAAAATCCTTCATGTTTGAAAAACTTATTAAATGCAACTTGTTCACATGCACCAAATACCCCCGAAAAATCAGGGTCACTATCATACAAATCTTTGATGAACTCAAAGCCCATCAATTTAGTACCAAGTGTCGTGAGAAGAGCATGTCTACGAGACAATGCGTCAGCGACAATGTTCTCTTTTCCTTGTTTGTACTTAATGACATACGGAAAAGTTTCAATGAACGCAACCCATCTAGCATGCCTTTTGTTCAACCTACTTTGTGCTTTAATGTGCTTTAGTGATTCATGATCAGTGTGAATAATGAACTCCCTAGGCATCAAATAATGTTGCCAAGTTTCTAAAGCACGCACAACAGCATACAACTCTTTGTCATAAGTAGGATAATTCAAATGAGCTCCTTTCAACTTCTCACTAAAGTATGCAATAGGGTGCCTTTCTTGCATTAAAACTGCGCCTATTCCTATACCAGATGCATCACATTCAACTTCAAAACTCTTTCCAAAATCAGGCAATGCAAGTACGGGTGCAGTTGTTAAATCAAGTTTAAGTCTATTAAATGCCTCATCTTGAGAAGGACCCCATTCAAACTTCACATTATTTTTGACCAAATCATTTAAAGGGGCAGCCTTTGTTGAGAAATCTTTGACAAACCTCCTGTAAAAACTAGCCAAGCCATGAAAAGATCTCACCTCGGAGGGATTTGTAGGAGTCGGCCAATCCTTGATGGCTTTCACTTTCTCATCATCCACTTGAATACCTTGTGCACTCACTACAAAACCAAGAAATACAACTTTGTGCACACAAAAGGTACACTTTTTCATATTAGCATAAAGTTTCTCAGCTCTTAAGGTACTTAACACATCTTGCACATGTTCACGATGTTCAATCAAGTTCTTACTATAAATCAGAATATCATCAAAATAAACAACCACAAACTTGCCAATAAATTCCCTAAGCACATGGTTCATCAATCTCATGAACGTGCTTGGTGCATTAGTTAAGCCAAATGGCATTACTAACCACTCATACAAACCAAACTTAGTTTTAAAGGCAGTTTTCCATTCATCACCCTCTTTAACACGAATTTGGTGATAACCAGATTTAAGATCAATTTTTGAAAACAAAGTAGCTCCATGCAAATCATCAAGCATGTCATCAAGTCTTGGAATAGGATGTCGATATTTAATAGTAATCTTATTGATTGCCCTACAATCGACACACATACGCCAAGAACCATCTTTTTTAGGAACGAGAATTACCGGAACAGCACATGGGCTTAAGGATTCTCGAATTTGACCCCTTGCCAACAGTTCATCCACTTGCCTTCTCAACTCCTTTGTCTCCTCCGGGTTCGCACGATAAGCTGGTCTATTTGGAATGATGGCCCCCGGTATCAAATCGACTTGATGCTCAATCCCTCTAATAGGGGGAAGTCCATTAGGAAGTTCTTCAGGAAAAACATCCTCAAAATCCTGCAACATTGAGACAAACTCCAAAGGCAAATGGTTAGGTAATTCTTGTGGAACAGGAGAATGATCTTGGAAAACAAGTAAAATCACACTCTTACGAGTGTTGAAAGCCCTATCCAAATCTCTCATTGTAGCAAAGAAGTTATTGCCTTTTTCTCCTCCCAACTTCGGCTTTTCACTCGACTCACTATTTTCTACCACATCTGACTTGTCTTTTTTTGTGTTTTCTACTTGCTTACTTTTACTTGGCTTTTGTAGCTCTCTCAATTTTTGCCTTTTCTCTCTCTCAACTTTCATCTGCTTATTACAGTCATACACCTGTTGTGGGGAAAGGGGAACAAGAGTAATAGTTTTCCGATCCATTACAAATGAATATTTATTTGTGAAACCATCATGAGTAGCCCTCCTATCAAACTCCCATGGCCTTCCCAAAAGCATATGACTTGCATCCATCGGAACCACATCACATAACACCTCATCCATATACTTGCCAATCGAGAATGTGACACGCACCTGTTTTGTTACCTTTATCTCTCCACAATTACTCAACCATTGAAGTTTATATGGTGAAGGATGCTTCAAAGTAGGAAGATGCAGATTCTCAACTAGGTAAGTACTAGCAACATTAGTGCAACTCCCACCATCAATAATGATTAAACATACCTTATCTTTGATACGACCCTTCGTATGAAAAATGTTGTGTCTTTGTTGTTGTTCCTCTTCAATCTTAACTTGTGCATTCAAAGCACGAACATTCACGAAACATTGGCCATCTTCAGCCTCAAACTCCTCTTCATAGCCTTCTTCAGATAGGGGTGCTTCATCGTGGTTGTCTTCTTCTTTATCACTGGAACTAGCGTAAGAACCATCCTCTTGAATGGTCATCACACGTGAATTGGGACATTGTGAAGCAATATGGCCTTTTCCCAAACACTTAAAACAAGTAACTTTCCTAGCAGGAGTAGATGAATTAGAAGCCAAACTATTAGAGCTTGAAGTGTTATTAGATACCTTCGAAGAAGTTGTATTGTTGGACTTCTTTCCATCATCTTTCTTCCATGAGGTGCTTGATCCTCCTTTCCATGAAGAGTTAGGATTGTTGGAACGTCGTGGCTCCAAATTCTTTTTTTTTAATTGCTTCTCAATCATTTCCGCTTTATGAAGCATCTCCTCCATATCCACGTAATGTTGTAGTTCCACAACATCAGCAATTGGTTTATTCAAGCCACCAAGAAACCGCGCCATAGTTGCTTCCTCGTCCTCCACAACATTTGCCCTTATCATTGCCATTTCCATCTCTTTGTAATAGTCTTCAACACTTTTGGAACCCTGGGACCTTGGAGCCTTTTAAATAAATCACGATAATAGTGGGAAGGAACAAACCTCTTTTTCATAATTGTTTTCATTTGTCTCCATGTGGTAATTGGTTGTTCTCCATCTCGCCTTCTTATAGCTTGCAATTGATCCCACCAAGTTAGTGCATATCCAGAAAACTCTAGGGCAGCAAGTTTTACCTTCTTCACTTCCGAATAGTTGTGCACTTCAAAGATCCTTTCAACTTTCGTTTCCCACTCTAAATAAGCCTCTGGATCACTTTTCCCTTTGAACTCCGGGATTTTCATTTTGATGCTTCCAAGATTGCCATCAACCCTTCTAGTTCCATGAGAACCTTCAGATTCATGTACACTTTCATCTTCTTGGTGTACTTCATCATTGTTTCGACGATCGTTACTTCTCATCTCTAAGTCGTTTAATCTTGTCAAAACCATGTTCATTGTCTCGGTAAATTTTGCAATCTGTTCTTGGTACGCCTTTTGCTCCATTGATAGTTTGCCTTCCATGATACCTAATGACAGTTAATAAAAGAAGCAGCAGAAAATGCAATGGCCTTGCGTCCCTTAATCCCCCCCCCCCAAATATGTTTCCAAACATAACCAATCTATACTCACCCCAAGTGTTTCTCTCTTGAATATTATTATGGCTTTTAACAAAGATGTCACACACTTGCCTTTTACCACTCAATCCTTCACTTTATATTGTTCTAAAGCGAACCTATTCAAAGAAACCACAAAAATTAGACAAAGTGAATTAACTTTAGACAAATGAAGAAAACGACTAGGGATAAATGATGGGAAGGAAATCAACACGCAAGAGAGGTAAAAAAATAACAAGCTAGAGTAGCAAATAGTTTAAATGTGGGTCTTAAACAAAAATCACGATCTCAACTTTGAGGTTAATATGGAACACATAAATTATCCATGGCCTTTTTTTTCCCTTCTTTTGCTTCCGTTTTTTTTTTCTTGTTCTTTTTTTTTCTTTTTTTTTTGAAACTTCGAAGTTTAGCCCAAACAAAATAAGAAGAAAAGAAACCCGAAAATAGGAACGAAGAATAAGAGGTAAGATTAGAAAAAACAATGATACAGTTCAAGAAATTACCTTGTGCTCTGATACCAAACTGATACGACCCAACATGTAAAAGATGACCAACGACTTGGTTTTCTAAATTTGAATGAATCACTTATGATTGATACGAGTGACAGAAGTTGTTTGAAGATTCTTTCAATGGAGTTAAGACCCAAACTCAACTTGTGAGAGAGAACCTTAACTAAAACTCCACCCTTCAAATGACTTATGGATTAAGAACCTTAGTTATGTGAACTAAGACCCTTAAATGACAATAAGTAAATGAAGAACGAAAGCTAAAGACGCCACACTCAAGAGAAATCAAACCCCGAATGATAAGTCTAAAGGAAATTACAAAGCCTAACTTTGTAGAATCCAAAAAAGTTCACAAGAGAACAAATATGTAAAGGAATAAACCTCTCAATATATTTCAAGAAAAGATGATCTTACAATGAGAACAAATCCTCCTATTTATAGATGAAGAGGATGGCAAACAAAAAGGCTTAATTAACTATCTTAGACTTTCAAACTATCCATCTTTAAAGTAGCATTCAAAATAGCACTAAATTCAAAACTATATAATTAATTGTTTTTAACTTTCTAGAATTATTTATCATGGGCTCCATCTTTGATCAACAAAATAGTCATGATCTTGGGCTTGACTTCTTGTAACTTGGACTCTTCTTGGGCTTGGGTTTCTTTGATAAATTGATTGAGGCCCTCCTTCATTCTTTTGCTTCTAGCTCTTGTCATGGGCCCAACCATGTACTCAAAAGCATTTTCTGATGATGATTGCTTGAAACCATCCTTGTGAAAATTTAATTCATGCTCCTCGTTTTTCCTTCTTTGGTCCCCATCAAATTGTAATTCTTCTTACGTTTGGTTTGTAACTTAAATTTCTAGATAGAGAATACGAAATAGTTGGATTCTCAAAGTGTGGCTACGGGTATCAAGAATGGCAAAAAGAAATGTATCTGGAGTAAGAAAGATAAGGCTTACTCTTGTTTAACAATAAGGTTAGTTTTCATGTTCTATTTTGTGTTTTTCTGTTGATGCGTTTACAAATTTTCTTTAGTTATTTGAGTCAATACGAACAATATTTATCTAAGTAATTAACAATATGTAATTGTTTCTTGGATCCTAGTTTATGTTCTTGCAGGGTATCTAGTTTATTAGCAAAGATCTAGGGCTTCATTAATACTTAGTAACATGTTAATTTAATTCTTATGTTGACGTGTGTGTATGCATTGGTATTTTTGCACAATATTTGAAATTGCGATAGAAAGGAAGTTTCAAGCACGTTGGGATTTCTCAAAAAGGTTTAAACATCAGATAAGTGCATATTACTCCATTCACGATTGTTCTAGGAATAATGATGCATACATTTCATGATTAACTTGGGCCATATCATTTAATTGTCCACATCCGTTTTTTCAAATTCTTTGCTTTTTTTGATTTTTTTTTACTAATGGGTAAACTTATATTGGCAACAATTTATATCAATGTTCTTACTTTTGGTTTGTAACTTAAAATTGGACTTTTTAATTTTTTTTCACAATAATTTTATTTGTTGTTATTTAGAGTTAATAATTTTTTATCTTGCCTCGGTTGCACATGTTTTTCTCTAGTTTGCATTTTTAGTAAATGAGACTGTGTGAGCATTCTATGTCTTTTTGTTCTTGTTGACTTTTAGATGTTCTGATTTTTATCAATGTGGTGGGATAATATATGTGCATGACCTTCTTACTGTGTTGATTTTGACTATCTTATGGTTAACTTTTTTATCAACATGTTTTTGTATGTGTGCAATGACTTATTTAGCTGATTTGAGGTCTTTAATGAGTAGGAGTATGTGTACATTATCTTTCATTTATGCTGTTATCTGCTTATGCACATCTTCCATCGTATATTTTAACGTAAACATCACTATCTATATCACGTTTTCCTTTCTTGTTTCATTTGGTCTAAGAACGATTTTTGTTTGTTTGTTTGTTTGTTTGTTTTGACATCTTCAATTGTTTGTTCTTTATTTACATAGATTGTCTATGCAACAAGTTTTCCATTTTGTGTTGTAGGGACATATATATGTGATAGATTTTAACTGTGTAATACTTGGCATAACAATTCACGTTCTTGTTTATTTTGACTTTTTATGTATTGGGTTTTTGTCTTTGTACAACCTTTTTATATTCTTCTTTTCTTTTATTTTTGTGCTTGTGTGATAAAATAATTTGTTAATGGTTGCCTTATTTTCTTCTTTGTGATGTTTACCCAGTTCTTTGTTTATATACATGGTCGTATATTTTGTGTAATGAGTGGCTTGCTTTAAATAAAATTATTGTTGATCTTGATCACCATGCTTCTCTCGTTTTTGGTTTATCAAATGATATGAGCAACGTTGAGTATTCTTGTTTAAAATTGTTTTTATATGTTTAAACCTTTCGATAAAAGGGTTTGGAATTTTGGCATTGTCTCTATAACGTCTTTATTTTAACCTTCTAATGACGGTATCTTTTGTATGCATAACCTTTCCATTAATGTGTATCTTGAATTTTTATATTAATTTGAATTGTATTTAAAGTGAGTCCAAACATATTTCATCGTTGTCGATTTTTATTTTTACTTGTTCTAAATCGTGCCTGATTTCATTAGTTTTGATTGTGTACAAACTTCTATGCTATTATTTGATATTTACTATTATCTTTGGTGGTGTTTTCCCATTTTTCGTGTATAAACAAGGTTGTGGGATTTTGACTATTCTCTTTGGTGGTGTTTTCCCATTTATCAAGGTTGTGGATTTTGTGAGATGATTGCCTTAAGTGTAATATTATTGTTGATTTTAATCACTATCCTTGTCTGGATTTTGGCTTATCATGTACTATGTGCGACTTTGGTCTTTCTTGTTTCATGCATGTCTTGATTTTCATATCTATTGAATGTAACATGGGTTGTCTCTATTCCTAACATACGTCGTTCGTTCTTGGTTTTTACTTTTAGAAGATCTTGAATATTGCATAATTATATGTGATTTGATTGTGTACGACTTCTATCCTTTTATTTGATTTTGACTTTTTCATCATGGTACCTAGTCTTCTATCCATCTCTTCCTTTACTTTTCATTTTGAATTGAAAACTGTATAACTTTTAACCTTTGTGTTGGTTATTTGTTAGTTGTCTAACTTTTTTTATATTGGAAGTAGGAAATAAATATAAATGTTAAATTGACTACGTCACAATAAGTTGTCACATTACATTCTCAAGTTTCTTCTTACACTTTGAAATAGGTGAATATGGTTCGTTTGAACCTAATCAACCTTTCTACTCGTAATCATAGGTTGTAATACAAATCTTTGCATGTTTTATAACAATTGCTACGAACATTGCTTGCGGTCCAATAGGATTATCCTTGCGAATATTCTTTGTGCTTTCTACAAATGGCTTGTGTTTTTCTAGATACAAAGTACGAAATAGTTGGATTGTCAAAATACAAGTATCGAGAATGCCGAAAGGGACATGTATCGGGAGCAAGAGATTAAAAATAGGGTTAGTTTTCATGTTCTTCTATTTAGTTTTTTTTTTGTTGCTATGTTTGAAAAATATCTTCGGTTATTTGATTTAATATGAACAAAATTTATCTAAGTAATTAGCAAGACGTAAAAGTTTCTTGGATTTTAGTTTATGTTTCTCGCGGTGTATCTATTAGCACAAAGCTCAGGCTCCATCAATCGGTGCAATGAATGATATATCTAAATTGAAGACCTTACTGACGATATGAATCGTAGAGAGACTAGATTTACTTAGATTTTCAAGTCTATGGTAATTAAGCCATTCATTGACATGTTAATTTACTTATGATGCCAAATCCTACTTATGTTGACAAGTGTTTGTGCAAATTGGTATTTTTGCTTGCTATTTAAAATTGTGATATAGAGGAAGTTTCAACCACGCTGGGATTTCCCAAAAAGGTTTAAACATCATATTAAGTGCCTATGCCCATTGTTTTCGGAATAAAGATATATACGTTTTATGATTAACTTATGCCATATCATTTAATTGTCCACACTTGACATTTCACCTGTTTTTTTTTTCAAATTCTTTGCTTTTTCATAAGTTTTCCTATTAGGGTAATGTATATGGACAAATGTTTCAATTCTTCTTACGTTTGGTTTGTAACTTAAATTTCTAGATACATAATACGAAATAGTTGGATTCTCAAATTGTGGGTACGGGTATCGAGAACGGCAAAAGAAATGTAACTGGAGTAAGAAAGATAAGGCTCATTCTCGTTTAACAATTAGGTTAGTTTTCATGTTCTATTTTTGTGTTTTTCTGTTGATGTGTTTACAAATTTTCTTTAGTTATTTGAATCAATATGAACAATATTTATCTAAGTAATTAACAAGATGTAATTGTTTCTTGGATCCTAGTTTATGTTTTTGCAGGGTATCTAGTTTATTAGCAAAGATCTAGGGTTTCATAAATCGATGCACTGAATGATATGTCTATATGGGAGACAATACCGATTATATGAATCGCAGAGAGATTGGGTTCTACTTACAGATTCAATTCCATGGTAATTAAGCCACTTAGTAACTAACATGTTAATTTAATTCTTATGTTGACTGGTGTGTGTATGCATATTGGTATTTTTGCATAGTATTTGAAATTGAGATAGAGAGGAAGTTTCAAGCACGTTGGGATTTTTCAAAAAGGTTTAAACATCAGATAAGTGCATATTACTTCATCCACAATCATTCTCGGAATAATGATGCATACATTTCATGATTAACTTATGCAATATCATTTAATTGTCCACATCTGTTTTTTCAAATTCTTTGCTTTTTTTTTTATTTTTTTACTAATGGGGTAACTTATATTGGCAACAATTTATATTAATGTTATTACTTTTGGTTTGTAACTTAAATTTGGACTTTTTAATTTTTTTCACAATAATTTTATTTGTTGTTATTTAGTGTTAATAATTTTTTTTTCTTGTCTCGGTTGTACATGTTTTTCTATAGTTTGCATTTTTAGTAAATAAGACCAGCATTCTATGTCTTTTTGTTCTTGTTGACTTTTAGATGTTCTGATTTTTATCAATATGGTGAGATAATATATGTGCATGACTTCTTACTGTTGTTGATTTTCACTATCTTATGGTTAATTTTTTTTATCAACATGTTTTTGTATGTGTGCAATGACTTATTTAGTTGATTTGAAGTCTTTAATGAGTAGGAGTATGTGTACATTATCTTTCATTTATGTTGTTATCTGCTTATGCAGATCTTCCAATTACATATTAACGTAAACATCACTATCTGTATCACGTTTTCCTTTCTTGTTTCATTTGGTCTAAACGAATTTTTTGTTTGTTTGTTTTGACATCCACAATTGTTTGTTTTATATTTACATAGTTTGTCTTTGCGCTAGGTTTTCTATTTTGTATTGTAGGGACTTATATATGTGAAGATTTCAACTGTGTAATACTTGGCCTAACAATTCACGTTCTTGTTTATTTTGACTTTTGATGTATTGGATTTTTGTCGATGTGCAACTTTTTTATATTCTTGTTGACTTTTATTCTTGTGCTTGTGTGATAAAATAATTTGTTAATGGTTGCCTTATTTTCTTCTTTGTGACGTTTACTCAGTTCTTTGTTTATAAACTTGGTCGTATATTTTGTGTGATGAGTGGGCTTGTTTTAAATAAAATTATTGTTGATTTTGATCACCATGCTTCTCTCGTTTTTGGTTTGTCAAATGTTAATGAGTATCCTTGTTTAAAATTGTTTTTATATGTTTAAACCTTTCGATAAAAGGGTTTCGAGTTTTGGCATCGTCTCTATAACGTCTTTATTTTAACCTTCTAATGACGGTATCTTGTGTGCATAACCTTTCCATTAATGTGTATCTTGAATTTTATATTAATTTGAATTGTATATAAAGTGAGTCCAAACATATTTCATCGTTGTCGATTTTTATTTTTACTTGTTCTAAATCGTGCCTGATTTTATTAGTTTTGATTGTGTACAAACTTCTATGCTATTATTTGATCTTTACTATTCTCTTTGATGGTGTTTTCCCATTTTTCGTGTATAAACAAGGTTGTGGTACTATTGAATGTAGCGCAGGTTGTTATTTTTCTTGTGCACATTTTCTATTGTAAATTTTGGTGATGAGCATCTCGGTTTTTGCATTACGTTTTTCTTTCTTGTTTCATTTGCTCTAAGAAAGAAATTTTTGGTTGTCTGTTTTGACATCTTCACTTTTTTCTTCTTTCTTTACATATATTGTCCTTGCACCGTGTTTTTCATTTCGTGTTGTAGGGACGTATATATTTGTTAGATTTAAACTGTATAATACTTAGCATAAGCATTTCCGTTCTTGTTTATTTTGACCTTTGATGTATTGGGATTTTGTCGATGTGCAACCTTTTTATATTCTTGTTGAGCTTTATTATGTGTTTGTGTGATAATTCATTTGTTAAAGGTTGACTTGTTTTCTTTCTTGTGTCGTTTACCCAGTTCTTTATTTATAAACATGGTCGTATATTTTGTGTGATGATTGGGCTTGTTTTAATTATGATTATTAATTGATTTTGATCACCATGTTTCTCTCGTCTTTCGTTTATCAATTGGTGCAATGTTGGTATTCTAGTTTAAAATTGTTTTTATATGTTTAAACATTTTCTTAGCTCCTATAAATGACGATATATATTGTGTGCATAACCTTTCCATTTACGTTTACCTCGACTTCTTTCATAATTATTCGATTTGTATGTAAAGTGGGTCGTGTGTAGTCCAAACAAATTTCATCATTGTCGATTTTAATTTTCACTTTTTTACAATTTTTTCCTGATTTTATATGTTTTGATTGTGTACAAACTTCTATGCTATTATTGGATATTGTCAATTCTCCTTGGTGTGTTTTCCCGTTTATTCGTTTATAAATAAGTTGTGGATTTTGTGAGATGATTAGGTTTTCTTAAGTTTAAGATTATTGTTGATTTTAATAACTATCCTTGTCTTGATTTTAGCTTATCATGTACTACGTGCAACTTTGGTCATTCTTGTTTGATGTGTAGCTTGACTTTAATGTCTACTCTATTTACTATTGGATGTAATGTGGGTTGATTTGCTTGTGCATATTTTCTATTGTAAATTTTGATGAACATCTATGTTTCTATCAAGTTTTCCTTTCTTGTTTCATTCAATTTATGACCGAAATTTTTGTCTATTTTGACATCCTCACTTATTTGTTCTTTTCTTACATAGCAACGTTGAGTATTACGTCTCTTATCTTGACCTTTAAATGACCATATCTTATGTATGCATAACGTTTCCTTTCATGTGTATCTTGACTTAAATTGGGTTGTGTGTAGTCCAAACATATTTCATCGTTGTCGATTTTATCTGTTTTGATTGTTTACAAATTTCTACGCTACTTTTTGGTTTTGACTATTCTCTTTGGTGGTGATTTCCCATTTATTAGTGTATAAACAAGGTTGTGGATTTTGGGATGATAGGGCTTTCTTAAGTGTAAGATTATTGTTGATTTTAATCACCATCCTTGTCTGGATTTTGGCTTATCATGTACTATGTGCAACTTTGGTCTTTCTTGTTTCATGGCGTGTCTTGACTTTCATATCTATTGAATGTAACATACGTCTTTCGTTATTGGTTTTTATTTTTATAAGTTCTTAAGTATTGCATAATTATATGTGATTTGATTGTGTACGACTTCTATCCTATTATTTGGTTTTGACTTTCTCATCATGGTACCTAGTCTTCTATCCATCTCTTCCTTTACTTTTCATTTTGAATTGAAAACTATATAACTTTTAACCTTTGTGTTGGTTATTTGTTAGTTGTCTAACTTTTTTTATATTGGAAGTAGGAAATAAATATAAATGTTAAATTGACTAACATGTACGTCACAATAAACAGTCACATTACATTATCAAGTTTCTTCTTACACTTTGAAATAGGTGAATATGGTTCGTTTGAACCTAATCAACCTTTCTACTACTCGTAATCATAGGTTGTAATACAAATCTTTGCATGTTTTATAACAATTGCTACGAACATTGCTTGCGGTCCAATAGGATTTCCTTGCGAATATTCGTTGTGCTTTCTACAAATGGCTTGTGTTTTTCTAGATACAAAGTACGAAATAGTTGGATTGCCAAAATACAAGTATCGAGAATGGCGAAAGGGACATGTATCGGGAGCAAGAGATTAAAAATAGGGTTAGTTTTCATGTTCTTCTATTTAGTTTTTTTTTTGTTGCTATGTTTGACAAATATCTTCGGTTATTTGATTTAATATGAACAAAATTTATCTAAGTAATTAGCAAGACGTAAAAGTTTCTTGGATTTTAGTTTATGTTTCTCGCGGTGTATCTATTAGCACAGAGCTCAGGCTCCATCAATCGGTGCAATGAATGATATATCTAAATTGAAGACCTTACCGACGATATGAATCGTAGAGAGACTGGATTTACTTACAGTTTCAAGTCCATGGTAATTAAGCCATGTACTGACATGATAATTTACTTTTGATGCCAAATGCTACTTATGTTGACAAGTGTGTCTGCAAATTGGTATTTTTGCTCTCTATTTAAAATTGTGATATAGAGGAAGTTTCAACCACGTTGGGATTTCCCAAAAAGGTTTAAAACATCATATTACGTGCCTATGCCCAATTGTTTTCAGAATAAAGATAGATATGTTTCATGATTAACTTATGCCATATCATTTAATTGTCCACACTTGACATTTCACTTGTTTTTTTTTTCAAATTCTTTGCTTTTTTAGAAGATTTCCTAATGGGGTAATGTATATGGACAACAGTTTCAATTCTTCTTACGTTTGGTTTGTAACTTAAATTTCTAGATACAGAATAAGAAATAAAGAATACGAAATAGTTGACAAGTGTAGCATGTTATTTTAATTCTTATGTTGACAAGTGTATGCAGATTGGTATTTTGGCACAATATTTTAAATTGCGATAGAGAGGAAGTTTCAAGCACGTTGGGATTTCTCAAAAAGGTTTAAACATCATATAAGTGCATAGTACTCCATTCACAGAATTGTTCTTGGAATAATGATGCATACATTTCATGATTAACTTAGGTCATATCATTTAATTGTCCACATTTGAGCTTTCATCGGTTTTTTCAAATTCCTTGCTTTTTTTGATTTTTTTTTAATGGGGTAACTTATATTGGCAACAATTTCTATTTTTTTTCTTACTTTTCGTTTGTAACTTAAATTTGGACTTTTTAACTTTTTTCACTATAATTTTATTTGTTATTATTTAGTGTTGATAACTTTTTATCTTGTCTAGGTTGCACATGTTTTTTTGTAGTTTGCATTCCGAGTAATAAGACCGTGTGAGCATTCTATGTCTTTTGACCTTGTTGATCTTTTGATGTTCTGATTTTTATCAATGTGGTGGGACAATATATGTGCATGACCTTCTTACTCTTGTTGATTTTAACTATCTTATGGTTAACTTTTTTTATCAACATGTTTTTGTATGTGTGCAATGACTTATTTAGCTGATTTGAAGTCTTTAATGAGTAGGAGTATGTGTAATTATCTTTCATTTATGTTGTTATCTGCTTGTGCACTTATTCCATCATATATTTTAAGGTGAACATCGCTATATGTACCACGTTTCCTTTCTTGTTTCATTTGGTCTAAGAACGATTTTTTTGTTTGTTTGTTTTGACATCTTCAATTGTTTGTTCTTTATTTACATAGATTCTCTTTGCACCAAGTTTTCCATTTTGTGTTGTAGGGACGTATATATGTGATAAATTTTAATTGTGTAATACTTGGCATAACAATTCACATCCTTGTTTATTTTGACTTTTGATGTATTGGGTTTTTGTCTATGTGCAACTTTTTTTATATTCTTGTTGACTTTTATTGTTGTGCTTATGTGATAAAATAATTGGTTAATGGTTGCCTTATTTTCTTCTTTGTGACGTTTACCCCGTTCTTTGTTTATAAACATGGTCGTATATTTTGTGTGATGAGTGGGCTTGCTTTAAATAAAATTATTGTTGATTTTGATCACCATGCTTCTCTCGTTTTTGGTTTATCAAATGTTATGAGGAACGTTGAGTATTCTTGTTTAAAATTGTTTTTATATGTTTAAACCTTTCGATAAAAGGGTTTCGAGTTTTGGCATTGTCTCTATAACGTCTTTATTTTAACCTTCTAATGACGGTATCTTGTGTATGCATAACCTTTCCATTAATGTGAATCTTGAATTTTTATATTAATTTGAATTGTATATAAAGTGAGTCCAAACATATTTCATCGTTGTCGATTTTTATATTTACTTGTTATAAAATTTGCCTGATTTTATTTGTTTTGATTGTGTACAAACTTCTATGCTATTATTTGATATTTACTATTCTCTTTGGTGGTGTTTTCCCATTTTTCGTGTATAAACTAGGTTGTGGATTTTGTGAGATGAATGAGTTTGCTTGAGTTTTTAATTATTGTTGATTTTGATCAATATGCTTGTCTGGATTTTGGCTTAGCGTACTATGTGCAACTTTGGTCATTCATATTTAATGATTTTGATCAATATGCTTATCTTGACTTTCATATTTATTCTATTTACTATTGAATGTAGCCCAGGTTGTTATTTTGTTTGTGCACATTTTCTATTGTAAATTTTGATGATGAACATCTTTGTTTGCATTACGTTTTTCTTTCTTGTTTCATTTGCTCTAAGAAAGAAAATTTTGGTTGTCTGTTTTGACATCTTCAGTTTTTTGTTTACATATATTGTCCTTGCACCGTGTTTTTCATTTCGTGTTGTAGGGACATATATATTTGTTAGATTTTAAGTGTATAATACTTGGCATAAGCATTTCCGTTCTTGTTTATTTGGACCTTTGATGTATTGGGATTTTGTCGATGTGCAACCTTTTTATATTATTGTTGAGCTTTAATTATGTGTTTGTGTGATAAATCATTTGTTAAAGGTTGCCTTATTTTCTTTCTTGTGCCGTTTACCCAGTTCTTTATTTATAAACATGGTCGTATATTTTGTGTGATGATTGGGCTTTTTTTAATTATGATTATTGTTGATTTTGATCACCATGCTTCTCTCGTCTTTAGTTTATCAATTGGAGCAATGTTGGTATTCTAGTTTAAAATTGTTTTATATGATTAAACATTTTCTTAATTGGTTTTGCATTTTTTACTGTCTTTATTACGTCTCTTATGTTGACCTGTAAATGACGATATATATATTGTGTATGCATAACCTTTCCATTTATATTTATCTCGACTTCTTTCATAATTATTCGATTTGTATGTAAAGTGGGTTGTGTGTAGTCCAAACAAATTTCATCATTGTCGATTTTAATTTTCACTTCTTTACAAATTTTGCCTGATTTTATATGTTTTGATTGTGTACAAACTTTTATGATATTATTTGATATTGACTATTCTCTTTGGTGGTGTTTTCCCCTTTATTCGTGTATAAACAAGATTGTGGATTTTGTGAGATGATTGGGATTTCTTAAGTTTAATTACTGTTGATTTTAATCATTATCCTTGTCTTGATTTTAGCTTATCATGTACTATGTGCAACTTTGGTCATTCTTGTTTCATGTGTAGCTTGACTTTCATGTATATTCTATTTAGTATTGGATGTAACGTGGGTTGATTTGCTTGTGCATATTTTCTATTGTAATTTTTGATGAACATCTATGTTTCTATCACGTTTTCCTTTCTTGTTTCCATCAATCTATGAACGAAAATTTTGTCTTTGTCTATTTTGGCATCCTCACTTATTTGTTCTTTCCTTACATAGATTGTCCTTGCACTAAGTCTTCCAATTTGTGTTGTAACGTATATGTGTTAGATTTTACTAGTGTAGTAGTACTTGGCATAACCATTGATGTCGTTGCACTAAAATTTTCAATCATCGGCGATGCTAGCATGGTTTTTATTGTTGTTGTTCCATTGTCCATCTGCACAAGCTACCCTTACACTGGACGGAAAATGTTTGTTTGTTAGTATGTTGTTTATGGTAAATAAGAGTTTATGGTAAATAAGGACGCCTTCGGCATCCAGGGGTCACAGACCGACCATAGAACTCTGTTCAATAAGTGAAATGCATTAGCGGTACGCTGTCAAGTTGGGTAGTAAGGGAGGGGTTATTCGTCTTCATAGTCTTCGACACGTGTTCACATTCATTCTTGCATGTTGGACATTGCACGATCCAGTTTAGGAGCCTCTAATGGTTTCAAACAGTTGTGTGTGTATACAATTTGTCCTGATATTGAACTGTGATTCTCCCTCCTATCCATGTTGTCTTTTGTTGTGAAACAGGGAAATTAGTTATGTCATTTGATGATTCGTTGATGGTGTACTTGTCTATGTTTTAGTAAATGTTGTAGTAGCTTACGGTTTTTAAGTTCGCTAAATATGTGGCAATTGGTGATGTCACTCTGCTCCGGTGGTGGAAGGAGCATATCCATGTTTTGGAATTCCTTTTGGTCAACCACCTTTTCAATTCAACCCTACTTTCATGGTACCTATCATCTAGACGTACTTAATTTTTTTATTGGAAAGTTTTGGTTTAGTAGGAAATATTTGTTTATATGTACCAGTTGTTCAGTTGTAGGTCCTCAGAGACGGGAGGGTTGATAAGAATGCTCGATCCATTCCTCGTTGTCAGTGACAAACTTGTGATGGAATATAAATAGTAAATGGATTGGGGTAAGTAATTATGTTTGTGTCCTTTTATTGTGGTTTTATTGTGTTTAGTTAGCGTAATTTACCGTTAAATGATGAGAGCTTCAAGCTGATCCAAATATAATTGTCGGTGGGTCTATCAAATCTCCAAGATTTGTCCTTCGCTGTTTGCGAAGAAATTCCACAAGGTTAAGATCATAGGGCGTTTTGTGTTGGACAAAGATATTGCAAAGTTAGTTATGAAAGTGTAACGTAAAGAGGTAAATGTTAAGATATTTCAACATACTTTCGTTATGAATCCTGAAGCTTGTTCCTGTTCCTCACTTGGGAAGCATGTGAAAACAATCGCCTATAGGTCTATGTCATGAAAATTACTGTTAGTCACATTTTTTTTGTAGTTTTTGTGAATTTTGGATTTTTGTATAATTTTTGTCCGAAAGTGTTGAAGTCTGTGTTCTAATCGAATGTTCTAATCGGATCTTGTGATCTAAAGATTTTTAGTTGAAATCGTCAACTAAATACTTGTTCAGAATCTAATCGTGAGAAACCCTATAAATTTTCAAAGTAAGATTCAGAGTATTGAAGATTTTATAGCTGAATTTGGGTTTTGAGATCGACTTAACACAAGATCTATACTTGTCGCAAGTTCATCAGGTTAAGTTCATCATCTTTGCATTTACCAAGTCCAATTATTGCAAGCTTCAGTGTACGACAAGTAACTTCTCGGGTAAAGTTGTTTACGAAAAGTGGAGGTTATCGCAAGAAGGCGTCTACGATAAGTGTACTTTCGGGTCCAGTCTCTTGCGACAAGTAAGGTTGTCATAACCAGTTATTTGCGATAAGTTACTGTTCCTTTTCAGAGACTTGCGACAAGTGAAGTTCAGTGAGTTGTTTGGCCTGCTATAAGTGTTTTGCGACAAGGGGGCTTATTTGATTTGCGACAAGTAGTATTTTGCCAAGTTAGACTTTTATTCTGTCAATTTTTTCTAATTTCCAAAACGGTCATTTCAAGCATACTTTCTATCAAGAAGTCTAGAGACTTAGGGGTCATTTACCAAAATGCTTACCGGCAAGGACATTACCTTCATCTACCTTATTGTATAACTTTCCCGACCATCGAAATTGATTGTTGGTAGGTGTCTTAAAACCCAGTAAGCTCTTATCGGGTAAGAGTCATTTCCCTCACTTACCAGGTAAGACTCGCGGTCCTTGTTATGGCTCTTATCGGGTAAGATTCTAGGTAGTTTCCATACTCAATAGCTAAAGACTGTAAGATAAATGCTACCGGTAAGCGCTTACCCGGGTAAGTATTTTGTAAACGACCCCTTACTCAATATGGAATCAAAGTCAAAGCCTCCAGTGCTACAAGTGGATGAATATCCTCAATGGAGGAAGAGGATGATACGGTTCTTGAACAACCAGAAGAGTGACTTGATGAAATATCTCATCAATGGTCCTCACATTCCTCACATTACTGGCTAGTCCAGCGACAACTACATGCCCAGAGATTCCTGCCAGAAGAGTGAATAAAGGAACTAACGCAGTTCACTGATCATGATAAGGAACTTGTTGCTTTGGATGAACAAACAATGACATATCTGACAATGGCCAATCCTAATGACATCTACAACAGGGTAGATAGCAGAAATTCAACAAAGAAAATATGGGATGAGCTGGGAGTTCGACTGCAAGGTTCTGAGAAATCCATGAAGACTAAGAGGAATCAAAGCATAAATGCTTATGAGGGATTTAAAGCCAAATAAGGTGAAACACTGAGAGATTCCTACAACAGGTTCAATATCATCCTAAATGACTTGAGGAGGAATGGGGTGAAGAAGACAGAGTCAGAGATAAATTTTAAGTTTGTCAAGAACTTGTTGCTAGAAGAATCGCTGGCACTAATAGCTTAATAGAAGAAAGGTGTAAAGACTAGGTCAAGCAAATTCCCAAAGGCTTTGATCACAGAAACCCATGAGACTTCTCAGAGTTCTGAAAGTGAAGGTAAGGATTCTGATGATGAACTAACTGAGTTTGTTGAGAAATTAGCTTTGTTGACTAACAGGTTCAACAAAAGATTTGGCAAGAAAATTTTTTATCCGAAGCCCAAATCTGATTATCACAAAGCTGATAAGTATAAGGGAAAGTATGAGAAAAGAGAGGAGAAGAAAGAAGAGAAGAAGGAAGAGAAAGACAAAGAAGATAACAAGTGTTTCAATTGTGGAAAGCCAAACCACTATGCCAGAGATTGTAGAGCCAAGAAGGTAAAAGATTTTGAATACTACTCAAAGAAAGCTCAACTGGTAAAGGCCAAGGAGACAAGCAAAGCTTTAAGAGATGAGGAGGAAATATGGCTAGAGGACTCATCTGATGAAGAGGAGGCACACTTTACTGAGTCCATTACAGCCTCATGGCTACAGTTGATGAAGATGTTTCAGGATCTGAGATATATTCAATCTCTGACATTGATAACCCGGACAATTATTCTGAAAATGAAGAAATGCTTAACTTGATATCTCAACTCAGTTTCATGAAAGATGAATTTGAAAAGTTGAAAATGAATTTTGGAGTTGAAAAAAGTTCTTTATTGAGATATCAAGATGAAGCACTTTTGTATAAATGTTTAGCTGAAGACAGAGAGAAAGAAAAAGGTTTAATCCGAGTTGAGAAAGTAAAGATTGAAACCATAATTTCTGATTTACAAAAAGAATTAAGACAGGTGAAAGATGAAAACGTGAATCTTCATTTGAAGTGTGATATTATTCTTTAGGAAAGAGCTGAAGCTTATTCAAAAATCATGAAATTAGAAGATTTAAATTTCAAAAGAGGACAGCCGAGAGACTCTTAAATTATTGACTAGTAACCCAAAAGATATTCGTTTTTACAATCCTAAAATGGGTCTTGGTCTACAAGAAGTTGAGGTTTTAAAGAAAGCACCCAAAAATCTTTACAATTTTGATAAAATGAGTGAATCTTCAAACTTTATACCCGAATATCTGAAACATTTGTAATATGAGAAAGTCCTATATCTGATGTTCCAAGGGAAGAAAAGGAGGACATAGAGGTAGATGTATCAAAAGTTAGTTCTGATTCTGAAACTCACTGTTTAAAATCTGTTGAGTTCAAGTACGATGAACTGAATTCTAGTTATGAAAATAACAAGAAGGAATTCGTCGAATTTGAACTATTATTTCCAAAAACAAGCGAGGTAAAAGAATCTGTAACTGATGTTGAGAAATCTAAATCTGTTGAGTCTAATCATTTGAAGAATGTAAGACATAAGACACTGATTTTAAATCTGAATCTTTTCCAGTTAATGTTCCCATTTCAGATAAATTTGATCTTAACTTTGCTAATGATAAGATTTTCCTGAATTGGAAAGGCATGTTTCAGATTGAAATGTATAATTGAGGATTTGGAAAGTGCTCAAGAGAATCTTGGGATGGATCTTGAAATAAGTCTGAAAAACAATGTTGATTTACAAAAGGAAATTAGACTATTGGAATCCCAAGTATTCAAATTATCAAAATCCAAACTTTCAGATTCTCAAAAGAAATCAAAGTTTGTTGATCATAATAAATCTTCTATTTTGATTGATGATGTGGCTAAAGAAATTTCTGAAAACAAAGATTTTCTTACTCCGACAAAAATTTTGCTTCATTTGAAATTTCTTTACCAAATCTGGATTCTCTTACTTAGATGAACTCTTCAGTTAAAATTTCAAAATCATCTGAAAAGGAGTACAATATTTTTGAGATAAGAGAGACCTCAGACTAAAATCTGATTCAATTTCTAAGAAATCTTCTTACTCAAAACCATCTTTTACCTCTAATTCTCTTTTGTTCTTCAGAAATGAATGGTGGAAGGCAAGGTGATTTGAAGAAAGAGATTAATTTTGTAAATGCTAGACCTGTCTCTGATGAGCAATGTAAAGTTTCAATGACAAATGTTTGTAAACCTGATGGTTGCTATCAACGTTGTTTCAATAAAAGAAATAATATTTCTCGTTCAGAATAGTTGACACAAGCAGAGAACAAATTGCATTGCGGAGATAATTCATTTTCTTTCCAATCCAAATTTTCAAAGAAAAGAAAATCTCAACGCTTGGTTTGGAAGAAATCTGTTTATAAGTCTTCAACTAAACATAATGCTAAAAATTTCAGCGTTGAAAAGAAAAATAATTCTAGTAAGAGAGTTGTAAGACAAATGATGTAAATTTTGTGTGGAAATGGGTGCCGAAAGACAAACATAAGCCACACAATTTACAAAAAGAGCCCAGATTTGAATGGTGCATTAAAAGCTCGATAACTGTTGTTAAAGATTTAATTGGTACTAACAAAAAGGGGCCCATATTCATATGGGTACCTAAGTTGACGTGATTGATCTTTTCAGGACTGTCATGTGTGGATAATAGACTTAGGTGCTTCAAGACACATGACATGTTATAAACACTTACTGCATGACAAGATTCAACTGTAAATGGGTTACTCAGTGATTACTAGACGACATGTCGACTACGCTGGAATAATCTTTGATGACTTGTTGTCCAAGATTGAGAAACCTGCAGAGATATCAAATTTCCCTATGTCCGGTTCATCTCAACCATCCTTCAATTCTTCTTAAAGGATTGCTACCCTACGGATAGTGACTGCAAATTTGCCAAAGTTGGTTCCAGAATTCTCGACGTTCCCACTGCTGAAAACGAGGTAAGTCTTCGCGCCCTACGCTTTCTTCTCTCTCTAAATCCGTCTTCTTCAGTGGCTACGTCGATGGTTCCTTCATCGACTACCCCCGCCACTACCACCCCTTTAAAACGCAAATCATCAGATCCTTCTGGAATCCCTAAAAAGGCTAGAAAGACTGTGGAGAAAACCTCTCAGCTACCTCCAACTGGGGTTGTCTCTCAACAGACCACCTTAGATGATTTCGTGGGTCGCGCCTCCATTACTGCTACCATAGCAACCGTTTCAGTGACTCCTACCACTGACTCCAGACAGGTGTCCACCCCGATTACTTCAGTTTCTCCACCCACTACTGAGGCAAATCACATAATCAACAGTGCTCCTCTTTCTATCCCATCTATTTCTTCTTCCATCTCCTTGGTCTCTAACTTCCCACATTTACATCAACCTGTCATTCAAGCTGCAAATCTAGGACCTGGTGGCCTCCCTCTTGGAGGTTTTCCTCAAACGTCCCTGCCACCCTCTTATTTTGAAAGGGACATGGCATTTTGTAACATGTTTGACACATCAGGTATTTCTTCAACCCTACACACTTCTCCCACTCCTCTAAATATGCCTGAGCATCTCCTTGCTCAACCACTAACTTATTTTTCAGGTCCTAGTTTGGGAACCATTGACGCCTCGCTGAATAAAGTTGTAGAGAAGGTGGACTCTCTTGCTACTTCCATCAACACCAATACTATAACAGCCAACACTACTGGTGAAGAGCTGAAAAAATCTCTCTACCACCATCTCCACCAAGGCTGAAGCATCTCAGCTCAGTGCTCTCTAATATGAAGTCAACTCGCTGAAAGAAAACGTGACCACCAATTCTACTCAGCTGCAATTCTTAAATGGTCACATTGATGCTCTCATCAACTATGTCAAGACCCTCACTAGAGAGGTAAAAAACTCTCAGCGGTAAGGTTGACAACACCAACCAGCTGCTCTCCGAAGTTATGTAAAAGCTGAATACACCAGCTCCCTTTCCTACTCCTTCCTTCACTAATAATGACCGGATGTCCCTGACCTTAGCTGTGGATTTTATTCCATCTGCTACATCCGCCATTCCAGAGATCGAAGCATGTCTGGATGCGTTGGAGGATGATGCCCACAAATCCACTGTTGTTGATACTGCTGCTACATCCCTCCTCTCCCATGATGATGCCAAAGAGGAGGATAAAGATCCTAATGAAGAAAATACAGTGACCGCACAAGTGAACGTGGAAGAACCTCCCTCTCAGGTTGAGAGGGAGAAGACAGCTGAAGAGTCTGCTGTTGCTGAAGAGCAAGGACCTCTTTCCTCTTCTCCAATGCTCGAAGAAGAAGAGGAAGAGGAGGATGAAGACGAAGAAGAACTTGATTTTGAATATCAAGATTCTGAAGACATCATCGTTGATGATGATGAGGACCGATCCTTATGGTTCTCTGCGTCCAAACATCACTTCAGCCCCAACGATGAAAGGCATTTCAATAAATGAAGCAGGGGGAGAAAACAAGACAAAGCTCCAGATACCTCAACCCAAGGCAAGCAAAAGGGCATTGTTGCTGAAGGAAATCTGAAACTTCTGTCACTATCTGAGGGGGAGCTACCTTCTCAGGTATGTCTCTCTATAGTTCCTCTTTCTTTCTTTTCTTACCATTCACCCCTGTCCTTCTAGCCTTTAACTTTCTCTTCCATCAAAACATACACTAACTCCTTTTATTGCTCAGACAGTTCTCTCCCCTGCTTAAGGGAATGTCTCTGCAAATAATCCCAACCACTCTAACTGAAGATAAAATAATCCCAGTCTCTATCAAAGAGTGTAGGGTTTTAATAACAGTTTGTAACCGTTATACGTAGCGGAAATTAAAAATAATTTTGGTTACAACCTAGAAAACTTTTCTAAACAATTAAAACCCAAACGGATCCAATGATGTATTTAATTAAAACTTAAAACCACACCATAGGGTGTTTAGAGATGTACCTTTCAGATCTGTTGTGGTTGAACTAGTTGAGCACTTATAAACTAATCTAGGTTTCCTCTAGCGGTATCCACACACGAACACGCGAAATTCCACCGGGTGCTAGCCCAATAACCCTAGATCTATATGTGTTTTACAGAAAAGAAAAGGGTTTCTTTTCTGTATTTTGTGAAAGGTTATTCTAACTCAATTGTCTATCAAATGGTTTAGCCTAACCCTTATTTATATCAGAAGAATTATAGTTAGACTATAATTCAACTAATAATTAAATACGGTTTAATTATTATCTGTAATATTCAAATCATATTCAAATATATATATATATATATATATATATATATATATGTATATATATATATAATTATCCTTTTTAAACTTTAAAATATAATTATATAAGTATATATAATTATCCTTTTAAACTTTAAAATATAATTACAGATAATTCCCCGTAATTAACATAATTACGTTTTCACCCTGTAATTATCATAATTACAGTTTAACACATATTTTCATTAAATCCGGGTTTCTACAAATGGAAACAAACGCATTCTTTGTGTGCGATCCTATAGGTTTACATACTCCACAGCAGTATCTCTGTGTGACACGTGTCGTGGGCATATAATAACTTACATTCTCCCACTTGCACACGATACACAGTAACACAGACGATGGTAAGCGTCTAGCAACACGTCACCGCCCCCAAGGCTATGTAAATGTTCTTTTACCTTCGATCAATTTGATTGATATAATCAATCATATAGTAGAATCATTCATTATCGTTTTGCTTCACGATATTTTATTTTGAACTTAATGCATAGATCTATCTCATCATTTATAGTTCAAAGATTGTGTTTCTCGATCACAACATATTTGATTATACAAGTGTCATTAGTCTAACTAATTCACTTGTTCATGCATGTAAATCAGAATATGTAATCGAGGTGCCCAGAAATATCTCTCTCATCTTGAGAGGAGCAAATCCCGTATTGCATGTACACGATTAACTACATAATTCATGTTATACCTAATATAGCCCTTATGATTACCCGGTCAAGGGTAACGTTAGACTATATCAAAGTATAACAATCCTTGTGTATTAGATCCCAATGCACATCTCAGGTCTAAGGATAAATAGTGTTGTACTATTTCAAAACTCACTTTATGACGCCGATCTATGAGGTGATCTTGACCGTGGGTCTTGTCCAACGCCTTGTGCTCCGACAAGCGCATGTGACTCTGGTTGCACCTAGTGCACTTCCAACTTGGACTATGACCAGACTTCACAATGATCTTGATCATCATATTCATTTAAGGATACTTAAACATGCTAATAAAGAACACAGGAATGTTTAATGTATATACTCATACCCAGTATGTTATATCAGATAAAAACATAACTGTTTTAATGTTCCAAAAAGTTTAAAGTTTTACTAAAATTATTATTCAATAAAAAAACTTTAAGCCTATAACATGAACATCATGTTTGTTTTGAGACATAGGTTTGACAAGTAGATTTGTATGTAAGCTCTTATAGCTCATAGTACAGCCGTTCAATACATATATCCCTATTACAATTTAAGGGGATGTTTGTTTACCTCTTAATGGAACCATTAAGAGGTAAATCTTGTTTGGCAAAAAAAAGGGCTGCCTCTTAATGGTTCCAAAATCCTCTCAATGATTTTGTATTCTGACCCTCCCTTAACCATTTTAAGAGCCCTGATTTCAATATGAACAATTAGCAAACAACCATATTTCATTTTACACTATATCATAAAAACTTCTTAATCATTCAGACCACTTAATCATTCTGCACTTTATTCAGCAACTGCCAAACAACCCCTAAGTCATTAAGGTTGGTTTGGAAACTAGCATCTATGCATCCTTAAACACACATATCTCTTTCTTAACCGTTGTTTAGTAAGAACATATCTTTAGTTATCCTTAGATACCTCATAATGTTCTTCATTGTTATATTGTGAGCATCACTTGGTTTGACTAATATCTGCTCGTCATACACAGGGTATACGAGACATCCGGTCTTAGTACATTAACATGGCATACATGTTTGAACAGTTGGCTGAAAACACCGGGAACACCCTTTATACGGTTCATGTCCTCTTTAGCGCCAAGACTCTGAGTTATACTCAGATGTACACTATGTTCTATTGGCAAGTTTCCTTTCTTGGAACCCTTCATCTTGAAGTGTTTCAAGATCTTGTCAATGTATGTACTTTTGCTTAATCTAATTAAGCATTTTGATCTGTTACGAGAGAGATCTTTATACCAAGGACTTTGTCTCTTCTAGATCCTTCATCGCGAAGTACTATCTTAATCCAAGATTTTACACCTTCAAGCATTGGGATGTCATATAGGATCTAGAATATTGTTATGCTCCCACTGACCTTCTTGTATACAAGATTTCAATTACGAGATGATTGTTCTAGTCCATAAATGGACTTTTGCAACTTGCACTTTTAGGTTTGATGTTTTAAAGCCTTGTATACATCTTCGCTCAATATTCCTTTTAAGGAATGTGGCTTTTGACATCAGTCTTCATGGCATCTTGCCATTTATCAGTAATCCGATCTTCGGATTATCTTGTATCTCGTTTTATTATCTTCAACAGTTTGTTGAAGCTCAATATCTTGTTGAATGTCAGTGTCAACCATCGTCCCATCTTTGTGGTTCTTGAATTTCTTCAAGATCTACTGTGTCCCCATTTGTGATTCTTGACAGAAAATCTTTTCTTAAGAACTCACCAAGGTGCGTTAACAAAACTTTTGTTCTCGCTAGACCTGTAGAAACAATATCCAATTGGATATCATATAAAGATGTACCTTTTGGACCTTTGAATCATGCTTTCCAAAAGCTTTATGCTTAACTTAAGCATTATAACCCCATATTCTTAAATATGATAACTTTGGGATCTTCCTAGTTCATTTAAGAGAGTGGGTTTTATTGGTCCTTGTTGGTTGCTAGATAAACTAATATTCGGGCAACTGTTTCTAGGGTATAATCCTAGAAACATTTAGGCAGAGTGGTGAGATTCATCATAGAGTGAACCATGTTCAACAGGGTTCTATTTCTCTTCTTGGATACACCGTTGTGATGCGGTGTCCCGTGAGGAGTCAACGGGGATACAATCCCAAAAATCTCTAGGATGATGAATCGGCTTAGATATTCATGACCTCGATCTAACCGAAGCATCTTTATCCTTTGCCACTTCTTTCTAAAACTCTTTGAAAATTTCAAAGGTTTTATATTTGTTCTATTAGGCAAACATACCTATGTATACTGAAGTTTTCAGTAGGATGTAATGAAGTAGTGATGACCGTATCTTGTGACATAACTATAAGTCTCACATACATCAGTATGGTTAACCCCTAATAATTCTTGTGGCCTTTAAAGATTTACCCTTTGAAGGCTCTTTTGTCATCTTGACTAACAAGATACACATGTTGATGAATCATCATATGATTCCAACTCTCCGTCCGCCTGGAGTTTGGCTATGTGTTTCTTGTTTAAATGTCACATAGATTAGTTTTAAGCCCCGCTTAATTCGTTATAATGATTTATAATTAGAACTATTAATTTCATAAAACATTTATTAAGATAAAACAAAAATTTATTTCTAAAACATAAATTCGGTTCGTTGTAATTGAGAAAATGAAACTAAATTCCTAGTAGCACTAGGTACATGATGACACTTGCTAAGTGTTAATGTAAGACCATCTGGAAAGTTCATATGTAACATCCCCCGTCCCCGTGGTTTGGAACGGGTGATGTCACATACGGGACTTAACATAATTACACAACTAAATCAGAGCTACTAATAAACTCCAAACATATATTATAATCCAAAATCTTACACTTCAAAAAGTGTTTATAAACTTAGAACGTTTATATAATAATGTGATTCTAAGAACTCCAAAATTTCACGCTCGATCTCAAGTCCCGTCCCCGTAAACGTCACTTCGTACCTGCCGTGTCAGAAAACAAAAAAACACTGCTGAGCACAGGGCTCAGTGAATGGATTATAATATAAATTCGTAAATAATAATGAAAACATCAATAACGAAGCGGAAGACTTAAAAATTCATTCGATGAAAGTTCTTTAAACTCAAGTTCATAACAAAGAGATGTTCAGTAATTTTCAAAGACAATAATTTCAAGAACAGTTCACACTTTAATTTCAAAACGTAATATAAATAACGTCCGTCAATTCCTATCGTTGTGTTCGTGGGTGGCCAAACCACACGAACTGGGTCGGCATGCGGGCACACACAACGGATCCCCCGTGAATTTAACCACGGTCACATATTCTGTGGGTAAAATCTAGAATCGATTCATCCGCCCTGGAGCCAACAAAGTCAGCCAAGTCCTCCCAGAGTGGGTTCACGTAAGCCACATAGGCTTAACTCTGGTGGACCGTCATCTGCAGGACGCTATGACAACAAAGCCGCCATAGAAGGCATCCCAAATAATGTGCCCATTTATTGGGTTCTTCTAAAATCAACGAAAACTAAACAAATGTCACTTACCCAAATGGCGATCACAGAAATTATAATCTATATATTTCACATTTTTCATAAACAATCTCATACGAGACACATTTTAATAAAACATCAAAATGTTCAATCAATTGATTCAATAAATCAAAATCAATGTGTATGTGTGTGTACAATTTCGTATTTGTTGATCACGTTAGGTTGATCAATCACAAGGCGGTGAACCACCTTTAGGAAGGGTCAACTACAACAACTAGTTGCCCACGATTCAAAAGAAATGAAATCCATACCTTAATTGGATTGAGATGCAACACGTGATTAATCGAGACCGACTACGAACTTTAACCCGTTCGATTGCCTATTTAAACCATCAATTATTAATAATCGCATAACCTAAAACTCAATGGTTATATTATAAGCTTAAGCACGGATTTTGTTCACGTAGACATTAAACCGGTCACTTGGTGTGCGGTTAAACATCTAGATACAAATATCACCGTTTTAATTCTAAACTTTACCCGTTTGTAATTTTGACAAAAACAAACATTCCTATACATGTTTATGATTATAACTTTACAATATATAATCATAATCTACCAACCAACTTCAACTACCCTAACTTACCAACTTAAATGACATAACAATAAATTTATACCTCTAAGAAGGGCTCGAAGAGTAGATTCCGAATATGTAATTATTTCTTCGATTACTTCAACGATTTGAAAGAAAATCTAGAGAGAAGGAGAATTTTAGAGAGAGAGAAAAATGGCGGTGTATTGAGAATGAAGGAGACGATGGTTTTCTTTGTTTTTGTAATTTTTTTAATTTAATTTTTTTTATATATATAATTATTAGTTTGGTTAAATGACGGTTTTTACCCCTCAACTATCTTTAGTTGCTATTTTTAATTACGGTTCAATTCGGGTAAGAAAAAAATATACGTTTTATTTTAAAACCGGGTCTTACATCATATCATATGTCCCTTTGAGCAACAGCTAGCTTAGCTTCATTTGGTCTGGTTTCATCTTCTCTTCACTTCTTATTTCCTGAAAAAGTAGTACTAATATGAGTATCATACTCAATATGTAACACTTAGTCATAAGTGAATTAAATCAAATGGTAAACATACCTACAGGCCCGACTCTGGTAGCCTTTTGCTTTTTGATTTATGCCAATCGGGCTGGACAAGTTCTCATTTGGTGCCCATGGTGAAAACAATTATACCATACTGCAACCTCAGGAATTTCTCCTTTGCCCTTATCTATGCTGGATCTTCCAACATGTGTTTTACCCTTGGTTAACTCCCCATTTTTCTTGATTATCCCACTGTCAGGTTTGATCATCAAAGCCTGTTTTGGTTTGATTGAACCCAACTTGGATTTCATATCATTCTCAGTAGTTTTAAGTAAGCTGTAAAGCTCTGTGAGAGTTTTATTCAAACCTTTCATATTATAGCCCTTAATGAACTGTTTATATGTTTTGGGTAGAGAGTTGAGAACCATATCGATTTCCAACTCTTGACCCAGTGGGAAACCAAGACGAGTCAGTTGGTCAAAGTACCCTTTCATTTTCAAAATGTGGGTACTAACTGACGAACGCTCAGTCATTTTACAAGCACACAATGCTTTAATTGTATCAAATCTCTCCCGTTTTATTTGTAACCGAAACATAGACTTCAGTGAAGATATCATATCCCAAGCAGTCATGTTTTCATGATCCCGTAATAATTCGGGAGTCATGGTGGCTAACATTAGGCAACCAACAATCAGAGAGTCATCTTGGTACTTATCATAAGCATTTATGACTTCAGTTGGAGCATTTCTGACAGGAGTATTTGGAGGGGGGTTTTCAAGAACGTAGAACTTCTTTTCATACCTAAGGACTGCCCTTAGGGAGCGAAACTATTCGATGAAGTTCGTTCTGTTCAATTTTTCCTTATCCAGGATTGACCGTAGTGTAAGTTGGGATAAATTGTTTGAGTTTGAATCTGAGGTAGACATCTACAAAAACATGATTTAATTTTAGTAACTTTAATATCTCAAATAAATGGATTAACCTTTCAAAATCATTTGATTTGAGCTAAGATCCATATTTCACCTACTTCCACAAATGGCCAAGCAACTGTCTATAGAATTAGGCTATTTAAGTAGGCATCATCCAATTATGTTCAACACAACTCTTAGATATCGTGGGATCCTATTCAATATATCATATATTGAAATTGGCACGTTTAATCCCACTTCAACGCCTTGAGAATACTCATAAATGGCCAAGCAACTGTTTATGACATTCTCAAGTAAACAAAACCATACTAAGGTATCGTGATCCCACCTAAATACTGGACTTAGGGTTTATTGGGACCGGTCGTCCAAAATACGACTATTTAAGTGAATGACCCAAGCAACTGTCCACTTAAATCTCAATATTTTGGTTCCTTGTCTAATACTACATTCAACCGGCATGATTGGCTGAGCACTGACCACCCCAGAATCCTGTATGCTTGACAAGTACCTTAAATGGGTGGCGTTAAATTTACATTTTGTAAAAGGTTTAATTTTAGAAAACATTCTAATTCCCTTTTTAAAACGTTTGACTTTATCTCTAAAATCTTGTTTTAAAAGTTTATGTTATTAAATCGGTTTAAATTTGATAAACATATCAAATATAGAATATCATATTTTATTTACCGATTTAAATTTTATTTTGCGTTTGATTTTATTTTAAAACGTTTGCAATTATTATAACAATAATAAAGCAATAAATAAAAGCAAGCACAAAATAAACAATCACAACAATAATATATGGATTTGCCCCTAATGTGGTGTTGTGAGCCAACACAACAACCACGGTCAATTTTAAGGACGTCTTCAAGCTCCCACTGGCCTCGCCATGATGCGAAAACGTCGACCCACAAGTTAAGAAACTTGGAACCTTCGTATGAGATAGTTTAGGAAGCGAATATCCCAGGTATAGGAATCTTCAACTAACCTAGAGCAAATCCTTGACCCGTTAGTTATAAAACTAAGAACCAAAGGAATCAGAAACGCCACAAGATCGTGCTCACAATCTTGATAAGTTCTTGAACTATGAACGCTCTCGCAAGGAATCACAGCTTACAAAATGAGTTAAACTCAAAAGAAAGTGTTTATATTACTTGGATGATGATCTCAAATGATTACAAATGGCTCCTATTTATTGAAAAGACACCCCAAAAGACTCTCCATAAAGTCTAAGACTTCAATTTCAATCAAGAATTAAAGGCATACCTTTAATTCATGAATCTAGACATACTCTAAATAACTATTCAAAGACTTCTAAATACCTAGACTTTAAACATAGGCCTAAAAAACGGATTGGGCCTTATACACTAGTTTATTGGGCTCAAATTCAACATAAACAAAAGAAAATATATCAATTTTGGGCTGCCAAAATAATGCTCACGGGTTAATTCTTTGAAATGGCCCAAAAGCTTGCAATCTTCAAAACAAATGCTTTTTAAGCTCCATCATTGATCCAAAGCTTCTATAAGCATAATATCGTGCGTTACATGCACATCTTCAATGGACTTTACTTGAATCTCCACAACTAAGCTCATCAAAGCTTCCTTGATCAATTTCGATCTTGATCTTGTAACCGGGCCATCTTCAATCGCCAAGGGATCTTTTATGTGGTTGGATGGTCCTCCATCACGCCATCTTGGTGAACTCCAGGGACTCCGTCTCGACCTCTTGGAACGTCGTCTTCAGATTTGAAAAATAGAAAATACAACATGTCTATTCTATTTACATTTGTTCCTATGTAGGAAATTTAAAACCGAAAAATAAATCCCATGCAATTATTACATTTTAATTTTCCATGAATAAAATAAACAACCAATCCAAACCACGGGTTTTCACGAGGCAATCCATATACTATTTTATTTTAAACATAAAATAAAACATTCGGCCAAAATAACTAACATAATTAAAAGACCGATTTATAATTAACATAATTAAATGACCAATTTAATTGGAACAAATTATTATATGGCAAATTTAAATTTATTGACCTAATTTAATTGTTGGTTAACAAACCAAACCCAAAAGAGAGTTGACCCAATAAAACGGGCCTTGGGCCGTCCTACGATCAAGTCGTTTAGGACACAAGTCCAACAAGAAAGCTAGGGTGAAAAAATATTTGGGCCTACTAGCCGGAGTCCAACACCCAAACTAAAGATTGGCCCAAAACATTAGTCACGAAACCGTTGAATTTTGGGGACAAACTAATCGAAACAAAATCGACGATTTAAGTTGTGGATTAGGCCGATGAGCCATATGGTCCTAGACCGTGATCCTATCATGTGGCAACAACACTGATAGCTTGACCATGGATCACGCATTCAACTATCCATGGTGAGGGAAAGAAAGAAACCGACGATCAACAACCCTTTAGTTGTAGTTCAATGAACAATGGCAGCAACCGATGACGGCAACTTTGGGCCAAAGCCCTAGTCCCACCACTGTTCCACTATTAACACGAACCCAGACTATCAATAACAACGATTTGACCATAAACCGTTGTTTGGCTAGATGGCTAGCATTGGAATCTTGTAAACAAAAGGGAAAACCAAACTCCACCCGCTTGGAGTGGCGGTGCGGTGAACAAGGAAAAATACGGCAGCAGCCGTTGGACCCAACCAGAAAACGGCAACAACCATTGAACCTAACCGGAAATCTTCCAGTTTGCAATAAAATCAATCACGGTGTTCAAAAAGTAGCCACTAGTTACTCAACAATCGATGTTTATCGAGAAACCCGCGACCATGGTCGTGGTTCATGGTGACGGTGGCATCAACCATAGCCGATCGTCGATGGCCTTAGATGAAAAATAAACGAGACAAGAATCAATCACGCGATGAGGCTCGTTCAGCCATGTAGGGTAATAACCCATCGACAAGGAACAACAGCCGGCGGCACTCAGCCGCAGTCGGCCGCCGATGACCAACGAAGGGAATCGCACCTCGCAAGGAGTGCGAACGCCAGGGATTGATGGCAACAGCCACGGTCAACTTGCAACGTACCTCAGGTGGTCACTGTGACGAAAACGACGACGGCCGTCAGCGACCGGCGGTGCTCGTGGCTACAAAAGAGAACCGAAAACTAAAAACGACGGCGATGAAACCTGTTCAGGTTGTCGCCTCTTTGTGATGGGAGGGAGATGTGCGATGGGAAAACCGGCCAGCGGCGGGCGGCGATGAAAAACACCGGCAGAAGCCAGCGGCGACTCAAACCCAAAAAAGGATGGAGGCCACATAAAGTTGTGATCTCTCAGATAGCAAATATTAGGGTTTGCAACCCTTTTAAAATTCCTATTAGACTTTTAGACCCAATTAAAACAAAATGGGTCCAATTAGATTTAAAATTTTAATTTGCCATCATAACAATATTGTTCCTCTTTTGATTAAATGACATCAAAGTGGCTCTGATACCACTGTAGGGTTTTAGTAACAATTTGTAACCGTTATACGCAGTGGAAATTAAAAATAATTTTGGTTACAACCTAGAAAACTTTTCTAAACAATTAAAACCCAAACGGATCCAATGATGTATTTAATTAAAACTTAAAACCACACCATAGGGTGTTTAGAGATGTACCTTTCAGATCTGTTGTGGTTGAACTAGTTGAGCACTTAGAAACCAATCTAGGTTTCCTCTAGCGGTATCCACACACGAACACGCGAAATTCCACCGGGTGCTAGCCCAATAACCCTAGATCTATATGTGTTTTACAGAAAAGAAAAGGGTTTCTTTTCTGTATTTTGTGAAAGGTTATTCTAACTCAATTGTCTATCAAATGGTTAATTATCCTTTTAAACTTTAAAATATAATTACAGATAATTCCCCGTAATTAACATAATTACGTTTTCACCCTGTAATTATCATAATTACAATTTAACACATATTTTCATTAAATCCGGGTTTCTACAAATGGAAACAAACGCATTCTTTGTGCGCGACCCTATAGGTTTACATACTCCTCAGCAGTATCTCCGTGTGACACGTGTCGTGGGCATATAATAACTTACAGAGAGACTGATGATGTTGAAGAAGAAGAGGATGAATCCCTAAACCATCCAAAAAGACCCTCTCGACCTCTTCAATGGTCAGAGGATGAAGCTCAGAGACGCTCAGAGATGATCTCCAACCTGGATAGTCTACAGCTGAAGATCCCTCCTCAAACCTCCACTGAAGATTTTGACTTTCTTTTATCGGCAGAAATCAAAGATTCTGTCCGGGCCGAAAAATTAATAGTTGCATGCCGAAGGATGCTAAACTAGCTCTCGAGGTGCATTCATCCCTGTTCAAAGATGACAAGCTGAAAAAGAACCCGGTGAAAGTACAAGCTGATCTTCTGAAAGTGATAGAGGACAAAAACAGAAAAGAGAAAGAGATCAGTGATTCTAGTCTAGCTTGGTGCAAAAATAAGCTTGACCATCGATCTGATCCACTGAAGATCTCTAACGTAACAATCTCTGGAACGAAAAAGAAGGACTGATCCTCTGTCACCATGGAGATATTCAGAGATGATGGAAGTTCGAAAGCCATGTTTCTATCAAAACTGGAATACTTCGGCTATTATGAATGGTTAGCGTTTAGAGAAGCACTGAAGAAGTCAAGATCAATGTACATAGGGCATGTTGAAAATCTTCTTGAAGCTATCATCAATAGGGTTGCTGCTAAAATGAATGTTCCCTCAGCTCCTCCACAACAGTCAAGAACAGTTAGACGGAAACATGACCCCTTTTCTGAAAATGATGCTGTTATCAGAAATGAAACCTCCATCAAATTCTCCAATGATGCACTATTTGGGCCTCCTCCAGATCTCTCAGCTCTAAATCTATCACAACCCCTTGGTGGACCTTTCTTACTAGGGCAAGTGATAAAGAATCCTCATGGAGTTTTCTTCCGAGATGGTGAAGAAAAGCTTAGATTTCAGAGAGTCTCAGAGATTCCTCTCTGCCCTCTCATTCATCTACAAGATCTTCTATACTTGTGGTGTGACTACTCTTCCTTAGGGGACCCCATCAAGACTCTCTTTCGAGAAGAAGCCGTTGATCGTAGATAGAGTAGAGAAGAGGTATCAGATCATATGATCAGAGTATTGAAATCTTGCAAACATAACTGATAGATTCCCTTATGTATCTTGTAATCTATTTGTTAAACTTACAGTAGTTTAAGACTTCACTTTTACTTAAAATTTTCATATTCTTCTTTGTAATCTATTCTTACAAATCAACGAAAATTTCAATGAAGTACTGAAAACCATCAGTACTATAAAAGATCCCTCAAAATACTAATTGGGATATGTATGTTACGAGTCCTGATTATCCTTATATTTTGAATCAAAGCAATTTTCTTCATAATTGCTTTGTCATCATCAAATAGGGGAAATTGTTGATCCAAACTCTCTCAGTGATTGGATGACGACCCTTTGAAATACTTAGTGAAAATTATGTTTAACATCTGTATGTATTAGTATTTCACCATCAGCGAATAAATACTGAGTAAGTTCAGTATTGCTGATGATCTCTCTGCTATCGGTTAGACGTAATCCCTGAAGACAAGTTTCGCGACAAAGATGTTCACTGCTGAATCGAAGGAAAAGCTGCTGAACAAACTTCATGTCTACTCATGATCTGATACGGATATTAGTGAAACCAAGACAAGTCAGCAACATGCGAATAAACCTTAAGAAAAGCTTCAGCTATCACTAAACTTCCTTTTATCTCAATGAAGGGAGAGATATTCAGCGACTGAAGATCACATAGCTTATGCTCCAAGTTTCTTTTGTCTTATCCTTGCACACATAGTACAAATGTCAGAAGAGACATACCTCTGCGACAAATCGTACAACAAATCTGAAGACTACACTGTTCACCATTCGACCAAAAACATGTCACCAAAAGTCAGAGGCATGCAACAAACCAAAGGGTGACGTGTAAAGTACCTTGCCAGGCATTTAATGCATAGGGTATAAATTGAAAGGTTGAGACTCTCTCTGAAGTGTTGCCTTCTATCCTTCTCTTCGTGAACCATAATACAGAAACCCTTGTTTTATATATCACTTGAACCTTTATTCTCTTGTTCTTGTGCAAAAAATCTGTGTGTTTCTTAAGTTTGTTTAGATTAGGTTTTACTTAATCTTATTCCACAACAAGCTGTAAATTGTGATTTGACTTATCAATAAACAATTTATTAAACCAATTTTTTTTGTGTTTGTATTCAACCCCCCCCCCCCTTCTACAAATTTGTTAAGCACCTTCGGGACCAACAAATATGTAAAATGAAAGCTCTCTGCAAAATTACAGAGAGGTACAACCTATTTATACCAAAGACATATTACAAAGAAACATAACAACACTTTGACTAAACAAAATAAAGACTGAGACTTTTACAAACACAATTAAAGAGCTTTGACTTTAACTTCTCTTTCATTAACTTCGACTTCCAAACTTCAAGCTTTGACCCTTTGTTCTTCAACAGATAAACCTCGTTCAACGATGTCGGATACAACAATAATTTGCTCCAACAATCTCCCTCTTTGGATTCAACTTTAACGGTCTTCTCTTTTGAGGTAATCTTCCGCAAAGATATTCTTTGTCAGCTTTCAAAAACAATCTCTCCTTCTTGGAATTAATACAATCTTCAACAAAGAAATTATCTTCAGCTTTTGCTCACTTTCTTTGTAACACAAAATTTCTGTCAAAAAATCTTCAGCAATCTTTCTCAGAAGTCTTGATCTCTCAATCAAATATCTTTCAGTAGTTTTTGAAACTTTGAATCTTCTTCTGAAAACGTTATCTTGAAATATAAATTCACAATCCATTTACTAATATCTTCTCTCCATTGTTGATGATTGTGAGCATCAACATCATTAGAACTTTTCTAGAAATGTAGTCTTTAAATTTCTTATAAGGACCAACTAATCTTTCTCACTGATAAAAGAACCATCCATCAATTCAAAATGATTCCGAATCTTTTTGAATTTGGAATAGAATTTTTAACCTTGAATCAATGAATGAAACAATTAATATGCATGTAAGTAGCACGAAGTCACTTAGTACAACGGATGTACTTGATAAGGAGTTTTATTGATGTTCACTCCAAAGGCTTCCATTCAATCATCAAAAACACATAAGGAATTTCTATGAATGTTCGACAGAAAAACAAATTTTCTGTCTGATAGTGCTTGTGTATGAAAGACTTTAAGCATTTTGTGCTTTATCAGGCTAAAAAATGTGTAAACTGTTGCGAACGTGGGGCAAACTTCCTTCTTTTTCAATATCGAAATCTTCCGAGTGAAGATCAGATAGCATATGTGCTGCATCCCCATGAAAAATTGAAACATTTCCTTGTTGAGAAAGAAATGAGTAGCTAAGTGGGGTTAAAGCAAGAGTTGGCATGGGCTCACTGCCTGTTTCAATGATGTTCACAAAAGAATTGTGAAATAATCAGTAATGTGGCTGCCCGACTCAGAAAGTGGTTGGTGCAAAGTTCTCATATTCTTTTAACTCTTTTCGCTCACGATCTGTCTGTTTTTCATTTTCCTCACTTCTAACCAACTCTCTTTTGCATTTTACCGCTCAACACAATGAGGTTGTTCAACCGTATGAACTTCCTCCCCCACTCTTTGATATTGTCCCTTCACCCTCAATCACTCAGGATAACTTCTTGGGTAGGAAACACTGGTTAACGTGAATACATAGAAGTATTTTATAAGCTCACATATTGATCCCATGAAATATGTCCTAAAAGAATATTGTTCAACAATTGAACTTGAACAATGAAGAATGAAGAATCCCATAATATGAATCACACTGCAATGAATGTATGCTCTACAAAAAATATCATGATTATTTAAGCATTTTGAACTTTGAAGATTTCTCACAACAAGAATATTGAATGAATGAAATGAATTCGAAAGACTTGTTTGAGAAACTGACAATGTACCATAAAGATCAAATATGAATGATAAACATGAAAATTTTGGTCATTAAATAATTGAAAATTTTCTATATGAACAAATATAAACAATCATGAAAGAATCTTACGTTTGAATGAAAATGATGCTCAACAAACATTGAAATGCAAACATGTGTATTACCATCGAAAAATTGTTTCATTTTGAGACATGGTAATAACAAATATCAATAAGAAAGTTTGAACCGGTGTGTATGAATACTTGAAAATATATGGAAAAGATAATACGCGAGTATTAATCTTTGAAAACACAGGGTCAATTAATCAATAACGTTCATGTATGTAAACATTTAGAATCACAGTTCTAAATTCATAAAACCTTTTGAGAATTGAGAAGTGGTTTGAACAATTAGAAATGTTTTCATGTCTGAAAGTTGTCCATCTTTCAAACAAATCATACATTTAGCTTAAATCTCATAACTCCACCTCAAAATATGATTAATTGACTAAAATCAGATAAGCTCCCCCTTAATATCGACAAAAAGTCTAAATCTCGTCAAAATATCAAAGTCATAGTCAAAAATAGAAGCAAAACATTGAAAAACGAGTCATGATCTGAATTGATCAGAAGTCAACATTTCAACTTCTGTACTCCCCATGAAACTTTGCATGAAATGCATCTGAAATCAGAAAATATGTCAATAGGAAATATAAAGAATATATGCAGTAATACTCCTTCTTGAATATTGATCATCTCAGCTTAGTCATTGAAGAACAAAATCTTCGAAGTGCGGGTTCTAAACTGAATTATTTAGAAGCCAATCTTGATCTTTGAAGTATGAGTCCTAAACTGTTGTGTTTAGAAGTCATTGACATAGTCAATGAAGATCGAGTCCCGAGTTGATTTACTCAGAAATCATACTTCTTACTCCCCTTACACTTGAGCCTTGAGGTACCCAGTAGAACTTGGGTCCATATCTGTTAGTTACAGTTATACTGGAAGTAATTCCATATGTTCCATACCAATGATGATTATGAAATTTGTTTACAAATTAGTTTGTCCCACAGTAAGAACAACAAATTTTCTTTTGAGCTGCTAACTTGATCAAATGATTTATAGAAACTAGATCAGGTTTCAGAAAAGAATTTGCATGAAAAGCAATGTTCTTTTGAACATTTGACTTGGAAACAAATGTCTTTGAATTTTGAAACATGCTTCTTAGCTGAAGAACCTTTTACCTTCCATTCCATCTTGACCGTCTTATAGATAGGAATGTTACCTATGCCATCAAGAGATTTATCATAGAAAAGGTTAGTAGTACGAATCTGATCATTATGTTTGATTGACCTTTGTGGAGAAACAGTTGTATGATGTGAACTTGAAGCTGTCTTGAAAACGATCCCTTCAAGTTTTGTGATTTTAGCGGACAAACTGTTTCTTTCTGCATTGAGTAGATCAATCTTTTTCTGCAATGATTACACGTTCACTGCACCAAAATCCAGATTATAAGGGATTCTCACACAAACGCGGATCCAAATACGGTTACAATGATTTTTCAATCTGCATTGCACGGTAACTCAAACCAAATCAGGCATACGCTCCAGTATCCGGGAAATAATCTAAATCCGGTAAACTCAAGATTCTGTACGCTCCAGATATTGATCCAAGAAATTTCAAATCATCTAATTTGATCGAATTATCACAAAATTGATGACTACAAAATGTTTCTAACAACAAATCAACCGATCTTTTGCAAAAAAGCGGATCATAACAAGAGAAACTAGATGAAATCAGTGAAATCATGAAGAACACAATTGCGATCAAAAAATTTCTAGATCTAATCGATTTCTCAAAAGTTCTTCAAAAAAAATGATGGTACCGAATCAAATCTTGATTCAATTATGCTCTGATACCAATTATTAGTCCCAATTTCACGATCAAAACAAGAAATTCAAGCAACAAATCTCATATTCTTCATTGATTTCAGGAACTCATAAACTTTCGCTCTCTACAATCATATGGAGCGTATCATCTCTTTCTCTCTCTAAAATATGTAAAATGAAAGCTCTCTGCAAAATTACAAAGAGGTACAATCTATTTATACATAGGACATATTACAAAGAAACTTAACAACACTTTGACTAAACAAAATAAAGACTTTGACTTTGACTTCTCTTCATTAACATTGACTTTCAAACTTCAAGCTTTGACCATTTGATCTTCAACAGATAAACCTCCTTCAACGATCTCGAATCAACAATAATTTGCTCCAACACTTTTTTACAAAGCTCCCAAAAACACTTCCTCTACTCCCAAATCTCATAAATATACCAGAAGGAAGAAATTAGAGGGTGTAGGTCAAAGAGACCAAAACCCTAGATCAAGAGATGGGAACTAACATCTTACCTTCCACTTCTTGGAACGTCAAATCAATAAGCAATGCCTTCAAAAGCCCCAAAATTGGACCTAATACTCCCAATAATGCTCAAGGTAGAGAGAGAGAGAGGGGTGGAAGAGAAGTGTTTGGGTGAAAAAGTGAAGAGAAAAAACCAAAATGGGGGGTTTTTAGGCATTTAGATGAGCCATGGTACCTTGCCGGCAACCTAAGTCGGGTGGCAAGTTGCCCAAACTATTGGAACCTAGAAACAGTGGATCACACGACCTGTCATCGGAAAGATAGCGAAAGAGCCATTATCGTCCAAAAGATTAATTTTTCTCCAGTTTTGACCTTCACGCACCCGAAGAGAACTTATAAACAATCCCTTTATAAAATGGAGCATTTTAGGAGTCAAACGATCTTGAATAGACCCCGAACAGAATCCCAAAATCACAGGTGTTACATTGACTTATGAAAAATATACTAAAAAAGGAATTATTGACTGGTGAATGTTGTACTTGCCTTTTCAATTTATATTTTGATATAACTGTTTGAAATCACTAGGCATTAAGCCTAACAATTTTTCTTACTGACATGTATAACGGGTCCTAATAGTGGCTGACCTAAAGGTCGGTGAGATGGGCATGAGTTGCAACTAGAGGCACAATATAGTATATTTTTGGAAGTGATGTCATAAATTTTGAATATAGAAGTCTTTGGTTGTTGCAGTAACCCTCAACTTAAAAATAGTTCTACTATAACTACATAGAAGTCATTAGAACTATGATACTTAGTTTTGTTATTCGCTATCTTGTAAACATGGATACCCTTATTAGGTAATACTCTTATTTTGTAGTAATTTTGATATATTTCCCAAGTTTAAATTTACTGCTATTTCTGAATTATAGGGGTGTTACATGATCATACTAATTTAAGTTTGATTTCTAAAGCGATGAGATTATGTTAATAGAAACTCTAAATAAGATAGATACTCTATTTAGAATGGAGTACCGAGCTATGGGAGTACTCTTGATGAATTCACCTATGTGAATATGGAAGTGAGGCCGCTTCCTATGAAACTATGGGCATCTTTCTATAATGTTCACTATACAAGGGTAGACATGCATTACCAATAAAAGCACAAGCTTTTTAGACTACACCCTGAAAAGGTTGAACATGGATATAATGTTAGATTTAGATTTCAAGACTACGAGTCACCCTAGTAAAATTTAAATTTTTTTCACTAAATTTCCCCTAAGTTCACTCTAGTCACTTTGTTCTTCAAGGATGACTTGGTCTTCCATATTTTAAGCTCTAGTGAGCACTTAAAACTTTCCATGATGATTCCTTTTTCATTTAACCGTTGATTTTTGTTTTTAGTAAATAGAAGCATGTCATGGAATATATAAAGGATTGATTCTATGAATGTGGTGATTGTGAGCAAATAAATAGAATTTTTATCTTTCTCAAATTACATATTTCTTGATATTTTGAGTTCCGAGTAAGTAAGGTAGGGTGCAAGAATCCTCTGGTTTTCTTCAGTGCACAAGAGATCCGAGACAAATTTTTGTTGGATTATTTTATCCTGGGGATGGTGTGGGTCTACTTGCACGAATCTAGGTAGTGCCACAAACGTCTTAAAGAGAGTGACCTAGTCCGTGATTCAACTCAAAACATTATCCGTTAAATTCGTTTTAATTTCATTTTGCATCAACAGGTACATCATTACACAGTAGTTTCTACAAACACTTTATGTGTTATTCGTTACACGCAAGACCAACACTAAGGGGGCATTTGGTTTGATGAAATGGTTTTGAGGGATTTGGATTTCGTGTAAGGATTTGGATTTGGAAAGATTTGGAATGTTTGCTATGTTTGGTTTGTAGGATTTGGAATGGAATTCCATTTCTTTATTTATAAAAAAATTATAAAAACATAAAAGCAAATAAATTACCTTTTATTTAATTGATTATTAAAAAACAAATGTTTTTAACATATGTTTAAACATTATTATATATAAATCCTACGAAATCCCGTAAAATCATAGCCACCCCGGTCGAATTTCAAAATCTTATGTTTGAGGGATATCAAAGAAATCCTGCGATTTCAAATTCTAGCAATCCCGCAAACCAAACACGTGATTAGAATGGATTTGAATTCCAAATCTCCCAAAATCCTTTTCATTCCTATAAACCAAACAGACCATGAGTCTCTCCCTCGCTCTATCTATATATGTGTTTGTGTGTAGGGGTGCTCAAAAACCTGATCAAGCCAACACAAACCAACGCAAAATAACTCAACCCGAAGCAACCCGATGTCTAATCGAGTTGTAAAATCTTCAAATCGTAGGTATTGGGTTGAAATTGGGTTACTTTTATTTGAACCCAACCCAACCCGATGAACCCATATTATTTTATTTCTTGGATTTCATATTATTGTCGAGTCTCTATTAATATGTATATTAGACAATTACACCATCACATGTCCTCTTCATATATATTTTCAATCTATTATCCATTTCTATAAATTATGTTGGGTCATCAAGGATTTGAAGATGACCTCCCCTTCGGCTTGTTAATTCATATTTGTAAAATGTTGATCATCCTTATACTTAGGGGTCATTTACCAAAATGCTTACCGGGTAAGCCCTTTCTGACCATCAAAATTGATTGTTGGTAAGCATATTAACTCGGTAAGCGCTTACCGGGTAAGAGTCATTTTTCTCACTTACCGGGTAAGATTCTAGATCATTGTTATGGCTCTTACCTGGTAAGATTCTATGTAATTTCCATGCTCAAAGGTAAGAACCGTAGGCTAAGTACGGTAAGCGCCTTCCCGGGTAAGTATTTAGTAAACAACCCCGTAGTTTATTTCAAGGTTCTTTGTAATAGCTTAGTCGTACCTCAAAAGTCAGTGAAGTCGAAGACCAACCGAAGTCAGCAAGAAGCAAGTCCTTTGATGCAGATTAAGACAAACTTCCAACCTCACTAAGCTACCTACCTGCCGATCTACCTTTTCTGAATTAGCAGACACCTACCTACCGATCTACCTCTCTTTGATGGGTAGGCATTCAACCTAACGAATGTGCCTTATTTTCTGTAGGATCCCTACTAGCCAAATTTCATAATTTGGCTAGTCCCTCTTTGCCAACATCCTTTTGACAAAAAGGATGGAACATTCTATTGCACAGAAGATTTTCATCCAAGTTCTAAAATGATGGAGACCATCTCTAAAAGAACAGAAAAAGGATACGTGTCAGATATATTTTATTAAGGTGTAGTCTTATTAAGGTACAAAGGTATTGCTTCATGATGGGTCACATCAAATACTTTATTCCTAGTGAAAGAAAATCTCTGGCATCTAATACCAAGATGACAAGTGTCCTCAGCATTTAATGCACAAGGTGGTATATAAAGGTGAAGATCTTCTCCATGCAAGCTACGCTTTTAAAACAGATCTCAGTGCACTCAAGAAAGTTGGCAACCTTGCTCTATCATCTTCATAGCTTTAGTCTTTGCGTTTTTAAGTTGTGTTCTTGTTTCTTTGTGAAAGATTGATAAAATAGTTTATCTGTTTTTTCCACAACAATCTTAAAAGTTTTCTGTGTAGTTCTTGATAGTTATATTAATAAATAATTAAAATTAAGTGATAAAATTTGTGTATTGTATTCAAACCCCCTTCTACAATACTTGCTTTACTTCTGACTTTACTTTTGGGACCAACAAGTGGTATTAGAGCAGGTCAGTTTAATCCAATAAACTTGATCTGAAATGGCATCACCGTCTTCTGTAAAAATTGATTTTTCTTCTCAAAACTCATCTACAACTTCATATGACAATGGCTCCATAGTCAAGCCACCCAAGTTTAACCCAAACAACTTTTCTTTGTGGAAAAGTCGTATGATGCTATTCTTGGAAGGAGTTGATAATAAATGTATCACTGTTCTTCGTGAGGGACCCATTGTCCCTAGAGTCTGGGCTCGCTTTGAGACCCAAAAATATCGTTCTGACTCAGAAGACAAAGATACCGTCATAGGTGATTCTGATGATTCTTCGGATTAAGAAAGAATTGTTGCTACTAGCAGATACATCACCAAAAATCCTAAAAAGTACAATAATGATGATAAGCGTCTTGTCGCTCTTGACACTAGAGTCAGAGCCATCATTGCGCTCTCCCTCCTTGATGTGGTGTATCACTCCTTGGTAAATCTTTCTACTTCCAAGGAAATGTGGACAACCCTATGTGTTCTAATATGAGGGAACATAACAAGTTAAGAAAAGTAAAAGATTTCCTTTCTTAGAAAATATGAACTCTTCTATCGAGGGAGAATCTCTCTCTAACTACTACAATCGCTTTAACAGCCTTCTTAACGACCTTAAACTCTTGGGAAGAGCGTACGGTAATGAGGAAGTCTTATGTAAGTTTATTGATGATCTTCTTGACTTTTGGGAAAACATATGTACTTCCATCAAGACAACCAAGGATCTTGATCATCTACCTTTTACCGTTCTTTATGGATCTCTTTTTAACTATTATCAAACCAGGATCCAAAGGAAGATAGTCATAAAAGAGATAAAAAGCCCATCTATGGCTCTTATCAGTGACTCTTCCAAGAAATCTGTGTGTATTCCGAGGACCACATATCCTTCTGATGAATCGGACCAAGAATCCAAGAAGATTCAAATCACCATTTGGAGGCCTATCTTCACGGCTGATGATGAAGGTGAAGAAACTTCGGTAGATCAGATGACTGATGAAATGGCTATGCTTGTTGGTTTCTCTATGTTCAAAAATCATCTTCCCTCTAGCCATTTCAAGTCTGGCCGAAAATCCTCTCTTTCTTTTTCTAGAAACTCATCCGACAAGACAAATAAGGAATGCTATGCTTGTGTCAAGAAAGTCCACTTTGACTCTAAGTGTAGTAGCAACTCCTTAGGAAGATGCAAATCTACCTTTTCAAACCAAAACATCTCCAAGATGAGGACAATGAGACCTGACTTTGCCAATAGGTCTCACTCTCGATAATCTTCTTCATCTTCTTTCAAAGAGAGTATCGATCGTGCTGAAAAATACAAGGCTAAATACAGGAGAGAGAAAGAAAGAAATGAAGGTGTTCTTAGAAAAGGAAAAGGCCTTATGGTCGAATCCCATGACTAGGCTGATGAGCCCACTTCTAAGTGTGACAAAGAGACTTCCAACAAGTGTTTGATGGCCAAACTCAATGATATGGCCGAAATGAAGACCATGATATGACGGTTGCACTTGTCTCAAGGTGAGTGATCTTCCTCTTCATCTCAGGTATTCGAACATCATCAGACATGGTATCTAGACAGTGGATGTTCAAGACATATGACCAGCAACAAATCTCTTCTTATTGACTATGTGACTGAGAAAGGACCCACAAATAACCTTTGGAGATAACTCTAGAGGTTCCACCAAAGGTTATGGAACCTTCTCTAATGCTTCCATCACCTTTAATAAAGTAGCCTATGTTGAAGGACTGATGCACAATCTCTTGAGTATCAGCCAGCTGTGTGACTTAGGATACATTGTTATCTTCAAACTTTATGACTGCATCATCACGGATAGAAATAATCACATTGTTTTATCTGGTGTTAGAAAGGATAATGTGTACAATCATCAACATGAGTCAAAAATTAGTTGAAGGAAGCATCTGCTTCACTTCAGAAGATTCTGTTAAAAAAACTGGCTCTGGCCAAAATGTCTATCACATCTCAACTTCAAGACTTTGAACACCCTCCCCAACAAAGATATTGTTGTTGGAATGTCAAAGCTATATTTTGTGAAAGAGAAGCTATGTGAATCTTGTGAGAAGAAAAAGCTGACAAAATCCTCCTTCAAAACAAAGCAATGTTTTTCCATCTCCGCTCCTCTTCAAATGCTACACATGGACCTATGTGGACCAATTACTGTTAATGCCAAAAATCGTTTTGAGGATGATTTAAGGTCGGTATGGAGCTTTAACAACTAAAGTAAGCGATCGATCGATAAATCATATACGATGATTAAAAAATAAATGAGAGACAGAGATTTTGGTGACGCGAAAAACCCCGTCGAGGGTAAAAACCGCGGATGATAGTAGAGACCGTCAAGTGCACTATAGACGTCAAACAGGTTCGTTGTCTTTTAGAAGGAGAAATCGAAAGTACAATTGACAATATTACAAAGTAAAAGTAAACGAATCATAAATTTTAAGTTGTTCGTCGTACGATTGAACACTTTGTCGAGAGTTCTTAAACAGAGAGCAAGTAAGTCGAATGTTCTTCAGCGAAGTATGTTTCCAAATGAATTCAGTTTTATCAGATGTATTTTTTCCGAATGGTTTTTCCCGATGGTATATATATAGTTTTGTCCATCATAAATAAGCATTCAATGGGATAACGGTCTGTGCATTGATGCTGTTTGATGTAGATCGTTCGTTATGACTGTTGGTCATAAATGTGCTCCAAACCTGCAATAAAGATTCATAAAAGAAAAACGGTCGTGGGCAATAAAATATATGTTAGTTATGTTACAAAGGTTGTAAGTATAAGATGTCACGAGATTGTCCGGTCGTGGTCGTAAGGAACTTACGGCTGTCGTCATAAGTGGCGACCATGGTTCTCGATGTGTGTGGTCTTTAAAACCTTATCTTAATACAAGAGTGGGCTTAAGATTGGAGATGTTTGATTTTATTGCGTCAATCGTGACTGGAGAAATTTTGCCCAAATAGTTTGCCCCCAAAATTCAAAAATTTAGGCGGAAAACCGACTTCTCGATTGTTTGTAACTGGATCTGACACGTGCCGAAGAGTGTAACCGAATCAGTTCCTCGAAAATCGAAGATTCTGCAAGGGGAAGCGTGTAGCCACAAAGCGACTGTGATGTCACGCCAGACGTGGGGAGTGTTAGAGCATATATTTTGTTGGATACAAGATCATGAAGATTGAAGGTCGAAGTCAAGACATGTCGAAGCTCAAGTCATATCTCAAGCAGAAAGTCAAAGTCTTTTGTAATAAAAAGACAAAGCATGTGTTGTAAAAGTTTAATTGTTTGAGTGTTTCTCTTAGTGTGCGCGTTTTGTATTGAGCATGCATAGTGGTGTGAGTGTATTGTGTCTTCGTATAAATAGGGATATGAGTTGTGTACGTGTTGTAACATCATTCAGAGTTAGTCTAGAGAGAGAAAGTATTGAGAGTGTTTGTAATTTATTTCAGAGATTAATACAAACTGAGTTTATTTGTAAATTGGTTGTCATCATTGTGTTTGCATTGTTATCTGGGATAACAATTGGTATCAGAGCTTTGACTTGCTTGACTTTCTGTCTAAACTTCAAGATCTTCAATCTAAAATGAAAAAGGAAAAAGAGCAGAGTTGCTAAGAAACGTCAAAAGATTTTTGAACTCAACAAGGAATTTGTTGGGGACAAAAGTTTGGTCGACTTTCTGAAAAAATGTGCTTTGGATTTTAAAATGCAAAAATATGGTTTTGAAAATAAGATTTCTGAAATTGTTTCCAAGCTTTCAAAGTCGGATATTGAGAAACAAGAATGCATACTAAAAACTCATAAATTGTAGATTGAAAACAAGAGCTTAGTGAAAAAGGTAAATGGTTTGGAAGAAAAATTATATGCTAGAGCACAAACAGATCAGACCATTTTCTTAAACACACCTAATGAGGAAGCTGATGTGAAAGAGAAGTGGGGACTATGTTGTGATAACCCCCACTACTTAAAGAAAGCAATCAGAAAATAGCCAGCTTTATATAATTTTGATTTTATATTTACTGCTGGTAAATATCCTCATTTGAAACCCAAATTTGTTACCAAGTCACTTGATGAGGTTGAAGCCAAAGAAGATGAAAACAGAAAGAATTTAAAGAAAATGAAACTACCATTCTGCTATCAAAAGCTAAATGATAGTTATCTTTCAGAAAAACGAAAGTTTCTTTCAAATGATTATTTTGCTAGTTATTCTACACAAGAGTTGGAGGCAAAACCAGTTAAAGCTACAATTTACATTCCTCCACTTGTGTTAGAAAGCAAAATAGTGGATCTTGAAAACATTTATCTGATGAAAGAATTTTGGTTAACATTGAACAAAGTGTATTTTCTACTGTAATGAAGAACACCGCTTTTAAAACGGAATCCAATGAGTGTTCAACATCTTCTAAGGCACCTCAAACTTCGGAAGATGATTTTGATGACTTATTTGCGTCTGCAAATGACTTTTTAAATTCTGATGATGGGTGTGTTGAAGAAAATAATGATATGTTTGACTTTAATGCTAAACTTCCAGATCATTCTGCTTTTATTATTAATGGTGAAGCTTTACGTAGTGTGCATGAAGTTGGTGAATCATCGACTAAGGTTGGTGAATCAGTTTCTGTGAGTACTGATTACTATGAGAAAGGTAAGAAACATAAGAAGCGGCGCTCACAAAAACGGACTAACACTGGTAAGCTCAAGAAAAGACAAACCCAGAAATCTGATTTTCCTAACAAATCTAAATTTTTTGTTTCAGAATTGAAAAATAAAAGGTCGGAAGAACGAACTGAATGGCCACCAAAATGGAAGATTGATGAGAACTCAGAATCATGTCCTGATAATGGTTGTAATAGATCGACTGATAGTAGTTTTGATGTAATTGGTAATATTGCTTCTAATAAACAAAAATTTGTAATTCCTTACAAGAGATATACAATAAAGCAATTACTCCAATTATCTCGGTCTGCTACTAAGTCATCTAAATCTGGACGAAATGATTTTGTTTCTCACTAGTATTCTGATGATTGGTTTGGTATTTATCATGTATGTTCTTATAAGGCATATACTTCAAACGTTTTTCAAAAGATCAGAGGGTCCATATACAAATGGATGCCAAATCTTGTGCTAATCCGATAGGACCCACTTTTAATTGGGTACCTAAAGTTATTGTTCCCTGATTTCTCCTGTGCAGACCCATCATATGTGGTACTTGGATTCTGATTGCTCCAAGCATATGACTGGGCAGAAATATATTTTGTCTAATTATACAGAGAAATTTTGCGGGAATGTGCGATTCGGAAATGATCAGTTTTTACCGATTTTGGGCTACGGTGATGTATTCAAGACAACGTGACGATTACAAAGGTGAGCTAAGTGGAAGGATTAGGACATAACCTGTTCAGTATTGGCCAGTTCTGCGAGAAAGACCTAGAGGTAAATTTAAAGGCCAAGAGATGTTCTGTGCGTACTGAAGACGGTAAGGAACTCTTGTTCGGCACGAGAAAGTCTAACCTCTACACGATTAATATGTGAAAAGTCCATACTGACAATGAGGTTTGTGTACTATCAAAAGCCACATTGTAACAAAGCTGCTTATGGATCCGAAAGCTTTCTCACCTAAATTTTCGTTACATAAACAAATTGGTCACGAGGAAACTAGTCAAAGGACTTCTTGAGCTTAAATACGAGAAAGAACATCTATGAGCACCGTGCAAGAAAGGTAAAATGAAGAGAGCCGCACATAAGCCGAAGCCTAAGCCTAGTACAAGTTCTCCACTTGAGTTGCTGCATATGGATCTTTACGGTCCTATGCATACACAAAGCATAAACGGCAAAAAGTATGTTCTAGTTATTGTGGACGATTACTCGCGGTACACTTGGGTGAAATTTCTGAGATCAAAAGATGAGACGCCCGAAGTCATCATCACATTCTTAAAGACTACCCAAGTAAATCTGCAAAAGCCAGTCAAGCTTCTTCATATAGATAACGACACAAAATTCAAGAATAGGACTGTTGAAGATTATCTCGAATCGGTCGGGATAACACATCAATTTTCTGCTGCCAGAATGCTAGAACAGAATGGAGTAGTAGAAAGACGTAATAGAACGCTAGTCGAGGCTGCTCGTACTATGCTGAGTCAATCTGATCTACCTCTGTTTCTATGGGCCGAAGCTATATTGACTGCTTGCTACACGCATAATTGCTCCATAATACACCGCCGGTTTGGTAAAACTCCTTATGCTTTGATAAATAATCGTACACCTAGCATTAAACACTTCCATATTTTTGGATGCAGGTGCTTCGTGCTGAACGATAAAGATAACTTGAACAAGTTCAGTCCTAAGGCTGACAGACATCTTCATTTGGATACTCTCAAACATCTGCTGCATACAGAGTATACTTGAAGAAGTCAAAGACTGTCATAGAGAGCTTAAACGTTACATTCGGCGAGGAAATGGCTTCTGAACAAAGCAGTTCAGAACCCGTACTTACAGGAGTATTAGCTTATGGACAAATTAGTCCAGAACCTGTGGTTAAAGATACTAATTTTGATAAACCATCTACATCTCATTTATCAGAATTAGATTTATTGTTTGAATTCTTTTATGATGAGTTTCTTGGATATAAATTGCCTAAATCTGTTGCGATTGACAGACCTGAAGAGTCAAGTGCTCATCTTCCAGTCACTTCAGATGTGTCTACTGAATTCGTTCCCCCGATTCAGCAAGAAACTCAGATTCAAACATGATGAGAACCCATCCAACGACCCGGATGATGAAGATCCATTGAGATGGAAGATTAGACCAATCACAAGGTCAAAAGCTAAGATGTTCAGTGATGCTCTTAACGGTTTGATAAAATCCTGTCGGAAAGAATCAATCATCAATTCATCAAGTAGCCAAGGAGACCTTCGAATTTTGATCCGAATTGAAGGCCAAGATTAGCCCAAGGCTTGGTAGCCCAAGTTGTGATTATTTCATCTAAATATCACCCAAGTCCAAGAAAATTCGGCCAAGTCTACACATGGCCCATGTTTTGGTCATAAATCATTCATTTCAAGTCCAAATGGACTCAAATCAAAGCCCACTTAAAGAGTACTCCTTTTCCTACATTTTTTTGGATCTTTTTTTTTTTTTTTGGATCTTTTTTTTTTTTTGTTGTTGTTTTTTTCTTTGAGAGAATAGAAGATGAAGGAATAGATTTAGGAAGAAGCCGGTGAAGAAGTAGAAGTAGGAAAACAAGATAAAGATATAAGGAAATATATAAGAAAGATTGATTAGAAGAATCCGAACCTTAGCTCTGATACCAAATGATACGAAACGTCGACCCGCAAGTTAAGAAACTTGGAACCTTCGTATGAGATAGTTTAGGAAGCGAATATCCCAGGTATAGGAATCTTCAACTAACCTAGAGCAAATCCTTGACCCGTTAGTTATAAAACTAAGAACCAAAGGAATCAGAAACGCCACAAGATCGTGCTCACAATCTTGATAAGTTCTTGAACTATGAACGCTCTCGCAAGGAATCACAGCTCACAAAATGAGTTAAACTCAAAAGAAAGTGTTTATATTACTTGGATGATGATCTCAAATGATTACAAATGGCTCCTATTTATAGGGTTCAAAAGACACCCCAAAAGACTCTCCATAAAGTCTAAGACTTCAATTTCAATCAAGAATTAAAGGCATACCTTTAATTCATGAATCTAGACATACTCTAAATAACTATTCAAAGACTTCTAAATACCTAGACTTTAAACATAGGCCTAAAAAACGGATTGGGCCTTATACACTAGTTTATTGGGCTCAAATTCAACATAAACAAAAGAAAATATATCAATTTTGGGCTGCCAAAATAATGCTCACGGGTTAATTCTTTGAAATGGCCCAAAAGCTTGCAATCTTCAAAACAAATGCTTTTTAAGCTCCATCATTGATCCAAAGCTTCTATAAGCATAATATCGTGCGTTACATGCACATCTTCAATGGACTTTACTTGAATCTCCGCAACTAAGCTCATCAAAGCTTCCTTGATCAATTTCGATCTTGATCTTGTAACCGGACCATCTTCAATCGCCAAGGGATCTTTTATGTGGTTGGATGGTCCTCCATCAGAGAGACTGCTTTCGGCCGTATCATGAACAATAATAGGTCCATTTGAGATCATGATTGGTATTGATGAATGATAAACAAGAAATGAAGGGATAGAAATCAGTAGTTTTCTTGAAAGCAAGTAAACTACACTACTAAAGAGCAAAGCAATTCATACGACTACATTGAAAATGAAAGGTTACAAAATGAAAGTTAACCAAAAACCTATTACAAGATTTCTATTTATACCCCCATATCCCTTGTATACAATTAATATCAAACCCAATACAAGGCCTAATATACAATATGTAGATTACTTTACTAAACTTATAAATAGAACATAAAAATATGTTCTAACATGCTCCCCCTAAGTTTTGTAAAGTAATCATTCTCTGATCAGCTCCAGCTTCAGCTCCTCTCCCCCTTGATTTCTTTATAAAACTTAGTGTTCCATAAACTTCAAATCATCCTCAGCTCCTCCTAGAAAGTAGCTCTTATCCTTGAAGTATCAACTGAAATATTAGATCTGATGTAGACCATAACCTCGACTGAGTGCACATAAAGACAACTTTTGACTTTAGTAAATCTAACACATTCCTTAACGCCCACAAGAAAGATATGTGTGGAATTTGGAGTGACACCCAAGTGCATCTTCAGTATATAACATCTGTGTCTTTGAACCATGAGTTGAAATATGAATTCAGCTTAAGAACTTCATCTGATTAGCTTACGGGCGGTAGCTTCCGGTAGCAACACTATAAGGCAAGGGTAGAAGGAAAGCAATGTTCAACAACTGATAGAAGATACTCATACTGACTTCTCTCCAGAATACTAAATAATCAAACCCAGAACTCCTTTCTTCATGAATCAGCTGGATGATTATAAGCGCTCAGGATTTTGAATTACAACTCAAATAGCAGAACAATGATTGCAGTCACTCACAGTACTGAGTGATCAAGTCAGAAGAATGATAAAGTGCTCTCAACGGTCTAACAACTCAAGAAGCTCTCCAGATTGATGATTGCAGATGCTCAGGCAGCTAACTTAATCCAAGCAGAGACCAAATCATCAAATCCAGAATCTGAAAATCTTGAAAGGCATGAGCACTCGTGAAATGTAGATCAGTTGCTAAAGATATGTGACCAACATATGATAAGATTGATGTCACATATGCATTCCGCGTATAAAGCTCAGGAACAGGGCAAACTTGTATCAAACAGGGTTCAGAACAGTCAGAATTCTCAAAAATATCAAAATTCGCAAATCACTATTCACCATGAAGCACAATTCGCAAGATGGCATAAGCCTGAACAACAATTCGCAGAGGCTTGCATTGCGAATTCCCAACTTTCGTATGCGATATATAAGCGAATTCTCGCATTTCGCAAGACATATGTCTGCGAATCCTTTACTTCTCGCAGCTCCTCACCTACGAATCTATACTTAGAACATTTTTCAAATATGGAAACCACTTTTCGCAAAGACTACGTCTGCGAAATCTTTGACATTTTGAACCAAGTGGCCTGCGAATCCTTAAAATTCACACACAACATATAACACAGTAGTCTGCGAATCCTTCAACTTTCACGTGTAACTACTTGCGAAATCCTCCGTTGTAATTTTGTTGTGTCCAATGTTCATTCTGCGAATTCTTCACACAAAATCTTCTTTTTGCGAATTCTTTCAAAATTTGCGAGTTCTTCACAAAATCCTGTGAATTCTTGTAGATCTGAACCGATTTTTAACAATTTTCCAACAAAACTTTCAATACTTCGAATCTTGAGTTGTACTTTTGACAGCAGGTTCGAAAACTACTCTTGAGAACATTCGTAGTTGATCACATTGTCTAATTTCAACTCTAAACACCAAAGTCAATCCAACCACAGTGAATGAAAGTTTTTGAACATAAAAACTCAAAATCGACCGATTCGACTAGAATTGATGAAATTAAACATTATAATCGATTCCATTTAGTTCGACTATGAGCACATAATTGATTTAGCATCAAAGAACATCAAAACAACATCAATTCACAGAAATCAAAAACTTTATTGACTGTTCTATCAAAAACCAATCAGATCTCGATTGTGTAGAAAATTATATCTCTGTTAGGCTCTGATACCACTTGATAGGTCCATTTGAGATCATGATTGGTATTGATGAATGATAAACAAGAAATGAAGGGTTAGAAATCAGTAGTTTTATTAAAAGCAAGTAAACTACACTACTAAAGAGCAAAGCAATTCATACGGCTACATTGAAAATGAAAGGTTACAAAATGAAAGTTAACCAAAAACCTATCACAAGATTTCTATTTATACCCACATATCCCTTGTATACAATTAAGCCCAAACCCAATACAAGGCCCAATATACAATATGTAGATTACTTTACTAAACTTCTAAATAGAACATAAAATATGTTCTAACAAACAGTGTAGTTGGCAGAGTGTTTGTACGAATTATAGCAGAGGTATATCCGTTCTGACATATCATACTGGGTGTGCATGGGAAAGACAAAAGAGACTTGAGGCATAAGCCAAGTGATCATGGATCGCTAAATATCTCTTCCTTCAGAGATACAAAGAAGTTCAGCTATCGCTGAAGTTTTTTCTCATGTTTCTTTGCATGTGTAGATTTATCTTTGCTTCACTGATATCCGCATCAGGTCACTAGTACACTTGTCCTTGTTCAGTAGCTTCGTCTTCGATTCAGCTATGAACATCTTTTGACGTGAAACTTGTCTTCAGGGATTACGTTTAACTGTTTACATCAGAAACTATCAGAGATACTGAATATACTCAGTATTTAACCGCTGATAGTGAAACATTAATACATATTAATTTTTACAAGAAAGATCATCACTGATAACTGAACAGACTCAGTCTGATCACTGATGATGAAACACTAATACATATTTATTAAACGTAATTTTCACTAAATATAGAAAAGGGTCTTTATCAAATCACTGAGAGAGCATGGATCAATAATCTCCCCCTATTTGATAATGACAAAGTAGCTGAACTAAATTACTTTTAATTCGAAATGAGGAATAATCAGGACTCATAACATACATGTTCCAATTACTATTTTGAGGGATCTTTTACAGTACTGAAAGGGTTAAGTACTTCACTGAATTTTCATTAATTCAAAGAAAGAATTACAAGAGATGAAAATATAAAGTACAAGTGAAGAACTAACTATTGCAAGTCTTAACTAATAGATTACAAGAAGTAAGAGACTAATCTATCAGCTATCTAGATAAGACTTTGGAATATTGATCATATAGTCAGGTATTTCTTCTCCTCTTTACCTTCGATCTGATGATTCTTGACAAATGCTTGAGTTGATCGAATCAACTGATGGAGAGAAGTCGCACCATAGACACAAAAGATCTTTGAGATGATTTAGAGGACATATGGGTATCTCAGAGACTCTTTGAAATCTGAGTACCCCTTCATCATCTCTGAAGAAGATTCCATGACGATTATTAAGTACTTGCCCGGGAATATATGGATCCACCAGGAGGCAGGGATAGGTCTAGAACTTAGAGATCAGGAAGAGGTCCGAACAATGCTTCCTTTGAAAATTTGATGGAGGTGTCATTTCTAATTGCAGCGACATTTTCAAAAGAGGAAGAAACAGACTTTCTGTTGATGAGGGCGTCAACGATGCCTTCGACATAGCCTCTGTATGTTGACTTTGATTTCTTTAGCGCATCTTTGAACTCTAGCCATTCCATGTAGCCAAAACTCTCGAGCTTTGAAACGAACATTGACTGTGAGCTTGCATCCTCTCTTGTGACCTGATGAGAACCCATCCAACGACCCGGATGCTGAAGATCCATTGAGATGGAAGATTGGACCAATCACAAGGTCAAAAGCTAAGATGTTCAGTGATGCTCTTAACGGTTTGATAAAATCCTGTCGGAAAGAATCAATCATCAATTCATCAAGTAGCCAAGGAGACCTTCGAATTTTGATCCGAATTGAAGGCCAAGATTAGCCCAAGGCTTGGTAGCCCAAGTTGTGATTATTTCATCTAAATATCACCCAAGTCCAAGAAAATTCGGCCAAGTCTACACATGGCCCATGTTTTGGTCATAAATCATTCATTTCAAGTCCAAATGGACTCAAATCAAAGCCCACTTAAAGAGTACTCCTTTTCCTACATTTTAATAAGGATCCAAGCCCAAAATAAAGGTGGAATTTCGTCCATGAATCTGCCCAACAATAGATCCAAGTTCAAGTAACTCATAACATTGAATTAGAAGGCATTTTGAAGGGTCCTATCATTATGAAGTTATTTACTTAGAAGATATTAGAAGGTTGCCTCAATTATTGTCTAGAATTTATTTGAGTCCTTTGATTTGTCTTGTGTATCCTATAAATAGGTTGTCTTTGTAATCTTTTGAAATCACCTTTGTTTTGAATGATAATTGTGAGTTTAAACTCTTTTTGTTCTTTGTGAACTTTAGAACTTATCAAGTCTTCTTGCTTGTGGCGTTCAATACTTATCAATCAACTTGGTGGGTTGATTGTGGCGTATCTTATACCAAGGTTCTTGTCTCTTTATAGACAACGGGTCGCGGTTTCACCAATACTATCTCGGGCAACCAATAGACGGTCGGGAAAAACACATCATTTGGTATCAGAGCTAGCACTATTGGTTTGCATATCATTTCTTTTCTATCTTTCCTTCTTGTTAATTTCCTTTACTTGAGATCCAATAATCACGTATTGCTAGCGGGTCTTGTCACAAGTTGACACGGTTCCTACTAGTGACTATTGAATTCTCCACTTCAATCTTTCGTTTCTTCAATTTCGTTGGTATATAGCTTCTAGCAAAAAGAAAAAGAAAAAAAAGAGGCCGAACAAAAAAAAAAGGAAAAAAAAAAACTATTTGGGCAAAAAAAAACAGGCATAAAAAAAGAAACAATAGAAATAAAAAGAGCACGAAAAAAAAGTCGAGTTTCATATCTTCTTCTTACATTGTGATTATTTGACAATATTATAGTCAAGTTGTTTGGTAAGTTTGAATCCCTCAAGGCCACAAGCCAAACTTGATAATTGCTTCTTTTGTTCTTTTAGAACTTAAAGAGATTTAAAAGAGTGGTAAAAGGCTGTGTGGTGAGATTAATCGAGGGTAAAAGCCATTTGTGAGATACACGAGGGTTGAGTGAATCATTTCTTGAGATAAACACGTGAGGGAGTGTTGAGAGGAACTAACCTTTATTTTTGCAGAATTTTAAGATGGGGGATGATCAACCCCTTCCGAATCTTCAAATTCAAGCCATAATGGATGAGATGCGGCGGATGATGACCAATGAATTCAACCAAGTTCATGAAAGAATGGATCGAATAGAGGCAAACGCATGAAGACCACCATCTCGTGAAGGTTCCGTTGTGAATGAGGAAGAAAGAAGCGACGAATGGGATAGGGAATCTGAAAGGAGATCGGCTAGGAGAAGGCGGCGTATAGACAATAATTTGAGTTCCATAAAGATGAAAGTCCCTTCATTTCAAGGAAAGTCAGATCCGGAAGCATACCTCGATTGGGAGAAGAAAATGGAGTTCATCTTTGATTGTCATGAATACTCCAACCGAAAGAAGGTAAAACTTGTTGTCATTGAGTTTTCTGATTATGCACTAACATGGTGGGATCAACTTTTGATTAGCAAGCGAAGAAATGGAGAAAGGCCTATCGAGAGTTGGGAGGAAATGAAGTTGGTCATGAGGAGATGTTTTGTGCCTAGTCACTACTTTCGTGACCTTCACAACAAGCTCCAAAATCTCAAGCAAGGGAACAAGTGTGTGGAAGATTATTTTAAAGAGATGGAGGTTATCTTGATTAGGGCCAACATTGAGGAGGATCGAGAAGCTACAATGGCCAGGTTCTTACATGGTTTAAATTTTGAAATACGTGATTGTGTTGAAATGTATCATTATGTTGAAATTGAGGATATGGTTCATATGGCTGTTAAAATTGAGAAACAACTTAAGAGAGGGGGAGGATCACGAAATAGTACTTGGAAGACGAGTTCTTCAAAGAAAATTGAAAGCACATCTTCTTCTTCTAATCCCAAATCTGGTTCTAAAGATATAAACTCTTCGAAAGGAAAAATTGATTCTTTTACTCCTAAGAATCGTGACATAAAGTGTTTTAAGTGTCAAGGCAGGGGTCATATTGCAAGTCAATGTCCAAACAAGCTTGCAATGGTGATTCGAGAAGATGGGGAAATTGAGACAGATAAATCAGATTCCGAAGACTCACCGGATGGTTTGGATGATGATGAAGAGGTGGCTGTCCAAGGAGACTTGTTGGTGGCTAGAAGAGCCCTAAGTGCCCATTCCAAGGAAGATGATGATGCACAAAGGGAGAACATCTTTCACACTCGATGCTACGTTCAAGGCAAGGTATGTAGTGTTATCATTGACGGGGGGAGTTGTACAAATGTAGCAAGTTCAACTATGGTTGAAAAGCTTCGTCTACTTACTACGAAGAATCAAAAGCCACACAAACTCCAATGGCTTAATGATAGTGGTGAGGTACGAGTTTCAAAACAAGTGTTGGTTTCTTTTCGCATAGGTAAATATGAAGATTAAGTATTGTGTGATGTTGTACCTATGCAAGCAAGTCATATGTTGCTTGGGAGGCCATGGCAGTATGATCGACATGTAAAGCATGACGGTTTTACCAACAAATACACTTTTGTACACAAAGCCAAACCCGTAACTCTTGTACCCATGTCACCTAGTCAAGTTTTTGAAGATCAAGTTAAACTTCAAAAGGATGCAAAAAAAATAAATGAGCCAAAAGAAAATAATGAACAAGGCTCAAAAGAAAAAGGAAAGGATAAAAAAACACCCGTGGAAAAAAAAGAGGGTCAATATTGTGCTTTGGCAAAAAAGAGTGAGATAAAAGAAGCTTTAAATTCTGAAATGCTTTTTGTGCTTCTTTTGTTCAAAGAAGCTCAATTAGCCACTAACAACTTGACCGGTACCATTCCGAGCAACGTTATGTCTATCTTGCAGGAATTTGAAGACTTGTTTCCGGAAGAAGTTCCCGATGGATTGCTACCAATCCGTGGAATTGAACACCAAATTGACTTTGTACCCGGAGCTTCCATCCCAAACAAACCAGCCTATAGAACAAGTCCGGAAGAAACCAAGGAGTTGGAAAGACAAGTTAAAGAGTTACTTGCAAAAGGATTGGTTCGAGAAAGCATGAGTCCTTGTGCTGTTCCAGTCTTGTTAGTACCAAAGAAGGACGGCTCATGGAGGATGTGTGTGGATTGTCGCGTCATCAACAATATCACGGTAAAGTATCGTCATCCAATTCCTCGATTAGATGATATGCTTGATGAACTGTATGGTGCAAAATTATTTTCGAAAATTGATTTGAAAAGTGGTTATCACCAAATCCGTATGAGAGAGGGTGATGAGTGGAAAACCGCTTTCAAAACAAAACATGGTTTATATGAATGGTTAGTGATGCCCTTTGGTTTAACTAACGCTCCTAGTACATTCATGAGACTAATGAACCATGTTTTGAGAGATTTCATTGGAAAGTTTGTGGTTGTTTACTTTGATGATATTTTGATTTACTCCAAAAGTTTGGACGATCATCTTGAACATCTAACTTCTGTTTTGAGTGTGCTTAGGATGGAAAAGCTTTTTGCAAACTTGAAGAAGTGCACCTTTTGTACCAATCATGTTGTTTTCCTTGGATACATGGTAAGTTCACAAGGAATTTCTGTTGATGAAGAAAAGGTAAAGGCCATCCAAGATTGGCCAACTCCAAAGAGTGTAAGTGAAGTGCGAAGTTTTCATGGTCTTGCAAGTTTTTATCGTAGATTTGTTAAAAACTTTAGCACTTTGGCATCACCACTCACAGAAGTCATTAAAAAGAACGTCGGTTTTAAATGGGGCAAAGAACAAGAGCAAGCTTTTGAACAACTTAAATTTCATTTAACCCATGCTCCTTTGTTATCTTTGCCCAACTTTGATAAAACCTTTGAAATTGAGTGTGATGCATCAGGTGTTGGAATAGGTGCAGTTTTGATGCAAGAAGGTAAACCATTGGCCTATTTTAGTGAGAAGTTGAATGGGGCGACCTTGAACTACCCCACTTATGACAAAGAACTGTAATCATTGGTCCGTGCATTAAAGACATGGCAACACTATTTGTGGGCCAAAGAGTTTGTGATACATTCTGACCATGAGTCCTTGAAGTTCTTAAAGGGACAACATAAGTTAAACAAAAGACATGCTCGATGGATTGAGTTTCTTGAGACATTTCCTTATGTCATCCGATACAAGAAAGGTAAGGAAAATGTTGTGGCTGATGCACTTTCAAGAAGATACTCTTTACTCTCTTCTCTTGACTGTAAAATTCTTGGTTTTGAGCAAATCAAAGAATTGTACCACAATGATGCCGATTTTGGACAAATTTTTCAAGCATGTGAAAAATGTTTTTTTGAAAAGTTTTTCAAACATGACGGGTTTTTGTTTAAGGAATCAAAGCTTTGCATGGAACTCTTCCTTGCGAGAGCTGTTGGTTAGGGAAGCGCATGGTGGAGGCCTTATGGGTCATTTTGGCATGGCAAAAACTTTGACAATTTTACAAGAACATTTTTATTGGCCAGAAATGAAAGTCGATGTAGGACGAGTATGTGAAAACTGTATTGTATGCAAACAGGCAAAATCAAAAGTTCAACCTCATGGTTTATATACTCCTTTGCCTATACCAAGTGAACCGTGGGTTGATCTTTCAATGGATTTTGTGCTGGGTTTGCCAAAAACCAAAGGCGGCAAAGACTCAATCTTTGTGGTTGTTGACAGGTTCTCCAAAATGGCTCATTTCATTGCATGCAACCGAACTAATGATGCATCACATATTTCTGATTTGTTTTTCAAAGAAGTAGTGAGGTTGCATGGAATGCCAAGAACCATTGTCTCAGATCGAGACACAAAATTTTTGAGTTACTTTTGGAAAACCTTGTGGGGGAAATTGGGAAAAAACTCTTGTTTTCCACAACGTGCCATCCCCAAACTGATGGGCAAACAGAAGCTGTGAATCGCACTCTTGGTACTTTGTTGCGTTCCATTATTGGAAGAAATGTCAAAACTTGGGAGCAATGCTTACCTCATGTTGAGTTTGCATATAATCGTCATGTTCATTCAGCTACAAAGTTTTCACCTTTTGAAATTGTGTATGGTTTTAAGCCATTAACTCCAATGGATTTAACTCCTTTACCTGTGGGTGAACAAGTGTATTTTAGATGGCAAGAAGAAAGTTGAATTTGTTAAACAGATCCATGAGAAGGTGAAAAGCAACATCGAAGAGCGCACCAAGAAGTATGAACAACAAGCAAATAAGGGCAAAAGAAAGATCACATTTGAACCAGGAGATTGGGTGTGGCTTCATTTGAGAAAAGAACGATTCCCAAGTAAACGAAAGTCAAAGCTGATGCCAAGGGGAGATGGACCATTCCAAATCATGCAGAAAATTAATGACAATGCTTACAAACTTGACTTGCCTGTTGAGTATAATGTGCATGATGTCTTCAACGTTTCTGATTTGAGCCCCTTTAATGCAGGTGAAGATTTGAGGACAAATCGCATTCAAGAGAGGGGGAATGATGAGAACCCATCCAACGACCCGGATGCTGAAGATCCATTGAGATGGAAGATTGGACCAATCACAAGGTCAAAAGCTAAGATGTTCAGTGATGCTCTTAACGGTTTGATAAAATCCTGTCGGAAAGAATCAATCATCAATTCATCAAGTAGCCAAGGAGACCTTCGAATTTTGATCCGAATTGAAGGCCAAGATTAGCCCAAGGCTTGGTAGCCCAAGTTGTGATTATTTCATCTAAATATCACCCAAGTCCAAGAAAATTCGGCCAAGTCTACACATGGCCCATGTTTTGGTCATAAATCATTCATTTCAAGTCCAAATGGACTCAAATCAAAGCCCACTTAAAGAGTACTCCTTTTCCTACATTTTAATAAGGATCCAAGCCCAAAATAAAGTTGGAATTTCGTCCATGAATCTGCCCAACAATAGATCCAAGTTCAAGTAACTCATAACATTGAATTAGAAGGCATTTTGAAGGGTCCTATCATTATGAAGTCATTTACTTAGAAGATACTAGAAGGTTGCCTCAATTATTGTCTAGAATTTATTTGAGTCCTTTGATTTGTCTTGTGTATCCTATAAATAGGTTGTCTTTGTAATCTTTTGAAATCACCTTTGTTTTGAATGATAATTGTGAGTTTAAACTCTTTTTGTTCTTTGTGAACTTTAGAACTTATCAAGTCTTCTTGCTTGTGGCGTTCAATACTTATCAATCAACTTGGTGGGTTGATTGTGGCATATCTTATACCAAGGTTCTTGTCTCTTTATAGACAACGGGTCGCGGTTTCACCAATACTATCTCGGGCAACCAATAGACGGTCGGGAAAAACACATCATTACCTCCATGGTTACAGAAGTTCGGTCCTTATTCTTTCTTCCAGAGATGACAACGGCAGTTATTTTAGTGGGTCGGAGCGATAGTCGACTTTTGCTTACACCATTTGACTGAGTTATCTGACCTCTTGTTCTCTTGAGCACCCCTCTTCAATTTCCTTTAGAAGTGCAACTTGAACTTCCACTGGATTTTTCTTTAATCTTTTATCTTTGACTTGAGAAGATTTAACCTTAAGAGCAAGAGTTGCGTCTTGTTGGCATTCAGCAATAAGCTTCTCAGCTCTGATGGATTCTTCTATCTCAGCTTCAGTTAGAAAGTCAATTTCCTTGGATGAATATTGAAGAGGAATTTTCAGCCGTTGACTCTCCAGATGAGAGATCATCTCTGTTCTTTTGTTCAGTTCTTCCTTTGACTAATGAGCTGGTGTAGAGGGCCTTTCTGGGTGGAGCAGGGCTTCTTCTTCTTCTTCTTCTTGTTCATCAATCTCACTAAATGATATTGGGATTATTTGTTCTTCAACTATAGAAGCTGGGATTATTTGTAGTTCAGTTCCCTTAAGGAGGGGAGAGAATTGTCTAGACAAGAATGAAAAGGAGTTAGTGTATATTTTTAGGAAAAGAAAGATTAAGGCTTAGAAAGAGACAGGGGTGTGGTAGGTATAGAAAGAGATGGGTAATATGGAAAGCCATACCTGAGAAGGATTCTTCCCCTCATGGTTTATATACTCCTTTGCCTATACCAAGTGAACCGTGGGTTGATCTTTCAATGGATTTTGTGCTGGGTTTGCCAAAAACCAAAGGCGGCAAAGACTCAATCTTTGTGGTTGTTGACAGGTTCTCCAAAATGGCTCATTTCATTGCATGCAACCGAACTAATGATGCATCACATATTTCTGATTTGTTTTTCAAGAAATAGTGAGGTTGCATGGAATGCCAAGAACCATTGTCTCAGATCGAGACACAAAATTTTTGAGTTACTTTTGGAAAACCTTGTGGGGGATATTGGGAACAAAACTCTTGTTTTCCACAACTTGCCATCCCCAAACTGATGGGCAAACAGAAGTTGTTAATCGCACTCTTGGTACTTTGTTGCGTTCCATTATTGGAAGAAATGTCAAAACTTGGGAACAATGCTTACCACATGTTGAGTTTGCTTATAATTGTCATGTTCATTCTGCTACAAAGTTTTCCCCATTTGAAATTGTGTATGGTTTTAAGCCATTAACTGTGATAGTGGCCCTCCTCGTTGCGCTTTTAAAATTGACATCCAAAAAGCTTATGACATGGTGGATTGGAAATTTTTTGCTGGCAATGTTGGAGGGGCTCGGATTCCATATGGCTCTTATTAGATGGATTAAGGAGATGGTCACTTCTACATCCTTCTCGGTTTCTGTTAATGGGGAGTCATGGGGCTTTTTTAAAGGCGGTCGTGGTCTAAGACAAGGGGACCCCTTGTCGCCATACTTATTCACGATAATAATGGAAGGCTTCTCTATGATCTTTAAGAAGTGTATCCAAGAGGCGGCCGAATTTGGGTACCATAAGGATTGTGATGTTCTAAAAATTACCCACTTGTGTTTCGCGGATGATTTGTTTGTTTTCACAAGAGGTGATGTGAATTCGGTTCTTGTTCTCAAAAAAGCCTTAGATATTTTTAAGACCAAATCAGGCCTCTCGCCTAGTCTTGAAAAAAGTGAGGTTTTTTTTGGGAATGTCTCTGAGCAATCGCGTTTGGCTATTATTGATTGTCTTCCTTTTCGCCATGGAATTTTTCCTATCAGATATCTGGGGGTCCCTCTCTCCCCTGTTCGGCTTAAAGTGGCAGATTTTGATGTTCTTATTTCTAAAGTGCATGCTCGCATTCATAATTGGAAGAATAAATTTCTGTCCTTTGCTGGGAGAAGACAGTTGATTCTTTCGGTTCTTGCTTCATGACAATTATATTGGATGTCTACATTCTTGATTCCGTCGGGGGTTATTGATAAATTGGAGGCGTTATTCAGAAAGTTTCTATGGGCTCAAGGTGAGTCTGCTAGAGGTAAATGCAAGGTTGCTTGGGATTTGATTTGTAGGTCGATTGCTAATGGTGGTTTGGGTATTCGGCGGCTAACGGTTTGGAATCGGGCAATGCTTGCTAAGCACTCGTGGGACATTCTCACACGACGTTCCTCGTTATGGGTTAGGTGGGTTTACTTGTATTGTCTGCGTGATGATCACTTTTGGTTGGTCCGAAAGAGTTCCAGGTGGTCTTGGATGATTCGTAAGATTCTGGATATGCGTCCTTTTGTTAGAGCTCATATGAAGATAATAGTCGGTAACGGTGCCCGTACGAGAGCTTGGGAGGATTGGTGGGGGCCGATTGGTACGCTTTCTTCGATTATCTCCAACCGGTTTCTAAGTGATAATGGGTTCTCGCAGCTTGACACTCTTGTTGATGTGGTTGATCGCTTCCCCAATGGTTGGCCGAATGAGTGGATAAATCGGTATAATCCTCTTCAAAATTCTCCTTTGCCTGTTCTTGACCAATCTCATGAGGATAATTGGAGGTGGTTAGATGTGCATGGGAATATGGTGGATTTTTCTGTTAAGGTGGCGTATGAAGTGTTCCTGGGCATTCTTCAAACTACTCCTTGGGCCAAATCGGTGTGGTTCAAGGGGTTTATTCCCAAGCATGCCTTTTGCTTATGGATGGCATGTCATGGCCGGCTCACTACACAAGACCGCATGGTGTCGTGGGATAGCGCCAATGCGGAACTTCGGTGCTCGTTGTGTGAATCTTGCATGGATTCTCATAACCACTTATTTTTTGAATGCTCTTACTCTTCGCAGGTTTGGAGTGCGATCAAAAATTTGGGACACATAGAGACTTGGCCGAACTCTTGGGACCAAATTGTCGGAAGACTTTCTGATTTATCGACTACGCCTAAGTTTCTTAAACGTAATTTATTCATTGCGGCTGCCGTGTTTTTTATTTGGCGTGAGAGAAATGATCGCCTTTTCCGGTCTACTAGATGTACGAATGATCAGCTTGTGGAGCAGATTCGTGACGTGGTTCGCATGAGGATCATTTGGAAGTTGAAGTCCAGGCATCTTATTGGTGATGACTAGCACTATGTTTTTTCTGAAGATCTTCGGGGATTTGGCTGATTGTGTTGTGGTGTTCTGTTTTTGTATCTTCTTTTGCTCGCTTTTTGTGTCGGTTAGCTTGTGTCTGTTCTGGTTGATTGTTGCGTGGTATGGGGTGACGTGTGAGTTTTTAGCCTTCTGGGCTTGGTTATAGCGCTACTCTTGTTTTGTTTTGTTTTGTTTTGTCTTATAAAATTGCCTGGAGTTTCTCCTTTCAAAAAAAAAAAAAAAAAAAACTCCATTGGATTTAACTCCTTTACCTGTGGGTGAACAAGTGAATTTAGATGGCAAGAAGAAAGCTGAATTTGTTAAACAGATCCATGAGAAGGCGAAAAGCAACATCGAAGAGCGCACCAAGAAGTATGAACAACAAGCAAATAAGGGCAAAAGAAAGATCACATTTGAACCAGGAGATTGGGTATGGCTTCATTTGAGAAAAGAACGATTCCCAAGTAAACGAAAGTCAAAGCTGATGCCAAGGGGAGATGGACCATTCCAAAATCATGCAGAAAATTAATGACAATGCTTACAAACTTGACTTGCCTGTTGAGTATAATGTGCATGATGTCTTCAACGTTTCTGATTTGAGCCCCTTTAATGCAGGTGAAGATTTGAGGACAAATCGCATTCAAGAGAGGGGGAATGATGAGAACCCATCCAACGACCCGGATGATGAAGATCCATTGAGATGGAAGATTGGACCAATCACAAGGTCAAAATCTAAGATGTTCAGTGATGCTCTTAACGGTTTGATAAAATCCTGTCGGAAAGAATCAGTCATCAATTCATCAAGTAGCCAAGGAAACCTTCGAATTTTGATCCGAATTGAAGGCCAAGATTAGCCCAAGGCTTGGTAGCCCAAGTTGTGATTATTTCATCTAAATATCACCCAAGTCCAAGAAAATACGGCCAAGTCTACACATGGCCCATGTTTTGGTCATAAATCATTCATTTCAAGTCCAAATGGACTCAAATCAAAGCCCACTTAAAGAGTACTCATTTTCCTACATTTTAATAAGGATCCAAGCCCAAAATAAAGGTGGAATTTCGTCCATGAATCTTCCCAACAATAGATCCAAGTTCAAGTAACTCATAACATTGAATTAGAAGGCATTTGGAAGGGTCCTATCATTATGAAGTCATTTACTTAGAGATATTAGAAGGTTGCCTCAATTATTGTCTAGAAATTATTTGAGTCCTTTGATTTGTCTTGTGTATCCTATAAATAGGTTGTCTTTGTAATCTTTTGAAAACACCTTTGATTTGAATGATAATTGTGAGTTTAAACTCTTTTTGTTCTTTGTTAACTTTAGAACTTATCAAGTCTTCTTGCTTGTTGCGTTCAATACTTATCAATCAACTTGGTGGGTTGATTGTGGCGTATCTTATACCAAGGTTCTTGTCTCTTTATAGACAACGGGTCGCGGTTTCACCAATACTATCTCGGGCAACCAATAGACGGTCGGGAAAAACACATCAATAGTCGAAGAGTACATGATGTCCGATCGACTCGCTATTAGATACAGCAGGGAGCCTATCATTCCTCTATAGGCAGTGACATTAACAGGTTTTCCATAATGTCAGAGGAGGTGCCATAGGAGTTTTCATTGCTGAAGTTTGAGTTAGATCAAACTTCTTCAACATATCTTTAACATACTTACCTTGATTGATAAAAGTACCTTTTTCAGTTTGTTTAATCTGAAGACCTAGAAAGTACGTTAGTTCTCCCATCATACTCATCTTGTATTCTTTCTTCATTCTTTCAGCGAAATGAGAACATAGAGATGGGTTAGTAGAACCAAATATTATGTCATCGACATATATTTGCAAAAGGATAATATGACCTTTTATCTTTCTGAAAAACAAGGTATTATCAATTTTACCACGTTCAAAATTTTCAGAGATAAGAAAAAATGAGAGAGTGTCATACCAAGCACGAGGGGCTTGTTTTAGACCATAGAGAGCCTTACCCAATTTATAAACATAATTTGGATACTTAGGGTCAGAGAACCCCGGGGGTTGTTCTACATAGACTTCTTGATTCAGCTTTCCATTTAGGAATGCTGATTTTACATCCATTTGATATACAATGAAGTCTTTGTAAACTGCATAAGCTAACAAGAGTCGAATTGCTTCGAGCCTAGCCACAGGGGCAAAGGTTTCATCATAGTATATGCCTTCCTCTTGTCTGTATCCCTGAGCAACAAGTCTAGCCTTGTTGCGGGTTAAAGATCCATGTTCATCTAACTTGTTTTTAAACACGTATTTGATGCCTATAACAGTTTTATCAGATGGTCTAGGAACGAGATTCCAAACTTTGTAACAAGTAAACTCAGTCAGCTCTTCTTCCACAATGCTGAACCAGTTTGGATCTCTGAGGGTATCATCATTCTTCTTTGGCTCTATTAAAGAAATAAAGTTGACAAAGAGACAGAGATTACCTGAATTTCGTCGAGTCTGAATACCTACGTTGGGATCACCAATAATTTGATATATGGGGTGATCTTTTGTCCATCACTGAGCAGTGGCATGATCGCTCACTTCAGGAGTTGGATCAACAATAGGAATGTTCACTGATGAAGAAGCTTGAGGTTCATCAGCAATTAACTGTTGAGAGTCAAACAATCCATTGTTTTCTGAGAGGTTTTCAGACGAAGGAATATCTGATGGAGGGAGTGTGTTTAGAAGCTCAGCTGAAATCTATGAGGTGGTATCAGCATTAGAAGGTATGATGTTTGGATCATTATCAGCAGCTGGAGGATCTGTGTGCTGATGGTTTGAGAAGAAGGGTTCTGTTTCTCTGTAATGAGAAAACATCCAAGCATTTAGCTCTTCATTGTCAGCGATTGGTTTAGAGTTCGCTGAGCGAGTTTCATCAAAGGTGACATGAATTGTTTCTTCCACAATTTGTCTTCTCATGTTGAAAACTCTGTAGGCTTTGGAGATAGAGGAATATCTAAGAAATATTCCATCATCAGCTTTTGGATCGAACTTTCCAAGTAGATCTTTGTTGTTTAGAATGAAGCACTGACAACCAAAGATATGAAGAAAACTTATAGAGGGTTTTCTTCTGATGAGAACCCATCCAACGACCCGGATGATGAAGATCCATTGAGATGGAAGATTGGACCAATCACAAGGTCAAAAGCTAAGATGTTCAATGATGCTCTTAACGGTTTGATAAAATCCTGTCGGAAAGAATCAATCATCAATTCATCAAGTAGCCAAGGAAACCTTCGAATTTTGATCCGAATTGAAGGCCAAGATTAGCCCAAGGCTTGGTAGCCCAAGTTGTGATTATTTCATCTAAATATCACCCAAGTCCAAGAAAATTCGGCCAAGTCTACACATGGGCCATGTTTTAGTCATAAATCATTCATTTCAAGTCCAAATGGACTCAAATCAAAGCCCACTTAAAGAGTACTCCTTTTCCTACATTTTAATAAGGATCCAAGCCCAAAATAAAGGTGGAATTTCGTCCATGAATCTGCCCAACAATAGATCCAAGTTCAAGTAACTCATAGCATTGAATTAGAAGGCATTTTGAAGGGTCCTATCATTATGAAGTCATTTACTTAGAAGATATTAGAAGGTTGCCTCAATTATTGTCTAGAATTTATTTGAGTCCTTTGATTTGTCCTTGTGTATCCTATAAATAGGTTGTCTTTGTAATCTTTTGAGAACACTTTTGATTTGAATGAAATTGTGAGTTTTAAACTCTTTTTGTTCTTTGTGAACTATAGAACTTATCAAGTCTTCTTGCTTGTGGCGTTCAATACTTATCAATCAACTTGGTGGGTTGATTGTGGCGTATCTTATACCAAGGTTCTTGTCTCACTATAGACAACGGGTCGCGGTTTCACCATTAGTATCTCGGGCAACTAATAGACGATCGGAAAAATCACATCATCTTCCATGAAATAGCTCGTAAGTTGTCTTTCCAAACCTTTACTATCAGCGATCTGTTTTGAGTAACGCATGCAGTGTTCACAACTTCAGCCCAAAATTGAGTAGGGAGATAAGAATCGCTGAGCATTGATCTAGCATCTTCATTGATTGTTCTGTTTCTTCTTTTAGAGACTCCGTTTTACTGAGGCGTTCTTACTGAGGAAAAGTTGTGAGAAATTCCCTTGTTCTCAATGAAATTGTTCAGAGAACTATTTTTGAATTCAGTTCCATGATTACTTCTTATTGAACGAACAGTAAGATTATTCAGCACTTCCATCTTTTTAACAAAAGAGATTAGTTCTTCTGGGAGTATCACTCTTGAAGCGAAGAAAGATAACCTAGGTGTAGTGAGAGTATTCATCTATAATGACAAGTGTATATTGCTTTCCAGCTATGGATTGGATATTGACAGAGCCAAACAAATACATATGTGAGAGTTGAAGAGGACTTGTCACTGAGGAAACTTGTTTAGATTTGAAACTAACTTTTGTCTGTTTTCCTTTTTCACATGCTGAGCATAGAGATTCCTTAGCATATGAGTGCTGAGGAAGACCAGAAACTAGTTCCTTAGATGAGAGAAAATTCAGGGTTTTGAAGTTTAGATGAGAGAGCCTTTTGTGCCATAGCAAGTTGACATCAGAGGAGGCTTTAGAAAGAAAACACGCGTTTTCAATGGTAGTAGAGTCCATATCTATTACATAGATATTTTCCTTACGATAACCACTGAGAGCAAGTTTTTCATTCTCATTTACCGCTGAACATGATTTCTTGGTAAAGCGTACTTCATAGCCTTTGTCACATAGTTGACTGATGCTTAGATGATTGTGCTTCAGTCCATCTACATACGCGACTCTTCAAGGTAGTTGTCCCATTGCTGAGGACACCAAACCCTCGGGTATATCCTTTTCCATTTCCACCAAAGGTCACTAAGGGACCTTTCTCTTCCTTGTATTCAGTGAGCAGGTCTTTTTGTCCTGTCATGTGACGAGAGCATCCACTATCAAGATACCAGATGCCTTTTGATCCCTGCAAACATAAGGAAGATTAAGATTTGTTTGGTACCCACTTTTCAATGGGTCCTTTAGGGTTAGTGGAGATGGAAGGTTCAACAATCTTCATAGCAGATGAAGATTCAGCTTCAGTGGTAACCTTCACTTTGGTTAATTCCTTAACCCTAGTGGTATTCTTCACCTTGGTCGATGTCTCAGCTTTGGTGACCTTTTCAGCCTTGGAGGCATTCATCTTCACTTTAGCTGTTTTATCAGCTTTAGTACCAGTTGGACATTTACCAGCAATATGGTCAGTAAATCCACAGTGATAGCATTTTCTATATTTGAAGGTGGTTTTAGGACCATGAGTAGTAGGATCTGAGAATTTGAGATGAGCAGGGCCAGCTCCAAGAATGCCTTTAGCATGAGATCTAGGAGGAAATTTCATTTCTTCAGATCTCTTAGGCTTAAGATCAATCTTCAACTTTGGAGGACAGAGATCAAAGATTTCTGTTACAGAGCTAGAAGATCGATTTGCTGAAGGTTTAGAAGGAACTTTCAACTTTTCTTTCTTGGTAGCCTTCTGAGGATGGAAAATGGATTTTCCTTTATCTCTAGGCTTAGAGCCTTTAGATATTTACTCAGGGATGGTATTAGAAGAGGATGAAGAAGAGCACTGAGCATAAGAAGTGTCAGGGATAGAAGAGACAAATATTCAAAACTTAAGCATGTAACTGTCTTCTTTAGGCTCATCCTACGGTTTCCAAAAACCAAGACCAGTTCTATCACTGGCAGGGATCTGAGCACTTATAATCTCAGTGATCATTGTTGACGATTTGCACCATCCTTCAACAGTAGCCTTTTCTGCTTTTAAAGCAGCGATGGCTTGTTCGCGTTCTATGCTGATGATTTCGTTAACAATGACTTGATCTTTCAAACTTTCCTATAAAAGAGTCAGTTCTCTGATCTTTTCATGACATTTTTCTAGCTGTTCAGTTAAATCAATGTTTTTGTTTTCAGCTAGATTTCTACCGTTTAGAGCATTGTATAGATCAATTGTCAGCATATCAACATCGCGACTTCTCTCTGCTTCAGATAGAGAGGGATTAGTAGATATAGATACCTGAGATGATATATAGCTCATGGAAGTTTCTGGAGATTCTTCCACTTCTTCTTTAATCTCGTCCATAAGGCAGAGATTAGCTACTTCTTCTTCATCAGAACTTGATTCATCAGAACTTTACCTTTTCTTTTATAGTTTTTCAACTTTTGGTATTTTTCTTTCTGTTTAAGGTATTTATCATCGTTGGATCTTCTGGAGGTAGAAGGTTTGAAGATTTTCTTTGACCTGCACTCACTTGCAAAGTGTCCAATCTTTTCGCAGTTATATCAAGTAGCAGTAGCCTTATCAACAAGAGTTGATTTTGGCTTGTCAGTGAAAGAGAGAGAGAGGCTTATTTCTTTGGAAATTGCTCTTTCTTGCAAATCTCTTAAAAGAGTTTGTCAAGAGTGCTAAGGACTCATCAAACTCCGAAAGATCAGTGTCTGATAATTACTCATTGTCAGAATCTAACTCAGTGATAGTGAGAGTAGATGGCTGAGATGGAATGATCTCTGAGGAAACTAAAGCAACATGAGTGCTTTTGGAGTCTTTAGACTTTTTTACAATATTCTTCTTCAAGAGATTTGATTGCTCATAGTTGAGCAATATTCCATACAAGGTGCTAAGGGAGAGAAAATTTAAGTCTTTTGTTAGCTTGAGACACATTGAATAACTGTCCTAGCTTTCAGGTAGGCATTCAAAGAATTTAGTCAAGACCTCATAATTAGAGTAGGTCCTGCTTGCAGTTCTTAGATCAATGATTAAGCAGTTAAACCTCTGGTGAACATCGAAGAGAGATTCGTTCTTACCAGAGATGAAACTTTCATACTGTCGTACCAAGTTAATCTTTCGAGTTTCTTGGACTTCAGTGGTGCCTTCATATTGAACACATATAGTGTCCCACATTTCCTTGGTAGTTTTAAGATGCATGATGGAATGGAAAGCTTCATCAGGCAGAGCCATAGAGATAATGGTTTTTTCCTTTGCATCTAGATCGACCTTATTTTTGTCTTCATCACTCCACTGTCTTATTTACTTAAGAGCACAACGCTCAGGAACAACATGAGTGGTGGCAGTAGCTGGAACGGTAGCAATGATAGTGAAAGGTTCATAAGGTCCATGTGCTGCGTAATCAGGTATAGTAGGGTCTACACCTTCTAGAAATAACATCATTCGATTGTTCCAGAGAGCAAAGTTATCTCTGCTAAACCGAGGAGGTTTAGAAAGTGAACCATTATTATAGTAGTTTTTGTTTGTGTTAAGTGCCATTTAGAATAGCAAGGAAGAGAATAAAGCAAGATCTTGTTTATTAGATTAAACAGTCTGCTCTGATACCACTTGTTGGTCCCGAAGGTGCTTAACAAGTTTGTAGAAGGGGGGGGGTTGAATACAAACACATAATTTTAAGGTTTAATAAATTGTTTATTGATAAATCAAACACAATTTACAAGTCTGTTGTGAAATAAGATTAAGTAGAACCTAATCTAAACAAACTTAAGAAACACAAAGATGGTTGCACAATAAGATAGAGAATAGGAGATTGGAGAGTATAGAAAACAAGGTTTTCTATATTTTTAGAAAGATGATGACACTCAGATGAAGTTTTGATCTTTCTATTTACACCCTATGCATTAAATGCATGGCAGAGCACTTTACACGTGTCCTTCATTGATTGGCTGAGAGGGTCTGACTTTGGGAGACATGCTTCCGGCCGTATCATGAACATAGGCAGAGTGTTTGTACGAATTATGGAAGAGGTATGTCCATTCTGACATATCGTACTGGGTGTGCATGGGAAAGACAAAAGAGACTTGAGGCATAAGCTAAGTGATCATCGATCGCTGAATATCTCTTCCTTCAGAGATACAAAGAAGTTCAGCTATCGCTGAAGCTTTTCCTCAGATTTCTTCGCGTGTGTAGATTTGTCTTTGCTTCACTAATATCCGCATCAGGTCACTAGTAGACTTATCCTTGTTCAGCAGCTTCGTCTTCGATTCAGCTATGAACATCTTTTGACGCGAAACTTGTCTTCAGGGATGACGATTAACTGTTTACATCAGAAACTATCAGCGATACTGAACATACTCAGTATTTAACCGCTGATAGTGAAATACTAATACATATTAATGTTTACAAGAAAGATCATCAGTGATAACTGAAAAAACTCAGTCCGATCGATGATGATGAAACACTAATACATATTTATTAAACGTAATTTTCACTAAGTATAGAAAAGGGTCTTTATCAAATTAGTGAGAGAGCATGGATCAACACATGCATCGCATCAGCCATTCACAACAATCATAATTAAATAGAAGTTTTTAAATAGAAAATGAGAATTTCCTATGTAACTCAAAGACAACCATAGATGATGAGAGATAAGAGAAATTAACAATAATTTCTAAGTAACTCTCAACATCACAAACGATTAAGAAAATAAAGAATCTGTCGAATAATTAAACCAAGGATCTCGCGACTAAGGCAAGAAATAAACCTGTCGAACAATTACATAAATCATAGGTCGAAGGATTTGCCACTAGGACAAGTAATAACGGTTATAAGTTTTGGAATTAAGATCAAGGATCTCATGACCAAGATAGATTTTGACCAAGGTCGATAGATCATAGATCGTATGACCTGATCGCTATTGATTGTATAATTGTAAGAAACATCGGATGTCTTCGACCAACATTAGAGGGGTCGTTGGCTAGTCCAATGACTCTTTGATGCTTAAGTCAGTATTGGTTATAAAGAGATAATCATAGGGGAAAAAGAAATGGGTTTTAAAAAAAATATTTCTTTAAATGTATCGCATTCCATCTTTGAGGGATGTCACGACCGTCGAGGACTTGTAATCGATAGGCTCCTTTTTCGACGAACTCGGTTATACGGTATGGACCTTCCCACTTGGTGGATAGCTTACTTGAATTTGGTTCTTAGGTGCTTTTAAACACTCGTCGTAAGACATAATTGTCTTATTGGAAAAATCTTGGCATTGACTTTCTTGTTGAAGTGTCGTTCGACCATTTGCTTCTAAGACGCCATTTTGATTAATGCAGACTCTCTTAATTCTTCCAATGCTTCGAGGTCGTAACTTAGGTCGACTAAGTGTGATCGACCGATGTGTGTCGTGGGTTCAAAAATTGAGTCTCGACCGGCAAGACTGATTCGCAACCATAGACCAAAGAGAAGGGAGTTTGTCCAGTGGATGTACGAGGCGTCATACGATTTGTCCAAAGAACTGTCGGAAGTTCTTCGACACATTTGCCTTTAGCTGCTTTAAGTCTTTTCTTGATCGAATTGACGATCGTTTTATTGCTCGATTCGGCAAGTCCGTTCTTTTGAGGATAGCGAGGCATCAATGTCGTTAGTTTTATATTACGATCTTCGCATAACTACTAAGTTATGTCACTTACGAATTGCGATCCGTTGTCGCATACAATTTCAGATGGGATTCCAAACCTGTAGATAATGTTAGTCGGGATAAAATAGATGATCTCCTTGTCTCGAATTTGAGAGAAGGCAGCCGCTTCAACCCATTTCGAAAAATAATCTGTAAGAACTAGTAGAAATACCTTTTGCCCAGGGGCTGGGGGTAACTTGCCGAAAATATCCATTCCCCATCACATGAAGAGCCATGCAGTTTAGGTTGACTGCAAAGGTTCAGAGGGTTTATTAGACATACCTGAGTGTCGTTGACATGCGTCGCAACTTTGTACATACCCTAGTTGCTAAGTTGCGACTACTCGAGTGGTTACCACACTTTTCGTCATGCATTTCTTGTAAAATGCTTTGCACTTGGTTTTTGCCGATTATGCATTGAAGGTTTAGTCTCGTCGATGATCGTCAATAGAGTTGTCCTCTAATCAGAGTGTATCTGGATGCCATGAATCTGATCTTTTGGGCTTCCATCTTGTTTTCAAGAAGTTAGCCATTCATTAAGAATTTTATTAATGTCACTCGACCAGTTATCTTCCTCTCCTATCACGTGGATGTGATCTTCATTCTTAATGGAAGGGGTCGCCAGATGAATTATCGGAACGACGTCAAAAGTGGATTGCCCAAGTGCCGGCCCAAGATTGGCTAATGCATCAGCTTGGGTGTTTTGGTCCCTTAGGATCTGTGTAATGGAAAACTGTTGAAATGTTTCGGATTTGGCCTTGGCCACTTTGAGATATGCAGTCATTTTTGAGTCCTTGGTCGTGAATTCTCCATTCATTTGATTGACAACCAAGAGGGAGTCGCTTTTGACGTGAAGTCTTGCTGCCCCCAGGTCATGAGCCAACTTTATTGTGATCAGTGCTTCGTATTCAACTTTATTGTTCGTGGCTCTGAAATCGCATCGTTGTTCGTGGAGACTTGAGGACAACGCTAAGTCCTATCCCCGGGCGTTAGACTATCATTCAATGTGTAAAGTCCAGGTTGCGTCATCGAGAGTTGCCATAGGTTCCGTCGGTACATCTAATTCTGGGGTAAAGTTGGTGACGAAGTCAGTCAATGCCTGCTATTTGATCGTTGTCCTGGGTTTGTAGTTGACGTCGTAGATGCTAAGGTAGATACTCCTTTTTTCCTATCAACCTGTCAACTCAGGTTTCCTTAAGACAGATTTAAGAGGAAAGTTAGTCACGATGGTTATAGGGTGTGACTCGAAATAATGGCTTAACTTTTTTGCAGTAATAACTAAAGACAACAATATTTTTCCATGGAGGAATACCTGGTTTCGACGTCGAGTAATGACTTACTTACAAAGTAAATAAAAATGTGTTGCTTTCGTCCCTCTCGAATCAGGACGACATTTACAACGTTTGAGCTGACAGTTAGATAAAGCAGAAGGACCTCGTGGTCCTTAGTTTTTGACAGTAGGGGTGGCAACGCCATGTATTCTTTAAACTTTTAGAGCACATTCTCATGGTCGTCCATCCACTCGAAGCCCCTATTTTTTCTTAGGACATTGTAAAATAAATGGCATTTATCGGAAGATCGAGAGATAAACCTGTTTAATGTCGCGACTCGTCCGGTAAGTCACTGGACCTCTTTGAAGTTACGAGGGGAATTTATGTCCATAATTGCCTTTATTTGGTTGGGATTAGCTTTGATCCCACGACGGGTGACTGTTAATTCCAAAAGTCGTCCAAAGGAAGATTTAAGGTCGGTACAGAGCTTTAACAACTAAAGTAAGCGATCAATCGAAAAATTATGCGACAAAGATAAAAAATAGACAAGAGAAAAAGAACTTGGTGACGCGGAAAACCCCATCTGGTGTAAAAACCGCAGACTATAGTAGAGATCGTCAAGTGCATTATGGACGTCAAACAGGGACGTCATCCTTTAGAAGGAGCGATTGATAGTACAAGTGACAATATTACATGTGTAAATAGAAAAATTTTAAATTTGCGCTGTTCGTCATGCGATCGAGCACTTCGTCGAGAGTTCTTTCTTGAAATAGAAACTAAGTTGGATGTTCTTGAACGCTATGTATGCCAGATGAATTCGAGTGTCAGACCCATGTCTTTAATGACTCTTCAAGCTTGTATATATAGCTTTAGTCGCCATAAATGAGCATTGAATATACAACGATCTTGGTAATGATTGATCTTGATAATGCTCGTCCGTTATGACCGATTGCCCTTAAATGCGTGTTAAACCTGTAACAAAGAACCATAAAAGAAAACGTTTGTATGTAATGAATGACATATAGTCATTAGTTACGTTACGAAAGTCGTAAGGTATGAGTCATCTAGTGATTCCTTGGTCGCGGTCGAGAGAAGCTTACGACCATCGTCATAAGTGACGACCATAGTCCTCGGTGTGTGTGGTCTTCAGGACCTTATCTTAATACAAGAGTTGTCTTAAAATTAGAGACGTTCGATTTTCTTACGTCGGTCATGACTTGAGAACTTTTACCCAAACAGTTTGCCCCCAAAATTCGAAAATTGGGCGGCAAGTCGACTTTTCGGATTTTGTAACCCGATGAGACACGTGTCGACAAATGTAATATCGATTCTCGAAAACCGAAGAGTTCGTGAGGAGAAGCATGCAACCGCATAACGACTGTGACGTCCTGGCGTTTTGGGGCGCATGGTGTTAGGTATGGGGACAGGTGTCGTCCATTCGACAGTTGGTGTGCTAAGGGTCGATGATAGGTGTCGATCATCTGTTGACTCGACCTGACATCGAATCGCGTATAAATAGAGATATGCTCAAACCCTTTCCATTTTACGCGATTTCTTATTTCTAGAGAGATATTCTCAGTGGATCCCTGCAAAAGAGAGAGAAAGAGAGAGACGAACTCTTGTCATAGAAGATTGAGGTTTAGAGCCCCTTTTAAGGTACGATTTTCTAATTCTCTCATGCGTTTTAAGGCTTCTGCAAGGAAGCCTAACGAAAATTGGGACGCGTTTGTGTTTTACGCAGCTACGGTAGCTGATCCTAAGATAATGTCGTCGGATCCCATCAGTGCCATTACCGACGACGAAGAGCTCGACACCTTCAGACTCCTGGCCAAAGTGCCTGGGGAGGTTCATTTTTGTCCTACCGTTCTTTTGAGACCGGAGCAATGCCCGAGTGGGTACTTTGTCTTGCACGAGTACCTATTCCAAATAGGGTTTTCTTGGCCCTTCTCGCCATTTTCGAGATCGTTTTTGTCGAACTTTGACCTTTCGCCGGGGCAGATGATGCCCCAATTCTGGTGTATCGTTCAGGTCGTCAAACGGTTGACATCTGAATGGGCGTCACCTTTTAATGTCAACGACCTCCTTTTGTCCTACTCGATCAAGATGGAGGCGAATCATAGGTACAACCTCTATTCAAAGTGTAGAGGGGCTCGCACCATAGTTCAGGGGACGTCTGTTAACGACCGTGGGTGGAAGGCGCCGTACGTCTTTGGTCACTTGTCGTCAGTAGATGACGACGTTCACTGGATCACTACTGGGTGGAATACCGAGTGTAAGACTAAAAGTCTCTCAAGCGTTAGTTTTTACTGTAGTCGTAAAATATCTAACGTTTTGTGTTGCTTATTTTCAGAGATCGATTTCTCTTCTTTCGCTCCTCTTGATTCGTCGGAGATAATTGAGAGGTTCCTTGTCCATGGAATCGAGGAGCATTCATTTTTCACTCGATCATTTGCGGACAAGGATGACGACAACATACAGTTCCTCGAGACTTTCATTACCCCAACAGTCTAAGAGAAGGAGGAGAAGTCTAGCTAGGAGACTCGTGAGAAAGAAATAACGGGTAATTCCCTTATTTCTTAGTTCGATTCATAAGATGTCGATAGTAGAAAGACCTTGTGGGTCCGGTTGAGATGACGTCACCCACTAGTCGTGATATTTTGGTGGGGTATAGTCGTAAGATGTCTCCCACTAATCGTAAGACTACGCACGGTTTAGGCCTTGAGCCGCTTCCTGCTGGTCGCATTGTAAGGTTTAGTCGTCACTTACTTGTGAATTCTTGTAAGGTTGTAACGCCCCGAAATCCTTGGCCGATAAGAAGGCAGAAAACGGCAAGAGTGCACCGCGCTACTACTAGCGAGGGTCGAACCGTGCAGTGATCCGCATGAATACACTATCCAAAGCTCCGCGCTACTGCCCGCGCTAGTCTGATCGCGCCACCACTCGCGCGGAGCCACTGCACGCTGATAAAAGAGGAATAAATCGGCCTCCACCCCATTTCTCTAAAAAAAACCTCAGATCTCCGCCCCCTTTCTCTCCCAAACCGATCGCCAACCCCAAATTCGAACCCTAGCTCATATTTGGGGGTTTTCCTCCTAAAGCTTAGTGTTTCTTTTTCATCTAGCAAGTTGGGAGCCAGAACCATCATCCCTCCATCTTCATCTTCTCAGCTAAGCTTCTTAGGGTTTCACCCAACCTTTTACCTATTTTGAATATGAGAAGTTGTGGCTCATTTTGGTGACTTAGAGGCATTTTGGTTGCTGGATTCAAGCTATGGTTAAGGTAATATTCTCTTCATCTATGGAAATTAGGGTTTTGGTGTAGTGGAGATTTTCATGCATAATGTTTGGGGAATGATTCTAAATGGTTAGTGTTGATGCCAAAAATTACTCAAAGAATAGTTAAAGGTTGATGCGGAGCTTTATCCAACTAAAGAAAGTAACCAGACGACAATACGCATGATAAATAATAAAATAAGGAGACAAGGGATCTGGTGACGCGGAAAAACCTCAACAAGGAAAAAACCGCAGATGACAGATAGATGTCGTCGTGCACTATGATCACCGATCAGGGGTGATGTCCTTAGATATTACAATATATTACATGATGAATAGCTAGAACAAGTGTATAAACTACAGATCGTGCGTGAAAATACTTATGTCGTGTGTGTGTTGTACTGCTGGTATGTGTTGCTAGAGCGAGAATGCAATAGTTCTTCGCAGAGCTTGTAAGTTTAGTAATTCAGATATCCAATGTTCAATGTCCCAATAATGGATGTAACCATCGTATTTATATCCTTGATTCTTCATAAATATGTCTCTCGTAACGGTTGTTTCTTCATGAATGATCTTGATGGTGTTTGATTGGTTATGACCGTTGGTACTTATGAGCATTTAAACCTACATTAAATAAGAGAAGAATGTTGGGTCGTACGTTAGTATAGTCGTGACCGAGAATAATCTTACGACGGTCGTACGAAGCTCGACCGACCTTTGAGAAAGTCTCGACGGACGTTATGGTTATGTTTGATTGATAGGACATTATCTTAATACAAGGAAAGTCGTGTGAAATATGCATTAAATGTATCTTTGTCGTGGTCGTGCATTTTTGAGCCAAACAGTTTGCTCCCAAAATTTGAAATTTAAGCGAGAATTTTAAATTCAAATTTTGAAAGTTTTTTGCCACATGTCATTCCAGGGAAGGCTCTCGTTGCGGCGGAACCGAATCTGATGTGTTTTTCCCGACCGTCTATTGGTTGCCCGAGATAGTATTGGTGAAACCGCGACCCGTTGTCTATAAAGAGACAAGAACCTTAGTATAAGATACGCCACAATCAACCCACCAAGTTGATTGATAAGTATTGAACGCCACAAGCAAGAAGACTTGATAAGTTCTAAAGTTCACAAAGAACAAAAAGAGTTTAAACTCACAATTATCATTCAAATCAAAGGTGTTTTCAAAAGATTACAAAGACAACCTATTTATAGGATACACAAGAAAATCAAAGGACTCAAATAAATTCTAGACAATAATTGAGGCAACCTTCTAATATCTTCTAAGTAAATGACTTCATAATGATAGGACCCTTCAAAATGCCTTCTAATTCAATGTTATGAGTTACTTGAACTTGGATCTATTGTTGGGAAGATTTATGGACGAAATTCCACCTTTATTTTGGGCATGGATCCTTATTAAAATGTAGGAAAAGGAGTACTCTTTAAGTGGGCTTTGATTTGAGTCCATTTGGACTTGAAATGAATGATTTATGACCAAAACATGGGCCATGTGTAGACTTGGCCGAATTTTCTTGGACTTGGGTGATATTTAGATGAAATAATCACAACTTGGGCTACCAAGCCTTGGGCTAATCTTGGCCTTCAATTCGGATCAAAATTCGAAGGTCTATTTGGCAACTTGATGAATTGATGATTGATTCTTTCCGACAAGATTTTATCAAACCGTTAAGAGCATCACTGAACATCTTAGCTTTTGACCTTGTGATTGGTCCAATCTTCCATCTCAATGGATCTTCATCATCCGGGTCGTTGGATGGGTTCTCATTATTCCCCCTCTCTTGAATGCGATTTGTCCTCAAATCTTCACCTGCATTAAAGGGGCTCAAATCAGAAACGTTGAAGACATCATGCACATTATACTCAACAGGCAAGTCAAGTTTGTAAGCATTGTCATTAATTTTCTGCATGATTTGGAATGGTCCATCTCCCCTTGGCATCAGCTTTGACTTTCGTTTACTTGGGAATCGTTCTTTTCTCAAATGAAGCCACACCCAATCTCCTGGTTCAAATGTGATCTTTCTTTTGCCCTTATTTGCTTGTTGTTCATACTTCTTGGTGCGCTCTTCGATGTTGCTTTTCACCTTCTCATGGATCTGTTTAACAAATTCAGCTTTCTTCTTGCCATCTAAAATTCACTTGTTCACCCACAGGTAAAGGAGTTAAATCCATTGGAGTTAATGGCTTAAAACCATACACAATTTCAAATGGGGAAAACTTTGTAGCAGAATGAACATGACGATTATAAGCAAACTCAACATGTGGTGAGCATTGTTCCCAAGTTTTGACATTTCTTCCAATAATGGAACGCAACAAAGTACCAAGAGTGCGATTCACAACTTCTGTTTGCCCATCAGTTTGGGGATGGCACGTTGTGGAAAACAAGAGTTTTGTTCCCAATTTCCCCCACAAGGTTTTCCAAAAGTAACTCAAAAATTTTGTGTCTCGATCTGAGACAATGGTTCTTGGCATTCCATGCAACCTCACTATTTCTTTGAAAAACAAATCAGAAATATGTGATGCATCATTAGTTCGGTTGCATGCAATGAAATGAGCCATTTTGGAGAACCTGTCAACAACCACAAAGATTGAGTCTTTGCCGCCTTTGGTTTTTGGCAAACCCAACACAAAATCCATTGAAAGATCAACCCACGGTTCACTTGGTATAGGCAAAGGAGTATATAAACCATGAGGTTGAACTTTTGATTTTGCCTGTTTGCATACAATACAGTTTTCACATACTCGTCCTACATCGACTTTCATTTTTGGCCAATAAAAATGTTCTTGTAAAATTGTCAAAGTTTTTGCCATGCCAAAATGACCCATAAGGCCTCCACCATGCGCTTCCCTAACCAAAAGCTCTCGCAAGGAAGAGTTAGGAATGCAAAGCTTTGATTCCTTAAACAAAAACCCCTTATGTTTGAAAAACTTTTCAAAAGAACATTTTTCACATGCTTGAAAATTTTGTCCAAAATCGGCATCATTGTGGTACAATTCTTTGATTTGTTCAAAACCAAGAATTTTACAGTCAAGAGAAGAGAGTAAAGAGTATCTTCTTGAAAGTGCATCAGCCACAACATTTTCCTTACATTTCTTGTATCGGATGACATAAGGAAATGTCTCAAGAAACTCAATCCATCGAGCATGTCTTTTGTTTAACTTATGTTGTCCCTTTAAGAACTTCAAGGACTCATGGTCAGAATGTATCACAAACTCTTTGGCCCACAAATAGTGTTGTCATGTCTTTAATGCACGGACCAATGAATACAGTTCTTTGTCATAAGTGGGGTAGTTCAAGGTTGCCCCATTCAACTTCTCACTAAAATAGGCCAATGGTTTACCTTCTTGCATCAAAACTGCACCTATTCCAACACCTGATGCATCACACTCAATTCCAAAGGTTTTATCAAAGTTGGGCAAAGATAACAAAGGAGCATGGGTTAAATGAAATTTAAGTTGTTCAAAAGCTTGCTCTTGTTCTTTGCCCCATTTAAAACCGACGTTCTTTTTAATGACTTCTGTGAGTGGTGATGCCAAAGTGCTAAAGTTTTTAACAAATCTACGATAAAAACTTGCAAGACCATGAAAACTTCGCACTTCACTTACACTCTTTGGAGTTGGCCAATCTTGGATGGCCTTTACCTTTTCTTCATCAACAGAAATTCCTTGTGAACTTACCATGTATCTAAGGAAAACAACCTGATTGGTACAAAAGGTGCACTTCTTCAAGTTTGCAAAAAGCTTTTCCTTCCTAAGCACACTCAAAACAGAAGTTAGATGTTCAAGATGATCGTCCAAACTTTTGGAGTAAATCAAAATATCATCAAAGTAAACAACCACAAACTTTCCAATGAAATCTCTCAAAACATGGTTCATTAGTCTCATGAATGTACTAGGAGCGTTAGTTAAACCAAAGGGCATCAGTAACCATTCATATAAACCATGTTTTGTTTTGAAAGCGGTTTTCCACTCATGACCCTCTCTCATACGGATTTGGTGGTAACCACTTTTCAAATCAATTTTCGAAAATAATTTTGCACCATACAATTCATCAAGCATATCATCTAATCGAGGAATTGGATGACGATACTTTACCGTGATATTGTTGATGGCGCGACAATCCTCACACATCCTCCATGAGCCGTCCTTCTTTGGTACTAACAAGACTGGAACAGCACAAGGACTCATGCTTTCTCGAACCAATCCTTTTGCAAGTAACTCTTTAACTTGTCTTTCCAACTCCTTGGTTTCTTCCGGACTTGTTCTATAGGTTGGTTTGTTTGGGATGGAAGCTCCGGGTACAAAGTCAATTTGGTGTTCAATTCCACGGATTGGTGGCAATCCATCGGGAACTTCTTCCGGAAACAAGTCTTCAAATTCCTGCAAGATAGACATAACATTGCTCGGAATGGTACCGGACAAGTTGTTAGTGGCTAATTGAGCTTCTTTGAACAAAAAAAGCACAAAAAGCATTTCAGAATTTAAAGCTTCTTTTATCTCACTCTTTTTTGCCAAAGCACAATATTGACCCTCTTTTTTTTCCACGGGTGTTTTTTTATCCTTTCCTTTTTCTTTTGAGCCTTGTTCATTATTTTCTTTTGGCTCATTTTTTTTTTTTTTTGCATCCTTTTGAAGTTTAACTTGATCTTAAAAAACTTGACTAGGTGACAATGGGTACAAGAGTTACGGGTTTGGCTTTGTGTACAAAAGTGTATTTGTTGGTAAAGCCGTCATGCTTTACATGTCGATCATACTGCCATGGCCTCCCAAGCAACATATGACTTGCTTGCATAGGTACAACATCACACAATACTTCATCTTCATATTTACCTATGCGAAAAGAAACCAACACTTGTTTTGAAACTCGTACCTCACCACTATCATTAAGCCATTGGAGTTTGTATGGCTTTTGATGCTTCGTAGTAGGTAGACCAAGCTTTTCAACCATAGTTGAACTTGCTACATTTGTACAACTCCCCCCGTCAATGATAACACTACATACCTTGCCTTGAACGTAGCATCGAGTGTGAAAGATGTTCTCCCTTTGTGCATCATCATCTTCCTTGGAATGGGCACTTAGGGCTCTTCTAGCCACCAACAAGTCTCCTTGGACAGCCACCTCTTCATCATCATCCAAACCATCCGGTGAGTCTTCGGAATCTGATTTATCTGTCTCAATTTCCCCATCTTCTCGAATCACCATTGCAAGCTTGTTTGGACATTGACTTGCAATATGACCCCTGCCTTGACAATTAAAACACTTTATGTCACGATTCTTAGGAGTAGAAGAATCAATTTTTTCTTTTGAAGAGTTTATATCTTTAGAACCAGATTTGGGATTAGAAGAAGAAGATGTGCTTTCAATTTTCTTTGAAGAACTCGTCTTCCAAGTACTATTTCGTGATCCTCCCCCTCTCTTAAGTTGTTTCTCAATTTTAACAGCCATATGAACCATATCCTCAATTTCAACATAATGATACATTTCAACACGATCACGTATTTCAAAATTTAAACCATGTAAGAACCTGGCCATTGTAGCTTCTCGATCCTCCTCAATGTTGGCCCTAATCAAGATAACCTCCATCTCTTTAAATAATCTTCCACACACTTGTTCCCTTGCTTGAGATTTTGGAGCTTGTTGTGAAGGTCACGAAAGTAGTGACTAGGCACAAAACGTCTCCTCATGACCAACTTCATTTCCTCCCAACTCTCGATAGGCCTTTCTCCATTTCTTCGCTTGCTAATCAAAAGTTGATCCCACCATGTTAGTGCATAATCAGAAAACTCAATGACAAGAGTTCATGTCCAGTGGTTGCGTCAACTAATGCGTCGATATGCGGCAATGGAAATGGATCTTTTGGGCATGCTTTATTCAAGTCTGTGAAGTCTATGCACACCCTACATTTACCGTTTTTCTTTTGTACTACCACGACGTTAGCTAGCCAGTTGGGGTATTTCGCTTCTCGAATCTTTTCTGTCATGAAGAGGTTGTCGACTTCGTCGTTGATCACCTTGTTTCTCTCTAGAGCGAATTTTCGACGTCTTTGCTTCACTGGTTTTAAAGATGGGTCCACATTTAACTTATGTGAAATAATGTTAGGGTCAATACCGACCATGTCTTCGTGCGTCCAAGCGAAACAATCAGCATGATCCTGCAAAAAATAGATTAGTTCTTTCTTAATAGAAGAGTCGAGCGTCGAACCTATGAAGACGATATGGTTCTGTTTTCTTTGATCCAGGATAATTTCCTCCAATTGATAGTCGTCGACAGCATTAGGAGTATCCTGGTTCTGTAATTGCTAGATGGATTGCTTTATGGGTTTCATCGTCGTCTTGTAACAATCCTTAGAAAATTTAGGTTCGCTCTTGAACTCCTGGATTCCCCATGGCGTTGGGAATTTCATCGTCTGGTGATACGTCGAAGGGACTGCTTTCATATAGTGTATCCATGGTCGACCAAGAATAATGTTGTACACCGAGGAACAATCGATGACGCTAAATCTGGTCTGCTTGTTGATTCCTTTCGCGTAGACTGGAAAAGTGATTTCCCCAAAAGTGCTCGTTACGTCCCCGTTGGATCCTACCAGTGTCGTCGAGCGACGAATGATCTCTGATTTATTGAGTCCCATAGCCTTGATGGTATCGAGAAAGATTATATTTGATGAGCTTCCCCCATCAGCTAACACCCTTCGGGTCAGGCAATTGCCAACTTTGAGTTGTATGATTAACCTGTCGTGATGTTTCTGATGTAGGTCGCTCAGATCCTCCTGATCGAACGTTATCTTCATGTCGATTCCAATTCTTCCTTTGATCGTAAGGACCATGGAATTGGCTGATTGTTTGCCCCTTGACTAGCGTGCCTTTTCGCTGCGGAATACGATAGACCACAGACGTCAGACCCTCCCATAACACAATTTACGATTCGTGGTCAGGATAGAGTGGTCGAACGTTGTTATAAGGTGTCGCTGGTTCGTCGAAGATATCTTTGAGATTACCTTTTGTGTCGTGTCGTGCGAGCACTTTCTTAAGCGATATACAGTCATCTGTCATGTGACCATGGTCGTCATGGAAGTCGCACCATTTGGTCTTGTCTTTCTTGTCGTCAGTTTTATCACTTTTCTTTGGCCATCAAACTGTCACTTGTGCGGTTCTCAATGCTTCGACCAAGTCTTTTAGAAGTACCTTTGAATCCATAGGAGGAAATCTTAGGATATTGGGGAAACTTGGGTGCGGTCGAGACCTTCTTCTTGTCGATCCTGACGTTCGATATTTGTCTCGATGGCTCCATCTTAACTGTCGATTTGGCTTTGAATTCTGGTTTTTTTTACACAACACTTGGGTCGTGTGCGTTTATTTTTTGGGGATCCTTAATCGTTGGTCAAAAAGGATTTTGAGCGCTTTATCTCGGTGTCGACTTAAAAGAGTTTCAGGGACAATTGTCCGGTTGTAATGGCTCAATGTAGAGCCCGATTATGATTACATGCTAATGCATAGTGTTGCATATTGAGGTTGATTACATGCTCGAATTCGTTGGTCATTCCTGTGTAGTCATGTAATGTTAGACTGTGTTGCATTGGATCCATAGGCACGTAAGTCAGTCTGTTTTGATGGTCAATTGGGTATTTCGGGGTTGGACTCCGGAACCCATGTTTTACGACCATGAACTTTTCAAGTAGGCACTAGGAGGGTTGATTCTGGAAGTGCTACCCAGAGGTAGGCTCTAGGACCTCCGCCACTTGAAGTAATGCCTTGGAGGTAGTCTTTAAGTGTCGGGCCTTCGAGGTGGAGTTCTTTGTAATGTTAACCAAGGTCAACTGTCTCTTGAGGTGAAACTTGTTAGGAAGTCATAGGGACACTTGGACTTTTATGTCGTGAGGTGTCATGCAATTAACATTATATGGGTGTCATACTTTTGTGTTCCTCCACTCTCAACGGGTACGGGCCTCCCCCGTCGTCGGCCAACAGTATTTTAAATGTTAACGCATTACTTTATTATCGTTGGGTTTGTGTGGTCGACAGTAAATGATGACCTTAATATTGGGTTCACCCCCCCCCCCCCCCCGCGCGCGTATATTAAGATTTGAATGAAATGCGTCATTCCCATGTTTTGGTATTTGGTTTCCTTCCATTTTATGGCTGCGTGAGTATTGGGCCTAGTGTCCATGTTTTCGGTGATGTATCGTACATGTGAGTTATTAACCATGATTTATGGGTTGAGTATTTATCCCACCCATTCTTGGGTGTTTTGGGATACAATGTTTTACCCACGTTTCTTAAATTAGGAGTCAATTCCCCGTTCTCGTTTCAAGTGAGTTTTAGGTTGCATAGTTTTATAAAGAATGTTTTGTAGTGGGGTATTCATCTTCGAAAATGCATGATATTGGAAAGGAGTCGTCTCCAAGTTTAAAGTAAATCATTTGAAAGATTACGATTTTAATTGGGGTTCAAACCTTTTTTAAAGATATATTTGTTCATGTAAAACTCTTGAAGTCACTAGGCGTTGTTTGGGTAAAATTTCACAAGTCTCGACCGAGGAAGAAAACCGAACGTCTCCAGACTAAGGACCATTGTATGAAGATAAGATCCTGACGATCACACACATCAGAAGACATCGTCGTCCCCAACGACGATCGTCTCACGTTCACGACTAATAGGAATCTCTCGACAAACTTATATTTCACTACTTATGTAACGTTACTAACGATCATTGATCATCTATTGCATAAAACCGTTTTTCCTCTGTGAATCTTTCAGGTTTAATGCACATAAAGACCAACGGATATAACAGACAAGCACCATCAAGATCAATCAGTATCAATACCGTTGGACAATCAATGCTCATTTATGGCGATCAAATCTATATATACAACCCTGAAGAGCAACACAACACATGATCATCTAATTATAGCGAAAGTTCAATATTCAACCTTTAACAAATTATCTCAAGCAGAATCTCTCAACATAGTATTTCGGCCTACATCTAGCTTGATCACACGATTACATTATTTCTCTACTGTAATATTGTCAATTGTACTTGTAATCAATCCTTCTAAAGGACATCTCTGTTTGACGTCCATAGTGCACTTGACGATCTCTGCTATTGTCCGCGGTTTTTACCCTCGACGGGGTTTTCCGCATCACCTAATTCTCTATGTCTTATTTATCTTTTACATTTGTCATACGATTTGTCGATCGATTGCTTACTTTAGTTTTTAAAGCTCCACACCGACCTTAGATCTTCCTTGGGACGACTTTTGGCATTAACAGTTCCCATCTAGAGTAACATCCTCGACAAAGAGTGCGACCTACTAATGGTTTTACTGCAACTTCTTTGATTAACAGGATCATGGCAGCACAGGGAACTCAAGCTCACATCCTTGCTCAAATGCGCATGGAGCTTGACGCTGCTCACAACCAAATTCATACTTTAGATGAGCAGAATCGCAGAGCGAATGAAGAACTCTTAGCCATGAGAAATCCAGCAATGGGGAACCCAAACATGGGTAACCAATTTGGACCTCAATATGGTCCAAGACCACCTTTTCATATGCCTTTTGCAGGTGTTCCGCCTCCACCACCTCCATACCCCAGGCCAACGCAAGGTAATGGAGAAAACACTGGAGTCGCTACTTTCTCTATCCCGACGATTCCAACGATGCCACCTCCGACGACAACATTTCCATCAGTGACTATGCCTTAAGTACGAGTACCAATGAATGGAGATACCGGAGAGACATCGCAACACAATGGATTCTTTCTTAAGACGGGTCTCACGTCTCAAGATTCTGGTTTCGTGCTAGCGTCGCTTCCAACTAGCAACTGTTTCAATCTGGACGATCCTGTCACACGACGTCTGAAGTGATTGGAGAAACAGAATGAAAAGGTGATGTCGTTACTTGCGAAACTACCAGGAGTTGTTGTACCAGTGGACGTTGAACCAAGGACCGGGTTCCAAGCGTCACGTTTTGTTGATGAAATTGCCATGGTCGACATCCCAAAGGAATAAAACATCCTGACATTCACGCCGAAGTACTCTGGAATCAACGATCCAACGGAGCATAATGCACAATACAAACAACTGATGTACATTGTGTCGATAACTCATCAGTATCAAGAAGTCTCCATGTGTAAGATTTTTGGTGCGACCCTCACAGGTGCTGCACTACAATGGTTGATCAACTTGCGACCCAAATCCATCGGCAGTTTTGCGGAGTTTGTCAATCAATTCTTTCAGCAGTTTTGCGGAGTTTGTCAATCAATCTCTATTATATCACTCAGAAGACAGGCGAATCAGTGCGAAACTATTTCAATCTCTTTAATTCTAAAATGATCAGTGTACGAAATTGCGATGTTTGAACCGCAATCGAGGCTTACAAGCAAGGTCTCGACGATAATTTTGATCTCTACATGGACTTGACAAAGTATCCACCAGAAAACTTTGAAGACGTATGAGCTCAAACACTAGCCTATATGTGGGTCGAGGATGACGCAACTTTCCGTCGCAAGCACTCTAGTGACAAAAGAATACTGAATGTCAAGAACCTAGACTTCAAAACGAGATCGACCGCTCGTGTTGAGATATCTAAACAAGTCTCGAACGTAAGATTTGATAAGAAGAAAACTGCTCCGGCAAACAAATTCCCCCAACATCCTAAGATTTCGTCTTATGGGTTTAAGGGAACATCCAAGGATGTGGTCGAAGCTCTCGAGAACGTTCAGACCAACGTCAAATGGCCTCCACAAAGTGTGAAAGATGACACTAAGAAAGACAAATCCAAATGGTGCGACTTTAATAACAATCATGGCCACTTGACAAATGATTGTATCGCTTTAAGACGAGAATTGGCTTGGATCATGCCAAAAGGCCATTTGAAAGGTTTTTTGGGCACTAAACACATGACCAACTTTGCCTGAACACGCAAAGGTTGTTAATTGTGTGACCGGAGGTTCTGACGTGTATAGATTAACTTACTCGGCAGCCAAATGACATGCTAGTCGAGGACCCGAAGAACTCCATGTTCCACGGACATCGCGACCTAAACATGAGCTGGAATGAGAAGCCAGGTCCATCACTTTCGATCAGGAGGATCTCGGTGATCAATGGCAGAAACATCATGATGGTTTGATCATACAACTCACGATCGATAATTGCTCGACGAAGAGAATCCTGGTCGACGGAGGAAGTTCTGCTAATATCATCTTCCTCGTCACAATCAAAGCTATGGGAATTGACAAGTCTGAGATCATACGATGTTCGACGATCCTTGTAGGCTATAATTACGACATGGCTAACACCATCGAGGAAATTATTATCCCAGTATTCGCCAAAGGGGTCAATAAGCAAACCAAATTCAACGTCATCGATTGTTCTTCAACATACAATGTTATCTTAGGACGACCTTAGATTACATGACATGAAAGTTGTACCCTCGACGTACCATCAGACGATCAAGTTTCCAGCAACTTGAGGCGTTCAAAGAGGTCAAGAGTGAGCAAAAAATTGCTCGCGAATGTTACAAAATCTCCAAGAAGCCTAGAAAACAGAGCATCTTGCAATTACAGAACCATGTCGATCCTGAAACTGTCAACGACTATCAACTAGAAGAAGTCGTCCTGGATCAAGAGAAACCTGACAGTGTGTGTAGTCTACATCGGTACGTCCCTTGACTCTACTTTAAAAGGATCACTAATTTCTTTTTTGCAGGAATATGCCGATTGTTTTGGCTGGACGCATGAAGACATGGTCGGCATCGACCGAGAGGTCATCACTCACCAACTTAATGTTGATCCTTCTTTTAAACCTATTAAACAAAAGCGTCGCAAGTTCCCTCCAGAACGCACCAAGGTAATCAACGATGAAGTTGATAAAATGCTCAAGACAGGAAAAATCAGGGAAGTCAAATATTCGGATTGCCTGGCCAACGTCGTGGTCGTACAAAAGAAAAATGGCAAGTGGAGAGTATGCATCAACTTTACAGATCTCAACAAGGCTTGTCCAAAAGACCCATTCCCATTGCCACATATCGACGCCATGGTCGACACGACTGTCGGTCATGAGTTACTCACGTCATTGGACGCGTACTCAGGATATAATCAAATCTGAAGCACTGAGACGACCAAGAGAAGACAACATTCATGAGAGACAAATGGATCTACTGTTACAAGGTCATGCCTTTTGGTCTTAAGAATGTAAGATCAACATACCAACGGTTAGTCAATAAGATGTTCAAATAACATCTCGGAGACACAATGGAAGTGTATATCGATGACATGTTGGTCAAATCGAAACAGGCGATCGATCATATCAATCACTTGAGACAATCATTCGATATCCTCAGGCAATATCACATGAAGCTTAATCTGACAAAGTGCTCCTTTGGAGTAAGTGCAGGAAAATTATTGGGGTATATGGTCACCTGTCGAGGGATCGAGGCCAATCCTGACCAAATAAAAGCAATCTTGGATTCCCCTTGCAATATCAAAGAAGTCCAGCGACTTACTGGCCGAATCGTGACAATAAACAAGTTTATCTCTCTACCCTCAGATAAATGTTGCTTATTCTATAATATCTTGAGGAAAAACAGGGGTTTCGAATGGACGGACGACCACGAAAACGCGCTCCAAGAGGTTAAGATATACATGGCGTCCCCACCTTTGCTGTCGAAACCCGATGTCCATGAGGTCCTCCAACTCTCTTTGGCAGTCAGCTCAAATCATGTAAGTGTCGTCTTGGTCCAAGAAGATGATAAACAGCAACGACCCATCTATTATGTAAGTAAATCACTTCCCGACGTACAAACCAGGTATTCCTCTATGGAAAAACTTTTGTTAGCCTTGATCACTGCGACAAAAAACTTACGTCACTATTTTGAATCGCATCCTATTACTGTCGTGACTAACTTCCCTTTTAAGTCTATCTTAAGAAAATGGAGTATCTACCTTAGTAGTTACGACATAGAATACAAACCAAGGGCCGCGATCAAATCGCAAGCATTGGCCGACTTCAACGCAGATTTCAGCCCACAGTTAGAAGTATCGACGAACTTGTGGCAACTCTCGACGACCTAATATGGACACCACATGTCGACGGATCATCCAACGCCCGACGGGCAGGAAATTACGTCATCCTCAAGTTGCCACAAGGGGCAAGATAGTGTACTCCATACGATGCGAATTCATAGCCAACAAACAAAGAGGCTGAATATTTTCCCTTGATCGCAGGAATGAATATGGCCCACGACCTGGGGGAAACAAAACTTCATGTCAAAAGCGACTCGCTTTTAGTCGTGAATCAAACGAATGGAGACTTTGCCGCTAAATATTCCAGAATGACAACCTATCTCAAAATATCCAAAGTCAAATTCGAAGAATTCGAAGAATTTTCTTTTTCACAGATCCTAAGAGATTAAAATACCCAGGCTGACGCACTAGCTAAACTTGGGTAAGCACTTGGATATCATCCATTCGACGCTATTAACATAATTCATCTAACGACATCATCTATCGATAATGAAAACGATGTACAGATGATTGAAGAGGAAGCCAACTGGTCCAGCGATATTAGAAAATTTATAGTAAACGATCAACTTCCCGAAGACAAAATGGAAGCCAGAAAAATTCGATTTAAGGCATCCAGATATATTATGATCAATGGACAACTCAACAGACGATCATCGACAGGACTGAACTTACGTTGTGTTACCAGTAAGAATCAAGTCCAAAGAAGTTTTTGAAAGATACACGATAGTGAGTGTGGCAATCACTCAGGAGGTCATAGCCTGGAAAATCATATCTCCCGACAAGGGTACTATTGGCCAACTTTGCGACAAGACGCAACAAGGTACATCCAAAGTTGCGACTCATGTCAGCGACATTCAGGTATATCTCATAAACCCTCTCAACCCTTGCACTCGACTTTAACTCCATGGCCCTTCATGCGATAGGGAATCAAAAAGGTTTGGTAAGTAAAGAACATGTCGTAAATGTAACTTTCTATCTGACCCTATTGCAGGATTTGGGTCAGCCTCTCCCAGACCAGTTGGCCTTAGGGGACTAGGTGTCAAGCACCCCTTGGAACTTACTCTCCCAGATCAGAAAGGCTACATCGACACATCATAAACCCATTCATACCAGTAGAACATGACTTTCGATCTGATTCTATAGAAGAATTTGGGTTTGATCACTCCCAGATCAATTGACCTTAGGGGACTAGATGACAAGCATCCCACGGAACTTACTTTCCCAAACCAGAAAGGTCACAGGTACAAACGTTTAAACTTAGAGATATCTGTATTTTAATATATATAATTTTCATCTCAATCACTTAGTTTTACATCTAAGTGCTTAGCCCATATTTTCATTACAATCCATAATTCTGACTTTTTAGGATTTCCAGGCATTGTAAACTATAAATATTCCGAATAACACAATTTTAAAGTAGTATCAAAAGTTTCAAACATGTTGCTGACCTTTTGACTTTTGTAAGACTTGAAAGATGAACATATAAAACTTTGATATAAACAAAACAACTTGAAAATTTATCCTAGACACACATTTTATTCAAAAGAAAGAAAACCTGTAAAGCTTTTACTTTATAAAATAAAATTTGTAAAGATTTAAACTTTTAAATTCAAATGTCGAGTTTGAAAATTTAAGACAAATGTAAAGAATTCGGCAAATTGATATTTAGTCGAAACAAAATAAAATTCAATAATATTATCTTCCACATAATGTATAATGAATTTGTCTCATATGAAAAAAAAATGGTTTGTACAAATTCAAAAGTTAGTTGAATGTGCTCACATTCTTGAAAAACTTTGAGAAAACTGGAACAACATCATATACAGAGATAAATGCAGCAGAATAAAATAGATGTACTCACAGTTTCTCATTAGTGAGAAGCTAAAACCTTTAAAGATTGAGTCCTAAACTGTCATGTTTAGAAGTCGTAAACCATTGAAGTACGGGTTCTGAGCCGAAGTACTCAGAAGCCAACTTTCTCTTACTCCCCCTTGACATTTGGTGCCTGCAACTTAGAAACGATCTTTGGTTTTGGAACCCACTTGTATTTGGGTCCAGAAATGTTAGTTGCAGTTCTTATGGGGAAATACTTGTAAGATTTGACATACAAGGCATGAAAAAGATTGTCAGACAAATGAACATAAGAATTATCAGAAGAGAAAGCATAATCATCTGAACTAGAATCAGAAGAAGAATATGAGACATCTTTTGAAATTTTATTACAAGAAGCAAATGAATCACTTTTATAATGTTTGTCTACATATCTATCTTCATCAGTCGTAGAATCATCTGATGTCCGCTTGACTCTCCATATCTGCTTTGAAGGAGCGCTCAGAGTCCTATCTGAAATCATTGAATCAGAAGAATTAGAACTGTCAGAAATGACTTGATCTTGTTGCTTTCACTTCTTTGACCGTCTTCTTTTATGCTTTGGTTTATAATAATCATCATTGAGCGTAAAAGAATCATCAAGAATTTTTGATTTAATATTTGAATTGGAAGAAACAACTTTACCTATTATACCCAACTGATCAACCAATAAATCTGAATTCACTTCGGAGTCAGAAAAATTTTGAGAAAAGATTTCAGTTTTAGAAATTCCTTTTTGTTTACTTGACAATCAGAAGAAATGCTAGAAATAGAATCTTGTTTTTGAGAAAATAATTTTTCTTCAAGACTTGATGTCATGAAAGAAAGAAATACATCTGATTCAATTTCTTTTTGAATATTTTGATCTTCCATTTTATCTTCAAGGTCAATGATTTTGCCTTCTAATACTAATGGAGAAGTATATCTCTTAGAATCATAAAAGATTGGAGAGATATTTTCCTTATCAGATTTAGTGGCATATATATCAACATAATCATCAGACACTGAAGACTTAATGGGAGATATGTTATTTAAACTTTTTCTGCCTATCTTTGATTTGTCAGGAAAATATTTGGCATTTTCACTCGTATAAACAAAAGAAATTTCCTTTTTCTTATTATCCATCCTTTTCTCATTTTCGATATCTAAAACTTGCTTTTCATTTAACCAATCAATTTTAAATTGAGGAGAATATTTAGCAAGAGTTAGATAATCGTATTTATATAAAGTAGGGGATTTTTCTATCGCATTGTTTAAACAATGTGGATTTTCAAAACCAAGTCCCCATTTTTCTTTTATAGACTCATAACTCCTCGGTTTGTTCAAATAAATAGTTTGCTCAGACTGATTCCTTCGATATAATTTTTCTTCCAACTCATTTATTTTATCAGAATTATCTTTTAATTTGGTCATTTCAGTCAAAGAATCAAGATAAGTCATATTTGATTTTTCTAAATCATCTAATTTCTTTTGAAATATGTCTTTTGTATGATCCAAAATAGAATTTTCATCTTTCAAAGAAATTTGTAATTTATCAATCAAATTTGACTTTTCTGAATTTAAATTCTTTTCAGATATTAACTTCGAGCGAAGATCAGATAAAGCAGTTATAATAATGTTCATTTGTGAGGAAATGAAAGTGTAATCAAACTCAGAAATTACCTCATCTTCATCAGTGTCATCACCATCACTTTGATCATCTCCGATGAAGCACATTTGAGCAGTCTCGATAGCATCAGCTTCGTCTTCAGAGTGATCTAGCCAAAACTCTTCTTCAGCTAACAAAACAGTTACATTCTCTCTCTTTTCAGCTAGTTCCAATTTCTTTCTGTAATAAGCAGAATCCCGAACCTTCTTCACTCTACACTCGTTAGAGATGTGATCGGGCTTTCCACAGTTGTAGCATGCAGCCGGTTTCTTAGCCTCGGGCACTTGAACATTCTTGGACCCAGAAGTGAAGCAAAGATTGTTTGAACCCGAACGAGGTTGGAACTTTTTCTGATAGTGTTGAGAAAGAAGAATCATTGCTTTCTGAAGAGCCTCGCCATCGTCATCAGTTGCACCATCATAAGCATTTTCGGATAATGTTTGTTCAGATAGTTTGCTAGTGAGAAGTGCAACTGTGTCCACTGTCTTCTTGTTTTTCTTTTCAAGTTTGACCTTCTTTTCTGTGACTATGCACTCATCTGTCAGTAAAATCTCGTACATCTCTTGGATTTGCATGGAAGATATTCTGACATCATTCCTCAAGCGATGGCAAGATTTTTGGATTCCGGTTGAAGTGCGCATTGAGGAATTTCAGATTCTTCTCTAGCTCAGTCTTTTCCACTTTAATTTTCATCAGATCATTTATTATCGCACAGAATTTGTCATAAAAAATTTTCAGAGACTCCCCATCCTTGGCTTTGAATTCTTCAAAGTTGTTCATGTAACGTGTATGTCGAAGTTGAGTTGCAACTGAAGACCCAAGCATAATCTTTTCTAGCTGTTGCCACATAAGGTTAGGATGATTTTTGAAACAATCAATCATGTTGTATATAGAATTTGGCAATGCTAGCATCAGATTAGCCTTTATATCACGATCGGCTTGGTATTGTGCTAACTCATCGGGTGTGTTATTCCCTAGTATTCAAGTTCTAATTGATACAAACAATCAAGATGAGAATTACAAATCATATGTCATTGATTCAAACAACAAAGATTACAATTTCACAACTTTCTCTCTCTAAACTCTCTCACTAGAATAATGTTCTAATTAGCTCTTCTCTCATAAGCTCTCTCTACTTCTGATTGATAACTCACTTCTAATTACTTACAAGAGAAACGAGGTATTTATACCTCCAACAATATACAAGGAAACAAAATACAATTACATTGACTTTGACTTTAAGTGAGAGTTGACTTTTTCAGCTTTGACTTCTTGAACTTTTGTCTTCAATTTTTATGATCTTGAATCCAACAATTCTGTGCTCTAACAATCTCCCCCTTTGGATCAAGATCATTACTAAAAGATAACAATGCGATCTTCTCTCTTTAAGCTCGATTTGATTAAGCTCCCCTTTTTAACAATCTTTATCTTCTCTTGTAATCTCCCCTTTTATACAAACACGATTTACAAACTCAATCAACTCACATGCTCCCCCTATTAGCATGAAATATTTACACTCTCCCCTTTCTTTGATAAACACAGTATTTTCAAAAACATTCAGCAATCTTCCCAACGTCTGATCTTCAAAAATAGTAACAATCTCCCCCAAGATTATAAACAAACCTCTTTCAAACATTGAAAGAAATTATCTTCATTTTCAGCTCTGAACGATTTATCCAACTTTCTTCAAATAAACTTTCTCCAAAATCTTCTTGCTTTCGAAATTCTTTGAACTTTCGCTTATCAACTTTTGAACAAACTTCAATTCTGAAATATCTCTCTCCATATCCAATACAAATACTTCTTTCCGGACAATTCTTTCAACTTTAACATTTCTTTGAAATACACATTTCTTGATCTTCTCTCCCTTTTTGATGATTAGAGCATCTATAGCATCAAAACTTTTATTCCAAGAAATGTCTTTGAAATCTTTCTAACCACTGATATTTCAAACTGAGCCTCTGATTCGTTGCCAATTCGAACAATGTATTCATCCAGATCTTTTCAAATCTAGACAAAATATTCATGTAACACCTGAATCAACAAATGAATCAGTTAATGCGCCTGTCAGTAACACGAAGTCACTGTGTGTAACAAATACACATTGTAAAGGAGCTTTTTGATGTTCACTCCCCCAGGGCTTCCATCCAATCATCGAAATACCACAAAGGCAATTTCTATGAATGTTATGACAAAGAAACGAATTCTTTGTGTGTTCGTGCATGTGTAGAAAGAATTAAGCACGAAAGATTGCTTTTTAAGGCCCAACATAGTGTAAACCACTGAAACAACCGTAGATAAACACAGAATCAATGTGAATGATTGAAGTGCGAAGGTGGGGCAAACTTCCTTCTTTTTCAATATCCAGATTTTCCAAATAAAAAACCAGATAGATTATATGCTGCGTCCCCAGAAAAATGTGAAACATTTTCTTTTTGAGAAGAAAATGAGTAGCTTGTGGGGTTTAGTCAAGAGTTGGCATGGGCTAGTTGCCTGTTTCAATAACGTTCACCAAAGAATTGTGAAACGCTAGTAATGTGGCTGCCCGACTCAGAAAGTAGTTGGTGCAGAGTTTAATATTCTTTTACTCTGTTCTCACACCCTCTTTCTTTTAATCATTAAGCTCACTACTAACCAAACTCTCCTTTTCTTTGAAAACTTTTAAAAACATTTAATCTTGAAGAATAAACATGATAAGATCCATACCAATCAGAAGAATTATGAGAATAAGCAAAATCAGTTCTCCGATAATTATAATGAGATGTAGTAGTAATAGGAGATAATTGAATCAACTGCTTTATTGAATAACGCTTGTAAGAAGTTACAAGGTTTTGTTGATGAGAAGCATATTGACCAACTACATCTGAATCACTACTAACAGATCTAGTACAAGAATTATCAGAAACTGACCCAGCTATCTCATCATCCTTCCGTTTCGGTCGCCATTCTGTTTGAGCTTTCGACCTTTTCTTGCTTAAATCTGAAACACAAGATGTAGATTTATTAGGAAAATCAGATTTCTGAGACTGAGTTTTCTTTTGTGTACTAGTGTATTTCTGTTTCTATAATCACTGTTTGATGGGGACCAAAGAAGGAAAAACGAGGAGCATGAATTAAATTTTCACAAGGATGGTTTCAAGCAATCATCATCAGAAAATGCTTTTGAGTACATGGTTGGGCCCATGACAAGAGCTAGAAGCAAAAGAATGAAGGAGGGCCTCAATCAATTTATCAAAGAAACCCAAGCCCAAGAAGAGTCCAAGTTACAAGAAGTCAAGCCCAAGATCATGACTATTTTGTTGATCAAAGATGGAGCCCATGATAAATAATTCTAGAAAGTTAAAAACAATTAATTATATAGTTTTGAATTTAGTGCTATTTTGAATGCTACTTTAAAGATGGATAGTTTGAAAGTCTAAGATAGTTAATTAAGCCTTTTTGTTTGCCATCCTCTTCGATATAAATAGGAGGATTTGTTCTCATTGTAAGATCATCTTTTCTTGAAATATATTGAGAGGTTTATTCCTTTACATATTTGTTCTCTTGTGAACTTGTTTGGATTCTACAAAGTTAGGCTTTGTAATTTCCTTTAGACTTATCATTCGGGGTTTGATTTCTCTTGAGTGTGGCGTCTTTAGCTTTCGTTCTTCATTTACTTATTGTCATTTAAGGGTCTTAGTTCACATAACTAAGGTTCTTAATCCATAAGTCATTTGAAGGGTGGAGTTTTAGTTAAGGTTCTCTCTCACAAGTTAAGTTTGGGTCTTAACTCCATTGAAAGAATCTTCAAACAACTTTTGTCACTCGTATCAATCATAAGTGATTCATTCAAATTTAGAAAACCAAGTCGTTGGTCATCTTTTACATGTTGGGTCGTATCAGTTTGGTATCAGAGCACAAGGTAATTTCTTGAACTGTATCATTGTTTTTTCTAATCTTATCTCTTATTCTTCGTTCCTATTTTCGGGTTTCTTTTCTTCTTATTTTGTTTGGGCTAAACTTCGAAGTTGCAAAAAAAAAAAAAAAAAAAAAAAACAACAAATAAAAAAAAAAAAAAGAAAAAAAAAAGAACAAGAACAAGAAAAAAAAACGGAAGCAAAAGAAGGAAAAAAAAAGGGCCCATGGATAATTTATGTGTTCCATATTAACCTCAAAGTTGAGATCGTGATTTTTGTTTAAGACCCACATTTAAACTATTTGCTACTCTAGCTTGTTATTTTTTTTTACCTCTCTTGCGTGTTGATTTCCTTCCCATCATTTATCCCTAGTCGTTTTCTTCATTTGTCTAAAGTTAATTCACTTTGTCTAATTTTTGTGGTTTCTTTGAATAGGTTCGCTTTAGAACAATATAAAGTGAAGGATTGAGTGGTAAAAGGCAAGTGTGTGACATCTTTGTTAAAAGCCATAATAATATTCAAGAGAGAAACACTTGGGGTGAGTATAGATTGGTTGTGTTTGGAAACATATTTGGGGGGGGGGGGGGGGATTAAGGGACACGAGGCCATTGCATTTTCTGCTGCTTCTTTTATTAACTGTCATTAGGTATCATGGAAGGCAAACTATCAATGGAGCAAAAGGCGTACCAAGAACAGATTGCAAAATTTACCGAGACAATGAACATGGTTTTGACAAGATTAAACGACTTAGAGATGAGAAGTAACGATCGTCGAAACAATGATGAAGAAGTACACCAAGAAGATGAAAGTGTACATGAATCTGAAGGTTCTCATGGAACTAGAAGGGTTGATGGCAACCTTGGAAGCATCAAAATGAAAATCCCGGAGTTCAAAGGGAAAAGTGATCCAGAGGCTTATTTAGAGTGGGAAACGAAAGTTGAAAGGATCTTTGAAGTGCACAACTATTCGGAAGTGAAGAAGGTAAAACTTGCTGCCCTTGAGTTTTCTGGATATGCACTAACTTGGTGGGATCAATTGCAAGCTATAAGAAGGCGAGATGGAGAACAACCAATTACCACATGGAGACAAATGAAAACAATTATGAAAAAGAGGTTTGTTCCTTCCCACTATTATCGTGATTTATTTAAAAGGCTCCAAGGTATTACCCAGGTTTCCAAAAGTGTTGAAGACTATTACAAAGAGATGGAAATGGCAATGATAAGGGCAAATGTTGTGGAGGACGAGGAAGCAACTATGGCGCGATTTCTTGGTGGCTTGAATAAACCAATTGCTGATGTTGTGGAACTACAACATTACGTGGATATAGAGGAGATGCTTCATAAAGCGGAAATGATTGAGAAGCAATTAAAAAAAAGGAATTTGGAGCCACGACGTTCCAACAATCCTAACTCTTCATGGAAAGGAGGATCAAGCACCTCATGGAAGAAAGATGATGGAAAGAAGTCCAACAATACAACTTATTCGAAGGTATCTAATAACACTTCAAGCTCTAATAGTTTGGCTTCTAATTCATCTACTCCTGCTAGTAAAGTTACTTGTTTTAAGTGTTTGGGAAAAGGCCATATTGCTTCACAATGTCCCAATTCACGTGTGATGACCATTCAAGAGGATGGTTCTTACGCTAGTTCCAGTGATAAAGAAGAAGACAACCACGATGAAGCACCCCTATCTGAAGAAGGCTATGAAGAGGAGTTTGAGGCTGAAGATGGCCAATGTTTCGTGAATGTTCGTGCTTTGAATGCACAAGTTAAAGATTGAAGAGGAGCAACAACAAAGACACAACATTTTTCATACGAAGGGTCGTATCAAAGATAAGGTATGTTTAATCATTATTGATGGTGGGAGTTGCACTAATGTTGCTAGTACCTACCTAGTTGAGAATCTGCATCTTCCTACTTTGAAGCATCCTTCACCATATAAACTTCAATGGTTGAGTAATTGTGGAGAGATAAAGGTAACAAAACATGTGCGTGTCACATTCTCGATTGGCAAGTATATGGATGAGGTGTTATGTGATGTGGTTCCGATGGATGCAAGTCATATGCTTTTGGGAAGGCCATGGGAGTTTGATAGGAGGGCTACTCATGATGGTTTCACAAATAAATATTCATTTGTAATGGATCGGAAAACTATTACTCTTGTTCCCCTTTCCCCACAACAGGTGTATGACTGTAATAAGCAGATGAAAGTTGAGAGAGAGAAAAGGCAAAAATTGAGAGAGCTACAAAAGCCAAGTAAAAGTAAGCAAGTAGAAAACACAAAAAAAGACAAGTCAGATGTGGTAGAAAATAGTGAGTCGAGTGAAAAGCCGAAGTTGGGAGGAGAAAAAGGCAATAACTTCTTTGCTACAATGAGAGATTTGGATAGGGCTTTCAACACTCGTAAGAGTGTGATTTTACTTGTTTTCCAAGATCATTCTCCTGTTCCACAAGAATTACCTAACCATTTGCCTTTGGAGTTTGTCTCAATGTTGCAGGATTTTGAGGATGTTTTTCCTGAAGAACTTCCTAATGGACTTCCCCCTATTAGAGGGATTGAGCATCAAGTCGATTTGATACCGGGGGCCATCATTCCAAATAGACCAGCTTATCGTGCGAACCCGGAGGAGACAAAGGAGTTGAGAAGGCAAGTGGTTGAATTGTTGGCAAGGGGTCAAATTCGAGAATCCTTAAGCCCATGTGCTGTTCCGGTAATTCTCGTTCCTAAAAAAGATGGTTCTTGGCGTATGTGTGTCGATTGTAGGGCAATCAATAAGATTACTATTAAATATCGACATCCTATTCCAAGACTTGATGACATGCTTGATGATTTGCATGGAGCTACTTTGTTTTCAAAAATTGATCTTAAATCTGGTTATCACCAAATTCGTGTTAAAGAGGGTGATGAATGGAAAACTGCCTTTAAAACTAAGTTTGGTTTGTATGAGTGGTTAGTAATGCCATTTGGCTTAACTAAATGCACCAAGCACGTTCATGAGATTGATGAACCATGTGCTTAGGGAATTTATTGGCAAGTTTGTGGTTGTTTATTTTGATGATATTCTGATTTATAGTAAGAACTTGATTGAACATCGTGAACATGTGCAAGATGTGTTAAGTACCTTAAGAGCTGAGAAACTTTATGCTAATATGAAAAAGTGTACCTTTTGTGTGCACAAAGTTGTATTTCTTGGTTTTGTAGTGAGTGCACAAGGTATTCAAGTGGATGATGAGAAAGTGAAAGCCATCAAGGATTGGCCGACTCCTACAAATCCCTCCGAGGTGAGATCTTTTCATGGCTTGGCTAGTTTTTACAGGAGGTTTGTCAAAGATTTTTCAACAAAGGCTGCCCCTTTAAATGATTTGGTCAAAAATAATGTGAAGTTTGAATGGGGTCCTTCTCAAGATGAGGCATTTAATAGACTTAAACTTGATTTAACAACTGCACCCGTACTTGCATTGCCTGATTTTGGAAAGAGTTTTGAAGTTGAATGTGATGCATCTGGTATAGGAATAGGCGCAGTTTTAATGCAAGAAAGGCACCCTATTGCATACTTTAGTGAGAAGTTGAAAGGAGCTCATTTGAATTATCCTACTTATGACAAAGAGTTGTATGCTGTTGTGCGTGCTTTAGAAACTTGGCAACATTATTTGATGCCTAGGGAGTTCATTATTCACACTGATCATGAATCACTAAAGCACATTAAAGCACAAAGTAGGTTGAAAAAAAGGCATGCTAGATGGGTTGCGTTCATTGAAACTTTTCCGTATGTCATTAAGTACAAACAAGGAAAAGAGAACATTGTCGCTGACGCATTGTCTCGTAGACATACTCTTCTCACGACACTTGGTACTAAATTGATGGGCTTTGAGTTCATCAAAGACTTGTATGATAGTGACCCTGATTTTTCGGGGGTATTTGGTGCATGTGAACAAGTTGCATTTAATAAGTTTTTCAAACATGAAGGATTTTTGTTCAAGGAGTCAAAACTATGTGTGCCAAAGTGTTCATTGCGTGAGTTACTAGTTCGAGAAGCACATAGTGGAGGTTTGATGGGACATTTTGGTGTTCACAAAACTTTGGATATATTGGTTGAACATTTTTATTGGCCTGGGATGAAACGAGATGTTACTCGTATTTGTGAAAGGTGTGTTGAGTGTAAAAAGGCAAAATCCAAATCCAATCCTCATGGATTATACACGCCACTCCCAATTCCAACCTCACCTTGGGTTGACATCTCGATGGATTTTGTGTTGGGTTTACCAAGAACTCAACGAGGTATGGATTCTATTTTTGTCATAGTCGATCGTTTTTCTAAAATGGCTCATTTTGTTGCATGTAAGAAAACAGACGATGCGAAGAAAATCGCCAATTTGTTCTTTAAAGAAATTGTGCGTCTTCATGGAGTTCCACGGAGCATTGTGAGTGATAGAGATGTGAAGTTTCTAAGCTATTTTTGGAAGACTTTGTGGTGCAAATTAGGCACTAAATTGCTCTTTTCTACGACTAGTCACCCTCAAACCGATGGTCAAACAGAAGTGACCAATCGTACTTTGGGGTCACTTTTAAGGGCTGTTATTAAGAGTAATTTGAGAGGTTGGGAAGAATGCCTTCCCATAGCTGAATTTGCTTATAATAGGGTTGTTCATTCATCAACCAACTTTTCTCCTTTCGAAATTGTCTATGGTTTTAACCCTCTTACTCCTTTGGATTTGTCTCCTTTGCCATTAAAGGAACAAGTTAGCTTGGATGGTGAAAAGAAAGCCAATGCAGTAAAACGTCTTCATGAAAAGGTTTGTGAGAACATTGAGAAGAAGACAAAGCAATACGCCAAACAAGCTAACAAAGGGCGTAAGCATGTCGTTTTTAAACCAGAAGATTGGGTTTGGGTTCACCTAAGAAAAGAAAGGTTCCCTGCATCTAGAAAAACGAAATTACACCCTCGTGGAGATGGCCCGTTTCAAGTCATGGAGCGTATCAATGATAATGCCTACAAGTTAGATCTTCCGGGTGAGTATGGTATAAGTGCAACTTTTAATGTTATTGATCTATCTCCTTTTGTTTTTGATGAAGGTGTTGATCCGAGGACGAATCATGCCGAAGAGGGAGGGAATGATGGGGACCAAAGAAGGAAAAACGAGGAGCATGAATTAAATTTTCACAAGGATGGTTTCAAGCAATCATCATCAGAAAATGATTTTGAGTACATGGTTGGGCCCATGACAAGAGCTAGAAGCAAAAGAATGAAGGAGGGCCTCAATCAATTTATCAAAGAAACCCAAGCCCAAGAAGAGTCCAAGTTACAAGAAGTCAAGCCCAAGATCATGACTATTTTGTTGATCAAAGATGGAGCCCATGATAAATAATTCTAGAAAGTTAAAAACAATTAATTATATAGTTTTGAATTTAGTGCTATTTTGAATGCTACTTTAAAGATGGATAGTTTGAAAGTCTAAGATAGTTAATTAAGCCTTTTTGTTTGCCATCCTCTTCATCTATAAATAGGAGGATTTGTTCTCATTGTAAGATCATCTTTTCTTGAAATATATTGAGAGGTTTATTCCTTTACATATTTGTTCTCTTGTGAACTTGTTTGGATTCTACAAAGTTAGGCTTTGTAATTTCCTTTAGACTTATCATTCGGGGTTTGATTTCTCTTGAGTGTGGCGTCTTTAGCTTTCGTTCTTCATTTACTTATTGTCATTTAAGGGTCTTAGTTCACATAACTAAGGTTCTTAATCCATAAGTCATTTGAAGGGTGGAGTTTTAGTTAAGGTTCTCTCTCACAAGTTGAGTTTGGGTCTTAACTCCATTGAAAGAATCTTCAAACAACTTCTGTCACTCGTATCAATCATAAGTGATTCATTCAAATTTAGAAAACCAAGTCGTTGGTCATCTTTTACATGTTGGGTCGTATCACTGTTTCTTATGTTTCTTACCTTGAGAATAATAATCAGCAGTTACAGAAACCGATTCACCAACCTTAGTTGATGATTTATCAGTTTTAAGAACACTTGGTAACACCTTTTCATTTGTAAGACAAGTAGAATGATCAGGAAGAGGAGCATTAAATTCAAACATATCAATTTCGTCTATGCACCCATCATCAGAATTAAGAAAATTATTTGCAGACTCAAATAAGTCATCAAAATTATCAGACGAAGTTTGAGGTGCCTTAGAAACTTTAGAACACTTTGTAGATGTAGATTGAAAAACCGTGTTCTTTAAAACTGTAGAAAATACACTTTGTTGATTATTAACCAAAAGTTTTTCATCAGATAAAACATTTTCCAACTCAACTATTTTGCTTTCAAGAATGAGTGGAGGAACATAAACCTTTGCAACTGCAGGTTTTGCCTTCATCTCAGAAACAGAATAACTAGCAAAATAATCGTTTGAAAGAACTATTGGTGTTTCTGAAAGATAACTATCATTTAACTTTGCATAGTTAAATGGTAGTTGCATTTTCTTCACATTCTTTCTATTTTCAGTTTCTTTGGCCTCAATTTCCTCTGGTAATTTGGTAACAAATTTGGGTTTTAAATGAGGATGTTTACCAGCACAAGCAAGAAAATCAAAATTATAAAGTGCTGGTTGTTTTCTGATGGCTTTCTTAAGATAATGGGGGTTTTCAAAACCGAGTCCCCATCTTTGCTTAACATCAGCCTTTTCATCAGGTGCATTAAGAAAAATGGTTTGATCTGTTTGGCCTCTTTTATAAAGTTTGGCTTCCAGACCATTTACCTTCTTATTCAAGAGCTTGTTCTCAACCTGCAATTTATAAACAGTTAGTGCAAATTCTCTTTTCTCAAACTCATACTTAGAAACTTTAGCTTCAAACTCAGAAATCTTCTTTTCAAAACAATCTACTTGTGATTTAGAATCAGAAGCAGACTTGCGTAAATAATCAATCAGATCTTTGTTCCCAATAACAGACGAATTAAGTTCAAATATCTTCTTGTTCCTTTTAGCAACTCTTTCTTTTTCCTTTTTCAGTTTATTTTGTAAATCTTGAAGCTCAATCACCATGGCTTCCATTTTGGTAATAAAATCTTTTTGAGATAAGTTTAATACCTCATCAGATGTCTCATCATCGGAATCATCATACTTTACTTCTTTGCCCATGAGACAGAGATGAGCTGTTTCTTCCTTCTCCTCATCTTCACCTTCGGAATGATCCAGCCAAAATTCGTCCTCAGCCATTAAAGCTATTCCTGCTTCTTGCTGTTTTGCCAATAGCAATTTGTTCTGATAGTACTGAGAATTACGAACTTTTGGCTTTCTACAATCTTTTGCAAAATGACCAATCTTGCCACAGTTGTAGCATTTGACTGGATCACTTGCTGGCTTTTCGGCAACAGTGTAGTCATTCATGAACTTCTTCCTTTCATCGGGTTTCTTCTCAACATAACTGTTCTCTTTGTATCTCTTTCCTTCCACCCTCTCTCGGTGCTCGTGGTTCTTAGAACTTGATGAAGAATATCGTTGAGAATTTGATCCTGGCTTTTTGTAAAATTTCTTTTGAAAGGCACGGGTCAACAACAGCGTGACTTGTTTCAAACTTTCTCCATCATCACCATCTGTTTCAGAATCTGATTCAGAACTTGTCAGTACTTTCTTCTTCTTCTTCTTTCATTGACGGTATTCTTTCCAAAACTGTCTTCAAATGATTAACAACCTTCTCAAAACTTTCACAAAATACTTTCAGACTTTGGAAAGAAATTATCTTCAAAATCAACCCGAATTGCTTTAGCAACTAATTTTCAAAGAAAATTTCCTCAAATCTTCAGAAATTCTTTGATCCTCTTCAAATCTTTACTTTGAATCTTCTGACTTGGACATTTCTGAAAATCATCTTTCAAAACTTTATCATTTCTTTGGTAGGCTTTGATAATCCAGAAGCCATAATGGGTTTTACAAAAGGTCCGTCAGTGAGAATCTTCATCATGTCATCCCCGTTCTTTTGTCGTTCAATGAAATTGAGAAATCGATCTTGCCACTGAGTGAATTCATTTTCATCAACTATAACCGGAGGACGAGTTTCTGTGCCCAATGACATCATGATATCACTCTTATAGAACTGAGCTTGAAAATCAAACTTTGCAAAATCCATAGATGAAAATTTCAGAAAAATGCTAAGTCTTGAAACAGAAGAGCTGGCGCAAATTGAAGGTTTGCTTGAGAAGCAGATGGCGCAAACGAGATTTGCGTGAGCAGTATGTGGCGCAAACTAACTTTTGCGTTAGACTAAGATGGCGCGAAATACGGATGACAAGAACTTTCACTTTGCGTGGAATGAATGTAGCGAAAACTTAGATTTGTACGAAGCGATGCTGGCGCAAACTGGAGTTTGCGTGATGTACAAATGACGCAAAAGAAACTTTGCGTGAGAAGATGATGACGAGAAACTCTTTGCTTGACAAGAGGCGCAAAACTGATTTTGCGTGAGTAGCCTGTTACCTGTAACGTAAACTTAACTTTGCGTGATACAAATTTGACGCAAAAGAACCTTTACGCGAGAACTTGATTCTTGTACTTGGCGCAAACTTGAAGAATCCGGATGAACTGGCGCAAAGTTACAGAGGAACTCGTGCAAACCTGATAAGAACTAGCACAAAGCACATAAGAACTGGCACAAAGTTGATGAACTAGTGCAAAATTTAGATCTAGCGCAAAACGATGAAAAATCACAAAAACCTTCTAATTACGATTACAAAACAGAATTTGATGAGATTTTTATGCACAAAACTATTCGAAAGCAAATTTTTTAACACTTTATAACAAACAATTTCAATCAAAAACCACAAATTCTTGAAATCAAGAAACACACAGTTTGTAAAAAATAACTTTCCAGAAAACTCGAAAAATCACAAAATTGATGATTAAAACCAAAATTTCTTGCAAATCGATGTGAATCAAAAGTGTTCTACAATTAAAATCGGATCCAACGAACCAAAATACAACGAAATTCAATCAAAAATAAGTCCGAATTTGATGAAAAATCAAAATATGAGATTTTCTTGAAAAATTCAAGAAAATCGATCAAATATCCTGATTCAAACACAAATTCAGATTTTAAAAACGATTCTCTCAATTCTCTCAGATTAAGAATAGCTCTGATACCAATTTATAATCCCAAAATCACTAAATCATAGAGAGAGAAAGTAGAAAGAGAGACAATGAAAGCGCAAATATGAATGTATTGAGAAGTATGCGTGACTTCCCTTCACAACAAACAAAGCCACAAGGGACTTAAATACCCTTGGCTAATACAACACAAAATGACACTCTAAACACAGTATTAGACCAAGTCTATAAATACAATGATTACTATAAAATCAGACTTAACAACATGGTCTAAAAACAATCGTGAGGTATAAATATAGTCGAATGATCGATCGATCCTGCAATGAAATAACCTTAGAGGGGATCGTTGGCTAGACAATTGACTCTCTGATACTTAAGTTAGTAAGGTTTGTTGAAAGATAATCGCAAGAGAAGAAGAAATGGGTTTTAGAAAAAATACCTCTTTAAATGTACCGCATTCCAACTTCGAGGAATGTCACGACCGTCGACGGTTTGCAGTCGGTAGGCTCCCTTTCCGACAACCTCGGTTATTCGATACAGACCTTCCCATTTGATGGATAACTTGTTAGAACAAGAATTGTATTCAAGATTAAAAGGTCAAAAGGTAAAAAGTTGTAAAGTCAATGTAATTGTAATATGTCAAAATCAACAAAAGTCAAATGTGTTGTATTGTCTTTGTAAAGTCAAATAGGTTTAGATTAGTTGCTTTTTTATATTAGAGGTATAAATAGTTTAGGTCTTTGTAATATGTAGGAAGGACTTTAATATTGTCATATATCTTGAGAGAATATGTAGAGAGAGTTTCTAGAGAGAGAAACTGATTTGTAGAGAGAGAAAGTGTAGATTCATCAATGAAATTCAAGATTTGTGATTGAAATCTGTGTATTTGGAATTTATAATTGGTATCAAAGCTTGGGAGAAAGAATTTGTGCAACAATTTCAATCAATTTCATCCAGATCTGAAAATCATGGAGTTTTCTTGAATTTTTCTCATGTGATTTGTTCTTGAAAATTTCTCACTGATTTTGTCAATTTCATGTTGATATGATGAAATTGTACATTGTTTGATTTCGTTTTTGATACAAGATTCATCTTTTGTTGGTGATTTGTCAAAGATATCAAAGGTTTGAACCAATTTGAATTTTTTTTTAAAATCTTACGTTCTTGAGTTTACTATTTTTTTTTTTTTGAAATTGATTCTACAAATCTATGTTGATTTTAATCAATTTTGATGTGAATTCGTATACAAAATGTGTTGTTAAACATGAATCGATCACTGATTTTGATGTTTTAATCGGTAAGTTTCATCTTTGAAATTTTTTTTGTTAATCATGTTCTTGATAACATGTTCCAGATCTTAAGTTTTGATCCATATTCTTGATTTAAATGTTTAAAATGTTGTTTGTAGTTGTGATTTTGATCCAAAATATACTTACAAAAGGTTGATTGAAGAACTCTAAACATCTTACTAGATAGAAGAAATCATAGAACTTGTATCATCATCTGAAGAACACACATCCAGTTGAAGAACTCCCATGAACCAAGATGTGTGAAGAACTCGTATATACCATAAAGAACTCGTATCTACCATGAAGAATTCGTACAACAGTCCAACAATTGGCATGAGATATCGTTAACCAAGGAATTTGCATCATACTCTATTATAAGGAATTCTCAAGCAACTGAGTTCAAGAATTCGCATGGTTCACTATGTTCAAAGGAATTCGTAGACTACCAAGAACTCGCATGAGGATCAACAATTCGCATAACACTGTGGAAGTTTTTACGAATTTCTTACTTAGTTTTTGAGAGATGTTGTCAAGGAATTCGCAAGCTTCATGTTACGAATTGTTAACATTTCGCAAGAAGCTATTTACGAATTCCATACTTTTCGTATCTGCTTGTTTACGAATTCTTATCTTAGTTTTTGAGAGATTTCTATGGATTCGCATGTAACAGACTTACGAATTCCCAAGTTTGAATTTTTTTTCTCGATGACTTCATGTGGGTCTCTGTTTAAGATGTTTTCGATCGATCTTATTGCTCCTAACTTGTTCCTCTGGTCATAAGGATTTCAGAACAGGTTTCAGAATCAATTTTGGTCCATTATCGAGTGAGATATTCGTGATTGAATGTTCGCCGGAGCTCCCGCCGGAAAAACGGGTTTGGTCGGAACATTTTTTTTTGCGATTGGTTTGAATGTTATAGTGTTCTTATATCGTTTATCTGTTGTTTCTAATCGATTTGCAGGTCATAAGAGAGTTTAAGACATAGAAAAACACTCGCCGGAAAATTAACTTCGTTGGAGTTTGTTTGCGTTGAAACACAGTTTACATAGCGTTGCATGATGGAATTTTTCTTGTTGGGATCGATTCTACATTGAAAAAGATGCATTTTGAAACTTGTTTCATCAATTTTGGTCGAAAAACGAGCTAGATATCGAGTCTTGAAAGCTGCAGTTCGTTTGGAGAAGAAAATGAACAGTAATATAACAGAGGGTCGTTACGTCCGTTAGATTTCTGAGATTTTGGTCCCTACCCGTTAGTTATGTTAGTTTTTGTTTCAATTTTAGTCCATTTGATCGTTAGTCCCGTTAGTCCTGTTAACTAGTTTATAGAGTTGTCAATTTCAGCCCCTGTAGTTTTTATCTTTTAGGTATTTACAATTTTAGTCCCTTTAGATTTTAGTTTCATCTTTTGTCATTTTGAGTCCCTCTAGTTTGTAAGTTTCGTGTTTTTACGTTTTAATTCTCGTTTTTTTGTCGTGTCTTAGTGTTTTTCACTTTTATTCCTCGTTTTTTGTATTAGTTTAGTATTTTGTCGGTTTTAGTTCCTGTTTTCGTATTTTATTCATATTTTAGTCGTTTTTGCTTGTTTTTAGTCATTTTTTTGTTAATTTTTCATGTTTGTCGTGTTTAGTCCTTGTTTTTCTTTTTCTTTTCATTTTTAGTCCGTTTTGTGTCCTTTCTGGTTATTTTTACTGTTTTTGAGCATAATTGATATATCTTTCATATTTTTGTAGGTTTGGAGACTAAATGAGATTTTTCCGCTCTGACTTTTTGGAATTAGTTTTTAAAGACAAATTTTATAATTTGTTTCTCAAATTTTAATTTTCTGAAAATATTTGTGATTTTAATTGTTTGTATTAATATTTGATACAATATTCAACTTCTAATCGAAGTTTTCTTTTGACGATCATATTCTTACAGATTTCAAGATGTATCAAGGTTTCAATTTTGATTATGATAAGATATTCCTTTTGGAGGCTAAAGCAAATATTCAACGTCTCCTTGGACAATTATCGATATACACCAGAATGGCAAATGATCGTGATAGAGAAAATTCAAATAATAAAGCTGAAAAGGCTGAGTTGCAAATCAAAGTCTCTGCGCAATCAGAATTAAAAGGTCTGAAAGATAAATCTGAAAGTCCAGATCTTAGAGTTGAAAGAGACAAGTTTGAAAAAGAAAATGTTGAACTTCAAAGAAAGATTACAGAAATGAAAGACAAATTTTCTCAAGGTGTAAAGATTGTCAAGAAAGTTATTATCTTGGAGAGTGATAAGTTTGAGAAGGAAAAGAAGGTTGATGAATAGAAGAATGTTGGTGTATTCAAGGAGATATCTGAATAGAGAAATAATGTTGAAAAAGAATTTGAAGAAGAAAGGACAGTGTTTGAGACTGAGATAGAAGAGCTTACAAAGAAATTATCTGAGCTTTCATCAACTATTCTGAAAGAAAAGAAGACGAAGTATGAACTGCAAAATAAGTTTAATCTGATTTCAAAGGAAAGAAATAGTTTGTCTTCAAAGATAAAGGAACTTGAAGAGATCATGTTCAAGGTGAAGTTGACTGAGCCAAAGACGCCAGAATCAATTATTCAATCACCAAGAGATGATCAAGCTGATTCAGAATGTTCATTCAAAACAGCTTCAAGTTCACGTTTTATAAATGTTTCTAACAATCCATTATTTGATTCTTATGATAGTCTTACTTCTAAATCTAAAGATCAGATTCGTCCTTCTAATCTTTTCTATGACAAAAATGTTGATGGTTTAGGTAACATCAAGAAGAATGAGTCTCAAAAGAAAAGGTTCTGGAGAAGGAAAGATGAGAAAGATAAAGAAAATTGGATTTGGAAAGTTAAAGGATTTTCGGAGGAGAAGAAGGAAGAAAAATCATTTGTACATACATTTAAAGCTAAAAGGAACTATACTTCGAAAGGTAAAACTTTTAGCAAACCTGATCTGGTTTACTCTATAAATCAACTGATCAGGTTAGCTTAAAAGAAGATTAGTTGTTCTTATTGTGGCTCAAATGATTTTGTTAACAAAAATTACTGGTATGGTTCTTACTAAGATGGAAAATATCTAATGTTTTGTTGAGGATACTTAAACATTGATATTAATTCAAGGGGGAGTTGAGATGCTATACGTTTTTTTTTAGGGAAAGCTCCGGCAATTTTATAAAACGAAAACAAAAGAGTACGGTAAACCGCCTACAACCAAACGAAGAAACACAAAAACTTGGAAACAACCCCATACCAAGCAACTAACAACCAAAATAAACACATCATAATAGACGCAAATAACATCAAAAAAAAGATGCTAAAAACCACCGGAGCACCAAACATCAAAACCGCAAAGCCAAAGCAAAGATTAGGTCGCTTCATAAGATATAAGACGAGATCTTCTAGTTGTCCAAACAAGTCGACATTGAACCATGTCCCGTATCTCTTTGATGATCACCTCCATATCACGCTTTTCATTACGGAACAAACGATTGTTCCGTTCTCTCCATATAAAGAAAACCGCAACCGCAATGTGGAGTTTCGGCCCAAGCCGATTGGGGAGCCGATTTCCATCCGAAAGAGCCATCAAAACATCGTCCCAACGATCCGGCCAATCTTCAATATCAGCAAAGAACTTTATCCGCGTCCAAATTTCATTGGAAAATTGGCATTCAAAAAACAAGTGGTTATGGGAATCCATACAAACCTCACATAAAGGGCAAAGAAGGTTTAAACTATCCGAGTTCCATGAGAGCATACGATCCTGAGTAGGTAAACGCCGAAGGCATGCAGTCCACATGCAGAAAGCGTCTTTAGCAATGTGCCCTTTAAACCAAACACCTTTTGTCCACGGAACAGACTGGTAAGACCCACTCAAAGCTTCCGAAGTTGCCCTCACCGAAAAGTCGTCCATATGCCTATTCCCATCATCCCAACGAATCCCGTCCCTTTCATCATGATCATTTAGACTCGGAAACTGAATCATAGCAAGTTGTGGAAACCGATCCACCCAAATGTTCGGCCAAACCCCCTCAAACCGAGAACTTAGTTTAACTCTCTTAACGACGACTGTGGCGTGAACCCTTCCGAATGAACAAAACGATAAGGAATAAAAGAGGAAAGTGGCGTACCAAGAGCCCAACGATCCTCCCAAGCGTTTATTGCCGAACCATTGCCAACACGCATCATAATAAAAGGTCTCAACACCGAACGAAGATCCCATAATTTCCTTAGGACCCACGACCAACGAGAGCTTTTATGAACAAGCCAAAAGTGCGTTTCCCCCAAGCAATGGAGTACAACCCAACGAACCCAAAGAGAATGTTTTCGGGATAGAGTGTTCCAAAGATGACGCGACAACAAAGCTTTATTCCACGTAGCTAAAGGTTTTATTCCCAAACCTCCTCCATCGAAAGGCTTACAAACTTGTTCCCAAGCCACTTTGCATTTTCCTCTTGAATTTTCACCTTGAGCCCACAAAAAATCCCGACAAAGAGATTCAATCTTTTTTATCACCGTGGTTGGGAACCAGAATATAGACATCCAATGAATCTGTAAAGATCCAAGGACTGATTTTAGAAGTTGAAGTCGCCCTCCAAATGACAAAAACTTGGCCTTCCAATTAGTAATACGCGAAACCAACTTCGTCAAGAGCACATCATAATCACGCGTTTTCAACCGAATTGGGGAGAGTGGCACCCCTAAATACCGAATGGGAAAAACCCCATTCCGAAAAGATAAACACTCCGGAATAGCATTTCGATCTTCCAACGGAACATTGCCATAGAAGACTTCACTCTTTTCAAGGTTTGGGGCTAACCCCGATTTGACTTTAAAGAGAGCAAGGTCCTTCTTTAGCACCAACACTGCCTCCATATCGCCTCTAGTGAACACGAAGAGATCATCTGCAAAACAAAGATGGGTCAAATCAAGAGCTTGGCAATCCTTGTGATAGCCAAAGTTAGCCGCCTCCTCTATGCACCGTTTGAAAATAATAGAGAAGCCCTCCATCACGATGGTAAAAAGGTAAGGAGACAAGGGATCTCCCTGACGAAGACCTCTACCACCTTTGAAAAAGCCCCAAGTCTCTCCATTGACGGCCATCGAATAGGAAGGAGATGAAACCATTTCTTTAATCCATCGAACAAGAGCCAAATGAAATCCCATGCCCTCCAACATATTAAAGAGATAATGCCAATCAACAGTGTCATAAGCCTTCTGAATGTCAATCTTGAATGCACAACGAGGTGGCCCATCACCTCGTTGGTACCCACGAACCAACTCATGAGCCATCAAAATATTGTCAGTAATTTGCCGGCCAGGGATGAAAGCAAACTGAGAAGGACTCACCAAAGAATCCAAACTACCCTTCATGCGATCCACAATCACCTTGCTTATGACTTTGTAAAGGACCGAACAACAGGATATAGGCCTGAAATCCGTGACTCTAGTCGCATGTGGCACTTTCGGAATGAGACAAAGGAGCGTGTGATTAAGCTCTTTCTCTAGCTTAGCCGAGTAGAAAAAATTATGAATAGCCGTAGTAACCTCCGTACCCACCACACTCCATGCAGCTTTAAAATTTTTTGCAGAAAAACCATCCGACCCCGGAGCTTTGGCATTCCCAATCTGGAAAATAACCGCCTTTATTTCATCGTTAGAGATCGGTCGTATCATGGAATTTGCTTCTCCCACCGTGAGAACCCTACGAAAGGCAAAATCATCAATATTTGGGTCAACTGCGCCATCCCTAGCACCGAAACGATTGGAAATGGTTCAAAAAGACCGCCGCAACATCTTGGCCATAGTGAAAATCTCCATTTCGATCAGACACCACCTGTATACGTTGTCCGTGACTTTTTTCCTTCATAACACTATGAAAGAATTTCGTATTTGAGTCTCCCTCATTTAGCCATTTGACTTTCGCTCTTTGTCTAGCCGCACTTTCCTCATCTTTACAAGCTTGCTGGTAAGCAATACGCCAAAGGCAAGATCCTCTTGAATTTGCCTATTGGTAGGATCAATATCACTAGCCAACTGGACAATACCCAATTCTTTTTTACAAAGGGCCACCCGCTCCGAAAGATTTCCATAACCACTTCTTAGCCTTCGAAACTGGTGCTTCAAGGTCTTTAATTTAGCCAAGACTTTAAACATGAAAGTCCCATGAACTTGGGCCTCCCATCCATCTTTCGTAATCTGCATAAAACGAGGGTGGTCTACCAAGAAATTATCAAACGAAAATTTCGAGAGTGCAAACGAGTACCTCCCGTAAAAGATATCGCCGCCGGAGAGTGGTCCGAAACCCCCCTAGGTAAGAAATCCGCAACCGCATCAAGGAACCGATCAGTGAAAGCAACATTAGCCATCACCCGATCCAGTTTTCGGCGGATACCCGAATCATCCATGGGTTTTTGAGACCAAGAGTAATGAACCCCCGTATACCGAACGTCAAAAACCTCGATATCATCCACACATGCTATGAAATCGAGCGAGATGCTATACGTTCAGGTATATTTTCTATATCTCTAACTCTATCACTTGTTGAAAGATGAACAACTTTCACTTGTGAAAAATGGTTCTTAAATGTTCAAACCACTTCCTATTCTTACAATGTTTTTATGAATTGAGAAGTGCGATTTTAAATGATTTTAAGATTGGATACTTTGATGCTTATTTGACCGTGTATTCATAAAGAAAAATACTTGTGTATTTTCTTTTCATATACTTTGTTAAATATTAATACATACGTTGGTTCAATACATTTCTTGAATTTGTTATTACCATGTATCAAATGATAAATCTTTTAATGGTAATACTCCCTTTTATATTCTATATTGTTTGAATCAGACGTCATTTGTATTTTACATGTGCTTTCATTTCAAATATGTTTATATTTTGTTCATATAAACATCCTACTTCTTTGATTTCCCAAAATATTATTATTCATGAATTTTGATCTGATTTAAATCATTGTCAGATTCTCAAAACATTTCTATTCTTTCATGATTATTCATTCATACAAAGTTTTGAGAAATCTTCATTATTTAAAATGCTCAAATTTCATTATGATTTTTAATGAGCATACATACACTGACATTGATTTCTTGTGCTTTAATGTCAAGAAAATCATTGAGATACATATACTTTTAGGACAAATACATGGGATTCAGTGTGAGTGCTTAACAGAACTTCCATGGATTCACGATAACCAGTGTTTCCTACCCAGGAAGTATTCCCTGAGTGATTGAGGGGAGATGGGTCAAAAGATTTGAGTGTTGGTGTGCGATGAGGTAAAATGGAAAAAAAAAGATTGGTTAGAAGTGAGCTTAAAAGATTAAAAGAAAGAGGGTGAGAGAACAGAATAAAAGAAAATCAGACTTTGCACCAAACTTCTTTCTGAGTCGGGCAGCCACAATACTGTTGTTTCACATTTCTTCGTGAACGACATTGAAAAAGGCACCTAGCCCATGCCATCTCTTGCATACAACCTCACCAGCTACTCATTCTTTTCTTAAAAAGAGAATGTTTCATATTTTCTAGGGATGTAGCACATACGCTATCAGTTCTTCACTCGGAAGATACTGATATTGAAAAAGAAGGAAAGTTGCCCCACCTTCGACCCTTTTTTCATGCACGTTGAGTCTATGTATAATCATTGTTGTCTCATTGGTTTACATAATTTTGAGCTTAAACAGCAATCATTGTGCTAATTCTTTCATAACACAAGCACAAGCACACAGAAAATCTGTTTTTCTACCAGAACATTCACAGAAAATACCTTCTGTTTTTCAATGATTGAATGGAAGTCCTAGGAGTGAACATCATTTCAAGATTCTTACATTGTACATTTGTTGTACACAGTAACTTTGTGTTACTGACAGACATTCCTAACTGTTTCATATGTTGATTCAGGGTTACCATTCCAATTTGTCTGAATTTGAAAAGATTCAGATGAATACATTCATGAATTGACGGCTCATTCAGATCATAAGAATGATTCTCCTCATATCATTCATTGGAGGAGATTGATAGCTTTCCTATCTGGGGGAGATTGTACATATTTCACCAAAGGGGGAGATCATGAAGACTGTGCTAAATTGGTTATTTGGGGGAGATGTTCCAAAGACAGATCTAAACTTGAAGAGTTTTGATGATTTTGATTGTCACAATTCATCAAAAAGGGGGAGATGTATCAAAGTTCAAGTTCAGGTGTTCAAAGTTCAAGTAAGATACAAGTTGTTTGTCAAAGCTGAAAAGAAAGAAAGAGCAAAGTTCAAGGTTTCAAGCTTGACTCTTTTGGAAACAAAGGGAGAGCTTGAAGTTAATGGTGTTTATTCAAAGTTGTTTCAAAGAAGATGTAATGAAAGGAATAGATATTCAAATCAGATAAATTGTTGTTTGAATCAAGTGTTTTCAAAGTCAAAGTTTGAAAGTTTTGAAGAATGTCAGAGATTGAAGAAAAGGTTGACTATTTAGAGTTTCTAAAAGCTAATCCAAAGGGGGAGATTCATTTAAAGAGCTTTCAAAGAATTTTCAACAAATCAGAGTTTTCAAGGTTTAACGCTGAAAAAGATTTATCCTGGAGATTATTCTAAAGATAAGAAGACCTGAAAATAATTGTCAAGTCTGTTTTAATCTTTGAATCTAAAGGGGGAGATTGTTAGAACAAGAATTGTATTCAAGATTAAAAGGTTAAAAGGTCAAAAGTGGTAAAGTCAATGTAATTGTAATATGTCAAAGTCAACAAAAGTCATATGTGTTGTATTGTCTTTGTAAAGTCAAATAGGTTTAGATTAGTTGCTTTGTTATCTTAGAGGTATAAATAGTTTAGGTCTTTGTAATATGTAGGAAGGACTTTGATATTGTCATGTATCTTGAGAGAATATGTAGAGAGAGTTTCTAGAGAGAGAAACTGATTTGTAGAGAGAGAGAAAGTGAAGATTCATCAATGAAATTCAAGATTTGTGATTGAAATCTGTGTATTTGGGATTTATATAACTTACCAGAACCAGGTTCTTGTGTGTTTTCAAATACTTTTCGTAAGACATAATCACCTGTTTGAAAGATCTTGGCCTTGACATTCTTATTGAAATGTCGTTCGACCAGTTGTTTCTGCGAAGCCATTTTGATCAATGTTGATTCTCGCAATTCTTCTAATGCATCGAGGTTGTAACTTAGATCTACTAAGTTGTGATCAAACATCGAGTGTCGTGAGGTTGGACTTTGAGTCTCGACAGGCAAGACTACTTCACAACCATAGACATGAGAGAAAGGAGTTTCTTCTGTAGATGTACGGGGTGTCGTATGATTGGCCCAAATAACTGTCGGAAGTTCTTCGACCCATTTGCCTTTTGCTGCTTTGAGTCTTTTCTTGATCGAGTTGATGATCGTTTTATTACTCGACTCTGCGAGTCTATTAGACTGGGGATACTGGGTGTTGAAGTCGTAAGTTTGATGTTACGATCTTCATAGAACTGTTAGGTTCTATCGCTTATGAATTGTGACCCGTTATCGCAAACGATCTCGGATGGAATTCCGAACCTGCGGATGATCTTAGTCTGGATAAAGGAGATGACTTCCTTATCCCAAACTTGGGAGAAGGCAACCGCTTCTACCCATTTTGAGAAATAAACCGTAAGGACTAAAAGATATACCTTTTGTCCGGGGTTAGAGGTAATTTGCCGACTGTTAATGCCGAAAATCGTCCAAAGGAAGATCTAAGGTCGGCGTGGATCGTTAACAACTAAAGTAGGCAATCACTCAACAAATTATGCGAAAAAAGAATAAAAAATAAATCAAACACATAGATTTGGTGACGCGGAAAACCCGGTTGAGGGTAAAAACCGCAGACGACAGTAAGGATCGTCAAGTGCACTATAGACGTTAATCAGGAACGTCGTCCTTAGGAAGGGGTGATTACAAGTACAATATTACAGTGGAAAAAAGAATGTAATCGTGCGATTGAGCCAGATGCAACGTAACAGAACACTTCTATCGGAAGATTCTTCTTGGGAGAATTCTTGAGAGTTGTGTCTTTTTAAGTGCTTCTTAATCTGATAATGTTGTTGTCCTTGTGTAACTCTTCGAGGTTGTATATATAGCTTTAGTCGCCATAAATTTGCATTGATTGTCCAACGATCTTGATAATTATTGATCTTAATGACGATCGTTCGTTATATCCGTTGGTCATTATGTGCATTAAACCTGTAATAAGAGATTCGCAAAGGAAAAACGGTTGTATACAATAAATGATTGATGATCGTTAGTAACGCTACATAGGTTGTGAGATGTAAGCTATTGAGAGACTTTCTTTAATCGTGGACGTGAGAAACTCTCGATGGTCGTCGCCTGGGACGATAGTGTCTTCTGTTGTACGATGTCGTCAAGACCTTATCTTAATACAAGAATGGTCCATAGACTGGAGACGTTTGGTTTCCTTCTGTCAGTCGAGACTTGTGAAATTTTACCCAAACAGTTTGCCCCCAAAATTCGTAAATTTGTCGGCAAGCCATTTTTTCGAGTTTTGTAACCAGGTGTGACACATGTCAATTTCTTGTAACTGAATCGTTCCCTCGAGAACCGAAGCGATTTTGAGGGGAAGCATGCAGCCGTTTTAACTGCTGTGACGTCATGGCGACGTGGGAGGCATGGTGTCTGGTGTAGGGACATGTGTCGTCCATCCGTAGAGGAGGATGAAGAGTCGATACAGGTGGCATCTAGCCGTTGGCACGTGCCACCACTGATTTGGCAAATAAATAGAGGATTTTACCAATTCCTTTATTCCTTGCGTTTTTAGGAAAATTTACAGTTTCCCTTTCTAGCTTTCTCTTTTTTAGAGTTTCCGTTTTTTGCCAAAAAATATTTCGATGGCAGCCGATCCCTTTCGTATCATAAAAGGAGAGGCGGAGATGAAAGAGTTCCGACGTACGACTAAGATTCCAACCGACATTCGACTGAATGCTCCAGGTCAATAAAAGCCTGAGCAGTGTCCGAAGGGGTATTTCGTTCTTTACGAGTATCCCTTCAAGATAGGCTTTTCATGGCCTTTCTCTCCCTTGTCGAGGGATTTCTTGACGACCTTTGGGTTGTCTCCGGGACAAATGATGCCCCAATTTTGGCGAATCATCCAAGTTGTTGAATGATTAACAGTAAAATGGACATCGCCATTTACTGTTTATGATTTGCTGGTGGCTTACTCGGTTAAAGCGGAGCCAAACCATAGGTACAGTCTATTTTCAAGATTTAGAGCTGACCGTGTTTTGGTTCAAGCGACGGCGGTAAATGATCGCAAGTGGAAGACACGATATGTCTTTGGTCGTGTGGCACCATTGGACGAGAATGCTCGATGGATCACCAACGGGTGGAACACAACAATCCCTTTCTTTCTTTGTCGTTTTGTGTTTTTATCGATCTAACGATTGACTTTTTCTGTGTATCAGCCATTGACTTTTCGAGGTCAAACTGTATTCTGATACGGCCAGGAAGGTCGAAAGTCTACTAGAGCTCATCGTTGAGGAGCGTTCGTTCTTCCCCATGACATCGAGAGGCAAGGATGAGGATGATGAAGATTATGTCGTCATCGTCGAGTCTCCTGATCAAGTCAACACAGATGCTGAAGAGGAGGAAGACGACGAAGAAGAAGAGGGAGAAGAGGACAGGGAACCCGTTTCTGGTAAGTTTTTCCTCTTTGCATTAGGGTTTTTAATGGGTCTAGTCGTCTGACATCACCATTAGGTTTCTCTTGTGGGGTCTAGTCGATGGAAACATTGAGTCCCTCGGGGAGAGAATCGACAACCCAGCTGGCTCGACAAGGTCGAGCATTGAAGAGAGAGGCCTCTTCGAATGTGGGGTCAGACGGCAAGAAGATGAAGACGGCCGCGAGGGAACCATCCCCGACGAGTGACGACGTTCAGGTCATTGATTCTAAAGCGGCAATAATGCCACCGGTTGTGGAGCCCACACCGGTTTCCTTGGTCCCACCACTGGTGGTGGACGCCTCTTCATTGAAAGACTAGGGGAAGGGTCCTTAGACAGGTGAGGATCCAAAGACCATGTCGGTTGAATATCAGGCTATCGATCGACTTTATGTCGTCCGGTGGTCTTGATATGAAGGAAGTGTTCCCTCTTGTGAGCGATACAAGGATCTCGCGATCGAAGACATGGACGCTAACATCGTAGGATTTTCCTTCAAGGTAAGAACTTTTGAGTTGTTTTTGGGTTTTGTCGTTTGTTTTATTAACCTGTTATATGATTTTCACGCGTTCCAAGCATCACTGGCGCTTCACTCACGTCTTAATGACGTGAAGTCCTGAGTCTCCCAAACTATCGAGCGGGAGACGAAGGCTACTGCCAAGCCTAGGGCAGCGGAGGAGGAGAGAGAGCAGATCTCCCTTCGTCTCTATGAAGCCCTTGGCAAGTTGGAGACTGCCAAGCGTGAAAATGCGGCGCTGCAAAGTCGCATAAAGGTGGTCCTTGACGAGGCCTCCATCGACCGATCGGAGCTAGACGCAACCAAAATGATCTCGGCTGCGACTGCAAAAGAAGTCGATATCTTGGGGTTGGAGCGGGACATGGTCCTACAGCAAGTAACATACCTTCAGGAGAGAGTGACGTCTGTCGAGGCGTTCACTCGTCTTCAGACTCGCGCGGCCATGATCAGGCGTCTTGGAAGAGGAGAAGACCCCCTAGCTTCTAGAGAAGGTGACCTAAACTTCTTCTTGAAGTTTGTTGGGAATGAGGAGGATCTCGATTCGGAGAATGAGCACGATCGTGAGTTGCTAGACGAGAGTCCTCAAGACGGCGCCACTGAGGTCGTGGCTAAAGAAGGGCAGGAGCAGTCGGCTCCTTAATTAGTTCTTATAATTTTTTGTATTCTTAATCGGGCGACCCGTTGGTGGTAGTGTCGCGTACTGTAATATCTTTTCAGATATTAATGAAAATATTTTTTGAACAAATCGAATTGTTTTTTTTGAGGGAAAACTCCGACAATATTATAAAAACGAAAACAAAAAGTACAACAAACCGCCTACAACCAAACGAAAAAACAAAAAAACTTGGAAACAACCCCATACCAAGCAACTAACAACCAAAATAAACACAACATAATAGATGCATATAACATCGAAAAAAAGATGCTAAAAACCACCGGAGCTCCAAACACCATCACCGCAAGGCCAAAGAAAGAATTAGGTCGCTTCATTAGGTATAGGTCGAGATCTTCTAGTAGTCCAAGGAAGCCTTAAGTGAACCATGTCCCGTATCTCTTTGATGATCTTCCCCATATCACGCTTTCCATTACGGAACAAACGATTGTTCCGTTCTCTCCATATAAAGAAAATCGCAGCCGCAATGTAGAGTTTCGGCCCAAGCCGATTGGGGAGCCGATTTGCATCCGAAAGAGCCATCAATACATCATCCCAACGATCCGGCCAATCTTCAATATCCGCAAAAAACTTTATCCGCGTCCAAACTTCATTGGAAATTTGGCATTCAAAAAACAAGTGGTTATGGGAATCCATACAAACCTCACATAAAGGGCAACTAAGGTTTGGATTATCCGGGTTCCATGAGAGCATACGATCCTGAGTAGGCAAACGCCGAAGACATGCAGTCCACATGCAAAAAGCGTGTTTAGCAATGTGCCCTTTAAACCAAATACCTTTCGTCCATGTAACAATCTGGTAAGACCCTCTCAAAGCGGCCGAAGTTGCCCTCACCGAAAACTTGTCCATAGGCCCATTCCCATCATCCCAACGAATCCCGTCCCCATCATGCTCATTGAGAATCGGAAACTGAATCGTAGCAAGTTGTAGCAATTAGCAAATCGAATTGTTGCTACTTTATATACTGCTGAAACAAAATATTAAAGCAATTGTATAAGTAACTTACGATAGACGTAAGAAAAGCAATCGAAAGATAACAGAGATTAATGAAAATCTAAGCAACCCACATCAGATATGAGAAAGCGGTCGTAAAATGACTAGACCCATTAAAAACCCTATTTCGGTGACGAGAATCTAATTAACTCACGACAAGCGATGATAAGAAGTATAATTGAAATATTTCAAATACTTTCAACGTAAGCACAGTCGAAAGTTAGTTGGGCTTGCTGCTGGACAAGCAACCAGGGAATTTGCCTTTCGATGCAAATTGCAAATGTATCGATTAATAACCTGTTATCAAAGATAATTTTACAAGGAACTTGCGATTGTCATAATATAGATAAGATTTTGACCTTAGATCCTTTGGGTCGTACGACATGGTCGTTAGGTGACCGTAAGGCACAAATATAGTCGAATGATTGATCAATCCTGTAATGAAATAACCTTAGAGGGGGTCATTGGTTAGACTAACGACTCTCCGATGCTTAAGTCAGTAAGGTTTGTAGAAAGATAATCGTAAGTAAAGAGTGAATGGGTTTTAAAAAAATACCTCTTTAAATGTACCGCATTCCAACTTCGAGGAATGTCACGACCGTCGAGGGTTTGTAGTCGGTAGGCCCCCTTTCCGACAACCTCGGTTATTTGATACGGTCCTTCCCACTTGGTGGATAGTTTACCTGAACCAGTTCTTATGTGTTTTTAAACAATCGTCGTAAGACATAATCACCTGTTTGGAAGATTTTGGCCTTGACATTCTTATTGAAATGTTGTTTGACCAATTGCTTCTGGGAAGCCATCTTGATTAGGGCTGACTCTCACAATTATTCTAGTGCATCGAGGTCAAAACTTAGATCGACTAAGTTGTGATCGACCGTCGAATGTCGTGAGGTTGGAATTTGGGCCTCGACAGGAAAGACCGCTTCGCAACCATAGACAAAAAAAGGAGTTTGTCTTGTAGATGTACGAGGTGTTGTACGATTAGCCCAGAGAACTGTCGGAAGCTCTTCGACACATTTGCCTTTGGCAGACCTGAGTCTTTTCTTGATCGAGTAACGATCGTCTTCTTGCTTGATTCAGCGAGTCCATTGGACTGAGGATATCGGGGCGTTGAAGTCGTAAGTTTGATGTTACGGTCTTTACAGAATTGTTGGGTTCTGTCGCTTATGAACTGAAACCCGTTATCACATACAATTTCAGATGGAATTCCAAGCCTGCAGATGATGTTAATTTGGATAAAGGAAATGACTTCATTGTCCCATACCTGGGAGTAAGCAGCTGCTTTTATCCATTTTGAGAAATAATCTATAAGGACTAGAAAGTATACCTAATTTGCCCAGGAGCTGGAGGTAAGGGTTCGGAGGGTTAATGGGACATACCTGAATGTCACTGACATGTGTCACATCTTTGGACATACCGTATCGCGTCTTGTCGTAAAGTTGGCCAGCCATACCCTTATGGGGAGATACGATTTTCCATGCTACGACCTCCCGAGTGATTGCCACACTCATCGTCGTGCATTTCTTTCAAAATGCTTTGGACTTGACTTTTATTGGTGACACACCATAAGTTTATTCCTGTTGACGATCATTTGTAGAGTTGATCTCTAATCATGATGTATCTGGATGCTTTACACCGTGGTAGTGGGAGACAAGAGAAAGTGGGAAAGCAACCCCGGACCTCCCAAGAGGTCGAGACCTTTCAACGGGGAAAGGAGCTTTGATAACCGCCAAGAGGCGCGATGGTAACCTAGATGCTGAAGCAAGCACCATGGCAACTGTAACTCCAATCCCACTTCTTGTGCCAAATGTGGGAAACACGATCATACTACTCGGGATTGCCAGAGCAAGGGAGTGGTCTGTTTTGAATGCAAGATGTCGAGACATTTCCGAAAGGATTTTTCGAAGTGGAAGACGGGGAGTGGCCCAGAGAAGAAAGAGAACCCTCCCAGAGTTCCGGGCCGAGCTTTTCAGATGACGGCCGATGAGGCCAACGCATCCGCCGACGTGGTATCGAGTACGTTTCTCCTAAACTCCGTACCTGCTCGTGTGCTATTTGATTCATGTTCTAGTTTCTCTTTCATATCTGATTCGTTTCGTGAAAATCTTGCCAGGCCCACTAGTAGCTTAGTTGATGCGTTAGTGGTAGAGATAGAAAATGGTAGTCAAGTAGTGATCCATGATGTTTTGAAGGATTGCTCGATCGACATCGAAGGGAAGAAATTCTCAATTAATCTTATGCCTATGACTATTGGAGGTTTCGACGTGGTGGTCGGTATAGATTGGTTGGCGGACAATCATGCTGAGATCATGTGTTCCATGAAACTGATCCAACTCCCTATATCGGATGGTGAAATGGTAGTAGCATATGGTGAAAGGCGGAAGGGTGATTTATCGGTTATCACCATGGCTAAAGCGTGAAAATGCTTGGTGAAGGGATGTTCATCCTTCCTAGCATACGTAATCGATGTCAAGCTCAAAAAGAAGAAACTTGAAGATGTAAAGGTGGTGCGCGAGTTTACCGACGTCTTTCCGGATGACTTGCCTGGTTTACCACCCGATCGTCAAGTAGAGTTTCGAATAGATATTGTACTGGGGAGCGGCTCCGATTGCTCGAGCCCCTTACCGGTTGGCGCCATCGGAGATGCAAGAAATGATGGCTCAACTCCAAGAGCTTTTAGAGAAGGTTTTATAATACCAAGCTCGTCGCTTTGGGGAGCTCCGGTCTTGTTTGTCAAGAAAAAGGACGGCACAATGAGAATATGCATCGATTACCGCAAACTGAATAAAGCAACAGTGAAGAACAAGTATCCGCTTCCGAGGATCGACGATTTGTTCGATCAACTCCAAGGAGCGGGTTGTTTCTCGAAAATTGATTTGCGTTCGGGATATCATCAAGTGAAGGTGAGAGGAGAGGACATTCCGAAGATGGCTTTTAGAACACGTTACGGCTATTACGAATTCTTAGTGATGTCGTTTGGTCTAACCAACACACCAGCGGTGTTCATGGATTTGATGAATAAAGTGTGCCGACCCTTACTTGATAGGTCAGTAATTATGTTCATTGATGACATATTTCTATATTCTAGGAATAAGTAGGAAAACGAACAACATCTCCGAGAAGTTCTTGATGTGTTCAGGAAAGAGAAATTATTCGCCAAATTTTCTAAGTGTGACTTTTGGCTGGACGAGGTCCAATTCTTGGGTCACGTTGTTACTCGAGACGGGGTAAAGGTGGACCCCTCCAAAATTGAAGCCATGATGAACTGGGAGCCTCCCAAGAGTCCGTCCAAGATCCGAAGTTTCTTGGGTTTGGGCGGGCTATTATCGGAGATTCATCTAAGACTTCTCAAGATCGCTTCTTGCTTGACGGCCTTGACTCAAAAGAATGTGAAGTTCGTTTGGACCAAAACGTAAGAGAAGGCATTCCGGACCTTACAGAAGAAGTTGTGTGAAGCACCGATTTTATCGTTACCCGAAGGATCGGAAGACTTCGTGGTCTATAGCGACGCTTCAAGGATTGGGGTTGGGTTGTGTGTTGATGCAAAGAGGCAAAGTAATCGATTAGGCATCGAGACAACTCAAGATTCACGAAAATAACTATCCTACCCATGATCTGGAGTTGGCGGCGGTGGTGTTCACTTTGAAACTTTGGCGACACTACCTCTATATGGCATGAAATGTACTCTCTCAGATCATAAAAGTTTGAAGTACGTTTTTGATCAAAAGGAGTTGAACCTGAGGCAAAGGCGGTGGCTCGAGTTGCTCAAAGACTATGACTGTGAGTTGCTTTACCATCCCGGTAAGGCAAACATAGTGGTCGATGCTTTGAGTCAAAAGGACTATAGCGGGAGCATTCGGGCTACCCTCTCAAGAATCGAGCTCGTGTCGAATGGAGAAAATTAAGGCATATCAAGTAGAGGCCTTGTTGGAGGAAAATCTCAAGGCGGAATTCATGACAAAACAACGTTTGCTCTTGACGGAAGATATTTGTGGAGTGAAATTGTTCAACGGTCGTGTGTGGGTACCCAAAGTTGGCGGCAATCGGGAACTTCTTCTCGAGGATGCCCATGAGTCCAAGTATTCCATCCATCTGGGGAGTACAAAGATGTATCGGGATTTAAAGCTACATGAGGTGGCCGGTAATGAAGCTTGATGTGGCACGTTACGTAGAGCGTTGTGTGACATGATTACAAGTGAAGGCCAAGCATCAACGACCATGTGGGAGCCTTCAATCCTTGGAGATCCCAGAGTGGAAGTGGGAACATATTACCATGGACTTCGTGACTAAGTTGCCCAAAACTCTTCGAGGTCACAATACCATAAGGGTGATAGTTGATCGGTTGACCAAGAGCGCCCACTTTTTGGCCATGCGTGAAACCTTACCGTTGGATAAGTTGGCGAAGCTTTACATCGATGAGGTGGTATCGAGGCATGGAGTGTCCTTACCTATCGTGCAGAAAGAGCTTGGAACGCGAGTAAAATTGAGTACAACTTACTATCCACAAACTGCGGCCAAAGCGAGAGAACGATCCAAACGCTTGAAGACATGCTAAGGTCTTTCGTTATCGACTTCGGGGGTAATTGGGACTCTCACCTACCTTGGGTGGAGTTCGCTTACAATAATAGCTACCACTCGAGTATCGGAATGGATCCGTTTGAGGCCCTGTACGAGCGGAAGTGAAAAACTCTTGTATGTTGGCTCGAAGCAGGGGAGAACCAATTCGACGGACCCGAAATCGTACAAGAGACGGCCGATAAGGTTAAAGGCATTCGGGAAAGCAGCTCAAGATCGGCCGATAAGGTTAAAAGCAGCTCATGATCGGCAGAAGAGCTATGCTAATAAGAAGAGGCAACCTACGATGTTTCAAGTGAGCGACCGTGTGATACTTAAGGTGTCACCGTGGAAGGGCATTATACGATTCGGAAAGCGCGGGAAATTCGGTCCCCATTTCCTTGGACCATTTAAAGTGCTTAAGTGTGTGGGCTTGCAAGCCTACCAATTAGAACTTCTGCCGGAAATTAGCGGAATCCACAATACGTTCCATATTTGTTACTTTCGGAAGTGTTTGGCGGAAGAGGTAAGCGTCATCCCCCTTTCTGAAATCAGAGTGGACGAGGGTAACCGGTGTGTGGAGGAACCCAACGCTATTCTAGAAAAGAAATCCAAGAAATTGCGTCACAAAGAGGTCACAATGGTCAAAGTGCAATGGAAGCATCGTCGCGGGGCCAACGTGACGTGGAAAGCCGAGGAGGACATGAAGTGGATATATCCTCATTTGTTCGAATAGCTCATATTTCGAGGACGAAATCATTTCCAAAAAGGGAAGGATTGTAACACCCAGAATTTTTGGTAAGAACCTCGATCGATCTCTTAGTATTCTTATCGAAATTCATTGTTGGAAAGGTCCCTACTTAATCGCAAGGTGAATCGGGTGTCCTCCGTGCGAAAAATGTCAAGTTTTGAGGCCCGAGAGTTGTTGGGCGACTTTGACATGCGACTGTGACACAGTCACTATCGTCGTGTCACAATCGCACAAAACAAACAGTACGTGGGCTAGTATGTGCGACATTGACTAGCGACAATGGCCATGGTCATAGTCGTTGGTATCCAACGGGTATTTATTGCCCAGCTCCGTTTTCCATGTCATTTGACTGTTGTTTTAAGAAGTTGGAGCTCGTTTTTCTCTGCAGTATTTGGGTAAAAAAACACCCTCCATCATCTCTCTTCTTAAATCATCTCAACAACCTCATCTAAGATCATTTATGGTGATTGTCTAGGTGGTTATAAACTCTCATTATGAAGATTTCTCCTCCTCAAGAGCTAGTGTCATCTCCTCTACATCTAGAGTTTTGCAAGGGTTTAGATTAAACCCCATTGTGAGTTCATACTTCCTTTTTCCAAACTTTATACATGTCACAACATTATATTTTAAACTCCTACTCATCTCCTTGGTTTGGGTTCATGTTTATAAGATTTTGACCTAACTTGTGTTTTGGGAGATTTTAGGTTTTTACCACTTTCAACTAAAACGAAGGGTTCCATCATTTATGATGTAAAATATAGTTTTACTTGCATAGTTATGTGGGTTACTTGAAAGAATATATATATATATATATATATATATATATATATGATTCTCATTCTTACGATTAGGTTTCACTTGACAAAATGAACCTTTGTGAGAAAATACACGGATTCTTGTTGTTATGGTCTATGACCACATTAAAATGGTTTAACACTTGACAGGTCTACTTGGTAAGGAAACATGTTTGGAAATGAGAAAATGGCCACATTATGGCTCATGTTTGAATTTAACTTTCTTATCAGCAGTTGAACAAAGATATGCATTTTGGGAAATGATTGATACTATTAACTAAATGTTTGATTATAGTTAGTCACAAATGTAATTGTGACGAGTTTAGACTATTAAGGGATCCATAGGTATAACGTCGACTTAATTTTTGGATAACTCCCGTTTGTAGCTAGTTGAGACATTGGACCCTAGGGTGGCAACTTGGTACGGTTATGTGGGACCGGATACTAGCCGTGGGTCGTAAATGTAAATCCTAGAGAATGAGAATGATTAGGATCATTGGGTGCCCTCCCCCACATCTGAGTACGAGCCGGTGAGTTCGTGGAATTGATCCTAGTATGGTGAGCTCAATAACGTGGAAAGTGGCCTACTTTTGTGTTCCGCCACAATCCTTGGAAAATCGGGTCTCCCCCGTCATTGCAAGATGTACTTTGGACTGCAAGGTCATTATGTGTTTATCAAACCATTTACAAAGGCGACTGGTGAAAACGATTTACTTACGATTGTATTTAAATTCCTTACTAAATTCTCATATAAATTGTTTTTCTCACTAGGCTTTAAACCTAACAATTTTTCTCAAATGATGTGTATAACAGGTTCCCTTAGCGGCGATTCGTCAAAGGGTTGAGTGAAGGGCGTGGACTCTTGAGGGAAATTTTTTGGGATGATAGATATTTGGAGTCTTAGCGTTTAAAACAATTTACTTTTTTTGGAATTTTGGGTTGACAGCCTTATGTAATTTAGATAGAAATGGTTTAGATTAGTTTGTTGTCAATTTCAATACTTCACACACAGGTTTTGTAAACGCTTACACTTTTACCCTTTGGGTGGTCTGTTCCAAATCAATTTTTTTTTAAATTTACATCTAAATTTTAGGGTGTTACAAATAGGGTGTGATTCGAAATAATGATATAACTTTTTCGCTACAGTGATCAAAGCTAACAAGAGTTTTTCCATGGAGGAATACCTGGTTTCCGCGTCGAGTAGTGACTTACTCACGTAATATATTGGTCCTGTTGCTTGTCATCTTCTCAGATGAGAACGACACTTACAACATCCGGTCTGACTGCTAAATATAGCTAGAGGATCTCGTGATCCTGAGGTTTCGATAGTAAAGGTGGGGATGCCAAGTACTTTTTTAGCTCTTGGAGTGCGTTTTCATGATCGTCCGTCCATTCGAAACCCTTGTTTTTTCACAAAACATTGTAAAATAAACAACATTTATCCGAAGATCGAGAGATATACCTGTTCAGTGCTGCAATACGGCCCGTAAGTCGTTGGAACTCTTTGATATTGCGTGTAGATTTGATATCTAGGATGACTTTTATTTGATCAGGATTAGCCTCGATCCCTCGTCGGGTGACCATATATCCTAATAATTTTCCTGCACTTACTCTAAAGGAGCATTTTTTAGGATTAAGCCTCATATGATATTGTCTAAGGATATCGAACGACTGTCTTAAATGATCGATATGATCGATCGCAGGATTTGATTTGACGATCATGTTGTCGATATATACTTCCATTGTGTCTCCAAGACGTTCTTTGAACATCCTGTTGACTAATCGTTGATATATGGATCCTACATTCTTAAGACCAAAGGGCATAACTTTGTAACACTAGATCCCTTTGTCCGTCATGAACATCGTCTTCTCTTGGTCGTCTGGATGCATCAGAATTTGATTGTATCCGGAGTACGCATCCATGAATGTGAGTAATTTGTGACCTGCAATCACGTCAACCATGGCGTCGATGTGTGGTAATGGGAATGGATCTTTTGGACAGGCTATGTTGAGATCCAAGAAATCAATGCAGACTCTCCATTTCCCATTTTTCTTCTGTACAACGATGACATTGGCGAGCCAATCGGGATATTTGACTTCCCGGATTTTTCCTATCTTGAGCAAGTTATCAACTTCGTCGTTGATTATTTTGTTGCATTCTGGGGCGAACTTGCAACGCTTATGTTTAATAGGTTTGAACGAAGGATCAACATCGAGTCGATGTGTGATGACCTCTGAGTCGATGCCAACCATGTCTTCATGTGTCCATGCAAAACAATCGGCAAATTCCTGCAAATAAGAAATCAGTTAACCCTTTAAGGTAGGGTCAAGCGATGTACCAATGTAAACCATTCTGTCAGGTTTCTCCTGATCCAGGACGACTTCCTCCAATTGATAGTCGTCGGCAGTTTTAGGTCTGCCCGACTCTGTAATTGCTAGATGTTTTTCTTTCTAGGCTTCATAGAGAGTTTGTAACACTCGCGAGCGATCTTCCGCTCACTCTTAATATCTTGGACGCCCCAAGTTGTATGAAAATTGATCGTCTGATCATACGTCGAAGACACAACTTTCATTTCATGTATCCAGGGTCGCCCAAGATAACATTGTATGCCGAGGAACAGTCGAGGATGTTGAATTTAGTTTGTTTGTTGCCTCATTTGGCGAATACCGAGAGTATGATTTCCCCAATGGTGATAGCCATGTCGCCATTGAAACCCACAAGGACCATCGAATGTCGCACGATCTCGGATTTTTACAATGTTTTTTTCACAAAACATTGTAAAATAAACAACATTTATCCGAAGATCGAGAGATATACCTTTACTCAAGCGATTTCAAGAAGTTCTAATAAAATTACTTATGTTGAGTGAGTTAGTCAACTTTCGCCCTTGCTGGCATGACTAAGCCCGTACCAGTCTTCCTTATAACATCACACGGTCAAAAGATGTTATATTTTCCACAAAAGATGGCTCCTTTATAAAAGAAATGCAATACTACCAAATTACTGAGTTCGAAATTTAGCGCACCGAGCAATAAACTTGCCCTTTTTCTAAAACCCCCCACACATTTACACACGCTAACTCATTTTCAAAACAAATGACTCAAAGGTGCACACACACCAAAATGCCTGACATGAAGGACTCAAGCAACTTATTCGAAACCACCATGCATGATACTCCCACTTCATTGAAGGTTATTCGCTCTCGTAAGGTCGACCGCTTACACTCACACCAATTTGCCACCGACCCTTACTTCCAACCAACCAGTCAGGCCCCTCACAATTGCATCCACCTTCAGCACCAACGATTCCCAACATTCGGGTATGTTTCACTACCAGTAACCACCGCGACTATTGATTCGTAATTCCTGCGTCCTTACTTTGGTCCAACTAGGCTTACCAACAATAGCTCATTTCCATTCTGTCTTCATTCCATTTATTAGCCAACACGGATACCGTCTCTCAGCCACCCTCGCCAACTTTCAGTTAACTACTGATTCAAAAAGGCTCAAATCTATTATTCGATTCTTGGGGTGAAATCTCCTGATGTCCATTGATTGACATCACAAACTACCAAACCGACGACTCCCTTGGAGTGACCAGCTCACCTCCAATCGTCAATCTTCCCTTTTTAGACCCAAGAAGTTATTCCTCCAGACGAAACATCTACATCCCACACAATACTCATCCCAGAAGGTATTAACCTTAAACCCATGAACATGCTCGTACAGCACGCCAGACCAACACTATCGTTTCAATGATAGAACTCACTACCCAAAACTACACCCACCGACTTACCCAACAATAGTATTCGAGTATACCCATGCACCTGTAGATTCATAATGGCATTAGCCTGATGCAATTCTGAATTAACCTTACATGAGAGTCCTCACTATTGTCGTCCCGATTCACAAAGACCAATAACTCCTTAAAGGCTTCCTAAACCTCAGTTGTGTCCCTCTATACCACAGTTTAAGTTTAGGCCCATCCGATCACCTAAATCCCTTAAACTATGGCTCTGATACCAACTGTAACAACCCGAACTTTAATTACATCAAAATGTAATTATCCATACCAAAAACGATGGCCCCAAGCCTATAATTCAAACAAGGTTTGCAACTACAACTTATTACACAACTGATTAAAAAGGAAAACTACTACAAGGAGTCTTCTAGCTTCAGGGAAAAGCTCACAACTTCTCTTTATCCTTACTAGAACCTGCTACCTTGCGATAACCTGAAAAAGGGTTATAGTTTTGAAAGAGAGCGAGGGTTAGACCGATGGTCTAGTGAGTCCCCTCCAATCGCTACTGCAACAGTTCAAATATTATTTAAAACATTTAAACAAATCCTTACGCCTCACGAGCATAACTCGTTCTATTGACCAAACATTTACCACACTTTACGCCACACAAGCGTAACTCACACTACTGACCAACACATACCACACTTTACGCCTCGCGAGCGTAACTCACACTACTGACCAACACTGTCGTCAAAGACGGTATGTCTGTCTCGTACTGCCTTATTTTGGGGACACACCCCAATGGCATAAACGGGCCACACTCCCCGAATTAGGTCACAACCTCCGAATTAAATGTATACATACATCTAATTATCTACTATATATATATAAAGCTCGTTTATATAAACATAGCATGAACATGCCAACATAATTAAATCAACGTTTAATTAAACCTTCAAAGACTTTTGATAATAAAAGCATGCAGTTCAGAAAACTCACAAGTATCACATAGCTTTCGAAATCGTAACAGGTTTAGTTTGAAAGACTCACCTCAGATCCTTCCTGCTTAAAAGCCCGCTTTCTAACATTCTCACCACCTACAACAACAACGATAAATCGGTAAGTCAATTCGCAGATAACACCCTCTCACTCTCAGTCTAAAACTTAACAAAAACGACACACTGGTCACCCCGGTCGACACCCCGGACATCGGTCTCCCCGGGTCCGGTCGACGCCACATCGGTCGACACTCATTACTCATCAAACCTGCGATTTCCCCGAACTCGATCAACCCAGAACTCCAAATGGTTCGGGGAAAAGCTTCAACAACGAGATCAAACACAGACTACAACACTTAGATGGTAGAAATAGACTAGAATCATACCTTGATTGAAGAAAACGTCAAACCCCTCGATCTCCTTCAATTGTTCTCCCTGCTCTCCTTCTCCCTTCAGCCGCCCACAACAAAATATCAGGAATGAAATGAGAAATATCTTAGGGTTAAAACATATATATATATATATATATATATATATATAACCCAAGTTTCATTTAACCCCCTTGAACTTTGGGTCTCGCTTAACTTTTCACCCAACTATCAAAAATATCGAAATTTTGGATCCGGATATTACATTAAATGTCTGCTTTTATTAGGTGAAGCTCATTTATAACACAAAGGATTTCTTGGCAGCCGATTTTCTCTCCATCTGGGCAAGGTTTCATCATCCAAACTCCATCTCTCTTGCATTTAATCCTCCCTAAATCTTTGGTGGGTGCATTAAGTGCTAATCTAGGGTTCCTCTTCATTATGTGTGCTAAGGTTCAAGCTTTATTAAAGTTCAAGGCCTTCTCACCACCTACTTCCATAACTCCAACATTCTAGGGTTTATCTTATAAACCTCTAGGAGAGTCTCCTAACCCTTATTTCACCGTACGTTTATTATTATTTGCATATGTGAAGAATTCAAAGTTAACCTAAAACTAGGGTTTTGTATATTTTACTTGTATATGGTTATTTGCTCTTGTAGAAGACATTGTATGCCATGAGGGTCCCTATGTGCATTTAAATCTCGTAAAATGAGTTATACATTGACAAAGAACTATCTCTCACAATTGTGGGTTTTAGTTATAAATGCTTATATTGTAACTATACTTATCACATGAATATGATGGTGGCTTTGGTTGACAAGTGAATTGTATGGCTTAGGAATGAATATGAGAAATGTGCATTATCATGTTTTAGAATGGAATGAACTATGCATGTGATATACTATCTTTACTTGGTTACCTAAATGTGAAGTAATGTCTATTTCCTTGTGCACAAGGATTTAGATGGCATATTTATATGTGGTTATAATTGTTGACAGTTGGGTCACTAGTGTGTAGGCAATAGGGGACGATAGTCCTTAAGGTGCAACTCGTCTAGATTGGATAGGCACCCATGTCCATAAGTCCTTGAGGTGTAACTCGACGGAGTAGGCAATAGAGGCATAAACGGTTTGAGAATTGTGATGTCTTTTATGGCATGGGAACTAGAACCGGGATATGAGGTGAAATCCAATAACATCACGGGTGACCCCATTCACGTGTTCTCGTAACCCAAGATGGAAACGGGTCTCCCCCGTCTTTCAAGAGATATCTCTTGTGCATTTGTACAGGCATGGAACATGATGTGATCTCGCCCAACAAGTGTGGGTTTGAACACGTGTTGCCCGATCGTTCTATTGGTTGCTAAGATAGGTGTGGTGGAAACCGCGACCCGTTGCCTATAAGGAGGAAAGAACCTTGGTATAAGAGCACGCCACAATCAACCCACCAAGTTGATTGATAAGTAGTGTTGAACGCCACCGATTGCCCATGCGCCCGCCTTGCTCCAACCGAAATGCAAGAAATGATGTCTCAACTTCATGAATTGCTAGAGAAATGATTTATGAGGCCTCTCTTCACCTTGGGGAGCTTTGGTACTTTTCGTCAAGAAGAAGGATGGGTCGATGCAAATGTGCATCGACTACCGGGAGTTGAACAAGGTGACTGTGAAGAATAAGTATCCACTACCCCAAATAGACGACCTTTTCTATCAACTACAAGGAGTCGAATGTTTTTCCATGATCGATCTTTGTTCGGGCTACCATCAAGTGAAAGTTAGAGATGAAGACGTCTCCAAGACCGCTTTTAGAACCAGGTATGGACACTACGAGTTCTTGGTTATACCTTTTGGGCTAACTAACGCACCGGTCGTGTTCATAGATTTGATGAATCGGGTTTGCCGACCATTTTTAGACAAGTCAGCCATTGTGTTCATTGATGACATCCTGGTATATTCAAAGAATGAAGAGGAGCACGAGCGGCATCTCAGAGAGGTATTTAGAAGTGTTGAGGAGCGAGAAGCTTTACGTTAAGTTTTCCAAGTGCGAGTTTTGGTTACAAGAGGTTTAGTTCTTAGGTCACGTGGTGACAAGAGAAGAAGTAAAAGTTGATCCGTCAAAGATGGCAGCCATGACGAATTGGGAACCACCTAAGAGTCCCACGGAAATTCGGAGCTTCTTGGGTCTAGCCGGCTACTATCGGAGATTCATTTAGGATTTCTCCAAGATTGCCTCTCCCTTTTTTTTGAAGGAAAACTCCAAGCAATATCATTAAGAAGAAAAAGGAAACAACAGTTCAAGTGCTACCACAAAGGGAAGCCCCAAACAAAACAAAAAACCTTGGTTACAACCCCGTACCAGGCAACAATTAACCAAAATAAACAAAGACCACAAGAGAAAAACCAACAACAGAAAAAATGCCAAGAAGAACATGCCAAAATAAAATCCAAACGCCAATTCACGTTGACATCCTTTGAACCGAGAGCCAATTCACGTTGACAAGGAAGAACGTGAAGTTCCTTTGGACCGAGAGCCAAGAGCGGGCCTTTCGGACTCTACAAAGGAAATTATGCGAGGCGCCGATCTTATCCCTACCCGAGGGGACGGAGGATTTTGTGGTCTACAGCGACGCGTTCAAGATGGGTTTGGGGTGTATCCTGATGCAAAAGGGGCAAAGTAATAGCCTATGCGTCAAGGCAATTGAAGGATCATGAGAAAAACTACCCAACCCATGATCTCGAGCTAGCGGCGGTAGTATTCGCTTTGAATTTTGGCGATACTACCTTTACGGCACGAAGTGCACTCTTTTCACCGATCATAAAAGTCTAAAGTATGTCTTCAACCAAAAGGAATTGAATATGCGACAACGAAGATGGTTGGAGCTACTCAAGGACTACGATTGTGAACTTCTATGCCATCCTAGAAAGGTCAATGTCGTGGCGGATGCTTTGAGTCGGAAAAAGTATGTTAGTGGCGTTCAAGCTACCTTTGCAAGAGTGGAAGTCGTCTCAAGCCATATTGACAAAATCAAAATGTCCCAATCAGATGCGTTACTTGAAGAAAATCTCAAAGGTGAAGCTATGGTGAAGCAACATCTCCAATTGACCGAAGACGGAAGAGGTTTGAAGTTATTCCAAGGCTGAATCTAGGTACTGAAGATCGAGGACGTCGGGACTTGTTATTGGAAGACGCGTACAAATCCAAGTACTCTATTCATCCGGGAAGCACAAAAATGTACCGGGACTTGAATAATGAGCATGGAACATGATCACGAGTGACCCCATTCACGTGTTCTCGTCACCCAAGATAGAAACGGGTCTCCCCCGTCTATCAAGAGATAACTCTTGTCCATTTGTACATGCATGGAACATCTTTTACGAATTGAATGTTGGCATTGGTCCAACCTTCGGGTACTTCGGTAACAATTATATTGTAATTGTTTACATTATAATCTGTTAAATTCTTGCAATATCTCCAGACTCTAGTCTAACACTTGTTTTGGTGTTATCGGCTCACAGGTCATCCTAGGTGGTGTGCATAGGACACCTTGATTCGTCGGGCGTGCACTCAGGAATCTTGAAGGACCGGGCATTTTTGGGAATCTTGAGATAAGAGCGTTTTGGAGTCATAGCGTCACCCACCTTTAATCTAGTCTTAATTGTCGTCCAAGATTAAATAGGTTGTCGTGTATTATGTCTTATTCTTCCGCTACTTTATTGATGCAACTACCCCAACTTATTTGGGTTTTAGTCATTCATATTTACAAGATTATAAACCTTCATATTTTTTAGACGTTATATTACTGAAATTTTAAGTTTTAAATTCACCCATTTTGTAGGATGTTACATAACCTCTTCCTTTTTCTCTCCCAATTCGATCCCCCACCCTCTCTCATGAACCCTAACTCATTTTTGGGGTTTTTCTCCTAAACCAAGTATTTCTTCACCATCTATGTTGGTGGTTTCATCTCTTGATGCAAGATCAAGATTTCACCTACGCCACTAGAGATTTTTGGGGTTTATTAGGTTTTGCTCAAAACCTTGCATTTACGTTTGGAACTTGTGGATCTAGGTTTTTGGAAGAATTGCTTGTGGATTCAAGTTACTTCAAGAAAGCTCATATCGGGTTAAAATCTAGATTTAGCCTAAATCTAGCAAGGTGAGTTCAAGTTGATTTGTGAAAACGTTGTACATGCCAAAAATGTCAATTTAAGAGTATTTATGTGTTTTACTATTTGAATCTTGATATCTTTGATGAGTTTTGCTATTTGAATTAATAAGATTTTATAAACCTTGTGAAACACCATATTTGGGATGTTTGAACACTTTGACAAATAAATCATAAATGATTGTGTTTCGATGAATTATCTTATATATGGAGAGTAATTGGTAGAAACACACTTTTAAAGTATGTTTTGGAAATATGCATAGATTATGTTATGGAATGTTTTGAAAGTGTAAATGGTGTGAGTTTCTTTGGAAAAAGGGTTTGTCCCAACCTAATGTTGTGTTTTGGGTTATTCATGAGTTTAAAGTATGTGTTTGCACAAACGTAGGTTGTTTACATTTTATCACATACTATGGCTTTTAACATATGATCATTTGATTGGTTGAGCTTAAGGCTTGGTTTTTGTCTTTATTGGGTCTTGGGGACATTTGTCCGGTTTTAATAGCTTTAGGTGTGAGTTGCATTTATTGCACTTTATTTGGAGAATACATGTTTTGAGTGTATGTGTCATTCATTTGGAGTTATATATTTTAGACTGTAATGCATTGGATCCATAGGCATGTAAGTCAATCATATTTAATAGTGAGGAGTCTTGATATTCTCACTTTGGGGAATATGTCGTGTTGTCATTGTTGTTGTCCCGGTTTTTGTGGATGAACCTTTATGGGATGTACTCTGGGACCATGGTTTTGTGGTTTAGATGCTCTAAATCTTGTGCAAGGGGGTTAAACATCTTAGGGTCATCAAGTAAGGAGTTTGAGACACCTATCTTGAATGCTAGTAAGTATGCACTAAAGGTTTATTGGGAACCTTGAGGTTGTAACTTACTAGAAAATGAACAAACAATAAGATCGTGTATCCTTGAGGTGTAGCTTGGCAAAGCAAGCAATAAAGGATACGACGTCATTAGGGACTTGAGGTATAGCTTATTAAAGTAGGCAATAAAGTCACGATTTGAGGTGTAGTTCAATAACATAGATATGTGGCTTAACTTTGTGTTCCGCGACGTACAATGGAAGCGGGTCTTCCCCGTTACCGAAAGGTGTCGTTTGGGTATTTAATTTTATTATCCATGTTTTCGGTGACATTATATATATATACATTACATATATATATTGTTATATATGATTTATGGGTTGACTACTATACCCCATCCGTGTTTGGATGTTTCGGGATATAAAGTTTTGTCCATATTTTCATAAATTGGGAATTCATTTACTATTCACGTTTTAGGTAAGTTTTAGGTTGAGTTTACTTTACGAAGGAATGTTTATATTGGGGTTTTCGGCTTTCAAAATTGTGTGTCCTAGGCTATGCTGAGACTAATCCCTACAAATTATGACTGCAAGAAATCAACCCTGATAAACTCAGTGGCCACAATTGTTGTGTACGCCTGGATTCGAACCCTAGGCAGATGGGATATTCCACCATATCCCCCAAGGCCTTAACCAGTACACCACAACCCCTGGTGGTTTATATTGGTGTTTCCATCACCTAAAATTTGCGTTATTGGAAAACGGGTTGTTTTCATATTTAAAGTAAATCATTTTGAAAGATCATGATTTAAGTTGCATTCTTTCATTTTAATGATGTATTTATTCATGTTGAAAACTCTTGAACTCACTAGGCGTTAGCCTAACCTTTTTATTTGTCGGCATGTGCATCAAGTTCCGGTTGGGGGAATGGTACTAGCGACACTGTGAAGGGATGAGTGCTAGTTATATGCACAAGAGAGAGTAGCTTGGGTGAAGTCTTCTGCACTTTGGGAATAGCAACTTGGATTGGGTTTAGTAACACCCGACTTTAACTAGTCTTGGTATAAGCTTCGAGTCAATGATTGTTGGGGTCAAAAGTGTGATTAAATTGGAGGTATTTCCAAGTATGGATTTGTATAAAGGGATTTTTACCCTTTACTAGATGAAATATCGAAATTTTTAATTAGTTGTTCTTTCCAAATTTGATGGTATAACACATTTTGTCATCCAAATAACTATCTTCTTTGAGTTTAGATTTTGTAACCACCGGTCTAGATATCGATAGGTTGTTCCTTGTTGGCTTTTCCCATTGCTATTCGGACTTAGGTATTGTTACAGTGTCATTAAGTCCCTTTATTTTGTCATTCAAAGCCAAGGTTGTTACATTTTTGTTGGTTTTTGGCTACACAACTTGATTTGGTTTGTTAATATTAGTGTGTTACTGATGTTGCTAAAGGGAGAGGAGGTACAAATCCACTTTTCTGTCATGGTTTCATGATTCAATGGTTAGTGATCAATGTGATAGACTTAGAAATCCTTAGAAATTAGGATCATGAATAAATTAGACTAGAGATTAAAGGGTTTCAACTACAAAATGTGATGAGAATTAATATAATTATATATTATCAAGGAATCTAAACAATTTTTAAATCCATATCAAATAGAAACATAATATATATATATATATATATATATCCATATCCGCATCTGCTTGATATAAATATGCTTACATCTACTTTTAGTTATCAACAAAGATAAAATCTATATCTTTGTGTGCTCTCCAGAATTGAAGGACTTAGCTATAGAAGCAACACAAAATAACGGCCGACATGCTCGAATTCTATTGCAGAACAGGGTAAGAGAAGTGGAAGCACATCAATTCTTACTTTTGAGATTTGATCACATAATTGGAAGTTAATAATCCCAGAATGTGTGCAAATCAAGTTGAACAATCAAGAATAACAATCAAACGCTCCATATTATTGATCTTCAATTCAAACTATTACAATGCTCTCTCTCAATATTTCTCTCTCTAAACTCTTTCTGTTAAGCGTGTCATATTATTCTACGAACAGAAAAGAAACTATTTATACCTACTATTACAAAGACAACCAACTAACTAAACTAGACTAGTTGACTTGCTTATTTAAGTAACTTTGACTTTGCAATGGGGCTTTGACTTGAGCAATTGACTTTTAATTCTAATGATCTTGTATCCAACATATTTATGCACTAACAATCTCCCCATTTGGATTCAAGATCTTTCTCAAAAAGAAATTTAGCAAAAACAAGCAATCTCCCTCTTTGTTTGATTTTAACGAATTCAATCTCCCCCTTTATCATGAACACAAAGATAAGCAATTCATCTCCCCTTTCTTTGAACTGTTTAAGATTTTCAGTAATTTCCCCCAAAGTCTGTGATTATCTTCTTCAAAAAATTTAACAATCTTCCCCAAGGTAATAATAACCTCTTTCAGACTTCAGAAACGAAATTATCTTCAGATTTAGCTAACTTTGCTTCAGCAAATAATCTTCCAAGAAATTTTCAGCAAATTTTCAACCAACTTTCTAAACTTTTGAACTTTCTCTTTCATTCTGAACATTCTCCCTGTATTTCTGAAAAATACACTTCAAAACTGTCATCTCTTGATCAGTAACCTCCTGGAATTTTCACAATCTGATCTTTAGCAACTTTTCTTGAAATTAGTTCTCCCATAACTCCTTATCCATTTCTTGAATATATTTATCCCCCTTTTTGATGATATAGAGCATAGAAATCATCAAAATTGGCTCAAGAAATGTCATGAACCTTTTTCTGACCACCGATCTTTTAAAAAAATGAGCATCTGAACCATCCGTCAATTCATAATATATGCATCTGAATCTTTTCAAATTCATACAAATAAGAGTGTAACCTTGAATCAACAAATGAATCAGTTAAGATGTCTGTAAGTAGCACAAAGCCACTTTATACAACAAATGTACATTGGAAATGAGCTTTTTGATGTTCACTCCCCCAGGGCTTCCATTCAATCATCGAAAATCACAAAGAATTTTCTATGAACGTTAAGACAAAAAAACGTATTCCTTGTGTGTTCGTGCATAGTGTAGAATGATTGAAGAAACTTAGGATTTTCAAATAGGCTAAAAATGTGTAAACCATTGACACAACAATAGTATTACACAAATTCAATTGTGCATGATCAAAGTGCGAAGGTGGAGCAGACTTCCTTCTTTTTCAATATCCACATCTTCCAAATGAAGACGAGATAGATTATGTGTTGCGTCCCCAAGAAAAATTAAAACATCTATTTGTTGAGAAAGAAATGAGTAGCTGGTGGGGTTTAAGCAAGAGTTGGCTTGGGATAGTTCCTGTTTCAATGAAGTTCACGAAAGAATTGTGAAACAACAGTAATGTGGTTGCCCGACTCAGAAAAAGTTTGGTGCAGAGTTTGATATTCTTTTACTCTGATCTCTCACCGTCTTTCTTTTTATCATTTAAGCTCACTTCTAACCAATCTCTCTTTCCATTTTATCTCATCATGTAACACCCTGATTTTGGAAAGAGCAACTCTTTAAAATTTTCGATATTACATCAAGCAAAAGATAAATCTTCTTGCTATGAATCTAAACTTGATACACTTCCAAAATAAAATTCTTTATTTAACATCATCAATCAAAAACTCTAGTCTTATACAAGGATTGAAACCTAAGTCGGTGTTACTTAACTCCAAACATAAGTTACTCTTTTCAATAGATGCAGAAGACTCCAACAAGCTAAGCACTCCTCGAGCACATAACTAGCTCTCCGCTCTTCACAGTGTCACTAGGACTATTCCCAACCGAACCTGTTGTACATGCCGACAAATAAAAAGGTTAGGCTAACACCTAGTGAGTTCAAGAGTTTTCTACATGAATAAATATATCGTTGAAAGGAAGGGATGCAATTAAAATTATACTCTTACAAAATGATAAGCTTCGATTATGAAAACGACTCGTTGTCCAATAATATGCATTTTAGACGAAGGAACCACTATAATATAAACGTTTTCCAATCCAAACTATTTTAAGGGTGAAGATCCCAATATAAAACATTCTTTCGTAAATTAAATTCAATCCAAAACTCACTCCAAATGAGAATAAAAATCAAACTCCCAAGTGATGAAAAGCGGATAAAACTTTATATCCCGAAACACCCAAAAACACAGGTGGAGCGTAATACTCAACCCATAATATATACAAAATCCGTAAATGTAAAACGTCACCGAAAACATGGATACTAGATACAATACCCAAAACAACACTTTTCAGTGACGGGGGAGACCCGATTCCATAAAATGTGATGGTACACAAAGTAAACCCCATTTTATGTTGTTAAGACTAGTTGATGTGAAATCTTTAAGGGAAGACTTCAAATGTGTTTCGGGACCGTTCTTGTTTGATCTCGTGTATTCCAAGAACCCAATGTCTTACTCTTCAACCCAACAATGAAAGGTATACAAAACCCAACACCTTTGGAATGTAAGAAAGTAAGCAATCAAAGATTGAAAGGAAGGAACACAAATTCTTCCAAGAAACCCAACACCTTACTATCAGAACTCAACAATGAGGGATATATGAAATCCAACACCTTTGAGTTGCAAGAAAGCAAGTTGTTAAAGTTAGGGCGCCACACTAAGCGGAAGATACCTAGTGATAAGCCAAGTGAGAATTGCAAGCACTATTAGTCTTGCAAGACCCGAATGAGTTCAATCAATAGAACTAACAAGTGAAAGGAAAACCTCACAATATGTTGATTTAGATAAAACATAGATGATTACAAATGCTTGAAAAACTCCTATTTATAGGGAAATACTAGACCCTTATTAACTACAAAATTTAAGGCTCTTAAATATACTATTTAAGGCCTAAACTCTTAGATTGCCCTCAATAATGACTAAATTGAGTTTTCAAAACTTTTCTTATTTAAATAAAATACAAAAAACGAAATTATGACATTTGGGCCTTCAAGGACAATCCAAAGATGTAAAAGTTAGCCCAACAACATAAGACAATTCAACCAAACGGGCTTGAGATCTTGGATGTCTTCCAATTGGGCTGAAATGATGAGATTAGTTAGAGCCTCTTGCATCCTTTTTCTCCTTGCACGCGTCATCGGCCCATGCATTCCTTTAAGTGGATCAGCTTCATATGAGTCGCCATCATGCTTGGAATTTCCATCCCGCTTGTATCCCGTCTCTTTAGTTGGTTTTCCATCATCTCCTCCCTCTTCAAAACGATTCGTCCTCGAATCGAGACCACCTTCTTGATAGTGCGTCAGCCACTATGTTTTCTTTACCTTTCTTGTAACGCACGACATATGGAAATGTCTCTATGAAAGATATCCATTTGGCATGCCTTTTGTGCAGATTCCTTTGGCCTTTCAAATACTTGAGAGATTCATGATCCGTGTGAATGACAAACTCCTTAGGCATTAGATAGTGCTGCCATGTCTCCAAAGCTCTCACAACAGCGTACAACTCCTTGTCATACGTTGGATAGTTCAATGTGGCCCCATTTAACTTCTCACTAAAATACGCAATGGGTCGGCTTGCTTGAAGCAAAACAGCTCCAATTCCAATTCCTGAAGCATCACACTCAATCTCAAAAGTCTTAGAAAAATCAGGTAGTGCTAAAACAGGAGAATTGGTTAAATCATGCTTTAATTGTTCAAAAGCCATTTGCTGTTTTTCTCCCCATTCAAACTTCACATTTTTTTTCACCAACTCATTTAAAGGTGAAGCCTTAGTTGAAAAGTCTTTCACAAACCTTCGGTAAAAACTTGCAAGTCCATGAAAAGATCTTACCTCCGAAACGCTTGTAGGGATAGGCCAATCTACAATAGCCTTTATTTTTTCTTCATCAACTCGCAAACCATTAGCACCAACAATATATCCAAGAAAAACAACTTCTTCCACACAAAATGTGCACTTTTTCAGATTTGCAAACAACTTTTGCTCACGCAAAGTAGCAAGAACAAGCTTAAGATGTTCAACATGATCATGCATACTTCTACTATAGATCAAAATGTCATCAAAATACACAACAACAAATTTCCCAATGAAATGCCTCAAAACATGGTTCATAAGCCTCATAAAAGTGCTAGGGGCATTAGTTAAGCCGAAAGGCATAACTAACCACTCATAAAGCCCAAACTTTGTTTTGAAAGCGGTCTTCCATTCATCACCTTCTTTGATTCTAATTTGGTGATATCCGGATTTAAGATCAATTTTCGTAAATATTTTGGCCCCATTCAATTCATCAAGCATGTCATCTAATCTTGGGATTGAATGACGATATTTGATGGTAATTTTGTTAACCGCCCTACAATCAATACACATGCGCCAAGTACCATCTTTCTTTGGAACTAAGATGACCGGCACTGCACATGGACTAAGGGATTCACGAATAATACCTTTTTCCAACAGCTCACCAACTTGTTTTTGAAGCTCCTTTGTTTCCTCCGGGTTAGCTCTATAAGCTGGCCTATTTGGAATAGTTGCACCCGGAACCAAATCGATTTGATGTTCTATACCTCGAATTGGTGGTAGTCCGTTAGGCACTTCTTCGGGTAGCACATCTGCAAATTCATTTAAAACAGAAACAATCTCCAAAGGCAAATCATGAGGTAAATCGTTAGTAGATAAGCAAACTTCTTGGTACAAAAGTACAACAAGAAGCTTATGGGAAGTTAACGCCCTATCTACATCCCTCATGCTCGCAAAGAAAGCACCTTTTCTCTCACTTGCTTTTGGTTTTTCTCCCTTGATTGTTCCACTCATATTTTCATTCGCTACTTTTTTTTCACTTTCTTTTTCACTTTTTTTTTCTCCAATCTCTTTTGACTTTTTCAAACTCTCCTCTTTTTGCCTTTTCTCTCTCATTTTTATTTGTTCTTTTAACACTTGTTGTGGGGACATAGGTACAAGGGTGAATGATTGATTATTGAGTACAAAACGATACTTGTTTGAACACCCATCATGAGTTGTTTTACGATCAAATTCCCAAGGGCGTCCAAGAATGATATGGCTAGCAGTCATGGGTACAACGTCACACAAAACTTCATCTTCATATTTTCCTATGGAAAATCTCAAAAGTACTTGCCGCACAATCTTGAGTTCTCCATGATCGTTAAGCCATTGTAAACGATACGGTTTTGGATGCTTGATAGTTGGCAGCCCCAACTTCTCCACAAGATAAGAACTAGCACAATTAATGCAACTTCCACTATCAATAATTAACATGCATACCTTGTCTTGGATAAGACATCGAGTATGGAAGATGTTGTGACGTTGTTCTTCGTCCTCTTCTTTGGCTTGTATGTTCAACGCTCTCATGGTCACAAGAGCCTCCCTTTCATCACCACTATCGACAGCCTTTAGTTCATTGTCATCTTCAAATGGCATGTTGTTGCCATCATCCTCATCTTCGCTTTGACTCAAATAAGAACCATCATCAAGCATAATCATAGCTTTGGAATTAGGACATTGTGAAGCTATATGTCCCTTTCCCAAACACTTGAAACAAGTCAGCCTTGAAGTATGAGAAGTAGAAGGGTTGTTTTTGTCATTCTTTGGTTGAAAAGTCTTCTTTGAGTCAAAATCCTTACCATATTTCTTCTTTACATCTTCATTTTTATTCCACCGATTGTTTTTCCAAGAAGAAGAAGAAGATGAATTGGAAGAAAACTTACTTGAACCTCCTTTTCTTTTTAATTGTTTCTCCACCTTTTCAGCCATGTGAAACATTTCCTCCAAATCCATGTAGTGTTGCAACTCCACCACATCAGCAATTTCTTTTCGAAGGCCTCCCAAAAATCTAGCCATGGTGGCTTCGGGATCTTCTTCAATATTCGCCCTCGTCATTGCCATCTCTAACTCTTGGTAATACTCCTCCACAGATCTTGATCCTTGAGTGATGTTTTGAAGTCGATTAAACAGATCACGATAGTAATGGGGTGGAACAAAACGCCTTCTCATAACAGCCTTCATTTCTTCCCATGTATTAATAGGTTGTTCCCCATTTCTCCTTCTAGACAAAACCAACTTGTCCCACCATGTTAGAGCATAACCGGAAAATTCAACAGAAGCAAGTTTTACCTTTTTATCTTCGGAATAGTTATGAACTCCAAACACGTTCTCTACTTTTGATTCCCACTCCATATATGCCTCCGGGTCACTCTTACCTTGGAAAGATGGAATCTTCATCTTGATGCTACCAAGATTGTTGTCAACTCTATTTCTCTTTCTCCGGTTGTCTTGTGTTGTTTTCGAACCCTCTTCATCGCCCCTTTGTAAGGATACCTCCAATCGATCCATTCTCTCCATCATAGTTTCCATCATTTGATTGAATTGACCCATCAACGTCTCTCTCCATGCTTTTTGTTCCAATGTCTCCTTCGTTCCCTCCATAGTTGCTACTACAAAACAAGTTGAACAATTGATGATGATAAGTAAACCTCACACCCTTTACCCCCCAACTTCGTTTCCCAAACTATCTACTCTCCCCAAGTGTATCACTCTTTTTAAGGCTTTTTTTTATATAGATGTAGCACTCTTGTCTTTTTCCTCTCAGATTCTTCACTTATTGTAGTTCTAGTGAGAACAGATCCAACTCTTACAAAGGTGCTCAAACAATGACTCACTTGGCCAGAAAGAAATATGAAGTGATTGGACAACAAACGAAAAGTTTAAACGGGGTGGTATATGAGTTCAATAAAAGCGCAATAATCAAGAACAAAAGACTTTAGTTTTTTTTTCTCTACTTTTCTTGTCGATTTTTGTATAACTTTTTTTTTTTTGCGGTTTCTTTTGCTTTCCTTTTTTTTTTTTTTTGCTTTTTTTTAGGCACTTTTTTTTATAGTTTTTATGTGACAAGAATTTAAATAAAGATGAAGAATGAACTAGACGAGACAAAGAAAACAAATGATATGATCAAACAAGAAAGTTAGCTCTGATACCAAATGATGTGAAATCTTTAAGGGAAGACTTCAAATGTGTTTCGGGACCGTTCTTGTTTGATCTCGTGTATTCCAAGAACCCAATGTCTTACTCTTCAACCCAACAATGAAAGGTATACAAAACCCAACACCTTTGGAATGTAAGAAAGTAAGCAATCAAAGATTGAAAGGAAGGAACACAAATTCTTCCAAGAAACCCAACACCTTACTATCAGAACTCAACAATGAGGGATATATGAAATCCAACACCTTTGAGTTGCAAGAAAGCAAGTTGTTAAAGTTAGGGCGCCACACTAAGCGGAAGATACCTAGTGATAAGCCAAGTGAGAATTGCAAGCACTATTAGTCTTGCAAGACCCGAATGAGTTCAATCAATAGAACTAACAAGTGAAAGGAAAACCTCACAATATGTTGATTTAGATAAAACATAGATGATTACAAATGCTTGAAAAACTCCTATTTATAGGGAAATACTAGACCCTTATTAACTACAAAATTTAAGGCTCTTAAATATACTATTTAAGGCCTAAACTCTTAGATTGCCCTCAATAATGACTAAATTGAGTTTTCAAAACTTTTCTTATTTAAATAAAATACAAAAAAACGAAATTATGACATTTGGGCCTTCAAGGACAATCCAAAGATGTAAAAGTTAGCCCAACAACATAAGACAATTCAACCAAACGGGCTTGAGATCTTGGATGTCTTCCAATTGGGCTGAAATGATGAGATTAGTTAGAGCCTCTTGCATCCTTTTTCTCCTTGCACGCGTCATCGGCCCATGCATTCCTTTAAGTGGATCAGCTTCATATGAGTCGCCATCATGCTTGGAATTTCCATCCCGCTTGTATCCCGTCTCTTTAGTTGGTTTTCCATCACTAGTCATATAAACAAGCACACGCAAGGGATGTCAGGCTCAGTGGCTTTAAACTTACACCCATGGAATGTCAACTTCAACCGCGAAAGGTCCTTACGTTGAGTTCCTCATCCAATATCGTGTACTAGCACGTAGGACTTACAGCCCAATCCGATGCCTAAACGTGCCTCAATTTGGAAAACTAGCGTTTCATCATTGGACATAATGATTCCAAGCGCAAAGGATGTCAGGCTCTGATGCGACCCGGAAAGGAGATATCTCCTTTGAACCCGCAATCAAAGGTAATTCACCCCAAGAAAGTCTAGAATCAGGATGTAGATGATCGAGTAGACACTTGAACCCCGTCGATGATAGAACAAGGACCCGAAGTGATAAGGAACGCCACAAGGTGATCAACCTTGATAAGTTCAAGAAGTTCAACAAAGAACCGTATGGAGAAACTCTCTCTCAATGTGTGAAAAACACTCAAATATATTGATTAAGGAATGAATGTCCAAGTACAAAGAAGAGGCCTATTTATAGGTTTCAAAGTCCTAACCAAAAGACTCTTCTTAAATGTTAAGACTTAAATTTTCAATCACCATAAATTTAGACATTTAAGAAGCCATTTAATTTTTGAAAGAAATTCAAAAATAAATAGAAAAAATACATGGGCTCTTTTTTGACATGGGCCTTTATTGGGCTAGGATGAGGTTATGGCCCTCAACATAATTCGGTCCACTTGCATTTCCTTTTGTCTTCGTTTCTTCTACCAGTCCGGTTAATGCCTCTTTTATTCTTTTAGCTTGCGCACTTGTTTATGGGTCCAATCGGAATCTTCAATGCATCATCTAGATCGTCTTGGAGGCTCGCATCATTCCCTCTCTCCTCAAAAGGATTCATCCTCGAATCTTCATCTACAATAAAAGGAGAAAGATCAGCAACGTTGAATGTAGCACCTAACGTTATACTCACCTGGTAAATCAATCTTGTAAGCATTGTCATTTATTTTTTTAAGAACTTGAAACGGACCATCTCCTCTTGGAGCCAACTTAGACTTCCTATGTGCTGGAAACCTTTCTTTTCTCATATGCACCCACACCCAATCTCCTGGTTCAAAAACAACACGTTTCCTCCTTTTGTTGGCTTTGGATGCGTTTTGTTCGTTCTTCTTTTCAATTTGTCTTTTGACTTGTTCATGTAATTGCTTTACCATCTCAGCTTTCTTTTTCCCATCAAGACTAGCTCTCTGATTTATTGGTAGAGGCACTAAATCCAAAGGAGTTAAGGGATTGAACCCATAAACCACCTCAAAAGGAGAACAACTAGTAGATGAGTGAACATTCCTATTATAGGCAAACTCAATGAAAGGCAAGCAATCTTCCCAGTTTTTCAAAATTTTCTGAATGACAACCCTTAGTAACTGAGTTAAGGTTCTATTCACAACTTCAGTTTGACCATCCGTCTGTGGATGATAAGCAGTAGAAAATAACAACTTAGTACCAAGATTTCCCCACAAAACTTTCCAAAAGTAACTAAGAAACTTTGTGTCCCTATCAGAAACAATGCTCTTAGGTAGCCCATGAAGCCTCACAATTTCTTTAAAGAACAAATTAGCAATATATGTGGCATTATCGGTCTTATGACATGGAATTAAATGTGCCATCTTAGAAAACTTATCAACCACCACAAAAATGGAATCTTTTCCTGAACCCCAAAATAAAGTCCATTGAAATGTCTACCCATGGTTCACTAGGTACAGGTAATGTTGTATACAAACCATGTGGTAAATCTCTCGATTTAGCCTTCTTACAAGTGATACACTTGCTACAAATCCTCTCAACATCACGTTTCATCTTAGGCCAATAGAAATCTTCAAGCAAAACTCCTAATGTCTTTTGCACACCAAAATGTCCCATTAAACCTCCCCCATGAGCTTCTCTCACAAGCACCTCACGTAATGAACATTGAGGAATGCATATCTTGTTCTCTTTAAACAAGTACCCATCAACCACATGGAACTTTCCAAATGGTCCATTTACACACGAGTTAAACATATCAGCAAATTACCTTGTATTGAGAGAAGTAAGAAGAACATACCTTCGAGACAAAGCATCAGCAACAACATTTTCCTTACCTTACTTATACTTGATCATATAAGGAAAGGTCTCAATGTATTCAAGCCATCTAGCATGCCTCTTATTTAACTTACCTTGCTCCTTCAGATGCTTCAAAGATTGATGATCCGGTGAATGAGAAACTCCTTGTGCCAAAGATAGTGTTGCCACGTTTGCAAGGCTCTTACTAATGCATACAACTCTTTATCGTATGTTGGGTAGTTCAAGGCTGGCTCGTTTAGCTTTTCACTAAAATACGCAATTGGTCTTCTTTCTTGCATAAAAACAACCCCTATTCCAACTCCTGATGCATCACACTCAACTTCAAAAGTTTTATGAAAGTTAGGTAATGCTTGCAATGGTGCAGAACACAACTTTTCTTTAAGCTTATGAAATGCATGATCTTGTGCTACTCCCCATTTAAAACCAACAGACTTTTTAATAACTTTCGTGAGTGGTGCTGAAAGTGTGCTAAAATCTTTTACAAATCGACGAAAAAAGCTAGCTAGTCCATGAAAACTTCTCACCTCGGTGATGCTTGTAGGTGTAAGGCCACTCTTTGATGGCTTTTACCTTTTCAACATCAACCTCGATTCCTTGCGCACTTACAACAAAACTAAGGAAAACAACCTTATCCATGCAAAAAACATTTCTTAACATTAGCATATAATTTTTCCTTTCGCAAAACATCAAGCACACACTTCAAATGACACATATGCTCATCCAAATTCTTACTGTAAATTAGGATGTCATCAAAGTACACTACAACAAACTTTCCAATAAACTCACGCAGAACATGATTCATTAATCTCATGAAAGTGCTCGGTGCATTACTAAGTCCGAAAGGCATTACTAACTACTCATAAAGTCCATATTTTGTTTTAAATGTAGTTTTCCACTCATCCCCTTCCCTCATCCTAATTTGATGATACCCAGATTCCAAATCAATCGTTGTAAAAATACTAGACCCATGCAGTTCATCAAGCATATCATCTAACCTAGGAATAGGATGACGAGACTTTACCGTTATGTTGTTTATGGTTGTACAATCAACACACATTCTCCATGATCCATCTTTCTTGGGAACAAGAAGTACTGGAACCGCACATGGACTCAAGCTCTCTCGGATATACCCCTTTGAAATCAATTCTTCGACTTGCCTTTGTAGTTCCTTTGTCTCTTCAGGATTGCTTCTATAAGCGGGACTGTTTGGAATGCTTGCTCCCGGGATGAAATCCATTTGATGTTCGATTCCCCTAATGGGTGGTAACCCATTTGGAATTTCCTCCGGAAATACATCCTCAAATTCCTGCAACAAAAACAGAACAACACTTGGAAGAGAAGGGTTAAGTTCGTTAGTGCTTAAACAAGCCTCCTTGTACACAAGTACAAACATAGGCCATTTGGAGAAATAAGCAACTCTCACATCACTCTCTTTTGCAAAGAAGCTCATTTTTTCCTTTCCTTTTCTCTCCTTACTTTCTTCTTTTTTAAGAAACTCTTTTTTTGACCTCTCATTTTTTCCACTCTCTTTTCTTTTTGATTTGTCACTCTCCCTTGACCAATCATTCTTTTTCCCTCCCTCATTTTTCAATTCACTCTCTTTTTTTTCTCTCTCTCTTTTCAACTTGAGTTGATATTCATACACTTATTGAGGTGTTAATGGTGTGGAACCACATCAAACAAAACTTCCTCAGTATATCTACCAACGGAGAATGAAACCAGGACTTGCTTACGAACCCGAACTTCCCTACATTCATTCAACCATTGTAGCTTGTAAGGTGTAGGGTGATCAATAACAGGCAAATTCAACTTCTCAACTAATGTAGTGCTAGCAACATTAGTACAACTTCCTCCATCAATAATCATGGAACATACCTTGTTATTGACAAGACAACGAGTGTGAAAAATATTTTCCCTTTGTGTTGCTTCATATCATCTTCCTTCACTTGGGAATTCAAGGCACGCCTAGTCACAAGGGATTCTCCTTCGGCCGCATATTCAACGTCATCATCACTTGGATCTGCTATTAAAGGCACAGAACTCTCACTTTCATCTTCTGTCACCACTTCATCATTGTCTTTCAAGATCATAACCCTCTTGTTTGGACATTGTGATGCTATGTGACTTGTTCCCAAGCAGTTGAAACATTTTATATCTCTATTTCTAGAAGTTTGAGATTCAAATTTACCCTTGTTTTTGGTTGATGCTTCATCTTTATTCTTGGATGCCTCCTTAGATCCCCCTTTTTCTTCTCTCTTCCAATTTTGTTTCAAGGGAGAACTATTGTACTTTGCTGCCCCTCGATGCTTCAATTTCTTTTCTACCTTAATAGCTATGTGGACCATGTCTTCCAGCTCCACATAATGATGCAGGTCCACCACATTTTCTATCTCTCTATCCAGACCATTCAAAAAGCGGTCCATTGTAGCTTTTCTATCTTCTTCCACATTAGCCCGTATGAGAGCTACCTCCATCTCTTGGTGATAATCCTACATGCTCCTTAAACCTTGTTTTAAACTTTGTAACTTTTGATAAAGCTCACGATAATAATGAGTAGGTACAAATCTTTTTCCTCATTAATGCTTTCATCTCTCCCCATGTTTCTACATGCCTTTCACCATTCCTCCTCCTATTTGTTACTAGTTGATCCCACCATACGATTGCATAATCAGTAAATTCTATCACCGCCAACTTTACCTTTTTTATTTCAGAATAATTATGACAAATCAAAAATCAACTCTACTTTTTTTCTCCCACTCTAAATATGCTTCAGAGTCATTCCTAGGAACCTTGGAAAGAAGGTATCATTTTTATGTTACCAAGGTTACCGTCCATCCTATTTCTTCCTCTCGGAACATTTCGTCTGTTTCTTCTTTCAATTCCTACCTCTTCTACCTCCATGTCTAAACGTCCCCGCTTCGGATTCATAGGCTTCCTCATCTACACACTACTATCTTCATTTCGAACTTCATCTTCTTGCCTCCAACTCCGGCGTGTCAGCTTAGTTATCCTCATCAAGCCACTTACTTGATGTCTAGCTTCCCAACTGGTAGACGGTTCCTTTTCCCCTTCCCTGCCGAGCCGCCTCTCTTCGCCATTGCTCTTTTTTTAGTGGGGAGGAATAGTACGGGAAGGGAGCGAGATATCGCCCATTATACTGCAATATGGTGAGCATAGCCATGTCTGATGAAGGAGCCACCTGCTAACCTGGTGTTGACGAACAAGTTCCGGAAGCATGCGAACAAGACTTGTTATAGTCATTCCTGGCACTCGGCGCATGTCTTTGATCAACACCGGTTCCGTCACTCTGGTTGAACATCGGAGTCCGGTGTACTCGGATCTTCCTGCTGCTGCCCTTCCTCATCCACTCCCTTGGTTGGGGGGCTGTGCCGCCCCGCCTTTCGATCGATACACAGTTGAGGAGGCCGATCACGAACGCTATAGGTGTGGGAGCGATCCTGGTCAAGGAAGGCTACCCCGCTTTTTCTGGAATAAAACAAGGGCTCCCCAACCTTTTCCCCAGCAAGATAGGGAAAAAGAGCCTTGGAGGCAGACTAGCCACGGAGCTTGGATACGGTTTCCCGATCGGAGATCAATTGTTGTGTGGAGGAATCAATATCTCGATACGTAACCAACTGCTTTCACACCGTAGGAACAACATCCGGAGCAAGGACCCCAACATTACTATACGAAGATCTTATTTCTTACCTACTAGATCGATTGAAAGAAGCCTTCAGGCGGCGACAGCCCCCACCTCCATAGCCACAGCATGGAGGAGCAGCTCCTTAATCCGCACTACAACCAATCAAAATGTTCTCCAGATCGGAATATTTCACCCCTCATCCGGAGTAGTTTAAGTTAAGCGGATTCCGATTCATGTGGTCGTTCTCTGCAGCATTGGTGTTTTCACTCCCCCGTGAGCAACTGCACGAACATTGTGAAAAGGGGAAAGGTTCGGGGCGGTGAAGTGGACAATCTCTTATTCCATCTTTAGAGGAGCATCTTTGCATGAATCAATACTAAGTCCTCAGCCCGTATGAAGTCCTTCGATTTCGGAGTTTTATACAAGAGAGATCTTGCCCATTGGATTTAGATTCCGCTAATGCGGGTAGAGATGCGGAGAATTTCGAGAATTAGACCGCCTTCTTCGCAAATCAACAATCATTTGTTCTTGTGTATCCGTTCCTGTCATGCATTTCTCCCATCACAATATTAAGACGCTCAAATTGTTTTTGCATTGCCTCCAAAATGAACTTAGAATTATCATTTCCTTCCATTTTAACCCTGCAAAGAAAGTTAGGAAAAACAATAGGACCTCTCAATCACTCCCTCACGTGTTTACCCTCAAAATATGTCACTCTTACCCTCGTGTTTGAACTCTCTTTTTGGCTTTTTTTAAACAATGATCTCACAAAAAAAAAATCTCACCTCTTTTGGGCCTTTTTCCTCTCAAGTCCTTCCTTTGGGGTCCTTTGCTAAACTAACCAATCTCAAACAAGAATTTCTCAACTTGTAGAATTCACTAAATCACTTAAAGAGTCAAGAAAGATGATGATGAGATAAGATGTAAGAGAATATGGGGAAGGATGATAAAATAAGAACAATTCAAAAACAAAAACACAAGAGTGAAGTGAAGAGCGAATAACAAGAATATTGGAATACTTCAATAATTTCCTCTCTTTTTTTTTGCCTTTTTTTCTTTTGTTTCCTTTTTTTCTTTCCTTTTTTTTCTTTTTTTTCTCTTTTGTTTTTTTTTCTAAAGAGTACCATTTTTCTGAACTAGAAGATATTTAAAAAAAATGGCAAGAAACACAAACTAAAAAGATAGGAACCGGATTTAGAATCGAAGCTCTAATACCAAGATGATGCATCCCGGAAAGGAGATATCTCCTTTGAACCCACAATCAAAGGTAATTCACCCCAAGAAAGTCTAGAATCAGGATGTAGATGATCAAGTAGACACTTGAACCCCGTCGATGATAAAAAAAAGGACCCGAAGTGATAAGGAACGCCACAAGGTGATCAACCTTGATAAGTTCAAGAAGTTCAACAAAGAACCGTAAGGAGAAACTCTCTCTCAATGTGTGAAAAACACGCAAATATATTGATTAAGGAATGAATCTCCAAGTACAAAGAAGTGGCCTATTAAAAGGTTTCAAAGTCCTAACCAAAAGACTCTTCTTAAATGTTAAGTCTTAAATTTTCAATCACCATAAATCTAGACATTTAAGAAGCCATTTAATTTTTGAAAGAAATTCAAAAATAAATAGAAAAAAACATGGGCTCTTTTTTAATATGGGCCTTTATTGGGCTAGGATGAGGTTATGGCCCTCAACATAATTCGGCCCACTTGCATTTCCTTTTGTCTTCGTTTCTTCTACCAGTCCGGTTAATGCCTCTTTTATTCTTTTAGCTTGCGCTCTTGTTATGGGTCCAGTCGGAATCTTCAATGAGAGATCGTCTTGGAGGCTCGCATCAAGCTCGGTGGCTTTAATAAACGTACACCCACAGGATATCAACTTCAACCATAAAAGGTCCTTACGTTGAGTCCCTCATCCAATATCGCAAACCAAAGCTCTAAGTCGAGCTATCAAAACTGGACAAATGTCCTAAAACCCAATCATAATAAAATACCAGTCCACGGGCTTAAACAACCAAATGACTCATTGTCAAAAGCAATAAAATGCAATAAACGCACTCGACCAATGTTTGTGCAAATACGTGCTACAAAGCACATGACCAAACCCCAACACAACTTAGAATAAGATAGGTCGTTTTCCAAACAAGGTTATATTGTTGACCTCTTTTAAAACGTCTCAAAACACGAGCCACATACATTTTCAACAAACACTAAAGCTACACTTTTACCAAGAAATCTCCATTATGCAATAAATTATTTAAAACATTCCCCTTTATGACTTATTTATCAAGATGACCAAAAGTCCCAAATGTGGGTGTTTTACAAAGTTGATAAAGTTAAACACTTCAATTAATCACAAGATACCAAATAACTCAACAGTTGATAGTTTCATGTAAAACACATAAATGCTTTAAAATGGACAATTTGGCATGTACAACGTTTTCACAAATCAACTTGAACTCACCTTGCTAGATTTAGGCTAAATTTAGATTTATCCCCAACTTGAGGTTTCTTGAAGAAATCCGAATCCACAAGCAAAATCCTTCCAAAACCTAGATCCACAAGTTTTTTTTGGGAGGAATAATCCATGCAATTTTATAAAGAGAACGAAAAAACAGCAAAACGGCCTAAGCCAGGGTCCAAAGCTTCAAAACGAAGCAAAAGAAGCTAGAAACACAAACAAACCAAACAACCACAAGCCAAAAGGAACATAAGCAAATAGAACGATATATGGTAGAGACAAAAATACAAAAGAAACGAAACCAAAACAACTTTCAAAACCGCAACATCTACCTGAAAGGCACGCCCAGACTAAGTCCCATCACGAACAGGATTTTTCCTTCTAGTCTTCCAAGCAGCACGCATCATAACTACTGAGACGATTTCATCAGCTAATTACGAAGCAGTACACGATCCACTCGTAAAGAGGCGACGATTTCATTCCTGCCAAACAAAATAGACCGAAGCTGCAAGAGCCAACTGGTGCTCAAGCTTCTTCGGCTTCCTAGCAAGATCGGCCATTGCCATACCAATATCATCCCACGATCTAGGAAACCCAGTCCAATCAACTTTCGTCCGCACAGTCGTCCACACCTCCTGTGAGAATCGACAATCGAAAAAAAGGTGGCCATGTGAGTCATTACCATGTGAACAAAGGGAATACTTCATGTCTGGAGGGTCATCCTTCCACATCATTATCCGATCTTGAGTTGGAAGTCTGCGCATACAAGCCAACCACAAGCAAAAGGAATGATTAGGTATATGACCTTTAAACCACACTGAAGTAGTCCAAGGCACAGGTTCATGAGGACCATCAAGCGAGTCGTAAGCCACATTCACCGAAAAATCCACCAACTCATTATTGCTTTTCCGCCAATAAACTTTATCACCAACTCCATCATCCAGCATTGGTAACGTAACATTAGAAAGAGGCTCAAACCTTTGTGTCTATTCCTCCGCCACATGCCATGCACCATTTGAATAAAGTCCCTCGCCGAAGTTGAAACATAAACTCCCATGGAGCTAGCAATACGGTAAGAGACCAGGCGCGACAAGTGACCACAATTAAACCACGCATCTTCCATAGCATTTGTATCCCTCCCATCACCTATTTTCACCCATATAAACCAACGTACCTGATCACGAAGGTCCATGAGATTAATGAGCACCCATGACCAGGTCCTTGTATATGGCGCACAAGCCAAACAGGAGTGGAGCGGACATGGTAAGCCAGCACCCACCTCACCCAGAGCGTATTACGTTTTTGGATAAGGTCCCATAGGTTTTTTGAGAAGAATAGATTTGTTCCATAGAGAGAGGCGTTTAATGCCGAGACCACCGTACTTTCTAGGGCGACAAACCACGTCCCACGAAAGTCTACATTTCCTTTTGAGGAGTCACCGTGAGCCTAGAGAAAATTACGAAACACAGATTCAATCTCATGAATAATTCCCGACGGGATCCTGAAGATGGCCATCCAATAGAGCTACAGAGATTGAAGAACATAAATGATAAGTTGTCTTCTTCCCCCAAACGAGAGAAACTTAGCCTTCCAATTTTGAACACGAGCCCTCACTTTTGCTACCAAAACACCGAAGTCCCCCGATCTGAGACGTTTCGAAGACAAAGGAACTCCTAAATAACGAATGGGAAAGGTCCCCAAACGAAATGGGAGACATTCCATAATGGCACTTTGAATATTAGGAGGCACATTACCGAAAAAAAACCTCGCTTTTTTGGAGACTCGGCGAAAGACCCGACCAAGTCTTGAACATGTGAGGCGCTTTCTTTAAGAGCTCTACCGAAGCAACGTCGCCTCTTGTGAAGAAAAAAAGATCATCGGCAAAACACAAGTGCGTTAATCCCAACTCCTCACACCCCTTATGATACCCAAAAGACGTCGCCTCCAAAATGCATTGATCGAATTTTTTTGTAAAACCTTCCATCACAATTATAATGAGATACAGAGAGAGGGGTCCCCTTGCCGAATACCCCTTCCTCCTTGGAACCAACCTTTCACGTCCCCATTAATAGCAATAGAATAAGAAGTCGTCGTAACCATTTCCTTTATCCAACCTACCAAAATCGGATGATATCCAAATCCCAAAAGCATATTTAAAAGATACATCCAATTAATCGTATCATATGCTTTCTGAATGTCAATTTTGAAAGCACATCTTGGAAGACCCACATCCATTTGGTAACCGTTCATGAGCCATAAGAATATTATCCGAAATCTTACGCCCTGGTATGAAAGCCGACTGTGCCCCACTCACCAAATTAGTCAACGAGTCCTTCATCCTTTCCACAATGATTTTGCTTATACATTTGTAAAGAACCGAACAACAGGAAATTGGACGAAAGTCCATCACCCTAGTTGCATTGGTGATTTTAGGGATAAGACAAAGGAGCGTGTGATTGATCTCTTTTTCCAAATGCCCCCGATAAAAGAAGTTATGTATAGCAATGCAAACATCCTTTCCAACAACCTCCCAAACCCCTTTAAAGAACTTGACGGAGTACCCATCCGATCCCGAAGCTTTATCATTCCCTATTTGAAACATGTACGCTTTAATTTCCTCATCAGTAAATGGTCGAATCATGTAATTAGCCTCACCAGCCGAAAGCTTATTAATAAACCATTCCATCGGGACATTCGGATCCACGGTGTGATCGACACACCCAAGGATTGCTTTGAAATGATCAACAAAAATGTGAGGGACATCATCGCCATGCACATAATCCCCCGGCCATAGTACAAACCTCATGTATATGTTGTGCGTGCCTTTTCTCACGCACCACATGATGAAAGAACTTGGTATTCGAATCCCCTTCGTTTAGCCATTTCACCTTAGCCCTTTGACGAGCCCGCAGACTCTTCATCACGTTGCACTTGTTGGTACGCTAAACTTAAATGAGCAAGATCCTCTTTAAGCTCGTAATTTTCCGGATCTAAATCACACGCCAACTGAGCAACATCCAATTCAATTTTAAGAGAATCCACACGCTTGAACAGATTACCATAAGAGGATCGAAGACGTCGCAAAGGAGCTTTCAACTCTTTAAGTTTAGAAGTAACACGATACATAAAGGTTCCCTCTCTCGGGGTATCCCAAACTTCTTTGATAGTCTACAAAAACAGAGGGTGATCCACCAAGAAATTATCAAAACGGAAACCCCATACCTTTTGTCGAGTGACCCCATCAAAGGATAAAATGGTCGGTGAGTGATCCGAGACTCCACGTGACAGAAACCGAGCACACGTACTATGAAAGGCCGTTGTGAATTTCGTGTTCACCATTATACTATCAAGCTTGCGACGGATACCCGATTCATCACTTGGATTTTGACACCAAGTAAATTGGATGCCGGAATAATGGATGTCAAAGATTTCAACATCCTCGATACACTCATGAAAGTCATGCATGTCACCATTTCGTCTCGACAATCCCCCATAACCATCGTGAGGAAGCAACATAGTGTTAAAGTCCCCAAGTAGCACCCACGGTTTAGCTCCCAAGATTGCCCGAAATTTACGAATACCGGACCATAATTCTTTTCTAGCCACTCCATTGTTAGCACCACAGATAATTGAAAAAAAGAAAGATCCATTTGAACCCCTCACACGAGCTTCACAATGCATGAACTGTGCATGGGATTCTAGGACCGTTACGTCCATCATTCGAACATCCCACGCCAATATAATTCTCGTCCCCCCACTCGAGTAGGCCTGGTTCGACACCCAATTCCACCTCCCAAAAGTATAGGTACACACCCTCGATAAGGAATCTCTCACCACATGGGACTCAACAATCGCGCACATGCTTAGCCTATTTGCCTTCAACAAATTTCTCACTTCATTTTGCTTACTCGTCGCATTTAGGCCACGTATATTCCACATTGCAGCGTTAAACATTACTAATCTTGGGGTCAATTTGGATCGCCTCCACCGCATTCTTTGTCTGTTCTCCATCTTGAGACTTTGTTGCATTGCTATCTTGCTTCTTCTCAGAGAGGTATCACTTCAACCATTCACATCGCCCTTCTCCGAGCACATTAAAACGATTGGAAGTTTTAAGAATGCCCTTCAAAGGCTTTTGCGCCATACGAATATTATTCACCACCGCCGCAGCCGTTGGAGCTAGCTCACGGACCGGTGTACTTAGCGATGGAGGCTCTTGCCAAGATTTCACACCTGTCCCCTCCATCATTACCACGGCATCATGCTCTTTATTCTTTTGTTTGTCAATGCATCCACTTTGTTGCTCAATTAAAACAGTCCCATGGCCATCCTCCATAACCTGCTTATCAGAAACATTTTGCGACACAGGTGTCTTGCATGGCTTGCATGGTTGCTTTCTGTTGATTAACCCCATTCCCTTTATTGCCCTGCTTCTTACCCAAAGAGCTTCCCGCCTCCATAGATTCAATAGCCAATTTCGGTTGTTTCGCCTTAGGGTGCCATTGGCGCTTTTCCACCCTAGTAAACCCCTCATCGTCAACTCTCGATTTTCTAGCGTTTTCCATCCTTTGGCCTACAGATTTAGCACAAGTCGATGTTTTGTGTCCGAAGACAAGGCAATGAGCGTACTGAGTGGGCTCCCATAAGTACTCCACACCTATTTTGACACGAGCATCCTCCCCTCCACTAAGATTAGGCACTACCACCTCAAGTTCTCTCTTTAATTCACCCACAGCCCACGTCTCGATCAGCACTTTCGCAAAACCCGGTCGTCCCCACGCTTTATCACACATTGTCGCCATACATGAGTCCATTTGTTTGGGCACGCCAATTGCACTTGCTATGCGACTTATTCCTTCCCGATTGAAGGCAACAAGGGGAACATTGTGTAACTTTACCCATAACGGGCATGTGGAGTGAACTGGTTTGCTAAGGCCCTTTGTAGGGTCCCACGGGAAAACAAATAGAGGAAAACCCCGAATCATGAGAGGTCCCGCCTCTACCACTTGCGCACTTCCCCCCTCGTCATTGAATCTAAAGAAGTATACTTCATTATCGTTCATCATCGAATCTCGGAGTCCATATTTTCCCCAAATAACCTTGACAAACCTTTGGACCACCGGGAAGAGTAAACGAGGCCCTAGAAAGTAACCATACAAGGTTGTATGGTATTCTTTCACGACTTCCTTTGCAAGCAAAACAGGAATATGAATGGGGGATTGTACCTTATCAGCTAGCGGGAAGAATTGTAGCATTGGCGATTCCTTATTCCCCACAGCAGCAGCGAAGTTCAATTTGGATTTCTCATCCTCTCCAAACAGTAATCGTTCATCCACCGTGCTCGTCCCAAACAATCAATCAAAGACCGATGGCCTTTGTTTTTGCAGCTCCTTTGTCAACTGCTCCGTACCTTCGCCATCAACCTGTTCCCCGCTGTAAAATTGTGACCGTCCCAAACCACAAGTTCCCAACCATAAGTAATCACGTTCTACCATATAGAATCGTTCCCCAAACATTTTACATGAAGATTTCATCATATCTCAAAACCCTAATTTCCATAGTTGAAGAGAATAGAAGTTTACCTTTACCAAGACTTGAATCCCTCAACAAAACACCTCTAGGTCACCACTATGAACATCACTCTTCAAATCTTCAAAAGGGTAGAGAAGGTTTGATGAACTCTTAGAAGTCCATGAAAGGTGGAAGATGAGATGGGGCTCTAACTTGCTTCCAAATCTTAACCAAAATGTGATAGGTCACATTAGGTCTTCAAATTCAAGGTCTTGAATGCTCTAAGATCCATAAAGAGGGAAGGGTTTTCGTCTTGAGGTAGAGAGGAAATGAGTTGGGAGAAGAACAAATGAATTAGGGCTGAAAATCGGGGTCTTAAACCAATCTGGGGCCTATCGCGATTGTGCCCTTGGCACTCTCGCGGGCACTCTCGCTGGAGATGTACCGTGGCTTCACACCGACCTGCGATTTTGCCCCGCGATAGTGACACACATCACAGTCGCGTGCACTGTCGCCCAAGCTATGCAGGATCCCGAAATCTTCCTTTTTTCGCATCTGAAAGCTCCCGATACTCCAAGGGACTTAGATAATGTTTTCCTAACATGAACCCATTTACAAGTTTCAAAAATGTCCGGAGATCTTTACAGGCCGAAAATTACGAGTGTTACACATCACACACCCATACTTAGATATTGACCCCTCGCCTCTCTATCACTCAAGGATAACTTCTTGGGTAGGAAATATTGGTTATCGTGAATCCATATAAGTTCTTTTAAAATCTCACACAATTCCCATGTATTTTGTCCTAAAAGCAAAAGGTTGCTTAATAGTTTAACTTTAACAGTTAAAGCACAATATGAAATACATGTCAGATATATATATGCTCAACAAGATAATCATGAAGATTTGAGCATTTTAATCATGGAAGATTCTCTTAAAACAAAGAAATTGATTGAATGAAGTGAAATCAATAGATATGTTTTGAGAATCTGACAATGTATAAAAAAATCAAATAAGAATGATTTATCATTAAAAGCTTAGGTCATGATAAATTGGATGTTGTCTATATATGAAGCAAAAATAGACATTCTTGAAAGAAACGCTATGAATGAATTAACGCTCAAATATCAATGAAGTTCAAACGGTGTGTGTGAATACTTGACAGTATATAGAAAAGATAATACACAAGTATTTATCTTTGGAAACACATGGTTAGTTTAATAATGAAGTTCATAAAATGAAAACATTTAAAAATCACACTTCTAAATTCATGAAAACATTTTGAGAATAAGAAGTGGTTTGAACATTTAGAAACATGTTTTCCATGTTTGAAAGTTGTCCTTTCAAACACAATTAGACTAAGAGTAGAATAATCCTTATGCTCAGTTTTAATCTCATAAAGTCAGCTCCAAAGTCATGATCGATATGGATCATGTAAGCTCCCCTCAAAATCTGCAAATAGTCAAAAAGACGTCAAAGCAACAAAGTCTTATTGAAAACAAAAACATTTATATGAAAATTAAAGACATGAAAGCAATAAAACTTGTTAAGAACGAGTTCTGATCTGAAATAATCATAAATCAATGTCCTTACTCCCCCTAAAAGTATGCATCATGAAAAAAAAAAGTGTCGGTATAAAACATATGCAAAAATTTCTCATACTCCCCCTCGAATTTAGATCATCTAAACTTAGAACACTTCCCCTGTAAACATGAACAAAACCTTTCAGTGCAGATATCGTTCAGATTAAAAATAAAGAAATGAAGAAAACTAACAAAATAAACTGTACTAGGTAACTACATATTATGTCTTGAGGTTCAACATGCCAAGTGTCGAAATGAGAAAATTAAATCTCTTTTCATCCAACGGCTTGTAAACAAATCAGCAAGTTGGTAATCCGTGTTTACAAAGTAAAGTTCAATTGTACCTTTTTCAACATTATCTTTGATAAAATGATATCGCACGTCAATGTACTTGGTTTTCGTATGCTGAACAGGATTCACAGATATAGCAATAGCGCTCTTGGAATCACAGTAAATCGGGATTTTGTTATATTGGAACCCATAATCTCGGAGTTGTGTTCGCATCCACAGCACCTGAGAACAGCAGCTAGCCGCAGCTACGTACTCTGCCTCGGTTGTTGAAGTAGATACACACAGTTGTTTCTTCGAAGTCCAACTCACGAGCTTATCTACCAAAAATTGTATATGTCCCGAAGTACTCTTCATGTCTAAACATACAACCTGCATGATCTGCGTCTGAATACGTTGTTAGCTCAAAACCTGTATCTTTAGGATACCACAAACTAAGATTTGCAGTCCCTTTCAGATATCTAAATATTCGCTTTACAGCTGAAAGATGGGATTCTTTAGGCGAAGCTTGATATCTAGCGCATAAGCATGTAGAAAAGATAATATTTGGTCTACTTGTCGTTAAGTACATTAAAAACCAATCATTCCTATATAGGTTCTAAGATCAACAGATTTTCCAGAAAGATCAGCTCCAATCTTAGTTCCTATTGCCATCGGGGTACCAATTGGAGTACAATTTTCCATTTTAAATTTTCTCAAAATATCATAAATGTACTTCGCTTGATTAATGAAAATCCCCGTTGAAAATTGTCTAACTTGTAATTCGAGAAAGAAATTCATCTCTCCCATCATACTCATTAGAAATCTGAACACCATTAGATTAGAAAAGTTCTTACAGTACTTCGGATTTGTTGAACCAAATATTATATCGTCCACATATATTTGAATTAAAATGATATCAACTTTTTCCTTTTTGATAAAGAGAGTGGTATCGATTTTACCTTTCGAGAAGCCTGACTTGACTAAAAACTTGGATAGAACATCGTACCAGGCTCGAGGAGCTTGCTTTAAACCATAGAGGGCCTTGTTAAGAATATAAACATGATCCGGTTTTTCAGCATTGACAAATCCTTCTGGTTATGAAACGTATACCTCCTCTTTTAGTATGCCATTTAGAAAGGCAATCTTCACGTCCATTTGGTAGACAGTGAAGTTTTTGTGTGCAGCGTAGGCTAGAAACATTCTGATTGCCTCTATACGTGCAACTGGAGCGTATGTATCATCATAATCTATTCCTTCCTCTTACTGATATCCTTTAGCAACAAGTCGAGCTTTATTTCTGACCATGATACCATCCTCATCTTTCTCGTTCTCAATACCTATTTCATACCTATAATTCTTTTTCCTTCTGGTCGAGGTACGAGTCTCCAGACTTTAAGCAATTCAAATTGATTGAGCTCTTCTTGCATAGTAGTTATCCAATCTGGATCTTTTAGAGCTTCAGATACTCGTGTAGGCTCTATCTTGCTCAGAAAAGAATCAAACATGCACTCGTTTGCAGTTGCAGACCTAGTTTGCGGTGCATTGATGGATCGCCAATAATTTGATGAACCGGGTGCTCTTTGGGTCCACTTATGTACATGAGGGAGTGGTATAGATGTAGACTGATCATGTTGATCATCTAGATATCCCGTATGTTCTTCTTGTAGGGGTTCAGTTGAAGTAACTGGTGCAGAAGTTTCAGTTGATTGAACATTTGATGTCTGTTGGGTAGGCATGACAGTACATCCAACTGAATGAATAACTTCTGTTTCTACAGTATCATGTGCAACTTCAACTGATTGAGTAGGTGTTTGAACTTGAGTTTCTTCTTGAATCGGGAAATTTGATTCAGTCGATACATCTGATGTGATTGGATGATGATTACTTAATCTTCAGATATGTCAATCTTGTTAAATGAGACGTAGATGTTGACGCTTTATCAGGATTAGAAACTTTAACCGCAGGTTCTGGACTGATCTGTCCAGAAGCTAATACTCCTGTTATCACGGGTTCGGAACTGAGTTGCTCAGAAGCCATATCTTCATCAAATGTGACATTGACACTCTCAACAACTATCTTAGATTTCTTCAAGTAAACTCTGTATCCAGCAGACGTTTGAGAATATCCAATGAAAATGCCTTCATCAGCCTTGGGACTGAACTTGTTCAAGTTCTCCTTATCATTCAGCACAAAACACCTGCATCCAAAGATGTGAAAATGTTTAAATCTAGGTATTCTATTGTTTTATCAAAGCATATGGAGTTTTACCAAACCGGCGATGAATGATTGAGCGATTTTGAGTATAACATGCAGTTGAGACAGCTTCGGCCCACAAAAATAAAGGTAGATCGGATTGGCTCAGCATCATTCGTGCAGCCTCAACAAGAGTCTGATTTCTTCGTTCAACTACCCCATTTTGTTCTGGCGTTCTGGCAGCAAAAAACTGATGAGTTATCGTGACCGATTCGAGATAATCATCAACTGTTTTGTTCTTGAATTATGTGCCATTACCAATTCTGAGTAGCTTAACTGTCTTCTGCAAATTCACTTCAACTGTCTTTAAGAATGAGATGATGATCTCCAGAGTTTCGTCCTTTAATCTCTTAAATTTGACCCAAGTGTATCTTGAAAAATCATCCACAATCACAAGAACATATTTCTTGCCGTTTATGCTTTGCGTTCGCATTGTACCACAAAGATCCATATGCAACAACTCTAAAGAAGAACTTGTGCTCGGTTCAGGCTTAGGCTTGTGTGAGGCTCTTTTCATCTTGCCTTTCTCACACGCGGCACACAAATGTTCTTTTACGTACTTCAGCTCTGGAAGTCCTCTCCCTAAATTCCCTGTCACCAACTTGTTAATTGTAACAACCGTAATTTCCTAAAAACCGATTAACGACCGACCAAGGAAAACGGTCAGCGGTCGGTCGAGAGAAACGGTCGGGGAACGGTTTAAGATAAGACGTGAGGAGGCACAACAGGGACACGTACGGCTTGGCCCGCGGCTTCAAGCCGCGGATAAGCCCGTGCAACTCACTGTGGTATGTGGCTTAGAGACACGCACGGCTTGGCCCGCGACTTGAGGTCGGCCGCGGGAAAGGTCTGATCGATTTAAAACCCAATTTTTAGGGTTTTCTCTCATTAGCCTCCATCCCCATTTCTCTCCTCTCCATTGGTGCGATTTTTGAGAGCTCTTATCTCAGATTTAAGAGCATACATGGTGGGTTTATCACAAAGAAGTATAAAGGTTCGGTATTTGGATGTTTGGGTTGAAGAGTTGGATGGGTTCCTTGAATAGCTTTGGGTGGAAAGTCTCAATATTTAAGTTTCTTTGAATATTCCAAGCTTTAGTATAAGGATCTTCGTATCTAAAGGTTTTCTTTGTTAATGGTTTATTCTAGACTTGAAGGAATGGGTTGTTTGGAAACCCTAGGTTGTTGTTGGTGATGACATGGAAATGGTGGAATCTACACTTTTGGAGGCAAATGGTTGAGTTTGGAACCTAGGTTTAACTTAACCTAGCAAGGTGAGTTCAAGTTGCTTTGTGAAAACTATGTACATGCCAAAACGAGTATTTTGAAGTAAAAATATGTTTTACTTGGTAATTGTCAAAGTGTTAAGTATTTTGATAAGTTTTCATATTTATTAAACTTGGGTTATTTGAATTTCATGAAAAGCCATATTTGGGACTTGAATATTTGATAAGTAAATAGTATGACTTATGCATTTGGTAATTTTGCACAAATGAAGTATATTTTATGATTTATGCATTCTTGGTGATTTTGTACACATGAAGTCTAATCTATGATTTATGCATTTTTGGTGTATTTGATTTCATAAATCATTTGGAAAATGATTATCTACGTGTTATGTGACATTTTGGAAAACATAAGATATGAACCCATTTGGAAACCATTTGTCTCATTCCGTATTGAGTTTTGGGTAAATCACGGCTTTGAGGAATGTGTTTGCATAAACGTCGTTTAAATGCGTTTTTCTATTTGGGGACCGACATTTGTTGGTCAAATGGATTTTGAGAATTTGAGCTTGGTGTTGACTTAAAAGGAGTCTTGAGGACATTTGTCCAGTTTTAAATGGCTCAATGTAGAGCCCGAGTTATGATTTGCATATTAATGCACCTTGTTGCATATTGACGATAATTACATGCTCGAGTGTGTTGGTCATTCCTGTGTAATCATGTATGTTAGATTGTGTTGCATTGGATCCATAGGCATGTAAGTCAGTCTTTATTTGATAGTCAATTGGGTATTACGGGGTTGGACTCCGGGACCCATGTTTTATGACCTTAACCTTTCAAGTGTACACTAGGAGGGCTGAGTCCGGTTGAGTTATCATGAGCTAGAGGGGAGATTTTATATTTGGGGCCTCCGCCATGTCGGGGCAATGCCATGGTTGTAACCCCCGACTGTGCCGAACCTTTGGCGATATTCATGGTAATATTCACTAAGGTCAGTTGTCTCTTTGGGTGTAGCTTGAAAGGAGTCGTAAGGACACTTGGGCTTTCATGTCGTGAAGTGTCATACGATTAGCGTTGTATGAGTGACATACTTTTGTGTTCCTCCACTCTCAACGGATACGGGTCTCCCCCGTTGTCAGCCAACAATATTTTGGATATTTAATTGTCCATGTTTTAACCTTGGGTTTCATCCCATTTTTATGGTCGCGTGAGTATTGGATTTTAGTTCCATGTTTCCAATGGCATATTATATTTTTATGGATTGCTTTCCATGATTTACGAATTGAGTATTACGCCCCACCCGTGTTTTTGGGTGTTTCGGGATGCAAAGTTTTATCCGCGTTTTTATAATTGGGAGTCCGCTTTCTATTCACTTTTGAGTGAGTTTTAGGGCGGCATCATTTTATAAAGAATATTTTGTATCGGGGCGTTTGCCTTAAAAATGCATGTTATTGGAAAACGAGTCGTTTTCATATTTGAAGTAAATCATTTTGAAAGATTATGATTTTAATTGCATTCTTTTCTTTTAACAAAACATTTATTCATGTTGAAAACTCTTGAACTCACTAGGCGTTAGCCTAACCTTTTTATTTGTCTGCATGTGCATCAGGTCCCGGTTGGGTGTGGTACTAGCGACACTGTGAAGAGATGAGAAATAGATTATGTTCAAGGGCGAGTAGTTTGGTGAAGCCTTCCCCCGTTATCTTAGGTTATAGCATTTTGTATTTGGGTTTAGTAACACCCGACCTTTGTTTAGTCTATGTTTACTGGCTTTATTTATATTTGTTGATGGTTAAATCTAGAACAGTATTTCATGAATAGACTTGTTGTAAGATACGTTGTCTTTCTTTGAGGCATTTTTTGGAAATTTTAAATTAGCTGCTCCTTTCTAATTTGAGGGTGTTACATAATATATCTAAAGTTGAGATGAGATAGCCTTCTATGCCATAACCAGCTTTGTTGCATAGATGCTTTAGAAAGTAGACACACCGCATTATCAGTCTTGACATTTGACAAATTGATCGTGTAGATGTTTGACTTTCGCGTCCCTACCAAGAGTTCTTTACCGTCTTCCGTTCTGACACAACATCTCTTGGCCTTGAAATTTACCTCTAAATCCTTGTCACAGAACTGACCAATGCTAAACAGAATGTGTCATAATCCTTCAACATAACTCACCTTCTTTATCGTTAAGTTCTCTTGCACGACATCTCCACAACCAAGTATCGGTGAAAATTGGTCATTTCCAAATCTCACATTACCGCAAAATTTCTCTGTATAATTAGACAATATATTTTTCTGCCCTGTCATATGATTGAAACAGCCTGAATCTAAGTACCACATATGACGGGTCTGCACATGAGAAATCAAGTAATAATAGGTTTAGGTACCCATTTATAGATGGGTCCTGTCAAGTTAGCACAAGATTTTGGCATCCATTTAAATTTGGATCCTCTGGTCTTTTGAAAAACTTTTGAACCATAATTATGATAGACATGATATGAACCAAACCAATGATAGGAATATTGACGAGTAACACGAGTAACAAAGATGGGACGATATTTTGGCGTTGTTTGCAAATGGCATCCAGTGGAGTCTCATGTAAAAAGTCGCTTTTGCTGCTTCGATTTATTCCATTTGGCGTGAGCGGAATTCCAGGCTCTTTGATAACAAGTCAAAACCGGTAGAGATTTTGATTAAGGAGGTTAAACATATCACTTATACTTTTTTTTGCCACTTTACACCTCAAACGAAAAAATAAAACAAAATTATTTATTTGATTATATGGTTATTATGAACTTCCCCTTATCAAAATTCTAATTTTCAAATTTGCACCAAGTAAACAAGTCAGGATACTTGGCTTTCATTTCTTGGTCCATATGTAAGTGTATGCACAAATGTCAATTACATAAGATTGTATGTTTGAACATCTACTTATGAAATTAATAAAATACATTACTCAAATTATTATGTTTATATTACATTTTTTTTGTTTAAACATAATAATAACTTCATAATAAAGGAGACACAAACCCGTTATACCCACAGACACAAAATTCTCTCTCTATGGTAGGCGATTAGGGTTCTTCAAGAAAAATGTTTGAATCGACGGCTCAAGGCTGCTGATTCTTGATTTTTGTTGCTTTTCGATTGGTTCATGTGTTAGTGGGTTGGTGGTGGTGCTATTCCAATTTACAAAAGAGAGAGAACGGCGCTAGTGGTGTGTTTTTTCTCCTAATCGGCGGCTCCAAGTTTGTTGGAGGGTTTTTGCGGCGGCAATATTCCTCACGTATTCTTGGTGCATGGTGATTGGTTCTCATATGCTAGTGGGACGGTGGTGACTTGTTAGTGAGAGGGTTAGGATTGCATTGTTTCTAGTTTGCAATCAAAATCTTTAGTGGGTCGGTGGTGTTATCCCTTTTTGAGAAAAAAATGTGTGTGCGGTGGTGTTTTTAATTTGTGGCTGCCACCCCAGATCGCGGGACGGTGGTTTGGTTACGATTTGCGTTTCTGGATCCTTAACTCATCTCGTGGGTCGGTGGTAGAGCAACAGGTTGAAGTCATCCTTTTTAGCAGCTATTTCACCTCAGTGATTGGTTTACCCTTCGAGATTTTAGCACCATTGTTGGAGTAGCCTTCATTATTCGTTTTTCGAGTTTCAACACTGCACTAGCTTTGGTCTTCGTTGTCTCCTAGGGCTGATCATTTTGTTTTGGTAAGTATGGCTAATGATGGTGTTAGTACGGGAGATCAAACTGCGGAGAAAGGGGAGGGGGAATCTCGGACCCTAACCCTAATCCGAGTGTGCATGCATCTGTGCATGGGCCGCTTGGTCCAAACGTGGATGAGGGACGTGGTCCTATTCAGGGCCCTTGTGATACACAACCGATGAAGTCATTGGTGTTCGATCGACTTGGGAATGTTACTATTCTTCAGCGTGACAATGGAACCAAGGATTTTTATGCGTCAAAACTCCAGTCGAATGGTTCTCATGGAATTCTCTTTCTTTTTTTCCTTTGTCGGGGAAAGGAGACACTCACGTTGTTCTCCCGGTTGAATTAACGAAAAAGGCAGCGGCACTTTATGAGAATACCCTATATGGGTATTTTCTCGGCCCATTGTTTTTCCCTACAGTGCAAAAAGTGGTGAAATTGCTATGGGGGAAGTTTGGTTTGAGAGACTCCATGATGAATGGGTCGAGTTTTCTTTTTTTCCGTTTTGAAAATGCGGAAGGTTTGCGTCAAGTTTTGGAGGGTGGTCCTTGGATGATTGGTGGGGTACCATTGTTTGTGTTCCCTTGTGATCCACAACAGGGATTAATCAAGACGGAGCATACATCTTGTCCGTTATGGGTCAAGCTTCACAATATACCATTAGTAGCGCTTAATCGGGAAGGGGTTGGACGAATTGCTAGTGCGTTGGGGGTCCCTAAGATGATGGATGAATGTACCTCTGTGATGTGCGATGATGCTTGGGGGAGGCCTGGGTTTGCAAAAGTCTTAATTAATGTTTGGGTTGTTGGAGAACTCAAAAGAGAACTCCAGGTTTCGGTTCCTAGCTTGTATGGGGGAAAGGAGACTATGGTCACAGTTCAGGTCGAATATCTGTGAGGGCCAACCCAATGCTCACACTGTAAGGTTTTTGGGCACAAAGTTTCTTCTTGTGTCAAGGCCACGGTGGAGAAGCAGAAATTTAAAGGAAAGAATCAGTCACGTGGGCAAGTTGATGCAGATGGTTTCACTCTGGTTACAAATAGGAAGAAATTGGCTCAAAATAATGCTAAACAAGTATGGGTCTATAAGGAAGTACCGAAAGATGTTGGGTCGCCTTCTGGAACTGTGAAAGCTAAAGACACATTGATAGGGGCAATTCCTGAAAAACCTGTGGTACATTCGGTTCAAGGTATTGAAATAAAAGAGGCTAGGGATAACACTATGGCACATTCGGTTCAAGTTGAAGAATTGATTTCAAAGAGGTATATCCGAGAGAGCTTGAGTCCATGTGCGGTTCCAGTACTTCTTGTTCCCAAGAAAGATGGATCATGGAGAATGTGTGTTGATTGTAGATCCATAAACAACATAACGGTAAAGTATCGTCATACTATTCCTAGGTTAGATGATATGCTTGATGAACTGCATGGGTCTAGTATTTTTACAAAGATTGATTTGAAATCTAGATATCATCAAATTAGGATGAGGGAAGGGGATGAGTGGAAAACTGCATTTAAAACAAAATATGGGCTTTATGAGTGGTTAGTAATGCCTTTCGGACTTAGTAATGCACCGAGCACTTTCATGAGATTAATGAATCATGTTCTGCGTGAGTTTATTGGAAAGTTTTTTGTAGTGTACTTTGATGACATCCTAATATACAGTAAGAATTTGGATGAGCATATGTGTCATTTGAAATGTGTGCTTAATTTACAGTAAATGAAGTGTGATGCATCAGGAGTTGGAATAGGGGTTGTTTTGATGCAAGAAAGAAGACCAATTGCGTATTTTAGTGAAAAGCTAAACGGGGCAGCCTTGAACTACCCAACATACGATAAAGAGTTGTATGCATTAGTAAGAGCCTTGCAAACGAGGCAACACTATCTTTGGCACAAGGAGTTTGTCATTCACACGGATCATCAATCTTTGAAGCATCTGAAGGGGCAAGGTAAGTTGAATAAGAGGCATGCTAGATGGCTTGAATACATTGAGACCTTTCCTTATATGATCAAGTATAATAAGCAAGGTAAGGAAAATGTTGTTGTTGATGCTTTGTCTCGAAGGTATGTTCTTCTTACTTCTATCAATACAAGGTTGTTTGGTTTTTGCATTTATAAAGGAGATGTACGCAAACGATGGTGAATTTGCTGATATGTTTAACTCGTGTGTAAATGGACCATTTGGAAAGTTCCATGTGGTTGATGGGTACTTGTTTAAAGAGAACAAGATATGCATTCCTCAATGTTCATTACGTGAGGTGCTTGTGAGAGAAGCTCATGGGGGAGGTTTAATGGGACATTTTGGTGTGCAAAAGACATTAGGAGTTTTGCATGAACATTTCTATTGGCCTAAGAGGAAACGTGATGTTGAGAGGATTTGTAGCAAGTGTATCACTTGTAAGAAGGCTAAATCGAGAGATTTACCACATGGTTTGTATACACCATTACCTGTACCTAGTGAACCATGGGTAGACATTTCAATGGACTTTATTTTGGGGTTACCTAGGTCAAAAACAGGAAAAGATTCCATTTTTGTGGTGGTTGATAGGTTTTCTAAGATGGCACATTTCATTCCATGTCATAAGACCGATGATGCCACATATATTGCTAATTTGTTCTTTAAAGAAATTGTGAGGCTTCATGGGGTACCTAAGAGCATTGTTTCTGATAGGGACACAAAGTTTCTTAGTTACTTTTGGAAAGTTTTGTGGGGAAAGCTTGCTTTTCTACTGCTTATCATCCACAGACGGATGGTCAAACTGAAGTTGTGAATAGAACCTTAACTCAGTTACTAAGGGTTGTCATTCAGAAAATTTTGAACAACTAGGAAGATTGCTTGCCTTTCATTGAGTTTGCCTATAATAGGAATGTTTTTTTGGAAAGGAGGAAGAACTCCTGGCAATAAACAAACGAAAAAATAAAACAAAGAAAAGAAAAGGCGAGGGAAAAACCCTCCCTAAGACCAAGCACCCCTAATCATTAGGACATGCCCTAACTGAAAAGGGGAGGAGCAACGAAAGCAAACACCACAAAAAATACGAACGTACCACAAAATCAAAAGCCAAAACAGACAGAGGCTAAAAGAAACCACATACATAATAAACCAAATAAAACAAACCCCTAAAGCACACAACCAGCTCCCGAGAGCACTTAAACAAGCGCGTACACCATTCATAACCCATGAGAAGCTAAGTATGATCATCAGTTTCAACGTCCGCCCTCTGGCCCAATAACTTCAGAGTCATGGATCTTTTAATTTCCATAACAAGTTGCCTTGGCTTCCTCCTTTGATCCGAGAAGAGTCGACGATTGCGTTCTTGCCAAAGATGGTACACACAAGCCTAACCAAGTTCACAGTTCCCATGGCTCTTGAATTGTGATTGGTTGGGATCCTATGGTGTTTGATGTTATGGTTATTGTTATGTCTTCTCAAGTGATCCATAGTCGTGTTTTTCTTAAGGGTTGCTCATATTCTTTTTTCTTGTCTATCGTGTATGGAGATAATAACTTGCTTCGTCGCCGTGTTCTTTGGGAGGATATGAGACAATTTGGGCATGTTTGTAATAATAATAATTGGCTTATGATGGGGGATTTCAATACTTATCTCCATGTGAATGAAAGTGATGGGGGAATTTCTAGAAGGGATACACGAATGGAGGAATTCCATGATTGTGTGTCTAGTTTGGATTTATTTGATATTCGATCCACGGGATGCTTTTTTACTTGGGCACAAAAATCGTTGCTTGATGGTGGAATTGTTCGGAAACTTGATCGTGTGATGGCTAATACGGCTTTTCTTGATTCCTTTGCTCGTACCACCGCACATTTCTTCCCACGTGGCATTTCCGATCATTGTCCAATGATGGTTTCTTTTGACGGTGGTCGGCAATGAGGTACGTGGTCTTTCAAGTTTGATAATTTTCTCACTAATCATTCTGATTTTTTAAAAATCGTCAAGGAGTGTTGGGAAGTCCCAGTGGTTGGATCCTATGCTTATCAGGTCACTTCACGGTTGAAATCTATTAAAAAACCGATCTGGGGTCTTCGAGTGACTCATGGAAATCTTGCTAAAAGGGTTAATGCTCTTAGACTTGAGGTGGAACAGGTGCAAAGGGATGCAGATGCGGATCCCCACAATCTGATTATTCGTGAGGATCTTGCTTATACTCTTACGACTTTTCAGTAGGCTCTGCAGAATGAGGAGCAAAGTTTATGCCAAAAAGCTAAAGTTCGGTGGCTAATTGGAGGGTGATTTGAACACGACTTTCTTTCATAAGGTGGTAAAAGAGAAGAAAAATAGACACTTGATTACTTCTATATGTGATGCCAATGGTGATTTGGTGGAGGTTTCGGAGGTAGGGCAAGCTTTTGTTGCTCATTTTCGATCCATCCTTGGAGAGTCTGATCTAACAGTGACCCCTTCTTTTCCCTCTAATTTATTCCATAATGTTTTATCTATAGAGGATGCCAATTTTATGATCAGACCTATTACTAAGGAGGAAGTCAAGTTGGCTATGTTTGATATTGAAGATGACTGTGCCCCTGGCTCAGATGGTTTTACGTCCAAGTTTTATAAATCGACTTGGGACATTGTGGGGAAGGATGTGACTATAGCGGTCCAAGATTTTTTCTATCGGGGGAAACTAGCTCGGGAACTAAATCATATGTCTATTTGTCTTATTCCGAAGACCCAGAATGCTTCCAAGGTCACGGATTATCGACCAATTTCTCTATGTAATGTTCTTTATAAGTCCATTTCTAAAATTCTCTCTTTGCGGCTTAAAGACTTTTTGGATAAATTGGTTAGTCTGAACCAATCTGCGTTTATACGTGGAAGACGTATTTCTGACAATATTCTAATGGTTCATGAGTTGCTTTCGGGATATGATAGGAATAATGGCCCGCCCCGATGTGCTCTTAAGGTGGATATCCAAAAAGCCTATGACTCGGTCGATTGACGTTTCTTGTCTGCCGTTTTAGATGCAATGGGGTTTCATCCTATTATGCGCCATTGGATCATGGAGGTAGTTTCTACTACTTCTTATTCGATTATTGTTAATGGCGAGTCGTATGGGTTCTTTAAAGGCGCAGGAGGAATTCGGCAAGGGTGTCCTTTATCCCCTTATCTTTTTACTCTTGTTATGGAAGCGTTTACTTGCTTATTTCATAAGCATATTGTTGAAGACTCGGGATTCCATTTCCATAAGGGTTGTGATAGAATTTCCCTTACTCATCTTTGTTTTGCGGACGATCTAATGGTCTTCTCTAAAGGTGACACCTCATCGATTTTGGTTGTGAAAAGGGTGTTGGAGGCGTTTGCTCTTTTGTCCGGGTTAAAGCCAAGCATGCCAAAAAGTTCTCTATATTTTGCGAATGTTGATCCAGAAACTAGGAATGATATTATGTCTATGTTACCGTTTCAGATGGGGTCTTTACCTTTTTGGTATCTTGGAGTTCCTTTATCATCAAAAAGGCTCAAATGTGTAGATTTTTCTCCACTTCTTACCAAGGTACGTGCCCGAATTTTAAATTGGAAGTCTAAATTCTTATCTTTTGGGGGACGATTGCAACTAATTAAATCGGTTTTGGAGTCCATGTAACTTTATTGGATGATGGTTTTCACAATCCCATCGTCAATAATTCATGATTTAGAGCGTCTTTTTCATGATTTCCTTTGGGCTAGTGGAGATTCCTCCAAAGGGAGAATTAAAGTTGCTTGGGATAAAGTTTGCCACCCGAAGAAGGAAGGTGGGTTGGGATTGAAACGCCTTGCTCTATGGAACCACTCTCTCTTGGTTCCACACATTTGGGATATTCTGCGAAAACGGAATTCCATATGGGTCACGTGGATTTACTTGCACCGATTGAGAGAGGGTCATTTTTGGACGGTTCCGCTAGCACCTAAATCGACTTGGATTTGGAGACGCCTTCTTGCTTTGAGAGAGCAAGTCCGACCATTCTTTATATACTTGGTAGGGAAGGGTGACTCGATTAATGCTTGGGAGGATAAGTGGATTCACGTTGGCCATCTATCCTAATTTCTCTCTTATCGTCTAATTTATGCTACTGGGTTCAATTGGAAGTCTATGGTGGCGGATGTGCTTACGGTTCTCACTAGTGGGTGGCCTAATGTTTGGATCGAGAGGTGTCGGGAATTGGGTAATATTCCTATTCCGTCGATAATTGAAGATGTTAGTGATAAACTAATATGGATTAATATTCACCATCATGCGGCTCGTCTTACAGTTTCGGAGGTGTGGCGGACTTTGTACGACCCTTTTTAGAAGGTTCCTTGGTATTAATTATGTTGGTTCTCAAAACATATACCGAAACATTCCTTTTGTCTATGGTTGGCGTTTCGGAGAAGGTTACAAACACAAGACCGTATGGTCCGATGGAGGAGTGAGGAGGATAGTCTGATATGCCCTATTTGCAAGGTGTGCATGGATAGTCACGACCATCTTTTTATTCCAATATATTTTCTCTTCGTAGATTTGGTTGGCAATGAAGCAGGAGTTTACTCATAATGTACTTGATCGATGGGAGGACATCCTAGGTGACATCGAGATTGAAAGATGGCGTCCGGGAAACACAAGATCACGTCTTATCTTTGCGGCTACTGTTTATTTCATATGGCAAGAGCGTAATTGGCGTCTGTTTTCAGAACGAATAAGAGACCCGGAGCAGATTGTGACTGAAATAAGAAGAATTGTGTACATGAAGCTCGTGGGGAAGCATAGAGATGGTTGAGTGGGAAGTGAAAGTCGTGTACCTGCTGTTGATTGATTGATTCATGGAGTCTAACTGGATTTGTGTTGAGTTTCGGCATCAAAGAGTTCGTTTGGTTGCTTTTAGAGGCTTTCTCATTTTGTTTTCGATGTATGTAGTCTCTATTAGTCTTTGTTGCTTTTGGCTTTTGGTTTTATGGTTAGATTTACTTGTGGTATTTGTTTCTGGTTGTTGTACTCTCCTTTTCATTGGGCTTGTCTTTCGAAAAGGGAGTTGGTTTTCTTTGGGAGGGAGTCCCTCGCCACTTAGCTGTTTTTTCCTCTTTTTTATTTTTTTGCCAGGAGTGTCGCCTCCTTTCCAAAAAAAAATATAATAACTTCATAATATCGTGTTCTAGAATGTTCATGGTCAAATTTAGGCTTATATTGGAGTAATACGATAATGACTAGCATATGTAGAGCTTCATATGGAGATATGAAACCACATATGGGTACTAGATGATGATCTTCTATACTTGACATAACTCGTTATGAGAACAATACATCGGATGTCATATGAGTTCGATAAGTGTTTCTCTAGTGGTATTTATACATATTGGCATTTGACTCGAGATAATGGAGTTTGTTGTATGAGTAACATGCTTTGACAATGATTCTAATCTATCATAACCGAGTGTCAAAATGTTTATTAAGTATGTCATGTATAGCTTAGTAGTCTTTACATGGATCAAGATATGATTTGTTCATCTGTATGACATACACGATGTCTTTGGGTCTTTTGATATAATGATATTGAGGAAACACATGCATGCATAGGTAGTTGATATATATATATACATATATAGGGGCATAATCAAATGAGAACTAGATAGTTCGTGATAACTGTGAGATCCAATAATAGCCAATCATTTAATTTTATTGATTTTATTTAATAATTAAATATGAAAGGTTATATTGGTAATTTAATTATCTAACAACTAATCCCTAAAATCATGGCTCCATCCCTAAGATCATGGCTTGCAATTTCTATTATCACCCACTTTCTATTATCATCCCGACCACCAAGCCAAAACCCACATCATCACCACAACCACCATCAAATTCTCCAACCACTTCATCCCATCTTTCAAATCCACCGTGCATCTTCGTCAACCCTTCGTCGATCTCCTCTAATCCCTCTTGTCGACGGCCAGATGCATCATCATCATTCACGACTATTTCATGAGCATAGTCGTTCAAAACGGTGTTTCCTATACTAACATCAAAACCTATATGTTCAACTGTTGCTCCACCTTCGCTTCGTTGTGGTATAACTAGGAGACCACCGACCGGCCAATTCTCGATGGCGAACACCAATGGATACTAAAAGAACTCCCTTCTAATGAAGATTTTATGTCAACGGTGTATTTATGGGTATCACAACCGGTATCACAGTGGTATCACAAATCGGTGTCACATTGGTATCACAATTGGTATCCCACTAGTATCCTATAATGGGTATAACAGTTGGTATCATAATCAGTGTCACAACGGTATCACGTGAGTGGGTATCACAATCGGTATCACAATAAGTATCACAGTTGGAATCACTCTAGGTATCACAGTGGTGTCATAGTAGGTATCACAGTGGTTGTTGTATGTATTTTGGGTATCACACTGGGTCTTGTATGTATTTTATGTATGACATTGCATTTTGTATCACGGTGGGTATCACAGTGTATTTTGTATCACTTTGGATATCATAGTCTATTTTGTATCTGTAAGTTATTATATGCCCACGACACGTGTCACACAGAGATACTGCTGAGGAGTATGTAAACCTATAGGGTCGCACACAAAGAATGCGTTTGTTTCCATCTTTAGAAACCCGGATTAAATCAAGTTGATTAAGGAAATAATTATTCTTGAAGGATAATTATGAATATATGTGTTAAACTGTAATTATGGTAATTACAGGGTGAAAACGTAATTATGTTAATTACGGAGTATTATCTGTAATTATATATATATATATAATTATCTTTAAAGTTTAAAAAAAGGATAATATATATATATATAGGGTGCGTTTCTTTTGCAAACCAAACAATTTGTACAAACTATGCAAACCAATCTTAGCCGTTCATCAAGTCTAATTAAAATATGATTTTATTATGTTTCCTAATTTAAAATCATGATTATAATGAATAAACTTAACATTTCCTAATTTAAAATCATGATTATAATAAATAAACTTAACATTTTCCATATATATCACAATCATTATTAATGAATCATAATCATTATCCATAAATATATCTATTGTTTCCAAATATAGTGGTTTGTAAAGTTTGTACAAATTGTTTGGTTTGCAAAAGAAACGCACCCTATATATATATATATATATATATATATATATATTTGAATTTAAATTTAAATTTAAATATTACAGATAATTACTAAACATTATTTAATCCTTAGTTGAGTTATAGTCTAACTATAACTCTTCTAGTATAAATAAGGGGTTGGGCTAAACCTTTTTCTTAAGTGGTTTGAAATAAAATTAGCCTTACAGAGAAATACAGAAAAGAAATATTTTCTTTTCTGTAAAACACATATAGATCTAGGGTTCTTGGGCTAGCACCCGGTAGAGATGGGAAACGTGTTCGTGTGTGGACTATCGATAGAGGAAACCTACTTTGGTTTCTAAGTGCTCAGCTAGTTCAACCACAACAGTTTTGAAAGGTACATATTCTAAACACCCTATGGTGCGGTTTTATTTAATTAAATGCATCATTGGATCCGATTGGGTTTTAAGATTTATTTATAGAAAAGTTTTCTATAATTGTTGTAACCAAAATTACATTGGTTTTCCGCTGCGTTTTATCGGTTATAAATTGTATTAAAACCCTACAGTGGTATCAAAGCTGCTTTGATGATATTTAATTAAAAGGGAACGAAATATTTTATATGGCATATTAAATCGTAATTGAACTCTGTTTTTAAATTGGATTTATAATCTAAAGACCTGTTGGGCCTTCATGTTGAAGGCATATTTAAAAACCCAAAAGTTATAGATTTTTTTTTCTCAATGGTTCCAAAGGTACCTAACGTTGGCCGCCTCATTTTCTTTCTCAAATCAAAAATGTCGTTTGGGCTTTAACGTCGCCGGCCATTCGCCGGTCGTCGGTATTCTGCGCATGATGCCGCCAGAAGCTGCTTGTTGTTGGTGATTTCATAGCCTAACGTTGCAGACTTGGACCACGGTCAAGGCTCTTGGGGCTTGTCTAATCGAGTATCTCTAAGCGGCCTTCTCCCTCTACCAATCGATCGTCGGCCGCCCGCGGTGACCTGCGACTGTTGCTGACGGCTCTTCTTCCCTTCCATCTCGTCTCTCTATCTCTGGAAGGTATGGTCTCTGTTGTCGGTCAAGAAATCAACAGAGGACTGTTGTCCTCATCGTTTTTTCCCGCCGTTGGCCATCATCGGTTGTGGTCTCGATTGCACGACGACGTGGTCACGTTGACCCCGTTGTCATCTTGTTGCACGCCGCCAAGTAAGTAGAACCGACGATGGTTGTCGCTATCCTCCACTCATCCCACCACCGCTCGCTGCAGTCGGTGGTGTTGGTTACCGCTAGTTGCCGGTTCTCTTTTACAGACGCAAACACTAACGGTTTTATCACTACAGGCGACATGTGTCTGATGTCATCGGCGATTAGTTCATCGCTGGTCTTCTGGTAAATCAATCGGCCTTGACGCTGCTGTGTGGCCACCGCCGCTGGCTTTTGAGCCAAGCGGCGGTTCTGTCTTTATCGTCGGTCAATCGTCGTTTTCTATCGGTCAATATGGCCATCTATGGCTGATGAGTTGGGTATCGAACATCAAGGGTTTTTAACCCTAATCGCCTGGCCTTCTCGAAATCCATAGCCTCATATGGCCTTGGTGTGTCGTCGTCACTTGTTCTTTTAAGGGTCGTCGCCATATGAGTTTACTTGATTGTGTCGCCGACAAAAGAATAGGCTAGTGCCATGGGATGGGTCACCGCCATGGGCGGTTAGTGTTGTTGGTTCTTCTCACCCTCGGCTGGTAATTCGGTTTGTCCCCTGGTCATAGCCTTGAACGCTGTTTGTTTTTATTTTTTAAGCACAAACGTTTTGAGATGTTGGTTGGTCGCATAAGGCTTCATCCTCATGCATTTTTCGGCTAGTTTGCGGCTATTGTCGTTTAGCATGTTGCTGCACAAAGGTGGCAAGAACATGTATTAAGGGTGGGCTGCCGCCTTCTTTTCTTCTCTGAAAGTTGGTTTTACTTTTCGATCATTGCCCACCAGTTCTTTGTGACCTGACCGTGATAGGTTTTTGAACAACATTTTGGGATGATTCCCAAATCAAATTGGATTTTGAGTCTAAGACTTTATAACGGCAGTTTTAAACAGGTTAAACCTTTGACATTAATATAATGGTTACTTTATCTAATGTTATTTATTTGGCCAATTTTTTTTAATTATATAATTAATGGATTAGTAACCCACAAATTATAGGACTGAGTTCAATTAAATTTAAATTGCCATATAGTATTTTGCTCTAGTTTTGGCCTTTATATTTATGTTAATTATCTCGGCCGAATGCTTTATTTTATGTTTAAAATAAGATAATATATGGTTTGCCCAAGGACCCATGGTTGATCTGTTTTTGTATTTGGAAAATTTAAATGTATTAATTGCAAGGGTTGTAATTTTAAATTTTCTTAGATAGGGACAAATGTAAATAGTATAGATATGTTATCTTTTTGTTTTAAAATTGTAAATCAAATCGAGACGGAGTTCCAAAAGATCGAGACAGAGTTCCTGGAGTTCACCAAGATGGCGAAGCTAGTGGGAGCTTGAAGATGTCCTTAGAATTGACTGTGGCTGTTGTGTTGGCTCACAACACCACATTAGGGGCAAATCCATATATTATTGTTGTGATGGTTTATTTTGTGTTTGCTTTTATTGCTTTATTATTGTTATGATAATTGCAAACGTTTTAAAAAAAATAAAGTCAAACACAACAAAATTTTAAATTGGTAAATAAAATATGATATTTTATAATTGATATGTTTATCAAAATCAAACCAATTTAATAAGATAAACTTTTAAAACAAGATTTTTAGAGATAAAGTAGAACGTTTTAAAAGAATTAGAATGTTTTCTAAAATTAAACCTTTTACAAAATGTAAACGTAACGCCACCCGTTTAAGGTACTTGTCAAGCATACATGATTCCGGTATGGTCAGTGTTTAGCCAATCATGCCGGTTGAATGTAGTGTAAGATAAGGAGCCAAATTAACGAGATTTAAGTGGACAGTTGCTTGGTCATTCACTTAAATAGTCGTATTTTGGACGACTAATCCCAGTAAACCCTAAGTCTAGTATTTAGGTGGGATCACGATGCCTTAGTATGGTTTGTTTACTTGAGAATATCATATACAGTTACTTGGCCATTTATGAGTATTTTCAAGGCGTTGAAGTGGGATTAAACGTGCCAATTTCAATATATGATATATTGAATAGGATCCCACGATATCTAAGAGTTATGTTGAACATAATTGGATGATGCCTACCTAAATAGCCTAATTCCATAGACAGTTGTTTGGCCATTTATGGAAGTAGGTGAAATATGGATCTTAGCTCAAATCAAATGATTTTGAAAGGTTAATCCATTTATTTGAGATATTAAAGTTACTAAAATTAAATCATGTTTTTGCAGATGTCAACCTCAGATTCAAACTCAAACAATTTATCCCAATTTACACTATGGTCAATCCTGGATAATGAAAAATTGGACGGAACGAACTTCATCGAATGGTTTCGCTCCCTAAGGGCAGTCCTTAGGTATGAAAAGAAATTCTACGTTCTTGAGAACCCCCCTCCAAATGCTCCTTTTTGAAATGCTCCAACTGAAGTCAAAACTGCTTATGATAAGTACCAAGATGACTCTCTGATTGTTGGTTGCCTAATGTTAGCCACCATGACTCCCGAATTATTACGGGATCATGAAAACATGACTGCTTGGGATATGATATCTTCACTGAAGTCTATGTTTCGGTTACAAATAAAACGGGAGAGATTTGATACAATTAAAGCATTGTGTGCTTGTAAAATGACTGAGCGTTCGTCAGTTAGTACCCACATTTTGAAAATTAAAGGGTACTTTGACCAACTGACTCGTCTTGGTTTCCCACTGGGTCAAGAGTTGGAAATCGATATGGTTCTCAACTCTCTACCCAAAACATATAAATAGTTCATTAAGGGCTATAATATGAAAGGTTTGAATAAAACTCTCACAGAGCTTTACAGCTTACTTAAAACTACTGAGAAGGATATGAAATCCAAGTTGGGTTCAATCAAACCAAAACAGGCTTTGATGATCAAACCTGACAGTGGGAAAATCAAGAAAAAGGGGGAGTTAACCAAGGGTAAAACACATGTTGGAAGATCCAGCATAGATAAGGGCAAAGGAGAAATTCCTGAGGTTGCAGTATGGTATAATTGTTTTCACCATGGGCACCAAATGAGAACTTGTCCAGCCCGATTGGCAGAAATCAAAAAGGCAAGAGGCTACCGAGCCGGACCTTCAAGTATGTTTACCATTTGATTTAATTCACTTCTGACTAAGTGTTACATATTGAGTATGATACTCATATTAGTACTACTTTTTCAGGAAATAAGAAGTGAAGAGAAGATGAAACCAAACCAAATGAAGCTAAGCTAGCTGTTGCTCAAAGGGACATATGATATGAACTTTCCAGATGGTCTTACATTAACACTTAGCAAGTGTCATCATGTACCTAGTGCTACTAGGAATTTAGTTTCATTTTCTCAATTACAACGAACCGAATTTATGTTTTAGAAATAAATTTTCGTTTTATCTTAATAAATGTTTTATGAAATTAATAGTTGTAATTATAAATCATTATAACGAATTAAGCGGGACTTAAAAGTGTTCTTTTTGTGACATTTAAATAAGAAACACATATCCAAACTCCAAGCGGACGGAGAGTTGGAATCATATGATGATTCATATGATATATGTGTATCTTGTTAGTCAAGATGACAAAAGAGTCTTCAAAGGGTAAACCTTTAAGGGCCACAAGAACTATTAGGGGTTAACCATACTGATGTATGTGAGACTTATAGTTATGTCACAAGATACGGTCATCACTACTTCGTTACATCCTACTGATAACTTCAGTATACATAGGTATGTTTGCCTAATAGAACAAATATAAAAGCTTTGAAATTTTCAAAGAGTTTTAGAAAGAAGTAGTGAGTATATTTGGCAAAGGATAAAGATGCTTCGGTTAGATCGAAGTCATGAATATCTAAGCCGATAGATCATCCTAGAGATTTTTGGGATTGTATCCCCGTTAACTCCTCACGGGACACCGCATCACAACGGTGTATCCAAGAAGAGAAATAGAACCCTGTTGAACATGGTTCACTCTATGATGAATCTCACCACTCTGCCTAAATGTTTCTAGGATTATACCCTAGAAACAGTTGCCCAAATATTAGTTTATCTAGCAACCAACAAGGACCAATAAAACCCATTCTCTTAAATGAACTGGGAAGATCCCAAAGTTATCATATTTGAGAATATGGGGTTATAATGCTTAAGCTAAGCATAAAGCTTTTGGAAAGCATGATTCAAAGGTCCAAAAGGTACATCTTTATGTGATATCCAATTGGATATTGTTTCTACAGGTCTAGCGAGAACAAAAGTTTTGTTAACGCACCCTGGTGAGTTCTTAAGAAAAGATTTTCTGTCAAGAATCACAAATGGGGACACAGTAGATCTTGAAGAAATTCAAGAACCACAAAGATGGAACGATGGTTGACACTGACATTCAACAAGATGTTGAGCTTCAACAAGTTGTTGAAGATAATCAACGAGATACAAAATAATCCGAAGATCGGATTACTAATAAATGGCAAGATGACCATGAAAGAATGATGTCAAAAGCCACATTCCTTAAAAAGGAATTTTGAGCGAGGACGTATACAAGGTTTTAAAACATCAAACCTAAAAGTGCAAGTTGCAAAAGTCCATTTATGGACTAGAACAATCATCTCGTAATTGAAATCTTGTATATACAAGAAGGTCAGTGGGAGCATAATAGTATTCTAGATCCTATATGACATCCCAATGCTTGAAGATGTAAAATCATGGATTAGAACAGTACTTCGTGATGAAGGATCTAGAAGAGACAAAGTCCTTGGTATAAAGATCTATCGTGGTAGATCAAAGTGCTTAATTAGATTAAGCAAAAGTACATCTTGAAAAACACTTCAAGATGAAGGATTCCAAGAAAGGAAACTTGACAAATAGTACATAGTGTACATCTGAGTAAAACTCAGAGTCCTAGCTACAAAGAGGACATAAACCATATGAAGGGTGCTCCCAGCGCTTCAGCCAACGGTTTAATCATGTACACCATGTTAATGTACTAAGGTTGGACGTCTCGTATGCCCTAAGCATGACGAGCAAATATTAGCCAGACCCAAGTGATGCTCACTGTTTAAACAGTGAAGAACATTCCGAAGTATCTGAGAATAACTAAAGATATGTTCTTACTGTACAACGGTTAGGAAAGAGATTTGTGTGTTTAAGGATACACAGATGCTAGTTTCCAAGCCGACTGTAATGACTTGAATTGTAATAGGGATATACGTATTGAACGGAGGTACTATGAGTTGTAAGAGCTCACATACAAATCTACTTGTCAAGACTATGTCTCAAAACAAACATGATGTTCATGTTATAGGCTTGAGAATTTTTATATTGAATAATAATTTTAGTAAACTTTAAACTTTATAGAACATTAAAACAATTATGTTTTTATTTGATATGGCATACTGGTATGAGTATATACATTAAACGTTTCTGTGTTCTTTATTAGCATGTTTAAGTATCCTTAAATAAATATGATGATCATATTATTTAGAATTGTCCTTGATCGATTATTACTGGGGGACTAGTAATAAATCAAGATCATTGTGAAGTCTGGTCATAGTCCAAGTTGGAAGTGCACTAGGTGCAACCAGAGTCACATGCGCTTGTCGGTGCACAAGGCGTTGGACAAGACCCACGGTCAGGATCACCTCATAGATCGGCGTCATAAGGTGAGTCCTGAAATAGTAAACACTCTTTATCCTCATACCTGAGATGTGCATTGTGATCTAATACACAAGGAGTGTTATGCTTTGATATAGTCTAACGTTACCCTTAACCGGGTAATCATAAGGGCTATGTTAGGTATAACATGAATTGTGTAGTTAGTCGTGTACATGTAATATGGGATTTGCTCCTTTCAAGATGAAAGAGATATTTATGGGCCCCTCGATTACATAGTTTGATTTACATGCATGAACAAGTGGATTAGTTGGACTAATGGTACTTGTATAATCAAATATGTTGGGATCGAGAAACATATTCTTTGAACTATAAATGATGAGATAGATCTATGCCTTAAGTTCAAAACAAAATATCGTGAAGCAAAAGGATAATGAATGATTATACTATATGATTGATTGGATCAATCAAATTGCTCAAAGGTAAAAGCACATTTACATAACCTTGGGGGCGGTGACGTATTGCTAGACGCTTACCATCGTCTGTGTTACTGTGTATCGTATGCAAGTGGGAGAATGTAAGTTATTATATGCCCACGACACGTGTCACACAGAGATACTGCTGAGGAGTATGTAAACCTATAGGGTCGCACACAAAGAATGCGTTTGTTTCCATCTTTAGAAACCCGGATTAAATCAAGTTGATTAAGGAAATAATTATTCTTGAAGGATAATTATGAATATATGTGTTAAACTGTAATTATGGTAATTACAGGGTGAAAACGTAATTATGTTAATTACGGGGTATTATCTGTAATTATATATATATAATTATCTTTAAAGTTTAAAAAATATAGTCTAACTATAACTCTTCTAGTATAAATAAGGGGTTAGGCTAAACCTTTTTCTTAAGTGGTTTGAAATAAAATTAGCCTTACAGAGAAATACAGAAAAGAAATCTTTTCTTTTCTGTAAAACACATATAGATCTAGGGTTCTTGGGCTAGCACCCGGTGGAGATGGGAAACGTGTTCGTGTGTGGACTATCGATAGAGGAAACCTACTTTGGTTTCTAAGTGCTCAGCTAGTTCAACCACAACAGTTTTGAAAGGTACATATTCTAAACACCCTATGATGTGGTTTTATTTAATTAAATGCATCATTGGATCCGATTGGGTTTTAAGATTTATTTATAGAAAAGTTTTCTATAATTGTTGTAACCAAAATTACATTGGTTTTCCGCTGCGTTTTATCGATTATAAATTGTATTAAAACCCTACAGTATCAAAAAGGGTATCACAGTGTATTTCGTCGGAATTAGTTTCACCAGATGCCGAAGAGAGGAGAGAGGAGATTTTTAAAAATACCTAAAATGTCCTTTAATTATAATTTTAAATCAAAATTACCAAATTTATTTATTTTCTAAATTATTCTTTGATTTGTGGTTGAGATTAGATCTCACGGTTATCACAAAATAATCAATTCTCCCATGAACATGGTGCAACCCTTGCAACCTCTCTATCCACTAAACATTTTATGTAATTGAAAAAAAGGAAAAAAGCTAAAGTAAAATGTGTGGTGGATAAAAGGGTTACAAGGGTTGCATGATGTAAAATGTTGCATAATAACCCCACTCTATATATGTATATATATTATATGTGGAGGTTCAAACGAGAATACCTTCATTTTACGAAAATACAAGAACATTGCTTTACTATAGAAAATCACGTGTTAATTATACTTTGATTCATTATCACATGTGTATCACATGTGATACACATACAATATTACATGTGATTCATTGTAGTAAAAGGTGTTCTCGCATTTTCATAAAATGAACGTGTTCTGGTTTGAACCCTTATATACTGTTAATATATTCTGGAAAACAAACTAAGGATTTGACATAATGGGGATGACACATCCATGTTGGGTGCTCAATATGGATCAATTACAATGAGAAATAATGTGTACATGTTTAGTGATCACGATATTGATGACCGTTTAATCACAAATCCTTGTCATTTGGGTGGCGATAATGTATTGTTAGATGTCACTCTTCATTTATAAGTATAAATAGGATTTATGATTATTTCTAACATGACAATGTTTCAATAAGTAACTCACAAAGAATGCTAACTAAATAAGAAGATTAAATAATTAAGGTGTTTATTTATTTATACCTAATGTACAACTTATTAGTTGGATGAGTATGTCTAGTATTTGACTAAATATAAAAGTTAGAGAGTGAAGAGTGACATATGATGCGAACTCTCCATGAATAGAAGGATGGGTCACTTTCTTGTAAGCCTTTTAAAAACCCCAGAACGGGAAAAATCATGTCTCTTCCTCCTTTTTGAAACGACTACTCTTCTTCAAGCTTTCTTGTCTAGTAACACGAAGAAGAAATGGATATTCATTCTTGACGTAAGATGTGAAGAGGATTAATTGGTTAACGTGGATACCGTGGAGACATCGTTCCTGAGGTTCGTCGTTTAGTTCAATATCTTCAAAGATTTTTATAATCCGAATGTATGTAACAACAACATTCGAATTATAGAAATCTTTTAAGCAAATAATAATCAACGATATACATTGAAGAAATCTTTGTGGTACATGCATATAAATTAAGCAAATAATAGTCGAGTCATTACACATTGAAAAAAGAGGCAGATTATATAGACATTTGAATATAACATAATGTTACGAAAAAAAGAAGCAGATTGTGATCATATTGTGGATATGATCAAGATGATGAATGCATCTACGAGGAGTCTAGTGATCCAAAAGAAGAAACTTTCATCAAAGAATCGTAAGAAACATGTGATAAGAGGAATTTTGATCGTTGTTTTATCTACAGAAGAAGATAATACTAATGCCAATGAATGAACTCTAAGAAATGATCATTTCTGCTATAGGTTCCTAACGAAAATGACTCAAGCAACCATGACTTATAGGGGTGAGCATGGGTCGGTTCAGATCGGTTCGGGTGGGAAAATGAAAAACCCGATCGGGTTTCGGGTAGGCTATTTAGGCCCCGAATATTGCAATTTGGGGAATCGGGTTTTCGGTGTCGGGCCTAGTCGGATTTCGGGTAAATCCAATTTTTTATTCTAGAACTCATGTCTTGCGTGACTGTGCAGCAAAAAGAAAAAAAAACTGAACTTTGAAACATGTAAATTCTACAGTTTTTTTTAAATTAACAAAATTTGAAAACAAAAGTCTAACATATCTTATTGTTATATTTACAAAATAATAAAGATTCAAAGTCTCGAACAAAACTTTTCGTGCAGCATCCATCATGCTTGAAGGCATTGAAGCCTTGAACATTAAAGATTAAAGTAGACGAGAGGATTGAGAAAACGGACGATGAGACTTGAGAGACCGAGAGGCAAGAGAAGTAGATACAATTAGGTTTTAGGAAATGTATTAAAAAATAGTATTTTATATTTAGTTATTAGTTTTCGGGTTTCGGGTCGGATCGGGTGACGTATATTAAGACCCTACCCGAACCGATATATCCGGCCTAAAATTCGGACTTCGGGTATGATCGGGTTGTTCGGGCTTTTTTATGGATCGGTTTTTCGGGGTTTTCGGGTGTGGTCGGGTTTTGCACACCCCTACTGACTTAGGCTCTTCGATAGAAGAAGAAAAAGAAGTTTGGTAAGGAAATATGTTAAAGATGAAAGCGATTATGAAAAGCCAGGTTCAAATTGCATACTTATACGGGTTTGAACAACATATGAAAGTATTAGATCGTTAGAGAAGTTGTGCATGTTATGCTTGAATAAAACAATACAAGATTACTAGATTAACTTAAAGTATTACACAATAATAAGAAGAATAGGTTGATTGAATCAACATCTTTCCTTTTTTTATTCAAACGCTAACCCACAAAAATCATTGAACAACACCTAAAACCATCCACTAAAATTCAATTTCTAACACAATTTAAAAAAGTGCCATGTTAGCTATCAAAAACTAATTTCCTATTAAGAAATAGAAATCATACTCACAACCACTATGATTTATAACTAATGTATCCTAAATGGTCTTAAGTATACAAAACAGAAGGGAAAAATTTGAACTAATTGATAAAAAAAATGCTAGAAAATGGATATAATGCAAGCATACGAGGGAGGACGATCGATAAAAACTCAAAAAGTGTTTGTAAATCTGTTTATGGATGAATTTATATTTTATTACTTTAACGATACGCGCACCTGGAAGCGCGTTTAGTACACTCTTTACTCCCTTTTGATTTTGAAAAATCCTCAATCAGCCGAACCCAAAGAATACGCAGCCGGTGATCATTGAACCCTCGTTCTGTCGCTCACCACCGTCCTCTGCCGTATCACGCTCCGTACCGGTGGTCAAGAGACAAAAAGAAGATATCAAATTACAGTTCATTTTACTTATTTATGTTTCTATAGAGCAAGAAACCTAAAAATCAGAAGTTCTTAGAGAGAGATAAGGAGTTATTAGGGTTATAGACAGAGATAATCTTTGATGTATTTGTAGAGAGAAAGAAGGAGTAGAAGAGATTTTCCCAAAGGCAGAGAAAGAGAGGGAGAAAAAAAGCAATAACCTAAAGAGCATTTAGTTTCCTCTCTTTCTCGGATTTGATTTTTGTTGGGATACTCGAATTGAATCTGCGAGGATCTAAACTAGGGGTTTCATAATTGAAGTAAATTGGAGGGCGTGTTGTGGGAATTAAAGTTATGTTGTTGATCAGGAACGCGAATCAGTGAAAATTCAAGCTCCGATCTAGGGAATAACCGTTTCGAATTGGTAAGAGATGGATGTGGATTCGTCAATGGCTTCATCGTTGGAGTCTGATCAAGGTAGCAATAACAACCTTGATACTAATGGTACTGTATCGGAGGCGCTGCTAGAGGAGTCTCCAGCAGCGGCCGAGGATGAGTCTCCGGTTTCTTCCGCTCAGCCGCTGCAGTCTCAAGTTCAGCAGACAAGTGGTAGTCCGGTGGGTGGGCCTAGGCATGCTCCTAACTATACCCTGGTGAATGCTATATTAGAGAAGAAGGAAGATGGCCCTGGTCCGAGGTGTGGACACACCTTGACTGCTGTCGCCGCAGTTGGGGAGGAAGGAACACCAAATTATATGGGCCCGAGGCTTATACTCTTTGGTGGTGCAACAGCTCTCGAGGGCAACTCCGCTAACGCTGGGACTCCTACCTCGGCAGGAGGTGCTGGAATCCGTATGTTTCTGCCTCCCTTTCATTTTTTTTGACCATAACTCTTCATTATTGTGTATTTTTGGCAAAATAAAACAAAAATTGCACAACAATGAAAAGTTTTGTTATGTATTAATTTCAGTTTTATTTTGATTGCATTGACACCCAAGATTGGTAGTCCTTGGCTTTGGAATCTTAAAGTTTGATTACACGAGGACCCATAAATCAATTTTCCTTTTATGGATGAATACTGAATTTATTAATTCAGTCCATTGAGTATATCAATGTTAGTTGATTGAAGTGCTTCTGAACTTTTTCCTTTCTGAGGCCTTGAAATTGCATTACTCTGCTACTATCTATATCCGAAGTAGCAGAATGCAAAGTATTTTAGTATTTAGTTTCTAATGCCAAAAATACAAATGTTATTGACTAGGGGCAACTTTAAAGTTAAACTAGCAGGAAGACATTTGTTTTACTCACATTTTCAACTGCATTCAGTCTGTATAGATACTGCAATCCACTTATAATACTTCACCTTAAGATAGACGTATATATCTGATATGGGTTTCCCATTCAGATGATGAATTTGGTTTTAGATAGTTAAATAACTTTCAAGCCAAAATAATAACTGTAGGAGAATATTATTCTTTTCATTCTTATTTGAACTTTCTTGTGGGCATCTGATTACTCTACTCCTCAAAGCGTCTTTCTATATGTTTTTCGTATCACAGGTTTATCAGGTGCGACCGCTGATGTGCACTGTTATGATGTATTGACAAATAAATGGTCTAGGTTAGTGTTTTTCCACAGCAACTTCAAAGTCTTCTTTATTTCCAATATATAGCTTGCGCCTGATTCAAATGCAATTTTTTTTAAACATTCCATTGAGATATTACGAAATTTTGCAGAATAACTCCCTTTGGAGAACCACCTACACCAAGGGCAGCTCATGTGGCAACTGCGGTGGGTACAATGGTGGTTATTCAGGTGTGATAATTCGACATCTCAAAAACTAGTCCGCTCGTCGATGCTCTTTGTAGTTTTTCTGTTCTCTGTTACATATTTCAAGTATTTGTTTACTCCAACACAGGGTGGAATCGGTCCAGCTGGTCTGTCTGCCGAGGACTTGCATGTTCTTGACCTAACGCAACACCGGCCCCGATGGCACAGGTTTGAATTTGAAGTATTTGATTCTTTACTTGCACGTATCTGCATATCTTGGAAGCTGCAGTGTTGCAAACTCAGTCAAACAAATGTTTATCTCTTGTAGAGTGGTGGTCCAAGGCCCTGGCCCTGGTCCACGATATGGGCATGTCATGGCTCTGGTGGGGCAAAGATATCTTATGGCAATTGGTGGAAATGATGGTCAGTCTCTTCTAGCGTACTGCCTCACAACGAGTATTTTTGGTTCTTTCTCACATATGTAACGCATACCCTGTTTCTTTAACCAGGAAAGCGCCCTCTTGCTGACGTGTGGGCCTTGGATACAGCTGCGAAACCATATGAATGGCGGAAATTAGAACCAGAGGGAGAGGGTCCACCACCTTGCATGTATGTCTACTAGTTTTCCTCCCTTTAATTTTCATGTATGGTTTCTTAGGGGCTGTTTGTTTACCTCTTAATGGTTCCATTAAGAAGCAACCTCTGAATCGTTAGAATCGTTAAGAGGTGAATCCTGTTTGGCAGAAAAAAAAGGTTGCCTCTTAATGGTTCCAAAACCCTCTGAATCATTTTGTATCTTGGGTCTCCCTTAACTATTAAGCGCCCTGATTTCATTCTGAACAATTAACAAACAACCATATTTCATATTGCACTATATCATAAGAGCCTCTTAATCATTCTGACCCCTTAATCATTCTGCACCAAACCATTCAGCAACCGGCAAACAGGCGTATGTAGCCATTTTTGGCATACTTTGGTGCTTAAATCCCTTGATTTGTATGTTGATCTTAAATTTATAGATTGTTGGTAAAAACCTCTGTAGCTGCTCATATGTTACTCCCTCCTTCCTAAAACAAGTAAATATACTAATTTGGAAATATCACGCTGCCACTTGTCTGATAATGTTTGTCTCGGCCCAGTTACCAAAATGATAAATGTTTCTTAGGGACGTAATACGAAACCTATTACATTGTGAATTATAATAATTGTGTATTCGATAGGCCTTGTTGATAAACTGATTAAAGTTGGTCCATAAACTAGATGCTTAACTTTCTAGGCAATCGTTTACTATCCAATTCGACCATTCAAGTTATATTTTTCCTTTCTCTATGTTTCGTTTGATGACTGAAATCCTAGGTGATGATTTCTCCATAGAACATTAGAACCTTTGTTTTTTTTTTGGTTATTGGGAACTAAGTGTTACTTCGTGATCACCTAGATTATGTCGAAGTAATCAAGAAGCTTGGTTCCTAGTGAACATAATCATCAAATGGCTGGGATAAGAATTCCTCTCTTATAGCCTATCTATGGGGTATTGGGATGTGCGTGATTATTGTGACTTGAAATTGCAATAATCAGTTTCGAGTGTTTGACAAAAACTGATTTTGTTTTTCTGATTATTTAGGTTCAAAATAATTAAAATTTGATTCTAGGATTTGCAATAATCCCTTTCAAAACGCCATTCAATTGCTCCCTATATAATGATAATATTGATTTTTCTTTTAGGTTATTTGTGTTGCTTAGTTGTTGGCAGGATGACACATTTGGGGGGGGGGGGGTACTTTGATAAAATTTGTACAGTTTACATCATAATTCATAACATATTCTTGCTGATATCTCATTTGATCCTTTCACTTTGATATAGGTATGCTACTGCCAGCGCACGTTCTGATGGTCTTCTTTTGCTTTGTGGTGGGCGGGATGCGAATAGTGTGGTGAGCAATATGTTATGCTTGCACACTATCTGATACCGAAGACCCCTGATTTTGTTATTTATGTGATTGTGGTCTCATAAGGCACCAGTAGTTGCACTATCCTACAACCTGTCTTATTCTTGTCGTGCAATTGCCACTAGTTTCTCAGCTTCATGTTCTGCTCAAGTAGTAGTTGTCTCCTCTTCCCAAAAGTATGCAAGTACATTGTGAGGTTTGGTTGTGACGGTTGAGCACTTCACTGCTCATATTAGGGATAGTTTACGTATTACTCATCTTCATAGCTTGGAGTCCAATTTAGTTGTTTCTAAGATAGGCTGGTAACAAGGTAATCCACACGAAGATGGTAATAGGAAATGTCTTTTGCTATATGTGAAACAAGCTTACTAGTAGACTAGTAGTGAGCTTGTTTGGTTGTTAGCAGAGTCAACTCCCTATGACTTACTCAAGCTCAGTAAAATTAAGATGCATGGGAATAGTAAGAGCTACCAACCATGATATTTTTCTTACTTGCTTTATATACTCATTTCTGCAGCCTCTGGCAAGTGCTTATGGGCTTGCAAAACACAGAGATGGTCGCTGGGAATGGGCAATTGCTCCTGGGGTTTCACCATCTTCTCGTTATCAACATGCAGCGGTGAGTTCTTTTTTTGAATTTAGTTATAGACTGTCCGTGTCTCAGACGCGCATCTAGCATGCACACAAATATGCGGAGTGCTCTAAGGTGTTCATTTGTCATTGTAGGTCTTCGTCAATGCTAGGCTTCATGTATCTGGGGGGGCACTTGGAGGTGGACGCATGGTGGAGGACTCATCAAGTGTGGCAGGTATGGTTTGTTGTACTTTTGATCCCGCATTGTTGCAATAAAGTAACTCCGTTGATATAGGAATTACTGTTTCACCATATGTCAAAATGTTAAAGTATTTTAAGCATTCAATATTTCTTTGAGTTGGTCCAAACCTCCAAATTGGCTCTCTTTCTCGAGAGAACTGGTCACTTGCAATTTGTCTTCGAGATCATCCACAAACCATCTTTTCTAATTTTCATTGTTGACTTACGTGATATAAGTATAACTGAACACATATGATTCAAAATATTGATTTTACAGAGTGGCTATCTAAACATGAACTCATGTCTTTACTCTTTAGTACTACCAAATAGAAGAAAAGGAGGCCATTAATGCCAATGGAAAAAAATGAGTTTGTGCAGAAGGGCATGAAGAGCATAAATTGCTAGGTCTTAACTGAATATTGTCGGTTTATGCTACTTGTATCAGGCTTTAACTTATTAGTAAAATGAACAGTAATGTGTGGATTTTGGGAAAATAGTAAGGCCATACGTCTAAAGTCAAACATTAAGGGGCGCCGTGCCTTGTTCTTAGGCTCCTTGAAGGCTACTACGGAGATATAGGATTCAAAGTAACACTTATTATTGATGGAGAGTACCCTATATGAATAATGAACAAGGGCCTGTTTACCCAAGAGATAAATTAGAAATAGTAACATAATGAAACGTCATTTGTCATAAACCGAACAAAAGCATAACTGAAAAAATTGCTACTAAGACTCGTGAAGTTGGAGCATAAATATTGATCACACCCAAGTTATCATCGTTAGATTCAATCTAAAGCTCTTTGTAGAGGTTCCATTTGAATGTGAGCTAACCCGATACTTATTACAGATATAAGATATTAATGAGCTGGATAATCGGAGGACTGGGTCGTTGTACCCATAATGTTATTACATACAAGATGAATGTTCTTGTTTGTAAACCTTTTCTCTGGTAGAGGACTTGGTTCTTGCATACACAGATTGCAGATTGATTATCACAATAAAGTCTCATCGGTTTGTTAGGGAGAGTGCCAAACTCACAGTAGATATGTTTGATCCAGACAATTCTGCAAGTAACATCCATTATTGCATGACATGGAGTTTCAACATCCGAGTGTGAAACTATTATTTTTCTTGCTCTTGAGGAAACAAGATTGCGATAGATAAGACATAGCAACAGTGGTAGACCACCAAGTAATTTCCTATCCACATATGTGAAGCCTTAGATTTTACTTCACCCATCCTATGACAATGGATACTCAACAATGTCACTGAATATGTATACCTAGAAAACCGATGGCTGGACCCCCCTGAGATTTCTCATGGCACAGAAGATGGCATTCCAACGATTGGTGTAAGGCGTGAAAGAATAACTAGTACTCTTATTTCTGTATCAAACAAGGAGGGTGAACCCTCTATATATACAAGACAGAAACCCTAAAGGACACCTAGACAAGGCCCATGGGCCGTAGACCAATATACACTAAATATACAATTAACACTCCTCAAGTTGGAGCATAAATGTTAATCATGCCCAACTTGTTACAAATAAAATCTATTTGAGTTTTCCGGAGAGGTTTGGTGAGGATGTCCGCAAGCTGAAAGTCTGTCTTAATGTGAATTGGTTGAATGGATGGAGGGTCTGCTTGTGTGCCTACAACTCGATCTTTGATAAGATGACAGTCAACCTCAATGTGCTTCGTCCGCTCATGAAATACTTGATTTTTTGCTTTATGAATAGCTGATTGACTATCGCAGTATAACCGCATCAAGTTATTAGAAACTACACCGAGCTCTATGAGAAGACGACGAACCCATATCATTTCTGATGTAACATCTGCCATGGCTCTATATTCTGATTCAACACTAGATCTAGATACTGTGTGTTGCTTCTTACTCTTCCACGATACAAGATTTCCTCCAACAAATACACAATACCCGGTAGTAGATCGTCGAGAGATCGGGCAACTTGCCCAATCTGCATCTGAAAAACCAGATATCCGACCATTTCCTTCTTCTGTAAAAGCACCCACACGACAATGCCCCTGATCAGAATATAAGATGCCAAGACCTGGTGTGGTCTTGAGATATCTCAAGACACGAAGAGCAGCATCCCAGTGTCCAGTGTATGGAGCAGCCATGAATTGGCTCAGGACACTGACGGTAAAGGAAATATCTGGTCGTGTGACTGTTAAATAATTAAGCTTCCCGACCAATCGTCTGTAGCGCTCAGGATCCTTCATCAGATTTCCGTCCCCTGGAAGGAGCTTCCTTGTAGGAAGCATTGGAGTATCAACGGGCTTGCAACCCAGTAAGCCACATTCGGTCAACAAATCAATGACATACTTCCGTTGAGAGAGAAGTATTCCTTGTGGAGAGCGAGATACCTCCTATGCCAAGGAAGTACCGAAGTCGACCTAAGTCGCTTATCTGAAACTGCGACTGAAGAAACTGTTTGAGTTTGACAATCCCGACCTCATCATCCCCTGTAATTATGATGTCATCAACATAAACCACTACAATAATCCTTTTGCCCTGCTGATGTCTAAAGAACACAGAATGATCAGATGCGTTGCGAACCATCCCAAATTCTCCCATAACACTAGAAAATCGACCAAACCATGCCCTGGGAGACTGCTTAAGACCATATAAAGAACGGCGTAATCTGCAAACTTTCGAGGCCTCCTCCTCGACAATGAACCCAGGTGGTTGCTCCATATATACCTCCTCCTCAAGAACATCATTAAGAAAGGCGTTCTTGACATCAAGCTGATGGAGCGGCCAATGATGAATGGCAGCAAGGGCAATACAAATACGGACAGACGGCATTTTAGCAACCGGTGAGAAAGTTTCATCATAATCAATGCCGTATGCCTGAGAATACCCTTTAGCAACTAACCGAGCCTTCAGGCGATGTAGGGAGCCATCTGGGTGTAGTTTAACTGTAAATACCCAACGACAACCAACAATACGTTTTCCTGGAGGAATTGTTTCAAGATCACAAGTATGATTAGCCTGGAGAGCCCCTAACTCGTCTTCCATAGCCTGTCGCCATCCTGGGTGAGCTAGAGCAGTCGTCACATCTCTGGGAATTGGGTAGGAATCCAGGATGTTGGTATAGGCTTTCGACTCGGGGGATAGGTAAGAGTAGGCAACATAATCTTGAATAGGATAACGGGTGTAGTGTCGAGGTTCTTTGCGAAAGGCAATAGGTATATCGGGAAATGGTGCTCCAGGAGGATCATAGATAGGAACATCAGGTGTAGGAGAGGTGGTATTTGGTATGGTTGTGCTGGTAAGGGTGTATCTGGTAACAGTGTGTCAGGCTCATTTGTGGGAAGTGAAACTGAGGATGGACCAGAGTCATGGTTCGGTTGTGAATTAAGAGGCTCTGTTGTTTGATCCTTATGTCGTCGAGCATATGTGAAAAGTAATGGCGGAGGTGCTGCCGGTAGGTCCGTGGTAGCAGGAGTCGGAGCGTCTGAGACCGGAGGAACAGAGGGTACAACGGACACAGGAAATGTGGGAATAAGGTGAGAGTCGGGTATGTCAAGATCAGGGAACGGATCGGAAATGGGATAGGAATGTTCGAGGAAGTAAGGGCAGGACTCATGGAAGGTGACATCGGCAGTAGTAAAGTAGCGGTGAAGAGAGGGACTATAACACCGATACCCTTTCTGGACTCGTGAGTAACCAAGAAAGACACAACGAATAGCTCGTGGATCAAGTTTAGTGAGTTGTGGACGATGATCATATGAACATAGGCTACGCATCCAAAAATTTTGGGTGCAAGAGGAAAGGGAGTTCCGTTAGGAAAGAGTACAAAAAAGGGGGATTTACCATGAAGGACAGGTGTAGGCATGCGGTTAATCAGATACGCGGCAGTAAGAATCGCGTCCCCCCAGAATCGTTTAGGGACATGGGATTGAAACATGATTGTTCGAGCAACATCCAACAAATGGCGATTCTTGCGTTCAGCAACACCATTTTGTTGGGATGTATACACGCACGAAGATTCATGAACAATGCCGTGTGTTTTCAAATACGAAGAGAAGTCAGTAGAGAAGTATTCCTTTGCATTATCGGATCGTAAAGTTTTGATTGATGAGTTAAAGTGGTTTTGAATATATGAATGAAATTCGCGAAAAATGGTAAATACTTCATGACGAGATTTTAATAAATAAACCCAAGTAGCACGAGAATAATCATCAATAAAAGTAATAAAGTACTGAAAGCCCAAAGTGGACGTTGTAGGACAAGGACCCCATACATCGGAATGCACGAGTTCAAAAGAAAAACTGACTCTACTAGACACTCTGGGAGGGTAGGGACGTCTGGTGTGTTTACCAAGCTGACATGACTCACAATGAAATTTAATAGACGAAAGTGGAAAGTCCGGTCTCAGTTGTCTCAGAACTGCTGCAGAGGGATGGCCTAGCCGGCAGTGAGCCTCCCTTATACTAGAATCACATATGTTTGCTGTAGGACGTGGAGGTAAGGATAAACGGTAGAGACCTCTTGATTCAAAGCCTGTGCCAATCAGTCGGTTCGTCCCCAGTTCCTGAAAAATACAGTGAGTAGGAAAAAAGGTTACAGAGCAGTTATTTTGTTTTGTAATTTGACTTACTGAACAAAGATTATCAGGAAAGTTAGGAACAAACAAAATAGAGGAGAGGCGTAGGTTTGTTGAATTGTTAATGGATCCAATGCCCTAAACTGGGCATGAAGATCCATCAGCAATACGAACGGGTGGATGGAAAACTTTATGTAGGCTAGAAAGGATACCTTGATTCCCAGTCATGTGATGAGTAGCTCCAGAATCAATAACCCAAGATGAATCAAGACTGGAAAACGTACCTGAATTGGCCGAGTTGACCTGCGGAGTAGGGGAGATCGACTGGGAGACTAAGAGTTGCTGGAGTCGGTGATAGTCCTCCTCATTAAGAGTGTAGGCTGGAGTTTGATCAGCAAGCTCACCAGTAGTGGCAATTCGAGCTTTGGGACGAGGAGGTGGTTGAGATCCAGGAGGACGATTCGGACAATTCCACTTCGTGTGTCCGAATTCCTTGCAATAGTTACACTGAATACCGCTTCCACGTCCAATACCCTTCTTTGGAAACACATGAGAACCTCGACCAGTACCCCTACCAGTAGAAGTATGCATGGCAGATGTGTCAGTAGTGATTGCATCCGGACCATACATTTCCCGTAACAGATGATATGTGGATGCAACAGAGGATGTAGCGGTAGGGTTGCTCAACAATAAGGGGCGAGCATTAGAGTATTTAGGTGACAGACCAGCAATAAACATCATTACATCCATCTTGTCGTTCCGCTCCTCCTGAATCTTCAAATCAGTAGTGGGTTAGTGGGTGGAAACATGGTCCGTAGTTCATCCTGAAGTTTTGAGAATCGGGTAAAAATAGTCGGTGAATGAAGAGCCACCTTGCTCGGCTCTGCTATAGGCTTGGACCACAGAATATGCATGAGATAGAGATTCCTTTGCTGAGAAGGATGAGGAAAGATGATCCCACATTTCTTTCACAGTGGGAAAGTTTTGAGCAATGGTAAGTATCTGTGGTTCCATAGCATTCCACAAGGCCATCTGAATTCCACTGTCATCAATATACCATTCCCGGAGAATCGGATCAGGAGGCTGTTTAGTCAGATGATCTGATTTGTCTACGCTTGCAAGGCCTTTCTGAACGAATAGACTCCAAGAACTCCAATTACTAGAGTCGAGTTTCACAGGAATGCGTAAAACCGAAGCAAAGTTGATTATACCAGGAGCAATTTGACTTCCTGGAGTAGATTTAGTCTTCTTTTCGTCTCCCATTGGACAATTACAGGTTTAAAACAAACTGAGGATTAAAGCGGGGCAGGAGAGTATGATAATAGAATACCTCAGATGGTTCGGGACTGAAAAATACTACAAATGGTGGCTAATCTGGACGGTGGCGGCAGTGGCAGATCTGGTTCTGGACAGCAGATTTGGACTGGGACAGCAGTGGCAGGACGGCGGCGGCGGGACATTGGCGGACAGCAGATCTGGACCGGGACAGCGGCGGCGGGGCAACGACGGTGGGATAGCGGCGACGGGGCAGCGGCGGCAGATCTGGACAGAGGCAGGTAGGGTTTCGGCGATGGCGGCTAGGGTTTCGGCGAGTTCCGATGGCGGCAGCGATTAGGGCTCTGATACCATGAAAGAATAACTAGTACTCTTATTTCTGTATCAAACAAGGAGGGTGAACCCTCTATATATACAAGACAGAAACCCTAAAGGACACTAGACAAGGCCCATGGGCCGTAGACCAATATACACTAAATATACAATTAACAAGGCGCAATTTTTTAACTAAATAATTACACCAACCAAATATGCAGTAGCAAGTTTCTTACCAACCAATCTTTTGAACTTTTCTTGATGATTCGGGCTTTGTGGCCTCAACGGTGGTTTTCCAGTCAAAGGCTACTGGTTTGCTCCTGAGTAGACTACTCAAATAGGAGGTCCAGAATAAATTTCCTCTTGCGAGGAATGGATCCCTTGGGATTGTTAATTCTATAGCAAGGAAGCATCATAGTTGTAGCTCTTCAGGTCAGCAACACTGCCACTCTCATCTATTGTGAGCTCGATGACATCTACATAACTACTAGGATGATGTGCATTCTTTTTTTATTTTTGTAGAATGCTGGATAATCATTGTCTCGTTTACTTGCTAACCTGTATAACTACACATAACATACAAATATACAATTGGACTCACAGTCCAAGAAACCAAACCAAACCAAACAAAAATGATAAAACAACTGTCAACTGAAACCTAAGGGAAGTGCTACTGCAAACTATTTCACTAACAACTACAATTATCACTCTCCTACTGGATGCTGTTTTTTCCTCTGAACATTAAAAATTGGCCATTGTTGCATCCTGTTCCTGGGATCCGGTCTTAACAATGCTACTTTACTTCGTAAGAGTATCAACATCATGCATGCACATTTTCAAATTTTTGTGCTTAATATGGATGGGTGAATAACATGGGGATGAAGATTCACGTTTACTTTTACATGGTTGCCCCAAAATGTTTCTGCTCCTTGTTTACAATGACAAAATAGTCTATTCTTGAATCATTTTAAAGTAATGGAATGTTGAGAAAGAGGCGAACCAATCAATTACAAAGGGTGTATATCATTTTGGTTTTATTTCAATATTTGCTTTAATGATATTTACACATGTATCTCACTACTTTCATATTTCTCTTCTGTACAGTTCTTGATACTGCGGCAGGAGTCTGGTGCGATACAAAATCTGTTGTGACCTCTCCTCGGACAGGTAGATACAGTGCTGATGCAGCTGGTGGCGATGCTGCAGTTGAATTGACAAGGCGTTGTAGGCATGCTGCTGCGGCCGTAGGTGATTTAATATTCATCTACGGTGGTTTACGTGGAGGTAACACCTTATCCTAGAATGTAATTTCTCCTTGTTTTTTATGCTCGGATCACTAGTTATTCTTACGATTCTCAAATCATGATTCTTTTAGACATATTTACAAAGCAAAAACTTCTGTCTTGTATGGAGGCATGTGACTTTTCAGTTTGGGTCTATGACAGTTTATGCCCTAAGGAGGTTGTTGTGTGAAAAAGAGTGATATCGAGCAGATCCACTTGGTAGCTTGTTCTTTACTTTAACTTGAAGGATAAATATTAGTATTCTTGATCAGGAAAGTTTTGGAAATCTTTTCATACTAGAACTCTGATAAACCACCAATAGTTGCCACAGGAGGATGTAAGTTGGTGGTTACCAGTTGTGTACAGATTATAAGTTAGCTTAGAAATTTGCTTGCTTATCCTTTTAGCATTTATTTGTTTTGTGGAAAACTTCAATTCTTAAAAGCTAGCATGGTGAAGAAAGCGTTAAATGACATGCTTCAACACAAGAGAACTGTAAATTGCAGTAAAAGATTGATACACAACTTCCTTTATTCTAGGTCTTCAAACCTGGGTTGCCGAATGCCGATATGCATAAGATTAAATAAATTATTGAGGAGACAAATATATGCTAGCTATATTGGGAAGAGCCTTTCTTTTTCATGAACTAATGAGGCGTTTTTTTGAGAGAGATAGAAACAATTGTTGATCTAGGGTTATAGACTACTATTCTGTACACCACCTTTGAGGGGAATGCTCAAGAGACAAATGTTGAAAAATAATCACATTAGATGTTATATCTTTGACCGAAGAACAATTTACCTTCTTGAAAAAATTACATGTTCAGACAATTTTAGTCGAACACCAACCTTTGACCTGAAATTATGCCCATACTCCATTGTTTGCATTACTTGATGTTGGTAGATGGTTGCATGTGTAGTACAATCTCACAACAGCTTAAACCAAACAGTGGCAGTTAAAGCTTCATCCCAATCTTCATCTTTGACCTTATCTTCAACCTTATGAGGTTGCAACCTCGAGCAATGGTTTGGTGTTCTTACCCAACCTGGGGTTTGGTTTTCTTCAATCTTATGTGTTTTGATCCATTTTTATTTTGTGTTGGTGAGATTCATAAGAACATTAAACTTGATGGAGATGGAAGTAGGGATCAAGATGAGAGGGTGGGATGAAAAGTGCAAGTAAAAATAGTCATTGGACTAAAGTTGCAAGTCAGGGATATTTTTTGTAATATACTTTTAGGCTATATTATTACTTAGTAAGTCATCACATTTGGTGCCTTCTCACAGCTAAATCATTATGGAGTATGGTTCCTGTTTGTAACACTAAAGGTTCTTCCCTAATCCCCATATGTCAGCTACATAATGAATAACTGATAATCAGGTGGCATACTTGCTGTGACAGTTATGGTTCTTCAATCTGTCAAGTCATTCATTAGTACTGTGCAGCCCATACTTAATGTTGGTTCTTCCGTTACAGGGGTATTGTTAGATGATCTTTTAGTTGCTGAAGACCTGGCTGCCGCTGAAATGACATCTGCAGCGTCACATGCAGCAGCTGCAGCTGCATCCTCCAATGCACAGGTAGGGAGGTTACCTGGAAGGTACGGATTTGTTGATGACAGAACGAGGCAGCCATCTGAAGCAGATCCTGATGGTGCAGTTGTACTGGGGAATCCTGTTGCTCCACCAGTAAATGGTGACATGTATACAGATATCAGCACTGAGAATGCTATGCTCCCAGGCTCAAGGTAGTTTTAGCAGTTTGATCATTGATTGATTTGTATTAGCTGAATGGAGTACATAAGTTTGATATCAAGCATATCATGTTTAATATGCAGGAGACTAAGCAAAGGAGTTGAATACCTGGTTGAGGCATCAGCAGCAGAAGCGGAGGCCATTGCTAAAACCCTTGCTGCTGCAAAAGCGCGTCAGTCAAATGGAGAAGTTGAACTGCCAGATAGGGATCGTGGAGCAGAGGCTACTCCTAGTGGAAAACAAACATCCTCCCTGATAAAGCCAGAATCTGATGTTGGAATCAATTCTGCTCCAACTGGAATACGATTGCATCACCGCGCTGTGAGTATTATAATTGCTGCTGGCTTAATATGTTCTTTTATCAGTCTCACTATATTTAGCCCATACAGCATATCTGATTCTCATGGATTTGCAGGTGGTAGTAGCTGCAGAGACTGGTGGAGCATTAGGTGGAATGGTCAGACAGCTATCAATTGATCAGTTTGAAAATGAAGGCAGGCGGGTTAGCTATGGGACCCCAGAAAATGCAACTGCAGCAAGGAAACTTTTAGATCGCCAAATGTCGATCAACAGTGTGCCCAAAAAGGTAGTGAAGATTCATGTACATGTTAGTTTTAGAAGTGTATTATGTTATATCTGTTTGTGTAGATGTGTGTGTACTGTTCATATAAAATAATGGTGTAACACCCTACAAATAGGGGTTAATTTAAATCTGAATAATTGCGGAATAAAACAAAATTATCATAAACAAATTACCTAGAAAGGGGAAACAATTGTATGGCGTTTACATTACAAAAACCAAGTGAAATAAAACTCAACAACCTACTAATCTAGACCAACGTAGTTTAGATTATGGACGGGCGTTGCTATCTCACTTCCAAAATATACTATTTCTGTACCAAAATGCACACCTCTATATTCTCCCAAAAATGCTACTACTCTTCAAGACTCTCCGCTCAAACCCGAGGAGTCCCACCGCTAGAATGACCTGATATACATGTCATTTTAAGAAAAAAATGTTAGCCTAGTGAGAACAAACAATTATATTAGAGTAGATGATATGTTTTGATGAAATTAGTACGGATACATAAGTAAACAAGCATGGATAAAATTTCGCTTTTATACAAATACCTCTTGGGTTGACGGGGGGAGTCCCGCTTTACTAACATAAGTGACGGAACACAAAAGTAAGCCACTTGACATGTTAGTAAAACTAATCACATAATAATACACGTATTGGATGTTGAGCTCGGCTACTTAAAGCGTACACCCGTGGAATGTCAACTTCAACCCCTCTAGGTCTATACATTGAATTATCCTCATCCAAGGAGATGTACTAGCACGTAGGACTTGCACCATACCGTCGATGCCTAACCGTGCCTCAATGTGGAAAACTAGCATTCCATCATCGGCCATATTGACTTTAGTGCTTATGGATCCATTACACTCAATACCAACCAACAACAATTTCCATTTAACCAAGTACCATTCAATTTCCATAATTAAACCTCTCATCAAGGTCCTCGAAGCAAATAAGATGCCATCAAAGACATAACCAATTTTCCAATAATCCTTGTAAAGTTCCATGATTCTCAAATATACATTTAAACCTTTTCTCAACATAAAAACCCAAGTTCCACAAGTTTCCATCCAAAATACCCAATTATTTCAAAACCCTAGTTTTGACCCAAAGTGTTCACGATTCAAAATTTGAAGAAAGTATGTTCCACAAGGGTGTAACCCTCAAATAAACTGAAAGCTTCACTTATTTATCTTAGTAAACATATCCATCCAAGTAAACCCTAAAATCTCCAAAATTTAGGTTTTGATGAAAACTCATCTAGACCAAGAAATAATTAGTGTGAAGATGTTTAGAAGGATTAAAACCCACATTTTAACATGCATAAAGTTTATAAAATGAGAGGAACTCACCTTAGTAGTTTTCAAAAGAAAACCAAACCCTAGGATGTAGGAGATGATTGTTGGAAGCTTGAGCACCCTAGAACTCTCTTTAAGTAACCCTAGAACAAGCATTAAATGTTCTCAACAACCATTAGGTTGGAAGTAAATGAAGAGAGATGGATTTGAGGAAGGAAACTTACTCAAACTGCAGAGAGAAATCGGCTAGAAGAAACCTCAAAATCAAATAAAATGGAAGTAAAATCGGGGCTGTCTTATAAAACCCCTTGGGCCCGACCACTTGTCACTATCGCCGGCACAATCGCCGGGTGTGTACCGTGAGCATGTCCCGAGCCGCGAGAGTGCCACGGCGAGATTGCGAGAGTGACCATGTCACAATTGTCGGGCACAATCGGCCCAGCTGTACCGAGAGGTCTCCCCTCTTCGTGACTTTGACATGCGATTATGCCCCTTGGCATAATCGCCGGCATAATCGCCCATTGCCCAACGAGTCCCGAAATCTCATTTTGATACAAAAATCGTTCGATGATCGAGGTTAATAAGGTGGAATTGGCATTAGACGTTGTAGGTCAAACCATAGAAAATGAAATCTCAAGGTTAACTCAAATTACCTTATTGAAATTTTCTGGGTGTTACAAATGGACATGTAGTCCAACATTAATTAATAATACAAGGTTTCTCTGGGGGTTGCTAGCATTGGATGGTACATATGAAAGGATGGTAGGCACCTGAGTGGGCTCCCATTGGAAGTATCTAATGATGCAGTTTTGCTCAGAGCTTCCCCTGCTAGCTTTTACTGTATTGGACCAATTATTTTTGCCATAAATAGGATGAACAAGTTCATGAAAAACTAAAATTAAATTGAACATTAGTGAAAGGTTCGTCATTTATATTAATTTTTAGTTTGTGGGTTTTTCTGTTTATGCAACATGGAAGAACAGAACAGCAGATACATATTTTGATTGTTCATCAGAAAATTATAGAACGTATATAGATTTTTTGTTGTAACCATAAAAATACATGGTGCATGTGGAAGTAGCAATGAAAGCACAAATGTTGCATTTCCATGATTCTGCACTGTACTCCTTGCATACCGGAATATATGTTAAATTTGATTAGCCACTATTTTTAGGCCTTCCATGGATCACTTTGGCTCTATTTTCCTCTTAACAAGCTGAACGCAGAATATAAAAATAAAATGTAGAATAAACTACGATTTTCGTCCCTGTGGGTTTGTTGTTTATTACTATTTTCATCACTGGTCTTTAAAAATTGCTTTTCTCGTCACCGTGGTTTCCAATTCATTTCATTTTTCTCCCCTCAGACTAACTTCATTAGATTTCAACCATTAATTAAGGGTATTTGGTCTTCTTTACCATTTTGTTTACATTTCTATTAAAAATTAATATATATGTGTGGTGTGTGTATCTTATCACCCTATCCTACCCTTCCTCAACGGTTCTCTCACCAATGCCATCAGCTCCATATCCGGCAATGTCCCACACCGGTGGCTTTCCGCTGCCCATTTTCTTCAAACCTACACCACCAGATTGCTACACCTTCCCCAAGCCTTTCTTTTTTAAACCTGCAACCCCTCCGGTGAACCCATCTCCGGCCCTCCCCCTTCCCTTCCCCAAACAGCTGTCTGTGGTGATCAACCTCTACCCCGCCACCTTCTTCCTCCCTCTTATATCCACACCCACCGCATTCTTCTGCCCCTTTCTGCCACCCCTCCCCAATCACAGCTCAGGTTCATCACTGCAAAAAGAACCCACCCCTTACAACCTTATTTTAAACCCACTTGTATACATGCCTTCCTTCCCCTCTTCTTCTTCCTAAACCACCCTCCTCCTCCCCTTCACTGTATTCCACCCTCCTCCCTCTGAATGAAACATAGTAGTTCCACCATGTGTTAATTTTGTTTCTGGACTAATAAATGCTTAATCAACAGTTTATGTTAATTAAGTGAGAGACCGAGATAGAATAGAGAGAGATGAGAGCTTAATATTTTTTACATTTCTCGTTTCTGGTTTAGTGTTTTTTTTTTCCTTTTCCGTTTCTGGTTTTGTGTGTGTGTGTGTGTGTGTCGGGGGGAGAGAGAGAGAGAGAGAGGCAGGGGTTGTTTGTTTTTAAAAAAAAACCTCTTAATGGCTCTTAAGTCTAAATCATTCAGACCTTTTTACACACCATCTCTTATTAATCATAACTAAAATAAGACTTCAGACTTTAGACCTCTTAAAAAACAAACGGCACCGCAGTTTCACTTTCTTGATGATGGATAAGGTGGGGTTTTTTCATTTCTGGTTTTGTAGCTTGATTTGACCTAATATCTTCTGATTTTGACTTATTTTTTGAATCTTGATTGGGATAGAAGAAAAAAGATAGAATTTTGCTGTTTCACCATCTTGATAATGGATAAAGTAGGGCACTTTTTTTCTTTCTATCTTCCCTTACTGACATGTACCTCGTGCAGAGGAACTTGCACATCTTTCTTTTTGGATTTAGCTATGAGAATGGTTCTTCACTGCAATATCTATCCCATACCCATATGGTAGAACTATGATGCTTATAGATATTTTTCTTCTAAATTCCCTCCTTAAAGATGGGTATTTGCTAGAATGAAGTAAATTCATAAAGATGATCTTGGATTCTTATCTAAAATTACCTTATCAAGAAAGTTTAATCTTTAATGTAATATCTTTATACCACATTTTAAATTTTCTTTAGTTGGTGAATAATGACTTGCATTCGGATATCAAGAAATCAAGGGGATAACTTGATCTTGTTAGATTCTAATATGCATTGAACGATTTGAGACATGAGTTCATATATCAATTTCAAGAACTGTGGTCAGATGGCAGCAAATTCGCCATTGACCAAACAATCTTGAATCTTCTATATGCGCATTGACTTTCAATGAATTACAAACCACATTGGGTGTAGGTGGAAAGGATTTTGGATCGATGACTATGGATGAGCTTTTAAAGAACATAGATACAGTTTCTTTTATATGGGCTGTGGATTTTTTTTCGTTTATGGTTTTGTGACAGAGATAGAGGTACAGTTTCTTTTATATGGTTTGTGGTTTTTTTTCTCGTTTATGGTTTTGTGAGAGGCACAGTTTCTCGTTTTTGGTTTCGTGTTTTTTTTGTTTTTTGTTTCTAGTTCTGTTGGAGATGTAAAGAGATATGAAAAGAACAAGCTGGTAGGGGTGTGCCGGTTGGACTCAGGTCGCCGGAGCCTGGAGGAGGAGGAAAGGGTTGCAGAGGTGATGTCTTGGGGAAGAAGGTAGACGGGGTTGGGTGCATAAAGTGGTTGTACACACTAAAATTCTTTAAAACAAATAATAGAATACATAAATTAAAGGGTGAAATGACCAAAATGCCCCCAACTTAACAGACTTCTAGCGGAGTTGATCAGAGGGACGAAAAGGGGAACAAATTGGAAACCATTGTGACGAGAAAAGCAATTTTTAAAGACCAGGGACGAAAATAGCAATAAACAACAAATCATAGGGACGAAAATTGTAGTATACTCTATTATGTATGTCAAAGTAAAATAAACCAGATATAAATGGTTCTTGGCACTTATCAACATACATCCAAAACAGTCAATGTTGGAGTTGGTATATCGTTTCTATATGACTTCTATGGAAAAACCTTCAAAATCTGTGGAAATAACCCTATGAATTGACTCTGATTAATCAATAATGCTTTACCTTTTGTATGTCGTACTCCTTTGTTTATTTATTTTACTTTGTGCCTTCGTTTGTCGGTTTGTAATTGTTTTGTGCCTTTTGTTTTAATTTGTACCATTCCAACACTTTCTAAAGCTGCTCCTTTTCTGATCTTTCAGGTGATAGCTCACCTATTGAAGCCTCGTGGCTGGAAGCCTCCTGTTCGTCGACAATTTTTTCTGGATTGCAATGAGATAGCTGATCTTTGTGATAGTTCTGAAAGAATATTTTCAAGCGAACCTAGTGTACTGCAACTAAGGGCTCCTATCAAGATATTTGGTGATTTGCATGGGCAATTCGGAGATCTCATGCGACTTTTTGATGAGTATGGATCCCCGTCGACTGCTGGAGACATAGCGTAAGAGATCCTCTTAGTACATCTTTATGGCTCATACATCCTGCCTACAGTCTAAAGTCAGAAAGTCATTATTTCAGCGATTCTTTTTCCTCTTTATATTTGTTTTTAATTGTTTACCATTTTATTTCTGGTGCAATTAGGAATAAAAAACATGTTTTTTCTAATACTCCCTCCGTCCAAAAAATAAAATGCAACACTTCCTGTTTTGGTTTTCCCAAAAAATGCAACGTTTTCTTTCTGGAAAGACTCGTTTTAAGTCTACCTATCTGTTCAGTAGTGAGTATTACAATATATTGGTGACTGGTTTTTGGTCCACAAATTTTCTCTGTTGTCTTATTAAGGGTATTTTAGGTATTTGATTATTAGTCAGACTTTTTCTTAAACTATAATGCTAAGTCAAACATTACATTTTTGGAAAGAGGGAGTAAGAATGTTTCAGGCCCATTATTTGCATACCTGCATTTCTCTTGCTAGTATGTCTATATGTAACAATGCCTGTGTCATTAGAATTAAAAGTTACTGGTTGTGCTGTCTGTCTTCTTACCTGCATGTACTTATTGTCAGAAATATCCAGTTAATATTATTTGGGAAAAGTAAGATATGTTCTTCCTAAAATATGTCAAACAGATTGTTGAGACTTGAGACTGAATCCATAATAGGACTATACTTTAAATGATGTATATCAACCATCAGGCCTTGGCCTGGTGGCCAGCCTTGGCCTGGTGGCCAGCCTTACCCCGTAAACGCTCCTTCAGGGGCTTAGAACTCAAGAGTTCGAGTCTTGGGGGGGGGGGGGGGGACAGGGGGACTTTTCCGGTGCATATCCATGAGGCTAGGATATGTAGGGCCCACAAAAGTGGGCCACGTGGCCATAGGTCCGCGCCATAAAACCTTTTTTTTTTTTTTAAATGATGTATATCAGCATTCAGTTCCATCTTTTTGTGAACTCACAGTATTCTACTGTATGCTTTGTACCTTGCTTGTCAACCTCTCTTCTTTTTTTGTTGCATATCAGATATATCGATTATCTCTTCTTAGGAGATTATGTTGATCGAGGTCAACACAGCTTGGAAACCATTAGTCTTCTGTTAGCTTTAAAGGTACTACTCATGTCCCCCAGTGTTGTGTGGAAAGTTGATTTAGTTATGTATGAAGCATGATTTATATATGTTGCAATTGGGGGAATATTGCAGGTTGAGTATCCACAAAATGTTCATTTAATTCGTGGGAATCATGAAGCTGCTGATATAAATGCACTTTTTGGCTTTCGCATTGAGTGCATAGAGCGGATGGTAATATCATGTTATTGGTTTTGTTGATGCAGCTTTAATTTTGAGGTTGTCCATTTCTAATAATGGTCATGATATATTCTGAACAGGGTGAGAGAGATGGAATCTGGGTATGGCACCGGATAAACAGATTATTCAACTGGTTACCGCTGGCAGCTTTAATTGAGAAAAAGATAATTTGTATGCATGGTGGTATTGGGAGGTCAATCAACCATATTGAGCAGATCGAAAGCCTTCAACGACCAATTACGATGGAGGCTGGTTCTATTGTACTTATGGATTTGTTGTGGTTGGTCCTTTTGATCCATTTATGGTTCAGCTGAAGTTTAATTTGATTAAGTAGTAACATTCTGATGGTTATCTTTCTGGATAGGTCTGATCCAACAGAAAATGACAGTGTGGAAGGACTACGACCAAATGCCAGAGGTCCTGGGTTAGTTACTTTTGGGGTGAGTGTTGTTTCTTTTAAAGTATTTTGAGGGAAGAATGTTACGCTCTGATCATATACTACAATTGTATGCCTACACATGACCATCATTCTAAATTTTCTTCCACCACATGGACGTATATGCAAAGGATTTCTGGTTTGGTTACAGATATCAACTTGCTGAAGTTTCTCTCTTACACTGTGTTCTCAAATTTTGGAATGAAGAAAAGAAAAAAAGTGAAGGAAAAGAAAAGAAAGGGAAGGAAAAGAAAGAAATATCTTTATTTGTGTTCTTGAGATTGAAGGGAAAGAAGGAAAGGGAAGGAAAGGAAAGAAAATAACTTTTCATGTTCTTGAGTAGTAGAGAAAGGAAAGGAAAGATGTCACTTTTACAAAATTTCCCTTACTTATTTTATATTGGACTGTAATTGATGGGTATATGTGTAATTTTATAAATATATTTTTTATTTTTTTTATAACCTTTTCTTTCCTTTCCTTCCCTTTCCTCCCACATTTGGGAGGAAAATCAACATTATTTTCCTTCCCTGTCTTTACCTTTCCCTCCTTAAGAAAAACTCAAGAACATAAACATTTTTTTCTCTCCTACTTTCCATCCCTTTACCTTCCTTTCCTTCGTAAAAAAAAACTCGAGAACAGAGCATTAAAGTTGGTCCAATGAGTTTCATCTTAAAATGTTTGAACAATTAGATATGTGAAATTGATATGCTTTTAATGTTGAGATGGAGACGTAATTTATGAACTATGATTTTAGAAAGTGTTTACTTAATGACTAATGTTGACAACTCATGGTAAGTTTTTCTTATTTGGATATAATGGTGTGTGTAAAATTGACTAGTATAATCTGAGCACATAAAACAATTTTGTATGTGTGTATTTACAGATGTCTATGTGCCTGTGTGCATGTATGAAATTAACCATGGCATGACCATGGTGTTTTCTGAAGAAACATGACGTCTGTGCTTAATTAGTATCTGGAGATGAAAAAGGACGGATGTGTACAACAAAACATATGTCCTAAAATTTTACAACTATATTGTATTCTTATTTGAAGGTGTAATTTAAGCACTCATTCATGACTGTTCTGATTGGTTATCTGGAGAACATAAGTTTATTAGTTCATTTATTTCATTTTTTCACCATCTTATGAGTCACTTGCATATCATTATCACAGCCTGATCGTGTGATGGAGTTCTGCAACAACAATGATCTCCAATTAATTGTACGTGCACATGAATGTGTAATGGACGGCTTTGAGCGCTTTGCCCAAGGACATTTGATTACCCTTTTCTCAGCCACTAATTATTGTGGTAAGTCTTCCATTCTTGATCCTGTTATAAAGCAATTGGCAAAAAACTCTTAAAAATATATTATTAAGTATAAGATACCGTTCATTAATTCAATTATCTCAAAATTCTAGGTTATAAATTATTATAGCATACATTCAACTTTCTAAAGCCTTTTGAACTCCATAAAACTAACAAATAACAAACTGATAAACACGTTCAATTAAAGGAAAACCATCATTATATTTGTCCAAAATTGCATCAATATAAATAAAATAAAATTTATATCTATTGTTAAAGCTTCGAATTAAAAAAATTATATGAAGAAATGAGAATTTTATAATCTTTAATTTGACACACATTGATATATTTATTTCGTGCTTTTGTTTACTGGATCTTCAAAATAGCAAACATGTTACAACCAATTGTAATTTTTATTTTCTTCAAACATAAATTTCAGATTTTATTTTGTAATTTTTAGAAGTTTTATTAATTTTTCATTCTCAGTTTACAGTAAAATCTTATATCCCACTGCATCGCGTGGGTACATTGCGAGTAACTTATGAGTGCACCATTTTGATGTATATTGATTATTTCCACTGGTTTTTCCTGTAGGGACTGCAAATAATGCAGGTGCAATATTGGTCCTGGGTAGAGATCTTGTGGTGGTTCCAAAACTCATTCATCCGCTGCCACCTGCAATTTCGTCTCCTGAAACTTCCCCTGAACGCCATATAGAAGATACATGGATGCAGGTACCATTTCTGTTTTTGAAACCTTGGCGTTTGGGCCCTTCATATTGCGGGATCGCTGTTAACTTCTATACATTCTTGTCATGGGGGTAGGAACTTAATGCAAACAGACCACCGACACCAACTAGGGGCCGTCCACAAGTTGCAAATGATCGTGGCTCTCTTGCATGGATTTAGTTGAAGTCCATATGATGTCATCCCTAAAACTTACTCTTGGCTCATGCTACAAGTTGGAATATGTGGTGGTGCACTCGAGAGATTTCATGGGCCATCACTCCCCATGTAGTTAGTGAAATATTCTGAAAACGAAGATTTGATATCACAAAACACACCAAAAACAACCCCTTTGTACATTGACAAACGGGCAGGTTTCATGTATTGGTCGTGTTGCTTATTCTATTGGTGTTGATTTTTTTTATTTTTTTTGGTTAGGTGTATTCATTGGTTTTGTTTTCGGTTTTCTGTTAAAGATAGACCGAGGTTTATATATTGTTTGTATCATAGAGGTGGTTTTCTGTACGATGTAACATTTGTGCTTTCTTTCATTAAACACTTACATGTTAAAAGCATATTGGTTTATTTTCTTGCTGATCAATGTACAAATGACCATATTACTGTTGTTTGATCGAATGTTGGTAAAAATCGATGTGATTTGTTCTTTTCTATGCATTTAGCTATTCCTTGATTCAACAGCTGCTTGGTGCTTACTGCTTAAAGGCATTCAACTTCCCCAGGGTCGTGATGAGGGGCCGTTTAGAAACACTTACCCGTAAGTGTTTACCGGTAAAATTTAACAATATCACTTATCGGGTAAGATTTTAGTCCACAAAAACAGTATCATATCGGTAAGCGCTAATCATGGTAAGAGACGACGACCCTCACTTACCGGATAAGACTCTCCGTCCTTGCCTTAGTTCTCATCGGGTAAGATTCTTGGTATTTGACATATGCATCTGAATAAGGTAATATGACTTAGTAAGCGCTTACCAGGAAAGTGTCTGATAAACGGCCACTTGTATGGGCGTGTAGAACGGGTCAGATGCTCTTTTCACTTGACAAGGGAACTTGAGATTGCTCTCCAATTTGAGTTATTCAAATTGCTTTGAGATGTTTATTGATTTTGCAAGAAGTTCAAGATGGAGTTTTAAAGTAGTTGGATGTAGGGGGTATAAATGCACCTTCAAAACCTTTCTTTTGAAATGTTCAAGCAGAGATCAACTTGCTCCTCTCATGATTGGTCAAACATATTTGTATACGTGTCGTTACAATCTTAGTAGGCAGGTGACATGTAATGCAATTTATATGCAAACAAATTGGGATTTTCCTTTATAACCTTTAAAAATAGAGTTATCAAATCAGTTTTAGTTTTGTGTTTGAGTCCTTTTGAGCCTCCTTCGCTTTTTTTCTCTCATTTTTATCTAAACTTTGTGAAGTTGTTTGTTTGCCTAAAAATTGTGATGAATATAGTCTCAACCATTTGATTTAATAATAAAACAAATACATCTGATCTAAAAACTTAAAAGAAATCTTAAGACAGTGTATCCTTTGGAACCATTCAAATTGCCACATCTGAACAAGTAACAGTTGAATAAAAATTGGATAGATCTACGAGAAATCTATTCAGTTAGATATGGTAGATTCAAATGTTGAAACTATCGAGTGCAAAAAATTCAGTTCTTACAAATAAATACCAGATGTACATACAATATGCATGGGATCAGCCGCTTCAATGGGATCTTTTATCCTGGTCGGAGGAGGGAATCTTTGGGCTTAACTTAGTATTTTTATTGAATCATCGTGGTTCTAGTATGAATCTGGGGTTTTCTTTATCCATGGGCAATGAGTTTCGATGTATTAGGTGTATCCGTATTTGTAGAAAACAATTTCGGATTTGGCTTCAGACTCGTGTCCAAACTTATATTCGGAGTTGAAATCCTAAGTTTGTATCATCCGGATCTGACTTCCAAAATTGATGCCTGGATTGGGTAATCCGGATTTGCTATCCAAACGGTAACACCCTCAAATTTGGATTGACTAATTAAAAATTTTCCATAATACAACAAGTAAAGGATAAAATTTTATTTATACAAACCTATCCTCAAAATATCTCAAACTGAATTCTAGATTAACCCTCAACAAATAATAATCAAGTCTTATACAAAGACTAAATCGAGGCCGGGTGTTACTTTACCCAATCCAAGTTACTATTCCCAAGGTGCGGAAGACTTCACCCAAGCTACTCTCTCGTGCACACAACTCATCTCTTCACATAGTTGCTAGTACCACCAACCGGAACCTGATGCACATGCCGACAAATAAAAAGGTTAGACGTTGCCTAGTGAGTTCAAGAGTTTTCAACATGAATAAATATATCTTTAAAAGGAAAGAATGCAATTTAAATCATAATCTTTCAAAACGATTTACTTTAAATATGAAAATGACCCGTTTTCCAATAACACACATTTATAAAATGAACGAACCAATACAAAAATCCCTTCACGAAGTGATGCAACCCAAAACTCAATCAAAACGTGAAAACGTATCAAACTTCCAAATAATATAAACAGTAATAAAACGTTATTATGCAACAAGACATTCAAACACGGATGAGGCTTAAGACGCAACCCATAAATCATGGAAAACAATCCATATAGATATAATATGCCACCGAAAACATGGAACTAAAATTCAATACTCACGCGACCATATAACGGAATGAAATCCAAATATCAAAGCATGGACATTACAATATCCAAAATTTTGTTGGCCGACAACAGGGGAGTCCCGTATCCATTGAGAGTGGAGGAACACATATGTCACTCATACAATGTTAATCATATGACACTTCACGATATGAAAGCCAAGTGTCCCTACGACTCCTTTCAAGCTACACCCAAAGAGACAACTGACCTTAGTGAATATTACCATGAATACACCCAAAGGCCCGACACACTTAAGGACTACCTGCAAGGCATTACCTTCAAGCGATGGAGGCCCCAAACGCTTTACAACACGATAGCACAACCGGACTTAGCCCTCCTAGTGTACACTTGAAAGGTTCAAGTCATAAAACATGGGTCCCAGAGTCTAACCCCGCAATACCCAATTGACCATCAAGCATGTGATTATCATTAATATACAAAAAGATGCATTCAGATGCAAATCATAAATGGGGGCTCTACATTGAGCCATTAAAAACCGGACAAATGTCCTCAAGACTCTTTTAAGTCAAAATCGAGCTAAAATGTTCAAAATCCATTTGGCCAACAATTAACAGTCCTCAAATAATAAAACGTATTTAAATGGCGTTTACACAGACACATATCTCAAAGATGGGATTAACCCAAAGCTCATCACGAATTGGGACAAACAATCATCCATATTGGCTCATGCCCTTACGTTTCCAAAATGTCTCATAACACGGAGACATGCATTTTCCAAAGGGTTTATGAAATCAAATACACCAAAAACACATAAATCATAAGATAGACTTAAGTTGTACAAAATCACCAAGAATGCATAAATCATGCTATTTACTTATCGAAATATCCAAATCCCAACTATGAGCATTTCATGAGATCAAATTAGCCCAAGTTTACCAAATATGAAAACTTATCAAAATACTCAACACATTGACATAAGTAAAACATCTTTTTACTTCAAAATACACATTTTGGCATGTACATAGTTTTCACAAAGCAACTTGAACTCACCTTGCTAGATTTAGGCTAAATCTAGATTTTACCCTAATTTGAGCTTCCTTGAAGAAACTTGAATCCACAAGAAATCCTTCCACAAAAACCTAGATCCACAAGTTCCAAACATAAATACACATATCCAAGTGCTTAGAATCATTCCCCAAACATTTTACATAAAGATCTCAACTTATATTAAAACTCTAATTTCTATAGATGAAGAAAAGAGAAGATTACCTTAACCATAACTTCAATCCGCCAACCAAAATACCTCTAGGTCACCAAAATGAGCCACAAATTCCCAATCTTCAAAATGGAGAAAAGGGTTGGGTGAAACCCTAGAAAATTTGATGAAGGAGATAAAGATGAGAGGATTCTAGTTCTAGCTTCCAAAACCTTGCTAGACAATGAAGGATCACATGGAATTCCAAGTCTTGGTGCCTCAAAAGCTTAAATTCACAATAGAAGCAAAAGGATTCAGTTGAGAGAGTTTTAGGTGAAAGTGGGTAAAAGAATGAATGAGAAAAGCCCAAAAAATCTGATTTATTGAAGCATGCACCCCGTCGGCGACTATGCCATGCGATAGTGACCATGACACTGTCGCGGGTCACTATCGCGGCACATGTACCATGACCGTATATACCCCCTTCCGCGATTGTGCCACGGTGAGAGTGACAATGTCACAATCGTCGGGCACTCTCGCCCTGAATGTACCGAAGGCCCTCTAGACCCCGCGACTTTGCCTTTTAGCGACAGTGACTCTGTCACAATCACCGGGCATAGTCGCACCACCCCTGCCGAAGCCCAAAAATCCCATTTTTCGTGCACGAGCGACATTTTAAGATTAGAGGGGTTTAAAAGCTTACTTGAAATTGCGGGTGTTACACAAACTAAGAATCTAGATTTAAGTGGTATCTGGATTAGTCATCCTGGTTTGATATCCAGATCCAACATTCGAATCCAGTTTGCTCAAACAAGATAATCCCCATTTTGTTATTGCATCCAGATTCATAAGTTGTCTTGCTGGAATCCGTAATATATCTTATGTTTCGAATAGAAAATAGATAGATTTTTCCTTTGTAAAAAGTCTTATTATTATCTGTAATGATCCAAGAACAAAAAGTCTTCAACAAAATCGAGACTAATTGAACAGAAACCAAGATTGTCACCAAAGCAGACTAGTTTGTCATATAGCCAAAAGAAGATCAATACAAGATAAAATGTCACCACTTTTGCATATCTCACAACGAATGAGTTCCACATCTTTGTTGATGATATAAAGAGATCCTTGGATGATCTAAAAAGCACAATTACTCGACGAGAGCCTTCTACCTTGGCCACTGCTTCTGATCTTATGGCCCTACAAACCAAGGTAGAAGCTCTGCAAACAGAATCAACCTCAAATTCTGCAAAGCTGGATGCCCTTCAAGAACAAATGACTCAGATCCAGAGCACAACCTCTGACTTCAACAACAAATTTAATGCTCTGGCTTCTGAAGTCAAAGCTACAACTGTTGCAGAGCAAAGCCTAACAGAGGCTATACCACAACTTCTGAAGTCACCTCCTTGATGCAACCAATGACTTCTGATGAAGTGGAACCACACATTGGCTTGTGGTGACAGGTTGAATGAGTCCAATATCTTGGCCTCTCCTTTGTTGCTCCAATCTGCCCCTTCCTTGGCAATTGTTTCTAGCACTCTCTTGGCATCAGTAACACTGGCTCTCCTCATCAGTTTGTTGTAGACAGAAGCTGGTGGTGGTACACGACCATAAATGTTGTTTATGGCATATGTTGAGTAGCAAACATCCATTCCCCTCACTATGACTATCTCATCATGGGTAACTGCAACTTCTGCATAAAACTTGCTCACCCAATCAATGTTGTGCTTTGGTACCTTGCACAAAAGCTCCCATCCCATTGCTTCAATGTCTTCCTGGACAAAAGGATACTCAGAAATGATCCTAGGACTGAATCCCTTATCCACAAGCCCATATCTTGTCTTGAGCTGCTCATACTTTCGCTCAGCCTACTTGCCATGTGAATCTTGTAACGCTCTCTCTATACTCCTTCTCATACTCTTCCTCTGGATCTTCTTCAGTAACCGTTTGCTTTCCTTTCTCTTCCCTTGTAGACTTCTTGGAATTTTTTCTTTTGTATCGAATGCTCTGGGCTTTGGACTTTGTCTTTGGTTTGGCCTTAGACTTAGGTGCCTTGGCCTTCTTTACAGGCTTCTTACTCTGCTCCTCTACTTGTTTTCCATCTCTTCCTCTATCTCCTCCTCCTCTACCTTCTCTTCAATCTCTCTCTCACTCTGTTCATCAACCTCTTTGTCACTCTCTTCCACAATCTCTTCCTCTATGCTCGCATCCTTCATTTCTTGGTCTGCATTACCCTCATCACCTTTTTCTCCATCTTCTGAGTTTTCTGGAGTTTGTAACAGAGAATCTAAAATGGGATAATTTCCCACTCTTCCTTGCACACTAGAGAGCAGTTCTGGAATTGTCACTGCTAACTGCCTAATGTTGTGACACTTGCAACACGACAGTCAGGTTTCCACTCTTTGTATCATGTACCAGGCTACTGTCCAATATAGAAACAAAGGATATGGTGGTTGGAATTGTGGTTTCTAGTAATGAGGTGGTGGTTATCACAGGTGGTGTTTCAGTCTCTTGGCTAGGTGGTTGGTTCATATCAAATCCTTCATGGTGGGATGATGAATGGCTAATATTGAAGGATTCATTTGTCTCTTGAGCATCTTGGAAAGGGGGGCTATTTGCTTGACTTGCTTCAACAGAGGTGATATTCAAATCAACACCCTCAACAGTTGCTTGATCACCAACCATGCTAAGAGGGTGGTTTCCTCCTACCAAAGAGGTCATAGGCCCTGTTTTGGGGTTTTTGGTGGTTTTATCATGAGAGGGGGGATTGGGTAGAATCCTTGGATGATGCATTAGGTTCTGGGTTTACCTCAGGTTTTGCTACCATCTGTTTCTTTGAACTGCCCTCAATCGAACTAGCAACCTCCTTCAATACCTTTTTCTTTTTCTCCTATGGAGGGGATTCCTCCATGACTTCCTCCAATCACTTGGACCTTCTCAATCCCTTCACGAGGTCATTGTCTTTTGGTGATGGCATTGCCTTCTTCGAACCTTTCTTTATTATCCTTCTTTCGATTGCTACAGTCTCTGTCGATTAAAAAAAAAGGTTTATTGGCGGGGACCCAAGGCCCTGTGGCCCACTTTTGTGGGCCCTACAGGCCCTACCTCTATAAGCCTGCACCGGAAAAGACATCCTGTCTCCCCCCGGATTCGAACCCTAGTACGGGAACCCCAGGTAGAAGCGTTTACGGAAGAGATAAATGTGGAAAAGGTAACCGTAAGGTGGTTATCAATTTGGGTTTTTTGAGAAGTTAAAGAGATGTTTTTTGCAAAAGTGGTTTTCTTGTAAAAATTTTGAAACCGGCGGTGATATTTATATTAGAGGGGGATTGGTGTAGGTTTAGTAGGTAATAATCAATATTCCTTGCTATTTTGCATTAGAAGTGACATCTTACAAAAGTAAAGATGCCTTTTTTTAATACTTTTTGCTTTTTCAACTTTTCTTTAACATGGTACAAGAAACAGCTGGTAAACGATTTCACAACTTTTAAAATAAAGCATTTTCATTATTATTAAAAATAATGCTTTATATTTTCTGCGGGTCCCACTCGGATCGGATGATGTAGCACATGATGCAGCATCATCTGAGAGTTCAGATTCTACACAATACCACAAACATTAAACATACAAATTTAAATCAAAAGAACAACACTATCTACACATGTACAATTGGGACTGTTTTTGGGATTCAAAAGTCATGGATTTAGTTGGAGCTGCATTACTGTTAGTGCATAAATATGTTGGATCCAAAATCATGAAGAATGAAAGTCAAAATCATTGCTCAAGTCAAAGCCTTTTATTGCAAAAGTCAAAGTCTTAATAAGAAAAGTCAAAGTCTAGTTTAGTTTCCTTTGTAATTGTTGTTAGTATAAATAGTTTGTCTTTTTCCTTGTAATCTTGTAGCACTTAGAACACTGAGTGAGAGAAGATTGTAGTGAGAGAAATATTTCACAGAGAGCATCTTTGTATACTGTTGAATTTGAAAACTGAATCATATGACATCTTGAATTGAAATTCGTTGCTGATCTTGATTTGATTGCATATAACTGGGACATACAATTGGTATTAGAGTTAATTCGAAGAAAAATCAACAAAAATGGACTCGCACTCTGTCGACTGAATCTTGATTGATTTTTGCATTTTGCACTGTAAATGTGAGTTTAATTGCTTCTACAGTGTTCGTTTGATGTATTAGAAAAGGTGTGTATAGAATTGAAACACATTTGCATTGTAATTGTTGGTCAATTTGATGTTTTTGTGAATTCTTGAATACATGAGTCATACGCACTGTGATATAATCTAAATGTATCTTTGAGTTGATTTGAGCATAATTCATAGTTCGTAATCGATTCCTGTAATGTTCGTGGTTCAATTGCTTGAATTTCAGAATCAAATTCGAAGAAATCAATGGGTTTTTGGTCGATTTGAAGTGTGTTTGAGTCGAACAGTGAAGAACTCGCATAAACTGTAGGGGTGAGCAGAACCCGACCGACCTGAAATTAAGCCTAAAACCCGATATCCAAATATCCGAGAATCGAACCCCTCAACCCGTCTAATATATCGGGTAAAGTAGGATCGGGTTGGGTACCTAAAACCCAAACCCGACCCGTCTGAATATCCGAAAAGTAATTTTTAATTTAAAAAAAATTCAGTTTTATAAATATATAACCTAAACCTAAACACCTAAATCCCCAACTCGTATACAAGATCGACACCCTCACTCCCTTAAGTCGACACCCCCTCAACGTCACCGGCCCACTGCCCTGCGATGCTGCTCCTCGCTTCCTCCCAGACCTCCGACCACCGCCCTGCCAGACCTCGTCTCCTCGCCTCCTCCAACTCGTAAATCCCCAACTTATAAGTTTTCTAGTTTCGATTTCTTATTTTCTACACTCTTCTCTCTCAGTCTTGAATCTGATTTCTAGTTTTGAACTTTTGATTTTTATTTTGGGGTTTTGGAGTCTTTTGATTTTTAATAAATTTACCTACTGTGTCTCTTGTATTGTTCGTTGTTAATCTATATTGTTAATCTGTGTTGGAAAGTAATCTGAATTTACCATTTTATTACCTACCGTGTCTCTTGAATTTTGGCCCTAACCCGAACCACCCGCCCCACCCCCACCCGAACCCGAATTGTAATCGGTCGGATATCGGGGCTTCCCCCTCTACCCGAATATCCAATCGGGTTTGGGTTTTGGGTCCCCGACCCGACCGATGCACACCCCTAGCATAAAGAATGAATTTTGAAAAGCCAAGTGAAGAATTCGCATCACGTTAGATACGAAAAGATCATAATTCGCATCGGCTTATGTGCGGATAGATGGAATTCGCATAGCACTTCATACGAAAAGTGTGTTGGAATTTTTCTAAGTACGAAATTCGCATCCTGAAGGATACGAAAAGTAAAGAACTCGCATCGTGAAGCATACGGATTTCTTGGATTCGCATAGAGCATCATACGGATTCTTGGAAATTCGCATAGAAAATTGAAATATTTTCTAAGTATAGAATCCGTATCGATACGGAAAGTTGAGGATCGAGAAATTTTCTAAGTATAGATTTCGCATCCCTCTGTTGTGCGAAAAATGTATGCGAAAAGTTTGGAGTTAAAGAAATTTCTAAGGAAAGAATTCGCATATTGAAGTGTGCGGATTACTCAGAATTCGCATAGTGAAGCGTGCGAATTTGTAAGAACTCACATCTCACTACGTGCAGATTTCTTGTTTTGTGCGGATTTTGTTTCTGAGGCGTGTGAATTTCTTCAAGCGTGCATATTTTGATACATTTTTCTTGGTGTGCGAATTTTGAAGATACAGTGGTGTGAGGATTCCTATCTTAGAAATTTTTTTCTGAAAATTTTTCTGAGAATTTTGATTGTCGATTATTTTTCAAATTAACGATCATTTGTGCAAGTATTATCAGGAACAATGGATGATTATTTGTTTGTTGAAGAATATACGTCTGAACAACGTCAAGAGAAAGATCAGAAGCGTAAGATGTCAGAACTTGAAGAACAACATCTTAACATCATTTGTTGATTCAGGGTTACATTCTTATTTGTCTGAATTTGAAAAGATTCGGATAAATACATTATGAATTGACTGATGTTCAGTGGCTCATTTTGGAAAGATCGTGGTCAGAAACTGGTTCGTGACACTTCTTGAAGAAGTTTTGATGATTTGTTCGTTCTACATCATCAAAAAGGGGGAGAATTAATTTCAAGAAATGATGTCTAAAGATCAGATGGTGAAAGTTATGTGAATAGAATACTCAAGAAATGACAGATTGTGATGGATATATTTCTGAAATATGTGAGAAATGTTCAAAAAAGAAAGAGAAAGTTCAAATGTTCAGAAAGCTTGATGAATTTTGTTGAAATTTTCTTTGAAAATTATTTTCTGAAAAAAAGTGAGCTGAATCTGAAGATAATTTTTTTTTTGAAGTTTGAAAAAGGTTTTATTACCGTGGGGAGATTGTTAAAGAATCTTGAAGACGACTCACAGACTTTGGGGGAGAATACTGTAATTCTGAAGATGATTTGTCAAGACATAAAGAAAGAGATAAAGAACAAAGGGGGAAATTGACTTTGATTGTTTTTATTCAAAGAAAGGGGAGATTGAATTTGTCAAAGATCAAACAAAGAAGAAGATTGTCCGCGGTTGCTGAAAATCAGTTTTTGTCTCAAAGGGGGAGAATGTTCTTGAAAAGGGGAGAACGTGCTTTAAAGATGAAATTCATTTGAAGATAAGTGTAAGTTTATCTAAAGGGGGAGATCACTTGTTTCTGAATCAAAGGGGGAGAATTTGTTTTGAAGATGAATTTTGTTTTTGAAGAAGATCTTGAATCCAAAGGGGGAGATTGTTAGTGCATATATATGTTGGATCATGAAAAATGAAAGTCAAAGTCATTGCTCAAGTCAAAGCCTCTTATTGCAAAAGTCAAAGTCTTAATAAGAAAAGTCAAAGTCTAGTTTAGTTTCCTTTGTAATTGTTGTTAGTATTAGTTTGTCTTTTTCCTTGTAATCTTGTAGCACTTAGAACACTGAGTGAGAGAAGATTGTAGTGAGAGAAATATTTCGCAGAGAGCATCTTTTTATACTGTTGAATTTGAAAGCTGAATCATATGACATCTTGAATTGAAATTCGTTGTTGATCTTGATTTGATTGCATATAACTAAGACACACAACTTGCGCAGGAGGATGCGGGTTACCAATGGAGGAACCTGATGTGTGGCATCTTCGAAGTCTGTTTGAAGACTCATGGTGCTGGTTTATGGAGCTCTTCCTTTGCATTTTATTTTCGTGCTTGTTTGTTTCTGATGGCTTGTGCTTATTTTGGTTGTTAGTGGCTTGGTATGGTATCATGGCCAAGTTTTTCTGTTTTGCCGTTTGGATGTTTGTAGGGCTTTTTGCCTAACTCTTTCTTTTCCATGTTCTATTTTATTTGCCTGGAGAGCTCTCCATTCCAAAAAAAACTAGGACACACAACTACAGAAGAAGATCTTGTAGGTACAGTTGCAACCAGAAAAGATTTGACTCTTTGTCCATTAACTTTGAATGATGATCCATTGCTTGGATCAATGAGTTCTATTACTCAATATGGAAAAACATGCTTAATTTCAAAAGGTCTAGTTCACTTTGACCTTAATTTTCCAGGGAAAAGCTTGATTCTTGAGTTAAACAACAAAACCTTTTCACCAACATTGAAATCCTTGTGCATAATCCTCTTATCATGCCATCTTTTGGTTTTATCCTTGTAGATTTTGGCATTCTCATAGGATTGATTTATGAGTTCTTCCAATTCATTGATTTTTGCATTCAGTAGGAAGCACTTCAATCTCAGTATTGGAATAGTTGTGAAAATAGTCATTTGAAAGGAAGTTGGACTGTTTGGAACGATAAATAGCATTTTCTTGTTCATAAGCAAAAGCATTTGCATTTTAACAATATTTTTATTCAAGTCCTCCAGTTCCTCACTTTCATCAGACGATTCTGTCCACCTAATTTTGTACTCGGGATACATCTTATCAAGGCCAAGAAAATCAAACTCATAAAGGCCTGGAACCATGGATAAGGTCTTTTTGAGGTAGTGAGGATTGTCATATCCTATTCTCCAGTTAGCATTGAAATACGTGAATTCCTTAGGTTTGTTCAATTGAATCGTTTGATCTCTTTGGTTACATTTACTTTCAAACTCAGTTCTCTTGTTCTCTGATTGTTTGAGCTTGGTAGAGTTACATTTACTTTCAAACTCAGTTCTCTTGTTCTCTGATTGTTTGAGCTTGGTAGAGAGATCAGATAATTTGTCTTTTAAAGACTCACTTTCTTTAGAAACTGTTTCAGTTTTCTTTTTGAAATTATTTACTAAGCACAAGTTTGCCAGCATTTGGTAAATGTTTGTGCTGAAAGTCTGTTCAAAGTTGGACATCTTTTCACGTGACAAAATATTTGATCATAAATGCAAAATCATTTGAAAATGTCAAAGTCCTTGAAAAAGTGACAAATTTGGCTAAGTGTCAAAACTACCGCACAAAGCTTATGCGGTACTTGACTAAACCGCACAAAGCTTGTGTGGTACATTCATCTACCACACAAAGCATGTGCAGTAGTTCTCCCGGTAAGTGAAACTTCATATGTCATGCGAGAGTTTGACCAAGGTCAAACCGTTGACTTTTAAAATCAAAATTTTTAAACTGGTGTGGTCTCGTTACGTGTTGTCACGTGCCCTCAAGAGTTTAAAAGGTTCCCTCTCTTCCACTCCACTCCATACTCTTTCTTTCTCAAAATACCTCGTTGTGCGATTTGTTCGATCGAATCCTCTATTCAACTTCAATCAGTGAATTACATCACTCAGGTAACTCGATTCACCCGAATATCCCATTATCGCACTTGAACCTTTGTGAATCGACCTCTGATACTCTTGATTTTAGGGTTTAAGTGTTTTAGATTGTTCATCTTCACATCTTCACGATTAGGGATCTTTTTTTAGAGGAATACTCCAAGCAATGACATTAAAAAAGACGAGAAAAAAGTTAAGGAAAAAGCCAATACAAAGGCCAAACGACAAAGCAATAAAACTTGGTAATGGTGCCGTACCAAGCAACAAGCAACCAGAACAAGCACATGCCATAAGATAAAAACTAACTACAAAAGAAGATGCAGAAAATTCCATCAAGGAAATTAGACCAGCAGCGCCAATCAAGCATCATTATTTGTTGTGCGCAATTTTTTCCTCGTCTTCCACATCTCACGCAAAAGGACCATACGAACCAATGTCTTTCGTAACAGCCTCGATATCACGTTCCGAGAAGATACGCCGATTCCTCTTTTGCCAGATGAAGTACACCGCAACTGCCAGAGTCAATCTATGGAGGCGCCACGTCGGAGCTCTCCACGGGTCAGATAGAGCACCCATAATATCATCCCATGTGTCTGGGAAATTTCGCCACTCCACTTTATCATAAACACTATCCCAAATCGCCTTTGCAAACTGACAACGGAAAAAGAGGTGATTATGGATCTCCATACAATTTGAACAAAACACACTTTTCATCTCCCGCGTATCCTGATTCCAAACAACCATACGGTCATGGGTCAGAAGACGATAATGACATGTCATCCATAAACACATCGAATATTTGGGTATAAAGCCTGAGAACCATACCGAATTACACCAATTAAGGCGGTCATGATTACCTGCAATCGAATGGGCAGCTACCTTAACAGAAAAATCCAGCACGTCATTTTGGTGGTCCACCCAGGCCCTATCACAGCGATTATTATCAAGCACAGGAAGTGGATTAGAGCGAAGCACTTCAAATCTTTGAACCCAAGTGTTCAGCCATTCCCTTATGAAAGAAATCAACAAGATCACGAAAGCGATAAGATATAAAGGCTGACAAAGGCCCACAAGAAAGCCATCGATCTTCCCAAGCATGAGTAGTTAAGCCATTCCCAGGTTGTGTAGAAAAAAACCTTCTAAGGTGAACTCGCAACTCCATAATTCGATTGAGAACCCACGACCATTGCCTTGTACATCGTACAACCCACAAATTTGAGGATCATATAAAATAAAGATGTACCCATCTAACCCATAGAGAATTGCAATGGCAAAGCAAATCCCATAAGTGTTTATTTAAGAGAGCTCGATTCCATACCCCATGCCGCTTGAAACCAAGGCCCCCACAATCAATGGGTTTACATACATCAACCCACACAACTCGACACTTTCCTTTCGAGTTCCCACCTTGAGCCCACAGAAAATCACGGAAAAGAGATTCAATTTCATGAAGAACTCCGGACGGAATCAAGAAAGTGGAGATCCAATAGAGCTGAAGGGACTGCAAAGCAGAGATTATGAGTTGTCTACGACCACCAAACGAGAGGAATTTCATTTTCCAGTTCTGAATGCAGGCTTTTACTTTCATTATAAGACCACCATATTCAGAAGCTTTTAGACGTACTCGAGATAATGGCACTCCCAAATACCGAATGGGAAAAACTCCCGGTCGCAAAGGTTAGCACTCAAGGATCGCATATTTCACATTATTCGGCACATTCCCAAAAAACACTTCACTTTTCTCTATGCTAGGCGCCAACCCAGATTTAGACTTAAAAATATTGAGAGTCCGTTTTAGGACCTGCACCGAAGCAACATCCCCTTTTTAGTGAACACAAATAAGTCATCCGCAAAACATAAATGAGTAATATTAAGCTCTTGACAACCCTTATGAAATCCAAAACTCTCCGCTTCTCGAATACAATTCTGGAGAATCATAAAAATCCCTCCATCACAATGGTAAAGAGGTAAGGTGATAGTGGATCACCTTGCCTTAAGCCCCTACCCCCTCCCCCCTTAAAGAAACCATGAGAGTCACCGTTGACCGAGATCGAATAAGAAGTGGTAGAAATCATCTCCCTTATCCACTTAATCATAACCGGGTGAAACCCAAAGCCTTTTAACATCATTAATAAATAGTCCCAATCTACCGTATCGTACGCCTTACGGATGTCAATTTTAAAGGCACAGCACGGCGGTGCCACATTCTTATGATAACTTGAAACAAGTTCATGAGCCATAAGGATATTATCCGAAATCCGCCTACCCGGAATAAAAGCTGATTGAGATGGTCCAATTAAACCATTCAAATAATCCTTCATCCGATCAACCACCACCTTACTTATGCATTTGTACAAAACTGTACAACAAGCTATGGGTCTAAAATCCAAAACTTTTGTTGCATTCACAATTTTAGGGAGTAAACATAAAAGAGTATGGTTTACCTCCTTTATAATGCGGCCAGTGTAGAAAAAAATTATTAATCGCGACCTCTACATCATTTCCCACAACTTCCCACGCACCTTTGAAAATTTTGGAAGAATACCCATCCGATCCGGGAGCTTTATCACTTCCAATTTGAAACATTGCACTTCGAATTTCTTTCGACGAAATATGACGATTGACGAATCATATGCAACGATTCTGAAAGTGTGAGCTTTCGTGAGAACATATCATCCGGCAACTTAGCATCAATACCAACCTCCTTTTCACCAAGAAAGGCCTTAAAATGATCCACAAAAACGTTAGCTACCTCGTCACCATGGACAAAGTTTCCTTCCATGTTGCATATTGAATGAATATGAGTGGTATGACGTTTCTCCTTTACCACCTTATGGAAAAATTTCGTATTTTGGTCTCCCTCATTCAACCATTTCACTTTAGCTCGTTGCCTAGAAGCGCACTCCTCATCCCAACACTCTTGTTGGTAAGCGCACTCCACATTGTCCGGCTCATTGTCACACATAGTTTGTATAACGTTAAGCTCATTTTCAGTAAAGCCACTCGAGTTGTCAAGTTAACATAAGTGCCACGTAGACGCCTAAGAGGGCCCTTAAGAGCCTTTAAACGAGTCGTGAGTTTATACATAAACGAACCATCCACCGACATGCCCCAACCATCTTTTACGAACTACAAAAAAGAAGGATGCTCAACCAGAAAGTTATCAAACTTAAAACCACATACCTTCTTACGAGTCCCCCCTTTTAAACGACAAGAGAGCTGGAGAGTGATCAGATATTCCACGTGGAAAAAAACGAACGTTGGCATCGAAGAACAACGTGGTGAACTCTTCATTAGCAAGGACACGGTCGAGCTTTCGTTTGACCCCTCCTTCTACGGAAGGTTTTTGGCACCACGTGTATTGGATACCCGAATATATGATATCAAAGACTTCAATATCCTCCACACACGCATAAAAAATCTATCATGTCTTTATTACGACGAGACGAACCCCCGACACCATCGTGAGGAAAAAGCATAGAATTGAAATCCCCCATTAACACCCACGGTTTCGATCCCATAAGAACTTTGAATTTACGCAACCTAATCCATAAAACCCGACGTTCAACATTCGTATTAGCCCCGTACACGACAGTCAAATAAACCGGGATTGGCTCACCATGGAATTTTATTTCACAATGCATGTACTGGCTATGAGTTTCCAGGACGATCAGATTAAGGATACGGACATCCCAAGCGATAACGATCCGGGTGGTATTATGACAAAAGCTATGATTTGAGACCTACGACCATCTTCCAAACGTGTGAGAATAGACATCCTTCACATGCGTTTCAACAATGGCGCAAAGGCCCACATTATTACCATGAATTAAATTCTTAACCTCTTTTTGTTTGATCGGGGAATTCAAGCCCCGTACATTCCACATAGAGATATTAATCATGACTAACCTTAGAAGTATCCGCATTCACATGGTCCCTAGCACCTTCACTTCCATTCAATATAATTGGAGGGGTTTCCTCCACCACTTCAATCTCGTTAGCAACATCTTCCTCCGATAATTGTTGGTATCGGTTTGAACAACACACCTCCGAAGCGACCGTACGAATTGGCAAACGATTTATTTTGAAAGACTTGAGAAGGTCTTTAACGGTTGGTGTCTTCTTATCACACAGCTTGTCACATGTTTTTTTTTTTGAGGGAAAACTCACGGCAATAATATAAAACGAAAACAAAAGAGTACGGCACACCGCCTACAACCAAACGAAGAAACACAAAAACTTGGAAACAACCCCATACCAAGCAACTAACAACCAAAATAAACACAACATAATAGACGCAAATAACATCGAAAAAAAGATGCTAAAAACCATTGGAGCTCCAAACACCAAAGCCGCAAGGCCAAAGCTAAGATTAGGTCGCTTTATAAGATATAAGATGAGATCTTCTAGTAGTCCAAGCAAGCCGACATTGAACCATGTCCCGTATCTCTTTGATGATCACCTCCATATCACACTTTTCATTACGGAACAAATGATTGTTCCGTTCTCGCCATATAAAGAAAACCGCAGCCGCAATGTGGAGTTTCGGCCCAAGCCGATTGGGGAGTCGATTACCATCCGAAAGAGCCATCAAAACATCGTCCCAACGATCCAACCAATCTTCAATATCCGCTGGAGGATATTGTAGCACATGTTGTAGCACCCTTCGATAGCGAATCCCTCCCAATATCGGCTGGAGAATTATCGGGTTTCCCGTCTGCCCTGACTTTTTCCTTTTCTTTATTGATGTTAACTTCCAAACCATCCCGCACCTTCGTAGACGTACTAAGTTGCACCACCTCCTGCATGTTTAGGGTTGGATTACCATTCTCTTCCATGGCTTGCGGTTGAGCCATATTCGCCTCATGCATGGCTTCTTTAGGAGCCAAGACTTCTTCTTTTCGGATGACATAGTGCTTTGGATGCTTCCGCCTATGTTTTCTCTCCACCCTTATAAATCCTTCTGAGTCAACAACCTTTTGTTTATTAAGGTTACCTTGGACTTTATGAGAATCCTCCACCTAAATTAGACAGACACTCGTTTTATGACCAAAGACGAGGCAGTGAGCACATTGAACCGGTTCCCAATCATATTCCACCTTTATCATGACTTTAACATCTTCCCCGCCTTGTAAGTTCAGTATTACCACTTCGATTTCTCTTTTCAATTCCCCCACCGCCCAAGCTTCTACGAGGACCTTAGCGAAACCCGGACGACCCCAAGCCTTGTCACACATGGCAGATGTGCAAGAATCCATTTGCTTGGGGATTCCTATGGCACTGGCGATACGACTAATCCCTTCCTTATTGAATGTAACAAGTGGAATGTTGAGAAGTCTCACCCATAGCGGGCATGTATGATGTGCCGGACATGAGAGACCTTTAGTAGGGTCCCACGGAAAAACAAATAAAGGAACACCCTTTATCATCAATGGCCTGGCTTCAACCACTTGGTTACTCCCCCTGGTATTATTAAACTTAAAAAAATATATTCCATTGTTGTTCATCATAGCGTCACAAAATCCATACTTTCCCCACGCATTTTTAACAAACCGCTCAACCACCGGAAAAGGAATACGAGGTCCCAAATAACGTTGTGTGGTACGATTTGGCAGCCTCTTGCGCAAGTTCAATAGGTATCGTGACCCGCGCTTGCGTTTTGTCTGCTAGCGGGAAGAATTGAAGGGACGAAGAAATCTTACCTCCAACCACTGTTGCATAATCCTTCTTATTCATGTCCCCATGATCGAATTTGAGCCTTGCATCCATAGTTTCCTTCAAAAGTCTCTCAAACACAGATGTGCGTTCCCCTTGGTATTGAGGACCGTCGCCCACCACATCTGGTGTCACCCGCTGCAGGATGGTGACATCTCCATATTCCAACTCCTTCCTTTTTTCAGCGATCGGGGAATGTGCCTTGTTCCCCGAGGAACTCGATCCAGAATCGACACAGCCCCCTCCAGCGAGTTGGACTGTTGTGTTGGCATCACCATGAAGGACCGTAGGCATAGCCTACCCCAACTTCGGACAGCATGGGGTCGAAAACCCCATGATCGTGTTACACCCTCTAAATCCCTAATCCAACCGAGGCCTTTCCCTATCAACCCTATACCCTCGAAGCCTAGGTATTGCCCGCACTACAGCAGAAACCCTAATATGGTAACCCTAATTTGAGCTCCACGTTCGTGTAACAGGACCTAGGAAACACGAGGGATACTAGATCAATAGAGACTAACCTGGAAGAGAAAAGTAGTAGGAGTACCCGCAGATTGACGCTTAAGGAAAAAACGTTGCAAAACCCACCCCTTCCCACACCACACCACCGCATAAACTTTCCTATGCACGAAAATCAAACTCTATTCTCCCAAAATCCTTTACCTGTCGAATACATGGATTTGCAGTAGCAATGATTACCCATGATTAGGGATCTTACCCATAGAGTAACCGATTTTCAGTCTAAAACACTAATTCGACCATATATGTCTCTTTTTCATGATTTTGATCATTATTTGGGATATTCGATCGAATTGGTATGTTCAATGTCAGAGTTCTTCACGAAAAAAATTCTAAGTCATTTTTACCGCACCACACTAACTCTCACACAACTCTACCCACCTATCATGCGGTAGTTTATACCGCACAACTCTTTTGTGGTATACCTAATTCTCGCACGATACATATGCGGGACTTAGTCATTCTCTCAGCTTTAGTCAACTACTGCACAACTCGTGTGCGGTAGTTGGTCAGTGTCCTGCGGTAGTTGATCCTTTCTTCATGTGGTATATGCTTAAGTCCAGTTATATGCGGGAGTTCCACACTTAGCAATTTTTGCTAAGTGTTGCTCCTGTACTCTGTGTGATCTCCACTTGTACCGCTAGGGTTTTTTCTAACATGAAATTTTTAGGTAGCTAAATGGAAAATGACGAACAAAACAACTCCCATCACCTATCCAATGCCGAGAACCCCATCCCAGCCTTACATGCTCTAGTTCCCACACATTCACACTCTGTGAATGCACAGAATGCGAAAAAGGTACTCATTCATCCAGATGACTACATGCAACTCCTAGCTAACAACCATCACCTAGATGATGAAGAATTCCAGACTCAACACCCCATCATTTTGTAAATCCTCAAGGGCCACCCCCTGCGGTACGCATTGATGGCCACTGCAAATGTTCCACTGATCTATCTACAGCAGCTGTGGTGCACCATCCGCTTTATGCATTTAGGCCGCACTAACCGGGTTCGTGGATCACTTTAACTTGTAACTTACTCGGGAGCGCCTTAGTGCAATTCTCAACCTTCTAGATGCCAACTCATATCCGAGACGGGCTACATATGATGAGATGGTCCTGAAGACCAATTCCTTGCTGACATCCGCTCCCTGGGATATGTCGGCCAACTTACAAAGCCGTCCGATTTCAAGCGCATGAACCTAGCCCCGATATGGCACATGCTTTTCTCGATCCTCATTCGATGCCTATCCTCAAAGACAAAAGGGATCGATAGGTGCAACGTCGGCATTCTACGACTATTTCATGTCGTCGCATTCAACCGACAAGCCGACTATGCGGGGATTTTATGGAACGAAGTGGTCGAAGTTTTCTCCGACAATTTCAAACCCTCGGAGAGAAGGAACTTCATTCCGTTCCAGTGCTTTCTACAACTCACAATTGAAGGCACATTACGCTCAAACCGTGAAATACCGCGACGACGAAACTCTGAGGTATGTCCTGAATATTATATGCGCTACCTACGCAGCAAAGCATATATTCCTAACGTCGTTCCGACGCGTATACCCGAAGACCTGCTAACATACGTGAGTCAAACGACACCGAGTGTGTTATAGCTTATAGGCACTTTCATGCTCTGATTGCTTAAGACAGATTCGACTGAACCTGCCCAAGGAGCACAACCCGAGAGGCGTGAGGGTCTTTTAGGTCTAGATGAGTAGGTCCAAGATGTCGGGAGTCCTGGATGAGATGAGCCGAGGGAATATTCAGAGAGGGGTGGTGTCGTGGGTGACATAGTTAAAATAACATCCGTTGCCGTTGAATTTCGATTAAAGCCGGTTGCATACAATAGGCGATAGGGGATGTATTGAGATAAATTACCCAAATTGAGCCATTTGTCCTCCCATGCGTTAATTGAGGATCCATTTCCCACCACATGAACAAAGAAAGGCCGGATTTGCTCACGCAAAGCCAAAAGTCTTCTCCATATTCATGTAGATCGAGGAGTAACCGGGACTTTCCAAAAATGTGTGTCACCCAGTCGGTATAAATAAACCCACGAGACCCAGAGTGAGTTCCGTTTTCGTAAGATATCCCATATATATGGCACCAATAAAGAGCGATTCCATAATGACAAGCGCTTAATTCCCAACCCACCCTCATCCTTTGGCCGACAAACATCATCCCAAGCCACTTTAGCATTACCTCTAGAATTATGCCCATTTGCCCAAAGGAAATCACGAAACAAACACTCCAAATCATGGATAATCGATGAAGGAATAGTAAAAATCATCATCCAATAGAGTTGTAAAGACTCTAAGACCGATTTGATAAGCTGTAATCGGCCCCCAAAAGATAAAAACTTGCACTTCCAGTTTAAAATTTACGTACCTTGGCCACGAGAGGAGAGAAGTCATCACATTTAAGCTTTTTTGACGAGAGAGGGACACCAAGGTAACAAATAGGCAAAGAACCTACTTGAAACAGAAGGATGGACGAGATTCCACTTCTTGTATCCGGATCAACATTCGAGAAATATAAGGAGCTTTTCGCCATACTTGGGTGTAATTCGGACAAGTTGGCAAAAGACTCAAGGACCATCTTGACAACAGTGATTGACGGAATATCACCTTTAGAGAAAACCATAAGGTCATCCGCAAAGCAAAGATGAGTAAGCGACAATCTATCACAATCCTTATGATAACCAAAACCTGGGTCTTCCTCAATATGCTTACGGAATAAACATGTAAAAGCCTCCTTTACAAGCGTGAAAAGATATGGAGAAAGAGGGCAGCCTTGATAATGCCTCTTGCACCCTTGAAAAAGTCGTGTGATTCTCCATTAACAATAATCGAATAAGAGGTGGTAGTCACTACCTCCATAATCCAATGGCACATAATTGGATGAAATCCCATTGCCTCCAAAATACCATATAAAAACCGCCAATCCACAAAATCAAATGCTTTTTGGATATCAATATTCATAGCACATCTAGGGGGCCACTTCGTCGATCATATCCTTCTAGTAATTCATGTGCCATCATAATATTGTCAGAAATTCGTCTCACCAACTTATCCAAGAAATCTTTAATACGCCATGAAAGGATTTTAGAAACACATTTATAAATAACATTACATAGCGAGATTGGCTGGTAATCCATGACTTTAGTAGCATTTGGGATCTTCGGAATAAGGCAAATGGTCGTATGGTTCAACTCCCAAGCAAGTCTACCACCATAGAAAAAATCTTGGACCACTAGCGTTACATCCTTCCCCACAATATCCCAGGCAGCTTTATAAAATATAGAGGAAAACCCGTCCGTTCCTGGGGCTCGATCATCCCCAATGCTAAACATAGCCATCTTTACCTCGTCTTTAGTTATGGGGATGAATCATAAAATTGGCATCATCAATGGATAACGTATTGGTGAATAAATTTACCGGAAGAGAGGGTTGAACCGTGGTGTTACATTCACCAAGAATGGATTGGAAGTGATCCACAAAGAGGCCTGCCCCACATCCGTGTCAAGCACCAAAGAACCACCAGAATCCAACACTAACGAAATCAGATGTTTGCTCTTCTTTTCCCTGACCACCTTATGGAAAAAAGTTGTATTTATATCCCCCTCGTGAAGCCAACGAACTTTAGCTCTTTATCGCAAGTTTTGCTCTTCATTTTGTAAAGCATCTTGAAAAGTCGTGAGGATATGAGCCAAATCCTCTCTGATAATCAGATTGTGTGGGTCCGCATCAGCATCCTTTTGGACCTGTTCCACTTCAATTCGAAGATCTTGGACACGTTTTGTAAGGTTCCCTTGAGAAGATCTAAAAGCCTGGAATGGCTTTTTAAGAGATTTCAAACGTGAAGTCACCTGGAAAGCATAAGAACCAACAACCGGAGTCTCCCAACACTCTTTGACCGTGTGTAGGAAAGCATCATGATTAGTTAAATAGTTGTCAAACTTAAAAGGCCACTTACCTCACTGGCGACCACCTTCAAAAGATACCATCATCGGACAATGATCAGAAACACCCCTTGGGAAGAAGTGCGCTGAAGTACGGATAAAAGAGTCATGAAAGGCCGCATTTGTCATCACCCGATCAAGTTTCCGAACTATACCACCTCCATGCAAAGGTTTTTGCGCCCAGGTAAAGAAACAACCCTATCTTCCATTCGTGAATCACGACGTGAAGTGCCTCCATCACTCTCATCGACGTTAAGATAGGTGTTAAAGTCACCCATAATTAACCACTTTGCATCATCACACAATCGGCCAAACCTCCTCATATCATCGCATAGAACCCGACGATTTATCATATTATTGTCACCATAAACGATGGACATAAAGAAAAAATCGGATGATCCCTAAATAAAAACACGACAATGGATTGCTTGGGAGGTCATATCAATCACCATAAGATCAAAACCATTAGATCCCAACCCACTACTATTCGAGTACCATTAGGACTGTAAAGTTGGTTAGAAATCCATGACCAGGAACCAAGAACCAAAGGAAAAATAACACCAATATTATCCGGAATCACACGAGTTTCCAAAATCGCACAGGGAGAAAGAGAATTCGAGCGGATAAGATATTTAACCTCTCTTTGTTTGGTTGGGGAATTCAATCCATGGATATTCCAAGCACCCAGCTTAATCATGAGGAATCGGTTGAAAGAGCGCCAGACTCGCCCGACACTTGGGATTCATCCTCGATTGTACTAGTACCACCCTTCTCATCATCACCATGCAAAACCATGCACAATCTGCCCCTCCTCATCCACATCAGTTAGAACTGAGAAAGAATTAGGATTTTTTAGTGGCCGACCACGTTTCTCCTTCGTAAAAGTCTTGAGCAGCGAAGGGAGAAAGTCCACCTTTTGTCAATAGCCTGTATCTTTTGTCACTTCCTTTGCACTCACAACTGGGGGGTCTTGAGACAACCCCGAATCATGGGGAATTGATGGTGAAGTATTTTCTGCCGTAGGCCCACTTGATTTGTCATTTCCACCCCCCTTGATTCTTAGGAGTTTCCTCCTGAACTGCATTTAAGTCCACAACTTCACCCACAATTGTCCCATCATTTGAATCCTTATTTTTGATAACCGCCGAGGTTGAGTCAGTTTCTTTCGGTGGTTTTTTAACCCAATTATCCTTAGTATTGTCTTTCTGATTAATTAAGTCTTTTCCTGTTTGTAACCATGGTAAACCCATCTGCATCCTTCTCCCCTCGCGTCTTGTGCCTTACCGTTGTTTTTATGTGCTTCCACCGTAGCCCTAACACAAGTAGGGGTTTTATGGCCCAAAACCATACAATGTGAACATTGGGAGGCCTCCCATATGTATTCCATATTGACAGTAACCTCCGTATCCTTCCCACCATAGAGACTAGGGACCGCAACTTGAATTTCCCTTTTTAATTTTCCCACGGCCCATACATCCACAAGGACTTTAGCAAAACTAGGCCTACCCCAAGCATCATCACACATCACAATAGTACACTCCTCCATCATCTTTGTAATCCCAAGAGCGCTAGTAATGCACCCCACAACCACAAGAGGGACATTATGTAATTTAAGTATTTAACCCATAATGGGCAAGATTTATGCTCCGGTTTGATTAATCCTTGTTGTGGGACCCATGGGAATACAAACAATGGAACACCGCAAACCATCCATGGTCCACCTTCCAAGACCTACCTTAACCCATCAGCATGCCCAAACCGAAAGAAAAGAAAGCCAGACCCATTCATCATCGAGTCTTGTAACCCAAACTTACCCCACAGTAATTTCACCGCCTTTTGTACCATTGGGAACAAACGTGGGCCAAGGAAATACCCGTATAGGGTGTTATGATAAGTTTCAGCCGCAGATTTAGTTAGCTCTACCGGGAGGACGACACGTGTGTCTCCTTTTTCCGGCAAATGGAAGAAGGATAAGGAGTTACCTGAATTTTGTCCAGCCGTTTTCAACTTTGACGCATAAGATGATGAGCCCTCATGTTGTCGCTGAGTTATTGAAACCTCCCCATACGCCAAGCCCTTCTCTTTTGGGATGGACAAACGATCAAACACCGACACCTTAGATGGCGGAGCCACCCCAGAGCCCTGATTAGAATCCCAGTTTGGGCAAGGGGGAGCTTGAGGCAGCCCATGCATGTCGGCTGCATGAGGATTAGGGTTAGGGTTTGAAGGCGCCTCACCCTTCCCACTTTTCTCGTTGGTAGCATGACTCCCTTCTACGACGAGAACATTGTCGGCCATCGTCACCTACTTGCCGTCGCCGCTGCACCAAAAAAAGACTCTCGGCTGCATCTCTTCTCACTATGCCACCGACCCACGTTCGTGAGGAATCAATGCCACAAAACAGCAGCCAATCGGTGCACTCCCTTCGCTAGAACAGCACCACCGTCCCACTATCTTGGAGACGGCGAACAACACAGCCTACAGTCGCCCAAGCTGCTGCAAAATATCGACGGTGGGTTAGCTCCATCGACCCACGATCCGGTTGAAAACAATGAATGGCCACCGTCCCACTCAAGATGGATAGCCAATTAGAAAAGTCCACCACAGTACCCTAAGACGACAACAACAGTCACCGCACAAAACCACCAACCCACGAACTCAGATTGATGAAAACAAAAACAGTCTCTACTCACAAACGAACATGCAATCCAACGAGTATACCAAGAACACCATGCACAGACCCTAAAACCTTGACCCTCGAAAGAAAACCTAATGGAAGAACCATAGCGTCGCCGCACTCTCTCTCCTTTCAACTTGGAAGAACTCCACCACCGACCCACTAAAACTTGAAAACCAATTGAAAAGCAACAAGAAAAATCAACAATCAATAACCTTGATCCTTTGATTCAACCATGAAAATCACTTGTGAAAACCCTAATCGCCATCTAGAGAGAGAGAGAGAGACGGTTACTATGTGGGTCATAGTCTTTGGGTCGTTGTAGAGTTGTGTGGGCTAACGTGTAAAGTCATCCATGATGTGTAATAGGCTTTGTCATTTTGTTTGGTCTTAGTTAGTATAAGGGGTTTGTGTCTCCTAAAACGAATCTAATTGGTCATAATGGGAGTAAATGGTTCATAAAGAGTTAAGTTAGACCTTATTAGGTGTAATTGAGCTGTAACGGGCCATAATGGTCCGTAATGGCTCGTTATTGGGTAATTTTTTCTTAGTGGATATAAGGGGTTTGTGTCTCCTTAACGAGTCTAATTGGTTATAATGGGAGTAAATGGGTCATAATGAGTCTGATTAGAACTTTTTTTAGAGGAAAAATCCCAGGCAATAATATAGAAAAAACAAAGAGAACAAAACAAGAGTTACAAGTGCAGCCAAAAGGCTTGAAAGTCAAATGAAAACACCACCAAAATAAAAACCACCCCACGACCAAGAACGGAAAACGAAAAAACAACAAGGGCCTAACAGGGCCAAGACCCCAAACCAAGCACCAAAGCACAAAGAACCAAGAAAAACCCGCATCACCCATCAACAGTACTTCTGTGGCTCCTCCCTACATCTGTTCCTCCAAGCCATGCGAGCCAAGACCACATACTGATTCTCCTTGATGATCTGAGAAATAGTTCCCCTCTGATATACCAATGAAATTGAAGAAAAGAAAGGTAGAAGCAGAGAATTCAATAGTCACTAGTAGGAACCATGTCAACTTGTGACAAGACTCGCTACCAATACGTGATTCTTGGATCTCAAGTAAAGGAAATTAACAACTAGGAAAGGTAGAAAGAAATGATAAGCAAACCAATAGCGCTAGCTCTGATACCAAATGATGAGATTTTTCCCGACCGTCTATTGGTTGCCCGAGATAGTATTGGTGAAACCGCGACCTGTTGTCTATAAAGAGACAAGAATCTTGGTATAAGATACGCCACAATCAACCCACCAAGTTGATTGATAAGTATTGAACGCCACAAGCAAGAATACTTGATAAGTTCTAAAGTTCACAAAGAACAAAAAGAGTTTAAAACTCACAATTATCATTCAAATCAAAGGTGTTTTCAAAAGATTACAAAAGCAAACTATTTATAGGATACAAAAGACAAATCAAAAAGACTCAATTAAATTCTAGACAATAATTGAGGCAACCTTCTAATATCTTGTAAGTAAATAACTTCATAATGATAAGACCCTTCAAAATGCCTTCCAATTCAATGATATGAGTTACTTGAACTTGGATCTATTATTGGGCAGATTCATGGACGTGGATTAGGCTTCTTTTTGGGCTTGGATCTTTCTTAAATTGTAGGAAAAAGACTACTCTTTAAGTGGGCTTTGATTTGAGTCCATTTGGACTTGAAATGAGTGATTTATGGCTAAAATATAGGCCTTGTGTGGAGTTGGTCGAATTTTCTTGGAGTTGGGTAATTTATTGATGAAATAATCACAACTTGGGCTACCAAGCCTTAGGCTAATCTTGGCCTTCAATTTGGATCAAAAATCGAAGGTTTCCTTAGCTATTTGATGAATTGATGAGTGATTGTTTCCAACAGGATTTTATCAACCCATTAAGGGCATCATTGAACATCTTTGACTTGGACCTTGTGATCGGTCCAATCTTCCATTTCAATGGATCTTCGTCTTCGTCATTTGGTTCTTTGGACGGGCTCACATCATTCCCTCTCTTCAAAGTGATTTGTCCTCAAATCATCACCTGCATTGAAAGGGCTCAAATCAGAAACATTGAAGACATCATGCACATAATACTCAATAGGCAAAGCAAAGTTTGTAAGCATTGTCATTAATTTTCCGTATGACTTGGAATGGTCCATCTCCCCTTGGCATCAGCTTTGACTTCCGTTTAGTTGGAAATCGTTCTTTTCTCAAATGAAGCCAAACCCAATCTCCAGGCTCAAAGGTGACCTTTCTTTTGACCTTGTTCGCTTGGTGTTCATACTTCTTGGTGCGCTCTCGATGTTTCTTCTAGCACCTTCTCATGGAATTGTTTAACAAATTCAGCTTTCTTCTTGCCATCTAAATTCACTTGTTCACTCACAATTTCAAAAGGTGAAAACTTGGTAGCTGAATGAACATGACGATTATATGCAAACTCAACATGAGGTAAGCATTGCTCCCAAGTTTTGACATTTCTTCCAATAATGGAATACAACAAAGTACCAAGAGTGCGATTCACAACTTCTGTTTGCCCATCAGTTTGGGGATGGCAAGTTGTGGAAAACAAGAGGTTTGTTCCTAATTTCCCCCACAAGGTTTTCCAAAAGTAAATCAAAAATTTTGTGTCTCGATCTGAGACAATGGTTCTTGGCATTCCATGCAACCTCACTATTTCTGAAAAACAAATTAGAAATATGTGATGCATCATTAGTTCGGTTGCATGCAATGAAATGAGCCATTTTGGAGAACCTGTCAACAACCACAAAGATTGAGTCTTTGTCGCCTTTGGTTTTTGGCAAACCCATCACAAAATCCATTGAAAGATCAACCCACGGTTCACTTGGTATAGGCAAAGGAGTATATAAACCATGAGGTTGAACTTTTGATTTTGCCTGTTTGCAAACAATACAATTTTCACATACTCGTCCTACATCAACCTTCATTTTTGGCCAATAAAAGTGTTCTTGTAAAATTGCCAAAGTTTTTGCCACACCAAAATGACCCATAAGGCCTCCACCATGTGCTTCCCTAACCAAAAGCTCTCGCAAGGAAGAGTTAGGGACGCAAAGCTTTGATTCCTTAAACAAACACCCCTCATGTTTGAAAAACTTTTCAAAAGAACATTTTTCGCATGCTTGAAAATTTTGTCCAAAATCGGCATCATTGTGGTACAATTCTTTGATTTGTTCAAAACCAAGAATTTTACAGTCAAGAGAAGAGAGTAAAGAGTATCTTCTTGAAAGTGCATCAGCCACAACATTTTCCTTACCTTTCTTGTATCGGATGACATAAGGAAATGTCTCAAGAAACTCAATCCATCGAGCATGTCTTTTGTTTAACCTTATGTTGTCCCTTTAAGAACTTCATGGACTCATGGTCATAATGTATCACAAACTCTTTGGCCCACAAATAGTGTTGCCATGTCTTTAATGCACAGACCAATGAATACAGTACTTTGTCATAAGTGGGGTAGTTCAAGGTCCCCCCATTCAACTTCTCACTAAAATAGGCCAATGGTTTACCACCTTCTTGCATCAAAACTGCACCTATTCCAACACCTGATGCATCACACTCAATTTCAAAGGTTTTATCAAAGTTAGGCAAAGATAACAAAGGAGCATGGGTTAAATGAAATTTAAGTTGTTCAAAAGCTTGCTCTTCTTCTTTGCCCCATTTAAAACCGACGTTCTTTTTAATGACTTCTGTGAGTGGTGATGCCAAAGTGCTAAAGTTTTTAACAAATCTACGATAAAAACTTGCAAGACCATGAAAACTTCACACTTCACTTACACTCTTTGGAGTTGGCATTGGATGGCCTTTACCTTTTCTTCATCAACAGAAATTGCTAGTGAAACAACATGATTGGTACAAAAGGTGCACTTCTTCAAGTTTGCAAAGAGTTTTTCCTTACTAAGCACACTCAAAACAGAAGTTAGATGTTCAAGATAATCGTCCAAACTTTTGGAGTAAATCAAAATATCATCAAAGTAAACAACCACAAACTTTCAATTGAAATCTCTCAAAACATGGTTCATTAGTCTCATGAATGATGCGACCCGGAAGGAAGATATCTCCTTCGAACCCACAATCAAAGGTAATTCACCCCAAGAAAGTCTAGAATCAGGATGTAGATGATCGAGTAGACACTTGAACCCCGTCGATAATAGAACAAGGACCCGAAGTGATAAGGAACGCCACAAGGTGATCAACCATGATAAGTTCAAGAAGTTCAACAAAGAACCGTAAGGAGAAACTCTCTCTCAATGTGTGAAAAACACTCAAATATATTGATTAAGGATTGAATCTCCAAGTACAAAGAAGAGGCCTATTTATAGGTTTCAAAGTCCTAACCAAAAGACTCTTCTTAAATGTTAAGACTTAAATTTTCAATCACCATAAATCTAGACATTTAAGAAGCCATTTAATTCTTGAAAAAATTCAAAAATAAATAGAAAAAATATATGGGCTCTTTTTTGACATGGGCCTTTATTGGGCTAGGATGAGGTTATGACCCTCAACATAATTCGGCCCACTTACATTTCCTTTTGTCTTCGTTTCTTCTACCAGTCCGATTAATGCCTCTTTTATTCTTTTAGCTTGCGCTCTTGTTATGGCTCCAGTCGGAATATTCAATGCATCATCTAGATCATCTTGGAGGCTCGCATCATTCCATCTCTCCTCAAAAGGATTCGTCCTCGAATCTTCATCTACAATAAAATAAAAGGAGAAAGATCAGCAACGTTGAATGTAGCACTAACGTTATACTCACCTGGTAAATCTATCTTGTAAGCATTGTCATTTATTTTTTTAAGAACTTGAAACGAACCATCTCATCTTGGAGCCAACTTAGACTTCCTATGTGCTGGAAACCTTTCTCTTCTCATATGCACCCACACCCAATCTCCTGGTTAAAAAACAACACGTTTTCTACTTTTGTAGGCTTTGGATATGTTTTGTTCGTTCTTCTTTTCAATTTGTCTTTTGACTTGTTCATGTAGTTGCTTCACCATCTCAGCTTTCTTTTTCCCATCAAGACTAGCTCTCTCATTTATTGGTAGAGGCACTAAATCCAATGGAGTTAAGGGATTGAACCCATAAACCATCTCAAAAGGGGAACAACTACTAGATGAGTGAACATTCCTATTATAATCCACGAGTTGACCAATGAATGGGGCAAGTGGGGGTGAGACGGGTCTGAAAGATGCGATGAGGGTAACTCAAGACGGACATGGGGCTAAACTGCATGGGGCGACACTTTCACCATGCATGGATACCGTAAACCCTAGCAATCCCACGGTTTTGAGGACTGTTGGGGGAACCATCCCCATTGTGATTGAGGAGGATTCGCCCCGTGTGGGCCAAGAAGTTTCGATAGGGGCAAGGGATTGTGCGGCGCAAAACCCTAATTCCACTAACGTCTCTCTGAACATGTCGGTCAACGAGACCATATCTGCGGCGCAGGAGAAGTCGGTTCCTGGGTCTGTTGCTGGAGATGGCCCTGTTGATGGCGACAATGGCAAACCGACAGCCAAACCGTCGGTTTTTGAATGATTGACAAGAGGCCATAATACACACAATACTGTGTCCTATGCCTCGCTGTTGAAACACTCTGCAGTTAGAGGAGATAAAGGTCTCGATTTTTTCCCTCTATCGGAGAAGGGAGCAACCCGTGTGGAGATATCAGTGGACTTAACCAAGAACGCGGCGGAGTTATACGAATCTACTATATACGGGTATTTTCTAGGTCCTCGACTGTACTTCCCAATGGTGCAAAAAGCGGTAAAACACTTGTGGGGTAAGTTTGGTCTTCAGGACTCCATGATGAACGATGTGGGTTTTCTTTTTTTCCGATTCGGGAGTATGGAGGGGATGTGGCAAGTCCTTGAAGGGGTCCATGGATGATTCATGGGGTCCCTTTGTTTGTATTCCCATGGGACCCGCACCAAGGATTGATCAAATCGGAGCACACATCTTGCCCACTGTGGGTTAAGTTGCATAACATCCCCCTCGTGGCTTTCAATCGTGAAGGTATGGGTCGTATTGCCAGTGCATTGGGAGTGCCAAAAATGATGGATGAACACACGACAACTATGTGTGACGATGCATGGGGACGACCCGACTATGCCAAGGTCTTAGTGGACTAAACGGAAAGTGCAAGTGGCTGTACCAAATCTTTACGGGGGAAAGGAAACGGAGGTTACGATGCAGGTTGAGTATATGTGGGAGCCGACTCAATGCGTTCATTGCAAAGTTTTTGGACATAAAACATCTTTATGTGTTCGAGCAGAAGTGGAAAAACAAAAAGTCAAGGGAAAGACGGTGCAAGGTGGACAGTTGGATTCTGATGGGTTCACGGTGGTAACAAATAGAAAATGCTCGAACAATTCCAAACCAAAGAAGCCTTCGGTTCAGGTGAGTCAGCATACCGTCGTGGGATCAACGTCAGGTGTCAAGGACCCGGTGGTGATACCGGTACCTGTTCCAACCCCATCCGACGAGGGTATACACGAAAATGAAGCCTTACCAAAAATGGTTGAGGAAATTGTGAAACCTGTGGAGCAACCAAAGGATGTCGCTGTGACGGAGACTGAGGTACCTGTGAGTCAACCGAAGGTGGTTGAGGTAATGGAGACGGGAATGCATGGGGACAAACCGAAGGTGGGAGACGAGATGGGGAAGCATATACAACAGCCGAAGGTTGCATGTTCAGGTGGGGTAGCAAACACTCAACAGAACGTTGAGAAGCCGGTTGTGGTACCACCAGTGGGAACAACGGACCAAACACCCAAAAGCGAAATCTTTACATATGTTCGTAAAGCTTTCACTACGGCCAAAAGAGGTACATTTACGTCTGCTCCTTTCTCGGTTCTTGCAAACATTAATGAGGAAGGTGAGTTCGTGCATGGTTTGCATGGTGAACGTGCACATGTTGCTTCCGATGAGACACTTGAATCCCATGTACCGGATGTGTTAGATACAACCTCCCAAACGTCCTCATGATCAGTTTGGGAGTGTAGAATACACGTGGGCTGAACTCCAAAATTAAACAAAAGGAAGTTAAGCATTTCATTCACGCAAATGCTCTCTCCTTTTGTGCCGTTTTGGAAACCCATGTTGTAACAAGTAACATTGATTCCACTTGTTCGTTTATTTTTGGTTCTTGGGGTTGGAACTCTAATCAAGTTCATACCCCGACGGGTGTTCGTATTGTGATTAGTTGGAACCCTTTGGTTTTTGATGTAATGGTTATTGACATGACTGCACAAGTCGTTAATTGTCGTGTGTTTGTTAAGGGCACCTCGCTCTCCTTCTACTTATCCATTGTCTATGGTGACAATAATTTGGTTCGTCGGCAGACTCTTTGGGAAGACTTGAGAAGGTTTGTTGTTTTATGTAATCATGATAATTGGCTTATGATGGGTGATTTTAACTCTTATTTGCATATGCATGAGAGTGATGGTGGCATGTCTAGAAAAGACTCCCGAATGGCAGAATTCCAAGATTGTGTTTCTGACATTGATATGTTTTGATGTTCACTTCACGGGATGTTTCTATACATGGGCTCAGAAACCGTTGTTAGGTGGAGGTATCCTTCGCAAACTGGATCGTGTTATGGCTAATACTGCATTTCTTGACACGTTTCAGCGTGCTTCGGCGAGTTTTTTACCTTGCAACATTTCTGATCATTGTCCTATGATGATATCGTTCGAGGGAGGTCGACAACGAGGTTCGTGGTCATTTAAATTTGATAATTTTCTTATCTCTCACCCTGATTTTCAGAAAATTGTCAAAGATTGTTGGGAAGTTGCTGTGGAAGGGTCTCTAGCTCATAAAGTAACGGAGAAATTGAAATTCCTCAAAAAGCCGTTGCGTACATTGCGGTCCGCTCATGGAAATATCTCTAAGGCCGTTAATTCTCTCCGTATGGAAGTGGAGCAAGTGCAAAAGGACGTTGATGCTAATCCGCATAATTTAATTATCCGTGAGGATCTTACCCATATTCTCATGGCGTTCCAAAAGGCCTTACAAAATGAGGAACATGATTACCGTCAGAAAGCTAAGGTGAGATGGCTCAAAGAAGGTGATCTTAACACCTCTTTTTTTTCATAAGGTGGTGAAAGAGAAAAAGAATAGACACCTCATTACCTCGATCTGTGATATGAATGGGGAAGTGGCTGACGATTGTAATGTTGGTCATGCTTTTGTATCTTATTTTCGGTCAATTCTTGGGGAGGTGGACCATATGGTTCGGCCGATAATCCCCCCATCTTTGTTCCATAACACCCTTTCTATTGATGATGCCAATTTTATGATTAGGCCGATTACCAAAGAGGAAGTCAAACTGGCAATGTTTGACATTGGGGATGATCGTGCCCCTGGATCGGATGGATTTACTGCTAAATTCTGTAAAGCCGCTTGGGATACCGTTGGAAATGATGTGACTTTAGCAGTTCAGGATTTTTTCTATCGTGGAAGATTGGCTCGGGAGTTAAATCATACTTCCATATGTCTCATTCCTAAGTCCCAGAATGCTTCAAAAGTCACGGATTTTAGACCTATATCACTTTGTGATGTTATTTACAAGTGTATTTCTAAAATTCTATCTTGGCGTATTACATAATGTTTGGATAAGCTGGTAAGTCCTAATCAATCAGCTTTCATCCCAGGAAGGCGAATTTCTGACAACATTCTTATGGCTCATGAGTTATTATCAGGGTATGATAGACGATCTGGACCTGCTAGGTGTGCTCTCAAGGTGGATATTCAAAAAGCGTATGATTCTGTCAACTGGAGTTTTTTGTATGCCATTCTTCAAGCTATGGGTTTTCATCCTATCATGCGACATTGGATTATGGAAGTAGTCTCCACTACTTCGTATTCTGTTATTGTTAATGGGGAATCTTATGGTTTTTTCAAAGGAGCTCGTGGTTTACAGCAGGGCTTCCCGTTATCGCCATATTTGTTCACACTTGTGATGGAATGTTTTACTTGTTTGTTTCATAAACAAGTTCAGAAGAATCCCTCTTTTCGGTTCCATAAAGGGTGTGAAAGAAGAACTCATTTGTGCTTTGCAGATGACCTTATGGTCATTGCTAGTGCTGATGTTGCTTCTATTGCGGTGGTTAAAAAGGTCTTGGATCAATTTGCAGAATTGTCAGGATTAAAGCCTAGTATGCCGAAAAGCTCATTTTATTTTGCTAATGTGGATCCGGTCATCATTAGTGAAATTATTACTATGCTTCCTTTCCAAGTTGGATCTCTTCCTTTTCGCTATTTGGGTGTCCCTTTATCGTCTAAACGACTCCAATGCGTGGACTTTAGACCTCTTGTGCATAAGGTGCGTGCTCGTATCCTTAATTGGAAGTCTAAATTTTTGTCTTTTGGAGGAAGGCTTCAACTTATCAAGTCCGTCTTGGAATCCATGCAATTGGATGATGTTTTCACTATACCTTCTTCTATTATTCACGATTTGGAGGCGTTATTTCGTGACTTTCTTTGGGCCGATGGTGATAGTTCGAAGGGAAAAGTAAAGGTGGCTTGGGAGGATGTTTGTAAACCGAAGAAACAAGGTGGCTTAGGTCTTAAACGCCTCGCCACGTGGAATAGAGCTTTGTTGGTGCCACACATTTGGGATATATTACGAAAACGTAAGTCTATGTGGGTTTCATGGCTCTATTTGTATAGATTGCGGGAGAATAGTTTCTAGACTATTCAAGTTGACCCGAAATCTTCTTGGATTTGGAGACGTTTGTTGGAATTAAGGGAGCAAGTCCGGCCTTATTTCAGGTTTTCAATTGGAGATGGTTCTTCCATTAATGCATGGGAGGATAAGTGGATGGTGTTTGGACATTTTAACAGCGTTTATCTCTTATCGAATTATACATTCTTCGGGATTTAATGCTCAGTCGAGGGTTGTTGATGTTGTTAACACCTTGTCTCATGGATAGCCGAATGTTTGGATTGAAAGATGTCCTGATCTTTTGTCTACTCCGTTACCTATAGTTCATTTGAATATGAAGGATCAATTCATGTGGCTGAATGGTCAAAATAACTTGGTGCAATTTTCAGTGTCCGAAGCTTGGAAGAGGATGTATGGACAAGGCCCTGTTGTGCCTTGGTATCGATTATGCTGGTTTTCTAATCATATCCCAAAAACACTCTTTCTGTCTTTGGCTTGCTTTTCGACAAATATTGCAAACCCAAGATCGCATGTCTCATTGGAGGCGTCATGATGATGTTCTGATCTATTCGATGTGCAACACTTGCATGGATAGTCATGATCATATTTTTTTTTTCCAATGTTCCTACTCGATGCAGGTTTGGATGGAGATTAAACAGATATTCACCTATAATGTTCCTAATAGGTGGGCGGAGATTCTTAATGACATTTATCTGGAGCGTTGGAAGATGGATAATCTCAAAGCGAGACTCATGTTTGCGGCTTGTGTGTACCATCTTTGGCAAGAACACAATCGTCGACTCTTCTCGGATCAAAGGAGGCAGCCAAGGAAACTTGTTATGGAAATTAAAAGATCCGTGACTCTGAAGTTATTTTGCCAGAGGGCGGACGTTGAAACTGATGATCATACATAGCTTCTCATGGGTTATGAATGGGGTACGCGCTTGTTTAAGTGCTCTCAGGAGCTGGTTGTGTGCTTTAGGGGTTGTTTTATTTGGTTTATTACGTATGTGGTTTCTTTTAGCCTCTGTCTGTTTTGGCTTTTGATTTTGTGGTACGTTCGTATTTTTTGTGGTGTTTGCTTTCGTTGCTCCTCCCCTTTTCAGTTAGGGCATGTCCTAATGATTAGGGGTGCTTGGTCTTAGGGAGGGTTTTTTCCCTCGCCTTTTCTTTGTTTTATTTTCTCGTTTGTTTATTGCCAGGAGTTCTGCCTCCTTTCCAAAAAAAACGTTCCTATTATAGGCAAACTCAATGTAAGGCAAGCAATCTTCCCAGTTTTTCAATTTTTTCTGAATGACAACCCTTAGTAACCGAGTTAAGGTTCTATTCACAACTTCAGTTTGACCATCCGTCTGTGGATGATAAGCAGTAGAAAATAACAACTTAGTACCAAGCTTTCCCCACAAAACTTTCCAAAAGTAACTAAGAAACTTTGTGTCCCTATCAGAAACAATGCTCTTAGGTACCCCATGAAGCCTCACAATTTCTTTAAAGAACAAATTAGCAATATATGTGGCATCATCGGTCTTATGACATGGAATGAAATGTGCCATCTTAGAAAACCTATCAACCACCACAAAAATGGAATCTTTTCCTGTTTTTGACCTAGGTAACCCCAAAATAAAGTCCATTGAAATGTCTACCCATGGTTCACTAGGTACAGGTAATGGTGTATACAAACCATGTGGTAAAGCTCTCGATTTAGCCTTCTTACAAGTGATACACTTGCTACAAATCCTCTCAACATCACGTTTCATCTTAGGCCAATAGAAATGTTCATGCAAAACTCCTAATGCCTTTTGCACACCAAAATGTCCCATTAAACCACCATGAGCTTCTCTCACAAGCACCTCACGTAATGAACATTGAGGAATGCATATCTTGTTCTCTTTAAACAAGTACCCATCAACCACATGGAACTTTCCAAATGGTCCATTTACACACGAGTTAAACATATCATCAAATTCACCACCGTTTGCGTACATCTCCTTTATAAATGCAAAACCAAACAACCTTGTATTGATAGAAGTAAGAAGAACATACCTTCGAGACAAAGCATCAGCAACAACATTTTCCTTACCTTGCTTATTATACTTGATCATATTTAAAGGTCTCAATGTATTCAAGCCATCTAGCATGCCTCTTATTCAACTTACCTTGCCCCTTCAGATGCTTCAAAGATTGATGATCCGTGTGAATGACAAACTCCTTGTGCCAAAGATAGTGTTTCCACGTTTGCAAGGCTCTTACTAATGCATACAACTCTTTATCGTATGTTGGGTAGTTCAAGGCTGCCCCATTTAGCTTTTCACTAAAATACGCAATTGGTCTTCTTTCTTGCATCAAAACAACCCCTATTCCAACTCCTGATGCATCACACTTCATTTACTGTAAATTAAGCACACACTTCAAATGACACATATGCTCATCCAAATTCTTACTGTATATTAGGATGTCATCAAAGTACACTACAACAAACTTTCCAATAAACTCACGCAGAACATGATTCATTAATCTCATGAAAGTGCTCGGTGCATTACTAAGTCCGAAAGGCATTACTAACCACTCATAAATCCCATATTTTGTTTTAAATGCAGTTTTCCACTTATCCCCTTCCCTCATCCTAATTTGATGATACCCAGATTTCAAATCAATCTTTGTAAAAATACTAGACCCATGCAGTTCATCAAGCATATCATCTAACCTAGGAATAGTACGATGATACTTTACCGTTATGTTGTTTATGGCTCTACAATCAACACACATTCTCCATGATCCATCTTTCTTGGGAACAAGAAGTACTGAAACCGCACATGGACTCAAGCTCTCTCGGATATACCCCTTTGAAATCAATTCTTCAACTTGCCTTTGTAGTTCCTTTGAGATATGATAATCATGGCTTGTATTCAAATAATTGGGCTAATGAAAACTTAAGCAACCTTAAATGATGAAGAGAAGAAATTGGCGAATCAAGGAGCTAAAAAGAAGCATTTGTTTAGAAGATTGCAAGCTTTTGGGCATGTTCAAAGAACAAAGTCATGAAACATTATTTGGGTAGTCCAAATTGACCCAAGTCTTTTGTTATAACTTGTGTTTGAGCCCAATAATCATGTTTAGAAAGTCCAATCCGTTTTTAAGCCTATGTTTAAGTTTAGGTGATTAAAAAGTCTATGAATAATGTTTTAGAGTATGTCTAGATTAATGAATTAAAGGTATGCCTTTAATTCTTGATTGAAATTAATTCTTAGAACTTAAGAAGAGTCTTTTGGGGTGTCTTTTTGAACCCTATAAATAGGAGCCTTTGTAATCATCATCCAAGTAATATAGACACTTTGATTTGTGAGTTTTAAACTCTTTTAGTTCTTTGTGAGCTTTAGAACTTATCAAGTTATTATGTAGCTTGTGACATTCAACACTTATCAATCAACTTGGTGGGTTGATTGTGGTGTGCTATTATACCAAGGTTCTTGCCTTCTTATAGGCAATGGGTCACGGTTTCCACCACGACTATCCTAGCAACCAATAGAACGATTGGGCAACACGTGTTCACACCCTCACTTGTTGGGCGAGATCACATCATTTGGTTTCAGAGCCAGCTCTATTGGCTGCATATCTTTTTTTTTAATTATTTTTTCCCTTTTATTCTTCATTTCTTGGGATTTAAGAATCACATTTTGGTAAAGGGTTTTGTCGGAAGTTGGCAAGGTTCTTACTAGTGACTATTGAATTCTAAAGAAATCATCCTCTCATCTACTTCTATTTTCTTTGGTTTCTTAGGATCAAAATTCAAGAATTAGTAGTGGGTCTTATCACAAGTTGACGAGGTTCCTATTATTGAGTTTTGAGTTCTTTGAGAAATTCAAAAACTTTTTATTTTTAGTTACTTCCATTTTCTTGCTAAATTTTGTAGAAAGAAAAAAGAAAGCCGAAACAAAAAAAAGGGGAAAAAATATTCGGCTAAAAAAAGATGAAGAATACATGGAAGAAAAAAAAATTAATACCAAAATTTTTTTTTATTGTTTTTTTTCTTAATGAAGATTCGGTACGAATCTTTTTGAAGAGAGGGTGAATGATATGATAATCAAGGCTTGTATTCAAATAATTGGGCTAATGTAAACTTAAGCGACCTTAAATGATGAAGAGAAGAAATTGGCGAATCAAGGAGCTAAAAAGAAACATTTGTTTAGAAGATTGCAAGCTTTTGGGCATGTTCAAAGAACAAAGTCATGAAACATTATTTGGGTAGTCCAAATTGACCCAAGTCTTTTGTTATAACTTGTGTTTGAGCCCAATAATCATGTTTAGAAAGCCCAATCCGTTTTTAAGCCTATGTTTAAGTTTAGGTGATTAAAAAGTCTATGAATAATGTTTTAGAGTATGTCTAGATTAATGAATTAAAGGTATGCCTTTAATTCTTGATTGAAATTAATTCTTAGAACTTAAGAAGAGTCTTTTGGGGTGTCTTTTTGAACCCTATAAATAGGAGCCTTTGTAATCATCATCCAAGTAATATAGACACTTTGATTTGTGAGTTTTAAACGCTTTTAGTTCTTTGTGAGCTTTAGAACTTATCAAGTTATTATGTAGCTTGTGACATTCAACACTTATCAATCAACTTGGTGGGTTGATTGTGGTGTGCTATTATACCAAGGTTCTTGCCTTCTTATAGGCAATGGGTCACGGTTTCCACCACGACTATCCTAGCAACCAATAGAACGATTGGGCAACACGTGTTCACACCCTCACTTGTTGGGCGAGATCACATCATTTGGTTTCAGAGCCAGCTCTATTGGCTGCATATCTTTTTTTTTAATTATTTTTTCCCTTTTATTCTTCATTTCTTGGGATTTAAGAATCACATTTTGGTAAAGGGTTTTGTCGGAAGTTGGCAAGGTTCTTACTAGTGACTATTCAATTCTAAAGAAATCATCCTCTCATCTACTTCTATTTTCTTTGGTTTCTTAGGATCAAAATTCAAGAATTAGTAGTGGGTCTTATCACAAGTTGACGAGGTTCCTATTATTGAGTTTTGAGTTCTTTGAGAAATTCAAAAACTTTTTCTTTTTAGTTACTTCCATTTTCTTGCTAAATTTTGTAGAAAGAAAAAAGAAAGCCGAAACAAAAAAAAGGGGAAAAAATATTCGGCTAAAAAAAGATGAAGAATGCATGGAAGAAAAAAAAATTAATACCAAAATTTTTTTTTATTGTTTTTTTTCTTAATGAAGATTCGGTACGAATCTTTTTAAAGAGAGGGTGAATGATATGATAATCAAGGCTTGTATTCAAATAATTGGGCTAATGTAAACTTAAGCGACCTTAAATGATGAAGAGAAGAAATTGGCGAATCAAGGAGCTAAAAAGAAACATTTGTTTAGAAGATTGCAAGCTTTTGGGCATGTTCAAAGAACAAAGTCATGAAACATTATTTGGGTAGTCCAAATTGACCCAAGTCTTTTGTTATAACTTGTGTTTGAGCCCAATAATCATGTTTAGAAAGCCCAATCCGTTTTTAAGCCTATGTTTAAGTTTAGGTGATTAAAAAGTCTATGAATAATGTTTTAGAGTATGTCTAGATTAATGAATTAAAGGTATGTCTTTAATTCTTGATTGAAATTAATTCTTAGAACTTAAGAAGAGTCTTTTGGGGTGTCTTTTTGAACCCTATAAATAGGAGCCTTTGTAATCATCATCCAAGTAATATAGACACTTTGATTTGTGAGTTTTAAACTCTTTTAGTTCTTTGTGAGCTTTAGAACTTATCAAGTTATTATGTAGCTTGTGGTGTTCAACACTTATCAATCAACTTGGTGGGTTGATTGTGGCGTGCTATTATACCAAGGTTCTTGCCTCCTTATAGAAAATGGGTCACGGTTTCCGCCACGACTATCCTAGTAACCAATAGAACGATCGAGCAACACGTGTTCAAACTCTGACTTGTTGGGCGAGATCACATCATTTTGTATCAGAGTCAGCTCTATTGGTTGCATATCTTTTTTTAATTATTTTTTCCCTTTTATTCTTGATTTCTTGGGATTTAAGAATCACATTTTGGTAATGGGTTTTGTCGCAAGTTGGCAAGGTTCTTACTAGTGACTATTGACTTCTATAGAAATCATCCTCTCATCTACTTCTATTTTCTTTGGTTTCTTAGGATTAAAATTCAAGTATAAGTAGTGGATCTTATCACAAGTTGACGAGGTTCCTATTTTTGAGTTTTGAGTTATTTGAGAAATTCAAAAACTTTTTATTTTTAGTTACTTCCATTTTTTTGTTAAATTTTGTAGAAAGAAAAAAGAAAGCCGAAACAAAAAAAAGGGAAAAAAAATATTCGGCGAAAAAAAGATGAAGAATACATGGAAGAAAAAAAAATTAATACCAAATTTTTTTTTATTGTTTTTTTTCTTGATGAAGATTCGAGACGAATCTTTTTGAAGAGAGGGTGAATGATATGATAATAGAGGCTTGTATTCAAATAATTGGGCTAATGAAAACTTAAGCGACCTTAATAAATGATGAAGAGAAGAAATTGGCGAATCAAGGAGGTAAAAAGAAGCATTTGTTTAGAAGATTGCAAGCTTTTGGGCATATTCAAAGAACAAAGTCGTGAAACATTATTTGGGTAGTCCAAATTGACCCAAGTCTTTTGTTATAATTTGTGTTTGAGCCCAATATTCATGTTTAGATAGCCCAATCCGTTTTTAGGCCTATGTTAAAGTTTAGGTGATTAAAAAGTCTATGAATAATGTTTTAGAGTATGTCTAGATTCATGAATTAAAGGTATGCCTTTAATTCTTGATTGAAATTAATTCTTAGAATTTAAGAAGAGTCTTTTGGGGTGTCTTTTGAACCCTATAAATAGGAGCCTTTGTAATCATCATCCAAGTAATATAGATAGACACTTTTGATTTGTGAGTTTTAAACTCTTTTAGTTCTTTGTGAGCTTTAGAACTTATCAAGTTATTATGTAGCTTGTGGCGTTCAACACTTATCAATCAACTTGGTGGGTTGATTGTGGCGTGCTATTATACCAATGGGTCACGGTTTCCGCCACGACTATCCTTGCAACCAATTGAACGATCGGGCAACACGTGTTCAAACCCTCACTTGTTGGGCGAGATCACATCACTTTGTCTCTTCAGGATTGCTTCTATAAGCGGGACGGTTTGGAATGCTTGCTCCCGGGATGAAATCCATTTGATTTTCAATTCTCCTAATGGGTGGTAACCCATTTGGAATTTCCTCCAGAAATACTTCCTCAAATTCCTGCAGCAAAGACAGAACAACACTTAGAAGAGAAGGGTTAAGTTCGTTAGTGCTTAAACAAGCCTCCTTATACACAAGTACAAACATAGGCCGTTTGGAGAAATAAGCAAGTCTCACATCACTCTCTTTTGCAAAGAAACTCACTTTTTCCTTTCCTTTTCTCTCCTTACTTTCTTCTTTTTTAAGAAACTCTTTTTTTGACCTCTCATTTTTTCCACTCTCTTTTATTTTTGATTTGTCACTCTCCCTTGACGAATCATTCTTTTTCCCTCCCTCATTTTTCAATTCACTCTCTTTTTTTTCTCTCTCTCTTTTAAACTTGAGTTGATCTTTATACACTTGTTGAGGTGTTAATGGTGCAAGGGTAGTGGTTCTATTGTTCATCACAAAGGAGTATCTATTTGTGAAACCGTCCTTAATTGCCCGACGATCAAACTCCCATGGTCTTCCCAAAAGTATATGACCAACATGCATTCCCACCACATCACACAAAACTTCATCAGTATATCTACCAACGGAGAATGAAACCAGGACTTGCTTACGAACCCGAACTTCCCCACATTCATTCAACCATTGTAGCTTGTAAGGTGTAGGGTGATCGATAACAGGCAAATTCAACTTCTCAACTAATGTAGTGCTAGCAACATTAGTACAACTTCCTCCATCAATAATCATGGAACATACCTTGTTATTGACAAGATAACGAGTGTGAAAAATATTTTCCCTTTGCGGCATATCATCTTTCTTCACTTGGGAATTCAAGGCACGCCTAGTCACAAGGGATTCTCCTTCTGCCGCATATTCAACGTCATCATCACTAGGATCTTATATTAAAGGCACAAAACTCTCACTTTCATCTTCTGTCACCACTTCATCATTGTCTTTCAAGATCATAACCCTCTTGTTTGGACATTGTGATGCTATGTGACCTGTTCCTAAGCATTTGAAACATTTTATATCTCTATTTCTAGAAGTTTGAGATTCAAATTTACCCTTGTTTTTGGTTGATGCTTCATCTTTATATCTCTCTTCCAATTTTGTTTCAAGGGTTATTGTACTTTGCTACCCTTCGATGCTTCAATTGCTTTTCTACCTTAATATCCATGTGGACCATGTCTTCCAGCTTCACATAATGATGCAGATCCACCACATTTGCTATCTCTCTATTCAGACCAATCAAAAAGCGGGCCATTGTAGCTTCTCTACCTTCTTCCACATTAGCCCGTATGAGAGCTACCTCCATCTCTTGTTGATAATCCTCTACGCTCCTTGAACCCTGTTTTAAACTTTGTAACTTTTGATAAAGCTCACGATAATAATGAGTGGGTACAAATCTTTTCCTCATTAATGCTTTCATCTCTCCCCATGTTATAAGGTCTAATCAAACTCATTATGACCCATTTACTCCCATTATGACAAATTAGATTTGTTTTAGGAGATACAAACACCTCATACCCACTAAGGCCAAAATTTGCCGATAAGGAGCCATTACAGACCACAAAGAGCCGTTATACCTCAATTACACCAAATAAGGTCTAATAAGACTCATTATTACAAATTTACTCCGATTGTGACTAATTAGACTAGTTAAGGTGACACAAACCCCTTATACCCACGAAGACAAAAATTACCCCAAAACGAGCCATTACGGACCATTATGACCCATTATATCTCAAATACACCAAATAACGTCTAATCAAACTCATTATGACCCATTTACTCCCATTATGACCAATTAGACTCGTTAAGGAGAGACAAACCCCTTATACCAACTAAAGACAAAATTACCCAATAACGATCCATTACGGACCATTATGGCCCGTTACAACTCAATTACACCTAATAAGGTCTAACTTAACTCTTTTTGACCCATTTACTCCCATTATGACCAATTAGATTCGTTTTAGCAGACACATATCCCTTATACCCACTAAAACCAAAATTATCCAATAACGAACCATTTCGGACTACAAAGGCCCCTTACACCTTAATTACACCTAATATGGTCTAATCAAACTCTTTATGACCCATTTACTCCCACTATGACCAATTTGACTTGTTAAGGAGACACAAACCACTTATACCCACTCAGACCAAAATTACCCAATAACGAGCCACTACAAACCATTTTGACACGTTACAACTCAATTACACCTAATTACGTCTAATGAAAGTCATTATGACCCATTTACTCCCAATTATGACCAATTGGACTTGTTAAGGAGACACAAGCCTCTTGTACCCACTAAAACCTAAATTACCCAATAACGAGCCATTATAGACTAGAAAGACTCGTAATACCTCAATTACACCTAATAAGGTCTAATCAAACTCATTATGACTCATTTACTCCCATTATGACCAATTAGATTCGTTTTAGGAGACATAAACCCCTTATACCTGCTAAAACCTAAATTACCCAATTAACGAGCTATTTCAGACTACAAAGACCCGTTACACCTCAATTACACCTAATAAGGTCTAATTAAACTCATTATGACCCATTTACTGCCATTATATTAGAGTTGTTAAGGAGACACAAAACCCTTATACCCACTAAGACCAAAATTACCCAATAACGAGCCATTATGGACCATAATGACCTGTTACAGCTCAATTACACCTAATAAAGTCTAGTCGAACTCACTATGACTGATTTACTCCCATAACCAATTAGATTCGTTAAGGAGACACAAACCCCTTATACCAACTAAGACAAAAATTACCCAATAGCGAGCCATTACGGACCATTATGACCACTTATATCTCAATTACACCAAATAAGGTCTAATCAGGCTCATTATCACCCATTTACTCCCATTATGTCCTATTAGAATCGTTAAGGAGACAAAACCCCTTATACCCACTAAGACGAAAATTACCCAATAACGAGCCATTACGGCACCAAACGGGTGTTAGCCTAGTGGTAAGGCATGTGGACTAGCTAGTAGCGGTCTCATGTTCGAACCCTGGGGGACGCATCCTGGAGGTACGGGGGCTTCGACCCCGGGCTGCATGCTTTAGCAGTCGGGCTTCGGCCCATATTGCCAGGGATTAGTCTGGGCCCAATGTGGTCTGGGATACCCTCTCCAAAAAAAAAAACGAGCCATTACGGAAGGACGGAAAAGAGAGATGGAGAAAAATGGAGATTAGGGTTACTATTCATCGGCTAGGGTTTACTGTTCATCGGCTAGGGTTTTACTATTCATCGCCGAGGTACTGTTCTTCGTGCGGTATTCTGTTTGGTTCGTGGTTTCTGCGTGGTTCCTCAAGATCAGGTGTGAGGAATCTTCATTGGTCGGCGCACAGCGAAAGGTTTTAGCCAGTTCGTGGGACTTCGACGGTGCTATTTCTGATATCTCTCGATCTTCCATTTTTTCTATTGGTTAGCATTGTTAGTGGGGCGGTGGCTGGATCAGGTAAGGTAGTAATTTGTTGTGATTTTGTTTGTTTATTGTCCACAATTCAAGATTGTGGGTTAGTGGGTCGGTGCTTATAGGGTTTTAGGACGGTGCATATAGGGTTTTGGACGGTGCATGCATTTTGTCTCTAGTATTTGTTTGATTCTCGGTGGACGCCTCTGGTTGACGTTGGCCCTTACGACTCGTGTTTCCTAGTCCCTTGTACACCATTGTGAGACTCGTTCCTGAGTTTCTGGGTGTGCGAGCTCCTAGGCTTCGAACTCGCTAGGGTTTTCGTGCGTTTGCTATCATTATGGATGCAATGATACTTGAGGCTCAATTGGGTTCAGATTCACAAAGTTCAGAATCAAGGGATGTTGATGGCAGCGCTTCCATGCATGCGGCGGCTAATCCGACGGGTTCGAATACGGTAAACCCTAAGGATCAAGTGACTAGGGAATCTGTTTTCAAAAGGTTAACTTTTTCGAATGTCGTGGGTGGAGAGAAAGCTGGAAATTTGGATTTTTTCCCTTTGGAGGACAAGAAAACGAGTGTCGTCACGATTCCGATCGAACTCACCAAAGAGGTAAGTATATCTTACAATACCACGCTTTATGGGTATTTTCTTGGTAAACGGCCGATTTTTTCTGTCGTCAAACGTGTGGCTTTGTCGCAATGGGGAAAATTTGGCCTAAATGATATCATGCTAAATGGGAACGGGATTTTCTTTTTTTGCTTTAATGATGTTGGAGGGTGTACTCAAGTTATTGATCAAGGGCCTCTTATGGTTTATGGAGTTCCACTTTTTTTGGATTGCTGGGATCCTACGAAGGCTCTTAACAAACCCATACACACGGAATGCCCTTTATGGGTGAAGATCCATCATATCCCGTTAGTTGCTTTTAATAAAGAGGGAGTGAGCAGAATTGCTAGTGCGCTAGGTGTGCCAAGATCTATGGATGCTTGTACAGCTGCTATGTGTGATAAAAAATGGGGAAGACCGGGGTTTGCAAAAGTCCTAATTGACGTGTGGGCGGTCGGGGAGTTAAAAAGGGAGATAGAGGTGGTGATACCTCATGTAAATGGGGAAAAAGTGGAGAAAACGAAAGTTCTTGTGGAATACTTATGGGAGCCTAGCCAATGCTCTCTCTGTTGTGTGTTTGGACACAACCTTGGAACATGTGCAAAAGCGCCGGGTCGAAATAATACGCCTAAAGATGATGATGGGTTTACGCGGGTGGTTCATCGGAAGAGGGGTCATAAAATGAATAAATACACTCAAAAGTCGACTGGGGGGGGACAATGGTAATGGAGTTAGTAGCGGCCAGCCCGAAGGAGGGGAGAAGAATAAAGAAAAGGTTATGGGTGATACTACATGCACAAGTGCATGCAAGGAAAATTTTGCATGCACAAGTGCATGTAACGGTAGCATTAGTAGCACGAGCGGCTCTAGTAGTCGAAGTGAGGACGGGGATGGTGCGGATAAGTGTGTTGGGAATTATGACACGGCGGGACCAAAAGAGGGGGTGACCGAGGACGTCAGGGATTCATCTAAGCAAGATGTGGGTGAGGTTAAGGAGGTTAATGCTCAAGTTGATGGTGCTCATGGGGAAGGGAGTATAGGTAACTCTATGCCTCCCGATTTGGGGGCATTTCTTGAGGGGCGTACTGTCAATGTTCATAAGGAGGGTAAGATATCCAGGCCTAGCACACTCTTTAAACCTGTGCCTGTAACGAAACCAATTCGGGGTATTTTAAAAATGCCAACTAAAAGTTCGACGGAGACGATTAACAGATTTCAAGTTTTGGGGGAGGATCAGGAGAATATGAGGGATTCAGCCGGTAGTAGCGTGGGTTTGGCCAATGCGGGCATGGGTGTGATAGGGGGTGACATTTCCTATTCCTCATGATTAAGCTTTCTTCTTGGAATATTAGGGGCTTGAATGCCCGATTAAAACAAAAGGAGGTGCGGGAGTTTATTCACTTGAACAATATTAGTTGTTGTGCCATTATCGAATCCCATGTGAAAAGAGATTCGTTGGATGAGGTGTGTGGTCGTGTTTTTGGTAGGTGGGAGTGGAGGTCCAATCAATCGGTGTCTGAGTTTGGTACTCGTATTATACTTGCTTGGGATGCTCGGTTGATGGATATTATGGTGTTAGAGGTTCATGCCCAATTCATGAATTGCCAAGTTCGGTTATGTGGGGATGTCAACCCGTTTTTCTTGTCTATTGTCTATGGTGCTAATACGTATGTAGCTCGTCGAGAGTTGTGGTCGGGCCTTCGAAGATTTAAAGTTCTTATTGGGAGTACGCCTTGGAGTATCATGGGGGATTTCAACACTATGTTGTTTCCCCATGATGGTTTGGGTGGTTCCTCTCGCCGCAACGTAGATATGATGGAGTTTGGAGCTTTTGTTAAAGATGTAGAGGTTTTTGATGTCAAGTATGTGGGTATCCAATACTCTTGGTGTCAAAAGCCAAGTAAAGAAGGGGGGATAAGACGCAAGCTTGATCGGATTATGGCGAATGTTGAGTTTTCCGTGCGTTTTCAAGATGCAGAAGTGATGTTTCACCCGAGAGGGATTTCGGATCATTCTCCAGCCATGTTGTCTTTTAAAGGGGGCAATCGGAAGAGGGTGTGGGGCTTTAAGTTTGATAATTATCTTGTTGCTCACCCATTGTTTTTGCAGGCAGTTAAGGAGGGTTGGGATGCTCCAAGGCAGGGTTCTTTTATGGGCAAAGTTTTGTCGAAACTAAAGAACATTAAGGCTCCAATGCGAAAGTTGAAGAATTCGTACGGGAATCTTTCGGATAGAGTTGCGTTATTAAAAAAGGAGCTTCATGTGGCACAATCTATGTGTGATGCAGATCCTTGCAACCATACCCTTCATGAAGACCTTTGCCACCTTAGAAGCGCTTATATTAGTGCTTGCCATGATGAAGAGATTAATGCTAGGCAACGGGCGAAGGTGACGTGGCTTAATGAAGGCGATTTTAATACCAAATTCTTCCATAATGTGATCAAGGAGAAAAAGCATAGGAATCGGATTACTTCTGTGAGTGATCGTGATGGAATTTTTTACTATGGTGAGGATGTTCCTACGGCTTTTGTGGGTCACTTTAAGAATATTTTGGGGCATTCCGATCCTATGGTGCACCCGAATATGGAAGAATTCGTGTTTGTTCCCAAGCTTTCGGTAGGTGATGCAAATGTGATGATTAGACCGTTCACAAATGACGATATAAGAGTGGCCCTTGCTCAAATCGGTAATGATAAGTCCCCGGGGTCGGATGGTTTTTCTGCCAAATTCTTTAAAGCTGCTTGGAGCATTGTCGGTAATGAGGTTAGTCTTGCTATTCATAATTTCTTTTATCGTGGCTGGCTTACTAAGGAATTAAACCATACTCTTCTTTGTTTAATTCCGAAAGTCCCAAATGCTTCCAAGGTGACGGAGTTTAGACCCATATCTTGTTGTACGGTTATTTACTCGTAAAATGATTGTTAACCGAATGAAGGATTATCTGGATGGTATTATTAGTCAGACGCAATCGGCTTTTATTCCGGGCCGTAAGATTTCTGATAATATTCTTATGGCACATGAGCTTGTTGCGGGGTATCAACGAGATAGTGGCCCTCCTCGTTGTGCTTTTAAAATTGACATCCAAAAAGCTTATGACATGGTGGATTGGAATTTTTTGCTGGCTATGTTGGAGGGGCTCGGATTCCATATGGCTCTGATTAAATGGATAAAGGAGATGGTCACTTTTACGTCCTTCTCGGTTTCTGTTAATGGGGAGTCGTGGGGTTTCTTTTAAAGGTGGTCGTGGTCCAAGACAAGGGGACCCGTTGTCGCCATACTTATTCACGATAATAATGGAAGGCTTCTCTATGATATTTAAGAAGTGTATCCAAGAGGCGGCCGAATTTGGGTACCATAAGGATTGTGATGTTCTACAAATTACTCACTTGTGTTTCGCGGATGATTTGTTTGTTTTCACAAGAGGTGATGTGGATTCGGTTCTTGTTCTCAAAAAAGCTTTAGATATTTTTAAGACCAAATCAGGCCTCTCGCCTAGTCTTGAAAAAAGTGAGGTTTTTTTTTGGGAATGTCTTTGAGCAATCGCGTTTGGCTATTCTTGATTGTCTTCCATTTCGCCATGGAATTTTTCCTATTAGATATCTGGGAGTCCCTCTCTCCCCTGTTCGGCTTAAAGTGGCAGATTTTGATGTTCTTATTTCTAAAGTGCATGCTCGCATTCATAATTGGAAGAATAAATTTTTGTCCTTTGCTGGGAGAAGACAGTTGATTCTTTCGGTTCTTGCTTCGTTACAATTATATTGGATGTCTACATTCTTGATTCCGTCGGGGGTTATTCATAAATTGGAGGCGTTATTTAGAAAGTTTCTATGGGCTCAAGGTGAGTCTTCTAAAGGTAAATGCAAGGTTGCTTGGGATTGATTTGTAGGCCGATTGCTAATGGTGGTTTAGGTATTCGGCGGCTAACGGTTTGGAATCGGGCAATGCTTGCTAAGCACTCGTGGGATATTCTCACTCGACGGTCCTCGTTATGGGTGAGGTGGGTTTACTTGTATTGTCTGAGTGACGATCACTTTTGGTTGGTCCGAAAGAGTTCCAGGTGGTCTTGGATAATGCGTAAGATTCTAGATATGAGGCCGTTTGTTAGAGATCATATGAAGATAATAGTTGGTAATGGTGCCCATACAAGAGCTTGGGAGGATTGGTGGGGGCCGATTGGTACGTTATCTTCGATTATCTCCAACCGGTTTCTAAGTGATAATGGGTTCTCGCAGCTTGACACTCTTGATGATGTGGTTGATCGATTCCCTAATGGTTGGCCGAATGAGTGGATAAATCGGTATAGTCCTCTTCAAAATTCTCCTTTGCCAGTTCTTGACCAATCTTGTGAGGATAAATGGAGGTGGATTGATGTGCATGGGAATCTGGTGGATTTTTCAGTTAAGGTGGCGTATGAAGTGTTCGTGGGCGTTCTTCAAACTACTCCTTAGGCCAAATCGATGTGGTTTAAGGGGTTTATTCCCAAGCATGCCTTTTGCTTATGGATGGCATGTCATGGTCGGCTCACTACTCAAGACCGCATGGTGTCTTGGGATAGCGCCAATGCGGATCTTCGGTGCTCGTTGTGTGAATCTTGCATGGATTCTCATAACCACTTATTTTTCGAATGCTCTTACTCTTCGCAGGTTTGGAGTGAGATCAAAGCTTTGGGACACATAGAGACTTGGCCAAACTCTTGGGACCAAATTGTCGGAAGACTTTCTGATTTATCGACAACGCCTAAGTTCATTAAACGTAATTTATTCATTGCAGCTGCCGTGTTTTTTATTTGGCGTGAGAGAAACGATCGCCTTTTCTGGTCTGCTAGATGTACGACTGAACAGCTTGTGGTTCAGATTCGTGACGTGGTTCGCATGCGGCTCATTTGGAAGTTGAAATCCAGGCATCTTATGGGTGATGACTAGCGCTATGTTTTTTCTGAAGATCTTTGGGGATTTGGCTGATTGTGTTGTGGTGTTCTGTTTTTGTATCTTCGTTTGCTCGCTTTTTGTGTCGATTAGCTTGTGTCTGTTCTGGTTGGTTGTTGCGTGGTATGGGGTGATGTGTGAGTTTTTAGCCTTCTGGGCTTGGTTGTAGCGTTACTCTTGTTTTGTTTTGTTTGTTTTGTCTTATAAATTGCCTGGAGTTTCTCCTTTCAAAAAAAAAAAAAAAAAAAAAAAACGAGCCATTACGGACCATTATGACCCGTTCCAACTCATTTACACCTAATAAGGTCTAATCGAACTCATTATGACCCATTTACTCTCTTTATGACTAATTAGATTCATTTTAGGAGACACAAACCCCTTATTCCCACTAAAACCAAAATTACCCAATAACGAACCATTTCGGAGTACAAAGACCCGTTACACCTCAATTACACCTAATAAGGTCTAATCAAACTCATTATGACCCATTTACTCCCATTATGACCATTTGGACTTTCGTTCTAATACGATTCCTGCTCTTATGCATGATCGATGTGATAGGGTGGGGTGGGTGGATCATCAAAATGTTGTTGTCGAGTTTTCTGTTAAAATAGCTTCTCAATCGATTGCTGGTATGCATGACCGACTTCATTGGTGCAAGTCGGTGTGGTTCTCTGGTTTCATTCCCAAGCATGCAATGTGTTTATGGATGGCGTGACATAATCGGCTTCCGACTCATGACCGCTTGGCAGTTTGGAATCAGGATGCTTGGGAGATGAAATGTGTGTTGTGTTCTAATTGCGAGGAAAGCCACAATCACTTGTTCTTCTGTTGTCAATTTAAAAAAAACGATTTGGGATAGAGTTTGTGATAAGATGGAGTGGCGAAATTTACCTGACTCTTAGGATGAAATTACAAATGCTCTTTTCAGACCCGAATAGAGCTCCTTTGAGACTGATCCACAAGCTGACTTTGGTAGTTGTGGTGTATTTTATTTAACATATGAGAGGAATCAACGGATTTTTTCGGACAAGAAGCGTGATATTGCGGCTGTTGTGAATAACATTGTTCGTAAGGTCCTCTTGCGTGAGACTTGGAAGACGAGGAAAAAGCTGAAGATTACTATTGATGATGCTTGATTGGCGTTGCTGGGTTGTTTTTTTCGATTGGGTTTTCTTCATATTTTTTTGTAGTTGGTTTTTATCTTTTGGGATGTGCTTGTTCTGGCTTCTTGTTGCTTGGTACAGTACTGTAACCAAGTTTTTCTGTTTTGCTGTTTGGCTTTTGTACTGGCGTTTGGCCTTTTCTTTCCTTGTTTAATGTCTTTGCCTGGAGTTTCGTCTCAAAAAAATGACCATTTGGACTTGTTAAGGAGACACATTTTAGCTGTTTTTTTCCTCTTTTTTTATATATTGCCAGGAGTGCCGCCTACATTTAAAAAAACTCTTATACTCACTAAAACCAAAATTACCCAATAATAAGCCATTACAAACTATAAAGACCTGTTAAACATCAATTACACATAATAAGGTCTAATCAAACTCATTATTAGCCATTTACTCCCACTATGACGAATTAGATTTGTTTTAGGAGATACAAACACCTCAGACCCACTAAGGCCAAAATTGGCCGATAAGGAGCCATTACAGACCACAAAGATCCGTTATACCTCAATTACACCAAATAAGGTCTAATAAGACTCATTATTACAAATTTACTCCGATTCTGACTAATTAGACTTGTTAAGGTGATACAAACCCTTTATACCCACTAAGACAAAAATTACCCTAAAATGAGCCATTACGGACCATAGGGGTGTTCATCCAAACCGCCCACACCGCACCGCAAAACGCGGTTTAAGACTTTTGCGGTGCGGTTTGCGGTTTGCATTTTTACCAAACCGCACTATGCGGTGCGGTTTGCGGTTTTGAGTTTTACTTTTAAAAATTTTAATTCAAACATATATATATAATAATTTAATTTAATATTTATATAATTGGGCTTGTGTTTTTAAATTTTAATTATGGATTTTAAGTATTATAAGCCTTCTTAAAAGTTTAAGACCCAACAAATGAAAAAAATTGGGCATTAACAATTAGGAGTCAAGATGAAAAAGAAAGAAAAAGTTGGAAACGTCACTTTATTCGTTTATCGCATTGAAAAAATTTATTTTTTTAGACTATTTCTTTGACTATTTTTAATTATGCATTTTGGAGTTGGATATATTCGAACTCTTTATTTTTTTGGACTACGGTCACTAAATCGTTGATTTGCTAATGTATTTTAAATTAATAATTTTTTGGATTGTATGCATAAAGTGCGATAGGGGACAAATCGCATAAACCGCAAATCGTATAAACCGCACCGCACCGCATTTTGCGGTGCGGTTTGAGGTATATGCAGTGCGGTTTGCGGTTTGGGAAAATGCCCAAACCTCACATGCGGTGCGGTTTACGGTTTTGCCCCAAACCGCACCGCAAACACCCCTAACGGACCATTATGACCCATTATATCTCAAATACACCAAATAAGGTCTAAACAACTCATTATGACCCATTACAACTCAATTACACCTAATTAGGTCTAATGAAAGTCATTATGACCCATTTACTCCCAATTATGACCAATTGGACTTGTTAAGGAGACACAATCCCCTTGTACCCACTAAAACCTGAATTACCCAAAAACGGGCCATTATAGACTACAAAGACTTGTAATACCTCAATTACACCTAATAAGGTCTAATCAAACTCATTATAACTAATTTACACCCATTATGACCAATTAGATTCATTTTAGGAGACACAAACCCTTTATACCCGCTAAAACCTAAATTACCCAATAACAAGCCATTTCGGACTACTAGAAGATCTCATCTTATATCTTATGAGGCGACCTAATCTTAGCTTTGGCCTTGCAGCTTTGGTGTTTGGAGCTCTGGTGGTTTTTAGCATCTTTTTTTCGATGTTATTTGCGTCTATTATGTTGTGTTTATTTTGGTTGTTAGTTGCTTGGTATGGGGATGTTTCCAAGTTTTTGTGTTTCTTCGTTTGGTTGTAGGCAGTGTGTTGTACTCTTTTGTTTTCGTTTTATATTATTGCCGGAGTTTTCCTTAAAAAAAAACAAAAAAAAACAAGCCATTTCGGACTACAAAGACCCGTAACACCTAAATTACATCTAATAAGGTCTAATCAAACTCATTATGACCCATTTACTCCCATTATGACCAATTAGAGCTGTTAAGGAGACACAAAACACTTATACCCACTAAGACCAAAATTACCCAATAACGAGCCATTATGGATCTTTGCAAAATTACCAAAATTTTAAATTAGTCTACCCGGTGGTCGTCGGTTCTTTGCAAAATTCTAGACCTTCGACCTCACATTAGAAGATTCTTTATTTTCCGGGTTGGTAATGGTGAAGAGATTAATGCATGGGAAGATCGCTGGGGGACTAATAACCCGTTATCTACGTCCATAACGTATCGGTTCATACATGGGGAGGGATTTTCTATGCGCACTTCGTTAAAAGATTTGGTTGATCGGCTTGGGAGTGTTTGGCCGAATGCTTGGATTCAAAGATACCCGCATCTTGGTGTGATGGAGTGGCCGATCATTGATAGTGACCGACGTGACCAAATTTGTTGGTCAGATGTTAATGGTAACTTAGTGGACTTTTCGGTTAAAGTCGCATCCACTTCTATTGGAGGCATACATACCGTATGCTCTTGGAATAAATGGGTTTGGTTTCCCGGTAACATTGCGAGACATGCCTTCTGTCTTTGGATTGCTTGTCACCGTAGACTCCCTACTCAAGATCGTATGAGCATTTGGGTTTTGGAAGATGAAGGATTAGTTTGCCCGTTGTGCGAAGTTGACCAGGACTCTCACCGGCATCTTTTCTTTCAATGTGTGTTTGCGCATGATGTATGGCAACGCATAAAATTTTTTGCCAATCTAGAGGAATGGCCGGATGGATGGGACGATATAGTGGAATTGCTCTCGGATGATTCGTACGCGAGGAAACCGCTTGCCTCAAAACTTTTTGTTGCTGCTAGTGTGTACTACATTTGGAGGGAGCGGAACAATAGACTTTTCAGAAATGCGGCAATCTCAGTGGACCAAATTGTTCAAGATATAAGGAACATTGTCACTATGCGGCTTGCTTGGAATACTCGGCGGACTAGGAATCAGATTCATCGCCCGACGTGATCTTTCTTTGGATTGGTTGTTTTGCGCCTCTGGTTGGGTGGTGGTGTTTTTTTGGCTTCTGTTTAGAGTTGGTAGTTGCTTGTTTTGGCTTTTTTTATGGCTTGGTGCTTTTTGTCCCTTGCTTGGGTCTTTTGTTGGATGCTTGATATAACTTTTGTTGTTTCTTTGTTTTAATATATTTGCCGGGTTTTCCTTCAAAAAAAAAACGAGCCATTATGGACCATTATGACCTGTTACAACTCAATTACACCTAATAATGTCTAGTCGAACTCATTATGACCGATTTACTACCATTATGACCAATTAGATTCGTTAAGGAGACACAAACCCCTTATACCAACTAAGACAAAAAATACCCAATAACGAGTCATTACAGACCATTATGACCCATTATATCTCAATTACACCAAATAAGGTCTAATCAGACTCATTATCACCCATTTACTCCCATTATGTCCTATTAGACCCGTTAAGGAAACAAACCCCTTATACCCACTAAGACCAAAATTACCCAATCGTTAAAAGATTTGGTTGATCAGCTTGGGAGTGTTTGGCCGAATGCTTGGATTCAAAGGTACCCGCATCTTGGTTTGATGGAGTGGCCGATCATTGATAGTGACCGACGTGACCAAATTTGTTGGGCGGATGTTAATGGTAACTTGGTGGACTTTTCGGTTAAAGTCGCATCCACTTCTATTTGAGGCATACATACCGTATGCTCTTGGCATAAATGGGTATGGTTTCCCGGTAACATTGCGAGACATGCCTTCTGTCTTTGGGTTGCTTGTCACCGTAGACTCCCTACTCAAGATCGTATGAGCATTTGGGTTTTGGAAGATGAAGGTTTAGTTTGCCCGTTGTGCGAAGTTGAGCAGGACTCTCACCGGCATCTTTTCTTTAAATGTGTGTTTGCGCATGATGTATGGCAACGCATAATTTTTTTTGCCAATCTAGAGGAATGGCCGGATGGATGGGACGGTATAGTGGAAATGCTCTCGGATGAGTCGTACGCGAGGAAACCGCTTGCCTCAAAACTTTTTGTTGCTGCTAGTGTGTACTACATTTGGAGGGAGCGGAACAATAGAATTTTCAGAAATGCGGCAATCTCAGTTGACCAAATTGTTCAAGATATAAGGAACATTGTCACTATGCGGCTTGCTTGGAATACTCGGCGGACTAGGAATCAGATTCATGGCCCGACGTGATCTTTCTTTGGATTGGTTGTTTTGCGCCTCTGGTTGGGTGGTGGTGTTTTTTTTTTTTGGCTTCTGTTTAGAGTTGATAGTTGCTTATTTTGGCTTTTTTTTTGACTTGGTGCTTTTTGTCCCTTGCTTGGGTCTTTTGTTGGATGCTTGATATAACTTTTTTTGTTTCTTTGTTTTAATATATTTGTCGGGTTTTCCTTAAAAAAAAACGAGCCATTACTGACCATTATGACCCGTTCCAGCTCATTTACACCTAATAAGGTCTAATCGAACTCATTATGACCCATTTACTCCCTTTATGACCAATTAGATTCGTTTTAGGAGACACAAACCCTTATTCCCACTAAAACAAAAATTACCCAAGAACGAACCATTACTGACTACAAAGACCCGTTACACCTCAATTACACCAAATAAGGTCTAATCAAACTCATTATGACTCATTTACTCCCATTATGACTAATTAGATTCGTTTTAGGAGACACAAACCCCTTATACCCACTAAGACCAAAATTACCCAATAACGAGCCATTATGGACCATTATGACCTGTTACAGCTCAATTACACCTAATAAAGTCTAGTCGAACTCATTATGACCGATTTACTCCCATTATGACCAATTAGATTCGTTAAGGAGACACAAAGCCCTTATACCAACTAAGACAAAATTACCCAATAACGAGCCATTACGGAAACGAGCCATTACACGGGGAGTCGGTGGTGGAGTGTGAGTTCAGTGGCGGTGAATTTGCAAGCAGGTTTAGGGATTTCTGCGAGAGAACCGCGTAAGTGGGTGTTGGTGCTGAATACTTGTGTTTGCATTCGATTGGCTCACGTGTTAGTGGGTCGGTGGGGTGCTCTTACAGGTTTAAATTAAGAGCGATCGGCGTGAGTGGAGTTATCCTATTCGGCGGTTCCAAGGTTGTTGGAGGGTTTTGCGGCAGTGTACTTTTGCGGCGGTGTACTTTTTGCGGCTGCATACTAGTACGTGGGACGGTGGGGAAGGCACCTGTTTGTGGAGGTGAGGTTCCATCGTTGGTCGGTGGCAAGGAAAATCTTTGGCGGCTGTAGGTTTTTATTTTTTCACTCGGTGGTTGCGACGGATTGTAAGTCTTCTCTTTTCTTTTTGTTTCTTAGGGTTAGCTCGTGTTTCCTAGGTCTTCGTTACTTAGGGGAAGCTTGAATTAGGGTTTCAGCGCTCCAAGTTTCTTGGAGCCTTCGTTGCCCTATTAGGGTTTCTTCGAAGGTGTGGCAGCACCTAGGCTTCGAGTGACCTGTAGGTTACCAAAGAGTTGGGCTGAGGGTTTGTGTCATGGATGCTATGGTAGTTGAGGCCATGGTGGCATAAGGAGGGGGTGTAAAGCCTTCAGTGATATGACCCAACTTGTAAAAGATGACCAACGACTTGTTTTTCTAAATTTGGATGAATCACTTATGATTGATACGAGTGACAGAAGTTGTTTGAAGATTCTTTCAATGGAGGGTATGGGATTTCATTGGGCTCTTGTACGATGGATTAAAGAAATGGTTTCATCTCCTTCCTATTCGATGACCGTCAATGGTGAGACATGGGGTTTTTTCAAAGGTGGTAGAGGTCTTCGTCAGGGAGATCCCTTGTCTCCTTACCTTTTTACCATCGTGATGGAGGGCTTCTCCATTATTTTCAAACGGTGCATAGAGGAGGCGGCTTCCTTTGGCTATCACAAAGATTGCCAAGCTCTTGATTTAACCCATCTTTGTTTTGCAGATGATCTTTTCGTGTTCACTAGAGGCAATATGGATCCGGTGTTGGTTCTAAAGAAGGCCCTCGCTCTCTTTAAGGTCAAATCGGGGTTAGCTCCAAACCTTGAAAAGAGTGAAATCTTCTATGGCAATGTCTCGTTGGAAGATCGAATTGCTATTCGGGAGTGTTTATCTTTTCGGAATGGGGTTTTTTCCATTCGCTATTTAGGGGTTCCGCTCTCCTCTATTCGGTTGAAGACGCGTGATTATGATGTGCTCTTGACGAAGTTCGTTTCTCGTATAACTAATTAGAAGGCCAAGTTTTTGTCCTTTAGAGGACGTTTACATCTTCTTAAATCAGTCCTTGGATCTTTATAGATTCATTGGATGTCTATATTTTGGTTCCCTACCACGGTGATAAAAAAGATTGAATCTCTTTGTCGGGACTTTTTATGGGCTCAAGGTGAAAATTCAAGAGGAAAGTGCAAAGTGGCTTGGGAGCATGTTTGTATGCCTTTCGATGGAGGAGGTTTGGGAATAAAACCTTTAGCCACGTGGAATAAAGCTTTGTTGTCGCGTCACCTTTGGAACATTCTAACCCGAAAGCAATCTTTGTGGGTTCGTTGGATCGTACTCCATTGCTTGGGAGAAACGCACTTCTGGCTTGTTCATAAAAGCTCTCGGTGGTCGTGGGTCCTAAGGAAAATTTTGGATCTTCGTTCGGTGTTGAGACCTTTTATTATGATGCGGGTTGGCAATGGCTCGCCGATAAATGCATGGGAGGATCGTTGGGCTTCCGGTACGCCGCTTTCCTCTTTTATTTCTTATCGTTTTGTTCATTCAGAAGGATTCACGACGCGGTCGTCGTTAAGAGAGTTAAGCTCTCGGTTTGAGGGGGTCTGGCCGAACAGTTGGGTGGATCGGTTTCCACAACTTGCTACGATTCAGTTTCCGATTCTCAATGAGCATGAAAGGGACGGGATTCGTTGGGATGATGGGAATGGGTCTATGGACGAGTTTTCGGTGAAGACAACTTCGGCCGCTTTGAGTGGGTCTTACCAGATTGTTCCGTGGACGAAAGGTGTTTGGTTTAAAGCGCACATTGCTAAACACGCTTTTTGCATGTGGACTGCATGTCTTCGGCGTTTACCTACTCAGGATCGTATGCTCTCATGGAACCCGGATAATCCAAACCTTATTTGCCCTTTATGTGAGGTTTGTATGGATTCCCATAACCACTTGTTTTTTGAATGCCAATTTTCCAATGAAGTATGGACGCGGATAAATTTTTTGCGGATATTGAAGATTGGTCAGATTGTTGGGACGATGTTTTAATGGCTCTTTCGGATGAAAATCGGCTCCCCAATCGGCTTGGGCCGAAACTCTACATTGCGGCTGCGGTTTTCTTTATATGGCGAGAACGGAACAATCGCTTGTTCCGTAATGAAAAGCGTGATATGGAGATGATCATCAAAGAGATACGGGACATGGTTCGCTTTCGGCTTGCTTGGACTACGAGTCCTATATCTAATGAAACGACCTAATTCTTGCTTTGGCCTTGCGGTGATGGTGTTTGGAGCTCCGGTGTTTTTTAGCATCTTTTTTTCGATGTTATTTGCGTCTATTATGTTGTGTTTATTTTGGTTGTTAGTTGCTTGGTATGGGGTTGTTTCCAAGTTTTTTTGTTTCTACGTTTGGTTGTAGGCGGTTTGCCGTACTCTTTTGTTTTCGTTTTTATAATATTGCCGGAGTTTTCCCTCAAAAAACAAAATGAGAGATTTTAGAAAAACGATCGACTATGACAAAAATAGAATCCATACCTCGTTGAGTTCTTGGTAAACCCAACACAAAATCCATCGAGATGTCAACCCAAGGTGAGGTTGGAATTGGGAGTGGCGTGTATAATCCATGAGGATTGGATTTGGATTTTGCCTTTTTACACTCAACACACCTTTCACAAATACGAGTAACATCTCGTTTCATCCCAGGCCAATAAAAATGTTCAACCAATATATCCAAAGTTTTGTGAACACCAAAATGTCCCATCAAACCTCCACTATGTGCTTCTCGAACTAGTAACTCACGCAATGAACACTTTGGCACACATAGTTTTGACTCCTTGAACAAAAATCCTTCATGTTTGAAAAACTTATTAAATGCAACTTGTTCACATGCACCAAATACCCCCGAAAAATCAAGGTCACTATCATACAAGTCTTTGATGAACTCAAAGCCCATCAATTTAGTACCAAGTGTCGTGAGAAGAGTATGTCTACGAGACAATGCGTCAGCGACAATGTTCTCTTTTCCTTGTTTGTACTTAATGACATACGGAAAAGTTTCAATGAACGCAACCCATCTAGCATGCCTTTTGTTCAACCTACTTTGTGCTTTAATGTGCTTTAGTGATTCATGATCAGTGTGAATAATGAACTCCCTAGGCATCAAATAATGTTGCCAAGTTTCTAAAGCACGCACAACAACATACAACTCTTTGTCATAAGTAGGATAATTCAAATGAGCTCCTTTCAACTTCTCACTAAAGTATGCAATAGGGTGCCTTTCTTGCATTAAAACTGCGCCTATTCCTATACCAGATGCATCACATTCAACTTCAAAACTCTTTCCAAAATCAGGCAATGCAAGTACGGGTGCAGTTGTTAAATCAAGTTTAAGTCTATTAAATGCCTCATCTTGAGAAGGACCCCATTCAAACTTCACATTATTTTTGACCAAATCATTTAAAGGGGCAGCCTTTGTTGAGAAATCTTTGACAAACCTCCTGTAAAAACTAGCCAAGCCATGAAAAGATCTCACCTCGGAGGGATTTGTAGGAGTCGGCCAATCCTTGATGGCTTTCACTTTCTCATCATCCACTTGAATACCTTGTGCACTCACTACAAAACCATGAAATACAACTTTGTGCACACAAAAGGTACACTTTTTCATATTAGCATAAAGTTTCTCAGCTCTTAAGGTACTTAACACATCTTGCACATGTTCACGATGTTCAATCAAGTTCTTACTATAAATCAGAATATCATCAAAATAAACAACCACAAACTTGCCAATAAATTCCCTAAGCACATGGTTCATCAATCTCATGAACGTGCTTGGTGCATTAGTTAAGCCAAATGGCATTACTAACCACTCATACAAACCAAACTTAGTTTTAAAGGCAGTTTTCCATTCATCACCCTCTTTAACACGAATTTGGTGATAACCAGATTTAAGATCAATTTTTGAAAACAAAGTAGCTCCATGCAAATCATCAAGCATGTCATCAAGTCTTGGAATAGGATGTCGATATTTAATAGTAATCTTATTGATTGCCCTACAATCGACACACATACGCCAAGAACCATCTTTTTTAGGAACGAGAATTACCGGAACAGCACATGGGCTTAAGGATTCTCGAATTTGACCCCTTGCCAACAGTTCATCCACTTGCCTTCTCAACTCCTTTGTCTCCTCCGGGTTCGCACGATAAGCTGGTCTATTTGGAATGATGGCTCCCGGTATCAAATCGACTTGATGCTCAATCCCTCTAATAGGGGGAAGTCCATTAGGAAGTTCTTCAGGAAAAACATCCTCAAAATCCTGCAACATTGAGACAAACTCCAAAGGCAAATGGTTAGGTAATTCTTGTGGAACAGGAGAATGATCTTGGAAAACAAGTAAAATCACACTCTTACGAGTGTTGAAAGCCCTATCCAAATCTCTCATTGTAGCAAAGAAGTTATTGCCTTTTTCTCCTCCCAACATCGGCTTTTCACTCGACTCACTATTTTCTACCACATCTGACTTGTCTTTTTTTGTGTTTTCTACTTGCTTACTTTTACTTGGCTTTTGTAGCTCTCTCAATTTTTGCCTTTTCTCTCTCTCTCTTCATCTGCTTATTACAGTCATACACCTGTTGTGGGGAAAGGGGAACAAGAGTAATAGTTTTCCGATCCATTACAAATGAATATTTATTTGTGAAACCATCATGAGTAGCCCTCCTATCAAACTCCCATGGCCTTCCCAAAAGCATATGACTTGCATCCATCAGAACCACATCACATAACACCTCATCCATATACTTACGAATCGAGAATGTGACACGCACCTGTTTTGTTACCTTTATCTCTCCACAATTACTCAACCATTGAAGTTTATATGGTGAAGGATGCTTCAAAGTAGGAAGATGCAGATTCTCAACTATGTAAGTACTAGAAACATTAGTGCAACTCCCACCATCAATAATGATTAAACATACCTTATCTTTGATACGACCCTTTGTATGAAAAATGTTGTGTCTTTGTTGTTGCACCTCTTCAATCTTAACTTGTTCATTCAAAGCACGAACATTCACGAAACATTGGCCATCTTCAGCCTCAAACTCCTCTTCATAGCCTTCTTCAGATTGGGGTGCTTCATCGTGGTTGTCTTTCTTCTTTATCACTGGAACTAGCGTAAGAACCATCATCTTGAATGGTCATCACACGTGAGTTGGGACATTGTGAAGCAATATGGCCTTTTCCCAAACACTTAAAACAACTTTCCTAGCAGGAGTAGATGAATTAGAAGCCAAACTATTAGAGCTTGAAGCGTTATTAGATATCTTTGAAGAAGTTGTATTGTTGTACTTCTTTCCATCATCTTTCTTCCATGAGGTGCTTGATCCTCCTTTCCATGAAGAGTTAGGATTGTTGGAACGTCGTGGCTCCAAATTCTTCTTTTTTAATTGCTTCTCAATCATTTCAGCTTTATGAAGCATCTCCTCCATATCCACGTAATGTTGTAGTTCCACAACATCAGCAATTGGTTTATTCAAGCCACCAAGAAACCGCGCCATAGTTGCTTCCTCGTCCTCCACAACATTTGCCCTAATCATTGCCATTTCCATCTCTTTGTAATAGTCTTCAACACTTTTGGAACCCTGGGTAATACCTTGGATCCTTTTAAATAAATCACGATAATAGTGGGAAGGAACAAACCTCTTTTTCATAATTGTTTTCATTTGTCTCCATGTGGTAATTGGTTGTTCTCCATCTCGCCTTCTTATAGCTTGCAATTGATCCCACCAAGTTAGTGCATATCTAGAAAACTCAAGGGCAACAAGTTTTACCTTCTTCACTTCCGAGCAGTTGTGCACTTCAAAGATCCTTTCAACTTTCGTTTCCCACTCTAAATAAGCCTCTGGATCACTTTTCCCTTTGAACTCCGGGATTTTCATTTTGATGCTTCCAAGATTGCCATCAACCCTTCTCCATGAGATGCTTCAGATTCATGTACACTTTCATTTTCTTGGTGTACTTCTTCATCATTGTTTCGACAATCGTTACTTCTCATCTCTAAGTCATTTAATCTTGTCAAAACCATGTTCATTGTCTCGGTAAATTTTGCAATCTGTTCTTGGTACGCCTTTTGCTCCATTGACAGTTTACCTTCCATGATACCTTTAATGACAGTTAAGAAAAAGAAGAAGCAGAAAATGCAATGGCCTCACGTTCCTTAATCACCCCCCCCCCAAGTATGTTTCGAAACCTAACCAATCTATACTCACCCCAAGTGTTTCTCTCTTGAATATTATGGCTTTTAACAAAGATGTCACACAACCTTTTACCACTCAATCCTTCACTTTATATTGTTCTAAAGCGAACCTATTCAAAGAAACCACAAAAATTAGACAAAGTGAATTAACTTTAGACAAATGAAGAAAACGACCTAGGGATAAACGATGGGAAGGAAATGAACACACAAGAGAGGTAAAAAATAACAAGCTAGAGTAGCAAATAGTTTAAACCTGGGTCTTAAAAAAAATCACGATCTTAACTTTGAGGTTAACATAAGATATCCATGGGCCTTTTTTTTTTTCCTTCTTTTCCTTCTGTTTTTTTTCCTTCTTTTGCTTCTGTTTTTTTTTTCCTTCTTTTGCTTCTGTTTTTTTTTCATTTTTTTTTGTTTGTTTTTTTTTGCAACTTCGAAGTTTAGCCCAAACAAAATAAAAAGAAAAGAAACCCGAAAATAGGAAAGAAGATTATGAGGTAAGATTAGAAAAAAAGAGGAAGTTCAAGAAATTACCTTGTGCTCTGATACCAAGCTGATATGACCCAACTTGTAAAAGATGACCAACGACTTGTTTTTCTAAATTTGGATGAATCACTTATGATTGATACGAGTGACATAAGTTGTTTGAAGATTCTTTCAATGGAGTTAAGACCCAAACTCAACTTGTGAGAGAGAACCTTAACTAAAACTCCACCCTTCAAATGACTTATGGATTAAGAACCTTAGTTATGTGAAACTAAGACCCTTAAACGACAATAAGTAAATGAAGAACGAAAGCTAAAGACGCCACACTCAAGGGAAAACAAACCCCGAATGATAAATCTAAAGGAAATTACAAAGCCTAACTTTGTAGAATCCAAACAAGTTCACAAGAGAACAAATATGTAAAGGAATAAACCTCTCAATATATTTCAAGAAAAGATGATCTTACAACGAGAACAAATCCTCCTATTTATAGATGAAGAGGATGGCAAACAGAAAGGCTTAATTAACTATCTTAGACTTTCAAACTATCCATCTTTAAAGTAGCATTCAAAATAGCACTAAATTCAAAACTATATAATTAATTGTTTTTAACCTTCTAGCATTATTTATCATGGGCTCCATCTTTGATCAACAAAATAGTCATGATCTTGGGCTTGACTTCTTGTAACTTGGACTCTTCTTGGGCTTGGGTTTCTTTGATAAATTGATTGAGGGCCTCCTTCATTTTTTTGCTTCTAGCTCTTGTCATGGGCCTAACCATGTACTCAAAAGCATTTTCTGATGATGATTGCGTGAAACCATCCTTGTGAAAATTTAATTTATGGTCCTCGTTTTTCCTTCTTTGGTCCCCATCATTCCCTCCCTCTTTGGCATGATTGGTCCTCGAATCAACACCTTCATCAAAAACAAAAGGAGATAGATCAGTAACATTAAAAGTAGCACTTATACCATACTCACCCGGAAGATCTAACTTGTAGGCATTATCATTGATACGCTCCATGACTTGAAACGGACCATCTCCACGAGGGTGTAATTTCGTTTTTCTAGATGCAGGGAACCTTTCTTTTCTTAGGTGAACCCAAACCCAATCTCCTGGTTTAAAAACGACATGCTTACGCCCTTTGTTAGCTTGTTTGGCGTATTGCTTTGTCTTTGTCTCAATGTTCTCACGAACCTTTTCATGAAGACGTTTTACTGCATTGGCTTTCTTTTCACCATCCAAGCTAACTTATTCCTTTAATGGCAAAGGAGACAAATCCAAAGGAGTAAGAGGGTTAAAACCATAGACAATTTCAAAAGGGGAAAAGTTGGTTGATGAATGAACAACCCTATTATAAGCAAATTCAGCTATGGGAAGACATTCTTCCCAACCTCTCAAATTACTCTTAATAACAACCCTTAAAAGTGACCCCAAAGTACGATTGGTCACTTCTGTTTGACCATCGGTTTGAGGGTGACCAGTTGTAGAAAAGAGCAATTTAGTGCCTAATTTGCACCATAAAGTCTTCCAAAAATAGCATAAAAACTTCACATCTCTATCACTCACAATGCTCCATGGAACTCCATGAAGACACACAATTTCCTTAAAGAACAAATTGTTCGTTCTAGCTTTTGTCTGTTTTTTGATTGGCTATTTGAGTTTAGTGGGTTGGTGGTGCAATAGTCGCCTGCAATATTTCTGACATCGCATGCAAGTTGAATTGAATTAAATCAATCTGTGGTTAATTTGCTTCTTCTCGATTGTGATTGGTCACTTTGCGATAGTGGGACGGTGGTAGTTATTCTTTTCTTTTGTGTTTGGGTTTCGTCGATTGTGGGTCGGTGGTGGCTTTGCTTTGTTTTGGTTTTCGCACACAACATCATTCCAACGAGAGGGTGAGTTTGGCGGCGTTCCAATATCGTGGGACGGTGGAGGCAGATTCAATTTTAGGGTTTGCGGCTACTGTTCACCATATTTCCTTAACACGTCCAACTGTGCACTGTTCCGGGTGCATAACCTATCGCTAAACTTGAGTGACTCGTGTTTCCTAGTCCCTCGTACACCATTGTGAGGCTCGTTTATGAGTTTCTGGGTGTACGTGCTCCTAGGCTTCGTGATGGGGACCAAAGAAGGAAAAATGAGGAGCATGAATTAAATTTTCACAAGGATGGTTTCAAGCAATCATCATCAGAAAATACTTTTGAGTGCATGGTTGGGCCCATGACAAGAGCTAGAAGCAAAAGAATGAAGGAGGGCCTCAATCAATTTATCAAAGAAACCCAAGCCCAAGAAGAGTCCAAGTTACAAGAAGTCAAGCCCAAGATCATGACTATTTTGTTGATCAAAGATGGAGCCCATGATAAATAATTCTAGAAAGTTAAAAACAATTAATTATATAGTTTTGAATTTAGTGCTATTTTGAATGCTACTTTAAAGATGGATAGTTTGAAAGTCTAAGATAGTTAATTAAGCCTTTTTGTTTGCCATCCTCTTCATCTATAAATAGGAGGATTTGTTCTCATTGTAAGATCATCTTTTCTTGAAATATATTGAGAGGTTTATTCCTTTACATATTTGTTCTCTTGTGAACTTGTTTGGATTCTACAAAGTTAGGCTTTGTAATTTCCTTTAGACTTATCATTCGGGGTTTGATTTCTCTTGAGTGTGGCATCTTTAGCTTTCGTTCTTCATTTACTTATTGTCATTTAAGGGTCTTAGTTCACATAACTAAGGTTCTTAATCCATAAGTCATTTGAAGGGTGGAGTTTTAGTTAAGGTTCTCTCTCACAAGTTGAGTTTGGGTCTTAACTCCATTGAAAGAATCTTCAAACAACTTCTGTCACTCGTATCAATCATAAGTGATTCATTCAAATTTAGAAAACCAAGTCGTTGGTCATCTTTTACATGTTGGGTCGTATCAGTTTGGTATCAGAGCACAAGGTAATTTCTTGAACTGTATCATTTTTTTTTTTCTAATCTTATCTCTTATTCTTCGTTCTTATTTTCGGGTTTCTTTTCTTCTTATTTTGTTTGGGCTAAACTTCGAAGTTGCAAAAAAAAAAAAAACAACAAACAAGCAATCAAAAAAAAAAAAAGAAAAAAAAAGAACAAGAAAAAAAAAACGGAAGCAAAAGAAGGAAAAAAAAAAGGGCCCATGGATAATTTATGTGTTCCATATTAACCTCAAAGTTGAGATCGTGATTTTTGTTTAAGACCCACATTTAAACTATTTGCTACTCTAGCTTGTTATTTTTTTTACCTCTCTTGCGTGTTGATTTCCTTCCCATCATTTATCCCTAGTCGTTTTCTTCATTTGTCTAAAGTTAATTCACTTTGTCTAATTTTTGTGGTTTCTTTGAATAGGTTCGCTTTAGAACAATATAAAGTGAAGGATTGAGTGGTAAAAGGCAAGTGTGTGACATCTTTGTTAAAAGCCATAATAATATTCAAGAGAGAAACACTTGGGGTGAGTATAGATTGGTTGTGTTTGGAAACATATTTGGGGGGGGGGGGGGATTAAGGGACGCGAGGCCATTGCATTTTCTGCTGCTTCTTTTATTAACTGTCATTAGGTATCATGGAAGGCAAACTATCAATGGAGCAAAAGGCGTACCAAGAACAGATTGCAAAATTTACCGAGACAATGAACATGGTTTTGACAAGATTAAACGACTTAGAGATGAGAAGTAACGATCGTCGAAACAATGATGAAGTACACCAAGAAGATGAAAGTGTACATGAATCTGAAGGTTCTCATGGAACTAGAAGGGTTGATGGCAATCTTGGAAGCATCAAAATGAAAATCCCGGAGTTCAAAGGGAAAAGTGATCCAGAGGCTTATTTAGAGTGGGAAACGAAAGTTGAAAGGATCTTTGAAGTGCACAACTATTCGGAAGTGAAGAAGGTAAAACTTGCTGCCCTTGAGTTTTCTGGATATGCACTAACTTGGTGGGATCAATTGCAAGCTATAAGAAGGCGAGATGGAGAACAACCAATTACCACATGGAGACAAATGAAAACAATTATGAAAAAGAGGTTTGTTCCTTCCCACTATTATCGTGATTTATTTAAAAGGCTCCAAGGTATTACCCAGGGTTCCAAAAGTGTTGAAGACTATTACAAAGAGATGGAAATGGCAATGATAAGGGCAAATGTTGTGGAGGACGAGGAAGCAACTATGGCGCGGTTTCTTGGTGGCTTGAATAAACCAATTGCTGATGTTGTGGAACTACAACATTACGTGGATATGGAGGAGATGCTTCATAAAGCGGAAATGATTGAGAAGCAATTAAAAAAAAAGAATTTGGAGCCACGACGTTCCAACAATCCTAACTCTTCATGGAAAGGAGGATCAAGCACCTCATGGAAGAAAGATGATGGAAAGAAGTCCAACAATACAACTTCTTCGAAGGTATCTAATAACACTTCAAGCTCTAATAGTTTGGCTTCTAATTCATCTACTCCTGCTAGGAAAGTTACTTGTTTTAAGTGTTTGGGAAAAGGCCATATTGCTTCACAATGTCCCAATTCACGTGTGATGACCATTCAAGAGGATGGTTCTTACGCTAGTTCCAGTGATAAAGAAGAAGACAACCACGATGAAGCACCCCTATCTGAAGAAGGCTATGAAGAGGAGTTTGAGGCTGAAGATGGCCAATGTTTCGTGAATGTTCGTGATTTGAATGCACAAGTTAAGATTGAAGAGGAACAACAACAAAGACACAACATTTTTCATACTAAGGGTCGTATCAAAGATAAGGTATGTTTAATCATTATTGATGGTGGGAGTTGCACTAATGTTGCTAGTACTTACCTAGTTGAGAATCTGCATCTTCCTACTTTGAAGCATCCTTCACCATATAAACTTCAATGGTTGAGTAATTGTGGAGAGATAAAGGTAACAAAACAGGTGCGTGTCACATTCTCGATTGGCAAGTATATGGATGAGGTGTTATGTGATGTGGTTCCGATGGATGCAAGTCATATGCTTTTGGGAAGGCCATGGGAGTTTGATAGGAGGGCTACTCATGATGGTTTCACAAATAAATATTCATTTGTAATGGATCGGAAAACTATTACTCTTGTTCCCCTTTCCCCACAACAGGTGTATGACTGTAATAAGCAGATGAAGAGAGAGAGAAAAGGCAAAAATTGAGAGAGCTACAAAAGCCAAGTAAAAGTAAGCAAGTAGAAAACACAAAAAAAGACAAGTCAGATGTGGTAGAAAATAGTGAGTCGAGTGAAAAGCCGAAGTTGGGAGGAGAAAAAGGCAATAACTTCTTTGCTACAATGAGAGATTTGGATAGGGCTTTCAACACTCGTAAGAGTGTGATTTTACTTGTTTTCCAAGATCATTCTCCTGTTCCACAAGAATTACCTAACCATTTGCCTTTGGAGTTTGTCTCAATGTTGCAGGATTTTGAGGATGTTTTTCCTGAAGAACTTCCTAATGGACTTCCCCCTATTAGAGGGATTGAGCATCAAGTCGATTTGATACCGGGAGCCATCATTCCAAATAGACCAGCTTATCGTGCGAACCCGGAGGAGACAAAGGAGTTGAGAAGGCAAGTGGATGAACTGTTGGCAAGGGGTCAAATTCGAGAATCCTTAAGCCCATGTGCTGTTCCGGTAATTCTCGTTCCTAAAAAAGATGGTTCTTGGCGTATGTGTGTCGATTGTAGGGCAATCAATAAGATTACTATTAAATATCGACATCCTATTCCAAGACTTGATGACATGCTTGATGATTTGCATGGAGCTACTTTGTTTTCAAAAATTGATCTTAAATCTGGTTATCACCAAATTCGTGTTAAAGAGGGTGATGAATGGAAAACTGCCTTTAAAACTAAGTTTGGTTTGTATGAGTGGTTAGTAATGCCATTTGGCTTAACTAATGCACCAAGCACGTTCATGAGATTGATGAACCATGTGCTTAGGGAATTTATTGGCAAGTTTGTGGTTGTTTATTTTGATGATATTCTGATTTATAGTAAGAACTTGATTGAACATCGTGAACATGTGCAAGATGTGTTAAGTACCTTAAGAGCTGAGAAACTTTATGCTAATATGAAAAAGTGTACCTTTTGTGTGCACAAAGTTGTATTTCATGGTTTTGTAGTGAGTGCACAAGGTATTCAAGTGGATGATGAGAAAGTGAAAGCCATCAAGGATTGGCCGACTCCTACAAATCCCTCCGAGGTGAGATCTTTTCATGGCTTGGCTAGTTTTTACAGGAGGTTTGTCAAAGATTTCTCAACAAAGGCTGCCCCTTTAAATGATTTGGTCAAAAATAATGTGAAGTTTGAATGGGGTCCTTCTCAAGATGAGGCATTTAATAGACTTAAACTTGATTTAACAACTGCACCCGTACTTGCATTGCCTGATTTTGGAAAGAGTTTTGAAGTTGAATGTGATGCATCTGGTATAGGAATAGGCGCAGTTTTAATGCAAGAAAGGCACCCTATTGCATACTTTAGTGAGAAGTTGAAAGGAGCTCATTTGAATTATCCTACTTATGACAAAGAGTTGTATGCTGTTGTGCGTGCTTTAGAAACTTGGCAACATTATTTGATGCCTAGGGAGTTCATTATTCACACTGATCATGAATCACTAAAGCACATTAAAGCACAAAGTAGGTTGAACAAAAGGCATGCTAGATGGGTTGCGTTCATTGAAACTTTTCCGTATGTCATTAAGTACAAACAAGGAAAAGAGAACATTGTCGCTGACGCATTGTCTCGTAGACATACTCTTCTCACGACACTTGGTACTAAATTGATGGGCTTTGAGTTCATCAAAGACTTGTATGATAGTGACCCTGATTTTTCGGGGGTATTTGGTGCATGTGAACAAGTTGCATTTAATAAGTTTTTCAAACATGAAGGATTTTTGTTCAAGGAGTCAAAACTATGTGTGCCAAAGTGTTCATTGCGTGAGTTACTAGTTCGAGAAGCACATAGTGGAGGTTTGATGGGACATTTTGGTGTTCACAAAACTTTGGATATATTGGTTGAACATTTTTATTGGCCTGGGATGAAACGAGATGTTACTCGTATTTGTGAAAGGTGTGTTGAGTGTAAAAAGGCAAAATCCAAATCCAATCCTCATGGATTATACACGCCACTCCCAATTCCAACCTCACCTTGGGTTGACATCTCGATGGATTTTGTGTTGCGTTTACCAAGAACTCAACGAGGTATGGATTCTATTTTTGTCATAGTCGATCGTTTTTCTAAAATGGCTCATTTTGTTGCATGTAGGAAAACAGACGATGCGAAGAATATCGCCAATTTGTTCTTTAAAGAAATTGTGCGTCTTCATGGAGTTCCACGGAGCATTGTGAGTGATAGAGATGTGAAGTTTCTAAGCTATTTTTGGAAGACTTTGTGGTGCAAATTAGGCACTAAATTGCTCTTTTCTACGACTAGTCACCCTCAAACCGATGGTCAAACAGAAGTGACTAATCGTACTTTGGGGTCACTTTTAAGGGCTGTTATTAAGAGTAATTTGAGAGGTTGGGAAGAATGCCTTCCCATAGCTGAATTTGCTTATAATAGGGTTGTTCATTCATCAACCAACTTTTCTCCTTTCGAAATTGTCTATGGTTTTAACCCTCTTACTCCTTTGGATTTGTCTCCTTTGCCATTAAAGGAACAAGTTAGCTTGGATGGTGAAAAGAAAGCCAATGTAGTAAAACGTCTTCATGAAAAGGTTCGTGAGAACATTGAGAAGAAGACAAAGCAATACGCCAAACAAGCTAACAAAGGGCGTAAGCATGTCGTTTTTAAAACAGGAGATTGGGTTTGGGTTCACCTAAGAAAAGAAAGGTTCCCTGCATCTAGAAAAACGAAATTACACCCTCGTGGAGATGGCCGTTTCAAGTCATGGAGCGTATCAATGATAATGCCTACAAGTTAGATCTTCCGGGTGAGTATGGTATAAGTGCAACTTTTAATGTTACTGATCTATCTCCTTTTGTTTTTGATGAAGGTGTTGATCCGAGGACGAATCATGCCGAAGAGGGAGGGAATGATGGGGACCAAAGAAGGAAAAATGAGGAGCATGAATTAAATTTTCACAAGGATGGTTTTAAGCAATCATCATCAGAAAATACTTTTGAGTGCATGGTTGGGCCCATGACAAGAGCTAGAAGCAAAAGAATGAAGGAGGGCCTCAATCAATTTATCAAAGAAACCCAAGCCCAAGAAGAGTCCAAGTTACAAGAAGTCAAGCCCAAGATCATGACTATTTTGTTGATCAAAGATGGAGCCCATGATAAATAATTCTAGAAAGTTAAAAACAATTAATTATATAGTTTTGAATTTAGTGCTATTTTGAATGCTACTTTAAAGATGGATAGTTTGAAAGTCTAAGATAGTTAATTAAGCCTTTTTGTTTGCCATCCTCTTCATCTATAAATAGGAGGATTTATTCTCATTGTAAGATCATCTTTTCTTGAAATATATTGAGAGGTTTATTCCTTTACATATTTGTTCTCTTGTGAACTTGTTTGGATTCTACAAAGTTAGGCTTTGTAATTTCCTTTAGACTTATCATTCGGGGTTTGATTTCTCTTGAGTGTGGCATCTTTAGCTTTCGTTCTTCATTTACTTATTGTCATTTAAGGGTCTTAGTTCACATAACTAAGGTTCTTAATCCATAAGTCATTTGAAGGGTGGAGTTTTAGTTAAGGTTCTCTCTCACAAGTTGAGTTTGGGTCTTAACTCCATTGAAAGAATCTTCAAACAACTTCTGTCACTCGTATCAATCATAAGTGATTCATTCAAATTTAGAAAACCAAGTCGTTGGTCATCTTTTACATGTTGGGTCGTATCACTTCGACCTCGCGCGGGTTGATAGGTGATGCGTGTAGCGACTTGTTTTAAAAGTCGATATGGATGCAATGGTTTTCGAGGCTCAATTGGTATCTGATTCGCAAGGTTCCGCGATGGCAAATGGTTCGGGAGGAGAATCTAGGGCTGACGTCAAGGTTGACGCCAACGATTCCATTCATGCAGCGGCTGTTCCGACAAGTACGGACACGGAAAACCCTAAGGTGACTAGGGAATCTGTGTTCAATAGGTTTACTTATTCGAATGTCGTGGGTGGAGAGAAAGCTGGGAACTTGGATTTTTTTCCCCTGGAGGACAAGAAAACTAGTGTGGTCATGATCCCCGTCGAGCTTGCAAAGGAGGTAAGTGCATCGTATCACACTACTCTATTTGGTTGTTTCCTGGGGCCACGACCACAATATGCTGTTGTTAATCGGGTTGCTCGCTCGCAATGTGGTAAGTTTGGATTGAACGATTTTATGCTCAATGGCAATGGTATATTCTTTTTTCGTTTCAATGACTTGGGTGGGTGCAATCAAGTGATTGATAACGGACCTTTAATGATCTATGGGGTACCATTGTTTGTTTCGCCTTGTGATGAGAACCCATCCAACGACCCGGATGATGAAGATCCTTTGAGATGGAAGATTAGACCAATCACAAGGTCAAAAGCTAAGATGTTCAGTGATGCTCTTAACGGTTTGATAAAATCCTGTCGGAAAGAATCAATCATCAATTCATCAAGTAGCCAAGGAGACCTTCGAATTTTGATCCGAATTGAAGGCCAAGATTAGCCCAAGGCTTGGTAGCCCAAGTTGTGATTATTTCATCTAAATATCACCCAAGTCCAAGAAAATTCGGCCAAGTCTACACATGGCCCATGTTTTGGTCATAAATCATTCATTTCAAGTCCAAATGGACTCAAATCAAAGCCCACTTAAAGAGTACTCCTTTTCCTACATTTTAATAAGGATCCAAGCCCAAAATAAAGGTGGAATTTCGTCCATGAATCTGCCCAACAATAGATCCAAGTTCAAGTAACTCATAACATTGAATTAGAAGGCATTTTGAAGGGTCCTATCATTATGAAGTCATTTACTTAGAAGATATTAGAAGGTTGCCTCAATTATTGTCTAGAATTTATTTGAGTCCTTTGATTTGTCTTGTGTATCTTATAAATAGGTTGTCTTTGTAATCTTTTGAAAGATCACCTTTGATTTGAATGATAATTGTGAGTTTAAACTCTTTTTGTTCTTTGTGAACTTTAGAACTTATCAAGTCTTCTTGCTTGTGGCGTTCAATACTTATCAATCAACTTGGTGGGTTGATTGTGGCGTATCTTATACCAAGGTTCTTGTCTCTTTATAGACAACGGGTCGCGGTTTCACCAATACTATCTCGGGCAACCAATAGACGGTCGGGAAAAACACATCACCTTGGGATCCTACTAAGGCCCTCAATAAACCGGTTCACACGGAATGCCCGCTTTGGGTAAAACTTCACAACATTCCGTTGGTCGCGTTTAACAAGGAAGGTGTTGGGCGTATTGCTAGTTTGTTGGAGGTCCCAAAAATCATGGATGCGTGCATGACATCCATGTGTGACAAGAAATGGGGAAGACCTAGGTTTGCCAAAGTGCTTGTTGACGTTTGGGCGGTTGGAGAGCTAAAAAGGGAGATCGAAGTTGTTATCCCTAGTGTGACTGGAGGTAAGGATGCGAAAACGAAGGTTATGATGGAATATCTATGGGAACCCCGACAATGTCCAATATGTTGTGTATTTGGCCATTCTTTGAGCTCGTGTGCCAAAGCCCCTCTTCAAAAGAATGCGAAATCCGTTGTGGCTGGTGATGGGTTCACTTTGGTGACGGGTAGGAAGCGTGGTGCCAAACGTAATATGGAGTACAAAGAGAACCCTAGTAAAGAGGCGGTGGTGATCATTGAGAGGAAGGATCCATCAAAAAAGCCCATGCAAGACATTGCATGCACAAGTGCATGCAAGGTTGATGTTGCATGCACAAGTGCATGCAAGGATAAAAGCCCTACGACTAGTTCGTGCATGTGTGAGGGATTGTGTATTGGAGGTTGCAAGAATAGTTTGGCGCCTATGGTGGTTGCAAATAATTTACGGGAGTCTAAATCGGGCACGGAGGCAAATGTCGTGGTGGATGATGAGTCGCTTACTGAGGAGGGGACGGAGCCAACTAGCGAGGTCCGTGTGGAAGGGACCAAGGGGAGCAATGAGGTTTGCGATGGACCGCCGAAAGACCTAAAGGCGTTTTTGAATGATGTCACGTCTCGTGTGGCAGGAGGGCCATCGAGTAATCACGTGAGTGGTTCGGAAGGGGTACGACAACTGTCAGGTACTCCCTACAAACCCAAACCTGCCGTTGTCCCGCCGGTGGTGGGGGTCTCATCTGTTAAGCAGCCGCTTAAGGGCATCTTGAAAACGTCCAATCGCTATACGACCTTGAATAATGATGGTGGAAAGGGTGACGTGGATGGAGGGAGCGGGGGAGTGGACACTAGTTCAAGTCCCAATGAAGTTTCTCTCTTGGAATATTCGGGGGCTGAATGCTCCAAGTAAGCAACGGGAGGTTCGTGATCTTTTTACATTCGGGTAATTTTAACTTTGGTGCGGTTTTAGAAACCCATGTAAAAAGAGAGGCTTTGGAGGATGTTTGTAAGCGTACGTTTGGTCGGTGGGAATGGAGATCAAATCTTTCCATGTCGAACTTTGGTACTCGTATTTTGCTTTCATAGGATCCAAGGTGTATGGATGTCATGGTAATTGAAATGCATGCGCAATTTATGCATTGTGAGATTCGGTTGCATGGTGATCCGAATCCCACGTATTGTACGGTGGTGTATGGAGTGACGAACTACATTGATCGCAAGCAGTTATAAGGTGCTTATGGGAAATCATGCATGGGTCTTATTGGGGGAATTTAATGCAATGTTGTTTCCTCATGATGGTTTGGGTGGATCTTCTCGCCGGGATAGTGAGATGCTTGATTTCATAGCGTGTGTGGATGATATCGAGGTTTTTGACGTTCGGTACACGGGGGTTCAATACTCTTGGTCTCAAAAGCCCATGGATGATTCAGGTATCCGGCGAAAATTGGATCGGGTGATGGCTAATGTTGCATTCACTGATCGGTTCCTTGATTCGGTTGCGGAGTTCTTACCTAGGGGGGTTTCGGACCACTCTCCGGCGGCGATATCTTTTACGGGAGGTACTCGTTTGCACTCTCAAAATGCACGAAGGAGGAATGGGAGGTCCAAGTTCATGGGACTTTCATGTTTAAAGTCTTGGCTAAATTAAAGACCTTGAAGCACCAATTTCGAAGGCTAAGAAGTTCTTATGGAAATTTATCGGAGCGGGTGGCCCTTTCTAAAAAAGAACTGGGTGTAGTCCAGTTGGCAAGCGATATTGATCCTACCAATCGGCAAATTCAAGAGGATCTTGCCTTTTGGCGTATAACTTACCAGCAAGATTGTAAAGATGAGGAAAGTGCGGCTAGACAAAGAGCGAAAGTCAAATGGCTAAATGAGGGAGACTCAAATACGAAATTCTTTCATAGTGTTTTGAAGGAGAAGAGCCATGGACAGCGTATACAGGTAGTGTCTGATCGAAATGGCGATTTTCACTATGGCCAAGATGTTGTGGCGGTCTTCTTAAGCCATTTCCAATCGTTTCTCGGTGCTAGGGATGGCGCCGTTAACCCTAATATTAATGATTTTGCCTTCGTAGGGTTCTCACGGTGGGAGAAGCAAACTCCATGATCCGGCCAATCTCTAACGATGAAATAAAGGCGGCTATTTTCCAGATTGGGAATGCCAAAGCTCCGGGGTCGGATGGTTTTTCTGCCAAGTTTTTTAAAGCTGCATGGAGTGTGGTGGGTACGGAGGTAACTACGACTATTCATAATTTTTTCTACTCGGCAAAGCTAGAGAAAGAGCTCAGTCACACGCTTCTTTTTCTCATTCCGAAAGTGCCACATGCGACTAGAGTTACGGATTTCAGGCCTATATCCTATTGTTCGGTCCTCTACAAAGTCATCAGCAAGGTGATTGTGGATCACATGAAGGGTAGTTTGGATGCTTTGGGGTGGGACCCTCTTAGTCTGCTTTCATCCCGGGCCGGTAAATCACTGACAATATTTTGATGGCTCATGAGTTGGTTCGTGGGTACCAACGAGGCGATGGGCCGCCTCGTTGTGCTTTCAAGATTGACATCCAGAAGGCTTATGACACCGTTGATTGGCAGTATCTCTTTAATATGTTGGAGGTATGGGATTACATTGGGCTTTTGTACGATGGATTAAAGAAATAGTTTCATCTCCTTCCTATTCGATGGCCGTCAATGGTGAGACTTGGGGTTCTCTCAAAGGTGGTAGAGGTCTTCGTCAGGGGGATCCCTTGTCTCCTTACCTTTTTACCATCGTGATGGAGGGCTTCTCCATTATTTTTAAATGGTGCATAGAGGAGGCGGCTTCCTTTGGCTATCACAAAGATTGCCAAGCTCTTGATTTAACCCATCTTTGCAGATGATCTCTTCGTGTTCACTAGAGGCGATATGGATTCGGTGTTGGTGCTAAAGAAGGCCCTCACTCTCTTTAAGGTCAAATCAGGGTTAGCTCCAAACCTTGAAAAGAGTGAAATATTCTATGGCAATGTCCCGTTGGAAGCTCGAATTGCTATTCGGGAGTGCTTATCTTTTTGGAATGGGGTTTTTCCCATTCGGTATTTAGACAAACCCCTTATACCCGTTAAAACCTAAATTACCCAATACCTCGCATTTCGGACTACAAAGACCCGTTACACCTCAATTACAATAAGGTCTAATCAAACTCATTATGACCCATTTACTCCCATTATGACCAATTAGAGTTGTTAAGGACACACAAAACCCTTATACCCACTAAGACAAAAATTACCCAATAACGAGCCATTATGGACCATTATGACCTGTTACAACTCAATTACACCTAATAAAGTCTAGTCGAACTCATTATGACCGATTTACTCCCATTATGACCAATTAGATTCGTTAAGGAGACACAAACCCCTTATACCAACTAAGATAAAAATTACCCAATAACGAGCCATTACGGACCATTATGACCCATTATATCTCAATTACACCAAATAAGGTCTAATCAGACTCATTATCACCCATTTACTCCCATTATGTCCCGTTAGACCCGTTAAGGAAACAAGCCCCTTATACCCACTAAGACCAAAATTACCCAATAACGAGCCATTACAGACCATTATGACCCGTTCCATCTCATTTACACCTAATAAGGTCTAATCGAACTCATTATGACCCATTTACTCCCTTTATGACCAATTAGATTCGTTTTAGGGGACACAAACCCATCCCACTAAAACAAAAATTACCCAAGAACGAACCATTTCTGACTACAAAGACCCGTTACACCTCAATTACACCAAATAAGGTCTAATCAAACTCATTATGACTCATTTACTCCTATTATGACCAATTAGATTCGTTTTAGGAGACACAAACCCCTTATACCCGCTAAAACCTAAATTACCCAATAACGAGCCATTTCGGACTACAAAGACCCGTTACACCTCAATTACACCTAATAAGGTCTAATCAAACTCATTATGACCCATTTACTCCCATTGTGACCAATTAGAGCTGTTAAGGAGACACAAAACCCTTATACCCACTAAGACAAAAATTACCTAATAACGAGCCATTATGGACCATTATGACCTGTTACAACTCAATTACACCTAATAAAGTCTAGTCGAACTCATTATGACCGATTTACTCCCATTATGACCAATTAGATTCGTTAAGGAGACACAAACCCCTTATACCAACTAAGGGGCTGTTCGGTTGTGGCTTAATGGGCTGTATAGCCTATATGGCTTATTCGCTCAGCCATAAATAGTTGTTCGGTTGTGGCTTATTCGCTCAGCCGACGACTTAATCGGTCAGCTAGAAACCATTACCCCTTTACATTCAGCCATTATTTTCCCATTCATTTCCCCAACTACCCTTTCCAATAAAAAAAACCCATCTTTAATTCACGCTTTAGGTTCCAGCTCTCTATCTTCTTCAAACTTCTCAAGCTTTCAAAATTGGTACAACCCTTCCTGCCATGGCTAGTATGTTCTTCTTCTTCATGCTGCCGATTCCTCTTATTTGACGTTGGTATGTTCCTCTTCTTCCTAACCCGAAACCGATTCTTTCACTCCCTGGAATGAATCTCGATCTGTCGAAAACCAGATTCCCTTTCTAAATAGATATTTTGTTCCTGAAATCGAGCTTTTTGTTCTTGAAATCGAGATAGAAAAACTGTAACCGGGAAGAAGAAGTTGGTTTATTTTCTGCTTTTCACATGATAGTTGGGTTTTTTGTTAGGTTTTTGATAGTTGGTTTATTTTCTGCATTTCACATGAAGAAGAAGAAGAGGAGAGGCTCTGTAACTGGGAATAGAAAAACTGTACATGAAGATTTGATTTTTCATTATTTGGATTGTGGGCTTTTTTCAGATTGTATATGTATTTTAATTTTTCTTGGAATCCCATTGAATCATCTATTTGTAGCAAAAAATTGTTTTCAGATTATGGGTTATGTCCTTCTGTGATCAACTGTAGTCCAAGTTCTTCCCTATCAAAAATTTGGATCTTGAAGACATAAATTATGAATTTGAATTGGAGTGCTAAAATTATGGATTTTGATTTCGACTGCATCCTAAACGATGTTTTTTTATATTTCAAATTCATTCATCCAATATTTTCAAATGGTTATTTTAGTCCTACAAAATATAGACTGAAGGGTAAATTAGTCATCTTTTATATTCAGACTGTTTATTCAGCACAACAACCGAACAACAGTTTATCTTGTATGATACAGACAACTTTATCAATACAGACAATTTTATCCATACAGGACTTAATAGAAAACGAACCGAACAGCCCCTAAGACAAAAATTACCCAATAACGAGCCATTACGGACCATTATGACCCATTATATCTCAATTACACCAAATAAGGTCTAATCAGACACATTATCACCCATTTACTCCCATTATGTCCCGTTAGACCTGTTAAGGAAACAAACCCCTTATACCCACTAAGACCAAAATTACCCAATAACGAGCCATTACAGACCATTATGACCCGTTCCATCTCATTTACACCTAATAAGGTCTAATCGAACTCATTATGACCCATTTACTCTCTTTATGACCAATTAGATTCGTTTTAGGGGACACAAACCCTTATTCCCACTAAAACAAAAATTACCCAAGAACGAACCATTTCTGACTACAAAGACCCGTTACACCTCAATTACACCAAATAAGGTCTAATCAAACTCATTATGACTCATTTACTCCTATTATGACCAATTAGATTCGTTTTAGGAGACACAAACCCCTTATACCCGCTAAAACCTAAATTACCCAATAACGAGCCATTTCGGACTACAAAGACCCGTTACACCTCAATTACACCTAATAAGGTCTAATCAAACTCATTATGACCCATTTACTCCCATTGTGACCAATTAGAGCTGTTAAGGAGACGCAAAACCCTTATACCCACTAAGACAAAAATTACCCAATAACGAGCCATTATGGACCATTATGACCTGTTACAACTCAATTACACCTAATAAAGTCTAGTCGAACTCATTATGACCGATTTACTCCCATTATGACCAATTAGATTCGTTAAGGAGACACAAACCCCTTATACCAACTAAGACAAAAATTACCCAATAACGAGCCATTACGGACCATTATGACCCATTATATCTCAATTACACCAAATAAGGTCTAATCAGACACATTATCACCCATTTACTCCCATTATGTCCCGTTAGACCTGTTAAGGAAACAAACCCCTTATACCCACTAAGACCAAAATTACCCAATAACGAGCCATTACAGACCATTATGACCCGTTCCATCTCATTTACACCTAATAAGGTCTAATCGAACTCATTATGACCCATTTACTCTCTTTATGACCAATTAGATTCGTTTTAGGGGACACAAACCCTTATTCCCACTAAAACAAAAATTACCCAAGAACGAACCATTTCTGACTACAAAGACCCGTTACACCTCAATTACACCAAATAAGGTCTAATCAAACTCATTATGACTCATTTACTCCTATTATGACCAATTAGATTCGTTTTAGGAGACACAAACCCCTTATACCCGCTAAAACCTAAATTACCCAATAACGAGCCATTTCGGACTACAAAGACCCGTTACACCTCAATTACACCTAATAAGGTCTAATCAAACTCATTATGACCCATTTACTCCCATTGTGACCAATTAGAGCTGTTAAGGAGACGCAAAACCCTTATACCCACTAAGACAAAAATTACCCAATAACGAGCCATTATGGACCATTATGACCTGTTACAACTCAATTACACCTAATAAAGTCTAGTCGAACTCATTATGACCGATTTACTCCCATTATGACCAATTAGATTCGTTAAGGAGAAACAAACCCCTTATACCAACTAAGACAAAAATTACCCAATAACGAGCCATTACGGACCATTATGACCCATTATATCTCAATTACACCAAATAAGGTCTAATCAGACACATTATCACCCATTTACTCCCATTATGTCCCGTTAGACCTGTTAAGGAAACAAACCCCTTATACCCACTAAGACCAAAATTACCCAATAACAAGCCATTACAGACCATTATGACCCGTTCCATCTCATTTACACCTAATAAGGTCTAATCGAACTCATTATGACCCATTTACTCCCTTTATGACCAATTAGATTCGTTTTAGGGGACACAAACCCTTATTCCCACTAAAACAAAAATTACCTAAGAACGAACCATTTCTGACTACAAAGACCCGTTACACCTCAATTACACCAAATAAGGTCTAATCAAACTCATTATGACTCATTTACTCCTATTATGACCAATTAGATTCGTTTTAGGAGACACAAACCCCTTATACCCGCTAAAACCTAAATTACCCAATAACGAGCCATTTCGGACTACAAAGACCTGTTACACCTCAATAACACCTAATATGGTCTAATCAAACTCATTATGACCCATTTACTCCCATTGTGACCATTTAGAGCTGTTAAGGAGACACAAAACCCTTATACCCACTAAGACAAAAATTACCCAATAACGAGCCATTATGGACCATTATGACCTGTTACAACTCAATTACACCTAATAAAGTCTAGTCGAACTCATTATGACCGATTTACTCCCATTATGACCAATTAGATTCGTTAAGGAGACACAAACCCCTTATACCAACTAAGACAAAAATTACCCAATAACGAGCCATTACGGACCATTATGACCCATTATATCTCAATTACACCAAATAAGGTCTAATCAGACACATTATCACCCATTTACTCCCATTATGTCCCGTTAGACCTGTTAAGGAAACAAACCCCTTATACCCACTAAGACCAAAATTACCCAATAACGAGCCATTACAGACCATTATGACCCGTTCCATCTCATTTACACCTAATAAGGTCTAATCGAACTCATTATGACCCATTTACTCCCTTTATGACCAATTAGATTCGTTTTAGGGGACACAAACCCTTATTCCCACTAAAACAAAAATTACCCAAGAACGAACCATTTCTGACTACAAAGACCCGTTACACCTCAATTACACCAAATAAGGTCTAATCAAACTCATTATGACTCATTTACTCCTATTATGACCAATTAGATTCGTTTTAGGAGACACAAACCCCTTATACCCGCTAAAACCTAAATTACCCAATAACAAGCCATTTCGGACTACAAAGACCCGTTACGCCTTAATTACACCTAATAAGGTCTAATCAAACTCATTATGACCCATTTACTCCCATTGTGACCAATTAGAGTTGTTAAGGAGACACAAAACCCTTATACCCACTAAGACAAAAATTACCCAATAACGAGCCATTATGGACCATTATGACCTATTACAACTCAATTACACCTAATAAAGTCTAGTCGAACTCATTATGACCGATTTACTCCCGTTATCCAATTAGATTCGTTAAGGAGACACAAACCCCTTATACCAACTAAGACAAAAATTACCCAATAACGAGCCATTACGGACCATTATGACCCATTATATCTCAATTACACCAAATAAGGTCTAATCAGACTCATTATCACCCATTTACTCCCATTATGTCCCGTTAGACCCGTTAAGGAAACAAACCCCTTATACCCACTAAGACCAAAATTACCCAATAACGAGCCATTACAAACCATTATGACCCGTTCCATCTCATTTACACCTAATAAGGTCTAATCGAACTCATTATGACCCATTTACTCCCTTTATGACCAATTAGATTCGTTTTAGGAGACACAAACCCTTATTCCCACTAAAACAAAAATTACCCAAGAACGAACCATTTCTGATTACAAAGACCCGTTACACCTCAATTACACCAAATAAGGTCTAATCAAACTCATTATGACTCATTTACTCCCATTATGACTAATTAGATTCATTTTAGGAGACACAAACCCCTTATACCCACTAAGACCAAAATTACCCAATAACGAGCCATTATGGACCATTATGACCTGTTACAGCTCAATTACACCTAATAAAGTCTAGTCGAACTCATTATGACCGATTTACTCCCATTATGACCAATTAGATTCGTTAAGGAGACACAAAGCCCTTATACCAACTAAGACAAAATTACCCAATAACGAGCCATTACGGAAACGAGCCATTACACGGGGAGTCGGTGGTGGAGTGTGAGTTCAGTGGCGGTGAATTTGCAAGCAGGTTTAGGGATTTCTGCGAGAGAACCGCGTAAGTGGGTGTTGGTGCTGAATACTTGTGTTTGCATTCGATTGGCTCACGTGTTAGTGGGTCGGTGGGGTGCTCTTACAGGTTTAAATTAAGAGCGATCGGCGTGAGTGGAGTTATCCTATTCGGCGGTTCCAAGGTTGTTGGAGGGTTTTGCGACAGTGTACTTTTGCGGCGGTGTACTTTTTGCGGCTGCATACTAGTACGTGGGACGGTGGGGAAGGCACCTGTTTGTGGAGGTGAGGTTCCATCGTTGGTCGGTGGCAAGGAAAATCTTTGGCGGCTGTAGGTTTTTATTTTTTCACTCGGTGGTTGCGACGGATTGTAAGTCTTCTCTTTTCTTTTTGTTTCTTAGGGTTAGCTCGTGTTTCCTAGGTCTTCGTTACTTAGGGGAAGCTTGAATTAGGGTTTCAGCGCTCCAAGTTTCTTGGAGCCTTCGTTGCCCTATTAGGGTTTCTTCGAAGGTGTGGCAGCACCTAGGCTTCGAGTGACCTGTAGGTTACCAAAGAGTTGGGCTGAGGGTTTGTGTCATGGATGCTATGGTAGTTGAGGCCATGGTGGCATAAGGAGGGGGTGTAAAGCCTTCAGTGATATGACCCAACTTGTAAAAGATGACCAACGACTTGTTTTTCTAAATTTGGATGAATCACTTATGATTGATACGAGTGACAGAAGTTGTTTGAAGATTCTTTCAATGGAGGGTATGGGATTTCATTGGGCTCTTGTACGATGGATTAAAGAAATGGTTTCATCTCCTTCCTATTCGATGACCGTCAATGGTGAGACATGGGGTTTTTTCAAAGGTGGTAGAGGTCTTCGTCAGGGAGATCCCTTGTCTCCTTACCTTTTTACCATCGTGATGGAGGGCTTCTCCATTATTTTCAAACGGTGCATAGAGGAGGCGGCTTCCTTTGGCTATCACAAAGATTGCCAAGCTCTTGATTTAACCCATCTTTGTTTTGCAGATGATCTTTTCGTGTTCACTAGAGGCAATATGGATCCGGTGTTGGTGCTAAAGAAGGCCCTCGCTCTCTTTAAGGTCAAATTGGGGTTAGCTCCAAACCTTGAAAAGAGTGAAATCTTCTATGGCAATGTCTCGTTGGAAGATCGAATTGCTATTCGGGAGTGTTTATCTTTTTGGAATGGGGGTTTTTCCCATTCGCTATTTAGGGGTTCCGCTCTCCTCTATTCGGTTGAAGACGCGTGATTATGATGTCTATATTTTGGTTCCCTACCACGGTGATATAAAAGATTGAATCTCTTTGTCGGGACTTTTTATGGGCTCAAGGTGAAAATTCAAGAGGAAAGTGCAAAGTGGCTTGGGAGCATGTTTGTATGCCTTTCGATGGAGGAGGTTTGGGAATAAAACCTTTAGCCACGTGGAATAAAGCTTTGTTGTCGCGTCACCTTTGGAACATTCTAACCCGAAAGCAATCTTTGTGGGTTCGTTGGATCGTACTCCATTGCTTGGGAGAAACGCACTTCTGGCTTGTTCATAAAAGCTCTCGGTGGTCGTGGGTCCTAAGGAAAATTTGGGATCTTCGTTCGGTGTTGAGACCTTTTATTATGATGCGGGTTGGCAATGGCTCGCCGATAAATGCATGGGAGGATCGTTGGGCTTCCGGTACGCCGCTTTCCTATTTTATTTCTTATCGTTTTGTTCATTCAGAAGGATTCACGATGCGGTCGTCGTTAAGAGAGTTAAGCTCTCGGTTTGAGGGGGTTTAGCCGAACAGTTGGGTGGATCGGTTTCCACAACTTGCTACGATTCAGTTTCCGATTCTCAATGAGCATGAAAGGGACGGGATTCGTTGGGATGATGGGAATGGGTCTATGGACGAGTTTTCGGTGAAGACAACTTCGGCCGCTTTGAGTGGGTCTTACCAGATTGTTCCGTGGACGAAAGGTGTTTGGTTTAAAGCGCACATTGCTAAACACGCTTTTTGCATGTGGACTGCATGTCTTCGGCGTTTACCTACTCAGGATCGTATGCTCTCATGGAACCCGGATAATCCAAACCTTATTTGCCCTTTATGTGAGGTTTGTATGGATTCCCATAACCACTTGTTTTTTGAATGCCAATTTTCCAATGAAGTATGGACGTGGATAAAGTTTTTGCGGATATTGAAGATTGGCTGGATTGTTGGGACGATGTTTTAATGTCTCTTTCGGATGCAAATCGGCTCCCCAATCAGCTTGGGCCGAAACTCTACATTGCGGCTGCGGTTTTCTTTATATGGCGAGAACGGAACAATCGCTTGTTCCGTAATGAAAAGCGTGATATGAAGATGATCATCAAAGAGATACGGGACATGGTTCACTTTTGGCTTGCTTGGACTACTAGAAGATCTCATCCAATATCTAATGAAGCGACCTAATTCTTGCTTTGGCCTTGCGGTGATGGTGTTTGGAGCTCCAGTGCGTTTTAGCATCTTTTTTTCGATGTTATTTGCGTCTATTATGTTGTGTTTATTTTGGTTGTTAGTTGCTTGGTATGGGGTTGTTTCCAAGTTTTTTTGTTTCTTCGTTTCGTTGTAGGCGGTTTGCCGTACTCTTTTGTTTTCGTTTTTATAATATTGCTGGAGTTTTCCCTCAAAAAACAAAATGAGACATTTTAGAAAAACGATCGACTATGACAAAAATAGAATCCATACCTCGTTGAGTTCTTGGTAAACCCAACACAAAATCCATCGAGATGTCAACCCAAGGTGAGGTTGGAATTGGGAGTGGCGTGTATAATCCATGAGGATTGGATTTGGATTTTGCCTTTTTACACTCAACACACCTTTCACAAATACGAGTAACATCTCGTTTCATCCCAGGCCAATAAAAATGTTCAACCAATATATCCAAAGTTTTGTGAACACCAAAATGTCCCATCAAACCTCCACTATGTGCTTCTCGAACTAGTAACTCACGCAATGAACACTTTGGCACATATAGTTTTGACTCCTTGAACAAAAATCCTTCATGTTTGAAAAACTTATTAAATGCAACTTGTTCACATGCACCAAATACCCCCGAAAAATCAGGGTTACTATCATACAAATCTTTGATGAACTCAAAGCCCATTAATTTAGTACCAAGTGTCGTGAGAAGAGCATGTCTTCGAGACAACACGTCAGCGACAATGTTCTCTTTTCCTTGTTTGTACTTAATGACATAAGGAAAAGTTTCAATGAACGCAACCCATCTATAGCATGCCTTTTGTTCAACCTACTTTGTGCTTTAATGTGCTTTAGTGATTCATGATCAGTGTGAATAATGAACTCCCTAGGCATCAAATAATGTTGCCAAGTTTCTAAAGCACGCACAACAACATACAACTCTTTGTCATAAGTAGGATAATTCAAATGAGCTCCTTTCAACTTCTCACTAAAGTATGCAATAGGGTGCCTTTCTTGCATTAAAACGGTGCCTATTCCTATACCATATGTATCACATTCAACTTCAAAACTCTTTCCAAAATAAGGCAATGCAAGTACGGGTGCAGTATCTTGAGAAGGACCCCATTCAAAACTATTAAATGCCTCATCTTGAGAAGGACCCCATTCAAACTTCACATTATTTTTGACCAAATCATTTAAAGGGGCAGCCTTTGTTGAGAAATCTCTGACAAACCTCCAGTAAAAACTAGCCAAGCCATGAAAAGATCTCACCTCGGAGGGATTTGTAGGAGTCGGCCAATCCTTTATGGCTTTCACTTTCTCATCATCCACTTGAATACCTTGTGCACTCACTACAAAACCAAGAAATACAACTTTGTGCACACAAAAGGTACACTTTTTCATATTAGCATAAAGTTTCTCAGCTCGTAAGGTACTTAACACAACTTGCACATGTTCACGATGTTCAATCAAGTCCTTACTATAAATCAGAATATCATCAAAATAAACAACCACAAACTTGCCAATAAATTCCCTAAGCACATGGTTCATCAATCTCATGAACGTGCTTGGTGCATTAGTTAAGCCAAATGGCATTACTAACCACTCATACAAACCAAACTTAGTTTTAAAGGCAGTTTTCCATTCATCACCCTCTTTAACACGAATTTGGTGACAACCAGATTTAAGATAAATTTTTGAAAACAAAGTAGCTCCATGCAAATCATCAAGCATGTCATCAAGTCTTGGAATAGGATGTCGATATTTAATAGTAATCTTATTGATTGCCCGACAATCGACACACATACGCCAAGAACCATCTTTTTTAGGAACGAGAATTACCGGAAAAGCACATGGACTTAAGGATTCTCGAATTTGACCTCTTGCCAACAGTTCATCCACTTGCCTTCTCAACTCCTTTGTCTCCTCCGAGTTCGCACGATAAGTTGGTCTATTTGGAATGATGGCCCCCGGTATCAAATCGACTTGATGCTCAATCCCTCTAATAGGGGGAAGTCCGTTAGGAAGTTCTTCAGGAAAAACATCCTCAAAATCCTGCAACATTGAGACAAACTCCAAAGGCAAATGGTTAGGTAATTCTTGTGGAACAGGAGAATGATCTTGGAAAACAAGTAAAATCACACTCTTACGAGTGTTGAATGCCCTATCCAAATCTCTTATTGTAGCAAAGAAGTTATTGCCTTTTTCTCCTCCCAACTTCGGCTTTTCACTCGACTCACTATTTTCTACCACATCTGACTTGTCCTTTTTTGTGTTTTCTACTTGCTTACTTTTACTTGGCTTTTGTAGGTCTCTCAATTTTTGCCTTTTCTCTCTCTCAGCTTTCATCTGCTTATTACAGTAATACACCTGTTGTGGGGAAAGGGGAACAAGAGTAATAGTTTTCCGATCCATTACAAATGAATATTTATTTGTGAAACTATCATGAGTAGCCCTCCTATCAAACTCCCATGGCCTTCCCAAAAGCATATGACTTGCATCCATCGGAACCACATCACATAACACCTTATCCATATACTTACCAATCGAGAATGTGACACGCACCTGTTTTGTTACCTTTATCTCTCCACAATTACTCAACCATTGAAGTTTATATGGTGAAGGATGCTTCAAAGTAGGAAGATGCAGATTCTCAACTAGGTAAGTAATAGCAACATTAGTTCAACTCCCACCATCAATAATGATTAAACATACCTTATCTTTGATACGACCCTTCGTATGAAAAATGTTGTGTCTTTGTTGTTGTTCCTCTTCAATCTTAACTTGTGCATTCAAAGCACGAACATTCACGAAACATTGGCCACCTTCAGCCTCAAACTCCTCTTCATAGCCTTCTTCAGATTTGGGTGCTTCATCGTGGTTGTCTTCTTCTTTATCACTGGAACTAGCGTAAGAACCATCCTCTTGAATGGTCATCACACGTGAGTTGGGACATTGTGAAGCAATATGGCCTTTTCCCAAACACTTAAAACAAGTAACTTTCCTAGCAGGAGTAGATGAATTAGAAGCCAAACTATTAGAGCTTGAAGCGTTATTAGATACCATCTCGCCTTCTTATAGCTTGCAATTGATCCCACCAAGTTAGTGCATATCCAGAAAACTCAAGGGCAACAAGTTTTACCTTCTTCACTTCCGAGTAGTTGTGCACTTCAAAGATCCTTTCAACTTTCGTTTCCCACTCTAAATAAGCCTTTGGATCACTTTTCCCTTTGAACTCCGGGATTTTCATTTTGATGCTTCCAAGATTGCCATCAACCCTTCTAGTTCCATGAGATGCTTCAGATTCATGTACACTTTCATTTTCTTGGTGTACTTCTTCATCATTGTTTCGACGATCGTTACTTCTTATCTCTAAGTCATTTAATCTTGTCAAAACCATGTTCATTGTCTCGGTAAATTTTGCAATCTGTTCTTGGTACGCCTTTTGCTCCATTGATAGTTTACCTTCCATGATACCTTTAATGACAGTTAAGAAAAAGAGGAAGCAGAAAATGCAACGGCCTCACGTCCCTTAATCCCCCCCCCCCAAGTATGGTTCCAAACCTAACCAATCTCTCACCCCAAGTGTTTCTCTCTTGAATATTATGGCTTTTAACAAAGATGTCACACACTTGCCTTTTACCACTCAATCCTTCACTTTATATTGTTCTAAAGCGAACCTATTCAAAGAAACCACAAAAATTAGACAAAGTGAATTAACTTTAGACAAATGAAGAAAACGACCTAGGGATAAACGATGGGAAGGAAATGAACACGCAAGAGAGGTAAAAAATAACAAGCTAGAGTAGCAAATAGTTTCCTTCTTTTGCTTCTGTTTTTTTTCCTTCTTTTGCTTATGTTTTTTTTTATCTTTTTTTTTTGTTTGTTTGTTTTTTTTTTGCAACTTCGAAGTTTAGCCCAAACAAAATAAAAAGAAAAGAAACCCGAAAATAGGAAAGAAGATTATCAGGTAAGATTAGAAAAAAAAAAAGAGGAAGTTCAAGAAATTACCTTGTGCTCTGATACCAAGCTGATATGATCCAACTTGTAAAAGATAACCAACGACTGTTTTTCTAAATTTGGATGAATCACTTATGATTGATACGAGTGACAGAAGTTGTTTGAAGATTCTTTCAATGGAGTTAAGACCCAAACTCAACTTGTGAGAGAGAACCTTAACTAAAACTCCACCCTTCAAATGACTTATGGATTAAGAACCTTAGTTATGTGAAACTAAGACCCTTAAACGACAATAAGTAAATGAAGAACGAAAGCTAAAGACGCCACACTCAAGGGAAAACAAACCCCGAATGATAAGTCTAAAGGAAATTACAAAGCCTAACTTTGTAGAATCCAAACAAGTTCACAAGAGAACAAATATGTAAAGGAATGAACCTCTCAATATATTTCAAGAAAAGATGATCTTACAATGAGAACAAATCCTCCTATTTATAGATGAAGAGGATGGCAAACAAAAAGGCTTAATTAACTATCTTAGACTTTCAAACTATCCATCTTTAAAGTAGCATTCAAAATAGCACTAAATTCAAAACTATATAATTAATTGTTTTTAACCTTCTAGATTTATTTATCATGGGCTCCATCTTTGATCAACAAAATATTCATGATCTTGGGCTTGGGTTTCTTTGATAAATTGATTGAGGGCCTCCTTCATCTTTTTGCTTCTAGCTCTTGTCATGGGCCTAACCATGTACTCAAAAGCATTTTCTGATGATGATTGCTTGAAACCATCCTTGTCAAAATTTAATTCATGCTCCTCGTTTTTCCTTCTTTGGTCCCCATCATTCAGGCTCGGTGGCTGTGAGTTTGAAGGATGCTCCTCAAAGGGCTGACGTCACTGCTGGTGTCACACCACCCATGCATGCACCGCAACCGTCGATCACGGAGATGGAAATGTTGGGAGGGGAGAGTTCGCAATCGCAATCGCAAGGGACGAGAACGTCGGTGTTTCAAAAGCTCAACTTTGCTTCAGTGGTGGGGAAATCGTCGACGGGGATGTTGGATTTTTATCCGTTGGAGGATCGTAATTCCAACGTGGTTGCTATCCCAATTGATCTCATCAAGGAAGTAAGTGTTTCTTATAATACAACTCTTTATGGGTATTTCTTGGCAATAGGCCACAATTTTCTGTTCTCAAACGAGTTGCGTTGACTCATTGGGGAAAATTTGGTCTAAATGATGTCATATTAAACGGGAATGGGATTTTTTTCTTTCGATTCAATGATGTTGGTGGGTGTTCCCAAGTTATTGATCAAGGAACTTTGATGGTGTAAGGGGTTCCGCTTTTTGTGGCACTTTGGGATCCTAGTAAAGCTCTTAATAAACCAGTCCATACGGAATGTCCTCTATGGGTGAAACTCCACAATGTCCCATTGGTAGCCTTTAAATAAAGAGGGTGTTGGACAAATTGCTAGTGCGTTGGGTGTTCCAAAATCTATGGATGCCTGTACGGCTTCAATGTGTGATAAAAAGTGGGGACGACCGGGGTTTGCAAAAGTCCTAGTTGACATGTGGGCGGTTGGGGATTTAAAAAGGGAGATCGAGGTGGTGATACCGCATGTGAAAGGGGAGAAAGAGGAGAAAACGAAAGTGCTGGTGGAGTATTTATGGGAACCTCGACAATGTTCCTTGTGTTGTGTTTTTGGACATACAATTGGGACTTGTGCCAAAGCACCGGTACAAAAAGGGGGACAAACGAACCATAAATTTATGGATGATGACGGGTTTACGCCGGTAGTGAGTAGGAAAAGGGGTCCTAAAGTGATTAATCGGGCCAAAGGCAAGAATGTTGGGCCTAATGGTAACGTTGGTAGTAGTGGTGGGTCAAATGGAGCGGAAAAAATCAAAAGAAAAGGTGACGGATGAGATTACATGCACAAGTGCATGCAAGGAAAATCCTGCATGCACAAGTGCATGTAAGGATAACATTGCATGCACAAGTGCATGTAACGAAGATTTAACTGGAACAAGTGCTTGTTCCAGGGATTACAAGAAGAAGGGACCAGTAGAGGGTGAGCAAGCGGTTGTGGATGAGAAGTTGAAAGAAGTCGAGGGTGCGGTTGATTCGGTAACTCAAGTAGCGGGGTGTGTCAATGAGGAAGGGGGATTAAGTACTACTACACCAACAGATTTGGGGGCGTTTCTTAAGGGACTTTCAGCAAATGTTGATCACGTGGGAAATGGGAAGAATCATACTGATAGTCATAAGGATGGAAAAAACCCAAGGCCTAGCACCCCGTTTAAACCTGCTTACGGGGCTAAACCAATTCGAGGTATCTTGAAGACGGTAAGTTGTAGTAATTCTGAGAATACAAATAGACTTCAAGTGTTGGGGGATGAACAACGGAGTACACGGGGACCTGAAGGCGACAATAATGAGGGTGTTACTAGAGATGGCTAGGGTTAGAACTTGCACTCTTCATCATGATTAAGTTTGCTTCTTGGAATGTTTGGGGTTTAAATGCCCCTATTAAGCAAAGGGATATGTGAATTTGTGTGCTATTATAGAATCCCATGTTAAACGGGAATCTTTGGAATCTATTTGTGGTAGGGTTTTTGGTAAATGGGAGTGGCGATCGAACCAAGCTTGTTCGAAGATTGGTACTCGTATTATCATAGCGTGGGATGCTAGATTTATGGATATTATGGTTCATGAGTCTCATACACAGTTTTTGAATTGTGAAGTTCGGTTGCTTGGTGATTCGGATCCATTTTTTATGTCTATTGCTTATCGGCTTAATACTAATATAGCAAGGAGATGGTCATATGGTCGGGCCTTCGGAAGTTCAAGGTTCTTATGGGTAGAAAGCCATGGATCCTTATGGGGGATTTCAATGCCATGCTCTTTCCCCATGATGGTCTTGGAGGCTCGTCGAGACGTAACGTTGATATGATGGAGTTTGGTGCTTGTATTGAAGATGTGGAGTTATTTGATGTAGGATACTCGGGAATACAATTCACTTGGTGTCAAAAGCCTAGTGAGGAGGGAGGTATTCGGCGGAAACTGGATAGAGTTATGGCCAATACGGAGTTCACTTCTCGATTTCCGGATGCTCACGTTGTTTTCATGCCTAGGGGTGTTTCTGATCATTTAGCCTATATTCTTTCTTTGAATGCGGGTGTGAGGAAGAAGGTATGGGGCTTTAAATTTGATAACCATTTGGTTTCTCATTCGCTTTTCAGGAAAACCGTGGAAGATGGTTGTAATGCGCTTGTGCAAGGGTCTTTCATGTTTTAAGTCTTGAAAAAGCTCAAACTTCTGAAGGTCCCTCTCCGCCGCCTTAAGAGTTCTTATGGTAACTTGTCGAACAAGTTCACGCTTTTAAAGCAGGAGTTAGATTCGGTCTAACAGATGTGTGATGCAAATCCCTTCAACCAGCCTTTGCATGAGGATTTATGCCACCTTCGTTTGGATTATGTCAATATGTATGTCATGATGAGGAGTTGGCTGTTCGGCAAAGATCCAAGGTACGTTGGCTTAATGAAAGCGGTTTGAACTCCAAATACTTCCATAAGGTTATTAAGGAAAGAGGGAACACAAATCGTATTGCTATGGTTTATGATACGAATGGCCGATTTTTCCATAATGACGAGGTGGGCGGAGCTTTTGTTGAATATTTTAAATCGATACTGGGAGTTAGAGATGATTTGGTTAATCCGGATATGAGTGAGTACGTGTTCCGTAAACGTCTTTCTGTTAGAGAGGCTAACGTAATGATTCGGCCTATAACGAATGAAGATATAAAAATGACGTTGTTTCAGATTGGGAATGATAAGTCCCCGGGGTCGGATGGGTTTTCGGCTAAGTTTTTCAAAGGAGCGTGGGATATTGTGGGTGGTGAGCTTAGTATTGCAATTCACAATTTCTTCTTTTCGGGTCATCTTGAGAAAGAGTTGAATCATACTTTACTCTGTCTCATTCCAAAAGTCCCGAATGCTAATAGGGTTACGGAGTTCCGGCCGATTTCTTGTTGTACGGTGGTTTATAAGAATATAAGCAAGATCCTTGTGAATCGTATGAAAGAGTATTTGGGCGATTTAATTAGTCCCTCGCAATCTGCTTTTATCCTTGGTCGTCGAATATCTGACAATATTTTGATGGCCCATGAGCTAGCCTCGGGGTATCAACACCAAATTGGTCCTCCGAGATGTGCATTCAAGATTGATATTAAAAAGGCGTATGACATGGTTGATTGGCAATTTGTGATCAATATGTTGGAAGGAATGGGGTTTCATTTGGCTCTGATTAAATGGCTTAAAGAGATGTTAACGACTACTTCTTTTTCAATGGCGGTAAATGGTGAATCCTGGGGTTTCTTTAAAGGAGGGAGAGGCCCTCGGGAAGGGGATCCTTTTTCTCCCTATTTATTCACTATTGTCATGGAAGGCTTCTCAATGATTTTTAAGCGGTGTATTGACGAGGCTTCCGACTTTGGCTATCATAAAGATTGCTTGGATCTTCAATTAACCCATCTTTGTTTTGCAGATGACTTGTTTGTTTTTACAAGGGGAGATACTCCTTCTGTTATGGTTCTAAAGAAGGCCTTGCAGATTTTTCAAACGAAGGCGGGTGTTTCACCTAGTCTTGAAAAAAGTGAGATTTTTTTTGGTAATGTTCCAGAGCATATGCGAATTAATATTCAGGAATGTCTTCCTCTTTGTAATGGGGTTTTTCCCATCTGGTACTTGGGAGTTCCTCTCTCACCATCTATAATTAAAGTGGGTGACTTTGATGTTCTTCTTGCTAAGGTTCGGAACAAGATCACAAACTGGAAGAATAAATTTCTTTCCTTTGCGGGTCGTCCCCAACTAATCCTTTCGATCTTGTCGTCACTCCAAGTATATTGGATGTCGACATTTCTCATCCCATCCTCTGTGGTGCACAAGATCGAAACTTTATTCCGGAATTTTTTGTGGGCTCAAGGAGATCCCGCGAAGGGGAAGTGCAAGTTATCTGGGGAAAATGTGTGTAAACCGTTAGAGAATGGTGGTCTTGGTATTAAGCGCCTTGCTATTTGGAATAGAGCTCTTCTAGCCAAACACATTTGGGATATTCTTGTTCGCCGAACGTTTATTTGGGTGAGATGGGTGTATCTTTATTGTCTTAATGATACTCACTTTTGGCTTGTTCAGAAGAATTCTTGTTGGTCATGGATGCTCCGGAAAATCCTAGATATGCGGCAACATGTTCGGCCACATCTTAAGCGTTTGGTGGGTGATGTGGAGAATACGAATGCATGGGAAGATCCTTGGGTGCAAGGTATTAGCCCCATACACAACTGTAAGAAAAAAAGTCACCGAAATGCCTCTTAACATGCACTTCTAAATAACACAAAAATCCCAAGTAACAATAATATGAGTCCCGAGTAACAATAATCTGTCCTCACTTCTTTCTCGGTAGTAGACTTTTTTATAGTCTTCCGTTCCTCCTCTTTCTCTGAACTACTCCCTTGGGACCTATTCTCCCCCTCTAGGCTTTTCTCCTTCGATCCATGCATGGCGTGTATGGCTTGCGCCGCATGCACCCTATTAGCCGAAGCTCCAATGGCTCGCTGCGTCGGTTTCCATTTTTTCCTTTCAACCTTGTAAATCCCTTCTCATCCGTGAGAGGGGATTTTTTGCCTTGAACCACCCTTGGTCGTTCTACCTTAGGACATGCGTTGGTTTTATGTCCAAATACCAAACAATGAGCACATAATGAGTTTGATTAGACCTTATTATGTGTAATTGAGGTGTGTGTATCTTCTAAAACAAATCTAATTCGTCATAATTGGAGTGAATGGGTCATAATGAGTTTGATTAGACCTTATTATGTGTAATTGAGGTTTAACGGGTCATTATAGTCTGTAATGGCTTATTATTGGGTAATTTTAGTTTTAGTGGGTATAAGAGTTTGTGTATCCTTAACAAGTTCAAATATCATAATGGGAGTAAATGGGTCATAATGAGTTTGATTAGACCTTATTTGGTGTAATTGAGTTGTCGGGTCATAATGGTCCCGAATGGCTCGCTATTAGGTAATATTGGTCTTAGAGGGTATAAGGGGTTTGTGCTCCTAAAACGAATCTAATTGGACATAATGGGAGTAAATGAGTCAAAATGAGTTTGATTAGACCTTTTTTTAGAGGAAAAACTCCAGGTAATATATTAAAGCAAGAAAAAGGAGTTAAGTCCTAAGCCATACATCAAAAAATATCCAAAGACTTGGTAAACAAAAAATACCAAGCGATAAGAAGCCATAAGGTCTAATAAGTTTGATTAGACCTTATTAGGTGTAATTAAGGTATAACGAGTCTTTGTAGTCCGTAATGGCTCGTTATTGGGTAATTTTGGTTTTAGTGGGTATATGTGGGTTGTGTCTCCTAAACAGGTCCAATTGGTCATAATGGGAGTAAATGGGTCATAATGAGTTTGATTAGACCTTATTAGATGTAATTGAGATGTAACGGGTCTTTAAAATCCGAAATAGCTCGTTATTGGGTAATTTTGATTTTAGTGGGTAAAAGGGGTTTGTGTCTGCTAAAACTAATCTAATTGGTCATAATGGGAGTAAATGGGTCATAATGAGTTTGGTTAGACATTATTAGGTGTAATTCAGGTGTAACGGGTCTTTATAGTCTGAAATGGTTCGTTATTGGGTAATTTTCGTTTTAGTGGGTATAAGGGGTTTGTGTCTGCTAAAACTAATCTAATTGGTCATAATGCGAGTAAATGGGTCATAATGAGTTTGGTTAGACATTATTAGGTGTAATTGAGGTGTAACGGGTCTTTGTACTCCTTAATGACTCGTTATTGGGTAATTTTGTTTTAAGTGGGTTATAAGGGGTTTTTGTCTCCTTAACGAGTCCAATAGGTCATAATGGGAGTAAATGGGCCATAATGAGTCTGATTAGACCTAATTAGGTGTAAATGAGCTGGAACGAGTCATAGTGGTCCGTAACTGCAAGTTATTGGGTAATTTTGGCCTTTGTAGGTTTATTGTGTCTCCTTAACGAGTCCAATAGGTCATAATAGGCATAAATGGGCCATAATGAGTCTGATTGGAGCTTATTTGGTATAATTTAGTTGTAACGGGTCATAACGGTTTGTAATGGCTCGTTATTGGGTAATTTTGGTCTTAGTGGGTATAAGGGGTTTGTGTCTCCTTCACAATTCTAACTGGTCATAATGGGAGTAAATGGGTCATACTGAGTTTGATTAGACCTTATTAGGTGTAATTGAGGTGTAACGGGTCTTTCTAGTATGAAATGGTTCGTTATTGGGTAATTTTGGTTTTATTGGGAAATGGGAATAAGGGGTTTGTGTTGCCTAAAACGAATCTAATTGGTCATAATGGGAGTAAATGGGTCATAATGAGTTCGAATAGACCTAATTAGGTGTAAATGAGCTGGAACGGGTCATAGTGGTCCGTAATGGCTCGTTATTGGGTAATTTTGGTCTTAGTGGGTTTATTGTGTCTCCCTAACAAGTCCAATATGTCATAATGGGCGTAAATGGGTCATAATGAGTTTTATTAGAGCTTATTTGGTGTAATTGAGTTGTAACGGGTCATAGTCATAATGGTTTGAAATGACTCGTTATTGGGTAACTTTGGTCTTAGTGGGTATAAGGGGTTTGTGTCTTCTTAACAATTCTAAGTGGTCATAATGGGAGTAAATGGGTCATAATGAGTTTGATTAGACCTTATTAGGTGTAATTGAGGTGTAACGGGTCTTTCTAGTCTAAAATGGTTCGTTATTGGGTAATTTTGGTTTTAGAGGGAATAAGGGGTTTGTGTCTCCTAAAACGAATCTAAGTAGTCATAATGATTTCGATTAGACCTTATTAGGTGTAAATGAGTTGGAACGGGTCATAGTGCTCCGTAATGGCTCGTTATTGGGTAATTTTGGTCTTAGTGGGTATAAGGGGTTTGTGTGTCCTTAACGAATCTAATTGGTCATAATGGGAGTAAATGGGTTATAACGAGTCTGATTAGACCTTATTAGGTGTAATTGAGATATAATAGGTCATAGTGGTCTGTAATGGCTCGTTATTGGCTAATTTTGGTCTTAGTGGGTATAAGGGGTTTATGTCTCCTTAACGAATCTAATTGGTCATAATGGGAGTAAATGGGTCATAATGAGTTCGATTAGACCTTATTAGGTGTAAATGAGTTGGAACGGGTCATAGTGGTCCGTAATGGCTCGTTATTGGGTAATTTTGGTCTTAGTCGGTATAAGGGGTTTGTGTCTCTTTAACGTGTCTAATAGGACATAATGGGAGTAAATGGGTGACAATGAGTATGATTAGACCTTATTTGGTGTAATTATGATATAATGAGTCATAATGGTCCGTAATGGCTCGTTTTTGGGTAATTTTTGTCTTAGTGGGTATAAGGGGTTTTTTTTAGAGGAATAATCCAGACAATATATTAAAAACCAACAAACCAAAGGCTACAGAAGAAAAGAAACAAAAAAAATAAAAGCAAGGAGGACAAACCCCACCAAGCTAACAACAACCAAAACACAAAAACTAACATGTCAAACAAAAGGCCCAAACAGAAACCAAAACCACCAACACCGCACCCAACCAACACCAGACACAAGAAAAAACATCAAGTACTTTCAGATCTTCCCTTTCTGTTCCTCCAAGATAACCTATGAAGCACCATACAACGAATCTCAGTAAACAGCTGATCCACAGTTCTCTTATTGCCAGAGAATAATCGGCAATTCCTCTCTTGCCACACATAATAAAACGTTACAGCAATCGCAAACTTCTGTAAAAGAGAAAGTCTCGACCCCTGAGCAAACTTCACCATAATATCATCCCAGTTAGTTGGGAAATTATTAAGGTGAACTTCACTCCTTACTTTGTTCCAAACCTCCAACGGATATTTACATTCAAAAAACAAACGTCAGTGAGAGTCTAAGCATTGTTGACAAAAACTGCACTTTAGATCAGGCGGCTCATGCTTCCAACGCACCATCCTGTCTTGAGTCGGTAGCCTAACCTGACAAGCGGTCCACATACAAAAAGCACATTTCGGAATAGAGCCCTTGAACCACACATATTTATGCCACCCAATCACCGGGTTATCACCTTGAAGCGTCTTCCATGCTTCCCTAACAGAGAAACGAACATTCCCATTAATACTTCATTTCCAAACAAACATATCATGTCTATTTGAGTATATAGACGGGATTGGAGTAGAGGCAAGAATAGACGCTCGATGCACCCATTCAATCGGCCATGCACCATTCATCCTGTCCAAGAGATTCCTAACTGTTGAAGTAATCGCATAACCACTTGCATGAATCAACCGATAAGAAATAATGGAAGAGAGATTACCACACGGAAGCCACATGTTGCCTTATCGAACTACCATCTCCAATAATCACATGAAAATATTGGCGCACATGTTGCCTTAAATCCATCATTTTCTTGTAAGTCCAAGACCATGTAGCTTTCTTTCAGATAGACCAAATATGATGCTCATAGACATAATTTGTGAGAACCCATTGAATCCACAAAGAAGGTCTCTTGCGAAGAATATCCCAAATATGCTAGGTTAAAAGCGCCCTATTCCAAACTGCCAGTCGCTTTAAACCAAGACCCCTACTTTTCACCAGTTGACAAACAATCTCCCATGCCACCCTATGTTGCCCCATATAACTTTCAACTTGGTTCCATAAGAAAATTCGAAACAAAGCTTCAAGTTTGTGGATCACTCCCGAAGGCAGCAAATACATCCAATAAATCTGCATCGATTGAAGAACCGATTGAATTAACTGTCTACGTCGCCCATATGATAGAAATTTCAATTTCCAATTATGGATTCGATTTTTAACTTCAGAAACAAGACCCTCAAAATCAGCAACTTTTAATCAAACCGGCGATAACGGCACTCCCAAGTAGCGAATCGGGAAACTCCCAGCTTGAAAAGGCAAGCACTCCAAAATAGCCCTTTTATCATCAATAGGGACATTTCCAAAGAACACTTGGCTTTTTTCCAAGCTTGGTGATAGTCCCGATTTGGCCTGAAACACCTGAAGAGCCTTCTTTAACACCTCCACAGAACGCACATCCCCTCTAGTAAACACAAATAAATCATCAGCAAAACATAAATGAGTAATTTGGAGAGACTGACAACCTTTATGATAACCAAAGCCATCCGCTTCCTCAATACACTTCTGAAACAACATTGAGAAACCCTCCATAACAATGGTAAAAAGGTATGGCGATAACGGGTCCCCTTGTCGAATTCCACGACCACCTTTAAAGAAACCATGCGTATCCCCATTAAGAGCAATCGAACAAGAGGGAGTAGAGATCAATTCTTTAATCTCGTATCTCCTTAACGAATCTAATTGGTCATAATGGGAGTAAATGCGACATAATGAGTTCGACTAGACCTTATTAGGTGTAATTGAGCTGTAACGGGTCATAATGGTCCATAATGGCTCGTTATTGGGTAATTTTGGTCTTAGTGAGAATAAGGGGTTTGTGACTCCTTAACAACTCTAATTGGTCATAATGGGAGTAAATGGGTCATAATGAGTTTGATAAGACATTGTTAAGTGTAATTGAGGTGTAACGGGTCTTTGTAGTACGAAATGGCTCGTTAACGGGTAATTTTGGTTTTAGTAGGTATAAGGGGTTTGTGTCTCCTAAAACGAATATTATTGGTCATAATGGGAGTAAATGAGTTATAATGGTTTTGATTAGACCTTATTAGGTGTAATTAAGGTATTACGAGTCTTTGTAGTCCATAATGGCTCGTTATTGGTTAATTTAGGTTTTAGTGGGTATAAGGGGCTTGTGTCTCCTTAACAAGTTCAAATGGTCATAATGGGAGTAAATGGGTCATAATGAGTTTGATTAGACCTTATTTGGTTTAATTGAGCTGTAACGGGTCATAATGGTCCTGAATGGCTCGCTATTGGGTAATGTTGGTCTTAGAGGGTATAAGGGAATTGTGTCTCCTAAAACGAATCTAATTGGTCATAATGGGAGTAAATGAGTCATAATGAGTTTGATTAGACCTTTTTTTTAGAGGAAAAACTCCAGGAAATATATTAAAGCAAGAAAAAAGAGTTAAGGCTTAAGTCGTACAACAAAAAACTATCCAAAGACTTGGTAAACAAAAAATACCAAGCCATAAGAAGCTAAAGGTCTAATAAGTTTGATTAGACCTTATTAGGTGTAATTAAGGTATAACGAGTCTTTGTAGTCCGTAATGGCTCGTTTTTTTTTTTTTGAAGGAAAACCCGGCAAATATATTAAAACAAAGAAACAAAAAAGGTTATATCAAGCAACCAACAAAAGACCCAAGCAAGGGACAAAAAGCACCAAGCCATAAAAAAAGCCAAAACAAGCAACTACCAACTCTAAAAAGAAGCCAAAAAAACACCACCACCCAACCAGAGGCACCAAACAACCAAACCAAAGAAAAATCACGTCCGGCCATGAATTTGATAAATCTAATCTAATTGGTCATAAATGAGCCATCTCGAGCAAACCCTAATCGCCTCCTAAAACGAATCTAATTGGTCATAAATGGGAGTAAATGGGCCATAATGAGTTTGATTAGACCTTATTTGGTGTAATTGAGGTGTAACGGGTCTTTTCAGACCGAAATGGCTCGTTATTGGGTATTTTTGGTTTTAGTGGTATAAGGGGTTTGTTTTTCCTAAAACGAATCTAATTGGTCATAATGGGAGAAAGGGTCATAATGAGTTCAGTTAGACCTTATTAGGTGTAATTGAGCTATAACGGGTCATAATGGTCCGTAATGGCTCGTTATTGGGTAAAACGGGTTTGTGTCTCCTTAACAAGTCCAATTGGTCATAATGGGAGTAAATGAGTCATAATAAGCTTGATTAGACCTTATTAGGTGTAATTGAGGTGTAACGGGTCTGTAGACCAAAATGGGTCGTTATTGTGTAATTTTGATTTTAGTTGGTATAAGGGGTTTGTATCTCCTTAACAAATCCAATTGGTCATAATTAGTTTGATTAGACGTAATTAGGTGTAATTGAGTTGTATAACGGGCCATAATGGTTTGTAATGGCTCGTTATTGGGTAATTTTGATCTCAGTGGGTATAAAGGGTTTGTGTCTCCTTAGCAAGTCTAATTGGTCATAATGGGAGTAAATGGGTCATAATGAGTTTGATTAGACCTTATTAGGTGTAGTTGTGGTGTAACGGGTCTTTAGAGTCTGAAATGGCTCGTTATTGGGTAATTTTGGTTTTAGTGGGTAAAGGGGTTTGTGTCTCCTAAAATGAATCTAATTGGTCATAATATGGGAGTAAATGAGTCATAATGAGTTCAATTAGACCTTATTACGTGTAATTGTGGTTTAGCGGGTCTTTGTAGTCTGTAATGGTTCGTTATTGGGTACTTTTGGTTTTAGTTGGTATAAGGGGTTTGTTTCTCCTTAACAAGTCCAATTGGTCATAATGGGAGTAAATAGGTCATAATGAGTCTGATTAGACCTTATTTGGTGTAATTGAGGTATAACGGTTTTTTTTGGTCTGTAATGGCTCGTTTTTTTTTTTGGAAGGAAAGCTCCAGGCACATATAATAAAAAATAAAATAAACAGAGTTCAGGCTACAAGAGCCAAGACACCCAAACCACAAAGCAAAAAAACTTGGTAACAACACCATACCAAGCCACAATCAACCAAAAGAGACAAAGCTCAACAGACGCAAACAACATACAAAATAAATTAGGCAAGCTAAACCCAAAACACCCAAACGCCAACCAAGTCGCATCAGCACCACCGAACAACTTAGGCCCGAACATGATTAGACACCACCTGCCCTCTAGTCTTCCACAATAGCCTTATATGCATCGTATCGTTAATATTCTTTACAAGATCATCCGGATTGCGACTTTCTTTTCTGAAAATTCTATTGTTCCTTTCCTTCCAAATAAAGTAAACCGTGGCTCTAATAAAATGTTTTTGAGCATGAAATCTTTGTGAGCTCTGTAACGTTGAAAGTCTTTCCACAATGAGCTCTGTAATGGCTCGTTATTGGGTAATTTTGGTTTCAGTGGGTATAAGGGGTTTGTGTCTCCAAAAACGAATCTAATTGGTCATAATGGGGGTAAAGGAGTCATAATGAGTTTGATTAGACCTTAGTCGGTGTAATTGAGGTATAACGAGCCTTTGTAGTCCGTAATGGTTCGTTATTAGGTAATTTTGGTCTTAGGGGTTTAATTGTTTGTGTTCCCTTAACAAGTCCAGTATGTCATAATGGGTGTAAATGGGGCATAATGACTGTGATTATACCTTATTTGGTGTAACAGAGATATAACGGGTCTTTGTGGTCCGTAATGGCTCGTTATTGTCTAAATTTGATCTTAGTAGGTATAAGGGGTTTATGTCTCCTAAAACAAATCTAATTGGTCATAATGGGAGTAAATGAGTCATAATGAGTTTGATTAGACCTTATTAGGTGTAATTGAGGCATTTGTATCTCCTTAACAAGTCCAATTGCTCATAATGAGTTTGATTAGACGTAATTAGGTGTAATTGAGTTGTAACGGGCCATAATGGTTCGTAATGGCTCGTTATTGGGTAATTTTGATCTTAGTAGGTATAATGCATTTGTGTCTCCTTAGCAAGTCTAATTGGTCATAATGGGAGTAAATGGGTCATAATGAGTTTGATTATACTTTATTTGGTGTAATTGAGGTGTAACGGGTATTTGTAGTCTGAAATGGCTCGTTATTGGGTAATTTTGGTTTTAGTGGGTAAGGGGTTTGTGTCTCCGAAAATGAATCTAATTGGTCATAATGAGTTCAGTTAGACCTTATTACGTGTAATTGAGGTTTAACGGGTCTTTGTAGTCTGTAATGGCTCGTTATTGGGTACTTTTGGTTTTAATTGGTATAAGGGGTTTGTTTCTCCTTAACAAGTCCAATTGGTCATAATGGGAGTAAATGGGTCATAATGAGTCTGATTAGACCTTATTTGGTGTAATTGAGGTATAACGGGTTTTTTTGGTCTGTAATGGCTCGTTATTGTATGGGAACTTGGGTGAATTTGATTTAGTGTATGGGAATATTTTTCAAAGAATGATATTGGAACCTCTTTGGGATTACATAGGAATTTATATGAAAACTTGATTTGCACATTGATGGCTTCTTATCAGTTTTTGAGATAATGATTGGTTTTGTTGGTATTGGATTGACTATTTGGTTGCATTGGGCACCAGGACCCCATTATCATTTGTATCATTACGTCCGATGATGGAACGCTAGTTTTCCACATCGAGGCATGGATAGGCATCGGATAGGGTATAAGTCCTATGTGCTAGTACATGTCATTAGATGAGGATAACTCAATGCAAGGACTATGTGGTTGAAGTTGACAATCTGTGGGTGGATGTTTAAAGCCACCGAGCCTGACATCCAATGCGTGTATTTTATTATGTGTTTGGTTTTACTAACTTGTCAAATGGCTTACTTTTGTGTTCTATCACTTATGCCTAACATTTTTTTTTCTTAAAATGACATGTATAACAGGTCATTCTAGCGGTGGGACTCCTCAGGCTTAAGTGGAGAGTCATTGAAGGATAGTAGCATTTTTGGAGGTTATAGAAGCGTACACTTGTTATTGTGGTAGTACACTTTTGGAAGTGAGATGACAACACCCGTACATAATCTAGATTTAGTTGGTCTAGATTAGAAGGTTGTTGAGTTTAATTTCACTCGATTTTTGTATTGTAAACGCCATACAATTATATCCCCCTTTTTGGGTGATTTGGTTATGCTAGCCTTGGTTATTCCGCATTTATTCAGGTTTAAGTTAACCCCTATTTTTAGGGTGTTACAGCTTTGCAAGTTGCCTTGTCCATGGTTCTAGCCCAGGTGTGAGAGGCAGAGTTGAAAAAACAAGAAGATTGGTGCTTTGCTAGCAACAAAGAGGAGAATATTAACTATTCAAACAACAGGGAAGACCAACATGTGAGATCAAGACCGGTGAGTCCTATCAACATGAGCTCGGGACAAAAGGGTTGTAGACTTTTTTGTCTAGTAAGCCCCTACCTTTTCAAGGTGAATGTGACCCAGTGGTAGCTATGAGGTGGATAAGAGAGACAGAAGTAATATTCAAAATCAAGAAATGTGCAGAAGAAGATAAGGTGACATATGATTTGGCCATGCTCAAATCAGAAGACCTTTCTTGGTGGGAAATAGTCTATAACTTAAAGGGCCACATGGTTGTGGCAAAAATGACATGTAAGGTCCTATTTAGCGAGAAATTTTTTCCGTGCACTGCAATCTAGCAACTGGAAGAGGAACTTATAAGGTTGGAGCAGGGAACAATGTCAGTCGGGGAGTATATAACAAGCTTTACAGAGAAAGTGAGATTTTTCGAGCACTATGTGTCGACAGAGGAAAGGCGGGCAGAGTGGTACATCTGGGGACTAAAAGCATCTATTCGAGAATTTGTTCTCACTCTAAATCTAGCCACATTCCAGGTTGCAGTAAACCCAACAGAGATTAGAGAAAAAAAGAAGAATTGTCAAGAGGCTGAGCGAGGCCATATAAAAAGAAAATGGGAAGGTCCAAGCAATGAAACCAAAAAGTCAAAGTTTTTGGGTTCAGAAAGGAAGACATGGCAAGGACAAGTTTCCAAACCATGTCCTAGATACAACCGTGTGCACAAAGGAGAATGCATAATTAAGCCGAGGGTGTGTTACCGATATGCGAGGCCAGGACAGTTGTCTCGGGATTGCAAAGTTGAGATAATAGAACGACTATGTTTTATCTATAAGTCACCCAACCATATATGTGTGTCCCAATCTATGTGCAAATCATCAAGATAACAACAATGTTTACAATCAATTGCTCCATATTATTGATCTTCAAATTAAACTGTTACAAAGCTCTCTCTCAATATTTCTCTCTCTAAAACATAGTTTATCTGGGTGCTTAATGATTCTACAAACAAAAAGGTATTTATACCTACAATGTTATAAAGACAAAACTAACTAACTAAACTATTTGACTTTGACAAATGACTTTGACTTTCTTCTTTAAGCTCTTTGACTTTGACTTGGGCCTTTGACTCTCAATTCCAATGATCTTGGATCCAACATATTTGTGCACTAACAATGTCCCCCTTTGGATTCAAGATCATTTTCAAAAAGAAATTTAGCAAAAACGAGCAATATCCCCCTTTGTAGATCTTTAACAACTTCAATCTCCCACTTTAGCATCTTTACAAAGATAAGCCTTTAAGCTCCTCCTTTGAATCAAAAGAAATTTCAGCACCTCAGAACAACCTCTCTCTTTATGTCTTGACAAAACAATCTTCAGAGTTACAGTATTCTCCCCAAAAGTCTGTGAATGTGTTCTTCAAAAACTATAACAATCTCCCCCAAGATAATAAAAACCTCTTTCAGACTTCAGAAGCGAAATTATCTTTAGACTTACCTCACTTTTCTTACACACGTATGATTTAAAAAAAAAATTCTCTAAACTTCATCAATCTTTCATCAAACTTTCAAAACTTTTTGAACTTTCTCTTTCATTCTGCGCATTCTCCCCATATTTAGGAAAAATAACCTTCAAATCTGTCATCTCTTGATCATTTTATCCCAGGAATTATCACAGTCTGTTCTTTAGAAAACATTTCTTGAAATTATTCTCCCTCTTTTTGATGATGTAGAGCATAGAAATCATCAAAACTATCTTCAAGAAATGTCATGAACCGATTTTCTGACCAATGATCTTTCCAAACGAACATCTGAACTATCCGTCAATGCATAATATATTCATCCGAATCTTTTCAAATTTAGACAAATAAGAGTGAAAAACCTGAATCAACAAATGAATAAGTTAAAATGTCTGTAGGTAGCACATAGACACTTCGTGCAACGGATGCACATTGGAAAAGAGCTTTTTGATGTTTTTTTGGAAAGGATTACTTCAGGAAATATGTTAAACAAAAAAACAGTTACAAACACACTACAACCAAAGCCAAACGACAAACGACAAAGCAAAAAAACTTGGTCACCACACCGTACCAAGCAACAAGCAGCCAAAATAAAGTCAAACAGACAGGAATAACTAAACTAGCAAAAGGAATCAGCGACTGAGTAGTCCAGAACCACTTCCAGAAACCAAGTTGAAAGAAGCAAACAACCCTTGTTTACGGTCTATTAACTTTAATCTTCACACCTTTACAGGCCTTCTTCCATCTTTCCTGCATTCTTATGGAATCAAGAATCTCCATAGCAATCTTTGACACTGTGTGTTTTTTGTCATCAAAAATCCTTCTATTTCGCTCTTGCCATATATTATGATCGACGCAGCTAAAGCAAGCTTGTGAATAAGTTTCTTCGGTCGACGTATGTTATCCGAAATGGCCGCGAAAATAGCATCCCACGTGTCTGGCACTCCCGTCCAAGCAGTCTCATGAATAACATGCTTCCAAACCTGCTTAGAAAAATTATATTCAAAAAATAAATGCTTATGTGAGTCGAGGCACGTCTCACATGAACTACAACACAAATCCGGAGGAACATCCTTCCAAGCACGCATACGGTCATGTGTAGGAAGTCCCTCGATACGCTAGCCATAGACAGAAAGCATGACAAGGGTTATAACGAGGAAACCAAACTGATTTTGGCAAAATGACCAACGGATCCAATCCCTACAAAGTAGTCCACGTATCATGAACCGTGAATTCCATAAGCTTGTTTTGGGGACCCCGCAACACACCTTATCCCGAAGGTCATTCAGAACAGGAAGAGGATTTAGCACAAGTAACGGGAAAGGACTAAGCCACTCATCCTGCCAAGTACAATTCAAGTGACTCACCAAATCATGGACCGTAGAGGACGAAGTTAGTCCATGCGCAGGAACAAACCGATAAAAATTAAGGATGAGAGGTGGCCATAATCAAGCCAAGCATCCTCCCACGCATTACTATCCATTCCATTCCCAACTTGAGTTACAAAACAACGTCGCATATGTGGTCTTAACTCCAACAGTTTCGAAAGGACCCAAGACCATCGAGTGTTTCGTCTAGTAACCCAAAAATGATTCAATCCCAATCAAGCATGATAAACCCAACGAACCCATAAGGACGGACGATGAGTTAAAATATCTCACACATGCTTCAAAACCAAAGCTCTATTCCAAGAAGCAAGACTCTTAATGCCAAGACCACCATACATAAGGGCTTTGCAAACGTCCTCCCATGCGACTCGACATTTACCTTTAGAGCTCTCACCTTGATTCCAAAGGAAATCACGAAAGAGAACTTCCAAGTCATGCACAACACCCGACGGGATAAGGAAGATGGACATTCAGTGCAGTTGAAGGGATTAGAGAACTGAAGTAATAAGCTGCCTCCTACCGCCAAAGGAAAGAAATTTGGCCTTCTAGTTTTGAATTCTCGATCTCACCTTAGCAACTCGAATACCATAGTCCGCCACCTTTAACCGAGTTGGTGATAAAGGAACACCCATGTAATGGATCGGGAACATACTTGAGGTAAAAGGAAGGCAAGCCAATATAGCTTGTTTTTCATCATCCGGCACGTTACCAAAGAAAATCTCACTTTTTTCCAAGCTTGGCGCCAATCCAGATGGCTTTTGGAACACATGCAATGCTTTCTTTAGAACCTCCACCGAAGCTACGTCCCATCTGGTGAATACAAATAAATCATCAGCAAAGCACAAGTGAGTAATTTCCAAATCATGACAACCCTTATGATATCCAAACGACTCAGCCTCCCGAATGCATCTTTTAAATATCATTGCAAACCCCTCCATTATCGTAAATAGATAAGGTGACAAAGGATCCCCTTGTCGAATATACCCCAAGCACTATTAAAAAATCCCAAAGTCTCTCCATTGACCGCAACCGAATAAGTAGTGGTATAAATCATTTCTTTTACCCACTTCACTAAAGCCGGTTGAAATCCAAATCCATTTAGCATATTGAGTAAATAGTTTCAATCCACAGTATCATAAGCTATCCGGATGTCAATTTTAAATGCACATCTCAGAGGGCCAACATTCTTCTGGTAGCTAGACACAAGCTCATATGCCATTAGAATGTTGTCAGTTATTCTCCGATCTGGGATAAAAGCAGATTAAGACATGCTAATCAACCCATCCAAATAGCCTTTCATCCTTGCCACAATAATTTTACTTATACACTTGTAAAGCACTAAGCAACATGCAATCGGCTGATATTCAGTGACTCTAGCTGCAATTAGGCTTCTTTGGAATTAAGCAAATAACAATATGGTTTAGCTCCTTCAGAAGAACGCCATTATAAAAGAAATTATGAACTGCCACTGTAACATCCTTACCAATGACGTCCCAAGCTGCTTTGTAGAATTTAGAAGTATATCCATCCGATCCAGGAGTTTTGTCAGACCCAATTTGAAAGATAGCATCACGAATCCCAGAATCCAGAATAGGCCGAATCATATGTTTGCTTCCCTGATCGAAAGCTTCGTAACAAACTCCATGTCGTCCATAGTCGAGACAACCGTATCATCCCGAAAACCCAAAAAGGACCGAAAATGTTCCACAAAAGCATGGGATACCTCATCGCTGAAGACCTTCCCCCCGCATCACAGACCGAGTGAATAAAATTAGAGTGCCTTTTATCCTTTACGACGTGGTGAAAGAATTTGGTGTTGGAGTCCCCCTCATTTAACCAATGGATCTTCGCACGTTGACGGAGGGCTGCCTCTTCATCCCAACATGCTTGAAGGTAAGCTAATCGAAGGTGAGCAAGATCCTCCATTAACGTCGAGTTATTCGGATTAACATCACAGGCAACTTGGATTGTATGCAATTCACTATTTAGAGCATCAACTCTACCAGTCAGGTTACCAAACTTTGCCCTTAATTGGCGAAGAGGCTTCTTCAAGGCCTTTAATCGGCTCGTGAGACAGAACATGAATGAACCCTCAAACTGATTTGTCCATCCATCTTTCACAACCTGCAAGAACAAAGGCTGATCGACAAGATAATTATCAAATTTAAACCCCATAATCTTTTTCCTTGTCCCTCCTTTAAAAGCAAGAATGGTCGTTGCATGGTCAGAAATTCCCCTGGGGAGAAAGTTTACCACCGCATCATGAAACTGGCTCGTGAAGTCAGTGTTAGCCAAAACCCTATCCAGTTTTCGGCGAATGCCTCCTTCCTCTCCCGGCTTTTGACACCAAGTATACTGTATTCCCGTTAAGTTGATGTCAAACACTTCCACATCCTCCAAACACGACGCAAAGTCAAGCATATCTATATTTCGTCTAGAAGATCCTCCCACACCATCATGAGGGAAGAGCATGGAGTTAAAGTCCCCCATAATTACCTAAGGCTAACTACCCATCAAGACTTTCGACCTGCGAAGACCTGACCAAAGCTCACGCCTTGTTACCCACGTATTAGCCTCCCATAAACCACAGAAAGGAAAATCGGGTTAGTTTCCCCCCGGATTCGAACCTCCATATGCATGAATTGACAATGCATATCAATTTGCATAACGTCCATCATTCTAACATCCCATGCAACAATGATGTGAGTACCATAACCCGAACAAGCTTGATTGGATAACCAAGCCCATCGAGGGAATGTGCACATACAAATGTCTTGTAACGAGTTACCATGTACATGCGATTCTAAAATATCACAAAAACTTACTCCATTTAAATGAACCAAAGATTTTGCCTCCTTTTGTTTTACCGAGGAATTTAAACTGCGGATGTTCCAAGAAGCAAACTTTAACATGACTTACTAGGGATTGAGTTTTGATCCACCTCCATCGTCGTATCATGTGCTTCCTTCTCTACCCGAGCACTGGAACCCTCCACTTGGCCATTCAGATCTTCCCTAGCTGCGTTCGACTCATCAGTTTCAATGGATGAGAGGACTTCAAACTGGTTCGATTGCTTGACTACCACAGGATCAATCGGGCCTCCTCTTTTAGCTTTGGTTTGAGTGCGGAATGTTTTGACCAACGAGGTAACTAACGGGGACTTTACATGGAGTGGGGTATTACCCGTTGGGGCATTTTCCTTTCCTCTAGTATCGGCACCTTTTCCATCTTTACTTCCCATTTCGCCTACATGCTCATTTCCAAATCCTTAGCCTCCTGTTTTCCATCAACTTGTGTCCGAGTTACGTCCTCCGTTCTACCAGCCTGGTCACTCATCAACGAGGAGGAAGTCTCAGCCTCTATCCCCCTGATTTGTCCCGAGGAATAGCAGAAGATTATTTTTGAGACGAGTTTCCCCCCTCATTGGTTTTCAGTTTTGGTGTCCTCTTTTTCCTCTCCACCCTTGTGAACCCATCAGCATCAGTTTTAGACCCACTGTTCTGAATTGTATGGCGAGCATCACGAACACTAACAGTCTTGGGGCAATTGCTTCGTTTGTGGCCGAACACTAGACAGTGAGAGCATTGAACGGGCTCCCATAGGTATTCCACCACAATTTTTACCTTTTCATCCTCTTGTCCATGAAAGCTAGGAATAACAACCTCTAACTCCCATTTTAGCTCTCCAACAGCCCAGACCTCCACAAGAACCTTCGCAAATGCCAGACAACCCCAAGCTTTCTCACACATAGAAGCAGTACATGCATCCATTTGTTTTGGGATGCCAAACGCGCTCGCAATCCGACTTACTCCTTCTTTGTTGAAATCAACAAAAGGAATATTATGTAGTTTAAACCATAAGGGACATGACGTATGAACCAGTTTGTGCAACCCCTTTGTGGGATCCCAAGGGGAGACAAACATCGGGATGCCTTTAATCATCAACGGGCCCTCCTCCACCACGCGGTTGCTACCTCCTTCATCATTGATCCGAAAGAAGTAAATTCCATTATCATTCATCATCGCGTCCCGGAATCCATATTTTCCCCAAGCCATTTTAACAAAGCGTTGCACAATCGGGAAGTGAATTCGTGGTCCCAAAAAATACCCGTAGATGGTAGTGTGATAGGCTTTAGCAGCCTCTTTAGCAAGTTCCATTGGGATTGGGATACAAGATTGTGACTTATCCACAAGGGGGAAAAATGAAGAGTGTAGGAATTCTTACCTCCAACAGCCTCTACGAAGCTCTTATCCCCCTCATTAAATTGAAGTCGAGTGTCAATATGATCCTACTGTTGTGAAAGTCTTGAGAAGACCGAAGTCCTAGTCTTTCCCACATCTTGGCTTCCTTCTGCTGAGGCGCCATTTGTTCCAACCACGCTAGGGTTTGCATGGTTTAGAGTAGCCACACCGCCGCTAGGGTTTGCATGGGCTTGCATGGCATCCTCCACCTGTACCGCCAAGGAACCAGACAAGCCATCCCCCATAAAGGCATCCCCTGCGGTCACCATCGAGTGGCGAATACGAGGCACTGAAACCCCCAAGGGGTAGTCGACCACAGGTAACAAAGATCCTAAAAATTTGAGATGCTAAAACCCTAGCCGTCTATCCTCAAAGGTAACAAGGGCCTACAGAAACACGCCAAGACCGATGACCACAGAGAACGTACCTAAGTCGAAGAACCCACACTTCACTGCCTATAAACAGCCGTCGACAAGATCTGCAGAAACCCTTATCGAGAAACACACCACACGAACTTTGCACTAGGAGCACGAATCAAACACCTAACCAGACCAAACACCCAACCTGAATAATCACGACCGTTAGGGTCCAAACAGCCGTCGCAAACCACTGTCTAACCGCCTAACAGCCATCGCCGGCCAAAACCCTAATCGCACTCCTAGAGAGAGAATCCATTTTGTCTAATTGATAGATTTTTGATGTTCACTCCTCCAGGGCTTCCATTCAATTATCGAAAAAATCACAAAGAAATTTTCTATGAACGTTAAGACAAGAAAACGTATTCCTTGTGTGCTCGTGCATAGTGTAGAATGATTGAAGCTACTTAGGCTTTTCAAATAGGCTAAAAATGTGTAAACCATTGAGACAACAATAGTAATACACAGACTCAATTGTGCATGATCGAAATACGAAGGTGATGCAGACTTCCTTCTTTTTCAATATCCTTATCTTCCAAAAGAAGACGAGATAGATTGTGTGTTTTTTGAAAGGAAAACCCGACAAATATATTAAAACGAAAAGACAAAGAAACCGGCCCAAAGCCTACAACCAAACAAAGAAACACACAAACTTGGAAACAACCCCGTACCAAGCAACTAAAAGCCAAAATAAACACAACTGAACAAACTCAAAGAGCATAGAAAAAAAGATATAGGGACCCAAAAAACCAACCCCCAACGCCGAGTTCAACCACCAACAATCAAGTCGCATCATGATCCGTGTGTCTCATGTTCCTGTTCTTCCATGCAAGTCGAACCTGAACCACGTTCTGGATGGCCTTAACAATAAAATCCTGAGTGCTATTTTCATTCCGAAATAAACGATTATTTCGCTCCCGCCATATATGGTAAACCGCCGCTCCTAGGAAAAGTTTCTGACGTAGGCGCTTTGGTCTTCGGCTATAATCCACCAAGATCATCATAATAGCATCCCAGTTATCAGGCCAATCGTCAATGTTAGCATAAAATTTCACCCGATGCCATATGTCCTTGGAGTAGTCACATTCAAAAAATAAGTGATTTATGCGAGTCCATGCAACGCTTACAGAAAGGACAAAGAAGAACAGTATCCTCCGCCACCCGTGTACATGCGGTCATGGGTTGGTAGTCTCTTATGGCAAGCGACCCATATGCAGAACGCATGTTTTGCAATGTGACACGGAAACCATACACTAGTATGCCATGGAAAAATAGGATGCAAACCTCCAAACGAAACCGAAGCAGTCTTGACCGAGAAGTCAACCAAGTTGCTATGCACATCCAGCCAACAAATCTTATCACGCTCAAGGTCATTCACCATCGGCAACATGATTGAATTAAAAGCACGGGATTACGATCAACCCAGTTAATCGGCCAAACACCCATAAATCGATTCACCATATCCTTGACGGTAGTATGGATTGTAAACCCTTCCGTATGAATGAACCGATAAGAGATAAAAGAAGATAATGGAGTGTCACTTGCCCATTGGTCCTCCCAAGCATTAATATCAGCCCCATTCCCCACTCGACACATGATGAATTGGCGCACATACGGTCGAAGATCCAAAAACTTACGAAGGACCCACGACCAACAGACACTCTTTCGAACTAGCCAAAAGTGATTCTCCCTAAGACAATGTAAGTAAACCCAACGAACCCATAGAGATTGCTTACGGTTGATAATATCCCACACATGTCTGGAAAGTAGCGCTCGATTCCAAGAAGCTAGTCGTTGTATTCCCAGACCTCCACTATCTTTCGGCCTACACACCTGAGATCCCATGCCACCTTGCATTTCCCTTTCGCGTTTTCCCCTGAGTCCATAAAAATCACGGAACAATGATTCCAATTTATGAATCACCATCGTCGGAATACTAAAAATGGACATCCAATAGATTTGTAGGGAGCCAAGAACAGATTTGATAATTTGCAATCGGCCTCCAAACGACAGGAATTTAGTCTTCCAATTATTAATACGAGCCACCACCTTATCAATCAGAACATCAAAATCTCGAACCTTCAATCTAACCGGGGACAACGGCACCCCTAGATAACGAATAGGAAAAATGCCATTGTGAAACGGTAAACACTCCCTAATAGCATTTCTCATCACTGTCGGCACGTTGCCGAAGAATATCTCACTCTTCTCAAGACTAGGTGATAAACCGGATTTTGCCTTAAAAAGGGATAGAGCCTTCTTTAAGACGTTTACAGACTCCACATCCCCCCCCCCCCCCCCCGAGTAAAAACAAAGAGTTCATCTGCAAAACAATGATGTGTAAGTTGAAGATCAATACAATCCTTGTGGTATCCAAAATTAGATGCCTCTTCAATGCATTGCTTGAAAATAATGGAAAAGCCTTCCATTACAATAGTGAAGAGATATGGGGATAAGGGATCTCCCTGACGTAATCCACGACCACCTTTAAAAAAAACCCGAGTCTCACCATTAACCGCCAGCGAGTAAGAAGTAGAAGAGACCATTTCCTTAATCTATTTAACGAGAGCCATGTGAAAGCCCATTCCTTCAAGCATGTTAATCAAAAAACGCCAATCAACAGTATCATAAGCTTTTTAGATGTCAATTTTAAAAGCACACCTAGGCGGACCATCCTCCCTTTGGTACCCACACACCAACTCATTTGCCATTAGAATATTATCCAAAATTCGACGACCCAGAATGAAAGCCGACTGTGACTGATTCACCAAATCATCCAAGGAACCCTTCATACGCTCTACAATGATTTTGCTTATCACCTTATACAGCACCGTGCAACATGAGATAGGCCGAAAATCCGTAACACGCGAAGCATTTGGTATTTTGGGAATTAAACACAACAAAGTGTGATTTAATTCTTTGGCCAATCACCCTGTGTAGAAGAAATTATGAACCGCTCTAGTGACTTCCGTTCCGACTACGCTCCAAGAAGCTTTAAAAAATTTAGCCGAATACCCATTGGAGTCGGGGTGCCTTGTCATTACCAATCTGGAAAACCGCAAACTTTATATCCTCATTAGTGATTGGTCGAATCATGGAAACAGATTCACCTACCATAAGCCTCTTCATAAAAGAAAATCCTTCCACCGAAGGCTCAACATTGTCATCTCACACACCCAAGAACGATTGGAAATGCATAAGAAGAGCATTTGGGACGGCCTCGCAATAATGGTAAACACCATCTCTGTCACAGACCGAATGAAAATATTGGGAATGTCGTTTCTTCTTCATTACATTATCTCTTTGTAGAGAAAGAAATGAGTAACTTGTGGGGTTTAAAGCAAGAGTTGGCATGGGCTAGTGCCTGTTTCAATGGAGTTCCCAAAAGAATTGTGAAACAATGGTAATGTGGTTGTCTGGCTCAGAAAAAGTTGGTGTAGAGTTTTCATAATCTTTTACTCTGATCTCTCACCCTCTTTCTTTTTAACATTGAACTCACTTCTAACCAATCTCTCTTTTCATTTTATCTCATCACACACCCACACTCAAATATTGACTCCTCGCCTCTCGATCACTCAAGATAACTTCTTGGATAAAAGCATAAAGTTCTCAACACTTTAACTTCAACAGTTAAAGCACAAAATATATGTCAGATGTATGTATGCTCAATAAGATAATCATGAAGATTTGAACATTTTAAACATGGAAGATTTTCTCAAAACAAGTATATTGAATGAATAAAACGAATACAAACTGTCTGTTTGAGAATCTGACAATGTATGAAAAGATCAAATATGAATGATTTATCATTAAAAGCTTAAGTCATGAAAAAGTGGATATTGTCTATATGAACAAGTATAGACGTTCTTGAAAGAAAGGCTTTGAATGAAATGAAGTAACACTCAAATATCAATGAAGTACAAAACGGGGTGTCTTACCATCGAAAATTAGTTACAATATGAGACATGGTAAGAACATAGTCAATAAAGTACTAAATCGGTGTGTATGAATACTTGACAGTATATGGAAAAGATAATACACAAGTATTTATCTTTTGGAAACACACGGTTTGTTAAAAATTAAAGTTCATAAAATGAAAACATTTAAAATCACACTTCTGAATTCATGAAATCTTTTAAGAATTGAGAAGTGGTTTGAACATTTAAGAAACATGTTTTGATGTCTGAAAGTTGTCCTTCTTTCAAACATAATGAGATTATGAGTAGAATAATTCTTACGCTCAGCTTTAATCTCATGAAGTCAGCTCCAAAGTCATGAATGATATGATCATGTAAGCTCCCCCTCAAAATTCTGCAAATAGTCAAAAAGTCTTCAAAGCAACAAAGTCTTATTGAAAGAAAATATTTATTTGAAAATTAAAAACATGAAAACAGTAAAACATTTAAAGAACGAGTTCTGATCGGATTTAATCAGAAATCAATGTCCTTACTTGTAACAACCTAAAATTTCGAGAAATAAAAATCCGAAAATTTCGCAACATGACAGTTTAACAACTGAGTAAACGTGGGTATACAGAACCTGCCATAAAACGCCAAAAGTATCATCCCGAAAACGGGGAAATATAATTGTAGCCTTTACAAATAATTAAATGAAGAATAATGTACAAATGAGTATCCACTATCACCAATATATTGGTCAATGCATCTCCCCAAAAGACCACTCTCGGCCCCTAGGCCGTCCGCTCAAGCCCGACAACTCCCATCGCTAGATTGACCTGCTATACATGTCATTTTAAGAAAAAGTGTTAGGCTAACGCCAAAGGGCCCTTACGTTGAGATCCCCATTCAATACCGTAATACTTAGCACGTTGGACTTATAACCCAATCCGATGCCTAAACGTGTCTCGACAAGAAAAACTAACGTCTCCAACGTCGGACCAAATGCACAACAATGATGGGGTCATGACTCCCAATGCAACCAAATATGTCACAAAGAGCTAAAAAGCTAATCGGTGCTTCAATGTTAAGATGTATGATCAAATATTTATAAAAGAAGGTTTTTCTCATAATACTCACATAATATCACCAAGAGGTTCCAATTTCTTCATCCATGGTTATGGTAAACAATTTCCAATATGCAATCTTATCAGTAGTTAGATGAAAATAGCATAAACCCATTTATTATAAATCCTTGAAGCTAGAGGATAGAAACATAATGACAAGCTTCCTTCATACATATATCGAAGATATCCTCTTCCATTTTCTCAAAATCCTTTCCACACATATGAACCCTAGAATCTCTAAAATATGGTTTTGGGTGAAAATGCACTCCAAGTTACATAATGAAAATGGAGATGTCTATTGGGTTAAAATAAGATTTTTAACATGTATAGAGTTTTATGAAAAGGATGAATTCACCTTGTAGGGTTGTATTCCAAAACCCTAAAACTCAAAAGCTTAAGGAGATGAAACTAGGATTTTGAGGAGACTTGAATCTACCACAATGGATGCTTAAATACCACCTAAATCACCATTAAAGATCAATAAATGAGGTTGGTGGGAAGCATTGATGATAAAGAAAGAATGGGAGATGAAACTTACCAAGTTCTTGGGAGGGAAAACGTAGCCTTCAAGATTTCCTAAAAGTTGAGATTGATAAAATGAGGGTTTTGGCCGAATTGCCCTTTTTAATTGGAGTCTGCACACGCGCGCGGGTTCCTGCGTGGTTCCACTCGCGCGGTGAGCCGCTCGGAGTACTAGGGTCGCGGTTGGGCAGAGGCTCGCTCGGTAAGGCGCGCCAAACACTGTTGAGGTCTTCACTTCTTCTTTTCTACTACTATGGTTAACAAATGAGATAGGTAGCTAATCCAAATTGCCACACCAACAAGACTAAAAATTCGGGGTGTTACATTACTCCCCCTAAACATATGCATCATAAAAAAAATCAGTATAAAACATATGCAATTTCTCATACTCCCCCTCGAATTTAGATCATCTAATCTTTGTGTCATACTCCCCCTGAAATCATGAACAGAACCTTTCAGTGCAGATATCGCTCAGATTAAAAATAAAGAAATGAAAAAAAATAACAAAAATAAATTGTACTAGGTAACTACATATTATGTCTTGAGGTTCAACATGCCAAGTTTCGAAATGAGAAAATTAAATCTCTTTTCGTCCAACGACTTGGTAAACAAATCAGCAAGTTGATAATATGTGTTTACAAAGTAAAGTTCAATTGTACTTTTTTGACATTATCTTTGATAAAATGATACCGCACGTTTATGTTCTTTGTTTTCGTATGTTGGACAGGGTTCGCAGAAATAGCAATAGCGCTCTTGGAATCGCAGTAAATCGGGATTTTGTTGTATTTGAAGCCATAATCTCAGAGTTGTATTCGCATCCACCGCACCTGAGAACAGCAGCTAGCCACAGCTACGTACTCTGCCTCGGTTGTTGAAGTAGATACACAGTTTTTTCTTCGAAGCCCAACTCACGAGCTTATCTCCCAAAAATTGTATATGTCCCGAAGTACTCTTCATGTCTAACATGCAACCTACATGATCTGCGTCTGAATACGCTATTTAGCTCAAAACCTGTTGTATCTTTAGGATACCACAAACCAAGGTCAGTCCCCTTCAGATATCGAAATACTCGCTTTACAGCCGAAATATGAGATTTTTTAGGCGAAGCTTGATATCTAGCGCATAAGCTTAGAAAACATAATATCTGGTCTACTTTCCATTACGTACATTAAAGAACCAATCATTCCTCTGTAGGTTCTATGATCAACAGCTTTTCCCAAAAGATCAGCTCCGATCTTAGTTCCCGGTGCCATTGGGGGTACCAATTATAGAGTACAATTTTTCATGTTAAATTTTCGCAAAATATCATAAAAGTACTTCACTTGATTAATGAAAATCCCCGTTGAAAATTGTCTAACTTGTAATCCGATAAAGAAATTCATCTCTCCCATCATACTCATTTGAAATCTTGACACCATTAGATTAGAAAAGTTCTTACAATACTTCGGGTTTGTTGAACCGAAAATTATGTCATCAACATATATTTGAATAAGAATGATATCAGCTTTTTCCTTTTTGATAAAGAGAGTGGAATCGATTTTACCTTTCGAGAAGCCAAACTTGACTAAAACCTTGGATAGAACATCGTACCAGGCTCGAGGAGCTTGCTTTAAACCGTAGAGGGCCTTGTCAAAAATATAAACATGATCCGGTTTTTTAGCATTGACAAACCCTTCTGGCTGTGAGACGTATACCACCTCCTTTAGAATGCCATTTAGAAAGGCAGTCTTCACGTCCATTTGGTAGACAGTGAAGTTTTTGTATGCGCGTAGGCTAGAAACATTCTGATTGCCTCTATATGCGCAACTGGAGCGTAAGTTGAGTCATAGTCTATTCCTTCCTCTTGTCGGTAGTCGAGCTTTATTTATAACCACGATACCATCCTCATCTTTCTTATTCTTGAATACCCATTTCGTACCTATAATTATTTTTCCTTCCGGATGAGGTATACGTCTCCAGACTTTAAGCGATTCAAATTGATTGAGCTATTCTTGCATAGTTGTTATCCAATATGGATCTGCTAGAGCTTCAGATACTCGGGTAGGCTCTATCTTGCTCAGAAAGGAATCAAACATGCACTCATTTGAAGTCGCAGACCTAGTTTGCACCGGCTTTGACGGATCTCCAATAATTTGATGAACCGGGTGCTCTTTGGTCCACTTATGTACATGAGGGAGTGGTATAGATGTAGACTAATCATGTTGATCATCTAGATATCCAGTATGTTCTTTTGGTTGGGATTCAGTTAAAGTAACTGGTACAAAAGTTTCAGTTGATTGGACAGTTGATGTTTGTTGGATAGGCATGACAGTACATCCAACTAAATGAATAACTTATGTTTCTGTATTATCATGTGCAACTTCAACTGATGGAGTAGGTGTTTGAACTTGAGTTTCATCTTGAATCGGGGAATCTGATTTAGTTGATACATCTGATGTGATTGAATGATGAATACTTGAATCTTTAGATCTGTTAAATCACAACAGGTTTAGTCACTTTTGAACCAAGAAACTCATCATAAAAATGTTCAAACAAAAAATCTGAATCTATTAAATGAGATATAGACGTTGATGCCTTATCAGAATTAGAAAGATTAAGCCCAGGTTCTAGATTGATCTGTCCAAAAGCTAATACTCCTGTCATCACGGGTTCTGAACTGAGTTGCTCAGAAGCCATCTCTTCATCAAATGTAACATTGACGCTCTCAACCACAATCTTCAACTTCTTCAAATAAACTCTGTATGTAGCAGATGTCTGAGAATAGCCTATGAAAATGCCTTCATCAGCCTTGGGACTGAACTTGTTCAAGTTCTCCTTATCATTCAGCACAAAACACATGCATCCAAAGATGTGAGAATGTTTAATGCTAGATATTCTATTTTTTATCAAAGCATATGGAGTTTTACCAAACCGGTGATGAATTATTGAACGATTTTGAGTATAACATGCAGTTGAGACAGCTTCGGCCCACAAAAATAAAGGTAGATCGGATTGGCTCAGCATCGTTCGTGCAGCCTCAAAAGAGTCTGATTTCGTCGTTCAACTACCCCATTTTGTTCCGGTGTTCTGGCAGCAGAGAATTGATGAGTTATCCCGACCGATTCGAGACAATAGTCAACTGTTTTGTTCTTGAATTTTGTGCCATTATCAGTTCTGAGTAGCTTAAATGTCTTCTGCAAGTTCACTTGAATGATCTTCAAAAATGAGATGATGACATCGGGCGTCTCATCTTTTGATCTTAGAAATCTGACCCAAGTGTATCTTGAATAATCATCCACGGTCACAATAACGTATTTCTTGTCGTTTATGCTTTGCGTTCTCATAGGACCACATAGATCCATATGTAATAACTCTAAAGGAGTACTTGTGCTTGGTTCAGGCTTAGGCTTGTATGATGCTCTCTTCATCTTGCCTTTCTCACATGCGTCACACATATGTTCTTTTTCGTATTTCAGCTCTGGAAGTCCTCTTACCAAATTTCCAGTCACCAACTTTTTAATATATCTAAAGTTGACATGAGATAGCCTTCTATGCCATAACCAACTTTGTTGCATAGAGGCCATAGACAGTAGACACGCTATTATCTAGTTGGACATTCGACGGATTGATCGTGTAGAGGTTTGACTTTCGCGTCCCGACCAAGAATTCTTTGCCATCTTCAGTTCTAACACATCTCTTGGCCTTAAAGTTCACCTCTAAATCTTTGTCGCAAAACTGACCAATGTTGAACAGATTGTGCCCTAATCCTTCAACATAACTCACCTTCTTTATTGTTACATTCTCTTGCACTACATCTCCATATCCCAAGTATTGGTGAAAATTGGTCATTCCCGAAGCACACATTTCCGCAAAATTTCTCTGTATAGTTAGATAAAATATCTTTTTGCCTTGTCATATGCTTGGAACAACCTGAATCTAAGTACCACATATGACGAGTCTGCACAGAAGAAATCATGCAACAATAGGTTTAGGTACCCATTTATAGATGGGTCCTTTCGTGTTAGCACAAGATTTTGGCACCCATTTGAGTTTGGGTCCTGTTTGTTTTTCAAAATCATTAGAATGATGTATATAATAAGTACCAAACCAACAATTAGAATATTGTCGAGTCACAAAATCATTTCGATCGTATGTGGAACACTGACTAAGCAAATGAGGTAATTGGATCAATTGCTTTATTGTACAAGTCTTGTAAGAAGTTACAAGTTTTGTTTTATGAGAACCAATATGACCAAGTACATCAGAATGACTAACAGTAGTTCTAATATAATATGTATCAGAAAATGATTTTGTATTCTCTTCAATTTTCCTTTTTGGTTTCCATTCCAGTCTTGCTTCATACTTTTTCCATTTCAACTCTGAAACACAAGATTTAGACTTGTTAGAAACATGAGATTTAAGAGTTTGTGTTTTCTTGTGCTTACCTGTGTTGGTCCTTTTCTGTGAGCGTCTTTTCTTTTGCTTCTTACCTTTAGAGTAATAGGTATTCATAGGAACTGATTCATCAACCTTAGTTGATGTTTCACCTTTCTCAAAGACACTAGGTAAAGCATCATTATTAATCACAAAAAGGAGTATGATCTGGAAGTTTAGCATTGAAATCAAACTTATCAACACATTCATCAAAACATCCATTATAATTTAAAAAATTATTTTCATCCGCAAATAAGTCATCAACATCATCATCAAATAGTTGTGGCTTGGAAGAATTTGAAAATTTGAAATCATTGGACTTTTTAGAACACTTCTTTTGATAAGACTTTTGATCATAATCTAAGATTTAGGATTAGCAAAAACATTGCCATGAAAACTTTACAAGATGATGCATCTGAATCAGTGGAGTTATTTCGGCGTTGTCATTTGTAACTTCATATTTAAGGTGTTCTAAAGCTCAGAAATTTTACTTTCCAAGATGAGTGGAGGAACATAAATCTTTGCTTTAACAGGGTTTGCCTCCATCTCCTCAGTAGAATAGCTTTTGAAAATAATCGTTTGAAAGAAACTTTGGTTGCTCAGAAAAATATATCATTCAGCTTTTTATAGCAGAATGGTAGTTGCATTTTGGTTGTGTTCTTCATATTCTCATCTTCCTTAGCCTCAACCTCATCAGATGATTTTGTAACAAATTTGGGTTTTTAATGAGGATTTTTGTCAGCCATTGTAAGAAATCAAAATTATATAAAGTTGGCTGCTTTCGAATAGCTTTCTTCAAATAATGTGGGTTATCGTAACCAATACCCCAATTATCTTTAAAATTTGTAACTTCCTTTGGTTTGTTTAGATAAATGGTTTGATCCGTTTGACCTCGATCATAAATCTTGGCTTCCAAACCATTAAGCTTTTTCTACAAATTTTTATTTTCAATCTACAAATTGTGAACTTTTAAAATAAACTCTTGTTTCTCACGTTCACACATGTTAAACTTGGAAACTGCTTCAGAATTTTGAGTTTCAAAACAAGCTTTTTGTTTTTCAAAAACAGTAGCAGCTTTGTTCAAAGAATCAATCAAGTTTTTGTTCCCAGCAATTTCAGTGTTGAGATCAAAAATTGTTTGACGTTTCTTAGCAACTCTGCATTTTTCCTTTTTAAGCTTAGTTTGTAAGTCCTGAAGCTCAACCATCATGGTTTCCGTTTTCCTTAAAAAGTCAGATTCAAAAAAATTATTTACCTCTTCGGAAGTCTCCTCATCAGATTCATCATATTTGACTTCATTGCCCATTATAAGCACTTATGAGCAGTTTCCTCTTGCCATCCTCATAATCGGTATGATCTAGCCAGTGATCATCTTCGGCCATAAGAGCTTTGCCTGCTTCTTTTTGCTTGGCCAGAAGCATCTTGTTCTTGTAATACTCAGAATTGCGAACTTTTGGCTTCCGACAATCTTTGGCAAAATGGCCTATCTTACCACAGTTGTAGCATTTAATCGGTTCTTCTACCTTCTGTGTATCATAACTGTTCACATAGCGCTTTTCTTCTGGATTCCTTCCATTAGACTTTCCATCATACCTTTTTCCTTCTAATCTATCTCTCCTTGTGTTCATAATTCCGCGATCCTGAAGAATATATCTGACTGTTAGAACCCGGTTTCTTATAGAACTTCTTCTGAAAAGCACGGGTTAGCAATAGCATAGCTTGCTTCAGATTTTCACCATCATCAGAATCAGAGTCATTACTGTTACTCTCCTCAGACTCAGTCAACACAACTTTCTTTTTCTTCTTATCTTTCTTCTCTTTCTCTTTCTTTTTATCAACTACCAATGCGACTGGATCAGCAACTGGTTTTTCACTTTTCCTTTTCTCTTCTCTCTCTTCTTCAACTTCCTCCTCATTCTAACGGAGAGTTTCATATACCTCATGCATAGGAATCTCACTTAGATCCTTCATATGTTTCATCTTCCGAGTATGTTTCCACTCTGGCTGTAACACACTGAGAAACTTAACGTTATTCTCAATCTGCTTCTTTTTCACCTTGTTCTTAGCCAACTCATTCAGTAGAGAAACAAATCTTTCATATGTCTCCTTCAAGCTTTCCCCAGTTTTGGCCTTGAATTCTTCATAGTTATTGATGCAATTAGCCACCTTCATCTGGTTTCCAATCTTAGACCCCATCATCATTTTCTCCAATTGATGCCACATTTTCTTTGCAGTCGCCTTGTAACTGTCAATCTAAATGTAGATCTCATTTGGTATGCTCTGAAGAAGTAGAGATCTAGCTTACTTATCAGCTTTATATCTGTTTTTCTGTTCATCTGAATACGACAAAATCAAATGGAACTTCCTTAGTTTTCTGCTCTCTTGGCTCATCCCCATCCTCACTATCAGAAGACTCATCATCTGGAATTCTTGTTGTAATGGGAATCATAGGACCTTCTTCAATTGAAATCTTAGGGGTTGTTCGGTTCGTTTTCCATTAAGTTCTGTATGCAGAAAGTTGTTTGTAGTGATAAACTTGTCTGTATGATATTTGATAAGTTGTTGTTCGGTTGTTATGCTGAATAACCTATCTAAATGGTAAAAATGACTATCATTTTTGTAACATCCCAGGCTAACCGTACCAGATATTGTCTGCTTTGTCCACACACCTGGACTCATGGTTTTAAAACGCGTCTGGAAGAGGAGGTATCTAGTCCCTTATAAGGCAACTTTCGTTCCCCTCCCCAACCAATGTGGGATCTTAGAATCCACCCCTCTTGGGAGCCCAGCGTCCTCGCTGACACACTAGTCCGGCTCCCGACTCTGATACCATCTGTAACATCCAGGCCAGCCGTACCAGATATTGTCTGCTTTCTCTACACACCTGGACTCACGGTTTTAAAATGCGTCTGGTAGAGGAGGTATACAGTCCCTTTATAAGGCAACCTTAGTTCCCCTCCCCAACCGATGTAGGATCTTACAATCCACCCCCCTTGAGAGTCCAACGTCCTCGCTGGCACACCAGTCCGGTTCCCGGCTCTCTAAAACTCTTTGAAAATTTCAAAGCTTTTATATTTGTTCTTGAAGGGTTTTAACACAAATTGTAACCAATAAAACGCAGCGGAAAAAAAATTATTTAGGTCACAACAATTATAGAAAACTTTTCTAAAACTTAAAACCCAATCGGATCCAATGATGCATTTAGTTATCTTTTAAAATCAACACTACACCATAGGGTGTTTAGAATATGTACCTTTTTGGAGATCAGTCGGGATTGAAACGGAGCACCAAGAAACCACAGCAGGTTTCCTCTATCAGTGGTCCACACACGAACACGTTTTCCGTCTCCACTGGGTGCTAGCCCAAGAACCCTATCTATATGTGTTTTACAGAAAAGAAAAGGTTTCTTTTCTGTATTTCTCTGATAGGCTATTCTGATTTTCAATCGTCTATCAAATGATTTAGCCTAACGCCCTATTTATACCAGAAGAATTATAATTAGACTATAATTCAAATAAGGTTTAAATAAGTTTTAGTATTTATCTGTAATATTCAAATTCAAATATATATATATATATATATATATATATATATATTTACAGATAACACCACATAATTAACATAATTACGTTTTCACCCTGTAATTATCATAATTACAGTTTAACACATATTTTCATAATTATTTTTCAAGAATAATTATTTTCTTAATCAACTTGATTTAATCCGGGTTTCTAAAAAAATAGAAACAAACGTATTTTTTGTGTGCGACCCTATAGGTTTACATAGTCCTCAGCAGTATCCCTGTGTGACACGTGTCTTGATAAGTACCTTAAATGGGTGGCGTTAAGTTTACGTTTTGTAAAAGGTTTAATTTTTTTTTTAAATCATTCTAATTCTTTTAAAATGTTTGACTTTATCTCTAAAAACCTTGTTTTAAAAGTTTATCTTATTAAATCGGTTTGATTTTGATAAACATATCAATTTTAAAATATCATATTTTATTTACCGATTTAAAATTTGTTTTGCGTTTGATTTTACTTTTAAAATGTTTGCAATTTTAATAACAAACAATAAATAAAAGCAAACACAAAATTAACAACCACAACAAAAATATATGGATTTGCCCCTAATGTGGCTTTATGAGCCAACACAACAACCACAGTCAATTCTAAGGACGTCTTCAAGCTCCCACTAGCTTCGTCATCTTGGTGACCTCCAGGGACTCCGTTTCAACATCTTGGAACTCCGTCTTCGTTTGATTTACAATTTAAAATAGAAAGATAACATATCATAATCTATTTTACAATTGCCCTATCTAGGAAAATTTAAAATTACAACCCTTGCAATTAATACTTTTTAATTTTCCAAAATAAAAATAAATCAATCACAACCACGGGTCTTTGGGGCAAACCATATATTATCTTATTTATTCTAAACATAAAATAAATACACAATTTGGCCGAAATTTAAGTAACATAATTAAAAAGGCCAAGATAATTAGAACAAATTATTATATGGCAAAATTAAAATTGTTGAGCTAATTTAATTGTTGGTTAACAAACCATGACCCATCCTAGAAACTCGGGTTACTAACCCTCTTGAACCCGACCCAAAACCAAACCATTTAGTGAAATATCCCAAAAGCCCGGGCCCAACTTCCAAAATAGGGCTTTGGCCCAAAACACGTTGTTCAAGACCTTAAAAAAACGTAACGACATTAGGCCTTTTTATCTGATATTTTAAGATTCAAGCCCAAAAGCAACGGATTATGGAAACTTCCCAAAATCATGATTCCAAGCTGACAGAGGTCGACAAAAGGGATATACCACGACCGAATCCAATGAGAAACTTGATCGGTAACAGCCGAACCAAACAACAATTTTAACCAAAAAGGAGAACATAGCTACGACTTAGCGCCATAGCCCCAGCGGCCCAAAACATCACCAAACAACGGCCAAACAACACCAAAAACGGCACCAGGTTGTGGTCGAGATCCGCATAAGAGAAGTTCTAAACATGCCATGGACCCGACCACATAACCTACTAGCAACAGCCAACATCGAAAATTATTCATCACCACCAACCCCTATGGGTGGCGGTGTGGGAACAACAGGCCAACCGCTTGGCGGAGGGCCAATGGAGGTACATAACGGAAGCAACCGCCCCAATCACTCGGGACCAAAAACAATAGAAGCCAACGATAGCCAAGAGAAACATAAAAGATTCTCGTGGCTGGAGCCACCTTGAGTTGTGGGGAGACAACAGCCATAGTCGGCATGCCCGGTGACAAAACATAACAGCGCCAACAGCCTCACAAAAACAACGTTAGCCGGTGGTTGAGAGCAACAACGACAGCCATGAAAGGAGGGTACGATCGGCGACAGCAGCCGCAGTGAGTTCGGTGACGGCCGGCGGCGTGGGCCAAATAAACTATCACCACCAGTCCCAAAGAGCGGTGAGAGAGAAAGAGGAAAACTAGCAGCTTTTGGTAGAACCCAGCACAGACGATAATGGTCGGCGACGATGAAACCATTAGCAGCCCTTTTGGTTTCAAAACAGGTGAGAGAGAAACGACGGGAAGGCTAGCAAGCGACAACAGTCGTAGATGACCAGCGACGGCCGGCGAGAGGATGCCGCTTAGCGGTGGTCAAGTAGCAGTCGAGGGCTTCCTATGTAAACACATAGAAGGGTCGATCGACGATAAGGAGAGTCGGCGGTAGCCTCGGCGATAAGGAGAGTCGGTGGTAGCCATAATTTAACTCAATCCAGATGGGTAGAAGCCGCATGCGGCTAGTTTTCTTTTGAAGCGATGCAAGGAGAACAAAATTAGGGTTTTCAACCCTTTTAAACAGTCATTAAGTTTGAGAGGATACCAAACAAAAAAAACTCACGTGGCCACCACCTCATGTTATATCTATATTGGACTTTTTCTAGACCCAATTAAAACAAATGGGTCCAATTATATTTTAGGTCAAAATTTAAAATTTTAGTTTGCCATTATAATAGTAGAGGCCCATTCATTTGCTAAGCATGGCATTGGTACTAACTGTGCTAATCAATCTCAACCGTAGATTGATGAGATCAATGGTCCACAATTAATTGATTTTTTATTAAATTAAAATATTAAAAACGGTTGAAAAAAATACAATGCATGTATGCACAGGGGTATTTCGATCAAAATACAATTCCTTTTAATTTGGGGAACATAGGCCTACCAAATTAAAAACCCAAATAATTAGGGATTTCATCCCATAAAAAACACCAACTTCCCAATCCCACCACCGTCATCACCTTCACTTGAAAACCCACCTCCACCATTCTTCCCACTACCACTCGCCGCACCTCCGCCGCCGTCGCCGCCATCATGCGCCGCCGGAATTGCTTCAACGCCTTTCACACCCACCGCCGGCGTCTTTTTCTTTTTTCTTTTCAAACAAATCGTTAATAATGCAACAAAGATGCATAATAACAAAAACCCACCAACGAAAACGGCGATTATGAGAATCTTGATTTTTCGGCGATGGTTCGATTTCTTAGCGGCGGTGGTGGGTGGGGTTGGGTTCGCAGGAGAAAAATAGGGAGACGGAGAAATAATGCATGGGAGGTTAAACGCATCGCCGCATAAATCAACGTTACCGAAAATGAAGTGGAGTTGAATTGAACTAAGATAGGGGTCGCCAGAATTTGGCTGGAAAGTTAGTTAAAACGATTTTCAGGATTTGAAGAAATCGATTTTCATGATAGTGCATATGTGCATATGTTTGCTGAAATATTATATGCATATATGCACACTGATATCTAATATGCATAAGTGCATATTGAGTATATGCATATCTGCACACTGGTATCTAATATGCATATGTGCACATTGAGTATTGTGAATATGTACATGTTGTATATGTGCATATGTGCATATCAGCTGATATGTTCTGCATTAAAATAGTAAATTAGATGAAAATATAGTAAGTTGTATCCCAAAATAAACATATAGAAAACCTTTTTTTTTTTTTTTACACAATGACTAGTATACTTATACAATTCCCTTTCTTCGACAAGTATCAACGGACAACAACACAGGCTCACTCCGGCCTTAACAATGTCCTTTACTTTACTTTCGAGTCACTCAGGAAGAATATAGGTATAACATATCATTATGTTAATTTTTATGGAACTTGTTATAAAAAGCATAAAATTTTCACAAAACCATGAAATTTACAAAAACACATCTTTTTATTATAGAAGGAATATATACAATACTTGGTGGGAATACAAACTTAACTATAATTATACATCTAAAAAACGTTTTAAGGATTTCCCTTTCGGGAAGTCCCTAAAAGTTATGAACTAAAATGAAAAGGAAAAAAGGAAGTACCTTTATTAGAGCAAGCACGCCTTATGATACAAAGTTTTTATATTACAATGGAAAAGGCTAAATTTTTAAGAGAGGGTTTTTAAGTATGGACGTCTTTTGAGAGTTGAGGCTTTGATTGCTTGTTTTTTCAATGCTACTTAATGCTCTTCTTATATAGTAATAGAGAATCCATACATTTGTAACATCTGTAAAGGTGTTACAGTAAAAAGCAATTATTTTCTTTGCAACGTGTCTGAACCAATTATGTCTAGTAGCTTCGAGTGAGGTCTTCAGTCTTCTGGAACTTCAACTATAGTTCTTTTGTCTGATCTGATACAGTCCTTGATTACGTGTTGGGATTTCTACAGTATTTTTTCAAGTAAGGTCTTTTCTTGAACAGTAGAACCGTGTCACGTGTCGAGATTGTGTCTTGCAGTACTGTCGAAAGAGTACCCGCTGTCTTCAGAATAGTTGTCTCTCTGGTTTCTTTCTAAAGAGGAATCTGATTTTTCCTTAAGCATTTCCTTATCTTCAGAATGTTTAGGAATGTAATCTTGGATTACTTCCTTAATCATTCTATTAATCTCATTTTTAGCTTTTATCTTTGGTATTTTGATTTTTCTGGAGATTTTCTTTGGCCTCTGAGAAGGGATTACTGGGGTTTCTCCTATTTCTTCGATAATTGCTTGGCCTGTTTGAATAGAATCTAAATGTAGGCTCTGTGAAGGGCTTTGTGTGAGGGAAAATTCTGAGGATTGTTCTGGGATGTGTATGTGGGTGAGTATTTTACTAGAAAATCATAATGTTTTCCAGGTTCTCCGAGAGAATCCCAGATTTCTTTCTCATGTTTTTGAGGTCTAGAGGTAGAGGGATCAAGAGCCCTCTGTGTCTCTTGAGATTTTGGCAATCCCATAGCCATCTCCGGATTTGATGAGTCTTTACCAGCCACCGGTAAAGCCGGACTAGCCATTGACTTATTAGGTTCAATGGTACCTCTTATGGCATTCATTGGAGAATGTCCACCCATCTTAATCTTCTGATTTTGGCCAGAAGATAAACCTTTATTTATAGATTGGTCTATAATTTGTCTTTCTAAGAAGGAAATTTTCTTTTGTAATTCTAATTTTTCATTTCTGAGTTTAGTATTGTCATCATTGAGAATTTTAAAATTTTTGGTAAGGGATTCACAATGATCACAAAATAAAATCTGATTAGTATCTCTAGTCACAGAAAATTCTAAAGGAGATTCTTGATAATTTCTTAAAGAAGGGGATATGAAAAAATTTCTACCTAACCTCTCACTAGCATTTTTAATTGCTTCTTGATAGTCATTGAATCCTTTGAACCAAGGATTTGGAAAGCCCTGAACTGCTTCAAGGACTTCAATCCAAGTGTGAAAGAATCCTGTCTTAAATCCTCTAAAAACTACATAAAATTTAAAACATTTAGATTTCTGAGTAAAATATTCTGACAAGGCATTTAAACAAGCTATAAAATATTTGATATCTTTAGGATTCTTATTATAACAAATCCAAAGATTATCTATTAAAACTTGTTCTTCTTTACTAAGTGAGAATTCTTTTAAGGTTCTAAAACTTTTCTCATCTTTGGGATATACGGTCATTTCATAAGGACCGAATCTCATATTTTCTCTGAGAAATTGTTTATTCTGAACATTAAAAGGTCTAGGAAAGGATGCAGTACCAGGAGAAATGCCTGGACTGAAAGGGGGTCTATTATTCATCTGCAAGAAAGAATATTAGTAACAGAAAGGATTAATCTATCCATCTTAACTCCAATCTATTATTAATATTTTCTCTAATTTTTCTTACTACTAAAAATTTTATTTCAAAAGGAATGTTTAAAGATACAAACATGGCTATTTTTGTTCTAATTATTAAATTATTTTCTATGTATGGCACGTACAAACAATAAGAAAGACAAGTACAAGTGCAAAATCTATAATGAGTTGAATATAAATCTCTACAAACTATACAATTCATTTTTAACTAGCTTGTTGTTCTATGAGTCTGCTTAAGATGTCTGCGGCTTTATTATCACTTCCTTTAATATGTTCTATATTAATATTTAATTCTGTGTTACTAACTCTATCTAGGAAATTTAACCATCGTCTTCTAGTGCTTCTTTTACTTTCTCCTTTCATTTTATTATAAAATGAGACTATAGCTTCACAGTCTGTTCTAATAGTAATTTCTTTTTTAGAGATTATGAATGGTTCAAAACTGTCTAAAGCGTAATTGATTGCTAATAATTCTGCATCTATGCTACTAATATTTCCTTTTTCTTTGAATTTACCACTATTATAGCGGCAAATCTTTTATGTACTTTTATCAGCATATTTATGGGGTTTGCACAAGAGTATTGCTCCCCATCCTGTATTACATCCATCTGTCTCTATTATTAAATAATCTGTGTCTAAAGGTAATGCTAGCTCTGGTATAGTCTTTATTTGTTCTTTTAGTTGTTGTACTAGCTTTGTATCTTCTTGATTAAAATATCTTTGGCCAGTAATTGAAGTCTTAGCATATAAGGGTCCTGCTATTTTTCCTAAATTTTTAATAAAAGGTCTAGCATAATTTATTAATCCTAAAAATTTCTGAAGTTGCTTTAAATCTTCTAACTTATCTGGAAACTCTAATGCTTTTTGGGCTATATGAGGCTGTAATTTAATTTTTCCTTCTCCTATATTTACGCCCAAAAAATCTATATATTCTTTAAACAATTGCATTTTCTTTTTACTCAATATTAATCCATGTTTTATGAATTCTGAAAATACAATCTGTAAGTGTCCTCTGTGTTCTTTTCTATTTTTGCTAAAAACTAATATGTCGTCTATGTATACAGCTACAAAATTACTGTGTTTATTAAATATGTCTTCCATTTTTCTCTGAAAAATACTTGGAGCATTCTTGAGTCCAAAAGGCATTACTAACCATTCATAATGTCCTTCAGAACAAGTAAATGCAGTCCATTCTATACTATCAGGGTGCATCTTGACTTGCCAAAATCCTGATTTTAAGTCAAATTTACTGAATATTTTACAATTATGTATTTTATTTATTAATACTGTTTTGTCTGGAATATTATAAGCATCATCTATAGTATTGTCATTAAGTCTTTTATAATTTATAACCATTCTACTTTTTCCTCTAACTATTTCTGAATGTTTTCTAACTATAAAAGCTGTTGATCTATGAGGACTATCTGATTTCCTAATTACTCCTAATTTTAATAATTCTGAGATATGCATTTTAAAGTCTTCTCTATCTTGATTAGTCGGTTCTATATTTTTTGTTTTTATTATGTATTCTGGATTTTTTATTTTTAATTCACATTGAACTTTATCTTTCTCCCAATATTTAATAATATTTTCTCCTATAATTCCTATTTTTTCTAATTTAGAAATTAAATTATCTATATCTTGGTCTGTAACTAATGTTGTATATAAAGTTTCACTATTTATGAAATCAAGGTTATGGTCTATAAAATTATCCTCGTCAAATTCTAGGTTTTCTTCATACTCTAAATTTTCTTGTAAGCCTTCTTCTTTTAACTGACATTCTCTCTCTTTCGTACATTGACAGGGTTTTTCTAAGGGTTCCCCACCACGCTTCTCAATGCGCGAAGAAGAAACTACTGGAGCTAAGAGTGTATGTCGATGAAAATGTAAATAATCTTTGTTTATTGTAACACTTCCATCGTCTTTTAGTAAAAAACTAAGTCCCAAAATGATTTGTATGTCTGAAATCTTTAAATGTCTTACCCAAGTACTGTTATGTGGAAGAGTGTATTCTTTACTATCTCCACAATTGGTCTCAAAAATTATTTTACTATTTGGTCTTAATAATTCTTTATATAGAAAAAGTCCTCCATCCATTTGCTGGGCTTCACTGGGTGAGTCTGATTGTAAGATGTATTTATTAGGGACTAAAGGTTTATGTATTATACAATTTGAGCATCCTGAATCTACTAATGCTGTACAATTAATAATATAATTATCTATTTTTACTTTACACTTTACCTTTAAAGTCTTCAAGTTTTCTGAATTACAAATAACTTGGACATTATCTTGATCAAAATGATTATCATTAATTATTTCTTTTCCTTTTGTATTAATTTCTAAATAGTCTATTTTCTTTTGGACTAATTTTAAGGTATCTTCTACATTTTCTATTCTTTCTTAGAATCCTTAATTCCTGTTTTTCAATTTCTTTAATTATATTTGTAGATTTTTCAGTTTCTAGGTCTAATAATCCATTATTTTCTAGACATTTTATACAAGCTTCTTTAAGACAATTAAAACATTTGACTCTTAAAGTTCTGTGAGGAAATTTAGCACAAAATATACAAGAAATACTGTCTGTTCCTGAATTTTTATGCCAATTATGATTACATATTTTTTCTTCTATATGGACAAAGTCTAATTCTGGTTCTGAGTTCTGAGTGAATTCATTTATTATTTCTGGTTCAGAATCACTACTTTTTTCTTTTTCAAACTGGTTTTCTTCTATTGTTATTATGCTATAAATAGATTCATTGTCTGAGATATATTCATCTACTGGAATAAGATCTTCATTAACACATTCTACTAGAGTGCTCTTTTTATCAAAATTATTTACTCTCTTAGGGCAAGTTCTAGCTAAATGTTCACTACTACTACATACATAACAACTTAATTTATTTTTGTATGTTCTTTCTGGTTTAAATTTTCTAACATGTTTTTGTTCATTTAAATAAGGTTTCCTCTTATTAGATTTTCTGAGATAGTATCGTGCTTTAGTGAATCTTCTGTGATTATTATATTTCTTTTTGGGTTTAGGGTCGGATGTTCCATATGTTTGGGGTGTATACATATCTTTGCAAAACTTATAATCTGTTTGTTTTAATTGTTTCTGTATCTGTAATTCTACACATTTTTCTTCTAACATTTTTGTAATAAATTGAGCTCTCTGTCCTATTGGCCAACAATAATCTGGGTTTTCTTTTACTGAGGGCAAATTAATCCATTTATTATGTATTTCTAATCCTAATGGTCCAGGTAATTTATGAAATAATTTATTTCCTATTTCTTGGTTAAATGTATTTCCTGCTATGGCCGTAAGATATACATAATGGTTTAAAAACTGTTTTACTTTCTTACCACTAGTCCATTGATATAAGGACAATTGTTCTAATTCTCTCATGGCTTTCTTTTGTACATTCATTTGTCCTGAATTAGGGTCTGCTCCTGTTGCTAATATCTGTATTTGATTAACGAAATTATAAGGATTACTTCCTAATGATATTAAATTATTATATTCGTCTGATTGTTCTCGTTTAAAGGCTTCCCACATTGCCTTTGTACTTTCTCCTAAAAATGTTTCTAGGTATCTATACATATCTTGGGGTTCTAGATCTTGGTGGAGTCTATAATAATGGGCTATTAATGTACTTTTCCAAACGTCTATTACATTGGTCCAAATTTGTGGGTCATGGGCTGTTAGGTTTAATATGTATCCTTTTGATTCTGCTTGAAAATTTATTGGTTGTTCTAATGGTCTTTCTATTCCTTTAGCTATATACTTATAATCATTTTCTGGTTCTTTATAATTTCTATAGGGTGCTCTTGGAGGGAAGCTATTATAAGAGAATTGTTCCATGGGAACTGTTCTTTCAAATGGAGATCTTGCAGTTGTTCTATAACTTTCAGCTTCTTCGTCTACTAGTTCTTTTTGATAACTTATGTCTGTATTATAAGTCATTTGATCATCTTCTTGTAATAATCCTATTCTTATGTTTCTAAATTCATCATAATAGATGTATTCTTGTTCTGTATTTTGTTTGGATAAGTATAATTGGTCTTCTAATTGTAATAATTCTTCATTATTTAATTCTATATTTAATTCTTTTGGAAATATTACCTTATCTAATTCATTATTTATTAATTCTATATGTACTGCATCACTATCAATAGTATTTTTAGAATTATTGTCTATTTCGTCTTCATATTCTTGATTAGGTATTGAAACATAGTCTGTGAATCTTAAACTAGTTTTTCCATATCTATCTGTATACATTAAAGCATCTTTAGGGGCTACCATCTTTTGCTTTTGTTCTTCAAAAACGCTTAAATTCCAATCTAATCCTATTAATTCTTCTGTAGAAAATTATTTTGGTTTTACCATTTTTATTCCTCTGCTACTAACTAAGTCTACTACTTTATCTGTGTATACTTTATATTTTGTTTTAGAGGTGAGAGAACATCTTCCTAATATTCCTAAGGATATTAACAAATTATCTCCTTGTTCTACATCTTCATATCCTCTTGTTTGTATTCCTATTTTTATGTGTTTAATAAAATCTTTAATAGTCAACAAAAAATCTGGACTACAATATATAATTCCTTTATTGCTATTTAAATCTACTTCTGTACTTGCTATCATACCTTTAGCAATGTTGGAAATTCTGTTATCGAAAAGAGTAATTAATATTTTACATCCTAAATTTTTTCTCATTAATCCTTTTACTCCTATAACTATCAATCCTAAATGTATGAAATTAAAATTTTGTCTTTTTAAATGTTTTTCAGCTTCTTGGGATACTACGTCTAATATTCTAGTTTGATTTTTTATACATTGGACTATTACTTCTCTATTATGTTTAAAAAATTGGGTTGATTTCTCAAACATTCCTTTATTAAATAATACTTCTGGATTTAATAAATGTAAACCATGGGTTTGAAATTTCTCATAATCATGTTCTGGATCTATTATTTCTTCTAATTTAGCATCATATTCTTCTCTTTTATTTATAAATTTGTCTAACATACTTGTTGACCTAATTACTAATGAATTTTTATTATTTGTTTCTGACGTCATATTTCTATTGTTTTATATTGTCTAAAGTTTAATTCTTTAGATGTTTTCTTTCTAGCAATTATTTCTTTACCTGTGTTATTAATAGTGAGGGAACTAATTTGATTAGTTAGTTGTTGTATATCTTCTAAATTAGGATTTTTCTGATTTTCAAGCCTTTTTGTAAAGTTTTCTAATGTCTCTTGTATATTTCTTATTTCTACCTTGTCTATTTTTGGCTGACTAATTTTTTCTAAAATAATCTTATTTTGTTCTTTTATATAATCGTAATTACTACGTGTTTCTCTAAGGTCTTTATTTATATTTGCTATATTATTTTCTAATGTGCTAAGATTATCTGCTAACTTACTAATTTTAACTTCTAAATTATCAGCTAAATTTATTAGTAAATCTAAAATAGTATTCTGGACTTGATCTGTGGAATAAAAGTTATGTTGGTGGTCTCTTTCAAAATTACACTTAAGTTTACCTTTATCTATTATATTTAATAATCTTTTATTTGTGGGTTGGTTTAGTTCTACTCCTAAATATTCTATTCGTTTTGATTCCAGATTCACTGTAAATTACGTAAATAGGCTAAAATAAGTTGTCTTGTTAAAAGTCCTAGCCTTCTTTTTTCTATTTCAAGTTCTCTCAAGATTTCTTCTCTCCTTTTCTTTTGAATGATATTAATGTTTTCTCTAAGTTTTCTAATAACTAAGACTTTTATATCTTGGGGAATGTCTAGGGAAAGGAAATAACAAATGTTATTTCGAAACTCAGGGTTATTCTCTATGATTTTACTATAAAAACAAAGTGTATGACAAGAGTGGTTGCAGTAGTAATTGTGTTGGTCTTGGTTATTCATAAAATAACAAGGATATTTCTTTTTCTATTTATGGATTTTTACGGTTAAATGAAAATTGTAAATTATTACTACCTACTTTTACTATTTGTGGATATAAAGTCAAGAGTAATTTATGTCTAAGAAGTGTAATAATTAAAAGATAATAAATTTAAGATGGTTGAATTAATTTCGTAATAGTTAAAAAACTATGAATACTCTGATACCAATAAGGGGGAGGGGGTACCTGATTTAGATTACCAGATATAAAACACACGAAATTTATCAAGAAAACTTTATCCTACTTGGTACTCTCCTTAAAATAGTAAATTAGATGAAAATATAGTAAGTTGTATCCCAAAATAAACATATAGAAAACCTCTTTTTTTTTTTTTTTTTTACACAATGACTAGTATACTTATACAATTCCCTTTCTTCGACAACTATCAACGGACAACAACACAGGCTCACTCCGGCCTTAACAATGTCCTTTACTTTACTTTCGAGTCACTCAGGAAGAATATAGGTATAACATATCATTATGTTAATTTTTATGGAACTTGTTATAAAAAGCATAAAATTTTCACAAAACCATGAAATTTACAAAAACACATCTTTTTATTATAGAAGGAATATATACAATACTTGGTGGGAATACAAACTTAACTATAATTATACATCTAAAAAACTTTTTAAGGATTTCCCTTTCGGGAAGTCCCTAAAAGTTATGAACTAAAATGAAAAGGAAAAAAGGAAGTACCTTTATTAGAGCAAGCACACCTTATGATACAAAGTTTTTATATTACAATGGAAAAGGCTAAATTTTTAAGAGAGGGTTTTTAAGTATGGACGTCTTTTGAGAGTTGAGGCTTTGATTGCTTGTTCCTTCAATGCTACTTGATGCTCTTCTTATATAGTAGTAATAGAGAATCCATACATTTGTAACATCTGTAAAGGTGTTACAGTAAAAAGCAATTATTTTCTTTGCAACGTGTCTGAACCAATTATGTCTAGTAGCTTCGAGTGAGGTCTTCAGTCTTCTGGAACTTCAACTGTAGTTCTTTTGTCTGATCTGATACAGTCCTTGATTACGTGTTGGGATTTCTACAGTATTTTTTCAAGTAAGGTCTTTTCTTGAACAGTAGAACCGTGTCACGTGTCGAGATTGTGTCTTGCAGTACTGTCGAAAGAGTACCCGCTGTCTTCAGAATAGTTGTCTCTCTGGTTTCTTTCTAAAGAGGAATCTGATTTTTCCTTAAGCATTTCCTTATCTTCAGAATGTTTAGGAATGTAATCTTGGATTACTTCCTTAATCATTCTATTAATCTCATTTTTAGCTTTTATCTTTGGTATTTTGATTTTTCTGGAGATTTTCTTTGGCCTCTGAGAAGGGATTACTGGGGTTTCTCCTATTTCTTCGATAATTGCTTGGCCTGTTTGAATAGAATCTAAATGTAGGCTCTGTAAAGGGCTTTGTGTGAGGGAAAATTCTGAGGATTGTTCTGGGGATGTGTATGTGGGTGAGTATTTTACTAGAAAATCATAATGTTTTCCAGGTTCTCCGAGAGAATCCCAGATTTCTTTCTCATGTTTTTGAGGTCTAGAGGTAGAGGGATCAAGAGCCCTCTGTGTCTCTTGAGATTTTGGCAATCCCATAGCCATCTCCGGATTTGATGAGTCTTTACCAGCCACCGGTAAAGCCGGACTAGCCATTGACTTATTAGGTTCAATGGTACCTCTTATGGCATTCATTGGAGAATGTCCACCCATCTTAATCTTCTGATTTTGGCCAGAAGATAAACCTTTATTTATAGATTGGTCTATAATTTGTCTTTCTAAGAAGGAAATTTTCTTTTGTAATTCTAATTTTTCATTTCTGAGTTTAGTATTGTCATCATTGAGAATTTTAAAATTTTTGGTAAGGGATTCACAATGATCACAAAATAAAATCTGATTAGTATCTCTAGTCACAGAAAATTCTAAAGGAGATTCTTGATAATTTCTTAAAGAAGGGGATATGAAAAAATTTCTACCTAACCTCTCACTAGCATTTTTAATTGCTTCTTGATAGTCATTGAATCCTTTGAACCAAGGATTTGGAAAGCCCTGAACTGCTTCAAGGACTTCAATCCAAGTGTGAAATAATCCTGTCTTAAATCCTCTAAAAACTACATAAAATTTAAAACATTTAGATTTCTGAGTAAAATATTCTGACAAGGCATTTAAACAAGCTATAAAATATTTGATATCTTTAGGATTCTTATTATAACAAATCCAAAGATTATCTATTAAAACTTGTTCTTCTTTACTAAGTGAGAATTCTTTTAAGGTTCTAAAACTTTTCTCATCTTTGGGATATACGGTCATTTCATAAGGACCGAATCTCATATTTTCTCTGAGAAATTGTTTATTCTGAACATTAAAAGGTCTAGGAAAGGATGCAGTACCAGGAGAAATGCCTGGACTGAAAGGGGGTCTATTATTCATCTGCAAGAAAGAATATTAGTAACAGAAAGGATTAATCTATCCATCTTAACTCCAATCTATTATTAATATTTTCTCTAATTTTTCTTACTACTAAAAATTTTATTTCAAAAGGAATGTTTAAAGATACAAACATGGCTATTTTTGTTCTAACTATTAAATTATTTTCTATGTATGGCACGTACAAACAATAAGAAAGACAAGTACAAGTGCAAAATCTATAATGAGTTGAATATAAATCTCTACAAACTATACAATTCATTTTTAACTAGCTTGTTGTTCTATGAGTCTGCTTAAGATGTCTGCGGCTTTATTATCACTTCCTTTAATATGTTCTATATTAATATTTAATCCTGTGTTACTAACTCTATCTAGGAAATTTAACCATCGTCTTCTAGTGCTTCTTTTACTTTCTCCTTTCATTTTATTATAAAATGAGACTATAGCTTCACAGTCTGTTCTAATAGTAATTTCTTTTTTAGAGATTATGAATGGTTCAAAACTGTCTAAAGCGTAATTGATTGCTAATAATTCTGCATCTATGCTACTAATATTTCCTTTTTCTTTGAATTTACCACTATTATAGCGGCAAATCTTTTCTGTACTTTTATCAGCATATTTATGGGGTTTGCACAAGAGTATTGCTCCCCATCCTGTATTACATCCATCTGTCTCTATTATTAAATAATCTGTGTCTAAAGGTAATGCTAGCTCTGGTATAGTCTTTATTTGTTCTTTTAGTTGTTGTACTAGCTTTGTATCTTCTTGATTAAAATATCTTTGGCCAGTAATTGAAGTCTTAGCATATAAGGGTCCTGCTATTTTTCCTAAATTTTTAATAAAAGGTCTAGCATAATTTATTAATCCTAAAAATTTCTGAAGTTGCTTTAAATCTTCTAACTTATCTGGAAACTCTAATGCTTTTTGGGCTATATGAGGCTGTAATTTAATTTTTCCTTCTCCTATATTTACGCCCAAAAAATCTATATATTCTTTAAACAATTGCATTTTCTTTTTACTCAATATTAATCCATGTTTTATGAATTCTGAAAATACAATCTGTAAGTGTCCTCTGTGTTCTTTTCTATTTTTGCTAAAAACTAATATGTCGTCTATGTATACAGCTACAAAATTACTGTGTTTATTAAATATGTCTTCCATTTTTCTCTGAAAAATACTTGGAGCATTCTTGAGTCCAAAAGGCATTACTAACCATTCATAATGTCCTTCAGAACAAGTAAATGCAGTCCATTCTATACTATCAGGGTGCATCTTGACTTGCCAAAATCCTGATTTTAAGTCAAATTTACTGAATATTTTACAATTATGTATTTTATTTATTAATACTGTTTTGTCTGGAATATTATAAGCATCATCTATAGTATTGTCATTAAGTCTTTTATAATTTATAACCATTCTACTTTTTCCTCTAACTATTTCTGAATGTTTTCTAACTATAAAAGCTGTTGATCTATGAGGACTATCTGATTTCCTAATTACTCCTAATTTTAATAATTCTGAGATATGCATTTTAAAGTCTTCTCTATCTTGATTAGTCGGTTCTATATTTTTTGTTTTTATTATGTATTCTGGATTTTTTATTTTTAATTCACATTGAACTTTATCTTTCTCCCAATATTTAATAATATTTTCTCCTATAATTCCTATTTTTTCTAATTTAGAAATTAAATTATCTATATCTTGGTCTGTAACTAATGTTGTATATAAAGTTTCACTATTTATGAAATCAAGGTTATGGTCTATAAAATTATCCTCGTCAAATTCTAGGTTTTCTTCATACTCTAAATTTTCTTGTAAGCCTTCTTCTTTTAACTGACATTCTCTCTCTTTCGTACATTGACAGGGTTTTTCTAAGGGTTCCCCACCACGCTTCTCAATGCGCGAAGAAGAAACTACTGGAGCTAAGAGTGTATGTCGATGAAAATGTAAATAATCTTTGTTTATTGTAACACTTCCATCGTCTTTTAGTAAAAAACTAAGTCCCAAAATGATTTGTATGTCTGAAATCTTTAAATGTCTTACCCAAGTACTGTTATGTGGAAGAGTGTATTCTTTACTATCTCCACAATTGGTCTCAAAAATTATTTTACTATTTGGTCTTAATAATTCTTTATATAGAAAAAGTCCTCCATCCATTTGCTGGGCTTCACTGGGTGAGTCTGATTGTAAGATGTATTTATTAGGGACTAAAGGTTTATGTATTATACAATTTGAGCATCCTGAATCTACTAATGCTGTACAATTAATAATATAATTATCTATTTTTACTTTACACTTTACCTTTAAAGTCTTCAAGTTTTCTGAATTACAAATAACTTGGACATTATCTTGATCAAAATGATTATCATTAATTATTTCTTTTCCTTTTGTATTAATTTCTAAATAGTCTATTTTCTTTTGGACTAATTTTAAGGTATCTTCTACATTTTCTATTCTTTCTTAGAATCCTTAATTCCTGTTTTTCAATTTCTTTAATTATATTTGTAGATTTTTCAGTTTCTAGGTCTAATAATCCATTATTTTCTAGACATTTTATACAAGCTTCTTTAAGACAATTAAAACATTTGACTCTTAAAGTTCTGTGAGGAAATTTAGCACAAAATATACAAGAAATACTGTCTGTTCCTGAATTTTTATGCCAATTATGATTACATATTTTTTCTTCTATATGGACAAAGTCTAATTCTGGTTCTGAGTTCTGAGTAAATTCATTTATTATTTCTGGTTCAGAATCACTACTTTTTTCTTTTTCAAACTGGTTTTCTTCTATTGTTATTATGCTATAAATAGATTCATTGTCTGAGATATATTCATCTACTGGAATAAGATCTTCATTAACACATTCTACTAGAGTGCTCTTTTTATCAAAATTATTTACTCTCTTAGGGCAAGTTCTAGCTAAATGTTCACTACTACTACATACATAACAACTTAATTTATTTTTGTATGTTCTTTCTGGTTTAAATTTTCTAACATGTTTTTGTTCATTTAAATAAGGTTTCCTCTTATTAGATTTTCTGAGATAGTATCGTGCTTTAGTGAATCTTCTGTGATTATTATATTTCTTTTTGGGTTTAGGGTCGGATGTTCCATATGTTTGGGGTGTATACATATCTTTGCAAAACTTATAATCTGTTTGTTTTAATTGTTTCTGTATCTGTAATTCTACACATTTTTCTTCTAACATTTTTGTAATAAATTGAGCTCTCTGTCCTATTGGCCAACAATAATCTGGGTTTTCTTTTACTGAGGGCAAATTAATCCATTTATTATGTATTTCTAATCCTAATGGTCCAGGTAATTTATGAAATAATTTATTTCCTATTTCTTGGTTAAATGTATTTCCTGCTATGGCCGTAAGATATACATAATGGTTTAAAAACTGTTTTACTTTCTTACCACTAGTCCATTGATATAAGGACAATTGTTCTAATTCTCTCATGGCTTTCTTTTGTACATTCATTTGTCCTGAATTAGGGTCTGCTCCTGTTGCTAATATCTGTATTTGATTAACGAAATTATAAGGATTACTTCCTAATGATATTAAATTATTATATTCGTCTGATTGTTCTCGTTTAAAGGCTTCCCACATTGCCTTTGTACTTTCTCCTAAAAATGTTTCTAGGTATCTATACATATCTTGGGGTTCTAGATCTTGGTGGAGTCTATAATAATGGGCTATTAATGTACTTTTCCAAACGTCTATTACATTGGTCCAAATTTGTGGGTCATGGGCTGTTAGGTTTAATATGTATCCTTTTGATTCTGCTTGAAAATTTATTGGTTGTTCTAATGGTCTTTCTATTCCTTTAGCTATATACTTATAATCATTTTCTGGTTCTTTATAATTTCTATAGGGTGCTCTTGGAGGGAAGCTATTATAAGAGAATTGTTCCATGGGAACTGTTCTTTCAAATGGAGATCTTGCAGTTGTTCTATAACTTTCAGCTTCTTCGTCTACTAGTTCTTTTTGATAACTTATGTCTGTATTATAAGTCATTTGATCATCTTCTTGTAATAATCCTATTCTTATGTTTCTAAATTCATCATAATAGATGTATTCTTGTTCTGTATTTTGTTTGGATAAGTATAATTGGTCTTCTAATTGTAATAATTCTTCATTATTTAATTCTATATTTAATTCTTTTGGAAATATTACCTTATCTAATTCATTATTTATTAATTCTATATGTACTGCATCACTATCAATAGTATTTTTAGAATTATTGTCTATTTCGTCTTCATATTCTTGATTAGGTATTGAAACATAGTCTGTGAATCTTAAACTAGTTTTTCCATATCTATCTGTATACATTAAATCATCTTTAGGGGCTACCATCTTTTGCTTTTGTTCTTCAAAAACGCTTAAATTCCAATCTAATCCTATTAATTCTTCTGTAGAAAATTATTTTGGTTTTACCATTTTTATTCCTCTGCTACTAACTAAGTCTACTACTTTATCTGTGTATACTTTATATTTTGTTTTAGAGGTGAGAGAACATCTTCCTAATATTCCTAAGGATATTAACAAATTATCTCCTTGTTCTACATCTTCATATCCTCTTGTTTGTATTCCTATTTTTATGTGTTTAATAAAATCTTTAATAGTCAACAAAAAATCTGGACTACAATATATAATTCCTTTATTGCTATTTAAATCTACTTCTGTACTTGCTATCATACCTTTAGCAATGTTGGAAATTCTGTTATCGAAAAGAGTAATTAATATTTTACATCCTAAATTTTTTCTCATTAATCCTTTTACTCCTATAACTATCAATCCTAAATGTATGAAATTAAAATTTTGTCTTTTTAAATGTTTTTCAGCTTCTTGGGATACTACGTCTAATATTCTAGTTTGATTTTTTATACATTGGACTATTACTTCTCTATTATGTTTAAAAAATTGGGTTGATTTCTCAAACATTCCTTTATTAAATAATACTTCTGGATTTAATAAATGTAAACCATGGGTTTGAAATTTCTCATAATCATGTTCTGGATCTATTATTTCTTCTAATTTAGCATCATATTCTTCTCTTTTATTTATAAATTTGTCTAACATACTTGTTGACCTAATTACTAATGAATTTTTATTATTTGTTTCTGACGTCATATTTCTATTGTTTTATATTGTCTAAAGTTTAATTCTTTAGATGTTTTCTTTCTAGCAATTATTTCTTTACCTGTGTTATTAATAGTGAGGGAACTAATTTGATTAGTTAGTTGTTGTATATCTTCTAAATTAGGATTTTTCTGATTTTCAAGCCTTTTTGTAAAGTTTTCTAATGTCTCTTGTATATTTCTTATTTCTACCTTGTCTATTTTTGGCTGACTAATTTTTTCTAAAATAATCTTATTTTGTTCTTTTATATAATCGTAATTACTACGTGTTTCTCTAAGGTCTTTATTTATATTTGCTATATTATTTTCTAATGTGCTAAGATTATCTGCTAACTTACTAATTTTAACTTCTAAATTATCAGCTAAATTTATTAGTAAATCTAAAATAGTATTCTGGACTTGATCTGTGGAATAAAAGTTATGTTGGTGGTCTCTTTCAAAATTACACTTAAGTTTACCTTTATCTATTATATTTAATAATCTTTTATTTGTGGGTTGGTTTAGTTCTACTCCTAAATATTCTATTCGTTTTGATTCCAGATTCACTGTAAATTACGTAAATAGGCTAAAATAAGTTGTCTTGTTAAAAGTCCTAGCCTTCTTTTTTCTATTTCAAGTTCTCTCAAGATTTCTTCTCTCCTTTTCTTTTGAATGATATTAATGTTTTCTCTAAGTTTTCTAATAACTAAGACTTTTATATCTTGGGGAATGTCTAGGGAAAGGAAATAACAAATGTTATTTCGAAACTCAGGGTTATTCTCTATGATTTTACTATAAAAACAAAGTGTATGACAAGAGTGGTTGCAGTAGTAATTGTGTTGGTCTTGGTTATTCATAAAATAACAAGGATATTTCTTTTTCTATTTATGGATTTTTACGGTTAAATGAAAATTGTAAATTATTACTACCTACTTTTACTATTTGTGGATATAAAGTCAAGAGTAATTTATGTCTAAGAAGTGTAATAATTAAAAGATAATAAATTTAAGATGGTTGAATTAATTTCGTAATAGTTAAAAAACTATGAATACTCTGATACCAATAAGGGGGAGGGGGTACCTGATTTAGATTACCAGATATAAAACACACGAAATTTATCAAGAAAACTTTATCCTACTTGGTACTCTCCTTAAAATAGTAAATTAGATGAAAATATAGTAAGTTGTATCCCAAAATAAACATATAGAAAACCTCTTTTTTTTTTTTTTTTTTACACAATGACTAGTATACTTATACAATTCCCTTTCTTCGACAACTATCAACGGACAACAACACAGGCTCACTCCGGCCTTAACAATGTCCTTTACTTTACTTTCGAGTCACTCAGGAAGAATATAGGTATAACATATCATTATGTTAATTTTTATGGAACTTGTTATAAAAAGCATAAAATTTTCACAAAACCATGAAATTTACAAAAACACATCTTTTTATTATAGAAGGAATATATACAATACTTGGTGGGAATACAAACTTAACTATAATTATACATCTAAAAAACTTTTTAAGGATTTCCCTTTCGGGAAGTCCCTAAAAGTTATGAACTAAAATGAAAAGGAAAAAAGGAAGTACCTTTATTAGAGCAAGCACACCTTATGATACAAAGTTTTTATATTACAATGGAAAAGGCTAAATTTTTAAGAGAGGGTTTTTAAGTATGGACGTCTTTTGAGAGTTGAGGCTTTGATTGCTTGTTCCTTCAATGCTACTTGATGCTCTTCTTATATAGTAGTAATAGAGAATCCATACATTTGTAACATCTGTAAAGGTGTTACAGTAAAAAGCAATTATTTTCTTTGCAACGTGTCTGAACCAATTATGTCTAGTAGCTTCGAGTGAGGTCTTCAGTCTTCTGGAACTTCAACTGTAGTTCTTTTGTCTGATCTGATACAGTCCTTGATTACGTGTTGGGATTTCTACAGTATTTTTTCAAGTAAGGTCTTTTCTTGAACAGTAGAACCGTGTCACGTGTCGAGATTGTGTCTTGCAGTACTGTCGAAAGAGTACCCGCTGTCTTCAGAATAGTTGTCTCTCTGGTTTCTTTCTAAAGAGGAATCTGATTTTTCCTTAAGCATTTCCTTATCTTCAGAATGTTTAGGAATGTAATCTTGGATTACTTCCTTAATCATTCTATTAATCTCATTTTTAGCTTTTATCTTTGGTATTTTGATTTTTCTGGAGATTTTCTTTGGCCTCTGAGAAGGGATTACTGGGGTTTCTCCTATTTCTTCGATAATTGCTTGGCCTGTTTGAATAGAATCTAAATGTAGGCTCTGTAAAGGGCTTTGTGTGAGGGAAAATTCTGAGGATTGTTCTGGGGATGTGTATGTGGGTGAGTATTTTACTAGAAAATCATAATGTTTTCCAGGTTCTCCGAGAGAATCCCAGATTTCTTTCTCATGTTTTTGAGGTCTAGAGGTAGAGGGATCAAGAGCCCTCTGTGTCTCTTGAGATTTTGGCAATCCCATAGCCATCTCCGGATTTGATGAGTCTTTACCAGCCACCGGTAAAGCCGGACTAGCCATTGACTTATTAGGTTCAATGGTACCTCTTATGGCATTCATTGGAGAATGTCCACCCATCTTAATCTTCTGATTTTGGCCAGAAGATAAACCTTTATTTATAGATTGGTCTATAATTTGTCTTTCTAAGAAGGAAATTTTCTTTTGTAATTCTAATTTTTCATTTCTGAGTTTAGTATTGTCATCATTGAGAATTTTAAAATTTTTGGTAAGGGATTCACAATGATCACAAAATAAAATCTGATTAGTATCTCTAGTCACAGAAAATTCTAAAGGAGATTCTTGATAATTTCTTAAAGAAGGGGATATGAAAAAATTTCTACCTAACCTCTCACTAGCATTTTTAATTGCTTCTTGATAGTCATTGAATCCTTTGAACCAAGGATTTGGAAAGCCCTGAACTGCTTCAAGGACTTCAATCCAAGTGTGAAATAATCCTGTCTTAAATCCTCTAAAAACTACATAAAATTTAAAACATTTAGATTTCTGAGTAAAATATTCTGACAAGGCATTTAAACAAGCTATAAAATATTTGATATCTTTAGGATTCTTATTATAACAAATCCAAAGATTATCTATTAAAACTTGTTCTTCTTTACTAAGTGAGAATTCTTTTAAGGTTCTAAAACTTTTCTCATCTTTGGGATATACGGTCATTTCATAAGGACCGAATCTCATATTTTCTCTGAGAAATTGTTTATTCTGAACATTAAAAGGTCTAGGAAAGGATGCAGTACCAGGAGAAATGCCTGGACTGAAAGGGGGTCTATTATTCATCTGCAAGAAAGAATATTAGTAACAGAAAGGATTAATCTATCCATCTTAACTCCAATCTATTATTAATATTTTCTCTAATTTTTCTTACTACTAAAAATTTTATTTCAAAAGGAATGTTTAAAGATACAAACATGGCTATTTTTGTTCTAACTATTAAATTATTTTCTATGTATGGCACGTACAAACAATAAGAAAGACAAGTACAAGTGCAAAATCTATAATGAGTTGAATATAAATCTCTACAAACTATACAATTCATTTTTAACTAGCTTGTTGTTCTATGAGTCTGCTTAAGATGTCTGCGGCTTTATTATCACTTCCTTTAATATGTTCTATATTAATATTTAATCCTGTGTTACTAACTCTATCTAGGAAATTTAACCATCGTCTTCTAGTGCTTCTTTTACTTTCTCCTTTCATTTTATTATAAAATGAGACTATAGCTTCACAGTCTGTTCTAATAGTAATTTCTTTTTTAGAGATTATGAATGGTTCAAAACTGTCTAAAGCGTAATTGATTGCTAATAATTCTGCATCTATGCTACTAATATTTCCTTTTTCTTTGAATTTACCACTATTATAGCGGCAAATCTTTTCTGTACTTTTATCAGCATATTTATGGGGTTTGCACAAGAGTATTGCTCCCCATCCTGTATTACATCCATCTGTCTCTATTATTAAATAATCTGTGTCTAAAGGTAATGCTAGCTCTGGTATAGTCTTTATTTGTTCTTTTAGTTGTTGTACTAGCTTTGTATCTTCTTGATTAAAATATCTTTGGCCAGTAATTGAAGTCTTAGCATATAAGGGTCCTGCTATTTTTCCTAAATTTTTAATAAAAGGTCTAGCATAATTTATTAATCCTAAAAATTTCTGAAGTTGCTTTAAATCTTCTAACTTATCTGGAAACTCTAATGCTTTTTGGGCTATATGAGGCTGTAATTTAATTTTTCCTTCTCCTATATTTACGCCCAAAAAATCTATATATTCTTTAAACAATTGCATTTTCTTTTTACTCAATATTAATCCATGTTTTATGAATTCTGAAAATACAATCTGTAAGTGTCCTCTGTGTTCTTTTCTATTTTTGCTAAAAACTAATATGTCGTCTATGTATACAGCTACAAAATTACTGTGTTTATTAAATATGTCTTCCATTTTTCTCTGAAAAATACTTGGAGCATTCTTGAGTCCAAAAGGCATTACTAACCATTCATAATGTCCTTCAGAACAAGTAAATGCAGTCCATTCTATACTATCAGGGTGCATCTTGACTTGCCAAAATCCTGATTTTAAGTCAAATTTACTGAATATTTTACAATTATGTATTTTATTTATTAATACTGTTTTGTCTGGAATATTATAAGCATCATCTATAGTATTGTCATTAAGTCTTTTATAATTTATAACCATTCTACTTTTTCCTCTAACTATTTCTGAATGTTTTCTAACTATAAAAGCTGTTGATCTATGAGGACTATCTGATTTCCTAATTACTCCTAATTTTAATAATTCTGAGATATGCATTTTAAAGTCTTCTCTATCTTGATTAGTCGGTTCTATATTTTTTGTTTTTATTATGTATTCTGGATTTTTTATTTTTAATTCACATTGAACTTTATCTTTCTCCCAATATTTAATAATATTTTCTCCTATAATTCCTATTTTTTCTAATTTAGAAATTAAATTATCTATATCTTGGTCTGTAACTAATGTTGTATATAAAGTTTCACTATTTATGAAATCAAGGTTATGGTCTATAAAATTATCCTCGTCAAATTCTAGGTTTTCTTCATACTCTAAATTTTCTTGTAAGCCTTCTTCTTTTAACTGACATTCTCTCTCTTTCGTACATTGACAGGGTTTTTCTAAGGGTTCCCCACCACGCTTCTCAATGCGCGAAGAAGAAACTACTGGAGCTAAGAGTGTATGTCGATGAAAATGTAAATAATCTTTGTTTATTGTAACACTTCCATCGTCTTTTAGTAAAAAACTAAGTCCCAAAATGATTTGTATGTCTGAAATCTTTAAATGTCTTACCCAAGTACTGTTATGTGGAAGAGTGTATTCTTTACTATCTCCACAATTGGTCTCAAAAATTATTTTACTATTTGGTCTTAATAATTCTTTATATAGAAAAAGTCCTCCATCCATTTGCTGGGCTTCACTGGGTGAGTCTGATTGTAAGATGTATTTATTAGGGACTAAAGGTTTATGTATTATACAATTTGAGCATCCTGAATCTACTAATGCTGTACAATTAATAATATAATTATCTATTTTTACTTTACACTTTACCTTTAAAGTCTTCAAGTTTTCTGAATTACAAATAACTTGGACATTATCTTGATCAAAATGATTATCATTAATTATTTCTTTTCCTTTTGTATTAATTTCTAAATAGTCTATTTTCTTTTGGACTAATTTTAAGGTATCTTCTACATTTTCTATTCTTTCTTAGAATCCTTAATTCCTGTTTTTCAATTTCTTTAATTATATTTGTAGATTTTTCAGTTTCTAGGTCTAATAATCCATTATTTTCTAGACATTTTATACAAGCTTCTTTAAGACAATTAAAACATTTGGCTCTTAAAGTTCTGTGAGGAAATTTAGCACAAAATATACAAGAAATACTGTCTGTTCCTGAATTTTTATGCCAATTATGATTACATATTTTTTCTTCTATATGGACAAAGTCTAATTCTGGTTCTGAGTTCTGAGTAAATTCATTTATTATTTCTGGTTCAGAATCACTACTTTTTTCTTTTTCAAACTGGTTTTCTTCTATTGTTATTATGCTATAAATAGATTCATTGTCTGAGATATATTCATCTACTGGAATAAGATCTTCATTAACACATTCTACTAGAGTGCTCTTTTTATCAAAATTATTTACTCTCTTAGGGCAAGTTCTAGCTAAATGTTCACTACTACTACATACATAACAACTTAATTTATTTTTGTATGTTCTTTCTGGTTTAAATTTTCTAACATGTTTTTGTTCATTTAAATAAGGTTTCCTCTTATTAGATTTTCTGAGATAGTATCGTGCTTTAGTGAATCTTCTGTGATTATTATATTTCTTTTTGGGTTTAGGGTCGGATGTTTCATATGTTTGGGGTGTATACATATCTTTGCAAAACTTATAATCTGTTTGTTTTAATTGTTTCTGTATCTGTAATTCTACACATTTTTCTTCTAACATTTTTGTAATAAATTGAGCTCTCTGTCCTATTGGCCAACAATAATCTGGGTTTTCTTTTACTGAGGGCAAATTAATCCATTTATTATGTATTTCTAATCCTAATGGTCCAGGTAATTTATGAAATAATTTATTTCCTATTTCTTGGTTAAATGTATTTCCTGCTATGGCCGTAAGATATACATAATGGTTTAAAAACTGTTTTACTTTCTTACCACTAGTCCATTGATATAAGGACAATTGTTCTAATTCTCTCATGGCTTTCTTTTGTACATTCATTTGTCCTGAATTAGGGTCTGCTCCTGTTGCTAATATCTGTATTTGATTAACGAAATTATAAGGATTACTTCCTAATGATATTAAATTATTATATTCGTCTGATTGTTCTCGTTTAAAGGCTTCCCACATTGCCTTTGTACTTTCTCCTAAAAATGTTTCTAGGTATCTATACATATCTTGGGGTTCTAGATCTTGGTGGAGTCTATAATAATGGGCTATTAATGTACTTTTCCAAACGTCTATTACATTGGTCCAAATTTGTGGGTCATGGGCTGTTAGGTTTAATATGTATCCTTTTGATTCTGCTTGAAAATTTATTGGTTGTTCTAATGGTCTTTCTATTCCTTTAGCTATATACTTATAATCATTTTCTGGTTCTTTATAATTTCTATAGGGTGCTCTTGGAGGGAAGCTATTATAAGAGAATTGTTCCATGGGAACTGTTCTTTCAAATGGAGATCTTGCAGTTGTTCTATAACTTTCAGCTTCTTCGTCTACTAGTTCTTTTTGATAACTTATGTCTGTATTATAAGTCATTTGATCATCTTCTTGTAATAATCCTATTCTTATGTTTCTAAATTCATCATAATAGATGTATTCTTGTTCTGTAATTTGTTTGGATAAGTATAATTGGTCTTCTAATTGTAATAATTCTTCATTATTTAATTCTATATTTAATTCTTTTGGAAATATTACCTTATCTAATTCATTATTTATTAATTCTATATGTACTGCATCACTATCAATAGTATTTTTAGAATTATTGTCTATTTCGTCTTCATATTCTTGATTAGGTATTGAAACGTAGTCTGTGAATCTTAAACTTGTTTTTCCATATCTATCTGTATACATTAAAGCATCTTTAGGGGCTACCATCTTTTGCTTTTGTTCTTCAAAAACGCTTAAATTCCAATCTAATCCTATTAATTCTTCTGTAGAAAATTCTTTTATGAAACCATTAGCAGCCCTTTTGGTTTCAAAACAGGTGAGAGAGAAACGACGGGAAGGCTAGCAAGCGACAAAAGTCGTAGATGACCAGCGACGGCCGGCGAGAGGATGCCGCTTAGCGGTGGTCAAGTAGCAGTCGAGGGCTTCCTATGTAAACACATAGAAGGGTCGATCGACGATAAGGAGAGTCGGCGGTAGCCTCGGCGATAAGGAGAGTCGGTGGTAGCCATAATTTAACTCAATCCAGATGGGTAGAAGCCGCATGCGGCTAGTTTTCTTTTGAAGCGATGCAAGGAGAACAAAATTAGGGTTTTCAACCCTTTTAAACAGTCATTAAGTTTGAGAGGATACCAAACAAAAAAAACTCACGTGGCCACCACCTCATGTTATATCTATATTGGACTTTTTCTACCCAATTAAAACAAATGGGTCCAATTATATTTTAGGTCAAAATTTAAAATTTTAGTTTGCCATTATAATAGTAGAGGCCCATTCATTTGCTAAGCATGGCATTGGTACTAACTGTGCTAATCAATCTCAACCGTAGATTGATGAGATCAATGGTCCACAATTAATTGATTTTTTATTAAATTAAAATATTAAAAACGGTTGAAAAAAATACAATGCATGTATGCACAGGGGTATTTCGATCAAAATACAATTCCTTTTAATTTGGGGAACATAGGCCTACCAAATTAAAAACCCAAATAATTAGGGATTTCATCCCATAAAAAACACCAACTTCCCAATCCCACCACCGTCATCACCTTCACTTGAAAACCCACCTCCACCATTCTTCCCACTACCACTCGCCGCACCTCCGCCGCCGTCGCCGCCATCATGCGCCGCCGGAATTGCTTCAACGCCTTTCACACCCACCGCCGGCGTCTTTTTCTTTTTTCTTTTCAAACAAATCGTTAATAATGCAACAAAGATGCATAATAACAAAAACCCACCAACGAAAACGGCGATTATGAGAATCTTGATTTTTCGGCGATGGTTCGATTTCTTAGCGGCGGTGGTGGGTGGGGTTGGGTTCGCAGGAGAAAAAGAGGGAGACGGAGAAATAATGCATGGGAGGTTAAACGCATCGCCGCATAAATCAACGTTACCGAAAATGAAGTGGAGTTGAATTGAACTAAGATAGGGGTCGCCGGAATTTGGCTGGAAAGTTAGTTAAAACGATTTTCAGGATTTGAAGAAATCGATTTTCATGATAGTGCATATGTGCATATGTTTGCTGAAATATTATATGCATATATGCACACTGATATCTAATATGCATATGTGCATATTGAGTATATGCATATCTGCACACTCTGGTATCTAATATGCATATGTGCACATTGAGTATTGTGAATATGTACATGTTGTATATGTGCATATGTGCATATCAGCTGATATGTTCTGCATTTGTTAAGATACACACTCAAATCTAGACATATGCACACTCGAAATATGGAAATACATTAAATATTAAATATTATATTTAATATTTATATAACTACCATATTAATAACTTCTTGAAATATGGAAATACATTAAATACTAAATATTATATTTAATATTTAGATAACTACCATATTAATAACTCCTTGAAATATGGAAATACATTAAATAGACGTGAATTATGAAATGGCCATATTACCCTTTGAGGATATAAACTCTAGGATGATTCTGATTGGTTGAAAATTGGTTAGCACGGTTAGCACCAATGTCATGGTTAGCAAATGAAGGGGACCCTATAATAGTATTGTTCCTTTTTGATTAAATGACATCAAAGTGGCTCTGATACCACTGAAAAGTTTTAACACAAATTGTAACCAATAAAACGCAGCGAAAAAAATAATAATTTAGGTCACAACAATTATAGAAAACTTTTCTAAAACTTAAAACTCAATCGGATCCAATGATGCATTTAATTATCTTTTAAAATCAACACCACACCATAGGGTGTTTAGAATATGTACCTTTTTGGAGATCAATCGGGATTGAAACGGAGCACCAAGAAACCACAGCAGGTTTCCTCTATCAGTAGTCCACACACGAACACGTTTTCCGTCTCCACCGGGTGCTAGCCCAAGAACCCTATCTATATGTGTTTTACAGAAAAGAAAATGTTTCTTTTCTGTATTTCTCTGATAGGCTATTCTGATTTTCAATCGTCTATCAAATGATTTAGCCTAACACTCTATTTATACCAGAAGAATTATAGTTAAACTATAATTCAAATAAGGTTTAAATAAGTTTTAGTATTTATCTGTAATATTCAAATTCAAATTCAAATATATATATATATATATATAATTATCTTTTAAACTTTAAATATAATTATATATATATTTACAGATAACACCACGTAATTAACATAATTACGTTTTTACCCTGTAATTATCATAATTACAGTTTAACACATATTTTCATAATTATCTTCAAGAATAATAATTTTCTTAATCAACTTGATTTAATCCGGGTTTCTAAAAAAATGGAAACAAACGTATTTTTTGTGTACGACACTATAGGTTTTCATAGTCCACAACAGTATCCCTGTGTGACACGTGTCGTGGGCATATAATAACTTACACACTGTAGGGTTTTAATACAATTTGTAACCGTTATACGCAGCGGAAATTAAAAGAAATTTTGGTTACGAAATATTAAATAGAAAACTTTTCTAAAACATAAAACCCAATCGAATCCAATGATGCATTTAATTAAATAAAAACCACACCATAGGGTGTTTAGAATCTTACCTTTTGGAGATCAGTTGGGATTGAAATGGAGCACCAAGAAACCAAAGCAGGTTTCCTCTATCGGTAGTCCACACACGAACACGTTTCCCGTCTCCACCGGGTGCTAGCCCAAGAACCCTAGATCTATATGTGTTTTACAGAAAAGAAAATATTTCTTTTCTGTATTTAACTAAAAGGCTAATTCTAAAATCAAATCATTCAGAAAAAGGTTTTGCCCAACGCCCTATTTATACCAGAAGAGTTATAGTTAGACTATAATTCAAATAAGGTTTAAATAAGGTTTAGTATTTATCTGTAATATTCAAATTCAAATATATATATATATATAATTATCTTTTAAACTTAAAATATAATTATATATATAATTACAGATAACACCACGTAATTAACATAATTACGTTTTCACCCTGTAATTATCATAATTACAGTTTAACACATATTTTCATAATTATTCTTCAAGAATAATTATTTTCTTAATCAACATGATTTAATCCGGATTTCTAAAGATGGAAACACGCATTCTTTGTGTGCGACCCTATAGGTTTACATACTCCTCAGCAGTATCTTTGTGTGACACGTGTCATGGGCATATAATAACTTACATTCTCCCACTTGCACACGATACACAGTAACACAGACGATGATAAGCGTCTAGCAACACGTCACCGCCCCCAAGGCTATGTAAATGTGCTTTTACCTTCGAGCAATTTGATTGATCCAATCAATCATATAGTATAATCATTCATTATCCTTTTGCTTCATGATATTTTGTTTTGAACTTAAGGCATAGATCTATCTCATCCTTTATAGTTCAAAGAATATGTTTCTCGATCCCAACATATTTGATTATACAAGTACCATTAGTCCAACTAATCCACTTGTTCATGCATGTAAATCAAACTATATAATCGAGGGACCCAGAAATATCTCTCTCATCTTGAAAGGAGCAAATCCCATATTGCAGGTACACGACTAACTACACAATTCATGCTATACCCAACATAGCCCTTATGATTACCCGGTCAAGGGTAACGTTAGACTATATCAAAGCATAACACTCCTTGTGCATTAGATCCCAATGCATATCTCAGGTATGAGGATAAAGAGTGTTTACTATTTCAGGACTCACCTTATGACGCCGATCTATGAGGTGATCCTGGTCGTGGGTCTTGTCCAACGCCTTGTGCACCGATAAGCGCATGTGATTCTGGTTGCACCTAGTACACTTCCAACTTGAACTATGACCAGACTTCACAATGATCTTGATTTATTACTAGTCCCCTAGTAATAATCAATCAAGGACAATTCTAAATAATATGATCATCATATTTATTTAAGGATACTTAAACATGTTAATAAAGAACACAGAAATGTTTAATGTATATACTCATACACAAGTAGATTTGTATGTAAGCTCTTACAGCCTCATAGTACCTCCGTTCAATACATATATCCCTTTTACAATTTAAGACATTACAATCGGTTTGGAAACTAGCATTTGTGTATCCTTAAACACATAGATCTCTTTCATAACCGTTGTACAGTAAGAACATATCTTTAGTTCTTCTTAGATACTTCAGAATGTTCTTCATTGTTATACAGTGAGCATCACTTGGTTTGACTAATATCTGTTCGTCATGCTCAGGGCATACGAGACATCCGTTCTTAGTACATTAACATGTCGTACATGATTGAACAGTTGGCTGAAACACAGGGAACACCCTTCATACGGTTCATGTCGTATTTAGTGTTAGGACACTGAGTTTCTCTCATATGTACACTATGTTCTATTGGCAAGTTTCCTTTCTTGGAACCCTTCATCTTGAAGTGTTTCAATATCTTGTCAATGTATGTACTTTTGCTTAATCTAATTAAGCATTTTGATCTTCCACGATAGATCTTTATACCAAGGACTTTGTCTCTTCTAGATCCTTCATCGCGAAGTACTATTCTAATCCATGATTTTACACCTTCAAGCATTGGGATGTCATATAGGATCTAGAATATTGTTATGCTCGCACTAACCTTCTTGTATATACAATATTTCAATTACGAGATGATTATTCTAGTCCATAAATGGACTTTTTGCAACTTGCACTTTTAGGTTTGATGTTTTAAAGCCTTGTATACGTCCTCGCTCAAAATTCCTTTTAAGGAGTGTGGCTTTTGACATAAGTCTTCATGGCATCTTGCCATTGATCAGTAATCCGATCTTTGGATTATTTTGTATCTCGTTTTATTATCTTCAACAGCTTGTTGAAGCTTATCTTGTTGAATGTCAGTGTCAACCATCGTCCCATCTTTGTGGTTCTTGAATTTCTTCAAGATCTATGGTGTCCCCATTTGTGATTCTTGACAGAAAATATTTTTCTTAAGAACTCACCAGGGTGCGTTAACAAAACTTTTGTTCTCGCTAGACCTACAAAAACAATATCCAGTTTGGATATCACATAAAGATGTACTTTTCAGACCTTTGAATCATCCTTTCCAAAACCTTTATGTTTAGCTTAAGCATTATAACCCCATATTCTCAAATATGATAACTTTGGGAACTTCCCAGTTCATATTAAGAGAGTGAGTTTTATTGGTCCTTGTTGGTTGCTACATAAACTAGTATTTGGGCAACTGTTTCTAGGGCATAACCCCAGAAACATTTAGGCAGAGTGGTGAGACTCATCATTGAGTGAACCATGTTCAACAGGGTTCTATTTCTCTTCTTGGATACACCGTTGTGATGCGGTGTTCCGTGAGGAGTCAACTGGGATACAATCCCAAAATTCTCTAAGATGATCTATTGGCTTAGATATTCATGACCTTGATCTAACCGAAGAATCTTTATCTTTTGCCAAGTATACTCACTACTTCTTTCTAAAACTCTTTGAAAATTTCAAAGCTTTTATATTTGTTCTATTAGGTGTACATACCTATGTTTACTGAATTCATCAGTAGAATTTAATGATGTAGTGATGACCGTATCTTGTGACATAACTATAAGTCTCACATGCATCAGTATGGTTAACTCCTAATAGTTCTTGATTTACCCTTTGAAGGCTCTTTTGTCATCTTGACTAACAAGATACACGTGTATCATATGCATCATCATATGATTCCAACTCTCCGTCCACCTGGAGTTTGGCTATGTGTTTCTTGTTTAAATGTCACAAACAGATCACTTTTAAGCCTTGCTTAATTCGTTATATTGATTTATAAGTACAACTATTAATTTCATAAAACATTTATTAAGATAAAACGAAAATTTATTTTTGAAAACATAAATTCAGTTCGATGTAATTGAGAAAATGAAACTAAATTCTTAGTAGCACTAGGTACATGAAGACACTTGCTAAGTGTTAATGTAAGACCATCTGGAAAGTTCATATCATATATCCCTTTAAGCAACAACAGCTAGCTTAGCTCCATTTGGTCTGGTTTCATCTTTTTTTCACTTCTTATTTCCTGAAAAGTTGTACTAATATGAGTATCATACTCAATATGTAACACTTAGTTTGAAGTGAATTAAATCAAATGGTAAACATACATGAAGGTCCGGCTCTGGTAGCCTTTTGCTTTTTGATTTCTGCCAAACGGGCTAGACAAGTTCTCATTTGGTGCCCATGGTGAAAACAATTATACCATTCTGCAACCTCAGGAATTTCTCCTTTGCCCTTTTTTTATGCTGGAGCTTCCAACATGTGTTTTACCCTTGGTTATGGCTCCCTTTTTCTTGACTATCCCACTGTCAGGTTTGATCATCAAAGCCTGTTTTGGTTTGGTTGAACCCAACTTGGATTTCATATCTCTCTCAGTAGTTTTAAGTATGTTGTAAAGCTTTGTGAGAGTCTTATTCAAACCTTTCATTTTATATTCCTTAATGAACTGCTTATATGTTTTGGGTAGAGAGATGAGAACCATATCGATTTCCAACTCTTGACCCAGTGGGAAACCAAGACGGGTTAATTGATCAAAGTATCCTTTCATTTTCAAAATGTGGGTATTAACTGATGAACGCTCAGTCATTTTACAAGCACTCAATGCTTTAACTGTATCAAATCTCTCCCGCTTTATTTGTAACCAAAACATAGACTTCAGTGAAGATATCATATCCCAAGCAGTTATGTTTTCATGATCCCATAATAATTCGGGAGTCATGGTGGCTAACATTAGGCAACCAACAATCAGAGAGTCATCTTGGTACTTATCATAAGCAGTTCTGACTTCAGTTGGAGCATTTCTGACAGGAGCATTTGGAGGGGGGGTTTCAAGAATGTAGAACTTATTTTCATGCCTAAGGATTGCCCTTAGGAATCGAAACCATTTGATGAAGTTCGTTCTGTCCAATTTTTTCTTATCCAGGATTGACCGTAGTGTAAATTGGGATAAGTTGTTTGAGTTTGAATCTGAGGTAGACATCTACAAAAACATGATTTATCTGATATGGCATACTGGGTATGAGTATATACATTAAACATTTATGTGTTCTTTATTAGCATGTTTAAGTATCCTTAAATAAATATGATGATCATATTATTTAGAATTGTCCTTGATCGATTATTACTAGGGGACTAGTAATAAATCAAGATCATTGTGAAGTCTAGTCATAGTCCAAGTTGGAAGTACACTATGTACAACCAGAGTCACATGCGCTTGTCGGTGCACAAGGCGTTGGACAAGACCCACGGCCAGGATCACCTCATAGATCGGCGTCATAAGGTGAGTCCTGAAATAGTAAACACTCTTTATCCTCATACCTGAGATGTGCATTGGGATCTAATGCACAAGGAGTGTTATGCTTTGATATAGTCTAACGTTACCCTTAACCGGGTAATCATAAGGGCTACGTTGGGTATAACATGAATTGTGTAGTTAGTCGTGTACCTGCAATATGGGATTTGCTCCTTTCAAGATGAGAGAGATATTTCTGGGCCCCTCGATTACATAGTTTGATTTACATGCATGAACAAGTAGATTAGTTGGACTAATGGTACTTGTATAATCAAATATGTTGGGATCGAGAAACATATTCTTTGAACTATAAAGGATAAGATAGATCTATGCCTTAAGTTCAAAACAAAATATCGTGAAGCAAAAGGATAATGAATGATTATACTATATGATTGATTGGATCAATCAAATTGTTCGAAGGTAAAAGCACATTTACATAGCCTTGGGGGCGGTGACGTGTTGCTAGACGCTTACAATCGTCTGTGTTACTGTGTATCGTGTGCAAGTGGGAGAATATAAGTTATTATTGTTGGTTCTATATGCTCAAGAATGATTATAAAATAATATTGCCGGTAACATATGATCCTATAGGGTCACACCAAAACAAGTAGACACCTAATTAATATTTATAGAATTCGATTCTTGATAAATATTAATAATTCTTGAAAATTATTATTGAATGTGATTCATAATAATTGATGCAAATAAAATATTCTAGTTTATTTATAATATGATGGGCTCATATGTACCTAGAATTAAAAGAAGGACTTATAGTGATAAAGTTTGAATTGTTAAAGTTATGATTTTAACTATTCAAACTAAGGGGACCAAGAGAGAAAGTCTTGCATTGTCAAGCTTTAAACTAGATGGTCTTAAATGAAAATTTGAAAACCATCAAATTTGAAACCATGGAAATATGATAATAAAAGTGGCTCTTGCAAGATCTTTTTGTGGTAGCTTTTTATGACAAGAAGAAGTGTCATCTCTCTCCTCTCTCTCTAAAAAACTCACGGCTACCACCACCTTTGGTGTGGTTCTTCTTTTTCTTTTTCTTCTACAAAATCTATAGATTAGATTCTTGGTGGAAGAACCTCTTTTGCATCATCAAGAAGGAACTAGCATTCTATAAGGTGTTGGAGCTTGTTGGTGGATACCGATAGAGGAACTCTACCTTGGGTTCTACCATCTTCATCAACGATCAACCTCCCGTGAGGATTCAAAGTCTCCAAAGGTTATATCTCCAAACATTCATTTGTTTTAAATTATATCTTTTCATTGCATGTAACAAGATCATTGGTGGGAATAAAATTGTTTTATTTTTTTGTTCAAATATTTTATTTGCTTCCGTTGCATGTAAGATATTCTTAGTCTTTCATGAGTTTTTGAAACCTTTTTGAACATTAAATCCCAACAATTATATGCCCACGACATATGTCACACATAGATACTGTTGAGGAGTATGTAAACCTATAGGGTCGCACACAAAGAATGCGTTTGTTTCCATCTTTAGAAACCCGGATTAAATCAAGTTGATTAAGGAAATAATTATTCTTGAAGAATAATTATGAAAAATATGTGTTAAACTGTAATTATGATAATTACAGGGTGAAAACGTAATTATGTTAATTACGTGGTGTTATATGTAATTATATATATATATATATAATTATATTTAAAGTTTAAAAGATAATTATATATATATATATTTGAATTGTAATTTGAATATTACAGATAATTACTAAACCTTATTTAATCCTTAGTTGAATTATAGTCTAACTATAATTCTTCTGGTATAAATAGGGCGTTAGGCTAAACCGTTTTTCATACTATTGAAATAATTATAATTAACCTATCAAAGAAATACATAAAAGAACCCTTTTCTTTTCTGTAAAACATATATAGATCTAGGGTTCTTGGGCTAGCACCCGGTGGAGACGGGTAACGTGTTCGTGTGTGGACTACCAATAGAGGAAACCTACTTTGGTTTCTTGGTGCTCCATTCCAATCCCGACTGATCTACAAAAGGTACATATTCTAAACACCCTATGGTGTGATTTTATTTTGATTAAATGCATCATTGGATCCGATTGGGTTTTAAGTTTATTTAGAAAAGTTTTCTATATAATTATTGTAACAAAATTTATTTATTTTTCCACTGCGTTTTATCGGTTACAAATTGCATTAAAACCCAACAGTTTTACATTGAACATTCAATTCCACCAAACCAATCAATCTCTCTTCTGTAACCAAACCAGTGATTAAATCAATAGATTTCTCCTCTGTTTCTCACAGCAACATAATTAACATTCAAGGAAAAACCAAACACAAAATGGAGAAATCGAAAACATATACTATCATGGAGAACCATCAACAAATAATTTATAGCAAAACCATATTAAAAACCACAAACTATCGAAAACCAGAGGCCGTATGAAGGAAAGGTAAATTAGAGAATCCATGGCCCAATAAAGAACAAAGAAAATGAAATTTAGGATTTTAAAGATCACAGATCTGATTCATATCCCTATTAACTACACTCAAGTTTTTCCAGATCTGATTCATGAAGAAGACGACCCGGTTTGTCGTTTTATTAGAGAATGAAATGTAGAAGACGACTTGGTTTGTCTTTTTTCCAGATTTGATTCGTGAAGAAGACGACCTGGTTTGTCATTTTTTTCAGTGATTCATGAAGAAGACGACCTGAAGAAGAAGACCTGGTTTGTTATTTTTTCCAGTGATTCATGAAGAAGAAGACGACCTGGAACAACGTGATTTCATGAAGTTGAAGCCTTTTGATTTGATGAAAACTTGAAGCCATAAATGGAAGCGTAGAGAAGTGAACTGATGCTGGAACTAAAGGGTAGTTGGGGAATTAATGGCAAATTAAATGGTTGAATGTAAAGGAGTAAAGATTTTGAGTTGAGCGATTAAGTCATCATTTGACCGAATAAGCCATAACCGAACGACTATTTATGATTGAGCGAATAAGCTATATAGGCTATATAGCCTATTAAGCCACACCCGAACAGCCCCTTAATGTTCTCTCCATTTGCATGTCTATCAATGAAATCCAAGAATCTGTCTTTCCACTTCTCGTACTCACCCTTGAAGAGAACAGGTGGTTTGACATCAGTACCAATTGAAAGAGCATCCTTTGAAGTCATCTTGACCAACAACACAGATCTTTAAACACAGAATCAGAAAATATCAAAATCTCTGAAAAACTCAGTTAGAAAAATAACCAAGTATAGAATCCTCACGCCTCTATGAAAACTTTTCGCACACAAGATGAAATTCGCACACCAAAGACTTAATAACCAAGATTTACACACAAAGAAGGATACGAATTCCTAAAATTCACACGCTGAATGATGTGAAATCCGACTTTTCGTATGTAGTTCGATGCGGATTTCAGGCTTTTCGCATATAGTGATATGCGAATTTCAGACTTAAGATTTTCACCAACTTGAAAGCTTTTCGCACGATAATTTTGTGTTGCGAATTCTGGACTTAGAAAAATTCTCAATCTCAAACATTTCATATCGATGCGAATTCTTGACTTAGAAAATTTTCAGACTTGAGATGCGAATTCCTCAGATTTCGCATGCTTTGAGATGCGAATTTCTCAATTTTCGCACATAACCATATGCGAATTACGTTTCTTTAACCACAATGCGATGCAAATTCTTTCTTCCCATACACTGCACTGTGCGAGTTTCTGACTTAGCAATTTTCACAGTTCAGTTTCATGCGAGTTCTTCTTCATCATGCGATTTCTTCATCATCATGTGAGTTATTTAGATCTCGGCCCAAAAACTTCAAAATTGATCCAAATTCGATCCAAACTCTTGAATTAGGTTCTGAAACTTTGACAAATTGATCTCGATCACACTCTGAACAGTTTACAAACTATTAATTTCAAAAATACCAACAACAATTACAATTCAACCAAGAATACGGTGGGTTGAAGTCAAAAACTCAAACAAATACAAATTCAAGAATAGACATTGAAATTCTGTGAATTTGTGATTACAACTTGAATGAAATGTGATGTAAAACACTAATTGCATATAGTGCAACAAAAATTACAATAAAAACACATTGAATCAAGAAATTGATTCTTAGTTAGAAAGATATGCGAGTTCTTGAGTTCGACCAAAAAATTACAGATCTTTGATTAAAATTCTGATTCAGTGCTTGCCCTGATACCAATTGTGTGTCCCAATCTATGTGCAAATCATCAAGATACCAACAATGTTTACAATCAATTGCTCCATATTATTGATCTTCAAATCAAACTGTTACAAAGCTCTCTCTCAATATTTCTCTCTCTAAAACATATTCCATCAGGGTGCTTAATGATTCTACAAACAGAAAGGTATTTATACCTACAAGGTTACAAACACAAAACTAACTAAACTAAACTATTTAACTTTGACAATTGACTTTAACTTTCTTCTTTAAGCTCTTTGACTTTGACTTTGCAATGAGGGACTTTGACTTGGGCATTTGACTCTCAATTCCAATGATCTTGGATCCAACATATTTGTGCAATAAGAATATACAAGATTGCCCTCAGCAGAAAAATGAGTATGTCGCAGGTCACGGTGGAATTTGAATTGGTAAAGGGGAGGAAAAGTGATCTGAAGCTTCGAAGTCAAAGGGAAGATCTTCCACATGACAGCAAGATAGGTCGAGGACACACCAGATGTGGTGACGACAGGTACCTTTCTGGTCAACTTTGTGCGTGCTAGAGCACTGTTTGATTTTGGTGTAAACCATTCTTTTGTGTCTACTGTATTCTGTGATTACTTGCATAGAGTGCCCAAGCCTTTAAACTCAGTCTTTGAAGTTGAAACTCCCGACAATAATCGAGTGATGATTAGAGAGGAGTACAATGATTTCAATATTATTACACCCGAAAATTCGGTGAGAACCTTTTCTTTTACGAATACGCTATTTTATTGTGACTTCGACCCTTAGACTCTATTTGTCGAGTGGGTAAGTGTTATCATTGAAATCCACGTGTGTCGAGGGCGCAAACGGGTCAAAAATGGAATTTTCTGAGCACAGCACACTCGGGGCGACAATGCCCGACGACTGTGACAAATGTTACTGTCGCAGGGAAAGGTCACGGAGAGGGAAGGCCTCTCGGTACATCTGGGGTGACAGTGTCCGGCGACATTGCCAGGGTCACTATCGCAGGTCATAATCGCAGCAAGTGTACCACAAGAGATCTGGAGCGGGCGACTATGCCCCGCGACTATGCCATTTGTATAGTCGTCATGTCAAGGTCACAGGCGGGGCCAGGGTTATTTATTGAGGGCAGCGATGGTTTGAGTCATTATCTATTATTGGAAAGCTGCTAGGTCGTTTTTCTCTACATAGTTTGGTAAGAAATTCTTCCCCAATCTCCCTCTTCATTTACTTCCCTAGCCATTATGTTCTTAAACATTTATGGTTCTCTCTTAGGTTGTTGAGATCATTAAGTGTGAAGTGTGGTCAACCTCTAGGAGCAAGTGTTCATCCTCTATGGTTTGGGTTTTTCTACAAAACCTAGAAAGGTGAGTTCATTCTCTTTTATAAACTTTATACATGTTAAAAATTTGGATTTTCACCTTCTAAACATCTCCATTTTGATTTACTTGATTTGGGTGAGTTTTCACCAAAACCTAACTTTGGAGATTTTAAGGTTTATGTGGATGAGTATGATTTTTTAAGGTTAAGAAACTATTATCTTGAACTACTTGGGGACTTGCACATGAGAACCATGTTTTTCTCTAATTTCATGTTTAAATGCTTGAAATCAAATTAGGGTTTTGAGATATTGATGTGTATTTATTAAATAAGGACTTGGGTATTTGAACTTAAAGTATGGAAATACTATCCAAAGTATTATTTTGGAACCTCTTGGAAATTACGTGAATAATTATATGGATTCTTGATTTTAGCACATTTGTTGGCAATTAAACTGTTGGAGTATTTGGTTGGCCTTTATTGGCATTGGTTTGGCATAATTGGTTGCATTTGGGTGTCATGACCCCATAATTGTTTGAATCATTTCGTCTGATGTTGGAACGACTAGTTTTCCACATCGAGACACAATTAGGCATCGGATGTGGTATAAGTCCTACGTGCTAGTATACGATATTGTATGAGGATCTCAACGTAAGGACCCTATGTGGTTGAAGTTGACTTTCCGTGAGTGTACGTTTAAAGCTACCGAGCCTAACATCCCTTGCGCGTATTTTATTATGTGTTTGGTTTTACTAACATGTCAAGTGGCTTATTTTTGTGTTCCGTCACTTATGTTAGTAAGCGGGTCTCCCCCGTCAACCCAAGAGGTATTTGTATCCATGTAGAGTTTTATCTATAAGTATTCTACCGGCTTTCTTTAATTACCGCATTTACAATTTTACCGAGTTCCTATATATATATATATATATATATGTTATATATATATATATATATATATGTTTGTTCTCACTAGGCTTAGCCTAACACTTTTTTCTTAAAATGACATGTATAACATGTCATTCTAGCGGTGGGACTCATCGGGTTTGAGTGGAGAGTCAAGAGGAGAAGTAGCATTTTTTGTGACATATAGAGGCGTACATTGGGTATAGTGATAATATATTTTTGGAAGTGAAACGGAAACACCCGTTCTTAATCCTGACATAGTAGGTCTAGATTAGTAGGTTGTTGGGTTCCTTTTCCTTGATTATTGAAATGTAAACGTCATACAATTATTCCCCTTTTGGATGATTTGTTTATGAAAGTTTTGTTTATTCCGCATTAAGACATGTTTAAATTAACCCCATTTTTAGGGTGTTACAAATATTCAGATAGACGATCGTTCGATTCCATTAAAGCTACTCCTTATGATCCTTGGGGAATTTAATATAGTAATTGGAATGGATTGGTAGCCAAAAACCAGGCAAGAATTATGTGCAACAAAATGATAATCCAAATTGAATTACCTTATAGCGGAACCATATGGAGACACAATAGATAGGAAAACCAACGTGATTTCTTCGGCAAAAGCAAGATTGTGTGTAAGAAAGGGATGTCAGAGTTATTTGACACGGGTGATAAATGCTAAGAAAGAGAAAAGAGTATGGAATACATTGTCGTTGTAAGAGAGTTTTCTGAAGTCTTTCAAGATGATTTGACAAGTCTACCACCCGAGAGGTAGGTAGAGTTTCAGATTGATCTAGTACCTGGAGCCACACCTATCGCTCGGACACTCTATCGTCTTGCACTGTCAGAAATAAAGGAGTTGGAGTTGATGTCTCAATTGCAGGAGTTGTAACAAAGGTTTTATACGCCCTAGTACCTCTCCCTGGAGAGCGCATGTGTTGCTTGTTAAGAAAAAGGATGGTAGGACGAGAATGTACATCAACTATCGTGAGCTTAATAGTAACGATAAAGAATAGATATCCTCTCCCAGGAATTGATGATCTCTTCGATCAACTACAGGGTGCTAGTTATTTATTGAAGATCAATCTACGATCGGGTTACCATCAATTAAAGGTTTGGCAGGAGGATGTGCCTAAAACAACTTTTAGGACTAGGTATGGGCACTACAAATTCCTGGTAATGACATTTGGGTTGACAAATGCACCCGCAACCTTTATGGGTCTGATAACAGGGTATGCAAACCCTACCTAGATAAGTTCATCATTATTTTCAGCAACGATATTTTGATTTATTCACGCACCGAGAATGTGCATGAGCAACATCTGCTGGCGGTTTTGAGTTTGTTGAAACAGGAAAAGTTATATGTAAAGTTTTCTAAGTGTGAGTTATGGATCCGAGAATTTCAATTTCTAGGGCATGTGGTGACCCAAGAAGGAATAAAAGTAGATCTGACCAAGGTAGACGCTATAAAGAAGTGGGAGCCACTAAGGACCCCATATGAGGTACGAAGTTTCTTGGAATTAGCAGATTATTACCGAAGGTTCATTCAGGACTTTTCACGGATAGCAATGCCATTGAAATCTCTAACTAAGAAAGGTGTAAAGTTTGAATGGAAACCAACTCAAGAAGAGGCATTTAGAATCTTGAAGGAAAAGTTGAGGGCTACACCGATATTGACTTTACCAGAAGGATTTGAAGGGTTTGTGGTTTACACTGATGCTTCCAAGCTAGGACTTGGTTGTGTATTAATGCAGCAAGGGAAATTTATTGCATATGCCTCTCGTCAATTGAAGGAACACGAGAAGCGATATCCAACTTACGACTTGGAAATGGCAGTTGTGGTGTTTGCATTAAAAATCTAGAGACACTAGTTATATTGGGTGAAGTGCCAAGTCCATACTAATCACAAGAGCCTAAAGTACTTGTTTGATCAGAAGGAACTGAACATGAATGATTCATGGATTATGTAACCCTAAAATCAACAATGCAATAATATGCAAGTATACATGCTAAACCAATATCGTTTTGAAACAAATAATAAAGTGGTACTAAGTACCGAACATCGATCCCACAGAGACAATTAAAGCAAGAAATTAATCCAAGTCAGCTTAAAAAGTGATTTTAGAAAGACATTTGGAAGGAATAATCTTGAGTGGAGTTGACAGCTTTGAAAACGTTTAAAGACAATAATAAAAGAAAAGTAAGGGTGTAAGTTCAGGCTGGAGTTTAGCAACAATGTGTTTAGGTAGATTGCCACAACATGGCCCATTGGGATGCTGCAACATTGGTTCTCAAATGCACTATTGGATTGACCAGTCTCCTTTCGAGGTTCATATTAGACCTTTTACTGGCAGTACCACGCATTCGGGTAACCCAACCGATGTTGTATAGATCTTACCGTTCTTTTCACATAGTTTGCAACCCGTTTAAGGTTGATGCAATTCTTTATAACCATCTATAACACTTCAGAGTTCTAAAAATTTACGTTGGCTTGCATTCAAGTCCAACTCATCCAAGTGAAACAACATACGTTTCCTTGTCAAGAATTACTTGGATGAAACTTAGAAACAAGGGGTGAATAGTGAGGTTAAAATAGCAAAAGCAATCTTCCACTACCACATAGGCCTTTATCTCCCAAGGCGTTACTTACACCCAAGATAGGGTATTAGCCCATCATTGCTCGAAAATTAATACAAGACATAATTGGAAAGACAAAATGTAAGTGCATGAGATGTAATAACGTAAATGTAAATGACAATAATTTTAAAGAGCTTGAAATGTAAAGTGAATGCTCGAAACAAGTACCGAAAGCTTTTAAATTAAAAACTAGAAAGTTGACAATGTTGACTATATAGCTAGATGAGCTACTAGAGTTGGTTCCCTTGTCAAAATAATCATGGAAAACTAGGAATGGAGGTGGACTTGGTGTCCAAGGTGTACTAAACAACCTGGAGTTAAGCTCCAATTTATACTAGGAAGAAAAGGGTCAATGAAAGTACAAGAGTTCACAAGTTGTATTACCCGATAGGTATTACACAAATAATAATAATAATAATAATAATAATAATAATAGTAGTAGTAGTAATAATAATAATAATAATAATAAAAGATGTTTCCCCAACATTTGCATGTGACTACTGTTATATATATAGTCTTCATAAGTGAGATTTGTCCCACATAGAAAGAATAGTGGAATCTTACTTGTTTTGTGATTTTAGGCTTATCACTTGTCTCACATTGGAAGAGTGATAAACTCTTTCTTAGTTTATAATCCTTAAACAACTTGTAGAGTTGTTTAAGAGATCAATTGAACTAAGGGGAATTTGGCCTTGTTGGGTGGATTTTACACATATATTTAACGGTCAAAAGATAGCACTAGCACGTTGCGCGTGTGCGATTCTCATAAAATCATAATTTTTGTGCTTGGAACAGTGTAGAACACGGGTTCAATGCAATCAAACCCGCATTCACTTCTGTTGGCGGTTTTTTGACAGGTTTTGGTTATAATTTGAATTTGGATTAAGTTTAAAGTTGGTTAAATTTATCCAAATTAGTTATAATTTGAATTTGGATTAAGTTTAAAGTTGGTTAAATTTATCCAAATTAGTTATAATTTGAATTTGGATTAAGTTTAAAGTTGGTTAAACTTATCCAAATTAGTTATATGTCAAACATATATGTGCCATAATTCCATCATTTAATCAATCTAAAAAAAATCCTCTCTTGATCCTCTATTTGTTCTTCAAAAGTTTCTACAGATATGTTCTTTGAGTTTATGTTGTGTTGTTGAACATAAACTATTGATTAGATAATTCCTGGGGGTGTATTAGCCTAAACCCAAACAACCTTGATAGTGGGGGCTAATAATATCCTAAGGGAAGTGATTCATATCACGTTCTAATCGATTGCTTTCCTACATCTTTTCTTTCTTTGCATACCTTATTTCTAACAATCTTAGGATATTATTAGTATAATCATGGATAGTGTTCACAACACCATGAAAATATTAGGAAACGATTCAATTAAACTTGATCGTTTTGATGGTACAAATTTTCTTCGTTGGAAAGAAAAGATGAAATTCCTACTCACTGCTTTCAAAGTTATCTACATATTGGACCCGGAATTGGAGGATTTGCCACCATCTTCAAGAGTAGACACCGAAGAGAGGGCAAAAGAAAGGAAGAAGCGTGGAGAAGATGAATTGTTGTGTAGGGGTTACATCTTGAACTCCCTTTCGGATCGTCTCTACGATATTTACACACCAATTCAGTCCGCTAAGGAAATTTGGAGTTCGTTGGAATTCAAATACAACACGGAGAAGCAAGGGGCAGATAAGTTCATAACATTTAAGTTCTTTGAGTTTTCTATGGTTGATAATATTTCTATTCTAGATCAAGTGCATGAGTTTCTAATCCTTATTTCCAAGTTTAAGGATTTGAAGATAACCATTCCCGACCAAGTGATTGTTGGTGGAATCATTGCCAAGTTACCACCATCTTGGAATGATTACCGGAAGAAACTTCTGCACATAATTGAGGATTTCACTTTGGAACAAATCCAGGAACATCTCCAGATTGAGGAGGAAACACGTAATCGTGAGAAGGATCTCAATGGTCTTTCAAGTTCCAAAGTGCACTATGTAACTCAGAAAAATCAGAAGGGAAAGAAGAGAAAGACCAATGAACCAAGTACTTCAAGTTCAAACAACAAGAAAAGAAAGAGGGATTTTTCGGAAATCGTGTGTCACAAGTGTGGTAAGAAAGGACACATAAGACGATTTTGCCGAAATCCCAAGAAGGAACAAACTCAAGGAAATGAAGCGAGTGGAAGTGGTGTTGTAAGTGGAAGTGCAAGTTTGGTGGAAAATACCAATGAAATCGTTGCTATGGTTTCGGACTTACATGTTAGTATGATCCAAGAGGTTCATATGGCTGCTGCAACGGTGAGCAATGATTGGTGGTATGATTCTGGCGCAACAACTCATGTGTGCAACAATCGTTCCTTTTTCAAGGACTACATGGAGACTTCAAATGGTCATGAAGTCTTATTGGGAGATCATCATACCACCAAGGTTCAAGGCAAAGGAACTGTGGAATTATTTTTCACTTCCGGAAAGAAGATAATTCTCACAAATGTGCTTCATGTTCCCGAGATGAGGAAGAACTTGGTGTCCGGTTATGTCTTTAGTAAAGTTGGTCTAAAAGTTGTAATTGAAGCCGAAAAGATCATTGTATCTAAGGCTGGATCCTTTGTCGGGAAAGGATATGTATGTGATGGCATGTTTAAACTTTCTATCAATAAAGTTGGAAATTCTGCTTATTTTGATGTGTCTCGTTTTAGTTCTAATTTTAATATTGAATGTTCTAGTTTTAATCTTTGGCATAATCGTTTGGGACATGTTAACTATCAAACTATGAAGTTTATGAATAGAGATGGTTTAATTTCTTATCAAAATGGAAATAATGATATGTGTGAAACATGTGTGCAAGCTAAAGATGAAAAGAAAGCCTTTCCCAAAGATTGAAAGAAATTCTGAAATTTTAGAACTTGTGCATTCGGATATATGTGAACTAAATGGCACATTAACTAGAGGTGGATGTAGATATTTTATAACTTTCATTGATGATCACTCTAGGTTCACTTGTGTTTATTTAATGAAAACTAAGGATCAAGCATTTGATATGTTTATTTTGTATAAAACCATGGTAGAAACACAAAAGGGAAGAAAGCTTAAAATTTTGCGTAGTGATAGAGGTGGGGAATACTTTCCTACCAATTTTGTTTCCTATTGTGAAGATTATGGCACAATACATCAAGTTAGTGCACCTTATAGACCTCAACAAAATGGAGTGGCAGAGAGGAAAAACGGAGTCCTAGTTGATATGGTTAACGTCATGTTAGTTAATTCACATTTGCCACTAAACTTATGGGGTGAGGCCTTGTTGACAGCATGTCATGTGCATAATAGAGTACCTTCTAAGAAGCTAAAGTTATCTCCATATGAGCTATGGAAAGGTAGAAAGCCTAATTTAAGTTATCTTAGAGTTTAGGGATGTTTAGCTTATTATAAAGTTCCCGATCCTAAGAAGACTAAGTTAGGACCTAGAGCCTTGAAAAGTGTGTTTGTAGGATATGCAGAAAATTCAAAAGCTTATCGGCTTTTGGATTTGGATTCCAATGTAGTTGTAGAGTCACGAGATGTTGAGTTTTTTGAGACTAAGTTCAAAAGTGACACTACATACATTGATGAGATAAGACAAACAACACTTGGAGATAATGTTTCTGAGCCTTCTACTAGTGATAAACGAACTTCTTCAACTAAAATTGAGCCTAGAAGAAGTGGAAGAGCTAGGAAAGAAAAGAACTTTGGTTCTGATTTTATTTCCTATCTTGTAGAAGGAAATAGAGAAATTGTTACAAACAAAATACCCATTTTCTTCAATGTTGAAGATGATCCCAAAACATTTCAAGAAGCAATGGCTTCTAGAAATTCTGCATTTTGGAAAGAGGCCATAGACAATGAAATGGAATCTTTAATAGCTAATAGAACTTGGGTTATTTCAGATTTGCCTCCGGGTTCAAAAGCAATTGGTTGTAAATGGGTATTTAAAGTAAAACGTAACACTGATGGTTTTGTTCAAACTTTCAAAGCTAGACTAGTAGCACAAGGTTTTAGTCAAAGAGAAGGTATTGATTACTTTGACACTTATGCACCAGTAGCTAGACTTACATCCATTAGAGTACTCTTAGCTTTGGCTTCAATCTATGATTTGTATGTACATCAAAATGGATGTAAAGACAGCTTTCCTAAATGGTGATCTAGATGAAGAGGTGTATATGAAAAAACCGGAAGGGTTTGTACTTCCGAGAAATGAAAAGAAAGTTTGTAATCTTGTTAAATCCTTGTATGGTTTGAAACAAGCTCCAAAGCAATGGCATGATAAATTTGATTCCGCTATATTAAAAAATGGTTTTACTCATAATTCAGTGAATAGATGCATATATTCTAAGTTTACAAAGGATTATTGTGTCATTATATGCCTTTATGTTGATGATATGTTAATCATTGGAACAAACATGAAAGGTATAAATGAGACTAAGGCTTATTTAAGTTCATGTTTTCAAATGAAAGACTTAAATGAGGTTGATACCATATTAGGTATCAAAGTTAAGAAAAATAGTGGGGGTTATTCTTTAAATCAATGTCACTATATTGAGAAAATGCTAACCAAGTTTGAGCATTTAAAGTTTAAAGAAGCTAACACCCCATATGACTCTTCTTGTAAACTTAGTAAGAATAGTGGAAGGGTTGTAGCTCAACTTGAATATGCTAGTGCAATTGGTAGTTTGATGTATGCTATACATTGTACTAGACCTGACATTGCTTATGCGGTTTGCAAACTTTCAAGATTTACTAGTAATCCTAGTCTAGAACATTGGGAAGCCATTGGGAGAGTGTTTGGTTATTTAAAGAGAACTAAAAAGCTATCTTTACACTATGGAAACTTTCCTTCGGTTCTAGAAGGGTATTCTGACGCTAGTTGGATTACGGGTAATCATGATAATAAATCCACGAGTGGTTGGATTTTTATGATTGGTGGTGGTGTTGTTTCTTGGGCCTCAAAGAAACAGACTTGTATAACACATTCCACCATGGAATCTGAGTTTTTAGCCTTAGCGGCGGCGGGCAAAGAAGCGGAATGGCTTAGAAACATGTTATTGGATATAAAGTTGTGGCCACAACCGATGTCAGCCATTTATTTGCATTGTGATAGTGAGGCAACCTTGTCTAGAGCGTATAATAAGATTTATAATGGAAAATCTAGACATATTGGTTTGAGACATGCGTATGTGAGAGAGTTAATATCCGACGGGATAATAACAATTACGTATGTAAGAACGTCTAACAATCTGGCTGATCCATTTACCAAAGGACTCTCAAAAGATATGGTATTTAGGACAAGCCGTGAAATGGGATTGAGACCTATTGATTAGTTGGCAACAACGGAAACCCAACCTTTTCCTAAGTATACCCTTAGATAAAGGTTCAATGTGGTAATAACAAGTTGTTGATATCCAACTGAGTTCATACTAGTTAACTCTAGTATATGTTTTAGGGTGAGTGTTCAACTCTTAATGAAATTCAATGGTTAGTGAATTTCACCTATATGAACATAAGAGGTGGTGCCGCTTCTAACAAAAGTATAGGTCGATTTTTGTAAATGTTCATGAATCCAGGATGAGCACATGGCCATAATGGTGTTATATGTTTAAGAACATGTCTTGATAATCAATTGTGTGTGTGATTATTCCCGTTTTAATATGTATAGATCTTGGCTCAAAAGCTTTAAGCCGCCATAGATTTAATTAGAACTTTGAATAGTTTACACTAAGTTAAAGTTCAAATCGAAAGATACTTTAACTTATGCATAATTGTTTTTATTTGATGAAGACTAAGTGGGGGATTGTTATATATATAGTCTTCATAAGTGAGATTTGTCCCACATAGAAAGAATAGTGGAATCTTACTTGTTTTGTGATTTTAGGCTTATCACTTGTCTCACATTGGAAGAGTGATAAACTCTTTCTTAGTTTATAATCCTTAAACAACTTGTAGAGTTGTTTAAGAGATCAATTGAACTAAGGGGAATTTGGCCTTGTTGGGTGGATTTTACACATATATTTAACGGTCAAAAGATAGCACTAGCACGTTGCGTGTGTGCGATTCTCATAAAATCATAATTTTTGTGCTTGGAACAGTGTAGAACACGGGTTCAATGCAATCAAACCCGCATTCACTTCTGTTGGCGGTTTTTTGACATGTTTTGGTTATAATTTGAATTTGGATTAAGTTTAAAGTTGGTTAAATTTATCCAAATTAGTTATAATTTGAATTTGGATTAAGTTTAAAGTTGGTTAAACTTATCCAAATTAGTTATAATTTGAATTTGGATTAAGTTTAAAGTTGGTTAAACTTATCCAAATTAGTTATATGTCAAACCCTATATATATGTGCCATAATTCCATCATTTAATCAATCTAAAAAAAATCCTCTCTTGATCCTCTATTTGTTCTTCAAAAGTTTCTGCAGATATGTTCTTTGAGTTTATGTTGTGTTGTTGAACATAAACTATTGATTAGATAATACCTGGGGGTGTATTAGCCTAAACCCAAACAACCTTGATAGTGGGGGCTAATAATATCCTAAGGGAAGTGATTCATATCACGTTCTAATCGATTGCTTTCCTACATCTTTTCTTTCTTTGCATACCTTATTTCTAACAACTACTCCATAATTAATATTCTCTTGAGATGTCTTCCAAATTCTGCATGAAAAGGGACGGTGGTTGGGAATTGATTCATTTCTAAAAGGTTTATGAAGTGATGTCTTTTGTCTTGTAGCCGCAACCAACTTATTATGACATGTCTGTTGTAGCAACCCAAAGTGTTACAATTCTCCTTAAATAACATAAAACATAATCTATTCCTCCTACTTAGCTTCAAACTGAAGAAATGGTAAAAATTGAATAAAAAACTCAATTATGGTGGTTGGGAAACTAAAATAAGAGCAAATATAAAGACAATAAGTGATTAGAATGTGATAAATTGTTCATTTATGAATGAGACAACAAAGGTGGATGGAGTTGCGAAAAGATTATGACTGTGAGATTTTGTACCATTCGGGAAGGCAAATGTGGTGGCTGACGCATTAAGGGGTTGTTTGGCAATTGTTGAATGGTTTAATGCTGACACAAACACTAGGAATCTTTGACAAACAGTATCACGAATCATTATTATTTCGACAAAAGAAAAGGATTTTTTTGGACGTCCCCAATTCCTAGTATTTATCCGGCAGTTAAAGATCAGGTCATGTGGAGGAATATTCACAGTCACTTGGTGCGTTTCACGGTTTTGGAAGCTTGGCGTTCATTATATGGCTCATACCAGCGAATTTTTTGGCATAAATTATGTTGGTTCTCGAACCACATTTTGAAGCATTCGTTTTGCCTCTGGTTAGCTTTTCGGAAAAGGCTACCAACTCAGGATTATCTGGCTCGATGGATGAGTGATGGGGAAACCTTGCTTTGTGCTTTGTGCTTTGTGCAAGACGTGCATGGATAGTCATGACCACTTGTTTTTTCAGTGTACTTTTTCTTTATAGGTTTGGTTAACGGTCAAAAGGGACCTCGCCCACAACGTGCCAGATCGATGGGAGTAAATTCTCACTGATATTCAGACTGAAAGATGGCATCCTGGAAATACTCGATCTCGGCTTCTCTTTGCGGCTATTGTGTATGTTATTTGGCAAGAACGTGATTAACGATTATTCACGGAGAAGAGGAGAACTCCAGATCAGATTGTTGTTGAGATCAAAAAGCTCGTCTATATGAAGCTTGCAGGAAGGTTTAGAGATCGTCCTATGGGAAGCGGAGGACGTGAGGAAGCCCCTGACTGATTTATGGACTATTGTTGGGTTTGATTCGTGTTTCGTCATCAAAGGGTGCAGTTGATTGCTTTTAGAGGCTTCGCTATTTTGTTTCGATGTACATAGCCTTTATTTGTCTTTGTTTATTTTGTCTTTTGGTCTTGTGGTACGATAGGGTTACCTGTGTCGTTTGTTTTATCTTTTGTGAAGATTTCTCCCATCGGTTGGGTTTGTCCTACGTGGTGGGAGTTTCTCTTCTTTGGGAGGGAGTCCCTCGCCATCACTTGTAATTTCTCTTTTCTTTTATTATATTGCCAGGAGTGCCTCCTCCTTTCCAAAAAAGAAAAGGATTTTTCACAACCTTTTCAATGATTAAGTGGTCAGAATGATTAAGAGGCCCATATGATACAGTGCAAAATGAAATATGGTTGTTTGCTAATTGTTCAAAATGAAATCAGGACGTTGAATGGTTAAGGGAGGGCCAAGATACAAAATCATTCAGAGGGTTTTGGAACCATTAAGAGGCAGTCCTTTTTTTTTGCCAAACAAGATTTACCTCTTAACGATTCCGAGGTTGCCTCTTAATGGAACCATTAAGAGGTAAACAAACAGCCCCTAAGTCACAAACAAAGTAGCGATCAGATGAGGTTAAGGCAATGCGGATAGAGGTGAATCTTATTTGGATTGATGAACACAAGAAAGTTCAAGAAGAAGCTTTAGCATAAGAGACCTTGAAAGTGAGAGAATGGTAGGAATTATTTCGTTTCTTGAAGTTAACAATCAAGGGTTAAAGTGCTACAAGGGTAAATTTTAGATTCCTCTCTAGGCAAATTTTGTAACCAAGTGTTAGATGAAACCCATAAATCTTGGTATTCTATCCACCCAGGTAACAATAAAATGTATCTAGATCTTCGTCAATCTTACTGATAGCCAGGGATGAAGAAAGACATAGCCCATTATGTCGAAAGGTGCTTGACATGTCTGCAAGTTAAAGTTGAACATCGACGGCCATATGGTAAGTTGCAACCATTCTTCTAGCCAAAATTGACTAGCTAATCGTGTATATATAGGGGGTTAGGCATGCAAGCATAGATGCAAAAGCAATCAAGAGAAAAAGCCCGTATAAGAGAAGTGAAGTACGGTGACGCTTTGGTGAAACATAAAGAGTTCGACGCATTTTCGATAAGCCTTTCTTAACTCGATCACTTCATTTTTCATGTACATAGATGTTTTAGTCATTTCTGAGAGTTCGACCGAGGTTCTGATGGCATCGATAATCAACCATGGATGGTGACCCAACCTGTGTTCTCAGTGTTGTCGAGATATATTCTCGGTTAATAACCCATGCAAGCAATGAGGTGCTCGACGTGGTTTGGTCGAGAGGGTGGAACGAGTAAGGAAAACAAATGGAGTGGAACTCTCTTGACCGATCATGGGTCTCGTGAAACCCTCGTCCCTATGGTTCGATCGGGAATACGTTAGTGAAATGAGATTTAAAATCTCACGTAATTTATATATATATATATATATATATATATATATATATATATATATATATATATATATACGCCATGGCTGGATTGGATTTGAGAGAAAGTAGGGTTGGGTTCACGTAAGACCAACATGCAATCGTGAGACCGGTGAGACCACGATTTTATACTTGAAACCTCACAGTAAAACACTGTGAAGGTAAAAAAATCCAAACCTTCATAGTGTTTTGTTGTGAAGGTTTTTACCTTCACAATGTTTTTGTTGTGAAGTTTCAAGTGCAAAATCGTGGTCTCACGGGTCTCACGAAAACATGTTAGTCTTACGTGAACCAAAGTCTATCTATATATATATATATATATATAGAGAGAGAGAGAGAGAGGTAGGTTCTTTTGTTAACCTATCAAATGATATTAACTCTATAAACTCCTATTGGCCAATAGGATTTCATTCTCAATCTTGGTTACTATGAACCTAGTCATTAAATGTACAAGGATATAATTGGTATTTCATGAATTGGTTTTTTAGATATATTAATGGGGGGTTACAAAATAATCCTCATCCATGATTTTTGCTACAATTAATTTTTCAATATTTTGCATTAGATGATTATTAGATGTACCTCTAATTAATTCATCCAAAAAGTAACTATTTGTTTTTATGTTTTTCATACGGGTTCATCATTCTATGTATGAAAAATGGATTATCAATATAAGCAAAACTACATTCAACCTGTTGTGTGTTATAATGTCAATCTTGTTCGTCACATGTTGTGTGCAGATGTGTGTTATAAGGAGGGTGTCAATGGTAGCTATGCGAGCAGAATTGAACCTTCAACACGATGGTGCTATGGACTTCTATATATGTTATTTGTCATATTTGTTGTAATGAACAAATATGAACTATTATTAGGGTTGTAAATGAACCGAACGAACACGAACGGAGCCTTGTTCGTGTTCGTTCGTTTAACTTAACCGAACAAACGAACGAACACGAACCGTAAACGAACGAAATTTTTTGTGTTCATGTTCGTTAAGAAAATATGTTTGTTCGTGTTCATTTATGTTCGTTCATTAAAAGCTAAACGAACGTAAACGAACGAACATAAATGAACATAAACGAACGAACATATACAAACTTAAAAAAAGAGAAGGTGCACCCACTTCAAAGGGAGACTCCAATAAAAAAATTACTTTGGCTAAGCCAATAGGCTCAGACCACCGATTAATACTCAAGCGAATGTGGCTCAACTCAATGGTTGAGCCTCAACTTAATGATATGGAGAGGCTATGACTCATCAGCAACAGGGCCATCCCACATCGGAATTTTAGCAAAAAAAAAAGGTCTATAAGTTGATACATAAGGAAAGCTAATGTGGAAAAGTAAATGTCTTCCATTTAGTTATTTTTTTCTCTCTAAAATGAAACCTTTTTATTATTAGTATTAAATATTAATATTAATTAAAAATAGCAATGGTCTAATTATTAATTTTATAAAAAACGTTAATTGTCAATTTATTTTCATCAGTAAATGAACATAAACGAACGTTAAATGAACATAAACGAAAGCTAAACGAACATTAGTAAACGAACATTAACGAACATAAATAAACGAACGTTCACGAACATAAATGAGCGAACGGGACCTTTGTTCATGTTCGTTCGTTTAACTAAACGAACAAAACGAACAAAAAAACTTGTTCATGTTCGTTCATTTATTAAATAAACGAACATAAACGAACTTCCCGCCGAACAGTTCACGAACGGTTCGCTGAACGTTCGGTTCATTTACAGCCCTAACTATTATTAGTAGTGTGACTTGAAAACGTGTGAACAATAATATAAGGGGTTAATCTTTCTTAGGGTTGGATGGCTTCATCAGTTCACACAATGACTACATTGGTACATTGTGGTTGTGATAAATCATTTCATAAATGTTAAATGAACCACCCATGAACAAATATGAAACCAACCATGTTTACTTTTTCACGAATGGGTTATCAGTTCAATGTGCCAACCATGAACAACTATTAAACCATTAATGTTTTCAGAATGTTCAGTGAACGTTCATGTTTTTATGAAACTTTATGAACCATTTGACCCTGATCGGTATCGTTCACACACCCCCATTATACAGTGCACATTCATGTTCATAAATCAGAGATGTTTTTTTGGGAGTATTATGCGGGGGGTTACAAAAGGTAAAAGAAATTGGTTTTACTCAATTACACATAAACATAATTGTTTATTACATTTATTATGCGGAGGGGGTTACAAGAGGTAAAAGAAATCGATTGTTTCGGGAGTATTATGCGGGGAGGTTACAAAAGGTAAAGAAATCGGTTTTACTCAATTACCCCTAAATATCATTGTTCATTACATTTATTACCCATCATCCCATGTTGCAATTAATTTTTTAAGTGTGCATCATCTCAGCCGTCCGTATTAAGATCAATGGTTGTTATTAGGTTAGTAAAGTTAGTACAATAATTTGGGTTAACAAAATAACCCAACCCGATATATATATATATATATATATATATATATATATATAGAGAGAGAGAGAGAGAGAGAAGAGAGAGAGGGGGGGGATATTTTGCAACCCTAAAAAAGGTTACAACTCTTGCAACCATCATCATCACCGTCCGTTTGATCTTAAGTGTTTTTATTTTTTATTTTTTATTTTTGTTTTTAATTAGAAGGGCAATTTTGGTATTAAGCAAGCATTTTCTTTATTATTTTTGATAATCCGATTTAGCCTTGATTTTAGGTCGTGAATTATGGGAAATGAATCTCTTTTTTCATGGTAACTGCATCAAATTCAGTTATTTTTAATGGATACCTTTTACTGCGTTTTAGTTTTCTGATCATTTAGGGCGTAACCCACTTCGCTCCTACACCAGTCGACTACGCCAAGCATGGCGGTCACACAGTTGTCGGTCTTGTACCGACGGTGGTGCACCGGTGAACCACACCCACCAGGCTCATAGTGTTGGAGAATATAAGAAACGACTGGGATGATCAACCAGTTCTAGCTCGAGTTCGGTAAGATCGATTAAACCCAATATATCTTCTAGATTCATTCGATTTTCATGAAATAAAATTAATTTTTCAGTGGCACATTGCAGTCAGAAGACGACAGAGAAGTAGGGAGCAGGAAGAAGAAAGGTCTGAAGCAGAAAATAAAAGAAAAACTTATGCGGTACGACCAGAATTCCGCACATAGCATAGACACCAGAGCATGGGGTTTCATGAAAAAGGTTTCACCGGAAAAAATGGGGTTTCATGAAGAAGATTTCACCAAAAAAAACGGGGTTTCATGAAGAAGATCTTGACGAAGAAGGTGTCACCGGAAAAACTGGGGTTTCATGAAGAGGTTTCACCGGAAAAAAATGGGTTTCATGAATAATGTGTCATCGGAAAAAATGAGGTTTCATGACAAAGGTGTCACAGGAAAAATGGGGATTCATGAAAAGGGTTTCACCGGAAAAAATGGGGTTTCATGAAGATATTCATGAAGAAGGTTTCATCGGAAAAAGTGGGGTTTCATGAAGAAGGTTTCACAGAATGAGTGATTTTAGGAACAAGATTATGATGATTAATAGTTACCTATTTTGGATTGATTTTTTTTACTAACGAAAATCTAGAAAATACCCTTTAGTTCCTTATTTTTAGTAAAGAAAAAAAATGTAAAATATATTTAAAATGACTTTTGATCTGAACCGCTGATTTTGATTTTGAAGGCTAAGATGGGAGTTGCAACCTTTTTGCGGGTTACAAATTAAAGGACCCTATATATATATATATAGGGAGAGGTTCATTTGAGAAATGGTAAATGTATGAAAAATAGAGAAGTAATCTTAGTGATTCATCTAGTCAACATTTGTGGCTTTGACTGCGAATCACCAGATAATTCCTTGCATGGTCTATAGAAGGTAGAGGGGTAGTTTCCTAAAATATGCGGGATGAGTTCATATATGAACCTATATGATTCACATATGAACTATATGTTCATATGTGAATCAGTTAATTAGTTCATATATGAATCTGTTAATTAGTTCAACTGATTCATATATGAACTTACAGTTAATTAGTTCATTTGTGAATCAGTTAATTAGTTCATATATGAATCACAAAGGTTCATATATGAATCAGTTAAAAGAGTTCAAATGTGAATTATACTGATTCACATATGAACATATAGTTCATATTGAATTATACAGGTTCATATATGAACACAGCCCGTGTATTTTGTAAAAATTACGAAAGTGTCCTTCTATTTTTGGAATAGCCGCAACTTTTGACTAGTTAAAGCCGCAACTGTTGACCAGTCAAAGCCGAAATATTTGACCAGTCAAATCCGATCTTGGTCGTATGAATGGCTAGTATTACTTCTCTATTTCTCATATATTTACCATTTCTCAAATGAACCTAAGGCTATATATATATAGGGTCCTTTAATTTGTAACCCGCAAAAAGGTTGCAACTCCCATCTCAAATGAAAACTCAATTTTCATTGTGCACGTGAGGACAAATCTCAGTCACTCCATCTCTATTGATCCAACAACTCATATTAAATAGAGTTTTTAATTTTAAGATGCTTAGGGGTAAAAATGGAAGATAATTTAAACTCACGCCTACCATATTTGACTTTTTATTTTCTTTTTTAATTAAAAACTTTTACCCAATTAAAGTTTAAAATAAATTATCTTAAAAATTACTAATATTTTAATCAAACAAATTACATCAAAAAAATGAGAACTTCGTGCTCTTCGATATGACATCCATCTCGATATAGTTTTTTTGTTGTTTTAACCGTTTTTAACGTGAAATGTTATATATGTGTTATATTCATTATGAATATTTTATGTACGTTCAAGTCTATACAACACCTCGACATCGTAACTATGTAACTCGACATCACCTTCTTCAACGTCGTAAGGCGTCGCGTTTCTTCAACACCGTAACCCAACACCCATTAAGACGAATCGAGAACTTATCGAATAATTTTGTTGTGAATCGGGGAACAAAATGTAACAACCCAACTCGCGACATAAAGCAAAACTAACTTTATTAACTAACAACGCTAAATGGCCCAAAACAACATCTACATTTCAAGGTTTGCGGAATGACAACCTAATACACAACTGAGATTACAAGGAACGAAAACTATAATTGAGGTCTTCTACCCCAGCTCCGACTCACACCTTCTTCTTAATCTTGCTCGATCCTTCTACCTCACGCCTGCCTGAAAAGGTTTTTAGTTTGAAAGAGCAAGGGTTAGACCGAAAGTTCTAGTGAATTCTCTCTAATAACGATTCTCAACCCCAGCATCAAATAAAAGATGTATAAGCAATTATAAACTTATAAACCAATTCAGTTTTATAAAAATAACCACATTCATAAACTCGCTTTCGGCACACACTACCGTCACTCGAAAGTAACAGCGTGTCTGACTCATACTGCCTTAATCTGGGACACACCCCCCGGTACGAGCGCAGGCGGGACACACCCCCCGACTTAGGTCATACTCGCCAACTACAATTTATACATACATTTAACCAACAACAAAGTGTAAAACCACATTTAAGGTAATTCTCGCATATATATAAAGCACACATAAATAAATAAAATGCTTTAAATAACTTCCACATGCCTTTAAACACTTTATCATCGAAAAACCTTTAGTTTAGAAAACTCACCTTTGGTCCTTGCATAACTCCGTGCTCTAGCGACCTCACAACCTACGATAACACCGATAAGTCGGTAAGACACTCCTTGATTCCGATAGATAATGATGGGCGATCAATCTCTCTCTCTCTCTCTCGATCTTAATTAAAGACGTTACCCCAACTTAGGCTACACCCCCATCTCACTAGGTTACTGGACAGAAGTCCAATATCGACTTCCTCCCGGAGAGCCCCGACCCCCCGGGTCTAGCCCCGCCCGGTATGCACCACCCCCGGCTCCTCCGTCTCCCGGGGTCACGACCCGGGTTACACAAGCCCTCCCAGGCTCCCCCGCCTCACGGGGTCATGGCCCAGGATCAAACATCCCCTCCCTGGCTCCCCGCCTCCCAGAGTCACGGTCCGGGATCAACTATCCCCGGGGTCACACCCCCCGGTACCTTCCCGTCGCCTGGGACTTCGACCGACATCGGGAGACCCGTCTCCCGAGTTCGCCCGGTCCCAGAGGAGATTAAGGGTTTCAAGCGAACCCCAAACCTCGAACAGACACAAAAGCTTCTTAATCCCACTGATTTACTGCAACACCTCGATTTTCAAAAGGTATCATTTCAAGTTAATACAGAAACTGATATATTAAGGAAAGATAAGATATTTGATTTTGGGCTTGAATCCTTGATTTTATATTCTTGATAGATGAAGGATTCAATTACGAGTTCAACGATTCTTTCCGGAGCAAAATCGGAGCTATAACGAAGAAGTTATGACCAAAACAGTGTTCGGGCATATTTTTCACGGTCTGTAGGGCGCACGGGTCGTGCTAATTCCTTCACAAAAGGCGCACGGGTCGTGCTCAACATCAGAAGCATCAGAACGGGTTAAAAACCTGATTTCAGCCTCATTTCACCCAAAACTTCATTTCTTCATATCTTCTTCATCCCAACTCCGATTTCAGTGATTCAAGTTGCCACGGTTTTGTTTTTGAGAGCTCTTCAAGAATATAGCAAGATATTGGAAGTCTATTGTAGTATACAAGAGTATTTTTTGGTGGTAAACTCCTCATCTCTCCCACTTCATCTTCTTCACCAAAGTTTTCTAGGGTTTCATCCACACTTTGTTCTCCCTTTCGTAGATTGGAGGTTTGTAACCATTTTGGTGAACTAGAGGTGTTTTGGTTGGTGGATTCAAACTTGGGTTAAGGTAATCTTCTATTCTCTTCATTTATGGAAGTTAGGGTTTCGGTATCCGTTGAGGTATTCATGTATAAGGTTGGGAAACGATTCTTTGTGGTTGATTATGATTATTTATGGTGGAATATGTATATTTATGGTTGGAACCTTGTGGATCTAGGTTTTGGAAGATTTGGTTTGAAGAATCAAGTTCTTCAAGGAAAGCTCTAAGTGGGTAAAATCTAGATTTAGCCTAAATCTAGCAAGGTGAGTTCAAGTTGCTTTGCGAAAACTATGTACATGCCAAAATGAGTATTTGGAAGTAAAAATATGCTTTACTTAATAATTGTCAATGGGTTGTGTATTTTGGTAAGTTTCATATTTGATAAACTTGAGTTGTTTTAATCTCATAAAATGCCCATATTTGGGATTTGAATATCTTGATAAGTATTAGCATGGTTTATGCAATTTTGGTGATTTTATACAAATAAGGTCCATTTTATGATTTATGCATCTTTGGTGATTTTTGTACAAATGAAGTCTAATTCATGATATACGCATTTTGGTGTATTTGAGTTCATAAACCATTTGGAAAATCTTTGGTCCCAATACGTGACGAGTTTTGATTAATCACATCTTTGAAGTATGTGTCTGCATAAACGTTGTATAGATACGTTGTATTATTTGGGGAAAGTATTCGTTGGTCAAATGGGTTTTGAGCATTTAAACTCGGTTTTGACTTAAAAGAGTATCATGGGCAATTGTCCCAGTTTTAATGGCTCTTTGAAGAGCCCATGTTCGATATACTTCTTAATGCATTTTATTGCATATTTATGATAATTACAGGCTCGAGTGCTTTAGTCATTCATGAGTAGTCATGTAATCTTAGACTATGTTGCATTGGATCCATAGGCACATAAGTCAGTCTTATTTGATGGTCAATTGGGTGGTACGGGGTTGGACTCCGAGACTCATGTTTTATGACCGAAACTTGACAATGAGGCACTAGGAGGGTTGAGTCTGGATAGTGCTGCCTGGGAGGTGAGTACTGTGACCTCTGCTTTTGGGGAATTTCCTTAGTTGTAGTCCCCAATATGCCGGGCCTTTTGGGGAATTTCCTTAGTTGTAGTCCCCGGGGTGTCGGGCCATTTGGGGAATTTTCTTAGTTGTAGTCCCCGATGTGTCGGCCCCATTGAGGTGGAGTTCTTTGTAACGGCCACCAAGGTCAACTGTCTCTATTGGTGAACTTGTCAAGAGGTCGTAGGGGCACTTGGGCTAGCGTCGTGAAGTGTCATACGATCAACGTTGTTTGAGTGGCATACTGTTGTGTTCCTCCGCTCTCAACGGATACGGGTATCCCCCGTTGTCGGCCCGCTGTAATTTGGATATTTGATTATCCATGCTTTAATATTTGGATTTCATTCCATTTTATGGTCGCGTGAGTATTAAGATTCAGTTCCATGTTTTAATGGTGTATCATATTTATATGGATTGTTTTTCGTTATTTAAGGGTCAAGTATTATGTCCCACCCGTGTTTTGGGTGTTTTGGGATATGAAGTCTTATTTACATTTTCACAAGTTTTAGTATCGAACTATGACCCCATTTGGGCGAGTTGCGGGTTGCATCGTTTTATAAGAAATGTGTGTTTGGGAGCATTGCCTTTAAAAGTGCATATTTTGGGAAAATGTGTCGTTTCCATTTTGAAGTATAATATTTCGAAGGATCTTGCTTTAAACCGAATTCCTTTCTTTTAAAGATATATTCATTCGTGTTAAAACTCTTGAGCTCACTAGGCGTTAAGCCTAACCTTTTTATTTGTCGGCATGTGCATCAGGTTCCTGTCGGGGGTTCAGTTCTAGCAAGTGCTATGAGGAGTTGAGCTTTAGCTTTATACAAGAGTAAGTAGCTGGTGAAGTCTTCCGCAGGTTGGAGATAGTGATTGTTATTGGGTTTAGTAACACCAGTCCTTTTCATAAATGGTATGCATAGGATGAATGTGTGTATTGAGGTTAATTCTCAAATTGTGTCTGTAGTCAACGTATTTATTGATGTATTTAGAAAAAATTTAATAAGTTGTTATCTTTAGATATTTGAGGGTGTTACAAGTTTTGGTATCAGAGCTTATGTTTGAGAGATTTAGGTGTTGATTTTGAATACCTAAAATTTTTAATAAGTTGCTATCATCAATAATCAAACCCATTATCATCTCAAAACATTAGAATGGTTCTTAATGAGCAAGAAGAGGGTTTTCAATCGATTCTTACTCAAACCTAACAAATGAAACATCAGACTCCACCCATTAAAGAGGGGTCTTACTCAATCTACAACCTCATAATAGGAAAAATACTAACCTAGAAATCTTACCTTGAAGATGAAGACCAAATTCACGCGATTTGCTCCCTTCCTTGATTTCTTCACTCTCTCCCCATCTGCAAAAGAACCCAGCCGCCAAGAGTGATATGATAGGGGGTCCTAATGTTAAAACCCCCTTTTTATCCAACTTACACTTTTAGCCCTTATATTTTGTTTTTATTGCTAACTCCCTCTACATGGTTATTACAATATCCTCCCCTCAAAAGAATTTTGTCCCTGGAATTCCTTCGCTGAACAAACTGGGATATTAGGACCTCATGTCTGCTTCCATTTCCCACGTTGACTCTTGTCCCTTGTGGAATTTCCACTGCACCTTTACTAAACGAATCTCCTTAGTCCTTAGCTTTTTGACTTTATGATCCAAAATGGCCACCGGTTTCTTTATAAAACTTAACAATTTCATCCACGCGCACTTCGTCTAACGGTACCACAACATCTGACTCTGCCAAGCATTTCTTCCGATTCGACACTTAACATGTGGGATGGATTCCACACAGATCTTTGGGTGGTTCTGGTTGCAGGCTACCTTTCTACTCGCTCGAAGATAACGAATGGCCCATCGAACCTTGGTCTTGACTTCCTTTCTCCCCGAAACGGATCCCATCCCTCCTAGGCAAGACTGGTAGCTTTACCTTGTTCTCGCTTGGGGCTCATACCTCATACTTTTCAATCTAGCCAACTTAGTTTCCATTCAATTGATCAAGCCATTCTTACCAAATATCTGGTCACAAGTAACCATCGAATTTACCCCTCGCTCAACCACAACTTCCTTAGAGAAAGATCTTACCGGAGTCATTACCACGACAACATACATCACTGACTAACTCAATCACTCAATCCGCCAACCTAACATATAGTCAACCTTAGATATCACCAAGAACTCACAGTTATGGGTTTCTTCAACCAGTATCCTGCCATTGCAAAGCAACCTCTCTTAATACGGCATACTTCTAACGAAGAAGCACTTTCTTACCCGATCCACATTGATCACAACTCATCAGTGATACCTCACTCATACACGCTAACATACATTGCCCCAACGTCATCACTCCAACTTTTTACCTAATGGAAGAAACTTCCACAATTCAAAATCTTAGTAGTCCACAACTCCAACTGACCGAATAATATGACACACGCTTCATTTTCTCATTGCATCCACAATCATCCAACCACGTGTGCAATAAAACCAAGCTTCACTCGCTCAACATGGAGTGACAATGCTCACACAAACTATTCCAAATAGTTTAACACTGGACAACCGACTCCCTTGGACTCTTTTCCCTACGCAATACCAAGTCTGACACTATGGTCCATCACTCTGAGCACTACATCCAACCACCTCTTCCCTTCCTTCTAGAAGACTTCAAACCCACTTCTAAAGACCAACTCATTGATTAGCGGTGCAAGCTTTAGGCCAACCGCACAATTTAGATTACTCAACACCCAAACTACAGTATACGCCATAATCTTTTTCTCACACCCACTCTAGGGACTCATAAACTTACTAATGGCAAATCTAAAAACATAATTCCACCTTTTTGTACCACTTGCCAAACTTCATCCTCTCAGATTACCCACCTTTCCAACATAATATCTTCACTTTCTTCTCGTTGTATGGAACATTGCTCACCCAACATTGTTTACTCCAATCCTCGATGATCCCCGAATATGTCGAAAACACATTTACATTGATACTTAATCAACCGATTACCACACTTCTTATGTGAGATAATCAACCAAGCTCTTACAAAATATTACCAATTACTCGAAGGCTCTGCACCACTTTCGCTCTCCAAACAGGATTGTGCAATCTGCTAGAATCTCTTAACACCCCAAGCATACTTCGGCATGCTCACTGATTTCCTATTTACTATACACACCCCGAACTAAACAGTTCCACATTTCCACCAACATTCTAGGGGTATAGGATAAACCTATATAATTCGCCGCATCCCAGAACATAAGGTTCCTCTCTTACGCCAACTGCCATTCGAAAATTATCCCCATCTTAGAAATACCCCGATACCAACCAACATCTTCACATCCCATCAACAAACTTGCCACTTATAAAACATTCCCCAGAAATCACCAGATAAGGACGCCCATCCTATAACAAAAACACTTGCCTACTACCAACCTCAAAGAAGTTCCTTCTCACTTTAATGACTTGCACGCCCACTTATGGCACAAAAATCACCAACTCATCATTACAATCATCACCCTACCGCCTCATCACGGTACAACCATAATCTCTGCGACCACTCTGCCCACATACATATATCGCTCTCTCCATACTTATCATAACACCAATATCTGAATTCAAGACATTTTGCGACCTTGTCCTTCTCTAACCTGGATAATACGCAAAATTATGATCCTCCAAACCACTCAACAAGATATAGCTCCTTGTCGGCTCAAACGTGACTTGTCAGAAACAAATTCCGGTAGCCTAAAAGATTAAACATACTACCCCGTAAACCTAAATGCTCGAAGCACAACCCCTCCAGTTGTGCTACATATAAACTTTACTCCCACATAAACCATCAAAACCTCATCGAAAAAGAATCACCTGGCCGAACTAGCAGTCTTCCATTTTCGTAAGATTCGCACAAGGTGGTCCAACATCACACCGAGTACACACCTTTTCCGAATAACTCTTCGCTTCCTTATGAAAACTCTACGAAACTACCCATAGCTACTTCTTCACTTTCAGTGTCCTGCCATTAACCACGAAAATGGTCTCTGACTTCAACATCAACAGTCGGCATTGTGATACTTCCACCATGCCTCCGACCAACAAGGATTCCCAAAGTAACCTACCTCTTCCAATGCGGCAACTTAGTGTTATTAGAGTATCTTAACGACTTCAAATTCCATCCCAGACATAACCATTCGCCGACCTCCACATCTCAAGTCACTTAACGAGCGGGTAAACCATATAACACAAACATCCTTAACGTCAAAGATCAATGCCTCCAATAACCACTTCCGCTGTTCACCCCCCTTCCATAACCGGAGCACCAAAGTCATGGATTGACCACCCACGGTTCTAGTGCTCCACTACCACTCTCAAAACCTTCCTCATCCTTAGTTGCAACCTTTCCCACGACCTAGAGAGCCCATAGCCTTCATGCATGACGCACCATAAATTTAAACGTGACACATTTGAAAATTTAGTATGTACCACATTATGAAACAAGTTTGTGTGTGTACAACACTACACCGACATCATTGATTAACCATGCACAACGATCTCAAGGATCGTTCATTCTCAACTCCACGACAATTTATGCCTCACCCCACCCCAAAATCGATGTTGGCACAATTGAAATTATTTTCGCTGAACATTACCCACGCGATTTATAAAGAAAAATACTATAAAATTGATTACACTGAGCGAGTCACACGACTCTCACCCTCATTGATATGACAACACGTGTCCGTACCAACCTCACTTATAAAATCATGTGCTCAAACGCTGTTATGCTTTTCACAATAAAAGTTAACTCATTTAAAAAGAGATAAAATAATTCTCCCACACCAAAATCGAAATTTATCACTCAACGCAATAAACTTGTCTTTTCAATACAAACACACGTTTACACGCATCGTCGCGTTTTTAAAATGAATACCTCGCAAGACACACACACGCCAAGATATCTGATATGAACTATATGAAGGACTCCAGCAATTTGTTTGAAACATAATGCATGAGACTCACTTGACATTGAAGGCTATTTACTCTAACAGGGTCAACTGTTTGCACTCACTATAATTTATTCCAGACTCCCTACTTCCAACCAACTAGTCAAGGTCCTCATATTTGTCACAATCTCTGGTACCAACGCTTCCCAACATCCTTGAATGTCCAACTACCAGTTACCATCGTGACTATTAATTCGCAAATCCTGCGTCCTCACTTTGACCCCCAAACAAACTTACCAACAATAGCTCATTTCCATTTGATCCTCACTACATTTTATTAGTCAGCACTGCTATCGCCTCTCAACCACCCTTCAATTAACTACAACTTCAAAAGCCTCATTTCTATCGTTCGATTCTTGGGTTAACACTCTCCTGATTCCCACTGATCGACATAACAAACCACCAAACCGGATACTCCCTTGAAGCGAAAAGCTTACCTTCAATCATTATTCTTTTCTTTTTTTGGGGGACCCACGAGTTTCTTCCTCAAGACGAAATATCTACATCCCACACAATACTCATCCCTAACGGTATTAACCATAAAACCATAAGCGAGCTCACACAGCACGCCAGCCCAACGCTATCATTACCATAAGTCCATAGTAATAAGGCAGAATAAGCACACACATGTACCTGAAAACTTGCAATTACATTGGCCAGATGTAATTCCAAATTTTCCTTACATTCTAGTCCTTACCACCCTATTACTCGTCTTCCTAAGGCCTTCTTATTTCTCAGTTGTGTTTCTACTTCACCAGTTTAAGTATAGGCCCGTCCGGTCACCTAGATCCCTTAAACTATAGTTCTGATACCAATTGTAACAACCCAACTCGCGACATAAAGCAAAACTAACTTTATTAACTAACAACGCCAAACGGCCCAAAACAACATCTACATTTCAAGGTTTGCGGAATGACAACCTAATACACAACTGAGATTACAAGGAACGAAAACTATAATGGGGGTCTTCTACCCCAGCTCCGGCTCACACCTTCTTCTTAATCTTGCTCGATCCTTCTACCTCACACCTGCCTAAAAAGGTTTCTAGTTTGAAAGAGCGAGGGTTAGACCGAAAGGTCTAGTGAATTCCCTCTAATAACGGTTCTCAACCCCAACATCAAATAAAAGATATATAAGCAATTATAAACCAATTCAGTTTTATAAAAATAACCACATTCATAAACTCGCTTTCGGCACATACTACCGTCACTCGAAAGTAACAGCGTGTCTGACTTATACTGCCTTAATCTGGGACACACCCCCATTGGCATAAACGGGACACACCCCCCGGTACGAGCGCAGGCGGGACACACCCCCCGACTTAGGCCATACTCGCCAACTACAGTGTATGCATACATTTAACCAACAACAAAGTGTAAAACCACATTTAAGGTAATTCTCGCATATATATAAAACACACATAAATAAATAAAATGCTTTAAATAACTTCCACATGCCTTTAAACACTTTATCATCGAAAAACCTTTAGTTTAGAAAACTCACCTTTGGTCCTTGCGTAACTTCGTGCTTTAGCGACCTCACAACCTACGATAACACCGATAAGTCGGTAAGACACTCCTTGATTCCGATAGATAATGATGGGCGATCAATCTCTCTCTCTATCTCTCTCTATCTCTTAATTAAAAACGTTACCCCAACTTAGGCTACACCCCCATCTCACTAGGTTACTTGACAGAAGTCCAATATCGACTTCCTCCCGGAGAGCCCCGACCCCCGGGTCTAGCCCCGCCCGGTATGCACCACCCCGGGCTCCCCCGTCTCCCGAGGTCACGGCCCAGGTTACACAACCCCTCCCGGGCTCCCCCGCCTCCCGGGGTCACGGCCCGGGATCAAACATCCCCTCCCGGGTTCCCCGCCTCCCGGGGTCACGGCCCGGAATCAACTATCCCCGGGGTCACACCCCCCGGTACCTTCCCGTCGCCTGGGACTTCGACCGACACCGGGCGACCTGTCTCCCGAGTTCACCCGGTCCCAGAGGCAATTAAGGGTTTCGAGCGAACCCCAAACCTCGAACAGACACAAAAGCTTCTTAATCCCACTGATTTACATTATCAAATTATATAGGATTAGGATCCTAATCATCAATAATCAACCCATTATCATCTCAAAACATTAGAATGGTTCTTAATGAGCAAGAAGAGGGTTTTCAATCGATTCTTACTCAAACCTAACAAATGAAACATCAGACTCCACCCATTAAAGAGGGGTCTTACTCAATCTACAACCTCATAATAGGAAAAATATTGACTTAGAAATCTTACCTTGAAGATGATGAAGACCAAATTCACGCGATTTGCTCCCTTCCTTGCTTTCTTCAAAATCACCTTGGATCTCTCTCCCCCTCTGCAAAAGAACCCAGCCGCCAAGAGTGATATGATAGGGTCCTAGGGTTAAAACCCCATTTTTATCCAACTTACACTTTTAGCCCTTATACTTTGTTTTATTGCTAACTCCCTCTACATGGTTATTACACAAAAGAGAGTGTGTCACGTCTCCACATCTTCACGGGTCATTCTGATTCATGTATTATTCATCATGAATAATTTATCATTCAGGATGAATAATACAACATTCAGGGTGAATAATTCACTATTCATGAATTTGTATATTATTCATCATGAATGTTGTGCAATTCATCCTGAATAATGTATTATTCATCATGAATAATGAATGAACGTTCACATTTGTTATTCATACTGAATGTGGGACATCCGTGGATGCGCATACATATTCATAATGAATTAAACCAAATTTTGGTTGTGAATTGGGAAACAAAAGAGAGTGTGCCATGTGTCTACACCTTCACGGGTCATTCATATATTATTCATAATGAATAATGTATCATTCAGGATGAATAATACAGCATTCATGGTAAATAATACATGATTCATGATAAATAATACATGAATCATGAATTCGTGTATTATTCATCCTAAATACTGTATTATTCATCATAAATAGTGAATGAACGCTCACCTTTGTTATTCATACTGAATGTGGACACCCGAGGACGTGCATACATATTCATAATGAATATAACACATATATAGAATTTCACGTAAAAACGATTAAAACGAAAAAAAAAACTATATCGAGATGGATGTCATATCGAAGAGCACGAAATTCTCGTTTTTTTGGTGTAATTTGTTTGATTAAAATATTAGTAATTTTAAGATAATTTATTTTAAAGTTTAAGGGGGTAAAAAAAATTTAATCAAAAAATAAAAATAAAAGTCAAACAAGGTAGACGCTGATTCAAATTTACAATTTTGTCCTTAATCACTTCTCAATTAACCTTATTATATATTAAACATTGATTAGTTTTCTAAGTTGTGGTCAATGGTTAAGATTTGTCCTCATGTGCACAATGAATGATGAGTTTTCATTTAAACTCATCCCTATATATACATACATATATATATATATATAAAAATTATGGCCTTGGATTTGTTAGGGGAGACGCTAGCCACTTCAAAGAACGGTTTGGACAACGAGTTATATTGTGAGTTATACGTGACTTTTCTAAAAATGGTTGCATGTTATTTATAACTATTTACAAGCTTGCTTGAAGTTTCTTGAGATTTTTGGTATGTGGTTTACGCATTAAACGTAAAATATTTCTATGAGATGTGGGTGTGTAAGTCTGTATCTGATAAGGCGAGCATGCTATGTAGCTTGTCTAAGCCGTAAGTGCGAACATGTTGTATGAGTTCGTCAGGTAAAGCTATGTGAGGTAAGACACCTCCCATAACGCCATCAGTTTTGTGAATTTTATTGTTTTTACCGTATACATAATAAATTTATGATGCTTTGTGAAATTTATTTATTTGATATTGTTCATGCATAAAAACCGTGAATTCGCTAAGCCCTAGCTCACCCAACTCTTTTTCAAAATAATTATGCAACCAGTTCGTCACTTACTCGGGAGTAGTAACAAGGAAAGAGAAAGCTTGGAACCTGGCTATCATGGAATATAGGTGTGTCGAAGAGTGTTGTTCGATATTTTTAAGTGACAGAGATTTAGACAACTTTTCCTTAAATTTTATTATCTTGAAATCTTCTGTTGCGTCGAAGACCTTAGGACTTTATTTATATATGGATGTTTTAAATTTAAAGAAAAAATGGGCCGTTACATCTTCCCAACCATTTATTAAATGTTATCTATACTACCTTATAAAGCAGATTTAACAAAAGTCTTAAAGACAACTTTTTCAGCATAGAGTACCACTTGATAATGCATAAATTTAAAAACTCTATTAAAAAACAACCTTTCAACATAGAGTACAACTTATTAAAGCTTTACCATGAGTTTTGTATTCCCAAGACTTTGAAGCCCACACCCTTCCTCTCGATTTTGGCATATCGCCCCTTCCCCTCCCCAAGATGTAGAGCTTGATTCTCTCTCCCTCTTCTAATTTCTTTTAAAATTCAAATGGATTTCATATATAATCGCAGACGATTCTTCTGCTACTATTTTCCCTCATCTCGACAATCGTTTTCTAAAACCCTAGCTAGAAGTTCCTAATTCTTTCATCCAAGTTATATCAATGGTGCTTCTTTTTTTCTCACTTTCTCTTTCATTTTTGTATCGAAAGGTTTTGGATTCCATCTCTGTATATTTACACGAAATCGACAATAACCAACCATTTTCAGGTATGATTTCCCATTTTTAGTTTCATTATTTGTCGATATGTTGTTTCTCTAATGTTGGTTTCCTGTCTTTGTCATATGGCTCATCAGTCATCTCGATTCGGTCTTCTTCGGATGGCTCCTCTCAATTTCTTGGTATGAATTTCTATCTTCTCGACAGGTAACGGTTCTTACTCTCGATTTCTTCAATACTTTCTTCTCTGGTTGTTTCGTTTGTCAACGTTGTTATTTCTTCTTATATGATTCACAGGGCTACGATTCATACTCTCAGTCTTCTTCACATCGCTCCTCTCAGACGATTTTTACAGGCTAACGATTTCAGGTATATGTGGTCTCAATTTCTTGATTTTTTGACCATTTGATTATCTCGATTCACATTCTAACATTTACGGTTTTTTGACCATTTGATTATCTCAATTTACTGTTTTTGTGTCAATAATGAAAGGTTCTTGGGGCATAGTAGAAGCCATGTTCATCTCCCCATCATGGTTTATTTGTTGGATTATTTCTACCTGTAAGCATATCAAAAAAAGATGAGCCAATTTTAGTTACATTCAAGATGTCTGTCACTTATGGCGTGCAAGCATCTTATATGAGTGAAAGATCATTTGTTTTATTTCAAACATGGCGTACAAGCATCTTACAAATGTTTTCTTTGTATTTTTTGTTTCTTTATTGGCCCTTTGTGGTTTTTCTTGAAATCCTTCTCTAGAGTTCTTCACCAGGTAAGTTGATTTTTCTCATATGTTTATTTATTCATTTATTATTATTATTATGCTTATTATCTGCTTGATAATTATTCAAATGCATTGTTTGTCTAAGTTGAGGTTGTTGAAACTTTATCTGTCTATCTTGTTGGAAATGGAAGTTGGGATGATTCCATTAGAGCTCCCGAAAGGTGACCTATTATCTGCTTTTCTCCTAAAATTTGTTAAGCCTTAAAAGTTTGATTATTTTGAATAGTCATTAACTTTTATTATTTATATATGGGTTTTTGGCTTTTTACAAATTCTATCTCTAAAGCTATAACTAGAAATGTTAGTGTGTAGCTTTGAAGATCGATGATGTTTGAGTAGTACTAACCAAATTTCATCTCTTTCTTTACATGGGTTTTTGTTGTAGAGGGTTTTGTAATGTGTTCGTTAACTCAATTAAACATTGTCAGTACATGCATGGTTTTCAAAATCGTTTGAGGCTTACGCCTCAAGGCGAGGCGGTCCAAAACAGCTCATGAGGCGTCTCTGGAAGAGGCTTAGCCTCAATCGGTGAGGCGTTGCCTCGAGGCGTGAGGCGCTGGTGAGGCGCAAACCTCAAATGCTTTCTGTTTTTGGTGAGAGACTCATGACTTTTTATAAAAAAAATAATAACTTGTACTTTTATTTAAAAGGGTATAAAGTAAAAAACAAAAGTAAGTGTACTTTTAGTAATTTAAAAGTACAAAAACCCACTTTGGAGTGTCCTTTCCTCTTCTCTAGAAGAAAGAAAGAGCTTCCTACTCCACTTCACTTTCCTTTGCAAGACACCACCACCGAAGATCAAGCTTCCTATTCCATGGAATTATGTTTTGCTTATTATTAGTATTTATGAATTTTATTTGGTATGGAATTATGTTTTCCACATATATAGTCTGTATTATACATACACACACATATTATATATATATATATATATATATATATATATATCTACACGCCTCAAGGCTTACGCCTCGCCTCACAAAGGGAAAACGCTTTGAGTTCCGATTGGGATTTTTAAAACTATGAGTACATGAATTCAATCCAATTTGAAAGTGAGCATCACGATCATCTGTACTTAAGAAAGCCAATCTCAATTATTGCACACAACATGTTGGATTTTTGGCTTCTCAATTTTTGATTTAGTTTCTTTTGAATTTTGATGAGATGGTTATTGGATGACAATTGGTTTAAATAGTATTGAAGGAGACACATTTATCACTTTTTTGGTCTATAGTTAGGACCTAATTTTTCACTTGGTATCTTGCTTATTTATGCTATATTTTATATCTCTATTGATAAAACTATCAGAGTTGTACACACATACGTAGGGTCATTGTTCTTTTCAGTAAACGGTTCGAAAAAATATATTCTTCCACATGTATTTCTGTGAATCTATGTATATATACACGTTGCATTATGTACTACAATTTTATATTGCTCTTTAATGAAACATGATGGTCTGACAATCTTTCTTATTCTTTTCTGTGATGTGCATATAGAAGTGAATACTTGCCACATTTAACTGTTGAATGATACGAGTAAAGATAACATCTATACTTAAGAATTATTGTTGCTTTTGTTCTCATAGTCCTCTTATGTCTGAAGATGCATGTGTATTTTGGTATCATGCAACTTCTAAATTACTTGATCTTTGTTGAACTTGAGTTTTTAGTTGACAATACTTACCTCTAAAATTAATTTTCGGCCCTATCTAGCACATAGAGAACACATGATGCTTTTATAATTCTACCATGAAATCTTGATTCGTAGTTTATGAGATGTATTTGTTTGTTTGTCATATATCTAAAATGTATTTATGTAAAGATAAACTAAGAAATCTTTTAAACCCAAAATTAATAGTGCAAGTCTTATTATAAATGGTGACATGGGAAAACGAGTAATTTTTCAATGATAACTTTCCAAAAAAAACATTTCAATACAAATCGGACCTTCCGGAAAGGAATACTTGAAATTTTCATGTAACAAAGGGAGGGTATAACTGCTTCTATTTATATTTGTCCCCACACAACATATTTTGTGATGGTGAGTTTTGCATTATTATTTGGTGTTGTTAATGGAATATTTATTTGCAGCAAAATTTATCATGAATGAATTTACCGGAAGGTAGTCTTCATTTACAGTGAGGTAACTTCATGTCACTTTTTTGCTCTTCCATCAATCTTTTCAGCATGCTCTGCTCTTCAGTTTTGTGTTTTTTTGTTCACAGAGAAATCTCTTAAAAGTTGTTTTGATTGAATTGGGTATGAAGAACAACATAATGTTGATTCTGATACTATTGTAGGAACCTGAGAAATCTCAAATTGTTGATTATGACACCAAGGTAGTCATTGTATATAGCTTGGTGAAGCAGGATTATGTGATGCAGATGATTGAGCTTATTTCGTTTTGTATGGTCGTGGCATATGTTAGAAGGGGTATGTTGGGAATTTTACATTCAGGAAATGATTGTTTGATCCCTTTCCCTTAATCTAAAGACATCGTCAACAGAGATAGAGAGCTACAGCTTGATGTGGTCATTGCGCCCCTTTGTGAAGTATGAGATAATGCATCAAGCTTGGAGACTAATTCCATAATGCCAAAATGGTTTCCAATCTTTGCATGATAGCAATTAGCAATATTAAGTGGCGTTTAAGTCTTTCCAATCTATTTCTTTTTTAAATTCGTTATATAAATAATGCAATAAATTTATGTGTCAAAATACTTTGATTTCTTATGTTTGTAATAACATGATAACACCTTACGTACCATAGGTGCTTATATATTATAAATATAATCTATTGGTGAATTTTAGGGAGTATTTGGTTAATTCTCATTGAGCAGTAATTAATTGGTTTATTTTCACATTTTTATTTTCATTATCATTCTCATTGAATTCCTACCAACCAAACGTGTGGTCAAATTCCATCAAATTTCATTACAATTCCTTCAAAGTCAAGTTCTTTCAATGGGTTCCAATTCCATCAAATTCCATTCTCTGAATCAAACGTCCTTTTATTCTTTGGCTTTGCCTTATATGAGACTTAACAGGTACAAATAATGCTCACCATATTCCAACTCTCATTTTACTGTGTTTACCTCCGTCCAACAGTTCTTTTCTTGCTTCTTCTCCATTATGTGGGCCTAAGCTATAACATTGATGGGTTTTGTGCAAGGACTTTTATACATTGTTTTATATCATGCATTATCCCATAGAAATTGTTAAACTTGAAATTGTCATAAGTTATACTTTGCATCGCACACCCTGTAATTGCAATGGGAAAAGGACCTCACTTCCGTACATGTCTATTTAAAAACAATTTACATGTTTAGCAATTTGTTAACAAATGTTTATTTATAATTGTATATTATTACTTATTTATTTATTAAAAATATTGTTATAACATTGATTTTGATGTTTTGATGAAAGATTATATTAGTGTTCTATTCAGTTTTAAATTAAATTTATATCCAACGTTTTTGGTGTGAATATCAATAAAACTCTGAAACAAACAATTTATAACTTAGGCATTTATCTATTAGAATCATTATTTTACATAACAAACTTTATGTGTTGTTTGGACGGAATTCACGTGCCTTTTTGCTTATATCTAGATGAATTTTACATCCCGCCGCATTGCGCGGGCATACTAGTATTATAAAATCATTTCTTAACAATTTGATCATTGTTAATGTGATATGACTTAGAGATAAGTCGTGTTGAATACGTCAATTTGAAGGATATAGAATGATAGATTGTGCCATTTTGAAAACTTTGCTCTATTTTAAAAATATTAAAGTTAGTTTTGGACGTGTGCCCTTCTCAAGCTCTAGAGTTTCCCAATTTCCCTTACAAGCTGATAGTTGGATAAGACTCTGTAGTTTTATCAGATTTATTTGTTTAAAGGTCTTAACAGATCTCTACACCCTTGCTCCTTTTAAATACTTGTTTACATTTGTAGAATCGTAGTTGTTAAAAACTCACTAAAAAATATTTTTTTGAATTCACAATCTGAAATTGTCACTTTTACTGGAGTTTTCTTTAAACTTTCTCCTATATGGATCGATATTAGTATTGTACCGTTTTATTACTTGTAAAAGACAGCAATTGATTGATTAGTTTGTACTTGCACTAATAGTCCGAGGAAATGTCCCTCACCAGTTTCACTTTCGGGTTTTCTCCTGATATGGATCCCTTCTTGATTTTCTGCAACATAGTTATCTCCTGATTAGAAATGTCCCTCACCAGTTTCACTTTCGGGTTTTTCGAGGAGGGGCTGATGGAATCATTTAGGGAAATGACCTTAAATAGGGAAATGACTTTAAATGAGTTTTTAATTAAATCCATGATCTCCTGACCTATTCAAGAAAAAATGGATTTATACTCCTGAGAAGGTCATGAATTTAATTAAAATCTCATTTAAGGTTATATACCTAAAAATCTCCTGATTCCTGATGGTATAAGGTAAATGATGAGGGAATGGATTTTATCTATGTAGACATATGAGAATAAAAGCATCCCCATTCAATATTCACCTTAATCTGATCAAGGGCAACTCCAAGACATATGAGAATAAAAGCATCCCCATTCAATATTCACCTTAATCATGATCAAGGGCAACTCCAATCACACGGTAAACTCACCAATTTGCCGAGTTCCAACATGGTATAACACCAAGAAAAAATTTGGGTTCCTCCGATATTATTATTCACAAATTATAAACATTGCATCTAAAAAACGAAATATCTGGGGTCCCACCAATTTATGTGTTGGAGTTTAACCAAGAAATAGCCAGTAGCCACCATCTTCACATGCTTGATAAACACTATTCATCATTTAATGTTGCAAGATTTGCAATAGATAATAAACAAACTAATTGATTGGGAGTCTAAAACCAAGCCTTGAGCCAACTAGTTCAAACATCTCTGCATCAACCGTTATTATTTCAACTACCAGCCATGATAAACGCAGCAAAATAAAACCACCATAAGCATCATTTAGTTAGATCCACAAACAGACAACATCCTAAACATTCACAAAAGCATGCATCCACAAATCCTACAAGTTCATCAACTCCCAACATAGGAGGTTCCTATGCACAAACTGAAAGGGAATTTAGCAGAAAAACATGGAGTTGCAGACGTTCTCCTGCAGTTTGGGCAACTGAACAAATGGCACAGCACCAGCCGATGTCACCCCAGTACCACCATGGCTCGATGATGTCTCGGAATGGTCTTCATACTTGATGAATTGAGACACCTGAGTAGCTGCTAAATGAGCATAGCAAATTGGAGCCACTGCATACCACCAACACCACAAAACACTTGATAACAATATTCCATGAAAAGAAATTTGCCAAAAGTTATATATATAAAACATAAAACACCACTACTTACCAACAGAAATGGCAGTAGTGCTTCTCTGGTATCTGTAAATAATAAATAATAATTCAAACACACAAATTTAGATGTGCTGTACAGTTTTACGAATAAATCAAGAGAGCAGCAAGCAACTTACACATAGGACAGAGAGTGCACAAGCTCCTGGAGATCATCAGCCGAAAACCCAATCTCATCGTACAGAACATGGTAATGGGTGGGCCTTGTCGTTCCCTGTTATTTATTTCCATTCATTTCCATACTTGCTAAAATCTATATATAATAATACAAAGGAGGGATGTCGTTTTCCACACTTACTATCATCCCAGCATGTGCACACATGTAGAAATCATTGTTACGAGGATGACAGACCTTGTTATCAATTACCGTTCCTGTTAAACCCAAAACAAACAATGTCATGTGTTTAAAACCACAACAGAAGCTTGCAAGCTTGGTTTAAATCGTCTCTCTTCTCTATGAATACTTACCAGGTTGAACGTTATCTGGTGATCCTGGCTGGAAAAACTTGGTGTGGTGATTCTTTTGAGCAATTATCACGAGAAATTTCGGGCACCACTTATCATCAAGAAACTTGCAAGCCTACGCCATTTTTAAAAGTTAAAATGAAGAAAAGTTCCATCTTGTGCAAGAAAACGAGTAAAGAAATTAAAACGTTGGTTAAACCTCGATAATTTGGTCCAATTCGATGTTTAGAACTTGGTTGAACTGAGATTCACTCACACCATCCCTACAAATCAACATAACACAAATGATTAAATTCAACCATATTATATAATCATCTGGTTAAACCATGTTGTTCTTGAAGTTACCTGAAGATAATAATCTGGTCTGGCTTTCGTTTAGCTGAGCTCACATAAAAGTCTAGGAGAAGCTCCCTGCAAGAAAGCATATATTTTTTTGGCAACACAAAACAAAACATAATTACATCAAACTTGTATTCTTCTAACAAAAGAGACAAATTTCTACCTCATGATGCCTTCATCCTCAGTATCCGAAACTTTCTTAAACAGGTTGTCTATCATCTCCACTTTTGGAGACTGAGCACGCACAGAAGCTCTATAACGTGAGATCAATGGCCAATGTCGTGAACTAACAACCTGTATGCATTCATCATCATTAAGCCATGTTACAATTTTAGTAAAACAAATTTAACCAGCAAAAGTTACCGCGGCAATAGAGGGGATATCAGATTGGCCCGGGGACCCATGTGAAACATCCATTCCAAGAATTATTGTGGGAGCCTTGGATACGAGAGGGATAGAAGGTGAATGCTCTACAGCTAACATAGAGTTCAGTCCTCCAAGCTGCATGCATGCACAAAAAGTTTCAAATCTAAATTTATTTTCTTGCAGAATCCAGGTTTAATCTTAAAGAACATGAATTCACCTTGGCATTGATCTTAAGAAGAACGTTTGTTAAATACTGGTCGTTCACTCTCATGGGTGCAATACACTGAGTCACAATTCCATATTCTGCAAGATTCTTCCTCTTCCAAGGACCTTAAATGTTGCATAAAAAACATTTTGTCAAGATTCTTACCGTTGCCATGTGGAAGACGGCTTTAACGAAATTACCAAATTCCAAAACAATTTAAAAGTAAAGATCAAAAATGTGCAAAAATAAGTAGATGAACTGGTGGCAGAGACCATAAAGATCAGAATTCTTCCTCTCAGGTAACAAGCAAAGTAGAAACTGCGGGGCGCCAGGAAGTTTTGACTGTATGTTTTCAAACATTTTCTCAACTCTAACCAGAGGTGGGGCCCTCCTATTCTGAGGACTTTCCTCGAATACATCAAAAGGCTCATCAATTTTCTACACAATGGAGGAAAGTAACATGACAATTACTCAAAAGGTATTCATTAAATCAACAAAAAATATGTAAAGCAAAAGATTAAAAAACATTCAGAACATACAATTCCCTTCAAGCCTCCACACTTGATCAAATCCCTCACAAGATTGCGAATGTCACAACGAGCCGAGAAGTTAACAACAGCCCATCGTTCTATTTTAGTGGGGTCCACAAGTTTCTATATGATCAAATAGAAACCGTTTTTGTAAGTCACAACGGATTTATATCAAGATCAAGAAAACAATCAAAGAAGACTGCATAAACACCTTGTTATTGAAATTCCACCGACCATTCCTCGGGAAGAAGTCTTCGCCATTCCCCACTTTTAGCTGTTAACAAGATAAAAAACTACACCAAACTAAGCATAAACAAAAACTAAAATATAAAATCTGTCAAACCAGTAAAACAAGGTACCCTAGGTGCTGGAAGAACACGCCCCTCAACTTGTGTGAAGTTGTTGTTTATTGAAATGCCACAAGATTTCAACAAAGGCTCAGCATCATAATTATTGAGTTTTAGTGCCTGAACAATACACAAAGCAAGATTAAAAATCACACCTTCACAATTAGATAAAATTATTTGTAAGTTAGAAGCAATACATCGCTCAGAACCCTCATTCTTTCTTGAGGCTTTTGTCGTGATTTCTCCACCAAAGAGGATCGTTGCAGCGTATTGAGTGCTTTAGTATAGCGTTGTAACGAGACCAAAGAACAGAGCTACAAGTAAACCGAACATGGTAAGAACAGATTCAATAAATAAATAAAAAAAGACAACCGATCAGTCTCAACTGAATGAAGTCCCATTGTTCTACCTCGATTGGGAAGAAGGTTGGCTTTTTTGGCTTCCCAACATTGATGCATGGTAGATCACCAGAATAGCGCAACTCAATTTTGCGGTAATTCACAAAGTAGTCATAAACAGTAATTTCCAGTGTCTCAAATTCACCACTGTCATCTTTGGACTTTTGCCTCAACGAAAACCTACAAAAAGTTCACTTGCCTCATGGTTTTGCACCACCAAATAATACACACAAAAGGAGAAAAACATACAGCTGCTCATTGCAGGGCTTCTCACTCAAACCAGTTATCTTATACTCGGTATTAGTCGGGCTCGTCTTCACCCTAAGGTTCTTTAGGGTGCGCTTTGCCTGATGACATTGAACAAACGTATTTGAGAGAATGCAAATATAGCACATCAGGAAATGATATTGGAACTGGTTGTTACCTTTGCCCAATCAACAAAAGCGGGGTCTTTGACATTCTGGTTGGCAATAAGAAAATCAACCACTGGCCCAGGTTGGATGATCATGGTAGTAGATACATCTGGTAATTGTTATGCACGATTACTAAGCAAACACAACTCAGATTTCATAATTAACATATGTAGAAATGGAGCAGTGTTGTCAAACTTTACCAATGTTCAGGGATAGACCACCCTGAGATGTACGGAAACTTGAATGGAATCCTCGACATCCAAGAACACCACCTCCTACATCAGCAAAATTCTTCACATCGTTGTGGAAGAACGATTGACGAACAAGCAGGCAGCCCCTGGTTTTTGGTTAAAAGTTTCGGGAAAACTTAGACAATCCAATCAAATAAGCATCATTAGATATAACTTAACGTATGCATTGACTTAGGCCAACAAGATTCCTTGGTTGATTTTTATTCACGGGTATTTCAGATATTATACAGGCATTCGAACATTTATACAACAATGTGCCAAATCAAACTTTGCAACTTACTGTTTTGCTGCATGTTGCCTTAAGATGATGTCAAGCACCCTTAAGGCTTCTTGAGAGTTCTCTGATTCCTGACCTCGCAATGCTTGTGCAATTGCCTGCATTGGTATTTTTGCTGCAAAACTCAACTCCACTTTAAAAGTTTTGGATTGATACGAGCGGCGTATCCTTTTCTTGTCTGCGTCATTAGGACTCCCATGAGGCGGGCTTGCATTTCCGTTGTTTCTAAAAATTCAAACCCATAAGAGTTGAACCCAATAACCAATTATTTAACATTAATATGCACTACGTACCGATTTGAAGTGGCATTCTCAAGTACAACAGTGAACTCGAGTTTGTTTCGTGGAAGTGCACCTACAGTAAACAAGCTCTTCTCTCCATCATATGCAAATTCTTTTCCAGCTAGTTCAGAGTCATAGGTTTCATGAACTCTATCAAGCACTTTGCGTCCTATGCCCTTCCCATCGATAGGACGACCATCCTCATAGAAAAGGGCAACCTGTTAGGTAAAATTACAATAATTAATCAAGTTTGCATAGCTCCACTAACACTTTCTACAACACTTGTGAAAGAACGAAGAGCATACGCTGTAGTGAAAGAAGTGCCCATCAACATTAGAGACATTCACTTTAAAGTGATTGGTCAAGAGCTGGACTTTATTCCCTTTGCTGGCCAAGCCACGCCTGGCCATCGGGACCCGCATGACCTTTTTCTTTTCAGGCTCTGCTTTGATTGGAACAACATCTTGAGGAACCGGTGGAGGAGGCGGTAAAGCATCATCCGTCACCACACTACTGCCGTTATCATGTGAATCCATATTTGAATACTAGAAAATGAAAGCACGGCCACAATTCAGAATTGCAAATCAACACCATAATAAAAGATAATTCAACTGGAGGAATTAACAATTCAGAATTTGTATAATATCGCAATATTTTTGGTGAAATCACTTGTTTCGACTATAAAAACAATTGCTGATTAAAGAACACACAAAAACATTTTGTGTAACACAAACCTTTAAAAACAAAAGCAGTTCCAACTCTGAAGACACAAACACTGATTTAAAAAAAATCATTTGCTTTCTGTTTTTTCATTTTTAAACAAGTCAAAATCATTACAAAAAAACACCAAATTTTGGAAGTGGTAGTTATAAATCTTAAACTTGAATTAAGAAGACATGACCAACCTAATTTGGTCCTTCAACTCCAAAACAAAAAACAAAAAATAAATAAACGTCCACTAGGATATAATCACCGAATTCCTGCAAGATGCTAAAGCCACACTAACGCTGTGTTCTCGAAACTCATTTAACGAAGGAAAGGAAAGGGAGGGAAAGGGGAGGAAAGTAAAAAAAACTCGTGTTCTCGAAACTCTTTTTTAGGAGATAAAGGAAAGGAAACGGAAGGAAAGAATTGATAACTTTCCTGCCAAACCTTTCCTCCCAAATGTGGAAGGAAAGGGAAGGAAAGGAAAGAAATTAAAACTATTTAAAAAATTACTGAAATTATTAAAATTACAAAACTACCCAATCTTTCGTTATAATGAATATATTTTTATAAGGGTATATTTGTAAAAATGACATATTTCCTTTCCTTTCTCTCCTGTTCAAGAACATGAAAAGCTATTTCCTTTCCTTTCATTTCCTTCATTTTCCTTCCATTTCGAGAACACAAATGAAAAAATTCTTTTCTTTTCTTTTCTGGTTAGAGAACACAGCGTAAGTAAGCCATATCTTACACCCTTTGATAAAAGCAACAAATAACAGAAAAATATATGAAAACGTCTGGTTATTCTAATACACCCAACTCCTGCAAAAATGATAAAGATCCACATGTTCAAAACCCAAAGTCCACAAAACCTTTTGAAAATCAACAAATAACACAATATAAACCAGCAAATACTTGATGTTCTTATAAACCAAACATACATGTAAATTGCTTCTAATCCACCAATTTCCTAGAAAAATGATAAAACACCATAGACACATATCAAAAATCTGAAATCAAGAGACAATGGCAAAATGAACTAGAAACTATTTTGATACTTCCATAAAATTAAGAACATGAACATAAACGTACTTCTAATCCAACAAATTCCTGTTAACAAAAGCCAAAAACTGAAAACCCACTTTTTAGAAGTCAAAAAATGATGGCAAATAGTACTTTGTACCTTTGTACCACCAACCCCTTAAGAAATGATGACATAAATAAAGTATAATCCGTAGATCTAGAAACCCCTTCAAAGATCAACAAATATCATCGAAATAAACCAATTAACTACTTGGTAATTTTATAAAATCAAGTACAACAACACAAATGTACTTCTAATCCACAAATACAAGGCCCAAGATCTGAGAACCCCTTTCAAAATAAACCAACAACACGAATAACCTATAAATTGCAGAACCAGAACTGAAAAACGGTCAAGCAGTAATGTAAAGCTAAACTAGCAGAAAAATTTAGGAAAAGTCAAAAGAGAACCCATCTAGTATATATAACATTCATGTATTAGGAAACCAAGACTCAAAAGACCACATACTAATCCTTCAAAGATAAATCCCGTTATACCTTGACCTTAGAGAAACACTTGTTAAGAAAACAAGATCACCAGCCAAAACCCTTGAGAAGACAACAATAAAAGAACAAGGAAATTGTAAGCGAAGAAACCCTAGAAATTACAAAAGCAGCCCAAAATCCCCAAAAACAAACAGCATTTTTTAACGAAAAAATAAAAATAAGACCAAATTGGAGACCACAATTGAACGCCGCTTCCTGAAAGAGTAAAATAGGGCAAAGATTCACAAGAAAACCCCATGATCGTTACAAAAATTCGCTCAAATACCCAAAAGAGAAACCCCAACCCTTCACATAGACCAAGGCTTTAAAGACCCCCAAAACAAAGCACTGTGTATATATACACAGATTGATATATTTCAAAACAGATTCGCGAAAAAGTAAAACAGGGTAAACATTCACAAGGAACTCTCAAATTGTTTTGTAAAACTAGTCAGAATACCCTGAAAAAAGACCAGCATTGCACCCAATTTCAACGTATAAAGAAAAAATTCAAATAAGAAACAGCTGATGTGATCAAACACGGTAACATTTTCAAGAAACTGAAGAACGCATCACGAAAAAACACAAAAATCTCACCTAATTAACGCCAACGAGCAACGAAGAGAGGAGTTAAAACCCTAGAAAGAAAGTGAAAGTGAAAATGATGGTAGAGAGTGGAGTGGAGTATTTATTGGGAGACCAAGTTACATTGGCAATAGTGACGTTTTAGCCAACACACCCTTTTTCTTCCACGCGCCCGCTACTGGGTGCGGTATCGTTTATGATGATGACAAATAAAGCATCATTTCCATATGTTTACAAGAGATTATTGCGATAATTTCATGCTTTTTATGGATGAAAATTAATATATAAATCATATTTATGTGATTCATTTTTATGGATTAAGGTATCCACCATAAAAATGAATCATCTTTATTTAAGGAAAACGTGTCTTTTTTAAATTATGTTTATTATTTTTTTAAATATGTTTGATTCATTTTTATCGACTTTTAAGTTTTATAAACTTAGAATAACTTGTATGTATCTCGATTAATTTTATGAATTCATACAAAACTGCCAAAAATTCTTAGGTAGCGTTTGGTTCACATATTCTGATTGAATCTGATGGAATTGGAATGTTGAATTCCATTGACCAAATTTCATTCCTTTGTTTGGTTCACTCTTTTTCACGGAAGAAATCTTTAAATTCCATCAAATTCCACAAACGAGTGAATATAACATTCCTTAGCAACTACAGTGTATTTTGATGGAATGCAATTCCATTTTTTCATAATACCACATATGCCCCCAATCAAATATAACCATGCCTCAATCGGTTCTTTCTCTAAACCACCGTCGACCACTGCCGACCACCACTAACCACCGTTGACCACTGCCGACCACCGACCACCACCGTTCTGAACCACCGCCGACCACTATCGATCTGAACCACCACTGACCACCTCCGACCATCAACCACTGTCGTTTTGAACCACCGCCGACCACTGCCGATCTAAACCACCACCGTCGTTCTGAACCACTACCAACCACCGTCGATCTAAACCATCGCTGATCAGAATCATCGCGACCACCGATAACCGCCGATCTGAACCACCGCCGACCACCGTCGTTCGTAACCAGTAACCACTACCAACCACCGTCATTCTCAACCACCACCGACCACCGCCAATCTGAACATCCGCCGACTACCGCCGTTCTGAACCACCACCGACCACCGTCATTTTGAACCACCGCCGACCACTGTCGATCTGAACTACCACCGACCATCATCGACCACCGCCTTTCTGAACCATTGTCGATCTGAACCACCGTCGACCACCGCCGATCTGAACCATCGTCGTTCTGACCCACCGCTGGCCAACGCTGACCACCGTCGTTCTCAACCATTGCTGACCACCACCGATCTCAACCAATGTCGACCATCATTGTTATCAACCACCACCGAATTAAAGCACTGCCGACCACCGCCATTTTGAACGACCTCCGCCGATCTGAACCACCGTCGGTCACCGCCATTCTGAACCATCGCCCACCGTCGATCATCGCCGATTTGAACCACCGCCGACCACATCAGATCTGAACCACCGTTCTAAACCGCCACTAACCACCACCAATCTGAACCACCGTTACAAATGAAGTATTTTAATGGCTATTTTATTAAAGCATGTTTTGTTTAGAAAAATTAAAATTATCTAAAAGGGTATTTTGATCATTTATCAACATTTCATTCAAATTCCAATGCTACATTATGTGAACCAAACAAAGAGATTCCAATTTATTTAACAGATTCAATTTCAATTATGTCAACCAAACAGGTGGTCAAATATGCCAACATTTCATTCCAATTCCTTCAAATTCAAGTTCATTTGACATATTTCATTCTATCCAAAAATATTCTGCGAACCAAATGCCACCTTAGAGGGTTGAACCTATTATCAATGGGAATAAGCCACAAAGGTTCTAGTCTTATTGTTAATTGGGTTACCCCTCAATAAAAATAGAAATGATTTCATTTCTATAATTTGTGTGAGGAATATTTCATTACCCAATATGTTAATGGTTTATTATATTGTAGCATATCAAGTATCATTATACAATATTCATTTTCATACGATCAAAATTCATAGTAAAAACATCTTTACTCATTATTTAGAAGTAAAGTTTATGTATATCTTGTATTTCTTTCGGTTGTCTTTATTTGATTTTTGAATATGTTTTTTCTTTAAGGATTTTTGAATATGTTGTTAAAGATATCAAAAGTATATTATTTTATTTCATATACAATTGTACTTGGAAAGTTATCCTCTTTTTAAAATGTTTGTTACAATATCTCCAATAGATTTGTTATAATAAAAATATAGATTTTAAATATATTTAGGCGAAATTGACTCTAACAATTTTTCCATACTTATCTCAAAAATTAGAAAAAGTGAGTATAGAAAAAATAGAACTCTCTATGTTTGGAATTTGGATCAACCTTCAAAATAGTGCTAATAGAATTTCATGATTGAGGTTTAAAATTATATTGTTGCATTAAATACGGTGAATATTTTGTTATAAATAATGTTCTAAATTTTAAAATAAAAAAATTATTGAAACTAAATGTAATTTTTAAAAAATTTCATTTTTGTTTCCTACCATGAAAAAGAAAACGATATAAAATTTGTTGAGGATGTTGTTAAAGCCTATAAGTTAGCATTTAATAGTCAAAATATTTTATATTTTTAAGAAAATAAAAAGAAATTGAAACAATTAATTATCCTCACATTCAAAACACTAAGGACTGTTTGACAATTGCTGAATGGTTTGGTGCAGAATGAGTAGGGTATCGTTTGGCAAAAATAAGTCAGCTTATAAGCTAGTTTATTTTTTTGATACATGTTTGGATAGACATAGCTTATAAGATAACTTTTTGATAAGCTACTTTGAGTAACTTATGAGAAACTTTTGTGATTATTCCAATTATGCTCTCATTAATATTCATTATTATATATTAACTATTAATTATAAATAAATATTAATTATTAATTAATAAATATTAATTAATATTATCTGAAAATTAGAATATAAATTTTAATTATACGATATTAATTTTTAATTATTTAGAATTATTAATAATTATACCAATTTTTTAATATTGATCAATATATTTTAGTTATGAATTATTATTATTTTTGTAAATATTATTTGATTATTTTTTCTATATTATATGTAACGATTATTTAAAATCATAAGTTACTGTAGATTTTTTTTTAAATTTGGTTTAAAATTCAAAAAATTATAATATATATAATAATAAATTTCAAATTCTTTTAATTAATATATTATATTATTTACTATCTTATTTGTATTAATTAATATGTTATATTACTATAAATTTGTTTTAATTATATTATTAAATATTGTAATTGATTATTTTATCTAGATGTCCTTTTTGGTAATTTTACATGCTTATAAGCTAGTTTTTGTCAAACGTGACTTTTTCATCAACTAGTTACTTAGCTTATCAATCACCAGCTAGCTTATCAGCTACCAGCTAGTTTATCAGTCATCAGCTAGCTTATCAGTCAACAACTAGCTTATCAACTAGTTTCCCAAACATAGCCTAAGTAATCAGAATGATTAAGAGGCTCTTATGATATAGTGCAAAATGAAATACGTTTGTTTGCTAATTGTTCGGAATGAAATTAGGGCTCTGAATGGTTAATGGAGGACCAATATACAAAATCATTCAGAGGGTTTTGGAACCATTAAGAGGCAGTCATTTTTTTTGCCAAACATGATTCACCTTTTAGGGATTCAGATGTTGCCTCTTAAGATGTAAACAAACATCTCATAAATGTGATGTTTTAAGTATTTGATAATCATGAATATGTTCAAGTTTTTTTTTTAGACTTATAAACTAATGTCTAAATATTTAATATTATAAAACATATTTATGATTATTAAGTACTAAGGTCTCTTTGGTTTATAATATTCAATTGGATTAATGAACATACATTTTCTGATAATGATATTTTGTGCTTAACTGTCAAGATAAACTGTTGAGCAACATATTATTTTTAGGACAAAATACATGGGATTCAGTGTGAGTGCTTAAAAGACTTCCATGGATTCACGATAACCAGTGTTTCCTACCCCGGAAGTAATCCTTGAGTGATTGAGGGGAGAGGAGTCAAAAGAATAGAGAGTGGGTGTGTGCTGAGATAAAATGGAAAAGAGAGGTTGGTTAGAAGCGAGCTCAAATGTTTAAAAGAAAGAGGGTGAGAGATCAGAGTAAAGGAATATCAAACTCTGCACCAAATTTTTTCTGAGTCGGGCAGCCACATAATATGTTGTTTCACAATTATTTTTTTTGTGAACTTCATTGAAAAAGACAACTAGCCCATGCCAACTCTTGCCTAAAACCTCACCAACTACTCATTCTTTTCTCAACAAAAGAATGTTTCATATTTTATGGGGAAGCAACACATTATCTATCTGATCTTCATTCGGATGATTCATATATTGAAAAATAAGGAAAGTTGCCCCACCTTCGACCCTTTTTCATGCACATTGAGTTTATGTACTACTGTTGTTGTCTCAACGATTTACATACTTTGAGCCTGTTAAAGCTTTAATTGCTTCAATCATTGCTACACTTGCACGAGCACACAAGGAATAAGTTTTATTGTCTTAACATTCATAGAAAATTCCTTTGTGGTTTTTCAATGATTGAATGGAAGCCCTGGGGGAGTGAACATCAAAAAGCTCCTTTTCTATGTGCATTCGTTGTACGCAGTGGCTTTGTGTTACTGACAGACATGTTAACTGATCATATGTTGATTCAGGGTTACCAATCCTAATATGTCTGAATTTGAAAAGATTCAGATGAATACATTTATGAATTGACGGCATAATGTTCTTATCAGATCAGACGAAGATCATATTTTCTTTGGAGGAGATTGTTCATATTTTTCCAAAGGGGGAGATTATCTTGGTTACTCATGAAGACTGTGCTTATTTGAGTATAAAGGGGGAGATATTTCAAAGATGATGTTGACGTTGAAATGTTTTGATGATTCTGATTCTCATAATTCATTAAAAAGGGGAAGAAATTTCAAGATTTCAAAGTCAGATTATTGTTTACTATAAAAGGGGGATAAATTTTTAAAGAGTTGATTCAAAGAAGGAAGCAAAGTCAAGTGAAAGTCCTGAAACTGATGAAATTCAAATTTCAAGTTAAAGCAAATTCTGATGATTGCTATGTTGAAGAAATTTTATGAAAGCTTGTCGTATTTTATAACAAGTGGGGAGATTGTTGAAGATGATAAAGATTTGAAGATTTTAAAGTTTGTGAAGAAAGGCAAAGTTGTTCAAGATTCAAAGTTGTGAGAGATTTGAAAATTGAAGATTTTTCAAGAGAAGATGACCTGAAGATTATTGTCAAAAAAAATTTAATCTTGAATCCAAAGGGAGAGATTGTTAAGTCAAGAATTGTATTCAAGATTAAATAAGGGTCAAAAGTGTAAAAGTTGTAAAGTTGTATTTTTGAGTTGTAATTGTGTAGAGAGTCAAAGTGTTTGACTTTAGTGCTTATTGTGAGAGGTCATGTTGACCATATAAAAGGTTTTATCTTTGTTAGATTAGAAAATATATACACATATTCAGAGAACACACACACAAGGAACTTAAGAGAGAATTGCACTAAATAGGTATATGGATTGATGTAATTCATGTGATATCAATAAAAAGATTGATTCCTACAATCTAGTTTTTGATTTAGAGAGAGCTTGGAACTGGAACATCAATTAGTAGCTCGGTATACCTTAACGCATAAACTTCAAAAGTATGTCACAACACATGTGATCACACTAGATGAATAGAAAATCATACTAATTAAAAAAAACAAATCAAAAAGGTATTTGACTAAGAAATATTGACCGCTCCCCTTGAACACTTTATAATTTCGAACACACTTTTTGGAACGACTTACGAATCGAAAAGGAGTTTAAAATGATACGAGTGTCGTAAACCATTAACATAATTTTATGTACAACCCATCACAAAAGATTTAAAAACAAAAGCGTATGGCGAAGCAAATCCGAACGTAGACTAGGAATTTCACACCCACAACTTTTTGAAATCGAGTCGTACTATTTTCAGAACTTTACACGTTTATAACTCCAATATTTTCTAATACTTCAAGGAGGTTTTAGAAAACTATATTTAAACAAAAGTTTTGACAAACGTCTTAGGATTCCAAATAATCAAGAATGGACTGAATCGGATTTAAAATAGATTTTATACGAATTTTTGAAAAACATTGCGTTGTTCTCGTCTAAAACGAGACCAGTCCTCAAAAGTACCGATTTTAACAACCTTAGATCGAAAATCACAGTTTTGTCGTATGACGATAGTTTGTAGACGACATCTCCAAGTTTTCAAAAACATATCATATGCCTTAATCCGATAAATGAACGATTTGTTATGATTTTTACAAATAACATGAAATTTCCAAAGGGAAATTCAGCATATTTATAAATTGAATTTGACGTTTTTAACATATTCAAACCTCGATTTATCGCATGCAAAACCAAAAGAGAACTAAATGATCAACTAATTAGATGGGAAAGCGAACCGACTTGATGGAAGAAAGAACACATTAACCCAATCGAACGAAAAGAGTCAAAAGGAAGAGCAAGGAAATTGTACATATATGTAACAAATCAAATAAACGTAAACGGAATTAACACATAAATAACGGATCGAATAAACACAAAAGTGAGGAATATAAAGAATTTGTACCTTAACTTATGATAGATCTTTTAGACGCCTTCAACGAACGGAAATTGTAAGACTCCATAAAAAAACGTATAATTATTCTTATCCGAATTGAACCGTAATTAAAAATAGCAATCATAGATAGTTAGGGGTTGAAACCGTCATTTACTTAAACTCTTTACATATATATATATATATATTACGATAAAACTCTTTATATATATATATATATATATATATATAAATTACATATTATATATATATATATAGCAACTCTTTATATATATAAACATTTAACTAAATGTGGTATCAATTAGAGTAATTACAAATATCCCTTTAATACATACTTTCACTCTATCGTCTTCATCATCTTCACACACCGCCTCCATCATCTCTCTCTCTCTAAATTTTTTTTGAATCTTCTCTCTAAAATTCTCGCAATCCATTGAAACAATCGAAGAAATAATTACATATTCGGAATCTACGCGACGAACTCTTTCTAGAGGTATAAATTTCTTCTTAAGTTATTTAAGTTGGTAGGTTTGAGTAGTTGAAGTTGGTTGGTAGATTTTGATTAGATATTGCAAAGTTATGATCAAATATATGTTTAGAAATGCTTAGGTTTGTCAAAATTACAAAAGGGTAAAGTTTAGAATTAAAATGGTGACATTTGTATTTAGATGTTTAACCGCACACCAAGTGTTCGGTTTAATGTCTAAGAGAATACAATTTCGTGATTAAGCTTAGGATGATAACCTTTGAGTTTTATGTCATGCGAGTAATAGTAATTTATGGTTTAAATAGGCAATCGATCGGGTTAAGCTTCGTCGTGAGTCTCGGTTGATCGCTTTTTACGTCTCAATTTGGTTAAGGTATGGATTTCAATTCTTTTGAATCGTGGGCAACTATTTGTTGTAGTTGACCCTTCCTAAAGGTGGTTCACCGCCTTGTGATTGATCAACCGAACGTGATCAACAAATACGAAATTGTACACACACATACACATTGATTTTGGTTTATTGAATCAATTGTTTGAACATTTTGATGTTTTATTAAAATGTGTCTCGTATGAGATTGTTTATGAAAAATGTGAAATATATAGACTATAATTTCTGTGATCGCCATTTGGGTAAGTGGTATTTGTTTAGTTTTCGTTGATTTTAGAAGAACCCAATAAATGGGCACATTATTTGGGATGCCTTCTATGGCGGCTTTGTTGTCATAGCGTCCTGCAGATGACGGTCCACCAGAGTTAAGCCTATGTGGCTTACGTGAACCCACTCTGGGGGGACTTGGCTGACTTTGTTGGCTCCAGGGCGGATGAATCGATTCTAGAATTTTACCCACAGAATATGTGACCGTGGTTAAATTCACGGGGGACTCGTTGTGTGTGCCCGCATGCCGACCCAGTTCGTGTGGCTGATCACCCACGAACACGACTGGAATTGACGGACTTTATGTATATTACGTTTTGAAATTAAAGTGTGAAACGTTCTTGAAATTATTGTCTTTGAAAATTACTGAACATTTCTTTTGATATGAACTTGAATTTCAAGAACATTCTTCGAAATGAATTTTTAATTCTTCCGCTTCGTTATCGAGGTTTTAATTGTTATTTACGAATTTATATTATAATCCATTCACTGAGCCATGTGCTCAACCGTGTTTTTGTTTTCTGACACGGCAGGTTCAAAGTGACGTTTACAGGGACGGGACTTGAGATCGAGCGTGAAAATTTTGGAGTTCTTAGACTCGCATTATTATATAAACGTTCTAAGTTTATAATGACTTTTTGAGGTATGATAGTATGGATTGTAATATATGTTTAGAGTTATTAGTAGTTCTGAATTAGTTGTGTATTATGTTAAGTCTCGTTCGTGACATCACCCGTTCCGAACCACGGGGATGGGGGATGTTACAGAAATCCGTCACGGGGAAATTTCAAACACGAACCCAACCTCAAACCTATAAATTGATTCTTGAACTCCAAAGGTTTCGAAAAGAATTTCTCCCCCCCTCTCTCTCTTTTTTACCCTCAATGATTCTACTGCTTAAACCCATATGATAGATATTAAACAAATAATCACAAATTGATAGGAAACTACTATTACGATCATCAAGTTATGATGGTTATCCAAAATCTTCTAAGTTTTCTTTATTGACAAAACTAGCCCCTCTAATTATATAAGGCTTCCAAATTTGAATCAAAACATTTATTCTATAATAATGTCACGTAAATTACAGTATATTACAATCTACCCTCCTTAAAAAGAATTTCGTCCTCGGAATTCAAATAAGCAAAGATTTCAGTGACAATTCCCATTTCACATCTTTTGATTTAGGAACACATATGATGTTTCTTATAAGAGACAATTCTAGAAATTAATTTACGGCATCAATCAACTAAATCCTCAATAAAATTTAAAATCCTCAAAACTATACAAATAACTTGGGTCGTTACTACTCATCCTACTTAAAAGAGTTGGTCCTCCAACTTTATAAAACCAATTTAAGTCTTAACGCATCAATACTCACAATTCACACTTCAATCTTAGTACAATAGATGAAACACCAAACAAAAATAATTTCAATATAGCAACTAACATCACTTAAAGAATACCACCGTATCAATTCTAAAACAGAATAAAAATATCATCAAAGACCACCAATTTCTAAAAACCATATATCTAGATTCTACGTATAAACTTAAACAAATAATATCTGTTGGGTCATCTAAGATTTAAAGATAACCTCTCCTTAGTCTTTATTGATGTTTGAACCTTGTACTGTGATTTATGGTTCTTTGTAATAGCTTAGTTATGTATAAACAGATCGGTGAGTCAAAAACAAACCGAATTCAACATGAAGGAAGTCTACTATGCGGATTGAGATGAACTTCAAAATGAACTAAGCTTGGTCTGCCGATTTCCTATTCGGCAGATCACCCCTTGTGCCGATTCCCTATTTCGGCAGACCTTTCCCCTGTCGAATCCCCTTTGTTCGACAGATCTCTCTTTTGCCGAAACATCCTTGTTCGGCATCTCATGCCACTTCTTCGGCAGTTTCCCCTCTTACTGATTACTCCTTTATTGGTAAGATCATTTATGTCAAACCCTCTTGATTTGATATACTTCCTCATTCCCAATGATCTTCTGACAATGGGAATGGAAGCTTCCTTCTATGAGAAGATATACACTTGGGTCTAAATTTGATTGAGATGTTTATTTTCTAAAAGATCTCAAAAAGATTTTCCCCAAGTATATTTTATTTAGATATTGTACTTTCATAGTACAAAAGTTGCCTTTTGTATTGTGATAAGTCACATCAAATATCTTATAATTTATTTACAATATCTCAAGCACCCATGCCTTTATTGATCTATGTCCTTTGAACTAATTACATTGGATAGTATATGATAATCCAATAATCCTCTAATCTTAGAGAGAGAAAGTAGAGAGAGAAACAATGAAAGCGCAAAGTATGTTCTTGATTAGAATGTGCGTTCAAAACTTACACAAACCAAAGCCACAAGGGACTTAAATACCCTTGGCTAATACAACACTGTATGAGACTCTAAACACAGTAAAAGACCAAGCCTATAAATACAATGATTACTATAAAATCAGACTTAACAATCTCCCCCTTAGTAATCATTGGCGCTGTGGTCTTCTAAATCAGCACAGACCATCTAAGCGACTTTGCGAAAAAGCTTCTTGACTTAAAAAAAAATTTCTTCTCAGCATCTTTTCGTCTTAATTGCTTTTTATGTCTTGACAAGACTGGACCAGTTTGTAATAAGCTTGAAAGAACAATTGATTCATCAGCTTGTGCTCTAGACGATGCACCTCTTTCAAATGAACTTGAATAAGCTGTGGTGATCGGAGCTTGAACAGCAAAAGACAAATATAGTTGAAGAAATTTGAATCTTGAGCGAATCTTGAGTAGCAGATAAACGTTTGAACTCTTTGTCTCTTTAACTTCTCCTTAACTTCTCCCCCTCATGACCTTGATGATCTGGATCAACTTGGTCATGCAAATGTTGGAGACGAGACAGCTTCAGATCTGCAAAAATCAAAATAAAGGAGAAAGAGGAGAGGTTTGCGCTAACCATTGGTGGCACAAAGTTTGTTTTGCGCTAACAGAAGGAAGCGCAAAGTCAGTAGCGCAAAGCTTGTTTTGCGCTAGAAGCTGTTGGCGCAAATCTAAGTTTTGCTCTACCAACTGTTGACACAAATATGACTTGGAATCCGAAAAATTTCACCTGATAAACTCTTTGACTCCCCCTACACAAATGCACTAAATTTGACAATTCAAGTTAGCATTCGTATAGAAAGACAGATACTCCCCCTCAAAACAGATATGATCATTTAGAAAATTCCTTATTCACTCCCCCTTGAATAATGCACAAACCCAAGTACAAAAAATATGAGAACACAAGAATTGAAACATCAATGTAGAAGAAAAATATACTGAATATGTATTTTGAAACAACTAAACATATAAAATTTTAAACACTAAACAAATTAAATTCTAATTAGTAAAATATCACATATTTATCAATCAGTTGAAGTCAAACATGTGTTGTTGGATACATATACAAGTTTCATTGCATATCAAGTTAAGACATGTTCAGTTTCAAAAACTTCCAGCAATCTATTCAGTGTGCAAACATGCGAACTTCGATTAGCTTCAAGAAAATGCAATTCTGAAAATATAATAGAGAACTTTGCAAATAATCACCAAAAGGGTGTTAGCCTAGTGGTAAGGCATGTGGACTAGCTAGTAGCGGTCTCATGTTCGAACCCTGGGGGACGCATCCTGGAGGTACGGGGGCTTCGACCCCGGGCTGCATGCTTTAGCAGTCGGGCTTCGGCCCATATTGCCAGGGATTAGTCTGGGCCCAATGTGGTCTGGGATACCCTCTCCAAAAAAAAAACTTTGCAAATAATCACACTAAGCCATCAAGAATTAAGACTTTCACAAATTTACAGGTTTATCGCAACTCAAACATATCACTAAGTATCATGAGATGTGTGCTCATTGACATCTTTTAAGTTTGTGCACTTTGGCATCTTCACATGAGTGTGCTCTTTGGCATCTTTTAAGCTTGTGCACTTTGGCATCTTTTGAATCAAGAAGTTTGGTAAGTAAAGAACATGCCGTAAACGTAACTTTCTATCTGACCCTATTGCAGGATTTGGGTCAGCCGCTCCTAGACCAATTGGCCTTAGGGGACTAGGTGTCAAGCACCCCTTGGAACTTACTCTCCCAGATCAGAAAGGCTGCATCGACATATCCTAAACCCATTCATACCAGTAGAACATGACTTTCGATCTGATTCTATAGAAGGATTTGGGTTCGATCACTCCCAGACCAATTGACCTTAGGGGACCAGATGACAAGCATCCCACGGAACTTACTTTCCCAAACCAGAAAGGTCACAGGTACAAACTTTTAAACTTAGAGATTTCTGAATTTTATATATATAATTCATCTCAATCACCCAGTTTTACATCTATGTGCTTAGCCCATATTTTCATTACAATCCATAATTCTGACTTTTTAGGATTTCCAAGCATTGTAAACTATAAATATTTCGAATCACATATCTTTAAAACAGTATCAAAAACTTCAAACATGTTGCTGACTTTTCGGATTTTGTAAGACTTGAAAGTTGAACATATAAAACTTCAATATAAACAAAGCAACTTGAAAATTTATCTTAGACACACATTTTATTCAACAGAACGAAAACCTGTAAAACTTTTACTTTATAGAATAAAATTTGTAAAGATTTAAACTTTTAAATTCAAATGCCGAGTTTAAAAATTTAAGACAAAAGTAAAGAACTCGGCAAATTGATATTTAGTCGAAACAAAATAAAATTCAATAATATTATTTTCCACATAATGTGTAATGAATTTGTGTTTTAATTTTTTTTTTGGGTTGTACAAATTCAGGTTTTGAATGAATTTGCTCAGATTCTTGAAAACAATAGAGAACACTGGAACAAAATCATAATCAGAGATAAATACAGCGGAATAAAGTAGATGTACTCACAGTTTCTCATTAGTCAGAAGCTAGAATATTTGAAGAACGAGTCCTAAACTGACTTGTTTTGAAGTCGAAGTCCATTGAAGTACGGGTTCTAAGCTGATGTACTTAGAAGCCATTATCTTGACATTTAGGTGCGGGTCTTGAACTGTGTTATTCAAGAACCATTTTTCTCTTACTCCCCCTTGACATTTGATGCCTGCAACTTAGAATTAATCTGAAATTTTGGTACCCACTTGTATTTGGGTTCATGAAAATTAGTTGCAGTTCTTGTGGGGAAATATTTGTGAGATATGACATGAAAGGCATGAGAAAGATTATCAGAAAAGTAAACACAACCATCAGAAGAAGACAAAGCATAATCATCAGAACTAGAGTCAGAGGAAGAATATGAGACATGTTTTGAAATTTGAATCATTTGCTTTATTGAGTATTTTGAAATTTTATTACAAGAAGCAAATGAATCACTTTTATAATGTTTGTCTACATATCTATCCTCTTCAGAAGCAGGTTCATCAGATGTCCGCTTGATCCTCCATATCTGCTTTGTAGACTTGTTCAAAGTCCGATCTGAAATATTCGAATCAGAAGAATTAGAATTATCAGAAATGACTGACTCTTGTTTCTTTGACTTCTTTGACCTTCTTCTTTTACGCTTAAGTTTATAATAATCATCATTGAACGTAAAAGATTCATCAATAATTTTCGATTTAAAATTTAAATCAGAAGAAGCAATTTTACCTAAGAAACCCAACTGACCAGACAATAAATCTGAACTTACCTCGGAGTCAGAAATTTTTTGAGAAAAGATGTTAGAATTGGAAACTTCCTTTTTATTTTCATTAAAATCAGAAGAAAGGCCAGAAATAGAATCTTGTTTTTGAGAAATTATTTTTTCTTCAAGACTAGACGTCAAGAAAGTAAAAATTACATGTTTTTCAATTTCTCTTTCAATATTTAGATCTTCCATTTTATCTTCAAGGTCAATGATTTTGCCTTCTAATACTAAAGGAGGAGTATATCTCTTAGAATCATAAAAGATTGGAGATATATTTTCCTTATCAGATATATTGGCAAATAAATCAACAAAATCATCAGACACTGAAGACTTAATGGGAGATATGTCATTTAAACCTTTTCTGCCCTTCTTTGATTTATCAGGAAAATATTTAGCATTTTCGCGCGTATAAACAAAAGAAATTTTCTTTTTCTTATTATTCAACCTTTTCTCATTTTCGATTTCTAACACTTGCTTTTCATTTAACCAATCAATTTTAAATTGAGGAGCATATTTAGCAAGTGTTAGATACTCGTATTTATATAAAGTAGGGGATTTTTCTATCGCATTGTTTAAACAATGTGGATTTTCGAAACCAAGTCCCCAATTTTCTTTTATAGACTCATAACTCCGCGGTTTGTTCAAATAAATAGTTTGTTCAGATTGATTCTTTCGATATAATTTTTCTTCTAACTCATTTATTTTATCCGAAAAATCATCTTTTAATTTGGTCATTTCAGTCAAAAATTCAAGATTAGTCTTATTTAAAATTTCCAAATCATCCAATTTCTTTTGAAAGATGTCTTTTGTATGAATTAAAATTGATTTTTCATCTTTCAAAGAAATTTTCAATTTGTCAATTAAATCTGACTTTTCTAAATTTAATTGTTTTTCAGATAATAACTTTAAACGTAGATCATGTAAAGCATTTATGATTATGTTCATCTGTGAAGAAATAAACGTGAAATCAAACTCAGAAGGTACCTCATCTTCAACAGTGTCATCATCATCAGTCTGATCATCTCCGATTAAGCACATATGAGCAATTTCCACATTTGCAGCTTCATCATCGGAGTGATCCAGCCAGTACTCCTCTTCTACGAGCAAAGCTGTTCCGTTCTCTATTTTCTCGGCAAGTTCCATTTTCTTCCGATAGTATGCCGAATCCCGAACCTTCTTCACTCTACACTCCTTAGCGATATGACCCGGCTTACCACAGTTGTAACAGTCAACAGCTGTCTTTGGCTCGGGCACTTTGACTTTTAACCCATAAGTGAAGCGAAGATTGTTGGAACCCAACCGAGGTTGGAACTTTTTCTGATAATGTTGAGAGAGAAGGATCATGGCTTTCTGAAGAGCCTCGCCATCATCTTCAATGGCCCCGTTGTAAGCATTATCAGACAATGCTTGATTAGCCAGTTGGCTCGTTAGAAGTGCAACCGGGTCCCCTATTTTCTTGTTCTTCTTCTCCAGTTTTGCTTTCTTTTCAAGAACTATGCTCTCATAAGTCATCAAGATCTCGTACATCTCTTGGATCTGCATTGAAGAAACCCGAACATCGTTTCTCAACCTGTGACAAGACTTGTTCCATTCTGGCAGAAGAGCATTGAGGAATTTCATGTTTGTCTCGAGCTCTGTCTTGTTCACATTTATCTTGCGTAGATCATTCAGTACTGTGCAAAATATGTCGAAAACTGTAACAACCTGCACCTTTATACATACAGTAAAATAACATTTCTATCTAAAAACTGCCCAGGCTTACATTACAAAGTATAAGGTTTACAACTATCACCTATTACACAACTGAGTCAAAAAGTAAACTATTACAGGAAGTCTTCTATCTCCTGGAAATAGCTCACATCTTCTCCTTACCCTTATCTGTACCTGCTACCTTTCCATAACCTGAAACAGAATTATAATTTTGAAAGAGCGAGGGTTAGACCAATGGTCTAGTGAGTCCCTTCTAATCACTACTGCAAGTTCAAATATTATTTAAAACATTTAAACAAAGCTTGATATCTCAAAAACATAACTTGCTATTTTAATCAAACATAAAATACTTTATGCTTCGCAGGCATAACTCAATCTACTGACCATCACTGACCACTTTTTACGCTTTGCAAACGTACCTTAAGCTACTGACCAACACTGCCGTCAAAGACGGTATGTCTATCTCGTACTGCCTTCTTTTAGGGACACACCCTAATGGCATAAACGGGCTACCTCCCCGGTACGAGCAGGCAGGTCACACTTCCCGACTTAGGTCAGACTTCTGACTCAAATGTATGCATACACTTAGTCCTGACTATATATAAAACAAGTTTATATAAACATAGCATAAACATGCCAAACTGATTAAATCAACCTTTTTCAATAAATCTGCATAACTTTCAATACTATAAACGTGCAGTTTATAAAACCCACATTTATCAAATAACTGTCAAAATTATAAAAGATTTAGTTTGAAAGACTCACCTCTGATTCTTCTTGCTTAACCTCTGTCTTCTAACGATTAACACCACCTACGATGGTATCAAAATACAAAGATAAGCTAACTTGCGACTAACATTCTGTCCTTTTCTAAATAAATACAATATACTGATACTACCCCGGTCGATACCACTCTGTTCAACATCACTTATACCGGTCAATACTTATATCGGTCGACATTATCGGCCGACTACACTACACCGGTCAAGCATGATACCGGTCGACCACACTACACCGGTCGAGCATGATACCGGTCAAGCAACATACCGGGCGGTCACACCCTACCGGTCGGTCGTACCATACCGGTCAGTCGCACCATACCGGTCGACACCTTCGTTCAGGTCGATGTTCATACTATGTCGGCTATTTTTACAGTAACCTAGAAAACCTCCAAATCTTATAAATCGATCAAATCTACGGTTAAAAGCTTGAATAACAAGACTATTTACCGACTATAACATGCAGATAGAAGTATTAAGCTAGAATCATACCTCTATTTGACAAAAACGGATCGATTCCTCAACCTCTTTCTCTTCCTTCGCTTCTGCTCTTGTTTCTTTAGTCGGTCTCAACTTTTTACAGGCTTTGTGTTATGAATACAAATATCTGAGGGTTTTGATTATATAAAACCAATTTCCAAATAACCCCCCTGAACTTTGGGTCTCGCTTAACTTTTTACCCAACTTCCAAAATTAATAAAAATTTCGGATCCAGATATTACAATCTTCCTCCCTTAAGAGAATTCCGTCCCCGGAATTCTATCGCTAAACAAATGGGGATACTGAGATCTCATGTCCGCCTCTACTTCCCATGTCGACTCTTGTCCTTTGTGAAATTTCCACTGGACCTTCACTAAGCTGATCTCCTTGTTACTCAACTTCTTTACCTTGAGGTCCGAAATTGCTACGGGCTCCTCAATATAACTTAATTTTTTATCTACCTGAATGTCTTCTAAAGGAACTACTACATCTGTTTCTGCCAAACACTTTTTCTAGTTGGACACATGAAATGTGGGATGAATCCCACGCAAACTTTCTGGTAAATCAAGTTTGTAGGCCACTTTACCAACACGTCCCTTGATGATAAATGGTCCAACAAACCTTGGTCTCAATTTTCCTTTCTTCCCAAATCTGACTACCCCTTTCCAGGGCGAGACTTTCAACATTACCTTGTCTCCTATCTGAAACTCTATCGGTTTCCTCCGCTTATCAACATACATTTTCTGACGATCTTGAGCAATCTTTAATCTTGCTCGAATCTGGTCGACTTTATCAGCTGTCACCTGTACTATTTCTGGTCCCGCTAGATGTCTTTCACCCACCTCATTCCAACATAAAGGTGTTCTACATTTACGACCATATAATGCTTCAAACGGGGCCGCTTGTATGCTAGCATGATAACTATTGTTGTAGGAAAATTCAATCAACGACAAATGAATTTCCCACGAACCTTTGAAATCAATAACACATGCACAAAGCATATCTTCTAATGTCTGAATGGTTCTCTCACTCTGGCCATCAGTTTGCGGATGATAGGCCGTACTCAGCTTAAGTTGAGAGCCTAACTCCCTTTGCAAACTTCTCCAGAAAGCTGATGTAAAACGAGCATCCCTGTCTGACACAATTGACGATGGTACTCCATGTCTGGTTACTATTTCGTCGATATACAATCAAGCCAATTTATCTAGTGAGTACGTCTCCTTGGTCGGTAGGAAGTGAGCTGACTTTGTGAGTCTATCCACTATCACCCAAATGGCATCATGCCCTTTAGGTGATCGTGGTAACCCAGTAACAAGATCCATCGTAATCTCGTCCCACTTCCAAACTGGAATTTCTAACGATTGACGCTCCCCATAAGGTCTCTGATGCTCAGCTTTAACTTTCAAACATGTCAGACATTGTTCAACGAAGTGAGCAATATCTTTCTTTAAACCTGACCACCAATAGATTTGTTTCAGATCTCTATACATCTTGTTGGTTCCCGGATGTACTGAGTAACGGGATTTATGCGCTTCTTCCAATACTCTCTTCCGCAGATCTCCTGCTTTTGGAATCCACACTCTCTTATTGAAGCACTTCACTCCACGATTGTCAACAATTAACGAGTTAACAATTCCAACTATTCTTTCACTTTTCCAGTTTTCCTTTGACACTACTTCTTCTTGACACTTTATAACTTCTTCTAAGAAATTAGAAACAACATCAACTCGATATGCCACCACTTTTGTTGTTTCTCCACGTTCTTTACGACTTAGAGCATCTGCTACCACATTGGCCTTGCCTGGATGGTACAAAATATCACAATCATAATCGCTTAACAATTCCATCCACCTACGCTGCCTCATATTAAGCTCCTTCTGATTAAACAAATATTGAAGGCTCTTATGACCGGTGTAAATCTGACACTTGATCCCGTACAGATATTGCCTCCAAATTTTCAAAGCAAAAACTACCGCTGCCAACTCTAAATCATGCGTTAGGGAATTCTTTTCATGTTCTTTCAACTGACGAGATGCATACGCAATCACTTTGCCTTCTTGCATTAACACACATCCCAGACCCAACTTTGAAGCATCACTATAGATTACGAATCCTTCCGTTTCGTTGGGTAAAGACAAGACAGGAGCACTACTTAGACTCTCTTTCAATTTACTGAACGCTTCTTTCTGAGCTTCCGCCCAAACAAACTTGACATTCTTTCTAGTTAATGCTGTTAGTGGCGTAGCTTTCCTTGAAAAGTCCTGGATAAACTTTCTATAATAACCCGCCAATCCTAGAAAACTTCTTACTTCTGATGGTGTTTTCGGCGCTTCCCACCCTTTAATGGCTTCAATCTTAGCCGAATCAACCTTAATCCCATCATTCGACACCACATGACCTAGAAACTGAACTTCTTTCAGCCAAAATTCACATTTTGAGAACTTGGCGTACAATTTCTCGCGTTTAAGCAATTCTAAAATCGCTCGCAAATGAGTTTCATGATCTTCTTTGGACCGTGAATAAATCAGTATATCATCTATAAAGACTATGACATACTTGTCTAAAAATGGACTACACACGCTATTCATCAAGTCCATGAAAGCTGCTGGCGCATTAGTCAGACCAAATGGCATAACTAGAAACTCATAGTGTCCGTACCTTGTACGAAATGCAGTCTTAGGTACATCCTCCTCCCTCACCTTCAACTGGTGATACCCAGATCGTAGATCTATTTTCTAAAAGTAACTCGCTCCTTGAAGTTGATCAAAAAGATCGTCAATTCTAGGAAGCGGATACTTATTTTTGACAGTTACCTTATTGAGCTCACGATAGTCTATGCACATTCTCATAGATCCGTCTTTCTTCGTAACAAACAACATTGGCGCTCCCCATGGTGAGGTACTAGGACGAATAAACCCCTTGTCTAACAACTCCTACAATTGATTCATCATTTCTTTCATTTCTGCCGGTGCCAATCTATAAGGTGCTCTTGCAATCGGCGCTGTTCCAGGTACTAAATCAATACGAAATTCCACTTGCCGATCAGGAGGCAAAGTGGTTAAATCTTTCGGAAATACTTCTGGATATTCACTTACTACCAGAACTGACTCTAATCCTTTCTTCTCCTTCTTAGCATCTATTACATAAGCTAAGAACCCCACACACCCTTTTACTAGACACCGCTTAGCCTTAATCATTGAAATCAAGCACAACTTCCTATCCCTCCGATCTCCAAACACTACTATCTCTTCTTTACCTGGCTGCGCTATACGAATTAATTTCTTATTACAAACTATATGAGCATCATTAGACGCCAACCAGTCCATTCCCACAATGACATCAAATTCTCCCATACCCATCGGGTACAGTCGAAGTGGAAATGAATACCCCTCGATGACAATACTATACCCATCATACACCTCCTCCACTAAGATTTGACTATTATCGACCACTTCTACTTTCAATTCATGCCTAAGCTTTTTGGGTTTCTCATTCAATTTATGCACATAATTTGGAGACACAAAAGAACGATTTGCGCCTGAATCAAACAATACTTTTGCATAATTTGAATCTATAAAGAAAGTACCTGTCACTACATCAGGTATCTCCGTCGCTTCTTCTGCTGTCATATTGAAAAACTCTAGCCTTCGCTTTAGCTGGCTCCACCTTTTTCTCACCTCTCTTGTCTACATATCCTTCGACTGATCCCTTTTTCAATTGTGGACAATTAGTCCTGATATGATCAGGAGATCCACACTGATAACAAGACTTTGAACCCTGGCAATCCCGAGCTATATGCCCTATCTTTCCACATTTATAACAACCCTCTTGATCAATCTTACATTCTCCTTTATGTCTTCGGTTACATTTGCTACATGGCTTACTTTTAAACTTATTGACAAACCGTTGATCAGACTTTGCAGACTTAAACGGTTTAGAATCACGGACCGTTCCATCCCATTTTCTTTTATCTCCACATCTTTCAGTAACTTGCCGATTCTTTTCTTTCTCTCTCATTTCAGCTACATTTACTGCCATTTGAAAAGTAGATGGTTCCTTGTTCGAGACAAATTCTCGAATATCACTTCTTAACCCAAAGACAAAATGTTCTACTCGTCTTCCTTCATTAGGTACGTAAATTTCTGCAAATCGAGACTTCTCTATAAACTTTGTAATATATTCTCGAACTGACATCCCCTTCTGCTCTAAACTCAGAAACTCTTCTTCCAACTTTTTAACTGCCGCCAAAGGGCAAAACTGTGCTTTAAATCTTTTCACAAACTCACCCCAAGAAATTTCTTTGGCTACCGCCGAACTTTGTCCTCCGGCTTCAACATCCCACCACATTAATGCTTCATCTTTTAACATAGACAAAGCATAAACTACTTTATCTTCTTCAGCACACTTACTAGTATCAAATGCTAACTCCATTCCCTTTACCCATCTTATTGCTATCACTGGATCACATTCCCCTTTATAGGTAGGAGGCTTGCAAGCAGCAAACTCCTTAAAACTACATTCTTTCCCAGCTACCACTTTAGGCATCACTATGGGGTTTGACTGAGGGTGGCTACCCCCAACAGTTACTGGTGAATCTGATACCTCAGTAGCTATTCTTTCTTCACTCTTTTCCTTACTTGACGAAACCTCATTAGTACGCTGAGCCAATAAAGCATTCAACGTTTCTTGTAACTTTCCCATTTCTGTCGTGAAAGTTTCTTGGGTAACAAAACCCTGAGTTCGCCCTCCACCACGGTTTCCTGTCTGCTTTCGACCCCTCACAGAAGCTGAACTTTCCTGATGAGAAATTTCTTGCTCTGAACTTACTTCAACACTTCTAGCTCGACGAATATCATTGGTCGTCTTCCCGCCTCTAGTTCCCACAGTGGAAACCCTTGCCTGAGTAGTCGCCTTCTGAGTCGTCTTGCCTCTAGGTCGACCGCGACTCTTTCCTCGGATAGCAGTCGGGTTGACATCAGTCATTCACTCTTCGGCAACTACTTCATTAACTGGATCAATTTCAGGATTCGACATAAATCTACTCCTTGTTACTTGCTCAAACATAATTCTGATAAGAAGAAACATAAGACATTCAATCTAACATACTACACAATACGACAGTTTAAGCACAAGCATGTACTTGTAAAGTCACAATTACACTGGCCAGATGGAATTCCAAATTTACCTTACATGCTAGTCCTTACTACCCTAATGTTATCTTCCTACGACCTTCCTACTTCTCAGTTGTGCTTCTACTATCTCAGTTTAAGTCTAGGCCCATCTGGTCACCTAGATCCCTTAAACTAAGTCTTTGATACCAATTGTAACAACCTGCACCTTTATACATACAATAAAATAACATTTATGTCTAAAAACTGCCCAGGCTTACATTACAAAGTATAAGGTTTACAACTATCACCTATTACACAACTGAGTCAAAAAGTAAACTATTACAGGAAGTCTTCTATCTCCTGGAAATAGCTCACATCTTCTCCTTACCCTTATCTGTACCTGCTACCTTTCCATAACCTGAAACATGATTATAATTTTGAAAGAGCGAGGGTTAGACCAATGGTCTAGTGAGTCCCTTCCAATCACTACTGCAACAGTTCAAATATTATTTAAAACATTTAAACAAAGCTTGATATCTCAAAAACATAACTTGCTATTTTAATCAAACATAAAATACTTTATGCTTCGCAGGCATAACTCAATCTACTGACCATCACTGACCACTTTTTACGCTTCGCAAGCGTACCTTAAGCTACTGACCAACACTGCCGTCAAAGACGGTATGTCTGTCTCGTACTGCCTTCTTTTAGGGACACACCCTAATGGCATAAACGGGCTACCTCCCCGGTACGAGCAGGCGGGTCACACTTCCCGGCTTAGGTCAGACTTTTAACTCAAATGTATGCATACACTTAGTCCTGACTATATATAAAACAAGTTTATATAAACATAGCATAAACATGCCAAACTGATTAAATCAACCTTTTTCAATAAATCTGCATAACTTTCAATACTATAAACGTGCAGTTTATAAAACCCACATTTATCAAATAACTGTCAAAATTATAAAAGATTTAGTTTGAAAGACTCACCTCTGATTCTTCTTGCTTAACCTTTTTCTTCTAACGATTAACACCACCTACGATGGTATCAAAATACAAAGATAAGCTAACTTGCGACTAACATTTTGTCCTTTTCTAAATAAATACAATATACTGCTACTACCCCGGTCGATACCACTCTGTTCAACATCACTTATACCGGTCAATACTTATATCGATCAATACTTATATCGGTCAACATTATCGGTCGACTACACTACACCGGTCGAGCATGATACCGGTCGACCACACTACACCGGTCGAGCATGATACCGATCAAGCAACATATCGGTCGGTTGCACCCTACTGGTCGGTCGCACCATACCGGTCAGTCGCACCATACCGGTCGACACCTTCGTTCCGGTCGATGTTCATACTATGTCGGCTATTTTTACAGTAACCCAGAAAACCTCCAAATCTTATAAATCGATCCAATCTACGGTTAAAAGCTTGAATAACAAGACTATTTACCGACTATAACATGCAGATAGAAGTATTAAGCTAGAATCATACCTCTATTTGACAAAAACGGATCGATTCCTCAACCTCTTTCTCTTCCTTCGCTTCTGCTCTTGTTTCTTTAGTCGGTCTCAACTTTTTACAGGCTTTGTGTTATGAATACAAATATCTGAGGGTTTTGATTATATAAAACCAATTTCCAAATAAACCCCCTGAACTTTGGGTCTCGCTTAACTTTTTACCCAACTTCCAAAATTAATAAAAATTTCGGATCCGGATATTACAAAAACACTCTTTAGAGACTCAGTTTCTTTGGCTTTAAACTCCTCAAAATTGTTCATATAACGTGTATGTCAGAGTTGAGTTGCAACTGATGAACCAAGCATAATCTTTTCCAATTGTGCCCACAACAGATTTGGATAATCCTTGCAATAATCAACCCGGTTGTAGACAGAGTTTGGTAAAGCTAGCATCAGGTTAGCTTTTAACTCTCGATCAGCTTTCATACGCGAATCCTCTTCAGTTGTTACTGGAGTCTCTTTGTTAGACTTTACGAAAGGTCCTTCAGTAAGAGACTTCATCATGTTATCTCCATTAACTTGACGCTCGATGAAGTTCAGGAACCGATCTTGCCATTGAGTGAATTCGTTTTCATCAAATAGAACCGGAGGACGAGTTTCTGTCCCCAAAGACATCATGAGATCGCTTTTGTAGAACTAGGCTTGAAAAGCAAACTTTGCAGAATCCATAGACAAATTTTTAGAAAAAATCTAAGTCTGGAAAGAGTTGGCGCAAACTAGAGGTTTGCGTGAGAGGCAGAAGGCGCAAACGAAGATTCGCGTGAGCAGAGATTAGCGCAAACTGACTTTTGCGTTAACAATAGATGGCGCAAACTAGATTTGCGCGAGAGTAAGCTGGCGCAAAGTTAGGTTTGCGCGAATCTTTGATGACGCAAACTTGAATTTGCGTGATGAACTGAAGACGCAAAATACACTTTGCGTGAGATGACGATGATAATTTCCACTTAGCTTGATTTGCGTGAGAAGTAAGTAGTGAGAACTGATCTTTGCGTGATATGAATGTGGCGCAAAGTTTGAACTTTGCGTGATGAACTGTTAGCGAAAACTCTGAAATTTCTTGATGAACTCTGAAATCAGGATGAACTCGCGCAAATCAGGATGAACTCGCGCAAAACTTGGATCTGGCGCAAACCGCTGAAAAACAAGAAAAATCACCAAATTCGATTACAGATTAGAAATTAAAGACACATTCTTCCACAGATATGTTCGAAAAACAGTTTCCAATACTTTTCAATTAACCAAATCGATCAAAAACCACTAAATCAAGATTTCGAGATTTGAACAGAACGTAAAGCGATTTTTTCAAAATCTTGAAAAATTTCAAAATCGAACACCAAATACTGAATTTCTTGAAAATTGATGTGAATCAAATAAGTTCTACAAAAAAAATCGAATACAACAAACCAATTTTCAAAGAAATTCGATAAAAAACAAGCACGGATTTGTGAAAAATCAGAAAACGAGATTTTCTTGATTAAAATCAAGAAAATCAATCAAATTTTCTAATTTGTGTACAAATTCGGTTTTTACAAAACGATTCTCTCAAAATCTCTCAGATTAGATTGGCTCTGATACCAATTGATAATCCAAGAATCCTCTAATCTTAGAGAGAGAAAGTAGAGAGAGAAACAATGAAAGCGTAAAGTATGTTCTTGATTAGAATGTGCGTTCAAAACTTACACAAACCAAAGCCACAAGGGACTTAAATACCCTTGGCTAATACAACACTGTATGAGACTCTAAACACAGTAAAAGATCAAGCATATAAATACAATGATTACTATAAAATCAGACTTAATAGTATATAAAGGATGGAGGTAGCACCTTGCTACTTACGCTTTCAGCTCAAGATTTCTCATTTGCAAGATATCAAACAGGTTGTTAGCTATTCTCTCTAAGATTTAGTCTTTGTGTTCTTTAAGTCTTCTTTGTGTTAGATTGTTTGAGTAGTTCTTAGCTATTCTTTTCCCCAACAATCTTTGTTTCCTTTGTGTAATTCTTGATATTTATATCAATAAAAGAATTAAAATTTAAGTAAAATTTGTGTATTGTATTCAACCCCCCCTTCTACAATACTTGTTTTGCTAACTTGGGACCAACAAGTGGTATCAGAGCGGTTGATTTAATTTGATAAATCAGATCCGTGATGATATCTTCGTCAAAAGTTGATCCTTCTTTTTCTTCTCAAAATGATAATGGTTTTATGGTCAAACCTCCAAGGTTTAATGCTAACAACTTTTCTCTATGGAAAAGCAGAATGATGCTTTTCCTAGAAGGAGTTGATAGCCGTCATCTGACCGTTCTTCGTGAAGGTACACTTGTTCCTAAAGTATGGGACAAATTTATCAAATCTTTTAAAAAGAAAGACAAAGACAAAGATTCTCTTTTTCATGTTACTGATGACTCTTCAGATGAGGATCGTAGTTCCGCTACTGGTAAATATATACTAAAACTTGAAAAAGAGTACACTAATGAAGATAGACGCACGATTGGACTTGATTCCAAAGTGCGAGCAATTATTGTTCAGTCGCTTCCAGATGAAGTGTATCACTCTCTTGTAAGCTTTACTACTGCAAAAGATATGTGGACTACCCTATGTGTTCTGTACGAAGGTACAGATGAAGTCAAAAAATCTAAGAAAATTTCTCTAGTTCGCAAATACGAACTCTTCTCCCATGAAAAGGGATAATCTCTCTCCAACTACTACAATCGTTTTAACAGTCTTTTAAACGATCTAAAACTTCTCGGAAAGCTTTATGACAACGAGGAAATCTTTTGCAAATTCATGGACCGTCTTCCCGATTTCTGGGAAAACCTCAGTACTTGCATTAAGATAACCAAGGACTTGGAAAGCCTTCCACGTACTTCTCTCTATGGAAATTTCTTCAATTACGAGCAAACTCGTCTTCAAAGGAAGTCCATCATTAAAGAAATAAGAACCCCTTCCATGGCTCTTATTAGTGATGGCTCCAAGAAATCTGTGTGTATTCCTCGTATAACCTACCCTTCTGATGATTCTGAAAGAGAAAGTCATGATGACATAAATCACTCTTCAGAGGCTTATCTTAGTGAAGTCGATGATGAAGGAGAAAACATCTCTATTGATCAGATGACGGAGGAGATGAGCATGCTTGTTAACTTCTCTAAATTAGAAAGAACCCTTATTCTAACAATTTTCGAAACAACCGAAATTTTTCTTCTTCTTCCTCTAGAAATTCTTTGATCAAATCCAAGGAAGATTTCTACGCATGTGGTAAGAAAGGCCATTTTGCATCTGAGTGTAGAAACAATCCTCCTAGGATCTCTAAATCTAATTCTTCTAAGAGAAGAAATCTCAGATCTATTTCTACAGGTATATCGCATCCTCAAAAACCTTCTCCTTCTTCATCATTCAAAGAACTCTCTGATAAAGCTGATAAATATAAAGCCAAGTACAAAAGAGAGAAGAAAAGAAATTTTAACTCTCAAAGAAAAGGAAAAGGCTTAATGGCAGAAACTCTTGACTGGGCAGACGAACCTACCTTCGACAGCGAAAAGGAAGTATCAAGTAAATGCCTTATGGCAAAACTTGATGAAGAAACAAAAGACTCATGCTCAAGGATGGACTTTATTGCTGAGTGCTCCTCCTCTACTTCTCAGGTACATCCCTTCTACTCTCTCTCTGATGAAGAAAAGATTGAGGCTTATGACTCTCTGACTGTACTTTTTCATAATGAAAAAGATGCAAAGAAGAGAGCCAATGCTCAAATCAAGTCTCTCTCTTCTCAACTCCAGGCTTCTCTATCCCAGCTAAAACATTTTGATAAACTAAAAGCTGAGTTAGAAGACTTAAAGACAATAAACTATGTGTTAGCCAAGGAGAAGAACAAACTTCTCAAGGGTCTTCAAAAAGAACAAGAAATTGTTAACATATGGAACACCTCTTCCAAAAACCTTGAGAAAATTTTTAAAGACCAAGTTGTTGGTGATGAAAAATTTGGTTTAGGTTACTGGAAAGAGGATGCTGACTATACTCCTTCAGAAAACATTCCCTCTCCTTCTCAAAATATTCCTCTGTCTTCTAAGCTACCCTCATACTCTTCTGACTGGAATGATTCCAACTCAGAAGATTCTAACTCTGTATATTCCATGGATCTTCGCGATTTAAGGAAGTTTGGCATCTTTGTGTCCGCCAAACCATCCAAGCCTCTTCTAAAAGAAGATCAAGACTCAAATGAGTTTATCAAACCTGTAAATGATCTTCTTAAGTCCTTAAAACTAAAAGAGGTTTCTTCTTCTTCTTCTTCTTCTTCTTCTTCTTCTTCTTCTTCTTCTTCTCCTCCTCCTAAAAAGGTTCCTCTTCTTGCTAAAGGAAAATCCGTTGTTGTTGACCTAACCAACAAAAGAAAGATTACACCTTCTTCAAAAGGTAAATCTCCCATGATCACAAAGGAATTTATCCCTAGAGCCTTAAAAATAAAGAAGTCTAAAGGAATCTCAATAATCCCTTCTTCCTCCTCTGAAAAGGGAATCCTTGGACCAGTACCTCATAACCCTCACGTTCCGTACAACTATCCTGTTCCTCCTCACTCTTCTAAACCTCTAAAATCCAAACCTCAAGGAAAGGTAAAAGCTTCATCTCTTGAACCAAAGAAAAGATTTATCTACAGAAAATGCTACAACTGTGGTGACACTTTTCATCTTGCCAAAGACTGTCCGAAAGACCGTATCGAAAGATATAGTCATATTAATCCTGCTTCCTTTTCTTCTTCTAACCCTAAAGGATCCACCTCAAAATGGGTTCCAAAGGACTAATTTGTTTGTGTCTGCAGGTCTATGAGCATCATCATACATGGTATCTTGATAGTGGATGCTCACGACATATGACTGGAAACAAATCTCTTCTTCTAGACTTTGTGAAAGAAAAATGACCAACCGTAACTTTTGGTGACAACTCTCGTGGTTCCACTAAAGGTTATGAGACTCTTTCTAATGGATCCATTACTTTCAACAAAGTAGCCTATGTAGAAGGACTAATGCATAATCTTCTGAGCATTAGTCAACTGTGTGATTTAGGTTACTACGTGATTTTCAGAGAGCACAATTGTCTCATTTCTGATAAACAATTTCACACTATCCTATCCGGCTTTAGAAAGGACAATGTGTATGTCATCAATATGAGTGTCAAATCGAATGAAAACGAGAGCATATGTTTCATTTCTGAAGACTCTGAAAAGAAGAACTGGCTCTGGCATAAACGTCTCTCTCATATCAACTTCAAGACGTTGAATGCTCTCTCTAACAAAGAGCTAGTTGTCGGCTTGCCGAAAATCTCTTTCTCTAAAGAGAACCTATGTGCTGCTTGTAAAAAAGGAAAGCTGACAAAAATCCTCCTTTAAGTCAAAGCAGTGTTTCTCAATCTCTACTCCTCTCCAGATGTTGCATATGGATCTTTGTGGGCTTGTCAGCACACCCAACCTAGGTGGAAAAAGGTACATTCTTGTCATTATTAATGAATACACACATTACACTTGGGTATTCTTTCTCAGGTACAAAAGTGATACACCTGAAGAAATCATCAATTTCATTAAGAAGTCTGAAGTTCTCAATGGTCAACTAGTCAGATCTCTCAAAAGTGACAATGGGACCGAATTCAGAAATGTTACCTTAGATGCCTTTCTCAGTGACAAAGGTATCTCTCAAAACTTTGCAGCAGTTAGAACTCCTCAACAAAATGGTATTGTGGAAAGGAAGAATCGTACACTATGTGAAGCTGCAAGGTATATGCTAAGTGAATCAAATCTACCTACCTACTTCTGGGCTGAGGCTGTCAATACCGCCTGCTTTACTCAAAACATATCTATTATTGTGAAAAGACACAACAAGACTTCCTATGAAGTCTTCTATGGCCGAAAACCAAACATCGGTTTTCTTCATGTTTTTGGCTGCTTGTGTTTTATCTTGAATGATCGAGAATATCTTGGGAAATTTGATCCCAAGGCTGATGAAGGTATCTTTATGGGTTATTCTCTATCTTCTAAAGCCTATAGAGTCTACAATCTAAGGAGAAAATGTATTGATGAATCGATACATGTGAAGTTCGATGATCATAAGACATCTTTCTTATCTTGTGATGATAATAAACTTCATGAGTGGATCACTTCATGTGTTGAAGAAGATTCTCCAAATCTTTTGTCTACAGGACCTCCCTATGTTCCATTTTCGGCAGCCTCAACCTCCTTTAACCATCGTTCGACAGTTTCCCTACCGACTGCCGAACCTATTACCCCTGTCGAACCAACCTTGCATTCTTCTCCTCTTCATCATACTCATCCTGTACCTACCGATCCTTCATCCTCATACTCTCCTAGCCCATTTCCTGCACCTCTTCCTCCAGCTCTAAAATGGACTAAGGATCATCCAATTGATCAAATTATTGGTGATCAGCAAGCAGGTGTCCAAACAAGAAGAGGTATTGGCAACATTTGTCTCTATGTGAATTTTCTCTCCATAATTGAACCAAAGAAAATTGAAGAAGCTCTAGCAGATCCCTGTTGGATCACTGCCATGCAAGAAGAGTTGTCTCAATTTGAAAGAAACAAAGTATGGAAACTTGTACCTCGTCCATTCGGTAAGACTATTATCGGCACTAAGTGGGTCTTCCGAAATAAGATGGATGAAGTAGGTACTGTTATTCGGACAAAGCCAGACTTGTTGCTCAAGGATAGACAAGAGGAAGGTATCGATTATGATGAAACCTTTGCTCCTGTTGCTAGACTTGAAGCAATAAGGATCTTTCTTGCTCATGTTGCTCACAAAAACTTCCGGGTTTTCCAAATGGATGTTAAAAGTGCCTTTCTCAATGGAGAATTTGCTGAAGAAGTCTATGTGAAACAACCTCCTGGTTTTGAAGATCCAACTCATCCTTACTATGTGTACAGACTAGACAAAGCTCTTTATGGTCTAAAACAAGCTCCTCGTGCCTGGTATGACACTTTGTCAGATTTCCTTCTCTCAAACCGATATACCAGAGGTAAAATTGACAATACTCTCTTTCTCAAGAAAATCGAAGGTAATATCATTCTTGTCCAAATCTATGTGGATGACATGATCTTTGGTGCCACTGACGAATCTCTTTGTCAGGAGTTTGCCTCTCTCATGAAAAGCAAGTATGAGATGAGTATGATGGGTGAGCTCACTTTCTTTCTTGGTCTTCAAATTAAACAATCTTCTGAAGGTATTTTCATAAATTAGAGTAAATATATTCGTGATCTTTTGAAAAAGTTTGATTTTGAAAATTGCTCTCCCATGAAAACTCCAATGGCTCCACCTCTTAAGATTCACGCTGATTTAGCTGGTAAGTTAGTTGACATCACTCATTATAGAAGGCTGATAGGGTCTCTTCTTTATCTAACTGCTAGTAGACCTGATATTATGTATGCTACGTGTCTGTGTGCGGTTTATCAAGCCAATCCCAAGGAATCTCACTTGGCGGCTGTAAAACGTATCTTTTGGTACCTCAAGGGTACTATGAATCTGGGTCTTTGGTATCCCAAAGACTCAAGTTTTGAACTAATGGGTTATTCAGACTCTGACTTTGCAGGTTCTAAGGTGGATAGGAAAAAGTACAACTGGTAGCTGTCAATTTCTAGGTGGCAATCTAGTCAGCTGGTCCAGTAAGAAACAAAACTCTGTGTCTACCTCTACAACTGAAGCTGAATATGTTGCAGTTGGCAGTTGTTGTGCTCAAATTTTGTGGATGAAGAATCAACTACAAGACTATGACCAGTTATATTCTAATATACCCATACTATGTGATAACTCAAGTGCCATAGCTATTGCTAACAATCATATGCTGCACTCTCGCTCCAAGAACATTGATATTCGATATCACTTTATAAGAGATCACATCTCTAAAGGTGATATCGAACTTCATTTCATCTCTACTGATCTTCAACTTGCAGATCTTTTCACCAAGCCTCTGGATGAATCACGATTCAACTTCCTCGTTGGGTCATTAGGTATGTTAAATTATGAGTAAAATTTTTTTTGAAGTACTTTCGACAAGTTTACATCTGCCGAAACTTAGCCTTCTTCGGTATTTCCTCCTCTCTTTTCGGTATTTCTTCCTTTACCAACCATTTTCAATATAAACCCTTTTCGGTACACCTCACATATACCGAAACATCCTTCGGTACTGTAACACCCTCAAATTTGGTAAGAGCAACTAATTAAAAATTTCGACATTTCATCAAGTAAGAGATAACTCTCCAAAATAAAACTTTCTATTTAACTTCAACAAATATTAACTCCAGTCTTATACAAGGACTAGACCAAAGTCGGTGTTACTTAATCCCAACTATAAGTTGCTCTTCTCGAAAACAAGTGCGGAAGACTTCACTAAAATATCCATCTTTTGAGCACATGACTAGCACTCCTCTCAGCCCAGTGTCACTAGAGCTATTCCCAACCGAAACCTGTTGCACATGCCAACAAATAAAAAAGTTAGGCTAACGCCTAGTGAGTTCAAGAGTTTTCCATATGAATAAAGATATATTTGAAAAGAGGTAATGCAGTTTAAATCATAATCTTTCAAAAGATATGCTTTGAATATGAAAACGACTCGTTTTCCAATAATATGCATTTTGGGCAAAACACCAATACAAACGTTTTCAAATCCAAACTACTTCGGGGACAAGATCCCAATATAAAACGTTCTTTCGTAAAATAAACTCCAACCCAAAACTCACTTAAAACGCGAATAGAAATCGAACTCTACATTTATAAAAATGCGGTTAAAACTTTGTATCCCGAAATACCCAAAACAAGGGTGGGGCATAATACTCAACCCATAATCAAGGATAAAATCCATTTACACAAGACGCCACCGAAAACTTGGATAATAAAACTCAATACCCAAAACAACACCTTTCGATGACGGGGGATACCCGAATTCCATCGAATGTGGCGGACACATAAAGTTAGGCCACTTATCGATGTTCTTGAGTTTCACATAAGACCATGGTTCCCCGTATCCGGCTCATCTGAGCTACCACCGCAAGACACCACTGATCCTAGTGTCTACTCGACCTCTAATGAGTCTCACTACAAAGTCACAAGTCCCCATATCCGACTCACTCTGGGCATCACCGCAAGACTTAGCTTCGTATACGGCTCCTCCAGAGCACCACCGCAAGCTTACATAAACAAAACATGACTTGGGGACCACTCACTAGAATTCAAACGTGGACACTAAATTCCACGATGAGTAACCAAACTAATTACAAACGGGCATCGAGTTCATCCACCCACGATATCCACCTCGAGCCCTCAATAAAGGTGTTGGGTTTTAAAATAAATTGTAACCGTTATACGCAGCGGAAATTAAAAAGAATTTTGGTTACAAAATTAAATAGAAAACTTTTCTAAAACTTAAAACCCAATCGGATCCAATGATGCATTTAATTAAATAAGAACCACACCATAGGGTGTTTAGAGATGTACCTTTTCAGATCTGTTGTGGTTGAACTAGCTGAGCACTTAGAAACCAATTGAGGTTTCCTCTAGCGGTATCCACACACGAACACGCGAAATTCCACCGGGTGCTAGCCCAATAACCCTAGATCTATATGTGTTTTACATAAAAGAAAATGATTTCTTTTCTGTATTTTTCTGAAAGACTTTTCTAACTCAATTGTATATCAAATGGTTTAGCCTAACCCCTTATTTATATCAGAAGAATTATAGTTAGACTATAATTCAATTAAGAATTAAATAAGGTTTAGTAATTATCTGTAATATTCAAATTCAAATTCAAATATATATATATATATATATATATATATATATATATATATATATATATATATATATATATATATAGGGGCAGGTTCAAACGAGAAGGTAGTCAATTTGCGAGAAGGCGAGAAGAAATATGAGCCACATAATTTATTAATTAAAAAATAGCATAAATACATTTTTTAAATTATTTTTAGGATAATTACAATTTGAATTGGATAAATCCTTAAAAATCTAATAATATCTTTTAAATTTATTTATTTTTTAATTTTAATAAATTCATAATTTTTTTTATCAAATTTATATTATTATTTTCTAGATAAAATCATAATTTTCATCAAATATCACATGTATATCCATAACTAATTCATTATTTATTTCATTATTTTTCTCTATTTTTTAGATTTACGTTTTGAATCACATGTGATTACCCTCGTTTAACATGTGATATATTATTATGTATCACATATGATCCCACTAGGTGGATTTTTGTAAATATCACATATGATAATATATGTCTGAATATAAATGACGCATAATCACATGTGATAATATTTACATCACAAAAAGATCTATAAATAATTAAATATAAATATACATAATCACATATGATTAACTAAAATATATACAATTAGCACATGTGGTAATATTTACATCACAAAAAGATCTGTAAATAGAAGTATACATAATCACATATGATTAACTAAAATATATACAATTATCACATGTGATAATATTTACATCACAAAAAGATCTATAAATAGAAGTATACATAATCATATATGATTAACTAAAATATATACAATTATCACATGTGATAATATGATATGTGATATGCATAAATATTCATATAATGATATCATATGTGATATTTGGTTAAAATTGTGAATTTTTTTTAATAAAAGTATATTTAGAAAAAAAATAATAAATTAATTAAAAAATAATTGAAATTAAAAAATAAATAAATCTAAAAGATATATGAGAATTTTAAGGATTTATCCAATTTAAAATGATAATTATCCTAATTTTTAAAACTATTTTTTATTTATTATTTATAGTTTTTTTTAATTAATAAATTATGTTACTCACATTCTTTCTCGCCTTCTCGCAAATTAGTTTACTTCTCGCATGATCCTCCCTCTCTCTCTCTATATGTATATATATAATTATCCTTTTAAACTTTAAAATATAATTATATAAGTATATATAATTATCATTTTAATCTTTAAAATATAATTATATAATTACAGATAATTCCCCGTAATTAACATAATTACGTTTTCACCCTGTAATTATCATAATTACAGTTTAACACGTATTTTTTCATAAAATCCGGGTTTCAACAAATGGAAACAAACACATTCTTTGTGTGCGACCCTATAGGTTTACATACTCCTCAGCAGTATCTATGTGTGACACGTGTCGTGGGCATATAATAACTTACATTCTCCCACTTGCACACGATACACAATAACACAGACGATGATAAGCGTCTAGCAACACGTCACCGCCCCCAAGGCTATGTAAATGTGTTTTTACCTTCGAGCAATTTGATTGATCTAATCAATCATATAGTAGAATCATTCATTATCCTTTTGCTTCACGATATTTTATTTTGAACTTAAGGCATATATCTATCTCATCATTTATAGTTCAAAGATTGTGTTTCTCGATCCCAACATATTTGATTATACAAGTGTCATTAGTCCAACTAATCCACTTGTTCATGCATGTAAATGATAATATGTAATCGAGGGCCCTAGAAATATCTCTCATCTTGAGAGGAGCAAATCCCATATTGCATGTACACGACTAACTACACAATTCATGTTATACCTAATATAGCCCTTATGATTACCCGGTCAAGGGTAACGTTAGACTATATCAAAGTATAACACTCTTTGTGCATTAGATCCCAATGCACATCTCAGGTCGGAGGATAAATAGTGTTATACTATTTCAAGACTCACCTTATGACGTCGATCTATGAGGTGATCTTGACCGTGGGTCTTGTCCAACGCCTTGTGCTCCGACAAGCGCATGTGACTCTGGTTGCACCTAGTGCACTTCCAACTTGGACTATGACCAGACTTCATAATGATCTTGATTTATTACTAGTCCCCTAGTAATAAGTGATCAAGGACAATTTTAAATAATATGATCATCATATTCATTTAAGGATAGTTAAACATGCTAAAACGAACACATAGATGTTTTAATTAAATACTCATATCCAATATGCCATAACTGTAAAACATAACTATTTTAATGTTCACAAAGTAAAAGATTACTAAAATTTTACAAATCAGACTAAATTATTACAAAATCTCAAGCCTATTGAGCTAATGTGAGCATCATGCTTGCTTTGACTCAAAGGTTTGGTAAGAGGATCTGCTGGATTGTCTTCTGATCGAACTTTACATATCTTTATGTCACCTCTTTCAATAATCTCTCGAATTAGGTGATATCGTCTCATGATATGCTTGGAGCGCTGATGTGACCTTGGTTCCTTTGCCTGAGCAATGGCACCCTCACTGTCGTAATATATCTCGACAGGGTCACATATGCTAGGGACTACTCCCAGATCTGTGATGAATTTCTTCATCCAAACAGCTTCCTTTGCGACGTCCGACGCTGCAATGTACTCCGATTCTGTAGTTGAGTCCGCTATTGTGCTTTGTTTGTAGCTCTTCCAGCTCACAACACCCCCGTTTAACACAAACACGTATCCCGACTGTGATTTATAGTCATCTCGCTCGGTTTGGAAACTAGCATCTGTGTATCCTTGAATACACAAATCTCTTTCTTGACCGATGTACAGTAAGAACATTTCTTTGGTTATTCTCAGATACTTTAGAATATTCTTTACTGCTACCCAGTGAGCATCACCTAGGTTTGACTCAAGCTTGAATATTCTTTTCAGACCTTGAATCAAGCTTCCCAGAAGCTTCCCGCTTAACATAAGCTTCACAACCCCATATTCTCATATATGACAGTTTTGGGATCTTCCCAGTCCATAGTTCGAAAGGGGTTTTATCGGTCTTTTTGGTTGGCGCACTATTTAGTATTCGGGCAGCTGTTTCTAGGGCATAACTCCAGAAACTTTTAGGTAGATTGGTACGACTCATCATAGAGCGAACCATGTCCAACAAGGTTCTATTCTTTCTTTCGGACACACCGTTATGTTGCGGTGTTTCGGGAGGAGTTAATTGGGATACTATCCCGTTATCTCTTAGATGGTCAATAAACTCTTGGCTTATATATTCCCGGCTTCGGTCCAATCGAAGTGTCTTTATCTTTTTGCCAAGTTGATTCTCTACTTCATTCTGAAACTCTTTAAAAAACTCAAAGCTTTCAGATTTGTTTTTCATTAAGTAAACATACCCGTATCTACTGAAGTCATCAGTAAAAGTAATGAAGTAGCGATGACCATTTATTGTGGTTGAACTAAAGGGTCCACACACATCAGTATGTATAATCCCTAATAGTTCTATTGCCCTTTCGGGTTTGCCTTTAAAAGGCGCTTTTGTCATCTTGCCCATTAAGCAGGATTCACATACATCATATGAATCATCACATGATTCCAACACTCTGTCCGCCTGGAGTTTGGCTATGCGTTTCTTGTTTATGTGTCCAAGACGACAATGCCACAAATAGGTCTGATTTAAGCCTCGCTTAATTCGTTTATTGTTTACATTATACATTGATTCATAATTACAACTATTTTGCATATCAATTTCATAAATACCATTGTGTGGTTTGGCCACAAAATACAAAACATTGTTAAGATAAGCTGAAATTGAATCATTACTGAAAGTAAACATAAATCCAGTTTGTTGCAAACGAGAAAAAGAAACGATATTCCTAGTAATGCTAGGTACATATAAACACTTGCTAAGTGCTAAAATAAGACCATTTGGCAGCTTCATGTCATAAGTCCCCTGAGCAATAATAGCTACTTTAGCTCCATTCCCCATTCGAAGCTCCATCCGGCCTGGTTTCATTTTCTCTTCACTTCTTAGTCCCTGAAAAGTAGTACAAATATGAGTACCACACCCAGTATCCAATACCCAGGAATCAGAGTTAGAAGTGAATAAATCCATGGTAAACATACCAGAAGGTCTGACTCCATTAGCCTTCTGCTTCTTCATTTCTGCCAATAGGGCGGGGCAGTTTCTCTTCCAGTGTCCCTTCTGGTTGCAGTTGAAGCAAACTGCTTCCTCAAGAATCTTTCCCTTGCCCTTTTCCTTGTTGGAGCTTCCAACTTTTCTTTTAACCTTGGTAACCACCCTTTTCTTCTTGTTTATCCCACCTTTAGGTTTGATCATCAACACCTATTTTGGTTTGGATAAATCCAACTTGGATTTCATATTTCTCTCAGCAGTTTTAAGCATGCCGTGAAGCTCCGTGAGAGTTTTCTCTAAACCATTCATATTGTAGTTCAGAACGAACTGGTCATATGACTTGGATAAATAATTGAGAACCATGTCGGTTGCCAATTCTTGACCCAGTGGGTAGCCAAGACGGGTTAATCGGTCAATATACCCTTTCATTCTTAAAACATGGGTACTGACTGATGAACCTCAGTCATCATGCAAGCATGCAATGCCCTGACTGTATCGAACCTCTCTTGCCTTGCTTGTAACTGAAACATGGATTTCAGAGAGGATATCATATCCCAAGCATTCATGTCTTCATGTTCCCTCAGTAGCTCGGGAGTCATGGATGCTAGCATCAGACAGCTAACATCTAGTGAGTCATTGAGATGCTTATCATAAGCAACCCTGACCTCGACTGAAGCATTTATGGCAGGAGGGTTTGGAGGGGAGTTTTCGAGAACGTACAACTTCTTTTCGTGCTGAAGGACGACCCTCAAGAAACGAAACCAGTCCACGAAGTTCGTACCGTTCAGTTTATCCTTGTCAAGGATTAATCGTAATGTAAATTGGGATAAGCTGTTTGTGCATAGAGTTTGGTTGGAGGCGTTAGCGGCCATCTACAAAATAAGTTCAATTTTAGTAATTCTTTTAAAATCTCAAATTAATTTAACCTTTTAAAAAAATTGATTTGAGCTAAGATCCATATTTCACCTACTTCCATAAATGGCCAAGCAACTGTCTATGAAATTAGGCTATTTAGGTAGGCATCATCCAATTATGTTCAACATAACTCTTAGATGTCGTGGGATCCTATTCAATATATCATATATTGAAATTGGCACGTTTAATCCCACTTCAACGCCTTGAAAATACTCATAAATGGCCAAGCAACTGTCTATGATATTCTCAAGTAAACAAACCATACTAAGGTATCGTGATCCCATCTAAATACTAGTCTTAGGGTTTACCAGGATCAGTCGTCCAAAATACGACTATTTAAGTGAATGGCCAAGCTACTGTCCATTTAAATCTCGTTAATTTGGCTCCTTATCTTACACTACATTCAACCGGCATGATTGGCTGAGCACTGACCATACCGGTAGGGATGGCAACGGGCCGGTTATTGGTATCCCCGTCCCCGAAACCGATAACTAAAACCGTCCCCGTAGCCGCCCCGATCCCCGTCGGGTCCCCGCGGTTTCCCCGATCCCCGTCGTTAAGGGAAACATCATCTTTCCCCGTTCATCGTTGGTTATACCCGAACCCGAAACCGACCCGGGAAAAAAGTTACAAAATGTTAATTTTCACAACTAAAATTAATTTAATTTTTTTAAACATAAATGTCTTATATTACAATATAAAAGTAAATAAAATTCAAATATCATTCAACTAACATCACAGTTTCACGATTAAACAAATAAATTAGACTTTTTTCGTGAGACTTATTTGGGGTGTTGGTAAAATGGAAAAGAAATCTTTTAAATTTTAATGTAATATTAGTAATTTTCTTTTCATAATTATATATATAAATTTACATATATATATATATATGGATATATATAGATACATTAATATTTATATATATATACACATATCGGGCTGGGCCGGGCCGGTGATCACCGTCCCCGATAAAATCCCCGAATATGTCCCCAATCCCCGCCCCGTCCCCGATAAGAGGTCCCCGAACCCGGCCCGAAAATTTCGGTTTTCTCCATCGGTTTCGATTATTTTTGCCATCCCTACATACCGGGATCCTGTATGCTTGACAAGTACCTTAAATGGGTGGCGTTAAGTTTACATTTTTAAAAAAGTTTAATTTTAGAAAACATTATAATTCTTTTAAAACATTTGAATTTATCTCTAAAATCTTGTTTTAAAAGTTTATTTTATTAAATCGGTTTTGTCACACCCCGCTAAAGCGGAAACACGAGGCATAACAGCTCCGATGTCGTAGCACAAGATTATAACATACCAACATTTACTTAACTTTCAAAATACATTACATTTTTAAGAACATAGTATCGTCATTGTTTACAATTCCCAAACTTTAAAATATAACGATACGCATAAAGTAAAATAATCTTGCTTCAAAATATGAAGTGCACTGCTAAAACATCATGGAATTACCTTCTTGATTCCTGAAAAGCATGAATAAAAACCAAGGTCAACTACAAAGAGTTGGTGAGTTCACAGGTTTTAAATATGCACAAATCATTTTTATATGCAAGTTGTCATTTGTAAAACATACGTATAAACCAACTTCAATTCTTTGATTCATGAGCACCACAATTTAATTTCTTTATGATAAGTGTATGCAAAGACAATATTACGTTGAGCCACTACTAAGCCGTCCCTGACCAATTTCAACGCCCCCGATGAACTAACTCAGCGGTGGTTCAAGCCACATGTTTAGTCATCTTCTCTAGTATAGTGCACCCCTGCTCGTCAGCATTAAGGTGGGTTTGTCACACCAAATAGCGCTACCCACTAATACTATAGGCCCGATTTTCTTCGAGTTAATAGTAGTGTCACGGGGTCTTAACATTAAAAACTCAACACATCAATTGCATACTTATCATATAGCTTATAATTCCAAATGCTTTTAACAAAGCCTTATAAATTGCCAATTCGCAATACTTTCAAACAATTCTCATGAATCTTTAAATACGCAATTTAAACATGCTTTCCACCCCAAAATCAATTAAAACGATAAAAGTGGGGCTGTGAATACTCACCTTAACGATTGCAACGGGTGAAGCTTTACTTTAATACTTATTGAATTTTGTCACACCCTTAATTTCCCTATACAAGAGTTGCCATAAAGAAACACATTAATGCCCTATTCCGATGTCCAACCAATATGTCCAATTGTCCCATGAAATGCCATCATATAAGTTTCTTAGTCCATATCCATTTTTAACTATACAAAGTTCCAAAATACAATAAAACAAAAATTAAGCTTAATAAAATTACCTTTCTGGATTCAGCACATGCTGTCCAGAAAGTTATCCGGTAAATTCAACACAGAAGCTTAACTTCCCAAGAGAATTATTTAATCACAATTTTGTGATGATACTATAATATGTTTAGAGTAAATATGCATTTTTTTATAATTTTTGAATAACTTTTGATACTTCAAATAATTTTTACAAAATAGAGTGTCACTGATTTTCGGATCAGTGACATACCTCACTTGTAACAGGCTTTTGAGGTATCAATTCTTAGAATTAGATAGTGATCCATATATGGATACAAACCTAACTCAAAATCCTAACATTTGGAAAAAGATTCACTTATTTTGGATGAGTAATGAGAGAGTTATGGCCTCTACAAGATAGGTGTATGAATCTGTCTTCACTGGACAGATTGCACCATTTTCTTGTAAAATCCATTTAAGTGCCTAAATCAACTCCAAATTCAGTGTTTTCGGACTTTTTAGAAATCTAACACTCTAAATTAAAGTTTAGAAGCAAAAACCCCAAATTTTTAAGTAATATAAACCGACTTATACAGCTTGAAAGTGAATACAATTCCATGACAGCAAGCTGTTAGTAAGATGAGGTTTATATTAACATGAAGTGATGATCATTTGCCATGGTTTTTGCTAATAACACATGGCCTCACATCTTAAATCATTATTCAATGATTCTTATAAAACAAATTTTGCATCATGGAGTCATAACAACAACTAATGTTCATCCAATCACATGCAAGACAAAATAACCACCAAATTAGTGATTTTACACCATTTAGAAACTCTTTAATCATAGGGGATTTGAGTAATCTCATCCTAAAAGTTTCTTTGTACTCAAAGTTGTTGTAAATGCATAAATTTCACTCCAAAATAACAAAATTTCGTGATTCATAAAACCACACTTCACAAGATTGAAATATTTGGTAAAAATCTCAAAGATTACATTTAAATCCCCAATTTTTACTTGGAAAATCATACAATGGTTTTACTTTACAATGGTATAATCTACCAATGCATCCCATTTCATTTCCAAAAACAAGGTTATGTAACCACAAGAAAATATGATGAAGAATACATAAACTTTTGATAATAAACTTGAAAAATAAGAGTGTTAAGATGATTACCTTCTCAAAAAGTGATGAAAACTTGTATTGTTAAAGAAATAAGGTGGTTCTTTCTTGAAGATTTCTTGAAAATTGATGGAGGTGAGGGTGTGGTGGTGGTGGTCGGCCGAACAAAGGGAGGAGAGGGAAGAGGAGATGAAAAGTTAATTTTGAGAAATGAAGAGTAATTCTAGTTTTTAATTTGGTTTTTAATTATTAAAAATAACTAAAATAAGGTAGGATTAGGACAAGTGTCCTAAGTGACTCATCATTATAAAAAAAAATTTAGTTTAATATATATATATATTTTTAAATAAATTACTAGTCTAGATTATAAATATCAGATATAATTGAGAACCAAAATACCCGATTCTCAATATTTGCTAAATAAATGACAAATTTGAAAATTTTGCAATGCAGGAGAAATTAACATATTGATTTCTATAGTTTAAGGATTTTGGACTTTTATTCACTTATTTGGCATTTCTGGACAGTGACGGTCAGATGCGGAACTGTTCCGGGTTTTTAACGTAACTTCTAAATTTTTCGGGAAACTTTTATCTTAAAGGCTTTTAATAAAAATCTAAAAGTGACAAAACTTATAAAATAATCTAAGGGTGCTAACCTTAACATTCAGAATTTGACAGGTGTCACAGTCTCCCCTCCTTCAAAGAATTTCGTCCCGAAATTTATGACTGATCTTTCTGGACAGGCTTTTCATTAAACAACTTAGGGTACTTGCGTTTCATGAAATCTTCTCTTTCCCAAGTATATTCAGGTCCATGACGTGAATTCCAACGGACCTTTAAAATTGGAATTTTGCTGCGCCTAAGACGTTTAGTTTCACGATCAAGAATCTCAATAGGTTCCTCTCTAAAACACAGGTGCCCATCAACTTTTACTTCATCTGGGGACACATTCATTGATTTGTCTATCAAACATTTCTTTAAATTTGACACATGAAAAGTGTCATGAATAGCACTTAACTCTTGAGGTAGACTCAACTTATAGGCTACCGGTCCAATTCTCTCCAGTATCTCAAACGGGCCAATATATCTTGGACTTAGTTTACCTCTTTTCCCGAATCTGATCAATCCTTTCCATGGTGATACTTTCAAAAGAACCTTGTCACCTTTTTGGAATTCTAACGGTTTTTTGCGATTATCTGCATAACTTTTCTGACGATCTCTTGCAGCTTTGAGTCTGTCCTTGATGGTTGATATTTTATCGGTGGTTTCTTGTATAATGTCAGGCCCAATCAGTTGACTATCGCCAATTTCCACCCAACTAAGTGGAGATCTACACTTACGTCCATAGAGAGCTTCGTATGGCGCACATTGAATGCTGGTGTGATAGCTGTTATTGTAAGAGAATTCAACTAACGGCAGATGCTTATCCCAGCTTCCTCTAAAATCTATAGCACACGTGCGTAGCATATCTTCCAAAGTTTGAATGGTCCTTTCCGTTTGTCCATCTGTCTGTGGATGATATGCAGTACTCAGATCCAACCTGGTACCCAGCGCTTTCTGAAATGCTTGCCAAAATCGGGAAGTAAAACGACTATCTCTATCAGAAATGATAGATAGGGGTACTCCATGCCGAGAGACAATTTCGTTTATGTACAACTGTGCCAATATTTCTATTTTGAAGTCCTCTCTTATAGGAAGAAAATGCGCTGATTTCGTAAGTCGGTCCACAATGACCCAAATTGCGTCATTCCCTTTTCCAGTCCTAGGTAGTTTGGTGATAAAATCCATAGATACCTGATCCCATTTCCATTGTGGTATCTCAGGTTGTTGAAGAAGTCCAGAAGGTTTTTGATGTTTTGCTTTAACTTTCGCACATGTTAAACACTTGCTTACAAATTTAGCAATGTCCTTCTTCATTCCTGGCCACCAATAATATTCCTTCAATCCTTTGTACATTTTATCGGCTCCTGGGTGAACCGAATACCTTGATCGGTGAGCTTCTTCCAAAATAGTTGATCGCAGATCATCAACCTTTGGTACCCAGACTTTATTCTTGAAATACCGTACTCCATCTGATTGTGATTCGAACTCTTTTTCCAAATTATGCAAGGCTTCGCAACAAAGATTTTCTGCTTTCAATGCTTTCTCTTGGGCTTCACGAATTTGTGTCTTAAGGCTTAATTGAACCAACATTCCCAAAGCTCGTGTCCTTGTTGGTTTTACTCTTTCTTTCCTGCTTAATGCATCAGCTACCACATTAGCTTTACCAGGATGATACTTTATTTCGCATTCATAATCATTAAGCAGCTCAACCCATCTCCGTTGTCTCATGTTCAACATTTTCTGATCAAAAATATGCTGAAGACTTTTGTGATCAGTATAGATGGTACATTTAGTACCATAAAGGTAATGTCTCCAGATTTTTAATGCAAATACCACTGATCCCAATTCCAAATCATGAGTGGTGTAGTTCTTTTCATGAACTTTGAGTTGTCTTGACGCATAAGCTATAACCTTATTCCTCTGCATTAATACACATCCTAAGCCTTGATGTGATGCGTCACAATACACCACAAAATCATCCGTACCTTCCGGTAGCGTAAGAATTGGTGTGTCACATAACTTGCGTTTAAGAGTTTGAAATGCTTCCTCCTGTTTTTCTTCCCAGATAAATTTCTTATCTTTCTGAGTCAGTGCTGTCAGCGGTTGAGCGATTTTTGAAAAATTCGCGATGAACCTTCGGTAATAACCTGCCAAACCAAGAAATTGACGAATTTCCGTTGGTGTCCTTGGAGTTTCCCATTTCTTAATGTCTTCGACTTTTGCCGGGTCAACATGAATTCCTTTTTCATTAACCACATGACCCAGAAAATGTACCTCTCGAAGCCAAAATTCACATTTGGAAAACTTAGCATACAACTTCTGATCTTTGAGTAGTTCTAAAATCAACTTCAAATGTTTCTTATGATCTTCCTTACTTTGTGAATAAATCAAAATGTCGTCTATGAATACAATCACGAACTTGTCTAAATACGGCCGACAGACTCTATTCATCAAATCCATGAAATCTGCTGGTGCGTTCGTCAATCCAAAGGGCATAACTAGAAACTCATAATGTCCATAACGAGTTCTAAATGTCGTCTTATCAATATCCTCTTCACGAACTCTCACTTGATGATATCCAGATCGCAAGTCAATCTTTGAGAAATACGTTGCGCCTTGTAGTTGATCAAACAGATCGTCAATTCGAGGAAGTGGGTATCGATTCTTGAGGGTTAGCTTATTGAGTTCTCTGTAATCGATACACATTCGGAATGTTCCATCTTTCTTCTTAACAAAAAGAACTGGAGCTCCCCATGGCGAAGAACTGGGTCTGATAAATCCTTTGTCAAACAGCTCTTGGAGTTGTTCAGACAGTTCTTGCATTTCGGATGGCGCCAAACGGTATGGTGTCTTGGCCACTGGTGCAGCTCCCGGAATTAAATCAATGCGGAATTCGACTTGTCTCGGTGGAGGTAACCCAGGTAGATCTTCAGGAAATACTTCGGGAAAGTCTCGAACCACAGGAATATCTTGTAAGCACTTCTCCTTGGTCTCTTTATTGACTACATGAGCTAAAAACGCAATATATTCCTTCCTTAAATACTTCTGCATCTTCATGCAGGACACTATTCTTAACTTCCTTTTGGATTTTTCTCCATGTACTATCAGTACTTCTCCTTTAGGTAACGGAATTCGAAGAGTCTTTTCGGAGCAACATATTTCCGCTTGGTTTTTGGACAACCAATCCATGCCCACAACTATGTCAAAGCTTCCTAACTTTATTGAAATTAGATCTATCTTAAATTCCTTTTCAGCTAGACTTAGGGTACAATTCGAAAATACATATTCAACCCTAATCTCTTGTCCGTTAGCGAACTCAATGACATAAGTTTCTCTTAGCTTTTGGGGCTTTTGATTAATTTTTGATCTAAAACTTAATGACACAAAGCTTCTATCTGCTCCGGAATCAAACAATACAGATGCACGATGATTATTTAAAAGAAACGTACCTGTGATCACATCCGGATCCTGTCTCGCTTCTTCCGCTCCAATTTCAAATACTCGACCTCGTGCTTGACCTTTTTGATTCCTCTGATTGACCGGTCGAGTCTGGTTTACGTTCATCCTTCTGATAAATTTGGGACAGGCATTTCTGAAGTGATCCTGACTCCCACACTCAAAACAAGCTCGTTTTCCCCCATTCTTACAATCTTTCGCATAATGACCTCCTTTGTTGCATTTGAGACAAATAACACAGTTTCCGAAATGACGATTGTTGCACTTACCGCATCTCGGATATACTTCCTTTCCTTCATCGGCTGTTTGAGTCTGAATCCCATAATTACCCGCTGTTCTCTGTTCCTTCCCTCTTCTTCTGTCGAACGGTCTCCTTGAAGTTTCCTCGACCTTCCTTTTTCCTTTGACTTTATCCTGAGTGAAAAGTCCCGATCGATTGGCATTATTGGTGAGCTTGGTTGCCAGATTTACCGCCTCCTGAATGGTTTTTGGATTACCCGAGGTCACATCCCCTCGGATTTCTGGAGCTAAACCCCAGACATACCTGTCTACTCGATTCTCTTCTGGTGTAACCAGATGTGGCACCATCTTCGCCAGCTCATGAAATCGTGCCGTGTACGTATCAATGTCGTTTCCTTTCATTTCATGCTCCCATAACTCTGCTTGTAATTTCTGCATTTCGCTTCTTGAACAATATTCTTCCTTAAGCATTTCTTTAAACTCATCCCAAGTGAGTTTGTTAGCTACTTCTCTTCCTCGAGTCTGCACTTGAGTGTTCCACCACGTCAGTGCTCTCCCTTGTAGTAAGCAAGCTGCGAATTCTACTTTGTTTGCTTTCGAGCATTTACTTATGTGGAGAACGGATTCCATTCCTTCAATCCAAGATAATAACCCAACCGCTCCTTCGGTACCGCGGAATTCCTTTGGGTTACAAGACCTAAAAGTCTTATATGTACATTCTTTTTCTATATTTGCACCGACTCTTGGTTGATTAGGTTGGTTAGCATTTAGGCCTGCTGCTATCTGACTGACTATGTTAGGAAGTGTGGCTAAGATTTGCTCGGATACGAGTCGTGCAATCTCAAGATCTTCTCTTCTTGGCGGCATAATTCTAATGCAACAATTTATTTTAAAGCCTCGTTAATATTTAATTCCATATCCTTATTTCCCTTATTTCTATCCTATAATCTTAATACAATATAAATTGTATTTGTTTATTCAGACATCCAATATATCATACATCAACCTCATAGTATTGAAATTCACAATTTATAAGCAAACATAAACAATATAACATAAACAATATAACATAAACATATCCAATATCAATAAAATACTACGTCAAATATTCAACATTCATCCAAAAGTAATAGCTATGCTATTTAGTAATGTATTAATACGACGAGTTACATATCTCCAAAAAAAAAGTTAGTCATCCAAATCTCCAACAATGAACCGCACTACTGATGCCTGAAAAACAACATCATCACCCATGCTATCACAATTACCAAAAGTCCCATCATCACAGATAAACAAAAGTGCAGCCATGCTACCATCGCCCTAGTTTCCATCAGCTCCCTCATAATCCTACTCATAGTTTGATCACCCATACTTACCATTGATATAAGTCCATTTAAAATCTGATCACTTGAATTCATTATAATCATGAGTGCATCGATGGAATGCTCATGATGATCTATCTCCATTCTAACTCTCTCCACCTCTCGAGCCATACCCGAGACCCAGTAGTTTTCTAATGCTGTCATACCGGTTGGTTGAGACACTGGTATTCCAGCACATGGTGGTGGCGATACCCTCCGACCCCTAAGTCGAGAAGGCCCCGCCTCGTCCCTACGTGGGACAGGTGTAATCTCTCGCTCGAAAGTGGCGGGTGAAGTCGACTCCGATGTAGGTGTGACCGATCTCTCCGGTGACCGATCGGAATCTGAATAACCGTGCTCAGATGGGTCAAAATCATCACTCGTCGGAGTATTTCTTCTAGGTATGTAGGTGAGGTAGCCTGATTCGTCAGGCGACTGTTCTTGGTGAGATGGTGATCGTGACATATTGACTGCGATAATTAATAAAGTTTAATTGTTAATCATGCTAAATTTTTATTGAAAACCAAAAATATCATGCAAACTCACATAACAATCATGCTTTTCATTTTTGTATCAAAAAGTTTCTATTTTTAGTAATTCCTAGTATAGCCAATCCATGTCCCCTTTATACACACTTAAATTAAACAAAGGTGATCAAGCTTTGTTTAAGTTAAAATATGATAATGTGAAACACATCTTAGTTATACTACAACGCACCTTAATTTGAAAACTTTATTTGTAAAAGGTTATAGTGTGTGGTTTCAAAACAAAACCGGTATTCCCTATAACCTATGGCTCTGATACCAAATCTGTCACACCCCGCTAAAGCGGAAACACGAGGCATAACAGCTCCGATGTCGTAGCACAAGATTATAACATACCAACATTTACTTAACTTTCAAAATACATTACATTTTTAAGAACATAGTATCGTCATTGTTTACAATTCCCAAACTTTAAAATATAACGATACGCATAAAGTAAAATAATCTTGCTTCAAAATATGAAGTGCACTGCTAAAACATCATGGAATTACCTTCTTGATTCCTGAAAAGCATGAATAAAACCCAAGGTCAACTACAAAGAGTTGGTGAGTTCACAGGTTTTAAATATGCACAAATCATTTTTATATGCAAGTTGTCATTTGTAAAACATACGTATAAACCAACTTCAATTCTTTAATTCATGAGCACCACAATTTAATTTCTTTATGATAAGTGTATGCAAAGACAATATTACGTTGAGCCACTACTAAGCCGTCCCTGACCAATTTCAACGCCCCCGATGAACTAACTCAGCGGTGGTTCAAGCCACATGTTTAGTCATCTTCTCTAGTATAGTGCACCCCTGCTCGTCAACATTAAGGTGGGTTTGTCACACCAAATAGCGCTACCCACTAATACTATAGGCCCGATTTTCTTCGAGTTAATAGTAGTAGTGTCACGGGGTCTTAACATTAAAAACTCAACACATCAATTGCATACTTATCATATAGCTTATAATTCCAAATGCTTTTAACAAAGCCTTATAAATTGCCAATTCGCAATACTTTCAAACAATTCTCATGAATCTTTAAATACGCAATTTAAACATGCTTTCCACCCCAAAATCAATTAAAACGATAAAAGTGGGGCTGTGAATACTCACCTTAACGATTGCAACGGGTGAAGCTTTACTTTAATACTTATTGAATTTTGTCACGCCCTTAATTTCCCTATACAAGAGTTGCCATAAAGAAACACATTAATGCCCTATTCCGATGTCCAACCAATATGTCCAATTGTCTCATGAAATGCCATCATATAAGTTTCTTAGTCCATATCCATTTTTAACTATACAAAGTTCCAAAATACAATAAAACAAAAATTAAGCTTAATAAAATTACCTTTCTGGATTCAGCACATGCTGTCCAGAAAGTTATCCGGTAAATTCAACACAAAAGCTTAACTTCCCAAGAGAATTATTTAATCACAATTTTTGTGATGATACTATAATATGTTTAGAGTAAATATGCATTTTTTTATAATTTTTGAATAACTTTTGATACTTCAAATAATTTTTACAAAATAGAGTGTCACTGATTTTCGGATCAGTGACATACCTCACTTGTAACAGGCTTTTGAGGTATCAATTCTTGGAATTAGATAGTGATCCATATATGGATACAAACCTAACTCAAAATCCTAACATTTGGAAAAAGATTCACTTATTTTGGATGAGTAATGAGGGAGTTATGGCCTCTACAAGATAGGTGTATGAATCTGTCTTCACTGGACAGATTGCACCATTTTCTTGTAAAATCCATTTAAGTGCCTAAATCAACTCCAAATTCAGTGTTTTCGGACTTTTTAGAAAGCTAACACTCTAAATTAAAGTTTAGAAGCAAAACCCCCAAATTTTTAAGTAATATAAACCGACTTATACAGCTTGAAAGTGAATACAATTCCATGACAGCAAGCTGTTAGTAAGATGAGGTTTATATTAACATGAAATGATGATCATTTGCCATGGTTTTTGCTAATAACACATGGCCTCACATCTTAAATCATTATTCAATGATTCTTATAAAACAAATTTTGCATCATGGAGTCATAACAACAACTAATGTTCATCCAATCACATGCAAGACAAAATAACCACCAAATTAGTGATTTTACACCATTTAGAAACTCTTTAATCATAGGGGATTTGAGTAATCTCATCCTAAAAGTTTCTTTGTACTCAAAATTTTTGTAAATGCATAAATTTCACTCCAAAATAACAAAATTTCGTGATTCATAAAACCACACTTCACAAGATTGAAATATTTGGTAAAAATCTCAAAGATTACATTTAAATCCCCAATTTTTACTTGGAAAATCATACAATGGTTTTACTTTACAATGGTATAATCTACCAATGCATCCCATTTCATTTCCAAAAACAAGGTTATGTAACCACAAGAAAATATGATGAAGAATACATAAACTTTTGATAATAAACTTGAAAAATAAGAGTGTTAAGATGATTACCTTCTCAAAAAGTGATGAAAACTTGTATTGTTAAAGAAATAAGGTGGTTCTTTCTTGAAGATTTCTTGAAAATTGATGGAGGTGAGGGTGTGGTGGTGGTGGTCGGCCGAACAAAGGGAGGAGAGGGAAGAGGAGATGAAAAGTTAATTTTGAGAAATGAAGAGTAATTCTAGTTTTTAATTTGGTTTTTAATTATTAAAAATAACTAAAATAAGGTAGGATTAGGACAAGTGTCCTAAGTGACTCATCATTATAAAAAAAATTTAGTTTAATATATATATATTTTTAAATAAATTACTAGTCTAGATTATAAATATCAGATATAATTGAGAACCAAAATACCCGATTCTCAATATTTGCTAAATAAATGACAAATTTGAAAATTTTGCAATGCAGGAGAAATTAACATATTGATTTTTATAGTTTAAGAATTTTGGACTTTTATTCACTTATTTGGCATTTCTGGACAGTGACGGTCAGATGCGGAACTGTTCCGGGTTTTTAACGCAACTTCTAAATTTTTCGGGAAACTTTTATCTTAAAGGCTTTTAATAAAAATCTAAAAGTGACAAAACTTATAAAATAATCTAAGGGTGCTAACCTTAACATTCAGAATTTGACAGGTGTCACAGGTTTGAGTTTGATAAACATATCAATTTAAAATATCATATTTTATTTACCGATTTAAAATTGTTTTGCGTTTGATTTTTATTTTAAGCGTTTGCAATTATCATAACAATAATAAATCAATAAAAAAAACACATAATAAACATACAAGATAATATATGGATTTGCCCCTAATGTGGTGTTGTGAGCCAACACAACACCACGGTCAATATCTAAGGACATCATCAATCTTCTCCCACTGGCCTCGCCATCTTGGTGAACTCCAGGGTCTCCGTCTTGATTTTTTGAAACTTCGTCTTCGGATGATTTACAATAGAAAGATAACATATCCTAATCTATTTTACATTTGGACCTATCTAGAAAATTAAAATTACATCCCATGCAATTAATACATTTTAATTTTCCAAAATAAAAATAAATCAACCACGGGTCTTTGGGGCAAACCATATATTATACATATATAAATATTTGGCCGGTATAATTTAACATAAATATAAAGACCAAAACTGGAACAAAATACTATATGGCAATTTAAATTTAATTGGACCCAATCTTATAATTTGTGGGTTACTAACCCATTAATTATAATTTTAAACATAACTAAAATAATTTGGTCAAATAAATAACATAAATAAAGTGACCATTATATTAATGTCAAAGTTTTAACCGATTTAAAACAAACGACATAAAGTCTTGACTCAAAATCCAAAACGACAATTTGAACTCTTAGAGAAGAAAACATGGCAACAAACGCAAACCAAGTCGAAAAAGGCATGAGAAAAAGGAGAGGGGTTTGATAAGGTTTCTCAAACCTTTTTGGAGATGTGGCTGCTGGTATAGAAAATATCCCATTAGGGTTTTGAAAACCCTTTTAATTTATCAAACAAGAGTCGACTACTTCCTTTTATTTTAATAATTGACACCCTCTTATCTTTTCCTTTCCTTTCCTTTCATTTTGTTTTATTTATTTTATTTAACCAAAAATACAAACGTATATTGTTTATTAGGATGGGTCTAATATATAAACATATATACTAAATTTTATTGCCATATAACATCTTATGTTTCCCCCCCTTTTTTTAATTAAATGCTCAAAGTGGCTTTGATACCACTGTTGGGTTTTAAAATAAATTGTAACCGTTATACGCAGCGGAAATTAAAAAGAATTTTGGTTACAAAATTAAATAGAAAACTTTTCTAAAACTTAAAACCCAATCGAATCCAACGATGCATTTAATTAAATAAGAACCACACCATAGGGTGTTTAGAGATGTACCTTTTCAGATCTGTTATGGTTGAACTAGCTGAGCACTTAGAAACCAATTGAGGTTTCCTCTAGCGGTATCCACACACGAACACGTGAAATTCCACCGGGTGCTAGCCCAAGAACCCTAGATCTATATGTGTTTTACAGAAAAGAAAAGGGTTTCTTTTTTGTATTTTTCTGAAAGACTTTTCTAACTCAATTGTATATCAAATGGTTTAGCCTAACCCCTTATTTATATCAGAAGAATTATAGTTAGACTATAATTCAATTAAGGATTAAATAAGGTTTAGTAATTATCTGTAATATTTAAATTCAAATTCAAATTCAAATATATATATATATATGTATATATATAATTATCCTTTTAAACTTTAAAATATAATTATATAAGTATATATAATTATCCTTTTAAACTTTAAAATATAATTATATAATTACAGATAATTCCCCGTAATTAACATAATTACGTTTTCACCCTGTAATTATCATAATTACAGTTTAACAAATATTTTTTCATAAAATCCAGGTTTCTACAAATGGAAACAAATGCATTTTTTGTGTGCGACCCTATAGGTTTACATACTCCTCAGCAGTATCTATGTGTGACACGTGTCGTGGGCATATAATAACTTACAAAAGGTTACGCGGTTATCGAGTCCAACCACTAGCCACGGGGATAAGGTCCCCACTAAACAATATCCAGTCCCAACACGGGGATAAAATCCCTACTAAAATCAACTGACTGACTCATATGCCTATGGATCCAATGCATTACAGTCTAAAACGTTACATGACTCAAAAGAATGAACAATCTCTCAATTAAGATGCAACTAAGTACACCGTACGTCCAAGGCTCCTTAACGAGCTACCAAAACTGAACAAATGTTCCAAATACTCATTTGAGTGTAAACCAAGCCCCAAAAGGCATAATGAACGTTTGGCTAAAATACGAGAGCCAATATGGTTACATAAACCAATTTACATCTTTCCCCAAAACTAATTTCTCAAAACACAATTGGCCTTCGACCCAAACCAAAAGGGTTTTCCATTTCTAAAATATTCTCCAAAGTCAGGAATGACCCAAAACCAAAGGACTCACACTTTCGTACTTTTCAAAACATCCCTTTTCATGAATGATGCATAAAAACCCGACAAACAATTATAAGTGTATTTCTTTAACCAAAGATCTATTTATGCAATAAATCATCAAAACATATTCATTTGTGACATCTTTATCAAAATGCCCAAAAACCCAAAATGTGGGTGTTTTACAAAGTTTATAAGGTTAAATACTTCAAATAATCAAAGATTACCAACCCAACATTTGATAATTTCATGTAAAACACATGAACACTTTAAAATGGACATTTTGGCATGTACAACGTTTTCACAAATCAACTTGAACTCACCAAGAAACCTCCCTAGATCTTAGATCCAACACATCTCCAAGATCACCTTCACCACACAAGTCATCAAAATCAAACCTAGGATGAAGGATGAAAGGAAAAAGGATGAAATCATCAAACCCTAACTTAACATTGAGAGAGAGAGAGAGGAGCTTACCACCACAAAATACTCATGTATACTCCAATAGACTTCCAATCTCTTGCTAAATCCTTGAAGAGCTCTAAAAAACGAAACCATGGCAACTTGAATCACCAAAATCGGAGTTGTGATGAAGAAGATATGAAGAAATGAAGTTTGGTGGCTGAAAATCGGGTTTTAAGCTCGACCAGGGGGTTTCGCGACTTACCTCGCGACCTTAAGTCGCGGCATAAGTCGCCCACTTCCCCTGGTTTTCTTCTTGTTCACTATTTTGGCCGTAACTTCTTCGTTATAGCTCTGATTTCGCTCCGGAAAGAACCGTTGGACTCGTAATTGAATCCTTCATCCATTAAGACTATAAAATCTAGGATTCAAGTCAAAAATCCCATATCTTATTTTCCCCTTAAAATACCAATTTCTGTATTAACTTGAAATGATACCTTTTCGAACTCGGGGTGTTACAATCCTCCCAACCTAAAAAGAGATTTCGTCCTCGAAATATGGCACCAACCAAGCACCCAACATCGCACTTGGAAAGATTAATTGATTTCCTATCCAAATGGAATCCCCTTCACGAAACCTTACTTCATATACTAACCCGATTACATCCCGGTTGAGGTTGTCGCTGCGTTTCTCATAACGAGCCATCGCAAACTCCACCTCAACTTTCCATATAACTCACCCAAGTCGGGATGAACGTTGAGTCCTGGCTTAATCACTTCCTTAACATTAAATCTTGGTTGCCTACCAACCTTATGTTGCTCATAAAGCCTCAAGAGTAACTCACGACCTTATTTAGTCTTTTCCACCAAGAATACCCCAAAGCAAACCTGTCCCTAAGATACCTCTAAATACGACGCAACAAGGTCTCCTCAATAATTGATTTGTACTTAAAGTCTACCTCGACATTCTCACCAAATGTCTCCAATAAACATTACCACCAAAGAGTTATCGTCATTCGACGAAATTTTCTAACGACTAGTTTGGTCTGAACCAACACAACCTTAAATCCATTCCTCAAAGCTTACACAGACACGATGTCTGCAAGGGATCCCAAACTTCCATAGATCCCAACATTGGTCTGATGTTTCCCCTAGAAACGTACCAACACACTCTACAGATAGTCGCTTATCCCAAACTCCAAGGTTACACAACTCCCGCCATGCGCTCAAGCATCGATTGCCAAATCAGCGAAAGTCTTGGCAATTATCGAAACACCAATGATTGATTCTAAATCAACAACATCTAATTTCCTTAAGGTTACCGCTTGACCTACAGACACACTAGATCTATCGGAAGTACACTGAAGCACACCAACAATTATTGTCCTCAAAATAGAGTGTCGACACCTATCCTCGGAATGACTATACTGCCACGTGGGTATACTACCAAATATTTCATTCCCGATTAGCAATATCGATTCGAGGTTGACACCTACTCTTGGAAATAATCACCCAAATCAAACATCCTTACTAGCCAACCATAACATCATCATTAGTCACAGATACTCATTAGGGTGATACACCAGAGACACATAACATGTTGACGTACCACTAACCAACAATTTCGAAGCCAAACTCATATAAGCAGCCGCACATGGTTTTAACCTAAAGACTTAACGAAATGGGAAGATCATCACTTAATTAGCTAGGAGAAAGCACAAGCCTAATGTCCCCATTACTTCTGCGTGAGCCAATCCATGAAACCGAAGTCCCAAAATTCGGACTGACCACAAGTCGTCCCATCCGACGCTTCAAATCCCCAAGGATGCCTCTAGTCCTTAATCTCGACCTCTACCACAAGAGGGTATACATCTATAGTTCTACTGAGTTCAAGGTTTTTCAAACTACTATGCCAATTTGAACTTTTATAGAACCTCTAAATGTAAAAGCTTTATAACGATTAATCATACAAATAAAATCTATTACCTTTTACTCGATAAGGGTACAAAGTGGTCACCACTGACACACATATAAAATCATTTAGAAAACCGTCTGATTATTATTCAAGCTAATAATGACGATGAACAAGGATATACAACAAGTTTTTCAAATGGACCACTATGGTCCGATCATGCATAAACTTACGCCATGGGTGGAAATAGCTTTACATACTAAAACAATGTATAACAAGATGTTTGTACAAGACTACAGGAGTGGAAATTCATAAAATCAAATTCTAGAAATGTTTGCATTAACCATATAATGTCAAGTAATAAAATTTCCCAACATGACTCGCATACATCAGTTTATTCCCCAAAACTTAGTAATGACAGGTGAGTACTTTTCGGTACTTTATCTACTTTTCGGTACCTTATCTTCACTTTCGGTATACTGAATGATGGTATACCGAACCCTTGTATATACGTGTCATCCTTATCCACAATTCCATACCGAAGCTCTCTCCGGCACCTCCCTGTGCTCCACTGAAAATTTGACACGTGGCACTCTAGGGTTCGTTTGTCAGAGAAAGGACGATTGGGCGTCCCATGTCTTTGACATGAGCCGTTTTCGGCTGTTGCGTTTCCCAATTACGCACGTTTTCATGTCCCATCATTACCTTTTACATCAAAATAAATTTCTTTTAAATCTGTTGTTTCCCTCTCTTTTCTCAACCTATATAGAATTATCCTTCGTTTTCATTTTATTCTTTACACATCATCTTCAACTTCCATATTTTCTCAAACCTGCAACTCTCTCCTTTACCCATGGCGTCCTCCAAAACTTCTAAGTCTTCCAAGATCACAACTCTCTCCCGGGAAACTCTTGCATTCCCCGCATGCAATCAAGTTGCTCGCCTATCTGCTGATGTCGATCATCCTGAGTGTAACCAGGTCTCTATCTTCCTTCAACGATCTCCCTTATGCCATGCTCTCACAGAATCGACCAAGATGAGAAAAATGTTCCTTGGTAGCTTCTGGCTTAATTGTACGTACGATTCCGAAACTCATCAGGTTTCAGCTTCTGTTCTTTCTTCTGAAGAACACCACAACCTTTCTTTTGGGGTCGAGGATGTTCGTTCCATTCTTAAGATTCCGGAGTTCAATATCTACGCCCCTTTTCCTACAAATCAAGAACACGATGAGGTAGTTGCCGCTCTCAACTATGTACACGAAGGCAAATCCAAGGGTTCTGGCCCTCTACTTAGAAAGAACATGGTTGCGGTATGGAACTATTTCTTCTCTCACCTCCTTTACTGTCTTTCCCACAAGACATCGGGGTGAGATCAATCCCCTGCTGCCATCACCCGTCTTACTCATGCCCTCATATTTATGAGGCGCATCGATTTCGCTCAGGTATATTTCGACTCTTTGATCACTTCCATCACACCACCCAGAACTCACAATATGGCTCTCCCCCGATTCATCTCTTTGATCATCAACCATAAGCTATCTGCACAACTAAGTGCCGATGCAACACTACCTGAGCAGACGATTAAGTTTGACTTGCCTATTTCTCAAATAAGAAAGCAAACAATTTTTAAGCTGGTCAAGTCTACCGACGCTCCACTCACCCCAGGTATGCTTTCTTTTTATCTCTTCTCCCAATCAGATTTGGGGTACGCTTGCCGAGGGTGATACCGAAAGGCATTCACTCTTTCCAAGTGTCTCCAAAACGGTGGTCCCCTCTCCTCCAAAAGCTTCCCGATCTAAATCGGTGGCCATTAAGAAAAATAAAGCCATCGGTAGCGTCACACTTGCTTTAATGACTATGCCACCGAAACGACCTTCGGTGGCTCCCCAAGTCATACCCCTTTCTTCTTCTCAGAAGCGATGAGGCTCCAAATCCCCTCCTAAGTCTCGTTCTAAGAGACTTAGGAAGCCTTCGGCCGAACCACTCACTCCTTCTACTGATTCTCAACAATCGGTGGAGGTTGAACTTCCCCCTCCTGGGCCACGGGGATCTGCACAACCCACACCTACCTCCTCCAAATCCTCTCCAAAGGGTTTGGTTGTACTCTCGGAGTCCCATCTTATTCCTTCCCCTTCACCTTATGTGGAGGATGAAGATGAGTTTCTCTCCTCTCCGGAGCACCATTCTGCTTCCTCACAGCACAACCTATCACCCGGGGTCACACCCGATGAGATTGCACATGGCGGTATTTCAACCGCAAGTATGTTACATAACCTCTTTTCTGACGATAGGGAGCAACTGCCGTCTCCTCCTCCTCAAGGAGGTTCGGCAAGTCCCTCCTCCTTGCCTAAAACACCACCCTCTTCACCGAAACCATCACCGGAATCTTCACCGAAATCTACACCGAAACACTCTCCCAAACAACCATCTCCTACCGAAAAACCAACTACCCCTCCTAAGTCTCCTTCTCCTCATGCCGACAAACCTGGACCGTCGACATCTACTTCTTCGGCTCCTCAGCCTCCCGTCATCTTACTTGCCGACGTGCTTGACGATATTCTGGATACAAATTGGCAAGTACGCTTTCTTGGCACTCAGTATGGGTTGCTAAGGAAAACAATGCGAGATCCAGAAATTTCGGCCTTTTTAGACACTCAAAACTCTCTTCTTGACGGTCTTCTTCAGCTTATCAAGGAGCAGAATTCTGAGTGTGTAGACCTCAATAGAGACATCTTTCGGTGCTTAGATGTTATGCACCGACAGATCGACAAACTTCGTGCTCCTCAAACCGATGTTCTTGATGGTATTCTTAAAGAGGTTATCAAGCTAAATGATAACAATACCTCGTTGACTATGTCGGTGGCTGCTCTCAAGGCCACCTCAGATGCACGAGATCAGGATCTTATCCGTCTTTGGGAGCAGGCTTTGGCACTAGCCTCCATTAATTATCAGATTCTCGACACCTTGCAGAATATAAATCGGCATCTTGATTCCCTCCCTGTCGATATCACTCAGTATTGTGCTCATTCTCTAGATATCGACATCACTGAGTCGGCATTCACTCCGGAAGATCGCAATGTTTTGGAACGGGTGGACCGCCGTATGGGCCGTGTGTCAGCAAAGGTTGGTATCTCTTCCCCGACACGTACTGAGGGGGAGAAACCAATTGAGGGGGAGAAATACCCCTCACATTATTATTTCCAGTACGGGTTGGGGAGAATCTTCTACTGCAGGTACCGAAAAGGAAGGAACCGATCACCCCAAAGTGATCGAAGAATCTGAGGGGGAAAAATTGCCCAACAAAGATAAGGGCAAAAAGATACTTACACCAGAAGAAGTAGCTGCTGAAGAGAAGCGTCTTAAAAATGCTTTTATAAAGAAAGTTGTAGACGGTGGTGATATTCATCTTCCTCCCCCAAAGATTACATCTCCGAGTCTGGGTTTATCTGAGGAAGAAATTCAAGCTGCTAAATTAGCCCAGATGGCCCATGACGAGGATTTTGAGTTTGCCTTGAAAATAGCTGAGGAGGAGGCTAATCTAAATAAAACTCCCTCCGATGCTATTAAGGCTCAGGAAAGTGTCTTGGAAAGTTCGACAAAGAGAAACGAGGAGATTAAAGCCAAGTGCATTGACTGGTACAGAAAATCCCTCAGCCGATGACATTGCCGCGATAAAATCACCGACGTGAAAATTATCAGACCTTCTGCAAGCTGCAAAGTTATTCGGCTCTCAATCACAAGAGAGAATGCATCACGATCGGTGGATAGATTGGACTCTCTGGTTCGGTTTGGAGTTTCGGAATGGATAGAAATTGCTATATGTTTGGATAAAAGCAGAAATGCTCTAAAGCCTGAAGTTGATAAATATCTCGCTGATCTACAAACAAAATTTCGAACCTACCGAAGAACTTACAACATTGTTCACACTCCTGCCGAAAAAGAGCTAATCGAGAATCTTATGTCTGGTCTTCCTCCTCCCTCTAAGCCGAAGTCGAAATCTAAGAAAGAAGATGTGTTTGCACAGATGGCCAGAGAAGGAAAAGTTCCTGACACTTCAAATCTTGATCTTACTAATGCAATTCTGGTCCCTCATCCTTCTACCACGATACTAAGTGAGCCGACTCGTGGGATCTTCTTCAACGATGCTTTCGGTCAGACTCGTTTCTTCAGAATGAGTTAGATTCCCATCACCGACACTACCTTCTTGCATGGGATCATTCAGATCATCCCTATTACTGCAGGAGACATCTATGTGGCGGCCACCGATGATCTCAAGAAAAGAGATGCCAATTCTTCTTTTCCTTTTGAATAGCTTATTTCATTTCCTTTATTGTATTTTATTAAGCTTGTATTGTAATCTTCTTACAAGATTAATTCAATGTGAATTATTTAGTAAATAGTCTGTACATTTCATTATTTCATTCTTTTATACCTGTAAATATCGGATACTCTAAAAAATCCAAAAAGAAACAAAAGAATGGTCTATGTGAAAAAGAACCCAAAAGAGTATGAAAAAGGGTCAAAATGCATTATTCATTTACTTTCTGTTATATGAGATGTTATCATCAAATAGGGGGAGATTGTTGGGTCATCTAAGATTTAAAGATAACATCTCCTTAGTCTTTATTGATGTTTGAACCTTGTACTGTGATTTATGGTTCTTTGTAATAGCAGATCGGTGAGTCGAAGACAAACCGAATTCAACATGAAGGAAGTATACTATGTGGATTGAGATGAACTTCAAAGTGAACTAAGCTTGGTCTGCCGATTTCCTATTCGGCAGATCACCCCTTGTGCCGATTCCCTATTTCGGCAAACCTTTCCCCTGCCGAATCCCCTTTGTTCGGCAGATCTCTCTTTTGCCGAAACATCCTTGTTCGGCATCTCATGCCACTTCTTCAGCAGTTTCCCCTCTTACCAATTACTCCTTTATTAGTAAGATCATTTATGTCAAACCCTCTTGATTTGACATACTTCCTCATTCCCAATGATCTTCTGACAATGGGAATGGAAGCTTCCTTCTATGAGAAGATATACACTTGGGTCTAAATTTGATTGAGACATTTATTTTATAAAAGATCTCAAAAAGATTTTCCCCAAGTATATTTTATTTAGATATTGTACTTTCATAGTACAAAATTTGCCTTTTGTATTGTGATAAGTCACATCAAATATCTTATAATTTATTTACAATATCTCAACCACCCATGCCTTTATTGATCTATGTCATTTGCACTCATTACATTGGAAAGTATATAAAGGATGGAGGTAGCACCTTGCTACTTTCGCTTTCAGCTCAAGATTTCTCCTTTGCAAGATATCAAACAGGTTGTTAGATATTCTCTCTAAGATTTAGTCTTTGTTTTCTTTAAGTCTTCTTTGTGTTAGATTGTTTGAGTAGTTCTTAGCTATTCTTTTCCGCAACAATCTTTGTTTCGTTTGTGTAATTCTTGATATTTATATCAATAAAAGAATTAAAAATTAAGTAAAATTTGTGTATTGTATTCAACCCCCTTTCTACAATACTTGTTTTGCTAACTTGGGACCAACAATATCGATTTTGAAATCAATTCTTAACTCGAAGCACTTGAATTGAGTAATCCTATACCTCCAGGCAAAGGTCTTCAAACCATTTGAAACATAAATTATAATTCTCATATTTGAACATACAAATGATACTGATATAGATTCAAAATCTAGAAGACAAGAAAAACCTTAAGCATCTCATAACAATTTACCCCAAACTTTATAGTACCACAAATATATGTCATCCGACATTCCAACTAATCCTTATAAGACATTCTAGCACTTTTCATATTCCTCAAATAACCTATAATTAATTCAACAATACTGTTACTTTCTAAGTATATCAAATTGCATCTCTCCTTACAGATATTGAGGTCGAGAATTACAACTATATCCTTCATTCAAAGACTTTAAAACCTAATGACTTAAAACAATTGTCTTAGCAAATCCATCCACTTATTTAAATTGCTTCCTTGAAATTAGATTGCCTAACATTAAGGTAACATCCACATATTTTAACCATGAACACTGCAAGCAAAGTTCAATAACATACCACCTATTGTAATTTTGACGATTAAATTTATCAACCTAAATGATAATCTAAACCAGAACTCATTAATCCCCGAGCCAACTAGGGAGCCATTTAGAATAATAATAAAAAAAACAATCGACCACCACGCTTCCGCTACCCAATTTAGATGTTCTCTCTTAATCTACCCATACTCACAGGTCAAACCTATTTGGTTTTCTACAAGATAGAACCTAGAGCTCTGATACCATTTGTAACATCCCAGGCTAACCGTACCAGATATTGTCCGCTTTGTCCACACACCTGGACTCACGATTTTAAAACGCATCTGGTAGAGGAGGTATCCAGTCCCTTATAAGGAAACCTTAGTTCCCCTCCCCAACACACGTGGGATCTTACAATCCACCCCCTTGGGAGCCCAGCGTCCTCGCTGGTACACCAGTCCGGTTCCCGACTCTGATACCATTCTTGTAACACCCCTTTCGAGATGGAAAAGGAGGTTACGCTAGAACTTAAAATAAACTGCTAACATAAACATATCGAGCACTATTAGACCATATTTAAAAATAAACACCATCAAATATAATAATTGTGGCGAACAATACATCAATATTTTTTTATACTAGTTTCCCAACAATGATAAGCTTACAACTATCATCAACAAACCTCTTAGATATGTAGATACTCTAAATCCCATACTCTGCAATTTCCCCTTGAATACCTGCCGCAAAGAAAGAAATGCGGTTGAGCCAAACTATCAGTGTGTAGATACAAGAATAACAAAACAAATAATCAAACCTAATACTGAATATAATAAAAATCTGAGTTTTGGACACGATAATTGAATTTTTGAGTGTTCATGAAAGTTTGAGTATAATTTATTCCACATCTAACTTCAACAACAGATCGAAATAACCCAGAACAAAGAAAACGAAACCAAAAGAAGTTAGACGAAGTAACTCAATTTAATTGCTTAATCAAAAGCCAAAACAAAATAAATATATCCAAATTCATTATATCACAATATTAAATCTTGTCAAAAATCAAAATCTTCAAATTAGAACAAAAAATGATCACTAGTACCAAACGAATCAGAGAAACTTAAATCAAAATCATAAACTGAGATTGTATGCCGAGCTCAAACAAATAATCGCATATGTTTGCGGTTCATGTCACACATAGATAGATATAACAAGTGTCAGACATAAGCCACACGCCACACAAGCACATACATTGGACATACACATCCAATAACTCTCCTTCACTAACGTAGGATTTTCAACCGTTAGTTCTGCTGTAGGATCAACATAAAAACACAATCTGCCTTCCACTCTCTTCACCATGTGTGCCAGACTCAAACATTTGTACAATATCATCACCTGTGGTGTCAACATGTACTTGCTCTGACCCTGAAACTTCATTGACCCTCTGTCTCTTATCATTCTCCCCTCATGATCATTATGGTCATTATCTTGATCATGTCTCCTTTTGACTCCCTGAGTTTGTACCTTGCAAGAAGTCTGAATAACATCCACTTTGACAGATAGAGAATCCAAAGACTTCTGCATAGACTAAAGTGTAGACATAACTTTAGACTTGAACTCAACAAACTCTTCAGAAGTGACAGAAGTAGAAGCAACAATGGTAGGAACAACTGGAGTAGTAGGAGTTGTCTGTGATTTGAGAATTATATTAAGACCTGCCTCACTTTGATTTGTAGAAGATACTGACAAAAGCTTTGCCAATAGTATAGACTTCATCTCATCCACAGATAAATCAACAGCAGATGGTTGCTGAACTGGTGGCTGTGTTGGTGTAGGCTCTTATTGTATCATCGGTTCCTTCCCTTTCATCAACCTCTTAATAGAAGCAAACTCATTTAGCATCTTGTCTTCAACAACCTTTAAGGCGCGGTTGAGAAATTCCTTTGACACAAATTCGGGTAAGATAACACCAGGGTCACTTAGACTTCCTGTTTGCATGACAGTTGAATCAACAACTGTGTGGCCTATATTCAATGTTGGCATGATGTTAGCATTGGTAGGACTTCCACTCTATCCTCGTATTCTAAAAGATGGATCTACTATAAGTGTTTCGATCGGGTCACTAAGACATCCGATGATAGTAGGTATATCAAGTGTCCTATGAAATGAAGGAATAATATCAACAGGCTCTAGACTCAAAGGTTCATAGAAAGGAGGTGAGGACTGGGACTGGTGTCCTCTTGTTTTAATATCCATACTCTCCGAGTGAAGGTTGGATAGTCATTGTGCTTGATCCCCATGAATATATGAAACAACTCATTGTTGTGAGGCAGTTGAGTGGCTGGCTGAGGTGGGCAAGTGTGTTACTAGGTGATTAATGTCTTCTTCAAAACCTAATCCCAACACAAGAGATCTGGTAGCAGATGCAGTTGCCCTTCTGGATTGGTAGGTTTGGATGCACACATGCTCACCATATTCTTTTGGCTCCTCTTTTCTCTGTTTCACATTTTCATCATTTTCAACACGAACAACCTCAGAACTCCTTATATCACCAAGTACCTAATCAATATGTTGACCAAATGCAACATTAATGCTATGTTGGTCGTTTGGGTCATCATCATCATAATCATCATCATCATCATGATCAACATAAGCAGAATCCGACTCAATTTCAGTGTCTGAACTTTCACTAGCAACTTCAACTATGCCAGCATTCCAAGGAGCATTAATTAAACCGATTATATCTAGAATCAGGTTCTCCCTGGCTTGAAGCATATAATCATTTGGAATTGTACCAGCAGTTGATGATTCCATGGCTTTTGGTTCAGACAACTGACCCCCCACCAGAACCCCTCTCAGTAATTTCCCTCTGCTCTTCCCATTCAGTAACCCGTGCATCCTAAACCCTCACCGACTCATCTCTCCTAAGGTTTGAGTCTTGAGAAGGTTCCATCGGTTATGGTTGGAGCACAAACTCCATATAATCTATAATACACTCAGATTTCAGATCTGCATATGCTAGTAGAGCCGCTGGGATAGGCATGCTGTAAGGGAAAACTGTTGTCTGCTTGTGCAGATATCTCATTGAATTCTCTGGACCGGATGGGTAGTTGAATCATGTCGGGATCCTTTTGTTGGATCTCAGCATGCTCAACACAATAAGCTGTAAGAATCTCTGATATGGAAGGAAAGTTTTCGCCTTGTTTGTTCTCTTTGCTTGAACTCTTTCTTGTAGCTCATTCCAAAATATTAGTCGACATGCAAGTCATAGATGACTGCATGGAACAACTTCAAAATGTGAATACTGGCATTGTCTATACTAGTGTGCTTGGATGTCAGACAACGGTTGATCACTGAAAATAAGGCATACCAGATGGGTGGTAGATGTGACTTCTGGAACTGGCTCACTTTTTCCATCCTGCCCACGTAGCCTACGGCACGAATCCCATCTAGAACTTCTACACCAGTGGGATATGGATCAAATGAATTCTAGCCAGGTCTGGAGTTGGCTTATGGAAAGTGAAACAAAAATTTAAGTCTCTGATAATCCAATGATGTGATGTAGTCGTCAATTTGAATGTCAAAGCTAGGTCTTTCATTCTCATAAACAAAGGTGATGGTCTTCCAAGAGTGCTGTAAGTAGATCATAAGCACACTATTAGTTGCTGATAGTGCATATGATAGTGGACGACCCTTCAAGATCTGGATGACTGTTAATATTGATTTTGTAGTAATCATTGTAATTATTTTCCTAGTCTTTACTGTGCTTAAAGTGCTTATCTGTGTTGTTAAGGCAAGGGGTATTTAAGTCCCCTTGGGCCTTTGTTTTTGTAACTTTGGAACACACTTTGAATATATCAGTTTACATTTGGCGCTCCTACTTTCTCTCACTAGATTTAGACCGATCTTGGACTTTCAATTGGTATCAGAGCAAATCTGAATCTGAGAGGACTGAGAGAATTCGTGTTTGATTCTGAATTTGTGATTTAAAGCAGAAAATTTGATCGATTTTCTTGATTTTTTTTCAAGAAAAACTCGTTTTTTGCTTTTTCATCAAATTTGGATTGTTTTGTGACTGAATTTGTTTGAAATTTGGTTTGTTGAATTCGTTTTTAATAAAAGATCAGTTGTTATTCACATCATTTTTCAAAAGATTCAAGTTAAGAAGTTGAACTTTGAGAAATTTCACTTTTCTGGAAACGAGTTTTTGACGTACTGTGTGATTTACGAAATCTTGATTTTGTGGCGTTTAATCAATTTTGTTGATTGAAATGTGTTAGAAATTTGTTTTCGTTCAATCTTGTGTGAATTTGTTGCATTAATTTCATGGATATAATCGAATTGTGCAAGTTTTTCTTGATTTTCAGAACTTTGCGCCAAATCTGAACTTTGCGCTAGTTCATCACAGGTTTGCACGAGTTCATCTGGTTTGCGGTAGATTCATCGAGTGCCATCTACGTCATCATGAGAAGTTCAGACTTTGCTTTGTGTTTATCACACGAACTTTAGTTTGCGTCTCCTTCTGTTCACGAGAAGTGAACTTTGCGTCTCCAGTGCATCAAGCAAAGCTCAGTTTGCGTTTCATTCAGCTTACGCAAAGTTTCTTTGCGTTATCAGCAACTCACGAAAAGTATAGTTTGCGTCTCAAGTTTCTCGCGCAAAGATCAATTTGCGTCTCTCTTTGTTCGTGAAAAGTTGTTTACGCCTCAAGCTTATCACGCAAAGCTCCGTTTGCGTGATCAAATTCTCACGCAAAGCTTAGTTTGCGTCTTCAACGTCTAACGCAAAGTTCAATTTGCGTCTCACTTGGCTCGCGCAAAGCTCGTTTTGCGCCACTAACTGCTCACGTAAACCTCAAGTTTGCGCCAGATTACATCTTTCAGACTTTGAATTTTTCAGATTGTGTTTGAGTTCAAAATGTCTCTGCAAGCTCAAGTTTACAAAAATGACCTGATGATGTCATTGGGGTCTGACACACGTCCTCCCGTACTGATCAACGAAAATGAATTTGAACAGTGGCAGGACCGATTCATTAACTTCATAGAAAGACAACCGAATGGGGATAACATGATGAAATCTCTGACTGAGGATCCTATGGAGAGGCCGATGAAAGTTATACCAGCTACAACAACTACTCTGGCTTCAACTGTTGAGAAGTCTCTGAGAGAATATGATGCTGATGAACTTTTAAGATATCAAGCTGACAGTCAGGCAAAGTCTAATCTGATTCTTGCACTACCCAATTCGATCTACAACAGAATTGACTGTTTTAAACGGAATCCTATGCTTATGTGGACTCAATTGGAAAAGATCATGCTTGGTACAGCTGTGCCAACTCAACTGCATCAGACTCGGTATATGAACAATTTTGAGGAGTTCAAAGCTAAGGATGGAGAAATTCTGAAGAATGTATTTGATAGATTTTGGGCTGTGATTAATGATCTGTACAAGATCAAGGTGACAAAGACTAAGTTAGAAGCCAACCTGAAGTTCCTGAATGCACTCCAACCTGAATGGAGCAAGTCATGTCATAGGATGAGAAATGATGTCAGGATTTCTACTATGCCCATTCAGGAATTGTATAAAATTCTGATGACCGATGAATCCATGGTGTTGGAAAAGAAGGCAAAGTTAGATAAGAAGAATAAGCCTAAGTCAGTGGATCCGATTCCTCTTCTGGCTAGCCAACTGGCTGAGCAAGCTTTATCTGAATCTGCTTTTGATGGTTCCACAGAAGATGATGGTGAAGCCTTGGAGAAAGCAATGATACTTCTGTCGCAACACTATCAGAAAAAGTTTCAGCATAGAACTGGATCCAACAATCTCCGTTTCACTTCCGGCTCAAAGAAAGTTGAACCGGTGCACCATCAAAGGCATACACTCCAAAGTATGAACCAGTTAAGGTGACTGAACCGAAAAAGGAAGAGAAAAAGGTGATGAACTGTTTCAACTGTGGCAAACCGGGTTATATAGCAAAGGATTGTAGAGTGAAGGTTGTTAAGGACTCAGCTTTCTACAGAAAGAAGATGGAATTGGCTGAGAAGAGAGAAAACGGAACTATTTTGATGGCTGAGGAGGAGTATTGGTTGGATCATTCAGATAACGAGGCTGAGAATGAAGAGACTGCAGCCATGTGCTTCATAGGTGATGACAAGAGCGGTGATGAAGAAGATGACACTTCCACTGATGATTATGAGGTAATTTTTGAGTTTCATGTTAATTTTGTTTCTTCTCAATTGAACATTATTGTCAATGCTTTACATGATTTTCGTTCTAAGTTCATATCTGAAAAGCTTGAAAATCAAGAAAAGTCTGTTTTGATTGAAAAACTGAAGATTTCTCTGAAAGTTGAAAAGATCATTTTAAATGACACAAAAGAGAAATTTCAAAAGAATTTGAATGACTTAGAATTATCAAATCAGACTTATCGTGATTCTTTGACTGAATTGACTGATTTGAACAAAAGTTTATCTGATAAAATAATTGTATTAGAAGAAAAATTGTATAAGAGAAACCAAACTGAGCAGACTATATATATGAATAAGCCTAGTAGTGACGAGGCTATAAAAGAAAGGTGGGGTCTTGGTTTTGAAAATCCTCATTGTCTAAACAATGCTATTTCAAAAACTCCATCCTTATATAATTTTGATTATCTAACTCTTGCGAATTATACTCCTCAATTTAAAATTGACTGGTTGAATGAAAAGCAAGTTTTAGAAATTGAAAATCAAAAGAGGATGCATAACAAGAAAATGGAAATGCCATTTGTTTATACGTCTGAAAATGCCAAGTATTTTCCTGAGAAAACGAAGAACTCCAGAAATTCCAAAAATGTTTTAAATGTCAATACTTCCAATAAATCTTCAATACTAACTGATTTTGTTGATATATATGCAACTAATACTAATAAGGAGAATGTATCTACGGTTTCCTATGATTCTAGGAAATACATTCCCCCAATAGTGTTGGAAGGTAAGATAGTTGATCTTGAAGATAAATTGGAAGAACAAAATCTTCAAACTGATTTTGAAAACAGTTTATTTCGTTTCATAATGAAATCAAGTTTGGAAGATAAAATTACTTCTGGATTTTCTATCGATTTCAAGGAAAATACTCGGAATGTCAAAAACAGTGAGCATTTGCGCCACCCATTGGTAGCGCAAACCGACAATTTGCGCCAGACGTTAGTCGCGTAAAGCTCAGTTTGCGCCACCAAGGGATTGCGCAAACCTATTCCAAACTTGGTTATTTATGACATTTTACACTCCGAAGCTAGTTCAAATATGCTGAATGCTCAGTCTGATTTCTTAGATAAAATTCCTTCTTCTGATTCAATTGTTGATGATTCTTTGACGCTAAATGATCAATATTATAAAACAAAAACAAAGCGTAAAAGAAAAAGGTCAAAGAAGTCAAGGAAACATGATAGTGTCTTGTCTGAAAGTTCTAATTCTTCTGATTTTTCTGTTTCAGATCGGACTGTGAAGAGATCACAAAAGCTGATATGGAGGATAAAGCAGAAATCTATAGAGTCTGAACTACTAGAAGATACTTGTGTAGTGAATCTTTGTGACAATGATACATTTGCTTTGTGTAATAAAAATACAAAATATTCAATTCCGCAAATGATTCACATTGCAAAGCATGTCTCTTCTTCTTCTAGTTCTGATTCTGATGATTATGTTTATTCCTCTATTGATGATTGCATTCTTGATTGTTTGAATAATAAATCTTCTAAAAATAAAAGACAAAAATCTAACAAGAAGGGACCCATAAGCATATGGGTACCTAAATCTGTGTAGTTTATGTTTGTGCAGCTTAGTCATTTATGGTATCTGGATTCGGGGTGTTCCAAACACATGACGGGCAACAAATCACTTCTCTCAAATTTTAAAGAAAAATGTTGCGGTCGTGTTAAGTTTGGAAACTCTGAGACGGATCAAATTCTTGGTTATGGTGATCTTGTTCAAGGTAATATAACAGTCAAGAGAGTCAGCTACGTCGAAGGTCTAAGCCACAACTTATTCAGCATCGGACAGTTCTGTGATAAAGATCTTGAAGTTAGCTTCAAATCTAAAAGAGTTGCTGTGAAGAATGATAGTGGCCGAGATCTATTAATTGGAAAGAGAAGATCCAATCTGTATACTATTGATCTTTCCAAAGTCAACATCCCATCAGACATCTGTCTACTTTCTAAAGCTTCTGTTCATGAAAGTTGGATTTGGCATCGTCGACTAGCTCATCTCAACTTTAAGTATATGGATCGCCTGGTCAAAAATGATTCAGTGAGAGGTCTTCCAGTACTTCATTTTCAGAAAGACCACCTCTATCAATATTGTGAGAAAGGAAAGATGAAGAAAGCTCCTCATAAGCCAAAGCCTGAACCCTGCACTTCAGACATTCTTGATCTTCTTCACGTTGATTTATGCGGACCGATGAAGACAAAGAGTATTGGAAAGAAACGATATGTCTTGGTGGTTGTTGATGATTACTCACGCTATACATGGGTTAAGTTTCTCAAGTCTAAAGATGAAACTCCCGACATTCTCATCAACCTCATCAAAACAATTCAGACAAATAAGCAAAAGGCAGTCAAGGTTGTCAGATCCGACAATGGCATAGAATTCAAGAACTGCACTCTTCAGGCATTCTACGAGGATCAAGGCATTCAACAACAATTTTCTTCTACTCGAACACCGCAACAGAATGGGGTTGTTGAACGAAGAAACAGAACGCTTGTCGAGGCTGCCAGATCAATGCTTGCTTATTCAAGTCTTCCTTTGTCTCATTGGGCTGAAGCTGTCTCAACTGCTTGTCATACTCAGAATAGATCAATTCTGCATCGCCGATTCAACAAAACACAATATGATCTCATGAACGGTATCAAACCGAATGTCAAATACTTCAAATCGTTTGGGTGTAAGTGTTATTTTCTGAACGATAGAGACAATCTCAACAAGTTTAATCCAAAGGCAGATGAGGGTATTTTTCTGGGTTATTCTTCTAACTCTGCAGCTTATAGAGTCTTTCTTATCCCAGCAAGAAAAGTGATAGAGAGTGTAAATGTCAAATTTGACGAAGCTGCTGATTTGGTTTCTGGTCAACCAGGCTCAGAACCCGTTCTTACAGGGAATTTAGCTTCTGAACAACACAGTTCATAACTTGCACTTCAACAAACAAATCAGGATTCTTCTACTTCCTTGCTTAATCTTTCTGATCTTGATTTTCTGTTTGAAAATTTTTATGATGATGTGCCTAGATCTAACTCTGAAAATGTCTCAAATGTTTTGAATCAGGAAACTAAGAGCACATCTACTCCCAATTCCGCTGCATCTATCTCTGACTCTGATGCTGTTCCAGTACCTCCTGTTATTCAAAACAGTATTTCTGCATCTGATCAAGTACAATAAGAAAATGAGCAATCAGAATCGGAACATGTGAACACTGAGCCTATTCAAGAAGAAACTGTACAAGAACAAGAGGAATCAGTTCAGGAAGAAGAACAAACTGATATTATTCAATCATCTCTTCTAGAATCTGATCCAGATATTGTTGAGTTACCTCCTCCTCCAGTTGAAATTGTATCTATCTCTTCAACTGACATAGAAGTTACTGAGCCTCCTTCTCAACAATTAGAAGTGGTTCAAGATGTAATTGATCCTCTCCCTCATACCACAAAATGGATAAGAACTCATCCAATTCATCAAATTATTGGAGATCCTCAAGCCAGTGTGTCTACACGTTCCAAGACGGCTACTTCCAACGAATGTCTATTCACTTGCTTTCTAAGCAAGATTGAACCAACCAAAGTTTCTGAATCATTGGAGGATCTGGATTGGATTATATCTATGCAAGAGGAGCTCAATCAATTTGACGCACTGAAAGTTTGGAGACTTGTACCACGGCCGAAAGGAAAGAGCATAATTGGAACAAAGTGGATATTCAAGAACAAGAAAGACAAAGATGGTATCGTTATTCGGAACAAAGCTAGATTGGTAGCCAAGGGATATCGACAAGAAGAAGGAATTGACTATGATGAAACTTTCGCGCCAGTTGCAAGATTAGAAGCTATCCGCATGTTTCTCGCCTTTGCTGCTTATCGCAACTTCACCGTGTATCAGATGGATGTCAAGACAACCTTCCTCAACGGGAAATTTAAAGAAGAAGTCTATGTATCTCAACCAGAGGGGTTTGTTGACAAAGACCGTCCTGATCACGTATACTTTCTTGATAAATCATTGTATGGTCTGAAACAAGCACCGAGGGCGTGGTATGATGAGCTGTCAGCCTTCTTGATCAAATCTGGCTTCACCAAAGGATCCATCGATACCACTCTTTTCATTTATAGATCAAACTTGGATATTAGCTTAGTTCAAATATATGTAGATGATATTATTTTTGGTGCGACTAACAAATCATTATGTACTTGGTTTTCTGATCTAATGACTTCTAGGTTTCAAATGAGCATGATGGGAGAAATCAATTTCTTCCTCGGCTTATAAGTGAAACAGCTTCCAGATGGAATCTCCATCAACCAGTCAAAGTATGTATTTGACATCTTGAAGAAATTCAAGATGGACAAATCTACTTCAATCGGCACGCCTATGGCTCACGGTGCCAAAACCGGACTTGATCCAGATGGAAAAGCTGTGGATCAAAAGACATATAGAGGGATGATCGGACCGCTGATGTATCTAACTGTCAGTCGCCCGGACATAATGTTCTCTACATGCTTGTGTGCCAGATTCCAAGCCAAGCCTAAAGAATCTCATCTATTAGCAGTCAAACGCATTTTTAGATATATTAAAGGAACTCCTTATTTAGGTTTATGGTATCCTAAAAGTTCTGACTACAAGTTGATTGCTTATTCTGATGCAGATTTTGGCGGTAATCAATTGGACCGGAAGAGTACTTCAGGTCACCTTTAATTTTTGGATGACAGACTGATAAGCTGGGCATCTAAAAAGCAAAACTGCATGTCTATATCAACAGCCGAAGCTGAATACATCGCTGCAACTAGTTGTTGTGCTCAAGTGCTTTGGATGAAAACGCAACTTCGGGATTACGAGATGCTATACAAGACAGTGCCAATCTATTGTGACAGCAAATCCGCGATCGCGATATCAGTCAATCTGGTCCAACACACCAAGACCAAACACATAGATATGCGGTACCATTTCATTAAACATCATGTGGAAGAAGGTACTATTGAATTATATTTTGTACCAACTGAATCAACTTGCTGATATCTTTACAAAAGCATTAGATGAAAAACGTTTTAATTTTCTGCTTTCAAAACTTGGCATGTTGAATTTAAGAGTTTAAATCTTTACAAATTTTATTCTATAAAGTAGAATTTTACAGATTTTCTTTCTTTTGAATAAAATGTGTGTCTAGGATCTTTTACAAGTTCTTTGTTTATATTAAAGTTTTATATGTTCAACTTTCAAGTCTTACAAAAGTCAAAAAGTCAGCAACATGTTTGTAGCTTTTGATACTGCTTTAAAGATATGTGAGTCGGAATTTTTATAGTTTACTTTGCTTAAACTACCTACATAATCATAATTATAGATCGGAATGAAAATATCGGCTAAACACTTAGATGTTGACCTGAGTGATTGAGATGAATTATAATTTCATAAAATACAGAAATCTTTGAGTTTAAAAGTTTGTACATGTGACCTTTCTGGTTTGGGAAAGTATGTTCCGTGGGATGATTGTTATCTGGTCCCCTAAGGTCATTTGGTCTGGGAGTGATCGAATCCAAATCCTTCTATAGAACCAGATCGAAAGTCATGTTCTACTGGTATGAATGGGTTTAGGATGTGTCGATGTAGCCTTTCTGATCCGAGAAAGTAAGTTCCAAGGGGTGCTTGACACCAGTCCCCTAAGACCAACTGGTTTGTGAGCGGCTGACCCAAATCCTGCAATAGGGTCAGATAGAAAGTTACGTTTACGGCATGTTCTTTACTTACCGAACTTTTTGATTAAAAGATGCCAAAGTGCACACGCTTAAAAGATGCCAAAGAGCACACTCATGTGAAGATGCCAATGTGCACAATGCTAAAAGATGACAATGAGCACACATCTCATGATACTTGGTGATATGTTTGAGTTGTGATAAACCTGTAAATTTGTGAAAGTCTTAATTTTTGATGACTTAGTGTTAGTACATGCAAAGTTCTCTATAATATTTTTAGAATTGCATTTTTCTTGAAGCTAATCGAAGTTCACATGTGAGCACACTGAATAGATAGCTGGAAGTTTTTGAAACTGAACATGACCTAACTTGATATGCAATAAAACTTGTTCTTGTATCCAACAACACACGCTTGATTTTAACTGATTGATAAATCTGTGATATTTTACTGAGTAGACTTTAATTTGTTTAGTGTTTAAAATTTTATATGTTCAGTTGTTTCAAAATTTATATTCAGTATGTTTTTCTTTTTACTCTGATGTTTTAATGTTTATGTATCCAATTTTTGTGTCAAAACGGTCTGTGCGTCTTTCGAGGGGGAGAGAACATCTGTTTGCATAGTAGTCAATATTCTGTTTTTGAGGGGGAGTGAATAAGATGATCAGATTCATATCTGCTAAGATACTTCATGTGCTGGTCAGAAATTCATCAGGTAAGTATTTCTGATATTTTTTTAAAACAAATGCTATACTGATATGTTAAATCTTGTGCATTTGTGTAGGGGGAGTAAAGGAGCTTGCAGGTAATATTTCAATTTGATGTATTTTTTTAGAGTGTTATTTTTTAGTGTTCTTTATTTTTTTTACTTTAGTATAAATAGTGCTTGTAATGTTTACTTTATCTTTTTCTCGCTCCATTTTTCCTTTTGAATTCCTCTCGAACTGTTCATCTTCTTCTCTCTCTCTGTGCGCCGATTTTCTCTTGTGATCTCAGTGTTGTACTTTGATTTCAGGTTTGTATTTCTTTATAGATTTGTTGATTGTTTTGTAGTTAATGTTTAGGTTAGCATTGTTCTTTTGATTGAGTTTGATTTCAATATATCGTTCTTTTACTGTGCCATTTACGTTCTTTTTACTGTTCATCTTCTTCAACTTCAGATTTGCGATCTTCATTACTCAAATCGAGTATTGGGTTTGTTTTAGATATCATTTTCGATTCTCAGGTATGTGTTTTCTTTCTATATTTTGTTGTTTTGTTGTTTTGAAGCTTTGATTTCTTGTTTTTTGTGTTTGCGTTTGTTCATCTATTTTTATTCGAATTTTCTTAGTATTTTGGGTTGAATACTGAGTTTAATCAGTATTTCTTTGTTCAAAATACCCTCATATTTGTTCATAAACTTTTTAGAACTCATAAATTTTGGGTTTAACTTGATTTTGAGGATTTTCGAACTTAAACAGATGAACTCACGCAAACCTTTGTGTTTTTGAGTTTCTGCGTTTTCAAAGAATAACACAAAGTCCACTTTGCGTTACCTGTTGGTCACGCAAACCTAAGTTTGCATTACCCGTTGGTCACACAAACCTAAGTTTGCATTACCTTTTGCTCACGCAAACCTGACTTTGCATTATCTTTGAGAGACGAAAATCTTAGTTTGTGTTGTGGTTTTTTGTGATAAGTATAGTTTGCGTATCACATTGGTTGCGCAAAGTTCACTTTGCGTTAGCAGTTGGTCACACAAAGTTTTCTTTGTGTCACCTATGTGTCACGCAAACCTTTGTGGTTTTGTTTGTTAATGAAATTTTTTCCAAGTATAGTTTTCTTCACAAGGTACTCACGCAAAGTCTACTTTACGTTATGAACTGGTTACGCAAACCTCAGTTTGCGTTTCAAGCTTGTCATGCAAACTTGTCCTTGCATTTCTAGTTCATTGCGCAAACCTCCTTTGCGTTTCCTACTTGTCACGCAAACCATACTTAGAAAATTTTTCATTCTTGTGTTTTTTTTATTTTGTCTAAATTTTCTTCGTTTCTGTTTTCCAGGTTACTCAATGGCTTCAAAAACCAACACGGATCCAGTATTCCAAGACGAGAACGTTATTCTCGATGACCCGTCTGATCGTTCTTCTCATGAGACGCCCATGCCGTCTGTTCCTTCGGTTGGAGCAAATCTTTCTCCTTCACGCCGAACTCCAAATGATGTTTTTCCAACGATCATGTATATGTCGTACAAGTCGAACAACTATTATGTGGATTTTAATCGAATCAAGATTCATCCGGTGATATGCTCAATTCTCAAAGGCCATCCACTTGCACCTGATCTCTCTTACTGTGCAGATGTTCCTGAAGTTTATCTTCAGCAGGCGTGACATACTATTACAAAGAATGAGCTAGCTCGACCTCACCGATTTAATTTACAGATCGATCAATTTGATTCTTTCCCGTCATACAAGCGTCTGCGGCTTATCTTAGAACTTCCAGAACCGAACTCACGACCAGGGCGAACTTCTTATGATCAGTTTCCTTCTGAAGAGGATGTTCTTGAAGGAATCAGAAATCTGGGTTATCTGGGAAATCTGAATCGGGTCAGTGATTTTGATAAGTCAAATCTTCCTCCAGTCTGGTACGCATTGTTCTCAGTTCTCAACAGGTGCCTTACTTCTAAGCATTCTGGCACTGACAATGCAAGTCTACACTATCTGAGGTTATTCCATGCAGTTGTCTATGACCTGCATGTCAACTATACCTACATATTCTGGACTGAATTATCAGAGAGCTTACAAGACAAGAGGACACACAAGAAGAGGAAATTTATTCCATTTGTCAGATACATGAAGCTAATTGTACGTAGCATGCTCAGAAGTAATTCGGCTATCCCTCATAGACTATCTTGGCCTTAGGTTTCAGATACAGAGATGATGTACATTCAGAAGTTAAACCGTTCTTTCAACTATTCTATGCCTATTCCTGCTGATCTCATTGTGAAGTATGCAGATCCATCTGATGCGAGTATCATTGAATACTGTCTGGACAATGAAATTTTTCTGGAAGTTGACCAACCTGAACCGTCTAATGATGAATGAAATGTCTCTTTATCTGTCGAACAAGAAGTTGAAGTAGCTATTGCTGATAAAGAGGTTGACACAACTGTTGAACAAAGTTGAAGAATCTTCAGAACAAGAGGTTCAAGAAGCAGTTGCAACTCAACAAATTGATGATGTTCTTGCTGATCTTGATCCTAAAGCTAGTACTGCTGCTGCTATTGACATTAAGGATGATGATGATACTGTTGATACTGCTGTTGATGCTGATGTTATTGCTGATGAAGATGAAACTACTAGAGATGAAGATGGGGATGATGATTCTGATAGTGATGATGGTGATGATGCTGATCAACCGAGTCTTCAGGTTTATGAAAGAAAATTCAGGGAACCAGAAGTGGTTGTTCAAGAAGAGGTTGAGTCTGAAGAAGAGTCTGTTCCGATTAATGCTGCAGTTGCCAATATTCATGTTGATGAACTTGACTTAGCATTTGTCAATGATTCAACTTCTCATCAGGTTCAAGCTACAATAGTTTCTCCTACTTCTTGTGTCGAGACTTCTTCAGTCGAGGTACGAGATACAACGGCTAAATTCTCTACTCTGAATGAGATGATTCAAAAGATGAATGAGCAGTTTGAAGAGCACAAACAAGCGGAAATTCAGAAATTGCGTGCTTTCTTCAAGGGTAAAATGCCAGAAATTGATACATCTTTTATCCCTGAAGAAATTCCTTTCAGACGCCCATCTGGGGTTGTTATTAGAGAACCATCTTCTGTACCTGTCTCAACTACTGCTCCACCGATTGTATCTCTTCCGATTCCTTCTATGTTTACTCAGTCTGCAGGTATTTCTACATCAGCTCCTTCGAGTACATCTTCAAGATCTACACTTCATGATATTCCTATTTCTGAGTTAACCGATCTACTCTACGCGCGTCTTTTGTCTATGTCACCGCCACAACATCACGATCAAGATCTGATTTCTCTTCTAAGGAATTTCCAGCCTACGCCATCTCCAATTCATACATCTGATTCTGACAGAATTAATGCTTTATCTGCAGAGTTCCATTCTTTCCGATCTGAAGTTCAAGCTAGTTTTGCGGATCTTAAGTCTTTCATGACTCAAGCTTTTTCTGACCTCTCTAACAGATTTGAACTTCATACATAGAGTTGTAGAACTGAGGCTGGACCGTCTCTCAAACGACGACATGACCAAGATGATCCCGATCCTCAAGGTCATGAGGGGGAGATGCATAAGAGACAGAGGATGGAGGGTTCGTCTGCTAGAGAGGTTCAGTCACAAGAAGAGGCGGCTAGTACAGAAAAGAATGCTGACAATGTACAAGATTGCAACATTGATGATCTTGTAAATGTGATGATTCAAAGTATAGATTTATCTTCTATGGCAAATGTCTTGAATATTTCTGAACAAGATATTCAGAATGACATGTAGATTGTTGTTTACGAGGATCCAAACTCTGCTGTAAGAGCTCATGAGATAGATGATTCAGAGATTGCGAATGATATGAGAAACTTCTTTGCAAACTTCATTGAGATAAACTCAGATGACGACGATGATGTCAGATTCGAGAAGCTTTGTAAGGTGAAAGAAGAGGAATGTGATGACATCACATCTTATCCGACACTGAAGATGATTTTGTGTTTATGGATGCTAAGGATGAAGAGATTAGAGATATGTTGTACAGAGATCTTCCTTCTCAAGAAGAGGTTCCTGAAGATACTGCTATTCCTAAAGCTACTCCTGATATGTCTACTCCTGTTGCTGCTACTGCTCCGACTACCTCTGCTCCTTCAGGTACATTTGAAGTAGGTCAGTCGTCTAGAGCACAAGCTGATGTTCCTCCTGCTGAAGCTGTGGTTTCACCAAGCATTCAAGAAAAAGGACCAATTTTGACCAGGCAGGAAAGACAAAGAAATCTTCATCAAAGATATATGGCTTCAAGGCAAAGATCAACTTTTCTAGAAGACATTCAGAGAAATATTTTCGTTTCTAGAAGGAGGCCGATCAACATTTATGCTATTCTTGGTGTTGAAAAGGAGGCAGAGGCATATCAATATGAATACTTGATGCTCATCAAGTGCCAGCGCCGTAGAAACAATAGCGTTTCTTCTCCACATCTGATTGTCCGAGTTATCAGTGTCACAATAAACAAGCTAGTTAATATCTGGTATCCGGAATTCGTAGTGGAAAGAAGAGATTGCAACCGATATACCTTCTCAGAGGCAGATTTTTCTGATCTTTCTATGGTTGATATTGAGTTTCTATTTGATCATTTCAGGAATCTTTATCATAGAACTCAGGATTTTTCTCAGGCACTGTTTGTTATCAAGAGATTCATTCGACGACAAATCAGATTTTTCAGAGTGTTTGATTTTCAGATGGCCGTTGAAAGCTTTCAGCCAGTTGTAAATCTTCTGAGGCCCAATCGAAGCTTGCCAGACTTAGATTCTTATCCTTTATTCACCATTATTCAAGATCCATATGGAGTTGTCTACAAGAATGGCTCAAGTCAAAAATGCTTTCTCAGATTTGAAGAAATTGCTCATTACTCAGATGAAACTTTGAAGGTGATCAAGCTTCAGTTGGAACACCGTCTGAAAGAAGCTCAAAGAAGATTTTTGGAAACAAGAAGTAAAGCTTTTCTGGTTGATAATGACAAGATTCGACTTCTCAAGAGGACACTGAATACAATTCATGAGAGATTGAACCTCTGCTCAACTCTAAGATGACTGGAAGTTTTAGTTGGTTTGAATAGACTTCGTCAAAGAGAAGAGCGTCAATGATTCTCCAAAGTCGCTTAGTCGGTCAATGCTGTTTCAGAAGATTATTTTTGAAGACCACTGCGCCAATGATTACTAAGGGGGAGATTGTTATTACTGATTTTGTAGTAATCATTGTAATTATTTTACTAGTCTTTACTGTGCTTAAAGTTCTTATCTGTGTTGTTAAGGCAAGGGGTATTTAAGTCCCCTTGGGCCTTTGTTTTTGTAACTTTGGAACACACTTTGAATATATCAGTTTACATTTGGCGCTCCTACTTTCTCTCTCTACTTTCTCTCACTAGATTTAGACCGATCTTGGACTTTCAATGACAACTAGATCTATGTTGATGTGGTCAAAATCAACATGATGGTTGTTGGGTTTGAGTTGTAGGTACTCATTGGGATGAATAAGTGCAAAATCTGGATTCTCCACTTGTATAGAAGCTGGATTTCTGGATCAGGATGATGGTAATGGAACTTCTTGTGTGGCTTCGGGGACATTCTCATCATAATGGGGTTCGTATATTTGCTCAACGGATTGGCCATGAGAGGCCATGAAAAGTACCTGAAACAATACGTGATAGAGCAACAACTATAAAAATCAGTTTTGCTCAAAAACAGGTTTTGAAAAAAACTTTCAGAAAAATCCTAAGTGTGGTTGTCGCAAGCCAAAGAAGAGAGACTCAAAAGCCACTAGACCAAACAAGTATATTTATCGCAAGGCACTATTTGCGATAAGTGAACTTGTCGCAACCCAAAGATGATGAACTTATCGCAGACAAAAGGTTGCGATAAGTGAGCTTAGACATTTCAAGGAACAATAACTTGTCGCAAGGCACATAGATGTGAACTTGTCGCAAGTTCATGGGTCGAAAATCTCAAATGAGTCAAAAATCGAAATTGACCATTGAAAGATATACATACATGTTTGATGATGAAAAACCATGCAAAAATAATCACTTCGAAGTCCAAGACAAACACATATATGAAACTGTGTGTCCCACAATAAGTGCAAATCAAGATGACAAAATTGATTTTAAACAATTTCTATTTCTATTTCAATTCAATTACAACATAAACTCTCAAAACAATATTTCTCTCTCAAGACAATACACGCACCACTCTTCTAGTCTAATGAGTCTACGAACGAAAAACACTTATAAACCTAAACACTTACAAAACAGAAACACTCACAACACTAACTTTGACTTTGTCTTTATTACACAAGACTTTGACTTAGCATGAGAGTTGACTTGAGCTTTTGCTTAACTTTGACTTTTATCTTCAACTTGAACTTCAGACTTCATGATCTTGTATCCAACATATTTTGTGCACTAACAATCTTCCCCTTTGGATTCAAGATCATCTTCAAAAAGATATGCAATAAAATCTCCCCTTTAGCACAAATTTATACAATCTCCTCCTTGTAGAATTCTTTCACAAATTTAATCTCCCCCTTTGATTTAGAAACAAATCATCTCCTTCTTTTGGATAAACAAAATTATCTTTCAACATCATAGAACAATCTCCCCTTTAAGAATAAGCAGTCTTCAAAAATTTTGAAATCTCCCCAAAGTCTTTGAACAATATCTTTTTCAATAAGATTTAACAATCTCTCCGAAAGGTTGTAGAAACCTCTTCCATACTCCAAAAATAAATTATCTTCAAATTTAGCTCATTTTTCTTCAGCAAAACGTCTTCAAAGAAAATTTCAGAAATCTTCAGCAAACTTTTTGAATTGTTTGAACTATCTCTTTCAACTCTATACAATCTCCACATAACTTTCATTCTTTGACAAAACTTGCAATAAACTTTCTTCGAATCATCTTTCTTGAAATAAATTTCTCCATTTCTTGAGTCTCTCCCCATAACTTTTACAAACTCTTCTTCATCCAACATTTCTTGAAAATAACTTCTCCCTGTTGGTCCCGAAGGTGCTTAACAAGTTTGTAGAAGGGGGGGGGGTTGAATACAAACACAGAAATTAAAGTTTAATAAATTGTTTATTGATAAATCAAAATACAATTTACAAGTTTGTTGCGGAATAAGATTAAGACAGACTCAATCTAAACAAACTTAAGAAACACTAAGATGGTTGCACAAGAAATTTAGAGAATGGGGGATTTTTAGAGAGATAGAAAACAAGGGTTTCTATTATGGAGTTCAAGGATTGAGCACACCTTCAGATGAAGGGGTGAGCTTCCTATTTATACCCTATGCATTAAATGCATGGCAGGGTACTTTACACGTGACATTCATAGATTGGCTTTGGGAGTCTTACTTTTGGAGACATGCTTTTGGCCGCTTTATGAACAGTGTAGTTGACAGAGTTGTTGTACTATTTGTGGCAGAGACGTGTCCGTTCTGACACATTGTACTGGTTGTGCAAGGTAAGACAAAAGAAAACTTGAGGCATAAGCTTTGTGATCGTTGATCGCTGAGTATCTCTTCTTCCAGAGATAAAGAAGTTCAGCTATCGCTGAAGCTTTTCCTCAGGCTTCTTCGCGTAAGTAGATTCGTCTGGTCTTCGCTGATATCCGCATCAGGTCACTAGTAGACTTATCTATTGTTCAGTGGCTTCGTCTTCGATTCAGCTATGAACTATGTTGACGCGAGACTTGTCTTCAGGGATTACGTTAACTGTGTTACATGGGAAACGATCAGCGATGACTGAACAGACTCAGTTTGATCGCTGAAAGTGAAACACTAATACATATTAAATGTTTACAGAAAGGTCATCAGCGATAACAAAACAGACTCAGTCTTATCGCTGATGATGAAACACTAATACATATAATAACGTAATTTTCACTAAGTATAAAAGAGGGTCGTTATCAAATCACTGAGAGAGTTTGGATCAACAATCTCCCCCTATTTGATAATGACAAAGTAACAAAAGAAAATTACTTTATGATTCAAAATATAGGAATAAAAAGGACTCATAGAATGCATGTCCCAATTACTATTTTGAGGGATCTTTTACAGTACTAATAAGGTTAAGTACATCACTGCGATTTTCATTTAATTCAGGGATGGAATTACAAGATATGAAAAACATAAGTACAAGTGAGTAACTAACTACTGTAAGTGTAACTAACAGATTACAGAGAAGGAAACTAATCTATCAGCTATAAGAAGATTTAGGAGGATTGATCATATACTCAGGTATTTCTTCTCCTTTCTGTCTTCGTTCCAAAGATTCTTGACTGATAATTTCTTTAATTTCTTTAGCAGCAGGGAAGAAGTCACACCATAAGCATAAGAGATCCTTGAGATGATTCAGAGGACAGATAGGAATCTCAGAGATTCTTTGAAATCTGAGTTCCTCATCATCATCTCTGAAGAATATTCCATAAGGATTGTTGATTACTTGACCAGCTTGAAAAGGACCACCAGGAGGCAGAGATAAGTCCAAAACTGAAAGATCGGGAGGAGGACCAAACAGTGCATCTCTTGAAAATTTGATAGAAGTTTCATTCCTGATGATGGCGACATCTTCAGAGGAGGAGGACCCAATTTTTCTCTTGAGTTTCAAAGATTTGGGAGGAAGAGGAGATGGCAGCTTTAGTACAGAAACGACTCTATTTATGAGGGCTTCAAGAAGTCCTTCAACGTAGCCTCTGTATGTAGATTTGGATTTCTTCAGCGCATCCCAGAACTCTAACCATTCCGTAAATCCGAAGCTCTCAAGTTTTGATACGTACATTGCTTTTTGGGTTCCATCCTCTCTGGTAATCTCCATGGTCACTGAGAGTTGATCTTTCTTCTTGCGACCAGAGATAGTCACGGCTGATATTGGAAGAAGATCAGAATGATAATCCATCTTTTGTTTGCACCATTCGATAGACTTATCGTTGATCTCTTGTTCTTTGGAGCGTTCCTCTTCAATTTCTTTCAGTAGTGCTGCTTGAACTTCCACAGGTTTGCTTTTTAGCTTTTTGTCCTTGACTTGAGAGGATTGAATCTTTAAAGCAAGTTGGACATCTCGTTTGCATTCAGCGATCAGCTTCTCAGCTTTTGCAGGTTCTTCTCTTTCAGCTTCAGTGAGGAAGTCGAGCTCTGTGGATGTTTGAAGAGGGATTTTCAGTCGTTGACTTTCTAGTTGAGCGATCATTTCAACTCTTTTCTTCACCACTTCCTCTGACCAATGAGATGGTCGAGAGGGCCTTCCTGGATGGACCAGGGAATCTTCTTCTTCTTCTTCATCAATCTCAGCGATAGAGATTGGGATTATTTCTTTAGCGATAGTAGCTGGAATTATTTGTAGTTCAGAACCCTTAAGCAGGGGTGAGAACTGTCTGGATAGAAAAAGAAGGAAATAAGGGATAAGTGTATTTTTAGAACGAGAGAGATAAAGGCTAGAAAGAAATAGGGGTTTGGAAAGAGTAGGAGAGTGGTACAATTGAAAGACATACCTGAGAAGGATGCTCCCCCTCAGATTGTGATCCAGTCCTCAAGCATTCTTCAGCGATCGGTTGCTTGTCTTTGCTTTGCGAAGGAACACTTGAAGATGTATCACCTCTCACCCCTGCTTTGACAACCTCTTGCGAAGTTGTCCCTGATACGACGTTCGGCTTAGAGAACCACATAGATTGATCTTCATCGTCGTCGTCGTCATCGGAGGGCTGATCCTTTTCTTGATCATCAAGATCTAGATCATCTTCCTCTTCATCGTCTTCTTCCTCATCCTCTTCAAAGAGAATAGAGTGAATTGATGAGGATTCCTTTGGAGTCTTAGCTTCCCCAGCAGCAGCAATAGAAGTTTTTTCAGTTTTCTCCCCCACTTTGTCATTATCAGCGGTAGGGGATTGTTCAGCTGCTGGAGTAGCTGTTGAAGCTTTTAGCACTTGAACGTCAGCCTCCAGACGCTTAATCCGGTCTTCAACCGCAGGGATGTCGCATGTGGCATCATGAATGAATTCCACAGCGATGTTGAGGTTGGTACGATCATCTTCAGTGAAAGAGGGAGGCAGCGCTGGAGCTGGTGCATTCACTTTCTGTAGAATTTGCTGAAGAAGGGACGTGCAGAGGTCAACCTTTGAAGAGAGACCCTGAACTTCAGCGGTAAGAGACTCAAATCGCCCTTGAAAGAGTCGAGAGGACTCTCTGAGTTGGACGACTTGTTCTTCAACAGCTGAAAGTTGGGAGTTCTCAGCTTTAGATGAGCAAGTGGCGGTCAACTTCTTCAGCTCCTCACCAGCCTGATTGACAGCGCTGGTGGTTTTATTGATGGTGTTGGTGAGTGCGTCCACCTTTTCTCCAAGATTGTTGACATGCGTGTCAACAGACGCCAAGCTAGGACCTGAAAATAATGTTAGTTCAGATATGGGCTTATTTGGAGAGGGGGGGAGAGAAGTGTTTAGGATTATAGGTGTACCTGATGTATCAAACATTTTGTAGAACTGTATAGATTCCTCAAAAGTTTGATGCTCAGGTCCTATAGGGAAAGAAGAGGTAGCGGGTTCAGAGACCAAGTGAGGAGAGAAGGGAAGAGTTTTGGGGATAGAAGTAGGGATGGGGTTAATCTCAGTGAATGAGATAGTAGGTGGGGTTACTAATGATGTGACAGCGAGTGAGATCGCTGACACGGCAGTATGAGTGACTGCTGAAGTTGTGGAGGAAAGACCCACAAATGCATCTAAGGTAGCTTGTTGAGAAGCTCCCTCAGGTATAGTACTAGAGGGTGTACTTTCCTTAGTCTTTTTGGCCTTTTTGGAAGGACCAATCGGACTAGCTGATGGTCGTTTAGAAGTAGTGGTAGCGACAGGGATAGCAGACGAAGGAACCGTCTGCGTGGTCGCTGAAGATGAAGAAGAATGGAGAGAGAGACGAGAGCGAAGGAGAGAGATACTTACCTCGTCGGCGAGTGGCTTGACCTCCAGTGATCGTTGACCTACCCTGGCAAAGGTGCCATCATCTTTGGTGGGATAGGTGTTGGGATAGGGGAACTTGATATACGTACATATGAAACGTACGTATGAGATCTTGGGATCTCGTTCAGGCTTCTCTAATCTCGACCTCAGATCTTCAAAGATTGTTGTGGCGTAGTCAAAGTTTTGACCAGCGATAACGGAGTAGGCCATCTGCAGTTGTGTTTTGCTGGCTTGATCCAGCGAACCACTCTTCCCACTCATGCACTGAATTATGTGCGAGAAGATAAAGTTCAGTTGTGATGGCATCTGAGCTTTTAGGATCTTGGTGAGCTTCTTGTTGGGAATTGAAGATCTTGGTTTGTTTTCCCAACAATAGCCCATTGCGTCTAGGAATGATATCAGCTCATCATCAGTGGGGAGTGCGTCGAACCCACTCTTTGGCTTGTCAGGGAATCTTAAAGATTTTCTGAGGCTAAGAGCGGTCATGCTCCCTGGCCCCAATTCCGTGCTGAACGAGATAGCAGGGACTCGTTCACCTTTCCTGTTTGTAAGTTCAGTTGCATCAGCAGTGAACCAGAACTGCTGGAGTAGAGTCTTGGAGGGCTTAGGATCCACAGTGATCGCGTAAGCTATGCATGACTGCTTGAGGAATTCAGCAGCTTCCACCAGATGTGGGTATTTGTCAGCTTTGAACTCGAGTCTGGCCAAATGATTACATTTAGTAATCTCAACTTCAGTGAGAGCGAATCGTACATGCTTGGAAGCAACGATTGAAGACTGTGTCATTTCTGTTATGGAAAGAGACATAATAGAAGAAATGATTTAGATTAAAAATAATATGATTACCAGTTTCCATAGAAGAAGGGAAACTGGAAAACTATCAAGTTATTTTTAGGAGAAAAATAGTGTTATGGGTAGAAAGAATGAAGAACACTTTAAAACCAAAAGGTTTTTATTGAAAAACATAAAATCAGAAAGAATGATCTTTAGTTTTAAAAAAAAAAACGTTTTATAAAATCCATAGAAAACGAGTAGGATTTTAAAAAGAATAAAAAGCATACGAACAAAGCATATAAACATGAAATAAACCTGTGTATCTTGAAGAAAAAGAGTTGCAGATTCAATATTCTGGGTTTACTTGCTTGAGTGTTCTTGAGAGAATGTTTCTTGCTTTGAAATTTTTGAAAGCGTAAACCGTACAAAGGAGAGAAGAATTCCTTTTATACGAAGAGAGAGAAGAGAGAGAATGAAGCGGGAAAAGAAAAAGAATCATCATGATATTGACACGTTCCACGAAGTTGATTGGATAGAATGGCAACGGACGAACGTGTCAGAAAAGGCATGTCGTGGATTGTCGGTTCAAATGACGTCATAGAAGAGAGAGACTGTACATTTGTCCGTTTTGAAATGATCACTGAAGAAAAGTCAGCGATAGATTTTCCTTTTTAAAAGTATCCCTTATAGTAAAGATAGGGATATATTTTCCTTTTAAAGGATCACTGACTAGAAATATCAATGATTAATGTATTTTAAAAAAAAAGCTTTTAATCATTTGAGGAAAGTTCAGTGATTAAAGTTTATATTTTGAAAAAAAAAACATCTTTGAGGGAAAGGAGAAAACATACCTGAGAGTCAGAATGTTTATCAGAGAGAATGATGAGGGGAACTTTTGATTACTGACACAATACATGAACACTGAAGAATTATTCTTCGAGGTTCAGCATTCCAAGATCACTGATGAGAAAGTTGAACCTTGTCTCATCAAGAGGTTTGGTGAATATATCAGCAAGTTGAAAGTCAGTAGGGATAAAGTGAAGTTCAATATCACCGTTCATCACATGATCTCTGATAAAGTGATATCTGATCTCTATGTGTTTTGTCTTTGAATGTAGCACTGGATTATTTGCTATAGCGATAGCACTAGTGCTGTCGCAATAGATAGGAATCTTTGACAGCTGAAGGTCATAATCTAATAGTTGATTTCTCATCCATAAGATTTGAGAACAACAGCTTCCAGCGGCTACGTATTCAGCTTCAGCTGTGGAAGTGGACACAGAATTTTGCTTCTTGCTTGTCCAGCTTACCAGCTTTCCTCCCAAGAGTTGACATCCACCAGTGGTACTCTTTCTGTCAAGTTTACAGCCTGCAAAATCACTATCAGAATAACCAGTTAGATCGAACCCTGAGTCTTTGGGATACCAAAGACCGAGGTTAGGAGTTCCTTTCAGATATCTGAAAATTCGCTTTACAGCGATCAGATGGGATTCCTTGGGTTCAGATTGATAGCGTGCATATAAACAAGTAGAGTACATGATGTCAGGTCGGCTTGCTGTAAGATACAGCAATGAGCCTATCATTCCTCTATAGGCAGTGACATTAACAGGTTTTCCAGATGGATCCTTGTTAAGTGTCAGCGGTGGTGCCATAGGAGTTTTCATCGCTGAAGTTTGTGTGAGATCAAACTTCTTTAGCATATCTTTAACATACTTACCTTGGCAGATAAAAGTACCTTTGTCAGATTGTTTAATCTGAAGACCAAGAAAATATGTCAGCTCACCCATCATACTCATTTTATATTCTTTCTTCATTCTTTCAGCGAAGCGAGTACATAGAGATGGGTTAGTAGAACCAAATATTATGTCATCGACATATATTTGTACAAGAATTATATGACCTTTTATCTTCCTGAAAAATAACGTATTATCAATCTTGCCACGTTCAAAATTTTCAGAGATAAGAAAAGATGAGAGAGTGTCATACCAAGCACGAGGGGCTTGTTTTAGACCATAGAGAGCCTTATCTAATTTATAAACATAATTTGGATGCTTAGGGTCATAGAACCCTGGTGGTTGTTCTACATAAACTTCTTCATTCAGCTTTCCATTCAGAAAAGCTGATTTTACGTCCATTTGATAAACGATGAAGTCTTTATAGACTGCATAAGCTAAGAATAGTCGAATTGCTTCGAGCCTGGCCACAGGGGCAAAGGTTTCATCATAGTCTATGCCTTCCTCTTGTCTGTATCCCTGAGCAACAAGTCGAGCCTTGTTGCGGGTTACAGTTCCATGTTCATCTAACTTGTTTCTAAACACCCATTTGGTGCCTATTACAGTTTTATCAGATGGTCTAGGAACGAGATTCCAAACTTTGTTTCGAGAAAATTCAGTCAGCTCTTCTTGCATAGCGCTGACCCAGTTTGGATCTCTGAGGGCATCATCAGTCATCTTTGGTTCTATTAAAGAGAGAAAGTTTACAAAGAGACAGATATTACCTGAGCTTCGTCGTGTCTGAATACCTGCATCTGGATCACCGAGAATTTGATCTATTGGGTGATCTCTTGTCCATCGCTGAGCAGGAGCATGATCGCTTAACTCAGAGGTTGGATCAACAATTGGGATGTTTACTGATGAGGACGTTTGAGGTTCATCAGCAATTAACTGTTGAGTAGGTTCACTAGAGAGGTTTCCAGATGAAGGCAGATTTGATGGTGGTAATGTGTTTAGAGGTTCAGCTGAAACCCATGAGGTGGATTCAGCGGTGGGAGGTATGATACTTGGTTCTTCATCAGTAGCTGGAGTTTCAGTGTGCTGATGGTTTGAGAAAGGTTCAGTTTCTCTATAGTGAGAGATCATCCAAGTATTCAGTTCTTCATTGTCAGCGATTGGTTTAGAGTTCGCTGAGCGCGTTTCATCAAACGTGACATGAATGGTTTCTTCTACGGTTTGTCTTCTCTTGTTGAAAACTCTGTAGGCTTTGGAGATGGAGGAATATCCTAAAAATATTCCATCATCGGCTTTTGGGTCGAACTTTCCAAGTTGATCTTTGTTGTTTAAGATAAAGCACTGACAACCAAAGATATGAAGAAAGCTGATAGAAGGCTTCCTTCCAAGAAAGAGTTCATAAGCTGTCTTCCCAAATCGCTTTATTATCAGCGATCTGTTTTGAGTAAAACATGCAGTGTTTACAGCTTCTGCCCAAAATTGAGTAGGGAGGTGAGAATCGCTGAGCATTGATCTAGCAGCTTCTATGATCGTTCTGTTTCTTCTTTCAGCGACTCCATTTTGCTGAGGTGTTCTTACTGAGGAGAAGTTGTGAGAGATTCCCTTGTTCTCAAAGAAATTGTCCAGGGAACTATTTTTGAATTCAGTTCCATGATCACTTCTTATTGATCGAACAGTAAGATTATTCAGCACTTCCATCTTTTTGACAAAAGATATTAGTTCTTCTGGAGTATCATTCTTACAGCGAAGAAAAATAACCAGGTGTAGCGAGAATATTCATCTACAATGACAAGCGTATATTTCTTTCCAGCTATTGATTGGATGTTGACAGGGCCAAATAGATCCATATGCAAGAGCTGAAGAGGACTTGTTACTGAGGAAACTTGTTTCGACTTGAAACTAGCTTTTGTTTGTTTTCCTTTTTCACATGCTGAGCAGAGAGATTCTTTAGCATATGAGTGCTGAGGAAGACCAGAAACCAGTTCCTTACATGAGAGAGAATTCAGGGTTTTGAAGTTTAGATGAGAGAGCCTTTTATGCCATAGCCAGTTGACATCAGAAGTGGCCTTAGAGAGAAAACATAAGTTATCAGTGATAGTAGAGTCCATATCTATTACATAGACATTTTCTCTTCTATAACCACTGAGAGCAAGTTTTCCTTTTTCATCTACCACTGAACATGCTTTCTTAGAAAAGCGAACTTCGTAGTCTGTCACATAGCTGACTGATGCTTAGAAGATTGTGCTTCAGTCCATCTACATAAGCGACTCTTCGAAAGGTAGTTGTCCCATTGCTGAGGACACCAAACCCTTGGGTAAATCCTTTTCCATTTCCACCAAAGGTAACAGAGGGGCCTTTTTCTTCCTTGTATTCAGTGAGCAGGTCTCTTTGTCCAGTCATATGACGAGAACATCCACTATCGAGATACCAGATGCCCTTTGATCCCTGCATACATAAGGAAGATTAAGCGTTGTTTGGTACCCACTTTTCAATGGGTCCTTCAGAGTTAGTGGATAAGGAAGATTCAGCAGTCTTCACCGCTGATGAAGATTCAGCTTTAGTGGTAATCTTCACTTTGGTTAATTTCTTAACCTTAGTGGTATTTTTCACTTTGGTTGATTTTTCAACTTTGGTGACTTTATTTGCCTTAGAGGCATTTATCTTCACTTTGGCTGTTTTATAAGCTTCGGTGGTATTTGGACACTTGCTCGCAATATGGTCAGTAAATCCACAGTGATAACATTTTCTATATCTGATGGTGGTTTTATAACCAAAAGGTTTTGAAAACTTAAGATGAGCAGGTCCAGCTCCAAGAATGCCTTTAGCACGAGATCTGGGAGGAATTTTTATTTCTTCAGGTCTCACGGGCTTTAGATCAACCTTCAGCTTTGGAGGACAGATATCAAAGATTTCTGTTACTGAGCTAGAAGGTTTATCCACTGAAGGTTTGGAGGGAACTTTCAGTTTGGTTTTCTTGGAAGCCTTCTGAGGAGGGAGAATAGACTTTCCTTTATCTGCAGGCTTAGATCTTGCAGATATCTCCTCAGGGATGGGATTAGAAGAAGAACAGGGATAGAATTGATTATAAGAAGTGTCAAAGAAAGATGTGACAAAAGTTCCAAACTTAAGCGAGGAACTTTCTTCTTTAGGATCATCCTGTGGTGTCCAAAAACCAAGACCAGTTTTATCACTTTCAGGAGTTTGAGCATTTATTATCTCAGAGATCTTTGTTGATGATTTGCACCATTTTTCAACATGAGCCTTTTCTGCTTTTAGAGCAGCGATGGCTTGTTCGCGTTCAATGCTGATGATTTCATTTATAATGACTTGATCTTTCAGCTTTTCTTCTAAAAGATTTAGTTCACTGATCTTTTCATGACATTTCTCTAGCTCTTGTGTTAAATAAACATTTTTATTTTCAGCTTGAGTTTTGTCGTTTAGAGCATTATAAAGGTCAATCGTCAGCACATCAACAGCGCGACTTCTCTCAGCTTCAGGCAGAGAGGGATTTGTTGAGATAGATACCTGAGATGATATGTAGCTCATAGAAGGTTCAGATGGTTCTTCTACTTCTTCTTTAATCTCAGCCATGAGGCAAAGATTAGCGACTTCTTCATCAGAAGATGATTCTTCTGATTCAGCCCAGTCATGTTCTTCAGCGATGAGACCTTTACCTTTTCGCTGATAGCTTTTCAGCTTTTGATATTTGTTCTTCAGCTTATGGTATTTGTCATCACTGGATCTTGAGATAGAAGGTTTGAAGACCTTTTTAGACCTGCACTCACTAGCAAAATGTCCAATTTTTTCGCAGTTATAGCAAGTGGCTGTAGCCTTATCAACCGGAGTTGATTTTGGCTTTTCAGTAAGAGAGAGAGGTTTACTTCTTCGGAAGTTACTCTTTCTTGCAAATCTCTTAAAAGAGATTGTCAAGAGTGCTAAGGACTCATTAAACTCTGAAAAATCAGGGTCTGATAAATCCTCAGATTCAGAATCTAACTCGGTGATGGTGAGAGTAGATCGCTGGGATGGAATTATCTCTGACGAGACTAAAGCGACAGCAGTGCTTTTGGAGTCTTTAGAATCTTTTACAAGATTCTTCTTCAGGAGATTATATTGCTCATAGTTGAGCAATATTCCATACAGAGTGCTTAGAGAGAGAGTATGTAAGTCTTTTGTCAGCTTAAGACATATTGAATAACTGTCCCAGCTTTCAGGAAGACTTTCCAAGAATTTTGTTAGGACCTCAGAATTAGAATAGGTCCTTCCAACAGTTCTTAGGTCAATGATCAGGCAGTTAAACCGCTGATGAATGTCAGAAAGAGATTCATTCTTACCAGCGATAAAACTTTCATACTGTCTTACCAAGTTAATCTTTCGGGTCTCTTGGATTTCAGTGGTGCCCTCATATTGAACACATATGGTTTCCCACATTTCTTTAGAAGTTTTTAGATGCATGATGGAATGGAAAACTTCATCAAGCAGAGCCATTGATATAATGGTCTTTGCTCTTGCATCTATGCCTACCTTCTTTTTATCTTCATCACTCCACAATCTTATTTCCTTAACGACATATCGTTCAGGGACAGCTTCAGTGGTGGCAGTAGCGGGAACCGCAGCTATAATTCTAACAGGTTCATAGGGTCCGTTTTCTATATATTCAGGTATAGTAGGATCCGCACCTTCAAGAAATAGCATCATTCGATTTTTCCATAGAGAGAAGTTATCTCTGCTAAATCGAGGAGGTTTAGAAAGTGAACCATTATCATAGTAGTTTGTGTTTGTGTTTAGTGCCATTTTAGAATAGCAAGGAAGAGTATACAGCAAGATCTTGTTTATTAGATTAAACAAACCACTCTGATACCACTTGTTGGTCCCGAAGGTGCTTAACAAGTTTGTAGAAGGGGGGGGGGGGGTTGAATACAAACACATAAATTAAAGTTTAATAAATTGTTTATTGATAAATCAAAATACAATTTACAAGTTTGTTGCGGAATAAGATTAAGACAGACTCAATCTAAACAAACTTAAGAAACACTAAGATGGTTGCACAAGAAATTTAGAGAATGGGGGATTTTTAGAGAGATAGAAAACAAGGGTTTCTATTATGGAGTTCAAGGATTGAGCACACCTTCAGATGAAGGGGTGAGCTTCCTATTTATACCCTATGCATTAAATGCATGGCAGGGTACTTTACACGTGGCATTCATAGATTGGCTTTGGGAGTCTTACTTTTGGAGACATGCTTTTGGCCGCTTTATGAACAGTGTAGTTGACAGAGTTGTTGTACTATTTGTGGCAGAGACGTGTCCGTTCTGACACATTGTACTGGTTGTGCAAGGTAAGACAAAAGAAAACTTGAGGCATAAGCTTTGTGATCGTTGATCGCTGAGTATCTCTTCTTCCAGAGATAAAGAAGTTCAGCTATCGCTGAAGCTTTTCCTCAGGCTTCTTCGCGTAAGTAGATTCGTCTGGTCTTCGCTGATATCCGCATCAGGTCACTAGTAGACTTATCTATTGTTCAGTGGCTTCGTCTTCGATTCAGCTATGAACTATGTTGACGCGAGACTTGTCTTCAGGGATTACGTTAACTGTGTTACATGGGAAACGATCAGCGATGACTGAACAGACTCAGTTTGATCGCTGAAAGTGAAACACTAATACATATTAAATGTTTACAGAAAGGTCATCAGCGATAACAAAACAGACTCAGTCTTATCGCTGATGATGAAACACTAATACATATAATAACGTAATTTTCACTAAGTATAAAAGAGGGTCGTTATCAAATCACTGAGAGAGTTTGGATCAACACTCCCCCTTTTTGATGATGTAGCACAGAAAACATCAAAACTTTCACAAGAAATGTCAATAATCTTTTCTGACCATTGATCTTTATCACATGAGCCTCTGATCATCCGTCAATTCATAAAGTATTCATCTTAATCTTTTCAAATTAAGATAAATAGGAATGTAACACCTGAATCAACAAATGAATCAGTTAAGAATGCCTGTCAATAGAACAAAGCCACTGTGTGTAACAAATACACATTGGAAAGGAGCTTTTTGATGTTCACTCCCCCAGGTCTTCCATTCAATCATCGAATAACATAAGGTTAAACTGTGAACATTTAGACAGAAAAGCGAATTTCTTGTGTGTACGTGCTTGTGTATGAAATAATTAAGCATATGATGATTGCTTTACTAGTTAGGATCAAAATGTATAAACCATTGAGACAATAATAGTAATACACCGACTCAATTGTGCATGATCGAAGTGCGAAGGTGGGGCAGACTTCCTTCTTTATCAATATCCAGATTTTCCAAATGAGAATCAGATAGATTATATGCTGCATCCCCAGGAAAATTGAAACATCTCTTTGTTGAGAAAAAGATGAGTAGTTGGTAGGGTTTAAAACAAGAGTTGGTATGGGCTAGTTGCCTATTTCAATGATGTTCACGAAGAATTGTGAAACAACAGTAATGTGGCTGCCTGGCTCAGAAAAAGTTGGTGCAGAGTTTGATATTATTTTACTCTGATCTCTCACCCTCTTTCTTTTTATCATTTAAGCTCACTTCTAACCAAACTCTCTTTTCATTTTACCTCATCACACATACCCACACTCAGATATTTTGAATCCTCGCCTCTCAATCACTTAAGGATAACTTCTTAGGTAGGAAACACTGGTTAACGTGAATCCATAGAAGTTTTGTTAAGTTCTCACACAATAAACCCATGTTGTCCTATAAGCAAAGTGTTACTCAAATGGCTTAACTTTGCTGTTAAATCACATAATGAATACATGTCAGATGTATGTATGCTCATGAAGATAATCATGAAGATTTGAGCATGTTAATCTTGGAAGATATTTCAAAACAAGTATATTGAATAAATGAAACGAATACAAGAAACTTGTTTGAAAATCTGACATTGTATGATAAGATCAAATATGAATGATTTATCAATCAAGGTTTAGGTCATGAAAAATAGGATGATGTCTATAAGAACAATTATAGACATTCTTGAAAGAAACGTTTTGAATGAAATCACGCTCAAATAACTATGAAGAATATCAAACGGGGTGTCTTACCATCGAAAATATGATTTCAAATATGATACATGGTAAGAACTTGGTCAATAAAGATACTAAACCGGTGTGTATGAATACTTGATAGTATATGGAAAAGATAATACACAATTATTTATCTTTGGAAACACACGGTTTGTTTAACAATTCAACTCATGAAAAATGAAAGCATTTAAAATCACACTTCTAAAGTCATGAAAGCTGTTTAAGAATCAGTAGTGGTTTGAACATTTAAGAACATGTTTTCATATCTGAAAGTCGTCCTTCTTTCAGACATGTATGAGATTAAGTTTAGAATGATCCTTACGCTCAACTTAAATCTCATAAAGTCAGCTCCAAAGTCATATTGGATATGATCATGTAAGCTCCCCCTCAAAATCTGCATTCAGTCAAAAGTCGTCAAAGCACAAAATCTTATTCACATTTTTTTTATTGAAAAGTAAATGACATAAAAGCAGTAAAACATTTTAAGAACGAGTTCTGATCAGATGTAATCAGAAGTCATTTACTCCCCCTGAAATATTGCATTCACAATATTTAACAACAGGAAAAAATATGTACTCCCCCTTGAAGGTTGATCATCTCATTTATGCCTCGGAGTACAATCTCATATAAGCACTGGAGTATAATCTCTTTTGATCGTTGAAGTACGAGTCCTAAACTATTGTGTTTAGAAGTCAAACTCCTTATCATTAAAGAATGAGTCTTGAACTGTGTTATTCAAGAGCCATCATTCATTGAAGCACGAGTTCTGAATTGTTATATTCAGAAGCCTAGGTTCTTTTACTCCCCCTTGACTTGAGGTGCCTGCAACACAGATGAATCTTTTGGCTTTGGTACCCACTGGTATTTAGGTCCATGTTTGTTAGTTGCAGTTCTATTAGGAGTAATAGAATAAGAACCATGCCAGTAATGATCATAAGTATTATGAATAAGATCATTTGCACGACAGTAAGAATAATAACTCTTCTTATGAGCTAAACTGAGTAATTGATTTCTCGAATAAACATGATCAGGTTTACCTTCTCGCACATTGTTCTTCTTGGCATGTGATGTATGCACAAATGATTTCTTACCATTCTTCTCATTAGAAGATGGTTTGACCTTCCATATCAACTTCTCTTCTCCATACCTTCTTCTTTTGTATGTACCTGAACAATCCACATTCCTATCATAGAAAATGTTAGTAGTACGGATTCGATCTTTTGAAATAACTAACCTCTTTGTAGAAACAGTTGTATGAAGTTTCATCTCCAGATGTGTGAATCATTGACTCTGGAGTCTCCTGCACAGTCACAACCACCTTAGAGATGACTTTTTCAAGCTCTTTTATCTTGGAAGATTAACTGTTCCTTTCTGTCGTGAGTAGGTCAATCTTCTTCTGGAATTCAGACTTCGTATTTTGTTCTTTCATGGCACTTGTTGATAGTTCAGATAGCTTCTCTGTAAGCTTCTTTATTTCTGACTCAAAAATCTTTCTTTCTTCTTCAAAATCCTTCTCGACATTCTTTCTCTGACCATATATTTCTTTGAAGATTCCAACATTTTTCTGGTCAATTACCTTCTTCTCTTTTGTAAATTCATCTTTTTCAATGATGATTACTTTCTCAAAATCAATCACTTGTTGAGAAAGTTTTGCACATTTAAGTTCGACAACTTTCTTCTCTTCAAATGTTTTTCTTGAAAATTCAGAGAATTTCTTTGCAAACATTTGCTATTCACATTCAAAACCTTTCTTCTCTTTTTCAAATACATCTCTGTCTTTGGAGATCTTGTCTTCCAACTATGAAATTTGCTTTTTCAGCTCTGCATTTTCACTTTCTAACTTAGAAATGTTCTTCTTTATAATACCATTCTCAATCTCCAATACTCTTTCTTTTGATGACACATTTGGCCCTAACATCATCTTTTCAAGCTGATCCCACAACTCCTTTCCTGTTGCATTGTAGTTATCTATTTTGACATAAATTTCATTGGAAATTCCTTGCAGTATAAAAGCTCTGGCTAGTCTGTCAGTTTTTTGCCTTTTCTTCTGTTCCTCAATACAAGTTTCTACTAGCATTGGAGATTTCATCACTTCTTCTTTCAATGACAATCTGATATATTTACCCGTATCATTTCGGTCAATGAATTCCAAAAATCTGTTCTTCCATTACACGTATTCTCCATTGAAAAGAACTGGTGGTTTCAAATTTGTACTGATAACGAGAGCCTCTCTGGAAGTCATCTTTGATATTGCACAAAACTGATCATCAAAAATTCAGAAACAAACTGGATCTACAAAAGTCAAACTTGGTCAACCCTGAAAAATCTCAGAAAATTTCTAAGTATGAAACTCGCAAACCACAGAAATAACACTTCTCACAGAACAAATAAACTCAAATTTGCGCAAGTAATGTTATGCGCGTTCGAGGATCGCGCACAACAAAGGATACAAGTTCTTGGTTCGCGCACAAAAGGATTGTGCGCGTTCAAGCTTTACGCAAAGAGATACGTGCGAGTTCTTGCTTCTCGCTAATCAAAGCTTGCGCGTTTCTCCAAAACCACTTCGCGCAATGCCGTTGCGCGTTTAACACTTAGAAAATATTTTGACTTTTCACTTCGCGCAAAAAAACCCACTTCTCGCTGATCCCACTTCGCGCAAAACACATAATCAAATATCACAAACACGCAAGCAATGTCTTGCTCGTTTCTACTTCTCGCACAACAAATCTTGCGAGTTCTTCAGAATCTTAGTCTAACGTGTTCTTCATGATGGTCTTTGCACGTTTGTTGGATCTAGCGAGTTCTTCCTCTGTTCGTTCAAAAACATAACTTTTCAATTCGAAATCGAATCAAATCTTCATCAATCCCTCTGAAAATTTGCAGAAATCCTATGGAAAATATCTCGAACCAAATACAATCAACGAATTTCAAACAAAAACATCAAAATTACAACTTTGATCTAGTTACAGTACGAAATACGAACTCGAACAAAAATCCAAGAAAAATCAAAATTCACACAGAAGAAATGTGAATTAGACTAATCATTGCAAATCAAAAAAGTTCTAGATGTATAAACGAGTACTATAGCACCAAAATCAGATTCAAAACATCACTAAATAGCAAAAATCAAATCTTCACAGTCCGTTGCGAGTTCTTAAAAAATGTCGACCAAAAAATCTTCGAATTAGATCAAGTTTCTTCTGAATTTCTTAGCTCTGATACCAATTGTGTGTCCCACAATAAGTGCAAATCAAGATGACAAAATTGATTTTAAACAATTTCTATTTCAATTCCAATTCGATTACAACAGAAGCTCTCAAAACAATATTTCTCTCTCAAGACAACACGCACACCACTCTTCTAGTCTAATGAGTCTACGAATGAAAAACACTTATAAACCTAAACACTTACAAAACAGAAACACTCACAACACTAACTTTGACTTTATTACACAAGACTTTGACTTAGCATGAGAGTTGGCTTGAGCTTTTGCTTAACTTTGACTTTTATCTTCAACTTGAACTTCAAACTTCATGATCTTGTATCCAACATATTTTGTGCTCTAACAGAAACACTAGAACTAAAAAGTCGAACTACTATGAGTTTGAGAAAAAAATATGAACAATCGCATACAAATCCAAGAACACTGACTAAATCATGACATTGAATGAACAAATGATGAAATTGATAGTAATTGATTACTAAGCAACATAAAACGAGTGAAATTAATACCTGGAATCGAAGATTGAATGATGAAATCGAACTCAGTGAGGAACTCTAAGAAACTTGGATGAACAGTGTTTTTCAAAAAGGCTCTGGTTTACTCAAAATGACAAGTGGGAAAAAAATATTTTGAAAATTTTCTTTTATACTAAAAAACCAAAGAGACATGTGGCATGAGTGGATTGGACCAACCACTTGTCGCAAATCATTAAGAAGCTCGCAAAGAGTCGACAATATAGTGTAATGTACTTATCGCAAGACACAAGATGCGGTAAGTGCGCACAAGGAGATTGTCGTAGGTCAAACGAACATTTTCTTAACTTGTCGAAAGCCTCGTGTTTCATCAAGTCACTTGTCGTAAGCAACGTGTTGCGATAAGTAAACTTGTCGCAAGCAATGCTTTGCGATAAGTTAACATTTTTTTCAGAAAAATGCAACTTTTTCAGACTTTCAAATTTGAGATTTCACACTTGTTTTAAAAATATACATTTAAGCACAAAAACATCTTTCACACTTGTTCAAAAACTTGATTTTTCAAAACATCTTTACACACACAAACTTACTCTCTTTCTTACCTACTCCCCTTGAAGAATGCATACTGTGATATGCACAGTATCAAGGAAATCCTGCAAAACCAATTAAGACTTGGTACTCATATGAACATGAGTCCATAATTGTTAGAAAATATCTGACTTTCTAAAAATGTATTCCCCCTCAACATAAGCAAAATAAATAAATAGAAACACACACACTCCCCCTCGACATGGTCAAAAGGTCAATGTTCATGCAAAAGGATTCAATATTCCAAGCTTGCTGCTAAGAAAGTTAAATCTTTTCTCATCTAAAGATTTTGTGAATAAATCTGCAAGTTCAATTTCTGTTGGAACAAAATGCATTTCTATTGACCCTTTTTCCACATGATCCTTAATGAAATGATACCTTATGTCGATGTGTTTTGTCTTTGAATGCTGAACCGTATTAGCAGTGATTGTTATAGCACTATTGGAGTCGCAATAGATAGGAATTTTGTTCATGATGTACCCATAATCTCCCAGTTGTGTCTTCATCCATAAGACTTGTGAACAACAACTTGCTGCAGTGACATATTCTGCCTCAACAGTTGATGTTGATACATAATTTTGCTTTTTAGACGACCAGCTTACGAGTTTGTCACCTAAAAGTGACAAGCTCCAGATGTACTTTTCTGGTCAAACTTATTTCCTACATGATCAGCATCTGTGAACGCAATCAGTTCAAAACCAGAATCCCTTGGATACCAAAGGCCCTAATCTTGTGTGCCTTTGAGATATCTCAGGATTCTTTTCACAACAATAAGGGGAGATTCTTTTGGATTGGCCTGATATCTTGCACAAAAATACATTGCAAACATTATATCAGGTCTACTTAAAGTTAGATAAAGTAGAGAACCAATTATGCTTCTGTAAGCCTTCTAATTAATAGATTTACCAAATAAATCTACACCCAAAAGACTTCCAGTTGCCATCGGTGTTTTCATGATTGAAGTATCAGTCGTGTTAAACTTTTTCAACATATCATTTATATATTTTGACTAATTAATGAAAGTGCCTTCAGGGGATTGTTTGACTTGCAAACCAAGAAAGAAATGAAGTTCCTCCATCATGCTCATTTGAAATATACTTTTCATCGTCTTTTGAAAATCTTCATACATTTTAGGATTTGTAGACCTGAATATAATATCATCAATGTATATTTGCACTAAGATTAAATCATCACCTTCTTTCTTGAGAAATAAAGTGGTGTTGATTGTACCTTTTCTGAAGCTATATTCACTAAGATAATCAGTAAGAGTTTTATACCATGCCCTTGGCGCTTGTTTTAGTCCATATAAGGCTTTGTATTGAACACATACATGATCTATAAATTTAGGATCAACGAAGCCTTCAGGTTAACTCATGTACACTTCTTCATGAAGTACTCCGTTTAGAAATGCCGACTTGACATCCATCTGAAATACTTTTAAATTCTTGTGTGCCGCGTAAGCCAAGAAAATCCTAATTGCTTCTATCCTTCCTACTGGTGCATAGGTTTCTTCATAATCAATTCCTTCTTGTTGATTGTAACCCTTAGTAACCAGACGAGCTTTGTTTCTGACGATTATTCCAACTTCATCTCTCTTGTTACGGAAAACCCACTTTGTACCAATGATGGTTTTGTCCTTGGGTTTCTTATCTAATGTCCACACTTCATTCCTTTTGAATTCAAGAAGTTCATCTTGCATCGCATTAATCCAGTCTAGATCATTTAAAGCTTTAGATGTCTTATTTGGTTCAATATTACTAAGAAAATTAACATATAAGCATTCATTTGTCGTCACTGATCTTCTCTTCACACCACACTTAGCATCACCAATAATATTTTGTGGAGGGTGTGCCTTTGTCCATCTATGAGTACTTGGGAGAAGTTGAATATCAGTTTAAGTATTTGATTCATCTTACTCATCAGTTACTACAGGTAATTCCATAACTTGTATTACTGGAATTTCCAATGCATTTGTTGATTGTACAACTAGAGGTGTTGGTAAATCTAATGTAGAATCTACAGACATAACAGGTTCTGAAACTGGTCCTGACTTAGGAATAACCAACTCAGAAGTGTTTTATGGATTTGAGCTCTCAGTATTTACTGCATTCATGCTTGTTGAAGTAGCACCAACTTTTTTAGAAGGACCAGAAATTTCAACACTTGTTTATGATGTTTCCAAATTTCTGGATATGTCATGATTTTCAAAATCTGCACAAATATCCATAAAAGCATCCATGAATAGTAAATCAAGTTCGGAATCAACAGTATGTTTATTAAGTTCAGAAGACTTAGTCTGGTTATTTTCCGGTTCCACTCTGATATGAGTAGAAGCTTGATCTTTCTATCCGAGTTCTGAATTGATTTGTTCAGAAGTCCGTATAGAGCTTTCTTCAAAAGATACATTGATACTTTCCACGACAGTCTTTGTTCTCATATTATATACTCTGTAAGCCTTTGATGTAAGTGAGTATCCTATGAAGATTCCTTAATGTGCTTTCTTCTGAAATTTTGCAAGATTATCACGATCATTTAGGACATAGCACCTGCAACCAAAAACACGAATGAATTTAATGTTTGGTTTTTGGTTATTAATAATTTCATAAGAAGTTTTATTTAAGAGTTTATTAATGAGAGTCCTATTTTAAGCGAAACACGTTGTAGCAACTGCTTCCGCCCAAAGATTTGGTGGCAGATTAGAATATGCAAGCATTGTTCTTGCTGCCTCTATCAAAGTTCTGTTCTTTTTTTCAACAACTCAATTTTGTTGTGGGGTCATGACTGCATAAAAATTGGGAGAACTCCCAACGGATTGAAGAAAAATTTGAAGAGTTCCATTCTTGAATTCCGTTCCGTTGTCGCTTCTCAGCTTTTGAACTTGACTTTGCAGAAGAACTTGTATACGCTTGATGAACTTAACTATCAGATCAGGAGCATCAGATTTGAGTCTAAGGAACTCTAGCCAAGTATATCTTGAAACCTCATCAATCATGACTAGAACGTATTTCTTTCCGTTCATTGACTGAGTTCGCATTGGTCCGCAGAGGTCCATGTGAATTAGTTCCAATGGAGCTTTTCAATTTGATAGTGTCTTTAACTTGTGAGCACTCCTTTTCATTTTGCCCATTTCACATGCTGGACATAAAGAAAGTTTTTCAAGTGTTAAATCAGGAAGACAAATAACTAGATCTTTGCTCCTCAACTTGTTGATATCACAGAAGTTTTAGTGAGATAACTTTCGATGCCAGAGCCAACATTCATCTATTGAGGCCTTAGAAACTAAACAAACTGGTTTAGATGCCGGTAAGGTTGGAAAGTTGACTGCATAAAGATCACCTAATCTTCCGGCTTTGAAAAGTTCAACTCCACTCTGATTCATCAATACAACAGAAATCTTTATCAAACCTCACTTTACACTTCTTCTCACATAACTGACTGATGCTGAACAGATTATGACCTAATCCATCAACATACAATACTTTTTGAATTGTGATTGTGCCGTTGGTAAGTACTCCATATCCTATGATGTACCCCTTACTATTATTACCAAAACCAACTGATCCTCTAGGATGTTCAACAAAATCATGCAAAAGGTGCTTGTAACCTGTCATGTGTCTTGATGCACCATAATCTATAATCCACACATGACAGTCCTGAAAGAATCCATCACTTCAACTTAGGTACCCATATGAATATGGCTCCCTTTTTGTTAGTATCCACCAAATTCTTAACCGCAGTTGATGAGCCTTTGATTCTCCATTCAAATTTAGCCTCTTTCAACAAATTTTGTGGTTTTTGTTTGTCTTTTGGCATCCATTTCCACACAAAATTTACATCAACTGATTTCATAACCTTCGTACTCAAATTACTTTTATTTTTAAAACTGAACATTTTAGCATAATGATTAGTTGAAGATTTTGAAAAAAATATTTCTTCCAAAACGAGACTTAAAACTTTCTTTTCTTAGAAAATTTGGACTGATAAGAGAATGAATTATCTCCACAATGAATGCAATGTAATTTGCTCTATGCTTGTGTCAACAACTTAGAATGAGAAAAACTATTATTTTTATTCAAACAAAGTTGACAACAACCACTAACAGAATTATAGTTCCTTTTTGAGAGAACACTACATTGCTCATTTGAGATATTTCTAGATTTAACAAATCTAATCTCTTTCTTCAGATCCACTTGATTTCCACCATTCCTTTCTGAAAAACAAGAGGAATTAGAGTTAGAAGATGTTTTAGAGTAAAAAGATTCCTTAGGAACCGAATCAGATTTAGTTTCAGAAGTCTCTCCTACTTTAAAAATACTGTACTTATTTTCAGATAAATTTGAAACTTCAAATGAAGATTTCATCTGATCAATACACCATATTTGGTAATGAAAATTCAAATGATACAAATTCTGGCTTTGTTGGAGTAATAAAACCTTTGTTTTCAAAAGCATGTTTTTCAGAAAGACATGTAGCCACATCACCAAACAATAAAGAAGATTTGTCCTGATCATCAAACTCTGATTGTTTTTTAGAACATCTTTCTTTAGAATTTGAAGAATTGGAGTTTGACGAATTGAATAATTGGGCTTCCAATAGTCTGATTTCTTTTTGAAGATTATCATTATTTTTCAGACTAATTTTAAGATCAATCCCTATATTCTCTTGCGCATTTTCCAAATCTTCAATTATAATTTTCAAATCAGAAATATGTTTTTCTAAATCAAAGATTTTATCATTTGCAGAGTTTAGATCAGATTTTTCAGGAATAAAAGTATCAACTGAATTATACTCAGATTTTGAAACAACGTCTTCTATCTTACATTTCTTTAGCATATTAGGTTCAACAGATTTAGATTTATCAATCTCAGATACATATTCTTTCAACTCACTAGATTTTGGAAATAAGAGTTCAAATTCGATGAATTCCTTCTTTTTATTTTTATAACTGGAATTTAATTCATCATACTTGAACTCAACAATTTTTAAATTGTGAGTGTCAGAATTAGTACTAACATTTGATGAATCATTCTCTATTTTCTCCTTTTCTTCCTTTGAAACATAAGATATTGGACTTTCTGATTTTCTAAAAGTTTCATAAATTGGAGGTATAACTTTTGATCTTTCACCCATTTTATCAAAATTATAAAGATTTTCGGGTGCTTTATTCAAAACCTCAACTTCTGGAAGACTAAGACCCATTTTTGGATTATAAAAACGAGTATCTTTTGGGTTATTGGTCAACAATTTCAAAGTCTTCTCAGTTTGACCTATTTTAAAATTTAGATCTTCTAATTGTTTGATTTTTGTATAAGCCTCAGTTTCTTCCTGAAAGACAACAACAAATTTTAGATTAAGATCAATATTTCCATCTTTCACACGACTTAATTCCTTTTGTAAATCAGAAATTTTGGTTTCAAGTTTGGCTTTCTCCACTCGAATTAGATCTTTTTCTTTCTCTTTATCCTCAGCTAAACATTTGTATAAAAAGTGCTTCATCTTGATATCTCAACACTGAACTCTTTTCAATTCCAAAATTATTTTTCAGCTTTTCAAATTCCAATTTTATAAAATTGAGTTGAGATATCAAATTGAGCATTTCTTCATTCTCAAAATAATTATCAGAATTATCAATAGCATATAAAGAATGTACCTCAGATTCTGAGTCAAACACCTCCTCATTGACTGTAGCCATAAGATTGTAATACACTTGGGTAAAGTGAGATTCTTCCTCATCTGATGAGTCATCAAGCCAGATTTCTTCCTTGGCCCTTAAAGCTCTACTCGTTTCTTTGGCTTTGACCAGTTGATCCTTCTTGGTGTAGTACTCAAAATCCTTCACTTTCTTTGCTCTACAATCTCTAGCAAAGTGGCATGGTTTGCCATAGTTATAACATTTATTGTCTTCCTTATCTTTCTCTTTCTCTTCTTTCTTTTCCTATTTCTTCTCATCTCTCTTTTCATAACCTCCCTTGTATCTATCTGCTTTGTGATAATCTAGTTTGGACTTTGGATAAAATTTCTTCTTTCCAAACCTTTTGTTGAAATGATTGGTCAACAAAGCAAGCTTCTCAGCAAATTCACTTAACTCATCATCAGATTCCTTCTCATCGGTATCAAGATTCTGAATGACCTCTTGAGTTTCAGATATCAAAGCCTTATAGTCATCTTGCTAGAACCAGTCTTCAAACTCTTCTTCTTCTTTGCTATGAAGGCAAGAGATTCTTCCACTTTCTTCTGTTTGTCTTTCAATTCTTTCACTTTGTCCTCATGCTGATTAAGAACACAAAACAAATCATTCAACTTTTCTTCATTCATATCTTTACTCATTTGGAGATGAATTGAGTAAACATCCCATTCTGGAAGAATATTCTTGACAAACTTGAAGTTGATTTCAGACTCAGTCTTTTTAACTCCATTTCTCCTTAAGTCATTAAGAATAATGTTGAATCTGTTGTAAGAATCCCTCAATGTTTCTCCTTCCTTAGCCTTGAAACCTTCATAGGCATTGATACTCTGGTTCTTTTTAGTCTTCATGGACTTTTCAGATCCTTGCAACTGACTCTCTAACTCATCCCAGATCTCTTTAGCAGAATCTCTACTGTCAACTTTGTTGTAGATATCATCTGGAATAACCATGGTCAAATAAGTCAGTGCTTGTTCATCTAACTCAACAACAACTTTATCTTGATCATTGAACTGACTTGGTTCTTTGTTAACTCTCTTGGCAGGAACTTCTGGAGTAGTAGCAGTAGCTGCTTGAGCAGTATGATATGAGGAATAGTAGGACCGATGATGATTGACTTCATTGATTCTCTGTTATGGTTGTTGAGAAACTGAATCATTCTCTTTCACCATTGAGGATATTCGTCTACCTGAAGAACCGACGACTTTGACTTAGAACCCATACTGAGAGGATCTCTACACATTTTTACAAACTGATAAAGTGAACGTGAAATGATCATTTACGAAAAATCAGTAAATTTGACTGAGAATTGGAAACTGATCAAACTTGGCAACTTGACTAAACTAATAGAAGATACTTGTCGCAGATCAAAGAGACTTTACCACTTGTTGCAGACCAAAGAATCTACTTGTCTCAAGCTTCACTTATCGCAGGCCAAAGCTTGCAATAACTTGCTTGTCACAAACAACTACTCACGACAAGTGACTTGTTGCAGACTATGCCTTGCGATAAGTGGACTTGTCGCAGACCAAGTGAATTTCAAGCTAGCTTGTCGCAACTGCCTTGACCCGACAAGCTTACTTGTTGCAACTACCTTGACCTGACAAGCTGACTAGTAATATATGCACACCTTGCGATAAGCTCCCTTAGCCAAAGGAACTTGATGAATGTTGTGATAAACTGATGAACTTGCGACAACTACGGATCTTGCAATAAGTTGACTTCAAACCTCAATATCTGTCGTAATTTCCACAAATCTTCGAATTTCTTGATGAAACTTTGTAGGATTGATCAGGAACAGGTTTTGAACACTTTCTTAGTTGATGATTTCAACTAAAAACAACTAGATCATACAATTCGAATTGAACACATACTCTTACAACTTTCAACCAAAAATTCTATAAAACGATCAAATTCACACAATCTGTTGTGAATTTGATTATACAATACAAACAAGAAATGTTCTATTTCTATAACATAAACCGATTACACCCCTATCAAATTTGAATCCAAACATCCCAAATACAATAAAATCCGAAAATCCACAGAACTTTCTTGAAACACTTGCAAAAACTCCAAATTTTTTTTCCAAAAATGGTCAAATTAACCAAATTCTTCTAATCAAATGTCATATGAATTATTCGTTTAGCTCTGATACCAATTGTAAGTCACAAATTCAAGCTCAAAATCATGAAGAACAAGGTAAAGATCTAGAGAGAGAAATAAGTAGAGAGAGAGAAAGTCATATGTCATTGATAGCTTCTCTCAAAGTGTTAGAAGATTCAAACAAGAAAAAGTATTTATACTAAGTCAATGACACACCATTGACTTTACAAGCTTAAAAGAAAATGACATAAAATGACTAATAAAGTGTTGACCTTGAATTACAACATTTAAGTTCTAACAACCTTTAACAAATGAGATTAGATCTCCTACTATACTTGATAGGAAAGTTATCAAATTTCAGAATGGTCATAAGTTCAATATTTGGTGTAGTGAGAAAATTTTCCAACACATGAAGCTTATTGGGAAATTGTAGATGATTTCGAAGCTAGGTTCCTGATTTTTCCATGTCATGATAAATCCCTGAGGATAAGTCTTTCAGAAGGAGGGAAGTATGTTACAGGGAATTGTTGAATTGAGCGCCAAATCTGTTAAGTTTGTTGGAACTAGTCTCAGAGTCCATTCCTTAATTGTGGTATAAATACAGAGTGTAAAGCATGTAGCCATTCATTCAAGATAATAAAAATGTCTTCTCTCCCTCTAATTTTTTCTCTATTCTCTTCTTCCCAACTTTTCTATCTCATTTGCATCCGCCATTGAAGGAGAGCTTCTAGCTTCCGTATTACTCGAACCGCGAAAGAGGAAATGTGGTGTGATTTATACGTTTTGTACTTTACATAATTTAGTCCAATAGTTATAAAAGCATAACTTCATATAAAGATAACGATAACATGTCCATACCATAAAAGTTTTCAATACATCCAACATACATAATTTTAAATAATCTAAAACAAACTGAAGAGTTCCACAGTTAATAACTTAATATAAATACATCTAAATAGTTAAACTCAAAATAAGTTTGACAATGGTTGATGACATGTCACGTATCCATACATTGTCTTTCATCTTGATCATGATAATTTATTAAAAGCATAGAAGGTATGTGAACTCTCTAAATAGGTAAAAATTAAAAGAAAATTTGGAAAATTAATGGATAATGTTATAGGATAAGTGTGTCATCGTTTAAAGGATATGGCGGTTGAGATAAATATAGAGATAGAGATAGAGATAGAAATAGATATAAACTATTAGAGTTCTTTATGAAGTAAATATCCTTCCATGCTTATCATGATCTCTATGTAATCCTCCATATTTAAAGGGCTTATGATTAATGAGAAATATATATTACCTCTCTCTATTCTATTGTTATTCTGTTTCGTTTTCCTTTAACACGTTATCAACACGTACGCTCAGTCAGTTCACGGATAGATTTTCGGGCTTCCAACTTCATCAACCAGTCTCGAATACTTCTACAATCCAAGTAAGAATTTTTCCACTTCTAACTCGAATATTGTTAGTATACTTGTTTTAAATCCACATAAATCTTGAAAATTAATACCATAAGAAATAAATATGGTCTTTGCTTTCATGAGAATGTTATGACATAATGCAAAACCCCTATATTTTGATGATATAATATAGATAATCATGCATCTTGATGATGTTGTTTCACCAATCTCATGATATCGTAATTGATGTATTGTTTCTGTATGCTTACAAAATTTGAATATAAATTTATTTGCTTCTATTTAAATTTATGGTTAATATTTGTATGATGACAATCAAATATGGTGATAAATATACAAAACTATAAATATATGAATATATTTTGGTTTTTATTCTTTTATCCATCTGATTGAGTCTTAAAAATAGAAGAGAAACATTTTCTTTTCTTTCTACCGAGGGATTTATAAGGATATATTATTTTATTGAAAAAAGGAGATGAAATTCGATGTGTTCTTTAATTATTTTACTTCTTTTAGAAAAAAAATGTCATATCTCTAAACTTAATTATAAAATTATTTTTAAATTTTATGTTGCACTTTCTAACTACGATTTTAATTTTATCAATTAATCAACATAAGTCATCTATTTCCTTTCCAAAAAACATAAGTCATCTATTAAATATGATATTTTAAAGATCTTTATTATTATTTTTAATTAAAATGAAGATCGTTATTATTTTATATTAGGAATTGATAGCTAAATAGCATTTACTTATTTTTATATATTTTTTAAATTGATTGATTATTTCTTTTGGTATCTTTATCTTTAAGATTGTAGTCAACTATAAAATATATTTTTTTACGTTTTTCTTTCTAAATGATATTTAATAAATTTATTATTACTCTTATCTCAACGGATATGTATATACTTGAAAAATATCTATTTTTTAAAAATCGTTTTTATTATACATGAACTCATTGGCAATTAGATATAGAATTATTAAAGGATGATCATATTTGAATGAGAATATTTGAGTATTTTACAAGGTTCTAAAAAATGTGCCTTGGCGCCACCATGGTGCCGAGGCGTGGCCTTGCCACCATCTTTTAGCCCTTGGCATTGAGATGGGCCATGGCGCGTTATGGCGTTGCAAATTTGTGTACTTTCAATTTTCTTCGAATTTTTGTACTTCGAAATTTGATAGGAATTTTGTTAATCTAAAATGTTGTATTCAAGATTTAAAGGGTGTAAATTGTAAAGTGTGCAATAGTTGAGTTGTATAAGTCATAGTTGTGTTGTAAAGTCAACCTTGTTGACTTAGTATAAATACTTTGTTTCATTTGTAATCTTGTGACCACAACACATAGAGAGATTAATTCTACTTGTTAGATCTTTGAGTCTAGAGAGAGAGTCAAGAGCTTTTAGAGAGAGAAACACATTGTATACATCATTCAAGATCAATAACAATGACTTGTGATTAAAGATCTGTGTTTGAATTGATTGGACTTGATTCTGGAACAACAAATTTGCCCGTTAGTATCTATTATAATTTAGAAATTATTTTGTTTATCGTTTTATATGAATTTAATTTGTTAATAACTTGAGCATAATTGTTCAAGACACTGATATAAACACAGACATACACAAATGTACATATAAATTATAATTATATACATATTTGCCGCCTTAAGCCACGTCTTGGAAAACGCCATGACCTCGCCATAACTCGTAAGACTTAAGGCTTGACTCGCCGTCACGCCACGCCTCACACCATTTAGAACTTTGGTATTTTAATTATTGTATCTAAATGCATATTAATTTAATCATATATTACTTTTTGCATTGATTTATCCATATAGTATTCAAATGTTTAAAATTGATTTTTCCACATAATATTCAAATATTTATATTAGTTATATATATTGTCCATCAAATATTTTAATTAGTTTTTGGAAGTTACACTTCCAACCCTAAAATATTTTGGGTTTTAACCAAAAGCTCCCAAAATATTATTAAGATATTAAAATTTCGAGTTTAACTTTATGCCCAAATCAATATTTATTTGGCCTAATGGCAAAATCTCTCAAAATACCATTATGGTATTAAAACATTGAAGTTGACTTCATATGCCGAACTCATATTATTTTTGGTCTCATGCCAAAAGCTCTATAATTAATAATGTTATATTCAAATTAAATCATAAGATTTCAAAAGAATTTTGTCAAACGGGTGTAAATAGCTCTAAGGTTTATAGGGAGTTAAGAAAAATTCAGGTGATTCCCCCACTACCTGAAAATCCAATATATTGAGTGGTTTCTTTTCACATATTGATATATTCATGAAGTATTATCAAAAAAATGTAAGCATACAAAAATCCAGTATTGTTATGATAATGAAATTTCATACATAAAATAATAATTACAAACATAACCCAAGACTATCACACAGAAAATCATATATTATCCCTTATATACATAAATGGTTGAAACAACTCATTTCAAAATCAACATCATAAACTCAAAAGAACTTGAGTACCATAAATGAGTATACAAATCTCCTCTGGAAAGGTACAAGAAAATACCTAAAACACATCAATGCCCTAAAAACCAACCACCTGAAAAGGTACAAGCAAATACCTTTAAATTTTTGTGATAACATATCAATCATAGCTTTCATAGGGACAACCTTCTACTAGCAACCCTAAAGAACTACGACCCTAATATTCATGAACAAGTACATCCCAGACTAATCTTACAGTGGAATAAAACCCACTTATTAGAAAAAGCTCATTGATTTTTAGAAAGAAGTGTTGTGTCTCAAAAGGCATCTTAATCTTTTTTTTTTTGAGAGGAAACTCCAGGAAAACTATATTAAGCAACAGAACAAACATCCTGCCCAAAGCCACACCCAAACAACGAAGAAACATAAGAACTTGGTTACAACACCGTACCAAGCCACAAGTAACCAAAATAAACACAACTCAACCAACTCAAAGAGCATACAAAAAAGTATGCAAACCACCCAAGCAAGAAGCTTCGTAACCCCCACCGCATGCAACCGCGAACAACACTCACGTTTGGCCATGAATGTGGACCGACTTGTTCTTGTTCTTCCAAGCTATTTGCAACTGCACCACCTATTTGATCTCTTTGACGATGTCAGCAACAAATCGGTCCTCATTTCTGAAAAGACGGTTGTTTCTTTCCCTCCAAATGTAGTACACGGCCGCACCAAGGAACAATTTAGAAGCAAGCTGTTTTGGCGATCTTCTAGCATCCGACATCACCATCATGATCTCATCCCATATGTTCGGCCAATTCTCCAAGTTGGCCACTTGCTTTATTCGGCTCCATACCTCCATCGAGAAATCACAACCAAAGAACAAATGATTGTGAGAATCCATGCAACTCTTACAAAACGGACAAAGGAGGTTAGTGTCCTCCCGCCCCCACATTACCATTCGATCTTGAGTGGATAAGCGTTTATGGCAAGCTAACCACAAGAAAAAAGAATGTTTTGCTATATGGCCCGAATACCACACCCCCTTATACCACTCATTAGACGGAAGCACTCCTTCCATAGTAGTACAAGCTTCCTTGACCAAGAAATCCACCAAATTACTATGCAAGTCAACCCAAAACATGGAATCCCGCATATTAGTATCCACCCCCGGTAATGGAATGGAATCTAGAATCGGGAAACGTTACACCCAATTAGTCGGCCAACTTCCCATAAACCTATCCACCATCTCTTTCACTAACGTATGAATTGAAAAGCCAAAAGCATGGATAAATCGATAAGAAATAAAGGAAGATAAAGGCGTACCATGAGCCCAACGATCCTCCTACGCATTAGTATCCTCTCCATTACCAATTCTGATCATGCATAAACTCCGAACATGAGGCCGAATGTCCAACAACTTACGAAAGACCCATGACCATCTAGAGCTCTTCCTCACGAGCCAGAAGTGCGTGGACCGAAGGCAGTAAAGATGCACCCACCGAACCTATAAAGAAGGTCGTTAGATGAGAATATCCCAAATGTTTTTAGTCAACAAGGACCTATTCCAAACCGTCAACTTTTGAATACCAAGGCCCCACTTGCAATAGGATTACACACATGCTCCCAAGCTATCTTACACCTTCTTTTAGAACTATCACCTTGAGTCCAAAGAAAATCCCGGAACAGTGATTCAATTTTATGAACCACTCCCGATGAAATAAGATATATCGACATCCAATATAATTGAAGAGATGAGAGAACCGATTTTATAAGATTCTTCCTACCACCAAACGATAAGAATTTAGTCTTCCAATTATTGATCCAAGTCGTAACCTTCAAAACAAGAACATCGAAGTCCCCAACTTTCAATCGGACTTGAGACAAAGGCACCCCTAAATAGCGTATGGGAAACACTCTGTGACGAAATGGTAAGCATTCCTGAATTGCCACTCTCGTTTCCTCCGGCACATTTCCAAAAAAGATTTCACTCTTTTCAAGACTTGGCGAAAGACCCGCTTTCATCTTAAAAAGTTGGAGCGCCTTTTTCAGAACATTAACAAAAGCCACATCGCCCCTAGTAAATACAAAAAGATCATCAACAAAGCAAAGATGGGTTATTTGCAACTCTTGACAATCCTTATGATAACCAAAGTCCGAAGCCTCCTCAATGCACTTTTTAAAAATCATGGAGAACCCCTCCATAACAATGGTGAAAAGGTAGGGCGAGAGTGGATCCCCTTGCCCCCGACCACCTTTGAAAAAGCCCCACGATTCCCCATTAACATCCATGGAGAAAGAGGTTGTCGTAATCATCTCTTTAACCCACTTAATCAACGTTGGATGGAACCCCAAGCCGTGGCAAGGAACTCACAGAAGACGACATGATTCATAACATTATTCAACCTTTCATAAATCAGTAAATATTAATGAACCAATATAAACTGGAATATAACCTTTAAATTCATCAAAGTACTGCAAGTGGTTGAGAGATATAACAAGGTTCTTTCGAATAACAAAGATAGACATGTTGGGACAAAGAAAATTCTTGAGGTCAATAATGAAATGTTAGAGGTGGAAACAACTCCAAAGGATAGTAAGTTAAAAAAATCTCACACATGGCATCTATGTACCACGTGGACGAAACAGTGGAAAGTGTCAGGGGCATGACAATAGTTGGGAAGGATTTTCCAATCCTTGTAGCAGAGATACAACTATTGCTTATTTAATAAGGGATAGTCAATGAAGATATACATTAATTACCATTACTTTTTCTTAAAAAAAGGGGTGGGAGGAACAAGTTGAAAATAAACCATATCATATCTAAGATTGGTTGAGTATAAGTTTATTTGAATGTGTTTTAACTATCAAATTAATTGCTTCTACAAATATACACCCGAGTTTATAACCATTACAGATATAAAGAAATACATCAAAAACAAATACAATACACTCAATGTTCTTCGTTCCATGTAGGAATGTATCGAGAAGAACTTTATTGTTTTTGTGACATCTTATACAATCCTTAAGAAATAGATTATTATTCATTGAATTAAGTATTTTTAATTCCTCCAACCAGACACAAGATCAATAACTAAAGCACTATATGCATCAAACCTTGTTAAAATACTTGTTTGAAATGGAAAACCATATTATGAATGGAAATGTATATCTATATACTATCTAATAAATGTGGAAGGAAACATATATTAGAGAAGCTAATGTGTCAAACTAGTGGATTATCTAGGTCACTGAATCATATATTGTCACCAATAATGAACTTTGGGACAGTTGACACATATATGTTTCGGCATGACCACGTGGGACACCATGATCATGACATAATGATCCTGTTGTAGAAAAATACACATAGACACATTTTTTTGAGTGAAAGAAATGATCCAAAATTGCAACCGTTGACTTATGCAGCATAAGAAACACCACCACCATCGCAATATGCCCTCTCGAATACGTAGAACATTTGCAAACCTTACTCCTTAGCCATAATAGGAACAAGGTCATCCTAAGATAAGGACATAATACTAAATTTTTCATTCTTACAATGAATACAAGGTGATATTTGTGGACCTATACATCCAGAATGCGGGCCATTCAAGTACTTTTTGGTTCTGGTTGAAGTTTTGACATGATGAACAAGTCGTATTATTGTCCACACAAAAGATGCACTCCTAGCTCCAACTATACAATTAAGGGCTCACCACCCTAATTATCTCATAAAGTCTATAGGACTTGGTAATACTGGAGAATTTATATCATAAGGATTTGATGATCTTTGCATATGTATTGGGATCAATGTAGAGCATCCTATACCCCCATGTGTATACATAAAAGTGGCCTCATAAAATATGTCATCAAAAGGACATAGATGGTAACTAGGGCATTGGTTATGCGTACCAATTTACCCACATCTACTTAGGGTTATGCAAACTTACATGCAACTTTACTGATTTATTGTTAGACCCATTACTAGCTAACCAATATTATGTGTACCAGTTGGTAACTGGATATGTATATTCCAGATATAGTGCAATCACGATATAATAATCAATCAACAATAATCATCAATCACAACTGCTGGTCATATGATTAGATTTATCAGTAAAGGGTTTAGGTTTACAGAGAGAATATCTGATACGGCTAAGTAAACCTTTCTAATGACCATTAACCTCTTCACCCTAAAACTGGGTTAAGCAGCCTTTAAATATGAACGTGTAAGGCTAATGGGCCTCAAAGCCCATTTACAATAAACTTTCAACAAATTACAATTCGAACCCTGTAAATGCGTTATACAACTTTCAACGCACTAGGACTTTCAGTCCTAACAATCTCCCCCTAAAGTTGAATAAGGCATTTATCATCTTGAAATATTCAGGCCTTGATCTTCTATCCCTCTTGAATCTTTGAAAAAATTTGGTGTTGCTTGTCTTCATGTCTTTCTAAACTCCCCCTTGAATAAAGCTCTTGGTCTTCATAGTTTCAACTTTGTAACCAGATTCAGTGTACAATAGCCTTGACTGAACGCACTATCAAGCACATCGGATCAGCACACAAGAAAGATAATGTGCAAGTTATGTGACATTCCACGGTACATCTTCAGTTTAATAACAAAGAATCTGTCTTTGAACTGCGAGTTGAATATGGTTTCAGCTTAAGAACTTGTTTCAATCAGCTCGTAGGAGGAACTAACTTGTAGCAGACACCACATGTTATGGGATAGAAGAAATGCAATAAAATCTTTTCTGCTTAGCTGCAATCTTTGAATCTAGAGGCTTTTCAACCTTAGATTTAAAAAAGTATGTTGCTCCCCCTCAGATTTTGCTAACTCCCCCTCAATATGATAATTTGTGTCTTTGAATTGTGTGACATTCTCCCCCTCATGATGATTAGGATAATCCTGAACATCATGTATCTTCAAAGACTAACCGGATGAGTAGCAAAATATCAAATAAAGCGATTCAGTAAACAAGGGTAACAACTAACACAGAAACACAATAGTAACTGTTATGACAATAATTAAAATAATTGTGTGGCCTATTTTCAGAGTTGGCATCGATGCATCTCTGATAGGACTTCCAGTCACTGCAGTAAAATATAAAAAAAATTACTTCTCAAACTGTGCTGGCATATCACAAAGATATGCAAGGGGAATCACAAAGATTCATGCGTGTGTGAGAGAAGTATAACTCAAATCGATTAGGCTCAAAGATTGATTCAACCTGGGACGCAGGTTATAAATCAATTGACACAGTGAGATGAATATGAAGTTCGGAGACCGGAGCTGATGTCTTCCTTTTTCAATATCTAAGACCTCCGAGTGAGGAATAGATAGATTATGTGCTAAATCTCCGTGCATATATGAAACAAGTATCTTTTGAGAGATACTTGAGTGGCTGGGTGGGGTGACACGAGTTATCGACACTGGGTCCATGTCTGTTTCAATATCCATCTCCAAAGAATGAGAATGAATAGATTATGTGGTAACCCGGATAACTGACTCAGTTTGGTAAGGACCAATAATTCTTTTAAGTCCTGTCACATCCTCACCATATTTTTTTTAAATCACCCCGAACTCATCTATTAATCTAGACCCCTCACTGATATCTATTAATTGGATGTGTTTCTTGGGTAGGTCCTTCCGGTTCTGGATGGACCATAGAAACATTAATAGCCCTAACACTCCTTTAACTCACCAAGATAAAACATTGAAGTAAACTTTTTGATTTGAGATTATCAGAAGTCAAAAACATTTAAGAACGAGTCCTGAACTGAAGTGTTCAGAAGTCGATATGAAAATTTAAACAAACATGGTACTCCCCCTCAAAAGTGGCATAACCCTTGATTTTAGTCATGTGACATGAATAATATGAATTAAATCACACATGACATTCCTGCAAAACAGATTAAGAAGATTTTGGTTTTGGTATCCATGCTGTGATGGATCCTTGATGGTTAATTGTCTTAGCTTTTAAGCTATTAAATTGAGGATTGGGAATGCTATAAGTACCATACCAATTATTAACATACCTTGAATCCACAAAGTCACTATTTCCACAGTGAGTGCAACAGATCTTTACTCGGTTTAGACTGATCAACTTTCCTGTAGAATAAACATAAGTAGGTGAATCAGTCTTGAAAATAGATGACTTTGTATCAACTACAGGAGAATCATGAGACTTGTTTCCTTCACTGTCTTCTGTAGTTGGTTTCTTTCTCCAAACCATCTTTACTTTTCTGAAAAATGATTATCTGAAGAATCATTAAGCTCGCAATCAGAAGAACTGGAGTAGTAAGTATGTCTTTTGTTATAGGTGCCGGTCTTTCTTTGTTTCTGTGAATGTCTTTTAGATTTTTGCTTTGAAGATTTGTTCACAGAAACCTTTTGAGAGGCAGAAGTTGAACATTCACCTTTATAAAATTTGACTGGTGGCTCACCAGTTGAATACAAAAAATCAACATGACTTGGGAGTTTTGGATCGAATTCAAACTGGTCTAACTTTCTGTTTGAACATACCTATGAGTTCAAGAACGTTGAGAATTCCTTTTCCTCATCAGATGTGACATTATCATTTGTGGGAGTCGGGAAACTAGATGGATTTGTGCTTTTCAAAGGATCATTTGTGGAAGCATTTTGAAAATCGGAATGAAGATCCTTTTTGAGACACTTCAACTGAGGCTTTTTTCCTTTATCAAAAGAATTTGGTGAAACATCACCCAGAAAAGCTTTACAGGATTGTGATGTTGTTCTTTCAGCAGATCTGCTGCCAAGGCAGACAGTTGAGAAGTGAGCTTGTTTACCTCTGTTAGAAAGTATTCTTTTTCCTCCCTAGATCCAGATTCCTTTTGATTGGAATCGACGTACTCGAGTTTGGATAACAACTCCTGTTTTTCCTTTTGAAAATTGAGTCTTTCCTATGCAAATGACTCTTCTAGCTGAACAATTTTCTTTTCTAAAATCAGAGGTCGAACATAGATTTTGTGGTCCATTGGTTCCTCCTCAGTTTCAACGGTTTTTGAATCAAGTTCAGCCTGAGAATAGCTTCGAAAATAGTCATTTAACAGAAAACAGGGTTTTTCGGTGTTGTATGACGCATTCAATGAGTCATAAACAAAAGGAAGTTGCATTGTGGTAGTGTTTTTCCTTCTCAAAGTTTCCAGTTTCGGATCTTCATCAACAAGTTGTCCACTCCAAAAAATTCGAAAGCATATAACGTGGGAACTTTTGTCAAGGCCTTTTTCAGATAATGTGGGTTATCGTAACCGAGACCCGTCTTTGAATATTTGAATTCTTTAGGTGCATTCAGATGCATCGTTTGTATAGATTGACCAATTTTGTAAAGTTTCAGCTCGAGATCCTTTAACTGGTCAGTTAACCTTTGATTTTCATTTTTATAAGACACACTTTTACTCACAATATCAATTTTCTAATTTTATGACATACGGAGCTTGTACGTAAGATCATCTACTTTGGTTTTTAACTCTTTTGATTCTTTTGAAAAACTCTCACACTCTTCCTTTAGATTTGAAATTTTGCACAAGTTTCCAGCATTTTCTATGCGTTGATTTTCATATTTGTCAAGCATTCTTTCAACTCTAGCTTCTAAATAAGAAACTTTATCTTTTAGCTCAGAATAAGTTGGATGAGACATTGTTGCTTGAAAAACTTGAAGTCTAGGGACTAAACTTGACAAAATATGAAAAAATCAATTTGCAAGGACCAAGACTGACAACGAATGAAACTTGAAAGGTAAAAAGACCAAAAATGACATAAAGTTGAAACTTTAAAGTTTAGGGGTCAAAAATAACAAACTTTGAAACTTTGAAGTATGGGGACTAAAAGTGACGCAAACTAAAACATAAAACTGTAAGGACTAAAAGTGACAAAAAATTAAACTTAAACTAGAAGGACCAAAAATGACATAAGTTAAAACTAACTAACTAGAGGGACTAAAATTGTAAAATTTAAAGCTTCTAACGGACTTAACTGGACTCTAACTGAAAATGGACTAAAAATGAAATAAAACTAACTAAACTAACAAACTAATGGAGACTTAACGGAAAAGGACCAAAATGTAAGAAATTTAACGGCCACTTAACGGAAACACTATTCATCATCCCCTTCGTTGAGACGCACCTGCAAAAACTCGAAACGGTTAGAAATCTCTAATGCAGAACAATCGTTAAAGTTCCCTGATCACTCCTTACCAGATTAAAACTCAAACGGTCAACCCATGATCACAAACGAACCAACCGAAAATGTTTCGGAAAACGATCGAAAACTTAAAAAATCAGTGTGGGTTAAAACTTTTCGACCAAAAACGATCGATTATGTTCCCTTAAGCTCCCTCAACTGGTTAGAACACGAAACAATCTCTCAAACTCTCGAACGAAATGACCGAAATTTTTTCGGAAACCGAACGAGAACTTAAAAACTTGATATAGTTGAAAATTTTACGATCAAAATCGATCGTTTAAGCTTTGTAAACAACCCTTAATGTATTAAAAATGAAAAAGTTTGTCCACGATCACTACTGAATCAACCGAAATATTTTCGAAAAACGATCGAAAATTCAAAACTGTTGATGATGACCGAATCGAATGCCAATGTACCGGGAGTGATAGGTACGGGAGGATTACCAAGGACCCGGGAGAGGTGACCGTGTGAAACCAGGAGAGTTCATAATGATCGGGATCGTGACAAACCAGGGGACCGGTATATGCACACCCCGGGAGTTTAACACATCCCGGGGACCGGAACGGAAGCCAAACAGAATCAGGGACCGGTGTATATCACAAGCCGGGGATCGGTACACGTCCCGGGAATCGGTAGATTCACAAACCCCGGGAGTGGATTGGCACCGTCATCCATAGGTAACTTCCTGTTTCAAAGAAATCTGCCTTATATAAACCTTCAATTCACCGCCCCACTATGATTTTATTACCCAATCAGAAATTAATCAATTTCACAATTAAAACTCCCATGTTAGCTGCTGATCACAAAAAATTTAACTCCTCGGAGAAGGTGTGGGAACCGAGAAAGTGAAGGAACTGGGAGATGTGGATAAGACCCGGGTGTTCTGGGTTTCTTCGAACTCCTTCGATAACAACAACGATAACTTAAACACAACCTTTTAAATCCCAAATTGATCAAAGATTTTGCATTTCAAACACAAACATATATTCAATTTTAATCGATAAACAACTAAAATTCAAACTTTATTAAATCGATTTTGATGAAAAGAATATAGCGGCCAAACCATTACTTGAGTAAATAGTAAAAGTCGATAAAGAAAAAGGATTTTGACAAACCTTTTTGATCGTATCGAATAAAATTAATTCGATCCTGCTCTGATACCAATTGTATATCCCATATATAGTGCAATCACGATATAATAATCAATCAACAATAATCATCGGTCATATGATTAGATTTATCAGTAAAGGGTTTAGGTTTACAGAGAGAATATCTGATACGGCTAAGTAAACATTTCTAATGACCATTAACCTCTTCACCCTAAAACTAGGTTAAGCAGTTGTAACACCCCCGTCTCGCGTGGCTAAGGACGGAAGATGCCACAAATACATTAAAACCAAAACCTAGTCAAATCCAAAGATTAAAACAGAGCGATTCCTATAATTTACCAAAATATAATTACAAACCACAAATGGAGATAATAATCTGTACCAAAATACATTCCCAAAATACACATGTATATCATCTACATTAGTTATCAAAAGCTTAACTAAAGCATATCATAATGCATTATCTTCCTTCTTGTTATCTCCACAACTCTCATCCCAAAAGCTCTACTAAGTCATTTACCTGCCGAGGACAAAGAAAACCTCGACTGAGCTTAAAACTTAGTGAACAGATAATAGTAACTAAACAATATACATGAGATAACAAGTTCAAGATGAAAATTAACGTTTAAAATGATATTCCAGATTTAAGATGTTTATGAAAGAAATCAAAGACAAACGAGTGTCCCGAAGGCATATTAATGGTCTAAAAATCAACAAGCATCACAAGAACGCTTTGTTCCCAAAAGGATGATCAGTCCGTTTGGGATCGAGTGAGGAAAGAGGTGCGGACACAACACGACAATCCTCTCCGTGGATTTAACCACGACCACAACATATTCTCCGATAACGGTTCCTAGGATCGATCCATACGCCCTATATTTGACCGATATCTAATCAGTCCGCTTTTAAGGATTATATATAGTGAGGACGCCATGATCGTTTTAGCCACCATGGAAGCATCTCAACATCGGTGTCCCCAATGTCAAGTCTATAGACTAAAATCACAATTGATGCAATCGAACAAATCAAGAAATCCATGTTCCAAATCTTAATTGAAATGATAGTTCAAAAGAAAAAATAATACTCAATTGTATTTAACAAGCATGAAGTCAAATTTGGAATCAATATATCCGGATTAGGAAGCCTTATGCAAATGGCTATCCCGGTGTCAAGTAAAGTATGATATCCGTACCTGATAAGTATATGATGGAATACCACAATCGGGTGCTCGTAGTGTTGATACTAGTCACACAAAGTCACCTTTACATAAAACAAAATAGAATTACTATTTCGATAGTAATCAATATACTTGCTTAAGTAAATAAGTCTTAGACCCTCTTTCTACTCATTATTATCTATAGAGTAGTTTTAGATAGTTTTAAGGTTGATTAGTATAAGATTCATCATATGGTACAAGCCATATGTGCACAAGGTACAAACAATACCTGCAGCTCAAATTTCAGAACATATCAGTTTCTGTCTCTTTAAAGTTTTGCTGTTTTACACTTTCTTAGAGGACAAATTACACTTTTACTTATAAATGAAAGTTGTAATACTATCTCTTAGGAAACCAATCGCAAAAGATTAACTTTATTTGGATCAGTGACCAATTTTATATGAATTTTACAAAAACAGTGTGCAGATCCCGAGTTGCAGTTGACCAATTCTGGAAACTCACGGTTTTGAGCCATTTAGACTCAAAGTCATCTCTTAGTGTAAACTACAAATATGTACTAGACTCTTCAAGGTTTCCAACCATATATTGCACATATCATTTGGAACATCTAGTGATTTTATACGAATTTTTGAAACAAGCTGAAAGTTTTGATCACCCCTGTACACAACAGCTTATTTCACAACCAAATCCATTGAAACTCATTCTATTCAATAAGCAAATAACGCCAATAATTATCATCATCCTAAATGATATCTTAAGCATAAAATCAAGACTTTTTCACCTCATAATTACAATTCACCATTAGAGACCTAACTTAAGCTAAAACATCAAAATATTGTAGTTCATACTAATAGCTTTACATACCTTGATTCCAATGGTGATTTCAATTCTTAAAACAAACTTGAACCCTTAAATCTTCTCACAACTTTAAACCTAAAACAGATTTTAAACTCAATCATTGAAAGATTGACCCAAATAGAAGATTGAAGTTAGAATAGAAGAAATTATACACATACCTTTGAGTTCTTAGGTTATAATCCTCCTATCTTCAACTAATTTGATGATTTGTTTAAGTAACTTGGTTCATCAATGGCGGTTCTTGAAGAGAGGAGAGAAATCAGATAGAAGAAGAGATATATTAGAGTTTAAATGATTTTTTACTAATTTGGGTGTATTTATATTTTCAATATTTTCACTTTGCCCCCTCAAGTCTAGTTTTCTCATCTTTGTGCCCTAATAGGAGACCATTTAACATTTTAAGTTAAGTTTTGTTCCATTTTGTACGGGTGTGGTACCTTAGATAATATTGTATCACAAATTAGTCCGAGGTACAAGTCGATAAAGCATAGGGTACAAACATGTTATGCGTATTTCCATCCAAAGTTCACTTAACACGAGTTAACGGAACACGGGTGTTATAATCCTCCCCTCCTAAAAAGAAAATTCCATCCCCGAAATTGAGATAGGATTAGAAGGACTTACAAGAATCGAAGCGATACGGGTACTCCTTTCGCATAGATTCTTCCGTTTCCCATGTGGCTTCCCGCTCGGAATGATTTCGCCATAGCACTTTCACGAACGGTATTGTTCTTCGTCGCATTTTTCTCTCTTCTCGACTAATTATCGCCTCGGGTTCTTCAATATAAGAGAGATCTCTTTCAATTTTGTGTAACAGAGAATCAATCACGTGAAGGGGGTGATAATGATATCCGCGGAGCGACGATATATGGAAAACGTTGTGGATATGTGATAGTTGAGGAGGTAATGATAGGCGATACGCCACCTATCCAACTCGTTCAAGTATTTGAAGGGTCCGATATATCTTGGACTAAGTTTACCTTTGATTCCGAATCTGTGAACACCCCGCAAAGGTGAAACTTTTAGGAATACATGATCACCCGTTTGGAATTCTAACTGTTTTCGATGATTATCTACGTAACTTTTTTGCCGAGATTGAGCTTCTTTCATTTTCTGTCTCACAATATCGACTTGTTCAGTAGTGATTCGGATAAGTCAGGTCCTTCGATAGCTCGTTCCCCAACTTCATTCCAACAGGTTGGTGTTCTGCATTTTCGACCATATAAAGCTTCGTACGGAGCCATGCCAATACTAGCCTGCCAGCTATTGTTATATGCGAACTCCACGAGATGTAAATACTCGTCCCAACTACCGGACCACTCAAGATTACAAGCCCGTAACATATCTTCTAGGGTCTGAATAGTTCGTTCAGTCTGAACATCCGTTTGTGGATGAAAAGATGAACTCATAGTCAATCTCGTACCCCAGGCTTGGTGAATACTTTTCCAGAATCGAGAAGTGAATCGCGGATCTCGATCTGATGTGATGGAAACTGGTGTGCCATGCAATCTCACAATTTCTCACTGAAAAATATCTGATAGCTTACTAACTGGATACATCTCTTGAATAGGTAGGAAATGATCTGACTTTGTCAAACGGTCAACTACTACCCAGATAGCATCGTGTCGTCTCTGAGTTTTTGGCAATCTTGTCACAAAATCCATAGAAATATGCTCCCATTTCCAAACAGGAATCTCTAATGGTTGTAACAATCCGCTAGACCGCTGATGTTCAATCTTCACTTTCTGACAAGTAAGACACTCCGCCACGTATTCACCTATATCCCGTTTCATACCGTTCCACCAAAAGTACTGTTTCATATCTCGATACATTTTAGTGGATCCGGGATGAATCGAGAAAAGTGAATTATGGACTTCACTCAAAACTACATCTTTGAGTTTAGGATTATCGGGTACACAAAGTCGATTACGAAACCAGATAATACCTTTATCATCAATTTGAAAATCTGACTGTGTATCATCTTTAGCCTTTTGTAAGATAGCCCAAAGTTCTCCATCCTGCTGTTGAGCCTCTTTGATTCGAGAAACAAGGGTTGGTTCAACCGTGAGACTAGCAAAAAATTCGTCTCCACCACGATAGCACAAAGCGATACCCATACTTTCCAGATCTGAAGTAATCTGGGGTTGAACAATTAAAGATGATATATTACCAATGCTTTTACGGCTAAGGGCATCTGTGACTACATTTGCTTTGCCTGGATGATACTGAATCCGGACATTGTAGTCCTTAAGAAGTTCGAGCCACCGTCGTTGCTGCATATTCAATTCTTTTTGCGTAAATATGTACTTCAAACTTTTGTGACCAGTAAAGATATCACAAGTCTCTCCGTACAAATAATGACGCCATATTTTGAGTGCAAAAATAACTACTGCCAACTCAAGATCATGGGTAGGGTAATTTACCTCATAGGAGTTGAGCTGGCGTGAGGCGTATGCAATCACTTTGCCATGCTGCATCAGAACACAACCCAAGCCACTTTGAGAAGCATCACTATAAACCTGAAAACCTTCTGCCCCAGATGGCAATGTAAGAATTGGCGTTGTAATTAATCTTTTTCTCAGCTCTTTAAAACTCTTTTCCTGTTCTTCACCCCAAACAAATTTAACTTCTTTTCGAAGAAGTTTTGTCATAGGGAGGGAGATCCTAGAAAAGTTTTCGACAAACCGTCGATAGTAACCTGCCAAACCCAAGAAACTTCGAACTTCTGATACATTTGTCAGTTTCGGCCATTTAGTGATGGCGTCAACCTTGGTAGGGTCGACTTTAATGCCTTCACCGGAGATAACATGGCCCAAAAATGTCACATGCTCCAACCAGAATTCACATTTAGAAAACTTTGCGTACAACTTCTTATTTCGGAGAGTTTCTAAAGCAATACGCAAGTGAGTTTCATGATCTTCTTTCGACTTTGAATATATGAGAATATCGTTAATGAAAACGATGACAAAGTCGTCTAAATAGTCTTTAAAAGCCCTGTTCATAAGATCCATCAAGATTGCCGGAGCATTGGTTAACCCGAATGGCATAACAATAAATTCGTAATGACCATATCGAGTACGGAAGGCCGTCTTATGAATATCTTGATCTTTGACTCGAAGTTGATGATACCCAGATCTTAAGTCGATCTTAGAAAAATACTTCGCTCCTTGAAGTTGATCGAAGAGATCGTCAATACGGGGTAAAGGGTATTTATTACGTATTGTGACTCGGTTCAGCTCACGATAGTCAATACATAAGCGCATCGATCCGTCTTTCTTTTTAACAAATAGGACCGGTGCACCCTATGGAGATACACTGGGTCGAATAAAACCCCGATTTGAAAGATCCTCAAGTTGCTCCTTAAGTTCTTTCATCTCCGATAGAGCCATACGATACGGAGCCTTTGAGATAGGGGAGGCTCCCAGGATAAGATCAATTGTAAATTCAACTTCCCTTTCCAGAGGAACTCCTGGAAGTTCATCAGGAAAGACGTCTGGAAATTCATTGACAACATGAATATCTTCAAGTTTAAGGCATACCTCTTCTAGGTCTTGTAGTGCAGCTAGGAACCCTTCACGTCCCTGCTAGATCATTGCCTTAACTTTTATTGCCGAGATAACACGGGTCCCCTTCTCAGGTGAAACACCCTGGAACACATATTCGGGTTCATTGACATCACCGAAGACGTTTTGTTTGGCTTTGCAGTCGATGGTCACTTGGTGTTTCGACAACCAATCCATGCCGAGGATGATATCGAAGTGATCCATTTTCATTGGAAGTAAAGTGACCTCCCGAATTCGATCACCAATGAATAACGAACAGTTTGGAAATTCACCAAGTATACATACTGAACTACCCATAGAAGTAATAATGTGCAAAGGGAACTCGGTGGATCGTTCATATGGTTTAAGATTTTCTTCAAAATTTTTAGAAACAATCGAGTGTGTAGCACCTGTATCAAATAAAACACATAAATCTCTACCGTCAATAGAAAGGATACCAGAAACCATACCCGTAGTAGATTTGTCAGTAGACAGGGAAAACACTCGACCACCGGCAGTAGATTACTTCTCTTTATCTTTAGCATTATCCTTTGGACCTTGTTTACAATCACGAGCTAAATGTCCCCGTTCACCACAGTTATAACAGGCACCAGTCATTCGAAGACATGGTCCTGGACGATGTCTAAATTCACAATCTTTGCACCGCAACAGAAAAGCTGTATTCGAAAAACCTTTACTAGAAGTCCCTTGAGATGAAACTTAAGATCGGTAATCCGGTTATTTCCACTGACCCATCCGATTAGTTACTCGTCCGTTAGAACTTCCTTGAAATGCATCTCGGTTTCTTTTCTTACCATTATCTGCTAGGGAGAGTATAGAGTCCAGTCGTTCCCTTTCAATGTTTCTCGCGGCATCAGCAACTTCGACAACACTTGTAAAATCTTGATTGATAAGCTTGGATCTGAATTTATTGTTGAGGGACCATTTGAATTTATTAACCTGATTTCTTACTGTACCGGCCATAGTACCTACAAAACTAGCCATTCGTAGAAATCTGGCCATGTATTCAGATATGGATTCATCTTCTTTCTGCTTAAGTGTAGAATACTCTTGAACATACGCATCTTTGTCTCCTGCAGTAAAGTATTGTTGATAGAAAATTAGTTTTAAACCCAGAGCAAGTTAAATTTTTAATAGTTCTATCCCCTCCATAAGATTGCTTCCAAGCTTGCCACCAACGATTTGCATCCCCTTCAAGTTTATAGGTAGCCAACTCCACTTGAATTCTATCCGAACAACCTAAAACCCGAAATATCTTTTCAAGGTGTGATATCCAATATTCGACTTCAACAGGAGTGGCCACTGAGATAAAAGTATGAGGCTTTTGCTTGTAGAACCTCTCCAACCATTTATGAATGTCAACCAGTTCGTCACCAATGTCAGTTTCCTGATCTCTTATTTCTGGCCCAGAGTTCCCAGTGTTAGGATTCGGGTTTTTCCTAGTTTGACGTAATGCTTCCACCGTTTGTGCTATAATTCCTGGTAGCATCTCGTTAACCGTTTGGTGGACAACTGCGATCACATTAGGATCTAGTTGACTTGTTGGCGGATTTCTTGCTTCATTTTCAGACCCGGTTCTATTTCTCCTGGGTTTACCTCTTATTGCCCCTCTTATTGCGGGTACTCTTCTCGGCGGCATTTGGAGCTAACACAAATATCAGAGGAATCATTAGCCCGATTATTTTCAATAAGAAATAAAGCATACAAGATATTAATTAACTAGCATGAATAGTTCCTAAGATAGTCCTATCTTAGTTCTACCCATTCCTCACAGATCAAACTTAAATTATACTACAGGATCATAACCTATAACTCTGATACCACAACTTGTAACACCCCCGTCCCGCGTGGCTAAGGACGGAAGATGCCACAAATAGATTAAAACCAAAACTTAGTCAAATCCAAAGATTAAAACAAAGCGATTACTATAATTTACCAAAATATAATTACAAACCACAAATGGAGATAACAATCTGTACCAAAATACATTCCCAAAATACACATGAATATTATCTACATTAGTTATCAAAAGCTTAACCAAAGCATATCATAATGCATTATCTTTCTTCTTGTTATCTCCACAGCTCTCATCCCAAAAGCTCTACTAAGTCATTTACCTGCCGAGGACAAAGAAAACCTCGGCTGAGCTTAAAACTCAGTGAACAGATAATAGTAACTAAACAATATACATGAGATAACAAGTTCAAGATGAAAATTAACATTTAAGATGATATTCCAGATTTAAGATGTTTCTGAAAGAAATCAAAGAAAAACGAGTGTCCCGAAGGCATATTAATGGTCTAAAAATCAACATGCATCACAAGAACGCTTTGTTCCCAAAAGGATGATCAGTCTGTTTGGGATCGAGTGAGGAAAGGGGTGCAGACAAAACACGACAGTCCTCTCCGTGGATTTAACCACGGACACAACATATTCTCTGATAACGGTTCCTAGGATCGATCCATACGCCCTATATTTGACCGGTATCTAATCAGTCCGCTTTTAAGGACTATATATAGTGAGGACCCCATGATCGTTTTAGCCACCATGGAAGCATCTCAACATCGGTGTCCCCAATGTCAAGTCTATAGACTAAAATCAGAATGGATGCAATCGAACAAATCAAGAAATCCATGTTCCAAATATCAATTGAAATGATAGTTCAAAAGGAAAAATAATACTCAATTATATTTAACAAGCATGAAGTCAAATTTGGAATCAATATATCCGGATTAGGAAGCCTTATGCAATTAGATATCCCCGTGTCAAGTAAAGTATGATATCCGTACCTGATAAGTATATGATGGAATACCACAATCGGGTGCTCGTAGTGTTGATACTAGTCACACAAAGTCACCTTTACATAAAACAAAATACAATTACTAATTCGATAGTAATCAATATACTTGATTAAGTAAATAAGTCTTAGACCCTCTTTCTACTCATTATTATCTATAGAGTAGTTTTAGATAGTTTTAAGGTTGATTAGTATAAGATTCATCATATGGTACAAGCCATATGTGCACAAGGTACAAACAATACCTGCAGCTCAAATTTCAGAACATATCAGCTTCTGTCTCTTTAAAGTTTTGCTTTTTTACACTTGCTTAGAGGACAAATTACACTTTTACTTATAAATGAAAGTTGTAATACTATCTCTTAGGAAACCAATCGCGAAAGATTAACTTTATTTGGATCAATGACCAATTTTTATGAATTTTACAAAAGTAGTGTGCAGATCCCGAGTTGCAGTTGACCAGTTCTGGAAACTCACGGTTTTGAGCCATTTAGACTCAAAATCAGCTCTTAGTGTAAACTACAAAGATGTACTAGACTCTTCAAGGTTTCCAACCATATATTGCACATATCATTTGGAACATCTAGTGATTTTATACGAATTTGTGAAACAAGCTGAAAGTTTTGATCACCCCTGTACACAACAGCTTATTTCGCAACCAAATTCATTGAAACTCATTCTATTCAATAAGCGAATAACACCAATAATTATCATCATCCTAAATGATCTCTTAAGCATAAAATCAAGACTTTTTCACCTCATAATTACAATTCACCATTAGAGACCTAACTTAAGCTAAAACATCAAAATATTTTAGTTCATACTAATCGCTTTACATACCTTGATTCCAATGGTGATTTCAATTCTTAAAACAAACTTGAACCCTTAAATCTTCTCACAACTTTAAACCTAAAATAGATTTTAAACTCAATCATTTGATTGACCTAAATAGAAGGAGATTGAAGTTAGAATAGAAGAAATTATACACATACCTTTGAGTTCTTAGGTTATAATCCTCCTATCTTCAACTAATTTGATGATTTGTTTAAGTAACTTGGTTCATCAATGGCGGTTCTTGAAGAGAGGAGAGAAATCAGATAGAAGAAGAGATATATTAGAGTTTAAATGATTTCTTACTAATTTGGGTGTATTTATATTTTCAATATTTTCACTTTGCCCCCTCAAGTCTAGTTTTCTCATCTTTGTGCCCTAATAGGAGACCATTTAACATTTTAAGTTAAGTTTAGTTCCATTTTGTACGGGTGTGGTACCTTAGATAATATTGTATCACAAATTAGTCCGAGGTACAAGTCGATAAAGCATAGGGTACAAACATGTTATGCGTATTTCCATCCAAAGTTCACTTAACACGAGTTAACGGAACACGGGTGTTATAGCAACCTTTAAATATGAACGTGTAAGGCTAATGGGCCTCAAAGCCCATTTACAATAAACTTTCAACAAATTACAATTCGAACCCTGTAAATGCGTTATACAACTTTCAACGCACTAGGACTTTCAGTCCTAACAGGATATAAGCCTGATCTTTAACATTTACGCTTGTTTAGTGGTATAGTATATGTGTCAATTGCACCCCTATAACGCACCAAAATGGGTCATTAAAAACGATTAAGTATATATGTTGATATGAATCTCCAACAATTATATGCTATTTAAAACCTTTGACGGGTGATCCTTATATAACATGATTTGCGGATTGTCACTTTGATGAAGTCTTCCCGTTGTTAGAGGGAGATAGAAAAAAGTATTTTCCAAGAGAACGATAGGAACTGTCATGGAATATTCTCACTCTGTCTCATTTTTGATCCCCACATTTACAACGTAAAGTTGATTTCAAACAAATTAGGCTCGATACCTGATACGTTAAATATTATTCCATAAGTGAGAAAATCACACATACGAGTTGCTAATATACCTCTAAGGTTAAAGTCCCCAACAGGGGCACGTCATTGGAAATTGCGTTGCAATCACATATAGTGGAGGTGTGGTTGAGGTCGTAGCTACCAAATGGAAGTGGTGGAAGCTACTTGGTTCAATGGATACTATTCTAAAGGAAGAGAATAGTGAGGCACATCCATTTATCATCAATACAACTCTCATGAGATTGTCTCTAATTATAATTATGTCCATGAATCATCAATGGAGGACGCTCCAAAGTTAATATTGATTCTAGAGATAAAAGAAAATCTCAAATGATATATTAGAGTACATATGAGTCGATGGACATATCATATATACTCAATGATGAGTTATTAACATATACTATTGCTCATAAGATAGAGCACGACGACATTGAACCACGCTCAGTTGAATAATATCAACAAAGAGCATATTGGCCTAAAGGTAAAGAAACAATCCAGAAAGAATTGTATTCTTTGACAAATGATAGGGTAGTTGGTCTAGTAGTGCTAACCCACCAAGTGTTAAGCCCGTAAGACATAATTGAATCTTTGTTAGAAAACATAAAGAGAATAATGAAGTCATAATGTATAAGGCTCTCCTTTGGTGCAAGGTTTCTCACAACGCCCTAGATTGACCATAAGGAGACTTACTTTCTCATGATGGATGTCATGACATCCGAATAATTTATTAGCCTAATAGTTTTCGAAGGACTGGAAATGCAACTCATGGATATGGTTACTACATATCTCTATAGGGATCTAGATTAAGAGATATATAAAAGTATGTGATGGCATTACGTTACCAAAATCAAGTAACTCTAAACCATGAAATGCGTTTGCAATAAATTGAAACACTCACTTTATATATTAAAGAAATCTCCCGCCAAAGTGGATACTTGATTGGGTCCATATACGAACGTTGAATTGTGCCCTTACGTATTTATTTAGGAAAACAAGTTCCAAATTTTCAGTGTAGTTCTATATGTCGATAACCTATAATAGTAGCGGACTGCAAAGTTGAAATCGAAGGGGAACTAGAAATCTTGATCCATGGTCCCTATCCCTAACCTTCTAGGCACTCTTGATGAAATAAGAGAAACTACAGGCTAATTGAAATATGAATTTGAGATGAAAGATCTTGGGAAAACTTGGTTTTGTCTAGCTACTTGAGCTAGAACATCGAGTTTGTGGAATATTAATCCAACGATCCGTATATGTCCAGAAAATGATTAGACGAATTAATACGGACAAAACGTATCTGGCTAGCACTCCTATGATCGGTCGAAGTGTTGGATATAAAAAGATTTATTTCGTCTAATGGATGATGATGATGAGGTGTTGGGAGCTGGAATTTCCTGTTTAAGTAAAATAGGCACACTTGATCGTATATTGTATTTCTCAGTGAACTTGTTAGCTAGATTTAACTCAGCTCCAATGCAACGTCATTGGAATGATATCAAATTAATCTTTTGGAACCATTAACGTGGGCTTATACTTTCCCCACGGAGAAAAAATTGATTGATAATGGAATTTCAATACCTACTTAGATAGTAAGCGGCAAAAGTACTGCCCTTGTAGAAAAACACCAATTAATGTCTTGGTATGTATTTGATGATATTAGGTATATGCCTGACCGATACGAAGGTCATTCCCAAACTGGATAAAGAATTACCATAGGGAACACACTGATTACTTGAAAATAAAACTAAGCAAAACCTTTGTCTACCTCCTCGAACTATTCTAAGAATATTACTCTACATTATTCAAAGTGTATATGGTTAAGGACTATCATTATCCATATTACAAGAACTAGTGGTTTGAGTTCAACCACTATCCTACCAGTATATATGGAAATAATGCATCATATATCGAAGAAATGAAAGTAAGATACACCAAGGGTTATAACATAAATCATATTTTTCTTAAGTTTTTATACAATCAACAATAACAAACTTTCCTCAAGATTCAAATGAATAAAAAAAAGGATGAGAGGCGAATGTAACATATTTTCTTACCAAATCATTACCTAAAACCATATTTGGGAAACATGTGAAAGTATTAAAATCCAAATGTTTTTCAAACTCCCTTGATTAATGTATGAATTGGGGGGAGTAGTAGACAAAAGGGGGAATCTACTATATATGTAATATTGGTATGTTGTGCTCTTTCCTTCACCCAAGGTTTTATTTTTCCCATCGGGTTTTGTTCCTTGGTGTAAGGTTTTAGTGAGGCAACACTTTATATACCATCTTTCTTTCCTAACTCTCATGATTAATGTATGAATCTAAGAAAAAATTATACTAAAGGAAAAGTCTATGTATTGCAAAGAAGATGGTGCGTTGTACTCTTTCCTTCATCATATTTTTATTTTTTCCCGTTGGGTTTTTATTTTGACGTAATGTTTTAATCAGGAAACAATTGTGTACCACCACTCCTTTGACTCGACACATGGGGGAGTGTTGTAGGTTAATTGTGTCATAGTCTAAAGGATATGACGATAGAGATAAAGATAAATATAACTATTAGAGTTATGGAGTAAATCTCCTTCCATGCAACATGATCTCTATGTATCCTCCCTATTTAAATGACTTATGATTAATGAGAAAAATATATTTCCTCTCTCTATTCTATTGTTATTCTGTTTCGTTTTTTCCTTTAACAGATAATTAATAATGCATTAAATATTTTTAATTAATTAATGATTATGATGATGTCTATATATATATATATATATAGGGTCCCATTCATTTGCTAACCAATCTATTGGTGCTAACCATGCTAACCAATCTAGGCCGTTGATTATTTAGATCAATGGTTAACAATTAATTACAATTTTAATTTTATAAAAAAAAATAAAAACGTTATGGTATTAATGTGCATAACCGCATAGAGTCAAAATGGTAAAATTGCATATCCATTCATTAAATACATGCAACCGTTCACAAAAGAAAGAGGCGAAAAATTAGGGCTATTTCAAATTGAGATTCGATTTATTGAAGAAAGGATTATACAAATCAAATTGCTTATCGATATCGACTCCGGCGAAGAAGGTGGAAACGAAGTCGTGAAGAAGAAGGAATCTTAGAAATCATCAATCGATATGATTCGTAACCCCGTGAAAAAAGGAAAGCTAATATCAATCGGGTTTGAAATTAGCGCGAAATGGAAGAAAACGAAGGCGGGAATCGACGATTGAGAGGTAAAAACCTACATATCTACGGTTTATAAATGGGGTTTATACTCATATCTACATTGTTGTTATCACGATTTCAGCAAGAAAGCCTAGTGAAAGAATATTTAAGAAGTGTGGACTTTCAAGGTTCAAGAACACCATGGAAACACCAGTTGAAGTTGACCTTGAAGAAACACGTTCACTGAACGATTTGGTGCAAAGGATTTCAGGAGATACTGTGCTTCCAACAAATGCGTCGATTCAAGAAACAGCAGACGAAGGTAATGTTCCAGAAACAGAAGATGAAGGTAATAATAAAAATTGTTCGATATGTTTTTTCTGCTGTTAGTTAAAATTTATTTGATAAAGTGTCCATTCTTATGTTTTTTTTGAATGTTAAATAATGCAAGCAATAGATTCAAATAGTAATTATTCCGGTGCATATATGCATTGTTATGTATATGTTGATGGTATGTGCATATGAGCATGTTTTATTGAATTTTGAAAGTGCATGTATGCATTTTTATGGATTTCTGCATATAGGCATGAAAATAGATCTATGGATAGAATCTGTTCATATAAGCATGTTTTATTGAATTTTGAAAGTGCATGTATGCATTGTTATGGATTTCTGCATATAGGCATGGAAATAGATCTTTTTCAATGGAATCTGTGCATATGAGCATGTTTTATTTAATGTTGTAAGTGCATGTATGTATTGTTATGGATTTGTGCATATATGCATTGAAAAAGATCTGTGGATGGAATATGTGCATATGAGCATGTTTTATTGAATTTTGAAATTGCATGTATGAATTGTTATGGATTTTTGCATATAGGCATGGAAATAAATGCATGTATGCATTATTATGGATTTGTGCATATTTGCATTGAAAAAGATCCGTGGATGGAATATGTGCATATGAGCATGTGTAATTGAATTTTGTAAGTCCATGTATGCATTGTTATGGATTTGAGAATATAACCATATGACAAAAAATTAATTATTTGTATTGGTGCATATGAGCATATATGACTTAGTGTGCATATGTGCGTACTGTCAAAATTGTTGCTTAGGATTTGTGCATATGAGCAGGTTGTAAAAAAAGATTATTTGAACATATGGGACTAATAGATTATAAAGATAAAACCTCTTGCAACTGATTGTGCATAAATGCAGTTTATATCATATATGCATATTATTTCTATAGTTTCAGCCGTATGTGAATTATTTGATGATAGTTCGTTAAACAATATGACCATGTTTAATAAATTTTGCAAACATGAATTAAGAAAAGGACATGCCAATTTAACATATTGAATCAACAAATCTTTGATGTACATACTGTGGATATGCGGATATTTAATTGAATTTTCTAAGTACATGTATGCATTGTTATAAATTTGTGCATGTAGGCATATAGGAAAAATAAATTATTTGTGGTTGTGCATATGAGCATATCTTGCTTAGTGTGCATGTGTGCATAAAATAATATATGCATATGGGCAGTCTAGGTAATGCATATCTTGATATGCATATATGCATTCCATAACATATATACATTTTAGAATTTGCATATGGGCAGTCTAGTTAATGTATGTATTTTAGATCTTTGATACAAGCATATGAGCATTCTTTCAGTGTTTAGTATTTCTACGCATGTCTAAACAAATGCATGTAGGAACACCATTGAAAAGAAGAAGGAAAATACAAGCCTCAGCATCAGTTCCTGTTTGTAAAGCTGAAAAAAGGTAATTTATGGGAAAGATATGTTGGCATCTAATTATCGGCCTTATGACATGCATATCATAATTAATTCCCTGCAACCGTGGATTGCTAATTTGCATGAATGATTTAATAAATATTGCAGGTAAAGAACCGCTGGTTGACAAGGAATCCGATGGAAAACGCGTTACAAGATCCTGTGCACAAAACAAAACAAAACAAAACAAGGAAGACACATCGAAGCGTCATCGGCAGCAAGTGAGTATCACAACCAACATCCTATAACATTCACAATAAACTAATAAATGACATTTTTCATTAAACAGACATGTCTACAGACAGTGATTTCGAAGAAGAACCTAATATGAATTTAAGGAAAAAGAATAAGAATGAAGTGCAGGGTTAAGGAAAAAGCCAAAAGGATATAAAGTGCACCAAGGTTAGAAAGCAAAAAGATCCGAGGGGAGTACCTGGAATACGCACAAGGACATCACCTAAGGCATTGTACGAGACAATTAAGAGCTTGAATGACAAACAAAAAAGTGCAGTTAGGTAAATACGGATGGAATCTTTTCTAGATATGACAATAGACGGAATACCATTAAAGTTAGGCTACTACGTGGTGGATGCCATGAACACAACACAGATGAATTTGAAAGTTCACATTGAGGTGATACCAATTACAGTGAAGTCAATACATAAGATTCTAGGACCTCCAACAGGGGGGATAGACTTGGCGAAGGAAGAGTCATTGGATGCGGATGAAAACCTGTCTTTGTTCCGGAAGAGACAATTTATAAAAGGTCTGATTAGACCACAATACGTCATTAACGAGATACGCAGAACAAAAGAAGGCGACATTAAGTTTATGCTAAATTTCCTGGTGCTTGTGGTGAACACCCTAGGAGAGTGTAGCCGGACCGGTCAGTGCAAGACTGACTTCCTGTCAAAGGTAACTGGGGTTCATATGATACCTGATGTTGATTGGTCAAAGTACATATATGACTGTATACCGAATAGTAAGAAAAATTGGAAGAGAGAGAGCTCCCGGGCTTTCTATACTGGTCCATTGACATTTCTTACTGTAAGTATATCTGAACAATTACTTACACTAATCTAAACAAATCAATATTTCTTTATCACACAGTAATAACTTAACACAACGTGGCAGCTCCTATATGTTGAATCAACATGGGGTCCGGGAATTGAAGTTCCACAACCAGAGTTACAGATGAAGAGATGGACCATGGACAGGCTAAGGCATAGACAAGATCTAGAGTTACATGGAGGGGGATTTGGTCATTTAGACTTAAAGCTTATTGGAGGTGAGTCTGAACAAAGTGAAAGCGTAAACCGTCGACATGCTGAAATCAATCAAGAGGTGGCAGGATTAGAACGGAAGAAGGTAAAGGCATGCATACATTAAAATATGAATTAACAATTAATTTTTAATGGATTGTATGGATTCCACCAACATAATCGTATTGTTCAACATTCAGACTGTCATGAGAAGAATTGATGACATTATATTCAACATTCAAGGGTCGCGATGGGAAGCAGACACCGAGCTCACTGCAGCTATAGAAGAGTTCAAAGGTAAAAAATATGCATATACACTATAAAATAAATATGTACTTATAAATGTGTTTTGCACACATTCATTGCATCTTGCACTGAACATGTAAATGTTTTTTGCATATATGCAATGAACATGTAATGTCTTTTTTCAAATATGCATGATAACAAGTTATGCATAAAACTAGGTGACTATCAACAAAATATAGACTGTTGGTAACTGTTTTTCTTTTCTTAAAATTTGAACTGCCGACGTGATAATATTATAGTATCGTAATATGGATAATGTTTGAAGAGGTGTTTAATTGTGTATAGGGGACACAAACTATGATAAATTCAAGCTAGACTTGGCAAGCATTTTCAAGAACAACAAGTGGGATGTGGCCAATAATGCGGGTCGGGACACCGAGCCATCGGTCTCAATTGACAAGACCCATGTAGCGTTCGATACCGTTGGGTCACCTGGACCATTGGAAAATATGAATGAGGAGCGAGCCATAGTGTGTTATCCAGCGTCCTTACATACACCTAGAACTGAACAGTATCACAACTCTCTGTTATCGCCCTACTGGGAAAGTCCTAGAGTGCATGCATAGGTGGATATGCTATCAGCTGAGAAGACGGGTAATGTAATGGCGAAAACAACTGTGAGAAATGATGGAACAGACAACGATAACGGCAAATCTATTGTGCATGAGTTAGATAAGGGAAAGCAATACATATGGCCAGCACAAAAAATCAAGAGCCGGGTGTTGAGCTAGTATTAAGCACACAAAAGTCTCATCCGCTACCATTAGAAGAAGGTAAACGAAAAGTTATGATCAAAGTCCATTAACAAACAATGCATATATGCACATATGGATTGAATGTTAAATAATGCAACCTATGGATTCAAATAGTAATTATTCTGGTGAATATATGCATTGTTATGTATTTGGGGATGAAGTCTGTGCATATGAGCATGTTTTATTGAGTTTTGTAATTGCATGTATGCATTGTTATGGATTGTTCATATAGGCATTGAAATAGATCTATTGATGGAATCTGTGCATATGAGCATGTTTTATTGAATTTTGTAAGTGCATGTATGCATTGTTATGGATTTGTGCATATAGGAATTAAAAAGGATCTGTGGATGGAATCTGTGCATATGAGCATGTTTTATTGAATTTTGTAAGTGCATGTATGCATTGTTATGGATTTATGCATATAGGAATTAAAAAGGATATGTGGATGGAATTTGTGCATATGAGCATGTTTATTGAATTTTGTAAGTGCAGTTATGCATTGTTATGGATTTGTGCATATAGGCATTAAAAAGGATCTGTGGATGGAATATGTGCATATGAGCATGTGTAATTGAATTTTGTAAGTGCATGTATGCATTGTTATGGGTTTTTGAATATAGCCATATGAGAAAAAGTTAATTATTTGTATTCGTGCATATGAGCATATCTGAATTAATGTGCATATGTGCGTACTGTCAAAATTGTTGATTAGGATTCGTAAATATGAGCATATCATAAAGATAAGACCTTTTGCAACTGATTGTGCATAAATGCAATTTATAGCACATATGATCTTATTTCTTATGTTTAAACTTAATTGTGTATAAACTATGCAACCGTGAATTATGAAAAGTACATGGCAATTGAACATATGGAAGCAACAAATCTTTGATGTACATATGATTGTTATGCATTTACCACACACAAATGAAATCTTAACCGTCTGCATAATTGAATATGATTATAATTGTTTATATGCACATTGTAACTCATGATATGGTAATGATTGTGCATATGTTTACTAACAAAGAAAATGTAACAAATGAAGACAAAGGCAAACAGCCAGAGGGGGGTAGCTCAGATAATACACCGCTGGTGGCATTCCCAATATTATCAACACCATCTTTCGACTTAGGCATCAACCCACAAAAGAGTCCAGATCATGCATTAAAAGAAGGTGAAGTGAAAGGTATCATCTTATTCACTTTCACAATAATTGATTATATGCATATCAGAACCGTATGATCATATGCACACATGGAATATTTCAACATATGATAAAATCACAAATGCATGCATGCAAAAATGGATTATCTATAGGTAAAGTACATGTATTTACGTGCTTACGGTTAGTCATTGATGTTTGTGCATTTAAACTATGAATATGGAACTCAATGTAGATAGTGTCAATCAGGATGAATAAAATTTTATGTATTTCACTTGAAACGTGGTACATGGCAGGTGGGGATGCAAAAGCAGACATTTCACAACCTGGACAAAGGACGAAACCAATCTGAGAGCTTGGGTGTTAAGGGGTATTAGAGGATTAATGTAAGTACCTTAACATGTATTCATCTATATTGTTGTTAATAAGATATATAAACTACAATATGACTTAACATGTTTTACATTAATTTCAGGGAGATTATGTACATAGATACAATGGGTATGAGGATAGATCGAAGGGATATGCAGTTCCTAGCTGGGGAGACAACCATTCCAAGACGAATCATTGATGTCTGGTAAACGGTTTTGAATTACGACGAAAGGCGTCGAAGCAATGAATCTCCGCGCAGATTTTTTTTCAACATAGAAATAACGGTAAACAATAAGTACACTATTATAATGCTATGTTGACAGCATAAAACAAAAATCATTAATTAAATACATATTAAAAAAATACTAAGTTAACATTTGAGGATGCTAGATTGCTAGTAATGACTTTTGCATATGTGCATTTTATTATATTAGTTCATGTAGCATTAGTAGGAATGCATGAAAGTAAAGTGTGGACAAACAAAGGTGTGCAAATTCGCACAACAATAAAGATACATACTCATGGATAATTATTTGGTGCAAGTATGGACATGGGAAAGTGTTCTTTTAATTATATATATTTAACAAAAATGTTGATTTCATATTTGTGATAAATTGTTAAATTAGATGGATCCGGTGCTCAATGACCTACAACTACCTGCGGTAACAAGGTACGAAGCATTCCGACGATATATCGATGATTTGGGAAAATATAATCTCGATTTGATAACGATGAAGGACATTGATCTGGTATGTTATACAACTTTTTGTTAATGCGTCATGTTTTCCAAATTGTTATTGTTTTATTTATTAGCAAACAGTGACTAATTATCATCTTTATAGGTTTTCTTCCCTGTTTTGGATGGTTTACACTATTATCTCGTTGTATTCAACCTGAAAACCCCATACGCTACCATCATAGACAACGAAGATCGTGATGGTGATTACGAAGATTTGTATGAAATGGAGTCAGATGCAATGGTATGTATAATTTGTGTATATATTATTAGAAAACGGATTTAAATACTTAACAATAACAACTTTTTTAAATTGTATTCCTTCCAGCAATCAATGATACTTCATCATCTGCAAATCCACAACCACAAAAACTGAAATGCATTTCGAGAGGTTGGATCAATTGTTTTACATATGAGATGGAGGGCAAAGAAAAACCAAGATGACAAGGGAATACTCTGGATGCGGTCTATGGATATGTATTATGGTGAAATGGGAACAAAGTGGGATACTGGATAATATAGGGAAAGCACCAAACAGAAGGGTCAGCTGAAGGCACTGCGTTCAAAGTATGTAATGAAAATACTGAATAGCGAGATGAACATCAGAAAACACGCAATCAGTACTGAAGTTGTAAGATATATGTCGATGGAAGCCAACATGAAGGCACAAAGGAAACGTCGGTGAAGAATTGATTGACTGTTGAACTACTTTACCTCGTGTTAAAATATGATCATCGTCTATGATTTTTTGAGACTTTTATGGGTTACATAATCATTTTGGTAGCAATTACTTAGTATATTTCATTAAAAACGTCCACTTTTTACATTTAGTGCATATCAGCTCAATTTTGTTATTAATATTAGTGGACATGATTTCTTACATTTCTTATATATATTTACCATACGCTTTATGAAGTTGTTATATGCAACTCTACTTCGAGCATATTAATTAGTGTATCTAACAAATCCGAAAACATTAAAACTCATGGACATATATGCATATTATTAGTACTTCATGCCTATATGCACATTATTACTTAAATCCATACTCAACATTGCACTGGTAAAGAAATTTAACATATAGACTTACGTTACCTAATATGCAACTTCACGATGAACTATGAATAAGAATGAACTGAGAAAATAAGTCTCATACTACCGAAATAAGAACGAGAAAAAGGTAGTGCCTAAACATTAAATATTCTTTAATAGACGATACTAACAAAATGCATGCGTTTTGGGATAACATACGAAATCGGAAAATACATACTTTAACACATAACTGTGTTTTTTCTAACAAACCCAAACATCATACAAAAAAACCGAACATTAAACGAAAGTAGATCGCCATATATTCCTGACATGTACACTTCATCTTGTAGATTAAGAACTCGTTCTCGATCGAAATCTTATCCCATTGCATTAGTGCAAATTGCCGGCGAAGATCATACAACTCATCACGGACATTTTTAAGTTCTTCATCTCGTTGGTTAAGTTGTATCTCCTTAAAATCACGAGCATCTTCAACCTGTTATACTTTATTAAAAACAACATTGAACGAATATAACGTAACAAGTACAACCGAAAAAAAAACAAATCAATCTAAAACGTACCTGCTGCAACTGAAGACGTAGCCTACGTTTGTCATTCAAAAGCTTTTCGTACTCGGATAGTATGTGTGATAACGATGTTTACCATGAACATTCTCTCGGTTGTTGTTATTAGCCATTTTAGGAGGAAGTGTTTGTATGAATTTAGAAAAACAAAATTCTTTGGATGAAGATAGCACCAATATACACGCTTGTGATCCTATATTTATCAATCCACATGCAACCATCTCATTTAATTATATTAACTCTTGTCACCAAACATTAACCATAATTGACTTCATCCACCAACAAACATCATTTAATTCTTCCTATTCAAGTATAGAAAAAAATATAAAAAGCTACCCAATTTGTAGGAAACAATCCTGATTTCTAATGAATAAATACATATACTGTCAGAGACAAAAACACATGAATACTTCATTTAATGGACAAACAATTATGTTCAAATAAAAACAAAATCAAACATTAAATAGCCCACAAATTCAAAATGCATTTATCACGAAAATAATCATAGTCAATTAAAAAAAAAGATATTGAACTGATGTCCTGTGCACAAATGAATATTAGGAAAACATACTAAACAATTTAAATTGATTTCACGATTGAGAATCAAGTGGGCAATTACGAGAATCATGTCCTGTGCTCTGACCACATTTCTTACATTTACGCTTGGGCTTTTTACTCTGCGATTGTATCCTCTCGGAAATACCAACCAACGGTTTCCCGGTACCACAACCCTTGTTCCTGAGACCAGTAGGAGGAAATATATCAACCTCGTCAGGAACAGGAACACCTAAGTACTCATTAATTGCATCGACCTTCTTCTTGCCTGGATCTTCAGGTTCAACTGACTATCTATCTCTTCTTTCAACTCATCAAGCATTTTCGAAAGTTTACATAACCACGGTTTCTCATTCCGAACACGACTAATAATTCCATCCATCTTAGAATAGATGCCATTTATTAATTCCTCCTTTTCCGGGTCGACCTCACCGTATCTTACTTTGGCAGTTTGAAGTTGTAGGGGTACCAACTCTTCTGACAATATATTGATCAGGAATAGATTCGACGTTTTCATTCATCAACACCTTCAACGCATGGCGACATAGAAACCCATTACGAACAAAGAATTTACATTCACAATCAACATTGTTGCTTGACGAACTACGAACAACCTAATTAGAAAGGACAACAAAAAAGATTATTCGAAGAAGAAAAAAAAATAGTTGAGACAATAATAGAAAAAATAATTTAAAATTACCTTATAAAAATCTTCATTTCCGCCCTCTTTTTATTATGGCTAATAATAAATGTCTTGGTGTCACCAAGACATTCAAGAGCTTCCACCCCACAAACCAACATAGCCTTCTTTAACTCTTTCTGAAAATCGAAAAAAATGTTCCTTGTGTACAACTTGACAACATACCTTTCGATAGGAAATGCACTAACCAACTGCGGGTACGTAGTCCTGGTTACATGCTCATTCTCAGAATGCTTCTCACGTTGCTTCTCGATTGCACAGTCATAGTTGCTAAGAAATCGGACAAGATCAAAGTGCCATGCTACATAAATATTAAAAAAACATTCGCACTCTCTGATCTTGAAGTTGTCTTCATAAGACCTGACATTGGAGTATCCCTATAAAAGGCAGGGATCCATGAATTACGAATTTCATACATCTCGGTGAACCATGGGTCATCGACAAGGTTGAATTTGACAATCATCGTTTGCCACAACCTCTTGAAATCATCAGGACTGATATTCACTTTCCATACGATTTTGTTTATAAAACGATTGAACTCTGGATCATGATTTAGTGCAACACTCACCTTAAAGAAACAAAAACATATAAGTTGATAAAACATATCAGAACTAATGTAATTGTTACAAAAAAGTACATCTGTGAAAAATAAAAAAAAATTACCTTCGAAGGTACTTTCTTCATTATATGCCACATACATAGACGATGTCTAGACTCGGTGAACACAAACGGAACAACTTGTTTCATCGCCGAACATTGGTCAATAATCACAACCAAAGGTTGCTTCTCATAACATCTTAAAAACGCCTTAACACCCATTTGAAATTCTCAATAGTTTCTTCCGCTATCAACGCGGATCCAACAACAACTGAACTTTGGTGGTTATCAACAGCCAAAAACGGAACAAATGCCAACGCATGCCTAAAAAAAACAAAAATCAAATTCAAGTAAAAATATTAAAAACAATAATTTTTTGAAAAAAATACTCACTCATTCGTCCTATACGTAGCATCAAACGATATTACATCTCCGAAATGTCTGTAATTAATCTGGGCCACTTCGTCCGTCCAAAATATCGCATGCAACTCACGTTCATGGCACTTGTACTCGAAAAAAAATCTTTTTTACACTCCTTCCTGTTGATAAATTTATTAATCAACATTTTAGCATCCTTGTTTCCCACAAAAACATCGACGTCTCTCTTAAAGTTCTGGTAATCAACAACAGTGCAACGAACGTTCTCAGCTCCACCCTTCAAAGCAGTTTGCATGCGATGCGCTCTTGTTGCTCCAACCTTATAACTAGAGCTATTCAACACATTCCTACAATCAGTGTACTACATATTTTTGTTTTTACGTGAAAAACGTCGATCATTATCATTAAACAACACATGATTATGAATTTCAACAAAACTGTAGACCTCGTATCGAGATTTGTCCTTTGTCAAATGTAACTCACGCAAGCGTTGCAACTAGAGCGTTTGACATTCGAGTTATGAACTCGACGGTCACCGGAACGGAGCTCAAGAGAATCAAAATTCTTTTTCTTCGGAAACCCCTCCTTACTACAAACTATCCAACGGGTCTGGATCGACCCATATTTGTTTGTCTTCTTTGCCTTCAAACGAACATCAAACCCAGCCTTATCGGCATACTTTCTGTACATAGCCTCGACCTCGATAACAGTCGCAAACTGGTCACCCAACTTCGGTTTAAATTCATCAGGTACCGTCGGTATCAATAGCTTGTTGCCATCAGCATCGTCATCGACCTCGACATCATTCACATCGACTACACATACAAAAAACACAAATAATTTAACAATTTTATATGCATATGCATACTAAATCAGATGGTGCTCAAAATAAACAACATGGTCGTGTATCTATGTATTAACCAATAAATTTTAATGTTTTGTGTGTGTCCCTGATTTATGACAAGTTCTTATCAATATAAACACCTATATGATTTACCAACCTAATTGATAAATAAACGCGGATTACAGATTGATGTTTGTGATTTACTCTTTGAAGCTCTAAGTTTTACACCGTTGAAATGTGTTATGTGTGTGTTCTACCAACTTGCAAACACATAATATATAACTAAGATATTATCTAACAAACAAAATAATATCCTAAATAATATCTAACAAATAGATATTTAGGACTTATAACTAAAACAATAAAATACAATAAACTAACTTTGACGATTTATTACAAACTGACTTTAGACTAATATTAAGAGTCGACTTTCCAGCTTTAGCTTCAGATTCCAGTCTTCAGATTGGATGATCTTGAATCCAATAGATATGTGCGCTAACATTTTGTATCAATGTAACCAACATGGTCGTCTTGTTGGACGATTAGATTGTCATGATATGTACTTATGACATAATATTCATCATTTAAGGGTAGCGATGGGAAGCAAACACATATTTCACAGCCGCTATATAAGAATTGAATTGTAAAAAATTTACATATATGAATTAAAGTCAATACGTACTTGTAAATGTATTTTGCACATATGCACTAACACGTGCATATGTGTAATCTAATTATTATGACTGTAAATTACAAATTGGTATCTGCGAATCTGTGCAGTTTATGTAAATTTTCAACCACCCTATGAATGAATCTATGCAATTTTCGATAAATTTGTGTACATTATATCAACATCGTCGTGTTCAAATTAAATAACAATTCCTTTTACCGGTGTTAAATTCTGGATGCATTGAACTAGATGATGGGAAATCCTCGATATTGGTCTCGAGGGAGATGTCATCAAGTCCGATAGAATTACCGAACTCTAACGGTAATCCGGTATTCAACGGTTGAATAGGCTCATCAACCCATGTGCACGGAGCAACTTCTTGACTTCCGAAAATCGATTCCATTAAACTATCGTTATCAACAACAGACGTAATTCGATTATCGCTCATTGTGATATTACGAAGAAAAGATAAAGTGTATTGCACAAACTTAATAAACACGAAAACTATAAAAAACTTATTCACTTATTCGATTGGTAGATCCATATAAAAAGTAATATAATGAAAAAAAAATGTAAAGGATATGTTAAGATTTAAAATAATCTTGAACAAATTAAAATTTCAAACTATTATATTTAATGAGGTATATCATTACCATAACAACCCGTGCTATAAATATGGAATAGATTAAATAGGCGATTTTGATTACTTAATTTGGATATGCCGATTTTATATAAATTCCATTATTACCCTTGTAAATTTAAAATAATCAAAAGCATTATGTAATCTCTAGGAGCATTCTGATTGGCCGAAAATCGGTTAGCATGGTTAGCACCAATAGATTGGTTAGCAAATAAATGACCCTCTCTCTCTCTCTCTCTCTATATATATATATATATATATATATATATATATATATATATATTATGAGAACCACACATATTGTGATAACGTGAGGACATACCTAAGCCAATCATTTCATTTAATTAATACACAATATGATAAGAAATATATAGTAAATTCTAATTTAAATGAGAACTAAGAAATTAGTATTTTAATAAAGAAATATTATAACAAATTAATTCCATAATTATCTCATAAATTACATCCGATTAATTCCATAATTATCTCATTAAGCTTCCATAATTATCTCATTAACCTTCCATAATTATCTTCAACAAATATTTAAAAAAGTCATTAACACTCATTACTATAGTACGTTCAAAGAAAATGTTTCAAGGTTCATTTGTAGTTGGTTCACCATGTCTCCAAGTTCATTGTTGGTTCACCATGTCTCCATTACTATAGGTTCATTGTAGAATTACCCATTACTATACGTTCACTGTAGTTGGTTCACAATGTCTCCAGGTTCACAACTACTTCATAGTTGGTTCGCCATGTCTCCATGTTCATAACTGGTTCATAGTTGGTTCAAATCGAACACATGTATACATGTTGTTCGAACAAGGTGTTCACAAATCCAAAATCTCATTGTTACAACTTGTTCATAACATGAACAATGAACCATGTATCCAGGTTATTCACACGTCAAAAACCATGTCTAAGATTAACCATGTCTACAAGTTGTTCGCATGTCAAAACCCATAAAAACAATGTGTTCATAACGTTAGGGGCGATGGAAAAGAAAATCGTATTCTTGAAGAATGTTTTTGATGTTCTTGCGTAAAAAAACTTAGTCGGTTGTGTGTATATTGGTTAGGACATGATTATGGGTCATCATAATCGAGATGATGATGATTGTGATTGTGATATCCTTAAAATGTCCAATATCAATAACATCACAAATAACCCTTGCTGCCTCTGCCTGATACTTACTTGCCTCTGGATTGTCTACTGTCTGTGTAGTCTGAGTATCCTTCGTCTCCATACCCTGTATCATATCTTCTTCTTGAACCCCTTCAGACGCCATCCCTTGATCTGATCCATGTTGAGTTTCTCTCTGAACTACCTCTGTCCTTTCAACCGAGTCGTTAACCTTTTGATGTTTCTCCCCCTCATGACGACCGTGATCATTGTGATCGTCATGTGGACGCTTCAAAGAGCTGACCTGGGTGCGGCAGGTATCCTCAAGTACCTTAACCCTCTTAGAAAGGGTAGATACCGAAGAATGTATATTGGTGAAGGTAGAGCGGATAAGTGCGGTGACATCACGAAAACTGGATCCGATCTCATCCTGAAAGGCAAGAAACTCTGTTCGGCTGACAGTTTTTCGCTGGGATTCGGTCTGTTGGCGAAGAAGGACAAGCATATCGACATTTTGTTGAGTACCTTGGAACAGAAGCTCGGCATATAACATGGATTTGAGCTCGTCTACGCTGGGTTTCAGTTGAGCTGGAGGTGGAGGTGGTGGAGAAGGTGCAGAAGAAAGAGCTTCTACTTCTAGGAACTTGCCCTTCAGCATTTGGAGCACCGTATGTTGGAACTCCTCAGCTGATTGGCACTGATCATCATAATGTTTGGTAATGGAACTATCGACAGCATGAAAAGCCTGCGTCAACAGTTTTGTGAAATGAAAGAGGGTAACGTAACGCCTGGGCCACTAAGGCTTCCAATTGTCATCACGGTTGAATCAACCATGAGGCCTACGTTCGGCTTTAGAATATTGATAGCGCCAGTAGGACTTCCAACCAATCCTTGTGTAGCACCACTTGTGGGTGACACTATGGCTGTTTCGATTGGGACACATAGGCTCTCAACGAGGGACTCAGTATGTGTTCTAAGCTGTATTGGCTCTACACTCGATGCGTGATCAAATGAAGTCGATGGCTAGGGCTGGGGCGTATCTATTTCAATACCTGACTCTCCGAGTGAGATCTTGGTAGTGTATGTGGTATGTCCCTGTGAATATGTAAAACAACCATTTATTGTGAGATGGTTGAGTGGCTAGGTGAGGTTAGTGCATGCGCTGCTAGGTCCACGACGTCTTCTTCAATGTCTAGTCCCAACACATGGGATTCGACAACAGATGTGGCTATCCGGCTCATCGTGGATCGGAGACTCTGATGCTCATTGTTTCTTTTACTTCTCCATTATATCTGTCTCACCACACTTTCAATTTCAACTAAAACACGCTCCGTTCTCCTTATCTCTTCCAGAATCGGTTAAGGAAGAAGGTTTTATAGGTGATGAAGGTGCGCTAAGGGACGACGACCGATGCGAGCAGGTATGTGATGGAATTGGTCACGATCGTCGTCCGACGCAGTAGTGTCGGATGTTCGAGAAAAGGAGGAAGTGCCCGATTTGGAGCGTCCCTCAGAAGTATCACTTTCAACACCGGCTGTTGGTAGGTCATCAATAACTGATACTTCATGGAGTGTAGAAGTGGTAGTGGTGTGACGCTCCGTCAAAGGTGCCTCATTAGAAATAGAGTGGTCGTTCACGTACCCTGTCTGGAAGTCCCAACGTTCCGGACATTTGGTAGTTTCACTCGGGGACCCTGACGTCTGATTGTTCTTGCTTCTTGGGTAGGTCTGCCGGTTCTGGCCAGACCATAGGATTTTGTGGGTCTTGGATATTCCTATATGCTAACACACTAGGTGTCGTGGGACGATCATATGCTAGCAAGGCATCAGGTATAGGCATTGGGTCAATGCCAGGGATATTGGGCTTATTGATAATAAGGTACATGTGGTGATGGGGGCATACCTGATGTGACGCCCGTCGAGGAATGGTAGAGTTGGCGGTCAACAGTAGTTGTATGGAAATCTGAAGAAACCACATATATGGAATGAAATTCCTACGCTTGGCCATATCGTTGTGCTGAACGTTTTGTACCAGCTTGCTCTAAAGTAGGCCAACGTAGTCTATGTGTCGATGAAAGGCAACATCGTGGAATGTGCGAAAGAAGTTCGCCCTGCACTGATCAATCCCCTTTGTCTTCAAGGATAGGCATCGATTAAGGATAGTGAACATCGTGTACCAAAGCGGAGTTAGGTGTTTACGGTTGAAGGCATACATTTTGTTCAATGGGACCGCATATCCAAGAGACTGTACGTCCGAGAACATCTGTGGTTCGGAAATAGGTGGATCATAGGCTTCTCTCCCTTGAGCAACTACTGCTGGGAGTTTGAGAAGATCACGTAAGATGTCTCGAGTCAGAACAAGTTGTGTCGTGTCTGGACAACGTTGAGTCTGTCGTTCCGATCGCTCGAAACATACTGGATCATATGCTAAACTTATTGTAGATAAAGCATTGGAACATCGGCAGTGTCGGTGAGAGCGAAGTGTATAGGATGGCCTTTTAGGATCTCGACTACGATGGGGTGTCCACTACTGTAGTTGTCTATCTCGAGAGAGTATTTGTTTGCGACAATTGGCAAGTGTTAAGTCAGAATTGTATTCAAGATTAAATGAGGGGTCAAAGTTATAAAGTTGTAAAAAATGTAAGGGTTTAGTTGTTAAAAGGCTTGTAATTCAATGTGTTTGACTTTGACAATAGTTATAGTTGTGTGGTCATATTGACCATATAAATAGGAGTCTTGTTAATATTCTTTACATGCGTGAGAAAACAGATTGAGAGAGAATAGTGAAGAAAACGCATAAGAGCTTAATTGTGAGAAATAGGTATATGAGTTTAGGAAATCATTGTAATAGTTGTTCAATCAATAAAAGAATGATTTCTACATATTTTGTGATTGTTTGATAGCTTGGATCTAGAACTCGCAATTGGTATCAGAGCAGATTTGGAACAAATCAACTAGAAAATGAAGAACTCGCATCCTGTCGTCTGAGTTGTGATCAAAGAAATATATTTCATGTTTTTGTTGTCAAATTCTTGTTTGTTCAGTGATCGATTAGTGTAATATATCAATCAAAGATTAGACACACAATTGCACTGTAATTGTGATTCAATTTGTCGATTTTGTGTTTTTTAGAGTTATTGAGTTAAACGCACTGTATCTTGATCATGATGTATATTTGAGTCCATTTTGTTGTAATTCTTTGTTTGTAATCGGTTCTAGTAGTGATCGTGATCAAATTGGTGCACTTACAGAAGCAAATTCGAAGATTTGATTCGATTTTGAATCGAATTTAGTGTTTTTGAGCCGAATTACGAAAAACTCGCAAGATCTGGAGCTTTCGCATGATTTATGATGGAATTCGCATGACGTGTGTTGCTTGAAATAGTCTAAGTGAGAAACTCGCATAGAGCTGTGTACGAGAAGATCAGAATTTGCATTGGTCTACATGCGAAAAGGAGGAATTCACATCGTGTGCTATACGAAATGTAAGATTTTGAAAGCTTATGGACATAACTCGCATCGTAAAGGATACGAAATCTGGGAATTCTCACCCCATGTCATACGGATTCTGAGGTTTTCGCATAGGGAAGCTGAATTTTTACCAAGTATAGAACTCGCATCTCCTGTTATGCGAAAAGAATCGATACGGAAAGTTTGAGATTGTGAATTCGACTGAGTATGGAATTCGCATAAGATTTGCTTGCGAAAAGTTTGAAGTTTGAAAACTTTCTAAATCCGAAACTCGCATCTCAAAGCGTGCGAATTGCTGGAATCCGCATATAAAGGCGTGCAGAAAGTTACTTTACGCATCAAGAGGCGTGCAAAAAGTTAAAGGATTTCTTCTGTGGTGTGAGAATTTTGTTCCTGTGCGAATTCTAAGCGACTTGGTGTGCGAATTTGTTTGGTATGCGAATTCTGTGAGATCTACAGTAGTGTGAGGATTCCAGACTTAGAAAATTATTGGAAATTTTTTTTGAAAATTTTTCTGAGTTGTATTTCGTTGATTTTCCAAACTAACGATCATTCCAAGCTGTTCATTACAGATTTTTGAAGATGTCGAAAGATTTGCTTTCTAGTCAAAACCTCTAGTCTTGTCCATTGGAGAGTATCCGCAGTGGAAGAAACGGATGACTCGGTTTCTGAATCATAAGAATAGAGAATACATGAAATCAATCATAGATGGCCCAGTCAGCCCGGTTGTTACGGTACCCGGTCAGCCAACTACTGAGACTTCTCCTAAAATACTGGTGAGATATGTGCCAAAGCCATACGAATATTATAGTGATAGGGAGAAGGCACAAGTAAAGATTGACGAAGAAGCTCTTATTTTATTGACTATGGATATTCCCAAAGACATCTACAACCGTGTGGACATTCGTGACTTAGCGAAGGGTATGTGGGATGAGCTAGAACGTCAATTCCAGGACACTGACCGATCCATAAAAGTGAAGCTGAATCAAAGTATTAATGCTTATGAGGGGTTCCGAGCAAAGGAAGGTGAAGCTTTGCTAGACACATAGAACATATTTAATGTGATTCTGAATGATCTGAGACGGAACGGGATGAATAAGTCTGTGTCTGATATTAATTACAAATTCATCAAGAATCTTAACCCGAATTTGGAAGAGTTATGCTATAAATCTACATATGTCAAAGGATATGGACTTGGAAGATGTTAATGATATTTTCACTACTTTGTCTCAACATGAAGATGATGTGAAAGTGCTGAGTGATGAAAAGAAAATGGTGAAAGAGTCCTTGGCACTTCTGGCTGAGAAAAAAGTCTGTGAAAGCAGGTTCCTGTTCCGGATCAAAGTCAAAACCAAAGCTGTCTAAAGCTTATCTAACTGAGCTAAGTTCTGGTTTATCGGTTGAAGAGAAAGACGAGGAATCTGATGAAGATATCAAGAGCTTGGTTTACGGAGAATCTAGCACTCATCTCGAAGCAATTCAACAAAAGATTTGGCAAGAAAAAGTATTATTCGAAGCCAAATATGGAAAGAAGGAAGAAAGAAAGGAAGAGAAGAAAGAAGAGAAGATTGATTGTAATATCCTGTAATTTACGTGACATTATTATAGAAATAAATGTTTGGTTTAAATTTGGAAGCCTTATATAACTAGAGGGACTAGATATGTCAATAAGCAAAAATTTGAAAATTACGGATAACTTATTCATGGGGATGGCTGCCGTATGGTTACTATCAAAATTAGAATTATATATTTTTTTATATTTATCCTTTTGATTGAGTAATATTTAGTTGAGGGGAATAAAAACGTGAGTTAAAGTTGAAATAATTGGAGTTTTAAGCATCAATATTAGGGTTTTGAGGTTAGGTGTGTTGGAAGTTTTGATCGTGACTCTAAAGACTCGTTGAAGAAAGCCGATGGGATTTTCATTAGCGATTTTTGGATGTTAGCTAAGGTACGGATTCCATATTCTTCCCTCATTAATTTGTGTTTATTTGAGTCGTTATATAAGTGTACGGCTTCTTCATGTTCCCCACTTTTGTGTTTATTCGATCCGTTGTTTATGTGTTAATTCCGTTTACATTTATTTGATTCGTTACATATATATATGTACGATTTCATTGCCTTTTCTTTTCAACTCTTCCGTTCGATTTGCTTAATGTGTTCTTTCTTCCATCAATTCGGTTTGCTTTCTCGTCCGGTTAGTCTACCGTTAGTTCTCTTTTGGTTTTGCATTCGATAAATCAAGGTTTGAATATGTTAAAAACGTCAAATCATATTTATAAATATGCTGATTTTCACTTTGAAAATTTCGTGTTATTTGTAAAAGTCATCACAAATCACTCGTTTATCGGATTAAGGCATATGATTAGGTTTTGAAAAGCTGGAGATGTCGTCTACGATTTACTGTCACACGAGAAAACTCTGATTTTTAAGCTAAGGTGTCTAAAATTTGGGTTTTCCGAAACTGGTCTCGTTTTAGACGAGAACAGCGCAATGTTTTTCGAAAATTCGTATAAAATCTATTTTAAATCGGATTCAGTCCATTCATGATTCGTTGGAATCCTAAGACGTTTATTCAAAAAAAAAATTTAGATATATCTTTCTAAAACCTCCTTGAAGTATGATAAAATATTGGAGTTTTAAACATATAAAGTGCTGAAATAAGAATGCGTTGATTTTGAAATGTTGCAAGTGTGAAATTCTTAGTATTTCGGATTTTATTCGCCATATGTTTTGGTATTTTGCAAGAGTTCCTGTACGAAATTGTGTCAATGGTTTACCACACTCGTGCCATTTAATTTCCTTCGATTCGTAAGTTTTTTAATTTAGAGTGTTTGAAAATAAAGCTTTTAAGTGGAGCGGTTAATATTTTTGTACGTTCAAATACTTTTTTTTTATTCGCTTTGTAATTCGTATGATTTGAGATTCATTTAGTATGATCACATGTGTTGTGGAATATTTTGAAGTTTATACGTTAAGGTGTACCGAGCTACTAACCACCTATGGGGGTACCATAGGCACGTCATTGTGGCACCGATGGCGTGACACCACCCATGGCGGTGTGATCAGTCCACGACGTCTCCTTTTGATTTTGTGTGCTCTGATGAGAGATGGCGTTGTGTGATGGGAGGCGTATGGGTCGACCCTAGTTTGTAGGGTGGATGACGGTGTAGTGCCCAACACCGCATCTCACATTATTTAGTACAGTTGGATGAGAATGTCCAACGTACGTGCCTATGTGGCTTATGTCTGACACTTGTTGTATCTGTTTATGAGTGACATGAAACTCAAGTGTATGCGTTTATTTGTTCGAAATCGGTATGCAATCTTATGATATGATTTTGATTTAAGCTTCTCAGATTAGTTTGGTATTTAGTTGACAATATTTGTTTTGATTTGACAGTCTTGAACTTGGACAAAATTACTGTCTTGATATATGAATTTGGATTTATTCATTTTGTTATGACTTTTGATTAAGCAATTAATTTTGAGTCTTTTGGTCTAATTTCTTTTGGTTTCGTGTTCTTTGTTTTGGGGTATTAAAGTCTGTGGCTGAAGTTAGATGTGGAATGATTATATTCAATTTAGCTTTCGTAAACACTCAAAAATTCAAGGCTCTTGTCCAAAATTCAGATTTTTATTATATTCGGTATTGAGTTCGATTATTCGTTTGTTATCTATGGTATCTGTACACTGAGCGTTTGGCTCAGCCTCATTTCTTTGTTCGCAGCAGGTATTCGAAGGGAATCTAAAGGGTTTAAGAGATTCAGAGCTTCATCCTATACAAGAGGTTTGTTGGTTGTTTTTATTAATGTTTTGATGTAAGTATTGGAAGAAAGAAAGTGTATCGTTCGAGGCAATTTATTAGTTTTGATGGTGATTATTTTAATTAAGGTTTAATAATGCTCTGTATGCTTTTGTTAGCAGTTTGTGTTAGGTTCAGGCGTAACCTCCTTTTCCATCTCGGGAAGGGGGTGTTACATTGATCCTCAAAGCGGGAGATGCTTTAATTGTGGAAAACACGGACACTTCTCAAAGGATTGCAAATTTAAGAAAGTGAAAAACTCAGAGTACTATGCCAAGAAGTCTCTTTTGGTCAAGAAACTGGAGGAAGGGAAAGTTCTGATGGTCGAGGAGGAGAACTGGTTAGGTGAGTCTTCGGATGAGGAAGAATCTCACTTTACACAAGTGTGCATGATGGCAAAAGTTGAGGATGGAGAACAACCAGTTTCTGACAACTCTGATGGTGACTCTGAGGTAAGTGAATAATATGATAATCCTGAGGTAGTTCAATCTTTAATTACTCAAATTCAACATATGGAAACTGAATTTAAAGTGCTTAAAAGTAAACTAAGCCTTGAAAGACAGTCAATGATGAATTTTTGCGACGAAAATGAATTGTTGAAAGTTGTTATCGAGGACAAAGAAAAAGAAAAAGAAAAAGATGATTTGAAAAGAGAAAAAGCTGAATTAACATCCAAGATCACCGAGCTTGGAAAGAACTTGGTGAACTTGAATTCTGAAAAGGGTGAGTTTAAAATTACATTTGAAGTTTGCTTTCAAGAACGCAATGAGGCGTATTGTAAAATTAAGCAACTAGAGGACTTTAAACTTAAAAGGAGGACAAAATGAACAAAATCTGAATCTTCTTACAAACAAACTCAAAGATGCTCGTTTTTATAATCCAAAACTAGGGTTAGGTTTTTCAGAAACTGATGTTTTAAAATGAGCCCCTGGGAATTTATATAATTTTGATAAACTGGGTTCAACTGTTAAGAAGATTCCAGATATTCGCGACACATTCGTAAAGGCTGAGACTATTAAATCTGATACTCCACAAAAAGGTAAGGAAGTGATAGGTGATGATCATTCGAGTTGTACTGATTCACAATCTAGTTTCAAATTTGTGGGATTTAAATATAATGATTTGAATATGAGCTACAAAACAAGAAAATTGGAATTTGTAGAGTTCGAATCATTATTTTCCACACCGTCTACTGAATCAGTCAACAAAGATAAAATCTTACCTGAGACTAAGTGTCAGCATGATGAGTATGAATCTGATACTGATACTTGTGATCAAACCATCATTTTTGAATCTATTACTTCTGAATCTTCAAATGGAGCAAAGGTAGAAGAGTCTCCACATGTCACGAATTCTGATGAAAAATCTGAGTTTGTTGAGAAAATGTCTGAAGAAAACTTTGACTAAATGATGAACTCTTCAGATCCTGTCTCTATTTTAAACAAGCTAGAGTCTGACTCCAATGGTACATCAAACATCCGATTTTGAAAAGCAAATGTCTAAATTACAAAAGACTCTTTAAGAAGTTAAAGACGAAAATTGCGATCTTTGTTTCAAACTTGATAAATATTTGGAAGAAAATAAAGAGCTTTGTAAAACAGATTAAGGAATTGAAAAATGATTTGTTCAAAAAGAATTTATCTGAACAAAAAGAGTTTGATGATAAAAAGTGGAAAGTAAGATCAAACCCGGAGTTTGTGACGCTTGCAAAACCAACAGTTGTTTATTCTTCTTCTTTTGAAAAATAGACTAGTGTGTTCGAGAAGGGTGAAACTTCTGGAGTTAAAAAAATAAATTCACTCTCTAAGAAATCAACTAACAAAGTTTCTTTTGGTTTTTCAGATCTAAATGGAAAGGTGAAAGGGGAATGGAGGAGAAAAGTTTCTGAAAAGAAAGTTGTTGAAAATGTTTCTGATAAATGTGTTTCAATATCGAAAGAGGATTGTAACGTAACTGCTAGTGATTGTAGTTTATCTTGTAATAGTTCTGAGAACAACAAATGTCAATTTTGTTTCAATAATTGTAAAACATTTGATAAATCAAAAGTCATGACATTTGCTTGAAAGAACATTATTTGCAATCACTGTGGTAACAATTCTTTCTCGTTTCACTCCCACTCCTAAGCCAAAGAATGTCAAAAGCTTTTCTAAAGCCAAATCTTTTTCTAAAGCCTCGTCACAACAAATTCACATATTCAAGGCTAAGTCAAACAACTTTTCAAAGAAGAAAGATTTTCATGATTTGAATGTTAATATGGTATGCAAAAGGTTGCCTAAGCCAAGGTATGAATGGTGTCTTAAAGGCAAGGCCGACAATTTCCAAAAGCTAAAGAATGCTAACACGAAAGGACCCATCTGGATATGGGTACCTAAAGCAAAGTAAGTCTGTTTCTTTTGCAGGCCCGTCATCTATGGTTCATAGATTCTGGATGCTCAAGGCACATGACGGGGTTCAAGAACTTATTGCACAACTATGTTGAACAGCCTGCTGGAACAGTTGGATTTGCAAATTCTGAACTGAAAGGTTACGTCAGAGGGTATGGAATGCTTAATAACGACACTGTGATCATACAGAAGGTTCTATATGTGGAAGGACTTGATCACAACCTCTTTTGTACAAGTTAGTTTTGTGATAGTCTTTACCAAGTCAGGTTTACCATTACGCATTGTCATATAGAAGATCTGGACGGTTATGAGATTTTTAAAGCGGAGAGATACGACAATTTATATGCGGTTAATTTTCCAACTCTTTCAGCAACTCGATCAGTTTGCTTAATTGCTAAAGCTTCAAAGGAAGAAAGTTGGATTTGGCATCGTCGTCTTTCTCACCAGAACTTTAAAGCAATAGATACTTTGGCGAGAAAAGGCATGGTTAAAGGTCTTCCAGAATTGCGATTCGAGAAGGATTCATTATGTTATGCATGTGAAATGGGAAAGATGAAACAAAGTTCCCATAAGGCTAAGATGTAATCTTCTTGCAAATCTCGACCTTTGTACTTAAATTGTTGACATTGGCGTCAACAGTGGCCATATTAGGACCTGAAATAAAAGTTAGTTTTTGAGTAACAGGCTTATATGGTGAGTTGGGAGTAGTGTTTAGGGTTATAGGTTTAACTGAGTTTTCAAACATTTTGTAGAATTGTAGAGAATCCTCAAACGTTTGATTGTCAGGTCCTAGGGTTCCAAGCGGTGGCTGTGTAGAAATAGATGGAAGGTTAGAGACCAAAGAAATAGAAGGATTAGAGATGGGGATAGAAGAAGTAGGGATAGGGGTAGTTACCTCAGTGGTTACCTCAAGATGTTGAGGAGCTGAGATGATGGGTGGTGTCACTGTTGATGTGACAGCGACCGTAGTCACTAGCACGGTTGATGTGGGTATCGTTGAGGATGTGGAGGAGAGACCCACGAAGGCATCCAAGGAGGTTTGTTGAGAAACATCCTTCGGTCTTGAGCTGGAGATACCTTTCTCCTTGGTTATCTTGGTCTTTTTTGAAGGACCAAAGGAGCCAGTTGATGGTTGTTTGGAAGGAGTAGCGGTAGGGATAGCAGAAGAAGGAACCCCCTGCGTGGCCGCTGAAGATGGAGAAGTGTGGAGAGAGAGACGGGAGCGGAGTTCAGAAATATTTACCTCGTTGGGGAGTGCCTTGACCTCCAAGGAGCGCTGGCCCACTTTGGGAAAAGTTGCATCAGAATTAGTGGGGTAAGTAGCAGGGTAGATGAACTTCAGGTACGCACAGATTAAGCGTACATAGGGGATCTTGGGATCCCTCTTTGTCTTCTCTATCTTTGACCGTAGATCGTCAAAGATAGCTGAAGCGAAGTAAAAATTCCTTCCAGCAATCACGGAGTAGGCCATTTGGACCTAAATCATGCTGGCCTGGTCTAGTGACCCACTCTTCCCACTCATACACTGAATAAAGTGAGAGAAGATGTAGTTAAGCTGAGAAGGCATGTTCGCCTTCTTCACGAGAGTCAGCTTCTTGTTGGGAATTGTCGTCCTCGGCTTGGGCTCCCAACAGTATTCCATGGCATCCAGGAATTGGATAAGTTCAGCATCAGTGGGCAAGGCTTCGAATCCATTCCTGGGTTTTTCAGGAAATCGCAGAGCTTTTCTTAGCCCTAAGGCAGTGATCATCCCCAGTCCAAGGTCAGTGCTGAAGGAAATAGCAGGAACCAGCTCACCCTTTTTGTTGGTGATGGAGGTCTCTTCAGCGGTAAACCAGAATTGTTGGAGAAGAGCTTTTGAAGGTGTGGGATCCACAGTGATGGCGTAGGCAATGCAGGATTGCTTTAGAAACTTTGCAGCATCCACCAGATGTGGGTATTTGACACCATCAAAATCAAGTCGAGCAAGATGATTGTTTTTCGGAAGCTCAGAGTCAGTGATTGCGAACTTGACATTTTTAGAGGCGACAAGTGCAGATTGAGCCATTCTGAATATGAACAGATAGAAGAGTAGAAGAAAGGTTTTAGTCTAAAAATAAAGAAGGTTTTACCAGTTTCTATTTGAGGAAAGAAACATAGAAAAACCAACATATTTGAAGATTAAAAGTTGATCTTAGTAAAAGATATAAGAACAAGAAGAAAAACCAAAGATTTTGAATAAAGATAATCAAAATAAAATGGTTTTGAATGAATAAAATCAAAATAAAAAATGATTTTATGTGAGAAAAATCTTATAAACCCATAATGGCAGTCCATAAATGGAGTATTATGTAAAAAGATGTAGAACAAGAATAAGAAGAAGATCAAGAAGAACCTGTTGATCTTTGAAGAAGACGATGCAAATGCTTGAGAATGCTAGAATGCTGTGAGAGAGTTTTCTTGCTTTGAAAGTATTTCCAGAAAGCGTAAAACGATAAGAATGGAAAAACATTCTTTTTATACGTAGAGAGTAGGAGAGAGAGAGAGACAGGCGGGAATACAAATGTTCATCATGACATGGACACGTCCCACGAAGTTGATTGGATAGAAGGGCAACGGACGAACGTGTCATAAAAAAAGGCATGTCGTGGATTGTCGGTTCAAATGACGTCATAGGAGAGAGAGAGACTGTTCATTTATCCGTTTTGAAATTATCGCTGAAGAAAAGTCAGCGATAGATTTTTCTTTTTGAAAGTATCCCTGATGGTAAAGATAGGGATTGATTTTCTTTTAAGGAGGATCACTGACTAGAATTATCAGTGATAATTGTATTTTTCAAAAAGCTTTTAATCATTTGAAGAAAGTTAGTGATTAAAGTTTATATTTTGAAAAACATCTTAACTGAATGAAGATTCAGTTGTAGGGATGGAAAAAACATACCTGAGAGTCAGAAAGTTTATCAGAGAAATGATAAAAGGGGAACTTATGATTACTGACATAATGCATGAACGCTGAAGAATTATTCTTCGAGATTCAGCATTCCAAGCTCACTGATGAGAAAGTTGAACCTTGTCTCATCAAGAGGTTTGGTAAACAAATCAGCAAGCTGATAGTCAGTAGGGATGAAATGAAGTTCAATATCACCGTTCATCACATGATCTCTGATAAAGTGATATCTGATCTCTATGTGTTTTTTCTTTGAATGTAGCAATTGATTATTTGTTATAGCGATAGCACTAGTGCTGTCGCAATAGATAGGAATCTTTGATAGCTGAAGGTCATAGTCTAATAGTTGATTTCTCATCCATAAGATCTGAGAACAACAGCTTCTAGCGGCTACGTATTCAGCTTCAGCTGTGGAAGTGGACACGGAATTTTGCTTTTTGCTTGTCCAGCTTACCAGCTTACCTCCTAGGAGTTGACATCCACTAGTGGTGCTCTTCCTATCTAGTTTACAACCTGTAAAATCACTATCAGAATAACCGGTTAGATCGAACCCTGAGTCTTTGGGATACAAAAGACCAAGATTAGGAGTTCATTTCAGATATCTGAAAATTCGCTTAACAGCGATCAGATGGGATTCCTTGGGTTCAGATTGATAGCGTGCATATAAACAAGTAGAGTGCATAATGTCAGGTCGTCTCGCTGTAAGATACAACAGGGAGCCTATCATTCCTCTATAGGCAGTGACATTAACAGGTTTTCCAGATGGATTTTTGTTAAGTGTCAGGGGAGGTGCCATAGGAGTTTTCATCGTTGAAGTTTGTGTAAGATCAAACTTCTTCAGCATATCTTTAACATACTTACCTTGGCTGATAAAAGTACCTTTTTCAGATTGTTTAATCTGAAGACCAAGAAAATATGTCATCTCACCCATCATACTAATTTTGTATTCTTTCTTCATTCTTTTAGCGAAGCGAGTACACAGAGATGGGTTAGTAGAACCAAATATGATGTCATCGACATATATTTGTACAAGAATAATATGACCTTTTATCTTTCTGAAAAACAATGTATTATCAATTTTGCCACGTTCAAATTTTTCAGAGATAAGAAAAGATGAGAGAGTGTCATACCAAGCACGAGGGGCTTGTTTGAGACCATAGAGAGCCTTATCCAATTTATAAACATAATTTGGATGCTTAGGGTCATAGAACCCTGGAGGTTGTTCTACATAGACTTCTTCATTCAACTTTCCATTAAGGAATGCTGATTTTACATCAATTTGATAAACAATGAAGTCTTTATAGACTGCATAGGCTAAGAATAGTTGAATTGCTTTGAGCCTAGCCACAGGGGAAAAGGTTTCATCATAATCTATGCCTTCCTCTTGTCTGTATCCCTGAGCAACAAGTCGAGCCTTGTTGCGTGTTACAGTTCCATGTTCATCTAACTTGTTTCTAAACACCCATTTGGTGCCTATAACAGTTTTGTCAGATGGTCTAGGAACAAGATTCCAAACTTTGTTACGAGTAAACTCAGTCAGCTCTTCTTGCATAGCTCTGACCCAGTTTGGATCTCTGAGGGCATCATCAACTTTCTTTGGTTCTATTAAAGAGATAAAGTTGACAAAGAGACATATATTACCTGAACTTCTACGTGTCTGAATACCTGCATCGGGATCACCAAGAATTTGATCTATTGGGTGATCTCTGGTCCATCGCTGAGCATGATCACTTAATTCAGAGGTTGGATCAACAATTTGGACGTTTACTGATGAGGACGTTTGAGGTTCATCAACAATTAACTGTTGAATAGTGGACAGACTATTGTTATCAGAGAGGTTTTCAGACGAAGGTAAATCTGATGGTAGCAGTGTGTTAAGAGGTTTAGCTGAAACCCATGAGTTGGATTCAGCGTTAGGATGTATAATGTTTGGATCATCATCAGCAGTAGGTGGATCTGTGTGCTGATGGTTTGAAAAGAAGGGTTCAGTTTCTTTGTAGTGAGAGAACATCCAAGCATTTAACTCTTCATTGTCAGCGATTGGTTTGGAGTTCGCTGAGCGAGTTTCATCCAAAGTGACATGAATTATTTCTTCCACAGATTGTCTTTGCTTGTTGAAAACTCTGTAGGCTTTGGAGATGGAGGAATATCCTAGAAATATTCCATCATCAGCTTTTGGATCGAACTTTCCAAGCTGATCTTTTTTGTTTAGGATAAATCACTGACAACCAAAGATATGAAGAAAACTGATAGATGGTTTTCTTCCATGATAAAGTTCATAAGCTGTATTTGCAAATCGCTTTACTATCAGCGATCTGTTTTTAGTAAAACATGCAGTGTTTACAGCTTCAACCCAAAATTGAGTAGGGAGGTGAGAATCGTTGAGCATTGATCTAGCAGCTTCAATGATCGTTCGGTTTCTTCTTTCAACGACTCCGTTTTGCTGAGGTGTTCTTACTAAGGAGAAATTATGAGAAATTCCCTTGTTCCCAAATAAATTGTTCAGAGAACTGTTTTTGAATTCAGTTCCATGATCACTTCTTATAGAGCGAATAGTAAGATTATTCAACACTTCTGTCACACCCCGCTAAAGCGGAAACACGAGGCATAACAGCTCCGATGTCATAGCGCAAGATTATAAACATACCAACATTTACTTAACATTCAAAATTACATTACATTTTTATGAACATAGTATCGTCATTGTTTACAAACTCCAAATCTTTTAAATATAACGATACGCATAAAGCAAAAATAGTCTTGCTTCAAAATATGAGGTGCACTGCTAAAACTTCATGGAATTACCTTCTCGATTCCTGAAAAGTATGAATAAAAACCAAGATCAACTACAAAGAGTTGGTGAGTTCACAGGTTTTAAATATGCACAAATCATTTTTATATGCAAGTTAACACTTGTAAAACATACGTATAAACCAACTTCAGTTCTTTGATTCATGAGTACCACAATTTAATTTCTTTATGATAAGTGTATGCAAAGACAATATTACGTTGAGCCACTACTAAGCCGTCCCTGACCAATTTCAACGCCCCCGATGAACTAACTCAGCGGTGGTTCAAGCCACATGTTTAGTCATCTTCTCTAGTATAGTGCACCCCTGCTCGTTAGCATTAAGGTGGGCTTGTCACACCAAATAGCGCTATCCACTAATACTATAGGCCCGATTTTCTTCGAGTTAATAGTAGTGTCACGGGGTCTTAACATTAAGAACTCAACACATCAATTGCATACTTATCATATAGCTTATAATTCCAAATGCTTTTAACAAAGCCTTATAAATTGCCAATTCGCAATACTTTCAAACAATTCTCATGAATCTTTAAATACGTAATTTAAACATGCTTTCCACCCCAAAATCAATTAAAACGATAAAAGTGGGGCTGTGAATACTCACCTTAACGAATGTAACGGGTGAAGCTTTACTTTAATACTTATTGAATTTTGTCACGCCCTTAATTTCCCTATACAAGAGTTGCCATAAAGAAACACATTAATGCCCTATTCCGATGTCCAACCAATATGTCCAATTGTCCCATGAAATGCCATCAAATAAGTTTCTTAGTCCATATCCAATTTTAACTATACAAGGTTCCAAACTACATAAAACAAAAATTAAGCTTGATAAAATTACCTTTCTGGATTCAGCACATGCTGTCCAGAAAGTTATCCGGTAAATTCAACACGGAAGCTTAACTTCCCAAGAGAATTATTTAATCACAAATTTTGTGATGATACTATAATATGTTTAGAGTAAATCTGCATTTTTTTATAATTTTTGAATAACTTTTGATACTTCAAATAATTTTTACAAAATAGAGTGTCACTGATTTTCGGATCAGTGACATACCTCACTTGTAATAGGCTTTTGAGGTATTAATTCTTGGAATTAGATAGTGATCCATATATGGATGCAAACCTAACTCAAAATCCTAACATTTGGAAAAAGATTCACTTATTTAGGATGAGTAATGAGGGAGTTATGGTCTCTACAAGATAGGTGTATGAATCTGTCTTCACTGGACAGATTACACCATTTTCTTGTAAAATCTAATTAAGTGCCCAAATCAACTCCAAATTCAGTGTTTTTGGACTTTTTAGAAATCTAACACTCTAAATTAAAGTTTAGAAGCAAAAACCCCAAATTTGGACATTTGGTTTGTGAGTTGTGCAAGCTAGAAGTGAAGTCCATTTTCTGGACAGATTCTAGAATGAAGTTAATACTATTTTAAACCACAAAATAATGATCATTAGACATGGTTTTTGGATATAAACCATGTCTTCACTCCTCATTACATAATAAACTAACTTATGCATCATGGATTCATTGCAATCAAAATGTTCATCCACATGCATGCATGAACATAACACCAAATAAAATGACATTAACACTATTGTTAAGTTCTTAACCATGTGGAACTTGGGAAATTCTTTCATAAGAACATTTTTATACTAATATTTCATTGTAACAAGAGTCAAAAACTCACATTATAAACATCAAAGATAATCCATCTCATCATCAAAATTTCAATCACATGCAAGACAAAATAAACACTAATTTATGATTTAACACTATTTAAAAACTCTTTAATCATATGAGATTGAACAATCTCATCCTAAGAGTTTATTTATACTCAAAATTGATGTAAATGCATATATTTCAATCCAACATTATTAAAATTTTGTGGACCAAAAACCATATTTCATAAAATTATCCTTTCTTGATAAAATCCCAAAATAATACACTTGGAAACCCTAGTTTCATTGGAAGATCACTCAATGGTTCATTAGCAAATATATTGATACTAATGTATCCCATTTCACTTCCAAAACTTGGGTTGTACATCATTTTCATGAAAAGATATAAAATATACAAACTTTTTGATAATAAACTTGAAAATGAGAGTGTTAAGTGATTACCTTCACAAAAGAAGATGAAGACTTGAATTCTAACTTCAAATTGGAGATGGATTCTTGATTGGATTTTGATTCTTAGCAAAGAGAAGAGAAAAAAAATTGGTGTGGTGGTGGTGGTGGCTTTCGGCCGAAAACAAGAGAGAAGAGAGGGAGAGGAGGTGAAAAGTTGATCTTGAAAATGAAGAGTAGTTTTAGTTTTTAATTTGATTTTTAATTATAAAAAAATAAATAAATAAAATATGGTAGAATTAGGACAAGTGTCCTAATGACTCACCAACATAAAAAAATAAATTTTATATCATTAATTGAATTACTAGTTTAAACTTTAGAATATCAGATATATTTGAGAACCGAAATACCCGATTCTCAATATTTGCTAAATAAATGACAATTTGAAAATTTTGCAATGCAAGAGAAATTAACATTTTGATTTTTATAATTTAAGGATTTTGGACTTTTTATTCACTTATTTGGCATTTCTGGACAGTGACGGTCAGATGCGGAACTGTTCCGGGTTTTTAACGCAACTTCTAAATTTTTCGGGAAACTTTTTATCTTAAAGGCTTTTAATAAAAAATTCAAAAGTGACAAAACTTATAAATTAATCTGAGGGTGCTAACCTTAACATTCAGAATTTGACAGGTGTCACAACTTCCTCCTTTTAACAAAAGATATTAGTTCTTCTGGAGTATCACTCTTGCAGCGAAGAAAGATAACCCAGGTGTAGTGAGAGTATTCATCTATAATGACAAGCGCGTATTTCTTTCCAGCTATTGATTGGATATTGACAGGGCCAAACAGATCAATATGTAAGAGCTGAAGAGGACTTGTCACTGAGGAAACTTGTTTAGATTTGAAACTAGCTTTTGTCTGTTTTCTTTTTTCACATGCCGAGCAGAGAGATTCTTTAGCATATGAGTGCTGAGGAAGACCAGAAATCAGTTCCTTAGAAGAGAGAGAATTCAGGGTTTTCAAATTTAGATGAGAAAGCCTTTTGTGCCATAGCCAGTTGACATCAGAAGAGGCTTTAGAGAGAAAACACAAGTTTTCAGTGGTAGTAGAGTCCATATCTATTACATAGACATTTTCTCTGCGATAACCACTAAGAGCAAGTTTTCCTTTCTCATTCACCACTGAACATGTTTTCTTAGAAAAGCGAACTTCGTAGTCTTTGTCACATAGCTGACTGATGCTTAGAAGATTATGCTTCAGTCCATCTACATAAGCAACTCTTCTGAAGGTAGTTGTCCCATTGCTGAGGACACCAAACCCTCGGGTATAGCCTTTTCCATTTCCACCAAAGGTCACAGAGGGACCTTTCTCTTCCTTGTATTCAGTGAGCAGGTCTTTTTGTCCAGTCATATGACGAGAACATCCACTATCGAGATACTAGATGCCCTTTGATCCCTACACACATAAGGAAGATTAAGCGTTCTTTGGTACCCACTTTTCAATGGGTCCTTTTGGGTTAGTGGAGATGGAAGGTTCAGCAATCTTCACAGCAGATGAAGATTCAGCTTCAGTGCTAATCTTCACTTTGGTTAATTTCTTAACCTTAGTGGTATTTTTCACCTTGGTTGATTTTTCAGCTTTGGTGACCTTCTCAGCCTTAGAGGCATTTATCTTCACTTTAGCTGTTTTATCAACTTTAGTGGCAGTTGGACATTTGCTTACAATATGGTCCGTAAAACCACAGTGATAACATTTTCTATATTTGAAAGTGGTTTTAGGACCAGGAGAAAAAGGTTTTGAGAATTTAAGATGAGCATGGACAGGTCCAAGAATGCTTTTAGCATGAGATCTGGGAGGAATTTTGATTTCTTCAGATCTCTTAGGCTTGAGATCAATCTTTAGCTTCGGAGGACAGAGATTGAAGATTTCTATCACAGAGCTAGAGAATTGATTCGCTGAAGGTTTAGAGGGAACTTTCAGCTTTGCTTTCTTGGTAGCCTTCTGAGGACGAAGAATGGATTTTCCTTTATCCGCAGACTTAGAGCCTTTGGATATTTCTTCAGGGATGGGATTATAAGAAGAACAGGGATATAATTGATTATAAGAAGTGTCAAAGAAAGAAGTGACAAACGTTCCAAACTTAAGCATGGAACTTTCTTCTTTAGTCTCATCATGTGGTTTCCAAAAACCAAGACCAGTTCTATCACTTTCAGGAATTTGAGCATTTATTTTCTCAGAGATCTTTGTTAATGATTTGCACCATTTTTCAAAATGAGCCTTTTCTGCTTTTAGAGCAGCGATGGCTTGTTCGCGTTCAATGTTGATGATTTCGTTTATAATGACTTGATCTTTCAACTTTTCTTCTAAAAGATTCAGTTCTTTGATCTTTTCATGACATTTCTCTAACTGTTCAGCTAAGTCAACATTTTTGTTCTCAGCTAGAGTTTTGCCGTTTAGAGCGTTATAAAGATCAATAGTCAGCACAACAACAGCGCGACTTCTCTCAGCTTCAGGTAGAGAGGGATTAGTAGAGATAGATACCTGAGATGATATATAGCTCATAGATGTTTCAGTTGGTTCTTCCACTTCTTCTTTAATCTCAGCCATGAGGCAAAGATTAGCGACTTCTTCATTAGAACTTGATTCTTCTGATTCAGCCCAGTCATGTTCTTCAGCAATGAGACCTTTACCTTTTCGCTTGTAGCTTTTCAGATTTTGATATTTGTCTTTCAGCTTTAGGTATTTGTCGTCGCTGGATCTTCTTGAGGTAGAAGGTTTGAAGACTTTCTTTGACCTGCACTCACTTGCAAAGTGTCCAATCTTTTCACAGTTATATCAAGTAGCAGAAGCCTTATCAATAGGGGTTGATTTTGGCTTGTCAGTGATAGAGAGAGGCTTATTTCTTTTGAAATTGCTCTTTCTTGCAAATCTCTTAAAAGAGTTTGTCAAGAGTGCTAAGGATTCATCAAACTCTGACAGATCAGTGTCTGATATATCCTCAAATTCAGAATCTAACTCAGTGATAGTGAGAGTAGATCGTTGAGATGGAATTATTTCTGAAGAGACTAAGGCAACAGGAGTGCTTTTGGAGTCTTTAGAATCTTTTATAAGATTCTTCTTCAGAAGGTTTGATTGCTCATAGTTAAGCAATATTCCATATAAGGTGCTGAGTGAAAGAGAATTTAAGTCTTTTGTCATCTTGAGACATATTGAATAACTGTCCCAGCATTCAGGAAGACATTCTAAGAATTTTGTTAGGACCTTAGAATTAGAATAGGTCCTACCAAAGGTTCTTAGGTCAATGATTAAGCAGTTAAACCGCTGATGAACGTCAGAGAGAGATTCATTCTTACCAGTGATGAAACTTTAATACTGTCTTACCAAGTTAATCTTTCGAGTCTCTTAGATTTCAGTGGTTCCTTCGTATTGAACACAAATGGTTTCCCACTTTTCTTTAGAAGTTTTAAGATGCATGATGGAATGAAAAACTTCATTAGGCAGAGCCATTGAGATAATGGTTTTTGCCCTTGCATCTATACCAACCTTCTTTTTGTCTTCATCACTCCACTGTCTTATCTCCTTAACTACATAGCGTTCAGGGACAGCAGGAGTGGTGGCAGTAGCTGGAACTGCAGCTATAATTCTGACAGGTTCATAGGGTTCATTTTCTATATACTCAGGTATAGTAGGATTTGCACCTTCAAGAAATAGCATCATTCGATTTTTCCATAGAGAAAAGTTATCTCTGCTAAATCGAGGAGGTTTAGAAAGTGAACCATTATCATAGTAGTTAGTGTTTGTGTTAAGTGCCATTTGAGAATAGTAAAGAAGAGAATATAGCAGGATCTTGTTTATCAGATTAAACAGTTTGCTCTGATACCACTTGTTGGTCCCGGAGGTGCTTAACAAGTTTGTAGAAGGGGAGGGGGTTGAATACAAACACAGAAATTTAAAGTTTAATAAATTGTTTATTGATAAATCAAACACAATTTACAAGTTTGTTGCGGAATAAGATTAAGACAGACTCTATCTAAACAAACTTAAGAAACACTAAGATGGTTGCACAAGAATATAGAGAAAGGGGTTTTAGAAGTATAGAAAACAATAGTTTCTATATTGGTTCCAGAATTGAGCACACCCTCAAATGGAGAGGTGATCTTTCTATTTATACCCTATGCATTAAATGCATGGCAGGGTATTTTACACGTGTCATTCAGTGATTGGCTTTGGTAGTCTGACTTTTGGGAGACATGCTTTCGGCCATATCATGAACACTGTAGGTGACAGATTTGTTGTACGATATGTGGCAGAGATATGTCCGTTCTGACACATCGTACTGGTTGTGCAAGGTAAGACAAAAAGAAACTTGAGGCATAAGCTTTGTGATCGATTGATTGCTGAATATCTCTTTCTTCAGAGATATAAAGAGGTTCAACTATCGTTGAAGCTTTTCCTCATGTTCCTTCGCGTATAAGTAGAGTTGTCTTTTCTTCACTGATATATGCATCAGGTCACTAGTAGACTTCTCTTTATTCTGTGGCTTCGTCTTCGATTCAGCTATGAACATATGTTGACGCGAGACTTGTCTTCAGGGATTACGTTACTGTTTACATCAGACCTATCAGCGATAACTGAACAGACTCAGTCTGATCACTGATAGTGAAACACTAATACATATGAATGTTTGTAAGAAGGACTATCAGCGATAACTGAACAAACTCAGTCTGATCGCTGAAGGTGAAATACTAATACATATTAAACGTAATTTTCACTAAGTATAAAAGAGGGTCGTTATCAAATCATTGAGAGAGCTTGGATCAACAGAAACCAAACTAAAATTAAATGCCACTCCCCCTCAAACAGTGAACGAGTTTTAACTTATTCATAACACCTCGTAATGCTCCCCCTAAACATAAGAACATACTTTAAACACACTATTGATCCAAACTCTCTTAGTGATTTGATGATGACCCATTAAAATACTTAGTGAAATTTATGTTTAACATTTGTATGTATTAGTGTTTCACCATCAACGATTACATACTGAGTTTTTTCAGTATCGTTGATGATTTCTAATGTATTCTATTAAATGTAATCCCTGAAGACAAGTTTCACGACAAAGATGTTCACCGCTGACACCGAAGACAATGCCACTGAACAAGTGACAAGTTTACTTATGATCTAATGTGGACATCAGTGAAACCAAGACAAGTACACAACACGCGAAGAACATTGAAGAAAAGCTTCAATGATCGCTGACCTTAATTCAAATTCCCTGAAGAAAAGAATTCCTTAGTGATTGATGATCACATAGCTTCCTCTCCAAGTTTCTTTTGTCTTATTACAAAAAGTACAATTGTCAAAAGAGACATACCTCTGCTGCAAATCCTACAACAACTCTGAAGAATACACTGTTCTCCATTCGGCCAAAAGCATGTCGCCAATAGTCAGAGGTATGCAACCAACCAAATAGTGACACGTGTAAAGTACCCTTGCCATGCATTTTAATACATAGGGTATAAATAGAAAGGTTACGCCTCACTACGATGTGTTGCCTTCTATCCTTTCTCTTAGTGAACCAAGTATAGAAACCCTTGATTTCTATATCCTCCCAACCTTCTTTCTCTAGTTATAAGTGCAAACATCTGTGTGATTCTTAAGTTTGTTTAGATTAGGATTTACTTTATCTTGTTCCGCAACAAATTGTAAGTTATGATTTGAGTTATCAATAAACAATTTATTAAACTATAAAAATCATTGTTTGTATTCAACCCCCCCCCCCTCTACAAACTTGTTAAGCACCTTCGGGACCAACAAGTGGTATCAGAGAGGATTGCTTAATTAATAAACAGGATCTTGCTTTATTCTCTTCCTTGTTATTCTTAACAATGGCACTAAACACAAGTTTAAACTACTATGATAATGGTTCACTATCCAAACCTCCTCGATTTAGCAGAAACAACTTTGCTCTCTGGAAAAATCGAATGATGCTCTTTCTTAGGTGTAGATCCTACTATACCTGAATATATAGCAAATGGACCATATGAACCATTTCTTATCATCGCTACAGTGCCTGCTACTGCAGAAACACCCGCTGTCCCTGAAAGATATGCTCCCAAAGAAATACGACAATGGAGCGATGAGGACAAGAAGAAAGTTGGACTAGATGTAACACCCCTAAAATTTGGTAATAGCGGTCGATTTAAAACTTACAAAAATCCCTTAAATACAAAGCTTGGGAACATCAAACATCTAAAGTTACAAGGAAGAAGTACTAAAACAATGTATCAGAGTTATAACGGAACTATCTAGTCCCACAACTAGGGACAACATTAGTCGGGTGTTACTAGAACCACCAAAGCTGCTATCTTCACCAAACCGGATGACGTCTCTAAAGCCATCCTACCGAAACTTCTACAAAGCTCCACTTGCCACACATATCCATCTAAGACCTGATATACATGTCGAAAAGAAAAAGTGTTAGGCTTAACGCCTAGTGAGTTAAAGCAATTTTCATCATATAAATCATAAAACATTTAAAGTGAACATTTTACTCCGAATAAGACCATTTTAGAAACAATGATTATAAAGAGGCTTTGTTTGCAAATCGAGTTCCTTCCAATTTCCACACACCCATTCTAAATAATTAAACGACACCCAAAATTTATCCAAAACGCACCAACACGGTATTTTATCGAAAGATTCTTTGTACAAATAAAATGGTACGTTTTAACACCGAAGACATGGGTAAGGTAATACCCAAATTAACACCTTTCGGTGACGAGGGAGACCCGATTCCATCGAATGTGACAGGCACACAAAGTTAAGCCACTTATCAACGTTCCCGAGTTTCACATAGACCATGGATCCCTGTATCCGGCTCCTCTGATCTACCACCGCAAGATACCCAAATGATCTCGCGTCTACTCGACCTCTAGATGAGTCTCACCACAAAGTCACAATTCCCCGTATCCGGCTCACCATGGGCACCGCCGCAAGACTTAGCTCCGTATACGGCTCTCCAAGAGCACCACCACAAGCTTACATAACAACATGACTTGGGGATCACTCACTAGACTCAAACATGAACAACTAAACTCCAATGAAGAACATAACGACTCATATGCCTATGGATCCAATGCATTACAGTCTAAACCGTTAGATGACTCAAAAGAATCAACTAACGCATTCAAAAAATGTAACTCTCAAATAAGATGCAACTAAGTACACCATACGTCCAAGGCTCCTCAACGAGCTATCAAAACTGAACAAATGTTCCAAAGACTCCACCGAGTACAAATCAAGCCCCAAGAGGCTTAATAGACGTTAGGTTAAAACACGAGAGCCAATATGGTTACATAGACCAAAATACACGTTTTCCCCAAAATCTTTGATTCTCAAATTACCATTGGCCTTCGGCCTAAAACTCAAAAGGTTTTCCATTTCTACAATATTTCCCCAACGTCGGGAATGACCCAAAGCCAAAAGATTCACCCCTTCACATTTTCCAAAACATCTCATTTCACGAATGATGCATAAAACCCGACAACCACTTAAAAGTACATTTTTGACCAAATGCCTATTTATGCGATAATTCATAAAAACCCATTCCTTTATCACACACTTATCGAACTGCCCAAAAATCACAAAGGCGCGTACTATACAAGTTTATAAAGTTAAACCTTTTCAAAATAACCAAACTTATCAGCATTTCACAATTTCATGTAAGACATGAAGCACTTCATAAAATATTGTAAACCATTTCTCAAGGGTTTAATAGCACAACTGGTGTAAGTATGAAAATGTTCACAAAACTTGTCAAACTAAGGTAATCCCATATATATATTTTCCAAATCCCAAAACAAATGCATTTTGACATGTATATAGTTTTTTCAAAGCAACTAGAACTCACCTTGCTAGATTTAGACTAAATCTAGGTTTTACCAACACAACTTGAGCTCCTTGAAGGAAGACTTGAAACCTTCTAGATCCTTAGCTCCAAACCCTCAATCAAGATCCTTAGATACAACACAAACTCATAGCTACATTAAATCCCAACAAAAGGGAAGAAGGAAGAAAATACCAAAACCCTAGCCTTTAAGGTGAAGGATAGAGGAGATTACCTTGGCTACAACACTTGAATTCACAAGCTTAAGTTCTTGATGATCCACACTTGGTCTCAACAAACCCTAGATTGACAAGGAATGAGGAAAGGGGTTTATGGAGGGAAAATGGCCTAAGAAGCTCTCTAGATCGGATCTAAAACGAGTTGGGAGAGAAATGAGGTTGATTGGGATGAAAAATGGATTTAAACCCATCTGGACCCCGTGGGCGACAATCCTCGGCGACAGTGCCAAGGACATTGTCGCGGGTCATAGTCGCGAGCCTCACCCAATGTTTGGTACCATCTCCTCGACAATGACACGCGATTGTGCCACTGTCACTATCGCGTGTCATAGTCGCCTGGTAGGTACCGCAGCCTTCCCTTCTTCCGCGATTGTGACCAGCGACTATGACATGTGTCATAGTCCCATGGCACTCTCGATCCACACACTACTCACCCCGTTTTCTTTGCTTTGTTGATCCATGTGCCCAAACCAAAACTACGGTATTCTTACACAGATTCCAGAGCAAGACATCACCTAAAACATGGATTTTGAACGGTGATAATTATTTGAATTTTCCGGGTGTTACACTAGATGCAAAGGCAAAAACCATTATCTCTATGGCTTTGCCTGATGTAGTCTTCCATTCCATCATGCATCTTAAAACTTCTAAGGAAATGTGGGACACTACATATGTTCAGTACGAAAGGACAACTGAAATTCAGGAAACCCGAAAGATCAACTTGGTAAGACAGTATGAGAGTTTTATCTGTGGTAAAAATGAATCCCTATCTGATGTACACCAGAGATTTAACTGTTTAATCATTGATCTAAGGACTGTTGGTAGGACCTATTCTAATTCTGAGGTCCTCACCAAATTCTTGGAATGTCTTCCTGAAAGTTGGTACAGTTATTCAATGTGTCTTAAGTTGACCAAAGACTTAAATCATCTTTCTATCAGTACTCTCTATGGGATTTTGCTCAACTATAAGCAATCAAATCAACTGAAGAAGAATCTTGCTAAAATTCTAAAGACTCCAAAAGCACTCCTGTTGCTTTAGTCTCTTATGAGATTATCCCATCTCAGCGATCTACTCTCACTATCACTAAGTTAGATTATGACTCGGAGGATCTATCAGACATTGACCTTTCAGAGTTTGATGAATCTCTAGCACCCTTGACAAACTCTTTTTACAATTTTGCAAGAAAGAGAAATTTCAGAAGAAATAAGCCTCTTTCCCTATCTGACAAGCCTAAATCAACACCTGTTGATAAGGCAACTACTACTTGCTTCAACTGAGAGAAAATTGGCCATTTTGCCAGTAAATGTAGGTCAAAGAAAGTCTTTTAAACCTTCTTCATCTAAGAAGTCCAGCGATAACAAATACCTTATGCTGAAAGAGAAATATGATAAGCTGAAAATATTTAAGAGAAGAGGTGAAGGTCTTATCGCTGAAGGGCATGATTGGGCTGAATCAGAAGAATCAAGTTCTGATGAAGAAGATGTTGCTAATCTCTGTCTTATGGCTGAGATTAAAGAAGAAGTGGAAGAACCTTCAAGATCAACCACAAGCTTTATCTCCTCTCAGGTATCAATCTAAACTAACCCATCTCTTTCTGAAGATGAGAGATGTCGTGCTGTTGACGTACTGACAATTGACTTATATAATGCACTAAATGGCAAAACATTAGCTGAAAAAAAAATATTGATCTAACTGAACAGCTTGAAAAATTCCATTTAAGAATCAAAGATCAAGTCATCATTAATGAAATCATCAACATTGAATGCGAACAAGCCATCGCTGCTCTCAAAGCTAAAAAATCCACGGTTGAAGGATGGTGAAAATCCTCAACTAAGGTCACTGAGATATTAAGTGCTCAGATCCCTGCTTATGATAAACCGGTTTTGGTTATAAATTTGATAAGGATGAACCTAGCAAGGACTGTTTCATGCTTAAGTTTGGAATGTTTGTCTTTTCTATCCCTGACATTTCTTCATCTCAGTGCTCTTCTTCTTCAAATTTTATCCCTGAGAATTTAGCAAAGAGTTCTAAACTCGTTGATACAGGGAAATCATCTCTCATCGTCCTCAGAAAGCTAGAAAGGTAGCAAAGCTAAAGGTCTCCTATAAACATTCAACTAGTCAACCTTCTAGTTCTGGATCTACGATCACTGGGTAATATTCAGAGATCCACTCCAAAACTAAAGATTGATATCAAGCCTATGAAATCAGAAGAACTGAAAGTTCCTCCGAAATCCAATGCCAAGGGCATTCTTGGAGCTGGCCCGACTCATCTCAAGTTTTCTAATGCTCCTGGTTTTAAAGAAACTTTCAACTATAGAAAGTGCTATCACTGTGGACTTACTGACCATATTGTCAGTAAATGTCCCAATGCCACAAAGGCTAAAAAGATAACCAAAGTGAAGATGAACGCCTCCTAGGCTAAGAAGGTCACCAAAGCTGAGAAATCTGCCAAGGTGAAAAATACCACTAAAGTTATGAAATTAACTGAAGTGAAGGTTACCACTGACGCTGAATCTACAGATGCCGTGAAGATTGCTAGACCTTCCATCTCCACGAACACCACTAGACCCACTGAAAAGTGGGTACCAATCAAAACTTAATCTTCCTTATGTTTGCAGGTCTCGAAGGGTATCTAGATAGTGGATGATCTCGACACATGAGTGGCCAAAAGAACCTTCTCACTGAATACAAGGAAGAGAAAGGTCCCTAAATGACCTTTGGAGGAAATGGAAAAGGTTATTTCAGAGGGTTTGGTGTACTCAGCAATGGTACAACTACCTTCTGAAGAGTCGCTTACGTAGATGGACTAAAGCACAATCTTCTCAGTATTAGTCAGCTATGTGATAAAGACTACGAAGTATGCTTTTCCAAGGAAGCATGTTCAATGATGGACAAAAATGGAAAACTTTCTCTCAAACATGGACCCTATAACCACTGAAAACATCTGTTTTTTGTCCAAAGCCTCATCAGATGTCAACTGGCTATGGCATAAGAGGATCTCCCGTCTAAACTTCAAGACACTGAACACTCTCTCCTCAAAGGAACTAGTCTCCGGTCTACTTCAACATTCATATGCAAAGGAATCTCTTTGCTCAACATGTGAAAAGGGAAAACAGACTAAAGCTAGTTTCAAGTCTAAGCAAGTTTCATCAGTGACAAGTCCTCTTCAACTCTTGCATATGGATTTGTTTGGCCCTGTCAACATTCAATCCATAGCTGGAAAGAAATACACTCTTGTCATAGTAGATGAATACTCTTGATATACTTCTCCGTTCTAAGAGTGATACCCAGATGAACTTATATCTTTTGTTAGAAAGATGGAAGTGCTAAATAACTTAATTGTTCGCTCAATAAGGTGTGATCATGGAACTAAATTAAAAAATAGTTCCATGGATAACTTATTTAAGAGCAAGGGAATCTCTCATAACTTCTTTATTGTGAGAACTCCTCAGCAAAATGGAGTCGCTGAAAAAAGAAACCAAATGATCATTGAAGCCGCAAGATCAATGCTCAGCGATTCTCATCTTCCAACTCAATTATGGGCAAAACCTGTCAACACGACATGTTTTACTCAAAACAGGTCGCTGGTTGTCAAAAGGTTTAACATGACTGCCTATGAACTCTTCCATGGGAGAAAACCATGTATCAATTTTCTTCATATCTTTGGTTGTTAGTCCTTTATCTTAAACACCAGAGATACCCTTGGAAAGTTTGATCCAAAGGATGACGAAGGAACTTTTCTTGGATACTCCTCAATCTTCAAAGCTTACAGGGTCTTTAACAAGAGAAGACAAAGTATAGAAGAAACAATCTATGTCACCTTTGATGAATCTAGATCAACGAACTCTAAACCTATCACTGATAATGAAGAACTCAATGCCTGGATGTTTTCTCATTATGGGGAAATTGAACCTCTCTCAACACACATCATCATGCAAACCCTCTGAATGTTGATGATGATCCAGATATCATACCTCCCAACACTGAATCCACTTCATAGGTTTCAGCTGTTCCTGTAAATACTTTACCACCATCTGATCTTCCAACCTCTGAATCACCTATCATCTCTGAAGATCTCTCAATGAACAATATTCAACCTGAACCTCAACAGCTGATAACTAATGAACCTCAAGGTGAAACATCTTCTTCAGTGAATATTCCCATTGCTGATCCAATATCAAACATAGATGCTCACGCACCAGCTTAGAGATAGACCAGAAATCACCCTATTGATCAAATCCTTGGTGATCCAGATTGCATATATTCAGACTCGACGAAGCTCAGGTAACATTTATCTTTTTGTTAACTTTCTCTCTCTTCTTGAGCCTAAGAAGACTGATGATGCCCTTAGAGATCCAAACTAGGTCAGCGCTATGCAAGAAGAGCTGACTGAGTTTGAAAGAAACAAAGTTTGGAATATCGTTCCCCAACCATCTGACAAAACTGTTATAGGCACCAAATGGGCGTATCGAAACAAGTTAGATGAAAATGGGACTGTAACCCGCAACAAAGCTAGACTAGTTGCTCAGGGATACAGACAGAAGGAAGGCATAGACTATGATGAACCTTTGCCCCTATGTCTAGGCTCGAAGCAATTCGATTATTCTTAGCCTATGCATTTCACAAAGGCTTCATAGTATATCAAATGAATGTTAAAGTCAACATTTCTTAATGGAAAGCTAACCGAAGAAGTCTATCTTGAACAACCCCCAGGGTTCTCTGAGCCTAAACATCCACACTTTGTCTTCAAATTGGATAAGACTCTGTATGGGTTAAAACAAGCCCCTCGTTCTTGGTATGACACTCTATCGTCTTTCCTTATCTCTGAAAAATTTGAGCGTGGTAAAATTGATAATACTCTATTTTTCAGAAAGATAAAAGGTCATATTATTCTTGTTCAAATATATGTCGATGACATCATATTTGGTTCTACTAACCCATCTCTGTGTACTCAATTCGCTGAATGAATGAAGAACGAATATAAAATGAGTATGATGGGTGAGCTAACTTACTTCCTTGGACTTCAGATCAAACAATCTGATAAAGGCATACTTATTCATCAAGCTAAGTATGTTAAAGATATGCTGAAGAAGTTTGATCTAATTCAAACTTCAGCGATGAAAAATCCTATGACACCCCACTTACATTAAACAAGGATCCCTCTGGAAAGCCTGTTAATGTCACTGCCTATAGAGGAATGATAGGCTCCCTGCTGTATCTTACTGCGAACCACATGATATCATGTATTCTACTTGTCTTTATGCACGATATCAATTAGAACCCAAGGAATCGCATCTGGTCCTGTCAAGCGAATTTTCAGATATCTGAAGGGAACTCCTAACCTAGGTCTTTGGTACCCCAAAGACTTGGGGTTTGATCTAACTGGCTATTCGGATAGTGATTCTGTGGGTTGCAAACTGGATAGAAAAAGCACCACTAGAGGATGTCAACTCCTAGGTGGAAAGCTAGTAAGTTGGACAAGTAAAAAGCAAAATTCAGTGTCCACTTCCACAGCTGAAGTTGAGTATGTAGCCGCTGGAAGTTGTTGTTCTTAGGTCTTATGGATGAGAAATCAGTTATTAGACTATGACCTTCAGCTCTCCAAAATACCAATGTATTGCGACAACACTAGTGCCATCGCTATAGCAAACAATCCAGTACTATACTAAAAAATGAAACACATATAAATCAGATATCATTTTATCAGAGATCATGTGATAAATGGTGACGTAGAACTTCATTTTATTCCTACTAACTATCAACTAGCTGATCTCTTTTCCAAACCTCTTGATGAGACAAGATTCAACTTTCTCATCAGTGAGCTTGGAATGTTGAACCTTGAAGATTAAATCTTCAGCGTTCATGCATTAAGTCAGCAGTAAAATTCTATCTTATTCATCTCTTAATCTCTGAACGAAGTGTATATGATATTTAGGTATGAATTCTCTAACCTCCTCTCACTGAATCTCATTCAACGAAGAAGATCTTCAAAAATAAATCACTGGCTTTCTTCAAGTGATTAAAAACTTTTTGAAAATAAAACTCATCACTGATATTTCCCATAAGTGATTCTTTAAAAGAAAAACATATCTCTGAATTTCAATCAACGATACTTTTAAAATGAAAAGACACTCTTCTTTTATGACATCATACGAACCGACAATCCATGACACACCTTTTTCTAATACGTTTGTCCGTTCCACTTCCTGTCCAATCAACTTCGTGGGATGTGTCCGTGTCATGATGAGCGTCTTTTCCCGCTTAACATATTTTATCTCTCCCCACTCTCTCATATATAAACCATTCCATTCATAATTTTACCTTTAAGGCGCTCATAACTCTCTAAAAGGCAAATACCACTTTCTGCATTCTAGCTTTCTAAGAACTCAAGAACATCAAGTTTCATCTTCAAAACTTCAAGAACAAGTTCTTATTCATCCTTAATTCTTCTTTAAAACATTTTGTTTGATCATTGAAACCTTTTCTTATTGATCAAAAACTGTTTTTCTCTCTAAAATCATCTTCTTCATGATTTTCATGCAAAAACCTTTTGGGTTTTTATGACTTCAAACATTTTTGCTTAAATATTGTTCATGTTTCTTTCTTAATAAGGAAACTGACAATACTTCTTTTACCTCTCTTTCAAACCCAAAATACTGGAAATACCATCGTTACAAGTCTCTTTCTTAGAAAGGAAACTGGTAAAATTTTCCATTATTTTTTCTTTCCAATACCATTCTTGTGCTATTCCCTTCTCTCATTATAGAAATGGCATCCCAAACATCTCTTATCCAATCAAAGAACGTAAAGTTCGATCCTTCTGCTGCTCAGTTGTCAAGCAACAATCACCTAGACTTACTGGAATTTCCAGGGAAGAAACCATCCCCTCATCTCCACAATGTTGCAGATTTCTTGAAAGTGTCTCCACTATTATACGTTCTGAAAGTTGCTCCTCCTCCATCAAAAACTCTACTTCAGCAATTCTGGTATACCACTGAAAAGGGCCAAATCCTAAACAAACAAGGAAACCCGATCACCGTTATCTCCTACCAAACTCAGCATGGTGCATCACTCCCCTGTCCATCCGCACTGCTCTTTGATTTCCCTCCTAGACCTCTGAAGGTTTTGAAGCACTACCAACTAATGAGGAGTTGATTCAGTTTCTGGATCACATGGGCTACAAATGGGACATGAAGCCCCTCACCACTGTCCCTGACAAACGACTGACCAAGATTCTGAAGGCAAAGATGTCGTCCGAGCTCAACAACATCTTTTCCCACATTATTCAATGTATGAGTGGGAAAATGGGATCGCTGGACCTGACCAACAAGGTTCATCTACAAATGGGTTTCTCAGTGATCGTAGGGAGACACATTGACTCCCCAGACTCATCTTTGACGATCTCTTGTCCAAAGTTGAGAAGCCTGAAAGGGAAATCAAAATTCCCTACGTACGCTTCATTTCAGCTATCCTACAATTCATCTTGGGCGATCTCTACCCAAAGGTCGTTGATTGTCAACTCTCTAAGATAGGCACTCGAATCCTTGAGGTAGTGCCCGTAGAGAACGAGGTAAGTCTTTTTACACTCAGAACTCTCCTCTCCTCCGTATCTTCGCTTTCAGCGGTTACGCCATCCTCGGCTATCCCCACCGCTACAACCACTCCTAAACGCAAGTCAACAACTCTTCATGGTTCCTCTAAGAAGGTCAAGAATACTGCAGAGCTCGCCTCTCAACATGCGTCAACAGGGTTGGTCTTTCAATAGAAAACTCTGGACGGTTTTGTGGACCGCTCATCCACAGCTGAAGCCTCAACCGTTTCAATGCCTCTCGTCACTGAATCAATACTGGTATCTACCCCAATGCTCTCAGTGCCTTAAAGCACTGCTGAGGTAATTTTGAGCATGCCAGTGCTCAATCCTTATCTTTCTCATCTCTTACTTCTACTCCTTTGGTCTCTAATATTTATGTTTTATAGCAGCCAACTTCTACATCTCTACCACTAGGACTTGATGTCCTGTACACATAAAATAAATATGCCTCCGTATCTCTTTGAAAAAGACATGGATTTCTATAATTTATTTGATACATTAGGTATTCCCCAAAACAAAACCACTTTTCCCTACCTACTAAATAAGCCTGAGCAACCCGTTGCTCAAACTTTAACGTGTTTTACAGGTCCTAGATTAGCTACTGTTGACGCCTCTCTCAGTGAGGTGATCAAGAGGGTAGACTTGCTAACTACCTCCATCAGCACCAACACATCAGCAGTTAACACTGTTGGTGAGGATCTGAAGAATCTCACCTCCTCCATCGCTGCCAAAGCCAACACTTCTCAGCTCACTGCTCTCCAAGAAGAAGTCAGGGCTTTGAAGAACGACACGACCTCCAACACTACTCAACTCCAATTTCTCAGTGGACATGTTGACAAGCTGAGTGAGGAAGTGATGACCCCCAGTTCAAAGGCGGAATTTACCAATCAAATTCTAGGTGACATCCTACGTAAGTTGAATGAACCAACTCCGGCCCCTGAACCTTCGTTCACTAATGATAACAGAATGTCGCTCAACGTCGCTGCAGAGTTCATTCATGCGACTACTTTTGTTATTTCAGAATTCGAAGAGTGATTCAAGGCGCTAGAGGTTGATGCTCCCAAGAACACTGAAGCTGCTGTTGCTATGGCTCCTACAAATCCCTCCCCCGTTGATGATGACAAAGAGGGGGAGAAGAATAATGAAGATTTAGTAGTCCATGATGATGATTCAGTTGTTGGGAAAGACCCTCCCTCTCAGATTGAGGGGGAGAAACCAGTTGAAGAAAAGCCAACTGAAGATCAAGCATCCCGTTCTCCTCCAGTTATCACTGCCGATATCAATGCCGAGGAAGAAGAAGGGGAAGAGGAAGATGATGAAGATCTTGATATAGAGGATCAAGGCTCTAAAGACAATGTCGTTGGCGATGATGATAAAAACGATGACCATCTCTCTGGTTCATCCCTGTACCCATCTGCGTTCCTGCTCCAGCGAAAGGCCTCTATAGCATCCGGTGAAAGTCCAAGAAACACTTCTAAAGAAACACAGAGATGGTCATCGTCTTTATCATCATCGCCAATGACATTGTCTTTAGAGCCTTGATCCTCTATATCAAGATCTTCATCATCTTCCTCTTCCCCTTCTTCTTCCTCGGCATTGATATCGGTAGTGATAACTGGAGGAGAACGGGATGCTTGATCTTCAGTTGGCTTTTCTTCAACTGGTTTCTCCCCCTCAACCTGAGAGGGAGGGTCTTTCCCAACAACTGAATCATCATCATGGACTACTAAATCTTCATTATTCTTCTCCCCCTCTTTGTCATCATCAACGGGGGAGGGATTTATAGGAGCCATAGCAACAGCAGCTTCAGTGTTCTTGGGAGCATCAACCTCTAGCGCCTTGAATCGCTCTTCGAATTCTGAAATAACAAAAGTAGTCGCATGAATGAATTCTGCAGCGACGTTGAGCGATATTCTGTTATCATTAGTGAACGAAGGTTCAGGGGCCGGAGTTGGTTCATTCAACTTACGTAGGATGTCACCTAGAATTTGATTGGTAAATTCTGCCTTTGAACTGGGGGTCATCACTTCCTCACTCAGCTTGTCAACATGTCCACTGAGAAATTGGAGTTGAGTGGTGTTGGAGGTCGTGTCTTTCTTCAAAGTCCTGACTTCTTCTTGGAGAGCAGTGAGCTGAGAAGTGTTGGCTTTGGCAGCGATGGAGGAGGTGAGATTCTTCAGATCCTCAGCAACAGTGTTAACTACTGATGTGTTGGTGCTGATGGAGGTAGTTAGCAAGTCTACCCTCTTGATCACCTCACTGAGAGAGGCGTCAACAGTAGCTAATCTAGGACCTGTAAAACACGTTAAAGTTTGAGCAACGGGTTGCTCAGGCTTATTTAGTAGGTAGGGAAAAGTGGTTTTGTTTTGGGGAATACCTAATGTATCAAATAAATTATAGAAATCCAGGTCTTTTTCAAAGAGAGACGGAGGCATATTTATTTTATGTGTACAGGACATCAAGTCCTAGTGGTAGAGATGTAGAAGTTGGCTGCTATAAAACAGAAATATTAGAGACCAAAAGAGTAGAAGTAAGAGATGAGAAAGATAAGGATTGAGCACTGGCATGCTCAAAATTACCTCAGCAGTGCTTTAAGGCACTGAGAGCATTGGGGTAGATACCAGTATTGATTCAGTGACGAGAGGCATTGAAACGGTTGAGGCTTCAGCTGTGGATGAGCGGTCCACGAAACCGTCCAGAGTTTTCTATTGAAAGACTAACCCTGTTGACGCCTGTTGACAGGCGAGCTCTGCAGTATTCTTGACCTTCTTAGAGGAACCATGAAGAGTTGTTGACTTGCGTTTGGGAGTGGTTGTAGTGGTGGGGATAACCGAGGATGGCGTAACCGCTGAAAGCGAAGATGTGGAGGAGAGGAGAGTTCTGAGTGTAAAAAGACTTAACTCGTTCTCTACGGACACTACCTCAAGGATTCGAGTGCCTATCTTGGAGAGTTGACATTCAACGACCTTTGGGTAGAGATCGCCCAAGATGAATTGTAGGATAGCTGAAATGAAGCGTACGTAGGGAATTTTGATTTCCCTTTCAGGCTTCTCAACTTTGGACAAGAGATCGTCAAAGATGAGTCCGGGGAGTCAATGTGTCTCCCTACGATCACTGAGAAACCCATTTGTAGCTGAACCTTGTTGGTCAGGTCCAGCGATCCCATTTTCCCACTCATACATTGAATAATGTGGGAAAAGATGTTGTTGAGCTCGGACGACATCTTTGCCTTCAGAATCTTGGTCAGGCGTTTGTCAGGGACAGTGGTGAGGGGCTTCATGTCCCATTGGTAGCCCATGTGATCCAAAAACTGAATCAACTCCTCATTAGTTGGTAGTGCTTCAAAACCTTCAGAGGTCTAGGAGGGAAATCAAAGAGCAGTGCGGATGGACAGGGGAGTGATGCACCATGCTGAGTTTGGTAGGAGATAACGGTGATCGGGTTTCCTTGTTTTTTAGGATTTGGCCCTTTTCAGTGGTATACCAGAATTGCTGAAGTAGAGTTTTTGATGGAGGAGGAGCAACTTTCAGAACGTATAATAGTGGAGACACTTTCAAGAAATCTGCAACATTGTGGAGATGAGGGGATGGTTTCTTCCCTGGAAATTCCAGTAAGTCTAGGTGATTGTTGCTTGACAACTGAGCAGCAGAAGGATCGAACTTTACGTTCTTTGATTGGATAAGAGATGTTTGGGATGCCATTTCTATAATGAGAGAAGGGAATAGCACAAGAATGGTATTGGAAAGAAAAAATAATGGAAAATTTTACCAGTTTCCTTTTTAAGAAAGAGACTTGTAGCGATGGTATTTCCAGTATTTTGGGTTTGAAAGAGAGGTAAAAGAAGTATTGTCAGTTTCCTTATTAAGAAAGAAACATGAACAATATTTAAGCAAAAATGTTTGAAGTCATAAAAACCCAAAAGGTTTTTGCATGAAAATCATGAAGAAGATGATTTTAGAGAGAAAAACAGTTTTTGATCAATAAGAAAAGGTTTCAATGATCAAACAAAATGTTTTAAAGAAGAATTAAGGATGAATAAGAACTTGTTCTTGAAGTTTTGAAGATGAAACTTGATCTGCAACTTTTCGTTCAAGTTCATATATTTTCTTTGAATTTTCATGTCCTTTTCTTTATATTAGCTTCTCTTTCAAGATCTGAAATCTCTTGGTTAAGAGACTCTATTCGGGCAGAAAACGTAGAGTAATTTGAACTATATTTTATTGTCTTTTCAAGTTCTGAATTTATGCGCTTGAGCCAATCATTGTCTTCCTGTAACCAGAAAATTTGTTGATAATTCATTGTTACTTGGAAAGCTTAAAGTCTAGGGACTGAACTTGACAAGAGATGAAATTTAAAGTGCAAGGACCAAAAGTGACAACGTGTGAAACTTGAAAGTTTAGGGTTCACAAATGACAAACGACCGAAACTTTTGAATTACGAGGACTAAAAGTGACACTAACTTGAACTTAAAACTAAAGGGACTAAAAATGATAGAAAGTGAAACTTAAAGGTAGAAGGACCAAAAATGACATTAAATGAAATCTCTTACTAGAGGGACTAAAACTGAAGTAAAATTAACCAAACTAACAAACTAACTGGACTAACGGAATCAACGGAATAAGGACCAAAATGTAAAACATTTAACGGAGAGTTAACGGATTTACTATTCATCGTGTCCTACCTCTAGCACACCTGCAAAAACTCGAAATGGGTTAGAAATATTCCATGCAAAACGATCGTTAAAGCGTCCTGATCACTCCTTAACAGATTAAAATTCAACCGGTCAACCCACGATCACAAACGAACCAACCGAAAGCTTCTCCGAAAACGATCAAAAACTTAAGAACTCGATATGGGTTAAAACTTTTCGACCAAAATCAATCGTTTAAGCTTCGTGGTCACTCCTTAACTTATTAAACTTCAAACGTTCACCCCACGATCACAAACGAATCAACCAATTTTTTTTTCGGAAAACGATCAAAATCTCAAAAACTCGGTATGGGTTAAAACTTTTTGACCGAAATTGATCGTTTATGTTCCCTAAAGCTCCCTCAACTGATAGAACTCGAAACAATCTCTCAAACTCTTGAATGAAGCGACCAAAAAACACCGAAAAAAAAACGAAAAATTTGAAAAACTTTTCGTAAGCTTTGTATCTTGGAAGAAAAAGTTTGTTCAAGCTCCAAAAACAGCGAAATCCACAACCAGATTCAATTGTTCAATTGTGGACACCAAGAGAGATTCCTAAAGATCCAACATCAATTGATATACCTGATAAAGAGGTGATCAAACAGATTCGACTTCAATTGAATTAAAAATGGAATGGAATTTGATATTCAACTGATCCAGCGACAGTAGTAGGGGGATGACAACAAAAAAAATGTTTCACAGTTGGGGACATTTGTTGGTCCCGAAGGTGCTTAACAAGTTTGTAGAAGGGGGTTGAATACAAACACATAATTTTAAGATTTAATAAATTATTTATTGATAAATCAAAACACAATTTACAAGTTTGTTGCGGAATAAGATTAAGTAAAACCTAATCTAAACAAACTTAAGAATCACTAAGATGGTTGCACTAGAAATACAGAATAGGGGATTGTGAGAATATAGAAAACAAAGGTTTCTATATATTTAGAAAGATGAGGGCGACACACAGATGGAGTGTTGATCTTTCTATTTATACCCTATGTATTAAATTCATGGAATAGTACTTTACACGTGTCCTTCATTGATTGGCTGCATGGGTCTGACTTTAGGAGACATGCATTCGGACGTATGATGAAAGTGTAGTTGACAGAGTTGTTGTACGAATTGCTGCAGAGGTATGTTCGTTCTGACAGATCGTACAGGTGTGCAAGGGTAAGACACAAGAGACTTGAGGCATAAGCTAAGTGATCATCGATCGGTGAATATCTCTTCCTTCAGAGATATATAGAAGTTCAGCTATCGCTGAAGATTTTCCTCAAGCTTCTTCGCGTGTGTAGATTCGTCTTTGCTTCACTGATATCCGCATCAAGTCATAAGTAGACTTGTCTTTGTTCAACAACTTTGTCTTTGATTCAGCAGCGAACATCTTTTGTCGCGAAACTTATCTTCGGGGATTACGTCTAACTGTTTACATGAGAAATCATCAGCGATACTGAACATACTCCGTATTTGATCGCTGATAGTTAAACACTTTTGCATATGAATGTTTACAAGAGAGATCATCAGTAATAGCTTAAATAGACTTAGCATGATCGCTGATGATGAAACACTAATACATAATATTAAACGTAATTTTCACTAAGTATATAAAAGGGTCGTTATCAAATCACTAGGAGAGTATGGATCAACAATCTCCCCCTATTTGATAATGACAAAGTAACTACGAAGAAAATTACTTTTAGTTCAAAATGAGGAATAATCAAGACTCATAACATACACGTCTCAATTACTATTTTGAGGGATCTTTTACAGTACGGATAGAGTTAAGTACTTCACTGAATTTTCATTAATTCGAAGAAAGAATTACAAGAGAGATGAAAATATAAAGTACAAGTGAAAAACTAACTACTGTAAGTCTAACTAATAGATTACAAGAAGTAAGAAAATAATCCATCAGCTATCTAGATGAGATTGCAGGACCTTGATCATGTAATCAGGTACTTCCTCTCCTTTTTGCCTTCGATCAGCTGATTCTTTTATGATGATTGTTATGATTGGTTCATCTAGAGGAGAGTAGGTACACCATAAGCATAAAAGACCTTTGAGATGATTGAGAGGACAGATAGGAATCTCGGAGACTCTTTGGAATATGAGTTGTCCTTCATCATCATTGAAGAAGACTCCAAAATGATTTTTCAGCACTTGCCCTAGGAGGAATGGTCCACCAGGAGGAAGGGATAGATCCGGAACTGAGATATCAGGAGGAGGCCCGAACAATGCTTCCTTTGAAAATTTGGTGGAGGTGTCGTTTCTGATTGCAGCGACATTTTCAGAGGAGGAGGAGGCAAGCTTTCTTTTGATTTGTGCTGGCTTAGAAGGAAGAGCAGACGACACCTTTAATACAGCAGCAACTCTATTGATGAGAGAATCATTGATCCCTTCAACATAACCTCTGTAAGTTGACTTTGATTTCTTAAGTGCATCCTCAAACTCTAACCATTCCATATAGTCGAAGCTTTCATGTCTTGAGACGAACATTGCCTTTGAGCTTCCATCCTCTTTGGTTATCTCCATTGTTACAGATGTTCGGTCCTTCTTCTTTCTTCCAGATATGACAACGGCTATGATCTTCATCGGGTCAGAGCGATAGTCGATTTTTTGTTTACACCATTCAAGTGCTTTATCATTGACCTCTTTTTCTTTTGAGCGCTCCTCTTCAATTTCTTTGAGTAGAGCATCCTGAACTTCCACTGGATTTTTCTTTAGTTTCTTGTCTTTGACCTGAGAAGACTGAACCTTGAGAGATAGAGGTGCATCCTTTTGACATTTAGCGAACATCTTTTCAACTGTAACAGATTCTTCAATTTCAGCTCCAGTCAGGAAGTCGAGCCTTGTAGATGGAGTTTGAACAGGGATCTTTAGCCGTTGACTCTCAGATGAGAGATCATCTCTGTTCTTTTGTTTAATTCCTCCTCTGACCATTGAGCTGGTCTAGAGGGCCTTCCTGGGTAGTTGCAGGGCTTCTTCTTCTTCTTCTTGTTCATCAACCTCATTGAATGAGGTTGGGATTATTTGGTCTTCAGCTGTTGAGGGTGGGATTATTTGGAGTCCAGTTCCCTTAAGTTGGGGACAAAACTGACTGATCAAAAAGAAGAAAAGAGTTAGTGTTTATTTAGGAAGAAGATAGATAAAGGCTTAGAATGAGAGACGGGTGTGGTAGGTATAGAAGGAGAGAGGTACGATGGAAAGGCATACCTGAAAAGGATTCTCCCCCTTAGATGATGAAATAATTTTCAGATTTCCCTCAACATCTATTCCCTTCTGCTTGCCTTGGGATGGGACATCTGAAGTTGTTTCACTTATCCCCCCTGCTTCACGATTGACAACTCCTTTTAAAGTTGTCGCTGATGAGACATTTGCTGAGAACCAGAGAGATTGGTTCTCTTCATCATCATCCTCATCATCATCAGTAGGCAGGTCTTTCTCTTGATCATGAAGATCAAGGTCTTTATCATCTTCCTCATCCTCCTCCTCTTCCACTTCTTCATTGAGAATCTGAGCTAGTGCAGAAGAGGGAGGGGTTTGATCAACGACCTTCTCCCCCTCAACATGAGAAGGAGGTTCTTTCGTCTGAACCTCAGCTGCAGCTGCTTCAGTATTTTCTTCTTCGAGTATCTCCCCCTCTTTGTCATTATCCACAAGGGGGAGTTCAGCAGAGGCTGGTGCAGCTTTAGTAGCGGCCAGAGAACGGACTTCAGCCTCCAAGCATTCCAAACGGCCTTCAATGATAGGGATATCTGAAGTAGCCTGATAAATAAATTCAACTGCTACATTCAGTGATGTGCGGTCGTTCTCTGTGAAGGAAGGTGTTGGCGCTGGAGCTTTGTTCACTCAGCTTTGTCAGGACTTGCTGAAGTATAGTAGTGCATGAGTCTATTTTTAAGGAGAGACTCCGTAATTCAGTGTTGAGGGAGCCAAAACGTCCCTGAAGTAGTTAAGTTTGTTGGTGGTTGACAACCAAGTCCTCCTTGACTTTGACGAGCTCTTCTTGAAGAGTCGTGATTTGAGAGGCTTCAGCTTTGGAGGTGGAGGTAGCTGTCAGCCTCTTCAGCTCTTCACCAGCTTGATTGACAACGCTGGTGGTTTCGTTCAGGGAAGTGGAGAGAGTTTCCACTTTGTCTGCAAGTTTGTTGACATGAGCGCCAACTGTTCCCAAATTAGGACCTAAAAGAAAAGTTAGTGGTTGAGCTAAACGTTGATCAGGCTTATATGGAGAGATGAGAGATGTGTATTTGGGTCGAGGAGTACCTGATATGTCAAACATGTTGAAGAATTGCATATCTCCTTCAAAATTTTGATTATCAGGTCCTACGGATGCAACATGAGGAGGTTGCTGCATAATAATGGGTGGGTTATTGACGAAAGAAATAGAGGAAGAAGAAATAATGGGGATTGAAGAATTTGAGAGAGTATTGGAAATTACCTCAGTTGATTGGTGTTGAGGAAATGAGGGAATTTGGGTTGTTATTGGTGCAGTGTCAGCAGTTGTCATCACTGACACGATTGAAGTTGGAGCAGCAGTTGTGGAGGAGATACCCACGAAAGCATCCAAAGTAGTTTGTTAAGAAACTAATTCAGGTATAGATGCCGATGGGGTTGACTCCTTGGTCTTTCTGGCCTTCTTAGAGGTACCAGAGAGAGCAGTTGATTGTCGTTTTAGAGCGGTGGTAGCGGCAAGGATAGCAGAAGAAGGAACCTCCTGCGTGGCCGCTGAAGAAGAAGAATGGAGAGAGAGGCGGAAAAGTAGGGTTGAAAGACTTACCTCATTGTCGATAGGCTTGATCTCAAGCCTTTGCTAACCCACCTTTGAGAAGGTACCATCATTGGAAGTTGGGTACTTCTCAGCGTATAGGAAGTGTAGGTAGGCGCAGATGAATCGCACGTATGGGATCTTGGGATCCCTCTCCGTCTTCTCAATCTTTGACTTCAGATCGTCAAAGATTGCGCCAGCATAGTCGTAGTGTTTACAGCCTATCACTGAGTAGCCCATCTGGAGTTGCATCTTGCTTGCCTGGTCCAGAGAGCCTATCTTCCCACTCATGCTCTGAATGATATGGGTGAAGATATAGTTCAGCTGGGAAGGCATGTTCTCCTTCTGAACCTTGGTCAGTTTTTTGTTTGGAATCTTGGAGCGAGGCTTGTTTTCCCATGAGTACTCCATGTCATACAGAAACATCATCAGCTCAGTGTCAGTAGGAATAGAATCGAAGCCAACATTAGTCCTTGCAGGGAATCTCATAGCCTTCCTGAGACCAAAAGCAGTGAGTAGTCTGGTACCAAGTTCAGTAGTAAAGGATATGGCATGGACTACTTCACCCTTTTTGTTTGTCACAGTGGTCTCATCAGCTGTGAACCAAAATTGTTGAAGAAAAGTCTTTGAAGGTTTTGGGTTCACAGAGATAGCATAAGCAATGCAAGATTGCTTCAGAAATGCGATTACGTCCACCAGATGTGGGTACTTCTCAGCATCAAATTCCAACCTAGCAAGGTGGTTGTTCTTTGGGACTTCAGATTCAGTGATGGAGAACTTCACGTTCTTGGCAGCAACTCAGCTTGGGCCATTTCTGAATTTAGAAAGAAGTAGAGTGGAATGAAAGGTTTAGATTCTAGAAACAGTTAAAATTTTACTAGTTTCTGTATTTAGAAAGAAACATAGAAAAAACAAAGTTGTTTTTAGAGTAAAACAATGTTCTTTGTGAAGAAGAAAGAACATGTTGAAAAACCAAATGTTTAGAGTTTAGATAAAATCAAAAGAAATGATTTTAGATTTAAGAAACATTTTAAAGTCCAAAATAATAGAATATTGAGGATTTTAAGAATAGGTTGAAGATGGGAAGAACAAAAACATGTTAATCTTGAAGATATGAAGATTTGAAGATTATGGTGTTCTTGTTCGTTTGAATGCCTTGGAATCTTTTTACTTGCTTGGGAAGTTTTAAGGGTGTGTAAAAAGATAAGAATGAAAAAGGCATTCTTTTTATATGAGGAGAGAGAGAGAATGAGGCGGGAAAACAAATGCTCATCATGACATGGACACGTCTTACGAAGTTGATTGGATAGAAGGGCAACGGACGAACGTGTCAGAGAAAAAGGCATGTCGTGGATTGTCGGTTCAAATGACGTCATAGGAGAGAGAAAAAAACGTTTCATTTGTCCTTTTTGAAAGTATCTCTGAATAAAGGTTAGAGATAGGTTTTCTTTTAGAAAGTGTCTCTGAAGAAAAGTCTATAGGTTTTCTTTTTCAAGGAGTCTCTGATGGAAATTTAGATATAGGATTTCTTTCCAAAGGATCACTGATGACAAATATCAGTGATAAGAGTTGTTTATCAAAAATCTTTTAATCATTTGAAGAAAATCAGTGATTGAAGATTTCATTTTTGAAAAACATCTTACTGAATGAGATATTCAGTGATAGAAAAAGAGAGAACATACTTGAGAGTCAAAGATATTTGGACAGAGAGTAGTTGATGAAGGGGAACTCTGTATTACTGATATAATGCATGAAGGATGAAGAGTCAATCTTCAAGATTTAGCATTCCAAGCTCACTAATGAGAAAGGTGAATCTTATCTCATCAAGAGGTTTGGTGAAAAGATCAGCAAGCTGATAGTCAGTGGGGATAAAGTGGAGTTCAATATCATCATTCATAACATGATCTCTGATAAAATGATATTTGATCTCTATGTGTTTTGACTTTGAATGTAGTACTGGATTGTTTGCTATAGCGATGGCACTAGTGTTGTCGCAATAGATTGGAATCTTTGATAGCTGAAGGTCATAGTCCGATAGTTAATTTCTCATCCATAAGACTTGAGCACAACAACTTCTATCGGCTACATATTCAGCTTCACCTGTGGAAGTGGACACTGAATTTTGCTTTTTACTCGTCTAACTTACCATCTTTCCTCCTAGAAGATGACATCCACCAGTGGTGCTCTTTCTATCAAGGTTACAACCTGCAAAATCACTATATGAATATCCAATTAGATTGAACCCTGAGTCTTTGGGATACCAAAGACCGAGGTTAGGAGTTCCTTTCAGATATCTGAAGATTCGCTTTACAACGATCTGATGGGATTCCTTGGGTTCAGATTGATACTGTTCATACAAACATGTAGAGTACATGATGTCAGGTCGGCTCGCTGTTAGATACAGCAGGGAGCCTATCATTCCTCTATAGGCAGTGACATTAACAGGTTTTCCAGCTCGATCCTTGTTTAATGTCAGAGGAGGTGCCATAAGAGTTATAATCGTTGAAGTCTGAGTTAGATCAAACTTTTTCATCATGTCTTTAACATACTTACCTTGGTTGATAAAAGTACATTTTTCAGTTTGCTTAATCTGATGACCAAGAAAGTAAGTTAGCTCGCCCATCATACTCATTTTGTATTCTTTCTTCATTCTTTCAGCGAAACGAGTACAGAGAGATGGGTTAGTAGAACCAAATATTATGTCATCGACATATATTTGCACAAGAATAATGTGACTTTTTATCCTTATGAAAAATAAAGTATTACAAATTTTACCGCGTTCAAAATTTTGAGAGATAAGAAAAGATGAGAGAGTGTCATATCAAGCACGAGGGGCTTACTTTAGACCATAGAGAGCCTTATCCAATTTATATACATAACTTAGATGCTTAGGGTCAGAGAACCCTGGGGGTTGTTCTACATAGACTTCTTCATTCAGCTTTCCATTCAGGAATGCTAATTTTACATCCATTTGATATACAATGAAGTCTTTGTAAACTGCATAAGCTAAGAAGAGTCGAATTGCTTCAAGCCTAGCCACAAGGGCAAAAGTTTCATTATTGTTTATGCCTTCCTCTTGTCTGTATCCCACAAGGGCGGGTTACAGTTCCATGTTCATCTAACTTGTTTCTAAACACCCATTTGGTGCATATAACAGTTTTATCAGATGGTCTAGGAGCGAGATTCCAAACTTTGTTTCAAGTAAACTCAGTCAGCTCTTCTTGCATAGCGCTGACCCAATTTGGATCTCTGAGGGCATCATCAGTCTTCTTTGGCTCTCTATTAAAGAAATAAAGTTTACAAAGAGACAACTATTACATGAACTTCGTCAAGTCTGAATACTTGCATCGAGATCACCAAGAATTTGATCTATGGGGTGATCTTTGGTCCATCGTTGAGTAGGAACATGATCATTCACTTCAGGAGTTGGATCAACAATAGGAATGCTCACTGATGAAGAAGCTTGAGGTTCATCAACAATTAACTGTTGAGTGTCAGACAGACCAATGTTTTCTAAGAGGTTTTCAGATGAAGGCAGATCTGATGGAGGGAGTGTGTTTAGAGGCTCAGATGAGACGCATGAGGTGGATTCAACATTAGGTGGGATGATGTTTGGATCATCATCAACAGTTGGATGATTTGTGTGTTGATGGTTTGAGAAGAAATGTTTTGTTTCTCTATAATGAGAAAACATCCAAGCATTTAGTTCTTCATTGTCAGCGATAGGTTTAGAGTTTGCTGAACGGGTTTTGTCAAAGGTGACATGAATTGTTTCTTCTATAGTTTGTCTTCTCTTGTTGAAAACTCTGTAGGCTTTAGAGATGGAATAACATCCAAGAAATATTCCATCATCAGCTTTTGGATCAAACTTTCCAAATGAATCTTTGTTAACAGCTTCAACCCAAAATTGAGTACGGATATGAAAATCGCTGAGCATTGATCTGGCAGTTTCAATGATTGGTCTATTTCTTCTTTCAACGACTCCGTTCTGCTGAGGCGTTCTTACAGAGGAAAATTTGTGAGAAATTCCCTTGCTCTCAAAGAAATTGTTCAGTGAACTAATTTTGAATTCAGTTCCATGATCACTTCTTATTGAGCGAACAGTAAGATTATTCAGCACTTCCATCTTTCTAACAAAAGATATCAGTTCTTCTGGAGTATCACTTTTGTAGCGAAGAAAGATAACCCAGGTGTAGCGAGAGTATTCATCTACAATGACAAGTGTATATTTCTTTCCAGCTATGGATTGGATATTGATAGGGCCAAACAAATCCATATGCAAGAGTTGAAGAGGACTTTGTCACTGAGGAAACTTGTTTCGATTTGAAACTAGCCTTAGTCTGTTTTCCTTTTTCACATGCTGAACATAGAGATTCCTTAGCATATGAGTGCTGAGGAAGACCAGAGACCAGTTCCTTAGAAGAGAGAGAATTCAGGGTTTTGAAATTTAGATGAGAAAGCCTTTTATTCCATAGCCAATTGACATTAGAGGAGGCTTTAGAAAGAAAACATACGTTTTCAGTGGTAGTAGAGTCCATATCTATTACATAGACATTTTCCATACCATAAACACTGAGAGCAAGTTTTCCATTCTCATTTACCACTGAACATGCTTTCTTAGTAAAGCGAACTTCATAGTCTTTGTCACATAGTTGACTAATGCTTAGAATATTGTGCTTCAGTCCGTCTACGTAAACGACTCTTCTGAAGGTAGTTGTCCCATTGTTGAGGACACTAAACCCTCGGGTATATCCTTTTCCATTTCCTCTAAAGGTCACTGAGGGACCTTTCTCTTCCTTGTATTCAGTAAGCAGTTCTTTTTGTCCTGTCAGGTGACGAGAGCATCCACTATCTAGATACCAGATGCTCTTTGATCCCTGCAAACATAAGGAAGATTAAGTTTTGTTTGGTACCCACTTCTCAATGGGTCCAGTAAGGTTAGTGGAGATGGAAGGTTCAACAATCTTCACGGCAGATGAAGATTCAGCTTCAGTGGTAACCTTCATTTTGGTTAATTTCTTAACCTTAGTGATATTTTCACCTTGGTTGATTTCTCAGTTTTGGTGACCTTATCAGCCTTGGAGGCATTCATCTTCACTTTAGCTGTTTTATCAACTTTTATGGAAGTTGGACATTTACTAGAAATTTGGTCAGTGAATCCACAATGATAGCATTTTCTATATTTGAGGGTGGTTTTAGGACCATGAGTAGTAAGATTAGAAAATTAGAGATGAACAGGGCCAACTCCAAGATTGCCTTTAGCATAAGATCTAGGAGGAACTTTCAGTTCTTCAGATTTCTTGGCTTAAGATCAATCTTCAGCTTTGGAGGACAGATATCGAAGATTTCTGTCACAGAGCTAGAAGATAGATTCACTGAAGGTTTAGAAGGAACTTTCAGTTTTGTTTTCTTGGTAGCCTTCTAAGGATGAAAAATGGATTTTCCTTTATCTGCAGGCTTAGGGCCTTTTGATAATTCCTCAGGGATAGGATTGGAAGAAGAAGAAGAAGAAGAGCACTGAGCATAAGAGGTGTCGGGATAGAAGAGACAAACATTCCAAACTTAAGCATGGAACTGTCTTCTTTAGGTTCATCCTGTTGTTTCCAAAAACCAAGACCAGTGGCAGGGATTTGAGCACTTATAATCTCAGTGATCTTTGTTGAGGATTTGCACCATCCCTCAACAGTTGCCTTTTATGCTTTTATAGCAGCTATGGCTTATTCGCGTTCAATGCTGATGATTTCGTTGACAATGACTTGATCTTTCAAACATTCCTCTAAAAGAGTCAGTTCTCTGATCTTTTAATGACATTTTTCTAGTTGTTCAGTAAAATCAATATTTTTGTTTTCAGCTAGAGTTTTGCCATTTAATGCATTGTATAGATCAATTGTCATCACATCAATAGCGCGACTTCTCTCAGATTCATATAGAGAGAGATTGGTAGAGATTGATACCTGAGAGAAGATATAGCTCATGGAAGTTTCTGGTGATTCTTCCACTTCTTCTTTAATCTCAGCTATAAGACAGAGATTAGCGACTTCCTCTTTATCAGAACTTGATTTCTCAGTTTTGGTGACTTTATCAGCCTTGGAGGCATTCATCTTCACTTTAGCTGTTTTATCAACTTTTATGGAAGTTGGACATTTACTAGAAATTTGGTCAGTGAATCCACAATGATAGCATTTTCTATATTTGAGGGTGGTTTTAGGACCATGAGTAGTAAGATTAGAAAATTAGAGATGAACAGGGCCAACTCGAAGATTGCCTTTAGCATAAGATCTAGGAGGAACTTTCAGTTCTTCAGATTTCTTGGCTTAAGATCAATCTTCAGCTTTGGAGGACAGATATCAAAGATTTCTGTCACAGAGCTAGAAGATCGATTCACTGAAGGTTTAGAAGGAACTTTCAGTTTTGTTTTCTTGGTAGCCTTCTGAGGATGAAAAATGGATTTTCCTTTATCTGCAGGCTTAGGGCCTTTTGATAATTCCTCAGGGATGGGATTGGAAGAAGAAGAAGAAGAGCACTGAGCATAAGAGGTGTCGGGATAGAAGAGACAAACATTCCAAACATAAGCATGGAACTGTCTTCTTTAGGTTCATCCTGTTGTTTCCAAAAACCAAGACCAATGGCAGGGATTTGAGCACTTATAATCTCAGTGATCTTTGTTGAGGATTTGCACCATCCCTCAACAGTTGCCTTTTCTGCTTTTAAAGCAGCTATGGCTTATTCGTGTTCAATGCTGATGATTTCGTTGACAATGACTTGATCTTTCAAACTTTCCTCTAAAAGAGTCAGTTCTCTGATCTTTTCATGACATTTTTCTAGTTGTTCAGTAAAATCAATATTTTTATTTTCAGCTAGAGTTTTGCCATTTAATGCATTGTATAGATCAATTGTCATCACATCAACAGCGCGACTTCTCTCAGATTCAGATAGAGAGGGATTGGTAGAGATTGATATCTGAGAGGAGATATAGCTCATGGAAGTTTCTGGTGATTCTTCCACTTCTTCTTTAATATCAGCTATAAGACAGAGATTAGCGACTTCCTCTTTTTCAGAACTTGATTTTTCGATAAGACCTTTTCCTTTTCTTTTAAAGTTTTTCAACTTTTGATATTTTTCTTTCAGTTTAAGGTATTTGCTATCGCTGGTTTTCCTTGAGGTAGAAGGTTTGAAGACTTTCTTTGACCTGCACTCACTTGCAAAGTGTCCAATCTTTTCACAGTTATAAAAAGTTGCAGTAGCCTTATCAACAGGGGTTGATTTTGGCTTGTCAGTTAGAGAGAGGGGCTTATTTCTTCTGAAATTGCTCTTTCTTGCAAATCTCTTAAAAGAGTTTGTCAAGAGTGCTAAGGATTCATCAAACTCTGAAAGATCAGTGTCTGATAATTCCTCAGTGTCAGAATCTAACTCAGTGATAGTGAGAGTAGATGGCTGAGATGGAATGATTGTTGGTCCCGGAGATGCTAAACAAGTTTGTAGAAGGGGGGGAGGGGTTGAATACAAACACAGTATTTAAAGTTTAATAAATTGTTTATTTAATAATCAAACACAATTTACATGTTTGTTGCGGCATAAGATTAAGACAGACTCAATCTAAACAAACTTAAGAAACACAAAGATGATTGCACAAGAATATAGAGAATGGAGGTTTTTAGAGAGTATAGAAAACAAAGGTTTCTTTTGGGGTTCAAGGATTGAGCACACTCTCAGATGGAGAGGTGATCTTTCTATTTATACCCTATGCATTAAATGCATGGCAGGGTACTTTACACGTGTCATTCAGTGATTGGCTTTGGTAGTTTGACTTTTGGGAGACATGCTTTCGGACGTATCATGAACAGTGTAGTTGACAGAGTTGTTGTACGATTTGTGGCAGAGATATGTCCATTCTGACACATCGTACTGGTTATGCAAGGTAAGACAAAAGGAAACTTGAGGCATAAGCTTTGTGATCGATTGATCGCTGAATATCTCTTTCTTCTGAGATATAAAGAGGTTCAACTATCGCTGAAGCTTTTCCTCATGTTTCTTCGCGTATAAGTAGAGTTGTCTTTGCTTCACTGATAAACGCATCAGGTCATTAGTAGACTTCTCTTTGTTCAGTGGCTTCATCTTCGATTATGCTATGAACATATGTTGACGCGAGAGTTGTCTTCAGGGATTACGTTACTGTTTACATTAGAACTATCAGCGATCACTGAACAGACTCAGTTTGATCACTGATAGTGAAACACTAATACATATAAATGTTTATAAGAGATACTATCAGCGATAACTGAACATACTCATTTTGATCGCTGATAGTGAAACACTAATACATATTAAACGTAATTTTCACTAAGTATAAAAGAGGGTCGTTATCAAATCACTAAGAGAGCTTGGATCAACAATCTCCCCCTATTTGATAATGACAAAGTAACTGAAGAAAATTACTTTATGGATCAAAATAAAGGAATAAATAGGACTCATAATATACATGTCCCAATTACTATTTTGAGGGATCTTTTACAATACTGATAGAGTTAAGTACATCACTGAAATTTTCATTAATTCAGAGAAAGAATTACAAGATATGAAAATTACAAGTACAAGTGAAGAACTAACTACTGTAAGTTTAACTAATAGATTACAAGAAATAGAAAACTAATCTATCAGCTATCTAAAGAAGACTTAGGAGGATTTATCATATACTCAACTATTTCTTCTCCTCTTTGCCTTCGATCTGAAGATTCTTGAGAAATGATTTCCTTGATCGGTTCAGCAGAGGGAGAGTAGTCACACCATAAGCACAAGAGATCCTTGAGATGGCTGAGGGGACAAATAGGAATTTCAGAGACTCTCTGAAATCTGAGTTCTTCCTCATCATCTCTGAAGAAGATTCCAAAAGGTTTTTTAAGTACTTGTCCTGCAACATATGGTCCACCAGGGGGCAGAGATAGATCAAGAACTGAAAGATCAGGAGGAGGACCGAACAGAGCTTCTCTTGAGAACTTGATGGAGGTTTCATTTCTGATCATTGCGACATTTTCAGAGGAGGAGGAGACAGGCTTTCTTTTGAACTTCCTTGGCTTGGAAGGAAGAGCAGATGGTACTTTTAACACAGTGGAGACTCTGTTGATGAGGGCTTCTAAGATGCCTTCGACATAGCCTCTGCTGGTTGATTTGGATTTCTTCAGCGCATCTTTGAACTCTAGCCATTCCATATAACCTAAGCATTCCAGCTTTGAAACGAACATGGCCTTACAGCTTCCATCCTCTCTGGTAATCTCCATAGTGACAGAAACTCGATCCTTCTTCTTTTTCCCTGAGATGACAACAACTATGATCTTCATTTGTGTCAGAGCGATAGTCGATTTTGATTTTACACCATTCAACTGTGTTATCGTTGACCCTTTGTTCTTTTGAGCGGCTCCTCTTCAATCTCTTTCAAAAGAGCAGCCTAAACTTCAACTGGTTTCTTCTACAGCTTCTTGTCTTTGACTTGAGATGACTGAATCTTGAGAGCAAGAGTGGCATCTCTTTGACAATCAGCTATCAGCTTCTCAGCCCTGACAGATTCTTCGATTTCAGCTTCAGTCAGGAACTCTAGATCTGTTGATTGAGAGGGGATCTTCAGTCGTTGTTTCTCTAGATGAGAAATCATCTCTGTTCTTCTCTTCATCTCTTCCTCTGACCAGTGAGATGGTCTAGAGGGCCTTCCTGGATGTTGTAGGGACTCTTCTTCACATCTTCTTCATCAATCTCTCTTACATAGATTGGGATTATTTGTTCATCAACTTCAGCGACTGGGATTATTTGTAGTTCTTTACCCTTAAGCAGGGGAGAGAACTGTCTGGTCAGAAAAGAGAGAGAAACAAAGTTAGTTTATTTTGGGAAGAAGGAAGATAAAGGCTAGAAGGAAACAAGGGGTTTGTAGAAAGAAACAGGGACAAGTGAGAGGCATACCTGAGAAGGATTCTCCTCAGATAGTGAAACAGTCTTCAGGTTTCCCTCAGCAACCGCACTTTTGGATATGATTTGGGAAGGGATTCCTGAGGATGTTCCATGACTCCCCCCTGCTGTGACAACTTCTTTCGAAGTTATCACTAAAGATGTGATGGTTGTTGAAGAACACCATAAGGACTGATCTTCTTCATCGTCATCATCATCATCTTCTTGATGAGATTGCTCTTCCTTTTGATCTTCAAGATCAAGATCTTCTTCATCTTCATCCTCTTCTTCTTTTTCGACAAAGTCTTTGAAAGAAGTAAGGGTTTGGTCAGCAACCTTCTCCCCCTCAACATGAGAGGGAGGATCTTCAAGTTGAACCTCAACAACTTCAGCTTCCCCCTCTTTAATTTCTTCAGCTGCTTTCTCCCCCTCTTTGTCATTATCAGCCAGGGAGAGATTTTTGGTAGGAGAGGAAGGTTGTGCAGAGGCTAACTTTCGGACTTCAGCCTCCAGGCTATCCAGCCGTCCTTCAATAACCGGGAGATCTGAAGTAGCTTGATGAATGAATTCAACAGCTACATTCAGTGAGGTGCGGTCATCCGATGTGAAGGAAAGGGATGGAGTCGGAGCTGGTGCATTCAGCTTGTTGAGGACTTGCTGAAGAAGAGCTGTGCAAGAATCAACCTTTCACTGAGTATCTTCCTTTACTTTGGAGAAGCTCTTCTTGAAGAGCAGAGATGTGAAAGGCTTCAACTTTGGATTGGGAGGAAGTTGTCAAGGTCTTCAGTTCAGTAACAGCGGTATTGACTGCGTTGGTGATGTTGTTGACAGCAGCGGTGAGAGAAACCACCTTTTCAACTAAACTATTGACATTCGCGTCAACAGTTACCAAACTAGGACCTGAAAGAAATTTAGTGACTGAGTAACAAGATTAGTTGGGGAGAGGGAAGGTGTATTGGCGGTTTTAGGTATACCTGATGGATCAAACATGTTGAAAAATTGCATGTCTCTTTCAAGCAATTGAGGATCAGGTCCTATAAATGCAACATGAGGTTGTTGCATATGAGAAGAAGGATTAGAGACCAATGAAATAGGAGTATTAGAGATGGGGATATAAGAAGTTGGGATTTGAGTAGTTACCTCAGTTGCTTGTTGAACTAGAATAGTGGTTGGGGTCACTGATGTTGTGACAACGACCGAGATCGCTGGCACGGGTGATGATGTGAGAGCTGAGGATGTGGAGGAGAGAACCACAAAATCATCCAAGGAAGTTTGTCGAGAAAAATCCTCAGGCCTTGAACTAGTGGCTCTTGTCTCCTTAGTCACTTTGGCCTTTTTCGAAGGACCAAAGGAACTAGCAGATGGTCGTTTGGAAGAGGTGGTAGCGGCAGGCGTAGCAGAAGAAGGAACCTCTTGCGTGGCCGCTGAAGTAGAAGAAGTGTGGAGAGATTGTCGAGAGCGAAGGGTAGAGATACTTACCTCGTTTGCCAGCGGTTTGACCTCTAGTGAACGCTGACTCACTTTGGCGAAGGAGCCATCAGCAGTAGTGGGGTAAGTGTTGGCGTAGAGGAACTTCAGATATGCACAGATAAACCGTACATATGGGATCTTGGGATCCCTCTCCGTCTTCTCTATCTTTGACCTTAGATCGTCAAAGATAGCGGTGGCAAAGTCGAAATTTTTGCCAGCGATGACCGAGTAGGCCATCTGGAGCTGTACTTTACTGGCCTGATCAAGGGAACCACTTTTCCCACTCATGCATTGAATGAAGTGAGAAAAGATAAAGTTCAATTGAGAAGGCATGTTCTCCTTCTTAATGAGAGTCAGCTTCTTGTTGGGGATAGTGGAGCGGGGCTTGTTGTCCCAGTAGTACTCCATATCATCCAAAAATTGGATGAGTTCATCGTCAGTAGGTAGAGCTTCAAAGCCACTCTTAGGTTTGTCAAGAAACCTGAGAGCCTTCCTTAAGCTGAAAGCGGTCATCATTCCTTTGCCGAGGTTTGTGCAGAAGGAAATTGCAGGGACCTGATCACCTTTCTTGTTGGTGATGGTCGTTTCTTCAGCTGTGAACCAAAACTGTTGAAGTAGAGTTTTGGATCAACAGTGAGAGCGTAAGCAATGCAAGATTGCTTTAGGAATTTGGCAGCATCCACCAGATGTGGGTATTTGATTGCATCGAAGTCGAGGCGTCCAAGATGGTTGTTCTTGGGGACTTCAGATTCAGTGATGGTGAACTTGACGTTCTTGGAGGAAACAAGTGCTGACTGTGCCATTGCTGAATAAGGAAAGAAAAATAGAGAATAGAAGGGAAGGATTAGAGGCTAAAAATAAAGAAATTTTTACCAGTTTCTATTTGAGGAAATAACGTATAAAAACAAAATTATTTGAAGATTCATACATTGTTCTTAATGAAAAGATGAAGAACAGTAAGAAAACCAAAGGTTTTTAGAAGAATAAAATAAAAAAAAATGATTTTATAGGATAAAAATCTTATAGAAAACCCATAATGAAGAGGAACGGTGTTTTGTTAACAAGATTTAAATAGAAAGAAGATCAAAGTAACCTGGTAATCTTGAATGAGGAAGATGCAGATTCTTGAAATTTCTTGAGAGAGTTTCTTGCATAGAAAGGATTTTTAGAAGGCGTAAAAATATAAGAATGGAAAAACGTTCTTTATATACGTTTGAGAGTAGTAGAGAGAGATAGGCGGGAAAACAAATGTTCATCATGACATGGACACGTCCCACGAAGTTGATTGGATAGAAGGGCAACGGACGAACGTGTCAGAAAAAGGCATGTCGTGGATTGTCGGTTCAAATGACGTCATAGGAAAGAGAAAAACGTTTCATTTGTCCGTTTTTGAAATTATCTCTGAAGAAAAGTCAGATAAAGGTTTTCCTTTAAAATAATCCCTGATGAAAATTCAGAGATTGATTTTTGGATATTAGAAGGATCACTGAAGAGAAAGCTCAGTGATAGATTTTGTTTTTCAAAAAGCTTTCAATAATTTGAAGAAAAACTTCAGTGATTAAAGCTTTGTTTAAAATGTCTTACTGACTGAAGATTCAGTGATTGAGAGTAAGAGAACATACCTGAGTCAGAATTTTTATCAGAGATTGAATGATAAAGGGGAACTTATAATCACTGACTTAATGCATGAGCTCTGAAGATTTTACTCATCGAAATTCAGCATTCCAAGCTCACTGATGAGAAAGTTGAATCTTGTCTCATCAAGAAGCTTGGTAAATAAATCAGCAAGCTGATAATCAGTAGGGATGAAATGAAGTTCAATATCACCATTCATTACAGATCTCTGATAAAATGATATCTGATCTCTATGTGTTTTGTCTTTGAATGTAGGACTGGATTGTTTGTTATAGCGATAGCACTAGTGCTATCACAATAGATTGGAATTTTTGATAGCTGAAGATCATAGTCCAATAGTTGATTTCTCATCCATAAGACTTGACTGCAAAAACTTCCAGCGGCTACGTATTCAGCTTCAGCTGTGGAAGTGGACACTGAATTTTGCTTTTTGCTTGTCCAGCTTACCAGCTTTCCTCCTAGGAGTTGACATCCACCAGTGGTGCTCTTTCTATCGAGTTTACAACCTGCAAAATCACTATCAGAATATCCAGTTAGATCGAACCCTGAGTCTTTCGGATACCAAAGACCGAGGTTAGGAGTCCCTTTAAGATATCTGAAAATTCGTTTAACAGCGATCAGATGGGATTCCTTGGGTTCAGATTGATAGCGTGCACATAAACAAGTAGAGTACATAATGTCAGATCGGCTCGCTGTAAGATACAACAGGGAGCCTATCATTCCTCTATAGGCAGTGACATTAACTGGTTTTCCATATGGATCTTTGTTAAGTGTCAGGGGAGGTGCCATAGGGGTTTTCATCGCTGAAGTTTGTGTAAGATCAAACTTCTTCATCATATCTTTAACATACTTACCTTGGCTGATAAAGGTACCTCTGTCAGATTGTTTGATCTGAAGACCAAGAAAATATGTCAGCTCACCCATCATACTCATTTTGTATTCTTTCTTCATTCTTTCAGCGAAGCGAATACACAAAGATGGGTTAGTAGAACCAAATATGATGTCATCGACATATATTTGTACAAGAATAATATGACATTTTATTTTTATGAAAAATAAAGTATTGTCAATTTTGCCACGTTCAAAATTTTAAGAGATAAGAAAAGATGAGAAAGTGTCATACCAAGCACGAGGGGCTTGTTTTAGACCGTAGAGAGCCTTATCCAATTTATAAACATAATTTGGATACTTAGGTTCATAGAACCCTGGTGGTTGTTCTACATAGACTTCTTCATTTAGCTTTCCATTTAGGAACACTTATTTTACATCCATTTGATAAACAATGAAGTCTTTGTAAACTGCATACGCTGAGAATAGTCGAATTGCTTCGAGCCTAGCCACAGGGGCAAAGGTTTCATCATAGTTTATGCCTTCCTCTTGTCTGTATCCCTGGGCAACAAGTCGAGCCTTGTTGCGGGTTACAGTCCCATGTTCATCTAACTTGATTCTAAACACCCATTTGGTGCCTATTACAATTTTTGTCAGATGGTCTAGGAACGAGATTCCAAACTTTGTTACAAGTAAACTCAGTCAGCTCTTCTTGCATAGCGCTGACCCAGTTTGGATCTCTGAGGGCATCATCAACCTTCTTTGGCTCTATTAAAGAAATAAAGTTGACAAAGAGACAAATATTACCTAAACTTCGTCGTGTCTGAATACCTGTATCGGGATCACCAAGGATTTGATCAATGGGGTGATCTCTGGTCCATCGTTGAGCAGGAGCATGATCGCTTACTTCAGAGATTGGATCAACAATTTGAATGTTCACTGATGATGAAGCTTGAGGTTCATCAGCTATCAAGTGTTGAGTGTCAGACATACCATTGTTTTCTGAGAGGTGTTCAGACGAAGATGGTTCTGATGGAAGAAGTGTGTTTAGAGGCTCTGCTGAAATCCATGAGTTGGATTCAGCGATTGGAGGTATGACGTTTGGATCATCATCAGCAACTGGAGGATTTGAATGTTGATGGTTTTGAGAATAAAGGTTCTGTTTCTCTGTAGTGAGAAAACATCCAAGCATTTAACTCTTCATTGTCAGCGATTGGTTTAGAGTTAGTTGAGCGAGTTTCATCAAAGGTGACATGAATTGTTTCTTCCACAGATTGTCTTCTCTTGTTGAAAACTCTGTAGGCTTTGACTGAACAGACTCAGTTTGATCACTGATAGTGAAATACTAATACATAGAAATGTTTATAAGAGATACTATCAGAGATAACTGAACAGACTCAGTCTGATCGCTGATAGTGAAACACTAATACATATTAAACGTAATTTTCACTAAGTATAAAAGTGGGGTGTTATCAAATCACTAAGAGAGCTTGGATCAACAATGATCTCTGAGGAGACTAAAGCAACAGGAGTGCTTTTGGAGTCTTTAGAATATTTTACAAGATTCTTCTTCAGAAGATTTGATTGCTCATAGTTGAGCAATATTCCATACAAGGTGCTAAGTGAGAGAGAATTTAAGTCTTTTGTCTACTTGAGACACATTGAATATCTGTCCCAGCTTTCTGGAATACATTCTAAGAATTTAGTTAAGACCTCAGAATTAGAATAGGTCCTACCAGCAGTTCTTAGATCAATGATTAAGCAGTTAAATCTCTGGTGAACATCAGAGAGAGATTCGTTCTTACCAGTGATTAAACTTCCATACTGTCTTACCAAGTTAATCTTTCCAGTTTGTTGGACTTCAGTGGTTCCTTCATATTGAACACATATAGTGTCCCACGTTTCTTTGGCAGTTTTAAGGTGCGTGATGGAATGGAAAGCTTCATCAGGAAGAGCCATAGAGATAATGGTTTTTGCCTTTGCATCTAGACCAACCTTCTTTTTGTCTTCATCACTCCACTGTCTTATTTCATTAATAGCATATCGTTTAGGAACAGCAGGAGTGGTGGTAGTAGCTGGAACGACAGCTATAATTGTGAAAGGTTCATAAGGGCCATTTTCTACATATTCAGGTATAGTAGGATCTACACCTTCTAGAAATAGCATCATTCGATTTTTCCAGAGATCAAAGTTATCTCTGCTAAATCGAGGAGGTTTTGATAGTGAACCATTATCATAGTAGTTTGTGTTTGCATTAAGTGCCATATTTAGAATGTCAAGGAAGAGAATAAAGCAAGATCTTGTTTATTTGATTAAACAGTCTGCTCGGATAGTTGTTGGTCCCGAAGGTGCTTAACAAGTTTGTAGAAGGGAGGGGGGGTTGAATACAAACACAGAATTTGAAGATTTAATAAATTGTATATTGATAAATCAAAACACAATTTTCAAGTTTGTTGCGGAATAATATTAAGTAAAACCTAATCTAAACAAACTTAAGAATCACTAAGATGGTTGCACTAGAAATACAAAATAGGGAATTGTGAGAATACAGAAAACAAGGGTTTCTATATATTTAGGAAGATGAAGGCAACACACAGATGGAGTGTTGATCTTTCTATTTATACCCTATGCATTAAATGCATGGCAGAGTACTTTACACGTGTCCTTTATTGATTGGCTGCATGGGTCTGACTTTAGGAGACATGCTTTCGACCGTATGATGAACAGTGCAGTTGACAGAGTTGTTGTACGAATTGCTGCAGAGGTATGTTCGTTATGACAGATCGTACAGGTGTGCAAGGGTAAGACACAAGAGACTTGAGGCATAAGCTAAGTGATCATCAATCGTTGAATATCTCTTCCTTCAGAGATATAAAGAAGTTCATCTATCGCTGAAGCTTTTCCTCAGGTTTCTTCACATGTGTAGATTCGTCTTTGCTTCACTGATATCCGCATCAGGTCATGAGTAGACTTGTCTTTGTTCAACAGCTTTGTCTTCGATTCAACAGTGAACATCTTTTGTTGTGAAACTTGTCTTCAGGGATTACGTCTAACTGTTTATATGAGAAATCATCAGCGATACTGAACATACTCAGTATTTGATCGCTGATAGTGAAACACTTTTACATATGAATGTTAACAAGAGAGATCATCAGTGATAGCTTAAACAGACTTAGCATCATCGCTGATGATGAAACACTAATACATAATATTAAACGTAATTTTCACTAAGTATAGAAAAGGGTCTGTAACACCCCGATTCTTGAAAGATATCATTTCAAGTTAATATAGAAACCGGTATATTAAGGAAAAATAAGATAAAAGATTTTAGACCTGAATCCTGGATTTTATAGTCTAGATGGATGAAGGATTCAATTACGAGTCCAACGGTTCTTTCCGGAGCGAAAACGGAGTATAACGAAGAAGTTATGGCCAAAACAGTGATCGGGGAAGTTTTCAGCTCGCGGTACATTTTCCGCAGAAGTGCCCCGCGAGAGTGACACCTTGTCACTTTCGCTGTCACTCTCGCCAACAGCGTATGGACGATTAAAATCGCGATTCTCATCCCCAAACTTCATTTCTTCATATCTTTCTCATCCTAGCTCCGATTTGGGTGATTGAAGTTGTTACGGTTTTGTTTTTGGGAGCTTTTCAAGTATCTAGCAAGAGATTGGAGGTCTATTGGAGTATACAAGAGCATTTTGTGGTGGTAAGCTCCTCATCCCTCCCATTTCATCTTCTTCACCAAATTTTCTAGGGTTTCATCCATCCTTTGTGCTTCCTTTCATAGATTGGAGATTTGTAACCATTTTGGTGAACTAGAAGTGTTTTGGTTGATGGATTCAAGATTGGGTTAAGGTAATATTCTATTCTCTTCGGTTATGGAAGTTAGGGTTTCGGTATTAGTTGAGGTATTCATGCACATGGTTTGGGAAACGATTCTTTGTGGTTGATTATGTTTATGTATGGTTGAATATGTATGGATTTAGGTTTTGGAAGTTTTGTCTTGAGGATCCAAGTGTTCTTCAAAGGAGATCTAGTTGGGGGAAAATCTAGATTTAGCGTAAATCTAGCAAGGTGAGTTCAAGTTGATTTGTGAAAACGTTGTACATGCCAAAATGTTTATTTTAAAAGTGTTTATGTGTTCTACATGAAATTATCAAATGTTGGGTTAGTTGCCAATCTTTGATTGTTGGAAGTATTTAACTTTATAACTTTGTATAATACCTACAATTGGGATGCTTGGGCATTTTGATAAAGGTGTTACAAAGGAATGTGTTTTGAGGCCTTATTTCATAAATAGATCTTTGGTCACAGAAATACATTTTTAAATGTTTGTCGAGTCTCATGCATCATTCATGGAATGGTGTGTTTTATAAAGTATTACTTGCACTTTTAGGTGAGGCATTTGAAAGAGCGTGTATAGTTTCATTTCATGATTTTCATTCTTATCAACAGTTAAATTTGGAAAATGCATATTATGCGTTATGGGGCATTTGGAAAATATAAGAGTATAAGTTTATTTGGAAAATGGGTACCTCAACTAACGTCGAGTTTTGAACTAATCTTACTTTTAGTCGTAGTGTTTGCATATCCGTTGGTCGAGTGCGTTTTATCGTATTTTTATTTGATTAGGGGTCTTTGGACAATTGTCCAGTTTTGGTAGCTCGACTTCGAGCCTTGTTGGGCCGTATGCGTATTATTTGGCTCATTTGATGCATTTGGGAGTCATAACCCCGTATTTGGTTTATTATTGTTCCGGCGTTGGGACGATTAGTTTTCCACGTCGAGGCACGTTCGACATCGGATTGGGTTATAAGTCCTTTGTGCTGCACGTTTAGGCTTCGGATTGGGTTATAAGTCCTACGTGCTCAAGTATTACGATATTAGATGAGGGGCTCGACATAGAAACCCGACGGGGTTGAACTCGAGTTTCCGTGGGTGTACGTTTAAAGCTACTGAGCCTGACATCTCTTGCGTGTACTTTTGTTTATATGACTAGTCATAACAACATAAAATGGGCTTACTTTGTGGACCGTCACATTTTATGGAATCGGGAATCCCCCGTCACCGAAAGGTGTTATTTTTGGGTATTGAGTTTTATTATCCAAGTTTTCGGTGACGTTTTCTATATTTGGGTTTTACCCTTGATTTATGGGTTGAGTATTATGCCCCACCCGTGTTTTGGGTGTTTTGAAATATATGGTTTAACCGTATCTTCTTAAATGGAGAGTTCAATTTATATTTACGCTTTGAGTGAGTTTTGGGTTAAAGCTAATTTATGAAGGGGCGGTTTACATTGGTATCATCATTTTGTAGTAGTTTGATTTGGAAAATGTCCAAATTGGTGTTCTCCGTCTAAAACGCATATTATTGGAAAACGAGTCGTTTGCATATTCAAAACATACCTTTTGAAAGATTATGATTTAGAATGCATTATCTATTTTCACAGACATCTTTATATATGTTGAAAACTCTTGAACTCACTAGGCGTTAAGCCTAACCTTTTTATTTGTCGGCATGTGCATCAGGTTCCAGTTGGTTTTTGGTTCTAGCATCCATGAAGATTTGAGCCTTAGCTTTGTGCAAATGTAAGTAGTTGGTAAAGTCTTCCGCAATTTTGGAGATAGTGACTATTATGAGGTTTTAGTAGCACCCGTTCTTATCATAGGCTTTTGTATAGAATGAATGTTTGTATTGAGATTAAATCTTAATTTGTGGTTGTAGATAATTCCTTTATTGATGTATTTAGAAAATTTTAAATAAGTTGCTATTTCCAGATTTGAGGGTGTTACAGGGTCGTTATCAAATCACTGAAAGAGTATGGATCAACAACATTGTTTCATGTGTTAAACACATAAAAACCGGTAAGCACAAACAAGAAACACGGTAGTCGGTAGACCCAGTATGAATTTCCGATAAAGTCCTGGATGAATTCCCAGGGTGAAATCCCGGATGTGGTTTAGGTCTAAGTCCCGGGCTTAAATCCTTCACTGAACCAGCTAACAAAACATCAGCTACCGCCGCCGTTCAAATTTAAGACACCACCGACAATTCAAGCAAATCAATGAAAAATTAAAAAATAAAAAATTGTATGTGTTTCATGAAATTTATTCCACCAACAGCCGTTTATTAACAATCAAAATAAACAGACGGCAATCAAATTGTTCCACCGTTAACAAAACACGCCGGTTACCATGTTTTATTCCCCCACGAACCCACGTTGTTGAAACAATTAATCAGCCTCCGGTAAGGTTTAAACCCCGACCCAACAATTAAATACCGGGAGATTGTTGATTCCCGGGAGACATGGTACCGGGAGAGCGGGGTATCGGGAGTTCAAGAATTTGGGTTTGGTGTTCTTCGAACAATTTGGCGATAACTCACAAATTCGACCAAAATCAACTTTTTAAAACCAAAATTAAACATTGATTATCTCAAATCGGAAATTTGATGAACTAAGCAACAACATGTAAAACCAAGAAAAATCAGGGGTGGTGATTATTCAGAAATTCACACAGAGTCACTTTTAAAACCAAAAAATTTAACACAAATTATGCTTATCAAACCAAAACATAACACAAATACAGATTCAATTTAGTAGCGAAACCACTAAAACTAAAGAAAAAGCATAGATTATGACAACTCATAATATGATGAACACATGCCAAAAGTCGACTAAGTCGATTAAACATAAATCGATAAGAAGAAGGGTTTTTAGACAAACCTTTTGGATCAAAAATACTGTCTCTTTGCTCTGATACCAACTGTAGATCCCAGTAATAGTGCAAACACAATAATAATCAAGAAACAATAAACATTTAATCACAATTGTTGGTCATATGATTAGATTTATCAATAAAAGGTTTAAGGTTTACAGAGAGAATTTCTGATAAGGATTAGTAAACCTATGAATGACCAATTCTTCTAGAAATTAGGTTAAACAACCTATTTATACCCAAACCTAAACCCTAAGGCCCAAGGCCTAAAACAAACAAACAAGCCTAATAAACAATTAAAGGTTTTTACAACGCTTTTAAATAAAACAATTAAACTTTGTAAATGCGTTATATAACTTTCAACGCACTAGGACTTTCAGTCCTAACAGGAAGAAGGTAAGTTCTCCCATGAGACTCATTTCAAATTCATTCTTCATCAACTCTAAAAACTTGTCACAATAGTTTTGATGTGTAGACCCAAAAATAATATCATCAACATAGATCTGTACCAGAAGCAACTCATTTTTATACTTCTTGATGAACAGAGTGGTATCCACAGTTTCTATTTCAAAACCATTTTCAATTAGAAAAGTTGACAGAGTTGCATACCATGATCTGGGAGCTTGTTTTAGGCCATACAGAGCTTTATCAAGGTAATATACATGGTCTGGGAACTCTGAACTCTCAAATCCAGGTGGTTGCTAGACATATACTTCTTCATTGAGTTTACCATTAAGAAAGGCAGATTTGAAATCCATTTGATACACTTTGAATTCTTTGTGTGCAGCATAAGCTAAGAAGATTCTAATTGCTTCTAGCCTAGCCACGGGTACAAAGGTTTCATCATAATCAATTCCTTCTTCTTGGCAATATCCCTTAGCGACCAATCTAGCTTTGTTTCTGATGATTATTCCATCTTCATCCTTTTTATTTCTGAAAACTCATTTGGTTCCAATTGCAAATTTGCCTTTGGGAAGTGGAACCAGAGTCCAGACTTTATTCCTTTCAAACTCTTGAAGTTCTTCTTGCATAGCATTAATCCAGTTTGGATCTGCAAGAGTTTCATTTACCTTTTTAGGTTCAATGATGCTTTAGAAATTTGCATAGAATCATTCATTGATGGTGGCAGATCTGGTTTTTACACCATCAGAGGGAGATCCTATGATTTGATCATGGGGGTGATCCTTTGTCCATCTTGATATTGGTGCATGAATATGTGGTGGAGTTTGAGCTTCAGAGATGACATGGGGATGTATCTCTGTTGTAATCTGTATTGGTTCTGAAGAGTGTTCCAAAGATGGTGAAGTTGGCTTTGGAGTCTCTTCAACAGATGTCTTTGGTTCACTTTCTTTTTCAGAAGACTCTTGTTCTTCTTCAACATTTGGTCTGGATGTATCACTTGGACCTACATTGTTTGAAGTAGAAGGTGTAATATCAGAAGGACTAGAAAGATTTGTACCTGTGGTCTGAGGTTCTTCTGATGCAACTTTGTGATTGTTTTTTAATATAAATTCAGAGGAGTCATCATCATCAAATAAGTCTTCAAATATTCTATTCAATTCTGTCTCTCTGAGCTTTGATAAGTCAGAGGATTCTTTGGTCTTAGAATGAGAATTCTGAGTGTAAGAGCTTCTGGATTCTCTTTCATCAAAAGAGACATTGATGCTTTCATGAATGGTTCTTGTTCGGAGATTAAACACTCTGAAAACCTTGGAAGTTAAAGAATAACCAATGAACTTTCCTTCATCAGCCTTCTTGTCAAACTTCCCAAGTTGATCTATGTCATTCAAGATAAAGCACCTGCACCCAAAAACATGAAAGTATTTGACATTTGGCCTTCTATTGTTAATGAGTTCATATGGAGTCTTTTTGAATCTTTTGACAATATGTTAGAGCATAAGTATGTTGGATACAAGATCAAAAACACAAAAGTCAAAATTCAAGAAGTCAAAGCTGAAGAAAGTCAACTTTCATCAAAGTCAAAGTTCTTTTATAATAAAAGTCAAAGTCAAAGTCAATGTATTGTTTTGTTTTTAATTTCCTTGTATTTTAGTTGTGAGTATAAATACCTTGTATTCTTTGTATTTCAAGTAGTAGTTGTATTCAGTTGTACGTTTTCTAGAGAGAGAGTGATGTGAAATCTTTAAGGGAAGACTTCAAATGTGTTTCGAGACCGTTCTTGTTTGATCTCGTGTATTCCAAGAACCCAATGTCTTACTCTTCAACCCAACAATGAAAGGTATACAAAACCCAACACCTTTGGAATGTAAGAAAGTAAGCAATCAAAGATTGAAAGGAAGGAACACAAATTCTTCCAAGAAACCCAACACCTTACTATCAGAACTCAACAATGAGGGATATATGAAATCCAACACCTTTGAGTTGCAAGAAAGCAAGTTGTTAAAGTTAGGGCGCCACACTAAGCGGAAGATACCTAGTGATAAGCCAAGTGAGAATTGCAAGCACTATTAGTCTTGCAAGACCCGAATGAGTTCAATCAATAGAACTAACAAGTGAAAGGAAAACCTCACAATATGTTGATTTAGATAAAACATAGATGATTACAAATGCTTGAAAAACTCCTATTTATAGGGAAATACTAGACCCTTATTAACTACAAAATTTAAGGCTCTTAAATATACTATTTAAGGCCTAAACTCTTAGATTGCCCTCAATAATGACTAAATTGAGTTTTCAAAACTTTTCTTATTTAAATAAAATACAAAAAACAAAATTATGACATTTGGGCCTTCAAGGACAATCCAAAGATGTAAAAGTTAGCCCAACAACATAAGACAATTCAACCAAACGGGCTTGAGATCTTGGATGTCTTCCAATTGGGCTGAAATGATGAGATTAGTTAGAGCCTCTTGCATCCTTTTTCTCCATGCACGCGTCATCGGCCCATGCATTCCTTTAAGTGGATCAGCTTCATATGAGTCGCCATCATGCTTGGAATTTCCATCCCGCTTGTATCCCGTCTCTTTAGTTGGTTTTCCATCATCTCCTCCCTCTTCAAAACGATTCGTCCTCGAATCGAGACCACCTAGATCAAATTCAAAAGGAGACAAATCAGAAACATTAAAAGTTGCACTTATACCATAATCACCTGGTAAATCAAGCTTGTAGGCATTGTCATTAACACGAGCAACTACTTGGAATGGTCCGTCACCATGTGGATGTAATTTGGTGCGTCTTGAAGTTGGAAATCTTTCTTTCCTCATATGAACCCATACCCAATCACCTGGTTCAAACACAATTTTCTTACGTCCCTTGTTGGCTTGTTTGACGTATTGTCCAGTTTTCTTTTCAATGTTTGCACGTACTCGCTCATGCAACTTTTTCACAAACTCAGCCTTTTCTGCACCATTTAAATTCAACTGCTCTTTGATAGGTAAAGGAGATAAATCTAAAGGTGTTATTGGATTAAAGCCATAAACAACCTCAAATGGAGAAAATTTGGTGGAAGAGTGAATAGTGCGATTGTAAGCAAATTCAGCAACGGGCAAACATTCCTCCCAACTTTTCAAATTCTTTTTTATGATCGCTCTTAACAAAGTTCCCAATGTTCTATTTGTTACTTCAGTTTGCCCATCAGTTTGTGGGTGACTTGAAGTAGAAAATAGCAACTTTGTCCCAAGTTTTCCCCAAAGAGTCTTCCAAAAATAGCTTAGAAACTTTACATCGCGATCAGAAACAATTGTTCTAGGAATACCATGCAAACGAACGATTTCTTTGAAAAACAAATCAGCCACATGTTTTGCGTCATCCGACTTTTTACAAGCAATGAAATGTGCCATTTTTGAAAATCGATCAACGACAACAAAAATTGAGTCCATTCCTCTTTGAGTTTTTGGTAATCCAAGTATGAAATCCATGGAAATATCCGTCCAAGGGGAATGAGGAATGGGAAGTGGAGTATATAAACCATGAGGAAGGGATCTTGATTTTGCCTTTTTGCATTCAAGACAACTACCACAAATGCGTTCAACATCCCTTTTCATGTTAGGCCAATAAAAATTTTCCTTCAAAACATCTAGAGTTTTTGAAATCCCAAAATGGCCCATCAAACCTCCACTGTGAGCTTCACGAGTCAAAAGTTCACGAAGAGAGCATGAAGGAATGCATAATTTATTTTCTTTAAACAAAAATCCTTCATATCTAAAGAACTTGTTGAAAGATGATTTTTCACAAGCAGCAAACACATTGGCAAAAACATTATCAGATTCATACAATCCTTTGATGAACTCAAAACCCATTATTTTAGAATCCAAGTGAGTGAGAAGAGTGTACCTTCTTGATAGTGCGTCAGCCACTATGTTTTCTTTACCTTTCTTGTAACGCACGACATATGGAAATGTCTCTATGAAAGATATCCATTTGGCATGCCTTTTGTGCAAATTCCTTTGGCCTTTCAAATACTTGAGAGATTCATGATCCGTGTGAATGACAAACTCCTTAGGCATTAGATAGTGCTGCCATGTCTCCAAAGCTCTCACAACAGCGTACAACTCCTTGTCATACGTTGGATAGTTCAATGTGGCCCCATTTAACTTCTCACTAAAATACGCAATGGGTCGGCTTGCTTGAAGCAAAACAGCTCCAATTCCAATTTCTGAAGCATCACACTCAATCTCAAAAGTCTTAGAAAAATCAGGTAGTGCTAAAACAGGAGAATTGGTTAAATCATGCTTTAATTGTTCAAAAGCCATTTGCTGTTTTTCTCCCCATTCAAACTTCACATTTTTTTTCACCAACTCATTTAAAGGTGAAGCCTTAGTTGAAAAGTCTTTCACAAACCTTCGGTAAAAACTTGCAAGTCCATGAAAAGATCTTACCTCCGAAACGCTTGTAGGGATAGGCCAATCTACAATAGCCTTTATTTTTTCTTCATCAACTCGCAAACCATTAGCACCAACAATATATCCGAGAAAAACAACTTCTTCCACACAAAATGTGCACTTTTTCAGATTTGCAAACAACTTTTGCTCACGCAAAGTAGCAAGAACAAGCTTAAGATGTTCAACATGATCATGCATACTTCTACTATAGATCAAAATGTCATCAAAATACACAACAACAAATTTCCCAATGAAATGCCTCAAAACATGGTTCATAAGCCTCATAAAAGTGCTAGGGGCATTAGTTAAGCCGAAAGGCATAACTAACCACTCATAAAGCCCAAACTTTGTTTTGAAAGAGGTCTTCCATTCATCACCTTCTTTGATTCTAATTTGGTGATATCCGGATTTAAGATCAATTTTCGTAAATATTTTGGCCCCATTCAATTCATCAAGCATGTCATCTAATCTTGGGATTGGATGACGATATTTGATGGTAATTTTGTTAACCGCCCTACAATCAATACACATGCGCCAAGTACCATCTTTCTTTGGAACTAAGATGACCGGCACTGCACATGGACTAAGGGATTCACGAATAATACCTTTTTCCAACAGCTCACCAACTTGTTTTTGAAGCTCCTTTGTTTCCTCCGGGTTAGCTCTATAAGCTGGCCTATTTGGAATAGTTGCACCCGGAACCAAATCGATTTGATGTTCTATACCTCGAATTGGTGGTAGTCCGTTAGGCACTTCTTCGGGTAGCACATCTGCAAATTCATTTAAAACAGAAACAATCTCCAAAGGCATATCATGAGGTAAATCGTTAGTAGATAAGCAAACTTCTTGGTACAAAAGTACAACAAGAAGCTTATGGGAAGTTAACGCCCTATCTACATCCCTCATGCTCGCAAAGAAAGCACCTTTTCTCTCACTTGCTTTTGGTTTTTCTCCCTTGATTGTTCCACTCATATTTTCATTCGCTACTTTTTTTTCTTTTTCACTTTTTTTTTCTCCAATCTCTTTTGACTTTTTCAAACTCTCCTCTTTTTGCCTTTTCTCTCTCATTTTTATTTGTTCTTTTAACACTTGTTGTGGGGACATAGGTACAAGGGTGAATGATTGATTATTGAGTACAAAACGATGCTTGTTTGAACACCCATCATGAGTTGTTTTACGATCAAATTCCCAAGGGCGTCCAAGAATGATATGGCTAGCAGTCATGGGTACAACGTCACACAAAACTTCATCTTCATATTTTCCTATGGAAAATCTCAAAAGTACTTGCCGCACAATCTTGAGTTCTCCATGATCGTTAAGCCATTGTAAACGATACGGTTTTGGATGCTTGATAGTTGGCAGCCCCAACTTCTCCACAAGATAAGAACTAGCACAATTAATGCAACTTCCACTATCAATAATTAACATGCATACCTTGTCTTGGATAAGACATCGAGTATGGAAGATGTTGTGACGTTGTTCTTCGTCCTCTTCTTTGGCTTGTATGTTCAACGCTCTCATGGTCACAAGAGCCTCCCTTTCATCACCACTATCGACAGCCTTTAGTTCATTGTCATCTTCAAATGGCATGTTGTTGCCATCATCCTCATCTTCGCTTTGACTCAAATAAGAACCATCATCAAGCATAATCATAGCTTTGGAATTAGGACATTGTGAAGCTATATGTCCCTTTCCCAAACACTTGAAACAAGTCAGCCTTGAAGTATGAGAAGTAGAAGGGTTGTTTTTGTCATTCTTTGGTTGAAAAGTCTTCTTTGAGTCAAAATCCTTACCATATTTCTTCTTTACATCTTCATTTTTATTCCACCGATTGTTTTTCCAAGAAGAAGAAGAAGATGAATTGGAAGAAAACTTACTTGAACCTCCTTTTCTTTTTAATTGTTTCTCCACCTTTTCAGCCATGTGAAACATTTCCTCCAAATCCATGTAGTGTTGCAACTCCACCACATCAGCAATTTCTTTTCGAAGGCCTCCCAAAAATCTAGCCATGGTGGCTTCGGGATCTTCTTCAATATTCACCCTCGTCATTGCCATCTCTAACTCTTGGTAATACTCCTCCACAGATCTTGATCCTTGAGTGATGTTTTGAAGTCGATTAAACAGATCACGATAGTAATGGGGTGGAACAAAACGCCTTCTCATAACAGCCTTCATTTCTTCCCATGTATTAATAGGTTGTTCCCCATTTCTCCTTCTAGACAAAACCAACTTGTCCCACCATGTTAGAGCATAACCGGAAAATTCAACAGAAGCAAGTTTTACCTTTTTATCTTCGGAATAGTTATGAACTCCAAACACGTTCTCTACTTTTGATTCCCACTCCATATATGCCTCCGGATCACTCTTACCTTGGAAATATGGAATCTTCATCTTGATGCTACCAAGATTGTTGTCAACTCTATTTATATTTCTCCGGTTGTCTTGTGTTGTTTCCGAACCCTCTTCATCGCCCCTTTGTAAGGATACCTCCAATCGATCCATTCTCTCCATCATAGTTTCCATCATTTGATTGAATTGACCCATCAACGTCTCTCTCCATGCTTTTTGTTCCAATGTCTCCTTCGTTCCCTCCATAGTTGCTACTACAAAACAAGTTGAACAATTGATGATGATAAGTAAACCTCACACCCTTTACCCCCCAACTTCGTTTCCCAAACTATCTACTCTCCCCAAGTGTATCACTCTTTTTAAGGCTTTTTTTTATATAGATGTAGCACTCTTGCCTTTTTCCTCTCAGATTCTTCACTTATTGTAGTTCTAGTGAGAACAGATCCAACTCTTACAAAGGTGCTCAAACAATGACTCACTTGGCCAGAAAGAAATATGAAGTGATTGGACAACAAACGAAAAGTTTAAACGGGGTGGTATATGAGTTCAATAAAAGCGCAATAATCAAAAACAAAAGACTTTAGTTTTTTTTTCTCTACTTTTCTTGTCGATTTTTGTATAACTTTTTTTTTTTTGCGGTTTCTTTTGCTTTCCTTTTTTTTTTTTTTTGCTTTTTTTAGGCACTTTTTTTTATAGTTTTTATGTGACAAGAATTTAAATAAAGATGAAGAATGAACTAGACGAGACAAAGAAAACAAATGATATGATCAAACAAGAAAGTTAGCTCTGATACCAAATGATGTGAAATCTTTAAGGGAAGACTTCAAATGTGTTTCGGGACCGTTCTTGTTTGATCTCGTGTATTCCAAGAACCCAATGTCTTACTCTTCAACCCAACAATGAAAGGTATACAAAACCCAACACATTTGGAATGTAAGAAAGTAAGCAATCAAAGATTGAAAGGAAGGAACACAAATTCTTCCAAGAAACCCAACACCTTACTATCAGAACTCAACAATGAGGGATATATGAAATCCAACACCTTTGAGTTGCAAGAAAGCAAGTTGTTAAAGTTAGGGCGCCACACTAAGCGGAAGATACCTAGTGATAAGCCAAGTGAGAATTGCAAGCACTATTAGTCTTGCAAGACCCGAATGAGTTCAATCAATAGAACTAACAAGTGAAAGGAAAACCTCACAATATGTTGATTTAGATAAAACATAGATGATTACAAATGCTTGAAAAACTCCTATTTATAGGGAAATACTAGACCCTTATTAACTACAAAATTTAAGGCTCTTAAATATACTATTTAAGGCCTAAACTCTTAGATTGCCCTCAATAATGACTAAATTGAGTTTTCAAAACTTTTCTTATTTAAATAAAATACAAAAAACGAAATTATGACATTTGGGCCTTCAAGGACAATCCAAAGATGTAAAAGTTAGCCCAACAACATAAGACAATTCAACCAAACGGGCTTGAGATCTTGGATGTCTTCCAATTGGGCTGAAATGATGAGATTAGTTAGAGCCTCTTGCATCCTTTTTCTCCTTGCACGCGTCATCGGCCCATGCATTCCTTTAAGTGGATCAGCTTCATATGAGTCGCCATCATGCTTGGAATTTCCATCCCGCTTGTATCCCGTCTCTTTAGTTGGTTTTCCATCAGAGAGAGAGAGAGAGAGTTCTAAAGAGAGAAAGTTTGTAATCGTTGGAATTTGAAAGTGAAATCAAACAGGTAATTTGATTAAAATATTGTGTTTGTTTGATTAATTGTGATTAGGAACTAGAATATGGGAATAACAATTGGTATCAGAGCAGATCCAAACCGAAATCAATTTAAGAAAAATGGTTGACACTGTGTTCTTCAAGTCCAGATCTGATTTCGAGTTTTAATGTGTTTTTGGAGTAGATTTTGATTAGGTTGTGTTAGAAAAGCATAATTGATCGAGTTTGTAAAGATTAATTCTTCAATTGCACTGTAATTTTCTCGAATTTTTGGATTTTGTTGAGTTTTTAAGGCACGAGTTCTTGAACACTGTTTCATAGATCAAATTGTAATTTTGAGTGTTTGATTTTGTAATTCGTGTATTGTAAACTGTTAGAATATTGAAATCGAGCATCCCTACAAAGTTTCAAATCAATTGGACAAGTATTGGACCGAAATCAGATGGAAAAATCAATTTTTTGTTCGACAGACAGAAGAACGCGCAAGATCCACGAAACGCGCAAGTTCATCCGCAAGAACGCGACAGTTGAAGATTTTGGTCTCAAACGTGCAAGGTGTTATCTGCGAGTTCTAGAACGTGCAGATCTAAGTCTGCGAGTTTGAAATTTGGGAAAAAGTTTCTAAGTGTTGAAACGCGCAAGTAAACACTTGCGAGTTCTACAAAAGCGCTAATCGAAGGGTGCGAGTTTGAGCCGGAATAGTAATCTGCGAGTTTGTTCGATCTGCGAGTTTGGTCAAAACGCGCTAGTAGCGACTTGCGAGTTTTTCAAACACGCACGCCTCTATATGCGAGTTCATCAGTGAATAGTTACTTGCGTGTTTCAGGCATTAGCGAGTTTCATCGAGAACAGTATCTTGCGAGTTACAACGACTAGCGAGTTTCAGCAACTAGAGAGTTTATTAAAACACGCAACTCTTTACGTGCGAGTTTCACAAACACGCAAGTTTAAGCCTGCGAGTTTTTCTGTGAATAGTTGTTTGCGAGTTTCAGTGCCTGCGAGTTTTAAGCCTTTTTAGTGATCTGTGAGTTTTCATACTTGGAATATTTTTTCTGAGAAATTTTCAAAAATGTAATATGGGTTTTAATAGCGGGACCCCCGTGCTATGTCTGCGGAGGGGAACAAAATTCTGATTGTGATCAAAATTTCTGAATTTTATTTTCAGTGTCATTTCTATATTCTTGTGATTTCATATTTGGACTAACGATCAGTTCTAGTTTCTTATTACATATTTTTTCAAACAGGTTTAATCAAGATGACTTCTAAAGATGCTCTTTCCATTGGCACTGATGTCAAACCTCCTGTTCTGTTCAAAGGAGAATACGAACAGTGGAAAGACATATTTCTGGATTTTGTAGACAAACATGCAAACGGAGAAAATATTCTTCTGTCTATCATGGAAGGTCCTATGGTACCAATCACAGTACAAATCCCTGATGATGATTCATCTGATAGTGAAGATGGTACTGAGGAAAGAGAACAGAAGATGAAAACAGTTCAAGTAGAGTATAGTTAATATTCAAAGGAACAGAAAAGCCGATATAAAGCAGATAAGCAAGCAAGATCTCTTCTTCTTCAAAGTATCCCGAATGACATCTATGTCAAGATAGACAACTACAAGGGAAATGCTAAGAAGATGTGGGATCAATTGCAGAAAATGATGATGGGATCCAAGGTCAGGAATTAGATGAAAGTGGCTAACTGCATCAACAGCTACGAGGAATTCAAAGCCAAAGAGAATGAAAGCTTAGAAGATACTTATGAACGGTTTGTCTTGCTTCTGAATGAGTTGTCCAAGAATAAGGTGAAAAAGAAGCAACTTGAGAACAATGTTAAATTCTTGAGCATCCTACAACCAGAGTGGAAAAAGCATACTCGTAGGATGAAGCAAATGAAGGATCTCAATGACATTCCATTACATGAGGTATATGAGACTCTGAGGCAAAATGAAGAAGAAGTGGAAGAGAAAAGAGCTGAGAAAAAGAAGGCAGAGACAGTTCCTGAACCTATTGCATTGGTAGCTGGAGAGAAGAAGAAAGAAAAGAAAGAGAAGAAGAAAAAGAAGAAAGTGATTACAAGTTCTGAATCTAAATCTGAATCAGATGAAGATGATGGAGGAAGCCTCAAACATGCTATGATATTATTGACTCGAGCTTTCCAAAAGAAATTCTACAAGAAGCCGGGATCAAATTCTCAGAGATATTCTTCATCCAGTTCTAAGAATCATGAGCACCGAGAAAGAGTGGAAGGAAAGCGATATGAAGAGAACCGGTATTTGGAAAGGAAGCCGGAAGAAAAGAAGAAGTTCGTGAATGATTACACCTTTGCTGAAAAGCCAGCAAATGATCCAATTAAATGCTACAACTGTGGCAAGATTGGACATTTTGCTAAAGAATGTCGAAAGCCAAAGGTTCGAAACTCCCAGTATTATCAAAACAAACTGCTATTGGCCAAACAGCAAGAAGCTAACATAGCATTAATGGCTGAAGACGAATTTTGGTTGGATCATTCAGAGGGTGAAGAGGAAGAGAAAGAAGAAACTGCTCATCTCTGTCTAAATGGAAAAGAGGTCAAGTATGATGAGTCAGATGATGAGACTGCTGATGAGGTATTAAACTTAACTGAAAAAGATTTCATAACCAAAATGGAAGCCATGATGGTTGAGCTTAATGACCTTCAAGTAAAAATGAAGAAAGAAAAAGACAGAGTTGCTAAAAGAAACAACAAGATCTTTGAGCTTAATAAGTCTGTTATTGGGAACAAAGATCTAATTGATTCTTTACGCAAGTCTGCTTCTGATTCTAAACTTCAAGTAGATTGTTTTGAAAAGAAGATTTCTGAGTTTGAAGTTAAATTTTCTAAGTCTGAGTTTGATAAGAAAGAATTTGCACTAAGTATTCATAAATTGCAGGTTGAGAACAAGCTTTTGAATAAGAAGGTAAATGGTCTGGAAGCCAAACTTTATGCAAGAGGACAAACAGATCAAACCATTTTTCTTAATGCACCTAACGAAGAGGCTGATGTTAAAGAAAAATGGGGTCTTGGTTTTCAAAACCCCCATTACTTAAAGAAAGCCATCATAAAACAACCAGCATTATATAATTTTGATTTTCTTGCTTGTGCTGGTAAACATACTCATTTAAAACCCAAATTTGTTACCAAATTACCAGAAGAAGTTGAGGCCAAAGAAACTGAAAATAGAAAGAATGTAAATAAAATGCAGCTACCATTTAACTATGCAAAGTTAAATGACAGTTATCTTTCAGAAACAACAAAAGTTCTTTCAAATGACTATTTTGCTAGTTATTCTGTTTCTGAGATGAAGGCAAAACCTGCAACTGCAAAGGTTTATGTTCCTCCCCTCATTCTTGAAAGAAAAATAGTTGAGCTTGAAAATGCTGTTTCTGATGAAAGAATTTTGGTAGATATTGAACAAAGTGTGTTTTCTACAGTTTTAAAGAATACTGATTTTCAATCTAAATCTACAAAGTGTTCTACAGTTTAAAAGGCACCTCAAACTTCGTCTGATAATTTTGATGACTTATTTGAGTCTGCAAATGACTTTCTTTACTCTGATGGTGGGTGCATTGAAGAAATTGATATGTTTGACTTCAATGCTTCTCTTCCTGATCATTCTACTTGTCTTATAAATGAAAAGGTGTTACCAAGTGGTTTTAATTTTGGTGAATCATCAGCTAAGGTTGGTGAATCAGTTTCTGTAAATGCTGATTACTATGCTCAAGGTAAGAAACATAAGAAACAGTGATTACAGAAACAGAAATACACTAGTACACAAAAGAAAAATCAATCTCAGAAATCTGATTTTCCTAATAAATCTAAATATTTTGTTTCGGATATAAGGAAGAAAAGTTCGAAAGCGAGAACCGAATGGCGACCAAAAAGGAAGGATGATGAGATAGCTGAATCAGTTTCTGATAACTCTTGTAATAGATCAGTTAGTAGTGATAATGATGTAGTTGATCAACTTGCTTGTCATAAACAAAACCTTGTTTATAAGCGGTATTCAATAAAGCAATTGATTCAATTATCTCCTATTACTACTAAATCTTATCATTATCGGAGAAATGATTTTGCTTATTCTCATAATTCTTCTGATTGGTTTGGATCTTATCATGTTTATTCTTCAAGATTAAATGCTTTTAGAGGTTTTCAAAAGAACATAGGATCCATATTCAAATGGATACTAAAATCTTGTGTTAATCTGTTAGGACCCATTTTTAAATGGGTACCTAAAGTTATTGTTTCCTGATTTCTCTTGCAGACCCGGCATATGTGGTACTTGGATAGTGGATGTTCCAAGCATATGACTGGGCAAAAAGATTTATTGTCTAATTATACAGAGAAATTCAGTGGAAATGTCAGATTTGGAACCAATCAGCTTTCACCAATCTTAGGATATGGTGACATCATTCAAGACAACATAACGATTAAGAAGGTGAGTTATGTCGAAGGCCTAGGGCACAACTTGTTTAGCATCGGTAAATTCTGCGACAAAGGGTTAGAGGTCAACTTCAAATCTAAGAGATGTTCGGTTCATTCTGAAGACGACACAGAACTCTTAGCAGGCAAGCGAAAGACAAATCTCTACACCATCAATCTTTCAAAGGTCCAGAATGACAGTCACGTTTGCTTATTATCAAAAGCTTCGATGCAACAAAGTTGGCTTTGGCACCGACAACTATCACATCTGAATTTTCGTTATATCAACAAGCTGGTTAGTGGAAAATTGGTAAAAGGACTTCTTGAGCTGAAATATGAGAAAGAACACTTATGTGCTGCATGTGAGAAGGGTAAGATGAAGAGAGCCGCACATAAACTGAAGCCTAAACCAAGCATCAGTTCTCCACTAGAGTTACTGCATATGGATTTGTGTGGTCCGATGAGAACACAAAGCGTAGGTGGAAAGAAATACGTGTTGGTTATTGTGGACGATTACTCAAGATACACGTGGGTCAAAATTTTTCGATCAAAAGATGAGATGCCCGAAGTTCTCAATACTTTCTTAAAGACGACCCAGGTGAATATGAAGAGACAAGTTAAGTTTCTACGAACTGATAACGGCACAGAGTTCAAAAACAAAACAATTGAAGAATATCTCGAATCGGTTGGGATATCACATCAATACTCTGCTGCATGTACACCTGAACAGAATGGAGTAGTCGAAAGGCGAAATCGAACGCTAGTCAAGGCCGCTCGCACTATGCTTAGCCAATCGGACTTACCTCTATTTCTATGGGCAGAAGTTGTGTCAACTGCATGTCATACTCAAAATCGATCCATGACACACCGCCGTTTTCAAAAGACTCCATATGAGCTGATCAACAACAGAACACCAACAATCAAGTATTTTCACATATTTGGGTGTAAATGTTTTGTGCTTAATGACAGAGAGAGTCTGAATAAATTCAGTGCTAAGGCAGACGAGGGTATCTTCATTGGTTATTCTTCAACATCGGCAGCATATCGTGTTTATCTGAAAAAGTCAAAGACAGTGAGCGTCAATGTAACATTTGATGAAGAAATGGCTTCTGAACAACTTAGTTCAGAACCCGTTATCACTGCAGTATTAGCTTCTGGACAGATCAGTCCAGAACCTGTTTCTACAGAGAAAAATTTGGATAACGCTTCTACTTCAGTTTCACATTTATCTGATTTAGATTTGTTATTTGAATTCTTTTATGATGAGTTTCTAGGATCTAATGTATCTAAATCTGCTGTGACTGACAGGTCTGAAGACACAAGTTGCAATCATCCAGTCACTTCAGAAGTTTTATCTGAACTTGTATCCCCCGTTCAGTCAGAAACTCACATTCCAACATCTACTCCTACAGTTGAAGATACACAAGTAACTGATGAGCCAGAAGTAACTGTTTCAGTTGGGTGTGATATATTGTCTACTCAACAGCCAGAGTTTGTTGTTCCAACTTATGCTTCTGCACCTGAAACTTCAAATGCAAATCCTCCTCCTATTATTCAAACTGAAGATCCTGATAGTGGATTTCAAGATGATGATCATGTTCAATCAGTATCTAATCCACTCCCTCATGAGCATCGCTGGACCAAAGAGCATCCTTTACATCAAGTAATTGGAGATCTTAACAAGCCTGTACAAACTAGGTCAACGACTTTGAATCAATGTATGCATGACTCATTCCTCAGCAGGATAGAGCCCACGCGAGTATCAAAAGCTTTAGCTGATTCGGATTGGGTATCTGCTATGCAAGAAGAATTAAATCAGTTTGATGCCCTGAAGGTCTGGAGATTAGTTCCAAAACCGGAAGGTAAATCCGTGATTGGCACTAAATGGGTATTCAAGAATAAAAAGGATGAAGATGGTATTGTCATTAGGAACAAAGCTAGACTTGTTGCCAAAGGTTACCGGCAAGAAGAAGGCATAGACTACGATGAGACGTAAGCTCCAGTAGCGCGTATAAAGGCAATCTGCATGTTTCTAGCCTACCCAGCTTATAAGAATTTCACAGTCTTTCAGATGGATTTGAAAACAGCCTTTCTGAATGGTATTCTTAAGGAGGAAGTATACGTGTCTCAACCAGAAGGGTTCGTCAATCTAGATAAGCCAGATCATGTCTACATCTTGGACAAAGCCCTGTATGGTTTAAAACAAGCCCCTCGAGCATGGTATGATGTTCTATCAAAATTCTTGGTCAAGTCAGGTTTTTCCAAAGGTAAAGTTGATACCACTTTGTTCATCAAAAAGGAAAAAGCCGATATCATCCTTATTCAAATATATGTTGATGATATAATATTTGGCTCTACTAATCCTAAATTTTGCAAAAACTTTTCTAACCTCATGGTGTCACGTTTTCAAATGAGTATGATGGGAGAAATGAATTTCTTTCTCGGATTACAAGTTAAACATTTTTCAATGGGGATTTTCATTAACCAATCTAAGTACATTTTGGATATTATTCGGAAGTACAATGTAAACCAATTGGAACCCCGATGGCACCAGGTACTAAAATTAGCACTGATCCTTCGGGTAAAAGTGTTGATGTTAGAACTTATAGAGGTATGATAGGATCGTTAATGTATCTTACTTCAAGTAGGCCAGATATTATGTTTTCAACATGTTTATGTTCTAGATATCAGGTTGCTCCTAAATAATCCCATTTGGCTGTTGTCAAAAGGATTTTTAGGTATCTTAAGGGGACTGCAGATCTTGGTCTGTGGTATCCTAAGGATACTGGTTTTCAACTGACTGCCTATTCAGATGCAGATCATGCAGGTTGCATGTTGGACAGAAAGAGCACTTCAGGTCACATTCAATTCCTTGGAGACAAGCTCGTTAGTTGGGCATCAAAGAAACAATTATGCGTTTCCACATCAACTGCTGAAGCAGAGTACGTAGTTGCTGCCAGTTACCGCTCTCAAGTGTTGTGGATGCAAACACAGCTGCGAGACTATAGATTCAAGTTTGATAAAATTCCAATTTATTGTGACTCGAAGAGTGCAATCGCGATATCTGCTAATCCTGTCCAGCATACGAAAACCAAACACATTGATGTCAGTTATCATTTTATTAAAGATAATGTAGAAAAAGGAACAATTGAACTTTATTTTGTAAAAACAAATTATCAACTTGCAGATTTATTTACCAAACCCTTAGATGAAAAGAGATTTAATTTTCTTGTCTCTAAGCTTAGTATGTTAAATCTTAAGACATAATCGGTTGTTACCTAATAAAGTTATGTATTGTTATTTTTAATCATTTTCTTTATCTTTATGTCTGAATGATATCTGCACTTTAATTGTTTACTCATGTTATCAGGGGGAGTAAGAGAAGATTAAAGATGAATCATTATTTTTTTGAGGGGGAGCATATCTAATTTCTGCCTTTTTCTTAATTGACAAAATTTTTGTAATGCATGATTTTAGGGGGAGCTTATATATTATACCAAAAGGAGTAAGACTATGATTTCTGATTATTTCAAATCAGAACTCGTACTTTAATCGTTTTACTGCTTTATATCTTTTACATTTGAATAAATTTGTGAATAAAGTTGCTTTGACTAGACTTTGAGATTTTTGCAGGATGAGAGAAGCTGACAAGATCATATCTTAATGACTTCAGCTTGACTTCATGAGATTTAAGATAGCGCGAAAAGGTAAATTTCTTATCTTAATCTCAAATATATCTGAAAGAAGGACAACTTTCAGATATAGAAAACATGTTCTGAAATGTTCAAACCACTTCCCGATTCTTAAACAGATTTTATAATTTGGAAGTGTGATTTTAAATGTTTTCATTTTATTTTTTTTGTGCTTAATTGATAAACAAACCGTGTGTTTCCAAAGATAAATACTTGCGTATTGTCTTTTCACATACTTTCAAGTATTCACACACACTGGTTTGATTTCTTGTGCAAATAATTCTTACCATTTCTCTAAATTGATACAATTTTTCGATGGTAAGACACCTCGCTTGTACTTTAAAGAATTTTGAGCGATATTTCATTTCGAAACGTCATTTCAAGAATGTCTATATTTTTGTTTCGTATAGACAATATCTATTATTCTTGACCTTAAGCTTTGATTGTTATATCATTCATTTCTGATTATTTTTCATACAATGTCAGATTTTCAAACAAGCATTTTGCATTCATGTTCATTCATTTAATATACTTGTTTGAAAACACTTCAATGTTTCAAATGCTCAAATCTTTATGATTATATTTTATGAGCATACATCTGACATTTGTATATGAGCTTTAAATAATAAATTTAAACCATTTGAGCAACATTATGCTTTCATAGGATTATATGGGTTCTTTGTGCTAGGACTTACATGAACTTCTATGAAATTACGTTAACAAGTGATTTCTACCCAAGAAGTTAATCCATAGAGATTGAGTGTGAGGAGTCTAAAAGAAATGAGTGTGGGTGTGATGAGGTAAAATGGAAAAGAGAGTTTGGTGTGTGATCAGAGTAAAAGAATATCAAACTCTACACCAAATACTTTCTGAGTCGGGCATCCACATTACTAATGTTTCACGATTTTTGGTGAACGTTATTGAAACAGGCAACTAGCCCATGCCAACTCTTGCTTTGTACCCCACCAACCACTCATTTTCTTCTCAAAAAGAAAATGTTTCACATTTTCAAGGGGATGCAGCACATATGCTATCTGGTTTTCATTTGAAAATCTGGATATTGAAAAAGAAGGAAGTCTGCCCCACCTTCGCACTTCAATCATGCACATTGAGTCTGTGTTTATCTACTGTTGTCTCAGTGGTTTACACAATGTTGAGCCTTATTAAAAGTAATAATTCGTGCTTAATTCTTTCTACACTTGCACGAACATACAAAGAATTTGTTTCTTTGTCATAACATTCATAGAAATTGCCTTTGTGGTATTTCGATGATTGGATGGAAGCCCTGGGGGAGTGAACATCACAAAAGCTCCTTTATATTGTGTATTCGTTACACACAGTGACTTCGTGTTACTGACAGACATTTTAACTGATTCATTTGTTGATTCAGGAGTTACATGTTCTTATTTTGTCTGGATTTGCAAAGATCAAGATGAATACTTGGTTATGGATCACAAAATCAGAGGCTCAGTTTGACAGATCAGAATGGTCAAAGACATTTCTTGTTGAAAGTTTTGATGATATCTTCAAATCATCAAAAGGGGGGAGATGGTATCAAGAAATGATAAAGTTTTGAGAGATGATTTTCAGAAATGTCCAAGTCAGAAGATTCAAAGTAAAGATTTGAAGAAGATAAAAGAATTTCTGAAGATTTGAAGAAATTTTCTTTGAAAATTATCTGCTAAAGCAATTCGGGCTGATTCTGAAGATAATTTCTTTCCAAAGTCTGAAAGTATTTTGTGAAAGTTTTGAGAAGATTGTTAATCATTTGAAGACAGTTTTGGAAAGAATACCGTCAAAGAAAAGAGGAGATTGTACTGACAGAGCTTAAAAGTGAAGACTGAATTGCTAGATCTTTCAATAGTGATCTTGAATCCAAAGGGGGAGATTGTTAGAGCATAAGTATGTTGGATACAAGATCAAGAAGACAAAAGTCAAAATTCAAGAAGTCAAAGCTGAAGAAAGTCAACTTTCATCAAAGTCAAAGTTCTTTTATAATAAAAGTCAAAGTCAATGTATTGTTTTGTTTTTAATTTCCTTGTACTTTAGTTGTGAGTATAAATACCTTGTATTCTTTGTATTTCAAGTAGTAGTTGTATTCAGTTGTACGTTTTCAAGAGAGAGATCTATATATAGAGAGAGAGTTCTAAAGAGAGAAAGTTTGTAATTGTTGGAATTTGAAAGTGAAATCAAACAGGTAATTTGATTAAAATCTTGTGTTTGTTTGATTAATTGTGATTAGGAACTAGAATCTGGGAATAACACAATAGTAGCTCTGTTTTGAGTAAAGTAGGTTGTTGACACTCTTTAGCCCAAAAATTTGTTGGAATATCAGATCATGCAAGCATTGTTCTTGCAGCTTCAACTAGTGTTCTGTTTTTCCTATCAACAACACCATTTTGTTGAGGTATTCGTGTTGCTGAGAAGTTTGGTGTAATGCCTTCTTCTGATAGATAAGAATTGATCTTGGCATTCCTGAATTCTGTGCCATTATCACTTCTCAACTTTTGAACCTTACAGTTGAACATAACCTGTAATCTTTTCAACAAATTTATTAGAATCTCTGGGACATCAGACTTAGCTCTAATTAACTCAATCTAAGTATATCTTGAATATTCATCAATGAGTAAAAAGTATATACTTCTTTCCAGACAGACTTTGCACAGATATTGGACCACAGAGGTCAACATTAAGCATTTGCAGAAGTCTAGGACAATTATTATCACTTTTGGTTTTGTGTGATGCTCTATTTAGTTTTCTCATCTCACAAGCAGAACAAAGATGGATTCGTCAAACTTCAGAGATGGTAGACCTTTAACCAAATTAAGTTTTACCAACTTATCAAGTGAGGAAAAGATTAAGTTTGAGAACTTCTTATGCTAGAGACAGGCACCCTCATTGTTCAGAGATACCGATCAGAGTTTCTCTGAATTGGTATTTGTGTGTTTAGTAAAGTTCATGCAATCCAGATTACCTTTTCTGTCAGCTCTGAGCATTTTCTGACCTGTATTTGAATGTAACAGAGAGCGGTATTTCCTCTGGAATTTCACAACAAAACCATGATCACAAAGTTGACTTATGTTGAGCAGGTTATGCTTTAACCCATCAACATAAGCAACCTTTGAGACTGAAACTTTTCCTCTTGCTAGTTCTCCATATCCTCTTATCTGTCCTTGCTTGTTATCCTCAAAAGTTACTGCTCCTCCAGGTTGGTTTTTGAAAGAGGATAGTAACCTTTCATCCTCAGTCATATGCCTTGAACATCCAGAATCAAGATACTAGATGGGCATATGTTGTTTCTGCAAGACAGATTAGGGGTTTTAGGTACCCATCTCATAATGGGTCCATTTATGTTAGGCTTTGAGGTTTTCTTTTCAATTCTTGGCTCTTCATTCTTTGATGATGTGCCAAGTTGATCTTTCTGATGCTTCAGAGGCATAGTCTCTGAAATTTTCTTCTTTTGAGACTTGTGCATAAAGCAATGAGGACCAGAAAAATGATTCTTTAGTTTGATCAAGAGATTGATACAATTGCAATTAACAGAACATGTAGAAGTTTTGTGCAAAGCTTCTGATTTCATTAAGAACATTTGGTACATTTTTCTTGTGAAACATATCTGCTCTAGCACTAGGAATTTTACAAGTTTTCCTATCTAGATCAGATTTTTGGGAATTGAAATGGTCTTTTTCTTGGCCCAAAAGGTCTCCTTTTCCTTTTTGTTCACTGTACAATTAGGAACAAAATGGTTAATAACTTTCCATTTTCCCTTTTATTCAGGAGTGAACTTGATTATATTATTGGCATGAGTTTTAGAAGTGATAGTTTTGCCCTTTGCTTTTTCGTTCATCTCTTTTTCTAATTCTAGAGATGTTTTGTACTTCAAACACATGTCCAGAAATTCAGGACAGATTGATACTCTGGGTTTTGGTTTGGAAATTTGAACTAGCTTGTTTAAAATTCCAGAGACCACAATCTGTTTTTCTTTATGAATGACCTGCTCTGGGTGAAAAAAAATTGTTCATCAACCTCTGAATCAGAATCAGAGTCAAATTCTTTCTTGATTATGTGAGAGGTGACTATCTCTGAAGTTTTGACAATTTCTCTAGGTTTAGAAATTTTGATGATCTTTTTCATGCAAGATTTCTTTTTCAAATTAGATATAACATTCTGTGTCCCACAATAATAGTTCTAAACAAGATTATCAACAACAAATTCAATTCAGAAAGACATATGTCATTGATCATCAATTCACAGTTTATACAATTCGTACAGGATGCTTTCTCTCTCTAGGATGTGAAGTCTCAATATCACACTTAGTTCTACTCCCTTACATACACGCTTACAAAACTCACTTACAAGAAAGACTTACAAGAACTATTTATACTAAGGTACAATTACAAGACAAAACTAAAACAATACATTGACTTTGACTTTGATTTATTACATTAAGAAACTTTGACTTTGAGCTTTGTTTGAGAGACTTTGACTTGAGCTTTGACTTTGACTTTGACTTTGACTTTTATCTTCATGATCTTGGATCCAACATATTTGTGCACCAACAATCTCCCCCTTTGGATTAAAGATCATCTTCAACAAGATATGCATTGAAGCTCCCCTTTAAATTCAGATTAAATTTCAGCATCAAAGAACAATCTCCCCTTTTCGGATAAACTTGTATTTCCCTTCAAATGAATTTCATATTTAAAGCACGTTCTCCCCTTTTTCAAGTACATTCTCTCTCTTTAAGTTCCTTCTGTAATCTCCTCCAAAGTCTGTATTTTTGCAAGAATCTTTAACAATCTCCCCCGAGTTAATAAAAACTCTTTCAGACTTCAGAAAAGAAATTGTCTTCAGATTTAGCTCACTTTGCTTCAGTAATTCATCTTCAAAGAAAATTTCAGCAAATCTTCAACAAACTTTCCGAATTCTTTGAACTTTCTCTTTCAAATCATGTACAATCTCCCCATTAAAAATACTAACTATTATCCAAATCATATTTCTTGAAATAACTTGTACCATATTCCAAACATTTCTTGAACATCTCCCCCTTTTTGATGATGTAAAACATAGAAATCATCAAAACTTCTTCTAGAAATGTCAAAAAAAAATCTGACCATGATTTTTCCATAAGAGCCACTAAACATCCATCAATTCATAATGTATTCATCCGAATCTTTTCAAATTCAGACAAATATGAATGTAACCCTGAATCAACAAATGAATCAGTTAAGATGCCTGTAAGTAACACGAAGTCACTTAGTACAACGAATGTACGGTACAAGGAGTTTTATTGATGTTCAATCATCGAATAACACAAGGTTAAATTATGAACGTTCCGACAAAAAAACAAATTTTCTGTGTGAATGTGCTTGTGTATGAAAGAATTAAAATATGAATGTTTATAAGGCTCAACATGTGTAAACCATTGAGACAATAACATTATTACACAGACTCAATTATGCATGATCGAAGTGCGAAGGTGGGGCAAACTTCCTTCTTTTTCAATATCCAGATCTTCTGAATGAAGACGAGATAGATTATGTGTTGCGTCCCCAAGAAAAATTGAAACATCTCTTTGTTAAGAAAGAAATGAGTAGCTGGTAGGGTTTAAAGCAAGAGTTGGCATGGGCTAGTTGCCTGTTTCAATGATGTTCACGAAAAAATTGTGAAACAACAGTAATATGGTTGCCCGACTCAGAAAGTAGTTGGTGTAGAGTTTGATATTCTTTTACTCTGATCTCTCACCCTCTTTCTTTTTAACATATAGAGCTCACGTCTAACCAAACTCTCTTTTCATTTTATCTCAGCACACACCCACACTCAGATATTAACTCCTTGCCTCTCGATAACTCAAGAATAACTTCATGGATAGGAAACACTAGTTATCATGAGTCCATAGAAGTTCAATTAAGCTCACACAATTCCCATGAGTATTGTCCTATAAGCAAAACGTTGCTCAATTGGTTTAACTTTTTTAGTTAAAAGCACAGTATGAAATACATGTCAGATATATGTATGCTCAGTAAGATAATCATGAAGATTTGAGCATTTTAATCATGAAAGATTCACTCAAAACAAGTATATTGAATGAATGAAATGAATACAAAAGACTTATTTGAGAATCTGACAATGTATGGAAAAGATCAAATATGAATGATTTATCGTTAAAGGCTTAGGTCATGAAAAAAAATTGGATGTTGTCTATAAGAGCAATTATAAACATATTTGAAAGAAACGTTTTGAATGAATTAACGCTCAAATATCAATGAAGTTCAAATGTGGTGTCTTACCATCGAAAATTATGTTCAAATTTGAGACATGGTAAGAACTTAGTCAATAAAAATACTAAACCGGTGTGTGTGAATACTTTGACAGTATATTAAAAAGATAATACACAAGTATATATCTTTGGAAACACGCGGTTAGTTATCAATAAAGCTCATAATAACGAAAACATTTAAAAATCACACTTCAAAGTTCATGAAATCTGTTTAAGAATCGAGAAGTGGTTTGAACATTTAGAGACATGTTTTCCATGTTTGAAAGTTGTCCTACTTTCAAACACAATGAGATTAAGATTAGAATAATTCTTACACTCAACTTAAATCTCATGAAGTCAGCTCCAAAGTCATGATAGATATGATCATGAAAGTTCCCCTCAAATTCTGCATGTACTCAAAAAGTCGTCAAAGTACAAAGTCTTATTCACAAACTTTATTGAAAAATAAAGACATGAAAGCAATAAAACTTTTAAGAACAAGTTCTAATCAGATGTAATCAGAAGTCAATTACTCCCCCTGAAAATATGCATTCACAATATTATCAGCAGAGGTAATATGTATAATCCCCCTTGAAGGTTGATCATCTCTTTTGATGCATCGGAGTACACTTTCTTTTGATCATTGAGGTACGAGTCCTAGACTGCTTTGCCTAGAAGTCAAACTCTTTGACATTGAAGTCCGAGTCCTGAGCTGATTTAGTCAGAAGTCTAACTTCTCAACATTGAAGTACGGGTCTTGAACTATGTTATCCAAGAGCCATTATTCGTTGAAGTATGAGTTTTGAACTGATGTATTCAGAAGTCTAGGTTCTTTTACTCCCCCTTGACTTGAGATGCCTGCAACACAGATGACTCTTTTGGCTTTGGTACCCACTGGTATTTGGGTCCATGTTTGTTAGTTGCAGTTCTGTTAGGAGTAATATAATAAGAACCATACCAGTAATGATCACTTTCTCAAAATCCTTCTTTCTTCTTCAAAAATCCTTCCCCACCTTCTTTCTTTGATCAGATAAATCTTTGAAAAATCCAACATTTTTTTGTTCAATCATCTTCTTCTCCTTTGCAAACTTGTATCTTTCCATAATGACCACTTTCTCAAAATCTGACACTTGTTGAGAAAGTTTGGCACATTTAAGCTCAACTGCTTTCTTCTCTTCAAAAGTCTTTCTTGAAAATTCAGAGAATTTCTGAGCAAATCTTGTATTTTCTTTTTCAAACCCCATCTTTTCCTTTTCAAATTCATCTATGTCTTTAGCAATCTTCTGTTCCAACTCTGAAACCTTCTTTCTCAGCTCTGCATTAGTACTTTCCAAACTCTTAACTATCCTCTCATTCTTACTGACAGAATCTTGTTTCTGGATTTTGACAATTTGAGTTTCTAGATCTGAAATCTTACTTTCCAACTCAAAAATTTCACTTTCTATCTTAGAAATCTTCTTCTTTATAATACCATATTCAATCTCCAATTCTCTTTCCTTTTCTTCAATCACTCTAATCTTACACTTTAATATCCCTTCATTCTTTCTTTTTATTTCCAACTCGAATTAAACTTTGACCGAGTCTATCATTATCTGCTCTCAACCTTTCAATGACACACATATTTGCATTCTGTTGTTCTTCAACTTTTGAAATTTTACGCTTTTGATCTATCTCTTTACGTTTTCCAGAAGTATATTCTTCCACAAAGAAATAATCATCCATTGATCATCACTGTGGCTTCAGCAATTCGCACAACACTACAATTCGCAGATTTTCAACAATTCGCACGCAAAAGGAATTCGCAGATCTGGAGAAATTCACACACCACAGAGGTAAGAATTCGCACAACTTGGAGAATTCACACGTAATGATATGCGAATTCTAAGAAATTCGCACACTTCACTATGTGAATTCTGAGGAATTCGTATGTGTTAATATACGAATTCTTGACTTAGGCCAACTTTTCACATGTACTATTCGCACAACTAAGAGATGCAAAATCTCTACTTAGAAAAAATTCGTACGACTCTTGATGTGAAATCCTCACTTTTCGCACGTAGGCTTATGCGAATTCTTTACTTCTCGTATGTCGCTTGATGCGAATTCTATCCTTAGACAAATTTCATTCAACTTTTCGTATAAGGCTTTATGCGAATTCTGATCTTTTCGTATGATACTATATACGAATTATGTACAATTCCTATAATCACTCTTATGCGAATTATGCACTTGTCAACTTCAGGAATCAAACACTATGCGAATTCTCTTATGTGAAATCCTTGGATCTTGCGAGTTCTTGAGTGATCTATGCGAGTTCTTCAAGGTTCGACCCAAAAACACTTCAATCGATCCAAAAACTCATTAATTCTTTGAATTTGAGTTTGAAACGTCACAAGATTATCCACGAACACTGCAGAAATCGATTACAAACAATGAATTTCAAACAAATTCACTCAAACATACAATTCGATTGAGATACAGTGCTTTCGACTCGTGCAACCAAAAATTCACAAAAACATCAAATTGACCAAGATTTACAGTGCAAATGTGTTTCAAATCAATACAAGATTAATCCATATCAACAATCGACTACTATGGAACCAATTAAACTCAAAATTACAATGTAAATCACTAAACTCGATCAAAACTAAAGTAAACAGGGTGCGAAGACATTTCTTGAAAATTTCAGTCGAATTCTGCTATGATACAATTGTGTGTCCCACAATAATAATTCTAAACAAGATTATCAACAAAAAATTCAATTTAGAAAGTCACATGTCATTGATCATCAGTTCACAGTTTATACAATTCGTACATGATGCTTTCTCTCTCTACTTTCACTCTCTAGGATGCGAAGTCTCAATATCACACTTAGTTCTACTCCTTTACATACACGCTTACAAAACTCACTTACAAGAAAGACTTACAAGAACTATTTATACTAAGGTACAATTACAAGACAAAACTAAAACAATACATTAACTTTGACTTTGATTTATTACATTAAGAAACTTTGACTTTGACATTTGCTTGAGAGGCTTTGACTTGGGCTTTGACTTTGACTTTTATCTTCATGATCTTGGATCCAACATATTTGTGCACCAACAAACATTTTCCTCAAAAACTCTTCTAATGTTTTCTTCAAAGGTAGTTCTTACCTTTTCTTCAGAGTTTGGAGAGAACATAGGTGCTTTTGAGTTAAGTAGGCTCTGAGATTTGACTTCAGTGGTACTTGCTTCAGAGGCCTCTGGTTTTTGAACAAGGAAAGAATCAAACCTGAAAATTTCTTTGGGATCATTACTCTGAGTTTTTGTTTGAAGAACTTCTGAAGACTCTCTGATTGTTTTTAGAACAGATTTTGAGTTTGTTTTTGCTTCAGAGTAATAGATGTTTTTAAATTTCAGATTTTTGAGTCTTGATCCTTCAGAAGTTTTAACTCTTTTGAATACATTAGAGTTATCCATAGATGGGAAATCAGGCTTCTGAATTTTTCCAACAAATAAAGTAGAAGACAAAGATGTTTTCTTCTTTCCAGTAAATGGATCCATTTCATTGAATCCTAAGCCCTGAGTGTCCATCTGTGAATTTATTTTGATATGCACATCTTGTGCATCTAGATAGCTTTGGATCTATAATTCCTTTCTTTCTAGAGATTGGTGTAAAACCTCTCTCTCCTTTTGAAAAAAGTTGGTTAAATCAATAGAGTTGAGCCTTTCATACTCAGATCTTTTTACTTCTTCGTCTTTTACCTTTAAAAAATTTTCAAGTTCCTTGTATTTTTTAGAGAAGGATTTTTCTTTTATCCTTTGAGATTTTTCAAGTTCTGTCTTTTCATCAAAAATTTCTTTCTTTTCAGACTCTAAAAGGTCTTTTTCTCTTTTGTAATAATGCAAGTCTTTTAGAACTTGTTTTCTCTTTTCCTTTTCATTAGAAAAAGTTTTTGTTTTAGGCTCTGAAATTCATCAGTGAGTTCGAGCACATCCGGTTCAAGTTCAGATTCAGAAGTAGATGGAGAGTGTACCTTTTCAGAGTTGTCCTGGGATGATCCATCTGATTGATCATCATCTGCTACTGCCATGCCACAGAGGTTGGATAGGTCTTCTTCTTCATCAGAGGTTGAGTCAGAGAGCCAGTCTTCTATTTCTGCTACAAGAACTCTTTCTTTTACAATATATTTGTATTTGTTCTTGTAATAGTCTTGATCTTTAATCAATCTTGTTTTGCAGTTTGTAGAGAAGTGACCTGGCTTACCACATCAGAAGCATCTTCCATCATTCTGGTTTGTTGGAAGAGCAGTACCTTCTGACTTTTGGAGTGGTTGTTGGAAGTATCTCTGAGGTTGTTGAAACTTTTGTTGTGGTCTTTGATATTGAACAGGTTCATGATCAGTGTACTGAACAGCCTTCTGATCACTATGCAGAGTAGATCTTGGCTCTGAGTGGTATTATTCCTTCTAAAATCTCCTTGTTTCTCCTCTACTATCTCCTTCTTCTCTTCTATTTTCAAACACTTTCTTGCCAAATATCTTGTTTAACTGATGAGTGATTAAAGAAAGAGATTGAGCAAAAGCATTTATGTATTCATCTTCATCTTCTGAGTCTGAATCTTTGACTTCATTAGCAATCATTGCCCTTTTTGACTTCCTTTTAGACTCTTTTTCATAAAACTTTTCCCTTGAACCTTTTGATCTTTTGGTTTTGTTTTCTTTTGAACTTTCTTCAGAAACACTTTTGTCTTTGGACATTAAAGCAAAAGGTCCACCGAAGGAAGCTTTGCTCTTTTGTTTGACAACCTCTTTTTCTTTAGCAACAAGAGTACCATAAATGTCTGTTAGTGTCCATGATTCAAGATTTTGATTCGCTTGAAGTGACATGGACAGTTGCAGCCATTCATCATTAAACTTTTCAAGAAAAGTACATTGTTTTCCTCTTTGGAAATTATGACCCCACACTTTCTGCATTTCTTTATCAGTACATTAAACCTAGTGTAGGTTTGCTGTAAAGTTTCTTTAGGAAGAGCTTTAAAGTCATGGTATTCATTTATGCATTGTGTCCTTCTATTCTATTGCGTTTTAATGCCACCTTCAAGTTGATTTAACAACTGGTCCCATATTTCTTTTTGCAGTGACACATGAGTCAAGTTCTTGAAAGATGTCATTTGGGATGGCCATGATTAAAAGTCTGACAGCTTTTGAGCCATTCTCCATTTTTGTCAGTTCTTCATCAGTAAACCCAGTTGTCTTTTTTCTCAAAATATGCAGGTATTTCTGCAGTTGTTGTTGTTGCAGGTACTCTAGGAACCAAAACCATGGGTTAGAAAGGTCCTTGAGTTATAGATCTCATGAAATCTTTGTTCATTCCTTACAGGAAGTTAACCATCTTAATCTTCCATTGAGGATATTCATCTCTCAGAAAGAGTATGAGGCTTTGTCAAAGATCCAGCAGTATAAATGGCACTTATACTTGAGTTTGCCATATTGAACAGGATGAAGAAAGTTTTGAAAGAGATGAAGTTTGAGATCTTAACTTTCAACACAGCAGAGTTTTGTGAGTAGTTTTCAAACCTGGAGCATATGATGTTCTTGAGTAAACAAAAGTTTATATGAACATGCACATATATGAAAATAGAATCATAAGATAGGAATCGATCCGAGTAAATCAGATTTGATCTTGTTTGTTTTAAGAAAAACAAAGAAGCTCTGATACCAATTGTTGGATCCCAGATTCTTGTCTATAATTATGTAAACAAACATATAATAATAACAGTAATAGTGGAAGCAAATAATGTTTAAACCAAGTTGTTTGATTCATACTCACAGTAAAGAAGATATATCCAAAATAAGAATAATAAATAAACAAAAATACAGTGGATAAACATGTAGATTATCAAGAACACCGAAAAGGTGGTTTAAATCTTACAAGATCTTCTTGTACAATTCAACATACTTAAGAGTATTTCTTTATACAAGCAGGTAAGGGAAAGCACACTTTGATCAATGGGTTGCACGTCCTATTTATAGGACTAAAAAGGTGAACGGTGTACTATCCTGACACACAAGACACGCTTGAACAGTAATCTACGTAAAAGGTAAATCTTATCACTATGTGACGTGTCTTCTGAGCTTGGATCCATACTTGTAGAATTTTTCATCTAGAACTTCAGAGACAATGTTTTCAGAGCTCTGATGTAGCACCTCTGATGAAGCTATCTCTAATGTCTTCCTTGCTGAGTACTCTATCTCTGGAATGTCTTCAGAGATAGGCTTGTTGTCTATGATGGCTATCTCTGGAAGTCCTCTAGATAGGACTTAGAATATTTTCAATACCTTTACATTTCAGAATTGGGGTTAATAGGGTGGATTCCGGGTGACCTCGGGTAAAGGATTTTTCAGATGACCACGGGGATGGGCAACACACCCCGGGCCACGACGAACAACGGTGATTTTGGGAACGAAACCACATATAGTCTCTACTACTAACGATTTAAACAACAAAAATTCCTCAATGTCCAAACCAAGGATTTCCCAAATAGATTTAAGCACAAAAATTAAATCTATGATATATCAAGATTCCCAATACAAATTTTCAGCCTCATGAACTCCTTAAAAAAATGAAGAAGAATCGATAACTAGGTTCTTCTCTAGGTTCAATAACAATTTCTTAAACTAGGCAAGGATTAAGGTTTACTTCTTGAAGAAGAAGATCCTTACTAAATGTCACCCCAATCTTCACCACCAGTTCCTTCAACGATTTGATCCTCAACTTGAACTCCTTCACCCTTCTCCTTTCTTCCCAGCGCCACACTTACCCAACAATTTAGCCAAATGAGGAATAGCTTAGGGTTTTAGGCCTGTTTATGCTTATTTTCCAAAAAGTCCCCAAACTTTCTTATTTCACCCCTTTTGACACTACTTAAATTTATTCTAAAGATAACGTGAAGATAACGGTCTTTACAGTTATTGCTAAAATTTTCTCAATTGTAATAAACTAAATTTTTCATAAAATTTTATGTTACCTAATTTGTTAGTTGTAATTCATGAAAATAAAATAAAAGGAAACTATGCACTATGATAGAGTACTAATTTAAAATAAAACTATGCTCGGTCTAAACTTCTATTTAGCAACCATTGTCTTTTTCGCATTCAAAGTTACCAAAAATTTGTTTATGTCATTGGTACATAAATGATTTTAGTAGACAATATTGCTTTTTGCAGCTGGATGGATATAATCAGAAACAACAAGTTCAACTATACAATTCAGTTGAGAAGTCAAATTGTATTTACCAACAATATTCAAATACAAACTTCTTATGACCATCGCCGCATTCAGACGTTCAATGCTCAAATGTTAAACAAAAACAAGGGCCTGAGTGATTTAGGTTGTTGTTTGGTTCATTTTCCATTAAGTTTAGTATGGATAAAACTGTCTATATTCATAAAGTTGCCTATATGATATAAGATAAATTGTTGTTCGGTTGTTGTGTTGAATAACAATACGAATGTTAAAGATGACCATTTTACCCTTGAGCCATTTTTGTCCGATTAAATTATCATTTTAAACCTAGTTCCATACCACTTCATTTTCAAAGACATCAAACCTAAGTCCGAACTATTTCATTTCCAAAGATATCAAACCCAAATAAGAATCATTTCATTCCAAAAAAAAAATATTGAACACTAATTTTTTTGTCAAAAAAACAAAATCACAAATTTAAACACTGCATCCCTTTCTTACAACTAGGAGGCTGGAGACCAAAAAGAGACCATCTTTCCTCTTCTTCTCCAATCCCACTGTCACGACCACAGCCACCGGCTGCTCCTTCTTTGTCGTCCCTGTTAGAATTTATGATAGACTGATTAACATTTTGTTAGAATTTATGTTAAGATAGATAAATTGGTCGACTGAAAAGAGAACACAAACGCCTGTGAAAAAATCACTTAAGATGGTATACATACATACATACATACATACATACTTAACCACCGCAGAATGTTCAATGTCACTACTAGAGGTAGAAAAAGAACCAACAGGAACATGGTCGTAGGAACTGAAAGCTCTTTGTTGTATGCAAGCATTAGTGAGGGTTCATGCGCATGTTAGAGCTAGATGTGTTCACTTTTCATTGGAAGACCAATCGGAGCAACAACAGCTTCAACATGAGGCTCATGTTCGAGAAATAGAGGTAACCACGCAAATCTACATTTCCAATCAAGCATACGTAGTTTTTTTGATGACATGATCAACAACTCAAAAATTGAAAGAAATCTCCGATGATACAAACATTAGAGGAGACACTAAAGGGTCTTTGGTCTAGCTTTATCCGAGTTACCGGTAGAGTCCAACATCCTAGGAGAGGGTTAGGGTTCAAGCCTCACCAAAAGGTTATATGTCTAGTAGTGGTTATGATACGACCCAAGCCAAAATCAGCTAAGGTCTAGACGAATCCCAACGTTTAGCCGAACTCTACCAATCTAGAGAATCGAGTGAAGAACGATTCTTGAAATTAACAGAGATGATTGAAAAAGTGAATAAGAGAATTGTATAGGAAGAATGAAAAAACGTTTATTGATATCCAAAGAAGTAAAAGAGACATGTATTTAAACTACTAAAATGAAGACTCCTAAAATAAGGAAACTAAAATAAAAGGAATGAAAAATTAAATAAGGAAACTCTACCTAATTAAACAAGAAAACTATGCATAATTAAATAAGGAAACTCAAGACTCCTAATTCGTATCATTGCCCTTCCCATGAGATGATCCTTGTCCCCAAGGAGCAAATGTAGGATACAACCTTTCCATTTCCACAGCCTTCTCCCAAATCGTATCTTCAGCTTCCTGATTCCTCCATTTGATAAGCCACTCAATTACCAGCCTATTATGTCTCTTAATCACTCTTTTATCAATAACACACTCAAGTACCTTCTCGGTTATACTACATGTTGCTGTTAGGGGGTAACAGAAATAGGAGTCGAACCAAGGTGTTGTTTAAGTAAGGAAACGTGAAAAGTAGGATGAATTCTTGCTTCCGGAGGCAACTTAAGAGTGTAGGCCACCTTCCCAACTTTAGCAATGATCTAATAAGGGCTAAAGTATTTAGAGGCTACCTTTTGGTTGGGTCTATAAGAAACAAATGTTTGCCTATATGGTTGAAGTCTTAGATAGACCCAAGTTCCCACCTCGAATTCGCTCTCCAAACGATGCTTGTTTGCCTTTTGTTCCATTCTGTTTTGAGCTTTATGCAAATTATGCTTTAACATCTTAATAGCTTCCTCTCTATCGGTCAAACTCCTATCCACTGAGACAATTTTACTTTCTCCAGGCAAGTAAGGTAAGTGTAAAGGAGGTTCCCTCCCATAAACTACTTCAAACGGGGTATAGTTAATAGCCGACTGAAAGTTGGTGTTGTACCAAAATTCGGCTAAAGGCAACCATTTAGCCCACTCCTTGGGTGATCATCACACATAAACCTTAGATAACCCTCCAAAAATCTATTCAACACCTCAGATTGACCATCGGTTTATGGGTGATAATTGCACGATAAATTCTGATCAGTACCTATAGTATTAGCAACTCCTGCCAAAAAGTGCTAATGAAAATTTTATCCCTATCCGATACTATGGATTTAGGTAACCTATGAAACTTGTAGATATTATCCAAGAATATTTGAGATACATCTATGGCAGAAAAGGGGATGGCTTAGAGACAGAAAGTGAGCTTACTTACTTAAACGGTCAATAACCACCAGAATGACATCCTTACCATATGACTTCGACAACCCTTCAATAAAGTCCATAGAAATATCCTCTCATATGCCTTTGACGATCAGAAGAGGTTATAATAATCTCGGTTGGGCCACCATTTATGCCTTGCATTTTTGGCATGTAGCGCAATTTCGAATATGGTTTATGACATCTTGCCTCATCTTCGGCCAGAAAAAGAGAGTGGTTACTCTTTTAAGAGTGGTCGTTACACTCGAATGACCCCCTTTAGGATAATTGTGCATCCAAGCTAGAATCTTTGTTTTTAAATCTTCATAACTACCAACCACTAGTCTTCCCTTCCTTCTTGATTATACCAATGATATTGAGGATGTCGGTTGTTGTCCTTATGTATTTCCCGAATGATAGTCTTCAAATTAACATCATATTCCTAACTTGCTTTGATGAGGTCATAAAGATTAGAGTGAATGGTAGAAAGAGTAAGTTATAGTAATTCCCTATGAATGGCTCTAGAAAATGCATCTGCTACATTATCCTCGGCCTGTTAGAACATAAATGTTCTATTTAGAAGTTTTGTAAAGTAATCTTTGTATTTGTATTTGGGCCTTGTACTTTGGGTTTGGGCTTAAAATGTAAACAAGGGTATTGGGGTATAAATAAGGGATTTGTTTGTAATTGTTGGTAAGAAAATCAGACACAATGTAGCCGTATACGAATTCATGTTTTCTAGAGAGAGAATGCTTGTAACTCTCTCTAGACTCTGTGAATAATACATCAGACTCCATCCCAATCTCTTGTTAATAATTTCTCAATCAATTAAACCTTGATCATTGGACCTAACAAGTGGTATCAGAGCCTAAATCGAAGATATCTTTCATCGATTCGATCAAGATCAAGTTTGATTGACGGAACAGTTCACTGTCGCATAATCAGTTTCTGTGGAGTTCGAATTAGTTGATTTGTTGTCAATTTGATCGAGCCTTGATGTTAAATTGATTCTGAGTTTATTGTCGAATCACATAGAATCAATGACTATGTTTACCCTTACTTGTAACAGATCTCGTAATTGTAGCCTAAAAGCTTTGACAACCATCGTTGCTGGAATGAAGTATTGACTTTGTGAAAATGTCCAATCAAATCAAAATCACAAATCTACTATAAGAACAATGAGAATCAATTGAGGAAATCACAAGTGTATTGATTTCAATGGTGTATGCGTACAAAAGTTTTCTCTCTCTAGATTCTCTCAAGGTTGCTACAATACTTACAAAGAAAACAAGGAAGACCATATTTATAGGTCAACCAAGGATACAAGCAAAATACAATACAAAAGTCAACATTGAAAGATAAAATGATCTAAACTAAAAAGCATCAACAATCTCCCCCTTTTAGATCATTTCACATATTTGTTTTGGTCCCATCTTCTAAAGAAAATTCTTCTGATTCCAAGGTGCGCTTCAAACCTTCTGATATGCTCTCTAAACTCTATCTTCTTGTTGATATCTTCAAGCATAGTTTCCATGTTCATAGACTCAACTGATGTAAGAGCTTCATTCTTTCTGAATCTTTCTTTCTCTGATAGGAACAACTTGTCTTCAACCACTTTTTGAACATACTTCAATGTACCATCTGAATACTTTGCCAATTCGGAAGCTCTCATGAACTGTTTCTTGTGAGACTTGGTGTTCACATACATTACACCCAATTCTGGATATCTTGAAAGCTGAAAAGGCTCTAGAACTCTGATCTTTGGATGGTTGAAGTTTGGTGCTAGCAGGTTCACTCTGTTTTGGTTTGTTTCAATGCCAAGTTGGAAATCAAACGTGTAGGCATTATAAACACTTCTTGTCATGAATCTCTTGATTGCATCCAGAGCATAAGCAACAGACTGTGACCTCTTTCTCTTCATTCTATCTCTGAACTCATTCACAATAAACATGATATCTGAGAAGTTCAAACTATCAAAATCAGCTTCTGTGAAGGTAATAATCTTCATATCTTTCATTTGCACAGTGAACTTTGGATAGTGGACATTTAGAATCTTGCACATATGAACATGTTGAATCTGCAGAATCTCTTCTCTTTTGACATATGGTGAAAGCTTGTTCTGAGTTTTCATGAACATGATGTAGTTGGTCTGATAAATCTTGTCTCTATCTCCAACACCATAGAATTTTGCTTCATCAATTGGTTATAGAGAGGAAACAAAAATCTTGGTTGTTTCTTCAAGGAATGGCACTTTAAGTGATTTTCTGATAATCTCAATAAACTTCAAAGAATCCCCCTCAACATCATAACCTGTGTAAGGAACAAAACCAACATGAACATCTCCTTTGAAGGTAACTTTTCCTATTTCACTGAATTCATAAGAGATGAGCTCTTCTGCTTGCATAGATTCAATTTCTGGACCATGAGCCTTTGAGTATTCTTCCACTTCCATCGGAGTAACAAACACTGGATTTGGCTTAAGCTTTTTAGAAGCTTCAGTAGCACTGACTATCTTTGGACTGTCAGGATTCCGAATGTAAGGAAGTGCATTAGCTTTCGCTCTGGCTTCTTCTTCTTCTTCTTTTCTGAGTTCAGCTTTTGCTTCTCTGATCAACTGTCTTTCTTCCTTTTTCCCTTTGTTTCTTTTCTTTGTATAGTTGTTTTCTAAAGTCTTGGATGTCAACAATGATAGGTCTTTCTTCTTCAAGATCGTTTGGCTTAGGCTTTGAAGTAGGAATCCTTGATCTCTTAGACTTCTTGTAAGACTTGGGCTTGTCAACCTTTTCTTTTTACTTAGATTGATCAACTGGTTCTTCAGAATCAAAATCTTTTGGTAGAGGTAGAGCAATCCTTGGTTCAGAAGTATCAATATTTTCTGGGACATAATAGTTTCTGGTAGGAGAGACTATTGGAATGGCGGTTAAAATCTCATCTTCATCAAACAATCTGTATGTTGGTTGAGCATAATCAACTACATGAACATTTTGAGTAACCTCCACAACTTCTGCTTGTTGAACAGGAAAGATTTGATCAAGATCTACAATTTCTTCATCTTCATCATCAAGATCATCGAAGTTTCCATCTAAGTTGTTTCCAAATAAGTCATCCAGTACATTCTCATTCTGATTCAGATTTCCCTGAGCAATAGCATTATATACAATCTCCTCAACAGTGACTATATTCTCAGGATCTGGTCCATCACTTTGAATGTTGTGGTCAATAACATCCATCACTTCTTGTTTGACTTTCCAGTAACTGTCGTATCTGGCAGCAACTTTCTCATCATCATCACTGGCATAGTCATCCAGATTTATAAAATTCTCCGATGTGACCCACAACATTTCCATAATTTCTTGAACAGTAGCAATTGCAGGCTTTTCAACCGTTGATTCTGTATTATCATAAATTATCAACTCCATATCAGCTTGTGGAGCATCCTCATCCAACTGATCCTGACCCGACTGATCTCCTTGAGTAGTTTCAGCTACTTCAGTACCCTGATCCTCAGCAGTAATAACATCAACATCTTCAGCAGTTTTTGTCTCTTACTCATCTCCCCTCATGATCTTGATCAGAATCACGATCATGCTTTTTCTTAGACACTGCTTCAGAGTGAGCTTTGCAAGAAAATTGTACTGCGTTGGTGAGATCTTGTAGGTGCTTATCCACTGAGTCTTTGAATTGACTGAACTGAGATTGAGTAACATAATCTACTGGAACTTGAGGAACAACTAGTTGGGATTGTTGCCTCAGTAATCCAATAAGATCTACTTCTGTCTGATCTGCTGGAGCATCGGATAACAATTGAGCTAAGAGTAAAGACTTTAACTCAGAAACTAATTGAACCGGTGGTGGTTGTGGAACTGATGGTGGTGGAGGTGGTTGCACTGGCTCCTCAACGACTGGACCTTTCCCTTTCAAAAATCTCATCACTTTCCCAATCTCCTCCTCAAACTTTTCTGTTACTTTGCTCAGCTCCGACTGAAATTTTTGTGTCAAAGAGTTTTCAACGACTTTTAGGGCGTCATTGAGAAATTCCCTTGAAACAAATTCGGGTAATATAACACCGGGGCTACTCAAGCTTCCCGTTAACACAACTGCTGTAGATGCAACAGTGTGGCGTGTGCTCAAGGCTGGCATAATGTTAGCAATGACAGGACTTCCACCTAATCCTCGTAGTTCAGGAACTGAAACTACTAAAGGTGTTCCGATCGGGGAACTAAGACTCCCGATGTTAGAAGATATTTGTGTCCTAGCCAAGGAAGTTGAAATAGTAAGAGGTGCTAGACTCGATTGTGTGCACAAAGGAAGTGAGACTACTGTCTGTTGAGAGACAACAGAATGGGTGGTAGGGGTGTGCAAATGCATTAGTGGGCTACTAATGTCTGTTTCAATACCTCCTGCTCGTAACAAATGCGGCGAGGTAGTGGATGTGACTGCCCTTCTGGAATGGTAAGTTTGGATGCACACACGCTCACCATGTTCTTTTCCTTCAACCACTCTAGTCCTCACATTTTCTGAATTTTCAACTAATACTCCCTCATCCGGCCTTATAACTCCATAATCAGACACAACATTCAAAATTGTTGAGTCAACATCTTCTAAATCAAGTTCTCTTGCAACAGAATTAAGACTATGATGTAGAGAAACATTTTCCAAGAATCCAAAGTTGTGACCCAAGATGTCATCCTGATCATCATCATCTTGATCATTTCCTTGATTTTCAGCATCATGTTCTGAAGTTGCTGATGGTACTGAAGTACTAGATGAGCTTGCTTGTCTGACCGTTAAAGTTCTTTCAGAATTCTGACTTTCATTGGGATTCTCTTCCTGAGGGTTCGATTGAGGAATAATAGACGTCTCAGGTTGAGATGTGGAAATCACTAAACGTGTGGCAGATTGTGCCTGTGTTCCCACACCCTCCAGTACATAAATCTTACCCACTCCAGAACCCCTCTCTAAATTTTCTCTCTGCTCACTTACCCGTTCAACTACCCCCGTAGTAGTTTGAACCCTTACCGACTCCGTTCGCCTAACTGGATCTAAGTCCTGGGTAGGGATTGCCAGTTCTGGCATTCCCATGGACTGCCTATATTTCCTAACACACGAAACAGTCTGATCGGCATAAGCAAGCAGTGCAACAGGTACTGGCATCTCAAAAGTGAAGGATTGCTTCTGCTTTTGCAGACGTGTCATGTCATTCTTAGGTGCAAGCTCATGATTCAGTCTTTTTGGAATTTCTCTGTTAGATCTCAGCATGCTTCGGACAATAAGTTGCAGAAACCTCTGATAAGGCACATATTTTGGATTTCTTGTATACCTCTTGCTCATAACCTTCTCATAGAGCTCAGTCCATATAGCTAAGGCATAATCAACATGCAAATCATAGATGATAGCATGGAACAATCTCAAAGTGTGCATGTTAGTGTTGTCATGCCCAGAGTGCCTTGAAGCCAAACACTTGTTGATCACCGAAAAGAACTGGTAATAAAATGGAGGCAGATTTGACTTCTTAAAATCACTGATCTTTCTGAGGTTCCCAACATATCCTAAGGCAAGAATACCAGTAAACACTTCTTGGTCTCTTGGATAAGGATCAAAAGTATTTCTTCCTTCTCTTGAATCTGGCAATGGAAGATCAAGAATCAGTCTTAGTCTCTGATAGGTCAGCTCGGATGTGAAGTTGTCAATTTGGATTGTGAAATACTTCCTTTGGCCTTCCACAACATGCTCAATGGTTTTCCAAGCTTGATGTAAATAAATCAGTGGCACAGTAGCAGTAGCAGTTAAGGCAGTACAGATTGGGTGGTTCTTCAGAATCTCCTTAATCAGTGGCTTGACCATGAGATTGTCAAATACCACATGATGATTGTTTGGTGACAATGGAAGATAATCTTGTGGATTAATCAACTGAAGATCTGGATTTGCACCAATTTCAGATTGAACATGGGATCGAGAAGAAGGCATAGGCATCTCCCGTGAGATAGTTGGATCATGTTCATCCATCAGAACTATAGGATCATTGATATTTTCCTCCGCCATTGATTACTTGAAAAATATAACAAGTATTGCATAAAATCCAATATGTTAGTCAATAAGCTCAAAATTATTTATCAGAAAACCATTTTGATATCAAGTACAGAAACAATTGTACTTTAAAGATCAGAACAGATACGCACAGAAAGTTACAAGAAAACAAAATGTAACTTTGAAAGAAAAATTTAAAAAAAAACACAAACTTGAACATAACACTTGACATTTTGAATTTCTTCTAACAAAATTATGTTGTATTGTTAAACACTTTAAATCTGGATAGTTATCTAAGTATGAAACTCTCATAACATAGAACTTGCATGACTTACCAAAACACTTCGAATTTGAAACTCTCATAAAATGTACCATGAACTTTGTCTCAAATTTTCAAAATAAAGAACTCTTAGGTACTGTTCACTGAAAATTTGAATTTCAAAAAATTTGAACTTCAAGAATTCAAATTCAATCTGATTTATACCCTTTGAGTATTTCAAAAAAATCAGATTTAATTCAAAGTTGCTTTTAATCCTTTATTAGTCCTTACAAATTCCAGTTCTTGATTTTGAAGACCAAAGTATCAAATTTTCAGAACAATAATCCTTGAGTCAGTTCCTTGGTCAAAATTAATCATAAGTTCAGTTCAGAATCCATGAGTTCAGAATCATATTCAAGTTCAAAACAGAATATCGAGTTCAATAGTTCATAAGTCCAAGTCCAAAATTCCAATAGTTAAGGTAAACCTGCAAATATAAAGGAATCGATACCAACCCAGATAGAAATCAAGTATGTTGTTCAATACAAACAAAGATTTTGAAAGAACAAGATTCAAAAGAATCAGTGTCATCGTTCAAAGATATGAACAGACACAAAGACTAATAGTCAAGAAAAATGAATCGACAGAACTTAAAACCAAACCCTAAATCTTGAAAATCGAACCTTAAAAACAAAGGGAACAATCAAAATAGACAATAATCGAACAAAGAAATCAACACCTACACTTGATTCTTCAAGAAAACGAGACTGAGAACCAAAATTCGCAAAATTTAGTCGAGAGAAAAAAAATTCTAAGTGCTCGAACTCGCAAGGACTGATACTGAGAGAAGTGAGAATGTCGAAGGAATATATACTCGAAGAAACACGCAAGTAATAAACTCGCAAAGCCCTAGAACTCGCAAACCGGACAAACTCGCAAACAAGGCACGATTTGAAGTTTTCTTCTCTCAGATCAAGGAAAGTGGTATTTATCTCAAAGATTGACAAATATGTGTGTGTTTTTCACTTAAGAGTCAATTTAAGTGAAAAATTGTGAAACACGCAAGCCTAAGGAATAAAACCATGAAACTCGCCCAAACTCGCAAACTAAAGAATGTACTTGACCAAACTCGCAAGCCTCATTGTGCGTGTTTCTGAAACTCGCAGACAATGATTTGCGTATTTATGAAACTCGCAGATCATGTCTTGCGTGTTTCAAGAACTCGCAAGCTTTAAGGTGCGCGTTTCTGAAACTCGCAGACAATGATTTGCGTGTTTATGAAACTCGCAGATCATGTCTTGCGTGTTTTAAGAACTGTCATATAGTGTTTTAAGTTGTGTGTTTACTGCTTTAGGTTCAGCTTCCTCAACTTTTTCATCAGAACTGTCAGAAGAATCAACAATCTTTGATACCATAGTTTTAGCCTTTACTGGTTTGCTTGATCCAGAAGCTGCTTTGAGAATCATTCTGGGATTCTGTGTCAGTAAAGCTAGAGAATCTTCCACTTTCTTGTGCTTTTATTTTAACAGACTCAGTTCCTTTGTTTCAGCAACTTGCTTCTTAACCACATCCTCATGCTGGTTTAAGGAAGAAAACAAATCATGCAGCTTTTCTTCATCCATATCTTTGTTAATCTGCATCTGGATTATGTAGGCTTCCCATTCAGGCTGAAGATTCTTGATGAATTTGAAGTTTATCTCAGAATCTGATTTCTGAACTCCATTCTTCCTCAGTTCATTCAGAATAATATTGTATCGATCATAAGCATCCTTCAAAGATTCACCATCCTTGGCCTTGAAACCTTCATAAGCAATAATGCTTTGATTTCTTTTAGTCTTTTGAGACTTGGCCAATCCAAGAAACTGTTTTTCCATTTCATCCCAGATATCCTTCGCTAAATCACAACTGTCAACCCGGTTGAATATGTCGTTTGGAATTGCCATGATCAGGAAGGTCAGTGCATTTGCATCTCTTTCAACCAATATCTTATCATTTTCATTATATTGCATTGGATTTTTGGCAACTTTTCTTTTAGGAATTTCTGGTGTGGTTTCAGTTTCAGGAATCCTTGTTGAGGTGACGTGAGGAAAATGGGGTCCTTCCAGAATAGAAGTCATCAAGGATTTATCTTGATTGTTGAGAAAGTTGATCATCCGCTTTCTCCACTGAGAATATTCGTCTGCTTGAAGAACTGGAGGCTTGGATTTCGAACCCATACTGAGAATATATCTAGAAATGATTGTAGCAAAAAAAATGATTTGAACTGATCGTTTAAGAAGTGCAGATTACACCCAGTGTGTAAAATCCAAAACTGATCAAATTGAAATGACTGGCAAAAATTGACCAAGTACAGAAACTCGCAGACCACTACAGAAGGATTTGAAACTCGCAGATGTCGAAACTCGCAGATCGATGTTCACAAATAAACTCGCAGATGCTGAAACTCACAGATCGCTGTTCACAGATAAACTCGCAGACTGAATCGTGCGCGTTTGGAGAACTCGCAGAAGCCTACTTGCATGTTTTATGAAACTCGCAAGTTGAACTCGCACAAACTCGCTGACCAAAGAGCAAACATGCAAACTTTGATTTGCGCATTTCAAGAACTCGCAAATAACACTTTGCGCATTTTCGACCAAAAATCAAAATCCTTCAACTTGCGCGTTCTTCCGATGAATCTTGTGTGTTTCGCAGATCTTGCGTGTTCTTGGGTTTCTTTGCGTGTTCTTGACCTGATCGATCAAAAATCAAGTAAATCTTGATTTCTGAATCTGAAATTTGCACAATTTCTCCATGAAACAATACGAAACACAATTACAACACTAAAATTACAAAAACAATCGAAAATTACAGTGATTAATGTGAAATACAGTGTTCGACTTATCAAGTTTCAAGAAAACACCATTTTGATCAAACTGATCAATCTAAAACTGAAATTAGCCTAAGTGATCTGAATGAAGTTTGATCCTAGTGATAATACGCACACAATCAAATCAAATTATTGATTTAATTGTGCAAAAACAAGAAAAATCGAAATCAAACAGTAACTCAGTCGACTTTTAAAAAAAATCAAGAATCCTTCAAATTGATCTAAATCTGCTTCTTCTGGTTTGCTCTGATACCAAATGAAAATGTCCAATCAAATCACAATCACAAATCTATTTTAAGAACAATGAGAATCAATTGAGGAAATCACAAGTGTATTGATTTCAAAGGTGTATGCGTACAAAAGTTTTCTCTCTCTAGATTCTCTCAAGGTTGCTACAGTACTTACAAAGAAAACAAGGAAGACCCTATTTATAGGTCAACCAAGGATACAAGCAAAATACAATACAAAAGTCAACATTGAAAGATAAAATGATCTAAACTAAAAAGCATCAACACTTTGTTTTCCAAAAGATGCTTCAAAATTTGTTGGTCCGTCTTGATCACAAAGTGCCTATCTAATAGATATAAGCGCCATTTTTGTACTGCAGGAATAACTGCCAACAATTCTTTTTCGTACGTGGATAAAGTTTGATGTTTTGGTGATAATGCCTTGCTAATAAAGGCAATGGGGTGTCCTTTTTGCATTAGAACAACCCTTATCCTCTGGTTAGAGGCATCGGTCTCCACAACGAAAGGTTCATTGAGATCTGGCAATGCTAGCACCGGTGGATTTGTCATTGCTTGCTTGAGGGCCAAGAAGGTTGTTGTGGCTTCTTAATTCCATCTGAAAGAATCCTTTTGCGATAGTTTCGTTAAAGGTTTATCTATAGCCCCCATACTCTCGAATAAAGTGTCGGTAGTATCCCATGAGACCAAGGAACCCTCGAAGTTGTTTAATCGTTTTAGGTATTGGCCATTCCATAATAGTTGCATTTTTGGTGGGATCCGTAGCTACCCCTTCTCTAGACAATACATGGCCTAAATATTCAATTTGTGATACCCCAAATGCACATTTGCTCAATTTAGCCAACAAAGAGTTAGATCTTTGGACATTGAGTACTACTTTCAAATGTTGTGTATGAGCATCCTAATTCGGGCTGTAAACTAGGATGTCATCGAAAAACACCAAGACAAACTTCCTTAAATAAGGTTTAAATAATTGATTCATCAGTCCCTGAAATGTAGAAGTAAAAAGGCATAACCAGAAATTCAAAATGCCCACAATGCGTTTTATAGGCGGTTTTTTGTGAACATCTTGATCAACGATTCTGATTTGATGGTATCAGGCTCTCAAATCAATTTTTGAAAAATACCGAGTACCATGTAATTCGTCCATAAGTTCTTCAATTAAATGAATAGGAAACCGATCAGGAACGGTCAATTTGTTTAGAGCCTTGTAATCGATACACATTCGCCAGCTTCCATCTTTCTTTTTAACCAGTACAATAGAAGATGCAAATGGTTCATTTAGTGAAATCATTGGTTCATTTTATGTAATTGGATTCACAAGATAATAATGGGGTTGATAGCTAAGCTATAACATGAGCTAGGAGGTGTAGATTGCACACTCGTGTAAGCTAACTAGAACCCGGGATCGTTGGATGGTTATGTTTGGCGAGTTACTAAATGGAAAATGGTTTAGCACGACCCGTGCGTTTTTCCTGTTATAAACGGAACGACCCATGAGTTTTTGGCACGACCCGTGCGGTTTTGTTCATAAAATGAGCATGGGTGGTGCGTTTGTCGACAGAAGGTTTTGCACGACCCGTGCGTTTTTCATCTTGAAATTGGCACGTGCCGTGCGTGGTCGTCAGAAAATGTTTTGCATGACTAGTGTGTTTTTCCTCTTGAAATTGGCACAGGTCGTACGTTTTCATCAGTTTTGTAACTGATAGAAATTCTTGTAACCGCCAACATTAATGTCTAGCAATCAATCTCATTTAATGAGAAATTATTATCATTATTAATATTGGGTCGGTTACGATTCTCAAGGTGTTTAAATAGGATCGATTTATGCCTAAATCGATACCAAGAATTGAGATTATCCTCGAGGTTAATTTCGTGATACCTGGGCAGAATAGGGTCGAAATATCACTTAAGGAAAGCTCTCACTCGATCTCATATTCTTTATCCGAGTTCTGATCACTTCTTTTCTCCCTCGATATTCTGCAACCGATCCCTAACAATCTTAAGTGATATTTGTTCATCATGAGAGATATGGCGAGTGATCAATCGGTGAGAGATATGACGATCAAGTTCACCTAACTTGAGAAGTTCGAAGGCGTTGATTTTCGAAGATGGCAGAAGAAGATGCACTTCTTGTTGACAACGTTGAAGGTCGTGTACGTGCTAAGCACTCCGATGCCGGAGGTGATGGTGTTGGGTTACGGGATCTCAAGCACAGCGAAAAATATAGATGTAACCATCCAAGGACCCATACGAACCAGAATAAATCAGGTGTTTCAAAATATACCTCACAGTTAACGAGACTTTGAATCACAACAACAAACAAAGCTCAATGCCTCCACGGTATCCACGCAAACAATCCGAATCCTTTGTCTTCTCGTGATGCTAGTCACGGTTTCAAAAGTTAGCAAGAAAATGGAGCAATAGTTGTAGGTGATTTTTGAGAGAGAATTGCAAAACTAAACTCTTGCAAAACGTCACACATTTTATATGGTGATGGAAGTATGGCCTAAAAAATCACCATCATCTACACACCTTACTTGAGTGTAAGAGTGTCCATGCATCATCACTTTCTTACACAACCATACCTACTCAACTTATTTAATGTCCAACAAAATAATATCTTATTTTTATTTAATCAGATTAAATTAATACAAACCAGATATAATAATTAAACATTTTAATTATTGAAACTCCTTATTCGAATATGTTCAAAGCGTGTGACCCAATGGGTTCTCGACATGTTGGTAATAATTATAAATCTCGTATTTATAGTTATAAACGATGAGTGGTATCTAGCCATACATCATCGTCACCCAAATGACGAGAATTGGTGATACAACAAATTATCAGTTTGTAGTCAATTTTAGTTTACACATTTAATTCCTTTGTCCTTGATGTTTAGATTGAACACGAGACATTGAATGTGTCATTCTTGTTATGTCCAATCTCTAGTTTCTTGATTCCCTAAATATACTAATAAAACAGATCATGATATCTCATATCAATTATTCGAGCATGCATGCATTTCCTTAGTATATATTTATCAAGGGGCCTAGAGACATCACTCTCATCATAAATGAGGGACAAATCCTATCTCGATACATGCTAGTTCTACCATGTGATTTATAACATACCCAACAATTATTTTGTCACCCAGTTATAGAATGATTAGAACAAACGACAAAATATATTACTCCCACATAACAAACTCCATATTTCTCAAGTCAAAGAATTACATGTACATTGACCACATGAGAAACACTTATGACACTCACATGACATCCAATGAAGTGTTCTCATAGCGAGTCACGTCCGATACACAAAATATCCATTTTATACCCTTATGCATATTTAATATCTCTATATGAATCCCTACATATGCTAGTCATTATCATATTACTTCAACCTTAAAACCCAAAATAATATTTAACTAGGGACATTCAGAATACATTATTCTAAGGTTATTTATTATGAATAATTAAAAAACACATAATATAACATATACATAATAAATTGGGCAATGCCTTTTATTTATTTATTAATTTCATGAAACAAAACTCAAAATTACAATCATCGTATGATTAGCTTTTGGGCATTCACTAATAATCTCCCACTTGCACTAAAGCCAATCATCCATGCATCGTATATCAATGGATCTACAATGACCATCAGTCGCCTCTTTCAATAATCTCTATAATGAGATGATATCTTCTAAGAATATGTTTGGATCTTTGGTGATATATAGGTTCATTGGCCTGTGATATAGCTCCATTATTGTCTCGTAAGAACTCTATAGGACAATCACTACTAGGAACAACTCTAAGTTGAGAAATAAATTTCTTGATCCAAACGGCTTCCTTGGTTGCATTTAATGTTGTGATGTACTCAGCTTCCATTGTAGAATCAGTTACTATTGCTTGCTTGGAACTCTTCCAGCTCACAACACCACCATTAAGACAAAACACAAAACCCGATTGTGATCGAAAATCATCTTTATTCGTTTGGAAACTTGCATCAGTGTAACCCTTTACACTCAGCTCTTCTTCATCACCATATACCAAGAATGAATCATTTGTTCTTCTTAAATATTTTAGGATATTCTTGACGGCAATCCACTGACCATCACCTGGATTGGATTGGTATCTACTATTCATGCTTAAAGCATATGATACATCAGGTCGAGAACATATCATAGCACACATGATAGATCCAATTGCCGAAACATATGGAATCTTACTCATTCGTTCACTCTCTAGAGATGTAGTAGGGCACTACGTCTTAAAAAGTGATATGCCATGAGACATAGGTAAGAACCCTTTCTTGCTATCAGACATGTTGAACCATTTCAGCACTTTGTCTATATGTACTCTGACTTAAGCCAAGTAATTTTCGCGATCTATCTCTATAGATCCGAATGCCTAACACATAGCCAGCTTCACCTAAGTCTTTCATTGAAAAACATTTTCCTAACCAAGACTTTACAGACTCAAGTGCGGGAATATCATTTCCAATGAGTATTATGTTATCTACATACAATAAAAGAAATGATACGATGCTCCCACTAACCTTTTTGTAGACACAAGGTTCATCCTCATATTTTTTAGAATCCAAACTCTTTGATCGCTTCATCAAAACGATGATTCCAACTCCTTGAAGCTTGCTTCAATCTATAAATAGATCGTTGCAACTTGCATACCTTTTGAGATTTTTCAGGAGCGACAAAACCTTCGGGTTGTATCATATATACGTCCTCAAGTAACTTTCCATTAAGGAAAGATGTTTGGACATCCATTTTCCAAATCTCATAATCGTGATATGCTGCAATAGCTAGTAAAATTCTAATAGACTTAATCATTGCGACTGGAGAGAAAGTTTCATCATAATCAACACCTTGAATTTGCTTGAAACCTTTTGCAACGTCGGTCTTTTTCTTGAAAACTCATTTGCACCATATAGGTCGTACCTCGTTGGGTGGGTCAATTAAGTTCCAAACTTGGTTTTCATATATGGAGTCCATTTCTGTTCTCATAGCATCTAGCCATTTCTCGGAGTAAGTGCTTGCCATAGCATCTTGGTAACTAGTGGGCTCATCACCCATGAGCATCACATCCCCGGTATGAGTGATGAAAAATCCTTATTTTTCAGGCTCATTCCATTTTCTACTAGATCTACGAGCACTTTGTGTTAGAACATCAGACTGCCTTTCCATATCACTTTGTAGATCCACAATTACTTGTGGTGTTTCTATTGGTTCCATCTGTGTTGACATATTTTGATCTTGAACAACTTCAAGTTCTACATTCCTCCCACTGATACTTTTGGAAATAAATTCCTTTTCCATGAAGACACCAGTACGCCCAACAAACACTTTATTGTCATGAGGATGATAGAAGTAGTATCCCATTGTTTTTTTGGGATATCCTACAAATATGCATTTATCAGATTTTGGTTCTAATTTAGTTGTGATTAGACGGCATACGTAAACCTCACAACCCCAAATCTTCATAAAAGATAATTTAGGACTTTTCCCAGTCCATATCTCATATGGTGTATTTTCAACAGATTTTGATGGAACTCGGTTTAGTGTGAAAGTCGTTGTCTCTAGAGCATATCCCCAAAAGGACGTCAGAAGGTCAGCTTGACTCATCATAGATCGTACCATGTCCAACATTGTACGATTCCTCCTTTCGGACACACCATAGGTGTTCCAGGTGGAGTAAGTTGTGATACAATACCACAATTTCTAAGATGATCAAGAAAAGCATGGTCTAAGTATTCGCCACCTCGATCAGATCGAAGAATCTTAATACTCTTTCCAAGTTGGTTTTGTACTTTATTTTGAAATTCTTTGAACATTTCAAATGACTCGGACTTATGTCGCATTAAATATACATAGCCGAACCTACTGAGATCATCAATAAATGTAATGAAGTATTTATAACCACCTCTAGCATGTATGTTCATTGGACCACATACATCATTGTGTATGATTCCCAATACATCACTTTCTCTCTCACTTTATCCAACAAAGGGAGCCTTTGTCATCTTTCCAATTAAACAAGCTTCACACGTCCCATATGATTCAAAATCTAATTTGTTCAATAGTCCATCTTTATGGAGTTTGGAAATACGAGTTTCGTTTATATGGCCAAGACGACAATGCCAAATATAAGTTAAATTTGAACTATTCGATTTGACCTCCCTTTTATCTATGTTATAAATCGGATTATCCATATTAAGAACATAAAGACCATTAATCAAACTTGCATCACCATAGTATATATTACCAAAAGAGAATGAACAACATTTGTTCCCAATATTAAAGGTAAAATCTTTCCTGTCCAAACAAGATACATAAATCAAATTTCTAGAAATAGATGGTACACAACAACAGTCATCAAATTCTAATAATAATCCGGTCGGTAAAGTTAACAAAATAGATCCTACGGCTATAGCTGCAACCTTTGCCCTAATTCTAACACGCAGATCAACTTCACCTTTGCTCAACCTTCTAGTCCTTTTTAGTTCCTCCAATTTTCTACAAATATGAGAACCACATCCAGTATCTAATACCCATGATGTATAAGAAGTAGAAAGATTAGCTTCTATCACATAGATACCTGAAGTGGAAGTTACACTTCCTTTCTTCTTTCCTGAAGGTAGAGAGGATAGTTCCTCTTCCAATGCCCGAGTTTGTTGCAATGAAAGCACTCACACTCCTTAGGTACAGTTACCTTGGGTTTCTTAATGCCTCCTTTTGGCTTCAAAGATTTAGAAGTGGGTTTGGCAATGGACTTTCCTTTGCCTTTCCCTTTCTTGTCCTTACGGACCATCAAAATAGTGGACATGTTCTTTGCAAGCACTTGCTCGGTTGTTCATAACATATTGAGCAATTCTAGAAGGGATTTGTCAAAGTCATGCATGTTGTAGTTCATCACGAATTGATTGTAGCTATTTGGCAATGATTGCAAAAATACATCAATGGCCAACTCCTTTCGTGAAGAAAAACCTAGTCCTTCAAGACGCTCAATATGCCCAATCATTTTAAGCATATGAATGCTAATAGGACTACCTTCGGACATTCTACAACGGAACAGTTCCTTGGATGTTTCGTACCTCTCATGTCTAGCTTGCTCTTGGAATAGCAATTTTAGGTGTTTGATCATATCGAACGCCCCCATGTTTTCATGTTGCTTCTGAAGATCAGGTTCCATTGTTATTAGCATTAGACATGAGACGTCCAAAGCATCCTGATCATGTTTTTTAAAAGTGTCCCTTTCAGTTCTAGGAGCACTGGAATTAGGCTCTTCAGGGATTTCTTGCTCCAAGACTTACAATTTCTTTTCATCTTTGAGGATAATTCTCAAATTACGATACCAAGTGATGAAATTTGTTCCATTTAGTTTTTCTTCCTCGATAATCGATCGTAAAGTGTTTTTGTTTCCATTGTTGGTTTGTGCCAATGGTAATCAACAATAGAAAAGCAGAATTCTTACTGTCATGAAATTTTATTGTTTAATAAGGACTTTCATCAAACAAGCTCCCACTATTTTAATCAAAACAACAACCCTCTTTTATTGTTTCGGAAAACGTCCTAAGCTTTCTAGCGGGCCAAGATCCATATTCTCATTATCGATCAATTTAACTTTAGCTAACCGATCAACCAATAATGTTTTAGGTAAGCAACAACATTGCTAATTACATTTCTATGTAACTCTTGGATAGTTAGGTGAATAACTTTTATTTAAATTCATCATATGAATGTTCCCATCACATGCCTCCAAATCCCCAATCCCATTAGGCTTAATTTGGTTAAGTCCGACCCAAAATGGCTTATAAGAATCGTATACTTACCTTATCTTACTAAGATTAAAGAGAGTACCTAACTTTAGCATGACCCACCCTCGATGATCAAAGTCTTGACAAGTGCCATGTTTGGAAGGCATCATAAGCTTAATATTTTGATGAGGGATTTTAGTTAGTTTGATTTTACCATTCTTTCTTTTGTAATAGATCGTTTCCTCATAGTTTGATTTAACCGGAATCCAGATTGGAGGAGGATCATGAGGATCACTTAAATACCTTCCTTTATTTGGTGGTTTAGGCCTTCGTGACAAAACCGGTTGAAATCTTACTATGATGTACTAAGACCTTATCACTCAAGATCGACGTCCACTTTATATCTTATATAAATAGCAATTTTTATTTTATCAAATATCATTTTGATTTGTAAAATTCCTCTTACTTATATATTTTAAAATCATATTTTGTTTTAAAATGATGTAACAAGTATCACATAAAAATAAATGTCAGATGGTTATAGCCCCCCCATGCGATATTCATAGAGCCAAGTATGAATATCATTACATAAAATAAACTCTTATGGTTCTAAGTCTGTGTGTCCCACAATATTCAATTTTAATCAATAACAACAACAAGAAACAAGATTTCCAATTCAAATCGTTGTATAATTAGATTTCCAATTTCATAGTTTTACAATTCGTATATTGAATGCTCTCAAACTTTCTCTCTCTAAACTCACTGTGTACAATTAACCTCATGAGTCTACGAACATAAAAAGAAACTATTTATACCCCTTACAATTACAAGACTAAACTAAAACAAAAACACTTTGACTTTGACTTATTACAAAGACTTTGACTTTTTGCAATAAGAGGCTTTGACTTTAGCATTGACTTTGACTTTCATCTTCATGATCTTGGATCCAACATATTTGAGCACTAACAATCTCCCCCTTTGGATTCAAGATCATCTTCAAAAAGAATAAGCATTGAAGTTCCCTCTTTGATTCAAAAACAAATTTTAGCAATCACGAACAATCTTCTCCTTTGTTTAATCTTTAACAAAATCAATCTCCTTCTTTATGTATCTGACAAATAATTTTTCCTTTGAAAGTCAACCTCCCCCTTTGAGTAAATTTGTTCAAAATCAATCTTTCTTTTCTTTGAACTGTCTTCAAAACTTTCTGTAATCTCCCCCAAAGTAATAAAACCTCTCACGGACTTCAGAAAAGAAACTGTCTTCAGATTTAGCTCACTTTGCTTCTGCAATTCATCTTCAAAGAAAATTTATGTACATTTCAGCAAACTTTCTTAAATTGTTGATCTTTCTTCAAATCAGTCTTGCAAATCTTGATATTGTCTCCCCATAATAGTTACAAATTGTTCTCCAGACAACATTTCTTGAATTAACTTCTCCCCCTTTTTGATGATATAGAGCATGTAAATCATCAAAACTTCTTTAAGAAATGTCATGAACCATTGCTGACCACTGATCCTTCAAAATGAGATACTGAACATCCGTCAATTCATAAAGTATTCATCTAAATCTTTTCAAGTTCAGACAAATAAGAAGGTAACCCTGAATCAACAAATGAATCAGTTAATATGCCTGTAAGTAACACGAAGTACTTAGTACAACGAAAGTACTGTACAAGGAGTTTTATTGATGTTCACTCCCCAGTTCTTCCATTAAATCATCGAATAACACAATATTATTCGATGAACATTCTGATAGAAAAACAAATTTTCTATGTGTTCGTGCTTGTGTATGAAAGAATTTAAACATGAATGTTTATCATAGGCTCAAAATATGTAAACCATTGAGACAACAATAGTATTACACGGACTCAATTGTGCATGATCGAAGTGCGAAGGTGGGGCAGACTTTCTTCTTTTTCAATAACTACATCTTTCGAATGAAGACAAGATAGATTATGTGTTGTGTCCCCAAGAAAAATTTGAAACATCTCTTTGTTAAGAAAGAAATGAGTAGGTGGTGGGGTTTAAAGCAAGAGTTGGCATGGGCTAGTTGCCTGTTTCAATGAAGTTCATGAAAGAATTGTGAAACAACAGTAATGTGGTTGCCCGGCTCAGAAAAAGTTGGTGCAGAGTTTGATATTCTTTTACTCTGATATCTCACCCTCTTTCTTTTTAACATTGAGCTCACTTCTAACCAATCTCTCTTTTCATTTTTTCTCAACACACACCCACACTCTGATATTGACCCCTCGCCTCTCGATCACTCAAGGATAACTTCATGGGTAAGAAACACTGGTTATCGTGAATCCATAGAAGTTTAGTAAATTCCTCACACTGATCCCATGTATTTAGTCCTAAAATCAAAATGTTGCTCAATTGGCTTAACTTCAACAGTTAAAGTACAATATGAAATACATGTCAGATATATGTGTGCTCAGTAAGATAATCATGAAGATTTGAGCATTTTAATCATGGAAGATTTTCTCAGAACAAGTAAATTTGAATGAATGAAATGAATACAAAAAACTTGTTTGAGAATCTGACAATGTATCGAAATATCAAATATGAATGATTTGTCAATAAAAGCTTAGGTCATGAAAAATTGGATGTTGTCTATAAAAACAAGTATAGACATTCTTGAAAGAAACGTTTTGAATGAAATAACGCTCAACAAACTTTGAATGTACAAAAGGATTGTCTTACCATCGAAAATTAGTTTCAATTTTGAGACATGGTAAGAACATAGTCAACAAAAGTACTAAACCGGTGTGTGAATACTTGAAAGTATATAGAAAAGATAATACACAAGTATTAATATTTGGAAACACATGGATAATTAAACATAAAGCTCATATTCGAAAACATTTAAAATCACACTTCTAAATTCATGAAATCGTTTTGAGAATAAGAAGTGGTTTGAACGTTTAAGCAAAATTTTTTAATGTTTGAAAGTCGTTCATCTTTCAAACAAATATGAGATTAGGGTTAGAATAATCCTTACGCTCAGCTTAAGTCTCATGAAGTTAGCTCCAAAGTCATGATTAATATGATCATGTAAGCTCCCCCTCAAAATCTGCATGTAGTCAAAAAGTCGTTAAAGTACAAAGTCTTATTCACAAACTTTATTGAAAAATAAAGACATGAAAGCAATAAAAGTTTTAAGAACGAGTTCTGATTAGATGTAATCAAAAGTCAATGTCCTTACTCCCCCTGAACATATGCATCACAAAATATGCCAGTGAAAAAATATATGCAAGAAAATTTATAACTCCCCCTAGAATGTAGATCAATTAAACTTTATCTCACTCCCCCTGAAAAACATGAATAGAACCTTGCAGTGCAGATATCGTTCAGATTAAAAATAAAGAAATGAAGAAAAATAACAAAAATAAACTGTACTAGGTAACTACAGATTATGTCTTGAGGTTTAACATGCCAAGTTTCGAAATGAGAAAATTAAATCTCTTTTCGTCTAATAGCTTGGTAAACAAATCTGCAAGTTGATAATTTGTGTTTACAAAATAAAGTTCAATTGTATCTTTTTCGACATTATCTTTGATAAAATGATATCTCACATCAATCTGTTTAGTCTTCGTGTGCGGAATAGGATTAGCTGATATTGCGATGGTGCTTTTCGAATTAGAATATATTGGAATCTTGTTGAACTGGAAACTATAGTCTTGAAGTTGTGTCCTCATCCACAATACTTGAGAGCAGCAACTGGCAGCAGCTACATACTCTGCTTCAGCAGTCGAAGTGGAAACACAAAGTTGTTTCTTTGATGCCCAGCTTACGAGCTTGTCTCCAAGAAATTGAACGTGACCCGATGTGCTTTTCTTGTCTAGCATACAAACTGCATGATCTGCGTCTGAATACGCTGTTATCTCAAAACTTGTATCTTTAGGATACCACAAACCAAGATCTGCAGTTCCCTTCAGATATCTAAATATCCGCTTTACAGCCGACATATGGGATTCTTTAGGCGAAGCTTGATAGAGCACATAAGTATGTAGAAAACATAATATCTGGCCGACTAGTCATCAACTACATTAAAGAACCAATCATTCCTCTATATGTTCTAACATCAACAACTTTTCCCGAGAGATCAGCTCCGATTTTAGTTCCTGGTGCCATCGGGGTTGAAATTGGAGTACAATTTGACATATTAAATTTCTTTAAAATGTCAGCAATATACTTCGATTGATTTATAAAAATCCCCGAGGAAAATTGTCTAACTTGTAATCCGAGAAAAAAGTTCATCTCTCCCATCATACTCATTTGAAAATGTGACACCATGAGGTTAGAAAATTCTTACAGTACTTTGGATTAGTTGAACCAAATATCATATCATCCACATATATTTGAATTAAAATGATATCAACTTTCTCCCTTTTTATGAATAAGGTGGTGTCGATTTTACCTTTAGAAAAAATAGACTTGACAAGGAATTTGGATAACACGTCATATCAGGCTCGAGGGGCTTGTTTGAGTCCGTAAAGTGCTTTGTCTAGAATATAAACATGATCTGGTTTGTCTGCACTTATGAATCCTTCAGGTTGAGAAACGTACACCTCTTCTTTTAACAATCCATTTAGAAAGGTTGTCTTGACATCCATTTGATAGACCGTAAAATTCTTATGTGCAGTGTAGGCTAGGAACATCCTAATTGCCTCAATACGTGCAAATGGTGCATACGTCTCATCATAATCAATGCCTTCCTCTTGTCTGTATCCGTTGGCTACAAGTCTTGCTTTGTTTCGAATAACAACACTATCTTCATCCTTTTTATTCTTGAATACCCACTTTGTGCCAATGATTGTCTTTCCTTCAGGTCGGGGCACCAATAGCCACACTTTAAGTGCTTCAAATTGGTTGAGCTCTTCTTGCATGGTTGTAACCCAATCTGGATCACAAAGAGCTTCTGAAACTTTTGTCGGTTCTATTTTGCTCAGGAATGAATCAAACAAACATTCATTTGCTGTTGTAGACCTAGTTTGCACCGGCTTTGACGGATCTCTAACAATTTGATGAACCGGGTGCTCTTTGGTACACTTGTATACGTGAGGGAGTGGATTAGATATAGATTGATCATGTTGATCATCTAAGTATCTAGTATTTTCTTCATGTTGGGGTTCAGTTGAAGTAATCGGTGCAGAAGTTTCAGTGGATTGGACATTTGATGTTTGTTGGGTAGGCATTACCGTACATCCAACTGAATGTTGTACCTTTCTGGCTCTGCAGTTTCAATTACAACTTCAACTGAGTGAGTAGGTGTTTGAACTGGAGTTTCTTCTTGAACCGGGGAATTTGATTCAGTCGATACATCTGAAGTGATCGGATGATGATTGCTGGAATCTTCAGATCTGTCAATCACACAGGTTTAGTCACTCTAGAACCAATAAACTCATCATAAAAATGTTCAAACAATAAATCTAATTCTGTTAAATGAGATGTAGACGTTGACGCCTTATCAAAATTAGAAACTTTAACCGCAAGTTCTGGACTGATTTGTCCAGAAGCTAATACTCCTGTTATCACGGGTTCTGAACTGATTTGATCAGAAGCCATCTGTTCATCAAATGTGACATTTACGCTCTCCACCACAATCTTCGAGTTCTTGAGATAGACTCTGTATGATGCTGATATCTGAGAATAGCCAATGAAAACGCCTTCATCAGCTTTCGGACTGAACTTGTTCAAGTTCTCCTTATCGTTCAGTACAAAACACCTTCATCCAAAAATGTGAAAATGTTTAATGCTAAGTATTCTATTGTTAATCAAAGCATAAGGTGTTTTACCAAACCGGCGATGAATGATTGAACGATTTTGAGTATAACAAGCAGTAGACACAGCTTCAGCCCACAGAAATAGAGGTAGATCAGATTGACTAAGCATAGTGCGAGCAGCCTCGACTAGAGTCCTGTTTCGCCTTTCTACTACTCCATTCTGTTCTGGTGTTCTGGAAGCAAAAAATGGATGTGTTATCCCGACCGATTCGAGATAATCATCTACAGTCTTGTTCTTAAATTTCGTGCCATTATCAGTTCTGAGCAGCTTAACAGTCTTCTGCAAGTTCACTTGAATGGTCTTTAAGAATGAGATGATAACATCGGGCATCTCATCTTCTGATCTTATAAATTTGACCCAAGTGTATCTTGAATAATCATCCATAACCACTAAGACGTATTTCTAGCCGTTTATGCTTTGTGTTCGCATAGGACCAAAGAGATCCATATGCAGCAACACTAAAGAAGTACTTGTGCTCGGTTCAGGCCTAGGATTATGAGAAGCTATTTTCATCTTACCTTTCTCACACGCATCACACAAATGTTCTTTGACGTATTTTAGCTCAGGTAAACCCTTGACCAAATTTCAAGTCACCAACTTGTTAATGTATCTGAAGTTGAGATGAGATAGTCTTCTATGCCATAACTAGCTTTGTTGCATAGAGGCTTTAGAAAGTAAACACACCGCATTATCAGTCTTGATATTTGACAGATTGATCGTGTAGAGGTTTTGTAGATCCCAGTACAGTGCAATCAACAGCAAATAATATCAATGAAGAACAATAATATTGCCACAACCTCTAGTCATATGATTAATATTCAAGAAAGGATAAGGTTTACAGAGAGAATATCTTATAAGCAAAGTAAACCTATTGACTAGAGAATTATGAATGAGATCTAAACTGAATAATGAAACTAATAATGCCTTTATATATTTAGGCGTACAAGCTAATGGGCTTTATGGGCTTTGGGCCCAACTAATAAAACAACTATGGAATAATTAGAATATTCACCCTGAACTTCTATTTAACTTATAAAACATCCTAACAATCTTCCCCTTTAAATAGAAGTTCGAAATCACGCAAGTTAGGAACATATATCTTTCGAAACCCAAAACTGATCTCGAAATATCGCATTGTAGTTCTGTACTCCAGCCGCTCTAAGATAACACCCAGTGCTTCAAGAACAAGCTTCTTGTATTTCTGATCCAAAAGTTGAATACCTTTTTCATCTTGATCAACTGCATGCTTCAACTTGTCTTTAAGCAACATCAAAGTACCATCGCAGAATCTGGCAATCTGACAGAATCGGATAAAACGCATATCACCTTTGTTGTTCACGTATGTCATGCCGAATTCTGGAAACATAAGGACTGTGAAGGCTGCTACATTTTCGAGTTTCGAGTTCATCTGTAACTTCCCTGGTCTGATAGTTCTGTTCTTAAAGTCTCTAAGCAGAAATAGCAGATCTTGTGGTTCAAGACGTGGAAAATCGGCTTCAGAAAAACTCCACTGTTTATCATCTTCTCTAGTCACAACGAAGAAAGAGTACTTTACGCCCTTGAAGTAGCAAGCATGAATCTGATCGACAGATGTAATTCTGAGATTTGTCTTGTTGTACCTATCTTTGAAGTAGTTATACACAAACAAAATTTCGCGCTGCTTTTCCCTGTTTTTCATCGACTTGAGACCATGAACCACGACTTCATCATATTCACGAATCCAATGGGCAAAGATTTTCTTCTGACTTTCTTCCAGAAATGGAACTTTAATTCTGACTCTTTCCCATTTGGACGGCTGAACTGGCGGAGTACGATCTGTTCTCAAAACTGGTGATGCAGGAGGAGATCGAACAGGAATATCTGATTGAGGAAGATCAGGGTGATCTGCAGTATAGGTCAAAAGCGGTATCTTAACAGAAATCTGTACATCTGGCTGATAATCTGGAGCCGTAAACTCGGAATTGATAATCTCATCAATCTCTGCTTGAAGGACTACCAGCGCTTTTTCGGTATTGGCCTGTTCTTCTGTTGGGTCTGAAATTGAATACGGATCTACGATCATAGCCCAATTTTCTGGATCTGTCGGTGAACCTCCATCTTGTTCCTCAGGCTTTTCAACCGTTGGAATATCATATAAAACCAAATCCATCGACTGCTCATGTGTCTGTTCTTACCCTTCCGGTCGAGTACCAGAACCCGAACCCCTTTCCGTTTCCACTTGTACTATGCCCACTGACTGTGTCTCCGGCTCGGATAATCTTTGGCGCTTATCCCCCTCATGGTGATCAGGATCATCTTGGTCATCATGTCAGCACTTGAGCCTCTCTGCCTGGGACCGGCAGGTGTCTTCCACGGATGATAGTCGTTCAGTCAATACAGCTACGGTTTGTTGCAAAGACTGAAGGAGGGCTTGTTGTTGCTGGAAGGCTTCTAGAGATATAGTGGGTTGGGGGTAGAGTAGGTGTAGATGCTTGGTCATGTAATAAAGAGATTAGATCAGCATCTTGGGTGGGTTCAACTTGAGATTGAGCAAGTAATTTGGCGAGGAGGATAGACTTGAGGTCATCGATAGACATATCGGTAGCAATAGTTGAGGGTTGTGGAGTAGGAGGTAGTGGTTCAGGCTTAGTAGCTGGAGCTTTTCCTTTGATCAGACGTTTCAACGCATCTACCTCTTCCCTCATTTCGGCACGCATGATGGTGTGGACAGCCTTTAGGGCGCCGTCCATAAATTCCCTTGAGACGAACTCGGGGTTACTAACTCCTGGGCCACTTAGACTTCCAGTTGTGGTTACGACTGTAGATGTCGAACCGCCTACGTTCACAGCTGGCGTAATAATAGTTGTGGTAGTACTTCCACCCAATCCTCGTAAACCAACCGAAGTTGGAATTACTATAGGTGTTCTGGCCGGGCCACTAAGGCCTCCAGCAGTAGCCGAGAAAGGTACCTGTGTCCTAGGAATAGGAGATATAACATCAAAGGGCTCTAGACGCTGTGCACCCAAAGAAGTCGAGGACGGGGGCAGCTGTCCTCTTGTTTCAATACCAGAACTCTCCAAGCGATAGACTGGTAGCGTTTGTGCTAAATCCCCGTGTGAAATTGAAATCACCATCTGTTGAGAGATGGTGGAGTGGCTAGGGGGCGTGCAATTGTGTCGCTAGGTCCACGACGGCTCCTTCAATACGCTGTCTCAACACATGAGACTGGGTAGCAGATGTGGCTACCTGGCTGGATAGGGTTAGGGGGAGCTCAACCATAGATGGTTTCCTCATCACTCGTGTACGCTCAGTATCATATTTACTCTTCCTTTCCCTCTCTCTGCTCACAATATCATGTTCGACTATAACTCCCTCCGCTCTCCTTGTCTCTCCAGTTGAGGGCTCGTCGTCGTCACCATCAGAGTCAGAAGACTCATCACTTGATTCCGATGCTTGGGTGGCTGATTCCGACTGAGTGTCGGATGTACCTGTTGTCTCCTCAGATTCGGTGGCAGAAGAGGACTGAACGAGAGCGGTTATTATAGATGTGTCCTCTTCCACCGTCGTAGATGCTGTCGGTGAAGGTGTAGGCGGTCTGCGAGAAGTACTGGCCTGGCTTTGTCTGACGGTGCTGCCCACTCCAGAACCCCTCACAATAATTTCTCTCTGCACACCCTGTCCGGGAGCCCCAGCCCTCCGGACGCTACCGCCTCTCATACGTGGACCCTCACGTCGCTCAGGTCTCACTCCCTGGGGAGGTCCTTCCGGTTCTGGACGGACCATAGGAGTTGGTAAGTTGTGTGTGCGTCTATAATCTATCACACTCAGCGCCGTCGGACTAGCATAGGCCAGTAACCCTACTGGAATAAGTCTGGAGACTAGACCTTCTGGATCAAGACGAGTCGGGATACGGTGAGTCTGGTTTTGCGGACATGTCAGGTGCGAAGATCGGCGCGCAATGGTTGGATGAAGATCCATGTAATTGCGGATGAGTATCTGGAGAAATCGCATAAACGGAATGAATTTCCGTCGTCTTGTCGCGTTATCTCGGACTTTCTGAACTAACTCGAACCAGAGAATGTCGGCGTAGTCGGCGTGGCGGTGGAATGCCACAGCATGGAACAAGCGAAGGATGTTTATACTAGTCTGATCGATGCCTTTCGTGATAGCAGATAGGCACCGATTAATATAAGTGAAGAGCGTGTACCATGTGGTGGTAAGATTCTTCCGGTTGAATGCGGATGGAAGGCGTAGAATCGAGTTGTATCCCAAGGACTGAATATCGGAGTAGAGAATTGCATCGGATACTATTGGGTCAAAACTGTTTCTCCCCGGAAAAGAAGTTGTGTTCGGCAATTGGAGAAACTGACGGAATAGATCGCGCGTGAGCAGGACTGTTGTTGTGTCAATCCGGGCCTCCAGAATGAAGCCATCGTCGGCCTTAATCGGAGTAAGAGAACGCCAGAATTGTTGCAAATATAGGTGGGGAACTTCAACTGTCTCCGTGAGTGCATAGGATAGAGTGTGGTCACGGAGGATCTCGATCATCACCTGATATTGGCATTCAGGTTGAGTGATGTCGAGATGGAAATTGTTAGGCGTGAGTGGAAGGAACTGATCTGGATGAATCAGTTCAGCGTCAGCTATGGGATCAATCTCCTGATTTGGATTTTGAGCCATTGTACCTGTTAAGAATAAACGTGTTAGTCCGTAGGTACTTTAAAAAACAGGATATTTTTGGAGTTAAATGGTCAATGGGTTAGAAGCCATGAGCAATTCAAGCTCCAAGTCATTGGGCAAAACAAACCCTAATCCGAGAACCAGGGTCAATAACCAATACTTTCATACACAGCAAAAATAAAATAAATCATTTAAGGTTTCTGGAACCCAACTGTCACTCTTATCACACAATCATATATATGAACTATTAGGCTCAAAAGTAACTTAAACTCAACCACCATACAGGATGCAAAGGTTAACACCAAGCCGACCGGGGTCGAGCAACGACCGGAGCACGGTACAAGGTTCGGGCGACCGGTGTGTAACACGGACCGGTGTGTCTAAAACGACCGGGGTCAAACGACCGGGGTCTACGACCGGGGCAGGACATCGACCGGTGTCGACCGGTGTGAACCTAGTCGACCGGTGTCAACCTGAACAAACCGAACCCAATGCAATAATCGATGAGATTAACCAATATAATCGAATCCTATAACCAAGAAAGCTTCGATAAGTATTATCAACAAAACCCAATTATCGAATGAATTTGATCTAATCCAAATCTTACCAACCCCGGGGATCAAGCCGACCGGGGTCGACTGGTGTCACCCAAACAGACTCAATACAAAATCAAAACTAAAATCGAATACCAATCTATCGATCAAATCTACATCTCTATTATTTAAACCAAAACAATCAACGAAAGCTTATAACCCTAACTAGGGCGACGTCGGTTCAGTAACCCAAATCGACCGGAGTCGATGGTGAGGGTGGGTCTTGGTCGGAATCGGTCAACAGCGATTGGGGAGACGAAGGGGGGAGGGGTTACGGTGGGTCCACCGGGGTGGGTGAAAACCATCGATCCAGGGTCGAAGAAAAACCCTAGTGAAATCGAGGGAGATAGAGCGATAGAGATAAGAGATAAGAGGTAGGAAACAAACCTGGTTGTCGAGCGAGGTCGAGGGAGAAAGACAGATCGAGAACGAGAGATGATAGCGATTAGAGAGATAGAGAGCGATTGAGAAAGAGAGATAGATAGATTTGAGATTCTAAGGGAAAAAGAGAAAGACCGGGGTTTTAAAACCTCGGTCGCGGAGTTAGGGTTTCCCAGGTCGGGTCGGGTACCGACATGAGCCGGTTCCGATATGGGCCGGTTCAAACCAAAATAATTTTTTTTTACCCAAAAAAGAACTTACAAAAAATAAAAGGAAATTAAAAAATAAAACCAAACCTAGGAATGAAATAACTGAAGGAACTGTAAACAAACCTAAGGAGTGAAAATAAACAACTAAAAGAATCCAAAGGATCGGGGAAAAACAACACTTAAGCCCGCTCCCCCCTCAAATTAGGAATCACTTACGCGAACAATCGCGCTCCCCCTTGACGATAGCAGGCAGGAAACGGGGGACAAGAAAACTTACCTGCTCCCCCTGGGAGTGAGACCTCGAAAAACTTACTAATCATCTGTCGATAGTGCTCCCCCTTAACACATGATCAGCTCGAGAAACTTACCACAAATAACATACTCTTTAAGAGATCGAACTAATGAACTGCAAAAGCAAACGAAACACCATGAAGAACAAGGAAAAACACACGAGAAAAAAAAACGAACGAAATCTAGTTTATTAATACAGAAGTTTGAAACGTGCACAGAACTTGACGAGTAAAATGCAACAACCAATGAGTGTGATCATGAACGTCCAGAGACAACCCACCGGGGCAATAAGTCACAGTCATTCATCATGGAATGAGACTCGTACAGGTCGGTGGAAGGGTCAAACTTTCAGATTCAGCATACCTAGCTTGGACACTAGATAATTAAAACGTTTTTCATCCAAGGCTTTGGTAAATAGGTCTGCTATCTGATGTTCTGTATTAACAAAGTAGAGTTCGATGGTACCTCTTTCCACGTGGTCTTTTATGAAATGATATCGCACATCAATGTGCTTCGTCTTCGTGTGTTGGACGGGATTACTGGATATTGCAATGGCGCTCTTCGAGTCACAGTAGATGGGGATCTTCGAGTAGTGAAAGCCATAGTCTTTCAGCTGGGTGCGCATCTATATTACCTTTGAGAAGCAACTAGCGGCTGCTACATACTCTACCTCGGCAGTAGAGGTGGAAACGCAGTTTTGCTTCTTCGAAGCCTAGCTGACAAGACGATCACCCAAGAACTGGACATGTCCCGACGTGCTTTTCCGGTCCAGCATATTACCAGCATGGTCAGCGTCTGAATAGGCTGTCACCTCAAAACCTGTCTCTTTCGGGTACCACAGACCAAGATCAGCAGTACCTTTTAAATAACGGAATATACGTTTAACTGCAGCTAAATGAGACTCTTTAGGGTTGGACTGAAATCTTGCACACAAGAAAGTCGAGAACATAATGTTTGGACGGCTAGCCGTCAAGTACATCAGAGAACCTATCATACCTCTATAAGTTGTAGCATCCACATCCTTTCCGTCAGGATCGGAGTGTAGCTTTATACTAGTGGACATGGGGGTTTTCATAGGTGAAGATTTTTTCATCTGGTATTTCCGAAGAATATCCAAGATGTACTTAGATTGATTAATGAAAATTCTTGATGCTAATTGTTTAACTTGAAGACCCAGGAAAAAATTCATTTGCCCCATCATACTCATTTGAAAATGTTTACTCATGAGGGCTGAGAAGTTCTGACAGTACTCGGGGTTTGTGGAGCCAAAGATTATGTCATCGACATAGATCTATACAAGAATAATATCCTGCTTTTCTCTTTTAATAAAAAGGGTTGTGTCGATCTTACCTTTGGAAAAACCAGATTTGACTAAGAAGGATGAAAGTGCATCATACCAGGCTCGTGGCGCTTGCTTAAGACCGTATAAGGCCTTGTCAAGAAAGTAGACGTGATTAGGGTTTTCAGAACTCACGAAGTCTTCGGGTTGCGAAACATAAACCTCCTCCTTGAGAACGCCATTCAGAAACGCGGATTTCACATCCATTTGAAAGACAATGAAGTTCTTGTGAGCGGCGTAGGCAAGGAACATGAGAATCGCTTCAATTCGTGCAACTAGTGCAAACGTCTCATCGTAATCTATTCCTTCCTGCTGGCGATATCCTTTAGCTACCAGACGCGCTTTGTTCCGAACTATGATTCCATTTTCGTCCTTCTTGTTCTTGAAGATCCATTTCGTCCCAATCACCGTCTTCTTCTTTGGCCGGGGAACAAGGCGCCATACTTTGAGGCTCTCAAATTGGTTGGGTTCCTCTTGCATAACTATTACCCAGTCCGGATCATTCAAGGCTTCGGAGACGGTTGAAGGTTCGATACGGCTAAGGAACGAAGAGAATAAGCAGTCATTCGCGGTAGTGGATCGAGTCTGTATAGGTGTATTGGGGTCGCCGACGATCTGATGCAGGGGATGAGCTCGAGTCCACTTGGTGGTGTGCGGAAGAGGTTGATATGTCTGTTGTGATGTATCGGAATCCACATAACCACCTGGGGGTAAATTCTGAACTGCCTCGAGGGATGACGGCCTGTGAGGTGGAAGCTCCTGAGCTGGAGTCGAGCGAGTAGCAGAGGACGACTCAGCGGGTGATGAAACTATAACGGGATCCGAGATTTCCGGAGAGGGAACTTCGTGAGCATCTTCAGCAGGGGTCGGTTCAGGAGGTCTAACTATTTCCGGTGCGACAGTAGGAACTTGAGAGGTGGGAGGGGGATCACTCGAGTTTGGGGATGCTGATCCACTGACAGTAGAGGGGGAAACATCAGGCGAGGTTGGCCCACCTGAATCGAATGGACCAGTGACTTGTGTCACTTCTAGTGTTTGAGCATCATTCATGTTACATGATATAGCATTAGGCTTAGTATTAAAGAAGTCATCAAAGAAATACTCAAAAAGTAAATCCAAATCTGAAAGATGTGTTCTTGACGTAGACGCCTGATCTGGATTTGCGGGAGTTTGTGTAGATCCTGAACGTAATTGTCCAGAAGCTAACACACAAGTTAAAGCGGGTTCTGAACTTAGGTGTTTAGAAGCCATATCGGCGGCCTCGTCAAAAGTCACGTTTACACTCTCAACGACGGTCTTTATCCGTTTGTTGTAGACTCTGTAAGCTTTGGCTTGCTGTGAATAGTTGATGAACACTCCTTCGTCCGAGATCGTCCTTCTCATTCAGTATGAAGCACGTGCATCCGAATGCATGGAAGTAGTTGATGTTCGGGATGCGTTTGTTGATGATCTCGTATGGGGTCTTGTTGAACCGCTTGTTGATGATAGTACGGTTTTACGTGTAGCATGCGGTAGCAACTGCTTCTGCCCATAGATGTAGCGGGAGCTTGGATTGAGATAACATCGTGCGTGCGGCTTCGACAAGAGTTCGATTACGGCGCTCTATTACCCCGTTTTGTTGAGGAGTACGAGCAGCTGAGAAAGTGTGGGTAATACCCACTGACGTCAGGTAACTAGTGAGCACTTGATTCTTGAACTCTGTGCCGTTATCCGTCCTAATGGTCTGAACTGATTGGTTGAGACTGACTTGAATGCTCTTCAGGGGAGAAATGATCAGCTCGGGGGTTTCATCCTTTGAACGAAGGAATCTAACCCACGTGTAGCGAGAAAAGTCATCAACCATCACTAGGACATACTTCTTGTGATTGATACTCTGAATGCGCATCGGTCCACACAAATCCATATGAATGAGTTCGAGGGACCGAGAAGTACTAGGAGTGACTTTAGGCTTGTCAGAAGCCTTCTTTATCTTGCCCATTTCACAGGCGGCACACAAATGATCTTTTTCAAACTTAAGATCTGGCATTCCTCTCACGTGCCCACCGAGCACCAACTTATTGATAGTCTTGAAGTGCAGGTGCGAGAGTCTACGATGCCATAACCAGTTTTCTTCGGCTGAGTCTTTGGACATCAAACAAACTTCCTTATCTGCTTTCAGAGATGAGAGGTCTATCGTGTAGAGATTTGTGCGACGCGATCTAGCAAGAATTTCTTTTCCATCTTCAGTCCGAATGCTGCACCTTTTTGCTTTGAAGGTGACCTCTAGATTCTTATTGCAGAATTGACCGATGCTGAACAAGTTGTGACCAAGACCTTCGACGTAGGACACTTTCTTGATTGTGAGATTGTCCTTAACGATATCGCCATAACCCATAATGGGAGAATAATGATCATTCCCAAATCGCACATTTCCACAAAACTTCTCGGTGAAGTTTGTGAGAAGCTCCTTTCTTCCGGTCATGTACTTGGAGCAGCCTGAATCTAAATACCACACATGACTATCCTGCAAAACAAGTTAATGCTTTTTAGGTACCCATTCGTAAATGGGTCCTTTTGGATTAGACTTAGCACCCGACTAGGAGACCCGTTTGGACTTGGGTCTGTTTCTATGGCGGGGAGCATCAAACTTGGAATGATAATTAGAAACATGATACGACCCAAACCAATCGGATGCAAATCTACGATCAACAAAATCATTCAATCCACAGTAGGAGCAACAAAGACAATCATGAGACAGTTGAAGTAATTGCGGAATTGAATAAACTTTTAAAGGTAAAAATCCATTACATTCAACCAAAGGTTTAGAATTAAAAACATCATGACTGTTATTGATTTTCCTAGAATTTAAAACTGGATTAACTAATTTTGTCATCGTCGTGCTCTCCTTAGACTTCTTAGCTACCCACGCATATTTGACTTCTTTGCGTCGACCAAAAGTATCTGAAATACCATTAAACCCATAGTCAGAAGATTTGAATTTTGATGATTGTTGCTTTTTAGAGCGACCGGTCTTTTTCTTCTTCTGTGAACGTCTTTTGGATTTAGAATTTGAAGAATTATTCACAGAAGAGTTTTGTGGGGCAGATGTGGAACATTCACCCTTGTAAAATTTTACCGGTGGCTCACAAGTAGAAGTTAGAAAATCAACGTGACTTGGTAGAGAAGGATTAAAATCAAATTGGTCTAATTGGCTGTCTAGACACACCTCAGAATTCAGAAAGGCTGAAAATTCCATTTCCTCATCAGAAGGAGCCTTATCACTTGACGATTTCAGGACATCGGAAGGATTTGTTTCTTTAAGCGGATCATAGGCGGAAGCATTTTGAAAATCAGAACATTTATCCGTTTCTAAAGACTGAGGCTCTTTTCCTTTGTTTGAAAAATTTGGTGATAAGTCACCCATAAAGGCTTTACAGGAAGTTGTATCCGAGGATGGATAGGAATTTTCAGACAAAAGAATTTTCTCAACTTGGAGAATTTCAGGCTTAGCTTGAGGCTGAGCTTTGAGAAGTCGCTCTTTCATTAGATCTGCTGCCACAGCAGCCAATTGTAAATTAAGCTTCTTTATTTTTGTCTGAAAGAATTCCTTTTCCTCCTCCGACACAGTTTCCTTTTTATCGGAATTGAGACACTCAATTTGGGATAAAAGCTCTTGTTTTTCCTTTGGAAAAATGTTCCTCTCTTGTTCAAATGAATCTTCTAGCTGAACAATTTTCTTTTCTAAAATCAGAGGTGGAACGTAAACTTTATGGTCTATTAGTTCCTCCTCAGTTTCAACGGTTTTAGCATCTAGTTCAGCTTGAATGTAGCTTCGAAAATAGTCATTTGACAGGAAACAGGATTCTTCAGCGTTGTAAGATGCATTCAAAGAATCATAAACAAAAGGAAGTTGCATTTTGGAAGAGTTCTTCCTTCGCAAATTGTCCTGTTCCGTGTCCTCATCATCAAGTGGCTTGGTCTAATTGATTTTGTACTATGGGTAGGTTTTATCTATTCCAAAGAATTTGAACTCATATAACGTAGGAACTTTGGTTAAGGCCTTTTTCAGATAACATGGATTATCGTAACCGATACCCGTATCCGCATACTTGGGTTCTTTTGGTGTAATTAGATTCAGCGTTTGATGAGATTGTCCAATTTTATAAAGTTTCTGTTCAATATCCTTTAATTGATTAGATAACCTTTGATTTTCATTTTTGTAAGCCACGCTTTGAGTCACAATATCAATTTTCTCATTTTCTGACATACGTAGCTCATAGGTAAAATCATCTACTTTGGTCTTTAATTCTTTTGATTCTTTTGAACAACTCTCACACTCTTCTTTTAAATTTGAAATTATGCACAGGTTGCCAGCAATATCTATGCTTTGTTGTTCAATATATTCAGACTGTGCAGACACACGTTTTTCCAGAGATGAGATGAGTTGTTCATTTTCTTTTATGGTTAGCTTGCAGGAGTCTAATTTGTGCATAGTGATTTGCATCTGTTCAATTAAGGCTTCTAGGTAAGGAGCACATACCTGACATGGGGAATCACGATCATCATTATCAGTATCGGACTGTGTTGAGTGCTTGCCCATGAAACACAGATGTGCTTCAGCATCATCATCTTCTTCATCAGATACGTTCAACCAGTAGTCATCTTCTGCCATGAGAGCCTTACCTGCTTCCTTTTCTTTGGCCAGCAGCATCTTGGCTTTATAGTAATCTGAGTTGCGCACGACAGGCTTGCGACAATCTTTGGCAAAGTGACCCAACCGACCACAGTTATAGCATGTGATTGGCTCCTCTGTCGCTTTCTCATCAGGCCTTTTCTCAGTCTTCTTTCCTTCATCAACGCGTCTCTTCCCTTCATACTTCTCTTTATCACGTCGATTGAGAGGAGTAGTGGAGTATCTTTGCTTGTTTGAAGACTTGTTGAAGAACTTTCTCTTCTTAAACTCTTGGGTTAAGAACAACACAGCTTCTTTAATCTGAGTGTATTCTGGATCCGAGTCACTGTCAGGATCTTCGGGTTCAGAATCACTTTTCACTGGCTCCTTTTCAGGCGTGCGGCTGACAGATTTACCTCTTTTATCTGATACAAGCGCTAACGGATCAACCACCTGCTTTTCATCTGCCTTTTGATTTCCCATCAACTCAAGAACTTCCTCTTCATCTTGGAGAAGCATTTCATATAATTCGTGTAGAGGAATCGTCTCCAGGGTTTGAGTATGACGGATATGAGAGACGAACGGCTTCCATTCAGGCTAGAGATTGTTCAAGAACTTGATGTTGTTCTCGGTGTTCGTCTTCGTGATCTTGTTTTTCTGAAGATCGTTGAGAAGCAGGTTGAACCGTTCATAGGTTTCTGTGAGCGTCTCTCATTTTCTAGCTTTGAATCCATCATATCGGGTGATGCAATTTGTCACATTCAGTTGAGTGTTTATTCTGCCGCCCATCATCATCTTCTCAATCTGGTCCCACATTCCTTTTGTAGTCTCCTTGTAATTATCGATGCAGGCATATATGTCGTTGGGTAGACTTTGTAGAAGATAGGACTTTGCATGCTTTTCAGCCTCAAACATGCTCTTTTCTGGAGGGGTAAACTCACTGAGTATTTTCCGAACCGAACGGTCTGGTCGACCTTCGGTTGGGTTTCCAGGCAAGACTTTCATTGGTCAAGGTTACGGCCCCTCTTTCAGACATTTGAATATTTCCTCGTAGTTAGATTTCGCTTCGATAAAGTTCATGAAGCGATCATGCCATTGTGGGTATTCTCCCCGATAGAGCACCGGGGGGTTTTGATCTGAACTGATGGCTAAGGCGTCTCTCGAATTCATCTTATCTCTTTAAACTCAAAATGCACTGTAGCGATCATGAGACAAACAAGATGATCCAAAAAATATATATATATAATAAGCAGGACAGGACCAGTCGAGCAAGGACCCGGTCGAAGCAAGGGTCCGGTCGAAGCAAGGACCCGGTCGAGAGACAAGTCTGGTCGACAAGGCACCGGGCGCAAAGCACCGGTCAATAAGATACCAGTCGCAAGGTACCGGTCAAAGCACCGGTCCGGTCGAAGATACCGGGCGCAAACACCGGTTAGGGTACCGGTCACAAGGGGTCGCTTAGTACCGGTCACTAGAGTACCGGTTGAGTCACAAGCCCGGAAAACAAACCACCGGTCGCCAAAGCAATCTGGTCAAATCAAGGTACCGGTCAAGACAGGTACCGGTCGATAGGGTCCGGTCGATATCCACAAACAGATAAACACAAACAGATAAATCAATAAATCGATTAACAGATAAACTCCCGATAAAATCGATGAATTCTGAAAATCTATCGTAATCAAACAATCGACAACTATCAAACCCAGATTTTATGCAGATCGATCAACAAGAACAACATGAACTATATGCAGAATCAAATCAGGCTTACCCCAGAAAACTCAAACCAACAAAATTTTGATTTTTTAAGAATAGAGTCGATCGACCTCACTTAAGCAAGAATCGATTTTCAGAAAACAAATTCAGTCAAAACAGAACCAGATCTCAGGATGAACACAGATATAGCAGATTGAACAAATTGAACAGATACAAAAAAAATATCACCTGATTTTCCAGTAACTAATCGACCAAACTCAAAAAATTATGAACCCAGAAAAATCGATTTTCAGCAACACAAATCACTCAAATCTTAGCAGATAAACAGATAAGAACGATTAAAACAAATAATCGATTAAAGGGTTTTAGACAAACCTTTTTGGATCAAACCTTCTGTCTCTTTGCTCTGATACCAATTGTAGGTCCCAGTACAGTGCAATCAACAGCAAATAATATCAATGAAGAACAATAATATTGCCACAACCTCTAGTCATATGATTAATATTCAAGAAAGGATAAGGTTTACAGAGAGAATATCTTATAAGCAAAGTAAACCTATTGACTAGAGAATTATGAATGAGATCTAAACTGAATAATGAAACTAATAATGCCTTTATATATTTAGGCGTACAAGCTAATGGGCTTTATGGGCTTTGGGCCCAACTAATAAAACAACTATGGAATAATTACAATATTCACCCTGAACTTCTATTTAACTTATAAAACACCCTAACAGGTTTGACTTCCGCGTCCCGGCCAAGAGTTCTTTACCATCTTCCGTTCTAACACAACATCGGTTGGCCTTAAAATTCACCTCTAAATCCTTGTCACAGAACTGACCAATGTTGAACAGATTGTGTCCTAATCTTTCAACATAGCTCACCTTCTTAATCGTTATGTTCTCTTGTACTACGTCTCCATATCCCAAGATTGGTGAAAATTGATCATTTCCAAATCTGACGTTGCCGCAAAATTTCTCTGTATAATTAGATAAAATATCTTTCTGCCCAGTCATATGCTTGGAACAACCAGAATCCAAGTACCACATATGACGGGTCTGCACAGGAGAAATCAAGGAACAACAGGTTTAGGTACCCATTTATAGATGGGTCCTAGCAAGTTAGCACATGATTTTGGCATCCATTTGAATTTGGACCCTTTGAGATTCTAAAATTTTTTTGAAACATTATTATTATTATAGACATGATATGAACCAAAACAATTATCAGAATATTTTCGAGACACAAAATCATTTCGACAATATGTGGAAGACTGAGTAGTAGACGGAGATAATTGGATTAATTGTTTTATTGTATATGACTTGTAAGAAGATACAAGATTTTGTTTATGAGAAGCAAAGTCAATTACATCAGAAACACTATCAGTAACCCTATTACATTCAACATCAGAACATGATTTTGTTGTCTCATCAACCTTCTTCTTTGGTCTCCATTCAGATTTCACTTCAGGCTTTCTCTTTTTCAAATCTGAAACATATGAATATTTGTCACACCCCGCTAAAGCGGAAACACGGGGTATAACAGTTTCCGATAAACAATCCACAAGCATAAAGTTCAACCACCATACATTTAATAAAAATACATTACAAAATTTAATAGTAGAAAGTTTATTGTGAAATTACAATCCCGAGATAATTCAAGATAGCATTGTCCAAAAGTTTGTACATCCCCCAAGCATATTCATGTTATACGCAGAACGACCCTTAAAATTTACCTTCTTGATTACCTGAAAAGCATGTACAAAAATATGGTCAACTACGAGAGTTGGTGAGTTCACAGGTTTTAAATATGCACAAACCATTTTATATGCAAGATTTGATAGTTGGAGCATGTTCATGCTCAAAAGCTTAACTTGAATACTTGGAGCATATACTTGCTCAAATACTTGGAGCATATCCGTGCTCAAATACTTGGAGCATATCCGTGCTCATTAGCTTAATTTGAAAATTTCATGAGTATTGCTTTACGTATGACTTGAGTCGGTATAACTTAAACTTGGTTGAGCCACTACTAAACCGTCCCGGACCCTTGTTTTTGCCCCGTGTGCCTTGACTCAGAGGTGGTCTCAAGCGCCACATGTTCAATCACTTCTCTAGTATAGTGCACTCCTAGCTCGTCAGCTGTAAGAAGTGGGGTTGGTCAAGCCCAAATAGCGCTATCCACTAATACTATAGGCCCAATTTTCTAGGTTAATAGTAGTGTCGTCTGGGGACTAACTCTTAAATACTCAACATACCAACTATTTAGCGTCATACATCTTAATTTTTAAAATGCTTGAAAACAAGCCTTGGCGACTTAACAGCGCAAAACATTTCAATTAACTCATGAATCATTATAATCGTACTTAAGCATGCTTTTCACCCCAAAATACGTAAAACGATAAAAGAGGGGCTGTGAATACTCACCTTGAGAATGAACTTGGAAACTTAACGATAGTTCTCAAAATAGGTGCCGCTTCCTTGGTTTCCTATAGTGAAGGTTGCCATAGAGGAAATACGTTAATACCCGTTCCTATGTCCAAATGACCCGTCCAAATAACTTATGAAACGCCATTAAGTAGGTGTCAATATCCAATACCATATTTAGATCAATTATAGTCTTATTATGTCTTAACACAAGTCTAGATCTCATTATAATCACTTTTCTGAAAATTCAGCAGAAGCTGTCCAAAATTTTAGTCAACAAAACCACTATAGAAACATATCTTCCCAAAGGAATGAATTCACCAATATTTTTGTGGTAATACTATAGTGTGTAAAGAGTAAATCTGCACTTTTTCATAATTTTTGGATGAGTTTTGATACCTGAAATAATTTCCACAAAACAGTGTGTCACTGATTTCCGGATCAGTGACATACCTCACTTGTAGCATGCTTTTGGGGTATCAATTCTTTGAATTAGCCAATAATCCTTATATGGGTGTAAACCTAACTCAAAATCCTATCATTTGGAAAAACATTTACTTAATTTGGGATAAGAAATGAGGAAGTTATGGCCTCCACAAGATAGGTGTATGAATCTGTCTTCACTGGACAGATTGCACCATTTTCTTGTAAAATCCATTTAAGTGCTCAAATCATCTCCAAAATTAGTGTTTTCGGACTTTTTAGAAAGATAACACCCTAAATTAAAGTCTATAAGCAAAAAGCCCAAATTTTGACATGTAGAACATGATTTATGCATGTTGGAAGTTGGTCCATTTTCTGGACAGCAAATCTGTGTAGTACAAGTTTTTGTATTAAACATTAAGAGGTCCATTTCCCATGGTTTCTTGTGAAACCATTTGGATTTAAACACCTTTTTACAATATAATGATCTAAGAATGAAATATATACTTTTGAACACATATAAAACTACAAAAATTTCATCCAAAGTGAGTTGCATGAAACCAAAAACACCTAAATAAGTGATTTTCATCACTTATAAATTTTCAAGACTCTTAATCACATAAGATTGAACAATCTCATCATAAGAGTTTGTTTAAACTTGAAATTATTACTAGAATGTTAAATATAAACCAACTAAAACATCAAAAATTTTATACACAAGGTTGTACTTATGATAAAATCAACATATTCATCAAGAACTCAAATTTTCACTATTTAACTTGGTTTTCATGGAAGATCATTTTATGGCATCACTTTATGAATGTTTTATTCATCAAGGATGTCCATTTCACTTCTAAAACCATGAATGAATTACTTCTACACATGCATGAGGGTTTTATAAAGTTCAAACATCAAACTTGAATAAACATGAAGAAATGATGAAATTAGGGTTTTGTACCTTGTATAGATGATGAGATAAACTTGGAATTCTTGATTTGAAGATGATTTTAACCTTGGTAACTCTTATATTTTCTGGAAATTTGGAGATGAAAGTGTGTGTGTGTGTGTGTGTGTGTGTGTGTGTGAGCCGATTAGGAGAAAGGAGAAGAGAGGAGAGGGAGATGAAGAGTGTTTTTGAATAAAATGAGATAATAGGCTAATTTCTTGTTTTTAAATAAAATGGTTTTTAAAAAAAATAAATATATAATAACTAATTTTTATTGTCATGACAAGTGTCCATGACTAATAAAAAAAATTAATTAAAATACTTAGTCTATTTCATTAAAATATCAGATATATTCGAGAACCGAAATACCCGATTCTCAATTTTTGCTTAAAACAACTTTTATGAAAAAAATGAAAATATTTCAACTAAAATAATATAACTTTATAATTTTATATATATTTTGGACCTTAATCAATATTTTTGGCATTTCTGAATTGTGACGGTCAGTTACTGGACTGTTCCGGGCATTCTACGCAATTTCCTAAATTTTTAGGAAACTTTTATCTTAAAAATTTTATACAATTTAAGGAGTGGCAAATACTTAAATCTTAATTTTTATTATCTTAGAAATTAACCTGAGCACTAATCTCGACGGTTGTCACAGTCTCCCCTACTTCGAGAAATTTCGTCCCGAAATTTTAAAGTTTGTCACTTCCGGACCGCCTCTTGATTAAACAAATGAGGATACTTGTGCTTCATAAAATCCTCTCTTTCCCACGTAAATTCAGGTCCGTGACGCGACTTCCAACGAACCTTTAAAATAGGAATTTTACTTCTCCTTAGTCGCTTAACTTCGCGACCCAAAATTTCAACCGACTCTTCTCTGAAAATAAGCCGTTCGTCCACTAAGATTTCATCTGGGGGTACAATCGCCATCTCGTCAGTTATACACTTCTTTAAATTTGACACGTGGAACGTGTCGTGAATGGCACTCAACTCTTGTGGCAACTTAAGCTTATAAGCTACTGGTCCAATTCTTTCTAATACTTCATATGGACCAATGAATCTTGGGCTTAATTTACCCCTTTTTCCAAATCTCACAACTCCTTTCCATGGAGACACTTTCAGAAGAACCTTGTCACCCTTTTGAAATTCTAAGGGTTTTCTGCGATTATCTGCATAGCTTTTCTGTCGATCTCTTGCAGCTTTAAGCCTGTCTTGTATGGTCGATATTTTGTCGGTAGACTCCCGTATAATATCAGGCTCAAACAATTGACTGTCACCAATTTCCACCCAACTAAGTGGAGATCGACACTTACGTCCATAAAGGGCTTCGTATGGCGCGCATTGAATACTGGTATGGTAGCTGTTGTTATAAGAAAATTCAATCAATGGTAAGTGCTTATCCCAGCTACCTCCGAAGTCTATAGCACAAGCGTGTAACATGTCTTCCAGAGTCTGGATGGTTCTTTCAGATTGACCATCCGTTTGTGGATGATAAGCAGTGCTCAAATCCAACCTGGTGCCCAGAGCTTTCTGAAATGCTTGCCAAAACCGAGAGGTGAAACGACTGTCTCGGTCTGAAATAATGGATAGTGGTACTCCATGACGAGAGACAATTTCATCAATGTATACTTGTGCCAATCTTTCCATTTTGAAATCCTCTCGAATGGGAAGAAAATGCGCGGATTTTGTAAGTCTATCCACAATAACCCAAATTGCATCATTACCTCTTCCTGTTCTGGGTAACTTTGTGATGAAATCCATGGATACTTGATCCCATTTCCATTGAGGTATCTCCGGTTGCTGCAATAGTCCAGATGGCTTTTGATGCTCTGCTTTGACTTTAGCACAAGTCAAACATTTACTCACAAATTCAGCAATGTCCTTCTTCATTCCCGGCCACCAATAATACTCTTTTAGCTCCTTATACATTTTGCCGGCTCCCGGGTGAATCGAATACTTCGATTGGTGCGCTTCTTCCAAGATTGACATCCGCAGACCTTCCACTTTTGGTATCCAGACCTTATTCTTGAAATATTGTACCCCATCTGATCGGGTTTCAAATTCTTTTTCTGACTGATGAAGTACTTCATTCTTTAGATTCTCCCCCTTCAGTGCCTCTTTTTGAGCTTCACAGATTTGTGTTTTGAGGCTCGTTTGTACCAACATTCCCATAGTTCGTGCTCTTGTTGGTTTTACCTTCTTCTTCCTACTCAATGCGTCTGCTACTACGTTGTCTTTTCCGGGATGATACTTTATCTCACAATCGTAGTCACTGAGTAGTTCCACCCATCTTCGTTGTCTCATGTTTAACATCTTCTGATCAAAGATATGTTGGAGGCTTTTGTGATCAGTGTAAACGATTAAAAATTTAGGAAACTTTTATCTTAAAAATTTTATACAATTTAAGGAGTGGCAAATACTTAAATCTTAATTTTTATTATCTTAGAAATTAACCTGAGCACTAATCTCGACGGTTGTCACAATATTTAATATTAGAACTGTGAGACTAGAGAGATTGTTTCTTCTTTGAATGACCAGTGTTGGTCAGTTTCTGTGAGTGTCTGTTCTTTCTTTTCTTACTGTTTGTGGAATAGGTGCTCATAGAAACTGGTTTATCAACTTTCGTTGATGATTCACCTTTTTCATACACACTTGGTAAACCATTAGAATTAATGATAAATTGAGAATTATCTGGAAGTTTTGCATTAAAATCAAATTGATCAACACATTTATCAAAACAACCATCAGAGTTTAGAAAATCAAACTCTTCATCAAACAGAACATTAACATCATTTGATTTAGATACTTTGGAAGAATTGGAGAAATCAGTGTTTACAAAAACAGTTGAAAATACCATTTGTTCTAATCCAATCAAAATTCTCTCTTCTACAAGAGTGTTCTCAAGTTCAGAAATTTTACTTTCTAAAATGAGTGGAGGAACATAAATTTTGCCTTCAGTCGGTTTTGCCTCCATTTCCTTTGTAGAATAGCTTTGAAAATAATCGTTAGAAAGAAATTTTGACTGTTTGGAACTGTAACTAGAATTCAACTTTTCATAACGAAATGGAAGTTGCATTTTAGTTTTATTTTTCCTTTTCTCATCTTCCTTAGCTTTTACCTCATCTGATGATTTTGTCCATTTGACTTTGAGTTCAGGATATTTAGGTGTCAATTTTAGAAAACCAAAATCATATAAAGCAGGTACTTTGGAAATACCCTTTTTCAAATAATGTGGGTTATCGTAACCAATACCCCAACAATCAATACTCTCTTTTGGTTTATTAAGATGAATGGTTTGATCAGTCTGACCTCTAGTATAAAGTTTTTCTTCCAAAACACTCACTTTTTCAACAAAAGACTTGTTTTCTTTCTTTAAAGATAAGCACTTTTTAGCAACCTCTTTAATCTCAAGTTCACACAATTTGAATTTTGATGATGTTTTAGATAATTGATTATAAATTACAGTCTTTTCTCTAGCACTGGTATCAATATTTTTATGTAAAGTCTCAATCAATACATTCTTCTCAGCAATATCATTGTTGAGTTTTAGTATTGCTTGGTTTTTCTTTTCAATGATACATTTTTCGCGTTTAAGTTTAGACTGCAGATCCTGATGTTCAACCATTATGGATTGCATTTGATTTAAAAAATCAGATTCAGTCATATCACATACCTCTTCAGAATCCTCATCATCTGAATCTTCTTCAGCTACTTTCTGTCCCATGAAGCACATATGGGCAGTCTCTTCCTTGTCACTCTCAGGCTCAAAGTGATCCAGCCAATAGTCATCTTCAACCATTAAAGATTTGCCACCTTCTTTCTGCTTGGCCAGAAGCATCTTGTTCTTGTAGTACTCATAATTACGAACTTTTGTCTTCCGACAGTCTTTGGCAAAGTGGTCTATTTTGCCACAGTTGTAGCACTTGACGGGTTCAGCCTCTTTCTTCTCCTCATACCTTTTACCTTCTACTCTTTCTTTGTGCTCAAAATTCTTTGATCCTGACGAATACCGTTGACTGTTTGACCCTGGCTTCTTGTAAAACTTCTTCTGAAAAGCCTTGGTCAATAAGAGCATTGCTTGCTTCGGTTCTCACCGTCATCAGAATCAGAATCATCACTAATCTCTTCCTCAGATTCAGAAATAATCACCTTCTTCTTCTTCATACTAACTGACCTTTTTTCTTTTCTCTTAACTACTAAGGCAACTGGATCAGCTATAGGTTTCTCAGCTTTCTTCTTTTCATCACTTATCTCCTCCACCTCTTCCTCATTTTGACGTAAAGTCTCATAAACTTCATGTAATGGAATCTCATTGAGATCTTTCACTTGTTTCATCTGACGAGTAAATCTTTTCCATTCTGGTTGTAAAATGCTTAGAAACTTTACATTAAGCTCAATTTGAGATTTCTTTACTCTGTTCTTTCTTAGCTCAATTAGAAGAGTAACAAATCTGTCATAGGTTGACTAGGTTTTCACCTTCCTTTGTTTTAAACTCTTCATAGTTGTTGAGACAATTTGAAACCTTCAGCTGATTGCAAATCTTTGATTCTAATATCACCTTCTCCAGTTGATCCCACATTTGTTTACCAATAGCTTTATAGTTGTCTATCTTCACATAGATCTCATTGGGAATACCTTGTAGTAGAAAAGATCTTGCTAGTCTATCAGCCTTGTTCCTCTTTTTCTGTTCATCTATATATTCATCTATATTCATCAAATATTCTTTGTTAACTACCTCTTCTCCTTCTGCTTCTGTAGAAAGAATCTTTGTAGGAGGTTTCATGAGCCCTTCTTTCAAGGACAGTCTGATATAATCACCAAGTTCATTTCTGTCAATGAAGTCTAGAAATTTGTCTTTCCATTGTTCGTACTCTCCTTTAAACAGGACTGGTGGTTTGACATCAGTTCCAATTGCAAGAGCATCCCTGGAAGTCATCCTGACAAATAAACAGTAAAATAAGAACTTGAAATGATCGTTAGTTCGAAAGAAATCAATAATCAGAAAATCTTAGAAAAAATTTCAAAAATAAGTTCTAAAAATTTCCTAAGTAAGGAATCCTTACACCACTGACACTAGAATTCGCACAACTTTCACAAAATTCGCAGATCTTGAACAATTCGCACACCACTGAGAACAAAATTCGCACACCCTTAGAAATCCTCACACAATGAGATGTGAGTTCTAGAAATTCGCATGCAGCTATATGTGAATCTTGAGAAATTCGCACACAAAAATATGGGAATTCTTGACTTAGAGAATTCTTGATCACCAACTTTTCGCACACAGCTTTCCGCACAACAGGGAGATACGAATCCTATACTTAGAAAATGTTTCAACCTTAAACAATTCGTATCGATGCGGATTGTATACTTAGAAAAGTTTTCAATTTTCTATGCGGGATGTACAAAATCCGTATGTAGCTCTATGCGAATTCTGAGGAATTCGTATGAAGCACGATGTGAATTACGGGAATTCGTACGCAACGCGATGCGAAATCCTTACTTTTTGTATCCAACTCTATGCGAAACCTGTCCTTAGAATAAAATCCCCAACTTCTCGTACACTGAGTTATGCGAATTTTGAACAATTCGCACAAAGGCTTATGCGAATTCTTCCCTTAACTTTTTCAAATCTTGAGTTTTATGCAAATTCCACTACAGATATGTTCATTATGTGAGTTCTTCGTGCGAAATCCATAGATCTTGCGAGATATTTCGGTCCAAAAACAATTCAATTCATCCAAAAACCCAACAAATCTTCGAATTTGAGTCTGAAACTTCAGAAGCTTATCCACGAACACTGCAGGAATCGATTACAAATACTGAATTACAATCAAATCAATCTAAGTATACATTTTGATCAGATTACAATGCTTTCGAGTCGTATTTTTAAAAAATCACAAAAACTCAGAATCAACCAATAATTACAATTCAATTGAGTTTCTAACCAATACAAATTGTGTTTAAAACACTAATCGATCATCATGCTAACAATTAAAATCAAGATTACAGTGCAAAACTCAAAAAAAATCGATCAAGATGCAAACAAACAGAGTGCGAAGGATAGTTCAAATGATCTCTTCGAATCTGCTCTAATACCAATTGTGTGTCCCACAATATTCAATTTTAATCAATAAAAACAACAAGAAACAAGATTTCCAATTCAAATCGTTGTATGATTAGATTTCCAATTTCATAGTTTTACAATTTGTATATTGAATGCTCTCAAACTTTCTCTCCCTAAACTCACTGTGTACAATTAGCCTCATGAGTCTAAGAACATAAAAAAAGACTATTTATACCCCTTACAATTACAAGACTAAACTAAAACAAAAACACTTTGACTTTGACTTATTACAAAGACTTTGACTTTTTGCAATAAAAGGCTTTGACTTGAGCATTGACTTTGACTTTCATCTTCATGATCTTGGATCCAACATATTTGAGCACTAACAAAGTCTTCTCATATTCATCACTTCATATCGCCTCCATCTCTTGCTTTCTTTTATACAAAATACTTTACATTTCAAACAAAGAAACCTCGGGTTACATTCGAGGGGATTGGATGAGAGGATAATGTACAAAGAGAGTATATAGAGAAAGGCACGACGTGCAAGTCGTATTTATCAAATATAATACATCCATGACTAAGGGATATAACCATTCACCAAGCAAATCACATTATACATATTCAATCACATTGAAACATAAAACTGATTTGCAACATCACCGTATAAAAATAATACAAAATTCATACGATATCGAAAAAGGGTGATTCAAAGTTATTTGGAAAACTAACAAAAAGATACACATCTTTTATGTTTCATGATTTCAAAGATCTAGAACCCTTATGGGTCGAATTTTAAGTCAAACCTGTAGTGGGTTCGAATTTCGAACAACATTACGACACTATCGTAAAACATTCAGAAAACATTCATACGAACTTGAAATGATGGGATTCAAAAGCCTGTGGAAACAGAAAGATCCAAGTTTTTCATGTTTTAAGTTTTCTCAGATTCAGAATCGTTCTAGGACGAAAAAACCAAAACATTTACGAAACAAAAACATACAACAGCAAAATAGTTTTTAAAATGTATGCATGTCACAAAAAACCGATCTAGAGTTTCGTAAGTAGCTCTGATACCACTGTTGGGTTGCGGGATCTCAAGCACATCGGAAAATAAAACCGTAACCCTCCAAGGACCCATACGAACCAGAATAAATCGGGTGTTTCGAAATTATACCTCAAAGTTAATGAGACTTTAAGTCACAGCAACGAACAAAGCTTGATGCCTCCACGGTATCCACGCAAACAAATTGAATCCTTTGTCTTCTCGCGATGCTAGTCACGGTTTCAAAACTTAGAAACAAAAGGGAGCAATAGATGTAGGTGATTTTTGAGAGAGAATTGCAAGACTAAACTCTTGCAAAATGTCACACATTTTATATGGTGATGGAAGTATGGCCTAAAAAATCACCATCATCTGCACACCTTACTTGAGTGTAAGAGTGGCCATGCACCATCAATTTCTTACACAACCATACGTAGTCAACCTATTTAATGTCCAACAAAATAATATCTAATTTTTATTTAATCAGATTAAATTAATACAAACCAGATATAATAATTAGACATTTTAATTATTGACACTCCTTATTCGAATATGTTCAAAGCGTGTGACCCAATGGGTTCTCGACATGTTGGTAATAATTATAAATCTCGTATTTATAGTTATAAACGATGAGCGGTATCTAGCAATACATCATCGTCACCCAAATGACGAGAATTGATGATACAACAAATTATCAGTTTGTAGTCAATTTTAGTTTACACATTTAATTCCTTTGTCTTTGATGTCTAGATTGAACATGAGACATTGAATGTGTCATTCTCGTTATGCTCAATCTCTAGTTTCTTGATTCCCTAATATACTAATAAAACAGATCATGATATCTCATATCACTTATCCGAGCTTGCATGCATTTCCTTAGTATATATTTATCAAGGGGCCCAGAGACATCACTCCCGTCATAAAGGAGGGACAAATCCTATCTCGATACAATCTAGTTCTACAATGTGATTTATAACATACCCAACAATTATTCTGTCACCCAGTTACAAAATGATTAGAACAAATGTCAAAGTATATTACTCCCACATAACAAACTCCATAGTTCTCAAGTCAAAGAATTACATGTACATTGACCACATGAGAAACACTTATGACACTCACATGACATCCAATGAAGTGTTCTCATAGAGAGTCATGTCCGATACACAAAATATCCATTTTGTACCCATATGTAGATCCAATATCTCTATATGAATCCCTACATATGCTAGTCATTATCATATTACTTCAACCTTAAACCCCAAAATAATATTTAACTAAGGACATTTAGAATACATTATTCTAAGGTTATTTATTATGAATAATTAAAAACACTGAATATAACATAAACATAATAAATTGGGCAATGCCATTTATTTATTAATTTCATGAAACAAAACTCAAAATTACAATCATCGTATGATTAGCTGTTGGGCATTCACCAACTGATGGAAGATGAGACGTTGGAGATGACTCGGTGTCGCAGTAAATGGGAGAACGGCGACTACATCTGTCGTGGCCACATCTTAAACAGTATGTGTGACTCCCTCTTTGACATTTATCAAAATGTTGAGTCTGCCAAAGATCTATGGGACTCTCTTGAGTCCAAATACATGGCGGAGGAATCTTCTAGTAAGAAGTTCCTCGTTAGTAATTTTAACAATTACAAGATGGTGGACTCAAGGCTTGTGATGGAGCAATATAATGAGCTCTAACGCATTCTAGGCCAATATGCTCAACATAATATGAAGATGGAAGAATCCATCTCCGTGTCGAGCATAATTGATAAATTCCCCCCTCTTGGAAAGATTTCAAACACATGTTGAAACACAAGAAGGAAGAGTTATCCCTTATACAACTCGGTAGTCACTTGCGCATATAGGAATCTCTTCGGGCGCAAGAGGCTGAGAAACCTAAGATAAAAGATGTTTATACCCCTTCGGTGAACATGGTGGAAGAGGGAAAATCCAACAACTTCAAGGGAAAACGCAAGTTCAATAAAGCCAAGAAAGGGCCCAATAAAAAGGTTAAATTAACCTGTTAGACCTGTGGTATGACCGACCATCTCAAGTGGGATTGTCGGGTTGTCAAGAACAAGAGTGGAGAAAGCACAAGTGGTGGTGGGCAAGGATCCAAGGATCAAAACCCACGGCAAGGTCAGTTTCTTGACTTTGGTTTTAATTCGAATTTGAATTATGTACCACTAATATCCGAATCATTTTACGTGCAGGATGATGATGTTGCTTGGTGGATCGACTCAGGTGCTACGAGTCATGTGTGCAAGGATCGACGTTGGTTCACCTCTTTGGAACCGGTTGAAGACGGATCCGTGCTACACATGGGGAACAAGTCGAGTGCTCCAATTCTTGGACGTGACTTAGTTAGGCTAGAGTTTAGTTCTGGAAAAATAATTGAACTTTTAGACGTTTTGTTTGTACCACAAATTCGAAAGAATTTGGTTTCCAGTAGTGTCTTTAATAAGTTAGGATATAGGCAAGTATTTGAGTCCGACAAGTTTGTCTTATCAAAAAGTGGCTCTTTTGTAGGATTTGGCTATTTGTTGAATGATATGTTTATGTTAAATTTAAATAAAATTTGTTTCAAATTTTGTTTATGTTGCAAGTGAAAATTTTGTTGATTCTGGTTTGTGGCATGCAATGCTTGGTCATGTGAATTTTAAAAGAATGGTTGAAATTTCAAAAGACGGTCTTATTCCGGCCTTTGACATTAAAATCGAAAAGTGTAAAACTTGCATGTTAACAAAGATCACTAGGCAACCTTTTCCTAACGTGAAAAGGGACTCGTCGGTGCTTGAATTAATTCGTAGTGATCTTTGTGATTTGCATTCAACTCCGTCTTTGGGTAATAAAAAGTATGTTGTTACTTTTATTGACGACGCTTCACGGTTTTGCTATGTATATTTATTACACTCAAAAGATGAAGCGTTGGACAAATTTAAAATTTATAAAACGGAGGTTGAATTGCAAATGAATTGTTTTATAAAATGTTTACGCACCGATGTGGTGGGGAGTATTACGACCCCATGTTTTTCCAATCCGTAGGAATCATTCATGAGACTACAGCGCCTTATACACCACAACAAAATGGTGCAGCAGAACGGAAAAATAGAGTTCTCAAAGAAATGGTGAAGTCTATGTTATCCTGCTCCGGATTAAGTGATGGATTTTGGGGTGAAGCCATGCTAACGGCTTGTTACTTATTGAATCGAGTTTCCAATAAAAGGAACAAGATTACCCCATATGAACTTTGGTTCAAGAAAAGGCCTAACTTAAGTTATATTCGAGTTTGGGGTTGTCGGGCGGTTGTTCGACTACCCGAACCCAAAAGGAAAACCTTGGGTGAGAAAGATATTGATTGCATCTTTGTTGGATATGTCGAGCATTCCAAAGCCTATAGGTTCTATGTTATTGAACCTAATGATTCTATAGTGATTCACACAGTTATAGAATCGAGAGATGCATTGTTTGATGAGACTAGATTCTCTTCAATACCTTGGTCGAAGGACATAGTTCCAAGTACTAGTGGAACTAGTGAGGTTGAAAAACAAGCAATTGTTCCAACTGAATCTCCGATGCTTCGAAGGAGCAAAAGAGGAAGGATTGAAAAATCATTTGGTCTCGATTTCCTAGTATACTTGGTAGAGGGATCAAGATATGAGATTGGGTCATAATTCTCTTACTGTTATAGTATTGAGGAGGATCCAAAATCATTTGATGAGGCTATGAAGTCTCAAGATGTTGCTTTTTAGAAAGAAGCAATAAATGATGAGATGGACTCCATCATGGGGGAATAATACTTGGGTATTATCGGACTTGCCACCTGGTTGTAAACCTTTGGGATTCAAGTGGATCTTCAAAAGGAAGATGAAAGCTGATGGACCAATCGACAAGTTCAAAGCTCGATTAGTAATCCAAGGATTTAGGCAACGGGAAGGCATCGATTATTTTGATACCTATGCCCCGGTTGTAAGGATCTCCACGATTAGATTGTTGATATCCTTAGGAGTTATACACAATTTAGTGATTCATCAAATGGATGTCAAAACGGCATTCTTGAATGGTGACTTGAAGGAGGAAGTTTACATGAAACAACCGGAAGGTTTTGTTATGCCCAAGACGGAGTATAAGGTGTGTAAACTTGTAAAATCATTATATGGGATGAAACAAGCACCCAAACAATGGCATCAAAAATTTGATGAGGTTGTCTTGTCCAACGATTTTATGTTAAACTAAGCGGACAAGATATTAGAGGGATATTCGGATACAAGTTGGATTACCAACTTAGAAGACCACTCTTCTACGAGTGGTTGGGTGTACTTGCTTGGGGAGGTGCCATTTCATGGGCTTCCAAGAAGCAAACTTGCATCGCGAGTTGGACTATGGAGTCGGAATTTGTGGCATTAGTCGTTGCTGGTAAAGAGGCGGAGTGGCTAAGGAATTTAGTCCATGAAATTCCGTTATGGCCGAAACCAATATCACTCATTTCTATCTGTTGTGATAGTGTGGCTACTTTGGCTAAAGCTTATAGTCAAGTATATAATGGCAAGTCTTGACACTTATGTGTTAGACATAGCATAATTCATGAGCTAATTACGAATGGGGTGATTTCGGTTGAATTTATTCGGTCGCAACAAAATCTAGCAGACCACTTGACGAAGGGGTTATCTAGGGACTTGGTTCACAAGTCGGTGATAGGGATGGTGATGGAAAACCAACTAAAGAGACGGGATACAAGCGGGATGGAAATTCAAAGCATGATGGAGACTCATATGAAGCTGATCCACTTAAAGGAATGCATGGGCCGATGACGCGTGCAAGGAGAAAAAGGATGCAAGAGGCTCTAACTAATCTCATCATTTCAGCCCAATTGGAAGACATCCAAGATCTCAAGCCCGTTTGGTTGAATTGTCTTATGTTGTTGGGCTAACTTTTACATCTTTGGATTGTCCTTGAAGGCCCAAATGTCATAATTTCGTTTTTGTATTTTATTTAAATAAGAAAAGTCTTGAAAACTCAATTTAGTCATTATTGAGGGTAATCTAAGAGTTTAGGCCTTAAATAGTATATTTAAGAGCCTTAAATTTTGTAGTTAATAAGGGTCTAGTATTTCCCTATAAATAGGAGTTTTTCAAGCATTTGTAATCATCTATGTTTTATCTAAATCAACATATTGTGAGGTTTTCCTTTCACTTGTTAGTTCTATTGATTGAACTCATTCGGGTCTTGCAAGACTAATAGTTCTTGCAATTCTCACTTGGCTTATCACTAGGTATCTTCCGCTTAGTGTGGCGCCCTAACTTTAACAACTTGCTTTCTTGCAACTCAAAGGTGTTGGATTTCATATATCCCTCATTGTTGAGTTCTGATAGTAAGGTGTTGGGTTTCTTGGAAGAATTTGTGTTCCTTCCTTTCAATCTTTGATTGCTTACTTTCTTACATTCCAAAGGTGTTGGGTTTTGTATACCTTTCATTGTTGGGTTGAAGAGTAAGACATTGGGTTCTTGGAATACACGAGATCAAACAAGAACGGTCCCGAAACACATTTGAAGTCTTCCCTTAAAGATTTCACATCATTTGGTATCAGAGCTAACTTTCTTGTTTGATCATATCATTTGTTTTCTTTGTCTCGTCTAGTTCATTCTTCATCTTTATTTAAATTCTTGTCACATAAAAACTATAAAAAAAAGTGCCTAAAAAAAAGCAAAAAAAAAAAAGGAAAGCAAAAGAAACCGCAAAAAAAAAAGTTATACAAAAATCGACAAGAAAAGTAGAGAAAAAAAAACTAAAGTCTTTTGTTCTTGATTATTGCGCTTTTATTGAACTCATATACCACCCCGTTTAAACTTTTCGTTTGTTGTCCAATCACTTCATATTTCTTTCTGGCCAAGTGAGTCATTGTTTGAGCACCTTTGTAAGAGTTGGATCTGTTCTCACTAGAACTACAATAAGTGAGGAATCTGAGAGGAAAAAGGCAAGAGTGCTACATCTATATAAAAAAAAGCCTTAAAAAGAGTGATACACTTAGGGAGAGTAGATAGTTGGGAAACGAAGTTGGGGGGTAAAGGGTGTGAGGTTTACTTATCATCATCAATTGTTCAACTTGTTTTGTAGTAGCAACTATGGAGGGAACGAAGGAGACATTGGAACAAAAAGCATGGAGAGAGACGTTGATGGGTCAATTCAATCAAATGATGGAAACTATGATGGAGAGAATGGATCGATTGGAGGTATCCTTACAAAGGGGCGATGAAGAGGGTTCGGAAACAACACAAGACAACCGGAGAAATAGAAATAGAGTTGACAACAATCTTGGTAGCATCAAGATGAAGATTCCATCTTTCCAAGGTAAGAGTGACCCGGAGGCATATATGGAGTGGGAATCAAAAGTAGAGAACGTGTTTGGAGTTCATAACTATTCCGAAGATAAAAAGGTAAAACTTGCTTCTGTTGAATTTTCCGGTTATGCTCTAACATGGTGGGACAAGTTGGTTTTGTCTAGAAGGAGAAATGGGGAACAACCTATTAATACATGGGAAGAAATGAAGGCTGTTATGAGAAGGCGTTTTGTTCCACCCCATTACTATCGTGATCTGTTTAATCGACTTCAAAACATCACTCAAGGATCAAGATTTGTGGAGGAGTATTACCAAGAGTTAGAGATGGCAATGACGAGGGCGAATATTGAAGAAGATCCCGAAGCCACCATGGCTAGATTTTTGGGAGGCCTTCGAAAAGAAATTGCTGATGTGGTGGAGTTGCAACACTACATGGATTTGGAGGAAATGTTTCACATGGCTGAAAAGGTGGAGAAACAATTAAAAAGAAAAGGAGGTTCAAGTAAGTTTTCTTCCAATTCATCTTCTTCTTCTTCTTGGAAAAACAATCGGTGGAATAAAAATGAAGATGTAAAGAAGAAATATGGTAAGGATTTTGACTCAAAGAAGACTTTTCAACCAAAGAATGACAAAAACAACCCTTCTACTTCTCATACTTCAAGGCTGACTTGTTTCAAGTGTTTGGGAAAGGGACATATAGCTTCACAATGTCCTAATTCCAAAGATATGATTATGCTTGATGATGGTTCTTATTTGAGTCAAAGCGAAGATGAGGATGATGGCAACAACATGCCATTTGAAGATGACAATGAACTAAAGGCTGTCGATAGTGGTGATGAAAGGGAGGCTCTTGTGACCATGAGAGCGTTGAACATACAAGCCAAAGAAGAGGACTAAGAACAACGTCACAACATCTTCCATACTCGATGTCTTATCCAAGACAAGGTATGCATGTTAATTATTGATAGTGGAAGTTGCATTAATTGTGCTAGTTCTTATCTTGTGGAGAAGTTGGGGCTGCCAACTATCAAGCATCCAAAACCGTATCGTTTACAATGGCTTAACGATCATGGAGAACTCAAGATTGTGCGGCAAGTACTTTTGAGATTTTCCATAGGAAAATATGAAGATGAAGTTTTGTGTGACGTTGTACCCATGACTGCTAGCCATATCATTCTTGGACGCCCTTGGGAATTTGATCATAAAACAACTCATGATGGGTGTTCAAACAAGTATCGTTTTGTACTCAATAATCAATCATTCACCCTTGTACCTATGTCCCCACAACAAGTGTTAAAAGAACAAATAAAAATGAGAGAGAAAAGGCAAAAAGAGGAGAGTTTGAAAAAGTCAAAAGAGATTGGAGAAAAAAAAAGTGAAAAAGAAAGTGAAAAAAAAGTAGCGAATGAAAATATGAGTGGAACAATCAAGGGAGAAAAACCAAAAGCAAGTGAGAGAAAAGGTGCTTTCTTTGCGAGCATGAGGGATGTAGATAGGGCGTTAACTTCCCATAAGCTTCTTGTTGTACTTCTGTACCAAGAAGTTTGCTTATCTACTAACGATTTACCTCATGATTTGCCTTTGGAGATTGTTTCTGTTTTAAATGAATTTGCAGATGTGCTACCCGAAGAAGTGCCTAACGGACTACCACCAATTCGAGGTATAGAACATCAAATCGATTTGGTTCCGGGTGCAACTATTCCAAATAGGCCAGCTTATAGAGCTAACCCGGAGGAAACAAAGGAGCTTCAAAAACAAGTTGGTGAGCTGTTGGAAAAAGGTATTATTCGTGAATCCCTTAGTCCATGTGCAGTGCCGGTCATCTTAGTTCCAAAGAAAGATGGTACTTGGCGCATGTGTATTGATTGTAGGGCGGTTAACAAAATTACCATCAAATATCGTCATCCAATCCCAAGATTAGATGACATGCTTGATGAATTGAATGGGGCCAAAATATTTACGAAAATTGATCTTAAATCCGGATATCACCAAATTAGAATCAAAGAAGGTGATGAATGGAAGACCGCTTTCAAAACAAAGTTTGGGCTTTATGAGTGGTTAGTTATGCCTTTCGGCTTAACTAATGCCCCTAGCACTTTTATGAGGCTTATGAACCATGTTTTGAGGCATTTCATTGGGAAATTTGTTGTTGTGTATTTTGATGACATTTTGATCTATAGTAGAAGTATGCATGATCATGTTGAACATCTTAAGCTTGTTCTTGCTACTTTGCGTGAGCAAAAGTTGTTTGCAAATCTGAAAAAGTGCACCTTTTGTGTGGAAGAAGTTGTTTTTCTTGGATATATTGTTGGTGCTAATGGTTTGCGAGTTGATGAAGAAAAAATAAAGGCTATTGTAGATTGGCCTATCCCTACAAGCGTTTCGGAGGTAAGATCTTTTCATGGACTTGCAAGTTTTTACCGAAGGTTTGTGAAAGACTTTTCAACTAAGGCTTCACCTTTAAATGAGTTGGTGAAAAAAAATGTGAAGTTTGAATGGGGAGAAAAACAACAAATGGCTTTTGAACAATTAAAGCATGATTTAACCAATTCTCCTGTTTTAGCACTACCTGATTTTTCTAAGACTTTTGAGATTGAGTGTGATGCTTCAGGAATTGGAATTGGAGCTGTTTTGCTTCAAGCAAGTCGACCCATTGCGTATTTTAGTGAGAAGTTAAATGGGGCCACATTGAACTATCCAACGTATGACAAGGAGTTGTACGCTGTTGTGAGAGCTTTGGAGACATGGCAGCACTATCTAATGCCTAAGGAGTTTGTCATTCACACGGATCATGAATCTCTCAAGTATTTGAAAGGCCAAAGGAATCTGCACAAAAGGCATGCCAAATGGATATCTTTCATAGAGACATTTCCATATGTCGTGCGTTACAAGAAAGGTAAAGAAAACATAGTGGCTGACGCACTATCAAGAAGAAAAGGCTGAGTTTGTGAAAAAGTTGCATGAGCGAGTACGTGCAAATATTGAAAAGAAAACTGGACAATACGTCAAACAAGCCAACAAGGGACGTAAGAAAATTGTGTTTGAACCAGGTGATTGGGTATGGGTTCATATGAAGAAAGAAAGATTTCCAACTTCAAGACGCACCAAATTACATCCACGTGGTGACGGACCATTCCAAGTAGTTGCTCGTGTTAATGACAATGCCTACAAGCTTGATTTACCAGGTGATTATGGTATAAGTGCAACTTTTAATGTTTCTGATTTGTCTCCTTTTGAATTTGATCTAGGTGGTCTCGATTCGAGGACGAATCGTTTTGAAGAGGGAGGAGATGATGGAAAACCAACTAAAGAGACGGGATACAAGCGGGATGGAAATTCAAAGCATGATGGCGACTCATATGAAGCTGATCTACTTAAAGGAATGCATGGGCCGATGACGCGTGCAAGGAGAAAAAGGATGCAAGAGGCTCTAACTAATCTCATCATTTCAGCTCAATTGGAAGACATCCAAGATCTCAAGCCCGTTTGGTTGAATTGTCTTATGTTGTTGGGCTAACTTTTACATCTTTGGATTGTCCTTGAAGGCCCAAATGTCATAATTTCGTTTTTGTATTTTATTTAAATAAGAAAAGTCTTGAAAACTCAATTTAGTCATTATTGAGGGCAATCTAAGAGTTTAGGCCTTAAATAGTATATTTAAGAGCCTTAAATTTTGTAGTTAATAAGGGTCTAGTATTTCCCTATAAATAGGAGTTTTTCAAGCATTTGTAATCATCTATGTTTTATCTAAATCAACATATTGTGAGGTTTTCCTTTCACTTGTTAGTTCTATTGATTGAACTCATTCGGGTCTTGCAAGACTAATAGTGCTTGCAATTCTCACTTGGCTTATCACTAGGTATCTTCCGCTTAGTGTGGCGCCCTAACTTTAACAACTTGCTTTCTTGCAACTCAAAGGTGTTGGATTTCATATATCCCTCATTGTTGAGTTCTGATAGTAAGGTGTTGGGTTTCTTGGAAGAATTTGTGTTCCTTCCTTTCAATCTTTGATTGCTTACTTTCTTACATTCCAAAGGTGTTGGGTTTTGTATACCTTTCATTGTTGGGTTGAAGAGTAAGACATTGGGTTCTTGGAATACACGAGATCAAACAAGAACGGTCCCGAAACACATTTGAAGTCTTCCCTTAAAGATTTCACATCAGATGGGATTAAAGTCCATCTAAGTCTCTAACGGTAAGATACCCAATTCTCTTCTAATACAACGTTAGAAGTTGAATTCAATGGGAAAGCTCACTCTAAGGGATTGGAGCACAAGATAATCATCCCAAGGTATGTGCTCGGTACTGCAAGTGAAGGAGGTAGTTCTTTTGTAAAAGTGCATGTGTAGGTGCATGATGAAAGGAACTACCTATATGAGTGTGAAGTGTGGTCGCTTTAAGAAGCTTGGACTTGGCTTTGATACACTCATGAATGGATAAGGACACATGGCTTGTATAGTGTCAAGTTTAAACTTTAGAGAATTATTTAAATCGTGTTTATGTTATTTTATGGTACTCAAATGGGTTGAAGGGTTCAATCCATAGGACACCCGGATTCTCGAGTATTTGAAATGTGTAATGTACTAAGATGAAAATTCAATCTTCTAGATATTTTCATTTATGCATGAGTTTGTTTTCCTATATTAACTTTTGTTTGTGAATCAAGGATTGCACTAAAATGGGGGAGGAATGTTGGTGATTTTAGTAAAATCATCGGTTCATTTTATGTAATTGGATTCACAAGATAATAATGGGGTTGATAGCTAAGTTATAACATGAGCTAGGAGGTGTGGAGTGCACACTCGTGTAAGCAAACTAGAACCCGGGATCGTTGGATGGTTATGTTTGGCGAGTTACTAAGTAAAAAAAGGCTAAGCACAACCCGTGCGTTTTTCCTGTTATAAACGACACGACCCGTGCACGGACCGTGCGTTTGTCGACAGAAGGTTTTGCACGACCCGTGCATTTTTCCTCTTGAAATTGGCACGGGTCGTGCGTTTTCATCAGTTTTGTAACTGATAGAAATTCTTGTAACCACCAACATTAATGTCCAGCAATCAATCTCATTTAATGAGAAATTATTATCATTATTAATATATGGTCGGTTACGATTCTCAAGGTGTTTAAATATGATTGATTTTTGCCTAAAACGATACCGAGAATTGAGATTATCCTCGAGTGAATTTCGTGATACCCTGGCAGAATAGGGTCGAAATATCACTTAAGGAAAGCAAACTCTCACACGATCTCACATTCTTTATCCTAGTTCTGATCACTCCTTTTCTCCCTCGATATTCTGCAACCGATCCCCAACAACAGTACAATGTGGAAAGACTTGATTCTAATGAAAATATTATATACCAGTTTATCAATTCCTTTGCTCTTACTTCTTGTTAATAATGGGGAAACCTTATTAAACCAATAGACCCAAATGGTATTAGATGAATTAGGTCTGTTGGTTTAACTAGTTGAAAGCGGTTGAAATGTGAGTAACGGACCAGTTGACCAGAGTTAAATCTTTATGTGAGACAAATAATTGTGTGTTTGGTAACAAGACTAGATGCTAAGCAAGGATGGCATGAACTCTTAACGTGATGCATATATTAGATGAATTAGGTTTGTTGGTTTAATATGATTACATGAACGTTGTATTGAGAGGTCTGGCATGATAGTGAGTTTTATATGTAATTATGCATTGTGAATACAACAACTTCATTTGCATTGGCGTTGTGTTTTAAGGACGAAAGTGCATAGAAAGTCAGAATCGTTATTCAAATGCATGAGTACATGATTATGTTAAATGCTGATATATTATTGTCAGAACTTGTATGTTGAGATTATTTCATGATTGTGGTATCTCTGAGGTGAAGTGTTTAGGTGATTGGCATCGTGCATCGCAGGAGCGGGAACCACGGGAACTAGTAATGGAAATAAGAAGTTATTTGTTTCGTATGTTGTTTAAAGGAACTTAGTTAACGGTCCCTTATACTGAGATCCGATGAACACTATATCTGAGACCTTGAGTTACATGATTCTTCTTTACAAAGCGAATGTTCGAATAATATATTATTTGAGTTGTATCTAATGGATGTAGTTCATCAGATATACTAATTTCAAGGCAAATGTTAAGAACGAGTTTCTAAGTGTTTTGGTCAGCTGTTATTTGTATTATTCACAAATCCGATGGTTGAGACTAACAAATATCAACCATAACTTTTTTGTGAGCGATTAGAGGTATCAAGACTAATTGATTGTTGGTGTATCTCCTCTTAATAATTCTACATGGTCGTATTGATGCAATAGATTAACCCGAAGTATAAACATAAATATCTTAAAATCTAAAATGTTATCCCAAAATAAACAAATTAACACTTAAGAGTTATCTCCAAATTTAACCTTATAAAATCTATAGAGTTAGGTTAAATATAAACAAATTTATCTTAAAGAGCAAAACAAATTATTATGTTAACAATAATATAAACAAATTAACCCAAAAGAGCAAAACCTATATATAACCACATAAACCTTAAACACATATTAAAACCAATTAACCTTAAAATCTAAGTATTAACATAAAACAAAAAACAAGTTAACCCTAAATATTAATAGAAATTAACATTAATTGAAATTCACCTCTTTAAAAAGTTAGGTTACCGGTTAGGTTTATGGTTTCACTCAATGAAAACTATTAATGGTTTCGCCCAACAAAAAATGTTTATGATTACCCCGACGAAAAATACGGTTGCACCGTTGAGCAGCTAGAGAAATTTACACTATGCAACAACAAATTCGTGGTTTCATAGGTAACCACTACCCAAGTGTAGGCCATCCCATGCATCTCAATAGGGACTCAATATGAAATGAGAGAACAAAAACCAATTCTGGAAGGAGTGTTTGTTGGGTGTGTGTGGTGGTCGGAGAAGATGACCGGAGAAGGGGGGAAGGGATTCACCAGTGGGTTGACGTTCTTGGGTGGTTGACCAATATAATTGTACATAATGCATTCAAAGTTGCAAAATAAATATATATATTAAAGAAATAGCCAAAATGACTAAAATACCCTTGATTTAACATATTTTAACGTAATATAGTGCAAGGGAACTATCTTTAATGGAGTTAGTGAAGGACCTGATACAAAACGAAAATGAAGCCACATGTACCCAATCGGCCAATCCATTAAAAAAATACGAGGGACCCAATCCTTAATATTCATATAACAGGTTCAAATACATAACATGTTCAGTTTCGAATCCTGCAGCAGACAAGTTTGCATCCCTCTGCTAGCCTCAGCCGATGAGTCAACTTTGAAATGCCTCCTCATATGTGGTTCATAGGAAGCGGGTTTCATGTCGAGCCGCTCAAGAATGTCGATAATCAACCTTTTGGTCAAATAATTTTCATACAACCACACGAAAGATATATGCAATTTACTATTTTAAATATTAAAATCTTATTTAACCTTCATTTTTAATTTTTTATCCTCTTAAACACCATTGTCCACACACACACCGTTTCCTCCCCACACCTCACCTGTTGATGTTTTTATCTATTTTATTACAAATATTCTGATATCGTATTATGCCATGTAGGCATTATAATGAAACAAGTTGTATAAGGTTATTCTTTGGATTGGAATCGAACAGGTCGGACCCAGAATTTTTTTCATACGGTGGCACCATATAATACATATAAAAAATAATTACAAAAAAACGGTTTTTATCAACGTGCCTTCATTTTTATACCGACGTTCAATATTGTCCGATGTGTTTTTAGTCTAATTCTGCAATTTCGAGGGATTTTTAAAGTTGTTTGCTTGATTTCTAGGAATTTTTAAGTTTTTTTTTATCGATTTCGAGGGATTTTTTGGTTTTTTTAGTTGATTTCGATAGTTTTTTTTTTTTTGGTTTTTTGGTTGATTATGAGGTACGGTTGCACCTTCTTGAAGTTTCCAAAATAATACGGTAGCACCTTCCAAAACGATACGGTTGCACCTTTTACGAACCTAAATTTTTTTACCCTTTGTCGAAGAAATAATATGGTGGCACGTGCCACCGTATTCACCATACTCAGTCTGTCCCTGGAATCGTATGGTTTGATTTAGGACCAAAAACCAGACTGATGTGAAATAATTCGGTTCGATCTAAAACCGGTTCAGCCTCAAAACCGAACCGTGAATCAAATAAAAACATAGGCCTTTTTTATTTGAAAAATATAAACATACAAGATTGTTGTTTCAAGTCTAATAAAAACAAATTCGGTTGCATTTCCAAACCAAACCAAGTACCAGTTTTTTAACAAGTTTATAGAACCAAAAATCCGGTTAAATAATCTTAATCAACAATCAAATTGAATATAGTTAGCTCTACTTTGATTCTTTGGTTTTATTGGTCTCAAAATTTTCAACATGTATGTAACTAAACAAATGTTATAATACAACTATGTCATTGTCTATTTTAACTAGGAGTGTAAACAAGTCGAGTCAAGTAGTAGGTATAAAAGTAAGAATGTGGTTGAGTGGAAAAACTTGATTGTATTATAACCGGTAGGTGGGTACATCATGGCAAAATTTAGAATGTGAGAATGCCAAGATTTCATGTAAGAATGAGAATGTTGAGTAGAAGGAGTCAGAAGAGATGTTGAACCGGTGTTAGTAATTAGTAGTGCGGAGCCATCCTCGATGACGAGTTCTTTAATGGCTTATAGGTTGAGTGAAGTACAAGAATGTTAAGATCATTAGTCACATGATGTGTTGCCCCACTATTTAAGAGCCAACATGTAGAAGAAGAGTTTGAGGAGGTAGCAACATAAGCATGAGAATAAGAGGTGGGTTGATAAGATTTAGGGGGGAACCGGTTTTGTGGGGATGAGGGGAATAGAGAATTGGGAGGTTGAATGGCATTAGGAAATTGTTGACAAAACATTGGGCATTGGGTAACATAGTGTTTGCATATGTTTTAGAGATTGAGATAATATTACGAGAAATAGAAGGCACATGTACTATATGATTAAGATGAAGTTTAGAAGTTGGAGTAAGAAGAGATGTTGAACTAGTGTTTGAGATGGCTAGGCTTCAACCATCACCAATAATATGCTCCTCCCTACCATCGTAAGGGGAGTGAAGTGCAAGGTTGACAAGATCATGAGCAACATTGTGTGTCGCACCACTATTAAGAAGCCAAGCATTGGATGAAGTTTCTGAGGCAACATCAACATAGGCATGCAGAAAGGGGGATTTGTACCCCGTAAGCAGAACTACTAGACTGAGAGAAAGGATGGGTTGGAGGATAAGAGGAGGGTGATGGTGGAATTGCATTTGAGAATTGAGTGCGGAAGCTAGGGCATCGTGAGACATAGTGCCTGATTGCACGACACCATTGAGAATGACCCTTGAAGGATTTGGATAGGATGGTTTGGGTAGAACCAGGGAACATATTGGGGTGGGTAGTAAGATAAAGATACAGATCTTAAAGCTCTTGATACCATATAAAGTAAGAACGTGATTGAGTAAAAAAACTTGATTGTATTATAACTAGTAGGTGGGTATATATATACATCTGGAGAGAATCGTAAGCTATTAGGGGTGTTAAAAAAACTGTTGGACCACTCAAATCAGTCGAACCAAGTCAAACCGGACCGTTTTTTACGGTTTGAGCGGTCTGGCGGTCCGGTCCGGTTTGAAAAATAGTCAAACCACTCGGTCCGGTATGCGGTTTAACCCTTTCTTTAAGCGGTCTGGACCAAACCGACCGCCAAAAATTCACATTTATTAATCATATTTACATTTCATGTTATAGGCTATACTTTTATGGATCAATTAAGAAAAGTTCGTCAAAGACATTATGTTTTTAGTTTTAATTTTATCAGTTGATCGCATTATCTAAATTGACAAAGTTCTGAAATCCATCAATTATCAAATCTAAAATCCAAATTGTTTTTCGACTTGCTCAATATTTGTTCAAAATTCAACTATTGTTGATGGACTTATTTAACTTCTTTTTTCAACTTCTTCATTGTTTTTTTAATTTTATAAATGTACCTTTTATTATTCGGTATACTATTTCTAAATAATATGTTATATTGGTAAAAACATTATTTTGGATATAGATTTTTTGTTTTTTTAGTTTAAAGCCCATAAGAGGCTCAAACCGCCTAAACCGGTCAGACCAGACCGTCTTTTTGTGGTTTGGTTTGACTGATTTGGTCACTTGCTACCAAACCGCTCGATTTGAAAATTTCCTAAACCGCCATTTTTGTTTGGTTTGTGGTTTGGGGGTTAAACCTCCCAAACCGGACCACGAACACCCCTAAGCTATATGAATAAATGGTAACCTACAAAAACTAAATCATTACTTAGAAGATATTTACAATCAAGTGATTATGAGAAATATATGACCAGTGTAAAGATTGATTTTGTGTATCTCTATTAGTAGGTTATTTGAGCTCGAATAGAAAAAATAACACCAGACTCGAGCTTGAATATTTTTTGAATTATCGAGCTCAATGCTCATTTATGGGCTCGAATTCGCGATCGATTAATTTGTTTATTAGCTCGAGCTTGATAAATTTTACATTTTTATAGTATGATTTATGAACATACGAGCATGTTTTGCTTGAAAATGTGTATGATCGAATGGCTCGATTCAACTCGAAAAATTTAATCGAGCTTTTGAACGAGCCGAGTTGAACATTGGTGTTCTGAAGATCGACTCGTTAAGTTAAACGAGTTTTATTTTGTGTTCGAGATCGACTTGAGCTCGAGTTGTTTGCTAAGAGCCCGAATCACAAACACCCCTAATTTTAACAATCCCATACCAATTTGAGTTCCCACAGGGACAGCTGAAGGTTTTTATGTTGGTTAACCTCATTCATGAACCTGTAAAATGAGCTGTGTGCAATTTGCAAATTGGCTTAGAACAACCACGGGTATCCAAACTTTCCAATGTAAACATGCAATCTTTGCAAAGAATTCCAAGTTATTGAGAAAGAACACTGTAGTAGAATTAATTTTTAAGAGCTTTACAAGGATACAGCAGAGTTATATAGCAACTAAAAGAAATCCAAGATAACTTAAGGGGACAACAGACAACCTGTGTGGCAAACTACACTTGCTTTCTACCAAGATGATAATAATAATAATAAAAGATTTTTTTGGGGGTCGGGATAACAAAGCGATCCATAGTACAAAATCTTGACAAAGTATTACGGTACATCTAAAAGGGATTCTCATAGCAAAAACAGCTTCTGGTGCAAATGCTCTTCAGTTGAACCTGTATGTGTATGTGTATGCGTATGGCCCTCGTGATCATGGAAGATAAGTGTCAAGATTCCGACTAAACAGAGCACAGAGCCAACAAGAAGCTTGTCATAACGTTCCATCCAGTGAAACTTGAGCTGGCTTGCACCATAGAATGATAAAGCCACCAACGAGGTCATCACAGTTATCGTGCTGCAAATAAGAAAAACTATTAATCATCCCTGTTCAGTTAGCCACAAGCTAGCTTTTTTAAATGCTACTTTAAGTAGCGTTCCAATAAGCCCCTGGGGCTTTTTTCCACCCTTATCTTTTTCCAACATGTCCTTTTAAGCTATTTTACATTTTAATCTAGCTTATCAACTAGTTTTTACCAAACATGATTAGTTTATTGGCTATCTTTTCAGCTAACAGCTAACTTATAAGCTAGTTTGCCTAAATCACTTCCTATAATCCAAGTTTATTTATGGGGATTGATATGCAATAAACAGAGACACCACAATGGCTGAACATGGAGTCTACGTATAAAGATAGGTTTACATTCGAAGCTCACGCTAAGTTGCCTAGGATTAGTAGATGCTTCATGTTTTTATTTAGGGGATATTACCAAAAAGACCAGCAAGCATTAGAACTTGAAGAAATATTACAAACTCCACGCTTCATCAATGACTCTGGTAAAGTTTTGGCTGGAAAACGAAACTATAACGTGTCAAAACAGTACACATAAGCATGATATACAAGCCATATGGCACCAGGATGCTTTTTATAGACAATTTTGAAACAAATACTCCCTCCACCCCAATAGAAAAGGTCTACAATGAAAAGGACATAGTTTTAGAAATGTGTAAATATTACACTTTTAATTAGCTAAATGACATTACCTTAATAATTAATTGGGTAACGAATTTCTCCATCTCATAATTAAGAATAGAATTGGAAAGTAGGCACTTACTTTTAAAAGTGGACACTTGGAACAAACAAAAATAGAATTGTGTGCACTTACTTCGGGACAGAGGGAGCATTTGTCAACACTATAATAGCAAGTAAGACCAACAAACGTATCATAAAAAGTAACACAATTAAAGGAGCTTTAAGGATTCAACTCTCAAGTCTAAGGAAGCCACTAAATTTACCTGAATAGCAACACTATAATAGCAAGTACCATCATTGAGGAGGAATTTCCGACAGCAAGAAAAACAGGGAGTGTGGTTGCACAAGGAGACAATGCAGGAACAAGAACAAGTCCGGCAACAGCCATCTTTTCCATGGGTTGGTTGTGGGAATGGATGTGACCACCCTTTCCACACATGAACAATAATATGTAGCTACCACCAAGTAGAACAAGTAGCAGTGATGCAAGTTTGTGCACAGTTTCTTCACCAGCAATAGTGTTTGATATGGTAATTGCAGTAATGCCCAGGAGTGATGTGGATAAGACGTGCAAAACAGCTCCAAATGCAGCTGTGAAAGAACATAGTAAAATCCACAATAAGCATGCATCTATGTAAAATACAACTGAAATCTAAGCACTCACAAAAATTGCAGTGTTTCTATTAATGGAAAATTTTCAAGCTAAAGTTACTTATTTGTCCACTATAATCATTATAAAAAAAATGACCATATTGACTTGGGTGAACAAGGTTTCCCTTTTTTTCTTATTTTAGGGGTGTTCAAATCATTCTTTTATAAACATGGGTTTTAAGGCATTTGATTAATAGTCAAACACTTCTCTCAAACTATGTGCTTGCAACTGTTGAACATTTCATGGGATGGAGAGAGCATTTACTTCATCATAGGTTAAAAGTCAACTAATACAACATAATAATGACTAAATTTACTAATTTGGCAACAAAAAAAAAGTACAAATGCAAAAAAGATGCAGAGAGATTAACCGATTCTTAAGTTATTGGATCCAGAGCAACCGACATACTGTTTCATAAGGGTAAAGTGTCGCTTGATTTGACAACATCGTGCTTATAGCTTGCCAAGATAAGCCTGACTTGTCTAGTTAACTTTGAAGTTGCAGGGCAAGGTGTCCCACTTACTTTATAAAAGTTCAATCCAATGACAACACACACCAATTATGATTATTCTAACCAGCTAGCATAAGTAAGCATAAATGGCTAAGAAAGACAAGTTAATTGTATTAGTTCACTGTACACGGATTAAGATTTACATTTCATATATGTGGCAGCACCGGACTACTGCAAAAAAGGATCCGAGTAGGAAAAAGGATGCAGTTTATGTTGCTATTCAGTGAACATACTTAGTACCACAACCCAAATGATAGTACATTCATGAAAAGTTCAACACCTTTACCCCCTAAAATTAACTATGTAACACACTTAAATATGAACCTTTCTGAAGAAGATTATCAAAGGGGTAAAAAAAGGTACGGTGACAAGCAGTGATGAAAAAATCAGTCGGTATGAACCACTACCAATTATGAACGCCCTTAAAAGGCGGCCAAACTGTCAACATACACACATATAACCACACCAATGTCAAGAAAAGATGGAGTCCCTCTGCTGGAATCCTTCATTATGATTAATTATCTTAAGCAGGAAACTCTTGTTAGTCTTTACTAACCAAGGCGACAACAGATGATGGTTTAGTGCACCTACGGAGCATCCTTACACAAGAATTGAGACTCGCTCTTTAGGTAAACAAGTTTCCATATTTTATGAAGAGAGGCAATCTGAGGATATAAATTAATTCTCACATTGAGATTGTGCACCTATGTACGATTGAGCATCTCCTTGCAGGCTAAAAAAGTGGCAAGTTTTCTGATAGGTATCGGTGGAAATTAAGCACAAAGAGATCAAACGTGGTATCTATTATTGATTGGAATAAAAAAGGTGTTGATGACAGTAGCCGCCTCTGGAATTCAAGAGCCAGAGCCTCCAAAATCGATACCCCCTCCGGTATTCTTTATACCCTAAATAAGCTAATCTTTTCTCCTTGACTATGATGCTTGGCCCTTCTAGAATAAATACTGAACAATTGGTGGCTAATTGATACCCCCCCCCCCAAAAAAAAAAAAAAAGGAGTCACCTTGTCCTCAAGGTGAAAGGTTGGGAAGTTTTGACACATTGCAACATAAGATTCGTAGGAGTCTGCAAATGATGGCAGCCCCTTCCAACCAATCAACACTTCCAGCTCCTTATTATGTCCAAATCAAATGCCTTTTAATATGTCGGTTCCCAGATGAGTTCCCAGTTCTCCTGCAGCCCCTGGGGAAGATGCGTGTGGACTTGATTATCGCTGATGGCAACCTTAAGTTGAGACACATCCGTAACACCGGGTCGATCTTTGTGCCTTTTGGTATTGGAGTCGGTAAGCCACCTTCCCCACCTTCTCTATCACTTGGAAAGGTCCGTAATAGCGTGGATCTAACTTCATATTGCGTTCAGAGGCAAGTGACACTTGTCGATCATCTTTAGGTAAATCCACTCGCCCACCTGAAAGTCCACCTCCCGTTGAGGTTTATTGGTTGAGGCCTTCATCCTCTGCTGAGCTTTCAACAATTGTGCCCGCAATTCCTCCAGCAACTTGTCCCAGGACAACAACATTTGCTCCATCGCTGCATCAAAAGCTTCGTTCACTGTGTATGACTAGGCTGGGGGAATCTCTCCCATAAAGAATCTTGAATGGGGTGGTATGTACCAATATTCAGCCCAGGGCATGGTTTTCAAAATCGCTTGAGGCGTACGCCTCGAGGCTAGGCGGTCCAAAACCGCTCCTGAGGCTTAAGCCTCATAGTCCCTGGAAGAGGCTTACGCCTCAATCTGTGAGGCGGTGCCTCGAGGCGGTGAGGCGTGAGGCGCTCGTGAGGCGCAAGCCTCAGCTATTATTATGTTTTTGGGATGTTTTGGGGGAGTATGATGTTTTTTTTAAAGTGACTTGTACTTTTATTACCTATTGTATATTTAAAAAAGGTAGAGCTAGTCAAACAACAAAAGCAATTGTACTTTTAGTAATTTAAAGTACAAAAAGCCATTTTGGGGTGTCCTTCCCTCTTCTCAAGAAGAAAGAAATAGGCCGACTTTCTTTTATGCACCACTTCATCTTTTTTCCTAGTTATTTTAGCTATTGTTTTCTTATTTTTAGCTACTGTTTTCTCATTTTTTAGCTACTGTTTTCTCACTTTTAGCTACTGTTTTGATCACCATGTTGATTATGCTCAGCATTTTAGACAAGACTACAGCAACCAAATAGCCAAATGTTTGTGATTTCTGACCATTGGAGGTCCGATTTCATCAGACTATAGCTAAATGGCCAAATGTTTGCTGTCATATTTTCATTATGTTTTTAGCCTTATAACTAGTAATTTTATGAGCTTATGACGTTTAAAATTTGATATGGAATTATGTTTTGCTTCTTATTAGTATTTATGAATTTTATTTGGTATGAAATTATTTTTCCACCTTGTATTATACACACACACACATATATATATATATATATATATATTATACATATACACGCCTCGAGGCTTACGCCTCGCCTCGCAAAGGGAAAACGCCTCGAGTCCCGATTGGGATTTTTAAAACTATGACCCAGGGTAGCCGGCGTGCCCATTGTTTAGGCCTTTCACACGCAAAGCAACGCAAGTACGATTCGAAGCACCTGTTAACGACTTCAGTTTGAACATCCCATTTGTGGATGGTAGGTTGTGCTGAAATTGAGTCTGGTTGCTTGTAACTGGAAAAGCTCCTTCCGAAAAGTGCTGAGAATAATCTTATCACGGTCGGACACAATGGTTTTAGGCATTTCATGGAGTCTAACCACCCACTTCATGAAGATAGGAGCTACATTACCTATAAGTCGCCAAAGCTATTCATCAGAATTAAACGCTTTTACTCTCACATTTTGTTTCATCAAGGTGAGGGATAAGATGCTTTTGTAGGGATCTCAAACTCAAATGGTATTGTGAAGGCCTTTTTCCCACTTACGTAGATTGACATCTTTACCAATTTCCCACTTTACTTGATTCTCTTCTTCATGTGCCTTATCTCCATAACATGACATATCCTTCTATACTATAAACTAAGACCCTGCTTCTCAAGGGGATTTAAGTGGTCCCTGTTTCTTCAAAGGCTGAACACTATTGATTCTACCAGAAGCAACCGACATATAAGTGATAAGGTCATGCATGTAGTGTTGGGATGTAGGCTTCGGCCCATTAAGGGGGAGGCGCAGATGGGAGTCAGCCCTAGGCCCTCTAACCCTAGTTTCCTTAATTAGGAGATTACCCTAATTATGTTTCTCTATATATTAATCTCATTGTACTTGTAAACATTGTAGCACCTAATATAAAGAAAACCCTAGTTGCCCCCGTGGATTAGCACGATCACCCTGATCGTGTGAACCACGTAAATTCTTGTGTTCTTCTCTTGCTTTCGGTTTGTGCTTGTGTGTGTAACGTTTAACCCTAACAACTGGTATCAGAGCTTTAGGTTCTTGATCTGTTACACTCAATCGTCGCAATCCTCGTCGTGCCACGGTCCACTGCCGCCACCGCGCCGCCCCGTGCCGTTCGTGCCGTGCCCGTGCCGCCTCGCGCCGCGCCCACGCCGCCGCTAAAAGATTCCTTGTTTTTATGTTTGTCTATCACCAACAGTTTGGGATAATGGCTGAAGACGGAAAAACCAGGATTGAAAAGTTTGACGGACAAGATTTTGGATGGTGGAAGATGCAAATCGAGGATCTACTGTGTCAGAAGGACTTGGATCAAGCCTTGACAGGAAATCTTTGTCAAACATGTATGAAAAACCTTCTACTTCTAACAAGGTATTTCTAATAAGACAGTTAGTAAACACCAGAATGAGAGAAGGTATGTATGTTACCTCACACATTAATGATTTCAATACCATTATATCCCGCTTGTTATCTGTTGATATTAAGTTTGAAGATGAAGTCCAAGCTTTGCTTTTGTTATCCTCGTTACCGAAAAGTTGGTCGGGAACTGTCACTGCCATTAGTGGTTCAACTGGAACCTCTAAACTCACCTTTGAGGGCATACGTGACTTCATCCTAGGAGAGGACATAAGGAGACGGAGCTCTGGAGAATCATCTAGTGCTTTGCTAAGCACTGAAGGGAGAGGTAGAAAGACAGAAACAGGTAATGGCAGAGGCAGGTCAAAGTCTAGAAAGAGGAGCCAGTCAAAGCCAAGGAAAGATGTCCTATGTTGGAAGTGCAAAGAAACTAGGCACTTCAGAAATCAATGCCCTAAATCAGATGGAAACAGAGAGGTGAACGCAACAACTGATGATTCAGATGAAGCCCTTATCTACTGTTGAGAATTCAGCAGAGTCTTGGATCTTGGATTCCGGTGCATCCTTTCATGCTACTTACAGCACGAAGATGATGAAGAATCTACGGACAGGTAACTTTGGTAAAGTTCGTTTAGCTGACCATCGCACTCTTAACATCACAGGAATAGGTGACACAGACATAAAGACTTCATTAGGTACCACTTGGACCTTGAAGGACGTTCGGGTCATTCCCAGCCTTAAGAAAATGTTGATTTCTACTGGGCAGCTGGACAACCAGGGATTTAGAACTACCTTCGGTGATGGGCAATGGAAGGTTGTCAAACAAAACCTTGTAATTGCCAAGGGTAAAAAACGAGGCACCTTATACATGGTTGATGTTCCTGATAGCGAGGTGAATGCAGTGACGAGCGGGCTGAATCCTTCCAGATTGTGGCATCAACGTCTCGGCCACATGAGTGAAAAAGGAATGAAGATGCTCGTTGCAAAAGGGAAGTTTCCTGATCTAAAAAGCGTGGATTCAGAATTCTGTGAATCCTGTGTTCTTGGCAAGAAAAAGGGGTCCTTTGTGAAGACAGGTCAGACACCGAAAGCTCAGAAATTAGAGCTTGTTCACACGGACGTTTATGGACCGACACCAGTTTCTTCCTTGGGAGGATCGAACTACTATGTGACCTTCATCGATGACTCAACACGCAAGGTATGGGTTTACTTTCTTAAAAATAAGTTTGATGTTTTCAATACTTTTAAGAAATGGAAAATTGTTGTTGAATTGGAAACTAACCTGAAGGTAAAGTGCTTCAAGTCGGATAATGGTGGAGAATACATTAGCACAGAGTTCACTGACTATTGTGTTGAACATGGCATTCGGATGATAAAGACAGTTCCAGGCACTCCTCAATAGAACGGAGTGGCAGAAAGAATGAACAGAACTTTGAATGAAAGGGCCAGGAGTATGAGACTTAATGTCGGGCTTCCAAAGACGTTCTGGGCTGATGCAGTTAACACTGCAGCTTATCTTAACAATCGAGGAATATCAGTACCATTGGGCTTCAAGATACCAGAGGAAGAGTGGAAAGGTGAAGCAATGAAGTATGAACACTTGAAGGTGTTCGGATGCAGTGCCTATGATCTGATGAAAGATGGTGACAAGTTGGATGCAAAAGCCAAGAAATACACCTTCATTGGATATGGCTCAGATAGTATGGGCTACAGGCTTTGGGACTTTGAAAGCAGAAAGGTAGTCAGAAGTAAACATGCAACATTCAACGAGGCTGAACTTTATAAAGACAGGAGCATAGTAAACTCAAATGATCAGAAAGAACAAGTTGAGTTTGAAAGTGATGACATCAGAATCAGAGGGTCAGAAGATACTAAGGATAGTGGGAGTACTGAGCCTGATTTTCAGAATAATGATGAGTCTGAAGATGTTCATGAAGACAGTGAAAGCTCAGAGGATGAAGAAGAAACATCTTCTCCGGTACAGCCTCAACCAGTTGAATCACACTGGGTCAGGAGATCCACCAGAGTCTCTAAGCCTCCTGAAAAATACACTCCATCAGTCAATTATATTCTTTTGACTGAGAATGGTGAACCAGAAAGTTACTCTGAAGCAATTAAACTCAAAAATTTGTTGCAGTGGGAACGTGCAATGAAAGAAGAAATGGGATCTCTAAACAAAAACAAAACTTGGATTTTAACCAAGCTTCCGCAAGACAAAAGAGCGTTGCAGAACAAATGGGTATTCAAAATCAAGGAACTAAGGAAGAGCATGATGGGTCTAAACGGTATAAAGCCCGTTTAGTGGTCAAAGGTTTTCAACAGAAAAAGGGAATTGATTACAATGAAACTTTCTCTCCAGTGGTGAAAATGACCACCATCAGATTGATCTTGAGTATTGTAGTTGTAGAGGGCTTACATCTAGAACAGCTAGATGTCAAGACAACATTTCTACATGGTAACCTTGAAGAGGATATCTACATGGCTCAACCTGAGGGGTTTCAGGTTGCTGGTAAAGAAGACTGGTCTGCAAACTGAAAAAGAGCTTGTATGGTCTAAAACAAGCACCCAGGCAGTGGTACATGAAGTTTGATAACTTCATGGAAAGGACCGGGTATAGCAAATGTGAGACGGGCCATTGCTGTTATGTGAAGAAATTCAAGGGCTCCTATATCATTCTACTTCTCTATGTAGATGATATGTTAATTGCAGGTGCAGATATGAAAGAGATCAGCAAGTTAAAGAAACAAATGTCTGAAGAATATAAGATGAAAGACTTGGGTCCAGCCAAACAGATACTCGGTATAAGCATTGCTAGAAACAAGAAAGATGGATCTTTGACACTATCCCAGGAGAAATACATCGGAAAAGTGTTAGAAAGATTCAAGATGAACGATGAGAAAACAAAACCTAGAAACACACCCTTGGGAAGTCATTTCAGGCTTACCAAAGATCAGTCTCCTAGATCAGAAGATGAGAAAGCAGATATGGCTAAGGTTCCTTATGCATCTGTTATTGGTAGTCTCATGTACGCCATGGTTTGCACAAGGCCAGACATAGCCCATGCCGTCGGGGTTGTTAGTCGCTTTATGTCAGATCCGGGAAGAGAACATTGGGAAGCAGTCAAATGGTTACTCAGGTATTTGAAGGGCACTTCAAAGTTGGGATTATGTTTCAAAGGTAAAGATTCAGTTCTCAGAGGATATACTGATGCTGATTTGAGTGGATGCAAAGAGACATTTAAAAGCACTACTGGGTATGTCTTTACAGTGGGAGGTACAGCAGTTAGTTGGATGTTCAGGCTTCAGAAAAATGTGGCTTTATCAACAACAGAAGCTGAATACATGGCAGTTACTGAAGCTAGTAAATAGCTAGTGTGGTTAAAGGACTTTCTTGAAGAACTTGGGAAAAAGCAAGTTGATTACTCGTTACACTGTGACAATGAGAGTGCAGTGAAACTTGCTAAAAATCCAGTCTATCATGGGAAAACAAAGCACATTGGGAGGAGATATCATTTTGTCAGAGAATTGATCCGTGATGGTACGATGAATTTGAAGAATATCTCAGGTGCAAAGAATCCAGCAGACATGATCACCAAGTCTGTGACGCTGGATAAGCTGAAGTTCTGTATGACTTCAGCTGGCCTTCATGAATAGCGTTGAGAAGGCAGGTGGCAACTAGGGGGAGCTCAAGCTCAGTTGATGTTTACAGAAGTACAGAAGAGTGCAGGTGAACGTGTTTCGAAGCCTCCAAGTGGGAGATTGTTGGGATGTAGGCTTCGGCCCATTAAGGGGGAGGCGCAGATGGGAGCCGGCCCTAGGCCCTCTAACCCTAGTTTCCTTAATTAGGAGATTACCCTAATTATGTTTCTCTATATATTATCTCATTGTACTTGTAAACATTGTAGCACCTAATATAAAGAAAACCCTAGTTGCCCCCGTGGATTAGCACGATCACCCTGATCGTGTGAACCACATAAATTCTTGTGTTCTTCTCTTGCTTTCGGTTTGTGATTGTGTGTGTAACGTTTAACCCTAACATGTGACTATCAGCTTGCAAATTTTGGGTTGTTAGAAACAAGGTCATGCTGCAGATATGTCGTTAGAAGGTAACTGCCAATCACATCAAGCAAGAAGTGTCGAGATAGTCTCAAGGTGCAAATAAGTTCTCGACTCTCTGGAAAACATTATTCGATCAGGTGCGGATTTGATATATACTATAGTAATGTTCATATTGAGTTTTCTCATTTCTGGAGGTGGTACTGGCATGGGATGGTAGCCAGGGCCAAGACATTGTTACAACATCTCATCATCATGGAGAACATATCCGAGTGACTTCCATAGATTGTGCTCTAACAGCCTGCTTGGGATTGCTTAAAAGCATGTACCGAAGAAGAAGCACACAATTTCAAACAGTTCTAAGAATGCACGAAATATTTGGTGCATTAGTGCCAACAAGCAGCATCAAAATGAGGTTCAATAGATTTGTAAACCAAACAAAGGTTATAAATGGTGTGAGACGTGGTGTGGCGTGGCGGCGAGGCTAAGCCTCAAAGCCTTAGGAGCCACAGCGAGGCCACGACGTTTTTCAAGGCGTGACTTATGGCGGCAAATCTCTATATCATATATAATATTATATAAAAACATATGTTTTCTACTATTACTCAATGATTCAATGATAATGAACAAGTTAAATTAGGTTATGTATTAAAAACTAGCAAATAAGACATTAAAAACATAAATAAAAATCAAATATCGCTTTACAAAAACCGCGTATTAGGCCGTGGCATGCCACAGGCTTATCGTGGCATGAGACACAAGCCTAGTCACGGCGCGCCATGGCGGCTGTTGTGGCGAGCCTTTTAGAACAGTGAACCAAACCAAACTGACCTAGTATATCCCAATCCCATTTGTATTCAGTAGATATATGTTTCTTAAAATTAAATTAGAAAAAAAGGCATCAATGTTTATTGTTTCGAAATGAAACATACATGGGTAAGATTTCCCAGTAGCATAATAAGGAGAAGGGTTTGTTTATATAATCTCTTCGGGCATCTTCTACTGGAAGCTAAAACAAAAGCATTATTTTTTTATCAAACAAAAACTTAGAATGAAAAAAAATACACATTTGGTTCATTGTGAAACCTAATAATCTAAGGAATAGCTTCAAATAGTCATTTCCATCTTATTAAGGACAGGGCTTCAAAAACTCTTGGGAAAGCAAAAAGATCAAAAATTTAATTCAATGCGATTGAGTAGCAACAAACCACGTTCCAAAAAAAAAAAATTCAAGACACGACTCATAATCACAATTGATGTGGGATTGTGATATGCAACTCAAGCTAGCAAGTAGTTATTATAATAGAGAATTAGAATGGCATATCCCCAAACTACCTTGTTCCTTATCAATCATGTGTTAGAATGTAATGTAATTTTTGCAATGCATCAAAAATATTGTAGAATATTTTGAAAGCTAGCACTCTAGTTCTATTATTTTTTATTGGGTTTCTTGTTCACCAATATTCTGATGCATTAGACACCTAACGAATTGGTTTTATCGCACCCTACTTCATTGATGTCTTATTATAGAGTACCAAATAGAGGTTCTATAAATTATAGCCTTAAAACTCCTTCTGAATCCAAGGTTTCAGGTGTCTCCTTGGATAAGAAGATCATCATAAGAAGTAGAGATTCCTTAATTTTGAGCTCTCCTCATTTGAGGAGATGGCCAGAAAATAAGATTAGTATTAAGGAATCCTAGATTCCATAGATCTCTACTCATGTTGGGATACTAATACTATGAGCATTAACATTATAAGAGCAACACCAATCTTGCTAAATTCTATGAAAGCTCTGAAAAATCAGTGATTATAGGTTGTTTAACAACATCTAATCTCTAGAAAATGAAAACCTCTTTTACATCTTCTTTTTCCTCTTTCTACTGCTGATACAAGCAACCGAGGATAATCATACACAGTCACAGAACTAGAAGTGACAGATCACAGTTTTTGCTAGATCTGATCAAATTCAAATATCCAAATAAGAAATACTCCTTGAAAAATCATTTCAATCATGTCTAATAGAAAAAAGAAAAAGGGGGAAAACGTACTGACGAGAAGGGTACGAGAGAGGGTCCATTTTTGAGCACGGCCAACAATGGAGAAAGGAAGCCAGTGAGTTGGGATGAAGGAATGCAACAGCGACACAGTCGCTATTCCTCCGATTGTTGATAGATCTTCAGCACTAAACCCTCCAGTCTCCATTCTTAGTTAGTTTCGATTCCTAACGCAATGGAAAATTTGTCATCAGTTTCATGGATCTGGGAAGTCATTTCATTTGGGAGGGGGTTTGTTGGCGGGTGTTTATAGAGAGAGGGGCTTAAATTGCCAAAAGTCAAATCTAAAAATCCCGCATTTGAGCAAAAGGGTAAGTATAGGGATTAAGAATGAAAAATAAAAGATCTAGAGGGTACAAATCAAAACTAACGGATTAATACTCGTCAACCTCATTCTTCGATATCAAAATACTCCATAGTAAAATAATGTCTCTTAGAGCATCTCCAAGAGCTTCTCTAAAATAAAGAATTAAAAAGTCAAAATCTCTAAAAAAAAAATCACTTAAATCTTCAACAGATTTTCTATTTTAGAGATTACATAATTAATTTTATTATTAAAATATTCAATACAACTCATAAAATATTATTTCTCTCTCATAATCATTTAATTTAAAACAATTTTATTGGTAGAAGGAATAAAAAAATTATTTCTCTCTCGTAAGTAATCATTTTTGGAGATATCTCCAAATTTGGAGATTTTCATCATCTCTCTCCTACTTTCTCCATTTTGGAGAATCTGTTGGAGAATAAAAAACAAAATCCTCATTTTGGAGATGCTCTTACCTACTAAGGTGGCGTTTGTTTTTTAAAAGGCATGAAGTCTGAAGTCTTATTTTACCTCTGATTAAATAAAAGGTGGTGCTGAAGTCTGAAATCTGAATCAATAAGACTGTTTGTTTTTGCAACGTCTTGAGAGAAAGGAGAGCATATGAAATGAGGCAACAATAAGAGGTTTTAAGAAGATAGGTCACCATAGATGTATTTAAGCGTTAATAGGTTCTGAAAACTAGAAAAAAAAAACAATCTGAATGTAAAAAGGTCTAAACAATTCAAACTTAAGAGTCATTAAGAGGTATTTTAAAAAAACAAACAACCCCTAAGTATTAAAACTCACTTATCAAATAAGATTTTTGATCCTTATTATATCTTTTACCAAAAAAATGTTGGTTATTATTGGTGGATCCAATAATTTTCTTTAGTAGGTGCACCTTTAAAATAGATTAAACGCCTGTGAAGTCACACGTTTGATTGGGAAAAAAAAAGACAATGCGGTTTGACTTGAGGGAAAACCAATTATGTCGATTTCGGGAATAATATATTTTTTCTAATTGAATAGACCTTGACTTTTTGAGCACACAAGACTACGTCTTACGCCGACATGTTTTTAGCTGAATTTCACCGTTACAATAAACTTTTTCGGTTTTTTGCAAATCAAATTTAAATATGCATCTAGGATTTCGAGTAACAATAATCAAATATGTTAGAAGATGAATATGCTTGAAGGAGACGACGAATATGCTGAAGGTTTGAAACCTCGATATATTGATTGAGAGAAAACGTACAGAGTGTAAAGTAAAATAATGAAAAGTAATCTAACCTAGACTATAATATACAACATATTTATACGAAGACTAAATGGGCTTGGGCCCTATACTGACATGGGCCTGGGCCCTCTATATACATTAACATCCCCCTTCAAACTCAATCGGGAGAAGAATGAGCCAAATGGAGTTTGGAAACTAGATTACGAAACCGTCCTGGTAAATGAGCTTTAGTGAATATATCAGCCGGTTGATCAAGAGTCGAAATAGGAAGAAGTTGAATAGTCTTACGAGTCACATGTTGACGAACAAAGTGACAGTCAATTTCAATATGCTTCGTTCGCTCGTGGAAGACATCATTGTGAGCAATCTGAATGGCACTGTTGTTGTCACACCACAATGGAGTTGGAGACTGTTGAGGAACCCCCATGTCATAGAGTAGCCAGCGTAACCACACAAGTTCTTGAGTCGTGTCAGCTAGTGCTCGATACTCAGCTTCAGTACTGGACCGAGCTATGAGAGATTGTTTCTTGCTTCGCCGGGATATAAGAGAGTCGCCAAGAAAGAAACAGTAGCCGGTAGTGGAGCGACGATCAGTCATGTCACTGTCCCAATCAGCATCAGAAAAACCTCGCAAAGTCAACGATGAGGTGGATGGAAAATGAAGACCATGAAACATAGTCCCTTTTAAATATCGAAGAATGCGCAGGACAACAGCGTAGTGATCAGAACAGGGTGCAGACATGAACTGACTGACAGTATGAACAGCATAGGCAATATCAGGTCGAGTCACCGTCAGATAGATAAGTGACCCCACTAACTGGCGATATAAAGTAGGATCACGCAGAGGAGGTCCAACATTTGGAGCCAAATGAAGGTTGTGCTCAAGAGGAGTGGATGTTGTTTTATTGTCAGTAATCCTAGCTTTTGACAAAAGATATGAGGTGTATTTGGCTTGACACAGATAAATTCCCGATGGATCGGAGAGCACCTCAAGACCAAGAAAATAGTGTAAAGAACCAAGATCCTTGATCTCAAAACAGGAGCTGAGAGATGACTTCAGATTGGCTATGCATGTAGAGTCACTGCCAGTAATAATCATATCATCCACATACAGGAGAAGTAAGATTGTGCCAGCCTCAGTGGTCCGAGTAAACAGTCCTGAATCATAGTTTTTGGGTGAGAAGCCCATAGAGGTGACTGTGGAACTGAATTTCTCAAACCAAGCTCGCGGAGCTTGCTTGAGGCCATAAAGAGCCTTCCGAAGACGACAAACATGACCTTGTGGAAGTCGAACGCCTGGAGGAGGTGTCATGTAGACTTCCTCAGATAAGTCACCGTTCAAGAAGGCATTCTTAACATCCATCTGAAAGAGAGGCCATTGTTTGGTAACTGGGATGGCTAGGAGACTGCGAACAGAGGTGACTCGAGCAACCGTTGCAAATGTCTCCTCATAATCAATACCGTACTCTTGATTGAAGCCCTTGGCCACAAGACGAGCTTTGTACCGATCAATAGAGCCATCAGATTTAGTTTTGATTTTGATCACCCATTTGGAGCCAATGGGTGACTTGCCTAATGGAAGAGGGACAGATTCCCATGTCTGAGCTTTGTCAAGTGCCTGAAGTTCCTCATCCATAGCTTTCTGCCAATCAGGGTTAGAGGAGGCTTCCTTGTAGGAAGTAGGTTCGTGATTTGACAACAGAGTAGCATAAACATGATAATCACGAAGATGAGAAGGAACTTGTCTTACCCGATCTGATCGTCTAACATTCTGAGATTGAGAAGTTCCAGGAGCCAAAGACTCATCAGGCACCTCAGATGTTGGTTGTGCGGATGGAGCAGATGATTGACGTTGATTAGGAAAACTAGTAGAGGCAGGCTGTGTGGGGGCGGAGACTCTGAAGGAGAGGCAGACTCATAATGGAACAACAGGTGGAGATGATGTGATGTCAGATTGGAGTGAGTCCAATGAGACAGAAGCATCAGTGAAGAACAGAGTGGTGAAATTAGGAGACTTACGAAACTTGGATATGGAGGAAAAAGGAACATGTTCCCAGAAAGTAATATGATGAGATATACGAAGACGCTGGGAGATAGGATCCCAGCAGCGATAACCCTTGTGTTCAATACCATATATCCAAGGAAGCAGCAAAGTCTGGAGCGAGGTTCAAGTTTGGTATGTTCATGAGATTGTAGTTGAACAAAACAAGCACTGCCCCAAACTTTTAGAAGTTCATAGGCAGGGGTGACCTCATGAAGAGCCTCATAAGGAGACTTATTATTAAGAATGGGAGTAGGATGACGATTGATAGTATAAATTGCAGTGAAAGCAGCTTCACCCCAAAAACGTTCTGGACATTTTGCAGATATGAGAAGAGTGTGAACCGTATCAAGAATATAACGGTGTTTGCGTTCGATACGACCATTTTGAGGATATGTGTCGGGACAGGAGTACTGAGAGAGAGTCCCCTGAGATTGAATAAAGGAGAGAAGAGATGACTCTTTGTATTCCATAGCATTGTCAGCTCTAAGAATCTTTATAGATTTTGAGAACTGGGTGTGAATCATCCGGGCAAACATAATATAGATTTGGGGTAATTCCAAACGATGTTTCATGAGATATATCCATGTGAAACGTGTATGGTCATCAATAAAAATAACAAAGTATCGAGCACCCCCCATGGATGGATGTGGTGCTGGTCCCCATACATCAGAATGAATAAGATCAAAAGAAGAAGTAGAATTAAATTCATTCATTTCAAAAGGTAAAACATGATGTTTGCCAAGTTTGCAAGATAAACAAGAAATATTGTCAGTTGATACACAATTTCCTAACACCCCTAAATGAGCTAATGATTTTATTTTGGCTAGAGATAAGTGACCCAGCCGGGCATGCCACAACTCAAAGGAAGAAGTGCTGGAAACTGAGGAAACAAGACTTGAAGAGGGTAATGGAAGACGCAGGTAGACCACTTCAATCATCTGTCCAACTTTACGGTCGAGTCCAAGGATCTGCTTGGTCTTTGGATCCTATACAACACAACCAGAAGAATGAAATAAAATGATCAAATTAGATTCAAGTAGCTGCGCAATCGAAACTAAGCTCAGAGATAGCTTTGGAACATTTAGAACATCCGGTAATTGTATATGAGGAGTGGAAACATTTCCACTAAAGGATATCGGTAGACCAGTGTTGTCATCAGTTCTTACTGACGTAAATTGCTGAGGTGGTTTCTTAGAAACGAAACCATCAGGGCAAGGTGTCATATGATTGCAATACCCAGAGTCAAAAAGCCATACGTTACCTGATGCAGCTGAGTGTGGAGAATTCATACCCATAGCACCAGACATGATCTGCTCCATGAGTTCCTGATTGCGACGCATCAGTTCCATTAGGTCAGGTGAGGAGGCTGTAGAAACCTCAGTATCAGCAATTGTAGGCCCAGCAACAGCGTGAGTCCGATTCTGAGAACCAGTATGCTTTGAGTTCTTCGGGCAGTCAGTCTCATAATGATGCGGATGAGTGATGCCACACCTACGGCACTTACGGATAGGACAATCAAGAAGAAGATGAGCAGGAGAATGGCAAAAGGCACACTCGGATGTGTTCGTCTTTCCCACAGATTTGGAATGATTGTTATTGGTCCATTTGCCTTTGGACTTGGGATGAGACGTGTAGAGAACACTATCAGTAGCGGGCATCGGTGAGCGCATGTGAAGACGAGTTTCTTCACTTAGCAATTCTGATATTGCTTCTTTAAGAGTAGGTAAAGGTTGCCTATGAAGAAGAGAAGCACGAACATTCTCAAATTTATCAGTAAGGCCCATCAGAATGGTGATCAAATGAAGCTGGTTGAAGTAGGCGGTGAATTATTGAGCTGTTTCATCAAAAATCTGTGGTGCTCCAAGACTTATATGATCTCTGAGAGACTGCATTTCAGAGATATAAGAGTTTATGGATTGATCAGGAAGCTGACGTTTGCTCTGAAAAGTGGTCCACAGTTGATATTGATGAGACATGCCTGATGATGTGTACCGCTTGGCAAGGAAATCCCAGAGACTTTTGGCGGTAAGATAACCAAGAAACCGTTGGTTGATCTCAGGAGTAGTGGAGGCATTAATAAAACCCAGAATACGAGCATTATTGATGTCCCACTCATTCATGCGTTTTGCAAAGTCAACAGCGTTCTCAGCTGCTTCTTGAACTGGAACTTTGGATGCACCAGTAACATAGGTGTGAAGGCCATAGGATTTTAGCAAAGTTGTCATATGATGATGCCAAAGAATGTAATTGCTACCATTGAAAACAACTGAGATGGGATTTGAGTGACTGATATTGGTAGCCATGGATTGAGAAACAGATACTGAGATACAGATAAAAGTTTCGACCGGTATGTTAGACCAGTAGGGTGTTAGACTGATAAAAGATCCGACTGGAAAAAAAATAATTTCGACCGATAGAGATTCGACCGATAGAGTGTACTTCGACCGGTAGAATGTTTAGACCGACAGAGATTCAACCGATAGAGTGCTTCGACCGATAGAGATTCAACCGATAGAGTGCTTCGACCGATAGAGAGATTCAACCGATAGAGAGATTCAACCGATAGAATACTTCGACCGATAGAGGTTTTCACCGGTAAAAAGTGTTCCAAAAAACAATACAGCGGCGGCTTTTAAACAGATCGATCTGATTTAAAGAACCAAATCGATTCAAAACCAAGAAATCGATTCAAAAGGTGATGACTCACAAAGAACCAGCGGCAGCGACGACGAAAGACGATTATGGTTCGGATGAACAGTGACGGCGATGAACAGTAAATCGATGAACAGTAAAATCGAAGAATAAACCTACAGCTCTGATACCATGTTAGAAGATGAATATGCTTGAAGGAGACGACGAATATGCTGAAGGTTTGAAACCTCGATATATTGATTGAGAGAAAACGTACAGAGTGTAAAGTAAAATAATAAAAAGTAATCTAACCTAGACTACAAGATACAACATATTTATACGAAGACTAAATGGGCTTGGGCCCTATACTGACATGGGCCTGGGCCCTCTATATACATTAACAAAATCAATAACTAAAAACAACTTACAAACTACAAACAAACTAAGAATAAAAACTTATATTTTGGGAATGATGAAGAACTTGATAATTTACAAGAAATGCAATTAATCAACAATTTTGGAAACAAATTTAGAAATTGAGATGAAATTAAGAGTATTAAATGTGTTATTAAATTTGATTTAGGAGTTTGTGAAAGTGATTTAGGATTGAAAGAGATTAGTGTAAGAATAGAAGTTATAGGGTTTTTAGCAAGTAAGGATTGAACCCAAGAACTCCTACATGGGGAGCTTTAATTCGGCCAGCCTAGACCATCCTTATGTTAGAAATTTGGTTTTAAAATATTTTACGACACCTTCAAATCAAGCAGCTTGCACTTTCTAGACGTCTACTTTTTTTCCTTTGTAATCATCAATTGAGCAGGTGTATGAGACCCCGCTCGATCCTTAGTAGATCCACCCCTGTTGGTTATCATAATACTCATCCGATAAAATTAGTAACCTCATAAACATTTAACTAGTTATTTCTTAATAAATGATGCATTAATGATGCAAAATAGTTGATAAGTTAGCTGGTAGCTAATAAGCTAACTGATGAACTAATTATATTTAACAAAAATATTTGATAAACTAGTTGAAAAAATGTAAAATGATCAAAAAGAAGTATTAAAAAAGAGTGAACTATATTGGTGGTTCCTCTGGTTTGCTCAAATTTTGGATTTGGTCCTTAAAACAAACTATCTACACTGGTAGTCCCTAATTTTTCAATTCCATAACGCTCAAGGTCCTTAAAGTTAACAATGTTAGTTAGCAATCGTTAGAAAGGACAAATATATATTTAGGCAAACTTTAGGGACCAAAATTGTAATTTACTCTAAATATAATTGTGATTCACATTTTCCTTAAAATTTCTTTATTAAAAATAGTTTAAATACGGTCAACAAAAAAGTATATTTTGATTTTTATATCGAGTTAATTTGTAGCTTATTTACAATTATTTGATAACTAAATTAAAAAAAATATAATGTCTCATAATATTTTAATTTTTAAAACATAATTATTTTTATCATAACAAAAAAAGTTATTTATCCTAACAAACAAATCTTAATATATAATTGAGTAAATTACAAATTTGGTCCATGTGGTTTTGCTGTAAATTATGATGATGGTCCTTCTACCCTAAAATTCATGGATAGGGTCCTTGTGGTTTCATTTTCGTTATGATGGAGGTCCCTGTAGCTAACTTCCATTAAAAAGCTCCGTTAAATAAGAGGTATTTTAGTCATTTTAGCCATTTAAAAACTAATTTTAACATCCCCAATGAAATGTTGCCACATGTATCCACCCACCCCATTCCCTATCCTTTCTCAGGCCATACCTTTCTAGCAGCTCTCCGATCATCCTTTCCAGAGGCTCTATGATCATCTTTTTCGCCGGCCACCCACCATCAAATAACTGAAAAAACCTCAAGAACCCTAAACTCAAACTTAACAGAACTCAAGAAACTCATCAGAAAACAAACAAAATCAACTAAAGAAACTTAAAAGGATCAAAATCAACCAAACTCAATCGATCTAGATCCAGAACTCAAACACATCACTGTGTTTTTTGAAGAACAAACCACATCTAGTACCCAAATCAATCGATATCCAAAACTCAAACTCAAATTCAGTCTGTAACCCTAATCTTAAATCGATCTAGTGGTTGCTCAAACTCGAACTCAAACGATCTAGTGGTTCTTGACTAGAAACAATTATTGCTCGAACAAAATTGATCCAGAACCAGATCTAGATCTAGTAAGAAAATGTTGATCCAAACTCTCTCCATGATTTGATGATGATCCTTTACTTGGTAAAAATTACATTAACTGCCTTAGACTAAGTCTTTCAGCACCAGCAATTGCTCATTGAGTCTGTTCAGTGATCGTTGAGTGCTTTACTAAGTAAACAGTTTATATATGTAATCCCTGAAGGCATGTTTCACATTGAAAGAAAATCTCAGCAGAAGTCGAAGACCAAGCTAATGATAAAGACAAGTCTACTCATGATCTGAAGCAGGATTCAATGACACCAATAGTCTACAAAGTGTGACAAATCTGATCATGATTTTGTGAAAGTTGAAGACATTCAATAGTGAAAGTTGAAGACACTCATCAGCGATAGCTTATCAAGAATCGTGTTACACAAGATTTGTTTGTCGTATCCTCTTGCACAAATAGTACAATTGTATAAAAGCAAACCTGCTTTTGTCCATAACCGTACAAACTCCCTCTTGCTTCACTATTCATCATACGACTAAAAGCATGGCTTGGGTAAAGAAAATGCATGCAACCATCCTTGATGGACACATGGAATGTACCTTCTACCTTGCATTAATTACATAGGGTATAAATAGAAATGAAGACTCTCCTCTCTACGGATCCATCTCTTCTGCATCTTAGAAGAAATATTTTTCTTCATCCTCTTTCTATCTTTTCTATCTTCTTGTGCAAGAAGACGTAGTCGTCATTACCAAGGTCAAAGGCACGTAAGTGCATGGTGAAAGGGTGCTCATATTTCTTGGCGTACATATTATATGCCAAGCTCAAGAAGAAGAAACTCGAGGACGTGAGAGTGGTACGTGAATTCCCCGATGTACTCACGGATGACTTGCCCAGTTTGCCGCCCGATCGACAAGTAGAATTTCGAATCGATCTTATCCTGGGAGAAGCTCTAATCGCTAGGGCTCCTTACCGGTTTGCCCCATCCGAAATGCAAGAAATGATGTCGCAACTCCAAGACCTTCTTGAGAAGGAGTTCGTGAGACTGAGCTAATCTCCGTGGGGAACTCCAATCTTATTTGTCAAGAAGGAGGATGGCACCATGAGGATGTGCATCGACTATAAGGAGTTGAACAAGTCAATGGTGAAAAATAAATATCCACTTCCAAGGATAGACGATCTGTTTTATCAATTGCAAGGAGCGTGATGCTTTTCAAAAATAGACCTTCGTTCGGGATACCACCAAGTGAGGGTGAGGAATGAGGATGTCCCAATGGCTGCATTTATGACCTGCTATTGGCACTACAAGTTCTTGGTTATGCCTTTTGAGTTGACCAACGCGTCGAAGGTGTTTATGGATCTAATGAACCGAGTGTGTCGACCGATCCTTGACCGATACCCAAGAAAGAGCGTGAAGTTTGTATGGACTGATACCGAAGAAAAAGTGTTCCAGACTCTTCAGAAGAAATTATGTGAAGCGATGATCCTATCCTTACCCCGAGGGAACAGAAGATTTTGTGGTCTTTAGCGATGCCTCAAAGATAGGTTTGGGTTGCGTATTGATGCAATGAGGCAAGGTGATCGCCTATGCGTCAAGAAAATTCAAAGTTCACGAGAAGAACTACCTTACCCATGATTTAGAGTTGGCAGCGGTGGTGATCGCTTTGAAGCTATGGCGACACTACCTCTATGTCACCAAGTTCACCCTCTATACTGATCATAAAAGTGTGAAGTATGTTTTTGATTAGAGAGAATTGAACATGAGGCAGAGGAGGTGGCTAGAATTACTCAAGAACTACGATTGCGAGTTGCTCTACCACCCTGGGAAGGTAAACGTGGTGGCTGATGCTCTGAGTCGAAAGGAGTATAGCGGTAGCATCCGAGCTACTCTTTCTAGAATCGACTTAGTATCAAATCTAATTGAGAAAATCAAAACGTCCCAAGCCGAGGCATTATTAGAAGAAAATCTCAAGAGTGAAGTAATGGTGAAACAATGCTTACTCTTAACTGAACATGGTCGTGGGGTAAAGTTATTCAAAGGTTGGGTGTGGGTGCCCAAGATTGCGGGTAACCGTGAATTACTCCTAGAAGATGCCTACAAGTCCAAGTATTCTATACACCCGGAAAATACAAAAATGTACATAGATTTGAAGTTAAAATATTGGTGGTCCGTCATGAAATTGGATGTGGCCAATTACGTGGAACGGTGTGTGACGTCCCTACAAGTTAAGGAATACCAATGATCGTATGGGAGCCTATAATCTTTTGAAATCCCAGAGTGGAAGTGGGAACACATCACCATGGACTTTGTGACCAAATTACCGAAGACTCTAAGAACTCATGATACCATATGGGTGGTTGTAGATCGTTTGACTAAGAGTGCTCACTTTCTAGCCATGCGGGAAACACTCCTGATGGACAAGTTGGCAAAATCTATACATTGATGAAGTCGTCTCGAGACATGGGGTGCCATTGTCCATAGTGTCGGATAGAGATAGTTGATTTACTTCAATTTTTTTGGGACGACCTTCAAAAAGAGTTGGGCACGAGAGTAAAATTGAGTATGGATTACCATCCGCAAACCGACAACCAAAACGAAAGAACTATCTAAACCATTGAAGACATGTTACGGTCTTATGTGATTTACTTTGGTGGGAAATAGGATTCTCACCTACCTCTAGTGGAGTTCGCCTACAACAACAATTACCATTCTAGTATTGGAATGGCTCTGTTCAAGGCTTCGTATTTTCGAAAATTTAGGACTCCAATTTGTTGGCTCGAGGCGGGTGAAAAACAGTTTTTCGGTCCCGAAATTGTTCAAGAGACAACCGATAAGGTTAAAGTCATTCGAGAACGCTTGAAGGCGGCCCAAGATTGTAATAAGAGCTATGCTGGTAAGAAAAGATGACCGATGGAGTTCCAAGTGGGAGACCAGGTCATGCTTAAGGTATCCCCTTGGAAGAGAATAATCCAGTTTGGAAAACGCGGGAAGTTGAGTCCCCGATTTCTTGGACCATTCACAATAATGAAGTGTGTCAGACTTTCAAGCTTACCAATTAGATCTACCGCCAGAAATGAAGGGAATCCACAACATGTTTCATATTTGCTATCTACGAAAATGTTTGGCGGAGGAAAAAAGTGTCATACCTCTTTCAGAAATCTGAGTAGACGAAGGAAATCGTTGTGTGGAGGAGACGGATGCCATTATCAAGAGAAAATCAAAGAATATTCGACATAAAGACATTGTGATGGTCAAGGTGCAATGGAAACATCATCATGACACCAATGTAACTTGGGAAGCTGAGGAGGACATGAAGAGGCGATACCCACGTTTGTTCTAATAAGGTGAGATTTCGAGGACGAAATCAACTCCAAGGATGTGAGGATTGTAACACCCGAACATAACTTCGTATTCCATTTATTCCATTTTTGGCTAAGACTTAGAGCACCTAAGAAAGTTCATGTTACAAAGTAATGCGTTTAACGATCAGGAGTAAAAAGAGAGTCGCGGTACACCTGGCGCAACTATTCCTGGCGACAGTGCCAATGGCATAGTCGCATGTCATTCTTGCGAGAGAGGTTAGAGCCTCGGTACATCCCAAGCGATTGTGCCCGGCGATTGTGACGATTGTCACTTTAGTTGTTATAATTGCCCAAAACCCCCCATTCTCAGTACATATGGGGCGACTGTGCCCAACGATTGTGCCATGGGCCTAATCGCATGTCACTATCGTCCAGGTCCAGCAGGATGCTTTAAATGCCCAATTTTCAGTACTCATTTCATTAATGCTCCATCAACTTCTTCTCAAAACCTCTCTACCAGATTTCTCCTCATTAAAGTCGAACCCTAGGTCATTTAAGGCACTTTTCTTGGGATTCAAGGTGTCATCATCATCATTTAGTCAAGAGGATTCAACCTAGAAGTGCTTGGTCAAGAAAACTTAACCTCCATCTCCTCGAGTTCTTGGCTTTAGGTTTTAACTAAGACCAAGAAATATGAGTTCATTCAACAAGTTTATAACACTTTATATATGTTAAAACACTTCTTTTATGATTATACAAAGTTTTTACTATATGATTTCTTGTTTGGATGAGTTTGGAAAAGTTAGGTCAAAACTAGGGTTTTAAGACCATTTTTGAATATTTAGAAAATGTGATAGTAGGGTATGATACTACTTGCATAAATGACCATTTTACTTGATTTGGGATGATCTTGGTACCAAATGTGTATTACTACAATTATGGGTTTATTTGTCTTAACACTTGGAGTTTAATTCTAAAAGACCTTAAAATGATAAATGTAGTTGTTGTATTTGAAGTAACACTTCTTGTTGGTGTTGTGAAGCTAACCTATAATGCAATGGATCCATAGGCATACAAGTCGGGTTATCTCACAATGGTGAGATGAGATTTACAACTTAAATGACTGAATTAGACATTGATGTCATGACTTAATTCCTAAAGGAATAGACTTGTCTTGGATGGGAAGGTCTCGCGGTAAAGATATGGATAGTGTTGAACTTGGTGATCTTTGAGTAAAAGATTTGGATAGAGTTGATCTCGTTATTGTGTTGTACTAATGACTTGGATAGAGTTGATGACTAAAGACCTGGACAGGGTTAATGTCAATAATTATCCATCCTTGATAAATGCTCTACGTATGTTGTGACTTACTTTTTGTGTTCCGTCACAACTTATGGTAAAAGTCGGGTCTCCCCCGTAATGTCATGATGATAAATGCTATATTAAAGAAACGTATTAATGTGTTTACCTTGTGGGTGTTGATGAAAACTATACTTTACTTTTACTATTACATAGCCTTATTTTTATACCATTTGTTCTCACTAGGCTCCAAGCCTAACATTTTTTTTCTTAAATTAACATGTATATTAGGTTCTCTTAGCGGTCGGGTTGCGAAGCCTTGAGAGGAGTGTCGGATCACGTAGGGGGCAATCTTTTGGGAATAGTCGACTTTTGAAGAGTTAGACGTGTACACTATTGACATATTCTTTTGGGGAATGATAATGACACCCATCTATAATCTAAGATAGTATAGTTTAGATTAAGTTGTCAATTATCGTTTCCATTTATTAAGATGTAAACTTTATTACAATTTTCCCTCTTGGGTGATATTCTTACATTTATAGATGTCGATCTTACGTCATATTCAGGTTTAAATTCACCTAAATATTTAGGGTATTACAAATATCTATATTAAATGATGATTTTAAGTAACCAGTACGTACAATATGAATAAAAACAAAGTTAAACAACCTTACATATCTTAATTAATTTATAATTCATCAAAATAATAAAAATTAAATTAAATATTTTATTAAAATATTTATTAAAAAGTTTTATCATTTATAAAAATGAATTATTAATTTGCTTAATAATAATGAAGAGTTAATATTAATTAATAATTAGTAATAAAATATTTATTAATAATTAATAATAGTTAATAAAATAACAATTATTATTAATCAAGGGTACAAATGAAACAAAGTACCAAAAAAACTCTTAGAGCCAGTGATGGATCTAGGATTTTTGTCTAGTGGGGGCACCTTTAACGTAAATTAAATGTCCGCAAAGTCGTCCGATGTGTATGTAGCCTAATTCTACAGTTTAGAGAGATTTTTGAAGTTTTTTGGTTGATTCCGAGAGATTTTTAAGTTTTTTTTGTCGATTTCGATGGACTTTTTCGGTTTTTTTGGTTGATTTCGAGAGATTTTTTTGGTTGATTTTGAGGTACTTTTTTTTGTTTTTTAGTTTGTGGGGGCACGGACAGAAAAACACGGGGGAGGGGGGGGGGGAGGGAACTATGATAGATCGTTAAAAAAATTGGTTTTAGGCTTGAAAAATATGTTTTTTTTTCTCTAGTGGGGGCCTATCCCCCACCAATTCAATGCTAGATCTGCCCCTGTTTAGAGCTTATTGAAACGTTACTTTAAATAACATTTTAATAAGCTATCTTATAAACTACTTTTTATCCTTCAAATGAGACTTTTGAAATAAGCTCAAAATAAGTTAACTTATGTTTGACAAACATGACCAAAATACTTATACTTTAGTTATTTATAACTTGATATAAAATATATCAAATGTAATTTCTATATTTTGATTTACTAGCATGTATTATTTTACTTTAATAATAAATAAAAAATATTCATATAAAATACAATTTAAACTTTCCAAACTGTTTAGATAAGATTCTAAATTTGTAATTTCAAAGAACATGGATCTAGAAGATGTGAATGATATCTTTACAACTTTGTCACAACATAAAGATGAAGTAAATATGCTGAGTGATGAGGAGAAAATGGTGAAAGAGTCGTTAGCTCTACTTGCTGAAAAGAAAGTGAGTAAGTCTGGTTCTGGTTCCAGTTCAATATCCAAGTTAAAGCTGCCTAAAGCTTATTTGTCTGAGCTTCCAAAGTCTAGTTCTGAGTCATCGGTGGAAGAGATTGAGGTGAATTCTGATGATGATGTACAAAGGTTTGCTGAAAATCTGGCCTTCATAACCAAGCAGTTTAACAAGAGCTTTGGTAAGAAGACATATTTTTCCAAGTCAAAGTATGAAGGTTACAAGAAAGATAAATTTGAGAAGTACAAGCCCCGATATGGAAAGAAGGAAGAGAGAAAAGAGAAAGGAAAGAATAGAAGAAAGAAGAGAAGATAGACCCGCAAAACGGAAGATGTTTCAATTGTGGCAAGTTTGGCCATTTTTCTAAAGACTGCAAGTTCAAGCGGGTAAAGAACTCAGAGTACTACGCTAAGAAATCATTGTTGGCAAAGAAACAGGAGGAAGGGAAAGTGCTTATGGAAGAAAAAGAGAATTGGTTGTGCCAAAGTTCTGATGATGAGGAAGCCCATTTTAACCAAGTTTGCATGATGGCAAAAGTTGATAATTCTGAACATTCTGATGGTGACTCTGAGGTAAGTGAAAAATCTGATAATTCTGAGATAGTTGAATCTTTACGTGCTCAAATTCAACATATGGAATCTGAATTTGAAATGCCGAAAAGTAAACTAAGCCTTGAACGACAGTCAATGATGAATTTTCGCGATGAAAATGCATTGTTGAAAGTTGTGATTGAGGACAAAGAAAAGGAAAAGGATAATTTGAAAAAGGAAAAAGCAAATTTGAAAACTAAGATCACCGAACTCGAAAAGAACTTAGTTAATCTGAATTCTAAAAAGGGTGAATACAAAATAAAATTTGAAGTTTGTTTTCAAGAAAGAAATGAGGCGTATTGTAAAATTAAGCAACTAGAGGATATAAATTTGAAAAGAGGACAAACTAAACAAACTCTGAATCTTCTCACAAACAAACTCCAGGATGTTCGTTTTTATAATCCAAAACTGGGGTTAGGTTTTTCGGAAAATGATGTGTTAAAAAGAGCCCCTGAGAATTTATATAACTTTGATAAATTGGGTTCAACTGTGAAGAAGATTCCAGATATTCGCGACACGTTCATAAAAGCTGAAACTCCTATATCTGAAACTCCATCAAAAGGTAAGGAAGTAATGGACGATGATCAATCAAGTTGCACTGATTCACAATCTAGTTTTAAATCCGTGGGATTTAAATAAGAGCTACAAAAATAAAAAGTTAGAATTTGTAGTGTTCGAATCATTATTTTCCCGACCTTCTTCAAATGAACCAGTCAACGAAGATAAAATCATACCTGAGACGAAATGTCAGTATGATGAGTATGAATCTGATACTGATGTTTGTGATCAAACCATCTTTTCTGAATCTATTGCTTCTGAATCTCCAAATGGAGCAAAGGTAGAAGAGTCTCCAAATGTGACGAGTTCTGATAATCAATTTGATTTTGTTGGGAATATGTCTGAAGAACTTTTTGAAGAGATGATGAATTCTTCAGATCCTGTCCCGATTTTAAACAAGTTTGAGTCTGAATCCGTGGTTAATCAAACATCTGATTTTGAAAAACAAATCTCTGATTTACAAAAGGCTCTTGAAGAAGTTGAAGACGAAAATTGTGATCTTCAGTTCAAACTTGATAAATCTTTGGAAGAAAATAAAGAGCTTTGTAAACAAATTAACAATTTGAAAAATGATTTATTTAAGAAGAATTTATTTGAACAAAAGGAGTTTGATGACAAAAAGTGGAATGTTAGATCAAACCCGGAGTTTGTGACACTTGATAAGCCAACAATTGTTTATTCTTCATGTTTTGAAAAACATCCCAGTGTATTTGAGAAAGGAGAAACTTCTGGAATTAAGACAAAGAATTCACTCTCTAAGAAATCGACTAACAAAGTTTCTTTTGGATTTTTAGATCTGAGTGGAAAAGTGAAAGGAGAATGGAGGAGGAAAGTTTGTGTAAAGAAAGATTGTGAAATTGTTTCTGAAAAGTGTGTAAAAGATTGTGTTGTTTCTACTAGTGATGATAGTTTTTAATGTAATAGTTCTACGATCAATAAATGTCAATTTTGTGTCAATAATTGTAAAACATTTGATAAATCGAAAATCATGACATTTGCTCGCATGAACATTATATGTAATCACTGTGGTAGCAATTCTTTTTCATTTCACTCCATTCCTCCTAAGCCAAAGAATGTCAAAAGCTTTTCCAGAGTCGAATCTTTTTCTAAGGCCTCGACACAACAAATTCACATATTCAAGGCTAAGTCAAATAATTTTTCAAAGAAGAATTATTTTCATGATTTGAATGTGAATATGGTTTGGAAATGGTTACCTAAGCCTCAATTTGAATGGAGAGTTAAAGGCAAGGTTGACGATTTTCAAAAGATGAAAGATGCTAACAAGAAAGGACCCATCTGGATATGGGTACCTAAACAAAAGTAAGTATGTTTCTTTTGCAGGCCCGTCATCTATGATTTATAGATTCTGGATGCTCAAGGCACATGACGGGGTTCAAGGACTTATTGGATGATTATGTTGAATAACCTAACAGTTGGATTTGCAAATTCAGAGCTTAAAGATTACATCAACGGATACAGATGAATCAACAAATGAATCAATTAAAATGCCTGTCAGTAACACAAAGTTACTGTGTGTAATGAATACACATTGGAAAGGAGCTTTTTGATGTTCACTCCCCCAGGACTTCCATTCAATCATCGAAACACCACAAAGATATTTCTATGAACGTTATGACAAGAAAAAAAATTCATTGTCTGTTCGTGCAAGTGTTAGAAAGAATTAAGCACATGATGATTGCTTTTTATAAGGCTCAAAATTGTGTAAACCATTGAAACAACAACAGTTAAACACAGACTCAATTGTGCATGATCGAAGTGCGAAGGTAGGACAGACTTCCTTCTTTTTCAATATCCAGATTTTCCAAATGAAAATCAGATAGATTATATGTTGCGTCCCCTTGAAATATGAAACACTTTCTTTTTAAGAAAAAAAATGAGTAGCTAGTGGGGTTTGTATCAAAAGTTGGCATGGGCTAGTTGGCTATTTCAATAATGTTCACGAAGAATTGTGAAACACTAGCAATGTAGTTGCCCAACTCATAAAAAGTTAGTGAAGAGTTTGATATTCTTTTACTCTGATCTCACACCCTCTTTCTTTTTAAACATTGAGCTCACGTCTAACTAAACTTTCCTTTTCATTTTACCTCTTCACACAACCCACACTCATTTCTTTTTGACTCATCACACTCGATCACTAAGGATTAACTTCTTGGGTAGGAAACACTGGTTAACGTGAATCCATAGAAGTTTCATTTAAGTCCTACACAATGAACCCATATTTTCCTATGAAAGCATAATGTTGCTCAAAAATGGTTTAACGATATCAGTTAAAGCACAAAATATACAAGTCAGATGTTTGTATGCTCAATGAGATATAATTATGAATATTTGAGCATTTTGAACATTGAAGATATTTCAAACAAGTATATTGAAAGAATGAAATGAATACAAGAGACTTGTTTGAAAATCTGACTTTGTATGATAAAGATCAAATAAAATGATTTATCGATTAAGGCTTAGGTCATCAAAAAATGAAATTGTCTATAAGAAACAAGAATATAGACAGTCTTGAAAGAACGTTTAGAAATGAAATCACGCTCAAACTTTGAATAACAATCGGGGTGTCTTACCATCGAAAAATATTGTTTCAATTTAGAGACATGGTAAGAACAAATTCAACAAAAATTAAACCTGTGTGTGTGAATAGTTGACTGAATATAGACAAGATAATACACAAGTATTAATCTTTGGAAACACACGGTTTATTGACATTGAAGCACAAGTATTAATGAAAACATATAAAATCACACTTTTATATTCATGAAATCGTTTAAGAATCAGAAGTGGTTTGAACATTTAAGAACATGTTTTCTATGATTGAAAGTCGTCATTCTTTCAACCATATATGAGATTAAGAATAGAAATAAACCTTTTCGATCTGTCTTAAATCTCATGAAGTCAGCTTAATGTCATAATGATATGATCGTGTAAGCATCCTCTCAATCTGCATCAGTCAAAAATCCGTCAAAGTACAAAATTTATTCACAACATTTATTGAAAAATAAAATGACATAAAGCAGTAAAACATTGAATGTACGAGTTCTGATCTTAAATAATCAGAAGTCATAATTCTTACTTCTTATTCAGACTCTAACTTCCCCTGCATTTATGCATCATAAAATCATCAATTAAGAATGCAAAAATATATGAACTCCCCCTCAAATGGATGTAGATCATCTATTCATCTTCTCTCACTCCCCCCTGAAATCATGAACACACGTTAAAGTGCAGATATCTTTTCATAAAAAAGATAAAGAAATGAAGAAAAATAACAATAAGAAAAACTTTAATAAGTAATCACAGATTATGTTTTGAGATTTAGCATACCAAGTTTCGAGATAAGAAAATTAAATCTCTTTTCATCGAGAGGCTTGGTAAACAAATCAGCAAACTGATAATCAGTGTTTACAAAATAAAGTTCTATTGTACCTTTTTCAACATTGTCTTTGATAAAATGATATCGAACGTCTATGCGTTTTGTCTTTGTATGTTGTACAGGATTTGCTGATATTGCAATAACACTCTTAGAGTCACAGTAAATCGGAATCTTGTCGAATTTGAAGCCATAATCTCGCAGTTGCGTCCTCATCCACAACACCTGAGAGCAGAAGCTTGCAGTAGCAACATACTCCGCCTCAGCCGTTGATGTGGAAACACACAGTTGTTTCTTTGATGCCCAACTGACGAGTTTATCTCCAAGCAATTGAATATGACCCGATGTGCTCTTTCTGTCTAACATACAACCGTGTTCTTTATAACAGTCGAAAATACAACTTTTTCAATGTCAGCCAATATTCTTTCATCAGATAAAACATTTTCAAGCTCGATTATTTTGCTTTCTAAAATGAGTGGAGGAACATAAATTTTAGCTTTTAAAGGTTTTGCCTCCAATTCTTTTGTCGAATAGCTTTCAAAATAATCATTTGAAAGACATTTTGGTTGATCTGAAATATAACTATCATTCAGCTTTTGATAGCAGAATGGTAGTTGCATTTTCTTTAAGTTATTTCTTTTCTCATATTCTTTAGCCTCTACCTCTTCCGATGATTTGGTAACAAATTTGGGTTTCAAATGAGGATATTTACCAGCCACAAAAAGAAAATCAAAATTATACAAAGCTGGCTGTTTTCTGATAGCTTTCTTTAGATAGTGTGGGTTTTCGTAACCGAGACCCCACTTCTCTCTAACATCAGCTTCCTCATTTGGTGTGTTTAAGAAAATTGTTTGATCTGTTTGGCCTCTAGCATACAATTTTGCTTCCAAACCATTTACCTTTTTTCTCTAAGTTCTTGTTCTTAACCTGCAATTTAAACACTTTTAGAACACTTTCTTGCTTTTCTGAAACAGACTTAGAAATTTTAGATTCAAAATCAGAAATCTTACTTTCAAAACAATCTTTTTCATGTTTAAAATCAGAAACATATTTGCGTAGAGAATCAATCAGATCTTTGTTCCCAACAACTTTCTTGTTGAGTTCAAATATCTTTTTATTTTTCTTTGCAATTCTGCTGTTTTCCTTTTGCAGTTTAGATTAAAGATCTTGAAGTTCGACCATCATGGCTTCCATTTTGGTCATAAAATCAGATTTGGATAAATTTGGTACCTCATCAGTTGTTTCTTCATCACCATCATCATATTTCACTGTATTTCCCATCAAGCATATATGAGCAATTTCTTCTCTTTCCTCTTCATCTGAATGATCTAGCCAGAACTCGTCTTCAGCCATGAGTGCCTTGCCAGCCTCATGTTGTTTGGCTAAGAGCATCTTGTTCTTGTAATACTCTAAGTTTCTGACTTTGGGCTTTCTACAGTCTTTGGCATAGTGACCGACCTTACCACAGTTGTAGCATTTGATTAGGTCGTCTGTTTTCTTCTCAACCCCAGTATAATCATTCATAAACTTCTTCTTCTCATCCAACTTTCTTTCCACATACCGTTTCTTCTCATATTTTTTCCTTCAACTCTTTCCCTATGTTCATGGTTCTTTGATCCGGACGAAGAGTACTTCTATGAGTTCGAACCCGATTTCTTGTAGATTTTCTTCTGAAATGCACGGGTCAGTAAAAGCATAATTTTCTTGAGGTTTTCGCCGTCGTCACTATCGGAATAATAACTAGAATCAGAACTGGGAATCACTACTTTTTTCTTCTTCTTCTTCATTTCTTTCTTTTTTTTCTTTTCTTTCTCCTTCTCTCCAGCTACCAATGCAATGGGGTCAACAACCTTCTCATCTTTCTTTTTCTTCTCATTCCTTTTCTCTTCAACCTCCTCCTCATTCTGTCTCAAAGTCTCATAAACTTCGTGGAGGGGTATGTCACTCAAATCTTTCATTTGCTTCATCCGGCGAGTGTGCTTTTTCCACTCGGGTTGCAAAATGCTAAGGAACTTAACATTGTTCTCGATCTGCTTCTTCTTGACTTTGTTCTTTCAAAGTTCATTTAGTAGAAGCACGAACCTCTCATAAGTTTCCTCCAGGCTCTCATTTTCCTTGGCTTTAAATTCCTCATAGCTGTTGATACAATTAACTACTTTCATCTGGTTTCCCACCTTAGAGCCCATCATCATCTTTTGTAACTGATCCCACATCTTTTTCGCATTCACTTTGTAGCTGTCTATCTTGATATTAATTTCATTCGGGATACTTTGTAATAGAAGAGATCTTGCTTGTTTATCGGCTTTAAAACGACTTTTCTGCTCATCAGAATACTGTGCAAATTCCTTCGGAACAGTCTTCATTTTTCTTACCCTGTCCTCGTCACCATCCTCACTGTCTGAAGATTCATCATCAGGTATTTCAACAATAGGTCGTATCATGGGACCTTCTGTAATTGATAGCAGAATGTTTTCCCCATTTGCGTGTCGGTCGACAAAGTCGAGAAAACGATCCTTCCACTGTTCATATTCGCCCTTGAATAGAACAGGAGGCTTTACGTCTGTACCGATGGAGAGAGCGTCTTTGGAAGTCATCTTTGATCTACACTGCTTACCGTGATCGTCAAAATTCAGAAAAAAAACCGGATCTACAAAAATCAAACTCAGTTAAATTTCAGAAAAATCAGAATAAATTTACTAAGTATAAAACGCGCATGACACTGAAAAGAAACACTTCATGCAAAACACTTTATGCGCGTTAGAACTTCGCGCACAAAGACGAAACAAGTGAACTCACTTCTCGCACACTGGGTTGTGCGAGTTTGTAGTTCGCGCAAGACACGGGATGCGAGAACTGAGGTTCGCGCACAATGCCTTATACGAGTTCTTAGTTCTCGCACACCACTATGTGCGAGTTCTAATACTTCGCGCAAAAGCTTTGCGAGTTCAAGACTTAGAATATATTTCAAAAACTTGATTCGCGCTAAATGCAAACGCGCAAGAACAGGGCTTGCGAGTTTAAGACTTAGAAAGAAATTTGAACAAGAAACTTTACGCTAAACGGGAACGCGCACGATGAACACTTCTCGCAGGCTAACTTCACGCACGACAAATAGATTGAACAGTACAAACTCGCACCTAGTGTTGTGCGAGTTTCTACTTCTCGCACGACTCTGTTTGCGAGTTCTTCACTAGCGAGTTCTTTAGATCTTGCAAGTTTGTGACTTGTACAGTTCCAAAACTCGATTTTTCAATCTGATTCGATTCAAATTATCTTCAATTGGCTTGAAACTTTGTAGGAAACACTTATTTCATATTTCGATCAGATTACAGTACAAAGATTTCAAACTCATACACCAAAATTACAGATTCGATCTAAAGAAACAGTACGTATCAAACTCGAACTCAAACTTAACCAAAATTCAAAATTCACTTCTAAATCAAGTGAATTAGACAAAACAATACAAATGAAAACTGTTCTAACCAAACAATCGATTACAAAGAAACTAAAAAAATATCAAAAACATTACGAAATTGCAAAATTTGATTCTGAACAGGAACTTGCGAGTTCTTGAAAACTGTCGATCACAAATCTTGAATTAGATCCAATTTTATCTCTGAATTTTGTGTGCTATGATACCAATTGTTATCCCAGATAACAATGTAATCACAAGATGACAATCAATTCCATCAAATCTCAATTTGAATTAATCACAAATTTCAATTACAAAGTTCTCCCAAAAACTTTCTCTCTCTAACTCTGTAACTCTTACAACACTTATGAAATTGCTACTTATGTTACACGCACAACACACCTAAAACCTATTTATACCAAGATTACAAACGCGTAAAACACAAAACTCTCACACAACTAAAACACAAAATACAAATTAACTTTGACTTTTATTACACTAAACTTTGACTTTGATGCTTGAGAGTTGACTTCAGCTTTGACTTCAATCTTCAGTCTTCTATGATCTTGTATCCAACATATTTATGCTCTAACAACATCTCTTGCATGATTCTAGGGGGAGTAGATCTTAGTGTTTACATTTGTCTAGGGGGAGTTAGAACATTTGCTTATATTCTGATTTACTGAAGAAGGCGGAATCATTTTATGTGATTACCAAAATCTTTCTTGTTTTGTAGGTTATCAATTTATGATGATGGCTTCTGGATAATTCTGTTTAGAACCCGGACTTAAGTGTTTTTCTGATGGAAAACCAACTAAAGAGACGGGATACAAGCGGGATGGAAATTCAAAGCATGATGGCGACTCATATGAAGCTGATCCACTTAAAGGAATGCATGGGCCGATGACGCGTGCAAGGAGAAAAAGGATGCAAGAGGCTCTAACTAATCTCATCGTTTCAGCCCAATTGGAAGACATCCAAGATCTCAAGCCCGTTTGGTTGAATTGTCTTATGTTGTTGGGCTAACTTTTACATCTTTGGATTGTCCTTGAAGGCCCAAATGTCATAATTTCGTTTTTGTATTTTATTTAAATAAGAAAAGTCTTGAAAACTCAATTTAGTCATTATTAAGGGCAATCTAAGAGTTTAGGCCTTAAATAGTATATTTAAGAGCCTTAATTTTTGTAGTTAATAAGGGTCTAGTATTTCCCTATAAATAGGAGTTTTTCAAGCATTTGTAATCATCTATGTTTTATCTAAATCAACATATTGTGAGGTTTTCCTTTCACTTGTTAGTTCTATTGATTGAACTCATTCGGGTCTTGCAAGACTAATAGTGCTTGAAATTCTCACTTGGCTTATCACTAGGTATCTTCCGCTTAGTGTGGCGCCCTAACTTTAACAACTTGCTTTCTTGCAACTCAAAGGTGTTGGATTTCATATATCCCTCATTGTTGAGTTCTGATAGTAAGGTGTTGAGTTTCTTGGAAGAATTTGTGTTCCTTCCTTTCAATCTTTGATTGCTTACTTTCTTACATTCCAAAGGTGTTGGGTTTTGTATACCTTTCATTGTTGGGTTGAAGAGTAAGAAATTGGGTTCTTGGAATACACGAGATCAAACAAGAACGGTCCCGAAACACATTTGAAGTCTTCCCTTAAAGATTTCACATCATTTGGTATCAGAGCTAACTTTCTTGTTTGATCATATCATTTGTTTTCTTTGTCTCATCTAGTTCATTCTTCATCTTTATTTAAATTCTTGTCACATAAAAACTATAAAAAAAGTGCCTAAAAAAAGCAAAAAAAAAAAAAAGGAAAGCAAAAGAAACCGCAAAAAAAAAGTTATACAAAAATCGACAAGAAAAGTAGAGAAAAAAAACTGAAGTCTTTTGTTCTTGATTATTGCGCTTTTATTTGGATTTTTCCACTTGAACTCATATACCACCCCGTTTAAACTTTTCGTTTGTTGTCCAATCACTTCATATTTCTTTCTGGCCAAGTGAGTCATTGTTTGAGCACCTTTGTAATGGATCTGTTCTCACTAGAACTACAATAAGTGAGGAATCTGAGAGGAAAAAGGCAAGAGTGCTACATCTATATAAAAAAAAGCCTTAAAAAGAGTGATACACTTGGGGAGAGTAGATAGTTTGGGAAACGAAGTTGGGGGGGGTAAAGGGTGTGAGGTTTACTTATCATCATCAATTGTTCAACTTGTTTTGTAGTAGCAACTATGGAGGGAACGAAGGAGACATTGGAACAAAAAGCATGGAGAGAGACGTTGATGGGTCAATTCAATCAAATGATGGAAACTATGATGGAGAGAATGGATCGATTGGAGGTATCCTAACAAAGGGGCGATGAAGAGGGTTCAAAAACAACACAAGACAACCGGAGAAATAGAAATAGAGTTGACAACAATCTTGGTAGCATCAAGATGAAGATTCCATCTTTCCAAGGTAAGAGTGACCCGAAGGCATATATGGAGTGGGAATCAAAAGTAGAGAACGTGTTTGGAGTTCATAACTATTCCGAAGATAAAAAGGTAAAACTTGCTTTTGTTGAATTTTCCGGTTATGCTCTAACATGGTGGGACAAGTTGGTTTTGTCTAGAAGGAGAAATGGGGAACAACCTATTAATACATGGGAAGCAATGAAGGCTGTTATGAGAAGGCGTTTTGTTCCACCCCATTACTATCGTGATCTGTTTAATCGACTTCAAAACATCACTCAAGGATCAAGATCTGTGGAGGAGTATTACCAAGAGTTAGAGATGGCAATGACGAGGGCGAATATTGAAGAAGATCCCGAAGCCACCATGGCTAGATTTTTGGGAGGCCTTCGAAAAAAAATTGTTGATGTGGTGGAGTTGCAATACTACATGGATTTGGAGGAAATGTTTCACATGGCTGAAAAGGTGGAGAAACAATTAAAAAGAAAAGGAGGTTCAAGTAAGTTTTCTTCCAATTCATCTTCTTCTTCTTATTGGAAAAACAATCGGTGGAATAAAAATGAAGTTGTAAAGAAGAAATATGGTAAGGATTTTGACTCAAAGAAGACTTTTCAACCAAAGAATGACAAAAACAACCCTTCTACTTCTCACACTTCAAAGCTGACTTGTTTCAAGTGTTTGGGAAAGGGACATATAGCTTCACAATGTCCTAATTCCAAAGCTATGATTATGCTTGATGATGGTTCTTATTTAAGTCAAAGCGAAGATGAGGATGATGGCAACAACATGCCATTTGAAGATGACAATGAACTAAAGGCTGTCGATAGTGGTGATGAAAGGGAGGCTCTTGTGACCATGAGAGCGTTGAACATACAAGCCAAAGAAGAGGACGAAGAACAACGTCACAACATCTTCCATACTCGATGTCTTATCCAATACAAGGTATGCATGTTAATCATTGATAGTGGAAGTTGCATTAATTGTGCTAGTTCTTATCTTGTGGAGAAGTTGGGGCTGCCAACTATCAAGCATCCAAAACCGTATCGTTTACAATGGCTTAACGATCATGGAGAACTCAAGATTGTGCGGCAAGTACTTTTGAGATTTTCCATAGGAAAATATGAAGATGAAGTTTTGTGTGACGTTGTACCCATGACTGCTAGCCATATCATTCTTGGACGCCCTTGGGAATTTGATCGTAAAACAACTCATGATGGGTGTTCAAACAAGTATCGGTTTGTACTCAATAATTAATCATTCACCCTTGTACCTATGTCCCCGCAACAAGTGTTAAAAGAACAAATAAAAATGAGAGAGAAAAGGCAAAAAGAGAAGAGTTTGAAAAAGTCAAAAGAGATTGGAGAAAAAAAAGTGAAAAAGAAAGTGGAAAAAAAGTAGCGAATGAAAATATGAGTGGAATAATCAAGGGAGAAAAACCAAAAGCAAGTGAGAGAAAAGGTGCTTTCTTTGCGAGCATGAGGGATGTAGATAGGGCGTTAACTTCCCATAAGCTTCTTGTTGTACTTCTGTACCAAGAAGTTTGCTTATCTACTAACGATTTACCTCATGATTTGCCTTTGGAGATTGTTTCTGTTTTAAATGAATTTGCAGATGTGCTACCCGAAGAAGTGCCTAACGGACTACCACCAATTCGAGGTATAGAACATCAAATCGATTTGGTTTCGGGTGCAACTATTCCAAATAGGCCAGCTTATAGAGCTAACCCGGAGGAAACAAAGGAGCTTCAAAAACAAGTTGGTGAGCTGTTGGAAAAAGGTATTATTCGTGAATCCCTTAGTCCATGTGTTGTGCCGGTCATCTTAGTTCTAAAGAAATATGGTACTTGGCGCATGTGTATTGATTGTAGGCCGGTTAACAAAATTACCATCAAATATCGTCATCCAATCCCAAGATTAGATGACTTGCTTGATGAATTGAATGGGGCCAAAATATTTACGAAAATTGATCTTAAATCCGGATATCACCAAATTAGAATCAAAGAAGGTGATGAATGGAAGACCGCTTTCAAAACAAAGTTTGGGCTTTATGAGTGGTTAGTTATGCCTTTCGGCTTAACTAATGCCCCTAGCACTTTTATGAGGCTTATGAACCATGTTTTGAGGCATTTCATTGGGAAATTTGTTGTTGTGTATTTTGATGACATTTTGATCTATAGTAGAAGTATGCATGATCATGTTGAACATCTTAAGCTTGTTCTTGCTACTTTGCGTGAGCAAAAGTTGTTTGCAAATCTGAAAAAGTGCACCTTTTGTGCGGAAGAAGTTGTTTTTCTTGGATATTTTGTTGGTGCTAATGGTTTGCGAGTTGATGAAGAAAAAATAAAGGCTATTGTAGATTGGCCTATCCCTACAAGCGTTTCGGAGGTAAGATCTTTTCATGGACTTGCAAGTTTTTACCGAAGGTTTGTGAAAGACTTTTCAATTAAGGCTTCACCTTTAAATGAGTTGGTGAAAAAAAATGTGAAAGGCTTCACCTTTAAATGAGTTGGTGAAAAAAAAATGTGAAGTTTGAATGGGGAGAAAAACAGCAAATGGATTTTGAACAATTAAAGCATGATTTAACCAATTCTCCTGTTTTAGCACTACCTGATTTTTCTATGACTTTTGAGATTGAGTGTGATGCTTCAGGAATTGGAATTGGAGCTGTTTTGCTTCAAGCAAGCCGACCCATTGCGTATTTTAGTGAGAAGTTAAATGGGGCCACATTGAACTATCCAACGTATGACAAGGAGTTGTACGCTGTTGTGAGAGCTTTGGAGACATGGCAGCACTATCTAATGCCTAAGGAGTTTGTCATTCACACGGATGATGAATCTCTCAAGTATTTGAAAGGCCAAAGGAATCTGCACAAAAGGCATGCCAAATGGATATCTTTCATAGAGACATTTCCCTATGTCGTGCGTTACAAGAAAGGTAAAGAAAACATAGTGGCTGATGCACTATCAAGAAGGTACACTCTTCTCACTCACTTGGATTCTAAAATATTGGGTTTTGAGTTCATCAAAGGATTGTATGAATCTGATAATGTTTTTGCCAATGTGTTTGCTGCTTGTGAAAAATCATCTTTCAACAAGTTCTTTAGATATGAAGGATTTTTGTTTAAAGAAAATAAATTATGCATTCCTTCATGCTCTCTTCGTGAACTTTTGACTCGTGAAGCTCACAGTGGAGGTTTGATGGGCCATTTTGGGGTTTCAAAAACTCTAGATGTTTTGAAGGAAAATTTTTATTGGCCTAACATGAAAAGGGATGTTGAACGCATTTGTGGTAGTTGTCTTGAATGCAAAAAGGCAAAATCAAGATCCCTTCCTCATGGTTTGTATACTCCACTTCCCATTCCTCATTCCCCTTGGACGGATATTTCCATGGATTTCATACTTGGATTACCAAAAACTCAAAGAGGAATGGACTCAATTTTTGTTGTCGTTGATCGATTTTCAAAAATGGCACATTTCATTGCTTGTAAAAAGACGGATGACGCAAAACATGTGGCAGATTTGTTTTTCAAAGAAATCGTTCATTTGCATGGTATTCCTAGAACAATTGTTTCTGATCGCGATGTAAAGTTTCTAAGCTATTTTTGGAAAACTCTTTGGGGAAAACTTGGGACAAAGTTGCTATTTTCTACTTCAAGTCACCCACAAACTGATGGGCAAACTGAAGTAACAAATAGAACATTGGGAACTTTGTTAAGAGCGATCATAAAAAAGAATTTGAAAAGTTGGGAGGAATGTTTGCCCGTTGCTGAATTTGCTTACAATCGCACTATTCACTCTTCCACCAAATTTTCTCCATTTGAGGTTGTTTATGGCTTTAATCCAATAACACCTTTAGATTTATCTCCTTTACCTATCAAAGAGCAGTTGAATTTAAATGGTGCAGAAAAGGCTGAGTTTGTGAAAAAGTTGCATGAGCGAGTGCGTGCAAACATTGAAAAAAAAACTGGACAATACGTCAAACAAGCCAACAAGGGACGTAAGAAAATTGTGTTTGAACCAGGTGATTGGGTATGGGTTCATATGAGGAAAGAAAGATTTCCAACTTCAAGATGCACCAAATTACATCCACGTGGTGACGGACCATTCCAAGTAGTTGCTCGTGTTAATGACAATGCCTACAAGCTTGATTTACCAGGTGATTATGGTATAAGTGCAACTTTTAATGTTTCTGATTTGTCTCCTTTTGAATTTGATCTAGGTGGTCTCGATTCGAGGACGAATCGTTTTGAAGAGGGAGGAGATGATGGAAAACCAACTAAAGAGACGGGATACAAGCGGGATGGAAATTCAAAGCATGATGGCGACTCATATGAAGCTGATCCACTTAAAGGAATGCATGGGCCAATGACGCGTGCAAGGAGAAAAAGGATGCAAGAGGCTCTAACTAATCTCATCGTTTCAGCCCAATTGGAAGACATCCAAGATCTCAAGCCCGTTTGGTTGAATTGTCTTATGTTGTTGGGCTAGATTTTACATCTTTGGATTGTCCTTGAAGGCCCAAATGTCATAATTTCGTTTTTGTATTTTATTTAAATAAGAAAAGTCTTGAAAACTCAATTTAGTCATTATTGAGGGCAATCTAAGAGTTTAGGCCTTAAATAGTATATTTAAGAGCCTTAAATTTTGTAGTTAATAAGGGTCTAGTATTTCCCTATAAATAGGAGTTTTTCAAGCATTTGTAATCATCTATGTTTTATCTAAATCAACATATTGTGAGGTTTTCCTTTCACTTGTTAGTTCTATTGATTGAACTCATTCGGGTCTTGCAAGACTAATAGTGCTTGCAATTCTCACTTGGCTTATCACTAGGTATCTTCCACTTAGTGTGACGCCCTAACTTTAACAACGTGCTTTCTTTCAACTCAAAGGTGTTGGATTTCATATATCCCTCATTGTTGAGTTCTGATAGTAAGGTGTTGGGTTTCTTGGAAGAATTTGTGTTCCTTCCTTTGAATCTTTGATTGCTTACTTTCTTACATTCCAAAGGTGTTGGGTTTTGTATACCTTCCATTGTTGGGTTGAAGAGTAAGAAATTGGGTTCTTAGAATACACGAGATCAAACAAGAACGGTCCCGAAACACATTTGAAGTCTTCCCTTAAAGATTTCACATCATTTTCTTCTTAAAGATGCTGACAAGAAACATCTTTATCAGGAAGTTTTTATTATTTGTTTGAGAAGGAGTTACTAAATTTTCACTGTCATATTTTTCAGAGGGAGAATAGAGAAATGATGTTAATTGTTATATTCATATTGTTCTCTGCTAATAATTTGACTTTTTACAGATACATAGGGGGAGTATCTGATGTTTTTGTCAAAGGGAGCATAATAGATACATATTCATTTTAGGAGGAATTAAGATTTCTACGTTGGTGTTAGTGCACATATTGGTTGCATACAAGATCATAAAGATTGAAGATCAAAGTTCAAGCAAGTCAAAGCTCAAAAGTCAACTCTCAATCAAAGTCAAAGTCTTTTGTAATAAAAGTCAAAGTCAAAGTATGTAGTGTTGTAAGTGTTTCTGTTTTGTGCGCGTTTGTAGTAGTGTGCGTGCTTTGAGTTGTGAGAGTTTGTCCCTTGGTTTAAATAGGGATATGACTCTGTGGTGTACGAGTAGCTGCATAAGAGAGTGATATACGTGTTCCTGTGTAGAGAGAGAAAGTTTGAGAGAGCAATTTTGTAATCGTATTTTGAATAGAAATAAAATTGTGAATTGAGAGAATTGACATTGTCATCTTGTTTACACTCATTTCTGGGAATAATAATAATTCAGAAATAATTGGATAAAATTCAAGAATCTTGGTCGACATTTCAAGAACTCGAAAGAACACTGTTGAGAATCAATTTTTGCAATTTAGTGATGTTTTTTATCTGAGTTTGACTTGTTTGTACTCGATTGGATGTTTAGAACAAATTGCGTTTGAATTGCTTTGTCAAATTCACAACTTTTCAGTGTGAATTTTTGATTTTGTTGGATTTTGTGTTCGAAGTTAGAATACGTACTGTGTTAAGATCAATTCTGTATTTTTAGTGTTTTTGATTGTAATCGTTTGATTGTAACCTGTTTAAGACATGAAATCGACGTGATCTACAAAGTTTCAGATCAAATTGTGAAGAGTTGAGTTGAAATCAGTGGGAAAGTTTGAGTTTTTGGACGTAAAGTAAAGAACACGCAAGATCTCAAGAACACGCAAGTGAAGAACTCGCATAGACTGAAGAACTCGCAGAAGACAAAATTTGCAAAACATGAAGAACTTGCAAGCTGAGTCGTGCGAGGAGTAGAAACACGCATAAAACAACGTGTGTGTTTCTATTGTTCATTCTATTCATCGTGCGCGAAGTTTGTCTGCGTGAAGTGTGTCATGCGAGAAGTTGGTCTGCGCATTTTTCATTTAGCGCGAAGTTTAATTTCTCAAAATTTTCTAAGTCCTAAGCTCGCAAGCCCCTGCTTTTGCGAGTTTTCATTTAGCGAGAACTTGATTTTTTGAAAAATATTCTAAGTCTTGAACTCACACGTATCTTGCGCGAACCTCAGAACTCGCACATAGTTCTGTGAGAGAACAAGGAACTCGCATCTTGTATCGTGCACGAACTTGAGTTCACGCATCCAGTGTCTTGTGCTAACCACAAAATCGTACAACCCTGTGTGCGAGAAGTGGAGTTCTATTGACCTTCTTTGTGCGCGTAGTTCAAACGCGCATATACGTCTCTGCGCGAAGTGTTCTTTTATGTGTTTTGCACTTTCTATACTTAGTATTTTTTCTGAATTTTATGAAATTTGACGAAGTTTGATTTTTGTAGATACAACCTTTATTTCTGAATTTTGATGGTCATAAAAAGCAGTGTAAAGCTAAAGATGACTTCCCGAGAAGCTCTCGCGATCGGAACAGATGTAAAGCCACCGGTACTCTTTAAAGGAGTGTACGAGCAATGGAAAGATCGTTTCCTAGATTTTATTGACAGACACGATTTGGGAGATTATATCAGAATATCTTTGAAGGAAGGAATCATGAAACTTCCAACAAAGACTCATACTGTAGGAGAACCTGGAGAAGAGGAACAGAGAGAATACCCACTACCACCCGAGGAATACACTGAAGAGCAGAGAAAAAGAGTAAAAGATGATAGACTGGCAAAGTCATTTATTCTACAAGCTCTCCCAAATGAGATCTATGTAAAGATTGATAGCTAAAACGCCACGGGCAAGCAAATGTGGGATCAGTTAGAGAAGATGATGCTCGGATCAAAGATCGGAAACCAACTCAAAGTCTCCAACTGCCTTTACAACTATGAAGAGTTCAAGGCCAAGGAGGGTGAAACTCTGGAGACTACATATGATAGATTTGTGACTTTACTAAACGAGCTCAGTAAGAACAAAGTAAAGAAGTCACAGATTGAGCTTAACGTTAAGTTTGTCAGCATCCTCCAGCCTGAGTGGAAAAGGTTCACTAGACAAATGAAGCAGATGAAAGATCTGAACGAGATTCCACTCCACGAGGTATATGAAACTCTAAGGCAAAACGAGGAAGAGGTGGAGGAGATAAAAGACGAAAAGAAAAAGGCTGAAAGAGTGGTTTCTGATCCTATTGCCATGATGGTGAAGAAAAAGTCTGTAAGTTTGAAGAAGAAGAAAGTGATAGTTTCTGAGTTCGAGGAGGTGGATAGTGAAGATAATTCTGATTCTGATGACTGTGAGAACTTAAAGCAGGCAATGCTCATGCTGACTAAAGCTTTTCAGAAGAAGTTCTACAAAAAGCCTGGTTCGAACAGTCAGAGGTATTCATCGGGCTCACGAAACTATGAACACAAGGAGAGGATTGAAGGAAAGAGAATAGAAGAGACAAGGCCTGAAGAGAAGAAGTACAGAGCTGAACTGAAGAAAGAGCCAGAACTGACAAAGTGCTACAACTTTGGCAAACTCGGACACTTTGCTAAAGATTGCCGAAATCCCAAAGTCTGAAACTTCGAGTATTACAAGAACAAGATGCTCTTGGCCAAGCAACAGGAGGCTGGCAAGGCACTCATGGCTGAGGATGAGTCCTAGCTTGATTATTCAGAGGAAGAAGACGAGAAAGAAGAGAAAGCCCATCTGTGCTTCATGGGTAAAATAGAGATGGAAACTGAAGCTGATTCTGAGGAAGAAGACAATGAAGAGGTATGTGATATGTCTAAATCGGATTTTCTTAATGCTATGCAAGCTATGATGATTGAACTCCAGGAAGTAAAGTCTAAACATGAATGCGAGAAAGGTATCTTTAAAGAAAACAAACAGTCTATACTGAAACTTAGCAAGGATCTTACTGAGAAGAACGTATTGATTGAAGTTTTACATAAAAATATCGATACCAACGCAAAAGAAAGGACTATACTTCACAATGAATTATCTGAAACTACTTCAAAGTATAAACTGTGTCAATTTGAATCAAAAGAGATTACTAAAAAGTGTTCATTTCTTTCAAAAGAAAACAAGTCTTTATCTGAAAAGATGAATGTTTTGGAAGAGAAACTGTATACGTTGGGTCAAACTGAACAAACCATTCATCTAAAAAAACCCAAAGAGAGTAGTGAGCGTTGGGGACTTGGTTACGAGAACCCACACTACCTCAAAAAGGGTATTTCAAAAGTGCCCTCGCTTTACGATTTCAGATTTTTAAAACTGGCACCACAATACCCCGAACTCAAAGTTAAGTGGACCAAATTATCAGAAGAGGATGAAGCTAAAGAAAAAGAGAAACGGAAGAACACAACTAAAATGCAACTTCCATTTCGCTATGAGAAGTTGAATTATAGTTATACTTCTGATAAATCAAATCTCCTTTCTAATGACTATTTTGAGAGTTATTCTTCAAAAGAGTTGGAGGCTAAGCCTATCGAAGGTAAGATTTATGTACCTCCTCTCGTGTTGGAAAGTAAAATTTCTGAACTCGAGAATACTCTAGTCGAAGAAAGAATTTTGTTGGATTTAGAACAAACTGTGTTCTCCACTATGCTTAAAAATTCTGATTTTTCTAAATCTTCTAAAGCTTCAAAGTCTGATGATATTTCTGATCTGTTTAATAAAGAGTTTGATTTCTTAAACTCTGAAGGTGATTTAGATGACTGTGTTGGTCAATTTGATTTTAATGCTAAACTTTCTGATCATTCACAGTTTATTATAAACTCTTTCGGGTTACCTAGTGTGTATGAAAAAGGTGAAACATCAACGAAACTTGATAAACCAGTTTATGTGAATTCCAAGAGTGCCAAAGGTAAAAAGAAGAAATCTAGGCATTCATAGAAACAGAACATCACTGGTAAGCCAAAGAAAAAGCAATCTCTCAAAACTCACAGTTCTAACTCTAAAGTTTCAAATGTTTCAGATGTGAGAAAGAAAAGGACTGGAGTTAAATCAGAATGGCGACCGAAGCAGAAGATTGAAGAGATTGCTAAATCATTTTTTGATTCTACTTGTAATAGAGGAACTTCTAGTACTCCTGATGTAGTTGAGAATATTGCTTTCAATAAACAAAAACTTGTATCTTCTTACAAGAAATATTCAATAAAGCAATTGTTCCAATTATCTCCGTCTACTAGAAAGTCTTCTAATTATAAAAGAAATGATTGTGCGTCTCGACAATATTCTGATGATTGGTTTGGCTCATATAATGTATATTCTTATCATTATATTGCTTCAAATGTTTTTCAAAAGGTTAAAGGGTCCATATATAAATGGATGCCAACATCTTGTGCTAACTCTGTAGGACCCAAATTTAAATGGGTACCTAAAGTTGTAGTTCCCTAATTTCTCATGTGCAGACCCGTCATATGTGGTACTTGGATTCTGGTTGCTCCAAGCATATGACCGGGCGGAAATATTTATTATCTAATTATACAGAGAAATATTGCGGAACTGTACGTTTTGGCAACGACTAGTTCTCACCAATCTTGGGATATGGTGACGTTATACAAGACAACATGACGATTACGAAGGTGAGCTATGTTGAAGGATTAGGGTATAACCTGTTCAGCATTGGCCAGTTCTGTGACAAAGATCTAGAGGTAAATTTCAAGGCCAAGAGATGTTCTGTGCGTATTGAAGATGGTAAGGAACTCTTGGTTGGCACGAGAAAGTCTAACCTCTACACGATTAATCTGTCAAAAGTCCAGACTGACAATGAGGTTTGTCTACTGTCAAAAGCCTCACTGCAACAAAGATGGTTATGGCACCGAAGACTTTCTCACCTGAATTTTCGTTACATCAACAAACTGGTCACGAGCAAATTGGTGAAAGGACTTCCTGAGCTTAAATATGTCAAACAACATCTGTGCGCAACATGCGAGAAGGGTAAGATGAAGAGAGCCCCTCACAAGCCAAAGCCTGAACCTAGTGGTTCTTCACTTGAGCTGCTGCATATGGATCTCTGTGGTCCTATGCGTACGCAAAGCATTAACGACAAAAAGTATGTACTAGTTATTGTGGACGATTACTCGCGGTACACATGGGTAAAATTTCTGAGATCAAAAGATGAGATGCCCGAAGTCATCATCACATTCTTAAAGACTACCCAAGTGAATCTGCAAAAGCATGTCAAGCTTCTACGAACAGATAATGGCACAGAACTTAAGAACAAAACTATCGAAGATTATCTCGAATCGGTCGGGATAACACATCAGTATTCTGCTGCCAGAACGCCAGAACAGAACAGAGTAGTAGAGAGACGTAATCAAACGCTAGTCGAGGACGCTCGTACTATGCTAAGTCAATCGGATCTACCTCTGTTTCTTTGGGCCGAAGTTGTATCGACTGCTTGCTACACGCAGAATCGATCCATAATACACCGCCGGTTTGGTAAAACTCCATATGCTTTGATAAATAACCGTACACCTAGCATTAAACACTTTCATATTTTTGGATGTAGGTGCTTCGTATTAAATGACAGAGAGAGCTTGAATAAGTTCGGAACAAAGGCTGACGAAGGCATCTTCATTGGATACTCTCAAACATCTGCTGCATACCGGGTGTATCTAAAGAAGTCAAAGATCGTGATAGAGAGCATAAATGTAACATTTGACGAGGAGTTGGCTTCTGAACAAAGCAGTTCAGAACCCGTCATAACTGGTGTACTAGGTTCTGGACTAATCAGTCCAGAACCTGTGCCTAAAGCTACTAAATCAGATGAAGCATCATCATCGACATCTCATTTATCTGATTTAGATCTTTTGTTTGAATTGTTTTATGATGAATTTCTTGGAACTAAAGTGTCTAAACCTGTTGTGGTTGACAGATCAGAAGATTCACGAAGAAATTAACCAACCACTTCAGACATATCTACTGAATCAGATTCCCCGATTCAGCAAGAGATTCCAATCCAAACACCTACTCCAACAGTTGAAGTTGTGAATGTTAATGACGAGCCAAAAGTTGCTGAATCAGTTGGTTGCACTGTAACGACAAATCAACAGTCAGAAACTGCTGTCCCAACTGAAGCTTCAGTACAAGAAACTTCAACTATACACCCATCAATTCCTGAGCAAACTGATGAAGCTGAAAGTGGATTTCTAGATGATAATCATGATCAATCTATATCAAATCCACTCCCTCATGAACATAGGTGGACCAAAGAGAACCCGATAAGCCAAATTATTGGAGATCCAACGAAAACGGTGCAAACTAGGTCTGCTACATTAAATATGTGTATGCATGACTCATTTCTGAGCAAGATAGAGCTAACTCGTGTATCTGAAGCTCTAGCTGACTCAGATTGGGTGCCTGCAATGCAAGAGGAGTTGAACCAGTTCAAAGCATTAAAAGTCTGGAGACTAGTACCAAGACCTGAAGGTAAATCAATAATTGGTACAAAATGGGTATTCAAGAATAAAAAGGACGAAGATGGTATCGTAATCAGAAACAAAGCAAGACATGTCGCTAAGGGATACCAACAAGAGGAAGGAATTAACTACGACGAGACTTACGCTCCAGTGGAACGCATCGAAGCGATTAGAATGTTTCTTGCATATGCTGCCCACAAGAACTTCACCGTCTACCAGATGGACGTGAAGACAACCTTTCTCAACGACATTCTAAAAGGAGGAAGTCTACGTCTCACAGCCTGAAGGCTTTGTCAATCAAGAGAAACCGAGTCACGTCTACATTCTTGACAAAGCACTTTACGGTCTGAAACAAGCACCTCGTGCCTGGTACGAAGTTTTATCTAAATTACTAGTCAAGTCGGGCTTCACGAAAGGTAAGATCGATACTACTTTGTTTATTAAAAAGGAAAAAACCGATATCATATTAATTCAGATATATGTGGATGACATCATATTTGGCCCAACAAATCCAAAATACTGTAAGAATTTTTCTAACCTCATGGTGTCAAGATTTCAGATGAGTATGATGGGAGAGATGAACTTCTTTCTCAGATTACAAGTCAAACAATTTTCAACAGGGATTTTCATTAATAAATCAAAGTACATTTTCAATATTCTTAGAAAATTCAAAATGGAAAATTGTACATCTATTGGAACCCCAATGGTACCAGGATCTAAGATTGGCACTGATCCTTTAGGAAAAGTTGTTGATGTTAGAACCTAACGAGGTATGATTGGTTCTTTGATGTATTTAACGTCTAGTAGGCCAGATATTATGTTATCTACATGTCTATGTGCAAGATATCAGGCTAATCCTAAAGAATCCCATATGTCTGCAGTAAAAAGAATTTTTAGGTATCTCAAGGGCACTGCAGATATTGGTCCGTGGTATCCTAAGGATACTAGTTTTGAACTGACTACCTACTTAGATGTAGATCATGCAGGTTGTATGCTTGACAGGAAAAGTACATCGGGTCACATACAATTTCTGGGCGATAAACTCGTAAGTTGGGCATCAAAGAAACAACTTTGTGTATCCACATCTACAGCTAAGGCAGAATACGTCGCTGCGGCGAGTTGCTGTTCTCAAGTGTTGTGGATGAGGACACAACTACGAGATTATGGCTTCAAATTTGACAAGATTCCGATATACTGTGATTCGAAGAGTGCCATTGCCATATCTGCGAATCCTGTTCAACATACGAAAACCAAACACATAGATGTTCGATATCATTTTATCAAAGATAATGTCGAAAAAGGTACAATTGAACTTTATTTTGTAAACACTGATTATCAACTTGCAGATTTATTTACCAAGCCTCTCGAGGAAAAGAGATTTAATTTTCTCGTTTCTAAACTTGGTATGTTAAATTTCAAGACATAATCGGTGATTGTACTAAAGTTTTTGTTATTGTTATTTTTCTTCATTTCTTTATTTTTAATCTGAAAGATATCTGTACTTAACATTTGTTCATGATCTCAGGGGGAGTGTGAGAAGATGATTAGATGATCTACATTCATTTGAGGGGGAGTTTATATTTTTGCATATGTATATCATTGTTATTTTTGTTGATGCATTTTTGCAGGGGGAGTTAAAAGACAAGAAGTATGGACTATGACTTCTGATTATATCTGATCAGAACTCGTACATTCAAAGTTTTATTGCTTTCTGTCATTTACTTTTCAATAAATGTTGTGAATAAAGCTTTGAACTTTGACGACTTTGTGACTTTTGCAGAATTGAGAGGAAGCTTAAACGATCATATCCTTTATGACTTAGAGCTGACTTGATGAGATTTAAGACTGTGCAAAAGGTTTATTTCTACTCTTAATCTCATACATGTCTGAAAGATGGACAACTTTCAGATATGAAAACGTGTTCTTAAATGTTCAAACCACTTCTTGTTCTTAACACGATTTCATGAATTTAGAAGTGTGATTTTAAGTGTTTTCATGTTACTTGTACTTCAATGATTTATAAACCGTGTGTTTCCAAAGATTAATACTTGCGTATTGTTTTTTCCATATATTTTTAAGTATTCACACACACCGGTTTAATTTTTGTTGAATATGTTATCACCATGTCTCAAACTGAACAAAATTTTCGATGGTGATACACCCCGATTGAACTTCAAAGAAGTTTGAGCGTGATTTCATTTCGAAACGCTTCTTTCAAGAATGTCTATATATTGTTTCGTATAGACAAAATCCAGTTTTTACTGACCTAAGCCTTAATTGCTATATCATTTTTGTTTGATCTGATTATATCATTGTCAGATTCTCAAAACACTTCACTTGACTTCGTTTCAGTTGTTTAATTTCATTGTTTTGAGAAATTTTAAATGTTCAAAAGCTCACACATTGATAATGTGAAGCATACAAACACTGACTATGGTATTTTGTGCTTCATTGCCAAGAAATCGTTGAGCAACATGATCTTTTAGGAAAACATGGGTTCATTGTGAGAACTTAAATGAAACTTCTTTGGATTCACGTTAACCAGTGTTTCCTACCCAAGAAGTTAATCCTTGAGTGATCGAAGAGTGAGAAGACAAAATACTGAGTGTGGGTTGAGTGATGAAGTAAAATGGAAAAGAGAGTTTGGTTAGAAGTGAGCTCAATGATTAAAAAGAAAGAGGGTGAGAGAACAGAGTAAAAGAATATCAAACTCTGCACCAACTTTTTCTGAGTCGGGTAGCCACATTACTAGTGTTTCACAATTCTTCGTGAACATTATTGAAACAGACAACTAGCCCATGCCAACTCTTGATAAAAACCCCACCAGCTACTCATTTTCTTCTCAACAAGAAAATGTTTCAATATTTTCAAGGGGACGCAACACATAATCTATCTGGTTTTCATTTGGAAAATCTGGATATTGAAAAAGAAGGAAGTCTGCCCCACCTTCGCACCTCGATCATGCACAATCGAGTCTGTGTTTAACTGTTGTTGTCTCAATGGTTTACACAATTTTGAGCCTATTAAAAGCAATCATCTGTGCTTAATTCTTTTAAACACTTACACAAACACACAAGGAATATGTTTTCTTGTCATAATGTTCATAGAAATTCCTTTGTGGTATTTTGATGATTGAATGGAAGACCTGGGGGAGTGAACATCAAAATGCTCCTTTCCAATGTGCATTCATTACACACAGTGACTTTGTGTTACTGACAGGCACTTCTAACTGATTCATTTGTTGATTCAGGTGTTTCACTCATAATTTGTCTAAATTTGGAAAGATTCAGATGAATATATTCTTTGGATCGACAGATAATCAGAGGCTCTAGTGAAAGATCAGTGGTCATATCAGAATTGTGACAGACATTTCTTGCAAAGTTTTGATGATTGAAAATCATCAAAAAGGGGTAGACAATATCAAGAAATGTTAAAGAAGGGAGAGATTTTCAAGAAATGTGGTCTGTTAAAGAAAGTTTGGAGCTTAAAGGAGAAATTTATGTCAAGTTGAAGAATTGTTCAAAGCTGAAAGAGATAAATTCAAAGATTTCCGAAAGCAAGCAGATTTTACTGAAGTTTTCTTTGAAGATAATCTGTTAAAACAAACAGAGCTAAATTTGAAGATAATTTCTTTCCAGTGTTTGAAAGAGGTTTCTAACCATGTTTGGGGGAGATTGTTAATATTTTTGAAGACAGACGTTGGGGAGAATACAGAAAATTGTGAAGACTATTTTGCTAAAGTTCTACAATTGAGGAGATTGTAACTTTTTGAGCTTAAAGAGGGAGATTGTATTGCAAATTTTTTAGAGATGATATTAAATCTAAAGAGGGAGATTGTTAGTGCACATATTGGTTAGATACAAGATCATGAAGACTAAAGATCAAAGTTCAAGCAAGTCAAAGCTCAAAAGTCAACTCTCAAGCAAAGTCAAAGTCTTTTGTAATAAAAGTCAAAGTCAAAGTATGTAGCGTTGTAAGTGTTTCTGTTTTGTGCGCGTTTGTAGTATTGTGCGTGCTTTGTGGTGTGAGAGTTTGTCCCTTGGTTTAAATAGGGATATGAATTTGTGGTGTACGAGTAGCTGCATAAGAGAGTGATATACGTGTTCCTGTGTAGAGAGAGAAAGTTTGAGAGAGCAATTTTGTAATCGTATTTTGAATAGAAATAAAATTGTGAATTGAGAGAATTGACATTGTCATCTTGTTTACACTCATTTCTGGGAATAATAGAAGGCATATCATTCTGAATCTTAATCTCTATCATATTTGAAAGAAGAACGACTTTCGGATGCGAAAAATATTTTCTTAAATGTTCAAACTACTTCATGTTCTCAAACGCTTTTATGAATTTCAAAGTGTGATTTTAAATGTTTTTCATATCGTTACTTTCATGGTTAACTGACCGTGTGTTTCCAAAAGATCAATACTTGTGTATTATCTTGTCTTTATACTATCAAGTATTCTTACACACATAGGTTCAGTACTTTTATTGACTTTGTTATTACCATGTCTCAAAAGATAAATCTTTCGATGGTAATACTCCCATTTGAATTCTACATTGTTTAAAATCTGACGTCATTTCTTAATAATTGTGCTTTCATTGTCAAATTGTTTATATCTTGTTCATATAAACAAATATTCGGTCTTTGATATCCTAATATATTTTTCTTCATGATATTTGATCTGATCGCATCATTTTTAGATTCTCAAAACACTTCACTTGAATTCGTTTCATTCATTTAATTTCATTGATTTGAGAGATCTTAAATGTTCAAAATGTTCAAATCTCATTCTTATTTTTAATGAGCATACATTTTTCTGATAATGATATCTTGTGCTTATTTGTCAAGATAAACTATTGAGCAACATTACTTTTAGGACAAAATTTCATGGGCACAATGTGTGAGTTTAAAAGACTTATATGGATTCACGCTAACCAATGTTTCCTACCCAAGAAGTTATCCCGATTGATTGAGGGGAGAGGGGTCAAAAAAATAGAGAGTGGGTGTGTGCTGAGGTAAAATGTGAAAGAGAGATTAGTTAGAAGCGAGCTTAAATGTTTAAAAGAAAGAGAGTGAGAGATCAGAGTAAAAGAATAATAAACTCTGCACCAAACTTTTTCTGAGCCGGGCAACCACATTATCTGTTGTTTCACAATTCCTTCGTGAACTTCATTAAAAAAGGCAACTAGCCCATGCCAACTCTTGCATTAAAACCCCACCAGCTACTCATTCTTTTCTCCACAAAAGAATGTTTCAAATTTTAAAGGGGAAGCAAGACATAATCTATCAGATCTTCATTTGGAAGATGTTGATATTGAAAAAGAAGGAAAGTTGCCCCACCTTCGACCCTTTCTCATGCACATTGAGTCTATGTAATACTGTTGTTGTCTCATTGGTTTACATACTTTGAGCCTGTTAAAGCTTTAAATGCTTCAATCATTGCTACACTTGCACGAGCACACAAGGAATACATTTTCTTGTCATAACATTCATATAAAATTCTTTTGTGGTTTTTCAATTATTGAATGGAAGCCCTGGGGGAGTGAACATCAAAAAGCTCCTTTCCAATGTGCATTTGTTGTACACAGTGGCTCTGTGCTACTGACATGCCTAATAACTGATTCATCTGTTGATTCAGGGTTACCACTCTTAATTTGTCTGAATTTGAAAAGATTCGGATGAATACATTTATGAATTGACGACATAATGTTCATATCAGATCAGACGGAGTTCATATTCTATTTGGGGGAGATTGTCTCTATCTCATGAAGACTGTGCTTATTTTACTAAAGAATGAGAGATATTTTCAAAGACAGTGCTGACTTTGAAATGTTTTGATGATTCTGATTTCTCATAATTCATCAAAAAGGGGGAGATATTTCATGATTTCAAAGTCAGGTTGATGTTTATCAAAAAGGAAGAGAAAGATGTAAAGCGGAGAAAGTCAAAGCAAAGTCTTATGATTATCATGTTGACGAGATTATCTGGAAATTTATTGCATATTTGTGAACAAAGAGGGAGATTAAAGAAAGTGTCAAAGTTTTGAAGATTTAAAGTCTGTGAATATTGTCAAAGTATTCGTGATGAAAAGACTTTCAAAAGAGAGAGATTATTAAAGATTTGAAGCTGTTAAAGATTTCATTTTGAAGATTTTGCAACAAGAAGGCGAACTAAAGATTATTGTCAATTTTTTTAATCTTAAATCCAAAGGGGGAGATTGTTAAGTCAATATTGTATTCAAGATTAAATGAGGGGTCAAAGTGTAATATTTTAAAGTGTAAGGGTTTTGTTGTATGTCAAAGTCAATGTGTTTGACTTAAGTTTAGTTGCTTGAAAGGTCATGTTGACCACATATAAATAGTTTTTATCTTTGTGTTTGGGAGTGTGAATTGAGAGTACGTACATGTGAACATAGAGAGACATACGGATTCTAGAGAGAGAAAATGCAACAAATAGGTATATGGATTTATGGAGTTGATGTAATGATTGATCTATCAATAAAAGATTGATTCCTATAATTTTGTGTACAATTGTGTGAGCTTGGAACTGGACTTTCAGAGATGTCTTGAGAAATTTTGAATGCCTGTTTGAAATCAGATTGAGATATATTCATGCTGGTTGAGTGCTTATGTCACTTTGATACAAAGGGGGAGAATGTTAGGGTTGTATAAAAGTTTAAGGGCTTGTCTTGTAATACCCTTGGGGTATATATAGTTTGTGTTCTTTTTTATTTCTAGTTAACTCTCATAATTTCCATGTCAAGTATTGTAAACTCTCTCTCATGAATATACTTGTGACTTTGATAAATCATTGTTATTAGATTTTGATTCTAATTGAATATCTTAATTGAATATACTTGATTGTGACATAATCTGGGTTAAATATTTGAAGAACCTTATGAACTCGTAGATGTTATGAGTTCAATTTCACACTTGTTTGGAAAATGATATATTTTCTTATTGCTGGCTAGAATTTAATGATTAAGTCATTACAATATAGTTGGGTATTTAATGGACCTAAGTGATACTTGTTATATGTCTAAGTATAATTATGATATAAATTGTGTCTTCTTGCATTGGATCCATATGCATCACTTTTACACCATCAAGAGAGGAGTTTTGATGTTTTCTTCTTGATGTCACAGGTTTGGGACAATGAGGAGTCTTGATGTTCTCACCTTAGAATCTTTGACTTCGACAAGTGAGGAGTTTTGATGTTCTCATCTTGTAACTTGGAAATCTAAGTAAGAAGTTTTGATGTTCTTATCTTAGCCCAAAGTAGTAAGTTTCAAAGCTTGTATGCCTATGGTGAACTACTTGTCAACATCTCGATGAGGCCTACTTAGTGCTCCGCCACATGATGGAAATTGGTTCTCCCCCGTTACCGCAAAATAATTTGATTAATAATATGCCTTGTTGCAAGTTAACCTCTTTCCCAAGAAAGGCAAACCCATATTGAGATCCATTTCTTTATATATGATTTGTAACTTGGGATAAATAGTTTGAACACACCAAACGTTAAGCCTAACATTTCTTCTTATTGACATGTTTAGCAGGTCTTAGTGTAGATAGGCCTAAGGTCCAGTAACCAAGAGCTCGAAGTGCCATTTAGAGATACAAGCGGGATAACATTTTTAGAGAGCTTGGGTTGGAGAGCTTTTAGAATTTTCAGGAACACTGTTATTGAAAATTATGATGATAGTAACGAGGATCTTCATGTATGATACATTCAGAATCTCATTTGCCAATGTTATTATGAATCTATTGTTACTTGGACATGCTTTGAATTACTATTATTACGATAGTTGATAACTCTTAGTGTGAATTAGTTTGTTAATCTTGTAAAGAATTAACATGTAATGTTTGTCAGGGGTATGACAGATTAGGATGGTAAACACCCGAAGTCAGCAGTTAAATCAGGAGGACGAGCAAGAAGGGAACATTACTACTCTCGAATAGACTAGACATCTGAATAATACTATACCACCTCCACTACCACCATTGTTGGGCGCCTGAGTTAAACATGTGCCACAGGTAAATCTAGAGTGTTTGAACCTGGTAATCCAAAAGATCAATCCTCAAGTGAAGATGATGACCCAGATGGTCTGAATGATGGAAGTCGTCATAGACCGACAACGCGAGTTGACAGTCAAGATGATGGAAGAATGGGATGCGGCGAACCGTAGACACAAGATGGTAGAAAAGAATGATTTAGGAGGTTCTGGTGAGATGAGGATGTTAGTGCATAAATGTTGGATCCAAGATCATTGGAATTGAAAGTCAAAGGCCAAGTCAAAGTCTTCAAAGTCCAAACATCTATTAAAGGAAAGTCAAAGTCAAAGCTAGTCAAAGAGTTAGTTTGTATTAGTTAGCTTGTTATGTTTTGTTCCTTGTTGTAACTAGGAGGTATAAATAGATTTTATGTTTGTAGAATCATTAGGTTCCTTGATAGAGATACATTTAGAGAGAAATATTCTATGTGAGAGAGATTGTAAATCCGTTCATATTGAAGATCAATACATATGGATATTTGCATTGAATTGTTGTTGTTCATCTTGATTTGCACATAGATAGGGACACACAATTGGTATCAGAGCAAGCACAATTCAGAAATTTAATCAAGAATCTGAAAGTTTTGGTCGAACATCAAGAACTCGCAGACTGCACTGTTCCAGGATCGATTTGTGTGATTTTGTGGTAATTTAATTCGAAATTTGTTTGTATTGTACTCGAATTTTGATATATAATAGGTTTTGTGTGATTAGATTGTTTAATTCACAACTGTTTTGTGTGAATTTGAATTTGAATTTGTATCGAAATGTTGTTCAAAGTCTGTGCGTACTGTTCTTGACATTGAGTTGTATTTTTTGTTGAAATTAAGTGTTTGTAACCTGTTCGAAAAGTGATCTAGAGCAAATTGGCAAAGTATCAGGATCAATTTCTAAGTTTTGGATCGAATTTGGATTGTTTTTGGTATTTTCGAAGTCGACAACTGAAGAACTCGCAAGATCTTTAGAATTCGCAAGCCTCAAATATGAAGAACTCACAGAGCCTTTGTAGGAAAAGTGAAACAATTCGCAAGTCGTTGTTGTTGAAATTTTTGAAAGGATAGAATTTGCATAAGGCTTGTGCGAAAAGACTAGAATTCGCATATAGTTGTGTACAAAAAGCTCCGATTTCGCACACAACAGTCTGCGAAAAGCTACTGTTCTTTTTCTTTGACATGCGAAAAGCTTCAGAACCCGCACGTTGAAGCTTGTTGAAATTTTCTAAGTCCATATTTCGCACAATATTCTGTTACGAAAAGTGGAGTTTTTGAAAAATTGTCTAAGTCCACAATTCGTACAACATAATTCTGCGAAAAGTTGGTGTTCTTTGAATTTGAAAGTGAGATTTCGCATCCTACTACGTGCGAAAAGACAGATTTTGCATCATTCTACGTGCGAAAAGACAGAACTCGCATCACGTAGCATGCGAAAAGCTTGGTTTTCGTATCTTTTGGTGTGCGAATTTTGTTCTGTGTGCGAAAAGATCATCCAGTGTGGTGCGAAAAGTGACATTTGTGACGTGAGAAATCTATACTTAGTCAATTTTTGGACTATTTTCAAGTTTTGGAAAATTTTGATTTTGTGTTTAAAGATCTGTGCAACTTTCAAGATGACTTCAAGAGATGCTTTGGCCATAGGAACCGATGTTAAACCACCGGTACCTTTTCAAGGGAGAGTATGAACAGCGGAAGGACAAATTTTTAGATTTCATTGACAGGAATGAGATTGGAGATTATATCAGAAAATCTTTAGAAGAAGGTTTGATGAAACCCCCAACAAAGCTTCTCACTACATAAGAAGAAGAAGAATAAGTGGTTACAAAAGAGTATGTTATTGGTTTTGAAGAGTATACTAATGAACATAAGAAGAGGAACAAGGCTGATAGATTGGAAAGATCTTTTCTACTTCAAGGAATTCCGAATGAAATATATGTAAAGATTGACAGCTACAAAGCTACCGGCAAACAGATGTGGGATCAGCTTGAAAAGATGATGATGGGATCCAAAGTAGGCAATCAGTTGAAGGTGTCAAATTGTCTGAATAACTATGAAGAGTTTAAAGTTAAGGAAGGTGAGAGCTTAGAGACAACATATGACAAATTTGTCACACTTCTAAATGAACTAAGAAAGAACAGAGTGAAGAAATCTCAGATAGAGACAAAGGTGAAGTTTCTAAGCATACTACAACCTGAATGGAAGAGATTTACCCGTCAGCTGAAACAATTGAAAGATCTCAATGAGATACCATTGCATGAGGTTTATGAGATTCTTCACCAGAATGAAGAAGAAGTGGATGAGATAAGAGCGAAGAAAATGAAAGTGGATAAAGCGGTGGTGGATCCTGTTTCCTTGGTAGTCAAAAGAAAAGAGAAGAAATCAGTTAGTTTGAAGAAGAAGAAAGTGGCTATTTCTGAGTCTGAGGAAGAAGAGAGTGATGGTTCTGAATCTGATGATGGAGAGAACTTGAAGCAAGCAATGCTGTTACTGATCAGGGCCTTCCAGAAGAAGTTTTACAAGAAGCCCGGGTCAAATAGTCAAAGGTATTCATCAGGATCCATGCTTTATGAGCATAAAGAAAGAGTAGAAGGCAAGAGATTTAAGGACAAGAAGCCGGAAGAGAAAAGATATGTGAATCGGTATGAGGAAAAGAAAGCTGATGAACCAGTCAAGTGCTATAACTGTGGAAAAATTGGTCACTTTGCCAAAGATTGTCGGAAGTCTAAAGTAAAGAATTTTGACTATTACAAGAACAAGATGCTCCTGGCAAAGCAAAAAGAGGCAGACAAAGCTCTAATGGCTGAAGACAATCATTGGATTGATTTTTCTGAGTCTGAAAGTGAGAAGGAAGAGACTGCCCATATGTGCTTCATGGGACAGAAGATAGCTGAGAAAGATTCCGATGAGGAGGATTATGATAAGGTAAATGATATGACTGAATTTGATTTTCTTTCACAAATGCAATCCATGATGGTTGAACTTCATGATTTGCAGTCTAAACTTAAACGCAAAAAAGGTGTCATTGAAAAGAAAAACCAAGCAATACTAACTCAACAATGTTATTATTGAGAAGACTGTATTGATTGAGACTTTAAACAAAAACATTGATACCTTTGGTAAAGAAAAGACTGCAATTCAAAGTCAATTATCTGAAGCATCTACTAAATTCAAAATGTGTGAACGTGAGATAAAAGAAGTTGCTAAAAAGTGTTTATCATTAAAGAAAGAAAATAAAACTTTGATTGAAAAGATCAGTGGTTTGGAAGAAAAACTTTATACTAGAGGCCAGATTGATCAAACCATTCATCTTAATAAACCAAAAGAGTTTACGTTTTTTAATGAATATTGGGGTATTGGTTACAATAACCCACATTATTTGAAAAAGGGTATTTCTAAAAGGCTTGCTTTATATGATTTTAATTTTCTACAAATGGCTAGGAAACACCCTGAACTCAAAGTCAAATGGACAAAATCATCATATGATGTTGAAGCTAAGGAAGATGAAAACAGGAAAAACAAGGATAAAATGCAACTACCCTTCTGTTACAATAAACTGAATGCTAGTTATTCTGATAAACCATCAAAGTTTCTCTCAAATGATTATTTCCAAAGTTATTCTACTGAGGAAATGGAGGCAAGACCTATTGAAGGAAAAATTTATGTTCCTCCACTCATCTTAGAAAGTAAAATTTCTGAGCTTGAGACCACTCTAGTAGAAGAGAGAATTTTGATTGATTTAGAACAAATGGTATTTTCTACTGTTTTCTTGAACACTGACTTTAAATCTGATATTACAAATGATAATAAGTTGTTTTCAAATGCTTCCAAAGCTCCTCTATTTGATGATGGTGATGATATGTTTGATGATGACACTGATTTTCTGAACTATGATGATTGTTTTGATGGGTGTGTTAACCTGTTTGATTTGTTAGCTCCATCTACCATGTTTAGAAGTGTTGAAAAATAGGCTAAGTATAGAAACCCCTGCTGTCTCGAAAGTCGCCGCAGAAGAGACACAACTCAGAAGACTACTCCGCAGAAGACGCGCCAGAGGACAAACCTGAATGATACTCAGATCACAGAGCCTCTGTGATCACTCATAGAGCCTCTGTGAAGACTAACCTCTGGAGGTCAGTGTTGGAATTGTGCTGAATGGCTCAAGACAAGACCACGTGCCAAGCACGTGAAACCTGCTGTACAAAGATCCGCAAGATCAAAGTAATGGGCATCCCACGATATTTACTTTACAGGTGGCATTCCTTATGTGGAATGTCAGTTTTTGTCTTGTACTAAGGGGTGCATCCTTCTTCTATATTAAGGGAGAACCACCTTAGAGTTTAAAAAGTAAAAAGAAGAGCACATACAAAAACATAGTAGTCTGTATAATCCTTGAGCACATTTGCACATGCCAGTGCGTGTTCTTGGTGTTATTCAGTAATCAATGAAACAGTTCTTTGAGTAACCTTTTTATAATACTTTACTTCCTGTTCATTAATTACTTGTGTGTTTACTACCTTGCATGGTCAATCTTTTCTACACATCTTAAACGCTTCCGCACTCTTTTTAATCAATCTGTGTGTAGTAAAAGGTTAAATCAAGTTAAAGAACATCATAACTGGGATCAACAATTGGTATCAGAGCAGACTTTGATTTTCAATATCAAAGGATCCTGTTCTATACTTGTTTCCAGTATTCAAGGTAGTAGTTTGAGTCTGTTCTTTGTCCCAAACTCCATTCACAGTCACACTCTGTTTTCTGAATCTATATCAACCTGTTTGGTATAGAAACAGGTACAGGTGTGCATCTTCACTAAAAGGCAGATTCAAAGCTAGTTGGTTGGCCATCTATTCATACTCTCCCTAGTTCGTATCATAGTCTGTTTTTTCTCTCTAAAACTATCATGGCAAACGCTGTTAACTATTTCAGTGCTGGCTCTCAATCAAAGCCTCCTACTCTCATTAGAGATGAGTATCCTCAATGGAAAATCAGAATGGTACACTTCCTTGAAGGTGTGGATCCAGGTCTGGTTGAGTTTCTTCACAATCCTCTTTTCATCCCAATGACAACTGTTCCTCGTGTTCCTGCCACTGCCAATACTCCTGAAATCCCTGAATATCAACACCCCAAACCTGTCCTTGAATGGAGTGAAGAAGAAAAGGCACAACATGAGCTTGCAAAGAAAGCCAAAAGACTAATCATAATGGCTATTCCAAACGATATCTTTCAATCTCTTGACTCATGTGAAACTTCAAAGGACCTATGGTTAGAGCTAGAGAAACAACTTGAGGGTGGTGCCAAAACCCTTAAGAACAACAGGGCCTTATGCATAAATGAGTATTTTGCATTCAAAGCTCTGCCGGGTGAATCCATTCAAAGCACTTACAATAGATACAATTCTTTGATAAACAAGTGTAAGAGGTATGGGATCCACAGAACCTCCGAAGAAAAAAATGTCAGATTTCTACAGAGCCTGAATGATGAAAGGATTCATCTAACCATGTCCATGCAAGCCACATTGGATCTTGATGTTTGGTCCATATCTGATCTCTTTGGAACACTGATTAGCCACAAGAACAGAATTTCCAAACTAACAACCCCTGTCGGGGGTCCTCTAGCTCTTGTAGGAAGTGCCTCAGAAGGCAAAGACAAGGGAAAGAAGGAAAAGGCAACTGAGGAGGCATAGAGGAAGAAGAAGAAGAAGGTACTTGTAGCAGAGAGTGAAAGTGAAGAAGATTATGAGGAGGAGATTGACATGATTGCTCTGGCCAAAACACTTGCTCTTATGACCCGACAATTCAATCGTGGTCTCAAGAAGAAGCCGGAGTACAGAGGGAGAGAAGAAAGAGATGACAGAATGTGACATCTGCCTTCCGGAACCTCCAGGTTAGCACTCGAGCTGTGTAAATCACGATTAAATATATAGGAACACCCTTTTACGACCTAATTTTATAGGCAAGGGCTTTAGTTTCCTAAGATTCCCGGCAATGCGCTTAGAATATCCGGTTACTGCGCGTAACGGGATACACTGTCTTATAAAATACCAATCCGATAAAATTAACATTTTATTTTATTAATAGTAATAATAATGAGTGGGTTAATTATAAAATTTAATTAACCAAATATAAATTCTAAATTTTAAGCAATCAAAACAAAAATTTAAGCAAATAATTGAGAATTTATCTACCCTTAACCTATCTTTTTATAAAAATTACATTATATATATAACTTAAAAAAAAAAAAAAAAAAAAAGTTAGAGAGAGAGGGAAACCGTCCACCTCTCTCTCCCCCTCCCAAATTCTTTTTTTTAACACTCTTCCTCATTATGTCCCCCATGCTCCTCCCATTTTCAAGAAATTCCTCTCCACTTCTCTCTCTCTATTCCAAAATCTCTCTCTCTCTTTCTCTCATTTTCTTGGCTGAAAATCAGCCCCAAAACTCTCTCAAATCCATCAAACTTTGAAGATCAAAAATAATCTCTAGTGTGGGTAAGTACTATATCTTGCATTCTACTTCATCTTCTTCTTTTCTTGCCTTTTCTTTCATTTTACTTGCATTTTCTTCACCTTTTTCTTCACTTTCTTGAGGTTTCTGAAAAGAAGGACTTTCATAGGCCTTCAAATGGTAGGTTAGACACCAAAGACATGTTAAATGTCAAGAAATGGTGATAACCCATGATCCATGTAATCAAAACTCAAAAAAATGGAGCTTAGAAGACATGCATGGCTATTTTTCTCATCATCTAAGATGGTAGAGTTCATGCATGTGTATCTCCTTCTTTGTAATCTAAATGATGTTCTTTTACAAAACTTATGTTAAAAAGCTTTGTAAAAACGTTTTAAACAAAAAGACCACCCTTTGGGTGATAATAAAAGTTAAAAAGCATTCATATTGCCATGAAATTTCATTTTAGAATCTGGCAGATTGCATGCATGTTCTTTCTACGGCCATAACTTGAAAAATATTCAACCAAACGTTATGAATCTTCTTCTGGAATTTAATATAATGAAATACCAATCAAACCCCACTGGAATCACTCAAAAATATTGAGTTTTGACCCCTCAACCTCACCTCTAAAGTTTGTGGTGAAATCAGAATTCGGCTGGACAAAATCTTTCAATCAATCAACCATAACCATCATGTAAAACCATAAAAATTAATAATTATTTTTCTGAAAGTAACTTTAATGAGCTGGAAATCAAACAAAATTTGATTCACTTGAAAATATAAATATTTGAGTACTCAACCATCATTAACAAGTTGAGTGTGCAAAAAGCAACTTTCTGCCAGATTGGGACACTTGGCTTAAAACTGACATAACTCACTCATTACTTATCCAAATGAGGTGAATATTTTTCTGGAAGTTTCATATTTGAGCTATAGTTACAACCCAATTTGAATCACCTAAAAAGACTGAGTTTTGACCCCTTAAATGGCCGAGTCAAAAGAAGGTGTAAGCTGCATAGTTCTCTGTGACCAATAAACTTTAAAGTAATCATTACCCTATCTAGACTTAACCAAAAATGTTGTAATTTATGCCAAAATTTCCCTAATACATTAAAATGAGTCATATAAAAATTTGGCAAAATAATAAGTTGGTGAAAATATTCAAAATACAAGGATTTTATGACTTAAAATTTCTGACAGCAAACAGTAGCTAATTAACTTTCTTAAAAATGATCATTTTGGACTTTTGGACATAATAATAATTAAAAATGAAGGTTTTTAATTTTAATATAAATATTATTAGGTAATCAAACTTAAAATAAAATTTGTGAACCCTTAATACTTCAAATTTGATCCGATAAACCGAAATTATGTCGATAAGTTAAGTAGGACTAGTACTCGCTAATCCTACGTAAAATAAATCTAAAGGCTTTTTCCTTATAAATTGTATGCCCAAAATCTCTGTTATCAAGAACCATCCAACCTTATGAATATCTATTATACGCTCAAATGCGTTACCCAAATTTAATAAAAAGGCATGTAAGGCATTTATAAGACATAGTGACCTAAGTAACGTCCGAAAACGTAAAAATAGGTTTGAACTGATAATGTGCTTCACTTTCATAGGAAAGGCGTAGTACCAAGATTAAAGCAACCTAGCAGATATTCCCGAGCAACTGCTAAAATCGGTGAGTATTCACAGCCCCATTTTACTTGTTTTGAATAAATTTTGGGGTGAAAAGCATGTAAATTTACAAATTGTTATTACTGAATGATTGTTCATTAAAATTTGTTGCATTTTGAATTAAATTGTTTATGCACTATGGTATGTATACTTTACGATGCAATTGAGTATTAAATGAATAAGTCCCCATTGGTTGGACACTACCTATTAACTCGAACGGGAGCCGATGGTATTCGTGGGTAGCGCTATTTGGATTGACAACCCCACTTTTGGCTGAGAGCTAGAAGTGCACTTTACCAGTAATAATAATTGTCTTACACATGTGGATTCATTCCACCGCTGAGGTAATGACGTAATAATAATTGTCTTACACATGTGGATTCATTCCACCGCTGAGGTAATGACGTAATAATAATTGTCTTACACATGTGGATTTATTCCACCGCTGAGGTAATGACGTAACAATAACTGTCTTACACATGTGGATTTAGTCCACCGCTGAGGTAATGACGTAACAATAACTGTCTTACACATGTGGATTTAGTCCACCGCTGAGGTAATGACGTATAATTTAAGGGGCATTGGTTGGTCGAAAGGTTTGGTAGTGGCTCAATGTTAAGGCATTACTGTATACAATTAACCTCGTGCAAATATTTGAACAATCAGTTTCTTAAATGTCTTGTGAACGAGCGTTTCAAAATAAATAAAAATTTCTGCATACAAACTATTTCGTGCATACAAAAACCTGTGAACTCACCAACTCAATGTAGTTGACCCTTTTTCTTTCATCTTTCTTTTCAGGTGCAAATAAGTAAATGGTGGAACTTAGGGTGCACTCATGTGTGACATCATCAACTGTTATGACATTGTCAATTTTTATCAACTTTTGTAACAGCCATATTTTGAGAACTTTTTAGTTATGGGATGTATAACTTTATTTCTCTCTAACTTGTTAAATATTATAGTTGATATTGTTTATTACTTTATGTTGTGAAACCGTGTGCTGTCATGTCTCGCGTTTCCGCTTTGGCGGGGTGTGACAGATTTGGTATCAGAGCCTAAGGTTATAGAGAATGCCGGTTTCCTTATGGAAACCTCAAACTATAACAAAATCTAAACATAATTTCAAAACAGTTTTCGAAATGATTCTTAAAGGCTGAAGTATATCACTAGTATAACTAGGCTGAGTGTCGTATTATTATACCATAACTTAGACAAAGCCTGATCACCTATGTCTAATTTTGGTATGCATAATGGGGGACTTGAACTAGTTGTATTAGGAGTACAAAAGGATTTTACTACTTAAAAGCGTCGAGCATGAATTTTGTGTGTGCATGCATAAATATTGCATATCTTAGATTGGTATCATAACACCCTTAGTAATTAAGTCTATTAATATCACAACTCACTGTGTCGTTGTTGGTCCCGAAGGTGCTTAACAAGTTTGTAGAAGGGGGGGGGGGTTGAATACAAACACAGAAATTAAAGTTTAATAAATTGTTTATTGATAAATCAAAATACAATTTACAAGTTTGTTGCGGAATAAGATTAAAACAGACTTAATCTAAACAAACTTAAGAAACACTAAGATGGTTGCACAAGAAATTCAGAGAATGGGGGATTTTTAGAGAGATAGAAAACAAGGGTTTCTATTTTGGAGTTCAAGGATTGAGCACACCTTCAGATGAAGGAGTGAGCTTCCTATTTATACCCTATGCATTAAATGCATGGCAGGGTACTTTACACGTGGCATTCATAGATTGGCTTTGGTAGTCTCACTTTTGGAGACATGCTTTTGGCCACTTTATGAACAGTGTAGTTGACAGAGTTGGTGTACGATTTGTGGCAGAGACTTGTCCGTTATGACACATCGTACTGGTTGTGCAAGGTAAGACAAAAGAAAACTTGAGGCATAAGCTTTGTGATCGTTGATCGCTGAGTATCTCTTCTTCCAGAGATAAAGAAGTTCAGCTATCGCTGAAGCTTTTCCTCAGGCTTCTTCGCGTAAGTAGATTTGTCTGGTCTTCGCTGATATCCGCATCAGGTCACTAGTAGACTTATCTATTGTTCAGTGGCTTCGTCTTCGATTCAGCTATGAACTATGTTGACGCGAGACTTGTCTTCAGGGATTACGTTAACTGTGTTACATAGGAAACTATCAGTGATAACTGAACAAACTCAGTTTGATCGCTGAAAGTGAAACACATACATATTAAATGTTTACAGAAAGGTCATCAGCGATAACTGAACAGACTCAGTCTGATCGCTGGTGATGAAACACTAATACATATAATAACGTAATTTTCACTAAGTATAAAAGAGGGTCGTTATCAAATCACTGAGAGAGTTTGGATCAACAATCTCCCCCTATTTGATAATGACAAAGTAACAAAAGAAAATTACTTTATGATTCAAAATATAGGAATAAAAAGGACTCATAGAATGCATGTCCCAATTACTATTTTGAGGGATCTTTTACAGTACTGATAGGGTTAAGTACATCACTGCAATTTTCATTTAATTCAGGGATAGAATTACAAGATATGAAAATCATAAGTACAAGTGACTAACTAACTACTGTAAGTATAACTAACAGATTACAGATAAGAAAACTAATCTATCAGCTATAAGAAGATTTGGGAGGATTGATCATATACTCAGGTATTTCTTCTCCTTTCTGTCTTCGTTCCAAAGATTCTTGACTGATAATTTCTTTAATTTTTTCAGCAGCAGGGAAGAAGTCACACCATAAGCATAAGAGATCCTTGAGATGATTCAGAGGACAGATAGGAATCTCAGAGATTCTTTGAAATCTGAGTTCCTCATCATCATCTCTGAAGAATATTCCATAAGGCTTGTCGATTACTTGACCAGCTTGGAAGGGACCACCAGGAGGCAGAGATAAGTCCAGAACTGAAAGATCAGGAGGAGGACCGAACAGTGCATCTCTTGAAAATTTGATAGAAGTTTCATTCCTGATGATGGCGACATCTTCAGAGGAGGAGGACCCAATTTTTTTCTTGAGTTTCAAAGATTTGGGAGGAAGAGGAGATGGCAGCTTTAGTACAGAAACGACTCTATTTATGAGGGCTTCAAGGAGTCCTTCAACGTAGCCTCTGTATGTAGATTTGGATTTCTTCAGCGCATCCCAGAACTCTAACCATTCCGTAAATCCGAAGCTTTCAAGTTTTGATACGTACATTGCTTTTTGGGTTCCATCCTCTCTGGTAATCTCCATGGTCACTGAGAGTTGATCTTTCTTCTTGCGACCAGAGATAGTCACGATTGGAAGAAGATCAGAACGATAATCCATCTTTTGTTTCCACCATTCGATAGACTTATCGTTGATCTCTTGTTCTTTGAAGCGTTCCTCTTCAATTTCTTTCAGTAGTGCTGCTTGAACTTCCACAGGTTTGCTTTTTAGCTTTTTGTCCCTAACTTGAGAGGATTGAATCTTTAAAGCGAGTTGGGCATCTCGTTTGCATTCAGCGATCAGCTTCTCAGCTTTGGCAGATTCTTCTCTTTCAGCTTCAGTAAGGAAGTCGAGCTCTGTGGATATTTGAAGAGGGATTTTCAGCCGTTGACTTTCTAGTTGAGCGATCATTTCAACTCTTTTCTTCACCACTTCCTCTGACCAATGAGATGGTCGAGAGGGCCTTCCTGGATGGACCAGGGAATCTTCTTCTTCTTCTTCATCAATCTCAGCGATAGAGATTGGGATTATTTCTTCAGCGATAGCCGCTGGTATTATTTGTAGTTCAGAACCCTTAAGCAGGGGTGAGAACTGTCTGGTTAGAAAAAGAAGGAAAGAAGGGATAAGTGTATTTTTAGAACGAGAGAGATAAAGGCTAGAAAGACATAGGGGTTTGGAAAGAGTAGAAAAGTGGTACAATTGAAAGACATACCTGAGAAGGATGCTCCCCCTCAGATTGTGATCCAGTCCTCAAGCATTCTTCAGCGATTGGTTGCTTGTCTTTGCTTTGCGAAGGAACACTTGAAGATGTATCACCTCTCACCCCTGATTTGACAACCTCTTGCGAAGTTGTCCCTGATACGACGTTCGGCTTAGAGAACCACATAGATTGGTCTTCATCGTCGTCGTCGTCATCGGAGGGCTGATCCTTTTCTTGATCATCAAGATCTAGATAATCTTCCTCTTCATCGTCTTCTTCCTCATCCTCTTCAAAGAGAATGGAGTGAATCGATGAGGATTCTTTTGCCTTCTCCCCCTCAGATTGAGAGGGAGGTTCCTTAGCTTCCCCAGCAGCAATAGAGGTTTCTTCAGTTTTCTCCCCCACTTTGTCATTATCAGCGGTAGGGGATTGTTCAGCTGCTGGAGTAGCTGTTGAAGCTTTTAGCACTTGAACGTCAGCCTCCAGACGCTTAACTCGGTCTTCAACCGCAGGTATGTCGCATGTGGCATCATGAATGAATTCCACAGCGATATTGAGGTTGGTACGATCATCTTCAGTGAAGGAGGGAGGCAGCGCTGGAGCTGGTTCATTCACTTTCTGTAGAACTTGCTGAAGAAGGGACGTGCAGAGGTCAACCTTGGAAGAGAGACCCTGAACTTCAGCTGTAAGAGACTCAAATCGTCCTTGAAAGAGTCGAGAGGACTCTCTGAGTTGGACGACTTGTTCTTCAAGAGCTGAAAGTTGAGAGTTCTCAGCTTTAGATGAGCAAGTGGCGGTCAACTTCTTCAGCTCCTCACCAGCCTGATTGACGGCGTTGGTGGTTTCATTGATGGTGTTGGTGAGAGCATCCACCTTTTCTCCTAGACTGTTGACATGCGTGTCAACAGTCGCCAAGCTAGGACCTGAAAATAATGTTAGTTCAGATATGGGCTTATTTGGAGAGGGGGGGAGAGAAGTGTTTAGGAGTATAGGTGTACCTGACGTATCAAACATTTTGTAGAACTGCATAGATTCCTCAAAAGTTTGATGCTCAGGTCCTATAGGGAAAGAAGAGGTGGCAGGTTCAGAGACCAAATGAGGAGAGAAGGGAAGAGTTTTGGGGATAGAAGTAGGGATGGGGTTAATCTCAGGGAATGAGATAGTAGGTGGGGTCACTGATGATGTGACAGCTAGTGAGATCGCTGACACGGCAGTATGAGTGACTGCTGAAGTTGTGGAGGAAAGACCCACAAAAGCATCTAAGGTAGCTTGTAGAGAAGCTCCCTCAGGTATAGTACTAGAAGGTGTACTTTCCTTAGTCTTTTTGGCCTTTTTGGAAGGACCAATCGGACTAGCTGATGGTCTTTTAGAAGTAGTGGTAGCGACAGGGATAGCAGACGAAGGAACCGTCTGCGTGGTCGCTGAAGATGAAGAAGAATGGAGAGAGAGACGAGAGCGAAGGAGAGAGATACTTACCTCGTCGGCGAGTGGCTTGACCTCTAGTGATCGTTGACCAACCCTGGCAAAGGTGCCATCATCTTTGGTGGGATAGGTGTTGGGATAGAGGAACTTGATATACGTACATATGAAACGTACGTATGAGATCTTGGGATCTCGTTCAGGCTTCTCTAATCTCGACCTCAGATCTTCAAAGATGGCTGTGGCGTAGTCAAAGTTTTGACCAGCGATAACGGAGTATGCCATTTGCAGTTGTGTTTTGCTGGCTTGATCCAGCGAACCACTCTTCCCACTCATGCACTGAATTATGTGCGAGAAGATAAAGTTCAGTTGTGATGGCATCTGAGCTTTAAGAATCTTGGTGAGCTTCTTGTTAGGAATAGACGATCTTGGTTTGTTTTCCCAACAATAGCCCATTGCGTCCAGGAAGAATATCAGCTCATCATCAGTGGGGAGTGCGTCGAATCCACTCTTTGGTTTGTCAGGGAATCTTAAAGATTTCCTGAGGCTAAGAGCGGTCATGCTCCCTGGCCCTAATTCCGTGCTGAACGAGATAGCAGGGACTCGTTCGCCTTTCCTGTTGGTAAGTTCAGTTGCATCAGCAGTGAACCAGAACTGCTGAAGTAGAGTCTTGGAGGGCTTAGGATCCACAGTGATCGCGTAAGCTATGCATGACTGCTTGAGGAATTCAGCAGCTTCCACCAGATGTGGGTATTTGTCAGCTTTGAAGTCGAGTCTGGCCAAATGATTACATTTAGTAATCTCAACTTCAGTGATGGCGAATCGTACATGCTTGGAAGCAACGATTGAAGACTGTGTCATTTCTGTTATGGAAAGAGGCATAATAGAAGAAATGATTTAGATTAAAAATAATATGATTGCCAGTTTCCATAGAAGAAGGGAAACTGAAAAATTATCAAGTTATTTTTAAGAGAAAAAAAATAGTGTTCTGGGTGGAAAGAATGAAGAACACTTTAAAACCAAAAGGTTTTTATTTAAAAACATAAAATCAGAAGGAATGATCTTTAGTTTTTACAAAGAAAACGTTTTATAAAATCCATAGAAAGCGATTAGGATTTTAAAAGAATAAAAAGCATATGAACAAAGCATATAAACATGAAATAAACCTGTGTATCTTGAAGAAAAAGAGTTGCAGATTCAATATTCAGGATTTACTTGCTTGAGTGTTCTTGAGAGAATGTTTCTTGCTTTGAAAGTTTTGAAAGCGTAAACCGTATAAAGGAGAGAAGAATTCCTTTTATACGAAGAGAGAGAAGAGAGATAAGAGAGAGAATGAAGCGGGAAAAGAAATCATCATGACATTGACACGTTCCACGAAGTTGATTGGATAGGAGGGCAACGGACGAACGTGTCAGAAAAGGCATGTCGTGGATTGTCGGTTCAAATGACGTCATAGAGGAGAGAGACTGTTCATTTGTCCGTTGAAATGATCACTGAAGAAAAGTCAGTGATAGATTTTCCTTTTTAAAAGTATCCCTGATTGTAAAGATAGGGATAGATTTTCCTTTTAAAAGATCACTGACTGGAAATATCAGTGATTAATGTATTTTTCAAAAAGCTTTTAATCATTTGAAGAAAGTTCAGTGATTAAAGTTTATATTTTGAAGAAAAACATCTTTGTGGGAGAGAGAACATACCTGAGAGTCAGAATGTTTATCAGAGAGAATGATGAGAGGGGAACTTTTGATTACTGACACAATACATGAACGCTGAAGAATTATTCTTCGAGGTTCAGCATTCCAAGCTCACTGATGAGAAAGTTGAACCTTGTCTCATCAAGAGGTTTGGTGAATATATCAGCAAGCTGAAAGTCAGTAGGGATAAAGTGAAGTTCAATATCACCATTCATCACATGATCTCTGATAAAGTGATATCTGATCTCTATGTGTTTTGTCTTTGAATGTAGCACTGGATTATTTGCTATAGCGATAGCACTAGTGCTGTCGCAATAGATAGGAATCTTTGACAGCTGAAGGTCATAATCTAATAGTTGATTTCTCATCCATAAGATTTGTGAACAACAGCTTCCAGCGGCTACGTATTCAGCTTCAGCTGTGGAAGTGGACACAGAATTTTGCTTCTTGCTTGTCCAGCTTACCAGCTTTCCTCCTAAGAGTTGACATCCACCAGTGGTACTTTTTCTGTCAAGTTTACAGCCTGCAAAATCACTATCAGAATAACCAGTTAGATCGAACCCTGAGTCTTTGGGATACCAAAGACCTAGGTTAGGAGTTCCTTTCAGATATCTGAAAATTCGCTTTACAGCGATCAGATGGGATTCCTTGGGTTCAGATTGATAGCGTGCACATAAACAAGTAGAGTACATGATGTCAGGTCGGCTTGCTGTAAGATACAGCAATGAGCCTATCATTCCTCTATAGGCAGTGACATTAACAGGTTTTCCAGATGGATCCTTGTTAAGTGTCAGTGGTGGTGCCATAGGAGTTTTCATCGCTGAAGTTTGTGTTAAATCAAACTTCTTCAGCATGTCTTTAACATACTTACCTTGGCAGATAAAAGTACCTTTGTCAGATTGTTTAATCTGAAGACCAAGAAAATATGTCAGCTCACCCATCATACTCATTTTATATTCTTTCTTCATTCTTTCAGCGAAGCGAGTACATAGAGATGGGTTAGTAGAACCAAATATTATGTCATCGACATATATTTGTACAAGAATTATATGACCTTTTATCTTCCTGAAAAATAACGTATTATCAATCTTGCCACGTTCAAAATTTTCAGAGATAAGAAAAGATGAGAGAGTGTCATACCAAGCACGAGGGGCTTGTTTTAAACCATAGAGAGCCTTATCCAATTTATAAACATAATTTGGATGCTTAGGGTCATAGAACCCTGGTGGTTGTTCTACATAAACTTCTTCATTCAGTTATCCATTCAGAAAAGCTGATTTTACGTCCATTTGATAAACGATGAAGTCTTTATAGACTGCATAAGCTAAGAATAGTCGAATTGCTTCGAGCCTGGCCACAGGGGCAAAGGTTTCATCATAGTCTATGCCTTCCTCTTGTCTGTATCCCTGAGCAACAAGTCGAGCCTTGTTGCGGGTTACAATTCCATGTTCATCTAACTTGTTTCTAAACACCCATTTGGTGCCTATAACAGTTTTATCAGATGGTCTAGGAACGAGATTCCAAACTTTGTTTCGAGAGAATTCAGTCAGCTCTTCTTGCATAGCGCTGACCCAGTTTGGATCTCTGAGGGCATCATCAGTCTTCTTTGGTTCTATTAAGGAGAGAAAGTTTACAAAGAGACAGATATTACCTGAGATTCGTCGTGTTTGAATACCTGCATCTGGATTACCAAGAATTTGATCTATGGGGTGATCTCTGGTCCATCGCTGAGCAGGAGCAAGATTGCTTATTTCAGCGATAGGATCAACAATAGGAGCAGTCGCTGATGAAGATGCTTGAGGTTCATCAGCTAGTAATTGTTGAACATTAGATACACCAATGCTTTCAGAAGGGTTTTCAGACGTAGATGGATTTGATGGTAGAAGTGTGTTTAGAGGTTCAGCTGAAATCCATGAGTTGGATTCAGCGGTGGGAGGTATGATACTTGGTTCTTCATCAGCAGCTGGAGTTTCAGTGTGCTGTTGGTTTGAGAAGAAAGGTTCAGTTCCTCTATAGTGAGAGATCATCCAAGTATTCAGTTCTTCATTGTCAGCGATTGGTTTAGAGTTCGCTGAGCGCGTTTCATCAAACGTGACATGAATGGTTTCTTCTACGGTTTGTCTTCTTTTGTTGAAAACTCTGTAGGCTTTTGAGATGGAGGAATATCCTAAAAATATTCCATCATCGGCTTTTGGGTCGAACTTTCCAAGCTGATCTTTGTTGTTTAAGATAAAGCACTGACAACCAAAGATATGGAGAAAGCTGATAGAAGGCTTCCTTCCAAGAAAGAGTTCATAAGCTGTCTTCCCAAATCGCTTTATTATCAGCGATCTGTTTTGAGTAAAACATGCAGTGTTTACAGCTTCTGCCCAAAATTGAGTAGGGAGGTGAGAATCGCTGAGCATTGATCTAGCAGCTTCTATGATCGTTCTGTTTCTTCTTTCAGCGACTCCATTTTGCTGAGGTGTTCTTACTGAAGAGAAGTTGTGAGAGATTCCCTTGTTCTCAAAGAAATTGTTCAGGGAACTATTTTTGAATTCAGTTCCATGATCACTCCTTATTGATCGAACAGTAAGATTATTCAGCACTTCCATCTTTTTGACAAAAGATATTAGTTCTTCTGGAGTATCATTCTTGCAGCGAAGAAAAATAACCCAGGTGTAGCGAGAATATTCATCTACAATGACAAGCGTATATTTCTTTCCAGCTATTGATTGGATATTGACAGGGCCAAATAGATCCATATGCAAGAGCTGAAGAGGACTTGTTACTGAGGAAACTTGTTTCGACTTGAAACTAGCTCTTGTTTGTTTTCCTTTTTCACATGCTGAGTAGAGAGATTCTTTAGCATATGAGTGCTGAGGAAGACCAGAAACCAGTTCCTTAGATGAGAGAGAATTCAGGGTTTTGAAGTTTAGATGAGAGAGCCTTTTATGCCATAGCCAGTTGACATCAGAAGAGGCCTTAGAGAGAAAACATAAGTTATCAGTGATAGTAGAGTCCATATCTATTACATAGACATTTTCTCTTCTATAACCACTGAGAGCAAGTTTTCCTTTTTCATCTACCACTGAACATGCTTTCTTAGAAAAGCGAACTTCGTAGTCTTTGTCACATAGCTGACTGATGCTTAGAAGATTGTGCTTCAGTCCATCTACATAAGCGACTCTTCGAAAGGTAGTTGTCCCATTGTTGAGGACACCAAACCCACGGGTAAATCCTTTTCCATTTCCACCAAAGGTCACAGAGGGACCTTTCTCTTCCTTGTATTCAGTGAGCAGGTCTCTTTGTCCAGTCATATGACGAGAACATCCGCTATCGAGATACCAGATGCCCTTTGATCCCTGCATGCATAAGGAAGATTAAGCTTTGTTTGGTACCCACTTTTCAATGGGTCCTTCAGAGTTAGTGGATAAGGAAGATTCAGCTTCAGTGGTAATCTTCACTTTGGTTAATTTCTTAACCTTAGTGGTATTTTTCACTTTGGTGACTTTATTTGCCTTAGAGGAATTTTTCTTCACTTTGGCTGTTTTATCAGCTTCGGTGGTATTTGGACACTTGCTCGCAATATGGTCAGTGAATCCACAGTGATAACATTTTCTATATCTGATGGTGGATTTATAACCAAAAGGTTTTGAAAACTTAAGATGAGCAGGTCCAGCTCCAAGAATGCCTTTAGCACGAGATCTGGGAGGAATTTTTATTTCTTCAGATTTCACGGGCTTTAGATCAACCTTCAGCTTTGGAGGACAGATATCAAAGATTTCTGTCACTGAGCTAAAAGGTTTATCCACTGAAGGTTTGGAGGGAACTTTCAGTTTGGTTTTCTTGGAAGCCTTCTGAGAGAGAATAGACTTTCCTTTATCTGCAGGCTTAGATTTTGCAGATATCTCCTCAGGGATGGGATTAGAAGAAGAACAGGGATAGAATTGATTATAAGAAGTGTCAAAGAAAGATGTGACAAAAGTTCCAAACTTAAGCGAGGAACTTTCTTCTTTAGGATCATCCTGTGGTGTCCAAAAACCAAGACCAGTTTTATCACTTTCAGGAGTTTGAGCATTTATTATCTCAGAGATCTTTGTTGATGATTTGCACCATTTTTCAACATGAGCCTTTTCTGCTTTTAGAGCAGCGATGGCTTGTTCGCGTTCAATGCTGATGATTTCATTTATAATGACTTGATCTTTTAGCTTTTCTTCTAAAAGATTTAGTTCACTGATCTTTTCATGACATTTCTCTAGCTCTTGTGTTAAATAAACATTTTTATTTTCAGCTTGAGTTTTGTCGTTTAGAGCATTATAAAGGTCAATCGTCAGCACATCAACAGCGCGACTTCTCTCAGCTTCAGGCAGAGAGGGATTTGTAGAGATGGATACCTGAGATGATATGTAGCTCATAGAAGGTTCAGATGGTTCTTCTACTTCTTCTTTAATCTCAGCCATGAGGCAAAGATTAGCGATTTCTTCTTCATCAGAAGATGATTCTTCTGATTCAGCCCAGTCATGTTCTTCAGCGATGAGACCTTTACCTTTTTGCTGATAGCTTTTCAGCTTTTGATATTTGTTTTTCAGCTTATGGTATTTGTCATCACTGGATCTTCTTGAGGTAGAAGGTTTGAAGACCTTTTTAGACCTGCACTCACTAGCAAAATGTCCAATTTTTTCGCAGTTATAGCAAGTGGCTGTAGCCTTATCAACCGGAGTTGATTTTGGCTTTTCAGTAAGAGAGAGAGGTTTACTTCTTCGGAAGTTACTCTTTCTTGCAAATCTCTTAAAAGAGTTTGTCAAGAGTGCTAAGGACTCATTAAACTCTGAAAGATCAGGGTCTGATAAATCCTCAGATTCAGAATCTAACTCAGTGATGGTGAGAGTAGATCGCTGGGATGGAATTATCTCTGATGAGACTAAAGCAACAACAGTGCTTTTGGAGTCTTTAGAATCTTTTACAAGATTCTTCTTCAGGAGATTAGATTGCTCATAGTTGAGCAATATTCCATACAGAGTGCTTAGAGAGAGAGTATGTAAGTCCTTTGTTAGCTTAAGACATATTGAATAACTGTCCCAGCTTTCAGGAAGACTTTCCAAGAATTTTGTTAGGACCTCAGAATTAGAATAGGTCCTTCCAACAGTTCTTAGGTCAATGATCAGGCAGTTAAACCGCTGATGAATGTCAGAAAGAGATTCATTCTTACCAGCGATAAAACTTTCATACTGTCTTACCAAGTTAATCTTTCGGGTCTCTTGGATTTCAGTGGTGCCCTCATATTGAACACATATGGTTTCCCACATTTCTTTAGAAGTTTTTAGATGCATGATGGAATGGAAAACTTCATCAGGCAGAGCCATTGATATAATGGTCTTTGCTCTTGCATCTATGCCTACCTTCTTTTTATCTTCATCACTCCACTGTCTTATTTCCTTAACGACATATCGTTCCAGCTTCAGTGGTGGCAGTAGCGGGAACCACAGCTATAATTCTAACAGGTTCATAGGGTCCGTTTTCTATATATTCAGGTATAGTAGGATCCGCACCTTCAAGAAATAGCATCATTCGATTTTTCCATAGAGAAAAGTTATCTCTGCTAAATCGAGGAGGTTTAGAAAGTGAACCATTATCATAGTAGTTTGTGTTTGTGTTTAGTGCCATTTTAGAATAGCAAGGAAGAGTATACAGCAAGATCTTGTTTATTAGATTAAACAAACTGCTCTGATACCACTTGTTGGTCCCGAAGGTGCTTAACAAGTTTGTAGAAGGGGGGGGGGGTTGAATACAAACACAAAAATTAAAGTTTAATAAATTGTTTATTGATAAATCAAAATACAATTTACAAGTTTGTTGCGGAATAAGATTAAGACAGACTTAATCTAAACAAACTTAAGAAACACTAAGATGGTTGCACAAGAAATTCAGAGAATGGGGGATTTTTAGAGAGATAGAAAACAAGGGTTTCTATTTTGGAGTTCAAGGATTGAGCACACCTTCAGATGAAGGAGTGAGCTTCCTATTTATACCCTATGCATTAAATGCATGGCAGGGTACTTTACACGTGGCATTCATAGATTGGCTTTGGTAGTCTCACTTTTGGAGACATGCTTTTGGCCACTTTATGAACAGTGTAGTTGACAGAGTTGGTGTACGATTTGTGGCAGAGACTTGTCCGTTCTGACACATCGTACTGGTTGTGCAAGGTAAGACAAAAGAAAACTTGAGGCATAAGCTTTGTGATCGTTGATCGCTGAGTATCTCTTCTTCCAGAGATAAAGAAGTTCAGCTATCGCTGAAGCTTTTCCTCAGGCTTCTTCGCGTAAGTAGATTTGTCTGTCTTCGCTGATATCCGCATCAGGTCACTAGTAAACTTATCTATTGTTCAGTGGCTTCGTCTTCGATTCAGCTATGAACTATGTTGACGCGAGACTTGTCTTCAGGGATTACGTTAACTGTGTTACATAGGAAACTATCAGTGATAACTGAACAGACTCAGTTTGATCGCTGAAAGTGAAACACATACATATTAAATGTTTACAGAAAGGTCATCAGCGATAACTGAACAGACTCAGTCTGATCGCTGATGATGAAACACTAATACATATAATAACGTAATTTTCACTAAGTATAAAAGAGGGTCGTTATCAAATCACTGAGAGAGTTTGGATCAACAGTCGTCCTCGTCTACACCTACTGAGTACTCTGTCGACGCCTCTGGCTATGTTAGTAGTCGACCTAGGAGAGACCCACCGACTGTTGAGGAGGAAGACCCATCTGAGGACAGGGACGAAGCAACTAGTGAGATCCCTACCAGATCCCCTGCATGGATATTACCCCCACCCGCACCTCAACAAGCACAACGAGGACCGAGGATTAGGACTTTTTGACTACTTTTGATGGTTAACAAGGAAACTTACTTTGGGTGACCTGTAGCTAACCACTTAAAACCCTAATTACTTGGTGTCTTTTGGGGAAAACATTGTGTTGTTTATCAAATTTATGTGACTGTCGAACCTGTGATTGTTTGAACCAAGTGTTTTAAATGCATGATTATGAAGTTACTGTACATTTCTTGTAAATAGTCACTATGCATCAGTACTATTTGATTATGGAGCGGATAGGAGCTTTGTATCACTAAAGTTAAGCCAAAAATTAATTTGAAACCCCAAAAGCTGAAAGAACTCTACACTATTGAATTTGCGAATGGGCAAGAAGTTAGAGCTAGGGATATAATTACGGACTGCACTCTAAACTTAGCTAATAAGAATTTTAGCATAGATCTTATCCCAATTGAACTAGGAAGCTTCAACATAGTTGTAGGCATGGATTGGCTATCCAAAAACCGAGCCAAAATATGTTGTTCCGAGAAGATCGTCCGGATTCCGTTATCAAAAGGAGAAACTCTCATCGTTCTTGGAGAGAAGCCCGGAAAGAATTTTAAGATAGTGTCGTGTATGAAGATGCGAAAGTGCTTGAAAAAGGAGAGTATTGCGTTTTTAGCTCACGTCATAGATGAGAGAATTGAAGAGAAACGCATTCAGGACTTTCCAATAGTTCGAGATTTTCCCGAGGTGCTTCCGGATGAGCTACCAGGACTGCCACCACCAAGACAAGTCGAATTTCACATCGACTTAATTCCTGGAGCTGCAACAGTGGCCAAATCACCTTATCGATTGGCCCATCGGAAATGCAAGAATTGTCAGGACAACTCCAGGAGCTGCTCGACAAAGGATTCATAAGACCCAGTTTGTCACCGTGGGGAGCACCAGTTCTTTTTGTTAAAAAGAAAGATGGATCCTTGTGAATGTGCATCAATTATAGAGAGCTTTATAAGCTAACCATCAAAAAAAAAAAACCGTTACCCCCTTCCTCGAAACGACGACTTGTTTGACCAACTCCAGGGTGCTACGTACTTCTCAAAGATCGACCTTCGATCTGGATATCATCAAATGAGATTCCATGAGGAAGACATTCATAAGACGGCATTTAGGACTCGTTATGGTCATTACGAGTTATTGGTTATGCCTTTTGGATTAACAAACAGACCAGCAGTCTTCATGGACTTAATGAACAGGGTCTATAGACCGTACTTGGATAAGTTCGTGATCGTGTTCATAGATGATAAACTAATTTATTCGCGAAGCAATGAGGATCATGAACGGCATCTAAAGTTGATTCTAGAACTGCTAAAAGACCACAAATTGTATGCGAAGTTCTCCAAATGCGAATTCTGGATTCGTGAGGTACATTTTTTTGGACACGTGATTAATGAGAAGGGAATTTATGTAGATCGGGCAAAAAAAAAAAAAAAATTAGGCCATTAAGAAGTGGGAAGCCCCGAAGACCCCGACAGAAATTCGTCAATTTCTCAGTTTAGCAGGCTATTATCGGCGATTCATTGTGAATTTCTCAAAAATTGTGCAACCACTAGCGGCATTAACCCAAAAGGATAATAAGTTTATTTGGGGAGTGAAACAAGAAGAAACATTCCAAACGCTTAAGCATAGGTTATGTAATGCACCAATTCTGGCATTGCCAGAAGGCATGGGGAATTTCGTAGTCTACTGCGATGCATCACACCAAGGTTTGGGGTGTGTGTTGATGCAAAAGGACAAGGTCATTGCATATGCTTCAATGCAACTTAAAATTCATGAGAAAAACTATACCACTCATGATCTAGATCTAGGAGTCGTAGTGTTCGCACTCAAGATTTGGAGATCTTATCTTTACGGTACGAAATGCACCTTCTACACCGGCCATAAAAGTCTTCAACACATCCTTGATCAGAAGATGCTTATTATGAGGCAAAGAAGATGGGTCGAACTGCTTGGCGACTATGATTGTGAAATAAAGTACCACCCAGGCAAGGCTAATGTGGTAGCTGACGCACTAAGCATGAAGGGAAGAGTGAAACCGTCAAGAGTGAGAGCATTGGGTGCGATCGTTCAGACGAGTCTAAAGACACGAATTCTTGAAGCTCAAGAAGAAGCATTAAAAGCAGAGAATTTGAAGGACGAGATCCTACATAACTGGGAGCATAGATTTAAAACAAAGTCAGATGGGGTACATTACTTTGAAGACAAGGTTTGGATACCAAAGGTTAATGACCTACGATCAACAATTTTGGATGAAACCCATCAATCAAGATATTTAATTCACCCAGGAGCTAATAAAATGTACAAAGATTTAGAAGAATACTATTGGTGGCCGGAAATGAAGAAAGACATTGCCTTGTACGTAAACAAGTGCCTGACCTGTGCAAAAGTTAAGGCCGAACATCAGAAACCATCTGGATTGTTACAACAACCCGAGATTCCCCAATGGAAATGGGAACAAATAACTATGGGTTTTGTAACCAAATTACCCAGAACCGAAAAGGGGCACGACTCAATCTGGGTTATAGTGGACCGACTTACGAAATTTGCAGATTTCCTTCCTATTCGGGAAGACTACAAGATGGAAAAGCTTGCACAAATTTACATCAATGAAATTGTTACACGTCATGGAGTGCCTATATCCATTATCTCGGATAAGGATAGTCGTTTTACGTCACGATTTTGGTAATCACTCCAGAAAGCATTGGGTACGTGTTTGGACTTGAGCACTTCCTATCATCCTCAAACGGATTGTCAGACGGAAAGAACTATTCAGATGCTAGAAGATATGCTACGTGCCTGTGAGATAGATTTTGGTGGAAGTTGGGATACTCACCTACCATTAGTTGAATTCTCCTATAACAACAACTTTCACACTAGCATTCAGTGTGCACCGTATGAGGCCTTATATGGACGCAAGTGTAGATCCTCACTTAGTTGGTTGGAGATTAGAGACAGACAATTGACTAGGCCCGACATTGTACAAGAGACCACAGACAAGATCTCAATTATCAAGAATAGACTCAAGGTTGCAAGTGATCGTCAAAAGAGTTATGCAGATAACCGCCGAAAGCCGTTGGAAATTTCAAGTAGGTGATAGGGTGCTCCTGAAGGTGTCACCTTGGAAGGGACTTGTACGCTTTGGGAAAAGAGGCAAGCTGAGTTCGAGATATATTGGCCCATTCGAGATGCTAGAAGGAATTGGACCAGTAGCTTATAAACTCAAATTACCACAAGTGCTGAGTGCTATACAGGACACTTTTCATGAGTCAAATTTAAAGAAATGTTTATCTGATGAATCATTGATTATAAATCCTGAAGAGGTTCAGATTGTCGAGCGTTTGCGCTTCGTAGAAAAACCAATTGAAATTGTTGACCGGGAAGTCAAACGCCTGAGGCGTAGTAAAATTCCAATCTTGAAAATTCGTTGGAACTCGAGGCATGGACCCGAGTACACCTGGGAGCCGGAAAATCATATGAAGCTCAAGTATCCCCACCTCTTCACAAAGGATCAGTCCAGAGATAGCAATCATTAATTTCGGGACGAAATTCTTTTAAGGAGGGGAGACTGTGACATCTGCCTTCCGGAACCTCCAGGTTAGCACTCGAGCTGTGTAAATCACGATTAAATATATAGGAACACCCTTTTACGACCTAATTTTATAGGCAAGGGCTTTAGTTTCCTAAGATTCCCGACAATGCGCTTAGAATATCCGGTTACTGCGCGTAACGGGATACACTGTCTTATAAAATGCCAATCCGATAAAATTAACATTTTATTTTATTAATAGTAATAATAATGAGTGGGTTAATTATAAAATTTAATTAACCAAATATAAATTCTAAATTTTAAGCAATCAAAACAAAAATTTAAGCAAATAATTGAGAATTTATCTACCCTTAACCTATCTTTTTATAAAAATTACATTATATATATATAACTTTAAAAAAAAAAAAAAAAAAAAAAAGTTAGAGAGAGAGGGAAACCGTCCACCTCTCTCTCCCCCTCCCAAATTCTTTTTTTTAACACTCTTCCTCATTATGTCCCCCATGCTCCTCCCATTTTCAAGAAATTCCTCTCCACTTCTCTCTCTCTATTCCAAAATCTCTCTCTCTCTTTCTCTCATTTTCTTGGCTGAAAATCAGCCCCAAAACTCTCTCAAATCCATCAAACTTTGAAGATCAAAAATAATCTCTAGTGTGGGTAAGTACTATATCTTGCATTCTACTTCATCTTCTTCTTTTCTTGCCTTTTCTTTCATTTTACTTGCATTTTCTTCACCTTTTTCTTCACTTTCTTGAGGTTTCTGAAAAGAAGGACTTTCATAGGCCTTCAAATGGTAGGTTAGACACCAAAGACATGTTAAATGTCAAGAAATGGTGATAACCCATGATCCATGTAATCAAAACTCAAAAAAATGGAGCTTAGAAGACATGCATGGCTATTTTTCTCATCATCTAAGATGGTAGAGTTCATGCATGTGTATCTCCTTCTTTGTAATCTAAATGATGTTCTTTTACAAAACTTATGTTAAAAAGCTTTGTAAAAACGTTTTAAACAAAAAGACCACCCTTTGGGTGATAATAAAAGTTAAAAAGCATTCATATTGCCATGAAATTTCATTTTAGAATCTGGCAGATTGCATGCATGTTCTTTCTACGTCCATAACTTGAAAAATATTCAACCAAACGTTATGAATCTTCTTCTGGAATTTAATATAATGAAATACCAATCAAACCCCACTGGAATCACTCAAAAATATTGAGTTTTGACCCCTCAACCTCACCTCTAAAGTTTGTGGTGCAATCAGAATTCGGCTGGACAAAATCTTTCAATCAATCAACCATAACCATCATGTAAAACCATAAAAATTAATAATTATTTTTCTGAAAGTAACTTTAATGAGCTGGAAATCAAACAAAATTTGATTCACTTGAAAATATAAATATTTGAGTACTCAACCATCATTAACAAGTTGAGTGTGCAAAAAGCAACTTTCTGCCAGATTGGGACACTTGGCTTAAAACTGACATAACTCACTCATTACTTATCCAAATGAGGTGAATATTTTTCTGGAAGTTTCATATTTGAGCTATAGTTACAACCCAATTTGAATCACCTAAAAATACTGAGTTTTGACCCCTTAAATGGCCGAGTCAAAAGAAGGTGTAAGCTGCATAGTTCTCTGTGACCAATAAACTTTAAAGTAATCATTACCCTATCTAGACTTAACCAAAAATGTTGTAATTTATGCCAAAATTTCCCTAATACATTAAAATGAGTCATATAAAAATTTGGCAAAATAATAAGTTGGTGAAAATATTCAAAATACAAGGATTTTATGACTTAAAATTTCTGACAGCAAACAGTAGCTAATTAACTTTCTTAAAAATGATCATTTTGGACTTTTGGACATAATAATAATTAAAAATGAAGGTTTTTAATTTTAATATAAATATTATTAGGTAATCAAACTTAAAATAAAATTTGTGAACCCTTAATACTTCAAATTTGATCCGATAAACCGAAATTATGTCGATAAGTTAAGTAGGACTAGTACTCGCTAATCCTACGTAAAATAAATCTAAAGGCTTTTTCCTTATAAATTGTATGCCCAAAATCTCTGTTATCAAGAACCATCCAACCTTATGAATATCTATTATACGCTCAAATGCGTTACCCAAATTTAATAAAAAGGCATGTAAGGCATTTATAAGACATAGTGACCTAAGTAACGTCCGAAAACGTAAAAATAGGTTCGAACTGATAATGTGCTTCACTTTCATAGGAAAGGCGTAGTACCAAGATTAAAGCAACCTAGCAGATATTCCCGAGCAACTGCTAAAATCGGTGAGTATTCACAGCCCCATTTTACTTGTTTTGAATAAATTTTGGGGTGAAAAGCATGTAAATTTACAAATTGTTATTACTGAATGATTGTTCATTAAAATTTGTTGCATTTTGAATTAAATTGTTTATGCACTATGGTATGTATACTTTACGATGCAATTGAGTATTAAATGAATAAGTCCCCATTGGTTGGACACTACCTATTAACTCGAACGGGAGCCGATGGTATTCGTGGGTAGCGCTATTTGGATTGACAACCCCACTTTTGGCTGAGAGCTAGAAGTGCACTTTACCAGTAATAATAATTGTCTTACACATGTGGATTCATTCCACCGCTGAGGTAATGACGTAATAATAATTGTCTTACACATGTGGATTCATTCCACCGCTGAGGTAATGACGTAATAATAATTGTCTTACACATGTGGATTTATTCCACCGCTGAGGTAATGACGTAACAATAACTATCTTACACATGTGGATTTAGTCCACCGCTGAGGTAATGACGTAACAATAACTGTCTTACACATGTGGATTTAGTCCACCGCTGAGGTAATGACGTATAATTTAAGGGGCATTGGTTGGTCGAAAGGTTTGGTAGTGGCTCAATGTTAAGGCATTACTGTATACAATTAACCTCGTGCAAATATTTGAACAATCAGTTTCTTAAATGTCTTGTGAACGAGCGTTTCAAAATAAATAAAAATTTCTGCATACAAACTATTTCGTGCATACAAAAACCTGTGAACTCACCAACTCAATGTAGTTGACCCTTTTTCTTTCATCTTGCTTTTCAGGTGCAAATAAGTAAATGGTGGAACTTAGGGTGCACTCATGTGTGACATCATCAACTGTTATGACATTGTCAATTTTTATCAACTTTTGTAACAGCCATATTTTGAGAACTTTTTAGTTATGGGATGTATAACTTTATTTCTCTCTAACTTGTTAAATATTATAGTTGATATTGTTTATTACTTTATGTTGTGAAACCGTGTGCTGTCATGTCTCGCGTTTCCGCTTTGGCGGGGTGTGACACAGAAGCAGAGGATATGGTGAGGCAAGAAGACATGAAAGAGAAAAGTCTAAGGAACCAAGGCAAGAAGAGAGGAGTGGACAGAGGTCAGACGACAGAGGTGGTGACAAATTCCCAAAGCAAACTGAAGGCTGCTTCAAATGCGGGAAACCAGGCCACTATGCAGTAGAGTGTAGGTCTTCTGCCAACAAAGGGAAACCCACAAGAGACGCTGCTTTCTATAAAAAGAAAGCAGAGTAATACACTCAGAGATCCCTAATGGCAGAACAAGAGAACCTTGTAACTGATGAATCCTCTGATGAAGAAGACAACGCACTCTTCTGTGGAATGGCAAAAGTCCACTCTTCTGACAATGAGAGTGAGGTATCCACTTCTAATTCTTGTAAGTCGGACTTTGAAAACAAGCTTCTTGAAATACAAAATGATCTTCTAGCTTATAAAAATACTTGTTCGGATCTTGAGAAAAAGCTTGCCTTCTTTGAAAGAGAAACTAGGCTTCTCACAGAGGAGAAGGACAAGCTTTACCTCGAAAACAAATCTCTTACCTCTGAACATATTTCAACAAAAAGGGGTTTCAAGGAGAAAATCTCAAATCTTGAAAAAGCTTTGAAAGAAAAGGTCAAAGAGCTAAAGAAATGTGAGAGATCGTTTAAATGCCATTTCCCTGAAAAACTTTTTTCAAAAAGAAAGAGAAGCTCTTCATCGAGATCTGTACGACAGAGATCTTAAAATCAAAAAGTATCAGGATGCTCAAAAAGTCACTGAAAAGGTCAACACCCAAATTGGCAGAAGAGGTATAGGGTTCGATGATGTTGATCCCTACACTGGAAATAAAAGAAACAAATCCATAGAAAACATCTTCTGCCCTGGAAAGTTTCTAAAACCATGTCTTCCAAACCTTCTATCCACATTTAAAAGGCGAAAAACATCTGAAGAACCACATCTGAGGAATCCTCTGATGATGGTAGATACATGGTATGAAAACAATAATCTACCTTCTTCACTCTCATCAAAGAGAAATTCTATTTCAAAGAAATATCCGTCTCAAAAACAGATAGGAATCTTCAGATTTGGTCATCCAGAAACACAAACTCAAATGGCTTTTGTATGCATGATGACTCCTGAAAAGGAATTGTCCTCTGAAGCTCCAGAATTTGTTCTGGCCTCTGTGGAAGAAAAACTTTTTAAAAGATTTCTGGAAAATGACTTGAGAAAGACCTATGAAAACCATTTTCTTAATCATCCTGATATTATCTCTAAAGTAAAAGAAATCTTTGAGCAAGATCTTCAAAACTGTCTAAGTGTTCCTAAAATAACACCATGCTTTACAAAAGAGATAAATACTTCAAAGGACACCAATGGACAAAGTAAGGCACATACAGAAGGTCAGGATCTCATTCACAGAGACTTTCTCGATTCAGACTCTAAGTCAGAATCCGAGTCCTCTGTTGAAGATGAGACAGGGTCTGTGAAACTTAAGATAGTCCCCTGTGGTCCAGAGAAGAATAGACTTACCTCTGGCATTCTTAATAGAACAGTTCTTCCCAAGAGGAAAACCACAGGTATACCTATCTGTCCTGATTTCCTGGACATGTGCCTACAAGCAAAGACTTCTCTTGAGCTTGAAAAAGCTAAAAAGGACAAGATCTCTCATGTTTCAAAAACTCCAAAACATTTAAAACCTTTTCAAGAAAAACTCACTTGGAAACAGAAGGGTAAATGGCCTAAAATTGATAAACTTAATGCTTCTGCTGCAGTGAAAGAAAGGAAAGAAGATCAAAGGAGAGTACAATCTAAGAGCCACTCAAGAGGAGTTTCTGAAAAAACTCAACCTAGTTTAGACAAAGCTTTCTATAAAAAGAAACCCAAATCTAAAATGGGTTGTAGTAAAGTTTGCTCTGTACCCTCCTTTGACAATTTTAATGAAACTTTCAAAAAGCTTGCCTCCAATGTTCATTATTGTAAATGTTTTGATCTTATGCATGCTTTAAATCAACATTTCTCGAGGCCCTCCTGTCTCATATCTCACCCCAAATCCAAGAATGCAAAATTCAAGGGTGAGAAGAGACAATCTGGTACCTCTGCAAATGAGGATAAATCCAAAACCAAAGATGCTAAGGCATCTTCACAGCCTTCTAACAAAAATGGACCCATTTGGAAATGGGTACCTAAAACTCTCTAATCTGTCCACAGAAGAAACAACATGTGCCCATTTGGTACCTAGACTTCGGGTGCTCAAGACACATGACTGGCGACAGAGGGTTGCTCTCCTCTTACAAAGAAAAACTTGGTGGAGGATCTGTAACTTTTGGAGATAACAAAAAGGGACAAATAAAAGGCTATGGAGTCATTGCCAAAGGAGACATCGATGTCAACAGAGTTGCCTACGTGGATGGCCTCAAGCACAACCTACTGAGTGTAAGTCAACTCTTTGACAATGGACTCGATGTGATGTTTAAAAGGCAATACTGCTATCTGTTGAAGGAAGATACAACCACAGAGCTTCTGCGAGCCAAAAGACGGGGTGATCTATACCTCATGGACTTTAAATCAACTACCAGAGAAGAAAAGCTCTGCTTAGTCTCAAGTAAGAATGAAGAAGCTTGGCTCTGGCACAACAGGTTCTGTCATCTAAACTTTCACACACTTGACAAACTTGTGAAACTAGACCTGGTAAGTGGTCTACCAAGTATTAGATTCGACAAGGATCATCTATGCTCATCTTGTGAGATGGGCAAACTCAAAAGGGCTGCCCACAAAACTAAGTCTGACATATCTTGCACCAGACCTCTGCAAATGCTTCATGTTGACCTCTGTGGTCCTATATCTGTGCAAAGTCTTGGTGGCAAGAAGTACATCCTTGTACTCATAGATGAATTCTCTAGATATACTTGGGTTGAATTCGTTCGAAAGAAATCAGATGTTCCTGAAGTACTAATCAATCTTATCAAGAGAATACAAGTTCTTTATGACTGCAGGGTACAGAGAATCCGAAGTGATAATGGGACAGAGTTTAAGAATTCAACCATTGAAGCCTATCTTTTGACAGAAGGCATATCACAGAACTTCTCTGCTGCAAGGACTCCACAACAAAACGGTGTTGTTGAACGAAAGAACAGAACACTAGTAGAAGCCGCAAGAACTATGCTCACTGCTTCAGGGCTCTCTATTTCTTTCTGGGCAAAAGCCATTTCAACCGCATGCTTCACCCAAAATCGTTCTCTAATAGTGAAGAGGCATGCAAAAACACCATACCACTTACTGCACTAGAGGAAGCCAAACATTAAGTACGTCCATGTCTTCGGCTGCAGATGCTTTGTGCTGAACGACAGAGAACAAATAGGGAAATTCATTCCCAAAGCTGATGAAGCCAAATTTGTTGGCTATTCATCCAACTCCAAGGCATACAGAGTCTATGTACTCAAATCCAAACATATACTTGAAAGTATTAATGTTTCATTTGATGACTCTTTTCAGGTGACTTCTGAGCAAATCATCTCAGGACTCAAACTTCAAGATGAATATTCTGGTGGATCATCAAGAACAAATGATCTTCATCATCTGTTTGAAGAGATGTTCAATGATGATGGACCCTCTGAAGGTGACCGCAGAGCCTCTGAAGCCGAACCCTCTAAGGACCAAACAGGTACTTCTCTAACTGGTCCTAGCAATGCTTCACCCTCTTCCAGTAATGCAGCAGGTGCAACCATCGAGGGGGAGGACTCAGAGGACAATGCGAATCAAGGCCCCAAGCTCAGTCAAAATCATGGTCATCTTCAAAATCTCTCTGAAGGGTCAACACCAGATCAAAGATCCGCAGAGGTCTCTACCTCAATTTGTGATGAACAACCAAGTCCTGTGGCAAGTACGAATGATCAATTCCTCTCAACAGAGAATGATCTAAATCAAGATGAACATGCTCCGGAGCTAACCATAGAAGTTTCAAATGATCACCTGCCTCGAATGATCAAATGGACCAGAAGTCACCCACATAGCCAAGTAATAGGTGACCCATCTGACAAGGTTCAAACTCGATCAAGTACTGCAAATTTTTGTTACTATACAAATTTTGTAAGTATCATCGAACCCAAAAAGATATCCGAAGCCCTTGAAGACCAAAACTAGGTAGAAGCTATGCAAGAGAAGCTTCTGCAGTTTGAGAGGAACGAAGTATGGACCCTAGTACCTCTGCCAAAAGGCAAAACGACTATAGGAACCAAATGGGTCTTCAGAAATAAAAAGGATGAAGACGGTGTGGTGGTCAGAAACAAAGCAAGACTGGTGGCCAAGGGATACTTTCAAGAAGAAGGCATTGACTATGAAGAAACCTTTGCCCCTGTGGCACGACTCGAAGCAATAAGAATCTTTCTTGCCTTCGCAGCCCACAGAGGTTTCAAAGTATATCAAATGGATGTCAAATCAGCCTTTCTGAATGGACAGATTCAAGAAGAAGTATATGTCCAACAACCACCAGGATTTGAGAGCTCTAAGTACCCAAATCACGTCTATTTTCTGGACAAGGCTCTGTATTGACTGAAACAAGCCCCCAGAGCATGGTACGACAGACTTTCAAACTTCCTTCTTGCAAACGGTTTCGAAAGAGGTACAACTGATACGACTTTATTCTATAAGAAGATAAAAGGTGAGATTCTGCTTGTCAAAATTTATGTCGATGACATTATTTTTGGGTCTACAAACGATTTATATTGAAAAAAGTTCGAATCATTGATGAAAAGTGAGTTTGAGATGAGCATGATGGGAGAACTTACATTCTTCTTAGGATTGCAAGTCAAACAAACCATAGAGGGTATTTTCATAAACCAATCAAAATATGTCTCTGACATACTTGAAAAATACAAGCTCTCTGACTCTTCACCAATGAAGACTCCTATGGTCACTGGATCCAAGCTCCATGCATATCCAGAGGGTAAATCTGTGGAGTGTAAACTCTACAGAGGGATGATAGGATCTCTGTTGTACTTAACCGCAAGTAGACCTGATATAATGTTCGCCACATGTCTCTGTGCAAGATTTCAAGCTAACCCCAAAGAATCACATATTTATGTTGTCAAGAGGATCTTCAGATACCTAAAAGGGACCAAGAATCTTGGCCTTTGGTATCCGGAGAACTCTGGATTTGATCTCATGGCTTATACAGATTCAGACTATGGAGGATGCAATCTCGACAGAAAAAGTACCTCTGGGAGTTGCCAATTCCTTGGAGGGAAACTTGTAAGTTGGACTTCCAAGAAGCAGAACTGTGTCTCAACCTCTACGGCAGAAGCAGAATATGTTGCCGCTGCCAGTTGTTGTTCCCAAGTTTTGTGGATGAGGACCCAACTTAGAGACTATGGATTTGATATCGAAAAAATCCCCATCCTCTGTGACTCCAAAAGTGCCATTGCGATCTCCGCCAATCCCGTGCAGCACTCTAAGACCAAGCATATCGATATCAGGTATCACTTTCTGAAACATCATGTGGAGCATGGAACAATAGAGATGTACTTTGTGCCCACAGACTACCAGCTTGCCGACCTTTTCACGAAGACATTGGATGAGAAAAGATTCACTTTTCTATTTGGCAAGATTGGTATGCTCAACATGAGTTGACCACAGAGCCTCTGTACCCTTGCACAGAGCCTCTGTTGTACATATTTACCTTTACGCAACATATTCCTTGTTTGTAAATAGTGTCTTAAGCTCTCCCTAGTATATTTTTTTCTTCCAATCTATATTTTGTACATGTCTTATCCTTATATGATCCAAGCATAGTTGAAGGGGGAGCAAACCGAACCATCAAAGACCAATCTTGACTATTCAAGGGGGAGCAAGACAGTCTGCGCAACACAGACTACAGAGTGAGGTTAGTCCATCTGAACCAAGGGTCAAAACACTTTCTCGAGCCCTATGTACTCAGAAAAATCCAAATTTGTACCCAGCTTTATGTCAAAACTTTGAAATGATCAAATCTTTGAAAATCTTTCCTAAAAAGGAAATTTTTGGTCTCAGAACCTCTGAGGTCGACCGCAGAGCCTCTGCGATCTGTCACTGAGGATGTTTGACCAAATTCACTTTAAAAAGAACTCGATCATTTCATCTCACTTTCCTCCCTCTTAAAATGCTCTGTTAATCACAACCTTGCCTATGACCTCAGAAGCCTCTTATCCTAGAGCTTCTGTCATTCCCATCACTTGAAATTCAGGTCATTTGCTGCGGGTTATTTCTTGAACGTCACTGTCATGTGACAATAACAAATGCCACGCGCGTGAGAATAGGGTGGCACACGTCCTAGATCGTGCACCGCCATCATCTGACGTGGAAATATTGTATTGGTTCGTAACCTGTACTGTCGTTTTTCAAAAACGTCCTCTTATCTGTTACCACTCATGACGGATTTCAAATATTTATCTTTTACCGCTAATTCTTTCTACCCACCCTCTCTGTATAAATAAACCCCTTTTCTCCTTCGTTTTCTCTTTACCTGCTATCTTCTTTTTCTCAAGAACTTTTCTACAAAGGATCGATTGTTCTTCTATTTCCATGGCATCTCAATCTGCTTCCTCCAAGAAATCCAAGGGTTCTTCTGCATCAAACAACTCGATGCATTCTGAAGCCAAAAAGGCCGATTCCCATTCTGTTGAACAAGAACATGTCCTAACAAGCAGAATGCTCTCCTTCACATACCATGATTACCACTCCAGGAAACTGAATCTCAAGCCTAACAATCACTATGTTGTCTTGGAACCCAAGGGATATCCTGAGGAAGCTGCTCCTTTACTTCAAATCCTGAAGAACCACATCCTCACAAAAGCCCTAACCCTAAAAAGAACTGATATTCCTGAAACTTACATTCAACAATTCTGGTTGAGTGTTAAGCATGAAAAACTGGATCATTATGGCTACTGTGTCATGAGTTATGCCACTCATCCTTCCACTACTCAAATATTGGACCTTGGTATAAACCGCAGAAGGGTCGCAGAGGTATTCGAGCTTCCCACCAAGACCCAGCTAAACCTGTTAAAATACTCTGACGAACCCTCTGACGATGAAATCCTAGAGTTTCTCAGATTCATAGGGTACGCAGCACCGATTTCCAAAAGAACCGACTTCAGACGACAGAACCTTCCACCTCTGTGGAACATTCTCTTCTCTATCCTAAATCGCTGCTTGACTTGCAAGGTAGGCAGTCCTGACCAATCTAGCCATACCATACTTGCAATAATGTATGGTATGTACTACGATTTGCCTCTGGACTATTAAACACTTATTTTCAGGGAGATCAGAAATGCGGTCATAGCCAAGCAACAGGACCAAGCTCGAGGCACAGAGCTCAAAAATCTTATTTTCAACAGGTTCTTTGCACTTCTGCTAGGAGATGCTCTGATAGGAGAAGGAAAGTTACCTGCAGAGGGTAAGATGATCAAAGTCTATGACATGAAGTCTCACAAGCCCACTGTTCTAAAAACTGGGTATCCTGGAGCAAGACCTCTGCCAGCCCGTATTTTGGCCTACCTGGGTAGTAAATATGGGGTGAGAACTTACATTCGTGGGCACAGGACTCCTGAACCGAGTCCTGAAACCCCCCCACGTGTAGGATTCCAAGTGGGTGAGATAGCTGTTTACCTTAGGACAGAGATAGGTGAGGGAGCTAAAGTTAGAACAGAGGGGGGTGAAGGAGTTGAAGTTCGGACAGAAGCTGTAGTTGAGAAACGAGAAAAGAATCATAAAAAGAAAAGAACATCCAAGAAGAGAGTCGCAGAATAAGAGACTCCAAAGTCACCAACAGAGGTTGTCAAGCCAAAGAAGAAGGCTAAGAAATTGACCAAGGCAGCAACATATGAACCTGTCCCTTCCCTTGACTTGAATGAACCTGCAGAGTCCGAACAACCTCTGCAGAGGAGAAGGAAAAAGGTGATCATTGAAAGCTCAGAAGAAAAATCACCCACCCCTCTTCATGTCGCAATGGACAGAGCAATGGAAATTCAACAACAGCATTATGTGGGATTGGGTGAAACCGCAAACATTGAGGTACAAGATGTCACGGGGCTTTCAAGCTCTGAAGATGAGGGTGAAAAATATTTGGAGAAGGATATAAGAGAAAAAGATGCCATGGGCACACAACCAAAACCAACTCCCAATGCAACCCACACCTCTACCCCTGCAGATCTAGTGCAGAGGGGTATTGAAACAGGACCGCACAGTCCAAACCGAACCCTAGCCGACCGGACAGAGGATATTCCTTCATCCTCTGTACCATCCAAAACCGGGGAAACCAAACCCACCTCACCCTCTCAAAAAGGTCAGAGTGTTGCTCTGCGTGTCCATTCGCCCCAGGACACATCTCTTCCACACACAGAGGTATTCGTTACCTCTGTCACACACAAGAGTGACACCCAAACCACTTCAGAGTTGGTGGTGAAAGAACACGATGATTCTGTGGCTCTAGAACAATCACAGGATCCATTCAACATAGATCTTAAGGGAGTCTCTGAACCCTCCCCCAAAGAACATGTTGACAGAACTTCCATAGATGCTTCCTCTGTGGAACATCGAGGATTGGAAGGAAATCCCTTAGAGCTCAACATCCCCACAGGCTCTATGGGTGCCAAAGACTCATTGGCTAAATCTGGAACATGTGTTGTTCCAGAGGTTACCGCTGACACTTTTATCACAAAGGGCGAGTTTAAAGCCTTTGCTGACATGGTGCTCACAAAACTTAACGAGTTGCAAAGCTCTATATCCAGAGAGTCCCAAGCCAACTCTCAAACTCTTGCAGAGGCCCTAAAAGCCAATACTGAAGCTCTGCATGCCCTCAGAACAAACTGGGCGACTAGAGCTGACCTTCAAGCTTGTGGTAAATCCATCATTGCACACTCCAATCAAATTCAGGTTCTCGGGGTTCTTTGCACAGAAGAGTTCCCAAAGTATGCTACACAAGGAGTTCAGACCGGAGTGAATGAAATGTCCAGGCTCCGAGAGGAAATAAAGGACATGACTCGCAGTGTTATGGTCCCCTTCCATCCACAAGCATCAACCTCTGTACCTGACCCCTCTGCTTTCGCGACAAAAGTCGACCTAGAAGCAATGGACAATCAGTTTCTAGGCAACCTCAACCTCCTTCGATCCAACTTCATTGAACAAGGAGAAAAGGTGGCAGCGGAATTGAAGAAAACCGTAGCCACATTTCGGTTCAAGTCTGACTTGGAAATCAATGAGCTATCAATGGCCGCAGGGGATGCTCTACAGAAGATCAATAAACATGTTGATGAACACCTCTGCAAAAGGAAAAAGAGAAAGGCCCCGTCTACTTGCCAAGCGGAGGCCTCGCAGAAGGTGTCGAGACATGAGGACCAGGATCCAGATGCCCCTGGCCCTGGCCATCATGAGGAGGAGAAGGCCTTAACACCAAAAGCACCTGTCATCTCTGCCACTCCTCTTCAAGCCCTACCCCTACAAAGAACATCTTCAGAGGCACACAAATCACAGAACCTCATGCTATGTGCCTCTGAGGACCCAATACCGACTTCTCCAATTGTCCAAGGAACAACCTCTGCAGTGTCACTGAAGGTAAAGGTGAGTGTGGGATCTGAATAGATCACAGAAGGACTCACAAAGTTTGTAGAACCTTCAAGTCCTGAACTTATGCCTACTGCACCCACACCCGCTGTACAGTTTCAAAGCCTTGATCCAGTAAACGCTGCAGATACTTCAGAAACCTCTCCACAGAACAAAGATCAAAACATCTCTAAACCGGACAAGAAAAAGCCCTCAGAATAGCCCTCAGAGCAGAAACATCAAGAGGACAGAGGTGAAAGAGATTGTTAAATCGATGGACGCCTTGAGAATTCCTATCCCAAGTCCTCCACCAAAAGAATTGAAGTTCCAAGAGAACATTCACACCTATATTTACAGCGCAGAGCCCGAGGCTGTCTTCTTAGCACCGAACTTGCATCCCCTAATCAAAGAGGACATCATAAGACGTTTTGAGCAAACTGCACAAGAAAGGAATGAAGTGTTCTCCACAGAAGATATAAAGACTGTAATGAGGATCTCTCTGCACTCCTTCGCCAACAAGTCAATCATGTATGCTAAGTACTTAGTTGAGAGAAAAGATGGGAAGCAATACACGTTCACAGATGCAAACCTAAAGAACCTCTGCGCCTACGACCTTCCTCAATTACATGCCTTCACAGAGCAAATACTTGAAAAGCGAAAGGAGTACATGATAGCAAATGGCAAGATCAAGGAAGTGATGCGCGAACATGTCAGATATCATAGCAAAATGGATTTCGAGGTAGCTCTGCAACTCGGAGTCGAGAAGCTATCGATCACCAAACCAAATGACCAATTCCCCGGAATCGAAAATGTTCCATCAAACTCTCTAATCACAGAGCCTGAGTTCAGGTTCATCTACAAAGACGATGATGGGCTTAAGAAGATGTACAGGCCAAATCAAAGTCACAAGTACTCGAACAACACTCTGCTGAAGATAAAGAACATGATTCTGAGGAAGATGGGCACAGAGAATGTACAAGTGGGACCTGTAGAGACAATGATCGGACAGATTGATGCTCAACTGAAGTATAGGGAACTCATTCTATCGATGAAGAGAACTCTAGCTGAAAGCTTTACCAACCCGATAAATGATTTTCCCCAATGACTTTTGTAATCTTTTGTTGTTCATTCATGTATTTTGATGCTTAATGTAATTGCCTTTTGGCATTTTTCTTTTATGAATGAATATCGTTTTTCAGAGGTTGAGTTCCTTTCACCTCTTTTGTTTCTAGCTTAGCCATCGCTCCAAATTCCAAATTTTTATTTTTTCAACACTTAGGGGGAGATTGTTAGCTCCATCTACCATGTTTAGAAGTGTTGAAAAATAGGCTAAGTATAGAAACCCCTGCTGTCTCGAAAGTCGCCGCAGAAGAGACACAACTCAGAAGACTACTCCGTAGAAGATGCGCCAGAGGACAAACCTGAATGATACTCAGATCACAGAGCCTTTGTGATCACTCACAGAGCCTCTGTGAAGACTAACCTCTGGAGGTCAGTGTTGGAATTGTGCTGAATGGCTCAAGACAAGACCACGTGCCAAGCACGTGAAACCTGCTGTACAAAGATCCGCAAGATCAAAGTAATGGGCGTCCCACGATGTTTACTTTACAGGTGGCATTCCTTATGTGGAATGTCAGTTTTTGTCTTGTACTAAGGGGTGCATCCTTCTTCTATATTAAGGGAGCACCACCTTAGAGTTTAAAAAGTAAAAAGAAGAGCACACACAAAAACATAGTAGTCTGTATAATCCTTGAGCACATTTGCACATACCAGTGCGTGTTCTTGGTGTTCTTCATTAATCAATGAAACAGTTCTTTGAGTAACCTTCTTATAATACTTTACTTCCTGTTCATTAATTACTTGTGTGTTTACTACCTTGCATGTTCAATCTTTTCTACACATCTTAAACGCTTCCGCACTCTTTTTAATCAATCTGTGTGTAGTAAAAGGTTAAATCAAGTTAAAGAACATCATAACTGGGATCAACATGATTTCAATGCAAAACTTCCAGATCATTATCAATTTGTTATTCCTTCTAATGGTTTACCAAGTGTGTATGAAAAAGGTGAATCATCAACGAAAGTTGATGAAACAGTTCCTGTAAGCACCTACTATGCCAAAGGTAAGAAACAAAAGAAAATGCACTCACAGAAACGGACCAACACTGGTAGGTCTAGAAAGAAACAATTTCATAAATCTCACAGTTCTAACATGCATAATTCATATGTTTCAGATATGAGAAATAAATGTTCTGAAGGGAGACTAGAGTGGAGACCAAAGAAGAAGATTGACGAGTCTATAAAATCATTTTATGTATCAGATAGAAGTAGGACTACTGTTAGTGATTGTGATGTAATTGATCAGTTTGCTTCTCATAAACAAAAACTTGTACATCCTTACAAGTCTTATACAATAAAGCAATTGATCCAATTAAATTCGTCTACTACTCAATCTTCCACATTTCGCACAAATGATTTTGTTACTCGACAATATTCTGATAATTGGTTTGGTTCATATCATGTCTATCATAATTATGTTTCAAAAGTTTTTCAAAAACTCAGAGGGTCCAAATTCAAATGAATGCCAAAATTTTGTGCTAATATGAAAGGTCCCATCTATAAATGGGTACCTAAACCGGTTGTTGCTTGATTTCTCCTGTGCGAACCCGTCATTTGTGTTACTTGGATTTAGGCTGTTCCAAGCATATGACAGGGCAGAAAGATATATTATCTAATTTTACAGAGAAATTCTGCGACAATGTCAGATTTGGGAACGATCAATTTTCACCAATCTTGGGCTATGGTGATGTAGTGCATGAGAACCCAACGATCAAGAAGGTGAGTTATTTTGAAGGATTAGGACACAATCTTTTCAACATTGGACAATTTTGTGACAAATACTTGGAGGTAAATTTTAAAGCCAAGAGATGTTGTGTCTAAACAGAAGACGGAAAGGAACTCTTAGTTGGAACAAGAAAGTCAAACCTATATACAATTAGTCTGTCCAATGTCAAGACTGACAATGTTGTGTGTCTACTATCAAAGGCTTCTATCCAACAAAGCTGGTTATGGCATAGAAGGCTATCTCACCTCAACTTTCACTACATAAACAAGTTGGTGACTAGTAATTTGGTCAATGGTTTACCTGAGCTTAAGTATGAAAAAGAACATCTGTGTGATACATGTGAGAAAGACAAGATGAAGAGAGCTTCACACAAGCCAAAGCCTGAACCCAGTACTAGTGCTCCATTAGAGTTGTTACATATAGATCTCTGTGGTCCTATGAGAACGTGTAACACCCTCAAATTTGGTAAGAGAAACTAATTGAAAATTTCGATATTACATCAAGTAAAAGATAATTCTCCAAAATAAAATTATCTATTTAACCTCAATAAATATAAACTCCAGTCTTATACAAGGACTAGACCAAAGTCGGGTGTTACTTAATCCCAACTATAAGTTGCTCTTCCCAAAACAAATGCGGAAGACTTCACTAAGATATCCACTTCTCGAGCACACAACTAGCACTCCTCTCTGCACAGTGTCACTAGAACTATTCCCAACCGGAACCTGTTGCACATGCCGACAAATAAAAAGGTTAGGTTAACACCTAGTGAGTTCAAGAGTTTTACATGAACAATATATCTTTAAGGGAATGAACCCCAACTAAAAATCATAATCTTTCAAATGATTTACTTTAAACTCAAAAACGAATCTTTTCCAATTTCATGCAATTTTCAAAGGTGGACACCCCCCCTATAAAACATTCTTTATAAAATGATGCCACCGAAAACTCACTCGAAAAGAGAACGGGGATTGACTCCCAATTTAAGAAACGTGGATAAAACGATGCATCCCAAAACACCCAAACACGAGTGGGGTAAAATACTAAACCCACACAACATGGTTAAAACCTGCATGTACAATATGTTGCCAAAAACACGGACGCTAGGCCCAATACTCACGCGACCATAAATTGAAGGGAAACCAATTATCAAAACATGAGGAGGACGTAATTCATTCAAACCTTAATATACGTGGAGGGAGATCCAATATTAAGGTCCTCATTTATGGTCAACCACATAAGCCCAATGACAATAAAGTAAACCGTCATTATATTTAAAATGTTGTTAGCCGACAACGGGGGAGACCCGTATCTGTTGAGAGTGGAGGAACACAAAAATATTCCACCCATACAACGTTAATCGCATGACACCTCACGTTATAACAACCCACGTGTCCCTACGATTTCTTTAACAAGTTTCACCTCAAGTCAGTTGACCTTGATGAACATTCCGAAGAACTCCATCCCAAAGACCCGACACACTTAAAGACTACCTCCCAGGCATTACTTCAAGCGGCGAAGGTCCTAGTGCCTACCTCCTCGGTAGCACCACCAGACTCAACCCTCGTAGTGCCTATTTGTAAAGTTTCTGGTCGTAAAACATGGATACCGGAGCTCAACCCCGCAATACCCAATTGACCATCCAAAACAGACTAACTTACGTGCCTATGGATCCAATGCAACACAGTCTAATAATACATGACTTCACAGGAATGACCAACGCACTCGAGCATGTAATAAACATCATTATACAACACAATGCATTAGCATGTAAACTATAATTGGGCTCTACACTGAGCCACTAAAACCGGACAATTGTCCCCAAAACTCTTTTAAGTCAACACCGAGCTAAAGTACTCAAAACCCTTTTTGACCAACCAAGAAGGGTCCCAAATAATAAAACGCAATCGACTCACGTCATGCAAGCACATGCCCCAAAATACATGAATAAACCCCAACACAGTTTAGATTGGGACAAATTACTTTCCAAATGATTTTATACCATTTACTCCTTCAAAACGTCCCAGAACACAAAATTAAGCATTTCTCCAAAACAAACACTAAAAATGTCTTTTAACCAAATAATATCGTTTATGCAATAAGTCACCAAAACCCTTTCATTTATGCCTTGTTAATCAAAATGCCTAGAAATCCCAAATATGGTGTTTTACCAAGATTTATAAAATCTTACTTGTTCAAGTAGCAAAACTCATCATAGTTTTCAACATTTTATAATAATTATGTAAAACACATAAATACTCTAAAATAGATATTTTTGGCATATACAACGCTTTCACAAATCAACTTGAACTCACCTTGCTAGATTTAGGCTAAATCTAGATTTTCGCCAACTTGAGATCCTTGAAGAAACTTGGATCCTCAAGCCAAAATCTTCCAAAATCCTAGATCCATACATTTCCAACCATAAATATTTACATCAAACCATAAAGAAATATTTCCCAAACATTTTACATGAAGATCTCCACTTATACCCAAAACCCTAAATTGCATAGTTGAAGAGAAGAGAAGATTACCTTTACCAAAGCTTGAACCCATCAACAATACTATTCTAGATCTTCCAAAATAAACCACAAACTTCTAATCTTCAAGATGGTGAAAGGGTTGGATGAAACCCCAAGAAACTTGGTGAGGAAGATGAAGGTGAAGGATTATGGTTCTAACCTCCAAACTTGCTAGATGATGGAGAATCATTGATTTTAGATAGGAATCTCCCTAAAATGAGTTAGGGTTCGTTTGAGGAGGATGGGGATCGGTTTGGGAGAGAAAGGAGGAGAGTATTTTAGGTTTTAGGTTAGAAAATGGTGTGGAAAGCCGGTTTCCCCATTTTTATTCGCACAGGAGCTCCACGCGGTTGGCGGCGTAGTTTTCTGCTATGCAAGATGAGCTTCTGCAATTTGAATGGAACAAGGTATGGCGCTTGATCCCACTACCTAAAGGTAAAACTGTTATTGGAACAAAATGGGTATTCAGAAACAAGAAAGACGAGGCTGGAGTAGTTGTGAGAAACAAAGCTCGATTGGTTGCAAAAGGGTACTGTCAACAGGAGGGCATTGACTATGATGAAACATTCGCCCCTGTCGCAAGGATCGAAGCCATCAGACTCTATGCAGCGCACAAAAACTTTACAGTCTATCAAATGGACGTAAAGTCAGCTTTCCTAAATGGCGTTCTGCATGAGGAGGACTACGTGGCACAACCTGAAGGTTTCATTAATCCTCATCACCCTGATCATGTCTACGTGCTAGACAAAGCACTGTATGGTCTTAAACAAGCACCAAGAGCCTGGTATGAAACTCTAACTAAATTTCTCATAGCTTCTGGTTTCAAGAAAGGTACGGTTGACACCACCTTATTTCTCAAAAGGCAAGGTGAGGACTTGATTCTCATTCAGATTTATGTTGACGACATAATATTTGGGTCGACAAATCAGAAATTTTGCAAGAACTTTTCTAAAATCATGGAAACAAAGTTTGAAATGTCGATGATGGGTGAATTAAATTTCTTTCTTGGTTTACAAGTAAAGCAATTACCCGAAGGCATTTTCATAAATCAAGCTAAATATATAAAAGACATGTTAAGAAAGTTCAATATGTCAGATAGTTCAGTCATGAAAACGCCAATGGCTACTGGTACACTCTTAGATACAGATTCCTCTTGTAAACCTGTTGATCAAAAGGTGTATTGTAGCATGATTGGTTCTTTACTTTATCTGACTGCCAGTCGCCCAGATATAATGTTTGCCACATGTTTTTGTGCGAGATATCAGTCTAATCCTAAAGAGTCGCACTTTAATGTTGTTAAGCGAATCCTTAGATATCTCAAAGGCAAGCATCTTCAACAAGAGTGCGATTCTTCCGTTTAATAATGCCATTTTGCTGTGGAGTGTAGGCTACGGAGAAGTTATGTGAAATTCCTACAGAGATAAGATAACTCTACAAGGTGTCAATCTTGAACTCCATGTCATTGTCACTGTGAAGAGTTCGGACTGGCAATTGAATACGTACTTGAATGCGCTTAATAAAAGCGATAATCAATTCGGGCGCATCTGACTTGTTGCGAAGAAACTCGAGCCATGTATACCTGGAATAGTCATCTATCATTACTAAAACGTATTTCTTTCCATTGATAGACGCTTTTCGCATTGGGCCACAAAGGTCCATATGAAGAAGTTCCAGTGCAGATGAGGTTGATGATTTAGTTTTGGACTTCAATGAGCTTCGCTTCATTTTGCCCATCTCACATGCAGAACATAGTGAGTCTTTCTCAAACCTCATTTCTGGTAGACCTTTGACCAGACCTTCTCTCTGTAGCTTAGCTATGGATCGGAAATTCTGATGAGACAAGCAGCAATGCCACGTCCACGATTGTGCTTTAGATGCTTTGGCTAATAGGCATACTGGACGTGTGGCAGACAGTGTAGGAAAATCTACATAATATAGATTTCCATGGCGCTCAGCTTTGAAGACTTCGTAACCATCGAGATCCTCAAGATAGCAATGAGTTGTTGTGAAGCGAACTTGATATTTCATGTCACAGAAGTGACTGGTGCTAAACAGATTATGATCAAGTCCTTCAACATATAACACCCTTTGAATCTTCACAACTCCATTATCCAGCATTCCATATCCTCTGACGTGTCCTTCTACTTCAGAATTTGCAAAACGAACTGCTCCGACAGGCTCCTCCACATAGTTATGCAAGAGGTGCTTAAATCCTGTCATGTGGCGTGAACATCCGGAATCTATCACCCACAGTCGACAGGCCTGCAAAAGAGACAATTAGTTTTGCTTAGGTACCCATATCAAGATGGGTCATGCGCGGTTAGCACCAAGCCAATTCAGGAATATCAGCAGGTTTAACTCTCATTCACCATTCATAACGTGGTTTTGGAACCCATTTCCAAACCATTTTAACATTTAATTCCTGAAAGTGCTTTTTAGAACTTCGATTGGTAACCTTATCCCGAAACACTTTGGGTTGTGTGGAAGACTTAGAATCAGAATTAGAATTGAAGTTCACTTTAGTTTTTCTTTTATTCTTTTTGGACTTAGGAGTGGAGTAGTATTTGAAAGAATTATCCCAGCAGTGTTTGCAATATAGATTCTTTCGAGCAAAAGTCATAAACTTAGATTTATCGGAACAAATCTTACATTCATGTCCATCAAAAGAATTACTTTTCAAAATAATATTGTCTGAAGTACAACTGTTTGGAACAGAAGTTTCACTAAAATTCAAACTATTCTTTTTATTCAAACTATCATCCTTATTCTTCTTACTCCTTCCAACTCCATTTCCTTTTATATCTGAAACAGAAACATGCATCTTGTACTCTATCTTAGAGGGTGATTCTTTTCTAGAGTTACTTGAAGTCTCACCCTTTTCAAAAATACTAGGTGGATATTCAGGACAATCAGAGTAAACAACTGAAGGTTTTGCAGGAGCATCAAATTCTGGATTAGTTCTTAACTTCCAGCTTGGATCATTAAACATCTGTTTATCATTTGAAGCATTCTTAAACTAAGTAATTTTCAAATCATTGATCTCTGTGCAAAGCTCTTGATTTTCTCTTAAAGATTTTTCTAATTTAAATTTGAGATCAAAATTTTCATCTTCAACCTCATCAAGAGACTGTTGCAACAGATCAATTTGCTTCATCAATTCAGATGTATGATCGCTCACAAAATTTGACTCCTTTAGATTAGAAACAGGATCAGAGTCTGAAGCATTCATCATTTCAGTAAACATCTCTTCAGTCATGTTGTCAATAAACTCCTTTTTGTCATTTTTAACACAAGATTCATTCGTGTTGACAGTTTCTTCTTCAACCTCTTCAACAAGTAAATGTTTAGAAGGAATGGGATCTGAGACTGATGGTATATTTGATGGATCGGCATCCGATTCATACTCATCATATTTGCATTCAGTCTCAGGTGGAATCGTTTCATTGCTGACTGATTCTTTTGAAGATGTGGTAAACATTGATTCAAACTCAGCAAATTCGATCTTTCGAGTCTCATAGCTTTAGTTCAAATCACTGTATTTAAAACCAACTGATTTAAAAGAATTTTGAGAATCAGTGCCACAAGACTTGTTCTCTCCCATTTTTTCTCGACCTTTGGTCTCTTTAAAAGGTTTAGGAGTACTTGCTTCAACAAAGGTTGCACAAATGTTAGGAATGGGTCTGATTGTGGAGCCAAGTTTATCAAAGTTATATAAATGCTCCGGTGCCTTTTTCAAAACATCGTTAATTGGCAGACCCAAACCAGGTTTAAGTTTATAAAACCTTTCATCTTGGAGTTTATTGGTCAACAAATTTAATGTCTGCTCAGTCTGACCTCATTTCATGTTAATATCCTCCAATTGCTTGATTTTGGTGAAAGCTTCATTTCTTTCTTGAAAACAAACTTTAAATTTAATTTTATACTCACCCTTTTCAGCATTGAGATTTACAAGATCCTTTTCTACACCAGATATTTTTCGTTTTAAAGATTCTTTCTCAGCTTTTAAACCATCCTTTTCTTTTTCTTTTTCTTCCACAACAACTTTTAGCAAAGCGTTTTCATCACGAAAAATCAAAACATTTTGATGTGCAGAGCTAATTTTACCTTTCAGTAAAGCAAATTCATCTTTCATATTATGTATTTGGGCTATCAAAGATTCAATAAGTTCAGAATTATCACTTACCTCATAGTTCGCATCTTTGGAATGTGCCTCAGAAGCTTCATCGTCACCATCCAGTTTTGCCATGTAGGATACTTGGGTGAAGTGCACCTGCTCCTCGTCATCAGAACTTTGGAACAACCAGTTTTCTTCTTCAGCCATAAGCACATTTCCCTCTTCAACTTTCTTGGCAATGAGTGACTTCCTTGCATAGTATTCTGAGTTCTTTACTTTCTTGAACTTGCAATCTCTGGAGAAGTGCCCAAATTTGCCACAGTTGTAGCATCTGCCCGGTTCATCCTTTCTTTCTTCTTTCGTCTCCTCTCTTTTTTCTTCTCTTCTCTTCTATCTTCCTTCATGTCTTCTCGTCTTTCCTCTCTCCTTCCATGCCTTGGCTTGTATCTCATTTCAGACTTATCTTTCTTGTGCCCTTCGTACTTTGGCTTTGAGTAGTACTTTTTTTTCCAAAGCTCTTCTTGAATTGACGAGTTATCATGGAAAAGTTCTCAAAGAATCTTTGTACATCATCATCAGAGTCAATCTCCAGTTCTTCATCACTTGAAGCAGAATCTGATTCAGTAACCTCCGTAACAAAAGCTTTAGATACTTTCTTCTTTGACCTTGCAGAAGATACAGGACCAGAACTTGAATTTTTTCCTTTGCCGGCTATGAGAGCAACAGAGTCCTTCAGATTTTTGGACTCATTGTTAATAGTTGTCACCTCTTCTTCATGCTGAGCAAGAGTAGAAAAAATATCAGTGACGTTCTCTAGAGCCATGTTCTTTGATATGTGAAGATTGATGGCAAAGTTCTTCCATTCAGGGTTCAAGTTCTTGATGAACTTATAGTTTATCTCTGAAGCAAATTTAGAGATATTGTTCCTCCTCAGGTCATTCAGAATAATGTTGTATCTGTTATAGGTATCAAGCAATGTCTCTCCTTCTCTTGCATGAAATCCCTCATAGGCATTAATGTACAGATTCTGCTTTGCCTGAATTGAAGCTTCACTTCCCTCAAATTGTCTTGCTAGCTCATCCCAGATTTCTTTAGCTGAATCTCGACTGTCTACCCGATTGTAGATGTCATTTGGGATGGTCATTGTCAGGTAAATGAGAGCTTCTTCATCTATCTTGTACATATCTTTTTCTTTATCGGTGAAGAACTCATACGGTTTAGGAACAAACCTGTCAGCGATTTCCGGAGAGGTGTCAGTTGCAGCTTGACCCTGTACTCTGATCATTGGATTTACTGGACCAGAAGTGATTGATTCCATGTATTCTCTGTTCTTGTGATTCAAAAACTGGATCATTCTCTTCTTCCATTGCTGATACTCATTAGCCATGAGGACAGGAGGTTTGGACTGAGAGCCCATTGAGAGAAGTTGGTTCGACATCTTTAGCTGTATGGTTAGAACACAAACTTATCTGTACCAAGATAATCAACTAGATGAGATCTTTAGAATCAAGAATTAGATAACAACTACACTAAAAAAATTTCAGAAAAATAAATTTCCAAAAATAATCAAATGCAGATATCGCAAACAGTATAAAACACAAATAGATTAAACACAGTAAATCTGGCACAAAAGTCAGATATATGCTAAGGACAGTGGCGCAAAAGGCAACTTTGCGCGAGAAGATGGTGGCGCAAGAAGAGTTTTGTGCTAGAGACAGGTCGCGCGAGATAGAGTTTTGCGCGAACAGTGGGTGGCGCAAAGAGAGATTTGCGCGAGGTATGGGTCACGCGAACTGAGTTTTGTGCGAGTAAGAGGTGGCGCAAAAGTGATGTTTGGGCGATGAATGGATGGCGCAAACCTGAGGATTGCGCGAATAACTGATGACGCAAAATAAATCAAATGATACGACCGGTGCCTTGCTTGACCGGTGTCTTGCTTGATCGGTATCTCGACCGGACCTGTGTTTGCGACCGGTGTCACGTTGACCGGATCTTTCGACCGGACTAGTGACTCGACTGGTGTTCTGTCGACCGGGGTGAAGTGACTGGTGTGGACCGAAGTTTCCCGACCGGAGTCCTGTCGACCGGTATACAGAGTTGACCGGTGTATCAACCGGACTACATGACCGGTATCAACCGGTAAAGAGTTTTGCGACCGAAGTTCTTCCGGGGTGTGGTCCAAAGTTGTGCGATCGATGTCTCTGACCGGTGTTTCGACCGGGACCGGACTGCTTGAATAACGATCGATGTTCTTGACGAGTTCGATCGAGAACAAGATTATCAATCCGATAGACACATCAATCAATTATAACTTAGTGTAAAAACCATGCCATATGTTCACAAACACATATCGATCAAAACCCAAACAGAATTAATGATTAAAAAACAACTTTTTATCTCTCAATTTGAAGAGCACAATAGACAACAAGTATATGAACTTGTCGAACCCAATTTTCAGAAAATCATCAAAAAATCAATCAATTAACGCTTTAAAGTGCAATTAAAGTATCAGGTAACATTCAATAATATAAACCACACCTAATCAGATCGATTTTAAGCATAAAAACACATTAATTCAAGAAATCAATTATCGCACAGTAAGGTGTCGATGAACGGTATAATAAAAAAAATTGATTCTTTTGGCTCTGATACCACTTGTTAAACCCAGATAACTAGTTGATAGATTAACACACAACACAATACAGATCAAGAGATAAACAGATCAGAATAACATACCACGATCCCTTGATTAATCAATGAAAACCTTGTGTGTTCTTGGTACCTTGTACGATTACAGAATACGAATACGGCTACCTCTTTGATAATTAGGATTATGAGAGTTATTAGAGGATTAACCTAAAAACCTAATACTTAAAACCTATTAATACTTAGGTCGTATAAGCCAAATGGGCTTTTGGGCCCAGTTACAAATAACTATTAAATAAATACAATTTGAACCCTTAACTTTTATCTTGAATACTTTATGATCCAACAATAATAAAACGCAATCGACTCACGTCATGCAAACACACACCCTAAAATACATGAATAAACTCCAATATAGTTTAGATTGGGACAAATTACTTTCCAAATGATTTTATACCATTTACTCCTTCAAAACGTCCCATAACACAAAATTAAGCATTTCTTCAAAACAAACACTAAAAATGTCTTTTAACCAAATAATATCGTTTATGCAATAAGTCACCAAAACCCTTTCATTTATGCCTTGTTTATCAAAATGCCTAAATATCCCAAATATGGCGTTTTCCCAAGATTTATAAAATCTTACTTGTTCAATTAGCAAAACTCATCATAGTTTTCAACGTTTTATAATAATTATGTGAAATACATAAAAACTCTAAAATAGACATTTTTGGCATGTATAACGTTTTCACAAATCAACTTGAACTCACCTTGCTAGATTTAGGCTAAATCTAGATTTTCCCCAACTTGAGCTCCTTGAAGAAACTTGGATCCTCAAGCCAAAAACTTCGAAAAACCTAGATCCATACATTTCCAACCATAAATATTTACATCCAACCATAAAGAAGTATTTCCCAAACATTTTACATGAAGATCTCCACTTATACCCAAAACCCTAAATTGCATAGTTGAAGAGAAGAGAAGATTACCTTTACCAAAGCTTGAACCCATCAACAATACTATTCTAGATCTTCCAAAACAAACCACAAACTTCTAATCTTCAAAATGGTGAAAGGGTTGGATGAAGCCCCAAGAAACTTGGTGAGGAAGATGAAGGTGAAGGATTATGGTTCTAACCTCCAAACTTGCTAGATGATGGAGAATCATTGATTTTAGAAGGGAATCTCCTAAAAATGAGTTAGGGTTCGTTTGGGGAGGATGGGGATCGGTTTGGGAGAGAAAGGAGGAGAGTATTTAAGGTTTTAGGTTAGAAAATGGGGTGGAAAGCCGGTTTCCCCCATTTTATTAGCACAGGGTCCCCGCGCGGTTGGTGGCGCGGTTTGACCCGCATAGAGAGCCGCGCCGGGTTCTAGAGTTGGGACGGGATAGAGGCCCACGCGGATGACCGCGCGGTTCCACTCGTGCAGAGAGCCGCGCGAAACACTGTCGCGCTCTCTGTAATCCACTTGGCTACTTCGCTCAACATCGGATTAGGACAAAAACTCCTAGAATTCGGGGTGTTACAGAACACAAAGCATAAACGGCAAGAAATATATTCTAGTGATTGTAGATGATAATTCAAGATACACTTGAGTCAAATTTATAAGATCAAAAGATGAGACGCCCGATGTCATCATCTCATTTTTGAAGACCATCCAAGTGAACTTGCAGAAGACAGTTAAGCTGCTCAGAACTGATAATGGCACAGAATTCAAGAACAAAACAGTTGAAGACTATCTCGAATCAGTTGGGATAACACATCAGTTTTCTGCTGCCAGGACACCAGAACAGAATGAGGTAGTAGAAAGGCGAAATAAAACTCTAGTCGAGGCTACTCGCACTATGCTTAGTCGATCTGATCTACCTCTATTTCTGTGGGCTGAAGTTGTGTCTACTACATGTTACACTCAAAACAGATCCATCATCCATCGTTGGTTTTGTAAAACGTTGTATGCTTTAATTAACATTAGAATACCTAGCATTAAGCATTTTCATATCTTTGGATGCAGGTGTTATGTGCTGAATGATAAGGAGAGCTTGAACAAGTTCACTCCTAAGGCTGAAGAAGGGATCTTCATTGGCTACTCTCAGTCATCCGCATCGTACAGAGTTTATTTGAAGAACTCAAAGATTGTGGTTGAGAGTGTCAACATTACATTTGATGAATAGATGGATTTTGAACACAACAGTTCAGAACCCATTATTACTAGAATATTAGCTTATGGACAAATCAATTCAAAACTTCATTCTAGTGTTACTAATTCTGATAAAGCTTCTAACTTCTACATCGCATTCACCAGAATTTGATTTACTGTTTGAACATTTTTACGATGAGTTTCTAGGATCTAAAGTGACTAAACCTGTTGTGATTGACAGATTTGAAGATTTACGTGACAATCAACCAATTACTTCAGATGTCTCAACTGAATCACATTCCCCGATTCAGACTAAAACTCAAGTTCAAACACCTACTTAATCAGTTGAAGTTGCACATGATACTGAAGAGCCAGAGGTTGCACAATTAGTAGGATGCACTGTCATGCCTACTCAACAGACATCAAATGTCCAACCAACTGAGACTTCTGCAACAATTACTTCAACTAAACCCCAACAAGAAGACGATACTAGATTCTTAGATGATCAACATGATCAGTCTACATCTAATCCACTCCCTCATGTACACAAGTGGACCAAAGAGCACCCGATTCATCAAATAATAGGAGATCCTTCAAAGTCGGTGCAAAATAGGTCTGCAACAACGAATGAATGCATGTTTGATTCTTTTCTAAGCAAGATTGAGCCTACAAAAGTTTCAGAAGCTCTTCGTGATCCAGATTGGATTACAGCCATGCAAAAAGAGCTCAACCAATTTGATGCGCTTAAAGTTTGGGGACTCGTGCCCTGACCTAAAGGTAAAACTATCATTAGCACGAAAATGGGTATTCAAGAATAAAAAGGATGAGGATGGTATTGTTGTAAGAAACAAAGCAAGAGTTGTGGCTAAAGGATATCGGCAAGAGGAAGGCATAGATTATGACGAGACATATGCTCCAGTTGCGCGTATTGAGGAAATCAGGATGTTCCTAGCCTACGCTGCACACAAGAACTTCTAAAGGAGGAGGTCTACGTCTCGTAGCCTGGAGGTTTTGTCAATGCGGATAAACTAGATCATGTATATATCCTTGAACAAGGCTCTTTATGGTTTAAACAAGCCCTTCGCGCTTGGTATGATGTTCTTTCAAAGTTCTTATTCAAGTATGGTTTTTCAAAAGGTAAAATTGATACCACCTATTCATTAAAAGGGAAAAGGTTGATATTATTTTAATTCAAATATATGTGGACGATATAATTTTTGGTTCTACAAACCCAAAGTACTGTAAGAACTTTTCTGCCCTCATGGTGTCAAGATTTCAAATGAGTATGATGGGAGAGATGAATTTCTTTCTCAGATTACATGTAAGAAAAATTTCAACAGGGATTTTCATAAATCAATCAAAGTATATTGCTGACATTTTAAAGAAATTTAATATGTCAAATTGTACTCTTATTTCAACCCCGATGGCACCAGGTACTAAAATCGGAGCTGATCTTTCGAGAAAAGTTGTTGATCTTATGACATATAGAGACATGATAGGTTCATTAATGCACTTGACGGCTAGTCGGCCATATATTATGTTTTCTACATGCTTATGTGCTCGATATCAAGCTTTGCCCAAAGAATCCCATCTTTCAGAAGTTAAGGGGATATTTAGATATCTGAAGGGAACCAAAGATCTCGATTTATGGTATCCTAAAGATACTGGTTTTGAGCTAACAAAGTATTCAGACGCAGATCATACAGGTTGTATGCTAGACGGGAAAAGTACATCGGGTCACATTGATTTTTTGGGAGACAAGCTCGTAAGCTGGGCATCATGTGTTTCCACATCAACCGCTAAAGCAGAGTATGTAGCTACTGCAAGTTGCTGCTCTCAAGTATTGTGGATGTCCACACAGCTTCGAGACTATGGCTTCCATTTCAACAAGATTCCTATATATTGTAATTCGAAGAGCGCCATAGCCATATCAGCTAATCATGTTCAACACACGAAGACCAAACACATAGACATACGGTATTACTTTATAAAAGATAATGTCGAAAAAGGTACAATTGAACTTTACTTTGTAAACACGGATTACCAATTAGCTGATTATTCACTAAACCTTTGGACAAAAAGAGATTTAACTTTCTCATTTCGAAATTAGGTATGTTGAATCTTAAAACATAATCCGTTTTACCTAGTACAGTTTAATTTTTAATTTTTACTTTTTCCTCATTTCTTTATTTTTAATCTGAATGATATATGTACACTGTTCTGTTCATGGTTTCCGGGGGAGTGCGAAATAAAGATCAGATGAATTTCATGATGCTTATTTTCAGGGGGAGTAAGTATATTGACTTCTAAACACTCAGTTTAGAACTCGTACTGTCAAAGCTTTACTTTGCTTTTCATGTCTTTATTTTTCAATAAATTTTTAGCTTTCAATAAGACTTTGTTGCTTTGACGACTTTTTGACTACTTGCATATTTTGAGGGGGAGCTTACATGATCATATGAATGTTGACTTTGAGGTTGACTTTATGAGGCTAATGCTGAGCGTAAGGATTATTCTAACATTAATCTCATACTTGTTTGAAAGATGGACGACTTTCAAGCATGAAAACAGTTTTCTTAAAAGTTCAAACCACGTCTCGATTCCTCAAATGATTTCATGAATTCTAGAAGTGTGATTTTTTAAATGTTTTCATTTATGAAATTTCATGTTTCTATAGCCGTGTGTTTCCAAAAATAAATATTTGTGTATTATCTTTTCCATATACTGTCAAGTATTCATACACACCGGTTTAATACTTTTATTGACTATGTTCTTACCATATCTCAAAATTTAAACTAATTTTCGATGGTAGGACACCCCGTTTGAAATTCAATGTTTGTTGAGCGTTGATTCATTCAAAGCGTTTCTTTCAAGAATGTCTATACTTGTTCATATAAACAACATCTAATTTTTCATGACCTAAGCTTTTATTGATAAATCATTCATATTTGATCTTTTCAATACATTGTCAGATTCTCAAACAAGTTGTTTGTATTCATTTCATTCATTCAATTTTCTTGTTATGAGAAAATCTTCCATGTTTAAAATGCTCAAATCTTCATGATTCTCGTATTGATCATATATTTTATTTGACATATGTACTGTGTTTTAACTATTGAAGTTAAATCTTTGAGCAACATTTTCTTTAGGACAAAATTACATGGGATCAGTTTGAGGACTTAACAGAACTTCTATGGATTCACGATAACCAGTGTTTGTAAACTCCAGATCTATTAGGTAATTGACATGTATTTCATTGATCTTTGAAGAATTACAAAATTTTCATGAAATGTGAAGCTTTCTCTCACTAGAATCTCTTACTTTCTCTCTCTAAGATATGATAATGATAAAATCCTTAGCCTAATGCTTAACCCCTAAACAAACTAATTTCTAACTCAAATTACAATTACATTGACCAAACAAAGTAAAATACTTTGACCTTTTAACTAAACTAGAGTACTTTGACTTTCTTTGACTTTTCTTTTACATTGACTTTTGCATTAAATCTTGAATACAATAATGTCCTAACAATCCCCCCCCCTTTGGATTCAAGATTTAAAAAAATTGGCAGCAGTCTTCAGCTCTTGATTCTTCAAAACATTAACTCTAACAACTTTAAACTTTGAAGCTTTGACAATTTTTAAACATTCGGCTTTTGAAGAATCTTCAGATAAACTTGAAACGTCATTCACTTTCTCTTTGAAAAGTCATCAAGTCTTTAACAAGAATTTGAAATCTTGAACGTCTTTAAGCTTTGCATCTTTGAGGGATCTTTGCATAGTTTGTATCTTCATCTCTATGATCTCTGAACAGTCTTTGAAAAAAACGAACTTTCTCGAATCATCTCTGAAAAACTTTGACATATATTCTCGAGCTTTTTGACTTTCACAAATCTTCTATCTTTGGAAATTTTTTAAACTTCCCTTTTTTCAGAACATTTCTTGAAACAACTTTCAAAACATTCATCTGACTTGAAAATTCCAAATTATCTCCCCCTTTCTTTTCATCTTATTGCTCTTTACCATCTTCAGTTCTAACGCAACATCGCTTGGCCATAAAATTCACCTCCAAATATTTGTCACAGAACTGACCAATGCTGAATAGGTTGTGTCCTAATTCTTCAACATAACTCACCTTCTTAATCGTTACATTTTCTTGCACGACATCTCCATATCCCAAGATTGGTGAAAATTGGTCATTTGCAAACCGCACCCCGCAGAATTTCTCTGTATAATTAGATAAAATATCTTTCTGCCCAATCATATGCTTGGAGCAACCAGAATCCAAGTACCATATATAACGGGTCTGCACAGGAGAAATTATACAACAACAAATTTAGGTACCCATTTATATCTGGGTCCTTTCAAGTTAGCACTAGATTTTGGCACCCATATAAATTTGGGTTCTTTTTGATTTTGAAAAACATGAGAATGATGTATATAATAAGTACCAAACCAATAATCAGAATATTGTCGAGTCACAAAATCATTTCGACCATGTGTAGAAAACTGAGTAGTAGATGGAGATAATTGGATCAATTACTTTATTGTGTAAGTCTTGTAAGGAGATACATGTTTTGTTTTATGAGAAGCAATATTACCAATTACATCAGTATCACTAACAACAATCCCATTACATTCTGAATCAGAAAATGATTTTGTATTCTCCCCAACTTTCTACTTTGGTCTCCATTCCAGTTTTACTTCAGACTTATTCCTCCTCAATTCTGAAACAAAAGATTTAGCTTTATTAGAAACATGAGATTTCTAAGTTTGTGTTTTCTTTTGCTTACCCGTGTTGGTCCGTTTCTGTGAGCGCCTTTTCTTTTACTTTTTACCTTTAGAATAATAGGTACTCATAGGAACTGATTCGTCAACTTTAGTTGATGATTCACCTTTCTCAAATACACTAGGTAAAGCATCAGAATTGATAATAAACTCAGAATGATCTGGAAGTTTTGCATTGAAATCAAACATATCAACACTTTCATCAACACCACCATCAGAATTCAAAAAGTCATTTTCATCCGCAAATAAGTCATCAACATCATCATCATCATAAACTTGAGGTGCCTTGGAAGAGTTTGAAATTTTGAAATCATTTAACACATTAGAACACTTTTGTTTAAGAGACATGTTAGCACTATCTGAAATCTTAGGATTTGTAAAAACATTTCCCATGAAAACTTTATACGATGACGCATCTGAATTAGTAGAATTGTTTACACTAACTCTGTTTGAATCAGAGTTGTCATATGTAGCTTCATATTTAAAATCAGTGTTCTTCATAACAGTAGAAAACACAATTTTTTCAAGATCAACCAAAATTCTTTCACCAGCTAAAATGTTTTCAAGCTCAGTAATTTTGCTTTCCAAAACACGTGGAGGAACATAAATTTTAGCTTTAACAGGTTTTGCCTCCATCTCTTTTGTAGAATAGCTTTGAAAATAATCACTTGATAGAAATTTTGGTTGCTCAGATAGATAACTATCATTCAGCTTTTTATAGCAGAATGGTAGTTGCATTTTGGTTGTGTTCTTTCTGTTTTCATCTTACTTAGCCTCAACCTCATTAGATGATTTTGTGACAAACTTGGGTTTCAAATGAGGATTTTTGTCAGCCACTTGTAAAAAATTGGAATTATATAAAGCGGGCTGCTTTCGGATAGCTTTCTTCAGATAATGTGGGTTATCATAACCGAGACCCCACTTATCTTTAAAATCAGCTTCTTCCTTTGGTGTGTTTAGAAAAATGGTTTGATCCGTTTGACCTCTAATATACAACTTTTCTTCCAAACCATTAACCTTTTTCTGCAAATTCTTATTATCAACGTGCAATTTGTGAACTTTTAGAACAAACTCTTGTTTCTCACGTTCAACTGTATTAAACTTTGAAACTGTTTCAGAAATTTGAGATTCAAGACAAACTTTTTGTTTCTCAAAAACAGCTGTAGATTTGTTTAAAGAATCAATCAAGTTTTTGTTCCCAACAATTTCTTCGATTTCCAAACCAAAAACACTTTAATCCACTCAAAAATCCATCAATTCTTCGAATTATAGTTCCAAACTTCACCAATTTGATCTGTTACACTTTTCGAACCTTTTACAAACAATGAATTTCAATGAAATTCAGTTAAATGTACATCTTTGAACAAATAAGTGCGTATGAACTCGTGTTAGAAAAACTCCTAAAATCTCAAAATCAAAGTACAATTACAGTGCAATTAAACTCAAATTGATACAAATCAATCTAATACACTAATCGACCAATTCTCAATAGAAAGATTCGACAATTATAGACTCAAACTCAAAATTGATCAAATGTAGTAAACATCATGCGAAGAACTCGTTTCTTGATTTCAATTGAACTTCTCTGCTCTGATACCAATTGTGTGTCCCATAATACAAGTTTTATTCATGAATATCAACAACAAACTTGCCAGGATCGAATTCTCAACAAGAATTAATTCTCAGAAACAATATCAAAGAAGTTTGCGGAATAACACTTTGATATTCAATGAAATCAACACAGTAAATATGAAGAACAAACTGTAAACTTGTATTGAATGCTTTGAAGTTACAAGATTACACACTCAACCTCAATATTGATGAACAGGCTCACCAATACGAATTCTGCTTCTCTAGAATTAGGATCTATGCCTTGAGGTTGATTTTCTCTCTAGAACAAAACCCCTTAGAATCAATCCATCTAAAACTATATTGTATCTTCTATACATATACTATATATATATACTGAAGATAAAAGATAATTACAATTAATAAAATATCTTCAGAATATCTTCCATCATTATCTCCAAGCTTTCCATAATCTTCAGTTTATCCAGCTGTCATCCTTTCCATACAGATCTCCATCTTATAATCAGTATTAATCATAAGCAGCATTAATACTTTGAGCAGTATTAACTCTAGCAGTATTAACCATGCTCAGCAGCATTAATCTCTTCAAGCAGTACTAACTTTGAACTAGCAGTACTAATCTTGTTGAGCAACATTAACCATCAACTAGCAGCATTAAAGAACAGAAGTACTAACTAGAAGTATTAACTGTTTTCTTCTAGCAGCATTAACTAGAAGTATTAACTAGAAGTATTAACTGTTTTCTTCTAGCAGCATTAACTTTGTTCCAGCAGCATTAACTACAACTAGCAACATTAACCACAGAAGTAGTAACCATGATGAATATTAACTTCAGAAGTAGTAACCATGATGAACTAGAAGTAGTAACCATGTTGAATATTAACTTCAGAAGTAGTAACCATGATGAACTAGAAGTAGTAACCATGTTGAACTAAAAGTAGTAACCATGTTGAATATTAACTTCAGAAGTAGTAACCATGATGAACTATCCTTGGCATATTTCAGACCCAACAATCTCCCCCTAACTTAACTTTTCAAAACTGAGAAGTTAAGTTCTTCAACATAGGGTCTTTATGATAATTTCAAAACTTTCTGCAACTTCTAGTTGTTCTTGATTTAGTTTCTGCTGTTATCTTCTTTTCTGTTTCTGCTGTAGTTAATGCTTTATTTTAGCTTCTTCACTTATCTCCCCCTCAAAATAAGATTTCATATCAACTTGATTCTCCTTCTCATGTCTTCTCAAGTTCAGTTGTTTAAGTCTCCCCCTTTTTTGAAATAATCATGATCTGTGCTCCTTTTCATCTCTTTTATCTCCATAATTTGATTGTGAACTTTCAGACTAATTGTACCAAGTGTATCCATCAATTCTTTGTAGTTAAATATGTCTTCACCTCCTTTAGGTGTGTTTACCACCTTTGAAGGATCCTTGGATCTTTTAGTAGAGATCTTCTGCCTAGCAGAAGCACCTTCTACTCCCTTGGTTTCTTGGCACCTGGGACCTTTAGATAATTACTCATCTAAAGTTGCCATGGGGAAGGTCTTAGATATGTTCACACTGTCCTGTCCTGCACTTTGAGCAAAGTCAGTAGTGTGAGCCTTACAACCCATATGCTCTTGCATCTCCTTATTGAGCACCTTCTTGAGGTTGGGAGACACCTCTATGGTTTCCCTTTGGATATTCTCTGATGAAAAATGCTCCATCAGAGGGCTTGTAGGTTTTGAGGTTGAAAATACAAGAAGGGAAGGAACCTTCAGTATCCTTATATAATATAGTAATGGGGAATGTTGGTTTGACAAAAGAAATCTGAAGATTTATGCTTTGTAGTGGAAGGTATGGATAGGTCATCAGTGGGTTGGTCTAATGAGGGTTTTGACCCTGATGCCTTACCTTCTTGATTGTGGGACACCACCATCATTGTTGAGAACAATGGGGTGTCAACTCCTTCAGAGTCCCTAGCAGATCTTCTCATGTTTGAGAAAACCTTGCCTTTAGGGGGTTTAGGTACATATACCTCATCAAAGTGAGGTATGTCCGTCAATTCATTATTAAGTACTTCTTGTACAAACCTTGGATACAGATAAAAACTTTTTGATTGATATCCAGGTTTGATATTAAATCATTGAAGATCATTTTTAGGTATAGAAAACTTACATTAGCAGTAGTAACACATACCAGCAGCATTAACACAGTCTGACAGTATTCACTGAACTAGAAGTACTAACTACCTTTCAGTATTAGCAACCTTTTTCACTTTTCTTACCTTCTGCTGGATCAAAAGTAACATGTCCTCCATCAAATCTTTTAAAGAATTTGAAGGCAGTCCATGTTCCTTGTTATGTGCCAAGAGCAACCATTTTCTTCATTCCAAATGCTCTTCCTTTTGAGCTTTTGGTTGTCCTGCACACTTGATAAATCAGTTAGTCTTTGAGGGAACCCAAGCCAAAGTGGTCTTGGGTTGACCTTTCTCATTAATATAATCTGTCAGTTTGGTCTGAATGAGTTGTTTAGGAATCTCATGACTTGAGTACTTTGTCAAGATTATAGGCTTGGCTGCATTACTACTAGAAGCAGGACTAGCCTTGTTAGCAGTACTAACTTGGTTAGCAGTACTAATCAAGTTAGCAGCACTATTCTTGTAAGCAATACTATCTGGGATAGCAGTATTAACAAGTTTCTTTGCAATTGGAACCCAAACTTGAGCAAAGTTGTTTGCTTTCTTTGTCTTTAAGTTACTCCTTTGTTTATTTGAAGTATTTTTCTTAGTTTTAGCAAACTTGTTTTGAACATGAGACTTTTTAGGTGCTCTGTTCTCAGACATTTGATTCCTTCCTTTATTCCTATAACCAAAAGAGTTTTGTGGTTTTCTTTGAAAAGTGACTCTTTGGTTGATAGGGTTGAAATAACAGTGTTTGGCAAGATGATTCAATTTGCCACAGATAAAACAAGGTTTTGGTCTATTGATTTTACTCAAATCAACCCCTTGTTTTTGTGCCCACTGATTATTCCAGTTTCTCTGATTTCCCCTTGGTTTATCATGTTTTTGGGGCTCAGATTTATTGCAAGTACACTGTTTGCAAGGGACAGGATTCACAACTGTTGTCTGTTTGTAGTGGACCTTACCAGACTTTCCCTCTGTCTTTTCTATGTCCTTAGATTTGACCCAAGTCTTTCCACATCCCTCATTGGTGATAATGTGATTTTCTAGGGGAATCTCACCACTTACAGTGTTCTCCTTACTCTTATTATTAGAGTACTCTTCTTCAGAGTCTGTTTCAACCACCACTTTGTCTAATGGATCTACCTTAGTGGCTTCATCAGACAATTCCTTCCTATTCTTGGTCTCTAGCAAGTCTGATATAGGAGGGATGTAATTGTTGTTGTATGGTGGTGGTGTGGTGTTATAACCTATTCCTCTTCTAAGTTTGTCATGGATTTGAGTTTGGAGCAAAGAGTCCATTGCTTTAGAAGCATTGGAAAATTTCTCAATATCCAGCTTTGCTTTCTCAAACTCACTCTTTATCTTCTCATTCTCCTCTTCTTTCTGTTTAAGCTTAGACTCATACTGATCTTTCTCCCACTTCCAGTAGTTTGAGTCATAAGAGTGTTGAAGCTCATTGGCTTGGAAACTCTTGATCTGTTCCTCAAAACTCTCAACAATTCTTACATAGTCTTTTATATCTTTCTCTAATCTTTTAAGGTCATCACACATTGTCTGGTTGTGATCCCTGTACCTTTTAACAGTTTCCATACAAGTTTTAGAGCAAAGATTAGACATTACCTATGTGGGGATTTCTGTGCTTGAAGAATCTGAAACTTTAGCCATTGATGATTTCTGATTTCAAGGAAGAATGATGATTGCGGGTTTCTGAGAATACTAGCTCTGATACCACTTGCCAGGATCGAATTCTCAACAAGAATTAATTCTCAGAAACAATATCAAAGAAGTTTGCGGAATAACACTTTGATATTCAATGAAATCAACACAGTAAATATGAAGAACAAACTGTAAACTTGTATTGAATGCTTTGAAGTTACAAGATTACACACTCAACCTCAATATTGATGAACAGGCTCACCAATACGAATTCTGCTTCTCTAGAATTAGGATCTATGCCTTGAGGTTGATTTTCTCTCTAGAACAAAACCCCTTAGAATCAATCCATCTAAAACTATATTGTATCTTCTATACATATACTATATATATATACTGAAGATAAAAGATAATTACAATTAATAAAATATCTTCAGAATATCTTCCATCATTATCTCCAAGCTTTCCATAATCTTCAGTTTATCCAGCTGTCATCCTTTCCATACAGATCTCCATCTTATAATCAGTATTAATCATAAGCAGCATTAATACTTTGAGCAGTATTAACTCTAGCAGTATTAACCATGCTCAGCAGCATTAATCTCTTCAAGCAGTACTAACTTTGAACTAGCAGTACTAATCTTGTTGAGCAACATTAACCATCAACTAGCAGCATTAAAGAACAGAAGTACTAACTAGAAGTATTAACTGTTTTCTTCTAGCAGCATTAACTAGAAGTATTAACTAGAAGTATTAACTGTTTTCTTCTAGCAGCATTAACTTTGTTCCAGCAGCATTAACTACAACTAGCAACATTAACCACAGAAGTAGTAACCATGATGAATATTAACTTCAGAAGTAGTAACCATGATGAACTAGAAGTAGTAACCATGTTGAATATTAACTTCAGAAGTAGTAACCATGATGAACTAGAAGTAGTAACCATGTTGAACTAGAAGTAGTAACCATGTTGAATATTAACTTCAGAAGTAGTAACCATGATGAACTATCCTTGGCATATTTCAGACCCAACAAAACTCAAATCAAATCGTCATATTTCATTAATCAGATTCCACAGTTTACAAGATTCATACAGAATGATCTCTCTCAATATTTCTCTCTCTAAAATTGTACACGACTTAAGTTCTTCAAGATACGTGCATACATATTTACAAGAAAGAAAAACAAAACTATTTATACTAAGGTACAATACAAAGACAAAAACTAAAACAAGTTGACTTTGACTTATTACAAAGACTTTGACTTTTGCTTGATGGTTTGGCTTGATCTTTGACTTTGACTTTCATGATTTTGTATCCAACATATTTGTGCACTAACAAGCTTCTCAGATGACGTCGAACGAGGCAAGAGTTATGGTGGATGTAATGTCGAGTACATTCCTACTTAACTTCATACTCGCATGCATTTTGTTTGATTCCGTTGCAAACTGATCGTTTGTGTCAAACTCTTATTGAAAACAACTCTACATACCTATTAAAACCTTGAATAATGCCTTAGTAGTGGAAGTGGCCAATGGGGAGAAAATTGTAGTTTGTGAGGTTTTCAAGAATTGTATCTTAGAGATAGAAGGAGTAAAACTTCCAATCGATCTGTTGCTAATGCCGATTTGGGGGGTTTGATGTCATGATAGAGATGGATTAGCTAGTGGCATATTGGGCAGAAATTATTTGTTCAAAGAATTTAATTTGAATAGTCTTGGAGGACGGCGAAACGATAGTGGTATACAAAGAGAAAAACAAAGGTGACATTGCTATCATCTCAGGAATCAAGAACCGTAAATGCCTAGTCAATGGGTGCATGTCTGATAATGCAAGATCGTTCTAAATCCTAGAGAGAGAAAGTAGAGAGAGAATTGAAAGCGTAAGATGTAATTCTATTAAGATATGCGTGAGATTCCGTACAAGACACAAAGCCACAAGGAACTTAAATACCCTTGGCTAATACAGAACATATAAGCATCCTAAAACACAGTATTAGACAAGGTTCTAAATGGCGTGAGGCGTAGCGTGGCGGCGAGGCCAAGCCTCAAGCCTTAGGAGCCACGGCGAAGCCATGGCGTTTTCAAGGCGTGACTTATGGCGTCAAATTTCTAATTCATATATAATATTATATATAAAAACATATGTTTTGTAGTGTTATTCAATGAGTCAATAGTAATATAAGCAAGTTAAATTAGGTTATATATTAAAAACTTGTAAATAAGACATTAAAAATGTAAAGAAAAATCAAATATCACATTATGATAATTGCGCATTAGGCCACGACGTGCCATGGACTTAACGTGGCGTGACACACAAGCCTTGGTGTCATGGCGCGCCATGGCGGTTGTGCGGCGAGTTTTTTAGAACACTGGTATTAGACCAAGCCTATAAATACAATGATTACTATAAAATCTGACTTAACAATCTCCCCCTTAGTAATCATTGGCGCTCTGATCTTCAATATTCATCTTCTAAATCAACACAGACCATCTAAGCGACTTAGCGAAGCTTCTTGACTAAAAAAAAAATTCTACTCAACATCTTTCAATCTATGTTGCCTTTGCTGCCTTGACAAGACTGGACCTGTTTGTAATAAGCTTGAATGAACAATCAGTTCATCAGCTTGTGCTCTAGACGACGCACCTCTTTCAAATGTACTTGAATGAACTGTAGTGGTCGGAGCTGAAACAGTAGAAAGACTAGTATAGCTGAGAAAATATAGAATCTTGAGCGAATCTTGAACAGCAGATAAACGTTTGAACTCTTTGCGTCTTTAACTTCTCCTTAACTTCTCCCCCTCATGACCTTGATGATCTGGATCAACTTGGTCATGCAAATGTTGGAGACGAAATAGCTTCAGATCTGCAAAATTCAGAATAAGGGAGAAAAAGGAAGTTTTACGCTACATGTTGGTGGCACAAACTTAGTTTTGCGCTAGCTGAAGGTGGCGCAAAGTTGAGTTTTGCGCTACCAACTGTTGGCGCAAATTTGGCTTGACTGAAAATTTTCACTTGTTAAGCTCTTTGACTCCCCCTACACAAATGCATTCATATGAGAAAATCAGATACTCCCCCTCGAAATATGAGATATGATCTTTTCAGAATATTTTCCTTATTCACTCCCTCTTGAATAATGCATAGACCCATTATCACAGATATGAGAACACAATAATCGAAACATCAACGTAGAAAGAAAAATATACTGAATATAAATTTTGAAACAACTAAACATATAAAAATTTAAACACTAAACAAATTAAATTCTACTCAGTAAAATATCACAGATTAATTCATCAGTTGAAATCAAGTGTATATTGTTGGATACAGATACATGTTTTATTGCATATCAAGTTAAACCATGTTCAGTTTCAAAAACTTTCATCAATCTATTTAGTGTGCTAGCATGCGAACTTCGATTAGCTTCAAGAAAATGCAGTTCTAAAAATATAATAGAAAACTTTGCATGTACTCACACTAAGCCATCAAAATTTAAGATTTTCACAAATTTATAGGTTTATCGCAACTCAAACATATCACTAAGTATCATGAGATGTGTGCTCATTGGCATCTTTTAGCATTGTGTACATTGGCATCTTCACATGAGTGTGCTCTTTGGCATCTTTTAAGCTTGTACACATTGGCATCTTTTAATCAAAAAGTTTGGTAAGTAAAGAACATGCCGTAAACGTAACTTTCTATCTGATCCTATTGCAGGATTTGGGTCAGACGCTCCCATACCAGTTGGCCTTAGGGGACTAGGTGTCAAGCACCCCTTGGAACTTACTCTCCCAGATCAGAAAGGCTACATCGACACATCCTAAACCCATTCATACCAGTAGAACATGACTTTCGATCTGATTCTATAGAAGGATTTGGGTTCGATCACTCCCAGATCAATTGACCTGAGGGGACCAGATGACAAGCATCCCACGGAACTTAGTTTTCCAAACCAGAAAGGTCACAGGTACAAACTTTTAAACTTAGAGATTTCTGTATTTTAAATATATAAATCATCTCAATCACCCAGTTTTACATCTAAGTGCTTAGCCCATATTTTCATTACAATCCATAATTCTGACTTTTTAGGATTTCTAAGCATTGTAAACTATTCATATTCCAAATAACACAACTTTAAAGCAGTATCAAAAGTTTCAAACATGTTGCTGACCTTTCGATTTTTGTTAGACTTGAAAGTTGAACATATAAAACTTCGATATAAACAAAGCAACTTAAAAATTTATCCTAGACACACATTTTATTCAAAAGAAAGAAAAACTGTAAAACTTTTACTTTATAGAATAAAATTTGTAATGATTTAAACTTTTAAATTCAACATGCTGAGTTTGAAATTTTTTTCATTTAAGACAAATGTAAAGAATTCGGCAAATTGATATTTAGTCGGAACAAATTAAAATTCAATAATACCTTCTTCCACATAAAGTATAAAGAATTTGTGTCTCATATCAAAGTTTTGGGTTGAACTTGCTCAGATTCTTGAAAAACATGAGAAAACTGGAACAACATCATAGACAGAGATAAATGCAGCGGAATAAAGTAGATGCACTCACAGTTTCTCATTAGTCTAGAAACTTAAATGCATTGAAGAACGAGTCCTAAACTGATATGTTTAGAAATCGAAGTCCATTGAAGTACGGGTTCTGAGCTGATGTACTCAGAAGCCATCATTCTCTTATTCCCCCTTGACATTAGGTGCCTGCAAATTAGAATTAATCTTTGATTTTGGTACCCACTTGAATTTGGGTCCATGTTTGTTAGTTGCAATTCTAAAGGGAGAATATTTGTTAGATTTGACATAAAAGCACGAGAAAAATAATCAGATGAATTAACAGAATCATCAGTAGAGGACGAAGCATAATCATCTGAACTTGAACCAGAGGAGGAATAGGAGACATCTTTTGAAATTTGAATCATTTGCTTTATTGAATATTTGAAAATTTTATTACAAGTAGCAAATGAATCATTTCTACAAAATTTGTCTACATTTCGATCCTCTTCAGTCGCAGATTCATCAGATGTCCGCTTGACCCTACATATCTGCTTTGTTGGAGTGCTCAAAGTCCTATCTGAAATATTTGAATCACACGAATTAGAACTGTCAGAAATGACTTTAGCTTGCTTCTTTGACTTCTTTGACCTTCTTCTTTTACGCTTTGGTTTATAATAATCATCATTTAGCGTAAAAGATTCATCAAGAATTTTCGATTTAAGAATTGAGTCTGAAGAAATAATTTTACCTAAGAAGCCAAACTGATCAGACAATAAATCTGAACTTGCCGCGGAGTAAGAAAAAATTTGAGAAAAATTTCAGATTTTAAAACTTTCTTTTTGTTTTCTTTAAAATCAGAAGAAAGGCCAGAAACATAATGTTTTTGAGAAATTAATTTTTCTTCAAGACATGAAGTTATGAAATAAAGAATAACATCAGATTCAATTTCTTTTTGAATATTTTGATCTTCCATTTTATCTTCAAGATCAATGATTTTGCTTTCTAACACTAAGGGAGGAATATATCTCTTAGAATCATAAGAAACTGGAGATATATTTTCTTTATTAGTGTTAGAAGCACATATATCAAAATAATCATCAGATAATGAAGATTTAATGGGAGAAATGGCATTTAAACTGTTTCTGTTCTTCTTTGATTTATCGGGAAAATATTTGGCATTTTCGCGCGTGTAAACAAAAGAAATTTACTTTTTCTTGTTGTTCATTCTTTTCTCATTTTCGATTTCTAAAACTTGCTTTTTACTAGTCCAATGAAATTTGAACCGAGGAGCATATCTTGCAAGAGTTAGATAATCGTATTCATATAAAGTAGGAACTTCTGTTTTAGCTTTGTATAAAAAATGCGGATTTTCAAAACCAAGTCCCCATTTTTCTTTGATAGACTCATAACTCCGTGGTTTGTTCAAATAAATAGTTTGTTCAGTTTGATTCCTTCGATATAATTTTTCTTCCAACTCATTTATTTTATCTGAAAAATTATCTTTTAATTTGGTCATTTTCGTCAAAGTATCAAGATAAGTCATATTTGATTTTTCTAAATCATCTAATTTCTTTTGAAAGATTGCTTTTGTATGAGCCAAAATAGATTTTTCATCTTTCAAAGAAATTCGTAATTTATCAATCAAATTTGACTTTTCTATGTTTAAATATTTTTCAGATAATAACTTCGAGCGTAAATCATGTAAAGCAGTTATAATGATATTCATCTGTGAAGAAATAAATGTGTAATCAAACTCAGAAAGTACCTCATCTTCATCAGTTGAGCAATCATCATCATCACTCTGATCATCTTCGATGAAGCACATATGAGCAGTCTCCACATTATCAGCTTCATCATCGGAGTGATCTAGCCAGAATTCTTCTTCAGCTAGCAGAGCGGTTCCATTCTCTCTCTTTTCGGCTAGTCCATTTTCTTCCGATAATACGCCGAATCCCGAACTTTCTTCACTCGACACTCCTTAGCGATGTGACCCGGCTTTCCACAGTTAAAGCATGCAACTGCTTTCTTAACCTCGGGCACTTTGGCATTCTTAGACCCAGAAGTGAAACGAAGATTGTTGGAACCTGAATGATGTTGGAACTTCTTGTGATAGTGCTGAGAGAGAAGAATCATAGCTTTCTGAAGTGCTTCGCCATCATCATCAGTTGCACCATCATAAGCATTCTCAGTCAATGCTTGTTCAACTAGTTTGCTTGTGAGAAGTGCAACCGGATCCACTGTCTTTTTGTTTTTCTTGTCAAGTTTAGCGTTCTTCTCCTTGACTATGCTCTCATCTGTCATCAGAATCTCATACAGCTCTTGGATTTGCATAGAAGATATCCGAACATCATTCCTCAAGCGATGGCAAGATTTATTCCATTCTGGTTGAAGAGCATTGAGAAACTTCAGATTAGTTTCTAATTTAGTCTTTTCCACTTTTATCTTTCCCAGATCATTCAGCACAGTGCAAAACCTGTCAAAGATAACCTTCAGAGACTCATCGTCCTTTGCCTTAAATTCCTCAAAATTATTCATGAAGAGTGTGTGGCGGATTTGTGTAACAACTGCTGACCCAAGCATGATCTTTTCTAATTAGGTCCAGATCATCTTCGGATCATGCTTGAAACAATCAATTCGATTGTAAATGGAGTTAGGCAGTGCTAGCATCAAATTGGACTTTGCTTCTCGATCGGCTTTTTCACGTTTAACCTCTTCGGCAGTCAAGGGAGTGTCATTTTTAGGTCTGCTGAATGGTCCTTCAGTAAATGACTTCATCATGTTCTCTCCGTTAGCTTGACGCTCGATGAAGTTAATGAACCGATCTTGCCACTGAGTGAACTCATTTTCATTGATTAAAACAGGTAGATGAGTATCTGTTCCCAATGACATCATAAGATCATTCTTGTAAAACTGAGCTTGAAACGAGAACTTTGAAGAATCCATAGAGACAGAAAACACCAAGTCTGTAATAGAGAAGCTGGCGCAAACTGAAGATTTGCGCTAACAGTGACTAGCGCAAACTAGGTTTTGCGTGAAGCGTTGCTAGTGAAAACTTAACTTTACGCTAGACAAAGGTGGCACAAACTGATATTTGCACGAGACGTTGTTGATGAGAATCTTTCTTCGCGTGATAAGTAGAAGGCGCAAAACTGATTTGCGTGAGGCGTATGTGGCGCACACTTAAGCTTTGCGCGAGAAGTATGTAACACAAACTTTGATTTGCGTGAAGCTAAGATGGCACAAATTTATCTTTGCGCGATGAACAGTTGGCGAAAAACTGAACTTTTCGCGAAGAACTTGGTTCCTGTACTTGGCGCAAACTTGACTAAACAACTGAATTCGCACTAAAGCAAACTTTGATGAACTTGGCGCAAACTTGAAGATGAACTCACGCAAAACTCTGAAGAAACTGGATTAACTGGCGCAAAGTTCCAAATGAACTCGCGCAAACCTCTGATGAACTGGCGCAAAGTTTGAATCTGGCGCAAATACGATGAAAAACTCAGAATTCTTCTAAATTCGATTACAGAACCAATTTTAATGAAATTTTCTCACACAGATTTGATCGAAAACATCTTTCTAACACTTCTGAATCAAACAATTCGATTAAAAACCACAAAAGCGAGAATTTGTGATACAAACAGTACGCTCAATGAGTTTTCAGAAACTCGAAAATTTTCAAAAATTGAAGATCAAACACTGATTTTCTTGCAAAATGATGTGAATCAAAAGTATTCTACTATTAAAATCGAATCCAACAAACCAATTTTCAAGAAAATTCGTTCAAAAATCAGTCCGAATTTGATGAAAAATCAAAAAATGAGATTTTCTTGAAAAAATCAAGAGAATCGATCAAATTTTCTGATTCAAACACAAATTCAGAATCGAAAAACGTTTCTCTCAATTCTCTCAGATTCAGATTAGGCTCTGATACCAATTGATAATGCAAGATCGTTCTAAATCCTAGAGATAGAAAGTAGAGAGAGAGAATTGAAAGCGCAAGATGTAATTCTATTAAGATGTTCGTGAGATTCCGTACAAGACACAAAGCCACAAGGAACTTAAATACCCTTGGCTAATACAGAACATATAAGAATCCTAAAACACAGTATTAGACCCAACCTATAAATACAATGATTACTATAAAATCTGACTTAACAATGTCCTACTTGGCCTACATAGTCGATGCCAAACTAGAAAAGAGAATGCTTGAATATGTTAGAGTAGTCCGCAATTTTCCTAACGTCTTTCCTAATGACCTACCGGGCTTACCACTAGATCGCCAAGTAAAGCTTCGAATCGACCTCGTTCCGGGAGCTACACCAATTGCTAAAGAGGCTTACCATTTGGAATCAACTTAGATGCAAGAACTAATGGTGCAACTTCAAATATTGTTAGATAAGGGATTTATTATGCCAAGCTCAAAACATAAAATTACAGATATATGTTGCGGAAGCTAGGAAGGTAAGACCTGTGATCCTAAACTAGTGACTAGTGACAAGTTTACTAACATTGAAAGAGAGAAGAAAGAATGTTCTTTTTCATATCTAAAGAACTAAGATAGTCTTTAGATTGTGACGCGAAATTTATTTTGAAGTTTTCACAAAGAAGTTCTTTCAAAATGGGTGATTTGCAAAACAATGACAATGTTAATCCCCAGTTTTATCAAGTTCTAATCACAATTACAATTAACAAATACAAGATGATAGTTTTAACAAACAATTACTCAACCTGTTTTCCAATTCAACAATGAATTCGTATACACAGAGTTTTAACAAACAATTACTCAACCTGTTTTCCAATTCAACAATGAATTCGTCTCTCTCAAACTTTCTCTCTCTACAAATCAACATATTACAACTCCCAACTTGCAACTGTTCTAACTTCTAAAAACTAACTAGTCATATGTCTATAAGAGACACACGCGCTAAACACAATTACAAAAACAAAATACAATATAATTGACTTTGAATTTTTTGCTTGAGAGTTGACTTTATTACATTTGACTTTGACTTTTTTGCTTGAGAGTTGACTTTGAGTTTTGACTTGGTTGACTTTCAGCTTTCCAAACTTCATGATCTTGTATCCAACAAATATGCTCTAACAATCTCCCCCTTTGGATTCAAGATCATCTCTAAAATATTTTGCAATACACCTTAAGCTCAATATTACAATCTCCCTCTTTTGGTTGATCTTTAACTTTAATCTCCCCCTTTGTTAAGATGACTGACCACCTTCAGAAATCTTTCTGTAATCTCCCCAAAATCTGTTTTCAAGAACAATAACAATCTCCCCATGGTTGTAAAAACCTCTTTCAGGCACTGGAAATAAATTATGTTCAGGTTCAGCTCAGTCTGCTTCAGCAAAATGTCTTCAAAGAAAAATTTCAGTAATCTTTTCTCGCTTTCAGAAATCTTTGAACTTTCTGTTTCAGCTCTGAACAATCTTTAACTATCTGAATCAAACATTTGCAACTAATTCTCTTCAAACTTTCTTTAACAACTTTCTTTCACAATCATTTCTTGACCATTTCTCAAACATTTCTTGATCCTCTCTCCCACCTATAACATTTCTTGAACTCTTCTCCCCCTTTTTGATGATTGGAGCATGAGATCATCAAAACTTTCACAAGAAATGTCACTGAAATAATGACCCCTGATCTTTTTCACTGAGCCTCTGACCATCTATCGATCCAAAAAGATATTCATCCGAATCTTTGAAAATTCAGACAAATTATGAGTGTAACACCTGAATCAACAAATGAATCAGTTAAAATGCATGTCAGTAACACGAAGTCACTGTGTAACGAATACACATTGGAAAGGAGATTTTGTGATGTTCATTCCCCCAGGTCTTCCATTCAATCATCGAATAACACAAGTTTATTCTATGAATGTTTTGATAGAAAAACAAATTCTCTGTGCGTACGTGCTTGTGTTTGAAAGAATTAAGCATAGATGGTTGCTTTTATAGGCTCAAAATTGTGTAAACCATTGAGACAACAACATTTAAACACATACTCGATTGTGCATGATCAAAGTGCGAAGGTGGGGCAAACTTCCTTCTTTTTCAATATCCAGATTTTCTAAATGAAAACCAGATAGATTATGTGTTGCGTCCCCTTAAAATATGTGTAGCTGGTGGGGTTTTTATCAAGAGTTGGCATGAGCTAGTTGCCTGTTTCAATAATGTTCACGAAGAATTGTGAAACACTAGAAATGTGGCTGCTCGGCTCAGAAAAAGTTGGTGCAGAGTTTGATATTCTTTTACTCTGATCTCTCAACTTCTTTCTTTTAATCATTTGAGCTCGCTTTTAACCAAACTCTCATTTCCATTTTACCACATCGCACAACCCACACTCAGTTATTTGACTTCTCACTCTTTGATCACTCAAGGATTACTTCTTGGGTAGGAAACACTGGTTAACGTGAATCCATAGAAGTTTCATTTAAGTCCTTACACAATGAACCCATGTTGTTTTCCTAAAAGAACATGTTGCTCAAAATGGTTTAACTTTGCAGTTAAAGCACATAGATACAAGTCAGATGTTTATATGCTTATTAAGATAATCATGAAGATATGAGCATTTTAATCATTGAAGATATTTCAAAACAAGTATATTGAATAAATGAAATGAATACAAGAAACTTGTTTGAAAATCTGACATTGTATGAAAAAGATCAAATAGAATGATTTAGCAAAAATTAGATATTGTCTATACGAGTCAAAATATAGACATTCTTGAAAGAAACGTTTCGAAATGAAATCAACGCTCAACATTCTTTGAAGTTCAATCGGGGTGTATCACCATCGAAAATTTTGTTCAATTTGTGACATGGTGATAACATATATAAAAAGTTAAACCGGTGTGTGTGAATACTTGACAGTATATGGAAAAGATAATACACAAGTATTAATCTTTGGAAACACACGGTTTATTGAAACATTGAAGCACATATAACATGAAAACATTTAAAATCACACTTCCATATTCATGAAATCTTTTTAAGAATCAGAAGTGGTTTAAACATTTAAGAACACGTTTTCATATCTGAAAGTTGTCCTTCTTTCAGACACATATGAGATTAAGATTAGAAATAAACCTTTTTGCTCAGTCTTAAATCTCATCAAGTCAGCTCTAAGTCATATTCGATATGATCGTGTAAGCTTCCTCTCAATTCTGCAAAAATCACAAGTCGTCAAAGTACAAAGCTTTATTCACAACATTTATTAAAAAAAATGACATAAAGCAGTAAAATTTTGAATGTACGAGTTCTGATCAGATGTAATCAGAAATCATATACCATACTCCTTATCTCTTACTCCCCCTGCGATTATGCATCAAAAAATTTATCAGTGATAAACATATGCAAAAATATGAACTCCCCCTTAAATGTATGTATATCATTTTATCTTGTATCATCTCACACTCCCCCTGAGATCGTGAACAACCTTAAGTGCAGATATCTTTCAGAATAAAAATAAAGAAATGAAGAAAAATAACAATAACAATAACAATAACGAAAACGAAAACTTTAGTAGGTAGCCACAGATTAAGTCTTGAGATTTAATATACCAAGTTTTGAACCGAGAAAATTAAATTTGTTTTCATCGAGAGGCTTGGTAAATAAATCTGCAAGTTGGTAATCAATGTTTACAAAATAAAGTTCGATTGTACCTTTTTCGACATTATCTTTGATAAAGTGATATCATACGTCAATGTGTTTGGTCTTTGTATGTTAAACAAGATTCGTAGATATAGCAATGGCGCTCTTCGAATCACTATAGATCGGGATCTTGTTGTATTGAAAGCCATAATCTTGGAGTTGTGTTCTCATCCACAACACTTGAGAACAGCAGCTCGCCGCAGTGACGTACTCTGCCTCAGCTGTTGATGTGGATACATATAGTTGTTTCTTTGAAGCCCAACTCATGAGTTTATCGCCCAGAAATTGTATGTGACCCGATGTACTTTTCCTGTCAATCATACAACCTGTATGGTCTGCATCTGAATATGCTGTCAGTTCAAAATCTGTATCCTTAGGATACCACAGACCAAGATCTGCGGTGCCCTTCAGATATCTAAAAATTCTTTTGACTGCAGATAAATGGGATTCTTTTGGATTAGCCTGATATCGAGCACATATACATGTAGAAAACATTATATCTGGCCAACTAGAAGTTAAATACATCAAAGAACCAATCATCCCTCGGTAGGTTCTAACATCGACAACTTTTCTCGAAGGATTAGTGCCAATCTTAGTTCCTGGTGCCATCGTGGTTCCAATAAGTGTACAATTTTCCATTTTAATTTTTCTAAGAATATCGAAAATGTAGTTTGATTGATTAATAAAAATCCCCATTGAAAATTGTTTGACTTGTAATCCGAGAAAGAAATTCATCTCTCCCATCATACTCATCTGAAATCTTGACACCATGAGGTTAGAAAAATTCTTACAGTATTTTGGATTTGTTGAGCCAAATATGATGTCATCCACATATATCTGAATTAAAATGATATCGGCTTTTTTCCTTTTTGATAAACAAAGTAATATCGATCTTACCTTTTGAGAAGCCAGACTTGACTAGAAATTTAGATAAAACTTCGTACCAGGCTCAAGGGGCTTGTTTCAGACCGTAAAGAGCTTTGTCTAGAATGTAAACATGATTCGGCTTTTCTGTATTTACAAAGCCTTCAGGCTGTGAGACATAGACTTCCTCCTTGAGAATGTCTTTAGGAAAGGCATTCTTCACGTCCATTTGATAGACGGTGAAGTTCTTATGGGCGACATATCCAAGAAACATGCGGATAGCCTCGATGCGCGCCACTGGAGCATAAGTCTCGTCATAGTCAATACCTTCCTCTTGCCTATACCCTTTAGCCACTAGTCTTGCTTTATTTCTGATCACGATACCATCTTCGTCCTTTTTGTTCTTGAATACCCATTTTGTGTCAATTATAGTCTTTCCTTCAGGCTTAGGCACAAGTCTCCAGACTTTTAATGCTTCGAACTGATTCAGCCCATCTTGCATTGCAGTTACCTAGTATGAGTTGGCTAGAGCTTTAGATACGCGTGTTGGCTCTATCTTAACTCATAAATGAGTCATGCATACACATATTTAATGTTGCAGGCCTAGTTTGCACCAGTTTAGATGGATCTCCAATTACCTGGCTTATCGGGTGCTCTTTGGTCCACTTGTGTTCATGAGGGAGTGGATTTGATGTAGATTGATCATGGTTTTCATCTAAGTATCCACTTTCAGTATCTTCTTGTTTAGGGAGTGGTTCAGTTGAAGTATTTGGTGCAGAAGCATTAGTTGGTACAATAGTTTCTGGCTGTTGAGTAGACGTTACAATACAACCAACTAAGTCAACAACTTCTGTCTCGACATTTTCATGTACAACTTCAACTAAAGAAGTAGTTGCTTGAATCGGAGTTTCTTGCTGAACTGGGGGAACAGTTTCAGTAGACATATTTGAAGTGATTGGATGATGACTGCTTGACTCTTCAGGTCTGTCAATCACAACAGATTTAGGCAACTTAGATCCAAGAAACTCATCATAAAAGAATTCAAACAATAAATCTAATTCTGATAAATGAGATGTAGAAGTAGACGGTTTATCAGAATCAGTAGCATTAACCACAGGTTATGGAGTGATTTGTCCAGAAACTAATACTCCTGTAAGTACGGGTTCTGAACTGTTTTCTTCAGAAGCCAATTCTTCGTCGAATGTAACATTTACGCTTTCTATGACAGTCTTTGACTTCTTCAAATAGACTCTGTAAGTAGCAGACGTTTGAGAGTATCCAATGAAGATGCCTTCGTCAGCCTTGGGACTGAACTTGTTCAAGTTCTCTTTATCGTTCAGCACAAAGCACCTGCATCCAAAAACATGAAAGTGTTTAATGCTAGGTGTAAGATTATTTATTAAAGCATATGGCGTTTTACCAAACTGGCGGTGTATTATGGAACGGTTCTGCGTGTAGCAGGCAGTCGATACAACTTCGGCCCATAGAAATAGAGGTAGATCCGATTGACTAAGCATAGTTCGAGCGGCCTCGACTAGCATTCAGTTCCGTCTGTCTACAACTCCGTTCTGTTCTGGCAGTAGAATATTGATGTGTTATACCGACCGATTCGAGATAATCTTCAACAATGTTATTCTTGAATTCTGTGCCGTTATCTGTTTGAAGAAGCTTGACTGGCTTTTGCAGATTCACTTGGGTAGTCTTTAAAAAATTGATGATGACTTCGGGCGTCTCATCCTTTGATCTCAGAAATTTGACCCATGTGTACCGCGAATAATCATCCACAATCACTAACACGTATTTCTTGTCGTTAATGTTATGTGTACGCATAGGACCGCAGAGATCCATATGCAACAACTCAAGTGGAGAACTTGTACTAGGCTCAGGCTTCGGCCTATGAGCGCTCTCTTCATCTTGCCTTTCTCGCACGTTGCGCACAGATGTTCTTTCTCGTATTTAAGTGCAGGAAGTCCTTTGACTAATTTGCCCCTAACCAGTTTGTTGATGTAACGAAAATTCAGGTGAGAAAGCCTTCGATGCCATAACCAACTTTGTTGCAGAGAGGCTTTTGACAGTAGACACACCTCATTGTCAGTCTGGACTTTTGACAAGTTTATCGTGTAGTGGTTTGACTTTCTAGTGCCGACCAAGAGTTCCTTACCGTCTTCAGTACGCACAGAACATCTCTTAGCCTTGAAATTAACCTCTAGGTCTTTGTCACAGAACTGTCCAATGCTAAACAGGTTATGTCCTAATCCTTCCACATAGCTCACCTTTGTAATCGTCACGTTGTCTTTAATTATGTCACCATATCCCAAAATTGGTGAAACCTGGTCGTTCCCGAATCGCACGTTCCCGCGGTATTTCTCTGTATAATTAGACAAAATATCTTTCTGCCCAGTCATATGCTTGGAGCAACTAAAATCCAAGTACCACATATGACAGGTCTGCACAGCAGAAATCAGGGAACAACAACTTTAGATACCCATTTAAATGTGGGTTCTTTCAGATTAGCGCAAGATTTTGGCACCCATATAAATTTGGGTCCTATTTTGTTTTGAAAAACATGAGAAGCTTTAGAATTATAAACATGATAAGTACCAAACCAATCATCAGAATATTGGTGAGAAACAAAATCATTCTGTCTATATTTAGATGACTTAGTAGCAGCCCGAGATAATTGGAGTAATTGCTTTATTGTATATTTCTTGTAAGGAATTACAAGTTTTTGTTTATTAGAAACAACTGTACCAACTACATCAGAACTACTATCAGTCGATCTATTACAAACACTATCAGGACATGATTCTGAACTCTCATCAATCTTCCGTTTTGGTCGCCACTCGGTTTGTCCTTCCGACCTTTTCTTATTCAAATCTGAAACAAAAGATTTAGATTTGTTAGGAAAAACAGATTTCTGAGTTTGTCTTTTCTTAAGCTTACTAGTGTTGTTCCGTTTCTGTGAGCGCCGTTTCTTTTGCTTCTTACCTTTTTCATAGTAATCAATACTCGCAGAAACTGATTCACCAACTTCATACACACTTGGTAAAGCTTCAGAGTTAATGATAAAAGAAGAATGATCTAGAAGTTTAGCATTAAAGTCAAACATACCAACACATTCATCAACACACCCGTCATCAGAATTTAGAAAATCATTTGCAGACGCAAATAAGTCATCAAAATCAACTTCTGAAATTTGAGGTGCCTTGGAAGATTTTGAACACTCTTTGGATTCAGTTTTAAAAAAAGTGTTTTTCATTACTGTAGAAAATACATTTTGTTCAATGTCAACCAAAATTCTTTCATCAGATAAAACATTTTCAAGAACTATTATTTTTCTTTCTAATACGAGTGAAGGAATGTAAATCTTAGCTTTAATCGGTTTTGTCTCCAACTCTGTAGTAGAATAACTAGCAAAATAATCATTTGAAAGAAACTTTGATTTTTCTGAAAGATAACTATCATTCAGCATTTGATAGCAAAATGGTAGTTGCATTTTCTTTATGTTCTTTCTATTTTCATCTTCCCTGGCCTCTACCTCATCAGGTGATTTGGTAAAGAATTTGGGTTTCAAATGAGTATATTTACCAGCCTCAAATAGAAAATCAAAATTATATAATGCTGGTTGTTTTCTGATAGCTTTCTTTAAGTAGTGAGGGTTATCGTAACCGAGTCCCCATTTCTCTTTAACATCAACTTTCTCATTAGGTGTGTTTAAGAAAATGGTTTGATCTGTTTGTCCTCTAGCATATAATTTTGCTTCCAAACCATTTACCTTTTCTACTCTTGTTTTCAACCTACAATTTGTGAGCTTTTAGAACACATTCTTGCTTTTCAAGATCAGACTTTGAAAGTTTAGAAATAATTTCAGAAATCTTATTTTCAAAACAATCTTTTTGTATTTTAATATCAGAAGCAGATTTGTTCAGAGAGTCAATTAGACTTTTGTTCCCAACAAGTTCCTTGTTGAGTTCAGAAATCTTTTGACGTTTCTTTGCAACTCTGCTCTTTTCATTTTTCAACTTAGATTGCAGATCTTGAAGCTCGAACATCATGGCTTCCATTTTGGTTATAAAATCATTTTCAGAATAGTTTAGTATCTCATCGGATGTTTCTTCATCTGATTCGTCAAACTTCACCTCTTTGCCCATCAAGCAGATGTGTTGTCTCTTTTTTTTTCTCCTCATCGGAATGGTCTAGCCAAAACTCTTCCTCAGCCATTAGTGTCTTTCCTACTTCCTTCTGTTTGGCTAAGAGCATCTTCTGTTTGTAGTAATCAGAATTTCAGACTGTAGGCTTCCGACATCCTTGGCATAATGACCAATCTTTCCGCAGTTGTAGCACTTAATCAGATAATCATTCTTCTTTTCAGTACCATAATCATTCACAAATCTCTTCTTCTCTTCAGGCTTTCTTTCTCCAAACCTCTTTTCCTCAAATCTCCTTCCTTCAACTCTTTCTCTATGATCATGATTCTTTGAGCCTGATGAGTATCTCTGAGAATTTGAACCCGACTTCTTGTAAAACTTCTTTTGAAATGCTCGGGTCAATAGCAACATGGCTTGCTTGAGATTCTCTCCGTCGTCACTGTCAGAATTAGAATCAGACTCTTCAGAACTTGGAAGTACCACTTTCTTCTTCTTCTTCTTTTCTTTCTTCTCCTTCTCTTTCTGACCAACTACTAAAGTAATCGGATCAATAGTTTTCTCAGTCTTCTTCTTCTCACTTCTTTTCTCTTCAACCTCTTCTTCATTCTGCCTTAACGTTTCATACACTTCATGGAGTGGAATATCACTGAGATCTTTCATCTGTTTCATTCTCCTTGTGTGTTTCTTCCACTCTGGTTGGAGAATACTGAGGAATTTGACATTGTTTTCGATTTGCTTCTTTTTAACTTTGTTCTTTGAAATCGCATTCAGAAGAAGAACAAAAATCTCGTATGTATCCTCAAGACTCTCATTCTCTTTTGCCTTAAACTCTTCGTAGCTGTTAATGCAGTTTGCTACCTTCATTTGGTTTCAGACCTTCGAACCCATCATCATCTTCCGAAGTTGATCCCACATCTTCTTAGCATTGGCTTTGTAGTTGTCGATCTTGATGTAGATCTCATTAGGAATGCTCTGTAAGAGTACAGATCTGGCTTGCTTATCGGCCTTGTATCTGCTTTTCTGCTCTTTCGTATACTGAGAAATGTCCTTCGGAACAGTCTTTTGGGCTCTATCAACATTTCCATCTTCACTGTCCGATGACTCTTCATCAGGTATTTCCATAGTAGGGGGAACCATTGGACCCTCCATGATAGATAAGAGAATGTTCTCTCCATTTGCATGTCGGTCAACGAAGTCGAGGAACCTATCTTTCCATTGTTCATATTCCCCTTTGAACAAAACCGAGGGTTTCACATCAGTACCAATGGAAAGTGCGTCCTTGGAAGTCATCATCTTTTCAATTATTTAATAAGAACTTGACATATGATCGTTAGTCCAAGTGAAATCAAGCAATACAGAAAAATCTTAAAAAGAAATTCAGAAAATAAATTTCCATATAGTGAAGTACAAGGAATTCGCACACATAATTCGCATATAACATAAAACAACACAGAATTCGCCCACTACTCACTCAAACTTCAGAATTCGCACACTAAAAGAAATCATAATTCACATTCAACCAGAATTCTCATGAAGTGTTATGCGAGTTCTAAGAATTCACATACAACTCTATGTGAGTTCTAGACTTGGAAAATTTTGAAAATCAAACTTTTCGCATACACACTTTTCGCATAAAAACTTTTCGCACAACACACTAATATGAATTCTAGAGTTAGAAAATTAATTGAAAAAACAAGAATTCGTATCTCACACTTATGCGAATTCTGAGGAATTCGTATATAATTAGATGTGAATTCTTAAGAGTTCGTATCCTACCTTATACGAATTCTACACTTGGAAGAATTTTCACAAAAGCTTTTCGCACAAATGACATATGCGAATTCTGACAATTCACATGTAAGGTCGTACGAATTCTGAATAATCCTCAAAACACACACATGTGAAATCTATGCAATTCGCACAACACCCATCTGCGAATTCTACACTTGAAATTTTTCAGAATCAAATATTATGCGAAATCTAATGGGTTAGCGAGATCTTCGTGCGATTTCTTGATGATTATGCGAGTTCTTCAAGAACTCTAATGCGAATTCTTGAGATCTAGTCGAAAATATCACTCTAATTGGCTCAAAACCCATCAATTCTTCGAATTTCGATCCGAAATTTCAACAAAATGACCACTAGCACATCTAGAAACAATTACAACTAAGAAATTTCGATAAAGAACACTTAAAGATACAAATTGATATTGAACAGTGCTTTTAGAACTCGTGAACTCTGAAAACGCAAAATGTCAAAATTGATGATCAATTACAGTGCAAGACTCTACTAAACCTATACAAGATTTACCTAAAACATAATGTGAATCCAATCTAATCAATTACAACTCGACATACACACAAAGAATCCAAACTCGATCAAGACTCTACAAACAGTGTGAAAACCATTTTTCTCGATTGATTTCAACTCGGATTTGCTCTGATACCAATTGTTAATTCCTAATTTTATCAAGTTCTAATCACAATTACAATTAACAACTACAAGATGACAATTTTAACAAACAATTACTCAACCTGTTTTCCAAATCCATAATGAATTCGTATACACAGAGTTTCTCTCTCTCAAACTTTATCTCTCTACAACTCACCGTATTACAACTCCCAACTTGCAACTGTTCTAAATTCTAAAAACTAACTAGTCATATGTATATAAGAGACACACGCTCTAAACACAATTACAAAAATAAAATACAATACAATTGACTTTGACTTTTTTGCTTGATAGTTGACTTTATTACATTTGACTTTGACTTTTTTGCTTGAGAGTTGATTTTGAGCTTTGACTTGGTTGACTTTCAGCTTTCCAAACTTTATGATCTTGTATCCAACAAATATGCTCTAACAGACAATGAAGACCTTTTATAGCCTTTATTGCATTAAATGTTCTTCTTCAACTTTAACATGTGTCTTCATCTGATTTATTTATCCATGCATGCTTGTACTTTTCATTTCAACATTTGTAGTTGATGAGGACACTTGTTAACCCATTCCATCCTTTGGTATCCAGATATAACAGTAAAGGAAGTATGACACTAATAAAATAGTGCTTTAGAATTTACTTTGGTTGTCATGCTTTTGCATGTTCCCATACTAGGATGAGAGTTTGGGAGAGTTGGTAACCAAATGTGTTGGACAAGTTTGCACTTCAAAATCCGGCATGCTTGTAGTAGTATTTGTCAGACTACTTGTAACACTGGTTCGTGGAATATGTATCCTTAAAATCAACAATGGAATAACACGCAAGTATACATGCTAAACCAATATCGTTTTGAAACAAGTAATAAAGTGATTGATCCCACGAGACAATTAAGGCAAGCAGTTAATCCAAGTCAACTTAAAAAGTGATTTTAGAGAGAGAATTGGAATGAATGATCTTGAGTGAGTGAAGAACTTTTAAAATGATTTAAAACAGTAAAAGAAAAGCATGGGTGTAAGTTTAGGCTAGATTTTAGCAATAATGTGTTTAGGTAGATTGCTACAGCATGATCCTGTGGGATGCTGCAACATTGGTTCCCAACTTTACTACTGAATCGACCAATCCTTTTTCAAGGTTTAGATGAGACTATTTACCGTCAGTACCACACATTCGGGTAACCCAACTGATGTCGTAAAAATCTTACCATTCTTTTCATATAGTTTGCATCCTGTTAGGATTGACGCGGTTCTTTTTAACCATCTATAACACTTCAGTGTTCTAAATTTTATGTTGGCTTGCATTCAAGTCTAACTCATCCAAGTGAAACAACGTACGTCACCTTGTCAAGAATTACTAGGATGAAACTTAGAAACAAGGGTTGAATTGTAAAGTTGATAGTCAATAGCGAAGGCAATCTTCCACTACCACATAGTGCCTTCATCTCCAAACCCAAGCTAGGGGTATTAGCCCATCATCGCTCAAAAATTAATACAAGACATTGTTAAGACTGATTTTATAGTAATCATTGTATTTATTATCAGTGGTCTTAACTGTGTTTAGCTTGCTTATCTGTATTGGTTTAGGCCCTGGGTATTTAAGTCCCATAGGTGCCTTTGTTTTGTAACTTTTGGAACTCATTTGAATAAACAGTTTACATTTGGCGCACTCTCTCTCTTCTTTCTCTCTCTAAGATTTGGTAGATCTTGGACTTTCAATTGGTATAAGAGCAATTCGGAATCTGAGAGGATTGAGAGAAACTTGTTTTTGATTCTGAATTTGTGTTTAAATCAGAAAATTTTGATTGATTTTCTTGATTTTTTCAAGAAAATCTCGTTTTTTGATTTTTCATCAAATTCGGACTGATTTCTAATCGATTTTTGTTGTAAATTGATTTGTTGAATTCAGTTTTGATAGTAAAACACTTTTAATTCACATCATTTTGCAAGAAATTCACAATTTGAAGGTTAATTTTGAGAAATTTCGAGTTTGCTGAAAAGTCGTTTGTCGAACTGTTGATTTCACGATTTCTTGATTTTGTAGTTTTTGATCGATCTTTTTGGTTGAAAGTTGTTATAAAAATGTTTTCGATCACTTCTGGTTGAGAAAGTTTTATCAATTTCGTTTTTGTAAATCAAAACTTGGAAGTTTTTATCGTTTTTCAGAGTTTGCGCCAGATCTGAACTTTGCGTCAGTTCATCTCAGGTTTGCGCCAGTTCATCAGGCTTCATCTCAAACTTTGCGCTAGTTCATCCTCTGTTCTGCGTCAGTTACTTTAGGAAATCAAGTTTTCGTTTTGTACAAGTTCTCGTCACCCTCATATCACGCAAAGTAAACTTTGCGTCATTCTCAGTTCACGAAAAGTTCAGTTCAGTGTGCAAAGTTACATTTGCGTCATCTTTACCTCGCGCAACTTCTAGTTTGCGCCATATACAGCTCGCGCGAAGTTACATTTGTGCCTCCAACATCTCACGCAAAGTTTGATTTGCGCCATCCACAGCTCACGCAAATCTCATTTGCGCTACATATTGCTCACACAACCCTTCAGTTTGCGCCAGTTTACCAGATTTCAGACTTAGAACTTTCTGACTTTGTGATTCTGTCAAGATGTCTCTACAAGCTCGGTTATACAAGAACGACATAATGATGTCTTTGGGATCAGACACTCGCCCTCCAGTTCTGATAAATGAAAACGAATTTCAGCAGTGGCAAGAGAGATTCATCAATTTTATAGAGCGACAACCAAATGGGGATAATATGATGAAGTCTCTAACTGAAGGTCCTATGGAAAGGCTTATGAAAGAAATACCAGCTACTGCAACTACTCAGGCTACAAGAGTTGAAAGGCTATAAGAGAGTATGATGTTGAAGAGCTTTTGAGATATCAAGCTGATAATCAAGCAAAATCTAATCTCATTCTTGCTCTACCCAATTCAATATACAATCGAATTGATTGTTTCAAGCAGAATCCGATGCTAATGTGGACTCAATTAGAAAAGATAATGCTTGGATCAGCAGTTGCCACTCAACTCCGTCAGACTCGTTACATGAACAACTTTGAGGAGTTTAAGGCAAAAGATGGAGAGAGTCTGAAAAGTATGTTTGACAGATTTTGGGCAGTAATCAATGATTTATACAAGATAAAGGTGACAAAGACTGAACTGGAAGCCAATCTAAAATTCTTAAATGCTCTTCAACCAGAATGGAGCAAATCTTGTCATAGGATGAGGAATGATGTACGGATCTCCATAATGCCAATTCAGGAACTGTATGAGATCTTAATGGCTGATGAGAATTTGGTGCTGGAAAAGAAAGCTAAGATTGACAAGAAAAATAAGCCAAAGACTGTTGATCCGATTTCTCTCCTGGCTAGTCAATTGGCAGAACAAGCTTTATCTGAAAATGCCTATGATGGTTCAACTGAAGATGATGGTGAGGCTCTAGAAAAAGCTATGATACTTCTCTCTCAACATTATCAGAAAAAGTTCCAGCATAGATCAGGATCAAATAATCTTCGCTTCACTTCCGGCTCAAAGAAAGTGGAACCCGGTGCTCCCTCAAAACCATATGTTCCAAAGTATGAACCGGATAAAGTGGCTGAGCCGAAAAAGGAGGAAAAGAAAGCAATGAACTGCTTCAACTGTGGAAAACCCGGACACATAGTAAAGGAGTGTAGAGTGAAGGTTGTCAAGGACTCTGCGTTTTACAGGAAAAAGTTGGAATTGGCAGAGAAGAGAGAGAATGGAACTATTCTGCTTGCTGAGGAGGAATATTGGCTTGATCATTCCGACAATGAAGCTGAAAACGAGGAAACAGCAGCCATGTGTTTCATTGGGGATGACAAGAGTGATGATGAAGATGAGGACACTTCCACTGATGAATCTGAGGTACCTACTGAGTTTGATTACAACTTTATTTCTTCTCAAATGAACGTCATAATAACTGCTTTACATCAAGAAAAAGCACATTTGTCATGATTGAAAAATCTGAAAAGCACATAAATCAAGAAAAATCTGTCATGATTGAAAAATTGAAAATTTCATTGAAAGATGAAAAATTTATTTTGACAGATACAAAAGAACAATTTCAAAAGAAATTGGATGAATTAGAAAATTTGAACAAGACTAATCTGGAATCTTTGACAGAAATGACCAATTTGAATAAAACTTTTTCTGATAAAATAATTGTTTTAGAAGGAAAATTATATAAGAGAGAACAAACTGAGCAGACCATATATATGAATAAACCAAGGAGTGATGAGGCAATAAAAGAAAGATGGGGACTTGGTTTTGAAAATCCACATTGTCTAAACAATGTTATAACAAAAAACCCCACTTTATATAATTTTGATTATCTAAGTCTTGCAAAATATGCTCCTCAATTTAAAACTGAGTGGATGAATGAGAAGCAAGAATTAGAAATCGAAAATCAGAAAAGAATGAATAACAAGAAAATGAAAATGCCATTTGTTTATACTAGTGAAAATGCCAAGTATTTTCCTGAACAATCAAAGAAATCCAGAAAATCTCAAAATGTTTTAAATATCAATTCTTCCATTAAATCTTCAGTATCAAATGATTATTTTGACATATATGCTAATAATACTAATAAGGAAAATATATCTCCGGTTTCATATGATTCTAAGATATATATTCCCCCATTAGTATTAGAAAGTAAAATCATTGATCTTGAAGATAAAATGGAAGAACAAAATCTTCAAACAGATTTTGAAAACAATTTATTTCTTTTTATCATGAAATCAAGTTTTGAAGATAAAATAAATTCTGGATTTTCTATCGATTCTAAAAAAAATACTCAAAAAGTACAAACAAGTGAAAGTTTGCGCCAACCACAAGTAGAGCAAACTGATGATTTGCGCCAGAGGTTGGTAGCGCAAAACTCAGTATGCGCTACCAGTGGGTCGCGCAAACCTCTTCTAGACTTGTGTTTTTCTGAAAGTTCTCACTCCGAGGCAAGTTCAAAAATGTCGAATGATCAGTTTGATTTCTTAGATAAAATTTATTCTTCTAATTTAATTCTTAATGATTCTTTTATGCTAAATGATCAGTATTTTAAACCAAAGCGTAAAAGAAGAAGGTCAAAGAAGTCCAAGAAACAAGATAATGTCATGTCTGAAAATTCTAATTCTTCTAATTCTACTGTTTCAGATCGGACTTTGAAGAAGTCATCAAGGCAGATATGGAGGATCAAACAGAAGTCAAATGAATCTGCAGCTTTAGAGGATAAATGTGTAGATCGTCTTTGTAAAACGGATACATTTGCATTTTGTAATAAAAACACAAAATATTCAATAAAGCAAATGATTCAAATTGCAAAGAATGTCTCATATTTTTCTTCTACTTCTACTTCTGATTCAGATGATTATGATTCTTCCTCCATGAATGATTGTGTTCATATTTTTTCTAAAAAGAGAGTTATGAAAAATAAACGACAAAGGACTAACAAGAAGGGACCCATAAGCATATGGGCACCTAAATATGTGTAATTTCTGTATGTGCAGCTTAGTCAATTATGGTATCTGGATTCGGGGTGTTCCAAACACATGACGGGCAACAAAGCACTGCTTTCAAATTTTAAAGAAAAATGTTGCGGTCGTGTTAAGTTTGGAAACTGTGAGACAACTCCCATTCTAGGTTATGGTGATCTTGTTCAAGGCAATATTACTGTCAAGCGAGTTAGCTATGTTGAAGGTCTAAGCTACAATCTAGTCAGCATCGGGCAATTTTGCGATAAAGATCTTGAAGTCAGCTTCAAATCCAAAAGAGTTTTTGTAAAGAATGACAGTGGCAGGGATTTACTAGTTGGAAAGAGAAGATCCAATTTATATACTATTGATCTTTCCAAGGTTAAAATTCCATCAGATATCTGCTTGCTTTCTAAAGCCTCTGTTCATGAAAGCTGGATATGGCACCGACGACTAGATCATCTCAACTTTAAATACATGAATCGCCTTGTCAAGAATGATTCAGTTCGAGGTATCCCAGTACTCCGATTTCAGAAAGACCACCTCTGTCAAGATTGTGAGAAAGGAAAGATGAAGAAAGCATCGCACAAGCCAAAGCCTGAAGCATGCACTTCGGACATACTTGATTTGTTACATGTTGATTTATGCGGACCAATGAAGACAAAGAGTACCGAAAAGAAAAGATATGTCTTGGTGGTTGTTGATGATTACTCACGATATACATGGGTTAAGTTTCTCAAGTCTAAAGAAGAAACTCCAGACATACTCATCAACCTTATCAAAACAATTCAGACCAACAAGCAAAAAGCGGTCAAAGTTGTCAGATCAGACAATGGTACAGAATTCAAGAACAGTACTCTTCAAGCATTCTACGAAGATCAAGGAATTGAACAACAGTTTTCTGCTGCTCGAACACCGCAACATAATGGGGTTGTTGAACGAAGAAATAGAACGCTTGTCAAGGCTGCCAGATCAATGCTTGTTTTTTCTGGTCTTCCTTTGTCTCATTGGGCCGAAGCGGTTTCTACTGCAGGTCATACTCAGAACAGATCTATTCTACATCACCAATTCAACAAAACACCATATGAGCTTATGAACGGTATCAAACCGAATGTCAAATATTTCAAATCATTTGGGTGTAAGTGCTATGTTCTGAATGACCGCGACAATCTCAACAAGTTCAGTCCAAAGGCAGATGAGGGTATCTTTTTGGGTTATTCTTCTACTTCTGCGGCTTATCGAGTTTTTCTTACTTCCGTAAGAAAAGTGATAGAGAGTGTCAATGTTAAATTTGATGAAGCTGCAGATTTGGTTTCTGGTCAATCAGGCTCAGAACCCGCTCTTACAGGGAATTTAGCTTCTGGACAAAACAGTTCAGAACCTGCACTACAGCCGTCAAATCAGGATTCTTCTTCTTCCTTGCTTAATCTTACTGATCTTGATTTTCTTTTTGAGCATTTTTATGATGATGTTCCTAAATCTAATATTGAAAATGCTTCAAATGTTTTGAATCAGGAAACTGTTAGCGCATCTACTCCAAATTCTGTTGCATCTATCTCTGAAAATGATGTTGTTCCAGTCATTTCTGTTTCTCAAAATATATTCTCTGAATCTCATCCAGAATCTGAGCACATGCATACTGAGTCTATTCAAGAAGAATCTGTTCAAGAAGAACATGTTCAAGAACAACCTGTTCAAAAAGAATCAGTTCAGGAAGAAGAACAAACTGCTGATATTCAACCAACAGTTCCAGAATCTGATTCAGAAGTTGTTGAAATACCTCCTCCTCCAGTTGAAACTGTTGATGTCTCTTCATCTGACATAGACATAACTGAAGCTCTCTCTCAACAACTAGAAGTTGTTCAAGAAGTTATAGATCCTCTCCCTCACACCACCAAATGGACAAGATCTCATCCTATTCATTAGATTATTGGTGATCCTCAAGCAAGTGTTTCTACACGTTCCAAGACGGAAACTCTCAATGAATGTCTATTCACTTGCTTTCTAAGCAAGATTGAACCAACCAAAGTCTCTGAAGCATTGGAGGATCCAGATTGGATAATAGCAATGCAACAGGAGCTCAATCAATTTGATACATTAAAAGTTTGGAGACTTGTACCACGGCCAAAAGGAAAGAGCATAATTGGCACAAAGTGGATATTCAAGAACAAGAAAGACAAAGATGGTATAGTTGTTCATAACAAAGCTAGACTGGTTGCCAAGGGTTATCGACAAGAAGAAGGAATTGACTACGATGAAACTTTCGCGTCGGTTTCAAGATTAGAAGCTATTCGAATGTTTCTTGCTTTTGCTGCTTATCGCAATTTTACTGTGTATCAGATGGATGTAAAAACAACCTTTCTCAATGGGAAACTGAAAGAAGAAGTTTATGTTTCTCAACCAGAGGGGTTTGTTGACAAAGACCGTCCTGATCATGTCTATTTTCTCGATAAAGCACTGTATGGCCTGAAACAAGCACCGAGGGCGTGGTATGATGAGTTGTCGGCCTTTTTGATCAAATACGGGTTTACCAAAGGATCCATAGATACCACTCTTTTCATTTATTGTTCTAACTTGGATATCTGCTTAGTTCAAATATACGTAGATGATATTATATTTGGTGCGACTAATAAATCTTTATGTACTTGGTTTTCTGATCTTATGACCTCCAGGTTTCAAATGAGCATGATGGGAGAAATTAATTTCTTCCTCGGCTTACAAATGAAACAGCTTCCAGATGGAATCTTTATTAACCAGTCGAAGTACGTTTTTGACATCCTGAAGAAATTCAAGATGGACAAATCTTCTTTAATTGGCACGCCTATGGCTCATGGTGCTAAAATTGGACTCGATCCAGATGGAAAAGCTGTGGACGTCAAGACTTATTGAGGAATGATAGGATCACTAATGTACCTAACTGCAAGTCGGCCGGATATCATGTTCTCTACTTGCTTATGTGCCAGATTTCAAGCCAAGCCAAAGGAATCACATCTCTTAGCAGTCAAGCGAATTTTCCGTTACATCAAAGGAACTCTGTATTTAGGTTTGTGGTATCCTAAGAGTTCTGATTATAAACTGATTGCTTATTCTGATGCTGATTTTGGTGGAAATCAATTGGACCGGAAAAGTACTTCAGGTCATCTTCAATTTCTTGGTGATAGACTGATAAGTAGGGTGTCGAAGAAGCAAAACTGTGTTTCTATCTCAACTACATAAGTAGAATACATCGCCGCAGCTAGTTGTTGTGCTCAAGTGCTATGGATAAAAACACAACTTCGTGACTACGGGATGCTGTACAAAACTGTTCCTATCTATTGTGACAGTAAATCTGCGATCGCGATATCAGTCAATCCGGTCCAGCACACAAAGACCAAACATATAGATATGCGGTACCATTTCATAAAGCATCATGTGGAATAAGGTACTATTGAATTATATTTTGTACCAACTGAATATCAACTTGCTGATATTTTTACAAAAGCTTTAGATGAAAAACGTTTTAATTTTCTGCTTTCAAAACTAGGCATGTTGAATTTAAAAGTTTAAATCTTTACAAATTTTATTCTATAAAGTAAAAGATTTACAGGTTTTCTTTCTTTTGAATAAAATGTGTGTCAAGGATAAATTTTCGAGTTACTTTGTTTATATTGAAGTTTTATATGTTCAACTTTCAAGTCTTTTACAAGTCGAAAAGTCAGCAACATGTTTGTAGCTTTTACATTCTGCTTCAAAGATATGTGATTTGGAATATTTATAGTTTACAATGCTTGGAAATCCTAAAAAGTCTGAATTAAGGATCATAATAAAAATATGGGCTAAGCACTTAGATGTAAAACTGAGTGATTGAGATGAAAATTTATATTTCTAAAATATAGAAATCTCTAAGTTTAAAAGTTTGTACCTGTGACCTTTCTGGTTTGGGAAAGTAAGTTCCGTGGGATGCTTGTCATCTGGTCCCCTAAGGTCAATTGGTCTGGGAGTGATCGAACCCAAATCCTTCTATAGAACCAGATCGAAAGTCATGTTCTACTGGTATGAATGGGTTTAGGATGTGTCGATGTAGCCTTTTTGATCTGGGAGAGTAAGTTCCAAGGGGTGCTTGACACCTAGTCCCCTAAGGCCAACTGGTCTGGGATCGGCTGACCCAAATCCTGCAATAGGGTCAGATAGAAAGTTACGTTTACGGAATGTTCTTTACTTACCAAACTTTTTGATTCAAAAGATGCCAAAGTGCACAAGCTTAAAAGATGCCAAATAGCACACTCATGTGAAGATGCCAATGTGCACACTGCTAAAAGATGCCAATGAGCACACATCTCATGATACTTGGTGATATGTTTGAGTTGCGATAAACCTGTAAATTTGTGAAAGTCTTAATTTTTGATGGCATAGTATGAGTACATGCAAAGTTCTCTATTATATTTTTAGAATTGCATTTTCTTGAAGCTAATCAAAGTTCGCATGCGAGCACACTGAATAGATTACTGGAAGTTTTTTTTGAAACTGAACATGTCTTAACTTGATATGCAATGAAACTTGTTTCTGTATCCAACAACACACACTTGATTTCAACTGAATGATAAATCTGTGATATTTTACTGAGTGGAATTTTATTTGTTTAGTGTTTAAAATTTTATATGTTCAGTTGTTTCAAAATTTATATTCAGTATAATTTTCTTTTTATACTCATGTCTTTATGTTTGAATATTCATATTTTTGTAAATTGGTTTGTGCATATTTCGAGGGGGAGAGACAATCTGAATGAAAATTTGATATATTCTGATTTTGAGGGGGAGTAAACAAAGTGGTCAGGTACATAGCTGATAAAGTACTTCATGTTCTGATCAGAAATTCATCTGGTAAGTATTTATGATTTTGTTCTATACAAATGCTAATCTGATATGTTAAATTTAGTGCATTTGTATAGGGGAAGTAAGAGAGCTTTGAAGGTAAAATTTCCTTTTTTTTAGTATAAATAGTGAAAGTCTTATTCATTATCTCTTTTCTCTCATTCTTTGTTTGAAATCTGCCTCTTCATTTTCCCTCTCTCTGTGTGCTGATTTTCACTTCTTTCATTTCGGACTTGTTAATCGAATCAGGTATGACTTTATACTTACATTTTGTGGTTGATTCAAGCTTATATTTTTTTTGGCTCATTCGATTTAATTTTTGTCATATCACTGTGCGATTTTGATTTTCACTATTCATCATCATCTTCATCAAATCGAGTGCTTATCTGTTAAAATCAAGTATTGGGTTTGATTTAGTTACTATTTTCGAATCCCAGGTATGTGTTTTCATCTCTTCTTTTGTTGTATTTCGATTCGTTTTTGGGATTGATTGTGTGCGACTGTTCATCTCTCTTTTTCAAAATTTTCGTTCAATAATGGTTTTAATCAGTACAATCTTGCTCGAACTATACTTAAATCAGAATATGTATATGTTTCGAACTAATCTTTTCTTTCAAATCGTTTTATTTTGAAAGTTTTGAAACTTTGAGATGAACTCGCGTTTTTTCGAGTTTTCTAGGGTTTTTGGGTATTTTATTGTTAGCGTAAGTTCACTTTGCGCTACCCATAGGTCACGCAAACCTAAGTTTGCGTTACCTGTTGGTCACGCAAAGCAAAGTTTGCGTTACTTGTAGGTCACACAAAGTTAAGTTTGCGCTACCTGTTGGTCTCGCAAAGCTATGTTTACATTACCCTTTGGTCACGCAAAGTTATCTTTGCGTTACCTTCGTGTCACGCAAATATTGTGTGTTTTTTCTTGTGAATGAATATTTTTCTAAGGCAAGTTTACTTCACAAGTGCATCACGCAAACTCTGTTTTGCGCCATGTACTCGATACGCAAACTTCATTCTGCGCCAACAGTTGGTCGCACAAACATTCCTTTGCGTCACCAGTTCATAGCGCAAACCTTAGTTTGCGTCTCTCTCTCTCTAGTCGCGCAAACTTGACTTAGGAAAATTTTTCATTTTTTTTGTGTTTTTCAATTTTTTCTTTCCTTGTCTAATTTTTCTTCTTTTCTGTTTCTTAGGTTCTCTAATGGCTTCTCACAATATCACTGATCCCGTGATCCAAGACGAGAATGTCGTTCACGATGATCCATCTGATCGTGCTTCGCGCGAAACGCCCATGCCGTCTGTACCTTCCACGGGTGCAAATCTTTCAACTCAGAGGTGCACACCGAATGATGTGTTTCCGACTATGATGTATATGTTTCCTTACAAGGCTAACAATTACTTCGTGGATTTTGACAAGATAAAGATTCATCTTGTGATTCGAGAAATTCTCAGAGCACATCCGCTTGCTCCAGCTCTCACTTCTTGTGCCGATGTTCCTGAAGTTTATCTCCAACAGGCCTGGTATTCAATCTCAAAGAATGAGCTCGTTCGTCCTCATCGATTCGACTTACATATCGACTAGCTTGATTCTTTTCTATCATACAAATGTCTTCGGCTGATTTTAGAACTCCCTGAACCTAATTCACGACCGGGCCGCACTTCCTATGACAACTATCCTTCTGAATTGGATGTATTAGAGGGTATTCGGAATCTGGGCTATGTTGGTGATTTGGATCAAGTGAGTCAGTTTGATAAATCCAATTTGCCTCCGGTTTGGTATGCTTTATTCTCTGTCCTCAACAGATGCCTCACGTCGAAACATTCAGGCACGGATAATGCTAGTCTTCACTATCTCAGACTGTTCCATGCAGTTGTCTATGACCTGCATGTCGACTACACGTACATCTTCTGGACCGAACTTTCCGAGAGAGCGCAAGACAAATTGACTCATAAGAAGCGAAAACGTTTATTCCTTTTGCTCGGTTCATGAAGCTAATCGTTCGAAGTATGCTACGAAGTAACTCTGCTATTCCTCGTCGTCTGTCTTGGCCTCAAGTTCCGGATACTGAGATGACATACATTCATAAACAGAAGCGGACTTTTGAATACTCAATTTCGATTCCTCATAAGCTTATTGTGTATTATGTTGATCCATCTGATGACAGCATAATTCAAATTGTCTAGAGCATGATCTTTCTTTGGCAGCTGACCAAGCTGAATCTTTTCATGTTGAACATGCAGTTCAAGCAGATGTTGCTGATCAACAAATAGGTGATGTACTTGCTGCTATTGACAATGAACCTGCTTATACTGTCCATGATGATGATGCTTCTACTGCTTATAATGTTGATGATGATGTTGTTACTGCTGATGATGTTAATGAAGGAGATGGAGATGGAGATAGAGATGCTGATGTTGATAATGATGGTGATGATGATACTGATAGTGATGATGATGATGATGATGGTAATGATGCAGATGATGAATAACCAGCTATTCATGTCTTACACAAGGAGATTAGAGCACCAGACTTGAATGAACCAGTGGTTGTGATGTCTGATGAAGAATCTGTACCTATCAATCCAGCAGTTGCTAACATTCAGGTTGATGAATTAGATTTAGCTTTTGCCAATGCCTCAGCTCAGATACAGAGTCAAGGTACAACCACTTCTCTCTCGGATATTCCTTCTTCATCTACACCTACTTCAGTTGTTGAGCCTTCTTCCATTCAAGCTCGAGATCCAACAGAAAAGTTTATGACGTTGAACGAAGTCATCAGTCAAATGAGCGAATGGTTTGATGAACAAAAGAATGAAGAAATTCAGAAGATGCGGGCTCTTTTCAAAGGCAAGATGCCAGATATTGATACTACTATGATTCCGCCGGAGATTCTGTTTAGACGCCCATCTGGGGTGGTTATCCGTGAACCGTCTACTACTGTTTCTACTACGGCTCCTGCGATAGTATCCATTCCACTTCCTCCACCATTTACTCAATCAGTTGGTGTCTCTGCATCTACTCGGCCTCCGATATCTTCCAGCATTCCAGTTCAAGATCTTCCAATTTCAGAGTTATCAGATATGCTCTATGCTCATCTTCTTTCTATGTCACCGCCAGAACAACAAGACAAAGACTTGATCTCTCTATTACGGAATTTTCAACCGACTCCGCCTCCAGCTTCTACTTCTGCGTCAGACAGGGTTTCATCGTTGTATGCGGAATTTATTTCTTTTCGATCTGAAGCTCGATCTAATTTTTCTGAACTCAAGGAAGGCATCTCTCTAATGACTCAGACATTAACAGCTCTCTCTGAACATATGGAGTTGTTTATAGGAATGCTTCTAGTCAGAAATGCTTCCTAAGATTTGAAGAGATTAATCATTACTCTGATGGAACGTTGAAGGTGATCAAGCTACAGTTGGAGAATCGTTTAAATGCCGCTGTAAGAAGCTTTTTGGAATCAAGAAGTGAACTGTATCAGATCGAGAATGAAGAGATTCAACTTCTCAAGAAAGTATTGACTATCATTGATGAGAGGTTGATTTTCCGTTCAACTCTAAGACGCTTAGAAGTTTTGCTTGGTTTAAATTGACTTCGTCAAAGAGAAGAGCGCCAATGATTACTAAGGGGGAGATTGTTAAGACTGATTTTATAGTAATCATTGTATTTATTATCAGTGGTCTTAACTGTGTTTAGCTTGCTTATCTGTATTGGTTTAGGCCCTGGGTATTTAAGTCCCATAGGTGCCTTTGTTTTGTAACTTTTGGAACTCATTTGAATATACAGTTTACATTTGGCGCACTCTCTCTCTCTACTTTCTCTCTCTAAGATTTGGTAGATTTTGGACTTTCATACATAATCATAAAACTGAAATGTAAGTGCATGAAACATACATGACGAGAACTATAAAGAGCTTGAAATGTAAAATGAATGCTTAAAAACAAGTACCAAGCTTTTAGATTAAAAATAGAAAGGTTGACAATATTCACTAAGGGGTTGTTTGTTTTTTTAAAAAAAACTCTTAATGGCTCTTAAGTATAAATCATTCAGACCTTTTTACACACCACCTCTTATTAATCATAACTAGAATAAGACTTCAGACTTTAGATCTATTAAAAAACAAACGACACCTAAGTAGCTAGATAAACTACTAGTTGGTTCCCTTGTCAAAGAAACCGTGGGTAACAAAAGGAAGGACTTAGGGGTTGTTCGGTTGTGGCTTAACAGGTTGTGTTGGATCCCAGATCTAATCTCGTAACAATGATATAAACAATAAGAGTAATGACAGTGGAAGTAATACAGTTTAATATCAAAGGAGATTCAAATATCACAGTTCATAAAGCAGATAAAGATAAACAAGATATTCTTAGAATAAAATATTCAACTTATATTATCAGATATATATCTTCTTAAACACTCTTTGAACAATAAGGTGATGGTCCTATTTATAGGACCATAAAGTAAGCAGTGTACTTGCATGACAAAAAAGAGCATGCTGAACAGTGACCTACTCTAGAAAGTAAATCTTATCACTAAGTGACGTGTCATCTGTTCTTCTGTTCATTTGTAGAAAACTTCAGTGCATCTTCAGAGAGAATGTCTTCAGAGCTCTGACGTTGTCTTCAGAGCCTCTGATGAAGCTATCTCTGATGTCTTCTCTGAAAGTTGCAATCTCTGATAAGTACTTCAGAGGCAGGTTTGTCCTCTGAAGTCTTTGTCCTCTGAAGTCTTCGTCCTCTGAAGTCTTCGTCCTCTGAAGTGTATCTTTTGGAAGTCCTCTGAAATAGGACGGGTATTTTCAACACTTTAACAAACAGATGATTTGAAGCTAACAATCTCCCCCTAAGTGTCGAAAATAAAAGATACAAAAATAACAGAGAATTGAATTTTAAACTAGAAAGCATAGAGGAGAAAATCATCCTCTTAAGTATTACTTCTTAAACATTTGGAAGTTTAATACAAAGAAAGTAATATCAAAAAAAAAAAAGAAACAGACTACAATTTGTCACTTGAACAGATTCCATGGAATTTCATGATCAGAGCTCTGAAGTTGATCATCGAGTCAATCTCTAAGTCAAGCTTTGCCAGTAAATCTGCTTTGTGCCTTTCTTCCTTTGCATGGATCAATTTCTTTATACCTCTCAAGGTTTCATCAGAATACTTCGACACTTCCGAAGCTAGAAAGATCTTCTTTTCTTGATTTACTCTGAAGACGAAACCCAGAGGTTCTGCAACGATTGATCCAGTCTTCTGTTCTTCAAGTTTGTCGAATGACTCCACAGGTTCAGTTACCTCCAGCTTCTCTTCCCCTAGGTTCAGAGCTTTTTGAAAGTCACGTTTTGCTCGGTGTTTGACATAGGCCTCCATTGCCCGTTGGACTTCAACCATGCCCATCCTGATTTCCCTTCTTCCATGATCATACCTGGTAGAGCAATAGGCATATAAATGTGGTAAATCATATGGATTTAGATTTACGAGATCATTGTCATTGAACTCGTAAATCTTCTGATCAGATCGAGTTACCACATAATTCCTATAGATAATCTTGTTGTAAGCAAAGGTCTTTTCTGAGATTTTGTTGATTTTGATGATTGGATCATCAGAGAGGACCTGTGCTCTTGGTTTGGTTTTATCTCTGATAAATCTTCGCTCATAGTCTGGCATGTCCTCTCTGATTCTTGGATTCAGAGGAATGACTAGTGTGTCTGCCATGTTGAACTCACAGTAGATGTATCTGAAGTGGTCTTTTATGGAAGCTTCGGGATTTGATTCGAGGAATGTGGGAGGTTTATTGAACACTTTTGCTGGAAGACCGATGCTTGCTTTCTGAACAGGATTCTCTGAAGGAGCCTGTTCATCAACAACCATGGTTTTTGGTTCCTTCGTCTGTGGAGGATCTTCTTTTGAGGGTTCAGAGATGTAGCCATCTATCTCTAGTGATTCCCTCAGCTTTGACGTTGTTGAAGTATGATGTGGTTGAGCATTCTTGAAGACATACTCTTCGACATCAACTAATTCAACTTCTTCTACAACCTCTTTTCCAGAATCTGATTTTTCTTCTTTTTCAGATTCTGATTCGTAAGCATCTCTCATCACATAAGTTGGTCTTTCTGGTGATGAGAATACATCTTCTGATGTTGAGAAGTCTACGAGCTGTTCATCTTCTTCTTCGTCCAGAGCTCCAATAGTTTCTTGAGATGCAGCTGTGATTTGTTCAGCTGTGATTGGAACTATTGGAGCACCTGAAGTGGATGGTGCTAGAAAGATGACAGGTACTGGCGACTTTAGAGTGGCCTGAATATCTTCAGCAGAGGTGGAGGTTGAACGTCTCTCTGTTCCTTTCTCCTTGTGTTGGTTTAATTCAGAGGGAGTGGACTCCTTTTGTGTTTCAACAGGTTTTGGAGTAGGAGTCTTCTCCCCCTTATGAAGATCGGATGACCCCTGAGGTTGGTCATCTTCGTCATCAGAATCTTCATACCTAGCCTTCTTCCGCGCTTCCTCAGAGCATGCGACCTCTGGTTCCTTTCTCTTCAATACTCCCTCTGAAGATTTGACATTTTTCAGAAGGTCTTCAATCTTCTTGTTCTGCTGAGTGGTCTTGGAGACGAACTTGCTGGAGATAGTCATTACATTGCTGGTGATCTTCTTGGAGAAGTTGGTCAGGTCAGCCTTTGTAATGAACTCTGTTGTAGCAGGAGCAGCAGTAGAAGTAGGGATCTTTGCAAGTACCTCTGCCAAAGAACGCAAGACTTCCTCTTTGAATTGAGAAAAGTCCATTTGTTGGAGTGGGGGCAGAGGTAGGTGGAATCGCCTGGAGGAGCTCTGTTTTCGAGTTCTGAATTTCTCTGGACAATACGGAGTCATTTTTTATGACCAAGCTTTCCAGAGCATCCAGTTTTTCGTTCTGATTGAGAACCGTCGTGCGTAGCTAAGAGACCTCTGAAGTGAGCTTTTCAACTTCAGAGTTAGAGGCAGAGGCCTCTGAGGTCTTCTCCATTTGAAGTTTTATCTCCTTCAGAGATTCTCTGATTTCATCACCAAAGATTTTGAACTCCTCTTTCGTAACGTAATCAGAGGGGGTAACCTTAGGATCAACACATGATTCTAAGTTTCCCTCGAGTTCAGAGGGGCCTTCTTTCGGAGGTGGTTTGATGTTTTCTCCGGAAGGACTTCCCATTAATCCTTGGGGACCCTTTTTCAAGGATTTCCCTATAATGGTTCCGATTGGTCTCTGATCATCAGAGTCAGAATCTGATGATGAGAATCGAATGTGTTTGGAAACCTTGCTGTCCAGGCTAAGGATTCCTTGTGCAAGAAGGTCGTGCCATTCTTTTTCTGACAGGCAATCCTTACGTTCTAAGGGACGGTCCAACTTAGTTTGAGCCACAAAGGCATCATGTGTGGGTGGAGGTGACATACTCTGGGGTGATTGAGTATTTTTATCTTGGTCTAAGTCCTTTTGGGAGGACTTAGCCGTATCAGAGGTTTCCCCTCTGGTGCATGCTTCAGAGGCAGAAACAGATGCCTCTGAGCGGTTAGGATGGGAAGGGTTCGAGGTGTGCACCTCTGTTTCAATGTCCATTGATGCTGGACCACCTTGGACAGTAAATTTGTTTGCACTGGGATTTGGGCTTTGGATTCTCTCATTTGTGTCGTCAAGGACATCTTTTTCTACCTCACCGCCCTCAGATTCTAAGTTTAGAAACTCACCCTCTGGAATTCTCTCTTCCTCACTTTCCTCTGCTCTGACAGAGTTATTCTCTTCGTCAGAGGGAGGGTTCTCATGTTCTCTCTTTCTCACTCTCTCAAAGCCACCCTCTGGTTGCGCTCTGTTAATGTTTTGAGCAGTATCAGAGATATCACTCTCTGATTCAGGCTCAGGCTCAGAACCTAAGTGTGTTGGGGATCCCATCATCGGTTCTGATGATTGGGCAACACGACTAAGTAGGAGATGGGTAGGAGAGTCAGCAGGAATTACCTCAATCATGGTGTGTGGGAATCGTCGGTCATGTGGATAAGGAGGAACCTCTGTTGCTTTGAATGAGTTCATCATAAACAGAGGTGTCATTGGGCCCTCCTCAGTGATGGAGAATTTCTCCATTGCTCGTTGAATGACCACAGAGATGAATCGGGGAAAAAGTACCGATATTGGTTGTTTTCCTTTGGCCAAGTCCTTGTTCTTCTTGTCCACCGCCGTCAGCATCTCACAGAAGAGAATGTGAGCCATATTGATGCTTCTGTTGAAAAAGAGAGCATACATTATAGCTATTATCGTTGGATGAGTCTGATCCTGACTTCCAATCTTGCAGGTTATTGTTCGGTTGAGAACAGTGAACATAAAGTTCCATTTGGGAGGCAGGTACTGACGTCTGAATTGACTTAGGCGTGTTATTTCTTTGTTGTAGCCCAAGTGGTGGAGGAACTGAAGAAGGACTTCTTGACTTGGTAGTTTCTCAAAAGCATCTATTTGTAGATCAGTTTTCGTGAGGAGGTTGAATCGACGAGTCAGGGTTTGTGGGGTGATTCTTATGGTCAGGCTTTGTTCTCCTAGGTCAATGTGCCCAACCAGTCCTTCTTTTTCATCGTCGTATTCACTTGAATACCACCATTGTTGGACAAAGCGAAGGGGAATATCTGAGGCATGTTTGGTTAGAACATCATTGAGTTCGCAGTTGGTGAAAAAGTCGAGGATTGGGCGAAACTGTTCATCGTATTTTGATGGGGTGACGTCCAGAAAGTAGTTGTTTCCTTTGACTGGAACATCGAACTGTACCATATTCAAGCTTGGAACAAGTTTGATTGAGTTATCTGAAGTTTGGGAATGAGCCGCCATTATTGCAGGTTGAGAAAGATGAAAGCTTAGAAAGAGAGATTTTGGATTTTGGATTTTGAGAGCGTAAAGGATAATAAAAAGGGAAACAGGGTTTTTATAGACAAAGGGTAGAGGGAGAGGTTATGGAAGCGGCGAATGAGAGTCCTAATGTCAGAAAGGACGTTCCATCATCCCCTAATTAATAGGTGACACGTTTAGGTATGTAGGGGAGAGCCACTTTGTGTCAGAAAACCGCCAGTTGGGTTTAAAAAGAAACGAATGGTTATCCAAAAAGATTTATTATTAAACGAATTTCCTGGAATATTCGTTTAATGAGAAAAGATCAGAAGCTCTGATATAAATATCAGACAAGATCAGAAGCTCTGATAAAAATATCAGAGACAAGATCAGAGGCTCTGATATAAATATCAGAGACAAGATCAGAAGCTCTGATAAAAATATCAGAGACAAGATCAGAGGCTCTGATATAAATATCAGAGATTTTTCTTCCCCTTGAAAGCTGAAAGGGTCTTTATCTCCCCCTTGACCAAAGAATGAAGTCTTTGATGTTCTCCCCCTTGACACATGCTTGAAGAAAACAAGTGATTTTTTTTACCATTGGTGAAAAAGTCCAGAGGCTCTGATGAATGGATCAGAGACTCTGATGTTTTCTTGTGTTAAGCACATTTGACATATGCTTCTTGGTTCAGAGTCTCTGATAATTGATCAGAGACTGAGTTTACCATTTTTTTTGTTAGGTAGACATATTCAACATTCCCAACTTGCTAATTAAAAAATTGAACCTTCGTTCATCTAAAGCTTTTGTGAAAATATCAGCAAGTTGTAGTTCAGTTGGTACAAAATAAATCTCTATTGTTCCCTTTTCAACATGATCTTTTAGAAAGTGGTACCTTACATCGATGTGCTTGGTTTTGGAGTGTTGTACTGGATTGGCAGAGATGGCTAAGGCACTTTTTGAATCACAGAGAATTGGAATTCTTTCAATTTGTTGGCCATAATCTCTGAGCTGAGTTTTCATCCATATTACTTGTGAGCAGCAACTAGCAGCAGCAACATATTCTGCCTCTGCTGTTGAAGTTGAAACACAGTTTTGCTTCTTGGATGACCAACTTACCAGCTTATTGCCCAATAACTGACAGCATCCTGAGGTACTTTTTCTGTCAAGCTTACATCCGGCATGATCTGCATCAGTGTAAGTTGTTAGATCAAAACTAAAAAGTTTTGGATACCAGAGGCCTAATGAGTGTGACCCTCTGAGGTATCTGAAAATTCTCTTGACAGCAGATAAATGAGATTCTTTTGGATTTTCTTGATATCTAGCACAAAGACATGTTGCAAACATTATGTCAGGCCCACTTGCAGTTAAGTATAATAGTGAACCTATCATGCCTCTGTAGGTTTTTATATCCACAGATTCTCCTGAAGGATCAGAGTCAAGTTTGACTCTGGTGGATAGAGGCGTTCTCATCGAAGTTGAATCATTGAGTTTGTATTTTTGCAAAATTTCAGAGACATACTTAGATTGACTTATGAATGTACCTTCTGAAGTTTGTTTTACTTGTAAGCCCAGAAAGAAAGTTAATTCTCCCATGAGGCTCATCTCAAATTCACTCTTCATCAACTCTGAGAACTTGTCACAATACTTTTGATTTGTAGAGCCAAATATAATGTCATCAACATAAATTTGTACTAAAAGCATCTCATTCTTGTACCTTTTGATGAATAAGGTAGCATCAATTGTGCCTTTTTCAAATCCATTTTGAGTTAGAAAGGTGGACAGAGTTTCATACCAAGCTCTTGGGGCTTGTTTAAGTCCATACAGAGCTTTATCTAAATAATAAACATGATTAGGATACTCTGTACTTTCAAATCCAGGTGGTTGCTAGACATAAACTTCTTCATTTAATTTACCATGAAGAAAGGCAGATTTAACATCCATTTGATAAACTTTGAATCCTTTGTGTCCATCATAGGCTAAGAAGATTCTGATTGCTTCTAGCCTAGCTACAGGTGCAAAGGTTTCATCATAATCAATGCCTTCTTCCTGGCAATATCCTTTTGCAACCAACCTGGCTTTGTTTCTGATTATTATTCCATCCTCATCCTTTTTGTTTCTGAAAACCCATTTCGTTCCAATTGCAAATTTTCCTTTGGGAAGGGGAACTAGGGTCCAGACTTTGTTTCTTACAAACTCTTGAAGTTCATCCTGCATTACAAAAATCCAATGAGGATCTTCAAGAGCTTCTTTTACCTTCTTTGGTTCAATAATGCTCAAAAAGTTTACATAGAAGCATTCATTGATGGTGGCAGATCTTGTTTTAACTCCTTCGAATGAGGATCCAATGATTTGATCAATTGGATGATCTTTTGTCCATCTTGTGATTGGAGCAATAATTTGTGCAGTTTGAGCTTCAGAGGATCTGACGTTTGGTGACACCTCTGTTGTTTTGTTCAGAGGCTCTGAAGGTGATACCTCTGTTGTACGGTTCAGAGGCTCTTTTGGTGATGCCTCTGTTGTACTGTTCAGAGGCTCTGTTGGTGATGCCTCTGTTGTACTGTTCAGAGGCTCTGAGTTTTGTTCCAGAGATGCAGATTTTTGTTCATCATTTGGTTCTGGAGTTGCTTCAGATACTTCTTGATCATCTTTTGATTCACTTTGCTGATCTGCATTTGGTGAAACAGAAGGTGTTGGTTCAGAGGGCCCTGAAAGGGTTGTACCTGTTTCTTGAGGTTCTTCTGAATTCTCTCTCTGTCTATCTCTGAAGATAACTTCAGAGATATCTTCATCATCAAGGAAATCTTCAAATATTTTGTTTAATTCAGATTCCCTTGATGATTCAGAGATTGGTGATGAACTTTCTTGTTGTTCAGAGCTTTTATTGTCGTCAAAAGTGATATTGATGCTTTCTTGGATAGTTCTTGTTCTAAGATTGAACACTCTGAAAGCTTTTGAGGCTAATGAATATCCAATGAATTTGCCCTCATCAGCTTTCTTGTCAAACTTTCCAAGATATTCTTTATCTTTCAGAATATAACACCTGCATCCAAAAACATGAAAATATTTAATATTAGGTTTCCTATTGTTAATGAGTTCATAGAATGTTTTCTGAAATCTCTTGACAATTGTAGCTCTATTCTGAGTGAAGCAGGCTGTTGCTATTGCTTCTGCCCAAAAATTTGTTGAAAGATCAGATTCAGTAAGCATTGTTCTGGCAGCTTCAACAAGTGTTCTGTTTTTTCTTTCAACTACTCCATTTTGTTGAGGAGTTCTTGCTGCAGAGAAGTTAGGGGTAATGCCTTCTTCTGATAGATAAGAATTGATTTTGGCATTTCTGAACTCTGTTCCATTATCACTTCTTAGTTTCTGAACTTTGCTACTGAATAGAACCTGTAATCTTTTCAACAACCTTATTAATATGTCAGGTACATCAGATTTAGCTCTAATGAATTCTATCCATGTGTATCTGGAAAATTCATCAATCAGAACCAGAATGTATTTCTTACCTGCTAGACTCTGTACAGAGATAGGACCACAGAGGTCCACATGAAGCATGTGCAGAGGTCTAGGACAGTTGTTTTCACTTTTGGTTTTATGGGAAGATCTTTTCATTTTTCCCATCTCACAAGCAGAACAAAGATGATCTTTGTTAAATTTTAGAGATGGTAATCCCTTAACCAAATTAAGTTTAACTAACTTATCAAGTGAGGAAAAGTTTAGATGTGAAAACTTTTTATGCCAGAGCCAGATTTCCTCACAATTCAGAGATACAAGACAAAGTTTCTTTGAATCAGTGTTTGTGATTTTGGTAAAGTTCATTCTGTAGAGGTTACCTTTTCTGTCTGCTCTTAGCATTTCTTGACCTGATTCTGAGTGAAGAAGTGAACAATATTTTCTTTGAAATTTCACATCAAAACCATGATCACAAAGTTGACTTATGCTTATCAGATTGTGTTTTAATCCATCCACATAAGCAACCTTTGATACTGAAACATTTCCTCTTGATAACTCACCATATCCTCTAATCTGTCCTTGCTTGTTGTCTCCAAAAGTAACTGCTCCTCCAGATTTTGCTTTAAATGAGGATAGCAGTTCTTTATCTCCAGTCATATGCCTTGAACATCCAGAATCTAGGTACCAGATTGGCATTGACTGTTTCTGCAAGACAAATTATTGTCTTAGGTACCCACCTCATTATGGGTCCTTTTGTGTTAGACTTTGGTGGATTTGAATGACTTTTTGGCATCTCATCTTTTGATGTCATGCCTTTACGTTTCTTCTTTTGAGATTTTGTCTCTGAGATATTTTTCAGAGATTGATTCAAAAGGCAGTGTGATCCTTTAAAATGATTCTTCAGTTTCATCAGGAGATAAATGCAGTTACAATTAATAGAACAAGAAGAAGTAGGAGCAAAGTTTTTCTTTTTATTAAAAGCATTTGTTACATTTTGACTTCTTTTGAAACTAGCACTAGGAATATTACATTTATCCCTAACTACTTCTTTTCTTTTTGCTTGAAAGACAGTCTTCTTTTCAAGTTGCTTTTTCTTATTCAAAAACATCTTCTTTTCTTTGCTGCTTACTGCACAGACAGGATCAATATGGTTAGTTTTTGTCCATTTGCCCTTTTGTTCAGGAGAGAATTTTATTGTTTTATAGGTGTCAGAACCAGAAGTGCTTGTTTTATTCTTTGCCTTTTCTTGCAACTCTTTTTCAAGTTCCAGAGATGTTTTTGCTTGTAAACACATATTTGCAAAATCAGGACTTATTGGTATTCTAGTTTTGGTTCTCAATACTGAAATTGGAACATTCAAAATACCAGAGCCAACAGTTTCTATCTTTTTGTGAATTACATTCCCTGGTTTACAAAAAATCTGTTCATCAATCTCTAAATCAGATTCTGAATCAGAGTCAAGAAAGTCTCTCTTAGATTTGATAGAGATATCTACCTCTATTGGTTTTTTAATTTCTTTTGATCTAGAGACTTTGATGATCCGTTTCATGCTTTCTTTTATTTTTAAGTCCTTCATGACATTTTCTTTCCATATCCTTTGAATATCATCTTCAAACGTGGTTCTGATGTTTTCATCTGACTTTGGTGAATACAGAGGAGCATTTGGATTAAGTGAACTCTGAGATTCATTTTCAGAAGTACTTGTATCAGAGGTACTTGGTTCAAATGTCTCTGATTCACTTGAGATGAAGGCATCAAATCTGAAAATTTCTTTGGAATCATAGCTCTGAGGTTTTGTAAAGTGTACCTCTGAAGTTTCTTCTTTTATCTGTAACACAAATTCTTTAATGTCTTTTACTTCAGAGTACTTTGTATTTTTGAAATTTAAAGCTCTTGCTTTTGATCCCTCTGATGTTTTCATTCTTTTGAAATTATTCAGAGATGGATCTTCAGAGCTTTGGGTCTTTCCTATACAGAAAGTGGAAGAAAGTGAAGTTTTCTCCAATCCATTGAATGAATTCAACTCATTGAATCCTAGCCCTTGAGAGTCCATTTGAGATTTTATTTTGTCGAAGACACTTTGTGCATTAACATAGCTTTTGATTCGAAGATTTCTTCTATCTAGAGATTGATGTAAGATTTCTCTTTCCTTTTGAAAAAAATTGGTTAAGGCAATAGAATTGAGCCTTTCATAATCAGATTTCTTTACTTCTTCTTCTTTTCCTTTTAAAACTTTCTCTATTTCTCTTATTTCTTCTGAAAATGATTTTTCTTTTTGCTTGAAGGTTTCTTCAAGTTTAGTTTTTTCAAGAAAAATATCTTTCTTTTCTGATTCCAGAAGATTCTTTTCTCTTTTGTAAAAGATGAGCTCTTTTGTTACTTGCTCTCTTTTCTGTTTTTCTTCAACAAATTTTTGCTCTAAATCCTGAAGTTCATTAATTAGTTTAAATGCATCTATTTCAGGATCACTGTCAGAGGTGTAAAGAGAGTTTACTTTTTCAGAGTTGTCTTCGGATGCTTCATCAGTTTGATTTCCATCTGAAAAAGCCATACCACAGAGATTGGTAGGCTCTTCCTCACCATCACTTGTCGAGTCAGATTGCCAGTCTTCCATTTCTGCTACAAGAACTCTTTCTTTTATATTGTATTTGTGTTTGTTCTTGTAGTAATCTTGATCTTTGACAAGTTTTCCTCTGCAGTTTGCAGAGAAGTGGCCTGGTTTTCCACATCTGAAGCATCTTCCATCATTTTGATTTGTTGGAAGAGTGGCAGTACTTGTCCCTGGCTTCTGTTCTTGAGGTTTGAAGTATCTCTGTGGTTGTGGATACCTTGGTTGGAATGGTTGTTGTGGTCTTGTTTGTTGTGTTGCATCATCATGATTGAAGTTTGCACCCTTTTGATCACTATATGGAGTGAATCTGGGTTCTTGTTGAAATCTTCTTTCCGGATTTCTTCTTTCTTCATTCTCTATCTTTCCTTCAAATACCTTCTTACCAAATTTCTTGTTAAATTGATGAGTGATTAATGCAAGAGATTTGGCGAAGGCATTGATATCTTCATCTGAGTCTGAATCTGTATGAGTTTCTTCTGCCATCAAAACCTTTTTGGATCTTCTTTTTGTTTCCAAACATTTTTGTGACTCTTCACAGTTGTTTTCTTTCGATATTTGTTTTGAAACAAGCGCAAGGGGTCCACCCAAAGAGGTTTTTGATTTTTGCTTCATAACTTCTTTTTCATGTGCAACAAGAGTACCATAAATGTCAGTTAATGACCATGACTCAAGATCTTGATTAGCCTGTATAGACATGGACAGTTGTGACCATTCTTCATTTAAGCTTTTCAAAAAAAGAACATTGTTTTCCTCTTTTGTTCTTATTACTCCAAACTTTCTGCATTTGTTTATTAGAATGTTGAATCTTGAGTAAGTTTGGTGTAATGTTTCTTCTGGTAGAGCATGAAAACCATGATATTCATTGATGCATAGATTTCTTCTATTTTTCTGGGTTTGTAGGCCACCTTCAAGTTGATTTAACAACTGATCCCATATCTCTTTTGCAGTTTTACAAGAATCAAGTTCTTGAAAGATATCATTGGGAATGGCCATTATGAGTAATCTAACAGCTTTTGAGTCATTATCCATCATATTATTTTCTTCATCAGTGAAGTTTGTGGTTTTCTTTTCATAATATGCAGGTATTTCGGCAGTATCTGCTGTTGCAGCAACTCTTGGCACCAACACCATTGGAATGTGAGGTCCAATGTTCACAGATCTAAAAAGATCCCTGTCCATACCTTCTAGGAAATTTACCATCCTTATCTTCCATTGGGGATATTCATCCCTTAAAAGTGTAGGAGGTTTTGTTAATGACCCAGCTGTATAAATGGCACTTATGCTTGAGTTTGCCGTTTTTAAAAAAATGAAGATTTGAAGAACTGATGCTTTTTGTAATGAACTGAGATTTACTATCAAATCTAGAGCATATGATGTTCTTTAATAAACTGGGTTTATATGAACATGCACAGATAATGAAAGTTTAGAATCAAATGAGATGTAAATCTATCCGAGTATGTAGATATGATCTTTCTTTGTTTAGAAACAAAGGAAGCTCTGATACCAATTGTTGGATCCCAGATCTAATCTCGTAACAATGATATAAACAATAAGAGTAATGACAGTGGAAGTAATACAGTTTAATATCAAAGGAGATTCAAATATCACAGTTCATAAAGCAGATAAAGATAAACAAGATATTCTTAGAATAAAATATTCAACTTATATTATCAGATATATATCTTCTTAAGCACTCTTTGAACAATAAGGTGATGGTCCTATTTATAGGACCATAAAGTAAGCAGTGTACTTGCATGACAAAAAAGAGCATGCTGAACAGTGACCTACTCTAGAAAGTAAATCTTATCACTAAGTGACGTGTCATCTGTTCTTCTGTTCATTTGTAGAAAACTTCAGTGCATCTTCAGAGAGAATGTCTTCAGAGCTCTGACGTTGTCTTCAGAGCCTCTGATGAAGCTATCTCTGATGTCTTCTCTGAAAGTTGCAATCTCTGATAAGTACTTCAGAGGCAGGTTTGTCCTCTGAAGTCTTTGTCCTCTGAAGTCTTCGTCCTCTGAAGTCTTCGTCCTCTGAAGTGTATCTTTTGGAAGTCCTCTGAAATAGGACGGGTATTTTCAACACTTTAACAAACAGATGATTTGAAGCTAACAGGTTGTATAGCCCATATGGCTTATTCGCTCAGCCATATATAATTGTTCGGTTGTGACTTATTCGCTCAGCTAATGGTGAATCGGTCAGCCAACAAAACAAAGTCCTTTTGTATTCAGCCATTTATTCCCCTTTGTATTCCCCTTTTACCCTTCACCCTCTATTATCTTCATCCTCATTCTACAACCAGAGAAGGTATCTTCATCCACTTCAACAAAGTGACCAGCAACTGAGCAACTGAGTAGATATAAATAATCAATATTAATTAATAATAATAATAATAATGGCGGTGAGATTGAACTTCATATTAGTGAAGCCATTGCCATTCATTTCTACTAGTTTCTTCTCTACAACTCATGTTTCTATATTTCCTAGAGCTTCACAAATGGCGGTGACAACCACCACCAAAATCATCGATTCTCATTTGCAGATGAAAGAAAAATGTACATGGAAGCAGCTGGAGAGTATGTTTCTGCCCAAAAAGAAGTCGGCAGCAGGAAGAGGGAAGAAGCGGGAGCAACCGAAGAACATATATGTTCATCCACTGGAACTTGATGCTTTCTTCGCCATTGACGTCGCCGCAAGGAAAGTTTGGGTTTAAGCTGTCAGAATGTTGGTTATGTTTTAGGAATTAACCTAATGCTTATATCATACATACCTGTATTTTTATTTAATTTATATTTTTATGTGAGTATTTGCAGGTTATCATTCAAACTTTTCTTTATTCCTTTTTAATTTCTTACAAATTAAATATAAATCTATTAGAGAGATGTAAAATATTGTTTTTGGTTTTGTTTTTATGGTTTGTTTTGAGCAGTATTTTTCAAAAATAAGATCAGTGGTAAAATGGTCATTTTTGACATTCAGACTGTTTATTCAGCACCATAATTGAACAATAACTTATCTCTTAAGATACAGACAACCTTATCAATAAAGATAACTTTATCCATACAGGTCTTAACAGAAAATGAACCGAACAACCCCTTAGTGTCCAAAGTAGTTTAACAGTTAAGAGGTAAGAGGTACATAATTGTTGGTCCCGAAGGTGCTTAACAAGTTTGTAGAAGGGGGGGGGGTTGAATACAAACACAAAATTTAATGATTTAATAAATTGTTTATTGATAAATCAAATCACAATTTATAGTTTGTTGCGAAATAAGATTAAGTAAAACCTAATATAAACAAACTTAAAAATCACACAGATTGTTGCACAAGAATTAGAGAATAGAGATTGAGTGAATATAGAAAGCAAGGTTTTCTATATGATAAGAAAGATAAAAGGTAACTCTCAGATAGAGTCTTGATCTTTCTATATATACCCTATGCAATAAATGCATGGCAGGGTACTTTACACGTGTCCTTCGATGGTTGGTTGCATGCTTCTGACTTTTAGAGACATGTTTTTGGCCGTATGGTGAATAATATAGATTTCAGATTTGTTATATGATCTGTTGCAGAGGTATGTCTCTTCTGACATTTGTACTATGTGTGCAAGGGTAAGACAAAAGAAACTTGGAGCATAAGCTATGTGATCTTCAATCACTGAATATCTCTTCCTTCACATAGATAGAAAGAAGTTCAGTGATCGCTGAAGCTTTTCTTCAGGTTTCTTCGCATATAGGTATACTTGTCTTGGTTTCATTGATATCCGCATCAGATCATGAGTAGACTTGTCCGTTGTTCAGCAGCTTTGTCTTCGACTCAGTGATGAACATCTTTGTCGCAAAACTTGTCTTCATAGATTACGTCTAACTGTTACAAGAGAAATTATCAGCGATACTGAACACACTCAGTATTTAATCGCTGATGGTGAAACACTTATACAAACAGATGTTAAACGTAATTTTCACTAAGTATTATAGTGGGTCATTATCAAATCACTGAGAGAGTTTGGATCAACAATCTCTCCCTATTTGATGATGACAAAGTAACTATGAAGAAAATTACTTTTAAGTCAAAATATAAGGATAGTCAGGACTCGTAACATACATGTCCCAATTACTATTTTGAGGGATCTTTTACGGTATTGATGGATTTAAGTACTTCACTGAAATTTTCATTAAATTGTAAAAAGAAGTTACAAGGTAGAACATGAAAATTGTAAGTACAAGAGAAGTCCTATACTACTGTAAGACCAACTAATAGACTACAAGAGACAAAAGAGAATCTATCAGCTGTGTTTTCAGGAAGTCTTTGGATAGACCATAAAACATGGTATCTTTTCTCCTTTCTTTCTTCGATCAGCGACTTCTTTTAGAATAAGAGTTTTGATTGGATCCACCAATGAAGATTATCCACACCACAAGCATAGAAGATCTTGTAGATGGATTAGAGGGCACAAAAGAATCTCAGAGACTCTTTGAAGCCTAAGCTTTTCCTCATCATCTCTGAAGAAGATTCCAAAAGGCTTCTTTATCACTTGCCCTGGTATATACGGTCCATCAGGAGGCAGTGATAGATCTAGAGCTGAGAGATCAGGAGGAGGTCTGAATAGTGCATCCCTGGAGAATTTGATGGAGGTTTCATTTCTGATAACTGCATCATTTTGAGAGGAGACATGCTTTCGTTTAAATGGTCTTGGCTGAGATGGAGGAGCTGAAGGAACATTTGTTTTGGCAGTGACCCTGTTGATGAGAGCCTCAAGAAGGTTTTCTACATGGCCTCTGTATGTTGATCTCGATTTCTTCAGTGCTTCTCTGAACTCCAACCATTCATAGTAGTCGAAGTGTTCCAGTCTTGATAAGAACATAGCTTTTGAACTTCCATCCTCTCTGAATATCTCCATGGTGATTGAGGCTCGGTCCTTCTTTTTCCTTCCTGAGATTGTCACGGCAGTGATCTTCATTGGATCAGATCGATGTTGAAGCTTATTTTTATACCAAGATAGACTAGCATCGTTGATCTCTTTTCTTTTAGCGTGCTCCTCCTCTATCTCTTTCAAAAGAGCAGCTTGTACTTTCACCGAGTTCTCTTTCAGCTTGTCATCTTTGAATAAGAATGAATGTACCTTAAGAGCTAGATCAGCATCTTTTTGGCATTCAACGATTAACTTTTCATCTCTGACAGATTCTTCAATTTCTACTGATGAAAGAATGTTAAGCTCTTCATTTGAGGTTTGAGAAAGGATCTTCAGCCGTAGATTCTCCAGGTTGGAGATCATCTATGATTATCTCTGAACTTCATCCTCTAACCTTTGAAGAGGTCGAGAGGGCCTTCTTAGATGACTTAGGGATTCATCATCTTCTTCTTCATCATCAATCTCGTTGACAGAGATTGGTATTATTGTTTCTTCAGCTATTGGAGCTGAGATTATTTGCTGAGACATTCCCTTAAGCAGGGGAGAGAACTGTCTGAGCAATAAAAAAAAGGAGTTAGTGTATGTTTTTTTAGAAGAGAGAGATAAAGGCTAGAAAGACAGGGGTGATTGGTAGGAAAAGAAGGATAGAGGTACAATAGAGAGACATACCTGAGAAGGTAGCTCCCGCTCAGAAGGTGACAAAAGTTTCAGATTTCTCTCAGCAACGATTCCCTCTTGCTTGCCTTGGGATGAGGTATCTGGATCTTTTTCACTTTGTCTCCCCCCTGCTTCATTTATTACAACGCCCTTCATCGCTGGAGCTGATGAGACGTTTTTTGCTGAGAACCATTGAGATGGATCTTCGTCTTCATCATCATCAGCGATGACATCGTCAGCCTATTGATCCTCAATATCAAGATTTTCATCGTCTTTTTCCTCATCCTATTCCTCTTCTTCTTCCACAAGCACTGAAGACGAGGAAAGAGGGGCTTTTTCTCCAGCAACAGCTGATTTTTCAGCTGTCTTCTCCCCCTCAACATTAGAGGGAGGTTCTTCCACTATCTCCTGCGCGGTTTCTGCATTTTCTTTATTTAGATCCTTCTCCCCCTCTTTGTCATCATCATGGGGGAGGGATGTGGCAGTAGCTTCATCTTCAGCAAAAGTCGATACGTGAGCATCAGCCGCCAATGTATCTAGACGACCTTCTATCTCAGGAATGGAAGATGTAGCATGTTGAATAAACTCTACAGCTAAGTTCAGCGACATTATGTCATCGTCATTGAAGGAAGGAGTAGGAGCGGGATTTGAGAAATTTGTTCATTCAGCTTTGACAGTATTTGAGAGAGTAGTTGATTAGTACTATCAGCCTTCTCACTGAGAGTTCTTACTTCTCTAGTGAGGGTCTTTACTTCGGTGTTGAGTTGGAGGACATGACCATTGAGAAATTGTAGCTGAGTTTAGTTGGTGGTCACTTCTTCTTTCAGCGAGTGGACCTCAGTTTGGAGAGTGCTGAGGTGAGATGCGTCAGCTTTGGTGGAGATGGTGGTAGAGAGACCTTTCAATTCTTCACCAGCACTATTGACGGCAGTAGTGGTGGTGTTGATGGAAGTAGCTAAAGTTTCCACTTTCTCGACAAGCTTTGTCAGCAATGCGTCAACAGTTCCCAAAGTAGGACCTGAAAAACAAGTTAGCGTTTGAGCAAGGCATTGCTCAGGCTTATTTAGAGAGGTGTAGCGTTTGAGCAAGGCATTGCTCAGGCTTATTTAGAGAGGTGGGAGAAGTGTATATGGTTTTAAAGTTACCTGATGTGTCAAACATATTGTATAATGCTAGGTCTCCCTCAAAAGAAGGAAATGTCAGTGATGTTTGAGGCAAACCTCCGAAAGGAAGGCCACCAGGTCCTACATGTGCAGCTTGAAGAATAGACTGTTGTAACGGAGGGAGGTTAGAGACCAAAGAAATAGAAGAAATAGGAGAGATAGAAGAAGAAGCACTGGTAATGATAGTAATTACCTCAGATAGGGGTTGAGTCACTAAGGGAATCTGGGAGGTTACCGGTGGTATGTCAGTGGTGGAGGTCACTGATACGGTTGTGGCGGGAGTAGATGTGGAGGAGCAATCCACGAAGGCATCCAAAGTGGTATGTTGAGAGACTACCTAAGGTATATTTGCTAGAGGCGGTTGCTCCACAGTCTTTCTAGCCTTTATAGAGGTACTAGAAATAGCTGATGACTTTCGTTTGAGAGGGGTTGTAGTGGCGGGGATAGCTGATGAAGGAACCATCTGCGTAGCCACTGAAGGAGACGAATGTTGGGAGAGACGAAAACGGAGAGTTTGAAGACTTACCTCATTTGCAGTGAGCTTGACTTCAAGGATGCGAGGGCCAAGCTTGGAGAAGCTATAATCACTCTTCTTAGGGTACTTCTCTCCCAAGAAGAAATGAAGGATGGCAGATATGAATCTAACATAGGGAATCTTGATGTCCCTTTCATATTTCTCGATCTTGGAGAGAAGATCTTCAAAGATAGCTCCAACATAGTCAAAGTGACGACCAACGATCACTGAGTAACCCATTTGGACCCTGAACCTTGCTTGCCTGATCTAGTGACCCAACTTTGCCACTCATGCTCTGAATTATGTGTGTGAAGATATAATTCAACTCAGAGGGCATCTTCGCCTTTTGAATCTTTGTCAACTTTTTATCAGGAATGGTGGTACAGGGTTTGAAATCCCACTGATATCCCATGTGGTCGAGGAACTAAATGAGTTCAGCGTTAGTGGGTAAGGCATCGAAGCCTGCTTTTGTCTTGGACGGGAATCGGAGAGCTGTGCGAATAGCAAGAGTAGTGATATTCCCAGGTCCATGGTGGGTCTAGAAGGTGATTGCAGGGATCTCCTTGCCTTGCTTGTTCAGTACTTCACCTTTGTCAGCGGTGAACCAGAATTCCTGAAGAAGATCCCTTGAAGGAGTAGGGTCAACTTTCAGCGCATAGCCCAAACATGATTCTTTGAGGAAGTTAGCAGCTTGCAGAGGATGAGGACATTTGTTTTTGGGAAGGTCCAAATGTCCCAAGTGGTTGTTTTTTGCGACTTCGGAATCAGCAAGTGCAAATTTCACAGTCTTTGAGGGAATGAGAGTAGCTTGGGAGGCCATTTCTGGAATAGGTAAAAGAAGAATAGAATAAAAGGTTTTAGAGTCCAAAAATAGTGCAAACAAAATTACCAGTTTCTTTTTAAAGAAAGAAACTTGTAAAAGAAGTTTGTTGTTAGAGGAAAACCAGTTTCTTTTAAAAGAAGGGAATAAGAACAGTCTAAAAAACCATAAGGTTTTTGAAAAAAAAAATCATTCAAAAATGATTTTAAGAAAAACAGTTTTAATCCAAGATAAGAAAAAAAATATAGGATTAAACGCAAGTTTTTGGAAGAAGAAGATGTAAAGAATAAGAACCTGGATTGCTTGAAGATTTGAAGATTCAAGTGTTCGTAAGTTATTTGCTTAAATGCCGAGAGTATTTTCTTGCCTTTTAAGTTTTTAGAGAAGGTAAAAGGTAAAAAAAATATGAATGTCATTCCTTTTATATGAGGAGAGAGAAAGAATTTAGAGCGGGAAAAGGTGGTCATCATGACACGGGCACGTCCCACGAAGTTGATTGGACAAGAAGTGCAACCGACGAACGTGTCAGAAAAAGGCATGCCATGGATTATCGGTTCGAATGACGCCACAAGAGAGAGAAAAACGTTTCAGTTTTTTTTGGAAAGTATCGCTGACAGAAAGTCAGGGATATGTTTTCTTTGCAAAGGATCACTGATGAGAAATATCAGTGATAAGGTTTGTTTTTCAAAAAGCTTTTAACCACTTAACGAAATAAGTGATTAAAGTTTTGATTTTTGAGAATGTCTTACTGAAAAGATTCAGTGAGAAAGGATGAGATAACATACCTGAGTGTCAGAGATATTTAGTCAGAGATTGTGAGATGAGGTAGAACTTTTTATAACAGACATAATGCATGAAAGATGAAGAGTTAATCTTCAAGATTCAGCATTCCAAGCTCAATGATGAGAAAGTTGAATCTTGTCTCATCAAGAGGTTTGGTGAAAAGATCTGCGAGCTGATAGTCAGTAGGAATAAAGTGGAGTTATATATCACCATTCATCACATGATCTCTGATAAAATGATATATGATCTCTATGTGCTTTGTCTTTGAGTGTAACACTAGATTTTTTGCTATAGCGATGGCACTAGTGTTGTCGCAATAGATTGGGATTTTGGATAGTTGAAGCTCATAGTCTAATAGTTGATTTCTCATCCATAAGACTTGAGGACAACAACTTCCAGCGGCTACGTACTCATCTTCACCTGTGGAAGTGGATACTGAGTTTTGCTTTTTGCTTGTCCAACTTACCAGCTTTCCACCTACGAGTTGACAACCTGCAAAATCACTATCTGAATAGCCAGTTAGATCGAACCCTGAATCTTTGGGGTACCAAAGACTGAGGTTAGGAGTTCCCTTAAGATATCTGAAAATTCGCTTGACAACGATCAAATGGGATTCCTTGGGTTCTGATTGATAGCGTGCACAAAGACATGTAGAATACATGATATTAGGTCGGCTCGTTGTTAGATACAATAGGGAGCCTATCATTCCTCTGTAGGTAGAGACATTAAGAGGTTTTCAGCTGGATCCTTGTTTAATGTCAAGGGAGGTGCCATAGAAGTTTTCATCGCTGAGGTTTGAGTGAGATCAAACTTTTTCAGCATATCCTTAACATACTTACTATGATGAATAAATATACCTTTATTTGTTTTCTTGATCTGAAGTCCAAGGAAGTAAGTTAGTTCACCCATCATACTCATTTTATATTTTGTCTTCATTCTTTCAGCGAAACGAGTACACATAGATGAGTTAGTAGAACCAAATATAATGTTATCAACATATATTTGTACAAGAATAATATGACCTTTTATCTTTCTGAAAAATAACGTGTTGTCAATTTTTCCACACTCAAATTTTTTAGAGATAAGAAAAGAAAAGAGAGTGTCATACCAAGCACGAGGAGCTTGTTTTAACCAATAGAGATCCTTATCCCAACTTATATACATAATGTGGATACTTAGGGTCAGAGAACCCTGGGGGTGGTTCAACATAAACTTCTTCATTTAGCTTTCCATTTAGGAATGCTGACTTGACATCCATTTGATATATTTTGAAGTCTTTGTGAACTGCGTATGATAAGAATAATCGAATTGCTTCGAGTCTAGCCACAAGGGCAAAGGTTTCATCATAGTCTATGCCTTCCTTTTGTCTGTATCCCTGAGCAACTAGCCTAGCTTTGTTGCGGGTTATAGTCCCATTTTCATCTAATTTGTTTCTAAACACCCATTTGGTGCCTATAACAGATTTATCATATGGTCGGGGAACGAGATTCCAAACTTTGTTTCTAGCAAACTCAGTCAGCTCTTCTTGCATAGCACTGACCCAGTTTGGATCTCTGAGGGCATCATTAGTCTTCTTTGGCTCGATGAGAGAAATAAAATTTACAAAGAGACAGATATTACCTGAACTTCATCGCATCTGAATGCATGCATCAGGATCACCAAGAATTTAGTCTATGGGGTGATCTCTGGTCCATCGTTGAGCTGGAGCATAATCGCTTACCTCAGGAGTTGGATCATCAATAGGAATGTTCACTGATGAAGAACCTTGAGGTTCTTCAACTATAAAATGTTGTGGTTCAGACAAAACATTATTCACTGAGAGGTTTTCAAAAGAGGGAAGATCTGATGGAGGAAGTTTGTTTAGGGGAACTGCTGAAATCCAAGAGGTGGATTCAGCGTTAGGAGGTATGATGTTTTAATCATCATCGATATTAGAAGGATTTGTATGTTGATGTGAGTTGAAGAGAGGTTCTATTTCCCTGTAGAGAGAGAACATCCAAGCATTTAGTTCTTCATTTTCAACGATAGGTTTAGAGTTTGCTGAACTGGATTCGTCAAAGGTGAGGTGGATTGTTTCTTCTACTGTTTGTCTTCTCTTGTTGAAGACTGTTGGGAACTGAAGATTCTACTAAGTGTAGTTACTACTGCTAGTATAAATGTAGTTACTACTGCCAGAACAAGTTGAAGATTAATACTGCTAAGTGTTACTACTGCTAGTAGAATTACTACTGCTAGTTAAAGTTAGTACTGCTTGAACAAAGTTAGTACTGCTTAGCTAGTTAGTACTGCTAGTGGTTAGTACTGCTTGCAGTTAATGCTGCTAGATGAAGTTAATGCTGCTGAGCATTATTAGTGCTGCTAAAGAGATCCGGATGGAAAATACTACAGCTGGATATACTGAAGATATACTTAGAAGATATACATGGAAGATATACTGAAGATTTGTTTATTCTTTGTAATTATCTTTTTATTAGTATATGTATAGAATGTTTAGAATAGATAGAAAGAACTTTTGATAATTATTTTTCAAGAGAGAAATCAACCTCAAGGCATAGATCCTAATTCTAGAGAAGTAGAATTCGTATTGGTGAGTCTGTTCATCAATATTGAGGTTGAGTGTGTAATTCTGTAACTTCAAAGCATTCAATACAAGTTTACAGTTTGTTCCTCATATTTTTTGTATTGATTTACTATTTCATTGAATATCAAAGTGTTATTCCGCAAACTTCTTTGATATTGTTTCTGAGAATTAATTCTTGTTGAGAATTCGATCCTGACAAGTGGTATCAGAGCTAAATTCTCTCAGAAACAGTTATTCATCATGGAAAATCTTACAGAATCAAGCAGTACTTTGGTCTCAAAAGTTCCAATGCTCAGATCCAATGAATTTGACATGTGGAAAATCAGAATCAAGCAATATATTCTCCTCACAGATTACTCCATGTGGGACATCATTGAGAATGGCCCATCTGATGGAGGAAAGATTGGTGAAGATGGCAAAAGAACTCCTCCAAAGACAGATACAGATAGGAAATCAAGACAGACAGAGATGAAAGCCTTGAGCACACTGCTCTTGGCCATTCCAAATGAGTATCAACACCAATTCTGCAATTGTACTGATGCACAGATGCTCTGGAATGCTCTAGAGAAGAGATTCTCAGGTACTAAAAGTACCAAGAGAAATCAAAAGGCAATCTTAAAACAACAGTATGAAAACTTCATCTCAACTAAGAATGAGTCCATGACTCAAACTTTTGACAGGTTTAATAAACTAATTGGTGAACTAGCTACTATGGGAGTACAGATTGATCAAGATGATGTGAACAGAAAGTTCTTAAGGTCCCTTGGAGATGAATGGACCATGTACACTGTGTCATTCAGACAGAATGATCAGTTGGAAGACAAAGAACTTGATGATCTGTACAATGATCTTAGAGTATTTGAAGCTGAGGTGGAGGCAAAGAAGAAGCCTTCTGGATATGTTCATAATGCTGCACTCCTATCAGCATCAATTGATTCTACTGCTAACCCTGAATCAGTTAATGCTGCTAATGGATCAAATTTAGATAAAGGCACTGATTATGTATTTGAAGCTCTTCTTTCTAATCATGGAAATTCTTCTCTGATCAATGATGACTTAGATCAACTTCATCCTGATGATCTGGAAGAGATGGATATTAAATGGCAGATGGCCATGCTCTCCATGAGGGTTAAAAAGTTTATTAAGAGGACTGGAAGAAACAACTTCTCACAAAGAAGAGAAGATGGAGCAGGGTTTGATAAATCAAAGGTAGAATGCTACAAATGCCATCTGAAGGGACATTTTGCTAGAGAATGCAGAAGTGGAATGTCTCACAACAACAACCATCAACAAGCTCAATCTGGAAGCTTCAATAACAACAGAAACTCTGCTCAAGCCCTTGTTTCTCAACAAGGAATGGGGTTTGATTGGAGTGATCAAGCAGAAGAAGCTATTCAGAATCAAGCTCTTATGGCTAAAGTATCTGATCTCCCATTTGAGGTAAGTTCTAATCTCTGCTCTAAAACTTGCATAGACACTGTTAAAAGGTACAGGGATCACAATCAAAAGATGAGTGATGACCTGAAGAGACTAGAAAAGGATATAAAAGACTATGTGAGGATAGTAGAGAGATTTGAAGATCAAATCAAAGGTTTTCAAGCCAATGAACTACAACACTCATATGACACTAATTACTGGCAGTGGGAGAAAAAGGATTTAGAACTTAAACTGACCAAATCTAAAGAGGAGAGTGAAAAACTGAAAGAGGAGTTAACCAAGGTTAAGCTTGATGTAGAAAAGTTTTCCAATGCTTCTAAAGCAATGGACTCCTTACTGCAAAATCAGATTCATGATAAATTAAGAAGAGGAATTGGGTATAATGCCACACCTCCACCATATAACAACAATTACATTCCTCCTACTTCAGACCTGTTAGACACCAAAGATAGGAAGGACTTGCCTGAGGGAGCCACTGAAATAGATCCCTTAGATGAGGTAATTGTTGAGGATAAGACTAAGAAAGAGGTTGGCAAGAGTAAGAAGAACAAGGTGAGTGGTGAGACTTCTATAGAAAACAACATTATCACCAATGAGGATTGTGGAAGGGCTTGGATCAAATCCAAGAACATAGAGAAGACAGAGGAAAAGTCTGGTAAGGTCCATTATAAACAGACCACAGTTGTGAATCCAGGTCCTTGCAAACAGTGTACTTGTAAGAAGAATGAGCCCCAAAAACAGGACAAAAAGAGAGGAAATCAAAGAAACTGGAATAATCAATGGGCACATAAACAAGGGGTTGATCTGAGTAAAATCAATAGACCAAAACCTTGCTTTATCTGTGGCAAATTGAATCATCTTGCAAAATTATGTTATTTCAATCCTATGAACCAAAGAATGAATTTCCAAAGATCCATGCAAAAACCCTTTGGTTATAAGAAAATTGAAAAGAACCATGTGGCTAAGAAAACTGTTAAAACTAAAAGCCATATGAAGAAAAAGTATTCTGTTAAAGAAAGTGTCAATATGTGGATTCCTAAAAGCACTAAAACTGTTAGTACTGCTATCACAAATAGTGCTGCTGACAATGATAGTGCTGCTAGAAGTAATACTACTGCTAAACCTGTTAGTACTGCTACACCTGTTAGTACTGCTACACCTGTTAGTACTGCTAACTCTGTTAGTACTTCTAAGGTTAGTACTGCTTCCAGTGTTGATTCTGCTAAGCCAATCATATTGACAAAGTACTCTAATAAAGAGTGCTCTGAGTTTAAAAACCTCATTAAAAAGGAATGTAAATACTTTGATGAGAAAGGAAGACCCAAGATCACTTTGGCTTGGGTCCCCAATCATACTAATTGATTTATTTAATGTGCAGGGCAACCAACAGCTCAAGGGAAAGAGCATATGGCATGTTGATAGTGGTTGCTCTAGGCACATGACTGGCAACATGTCATGCCTTCAGGATTTCAAGCAAATTAATGGAGGACATGTTGCATTTGGAGACAATCTTACTGGTGGTAAGATAAGTGGAAAAGGTAATGTCACCAAAGGTAAGATGACATTTGAGGATGTCTACTATGTTGATCAATTAAAGTACAACCTGTTAAGTGTATCACAGGTTTGTGACAAACAACATAGTATATTATTTACTAATTCTGAGTGTATGATTCTTGCTCCAGGGTTCAAGGTAGTTGATGAAAGCATGATACTACTTAGAACTCCAAGGAAGGACAATGTTTACTGTCTTGATTTGGACAATGTTGATAGTGATTCATCTTTAAATTGTCTTGTTTCAAAAGCTTCTATAGATGAATCCTCCCTTTGGCACAGAAGGATGTGTCACATGAATTTCAAGACTATGAACAATCTTGTTAAAAATAACCTTGTAAGAGGTTTACCTTCAAAAGTCTTTTCATGTGATGATCATTGTGTTGCTTGTCTTAAAGGCAAACAACACAAAACTTCTCATAAGACCAAAGAGTTAAATTCTGTTTCTTCTTGTCTCCAGTTATTGCATATGGATCTGTTTGGTCCTACAAATGTTATGAGTATAGGCAAGAAATCTTACTGCTTGGTTATTGTTGATGATTACTCCAGATTTACTTGGGTATATTTTCTAAGGACTAAGGATGAAACAAGTGGTCTTATCAAATCCTTTATTCTAAGAATTGAAAACCAAACTAATCAAAGAGTAAAAGTCATTAGATCAGATAATGGAACTGAATTTAAAAATCATGATTTAAACACTTTTTGTGAAGGAAAAGGTATTGAGAGACAATATAGTGCTCCTAGGACTCCTCAACAGAATGGTGTTGCTGAAAGGAGAAATAGGACACTAATAGAGGCTGCTAGATCTCTGTTGGCTGATTCAAAATTGCCAATTACATTCTGGGCTGAAGCAGTTAATACTGCCTGTTATGTCCAAAACAGAGTTCTAGTGGTCAAGCAAAAGAACAAGACCCCATATGAGCTTTTAAATCAAAGAAAACCTTTTATTGGTTTCTTCAAATCTTTTGGGTGTCCTTGTACAATTCTAAATACCAAATCTCACTTAGGTAAGTTTGATAGCAAAGCAGATGATGGATTTCTTGTTGGATATTCATCTCAGAGTAAGGCCTACAGAGTTTTTAACTCTTCTTCTAGAATAATTGAAGAAAGTGACAATGTCAAATGCAATGAGAACACACCAAATCCTGTTGGGTATGGACCTCAGTGGCTATTTGACATTGATTCACTAACTAACTCTTTTGGATTTAGTAATGAGTATACAGGAACAGGTGGTGGAGAATCAGAGATCACACAAGTTCAAGAAAGTATATCTAAATCTGTGATTTTTCCCATACCCACAGTAATTGAAGACTGTGAAAAGGAATCATTTACTGAACCAAGTCAGAGTGAAGAAGACACTAGAGATGAGGAGACTCAAGAATCAGAAGTGACATCTGAAGACACTTAAGTTGAATTGCATGACTCTAATCTAGAGGATGGACTGAATGTAGAACCTAGTCATAACACAAGAGTTCAAAAGAATCATCCTCCACAGTTGATAATAGGTGATGTCTCTTCTCCCATGATGACTAGACATCAAAGCAGGCTTCAGGAAATGCAAGATCAACAGCATACAGTGCTCTCATGTTTTCTATCCCAGCTTGAGCCTAAAAAGGCACATGATGCTATGAAAGAATCTAGCTGGATAGAAGCAATGCAAGAAGAATTGTTACAGTTCAAGCTACAAGATGTGTGGGATCTAGTAGACCTTCCTAAAGGTCACAGAGCAATTGGCACAAAATGGATCTTCAGAAACAAGAGAGATGAAAGAGGTATTGTTATAAGAAACAAAGCAAGGCTGGTAGCTCAAGGCTACACTCAAGAAGAGGGCATAGATTATGAAGAAGTTTTTGCACCTGTAGCTAGGATAGAAGCAATCAGACTATTCCTAGCCTATGCTTCTTACATGAACTTCAAAGTCTACCAAATGGATGTAAAAAGTGCTTTTCTCTATGGGTCAATTGAAGAAGAAGTATATGTCTGTCAACCACCAGGGTTTGAAAACCCAAGCTATCCAGACAGAGTATACAAATTAAAGAAAGCACTTTATGGACTACATCAAGCCCCAAGAGCATGGTATGACACCCTGTCATCCTATCTCTTGGAAAATGACTTTGAAAGAGGAGTTATTGATAAGACTCTATTTATCAAAAGAAAGAAGAAGGATATCTTGCTGGTCCAAATCTATGTTGATGACATTATTTTTGGGTCTACAAGAAACAACATGTGCAAGGAGTTTGAGGATTTAATGCATCAAAGGTTCAAAATGAGTTCCATGGGGGAACTTACTTTCTGTAGGCTTTAGAGAATAGCCAAGAAAAATTCCGTCATCAGCTTTCGGGTCGAACTTTCCAACTGCATCTTTGTTGTTTAAGATGAAACACTGACAACCAAAGATGTGAAGAAAACTGATAGAAGGTTTTCTTCCATGAAAGAGTTCATAGGCTGTTTTGCTGAAACGTTTTTGTTTGTCCCACAATATGTGCAAATCAATCAAGATAACCACACAAATTCAATTCAAAGTTCCATATGTATTGATCAATTCTCACAGATTACAAATTCGTATGAAATGCTCTCTGTTTCAAATATTCACTCTCTAGAATGGATTCTCTCTAGACACACCCTTAAGTTCTACACAAAAAGAAACTATTTATACCTACAAACAATTACAAGACAAAAACTAAAACATTTAAACTATTTGACTTTATTTGACTTTGAGCTTTGTAGATCCCAGATTCAATGCAATCACAAGTAAATAATCAATAATATGCAATGATTGAACCACAACTTCTGGTCATATGATTAGATATATCAGTAAAGGGTTTAGGTTTACAGAAAGAACTTTTGATAAGGATTAGTAAACCTAGCTTATAACCGTTAACCTAAAACCTAGGTTAACACAACATTAAATACCTCACGCATAAGGCCTAATGGGCCTCAAAGCCTATTTACAAACAGTTTTAAACAATTACAATTCATACCCTATAAATGCGTTATACAACTTTCAACGCACTAGGACTTTCATCCTAACAATCTCCCCCTAAAGTTGAATAAGGCATTTATCATCTTGAAATTTTCAGGCTTGATCTTCTTTCCCTCTTGAATCTTTGAAGAACTTTGGTGTTGCTTGTCTTCATATCTTTCCAAACTACCCCTTGAATAAAGCTCTTGGTCTTCATAGTTTCAACTTTATAACCAGATTCAATGTATAATATCCTCGACTGAATGCACTATCAAGCAGATTTCAACTGTAGAAACTCACCACATCGGATCAGCACACAAGAAAGATAATGTGCGAGTTACGTGACATTCCACAGTGCAACTTCAGTTTAAAACCAAAAAATCTGTCTTTGAACCGCGAGTTGAATTGACTTTCAGCTTAGGAGCTTGTTCCAATCAGCTTGTAGGAAGAACAAACTTGTAGCAAACACCATATGATACGGGATAGAAGAAATGCAATCTTTGAAATCCAATGGCTTTTCATCCTTAGATTTAAGAAATTTTGTTACTACCCCTCAGATTTTGCTAACTCCCCCTCAACACGATAATTTGTCTTTGAATTTTGTGTCATTCTCCCCCTCATGATGATTAAAAGAATCCTGAGCATCATGTAACTTCAATGACTAACCGGATGAGTAGTAAAAGATCAGATAAATCGATACAGTAACCAAGGGTAACAGCTAACACAGAAACACAATAGTAACTGTTATCACAACAATTGAAATAATTGTGTGGCCTGTTTTCAGAGTTTGCAATAGGGTATCTCTGATAGGACTTCCAGTTATCACCGAAGTAAAATATTAAAAAATTACTTCTCAAACTGTTCCGGCAATATCACAAAGATATGCAAGGGGAATCACAAATATTCGTGCGTATGTGAAAGAAGTATAAATCATATCGATTAGGCTCAAAGATTGATTCAACCTGGGACACAGGTTAGAAATCAATAGACACGGTGAGATGAATATGAAGTTCGGAGACCGGAGCTGATGTCTTCCTTTTTCAATATCTAAGACCTCCGAGTGAGGAATAGATAGATTATGTGCTAAATCTCCGTGCATATATGAAACAAGTATCTTTTGAGAGATACTTGAGTAGCTGGGTGGGGTGACACGAGTTATCGACACTGGGTCCATGTATGTTTCAATATCCATCTCCAAAGAACGAGAATGAATAGATTATGTGGTAACCCGGATAACTGACTCGGTTTGGTAAGGACCAATAATTCTTTTTAAGTCTTGTCACATCCGCACCATTTTTTTTTCAATCACTCTGAACTCATCTATCAATCTAGACCCCTCACTGATATCTATGAATGAGATTTGTTTCTTGGGTAGGTCATTCCGGTTCTGGATTGACCATAGAAACATTAAAAGCCCTAACACTCCTTTAACTCGCCAAAATAGAACATTTAAGTACAAGTCAAAACATTGAAGTACGAGTCCTGAACTGAAGTGTTCATAAGTCAATATGAAAAATAAACAACATGGTACTCCCCCTCAAAAGATGGCCTAACCCTTGATTGTAGTCATGTGATATGAATAATCTGAAGTAAATCACACATGACATTCCTGTAAAATAGATTAGGAAGATTTTGGTTTTGGTATCCATGATGTGATGGATCCTTGATGGTTAGTTGCCTTAGCTTTTAAGCTATTAAACTGAGGATTAGGGATGTTATAAGTACCATACCAATTATTAACATACCTTAAATCCACAAAGTCACTATTTCCACAGTGAATGCTACAGATCTTTGCTCGGTTTAGACTGATCAACTTTCATGTAGAATAAACATAAGTAGGTGAATCAGTCTTAGAAATAGATGACTTTGTATCAACTACAGAAGAATCATGAGACTTGTTTCCTTCACTGTCTTCTATAGTTGGTTTCTTTCTCCAAACCATCTTTACGTTTCTGGAGAAATGATTATCTGAAGAATCATTAAGCTCGCAATCAAAAGAACTGGAGTAGTAAGTATGTCTTTTGTTAGAGGTGCCGGTCTTTCTTTGTTTCTGTGAACGTCTTTTAGATTTTTGCTTTTAAGATTTGTTCATAGAAACCTTTTGAGAGGCAGATGTTGAACATTCGCCTTTATAAACTTTGACCGGTGGCTCACCAGTTGAATCCAAAAAATCAACATGACTTGGGAGTTTTGGATCGAAATCAAACTGGTCTAACTTTCTGTCTGAACATACCTCTGAATTCAAGAACGTTGAGAATTCCTTTTCCTCATCAGATGTGACATTATTACTTGTGGGAGTCGGGAAACTAGATGGATTTGTGTTTTCCAAAGGATCATTTGCGGAATCATTTTGAAAATTAGAACGACGATCCTTTTTGAAACACTCCAACTGAGGCTCTTTTCCTTCATCAGAAGAATTTGGTGAAGAATCACCCAGAAAATCTTTACAGGAAGAGGTGTGTGAGGGTGGATCGGAATTTTCTGACATATTGATTTTCTCAACTTGGAGAATTTCAGGCTTAGCTTGGTGCTCACCTTTATGAAGTTGCTCTTTCAGCAGATCCGCTGCCAAGGCAGAGAGTTGTGAATTAAGCTTATTTATCTATGTCTGAAGATATTCCTTTTCCTCCCTTGATCCAGTTTCCCTTTGATCGGAATTGAGGCACTCAAGTTTGGATAATAACTCTTGTTTTTCCTTTTGAAAAATAAGTCTTTCCTGTGCAAATGACTCTTCTAGCTGAACAATTTTCTTTTCTAAAATCATAGGTGGAATATAGATTTTGTGTTCCATTGGTTCCTCCTCAGTTTGAACGATTTTTGAATCAAGTTCAGCCTGAGAATAGTTTTGAAAATAGTCATTTGACAGAAAACAGGGGTTTTCGGTGTTGTATGACGTATTCAATGAGTCATAAACAAAAGGAAGTTGCATCGTGAGAGTATTTTTCCTTCTCAATGTTTCCAGTTCCGGATCCTCATCAATAAGTGGTTTGGTCCATCTGATTTTGTACTCTGGGTAGGTCTTGTCCAATCCCAAAAATTCGAAAAAAGCATATAACGTGGGAACTTTGGTCAAGGCCTTTTTCAGATAATGTGGCTTATCGTAACCAAGACCCGTCTCTGAATATTTGAATTCTTTAGGTGCATTCAGATGCATCATTTGTTTAGATTGACCGATTTTGTAAAGTTTCTGTTCGAGATCCTTTATCTGGTCAGTTAACCTTTGCTTTTCATTTTTATAAGACACATTTTTACTCACAATATCAATTTTCTCATTTTCTGACATACGAAGCTTGTAAGTAAGATCATATACTTTGGTCTTTAACTCTTTTGATTCTTTTGAAAGACTTTCACATTCTTCCTTTAGATTAGAAATTTGGCATAGGTTGCCAGCAATTTCTATGCTTTGTTTTTCAAGCTTTTCAGACTGTGATGACACACGAGTTTCTAGAGAGGAGATGAGTTGCTCATTTTCTCTCTTGGTTTTGCTTGTAGGAGTCTAATTTGTGCACAATGATTTGCAACTGATCAATTAATGCTTTATGGTAAGGAGCACATACCTGACATGGGGAATCACGATCATCGTCGTCAGTATCGGACTGTGTTGAGTGCTTGCCCATGAAACACATGTGTGCTTCTGCATCATTTTCTTCTTCATCAGATAGATTAAGCCAGTGGTCATCTTCTGCCATGAGAGCCTTACCTGCTTCCTTTTCTTTGGCCAACAACATCTTGGCCTTGTAGTATTCTGAGTTGCGCACGACAGGCTTTCGGCATTCTTTGGCAAAGTGACCTAAACGGCCACAGTTATAACATTTGATCGACTCGTCTTTGGCTTTCTCATCATGCTTTTTCTCAGTCTTCTTTCATTCATCAAAGTGTCTCTTCCCTTCATACTTCTCCTTATGAGCATGTCGTTTGAGAGGAGTAGTGGAATATCTTTGATTATTTGATATTGACTTGTTGCAGAACTTCTTTTTCTGGAATGCTTGAGTTAAGAACATCATGACTTCTTTAATCTGAGTGTATTCTGGATCCGAATCACTGTCAGGGTCTTCGAATCGACCTCTTTTATCTGAGACAAGAGCTAATGGGTCAACCAATGGCTTTTCGTCTGCTTTTTGATTTCCCATCAACTCAAGAACTTCCTCTTCGTCCTGTAGAAGCATTTCATATAGTTCAAATAGAGAAAATTTCTCCAGGCTTTGAGTATGACGGATATGAGAGACAAACGTCCTCCATTCCAGCTGAACGTTGTTCATGAACTTGATATTGTTCTCAGTGTTGGTCTTCATGATGTGGATTTTATGCAGATCGTTCAGAAGTTGGTTGAACCGTTCATATGTTTCCGTGAGTGTCTCGTCCTTTCTTGCTTTGAAGCTGTCATATCGTGAAATGCAGCTGGTGATCTTCAGTTGAATGCTTATTCGGCTACCCATCATCATCTTCTCAATCTGGTCCCACATTCCTTTCGCAGTGACCTTGTAGATGTCGATGCAGGCATATATGTCGTTAGGCAGGCTTTGTAGAATGTAGGTCTTCGCATGCTTTTCTGCGTCATACCGTCTCCTTTCTTTGAGGGGTAAACTCACTGATTGATTTTGCGAGTTGGCAGTCTTGTCGACCTTCGGTTTGGTCTCCAGGCAGGACTTTCATCGGCCAGGATTGTGGCCCCTCTTTCAGACACAACACTATCTCGTCATAGTCGGGTTTTGCTTCGATAAAATTCATGAATCGATCATGCCATTGTGGGTATTCTCCCCGATCGAGCACCGGAGGTTTTTGATCTGAACCAATGGCTAGAGCGTCCCTCTAATTCATCTTTTTATTGCACTGTAGTGATCGTGAGACAAACTATTTGTTCCAAAGAGAGATTAGATAACTTTAAACACGGACTCGAGAGACAAGGACCCAGGCGACACGGACCCAGGCGACAAGGACCCGGGCGTAAGTTCCGGGAGATGAGGTCCGGGAATACAAGAGCCTAGTAGACAACAAGCCGGTCGACTAGAACTGGGAGATGGGACAACCTGGGCGACTAGAACCGGGGGACTAGAATCCAGAAGTTTAGACAACCCGGACGACAAGAACCCGGGCGTAAGACAGTCCGGTCAACAACGACCCGGGCGATTGAGTCTGGGAGTAAGGGCAACCCGGGGCAGGGTCCAGGTCGTGTTCTTCGATAAAAACGGCGATAATGATAACCAAATAATCAGATTAGGGTTTAAACAGATTACTTTAAACAGATAAATCAACCAAAATCGATTCCTAAATCTCACAAGTTTGAAGAACTTTAATTTCAGAATTCAGATTTGATGATTTCATAAAATCGATATGCAATAAGAACCTAGAAAATCGACCGAACTCAAAAACTTAATCCAGAAAATCAACCAAACTCAAAAACTTAACCCAGAAAATCGATATAGTAGAAAATCAATATACCAGTGACCAATATGATAGACCGAACTCACAAACTTGTTGAACCCAGAAAAACGATATGATAGACCAAACTCAAAGAAAATCGATATGCAGATAACTCAAAATTTTATTAAACTCAGAACAACACTTATTAAACCCAGAAAAATCACAGATATAAACCCAGATCTATGACAACTGAACAAATCACATAAACTACTTGAAAGAACTCAATCACAGTATGCATACGACCAAACATGAACAATAAGCGATTAAAGGGTTTTAGACAAACCTTTTTGGATCAAAATTTGTGTCTCTTTGCTCTGATACCAATTGTAGATCCCAGATTCAATGCAATCACAAGTAAATAATCAATAATATGCAATGATTGAGCCACAACATCTGGTCATATGATTAGATATATCATTAAAGGGTTTAGGTTTACAGAGAGAATTTCTGATAAGGATTAGTAAACCTAGCTTATGACCATTAACCTAAAACCTAGGTTAACACGACATTAAATACCTCACGCATAAGGCCTAATGGGCCTCAAAGCCCATTTACAAACACTTTTAAACAATTACAATTCATACCCTATAAATGCGTTATACAACATTCAACGCACTAGGGCTTTCAGTCCTAACAAACTTTGACTTTGACTTTGCTTGAGAGACTTTGATTTTCATGATCTTGTATCCAACATATTTGTGCACTAACAATCTCCCCCTTTGGATTCAAGATCATCTTTAACAAGATATGCATTGAAGCTCCCCTTTGGATTCAAATTAAATTTCAGCATTCACGAACAATCTTCTCCTTAGTTTGAAATTATGCTCTTCAATAATTTTAACAATCTCCCCCTTCTTTATCAGAAAAACAACAACTTTAGCAATCTTCCCCAAGGTAATAAAAACCTCTTCCAGACTTCAGAATAGAAATTATCTTCTGAATTAACTCACTTTTCTTCAGCAAATATTCTTCAAAGAAAATTTCAGCAAATTTCAGTAAACTTTCCGAATTCTTTGAACTTTTGATATTATTCTGATTATTCTCCCCATAATTCAGACAATAAATCTTTCAAACTTTCACCATCTGAACTTTAGTCACCATTTCTTGAAATAACTTCTCCTGTAACTGTTTTCCATTTCTTGACTTTCTCCCCCTTTTTGATGATGTAACATAGAAATCATCAAAACATCTTCAAGAAATGTCATCATTTTCTGACCATGATCCTTTTATATGAGCCTCTGATCATCCGTCAATTCATAATGTATTTATCTGAATCTTTTCAAATTCAGACAAATAAGAGTGTAAACTTGAATCAACAAATGAATTAGTTAAGATGCCTGTAAGTAACATAAAGTCACTTAGTACAACGAATGTACTGTACAAGGAGTTTTATTGATGTTCACTCTCAAGGTCTTCCATTCAATCATCGAATAACACAAGATCATTCTATGAACGTTCCGATAGAAAAACAAATTTTCTGTGTGTTTGTACTTGTGTATGTAAGAATTTAAGCATAAGATTGCTTTATCAGACTCAAAATGTGTAAACCATTGAGACAACAACAGTAATACACAGACTCAATTGTTCATTATCGAAGTGCGAAGGTGCGCCAGACTTCTTTCTTTTTCAATATCCACATCTTCCGAATGAAGACAAGATAGATTATGTGATGCGTCCCCATGAAAAATTGAAACATCTCTTTGTTGAGAAAGAAATTAGTAGTTGGTGGGGTTTAAAGCAAAAGTTGGCATGGGCTAGTTGCCTGTTTCAATGAAGTTCACAAAAGAATCGTGAAACAACAGTAATGTGGTTGCCCGTCTTAGAAAATTTTGGTGCAGAGTTTGATATTCTTTTACTCTGATCTCTCACCCTCTTTCTTTTTAACATTGAGCTCACTTCTAACCAAACTCTCTTTTCATTTTATCTCAGCACACCTACCCACACTCATATATTGACACCTCGCCTCTCGATCACTCAAGAATAACTTCTTGGGTAGGAAACACTGGTTATCTGAATCCATAGAAGTTCATTGAAGTTCTCACACTGATCCCATGTATATTGTTCTAAAAGCAAAATGTTGCTCAATTGGTTTAACTTTTCAGTTAAAGCATAGTATGAAATACATGTAAGATATTTGTATGCTCAGTAAAATAATAATGAAGATTTGAGCATTTTAATCATGAAAGATTCTCTCAAAACAAAGAAATTGAATGAATGAAATGAATACAAACTGCTTGTTTGAGAATCTGACTATGTATGAAAAGATCAAATATGAATGATTTATCGTTAAAGGCTTAGGTCATGAAAAATTGGATGTTGTCTATACGAATCAAATATAGAAATTCTTGAAAGAAACGTTTTGAATGAATCAACGTTCAAATATCAATGAAGTTCAACCGGGGTGTCTTACCATCGAAAATTAGTTTCAAATTTGAGACATGGTAAGAACTTAGTCAACAAAAAGTACTAAACCGGTGTGTATGAATACTTGACAGTATATTGAAAAGATAATACACAAGTATTAACTTTGGAAACACTCAGTCTGTTTAACATTGAAGTACATAATATATGAAAACATTTAAAATCACACTTCTAAATTCATGAAATCGTTTTGAGAATAAGAAGTGATTTGAACGTTTAAGAAAAATGTTTTCATGTTTGAAATTTGTCCTTCTTTCAGACATGTATGAGATTAAGATTAGAAATATACCTTTTCGCTCAGTCTTTAATCTCATCAAGTCAACTCTAAATCATATTAGATATGATCATTTAAGCTCTCTCTCAATTCTACAAAAAATCACAAAGTCGTCAAAGTGCAAAGCTTTATTCACAACATTTATTGAAAAGTAAATGACATAAAGCAGTAAAACTTTGAATGTACAAGTTCTGATCAGATGTAATCAAAAGTCATATACTCCCCCTGAAATTATGCATCAGGAAAAATATGTACTCCCCCTTGAAGGTTAATCTTCTCATTCATGTATCGGAGTACAATCTCGTATATGCACGGAGTATAATAACTTTTGTTCGTTGAAGTACGAGTCCTAAACTGTTGTGTTTAGAAGTCAAACTCCTTATCATTGAAGAACGGGTCCTGAAATATAGTATTTAGAAGCCTTGGTTTTCTTACTCTCCCTTGACTTGAGGTGTCTATAACACAGAATCATCCTTTGGCATTGGTAACCACTGGTATTTGGGTCCATGTTTGTGAGTTGCAGTTCTATTAGGAGTAATTGAGTAGGAAACATACCAGTAATGATCACTCATTTTATGAACAAAATCATATGTACGACAATAAGAACAATAATTCTTCTTATGAGACAACCTGATTAATTGGTCTCTCGAGTAGACAAGATTAGGTTTACCTTTCCGCACATTGTTCTTTTTGGCATTTGGTGCATGTACACATGATTTCTTACCTTTCTTTTCATCCTTCTTCTCATCATCAACTGGTTTCTCCTTCCAGACCAGCTTTTCTTCTCTATATTTCCTTCTTCTTCTTCTTCTTTGTGTACCTGAACCATCTACATTTCTATCAAAAAAAAATGTTAGTAGTACGAATCTGATCATATGAATTAACTGACCTTCTTGTAGAAACAGTTTTCTGATGTGAGCTTGTTGTTGTCTTTTTAGAATCAGCTGAATCATTTCTAGGTGTGTGGATAATTGACTCTGGAGTCTTCTGCTCAGTCACCACCACCTTAGAAACAATTTCTTCAAAGCTCTTTTATCTTTGAAGATAAACTATTATTTTCTTTGATAAGCAGGTCAATCCTTTCTTGAAACTCAGACTTCGTTTTCTGCTCTTTCAGTGCACAAGCTGATAGTTCAGATAACTTCTCTGTAAGCTTCCTTATCTCTGACTCAAATATATTCCTTTCATTTTCAAAGTCCTTCTCAGCATTCGTTCTTTGACTAGATATTTCCTTGAAGATTCCAACATTCTTTTGTTCAATGGTATTTTTCTCCTTTGCAAATTTATCTCTTTCCATTATGATTAATTTCTCAAAGTCAGATAGTTGTTGAGAAAGCTTGATCATTTAAGCTCAATCGTTTCCTTCTCTTCAAAACTTTTTCTTGGAAACTCAGAAAACTTCTTTGCAAACCCTTTCTTTTCACTCTCAAAATCATCTCTGTCTTTGACCATCTTTTTCTCCAAATCAGAAATCTTCTTATTCAGCTCTTCATTAGCATACTCAACATTCTTAATTTTCTCCTCATACCTATCAACAGAATCTGCTTGCTGGATTTGAACCATTTGATCTTCTAAGACTGAGATCTTTATTTTCAGCTCTGTATTCTCAGCTTCCAAAATCAGTACCTTTTCTTCATTCAGGCCAGAAGTCTGTTTCAGAAGATCTTCATTTATTTTCTTTAGCGCACTGACTTATTCCCTTAGTATCCGCTTTTCATCGTGATAACTCTTTGATCTCTTTGAGTAGTATTCAATTGATGATGCGAGATTTTTGTTCTCTACTCTGAGCTTGGCAATCTTTTCTTCATCATAAGAAAAACTCATCTTGATTTACACTTTATGCGAATTTCAAGTATGTGCGAGTTCTTCAGCTTTAGCAAATTCTTTGTCGTGCGAGCTCTTCATCTGCGAGTTCTTTGAATCTTGCGTGTTCCTGGGTTTTCGAACAAATATTTGAGTCTTTCACCGATTTCGATCAAATTCTTCACCAATTAGCCTGAAACTCTGCAGATCACATCGATTTCATGTCTAGAACAATTTACAATCAAGAGATTTCAAATTAAATCACTAGAGATTACAATTTGATCATAACTCAGTATAAGTATGAACTCGAACAAAAATTTCAAAAATTCCAAAATTCGTACAAACTGTTGAGAATTGGACTAAACAATGCATACAAGACTTATTCTATACACCAAATCGATTCCAAATCAATCAAATTCAAATCCAAAACAACATTGTAGCCCAAGATTCGATTCTCCACAGTACGTTTTTCGAGTTCTTGAAAAATTGGCCAAATCTTCAAATTCAATCCATGTTCTGAATATCCGTTTGCTCTGATACCAATTGTTATCCCAGAAACAGTGTATAACAAGATGTAATCAACAATTTCAATCAATCTCCATTTGTATTTCACAATCACAAATTACAAACACTTTCTCTCTCTAACACTGATATGCGTATAACACTATGTCACAATCTATACGCACACCACAACTCAAAACCCTATTTATACCCAACACAAAAACACTCAAACCACTATAACACGCACACTACATAAACAAACAACACTAAACTCTTACAACACTTGCTTTGACTTTTTATTACAATTGACTTTGATTTTCTTACTTTAGAGTTGACTTTGAGCTTTGACCTGGCTTGACTTTGATCTTCAGTCTTCATGATCTTGTATCCAACAAATATGTGCACTAACAATCATGTAAGCTCCCCCTCAAAAACTGCAATTAGACAAAAAGTCATCAAAGCAATAAAGTTTTATTCACAAACATTATTGAAAAATAAAGATATGAGAACGAGTTCTGATCAGAAGTAATCAGAAGTCAATTACTCCCCCTGAAAATATGCATTCGCAATATTATCAGTAGAGATAATATGTATACTCCCCCTTGAAGGTTGATAATCTTTTTTGATGCATTGGAGTACACTTTCTTTTGATCGTTTGAAGTATGAGTCCTAAACTGTAGTGTTTAGAAGTCAAACTCTTTGACATTGAAGTATGAGTCCTTAGCTAATTTACTCAGAAGTCTAACTCCTTAACATTGAGGTGCAGGTTTTGAACTGTATTGTCTAAAAGCCATTATTTGTTGAAGTATGAGTTCTGAACTGATGTATTCGGAAGTCTAGGTTCTTTTACTCCCCCTTGACTTGAGATGCCTGCAACACAGATGAATCTTTTGGCTTTGGTACCAACTGGTATTTGGGTCCATGTTTGTTAGTTGTGGTTCTGTTAGGAGTAATATAATAAGAACCATACCAGGAATGATCTGAAGCTTTATGAACAAAATCATTTGCACGACAGTAAGAACAATAAGTCTTCTTTTGAGCTAACCTTAGTAATTGATTTCTCGAATAAACAAAATCTTTCGAACATTGTTCTTCTTGGCATTTGATATATGCACAAATGATTTCTTACCATTCTTCTCATCAGAAGTTGCTTTTACTCTCCATACTAACTTCTCGTTTCCTTTTCTTCTTCTTCTATATGTACCTGAACCATCCACATTCCGATCATAGAAAAGGTTAGTAGTACGAATCTGATCATTTGAATTAACTAACCTCTTTGTAGAAACAGTTGTATGATATGAACTTGATGCTGTCTTGAATGAGCATTCTGAATCAGCTGAATTATCTCTAGGTGTTTGAAGAATTGAATTTGTAGTCTTCTGCTCAGTCAAAACCATCTTAGAGACAATTTCTTCAAGTTCTATTATCTTGGAAGATAAACTGTTTCTTTCCTTGGTGAGCAGGCCAATCTCTTTCTGAAATTCAGACTTCGTGTTCTGCTCTTTCATGGCCTTTGTTGATAGTTCAGATAATTACTCTGTAAGCTTCTTAATCTCTGACTCAAAAATATTTCTTTCTTCTTCAAAATCCTTCTCGACATTCTTTCTCTGATCAGATATTTCTTTGAAGATTCCAACATTTTTCTGTTCAATTACCTTCTTCTCTTTTGCAAATTTGTCCCTTTCAATGATGATCACTTTCTCAAAATCAGTCACTTGTTGAAAAAGTTTTGCACATTTAAGCTCAACAGCTTTCTTCTCTTCAAAGTCTTTCTTGAAAATTCAGAGAATTTCTGAGCAAATCCTTTCTTTTCTTTCTCAAATTCATCTCTGTCTTTAGCAATCTTTTGTTCCAACTCTGAAATCTTCTTACTCAGCTTTGCACTAGCACTTTCAAAATCCTTTGCTATCTCCTAATTCTTCATGATAGATTATGTTTGCTGGATTTTGACAATTTGAGCATCCAAGTCTGAGATCTTTCTTTTCAACTCAGTATTCTTAGCTTCCAAACTCTGTACTTTTTCTTCTTCCAAACCAGAAATCTGTTTCAGAAGATCTTCATTTGTCTTTTTTAATGCATTGACTTCTTCCCTTAGCAACCTTTTTTCATCATGATATCTCTTTGATCTCCTTGAATAATAATCAACTGATGAAGTGAGATTTTTATTCTCTTTTTTGAGTCTAATAATTTCTTCTTCATCATCAGAATATCCCATCTTTATAAGACTTGCACAAAATGATCGTTAACAAAAATTCAAAAATAAACTTGACTCGCAGAGCAAAGAAATACACTTTGCGCAAACATAGGTCTGTGCTTTCCCTGTTTGCGTAGAAAGAAGCTTGCATGTTCTAGGTTCGCACAGAGAGAATTGTTCGCGTTCTTGGTTCGCGCAGAAAGAGCTTTACACGTTTTGAAAAGATCACTTCGCGCAATCACGTTGCGCATTCTATACTTAGAATATTTTTCAAGATTTTAGTTTGCGCAAAAATCACTTCACAGAATATGAACTCGTAGAACACTGATACTAAGATCCAAGAACTCACAGAGAAGCTTGTGCGCGTTCTGACTTCTCGCAAACAGAACTTTGCACGTTCTGTCCTTAGAAAATATTCGAGATCAAAGAATTCACTTTGCGCTTTCTTGACAAGAACTCGCAGAGAACATAAAATCACAGAAATCTTTCAGCCTGCGTGTTCTTCAGTTTTGCGCGAAAATTGGATCTAGCGTGTTCTTCACCACTTCGACCAAAAACTCACTTTTCCAGCCTGAATTCGATCCAAAACATCGAAATAGATTTTGAAACTTCACCAAATCATCTTTGTACACATTCTGAACAGGTTACAATCAATCATTTTCAAAGAAAAACAACAAATGATTACAAATCAAACTAGATACAGTGTGTTTTTCAACTTGAACAAAAACTCAACAATAATCCAAAATTCACACAATTTGTTGTGAATTGGACAAAACAACTCAAATCAAACATGTTCTAGACAACAAACGGATTAAAATACAGTGATTACAACTCCAAAAACAACAAAAAATAAGGAAATCGATTTTGAAACAGTGGATTCTGTGAGTTCTTGAAAAATCGGCCAAAACTCAAATTAAGATCAGTTTTCTGAATTCTTACTTGCTCTGATACCAATTGTTTGTCCCACAATATGTGCAAATCAATCAAGATAACCACAAGAATTCAATTCAAAGTTCCATATGTATTGATCAATTCTCACATATTACAAATTCGTATGAAATGCTCTCTGTTTCAAATATTCTCTCTCTAGAATGGATTCTCTTTAGATACACCGCTAAGTTCTACACAAAAAGAAACTATTTATACCTACAAACAATTACAAGACAAAAACTAAAACATTTAAACTATTTGACTTTATTTGACTTTGACTTTGCATGAGAGACTTTGACTTTCATGATCTTGTAACCAACATATTTGTGCACTAACAGTTTTACTATCAGAGACCTGTTTTGAGTAAAACAAGCAGTGTTGACAGCTTCTGCCCAAAACTGAGTTGGAAGATGGGAATTGCTGAGCAATGATCTTGCAACTTCAATGATCGTTCGGTTTCTTCTTTCAGCGACACCGTTTTGCTGAGGAGTTCATACGGAAGAGAAATTAGAATTTGTTGAGTTTGAATCATTGTTTTCCACACCGTCATCTATTGAATCAACAAACGATGATAAGATCACATCTGAAACCAAATGTCCGTATGACGATTATGAGTCTGCTACTGATATTTCCAGCATTCAAAAAGAGTTTGTTGATCAAATGTCTAAGGAGATTTTTGAAGAAATGATGAATTCCTCGGATCCTGTCCCGATTTTGGAAAAGCTTGAGTCTAACTTTGTGATTGATAAAACACCTGAATTACTTAAACAAATCACAGATTTACCAAAGTCTCTTAAAGAGTTAGAAGATGAAAATTGTGATCTTCAATTCAAATTGGATAAATCTTTAGAAGATAACAAAGAGCTTTGTAAAGAAATAAATGGTTTGAAAATGATTTATTTAAAAAGAACTTAACTGAACAAAAGGTGTTTAATAAAGAAAATTGGAATGTTAGATCCAATCCAGAGTTTGTGACTTCAGTCAAGCCTACAGTTGTCTATTCTGAATGTCCTGAATATTTGCCTAGCATTTTGAAAAGGGAGAAACTTCTGGTACTTTAAAAAACAATTCATTCTCTAAGAAGAAGACTAACAAAGTTTCTTTTTGTGTTTCAGATCTGAATGGTAAAGTTGGTAAAGGAGAATGGAGGAAGAAAGATAGTGAAAAGAAAGATTGTCATGTTTTGTCTAAAAATGATGTTGTGTTAGTAGTGATGAAAAGTTGACATGTAATAGTTCAAATGCAAATAAATGTCAAGTTTGTTCAAATAAATGTACCACTTTTGATAAATCAAAGATGTTGACATTTGCTCGCAAGAACATTATCTAATCACTGTGGTGACAACTCTTTCTCATTGTACTCCATTCCTCCCAAACCAAAGACTGTCAAAAGAGCTCATAAAGCTAAATTTGTCTCTAAGTCCTCAACACAACACATTCATGTATTTCAAGCTAAGTCTGCTAATTTTCCAAAGAAAAAGCAATTTCATGATCTGAATGAAAAAATGGTCTGGAAATGGTTGCCCAAACCAAGATATGAGTGGAGAGTTAAGGGTAAATTAGATGATTTGAAGAAACTGCATGATGCTAACAAAACAGGACCCATCTGGATATGGGTACCTAAAAGGAAGTGATTTCTTCCTTTTTGCAGGCCTGTCATTTGTGGTTCATAGACTCTAGATGCTCAAGAAATATGACAGGATATAAGCAATTATTGCATAACTATGTGGAAGAACCTACGGGAACAGTTAATTTTGCGAATGCTAATTTGAAAGGCTATATCAGAGGACACGGCATGCTCACAAATGGCACTATAACCATTAACAAAGTTTTGTATGTTGAAGAACTTGATCAGAACTTGTTCAACACGAGTTATTTTTGTGATAGTTTGAATCAAGTACGGTTTACTACAACTCATTATCACATTGAGACTCCGGACGGTTCTGAGATTTTTAGAGCTGAAAGATACGGTAATCTTTATGTGGTCAATTTTCCAACTCTTTTCACTACACGTTATGTGTCTCTACTTGCTAAATCATCGAAAGAACAAAGTTGGATTTGGCATCGGCGCCTGTCTCATCAAAACTTCAAGGCTATTGATAAGTTAACTAGACAAGGAATTGTGAAAGGTCTACCGGAGATGAGATTTGAGAAGGATTCGCTTTGACCCGCATGCGAAATGGGGAAGATGAAACGAAGTTCACATAAATCAAAAACTGAATCTTCTTGCTCAACGCCCCTGGAATTAATTCACATCGACCTTTGTGGCCCTATGCGTACTCAATCTATAAATGGCAAAAAGTACATTCTTGTGATGATAGACGAGTATTCAAGGTATACTTGATTGGAATTTCTACGAAACAAATCTAATGCACCAGATCTGATCATTGCCTTCATTAAGGAAATCCAAGTTCGCCTTCAATTGTCAATAAAGACATTGTGTAGTGACAACGACACAGAGTTTAAAAATGATGCTCTTCAAAGTTATCTCAATTATGTTGGGATTTCTCACAAAATGGCGTGGTTGAAAGAAAGAATAGAACTTTGGTCGAAGCAGCAAGAACAATGTTGGCATATTCTGGTTTACCAATGTACTTCTGGGCTGAAGTCGTTGCAACCGCCTGTTTTACTCAGAACCGGACGATTGTGATTAAACGTTTTAATAAGACAACTTATGAACTGATTAATAATCGTAAACCGAACATTAAATTTTTGCGTTTTTTTTGTTGCAGGTGTTATATACTTAATGACCGTTATAATCTTGGAAAGTTTGACAAAAAGGCTGACGAATGCTACTTTATCGGTTATTCTTTAACGTCTAAATCCTATCGTGTTTATAATCGACGTACCAACACTATCATGGAAAACATATATGTGTCTTTTGATGAAATTTCTACGCTGACTTCTGAACAACACAGTTCAGAACTCAATCTTAAGGGAAAGGCTTTTGTTCATGACGGAATATAACTCGAACCAAAATAGACTAAGTCATCTAACTCTTATACTGTTACATCTGAGTTAGATATGTTATTTCTTGATGCTTTTATGGACATATGTGCAGATTTTGACAAATCAGGCGTGTCCGCATCAACTTCAGAGGTTCCAACAGTTACTGAAGACATTTCTGGACCTTCTGAAGCAGTCACAACAACAACCTCTTCAGGTACATCTACATCTACTGTTTCTGATAACACTAATTACTGATTCTGCATCTGTAGATACATATTCTGGACAAGAAGTCCCGAGCACTTTCTATGTTGCTCTATAATTACCCTCATCGGATACACCAGTACAAGAAGTTCCGAATACTTCTGAGGTTGTTCCTGCAATAGTAGATGAATACAACGAGCAAAATATACGTGTATTTGTTCAACCACTCCCGAGCACAAATCGATGGACAAGATATCACCCCCTTCACAATATAATTGGTGGCATACGGAGTGCAGTACAAACGCGTGTAGCATCAGCCAATTTTTGTCTTTACTCAAGTTTCCTTAGTTCCTTATAGCCGAAAAAGGTTTCTAAAGCTCTTCGCGATCCTGACTGGATATTAGCGATGCAAGGAGAGCTACTACAATTCGAAAGGAATAAGGTATGGCGGCTAATCCCACGACCGAATGTCAAATCAGTGATAGGCACAAAGTGGGTCTTTAGGAACTAGAGAGACGAGGCTAGAGTTGTCGTATGAAACAAAGTTCGCCTTGTTACAAAGGGTTACTGTCAACAGGATGAGATAGACTACGATGAAACGTTTTCTCCTGTTGCACGGATCAAAGCCATCAGAATTTTCTTATCTTATGCAGCCTATAAGAACTTTACTTTTATCAAATGGACGTAAAGTTGGCATTTTTTAACGGTATTCTGCATGAGGAAGTCTATGTGACTCAACCTGAAGGTTTCGTTGAATCCGCATCACCCAGATCATGTCTACGTTCAAGAAAAAGCACTGTAAGGATTAAAATAGGCACCACGAGCTTGGTATGACACTCCCACACAATTCTTACTTGCCTCGGGCTTTAAAAAAGGTACAAATGATACTACTATGTTCCTTAAAAAGCAAGGTGAGGACTTAATCTTGATTCAGATTTATGTAGACGACATAATATTCGGGTCTACCAATCCTAAATTCTGTAAAAACTTTTCAAAAACTATGGAGACTAGGTTTGAAATGTCAATGATGGGTGAACTGAATTTTTCCTTGCTCTTCAAGTGAAACAGTCCCCAAACGGTATCTTTATAAACCAGTCAAAATACATTAATGACATTTTGAAAAAGTTTAACATGACTGAGAGTTTTGTAATGAAAACGCCCATGCCTACCGGCACGCTTCTGGACGCAGATTTAACCATTAAATTTGTCGATCAGAAAACATATCGTAGCATGATCGGATCATTACTGTATCTCACAGCAAGTAGACCTGATATCATGTTTGCTACCTGCTTCTGTGCGAGATATCAAGCTAACCCGAAGGAATCTCACCTTATCGTCGTGAAAAGAATACTTAGATACTTGAAAGGCACTCCGAGTTAGGCCTTTGGTATTTTAAGGATTCCAGTTTTGATTTAACTGCATATACTGATGTTGATGATGCAAGCTGTAAACTTGATCGGAAGATCACCTTTGGATCGTGTCAATTTTTAGGAGATAAACTTGTAAGTTGGACTTCCAAAAAGAAGAACTGCGTGTCTACATCCATTGCTGAGGCAGAATACATCGTTGCTGCAAGCTGCTGTTCACAAGTTCTCTGGATGAAAACACAATTAAAGGACTGTGGATATTCTTACAAGCTAGTCCCTATCTATTGTGATTCCAAGAGCGCAATTGCAATAACTGCTAATCCTGTTCAGCACTCTAAAACAAAGCATATCGACGTGCGCTACCATTTCATTAAAGATCATGTGGAGAAAGGGGATGTTGAAATGCACTTTGTTCAAACAGACTACCAATTAGTTGATCTTTTCACTAAATCGTTCGATGAAAAGCGTTTTAACTTCTTAATCAGTAAATTAGGTATGTTGAATATGTCTGCTTGAATAATTATCCATGATCTGAGGAAGAGTGTATCTTACTTTTGCTTACTTATCTGTGTTTTTGGGATATTCTTAACCGTTGCTGATATTCATCACATACTGACTAAGGCGGAATCGATTATTTGTTACAATGATTACCAAAATCTTTATTGTTTTGTAGGCTATTCTTCGTGACGATGGCTTCTGAATATCTCAGTTCAGAACCCGCTTTCAACGGTTTTTCTTCTAAATGATGCTAATTAGCTAACATATTTCTAAGAAGTTTTTACTGTTGATTTGAGGGGGATCTTATAAGATTTTTACTATTCTAATTTTAAGGGGGAGAAGAACAAAGAATATTATACTTTCATTGTCATATTTGTCTAATAACTTGACTTTTTACAGGTACTGAGGGGGAGTATCTGAAGTTTTTCCAAGGATGCTTAATAGATAATATTCATTTTAGGGGGAGTTAAGACTTCTATATTGAAGGTATATCATTTTAAATCTTAAACTCTATCATGTTTGAAAGATAAACGACTTAAAGATGTGAAAAACATGTTTTCTTAAAATGTTCAAACCACTTCGTGTTCTCAAATGTTTTATGAATTTCGAAGTGAGATTTTAAATATTTTTCATATCAAGTGCTTTCATGTTAAACTGACCGTGTGTTTCTTAAAGATAAATACTTGTGTATTATCTTGTCTATATACTGTCAAGTATTCTTACACACATCGGTTCAGTACATTTTTTCTTGACTTTGTTATTACCATGTCTCATAAAGTTAAATCTTTCGATGGTAATACTCCTGTTTGAAATTCAATGTTGTTTGAAATCAGACGTCATATCTACATTAAATGTGCTTTCATTGCTAAATTGTTTATATCTTGTTCGTATAAACAACTTTCGTTCTTTGATATCCCTTATTATTTTTCTTCATGATGATTGATCTGATTGAATCATTGTCAGATTCTCAAAACAATGAAATTGAATGATAATAAATGTTCAAAATTTTGAGAGATCTTAAATGTTCAAATTGCTCACATTTCATTCTTATTATTCATGAACATACACTTTCTGATGATGATATTTTGTTCTTAATTGTCAAGATAATCGTTGAGCAACACATTCTTTTAGGATAAATACATGGGATTCAATGTGAGTGCTTAAAAGACTTCCATGGATTCACGTTAACCAGTGTTTCCTATCCCGGAAGTAATTCTTGAGTGATTGAAGGGAGAGGCGTCAAAAGATTTGAGAGTGCAAGTATGTTGAGGTAAAATGTAAAAGAGAGATTGGTTAGAAGTGAGCTCAAATGTTTAAAAGAAGGAGGGTGAGAGATAAGAGTAAAAGAATAATAAACTCTGCACCAAAAATTTTCTGAGTCGGGCAGCCGCATAATCTGTTGGTTCACACTTCTTCGTGACCTTCATTGAAAAAGGCAACTAGCCCATGCCAACTCTTGCAAATAACCCCACCAGCTACTCATTCTTTTCTTAACAAAAGAATGTTTCATATTTTTAAAGGGGAAGCAGCACATCATCTGTTGGATCTTCATTTGGAAGATGCTGATATTAAAAAAAGAAGGAACGTTGCCCCACCTTCAACCCTTTCTCATGCACATTAAGTCTATGTATAATTGTTGCAGTCTCAATGGTTTACATAATTTTGAGCCTTATTAAAAGCAATCATTATGCTTAATTCTTTCATACACAAGCACGAACACACAGAAAAAAAAAATTTGTCAGGACGTTCATAGATTAACCTTGTGTTATTCAATGATTAAATGGAAATCCTGGGGAGTGAACATCACTCAAGCTCCTTATACAGTACATCTGTTGTACTAAGTAACTTTGTGTTACTTACAGGCATTTTAACTATTTCATATGTTGATTCAGGGTTATCACTCCTAATTTGTCTGGATTTGACGGAAGAATATCAGATCAGACGGAGAATGTTCATAAAATTCTTTGGGGGAGATTGTCTATTTTCCTACATGGGGGAGATAGTTTTTGTTACTCATGAAGACTGTGCTTATTTGATCCTAATGGGAGAGATATTTCAAAGACAGAGTTGATCTTGAAAAGTTTTGATGATTCTGATTCTCATAATTCATCAAAAGGGGGGAGAAATTTCAGGATTTCAAAGTCAGATCAGTTTCGAAGCAAAAACAAAGTCATGTGATATGTGATAAGGGGAGAAAAGAAAGTTAGATTGTTGTCAAAGTGAAGTCTAAAGATTATCAAGTTGTTGAGCTTATTTGAAACTATATTTTTAACCAAAGGAGAAGATTACAAAGTGTTAAAGTTTTGAAGACTTCAATGTTTTGTGAAGATTGTCAAAAGAAATTAGAAATCAAAAGCGAAGATTGTTTAAAAGCATTGTCAAAGATCAAGCAAAGTGACAAAGATTTGAAGATGTTAAAGTCGTGAAAGATCATTTGCTGAAGATTTTTCAAGAAAGAGAAGACCTGAATATTAGTGTCAAAAAAATTTTAATCTTGAATCCAAAGGGGGAGATTTTTAGAGTTAAATTGTATTCAAGATTAAAATGAGGATCTTGTTTGTAATTGTTGTAAAGTGTGAGTGTTTGTCTTGTAATTGTTATAGTATGTTGACCAAGTGCTAAGGTCATGTTGACCATATATAAAGCAGGTCAAAGAGTTGTATAAACACATTACACACACGCGTATTTTTGTTAAGAGCACCATAGAAACACACACAGAGCTAATTGTAAAACGCACTAAATAGGTATATGGATTGATTTAGATTGTGTGAATCAATAAACAAAGTGTTTCTTAATCATTTGTGTAGTAATTTATAGCTAGAATATGGAACAACACGAAATTCCTTTACTCTCAAAGAAGTTGTTCAGAGAACTATTTTTTAATTCAGTTCCATGATCACTTCTTATTGAGCGAACAGTTAGATTATTCAGCACTTCCATCTTTTTAACAAAAGATATAAGTTTTTCTGGAGTATTGCTTTTAAAGCGAAGAAAGATTACCCAGGTGTAGGGAGAATATTCATCTACTATAACAAGAGTGTATTTCTTTCCAGCTATGGATTGAATATTGACAAGACCAAATAAATCCATATGTAAGAGCTGAAGAGGACTTGTCACTGAGGAAACTTGTTTTAATTTGAAACTAGCTTTAGTCTGCTTTCCTTTCTCACATGTTGGACAAAGAGATCCCTTGGCATATGAGTGCTGAGGAAGACCAAAGACTAGTTCTTTTGAGGAGAGAGAATTCAGTGTTTTGAAGTTGAGATGAGAGAGCCTTTTGTGCCATAACCAGTTGACATTTGAAGAGGCTTTAGAAAGAAAAAAAATGTTTCAGTGGAAGTATAGTCCATGTCTATTACATAGACATTTTCCATATGATAACCACTGAGAGCGAGCTTTCCTTTTTCATTCACCACAGAGCATGTTTTCTTACAAAAGTGAACCTCATAGTCTTTGTCACATAGTTGACTAATGCTAAGAAGATTGTGCTTCAGTCCATCTACGTAAGCGACCATATATAAAGCAGGTCAAAGAGTTGTATAAACACATTACCCACACGCGTATTTCTGGTAAGAACACCTTAGAAACACACACAGAGCTAATTGTAAAATGCACTAAATAGGTATATGGATTGATTTAGATTGTGTGAATCAATAAAGAAAGTGTTTCGAAATCATTTGTGTAGTAATTGATAGCTAGAATCTGGAACAACAATATGTTGACTAGGTATAAATAGCTTGTGTCATTGTAATATTTAGGCACACACACATACTTGTGACTTTAGAGAGAGAAATTTTGTACATATTTAGAGAGCTTACTGTGATAGTTGTTTGTAATCAATGTGTCTTAAGCTGACAAAAGACTTAAATCATCTTTCTCTTAGCACTCTATATGGAATATTGCTCAACTATGAGCAATCAAATCTCCTGAAGAAGAATCTTGTGAAAGATTCTAAAGATTCCAAGAGCACTCCTGTTGCTTTAGTCTCTTCAGAGATCATTCCATCTCAGCGATCAACTCTCACTATCACTGAGTTAGATTCTGACTCTGAGGAATTATCAGACGCTGATCTTTCAGAGTTTGATGAATCCTTAGCACTCTTGACAAAGTCCTTCAAAAGATTTGCAAGAAAGAGCAATTTCAGAATAAATAAGCCTCTCTTCATATCTGACAAGCCAAAATCAACCCCTGTTGATAAGGCTACTGCTACTTGCTATAACTGTGAGAAAGTTGGGCATTTTGCCAGCGAATGCAGGTCAAAGAAAGTCTTCAAACCTTTCACTTCCAGGAAAACCAACAACAACAAATACCTCAAGCTGAAAGAAAAATATCAAAAGCTGAAAGGTTTTAAGCGAATAGGTAAAGGTCTTATCGCTGAAGAGCATGGTTGGGCTGAATCAGAAGAATCAGGTTCTGATGAAAAAGAAGTTGCTAATCTCCGTCTTATGGCTAAGATTAAAGAAAAAGTAGAAGAACCAACAGGAACTTCCATGAGTTACATCTCCACTCAGGTATCAATCTCTACTAATCCCTCTCTTTCTGAAGTTGAGAGAAGTTGCGTTGTAAACTTGCTGACAATAGACTTGTACAATGCACTAAATGGCAAAACTTTAGCTGAAAGAAAAAAATATTGATTTAACTGAACAGTTAGAGAAATGTCATGAAAGGATCAAAGAACTAACTCTTTTAGAGGAAAGTTTAAAAGATCAAGTCATGGTCAATGAAATTATCAACATTGAACGCAAACAAGCCATCGCTGCTTTAAAAGCGGAAAAGGCAACTGTTGAGGGGTGGTGTAAATCTTCAACCAAGATCACTGAAAATCATAAGTGCTCAAATCCCTGCTCATGATAAAACTGGTCTCGGTTATCATCATGAAAAGGATGAACTTAGCAGAGACTGTTCCATGCTTAAGTTTGGAATGTTTGTCTCTTCTATCCCTGACACTTCTTCTCCTCAATGTTCTTCATCTTCCAATCCTATCCCTGAGGACTTATCAAAGAGCTCCAAGCTCGCTGATAAAGGGAAATCCATTTCTCATCATCCTCAAAATGCTACTAAGATAGCAAAACCGAAAGTCCATTCTAAACCTTCAGTAAATCAATCCTTCAGCTTTGGATCAAAACTCACTGACATTACTCAAAGATCCACTCCAAAGATGAAAATTGATATCAAGCATAAGAAATCAAAAGAACTGAAAGTTCCTCCATTATCTAATGCTAAGGGCATTCTTGGAGCAGGCCCCCTGCTCATCTTAAGTTTTCTAACTCAACTGCTCCTGGTCTTAAAGCTACTTTTGTCTATAGAAAGTGCTATCATTGTGGACTTACTGACCATATTGCCAGTAAATGTCCTACTGCCACAAAAGCTGATAAGATAGATAAAGTGAAGATGAATGCCTCCAAGGCTGAGCAGGTCACCAAAGCTGAGAAATCTGCCAAGGTGAAAAATGCCACTAAGGTTAAAAAAATTAACCAAGGTGAAGGTTACCACTGACACTGAATCTTCAGATACCGTGAAGATTGATGAACCTTCCATCTCCACTAACCCTATTGGACCCATTAAAAAATGGGTACCAATCGAAACTTAATCTTCCTTATCTTTGCAGGGATCGAAGGGTATCTGGTATTTAGAATGTGGATGCTCTCGATACATGACTGGACAAAAAGACATGCTTACTGAATACAAGGAAAAGAAAGGTCCCTCAGTAACTTTTGGTGGAAATGGAAAAGGTTATACCAGAGGGTTTGGTGTACTCAGTAATGGGAAAACTACCTTCTGAAGAGATGACCTTAGCACTTGGTCAAAATACTACAACAATTACAAGACAAACACTCACACTTTACACAACAAAGACCCTTATTTTAATCTTGAATACAATTTAACTCTAACAATCTCCACCTTTGGATTCAAGATTAAAAAAAATTGACACTCATCTTCAGGTCTTCTCTTTCTTGAAAAATCTTCAGCAAATAATCTTTCAAAACTTTAAAATCTTCAAATCCTTGTCACTTTGATTGATCTTTGATAGCGCTTTAAGTAAATCTCCCCCTTTGGATATCTTAACAACTTTAGCACTTTCTTCCGTCTCCCCCTTTGATTTCAACATGCAATAAGCTCTTTCGAAAATCTCTTTAGCTCAGCAAGCTTTGAAATACAAACATCTTCAACTTTTCAACTTTCTCTTAACACTGACTTCTTCTTTGAATCATTACTTTCACAAATTTCTTTTCCTTTTGAATAATCAACAATTCTGACTTTACTTTCTCCCCCTTATAATCTCCCCCTTGTAACTAATCAATCATCTGACTTTGAAATCTTGAATTATCTTCCCCTTTTTGATGAATTATGAGAATCAGAATCATCAAAAAATTTCAATGTCAACTCTGTCTTTGAAATTATCTCCCCCAAATAACAAAGTAAGCACAGTCTTCATGAGAATAGGATATTCTCCTTCTTTGGAAACATATGAACAATCTCCCCCAACGAGAATAGAAACTTCTGATCTGATATTCTGTCGTCAATTCATGAAATGTATTCATCCGAATCTTTTCAAATTCAGACAATTTAGGAGTGGTAACCCTGAATCAACATATGAAACAGTTAATCTGCCTGTCAGTAGCATGGAGCCACTGTGTGTAATGGATACACATTGGAAAGGATCTTTTTGATGTACACTCCCCCAGGGCTTCCATTCAATCATTGAAAAACCACAAAGGAATTTTCTATGAGTTATGACAAGAAAACTTATTTCTCGTGTGCTCGTGCAAGTGTAGAATGATTGAAGCATCTAAAGCTTAAACAACCACAAGTATGTAAACCGTTGAGACAGCAACAAATATTACATAGACTCAATGTGCATGAGAAAGGGTCGAAGGTGGGGCAACTTTCCTTCTTTTTCAATATCCGAATCATCTGAATGAAGATCAGATAGATGATGTGCTGCTTCCCATTTAAAATTGAAACATTCTTTTATTAAGAAAAGAATGAGTAGCAGGTGGGGTTATATGCAAGAGTTGGCTTGGGCTAGTTGCCTTTTCAATGAAGTTCACGAAGAATTGTGAAACAACAGATAATGTGGCTTCCCGGCTCAGAAAAAGTTTGATGTAGAGTTTATTATTCTTTTACTCTGATCTCTCACCCTTTTTATTAAACATTTGAGCTCGCTTCTAACCAAACTCTCTTTTACATTTTATCTCAAGCACACTCCCACACTCAATTCTTTTGACCCCTTTCCCCTCAATCACTCAGGATAACTTCTTGGGTAGGAAACACAGGTTACGTGAATCCATAGAAGTTTTGTATTAGCTTACACAAAGAACCCATGTATTTTGTGCTAAAAAGAATATGTTGCTCAACAATTATCTTGACATTTAAGCACAAGATATCATCATCATAAAATGTATGCTCATTAAAGATAAGAATGAAATTTGACCATTTTGAACATTTAAAATTTCTCAAATTTTTAAACATTTATTATCATTCAATTTCATTGTTTTGAGAATCTGACAATGATTCAATCAGATCAATCATCATGAAGAAAAATAATAAGAGATATTAAAGAACGAAAGTTGTTTATATAAACAAGATATAAACAATTTAGCAATGAAAGCACATTTAATGTAGAAATGACGTGTGATTTCATCCAACATTGAATTTCAAACGGGAGTATTACCATCGAAAATTTTATCTTTTTGAGACATGGTAATAACAGAGTCAAATAAAAATGTACTGAACCGATGTGTGTAAGAATACTTGACAGTATATAGACAAGATAATACACAAGTATTTATCTTTAATAAACACACGGTCAGTTTAACATGAAATTATCGATATGAAAAACATTTAAAAGCACACTTCAAAATTCATAAAACATTTGAGAACACGAAGTGGTTTGAACATTTAAGAAAACATTTTTCATATCTGAAAGTCATTCATCTTTCAAAATATGATAGAGATTGAGAGTCAGAATAATATATCTGTACTATAGAAAACTCAACTCTCCCTGTTAGCCCCAATTCTTAATTGTAAAAGTATTGAAAATATCCCAAGTCTTCCTCTGAAGAAAGTCAGAGACTGCTGCCAAGAAAGCCAAGTCTAGCTCTAAAGTCAGTTCAAAGATAGACTCTTTAGCCAAGAAGAGATCAGAGATAGGTTCATCAGAGGTCTATGTCAGAGCTCTGAAGACACTCTCTCTGAAGAACAAGCTAAAGAGTTTTACAAGTCTTGACTAAAGAACAGATGACACGTCATTAGTGATAAGATTTACTTTTTAGAGTAGGTCACTGTTCAAACATGTCTTGAGCTTACCTTTTAGGTAAGACACTGTTCAAACATGCTTCTTATGTCAGGATAGTACATTGTTCACTTTATGGTCCTATAAAATAGGACCATCACTCCATTGACAAAAGTGTGCTTTTCATAAATCTTGTATCTAATTCATCTTTTAATATATTGGAAAGTATTCTAAAGAATATCTAGTACGATTTATACATCTTTTTATTAAACTGTGATATTTAATATGCTTTGATATTTAAACTATATTGCTTTCGCTATTCTATTATTATTGTTGTTTATATCATTGTTATAAGATTAAACCTGGGATCCAACAATTGGTATCAGAGCCTCCTTTGTTTTCTAAACAAAGAAAGATCATATCTGGATACTCGGATAGATTTATGTCTTACTGATTCAAGCATTCAATATTTGTGCATGTTCATATAAACCTTGGTTTATTTAAAAGAACTCCATTTGCTCCAGGTTTGAAAGTAAATCACAGTTTCACTTGTTGTTAAAAGATCTTCTTAGAAAAGAATCAGTTCTTCAAATCTTCATCTTTTCTTCAAAATGGCAAATTCTAGTATAAGTGTCATTTATACAGTTAGATCATTAACCAAACCTCCTACACTTCTAAGGGATGAATATCCCCAATGGAAAATAAGGATGGTAAATTTTTTGGAAGGTATGGACAGGGATCTTTTAAGATCAGTGAATGATGGACCTCACCAACCAATGGTGTTGGTACCAAGAGTTCCAGCAACAGTAGATACTGCTGAAATACTTGCATACTATGAAAAGAAAACTTCAAACTTCACTGATGAAGAAACTAAAATGATGGAAAATGACTCCAAAGCTGTTAGATTACTAATTATGGCCATTCCCAATGATATCTTTGAAGAACTTGATTCTTGTGTAACTGTAAAAGAGATATGGGATTAGTTGTTGAACCAACTTGAAGGTGGCCTACAAACTTAGAAAAACAGAAGAAATATTTGCATTAATGAGTACCATGACTTTCATGCACTACCTGAAGAAACCTTGCACCAAACATACTCAAGATTCAACATTCTCATCAATAAATGCAAAAAGTTTGGAGTTATGAGGACAAAAGAAGAAAACAATGTTCTTTTCCTTAAAAGCTTAAATGAAGAATGGTCACAATTGTCCATGTCAATATAGGCCAATCAAAACCTTGAATCTTGGCCATTGACTGATATTTATGGCACTCTTGTTGCTCAGGAAAAAGAAGTTGTTAAACAAAATTCAAAAACCTGTTTAGGTGGACCACTTGCCCTCATTTAAAAACAAAAAGGTGAGTCAAAAGAAAATCATAATGAAGAATCAAAGAACTCTAGAGAAAAATCAAAAAGAAAATCCAAAAGGGCCATGATAGCTGAAGAAAATGACCATTCAGACTCAGACTCAGATGAAGACATTAATGCATTTGCCAAATCTCTTGCCTTATTTACTCATCAATTCAACAAGTTTGGCAAGAAAGTTTTTGAAGGAATGAGAGATGATGAAGAAATGGAGAGAAAATCCAGAAAGAAGATTTCAGAAAGATGATTATCAACAAGAGCCCAGATCCACTCTGCATAGTGATCAAATGGGAGTTCATTTCATCAATCATGAAGCTGCTCAACAACCCATAACTCATCAACCATTTCAACCAAAGTATCCTCAACCTCAGAGGTACTTCCAGCCCCAACCACAAGTTCAGAAGACAGAAACAGTTGTTTCTCTTCCACCAAACCAAAATGATGGAAGATTGTCAGGATCTTAATTCTTAACAAGAATAAACACTCAGAAACAATATTAAAGGAGTTTGCGGAATAACACTTTAATATTCAATAATCTATGAAAACAGTGAATCAGAAGAACAACTTGTAAACTTTATTGAATGATTATAAAGCTACAAGATTCAATACTCAACCTCAATATTGATGAACAGGCTCACCAATACGAATTCTACTTCTCTAGAATTAGGATTACAAACCTTGAGGTTGATTCTCTCTATCAAAACAAAAATTCAGAATTCTCTAAGTGCTTTTCTATCAAAAATAAACTATTCTATATATACTGGAGATAAAAGATAATTACAACTAATAAAAAATCTTTAAAATAATCTTCCATCTTTATCTCCAAGCTTTCCATAATCTTCAAACTTGATCTGCACGAATCTTGATTATCTCATAAGCAGCACTAAGTCTTCAGCAGTATTAATACTTTGAGCAGTATTAATGTTCAGCAGTACTAACTACTAGCAGTACTAAAATCAGTATTAATCTTGACTTAGCAGTACTAATCTTGATCAGCAGTATTAACTTCACTCAGCAGCATTAATCTCAGAAGTATTAATCAAGTTCTTCTAGCAGTATTAACTGTACTTGTGTATTTCTGAATTTCCCAACAAAGATGTTTCAGATGTGGAAAACCAGACCATTTTTCTGCAAACTGCAGAGGTAGACTTGTCAAAGATCAAGACTACTACAAAAACAAGTACAAATACAATGTCAGAGAAAGATTACTTGTCGTAGAAATGGAAGAGTGGTTGTCAGACTCCACCAGTGATGGGAGAAGAAGAGCCTACCAACCTCTGTGGTATGGCTATTGCAGATGGTGATCAGACTAATGGATCATCAGAGGACTGCTCTGCAAAGGTAGACTCTTCATCCACCTCTGAAAATGAACTAGAAATGGATGTTATTAAATTAACAGATGAGATTCAGAATTTAAAGCAAAAGCTCTTTGAAGAAAAAGAAAAGAGAAAGCAAATGACAAAAGATCTTAAGCTTTTATAAAAGAGAAAAGGATCTTCTTGAGTCAGAAAAGAAAGAATTTTTTGTTGAAAAATCTGAACTCGAAAACTCTCAAAGACAAAAGGAAAAATCATTTTCTGAGAAATTCAAAGAACTTGAAAAGGTTTTAAAGGCAAAAGAAGAAGAAGTAAGAAAATATGAGTATGAAAGGCTCAATTTTGTTGCCTTAACTAAATTCTTTCAAAAAGAAAGAGAAATCTTACATCAATCTCTGGAAAAGAAAAGAACTTCAGATCAAGAGTTATCTAGATGCACAAGATGTGCACATTAAAATCAATTCTCAGATGGATACTCAAGGACGGGGATTCAATGAATTGGATCCATTCACTGGATTGAAGAAAACTTCACTTCCATACACTTTCTGTATTGGAAAGGTCCAGAAGTTTGATCTTTCATCTTTGAACAATTCTAACATTTTCAAAAGGATAAGAACCTCAGAGGGATCAAAAATCAGAGCTCTAAATATTAAAAATACCTCATACTCTGAAGTAAAAATAGTTTCAAAACCTATCTTGAAGATAGAAAAAGAAACTTCAGAGGTTAAGTTTACAAATTCTCAAAGCAATGATCCCAAAGAAATATTTAGATTTGACTCATTCATCACTAAAGAACCAGAGGTCTCTAAAACTATTACCTCTGAAATAAAACCTCAGAGCCTATTGAATCCAGAGGCACCTCTGTATTCTTCTGAAACAGATGAATGCATCAGAAATACCTTTGAATATGACATTAGAAGAATTTACAAAGAAAATATCATATCTAATTTTATCAAAGAATAATGCAAGAAAAGGATAATCAAAGTCTCCAGACCTAAAAATCTTATGAAAACTTCAGAGATTGTCATCTCTGACAAGGTTAAGAAAGACTTTCTTGATTCTGAATCTGACACAGAGGTAGATGAAAAAAATTTCTATACACCAGAGAAGGTAATTCATAAAACAACTCAGACTATTGGTTCTGGAATTTTGAACATCCTTGTTCCTATTCCAAAAGAAAAACCCATAATTCCAATATGTCCTGATTTTATAGACATGTATCTCCAACCAAAAACCTCTCTGGAGTTTAAAAAAAAGAGTTAAAGGAAAAGGCTAAGAATAAAACTAACACTTCTCAATTCTACACCTATAAATCTATCAAATTCACTCCTGAACAAAAAGGCAAATGACAAGAAATTAACCATTCTGATCATGTTTGTGCAGTGAGCAAGAAAGAGAAGAAGATGTTTTGGGCCAAGAAAAAGCAAGTTGAAAAAAAGAAATAGTTAGGAATACTTGTAATATTCCTAGTACTGATTCAAAGAAATTCAAAAGAAACATGTACCAAATGTTTTAAATGAAATGAAAAACTTTCCTCCTTCATCTTGCTCTGTTAATTGTAATTGCATTCAACTCATGATCAAACTGAAAAATCATTTCAGAGGCTCTCATTGTTTTTTGAATCAGTCTCTAAATAAAACTTCAGAGACAAAGCCTCAGAAGCAAAAAGAAAAACCATTCTGGCAAAGCATCAAAAGATGAAATGCCAAATGTTCATCAAAATTCTCAAAAGTCTACAAGAAAGGATCCATAATGAGATGGGTACCTAAGAAACTCTAATCTATCTTGCAGAAACAGTATATGCCCATCTGGTATTTAGATTCTGGATGCTCAAGGCATATGACTAGAGATAAAAAGTTGTTATCCTCTTTCAAAGCAAAATCTGGAGGAGCAGTAACTTTTGGGAATAATATGAAAGGTCAGATAAAAGGTTATGGTGAATTAACAAGAGGTAATGTATCTGTTTCAAAAGTTGCTTATGTTGATGGACTAAAGCACAACTTAATCAGCATAAGTCAACTGTGTAACCATGGTTTTGATGTGAAGTTTCAAGAAAAACATTGTTCACTTCTTCACTCAAAAACAGGTCAAGAAATGCTGAGAGCAGACAGAAAGGGTAACTCATATAGAATGAACTTTACCAAGCCTATAAACACTGGTTCAGAGAAACTCTGTTTAGTATCTCTGAACAGTGAAGATGTCTGGCTCTTGCATAAAAAGTTCTCTCGTTTGAACTTTTCATCACTAGATAAGTTAGTCAAACTTAATCTGGTTAAGGGATTACCATCTCTGAAGTTCAACAAATATCATCTTTGTTCTGCTTGTGAAATGGGAAAAATGAAAAGTTCTTCTCATAAAACCAAAAGTGATAATAATTGTCCTAGACCTCTATGGTCCTATCTTTGTGCAGAGTCTATCAAGTAAAAAGTATATTCTTGTTTTGATTGATGAATACTCTAGATATAATTGGATAGAATTCATTAGAGCCAAGTCTGATGTACCTGATATTTTAATAAGGTTGTTAAAAAGATTTCAGGTTTTGTTCAATAGAAAAATTCAGAAGCTGAGAAGTGATAATGGGGCAGAGTTTAGAAATGCCAAAAATCAACTCTTATCTCTCTGAAGAAGGCATAACCCCCAACTTCTCTGCAGCAAGAACACCTCAACAAAATGGTGTTGTTGAGAGGAAAAATAGAACACTTGTTGAAGTTGCAAGAACAATGCTTGCAGGATCTGATCTTCCAACAAACTTTTGGGCAGAAGCAGTTGCTACAGCCTGTTTCACTCAAAACAGAGCCACCATTGTCAAAATATTCAAGAAAACATCTTATGAACTCATTAACAATAAGAAACCTATTGTTAAATATTTTCATGTTTTTGGATGCAGATGTTACATTCTGAATGATAGAGAGTCTCTTGGAAAGTTTGACAAGAAAGCATATGAAGGCAAATTCATTGGCTATTCATTATCCTCAAAAGCCTTCAGAGTGTTTAATTTAAAAACAAGAACCATCCAAGAGAGCATCTATGTCTCTTTTGATGAAAACATAAATTCTGACAAACAAGATGTCAAAACCAAGAATGTCTCTGAATATTCAAAGATGGGAGAATCAGAACTGAACAAAATATTTGAAGACTTCTTTGATGATGATGACAACTCAGAATTTATCTTCAGAGACATTCACAGAGCAACTTCAGAGGAACCTCAAAATACAGGTACAACTCTTTCTGGTCCCTCTGAGATAACTCCTTCTTCTTCTTTAAATACAGGTCCAAGTATTGAATCAAGACAAATTGAAGAACAAAATTCTTCAGAAGTTGAAGATGCACAAGAGACATTTGTTGAAGAGACTTCAGAGCCTGCTTCACCATCTCTGGAACCCACTTCAGAGCCTCTGAATAGCACAACAGATATGTCACCACCTGTCATCTCTGAAGCTCAAACTCCACCTCACATTCATGCTCCAATGACAAGATGGATAAAGGATCATCCCCATGATCAGATCATTGGATCACCTACAGATGGAGTCAAAACCAGATCTGCCACAATCAATGAATGCTACTTTGTAAACTTTTTGAGCATCATTGAACCAAAGAAGGTAAATGAAGCTCTTGAAAATCCTAATTGGATCAATGTCATACAAGATGAGCTTCAAGAGTTTGAAAGAAATAAAGTCTGGACCCTAGTTCTCCTTCCTAAAGGAAAATTTGCAATTGGGACTAAATTGGTTTTCAGAAATAAAAAGGATGAGGATGGCATTATAATCAGAAACAAAGCTAGATTGGTTGCTAAGGGATATTTCCAAGAATAGGGTATTGATTATGATGAAACCTTTGCACCTGTGGCTAGGCTAGAAGCAATTAGAATCTTCTTAGCCTATGTTGCACACAAAGGGTTCAAAGTATATCAAATGGATGTTAAATCTGCCTTTCTAAATGGAAAATTGAATGAAGAAGTATATGTCCAACAACCACTTGGATTTGAAAGTGCAGAGCTTCCTAACCATGTTTACCATCTTGATAAAGCTCTGTATGGACTTAAACAATCTCCAAGAGCATGGTATGCAACTCTGTCCACGTTTCTGATTAATAATGGTTTTGAAAAAGGTACAATTGATACAACCCTGTTTATTAAAAGGTACAAAAAAGAGATGCTTTTAGTAGAGATATATGTTGATGACATTATATTTGGCTCTACAAATCAGAAGTATTGTGACAAGTTTTCAGAGTTGATGAAGAGTGAATTTGAGATGAGTCTCATGGGAGAATTAACATTCTTTTTAGGCTTACAAGTAAAACAAACATCAGAGGGTACTTTTATAAGTCAATCTAAGTATGTTTCTGATATTTTGAAAAAGTACAAGCTCACTGATTCAACTTCTATGAAAACACTTATAGCCATAAGAGTCAAACTTGACTCTGATCCTTCAGAAAAATATGTAGATGTTAAGACCTACAGAGGCATGATAGGATCACTTTTATACTTAACTTCTAGTAGGCCTGATATAATGTTCGCAACCTGTCTCTATGCTAGATATCAAGCAAATACAAAAGAATCTCATTTATCTGCAGTCAAGAGAGTGTTTAGATACCTCAGAGGCACACCCTCATTGGGTCTCTGTTATCCAAAACTCTCTAGTTTTGATTTAACAGCATATACTGATGCAGATCATGCAGGATGCAAGCTAGATAGGAAAAGTACCTCTGGATGCTGTCAATTATTGGGTAATAAGTTAGTGAGTTGGTCATCCAAGAAGCAGAACTGTGTTTCAACTTCTACTGCAGAGGCAGAATATGTTGATGCTGCTAGTTGTTACTCCCAAGTCATTTGGATGAAAACTCAACTCAGAGACTATGGATTACAATATGACAGAATACCCATTCTGTGTGATTCCAGAAGTGCCATAGCCATCTCTGAAAATCCAGTACAACATTCTAAGACAAAGCACATTGATGTCAGGTATCATTTTATAAAAGACCATGTTGAGAAAGGGACAATAGAGATGTACTTTGTACCCACTGATCTCTAGCTTGCTGACATTTTTACAAAAACATTGGATGAACGTAGGTTCAATTTTTTAATCACCAAGGAGGGCATGTTAAATATTTCTAATTAGTTAAAGTTCAAAGACCTTGGAGTCCAACTTCAGAGCTCTGAAAAATTACTTTAGCATATCTCAAGTATTGGGGTCTCTGATATCTCCTTCAGAGCCTCTGATATTTATGAAAGCATGTTTTCAAGGTACCAAAGTATAATTCAAGGGGGAGAATAAAATTCAAACATTCTGTTGTCTAAGGGGAGAAAAATGAAGACCATCATTGGTCAAGGGGGAGTAAGACACTGCTATGAGGAAATGACTTCAAAATTCAGAGACTCTAAACCTTTCTAATTGTTTTGCAATCTCTTATATCACTTGTCACATAAACTCAGAATCTCTAACTTCTGTTGCACTTGTGATATCTTAGATTACTTTATAATTAAAAGATTATTCAGAAAATAAGGTGAACAGTTTGTCTAGTCAGCAAGCATGGATATTAAAATTCAAATATCATCAACTATCACACACTCCAATATTGTTTGGCAACTAAGCACTTATGTGCAACAGTTACCAAGGACACGTGTCACCACAGGGTTGAGTGAAAGGTCAAACGGCCTCAACCAAAAGGTCTAATCTATGCCGTTTCACCTTATGCACTCAAGTGTAATTTTCTAATTTTGGATATAAAAACATTTTTACATCCGAATATCCATTTTTACGCAAACAAATTACTCTCGGGCAATCTCTTTCTCTCTCAAAGAACTTGAACTTCATTTTCTTCATCTCAACTCCCAAATGGCTTCTTCAATGGATTGGTGCAAACTATTCCCCAAAACCGGTAAACCTTCACGAGTGTATCGATTTCCAATCAAGGACAACAACCATATGGTACAACTTGATTCACCCAAGTTTGAGGAACAATATCGCATTATTTGTGAGTTGTTCTCAAACTACGAACTAACTTTGGCCCTAATCGCAACCACCACTGAATTCCCTCTCACATTCTTCCAAGAATGGTTTTCTTCCAGTCACTACAGTGAAGACCATGGCGGAATCGTTGGCGATTTTGAGATCTCTCAAACTGTGACGTGTCAAGTTATCATCAACCCTGTTGTTCTTCGTGAATTCATTCAACTCCTAGCAACTGAAGAACTTCAAATCGCTCGATTTGAGAAACGCCCCTCCTCTGAAACCCTTCTTTTGTTTGTTCAAATGTTTGGCTGCAACACTGAAATCACACGCCTAAGCAATTTCAAAAGACAACACCTTCCTTCTATTTGGAACTTTATGTTCTCTGTTCTAAACCGAACGCTCACCTGCAAGTTGGGGAGCATGGATCAGACAACTCTAGAGATCCTCTCAATAATGTATGCTCTCTTCTTCAATCAAAACATCGATATGGCTGGCATCCTCTATGAACAAATCTTCACGGCTATAGAGAAGAAGAACAAGTGCATCACAAAGGATCCAGAGCAACTCACTCCTTCATCCAGAGTTCCATCAATCATCTTCTCAAGGTTTCTTACTCTGATAATCAAGGCTGCAATTGATCATCTTCAAATTCTGACATATCCTGATCAGAGCAAGGCACCCTTCTCTATCATGACCAGATTTAAACCAACAGTTCTGGCTGAAGGATACCCAAGGACAAGAAGGATCCCTCAACACATGCTGAACCAGGTAAATATCAATTCTGAAGCCCTAGCTTCTCATCTCCGTGTTGCCCAAGGACTAGAGTCAGTCCTGGGAACCCCAACACACTTAGGTCCTATGCCTGAGATGGACAGTCAGAGTATCTCTACTTCAGAGGGATCAGAGGACCCTGAAGTTCATAGCACTCTGAGGAGTGAACCAAAGGGTACTCCTATCAGAGAAGTCGTAGTTCAGAGAGCTGACAGAGCACCAGAAGGGGATATCAATGAGGGAGAAGTGGAAGTCCCTTCAGACACTAGTGAAGAGACTAGCTCTACTGACTCTGAAGAAGGTGAGGATGAATCTTCAGAGGTTAGCTCTGAAGATTCTCAGAGTGAGATGAGAGAGTCCCCTATGGACTTGGAGAAACCTGAGAGTTCTAACCCTACCTCTGAAAAAGATGCCAGAAGGCACATTTATTTTAGGACTCCCACACCAACTCCCAGTGCATCCATACCATATAACCAGCCTGATCCAGAGGCAATGGTTATTGAATCAGAGGCGCACACCTTGATCACAACCCCACAAACCACTTCAGAGTGCCTCTTTCTACCTCTAAAGTACACAAGCCTGAGGAAACCCAACTTCTAAAAGAGTCCTATCAAAAGGACTTAGTCAATGATATAAGTACTCAGTTGCCTCAGAGTACAACACATATCCCCACACACGATGATGCCTCTGTGGCTCATCCCTCACCCTTTAAGTTTTCCCGTAGCAATTGTCTAACTCAGGGACATTGGTTGAACCTCAAAGCACAAGGATTGACTTTCCTGGATCGCAAGGTCCACTCCCACATTCACTTCCAGTCCTCTGAATCTGAGGAGGAGGACTTGGAACTGAACAGAACGCTCAGAGATGATTATCTAGAACATCGAGGACCGAGCGGAAGTCCTTCCTGAGACAATATCCAACCATCTTTGAAACAAGGCTCCTCTAGAATCGAGGACAAATTGGCAACATGTGTTGTTGCCAATGTACCCATCTCTGACAATCTCACCAAGTCAGAGTTCGAAAGACTTTGTGAGGAACTCAGAGGCTCCTTGAAACAGCATAAACTTCAAGGAATTGACGGTTTAAAGGCCTCTGCACTCAACTCTGAGAATGCCAAATTTAAAGCAGAGGTCTCTACTATGAAGACCTAACTTCTGAACTCCAATAACAGGATTCAGGGGTTGGAAAGACAACTTTTTGAGCAGAGCTCTGTATCCTCCCTGGAGATTGCGGCCCTAAAATCTCAACTTGCCGAACTCAGAAGCCAATCCTCTACAACAGTGACTCTTGCAGATGTTCAGAAGGAGGTTAAGGATCTCAGGACAAAGGTAGTGGCCAACCAATCAGCATCATTATCTTCAGAGCAAATGGCCTCTATCTCTGAACTGATCAAGTCTACAATTCAAGCATCCCTTCCAACTTTGGCAACGACTTCAGATCTACCACCACTACCACCCAGAACTACTAAAGACCTTGTAACCAAGGCTGATCTTGCCACATTTAAAGAAGGCATCATGAGCCACATACTGACCTGCTCCTCCAAAATCTCAATGATCGTACAAAAAAAGGTTTAGGCTACACTTGGTGTCCATAGGTTTAATACTGAAGATCAGGTCTTTGAAATTATTCAAGCTGCTTCAGAGGCCATTGACTCAATCAAGAAAGATGCAATCGACACCAAGGGCAAAGGCTTCACTGAACCAGACTCCCCGAAGTACAAAAGGAAGAGATCCATTTTTGACAACACTTGCAGTGGAAGCCAAGAAGCCAAGGTTTGATGATTCAGAGGACTCTGATCCTAATAGAGCCTCTGATCATCAAAAGGGGGAGATGCAAGGGAAAACACAAGGACAATCATCTGAAGCTGCAAAAGAAAGTGGCTTCGCTCTATCTCCTTCCATCAACAAGGATAAAGGAGTACAAGAGAGTGAACCAGAGAGGCACTCCACCTCTGCTGAAGACAATCCAACAATCTCTAAGTCTCCAATCCCTATTGTACTCCTTGCACCAACAACTTCAGAAGCACCTATAATACAAGTCGTAAATGCTACTCTATAAACTATAGGTCCTCTGGATGAAGAAGGAGATGAGAAATTAATTGACTTCTCCAACTCTGAAGATGCATTCTCTTCTCCAGAAAGACAAAATATAGTTATGAGAGATGCATTCGACTCAGACTCAGAGGAAGAAGAAGCAGCATCAGCCGAGAACACTCCAGAAGAATAAGTTATTGATGTGGATGCTTATGTCTACAAAAATGCCCAACCACATCATACTTCAACCGAAGTTGAGCTAAAAGAAACTGCAGAGCTTGACATATTCATCTCAGAAACCACCCACGATAACCCACAATCATCTTCAGAGGCACAAGCGAAGGAACCAGAGACAAATCAATTGTCTGCTGAAGAAAGGACCATGTTTGTCGATGAACAAGCTCCTCCAGAGGATCTTGTTCAAAAGGCAAGCATTGGTTTACCAGCGAAAGCCATCTTTACCCAACCTCCAGCATTTCTTGCATCCGAACCATTAACTTCAATAGAGGATCATTTTAGATATCTCTATTGTGAGTTCAATCTCAGGGAAACCCAAACCTATCCTCTCAATCCCAGAATCAAAGACAACATGGAGGACAAAGAAAAGAGGTTCATCAAGTCCAAAACCAAGCTCAGAACAGAAGTCTATTCAGAATCTCCCATTGTAAAGATTGAAGGGATCTCTGAAAAGACATTTGCCTACAATAAGATCTACTACAAGCATTTCACAGTGATTACAGAAGACACAAAGGTTTATGAGTTCACTGATAATGATCTTGTAAACCTGAACCCATATGATTTACCTGGACTTCATGCACACTGTATAGGATGATATAATCATGGAAGACCATTCAAAAATGGATCTTATGATGTTCACAGAGCTATGGATTCTCACATAAGGCTCAGAGCAAAATTGGATCTTCAGATTGCTCTGAATTTGGGAGAAGAGAGATTGGGAGTAACTGAACCTGTGGAGACCATCGAGAATCTTGAGAGATGCAAGATTGGATCAATAATTGCAGAGCCTCTGGGGTTTGTCTACAGAGCCAACAATATCAAGAAAAATCTATTTGGCTTCAGAGACAGCAAAATACTCAGATGATACTCTGAAGGGTATGCTGAAGATGATCCACATCAAAGAAGAACGATACAGAGTCAATCTCCTGAAGCAGCTAGACTTAGAGATCACTTCAATGATTAATTTCAGAGCATTGATAATGAAATTTCTTAGGATTTGCTCTGGAAAAGAGTATTAGTTCTTATTTGTAACTTTTTTGTTGCTATCTGTTACATTCTCTGTTTGTAATTCCTAATATTTTGAGAAGTAACATTTAAGAGGATGACTTTCTCCGCTATGCTTTCTAGATTACATTTTTATCTCAGTTATTTTGAACTTTTTTATTTTCAATACTTAGGGGGAGATTGTTAGCCCCAATTCTGAATTGTAAAAGTATTGAAAATATCCCAAGTCTTCCTCTGAAGAAAGTCAGAGACTGCTGCCAAGAAAGCCAAGTCTAGCTCTGAAGTCAGTTCAGAGATAGACTCTTCAGCCAAGAATAGATCAGAGATAGCTTATCAGAGATATCTTATCAGAGATAGCTTCATCATAGGTCTATGTCAGAGCTCTGAAGACACTCTCTCTGAAGAACAAGCTAAAGAGTTTTACAAGTGTTGACAGAAGAACAGATGACATGTCATTAGTGATAAGATTTACTTTTTAGAGTAGGTCACTGTTCAATCATGTCTTGAGCTTACCTTTTAGGTAAGACACTGTTCAAGCATGCTTCTTATGTCAGGATAGTACACTGTTCACTTTATGGTCCTATAAATAGGACCATCACTCCATTGACAAAAGTGTGCTTTCCATAAATCTTGTATCTGATTCATCTTTTAATATATTGGAAAGTATTCTAAAGAAGATCTAGTACGATTTATACATCTTTTTATTAAACTGTGATATTGAATCTGCTTTGATATTTAAACTATATTGCTTTCGTTGTTCTTATTATTATTATTATTGTTTATATCATTGTTATAAGATTAAATATGGGATCCAACACCCCCTAAAATGAATATTATCTTTTAAGCATCCTGGACAAAAACCTCAGATACTCCCCCTCGGTATCTATAAAAAGTCAACTCATTAGAAAAATATGGCAGTGAAAGTGTAATTTTCTCTTCTCCCCCTTAAAAATATAACAGTGAAAATCTTAGAAACTCACCCTCAAATTAACAGTAAAAACTCCATTGAAAGATGTTATCTAATCAGTATCCTGAAGAAGAAAAACAGTTAAAAGTGGGTTCTGAACTGAGATATTCAGAAGCCATGTGTACATATTCTCTGGTGAGAATAGTAACTCCCCATCTTTATCATTGAAGACCGGGTCTTGAACTGCTTTGTTCAAAAGCCATTGTTCGTAAACATTGAAGACCAGGTTCTAATCTGGTGTAATCAGAAACCAATGCTCTTACTCCCCCTAAACCTATGGTACCTGTAAAACAGATTTGACAGGTTTTGGTACCCATTGGTATTTAAGTCCAGAGTGGTTAGATTTTGGAATCCACTTCTCATTAGATTAAAACCTTTTAAGTTCATTTTGCTGAGAAGTGATTCTGTAAGTTCCATACCAATTTTGAGCATAATATTTATTAACAAAATCATCAGTTCCACAGTAAGAATAACAAAGTTTCTTTTGTGCAAGTCTGATTAAATGATTTACAGAATATGAAGAATCAGACTTACCAAAAAATTTATCTTTCGGAGCATTGTTCTTTTTGTTCACTTGAGGTGTAGGAACAAATGACTTTGAGTTGTCTTTCTCATCTTTTCTTCTCTAAAGCATTTCTGCTGAGACTTGTTCTTTCTAATGTTACCTGAACCATCAAGAGATTTGACATAGAAAATATTAGTATGAAGAATCTGATCTTCTTGCTTTGACACAATATCATCTGAATCAACAAATATAGGATTGTTAGAAACATTTGCAAAAATTGAACTTGCAGCTGATTTGAATGAACATTCTGATGCAGCTGAATCATTCATGGGTGATTGAGCAATTGTATCTGGACTTCTTTGTGCTCTCAATTCATCCTTGAAAATGATTCCTTCAAGTTCTGTAATCTTGTTGGACAAACTGTTTCTTTTCAGACAATGTATCAAGCTTCTTCTGTAATTCAGACTTCGTCTTTTGTTCTTTCAATATAGTAGTTGATAACTTAGATAATTTTCTTGTCAACTTCTTTATCTCAGCCTCAAACACTTTCCTTTCCTCTTCAAAATCTTTCTCTACAGTCTTTCTTTGATCAGATATTTCTTTAAACATACTAACATTCTTCTGTTCAACTTTCTTCTTCTCATTCTCAAACTTATCTCTTTCCATAATGATGAATTTCTCAAAATCTAACACTTGTTAAGAAAGTTTTATACATTTGAGTTCAACTGCCTTTTTTTATTCAAATGATTTTCTTGAAAAATCAGAAAACTTTTGTGCGAAAGATTTTCTTGCATTCTGAAATTTAGTATTTCCTTCTCAATTTCTTTCTTGTCTTTGGCAATTTGAGCTTCCAATTCATAAAGTTTCTTCTTCAACTCAGCATTTTCTTTGTCTAAACCATTTCTTTTCCTCTCAAACCTTCTTCATTTCCTCTTGATTTCTTGAGTTTTCTTTCTCTTGGGTTGCTTTCTCTTTCAACATATTTATCTCAACCTCAAGACTAAACACTTTATCTCTTAACTGATTTCATTCAGAAAAGATTTGTGAGTTTATCTTTTACAGTCCATCACATGTCACTCCAGCAATATTTGCTCTTCTTCTAAGATCATCAAGCTCTTTTTGCATCAAATCCTTCTTTGACCATGTAGAATTTGCATTAAGACCTTTAAACTTCTTTAGCTTGATTTGAAGATTTAAAATCTCCTTTTCTTTTGACTCAATGATCCCTACAAAATTAATTTTAGAATTAGAAATGCAATCTGAGCAAATAAAACTTTACTCTGAAACTTTAGAGTTTTCTTTCAATTTATTAATCTGATCAAGAAGAGATGAATTCTGAATTTTCAGATTCTTGTTTTCACCTTCAAGGCTGGAATCTCTGGCATATAAGCGATAGCACAATCTCTTTTTGTTAGAACAGTATTTCCTTTTTCGTTAGTGTAAGGCATCTTGATATCTGTAAAATATAAGCTTGAAATGATTGTTAACAAAAATCAGAAACTTTGATCACACTCAGAAATATGTCCCCCTTCTCGCAGACTTAGCACAGTGTTCCCGCTACCCGGTTAGCGAGTGGGGTCAAGGGGCAACGCCCTTGCGGGGTCGAGGGGCAGCGCCCCTATAGAAATTTTTTTGACAATTAGATCTCATATTGCATCTTGTAAAAATTTGACTAAGTATAGATTTTCAGGCTGAAGAACTTTTCGCACACACACTAGAATGCGTACACAAAGGGAAATTCGCACAACCAAAGAAATTCGCACACCAAAAGTCAAAATTCGCACACCAAGAGGAGTTTGTGCGCTTTGAGATGCGAATTCTATGAAACTCGCATACCGTTGTATGCGAATTATGAGCAATTCGCACACTACTATATGTGAATTCTTGCCTTAGTTAAAATCTGAACCTTAAGCCTTTCGCATGAACTTTTCGCACAACAGGAAGATGCGAATTCTACACTTAGAAACTTTTCTTCCAACTTTTCGTACAATGAACTATGCGAATTCCATCTTTTCGTATATAGGCCTATGCGAATTCTGAACTTTTAGTATATAAGCCTATGCGAATTCTGAACTTTTCGTATACAGGCTCATGCGAATTCTTTCCTTAGTTTTTTCAATCATAATGTGATGCGAATTATTTCATGAACCATGCGAGTTCTTCATTTTCCATGCGAATTCTTCAGATCTCAACTTCGAAAATCACAAATTCAACCTAAAATCGATCCAAATCTTTGAATTAGGCCATGAAACTTTGTCAATTTAATCTCGTACTCAATCTGAACACTTCACAAACAAATAATTTCGAAGAAAAACAACAAAATTACACTTTTGATCTAGGACACAGTGTGTTTACAATACGTACTAAATTTCAACAAAAATCCGAATTCAAACAAAATAGTTGTGAATTGGACAATCTAATCAACACAAAACGTTATTTGTGTCAAAACTCGAGTACAATGCAAACAAATTTTGAACCAAAACACCACAAACTGACACAAATCGATCCTAGAACAGTGCAGTCTGCGAGTTCTTGAATATCGTCCAAAAAATCTTAAACTTTGATCTTGATTTATGATTTCTGTCTGCTCTGATACCAATTGTTGTTCCAGATTCTAGCTATCAATTACTACACAAAAATGATTTAGAAACACTTTCTTTATTGATTCACACAATCTAAATCAATCCATATATTTAGTGCATTTTACAATTAGCTCTATGTGTGTGTGTGTTTCTATGGTGTTCTTACCAGAAATACGCGCGTGTGTGTAATGTGTTTATACAACTCTTTGACCTCCTTTATATATGGTCAACAAGACCTTAGCACTTGATCAACATACTACAACAATTACAAGACAAACGCTCACACTTTACAACAATTACAACAAAGACCCTTATTTTAATCTTGAATACAATTTAACTCTAACAGCTTTCAGGAAGACTTTCCAAGAATTTAGTTAGGACCTCAGAATTAGAATAGGTCCTACCAACAGTCCTCAGATCAATGATTAAACAGTTAAATCTTTGGTGAACATCAGATAGAGACTCATTGAAGATCTCATATCTTCAAGAGATTGCTTTATCTTTGCATGCTAATTGTTTATTGTCTTTTTTTTCAAAACATTATTTAGCATGCTAAAAAAAGGTTTTAGTACAAGATTGGTATATCGGGTTGGGATTGGTTTGACATGTCATAAGGGATGACTCTTCCTTAGGGAGGGGTGAACGGACAAGGGTGAGTCGTAAACGCGGAGAACGTTGGTGACAATAAAACATTTATCCGATGGGACAATATAAGAGATCTCATAATTGTTTAAAAAGGCTCGTTTAAGCAGTTATGCATGTTATCACTTAGGTCATTTTATTCATGTGCGTTATGACCTATATGCTTGTTGCATGTAAACCATGAACTTACTGAACTTTACAAAGCTAACTAATAGTATGTACCTCAGGAACAGGGTTCCAGGTTAGACAAGGGCAAGAGTCTTGCTTAGAAGGCAGTGGAGGACCCAGGATTTTGGCCCAGCGGGTGAACCATTAAATTGGATCAAATGTCGGCAAATTCGTTCGGTGTATTTCTAGCCGAACTCTTCCCCTAGGGGTTTTTTAGAGTTTTTTTTGGTTGATTTATAGCGACTTTTTCGGGGTTTTTTAGTTGATTTCGATAGAGTTTTTTGGTTGATTTCAAATGAGTTTTTTAGTTGATTTTGAAAGAATTTGTTGATTTTTTCGGTGAAGACTAATCTAAAATTTTAATATGAATGCAAAGCTTGAGCTTCTGTTTGTTTTAGTTAAAAAAAAATGGGAACCTGTGCTCCTGTTAATTTTAATATATATTTTCTCTAATTTTTTATTTAAATTATTGTTCCCCAGAAAGATGCTCCTGTTAATTTTAATATATATTTTCTCTAATTTTTTATTTAAATTATTGTTCCCCAGAAAGATTTCATGTTTTCTACTTTTTTTTATTTAAATAATTGGTTCTTCATTTCCATGGAGGGTTAAGAAAAAAGATAATATATATATATATATATATAGACAGTGGGTTTCAAACCCCAGACCTCCCGTGTAAGAAAGCATTATCTCCAGCATAGAAGCCATCACGCCAAGTGCATTTTCTTGCTACAATTTTAGTTCTAAAATATTTGAGGGCACATTCAAAATCGAGCGGGTGCACCTTTAAAACGCCTACATTTTTCTCCTTTATGAGTGGGTGCACGGGACCCCGCTCAGTCCTTAGTAGGTTTGCCCCTGTTAGAATGTTTCATTTCTACCATTTAAGAAATAGGTTGGAAGAATGTTTAGATTTTATGGTTATACTTATTTTGTAGTATAACTTGGTTTTGGACGTGTTAGCTTTGGGATGTTTTAAATTGCATTTAAAACTTTCAAAGTCTTCCGCTGTGACTTGGTTAATTAGTCGTTAAAGTACGAAACTGTTATGGCTATGTAATGAGAATGATGTGGCACCTTGTTTTAGAAATGTAAGTGTTACAATATATGTGTAATATTCATAGAATATTCATGTACGTTCAAGTGTATACAATAGCTCGACACCAATAAGTCCATAAATCTTAAAAACGGACCCAAACACAAGATTATAAACCAAAACCCACAAATCTCATACACACAATTAATATTGCAAGAAATAAAGAGATTAGGGAAGAAATTTGCTACACAAGAATTACCTTGGTTCACCCAACTTGGCTACATCCACGCCAAGACACTTCTTGAGTCACTTCACTATTGTTGTTCTTTAAATGGTAGAACAAAACCGTACACAATAATCTTACAGTGAAAAAACGCAACACTCAACCTTTTTGCAAAAGGGAGAACACTCAAACCTTTCACAAAAGGGAGAATCACTCAAAAGTGATAGGTGTAGGAAGATATAACTCAAACCTCACACAAATACGATAAATCTCAAAGGATTAGTGTAGGGAGAAAACTTTTCAATCCTAACACAATATTTAAACACTTTATAAAATATGAACAACACTAATCCAAATGCAATATTCGACTTTCATCTTTTGGCACAGATCTCGCGAATTTTTTGGCACTTTACCCGAGACGAGGACTGTCATGGATTACTTGACCCAACACAATTTTTTACTTGATTCTCAATATATCTTAAATATACACATCAAGTAGAACTGTTAATTCATTAAATATTTCATTTGTTTGTAATCATCAAAACAAATATATAAATACATATAGACGTGGTTCACTAGCACCAAAAATCTCCCCCTTCTTGATTATGATAAACAATACGAATAACTTGAGGGCATTCTCAATTTCTCTCCCCCTTTTGTCGAATCAAAAAGGAGAGGGAAATTTATAATGCTCCCCCTATCGAGATGCTCCCCCTCAAACGGAGCATCAATCAAGGGTTTTAACAAATATGTAAACACATATTATCATGCATAAGCACATATGGATAAACAACCTGGCGTAAAAAAATACTAATTCATAAGCGTAATTAGCATGCACAAGCAAATATAGGCAAATACATACCTTAAACTCTCATTGCTCACCTCATATGCATATAAGCACAATTTTCTCTTCCCAAACAAATATACAAACATATAAGGCATACACAAGATCAAACATATAACAAATACATACCATTTTTGATCGAGCATGAGAAATTAAATGCCTTTTGGTATATAGACATGCATTGACAAGATTATAATGCATATAACAATACATCACATTGAATTGATAGATCAAATCACATAATCAATGTACAAAACTTTAAACCATAATTACCAAATTGATTTTTTGATTGGTAAAACACATTTTCAAACACATGGATACTCAAATACATTGCACAATTTAACTGGGTGATATCCAACTCACACTTAGATACCTAGATGAGTCACAACTCACACTTGGACATCATCTATAAAAGTTTTAGAAACCAAAGCATCTTAAAAACATTTTGGAATGAGAACACTTGTCACTTGATTTTCGAAAGATCAATTGTCAAAACAATTGCTTAATGGATTACAACGGATACCAAATTACACAATCATTCGAAGGTATTGACTAGCTACGAGTCATCTTAACAAGTAAAATCACCAACAATGTGTTCTCAAAAAAATCTCTTTCAATATATACCAATTCTGCCACAAATGGTAAGTAAAACAAGGCGTGGAGAGTTTTATAAATCAAACTTGTAAGTTATCAATTACTCACAACAATTGACAAAAACAATTTAGAAAGTTTGATTAAGTATTTAATGATACTTTCCCCCTCAAAATTAAGACCTCCCATTTTCCGAAATTAAACCAAGTTTAAAATGAGGTATAAGAAGGATATAAAACATTTAAATCATATATCATAAAATAGTTACATGCCAAAGTAAAATATTTCAAGCAACATAACATTTATAGACACTTTGTTTTCATGCTATTATATAAATTATAACATTGACATTAAACATGATCAATAAGATTTTTCAAATAATTGCATTGTACAAAGTATCCATAGAATATTGACATAACACATTTTTGAAGACATTTAATTCTCAACGATGTAGTTTATGTTATGAAACATGTAATTCTCATGCAAAGGACATAATTTGCCTAAATCCTCATTGGTCGCGGTTCATTCACATTGGACAATCCTAAACAAGGTAGTGAAACCATTCGAAACCAATGTTTCCACATATACATCAAACATGCAATCATCAGTTTCGAAAGAAATTTCCATTTGCATATGCATAAGCCTATAATTGGAAAAAAAAAATTAAGTGACAAAGAATGATATTTTTATTTTAGGAAAAGTTCATAAAAACTCAACAAACTATTTCATTTTGAATTGTTAAGTCCCGAACTAATTTTTTGAATGAAAAAATCATTAAACATTCTCATTTTGAATGATTAAGTCCCTGAACTTTTTTTTGAATGAAAAAACTATTAAAATATTCCTACTTTGAATGATTAAGTCCCTAGACATTTTTTTTCAATAAATTAAATCATCGAACTTCTAAAAATTGGTTACTTACATCATTTTAACCCAAAAAACTACATGTAATCGGTTATCTTTTGATTTTTCCTCTTTTTGTAGATCAAAAAGAGGGAGATTGATGGTAGTAGGGACAACATCGTGTTAGGCGATATGGAGAACGGACAAGGTTAGGGCAACGGGGAGTGGCGAGGCTAAGCGATACAATTGTATGTGAGGGGTTTTAGTGGTGTATAGTTTGAGATCAGTAAAATTGATTTATATTTGTTTTTACTTTAAAACCTTTATAGTCAGTTCCAAGTACCTTTAAAAAAGGTAACTAATTTTTATAAGTTCGATGGTTTATTTATTCAAAAAAAATGTTTAGGGACTTAATCATTCAAAATTAGAAAGTTTAATGGTTTTTTCATTCGAAAAAATAGTTGAGGGACTTAATCATTCAAAATGAGAAAGTTTAATGATTTTTTCATTCAAAAAAATAGTTTAGGGACTTAATCATTCAAAATAGGATAGTTTCACTTTCCCTTTTATTTTTAAAGAATTGTGGTACCAAAATTACAACAATATGATACCAATAAAAGTTTCACTTAATTTTAAGCTTTGCAAATTAACTATGGAATTGCTACATCATTCTTTATCATACAATACACCAATTATAAAAATGAAAAAAAACATACAAACTCACATAGGTAGTATTTTAAACAAAAAGATACCAACTAATCACAAAATGAACATACAAAGAACATTTAGACAAGCTTATAAGATCAAATCACATAAGCCAAAAGATATGTGAACTTTGATTTTTGAAAACAAAACATTGTATTCAACAATCCTTTTTGATGAGATGATGAGTTGTTAATGATGTGTGAACGAAAGAATATGAATTCTAAAATACAAGCTCGTATGAGTTTGTATACCAAGCTTTTTTAAATAGATACTTAAGATGCACCAATCCATAATGGATATAACAAACATTGTTGATGGGGATTAAGAAATAGCACAAGATATTTTTGAAACACTCCTCATACAAATTTGATTGCTTAATATATATTACTTTTAAACTCATCAACTCATAACTAGGAATCATTTCAAAACAACTATTTCATGAGCATAGACTATTTTTTTAACACACAGTTTGAATGTTACACAACACAAACAAATAGGCATGTTGACATCAAAGCTAGATCATGATACCAAAACAAAGAATCATGCATGTATGAAAATAATATCTTCCCTCATGAGAGAAAAGGCATCTTCTTTAGGGTTTAAATATCATCAATATCAAGTAAGATTACGGAGCAAGGACTAAACAACTTCTCAACTTTCTCGCAAATAATCATCGTGTTACATAGGATAGCGTGAATCGTATAGCAATTAAGCATTTAAGAAGTAAAAAAGTAATCACATAAGCATGCATAAGAAATTTTATTTTGAGAAAAAACATGCATCCAAATATTCGGTAAACATCAAAAGTGACCTCATCGTCATATGAAGATGTGTGACCTTTGAGAAGGCGTCTTTGATGAGTACATATGATTTAACACCGACAAGAAAAGTTCATCATCTCGCTTGTAGGAATTTAATAACTTTTTAGATTCCACTTTCCACCATGAGGTCTAATAACTTCTTAGAACCTCTCTTGTTGTCTTGGAAGTCTTCATCGACTTCAATTCTCTTTCTTTTTTCTGTAACACCCGAAAATCCAAGTAAATGGAAAATTATAATTTGTCGTATAGCTCGTATTGTTAATGTAAAGTTGAATCATTGTACCCCTAGCCTTGGTTTAGAGTTCATATGCCTTATTTAGTCTCGGTTTATGGTTGGAAGAAAGTGACAAATCAAGGTCGGGATTGTGTAGGCGACAGTGACATAATATCAAACTCGCAGGTGAGGTTTGAGCCCCGGTATATCTCGGGCGACAGTGCCAGTGATTGTGCCATTTGGTCATTATCGCCGGGTCACAATGGTCGGGATTGTACCAAGAGTTGGGTAGGCACCGGGAGAGTGCCGGCGACAATGCCATATGGAAAAGTCGCCGGACACAATCACACACAGGAACTGACACTTTAAAACCAAGTCTTGACCCCTTTTTGACCTCATTTCTCATTCTAAAACATTTTTACCCGATTTTGGAGAGGCTAGGTGGGATTTTAGCCAACCCAAACCTCTTCCCTCATTAAATTTGATCCATGGGTTGATGGGGGGCTTTAATTTTGCAATCAAGAGTAGCTTTGGAGCATTTAATGGAAGGATCTCAAGTCAAATCCAAGTCTCAAGCCTTCATCTCAAACTTTCTAGGGTTTTGCTAACTTTTCTAGGTTTTTGATCAAAACCTAGATTGTGAGTTTTCTAAACACTTTGAAAAAACTAGATACTTGTCAATATGTGTTCTTCCATCATTTCCTTGTTTTATTTGGTAAAAATCTAGCTTTGAAGATAAAGTATTCACCTTCCCCATTTTGATGAACTCTTGGATATTTTGGATGGGAAATATGGTTTTGACTACTTGATGATCATAGACATTTGTTGGTATTAAATATTGTTGTTTGACACTTTTACGAAAATACCCAAATTTTAGGGTTTTGAACTAACTTGGAGATTTGCTTCACTGTGTGATAAATTAGTCATTATGTGTTTATATCTTGGTATTGGACCCTTATAAATATGATTTATAGCTTTATGGCTTGGAAAGCCTTTTTATATGGTTATATTTATGGCTAAAGGGAACATGTTGGAATATTATATGGAATCCCATTGTAATGTAGGTGGTAATTAAACCACAAATTGCCTATGATGGTATTGTGCACATATTTACATGGATTAAAGGCCTCATGGCCAAATTTGGAATATTGGATGAACCAAGTGAAATAAACACTAGGAGGATATAGTCTTGGGTGTCACGTTGTGGGTATGCACCTAAACCCCCGCCATTAGGGGAAATGCCTTAGTTGTACCCCTCGGATGTGTCGGGCCTTTTTGGTGTCACTCATGGTAGTTGACACTAAGGTATATCGACTCTTTGGGTGGAACTTGATTGGTGCTATGGTCTCCCCCATTGACTCCAATTATTGATGCACAAATTGATATTCTTGCCATTGTTGTACTATTATTGCATGTTACTATTTGTTTAAACTCACTAGACTTTTTGGTCTAACACTTGTTTGGTGTTGACATGTATCTCAAGTTCTAGTGGCGTCAGGCCTAAGAAGGTTTAGCCGTGTCTAGTGTGAGATTGGGGGAAATTATGTTTTTTGAGACACCAACATTGGAAGACCATTCTTGGAGTAGAGACGACACCCCTTTTATAATCTTATTCCCGTTTAGGAATTAGATTAGATGGTTGTCGTTTGTTTTCCGTTATATTACAAATTTGTAATTAAACGGGTGTTTGTTATTACCCCTTTTTGGGAGGCTCAAGCTATGGCATTATATACCAATTTCCTTTTATGGAAGTTTTTGTTTGTCACAACTTTTGGGGTGTTACATTTTCTCACAAGAACGATTAGTTCCAATGTAGAAACATATGTACAACAACAAATTCCATTAAGTACAATAAAATCATACCTTAGTAATTCCCAAACTACGTTATGCCCACTTACCATACATCACTTGTATCAGAGCGGTGTTTATACGTCCTCTTATCTTGCATCGTCATTGCAACGAGACGGAGCTCATTTTCATATATTATGCATCACAATAGTAAGCCATGATCGAAAAATTGAGTAAGTCACCCAAATTCTATGTAGTAAGCCACCCGAATTCTCTGAAACCACCGACCTAGTGGTATGTATGAACTGGATACATGAAATTAAACAAGCTTTCAAGTCGAGTGAGTGTGACGAGTAACAGAAGGTAAATTTTGTCTCACAGATGTTGAGAGGCAAAGCCTTGAGTTGGTGGAATGTCACTCGGTCTACCCTTGGGACAGGTATTATGAATATGTTAACCTGGAAGGTATTCAAATAAAATATCATGGATAAGTACCATATGAGAGTGTGATCGAAAAAATGGAAGACGAGTTTTGAACACTGAAGAAGGGAAACAGATCCAAAGTAGATTATGTGAGTATGTTTACCGAAAAGCTTGAGTTTGTGGGGTATTTATCCCCGGATGAGAAGTCCAAAGTCAAGATCTACCTTAAGGGTCTACCAACAGAGATGAAAACCTTCATGAGGAACGCCAAAGTGACCACATTTAAAGAGGCTATTTAAGAGTCTCAATTGGTCGAAGATGATTTGGCTAAAAAGAAGGAAGAAGGAGTAGTGATTGGCGAAAAGATGAGATGGAGCAACCACCAAGTGCTTACAAGAGGCTTAAGAACTTCACGAGCGGCAAAAGATTTGATCTTGAAATGAAAATAAATGGTGTCACCATTGTCGAAGCAAGCACACCGGTTCTTGCAACCCTAATACCATTGAATGTTTGAAATATGGGAAGAAGGTTCACTTGAGCCGAGAATGCCCCATCAAAGGAATGATTTATTTCAAATGTTGAGAGCTAGGGCACATGAAAAGGGATTCTCCGAAATTGAAGATCAGGGAAAGGAGCATGGTGAGTGGAGATCAAGCACAGAAGGAGAACCCACCCAAGATTCAAGGAAGAGATTTTCAGACGACGTCGGATGAGGCAAGAGTTATGGGGGATGTAATGTCGGGTGCGTTCCTACTTAACTTGATACCACATGCATTTTGTTTGATTATGATGCAAATCGATCGTTTGTGACAAACTATTTTTGCAAACAACTCTCCATACCTATTAAAACCTTGAATAATGCCTTAGTAGTGGAAGTGGCCAACGAGGACCAAATTGTAGTTTGTGAGGTTTTCAAAAATTGTATCTTAGAGATAGAAGGATTAAAACTTCCAATCGATATATTGCCAATGTCGTGTTGGGGGGTTTGATATCGTGATAGAGATGGATTGGCTAGTGGCAAATTGGGCAGAAATTGCTTGTTCAAAGAATTTAATTTGAATAGTCTTGGAGGACGGCGAAACGATAGTGGTGTACGGGGGGAAGAGCAAAGGTGACATTGCTATCATATCGGGAATCAAGACCCGAAAATGCCTAATCAAAGGGTGCATGTCCTACTTGGCCTACATAGTCGAAGCCAAACTAGAAAAGAGAAGGCTCGAAGATGTTAGAGTAGTCTGCAATTTTCCCGACGTCATTCTTGATGACCTACCGGGCATACCACTAGATCGCCAAGTAGATCTTCGAATCAACCTCTTTCCCGGGAGCTACACCGATTGCAAAAGCGGCTTACCATTTGGAACCAACTGAGATGCAAGAATGTTGGTCCATGACCACAATGACTCATACAAAAAGTGTTTGTAGAAGGGGGGTTGAATACAAACACAGTAAATTTTCTCTTTTTAATTTTAGTTTATTTCAAGCATAAAATTACAGATATGTTACGGAAGCTAGGAGGCAACACCTTTATCCTAAATTATATGAGGGGACAAGTTATATGAGGTTTTGGAAAGGATTCGCAAGGACGATCGAATAAATATCTCTCTAAAAAGGAAATGATCCCCCGGATATCCTTATTTATACGCTCAAAGCTGTCACGATGAGTAGATCAATGGTCGACAAGTGTCCCACACCTTTTCGTGTGCATCGTTAGATCTTCGACACCTGTCCCGCCAACAATCACGCACGCGATCGACGTCGCCATGACATCACACGTGTCAGTTACCATCATCATTAGTCTAGTTGGAAATGAACCGTTTCAGTTCTGAAGTGACTGAAACATCTCCCCAATTAACACATGGCAACCACTAAAAACTTTGACAAAAAATTAAAATTCAAAATTCAAATTTGCCGCCTTATTTTAAATTTTGGGGGCAAACTATTTAGGTCAAAATCCACGACCACAACAAGGAACATTTATGATACATTTTTCACACGATTAATATTGTATTAAGATAAGGTCTTGTCGAACATACATATTTACAATACTCGTCGCCATTTTTAGACGTAGGTCGAGTGTTAGTCGCGACCTCTAGTCGTATATCTATCGTACGACGGTCATAAGACTCTTCACGATCACGATTATACTAACAAACGATCAAGTGTTTCTCTTTTGTTCATTCACTGCAAGTTCAATGCTATTAAAGACCAACGGCTATAACCGACCGAAGACATTAAGGTCATTAAAATCTTCGAACGTTACTCAAGAATTCAATGACACATTTATGACGTTCAAAACTATAAATACAAGGATCCATACCTCATTCAGGACACGAGAATATGGAGATTACAAGTTAACAACGAATAGCTCTCTTAATTTTCTCTGAAAGAATACATGACCATAGTGTTTTATACACGACTGAAGTATCTTATACCCGACATACGATTGTTATTGTCTTTAGTATCTATTTTGTTCATCTTGTATAACACATTGTAACACGCAAGGATATCTCCCCTGCTTGGCTACTATAGTACATTGACGACCCTTCTCTGTCTTCCGCGGTTTTTTCCTCGTTGAGGTTTTTCCGCATCACCAAATTCTTTGTCTCCTTACTTTTATTCATGTCTCACGTTTTGTCGCTTGATTTCTTTCTTTAGTTGGTAAAGCTCCACATCAACCTTAAATCATCCTTTTTGACGATTTTTGGCATTAACATTTTGGCGCCCACCGTAGGGCCCCATCTAAAGAAAATCCTCGACAAACGTGTGTCGTACTAATAATTTCCTCGAGTTTTTTTGCTTGCAGGATAATGGCCAACCCTCAGGGAACTCTTGAACACATCATCGCTCTGATGAATATGGAATTGACAGTTGTACGCACTCGCATTAATGAATTGGCCAATTAGAACGTAAGAGCAGCTGAGGCAATCGCATCCCTGAGAAATCCAAATATAAACAATTCGGCAGGGTCGCAAAATGGTTTTGGACCATTAAACATGCCTTGGTAGGGACCTCATCTTCCCAATTATCCAAGACCTCCATTCCCTGGTCAACCTATGCCGACGATGCCACCACCATCACCACATTTTTTCAACACGACAGTGCCCATCCCCACGATGTCGTTTGCGACGTCAATTCCTGCAATGCCAATGCCAACCTTCCACTATAATGGAGATACTTCGGATTCCTCACAACGAAACGACTTTCAAACATTCGGGTTCGTTCCTAGGGCGACCCAAGGAGTAATCAAGATGATCCGGTCGCCCAACAACTGAAAATGTTGGAGGAACAAAATGAACGCGTATTGTCGCTACTTCCTAAGCTTCCTAGGGCAGAAGTACCTGTCAACATCAAACCTCGTACTGGATTTCAAGCGTCGCCTTTCATCGACAAGATAGTCATGGTCGATGTCCCCAAGAAGTACAGCATCCCGACATTCATGCCTAAATACTCTGGTATTTCGGACCCGACGGAGCACGTCGCTCAGTACAAACAATTGATGTGGACCATGTCGATCCCACATCAGTATTAGGAGGTGTGTATGTGCAAAAGATTTGGGGCGACCCTCACAGGTGCTGCCCTCCAATGGTTAATCAACCTCAAGCCTAAGTCCATCAATACTTTCACTGAATTAGTGAACCAATTCTCTCAACAATTTGCCAGTAGTCGCAAGATGGAGAAACAAACTAGCGACCTATATTACGTCGTGCAGAAAGCTGGAGAATCCATCTGAAGCTACTTCAATTGATTCAACGCAGAAATGATCAGTGTATGCAACTGTGACATCAAGACCACGATTGAAGCTTATAAACGTGGTCTGGACGAGGGCTCTGGTCTCTACACTGACTTGACGAAGTACCCCCCGGAGAATTTTGAAGACGTTCGAGCAAGAACTCTAGCTTACATGAGAGTCGAGGACGATGCTGCCTTTCGACGTAAGCATTCCAACAACAAAAAGTCATTAAGCATCAAAAAGCCAGAGTTCAAAACTAAAGCAACGCTCAAACCAGAACCCTCACGACATATCTCGAACGTCCGGTTTGATAAAAAGAAGACCTCGACTGCGACCAAGCTCCCTCAGTACCCTAAGATCTCTTCTTATGGATTCAAAGGGACTTCTAAGGATTTGGTCGAAGCTTTGAGGAATGTACAGACGACCATCCGATGGCCGAAGAAGAATGACAAAAGCGACGACAAGAAAGACAAGACTAAATGGTGAGACTTCCATGGAGATCATGGTCACATGACAGATGATTGCATAGCCCTCAAAAAGGAGCTCGCTTGGCATGTTCCGAAAGGCAATCTCAAAGAAATAATCGATAAACCGACAGCGCCAACCAATGATGTTCGACCACCGTCTCCTGTTCATGAAAAATCATGAACTGCGTTACGGGGGGTTCTAACGTCTGTGGTTTGACCTACTCTGCAGCAAAGAGGCATGCCAGTCGAGGATCGAATGATCAGTCGATCCCTCAGTCTTCAAGACCAAAAGAGGAGCTGGAATTGGAAGTTATAAAGATAACGTTCAACCAGGACGATTTGGGTGAATTACATCAAAAATGATGGAGGACCATCCAACCACATAAAAGATCCCTTGGCGATTTAAGATGGCCCAGTTATAAGATCAAGATCGAAACTGATCAAAGAAGCTTTGATGAGCTTAGTTGCGGAGATTCAAGTAAAGTCCATTGAAGATTTGCATGTAATGCACGGTATTATTCTTATTGGAGCTTTGGATCAATGATGGAGCTTAAAGAAGCATTTTATTTGAAGATTGCAAGCTTTTGGGCCATTTCAAAGAATAAACCCATGAGCATTATTTTGGCAGCCCAAATTGAACTATTTTCTTTTGTTTTATATTAAATTTGAGTCCAATAATCATGTTAGTAAGCCCAATCCGTTTTTTTGGTTTATGTTAAAGTTAGATATGCAAAAGTTTAAGAATTATGATATATATCAAGTCTAGATTCATGAATTAAACGTATGCCTTTAATTCTTGGTTGAAATTTAAGTCTTAGACTTTATAGAGAGTCTTTTGGGGTATCTTTTGAACCCTATAAATAGGAGCCTTTGTAATCATTTGAAAATCATCATCCAAGTAATATAAACACTTTCTTTTGAGTTTAACTCATTTTGTGAGTTGTGATTCCTTGCGAGAGCGTTCATAGTTCAAGAACTTATCAAGATTGTGAGCACGACCTTGTGGCGTTTCAGATTCCTTTCGTTCTTAGTTCTATAACTAACGGGTCAAGGATTTGCTCTAGGTTAGTTGAAGATTCCTATACCTGGGATATTCGATTCTAAACTATCTCATACGAAGGTTCCAAGTTTCTTAACTTGCGGGTCGACGTTTTTGTATCAAAAAACATCACTATGGGTTGATTATCCAACTCACGATCGGAAATTGCTTGACTCGGAGGGTATTGGTCGATGGGGGCAGCTCAACAAATATAATATTTCTTGACACCATCAAAGCCATGGGAATCGATAAGTCAGAAATCACCTAACGCTCGACAACCTTGGTAGGTTTCAATGGAGACGCGACGAATACCCTTGGAGAGATTATTATGCCAGTTTACGCCAAGGGAGTCAACAAATCAACCAAGTTCAACGTCGTCAATTGTTCTTCAGCTTATAATGTTATTCTTGGTCGACCATGGATCCACTACATGAAGGTAGTCCCCTCAATGTTCCATCATACGATGAAATTTCCCACGCCATGGGGAATCCAGGAAATCAAAAGCAAACCAAAAACTGCTCGCGATTGCTATAAGACAACAATGAAGCCACAAAAGCAATCCATCTAGCAATTACAGGACCAGGATGCTCCTAAGACCATCGACGACTATCGTTTAGAGGAAGTCATCCTGGACCAGAACAAGCCCGATCAAGTCGTATTCATAGGTTCGTCCCTCGATCCATCCATTAAGAAAGAACTAATCTCTTTTTTGCAGAAACATGCCGACTGTTTCGCTTGGACGCACTAAGATATGGTCGTCACGCCGACCTCGACCCATCATTTAAACCAATCAAAAACAAACGTCGAATGTTTTCTCCAGAACGAAACAAAGTAATCAATGACGAGGTCGAAAACCTCCTCAAGACCGGGAAGATTCGAGAAGTTAAGTACCCCGATTGGCTAGCAAGCGTCGTGGTCGTGCAAAAAAAATGGCAAGTGGAGGGTATGCATAGATTTTATTGACTTAAACAAGGCTTGTCCAAATGATCTGTTTCCCTTACCACACATCGATGCTCTAGTCGATGCAACCGCTGGACACGATCTCTTGACATTCATGGACGCATACTCAGGATACAATCAAATACTCATGCATGTCGACGACCAGGAGAAAATTGCCTTTATGATAGACAGAGGTATTTATTGTTATAAAGTTATGCCTTTTGGTCTAAAAAAATGTAGGTTCAACATACCAGCGCTGGTCAACAAAATGTTCAAGGAACGACTTGGCGACACCATGAAGGTGTATATTGACGTCATGCTTGTTAAGTCGAAACAAGAACTAGACCACGTCGAACATCTAAAACAATCGTTCGACATCCTCAGAAAATACCATATGAAGCTAAAACCAACGAAGTGTTCCTTCAGTGTCAGCGGTGGGAAATTTTTGGGATATATGGTGACCCGACGAGGAATCAAAGCTAATCTTGATCAAATCAAAGCCATAGTCGAGATCAAGTCACCAAAGAATTTCAAGGAAGTCCAACGTCTGACTGGTCGTGTAGCAGCCCTGAACAGGTTTATCTCGCGATCATCCGACAAATGTCACTTATTCTACAATGTTTTGCGAAAAAACAAAGGTTTCCAGTGGACGGAAGACCATGAACAAGCATTGAAAAAATTAAAAGAATACATGACGTCGCCCCCATTACTATCAAAACCTAAGGACAACGAGGTCTTGCAACTTTACCTGACCGTAAGTCCCAATGAAGTTTGTGCAGCCCTAGTACGAGAGGACGACAAACATCAACTGCCTATTTATTACGTAAGCAAATCTCTATTAGATGTTGAAATCAGGCATTCTTCTATGAAAAAGTTATTATTATCGCTAGTCACAGCTGCTAAAAAGCTACGACACTATTTTGAGTCACATCCTATAACTGTCGTGACTAACTTTCCTCTTAAGTCTGTCTTGAGAAAACCATAGTTAACAGGTCGACTAGCGAAATGGAGCATATATCTCAGCAGCTACGACATCGACTTCAAGCCAAGGACCGCGATCAAATCACAAGTTCTGTCAGACTTCGTCGCCCACTTCAGCCCTGAACTAGAAAAAGAAACACATAATGAGACTTATTCTGTGGCGACTCTCGACGACAAACCCTGGACTCTACATGTCGATGGATCGTCCAACGCTAGAGGAACAAGATTGGGCGTCGTCTTAAAGTCTCTACAGGGGGGCAAGATGGTGTACTCCATACGATGCGATTTTAAAGCAACCAACAATGAAGCAAAGTATGATGCCTTGATCGTGGGAATGAACATGGCACATGACTTGGGGGAAATTGGGTTGCACGTCAAAAGCGACTCCCTCCTCGTCGTGAATCAGATGAATGGAGAATTTGTAGCAATAGACTCAAAGATGACAGCATACCTCAAAATGGTCAAAGCAAAATTAGAAAATTTCAAACCATTTTCAATCGAGCAAATCCCAAGAGATCAAAACACTAAGGCGACGCCTTAGCCAACCTTGGGTCGACACTCAGCAAACCCCTGTTCGATACTATACCCATGATCCATCTCTTAACACCATCCATCGACCAAGACAACGTCGTCTAGATCGATAATGAAGGAGACGATTGGTCGATCGACATTACGAACTACTTGGTGCACTACCAACTCCCTGAAGACAAGATGGAAGCACGAAAGATCATATTCAAGGCTTCTAGATATGTCATGATCTAAGGCAAACTCTATTGACGGCCGTTCACAAGACTCAATCTATGATGCATCACTAGCAAAACTCAAGTCCAAAGGATCTTGCAAGAAATGCATGACGGCGAATGTGGTAATCATTCAGGCGGTCGTAGCCTAGCTAATCGAATATCACGACAAGGTTATTATTGGCCGACATTACGAAAAGACGCCATCAGGTATGTACAAAGTTGCCACGCATGTCAACGACACTCAGGTACGTCGCATAAACCTTTTGAACCCTTACATTCGACTTTAGTTCCATGGCCCTTCATGAGGTGGGAAATGGATATCATCGGTAAGTTACCACCTGCCCCTGGGCAAAAGGTATTTTTACTCATACTTACATATTACTTTTCTAAATGGATAGAAGCAGCCACTTTTTTCCAAGTCCGGGACAAAGAGGTTATATCGTTTATCCAGACTAACATCGTATGCAGCTTTGGAATACCATCCAAAATTGTTTGAGACAATGGATCTTAATTAATAAGCGACAGGACTCGACAGTTCTGTGAAGACCGCAAATAAAACTAATGACCTCAACACCACGATATCCCTAGTCGAACGGACTCGCAGAATCAAGGAACAAGACCATTATCAACTCGATCAAGAAAAGATTGAAGGATACAAAAGAAAAATGGGTCAAAGAACTTCCATCAGTACTATGGGTAAATCGTACGACTCCACGTACGTCCACAGGGTAAACCCCCTTTTCCTTGATTTATGGTTGCGAAGCGGTTCTACCAGTCGAGGTCCAGCTACCAACATCGAGGCATGACTCGGTCGACCATAATTTGGTTGACCTAAGTTATGATCTCAACTCCCTCTAAGAATTGAGAGAATCAGCATTGATTAGAATGGCGTCTCAGAAACAATCGGTCGAACATCACTTCAATAAAAACGTGAGGACTAAAATCTTCCAAGAAGGCAATCATGTCTTAAGATGAGTGTTTCAAAACACTCAAGACCAAAACGCAGGTAAGCTTTCCATTAAATGGGAAGGTCCCTATCGCATATCTAAAGTCGTGGGAAAAGGTGCCTACAGGATCCAAACCCTTGACGACCAAGATATCCCTCGTAGTTGGAACGCCATGCATCTTAAGAGGTATTTTTTCTAAATCCTTTTTTCTTTCCTTATGATTATTTACCACGGCCAGTACTAACTTAAGCATCGGAGGGTCGTTAGCTAGCCAACGATCAACCTCTGACATTGTTTTCCTGCATGATCGCACGACATAATCAAAACCCTAAGTCTATTACACGACTTGGTCCTGTAAACCCCATATCCTATGATCTATACTTAGAAAATTTTATCATGCTTTGAATAAACGCCTTAGTCGTAAGTATCTTTGGGTTGAATAGCTTGAATGATGTTAAACATCGTTTGCTTGGTCGCGTGATTCTCAAGTACAAAGATTTAAAATTCTAAGTATTTTCCATCGTAAGAATTCTATTGATTGACTTGTGTTTTTATCATGTGATGTCGTATGTTTACCTGTTCTTTTTATATGCGAAAAACATTCGATAAAAACAAGTCATAAAACAAAAGACCGTTTATATTAAAACCAAAAGTAAACGGTTACAAAGGAAGGCTCGACCACCAACGGTCGACCGCTAAAAATTAAAACATAAAAAAAGTTAAAGATAAAGCTCAAGGAAGAGGAGGATCATCTGCTTGCTTTGACGCAGAGACTTCGCCCTCGGAAGTCTCGCCCTCAACCTCTTCCTCTTCCTTCTCGTCATCGGAGTCCAAGTCCTTCTCGCTTCCGACGCTCGACAAGTAGAGCTCCAGTTTTTCAGAGGCATTGGCAAGAGGGTTCTTCCCTGCCAAGTGACGCCTCATGATCGCAGCTTTAGTAGTCCATCGAGTAAAAACCTCGACAGACTTGAGCTCCTCCTTCAGCTCCTCCACCTTTCCCTCAAGCTCGGCCTCTCTCGCCTTAGAGTCTTTGACCTCTTTTTCTTTCTCGGCCAAAAACACCTGGGTCTTCTCCAGCTCATCCCTCGACCCCACCAACAGCTCACACGACTGGTGTAGACTAGTCTGCAACTCGGACCTCTCATGCCCGGCGACCTCTAGAACTTGTATAGCTTCTACAAGTCGTGCGGACAGAGACTCTGCACGAGTCACAGTTGCCTTTTCCCTGGCCAGTGTTGCTTGCTCCCTCTCCAAGGTCGCCTTCTCTCTTTCGAGAGTCGCCGGCACCACACGCCTCACCTTCTCTATCTAAGCATAATGGCTGAGGAAGGCCTGGAATGCCTGCAGAAAGATATACGTATGACATTAGTACAAGATAAAAATAACGATAAAAAACATAAGGATAAGTCTCGACACTTACCATGAACGTGAGTCCAGCGATGTTGGACCCAATATCGTCAATCGTCAAGCCCTGAAAATGCTTCTTGAAGGTAGGAAGATGATATTTACCAAGATGGTGAAAAATCTTCGCCCTATCAAGGATGTCGTCGGCCATGAAGTCTGACGGCAACGTAAAGTTGACCGTCGTAATTTCGGCAGGTCCCTTCCGCTTATCGGTCGATGAAGGGATCGAGGCAGAGGCTGGAGTCGCCTGTTTCTTCTCCGGTGGCATTTGAGCAGCACCCGACGCTTCCTGAACAATCACCACCGGAGGCACCACGCTGATCAGGATCGCTGCGAGACATCTTCGTCTTCTCCGGAGTGGTGACCTTCAATGTGTCGCCACCCTTCGACAACGGTTCCCTCAGAACCATCATCCTCGTCTTTTTGGGTAGCCCCGACCCAGCTTTCGAGGCCACCTTTATCTTTTCTTGACCCTTTCAGACCAGTTCAAGTTGGGCTGCCCTCCTAGCGGCCACCGTCGATGGCTTTGTGGGTGAGTTTCCTAGAAAAACAGAGAAAAAATCAGGAAATTCATGAACATATGGGAGATCGTGAGTAAAAATCAAATGACCTTCCTTACCAGCCATCTCTTCTTCTCTCTCTTCTTCTTCTTCTCCTTACTCCTCCTCTCTCTCTTCTCGACCTTCCTCGACCTCGACCTCGACCTCTGAGGGTTCGATTATGGTCACCTCTTCGTCGTCGTTATCTATCATGTGGCGTGAGAAGAACGAACGCTCGTTGGCACTACACTCCAAGAAACGAGTGATCTTGAGGACAGAGTCATTGTTCGGCTTCACTTCATCGAACTTGATGGCTAGTGACATAGAAACAAGAAGATTGTTAGATACAAACAAAACAAATGTAAAACATACGATAAAATGGTTAAAACCCTTACTCGAGGTGTTCCAGTCAGCCTTAATCCAGTCGCTGTCTGGATCCAGCAACGCGATACCCACAAATGCGTACTTGGTCTTCCACTTTCGGTCATTGACCGCAATGTTCAACACCAGGGTACGGTCTCCTCTATACTTCAAAAAGAGGTTGTATTGGTGGAACCCATCCACCTTGACCTGGTAAGCAGTAAGGAGGTCGTTCACATTGAAGGGAGACCCCCAGCCCTCCGTAAGTCATTCAATAACTTGAACGACCCTCTAGAATTGGGGCATAAGTTTCCCCAGCACTAGGCCAAAGGTGACCATGAAAAGCCTCGACAAAGGCGAATACGACTATCTAAAGCCGATTTTGAAAGGATATTCGTAAATCACGAAATATCCCTCCGGGCACATATTTGGTCGAACTTGACCAGGGGTGTTTAACCTAACGCTAGTGGGAATGTGCGCTAACTTCCTAAAAGCGTCTAGATCGTCTTGATCTCTAATCGAACTAGCAGGCTCTTTCGGCATCTCAAGACCTTTCAAAGTAATTTTCAACCCTTAAAGACCTAGAATATCCCAATCCTTTCTAGGCTTCCTAGCAAGATTCTTGAGTCGCATAAAAGAGAAGACATCGTACCATAAATAGTCGCTCTAAAAACCTCAAATAAGCTAACTCGGACTAAGATTTTGCAGGTTTTGGAAAGGATTCGCAAGGACGATCGAAGAAATCTCTCTCTAAAAATGTTCTGAAGGCGTAAAGGGAAATGATCCCCCGGATATCCCTATTTACACGCTCAAAACTGACAGGATTAGTCGATCGATGGTCGACACGTGTCCCACGCCTTTTCATGTGCATCGTTAGATCTTCGACACCTGTCCCGCCAACTGTCACACACGCGATTGACGTCACCATGACATCACGCGTGTCAGTTACCATCATCATTAGTCTAGTTGAAAACGAACCGATTCAGTTCTAAAGTGACTGAAACGTCTCCCCAATTGACACATGGCAACCGCTAAAACTTTGACAAAAATTTAAAATTTAAAATTCAAAATTCAAATTTGCCGCCTTATTTTAAATTTTAGGGGCAAACTTTTTGGGTCAAAATCCACGACCACGACAAGGAACATTTTTGATACATTTTTCGCACGATTAATCTTGTATTAAGATAAGGTCCTATCGATCATACATATTTACAATACTCGTCGCCACTTTTAGACGTAGGTTGAGTGTTAGTCGCGACCTCTAGTCGTATATCTATCATACGACGGTTGTAAGACTCTTCACGATCACGATTATACTAACAGATGATCAAGTGTTTCTATTTTGTTCATTCAATGCAGGTTCAATGCTATTAAAGACCAACGGCTATAACCGACCGAAGACATTAAGGTCATTAAAATCTTCGACCGTTACTCAAGAATTAAATGACACATTTATGACGATCAAAACTATAAATACAAGGATCCATACCTCATTCAGGACACAAGAATTTGGAGATTACAAGTTAACAATGATGGGCTCTCTTAATTTTCTCTGAAAGAATACACGACCATAGTGTTTTATACACGACTAAAGTATCTTATACATAACATACGATAGTATATTGACAACTCCTCTCTGTCGTCCATGGTTTTTTCCTCGTTGAGGTTTTTCCGCGTCACCAAATTCTTTGTCTCCTTACTTTTATTCATGTCGCACGTTTTGTCGCTTGATTTCTTTCTTTAGTTGGTAAATCCCCACATCAACCTTAAATCACCCTTTTGGACAAGTTTTGGCATTAACAAGAGTCAGGAAGAGTTGGTGAACCAAACTTGTTGGCCAAGTTTGCACTTCAAATTTGGTTTGCCAGTAGTAGTATTTGTCAGAATACATATTGATTGTATCTTGTATTGATCTTTTTTTAGCTAGATGACAAACCAATCCGCTTTGGTGACAATTTGACCACTCTTCAACTAATCTTCGACTTTGATGAAGGTTTCTTTACTCTTGGAACAATACAGATAGTAATAAGATTTTCACAAGTAAAAATCATATTTGTCTATTCTGAAGTATAAGCAATACAATAGTTACCAGTTATTGACATTTGTGAAAGATAGATGTGTAGGACATTAAATGCATGGAATAAGTCAAGAGTATGGGAATTCATTAAGAGTATCAATCTGATAGTTGCTTAAGAGCATTCATTAGATTGAGGCTTTTATTCGAATACATTCAATCTGATTGTTGTAAATCCGATGAATCATTGGTTTTGTTTCCTTAATAGGATTTAAACCTTATTTGAGTGTCTAATCCGATGGTTTGAAGTATACATCGAATTGGACCTGTTTTTGTTGACAAAGAAGAGAGTTTATTTGATGCACGTGCGTCTAACTAACACTCAATTCTTCACATTATCACTAGTACCTTTCCACCCAAGAAGTACCTGATGCACATTAGGCTTAACACCTAGCGTGCTCAAGCAGTTTTTATCATAATTATAAAATGATAAAATCGAAAGACTTCATATTCAAAACATTCCCATATGAACTGTATTTATCGTAAAAGCAACGTCTTTCCATAACCCACTATTTTCGTGATGAAAACACTAAATCAAAACACTCATTTATATACAACCCAAAAATCAATACTCACTCAACCAAACGTAAAGCTTGATATTCAAATATTGAAGAGATAAATAAGACTCAAGTATCCCAAAGCAACCAAATATAAACATTAAATAACAATTCGAGCGTCAAATCATGGATACGTTCCATATCTGAAATAACACGAAAACATGGTTAAAATATCATATCCAAAACTCACCTTTCAGTGATGAGAGAGACCTGATTCCATTGAATGTGACGGAACACAAAAGTAGGTCACATCTCAAAGTTATATAAGAGCCACTTGTGGATTACACATTCATTTACATCAACTTTTTCGGGTCTGTAGTTAATGAGTTAACAAGATCAACGACTTTATGTCTATTGCTTGTGCAGTCACAAGTTCAACCACACTAGGTCTGTACCTTGGGTTGTCCAAATCCGAGTCTAGACTTGTTCACTATGAAATTACATTTCAGTGCTCATTAGTCGATTCCTGACTCTAGGAGCACAAACCTTACTTTCTAAAAGAGACTAATGCCGATTTCAAGTTACAATGGGGAAATTAGTATCCCAAGACAAGTTCCACAAGAAATTACATTTTACTGCTCAAAGGTTGATGCCCAACTCAAAGAGACCACGCCTTACTTTCCAATAGAGACTCAATGCCTATCTCAAGTTATGTTACAGGATTACTCATCCCACCCAATTGACTCATATGCCTATGGATCCATTACATTACAGTCTTAAACATTACATGAATCCAAATGAATGATTAATGCACTTAAAACATGTAACTCTCAAATCAGATACAATAAATGCAAATCATAACCAAAGCCCCACATCGAGCTATTAAAACTGGATAATTGTCCCCAAGACCCAACAGGGTCAAAAACAAGACAAAAGTGCAATAATTCAATTGACCAATACATGAAAGTCGTCATATGAAATAAAATGTAATAGATCAACATTATGCTAACACACACTCCAAAAGTTTGATTAACTCAAAACCCATCATTGTCATTTTCCAAACGGCTTATAAAACCAAATGCACCAAAAGTGCACTTTCATCAAAGGACTTCCATTTTATACAATAAATTATCAAAGAACGTACTAATGTTATTTATTCACCAAAAATCCCAAATACAGGCAATTCGCAAGATTTATAAAATTGAAAGTACCAAAGGTGCAAAGCTCATCAAATAAACAACACATTTGGTAAACATCAAATAAAACACTTTAAAACTCTAAAATAGACATTTTTGGCATGTACATAGTTTTTACAAAGCAACTTGAACTCACCTTGCTAGGTTGAGTTAAACTTAGGTTTCTAGAACCAACCAATAGACTATAATGATGTAGATTCCACCATTTCCAAGTCATCTTGATCAATGAGCTAGGGTTTCCAAATAACACATTTCCTCAACTCTATAAGGTAACGTTTGGTATGCAAACATGATTGGACAGGACTAGACAGAAGAGGACTGGACAGGACAAGATAGTAGGACTGAACAGGACAAGTCTCTGTATGGTGTTTGGTACGACTAGGACTGGACAGGACAGAACTAGACAAGTTTCCCACAAAAATTATTTGATGATTATATATATATATCATAAAATAGTTATAATCAACTCAAATAGAGTAAATAATTAAATAGTTTAATTTATAAACATTTTTACATTTCATATATACATAAATACATATATATACAAATAGTACCAAATTTGAATGAAAATTTTGATAAAATTGATGGTAGTTTGAAAGAACCCGATTTGTACAAAAGAGAAATTATGTTTTATTCAGTTTGGAAGATCCTTATCTATTAGCGAAGGTGGTGTTGGTTATGGTGGATGTGGAGGTGGTGGTGGTCGACGATACTAGTGGTGATGGAGATGGATGGTGGTGGTCGTCGGTCGAAGGTGGTTGTGGAGGACGTGAAGATGGTATATAGTGGTAGTGGTAGCCGATGATGGTGGCCAACGGTGGCAGTGGTCATTAATAGTGGCAACTAACGGTGGTAGTGGTAGCCGATAGTGGTGGTCGAGGGTGGTAGTGGTAACAGAGGGTGGTGGTTATGATGGATGTGGGTAGTGGTAGGGGTAGCCGATGGTGGTGGTTATGATAGAGGTGAGGTGGCCCATGGTGGTAATGGTGGTGGCAACGAACGGTGGTGGTTGGCGGCTGCCGGTGGTTATGAAGGTGGTGGAGGAGGTTGTTGTAGTAAAAGAGAAGGTGGAGGTGGTCAACGGAGGTAGTAACGATGGACAGTGGTGGTCGGTGGCTGACGTTTGTTGTGGAGGTGGCAATGGACGATGGTGGTCGGTGGCCGATGACGGTTATGGAGGTAATGAAGGAGGTTGTTGTAGTAGAGGAGGAGGAGATGGAGGTAGCCGAAGGTGGTTATCGGTGGTGACGACAGCCGCAACTAGTAGTGGTGATCACTAAAACAAATACTATATTAAGGTTATATATCAAACGAGGGTTAATTAGTAATATTTTAGTTTTTATCTCATTTTTGTCCCATCTTGTTCCATCTATTTTAGTGGAACAAGAAAAGCCTTTTTTTGTCCCACGCAGTCCCACCTTGTCCCTGTCCCATGTCACACCAAATGTGGGATAGTGAGTTCTTGTCCTGTCCCATGTCAAGCCAAACATGAGACAATGAGTTTTGTCCCGTCCTGTCCTCTCCCATGTACGAAACTCAGCCTAAATGAACCAACAACAAGTAAAACCATTAGATCTACAAGATCCTCATACTAAAGCTTGGAATATTCAAGGAAACTTGCCACTTCAAGATATTGAGATCCTTTACCCAAAACCTTTCATGGAAGCCCTCCAACTCTTCAAATCCAAGCTTCCAAATACCAAATCTTTATGCCATTTTAGGATTAATCCATCATAGATGTTCCATATCTGATACCAGAGCTCCCAAAAGTCACACTAAGAAGGAGAGAAATGGAGGGGGAGAAAATGGTATAAACCCTTAAAAATCGGACCTTTAAAACCTCCAGACCCCTTCCCGTGACCTTGGTCGCGACCTCAAGTTGCGGTCCAAGTCGCACGTGCTCCTAGGCTGCACACTACAGGGACTTACGCAACCCTAGGCGTGGATGAGGCCGCGGGACAAACCGTGTGTGTCGCATGTTGTGCCTTCCTGCACCTCGTGTTGAGTCGTTCCCCCACTGTTTCCCTCGGCCAGCCAGTGACTGCTTCCTTGGTCATTTGGCGATCGTTCTTTGGGAAATCACGGGTATTACACTACTAGTTGACTATATATTGTATTGATCTTCTTTCGGATAAATGATAGACCAATCCACTTTGGTGACTATCTTGACCTCTCTTCAACTAGTATTCGATTTTTTTGAAGGCTTTTTACACTTTGAATCAATACATATAGTTATAAAACTTTTACAAGTTAAAATTCTATCTTTGTCTATTCTTAAGTATAAGTTATACAACAGTTTCCAGTTATAGACATTTATGAAGTAATGTAATTATTGGATATCAAAGACTTAAAATATTTCATAAGTGCTTTGTGAATCTAATAGATGAGATAAATGGACTTCTTTCTATCGGATTCCAAAAGTATGCTTACATAGATCAGAAGTTTATTTATTGAGATATTTTAAGTTATGGATCCGATGAGCCAAATCCGAAGGAATTTGTTTATATTTCATTCTTTTCTAAGTCTTCGGATGATAGCTTGTTTGAACTGTATCCAATGAATGATCTAATATCAGATATACTCTTTTTAAGGCAAATGGTAAGAATGGATAAGTGTTTTATGGTCGATTGTCTATTTGTATTATTCAATGGTTGAGACTAACAAATATCGTCTACATATATCTATACCAGAAGTAGGTCATTCTTGTACCCCTTCAAGAACAAAGTAGTGTTAATGGTACCTTTTTGAACATCATTTTCAATGAGAAATATGGACAGTCTCATACCATGCTCTAGGTGCTTTTTTGATGTTGTACAGAGCCTTATCCAGAAAATAGACATGGTTTAGAAACTTAGAGCTCTCAAAGCTAAGGGGTTGCTGACATAGACCTCTTCTTAAAGTTTGCGATTGAAAAAGACAGACTTGACATCCATTTTATATACCTGAAATCCTTCATGTATTGCAAAGGCTAAGAATATTTTTATAGCCTTAAGCCTTGCAACAGTGGCTAATGTCTCATTAAAATCTATCCCTTCTTCATGACAGTATCCTTTAGCAACTAGCCTAGCCTTGTTTCTGACCATAATTTCATCTTTATTCTTTTTGTTTCTGAACACCCATTTGGTCCTTTTAGCAGATTTGTTCTTAGGCAAAGGAACAAGAGACCACACTTCATTTCTTTCAAATTGGACAAACTCTTCTTGTATATCATTGATCCAACTTGGGTCTTGTAGGGCTTCAAAAACCTATTGATCCAAATATTTGTTTTGTCTTAATTTTAAGTCTAGCTCATCCGAGTAAAATAATATGTGTAAATTTGTCAAATATTACTAGATGAACTATTAAGCCCAAAAGTAGATAGCGAAGTAGATTACTATGGCAAAAACAACTGTCCATGAACACACAACTTATTCGCCCAACTTTCACTCACAACCATGCTAGAATGTTTAGCCCATAATTACTAAGAGTAAATATATGAATGTATAGAAGATTTGAAAATAAATAACATGAAAGTAACTAGTCAGAAATATTAAGAGATGAAAGCTCTTAAGCAAAAGAAATAGTGTTATACCCGTCCGTTGGTCGGGTATAGAACATGACTTTAATCTAGATTCAGTTATTTGATTGGTCACTCTTTTCATCATTGCCGAATGTTTTTTTTTCAATCGAGCAATAAGCTTAGTCAAACCATAACCGACTTTCCGTGCCTTTGACTTTCAGTTAGGTACCCTTCAGCTTGAAGTGTGCTTTCGTATCTTTCATAATAGATCATAGGCAAATAAGCGATCAAAATCGGATTACCCCTTCTTGATTTCAAGATTTTCGTGATCTCAAACTCGAGTTTTTCAAGAGAATAGGGTGAAAACGCAACTTGATCATCGAGTTCGTTCGAGTTAAAATCCGATATCGATTGTGCATTAAAGAACTTACAATCCAAAATTCCCATATAGGGTATAACAATCTTCAGAAAAACTTGTGATTTCTTGACTAAAAGGTTCGAATTAAACTCTAATCCTATAAAGAAATCTTGATTTTGGTACCTACAATCATCGGAAACCATATTCAGATACAGTAATCGGGGACGACATTTGTGAGGACAAAAAGGGTCGATATGGATGCAAAAACGTACAAATTGAAGCGATGGCGATATCGGAGGCGAAGGAACCGGTTTTGTGACTAAATTGAGCTCGATTTTGGCCTTTTGTATCAGGTTTTGGATCAGACTATTGGGGCTAAAAGCTAATCAAATCATTTTGCGATCGGCATAGTCTAGCAATTATATGTAACCAATTATTTTTCGAGTTATGGATTCTATTTCTAGAATTCTATTGTAAACAACTTTTGCAGCTTCAAAAGCTTCCATGTAGACTCAGTTTATCCCATTTGCTTGGTCCTCTACTTTCAGTTAAAGGCTCATTTTTTGCACTTCCCGGTGTAGAGGTTGTCTTGCCTGCTGAATTTTGCGTTTGAAAACAACTAACACCTTTAGTATACTATTAAGTGTATGTTATTCCTATAATCCTGATCCAATTAAGGAATAAAAATCATATGTATACCATTTCTACTGTAGAAATACAAACCATGGTTTACTTATGCATTTACAGTACTGATTAATTACATTTTACTTGTTCAACGTTACCAAATTGAAGCATATGCAATTTATTGCATCAAATCATTGGCCAAGTAGTTTTCATGAAACTTCCATCATTGTATCTAAGGAAACACATGTTAACTACTCTACACAACTTCTATTCGATGGTTTTATCTTGCTTCCTCTTCGCTTTCCCTTACTCTGTGCTGCAATTATCAGAATTACCAAAATTAGCATTTTTTACTGGTTTTTACACTTGAGAACCAACCGGTAGTATATAATTCCAAAACCAAAAGATAACACCTGTTTATTATTATATGTAACGTGTGTAAAATGTTACATTGAAGAACCTAAGAAGCACATGAATATATGAAACTGTGACAAATTGTTCCCTCTTCGTGAATAGTATCTATAAATACAGGGCATAATAGTATTTGAAACAGTTAGTAATTTGGCAGATTAAGTATCTTTATATGTGCATTTGCTTCTCAGTAAGTTGCTTTAAATTGATTTAATTCTTTTATACAGATTTCACTACATCTGAATCAAGCATTACTAAAGTACATATTAATTATTACTTCAAGAATTTCTGAAGGCGAACACTTTTAGTTTTATTGCTTTATGCATAGCTCATGCTTGAATACAAAGAAGGGGCCATTTTTTATTGTCTAATCTCACAAACTTAGTATCACACAAGACTCTAGCCATCAATGTGACCTCTAGTTATCCTAATCGACTCGGTTTACATGTTTAATATGTATGCGTAAAATATAGTACATGACAAAATACAAAATACTTATTTGGAGATGTTGATCAACTCAAAATTTTCAACCTCAATCACAATTTTTGTTTATTTTTTTGTATGCTTTTAGTGATAACAATGATATTTGATTACTGGTATACCAAAAAATTGTTAAATGTACTAATTTGCTTGACAACCAACTGTAATTTGGTTTATTTCTCATATTAAAACCATTTTTTAGACTTTGTATATTTATTTTTACAAATTAAATTGAAAGTTTGTTACGCTCTATCACATGTGAATAAGCTATTGATATATTGGATTTAGTAAGAAATTAATGAAAAAAAGTATCTAACTCATTTGATAGATGGGTATTAAAAGATAGAAGGCTAAACATATACTTCTTTTTTGAAAAGAAAACATATACTTTTCTTCTAAACCAAAACATATGATTCATTTCACAAGAAACTCAAGTTTCATGCCATAGTCGAATATGTTTGCATATTGTGCATTCATAAAGTTCCATTCAGAGTCCATTATCTCATGAGGTTGTCCCTATGGAGCTGCATAATTGAAGTGTTATCTTTACAGGATTCCTCACTCGGGCACTCGGGGACTTAGAGATAGCTTCATCAAAACCTTGTTTTTCCAGGTGGTAGACTCTGATACAAATCAAAGTAAAAAAATGAGATATACAGTTTAGCACATATTTTAATGTGAAATATATTATTAAAAGAAAGAGTTTAACAATACCTTTAAGGAGAGTTCATAATCTCGTAATAGAACACCGAGAAGTTCAAAACCAAACTAACCAAATGGGGTGAGTAGGAGATAGATCAACTTCTGCGGTGGTGGATAAGGTAAAATGAACAACCAAGCTTAGGAAAAAGCTTTGTGAAGGCTAAAATTTTGTTTTGTATGCTAGGCAACAAATGAAGAGTTCAATCAACTGTATACATGGGTCACAAGCTATGCTTGATCCTGAGATACAACATATATATATATATATAATGATAAAAATACACAGAAGGGAGTAACTAAAATAAACATAAAATGTAATGTCAATAAGGAGGTCTTATGACATGGATTGCAGAAGAATTGTACATAATGGCAGAGAACATTAATTACCTTCGTAACATAAAAGGTAAAATAGTAAAACATTAAGGTTCCATTTTTAATGCGGTGCAAGGGTTTTACAGCGGATACTTTTTTTATAAATGATAAATAAGTAAACTGAAATCAATTGCTACCTTATGGAAAAGGAGAAGCTACATTACAATATCTACTTACTTGATAAGCCTTCAATGACTGATCGACTGCCTCCTTATCATCACCAAACTTGAAATCTGCAAGATACCTATAATAGTCTCCTTTCCTGCATTCAACCAAAACCCACCAAAAACTCATTAGAACCAAACAAACTCAACCTATTAGGTCTATCATCCAATGTCCCACTTAGGCCATTAGTATAATCATGGAAAAATATTCTACATACAAGCCCATCTTAAAGTGCAGTTTAGAAGCAGTATGTGAAGTCATCACATACTTTAGGATCAAATTTGGGGTTTTCTTATTCTTCCCACTATTATTGGATTATAAATAGAAATCCACAGACAACTTTCTAAAGCTTTCAAACCAAGTTAGTTGTATTTATCTTTATTTGTATATATGTAATATAATGAGGCTGTAGTTAACTGTTATGCCCAAAATTCATTTTCAACTTAAGGTGTTTAATCGTCCTTTTGATCTACATTTTGTAAACCAAAAGAACTAAAATTAAAACATGTTTGTTCCAAATTTCCTAAACATGTTGCTACATCACCCATACATAAAACAAAAAAAAACTAAATCTCAACTAGATATTTAGAGAAAATGAGGAATAAAAGTGACACAATAACGAATAACTCAGCTGGGATCTTCTTGTTAAATAGACGATCCCTTATATAGTTATGAATCACAACCGAAGGAGACCTATTGATTTTCTTGATAAACTTGTTAAGCAGTTAATCAATTGCACTACAACACTACAAGTTAGATGAAGCCAACATCAAGCTAAATATGTACATAGTAATCGAAGATAAAAGTCAAATTTTGAATACAAATGGTGATCCTAAATTTTAACACAAAGAGAATTCCTCATTTGTTCTCTTAGCAGGTGTAAAATGGTTGTTTTAAACCAAAATCATCAAGCATGGCTACTAATTCCATGCCAAAAAGGCATAAAATAATTGAGAATGAATATTAGACATTGCACCAACACAAATACATTTGAAAGTTCATGGAAGTTAAATACCTTATTAAACTTGAAGAACATCAAACGTGAACCCCCTCCAATGTTGCTAGAATTTGTGTCACATGCTTGATCAATTGAGAACCATTGGTGCTCACTTTTATGAACCTGGTTTACAAATCAATAAAATGATGATGAGCCACAAGTTAAGATTATATTCATAATAAGACTACAAACCCATGGAAAAACAAATATCGAGGAAGAGCTCAAACAACAAAAAGTCATAAAACTATGCAAAGAAAACCAAAAACAGACAAACACCCACACTTATAACTCAAAAGGTATGGTTACAGCATGTACAAATGGTTAAAACTGTTGTTGGGGAAGATTTTAATCAGGAGCAGGAACCATGAGTCTTTTGGTTTCCAAGAAGTAGCCGGGAAGCCATACCTTGGGAATATAAAGCTTAAGTATCTACAGCTTGTACTTCATGCATAAAATCTTGTGATTAAGAGATTTTGAAATTTTGTGTTTTGATAAGTTGTACCTAGTGCTTAAAAACTTGCATAAATGTTTTATAAGATAGTATAGATATATACATTGATTTATAGAGTCGGGTTCAAATGAGAACAATACCTATTTAAAAGAACACGAGAACTAACAAAATAATTAGTGATTGTACATTAACACACGAAAAAAGGACTTTGGTCACGGTCTGTGGTCTGCGTGGCTTTTTTCTGCGTTAATGTAAAATCACTAATGATTTTGTTCGTTCTCGTGTTCTTTTAAATAGTTATTGTTCTCGTTTGATCCTCCCTCTTGATATATATATATATATATGTGTGTGTGTGTGTGTGTGTGTGTGTATAGGTACCTGTTGCATGATGGCAGCTCCATTTTTCATATATGGAGTTACTTACAACCTGAGAAAATAATCAAGATTCATAATTTATATATATAATATACATACATACATTTTTCTGTATATATATATATTGTAATTAATAGAATTATATATTGGAAGTTTGATGGGTGAACTCACATTAACTTGTTCATGGAGGAATGTGATGTATTCAATAGCTTCAGACAACATGGATGTTGCATCAGTATGTATAAACACGAAATATTAAATCTTGATTAAGACTTTTATTTTCAAGAATTAATCAGTATAGGATTCATATCATTTCAATACTTAAGTGATGAAGCAAAGTAATCAAAAAGGTGATAATCTATAAACTAAAGAAACAAATATGTTAAGATATATTGAACCGAACTCATAAGAACTAAGGAAAGAACACAAGATTAGTTCATCATTGTATCTGGAAGTGAAAATAACTAAGAAATGGAAACATTGCAAACAACAATTACCTTGCACCGGTTGACTTTCCAAACACTAACAATTGCCGCTAGCAGATGAACTTCTGATGCTCAAAATGTTTTCAGGTAAATAACTTGAAGAATAAATGTAGTAAATCGCATCTGATTATGGAAAGTAACCAACAAACTTCGATGTTATCACTTGATTTCATCTCGGTACTCATTGAATTTCACAATTTTAGATGTGTAGAGATTACAGGGGCAAGGATAAGAATGGATAGCAAAATCGATAATACCAAGTAATGGCTAAAACGCCACATGTCATGCAAATATTAATCAATATGGTATAGATTTTGATTCCCTGTTCAAGAAAGGAAGTTCTAGGGTTTCAAACCTAACCACACCAAAACCTCTAGACTTCCTGGAGTTGAAGAACTCAAAGTAAAGAACTTGAACGAAGCTCCTTTACTCTGTCTTATATAAACATCCTCACTATATCATGAACAATCGAAACAATTGAATCAATATACACATAGAGGTAAACAACATTCGCCTAGGGTTTGTTTGTAATCTGAAATCAAGCTTATGTAATTCATCACATACCTGGTTAATGGATGAATTGCCGATTTCATCCCAAAATTTGAAAGTAGATTCTGAGAGTTCTCCTTTCATTGATTAGGGGTTATCATTTGCTCAGCATTTATAGCGTGATGTATTGTGCGTCTTGAGAAAACCAACTAAGAAGAGGAGATGATAGGAGTTTCAGGGTTGTGAGATTATAGAGGAGATGCATAAATAGGAGCCGACTCGTTTCCTAGTGGGGGGAGAGAAATCAGGGGGACGTGGGGAGAAGACTACGGGGTGGGGAGATGATTAAGGGGCGTGTTAGGGGAGGGTATATGATCGTCCGATTGAAGGGGAGGAGTGGGGCTAGAACTCCATGAACGTGGGATAGAAATCAGAGAGAGTTCGTCCAATTGAAGGCGGAGAGAGTTCGTGGGATAGAATAGAAAGCGGGACGTGAGGGAATGGGCCAAAAGAGTTGGGTTGGGTAGTTATATTGTGGGGTTAAAATGAATTTAAACAGCTGAGATTAAATTTGAGATGAATTTAAACGGTCTAGATCGAATCAAAAAACTGTTGACTCGTCTGAGTCAATATAATATATAATTAAAAATTAATTACTATTTTTATGAAAAAATAGCACAATGTTGTAGGATAAGTGTGTCATCGTCTAAAGGATATGACGATAGAGATAGAGTAGATATAGAGATAAATATACCAGATTTAGATTAGAACTGAAAAAACTCATAGCTATCTACTTGTAACCCATCCCTATTTAAAAGGTTTATGATTAATGAGAATATAGATTCCATTCTCTCTTACCGTTGTTCTATTTCATTTTTCCTTTAACACGTTATCAGCACGTATGTTTTAGAAAGATTATCAAATACGACACCTTATAAAAGATGGTTTATGAATGGGAAGAACGAGAAGACCAACTTGGATGAAGTCGGTACTCTTAAAATTGATTCATCAATTTAATGACTAGGTAAGTGGCTTCTTTAAATTTTTTTGTTTAAATATTGATATATATTATTTTGAGGGTAAATCTAAAAGTTTGCATAGTACAACTATATATCCAGCATTTTGAGATATATTTGTTTTGTATAATCGAATTTTGACCCCACTGGTTTTCGTATGTCTACACCTTTGTCCATGATATTTATCCATAAAATTCATTTTTACTTTATTTTGAAGAAAAACAACATCATATCTTCATAAAAGTTTTTTTTTGTTAGTATTCAAAATAGAAGCTTATGAAATGACCAATATAATTTTATTGATTTCGACTATTATTGTTGATGTAATTGTTTTAAGGTTTACTTTATTCATTTATTTTTCAAGCATAAATATATTAACTTTAATTTAGATGATTGATATATTTTATTTCACGAATAAAATTAAATTGTGAAAACTAAACAACCCTAACTCATATTGTTCCGTTTGGATTTTGGTTTAATAACATGGATCCTTCAATTAATTTGATCATGATTTAGGTCAATATTTCCCCTCCCTTTTAGGCTTTTTTTTAAATGATAATAGCTATTCTTTTTACAACTACATTATTGGATGATGAATGTGATATAGATAAAGACAATTATGTGGATTGAAATTTTGATTATAATCTCTCTGCTATCTATAAATAAATATGTATCTATGTGTTGCATGTGCCAACAACAATTTCATGTGTACATTAATTTTATTAAAACAAGCATAATTATTTGATTTAATATTAAATTAGACTAGTTTATTTAATCATATTGGATTTGCTAATGTTTTATTTAAACACGGGTTTGTTGTTTCACTCAAATTATATGAGTACATTCAATTATATACTCAAATGTTTATTAATATTATGCAAGTTGGTCTATCTTATCAATTTTATATATTCATTGTTCCAAAAGTGCTAATCAATTATTATTTAAATGTAAAGTAAATTTATTTAACTCGTTTTGCCGTTTTTATTTAATTATCCAGGTCAATTACCATTTATTAATTTATTTATGGATGTACTCTTTGATTTATTTTACCATGCATATAATATTTTAATGTTTATCTTATATAAATATTTATCTTATATAAATGCTTATCTTATACAAATGTTTATCTTGATTGTGAGACTCTATTCATAATTTTAACTTTATAACTACTTTTTCGAAATTACACTTTCAACCCCCAATATATTTTGGTCATTTACCAAATGTTCTAAAAATACTATTAAGATGTTAAAAGTTTGAATTTGACTATTGTCAAAACCAATATTTATTTGTCTAATGATAAAGTCTCCTAAAATACTATTAATGTATTAAAACTAGGGGTGAGCATAATCGGGTACCCGCCTAAATTTCATGGAACCGGAACCGAAGGTTCCTGGAACGAAGGAACCGAAACCGCTTACATTTGTTCTCTATATTTTGGAACCGGTCCCGGAACCATTGGGAACTGGTTTCGATTTTTTTTAATTTAACATTTAATACAATAAAAAAGTAATTTTAACTTTTTAAGTCTAATGCAATCAACAAAGTATCAACTTAAAGTAATAAATAAAACAAATGGTGAAAACTAATCCAATAAAAACTAACTATTACATAAACAAATTAGACACTTTCGAGTCTTGACAACAACATAGTGACTTTCATAACTAGAAAGTGTCTGTGTAAAGTGTAGTGTTAAATTGTTAATTGTGAAAGTAACCCTAAATGGTAAATTGGTAATAGTTTTTTTAAATATATAAAATTACTTGAAAGAAAAAACAGCGGGTACCCGTCGGTTCCGGTTCTGGGTACCAGTGAGACTGGGTATCCGGTCCCGGCGGGTAACGGTTCCAAAAAAATGAGAACCAGAACCGGAACCAGTCTTAATCGGTTCCGTATTTTAGGAACCGGAACTGGAACCAATCACATCGGTTCCGGTTTCGGAACCGACAGTTCCAGAGCGGTTCCGGTTCCAAAGGCGGGTACCCAGTTCCGATGTTCACCCCTAATTAAAACATTGAAATTGGCTTCATATGCCAACCTCATTCATTTTGGCCTCATGCCAAAAGATCTATAATTAACAATGTTATCTTCAAATTAAATCACAAAATATTGAAAGGATTTTGTCAAACGGCTGTAAATAGCCCTATGGTTTGTAGGGATTTAAAAAATCCATGTGATTCCCCTAATACCTGGAAATCCAATATATTGAGTGATTTATTCTCGAAAATGGAAATATTGATGAAATATTATCAACAAAATGTAAGCATACAAAAATCTAATATTGTTATGAGAATGAAATTTCATACATAAAATAATAATTATAACCATAATCCGTTGTCTTATCAAACAGAAAATCATATATTATCCCTTATATACTTAAACGGTTCAAACAACTCATCCATGATTTGATGTCCTAAACTCAAAGGAACTTGACTACAAATATGAGTATCAAATGTAGTTGGAAAGGTACAAGAAAATACCTAAATATCATTAACTCCCTATTGACCCTAAAACCAATCATCTGAAAAGGTTCAAGCAAATACCTTGATTTTTTTGACACGACACACCAGTCTCAACCTTTAGAGGAGATATTATTAACTAAAAGTACCCAAGACCCGCGGGACGTCCCAAAAAGAAAATTGGAATATTCATTACCATGTATTTCCTAAACTAATCATACAATTGAATGAAACCCACTTACTCGATTACAAGAAGGTAACTAATTTCAACAAAGAAATGTTGTGTCTCAAAATGCATCTCAATCTTCGTGACAAAGAACTCACAGAAGATGTCATGATTTATAACATTATTTTCACCTTTCACTAAAGAGTGCTCCTATAAAAAAGGGAACAAGTTGAAATGAACTATATCATATTAATTTAATATTGATTAAGCATATGTTTCTTTGAAATTTATTTTAAGTATCAAAATTAATTTCTTTGCTAAAGTAAAATCGAATATGTAACCATTATAGATGTAAAGAAATACATCATAACAAATACAAAACTTTCAATATTCTATGTTCCGTATAGAAATGTATCAAGGAGAATTGATTTTTTTGCCCTCTCACACAATCTAAAAAAGATAGACTAATACTTATTTTATAATTCATCCAACCAAACTACTTAGACGATGGACTGTCATTTTCTTGTTGGTATAAGATTAATAGGAAGTTAGGAACCTTGTAAAGATATTCGTATCAAATGGAAATGAGCATATATACACAAGTTCTAATGAATATGAAAGGAAACATATATCATGGAAACTAATGTGTCAAACTAGTAGATTATTGGGTCATCGAAACAATTTTTTTCACCAATAAATTGGGGCGATGACACATATATGTTTCGACATGACCATGTGGGACACCATGGTTATGACATAGTGATATGTGTATTGTCAAATACACATAGACACATTCTCTTTCGAGTGAAAGGCAAAATGAGGCAATTTGCAGCTTTTGACTTTTACAGCATAAGAAGCAACACCACCATCATAATATGCCCTCTCGAATACCTAAAAGTTTTGTATACCCTGTGTCACACCCCGCTAAAGCGGAAACATGAGGCATAACAGCTCCGATGTCATAGCACAAGATTATAAACATACCAACATTCATTTAACTTTCAAAAGACATTACATTTTTAAGAACGTAGTATTGACATTGTTTACAATTCCCAAACTTAAAATATATCGATGCGCATAAAACATAATAATCTTGCTTCAAAATATGAAGTGCATTGCTAAAACATCATGGAATTACCTTCTCGATTCCTAAAAAGCATGAATAAAAACCAAGGTCAACTACAAAGAGTTGGTGAGTTCACAGGTTTTAGATATGCACAAATCAATTTATATGCAAGTTATCATTTGTAAAACATATGTTTAAACCAAACTTCAATTTCTTTGATTCATGAGTGTCATAACTTAGTTTATATGACAAGAGGTATGCAATGATAAATATTACGTTGAGCCACTACTAAGCCGTCCCTGACCAATTTCAACGCCCCCGATGAACTAACTCAGCGGTGGTTCGAGCCACATGTTTAGTCATCTTCTCTAGTATAGTGCACCCCTGCTCGCCAGCATTAAGGTGGGTTTGTCACACCAAATAGCGCTATCCACTAATACTATAGGCCCGATTTTCTTCGAGTTAATAGTAGTGTCACGGGGTCTTAACATTTAATACTCAACACATAAATTGCATACTTATCATATAGCTTATAATTCCAAACGCTTTTAACAAAGCCTTATAAATTGCCAATTCGCAATACTTTCAAACAATTCTCATGAATCTTTAAATACGCAACTAAAGCATGCTTTTCACCCCAAAATCAGTTAAAACGATAAAAGTGGGGCTGTGAATACTCACCTTTCAAAGAAAGTGCGGTGCTTTAGGGATAGAGTTCACCGGTAGTTGTCACTCCCTAAGTTTCCTATAACGAAAGATGCCATACGTCAAAACTTGTTCCTAAGTCCAATAATCCGTCCAAGTGATTTATTGAAATGCCAATAAGTATGTGTATTAGTTCAAATTCAACTTAAAGCTAAAATAGAATTTAGAATACTTAAATACAATGTTTAAATTTGATAGAACTATCTTTCTGGATTTTCAGCACTTGCTGTCCAGAAAATGAGTCTACAAAATGATAAAGATAATTGATCGTCCAAAGGACTTGCTTTACCAAAATTTTTGAGGAATTAATATACTGAGTTGTGAACAATTCTGCAAAATTTCATAATTTATATAGATGTTTTGATACCCTAAATAATTTCCACAAAACAGAAGGTCACTGATTTTCAGATCAGTGACACACTTCACTTGCAACTTACATTAGGGATATCAAGACTCCGAATTATGCAATGAGCCATATATGATTGCAAAGATAACTCAAAATCCTATCTTTTGGAAAAAGATTCACTTATTTTGGATGAGTAATGTGGGAGTTATGGTCTTTACAAGTTGGGTGTATGATTCTGTCCTTACTGGACAGATTGCACCCTTTTCTTATAAATTCCATTTGAGTGCCCAAATCAACTCCAAATGCAGTGTTTTCGGACTTTTTAGAAAGCTAACATTCTAAATTAAAGTTTAGAAGCAAAAACCCCAAATTTGGACATGTGGTTTGTGAGTTGTGCAAGCTAGAAGTGAAGTCCATTTTCTGGACAAATTCTAAAATGAAAAAAAAAATACTATTTTAAACCAAAAATGATGATCATTAGACATGGTTTTTGATTATAAACCATGTCTTCACTCCTCATTACATGATAAACTAACTTATGCATCATGGATTCACTGCAATCAAAATGCTCATCCAAATGCATGCATGAACACAACATCAAATAAATGACATTAACATTATTACTAAGTTCTTAATCATGTGGAATTTGGGAAATTCCTTCATAAGAACATTTTTATACTAACATTTCATTATGATAACATAATCATAATTTCAATAATACCAACATTTTAGTGGTTTATGATACCAAAATTCAACATTTTCATCATAAACTCTAAACTTGATGATAAACAAGTTTTCTTTGAAAAACAAGAATCAAAAACTCATTTTTGAATATATGAACATAAATTTGAAAGCTATTTTATCAACAAAACCTAATTTATACCACATTTAGATGAAATCTTTTACTCCTCAAACTCAAAATTTGAAAATGAGAACATGCATAAAAATAAATGTAGTTTTTGAGATTACCTTGGAAATTTGAGAAGGAAACTTGATTATAACTTCAATATGTTGAGGATTTCTAGCTTGGATTTGGTTTTTAATCAACAAAAAAAAACAATGGAAATGGTGGTGGTGGTGGCTTCTTCTTCGGCCGAACATAAGAGAAGAGAGGGAGAGGAGGTGAAAGGTTAAAATTGAAAATGAGGGTAAGTCTTGTTTTTAATTTGTTTTTAATTAATAGAATAATTATAATATATGTAAAATTAAGACAAGTGTCCTTAATGACTCACCATTATCAAAAGATTTAGTTTAATATATATATATATATATATATATTTTTAAATTACTAGTCTAGTTTATAAATATCAGATATAATTGAGAACCGAAATACCCGATTCTCAATATTTGCTAATAAAATGTCAAATTTGAAAATTTAGCGATGCAAGACAAATTAACATACTAATTTTTTTTTTATAGTTTATGGATTTTGGACTTTTTATCACTTATTTTGGCATTTCTGGACAGTGACGGTCAGATGCGGAACTGTTCTGGGTTTTTAACGCAACTTCTAAATTTTTCGGGAAACTTTGATTTTAAAGGCTTTTAATTAAAATCTAGAAGTGACACAACTTAATATAATCTAAGGGTGCTAACCTTAATATTCAGAATTTGACAGGTGTCACAGTCTCCCCTTCTTCAAAAAAAATTCGTCCCGAAATTTATAGCTGTTATTTCTGGACAGGCTTTTTATTAAACAATTGAGGATACTTGCGTTTCATGAAATCTTCTCTTTCCCAAGTATATTCAGGTCCATGACGTGAATTCCAGCGGACTTTTAAAATTGGAATCTTACTTCGCCTTAAACGTTTTACCTCACGATCCAAAATTCCAACTGGTTTCTCTCGGAAACAAAGGCGTTCATCCACTTGGATTTCGTCCGGAGTCACCACCATCAATTCTTCAGTTAAACACTTCTTTAGGTTTGACACATGGAAAATATCATGAATTGCATTTAGCTCTTGAGGCAGTCTAAGCTTGTAGGCTACCGGTCCAATTCTCTCCAGTATCTCAAACGGACCAATATATCTTGGACTTAGCTTACCTCTTTTCCCGAATCTGATCATTCCCTTCCATGGTGATACTTTCAGAAGAACTTTATCACCTTTTTGAAATTCTAAAGGTCTTCTGCGATTATCAGCGTAACTTTTCTAACGATCTCTCGCAGCTTTGAGTCTGTCCTGAATGGTTGATATTTTATCCGTGGTTTCTTGTATAATGTCAGGCCCAATCAGTTGACTATCGCCAATTTCCACCCAACTGAGTGGAGATCTACACTTACGTCCATAGAGAGCTTCGTATGGCGCACATTGAATGCTAGTGTGATAGTTGTTATTGTAAGAGAATTCAACTAACGGCAGATGCTTATCCCAGCTTCCTCCGAAATCTATAGCACAAGCGCGTAACATATCTTCCAAAGTTTGAATGGTCCTTTCCGTTTGTCCGTCAGTATGTGGATGGTATGCAGTACTCAGATCCAACCTGGTACCCAGCGCTTTCTGAAATGCTTGCCAAAATCGGGAAGTAAAACGACTATCTCTGTCAGAAATGATAGATAGGGGTACTCCATGCCGAGAGACAATTTCATCTATGTACATCTGTGCCAATCTTTCTATTTTGAAATCCTCTCTTATAGGAAGAAAATGCGCAGATTTCATAAGTCGGTCCACAATGACCCAAATTGCGTCGTTCCCTTTTCCAGTCCTGGGTAGTTTGGTGATAAAATCCATAGATACCTGATCCCATTTCCATTGTGGTATCTCAGGTTGTTGAAGAAGTCCAGAAGGTTTTTGATGCTCTGCTTTAACTTTCGCACAAGTCAAACACTTGCTTACAAACTTAGCAATATCCTTCTTCATTCCTGGCCACCAATAATATTCCTTCAATCCTTTGTACATTTTATCGGCTCCTGGGTGAACCGAATACCTCGATCGGTGAGCTTCTTCCAAAATAGTCGATCGTAGATCATCAACCTTTGGTACCCAAACTTTATTCTTAAAATATCGTACTCCATCTGATTGTGATTCGAACTCTTTTTCCAAATTATGCAAGGCTTCGCAACAAAGATTTTCTGCTTTCAGTGCTTTCTCTTGAGCTTCACGAATTTGTCTTAAAGCTTGATTGAACCAACATTCCCAAAGCTCGTGCCCTTGTTGGTTTTACTCTTTCTTTCCTGCTTAATGCATCTGCTACCACATTAGCTTTACCAGGATGATACTTTATTTCGCAATCATAATCATTAAGCAGCTCAACCCATCTCCGCTGTCTCATGTTCAACATTTTCTGATCAAAAATATACTGAAGACTTTTGTGATCAGTATAAATGGTACATTTAGTGCCATAAAGGTAATGTCTCCAGATTTTTAAAGCAAAAACCACTGCTCCCAATTCCAAGTCATGAGTGGTGTAGTTCTTTTCATGAACTTTGAGTTGTCTTGACGCATAAGCTATAACCTTATTCCTCTGCATTAATACACATCCCAAGCCTTGATGGGATGCGTCACAATACACCACAAAATCATCTGTGCCTTCCGGTAGCGCAAGAATTGGTGCGTCACATAACTTGTGTTTAAGCATTTGAAATGCTTCCTCCTGATTTTCTTCCCAGATAAATTTCTTATCTTTCTGAGTCAGTGTTGTCAGCGGTTGAGCGATTTTTGAAAAATTCGCTATGAACCTTCGGTAATAACCTGCCAGACCAAGAAATTGACGAATTTCCGTTGGTGTCCTTGGAGTTTCCCATTTCTTAATGGCTTCAACTTTTGCCGGGTCAACATGAATTCCTTTTTCATTAACCACATGACCTAGAAAATGTACCTCTCGAAGCCAAAATTCACATTTGGAAAACTTAGCATACAACTTCTGATCTTTGAGTAGTTCTAAGATCAACTTCAAATGTTTCTTCTGATCTTCCTTACTTCGCGAATAGATCAAAATGTCGTCTATGAATACAATTACGAACTTGTCTAAATACGGCCGACAGACTCTATTCATCAAATCCATGAAAACTGTTGGTGCGTTCGTCAATCCAAAGGGCATAACTAGAAACTCATAATGTCCATAACGAGTTCTAAATGTCGTCTTATCAATATCCTCTTCACGGACTCTCATTTGATGATATCCAGATCGCAAGTCAATCTTTGAGAAGTACGTTGCGCCTTGCAGTTGATCAAACAGATCGTCAATTCGAGGAAGTGGGTATCGATTCTTGAGGGTTAGCTTATTGAGTTCTCTGTAATCGATACACATTCGGAATGTTCCATCTTTCTTCTTAACAAAAAGGACTGGAGCTCCCCATGGCGAAGAACTGGGTCTGATAAATCCTTTGTCAAGCAGCTCTTGAAGTTGTTCAGACAGTTCTTGCATTTCGGATGGCGCCAAACGGTATGGTGTCTTAGCCACTGGTGCAGCTCCCGGAATTAAATCAATGCGGAATTCGACTTGTCTCGGTGGAGGTAGTCCGGGTAAGTCTTCAGGAAATACTTCAGGAAAGTCTCGAACTACAGGAATATCTTGCAAACACTTCTCCTTGGTCTCTTTATTGACTACATGAGCTAAAAACGCAATATATTCTTTCCTTAAATACTTCTGCATCTTCATGCAGGACACTATTCTTAACTTCCTTTTGGATTTTTCTCCATGTACTATAAGTACTTCTCCTTTCGGTAACGGAATTCGAAGAGTCTTTTCGGAGCAATATATTTCCGCTTGGTTATTAGACAACCAATCCATGCCCACAACTATGTCAAAGCTTCCTAACTTTATTGGAATTAGATCTATCTTAAATTCCTTTTCAGCTAGACTTAGGGTACAATTCGAAAATACATCTCCAACCCTAATCTCTTGTCCGTTAGCGAACTCAATGACATAAGTTTCTTTTAGCTTTTGGGGCATTTGATTAATTTTTGATCTAAAACTTAATGACACAAAGCTTCTATCTGCTCCGGAATCAAACAATACAGATGCACGATGATTATTTAAAAGAAACATACCTGTGATCACATCCGGATCCTGTCTCGCTTCTTCCGCTCCAATTTCAAATACTCGGCCTCGTGCTTGACCTCTTTGATTCCTCTGATTGACTGGTCGAGTCTGATTTGCGTTCATTTTTCTGATAAATTTGGGACAGGCGTTTCTGAAGTGATCCTGACTCCCGCACTCAAAACAAGCTCGTTTTCCCCCATTCTTGCAATCTTTCGCATAATGACCTCCTTTGTTGCATTTGAGACAAATAACACAGTTTCCGAAATGACGATTGTTGCACTTACCGCATCTCGGATATACTTCCTTTCCTTTATCGGCTGTTTGAGTCTGAATCCCATAATTACCCACTGTTCTCTGTTCCTTCCCTCTTCTTCTGTCAAACGGTCTCCTTGAAATTTCCTCGACCTTCCTTTTTCCTTTGACTTTATCGTGAGTGAAAAGTCCCGATCGATTGGCATTATTGGTGAGCTTGGTTGCCAGATTTACCGCCTCCTGAATGGTTTTTGGATTACTCGAAGTCACATCCCCTCGGATTTCTGGAGCTAAACCCCAGACATATCTGTCTACTCGATTCTCTTCTGGTGTAACCAGATGTGGCACCATTTTCGCCAGTTCATGAAATCGTGCCGTGTACGTATCAATGTCGTTTCCTTTCATTTCATGCTCCCATAACTCTGCTTGTAATTTCTGCATTTCGCTTCTTGAACAATATTCTTCCTTAAGCATTTCTTTAAACTCATCCCAAGTGAGTTTGTTAGCTGCTTCTCTTCCTCGAGTCTGCACTTGAGTGTTCCACCACGTCAGTGCTCTCCCTTGTAGTAAGCAAGCTGCGAATTCCACTTTGTTTGCTTCCGAGCATTTACTTATGTGGAGAACGGATTCCATTCCTTCAATCCAAGATAATAACCTAACCGCTCCTTCGGTACCGAGGAATTCTTTTGGATTACAAGACCTAAAAGTCTTATATGTACATTCTTTTTCTATATTTGCACCGACTCTTGGTTGATTAGGTTGGTTAGCATTTAGACCTGCTGCTATCTGACTGACTATGTTAGGAAGTGTGGCTAAGATTTGCTCGGATACGAGTCGTGCAATCTCGGGATCTTCTCTTCTTGGCGGCATAATTCTAATGCAACAATTTATTTTAAAGCCTCGTCAATATTTAATTCCATATTCTTATTTCCCTTATTTCCCTTATTTCTATCCTATAATCTTAATACAATATAGATTGTATTTGTTTATTCAGACATCCAATACATCATAAATCAACCTCATAGTATTGAAATTCACAATTTATAAGCAAACATAATCAATATATCATAAACATATTCAATATCAATAAAATACTACGTCAAATATTCAACATTCATCCAAAAGTAATAGTCATGCTAATTGTAAATGTTTTAATACGACGAGTTACATATCTCCAAAAAGAAAGTTAATCATCCAAATATCCAACAATGAACCACACTATTGATGCCTGAAAAACATCATCATCACCCATGCTATCACAATCACCAAAAGTCCCATCATCACAGATAAACAAGTGTGCAGCCATGCTACCATCGCCCTAGTTTCCACCAGCTCCCTCATAATCCCACTCATAGTTTGATCACCCGTACTTACCATTGATATAAGTCCATTTAAAATCTGATCACTTGAATTCATTATAAACATGAGTGCATCAATGGAATGCTCATGATGATCTATCTCCATTCTAACTCTCTCCACCTCTCGAGCCATACCCGAGACCCAGTAGTTTTCTAACGCTGTCATACCGGCTGGTTGAGACACCGGTATCCCAGTACATGGTGGTGGCGATACCCTCCGACCCCTAAGTCGAGAAGGCCCCGCCTCATCCCTACGTGGGACAGGTGTATTCTCTCGCTCGAATGTGGCAGGTGGAGTCGGCTCCGATGTAGGTGTGACCGATCTCTCCGGTGACCGATCGGAATCTGAGTAACCGTGCTCAGATGGGTCAAAATCATCACTCGTCGGAGTATTTCCTCTAGGTATGTAGGTGAGGTAACCTGATTCGTCAGGCGACTGTTCTTGGTGAGACGGTGATCGTGACATATTGACTGCGATAATTAATAAAGTTTAATTGTCAATCATGCTATAATTTTTATTAAAAACCAAAAATACCATGCAAACTCACATAACAATCATGCTTTTCATTTTTGTATCAAAAAGCTTCTATTTTTAGTAATTCCTAGTATAGCCAATCCATGTCCCCTTTATACACACTTAAATTAAACAAAGGTGATCAAGCTTTGTTTAAGTTAAAATATAATAATGTGAGACACATCTTAGTTATACTAACAGCGCACCTAAATTTGAAAACTTTATTTATAAAAGGTTATAGTGTGTGGTTTTAAAACAAAACCGGTATTCCCTATAACCTATGGCTCTGATACCCTGATCCTTAGCTAAGACAAGAATGAGACCATCCTAAAGCTAAGGACATAATACAAAAATATTTCATTATTACAACGAGTACAAGGTGATACTTATGGACATAAATATCCAGAATGCGGGACATTATAGTACTTTATGGTTCTGGTTTCGACATGATGAAGGTATGTCATATTATTGTCCACATGAAATACTACACTCCTAGTATACGTTTAAGGGCTCGCCAACTTGATTATCTCATCTAGTCTACATGACGCTAGAGAATTTACATCATAAGAATTTCATGATTATTGCATATGTATTGGGATTAATGTAGAGTTTCCTATACCCCATGTGTATATATAAAATGGTCTCATAGAAGTTATTATCAAAAGAATATGATGGTATCTAGGGTATTGGTAATGCACACCAATTTACCCATATCTACCTGGGTTATGCAATTATTATATGCAGTTTTTTTCGTTTTTAGACCCACTACTAGCTAACTAGCCTCATGCGTACCAGTTGGTAACTGGATATAAGTGTAACGCCCTCAAACTCGGAAATAGCAACTAATTTAAAATTTTCTAAAATACATCGATAAATAATTTATCTACAAACATAATATAGGATTTAACCTCAATAAACACATTTATTCTCTACATACAGTCTATAATAAGGACGGGTGCTACTAAAACCCAATAATAGTCACTATCTCCAACTGCGGAAGACTTCATCAATATACTTACTCTCGTGTAAGTCTATAGCTCAACTCCTCAAAGAACTGCTAGAACCAAACCCCAACTGGAACCTGATGCACATGCCGACAAATAAAAGGTTAGGCTTAACGCCTAGTGAGCTCAAGAGTTTTCGTTAGAGATAAATAAAGCGATAACTTTAGGAATGTTATTTGAAATCATGATTTCCCAAAATGCGATACAACTAATTTGGAAACAACTAGAAATGAAATACATTAAATCTTAAAACGATCTTTTTTCATCATTCACCCCTTTCGTGATTAAAATCATAAAACACAGGCCTCTTTAAATAAAGTCAAAACCCAAAGCGCACGTAAAACATAAATGATATTATAATGATCAAACGTTGAAAACATAGATAACTCAAACTTCGAAGACATCCCAAAAACTCGAATGAGTTTCAATAACCGAAACCTTAAAACATAGATAAATACCCATACTCAAACGTCTCCGAAAACATGGATTATAAAACTCCATAACCAAAACCACACCTATTGGTGACGGGGAAGACCCGATTACATTGTACGTGACGGAACACAAAATACGTCACATAGTTATGTAGTAAATCAAAACATGTGGGTTACACATAAAACAACCACCGAGCTCAACTACTCCAAGTCTATTGCCCGAAAACATCAAGTCAACCACTCCAGGTCTATTCTTGAGAGTCCCCAAAACCGGGCAACTCGGGCACAATGGAATTACACCTTACTGTCCATGGGACGCTGCCCGACCGTATAGGCCCACACCCTACTTACCATGGAGCCCGATACCTATTCCGTGCCAAATGGTGAACCAACTTCCCAAACGGGGACAGAGGAACACCGTGCCTATGGATCCATTGCACTAACTAAACCATTACATGACTCAAAACAAATGAACTAACGCGTTTAAAGTATGTAGCTCTCAAATAAGATGCAATAAATGCAAATCATAACCAAACGCTCTACAATGAGCTATTAAAATGGACAAGTGTCCTCAAAACCCAACAAAATCCAAACCGAGCCATAAGCTCGACAAACCTAAAGACCCAACGTTGAAAATCATAAAATGAAATCAAATATAAACAACCCGTACTTATAAAAACCCATGCTCCAAAACATGTGATTAATTCAAACGTAGTTTAGATTGGGACAATTCATTTTCCAAGTGAGTTTGCAACATTTATTATTTCAAAACGTCCCATAACATAAAACCATGCATTTCTCCAAAACACAAATTGAAACACATTTATACTCAAAATCTACTTCCATAAAATAAATCATTAAAATACCAAAATACATGATTTATTTATCATAATGCCTAAAATCCCAAAGATGTGTGCTAAATGAGTTTATAAAGTCAAACACCATTAAAATAACCAACTTATCAACAGTTAACAAAACTTATCAACAGTTAACAATTTCGTGTAAGGCACAAAACCCTTTAAAACAAACATTTTGGCATGTACACCGTTTTCACAAATCAACTTGAACTCACCTTGCTAGATTTAGGCTAAATTTAGATTTTACCCACTTAGAGCTCCTTTGAAGAAACTTGAATCCTCCAAGCCAAAAGTCTCCAAACACCTATATCCATACATTTCCAACCGTAAATAACCACATTCAACCATATAGAAACATTCCCCAAACATTACACATCAAAATCTCCATTTTGGTCCAAACCCAAATTTCGACCTAGATTTCTCCAAAACTATCAAACCCGAAATTGATAAGCCACACACTAGGATAATCATCAATGGAGCATTTATAACTTATGTTAAGGTTTAGAAATGGAAGGGATACACTTACCACTTAGGTTTTGATGAAAACCTAGAAAACCCTGTGGGTCCCACAATACTATATCAAGTTCTTAGATTAACAACACATAAAGATTACCAACCTGTATTGATTATAACAAAAGGTTACAAGGTTGATCGATTCAAGCTATTTGTGTTCTCTGTGTTTTCTCTCTTTTACACCTTTTAGTGTGTGTTTGTATGTGATCTGATCTTGTCTTTTTTTTTATGAGAGAGTTGATGAGAGATAAGATTATATCTGATCTCAGATCTCTCTCTAGCTTCTAACACACTCTAACTTACAACCACTTGCAACATCAAGTTGCAATATTAAACTAATAAAACTAATATCTAAAACTAAACTAATATCTAACTATTAACTAACTAACTAATATATAATATCTAAATATCTATTTATAAGATATTTAGATTAAACTTAAAATACAAAATAAACAGTTAATTTGACATTTATTACAAACAAACATAGACTTTAATATCGAGAGTCGACGTTAAGGCTTTAGCTTCAGATTGCGATCTTCAGTTTGGATGATCTTGAATCCAATGAGACTGTGTCTTAACAATCTCCCCCTTTAGATCAAGATCATTACGAAAATGATTTTAGCAATTCAGTTTTCTTGTTCAGCTCAGAAGATGCAATCTCTTTCTCTAGCTCTGAAATCAGCATGTCTTCAGAATAGTTGCTTTTGAAGATTTCAATCTTAGACGTGATTCTTGAAACATGTGACCTTTGCCATTTCTTGTGTAGTCATTCTCCCCCTTTTTGATGTTAAGTGCAACGACTTCATCAAAATTATTTGTAAGAAATGTCTATCTTGCGGTTAGAGCCTCTGATTCGTCAATTCATAAGATATTCATTCAGATCTTTGCAAATCTAGACAAAATAGTCGTGTAACACCTGAATCAACTAATGAATTAGTTAGAATGCCTGTCAGTAACACTAAGTCACTGTGTGTAACAAATACACATTGGAAAGGAGCTGTTTGATGTTGACTCCCCCAGGGCTTTCATTTAATCATCGAAACACCACAACGGTTATTTCTATAAACGTTATGACAAAGAAACAAATTCCTTGTGTGTTTGTGCTTGTGATAGAAAGAATTAAGCACTTGGTTCATGAACAAAATATAGAAGTGCAGATATCAATCAGAGTTAAGAATGAAGAAATGATGAAAAAATATACAATTTAGAAAACTTTGATAGGTAACTACTGATTAAATCTTTAGATTTAGCATACCAAGCTTAGAGACAAGAAAGGTAAACCTCTTTTCGTCTAAAGGTTTGGTAAACAAGTCGGCAAGTTGATAATCAGTTTTTACAAAGAAAATTTCAATTGTTCCTTTTTCAACATGATCTTTAATAAAATGATACCTGACGTCTATGTGCTTAGTCTTGGTGTGTTGAACAGGATTCACTGATATTACGATGGCGCTCTTGGAGTCACAGTATATCGGGATCTTGTTGAAGTGGAAACCGTAGTCGCGCAATTGAGTTCTCATCCATAAGACCTGAGAACAGCAGCTAGCAGCAGCTACATATTCTGCTTCGGCCGTGGAGGTTGAAACACAAAGTTGTTTCTTCGATGCCCAACTGACGAGCTTATCACCGAGGAACTGTACATGTCCTGACGTGCTCTTCCTATCTAACATACAACCTGCATGATCTGCATCTGTGTAGGCTGTTAGTTCAAAACTGGTATCTTTAGGATACCACAGGCCAAAATCTGCAGTCCCCTTCAGATACCTGAATATGCGCTTCACAGCAGACATATGGATTTCTTTAGGATTGGCCTGATATCGTGCACATAAGCATGTTGAGAACATTATATCTGGCCAACTAGAAGTAAGATACATTAAAGAACCTATCATCCCTCGATAAGTCCTAACATCAACAGCCTTTCCCGAAGGATCGGTGCCAATCTTAGTACCTGGTGCCATTGGGGTACCAATCGGTTTTGAATTTTCCATTTGGAACTTCTGAAGAATATCCATAATGTATTTTGATTGATTGATAAAAATACCCATAGAAAACTGTTTGACTTGCAATCCGAGAAAGAAATTCATCTCTCCCATCATGTTCATCTGAAATCTAGACACCATAAGGTTTGCAAAATTCTTACAGTACTTAGGATTTGTAGAGCCAAAAATAATATCATCTACATAGATTTGAATTAAAATGATATCGGATTTTTTCTTTTTGATAAACAAAGTGGTATCCACCGTACCTTTTGAAAACCCGGACTTGACTAGAAAAGTGGAAAGGACATCATACCAGGCTCGAGGTGCTTGTTTCAGACCGTAGAGTGCTCTGTCGAGAATGTAGACGTGATTCGGCTTCTCTTGATTGACAAAACCTTCTGGCTGAGAGACGTAGACTTCCTCCTTCAGAATTCCATTCAGGAATGCTGTCTTCACGTCCATTTAAAAGACCGTGAAGTTTTTGTGGGCTGCGTAGGCTAGAAACATTATGATTGCCTCTAATCGTGCCACAGGAGCATATGTCTCGTCGTAGTCGATTCCTTCCTCTTGTCTGTATCATTTGGCTACTATTCTTGCCTTGTTTCGGATAACGGTACCCTCTTCATCTTTCTTTATCTTGAAAACCCATTTCGTACCTATAATGGTTTTACCTTGAGGCTTTGGTACGAGTCTCCAGACTTGAAGTGCATCGAACTGATTCAGCTCTTCTTGCATTGAGATCACCCATTCTGGATCAGCAAGTGCCTCTGATACACGTGTTGGCTCGAACTTGCTCAGAAAGGAGTCATGCATGCACATATTCAATGATGCTGACCTAGTTTGCACCGGTTTTGATGGATCACCAATGATCTAGCTTATCGGGTGCTCTTTGGTCCATTTATGTTCATGAGGTAGTGGATTAGATGATTGTATGTCGGTTGTATCATCTACAAATCCACTTATACCTTCTTCAGCTTGTTCAGGAGGAATTATGATTTCAGTTGAAGGGGCAGGTTCAGAAGGCTCAGCAGGTACAGCTTGATCTGGCTGTAGATTGTTCTGAATAGTATCTCCTACTGTTTTAGCTACTTCTGTCTCTTTATCATTTGTCATTTCTTCAACTGTTGGAGTCGGTATTTGAATTGGAATCTCTTGTTGAATTGGGGCGTTGGATTCAATAGGAACATCTGAACTGGTTGGATGAGTAGTCGTTAAGTCTTCCATCCTGTCAACCACAACAAATTTCTTCACATTAGATCCAAGAAATTCATCATAAAACAATTCAAATAATAAATCTAAATCAGATAAATGGTTAGTAGAAGTTGATGCTTCATCTGATTTATTCTGTGGAGACGTAGGTTCTGGACTGAGTTGCCCAGAAGTTAGTACTCCGGTTAAACGGGTTCTGAACTGTGTTGTTCGGAAGCCATCTCTTCATCAAACGTGACGTTGATGCTTTCAATCACTGTCTTTGACTTCTTCAGATAAACACGGAATGCAGTTGATGTCGAGGAATAACCAATGAAGATTCCTTCATCCGCCTTAGCACTGAACTTATTTAGACTCTCCCTATCGTTTAGAATGAAACACTTACACCCAAATATATGGAAATATTTGATTGTCGGTGTTCGGTTGTTGATTAAAGCATAAGGAGTCTTCTTGAATCTGTGATGTATCATGGAGCGATTTTGTGTGTAGCACGCGGTCGATGCAGCTTCTGCCCACAAAAATAGAGGTAAGTCTGATTGACTTAGCATAGTACGAGCAGCCTCGACTAGCGTACGGTTTCTTCTTTCGACCACTCCATTTTGTTGAGGCGTACGAGCAACAGAGTATTGATGTGAAATCCCGACAGATTCGAGATATTCTTCAACTTTATTGTTCTTGAACTCTGTGTCGTTGTCTGTTCGTAGAAACTTGACCGGTTTCTGCAGATTCACCTGGGTCGTCTTTAGGAATGTGATGAGGACATCTGGTGTCTCATCTTTTGAACATAGAAACTTGACTCATGTGTATCGCGAGTAATCGTCCACGATAACGAGTATGTATTTCTTTCCGCCTAGACTCTGAGTTCGCATCGGACCGCATAAGTCCATATGCAATAACTCTAACGGAGCGTTTGTACTTGGTTCAGGCTTTAGTTTATGTGGAGCCCTCTTCATTTTTCCCTTTTCACATGCTGCACAAAAATGTTCTCTTTCATATTTGAGCTCTGGAAGTCCTTTGACGAGCTTTCCACTGACCAGATTGTTGATGTACCTGAAGTTGAGGTGAGAGAGCCTTCGATGCCATAACCAGCTTTGTTGCATCGAGGCTTTCGTCAGTAGACAAACCTGCTTGTCAGTCTGGACATTTGATAAATTGATTGTGTAGAGGTCTGATTCTCGAGTACCGACCAAGAGTTCTTCGCCTTGTTCATTGCGAACTGAACATCACTTGGCTTTGAAGTTGACCTTTAAGTCTTTGTCACAGAACTGGCCTATACTGAACAAGTTGTGTCGTAAGCCTTCTACATAGCCCACCTTCTTGATAGTGACATTGTCATGTTGTACATCACTGTATCCCATGATTGGAGAAAACTAGTCGTTGCCGAATCTGAATGTTTCGCAATATTTCTCTTTAAAATTGGACAACATCTCTTTCTGCCCTGTCATGCGCTTGGAACATCCGCTGTCCAAGAACCACGTATGAGGAGTCTGCATAAGATAAATTACAAATTTAGATAATCATACGACAACTTTGGAATAAACACTTTGATTATCGAAGTGCGGGTCTTGAACTGATTTGTTCAAAAGCCTAATTGACTTTGATGTTCGGGTTTTGAGCTGATTTACTCAAGAACCATTTCTCTTTGAAGTTCTAGTTTTGAACTGCATTATCCAAAAACCTATTTTGACATTGAAAAACAAGTCCTGATCTGTACATAATCAGAAGTCGATTTCTCTTTAAACTATGTGTGCCTGCAACACAGATTTAGCCTTAGGTACCCACTGGAATTTGGGTCCTGCTGTGTTAGCACAAGATTTTGGTACCCATTTCAAATTGGGTCCTCTTTTCTTTTGAAATGCATTTGAAAAATTAGAATGAGATGAATGCACATGATAATTGCCAAACCAATCTTCAGAATCTTGACAAGAAGTAGAAACATGTTTATCATAAATAGAAGACTTTCTAGCAGATAAAGATAACTGAAATAATTGCTTCATTGTATATTGTTTACGAGAAACAACAAGTTTTGAGTTCAAAATAACAACATCAGCAATTAAGACATCTTTACTAGGCGAAGTCTTACTACAATTAACACTAGAAAACGATTTAACGGTCTTGTCAAGCTTCTATTTTGGTTGCCACAGAGATTTAACTTTTGGCCTTTGCTTGCTCAGATCTGAAACATGTGAAACTGTGGAGTTAGACTTTGGAGCAACAAACGAATGCTTCTTTTTCGGATGACCAGTAGTGTTCGGTTTCTGTGAATGCTTAGATGTAATCTTACCGTTAGCATTTTTAGCTTTCACAGAGACTGAGTTATCAACTTTCGTTGATTTTGCACTGTTAACAGGCATACTGGTTTTTCCGAAGGATTTCTTAACAAAAGATGAATGGTTAGGAAGTTTTGCATTAAAGTCAAATTGATTAGAACAATCATCTAAACCACCGTCAGCGTTCAGAAAATCAAACCCTTTATTTGTAAAACCAAACATATCCTCAGAGTTTGAAGCCTTAGAAATAATAACATTTTTTAACACAGTTGAAAAAACCTTTTGTTCAATATTCATCAAAAGTCTCTCATCTGATAAAGAATTCTCGAGTTCAGAAATTTTACTTTCTAAAACGAGAGGTGGGACATATAGTTCACCTTGAATAGGCTTCGCCTCCATTTATTTTTCAGAATAACTTTGAAAGAAATCACTTGAAAGAGTTTTCTTCTTTTGATATATTGGATTTTCATTATAACTATTATTCATTTTCGCATAATAAAATGGAAGATGAACTTTAGATGATTTCAACCGTTTTTCAGTTTCGTTGGCTTCATCCTCTTCTGATAGTTTAGTCCAGAAAGTTTTAAACTCAGGGATTCGTCGAGCTAATTTCATTGAAAGATGACCATAAAGTGCAGGCATTTCAGACATTCCTTTTTGAAGACAGTGAGGATTCTTATAACCGATTCCCCATCTCTCTATTTCCTCTTTGGGTTTGTTCAGATGAATAGTCTGTTCAGTTTGACCCATTTTGTATAACTTCTCTTCCAAACTTTTTAATTTTCCAAGTAAAGAAAAGTTTTCTTTGGTACATGAAGAATGCAATTTTGTAAGCTCATATATATCAATCTCACTTTTTGTCAGTTTAGACTTGAGTTCAGAATTCTTTTTAAGAATTATTGTCTTTTCCTTTACGTTAGTGTCATTATCTCTATGTAAAACCTCAACCAATACTTTCTTCTCAGCAATTTTATGGCTAAGTTTCTGTATTAGTTGGTTTTTGTCTGTTATAACACCATTTTCTCGCTCAAGATTCGATTCTAACTCTTTTTTGTTTTAAAATCATGGCATGCATTTTATTCATGAAATTTGTATACGATAAATCACATACCTCTTCTTCTTCATCATCTGAATCTGCTTCAGCATCTGATTCTTGCTTTCCCATCAAGCACATGTTGATGGCTTCATCTCTTTCTTCATCCTCTTCTTCCTCGTCTGAGTGATCAAGCCATTATTCATCCTCATCCATCAGTGCCTTGTCAGCCTCCTGTTGCTTTGCAAGAAGCATCTTGTTCTTGTAATAATCGGAGTTTCTGACCTTTGATCTTCGGCAATCCTTGGCAAAGTGACCTGTTTTGCCACAGTTGTAGCACGTAGGTGGTTCTGATTGACGGGATCCTTCAGCTTTGAACTTTCTTTCTTCTGGTTTCCTCTCCTCTATTCTCTTTCCTTCATACTGATATCTTCTCTCTTTAGGTTTCCTCTCCTCTGTTCTTTTCCCTTCAAATCTCTTTCCTTCATTTCTACTTCCTTCAACCCTTTCCTTGTGGATGTAGTTGTTCGGACCAGAAGAATATCTCTGACTATTTGAACTTGGCTTCGTGTAGAACTTTTTCTGAAAAGCATTTGACAGCAAAATCATTGCTTGCTTCAGTTGTTCATTTTCATCCATGTCAGAGTTTGCATAACCTTCATCTTCTTTTGATTCATACACAATTGTCTTATTTTTCTTCTTCCTGACAACAAGAGCAACTGTGTCCTCAACTGTCTTTCCTTTCTGCCTCTTCTCATCTAGAATTTCATCCACCTCTTCTTCATTTTGTCTGAGGGTTTCATACACCTCATGAAGTGGAATCTCATTCAGATCCTTGATCTGCTTCATCTGTCTGGCAAATCTTTTCCATTCAGGTTGTAGAATACTCAGGAATTTGACGTTCAACTCTATTTGAGATTTGTGGACCTTGTTCTTGCTTAGTTCGTTCAGCAAGGTCACAAACCTGTCATAGGTTTCTTCTAAAGTTTCTCCCACTCTGCCTCTAAATTCTTCATAATTGTTCAGGCAGTTGGAGATTTTAAGCTGATTCCCAACCTTTGAACCCAACATCATCTTCTCAAGCTGATCCCACATTTCTTTGCCGGAGGCCTTGTAGCTGTCAATATTTACATAGATTTCGTTTGGAATTCCTTGTAGAATGTATGACTTAGCTAATCTGTCGCCTTTAGCTCTTCTGAGGTTATCATCTTCTAGCTCATGAAACTTAAGTTCAACCTCAGTTGGCACGGTTCCAACCAAACGAGTCGTCTTGACTGGTTTCATAACCCCTTCTTCTATAAATTTCCTGATGAAATCACCCAGCTCATGTCTGTCAACAAAGTTCAGAAACCGATCCTTCTACTGTTCGTATTCTCCTTTAAAGAGAACTGGTGGCTTGGTGTCAGTTCCGATTGCAAGGGCTTCTCTGGATGTCATCCTGTTTTATATAATAATGTGCAATAAGAACTTGGATTTGACTGTTAGTCCAGATAAAATTTGATCACACAATAAATTTTGTCCCCCTAGGCAGACTTAGCACGGGGGTCCCGCTACCCAGTTAGCGGGTGGGGTCAAGGGGCAACGCCCTTGCGGGGGTATGGGGGCAGCGCCCCTAGAGAAAAAATTTATGACAATTAAAGACCCTATTACAGTTTCGAAAAATTCTCAGAAAAATATTCTAAGTATGTAACAGGACGGATTGCGCAAATTGAGGTTTGTGTATCAAGCGGGATTCGCAAAGTGAGGTTTGCGTATCACGTTAGATGCGCAAAGTAGACTTGATCTTTTCGTGAAGAGATGAACACGTGAACTGAGAGAACTGAGCTTTGCGTATGCTCTTTGATGCGAGAAGTGGAGTTTTGCGGATGCTGTTGGATCCGAGAAGTGAGGTTTGCGGATTGCTTGAGATGCGAAAAGTAGGGTTTGCGTATCAGGCGTGATGCGCAAAGTGAAGTTTGCGTATTACGTTAGATGCGCAAAGTAAGGTACGCAAAGTTGGCTTTGCGTGTGTTCTTCTTCTGGTTTGCGCAAGTTCGTCCTGTACTTCTAAAATCAACTAAAAACTTGTTTCTTCGTCGATTAGCAGTACCAAACTTTACCAATAAGTCTAAAAACACTTCTATAATAGTTTGCTATCACTCGATCTAAAAAAATACACTTTTTGAAATTAAATTTGATCGCACAGTAACTTTTGAAACTCGAACTCAGACCACTAAAATCACAAAATGGAACTCGATTTAAGCTTCAAACTGAAATCAAACACTCACAACTCGATCTAGCATGTATATAGATCACAACCTTATCGATTTTAGCACCTAAAACACTCAAAATCTCAAAATCGATTTTTCAAACTAGAACACAGAGTCGTTTTTTCTAAAACTTGATTTTGATCTTAATCAGGCTCTGATACCAATTGTGGGTCCCACAATACTATATCAAGTTCTTAGATTAACAACACATAAAGATTACCAACCTGTATTGATTATAACAAAAGGTTACAAGGTTGATCGATTCAAGCTATTTGTGTTCTCTGTGTTTTCTCTCTTTTACACCTTTTAGTGTGTGTTTGTATGTGATCTGATCTTGTCTTTTTTTTTTGATGAGAGAGTTGATGAGAGATAAGATTATATCTGATCTCAGATCTCTCTCTAGCTTCTAACACACTCTAACTTACAACCACTTGCAACATCAAGTTGCAATATTAAACTAATAAAACTAATATCTAAAACTTAACTAATATCTAACTATTAACTAACTAACTAACTAATATATAATATCTAAATATCTATTTATAAGATATTTAGATTAAACTTAAAATACAAAATAAACAGTTACTTTGACATTTATTACAAACAAACATAGACTTTAATATCGAGAGTCGACGTTAAGGCTTTAGCTTCAGATTGCGATCTTCAGTTTGGATGATCTTGAATCCAATGAGACTGTGTCTTAACAAACCCAACAATGAGTTTGAGGCTGAGGATGAAGATGGAGATGATGAAACCTTGACCCTAGCTTTCCATATTACCACTTGATGGTGTTTCATCTTCAATAAAACACAAGGATTTGAGCCAAAATAGGCTAGAGTTTGAAGGGGGAAGAAGGAGAATTGTTTGGGAGAGAGTGGAAGAAGTTTGGGTGAGAAGAAATGAGGAAAATGGCTGAAATTCGCGACTTAATAGCAGCCTGCCCTCGTTGGGCGACATTGCCATGCGACTGGTTCTCCCAGCTTTCTTCTCGTTTACTGTTTTGGCCATAACTTCTTCGTTATAGCTCTGTTTTCGCTCCGAAAAGGACCGTTGGACTCGTAATTGAATCATTTATCCATCAAGACTATAAAATATAGGATTCAAGTCCAAAATCATATATCTTATTTTTTCCTTAAAATTAACGATTTCTGTATTAGCTTGAAACGATACCTTTTCGAAATCGGGGTGTTACAATAAGCCTGATATTTTACATTTACGCATGTTTGGTTGTATAGTATATGTGCCAATTACGCCCCCACATCGCATCGAAATGGGTCCTTAAAGACAATTTGGTATATGTTGGATATGAATCCCCAACAATTATCCACTAATTAGAATTCTTGACTAGTGATCCCTTTACCGCTAGATTTACGGGTTGTCATTTCATGAGACAGTCTTCCCGTCGTTAGGGGAGATAGGAAAAAAGGATTTTTCGTGGGAACAACAGGAAGTGTCATTGAATATTCCCACTGTCTCATTTTGATCCCCAAAACTTCACAACGTAATGTTGAAGTCAAACGAATCAGACTCGATACCTGAAACGTTTAATATTATTCCAAAGTGACAATATCACAAATACGAGCTACAAATATACTCGCAAGGTCAAAAGTCCCCAAACAAGGGCACAACGTCCCTGGAAAGTGCGTTGCAATCACACATGGTGGAGGTGTGGTTGAGGTCATAGCACTCAAAAGGAAACGAGGGAAGCTATTTGGTTCGATAGATACTCATCTAAAGGAAGATAATAGTAAGACACAACTATTTATCATCAATACATAAACCTCTCATGAGATTGTATCTAATTATAACTATGTCTATGAATCATCACTGGAGGACGCTCCAAAGTTAATATTGATTCCAGAGATAAAAGAAATCTCAAATGAATTATGAGAGTGAATATGAGTCCATAGACAGATCACTCATACTCTCTGATGATATATTCGTATATACTATTGCTCATGAGATGATAGAGCACATTGACATCGAACCATGCTCAGTTGAAGAATGTCAACAAGGAGCAAATTGGCCTACATGAAAAGAAGCAATCCAGGAGAATTATATTATTTGACAAATGAACAGGTATTTGGTTTGGTAGTGCTAACCCACCAAGTGTAAAGCCTGTAAGACATAGACAAATCATTTTTCATAAAGCGTAATGAGAATAATTAAGCTAATGTATGAGGCTCTCATTTGGCGCAAGGTTTCTCACAACGCCCTAGATTGACCACGAGAAGACTTACTCTTCCGTGATGGACGTTATAACGTTCTGCTAATTAATTAGCCTAGTAGTTTTCGAAGGACTGGAATGCAACTCATGAATGTGGTTACCACATATCTCTTCGGGGATCTAGATTCAGAGATATATAAAAGTGTTTGTTGATATTACATTACCAAAATCAAGCAACTTTAAACCACGAAATGCGTTTGCAATAAAATTGAAACGCTCACTTTATAGATTAAAGCAATTTATGCAGATGTGGTATACCCGCCTAAGTGAATACTTGATTGGGAAAAAAATATATAAGAACGATGAATTGTGCCCTTGCATATTTATTTTAGGAAAACAAGTTCCAGATTTTCAAAGCAGCTTTATATGTCGATGTTATGAACATAATAGACACTCTTGATGAAATAAGAGAAACCACAAGCTACTTGGAATCTAAATTTGAGATGGAAAATCTTAGGAAAGCCTGGTTTTATCTAGCTATTTGAGTGTAAACACAGAGTTTGTGAAATATTAATTCACCAATCGCATATGTCCAGAAAATAATCAGGCAATTTAATATGGACAAAGCGCATCCGGTTAGCACTCCCATGATCGGTCGAAGTGTTAGATATAAAGGAAAGATCCATTTCGTCTAAAGGATGATGATGAAAAAGTTTTGGGAGCTGGAATTCTCTATCCAAGTACAACATGCGCATTATTGTACTTAGCACAATACACTTGACCATATATTGTATTTCTCAGTGAACTTGTTAGCTAGATTTAGCTAAGTGACAATGCAAAGTCATTGGAATGATATCAAATTAATCTTTTGGAACCATTGACATGGGCTTATAATTTCCCTATAGAAAGAAAAATGAGATTGATAATGGAACTTCAATACCTACTTAGAATGTAAGCAACAAAAGTATTAGTTCTTATAGAAAAACACCAAACAATGTCTTGTATTTCTTTGTTGATATTAGGCATCTGTCTGACCCATACAAATACTGTTCCCAAACTGGATAAGGAATTACCACAGGGAACACTCAGGGGGCGTTTGGTTCATTATAAGGAATGAAAATGAAAATGAAAATGGGAATACAGGAGAATGGGAATAGGAATGGACATTGCATTGATGTTGTTTGGTTAAACCAATATAATTAATAAAAAAATGTTTTATATAATATTTTTAATACAAATATGTGACATCCAACATGAAAATAAAAAATATTTTACATTCAACATCGACAAATGAAGGAACGCATGAGAAAATATGACTAAGCAGGAATAAAATTCCATTCCCCCCAATTTGGTCAGGAATGGAAATTAATGGGTTTGGGGTAATGAATCCATTATATTATATCAAACCAAACAACAGTTTTCATTATCATTCATATTCCTTACCCCTCAATACCCCCAACCAAACACCCCATCAGATTCCTTGAAAGTAAGCTAAGCAAACCCTTGTAACTACCTCCTTGAACTATTCCAATAATATTACTCTCCATGAGATAGTTAGAGAATGTATATGATTAAGGACTATCATTACATATATTAGAGGAGCTAGTAATTTTGAGTTCAACCAATATCTTACTTGTATAGATGAAAATAATGCATCATATATCAAATAAATGAAAGAAAGATACATCAAAGTGTGATAACACAAAGCATATTCTGCTTTATACAATCAGTAATAACAAAACTCTCATTTAGATTCAAGTGAATTAAGTAAGATGCAGAAGAACGTGACACATTTTACCAAATCATTATCTAAAACTATATTTTGGAAAACATGTAGAAAGTAAAGGCAAATGTTTTCCAAACTCCATTGGAGCCTCTCACGTTTCACTAAGATTGATTAATGCATGAATTAGGGGGAGTAGTAGACAAAAGAGGGAGTCTACTATACATGTGATATTGATATGTTGTGCTATTTCCTTCAACCAAAGTTTTATTTTTTCCATTGGGTTTTGTTCCTTGGTGTAAGGTTTTAGTGAGACAACAGTTTATATACTATCATGTTTTTTTAACTCTCATGATTAATGTATGAATCTAAGAGAAAATTAGATTAAAAGAAAAATCTATGTATTGTAAACAAATTGGTGCATTGTACTCTTTCCTTCGTCCTATTTTTCTCCCACTGAGTTTTATTTTGGCGTAAGGTTTTAACGAGACAATATTTGTACACCACCACTCCTTTGACTCGACACAAGGGGAGTGTTGTAGAATAAGTATGCCATCGTCTAAAGAATATGACGATAGAAATATAGTAGATATAGAGATAAATATACTAAAGTTAGATTAGAACTGAAATATCTCATAATTATCTACTTATAACTCATCCCTGTTTAAAAAGTTTATGATTGAATATAGTTTCCATTCTCTCTTGCCATGGTTCTATTAATGAGATAGTTTCCATCCATAATAAGCTGTTTTTAATCAGCAGGGTCATAATTTTGAATGATAACAGTATTATACTATTGATACGGTGTATATATTTACCAATACACCTCACGTTTTAGGGTTTGGATTTTTCACATCTTCGTCTATGGCAGAAGTGATGAACATGCCGGTCGATGTGGTCGAGCGTCGTAGTAGCCGAGAGCGCAAAGACGATGACGGCGACGGCAACGCTGATGGCGAAGACAATAACAAGTCCACGGGAAACGAAAATCCCGATGCATCTTCTCCACCACCACCACCACCACCGCCTCCTTCACGTCGCCATGACCGCGATTCCAGAGAGAGGAGAAATGATGACAGGGAACGGGATGTTGATCGTCCACCTAATCGTCGTTCCGATTACTATGAACATCGTAATCGATCTCCCCCTGTGCCGCCTCATAGGGATTATAAGCGCCGTGCTGCTAGCCCTAGCTCTCCTCCTCCACCTCCATATCGTGACCGCCGCGGTGGGGGTCACTCCCCTCCTCCCCGGAGGTCACCTCCATTTCCTCCGTTCAAGCGGTCTCGTAGGGATGACGGTGGTTACGAAGGTCGCCGTGGAAGTCCTCGCGGAGGTTATGGACCTGGTGATAGAAGGTTTGTAAATGGTTTTCGTTGTTTCTTTTTTTGTTTACCCCATTTCTATGAAACCTGTTATTATAGTATAGAGATTATCACCATATATGATGCTGATTTTTAGTCGATTAGTCTGGACTTATGATATCTTTTCAATTGGGTGATTAGGTTCTAGGTTAATTGCGGCTGCTCAATTGCTTTTATTATGTTTCGGTAAAAGAAATTTTGTAATATTTGATTGTGTTTGTGTTAGTAGTGCTTTTCCAGGCTGAGCTTATTTTGGGGATATTGTGGCATTGTTATGTATCTCTTACTCTTTTCTCCACATGGATAATTTATAGAGTTTGCAACCATTTCTGAAGAGATGCAGCAGTTTGATGCAGCCAGGTTTTCGATGTATTAATTGTGAGTGAGACTGTGAGAGAGTGAGAGTATTGCTCCACCCATACTAAATAATTGATTGTGAGTGAGAGTATTGTTCCATCCGTTCCAAATACTTTATTGTGAGTGAGAGTACTGCTCCATCTGTTCTAAATACTTGATTCTGAGTGAGAGTATTTCTCCATGCATTATAAATAATTGATTGTGAGTGAGAGCATTACTCCATCCGTTCTAAATTACAGAAGCACTTTCCTGGTTCTATCATTTTAGTACATAGGAAAGTGCTTTTATAATTTGGAAGGGAGGAGTGTTAATTGAAGGTGAGACTAGAAGCTGAAAACGGAGGCACTGATGATTCTAGAAAAGGGGAGACAGGTCTTCACTCGAGACAAAGCGGACGGCCCAATGTTGAGTTGTTGATTGGAATGAGTTTGGCTCCAATTCTAAGTTATGATTGCATGCTTGGTATCCTACACTCCAGACCAATTACAAAATCCTTAAACTACTAGATATTTACTCCAGACCAATTACAAAATCCTTAAACTACTAGATATTTAAATCTTAGTAGCTCTAAGATTTTTTACATTTAGGAGATGTTAAATGGGGATTCTTACCATGCCACCTCACTCAAGTGATGATAAACTGTGTTTCTTCTAGAGACCACTTAAGAGACACAGATTGTGAAGCATCTTTACATTACATCCTGTATGGTATTCAGTATTACTAATCATGTACATATATTTTCCCTCTGCCATCAGTCTCACAGATACATTATTTGTGATCACGTGTTACGTGTATAAATGTCACTGATGTTCTGTGATGCCAAATCTGAAACAATAAGTATTTTTGTGCTATTTATAGTACTGCTTCCAATCTTGGTAGGTTGAATCGAATATTTCAAAAGGACAAATCCTTCTTTTTCTTCAATCATGTAATTCCACCTGTTTGGTGACCCAGCATACAGAATTTATAGTGTAAGTTCTGGATTTTGAGTGGACAAGTTACCATGGTTGCTACAGAAAAGCGTAAATTAGCAATTGATTGAAATATCAAATCAAGATGATTTCAACCATGTTACTTGCACAACTCTTATACTGTTTTTAAGAATGGGACTTTCTTCTATCAACTAGAATTAAGAAATACAGAAATAATATTTATTATGTTGATTGGAGCATGTTATATTATTCTAATGATAAAACACATGAACCCAAAGGTGCCAAAGCAACTTCATTTCATGCTGTCATAATTACTTTTTGACTTGCACAATTCTCGTGCAGTCTGGCTTGGGCTTTTAAGACATTTTATAATTGTCTATGACTCTTCTTAGGTAGTGTAGCTGATTTGATTTTCTGTCCATGGATTGGAGCACATCCTACACACAATTTTCAACTATAGTGAGTCGGTGACACAATTACATTTTTTGAAGTAAGGTTATGGTGAGCATTTGATCAATAGTAAACTTATTTTGTTGATAAGATTTAGGGGTCAAACAGATTTTATGTGGGCTGTAGCAAGTATCAAGTATATAAGATCATAGAGCTATGTATTTGAGCTTGCTGGTGGTGAAAATTAGTTATAAGGTACAGTTTCTTTCGGTGACTTATGGCATCTTATTAATCATACTGCGGTTATAGTTGATTTCATTAAATGCTATGTGAAACTCGACTTGTTAGGTCTGCCATTTCTATTTGATTATTATCTCGTGGTGTATACTGGCTCATGCTTTAGTAAACCTTGTTCACTCAGCCCACTCTCCCTTAGATCAAGATTTGATGACCAGCCTGTTTACATTGTGAAGAGAAAAATGAAGAATTCAGCCTGATCAGTAGCATGTTGAGCAGTAGGTAAAGAAGTAAAAGAATATGCAGATTTTGCAGCATGTGACATCCAACTATTTGATCTCAGAAGTGCATCATGTGGAAACGATATGCAAATTTTGCTATGTGACAACCAACTTTTGGGAAGTACACCATATGATTAAATAGCTTACCTCTTTTGCAACAGTTAACATGTTGTCCTAAGATAATTTTGTAATATCAAGTTGGTTATGCTGGTACTAATTGTATACATGTGCATGTATACACTCTGAAGCAATTTCCTTACCTTCGTAATTTTTAGCTGTAAGCCATTAGAAAGGGGACCAACATGAGAAGCTAGACAGAGGAGAAATATAAGCCAAGTGTGTCCATATTTTGTCAATGTTGATTTTTGAGGAATTTTTTGTAAGGGGGCCTAGTCGTAATTTTTTTTAATAAACAGTGAACACTGGTTATATTTTTATTTATTGACTCTGCTTTTGTAGACATAGAAGTGTGTTTATTACTCTTGTCACGTTTGCCTAAGCTCTTGCCCTTGAACCAGATCGAGTGTTAATCCTAGGATTTTACTGCATCTTTTATATTTCTTTAATGCAGTATGCTGAGTTTTTTTTCTTCTGCACTTCCTTCTTACTACTTGAATTTTTCATTTGGCTTTTGTACTGCTCTCTTTCTCCATGAAGTGTGTTTTTTTTTCTTTTTTCTTTTTTGGCCTTTGATCGTTGGGGCTTTAGGGTGTAGGTGTTGACGTTGTCCTATACATGTACAGTTGAAGGTTGGTTCTTATGTTGACGTACATATATTATGTCTTATTGTTCCTCTTGCGTAGAGTGCCCAGTATCTGTCCATAAGAGTTCTTATACGGACTATATAATTTATTCTATAGAAAATGAAAGCTAAGACATTGGAGAAAGAGGAGGAGAATCTATCATTGTTAAATGAGAGGATCTGTTTGTCATATAGCTGTGAGATTTGGTCTATGGCCTACTTAACTTTTAGAAGTCCTGGTTAACAATGCTGCTATGTGCTGTTAGGATAAATGTCACTTTTTATTTCCAATTTTTTCTGTTCAATGTGTTATAACTTCACGGCTCTTGCCAGTCAGAAGAACACACATTTGTACACGATTTTCTACTTTTTAGGGCTAACACTAATATCCACCTAGGTATTTTCTGATGTTCACAAAGTAAATTATGTTTTCTTGTGTGATGGAAATGGTGACATCTGCATCTTTTTTAAATTGGTATTATGTGCGATCTCTCAATAGAGGCACTCTTTGTGATTGCAAGGGTAACATATCTTACTTGGTGAAGCCGTGAAGGGATTGGACAAAAAGAAATCTGTGTTAGGGCTGTACTGTTTATCTGTTGAAAGCAGTACTCACTGAATGCTTACTTTTGTTCATGTCAACAGCTTTTGTGCAATAAAGATTGTAGCAAATTTCTGTAGAATCCCTCATAGGGGTATGTGGCTTCACACACTAAATGCCGGATCCCAAGTTTGATTCTATCTGCACTCATTAGTGATCAACTACCTTAATTAATTTAACCAACTTCATTGAGTGATATGCAGAGGTCTGATATGCTTGTATGATTAGGCACTAGTTTAGCTTCTTGCAGGATGTTCTTATTTATCAAGTTTATGAGAAAAACCATTTGCAGCAAATAAAGACCGTATTTTCTATAGATCGTGCATGATGCAAAAAAGGATTGGTAAGGTTTATTTCAATCATCCATGGTGGAGAAGGTTGTTGCAATGCAATGAAGTATATGTTTGGTTTCCCCGTCAACTAGCTCGTATCGTAGATGGCTAGATGCTTAGTCCATTTGTACTTTCATTTAAGAGCAATCGTCATATGGGGTAGTGGTGCCCACAATTAGGAGATACATCAATTGGGGTTTGATCCCCTAATGTTTCACATCAGCAAGAGTGAACCTAGAACTTGAGTGGAATGGGTGATTGGGTGAGTTCTACTTGTTGCTTTTCAATTTTTCTGTAATTGTGTTTGACAATCTTTTATCCTAACATATATGGACATGGTTCTCTACGAGTCTATCATGCAGTTTCTACACCTCCTTCCCTTTTCTCTTACTGTTAGGACAGAGCGGATCTCATTTCTAGTATGCAAATGTGTTTTTTTTGAAGTTCATTGTCTACTTACTGTGTTCTTGTTTTGTTCAAGGTCTTTGTGTGGTTTTTATAATGTCGTTTATTATTGTTACAGGTTTGGATATGATTACCCTGGTGGCTATGAACGTGATATGGGTGGCCGGCCTGGCTATCCCGATGACAGGCCTCGTGGTAGGTATGCTGGGCGCCCGTCTGGTGGGTACCAAGGTGGTCCATCTGGTAAGCACCAGTTTCTTCTCTCAGTTCCTATCCTTTTCAGGATCATGCAATATAACTAAGTTGACATTTTGCCATTAGTTAATATATTGTTTGTTCTAAAAGCTGTTGGTTCGTTCTAATATTTTGCCATTAGTTAATACGTCAAAAAGTTATGTTTTCTTTCTGTAGGCACAATCTGGTTGATCAGACTTGCTTCTCTAGCATGCAATGCAACTCAGTTGCAAAAAGAATTAACATTTTGGTTTTAATGTTCATCTTGTATTTTTTTTAGATGAGCATTATTCCTTTAAAACCCAATGCTGGAGTATTAGTGATTGTTCTTTTGTAGGTTTTTATGGTAAGAAACAGGCGAAAGTGTATTTTGGACTTTAGATGTGTGTTAGCTCCTTTTCAGATATCTTTTACACTAAGCTGTTACCATCTGTGATGAATTCGGAAGTTTGGGCTTGAGAACGAATGCTCCATATCTCATTGTCACCTAGCAGGGACTCCAGGTTGTTGCTCTTTTTAGATGGTGTAGGCATAATGTGGCTACTTAAGATGAATGGTATCCGGGAGAAAGTTATAGTGTGATTCCCAAGCACAATGCTTGAAATAATACATAGAATTTGAAATTGCTTGTAAAACCGTTTAGTGATGGTTTAATTGTCAAATGAATTGTTTCATGCTAGTTTTTTTTTTCTTCTTTTTTTTGTGCTAATCTGCAACAAAAAACTTATTGCTTTGTTTTTAGTTGGTAGGAACTACTTCAAGCACTGTATAGTCTCATCAGAAAATTGAGCATTTTTTTTCACCTTTTGTGGTTTGTCCTGCTTTCAACTGTATCTTTGAAGTATGGGTCGTGCTTTTAGTACAAGATTTTAACACCAATTTCATCTGTCCGGAATTTTTCATGTGAAAATGTATTATGGAGATTATGGCAATAGCCAACATGCAACAGAAGCTTATTTATGGCGGACCAATTATTCCTTGTTATTTGTGATCAATTCTGCATAATTATAAGGATGTCAAGGTTTTGCAATTTTTTATCTCCTAATATCGTCGATCTACATCTATATACATGCCCTATTATTTGGTTACATGTTATATCATGCGTAAATTGACAAGTACCCTCGTTCTTGTTATGCTATCCCTCCTCCTTGACAAAGGGGGTGGGGGTGGGTTTGGTTATGTAGACACAATGAATGGGAATCTCAACCTTGGAATGAAGAGTAATTTGTAGGAATGAACATAATTAGGAATAGGCGCTTTATAGTCGAGGGTTTAAGGCATTTTGGTTTATCTAGGAATTTTATTTCATTGTCAACAACATAGTATGTTTAGGGAATAATGTACTTGAAAATTTTATTTTATTGGTTATAGTTGACCATTCAGTGGGTATGAATCAACATAATTGGGAATAGCTTTTAATAATTGAGGGTTTAGGGTAAATTGGATTTATCTAGAGATTTTATTGTATTGTTAACAAGAATGATAGCATAGTATTTTTAGGGAAAATCATACATGGAGTTTACTGCATCGAGTTATTCATGAACTTGTTTTAGGTATGGTGCATGTCATCTCGAATGAGATGTTAGATAAGGTTATGGGTTTTATCTGGTGTTATGTTTTAGCTTTTCATTAATCTTTTTTTTAGAACTCGATAGATACAGCGAGACATTTAAATCATATAGTATCAATGCACTTATTGTTGCCTACATGCTCTGTCTGCTCCTTCCATTACTTTTCACTGTGATGGATACTTCGCTTACTTCTTACATTATACATATGTTAACATTAAATCATGATATTAATGATTATTCATATTATCTTTACTTTTTATGGAGTTGTTAGTTAAATAAATGTCTGCTGCCTACAAGTTAATGTTGTATGGCATGCAACATGTAAACTTCAGTTTTATCGTGTTTTTGTTAAGTTTTATCAACATCCATCTTCTTTTGCAGACTGGGAGCCAGCTCGTGGAAGCTACAATGATCATGCAAATATGCACAGGTGAGCATTTGTAAAGCTATTATGGATGTGATCCCTTGGTTGTCTAATTTGGAGCTTTGTTGCTTTATTATCTATTAGAATCAATAGTATTCAAGGGTGTCTCTTGATTTAGTTGTGTTTTGCAAGACACTACACCATGGATGTAAAAGAAAGATATGAAGGGCTATGTCACATCAGACATCAACATTACAAGGCCACTTTTTGGCACTTATTTTTGCATTTTTCATTGTGTCAAACCATAAAGTGAAGTGTTCCGTATTGACTCAACCTCCCGCCCGTCTATATGAATGGCTTCAATTGTACTATGACTATCTTTAGTTGCAAATATATGATCTTTTTGTCTATAAAGATTCTTATGTGCTAGAAGCTGAGAATAAAATGTGAACAAGAGAGGCAGTGTGGCAGTGTCTCTGGGGGAGAGGTTGAGTGAAATGGTAACAATTAGATGACAAACAAAAGCAATTTACGCAATGTTGACATAGTCTAATATAGTTTTGGTTTGTTTGAAGATGTTTAAATACTAAAATGGGACACATAGTTGTACAATTTTTTAGTCTACTTGTAGTAGTTGTAACATAGAGACCCAGTATTGATGCCCTTCTAACACGGTACCTAAGTAGCACCACCCTCTTTGAACTCTCATATTTTGGGTGCTTTAGGGGTGTGGAGGGTTGTAGCACCATTTACTTCTCAAACTACATCAAGTGATGCTATTATTTCTACAAGTTGAATGGAAGTTGTGAAAAGGCTCCCTGAATTTCTAGCCATCAATTGTGTGTATGTCTGTAGGGGGGGTGTTGCATGAACTGGGATGCTGCATAGATAATGTTGGTCTTTCCTTTTCTATATGGGGAACATGAAAGTTCATAAGTTACAATTCTAGATACTACGACCAATGTAGTAATCAAAGTTTTAAACAAACGTCTTAAGCTGACAGGGAGATAGAAATGAGATGATAGATACAACATTGAGGGGAGAGGAGGTGACACAACTCATTTCTCCAAGCAAGCTGAAGATCTGCTTCAATAATGTAACATCAATCGATTTTCTAATAGGAAAAATGTCATATTTCCCTTGTTTAATGCATTAGCATATTTGTATTATGATCTTAGCATGCGACATTATGCAATTGTGATTTGTGAAAGAATTGACAAAGGACAACCTCAATGTTCTCTCAAGGCAATATGAATTAACCTCTATGTATATGCCACAGAAGGTGTAATTAGTACAACAAAACCAATTGCCATCAAGAAGATTCACCACATCATTAGGTGTCGGTATCAGGTTAAAACTCATATAAAATGAATGACCAACTGCTTGACCTTTTACCAACGAAATGTAGATTCTATTAGTGCCTTTAAACACTGTCTATGGAATGCCTCCTAGGTTGCAATGAATTTCTCCTGTTGGTCTGTGACACGTGTTCCCTACTCAACCTTATTTTCAAAAGATCCAAAGTTGACAACATTAATGGTTCAAAATCAAGTTGATGTGAATCAATTACTATTTGGTGATTGAAATTTTCAGAGAAATTTTGTTATTTTCTCATTGGAAAACAAAGGAGTATAAATACAACTTAGAGGCCTAACTAGAATCCCATAATTTAAGGGATTTGATAACATACAAGGAAACTTACCAAAGTGTACAAGGAAGCTTACCAAACTGTACAAGGAAACTTACCAAACTGTACATATACCTAAATCTGTTACGAAAGGAAACTATAATCTCAAGAAATCAGGGATTATATTCTGTGTATCAATTCCACACTCCCCCTCAAGTTGGTGCATATATGTCATATATTCCCAACTTGTCTATAAAATGATCAAATGTCGGTCTGAATAGCCCTTTGGTTAAGATATCTGCTATTTGCTCTTTGGATGGAATGAATGCAACGCAAATAGACCCATTGTCCAACTTTTCCCTTATGAAGTGTTGATCCACTTCAATGTGTTTTGCCGTATCGTGCAGGACTGGATTTTGTGAGATGCTAATGGCTGCTTTATTATCTCAAAACAGCTTCATAGGTAGCTCAACTCTTAACCGTAAATCAGCGAAGACCCTTTTGATCTAGATTATTTCACATATTCCATCTGCCATTGATGGATACAACATTTTGTTTCTTGCTTCTCCATGTGACAAGATTTCCCCATACATAAGTACAATATCCTGATGTAGATCTTCTGCTCATGTTTGGGTTTGTGTCTGCCCAACTTGCATCGGTAAAGGCTCTAATGGTTCGGTTGTCTTCTTTTCTAAAGAGGAGCCCTTTGCCTGGACTTCTGTAGACAACTTCTTGATGTTCTTTGTAAGGACAATGTGTAAATTAACTCACCATGCTAATTGCAAAAGCAATGTCGGGCCGTGTATGTTATAAATAAATCAACCTTCCAACCAGTCGTTGGTATTGATGAATATCAACCAACTTTCCAGTAGTAATACCATTCAACCTTTTGTTGGGGTCAACGGGGTATCTATCGGTCGACATGCACTCATTTCGGTATCTCGTAAAAGATCTTGAACGTATCTCCTTTGTGTCAACACAATACCTTTACTTGACCTTGCAACCTTCATACCTAGAAACTATTTCATTTCACCAAGATCCTTTACTTCAAATTCTTTAGCAAACCGGTCCTTCATTCTTTCCATCTCGTGATCATTATCTGTGAGGAGTACGTCATCTACATAAACTATTAAAGTTGTGATTTTACCTTTTGAAGAAAATCGAGTAAATAGTGTATGATCAACTCAACCTGTATGTATTCGTGACTTTTGACTACTTGAGTGAAACGTGCAAACCATGCCCTTAGGGATTGCTTGAGCCCATACAAAGCTTTCTCTAATTTACACACTTTTGTGCCAAAATTACTCTCAAATCCAAGTGGTGGCAACATATAAACTTCCTCTTCTAGTTTGCCATTCAAGAAGGCATTTTTCACATCAAATTACCTGATTGGCCGATCAAGATTCGCTGCCACTAAAAGTAGAATCTTTATTGTATTCAACTTTGCAATTGGAGCAAAGGTTTCTGTATAATCAAGGCCATAGGTTAATGTGAAACCTTTGGCTACTAGGCACTAGCCTTGCTTTATATCTTTCAAGGGCTCCATCAACATTAACTTTTGGAGTAAATACCCACTTACAACCAACTGTGGGAGCACCTTTCGGAAGATTTTCAACACGCCACGTCTGATTCTTCTCAAGAATACTCAATTCCTCTAGAGCAACCTTTTTTCCGTTCTGGACCTTTAAGAGCTTCCTGTATGGTGTTAGGAATTTGAACTTGGGACACAATTGAAGTGAAAGCAGAGTATTTAGGTGAGAGTTTCGAGCAATACGTGTAGTTGGAAATAGGATATTTAACACATGCACATTTTTGTTTTCTCAAGGCTATTTGAACACTCAGATGACATAACTTACCAAGAGATGGTTCCTTCCTCGGTTCGGAATCAGAGGCTGAGACTGTGTCGGATTCTTTGTTTGGAGGGAATCTTCACTCATACACTTTTTCGAACTGTTTTTTTTCTTGTTCACTACAATCCTCTTGAGTAACTTGTTGAGATTCAAATGGCACGTCAGTTTCTTCAGGAGGAATATTATGTTCATTTTCTTGGTCTAGTGTTGGTTTTATTGGAATATGATCTATGTTTTCCACATGTTCAACAATTGGAACATCTACATTTTCCTCATGTTCAAAGATCGGACGATCTTTGAGATTTGAGTCGAATGCAGATGGCTCAAATGTAGATGGAAACACTAGATCTGAAAAAATCAAGTCTTCTTTTTTATTCTCCCCCTGAAGACGAGGATTAAAGAAAAAAATATTTTCAAAAACTTAACATCCATGGTAACAAACATTTTTCCCGAGTTACCAAAAAAAAAAAACATTTTTCCCGTGTTTGGATGAAAACATTTAAACCCCTTTTTATTTGGTGCGATTCCTACAAAAACACATTTGAGGGTTTGTGGTCTAATTTGCCAAGATTGATATTGGTGTTTTTAATAAACACTGTACAACCAGAACTTTTAAAGGTATGCAATGAAACAACCGTGACTTTGGAAAAGAACTTCGTAAAACAAATATTAGGTGTTTGAAACTTTGAAGCTTTAGAAGGCATTCGGTTCATTAAATATGTAGCATGCAGAAGAGCATCTCCCCATAAATATTTTGGTATTTCAGTTGAAAACAGTAAATCCCGGGTGATTTCAAGAAGCTGCTTGTTCTTTCTTTTGGCTATGTTTTGTGGTGGAGTATCTACGCATGAACTTTGTTGAACTATGCCTTGAGCATCTAAAAAGTTCCCAAGAGTTTTAGTGAAATATTCTCTACCATTGTCATTTCTAGTATTTGACTTTTAGTACCAAACTGAGTTAGAATCATGTTATAGAATTTTTTGAAAACATGTTTAACTTCAGAATTTTTTTTTAGCAAATAGACCCAACATACCCTTGTTCATTTGTTTAAGTAATAAACCATCTATTCCCATGACACGTAGTGACCTTAGACGGACCTCATAAATCGCTATGTATCAAAGCAAAAGGCATAGATGGTTTATATGGTTGTGGATGATACGTACTTTTGTATAGTTTTGCTAACACACAAATCTCACATTGAAAGAGGGTTTTTTAACCAAATAACATAGGAAACAAATGTTTTAAATACGAAAAACTTGGGTATCCTAGTCTTAAGTGCCATAAATAAATCTCGTTGTTACTCAAATCAGATGTGGTGTTGAAGCAAGATGTCTCTTTGGTAGCCTTATATGAGTGTATTCCCTCATCTAGTATGTAGAGTCCATCACACTCATCAACACGTCCAATCATCCTCCCCGAGTCCCGATCCTGAAAAATGCAATTGTCAAGGCACAACAATTGAGGTCAACAGTGAGTTTACGAATAGAGATGAGATTAGAAGAGAGCTTTGGAACATGTAGGACACTAGAAAGAATGAAGTCTGATAATATTTTTATATCACCAACTCCTGCTATTGCAGAAAAAGTGCCATCAACAATTCACACCTTTCTATTTCCTGCACAAGGCTTATAAGAATTGAAAAGATTTGAACAAGAAGTCATGTGATCAGATGCTCCTGAATCAATGATCCAGTCTGATGTATTTTGTAAACATACATGAGAAGATGAATGGGTATTTTTACCAAATTGCACGTAGGCACAAGATGGTCAACAGGAAGAGGTTTGGTTTTAAACAGTTTTAGGAGTTGCTCCATTTGATCTTTTATGAATTGAGACTGTCCTGGTTGGATTTGAGCGTCTTGAGTCGTTTCAGTTGTGGTGTGTAGGGCTCTGTTAGACTTGCTCTTTCAGCCGATAGGCTTGCCATGAAGCTTCCAACACTTGTCTCGAGTATGCCAAAACCTCTTGCAATGGTCATAGTAGGGTTTCTTTTTTTGTTCCCTTGTTCCACGCCATGGACAACTAGGGCTGCTGTGTCCCCAACATCGATAGATTGGATCCCATTCTTCATTACTTTTCTTCGGCTTTCTTCAAGTCTTACTTCTGAAGAAACTTCTCGGATGGATGGAACAGGCTTTCGGCCAAGAATTCTTCCTTTTACTTCATCGAGACTTGGGTGAACACCAGGCAAGAACATGAACACACGGTCATTCTCCTTCTTCTGTCGAGCACAATCCACAGAGCTTTCCCACACCATGGCATTGATTTAACTCTTGCCATAATGCTACCATCTCGTTGTAGTAAGAGGTAACGTCATGATTATCTTGTTTGGCTTGCCATAGATGTGTTTTAATTTCAAAGAACCGGGAAGACTTCTCCAAGTCTGAATACATGGCCCGAGCAGAATCCCACACTTCTTTGGCTGTTTTCATGAACATATGTGGCTTGGCAATGGACATGTTCATTGAATTGAGTAGCCACACAGTTATTAAAAGAGTTTTTAGAACACCATTTACGGTATCCTAGATCAGAAGAGGCCGGTTTTGAAGTTTCACCGGTCAAGAAGCCCAACTTTTACCTCGATCATCAATGGCGAGTTTCACAGATTGCGACTATTTCAGATAGTTTTTCCATTCAAACGATGCACAGTGATTTGCATCGGTGATTGAGAGTAGTCAACTACCGGTGTTGATCGATTAACAAATGTGAATGTGGAGGTATTTTGTTCGGAGTCCGACATGTTGAACTCCGGTTATTTATTTTGATTATCACCAGCAAATGAGAAGATTTGTTATTTTCTCATTTAAAAACAAAGAAGTATAAATACAACTTAGAGGCCTAACTAGAATCCCATAATTAAAGGGATTTGATGACATACAAGGAAACTTACCAAACTGTACCGATACCCAAATCTGTTACAAAAGGAAAATATAATCCCAAGAAATCAGGGATTATATTCTGTATATCAAGTTCCCAGTGATTAATAACCACATTAAAGCATAAAATAACTAAATAAGTACTACAAAATATTATTTAGTGCCTTAAAATGATCGACATTCTAGTCAAAATTGGACTCTAGTTTAGATGGAGGAGTTAATTATATAACGTGACATGGTTGCTAAGAGTTGTAGCTATCCAGTCACATATATGTACTGATACCTTTGTTTTCTTGATAGCATATTGGCCTGCGTGATGTTTTCTTGACTCATTATGGTTTTTTGACCAAGATATCCTATTGAGTGAACTAGAATCAAAACATTACTACTATTTTGATGTGATTGTGACCAATCAGTTTTTACATTTCAGAGAAGGACTGATGTCTTATAAGCAGTTTATTCAGGAGCTCGAAGATGATATTCTGCCATCAGAAGCTGAGCGAAGGTATATTAAGTGTACTTGTACTAGAGTTTGGTATTGAATTGCCTTTTTTATGCTTTAAATTGTTGATTATTGTAGTCTTCTTGCTCTCCAGGTATCAAGAATACAAGTCAGAATATATAACAACTCAGAAACGTGCCTATTTTGATGCTCATAAAGCCGAAGATTGGTATTTTTTGCTTCTTTTCTCTCTTTCAACTTCGATAATTATGTTTTGTCTGGTCTGATACTTGCTTTTACGTGTAGGTTGAAAGATAAATATCACCCCACAAATTTGCTTGCTGTTATTGAAAGGTGCGCCTTTTTGTATTCTGTAGCAGAAGCTCATTGTCACATTTAAAAAGGATCTTACCCTCATTAATCAGTTAGTGGTTCTTTATTGTTATTACCTTTTTGCCTTCTTGCTTTTGCCTTATTAATTGCTTGCATGATTACAATTATATTATTTTACATTTCTCTTCCAGGAGAAATGAATTTGCTCGAAAGCTGGCTAAGGAATTTTTGCTTGATTTGCAGAGTGGGTCGTTAGATTTGTAAGAGATACTGCCATGATAGCTCCTTCATTATGTTATTTAAATATTAGACCACTAACATCTCTTTTACAGAGGACCTGGAGTTACTGCTTTATCCTCAAACAAGTCGGGGCAGACAAGTAATCCCAATTCTGAAGATGAATTAGATATGGGTGGCAAAAGAAGACGCCATGGCCGTGTTTCAGCAAAAGATACTGATCCATTCTCAGCAGCTCCAAAGGCTCACCCAGTCAGTTCTGAACCCAGGCGGATTCAAGCTGATGTTGAACAAGCACAAGCACTTGTTAAGAAACTTGACTTGGAGAAAGGAATAGAAGATAATATATTATCTAGGGCTGATAATGATAGAACACACAGAGAAAAGTCTCATGGTGGCTCCAGTGGCCCAGTTGTGATTATACGTGGTTTAGCCTCAGTCAAAGGTCTTGAGGGTGTTGAGTTACTCGATACGCTCATTACTTATCTCTGGCGGATTCATGGTGTGGATTACTATGGACTGGCTGAGAGAAGTGAAGCTAAGGGTCTACGGCATGTGAGGGCAGAATCCAAAAATTCTGATGCGAAAAACAATGGAACAGAGTGGGAAAAGAAATTAGATTCACGTTGGCAGGAAAGATTGAAGGGTCAAGATCCCTTGGAGATAATGACTGCAAAGGAAAAGATAGATGCTGCTGCAGCCGAGTCTTTGGATCCCTATGTTCGCAAAATTCGGGATGAGAAGTATGGTTGGAAGTATGGCTGTGGGGCGAAGGGTTGCACAAAACTCTTTCATGCTGCGGAGTTTGTTCACAAACATTTGAAGCTGAAACACCCTGAACTTGTGATGGAGCTAACTTCTAAAGTTCGTGAAGATCTGTATTTCCAAAACTATATGAAGTAAGTGCATCTCTTGACAACCTTCCTTTTTTAATATGCCTTCTCAAAAATGGTGTTGATAAAAATATTTGAAACCCACAGTGATGAAGATGCACCTGGTGGGATACCTATTATGCAGCCTTCGTTACCGGTAAACTCCCATTTCTGTCAAATTGGTTGTTTGACCATGATTATTAGTTTGTGTTCTGAAGTTCCTCTCCAAGACTAATTGATTGCATTATGCAAGTTCCTATTGGTGTTCCCATTCACATGATTTATGTTCCATTCAGAAGGTATTTATCCTTATGCTGAAAGTGGCACCACTATGGCACTATCGATTTGGAAGTTGTGTTATGATTGCAACAATACCGACATTGCATTCATGTTTTCTTTTATTTCAAATGTTAATCTGAACATCTGACTGATGACTTGCCTCACTGAGGTTGTATACCCTTGTGGAATCTAGTTCATAAGCTAAAACATACTCGGCTGCATCATGGTTCACATAATTCGAATCCAGAGTTCAGAAGAAATAGGATATTAGGTGCTCCCACTAGAACGTTTTAAATTTTATAGGAGTGCCACTGAAATGGCGTTACTAATTAGGTTTTTCTTTTTCTTTTTTACGGTTTTGGGGAGGGACAGGTAACTTGACGAGCCTGATATTTACAAGCGACATGTTTCCTAACAATTGCTAGTCAGCTTAATCTTTAGAGTGTTTATTGATTATTTAAATGTTAAAAGGTCAAACTTGAGCATAGGGAGGTAATTGGAGGTAGAGCTGCTTCAGTGGATGGCCAAGGAAATAAACTCTTAAATATGACATTTATATGAGTATAAGCTTGGTCTTGATGTTAAGATGAGATTGACGCCCTCTGTTAGTAGCTGAAATAACTACTTGATTGGAAGGTGTTTCAAACTTTAGGAGTTTGTTGCATGGTCTCGTCTTTTTGCCAGACTTTAGATTTCCAAACAGTAATTTTAAACGAGCACTGTTGGAACTAGTCTCATTCATAGCCATGGTGATTCAGTATATTATTATACTGTATCTTCTTAAATAAATGGACTAGTGTTCTCACGGTTGTAAATGTGGGTCCATCATCTTGACGACCGTTAGACATGTTGAAGGTTGTGAGATTGCGCTATTGTGGAAGTAGAAGTGATTGGAGGATGAAAAGATTTAGTTAACTTGATTGAGTTTTCTTTGGTTATCTTGTTGACATTTATATTGAACTTGCTATCCAAGGTATAAAGTTTAACACAATGTTTGCTATCTTTATCCTTTGTCATTTGGCCTGTAAAACCTGAAAGTTATTCTTTATATCTCTAGCATAGTATTTGCAATTGTTCTTACTACATCTTTAATTTGATAACATGCCATAATAACATACACCATAACTGGCTGCTTCAACTTCCATGTTTTTGTACGCCAGCTCGCCCGCCCGCACGGTTAATTTGTTCCATTATTGATCTGTAAGGTTGGGTTTTAATTTGGTTTCAGATTTGAGTCTTACGTTTGATTTTGATTGGATTTTCTTATTATCGAATATGAATCGGTGATTAGATACAGAAGTTGTATTTGATTTCATTAGGGTGAAAATAGATTATAAATGAAATTTGTGTTTGATTTCATGTTGTGAAATGAGGTTAGTATGTGTTTCCTCTGATGAATCTCTGTGTTTCATATGGTGAATCTCTATGTTTCATATCGGAATCTGTTTGTTTCATATGGTGAATCTGTGTGTTTCATCTGATGAATGAATCTGTGTGTTTTCATCTGATGAATGAATCTGTGTGTTTTCATCTGATGAATGAATCTGTGTGTTTCATCTGATGAATGAATCTGTGTGTTTCATCTGATGAATCTTGTTACCAAAATGACGATTATGTCTTTTTCATGTGGTGAATCAGCTTTTAATTAAAACCAAATTACGGGTTCTCACGGTTCTCAATCTTTTTTTTTGGTTCTCACATGATTTAACCGCTACATATATATATATATATATATATTTGAAGTATATAATATTTATATACGGTAAATACTTACGCACACTTCTCATCTTTGGTGACGATTGAACTCTTGACGGCCTACCAATGACCCTTTGCAGAAGGAGAAAGGGCAGAGGCGTAGGGGTGGTGTTGATAATCGAATGAAAGAAGAGCGAGGTAACCGGAGAGAACATGATAGCAGAAGCAATAATGGAGGTGATAGATTTGAGAATCCAGAGTCAAACAATGATGATGAACAACAGATGTACGATTCTTTTGGTGGACACCCATTCCCTTCGGACATACCTCCTCCTCCAGTATTGATGCCCGTACCTGGTGCTGGGTAAGAGCTTAGATTAGATTTTGTTGGCCATGCCTGAGTTGTAATGTGATGTTATATATATACATATATATATGATGATGATGATGGTGATGGCTTGATGTTGATGACGATTTGCAGTCCATTGGGTCCTTTTGTTCCTGCTCCTCCTGAAGTTGCAATGCGTATGCTGCGAGACCAGGGGGGGCCTTCTTCTTTTGAAGGTGGAGGCAGAAATGGGCCCCAGATGGGTGGTGGTGCTGCTCCAATAATTGCGCTACCTCCATCATTTAGACAAGATCCTCGTCGTTTACGAAGGCAAGTTCTTGTTTCACTATGAAATTTTTATTTATACGTTTGTTTGGTAGAGATGGGAAAGCTAGGTAAGGTTTGTAAACCAATTAGTTAAGTTAGTGTCGAAGATGCATATAAAAAATTATTTATGATTAGAATTGAAGTGTTGTGGGATTTGATATGTGCAGCTACCAAGATCTTGATGCTCCAGAGGATGAGGTAACGGTCATAGACTACAGGAGCCTGTAGGCCGATTTTGTGAATGGCTGGTTGGCTGGCTCTATCTCAGCACGTCATCCGGCCGACGTCTACTTTTTTAAGAAGAAGAAGAAGAAGAAAGTTTGTATTTTTCATTCCTTTGTGAAGGAGATGAAAAAGAAAATGGATGTAAAATTGGATGCATTTGGTTTCAGTATTTTCAATTATTTTTGGGAGGTGGGTTGGGTGTTATTGTTTTACTATGGATTTGCAATTGCATGATGAACATGACTGAAACATTTTTATTATTTGTGTTTGAACCCTTTGTTGCATCTTTTGGTATGTATGTATGTATGTATGTATTGTTTCTTGGAAGCCAAAAATTGGTCTGTTTCTCCCCTTCAATCCATTTAAATTTACCTGTTTATTCATGGGATTAATAAAAGATATAAATTATTGAAAAGTGATTTACTCTTTGACATGTTTTTGGGATGAAAGTATTTGGTATATTTTTTAATCGAAGGGCTGTATTCCATCGTGAAACGAAAAATATATGTTTGTTTTTCTCGTACATTTTGCTTTATAACTTATTTAGATGAGCTTCAAATTTCAGTTTTTAAAACAGGTGTAACAATAGCAATCAAGGATTGTCGTCTAAACCTTTGTTCTCAGTTGGATTCTTTCCGTTTGAAAACATAAATGATCATAACTATTTTGTTTAAATCTTAATGCCTTTGGATTGTCCCTTGCTCCTTTGGTGCCTTGTCATTGATGGTGTTTGCTCCTTGGTTATTGTCCTATCAAGATGTGTGTCCCTTTCTTTGACTCCTTTTCTAATTTATTACATAGAGAAAGGATTATGAACCGTCGTTAAGCTAAAGCTTACATAGCAGTTCCAATACTATGCCTTCAACCACTTGATCACCTCTCCTACATAATGATTATGACCCAAAAACCAAAAAAAATGAGTCACTAGTAAATCATTCATGTTAGATTATTGGATAGGTATAACTTAAATGGTTTCAATTTCAACCAATCAATAGTTGATAGTCAAGGCCGTATAATTAAACACTTTGGCTGATATCATTAACCCTGCTAACCTTGGTAAGAAAGTTATACATGAACATAATGCTCATAATTTCCATCTAGACTTAGCTGCTATCAAAGCCACATCTACAAATGGATAAGACATAAGAGTTTTTAATCTAAAAGTAGGAACAATAGCTTTCCTATGTCATATCCAGAATCGCTTTCCATATGTCATAATCAATTAACCCTTACTTGAAATACGAGGCTCATAGTTAGAGGAGTTGCTGCAACTATTTATATTTGTATTACGAATTTTTTATTAGATGAAAGATTTAAATTATATGTTTATTTAAATTATAATAAAAATTTAGATTAAACAAATTGTACCAAAAACGATAATTATATGATTTTTAATTTTATAACCATATCGATATATTTTTTCAGGTTTTTTTTACTGGTTATTCAAATTAGTAAGACATGTTCAATCAAATTGTAATTTCTATTTTGTTCAAAAATAAATTCTAAATTTTCCATTTCTTATAAAAATTATTGGTTTCCCGCTGCATCACACATGTACATAGTATGATTTATTAAAATGTTCAACTCCAAAAGGGATACACTTATATCGGCTCGGCTCGACTTAAAAACGTTAATCGAGCTTTCGAAAGAGCAGAGTCGAACATTAGGGTTATAGATCTCAACTTGTTAAGGTAAACCAACTTTATTTTGTATTCGAGTTCGAGAATTACTAAACTCAAGTAGTTCGTTAAATATGATTGCTAAATGTTTGATTTGAAGGTATGTTAGTGAAACGTCATCAAAGCTCCTTTATTAATTTATATTCTGCTATCCCATGAATGAAAATTCATGATCATGTCTTTATTTCGCAAGGCACGTATAAACAAGTCCTATAAATAAAAAATGTTCAATTGCATTAACGAATAAAACAATGTATATTTTGTGTTGATTTTGCAGATAAGAAAGAATATAATTCAATAAAGTTTGACTATGTAGAATGGTATATGGTGGAATTGGAATTTGATGTGTTTTTGGGGTTCTAACTTAAGGCATAAAACAACTAAAAAGGAATCTACTACTTATTGCTTCAAGAAGAGTTCTCTCTATCCTTAAAGCAATTTCGCCCCTACTGTTCGAAAGAACATAGTGCTTTGGGGTTGTGGTGAATTGCTTCTCAAGATACAATGAAGCAATGCATGTAGAATAATTATCAACACTGCATTTACCGGTGGTAATCCTGGTGAACTATTGAGTTTGCAAGGATTTCTAGGTACTAAAATGTAGCGTTTCTATAGCAACACAACATATAGTAATCTGGTGCAGAGAAAAGATGTTTTAGGTGATGTTTAATAGGGTTATATATAGGCATTTCGTGACAGCCCCTTAAACTGTCACAAACGACAGAATTATGCCACTTGGTATTATTGGCAACGGTTCAAACTGTCATGACTGTTTGAACTGGAGCAATTCAAGGGAACTACCATTATAGGCGAGGGCTTGAACCATCGTGATTATTCGAACATACACCATTCAATCAACCGCAGCGACCAAACTTTTCTTGAACTGTCACATATGTTCGAAGGCAACTCTTCACCAACCATCGCAACTCTTCATGTGCCAACCATCCAATGCCATGCAAAATAATTTTTTTCGTCTTAAAAGCGGCTCTCTCTTGGAGATGCGTGTGTGCGAAGTGGACATTAAAGCACCACATTGCGTCGTCCACCACCGTGCGCACGTAAGGGTGTGTTGCACCCTTGTAGATCCCCCACCAATTCCAATATTTATATATATATATATAGAGGGGAACGATCAAATGGAAACCACTTTAATTTTAAAAACCGTGGAAACCTTCGATTTCATTGGTTAAGTTAATGAAATTGTTTAGTTTGATGAAATTGTTTCATATAATTCTTTTATTGATGAAATCGTTGCATATATTTGTGTTTTTTGTGTAAAAATGAAAAAGTTTCATCAGACTACAAAAATACATGAAACAATTTCATCAGAATGAGAAAAATAGACGAAACTATATAAAAAACACAAATATATGAAATGATTTCATTAACAAAAGAATTATATGAAACAACTTGATCATATTAAACAACTTTATGAACCAATTTCATTAATTTAACCAATGAAATTGACGGTTTCCAAAGTTTCCAATCTAATATGGTTTCTAATTGAACCCATCTCTCTCTCTCTCTCTCTCTCTCTCTCTCTCTATATATATATATATATATATATATATATATATATATATATATATATATATATATATATATATATATAGGGGTGGTTTCATTTGCAAACCACCTCTCTCTCTCTCTCTCTCTATATATATATATATATATATATATATATATATATATATATATATATATAGGGGTAGTTTCATTTGCAAACCACCTATGAGGGTTGATTAGTCAAGAATATATATGAAAAAGTTTCATCAGAATGAGAAAAATACATGAAACAATTTCATTTTTACATAAAAAACAAAAATATATAAAACAGTTTCATCAAGAAAAGAATTATATGAAATAATTTCATCAAATTAAACAAATGCATGAAATAATTTCATTATATTAACCAATGAAATCGACGGTTTACACAATTTAAATAAATTAGGGTGGTTTGCATTCGATCCCTCCGCTATTTATATATAGCCATATATTAAAATGAGAAGCCTCATATGTATGAGAAAGGGGGAAGCAATCTCAACCACTAGTTTAAATTTTCTATTTCCATGCCTTTTTTACTAATTAAGATAACTATGGATAAAATCTAACATCCTAGTTTATCTCCTATTTTTTCTATAATACTTTTTGGATTTGATAATCATTGATTTTCTTAATCAAAGTTTCACCTTGAAATCATTGGTGATTTTACAATCTACAAATTGAATTAAATCTTATTTTCCTAAATCCCATATGTGAAGAACATCGATGTTTTTCATTGGTTCATATGTGAACATGTGAATCCTAATTTAGAATTAAATCTTATTTGCCTAAATCTCATATGTGAACATGAACATCGATGTTTTTCATTGGTTCATATGTAAACCTATGAATCCTAACATAGGTTCACATGTGATTCTTAACCATTGTACGTGAATCAATTTAAAATTTATAATCGAGATTCTAAATCAGTTTAAGATTTATATGTGAACATGTGAATTGGTTCGCATGTGAATCTTAGTCAATTTGCATGAGAATCAATTAAAAATTTGTAACCGAGATTATGAATCAATTTAATATTCATATGTAAACATGTGAATCATAACATTGATTCACATGTGAATCTTAATTATAATTTGTACATGAGTCAATTTGCAACTTATAAGCAAAATTCTGAATCAATTTAAGATTCATATGTGAATCTTATATATATATATATATATATATATAATATATATATATATATATATATATATATATATATATATATATATAATAAAGAAATTTAATTTAAAGATAATAAAATTCTCGTTTTATAATTTACTCAAATCATCTACACCCAAAGCCTAAGTCGCACAAGCTCAACCCTTTTTCTTTAATAAATCCTTTCCCACAAAATAAGCTCCAAAATGAAGGTAATCAAACATTCCAAAGACAAGGACATAAATAATACTAGAGATTTGACTTAATCACATTTTTCGGGTGTTACATCTTGGGTGGAGGGCCGAAACACATACCAAGGGTAAATATAGCCTCCTCCAATCGTGTTATTCAAGAGGTGAATCCTCACATCGAAATGTTGGCCAACGTTATGCAAATGGTGAACTCAGCCATGGAGAAACAAAAAGAGGTTTTCATGAAGATGTTGGAGGACCGAGATGCCAGTAACGGAAGGCATGAAACATTGGCTGGAAACGTGGTAGTGGGTTCCGGAGGTACCAAAAATGTTATCAGAACTGAAGATCAGGTTATTACCGATGCTAGGCGAGGTGGAATAGCTTACTCCTATAAAACTTTTCTATGTAGCAAGCCACCGGAGTACTCAGGATCGGACGATCCAGTTGCTTGTATGAATTGGATTCAAGAGATTGAGCAAGCATTCGAATGTGAAGAGGGACAAAAGGTGAAATTCACCTCTCAAATGCTAAGGGACCAACTCTTCGATGGTGGAATGTCACCCAGTCCACCCTTGATGCTACCATCATCTCATAGCTGACTTAGACCACATTAAAGAGGAAAGTGATGGAAGAATACTGCAAAGAACGGTTGATCGCATAGAGGACGAATTTCGAGCCCTCAAGAAGGGGAGCATGTTGGTGAGAGATTACACCTAAAGTTCATGGAGAAGTTAGATCTAGTGAGGCACATGGACCTAAGTGAGAAAGAAAAAGTAAAGGCCTATCTCAAAGGTTTACCTGCTGATATGATGGCAATGGTTAGAAATGAAAATGCCTCCACTCTTCGAGAAGCGAGTGAAGAGACTCAACTCATGAAGGATATCTACTCTTAACGTAAGGAGGAGAGAATCGGATTGGGAGAAAAGAGAAAGTAGGAGTGAAATTCTGAACCCACCAAGAGACCAAGAACTTTCACTAACAACTGTGGGGCCGATGCTAGGTGAGAGGCTAGGTGGTGTCCCAAATGCCGAAGCAAACATTTCGGCCCATGCAACTCCAATGCGGTGAGTTGTTTCAAGTATGGAAAAGTTGGCCACTTTCACAATGATTGCCCGATAAAAGGGGTTACATGCTATAAGTGTAAGGAGTCGGACCACGTCTGAAGCGAGTGCCCGAGACTAAGGTTGGGAGGATCACAAGGGAAAAAGGAGAGCTTTCCAAGAGTGCTAGGGAGATCATTTCAGATGACCGCCGAGGAAGCGAAGGCATCAACGGATGTGGTGTTGGTACATTTTTCGTTAACTCCGTACATGCTCGAATATCATTTGACTCCAGCGCAAGCTTCTCATTTGTGTTGGATGCTTTTTGCCAAAATCTTTTGTTAGACACTAGTGTTTTAGAAGATTCCTTGGTTGTAGAGATAACTAACAGTAGTCAAGTAGTGGTCCACGAAGTTCTAAAAAGTTGTACCATTGAGATGGGGTGGGGTGGGGTGGGGTGGGGGGGGGGGGAAGAGATTTCAAATCAACCTCATACCAATAGTCATTGGTGGATTTGACATGGTGATCAGGATGGATTGGTTGGCAGAAAACCAAGCAGAGATCTTACATTCAAAGAAGTTAATATGTAAGCCCCAATCACAACAATTCAATGAATGATATCCATAAAATATAGAACAAGATAAAAGATTTAAATGATGAATGATCTTATTAATAGAATGAATACAATGGAGTTGAGAGGAGAGATCACACTAGTCATCCTCAGATTTGATTAGATCTCTATGCTCTATGAGGATGACTTTCTCTCTGTACAATATTTCTCTCTCTCTCTCTCTCTCTCTATACATATTAAGCGCTCTCTTACAAATGAGAACAATACAACATTATATACTAGCCCACAATACATGAAAAGCCCAAGACCATTAAGCTAAACCGAAAGCCCAATTACAAAACAAAGACTTTATAAAACTTTCTAAACTTAGGACATTTAGGTCCTAACGTAATTGGAATTCCAACTTTGGACGGCGACGCTGTTTTCATCCACGGGCAAAAAAGGAAAGGAGATGTCTCAATCATTACCATGGCTAAAGCACGTAAGTGCTCATACTTCTTGGTGTATGTGTTAAATGCAAGCTCGAGAAGAAGAAGCTCAAGGATGTGAAGGTGGTTCATGAGTATCTCGATGTTGTCCCGAATGACTTGCCTGGTTTGCCACCCGACCGACAAGTAGAATTTCAAATTGATCTTATCTCGGGGGCGGCTCCAATCGCTAGAGATCCTTACTTGTTGGCTTCATCCGAGATGCAAGAAATGATGCCACAACTTCAAGACCTTTTCGAGAAGGGATTTGTGAGACTGAGCTTGTCGACGTGAGGAGTTCCGGTCTTGTTTTTTAAAATAGCACTTGAGGATGTGCATCGACTATAGAGAGTTGAACAAGGCCACCGTGAAGAACAAATACCCAATCCCGAGGATCGATGACTTGTTCGAACAACTTCAAGGAGCGGGTTGTTTCTCAAAAATAGACCTTCGTTCGGGATATCACCAAGTGAGGCTGAAAAGCGATGACGTCCCAAAGACGACATTTAGGACTGTTATGGTCACTACGAGTTCTTAGTTATGCCTTTTGGTTTGACGAATGCGCCATCGGTGTTTATGGACCTGATGAACCTAATGTGCCGACTATTCCTTGATAAGTATGTTATCGTGCTCATTGACGACATCCTTGTCTATTCGAAATATGAAGTCGAACATGAATGACACCTTCGTGAGGTCCTAAAAGTGTTGAGAACAGAGAAGGTGTATGCTACGTTCTCCAAATGCGACTTTTGGTTGAAAGAGGTTCAATTCTTGGGGCATATGGTCACTCGTGATGTAGTGAAGGTGGACCCATCTAAAATTGAAGTCATGATGAATTGGGAACTACCCAAGATGTAACATCCCAAATTTTGGAAAATACCCAAAATAAAATAAAATAAAATGAAAGTCAAGGGGTTGTTTTATGCATTTTCAGACATTTAATTATAATTACTGAAATAAGTCTCCATTTGTAGGGACTTGTCTTGTAAATTAATTAGACACCTGTACAAAAATGGATTACGTGTTTGAGTCTTGGGGTGTTAATGAAGGTGAAGCATAAACGTGGCAACATTTTGGCAAGTTTTTTTTTTTTTGGGGTGGGGGGTGGGGGGGTAGGGTGGGTTTAAATGCAAATTCCTTCAATAAATACTATTTAGATGGAAACCAAAAAAATAGTGTTGGTAGAACTTGGGAAATCAAAGAGACTTTAACGGAGGAATTAGATAAATCGCGAAATGTGTTCAAGCTTTATTTGGGGCATGATTTCTCAACTTCTCTATGAAGTTTTTATATGGAATTTCTTGGTTTTAAGTTTTGAAGATGATGATATGAATAAATAACATTTATAGTAAGATTAGAGGTTTGCTTATGAGGTATAGTTGGTCTTCAATGGAAAAACTTATAACCCTAAATGTAAATGTGTTATATTAGAATTCGTATCTTGATCATTTGGACTGCTTTTGGAGTTAAAATGTTCGGAATAATGTTGTCATCCTCATCGCAGAAAAAGCCCCATGAAAAATGAACAAAATATGACCAAAAATGACAGAAAAATCGACCTTAACGTTGTCATTGAGTCTACGCCAAGAAGATGATGGCTTTAAGTTTGGGTCTAAAGTGTCGTGGGCAAAAGGGTACTTGGGCTGCATTGTTTTGATTTCCTAGTGAACCAAATTTATTGGCTTTAAATATGATAATGGGCTTTGAAGTAATTCTAATCAAATGGTTAAGTAAAACTAAAATTAGTATTATTATTGTTGTAACCACAATTATTCAATAGTGGAAATGATAAGTATGATAATTAAGGGATATTAATCATTGGAATGATAATATGATCAAGTGTCAAATATAAGGATTTTTATCCAACTATGATGAATGACTAGTGACTTTAGATAATTAAGGCTAAGACTAATAAACAACGGTTATGAAATAACCTCTGATTAAATTTGAGGTTTGGTTATTTAATAAGGGTTATCAATTATTGTAGGATAATGTTGGTGGTTGACTGATCTTTAGGCAACAAAAGTTATTCAGGTGAGTTTCATTATGCTTTTCTAAAGTGAGGTACATGCTAAAGTACCATGTTTTATATTCATGTATTTTATGTTCATGCGATTTGCGTTATATATCTATGATATATATGAAAAGGTTATGGAATGTGAAATGTTATGGTTATTTATGCATGAACATTTTTATACGTTGCGTAACACTCGTAATTTTGGTAAACATTTAACTTACTCTTCTCTAATTGATCCATAACTATAAATGGTTATTGGGATTTATTTGTGAAACTTGGGTTTTGGTTTGGGATCACTTCGGGTTAAAAAGTTGGATTTTTGGACGTTCGGTATGTCCTGGGCGACTGTGCCAGCGGTTGTGACAGGAGTCACTCTCGCGGGGAAAAGTTGCGAAGTACGTACCGTGAGCGAGGGAAGTGTGTGTGTCCCAATAATGTGAAAATCAACAAGATGAACAACAAGAATTGATTTCAAATGCCATTTCAATTGATCTCAATATCGACAGTTTACAATCACATTGATAAGCAAATATTTCTCTCACTAGATTCACTCTGTAATAGTGCTTTATGATTCTACAACAAGAAAATCTATTTATACTAGCTACAATTACAAAGACATAACAAGCTAACACAACTAACAACTAACAAAGACTTTGACTTTATGTTAGAGCATGAAATATGTTGGATACAAGATCAAGAAGACAAAAGTCAAAGTTCAAGAAGTCAAAAGCTGAGAAAGTCAACTCTCATTAAAGTCAAAGTCATTGTATTTGTTATTTGTTTTGTATTTTAGTTCTAGGTATAAATAGTTTTTCCTTTGTTGTTTTTGTTGTGAGATATCTTGAAGGTAGTTTTTCTAGAGAGAGAGAGAACGTATTCGACAGAGAGAATTGTAGAGAGAGAAAGAGAGTTCCAGAGAGAGAAAGTTGTAATCTTGTGGATTTGGATTTGAATCAAACAGGTACTTGAAACATATTGTTTTGTTTGATTGATTGTTTGTGATTAGGAACTAGAAACAGGACACACAATTGGTATCAGCGATCATTCAAGATATGGTGACATCATTCAAGATAACATAACGATTAGGAAGGTGAGCTATGTCGAAGACTTAGGGCACAACTTGTTTAGCATCGGTCAATTCTGCAATAAAGGGTTAGAGGTCAACTTCAAAGCTAAGAGATGTTCTGTTCATACTGAAGACGACAATGAACTCTTAGTTGGCAATCGAAAGACAAATCTCTACACCATCAATCTTTCAAAGGTTCAGAATGACAGTCACGTTTGCTTGTTAACAAAAGCTTTGATGCAACAAAGTTGGCTTTGGCACAGACGACTATCACATCTGAATTTTCGTTATATCAACAAGTTGGTCAAAGATAAGTTGGTAAAAGGACTTCCTGAGCTGAGATATGAGAAAGAACACTTGTGTGCTGCATGTGAAAAGGGTAAGATGAAGAGAGCTGCACATAAACCGAAGCCTGAACCAAGCACCAGTTCTCCACTAGAGTTGTTACATATGGATCTCTGCGGTCCGATGAGAACACAAAGCTTAGGAGGAAAGAGATACGTGTTGGTTATTGTGGACGATTATTCAAGATACACGTGGGTAAAATTTCTACGATCAAAAGATGAGACGCCCGAAATTCTCATTACTTTCTTAAACACGACCCAGGTGAATATGCAGAGACAAGTCAAGTTTCTTCGAACTGACAACGACACAGAGTTAAAAAACAAAACAGTTGAAGAATATCTCGAATCGGTCGGGATATCACATCAATACTCTGCTGCACGTACACCTGAACAGAATGGGGTAGTCGAAAGGCGAAATCGGACGCTAGTCGAGGCCGCTCGTACTATGCTTAGCCAATCGGACTTACCTCTATTTCTGTGGGCAGAAGCTGTGTCAACTGCATGTCATACTCAGAATCGATCCATGATACACCGCCGTTTCCAAAAGACTCCATATGAGCTGATCAACAACAGAACACCGACAATCAAGTATTTTCATATATTTGGGTGTAAGTGTTTCGTGCTTAATGGTAGAGAGAATCTGAACAAATTCAGTGCTAAGGCGGACGAAGGCATCTTCATTGGCTACTCTTCTACATCTGCAGCATATCGTGTTTATCTGAAGAAGTCAAAGACAGTCTTCGAAAGCGTCAATGTAACATTCGGTGAAGAAATGGCTTCTGAACAATTCAGTTCAGAACCCGTGATTACTGGAGTATTAGCTTCTGGACAGATCAGTCCAGAACCTGTTTCTACAACGAACAATTCGGATAACGCTTCTACTTCACTTTCACATTTATCTGATTTAGATTTGTTATTTGAATTCTTTTATGATGAGTTTATAGGATCTAATTTGCCTAAATCTACTGTGACTGATAGGTCTGAAGACACAAGTTGCAATCATCCAGTCACTTCAGAAGTTATAACTGAACTTGTATCCCCCGTTCAGTCAGAAACTCACATTCCAACATCTACTCCTACAGTTGAGGATATACAAGTAACTGCTGAGCCAGAAGTAACTGTATCAGTTGGGTGTGATACATTGTCTACTCAACAGCCAGAGTCTGCTGTTCCAGCTGATGCTTCTGCACCTGAAATTTCAACTGCAAACCCTCCTCCAACTATTCAAACTGAAGAGCCTTATAGTGGATTTCAAGATGATAATCATGATCAATCAACATCTATTCCACTCTCTCATGAGCATCGCTGGACCAAAGGGCACCCTTTACACCAAGTAATTGGAGATCTAAACAAACCAGTGCAAACTAGGTCAGCGACTTTGAATCAATGTATGCATGACTCATTCCTCAGCAAGATAGAGCCCACGCGTGTATCAGAGGCTTTAGCTGATTCGGATTGGGTATCTGCTATGCAAGAAGAATTAAATCAGTTTGAAGCCCTGAAGGTCTGGAGATTAGTTCCAAAACCGGAAGGAAAATCCGTAATTGGCACTAAATGGGTATTCAAGAATAAAAAGGATGTAGATGGTATCGTCATAAGGAATAAAGCAAGACTTGTTGCCAAAGGTTACCGGCAAGAGGAAGGCATAAACTACGATGAGACATATTCTCTAGTAGCGCGTATAGAGGCAATCCGCATGTTTCTAGCCTACGCAACTCACAAGAATTTCACAGTCTATCAGATGGACGTGAAAACGGCCTTTCTGAATGGCATTCTTAAGGAGGAAGTCTACGTGTCTCAACCAGAAGGGTTCGTGAATCCATATAAGCCATATCATGTTTACATCTTGGACAAAGCCTTGTATGGTTTGAAACAAGCCCCTCGAGCATGGTATGATGTTCTATCTAAATTCTTGGTCAAGTCTGGTTTTTTCAAAGGTAAAGTTGATACCACTTTGTTCATCAAAAAAGAAAAAGTCGATATCATTCTTATTCAAATCTATGTTCATGATATAATATTTGACTCTACTAATCCTAAATATTGCAAAAACTTTTCTAACCTCATGGTGTCACGTTTTCAAATGAGTATGATGGGAGAGATGAATTTCTTTCTCGGATTACAAGTTAAACAGTTTTCAACGGGGATTTTCATTAATCAATCTAAGTACATTTTGGATATTCTTCGGAAGTTTAAAATGGAAAATTGTAAACCAATTGGAACCCCGATGGCACCAGGTACTAAGATTAGCACTGATCCTTCGGGTAAAAGTGTTGATGTTAGAACTTATAGAGGGATGATAGGATCGTTAATGTATCTTACTTCAAGTAGGACATATATTATGTTTTCAATATGCTTATGTTCTAGATATCAGGCTGCTTTTAAAGAATCCCATTTGGCTACTGTCAAAAGGATTTTTAGGTATCTGAAGGGGACTGCAGATCTTGGTCTGTGGTATCCTAAGGATACTGGATTTCAACTGACTGCCTATTCAGATGTAGATCATGCGGGTTGCATGTTGGACAGAAAGAGCACTTCAGGTCACATTCAATTTCTTTGAGATAAGCTCGTTAGCTAGGCATCAAAGAAACAATTATGCGTTTCCACATCGACTGCTGAAGCAGAGTATGTAGCTGCTGCCAGTTGCTGCTCTCAAGTCCTGTGGATGTGAACACAACTGCGAGACTATGGATTCAGGTTTGATAAAATACCAATATATTGTGACTCGAAGAGTGCAATCGCGATATCTGCTAATCCTGTCCAGCATACGAAAACCAAACATATTGACGTCAGGTATCATTTTATCAAAGATAATGTAGAAAAAGGAACAATTGAACTTTATTTTGTAAAAACAGATTATCAGCTTGCAGATTTATTTACCAAACCCTTAGATGAAAATAGATTTAATTTTCTTGTCTCTAAGCTTGGTATGCTAAATCTTAAGACATAATCGGTTGTTACCTAATAAAGTTACGTATTGTTATTTTTCATCATTTTCTTTATCATTATTTCTGAAAGATATCTACACTTTACTAGTTTGTTCATGATCTCAGGGGGAGAGTGAGATGTACTTTAAGATGATCTACATTCTTTTGAGGGGGAGCATATCTAATTTCTGCATTTTACTTAACTGACAAATTTTTGAGATGCATGAATTTAGGGGGAGCATACAAATCAAAAGGAGTAAGACTATGATTTCTGATTACTTATGATCAGAACTCGTACTTTAATCGTTTTACTGCTTTATGTCTTTTACATTTGCATAAATTTTGTGAATAAAATTTTGCTTTGATTAGACTTTGAGACTTATGCAGAATGAGAGGAAGCTATCAAGATCATATTTTTATGACTTCAGCTGACTTCATGAGATCTAAGATTGCACAGAAAGGTTAAAATTATTATCTTAATCTCATATATGGTTGAAAGAAGGACAACTTTCAATCATAGAAAACATGTTCGTAAATGTTCAAACCACTTCCCGATTCTTAAACAGATTTTATAATTTGGAAGTGTGATTTTAATTGTTTTCATTTTATTTTGTGCTTAACTGATAAATAAACCGTGTGTTTCCAAAGAAAAATACTTGCGTATTGTCTTTTCTATATACTTTCAAGTATTCACACACACTGGTTTGATTTTTTGTTCACACATGTTCTTACCATGTCTCATATTGAAACATATTTTCGATGGTAAGACACTCCGCTTGTACTTCAAATATTTTTGAGCGTTATTTCTTTTTGAAGCGTTTCATTCAAGAATGTCTATATTTTGATTCGTATGGACAATATCCATTATTTTTGACCATAAGCTTTAATTGCTATATCATTTCATTCTGATCATTTTCATACAATGTCAGATTTTCAAACAAGTCTTTTGCATTCATTTCATTTATTCATTTACTTGTTTGAAAATACTTCAATGTTTCAAATGCTCATATCTTCATGATTATATTCTGAGCATACTTACATCTGACAGTTGTATATGAGCTTTAACTGCTAAAGTTAAATCATTATGAGCAACACGTTCTTTTAGGATCATACATGGGTTTTTTGTGCTAGGAATTAACTGAACTTCTATGAAATCACGTTAACTAGTGATTTCTACCCAAGAAGTTAATCCTTAGTGATTGAGTGTGAGGAGTCTAAAAGAAATGAGTGTGGGTTGTGTGTTGAGGGAAAATGGAAATGAGAGTTTGGTTAGATGTGAGCTTAATGATAAAAAGAAAGAGGGTGTGCGATCAGAGTAAAAGAATATCAAACTCTGCACCAACTACTTTCTGAGCCGTGCAACCACATTACTAGCGTTTCACATCTCTTTGGTGAACGTTATTGAAACAGGCAACTAGCCTATGCCAACTCTTGTTACAAACCCCACCAGCCACTCATTTTCTTCTTAAAAAGAAAGTGTTTTACATTTTTTCTGGGGACGCAACACATATGCTATCTGATTTTCATTTGAAAAATCTGGATATTGAAAAAGAAGGAAGTCTGCCCCACCTTCGCACTTCAATCATGCACTTAGAGTCTGTGTTTATCTACTGTTATCTCAGTGGTTTACACTATGTTGAGCCTTTATAAAAGCAATCATTCGTGCTTAATTCTTTCTACACTTGCACGAACACACAAGAAATTTGTTTTCTTGTCATAACATTCATAGAAATTGCCTTTGTGGTATTTCGATGATTGGATGGAAGCCCTGGGGGAGTGAACATCAAAAAGCTCTTTTATATTGTGTATTCGTTACACACAGTGACTTTGTGTTACTGACATACATTTTTAACTGTTTCATTTGTTGATTCAGGTGTTACATTTCTATTTTGTCTAGATTTGAAAAGATCTGGATAAATACATTGTTCGAATTGGCAAAAGATTCAGAGGCTCTTGTATGATCAGTGGTCAGATCGGATACAGACATTTCTTAATGAAAGTTTTGATGATATCGATGCTCAAATCATCAAAAAGGGGGAGATGATTTTAAAGAAATGTCTATGTAAGAAGATATAAAGTAAAGACTTGAAGAGGATCAAAGATTTTTTAAAGATGTGCTGATTTTGAGGAAATTTTCTTTGAAGATTATTTGCTAAAGCAATCCGAGCTGAATCTGATTATAATTTCTTTCCGAAGTATGAAAGAGTATTGTGATAATTCTGAAGAGATTGTTGAAGATCTTGTTTATCATATTTGGGGAGATTGGTATACTCTTTGAAGACATAGCTTAAAAGAGAAGACTGAATTGCTAGATCTTTCAACAGTGATCTTGAATCCAAAGGGGGAGATTGTTAGAGCATGAAATATGTTGAATACAAGATCAAGAAGACAAAAGTCAAAGTTCAAGAAGTCAAAAGAAGAGAAAGTCAACTCTCATTAAAGTCAAAGTCATTGTATTTGTTATTTGTTTTGTATTTTAGTTCTAGGTATAGATAGTTTTTCCTTTGTTGTTTTTGTTGTGAGATATCTTGAAGGTAGTTTTTCTAGAGAGAGAGAACGTATTCGACAGAGAGAATTATAGAGAGAGAAAGAGAGTTCTAGAGAGAGAAAGTTGTAATCTTGTGAATTTGGATTTGAATCAAACAGGTAATTGAAACATATTGTTTTGTTTGATTGATTGTTTATGATTAGGAACTAGAAACAAGACACACTTTATTCTTCAAGTAGCTTTGACTTTGACTTTGCATTAGAAGACTTTGACTTGGGCTTTGACTTTCAATCTCAATGATCTTGGATCCAACAAATATGCTCTAACAATCTCCCCCTTTGGAGTCAAGATCATCTTTAAAAAGTATTTCAACATGAAAGAATAATTTCCCCCTTTATGTCTCTAAGAAACAATCTCCCCCTTCTTTGTTTTGTCAAAAATATTCCCCCCCCTTTGGTAAGAACACCAATCATCTTCAGCTTAGAATATCAATCTCCTATCTTTTGGTAAAATTGTTCAAAGTCAATCTCCCCTTTTCTTCTCTTTAAGAGTCTCTTCAAAATCTATGACAATCTCCTCTTTTCTTTGAAATATCTTCAGATTTTCACACCTCCTTCAAAGTCTATAATTATCTTCTTCAAAAACTTTAACAATATCCCCCAAGATTCATAGTAACCTCTTTCAGACTTCGAAAAAGAAATTATCTTCATATTTAGCTCACTTTGTTTCAGCAAATAATCTTCAAAGAAAATTTCTGTAATCTTCAACAATCTTTCAGAACTTCTTTTTCATTATGTACTTTTCTCCCCATAGTTCATTCACCATATCATTTATTGTAATTATTTCTCCCCCTTTTTGATGATGTAGAGCATAGAAATCATCAAAACTTCTTCAAGAAATGTCATGTACCCAATTTCTGACCACTTTCAGTATATGATCTTTCCATATAATATCCGAACCATCCGTCAATTCAACAAATGTATTGTAACATTCTAAAATTTAGAGAGAAATAAAATTCGAAATTTCAACAATATAACGTTTATAAATAGAAAACCTGTCACCCTGAAATAGGGGATAATTTAAACCTGAAAAATAAGGATAAGACAAATCAAACCCAAGAGTATCATCCCAAAACGGGGAAAAGGTATGGTATTTACAACCCAATTATAATAAAGAATAAAATGACAACCTAATAATCTAGATTTTGTAAACAAGATTATAGTCGGGTGTCGCTATCCTTCCAAAAGGTATGACCTCCAAAAATCAAGGTATTGGTCACTATATCTTCAAAAAGACCACTCACGACCTAAGGTCGTCTACTCAGTCCCGACGAGCCCCACCGCTAAGATGACCTATCAGACATGACAACCAAAAGAGCAAGCGTTAGGCTAAAGCCTAGTGATATTAAATCAATAGAAATAGAAGTACTAAACCCATTTGATGTCGCATGGTGGATATATCCATGAGCTAAGTCAATCAATCAAATAAACCATTAGTGATTTAAAACATGGTACAAATAACACCAAACACATAGTGAGCTCAACTCCTCTAAGTCTATTGCTCAAAAACATCAAGTCAACCCCTCTAGGTCTATTCTTGAGAGTTCCAAAACGGGAACTCTAGTACAAGAGAATTACACCTTACTGCCCATGGGACGCTGGTGTTAATGCCAAAAATTACTCAATGAATAACTTAAGGTCGACGTGGAGCTTTATTCAACTAAAGAAAGTAGCCGTTTGACAATATGCGCGATAAACAGAAAGATAAAGAGACAAGAGATTTGGTGACGTGGAAAAACCTCAACAAGGAAAAAACCGCGGACGATAGGGAAGGTGTTGTCGTGCACTATGATCACCAAACATGGGTGATATCCTTGTTTGTTACAGCGTATGACACGATCTATACTAGAAATAGATGTACAATTGTGAAACAAGTGTATGTCATGTGTAAAAACTATCTTCTCATGTGTAAATCGCTGTTGATGAACGAAACCATGAATGTATTCGAAGATCTGGTAAGTTGTATGCTTCAGCTGTATGCGTTGTAAATATCTCAATTCAGATTGTCCGAATGAGTTGTTGATCTTGAGTATTTATAGTCTTGATCCTCCATAAATGTGTTCTTTTGTAACTGTCGTGCTCCATAAATGTCGTTGATGGTGCTGACCGTTTATGACCATTGGCATTTATGAGTATTAAACCTGAATTAAAGGAACAACAGAGGAACGTTGGTTTATACGTTAGTATGGTCGAGGTCTAGTGATGGTCGTACGACGTTCGACCGACCTTCGAATTATACTTGACGGAAGTCAAGGTTATGCTCGGTCGACAGGACCTTATCTTGATATAAGATTGATCGTGTGAAATGTGCGTGAAATGTTCCGTCGTCGTGTTCGTGTATTTTTACCCAAACAGTTTGCCCCCAAAATTTAAAATTTTCTTGGCGGGAATTTTAAATTTTTGTTAAGTGTCACGTGTCGCTTGGGAAAAGGTTTTCGTCGCTTCAGAACTGAACCGGTTTGATTCTAACCGGCGGCTATGACATGTGTGATATCATGAGTACATAGGGAATACGCATGACAACCATGCGTTACAGGTGTCGATCATCTAGGAGAGTTTTTGAAGAGTCGATCTACACGTGTTGATCATCGGGCGAATATGTCTGATTCGACGTTTTGTGTATAAAATGGAAGATATTCAAGATCATTTCCATTTACGCTTCCAAAATATTTTCAGAGAGAGATTTCGTTGAGAAGATCTTTGCCGAAAATACTATCGTTGCCAAAGTTTGAGGTCTTAGGGTGACTATATAAGGTACGATATCTTTTGCCTTTTTAACCCATGCGACTTAAGACTTTAGCTCGAAATCCTAGGAAGGGTTGGGACGCCTTTGGTTTTTATGTCGCAACTGTCCAGGATCCCAATTTCGCCATGTCTCTAGATTCGATTAGTGTGATTTGTGAGGATGAGGACCTCGAATCCTTTAGACGTTTAGCTAAGATTCCAAAAGAGATAACCATTAGTCTACCAGTGTTGCTTCATCCTGAGCAGTGTCCAGAGGGATATTTCGTGATGTAGGAGTATCCCTTCGAGATAGGGTTTTCATGGCCCAATTCTCTTTTAGCAAGGTCGTTTCTTACGCTTTTCAACCTTTCTCCGGGGCAGATGATGCCTCAGTTTTGGAGGGTTATTCAAGTAATTGAACGAGTGACGAGTGAATGGGAATCACCATTCACTGTCTATGACTTGCTTTCAACATACTATGTCAAGTCGGAGCCGAACCATCGTTATAGACTATCCTCTAGGTTTAAGGGGTCTCGCGTTCTAGTTCACAAGACCGCAATTAATGATCGAAACTGGAAAACCAAGTATGTCTTTGGTCGATTAGCTTCGGTCGACGGTGATATCCAGTGGCTCACCTCAGGATGGAACACCGAGGGTAAGATTCTAGAATCTTACTTTGTTTTTCCCGTTTGATTTCTCGATCTTACTGACATTTGGTCTCATTGTTTTTGCCAGCGATTGATTTTACTGTTGTTGAGCCTTCTGACGATTCAGCTGACAAGGTCAAGCGATTCCTCATCGAGGAACGCTCTTTTTTTACCGTTCGTCCAACTACCGACTGGGATTTGGACGACGACGACTTGCATTTTGTTGGATTGTCTACTGCATCTCCTGTAAAGGAGAAAGAGGAAAGAGAAGAAGAAAAAGAAGGGAGAAGGGAGATGTTAGGTGTTGTGTTTAACCTTTTTTCCTTTCTTCGCGATTTTTCTTTCTCGTTTTGTCTTGTGTAATCGTTTTGTCATTCTCAGGTATTTCTCCTTCAAAGTCCTCCAAAGTAGCCGACCAGAAGAAGGCGTTCTTGGAGTTAACCCAGAAGGGTAAGGAGAAGAGGAAGGTGCTTAAGGTGTCAGGGCCAAACCTTCCGAAGCGTACGCGACTATCAAGCGCTGCCTTTCTTCGGATAACGAAGATGGATGTTGTCGATCAGGCGACTATCGATCCTCATGTTGCCGTTCAGGTGATCGTCGATCCTTGTGTTGCCGTTCAGGCGACTCGTGCCTTAATTAGGTGCCAGAGGCCTCTGGTCCTCCTCCCCTGTCTAGTGATAAGGGGAAGGGCTCTACGGAGGTCTAGACGGTCAACTTCACGTTGCCGTCGGACTTTATGAGGGATAGTTCGTTCGACCGAGCGATGTTATTCCCTCATATGGAGAAGTATTTACTCCCGTCTTTCAGGGAGAAGTTCGGAGAAATGTCCGTCGAAGACGTGGAGTCACACGTCGTGGGCCTATCTTTCTTGGTAAGTAATAAGGTTTTAACTTACTTTGCTTTTCTTCTGTCAACTATTTGACCAATGTGTTACACATGTTTGCAGGCCTTTCAGTCCTCTCTTAGACTCTACAATGAGATGGACAAATATGGCGTTTTATGCCGAAGGTCCTGGAGAGAGAGAGAAGGCTGCGCTGGAGAGGGAACAAGTGGCTCTAATCAGAGAGATGGTGGCCAAAACTGACGTAGAGTCCCTGCATAGCCGCCTAGAAGAGACCCAGAAGATTTTGGAGGTTGTCAACCTCCAAAGATCTGATCTACAGATCCGTCTTGATGTGTCATGCGATACGGTAAAAGAGACACGGATGGAGTTGGAGCGGACCTTGGTGTCTTTGGTCGAGAATAAAAAAGAGACCGATGACCTCAAGTCGAAGATGGCTGAGCAGGGGCACAAGATCAGGAGTTTAGAAGAGGAGCTGAAAACCGTTGAGGTTTTCACCCGATGGACGACCAAGGCGGCCATAATGAGATTTCACCTGAATGGGAAGAATCCCTTGGCCCATGCTTCTGAAGACCTCAAGCTCTATCTTGCGGATGTTGGGACCGAGCAGGACCTGGACTCCGAGGATGAGAAGGAGATGGAGGTCGTGGAGAGAGCCGGTGACTCATCGCAGCCAGCAGAGGGCGCTCCTTCTTCTTAAACTTTTGTCTTGTTTCTTCATATTTTCCTTAGGTCGACCGTTGGTAGTCGAGCCTTGCATTGTAAACATCAATCTTAAATATCAATGAATCGTTTTGCTACATAGTCGAGTATTTACATAATAGCCTTTCCATCGAGCGATAACAAAATAGACTAAAAAAGTACTTAAGACTTTTGAGAACGACAGAGCAAATAAAACATAAATCATCCATGGACATTTGCAAAATAGTCTAAGGATACTTGTGACTAAGGCATATTAAACAGATGTCGTCCAAAGATACGTGCGACTAAGGCAACTTAAGGCCTCGAAAGACATACGACCAAATAGAGAACATAAAAGATAATTATTCGACCAAAGATACGTGCGACCAACGCATGTCATCATAATTTAATCAAGGATACATGCGACTAAGACATTTTATCCTCAATGAAAAATAATTCTCAGTTGAGAACTTAGATTGTACACCTTCTGGTGCTTTGTTAAATCGTGCAAAAGACTTAATGTCGTGCGAACCTGTGAGGAAACAATGTTAGAGGTTGGTCGTTGGCTAACCAACTACCCTCCGATTCTTAAGTCAGTACCTGATTGATGAAAATAATCGTAAGGAAATAATTTAAGGTTTATAAGAAATACCTTTTTAGATGTGTTGCATTCCAACTACGTGGGATCTCTTGGTCATCGAGGGTTCAGAGCCTATAGGCACCCTTTCCCACGACCTAAGATAATAGGGGCCTTCCCATTTGATGGAAAGTTTACCTGCGTTCGGCTCTTGTGTGTTTTGAAACACTCGTCGCAAGACATAGTCGCCTTCCTGAAAGACTTTAGTCTGTACATTTTTATTGAAGTGTTGTTCGACTGTCTGCCTTTGTGATGCCATAAGAATCAAAGCTGATTCTCTTAGCTCTTTGAGACCGTCGAAATCGTAGCTCATGTCAACCAGGTTATGATCGACCGACATATGTCTCGATGTAGGTAATCGTACCTCGACGGGTAAAACTGCTTCACAACCATAGACTAAGGAAAAGGGAGTTTGTCCAGTGGATGTACGCGGAGTCGTACGATTTTCCCACATGACCAAAGGAAGTTCTTCGACCCATCTTCCTTTTGCTGCTTTCAAACATTTTTTGATCGAGTTTATGATTGTCTTATTACTCGACTCGGAAAGACCATTTGATTGAGGATATCGTGGTGTCGATGTCGTGAGTTTGATGTTGTAATCCTCATAGAACTGTTGAGTTCTTTTGCTGATGAATTGAGATCCGTTGTCACAAACGATCTCAGATGGTATTCTAAACCTACAGATAATGTTAGTTTAGATAAAGGATATCACCACTTTGTCCCGAACTTGGGAAAAAGCGGCTGCCTCTACCCACTTGGAAAAATAATCTGTAAGAACAAGTAGAAATACCTTCTGACCAGGGGCAGGTGGTAACTTACCGATGATGTCCATTCCCCATCGCGTGAAGAACCATGGAACTCGTGTTGAGTGTAAGGGTTCAGAAGGTTTATGCGTCGAACCTGAGTGTCGTTGACATGCGTCATAACTCTGTATGTACATGATTGCGTCTTGTGTGTCGACCAGTAATAGCCTTGTCGAGACACTCGATTAGTCAATTACCGCACCCACCGTCGTGCATTTCCTGTATAATATTTCGGACCTGTGTTTTGCTCATGATGCAGCGTAAGTTGAGTCCGGTAGATGATTGTCGATAGAGTCTGCCCTGTATCATGACATATCGTGATTCTTTGAATCTTATCCTCCAAGCCTCTGCTCTATCTTCTGGGAGTTGGTCGCGAGTTAGATAGTTCATGATATCGCTCAACCAATCCTCTTCGTTGTTGTCGATTTGACGAACGTCGTCGTGATCAACGGACGACTTCGTTAGATGTAAGATGGGAATTGTGTCGAATAGTGGTTTGCTTAGCACCGATTCGAGATTGTCTAAAGCATCTGCTTGCGTATTTAAATCTTGAGGGATTTGTTTGATCGAAAAAGGCTTAAATTTCACGGATTTTGCCTTTGCTACTCTGAGATATGCTGTCATCTTTGAGTCTTTAGCTGCAAACTCGCCATTCATTTGATTTACCATAAGGAGAGAGTCACTTTTGACGTGTAACCCCTTTGACCCCAAGTCATGTGCCATGTTCATTCCAACGATCAAGGATTCGTAATCGGCTTCGTTGTTGGTTGCCTTGAAATCGCATCGTATGGAGTACACCATCTTTCCCCCCTGTGGCGACTTTAAGATGACGCCCAATCCTGTGCCTCTAGCGTTAGTTGAACCTTCGTCATGTAGAGTCCAGGGTTTGTCGTCATGAGTTGCCACAGAACAAACTTCGCTTTGTGATTCTTTCTCTAGTTCTGGACTAAAGTCGGCGATGAAGTCTGCTAGGACCTGTGATTTGATCGTGGTTCTGGGTTTAAAATCGATGTCGTAACTGCTAAGGTAGATACTCCATTTCGCCAAGCGACCTATCAACTCAGGCTTTCTCAAGACAGACTTGAGTGGAAAGTTAGTAACGCCATTTATAGGATGTGATTCGAAATAATGTCCTAACTTTTTTGCGGCAGTAACTAGCGACAGTAGTAGTTTTTCCATAGAGGAATACCTGGTTTCGGCGTCGAGTAAGGACTTACTTATATAGTATATAGGCAATTTTTGCTTGTCCTCTTCTCGTACCAGGACTGCACTTATCGCATTAGCACTTACGGCTAGGTATAACTACAAGACCTCGTTATCCTGTGGCTTTGATAATAGTGGCGGAGATGCCATGTATTCCTTCAACTCTTGCAATGCTTGCTCATGGTCGTCTGTCAAATGAAAGCCTTTGTTCTTTCGCAGGAAGTTGTAAAACAGGTGACACTTGTCTGACGATCGAGATATGAACCTGTTCAAGGCTGCTACTCGACCCGTCAAATGTTGTACGTCTTTGAAATTTCTTGGTGATTTAATCTCGATGATTGCTTTAATTTGGTTGGGATTAACTTCAATGCCACGTCGAGTCACCATGTATCCGAGGAATTTCCCAGCACTGACTCCATAGGAGCATTTTGTAGGATTGAGCTTCATATGGTACTGGCGAAGGATGTCGAACGACTGTCGTAAGTGTTCGATATGCTCGATAGCTAGTCGTGACTTGATGAGCATGTCATCAATATACACTTCCATAGTATCACCCATTCGATCTTTGAACATCTTGTTGACTTGTCTTTGGTATGTGGAACCTGCATTTTTTAGACCAAAAGGCATAACCTTGTAACAGTAGATACCACGATATGTCATGAAGACTGTCTTTTCTTGGTCTTCAACATGCATGAGTATTTGATTGTAGCCTGAATAGGCATCCATGAATGTTAAGAGTTCATGCCCACCAGTTGCGTCGACCAGTACGTCAATGTGTGGCAAAGGAAATGGATCCTTGGGATACACCTTGTTAAGATATGTGAAGTCTATGCAAACTCTCCATTTACCAATTTTCTTTTGTACGACCACGATATTGGCTAACCAGTTAGGGTACTTTACTTCTCGTATTTTCCCCGTTTTAAGGAGATTGTTGACTTCATCATTGATCACCTTGTTTCGCTCTGGAGCGAATTTACGGCGTTTTTGCTTTACCGATTTAAACGATGGATCCACATTTAGCTTATGTGAAACAACATCAGGATCTATGCCGACCATGTCTTCGTGTGTCCAAGCGAAACAGTCAGCATGTTCCTGTAAAAAAGCGATTAGCTCTTTTTTAATAGAAGGATCGAGCGTCGAACCTAGGAAGACGACTTGCTCTGGCTTGTTTTGATCCAGGATAACTTCCTCCAAACGATAATCGTCGACAATATTGGGAGTATCCTGGTTCTGTAATTGCTAGATGGACTACTTTATAGGTTTCATCGTCGCCTTGTAGCAATCTCGAGCGACTTTTGGCTCACTCCTGATCTCCTGGATCCCCCATGGAGTTGGAAACTTCATCGTCTGATGATACGTAGAGGGGACTGCTTTCATATCGTGGATCTAGGGTCGTCCAAGAATGATATTGTATGCTGAAGAGAAGTCGATGAGACTGAATCTCGTCTGTTTGTTGATCCCCTTGGCATAGACTGGCAAGACGATCTCACCGTAGGTGTTCGTCGCGTCTCCGTTGAAACCTACTAACGTTGTCGAACGTCGGACAATATCGGACTTGTCGAGGCCCATAGCTTTGATGGTTTCGAGGAAGATGATATTCACTGAACTTCCTCCGTCAACCAATACTCGTCGGGTTAGACAATTACCGATCTTGAGTTGGATGATCAACCCATCGTGATGTTTCTGATACGAGTCATCCAAGTCGTCTTGGTCGAATGTTATCTTCATAGATTCGAGCTCCAATTCTTCTTTCGATCTTGAGGATCGTGGGATTGGTAGATTTCTTGCACTCTGAGATGCGTGTCTTTTTGCTACCGAGTATGTTAGACCACATACATCTGACCCACCAGTCACACAGTTCACGACTTTCTCATGATCGAGTGACGGTGGTCGAGTGTTTCTGTCGGGTGTCGCCTGTTCGTCGAGGATACCCTTGAGGTTACCCTTGGGGACGTGCCAAGCGAGTTCTTTCTTGAGTGCTATGCAGTCGTCGGTGGTATGACTGTGGTCGTTGTGAAAGTCACACCACTTGTCTTATTCTTCTTGTCGTCGGCCTTATCACTTTTCTTCGACCAACGAAATGTTGCTTGCGAGGTCTTTAAAGCGTCAACCAGATCCTTGGTTGTACCCTTGAATCCATACGAGGAGATTTTTGGGTATTGCTGGATGTTAAACCCAGATTATAGTTGATAAACAATCACAACACAATAAAGAACAAGAGATAAATAGATTAAATCAACATACCACAGATCTCTTGATTAATCAGATGAATGCGTGTGTGTGTTCTTGGTGTACAAAAGATACCTCGTGTGATGCGTATACAATATAGAGAGAATACGACTCCCTCTATCCACCAATATTGTTCACACCCTAAAACTAATAAAATAAAATCCTTTTATACTTAGGTCAACATGACCTAAACATTATTAACTATTAGCTAAAATACCCCCTAAGGTATTAAACACTATTACAAACTAGACCCCTTATTTAATTTAATCTTGAATACAATTATTTGATCCAACAATCTCCCCCTTTGGATTCAAGATTAAATTTTTTTTGGCAATTATCTTCGGGTCTTCACTTCTCTTGAAAACTGTATCAAATATGATGTTGACAGCTTTAAAACTTGTAGCTTTACACATTCTTCATCTTCCTTTTTTCTTCAAATGAAGTGTCCTTCTGACGATCATCTTCAGTCAGGCTTCTGATAAATCAAATTAGTTCAGACACTTTGATATCTTTGAAATCTTTAGCAGTCTTCATTTCAAAAATTCTTTTGAATTCTCCCTCTTTTTGTATTCTCCCCCTTTTTGATGAGTGGTGAGAATCAACCTCATCAAAACATAGCAAAATAAAGTAGGAATTTTCTCCCCTAAGTCATCAATTAAGAGCAGTCTTCATGTATAGATCCCTGTGTGCAAATAAGAGCAGTCTCTTCAAATGGAAAGAGTGATTATTTCAATCTTTGCAGATTCAAATAAGTAAAAAAATGGTAACCCTGAATCAACCAATGACTCAGTTTGGAATGCCTGTCAGTAACACACAGTTACTGAGTAACACAAAGTTACTATATAAGGAGCTGGTTTTGATGTTGGCTCCCCAGGACTTTCATTCAATCATTGAATAACACATAGTTATCTATGAACGTTCTGACAGAAAACAAATTTCTGTGTGCTCGTGCATGTGTATGAAAGAATTAAGCACCGATGATTGCTTTTCAATTTAGGCTCAAAGTATGTAAACTTGTTGAGACAACAAAAAATTATACAAAGACTTAATGTGCATGAGAAAAGATCGAAGGTGGGGCAACTTTCCTTCTGTTTCAATATTAGTATCTTCCAAATGAAGAACCAATAGTGTATGTGTTGCGTCCCCAGAAAATGTGAAACATTCTCTTTTTGAGAAAAGAATGAGTAGCTGGTGGGGTTGTATGCAAGAGATGGCATGGGCTAGGTGCCTTTTTCAGTGATTGTCACCAAAGAATGTGAACCAATCAGATAATGTGGCTGCCTGACTCAGAAAGAATTTGGTGCAGAGTTTGATATTCTTTTACTCTGTTCTCTTACCCTCTGTCTTTTAATCTTTTAAATCTCACTTTTTACCAATCTCTCTTTTCCGTTTTACCTCTTCACACACCAACACTCAATCTTTTGACCCCTCTCCCCTCAATCACTCAGGGAATACTTCGTGGGTAGGAAACACTAGTTATCGTGAATCCATGGAAGTTCTGTTAAGCTCACACATTAAATCCCATGTATTTTCTTAAAAGAATGAGCTGTTCAACAACCTTTTGTACATGTAAGCACAAAGGAATACAAATAAACATGAAGAATAAAAATTTGGAGAAGTCAAAAACATTTGTGTGTTTGACAATGCTATTCTCCCCCTCAAACTAAAAGAGTTCATCAATTAAGCTCCCCCTCAACTTAATAATAATTTTTTTAAACAAACAATAAATAGAAAACAAATAGATAACAAAGCACTGAAGTGCGGGTTCTAACCAGATGTGATTAGAAGCCATTGTCACTTGAATTATCCTGCATATAAAAGAAATCATGGTAATCATTTGTGAAAATGATTCCTCGATCGTTAGCAACAGTTGGAGAATAAAACACAAGATTAAGATTCAAAATACTCCCCCTCGAATCATGAGTAAGGTCTAAGAAGACATGTTCAACATACCAAGTTTGCTGATTAGAAACTGGAACCTCTTTTCATCCAACGACTTGGTGAAAAGATCAGCTAACTAGAAGTCAGTTTGAACAAAGTGCATTTCGATATCACCTTTTTCTACATGATCCTTGATGAAGTGATAGCGTATATCTATATGCTTGGTCTTCGAATGCTGAACCGGGTTAGCTGTTATAGCAATTGCGCTCTTGGAATCACAATAAATAGGAATGCGCTTGTAGTTGTACCCAAAGTCCCTTAACTGTGTCTTCATCCAAAGGACTTGTGAACAACAGCTAGCAGCAACTACATATTCAGCCTCAACAGTTGATGTTGAAACACAGTTTTGTTTCTTTGAGGTCCAACTTACAAGTTTGTCACCTATAAATTGACATGATCCAGAGGTGCTTTTCCGGTCTAGCTTACATCCTGCATGGTCAGCATCTGTAAAGGCAGTTAGATCAAAACGAGAATCCTTTGGATACCAAAAGCCTAAATTAGGAGTTCCTTTGAGATATCTAAGGATTCGCTTAACAACATTAAAGTGCGACTCTTTAGGATTAGACTGATATCTCGCACAAAAACATGTGGCAAACATTATATCTGGGCGACTGGCAGTCAGATAAAGTAAAGAACCAATCATGCTACGATACATCTTTTGATCAACAGGTTTACTAGAGGGATCTGCATCTAAGAGTGTACCAGTAGCCATTGGTGTTTTCATGACTGAACTATCTGACATATTGAACTTTCTTAATATATCTTTTATATATTTAGCTTGATTGATGAAAATGCCTTCGGGTAATTGCTTTACTTGTAAGCCAAGAAAGAAATTTAACTCACCCATCATCGACATTTCAAACTTTGTTTCCATGATTTTAGAAAAGTTCTTGCAAAATTTTTGATTTGTCGACCCAAATATTATGTCGTCAACATAAATCTGAATGAGAATCAAGTCCTCACCTTGCCTTTTTAGAAATAAGGTGGTGTCAACCGTACCTTTCTTGAAACTAGAAGCTAGGAGAAATTTAGTTAGAGTTTCATACCAGGCTCTTGGTGTTTGTTTAAGACCATACAGTGCTTTGTCTAGCACGTAGACATGATCAGGGTGATAAGGATCAATGAAACCTTCAGGTTGTGCCACGTAGACCTCCTCATGCAGAATGCCATTTAGGAAAGCTGACTTTACGTCCATTTGATAGATTCTAAAGTTTTTGTGTGCTGCATATGCTAAGAAGATTCTGATGGTTTCGATCCTTGCAACAGGGGCGAATGTTTCATCATAGTCAATACCCTCCTGTTGACAGTACCCTTTTGCAACCAGTCGAGCTTTGTTTCTCACAACTATTCCAACCTCGTCTTTCTTGTTTCTGAATACCCACTTGGTTCCAATAACAGTTTTACCTTTAGGTAGTGGGATCAAGCGCCAAACCTTGTTCCGTTCGAATTGCACAAGCTCGTCTTGCATAGCAGAAATCCAGAAGGGATCACGTAGAGCTTCAGATGCTTTCTTTGGTTCTAGGGAACTAAGGAAGCTTGAAAACATGCAGATATTAGCTGACGCTGACCGTGTTGTGACACCAGCTTGTACGTCACCTATCACGTTATTCAGGGGATGATCCTTAGTCCAACGATGTGTGCTTGGTAAGGATTCAACTGTTTGTTGCGTATTTGATGCATTATATTCATCATGCACCGCAGGTAGATCCACAAATGTGCTCAGGACATCTTGTACAGGTGTTTCTGATACTGAAGCTTCTGGAATGGCAGCTGAAGTACTGCTGACTTCATTTCCAGAAGGAATATCTGTAAAGACAGATTCAGCATTAGTAGAGTCAGAAACTAGAGGTTTAGTTGTACCTGATAGAGATGCAGTTTCAGTGACATCTTCGGACGGTCCAGACATGTCTACAGAAAAAGTAGGGACCTCCGAGCTTGGTGTTGATGTTGATATGCCTTTGTCAAAGTTTGCACAAATATCATCGAAGGCATCAATAAACAACAAATCTAACTCAGATGAAGTAGAGTTAGAGTTAGAAAAGTAGATTATTTAGATGCTGGTTCTATTCTGGAGTGAATAGAAGCTTTGTTCTTGAGTCTGAGTTCTGAACCGCTCTGATACCACTTGTTAAACCCAGATTATAGTTGATAAACAATCACAACACAATAAAGAACAAGAGATAAATAGATTAAATCAACATACCACAGATCTCTTGATTAACCAGATGAATGCGTGTGTGTATTCTTGGTGTACAGAAGATACCTCGTGTGATGCGTATACAATATAGAGAGAATACGGCTCCCTCTATTCACCAATATTGTTCACACCCTAAAACTAATAAAATAAAATCCTTTTATACTTAGGTCAACATGACCTAAACATTATTAACTATTACCTAAAATACCCCCTAAGGTATTAAACACTATTACAAACTAGACCCCTTATTTAATTTAATCTTGAATACAATTATTTGATCCAACACTGAAATTTGGTCGAAGTCGGGACTTTCTTCTTATCGAATTTGACGTTTGAAATTTGTCTTGACGGCTCGGATTTAACTATCGATTTGGCTTTGAATTCGGGCTTCTTTACGCTCAATGGCTTCTTGTCGTTAGAATGCTTACGAAGAAAAGTTGCGTCATCTTCAACCCTCATATAAGTCAAGGTTCTTGCGCACACGTCTTCAAAGTTCTCCGGGGGATACTTTGTCAGGTCGGTGTAGACACCCGAACTCTCGTCTAGGCCACACTTGTAGGCCTTAATCGCTGTTTTGATGTCGCAATTACGGACGCTGATCATCTCTGCATTGAATCTGTTGAAGTAATTGCGGATGGATTCTCTAGTTTTCTACACGATGTAATAGAGGTCGCTACTTTGCTTCTCCATCTTGCGACTGCTGGTGAACTGTTGTGAGAATTGGTTCACCAACTCGACAAATGATCCAATTGACTTTGGTTTGAGACCGATTAGCCACTGCAAAGCTGCACCTGTAAGAGTTTCTCCGAAGCTTTTGCACATGCACAACTCTTGATACTGGTGAAGGATCGAGACTGTCCACATTAGCTGCTTATACTGAGCGACGTGTTCAGTTGGATCCGTGACACCAGAGTATTTTGGTGTGAATGTTGGAATACTACTTTTTTGGAACGTCGATCATTGCGATCTCGTCCACAAAAGGCGACGCCTGAAACCCTGTACTAGGTTCGACGTTGACTGGAACTGCTGTTCCTGGAAGTTTAGCAAGTAGCGATAGAACACACTCATTTTTCTCTTCCAACATCTTCAACTTCTGGGCGACTGGGTCATCCGGAATAATTCCTTGAACACCCGACGGATGATGTCCTGAGTTCTGGAACCCATTTCGCTGAGACAAATCAGAGGTGTAACCGTTGAACTGGAAGGAAGGCATCGACATCATGGGAATTGATGCTGGTGGAGGCCTCGAGTGCATCGGTGCCGTCGACTGGAAGAACGGCAGGATCGTGGTTATCGATGGCATTGAGGGAAAGAATGGTGGCGGCGACATGAATGGCGGCGACGGTGGCAGAATCGAGGGAATGAATGGCGGGTGGCAGCAACATCGGCATAGGCTGACTGGGCCGAGAGAAATTGAGAGGTGGAGGTCGTATTCAGGACATGCTAGAACCACCTTGATTATGCGACGACCCTGCTGCATTGCTTGCATTGCGGTTTCTTAGAAATTCGATCTCCTCTACCGCTCGCCTGTGCTGATTTGTCAATGCATCAATCTGAGCACGAGCCACGTTTAACTCCATGTTCATCTGAGCCATGGCCTGTTTCTGAGTTCCTTGAGCTACCATTTGTCCTCAAAATACAAAAACACACGGGGAAATCATTAGTTCAACGCACTATTGTCTTAGGATTTTCTTTAGATGAGGCCTCACGGTGGGCACCAAACTGTTAATACCAAAAATTACTCAATGAATAACTTAAGGTCGACGTGGATCTTTATTCAACTAAAGAAAGTAGTCGTTTGACAATATGCGCGATAAACAAAAAGATAAAGAGATAAGAGATTTGATGACGTGAAAAAACCTCAACGAGGAAAAAACCGCGGATGACAGGGAAGGTGTCATCGTGCACTATGATCACCAAACAGGGGTGATATCCTTCCTTGTTACAACATATGACACGATCTATACTAGAAATAGATGTACAAGTGTAAAAACTATCTTGTCGTGTGTAAAAACTATCATGTCGTGTGTAAATCGCTGTTGATGAACGGAACCATGAATGTATTCGAAGATCTTGTAAGTTGTATGCTTCAGCTGTATGCGTTGTAAATATCTTAATTCAGATTGTCCGAATGAGGTGTTGATATTGAGTATTTATAGTCTTGATCCTCCATAAATGTGTTCTTTTGTAACTGTCGTGCTCCATGAATGTCGTTGATGGTGCTGACCGTTTGTGACCGTTGGCATTTATGAGTACTAAACCTGCATTAAAGGAACAACAGAGGAACGTTGGTTTATACGTTAGTATGGTCGAGGTCGAGTGATGGTCGTACGATGTTCGAACGACCTTCGAATTATACTCGACGGAAGTCAAGTTTATGCTCGGTGAACAGGACCTTATCTTGATATAAGATTGATCGTGTGAAATATACGTGAAATGTTCCGTCGTCGTGTTCGTGTATTTTTACTCAAATAGTTTGCCCCCAAAATTTAAAATTTTCTTGGCGGGAATTTTAAATTTTTGTCGAGTGTCAGGTGTTGCTTGGGGAAAGGTTTTTTTTTGGGAAGGGTGTCCTAGGCTATGCCTAGACTAATCCCTTGGCAAATTATGACTATAAGACATCAACCCTGATTAAACCTCAATGGCCACAATTGGGGAAAGGTTTTCGTCGCTTCAAAACTGAATCAGTTCGATTCTAATCGGCGGCTCTAACATGTGTGATGTCATGAGTACCTAGGGAATACGCATGACAGCCATGCGTGACACGTGTCGATCATCGGGCGAATATGTCTGTTTCGACGTTTTGTGTATAAAATGGAAGATATTCAGGATCATTTCTATTTACGCTTCCAAAATATTTTCAGAGAGAGATTTTGTTGTGCAAATCTTTGCCAAAAATACTGTCGTTGCCAAAGTTTAAGGTCTTAGGGTGACTATATAAGGTATGATATCTTTTTCCTTTTTAACCCATGCGACTTAAGACTTTAGCTTGAAAGCCTAGGAAGGGTTGGGATGCCTTTGGCTTTTATGTCACAACTGTCTAGGATCCCGATTTCGCCATGTCTCTAGATCCGATTAGTGTGATTTGTGAGGATGAGGACCTCGAATCCTTTAGACGTTTAGCTAAAATTCCAGAAGCGATAACCATTAGTCTACCGGTGTTGCTTCGTCCTGAGCAATGTACGGAGGGATATTTCGTGATGTACGAGTATCCCTTCGAGATAGAGTTTTCATGGCCCTATTCTACCTTAGCAAGGTCGTTTCTTACGCTTTTCGACTTGTCTTCGGGGCAGATGATGCCTCAGTTTTGGAGGGTTGTTCAAGTAATTGAACGGGTGACGAGTGAATGGGAATCGCCATTCACTGTCTATGACTTGCTTTTGACCTACTCTGTCAAGTCAGAGCTGAACCATCGTTATAGACTGTCCTCTAGGTTTAAGGGGTCTCGCGTTCTAGTTCACAAGACCGCAGTTAACGATCGAAACTGGAAGACCATGTATGTCTTTGGTCGATTAGCTTCGGTCGACGGTGATATCCAGTGGCTCACCTTAGGATGGAACACCGAGGGTAAGATTCTAGAATCTTACTTTGTTTTTCCCGTTTGATTGCTCGATCTTACTGACATTTGGTCTCATTGTTTTTGCCAGCGATCGATTTTACTGTTGTCGAGCCTTCTGGCAATTCAGCTGACAAGGTCGAGCGATTCCTCGAGCTTAAAATCGAGGAACACTCTTTTTTTACCGTTCGTCCAACTACCGACTGGGATTTGGACGACGACTAGCATTTTGTTGGATCGTCTACTGCATCTCCTGTAAAGGAGAAAGAGGAAAGAGAAGAAGAAAAAGAAGGGAGACGTCTGGTGTTGTAGTTAACCTTTTTTCCTTTCTTCGCGATTTTTCTTTCTCGTTTTGTCTTGTGTAATCGTTTTGTCATTCTCAGGTGTTTCTACATCGTTTTGTCATTCTCAGGTGTTTCTTAGGTGTAATCATTTTGTCATTCTCTTGTGTAATAGTATATGTAGTCTTGTCATATTTATTTTTAAGTTACATGTTTTGAGTGCGTGGTCATTCATTTGGAGTCATGTAATTTAGACTGTAATGCATTGGATCCAGAGGCATAAGAGTCAGTCAGTTGATTTAATAGGGAACTTTATCCCTATGGTTAACGGGCACTCGGGGTATAGATCGTAGGTGGTTGAACTCGATGACCGTGTAACCTTTAGCGAAGGACCTGAGGTATAGATCGTGGGTGGTTGAACTCGGTGTCCGTTCATTATGGCTAGACATGGGGCCTTAATTATTGGGAACTCGTGCTATAGATCGTGGGTTGTTGAATGCGATAACTTTGTGCCCCGTGACACTTAAATTCTAGCAAGTGAATTCTTCTTAGACTATTGGGAGCTCGAGGTATAGATCGTGGGTGGTTGAACTCAATAACTTGGTGCTGTGATAGAAGCAGTGAGTCCTTCTTAGACCATTGGGAGCTCGAGGTATAGATTGTGGGTGGTTGAAACCGATAACCTTGGTGTTGTGATAGAAGCTCCATAACATTATATGTGACTTACTTTGTGTTTCACCACATTATATGGAATCGGGTCTCCTCCGTCACCGAAAGGTGTTGTTTGGGTATTGAGTTTTAGTATCAATGTTTTCGGTAACGTTTTACATATGTGGATTATTATCCATGATTCATGTGTTGAGTATTATGCCCACCCGTGTTTTGGGTGTTTCGGGATATGAAATTTTATTTACGTTTTCATATATTTGGAGTTCGATTCCTATTCACGTTTTGAGTGAGTTTTGGGTTGCATCGCCTAATCAAAGAATGTTTTTACATTGGGGCGTTGTAACACCCTTAAATCTGATTATAACAACTAATTTAAAATTTTCTAAATACATCAATAATTACTTCGAACTACAAACATAAATTGAGAGTTAACCTCAACGGTCACATTCATCCTATACATACATTCTATGAAAAGGACGGGTGTTACTAAACCCAATAACAATCACTAACTCCAACCTGTGGACTTCGCCGACTACTCACTCTTGTAAGGCTAAGGCTCAACTCTTCAAAGCACTGCTAGAACCGAACCCTCGACAGGAACCTGATGCACATGCCGACAAATAAAAGGTTAGGCTTAATGCCTAGTGAGCTCAAGAGTTTTAACATGAATGAATATATCTTTAAAAGAAAGGGAATCAGTTTAAAGCAAGATCCTTCGAAATATTATACTTCAAATGGAAGCGACACATTTTCTCATAATATGCACTTTTAAAGACAATGTTCCCAAACCCACATTTCTTGTAATCGATGTAACCCGTAACTCACCCAAAACGGGATCATGGTTCGATACTCAATTGTAAAAATGTAAATAATACGTCATATCCCGAACCACCCCAAAACTCGGGTGGGACATAATACTCGACCCTTAAATAACGGAAACAATCCATATAAATATGATACGCCATTGAAACATGGAACTGAAACTTAATACTCACGCGACCATAAAATGGAATGAAATCAAAATATTAAAGTATGGACAATTAAATATCCAACACACAGCGGGTCGACAGCGGGGGATACCCGTATCCGTTGAGAGCGGAGGAACACAAAAGTATGCCACTCAAACAACGTTGATCGTATGACACTTCATGACACGCAAGCCCAAGTGCCTCTACGACCTGTTGACAAGTTTCACCCAAATAGACAGCTGACCTTAGCGAACAACACCAGAATTACCGCCAAAGGCTCGGCACACGGGGGATACAACGAAGGCATTGCCCCAGGTGGCGAAGGTCCCAACGCCCATCAGAGGACTACCCATAGTTATAATAGCTCAACCGGACTCAACCCTCTTAGTGCCTACTCATAAAGACAAGGTCATAAACCATGAGTCCCGGAGTCCAACCCCGTACTACCCAATTGACCATCAAATAAGACTGACTCATGTGCCTATGGATCTAATGCAACACAGTCTAAAGTTACACGACTACTCATGAATGACTAAAGCACTCGAGCCTGTAATGATTATAAATATGCAATAAAATGCATTAAGATGTAACTCTTAAATTGGATTCTACATCGAGCCATTAAAACCGGACAAATGTCCTCAAGACTCCTTTAAGCCAAAACCGAGCTAAAATGCTCAAAATCCATTTGATCAACGGTTACTGGTCCCCCAAATGATGAAATGCCTTTAAACAACGTTTACGAAGACACTTACCTCAAGACGAGCTTAACCCAAAACTTAACGCATAATGGGAGCGAAGGTTTTCCAAAAGGTTTATGAATACGAATACACCAACATGCATGTAACATGGAATAGACCTCATTTGTACAAAATCCTCAAAGACGCATAAATTATAAAATAGACCTTACTTGTACAAGATCACCAAGAATACGTAAATCATGCTATTTAGTTGTTGAAATGTTCAAAACCCAATATAAGCATTTTAAGAGGTTAACACAACCCGAGTTTACTAAATATGAAAACTTATCAAAATACGCACTCTTTGACATATAACCAAGTAAAACATATTTTACTTCAAAATACACAAAACTTATCAGGAGTTAACCATTTCATGTAAAACACAAAACACTTTAAAATAAACATTTTGGCATGTACACCGTTTTCACAAATCACTTGAACTCACCTTGCTAGATTTAGGCTAAATCTAGATTTCACCCAACGAGCTCTTTTGAAGGCCGCTTGAATCCTCAAGCCGAGAACTTCCAAAACCTAGATCCATACATACCAGACCATTTAGAAACATTCCCCAAACGTTATTTACTAAAACCCCCAACGAGATCAAAACCCTAGTTTCTCCAAAACTATCAAATCTGATATTTGATAAACCAAACACTAGGGAAACATCAATGGAGCATTTACAACATTACCATATAAATAATACGAATAATACGAATATAACAAGAGGAAAAACAAATGTAGAAGAACCTATATTCAAACCTTATAATATAGATACTAAAATAACATTATCAAAAGAAGATTCATTTCTAAAGGAAATTGATGAACGATTAGCAAAATTAAATATATCAAATAACAAAGAAGAGTTAAGTTCAAATATTATAAACAAAACAAATTCAATTGTAAATGTTTTAAAAACGAAAGATGAGTCAAATCAAAGTATTGTAAATAAAAATTTAAGTGTAAATGTGATAAATTAAAAAGATGATTCGGAAGATTCTAATGATGATATATCTGATATAGTAGAACAGTTTAATAATTCACAAAGTATAAATAAAATAAATAAATATAATGCCTCTACATCAAATAATAATACTTATACTCCTAAACTAGAAACTCGTAATTGTTATTATAGACCAACACCTCCCGATGTTCAATACGAAGAGAGACATACTATGGTACATGCTAAATTAGATGGTGACTCATTATATGAATGGAATATTGATGGTCAATCTGAATATCAAATATTAAATTTATTACAAGAAATGACTATGGCTTATAATGCTTATAAGGCTAAAGGGAATAGTGAAAAACAAGTTATTCAAATGAAAATTTAAGGCTTCACTAACGTTCTCAAAGGCAAGGCTGGTGCAATTACTATGTTACAGAAGAAGATAAAATTCATATTTTCAATTGTAAGAAAACTATAATAAAAACACAAAATAATCAACAAATAACTACTCAAGAAGATGATATGGTAAATACACTTATATTCGCAATTATGAAAAATTATGTAGGAAACCTAAAAGGTTATCTGTAACAATCGTCAACTCTTTGGCTTAATTATTTATTTTATAAAGTTAAGTGGTACAAAAAGGGAAAATATGTAAAGTAGAGGGCCTTATTGAAAATTTGGCATAAAAGGCCCAAAACCTTAGGCTGTTCCATCAATTGGGATTTTTTCTTTGTTGGTGTGCGGCGCAAGAGCAGAGAAGAAGAGGCGATTGAAGTTCTTTAGAAGGGTTTTGGAATCGTGAAATAAAAAGGAAATCACGGTATCATCTAGTGAGGATATCCTTCTTTAAGAGGTAAGCATCCAATCCTTGTTTATTGATTGAAACCTTTTCCATTTTTGAAGTTTGGGGCGATTAACAGTTCTTGAAAACCTGAGATTTTTCTAATCTAAAGTTCGACTGAGGTTGGGTGGCATGGGGATAAAATTAGATAGAGTTTAGAGGTTAATTAGGTGAATTAAATCCTTTAAACACATATCGATTATTGGAGAAAAATGTGGACTTTGTTGATTGTTGCCATCGATTTCAATTTATCAGACTCCCACCAACCAGGGTCGCCCGGGGTTTAGTGATCGGGGTCGCCCGGGGTTTAGTGATCAGGGTCGCCCGAGAGATTAGATATCGGGGTCACCCGGGAGGTTAGAGACCGGGGTCACCCGGGGAACCATCGACCGGGGTCACCCGGGAGACCAAAAACCGGGAGCGCCTGGGGTTATTTATGGGGGGGGGGGGCATAGTGCTATAGTGTGTGATCGAACCCACAGTCCCTTGATGAATTTCATGCTTACTTTTAACCGAACCTTGAACTAGAAAATTTATAGGATTCAGAGCGAGTAATATAATGGCTTTATTAAACTGGAATGTAGGAGTTCGATCCATTAAGGACTAGTGTTCGTGTGTGTTGAGTTCCAACCATCAAGTGAGTTCCCTTATGTTTTTGGAATACGTATATATATATATTTATATATATATATATATATATATATATATCTTTGAACTGGAAATGGATTTATGCTACATTGCTCAATATGCATATCGTGAATCTTAGATAAATCATATGCGTGGATATCGCCATAAGATGTTGCTATATAAAGCTTTATTTTTATTTCACTTGTTTGATCGAGAGTTATGCTGACGTGATAATTTGAATGGGTGTTGGCCATGGCTACATATAACCATCGGGGATGGTTGAACCGTGTGTTTGGAATCTGTTTCCCTACACACGGGCACGACATCGACTAGGGGGCGTATGGGGATCTACTGGGGGCCCCGAGGACGAGTAGTCCATCTTCTTGATGATGGATTTCGGTGTGGATCTAGTCACATCTTGTGACTCTAAGTTTGTGAGACTAATCTTGTTAAATTGTATATGTTTTCTGTTTGTTATAAAAATGGACGAGGTTGGGAATTCACTAGACCTTCCAGTCTAATCCTCATTTCCACTTTTCTTAAAACCCATTTTCAGGTAATAGGGTTGCTGCTGGATCTTCTAAAGGGAAAAAGAAATGTTAGGAGCTAGACTGTTGGAGAGCGGACCTTAGTAGCGGCGTAGACACAATTTTATTGTTAGTTTCTCAGTTGTAATAGAGATAATGTTTGGACTATGTTAATCCTTTCTTTTCCAAATTTTGTACTGGGACCCGATTTTGGGAGTTTGCTTTTATTTAAATCGTTATGTTAAATTATGGGTTGTTACATTATCAAGATAGGAATTCTGAAATATTATTAAAATCTAACTTGTAGGAAATTACAGGATTTTAGATGGTGTTAGTGTATAAATTGTATCCAAGATTTAATGTGAAAAGTCTATGTCTGTAAAATGAACTTTAGTCAACCTTTGTGATATGGGTGTTTCTATATTGTGAGAGTTTAGTATCTTGAGAGTTTCTTATCTGGTATAAATAGCTTAGGCTTTGTAAGAGTTTTGTAACTAGAAGTCTTGTAACTTTCATATCAATACATACAACTTGCGATTCTCTCTCTACTCTCTCTCTAGAACTTAAATTGTCAAATCTTGATGTTGATTTGTGCTTGAATCTGGGAATTTTACTTTTTCAATTGGTATCAGAGCAAGACCAAATTCATTCAGAGAATTGGATTACACTTGATTGATCGATTTTTGATTTGTGAAGAACACGCATCTCGTTTTTCTGAAAAAGTCACTGTTCAATCAATTTTTCATTGCTAAATCTTTTTTGATGCAAGATAATGGATTCATTGCGTTCAATTTATGTTTTAAAATGTTTCTTGTATTGATCGTATCACAAAATTCGAACTGAATCGCAATCAATTTTGAATTTTGTGAGTTTTTGGTTAAAAATATTCGAACACTGTTACTTGATTGATTCTCAGTGATTTAGTTGTTTTTAGTCACAATTTTGCATAGGAATCTGTTCCAGTTGATAAATCGATCATTCCTGTCAATTTTCAAGTTCTAATTTCAGGTATTAAGGATTTTGGATCGATTTTTGAAACAAAGAGGCAAGAACACGCTAGATCTGCACTTCACGCAAATCAAGAACACGCAAGAAATCAAGAACGCGCACAACGTTGATTTTTATGAATCTTGCGAGTTTGGGTATAGTTCGCGCATGATGTGTTTGCAAGAAGTGACAAAACGCGCATAAGCATCTTGCGAGAATTGACATGAACAGTAATCTGCGAGTTTTCTTAGCATGCGAGTTTCTACTTAGCGAGTTCTTTGTTTGTCAATATTTTTTAAGTATGGAACGCGCAAGGGATATTTGACTTGCGAGTTTCCATTCATCTGCGAGAAATTCAAGTATACAAAATTTTTCTAGTCAGAAACACGCACGACATGCCTTGCGAGAAGTAACTTCGCGCACGATGTTACTTGCGAGTTTCTTACTACGCGCACGAAGAAGTCAGCAAGTTTCTCAAATGCACACATAACGTCTAGCGAGAAGTCTAGTGAGCAGTTCCTTGCGAGTTTTGTGGTCTGCGAGTTTCATGTGTATGCGAGTTCTGAAGATAGAATTTTTCTGAGATTATTTTTCACGTGGTGATCTGAGTTTGACTTTCAGTCAATTTTTCTGAATTGTTTGGGAACGATCATTCATTTCTAGTTTATTTATCATTCAAGATGCCAACTACAGATGAGAGAGGAAATACTGTACTGTCAGCCAGAGATGTTGCTGTCATGTACATGCCTGAGATACCAACAATTGAGGCTGAACGAGATAAGCTGAAAATTCAGAATGCAACCCTTTTAAATTAGATTCAGGAGTTTAAATCTAAATTGTTAAACTCTGATAAAACTCCTATATGTGATAAATGTACTAATAATTCTCAATCTGATTTTGCAGGTATCATAAAGATAAGAGAGAAAGAAATTAAAGAGAAAGAGAAAGAAATTAAAGAGAAAGAAAAGGACATTAAAAGGAAAGATTATATGATTAAGACTACTGAGAAAGTAATCCAACTCAAAGAGTCAAAGATAAGCAATCTTCAAAGCCAACTGAAAACAATTGAACAAAAATCATCAGAATTGCAAGCTGAATCAATTGAGCTTCAACAGAAGTTTAAGGATTTTGAAGATAAGATATTTTATTTGGAGTCAAAGAATGTTGATCTAAAGAAAAGTATCCAAGTAGATAAAGATAAAGCTGATTCAGAGAAATCTTCTGCTCAAAAGCTATCTGATTTTTCTAAGAAAGCTGTCAAAGAGAAAAAGGATCTTGAGCTTAGTTGTCTTAAACTCTGAAAGCAAGTGTCAGAGTTTGAAAAGATTTTAATTACAGAAAGAGACACTTTTCCTAAAGAGAGACAAGTTCTTGAAGATAAAGTTACTGAATTTCCCAAACAAATCTCAATTCAACAAGACTTACTTGAGAAAGAAAAGAAAGTTTTTCAAGAAAAGAAAAAGTCTTTTGAGATTGAAAAGAAGAAATCTGAAAAGAGAAATGTTGGGATCTTCAATGAAATTTCTGATAAAACCAAGAACTTGGAAAAAGATTTTGAGCTAGAACGTTTAAATTTTGAATCTGAAATATCTAAGCTCTCATCCAGGATATATGTTCTATCATCAGACATTCAGAAAGAACAGATGGCTAGAACTGATTTGAATCAAAAGTTTGACACACTTACTGCTGAAAGAAACATTTTATCCAAAAAGATAAAGGACTTGGAAGCTGCAAACGTTGATTTGTCAGAAAAGATTTCAGCTGATATGATTAATCAATCACCTCTTCACAATTCAACATAATCAGTTTGTTCTTTTAAAACTGCTTCAAGTTCCATTCATGAGAAAAATGTTTTCAAAAATAAAAGTGTCAAACCAAACATTGTCAAATCATATCAGATTCGTCCATCTAATATATTTTATGACAAATCTGTTGATAGTCCAACAAGCTTCTATGTCAAATCTCTTGGAAAGCATTCAAAGAAAGGACAGATGGTCTGGAGAGTGAATAATTCTCTTGAGGATGAGAAGAAAAATAACAAAGCATCTGCATCCACATCCAAAGCCAAAAAGAACAATGCTCATAAAGGTAAATCTTTTGGTAATTCTGATATGTTTTATTCTACTAATCATTTTATCAGGATTGGTCAGAAGAAAATCTATTGTTCTTACTGTGGAGCAAATGACTTTGTAAGTAATAATTTTGTTAATTACTGGTATGGTTCATATTATGTTACCCCCACAAGAACTGCAACTAACACATCAGGACCCAAATACCAGTGGGTACCAAAAGCTAAATCTGTTTTGCAGGCACCTAAGGTTTAGGGGGGAGCAAGAACAAAGGTTTTTGAACAAAGCAGTTCAAAACCCAGTCTTCAAAGTCAAAGAAAATAGGCTCTTGAATAACACAGTTCAAGACCCGCACTTCAATGTTAAAGGACAATGACTTCTAAGTAAAATAGCTTAGGACTCGTTTTTTAATGTTTAAGGACAAGGATATTATGCAAATATCCAGGGGGAGCTTATTAGAATATAAATCATTCTATCATGATTTGAGGGGGAGCTTAAAGGTAAATATCTTCTGATCTTAATCTCTGATTGTTTGAAAGAAGAACAACTTTCAAACATGAAAAACGCTTTCTTAAATGTTCAAACCACTTCTTATTCTCAAAAGATTTATTGAATTTAGAAGTGTGATTTTAAATGTTTTTCATTATTGAGCTTTATTGTTTAACTGGTCGTGTGTTTCCAAAGATCAAAACTTGTGTATTATCTTATCTATATACTGCCAAGTATTCATACACAACGGTTCAGTACTTCATATTGATCTTGTTATTACCATGTATCAAAAGTTTAATCTTTCTATGGTAATACTCCCGTTTGTTATTCATTGTTGTTTGAATCAGACATCATTTCATTATTACATGTGTTTTCATTGTTAATTTGTTTATATATTGTTCATATAAACATCTTACGTCTTTGATTTCCCAAAATATTATTCTTCATGAATTTTGATCTGATTTTAATCATTGTCAGATTCTCAAAATATTTCTATTCTTTCATGATTATTCATTCATAACAAGTTTTGAGAAATCTTAAATGCTTCAAACGCTAAAATTTCATTCTGATTTTTGCTGAGCATACATATACTGACAAATGATTTCTTGTGCTAAAATGTCAAGAAAATCATTGAGGTAATACATTATTTTAGGACAAAATACATGGGATTCGATGTGTGAACCTAATAGAACTTCCATGGATTCACGATAACCATTGTTTCCTACCCAGGAAGTATTCCCTGAGTGATTCAGGGGAGAGGGGTAAAAAGATTGAGTGTTGGTGTGTGAAGAGGTAAAACGGAAATGAGAGATTGGTTAGATGTGAGCTTAAAAGATTAAAAAGAAAGAGGGTGTGAGAATAGAGGAAAAGAATATCAGACTCTGCACCAAAATCTTTCTAAGCCTGTCAGCCATATTACTGTTGTTTCATATTTCTTCGTGAATGACATTGAAAAAGGCACCTAGCCCATGCCATCTCTGGCATACAACCCCACCAGCTACTTATTCTTTTTCTTAAAAAGAGAATGTTTCACATTTTCTGGGGAAGCAACACATACTCTATTGGTTCTTCATTTGGAAGATACTGATATTGAAAAAGAAGGAACGTTGCCCCACCTTCGACCCTTTTTCATGCACATTTGAGTCTATGTATATTCATTGCTGTCTCAGTGGTTTACATACTTTGAGCCTTATGAAAAGCAATCATTGCGTTAATTCTTTCATAACACAAGCACGAGCACACATAAAATATGTTTTTATGTCAGAACATTAATAGAAAATACCTTGTGTTTTTCAATGATTGAATGAAAGTCCTGGGGAGTCAACATCAAACCAGCTCCTTACATTGTACATTCATTGTACACAGTAACTTTCTGTTACTGACAGACATTCCTAGCTGTTTCATCTATTGATTCAGGGTTACAACTCATAATTTGTCTGAATTTGAAAAGATTCGGATAAATACATTCATGAATTAACGGCTCATTATCATATTAGTTGGGGGAGAATGTTCATACATTATCAGAACAGATCATGATGTCTGTTCTAAATTGATTAATTGGGGGAGAAGTTTCAAAGATCGAGCTGACTTTGAGATAAGTTTTGCTGATTTTGATTCTCACAATCATCAAAAAGGGGGAGAAATTTACAAAGTTCATTTCAAAGTCATAAAGTGAAAAAGACTTGTGGAGAAATTATGGATTTTCAAGTCAAATGAAGATTAAGTGATTCGATAAAGTTTGTTTTTCTGAAGATGATTCAGAGACTACAGAAATGAAGATACAAGTTTTGAAAGATTCCTCAAGATCAAAGAAGTTTCAAAGTTCTTCAAATGATTGTTCAAGACCGGATGACTTTTCAAAGACAAAGTGAAAGACTTTTCAAGATTCGTCAAAAGCTGATTGATTAAAGATTGCCAGAGCTTCAAAGTTCAGAGTTGTCAGAGTAAAAGTTTGAAGAATCAAGCGCTGAAGACGATTGTCAAATTTTTATTAAATCTTGAATACAAAGGGGGGAATGTTAGTGTATAAATTGTATCCAAGATTTAATGTGAAAAGTCTATGTCTGTAAAGTCAACTTTAGTCAACCTTTGTGATATGAGTGTTTCTATATTGTGAGAGTTTAGTATCTTGAGAGTTTCTTATCTGGTATAAATACACTAGTACAAAAAGTCACTTTGGCCACGGTTAAAAACCGTGGCCGTAGGCCTTTCGCCACGGGTTTTTTTCCAGCCAAAACGTAGCCTATTCTTGCGTGATTTTTGGTACCCTTATGGCCACATTTAAATTGTGTCACTATATCACATGAAAAAACGTAGCTATAACATAAAAACCGTAGCCATAACGTTATCAAACAAATTGGTAGTTTAGTATTTTTCATATAACCGTGGCCATAAACTACGTATAGTCACGTTAATTCATCTTAACTGTGGCCATTTCATGACATATAGTTACGCTTATTTTGTAGAACCATGGCCATTGGTTATCTTTTTGCTACATAAAATAGTTGAAATCGTGGCTATTGGTTATCCTTTTCCTACAAAAAATAGTTAAAACCGTGGTCATACGCTATTTATGGCAACACAAAATTTGTTTTTGTGATGGCCATTAATTATTTTATTGCCACATGTATTTATTTTAAACATGACTATAGACTACTTATAGCCACACAAGTGTTTAGTGTGACCAATTTTTTTTAACCATGCAGAGTGTTGGGATTGAACCCCAGACCTCTAGCTAATAAGGGAAGCTTTAACTTAACCACCACAAACCATCCCACCAATTGCTTATTTGTGTTCTAATTCAAATTTAAAATATTTCAGGGCACCCTTAAAATCAAGTGGGTGCACACCTTCAAGACGCCTATATAGTTTTCCTTTACGGCAATCAAGTGAGCAGGTGCACGGGACCCCCCTCTCGTAGTTGTAGGTCCGCCCCTACATATATTTACGATGAATTTGTAGCATCGTGAATACTAGTTACATTTAGGACACACATATATAGTAAATCTGTGGCTATAAGCTACTTATAGCCACACAATTTACGACCATTGATTACCTTAAAACCACATAAATTTATTTTAATCGTGACCTTAACTATACTTATTACCACCCAAATTTGATATTTACCGTGGCCAAATCATGACATATATTTACGCTTAATTTTTTTAATTGTGGTCAAACGTTTACTTTTTTTGTCGTACAAAATGATAAATAAATAAAAACATGGCCAGTTCATGGCATATGGTTACACTTAATCTTTAAAACCGTGGCTATCGGTTAACTTTTGTTCACACACAAAAATAATAATTTTGGACATAAACTACTTATTATCCACACGAACTACATTGTTAGAAGCGTGACTACCGGTTAACTTGTGGACACATATGTTGGTTATACTTTTGGCGACAAAAATGATAAAAAAACCGTGACTAATTCATGACATATAGTTACAATTAAATTTGAGAACTGTGACTATTCGTTGGCAGTTGATCACACACAATAATAAAAACCGTGACGATAAATTACTTATTAGTCACATGAACTGAATTGTTAGAAACATGACTATTGGTTACCTTTTAGCCATCGACTTGTTTTAAACGTGGCCTTAACTATATACTTTTAGCTATAAAAATTTCATACTAACCGTTGCCAATTCATGACCTATAGTTACGCTTAATTTGTAAAACTATAGTTATTTGTTACCTTTTGGTGACACAAGATAACGAAAACAGTGGCCATAAACACCTTGTCTTTTGGCCACGTTTAATAAGGTTTCGTGACAATATATATTTTATTTTTAGCCACAGAAAATTAGCTTCACGTGGCCGTATGTCTATCTATACTCACGGACTATAACCGTCACAACATAAAGTCATGGTTAAGACAAAAAACCGTGACTATATGTCTATATATGGCCATGGTTTTTTACTGCTATTGGCCACAGTAAAAAAGGTGTCACCATATTGAAGCATTTAGTCACAATTTTATTAAAACCGTGACATTATGTTTGGATGTGTTTGTTAATGGTCACAATTATTGAGTTAAGTCATGGCTAAAACAACACTCTAATTTTATTTATGACTTTTGGCCACGGCTTAAAGCATAACCGTGGCTGACCTGTATTTCCAAAACCGTGGCAACAGATCATTTTTGTACTAGTGATAGCTTAGGCTTTGTAAGAGTTTTGTAACTAGAAGTCTTGTATCTTTCATATCAATACATACAACTTGTGATTCTCTCTCTAGTCTCTCTCTAGAACTTAAATTGTCAAATCTTGGTGTTGATTTGTGCTTGAATCTGGAAATTTTACTTTTTCAGATGGTATAAGGATGTATTCTTAACTAAGGTTATGACTAGGACTGATTGTAAGCAAGCTTATTGGAAAGAAAGATTTATTGTTGGATTGCCAAAATTATTTGCAGAAAGAAATAGAAATAAGTTAAGAGTTGATTATGATAATATGGTACCTTATAAGTATTTAACGTATGGAGAGTTGATAAATTATATTAATCAAGAAGGATTAGCTATCTGTTCAGATTTAAAATTAAGATCTAAGCTTAAGAAAGATAATACCTATATAAGAACGAATTAGGAAGCTTTTGTCAACAATATAGTTATGAGCCTATTAAGTTACCTCCATTCAATTATAAGAAAAGACTAATTAAAACTAGGGATAATAACTATAGAAGAAAAGATTATTCCAAAAATTATCGATATAAAAAAAATAACTATAGTCCAAATAAATATAATAAAAAATCACATCATAAAGAAGATAATAAACAAAAAAGGATAAAGTTATATGTTATAAATGTGGAAGACAAGGACATATCTCTAAAGATTGTTATGCTAAAAGAAAAATATATGAATTAAATATATTTCTAATGAATTAAAAAAGAAAATTAGCAAATTAATTATAAGAGATGATTCTAGTGATTCAAGTATATCTGATTATTCTGATAAGGATTTAAATCTTATAGAGGAATCTGATTATAGTAGTAGTGATGATTCTAACTCGTGTGAATGCTTAGGGATGTATAATTGTAATTCTATAAGTTTGTTAACTGATGATGATGAAGGTTCTCTATTAGATGTTGTTGATAAGATTGAAAATGTAGAGATTAAGAAAATATATTTTGAAAAACTTATAGAAAAATTAAGAGACAAAAATATTGTTAAGAGGAATCCTATAGAAAGATTAGAGCCCTATAACTTTAATGAAATATGTAATAGTTTTACAAGTACTTCTAAGACAATTACTATTCATGATTTACAAGGTGAATTAAAAGAATTAAAATGAGAAATAAAAATTATAAAAGAAAGACTTTCTAATATAGAACATGCTAACAATAATAAGTCAACACCAGATAATGAAAATATTAATAATGAGAGAGATGATAATGTTAACCAAATTAATGGAATAAATTATCAAAGATGGTATGTTAGAGTAAATATAATTATTAATAATGAATTTAATTTAACGTTAATTGCTTTAATTGATAGCGGAGCAGATATGAATTGTATTCAAGAAGGGTTAGTACCCACTAAGTATTATGAGAAGTCCTCACAAAGATTATCAACATCTAATGGATCAAAACTACAAATAAATTATAAATTATCTAATGTTCATATTTGTAATGATGGATATTGTTATAAAACGTCTTTAATTCTAGTTAAAAATTTAAGTTCACAAATTATATTAGGAACTCCATTTACTACAAATTTTTATCCATTTACAATATCTGAAAAAGGATTGTCAACCAAAGTATTAAATAGAGAAATTATTTTCCAATTTGTAACACCATTGCAACAAAAGAGATAAATATTCTGAATAATAAACAAAAACAAATGCAATATTTAATAAATGAAATTTATATTAATCCTCTTTCGAATAGGAAACAACATATTATTAGCCAACCATATATTAAAGATATTAATCGAGAAACTCCTTCGCCTCCCTCTTATGCTAAAGTTGTTGAGTCTTCTTCTTCTTATTCTAAAAAAGATGAACCTTTTTCTTTCTCTACTCCATAACCATTATCCATTATTTTATCAATACGTGATAAATCCCCATGATCAAGTAGTAAAGATTTTAGAACAGGTTGAAACTGAAAAGATCATCGAGAATTATGGAGCTCTCATCGATTATCTATACCCCAAAAATTGTCATTTTCTAGATAGTGATGAACGAAAGACCCGAGATTACTATCAAGCTATTCTCATCGACTCTGATTCCATGGTAACTGAGCACAATTTCTGTCATTAAGACCCTTCTAAGATTGCTTATAGTAAGGTCCGAATCAAGTAAGTGATTTCTTTGGAAGAATGGTCTGTAAAGCCTCATTCTAAGAAAACACTCAGTACCTTTCCTTCTCATTCTTATTTCAATTCTTATGATTATCAGCAGGCCTGGACCAAGACTTTCCTTTTAAAAAATTTTAATCACTCTTGGTTTATGTATTTTGATAACAATTTTCAAGGTTCATATCCTCTTTGGTTTATCATTTGGTTCAAATTCATGGGACATATCCCTGAAGTCCTTCCCTCATCTCTTATGGAAGGATATTATAAATTCAAATCTTTATTCTCCAATGAGTCCAATACCTCTTTTAAGTATTGTATCCAATTTTCAATGGCCTTCAAGATCCCTTGGATTATGACATGGACGTACCACTATAGGAAAAAGGATGGAACGTCTCCTCCTGCATTATTAAGATGTTATAGAATAAAATGGTGGGACAAATATTCTACAGACAAAGTTGATGCTAAGGTTGTTCAAGAATTTTATAGTAAGCTGCAATATCCACCGTCACCAGTTCATTCTCCAAGCAATTATCCAGAGGAAGACAAATCTTTGATTTCACGGATTCAAGCTTGATCATCTCCTTCCGAGATAGAAAAAATTATAAATGAAATAAAAAATTCTCCAGCGACTACTTCTTAACCGACGTCTTCTCAAGTAGAGAATTTTGAGCTTTTTCAGGTTGCTCAAGATCCCTTCGTTGAAGATTTCAATATTATAAAATCATGTAATTTTTTTTATTAAGTGTTTATTATCACTGTGTATGTATGAGTATATTGTGTGTGTGTAAACACTGCGTGAGTTATAAACACTGCGTGAGTTGAGTTGAGTTTATCAATGTTTGTGTAAACACTGCGTGAGTTAAAATGTAATTCCTTTATAGAGATAGGTTTATTATCAAAGTTAGGTTTATCAGCTATGTGTGTGTAAATCTCTTTAAGAGATTTTATTATAATGACAAGCTGATAAGGATGACACCAATCCACTTCATGGTATTAGAATTCAAGGAAAGGCTCAATTATTCAAGTGAAGACTACACGCTTCCGACAGTGTTATCAAATCAAGGATAAAGAGCTATAATGAAGATTATCCATTATGCATATTCCTGTAGAAGTCAGAAGATTTTCAAGATCACGCCAAAATACTGAGGGAGTCAAGAGGCAATTATCAAGAATAGTAATCGAAGGCAATAATTCAAAGCAATTATGAAGACTCAAGACACTTGTCCATGATCAAAAAACAGTTCCGGTATTTTCAAGTCTATAAAAGGGAAGCTAGCATCGATGATCAAGCATCCATTACCCGTTCAATCCATCAATATTTCTCACCACACATCTCTCTTTAGGTAGTTTATGTCACAAATTTCCAATGGTAAACTTGTAATATCTACTTCACGATGTTCAAGATCTTTAGATCTCCGACTTGTAATTTCTCCTATTGTCAGTTCGTCATCAGATTGTAATTTTTCCTCTTCCATTAATAATCAAGGTATATTTTGTTAACTTTTATGATGTTCTTCATTGTTCTTGTTTTCAATTTTGATATTCCTTCATATAAATCTTATTCTTCACTCTCTACCTCCCTTCTACCTACCTACTTATTATCCTCACCACCGATCCTCTCCCTCCTTGGTATCAAAGCCAGAGGGGTAGTGAGTGTTGGAAGTCTTTTCTGTTAATAGTATCAAGATTTATCCATATACGATGGGTAGTATATTTCTCTTTGAGATAATTAAGAAAGTTGCTCTAGATATAATTGTTGGAATGCTATTGCATTGCCAAGCCTTGGAGCATTGGATTAGCGTAAATGCCGCAGTTGAGAGTAAGACGGCTAGCGGGACCCGCTTGCTTTTGAATCTCTTATAGAAATACATTCCTTGTCGTGATGGACAAATTTTCGAGACTATTATTTAGAAAAGATTCTGATAAACACGCCTCTATGTCTGATAATGATGAAGAAAATGATCAAATTAATTCTCTTGAAAATAATATTTCTCAAATTGAAAACAGTTTATTAGATTGGACTATTCCAAAACTCGATGTTAAAATTATTTATAAAATTGGAACATTTGATTTTATGCAAGGTTATTCTATTAAAACAACTTAACAAACAATTTCTATTAACAAAGATTATAAAAGCATACAATTATTGTCCACAAAAGCTATAAAAAGTCATAGAGAAAAGAATTATAAGTTTTTGCACGTAGGATTGGTTCAAGTTGCTATTAAACCATTATTTAGATTAGGAATTGATGCACCAGTATTATTATGCTTAAGAGATGCTAGGCACACAAATTTTAATAATTCAGTATTAGCTATTGCGGAAACAAATATATCTAATGGTCCTATATATTTTAATTGTCATCCAAATTTTTACCGTAGGTTTATTTGAGCCTCATATTATGGATATTCTAACATTAACTGTTAAGACTAAAAAATTAGAATATACCAAGGAGGGAGAGGATCGGTGGAGAGGATGATAAGTAGTAGGTAGAAGGGAGGTAGAGAGTGAATAATAAGATTCATAAGAAGGAATATCAAAATTGAAAACAAGAACAATGAAGAACAACATAAAGAACATCATAAGTTAACAAAATATACCTTGATTATTAATGGAAGAAGGAGGATTACTGTAACACCCCATAATCGAACATATCAAAACATAAGTTAAAATTTCCAAAATCAGGTCCCAAAACAAGCCAACGGAAAAGAATGATTAACATAGTTCAAACAAAATCAGTTCTATCACCACCGAGATACTAAGTTTTACCATGAGCACCGCCTCTAAACCGACCATCACCGACTTCCTGTAGCTATTAACACCTTTCTTCTCCTTTTGATGAATCCCCAACGATTCTATTACCTGAAAATGGGTTTTAAGAAGATTGAAAACGAGGGTTAGACCGAAAGGTCTAGTGAAATCCCACCCTCGAACAATTTAGAATAATTTATGGAATAAATTATGCAACATTTTAATTAACTTGTACCAGTCATTACACAGTAGTGAACAATTCCGCATCCGGAATCGGTTCCAAAGATTTACAGAAAAACCACACTCGGGGCCCCCCAGTAGATCCCTATTCGACCCCCTAGTAGATGGCGTTTCCGTGTGCACAGGAAACGAATTCTGGGCACACGGTTCAACCATCCCCGATGGTTTACAACCAACCATGGCGCATAATCATTATAGTATAACAAACCTTCTCAATCATGGTAACACATCAAATTAAATGCTTTATATAGATGACAAGCTAAATACTACATAGTTCCAACATATTGTACTCAAGTAAGGAACACAGGGTAAAAGTTATCATAATACTCCATTTCCGGTTCATAAAATATTTGAACAAGGGAACTCACCTGGATTTGAGAAGTTAAGCACACAACCGATCTTACTCCAAAACAATGCGGGTCCCTACAAAAGATATACTCTCGACATCAGTCTCAAGCCTCGATTCAGAACTCTACCCAAGTTGGATCTGGGTACTGGGTTTGGAATTTTCTCAACGACTATCGGGTTAAACTAGTCTCGGTCCTGAAATCTATCTCTCTCTAATCATTTGATAGGCCCAACACCGACGACTCATAAGAAAAAGATCCCGGGTGGCCCGAATGAAGCCTCCCCGGTTGGCCGGGGTTGATGGCTCCTGGGTGACCCCGGGTCTTCGACTACCGGGTGATCTTGGCTCAATGCATACCGGGTGACCCCGGGTCTTAGACCACTGGGTGACCCCGGTTTTAGTGTTTCCCATGGAGCCCGGGTGGGTATTCCTCGGGTGGTACCGATCGATCTTTCCCGGTCGATCCCGGGGTGGGCAACACTCCCGGGACATGGGTTCTCGGCGACGAACAATAATCCCATTGATTCCATATCGGTCGAAAAAAACAGAGTTGTTAATCGATTACATCAACCCTCAATCACTACATTTATCCAGTTTTCAGGACTAAGGTGCGATAAACCTCAAATCTCAAACCCAAACCAGATTTCTCATAAACAGATATCTTAGGATGACAGGAATCAAAACCCCATTATTATTCAAATCGGTAAATGTTACTCATGTTGGGCAAAGATGAAGAATTACCTCTTGAAGGAGAATCTTCACTAGATGAGGCTTTGAACGTCAAGAACAATCTTCAACGAAATCAAACCCAATTAGGCTCCTTCACTCCTTTTTCTCCCTGCGCCGCACCCACAAAATGTTTTCCAGAAATGGAAGAGTTCTAGGGTTTTGAGCCTTATCAAGCCTAAATTTTTCAAGGGTCTTCCAACTTTCTTTTATTTACATAATTGCCCAAAAACTAAAACTTTCAATAGGGAACGAAATTTATGGTCGTTACAACACTCCCCCCCTCAAAAGAATTACGTCCCCGGAATTCCTTTGTCAAAAAGATACGGGTACTTGGTTTTTCGTTTCCGATTCCAACTCCCACGTTGCTTCCTGTCCTTTGTGAAACTTCCAGTGAGCCTTCACCAAAACAATCTCTTTCGACCAACGATCTACGATTGCCTCTGGTTCCTCGACGAAGTTCAACTTCTCATCCACCCGTACGTCTTGTAAAGGCACCACCATATCAACTTCCGCTAGACACTTTATCAATTTGGAGACGTGAAACACATTGTGAATACTTCTCAACTCCTTGGGTACTTCTAACTTGTACGCCACCTCCCCGACCCGTTCAACTTGTGAAGGTACACTGTGGATTTCCTCAAAATTTATCCGGTAGGTCAAGTTTGTTCAACACTTCCCTACTTCTCTCACACTCGCGAACGGTCCGATGTAACGCAGGCTCAACTTTCCCTTCTTTCCAACTCGCATAACTCCCTTCCCAGGGGATACTTTAAGCATCATAGAAACTCTGACCCGAAATCCTACGTATCCTCGCCGTTTAACCGCGTAGCTCTTATGATAGTCACGAGTCACCTTCACCCTTTCCCGACTAAAATAATAAATACCCACCTTGCCAACTTAACACAGGGTCTCTCTTCATCTTCCCTCTAAGGCTACAGGTAAGAATTTTTGTATTCAACAACATAATACTTAGCAAAGCTCTCTATAATCGCACCCAACACTACTAACACATCAACTTATAACACAACGTCGATCACTAATTATTTGATGGTAACAATTCAACCGCATAATGCACCCATCAACCAAAACATCATACCCACTTATTCCTTTGGATATCCATACATTATTTCTAACCTTACACCATCCTTCGATCTATTGCCAATTTATTCCCTTGCCAAGCTGAGTCAGTCCCACCAGCACAAAATAGTACACCATTGAATCTATCAAATCCCATAAATTTAAAATCGCTCCAGTGTTTGTTTCTTTACAACGTAAAGCGACACAACCCCACGTAATATCCCAATTTACACAATATTAAACACAATACTCCCTGGAAATATACATCACATTGGTACCTACTCCCATCCCCAACATCGATTACTAATACTTTAATGATAACCAATTTATCCATACTATGCACATCTCGACCGAAATATCATTTCCACCTATCCCTTTGCACATTTGCATATACTTAAGAACGTAAACTTTCCACATGTTCACTGCCCGAATAGTCTACCGAAGAGTTTAACTCCCCCCATACACATAACCGTTTACCACCGAACCCACCCGTACTCATAACTCTTCTAGTCTTATTCCATTTTCAATGCCCTACAAGAGGAGAAATACTTTCTCACAATACAAGTTTAATTTGCCCAACGTCAAACTCAATGCTCACTCAGAATGCTTATCACGCTAATACTTACTCACATCCTCCGATCTTTCCCTTCTAGCATCTCAATCAATCACTTTACTTTGCTTCTATGAAAACATAGATCACTCACTTTCAAAGAAAGGCATACTCAAGGTTGAAAGCTTTAGATCAGGCACACACGGAAATAATAATAACCCAAAACCATAACAGAAAGCTTCCTCATATTCTCACATGCTATTCATATGCTCGCAAAGTTGACCCTCTTAGCCATACTCCACATTCTTCTGTTCCACTGGGCGAACTTCTCAGTTTCAGCTTACTCCCTTAAGGCGACATACTAGCCTCATTTTCTCAACAAACGGATTCCACCTGACTACCGGGATCTACTTATCTCCAATAATGCTTCACCTCCTCGGTCGAACTTCAATCCACAACAAGGCACTACAACCCACCACATAAAACTTTCTCATTAACGTTTTGGTTGGAATCATATGAACCCACCCGGAGTTCACCACAAATGAGAAGAATACGAGTTCTTCTTCTAGGTTGTCGCCATTTGAATCTTCCTTATAAATTTTCCAATCAAGATTTACGCTTACCCTTGCCACACGTTACGTTCTAAATTCATAATCCAATTATAACGACAGTCCATTATTACATACGGACTTACACGTCTAATCTGGCATAACATACCACCCTCTTGATCATACCATTAACTCGTCCTCCGCGATCCTCTTTATATAACCTAGACACACCGTCATGCTCAGCAACATAACACAGTTACACTTGAATATATATTGGGAGGCGAGTCCAGGTCCTTACGGTCATCCGCATACATAACCAAACCTGCCTTCATATACACCTACTCGCATGTAAGACCCAGTCCATCTCCTGTTTCCATCTCTTCCTCAATCCAAATGAATCACGTCTCTCAATTTCCCGATAATATCCATGCACTCACTTTGATTGTACTAAAAAAACATCATTCCTTTACGAACCGATAAAAAAATGTTATTTCTCACATCGATCGTACAAAGGGCACAAAACCTGAAAAAAACTTTTAAGTACACATGACTCAAAACCCTTATAACTTCAAAGTCATGCACCACGATCTTGAGCATAATTCGCATGCAACTTTCGATAAAAAATATCACCTTGACCAAATAAAACAATGTCGTGACAATCGTGTTATAGAAAGGAATCTTCCCTATACACTAGGAAAGTTTTGAACGAAATCGCTTGCCCGAATTAAAATAGTCAGTTCCTGCATGCGGTTATAAGATATCATCGTGTCAAAACCTATTTTGGATACACAATTTGCAGTCAAATGTCTTCGTGATTTTCGCTATGAAGTTTAACTTAACATGGAGAAAATGATATAATTCACAAATCAGTAACTCAAAATTTTATTATACAATGGAAAAATTTAGGTTTGCCTTTCTTCTATAAACACACATTTGCACTCGTCGATATATTTCCAAAAATATGAAATTCAACATGTATGCATCTACTTTTAAATCTTGACTGAGCTCTCGAGATACCTTTAAAGATAAAATGCATGAACTCACTTGCAATTGAAGGTTATTCACTCAATCGAGGTCAATTGTTACACCCACCCAATCATCATGAAATCCAACCTTTGGCTAACGTTCACTTTCTCGTTATAACAACAACTTGCAATTCAGGTGTTTCACTGTAACATCCCCCGTCCTCGTGCTCCAGAACGGGTGATGTCACGAACGGGACTTAACATAATACACAACTAATTCAGAGCTATTAATAAACTCTAACATATATTACCATCCAAAATATTACAGTTCAAAAGGTTTTTATAAACTTAGAATGTTTATATGATAAGGTGAGTCTAAAAACTCCAAAATTTCACGCTCGATCTCATGTCCCATTCCCGTAAATGTCACTTTGAACCTGCCGTGTAAGAAAACAAAAACACGGCTGAGCACATGGCTCAGTGAATGGATTATAATATAAATTCATAAATAATAATCAGAACATCGATAACGAAGCGAAAGACTTAAAAATTCATTTCGAAGAATGTTCTTGGGACTGAAGTTCATAGTTCATTTAAATCAAAAGAAACGTTTGGTAATATAATCAAAAGCAATAATCTCAAGAACAGTTCACACTTTAACTTCAAAACGTAATATAAATAAAGTCCGTCAATTCCTGTTGTGTTCGTGAGGTGGCCAAACCACACGAACTAATGGGTCGACATGCGGGCACACACAAAGAATCCCCTGTGAATTTAAACACGGTCACATATTATGTGGGTAAAGTTCTAAGATCGATACATCCGCCCCGGAACCAACAAAGTCAGCCAAGTCCCCCAGAGTGGGTTCATGTAAGCCACTAAGGCTTAGCTCTGGTGGACTGTCATCTGCAGAACGCCATGACAACAAAGCCGCCATAGACGACATCAATGTGCCCATTTATTGGGTTATTCAAAAACCAAGGAAAACTAAACATATGCCACTTACCCAAATGAAGATCATAGAAAATATAGTCAATATACGTCACATTTTTCATAAACAATCTCATATGAGACACATTTTAATAAAACATCAAAATGCTCAAACAATTGATTTAATAAACCAAAATTAATGTGTATGTGTGTGTATAATTTCACATTTGTTGATCACGTTCGGTTGATCAATCACAAGGCGGTGAACCACCTTTCGGAAGGGTCACCTACAACAAATAGTTGCCCATGATTCAAAAGAAATGAAATCCACACCTTAACCAAATTGAGACGTAACACGCGATCAATCGAGACTGACGACGAACTTTAAATCGTTCGATTACCTATTTAAACCACAAATTATTATTACTCGCATAACATAAAACTTAATGGTTATTATCCTAAGCTTAACAACAAAACTTTATTATCTTAGGCATTAAACCGAACACTTGGTGTGCGGTTAAAGATCTAGATACAAATATCACCATTTTGATTCTAAACTTTACCCTTTCGTAATTTTGACAAACTTAAGCATTTCTAAACATGTAAATGATTGTAATTTTGCAATATCTAATCATAATGTACCAACCAACTTCAACTACCCTAACCTACCAACTTAGATAACATAAAAATAAATTTATACCTCTAAGAAGGGTTCGTCGCGTAGATTCCGAATATGTAGTTGATTCTTTGATTACTTCAATGAATTGAGAGAAAATTTAGAGAGAGAGATAAAGTTTAAACTTTAGAAAGAGAGAGATATGGTTATGGCGGTGAGAGTAAATTAAACATAGGGACGATGTAATGTAACTCTTAGGATAGATTTTTTATAATTATAAAGAGTTTGGTAATTGACAATTTTAACCCATCAAAAATCTTTAATTGACATTTTAATTATTGTTCAATTCAGGTAAGAATAATTACACGTTTTTTTTAAACGGGGTCTTACAATTATTCCCCCCCCCCCATAGAAGAGATTTCGTCCCTGAAATCGAATTTAGACAGGAAACTTACATCAACTAAAGAACTCGGGGTACTCTCGTCGCGTATGGTCCTCAGTTTCCCACGTCGCCTCACGTTCCGAGTGATTCTCCCAAAGAACTTTTACAAAAGGAATCATTTTCTTTTGTGTACCTCTCTCGTCACGATCAATAATCGCTTCAGGTTCCTCACGATAAGAAAGATCAGGATCTATATGTTCTAAAGCATAATCAATAACGTGTAGGGGATGATAGTTGTACCCTCGAAGTGAAGGGACATGGAATACGTTATGTATATGGGATAATTGCGGCGGTAGATCTAACGGGTATGCCACAACTCCAACCCTTTCCAAAATTTCAAAGGGACCAATATATCTCGGGCTCAACTTTCCTTTGAGACCGAAACGTCTGATGCCACGAGTTGGGGAAACCTTTAAGAAAACATTATCTCCTGCTTGGAACTCTATAGGTCGTCGCGCTTATCGGTGTAGCTCTTTTGACGAGCTTGAGCCTCTTTCTTCATTTGACGTGCAATCTCGACCTTTGCGGTAGTAACTTGTACCAATTTTGGGCCTTCGAGAATACGTTCTTCGACTTCATTCCAACCCACCAATAATGGGTCTGTAAGTCACAATACATTTTTGCTGTACCCAGGTGAATAGAAAACATAGATTTATGAGTTTCGGTCATAATATGATCTTTAAGCTCTGAGTTATTTGGAACACAAAGATGATCCTGAAACCACAACACATGATTATCATCGATTTTGATCTCCGAATTAACATTCTCTTGTGTCTGCTGGAAGTTTGCCCATAATTCACTGTCGTCTTGTTGGGCTTCTTTGATTCGAGAGATTAGAGTCAGTTCTACCATTAGATTCGATATAATTTCCGTTTACGAACTCGGATAGATTTACAGTCCGAACCATTCGATCTCCAAAGCAAACTCTGTAGGAACAATTAACGAGGAAAACTACTCCACAACTTTATGACTTAAAGCATCGGCGACTACATTAGTGAAGCCTTCAACAAATCATCTAGAATAACTAGCCAGACCCAGAAAAAGCATGAACTTCAGATACATTCGCATTTAGTGACGGTTTCAATTTTCATTGGATCGACTTTGACACCATACGCAGAGATTACGTGTCCGAGAAAAGATACTTGATCAAGCCAGAATTCACATTTGGAACGTTTAGCATATAACTTTTTCGTTCGATGAGTTTCCAAAATGATGTGAAGATGTTGATCATGTTGCTCTCTTGATTTTGAGTATATCAATATGTCATCAATAAATACGATAAAAAAGTCGTCGAGATAATCCTTGAAAACCCGATTCATAAGATTCATAAAGACCGTTGGAGCATTAGTTAGCCCGAAAGGCATTACTAAGAATTCGTAGTGCCCAAAGCGAGTTCTGAATGCGGTTTTCGGAATATAACAATCTCGGATACGAAGTTGATGGTACCCGGACTGAAGATTAATTTTGGAAAAGTATCGTGCTCCTTGTAATTGATCGAACAGATTGTCGATTCTCGGAAACGGATACTTGTTACGGATTGTTACTTTCTTAAGCTCCCGGTAATCAATACAAACACGCATCGTACCGTCTTTCTTTTTGACAAAGATAACTGGAGCTCCCTAGGGTGAGACACTGGGTCGAATGAAACCTTTCTTTAATAAATCATCGAGTTGAGTTTTGAGTTCTTTCAATTCAGTTGGAGCCATTCGATAGGGAGCCTTGGAAATAGGAGAATCTCCCGGGACTAGATCGATGGTAAATTCGACTTCCCGGACTGGTGGTATACCCGGTAGATCATCGGGAAACACATAAAGATATTCAGAAACAATAAGTATGGGTGCAGAAGTAGGGAATACATGTTCTGGATCTTGTAACGAGGCCATAAAACCTTTGTTACTTTGCCAAGTATACTACTTCACAGTAATAGAGGTTAAAGTGCTAACATCTTCTTTTGGAGTACCTCCTTGGAAGATTGCCTCTGGTTTGTCAATATCCCCAAACAATATTTGTTTGTCGTTACAGTCTATAGTTACATGGTTGTGTGACAACTAGTCCATACCCAATATTAATTGAAAGTGGGACATATGCATTGGAAGTATAGTGACCTCCCGTATGAGGTCTCAAATAAATAACGGATAGTTTGAAAATCGAGTTAATACAAATTGAACCACCCATAGGGGTAGATATCACAACTGGAAATTCGGTGGTTTGCTCATAAGGTTTTAACCGGGATTCAAATTGTCCAGAAACAACAGTGTGTGTTGCCCCGGTATTAAACAAGGCATAAACAAATAAATCAATTAAGTTAAAACATAGCCTACTCAAGGTATGTAGGCATCATACTTGACATGGTCTGACGGACCACATCAGCAATATTAGGCTCACTTGTAACCCCTACTGGGTTGGGGTTTGGGTTACCCTCAAGTTGAGATCTGGATTTACGTGGGTGACCACGTCTAGACATTCTATCACAGAACAATATCAAGATCAGAATTCAAAACAATTACCGATTGAAAATCAGTAAATAGAATTAAATTCTAGTCTACCTATTATATTGTCTACCCAATCCTCACAGGTCAAACCTAGTTAATCTACAAGTCGATACCTATGCTCTGATACCATATTTGTAACATCCCCCGTCCTTGTGGTCCAGAACGGGTGATGTCACGAATGGGACTTAACATAATACACAACTAATTTAGAGCTATTAATAAACTCTAACATATATTACCATCCAAAATATTACATTTCAAAAGGTTTTTATAAACTTAGAACATTTATATGATAAGGTGAGTCTAAAAACTCCAAAATTTCACGCTCGATCTCATGTCCCATCCCTGTAAACGTCACTTCAAACCTGCCATGTCAGAAAACAAAAACACGGCTGAGCACATAGTTCAGTGAATGGATTATAATATAAATTCATAAATAATAATGAGAACATTGATAACGAAGTGAAAGACTTTAAAAGTCATTTCGAAGAATGTTCTTGAGACTGAAGTTCATAGTTCATTTAAATCAAAAGAAACGTTTGGTAATATAATCAAAAGCAATAATCTCAAGAGAAGTTCACACTTTAACTTCAAAACGTAATATAAATAAAGTCCGTCAATTCTAGTTCTGTTCGGTGGGGTGGCCAAACCACACGAACTAATGGGTCGGCATGCGGCCACACACAACGAATACTTCGTGAATTTTACCACAGTCACATATTCTGTGGGTAAAGTTCTAAGATCGATCCATCCGCCCCAGAACCAACAATGTCAGCCAAGTCCCCAGAGTGGGTTTATGTAAGCCACTAAGGCTTCACTCTGGTGGACCGTCATCTGCAGGAAGCCATGAAAACAAAGCCGCCATAGAAGGCATCCCAAATAATGTGCCCATTTATTGGGTTATTCTAAAATCAACGAAAACTAAACATATGCCACTTACCCAAATGGCGATCATAGAAATTATAGTCAATATACTTCACATTTTTCATAAACAATCTCATACGAGACACATTTTAATAAAACATCAAAATGCTCAAACAATTGTTCAATAAATCAAAATCAATGTGTATGTGTGTGTATAATTTTACATTTGTTGATCACGTTCGGTTGATCAATCACAAGCCAGTGAACCACCTTTCGGAAGGGTCAACTACAACAAATAGTTGCCCACGATTCAAAAGAAATGAAATCTATACCTTAACCAAATTGAGACGTAACACACGATCAATTGAGACTGACGACGAACTTTAAATCGTTCGATTGCCTATTTAAACCACGAATTATTATTACTCGCATAACATAAAACTTAATGGTTATTATCCTAAGCTTATACACGAAAATTTATTCTCTTAGGAATTAAACCGAACACTTGGTGTGCGGTTAAACATCTAGATACAAATATCACCATTTTGATTCTAAACTTTGCCCTTTCGTAATTTTTACAAACTTAAGCATTTCTAAACATGTAAATGATTGTAATTTTGCAATATCTAATCATAATCTACCAACCAACTTCAACTACCCTAACCTACCAACTTAGATAACATAAAAAGAAATTTATACCTCCAAGAAGGGTTCGTCGCGTAGATTCCGATTATGTAGTTGATTCTTTGATTACTTCAATGAATTGAGAGAAAATTTAGAGAGATGGATAAAGTTTAGACTTTAGAAAGAGAGAGCTATGGTTATGACGGTGAGAGTAAATTAAACATAGGGACGATTTAATGTAACACTTAGGATATATTTTTTTTATAATTATAAAGAGTTTGGTAATTGACAACTTTAACCCCTCAACATTCTTTAATTGACATTTTAATTATTGTTCAATTCGGGTAAGAATAATTACACGTTTTTTAAACGGGGTCTTACATTCACACCCTATCTAATTGATTACCCCACCAAGTTCTCGCCTTGAGCCCTGATGTATAATTCGTACGATTTCAGATTTTGACCCCTACAGGTCAATAAACCAATCACATTTTCTCCTCATTCGGTTCCTCCAATAATTTACCTCAATCCCGATTTTGGAAGTCATGAGATTCCTTCTTTTTCCCAACCTTGAGTTTAACCCTTTCAGAATCCTAACCCAACCCCTTTTTTTCCTCCTGTCCGAACAGATAAACACACTAACTATCATCATGAGAATTTACTTGAAAGTGAAAGTTCCCTCTAATCAATCCTTCACTCGTTTCGAACACATAAAGTTCTTCCTTGGTCGGTCTATTTTTGCTTTGAGTAATACTCTTTCTAGAGTTTATCATCAATTTCACCACAAGAAACCTCACGCACCACACCAAACTATTGCCAACAACGTAGGGCTAGAACATTATTCCCTTCCATCACCCCTTCATAGACAAACCCCTCAATATTAACCTTCCGATCGCAATGGGGACTGAACTATCCACGCATACCCAACATTCTATTGACTTCTACGCATAGAGAGGTAATCCGAGCACGTACATGTGCCTGTAAATTCGCAATTACATTGGCCAGATGTAATTTCAAATTTACCTCACATGCCAGTCCCCACCTTTCAAAACACACGTTCCTATAGCGGTAACCCCTAGGACATCCTATTTCTCGGTTGTGTCTAATGTCCTACAGTTTAAGTTTAGGCCCAACTGGTCACCTAAATCCCTTAAATTATAGCTCTGATACCAAATGTAACACCCATAATCGAACATATCAAAACATAAGTTAAAATTTCCAAAATTAGGTCCCAAAACAAGCCAACGGAAAATAATGATTAACATAGTTCAAACTAAATCAGTTTTATCACCACCGAGATACTAAAGTTCACCATGAGCATCGCCTCTAAACCAACCATCACCGACTTCCTATAGATATTAACACCTTTCTTCCCCTTTTGATGAATCCCCAACGGTTCTCTTACATGAAAATGGGTTTTAAGAAGATTGAAAACGAGGGTTAGACCGAAAGGTCTAGTGAATTCCCACCCTCGAACAATTTAGAATAATTTATGGAACAAATTATGCAACATTTTAATTAACTTGTACCGGTCATTACACAGTAGTGAACAATTCCACATCCGAAATCGGTTCCCAAAGACTTACAGAAAAACCACACTCGGGGCCCCAGTAGATCCCCGATGGTTTCCAACCAGCCATGGCGCACAATCATTACAGTAGAACAAACCTTCTCAATCATGGTAACACATCAAATTAAATGATCACATTGATGACAAGCTAAATACTGCATAGTTCCAATATATTGTACTCAAGTAAGGAAAACAGGGTAAAAGTTATCATAATACTCCATTTCCAGTTCATAAAAGATTTGAACAAGGGAACTCACCTGGATTTGAGAAGTAAAGCACACAACCGATCTTACTCCAAAACAATGTGAGTCCCTACAAAAGATATACTCTCGACATCAGTCTCAAGCCTCGATTTGGATCTCTACCCAAGTTGGATCCGGGTACTGGGTTTGGAATTTTCTCAACGACTAACGAGTTAAACTAGTCTCGGTCCTGAAATCTATCTCTCTCTAATCATTTGAAAGGCCCAACACCGACGACTCATAAGAAAAAGATCCCGGGTGGCTTGGACGAAGCCTTCCCGGTTGGCCCGGGTTGTTGGATTCCCGGGTGGCCCCGGGTCCTCGACTACTGGGTGATCCCGGCTCAATAGGTACTGGGTGATCCCGGGTCTTAGAACACCGTGTGACCCCGATTTCAGTGTTTCCCGTGGAGCCCGGGTGGGTACTCCTTGGGTGGTACCGGTCGGTCTTTCCCGGTCGATCTCGGGGTGGGCGACACTCCCGGGTCATGAGTTATCGGCGATGAAAAACAATCCCATCGATTTCTTATCAGTCGAAGAAAACAGAGTTGTTAATCGATTACATCAACCCTCAATCACTATATTTATCCAGTTTTAAAGACTAAGGTGCGATAAACCTCAAATCTCAAACCCAAACCAGATTTCTCATAAACAGATATCTTAGGATGACAGGAATCAAAACCCCATTATTATTCAAATCGATAAATGTTACTCATGTTAGGCAAAGATGAAGAATTACCTCTTCAAGGAGAATCTTCACTACATGTGGCTTTGAACGTCAAGAACAATATTCAACGAAATCAAACCCAATTAGGCTCCTTCACTCCTTTTTCTCCTTGCGCTGCACCCACAAAATGTTTTCCAGAAATGGAAGAGTTTTAGGTTTTTAAGCATTATTAAGCCTAAAATTTTCAAGTGTCCTCCAACTTTCTTTTATTTACACAATTGCCCAAAAACTAAAACTTTCAATAGGGAATGGAATTTACGGTCGTTACAATTACCATCGAAAGTGGAAGAACCAACAATAGGAGAAATAGTAAGCTGAAGATCTAGAGACTTGGAACATCATGAAGTAGAGATTACAAGTTTATCATTGGAAATTTGTGACATAAACTAGCTAGAGAAATGTGTGGTGAGAAAGATTGATGGATTCTACGGGTAATGGATGCTTGATCACCGATGATAGCTTCCCTTTTATAGACTTGAAAATAACGGAATTATTTTTGATCATGGACAGGTGTCTTGAGTCTTTGTAATTGCTTTGAATTATTGCCTTCGAATACTATTCTTGATAATTTCGTCTTGACCCCCCCCCTAGTATTTTGGTGTGATCTTGAAAATCTTCTGACTTCTACAGGAATATGCATAATGGAGAATCTTCATTTTAGCTCTTTATGACTTGATTTGATAACACTGTCGGAGGCGTGTAGTCTTCACTTGAATAATTGAGCCTTTCCTTGAATTCTAACACCATGAAGTGGATTGATGCCATCCATATCAACTTGTCATTATAATAAAATATCTTAAAGAGATTTACACACACATAGATGATAAACCTAACTTTGATAATAAACTTATCTCTATAAAGGAATTACATTTTAACTCATGCAGTGTTTACACACACATTGATAAACTCAACTCAACTCACGCAATGTTTATGTTAGGGTGAATTATATGTTAAATAGAAGTTCGGGGTGTAAACTGTAATTTATTTAAAATTGTTTTGTTAATGGGCTTTTGGGCCTTAAAGGCTTTTGTACGCCTTATATATATTGTTTGTTTAACCTAGATTTCTACAGGATTTCGTCATTTGAAGATTTACTTACACGTATTGAAATTCTCTCTGTAAACCTTAAACATATGATTGATAAATCTAATCATATGACCAGCAGTTGTGATTGAATCTCTACTGTTTATTGATTATTACTGTGATTGCACTGTTTCTGGGATCTACAATTTGTTGGGTCTGAAATGTGCTAAGGATGGATACTACTGCTGGACTTAAAGATTAATACTGCTGATTACATTAATACTGCTTGTAGGATTACTACTGCTAGAGGTATTAATACTGCTTGAAAGTTAATACTGCTAGTAGTTAGTACTGCTTGAAGAATTACTACTGCAAACATAGTTAGTACTGCAAACATGGTTAGTACTGCTGAGGAAGTTAATACTGCTATGGAGATTAATGCTGCTCGTGAAGATAAAGATGACTTGGAACGAAAGACTAGGAGCTGGAGATAATGATGAAGATAATTATGGAATGGATGCTAAAGATCAATATTTCTTTTGTAATTATCTTGTAATCAGTTCTGTATATATAGTCTAGAATTCTTTGATAGTCATAGATAGTTTTTGATAGTCTTATTCATACGAATATACGTTTAGAGAGAATTAACCTCAAGATTAGTTGTAATCCTTTCTTTAGAAAAGTATAGAACGTCTGTTGAGTCTGTTCAACAAATTGAGGTTTTGTTTGTAATCATTAAGTTACTTCAATATAACTTGTGATTTGAGTTCATACACTGTTTGATTGATTTATTGTTAAAGTGTTTTTCCGCGACTTATTTAACATAGTTTCTGAGTGTTTATTAAATTCTTGTTTCGAATTTTGATCCTGACAAGTGGTATCAGAGCTTAAGGAACTCAGAAATCAATAATCATCATAAACAGAATCCAGAGGCAAGCATTGATGGCTGAGGTTACAGAGTCTTCAAGTACTACAATCACCACTGAGGTAAAATCTAACCTTTGCTCTAAAGCATGTCTTGAAACTTTTAAAAAATACAGGGATCACAATCAGAGCATGTGTGATGACCTTAAAAGGTGGGAGAAAGATAGAAGAGAGTATATTTTGATCGTTGAGAATTTTGAAGAACAAATTAAGGCATACCAGGACAATGAACTTCAACATTCATATGATACAAACTACTGGAAGTGGGAGAAGAATCAATCAGAGATTAAGCTAGAAAAGTCTAAAGAGGAATGTGAGAAAATTAGGAGTGAATTTGAGAAGGCCAAGCTAGACATTGAGAAATATTCCAATGCTTCTAAAGCAATGGACTCTTTAGTTAAATCTCAAATTCATGACAAACTAATGAGAGGTATAGGCTACAACAACACCCCTCCACCTTACAATAATAACTATATTCCTTCCACCTCAGACCTCTTAGAAAGACAGGATAAGAATGCTCTTATCTGCTGGAGCCACAGAAGTAGATCCATTAAACAAAGTAGTGGTTGAGACAGATTCTGAAGAAGAGAACTCTGGGGGTATGAATAAGGAAGACCATAAAGATATTCCCTTAGAAAACCATATTCTTACAAATGAGAGAGAGGGTAAACCATTTATTAAGAGTGATAAAGTGGCGATGTCCAAGATAGAGAAAGAGACTGTTAAGAGTGAGAAAGCTGAGACCTCCAGGAAAGGAAAGGAAAAGGTACAGGGAGTTCACTACATGCAAACCTCTGTTGTAAATCCCTGTACTTGTTAACAGAACAAGCCCCATAAACATGATAAAATAAGGGGAAATCAGAGAAACATAAATAATCAGTGGGCTCAAAAACAGGGAATTGATCTAAGCAAAGTCAATAGACCAAAGCCTTGTTTTATTTGTGGCAAGTTAAATCATCTAGCCAAACACTGTTATTTCAATCCTATTAACCAAAGATTTTCTTTTCAAAGAAAAACACAAAATTCAGTTGGTTATAGGAAGCAATCAAGAAATCACATGGCTGTTAATATGAGAACAGTACCAATGAAAACTGGGACTGCAAAATCTCATATTCAGAATAAGTTTGCTAAATCAAAAGAAAATACTCCAAACAAGTCAATGAGTAACTCACAGAACAAGAAAGCAAACAACTTTGTCAAGATGTGGGTTCCAAAAGTCAAGAAATCTGTTAGTACTGCTACCTCAAATAGTACTGCTAACATAAATAGTGCTGCTGATAGCAATACTACAGCTGACCAAGTTAGTACTGCTAACCAAGTTAGTACTGCTAACAAGGATAGTCCTCCTACCAGTATTAATGCTGCCAAGCCTATAATTTTGACAAAGTATTCCAGCCATGAGATTCCTAAATCTGATCATCTCATCCAGACTAAGATTACTGATTATAAATATATTGATGAGAAAGGGAAACCCAAGACCACTTTGGCTTGGGTTCCCCCTAGAAACTAACTGTTTTATCTAGCGTGCAGGGCGACCAACAGCTCAAGGGGAAGAGCATTTGGCATGAAGACAGTGGTTGCTCTAGGCACATGACAGGTAACATGGACTGCCTTCAAGACTTCAAAAGATTTGATAGAGGAAGTGTTGCCTTTGGTAATAATACAGCAGGAGGTAAGATCAGTGGTAAAGGTATGGGTTCAAAAGATAAGTGGTCAGGTAGGGGTTAATGCTGCTAACCATGTGTGTTTAAGTGTTTCAGATTACTTTACTGAATTGGATACTTAGTACTTCTAGTTAAGTTAATACTGCTCTCACTATTACTCCTTCTGACAGTTCAAATATGGTTAAGTATGGTTACTACTGCTAGGTGGTTTATACTGCCAGTGCAAAGTTACTACTGCTTACCTTATTTCTACTGCCAGACAGTGTTAATACTGCTAGTCTGTGTTAATGCTGCTGGTATGTGTTACTACTTCTAGTCTATGTTAATGCTGCTGGTATGTGTTACTACTGCTTATATGAGTTAATATTGCGGGCTTGTTAATGCTGCTAGGGTACTTAGTATTGCTTCTAATTGAAACCCTCCACCTATAAATACCCTCTTTGACCGCCAAAATCCAAACGACTCTTTGAATTTTCTACGAGTGTTCTTTCTCTCTCTTTCTCTCGAATTCTTACTTCCCAGTGCATAAACCCTAGTAGTAATTCAATCCAAGAACGATGGCAGGACTGGTGTTTATTGATGATCACAATGAGTTGGCAATGCTACAGAAACCCAAGCAAGCAGAATGTTTTCATCAGATAGTGGATTTCCTCACATCGTCGTACGTTGCCTACACACTCACTGTTAATCCCACAATCTATGTGGAACACTTGCGACAGTTCTGGGCAAATGCCTCAATACAGACTGTGGAAGGAAACCAGGTTATTCACTCAAGAGTTTGTGACAAACCCATTACCATCACAGAGGAATGCATACACACTCATCTATGCTTAGATGATGCCTCAGGTATTACTTCTTTACCTAAGGAAGATCTCTTCCAAGTACTTAGTCGAATGGGGTATGAAGGTCCCACTGATGTATACAAGTTTTACAAGAACAAATTTTCACCTCAGTGGCGATTCTTTGTTCATACCCTATAACACTGCATTTCACGAAAAACAACTGGCTGGAGTGAGGTCAGCAGCACAATAGCTTATGCTCTTGTCTGCCTTGCAACTTCCAACAAGTTTAATTTCTCACAAATGATTTTAAATGATTTCCTGTCAAATCTGGATACCAAAACCAAAACAAAACAATTTTATATGTATCCTAGGTTTGTACAAGAGATTCTACTAAAGGAATTGACGGATCTACCCTCTTTTGAAGAGGTGTATGTACCAAAACCTCCCAAAGGGAAGGTGTTCTCTAACATGAAAAGGCCTAGCAAGGACTTTTCTGGATAAGACACTCCATTGTTCTCTAGAATGATGGGTTTGTCTCATTCCCATGGTGAGGCATCAGGGTCACAACCCACATCTGACCACCCAACTGATGACCTACCCCCACCATTCATTTCAATTGATACTCCTCAGATCCCTATTGTCAAGCCAAAATCCCCCATCACACAAATATATATAAGGAAAAGGTACAGAAGGTTCCTTCCCTTCTTGTATCTTCACCCCCAAAGCCTGCAAGCCCTCTAATGGAGCATTCTCCATTAGAGAATATCCAAAGGGATACCACAGGGGTGTTTCTCAACCCCAAGAAGGTACTCTCTAAGGAGAAGGAAGAGCATGTGGGCAGCAAGGCTCACACTATTGTTTCTGCACAAGGTGTAGGACAGGACAGTGTGAACATCCCTAAGACCTTCCCTATGGCAACTTTAGATGAGCAATCATCTAAGGGTCCCAGGTGCCAAGAAACCACGGGGGTAGTAGGTGCTTCTGCTAGGCAGAAGGCCTCTACTAAAAGATCCAAGGATCCTTCAAGGGTGGTAAAAACACCTAAAGGAGGTGAGGACAGATATACTTATGATGAATTGATGGATACTCTTGGTACAATAAGTCTGGAAGTTCACAATCAAAATTTGGAGATACATGAGATGAAAAAGGTGATCACTTCTCAACAAGTGCAGATTACCAAACTCAAAAAGATGGTCCTCAATTTGGTACACAAAAAGAAAAGAAAGCAGTTTCTTTTGAAGAAAAGGGGAGATGTAAATGATGCTTTCAAAAAGGGGGAGAGTCAAGCTGAAGTTGAAAAGCAAAGCCCTGTTGGCATGGAATCTCATTTTGAGGGGGAGTTGAATAGTGAAGCAGAAAAGAAACAAGCAGCAGAAACAACAAAAGCAGGAGAAACTGAGAAAGAAGTAGAAACTACATCAGCAACAGAAACTTTTGTGAAAGCAACAAAAATATGTAAAGCAGCAGTAACTGAGTCTGCAACAGAAACTAAACAAGAAGTAGTAACTACAGCAGAAGAAACAGAATTATCTAGGGAAGAGATTGAAATTGCTGAAACTCTAGTAAAGGCAAAGAATGACACTCCCAAAGCTACTCCAAAGGCTAAGGGAGTGGTAATCAAAGAAGGAGGCCAAGAAAAGAAAAGAAAAGAAAATAGACTAGTGTGGTAGAGGACAAAAGGAAAGGGAAAGAAAAGGTGGAAGAGCCTGTGAAAGTTTTGAAGAAACAAAGGCAGATAGAATTGGATGAAGAAATAGCTAAGAAGCTGCAAGAAGAGATTGAAACTGAGGAAGAGATCCAAATAGCTAAAGACAGACAGATTGCCTTAGATTTGTCTACAAAGCTAAATGAAGAATATCAAAGGAGCTTGAAGACTGCTGTTGCTGCTAAGAAAGTTACAAAGAAGGCATCAAGGGAAAGGCTGCCATTAAAGACAAGACAAAGACAGCCATCTAAAACATTCCTACCCAATCAAGAAAGAAGGAAAATGATAAACTTTCTGAAAGGAGCTATTGGAGTTCCTGAAGGAATGTTTACCAGTATGTCATTTGGAAGGATAGAAGAGCTATACAAGAAGGAGATGGCTAAGCTGAAAGGGGATTTCACTCAAAGGGTTGAGGTTGAAAGAAAGTTGAAAGAAAGACATGATCTCAACATACAACAGCCCTTCCCTGACAGTGAAGAAGGCACTCCTATCAAAGAAAAGTCAGAATTGAAGCAAGAAGAGACTTTAGCTCAAAATATTGGAGCTATTAAAAGAAAGAAGTCCATAGCTACCAAGCCAAAGGCAAAAAGGACTAGAGCTGAAGAAGGAAAGAAAGACCAGAAAAGTGGACAAATGGAAGATGAACCTTCTGTAGAGCAGCAGAAACAAATAGAAGCAGATGTTCAATCTCAAGAGCAAAGATCAGAGCAAACAAGCCAACAATCTTCAGATCAGCCTAGACAATCAGATGAGCAGGTAAATTTGTACATGAATGTGACTAATGAAGAACCTATGCAAGCTGACCCTATCTCAATGAAATCACCAGAGATCATTTATTGGGATACTCTGAAGGATAATAGAAGAGAATATTTCAGAATCAAGAGAATGGGTGATCAGTTTGAGGTTTATTCAACTTGGGGCAAAGTAATCAGAAGCTGTTCCAGAGCTGACTTGGAAGAAATGTACAAAGTTGGGATAAAATGTATGAGAATGTGTTGAAAGGGACAGAAATGAGTCTAACCAAGATAGCCATGGAGTACTTGTGCATGATGTTTGATCCAGATAGAGTGAAGCATATTATCAAAGATCTGCATCATGAATATGGATTTAACAAGATTGATCATTGGATGCTCATTGAAAGATGTGGAGTATATGTCCTAACCATAGACAAAAGCTATCATGAGTACTTCTTGGTGGATAAGGTGTATGACCACAGCAAGGCAAAGATGCAAGGGATGCTGAACGCAAAGTTGATCTGCCCTACAGGTTCTGAAATGGCAAGAATTGTGGTCAGAAGAACCATTAATCAAAGTCTGGGACTGGATCCAAATCTTGCGAATTAAGCTGGAGTTTTGAAAGCATCATGAAGACCTATCCTAAAGAACTTAACTTCTCAATTTCAAAAGTTAAGTTAGGGGGAGATTGTTGGGTCTGAAATATGCTAAGGATGGATACTACTGCTGGACTTAAAGATTAATATTGCTGATTACATTAATACTGCTTGTAGGATTACTACTGCTAGAGGTATTAATACTGCTTGAAAGTTAATACTGCTAGTAGTTAGTACTGCTTGAAGAATTACTACTGCAAGCATAGTTAGTACTGCAAACATGGTTAGTACTGCTGAGGAAGTTAATACTGCTATGGAGATTAATGCTGCTCGTGAAGATAAAGATGACTTGGAACGAAAGACTAGGAGCTCGAGATAATGATGAAGATAATTATGGAATGGATGCTAAAGATCAATATTTCTTTTGTAATTATCTTGTAATCAATTCTGTATATATAATCTAGAAGTCTTTGATAGTCATAGATAGTTTTTGATAGTGTTATTCATACGAATATACGTTTAGAGAGAATTAACCTCAAGATTTGTTGTAATCCTTTCTTTAGAGAAGTATAGAACGTCTGTTGAGTCTGTTCAACAGATTGAGGTTTTGTTTGTAATCATTAAGTTAATTCAATATAACTTGTGATTTGAGTTCATACACTGTTTGATTGATTTGTTGTTAAAGTGTTTTTCCGCGACTTATTTAACATAGTTTCTGAGTGTTTATTAAATTCTTGTTTCGAATTTTGATCCTGACACAATTGGTATCAGAGCGGGATCGAATTAATTTTCATTCGATACGATCAAAAGGTTTGTCTAAAACCCTTTATTTTATCGACTTCTGCTTGTCGACATTAGGTTTATTTTTGTGCTTTACTATCTTCTTCAAATTCAAATATTGATATTGAGTTTTAGTGGTTATTATGTTGAATTAAAAGTGGTTTAAGGTTGATAAGCAAAATTTTTGATCAATTTTGGATTTAAAAAAAATGTTCTGGGTCCATTTTCGAGTTAGCGTTGCATTTATCGAAGCATACAAAACCTAGTTTATCAAATTCCCGGGTTCTTGTTTCTCGGTACCACCCTCTCCCGGTATCACCTATTTTCCTGGCACCTTCCTAGTACCACCTTCCCACCTTCCCGAGGCCTTGCTAACTCCCGGGTAATACCTGCTTCATTAACTCCTGGGACCTAAAGTAATCATATGTCGGTGGAACATTTTTTGAAATTGAAATCGGTGGAATCTTTATGATGGCGGCAATGAATTAGATGATAATCATCAGTTTGATTTCAATTTGTGATATTGGGTCAGTGAATAAATTTGAAATCGGCGGCTGCTAGTGGGTTTGATCCAGGAATTGGAATTGGGATTTCATATGATCCGAGCTTACCATCACTTCCAGTTTTTGGTTCATCCGAATAGTTATTGTTTTGAGATTTACCGGGGTTTTTAAACGTCTCCCGGTACACAATCCCGGGTCCTTGTTTTCATCACCAAACCGGTCGTGGATACCCATCTACCGGGTCCTTGCCACTCCCGGTGTTTCCCGGTACTACCCCAAACTCCCGGTACCATAACTTTTTTCCAGTTTGCAGCAACTCCCGGAACCCAGTTAGAGAATTGAGTGTTGGTCAATTTTTGATAAAAGTCAAACTTGGAGACTATTTCATTGTTTCTCAAATATTCATTAACAAACGATTTGCACGCCAAGCACAGAATCAATCGGAATTTTTTTGTAGAAGGTTATTATATGTCTCATGGGAGATTAGCAAAATCTGTGAAGCTTACGTACAAGAATGAAAAGTTTTTCGATCGGTTTTCGAAATTCTTTTCGGTTGATTCGGTAGCGATTGTGAACGTAGGCGGTACGACTTCCACAGTTGTTACCACAACTGGAAGTCTAAGTGACCCAGGTGTTAGTTTTCTCGAGTTTGTCTCAAGGGATTTTCTGGACGGCGCCCTAAAGGCTGTCCATTCTATCCTGTGATCTGAAATGAAAGAGGAGGTATATGCTCTAAAGAGAATGATTAAAGGTAAAACACCAATGACTGAGCCTAAAGCTCTACCTCCACCACCACCACCTCCTCCACCCATTGATTACTCAATAGATGACCTCAAATCCATGCTACTAGCCAAATTCCTATCTCAATCCCAAAGTGAACCATCCCAAGATGCCAACCTAATATCACTCCTATGTTCTCAAGCATCAACCCCTACACCCCCACCCCCACCCACTATATCTCCTGAAGCCTTCCAACACCAAACCACTACTATTCAGTCTATGCAGCAAACTCTAGTTGCACTTACTGAAATGGTGTCATCTTTGGAAGCCACCTGCCGAGGTCAGGCAGAAGGGCTCAAGCGCAGACATGATGACTAGGATGATCATGATCACCATGAGGGGGAGAAGCGCCAATGCACATTCGAGCCCGAGTCAGCACATGAAGTGGTTACTGTAGAGGGACAGACAGAGATAGGTTTAGGTACTCCAAACGAAGGACAGTGTCAGGCTCAGGATCAGGTAATGGATTTAGTGCTATACGACATCATTCCAACGGTTGAAAATCCCGAGGAATGTGAAAGAGGTTCATCTTATGATCCGGACAGTTGGGCAATTATTGTTGATCCTGTTAGAGCACATATTTGTTGGATGCAAGATCATATAAAGCTGAAAGTCAATGTTCAAAAAAGTCAAAGCTGAAAGTCAACTCTCAAGCATTAATGTCAAAGTCAAAAGTAATAAAGGTCAAAGTCAAAGTAATTGTTTTCTTTGTAATGTTGCTTAGTATAAATAGTTTAGTCTTTGTTGTCTTTGTAACACTTGGTACACGGAGCAGATTAAGAGAATAAATATATTGCATATTATTCTAGAGAGAGAGAGAGTGTATGTAGTGAGAGAAGGTTGTGATTGTAATCTTTATGATGGAATTCAATGACATATTATTTTAGAAATTGTTCATCTTGATTGTTTGTATGTTTAGAACTTGAATTATGGGTTTAACAATTGGTATCAGAGCAGATTTGAGTGAAATCGAGAAAACTTGAAAGTCGACACTGTTTCATTGAGTCGCAGATTCAATTTTGAAATCTTGTGCAAATTTGTGAGATTTATGGATTAGTTAGGGTTCAATTCATGTATTAGATCATTCTTGTATAGGATCGATTAGTGATTGCACTATAATGTTCATCAATTTGATGATTGTGTTGAGTTTTTGAGTATACGAGTTCGAACACTGTGAATGAATCAATGTATAAGTTTGGGTGATTCATGTTGCAATTCGTTGATGGAATTTGTTTCTATATGTGTTAGAGATTGAGTTGTCAAAGTTTTAGGCAGTATTTCAAAGAATAGATAGGGTTTTGAGGATTTCAGAGATGGTTTTTGTTCGAGATCCCAAGAACTCGCAGATATGCTGAAGAACTCCCAAATCTGTTAAAGAACTCGCAGAGTGTTCAAGGATTCGCAAAAAGTTTAGAGAATTCGCAGAAATCTTGACGAATTCGCAGATTCATTAGTTTTCGCAGATTATTGATTTCTTAAAAACTTTACAAGTGTAAAATTCGCAGGTTTATGTGCTGCGAATTGTACAGAATTTGCAAGTCAGTGTGTTACGAATCCTTCAAAATTTGTATTGATATATCTGCGAATTGTCAAGAATTCGAATATGTCATGTTTACGAAAAGTTTTTCTTAGAAGATTTTCAAGGACAAAATTCGCAGATATCTCTTTTGCGAAAAGTTTTTCAGGGAAAATTCTTTGAAGGACAGAATTCACAGATCTCTTGTTTACGAATTCTGATTTATATAGTCTGCGAATTCTGAAGTTGTTATATGTTGTGTGCGAATTCTTGTTAACATTGTGGATTGACCTGCGAATTCTTGTCGAATTTCTCTTGGTTACGAATTCTTGGTGCGAATTCTGTGGTTATTTTTTTGGGTCTTGCGAATTCCTTGTATATCAGTATAACTTGCGAATTCCAAACTTGGTGAATTTTGGAAATTTCAATTTCTAATTTTTGTTTCAAAGTTTTCTGTATTTTTGAGATTTCATTTGGACTTACGATCATATCAAGTTCTTTTTGTAACAGATTATTCAAGATGAGTTTTTCTGATGATGAAGAGAAGATTACCAAGCTCAGAATAGAAAACAAAAATCACGCTTCTTCAGTTGACAACTACTCAAAGAGGTCAAAACGATATAATGATGAAAGAAATATACTGAGAGAAGAAGTCAGTGCTTTAAAGATGATTAATGAAGATCTTCTAAAACAGACTTCTGGGCTTAGTGAAGATAAGGTAATAAGTTTGGAAACTGAGAACACTGAGCTAAAAAATAAAATCTTTGACTTGGAATATCAGTTGATCCAAATCCAGCAAGCATCTGGTGAAAGTTATGAGGAGACGATTAAGAGTCTGGAAGATGCTAATGCTGAGCTTCGAAAGAAAATATCTGATTTGGAACAAAAGATGGTCAAAGATATAGATGATTTTGAGAGTGAAAAGAAAACATTTTCAAAGAAGTTCTCAGACTTTTCCAGGAAGAGTGTTGAAGAAAAGAAGGCAGTTGAGCTCAAATGTATAAAACTTTCTCGACAGATTTCAGATTTTGAGAAAGTAATCATTTTGGAAAGAGAAAAGTTTGACAAAGAGAAGAAGACCATATAACAGAGGAATGTTGGCATTTTCAAAGAAATATCCAGTCAAAGAACAAATGCTTAGAAGGGTTTTGAAGAAGAAAGAAATATGTTTGAGGAAGAGATTAAAAAGCTTACTGACAAGTTATCTAAACTGTCAATAAGTGCATTGAAAGATCAGAAAGCGAAGTCTGAGTTATTAAGAAAGAATTGACGTGCTTGTCAAGAAAAGAGACAGTTACTCTTCAAAGATTAAAGAGCTTGAAGATATTATTTCAAAGGTGGTGGTGACTGAGCAAACGACTCCAGAGTTACAAATCCACACACCTAGAAATGGTCCAGCTGATTCTGAATGTTCTTTCAAGACAACTGCAAGCTCATATCAGAAAACTGTTTCTTCAAGAAAGTCAGTTAAATCATTTGATCAGATTCGTACAACTAACATTTTCTATGATTGGAAAATAGATGGTTCAGGTACACATAAAGGAGAAGAAGGAGATATGAAGAAGAAAAGCTAGTTTGAAAGGTGAAACCGCTTGATGATGAGAAGAATGATGAGAAGCAGGAACAAAAGAAAGAAAAGAAGGATGAGAAGAAAAGTAACAAATCATTTGTACACGCATCAACAGCCAAGAAGAACAAAGTGCTAAAAGGTAAACCTGATTTTGCTTATTCAAGAGATCAAAGGATCAGGTTATCTAAAAAGAGGTATTGTTCTTACTGTAATACATATGATTTTGTTCATAAGTCGAGTGATCATTTCTGGTATGGTTCTTACTCTATTACTCCTATTAGAACTATAACTCACAAATATGGACCCAAATACCAGTGGGTACCAAAGCCGAAAGATGATTCTGTGGTGCAGGCACCTAATGTAAAGGGGGAGTAAGAGAATAAAGGCTTTTGAATGCTACAGTTCAGGACCCGTACTTCAACGGAGTTTGACTTCTAAACACAACAGTTTAGGACTCACTCTTAAATGATCAAAAGAGAAGATACTCCCGGGCTGATAAGACATTGCACTTCTATACTCAAATGAGGAAATCAACCTTCAAGGGGGAGTATATATTTTTTCTGGAAATATGCATTCGGAAGAAATGATGATCTACACTTTAGGGGGAGTTACAGATCTCTATCATGTTTTTCACTGACATATTTTAGATGCATATTTTCAGGGGGAGTAAGAATTATGACTTTTGATTACTTCAGATCAGAACTCGTACATTCAATGTTTTACTGCTTTATGTCGTTTTATTTTCTTTCAATAAATGTTGTGAATAAAGTTTCTTTGATGGACTTTTTGACTACGGGAGATTGAGAGGATGCTTACATGATCATATCATTATGACTTTAAGCTGACTTTACGAGATTTAAGACAGATCAAAAGAGTTTATTTTTATTCCTAATCTCATATATGGTTGAAAGAAGGACAACTTTCAATCATAGAAAACATGTTCTTAAATGTTCAAACCACTTCTGATTCTTAAACGACTTCATGAATATAGAAGTGTGATTTTAAATGTTTTCATTATTACTTGTGCTTCAATGATCAAAAAACCGTGTGTTTACAAAGATTAATACTTGTGTATTATCTTGTCTATATACTGTCAAGTATTCACACACATCAGTTTGAATTTGGTTGAATTCGTTCTTACTATGTCTCTAAATTGAAACAATATTTTTTTTATGATAAGACACCCCGATTGTTATTCAAAGTTTGACCATGATTTCATTTCTAAACGTTCTTTCAAGAATGTCTATATTTTTGGTTCATATAGACAATATCAATTTTTGTTGACCTAAGCCTTAATCGATAAATCATTTCGATATTGATATTTTTGATACAATGTCAGATTTTCAAACAAGTTTCTTGTATTCATTTCATTCATTCAATTATCTTGTTTGAAAAGTCTTCAATGTTTAAAAATGCTCAAATCTTTATGATTACATATCTGAGAATTCATATATCTGACTTGTATTTCATACTTTGTGCTTTAACTAATAAAGTTAAACCATTTTTGAGCAACATTATGCTTTCATAGGAAAATATGGGTTCATTGTGTAGGACTTAAACGAAACTTCTATGGATTCACGTTAACTAGTGTTTCCTACCCAAGAAGTTAATCCTTAGTGATCGAGTGTGAGGAGTCAAAAAGAAATGAGTGTGGGTTGAGTGACGAAGTAAAATGAAAAAGAGAGTTTGGTTAGAAGCGAGCTCAATGTTTAAAAAGAAAGAGGGTGAGAGATCAGAGTAAAAGAATATCAAACTCTGCACCAACTACTTTCTGAGTCGGGAAGCCACATTACTAGTGTTTCACAATTCTTCGTGAACATTATTAAAACAAGCAACTAGCCCATGCCAACTCTTGATAAAAACCCCACTAACTACTCATTTTCTTCTCAACAAAAAAATGTTTCATATTTTCTGGGGACGCAGCATATTATCTATCTAGTTGTCATTTGGAAAATCTGGATATTGAAACAGAAGGAAGACTGCCCCACCTTCGCACTTTGATCATGCACAATTGAGTCTGTGTTTAACTGTTGATTGTCTCAATGCTTTACACAATTTTGATCCTTATAAAAAGCAATCATCATGTGCTTAATTCTTTCTAACACTTGCACGAGCACACAAGGAATTTGTTTTCTTGTCATAACGTTCATAGTAATATCTTTGTGGTGTTTCGATGATTGAATGGAAGCTCTGGGGGAGTGAACATCACAAAAGATCTTTTCCATTGTGTATTCGTTACACACAGTGACTTCGTGTTACTGACAGACATTATAACTGATTCATTTGTTGATTCAGGTGTTACACTCATAATTTGTCTGAATTTGCATAGATTCGGATAAATATATTTTGGATCGACAGATAATCAGAGGCTCTTGTTCTACGATCAATGGTCAGATTAATTCAAAGACATTTGTTGTTGAAAGTTTTGATGATCTCGATTCCGCAATAATAAAAAAGGGGGAGATATAATACAGAAATGTTCAAGAATTGATTGTGAAAGAAAGATGTTAAAGAAAGATTGTTGAAGTTTGTTCGAAGATTTCTGAAGATGAGCTGATTTTACTGAAATTTTATGTGTAGATAATTTGCTGAAGCAATCAAAGCTGTGTCTGAAAAAGGTTAATACCAACCTTGGGGGAGAATGCTAATATTATTCTTGGAGAACAGACTTTGGGAAGATTGTTGAAAGTTTAAAGAGAGGGTTTATCAAAGATAGGGCAGAATGTTTTAAGAAAAAAAAAAGGGGAGATTGTTTCTCATTGATTATGTTTATTTCTGAAGATGATTTGAATTGTCAAGAAAACAACAAAGGGAGAGATAAAGTTGATCAAAGGTGGGGATTGTATAAACTGAGCTTAAAGAGAGAAGGTTGAATTGCAAAATCTTTTCAGATGATCTTGACCCAAAGGGGGAGATTGTTAGAGCACATATTTTTTGGATGCAAGATCATATAAAGCTGAAAGTCAATGTTTAAGAAAGTCAAAGTTGAAAGTCAACTCTCAAGCATGAATGTCAAAGTCAAAAGTAATAAAGGTCAATGTGAAAGTAATTGTTTTCTTTGTAATGTTGCTTAGTATAAATAGTTTAGTCTTTTTTGTCTTTGTAACACTTGGTACACGGAGCAAATTAAGAGAAGAAATGTATTGCATATTATTCTAGAGAGAGAGAGAGTGTGTGTATGTAGTGAGAGAAAGTTGTGATTGTAATCTTTGTGATGGAATTCAATGACATATGATTTTAGAACTTGTTTATCTTGATTGTTTGTATGTTTAGAACTTGAATTCTGGGTTTAACATATCCTTATTCAGATCTATATCCATCAGAAGAACCGATCAACACGGAAAAAGCCTTGGTGGTTTTTCAAGCTGAAATCGATGAGTTGCTAAATTTTGAGAATGTAACTTAAGATCATCTTTCAGCCGAACAATCTTCTGTCAGTATGCCCCTTCTGACTTATTCATCATTACATCCCGAACTATCTCAGACAGATCACCCCATCCGATCTCCGCCAGTCTCACCAGTTCATGAAACAAAAAGTACTCAGCCAGCTCCACCATTGAAATGGGAAAGAGTCAGAATCAACGTTCCATTTCTTGAAGAAAGTCAGAAAAAGCTCTTTGCCTATTGGATCCGCCCGTATGATGAGGTCACTATGTATGGTCTTCAGTCAATGACAGACATAGAGAACTAACCCGAGCATATTTGTATGTATAAAAGTCTAAGAAAAAGCATTGACAGGACAAAGCTCATAATCAGATCTGTTCATCAGGTTTACTCTTGCCGCTTCATGAGCATATGGTATTCTTATTTTGTTGTAGCCAGATAAGATGGAATTAAATGGCCGTTTTCTGAAGCTGACTTTGTAAGTCTCGAGTTACCAGATCTTCTATTTTTTATCCGAGACATGAAGACCAGAACCATTCGACCAAGAGAAGTTACAGATGCACTAGAAGTTGTTAAGAGATACATGAAGTGTGATATGAAACTTGCATCCATTGAAGACTTCTAGATTGGATTAGAAAGCAATCAAGCAAAGATAAATCTGCTCAAGCCTGATCTCAGTCTTCCTCAAGTTGTTCAGAATGTACCTGCTTATACGGTGGTCTAATTTCCAGAATTCGGCATGACTTACTCAAATGGTAAAGGTGATATGTGATTGTTCCGATTAAGTCAGATTGATCGATTCTGCCATGATACACTGATGTTACTTCGAGACAAGCTGAAGTGTTATATTGATCAAGATGACAAAGGGATCCAACCTTTGAATTCGAAATACAGATGCCTTGTTCTCAAAGCTTTGGGCCAGATCAAAGAACGACTGGAGTATAGGACTTCAATGAGACATTTCGAGATCAGTTTCGGTTTTCGAAAGACACATGTTCCCAACTGGCGAGATTATGAACTTCAATTTAAAGGGAGAGATTGTTAGGGTGAATTATATGTTAAATAGAAGTTCGGGTTGTAAACTGTAATTTATTTAAAGTTGATTTGTTAATGGCGTTTTGGGCCCTAAAGGCTTTGTACGCCTTATATATATTGTTTGTTAAACCTAGTTTTCTACATGAGTTGGTCATTTAAAGGTTTACTTGCACATATTGAAATTCTCTCTGTAAACCTTAAATCTTTGATTGATAAATCTAATCATATGACCAACAGTTGTGATTGAATCTCTATTGTTTATTGATTATTACTGTGATTTTTCAATTTTAAACTATTAAAGGTTGCTTACGAAGTCTAAACAAGCTTTTTTGATTGAAAATTTCAACCCACGTCGAGTTTTTAAGTGTTCGTTCGGTTTCTGAAAAATTTTCGGTTGCTTCGTTCGAGAGTTTGAGAGATTTTTTCGGTTCTAATCAGTTGAGGGAGCTTAAGGTAACATAAACGATCAATTTTGGTCCAAAAGTTTTAACCCAAACCGAGTTTTTGAGTTTTCGATCGTTTTCCGAAAAGTTTTTGGTTGGTTCGTTTGTGATCGTGGGCTGACCGGTTGAATTTTAATATGTTAAGGAGTGATCAGGACGCTTTAATGATCGGGTTGCATTGAATATTTCTAACCGTTTCGAAGTTTTGCAGGTTCGTTTCAACGAAGGAGATGATGAATAGTTATCTTGTTAAGTTGCCGTTAAGTTGCCATTAAATTTCTTGCAGTTTAGTCCTTTTTCGTTAAGTATCCGTTAGTCCAGTTAGTTTGTTTAGTTTTATTTCATTTTCAGTACAATTTCAGTTAGTGTCTAGTTAAGTCCGTTAAAAGTTTCATTTCTTACACTTTTAGTCCCTCTAGTTAGTAGTTTTAACTTATGTCATTTTTGGTGCTTCTAGTTTTAAGTTTAATTTTTTGTCACTTTTAGTCCTTGCAGTTTTAAGTTTTAGTTTGTGTCACTTTTAGTCCCCATACTTCAAAGTTTCAATCATTTGTCATTTTTGACTTCTAAACTTTCAAGTTTCATACACTGTCACTTTTGGTCCCTACACTTTAAAGTTTCATCTCTTGTCAAGTTTAGTCCCTGGAATTCAAGTTGTGCAAGTAACAATGCCTTATATACCCATGTCTGAACACAAAGTAATGATTGTAGCTCTCGAAAAGAGTTTGGAAAACAGGTTAAAGATCATTAACACACTGTTGGAAGATAAAGCTTTTCTTTAGTCAAATTTGGATCATCTAAGATCGGAAAGCCAGACGTATAAAGATATATGTTGCTTACAGTCAAGTAATGACTGGCTCAAGTGCAGGAATTCTGAACTTGAAAAGGCAGCAGAAAATAGCTCATATTACACTATGTTTGCTGACCAAATAAAGTCTTTTAAAAGAAAAATGATCTGACAAGTGCTGAAGCATCAAAGAAGATATCTAAACTTGAACGAAAAGTTACAGATTTTGAAACCAAAGAAGAGAAGTATCTGGTGCTTGAAGAAAGAGAAAATGTGTTGGAGAGTGAAAATCTCAACCTGAAGAAAAGACTTGATGTTTTTGAAAAAGAAAAAGGTCGATTTTTCAAATGAAAGGAAGAATCTTGAAAGAAAGATTTTCGAGCTTTCAAACAAAGTTTTCGATGAAAGAAAGGTTTTTGAGGCTCAAAATGCGAAACTTTCAAAACAAATTTCTGATTTTGAAAATATTTTGATAATTGAGAGAGATTCTTTTGAGAAAGAGCGAAAAGGTTTTGAGACTGAAAAGAAAATTCTTGAAAATAAGAATGTTGCGGTTTTTAAAGAGATATCTGATAAACACAAAAGTATTGAAAAGGATTTTGAAAGTGAAAGAAAGATTTTCAAAACTGAGATTCATAAGCTTTCAAAGAAATTATTTGGATTAGCAACAGAGATTTTGAAAGAACAGAAGGTAAAATCCGATTTACAAAAACAATTTGACTTGATTCTAGAAGAAAGAAATGTTTTATCTGCAAAAGTCAAGAAACTTGAAGAAATAAGTCCTAAAGTTGATTTATTTGAACAAGCCAGTCCCGATACTGTTGTTCAGTCTCCTTATTCTTCAAGTTCACCTTCTACATCTAATTCTTCGAAGATGTTTGTCAAATCAAATGAATTTTCAAAAGATCGGATTCATCCTTCAAATCTTCTCTATAATTCTCATGTTGATGATTCAAATAATCAAGTGTTTTGAAAAGTCAATATGGTTTGGAGAAAGAAACCAACTATAGAAAATAGTGGTGGAAACAAGTCTCATGATTCTCCTATAGTTGATACAAAGTCATTTATTTCCATGACTGATCTACTTATGTCTATTCTATAGGAAAGTTGATCAGTTTGCGCCGATAAAAGATCTGTTGCACTCATTGTGGGAAAAGTGACTTTGTCCATCCAAGGTACATTGATAGTTGGTATGGTACTTATAGCATTCCCAATCCCCAGTTTAGTAGCTTCAAAGCCAAGGAAACTAACCATCAAGGATCCATCACAACATGGATACCAAAACCAAAATCTTCTTAATCTGTTTTGCAGGAATGTCATGTGTGATGTAATTCAGATTATTCATGTTACATGACTACAATCAAGGGTTATGCCACTTTTGAGGGGAAGTACCATATTTTTTTGTTTAAATTTTCATATCGACTTCTGAACACTTCAGTTCTGGACTCATTCCTAAATGTTTGAATCATCAATGTTTACATCAATGTTTCATTTTGGCAAGTTAAAGGAGTGTTAGGGCTCATAAAGTTTCTATGGTCAATCCAGAACCAGAAGGACCTACCCAAGAAACACATCCCATTCATAGATATCAGTGAGGGGTCTAGCTTGATAGATGAGTTCAGAGTGAAAAGAATTGGTGAGGATGTGACAGGACTTAAAAGAATTATTGGTCCTTACCAAACCGAGTAAGTTATTAAGGTTACCACATAATCTATTCATTCTCATTCTTTGGAGATGGATATTGAAACAGACATGGACCCAGTGTCGATAACTCGTGTCACCCTACACAACCACTCAAGTATCTCACAAAAGATACTTGTTTCGTATATGAATGGAGATTTAGCGCATAATGTATCTATTCCTCACTCGGAGGTCTTAGATATTGAAAAAGAAAGACATCAGCTTCGGTCTCCGAACTTCATATTCTACTCACTGTGTCTATTGATTTCTTCACCTGCGTCCCAGGTTGAATCTATCTTTGAGCCTAATCGACATGATTTATACTTCTTTCACACACGCACGATTCTTTATGATTCCCCTTGCATATCTTTGTGATATTGCTGGAACAGTTTGAGAAGTAATCTTTTAATATTTTACTTCGGTGATAACTGTAAGTCCTATCAGAGATACCCCTTTTTCCAACTCTAAAAATAGGCCACACAATTTTAATTGTTGTGATAACAGATACTATTGTGTTTCTGTGTTAGCTGTTACCCTTGGTTATTGAATCGTTTTATCTGGTATTTTTCTACTCATCCATTTAGTCTTTGAAGTTACATGATGCTCATGATTCTCCTAATCATCATGAGGGGGAGAACGACACAAAATTCAAAGATACAGATTATCATGTTGAGGGGGACTTAGCAAAATCTGAGGGGGAGTAACAAAATTTCATAAATCTGAAGTTGAAAAGCCATTGGATTTCAAAATGGCATTTCTTCTATCCCTTATCATGTGATGTCTGCTACAAGTTGATTCCTTCTACGAGCTGATTGAAACAAGTTCTGAAGCTGAATGCATATTCAACTCGTGGATCAAAGACATATTCTTTGTTTTTAATCTGAAGTTGCACTGTGGAATGTCACGTAACTCACACATTATCTTTCTTGTGTGTTGATCCGATGTGTTGAGTTTTTACAGTTGAAAGTTGCTCAATGGTGCGTTCTGTCGAGGCTATTGTACATTGAATCTGGTTACAATGTTGAAACTATGAAGACCAAGAGCTTTATTCAAGGGAGAGCTTGGAAAGATATGAAGACAAGCAACACCAAAGTTTTTCAAATATTCAAGAGGGAAAGAAGATCAAGGCCTGAAGTTTTAAAGATGATAAATGCCTTATCCAACTTTAGGGGGAGATTGTTAGGACTGAAAGTCCTAGTGCGTTGAAAGTTGTATAACGCATTTATAGAGTTTAATTGTTATTATTTTAAAGCGTTGTAAAAGCCTTTAAATCTTGTATTTGGGCTTTTTTGTTGGTTTGTAATGGGCCATGGGTCTTTAGGTTTAGCCTAGGTATAAATAGGTTGCAAAAGCTATTTTGTAGTAAGAATGGTCATTATTAGGTTTACTTCGCCATATCAGAAATTGTCTCTGTAAACCTTAAACCCTTTATTGATAAATCTAATCATATGACAAGCAGTTATGATTGAATCTCTATTGTTTATTGATTATTACTGTGATTGCACTGTTTCTGGGATCTACAGTTTACACACACATTGATAAACTCAACTCACGTAGTGTTTACACACACACACACACAATATATACTCATACATACTCAGTGATAATAAACACTTAATACAAAAATTTACATAATTTTATAATCTAGAAATCTTCATCATAGGGATCTTGAGCATCCTAAAAAACTTAAAATTCTCAGGTTGAGAAGTTGCCGCTGGAGAATTTTTTTATTTCATTTATAATATTTGCTATCTCGGTAGGAGATGCGCAAGCTTGAATCCTTGAAACCAAAGATTTGTCTTCCTATGGATAATTGCTTGGAGAATGAACTGGTGACGGTGTATATTACAGCTTACTATAAAATTCGTGAATAACCTTAGCATCAGCTTTGTCTGTAGAATATTTGTCCCACCATAATAATGCGGGAGGAGACGTTCCATCCTTTTTCCTATAGTGGTACGTACATGTCATAATCCAAGGGATCTTGAAGGCCATTGAAAATTGGATACAATACTCAAAAGAGGTATTGGACTCATTAGAGAATAAAGATTTGAATTTATAATATCCTTCCATAAAAGAAGAGGGAAGGACTTCAATGATAAGTCCCATGAATTTGAATCAACTAATAAACCAAAAAGGATATGAACCTTGAAAATTGTTGTCAAAATACAGAACAAGGTAGCGAGGACTGTCATGTAAGGTAAATTTGGAATTACACCTGGCCAGTGTAACTGCAAATTTACAGATGCATGTAAGCTCAAATAGCCTTATTATGTGAAGTCTTGATTGAGTGTTTGTTTGTGTGGTCTTAGCAATTTTCATCATGTCGAGTCGATCGATGAATGTGGTAGTATGGGTTAAGTTTTAATCTTGCAATTCTTTGGCAAGGGTTTGATGTGTTGGATGAGAATGTTTTTGGGGTAATTGTTGATACATCTAGGAAGGAGTTATATTTGATATGTCGGTGAACCAGCTAAGGGTAGAGCCTTTAGGGTTCAATAGAGAAACATAATATGTAATTATATGCTTTTATTTTCCAATGAGACTCTATTTCTGGGGTGGACGTACCGATCAGTCAGGGTAGAAGGAGAGGTGTGCTTGGATCCTGAATGCCTCAATTCAAGATCGGATGAAAGCAATAAGTCCTTGACTCGTCAATTAAGAGTGGGGTGGCATGAAAGTGAGAGAAAAGTATCAGCGTTAATATGAAGTATGGAGTAGGAATATAATGTAGGGCAAGTGATCATTGTTAACCTCTACAACTCAAGTTTTGGATCCGGATATTTTGCTTTAAGTCATGAAATGGCATTATATTATTGGTGTGTGATTAGTTGTTTTTGGTCGGTCACGTGAGGAGAGACCGATGTTGATGAGTTTCCTCACGGAGTGATTTAAGTGAAGTAGATATTTGAGACTTTGAGTTTAGCATTTTTATGCCAAGTCGGAAGTAAAAGAAACTGAATATGATAATAATGGTTTTGTGTTCATAGAAATTAAGTTGAGGTAAGACCTTATTTGAACCTGATGTTGATGTACTATTTGATGTCACCAAAGTTTCGTCTTTTGAACGTCATGAGTCATGAGGATTCTAGCACTTATTTGTTTTATATTTTCTCTTATTTTTAGTCTCCCAATCACCAAATTTGAGTCTTTTAGTCTGTTTTTACCCTTTTATTGTAGTTGGAGCTAAGTAAGAGGAATGTCCCATGTTTGTGTTATTTTTGATAAATAATTTAACAGTTTGGTATGCTGCAGTTGGAGGCTATAACATGGTCGCAGTTCCAGCAAGTACAAGACGTCACTTCATAAACTTTTTGCAGGAGAATCAGATTCCAACTGCCTGAAACTGTTTTGCAAGCTGGAGCTAATGGCATCTTTTGAAGAATATAATTATATTTTTGAAGAAGGCATCGTGTACTCCTATTACCCATTGGGTAAAGACCTTTGGTTTAAAGAATCTTTGTACTCCTTATTAGACATTTGATGCTCTTTTGATGCCCTCTTCTTGTATAAGTAGGGGCTTAATTTCAGTAGTTTGGGAGGGCAACTTAGATGTAACTTGAAGCTTCTTTTTGCAAGTAAACATTAGCTTTAATATTTAGTTTAAATTGTAGTTTCTTTGGCAAGGGAAACAACTAGGTGGTTTTCTAAACTACTTAGTAGCTATTGTCATCTTTTATTTGCTTTAATCTAAGTAATCTTTTGGAACTTTATTTTTCATGTTTTTAAATTTCGCATTTACATTTATGTCTTGTATTTATTTTCAAGCGATGATGGGCTAATACCCCTAGCTTGGGTGTAAGTAAGGGTTGCGAGATAAAGGCCTTTGTGATAGTGGAATATTACTTTAGCTATCGGCCATCCTCCTTGCTATTCACCCTATGTTCCTATGTTTCATCTTAGTGTTTCTTGACAAAGTAACGCATGTTGTTCCACTTAGATGAGTTGGACTTGCATTCAAGACAACGTAAATTTTAGAACATCAGAGTGTTGTGGTAGTTAATACCGTATCAATCCCTTGGGATTGTGAACTACATGAAAAAAGCAGTAAGATTTGCACGACATTGGTTCGGTCTCCTGAATGCGTGGAGTTTCCAGTACATAGTCTCATCTGCACCTTGAAAGAGGGCTTCTCTGTTCAGTAGTAAGGCCGAGAACCACTGTTGCAACTTCATACTGCAGCAGTCTACCTAAATACACTGTAGCAAAACTCAATCCTGAACTTACACACATGCACTTCCTTTACTGTCTTAAATCCATTTCAAAGTTGTCAACGCACTCAAAGATCATTCCTTCGAATTCTCTAATTGAAATCAACTTTTAAGTTGACTTGGATTAATTGCTTGCTTTAATTGTCTCTGTGGGATCGATATTCGGTACTTAGTACCACTTTATTACTTGTTTTCAAAACGATACTAGTTTGGGATACATTTCCTAGAGACCAAGAATCTAGCGTCGTAGGTCAAGGTAGACGTGTAAGTCCTTAACTTGTCATCGAGTTTTGCGGTTATGTTGAGTGATGGCATTAGATAGAAATTGCAAGATGTGTTATGATATGCATTTTATTCGGGGAGGATCTTGGTGGGAAGTTAAGATTTAAAAGTGAAATCGATTAAGATATCTGGATTTATAGATAATAATATGCTTATGTTGGAATAAGTGGGTATGATGAAAGTAACAGATTTTTGGGTGATTGATTTAAGTTTATCGAATATTAGCAAGTCTTATATTGGAAGTGTATGCTTTATGTTTTTTTTAAGACTTAGCAAGGTGTAGAATATGGTGTTTGTTGTAAAAAGGCATTGGGTTTAAATTTAATTTGTGTGGAAATGTTCTAATTGATTATAGTGATCAATGTTATGTTATTTGGGTAGTGCCGTGTGAGCATGATTTGCTTCTTTTCATGAAGTAAGTTGTCTTCTTCTTACATTATTAGTTTCTTGTATATGTTTGCTTTTTGCATAGATTCACTCTTTCCAAAATTAAATGAGCCAAATAATTTTTTAATTTTAAACATCGAATTTGTATCATGTTTTGGTAGTTTGTCATTTATCAACGTATTATGCATGTGATGAAAAGAAAACTCAATTATCACTCTATATGTATTTTTGTATAGATCTCCTTGATCATCACTTGTGTTCAAATAAAGTGGGGATGGTTTGAAAGATGTATATATAATATTTGAATAACACTATATTCCTATGAAATATGATTAAATCTTCAGCAATAAAGGTGAACTTTAGGCATCACATGAGTTCTGCAATTTCACCTTTTTGTTTTATGCATTGCATTCCTAAGGATGTAGGAATCAGAAAACCATATGCTTCCCAAAATACATGGTCTTTATGGACATTGTTTACTCAAGTAGTTATAGTGACAAGTTTCTTTAGTGAAGCTGCAATGTATTATGTTCCACTTGAGCGTATTGGTGACATGATTACTGTTGCTAACTTTTATTAGTTTAGTTTTTCTTTTTAATTTCTTATGGTCTAACTTGCCAGATTGGGGATAAAGCTTTTGTTATGTGGGGTTACTTTTGAATTTCTATAATTAGTGGCTTCTTTTGAGGCATTTTATAAAAGCTTACTATTTGTGAGATAGGTTATCACCATGTGTTGGTTTGTGAAGTGCTTATTTGACCACAAAAAAAATAAAATAAAATAAAGAAATAATAATAATAATTTTAGACTATGCTCATAATAAACCTACCTTTAATATGTTTTTTCTTAATTATTGATTCAAAGGCACTTCCGGCTTGTTCTTTTACATGTCATAGGGCCTTTTGTTTAACCTTTCGAAATCAGTTAGTATATAGTGAGTTTGATTAGACTTGTTATTAGTTGGTGGTTGAGATTGATCACGTAAAGGTTATGCTGTGGGCTTGGTTGGCAGTAACCACTAAATTTACCTTTTGCTAAGGTTTTGGGTGTAAACTGTTAATAGAAGTAGGGTATCTTGGTAGTCACCATGATCAAAGTTGGAGAGTTAGTATTGAGGAAAACAACAATAGTCTTTGTTTACATCTTTAATCCCAAAAAAAACAAATATTGGTTTATTACTTCAAATTCTTGGTTCAATGGAGATCAGAATATGCATCTAGTCCTATGTATCTCAGGGTTCTTCTTATCAAAATTTACATGTTTTACATTTTATTATAAGTGAGATTTTTTTATTATTATTTGAATACTTCATTTACTCTAAATTAGGTACTTTCATCTTAGAATATTAATATTACGTATTAGTGTCTTTATTATTATGAATCATTTTCTCTACGCATCACCGTTAAAAGTTTTAGTTATCACTTAATGGTTATTTCAGAAGGTTTAACTCTATGATACAAATCGAAAATGCATGCCTTTGTGGGCGTCCCCCACCCTCTTAAAATTTCAATGATGTATGATGTGATGTTCTTATTGCTATCGTCCTTATACGGTCACTTATCCTAGTCAAACTGCTTTAAATATTGATCTTGTAATAACTCGTTAAGTAAAATTATATGTTATTTTAAATTAAGGGATTTATCATGTGATTTACTTATAATTGGGGGTTTATTTTGAAATATAGGTGGAAAAGCTACCACCGCCTCGCTTGGTTTGGGATCAGGATTATGTATATATATATATATATATATATGTGTGTGTGTGTGTCTTTTATTTTCTGGGTGGTTGACTTCAAAGCGAAAGAAAGAATGAAAGGATCTTTAATCGAATTGTATTTTTTTTTCATAAGCATCAAGATTCACGTTCGGTTTGATAATTCGTTTTTGGTTAAGGATTATATCTTCGTATATCGAACCAAGGTGAATTTTTATATTGGGACTGCTTGCATGGGAAATCGGGTAAGTAGTAAGTATTGCGGTGATGGTTGTCTCAAATGATCGGTTCATTAATTTTATCTAGTTAAATATTGGTTAAAGGTTCTGGTGATTATAGATTGGTAGGAATTTAAATCTACCATTGGATTTATTTAATTCCATTGTTGCGGGTTAGTAAAAGATTTTGGATTTTTTAGTAAGTATTTTACTTACTATTGTGGTTAGAAATATTCTAATCGTCGTTGCATTTGAGATGATTATGGGAAGATTGTTTTAGTCGATTCCTTTCGAATCACATTTTGGATGGTTTCCTGTATTTGTGGTTTTAAGTTCAATTTTTTTTGGAAATCGTGTCGTTACCTATGTAAATGTTGAAAGGAATACGTGAGTTCAAGTAAGTGGACCGAGTGAATAGCATCTAGTATGGTCGATCTGATAGATTACAAATGTATTTTGAGATTCTTATCAGGAAGTTGAGAAGCAAGGAGATTCGTTTAGTGAAAGTTCAGTGGAGTTTCTGTAGATCCCAGTACAGTGCAATCACGAACAATAATATCAATGAAGAACAATAATATTGCCACAACCTCTAGTCATATGATTAATATTCAAGAAAGGTTTAGGTTTACAGAGAAAATATTTGATAAGCAAAGTAAACCTAATGACTAGCAATCTAATTATGATTTGTCTAACCCCTAAAACTGAATAAAAACACCCCTTATATATGGGACGTATTGGGCTGATGGGCTTTAGGCCCAATAACAAATAAACTATCAACTAATTACAATTCAAAACCTTATCAATGCTTTATACCACTTTCAACACGCAGGACTTTCAGTCCTAACAATCTCCCCCTAAAGTTGAATAAGGCATTTATCTTCCTGAAAACTTCAGCCTTGATCTTCTTTCCCTCTTGAATCTTTGAAGAACTTTGGTGTTGCTTGACTTCATGTATTTCCACGCTCCACATTGAATAACGCTCTTGGTCTTCATAATTTCAACTTTGTAACCAGATTCAATGTACAATAGCCTCGACTGAACGCACTATCAAGCAGCTTTCAACTGTAGAAACTCAACACAACGGATCAGCACACAAGAAAGATAATGTGCGAGTTACTTGACATTCCACGGTGAAACTTCAGTTTAAAACAAAGAATCTGTATTTGAACCACGAGTTGAATAGACTTTCAGCTCAAGAACTTGTTTCAATCAGCTCGTAGGAGGAAATGACTTGTAGCAGACACCACAAGATACGGGATAGAAGAAATACAATATTTGAAATCTTCATCTTTGAATATTGAAACAACATTAAACTCATATCTTCATCTCTTTGATCTCTAGACTGTCTTCAGAAAAGCAAACTTTCACCCCTTTCACGAATCTTGATTTATCTCATAATCATCTTCAAAACTTTCTCGAATCATCTTCAAAACTTTTCTCAAATCATCAAATCTTTTCACATAACTTTTTTTTATTACTTTGAAATTGAACTTTGTAAAACTCTCCCCCTTTTTGATGATTATGAACATCATGATCATCAAAACTCTTTAATTTCAACACATTCTTTGATCTCCCCTTTATGATAATTTGACATTCTCCGCCCTTTGATCTGAGTATCCGTCAATTCATGAAATGTATATATCCGAATCTTTTCAAATTCAGATATAATAGGAATTGTAAACCTGAATCAACAAATGATACAGTTAGTATGCCTGTAAGTAGCACGAAGCCACTTTGTACAACAGATGTACTTTGGAAAAGAGCTTTTGTGATATTCACTCCCCCAGTGCTTTCATTCAATCATCGAAAAACCACAAAGGAATTTTCTATGAATGTTATGACAAGAAAACTCATTCCTTGTGTGTACGTGCAAGTGTAGAATGATTGAAGCTACTTAGCTTTCTCAGGCTAAAAAATGTGTAAACTGTTGAGACAGCAACAGATATTACACGGACTCAATGTGCATGAAAGAGGTGCGAAGGTGGGGCAACTTTCCTTCTTTTTCAATATCTAAATCTTCCGAGTGAAGACTAGATAGCAGATATGCTGCGTCCTCAAAGAAAATGAAACATTTCTTTGTTAAGAAAGAAATGAGTGGTTGGTGGGGTAAAAACAAGAGTTGGCATGGGCTCACTGCCTGTTTCAATGATGGTCACCAAAGAATGTGAACCAATCAATAGATGTGGCTGCCCGGCTCAGAAAGTGTTTGGTGCAGAGTTTTCATATTCTTTTAACTCTGTTCTCACACCCTCTTTCTTTTTGTCATTAAAGCTCACTTCTAACCAAACTCTCATTTACATTTTACCGCTCAGCGCAATGAGAAAAACTCAATCGGATGAGTTATCTCCCCCACTCTTTGATTTAAGACCCCTCACCCCTCAATCACTCAAGGATAACTTCCGGGGTAGGAAACACTGGTTAACGTGAATCCATGGAAGTTCTGTTTAAGTTCTCACACAAATCCCATGTAAGTCCTAAAAAGAATAGTTGCTCAACAGTTTAACTGAACAGTTAAGTACAAAATGTATGATAACATTGTCAAAATGTATGCTCATGAGATTTGAGCAATTGAACTTTGAAGATTTCTGTTAGAGCATAAATCTGTTGGATATAAGATCAAGAAGACTAAAGGTCAAAGGTCAAGAAAGTCAAAGCTGAGAAAGTCAACTCTCATCAAAGTCAAAGTCTTTTGTAATAAAAGTCAAAGTGTATTGTATTTGTATTTTGTTTGTTTCCTTGTAATTATATGTAGGTATAAATAGCTTTGTATTTCTGTTTTTAGTATGAGTAGTAGAACTAACAGAGAACATACGATTCAGATTGAGAGAGTATTGTAGAGAGAGAGAGAGTTCTAGAGAGAGAGTTTGTAATCTTGGAATTTGAAAGTGAAATCAAACAGGTAATTGAATTCTTGTTTGTGTTTGTTTGATTAATTATGTTTAGAAACTAGAATCTGGGTATAACAATTGGTATCAGAGCAGATCCAAAGTTGAAATCAATTCAAGAAAGTGAGTCGACACTGTGTTCTTCAAGTTTGAATCGAATTCTGAGATTCAGGGTGTAATTCGAGTTGAATTTGATTAGGTTTTGTTAGAAAAGTGTTATCGATCGAGTTTGTATAGGATAATTAGTCATTTTCACTGTAATCGATTGTGAATTTTGAGTTTTTGTGATTTTTCTAGTTTACGAGTTCACGTACTGTGTTCGAATCAATTTTGTATTGATTTTTGTTTTTGATCGAAATTCATTGTTAGATTTGAGTTCTAGATGTTTAGACTAGCAAATTGTCAAAGTTTCGAGTTAGAATACGAGATATAGATGAGTTTTTGGTGCGATTTTGATCGATTTTAGAGGTTTGAGTGAGATCTAAAGTTTGCGCGAGTTCGTCGTACTTTGCGCGAGTTCATCTCAGTTTGCGTCAGTTCATCGAGAATTTTACCGACTGTTCTAAGGTTTGCGTGATCAACGAGAAACGAGAAGTGAGCTTTGCGTCTTCAACGAGAAGCGAGAAGTGAGATTTTCGTCTTCAACGAGAAACGATAAGTGGGCTTTGCGTCTTTAACGACAAACGCAAAGTTGAAGTGATTGAGTTCAGAGACAAGTTGTACTTTGCGTCAACATCTTTTAACGCAAAGTTGGTGTTTGCGTGATTGCTGGTTAACGAGAAGTTGTGATTTGCGTGATCGACTTGTCACGAGAAGTATTACTTTGCGCTAGTAACTGTTCACGCAAAGTGTATCTTGCACCATTAACTAGAAACGCGAAGTTCATCGTTTGCGCCTTATTCACGACACGCAAAGTGTGATTTGCGTTAGCTACTCGACACGCAAGACTTGGTTTGCGTCAGCTACTCGAAACGCAAAGTGTGGTTTGCGTCAGGTTCTAGTCACGCAAAGATCAGTTTGCATGAGCTGAGTGTCACGCAAAATTTGAGTAGTGTGGGTTTGCATTACAAGTTCAAGCCGCAAACATTTCTTTGCGCTACAAGTGTTTCACTCAAACAGTGCTTTATTTTCCATACTTAGAATATTTTTTTTTGTTAATTTCATAATTTGGACTAACGATCATTTATAGATTCTTATTGCTTAAATTTCTCAAACAGGTTTAAACAAGATGACTTCTAAAGATGCTCTTTCTATTGGCACTGATGTCAAGCCTCCTGTTCTTCAAAGGAGAACACGAACAGTGGAAAGACAGGTTTCTGGATTTTGTAGACAGATATGCAAACGGGGAAAACATTCTGCTATCAATTATAGAAGGTCCTATGGTACCAATCACAGTTCAAATACCTGATGATGACTCATCTGATAGTAAAGATGGTACTGAGGAAAGAGATCAGAAAATGAAAACAGTTCCAGTTGAATATGCTCAGTATTCTGAAGAGCAAGAGAGTCATTTCAAAGCAGATAAGCAAGCAAGATCCCTTCTTCTTCCAAGTATCCCGAATGACATCTACGTCAAAATAGACAGCTACAAGGCAAATGCTAAAAAGATGTGGGATCAGTTGCAAAAGATGATGATGGGTTCAAAGGTCGGGAATCAAATGAAAGTGGCTAACTGCATTAACAGTTATGAAGAATTTAAAGCCAAAGAGAATGAAAGCTTGGAAGATACTTATGAACGTTTTGTCTTGCTTCTGAATGAGTTGTCAAAGAACAAAGTGAAGAAGAAGCAAAATGAAAACAATGTCAAATTCCTGAGCATCCTACAACCAGAGTGGAAAAAGCATACACGTAGGATGAAACAGATGAAGGATCTCAATGACATTCCATTACATGAGGTTTATGAGACTCTGAGGCAAAATGAAGAAGAAGTGGAAGAGAAAAGATCTGAGAAAAAGAAGGCAGAAAAAGTTCCCGATCCTATTACTTTGGTAGCCGGAGAGAAGAAGAAAGAAAAGAAAGAGAAGAAGAAAAAGAAGAAAGTGCTTACCGGTTCTGAATCAGAATCTGAATCAGATGGAGATGATGGAGAAAGTCTCAAACAAGCTATGCTTTTACTAACCCGAGCTTTCCAAAAGAAATTTACAAGAAGCCGGGATCAAATTCACAAAGATATTCTTCATCCAGCTCCAAGAACCATGAGCACAGAGAACGGGTAGAAGGAAACCGATTTGTTGAGAAGAAACCCGAAGAAAGAAAGAAGTTTGTGAATGATTATACCGTTGCTGAAAAGCCAGCAAATGATCCAATCAAAAGCTACAACTGTGGCAAGATTGGACATTTTGCTAAAGAATGTCGAAAGCCAAAGGTTCGCAACTCCCAGTACTATCAGAACAAACTGCTATTGGCCAAACAACAAGAAGCTGGCATAGCATTAATGGCTGAAGACGAATTTTGGTTGGATCATTCTGATCAAGAGGATGAAAAAGAGATAGAGGAAACTGTTCATCTCTGCCTAATGGGAAAAGAGGTCAAGTATGATGATTCAGACGATGAGATTGCTGATGAGGTAATGAACTTAACTGAAAAAGATTTCATAACCAAAATGGAAGCCATGATGGTTAAGCTTAATGACCTTCAAGTAAAACTGAAAAAGGAAAAAGACAGAGTTGCTAAAAGAAACAATAAGATCTTTGAGCTTAATAAGTCCGTTATTGGGAACAAAGATCTAATTGATTCTTTACGCAAGTCTGCTTCTGATTCTAAACTTCAAGTAGATTGTTTTGAAAAGAAGATTTCTGATTTTGAAGTTAAAATTTCTAAGTCTGAGTTTGAGAAGAAAGAATCTGCACTAACTATTCATAAATTGCAGGTTGAGAACAAGCTTTTGAATAAAAAGGTAAATGGTCTGGAAGCCAAACTCTATGCAAGAGGCCAAACAGATCAAACCATTTTTCTCAATGCACCTAACGAAGAGGCTGATGTTAAAGAAAAATAGGGACTTGGTTTTGAAAACCCCCATTACTTAAAGAAAGCCATCAGAAAACAACCAGCACTTTATAATTTTGATTTTCTTGCTTGTGCTGGTAAACATACTCATTTAAAACCCAAATTTGTTACCAAATTATCAGAAGAAGTTGAGGCCAAAGAAACTGAAAATAGAAAGAATATAAAGAAAATGCAACTACCATTTAACTATGCAAAGTTAAATGATAGTTATCTTTATGAAACACCAAAAGTTCTTTCAAATGACTATTTTGCTAGTTATTCTGTTTCTGAGATGAAGGCAAAACCTGCAACTGCAAAGGTTTATGTTCCTCCACTCATTCTTGAAAGCAAAATAGTTGAGCTTGAAAATGTTGTTTCTGATGAAAGAATTTTGGTAGATATTGAACAAAGTGTGTTTTCTACAATTTTAAAGAACACTGTTTTTCAATCTAAATCTACAAAGTGTTCTACAGTTTCAAAGGCACATCAAACTTCGTCTGATAATTTTGATGACTTATTTGAGTCTGCAAATGACTTTCTTAATTTTCATGATAGGTGCATAGAAGAAATTGATATTTTTGACTTCAATGCTTCTCTTTCTGATCATTCTACTTATCTCATAACTGAAAAAGTGTTACCAAGTGGTTTTAATATTGGTGAATCATCGGCTAAGGTTGGTGAATCAGTTTCTGTAACTGCTGATTACTATGCACAAGGTAAGAAACATAAGAAACATCGATTACAGAAACAGAAATACACTGGTACACAAAAGAAAACTCAATCTCAGAAATCTGATTTTCCTAATAATTCTAAATCTTATGTTTCAGATTTAAGGAAGAAAAGGTCAAAAGCAAGATCTGAATGGAGACCAAAGAGAAAGAATGATGAGATAGCTGAATCAGTTTCTGATAACTCTTGTAATAGATTAGTTAGTAGTGATAATGATGTAGTTGGTCAACTTGCTTCACCTAAACAAAACCTTGTAACTTCTTACAAGCGTTATTCAATAAAGCAATTGATTTAATTATCTCCTATTACTACTAAATCTTTTCATTATCGGAGAAATGATTTTTCTTATTCTCATAATTCTACTGATTGGTTTGGATCTTATCATGTTTATTCCTCAAGATCAAATGTTTTTAAAAGTTTTCAACGAAAAGGAGGATCCATATTTAAATGGATACCAAAATCATGTGCTAATCTGTTAGGACCCGTTTTTAAATGGGTACCTAAAGTTATTGTTTCCTTATTTCTCTTGTAGGCATATGTGGTACTTGGATAGCGGCTATTCCAAACATATGACCGGGCAGAAAGCTTTATTGTCTAATTATACAGAGAAATTCAGCGGCAATGTCAGATTTGGGAACGACCAAGTTTCACCAATCTTAGGATATGGTGATATCATTCAAGACAACATAACGATTAGGAAGGTGAGTTATGTCGAAGGTTTAGGGCACAACTTGTTTAGCATCGGTAAATTCTGCGACAAAGGGTTAGAGGTCAACTTCAAAGCTAAGAGATGTTCGGTTCATTCTGAAGACGGCACAGAACTCTTAGTTGGCAAGCGAAAGACAAATCTCTACACCATCAATCTTTCAAAGGTTCAAGATGACAGTCACGTTTGCTTATTGTCAAAATCTTCGATGCAACAAAGTTGGCTTTGGCACCGACGACTATCACATCTGAATTTTCGTTATATCAACAAGTTGGTAAAAGATAAGTTGGTAAAAGGACTTCCTGAGCTGCGATATGAGAAAGAACACTTGTGTGCTGCATGTGAAAAGGGTAAGATGAAGAGAGCTGCACATAAACCGAGGCCTGAACAAAGCACCAGTTCTCCACTAGAGTTGTTACATATGGATCTCTGCGGTCTAATAAGAACACAAAGCTTAGGAGGAAAGAGATACGTGTTGGTTATTGTGGATGATTATTCAAGATACACGTGGGTCAAATTTCTACGATCAAAAGATGAGACACCCGAAGTTCTCATTACTTTCTTAAAGACGACCCAGGTGAATATACAGAGACAAGTCAAGCTTCTTCGAATGGACAACGGCACAGAGTTCAAAAACAAGATTGTTGAAGAATATCTCGAATCGGTCGGGATATCACATCAGTACTCTGTTGCTCGTATGCCTGAACAAAAAGGAGTAGTCGAAAGGCGAAATCGGACGCTAGTCGAGGCCGCTCGTACTATGCTCAGCCAATTCGATCTACCTCTATTTTTGTGGGCATAAGCTGTGTCAACTGCATGTCATACACAAAAATGATCCATGATACACCGCCGTTTTCAAAAGACTCCATATGAACTGATCAACAACAGAACACCGACAATCAAGTATTTTCATATATTTGGGTGTAAGTATTCGTGCTTAACGACAGAGAGAATCTGAACAAATTCAGTGCTAAGGCGGACGAAGGCATCTTCATTGGTTATTCTTCCACATCTGCAGCATACCGTGTTTATCTGAAGAAGACTAAGACAGTTTTCGAGAGCGTTAATGTAACATTTGATGAAGAGAGGCCTTCGGAACAACTCTGTTCAGAACCCGTTATCACTGGAGTATTAGCTTCTGGACATATCAGTCTAGAACCTGTTTCTACATAGAACAATTCGAATAACGCTTCTACTTCACTTTCACATTTATCTAATTTAGATTTGTTATTTGAATTCTTTTATGATGAGTTTCTAGTATCTAATGTATCTAAATCTGCTGTGACTGACAGGTCTGAAGACACAAGCTGCAATCATCCAGTCACTTCAGAAGTTTTAACTGAAATTGTATCCCCCGTTCAATCAGAAACTCACATTCCATTAACTACTCCTACAGTTGAAGATACACAAATAACTGATGAGCCAGAAGTAACTGTATCAGTTGGGTGTGATATACTGTCTACTCAACAGCCAGAGTCTGCTGTTCCAACTGTTGCTTCTGCACCTGAAACTTCAACTGCAAACCCCCTCCATCTATTCAAACTGAAGAGCCTGATAGTGGATTTCAAGATGATGATTATGTTCAATCAGTATCTAATCCACTCCCTCATGAGCATCGCTGGACCAAAGAGCACCCTTTACACCAAGTAATTGGAGATATTAACAAGCCTGTGCAAACTAGGTCAGCAACCTTAAACCAGTGTCTGCATGACTCATTCCTCAGCAAGATAGAGCCCACGCGTGTATCAGAGGCTTTAGCTGATTCGGATTGGGTATCTGCTATGCAAGAAGAATTAAATCAGTTTGAAGCCCTGAACGTCTGGAGATTAGTTCCAAAACCGAAAGGAAAATTCGTAATTGGCACTAAATGGGTATTCAAGAATAAAAAGGATGAAGATGGTATCGTCATAAGGAACAAAGCTATACTTGTTGCCAAAGGTTGCCGGCAAGAGGAAGGCATAGACTACGATGAGACATATGCTCCAGTAGCGCGTATAGAGGCAATCCGCATGTTTCTAGCCTACGCAGCTCACAAGAATTTCACAGTCTATCAGATGGACGTGAAAACGGCCTTTCTGAATGGCATTTTTAAGGAGGAAGTCTACGTTTCTCAACCAGAAGGGTTCGTGAATCCAGATAATCCAGATCATGTATACATCTTGGATAAAAGCCCTGTATGGTTTGAAACAAGCCCCTCGAGCATGGTATGATGTTCTATCTAAATTCTTGGTCAAGTCAGGTTTTTCCAAAGGTAAAGCTGGTACCACTTTGTTCATCAAAAAGGAAAAAGCCGATATCATCCTTATTCAAATATATGTTGATGATATAATATTTGGTTCTACTAATCCTAAATATTGCAAAAACTTTTCTAACCTCATGGTGTCACATTTTCAAATGACTATGATGGGAGAGAGGAATTTCTTTCTCGGATTACAAGTTAAACAGTTTTCAACGGGGATTTTCATTAACCAATCTAAGTACATTTTGGATATTTTTCGGAAGTTTAAAATGGAAAATTGTAAACCAATTGGAACCCCGATGGCACCAGGTACTAAAATTAGCACTGATCCTTCGGGTAAAAGTGTTGATGTTAGAACTTATAGAGGTATGATAGGATCGTTAATGTATCTTAGTTCAAGTAGGCCAGATATTATGTTTTCAACATGCTTATGTTCTAGATATCAGGCTGCTCCTAAAGAATCTCATTTGGCTGCTGTCAAAAGGATTTTTAGGTATCTTAAGGGGACTGAAGATCTTGGTCTGTGGTATCCTAAGGATACTGGGTTTCAACTGACTGCCTATTCAGATGCAGATCATGCAGGTTGCATGTTGGACAGAAAGAGCACTTCAGGTCACATTCAATTTCTTGGAGATAAGCTCGTTAGTTGGGCATCAAAGAAACAATTATGCGTTTCTACATCGACTGGTGAAGCAGAGTATGTAGCTGCTGCCAGTTGCTGCTCTCAAGTCCTGTGGATGTGAACACAGCTAAGAGACTACGAATTCAGGTTTGATAAAATACCAATATATTGTGACTCAAAGAGTGCAATCGCGATATCTGCTAATCCTGTCCAACATACGAAAACCAAACACATTGATGTCAAGTATCATTTTATCAAAGACAATGTAGAAAAAGGAACAATTGAACTTTATTTTGTAAAAACAAATTATCAGATTGCAGATTTATTTACCAAACCCTTAGATGAAAAGAGATTTAATTTTCTTGTCTCTAAGCTTGGTATGTTAAATCTTAAGATATAATCGGTTGTTACCTAATAAAGTTAGGAATTGTTATTTTTCATCATTTTCTTTATCATTATTTCTGAAAGATATCTGCACTTTAATAGTTTGCTCATGATCTCAGGGGGAGAATGAGATGCACTTTAAGATGATCTACATTCTTTTGAGGGGGAGCATATCTAATTTCTGCATTTTGCTTAACTGACAAATTTTTGTGATGCATGAATTTAGGGGGAGTGTACAAGTCAAAAGGAGTAAGACAATGATTTATGATTATTTCAGATCAGAACTTGTACATTAATCGTTTTACTTCTTTCTGTCTTTTATATTTGAATAAATTTTGTGAATAAAATTTGTTTTGACTAGACTTTGAGATTTATGCAGGATAAGAGAAGCCGACAAGATCATATCTTTATGACTTTAGCTTGACTTCATGAGATTTAAGATTGTGCGAAATGGTAAATTTCTTATCTTAATCTCAAATGTATATGAAAGAAGGACAACTTTCAGATATAGAAAACATGTTCTGAAATGTTCAAACCACTTTCCGATTCTTAAACAGATTTCATGAATTGGAAGTGTGATTTTAAATGTTTTCAGTTTTATTTTTGAGCTTCAATGTTTAACAAACTGTGTGTTTCCAAAGATAAATACTTGCGTATTGTCTTTTCATAAACTTTCAAGTATTCACACACATCGGTTTAATTTTTGTTCAAATTATTCTTACCATGCCTCATATTGAAACATAATTTCGATGGTAAGACACTCCGCTTGTACTTCATTGTATCTTGAGCGTCATTTTGTTTCATATGGACAATATCTGTTATTTTTGACCATAAGCCTTAATTGGTATATCATTTCATTTCTGATCATTTTTCATACAATGTCAGATTTTCAAACAAGTCTTTTGCATTCATGTTCATTCATTCAGTATACTTGTTTGAAAATACTTCAATGTCTAAAAATGCTCAAATCTTCATGATTATATTTTATGAGCATACATTCATCTGACATTTGTATATGAGCTTTAACTGATAAAGCTAAATCATTATGAGCAACACGTTCTTTTAGGATCATACATGGGTTCTTTGTGCTAGGAATTAACTGAACTTCTATGGAATCACGTTAACCAGTGATTTCTACCCAAGAAGTTGATCAATAGTGATTGAGTGTAAGGAGTCTATAAAGAAATGAGTGTGGGTGTGACGAGGTAAAATGGAAATGAGAATTTGGTTAGAAGTGAGCATAGTGATTAAAAGAAAGAGGGTGTGCGATCAGAGTAAAAGAATATCAAACTCTGCACCAACTACTTTCTGAGTCGGGCAGCCACATTACTAGCGTTTCACAATTCTTTGGTGAACGTTATTGAAACAGACAAATAGCCCATGCCAACTCTTGCTTAAAACCCCACCAACCACTCATTTTCTTCTCAAAAAGAAAATGTTTCATATTTTTCAAGGGGACACAACACATATGCTATCTGGTTTTCATTTGGAAAATCTGGATATTGAAAAGAAGGAAGTCTGCCCCACCTTCGTAGTTAAATCATGCACTTAGAGTCTGTGTTTATCTACTGTTGTCTCAGTGGTTTACACAATGTTGAGCCTTATTTAAAGCAATTATTCGTGCTTAATTCTTTCTATACTTGCACGAACAGACAAAGAAGTCGTTTCTTTGTCATAACATTCATATAAATTGCCTTTGTGGTGTTTCGATGATTGGATGGAAGCCCTGGGGGAGTGAACATCAAAAAGCTCCTTTATATTGTGTATTCGTTACACACAGTGACTTCGTGTTACTGACAGGCATTTTAACTGTTTCATTTGTTGATTCAGGAGTTACATGTTCTTATTTTGTCTGGATTTGTAAATATCTAGATGAATACTTGGTTATGGATCACAGAATCAGAGGCTCAGTTTGACAGATCAGAATGGTCAAAGACATTTCTTGGAAGAAAAGTTTTGATGATATAGATGCTCAAATCATCAAAAAGGGGGAGATGGTATCAAGAAATGATAAAGTTTTGAGAGATGATTTTCAGAAATGTCTAAGTCAGAAAATTCATAGTAATGATTTGAAGAAGATCAAAGAATTTTTGAAGATGTGCTGATTTTTGAGGAAATTTTCTTTGAAGATTATTTGCTACAGCAATCCGAGCTGATTCTAAAGAAAATTTCTTTCCAAAGTCTAAAAGTGTTTTGTGAAAGTTTTGGGGAGATTTTTAATCGTTTGAAGACATTTTTGGAAAGAATATAGTCAAATAAAAGGGGAGATTGTACTGACAGAGCTTAAAAGAGAAGACTGAATTACTAGATCTTTCAACAGTGATCTTGATCCAAAGGGGAAGATTGTTAGAGCATAAATCTGTTGGATACAAGATCAAGAAGACTGAAGGTCAAAGGTCAAGAAAGTCAAAGCTGAGAAAGTCAACTCTCATCAAAGTCACAGTATTTTGTTTGTTTCCTTGTAATTGTATGTAGGTATAAATAGCCTTGTATTTCTGTTTTTAGTATGAGTAGTAGAACTAATAGAGAACATACGATACAGATTGAGAGAGTATTGTAGAGAGAGAGAGAGTTCTAGAGAGAGAATGTTTGTAATCTTGGAATTTGAAAGTGAAATCAAACAGGTAATTGAATTCTTGTTTGTGTTTGTTTGATTAATTGTGTTTAGAAACTAGAATCTGGTATAACAATTTCTCAAAACAAAGATTTCTAAAAAGATATTGAATGAATGAAATGAAATCAAGAGAATTGTTTTGGGAATTTGACAATGTATCAATCAGATCAAATAAAATGGTTAGGGTATCAAAGAACTGGATATTTTGTTTATATGAACAAATATAAACAATTTAGCAATGAAAGCACAAATTTGGAAATGATGATTGATGCTCAACAATATTTGAAAGCAAACGGGAGTATTACCATCGAAAAATTTGTTCGTTATGAGACATGGTAATAACAATTTAAAAAAAATACTGAACCGATGTGTATGAATACTTTACAGTATAAAGAGAAGATAATACGCAAGTATTGATCTTTGGAAACACACGGTCAGTTAAACATTAAAGCTCAAAATTGAAAAACATTTAAAATCACACTTCTAAATTCATAAAATCTTTTGAGAACCAGAAGTGGTTTGAACATTTCAGAAACCGTTTTTCATGCTTGAAAGTTGTTCTTCTTTCAAACAATCAGAGATCTATGATTAGAAGATATTTACCTTTTAAGCTCCCCCTCAAATAATGATAGAATGATTTATGTATTTTAAGCTCCCCTGGATATTTGCAAAATAATCCAAGTCTGAACGTTGAAGAACGGGTCCTGATCTGTCATGTGATCAGAAGCCATACTTCGTTGAAGTCCGGGTTCTAAGATGTTTTACTTAGAAGCCATAGTTCTTCTACTCCCCCTTGACAGTAGGTTCTGCAACACAGAATCAATTTTAGGCTTTGGTACTCACTGGTATTTGGGTCCATGAATGTTAGTTGCAGTTCGAATGGGAGTAATGGAATAAGAACCGTACCAGAAATGATCATTGGTTTTGTGAATAGGATCATGTGTACAACAATAAGAATAATAGTATTTCTTACCTGACAACCTGATTAATTGATCTCTCGAGTAGATATGATCAGGTTTACCTTTACGTGCATTGTTCTCTTTGGCTTTGTGTGTATGTACCCATGATTTCTTTCCTTTCAGCTCAGCTTTCTTCTCATCTTCAATTGGTTTCGCCTTCCAGACCAGTTCCTCTTCTTTATATCGTCTTCTTCTCCTTCTTTGTGTACCTGAACCATCTACATTTTCATCAAAGAAAATGTTAGTACTGCGAATCTGATCATATGATTTAACTGACCTTTTTGATGAAACAGTTTTCTGAGTTGAACTTGATGCTGTCTTTTCAAGCTCTTTAATCCTTGAAGCAAGACTGTCTCTTTCTTTGACAAGAAGGTCAATCTTCATCTCGCATTCATACTTTGTTTTCTTCTCTTTCAGCACACTTTCAGATAGTTCAGATAGCTTCTCACTAAGCTTTTTGATTTCAACCTCAAACATGCTTCTTTCTTCTTCAAAACCCTTCTCAGCATTGTTTCTCTGGCTGGATATTTCTTTGAACAATCCAACATTCTTTTGTTCAATGACCTTCTTCTCTTTGGCAAACTTTTCTCTTTCCAAGATAAGTACTTTCTCAAAAGCAGAAACTTTCTGAGAAAGCTTGATACATTTCAGCTCAACTGCTTTCTTTTCTTCACAACTATTTCTGAAAAAATATGAGAACTTCTTTGCAAATGATTTCTCTTTAGTCTCAAAATCAGATTTGTCTTTTGCAATCTTTTGCTCCAAATCAGAGATCTTTCTTTTCACCTCAGAGTTCTCAGATTCCAGTTCTCTTCCTTTTAAAATCACATTTGGCCCTAACATCAACCATTCCGTACAATCCCACAACTCTTTTCCTGTCATTTTGTAATAATTTATTTGACTAGAAATTTCACTAAAAATGTCACGAAAAAAGGTCACAAGAAATACTCTTTGTCATAAAATATCGAGCTATATTATTAGCCCTCTGTCTTTTCTCCTGTTCCTCAGATGAAGCTTCTGTTGGAATTTGGGATTGCATCTCTCCTTCCGTCAATGATAACCTGATATAATAACCCACCTCATGTTCATCCACAAAATTCCAAAAGTTAGCTTTCCACTCTTCATATTCTTCTTTGAGCAGCAACCTTGGTGTGTTCATCCCTTTTGATCGTATCGAATAGAATTAATTCGATCCGGCTTTGAAAAACTTGATTTCCAGGGACTGAACTTGACAAGAGATGAAACTTGAACGGGTTTAAACTTTAATATTAACTGCACTGTAGCGATCGTGAGACAAACAAGATGATCCATAAAATATATATATATTAGGCAGGACAGGATCGGTCGAGCAAGGACCCGGTCGAGCAAGGACCCGGTCGAGCAAGGACCCGGTCGAAGCAAGGGTCCGGTCGAAGCAAAGACCCGGTCGAAACAATGGTCCGGTCGAGAATCAGAAGAGAGACAAAAAATATGCCAAGTTAAGTTTGCGCTACACAAGGGTGGCGCAAGGAGAGGTTTGCGCGAGGTACGGGTCGCGCAAAGTGAAATATGCGCGAACAATAGGTGGCGCAAAGTAAAACTTTGCGTGAAGAGAAGGTAGCGCAAAGTTTGGTTTGCGCGAATAGGCAATGGCTTAAAGTTGAGATTCTCGCGAGTAACTGATGGCACAAAGGTGAGTCCGGTCGAGACACAAGTCCGGTCGACAAGGCACCGGGCGCAAAGTACCGGTCAGTTGGGTACCGGTCAAGACAGGATACCGGTCGAACAAAGTACCGGTCTATAAATCACCGGTCGCCAAAGCGATCCGGTCGAGTCAAGGTACCGGTCAAGACGGGTATCGGTCAACACAAGACACCGGTCCCCAGCAAGGATCCGGTCGTAAACTACCGGTCAACAAGGAAGCGGTCAGGTTCGGTCGATGAGGTCCGGTCAAGGATCCGATCACAGGGATCCGGTCAAGATCAAAAACAGATAAACACGATACGATCTCAGATAAGCGATCGATAACAGACAATCACCGATAAAATCTATGAATCTGAAATCGATCGTAATCAAACCCAGAAAACCAATCGATCGATCAAACACCAAATTGAACACAGTAATCAATTTACCAAAAATCAATTTAAACCAGAAATTAGATTAGAAAACTTAATTGATTTAAGCAAGAACACAGACCGTATGCAAATCCTTTGATCGAATACCCAACAGCATGTTGACCCAGAAAATTCAAAAAATTTGCAGACTAAACACCAGAAACAGATCGATTTGAATAAAAACTAATGTAGATATGGCAGAACCACAGATCAATCAACTTAAACACAATCGAGTCTTTAGACAAAAAAATCGATTTGCAGCAAGTTAAGATTTTAAGCAGTTCGATACCCAGATATGACTAATCTTAACAAAAAAAATCGATTTTACAAAACATAGATCGATCAAATTACAACCAGAACAGAAAAAATCGACCAACGGGATAAATCAAATATGCAGACTTTGATCAATGAGAATTTTATCTAATAAGTTATTAAAGGGTTTTAGACAAACCTTTTTTGGATCAAACCTTCTGTCTCTTTGATCTGATACCAATTATAGATCCCAGTACAGTGCAATCACGAACAATAATATCAATGAAGAACAATAATATTGCCACAACCTCTAGTCATATGATTAATATTCAAGAAAGGTTTAGGTTTACAGAGAGAATATCTGATAAGCAAAGTAAACCTAATGACTAGCAATCTAATTATGATTTGTCTAACCCCTAAAACTGAATAAAAACACCCCTTATATATGGGACGTATTGGGCTAATGGGCTTTAGGCCCAATAACAAATAAACTATCAACTAATTACAATTTAAACCCTTATAAATGCTTTATGCCAATTTCAACACGCAGGACTTTCAGTTCTAACAGTTTCTATAGGGGTCAGGATGCCACCTGGGAAGTTGAGTTGAATATGCGAACCAAGTACCCTCACTTGTTCGAAGATGAGATTACGGGGACGGAATCCTTTTAAAAGAGGTAGATTTGTAAGGACCGAAATTGTTGAGTTGTCATTGTTTGTAAGTTGGGGTTATTATAGAACAATAAGGACTTTGGGGGATAAAGTGCAATTTTGGGGAGAGTCATTTAAGGAAGAGAGAAGAGAGAAGCCATAAGAGGGAATCATCAAGATGGCTGGAAGGGTGTTAGCATTTGATTAAGGACTCCAAGGTAAGATTCTCACATTTTTCCTTTGAATACTAGCAACCTCTTATCTCTTTGGTTTGTGAAATATATGGAAAGAAATCTTTGGGAGAAGAACCTTAGGTTTTCTCTTAGAAAAGGAACCTGTGTTGTAATCTCAGACCCTTAAATCGAGTTAATATGGTTACCTGTTTGTAGCTAGAAATTTATCTGTGTTGCTATGAGTTTTGGTTAAAAAAAATTAATGGGTTTAGTATTGGATTTCTTTGGTTTGGAGGTCGATTGGGATTTTGCCCCCATCTGCGACCGAGAATGGAATTCCGAACCGGAAGTTATATCCACCTAGGGAGTTTCCAAGCCGGGAGTCAATCCCCACTCGGGACTCGTCTCACTCGGGGCTCTTCCCCACTCGAAAGTCACCTAAGTCGGGGACCTGGTCGTACCACAGTTCGGTGACCTGGGCCAGGCCAAACCGGAAGGGATCGGGCGACCATTAGTCACCCATCTAACCGAGTTCTACCCGGTAACTTTATCTGAACTGGATTGAGGACCTTTGACTCTTTCGTTTTCGGGTGAAACACTTGGGCAAGTATTTAGAAATTGGGTCGGTTTTCTTATGAACGGTTCGAGCCTTTGTAGGAGTTCGTGTTGGGCAAAAGTGAGTATTGTTCATGTGGTGAAGTTTTACTCAACCAGGTGAGTTCCCAACAACTGATTGTTACCTGTTTAAATAATTATGAATTTGCTAACTGATGATATAGGTTAATTTTGGACTTGGTTTCATTTTATCAATTATCCTTGTGTTATATTTGATATATATACATCTTATTTATGATCCGTGTTTCGTTTTGTGGAATGAATAAATATGGTCAAAGGATCCTTGATTCCTTAGAAATTTATGAACAATCCTTTGTGCATGAAATTCGTTTTCTGCACAAGTGGATGAGGGGAGTCTGCTTGGGCCCGAGGCGAGAGGGTAGTCTGTTTGGGCCCTGAGGCTCGAGGGGAGTCTGCTTGGGCTCCGATCGCGGTTGCCGACGAATGTGAATCATGAGGAGTTATAAATGAGTATTTCTCAAGTTTGTTGTGTTGATATGTGAATTACTACACTTTCACTTGCTTATGAAATAGTTAACATTTATACTTGTTTATTGGGAATTCACTAGACCTTATGGTCTAACCCTCGCTTTCAAACTGAAAACCCATTTTCAGGGAAGAACGTTAGTGGGACTTCCTCAAAAGGGAAAGAAAAGGTGTAGAAGTGTGGGAGTGGATGTTGGATATATGGCACATCGTTTTTCATTGTTTTGTCTTAGAAGTTTATCTAGTGATATAAATTCTCGGCTGTAGATGAGACTTCCGCTGTTAAATTTCGAGTTAACTTATCTTAAATTGGTTCTTTTGGGACCCGATTTTGGGATTTTTATATATGCTATGCTTGACTAAATTTTGGGTTGTTACACATAGTAATCCCACCAGCCTTTGAGAACGCCAGTAAAGCCTGCAATTATCATTTGAATAACATGTTTTTCACTATTTCCTTTAGCCTTGTAAGCATTATAAACCATAGTCATTTCTTGTAATAAATTTAATATTTGATATTCAGATTGACCATCAATATTCCATTCATATAATGAATCACCATCGTATTTAGCTTGTACCATAGTATGTCTCTCTTAATAATTATGAGTTTCTGGTTTAGGAGTATAAGTAGTATTATTTGATGTAGAGGCATTATATGTATGTATCTTATTTATACTTTCTTGATTATTGAATTGCTCTTCTATATGAGATATATCATCATGAGAATCTTCCGAATTATCTTTTTTATTTATCACATTTACACTTAAATTTTTATTTTCAATACTTTGATTTGACTCATATTTCTTTTTTATAACATTTACTATTGAATTTGTTTTGTTTATAATATTTGAACTTGACTCTTCTTTTTTATTTGATATATTTAATTTTGCTAATCGTTCATCAATTTCCTTTAGAAATGAATCTTCTTTTGATAATGTTATTTTAGTATCTATATTATAAAGTTTGAATATAGGTTCTTCTACTTTTGTTTTTCCTCTTATTATATTCGTATTATCTGTATTAATATTGTATTATTCTTTCTAATTGTTGCCCAATAGTATTTAACATCTCATTATATAATTATTTTGATAAACTATATTTTGAATAGCTTTTTCATTAGTTATAGGCTTATCCATTTTTATTAAAGGGTTTACAATATAAGAATTATTATTTGCATCATTTATCATTATACATTCTTTTAGAGGATGAATACTTAATACATTTTCATTATTATTGATTTTTAACCATTCTTTAACATTATTGGTAGTATTTAGAATTTGTTTTTCAAATGGAAAATCTACATTATTATCGTTACACCATATTTCTATCCACATAAAAAATGAAATATTTACTTCATTGTCTAACATCTATAATTCCCAATCAATTCTATGTAAAAATCTTTGATCACCATCAAATTTATTTTCATACCAAAATCTTTTTTCATTATTATATTCTTTATAAATTTCTTCTTTTCAATAATTTGAATGAATTTTGTCAGGATCGAATTCTTAACAAGAATAAATTCTCAGAAACTAATATCAAAGAAGTTGCGGAATAACACTTTGATATTCAATAAAACAGTAAACCAAAACAGTATATAATCAACAACTTGTAAACTTGTATTGAATGCTTGAAGTTACAAGATTAAACACACAACCTCAATATTGATGAACAGACCCACCAATACGAATTCTACTTCTCTAGAATTAGGATCTATGTCTTGAGGTTGATTTTCTCTAAAAACTTAGAATTAATAAATTAATCTCTAACAAAAGGTTATCTCACTATTCTAAACAATACAATATATATACTAAAGATAAAAGATAATTACAATTAATACAATATCTCCATAATATCTTCCATCATTATCTCTAAGCTTCCATGAATATCTTCAGTTTATCCAGCTGTCATCCTTTCCATACAGATCTCCATCTTATAAGCAGTATTAATCATAAGCAGCATTAATACTCTGAGCAGTATTAACTCTAGCAGTACTAACCATGCTCAGCAGCATTAATCTCTTCAAGCAGTACTAACTTTGAACTAGCAGTACTAATCTTGTTGAGCAACATTAATCATCAACTAGCAGCATTAATAACAGAAGTACTAACTAGAAGTATTAACTGTTTTCTTCTAGCAGCATTAACTTTGTTCCAACAACATTAACTTTGTTCCAGCAACATTAACTTTGTTCCAGCAACATTAACTACAACTGGCAACATTAACCACAGAAGTAGTAATCTCAGAAGTATTAACCAAGTTCTTCTAGCAGCATTAACTTCAGAAGTAGTAACCATGTTGAACTAGCAATATTAACACATTCAACAGTAGTATCCATCCATGAATATCTTTCAGACCCAACAATCTCCCCCTAACTTAACTTTTCAAAACTGAGAAGTTAAGTTCTTCAGCATAAGGTCTTTATGTGTAATTTCTAGTTCTTCTTGATTCAGTTTCTGTTGTTATCTTCTTTTCTGTTTCTACTGTTATCTTCTTTTCTGTTTCTGATGTAGTTACTGCTTTGTTTCAGCTTCTTCACTTATCTCCCCCTCAAAATAAGATTTCATATCAACTTGATTCTCCTTCTCATGTCTTCTCAAGTTCAGATGTTTAAGTCTCCCCCTTTTTGAAATTATCATGATCTGTGCTCCTTTTCATCAATACAAACTTTAACTTTCTTCTTTTTCAGTACCAACTTCTTGATATGATCTATCTGCTAGTGATAAGAAGTGATCACCTTTTCATCTCTTTTATCTCCATAATTTGATTGTGAACTTTCAGACTAATTGTACCAAGTGTATCCATCAATTCTTTGTAGTTAAACTGTCCTCACCTCCTTTAGGTGTGTTTACCACCCTTGAAGGATCCTTGGATCTTTTAGTAGAGATCTTCTGCCTAGCAGAAGCACCTTCTACTCCCTTGGTTTCTTGGCACCTGGGACCTTTAGATAATTACTCATCTAAAGTTTCCATAGGGAAGGTCTTAGATATGTTCACACTGTCATGTCCTGCACTTTGTGCAAAGTCAGTAGTGTGAGCCTTACAACCCATATGCTCTTGCATCTCCTTATTGAGCACCTTCTTGAGGTTGGGATACACCCCTATGGTTTCCCTTTGGATATTATCTGATGAAAAATGCTCCATCAGAGGGCTTGTAGGTTTTGAGGTTGAAGATACAAGAAGGGAAGGAACCTTCTGTATCTTTTCCTTATATAGTATGGTAATGGGGAATGTTGGTTTGACAAAAGGAATCTGAAGATTTATGCTTTGTAGTAGAAGGTGTGGATAGGTCATCAGTGGGTTGGTCTAATGAGGGCTTTGACCCTGATGCCTTACCTTCTTGATTGTGGGACATCACCATCATTGTAGAGAACAATGGTGTGTCAACTCCTTCCGAGTCCCTAGCAGATCTTCTCATGTTTGAGAAAACCTTACCTTTAGGGGGTTTAGGTACATATACCTCATCAAAGTGAGGTATGTCCGTCAATTCATTATTAAGTACTTCTTGTACAAACCTTGGATATAGATAAAAGCTTTTTGATTGATATCCAGGTTTGACATTAAATTATTGAAGATCATTTTATGTATAGAAAACTTACATTAGCAGTAGTAACACTTATCAGCATTAACACAGACTGGCAGTAGTAACACATACCAGCAGCATTAACACAGTCTGACAATATTCACTGAACTAGAAGTACTAACTACCTTTCAGTATTAGCAACCTTTTTCACTTTTCTTACCTTCTGCTGGATCAGAAGTAACATGTCCTCCATCAAATCTTTTAAAGAATTTGAAGGCAGTCCATGTTCCTTGTTATGTGCCAAGAGCAACCATTATCTTCATTCCAAATGCTCTTCCTCTTGAGCTTTTGGTTGCCCTGCACACTTGATAAATCAATTAGTCTTTGATGGAACCCAAGCCAAAGTGGTCTTGGGTTGTCCTTTCTCATTTATATAATCTGTCAGTTTGGTCTGGATGAGTTGTTTAGGAATCTCATGGCTAGAATACTTTGTCAAGATTATAGGCTTTGCAACATTAATACTAGTAGAAGCACTATCCTTGTTAGCAGTAGTATTGGTTGCAGCAGCACTATTTCTGTTAGCAGTACTATCTGGGATAACAGTACTAACAGGTTTCTTTACAATTGGAACCCAAACTTGAACAAAGTTATTTGCTTTCTTTGACTTTAAATTACTCCTTGGCTTATTTGGAGCATTTTTCTTTGTATTAGCAAACTTGTTCTGAGCATGATACTTTTTAGGTGCTCTTTTCTCAGCCATTTGATTCCTTCTTTGATTCCTATAACCAAAGGAGTTTTGAGTTTGTCTTTGAAAATTAACTCTTTGGTTGATAGGATTGAAATAACAGTATTTGGCAACATGATTAAGCTTTCCACAGATAAAACAAGGTTTTGGTCTATTGATTTTACTCAGATCAACCCCTTGTTTTTGTGCCCACTGATTATTCCAATTTCTCTGATTTCCCCTTGGTTTATCATGTTTTTGGGGATCAGACTTATTGCAAGCACACTGTTGACAAGGAGCAGGTTTCACAATTGTGGTCCGTTTGTAGTGGACTTTGTTAGACTTTCCCTCAGTCTTCTCAATGTTCTTAGATTTGACCCAAGTCTTTCCACATCCCTCATTGGTGATAATGTGATTTTCTAGAGGAATCTCACCACTCACAGTGTTCTCCTTATTTTTTTCACTAGAGTTCTCTTCTTCAGAGTCTGTTTCAACCACCACCTTTTCTAATGGATCTACCTTAGTGGCTCTATCAGATAATTCCTTCCTATCCTTGGTCTCTAGCAAGTCTGATATAGGAGGGATGTAGTTGTTGTTGTATGGTGGTGGGGTGGTGTTATAGCCTATTCCTCTTCTAAGTTTGTCATGGATTTGAGTTTGGAGCAAAGAGTCCATTGCTTTTGAAGCATTGGAAAATTTCTCAATATCCAGCTTGGCTTTCTCAAACTCACTCTTTATCTTCTCATTCTCCTCTTTAGACTTTTTCAGTTGAAGTTCTAAGTCAGTTTTCTCCCACTTCCAGTAATTTGTATCATATGAATATTGAAGTTCATTGGCTTGGAAACCTTTAATTTGTTCCTCAAAGCTCTCAACGATTCTTACATAGTCTTTTATATCTCTCTCTAATCTTTTAAGATCATCACACATACCCTGATTGTGATCCCTGTACCTTTGAACAGTTTCAATACAGGATTTAGAGCAAAGATTAGATGTGTTACCTCAGTGGGAATGGCAGTGCTTGTCGATTCTGATTCTTTATCCATGATGATTGATGTTGAATGAATGTTTCTGAGAATACTAGCTCTGATACCACTTGTCAGGATCGAATTCTTAACAAGAATAAATTCTCAGAAACTAATATCAAAGAAGTTGCGGAATAACACTTTGATATTCAATAAAACAGTAAACCAAAACAGTATATAATCAACAACTTGTAAACTTGTATTGAATGCTTGAAGTTACAAGATTAAACACACAACCTCAATATTGATGAACAGACTCACCAATACAAATTCTACTTCTCTAGAATTAGGATCTATGTCTTGAGGTTGATTTTCTCTAAAAACTTAGAATTAATAAATTAATCTCTAACAAAAGGTTATCTCACTATTCTAAACAATACAATATATATACAAAAGATAAAAGATAATTACAATTAATACAATATCTCCAGAATATCTTCCATCATTATCTCTAAGCTTCCATGAATATCTTCAGTTTATCCAGCTGTCATCCTTTCCATACAGATCTCCATCTTATAAGCAGTATTAATCATAAGCAACATTAATACTCTGAGCAGTATTAACTCTAGCAGTACTAACCATGCTCAGCAACATTAATCTCTTCAAGCAGTACTAACTTTGAACTAGCAGTACTAATCTTGTTGAGCAACATTAATCATCAACTAGCAGCATTAATAACAGAAGTACTAACTAGAAGTATTAACTGTTTTCTTCTAGCAGCATTAACTTTGTTCCAACAACATTAACTTTGTTCCAGCAACATTAACTTTGTTCCAGCAACATTAACTACAACTGGCAACATTAACCACAGAAGTAGTAACCTCAGAAGTATTAACCAAGTTCTTCTAGCAGCATTAACTTCAGAAGTAGTAACCATGTTGAACTAGCAATATTAACACATTCAACAGTAGTATCCATCCATGAATATCTTTCAGACCCAACAAATTTTAAACTTAATATTTTTATACTCTTCTTTATATATTATCTCTTTTTCCATGATTATGTTTCAAAAAGTGGTAGGCAATATTATTACTATAAATGATAAATGTGAGAATGAATTGACGTAACTAAAAAAAGCTACTATGGGTGGATGAAATAATGATAATTTTTTTTATAATTGATCTCTATAGTTCTCAATTTCAGATCTAGTTGGATCATAAGACTCCGCATAAGTATCACTCTTATTATCTTCCTCATAACGCAAAGAACTGTGTGCGCGAAGTTTGGTCTACAGTGTTATGCGAGTTTCGACACTTAGAATTTTTTCTGAGATTTTCAAGTGTTGACCAAGTTAGACCTTTTGTTCTGGATTTTTGAACGATCAAATCAATGCAAATTTCAAGATGACTTCAAGAGAGGCTCTTGCTATTGGAACAAATGTTAAACCACCAGTACTTTTCAAAGGAGAATACGAGCAATGGAAGGACAGATTCCTGGACTTCATTGATAGAAATGATTTGGGTGATTACATCAGACTACCACTGAGAGAAGGAGTGATGAAACCTCCAACTAAGATTCATTCTACAGAAACAGATGGTGAAGAGTTAGTCAACAAAGAGTATCCGATGCCAGTAGAAGAATATTATGAGGAACAGAAGAAAAGGCAAAAAGCTGATAGACTATCAAAATCTTTTATATTGCAAGGAATTCCCAATGAGATATATGTAAATATAGACAGCTAGATATATGTACATATAGACAGCTACAATGCTACAGGAAAGCAGATGTGGGATCAGCTCGAGAAAATGATGTTAGGATCTAAGATTGGTAATCAGTTGAAGGTTTCAAACTGCCTCAACAATTATGAAGAGTTACAAGCTAAGGAAGGTGAAATTCTTGAAGCTAACTATGACAAATTTATTACTCTTCTAAAAGAGCTAAGCAAGAACAGAGTACAAAAGTCTCAGATTGAGCTGAATGTCATGTTTCTGAGCATATTACAACCTGAGTGGAAAAGGTTTACTCGACAGATGAAGCATATGAAAGATCTGAATGAGATACCTCTTCATGAAGTTTATGAGACTCTCATACAAAATGAAGAAGAGGTTGATGAGATTATAGATGAGAAGAAGAAAGTTGAGAAACCAATAGCAGATCCAGTTTCTTTGGTTGTAAAGAGAAAAGAGAAGAGATCTGTAGGTTTGAAGAAGAAAAAGGGGTTGGTGTCTGAATCTGAGGAAGAAAGTAGTGCTGATTCTGATGATGATGATGATGAGAACATGAAGCAAGCAATTCTTCTATTGACCAAGGCTTTCCAGAAGAAACTTTACAAGAAACCGGGTCAAACAGTCAGAGGTACTCATCAGGGTCCAGAAACTACGAGAATAAGAAGAGAGTGGAAGGCAAAAGGTTTGAAGAGAAAAGGCTAGAGGAGAAGAAGTCTGAAAAGAAATTTTTGAATGATTATGCAGAGAAGAAAGTTGAACCAGCAAAGTGCTATAACTATGGCAAAGTAGGCCATTTTGCTAATGATTGTCGGAAGTCGAAGTTCCGCAATTCAGAGTATTACAAGAACAAAATGCTTCTAGCCAAGTAACAAGAAACTGGAAAAGCATTAACGGCTGAAGACAAATACTGGCTGGATCATTCTGAAACTGATTCTGACAAAGAGGAAACTGCTCACATGTGCTTTATGGGTCAGAATGTCACTGAAGAGGATTATGATACTGAGGATACTGAAGAGGTATGTGATATGTTTGAATCTGATTTTTTATCTCAAATGCAATCCATGATGATTGAACTTCAGGATTTGCAGTCTAAACTTAAATGCGAAAAATGTATCATTATTGATAAAAAAACAAGCAATACTAAAGCTCAACAATGATATTGCTAAGAAGAACGTATTAATTGAGGCTTTACACAAAAATATTGATACCAGTGCTAAAGAAAAGACTGTAATTCATAATCAACTATCTGAAACATCTTCAAAATTTAAAATGTGTGAACTTGAGATTAAAGAGGTTGCGAAAAAGTGTTTATCATTAAAGAAAGAAAACAAATCCTTGGTTGAAAAAGTGAGTGTTTTGGAAGAAAAACTTTATACTTTAGGTCAAACTATTGAACATTCAAAATTATTGAACGTTTAAAATTATTGAACGTATCGGAGAAGTGGCGTATAAGTTACCCGAAGAGCTAAAGGGCATTCACAACACTTTTCACATCTCTAACCTGAGAAAGTGTCTAGCAGATGTCGACATTGTCGTGCCTTTACAAGACATACGGGTGGATGAAAAGTTGAACTTCGCTGAAGAACCGGAGACTATTGTGGATCACAAGGTTAAGCGACTAAGGACGAAAGATATTAATCTAGTGAAAGTTCAATCGAGGTTTCATAAAGGGCGAGAAGTGACGTGGGAGTTAGAATCGAATATGTTGTCCAAATATCCGTACCTTTATGACAAAAAGATTCTGAGGACGGAATCCCTTTAAGGGGGAGTGTTGTAACGATCGTAAATCCTTGGTGTTAAATTGGTAATTTAGTAAATGGTGTAAAAATGTGAAAATAAGAAGGTTGGGTGACTTGGTTGCAAATATGGTCGTAAAAGGGTTAAAACCCTAATTGTTCCTCATTTTGGTAAGTCCCTGGGAGAGAGAACGGCGTTTGAGGCAGAGAGAAAGTGAAGGTTATCGGTGGGAGATCGATTTTGTGAAGATTGTTTGTGGGATTCAAGCAATCATCTAGTGGAGGTTCATTCTAAGAGGTAATCCTTCCAACCTTTCTCTGTAATGATGTTGAATCTGAATATTTATAAATTTCTTAGTTTGTTTTCTTCTTGAAAGCGGTCGTCGATGATTTAGTTCAGTTTTGGGAAAACCTTGTGATTAGGTCGATTTTTAATGTCGATAATAGTGATATTTTAGTAGTAAAGTACGGGTGTATTGAGATTGGCGTTTGGAGTCGAATGATTAAGGGATCTATAGTTGGGTTTCTTCCTCTGTGAATCGCCTTATCGTTACCTTTTTCACCCAGTACGCAAAGGCCCGGGGTCGCCCGACGTGGAGTGACCGGGGTCGCCCGGGGTGGGAACAACCGGGGCCGCCCGGACCGGGATCGCCCGGTGTGAGTCGCCCGTGGCGTGGTCGCCCGGTGTGCGTCGCTCGGGTCCGCCTTTTCAGAAAATCCTCATCTACCCTTATATCGGTCGATCAGTGATCACATTATATATTATAGTAGTGGAGAAATCATAATTGTGTATTTATTGTGAAATGTAGGAGTTCGTTATCCGAGGATAGTTGAGGATAGTTGTTCGTGTGTGTCAACTTTCTTTCAATCAGGTGAGTTCCCTTATCTTCAAATTATGAATATATTCTTGAACTGGAAATTGATCTATTTTACATTATTCGTTATGTTTATTGTTGATCTTTGAAAAACCATATTCTTGAATACCGCTGTCAGATGTTGGTATATATAAAGTTTTATTGTTATTTCATTTGTATGTTCGTGATTTATGTTGTTATGATAATTTGACTGGGTGGCTGGCCATGGCTACATATTACCATCGGGGATGGTTGAACCGTGTGTTTGGAATATGTTTCCCTACACACGGGAACGACATCGACTAGGGGGTCGTATGGGGATCTACTGGGGGCCCCGAGGACGAGTAGTCCTGATTCTTGAAGATAGATTTCGACGTGGATCTAGTCATTCCTTGTGACTCAACGTTTGTGAAGCTAATCTTGTCAAATTATATAAGTTTTTCTTTTACTATAAAAATGGACGAGGCTGGGAATTCACTAGACGTTCTGGTCTAATCCTCGTTTCCACTTTTCTTAAAACCCATTTTTAGGTAACAGGGTTGCTATCGGATCTTCTAAAGGGAAGGAGAAATGTTAAAAGCTAGGAGGTCGGAGAGCGGGGCCTTAGTAGCGGTGTAGACACGCATTCTATTTTAGCTTCTCGGTTGTAATAGAGATTTTGATGTTTGGACTATGTTAATCCTTTCTTTTCCAAATATTGTACTGGGACCCAATTTTGGGTGCTTGCTTATATTTAAATCGCTATGCTAAATTTTGGGTTTTTACAAATTGGCACCTCAATACCCTGAACTCAAAGTTAAATGGACAAAATTATCAGATGAAGACGAAGCTAAGGCAAATGAGAAACGAAAATATAAAACTAAAATGCAACTTCCATTTCGTTATGAGAGGTTGAATTCTAGTTACAGTTCTATACATTCAAAATTTCTTTCTAATGATTATTTTCAAATCTATTCTGCAGAGGTAATGGAGGCAAAACCAATTGAAGGTAAATTTATGTTCCTCCACTCATTTTAGAAAGTAAAATTTATGAACTTGAGAACACTCTTGTAGATGAGAGGATTTTGACTGGGCTAGAACAAATGATATTTTTAACTGTTTTTAAAACACTGATTTCTCAAATTCTTTCAAAGTTTCTAAATCAAATGATGTTAATGGTCTGTTTGATGAAGAGTTTGATTTCCTAAACTCTGATGGTTGTTTTGATGATTGTGTTGATCAATTTGATTTTAATGCTAAACTTCCAGATCATTCTCCATTTATTGTAAATTCCAAAAGTTTACCAAGTGTGTTTGAAAAGGGTGAATCATCAATGAAAGTTGATAAACCAGTTTCTGTGAGTACCAAACATGCTAAAGGTAAGAAGAAAAATAATAGGCATTCACAGAAACAGATTAACACTGGTAAAGCTAGGAAAAGACAATCTTTTAAATCTCACAGTTCTAACTTTCAAAATTCATATGTTTCAGATGTGAAAAAAAGGCCTGAAGTGAGATCAGAATGGAGACCAAAGAGGAAAGTTGAAGAGACTACAAAATCATGTTCTAATATTGAATGTAATAGAATGACTGTTAGTGATATTGATGAAGTTGGTAGTATTTCTTTTCTTAAACCAAAACTTGTATCTTCTTACAAGACCTATTCAATAAAGCAATTGCTCCAATTATCTCCGTCTACTAATAACTCTTCTAAATATCGTAGAAATGATTTTGTATCTCGACAATATTCTGTTAATTGGTTTTGTTCATATCATGAATATAATTAATATGTTTCAAAAGATTTTCAAAAGATTTTCAAAAGATCAAAGGGTCCAAATTCAAATGGATGCCAAAATCATGTGCTAAATTGCTAGGACCTATCTATAAATGGGTATCTAAACCTGTTATTACTCCTAACAGAACTGCAACTAACAAACATGAACCCAAATACCAGTGGGTACCAAAGCTAAAAGATCCATCTGTGTTGCAGGCATCTCAAGTCAAGGGGGAGTAAAAGAACATAGACTTCTGAATACATTAGTTCAGAACTCATACTTCAACGAATAATGCCTCTTGGATAACACAATTCATGACTCGTTCTTCAATGTTGAGAAGTTAGACTTCTGAGTAAATCAACTCAGGACTCGTACCTCAAAGATCAAGTTTGACTTCTAAACACAACAATTTAGAACTCATACTTCAATGGTCAAAAGAAAGTGTACTCCAATGCATCACAAGAGATGATCAATCTTCACGGGGGGTATACATATTAACTCTACTGATAATTTTGCGAATGCATATGTTTAGGGGGAGTAAGGACAATGACTTCTGATTACATCTGATCAGAAATCGTTCTTAACAAGTTTTATTGCTTTCATATCTTTATTTTTTCAATAAAGTTTGTGAATAAGACTTTGGTCTTTGACCACTTTTTGATTGAATGCAGAATTTGAGGGGAAGCTTACATGATCATATTAATCATGACTTGAAGCTGAGTTTATGAGATTCAAGCTGAACGTAAGGATTATTCTAACCTTAATCTCATACGTGTTTGAAACAAGGACGACTTTCATACATGAAAACATGTTCTTAAATGTTCAAACCACTTCTCGATTCTTAAATAGATTTCTTGAATACAAAATTGTGATTTTAAATGTTTTCAATTTTTTGGACTTTAATGTTTAACTAACCGTGTGTTTCCAAAGATATATACTTGTGTATTATCTTTTCCATACAATGTCAAGTATTCACATACACCGGTTTACTACTTTTATTGACTAAATTCTTACCATGTCTCAAATTTGGAACTAATTTTTGATGGTAAGACACCCCGTTTGAACTTCATTGATATTCGAGCGTTATTTCATTCAAAACGTTTCTTTCAAGACTTGTCTATATTTGATTCGTATAGAAAAATTCCAATTTTTCATGACCTAAGCTTTTATTGATATATCATTCATATTTGATCTTTTCATACATAGTCAACTTCTCAAACAAGTAATTTGTATTCATTTCATTCATTCAATATCCTTGTTTTGACAGAATCTTTCATGATTAAAATGCTCAACTCTTCATTATTATCTTCATGAGCATACAAATATCTAACATCTATTTCATTTTTTGCTTTAACTGTTCAAGTTAAACCAATTGAGCAATATTTTGCTTCCAGGACATCTACATGGGTTTATTGTGCGAGTACTTAACAGAACTTCTATGGATTCACGATAACTAGTGTTTCCTACCCAAGAAGTTAACCTTGAGTGATCGAGAGGTGAGGGATCAATATATGAGTGTGTGTGTGTGTGTGTTGAGATAAAATGAAAAGAGAGTTTGGTTAGAAGTGAGCTCAATGTTAAAAAGAAAGAGGGTGAGAGAACAGAGTTAAAAGAATATCAAACTTTGTACCAACTTTTTATAGTGTCGGGCAGCCATATTACTGTTGTTTCACAATTCTTTCATGAACATCATTGAAATAGGCAACGAGCCCATGCCAACTCTTTATTTAAACCCCACCAGCTACTCATTTATTTCTCAATAAGGAGATGTTTCAATTTTTTTATGGGGAATCAGCACATATGTTATCTTGTCTTCATTCGGAAGATGTATATATTGAAAAAGAATGAAGTCTGCCCCACCTTCGTACTTCGATCATGCACAATTAAGTCTTTGTAATACTGTTGTTTTCTCAATGGTTTACACAGTTTGAGCCTAATTGATAAAGCAATCACATGCTGAATTCTTTCATACACAAGCACATACACACAAGAAATTCGTTTTTCTGTCTAAACGTTCATAGTTTAACATTGTGTTATTCAATGATTGAATGGAAGACCTGGAGGAGTGAACATCAAAAAGCTCCCTTCCAATGTGTATTTGTTACACACAGTGTCTTCGTGCTACAGACAGACATTATTAACTGATTCATTTGTTGATTCAGGTGTTACATTCTTATTTGTCTAAATTTGAAAAGATTCAGATGAATATATTATGAATTGACAGATGTTCAGCGGCTCAGTGATAAAGATCAATTGTCAGAAAAGATTCATGACATTTCTTGAGGAGATTTTCATGAGTTCTATGCTTTATCATCCAAAAGGGGAGAAATTAATTTCAAGAAATGTTGTTTGAAGAAAAGTTTGTAACAGTTATGACGAGTTGATCAAGAATTGACAGAGCTGGAATGTTATATTTTTCTAGAGTCTAGAGAGATTGTTCAAGATTTGAAAGAAAGTTCAAAGATTTCAGAAAAATTTCTTTGAAGATTATTTGCTAAAGCAAAGAGAGCTAAATTTGAAGATAATTTCTTTCTAAAGTCTAAAAGAGGTTGTAATAACCGTGGGGGGAGATTGTTAAATATTCTTTGAGGAAGATTGCATAAATTAAAGAAAAAGATTGCTCAAGAATGCTGAAAGTTGATTTTGCTTATCTGAAAGAAGGAGATAATTTGTTTCTAATTCAAAAGAAGATAGATCAAGATCTTATTCTTTGAAGATGTTCAGTGTTATTTCCAGAGAGGAAGATTATGTTTTGTTAACGATTCTTAACAAAGGGGGAGATTGTATTGCATATCTTTTAGAAGATGATATTGAATCCAAAGGGGGAGATTGTTAGTGCACAAAAATATGTTGGTTACAATATCATGAAAAATTAAAGTCAAAGTCTCTCAAGATCATGAATGTCAAAGTCAAAGTTCAAGTCAAACCTTCAAGCAAAAGTCAAAGTCTTTGTAATAAGTAAAGTCAAAGTCAAAGTGTTAGTTGTTTTTGTCTTGTAATTAGTGGTAGGTATAAATACCTTTTTTTGTTAGTAGACTCACTAGGCTTTGAAGAAATCATGACACTAGAAGAGATGTACGCGTTTGTTTAGTGAGAGATATAGTGAGAGCTCTGTGTAAGTAAAATTCGAGATTAATAGAAATTGTTGATTGAATCTTGGTTTCATCTGGATTGATTTGCACATATTGTGGGACACACACCCCGGTACGAGCACAGGCGGACCATACCCCCCGACTTTGGCCATACAACTCACATCAATGTATGCATACACTTAATCAACAAAAATATAAACCACATTTATAAGAAATCTTGCATGTATAAAGCTCACATAATAAGATGCTTTAAAATAAACTTCCATATGCATTTAACCACTTTCTTAGGTCACAATTCAAACAATCAATCAAGATATGACAATTTTGATCATGTTCTAGAGAGAGAGAGAGTAGAGAGTGAAAAATCCAATAGTCGTATATCTCACAACATCAAATGTTACAAGTTCCTTACAAGTCTTACCATACAGAAACTCTCATGTCACTATATATATGGTCAAAGACCATATTCACTCAAAGTAAAGTAGCTAACTTTGACTAAAATTGACTTTACAACACTTTGAATTTTCTACTTTAATCTTGGATACAATTATACACTAACATTCTCCCCCTTTGTATTCAAGATTTAAATTTTTTTTGACAATATTCGTCAGCACTTGATTCTTCAAAACTTTGACTCTGACGGCTTTAAACTTTGAAGCTCTGACAATCTTCAATATCTTAGCTTTTAAAGAATCTTGAAAATCCTTTTACATTATCTTGAAAAGTCACCAAGTCTTGAATTTAAAATTGAAACCTTGAAATTTCTTTGAACTTGAGGAATCTTTCCGTACTTGTATCTTCATCTCTGTGATCTTTGAACTGTCTTTAAGCAAAGAAACTTTCTTGAATCGTCTGTCTGACTTAAAATTTGACTTGAAACTCTAGACATGTCTTTCTCATTTTTATAAACTTTCATCAATCTTGATTATATCAACTTTAAATCTTCAACTGACTTTTTCCCCTTTTTCTTGACTTGAATTCCTGAATTTCTCCCCCTTTTTGATGAATTGTGAGCAGCAAAATCATCAAAACCTTTTCAAGTCATCACAGTCTTTGAAAATTTATCTTCCCCTTTATGATAAACTTACATTCTCCACCTTTTTAATCTGTGTATCCGTCAATTCATAAGATGTATATACTCGAATCTTTTCAAATTCAGATATAATAAACGTTGTAACCCTGAATCAACAAATGATACAGCTAGAATGCATATAAGTAGCATGAAGCCACTTTGTACAACGGATGTACTTTGGAAAGGAGTTTTTGAGATGTTCACTCCCCTAGGGCTTCCATTCAATCATTGAAAAACCACAAAGGAATTTTCTATGAATGTTATGACAAGAAAACGTATTCCTTGTGTGTACGTGAAAGTGTAGGAATGATTGAAGCTACTTAAGCTTTTTCAGGCTCAAAATGTGTAAACTGTTGAGACAACAACAAGTATTACACGGACTCAATGTGCATGAAAGAGGTGCGAAGGTGGGGCAAATTTCCTTCTTTTTCAATATCTAAATCTTCCGAGTGAAGATCAGATAGCATATGTGTTGCGTCCTCAAGAAAAATGAAACATTTCTTTGTTAAGAAAGAAACGAGTGGTTGGTGGGGTAATTGCAAGAGTTGGCATGGGCTCACTGCCTTCTTCAATGATGGTCACCAAAGAATGTGAACCAATTAGTAGATATGGATGCCCGACTTAGAAAGTGGTTGGTGCAGATTTTTGATATTCTTTTAACTATGTTCTCACACCCTCTTTCTTTTGAACATTCAAGCTCATTTCTAACCAAACTCTCTTTTTCATTTTTCCGCTCCACACACTGAGAAAAACTCAATCGGATGAGTTATTTTCCCCCACTCTTTGATTTAAAACCCCTCACCCTCAATCACTCTAGGATTACATCCGGGGTAGGAAACATAGGTTAACGTGAATCCATGGAAGTTCTGTTTAAGCTCTCACACGAATCCCATGTAATTTTCCTAAAAGAATAGTTGCTCAACAATTTAACTTGAACAATTAAGCACAAAATATGATAACATTGTCATAATGTATGCTTATCAAATATATGAATGAAATTTGAGCATTTGAACTTTGAAGATTTCTCAAAACAAGGATAATGAATGAATTAAATGAAATCAAGAGAATTGTTTCGAGAATCTAACAATATATCAATCAGATCAAATATCATTTGATATGAACGTGAAAAGTTAGGGTATCAAAAAACTTGATAGTTTGTTTATATGAACGAATATAAACAATTTAACAATGAACGTACAAAGATAGAAATGATGAATGATGCTCAACAAACATTGAATTACAAACGGGAGTATTACCATCGAAAAATTATTTCTTTATGAGACATGGTAATAACAAAATCAATATGAAGTACTGAACCGGTGTGTGTGAATATTTGACAGTATATAGACAAGATGATACACAAGTATTGATCTTTGGAAACACACGGTCAGTTAAACGTAAAAGCTCAATAAGGAAAAACATTTAAAATCACACTTCTAAATTCATGAAATGTTTTGAGAACCAGAAGTGGTTTGAACATTTAAGAAAAAACATTTTTCATGCTTGAAAGTTGTTCTTCTTTCAAACAATCAGAGATCTAGATCAAAAAATAATTACATTTAAACTCCCTCTCAGATCATGATAAAATGATTTATATTCAGATAAGATCCCCTTGGATATTTGCAAAATATCCTTATCTGAACATTGAAGACCGAGTCCTACACTGATGTGTTTAGAAGTCTTAGTCCTTTAACATTTAAGATCAGGTTCTGATCTATTGTAATCGTTAGCCAAAACTCTTTGACATTTAAGAACGGGTCATGAACTGAAATATTCAAGAACCAATCATCTTGCTCCCCTAAAACTGTGGTACCTGCAAAACAGATTTAACAGGTTTTGGTACCCACTGGTATTTGGGTCCTGGTAGGTTCGATTTAGGAATCCACTTTTCATTGTATTTAACATTTTTATGTATACTTTTCTGAGAAGTAATTCTGTAAGTTTCGTACCAGTTATGAGCAGATTCTGTTTGAACAAAATCATTCTCCCACAGTAAGAACAACAAATCTTCTTTTGAGCAATCCTGATCAAATGATTAGCAGAATAAAACATATCAGGTTTACCAAAAGATTTACCTTTAGGTGCATTGTTATTCTTGGCATTGGATGTGGATGCTAATGATTTGTCAACCTTCTTTTCATCTGGAGAGTCTTCACTCTCCAGACCATCTGACCTTTCTTTGAATTATGCTTTTCAATAGATTTAACATAAAAGCTTGCTAGACTATCAACAATTTTGTCATAAAACAAGTTAGATGGGCGAATCTGATTTGATTTGACAATGTTTGATTTGACACTTGTCACTTTTGAAACATTTTCTTGAATTGAACTTGAAGCAGTTTTGAAAGAACAAACTGATTCCGTTGAATTGTCATAAGGTGATTGATTAATCACATCAGCAAAAACTTTATCTGACAATTCAACATTAGCAGCTTCCAAGTCCTTTATCTTTTTAGATAAAATGTTTCTTTCATCATAAAGTGTGTCAAACTTCTTTTTCAAATCAGTTATTGCCATCTGTTATTTTAAAATGTCTGGAGATAGAACAAATATTTTGGATGTGAGCTTAGATATTTCAGATTCAAAGATTTGACGTTCTTGCTCAAAATCTTTTTCCAAGTTCTTGTTTTTCGCAGAAATTTCCTTGAAAATCCCAACATTTTTTTTCAAACTTTTTCTTTTCAGTTTCAAAAGACTTCTTCTTTTCTTGAAAGATTTTTGTCGCTTATCAAGTAAGTCTTGTAAAAGAGAATTTTGTTTGGGAAATTCAACAACTTTATCATCAAGAACTTTTCTCTCTTTTGCCAACGTGTCTCTTTCAGTTATTAAGATCTTTTCAAATTCAAACACTTGCTTAGAGAGTTTTATACATCTTAGCTCCAAATCCTTCTTCTATTGAGAAACTTTCTTAAAAAAGTCAGAAAGCTTTTGAGAATAAACATTCTCCAAATCAGATTTGACATTATCTGCATTGAGATTTTTCATCAGATCAACATATTTTGCTTCCAATGCAGAAATTTGATCTTCAAAATCTTTAAACATGATGTGTAGATCAACTGATTCAGCTTTAAGTTCTGATGTCTGTTGTTCAGTTGTCTTCAGCTTGCTTTAAAGATTGGTTATTTTTCTTTCTTTCAATTTGATTTCTTTCTCTTTAGACTCAATAATATTCTCTTTCATAGCAATATCTTTCTCTCTTGTCTTAATAATATCTTCTTTCATTTCAATTTCTTTCTCTCTTGCCTTAATGACACCTACAAAATCAGATTTACAATGATTAATACATTTTGCACATTCAGAAGTTTTATCAGAATTAACAAATTTAGCTTTCAACTCCTGAATCTGATTTAGAAGAACTGAATTCTAAATCTTCAGTTTATCACATTCAACTTCTATGATATGTATCTCAGGCATGTACATGATGGCACAATCTCTCCCAAACAAAACTGTAGACATCTTGAATGTTATGCTTGAGATGATCGTCCAAAATATTCACATAAAAATTTGACTTGCAAATCAAACTTGAACAACACTTGAAAATTTTGAAAAACTTTCTAAGTGTTAAACTCGCAAAACATTGTAGCTGGAATTCACTTCGCGCAGAAGGCACAAACTCGCAAATTACTGTTCACACTACTTCACGCTAACAGGCTTATGCATGTTTCAGGTTCGCACATATCGAAGTGTGCACGTTTGACGTTCACACAAGAAGAGTCGTGCGCGTTTTTGGACTTAACTTCTCGCAACACCTTTGCGCGTTTTGGACTTAGAAATTTTTTGATTTTTTAGCTTCTCGCAATGCCTTTGTGTGTTTTGGACTTAGAAAATATTTGATCAAACAAAAACTCGCAAAACATAAAACTCCCAGAACAGTGAAAACAAAAATAAAAACTCGCAAGCAGCTTTGTGCGTGTTTCCACTTCTCGTATATAACCCTTTGTGCGTTTCGGTCAAGAACTTGCATAAAATATGAAATCACAAAACGTTTTCATTGTGCGCGTTTTTCGTTGCTTGCGTGTTTAGTATCGTGCGCTTTCTTCCCTTGTGCGAATTATGAATCTAGCGTGTTCTTCAGACTTGAACATAAATTCGACCAAAAACTTTATAAACCAGCAATTAGCTTTCCAAATTGCACAAAGATGATCGAATATTGATATTGAACACTTTTCTAGTACGATTATATGGCTAAAAACAACTAAATCACTGAAAATTGATTAAAAATCAGTGTTCGACTTTTTCAAACCGGAAGCCACAAAGATTCAAAATTGAATGTGATGTGGTGCGAATTTCATGGTCAAATCTAAACAAGAAATGTTCTAATATGTAAATCGATCACTTATCAACCATTTTCTTGCATTAAAAACCTTTATCAGATTTTTTTTTGAATCAAACAGTGTTTTTAAAAAAAACTTTTCGTGTATGTTTTTCAAGAATTGAAAATCGATCAAAACTATGTAATTCAAACCATATGAATGATTTTGGTTTGCTCTGATACCAAATGTTAGATCACAATTCAAGCAATCAATCAAGATATGACAATTATGATCATGTTCTAGAGAGAGAGTAGAGAGTGAAAAATCCAATAGTCGTATATCTGGTAATATCAAATGTTACAAGTTCCTTACAAGTCTTACTATACAGAAACTCTCATGTCACTATATATATGGTCAAAGACCATATTCACTCAAAGTAATCTAGCTAACTTTGACTAAACTTGACTTTACAACACTCTGACTTTTCTACTTAAATCTTGGATACAATTATACACTAGCATAATTTAATATCGCAAAACCATTTAGTTAGAAAACTCACCTTTGGTCCTTGCTTAATTCCTTGCTCTAGCGATCTCACAACCTACGATAACATCGATAATTTGGTATGACACCCCCTTGGAAATGTTAACTAATGACGGGCGATTACTCTCTCTCTCTCTCTCTCTCTCTCTCTTGATCTTAAATAACGACGTCTCCCATCTTGGACTACTCACCCTCAAGAACCAACAAATTCCCCAAAAAGGTTACTTTGACAAAAGTACAACCTACTCTGGTTCGACCTTCACCCCGGGCGCCCCAACTCCCGGGGTTATCCCCGCCTGGGTTACACAACCCCCCCTGGGCTCCCCCGCCTCCCGGGGTCACGACCTGGGTTACTCAACTCCCCTCGAGCTCCTCCCCCGCCTCCCAGGGTCACAACCTGGGTTACACCCTCCGTCTCCGGATTACTAACGCCCGAGCTCCCCCGACTCCCGAGGTCACGACCCGGGTTCCTACCACTCCGACAATAATTGTATGTTTTTATAATCTTTGTTAATAGAAATTGTTTGTTTAGTTGTTTTAATAGAATAACCTTGCATAAAATCAAATGTTCCGATTTTATAAATAGTTTTAACATGTAGTTTTGGAATAGTCCAATCTAATAAATTGTTTTCAATTTGAGAAATTTTCGTTTCAAGAGAATTAGTTTGATCATTTTCTTCATCAATATCAGACATAGAGGCGTGTTTATCAAAATCTTTTCTAAATAATAGTCTCAAAATTTTGTCCATCACGACAAGGAATGTATTTCTATAAGAGATTAAAAAGAAAGTTTTTCTTTCTATAATGTTGGTTTACTTACTCCGGGAACACCTTGTTGACCAAGCGGGTCCGGCTAGTCATCTTACTCTCAAATGCGGCATTTACGCTACTCCAACGCTCCAAGGCTTTCCAACGCAGTAGCATTCCAACAATTATATCAAGATCAACTTTCTTAATTACCTCAAAGAGAAATATACTACCCATCATGTATGGATAAATCTTGACACTATTAACAGAAAAGACTTTCAACACTCACTACCCGTCTGGTTCTGATACCAAGGAGGGAGAGGATCGGTGGAGAGGATGATAAGTAGGTAGGTAGAAGGGAGGTAGAGAGTGAATAATAAGATTCATATGAAGGAATATCAAAATTGAAAACAAGAACAATGAAGAACAACATAAAGAACATCATAAGTTAACAAAATGTGCCTTGATTATTAATGGAAGAAGGAGTATTACAATCGGAAGTGGAAGAACCAACAATAGGAGAAATAATAAGCTGAAGATCTAGAGACTTGGAACATCGTGAAGTAGAGATTACAAGTTTATCATTGGAAATTTGTGACATAAACTAGCTAGAGAGAAATGTGTGGTGAGAAATATTGATGGATTCCACGGGTAATGGATGTTTGATCATCGATGCTAGCTTCCCTTTTATAGACTTAAAAATACCGGAACAATTTTTTGATCATGGACAGGTGTCTTGAGTCTTCATAATTTCTTTGAATTATTGTCTTCGAATACTAAAAATCATGGACAGGTGTCTTGAGTCTTCATAATTGCTTTGAATTATTGCTGTCGAATACTATTCTTGATAATTGCGTCTTGACTCTTTTATTATTTTGGCGTGATCTTGGAAATCTTCTGACTTCTACAGGAATATGCATAATGGAGAACACTGTCGGAGGCATGTAATTTTCACTTGAATAATTGAGCCTTTGCTTGAATTCTAACACCATGAAGTGGATTGGTGCCATCCTTATCAGCTTGTCATTATAATAAAATCTCTTAAAGAGATTTACACACACATAGATGATAAACCTATCTATATAAAGGAATTACATTTTAACTCACGCAGTGTTTACACACACATTGATAAACTCAACTCAACTCACGCAGTGTTTACACTCACACACACACAATATACTCAGTGATAATAAACACTTAATACAAAAAATTACATGATTTTATAATCTAGAAATCTTCATCAAAGGATCTTGAGCATCCTAAAAAAGCTAAAAATTCTTTGGTTGAGAAGACGTCGGTTGAGAAGTTGCCGCTAGAGAATTTTTTATTTAATTTATAATCTTTGCTATCTCGACAGGAGATAAGCAAGCTTGAATCCTTGAAACCAAAGATTTGTCTTCCTCTGGATAATTGCTTGGAGAATGAACTGGTGACGGTGGATATTGCACCTTACTATAAGATTCTTGAACAGTCTTAGCATCAGCTTTGTCTATAGAATATTTATCCCACCATTTTATTCTATAACGTCTTAATAATATTATGTAACGTCTTAATAATGCAGGAGGTGACGTTCCATCCTTTATCCTATAGTGGTGCGTCCATGTTATAATCCAAGGGATATTGAAGGCCATTGAAAATTAGATACAATATTTAAAAGAGGTATTGGACTCAATGGTGAATAAATATTTGAATTTATAGTATCCTTCCCTAATAGAAGAGGGAAAGGACTTCAGGGATAAGTCTCATGAATTTGAACCAACTGATAAACCAAAGAGGATATGAACCTTAAAAATTGTTGTCAAAATACAGGAACCAAGAGTGATTAAAATTTCTTAAAAGGAAGGTCTTGGTCCGGCCTGCTGATAATCATAATAATTGTAATAAGGAAGTGAAGTGAAGGAAAGGTACTGAGTGTTTTCTTAGAATAAGGCTTTACAGACCATTCTTCCAAAGAAATTACTTGCTTGATTCGGAGCTTACTATAAGCAATCTTAGAAGGGTCTTGATGACAGAAATTGGAATTAGAGTCGATGAGAATAGCTTGATAGCAATCTCGGGTCTTCCGTTCATCACTTAGAAAATGACAATTTTTGGGGTATTGATAATCGATGAGAGCTCCATAATTCTCGGTGATCTTTTCAGTTTCAACCTGTTCTAAAATCTTTACTACTTGATCATCGAGATTTATCACATATTTAGAAAATAATGGTTCTGGAATAGAGAAAGAAAAAGGTTCAGCTTTTTTAGAATAAGAAGAACAAGACTCAACAACTTTAGCATAAGAGGGAGGCGAAGGAGTTTTGACAGGAGAATTATTGGTTTTAACAGATGTTGAAAATACTGGAGGCGAATTTAATAATGAACTTGGTCTTGGCCTTGGCCTGCCAGGAACAAGCGGGGCAAGAGGAGCAAAACGATTGGGTGAAACTAGAATAGTCGGATAATTTCACTAATTGGGTCGGAGACCTGGAGTTTTTGAATTGGATGAAGAGTTATTCTTTGATAATTTTTCTTTTGAAATTTGGAAAACAATTTTTTCTTTTCACAAACTTGGTTTCAAAATCAGATTTACTCTGGGCCACATTATATCGGCAGAAGGTATTAAAGTCGATCCTGCTAAGGTTGAAGCTGTTGCTAAATGGCCAAGGCCAACTAATATTTCTGAAGTTCGTAGTTTCTTGGGACTTGCAGGATATTACATGCGATTTGTTGAAAATTTCTCTAGAATTTCACTGTCGTTGACAAAAGTCCTTTGAAAGGGGGTTAAATTTGATTGGGGTCCAAAACATGACAAGAGTTTTACAGAACTAAAACAAAGATTGATTTCAGCTCCAGTTTTGGTATTGCCGTTAGGATCAGGTGGTTTTCAAATTTATAGTGACGATTCTCAAACTGGACTCGGATGTGGTTTGATGTAGAACGATAGAGTTATTGCATATGCCTCTCGTCAACTCAAACCATACGAGGTGAACTATCCGACTCACGATTTAGAGTTGGTTGCGGTTATTTTTTCTTTAAAAATTTGGCGTCATTATTTGTACGGTGAAACCTGTTATGTACTTACTGATCATAAGAGTGTAAAATACATCTTTACCCAAAAAGAGTTGAATATGCGTTAGCGACGATGGCTCGAACTTCTAAAAGATTATGACGTTCGTATTGAATACAATCCGGGTAAAGTTAATGTAGTTGTCGATGCCTTGAGTCGCAAACATTTTGGTACTATATCGAGTTTGATTGCTCAACCTCAATTGGTATCCGAATTGGAAAAATTGGGTATTGAGTTAGTATCTTCTACTGTGGTCGGATGTGTAGCCAGTTTGAATGTTGAATCGACATTGATTTCAAGAATCAAAGAAGCACAACAACATGATGGTAAGATTTGGGCTATCCTTGAAAAATCAAAAGATGATCCAAAATTAGATTTTCGGGTGGACGACATGGGTAAAATCTGGTATCGAAACCGAATCTGCGTACCTGACGATCCTGATGTCAAGGAATTTGTGCTAAATGAAGCACATAACTTATTATTCTCAATTCATCCAGGATCTACCAAGATGTATCATGACTTAAAGCAATACTTGTAATATCCGAATCCGAAATTTTTATTAATTTTGGAAGTTGGGTGAAAAGTTAAGTGAGACTCAAAGTTCAGGGGGGTTTATTGAAACATTGGTTATATATAACCTAAGTCTCAGATAATTGTTTCATTATCATAATGAATTTGTTTTGGAGACCAACTTAGAAAGAAAGAGAACTCAGAGCAAGAAGCAGAGAGAAAGAGAAAGAGATCTTGAAGGATCGATCGTTTTTGGTCAAATAGAGGTATGATTTTAGCTTAATACTTCTATCTGCATGTATTATTCGGTAAATAGACTTTTTATTTAAGCTTTTATCCGTGTATTTGATCGATTCAATAATCAAAAGTTTTCTGGGTTCGAACTGTGGAGTCGCCGACTCTGTATGAACTAAGACCGAGAAGATGATGTGAACCGGTAAAAGTATCAGTCGACCGGTATAGCTATTGTCGCACCCCGCTAAAGCGGAAACACGAGGCATAACAGCTCCGATGTCATAGCACAAGATTATAACATACCAACATTTGCTTGTCTTTCAAAATACAATACATTTTTAAGAACATAGCATCGTCATTGTTTACAATTCCTAAACTTAAATTATGACGATACGCATAATAGCAAAATAATCTTGCTTCAAAATACGAAGTGCGCTGCTAAAACATCATGGAATTACCTTCTTGATTCCTGAAAAGCATGAATAAAAACCAAGGTCAACTACTAAGAGTTGGTGAGTTCACAGGTTTTAAATATGCACAAATCATTTTTATATGCAAATTGTCATTTGTAAAACATACGTATAAACCAACTCCAATTCTTTGATTCATGAGCACCACAATTTAATTTCTTTATGATAAGTGTATGCAAAGACAATATTACGTTGAGCCACTACTAAGCCATCCCTGACCAATTTCAATGCCCCCAATGAACTAACTCGGCGGTGGTTCATGCCACATGTTTAGTCAGCTTATCTAGTATAGTGCACCCCTGCTCGTCAGCATTAAGGTGGGTTTGTCACACCAAATAGCGCTATCCACTAATACTATAGGCCCGATTTTCTTCGAGTTAATAGTAGTGTCACGGGGTCTTAACATTAAAAACTCAACACATCAATTGCATACTTATCATATAGCTTATAATTCCAAACGCTTTTAACAAAGCCTCATAAATTGCCAAATCGCAATACTTTCAAACAATTCTCATGAATCTTTAAATACGCAATTTAAACATGCTTTCCACCCCAAAATCAATTAAAACGATAAAAGTGGGGCTGTGAATACTCACCTTAACGAGTGCAACGGTGAAGCTTTACTTTAATACTTATGGACTTTTGTCACGCCCTTAATTTCCCTATACAAGAGTTGCCATAAAGAAACACATTAATGCCCTATTCCGATGTCCAACCAATATGTCCAATTGTCCCATGAAATGCCATTATATAAATTCTTTAGTCCATATCCATAATTAAACTATACAAAGTTCCAAAATACAATAAAACAAAATTTATACTTAAGAAGATTACCTTTCTGGATTCAGCACATGCTGTCCAGAAAGTTGTTCGATGAAATCAACACGTAAGCTTAACTTCCCAAGAGAATTATTTAATCACAAATTTTGTGATGATACTATAATATGTTAAGAGTAAATCTTCATTTTTTTATAATTTTTGAATAACTTTTGATACTTCAAATAATTTTTACAAAATAGAGTGTCACTGATTTTCGGATCAGTGACATACCTCTCTTGTAACAGGCTTTTTAGGTATCAATTCTTGGAATTAGATAGTGATCCATATATGGATGCAAACCTAACTCAAAATCCTAACATTTGGGAAAATATTCACTTACTTTGGATAAGTAATGAGGGAGTTATGGTCTCTACAAGATAGGTGTATGAATCTGCCTTCACTGGACAGATTGCACCATTTTCTTGTAAAATCCATTTAAGTGCCCAAATCAATTCCAAATTCAGTGTTTTTGGACTTTTTAGAAAGCTAACACTCTAAATTAAAGTTTAGAAGCAAAAACCCCAAATTTGGACAAGTGGTTTGTGAGTTGTGCAAGCTAGAAGTGGAGTCTATTTTCTGGACAGATTCTAAAATGAAATAAATACTATTTCATACCACCAAATAATGATCATTAGACATGGTTTTTGGATATAAACCATGTCTTCACTCCTCATTACATAATAACTAACTTATGCATCATGGATTCATTGCATTCAAAATGCTCATCCACATGCATGCATGAACATAACCAAATAAAATGACATTAACACTATTGTTAAGTTCTTAATCATGTGGAACTTGGGAAATTCCTTCATAAGAACATTTTTATACTAGCATTTCAATGTAACAAGAGTCAAAAACTCACATTATATACATCAAAGATAATCCATCTCATCATCAAAATTTCAATCACATGCAAGACAAAATAAACACTAAATTTATGACTTAACACTATTTAAAAACTCTTTAATCATATGAGATTGAACAATCTCATCCTAAGAGTTTATTTATGCTCAAAATTGATGTAAATGCATATATTTCAATCCAACATTATTAAAATTTTGTGGACCAAAAACCACATTTCATAAAATTATCATTTCTTGATAAAATCCCATAATAATACACTTGGAAACCCTAGTTTCATTGGAAGATCATTCAATGGTTCATTAGCAAATATATTGATACTAATGTATCCCATTTCACTTCCAAAACTTGGATTGTACAACATTTACATGAAAAGATATGAAATATACAACTTTTTGATAATAAACTTGAAAAATGAAAGTGTTAAGTGATTACCTTCACAAAAGGAGATGAAGACTTGAATTCTAACTTCAATTTGGAGATGGATTCTTGATTGGATTTTGATTCTTAGTAATGAGAAGAAAAGAAGAAGAAAAAAATGGTGATGGTGGTGGTGGCTTTCGGCCGAAGACAAGAGAGAAGAGAGAGAAGGAGGTGAAAAGTTAATTTTGAAAATGAGGATGAGTTCTTGATTTTAATTTGTTTTTAATAATTAAAAATAATTAACATATATTACAATTAAGACAAGTGTCCTCATGACTCATCTTCATAAAAAAAAAATTATTTAATATTATTAATTAAATTACTAGTCTAATTTATAAAATTTCAGATATAATTGAGAACCGAAATACCCGATTCTCAATATTTGCTAAATAATTGTCAAATTTGGAAATTTTGCAATACAAGAGAAATTAACATACTGATTTATATAGTTTAAGGATTTTGGACTTTTATTTACTTATTTGGCATTTCTGGACAGTGACGGTCAGATGCGGAACTGTTCCGGGTTTTTAACGCAACTTCTAAATTTTTCGGGAAACTTTTTATCTTAAAGGCTTTTAATAAAAATTTAAAAATGACAAAACTTATAAATTAATCTGAGGGTGCTAACCTTAAGATTCAGAATTTGACAGGTGTCACAGTCTCCCCTCCTTCAAAGAATTTCGTCCCGAAATTTATGACTGATATTTCTGGACAGGCTTTTCATTAAACAACTTAGGGTACTTGCGTTTCATGAAATCTTCTCTTTCCCAAGTATATTCAGGTCCATGACGTGAATTCCAACGGACCTTTAAAATTGGAATTTTGCTGCTCCTAAGACGTTTAGTTTCGCGATCGAGAATCTCAATAGGTTCCTCTCTAAAACATAGGCGCCCATCAACTTTTACTTCATCTGGGGACACAATCATTGATTTGTCTATCAGACATTTCTTTAAATTTGACACATGAAAAGTGTCATGAATAGCACTTAACTCTTGAGGTAGACTCAGCTTATAGGCTACTGGTCCAATTCTTTCCAGTATCTCAAACGGACCAATATATCTTGGACTTAGTTTACCTCTTTTCCCGAATCTGATCAATCCTTTCCATGGTGATACTTTCAAAAGAACTTTGTCACCTTTTTGGAATTCTAATGGTTTTCTGCGGTTATCCGCATAACTTTTCTGACGATCTCTTGCAGCTTTGAGTCTGTCCTTGATGGTTGATATCTTATCCGTGGTTTCTTGTATAATGTCAGGCCCAAACAGTTGACTATCGCCAATTTCCACCCAACTAAGTGGAGATCTACACTTACGTCCATAGAGAGCTACGTATGGCGCACATTGAATGCTGGTGTGATAGCTGTTATTGTAAGAGAATTCAACTAACGGCAGATGCTTATCCCAGCTTCCTCCAAAATCTATAGCACACGCGCGTAGCATATCTTCCAAAGTTTGAATGGTCCTTTTCGTTTGTCCGTCTGTCTGTGGATGATATGCAGTACTCAGATCCAACCTGGTACCCAGTGCTTTTTGAAATGCTTGCCAAAATCGGGAGGTAAAACGACTATCTCTATCAGAAATGATAGATAAGGGTACTCCATGCCGAGAGACAATTTCGTCTATGTACAACTGTGCCAATCTTTCTATTTTGGAGTCCTCTCTTATAGGGAGAAAATGCGCAGATTTCGTAAGTCGGTCCACAATGACCCAAATTGCGTCGTTCCCTTTTCCAGTACTGGGTAGTTTGGTGATAAAATCCATAGATACCTGATCCCATTTCCATTGTGGTATCTCAGGTTGTTGAAGAAGTCCAGAAGGCTTTTGATGCTCTGCTTTGACTTTAGCGCAAGTCAAACATTTACTCACAAATTCAGCAATGTCCTTCTTCATTCCCGGCCACCAATAATATTTCTTCAATCCTTTGTACATTTTATCGGCTCCTGGGTGAACCGAATACCTTGATCGGTGAGCTTCTTCTAAAATAGTTGATCGTAGATCATCAACCTTTGGTACCCAAACTTTATTCTTGAAATATCGTACTCCATCTGATCGTGATTCAAACTCTCTTTCCAAGTTATGCAAGGCTTCGCAACAAAGATTTTCTGTTTTCAATGCTTTCTCTTGAGCTTCACGAACTTGTGTCTTAAGGCTTGATTGGACCAACATTCCCAAAGCTCGTGTCCTTATTGGTCTTACTCTTTCTTTCCTGCTTAATGCATCAGCTACCACATTAGCTTTACCAGGATGATACTTTATTTCGCATTCATAATCATTAAGCAGCTCAACCCATCTCCGCTGTCTCATGTTCAACATTTTCTGATCAAAAATATGCTGGAGACTTTTGTGATCAGTATAGATGGTACATTTAGTGCCATAAAGGTAATGCCTCCAGATTTTTAATGCAAATACTACCGCACCCAATTCCAAGTCATGAGTGGTGTAGTTCTTTTCATGAACTTTGAGTTGCCTTGACGCATAAGCTATAACCTTATTCCTCTGCATTAATACACATCCTAAGCCTTGATGTGATGCGTCACAATACACCACAAAGTCATCCGTACCTTCCGGTAACGCAAGAATTGGTGCGTCACATAACTTGTGCTTAAGTATTTGAAATGCTTCCTCCTGTTTTTCTTCCCAGACAAATTTCTTATCCTTCTGTGTCAGTGCTGTCAGCGGTTGAGCGATTTTTGAAAAATTCGCTATGAACCTTCGGTAGTAGCCTGCCAGACCAAGAAATTGACGAATTTCTGTTGGTGTCCTTGGGGTTTCCCATTTCTTGATGGCTTCAACTTTTGCCGGGTCAACATGAATTCCTTTTTCATTAACTACATGACCCAGAAAGTGTACCTCTCGAAGCCAAAATTCACATTTGGAAAACTTAGCATACAACTTCTGATCTTTGAGAAGTTCTAAGATCAACTTCAAATGTTTCTTATGATCTTCCTTGCTTCGTGAATAAATCAAAATATCGTCTATGAATACAATCACGAACTTGTCTAAATACGGCCGACAGACTCTATTCATTAAATCCATGAAAACTGCCGGTGCGTTCGTCAGTCCAAAGGGCATAACTAGAAACTCATAATGTCCATAACGAGTTCTAAATGCCGTCTTATCAATATCCTCTTCACGAACTCTCATTTGATGATATCCAGATCGCAAATCAATCTTTGAGAAATACGTTGCACCTTGTAGTTGATCAAACAGATCGTCAATTCGAGGTAGTGGGTATCGATTCTTGAGGGTTAGCTTATTGAGTTCTCGGAAATCGATACACATTCGGAATGTTCCATCTTTCTTCTTAACAAAAAGAACTGGAGCTCCCCATGGCGAAGAACTCGGTCTGATAAATCCTTTATCAAGCAGCTCTTGGAGTTGTTCAGACAGTTCTTGCATTTCGGATGGTGCCAAACGGTATGGTGTCTTAGCCACTGGTGCAGCTCCCGGAATTAAATCAATGCGAAATTCGACTTGTCTCGGTGGAGGTAACCCAGGTAGATCTTCAGGAAATACTTCGGGAAAGTCTCGAACCACAGGAATATCTTGCAAACACTTCTCCTTGGTCTCTTTATTGACTACATGAGCTAAAAACGCACTATATTCTTTCCTTAAATACTTCTGCATCTTTATGCAGGACACTATTCTTAACTTCCTTTTTCCTTTGACTTTATCGTGAATGAAAAACCCCGATCGATTGGCATTATTGGTGAGCTTGGTTGCCAGATTTACCGCCTCCTGAATGGTTTTTGGATTACCCGAGGTCACATCCCCTCGGATTTCTGGAGCTAAACCCCAGACATACCTGTCTACCCGATTCTCTTCTGGCGTAACCAGATGTGGCACCATCTTTGCCAGCTCATGAAATCGTGCAGTGTACGTATCAATGTCGTTTCCTTTCATCTCATGCTCCCTTAATTCTGCTTGTAATTTCTGCATTTCGCTTCTTGAGCAATATTCTTCCTTAAGCATTTCTTTAAACTCATCCCAAGTGAGTTTGTTAGCTACTTCCCTTCCTCGAGTCTGCACTTGAGTGTTCCACCACGTCAGTGCTCTTCCTTGTAGTAAACAAGCTGCGAATTCTACTTTGTTTGCTTCCGAGCACTTACTTATGTGGAGAACGGATTCCATTCCTTCAATCCAAGATAATAACCCAACCGCTCCTTCGGTACCGCGGAATTCCTTTGGGTTACAAGACCTAAAAGTCTTATATGTACATTCTTTTTCTATATTTGCATCGGCTCTTGGTTGATTAGGTTGGTTAGCATTTAAACCTGCTGCTATCTGACTGACTATGTTAGGAAGTGTAGCTAAAATTTGCTTGGATACGAGTCGTGCAATCTCAGGATCTTCTCTTCTTGGCGGCATAATTCTATTGCACAATTTATTTTAAAGCCTCGTTAATATTTAATTCCGTATTCTTATTTCCCTTATTTCTATCCTATAATCTTAATACAATATAAATTGTATTTGTTTATTCATACATCCAAAATATCATAAATCAACCTCATGGAATTGAAATTCACAGTTTATAAACATACATAAACAATATATCATAATCATATCCATTATCATTATAATACTACGTCAAACATTCAATATTCATCCAAAAGTAATAGCCAAGCTATTTAATAATGTACTAATATGACGAGTTACATGTCCAAAAAGAAAGTTAGTCATCCAAATCTCCAACAATGATTCGTACTACTGATGCCTGAAAAACAACATCATCGCCCATGCTATCACAATTACCAAAAGTCCCATCATCACAGATAAACAAGAGTGCATCCATGCTACCATAGCCCTAGTTTCCATCAGTTCCCTCACAAACCCACTCATAGTTTGATCACCCATACTTACCATTGATATAAGCCCATTTAAAATCTGATCACTTGAATTCATTATAGTCATGAGTGCATCAATGGAATGCTTATGATGGTTTACCTCCAATCTAACTCTCTCCACTTCTCGGGCCATACCCGAAACCCAGTAGTTTTCTAATGCTGTCATACCGGCTGGTTGAGACACTGGTATCCCAGCACATGGTGGTGGCGATACCCTCCGACCCCTAAGTCGAGAAGGCCCCGCCTCGTCCCTACGTGGGACAGGTGTACTCTCTCGCTCGAAAGTGGCGGGTGAAGTCGGCTCCAAAGTAGGTGTGACCGATCTCTCCGGTGATCGATCAGAATCTGAATAATCGTGCTCAGATGGGTCATAGTCGTCACTCGTCGGAGAATTTCTTCTAGGGATGTAGGTGAGGTAGCCTGATCCGTCAGGCGACTGTTCTTGGTGAGATGGTGATCGTGACATGATGACTGCGATAATTAATAAAGTTTACTTGACAATCATGCTATAATTTTTATTAAAAATCAAAAGTGCCATGCAAACTCACATAACAATCATGCTTTTCATTTTTGTATCAAAAAGTTCCTATTTTTAGTAATTCCTAGTATAGCCATTTCATGTCCCCTTTATACACACTTAAATTAAACAAAGGTGATCAAGCTTTGCTTAAGTTAAAATATGATAATGTGAAACACATCTTAGTTATACTACAGCGCACTTTAATTTGAAAACTTTATTTGTAAAAGGTTATAGTGTGTGGTTTTAAAACAAAACCGGTATTCCCTATAACCTATGGCTCTGATACCAAATCTGTCACACCCCGCTAAAGCGGAAACACGAGGCATAACAGCTCCGATGTCATAGCACAAGATTATAACATACCAACATTTGCTTGTCTTTCAAAATACAATACATTTTTAAGAACATAGCATCGTCATTGTTTACAATTCCCAAACTTAAATTATGACGATACGCATAATAGCAAAAATAATCTTGCTTCAAAATACGAAGTGCGCTGCTAAAACATCATGGAATTACCTTCTTGATTCCTGAAAAGCATGAATAAAAACCAAGGTCAACTACTAAGAGTTGGTGAGTTCACAGGTTTTAAATATGCACAAATCATTTTTATATGCAAATTGTCATTTGTAAAACATACGTATAAACCAACTCCAATTCTTTGATTCATGAGCACCACAATTTAATTTCTTTATGATAAGTGTATGCAAAGACAATATTACGTTGAGCCACTACTAAGCCATCCCTGACCAATTTCAATGCCCCCAATGAACTAACTCGGCGGTGGTTCATGCCACATGTTTAGTCAGCTTATCTAGTATAGTGCACCCCTGCTCGTCAGCATTAAGGTGGGTTTGTCACACCAAATAGCGCTATCCACTAATACTATAGGCCCGATTTTCTTCGAGTTAATAGTAGTGTCACGGGGTCTTAACATTAAAAACTCAACACATCAATTGCATACTTATCATATAGCTTATAATTCCAAACGCTTTTAACAAAGCCTCATAAATTGCCAAATCGCAATACTTTCAAACAATTCTCATGAATCTTTAAATACGCAATTTAAACATGCTTTCCACCCCAAAATCAATTAAAACGATAAAAGTGGGGCTGTGAATACTCACCTTAACGAGTGCAACGGTGAAGCTTTACTTTAATACTTATGGACTTTTGTCACGCCCTTAATTTCCCTATACAAGAGTTGCCATAAAGAAACACATTAATGCCCTATTCCGATGTCCAACCAATATGTCCAATTGTCCCATGAAATGCCATTATATAAATTCTTTAGTCCATATCCATAATTAAACTATACAAAGTTCCAAAATACAATAAAACAAAATTTATACTTAAGAAGATTACCTTTCTGGATTCAGCACATGCTGTCCAGAAAGTTGTTCGATGAAATCAACACGGAAGCTTAACTTCCCAAGAGAATTATTTAATCACAAATTTTGTGATGATACTATAATATGTTAAGAGTAAATCTGCATTTTTTTATAATTTTTGAATAACTTTTGATACTTCAAATAATTTTTACAAAATAGAGTGTCACTGATTTTCGGATCAGTGACATACCTCTCTTGTAACAGGCTTTTTAGGTATCAATTCTTGGAATTAGATAGTGATCCATATATGGATGCAAACCTAACTCAAAATCCTAACATTTGGGAAAATATTCACTTACTTTGGATAAGTAATGAGGGAGTTATGGTCTCTACAAGATAGGTGTATGAATCTGCCTTCACTGGACAGATTGCACCATTTTCTTGTAAAATCCATTTAAGTGCCCAAATCAATTCCAAATTCAGTGTTTTTGGACTTTTTAGAAAGCTAACACTCTAAATTAAAGTTTAGAAGCAAAAACCCCAAATTTGGACAAGTGGTTTGTGAGTTGTGCAAGCTAGAAGTGGAGTCTATTTTCTGGACAGATTCTAAAATGAAATAAATACTATTTCATACCACCAAATAATGATCATTAGACATGGTTTTTGGATATAAACCATGTCTTCACTCCTCATTACATAATAACTAACTTATGCATCATGGATTCATTGCATTCAAAATGCTCATCCACATGCATGCATGAACATAACCAAATAAAATGACATTAACACTATTGTTAAGTTCTTAATCATGTGGAACTTGGGAAATTCCTTCATAAGAACATTTTTATACTAGCATTTCAATGTAACAAGAGTCAAAAACTCACATTATATACATCAAAGATAATCCATCTCATCATCAAAATTTCAATCACATGCAAGACAAAATAAACACTAAATTTATGACTTAACACTATTTAAAAACTCTTTAATCATATGAGATTGAACAATCTCATCCTAAGAGTTTATTTATGCTCAAAATTGATGTAAATGCATATATTTCAATCCAACATTATTAAAATTTTGTGGACCAAAAACCACATTTCATAAAATTATCATTTCTTGATAAAATCCCATAATAATACACTTGGAAACCCTAGTTTCATTGGAAGATCATTCAATGGTTCATTAGCAAATATATTGATACTAATGTATCCCATTTCACTTCCAAAACTTGGATTGTACAACATTTACATGAAAAGATATGAAATATACAACTTTTTGATAATAAACTTGAAAAATGAAAGTGTTAAGTGATTACCTTCACAAAAGGAGATGAAGACTTGAATTCTAAATTCAATTTGGAGATGGATTCTTGATTGGATTTTGATTCTTAGTAATGAGAAGAAAAGAAGAAAAAAAAATGGTGATGGTGGTGGTGGCTTTCGGCCGAAGACAAGAGAGAAGAGAGAGAAGGAGGTGAAAAGTTAATTTTGAAAATGAGGATGAGTTCTTGATTTTAATTTGTTTTTAATAATTAAAAATAATTAACATATATTACAATTAAGACAAGTGTCCTCATGACTCATCTTCATAAAAAAAAATTATTTAATATTATTAATTAAATTACTAGTCTAATTTATAAAATTTCAGATATAATTGAGAACCGAAATACCCGATTCTCAATATTTGCTAAATAATTGTCAAATTTGGAAATTTTGCAATACAAGAGAAATTAACATACTGATTTATATAGTTTAAGGATTTTGGACTTTTATTTACTTATTTGGCATTTCTGGACAGTGACGGTCAGATGCGGAACTGTTCCGGGTTTTTAACGCAACTTCTAAATTTTTCGGGAAACTTTTTATCTTAAAGGCTTTTAATAAAAATTTAAAAGTGACAAAACTTATAAATTAATCTGAGGGTGCTAACCTTAAGATTCAGAATTTGACAGGTGTCACAGCTATGGACCGGAACTCAGTGTGACCGGTATATTATATTCGACCGGTATGTTGTTTGACCAGTAGGTTGTGTTCGACCGATATGTTGTTTGACCGGTAGGTTGTGTTCGACCGGTATGTTGTTTGACCGGCATAGTGGTTTGACCGGTATTTTGTTAAACGGTCCTAAGAGGTTTTGATCAGGATGGTTTCAACTGGGATAGTAACAGTATGTTGTATTTGATGTGTTTATAGAAGAAAAGAGTGTTAGTCAAGTTAGCTTACCTTTGTTTTAATACCATCGTAGGTGGTGTTAATCAGTAGAGGTCAGAGTTAATCAAGAAGAATCAGAGGTGAGTCTTTCAAACTAAATCTTTTATGATTTTAGCAGTTATTTGATAAATGTAGGTTTTATAAACTGCACATTTATAGTATTGAAAGTTATGCAAAATTATTGAAAAAGGTTGATTTAATCAGTTTGGCATGTTTATGCTTAGTTTATAGAAACTTGTTTTATATACAGACAAGACTAGGTGTATGCATACATTTGAGTCAGAAGTCTGACCTAAATCGGGAAGTGTGACCCTCCTGCTCGTAACGGGGACTGTGGCCCGTTTATGCCATTAGGGTGTGTCCCTAAAATAAGGCAGTGCGAGACAGACATACCGTGTTTGAAGGAAATGTTGGTCAGTAGCTTAAGGTACGCTTGCGAAGCGTAAACAGTGGCCAGTGATGGCCAGTAGATTGAGTTATGCCTGCAAAGCATAAGGTGTTTTAACTTTTGATTGAAAGAACAATTTATGTTTTGAGACAGAAAGATTTGTTTAAATGTTTTAATTAATATTTGAACTGTTGCAGTAGTGATTGGAGGGGACTCACTAGACCATTGGTCTAACCCTCGCTCTTTAAAAATTATAATCTTGTTTCAGGTTATTGGAAAGTAGCAGGTACGGATAAGGGTAAAGAGAAGATGTGAGCTATTTCCAGGAGATAGAAGACTTCCTGCGATAGTTTACTTTTTGAACTCAGTTGTGTAGTAAGAGATAGTTGTAAACATTGTACTCTGGAGATGTAAGCCTGGGGCAGTATTTAGTAAGAAATGTTATTTTATTGTATATATAAATGTTCAGGTTGTTACAATACTTTTGGTGGAACGGTATGAAACGTGATATAGCTGAGTATATTGCTAAATGTTTGACTTGCCAAAAAGTTAAAATCGAACATCAGCGAGCGAGCGGTCTGTTACAACCTTTAGCGGTCTGTTACAACCGTTAGCGGTGTTACAACCGTTAGAGATTCCAGTATGAAAATGGGAGCACATCTCAATGGACTTTGTGACAGGATTACCGAGAACTGTACGTAAGCATAATGCTATCTGAGTGATTGTTGACAAATTAACGAAGTCGACATATTTTCTGGCTATACGAGAAACCTTTTCAGTTGACAAGTTAGTTGAATTGTTTCAAATAGAGGTTGTTCGACTACACGACATTCCAGTTTCAATTACTTCTGATAGAGATCTCAGATTTACCTCTAGGTACTGGAAGAGGCTCCACCAGGCCTATGGTACAAAGTTAACCATGCGTTCATCTTATCATCCTCAAACTGATGATCAAACTGAACGAACAATCCAAACTCTTGAAGATATGCTTCGAGCTTGTGTTCTTCAGTGGTCTGGTAGTTGGGATGAGTATCTCTGTTTAATTGAACTCGCCTACAACAATAGTTTTCAATCAAGTATCGGTATGTCTCCGTTTGAGGCTCTTTACGGACGTAAATGTCGAACTCCTTTGTGCTGGAATGAGGTAGGCGAGAAAGCTATCGAAGGCCCTGACCTTGTTCGAGTAACCACATAAAAAGTTGAAGTGGCTAGGCAGAAAATGAAAGAAGCTCAATCACGACAAAAGAGTTATGCAGAAAAGCATAGATGGTCAATAGAATTTCAGCCTGATGAGCACGTTTTTGTTAAAATTTATCCTTTACTAGGTGTCCGAAGGTTCGGATTTAAAGGTAAACTGAGTCCTCGATATATTGGACCATTTGGGATATTAGAGAGAGTTGGCGAGGTGGCGTATCGCTTGGCATTACCTCTGCAACTTTCACACATTCACGATGTTTTCCATGTATCGTTGCTGCGTGGATATCGTTATCATCATTTACATGTGATTGACTATCCTTTGGAACAAATTGAGCCAAATATCTATTATGTTGAAGAGCCAGAAGCGATCATAGATCGAGAAGAGAGGCAATTGCGACGCATAATCGTCCCTTTTGTGAGAGTATTGTGGAAAAATCATACAGATTGGGAAGCAACGTGGGAAACAGAAGACTTGATAAGGAAGCAATATCCACATCTATTTTAAGGTAGCAAATATATGTCCCTAATACAGTTTCGGGGACGAAACCTTCTTTTTAGAGGAGGAGAAATGTAATACCCGAATCTCTCAAATTACCGGTTTCGTATAAAGCTTAAAATATTCAAATCCTTATTCTAGAAATAGAAGCTTGTACGTGTTGCTTCTAGTATTGTATCGGACTATTTTGTCATGAAAATGGTACAATGGGGGTTAAACATGTACAAACAAATATGGATTAGGACTTAGAATTTGATTAAATCCTCTAATAGGATTAGAATTGAAATAAGTGAAACTTGAGGGGTTAGTTTTGAGAAATTGTAAAATAAAATAAAAGCTGAAAATTAAAGTTTTTAATTTATTTTCAGCTCAAGACCTTGAAACCATCGACTCCTCCCTAACTCATTCCTCCATTTCTTGTTTTAAATTCTTTTTTTATAGGAAAATTGACCTAAGGGTTAAAGATTTTGAAGGTTTAATCATAATATTTGAGGTATGTATTTAGTAATCTCTAATCTTACTTCTAAAGTTGTTTGTATGTTCTTTTATATAATATAAATCTGATTTGGGGTTAGGGTTACATCTTTTTGGATGAGAAAGATGAATTTTAGTTGGTTGATTATAAGTAGATAAAGTGTTGAAGTCTTTCATGGTGAAAATTTGATTTGGTTATGGTATTATGTTAAAAGTGTTAATTTCAAATTTTAATTAGCTTTTGGTACCAAAAGTGGGAAAAGGAAGGAACCATTGAAATGGTTATGAGCTCCATGAATTAATGCCCACAAGGTGTTTGATGAAATGTCTTAAAGGAATTTTCAATTTTGTTGAGTTTTAGTTTCTGTCCAGATTGTTAGATATGAATTGTATTCAAGACTAAAATCGAGGGTCTATTGTGTAATTGTTTTTAAGTCAAAGGGTTTGTTTTGTAAAGTCAACTTTAGTTGACTTAGTATAAATAGTTTAGTGTCTTTGTAATCATTAAGCCACGCACATTCATTCAGAGAGAACACACAGAATTCGCATAAAGATATCAAGTGAGATCTGTGACACTATAAACTTTTGACTTCGATGTAATCTTGTGACTTTAATACAAATGGTTGTTTGATAATTTGTGTTAATTGATATTGCTAGTATACGGGGATCACAATTGGTATCAAAGGTCAAATCTGACATTTTTGAGAACAATGAGTTCGCACACTGTTTCTTGAGTTCTTGATTGGATTCCTAATATTAAATGAGTTTTTGATCAAATTTTTGTGAGTAATAGGATATTTTGATGATATAGATTGACTTGATTGGATTGAATTGCACTGAAAAACAATTTTGATCATCAAATTTTGATTTTAGAAAGTTTTTGCTTCGTATGAGTCTTAGTTACTGTTGCATCAAGAATTTTGAATCTGTGTGATGTTTTTGTGAAATTGATGGAATTGGATTAATTCTTGTACTAATGTGATTATTTCTGTGAGATTACGGCTTATGGATCGAAGAATTTATTGGGATTTTGGACTAGAAAGTGATTTTTAGGATCGTATACTCAAGAACTCGTAGGATCCATACTTTTCGTATGAGAAACTCGCAAACTTAGATTTTTGCAGAACAATTCGCATAATTCTCATAAAATTCAATTTTAAGTGTAGAATTCGCATAATTCTTATCTGTAGTGTACGAAAAGAGAAGAATTCACATAGAAACAATTGAAAATTCATCTAAGTTCAGAATTCGTATACCTTGTTATAAGAAAAGCAAGAATTCACATATGTCTTTGATGCGAAAAGTTGGATTTTAAAAGTCTAAGGCAAGAATTCACACGTGCTTTCATGCGAATTGCATAGAACTCGCACATGTATGTGATGCGAATTGTGTAGAATTCGCACATCTGTGTGATACGAATTTGTACGATTTCACATAAGCTTTCATACGAATTTTAGAGGATTTCGCATGATTATTTCAAATTTTTTCTCTAAGTTCAGAATTTGTATGACATGCGAAAAGTTTTTGAAAGTCGAATTTTTTTTTAAGTGAAGAATTTGCATCATTCTCTGATATGAATTCTGTGTGCGAAAAGTTTTTGTGCTAAAAGTTTGAATTTTAAATTTTTTTCAAGGATGGAATTCGCATAAAAGACTTATACGAGTTGTAAGAAATTCGCATAAACCTATATACGAATTCTAAGAATTCGTATAAAGGCTCATGCGAATTGTGATTGTTTGAGTGTCTCTTGCATGCGAATTGTAACTTGCTTCATACGAATTCTGAGTGTTATACGAATTCTGTTATATTTTTCATGCGAATTGTTCTATGATCTAGTGCATGCGAATTCTATACTTGGAAGTTTATATGCCAGAGATTCCAGCACTCGAAGCTGAGAACAAGAATTTGAAAATTCAGAATTCTTCTCTTCTTACTGAGATCAATAAGTTGAAACAAAATTCTACATTTTCAGAGAAAAATTTTGTTTGCTCAAAATGCATTACTAATTTCCAAGATCAATTTTGCACGAATAATTGAGTCTAAAAAAAAGAGATCTCAAATCTTCAAGCCATGCTGAAAAAGTCTGAAGGTCTTAATGCAAACTCTACATGGTCAAATAAAGATTTGATGCAAAGAGAAATTGAAGATTCTAGAAGAAGAGCAAATATTGTCAGTGAAACTTGTGAAGGGATGAGAAAGACAAATTCACAAATCTTTGCTGAAAGAGATAAATTGAGAGATAACGTGTTCAGTCTTGAGGTTGAAATCAACATGATAAAAGAAAAGGACAACTCAAGAGATAAAGAGGATATGAAGAAGGTTGAGATGAAAAGAAAGGAATTGGAGAAAGATAATGTTGTGCTGAAAAAGAAAATATCTGAATTGGAAGATCAAATGAATAAAGAGAAAAGAAAGAGTTGAATTTGAAAGAGAAAGAAAAGTCTTTTCAAAGAAATTTTCTGAGTTGTCAAGAAAGGCATTTAAAGAAAAGAAATCCATTGAACTGAAATGTCTTAAACTTTCTCAACAAGTGTCAGACTTTGAGAAAGTTACCATCATGGAGAGAGATAAATTTGAGAAAGAGAAGAAGTTAGCTGAACAGAAGAATATTGGTATATTTAAAGAAATATCTGGTCAAAGAAAATCTGTGGAGAAAGACTTTGAAGAAGAAAGAAAAGTGTTTAAGACTGAGATAGAGAAGCTTACAAGAAAATTATCTTAATTGTCATCAACTATACAAAAGGAAAAGAATGCGAAGTCTGACTTACAAAAGAAGTTTGATCTGATTGGAAACGAAAGAAATAGTTTTTCTTCAAAGATAAAAGAACTTGAAGAGATCATGTTCATGGTGAAGTTGACTGAGCCGAAGACTCCAGAATCAATTGTTCAATCACCAAGAGATGATCAAGCTGATTCAGAATGCTCATTCAAAACTGCTTCAAGTTCACGTTTTATAAATGTTTATAATAATCCTTTATTTGATTCAGATGATAGTCATATGTCTATATCTAAAGGTCAGATTCGTCCTTCAAACCTCTTCTATGACAAATCTATTAATGATTCAGGTAACATCAAGAGGAACAAGTCTCAGAAGAAAATGTTTTGGAGAAGGAAAGATGAGAAAGAAAAAGAAAAGTGGATTTGGAGAGTAAAAGTTTCCTCAGAGGAGAAGAAGGAACAAAAATCATTTGTGCATACAAGGAACAATGCTCCTAAAGGTAAAACTTTTGGCAAACCTGATATTGATTATACTGTAAATCAACTGACCAGGTTAGCACAAAAGAAAATTAGTTGTTCCTATTGTGGTTCAAATGATTTTGTTAACAAAAATTATGAAAATAGCTGGTATGGTTCTTATTACATTTCTTCTAATAGAATTGCAACTAACACATTAGGACCCAAATACTAGTGGGTACCAAAAGCTAAATCTGTGTTTGTGATTCCCTATTTCAAGTTCTAATCCATCAAAAACAATCAAAATCAGAAATCATATGTCATTGATGAATCAACGATTACAAATCTTACAACTTTCTCACTCTAGAAATGATATACAATTAACCTCTTCTCTAATCTGCTCTTTCACAATCTGATTCACACTCTCAAATGACTTACTCCAACTGAATTCTTACAAAGACTTCAAAGGTATTTATACCCACAAAAATACAAAGGAAACAAACAAATACAAAACATTAACTTTGACTTTTATTACAAACAGACTTTGAATTTCACTGAGAGTTGACTTTCAGCTTTGACTTCTTGTACTTTGATCTTCAATCTTTATGATCTTGAATCCAACAAATCTGTGCTCTAACAATCTCCCCCTTTGGATCAAGATCATCACAAAAAGATTTAGCAAATCAATCTTCCCCTTATAGTTGTATTGAAGAACTTTAAATCTCCCATTTTAAGCTTAATCTAAGTACAATCTTCCTCTTTTGGTTGATCTTTAACTTTAATCTCCTCAAAGTCTATCTTCAAGAAATACCAACAATCTCTCCCAAAGATGGTAGAAATATTCTTTAATAATCTTCTAAAAATTGTCTCAAACCTCTTTCAGTCTTCAGAAAGAAATTATCTTCAGGTTTATCTTGGATTTCTTCAGCAAATAATCTTTAAATAAAATTTCAGCAAAATCAACACATCTTCAGAATTTCTTCGTACAAACTTCCAAACTTTAAATCTTTGAACTTTGTCTTCTTCAAATCTTTTAACTCTGAAATTTATGACAAGGACATTTCTTCTTTAAATCATCCCCCCCTTTTTGATGAATAGAGCATCTATAACATCAAAACTTTCTTCAAGAAATGTCTCTGAAATTCTATCTGACAACTGATCTTTGAAAAAGAGCCTCTGATTCATTGCCAATTCGAATAATGTATTCATCCAGATCTTTTCAAATCTAGACAAAATAGGAATGTAACACCTGAATCAACAAATGAATCAGTTAAAATGTATGTCAGTAACACTAAGTTTCTGTGTGTAACAAATACACATTATAAAGGAGCTTTTTGATGTTCACTCCTCCAGGGCTTCCATCCAATCATCGAAACACCACAAAGGCAATTTCTATGAATGTTATGACAAGAAAACAAATTCCTTGTGTGTTTGTGTTAGTGTAGAAAGAATTAAGCATATGATGATTGCTTTTATAAACGGCTCAACATTGTGTAAACCATTGAGACAAGAGTAGATAAACACAGACTCAATGTGCATGATTGAAGTGCGAAGGTGGAGGCAGACTTCCTTCTTTTTCAATATCCAAAATTTCCAAATGAAAATCAGATAGATTATGTGCTGCGTCCCAGAAAAATATGAAACATTTTCTTTTTGAGAAGAAAATGAGTAGCTGGTGGGGTATTGTCAAGAGTTGGCATGGGCTATTTACCTGTTTCAATAATGTTCACCAAGAATTGTGAAACATTAGTAATGTGGCTGCCCGACTCAGAAAGTAGTTGGTGCAGAGTTTGATATTCTTTTACTCTGTTCTCACACCCACTTTCTTTTAATTATTAAACGCACATCTAACCAAACTCTCATTTCCATTTTACCTCGTCACACATCCCACACTCATTTCTTTTGACTCCTCACACTCAATCACTATGGATTAACTTCTTGGGTAGGAGACACTGGTAATCGTGAATCCATAGAAGTTCATTTAGGTCCTAGCACAAAGAACCCGTATTGTCCTATAAAGCATAATGTTGCTCAAAATGGTTTAACTTTATTAGTTAACGCACAAACACAAATGTCAGAAGTATGCTAATAAATGTAATCATGAAGATTTGAGCATTTTAAACATTGAAGATATTTCAAACAAGTAAATGGAATAAATAGATATGAATGCAAGAAACTTGTTTGAAAATCTGACATTGTATGAAAAATGATCAGAAATGAATGATATAACAATCAAAGCTTATGGTCAAGAATAATGGATATGTGTCTATACGAACCAAGATATAGAAATTCTTGAAATAAACGTTTCGAAATGAAATTACGCTCAAAATTCTTTGAAGTACAAGCGGGGTGTCTTACCATCGAAAATATGTTTCAATATGAGACATGGTAAGAACAATTTGATCAAAAAAATAAACCGGTGTGTATGAATACTTGAAAGTATATAGAAAAGACAATACACAAGTATTTATCTTTGGAAACACTTGGTTTGTTAATCACAAAATTTATTCAAATGTAAAAGACATAAAGCAGTAAAACGATTAAAATACAAGTTTTGGTCTAAAATAATCAGAAATCATATCCTTACTCCCCCTGAAAATATGCATTTGAAATTTATCAGTGAAAAAGCACATGATAGAGATCTACAACTCCTTTTGAAGTGTAGTTCGTCATATCTTCCGAATACATATTTCCAGAAAAATTTATGTATTCCCCCTTGAAGGTTGATTTCCTCTTCTGAGTATCTGAGTACATCTTCATATCATCCCGGGAGTAAGGTCTTTTGATCAATGAAGTACGAGTCCTAAACTGTTGTGTTTAAAAGTCAAACTTCGTTGAAGCACGGGTTTTGAGCTGTATTACTCAGAAGCCATGGTTCTCTTACTCCCCCTTGACAGTTGGTTCCTGCAACACAGAATCACTTTTCGGCTTTGGTACCCACTGGTATTTGGGTCTATGTATGTTAGTTGCAGTTCTTATGGGAGTAACTGAGTAAGAACCATACCAGTAATGATCACTAGCTTTATGAACATGATCATGTGTACGACAATAAGAACAATAGTATTTCTTACCTGATTAATTGATCTTTCGTGTATATATGATCTGGTTTACCTTTACACGCTTTGTTCTTCTTTGCTTTCGAGAATGTACACATGATTTCTTTCCTTTCAGCTCATCTTGCTTTCCATCTTTCTTTTCATCTTCAACTGGTTTCTTTTTCTAGACCAATTTTTCTTCTTTGTATCTCCTTCTTCTTCGATGTGTACCTGAACCATCTATATTTCTATCATAGAAAAGGTTAGTACTACGAATCTGACTAGAAGATTTAACTGACCTTTTGGAAGAAACAGTCTTAGGATATGAACTTGCAGCTGTCTTGAATGAGCATTCCGAATCAGCTGAATCATCTCTAGGTGTGTGGATAATTGACTCTGGAGTCTTGAACTCAGTCACCACCACCATCTTAGAAATGATACATTCAAGCTGTTTTATCTTTGAAGCAAAACTGTCTCTTTCTTTGACAAGAAGGTCAATCTTCGTCTCAAATTCAAACTTCAATTTCTTCTCTTTCAGTGCACACTTAGATAGTTCAGATAACTTCTCAGTAAGCTCTCTAATCTCAGCCTCAAACATGTTTCTTTCTTCTTCAAATCCCTTCTCAGCATCATTTCTCTGGCCTGATATTTCTTTGAAAAATCCCACATTCTTTTGTTCAATGGCCTTCTTTTCCTTGACAAACTTTTCTCTTTCCAATATTATTACTTTATCAAAATCAGAAACTTGCTGAGAAAGTTTTATACACTGAAGCTCAATCACCTTCTTTTCTTCACAACTCTTCTTGGAAAGTTCTGAAAACTTCTTTTCAGACTCATCTTTGTCCTTAGCCATTTTTATCTCCAAATCTGATATTTTCTTCTAAAGCTCAGTGTTCTCAGTTATCAGACTCAGTTCCTTATCTTTAGTGCTTTTATCATTAAGGATAGAAGGAGAATGATCTAGAAGTGAAGCATTGAAGTGAAACATATAAATTTCCTTAACACACCTACTATCATAATTAAGAAAACCATTTTCAAACGCAAATAAATCATCAAAATCAATCTCAGATGTTTGAAGTACTTTAGAAGATGGAGAACATACTGTTAGGTCTGATTTTATAGTAATCATTGTATTTATAGGGCTTGGTCAAATACTGTGTTTAGAGTATTATCTGTGTAGTATTGACCAAGGGTATTTAATTCTCTTTGGTCTTTGTGTCTTGTAAGTTTTACACGCTCATTTGAATAGAAATATACTTTGCACTCCTTTTGTCTCTCTCTCTCTACTTTCTCTCTCTAAGGATTTAGAGATTCTTGGACTATCAATTGGTATCAGAGCATACTAGATCTTGAGAGGATTGAGAGAGTGTTTTCCAGAATTTGTTTTAGTAATTGAAATCGAAAATTTGATCGATTTTATTGATTTTTCAATAAAATCTCGTTTTCTTGATTTCTCACAAAATTTGGATTGTTTTTGGTTTGAATTGTGTTAATTTTGTGATCATCTTCTTCGTTTTTGATATTCGATCTTGTTTGATTCATAGTGTTTTGCTTAAAAACATTGTTTTGATCTTCGATTTTGAAAAATTGTGATTTTCTGGAAAAACGGGTTTTCTTTACTGTTTGATTCAAGAATTTGAGTATTAGTGTGTTTTAATCGAAATTGTTTGTTAAAAGTTGTTTTAAAGATGTTTTTCGAAACTCAGAGTGTGAGTTTCTTGTTTTAAACATCATCTTGCGTTTCCCATTGCAAACGCAAACCTCAGTTTGCGTTTCCCACATCACCCGTAAACCTCAGTTTGCGTTTCAGTCTTCACCCGCAAAGCTCCACTTTGTGGGTCTCCCTGTCTTAGATTATAAAAAAAAAAAGTCTGGAATTTTTTTTTTGTGTGTCATCTTTATTTTTTTAAAACTTTGTGTCATAACAAGTGTTTTTCAAATTTACAATTTTTAATATTTTTTTTCCCAATTCAATCTGATTTTTGTTTTTCAGATACTTTAGCAATGGATTCTGCCAAATTTGCTTTTCAAGCACAGATCTACAAGAGTGACCTCATGATGTCTTTGGGATCTGATACTCGTCCACCAGTACTGATAAATGAAAACGAATTTGAACAGTGGCAGGATCGATTCATCAACTTTATTGAAAGGCAACCTAATGGGGATAACATGATGAAATCTCTGTATGAGGGTCCTATGATAAGGAAAATGAAAGTGATTCCAGCTACTGATACTACTCCAGCTACAGCAGTTGAAACACCTTTAAGTGAATATGACCCTAAAGAGTTATCGAGATATCAAGCAGATAGTCTGGCTAAGTCAAATCTAATCCTTGCTCTTCCCAACTCCATTTATAACAGAATCGATTGCTTCAAACATAATCCAATGCTGATGTGGACACAACTTGAGAAGATTATGTTGGGTACTGCTATGTCTACTCAGTTACGACAGACCAGATACATGAACAACTTTGAGAAGTTCCAAGATAAGGATGGGGAAAGTTTGAAGAGTGTGTTTGATCGATTCTGGGCTGTCATCAATGATCTTTTCAAGATTAAAGTTACCAAGACTGAATTGGAAACTAACTTGAAGTTTCTGAACGCTTTACAACCTGAGTGGAACAAGTCTTGCCACAGAATGAGAAACGATGTTAGAATCTCAACCATGCCAATTCAGGAGTTATACGAAATCTTGATGACAGATGAATCTATGGTAATGGAGAAGAAGGCAAAAATGGATAAGAAGAACAAGCCTATGTCAGTAGACCCCATTGCTCTTATAGCTAGCCAATTGGCTGAGCAAGCTTTGACCGAATCAGCTTATGATGGGTCTACAGATGATGATGGCGAAGCTCACTAAAAGGCCATGACTCTTTTGACTCAGCTTTATCAGAAACGGTTCATGAACAGATCTGGGTTGAACAATCTGCAGTTTACTTCTGGGTCTAAGAAAATTGAAACTGGTGCTCCTTCAAAGAAATACACTCCAAAATATGAACAGGTTAAGACAGTTGAACAAAAGAAAGATGATAAAAAGGTGATGAACTGCTTTAATTGTGGGAAGCCTGGACATATGGTCAAGGATTGCAGAGTCAAAGTGGTAAAGAATGCTGAATTTTACCGAAAGAAGTTGGCTCTAGCTGAAAAGAAGGAGAGTGGAACCATCCTGTTAGCTAAAGAAGAGTACTGGTTGGATCATTCGGACGATGAGGCTGAAAATGAGGAGACTGCAGCCATGTGCTTTGTTGGTGACGATCAAAGTGATGATGAGGAAGATGATACCTCATCTGATGGTTCTGAGGTAATATCTGATTTTAACTATAACTACTTCTTATCTCAAATGAATGTTTTTATCTCTTCCTTGCATGATCTGCGTTCAAAGTTGGTTTCTGAAAAGTTTAAAAATCAAGAAAAGTCTGATTTTATCGAAAAACTGCAAATTTCTTTAAAAGATGAAAAGTCAATTTTAATCGACACAAAAGAGAAATTTAATAAGCAGTTGGTCGAGTTAGAAAATTCAAATCAGACTTATCATGATTCGTTGACTGAACTGACTTCTTCGAATAAAATCCTTTCTGATAAAATAATTATTTTAGAAAGGAAATTGTATACAAGAGAACAGTGTGAGCAAACTATTTTTTTGAACAAACCAAGGAGTGAAGAAGCTATAAAGGAAAGATGGGGACTTGGTTTTGACAATCCTCATTTTTTAAATAAAGTAATAGACGAAGTTCCCACCTTATATAAATACGACTATCTAAATCTTGCACACTAAGGTCCTCAATTTAAATTCTTTTGGACTAGTGAAAAGCAAATTTTAGACGTCGAAAATGAGAAAAGGATTTATAATAAGAAAAATGAAATTCCTTTTGTTTACACTTTTGAAAATGCAAAATATTTTCCTGAAAAATCAAGAAGAGGAAAAAGAGTTCAAACTGATATATCTTCTGTTAAATCTTCAGCATCTAATGATTTTATTCCTTCGTATGCTCCTGAATCTGATAAGGAAAATATTTTTCCAATCATTTATGATTCGAAGAATTATACTCCTCCATTAGTGTTGGAAGGGAAAATCATAGATCTTGAAGATCAGATAGAAGATCACAATATTTTGAAGAAAATTGAATCTGATATTTTTATTTCTTTCATGACATCTAGTTTTGAAGAAAACTTATTATCTCAAAAATCAGATTCTATTTTTCGCCAATCTTCTGATTCTAAGGAAAATAAAATTAAAAAGGAAGTTTCAAAATTTAAAATTCTTTCTCAAAATTCTTCAGATTCCGAGGCTAGTTCTTCAATATCAAATGCTAAGATTGATTTCTTTGATAAAGTTTCTTCTTCTGATTCAATTATTGATAATTCTTTACTTCTAAATGATCAATTTTATAAAAAGAAGCGTAAAAGAAGAAGATCAAAGAAGTCAAAGAAACATGATACTGTCTTATCTGAAAATTCTAATGTTTCTGATTTTTATTCTTCAGATCGGACTGTGAGGAAGTCATCAAGACAAATCTGGAGAAAGAAGCGAATATCTGAGGAATATATTGTTGATGAGGATAAATGTGTAGACAAACTTTATAACAGTGATTCATTTGCTTCATGTAATAAAATTTCAAAATATTCTAGAAAGCAAATGTTTCGAATTTCAAAATATGTCTCATGTTCTTCCTCAGATTCGAATTCTGATGATTATGCTTTCTCTTCTGATTGTGATTATTTTTCTGATCCTATTCCTCGTGTTTTACCTGTTAAATCTGATTATTGTTTCCCCATAAGAACTGCAACTAACAAACATGGGCCCAAATTCAAGTGGGTACCCAAATCTTTATCTGATTCAAAGTTGCAGGCATCACATGTTAAGGGGGAGTAAGAGGATTTTGGCTTCTGAGTACTTCAGCTCAGGACCCGCACTTCATAAACATCGACTTCTAAACACAACAATTTAGAACTCGTTCTTCATAGTTTCAGCTTCTGACTAAATGAGATACTGTGAGTACATCAATTTTAATTCCGCTGCATTTATCTCTGATAATGATGGTATTCCAGTTTTTCTCAATGTTTCAAGAATCTGAGCTTGTTTATCTTTTTCATGAATTTGTATTACTCAAAATTTTCTTTTAATATGAGGCACAAATTTATTTTCTTCTATGTAAAAGATGAAATAGTTGAATTTTATTTTGTTCCAACTAAATATTAATTAAAAGTTTAAATCTTTACAAATTTTATTCTATAAAGTAAAGTTTTACATTTTTTCTTTCCTTTAAATAAAATATGTGTCTAGGATAAATTTTCAAGTTCTTTTGTTTATATTAAAGTTTTTATATGGTCAAATTTCAAGTCTTATAAAAGTCGAAAAGTCAGCAACATGTTTGAAACTTTTATTTCTGCTTTAAAGATATGTGAGTCGGAATTTTTATAGTTTACTTTGCTAAGACTACCTAAACGATCAAAATTTTAGATTGAAATGAAAATATGGGCTAAGCATTTAGACGTTGATCTGAGTGATTGAGATGATTATTAAATTCTTAAAATACAGAAATCTCTAAGTTTAAAAGTTTGTACCTGTGACCTTTCTGGTTTGGGAAAGTAAGTTCCTTGAGATGCTTGTCATCTGGTCCCCTAAGGTCATTTGGTCTGGGAGTGATCGAACAGAAATCCTTCTATAGAACCAGATCGAAAGTCATGTTCTACTGGTATGAATGGGTTCAGGATATATCGATGTAGCCTTTCTGATCTGGGAGAGTAAGTTCCAAGGGGTGCTTGACACCTAGTCCCCTAAGGCCAACTGGTCTGGGAGTGGCTGACCCAAATCCTGCAATAGGATCAGATAGAAAGTTACGTTTACGGCATGTTCTTTACTTAATAAACTTTTTGATCAAAAGATTCCAAAGTGCACGAGCTTAAAAGATGCCAAAGAGCACACTCATGTTAAGATGCCAATGAGCACAATGCTAAAAGATGCCAATGAGCACACATCTTATGATACTTGGTGATATGTTTGAGTTGCGATAAATATGTAAATTTGTGAATATCTTAATTCTTGATGGCTTAGTGTTAGTACATGCAAAGTTCTCTATAATATTTTTAGAAATGCATTTTCTTGAAGCTAATCGAAGATTCGCATGTGAGCACACTGAATAGATTGCTGGAAGTTTTTGAAACTGAACATGTCTTAACTTGATATGCAATGAAACTTGTTCTTGTATCCTACAACATATGTTTGATTTCAAATGATTGATAAATTTGTAATATTTTACTCTGTACAATTTAATTTGTTTAGTATTTAAAATTTTATATGTTTAGTTGTTTCAAAATTTACATTCAGTATATTTTTCTTTCTACATTAATTTCTGATCATTGTGTTCTCATAAATATATTTTAATGGGTTTATGCATTATTCAAGGGGGAGTGAACAAAGAGTTGTATTTCAAAGATTAAATCTGTTTTTGAGGGGGAGTGTCTGATTTTCTTTACATGAATGCTATCTCGAATTGTCTTATCTAATGCATTTGTGTAGGGGGAGTCAAAGAGCTTAACAAGGTAAATTTTTTCTAAGTCTACTTTGCGCTTCAGGCATGACACGCAAAGCTTGTTTTGCGTTTCCTTCATGAACCGCAAACCTTACTTTGCGCGTCACATGTGAACCGCAAACCTTGCTTTGCGCGTCACACATATAACGCAAACCTTGCTTTGCGCTTCCTGCATGGAACGCAAACCTTCTCTGTTTTCTCTGTTTCTTTGATTTTGCAGATCTTTCGCTGTCTCGTCTTCAACATTTGCATGACCAAGTTGATCAAGATCATCAAGGTCATGAGGGGGAGAAGTCAAGGAGAAGTTAAGGAGACAAAGAGTTCAAAAGATTATTTGCTGATCAAGATTCGCTCAAAGATTCCATTCACTCAGCTATTTCAAATTCTTTTGCTGTTCTTGCTCCGAACACCACAGTTCATTCAAGATCATTCAAAAGAGGTGTATCGTCTTGAGCTTAAGCAGCAAAGAAATTTTTTAATCTGCACGATGCTGAGAAGAAGTTTTTTCTACACGCTCATTTGAATAGAAATATACTTTGCACTCCTTTTGTCTCTCTCTCTACTTTCTCTCTCTAAGGATTTAGAGATTCTTGGACGATCACATACGTTAGATTTAAAATGAAAATTTGTTTTCTTCAACACTGTAGAAAATACATCTTGTTCTATATCAACCAAAATTCTTTCTTCAGATAAAACATTTTCAAGCTCAACTATTTTGCTTTCTAGAATGAGTGGATGAACATAAATTTTTGCAGTTGCAGGTTTTGCCTCCATCTCAGTAACAAAATAGCTAACAAAATAGTCTTCTGAAAGAACTTTTGGTGTTTCAAAACGGTAACTATAATTCAGTCTTTCATAACAGAACGATAGTTTCATTTTCTTTAAATTCATTCTTTTCTCATCTTCATTGTCCTCAACTTCTTTTGATGCTTTGTTAATAAATTTGGGTTTCAAATGAGGATGTTCATCAGCAGCATATATATAATTTGCATTATATATACCTGGCTGTTTTCTGATAGCTTTTTCTAGGTAATGAGGATTATCATAACCTAGTCCCCATTTTTCTTTAAAATCAGCTTCTTCATTAGGTTTATTTAGGAAAATCGTTTGATCTGTTTGTCCTCTAATATATAGTTTTGCTCCAGACCATTTACCTTTTTCTCTAAAATCTTGTTCTCAACCAGCAGTTTAAACGATTTTAGAACACATTCTTGTTTTTCGGAATCAGACTTAGACAATTGTTTTTCAAAATCAGAAATCTTCTTTTCAAAACAATCTTTTTCACGTTCAAAAAATCTGAAGCAGATTTACGTAGAGAATCAATTAGATCTTTGTTGCCAATGACTGACTTGTTAAACTCAAAGATCTGTTCATTTCTCCTAGCAACTCTGTCTTTTTCCTTTTTCAATTTATTCTGAAGATCTTCAACTTCAACCATCATTTCTTCCATTTTCTTCATGAAGTCATTTTCAGTGAAATCTGTTACCTCCTAAGCTGAAAAACTCATCTTGAATATCTGTTACAAAAAGAAACTTGAAAAATGATCGTTAGAAATTCAGAAATTTTGATCACAATAAGAACTTTGTTCCCCCTCCGCAGACTTAGCACGGGGGTCCCGCTACCCGGTTAGCGGGTGGGGTCAAGGGGCAACGCCCTTGCGAGGGTATGGGGGCGCAAAAACAGTATCTTGCGCATTTTGTGTTTCCCGCAGATCAAAGGATATAGAAATACACTTCGCGCAAATAGAGTCGTGCGAGTTCCAGGTTCGCGCACACCAAAGCTTGCGCGTTTCTCACTTCGCGCACGACGTAGCTTGCGAGTTCTTGATCCTTTGCGCGTTCGAGACTTAGAAAAATATTGACAATCTTCACTTCACGCTAAATTTAAACTCGCAGACTCCACTTCTCGCAGAACACTGTTCGCGCACAACACAGAAGATGAACAGTATAAACTCGCAAGCAAGGTCGTGCGAGTTTCTACTTCTCGCACACCACTCTTTGCGAGTTCTTCATATCAAGCATGTTTTAGGCTTGTGCGAGTTCTTGGTCGTGCGTGTTCTTCATCTGCGCGTTTCTTAGATCTAGTGAGTTCTTCACTCTGTCGAACCAAAAACTTGATTTTTCAACTAAAATCGACCCAAATATTCTTCAATTGACTTGTAAAACTGCAGATCACTTCCATTTCATGTCTGGAACATTTTACAAACAATGAATTTTGATCTAATGCATTAAAACTACAACTTCGATCTATACACAGTTCATTTCAAAAACTCAAACTAAAATTGTAAAAATCCAAAATTCATACTATTCTGATATGAATTGGACTAAACAATACAAACTAAACATATTATATTTGTAAAATCGAATACAATGATGCCAAAACTAGATCAAAAACATCAATAAAACTCGAAAATAGAATCTGAATAGTGTTGTTGTGCGAGTTCTTGAAAACATCGATCAAAAATCTTCAATTCAATCCATATTCTGAATTTCTTCTGCTCTGATACCAATTGTGATTCCCTATTTCAAGTTCTAATCAATCACAAATAATCAAAATGAGAGATCATATGTCATTGATGAATCAAAGATTTCAAATCTTACAACTTTCTCACTCTAGAAATGATATACAATTAACCTCTTCTCTAATCTGCTCTTTCACAATCTGATTCACACTCTCAAATGACTTACTCCAACTGAATTCTTACAAAGACTTCAAAGGTATTTATACCCACAACAATACAAAGGAAACAAACAAATACAAAACATTAACTTTGACTTTTATTACAAACAAACTATGACTTTTACTGAGAGTTGACTTTCAGCTTTGACTTGTTGTACTTTGATCTTCAATCTTTATGATCTTGAATCCAACAAATCTGTGCTCTAACAGTGTTGCAGGCACCTAAAGACTAAGGAGAGAAAGAACAAAGACTTCTGATCATGTATAGATCAGGACTCAATCTTCAAAGATCAAATAATGGTTTCTGATTACAACAGATCAGGACCCGATCTTCAATGCTAAAGGACAATGACTTCTGATCATGTACAGATCAGGACTCGATCTTCAAAGATCAAATGATGACTTCGAAACACATCAGTTTAGGACTCGTTCTTCAATGGTAAAGCTGAAATTACTATTCTCACCGGAGAATACGTAAAAATGGCTTATGAATACTTCAATTCAGAACCCGATCTCAAAAGTTTTTCTTCTAAAGGATGATTAATAGATAACATCTTTAAGGAAGTTTTTATTTTGAGGGGGAGTTACTAAGAATTTCAATGTCATATCTTTTAGGGGGAGAAGATAAATGTTACTTATACTTTAACTGTCATATTTTTCTGATGATTTGAGGGGGAGAAGATAAATGTTACTTATACTTTAACTGTCATATTTTATTTTGAGGGGGAGTTACTAAGAATTTCACTGTCATATCTTTTAGGGGGAGAAGATAAATGTTACTTATACTTTAACTGTCATATTTTTCTGATGATTTGACTTTTTACAGATATTGACAGGGAGAATATCTGAAGTTTTGTCAAGGAAAAGATAAATATCTGAAGTTTTGTCTGAAGTTTTACTAAGAATTTCACTGTCATATCTTTTAGGGGGAGAAGATAAATGTTACTTATACTTTAACTGTCATATTTTTTTGATGATTTGACTTTTTACAGATATTGAGGGGGAGAATTTCACTGTCATATCTTTTAGGGGGAGAAGATAAATGTTACTTATACTTTAACTGTCATATTTTATTTTGAGGGGGAGTTACTAAGAATTTCACTGTCATATCTTTTAGGGGGAGAAGATAAATGTTACTTATACTTTAACTGTCATATTTTTCTGATGATTTGACTTTTTACAGATATTGAGGGGGAGAATATCTGAAGTTTTGTCAAGGAAACTTAAATGATAATATTCATTTTAGAAAGAGTTAAGAATCCAACATTACAGGTATATATTTTTGAATCTTATACGCTATCACTTGTTGAAAGAAGGACAACTTTTATTTGTGAAAAATGATTTTCTTAAATGTTCAAACCACTTCACGTTCTCAAACTGTTTTATGAATTTCGAAGTGTGATTTTGAATGGTTTTCTTTGGATACTTTCAAGATTATTTGACCGTGTGTTTACAAAAGATCAATACTTGTGTATTATCTTGTCATATACTGTGAAGTATTCTTACACACATCGGTTCAGTACATTTTAATTGACTTTGTTATTACCATGTCTCAAAAGATAAATCTTTCAATGGTAATACTCCCGCTTGTTATTCCAATTTGTTTGAGATCAGACGTCATTTCTTACTATAAATGTGCTTTTATTGGAAATATGTTTATATATCGTTCATATAAACAAATGTTCATTCTTTGATACCCCAAAATTATTTTTCTTCATGATATTCGATATGATTCTATCATTGTCAGATTCTCAAAACCATGAAATTGAATGATAATAAATGTTCAAAGTATTGAGAGATCTTAAATGTTCAATTGCTCAAATTTCATTCTTATCTGTTATGAGCATACATACACTGACTATGATATCTTGTGCTTAACTGTCAACATAAACTGTTGAGAAGCACATTCTTTTTAGGACAACTTACATGGGACTCAGTGTGAGTGCTTTAAAAGACTTCCATGGATTCACGTAACCAGTGTTTCCTACCCCATAAGTAATCATTGAGTGATTGAGGGGAGAGGGGTCAAAAGATTAAAAGTAGGTGTGTGATGAGGTAAAATGGAAATGAGAGTTTGGTTAGATGTGAGCTCAAATGTTTAAAAGAAAGAAGGTGATAGATTAGAGTAAAAGAATATCAAACTCTGCACCAAACTTTTTCTGAGCCTGAAAGCCACATAACCTGTTGGTTCACACTTCTTGTGACCTTCATTGAAATAGCCAACTAGCCCATGCCAACTCTTGCATAAAACCCCACCTGCTACTCAGTCTTTTCTCAACAAAAGAATGTTTCATTTGTCAAGGGGAAGCAACACATAATCTATTTGATCTTCATTTGGAAGACTCGAATATTGAAAAAGAAGGAAAGTTGCCCCACCTTCGACCCTTTCTCATGCACATTGAGTCTATGTATAACTGTTGTTGTCTCAATGGTTTACATAATTTTGAGCCTTATTAAAAAGCAATCATTGTGCTAAATTCTTTCATACACAAGCACGTACACACAGAAAATTTGTTTTTCTGTCAGAACGTTATAGATTAATCTTGTGTTTTTCGATGATTGAATGGAAGTCCTGGGGAGTGAACATCACCCAAGCTCCTTATATAGTACATTCGTTGTAATCAGTAACTTTGTGTTACTTACAGGCATTCTAACTGTTTCATTCGTTGATTCAGGGTTACCATTCCAAATTTGTCTGAATTTGAAAAGATTCGGATGAATACATTCATGAATTGATGGAAACTTATCAAATCAGTTGGGGGAGATTGTTCATATCTTACCAAAAAGGGAGATTGTTATTCATGGAGAATGTGCTTCTCTAATTATTTAGGGGAGAACATTCAAAGACAGAGTTGACATTGAAAAGTTTTGATGATTCTGATTCTCAAAATTCATTAAAAAGGGGGAGAAGTTTCAAAGTTCAAGTCAGATTTAAAGTTGATCATATCTGAAATGGGAGATAGTTCGAGATTTTAAAGTCAGATCAGTTTCAAAGCAGAAAGTACAAGAATGAGAAAGAAAAGTTAGATGGTTGATTGTTTCAAAAAAAGAAATAAATCTGAAAGTTGCATCAAAGTCAGAGATTGAAGAAAATTTTGACTACCCAAAACTACTAAAAGCTAATCCAAAGGGGGAAAATCGTTTATTGTGTCATATATCGAAGAGTAACCAAAATGACAAAGTTTTGAAGATGTAAAGTTTGTTGAAGACATCAAAGATTTCAAGATTTAAAGTTGTGAAAGATTTAAATGCTGAAGAGTTTTTTGAAGAAAAGAAGACCTGAAGATTTTTGCCAAATTTTTTAATCTAGAATCCAAAGGGGGAGATTGTTAGATATGATTTGTATTCAAAATTAAAATAGAGGGTCTATTGTGTAATTGTTTTTAAGTCAAAGGGTTCGTGTTGTAAAGTCAACTTTAGTTGACTTAGTATAAATAGTTTAGTGTCTTTGTAATCACTAAGTCACGCACATTCATTCAGAGAGAACACACAAAACACAGAGAATTCGCATAAAGATATCAAGTGAGATATGTGACACTATAGACTTGTGACTTCGATGTAATCTTGTGACTTTAATACAAACGATTGTTTAATAATCTGTGTTAATTGATATTGCTAGTATACTGGGATCACACAGATATTGAAAATTTTGTATAAAATCAACCGTAGGTCCAATTGAGGTGTGCAATACATCGTTGGAAACCCCAATGTGTCTAGTACAACTTTGTAGTTTGCACCGAGACCAAATTATGGTTCTAAACAGCTCCAAATAGTGAATTTCCGAAACGAGGTGAATCATAAGAGATGTAAGTACAACTTTGTTTTAGACATGATCATCTAGTTTGGCCCTTAAGTAAGGCAAATAAGTCAAAAATAGAGGTGTAACAGTGCTATCATATGCAGACTTGTTCGGATTGTTTGGTTAATTTCACATCCATGTTAACCTCTAGCTTTGTCTTATAAGCCTACTAGGATTTATTAGAACTCAAATTTAAGTTATTTAGAGGATTAAAAAGGGTGTTAGAATTGTATTATCATGAGTTTAGTAGGTACAAATTCTAAGCGTAAAGTATATCATATAGGCCTTCAATTTGTCGGAACTTGATCAACCGCGTAGATAAACCTTTCTCGAGACCCTTATATTTAAAGGTACGGTTTCTTGAAGATGGTACACCATGCATTACCTATCACATAAGTGAAATGGTAACTTTCCGTATTGAACTTTTGGAATTCGTTGATTTTGAGTTATTATATGACTTTATTATTTTGTTAAAGATTATTTGACTTATGGTTATATGTTACTTCTTTACATCGAATCATGAATTATTGGTGAACAATTGAATTAAAACCTTCAAGTTTTATTGGATTTTTGGACTTGTTTCCATGAGGTCAGATGTGTTGTAGACCTATGATTTATGTTTTCAGTTTTATAGAATACTTGACCATTGGGGGCACCAAGGTCGGGATGCTTGCACGGTGGCTATACAATCGTGTTGTCCTCACTTAGAATGGACACGTATGAGGTCTGGCCAAGTAACGACTATCGAGGGTGAATGGATCGATCCTAGTTACATGAGTCGGGTCGTGAATTATTCACGATAGGGGTTAGATGGTGAGTGTGCCAACACTGCTACCCCATAGGACTTACATGGTTTGATCAACCCGTGAGAATGACATGTCTTCGTGATACACATTGGTCTTTATGACCCTTGTTACATCTTTGTGATGTTTGATTGGTTTTACGGTTTTCTTTTTACACTTTTATAAATAAATTCTTTTTATATATTTTTAAATGATGAATCATATAGGCCTTGGTGGTCTACTCTTATTGTATATTTGTTTGATATTCACTAATATCAATGTTTCCTTATTTCATTTCAATTTCCACTTGTTAGATTATCGCTTCTTTTATTATTATAATCCGTTCACTAGGCAAAGTTGCTCAGTCGTGTGTTTTGTTGGCACGGCAGATACATAGATGATTAGAAGGGGGACGGGAACATAGAGAAAAGAAGGAAACTACTTTGGACTTCCTTTTGAAGATCTTCGGATAATCTACTCTTTTGGGTTCTTTTGTTTTTATCGCTATGTAAATATATATGTAAAACATAGTTATAGTTGTCTTCATATCATGGCTTGTATTTTCTTGTTTATGTTGGTTTAGTCAAGCTCTGAATTTTATAAGTCTACTCAGTGCGTTTATTTGTGTTTTGCATGTCCCCTGAACTGTGACATCGCCCTGTTCTTAACCACGCGGGACAGGGGGTGTTACAGATATGGTATAAGAGCTATAGGTTTATGATCTTGTAGTTCTTTAAGTTGTTATTGTGAGGATTGGGTTAGGTTTAGGAACGGGTAGTCCTAGACTATTTACGTATTTACTACCTATTTATAAAGTTAAATATCCTGTCAACTTTAACTCTAAATGTTTCTCTTTTCTTATAGAATGCCGCCAAGGAGGGGTACACCTCGCAAGAGTCCACCTCCTGAATTTGGAAGTGGTGCTAATCCTCCACCAGAACATCCAGTAAATCCTGATATTATTGCTACCGTACAACAAGTTCTATCACAAATGATGTCGGGGTACATAGTTCAACTCGCTGAGGCATCACGACAATCTAGTGGAAACCCTCCTCCTCAATCTAATGAACTTTCGAATTCAAATAATCCATCTGAGGATATCGGTACGTGGCTCAGGGAATTCAACAAGCAAAATACATGGATATTTACTTCAGCTTCAAATCCCATCGAAGCTGAGAATTGGATCACTCACCTAGAGAAAAAATTTCGGGTAATCGGATGTCCTGATCAGATAAAACTGGAGTTAGCCACCTATAAACTAGAGAATGATGCTCATAATTGGTGGTATGGTTGGTTACAATCAAATCAATCTGAGCTATCTTCAAGTCCGATCAGTTAGGCTCGATTCAAAGATTTGTTTTATCAACAATATGTTATTGCATCTGACAAAGATGCATATGCTCGTGAATATTCATCTATCCAGCAGGGAGATGATGAATCTATTTCATACTTTCAGACTCGATTTCTTCGACTAGTCAGGTTCGCGGGTGCTAGTTCTATGGCCCAACAAACGGATAAATTCAAATGGGCGTTGAACGACAAATTTAAGTATGAACTATTGAATCTTCCTTTTTCTTCTGTCTCTTAACTGGTTGATGCTGGTAAGAATATTGAAAGATCTCGTCAAGAAGCTTTGGATCGAAAAGCAGACAGTAACAAGAAACGGGGACGTGATTTTCCATCTGGTCGTGCGGATAGTAAAAGTTTTACTAAATCAAGATTCAATAGTGACAAGAATAAATCAAATTTCAGTTCAGGCAAGTCTCAATCTGCTAGTAATAATCAAGGTTCTTCAGGAGCATCTTCTGCAATCAAGTGTAATCGTTGTGATAAGTGGCACTGACCAAGGCTTTGTCTTCAAATAACTGGGGTTGTTATAAGTGTGGCAAGGAAGGTCATCTAGCCAAAGATTGTAAGTCAGATCAGTCAAGAAAATCTCAAGAAAAACAGAAGCCATCAATAGCCGGAGGACGTGTATTTGCATTATCCGGTGAAAAGTCTACTGCTGGTATGGTTTCTGCAATTCTTTCTCTTATTAATAGATCTATATATGTGTTATTTGATATTGGTACTTCACATTCTGTTATGTCTGAGAATTTAGAGGAACATCTTAAACAATTTGAATCACTAACAGAGTCTCCTATACTCATTACGACTCCGGTGGGTGGTTCAGTGTGTGTTGTGACTGAATTAAAAAATTGTCCTCTAACTATCAGCGACCATATTCGAGAAGTTATGTTACTCCCGATGAAAGTGAAGCATTTTGATATTATCCTTGGAATGGATTGGTTGTCTAAGCATCAGGAAACTATCTATTGTAATTCAAATAAGATTTTCTTTGGCGATAAAGATCATCCCAAATTCATTTATCAGGGGTTAGAACTAGAGGCAGGAACTACAACTGTATCATCTTTGAAGGCCAAGTTGTTACTTTACAAGGTTGTGAAGGTTATCTCGCATTGTTGCAAGATCTAGGCGAGGTTCCTTCCAAACTTGAAAACATCCCTGTAGTTAATGAGTTCCTTGATGTATTCCGTGATGAACTTCCTGGAGTTCCGCTGGAAAGAGAAGTCGAATTTACTATAAAACTTGTTCTGGGAGCTAGTCCTATTTCAAAAGCTCCTTACCAAATGGATCCGACTGAAATGAAGGAACTAAAGGAACAAGTTCAGGAATTGTTGGATAAGGGATACATATGATCCAGTGTTTCACCTTGGGGAGCACCGGTCCTATTCCTTAAGAAAAAGGACAGCTCGATGCGATTATGTATCGATTATCGTGAACTTAATCGAGTAACGGTACGGAATAAATATCGCTTGCCCAATATAGACGATTTGTTTTATCAACTTCAAGGGGCCATATACTTTTCCATGATCAATCTGAGATCTAGATATCACCAGCTTCGAGTAAGAGAACAAGATATTCCAAAGACTGCATTCCGAACGCATTAAGGTCATTATGAATTTGTAGTTATGCCATTCGGACTGACTAATGCTCCTGCAGTCTTTATGGATCTCATGAACGGTGTCTTTATAGATTATCTCAACGAGTTCGTGATCGTTTTCATTAATGATATTTTGATTTATTCTAAAATGAAAGAAGATCATGAAACTCATCTTCGGAAGGCACTGGAAACACTTCCAGAAAAGAAACTTTACGCTAAATTTTCGAAGTGAGAATTATGGTTATAGCAAGTTAGTTTTATGGGCCACATTATATCGGCAGAAGGTATTAAAGTCGATCCTGCTAAGGTTGAAGTTGTTGCTAAATGGTCAAGGCTAACTAATATTTCTGAAGTTCGTAGTTTCTTGGGACTTGCAGGATATTACAGGCGATTTGTTGAAAATTTCTCTAGAATTGCACTGCCGTTGACAAAACTCCTTCGAAAGGGGGTTAAATTTGATTGGGGTCCAAAACAAGACCAGGGTTTTACAGAACTTGTTAGACTAGAATTGTATTCAAGATTAAATAAAGGGTCAAAGTTGTAATAGTTTGAAAGTTCAAGGATTTGGTTGTAAAGTGAACTTAGTTTGACTTAGTATAAATAGGTTGGTTTCTATGTAATCATGTAGACACGCACATAGATACATTCAGAGAGATTGGTAAGAACTTGCACACGCACAGAACACACATACATGAGACTTGTAACTACGAGTTAGATCTGTGACTAAGTGTAATAATGTGATTTGATCTAATACAAATGTGTTCTTAATCTGTGTTGTGAAATAATATGCTAGTAATCTGGGTCACAATTGGTATCAGAGCTTAGAATTCATCAATTTTAAAGGTTTTGAGTCCGTTTTCTGTGTTTGAGTTTCTTGAGCGGATTTGTGAGCAAAAATGAGTTTTTGATAAAATTGATTGTTGATTTGTGGTCGAAAAATGTTATAGAATATCTTTCTTAGATTGAATTGCATTTGGAAACTGTTTTTGATCATTAATTTGTTGATTTTTGAAGTTTTGGGTTCGAAACTAGTTGAGTCACTATTTGATCAAAATGGATGTGATAAAATGTAAATTTGATTATGATATTGCATTGGATTGATCTTGATACTAACTTGATTGATTTTGTGAAGTTACAACATCAGATTTGGAGATTTGGATCGATTTCTGGATTGAAATCGAATTTTTTAGACTGTAAAGTCAAGAACTCGCAAGATTTGAGTATTTCGTACGAAGAACTCGCAGAATTCAGTTTAAGTAGAAAGAATTCGAATAATAGTTGATCTGAACTCATTAAGTAGAGAATTCGCATATATGTAATATACGAAATGTTGTAGAATTCGCATAGATTGTTTCTTAAAAATTTCTAAGTGTTGGAATTCGTATACCTCATTATCCGAAATGCAAGGATTCGCAGAAGTGTGTTTTGCGAAAAGTTGAGTTTTGAAATATTAAGTCAAGAATTCGCAGAGAACTTTATGCGAATTTCACAGAATTCGCATACCTGCGTAATGCGAATTTCACAGAATTCGCATACCTGCGTAATGCGAATTGCGTAATGCGAATTGCGTAATGCGAATTGCGTAATGCGAATTGCGTAATGCGAATTGCGTAATGCGAATTGCGTAATGCGAATTGCGTAATGCGAATTGCGTAATGCGAATTGCGTAATGCGAATTGCGTAATGCGAATTGCGTAATGCGAATTGCGTAATGCGAATTGCGTAATGCGAATTGCGTAATGCGAATTGCGTAATGCGAATTGCGTAATGCGAATTGCGTAATGCGAATTGCGTAATGCGAATTGCGTAATGCGAATTGCGTAATGCGAATTGCGTAATGCGAATTGCGTAATGCGAATTGCGTAATGCGAATTGCGTAATGCGAATTGCGTAATGCGAATTGCGTAATGCGAATTGCGTAATGCGAATTGCGTAATGCGAATTGCGTAATGCGAATTGCGTAATGCGAATTGTGTATTGCGAATTGCAAGGATTTCGCATAATTTTCATACGAATTCTCATGGTTTTCGCATAGTGTTTCAAAGATTATTTCTATGTAAAGATTTCGTATCTTCTTGTTATACGAATTCCATTTGCGAAGAGCTTGTATGCGAAAAGTTTTAAGATTCAAATTTTTTTAAGGTTGAAATTCACAAAAGAGTGTTGTGCGAATTGTAAAGGATTCGCAAAAGGCTTCATACGAATTGTTTGTTTCTGATTCTCTCTTATCTGCGAATTCTATACTTGTGCGAATTGTAAAACTTGCATATACAAATTTCAAGTGTTGTACGAATTCTAATACAAACTTTCATGCGAATTGCTACTTGTTTCTGAAAAAAATTTCAAGTCTTGCTCAAATTGTTGAACTAAAAGATCATTACTAGCTTATTGCTTTCCATGGGTTCTAAATCAAAACCTCCGGTCTTGTCTATCGTAGAATACTCACAGTGGAAGAGGATAATGATTCAGTTCTTGAATCATAAGAACAGAGAATACATGAAATTCATCACAGAAGGACCAGTTCAACCTGCTGTAAATGTACCTGGACAAGCTGAAACAGAAACTTCTCTAGAAATTCCTGACAGAAATGTACCAAAGCCATATCAATATTTCAGTGAGAGGGAGAAGGAACAATACAAGATAGATGAAGAGGCTCTTATCTATCTCACTATGGCCATTCCAAACGATATCTACAACCGAGTAGATAGTCGAGAATCAGCTAAAGCCATGTGGGATGAGCTGGTAAGACCGTTCCAAGGTACTGAGCGGTCAATTCAAGCCAAGTTGAACCAGATTATTAATGCATATGAAGGATTTCATGCCAAGGAAGGGGAAGCTCTGGTGGACACTTATACAAGGTTCAATGTGATTTTGAACGACTTGAGACGAAACGGGATGAACAAATCAGTGTCTGAAATCAACTACAAGTTCATCAAGAACTTGAATCCCGGATGGAAGAGCTATGCCATCAACATTCAGATGACTAAAAACATGGCACAAGAGGACGTTAATGACATCTTCACTACTCTTGCTCAACATGTGGATGAGGTGAATCTTCTAAATGATGAAAAGAAGATTGTCAAGGACTCTTTAGCTCTACTAGCTGAAAGATCAAAGGGTTCAAGCTCAAAGACCGTTTCCTCATCAAAGTACAAGTCCAAGAGATCCAAAGCCTTCCTTACAGAGCTTAGCCAGTCGAGTTCTAAAGAATCCTCTGATGACACTGAAGTACATTCTGATGACGATATCCAAAAGTTTGCTGAAAACCTAGCCCTCATCACCAAGAAATTTTAGAAAAGCTTGGGAAAGAAACGGTTCTCAAAGCCTAAGTATGACGGGTACAGGAAGGAAAGATCAGACAAGTACAAGCCGAGGTATGAGAAGAAGGAAGGAAAGAAAGAAGAGAAAAGAGATGAGAAAAGAGAAGAGAAGAAAGAAGAGAAGTTGAGCCTAAGTACGGCAGGTGTTACAATTGTGGTAAACCTAGCCATTTTTCAAAAGACTGCAAGTTCAAAAGGGTAAAGAACTCAGAGTACTATGCCAAGAAATATTTACTGGCAAAGAAGGCAGAAGAAGGTAAAGAATTGATGGCTGAGGATGAAAATTGGTTCTTCCAAAGCTCTGACGATGAATCAACACACTTCACACAAGTGTGTATGATGGCAATGGTTAATGATGAAGTTGAAACCTCTTCTGACCGATCTGATTGCGAATCTGAGGTAAGTACTCTTTACAACTCTGAATTTGTTGAATCTCTTATGGCTCAGATTCAAAATATGGAAAAAGAGTTTGAGAACTTAAAAGGCAAACTTAGAAACGAAAGAAAATCAATGATGACTTTTCGTGATGAAAACGCATTATTGAAGGTTGTCGTTGAGGATAAAGAATCAAAGAAAGATGCCTTAAAGAAAGAAAAAGAAGTTTTGAAATCTAAAATTACTGAGCCTGAAAGAAATCTTGTTAATTTAAATTCTGATAAGGGAGACTTTAAAATTAAGCTTGAAGCTTGTTTTCAGGAGCGGCATGAAGCATATTGCAAAATCAAGCAACTAGAGGATTTGAATTTAAAGAGAGGACAGACTAAGCAAACATTGAATTTACTTACAAACAAACTCCAAGATGTCCGATTTTATAATGCTAAGAAGGGATTAGGTTTTGAAGAAAATGATGTTTTAAAGAAAGCCCCTGAAAACTTGTATAATTTTGATAAATTGGGGTCAAAACCTAAGAAAATCTCGGACATTCATGACACATTTGTTAAAGCCGAAACTCTTAAGTCTGACATCTCTTGTAAAGGTAAAGAAGTGATTGATGATGATACATCAAGTTGTGCTGATTCAATTTCAAGTTTTAAATCTGTTGGTTTTTCTTATAATGAATTGAACAAAAGCTATAAAACCAGAAAACTTGAATTTGTTGAGTTTGAATCATTATTTTCTACATCATCACAAATAGAATAAGCCAACATTGAAACAGATATATCTGAAACTCAATGTCAGTATGATGAATATGAATCAGACACTGATATTGAGAATCAAATCCAAATATTTGAATCAGTTACTTCTGAATCTCCAAAAGAGATTAAGACTGATGAGTGCTTAAGTGTCTTGAATCATAGCATTAAAACTGATTTTTCAAAGAAAATGACCGAGGATATTTTTGAAAACATGATGAATGCTTCAGATCCTGTTCCTATCATTGAGAAGTTAGAATCAAACTCTGTGATGAATCAAACATCTACTTTTGAGAAACAAATCAAAGATCTTCAAAAGACTATTGAAGAGTTGGAAGATTAGAATTGTGATCTCAAATTCAAACTTGACAAATGTTTTGAAGAAAACAAAGAATTCTCAAAAGAGTTAAATGGTTTAAAAGTTGATTTGTTTAAACAAAATTTGAATGAGAAAAAGATGTTTGAATCTCAGAAATGGAATGTTCATTCAAATCCAGAGTTTGAAACTACTACTTCCAAAACCTCTGTTGTTTATACTGAAACTCCTGAATATCCTCCAAGCATCTTTGAGAAAGAAGAGTCTTCTGTTACTTTAAAGAAAAAATCATCTTTTAAGAAGAAAACTGACAAGGTTTCACTTCCTGTTTCAGATTTAAAAAAGAAAAATGGTAAAGGAGGATGGAAGAAGATTGAGAGTGAAAAGAAAGATGTTGATAAAAATGATTGTAATGTTGCCATTAGTGCTAATTTTTCATGTAATAGTTCAAACGATTCTAGATGTCAATTTTGTTTGAATAATTGTACTCAATTTGATAAATCAAAATTGTTGACATTTGCTTGCAAGAACTTTATATGTAAACACTGTGGTAACAATGCTTTTAAATATCACTTTATTCCTCATAAGCCAAAATCTGTTAAAAAGGCATCTCAAGCTAAATCTGTCTTTAAATCCTCAGCACAACATGCTAAAGTTTTTCAGGCTAAGAATGCTTATCATTCTAGAAAATAGAAATTTCATGAGCTAAATGTAAAAATGGTTTGGAAATGGATACCTAAGCCTCGTTATGAATGGCGAATCAAGGCTAAGGTAGATGATTTGAATAAATTGCATAAAGCTAACCAAGAAGGACCCATTTGGATATGGGTACCTAAGAAGAAGTGACTTGTTCTTTTTGCAGGACTCACATCTGTGGTACATTGATTTAGGATGCTCGCGACACATGACTGGATTTAAGCATCTTTTACATAAATATGTTGAGGAACCTGTAGGAACAGTCAGTTTTGCAAATTCTGAGCTTAACGGAATCATTAGAGGACACGGCTCATTGAAAAATGGTACCGTGACCATCAAGAAAGTTCGGTTTGTAGATGGACTTGATCATAATCTATTCAGCACAAGACAATTCTGCGACAGTCATTCCATGTTCGGTTTACTATTGACAGCTGTTTCATTGAAGACAAGGACGGTTCTAAGGTTTTTAGAGCAGAACGTCAAGGCAATTTATATGCAGTGCATTTTCCAACTCTTTCTGCAACTAGATATGTGTGTCTAATTGCCAAAGCCTCAAAAGCTGAAAGTTGGATTTGGCATCGGCGCCTGTCTCACCAGAATTTTCAAGCGATAGATCACTTGGCGAGACATGGCTTAGTCAAAGGTCTACCAGAACTGAGGTTTGAGAAGAATTCACTTTGCCCCGTCTATGAGATGGGAAAAATGAAACACAATTCTGCTAAACCCAGATTATAGTTGATAAAAAATCACAAGACAATAAAGAACAAGAGATGAATAAATCAAAACAATATACCATAGATCTCTTGATTAATCAGATAAATACGTGTGTGTGTTCTTGGTGTACAGATACCTCTTGATGTGTGTAAATCAGAGTATACGGCTCCTCTATTTTCTGTTCACCTTAGCCTGTCCTACCTAAAACTAGAAAATAAAACCTTATATACGTAGGTCAACATGACCTAATCAATATTAGATATTAGCTAAAATACCCCCTAAAATATTAAATACTATTACAAACTAGACCCCTTATATAATTTAATCTTGAATACAATTACTGATCCAACAATCTCCCCCTTTGGATTCAAGATTAAAAAAATTTCAATTATCTACGGGTCTTCACTTCTCTTGAAAACTGTATCTGATATGACGTTGACAGCTTCAAAGCTTGTAGCTTTACACAGTCTTCATCTTCCTCTTTTTTTAAATATGAATTCTTCAGCAGTCTTCATTTCAAAAAATTTTGTATCTTCCTCCTTTGTGTATTCTCCCCCTTTTTAATGAGTGGTGAGAATCAGCATCATCAAAATATTTCAAAACAAACTAGGAATTGTCTCCCTCAGATCAACAATTAAGCTCAGTCTTAATATATAGATCCCTGTGTGGAAATAAGAGCAGTCTCCCCAGATAGAGAGAGTGATTATTTCAATCTTTGCAGATTCAAATAAGAAAAATGGTAACCCTGAATCAACAAATGACTCAGTTTGGAATGTTTGTCAGTAACATGTTTGTTACTGAGCAACACAAAGTTACTATATAAGGAGTTGGTTTTGATGTTGGCTCCCCAGGACTTCCATTCAATCATCGAATAACACATGGTTATCTATGAACGTTCTGACAGAAAACAAATTTCTGTGTGCTCGTGCATGTGTATGAAAGAATTAAGCACCGATGATTGCTTTTCATTGTAGGCTCAAAGTATGTAAACTTGTTGAGACAACAACAAATTATACAAGAACTCAATGTGCATGAGAAAAGGTCGAAGGTGGGGCAAATTTCCTTCTTGTTCAATATTAGTATCTTCCAAATGAAGAACCAATAGCGTATGTGTTGCGTCCCTAGAAAATGTGAAACATTCTCTTTTTGAGAAAAGAATGAGTAGATGGTGGCGTTGTATGCAAGAGATGGCATGGACTAGGTGCCTTTTTCAATGATGGTCACCAAAGAATGTGAACCAATCAGATAATGTGGTTGCCCGACTCAGAAATAATTTGGTGCAGAGTTTGATATTCTTTTACTCTGTTCTCTCACCCTCTTTGTTTTAATCTTTTAAATCTCATTTCTAACCAATCTCTCTTTTCCATTTTACCTCTTCACACACCAATACTCAATTCTTTTGACCCCTCTCCCTTCAATCACTCAGGAATACTTCTGGGGTAGGAAACATTGGTTATCGTGAATCCATGGAAGTTCTGTTAAGCTTTCACACCGAATCCCGTGTATTTTCCTAAAAGAACGTGTTGTTTAACAGTCTTTTGTACATGTAAGCACAAAGGAACACAAATAAACATGAAGAATAAAAATTTGGAGAAGTCAAAGACATTTCGTTTTGACAATACAATTCTCCCCCTCGAAACAGAAGGTGTTTGTCAACTAAGCTCTTTGACAATTAAGCTCCCCCTCAACTTAATAAGAATAATAATAATAATTTTTTTAATCAAAAGAAATAGAAAGCAAAATATTGAAGTGCGGGTTCTAATCAGATATGAATAGAATCCATTGTCACTTGAACTATCCTGCACGCAAAAGAAATTGCGGTAATCATTTTTGAAAATGAATCCTCTATCATTAGCAACAGTTAGAGAATCAATGTACAAATAGCAAGATTAAGATTCAGAATACTCCCCCTCGAATCATGAGTAAGATCTAAGAATAAATGTTCAACATTCCAAGTTTGCTAATTAGAAACTGAAACCTCTTTTCCTCCAACGGCTTGGTGAAAAGGTCAGCTAACTGGAAATCAGTTTGAACAAAGTGCATGTCGATATCACCTTTTTCTACATGATCTTTGATGAAGTGATAGCGTACATCTATATGTTTGGTCTTTGAATGTTTAACCGGGTTAGCGGTTATGGCGATTGCGATATTGGAATCACAATAAATAGGAACGCGCTTGTAGTTGTACCCAAAGTCCCTTAACTGTGTCTTCATCCAAAGAACTTGCGAACAACAACTAGCAGTAGCTACATATTCTGCCTCAGCGGTTGATGTTGAAACACAGTTTTGTTTCTTTGAGGTCCAACTTACAAGTTTGTCACCTATAAATTGACATGATCGAGAGGTGTTTTTCCGATCTAGCTTACATCCTGCATGGTCAGCATCTGTAAAGGCAGTTAGATCAAAACGAGAATCCTTTGGATACCAAAGGCCTAAATTAGGAGTGCCTTTGAGATATATAAGGATTCGCTTAACAACATTAAAGTGCGACTCTTTAGGATTAGATTGATATCTCGCACAAAAACATGTGGCAAACATTATATCTGGCGACTGGCAGTCAGATAAAGTAAAGAACCAATCATGCTACGATACACCGCTTGATCTGCAGGTTTACCAGAGAAATCTGCATCTAAGAGTGTACCGGTAGCCATTGGTATTTTCATGACTGAACTATTTGACATATTGAACTTTCTTAACATGTCTTTTATGTATTTGGCTTGATTAATGAAAATGCCTTCGGGTAATTGCTTTACTTGTAAACCAAGAAAGAAATTCAATTAACCCGTCATCGACATTTCAAACTTTGTTTCCATGATTTTAGAAAAGTTCTTGCAAAATTTCTGATTTGTCGACCCAAATATTATGTCGTCAACATAAATCTGAATGAGAATCAAGTCCTCACCTTGCCTTTTGAGAAATAAGGTGGTGTCAATCGTACCTTTCTTGAAGCCAGAAGCTAGAAGAAATTTAGTTAGGGTTTCATACCAGGCTCTTGGTGCTTGTTTAAGACCATACAGAGCTCTGTCTAGCACGTAGACATGATCAGGGTAATGAGAATAAATGAAACCTTCAGGTTGTGCCATGTAGACCTCCTCATGCAGAACGCCATTTAGGAAAGCTGACTTTACGTCCATTTGATAGACTGTAAAGTTTTTGTGCGCTGCATATGCTAAGAATATTCTGATGGCTTCGATCCTTGTAACAGGGGCGAATGTTTCGTCATAGTCAATACCCTCCTGTTGACAGTACCCTTTTGCAACCAATCGAGCTTTGTTTCTCACAACTACTCCAGCCTCGTCTTTCTTGTTTCTGAATACCCACTTAGTTCCAATGACAGTTTTACCTTTAGGTAGTGGGATCAAGAGCCAAAACTTGTTCCGTTCGAATTGCAAAAGCTCGTCTTGCATAGCAGAAATCCAGAAGGGATCACGTAGAGATTCTGATACTTTCTTTGGTTCTATGTAATTAAGGAAGCTTGAAAACAAGCAGAAATTAGCTGACGATGACCGTGTCGTGACACCGGATTGTACGTCACCTATCACGTTATGCAAGGGATGATCCTTAGTCCAACGATGTGTGCTTGGTAAGGATTCAACTGTTTGTTGCGTATTTGATGCATTGTATTCATCATGCACGACAGGTAGATCCACAGATGTGCTCGGGACATCTTATACAGGTGTTTCTGATACTGAAGCTTCTGGAATGGCAAATGAAGTAATCGTGACTTCATTTCCAGAAGGAATATCTGCAGAGACAGATTCAACATTAGTAGAGTCAGAAACTAACGGTTTAGTTGTACCTGATGGAGATGCAGTTTCAGTGACTTCTTCGGATGGTCCAGACATGTTTACAGAAAAAATAGGGACCTCCGATCTTAGTGTTGATGTTGATATGCCTTTGTCAGAGTCTGCACAAATATCATTGAAGGCATCAATAAACAACAAATCTAACTCAGATGTGATAGAGTTAGTTATAGAAGAAGTATATTCTTTAGACGCTGGTTCTATTCCAGATTGAATAGAAGCTTTGTTCTTAAGTCTGAGTTCTGAACCGTTGTGTCCAGAAGTCCGAGTAGAATCTCATCAAAGGATACATTCGTGTTTTCAACAATCGTCTTGGTTCGAATAATGTAGATTCGATAAGATTTGGATGTAAGGGAGTATCCAACGAGATATCCTTCATCCTATTTCTTATCAAATTTTGATAGTCCTTGACGCTCTCGTAGAATGTAACACCTATAACCAAAAACACAAAGGAATTTGATATTAGGTTTACGATTGTTGATCAACTCATATGCTATTTTATCAAAGCGTTTGACCACAATGGTACGATTCTGAGTGAAGCAAGCGTCGCGACTGCCTCAGCCCAAAGATACAAGGGTAGATCAGAATATGCAAGCATAGTACGAGCAACTTCAACAAGAGTGCGGTTCTTCCGTTCAACAATGCCATTCTGCTGTGGAGTGTAGGCTGCAAAGAAGTTATGTGAGATGCCCACAGAGATAAGATAACTCTGCAAGGCGTCATTCTTGAACTCCGTGTCGTTGTCACTGTGTAGAGTTCGGACAGGCAATTGAAGAAGTACTTGAATGCGCTTAATAAAAGTGATAATCAATTCAGGCACATCTGACTTGTTGCGAAGAAAGTCGAGCCATGTATACCTTGAATAGTCATCTATCATTACTAAGACGTATTTCTAGCCATTGATAGACGCTGTTCGTATTGGGCCACAAAGGTCCATATGAATAAGTTCCAGTGCAGATGAGGTTGATGATTCCGTTTTGGACTTGAATGAGCTTCGCTTCATTTTGCCCAACTCACATGCAGAACATAGTGAGTCTTTCTCAAACCTCATTTCTGGTAGACCTTTGACCAGAGCTTGTCTCTGTAGCTTATCTATTGATCTGAATTTCTAATGAGACAAGCGACGATGCCACGTCCATGATTGTGCTTTAGTTGCTTTGGCTAATAGGCATACTGGACGTGTGGCAGACAGTGTCGGAAAATCTACATAATATAGATTTCCATGGCGTTCAGCTCTGAAGACTTCGTAACCATCTGGATCCTCTAGATAGCAATGAGATGTTGTGAAGCGAACTTGATATTTCATGTCACAGAAGTGACTGGTGCTAAACAAATTATGATCAAGTCCTTCAACATATAACACTCTTTGTATCTTCACAACTCCATTATCAAGCATTCCATATCCTCTGACGTGTCCTTCTACTTCAGAATTTGCAAAACGAACTGCTCCGGCAGGCTCCTCCACATGGTTATGCAAGAGGTGCTTGAATCCTGTCATGTGGCGTGAACATCCGGAATCTATCACCCACAATCGACAGGCCTGCAAAAGAGACAATTAGTTTTGCTTTGGTACCCATATCAAAATGGGTCCTTTGCTATTAGCTTCAATCAATTCAGGAATATCAACAGGTTTAACTTTCACTCTCCATTCATAGCAGGGTTTTGGAACCCATTTCCAGACCATTTTAACATTTAATTCCTGAAAATGCTTTTTAGATCTTGGATTGGTAACCTTAGCACGAAACACTTTGGGTTGTGTGGAAGAATTAGAATTAAGGTTCAGTTTAGCTTTTCTTTTACTCTTTTTGGACTTAGGAGTGGAGTAGTATTTGAAAGAATTATCCCAACAGTGTTTGCAATATAAGTTCTTTCGAGCAAAAGTCAGAAATTTAGATTTATCGGAACAAATCTGACATTCATGTCCATCAAAAGAATTTCTATTCAAAACATCATTGTCTGTAGTACAACTGTTTGTTACAGAAGCTTTACTAAAATTCAAACTATCATTTTTATTCAAACTATCATCTTTATTCTTCTTACTCCTCCCAACTCCATTTCCTTTTATATCTGAAACAGAAACATGAATCTTGTTAGTCTCTATCTTTGAAGGTGAGTCTTTTCTAGAGTTACTTGAAGTTTCACCCTTTTCAAAAATACTAGGTGGATATTCAGGACAATCAGAGTAAATGACAGAAGGCTTTGCAGAATCATCAAATTCTGTATTAGTTCTTACCTTCCAGCTTGGATCATTAAACATCTGTTTATCATTTGAAACATTCTTAAACAAAGTAATTTTCAAATCATTGATCTCTGTGCAAAGCTCTTGATTATCTTTCAAAGATTTTTCAAGTTTAAATTTGAGATCAAAGTTTTCATCTTCAACCACTTCCAGAGACTGTTGCAACATATCAATTTGTTTCATCAATTCAGATGTATGATCACTCACAAAATTTGACTCCTTTGAAATAGAAACAGTATCAGAGTTTGAAGCATTTATCATTTCAGAAAACATTTCTTCAGTCATGTTCTCAATAAACTCCATTTTGTCATTTTTAAAACAAGTTCCATTCGTGATGACGGTTTCTTCTTCAACCTCTTCAACAAGTAAAGGTTTAGGAGCAATGGGATTTGAGACTGATGGTATATTTCATGGATCGACATCCGATTCATACTCATCATATTTGCATTCAGTCTCAGGTGGAACTGTGTTGTTGTTGACTGATTCTTTTGAAGGTGTGGTAAATAGTGATTCAGACTCAGCAAATTCGATCTTTCGAGTCTCATTGCTTTTGTTCAAATCACTATATTTGAAACCAACTGATTTAAAAGAATTTTGAGAATCAGTGCCACAAGACTTGTTTTCTCCCATTTCTTCTTTACCTTTGGTCTCTGTAAAAGGTTTAGAAGTACTTGCTTCAACAAAAGTTGCACGAATGTTTGGAATGGTTCTGATTGTGGAGCCAAGTTTATCAAAATTATACAAGTGCTCCGGTGCCTTTTTCAAAACATCGTTAATTGGCAAACCCAAACCTGGTTTTACTTTATAAAATCTTTCATCTTGGAGTTTATTAGTTAATAGATTTAAAGTCTGCTCAGTCTGACCTCGTTTCATGTTAATATCCTCCAATTGCTTAATCTTGGTGTAAGTTTCATTTCTTTCTTGAAAACGTACTTCAAATTCGATTTTGAACTCACCTTTTTCAGCATTAAGATTTACACGATCCTTTTCTAAACCAGATATTTTTTCCTTTTAAAGATTCTTTTTCAGCTTTTAAACTTTGTTTCTTTTTTCCTTTTCTTCCACAACAACTTTCAGCAAAGCGTGTTCATCACGAAAACTATAGACTGTTTGATGTGCGGAGCTAAGTTTACCTTTCAACAAAGCAAACTCATCTTTCATATTGTGTATTTGGACCATCAGAGATTCAATAAGTTCAGAATTTACCTCAGAGTTGTCATCTACGGAATGAGCCTCAGAAGCTTCATCATCACCATCAAGCTTGGTCATGTACGAGACTTGAGTGAAGTGCGCCTGCTCCTCCTCATCAGAACCTTGGAACAGTCAGTTTTCCTCTTCAGTCATAAGCACCTTTCCCTCTTCCGCTTTCTTGGCAATGGGAGACTTCCTTGCATAGTATTCTGAGTTCTTGACTTTCTTGAACTTACAGTCTCTGGAAAAGTGTCCAAATTTTCCACAGTTATAGCATCTGCCCGGTTCATCCTTTCTCTCTTCTTTCTTCTCCCTCTCTTTTCTTCTCTTCTATCATCTCTTCTATCTTCTTTCCTTTCATCTTTCCATTCTTCTCGTTTTTCCTCTCTCCTTCCATACCTTGGCCTGTATCGCATTTCAGACTTCTCTTTCTTGTACCCTTCATACTTTGGCTTTGAATAGTACTTCTTCTTGCCAAAGGTCTTTTTGAATTGACGTGTAATGAGGGCTAAGTTCTCAGAGAAATTTTGTATATCATCATCAAAATCAATCTCCAGTTCTTCATCATTCGAAGCATAATCGGACTCATTAATCTCCGTAACAAAAGCTTTAGACACTTTCTTCTTTGACCTAGTAGAAGATACAGGACCAGAACTTGAACTTTTTCCTTTGCCAACTATGAGAGCCACAAAGTCCTTCAGATTCTTGGACTCATTTTTGATAGTTCTCACCTCTTCTTCATGCTGAGAAATAGTAGAAAAAATATCGGTTACGTTCTCTAGATCCATGTTCTTTGACATCTGAAGGTTGATGGCAAAGTTCTTCCATTCAGGGTTCAAGTTCTTGATGAACTTATAGTTTATCTCGGAAGCAGATTTAGAGATATTGTTCCTCCTCAGGTTATTCAAAATGATGTTGTATCTGTTATAGGTATCAAGCAGTGTCTCTCCCTCTCTGGCATGAAATCCCTCATATGGGCATTAATGCACATATTTTGTTTGGCTTGAATTGAAGCTTCACTTCCCTCAAATTATCTTTCTAGCTCATCCCATATTTCTTTAGCTGAATTTCGACTGTCTACCCGGTTGTAGATGTCATTTGGGATGACCATCGTCAGATAAATGAGAGCCTCTTAATCTATCTTGTACAAATCTTTTTCCTTATCGGTGAAGTATTGATACGGTTTGGGAACATATCTGTCAGGGATTTCCGGAGAGGTTTCAGTTGCAGCTTTACCAGGAACTGTAATCATTAGATTTACTGGACCAGTAGTGATTGATTCCATATACTCTCTGTTTTTGTGATTCAGAAACTAAATCATTCTTTTCTTCCATTGCTGATACTCATTTGCCAGGAGGACAGGAGGTTTGGACTGAGAGCCCATAGAGAGAAGTTGGTTTGACACCTTTAGTTGTATGATTAGTAAGCAAACTTATCTGTACCAAGAGAATCAACTAATAAGATCTTTTGAATCAAGAATTGGATAAAAACTACACTAAAAAATTTTCAGAAAAACAAATTTCCAAACATAATCAAATGCAGAATTCTCAAACAGTATAAGACACAAAGAAATTAGCAAGTAACACCTACGAATCCTGAAGCTTTCGCAAATAAATATGCAATAAGAAACTTGAAAATGATCGTTAGTCCAGATAAAATCAAATGAATACAGAATAATACTGAAAAACGAAAATGAGAAAATCTGGCACAGATCACAGAATGCGCTAGGAACAGTAGCGCAAAAGACAATTTGCGCTAAGCAAAGCTGGCGCGAATTCCAGATATGCACTAAAGGACAGTGGCGCAAACTATAGTAGCGCAAAACTAAGAAATTCGCTAAGGCTGGAAGCAGAGAGAGGCAAGCTGGTTTTGCGGGAGAAGTGGGTCGCGCAAAGAAAGACTTTGCACGAAGAGAAGGTGGCGCAAATTATAGATTTGCGCGAAGAACTGATGACGAGCGGTGTGGGTATCGCGACCGGTGTCCCCGACCGGTGTCCTGTGCTGACCGGTGTCCTGTGACGACTGGTGTCCTGTACAGATGTCTCCCCCGACCGATTTGGAATGGTGTGGAGGTGTGGCGCAAATTGAGATTCTCGCTAATAGATGAGGCGCAAAAAGGACTTTGCGCAGAACATTGAATCTGAAGACGATCCCATGAGACTGGCGCAAAAAGTGAATGACTTTGATCTTGAAGACAACCACAATCAGATGATGTTGGCGCAAAAAGGAGATCTGGCGTGTTCTTCAACTGTTCTACCCTCTACTCGATTTTCAATCCAAAAAACACTTCAAACGGTTGATACACAGTGTTAAATTCACACAAATCATCCACAAACATACTATGAACGAACCCCAATCAAAATCAATGACCAAAAACAACTTTTATGCTTGAAATCAGATGGAACAGTACTCGATAGTTTTAAGAACAAAAATTTCAGAAATCATAAAAATCCAATCGATTTGTGCTATTAAATCCAACAGGGCAATCTGATGTTGTTCTGTAACATAAAACACACTTAATCAAATCGATTTTATGCATAAAAACACATTAAACCATGAAATCGATTTTCACACAGTAAGTTTTCGAAAAATACTGTTCTAATCCAAAAAGCTTGATTCTTTGGCTCTGATACCACTTGTTAAACCCAGATTATAGTTGATAAACAATCACAACACAATAAAGAACAAGAGATGAATAAATCAAAACAATATACCATAGATCTCTTGATTAATCAGATAAATACGTGTGTGTGTTCTTGGTGTACAGATACCTCTTGATGCGTGTAAATCAGAGTATGCGACTCCTCTATTTTCTGTTCACCTTAGCTTGTTCTACCTAAATCTAGAAAATAAAACCTTATATACGTAGGTCAACATGACCTAATCAGTATTTGATATTTGCTAAAATACCCCCTAAGGTATTAAATACTATTACAAACTAGACCCCTTATATAATTTAATCTTGAATACAATTAATGGTTCAACAAATTCACATAAAGCAAAGACAAAATTCTCTTGCTCAACACCTCTAGAGCCTATTCACATGGACCTTTTCAGCTCAAAGAGAACTCAGTCTATTAACGGAAGGAAGTATATACTTGTTATGATAGACGAGTCTCAAGATACACTTGGATGGAATTTCTATGAAACAAATCAGATGCACCAGAGTTGATAATTGCCTTCATCAAAAAGATCCAGGTTCAACTTCAACTGTTGGTTAAGACGTTGAGAAGTGACAATGGCACAGAATTTAAGAATGATACGCTTCAGAGTTATCTCACCTCGGTTGGGATCTCTTACAATTTTTCTGCTGCTTACACTCCTCAACAGAACGATGTGGTCGAAAGGAAGAACCGAACCCTGGTTGAAGCTGCTAGAACGATGCTGGAATATTCTGGTCTTCCAATGTATCTATGGGCTGAAGCCGTAGCGACTGCATGCTTTACCCAAAACCGTACCATTGTCATTAAGCGACATAAGAAAATAGCGTATGAGCTTATATAAATAATAGAACGCTGAATATTAAATTTCTTCGCGTTTTTGGTTGCAGGTGTTACATCCTAAACGACCGTGATAATCTTGGCAAGTTCGACAAGAAAATGGACGAAGGCTACTTTGTTGGATACTCTTTGATGTCAAAAGCCTATTGGGTCTACAACCGACGAACCAAGACTATCATGGAGAGCATGAATGTGTCGTTTGATGAATCATCTACATTGACTTCTAAACACAGCAGTTCAGAACTCAAGCTTAAACAGGAGGCTTCTATTCAAGACAAAATAGAACCCAAACCTTCAAAGACTAAGTCTTCTGACTCACCTAATGTTACATCTGAGTTGGATTACAGTTTCTTGATGCATTTATGGATATTTGTGTAGATTTTGAAAATTCAAGCATATCCGCATCAACATCAGAGGTCCCAGTTGTTATTTCTGAAGTTAATTCTGGACCGTCTGAACCTGTCACCACAACAACCTCATCAGGTACATCTACACCTGTTATTTCTGAAAATACTAACTTGAATTCTGCATCTGAAGATACTGATTCTAGAAAAGAAGTTTCGAGTACTTCTTATGTTGCTCCAGAACTTCATCAGTCAGAAACAAATGTACAAGATGTCCCGAGTACATCTGAGGTTGAGCCTGCAATATATGATGAATATGATGATGACAACACGCAGATCTCTATTCAACCCCTTCCAAGCACTACAAGATGGACAAGAGATCATCCCTTACATAACATCATGGAGTTAAAACGCGGGCGCCATCTACAAATTTCTGTCTATATTTGAGTTTTCTTAGTTCCCTTGAGACAAAGAAAGCATCAGAAGCCTTGCGCGATCCCGACTGGATTTTATCTATGCAAGACGAGCTTCTACAATTCGAGAGGAACAAGGTCTGGTGACTTATCCCACTACCTGAAGGAAAATCAGTGATTGGTACAAAGTGGGTTTTCAGAAATAAGAGAGATGAAATTGGAGTTGTAGTTAGAAATAAAGCTCGCCTCGTTGCAAAGGGTTATTGCCAACAGGAGGGAATTGATTACGACGAAACATTTACTCCTGTATCACGGATTGAAGTTATTCGGATCTTTCTATCATACGCAGCCCACAAGAATTTTACAGTCTATCAGATGGATGTAAAGTCTGCATTCTTGAATGGGATTCTGCATGAAGAAGTTTATGTTGCTCAACCCAAAGGCTTCATCGATCCAAAACACCCAGATCATGTCTATGTTCTAGACAAGGCACTATATGGATTAAAACAAGCACCGAGAGCATGATATGAAACGTTAACCCAATTTCTACTCGCTTCAGGGTTTAAGAAAGGTACAATCGATACGACTCTTTTTCTAAAAAAGCAAGGTGAATATATGATCCTAATTCAGATTTATTTGGATGACATTATTTTCGGTTATACAAATCCTAAGTTTTGTAAAACTTTTCAAAAATTATGGAATCTCGATTTGAAATGTCAATGATGGGTGAACTGACATTTTTCCTTGGTATTCAAGTAAAACAGTTACCCGAAGGCATTTTCATCAATCAGTCAAAATATATCTAAGATATCATGAAAAATTTTAACATGTCTGAAAGTTCAATGATGAAAACACCAATGGCAACGGGCACACTTTTAGATGTTGGCCTTTCTGGTAAATTTGTAGATCAAAAAGTGTACCGTAGCATGATTGGTTCGTTATTGTACTTAACAACAAGTAGACCGGATTTTATGTTTGCCACGTGTTTCTGTGCTAGGAAGCAAACCCGAAGGAATCTCACCTAGTCTCTATAAAAAGAATTCTTAGTTACCTTAAAGGCACTCTCGAGTTAGGCCTTTGGTATCCTAAGGGTTCCAGTTTTGATCTAACTGCCTACACAGATGCTGATCAGGCAGGATGCAAACTGGATCGCAAGAGCACGTCTGGATCATGTCAGTTTTTAGGCGACAAGTTGGTAAGTTGGACGTCAAAGAAACAGAATTGTGTATCTACATCCACTGCCGAGGCTAAATATGTAGTTGCCGCAAGCTGCTGTTCACAAGTCCTCTGGATGAAGACACAATTCAAAGATTTTGGATATTCATATCAGCGAGTCCCTATTTACTGTGATTCAAAGAGAGCTATCGCCATAACAGCTAATCCAGTGCATCACTAAAAGACTAAACACATTGATGTACGGTACCACTTCATCAAGGATCATGTGGAAAAAGGCGATATAGAGATGCATTTCGTGCAAACAGACTACGATATGGCTGACCTTTTCACCAAACCGTTGGATGAAAAGAGGTTTACCTTTCTAGTCAGCAAATTAGGTATGTTAAATGCCATTCCATGATTTTAGGGGGAGTGTATCTTACATTGTGCTTAAATTGATTGTGTTTTGGAAATTATGAACAGTTACTTCTATTCATCATTTACTAACGGAGGCGAAATCATTTTTAAAAAATGATTACCAAAATCTTTTATCTTGCAGGTTATTTTTTCAAGTGACAATGGCTTCTGATTATATCAGATCAGGACCCGGTCTTCATTGGTAACTTGCCTATTACTATTCTCACCGGAGAATAAGTAATTATGGTTTCTGAATATCTTTGTTCAGAACCCATACTCAACTTTTTTTCTTCTGAAGGATGCTCAATAGATCACATCTTTTCAAGGAGTTTTTATGTTGAGAGGGAGTTTATAGAAATTTAATTGCTATATCTTTTAGGGGGAGTAAATAAATTTCACTGTCATATTATTCTAATAAATTGACTTTTTAAAGATATTAAATGAAAGGATATCTGATGTTTTGTTAAGGAAGCTTAAGAGAGAATATTCATTTTAGGGGGAGCTTACAGGTATATTTTCTTTACCTTAATCCTTAACACTTGTTGAAAGATGAACAACTTTAACTTGTGAAAAATGGTTTTTAAATGTTTAAACCACTTCACATTCTTAAAATGTTTTGATGAATTGAGAAGTGCCATTTTAAATGATTTTCATATGGATACTTTCATGATTATCTGACCGTGTGTTCTTAAAGAATAATACTTGTGTATTTTTCTTTTCATATACTTTGTCAAGTATTCATACACACATCGGTTCAGTACAATATTTCTTGACTTTTTTATTACCATGTATCAAATGATAAATCTTTCTATGGTAATACTTTGTCAGATTCTCAAAATATTTCTATTCTTTCATGATTATTCATTCATTCAAAGTTTTGAGAAATCTTAAATGCTTAAAAATGCTCAAATTTCATTCTGATTCTTGATGAGTATACATACACTGACATTGATTTCTTGTGCTTTAAAATCAAGAAAATCATTGAGGTAATACTTGCTTTTAGGACAAAAATACATGGGATTCGATGTGAGAGCTTAACAGAACTTCCATGGATTCACGATAACCAGTGTTTCCTACCCCAGAAGTAATCCTACGAGTGATTGAGGGGAGAGGGGTCAAAAGATTTGAGTGTTGGTGTGTGAAGAGGTAAAATGGAAATGAGAGATTGGTTAGAAGTGAGCTTAAAAGATTAAAAGAAAGAGGGTGTGAGATCAGAGTAAAAGAATATTAAACTCTGCACCAAATCTTTTTGAGTCGGGCAACCACATAATCTGATTGGTTCACATTCTTTGGTGACCATCATTGAAAAAGGCAGTGAGCCCATGCCAACTCTTGCAAAAACCCCACAAGCTACTTATTCTTTTCTTAAAAAGAGAATGTTTCACATTTTCTAGGGATGCAGCACATATGCTATGGTTCTTCACTTGGAAGATACTGATATTAAAAAAGAAGGAAAGTTGTCCCTCCTTCGACCCTTTCTCATGCATATTGAGTCTATGTATAACCTTTGTTGTCTCATTGGTTTATATAATTTTGAGCCTAAACAACAATCATTGTGCTAATTCTTTCATAACACAAGCACGAGCACATAGAAAATATGTTTTTCTGTCAGAACATTCATAGAATTACCTTGTGTTTTTCGATGATTGGATGGAAGTCCTGGGGAGTGAACATCATCTCAAGCTCCTTCCATTGTACATTTGTTGTACACAGTAACTTTGTGTTACTGACAGGCATTCCTAACTGTTTCATATGTTGATTCATGGTTTCAACTCATAATTTGTCTGAATTTGAAAAGATTCGGATAAATACATTTCATGAATTGACGACAGGCTCATTATCATATCAGTTTGGGGGAGAATGATCATATCTTACCAAGAAGGGAAGATTGTTAATCATGAAGACTATCCGTATTGATTATTTGGGGGAGATCAATCAAAGACTGTGTTGACCTTGAAAAAGTTTTGATGATTCTAATTCTCACAATTCATCAAAAAGGGGGAGATATATCAAGGTTTCAAAGTCAGACTAAAGTTGATACTATCAAGAAAGGGGAAATTTTCAAAATTTTAAAATCTGATACAAAGTTTCAGATTTCAACGTTCAACTAAGTTTCAGTTTCAAATTGATTGTATCAGAAGAAAGATGGTTGACTGATATAAAAGTCAAAGTTTGAAGAGAATTTTTCTGAAGAATACGTGATTTTGTTGAAGACAAAAAGGGAGATTGATAAAAGTGCTAAAGTTGTTGAAAATTAAAAGGGGGAGATTTACTTCAAATGTTCAAGATGTTAAAGTTCATACGAAGTGTTTGTCAAAGATTTCACGTTTCAGAGTTGAAAAGTTTGTTTGCTGAAGATTATTTCTAAAGATAAAAAGACCTGAAGATAATTGTCAAAAAAAATTTAATCTTGAATCCAAAGGGGGAGATTGTTAGACTAGAATTGTATTCAAGATTAAATAGAGGGTCAAAGTTGTAATAGTTTGAAAGTTCAAAGGTTTGGATGTAAAGTCAACTTAGTTTGACTTAGTATAAATAAGTTGGTTTCTTTGTAATCTTGTAGACACGCACATAGATACATTCAGAGAGATTGATAAGAACTCGCACATGCACAGAACACACATGCATGAGACTTCTAACTACGAGTTAGATTTGTGACTAAGTGTAATAATATGATTTGATCTAATACAAATGTGTTCTTAATCTGTGTTGTGAAATAATATGCTAGTAATCTGGGACACAGAACTGAAACAAAGATTCATTTCAGCTCCAATTTTGGTATTACTGATAGGATCAGGTGGTTTTTAGATTTATAGTGACACTTCTCAAACTGGACTCAGATTTGTTTTGATTCAGAACGATAGAATTATTGCATATGCCTCGCGTCAACTCAAACCATACGAGGTGAACTATCCGACTAACGATTTAAAGTTGGTTGTGGTTATTTTTGCTTTAAAAATTTGGCGTCATTATTTGTACGGTGAAACCTGTGATATATTTACTGATCATAAGAGTGTAAAATACATCTTTACCCAAAAAGAGTTAAATATGCGTCAGCGACGATGACTCGAACTTCTAAAATATTATGACGTTTGTATTCAATACCATCCGGGTAAAGTTAATGTAGTTGTCGATGCCTTGAGTCGCAAACATTCTGGTACTACATCGAGTTTGATTGCTCAACCTCAAATGGTATCCGAATTGGAAAAATAAGGTATTGAGTTAGTATCTCGTACTAGGGTCAGATCTGTAGCCAGTTGGAATGTTGAACTGACATTGATTTCAAGAATCAAAGAAACACAACAACATGATGGTGGGATTTGGTCTATCCTTGAAAAAGCAAAAGATGATCCAAAATTATATTTTAGGGTGGACGATACGGGTACCATCTGGTATCGAAACCGAATCTGCGTACCTGACGATCCTGAAGTCAAGGAAGTTGTGCTAAATGAAGCACATAACTCATTATTCTCAATTCATCCAGGATCAACCAAGATGTATCGTAACTTAAAGCAATACTTTTGGTGGAACAGTATGAAACGTGATATATTTGAGTATGTTGCTAAATGTTTGACGTGCGAGAAAGTAAAAATCGAGCATCAGCGAGCCAACGGTCTGTTACAACCCTTAGAGATTCCAGTATGGAAATGGTAGCACATCTCAATGGACTTTGTGACAGGATTACCGAGAACTGTACTTAAGCATAATGCTATATGGGTGATTGTTGACAGATTAACGAAGTCGACACATTTTCTGGCTATACGAGAGACCTTTTCAGTTGACAAATTAGCTGAATTGTTTCGAAGAGAGATTTTTCGACTGCACGACATTCCAGTTTCAATTACTTCTGACAGAGATCCCAGATTTACCTCTTATCATCCTCAAACTGATGGTCAAACTGAACGAACAATCCAAACTCTTGAAGATATGCTTCGAGTTGGTGTTCTTGAGTGGTCTGGTAGCTGGGATGAGTATATCTGTTTAATTTAATTCGCCTACAACAATAGTGTTCAATCAAGTATCGGTAAGGCTCCATTTGAGGTTCTTTACAGACGTAAATCTCGAATTCCTTTGTGCTGGAATGAGGTAGACGAGAAAGCTATCGAAGTCCCTGATCTTGTTCGAGTAACCACAGAATTTCACGACAAAAGAGTTATACAGTTAATCATAGACGGTCAATAGAATTTCACCCCGGTGAGCACGTTTTTGTTAAAGTTTCTCTTTTATGAGGTGTCCGAAGGTTCGGATTCAAAGGTAAGCTTAGTCCTCGATATATTGGATCTTCTGAGATATTAGAGAGAGTTGGCGATGTGGCGTATCGCTTGGCATTACCTCCACAACTTTCACACATTCACAATGTTTTCCATGTATCATCGCTCCGTGGATATCGTTATCATCCTTTACATGTGATAGACTATCCTTTAGAACGAATTGAGCCAAATCTGTCTTATGTTGAAGAGCCGGAAGCGAAGATACATTAAGCCTGAAGGTTTAATCATAATATTTGAGGTATGTATTTAGTAATCTGTAATCTTTCTTCTAAAGTTGTTTGGATGTTCTTTTATACATTATAAATCTGATTTGGGGTTAGGGTTACATCTTTTTGGATGAGAAAAGATGAATTTTAGTTGGTTGATTATAAGTAGATAAAGTCTTGAAGTCTTTCATGGTGAAAATTTGATTTGGTTATGGTATTATGTTAGAAGTGTTAATTTCAAAGTTTAATTAGCTTTTGGTACCAAAAGTGGGAAAAAGGAAGGAACCATTGAAATGGTTATGAGCTCCATGAATTAATGCCCACAAGGTGTTCGATGAAATGTCTTAAAGGAATTTTCAATTCTGTTGAGTTTTAGTTTTTGTCCAGATATTGAAAAATTCGTATAAAATTAGCCGTAGGTCCATTTTGGGTGTGAAATACATCGTTGGAAACCCCAATGTGACTAGTACAACTTTGTAGTTTACACCGAGACCAAATTATGGTTCTAAGCTACTCCAAACAATGAATTTCCGAAACTGGTCCTATGAAAAAACGGGATCGACACACTGTTTGTATTTATTTCATATCTAATTGGTCGCTGCTCAATCGGGGCGATTCCAAAACGAGGTGAATCATAAGAGATGTAAGTACAACTTTGTTTTAGAAATGATCATCTAGTTTGGCCTTTATGTAAGGTAATTAAGTCAAAAACAGAGGTGTAACAGTACTGTCATGTGCATACCTGTTCGGATTGTTTGGTTAATTTGACATCCATGTTAACCTCTAGCTTTGTCTATAAACCTACTAGGATTTATTAGAACTCAAATTTAAGTTATTTAGAGGATTAAAAAGGGTGTTAGACTTGTATTATCATGGGTTTAGTAGGTATAAATTATAAACGTATTGTATATCATATAGGCCTTCAATTTGTCGGAACTTGATCAACCGCGTGGATAAACCTTTCTCGAGACCCTTATATTGAAAGGTACGGGTTTCTTTTTTTGTTTGAAACTTGTATATGTGTGTCTACTCCTTCAAGATGGTAAACCATGCATTACCTATCACATAAGTGAAATGGTAACTTTTCGTATAGAACTTTTGGAATTCGTTGATTTTGAGTTATTATATGACTTTATTATTTTGTTAAGGATTATTTGACTTATGATTATATGATACTTCTTTACTTCGAATCATGAATCATTGGTGAACAATTGAATTGAAACCTTCAAGGTTTATTGGATTTTTGAACTTGTTTCCATGAGGTCGCATGTGTTGTAGACCTATGATTTCCGTTTTCAGTTTTATAGAAAACTTGACCATTGGGGGCACCAAGGTCGGGATGCTTCCACGGTGGCTATACAATCGTGGTGTCCTCACTAAGAATATACATGTATGGGGTCTGGCCAAGTAACTGTTATCGAGGGTGAATGGATCGATCCTAGTTACATGAGTCAGGTCGTGAATTATTCTCGCCAGGGGTTAGATGCTGAGTGTGCCCACACTGCTACCCCATGGGACTTACGTGGTTTGATCAACTCGTGAGAATGACGTGTCTTCGTGATACACACCAGTCTTTGTGACCCTTGTTACATCTTTGTGATGTTTGATTGGTTTTATGGTTTTCTTTTTACTCTTTTATAAATACATTATTTTTAAATGATGAATCAGATAGGCCTTGGTAGTCTACTCTTATTGTATATTTGTATGATATTCACTAATATCAATGTTTCCTTATTTCATTTCCGCTTCCACTTGTTAGATTATCATTTCTTTTATTATTATAATCCGTTCACTGGGCAAAGTTGCTAAGTCGTGTGTTTTGTTGGCACGACAGGTACATAGATGATTAGACGGGGGACGGAAACATAGAGAAAAGAAGGCAACTACTTTGGACTTCCTTTTGAAGATCTTCGGATAATCTACTTTTTTGGGTTCTTTTGTTTTTATTGCTATGTAAATATATTTGTAAAACATAGTTATAGTTGTCTTCATATCATGACTTGTATTTTCTTGATTATGTTGGTTTAGTCGAGCTCTGAATTTTATAAGTCTACTCAGTGGGTTTATTTTTGTTTTGAATGTCCCCTGAACTATGACATCACCCTGTTTTTAACCACACGAGACAGGGGGTGTTACAGGTATATTAGCACAAACATTATTTTTGAATTTATTTTCTTTATTTTCTATTCGTTTTATAATAGTCTTTTCTTTTAATTGATTTTCTATTCTCTTATCATTAATTTCATTTATTAAATATTGTATTTGTTTTTGTTTATTATTTAGAATATTTACTTCTTTCGTTACAATGGAAGTGATAAATTTGAAAATAATCTCTTTTTAACACTTTTGTTGATAATCCGTTTTCAGATATTACAAATGGATATAATTTAGTAATAAATGGAGTTCATAATATAATTTGTGAACTTAAATTTTTAACTAGAAATAAAGACGTTTTATTACAATATCCATCATTACAAATATGAAAATTAGATAATTTATAATTTATTTGTAGTTTTGATTCATTAGCTGTTGATAATCTTTGTGAAGACTTCTCATAATACTTAGTGGGTACTAACCCTTCTTGAGTACAATTCATATCTGCTCCGCAATCAATTAAAGCAGTTAATGTTAAATCAAATTCATTATTGATTATTATCTTAATTCTAACATATCATCTTTGATAATTTATTCCATTAATTTGGTTAACATTATCATCTCTTTCATTATTAATATTTTCATAATATAGAGTTGACCTATTATTGTTAGCATGTTCTATATTAGAAAGTCTTTCTTTTTAAATTTATACTTCTCCTTTTAATTCTTTTAATTCACCTTGTAATTAATCTTGAATAGTAACAGTCTTAGAAGTACTTGTAAATCTATTACATATTTCATTAAAATTATAGGACTCTAATCTTTCTATAGTATTTCTCTTAACAATATTTTTGTCTCGTAATTTTTCTCAAAGTTTTTCTAAATATATCTTCTTAATTTTTGCATTTTCAATCTTATCAACAACATCTAATAGAAAACCTTAATCATCAGTTAACATACTTATAGAATTACAATTACACATCCCTAAACATTCACACGAGTCATCACTGCTACTATAATAAGATTCCTCTATAATATTTAAATCCTTATCAGAATAATCAGATATACTCGAATCACTAGAATCATCTCTTACAATTAATTTGTTTTTTTAATTCATTAGAAATATTTAATTCGTTTGTTTTTCTTTTAACATAACAATCTTTAGCGATATGACCTTGTCTTCCACATTTATGATATATAACTATATCCTTTTGTTTATTATCTTCTTTATGATGTGATTTCTTATTATATTTATTTGGATTATATTTATTCTTGTTATAACGATAATTTTTGGAATAATCTTTTCTTCTATAGTTATTATCTCTAATTTTAATTAGTCTTTTCTTAGAAGTGGATGGAGGTAACTTAATAGGCTCATAACCATATTGTTGACAAAAGCTTCCTAATTCATTCTTATTATAGATATTATCTTTCTTAAGCTTAGATCTTAATTTTAAATCTGAACAAATAGCTAATCCCTCTTGATTAATATAATTTATCAACTCTCCATACGTTAAATCTTTATAAGGTACCATGTTATCATAATCAACTCTTAACTTATTTCTAATTCTTTCTGCAAATAATTTTGGCAATCCAGCAATAAATCTTTCTTTCCAATAAGCTTGCTTAGAATCATTTCTAGTCATAACCTTAGTTAAGAATACAACCTTATACCATCTAAAATCGTGTAATTTTCTGCAAGTTAGATTTATTAATATTTCAGAATTCCTATCTTGATAACCTTTGGGGGTTTCCAACATAATTTTTCATAATAGCGAATATAAGAGTATTTACCATATCATCTTTTTGAGTAGTTATTTGTTGATTATTTTCTGTTTTTATTATAGTTTTTTTACAATTTAAAGTATGAATTTTATCTGCTTCTAAGGATGTATTCTTAACTAAGGTTATGACTAGGACTGATTGTAAGCAAGCTTATTGGAAAGAAAGAATTATTGTTGGATTGCCAAAATTATTTGCAGAAAGAATTATAAATAAGTTAAGAGCTGATTATGATAATATGGTACCTTATAAGAATTGAATGTATGGAGAGTTGATAAATTATATTAATCAAGATGGATTTTCTATCTGTTCAGATTTAAAATTAAGATCTAAGCTTAAGAAAGATAATATCTATAATAAGAACGAATTCGGAAGCTTTTGTCAATAATATGGTTATGAGCCTCTTAAGTTACCTCCATCCATTTCTAAGAATAGACTAATTCAAATTAGAGAGAATAACTATAGAAGAAAAGATTATTCCAAAAATTATTGATATAAAAAGAACTAGTTGGGTACCCGCGCAATGCTGTGGAATGTCAAACTATTTTGTATATCGAGGGTAGGAAGTTTATGATCATCATAAAATTCAAAATTTATAATTAAATTACAGATGCATTTACGGATTTACAAAAACATGGAACCCAAGTAAATGTTATTTAAAACTCAAAAGAAAAAAACAAAGGAAAACAAATAGAAAGTATAATAATTTGTAACCATACATATTCTGTAAACAAAGAAAATTAGGGATATGGTATATAATAATTTGTAAAAGATCACAAATTATGTACATTAAACTTTAATCATGTATCAATTTGTTCAACACACCTAAAATCAAAGATAACTTAATCAGATGTCTTTTTCGAAAATGCGAGGTTCTCCAACCAAAAATGTTGTTTTCAACTCCATTATATCATCTCCTAAAGCATTTATATCCTTTAAAAGATATCAACCAACACATATAGTTAAATTGTCAAGGCAAGCTTCAAATCGACAGACGATGTCATTTTAGGTTAACCGATGATTAGAAGCTAGCAAAAGCACCAATATGGAAAAAGTATTATTCATCGTTCAGTCAAAGATATGGGTGAGAGTTCGGAAGGATAAATATTGAGAACCTTTGTAAACCAATTTCAACCATATAAATAGTTTCATCAAAGCTAGGATTCAAGGTACTGTTTCACAATGTGAAACTTATGAACACGTATTGTTTCAAAATGTGAAACCACATTGTATGTTGCACATGTAATGTTTCACAATGTAAAAACATACATGTTTCTATGTATATATGGAAGTTAAAACAAGAATAGTTTCATTTTACGAAAACGCTAGAACACCCGTATCAATGTGATAATACACATAGGTGTGCAGCCGACTTGGCCCGCCCGCAACCCAAAGGTGCCCAGGCCTCTAAAATGAATGTATTCTCGTTTGAGCCCTCCCTCTATATATATACATGCACTTGAATGGATGTATGCTTATGTTTATAGGGTATATAATCAAAAAGTGAGGGATATAGTAAAGGAGTAAATTATTTGGTTGTTTATGTCAATCCGATGATACTTATGTTGGTAGTGTCCCAATCGAAGCCCACACGTATGAATATCTGTGAAGGTAAAAATATACATGTTTTCAACAAGAATTTCTCAAAGTTATAATATATAAGCCCAAGGATTTACTATTTAGCTAGAATAGATTCAAAATTAATTTTTAAAAAAAGGTTAATAATCAAAAAGATCACACGTGATCAACTGCGCAAGACATTGATTCCCATGCATTCCCAATATAGGAGGGTGTGAACCTAATGGAAACTCTAGCAGCTAAATCCTTTCCTACAAGAAGAATGCTTTTCAACATGTATTTATCAACAATCCCATAATTGTGTTTCAAGAGATGTAGTGTAAAAACACAATTTAAGAGATCACTCACCAAATCTTAGACACGAATTACTGAGAACCACCCAAAGTGCATGTCTAAAAACATGATTTAAGCGAGGAAGGGCTCAGATCGTGTACATCCTATATATAAACAAATTATATAGCTGTAAGAAAGGGGTAGTCACCTCAACAATGGATGAAAATTTTAAAGAAAACTTTGGACTAATGAAATTGCGTCAAACTTCAATTAACCTCTCAAGGTGCTCCAAAGGTGTTGTAAGCTCGTGAAGTAAAATAAATATTAGAATGTTTTCAATGGTTCATTGAGCTGAACTTATGTCAATGAAACCAAACATAAAATAAGAGCATACAAATGTTTGTAAAATGAGTTGCTTCCACTTTTTGTTCAAATCTTGCACAAGAATTTGTCGTCGATAGCTTCCATACTGCAGATAATCTTAGTACATCCATTCCATGCTACAGGAAAATCATCATTTATCAAGACTCTAGGCATAGTTTGTAAAGTCAAATGTTTTATTTTATGGAATTGAAAAATGACTTGGTATATAAGAAACAAATAGCTACATTTTAACTATATAGAAGTAGAAAATTATACTTTGCAGCATCATAAAAGATTCATATCAAATTTTAATTTGGGTGCTAGGTTTTTATCTGTAAATAAACAAATGAAATCTTCCTTTTTGGGATGAAGAATATGATAAGCAACTCTTCTTAATTACATCAGAATACTTGTTGAAAGGTTTTTGGTCTCAACACAAATTGCAACTGATTATACATGCAAGGAAGCCATTATAATCTTTATAACCAAAACCAACTTTATGGTTTATAGAAAATCAAGAATGACATAAAAACTGTATATTTAGACAATATGCATTAATAAATTCAAGCATGTCAAGTCTATAGATTTATGAGCTTTGTAATTATTGTATGCCACTTTCATTGATTTTATCATACCACCCTACTCCCCCGAAATAAGATGTGGGTGAGCTTTGTAATTATTGTATGCCAGTTTCATTGCTTTTATCATCCACTTGATAGACAAAGAAAGAAGGGTGTTATTAGAAGATACAATTAAAGAAACAAGTGGAGAACATACCTTGTTGCTTCGAACTTAAACCCCACTAAGCTTAATAGGTCCGAACTCTTGAATCCATTCTTCAACAAAGTAGGTAGGGAGACCCTTGTTGTGGATGGAATAGCCATCAGCTTTCCAAAACAAGATGGAAAACATATATTATTTATGCATAAATACACATAAAACATAAACATAACCACATTACAATTGTCACTAAAAGAAAATTTAGAAGAGTGATGGTATGCAAACACATAAATATGATTTCAACGAACGTAAGCATACCTTCTTCCTCATTAATATATACCATTTTCAACACATCCATAGTAGAAGTTGCTAACTTATCGGTTGAGGAAATTGGTTGGCATATTTCAACTGTTGCTCTTGGTTCCTTGGTTTTTGCCTGGGTGCTCGATATGAGAAGGGCACATCACTCGCTTTAGGTCCCTTATTACCTTCATGTTCCTTATTGATGACACACTTGTTCCTTATTGATGCTATAAAATTCCAGTCATATAGTAAATCACAAAGCACTTGCTCAAAGATCGCTTACAGTAGAAGCATATGACTTTTGGCACTTAATTTTTGGTGAGAGAGTCAACAACAAGCTTAACTTTGGGTTGTGGGCAATTTCCATTGTCACATATTATCACATACAAAATAAATGCAATTGCACCATTCTTTTACAACATTGCTATCGCCAATAGCCATGACATATGACGTTTCCCAATCGATCATATAACTAAACCAAAAGAAACATATATAAAAGACAAGAAACACCAAAGTAACTCCTCCAACAAAACCTGCAGTCTACATTAAGAATCTTTCTACAAATTAGCAACTAAAAATATAGGTGTTAAAATTTCCAAGCTTATAAAAAAGATAACCTCTTGTATCGACCATCTTGTTATTACACTTCATGCTGCAAATAACCTCCTAAACCAAAAAAGCAACCAGCCCCATTGAATTGCTTGAAATCCTAATACTCAAAATCACAAAGAGAGAATCAATGAATCGATTGTTCGAAAAACTAACCTGCAAACCTATTACAATTACTACCATTCTCTAAAAATCTTACTAACCTGCAAATTGATTACAAGCAGGTGAAACCCTATCAAGAAATTGAATATCAAATGTGAAAGAAACAAAACCAAAGATTCAAGAAATCACCCTTACGACTAAAACAAGCAGAGAACATCAAAACAAAAGAAGAAAATGAAAAAGAAGCAGAGAGTTGAATCCTATATATCAGGATGCGTGAATCAATGGAAATACAGGTAGCGTGAAGATGGAAATACAGTCCAAAAATAAATTACCTTGAATGGACCGAGCGTGAAATCGATGGGTAGAAATGGATGGACTGAATACACCGTCTGTTCCATAGAAATCGAATGAAAAACACAAAATCTTGATGGAATCGATGGGAAATCAAACAAACAAACAAAGGAACGATGTTACCTGGACATCGATGTACTGAGGAATCGGTAATAGATGAACCCTAACCATATTCATAGTGAATCGATAGGAGAGAATGGAGATGTATGAGAGAATTGAGAGGAGATACAAGCCGATAACCACAATAATAAAGTCGTGCATCTCTAGGACTATGAATCGTCGACCTGGGGAGGGGTGAAACCGCATGATGAGGGTGAAGACCGAAGCGTCAATTGCATCTCTAGGAAGGGCGCCCTGGATCATTGTAAACAAGTTGTACATGGTGCATCAATGCTTGTAATTAAGATATTTTTAAAACGTGTGCTTGAAGGTATTATACTCTAGGCTTTAAAGGTTGTATTTAAGACTTTCAGATTTTAAGACTTTAAGACTTTAAGATTTTAAGACTTTAAGACTTTAGGGAAATCTGATTTATAAAGTAGTATAGGTAAATATAGTCTAAATAAATATAATAAAAAATCACATCATAAAGAAGATAATAAACAAAAAGGGTATAGTTATATGTTATATATATATGGAAGACAAGGACATATCTCTAAAGATTGTTATGCTAAAAAAATGAATTAAATATTTCTAATGAATTAAAAAGGCAAATTAGCAAGTTAATTATAAGGGATGATTCTAGTGATTTGAGTATATCTGATTATTCTGATAAGTATTTAAATATTATAGAGGAATCTGATGATAGTAGAAGTGATGATTCTAACTCGTGTGAATGCTTAGGGATGTGTAATTGTAATTCTATAAGTATGTTAACTGATGATGAAGGTTTTCTATTAGATGTTGTTGATAAGATTGAAAATGCAGAAATTAAGAAGATATATTTAGAAAAACATAGAGAAAAATTAAGAGACAAAAATATTGTTAAGAGAAATCCTATAGAAAGATTATTGCCCTGTAATTTTAATGAAATATGAAATAGATTTACAAGTACATCTAAGACAGTTACTATTCAAGATTTACAAGGTGAATTAAAAGAATTAAAAGGAGAAATAAAAATTATAAAAGAAAGACTTTATAATATAGAACATGCTAACAATAAGAGGTCAACACCAAATATTGAAAATATTAATAATGAGAGAGATGATAATGTTAACCAAATTAATGGAATAAATTATCATAGATGGTATGTTAGAGTAAAGATAATTATTAATAGTAAATTTAATTTAACGTTAACTCCTTTAATTGATAGTGGAGCAGATATGAATTTTATTCAAGAAGGGTTAGTAGCCACTAAGTATTATGAGAAGTCCATACAAAAATTATCGACAACTAATGGATCAAAACTACAAATAAATTATAAATTATCTAATGTTCATATTTGTAATGATGGATATTGTTATAAAACGTCTTTAATCCTAGTTAAAAATTTAAGTTCACAAATTATATTAGGAACTCCATTTATTACTAAATTATATCCTTTTGTAATATCTGAAAAGGGATTATCAACAAAAGTGTTAAAAAGAGAGATTATTTTCAAATTTGTCACTCCCATTGTAAGGAAAGAAGTGAATATTCTAAATAATAAACATTGACTCCTCCTACACAAATGCACTAAATTTGACAATTCAAGTTAGCATTTATATAGAAAATCAGATACTCCCCCTCAAAAACAGATATGATCATTAAGAAAAATTCTCATTTTTCACTCCCCCTTGAATAATGCTCAAACCCATTAAGATATAAATGAGAACACAATGATTGAAACATCAATGTAGAAAGAAAAATATATTGAATATGTATTTTGAAATGACTAAATATATAAAATTTAAACAAAAACAAATAAACTTCTACTTAGTAAAATATCACAATAAAATCCAACAGATGAAATCAAATGTATGTTTTTGGATACAGAACCAAGTTTTATTGCATATCAAGTTAAGACATGTTCAGTTTCAAAAAGTTTCATCAATCCATTCAGTGTGCTCGCATGTGAACTCAGATTAGCTTCAAGAAAATGCAATTCTAAAAATATAATAGAGAACTTTGCATTAAATCACACTAATCCATCAAAAATTCAGACTTTCACAAATTTACAGGTTTATTGCAACTCAAAAATATATAACCAAGTATCATGAGATGTGTGCTCATTGGCATCTTTTAGCATTGTGCACTATGGCATCTTTACATGAGTGTGCTCTTTGGCATCTTTTAAGCTTGTGCACATTGGCATCTTTTTAATCAAAAAGTTTATTAAGTAAAAAACATGTCGTAAACGTAACTTACTATCTGATCCTATTGCAGGATTTGGGTCAGCCACTCCCAGACCAGTTGGCCTTAGGGGACTAGGTGTCAAGCATCCCTTGGAACTTACTTTTCCAGATCAGAAATGCTACATCAACACATCCTAAACCCATTCATACCAGTTGAACATGACTTTCGATATGATTCTATAGAAGGATTTGGGTTCGATCACTCCCAGATTAATTGACCTTAGGGGACCAGATGACAAGCATCCCACAGAACTTACTTTCCCAAACCAGAAAGGTCACAGGTACAAACTTTTAAACTTAGAGATTTCTGATTTATAAGAATTTAATAATCATCTCAAACACAAGGTTTTACGACTAAGTGCTTAGCCCATATTTTCATTACGATCCAAAATTTCGGATTTTTAGGTTATCTAAGCATTGTAAACTATAAATATTCCGAATCACGCAACTTTAAAGCAAACTCAAAAGCTACAAACATGTTGCTGACTTTTCGACTTTTGTTAGACTTGAAAGTTGAACATATAAAACTTTGATATAAACAAATCAACTTGAAAATTTATCCTAGACACACATTTTATTCAAAAGAAAGAAAAAAATTGTAAAAATTTTACTTTATAGAATAAAATTTGTAAAGGTTTAAACTTTTAAAACAACATGCCGAGATTTAAAAAAATTGAAACATTTGATCGGCAAGTTTATATTCAGTTGAAACAAAATATAATTCAATATTATTATCTTCCACATAATGTATAAAGACTTTGTGTCTCATTTGAAAAAATTTTGGGTTGAAAAAAATCAGGGTTTGAATAAGATTGCTCAGATTCTTTTAAAAGCAATTGAGAAAACTGGAACAACATCATTATCAGATATAAATGCAGCAAAAATTAAGTAGATGTACTCACAGTTTCTCATTAGTCGGAAGCTTAAAACATTGAAGAATGAGTCCTAGACTGACATGTCTAGAAGTCAATATCTTTGAAGCACGGGTTCTAAGCTGATGTACTTAGAATCCATAATGTTGACAATGAGATTTGGGTCTTGAACTGTGTTATTCAAGAGCCATAGTCTAGACATTGAAGTCCGGGTTTTGAACTTCTGTGTTCAAAAGCCATTTTTCTCTTACTCCCCCTTGACATGAGGTGCCTGCAACTTTAAATCAGATTGAGATTTTGGTACCCACTTGAATTTGGGTCCGTGTTTTTTAGTTGCAGTTCTTATGGGGATAAAATTAGAAGAATTGATACGAGAAGCACGAGAAAGATTATCAGAAAAATAAGCACAATCATCAGATGAATATAAAGCATAATTATCTGAACTAGAATCAGAGGAAGAATATGAAATTCGAATCATTTGCTTTATTGAGTATTTAGAAATTTTATTACAAGTAGCAAATGAATCACTTTTATAAAGTTTGTCTACACATTTATCCCCATCAATCTGAAATTCATCTGATATCCGCTTCGCTCTCCAGATCTGCTTCTTGACTTGCTCAAAGTCCTATCTGAAAGAATTGAATTGGAAGAATTAGAACTGTCAGAAAGAACATTATCTTGTTTCTTCGACTTCTTTGACCGTCTTCTTTTACGCTTAAGTTTATAATATTGATCATTTAGCGTAAAAGATTCATCAAGAATTTCCGAATTAATATTTAAATCAGGAGAAATAATTTTACCTAAGCAACCAATCTGATCAGACAATAAATCTGAATTTTCCTCGGAGTCAGAATTATTTTGAGAAGAGATTTTAAAATTGGAAACTTCCATTTTGTTTACATGACAATCAGAAAAAAGGCTAGAAATAGAATCTTGTTTTTGAAAAAATATTTTTTCTTCAAGACTAGATGTCATAAAAGAAAGAAAAATAACAGATTCAATTTCTTTTAAAATATTTCGATCTTCCATCTTATCTTCAAGATCAATGATTTTGCCTTCTAATATTAAAGGAGGGTATATCTCTTAGAATCATAAATGATTGGAGATATATTTTCCTTATCAGATTGATTGGCAAAAATATCAACAAAATCAGATACTGAAGATTTGACAGAAGATATATATAATTTAAAACTTTTCTGCCTCTTCTTGATTTATCAGGATAGTATTTGGAATTTTCAAACGTGTAAACAAAAGGAATTTCCTTTTTCTTATTATTTGTCCTTTTCTCATTTTCGATTTCTAACACTTGCTTTTCATTCATCCAATCAATTTTAAATTGAGGAGCATACTTAGCAAGAGTTAGATAATCGTATTTATATAAAGTTGGGGATTTTTCAATCGCATTGTTTAAACAATGTGGATTTTTAAAACCGAGTCCCCATTTTTCTTTTAACGCTTCCTCACTCCTTGGTTTGTTCATAAAAATTGTTTGTTCAGATTGGTTCCTTCGATAAAGCTTTTCTTCTAACTTATTGATTTTATTTGAAAATTCATCTTTTAAAGTAGTCATAGGCGTCAAAGATTCAAGATAAGTCTTATTTGAATTTTCCAAATCATCCAATTTCTTTTGAAAGATGTCTTTTGTATTTTCCAAAATAGATTTTTCATCTTTCAAAGAAATTTTCAATTTGTCAATCAAATCTGACTTTTCAGAATTTAAATTCTTTTCAAATAATAACTTTAAACGAAGATCATGTAACGCAATAATTATAATATCCATCTGAGAAGATCTGAAATTAAAATCAAACTCAGAATATACCTCGTCTTCATCTGTTTCAGAATCATCATCTGACTGATCATCTACAACTAAGCACATCTGAGCGATCTCGACATTTGCAGTTTCATCGTCGAAGTGATCTAGCTAGAATTCTTCTTCGGCAAGCAATGCAGTTCCGCTCTCTCTTTTCTCGGCCATCTCCAATTTCTTTCGATAGTAGGTTGAGTCCCTAACCTTCTTCACTCGACACTCTTTTGAAATGTGACCCGACTTTCCATAATTATAGTAGACAACAGTCTTTGGCTCGGGCACTTTGACTTTAGAACCGGAAGTGAAGCGAAGATTGTTGGAACCTGACCGTGGTTGGAACTTTTTCTGGCAATGTTCTGAGAGAAGGATCATTGCTTTCTGCAGAGCCTCAACATCATCATCAGTTGACCCGTCATAAGCATTATCAGACAATGCTTATTCTGTCAGTTGTTTCATGATGAGAGCAACCGGGTCTACTGATTTCTTGTTCTTTTTATCCAGTTTGGCCTTCTTCTCAGATACAATGCACTCATCAGTAAGTAAGATCTCAAACATCTCTTGGATCTGCATTGTAGATATTCTGACATCATTCCTCCGTCTGTGGCAGGATTTATTCCATTCTGGTTGTAATGCATTGAGGAATTTCAGATTTGTCTCAAGCTCAGTCTTTTCTACTTTAATTTTCCTAAGATCATTGATTACATCACATAATCTGTCATACACAGTTTTCAGTGGCTCCCCGTCCTTGGCTTTGAATTCTTCAAAATTATTCATATAACGAGTATGTTTGAGTTGAAACAGTCAATCCTGTTGTAGATAGAGTTTGGCAAGGCTAGCATCAGATTTACCTTATTATCACGATCAACTTGATATGCCGACAACTCATCATGTGTGTATTCTTTAGTAGGCTTATATAATCCAGAAGCCAACTTGGGTTTTTCAAACGGTCCTTCAGATAGAATGATCATCATGTCATCTGCATTCTTTTGACGTTCAATGAAGTTTAGGAACCGATCTTGCCACTGTGTAAACTCATTTTTATCTATCAGCACTGGTGGACGATTTTCTGTACCCAAAGACATCATAAGATCACTTTTGTAGAACTGAGCTTGATAAGAAAACTTGTCAGAATCCATAACAGAAATCCAGAAAAATGCTAAGTCTTGACTGAGATGGCGCAAACTTGAGGTTTGCGAGGCAGGTAGCGCAAACTGAGATTCTCTTGAGCAGAAGGAAACACAAACTTAGGTTTGCGTGAGCTGATGAAGGCGCAAACTTGTAGTTCTCGCATACAGAACGAGACGCAAACTTGATTCTCTTGAGCAGTTGATAACGTAAATGAAACTTTGCGTGAGAAGAGCAATACGCAAACTGAGATTTGCGTGATTCATGAAAGACGCAAATCTAGCTTTGTGTGATAAGCTAGTGGCGCACATTGAGTTTGCGTGAAACAACAATGGCGCAAACCTTAGTTTGCGTGAGAAGAGACTGTCGAGAACCACTCTTTGCGTGAGCTAAAGGATACGCAAACTCGGATTTGCGCGAGGCACTGAAGACGCAAATCAAGCTTTTCTTGAACAAAGTCGAGATAGTCTTCCTTGACGAATACCGAGCAATGATTCAAAATTTCTGATTCCACGCCTGAAGTTGAAACGATCATAGATAGCATCAACAATTCCTTTAGTACGAATCTTGACAATTTTGCCCATTCCTTTTTCTCCTAGCTTCAAGCTTCTCTTTGTTTTCCTTAAGCTTTATCTCCAATTGCATTTTGATCACTTTCAATGTTCGATCTGAAAACTTGGCGATTTCGGATAATCTGAAGAACCTCTTTTTGTTCTCAGAAGTCTTGTAAACTACACCAAGCTCAGGCTTGTCAAGCACAGAAAATAGATTATAATCATCAATACCATCCGGACTAAGATCAAGCTTCTTCATGTTGACTTTACTCTGATTCGCCTCTATACCGAGTTGGAAGTCATAGCAGTACGTGTAGTTTACCTGTCTTCTAATAAATCTTTTCACAGCATCCAAGGCAACAAGAATATTATCTTTCCTAATCGTCATATTTCTGAAAAAATGGTATAAGTACTCGATATCATGCAATTCAGAAAGCAAAAGTCGGCTTCAGAAAATACACATTCTGTCAAGTCTCTCCTTTGCACATGGAATACTGGATACCAAATATGAACAAACTGCACAAGTCTTACAAGTTTCACTGTCACTATTCCTGACTTGTTTTAACAGTTTTCTCTGGTAATCTTACCCAGCTCATCATCCGAGCATATTTTTCCTGATATTCCAAGGATTGATCTGAGACACCCAAGACTTTGAATTTATCCATTTCTCTGATCTTGTGAACAAAAATGTTTTTGATCTCCTCTTCCAGAAACGGTTGCCTCAAAGTATTCCTCATTTGCCTGATTTGAGCTTCAGTAGGGGCAAGAGGTACTTCAGGTTGGTCTGAGGGACCGGTTTGGCTTTCGGCTGGGTTGAAAGGAAAGAAAGGTTCAGGTTCAGGTCCAGTTTCAGTGTTTATGTTGGGTAGGTTTTCAAAGCTAGTTTGTTCATCATGATTTGGGCTTGGAAATCTGTGTGGGCTAGGTAAATTGGTTTGGGTAGGTGGAATAGGTTGGCTAGTTGGAATTGGTTGAGTAGTTTGGATAGTTTGGCTAGGTGTAGCAGTTTGGGTAGATTGGATAATATGGGTAGGTTGTTTTTCTGGGATAGATGAGGTTGATTTACTAGGTTAGGTAGGTTGGTTGATTGGTTGGAAGGTTCAACAATGATCATTTCTTTGAATGATGGTATATCGGGTTGTTCACGGATGGTTTCTGGAAGTTCTACGTTCACAGGACTCAGTTGTATGTCTTCTTGTGAGCATGCAAGAATGTCCATAATACTCTCTTCTCCTTCTCCTATCACATCCTTTTCCTCCTCCTTGATCTTCCAAAAATTGTCATACTTTTCAACAAATGTTTCTTCATCATCGGAAGACAAGTCTATAACATATATTTCCTCCAATCTAGTAAGTCTGATGATCTCTTCTCTAGTAGCAACCACAGAGTTTTCAGCCAATGCTTCTACTTCTTCGTTTACGTACAAGATCAACTCCATTCCCTGTCCTTTACCCATATTCACTTGCTCCTCACTATCAAAATCAACCATTTTAGTATCCTCTCCTCTATCTGATCCACCAATATCATGTTCGGACTCTGTAGCAGTTCTTTGACGTTTACTCATCTCCCCCTCATGGTCATGATCCGAATCATGATCATGTCTTTTCGTAGAACCTGCTTGAGCTTTACACGAATCCTGAACTGCTTTGGTTAACTCCTTAATGTGCTAAACCATTTATGACTTGAAGGCATTGAATTCAGAGATGGAAACAGCTTCAGATGATACTAGAGTTTGTTGAGCTCTTAACAAACCAATAAGATCGACATCAGATTCTTCAGCGGGTGCCTGACATAACAACTTGACATACAACATAGATTTCAGCTCCTCCACCGAATGATCAACCGGCTGAACTGGTGGCGGTGGAGGTGGCTGAACAGGCTCGTCCACCGCTGGGCCTTTTCCTTTCAATAGGCTCTTTACCTTTGCTAACTCTTCCTGAACTTTGGCAGTTAAGCTCTCAGTAATGTGATTCTCAACAGCTTTTAAGGCGCCGTCGAGGTACTCCTTTGATATAAAGTCAGGGAAAATAACTCCTGGGTCACTTAGACTTCCCATTGTCACAACTATTGAGGATCCAACAGTGTGGCCTGTGTTTAAAGCTGGAATATTGAGAGCAATGAAAGGACTTCCATCCGATCGTCGTAGTCCGGATTGCGGATCTACTATGGATGTTCCGATCGGGTCACTAAGACGTCTGATGGTAGCAGAAGTAGGAGTTTGTGTCCTTAGAATAAGAGATGATAAAACAACTGGCACTAGACTCAATGGTGCACTGAAAGAAATTGAGCTCTGGGGCAGCTGAGCTCTAGATTCAATACCTATACTTTCCGATTTAAAGCTAGGTAGAGTTTGTGCTAAAACCCCGTGCGAAGTTGAGACTATGGCATGTTGAGAGGCTATAGAATGGCTGGTAGAGGTGTGCAATTGCATAAGTGGGCTACTTATGACTTGTGCTTCCGAATGCAACACATGTAACGGAGCACTGGATTTGGTTGCCCTTTTGGAATGGTAGGTTACTGTACACTCTCTCACACCATATTCTTTTCCTTCATTCTCTCTTTGCCTCACATTTTCAATATTTTCAACCATAACTCCCTAAGAACTCCTTATGTCTCCTAAAACTTGTTCGATTGCATTACCAACAGAGTCTATAACCATATCATCATGATGTAGAGAGACATCATTTAAGAAACCAAAGCCGTGTTGAAGGTTTTCATTTTCAACATCATTTTCATGAAAGATAACATCTTCTTGTTGATGTTCCGATGTTGCGGAAGGAATGGAATCTGTCGAGCTGGTACGCCGATCCGACTCAGTATCAGAATTCACATCTTCATCAACTACCCTTTCCTGAGGACTAGATTGACGGATTTTAGTCCTTTCAGGTCCGGATGTGGAAAACTCTAGACATGTGACATCTTGTGTCGAGGTCCCCACAACTTCAGATATGATATTCTAAACCCCACCTATTCCCCTCTCTGGATTTTCCATCATCTCTCCCCGTTCCTGGACCCCCGTGATCTCAGGAACCCTTACTGACTCCTCTCGCCTAAGGGTTGAGTCTTGAGTAGGGATAACCGGTGTTGGTAATCCCATAGACTCTCTATACTCTATTACACACTCAGAGTTCGAATTTGCGTATGAGAGTAGAGCTTCTGGAACTGGCATGGAGTTTTCAAAATTCTTCTTTTGTTTTTGGAGATATTTCATCTCATATTCTGGTGCAAGCTCATGATGAGATCTTTTCGGAATATCTCTATTTGAGCGGATCATGCTACGGATTATCAACTGAAGAAATATTTGGTATGGCACATAGAGTGGTCTCTTCGAAGTCCTTTTACTGATCAACTTCTCATAAAGTTTCGTCCAGAATGTTACTGAGTAATCGACGTGTAGATCGTACACGACTGCATGAAATAGCCTCACTGTGTGCATATTTGTATTATCCAGACAGGAATTTCTTGAAGTCAAGCATCTGTTGAACACAGAGAACATCTGATAGTAGAATGAAGGAAGATTAGTCTTCTTGAATTCACTAATCTTTGTAAGTGGACCACCATATCCCAAGGCTTTGATGCCTTCAAATACAGCTGAATCCACCGGATATGAGTCAAAAGATGTTCTGCCTGGTCTAGAGTCTTCCTCTGGTAGATCAAGTATCAATCTGAGTGTTTGGTAGGTCAAGATGGATGTGAAGTTTTCAATCTGGATCTTGAAGTATTTGACCTTTTCACTTTCAACCACATGCTCTATTGTTTTCCAGGCTTGCTGCAAGTAGATCATCGGAATGGCAGCAGTGTTTGTCAGAGCCTGATTCAGTGGATGTCTCTTCAGAATTTCCACTACAAGTGGATTGACATTTAGTGAGTCAAAGTCCACATGTTGGTTGTTCGGATATGATAACAGATACTCAGACGGATGTATCAAGGCAAGATCAGAATCTACTCCGACTTCTGACTGGAAATGAGATCTGGAAGAAGGCATAGGAGTTGCCTTAGAAACATTGGGATCATGTTCATCCATGTGGACACTTGAACATGTGAGATTTCTTCTGCCATTGTTTACCTTAAAAAGATAACAAGTATTGGATAGAATCCAATATATTAGTCAATAAGCTCAAATCTTGTTTTCAGAAAACATTTTGATACACACGGTATCAAGTACAGAATGATTGTTCTTTAAAGCTCAAAATGATAAGCATAGAAAGTTACATGAATCAAAATGTAACTTGAACAAAAAAAAAAATATATACTAAAAATGACACAAACTTGAACAAGACACTTGTTATTTTGATTTGTTCTCACAAATGATGTAGCATTGCTTTAACACATAAAATTTGAAAAGATATTCAAAAAAATTCTAAGTCCATAAATCTCAAGATACTGAGAGGGACTAGAAACTCGCCGGGTAAGTAAACTCATAAGTTGTCCAAAACTCGCAGAGATTGAAACTCGCAAGAACTACTAAGAACTCTAATGAACTTTAAAACTCGCAGAAGACTGAAAAACCCAAGAACTTGACCAAAAACTCCCATAAGAATGTAATCTAACCAAGAACTCGCAAGAACAAATGTTCTAATCCAAGAACACTCAAAGAACTGTTCATTTGAAAATTTTGAATTTCAAATTTGAAGTGCAAAAAATGTAAACCCAACAATCAGAAATATTTCTTTTGATTAGTTAGATGTAGGTTAGATTGTTCAGATATAAGTTCGATTTAGCTTTAAATCGATATTGGGTCCAAATGAATCAAACAGTTCAAGAATCTCAGTAAATGTGTTCGATTTCCGGTCCAAAATTTTGAAGAGTTCAGTTCATAAAATCGAGTCCAATGTTTACAAGAGTCAAGGAAACCTGCAAATCGACAATATCAAGCAAACCCGGATAGAAATCGAGTGCTAATAACAATACTAAAAACATTTGATCGAACATTTATCATAATATCAAGAGTCGTTCAAGGAACATGAACAGACAGAAGAACATTAAAAAAAATTAAACCCTAGAAAATGAAAAAATCGAGTACTGGAAACATAAAGAAAGATGAACAAACAGATTAAAAACAAGATTCAAACAAACAAAATACAACACCTACACTGATTTTCGATGAAAGAGCTCTGAAATTGAAAGGTCGAACAAGAAAAGTTCGAGAGAAAAAATAATACTAAATGAGAGAACTTGCAATGGAAGTCTGAGAGAAGTGGTCTGAAAAAGATAAAACTCGCAAATATATACTCAGTGAGTGAGATGACACGTGGCACGATCTAAGTGGGTGACCCACTTCTCGCAGAACGAAGAATGTGAACTTGCCGCACAAAGAATAGCAAGTTAGTGTGTACACTTCGCGCATGAAGTTATATGCATGAAGTGTAAAACTCGCAAGAGGTAACGTGCGCGAAGATGAAACTCACAAGACGTTACATGCGTGAAGTTGTGTGAACAGTAAGAACTCGCACGCTTTGTTGTGCGGGAAGTGGAAACTCGCAAGCTATAGCGTGCACGTTTTATACTTCGCGCGGCCTTTGCTATGCGTGAAGTGAGAACTCGCATGACACTGTCCGCGCGTTCTACACTTTACGCATGCAATGGTTTGTGCGTTGTACAAACTTGCATAACACTATGCGCGTTTGATACTTAGAAATTGTTTGAAAATTTGCCAAAAATGGAAACTTTCCAAAAATACTTTGTTCCACTTTCCAAAAATAGCAAGTTTTTTTAAGCCCAAAAATTTAACTTTTTCTCTGAAAAAATTCTTTTTGATTTCAAAAACTTTTAACAGTACCAACTCACACACTCACTTATAGACTTTCTATTATTGCTCCCCCTTGATGTGTGCATGTCTGTTTTCTAATCAGCTCATCATACTGAAGTACGAGTCCTGATCTGATGTGATAAGAAGTCATAGTCCATGATATGAGCTTTCTATGCACTACAGGAAACTTTCACACTGCAAAACAGAATAAGGCTTTGGTACTCATTGTACATGAGTCCACAGTTGTTAATAGTATCAAACTTTTGAAACATAATATTGACCAACGTAGAAAACAGACAGATTCAACTCCCCCTCAACAACAGGCACATAAATAAAAATATAACTATGCATCAAGGTTCAACATTCCATGTTTGCTTACCAAAAATGTAAATCACTTTTCATCAAGAGGTTTTGTAAACAAGTCAACAACCTCAAAATCAGTAGAAACAAAATGCATTTCTATATTTCCTTTCTCAACATGATCTTTTATAAAATGGTACCTGATGTCGATGTGCTTAGTTTTGGAATGCTGTACCGGATTCGATGTTATTGAAATTGCGCTTTTTGAATCACAATAAATGGGGACTTTGTTGAATGTATATCCATAGTCCTTCAGCTGTGTCATCATCCACAGAACCTGTGAGCAACAACTAGCAGCTGCAACGTATTCTGCTTCAGCTGTAGAAGTTGATACACAGTTCTCCTTCTTAGATGACCAGCTTACTAACTTGTCACCCAAGTACTGGCATGCTCCGGAGGTGCTCTTCCTGTCTAATTTATTTCCTGCATGATCTGCATCTGTGTAGGCTATTAGTTCAAAACCAAAATCTTTTGGATACCAAAGACCCAGATTTGGTGTGCCTTTCAGGTATCTGAAGATTCTTTTAATGGCAGCAAAATGGGACTCTTTGGGATTTGCTTGATACCGAGAACAAAAACAAGTAGCAAACATTATGTCTGGTCTACTTAATGTCAAGTACAGAAGAGATCCAATCATGCTTCCGTAGGTCCCTTGGTCTATTGATTTTCCAGAGATATCAGCATCCAATAAACTTCCAGATTGCATGGGAGTCTTCATGGGTGTTGAAGAGTTCATGTCAAATTTCTTTAACATGTCTCTAATATATTTGGCTGGGTTTATGAAAATCCCTTGCGGGGTTTGTTTTACTTGTAGGCCAAGAAAGAAATTTAATTCACCCATCATTGACATTTGAAATCTTTTCTTCATGATGTTTTGGAATTCATCACAAAGATCAGGATTTGTAGATCCAAAAATAATGTCGTCTATATATATTTGTACTAGAATTAATTCCTCACCCTTATTTTTAAGAAACACGGTTGTGTCGATTATACCTTTACGGAAACCGGACTGAGTCAGATAGATTGACAAAGTTTCAAAACATGCGCACGGTGCTTGCTTCAATCCGTAAAGCGCTTTATCCAACACGTACACATGGTCTGGGAACTTTGGATCGGTGAAGCCTTCCGGTTGACTTACATATACTTCTTCTTGTAGTACACCGTTGAGAAATGCCGATTTAACATCCATCTGGTACACTTTGATGTTTTTGTGTGCAACATACGCAAGAAAGATCCTTATAGCCTCGATCCTTGCCACGGGTGCGTAGGTTTCGTCATAATTGATTCCTTATTGTTGTTTATAACCTTTCGGCACTAACCGCGCTTTGTTCCTGACAATAATACCTGCTTCGTCCTTTTTGTTCCGAAAGACCCATTTAGTTCCGACGATGGTTTTATCCTTGCGTCTAGGTACTAGTCTCCACACCTTGTTCCTCTTGAATTCATTTAGCTCGTCTTGCATCGCATTAATCCAATATGGATCTTTAAGTGCTTCAGACGACTTTTTCGGTTCCACGCTACTCAGAAAATTTAAGAGCATACAGAAATTAGCAGATGCAGATGCAGTTGCAGTAGCAGATCTGGTAGACACCCTAGCATTTGGATCTCCAATAATATTTTCCGAGGGATGACTCTTTGTCCATTTGTGTGTATTTGGCAACACATTTCTTTCGGTTTGATCATGTGAAGTGTCAAACTCATCATGTATTGAAGGTTGATAAGCCTCAGTAGCAGTTAGACTTTGTGCACTTGAAGATGGATTAGTTTCCTCAGTTGTGGGTTCTGGCTGATGTTCTCCAGATATGGTTGATGTAGATCCTGATTCATTCGTTGGTGAGATCATTTCAGCTGTATTTTCTGGATCATCTTGTTCATAAACCTCTTGAGTTTTACTTGTTGAAGCTTCACCACTTTCTTTAAAGGGTCCAGAGATATCTGCACTAGTGGGATGTGAGTCAGTATTGATTAAATGTTCTTGACTGTTATTTTCATTAGATAAATCATTAAATGCAACAAAAAATAACAGATCAAGATCAGAATCAATGTAAGTTTCAGAATTCTTAGTCTTTTCACGATCAGGTTCTACACTTGATGATGTAAAAGCTTTGTCTTTATCCTTAGATCCAAGTTTTGAACAGTTGTGTTCAGAAGTCCTGGTCTTAAGCTCATCAAAGGTCACATTGGCGCTTTCAATCACAATCTTTGTCCGGGTATTGTAGACTTTGTACGCTTTTGACTGAAGAGAATATCCAATAAAAATCCCTTCATCAGCTTTGGGTTGAAATTTGGATAAGTTCTCTCGATTATTAAGCAAATAGCACCTGCACCCGAAAACACGAAAAAATTTAACCGTAGGCTTACGACCATTAATAAGTTCATAAGAAGTCTTATTAAAAGGTTTATTTATAATGGTCCTGTTTTGAGTGAAGCAGGTAGTGGCTATAGCTTCAGCCTAGAGACGTAATGGCAGTTCTGAATATGTAAGCATCATCCTTGCAGCCTCTACCAAAGTTATGTTCTTTCTTTCGACTACCCCATTTTGTTGAGGTGTCATTGCCGCATAAAAGTTGTGTGATATTCCAACAGATTCCAAAAAAGTTTGCAGAGTTGCATTCTTGAATTCTGTACCATTGTCACTTCTCAGTTGCTGAACCGGACTTTGAAGAAGAACTTGTATTTTCTTGATGAACTTGATTATTATATCGAGAGCCTTAGATTTCTTCCGCAAGAACTCTAGCCAAGTGTACCATGAGTATTCATCCACCATAACCAATATGTATTTCTTTTCGTTGATGGATTGAGTTCTCATTGGTCCACATAAGTCCATATGAATAAGCTCCAGAAATTTGTTGCAGTTGGATAACATCTTGAGCTTGTGTGAACTTCTCTTCATCTTTCCTTTTTCACAAGCTGAACAAAGAGAATTTTGTTCAATCTTCAAATCAGAAAGTCCAGTCACTAGATGTTGTGTCCTCAACTTATTGAGATCCCGGAAGTGCTGATGAGATAGTCTTCGATGCCACAACCAATTCTTTCAGTTGATGTCTTAGAAATGAGACATACTGGCTTGGAAGCTTTGAGTGTTGGGAAATGAACACCATACAATAATCCCATTCTCCCAGCTTTTATAAGTTCAGCTCCACTTTGATCTTTGATGTAGCAATAATCAACATCAAATTCAACCATACATTTCTTCTCTGTAAACTGACTGATTGAGAACAAGTTGTAAGCTAAACCCTCTACATACAGAACCTTTGATATAGTGATCATAATGTTCTTGATTGTGCCGTAACCTCTGACGTATCCTTTCATCTCATTACCAAAATTAACTGATCCTGCATAATGATCTACATAGTCGAACAACAGGTGCTTGTGCGCTGTCATGTGTCGTGAAGCTCTAGAATCAATGATCCACACATGACAAGCCTGCAAGCATCAGTTACTTAGATTTAGGTACCCACATGAATATTGGTCCTTTCTTGTTAGTAACTTTGACAGTTTTTAAACTTGTTGATGACCCCTTAATTCGCCATTCAAATCTTGGTCCTTTTGGTAAAGTTTGTGCGTTAAGTTCAGCTTTAGGAATCCACTTCCACACTAACTTTACATCAGCAATTTTATTGACTTGAAAACTATTATTTTTCTTCTTTAAAGCATACACTTCAGCTTTGTTGACTTTAGAATGAGTAGAAGAGTTCTTGTTCTTAAACTGGATTATTTTCTTTTTCTTTGAAGACTTTGGTTTCAAAGAGAATGAACTTTAAGACAGTATGAACATTGTAACTTTGTAGCAGCTTGTGTCAATAACTCTTGTAGAGAAAAAGTTTTTGTTTTATTAAAGCGCTGTTGATTGACATTATTACAAGCATCAACTACTCTATTACAGTCACATCTATCAAAATCATTCACATTCTTCTCCACTTCAGTCTTCTTTTTCTTCAAACTTTCTTTCTTCAACTTTTCATCTGAAACACAATCAGATTTAGAAATATTAATAGATCATGAAGAATAAGAACATTCACCTATATCTTTTTGTTAGATCTGATTTATAGTAATCATTGTATTTATTTCCTTTATCTTTTAGTACTTTTATTTTTTTCTGTCTTGTTTGTGCCTTGGGGTATTTAAGTCCCCTTGGCTTATTTGGTTGTAAGAACTTTTCACATAATTGAATACAAGTTACTGTTACATTCAAATGCATTTTTCTCTCTCTAGATTCTCTCTCTACAGATCTTGTGATCTTGGAATAACAATTGGTATCAGAGCCTTCAAGATCTTGAGAGGATTGAGATTAGTGTTATTTTGTTCCTGATTTGTGTGGATAATTCGAAAATTTGATCGATTTTTGTTGATTTTTCAAGAAAAATCTCGTTTTCTGGATTTTCACCAATTTCAGTCAATTTAGTGATCGAATTGCTATGAATTTGATGTTATTAGATGTATTTTAGATAGTCGATCTAGTTTGTTTCTTGTTGATTTGCATAAAAACGTGATTTGGTGCTTCGATTTTGAGTTTGAATATGTTCTGAAAAAGTCGAGTTCTGTGTTCTGTTCTATTTGAGTTTTTGAGATTTGGAGTGTTTTGATCGAATTTGTTAATAGAATTGTATTAAAAACTTGTTTTCGATCGATTGTGTGCAATGTGTTTGGGTTTAATTTCATTGATATGATTGATATTGCAGATTTATCATCGAGTGTAAGTATGCGTGTGATTCAAGTATTATGCGGGTCATTCATCTTACTGTGCGTTTGATTCATATTATTGTGCGGGTTGATATTATAGTTTGCATGTTAGTCATAAATTAATGAAGTATGCGGGTTATTCATATTCATATTATTAGTATGCGCTTCTATCATATATTCATTGTGTAAATAACTTTTGGGTGTTAGTGTTTCTCAGGTTATCAGGTCTCTCTTGGAAAAGCAGATCTTCAAGTGCGTGTCATTCGACACACGCAGATCTTCAAGTGCGTGTCATTCTGCACACGCAGATCATCAAGTGCGTGTCTCTTTTAACACGCATAACATATAGTGCGTGCCCTGTTGAACACGCATAGTATATCTTGCGTATCTCTCTATACACGCATTGCTTCGAGTGCGTGTCACTCTGAACCCGCAAAGTATCAAGTGCGTATCTCTCAGAACACGCATAGTCCTCCTATCACCCGGATAGTCCTTGTTTGCGTATCATCAAGGACCCGAATAGTTTCTTTTGTGATTCAAGTCAGAAACACATATCTTGGGTGTTCGGGTCTTCAAGACTTGGTTATTTTTTCTGAAATTCCAGATTTCATCAAAATGTCTCTACAAGCTCAACTTTACAAGAATGACCTCATGATGTCGTTGGGGTCTGATACTCGTCCACCTGTGCTGATAAATGAGAACGAATTTCAACAATGGCAGGACCGGTTTATTAATTTCATCGAAAGGCAACCAAATGGGGAAAATATGATGAAAGCTTTGATTGAAGGTCCCATGGTCAGGACAATGAAAGTGATACCAGCTATTGGAAACACTCAAGCTACTACTGTAGAAAAAGCCCTGAGAGAATATGAGGTTGATGAACTTCTAAGATACCAAGCTGACAATCAAGCCAAGTCGAATTTGATTCTTGATCTACCGAATTCCATCTATAATAGAATTGATTGTTTCAAACATAATCCTATGCTGATATGGACACAACTGGAGAAAATCATGCTTGGTACTGCAATGTCTACCCAGCTTCGTCAGACAAGATATATGAACAACTTTGAAGAGTTCAAGGCTAAGGATGGGGAAAGTCTGAAAAGTGTCTTCGACAGGTTTTGGACTGTTATTAATGATCTGTATAAGATCAAGGTAACAAAGAATGAGGTGGAGACAAATATGAAGTTCCTCAATGCACTCAAACCTGAATGGGAAAAATCGTGTCATCGGATGAGGAATGATCCCAGAATTTCCAAAATGCCTATTCAGGAAATGTTTGAAATTCTGATGTCTGATGAAGCCATGGTTCTGAAGAAGAAAGCTAAGCTGGATAAGCAGAAGCCAAAGACTGTGGATCCAATCGCTCTTTTAGCTAGCCAAATGGTTGAGCAAGCCTTGACTGAGTCTGCTTACGACGGGTCAACAGATGACGATGGCGAAGCATTGGAAAAAGCCATGATTCTTCTAAGTCAGCACTATCAAAAGAAATATCAGAAACGATCAGGTTCAAACAATCTTCGTTTCTCATCTGGATCAAAGAAGGTAGAACGTGATACTACATCAAAGCCTTTCTTTCCCAAATATGAGCCTGCTACTGCAGCTGAACCAAAGAAAGAAGATAAGAAGGTTGTGACTTGCTACAACTGTGGCAAACCCGGTCATATTTCAAAGGAGTGCAGAACGAAGATTGTGAAAGATGTTGATTTCTATAAGAAGAAATTAGCTTTGGCTGAGAAGAAAGCTAGTGGAACAATTCTGTTGGCTGAGGAGGAATACTGGTTAGAACACTCAGACAATGAAGCTGATAATGAAGAGACTGTTGCTATGTGTTTTATTGGAGACGACAACAGTGATGATGAGGATGAGGAGACTTCAACCGATGAATCTGAGGTACCATCTGAGTTTGATTTTAATTTCATTTCATCGCAAATGAATGTCATTACAAAGGCTTTACATGACTTTCGTTCAAAGCTTCTATCCGAAAAACGTGAAAATCAAGAAAAGTCTGTTCAAATTGAAAAATTGAAGATTTCTCTGAGAGATGAAAAAGCTATTTTAAAGTTTACAAAAGAGAAATTTCAAGAAAGAATAGAAGATTTAGAAATTGAAAAACAGACTTCTCATGATTCTTTGTCTGATTTGTCAATTTTAAATCAAGAGTTTTCGGATAAAATATTTGAATTAGATGAAAAGTTATATAAATAAAATCAAACTGAACAAACAATTCATATGCATAAACCAAGGAGCTATGAGTCGTTAAAAGAAAATTGGGGTCTTGGATTTAAAAATCCTCAATTTTTAAAGAAAGCTAAATTTGAGATTCCCAATTTTTATGATTACGAATGTCTTGGTCTTTCACAATATGGTTCTCAATATAAACCTCTTTGGACAAGTGCTAAAGAAACTATAATTGAGGAAGATAAAAAACGGATAAACAACAAGAGAATGGAAGTTCCTTTTGTTTACACTCAAGAAAATGCAAAATATTTTCCTGAAAAAATAAAGAAGAGAAGACAAATGTTAAACATTGTTTCTTCTACTAAATCTTCTAGATCGAATGACTTCTTTGATTTAAATACAGCTAATCCTAATAAGGACAATATATCTCCAGTACCTTATGATACTAAGAGATATATACCTCCATTAGTATTAGAGTGCCAAATCTTTGATCTAGAAGAACAAATGGAAGAACAAGAGATTTTGAGAAAAATTGAAAACGATGTCATTTTTTCTTGTATGACATCGAGTTTTAAAGAAAATAATTCTGGTCTTCTCAAATCTTCCATCAATTTGTGTTCATCTGATGTTTCTTGCTCTGAGGTTTGTCCAAATCAATTAACTGATCAGTTTGGTTTTATTGATAAATCTTCTTCTTCTAAGTCAAATATTTTATCTGAAATTGTTGATGACACTTTTACGTTAAATGATCATTTCTATAAAACAAAGCGTAAAAGAAGAAGGTCAAAAAAGAAAAAGAAGAAAGAGTTTGATATTTCTGAAAATTCTAACTTTTCTGATTCCTCTATTTCAGATAGGCCTTTGAAGAAGTCTGTTAAGTTTGTTTGGCTAAAGAAACAGAGATCTGAAGAATTTGTTTATGTAGAGGATAAATGTATAGATTTTCTTTGTAAACAAGACTCATTTGTCTTTTGTAATAAAACTACAAAATATTTTGTAGAGAAAATGTTTCAAATTTCGAAGAATATCTCATATTGTCTCTCTAGTTCTGATTCTGATGATTGCGTTTCTTCATTAATATGTGATGATGTTCATGCTTTATTTGATCAGTCTAAGATTTTTTGGAAAAATAAATGTTTGAAAAAGAAAAAGGAAAGGACTAACAAGAAGGTACCCATATTCATATGGGTACCTAAATCTCAGTAATTTTTGATTTTGCAGCTAAATCAATTATGGTATCTGGATTCGGGGTGTTCCAAACACATGACTGGCAACAAATCTTTGCTTTCAAATTTTAAAGAAAAATGTTGCGGTCGTGTCAAATTTGGAAACTGCGAGACGGCTCCCATTCTTGGTTATGGTGATCTTGTTCAAGGTAATATAACTGTCAAAAGAGTAAGCTATATCGAAGGTTTAAGTCACAATCTATTCAGTATCGGAAAGTTCTGCGATAAAGATCTTGAAGTCAGTTTCAAGTCTAAAAGAGTTGCTGTAAAGAATAATAGTGGCATGGACTTATTTGTTGGAAAGAGACGATCAAATGTTTATACCATTAATCTTTTCGAAGTAAAGGTTCCATCAGATATTTGTCTTCTATCAAAAGCCTCTATTCATGAAACCTGGGTGTGTCACCGACGACTAGCTCATCTCAATTTCAAATATATGGATCGCTTGGTCAAGAATGATTCCGTGAGAGGTCTTCCAATCCTCCGTTTCCAGAAAGACCATCTCTGTCAGGACTACGAGAAAGGAAAGATGAAGAAAGCATCTCATAAGCCTAAGCCTAAACATTGCACTGCTGACATCCTAGATCTAATTCATATTGATTTGTGCGGACCAATGAAGACAAAGAGTATTGGTAAGAAGAAATATGTTTTGGTTGTTGTTAATGATTACTCCAGATATACATGGGTGAAATTTCTCAATTCTAAAGACGAGACACCCGAAATTCTCATCAACCTCATCAAAACCATTCATACAAATAAGCAAAAGCACGTCAAAGTTGTAAGATCAGATAATGGCACATAATTCAAGAATTCAACTCTTCAAGCATTCTATGATGATCAAGGAATACAACAACAGTTTTCTGCTGCAAGAACACCGCAACAGAATGGGGTTGTTGAAAGACGAAACATAACGCTTGTGGAAGCTGCTAGATCTATGCTTGCTTATTCAGGTCTTCCTTTGTCTCACTGGGCCGAAGCCATATCAACTGCCTGTCATACTCAAAACAGATCAATTCTACACCGCCGGTTCAACAAGACTCCATATGAATTGATGAACGGTATCAAACCCAACATCAAATATTTCAAGTCTTTCGGGTGTAAATGCTATGTTTTGAATGACAGAGATAATCTGAACAAATTTAGTCCAAAGGCAGATGAAGGCGTATTTTTGGGCTATTCTTCTAACTCTGCTGCTTACAGATTCTATCTCCTCTCTGCAAGAAAAGTGATAGAGTCAGTGAATGTCAAATTTGATGAAGCTGTTGATTTGGTTTTTGGACAACACAGTTCAGAACCCGCTATTACTGGAAACTCAGCTTCTGAACAAATTTGTTCAGAACTTGCACTTCAGTCGACAAATCAGGATCCTTCTACTTCTTTGTCTAATCTTTCTGATCTTGATTTTCTGTTTGAAAATTTTTATGATGATGTTCCTAAACCAAACACTGATTATGTGTCAAATGTCTTGAATCAGGAATCTGTGAGTGCATCTAATCCTACTTCCGCTGTATCAAACTCTGAACCTGATGCTGCTTCAGTATCTCCTGAAATTCAAGACATACATTCTGAACATCATCCGGATCAATTCTTACATGAACCAGAAATTGCTGAAACTGTTCATGAGGATTTTGTAGAAGATGAAGCTGTTCCAGAAGAAAATGTTCAACAAGAAGTACAAGCTATGTCTGGTCAACAAGAGCATGAATCTGATGTCATGGAAATACCTCCTCCTCCTGTTAAAATCATATATGTGTCATCTTCTGACATTATTTCATCTGAAGATCCTCCTCAACAATTAGAAGTGGTTCAAGAAGTTATTGATCATCTCCCTCATACAACAAAATGGACAAGATCTCATCCAATCCATCAAATTATTGGGAATCCTCAAGCAAGTGTTTCTACTCGCTCCAGAACAGCTTCTTCTAACGAATGTTTGTACACTTGTTTCCTAAGGAAGATTGAACCTACCAAAGTATCTGAAGCGTTGGAAGACCCAGACTAGATTTTATCAATGCAAGAGGAACTCAATCAGTTTGATGCGCTAAAAGTTTGGAGACTTGTTCCACGGCCAAAGGATAAAAGCATCATAGGAACCAAGTGGATATTCAAGAACAAAAAGGACAAAGATGGTATAGTTGTTCGCAACAAAGCCAGATTGGTAGCCAAAGGATATCGGCAGCAAGAAGGGATTGACTACGACGAAACCTTTGCACCGATTGCTAGATTAGAATCTATCAGGATGTTTATTGCGTTCGCGGCTTATCGAAACTTCAACGTATATCAAATGGATGTCAAGACTGCCTTCCTCAATGGTAAATTGAAAGAAGAAGTATTTGTATCTCAACCAGAGGGGTTTGTGGACAAAGATTATCCCGATTACGTATATTTACTCGATAAAGCTTTATACGGGTTGAAACAAGCACCTCGAGCATGGTACGATGAGTTGTCTGCCTTTCTGCTCAAATCCGACTTCACCAAAGGAACCATCGACACCACTTCGTTTATATATCGTTCTAACTTGGATATCTGCTTAGTTCAAATTTATGTAGATGACATAATATTTGGTGCTACTAATCAATCTCTATGTACTTGGTTTTCTGATCTAATGACCTCCAGGTTTCAAATGAGCATGATGGGAGAAATCAACTTCTTCCTCGGCTTACAAGTAAAGCAGCTTCCAGATGGTATTTTTATCAACCAGTCGAAGTACATATTTGACCTTTTGAATAAATTCAATTTGGACAAATCATCTTCGATTGGCACGCCTATAGCTCATGGAACAAAGATCGGACTTGATCCAAATGGAAAAGCTGTCAATGTCAAGACATATCAGGGGATGATCGGATCACTAATGTATCTGACAGCAAGTAGACCAGATATCATGTTCTCCACATGCCTTTGTGCCCAATTCCAAGCAAATCCTAAGGAATCGCATCTATTAGCAGTCAAGCGCATATTCAAATATATCAAAGGAGCTCCTTATTTAGGATTATGGTATCCTAAAAGTTCTGATTATAGTTTGATTGCTTACTCTGATGCAGATTATGGTGGTAATCAATTGGACAGGAAAAGTACTTCTGGTCATCTCCAGTTTCTGGGTGACAGACTGATAAGCTAGGCGTCGAAAAAGCAAAACTACGTGTCAATATCAACAGCCGAAGCTGAATACGTCGCTGCAGCTAGTTGCTGTGCTCAAGTGCTGTGGATGAAAACGCAACTTCGTGATTACGGAATGCTATACAAGACGGTGCCAATTTATTATGACAGCAAGTCCGCGATTGCGATATCGGTCAATCCTGTCCAGCACACCAAGACCAAGCACATAGACATGCGATATCATTTTATAAAGCATCATGTGGAAGAAGGTACTATTGAGTTATATTTTGTCCCAAATGAATATCAACTTGCTGATATTTTTACAAAAGCTTTGGATGAAAAACGTTTTAACTTTTTGCTTTCCAAAATCGGCATGTTGAACTTAAAAGTTTAAATCTTTACAAATTTTACTCTATAAAGTAAAATCTTTCAGATTTTCTTTCTTTTGAATAGAATGTGTTTCTAGGATCTTTTACAAGTCAGTTTGTTTATATTAAAGTTTTATGTGTTCAATTTTCAAATCTTACAAACATCAAAAAGTTAGCAACATGCTTGACGCTTTAGATATTGCTTTAAAGATATGTAAGTCGGCATATTTATGGTTTACTTTGCATAAACATCCTAAGTGATCAGAATAGTAGATTGTAATGAAAATATGGGCTAAGCTATTCGATATAGATCTGAGTTATTGAGATGATTTTATTTTTAAGCATTTAAAATACATAAATCCTTGAGTTTAAAAGTTTGTACCTGTGAACTTTCTGGTTTGGGAAAGTAAGTTCCGAGGGATGCTCGACATCTGGTCCCCTAAGGTCAATTGATCTGGGAGTGATTGAACAGAAATTCTTCTATAGAATCAGATCGAAAGTCATGTTTTACTGGTATGAATGGGTTTAGGATATGTCGATGTAGCCTTTCTGATTCGGGAGAGTAAGTTCCAAGGGGTGCTTGACACCTAGTCCCCTAAGGCCAACTGGTCTGGGAGCGGCTAACCCAAATCCTGCAATAGGATCAGATAGAAAGTTACGTTTACGGCATGTTCTTTACTTAATAAACTCTTTGATTAAAAGATGCCAAAGTGCACAAAGCTTAAAAGATGCCAAAGAGCACACTCATGTGAAGATGCCAATGAGCACACTGCTAAAAGATGCCAATGAGCACACATCTCTTGATACTTGGTGATATATTTTGAGCTGCGATAAACCTGTAATTTTGTGAAAATCTTAATTCTTGATGTCTTAGTGTATGTAAATGCAAAGTTCTCCATTTTATGTTTAGAATTGCATTTTTCTTGAAGCTAATCAAAGATCGCATGCGAGCACACTGAATAGATACCTGCATGTGTTTGAAGCTGAACATGTCTTAACTTGATATGCAATGAAACTTGTTTTTGTATCCAACAACTCATGTTTGATTTCATCTGATTGATAAATCTGAGAAACTTTACTGAGTAGACTTTAATTTGTTTAGTGTTTAAAATTTTATATATTCAGTTGTTACAAAATTTATATTCCATAAGATCATCTTTCATATTGATGTCTTTATGATTGCTATCTGTGTTTTTGTCATATGGTATGTGCATTTTTCGAGGGGGAGTGTATATCTGATTTCCATATCTGCTAATATTTTATTTTTGAGGAGGAGTGAATGTTGCTGATTAATTACTTCTTGTGATGAACAGAAATTCATGAGGTAAGTATTTCTAAAATTACTATGCAAATGCTAAACTAATTTGATAAACTTTGTGCATTTGTGTAGGGGGAGTGAATGAGGGCTTATCAGGTAATTTTTCTCATAGTTATTTTTTTTAAGTGTTTTTTGTTTTTAGAATATATAAAAGTAAGAGTGTATATTTTCTTTTCTTTATTCCTTTTGAACTTGTTTGAATATTCGTCTTCCCTCCATTCTCTCTGTATTTTCTTCTTGTTTTCTCATCTGATTTATTTCAGATTGTGGCTTTGGAATTTCAGGTATGTTTTTGTATTTTCGTTATATGTTTGTAGTTTAATTAGTGTTCCTTTACTTTGTTTTGATTTTATTTTTTTTTTTGGTTTCTTACTGTGTATTTTTACTGATTTGTGATTTTTTTACTGTTCATCGATCTCTAAAAACCCAGATTCGTGTTGTTTTTGATCGATTTGCGTATTGGGGTTTGTTTAGATAGTATAATCGACAATCAGGTATGTCTTATTTTGGTTTAATTTCGTTGTTTTGTGCTTAGATTTAGTGTTTTGTGATTTTCGGGTTCGAACATCCGTGTTCTAGGGTTTTTTTGTTCAAGTCTTTGAGACCCGTCAAGGTTACTATGCGTGTCCTATTAGAACCGCAAAGTGTTCTTTGCGTGTCTTTCTAGACCTGTAAAGTATACTGTGCGTTTCTAACAAGAACCGCAAAGTGAGCTTTACTTGTCCCTTTAGACCCGCATAGTGAACTATGCGTTTCACCCATAACCCACATTCCTCTAGTTTGTTTTGTTTTCTGTATAGTCTACGTCTCACTAAGAACACGCAAAGTCTATCTTGCGTCTCCTTAGTGACACGCAAACTCTTTTGAGTGTTTCGATTGTTTCAACTTATGCTTTGCGTTCCATTAAGGACACGCATTCTTTCTTATGCGTTCCCTTAAGGACCCGCATTCCTTCCTATGCGTACCCTTAAGGACCCGCATTCCTTCCTATGCGATCCCTTCAGGACATGCATTTCGTCCTTTGCGTTCCCTTAAGGACCCGCAAACCATACTTGGAATATTTTTCGTATTTTCTGTTGATTGTTTAACTTTGTTTTGTTTTTGTGTTTCAGGTTATCATGTCTTCCCAAACAAATATTGATTCAATGATTCAAGACGAGAATGTCGTTCTTGAGGATCCAGCTGATCAGGCATCTCATGATACACCTATGCCGTCTGTTCCGTCTGTTGGGGCTGATCTTTCTATATCCAGACGAACTCCAAATGATGTGTTCCCTAACATCATGTACATGCCTTATAAGCGTAACAACTACTTTGTTGATTTTGATCGCATCAAGATTCATCCTGTCATACGCACTATTCTTCGTGGACATCCGCTCTCTCAAGCTCCTTGATCAGTTGTTGATGTTCCGGAAGTCTACGTTCAGCAAGTCTGGCACACCATAACTAAGAATGAACTGGCACGTCCTCATCGATTTGATCTTAAAATTGATCAATTTGATTCATATCTTTCTTACAAGCGTTTACGATTGATTCTTGAGCTTCCTGAGCCTACTTCTAGATCTGGAAGGACAACATATGATCAGTTTCCATCCGAAGAGGAAGTTTTTGAGGGCATCAAAAGATTAGGCTATGTTGGTCCACTGAACAAGGTTGTAGACTTTGACAAGTCTAACCTTCCTCCTGTCTGGTATTCTTTATTTTCCGTCATCAACAGGTGCTTAACTTCTAAACATACCGGCACGGATAGTTCTAGTCTTCACTATCTTCGACTGTTCCATGCAGTAGTCTATGACCTGCATGTCGACTATACGATTATTTTCTGGACCGAGCTTTCTGAAGTAGTGCAAGACAAGTTAACCAACAAGCGACGAAAGTTCATTCCTTTTATCAGGTTTCTCAAGCTGATTATTAGAAGCATGTTTCGAAGCAATCCGGCCATTCCACGTAGATTATCTTGGCCGCAAGTTCAGGATTCTGAGATGCTTTATCTTCAGAAACAGAAGAAGTCATTCACTTTTTCTATGACCATTCCTTATGGTCTTATTGCCAATTATGCTGACATGACCAATGACAGTGTCATCGATTATTGTTTAGAAAATGAATTTGAAGAGGATGAACAGGAAGAACCTTCTCATGGCACTCCAGCTGGTACTACTCATGAAGAGGAAGTTGAAGCAACTATTCAAGAAATAGTTACTGCCGTTGCAACTACACTAGAGACAGATGTTGATCTTTCTGCAGCACCACAAGATCTTGCTACTCATCAAGTGGAATATGTCATTGCTGCTATCGAAGTTGAAGCCACTACTGTTACTGCTGATATTGGAGAAGATGCCAATCCTGATGAAACTGGAATTGCTAATGATGATGCAACAAATGATGATCTTTCTGATGATGATGAAAATACAACAAGTGATTCAGACGATGGTGATGATGATGTCGATCAACCCAACATGAAAGTGTCTGAACAGAAAATAAGAACACCGGAAGTGGTTATTGTCTCAGAAGATGTTTCAGAAGATGAATCAGTGTCTATTGATCCCTCTGCTGCCCGTCTAAATGTTGATGAACTGGATATCTCATTTTCTCAAACCTCCACTCAAACACAGAGTCAAGCTCTTGCTTCTTTTACTATTGATGTTACTGCTACCACTGTCTCTGCTGTTGAGCTTTCTATGGTTCCTGCACGTGTTTCTTCTGAGAAATTTACAACTCTGAATGAGGTAATTCGTTAGTTCTCAGAAAGGGTGGATGCTCAAAAAGAAGAATATATTAACAAGCTGAAGTCGTTTTTCAAAGGGAAAATGCCAGAGATAGATACTTCGGTTCTTCCTCCTGAGATTCCTTTCCACCGTCCTTCAGGGGTGATTCTTCGGGAACCTTCTTCTGCAGTGTTTTCATTTACATCACAGATTATATCTCTTCCTCTTCCGTCAATCTTCACTCAGTCTGCGGGAATTTCCATGTCTGCTCCGACTGATACTTCTTCTAGGGCTTCTATTCATGATTCTCCGATTTTCTGAGATATCTGATCTTCTTTATGCACGTCTTCTATCTATGTCTCCGCCACAACATCAAGATCAAGATTTAATCTCTTTGCTGAGGAACTTCCAGCCAACACCGCCTCCAGTTTCTTCCTCTTCCGATTCTGATCGCATTAATGCTTTATCTCATGAATTTCAGGAATTCAGATCGGAAGTTAGATCCAGTTTATCTGATCTTCGTTCTTTTATGTCACAAGCTTTCTCTGATCTATCTAACAAGATTGATCATCTAGAGCAATCATGCATGACTGAGGTTGGCCTGTCTCTTAAACGCCGACATGACCAAGATGATCCCGATCATCAAGGCCATGAGGGGGAGATGGAAAAGAGACAAAGAACAGAAGGGTCTTCTAAAGCACTAGAAATTGTTCAAAAAGAAGTGGCTGGAGATAGAGAAAAGACTGCTGATACAGTTAAAGATTGCAGTATCCAAGATTTAGTGAATGTCATGGTTGACAATGCTGATGTAACTTCTTTGCATAATGAATTTAATATGTCTGAAGCAAATATTAATAATATGCAAATTGTAGTGTATGTGGATCCAGATGTCTCAGGTAGAGCTTATGAAGTTGAAGAGTCGGAAGGAGCAAATGACATGAGATCTTTCTTCGCGAACTTCATAGAGATAATTTCAGATGATGATGAAGAAGTTAGATTTGAGAAAGTTGTTCAAGTTAAAGAAGAAGATTGCAACAATATCATCATCTTATCTGATACAGAGGATGATACTGTTTTCATGGATGCATCAGATACAAAAGAGGCTGAATTGCTATATGCTGATCTTCCGAGTCAAGGTTAGATTCCAGAAGATGATCAACCTTCATCTACTCCTGTATCTAATTCTGCTCCGACAACCAATATTCCATCAAGTGCATTTGAAGTTGGTCAGTCATCTAAAGCTCAAGCAGATATTCTTTCCTCCGAACCGGTAATTTCTCCATCTCTTCTAGAAGAAGGAGAAGCTTTAACTAGGCAGCAAAGGCAGAGAAATCTACAGCAGAGATATATGGCTTCTAGACTCAGAACATCTTTTCTTGAAGATATCCAAAGCAATATTTTTGTTTCAAGAAGAAGGACAATCAATATATATGCCATAATTGGAGTAGAGAAAGAATCAGAAGCTTATCAGCATGAATACATAGCATTTATCAAGTGCCAGCGCAAAAGGAATAACACCGTTGCTTCTCCTCATCTAATAGTTCGAGTTCTCAGTGTCACATTGAATAAGTTTCTGAACATATGGTATCCAAACCTTGAAGTGGAAAGAAGAGACTGCAAGCAGTACAACTTTTCAGAGGCTGATTTCGTTGATCTTTCAATTGATGATGTTGAATTCTTATATGATCACTTAAGGAATATTTATCACCGGACTTAGGATGTTTCTCAAACTCTTTTTGTTATTAAATGATTCATTCGACGACAGATCCAATTTTATCGTGTTTTTGACTTCCAGATGGCCGTCGAAAGTTTTCAGCCTGTGGTTAATCTTGAAAGGCCCAACCGAAGTTTGCAGAATCTAGAGTCTTATCCGTTATTCACCATTATCGAAGATCCATACGGAGTGGTATATAAGAACAGCTCAAGTGAAAAATGCTTTCTACGATTTGATGAGATTGAACATTACTCTGATGGAACTCTAAAGGTGATCAAACTTCAGTTGGAGCATCGTCTACAAGAAGCTAGAAGAAAGTTTTTGGAAACAAGAAGAGAGTCATATCTTTTTGAAAATGATGAAATTCGTCTGATCCGTAGAACTTTGGTCACTATTCAAGATAGACTGAATCTCCGTTCAACTCTGCGACGTTTGGAAGTGTTAGTTGGGCTGAACAGACTTCGTCAACGAGAAGATCGTCAATGATCCTTCAAAGTCGCCTAGATGGTCAATGCTGTTTTTGAAGATTGTTTTTTGAAAACCTCGGCGCCAATGATTACTAAGGGGGAGATTGTTAGATCTGATTTATAGTAATCATTGTATTTATTTCCTTTATCTTTTAGTACTTTTATTTTTTTCTGTCTTGTTTGTGCCTTGGGGTATTTAAGTCCCCTTGGCTTATTTGGTTGTAAGAACTTTTCACATATATGAATACAAGTTACTGTTACATTCAAACGCATTTTTCTCTCTCTAGATTCTATCTCTACAGATCTTGTGATCTTGGAATAACACTTTTGTTTTGGCAGATTCGGATGTAGGCTTAACACTTTGATTTACAGCAATTGGAATATCTTTATCAACAAAAACCTCTTTTCCTTTTGAGAGTTTGAAAATTTGGGATTCTAGACTTCTTATTTCTTTTTGCAAAGATTCATTTTGAATAAAGCTCGAGTCTAATTCCATCCCGAAATTTTCATTGGCTTCTTCCAATTCAACAATTAAATTGTTGAGATGTGACATCTTCCTTTCCAACTCATCAATTTTATCTAAGGCTTGTTGATGTTCGAGATCAGAAAATTTTGAAACACTAACAGAAGCAGACTTATCAGAAATTACTTCTTCATCTTTATCTTCTAAGATAGAACAAGTCAGAACAACTTCATTAGAATCAAAATTAGAACTGGCTCTAGAATACTCAGGTTTTTATTTAAAACGATTTTCATATACGATAAATGAATCCTTTTTACTTTCGTAAGAAAAATTTAATTTGTCATATGAAAATTTAACTGAATTAAAATTCTGAGTTTCTGATTCAGTTTTAATTTATGTTTTTATTTCCACTATTTCTTCCTTCTTTACCTTACGAGATTCAGGCAAAGATGTCTTTGGCTTCACAAAAGTCTCAAGGATGTGAGGAATTAAAACAATAGGTTCATCACCCGACTTTTTGAAATTATAAAGATTTTCGGGTGCCTTTTTCAAAACATCCACACCTATCAGACCCAAGCCAGGTTTTGCCTTATAAAACTTGTGTCTTTCTTCTTGTTGGTCAAAATTTTGAGTGTCTGTTCTGTTTAACCTCTTTTAAAATCCAGATCTTCCAATTCCATGATCTTGGTGTAAGCTTCAGTCCTATGTTTCAAAACAATATCAAACTGAAGTGTTAGTTCCATATTCTTATCCTTTAAAGTAATTATTTCTTTTTGAAGTTCAAAAATTTTGGTTTGAAGTTTAGATTTATCCAATTTCAGAACATTCTTCTCTTTCTTCAGCCAAAGTTTTATAAATCTGTGCCTGATCTTGATGTCCTTGTATGGTACTCTTTTGTTATTTAAAATTTTCTTTCAATTTCAAAAATTCAGAGTTCATCAGATTTAACTAGGACATCAAATTCAGCACTTCTTCATTATCACCAATAGAATCAGAGTTGTCAGATATGGAATTTACCTCAGAATCTGTCTCTTCATTCAGGTGTGCCATTAAGTTGTAATGCACCCGAGTCAAATTTACTTTTTCTTCCTCAGCCTCTTCATCAAAATATTCAAACCATATTTCATCTTCCGCCTTCAGTGCTTTGCCCTTTTCCAATGCCTTAGCAATCTGAGCTTTTTTGGCGTAGTATTCATAATTCTTTACCCGTTTAATAGGGCAATCTTTGATGAAGTGACCAACTTTGCCCCAGTTAAAGCATTTATTTGACTTCTCCTTTTCTATCTCTTCTCTTTTATCTTCTTTCTTCTCTTCTTTCCTCTCCTCTTTCTTCTCTTTCTCTTTCTCTTTCTCTTTTTCTCCTCATATCTGCCTCTGTACTTTCTAGACTTGTAAGAATCATACTTCGACTTGTTGTAGTACTTCTTCCTACCGAATCTTTTATGGAAGCTCGAAGTCAAAAGTGAAAGTTTTTCTGCAAACTCTGTAAGTTCATCATCCTCTGACTCATCTTGTACTTCTTCATCTGAGTTGTCTGAGCTGTCAACTAAACTGGTCATCAAAGCTTTCTTCTTTGAACTCTTAGAAGAACCAGAACTTGTCTTGATCATCTTGCCCTTACCCTGAGCCAACAGTGCCAAAGAATCCTCTACCTTTTTCTGCTTATCCTTTAACTAATGTAATTCCTTATTCACTGCGGCTTGTTCCTTTACGTTGTCCTTATGTTGGTTAAGAGTACAGAATAAATCATTGAGTTTCTCCTCGTCCATATCCTTGTTGATTTGCAATTGTATAGTATTGACGTCCCACTCTCGTTGGAGATTCTTAATGAATAAGTAATTAATCTCAGACTCAGATTTTTGTACTACATTCCTTCGAAGATCATTAAGGATGATGTTGTATCGGTCGTATGCATCCCTCAAAGATTCCCCTTCTTTAGCCTTGAAGCCCTCATAAGCATTGATGCTTTGATTCCTCTTTGTCTTTATGGACTTTGCAGAACCCAAAAACTGCTTCTCTGGCTCATCCCAGATATCCTTTGTTAATTCTCTGCTGTCAACCCGGTTGAAGATATCATTCGGAATGGCTATGATGAGAAAGGTCAAAGTTGTAGCATCTCCTTCGACTAAATCTCTGTCCACATCACTGTATTGAATGAGATCTCGTGCTACTATTCGCTCAGGAATTTCAGGATTTGTTTCTGTGGCTGGAATCCTGGCAACAGTAACATGCGGGAAACGAGGACCGTTTAGAATAGAATCCATCAATTTCTTGTCCTGATTGTTCAAGAAATTGATCATCCTTTTTCGCCATTGTGGGTACTCGTCAGCTTGTAGAACTGGAGGCTTGGATTTTGAACCCATGCTCAGAAGATCGACATGATTACCGAATTAAAGAAAGATATCTGATAGAAGGCTTGAACACAAAAGATCTCCCAAACGAATCAGAAACAGTTGACTTGAAAAGTCAAACCCAGATTACCACTGAAAAATTTCTCATAAAAAATGCCAAGTATAGAACTCGCACAACCCTGTAACTCACAAGTCACTATTTACAATGCTTCGTGCTAGAAGCTTTGTGCGTGAAGGAGAAACTCGCAAGTAACGTCGTGCGCGAAGTTACTTCTCGCAAAGCACTTTATACGCGTTTCTGACTTAGAATATTTTCGAATGTTTGAACTTCTCGCAGATGAATGTAAACTCGCAAGCTAGGTAGAACTCGCACGACCCTTTGTGTGTTCCATACTTAGAAAATTTTGAGAATGTTAGAACTCGCAAAACGTGAACTCGCATGATCACAAACTCGCAGAAGACATTAGCGAGAACCACACTTAGAAAAATTCATAGAACCTTCAAACTCGCTAAATCAAAACTCGCACCCTTCAAGAACTCGCATAACAAGGCCATAAACACTTTGCGCGAACCTACTTCTCGCAGAATGAATGATGCACGAACTAACTAGAACTCGCAGAAAACGTGAAAATCTTCATCTTGCGCGTTCTTCCAAATCTTGTGTGTTCTTCCTTAGCGCTTTTGTCAGATCTAGCGCGTTCTTGACTTGTAGTTCAAAATCGATCCAAAAATTCAAATATCCTGCAAATTACTTCACAAACAGATCCAACATGCTCCAAATGTGAAATTGAACACTTTCTTAACCAACAACCATGATCAAAAACAAGAAATTACAGTGCGATTCTTGAATTTACAATGTTCGTGTGTTTTACAAGAAAATTCGAACAAAAATCAAAATTGAACCAGACTGAGTGAGAAATTCGTGAAACACTATGAATAAGAAGTGATCAAAACAAGAAGTCTAACACCACTAAACCAATTTTACACTATAATCACAACTAATCAATGCTAATTCGATCAAACAGTGAAAGCCAAAAGTCATCTATGGGTGTTCTTGGATGAAATCAAGAAATCGATCAACTGTAGTAATCCAATCAATCTGAATTAGATTGGGAAGGCTCTGATACCAATTGTTGAGTCCAATTCAAGCCATTATTAATCAATTCTAAGCAATTCAACCAAAGATTCTTGAGAGAGAATATATATAGAGAGAAAGTCATATGTATTTCATTAGTCACAAGCTTACAATCAGTATGCGCACATCTCTCAGGGTTACAAGGTCCTCTCACAAGACTAAGCTATATATACATAGACACTTCTCTCAAAGCAAAGAAACTCTCAAGACATAAGATCTCTCAAAGACTTTACAAAGTCAAAGTAAAACAATTACAAAAGTCAAACTAACTTGATCTACACAATGCATTAACAAATTCTTCATCCAGTTCAACAACTCCAAATCTCCGACCCAATTATTCAAATTATCTAACTCTTCTCGTTTCACCCAACCGTTTTGCTCCTTTTGTCCCGCTTCTTCCTGGCAGCCCAAGGCCAAGTGTAACAACCCAAAAACGATAGAAATAAAGTAACATAAATTCAATCCCTCAAACGGGTCCCAACACAACATTCGGATTTAAAGAGAAACTGAACCAGATAGTCAGAGCTATTACAACCGAGAATCTAAGTGAAGAGTAACTACACCGCATCTGTAACAACCTAAACAATATGAAACGAGCATAATAATAATATAAGAAAATCTCACGCCAAAATGGACCCAAGTCAACAATAAGTCTTAAGGTTTGCGGAAAGGAAACCTATTACACAACTGAGATTACAAGGAAAGAAACTAAAATGACGGTCTTCTAGCCAACTCGAGCTTACACCTTCTCTTTGCCCTTATCTGCTCTTCCTATCTCACGCCTGCCTGAAAAGGATTTTTAATTTCGAAAGGGCGAGAGTTAGACCATCGGTCTATTGAGTCCCCTCTAGCAACAATTTTAACTTAACAAACATTCAAAAGATTTATAATAAAATAAACCGTTTCAGCTTTAAAGAAAAACAATTTCGCTTTTAATAAACTTCTCAGCTCACACTACCGCCACCCTATGGTGACAGCGTGTCTGTGACTCACACTGCCTTATTGGGACATACCCCAATGGCATAAACGGAACACCCCCCCCCCCGGTATGAGTACAGGCGGGACACCCCCCCCCCCCGACTTTGAGCATAACACACTTATGACAATGTATGCATACATTTCCACAAAAACAAAACAACAACAGAAATATCTTTAGGATTTGAATAAATCTCGCATGTAATATTAAAGTAACATCATTTCAAAGCTTGTAGACCCAACTCACATACATAAAACATAATTTCTTCATCATAAGAGACTTTAGTTCAGAAAAACTCACCTATGTTAAACCCAGATTATAGTTGATAAATTAATACAACACAATAAGGACAAGAGATAAATAAATCAAATCAACATACCACAGATCTCTTGATTAATCAGATGAAAAGCGTGTGTGTTCTTGGTACCTTGTGCGTACAATACAGAGAGAATACGACTACCTCTGTTTTTCTTTATGCGATTACACTTAACCTAAAACTATTTATACCTAGGTCAACATGACCTAATTATTATTAACTAGTTGCTAAAATACCCCTTAAGGTATAAAACACTATTACAAACTAGACCCTTTATTAACTTTAATCTTGATACAATTATTGATCCAACAATCTCCCCCTTTGGATTCAAGATTAAAAAAAAAAATTGGCAATTGTCTTCGGGTCTTCACTTTTCTTCAAAACTGTATCTGATATGACGTTAACAACTTCAAAACTTGTAGCTTTACACAGTCTTCATCTTCCTCTTTCTTTAAATGAAGTATCCTTCTGACGATCATCATCAGTCAGACTTCTGATAGATCAAATAAATTCAGACACAATTCTTCAGCAGTCTTCAGTAAAAATCTTGAAAATTCTTGTATCTTCTTTCTCTTTGAATTCTCCCCCTTTTTGATGAGTGGTGAGAATCATCATCATCAAAACATAGCAAAATAAAGTAGGAATTTTCTCACCTAGATCAACACTTAAGCACAGTCTTCATGTATATATCCTTGTGTGGAAATAAGAGCAGTCTCCCCAAATGGAAAGAGTGATTATTTCAATCTTTGCAGATTCAAATAAATAAAAAGTGGTAACCCTGAATCAACAAATGACTCAGTTTGGAATGCCTGTCAGTAACACACAGTCACTTAGTAACACAAAGTTACTATATAAGGAGTTGGTTTTGATGTTGGCTCCCCAGGACTTCCATTCAATCATCGAATAACACATACTTATCTATGAACGTTATGACAGAAAATAAATTTCTGTGTGCTCGTGCATGTGTATGAAAGAATTAAGCACCGATGATTGCTTTTCAATTTAGGCTCAAAGTATGTAAACTTTTTAAGACAACAACAAATTATACAAAGACTTAATGTGCATGAGAAAGAGGTCGAAGGTGGGGCAATTTTCCTTCTTTTTCAATATTAGTATCTTCCAAATGAAGAACCAATAACGTATTTGCTACTTCCCCATAAAATGTGAAACATTCTCTTTTTGAGAAAAGAATGAGTAGCTGGTGGGGTTGTATGCAAGAGATGGCATGGGCTAGTTGCCTTTTTCAATGTCGTTCACGAAGAAATGTGAAACAACAGATAATGTGGTTGCCCAGCTCAGAAAGAATTTGGTGCAGAGTTTGATATTCTTTTACTCTGTTCTCTCACCCTCTTTATTTTAATCTTTTAACTCTCAGTTCTAACCAATCTCTCTTTTCCATTTTACCTCTTCACACACCAACACTCAAGTCTTTTGACCCCTCTCCCTTCAATCACTCAGGGAATACTTCCTGGGTAGGAAACACTGGTTATCGTGAATCCATGGAAGTTCTGTTAAGCTCACACACTGAATCCCATGTATTTTCCTAAAAGAACATGATGTTCAACAGCCTTTTGTATATGCAAGCACATAGGACTACAGTTATACATGAAGAATAAAAATTTGGAGAAGTCAAAAACATTTGTGTGTTTGACAATGCTATTCTCCCCCTCAAACTAAAAAGTTTGTCAAATAAGCTCCACCTCAACTAAAAAATAAATAGAAAAACAAAGCACTAAAGTGCGGGTTCTAATCAGATGTGATTAGAAGCCATTGCCACTTGAACAATCCTGCATATAAAAGAAAATGTGGTAATTATTTGTGAAAATGATTCCTCTATCGTTAGCAACAGTTGGAGAATAAAACACAAGATTAAGATTCATAATACTCCCCATCGAATCATGAGTAAGGCTAAGAAGACATGTTCAACATACCAAGTTTGCTGATTAGAAACTGGAATCTCTTTTCATCCAACGACTTGGTGAAAAGATCAGCTAACTGGAAGTCAGTTTGAACAAACTGCATTTTGATATCACATTTTTCTACATGATCTTTGTTGAAGTGATAGCGTACATCTATATGCTTGGTCTTTGAATGCTGAACCGGGTTAGTTGTTATAGCAATTGTGCTCTTAGAATCACAATAAATAGGAATGTGCTTGTAGTTGTATCCAAAGTCCCTTAACTGTATCTTCATCTAGAGGACTTGTGAACAACAGCTAGCAGCAGGTACATATTCTGCCTCAGTAGTGGATGTTGAAACACAGTTTTGTTTCTTTGAGGTCTAACTTACAAGTTTGTCACCTATAAATTGACATGACCCAGAGGTGCTTTTCCGGTGTAGCTTACATCCTACATGATCAGCATCTGTAAAGGCAGTTAGATCAAAACGAGAATCCTTTGGATACCAAAGGCCTAAATTAGGAGTGCCTTTGAGATATCTAAGGATTCGCTTGACAGCATTAAGGTGCGACTCTTTAGGATTAGACTGATATCTCGCACAAAAACATGTGGCAAACAATATATCTAGGCGACTGGCAGTCAGATAAAGTAAAGAACCAATCATGCTACGATACACCTTTTGATCAACAGGTTTACCAGAGGGATCTGCATCTAAGAGTGTACCAGTAGACATTGGTGTTTTCATGACTGAACTATCTAACATATTGAACTTTCTTAACATATCTTTTATATATTTAGCTTGATTGATGAAAATGCCTTCGGGTAATTGCTTTACTTGTAAACCAAGAAAGAAATTTAACTCACCCATCATCGACATTTCAAACTTTGTTTCCATGATTTTAGAAAAGTTCTTACAAAATTTCTGATTTGTCGACCCAAATATTATGTCGTCAACATAAATCTGAATGAGAATCAAGCCCTCACCTTGCCTTTTGAGAAATAAGGTGGTGTCAACTGTACCCTTCTTAAAGCCAGAAGCTAGGAGAAATTTAGTTAGAGTTTCATACCAGGCTCTTGGTGCTTGTTTAAGACCATACAGTGCTTTGTCTAGCACGTAGACATGATTAGGGTGATGAGGATCAATGAAACCTTCAGGTTGTGCCACGTAGACCTCCTCATGCAGAACGCCTTTTAGGAAAGCTGACTTTACGTCCATTTGATAAACTGTAAAGTTTTTGTGGGCTACATATGCTAAGAAGATTATGATGGTTTCGATCCTTGCGACAGGGGCGAATGTTTCATCATAGTCAATACCCTCCTGTTGACAGTACCCATTTGCATCCAATAAAGCTTTATTTTCCACAACTACTTCCCCCTCATCTTTCTTGTTTCTGAATACCCACTTGGTTCGAATAACAGTTTTACCTTTAGGTAGTGCAATCAAGCTCCAAACCTTCTTCCGTTCGAATTGCAGAAGCTCGTCTTGCATAGAAGAAATCCAGAAGGGATCACGTAGAGCTTCTGATGCTTTCTTTGGTTCTAGGGAACTAAGGAATCTTGAAAACATGCAGAAATTAGCTGACGTTGACCGTGTCGTGACACCAGATTGTACGTCACCTATCACGTTATGCAGGGGATGATCCTTAGTCCAACGATGTGTGCTCGGTAAGGATTCAACTGTTTGTTGTGTATTTGATGCATTATATTCATCATGCACGATAGGTAGATCCACAGATGTACTCGGGACATCTTGTACTGGAGTTTCTGATACTGAAACTTCTAGAATAGCAGCTGAAGTACTTATGACTTCATTTCTAGAAGGACTATATGCAGAGACAGATTCAACATTAGTAGAGTCAGAAACTAATGATTTAGTTGTACCTGATGGAGATGCGGTTTCAGTGACATCTTCGGACGGTCCAGACATGTCTACAGAAGGAGTAAGGACCTCCGAGCTTGATGTTGATGTTGATATTCCTTTGTCAAAGTCTGCACAAATATCATCGAAGACATCAATATACAACAAATCTAACTCAGATGTAGTAGAGTTAGAGGAAGTAGATTCTTTAGATGCTGGTTCTATTCTGGAGTGAATAGAAGCTTTGTTCTTCAGACCGAGTTCTAACTCGTTGTGTCTAGAAGTCCGAGTAGAGTTCTCATCAAAGGAGACATTCATGCTTTCAACAATCATCTTGGTTCGAATAATGTAGATTCGATAAGCTTTGGATGTCAGAGATTATCCAACAAGATATCCTTCATCCGCTTTCTTTTCAAATTTTGATAAACTTTGATGCTCTCGTAGAATGTAACACCTGCAACAAAAACACAAAGGAATTTGATATTAGGTTTACGATTGTTGATCAACTCATATGTTGTTTTATGAAAACGTTTGACCACAATGGTACAATTCTAAGTAAAACAAGCTGTCGCGACTGCCTCGGCCCAAAGATACATGGGTAGATCAAAATATGCAAGCATAATACGAGCAGCTTCAACAAGAGTGCGGTTCTTCCGTTCAACAATGCAATTCTGCTGTGGAGTGTAGGCTGCAGAGAAGTTATGTGAGATGCCCATAGAGATAAGATAACTCTGCAAGGCGTCATTCTTGAACTCCGTGTCGTTGTCACTGTGCAGAGTTCGGACAAGCAATTGAAGAAGTACCTGAATGCGCTTAATAAAAGTGATAATCAATTCAGGCACATCTGACTTGTTGCGAAGAAACTCGAGCCATGTATACCTTGAATAGTCATCTATCATTACTAAGACGTATTTCTAGCCATTGATAGACGTTGTTCGTATTGGGCCACAAAGGTCCATATGAATAAGTTCCAATGCAGATGAGGTCGATGATTCCGTTTTGGACTTGAATGAGCTTCGCTTCATTTTGCCCAACTCACATGCAGAACATAGTGAGTCTTTCTCAAACCTCATTTCTGGTAGACCTTTGACCAGAGCTTGTCTCTGTAGCTTATCTATTGATCTGAATTTCTAATGAGACAAGCGATGATGCCACGTCCATGATTGTGCTTTAGTTGCTTTGGCTAATAGACATACTGTACGTGTGGCAGACAGTGTCGGAAAATCTACATAATATAGATTTCCATGGCGTTCAGCTCTGAAGACTTCGTAACCCTCTGGATCCTTTAGATAGCAATGAGATGTTGTGAAGCGAACTTGATATTTCATGTCACAGAAGTGACTGGTGCTAAACAAATTATGATCAAGTCCTTCAACATATAACACTCTTTGTATCTTCACAACTCCATTATCAAGCATTCCATATCCTCTGACGTGTCCTTCTACTTCAGAATTTGCAAAACGAACTGCTCCGGCAGGCTCCTCCACATAGTTATGCAAAAGGTGCTTGAATCCTGTCATGTGGCGTGAACATCCGGAATATATCACCCACAATCGACAAGCCTGCAAAAGAGACAATTAGTTTTGCTTTGGTACCCGTATCAAAATGGGTCCTTTGCTATTAGCTTCAATCAATTCAGGAATATCAACAGGTTTAACTTTCACTCTCCATTCATAGCAGGGTTTTGGAACCCATTTCCAGACCATTTTAACATTTAATTCCTGAAAATGCTTTTTAGATCTTGGATTGGTAACCTTAGCACGAAACACTTTGGGTTGTGTGGAAGAATTAGAATTAAGGTTCAGTTTAGCTTTTCTTTTACTCTTTTTGGACTTAGGAGTGGAGTAGTATTTGAAAGAATTATCCCAACAGTGTTTGCAATATAAGTTCTTTCGAGCAAAAGTCAGAAATTTAGCTTTATCGGAACAAATCTGACATTCATGTCCATCAAAAGAATTTCTATTCAAAACATCATTGTCTTTAGTACAACTGTTTGTTACAGAAGCTTTACTAAAATTCAAACTATCATTTTTATTCAAACTATCATCTTTATTCTTCTTACTCCTCCCAACTCCATTTCCTTTTATATATGAAACAGAAACATGAATCTTGTTAGTCTCTATCTTTGAAGGGAGTCTTTTCTAGAGTTACTTACAGTATCACCCTTATCAAAAATACTAGGTGGATATTCAGGACAATCAGAGTAAATAACTGAAGGTTTTGCAGGAGCATCAAATTCTGGATTAGTTCTTACTCTCCAGCTTGGATCATTGAACATCTGTTTATCATTTGAAACATTCTTAAACAAAGTAATTTTCAAATCATTGATCTATGTGCAAAGCTCTTGATTTTCTTTCAAGGATTTTTCAAGTTTAAATTTGAGATCAAAGTTTTCATCTTCGACCTTATTAAGAGATGTTGCAACATATCAATTTGCTTCATCAATTCAGATGTATGATCACTCACAGAATTTGACTCCTTTAAAATAGAAACTGAATCAGAGTCTGAAGCATTCATCATTTCAGAAAACCTTTCTTCAGTCATGTTCTCAATAAACTCCATTTTATCATTTTTCAAACAAGATCCATTCGTGATGACAGTTTCTTCTTCAACCTCTTCAACAAGTAAAGGTTTAGGAGTAATGGGATTTGAGACTGATGGTATATTTGATGGATTAACATCCGATTCAAACTCATCATATTTACATTCAGTCTCAGGTGGAACCGTGTCATTGTTGACTGATTTTTTTGAAGATGTGGTAAACAGTGATTCAAACTCAGCAAATTCGATCTTTCGAGTCTCATAGCTTTTGTTCAAGTCACTATATTGAAAACCAACTGATTTAAAAGAATTTTGAGAATCAGTGTCACAAGACTTGCTTTCTCCCATTTCTTCTTTACCTTTGGTCTCTGTAAAAGATTTAGAAGTACTTGCTTCAACAAAGGTTGCACGAATGTTAGGAATGGGTCTGATTGTGGAGCCAAGTTTATCAAAATTATACAAGTGCTCCGGTGCCTTTTTCAAAACATCATTAATTGGCAAACCCAAACCTGGTTTAAGTTTATAGAACCTTTCATCTTGGAGTTTATTGGTTAACAGATTCAATGTCGGCTCAGTCTGACCTGGTTTCATGTTAATATCCTCCAATTGCTTGATTTTGGTGTAAGCTTCATTTCTTTCTTGAAAACAATCTTCAAATTTGATTTTAAACTCACCCTTTTCAGCATTGAGATTTACAAGATCCTTTTCTAAACCAGATATTTTTCTTTTTAAATATTCCTTTTCAGCTTTTAAATCATCCTTTTCTTTTTCTTTTTCTTCCACAACAACTTTTAGCAAAGCATTTTCATCACGAAAACTCAAAACTGATTGATGTGCGGAGCTAAGTTTACCTTTCAATAAAGCAAATTCATCTTTCATATTGTGTATTTGGGCCATCAGAGATTCAATAAGTTCAAAATTATCACTTACCTCAGAGTTTGCATCTTCGGAATGTGCCTCAGAAGCTTGATCGTCACTATCCAGTTTTGCCATGTAGGATACTTTGGTGAAGTGCGCCTGCTTCTCATCATCAGAACTTTGGAAGAACCAGTTTTCTTCTTCAGCCATAAGCACCTTTCCCTCTTCAGCTTTCTTGGCAATGAGTGACTTCCTTGCATAGTATTCTGAGTTCTTTACTTTCTTGAACTTGCAATCTCTTGAGAAGTGCCCAAATTTACCACAGTTGTAGCATCTGCCTGGTTTATCCTTTCTCTCTTCTTTCTTCTCCTCTCTCTTTTCTTCTCTTCTATCTTCCTTGCTGTCATCTTTCCTCTCTTCTCGTCTTTCCTCTCTCCTTCCATATCTTGGCTTGTATCTCATTTAAGACTTCTCTGATCAGGTATATCATCATCAGAGAACCTTTGTATATCATCATCAGAGTCAATCTCCAGTTCTTCATCACTTGAAGCAGAATCGGACTCAGTAACCTCCGTAACAAGAGCTTTAGACACCTTTTTCTTTGACCTTGCAGCAGATACAGGAACTGAACTTGAACTCTTTCCTTTGCCAGCCATGAGAGCCACGGAATCCATCAGATTATTGGACTAATTATTGATAGTTCTCACCTCATCCTCATGCTGAGAAAGAGTAGAGAAGATATCAGTGACGTTTTCTTGAGCCATGTTCTTTGACATCTGGAGGTTGATGGCAAAGTTCTTCCATTCAGGATTCAAGTTCTTGATGAACTTATAATTTATCTCGAAAGCAGATTTAGAGATATTGTTCCTCCGCAGGTCACTTAGAATGATATTGTATATGTTGTAGGTATCTAGGAGCGTCTCTCCTTCCTTTGCGTGAAACCCCTCATAGGCATTTATGCATAGATTTTGCTTGGCTTGGATGGAGGCTTCACTTCCTTCAAACTGTCTTCATAATTCATCCCAAACTTTTTTAGTAGAGCTTCGACTGTCTACACGATTGTAGATGTCATTTGGAATTGCCATTGTCAGATAAATGAGAGCCTCTTCATCAATCTTGTACAGATCTTTCTACTTTTCAGTGAAGTACGGATACGGTTTAGGAACATATCTGTCAGGGATTTCTGGAGAGGTTTCGGTTGCTGCTTGACCAGGTACTCTGATCATTGGATTTACTGGACCAGAAGTGATTGATTCCATGTAATCCCTGCTTTTGTGATTTAGAAACTGAATCATTCTATTCTTCCATTGCTGATACTCATTAGCCAAGAGAACAGGAGGTTTAGACTGAGAGACCATTGAGAGAAGTTGGTTTGACATCTTTAGCTGTATGGTTAGAAAGCAAACTTATCTGTACCAATAGAATCAACTAATAAGATCTTTAGAATCAAGTATTGGATAAAAATTACACTAAAAAATTTTCAAAAAAATAAATTTCCAAAAATAATCAAATGTAGAATTTGCAAACAGTATAAAACACAAAGAAATTAATCATCGAAAATCTGGCGCAGATTACAGATATATGCTAAAGGACAGTGGCGCAAAAAGATAACTTTACACTAAGTGAACTTGGCGCAAAAGAAGCTTTGCGCTAAAAGAGTTTGGCGCAAAAGTCAACTCGCACTAAGAGAAGCTGGCGCGAAATCTGGAATTTCTCCAAGTCGAAGCAGATATAGTTTTACTCGAGAAGTAGGTCGCCCGAGAAAGAACTTTGCGCGAAAAGTGGGTGGTGTAAACCAGAGACTTGCGTGAGAAGAAGGTCGGGAGAAGTAGAGGTTTGCGCGAATAGCGGGTGGCGCAAAATATAGATTTGCGCGAATAACTGTTGGCGCAAAAGAAAGCGACTGGGGTCTTGCGGCCCAGTGTGATACGCGACCGGTGTCCTTTCGACCGGACCTGTGTTTCGACCGGTGTCCTGACCGGTGTCTTGCAACCGGTATGTTGCGACCGGAGTTCTGTCTGACCGGTGTGGACCGGTGTAGTATGTGGCGCAAATTACAACTTTGCGCCAAGAGAAGGTAGCGCAAAGATAGGTTTGCGCTAATAGATACTGGCGCAAAAGACTAATATGACCTGGCGCAAAGGTGAAGTTCTTGAACAAACGTGCTAGTTCATCACCTGCTACGAAAAACGACACAGAAAATCCGAAAAACCCATCTAGACGTCGATTAACAGTCCCAAACTTTGATAATAAGGCAATAATCACTTCCAGAACAAATTGCAACCAATTAATTTCAAACAAAACAGACACTTTAAAAGGATTTAATCAATAGAGCAGTTACCTGTATTCGAACATAACAGACACCAAAATTACAAATTGGAATCGATTATAGTGCAATACTGAAGTTAAACAATGCAAACTCAATATACGACTCAAATCGATCACAACTTGATTGATTGCAACTTGAAAAACACACAAACACCAAAAATCGAATATGGATTTAGTTGAAACAGTGTTCGACCTTCAAAAACAGAGTTTTCTAAAATCTTCAAAATACAATCAATTTATGATTTTAAGTGCAATTAAACCATCAGATGATATTCAATAACATAAAACGCACCTAATCAATTCGATTTTAAGCATAAAAACACATTAAATCACGAAATCGAATTTCACACAGTAAGATATTGATCAAACTTGTTTTAATCCAAAAAGCTTGATTCTTTGGCTCTGATACCACTTGTTAAACCCATATTATAGTTGCTAAATTAACACAACACAATAAGAACAAGATATAAATAAATCAAATCAACATACCACAGATCTCTTGATTAATCAGATGAAAAGCGTGTGTGTTCTTGGTACATTGTGCGTACAATACAGAGAGAATACGGCTACCTCTGTTTTTCTTTATGCGATTACACTTAACCTAAAACTAATAAAATAAAACTATTTATACCTAGGTCAACATGACCTAATTATTATTAACTAGTTGCTAAAATACCCCCTAAGGTATTAAACACTATTACAAACTAGACCCTTTATTAAATTTAATCTTGAATACAATTATTGATCCAACAACCTGACGTCGTGATAAAATCCTCACACTTGAAATTGCCCGGGTCACAGATTCCTAAAGCACAAAGTAGGGTCATTTGGTAAATCACACAATTAATTCCAAAACAAGGGAAATCTCGATATCCACGCTACTAGGAGAAGGGTCGGATTAAATTTCTGATAAACCCTCAATCCCGAAACCAAAAGGAAACTACCCAGAGGCTCTTATGATCGGGGTCACCCAAGCCGCGCACGACCAGGATCGCCCGGGTCTCCACTACCCGGGGCCGCCCGGCACCCCCCGTGCCTGGGGTCGACCGGGCTACACTTCCTGGGGTTACCCGGGGTTTCCCTCCCCGGGGTCGCCCAGTTCACCTTCCCCGGGGTCGCCCGACTAGAACAAGGTCGGGGTTCCCCGGTGCCCGCGTCTAACCAGCGGCGAACGAAGGAAAAACCTCGGCCGATCATGAATCTCGAAATCGAACAAATCCAAAATCGATTGGGGATTAAATCCCAACAATAACCAATACGACTCTAGAACCCCCCCTCTCTTAAGTCGATTGTACAACAGAAAGTTAGGATAACAGGGTTCTTCTCAACAACCATTCAAATCAAAACCCCAAAAATCAAAACAACAGCCTTTTCCAAATCCATGGATTAAATCTGGAATTAACTTCTAAGAATAGAAAACCTTGGACATAGGGAAAACTTAACTTAGAGAGGATCAACAACACTCTTGAATTCAAATGAATCGACCCCTTCCCTGGTCCTTCCAAAATCGCCCACAACCTCACCTTTTAACACTAGCCGCCAGATGCTAAAATGAATGAGGTCACTAGGGTTAACCCCCTTTATTTCAATGTTACATCTAGCCTCCTTCATCTTTGAGTCTTGGTCAACCAAACACCAAACTTTACAAATTTAAAAACTTGGACCCGGTTATTACAATACTCCCCCCTCAAAAGGTGATAGTCCCTGATTCAAGTTTCTAATTACTAAAATGAATCACAAACAAGATTTGAACAATATACCTGTTTGATTAATCACAAGATTCACAGTACAAATTGATTTTGAAAACACCCAGATCTATTAGGTAATTGACTTGAATTTCATTGATACTTGGTGAATTACATGAATTACAAGCTTTCTCTCTCTAAACTCTCTCACTTTCTCTCTCTAGAATTATGACAATGAAAGCTTCTTTTTCCTAATGGTTAACCCCTAAGCAAACTAATATCTAACTCTAATTACAATACATTACAAAGTAAACTATTTTGACATTTTAAACTAAACAACATTGACTTTTGACAACTTTGACTTTTCTACTTACATTGACTTTACAAGACTTTTACAATTAAATCTTGAATATAATAAATGCACTAACAATCTCCTTCTTTGGATTCAAGATTTAAAAATTTGACAATAGTCTTCAGCTCTTGATTCTCCAAAACTTTAACTCTGACAGCTTTGAACTTTGAAACTTTGGCAATCTTCAAACATTTGGCTTTTGAAGAATCTTCAGATAAGCTTGAAAAAATCTTTCACAATGTCTTTGAAAAGTCATCAAGTCTTGAACATTAAATCTTTGAAACTTTAATTTTTGCAACTTTGAACTTTGAGGAATCTTTCAATGCTTGTATCTTCATCTCTTTGATCTATGAATTGTCTGTCTTTGAACAACGAATCATCTCTAATCATCTCGGAACACCTTTATCATGTTATCTCGAACTTCTTGACTTTGACAAATCTTCTGTCTTTGGAAATTGAAACTTTCAAAATATCTCCCCCTTTTTTATGATTGTGAGCATCATGATCATCAAAATTCTTTTCAATTTCATCACCGTCTTTGAATAATAATCTCCCCCTTTGTTAAAAACTAACAATCTCCACCATTTATAGTAATTTGACAATCTCCGCTCTTTAAGCTGAGTATCCGTCAATTCATGATTGTATACCCTTTGTAATGAACTTTGTAACCTTGATTCAACGGATGAAATAGTTAGAATTGCCTATAAGTAGCACGGAGTCACTTTGTACAATGGATGTACATTGGAAAGGAGTTTTTCTAATGTTCACTCCTTCAGGGCTTCCATTCAATCATCGAAAAAACACAAATGAATTTTCTATGAATGTTATGACAAGAAAACTTATTCCTTGTGTGTACGTGAAAGTGTATGAATGATTGAAGCTACTCAGCTTTTCAGGCTCAAATTGTGTAAACTATTAAGACAGCAAGTATTACACGGACTCAATGAGCATGAAAGAGGTGCGAAGGTGGGGAAAACTTCTTTTTTTTTCAATATCCAAATCTTCCAAGTGAAGGTCAAATAGCATATATGTTGCATCCCCAAGAAAATGAAACATTTCTTTTTCGAGAAAGAAACGAGTGGTTGGTGGGGTAATTGCAAGAGTTGACATGGGCTCACTGCCTGTTTCAATGATGCTCACCAAAGAATGTGAACCAATCAGTAGATGTGGCTGCCCGGCTCAGAAAGTGGTTGGTGCAGAGTTTCCATATTCTTTTAACTCTGTTCTCACACCCTCTTTCTTTTGAACATTTAAGCTCACTTCTAACCAAACTCTCATTTCCATTTTACCGCTCAGCACAATGAGAAAAACTCAACCGGATGAGTTATCTCCCCCACTCTTTGATTTAAGACCCCTCACCCCTCAATCACTCAAGAATAACTTCTGGGGTAGGAAACACTAGTTAACGTGAATTCATGGAAGTTTTGTTTAAGCTCTCACACGAATTCCATGTAATTGTCCTAAAAAGAATAGTTGCACAACAATTTAGCTTGAACAAATAAAGCTCAAAATGTGATAACATTTTCACATGAATGTATGCTCAACAAGAATAAGAATGATAACTGAGCATTTGATCGTTGAAGTTCTCTCAAAACAAGGAAGTTGAATGAATGAAATGAGATGACGAGAATTGTTTTGAGGATCTGACAATGTATCAATCAGACCAAATATCATGAGTGTAGACATGAAATGGTTGGGGTATCAAAAAACTTGATAGTTTGTTTATATGAACGAATATAAACAATTTAGCAATGAACGTACAAAGATTGAAATGATGACTGATGCTCAACAACAGTGAAATCAAACGAGGTTATTACCATCAAAAAATTGTTTCGCTTTAAGACATGGTATTAACAATTTCAAATGAAGTACTAAACTGGTGTGTATGAATACTTGATAGTATATAGACAAGATAATACACAAGTATTGATCTTTGGAAACACACGGTCAGTTAAACAATAACGCTTAATAATGAAAAACATTAAAAATCACACTTCTAAATTCATGAAATCTTTTGAGAATCAGAAGTGGTTTGAACATTTCAGAAAACGTTTTTCATGTTCGAAAGTTGTTCTTCTTTCAAACAATCATAGATCTAAATCAGAAGATACTTACATTTAAGCTCCCCCTCAAATCATGATATAATGATTTAGATCAGATAGGCTCCCCCTGGATATTTTCAAAATATCCTTATCTTTAAATATTAAAGACGAAGTCCTGATCTGTATGTGATCAGAAGTCATACTCCTTTAACATTAAAGTCCGAGTTCTAAGTTGTAGTACTTAGTAGTCATAATTCTTGAAATTGAAGTGCGGGTCTTGAACTGTGTTATTCAAGAGCTTATATCTTGCTCCCCCTAAACTTGTGGTACCTGCAAAACAGATTTGATAGGTTTTGGTACCCACTGGTATTTGGGTCCTGGTAACTTAGATTTAGGAATCCACTTCTCAATAGATTTAAATCTTTTAAAATCACTTTTCTGAGAAGTTATTCTGTAAGATCCGTACCAGTTATGAGCATATTCTTTTTGAACAAAGTCATTCTCTCCACAGTAAGAACAACAGATCTTCTTTTGAGCAACCCTGATCAAATGATTAGTAGAATAAAACATATCAGGTGTACCAAAATATTTACCTTTATGTGTTATGTTCTTCTTGGCATTAGTTGGGGATGTGAATGATTTATCATTCTTCTTCTCATCATGAGAACTCTTCAGTATCCAAACCATCTGTCCTTTCTTTGAATGTTTTCCAAGAGATTTTACATAAAAGTTTGTTGAACGATCAACAGATTTGCCATAAAACAGATTAGATGGACGTATCTGATTTGATTTCCCAATGTTTGGTTTTACACTGTTCTTTTTGAAAACATTTTTCTCATGAATGGAACTTGAAGCTGTTTTGAAAGAACAAACTTATTCGGTTGAATTATCAACAGTTGATTGACTAATCACATCAGCTGGAATCTTCTCTGACAATTCAACATTTTTAGCTTCCAAGTCCTTTATCTTTTTGGATAAAATATTTCTTTCATCGAAAAGTGTGTCAAACATCTTCTTCAAATTAGTTCTAACTATCTGTTCTTTCTGAATGTCTGATGATAGAACAAAATATTTTAGATGTGAGCTTAGATATTTCAGATTCAAAGATTTGACGTTTTTGCTCAAAATCTTTTTCCATGTTCTTGTTTTGTTCAGAAATATCTTTGAATATCCCAACATTTCTCTTTTCAGAATTTTTCTTTTCAGATTCAAAAGACTTTTTCTTTTCCTGAAAAATTTGTCTTTCTTTCTCAAGTAAGTCTTGTAAAACAAAGATTTGTTTCGGATGTAAACATAACACTTTGATTCACAGGAATTGGAATATCTTTAACAACAACAACCTCTTTTCCTTTTGATAATTTGAAAATTTGGGATTCTAGACTTCTTATTTCTTTTTGCAAAAATTCATTTTGAATAAAGCTTGAGTCAAGTTCCATCCCGAAATTCTCATTGGCATCTTCCAATTCAAGAATCATGTTGTTGAGATGGGAAATTTGTATTTCTAACTCTTCAATTTTATCTAAGGCTTGTTGATGTTCAAGATCAGAAAATTTTGAAGTACACACAGAATCAGATTTATTAGAAATGACATCCTCATTTTTATCTTCTAAGATAGAACAAGTTAGAATAGTTTCATTTAAGTCAGAATTTGAACTTGCTTTAGAAGACTCAGGTTTTGTTGAAAAAATATTTTCATATTCGACAAATGAATTCTTTTTACTTTCATAAGAAGAATTTAATTCATCATATGAAAACTTTAGTAAATTAAAACCCTGAGTATCTAAGTCAGTTTCAATGTCTGGCTTAATTTCCACGTTTTCTTCCTTCTCTATCTTAGGAGATTCAGGCAAATGAGTTTCAGGCTTTACAAATGTCTCAAGGATGTGTGGAATTAGAATAATAGGTTCATCACCCAATTTTTTAATGTTGTAAAGATTTTCGGGTGCCTTTTTCAAAACATCAACATCCGAAAGACCGAGGCCTAGTTTTGCCTTATAGAATCTTGTGTCTTTCTGATTGTTGGTCAAAATCTTCAGTGTCTGTTCTGTTTGACCTCTTTTGAAATTAAGAGCTTCTAATTCTTTGATCCTGGTGTAAGCTTTCGTCCTATCTTTCAAAACAATATCAAACTGAAGTGTTAGTTCCATATTCTTATCTTTTAAAGTAATTATCTCTTTTTGAAGTTCAGAAATTTTGGTTTGAAGTTTAGATTTATCCAATTTTAGAACATTCTTCTCTTCTTCCCTTTCTTCAACCAAAGTTTTATAAATGAATGTCTGATCTTGATGTCCTTGTATGGTACTCTTTTGTTGTTTAAAATTTTCTTTAAATTTGAAAATTTCAGAGTTCATCAAATTTAACTGGGACATCAAGTTCATCACTTCTTCATTATCATCAAAAGATTCAGATATGTAAGATATAGAATTTTCCTCGGAATCTAACTCCTCATTCAGATGTGCCATTAGATAATAATGCACATGAGTCAGATTCACCTTTGCTTCCTGCTCTTCCTCATTAGAATATTCAAATCAAATTTCATCTTCAGCCTTTAGTGTTGTGCCCTTTTCTATGGCTTTGGCCAGTTGAGCTTTCTTCTTATAGTACTCATAATTCTTTACGCACTTTTCTAGGCAATCTTTGATGAAATGGCCGGTCTTTCCGCAGTTATAACACTTATCTGACTTTTCTTTCTCTTCTTTCTTCTCTTCTTTTCTCTCCTCTTTCTTCTCTTTCTCTTTCTCTTTCTTCTGTTCATATCTGCCTCTGTACTTGCTAGACTTGTAGGAATCGTATTTCGGCTTGTTGTAGAACTTTTTCTTACCAAACCTTTTATGGAAGCTCGAAGTCAAAAGTGCAAGCTTTTCTACAAATTCAGTCAATTCATCATCCTCAGAATCTTCTTGAGTCTCTTCATCTGAACTATCTGAACTGTCAATCATGCTGGTTATCAAGGCTTTCTTCTTAGCAGTTTTTCGAGAACTAGAAATTGTCTTTACCATCTTGCCTTTACCCTGAGCTAGCAATGCCAAAGAATCCTCTACCTTCTTTTGCATGTCTTTTATCTGAAGCAATTCCTTGTTCACTGCTGCTTGCCCCTTTACTTTGTCCTCATGTTGGTTTAGAGCACAAAACAGATCATTCAGTTTCTCCTCATCCATATCTTTATTAATCTGCATTTGAATGGTATAAACGTCTCACTCTGGTTGAAGATTCTTGATGAATTTGAAATTAATCTCAGACTCGGATTTTTGCACTTCGTTCCTTCTGAGATCATTCAGGATGATGTTGTAGCGATCATAAGCTTCCCTAAAAGATTCCCCTTCTTTTGCTCTGAAGCCCTCATATGCGTTGATGCTTTGATTCCTTTTTGTCTTGATAGACTTTGTAGAACCCATAAACTGCTTCTCTAGCTCATCCCAAAGGTCCTTTGCAGATTCTCTGCTGTCAACCCGGTTGGAAATGTCATTCGGAATGGCCATGATAAGAAAGGTCAAAGTTATATCAGCTCTTTCAACTAAGTCTCTGTCTACATCGCGGTATTGAATGGGATCTCATGCCACGATTCGCTCAGGAATTTCAGGATTAGTGTCAGTGGCAGGAATCCTGGAAACTGTGATATGCGGGAAGTGAGGACCATTCAGAATAGAATCCATCAATTTCTTATCCTGGTTGTTTAAGAAATTGATCATTCTTTTTCTCCACTGTGGGTATTCATTAGCTTGCAGAACTGGAGGCTTGGATTTTCAACCCATACTTAGCAAATCTCGAGACATAATTGCTGAATAAGAGAAAGATATCTTAAAGTAGGCTTGAATACAGAAGATCTCCCAAAAGAATCAGAAAAATTTGACCTGAAAAGTCAAACCCAAATTACCACTGAAAAGGATTTCTAGAAAAAAATACAAGTATAGAACTCACACAAAACTAGAACTCGCAGAACTCAGAAACACGCAAACAACTATTCACTGGACTTCACGCTAGAGGCCTTGTGCGCGAACGAAGAACTCGCAAAACACTAAGTACGCGAACTGAGAAACTCGCACGTAAAGTTGTGCGCGAAATTACTTCTCGCAATACCTTTTATGCGCGAACCTGACTTAGAAAAATTTCGAATACTGAAGCTTCTCACAGATGAATCAAAACTCGCACGTCAGATGAAACTCGCACATGCCTTTGTGTGAACCATACTTAGAAAAATCTGAGAATCTTGAAACTAGCAAAACGGAAACTCGCAGAATGAGAAACTCGCAGAATGAGAAACTCGCAGAGATCACTTGTGCGTACCAGACTTAGAAATTTTCAGAGATGCCAAGAACTCGTAGAACAATAAAAGAAACCCTTTGCGCGAACTGATTTCTTGCAAACCGAACTGTGCGCGAAACAGATAGAACTCTGAGAAAACACTATCAACAGTAACTTGCGCGTTCTTCCTTAGCGCAAACTACAGATCTAGCGCGTTCTTGACTTCTGAGTCTAGAAATCGATCCAAAGTTCAAAATTCCTGCAAATTCCTTCACAAACTGATTCAACATGTTCGAAAAGTGAAACTTAACACTCTTTGAACATACAACAATGATCAAAAACACAAAATTACAGTGCATTCATCATGTTTACAGTGTTCTGTGTTCGTATTTTCAAAAAAACAAGAAAAATCAAATTCAAATCAAATCAGTGATTAAATCGTGATAAAGTGTGAATACAATTTGATTATTACAACAAATCGATCACAACTAATCCATTAGAACAGTCTAATTTCAACAAATCGATGAAAATTTGATCAAATCGTGAAACTCCAGAAGTCGACTATGCGAACTCAAAAATCCAAGAATCAATCCAAATTGGTAATCTGATCTCTCTGAAATCAATTGGGTAGGCTCTGATACCAATTGAAAACACCCAGATCTATTAGGTAATTGACTTCAATTTCATTGATACTTGGTGAATTACATGAATTACGAGCTTTCTCTCTCTAAACTCTCTCACTTTCTCTCTCTAGAATTATGACAATGAAAGCTTCTTTTTTCTAATGGTTAACCCCTAAACAAACTAAAATCTAACTCTAATTACAACACATTATGTCACACCCCGCTAAAGCGGAAACACGGAATATGACAGTTTGATAAACATAGCACTAGGAAATGATAAAATACCACCATACATTTCAACCAAAAGTTACATCAAGTTCTCAGAATAAACAACTCAATACCTCCAAAAGCTTGTTTACAAGATCACTTATTAAAAACACGCGGTAACATGATTCTAAAATCTTAATCATTTCCCGTAACCTTCTTATTCCCTGAAAAGCATGTTCAAATAAAAAGGATCAACTACGAGAGTTGGTGAGTTCACAGGTTTTTAAATATGAAGAAAACCATTTTATATGCAAGTTGTCATTTGTAAAACATACGTATAAACCAAACTTCAATTCTTTGATTCATGAGTATCACAATTTAGTTTATATGACAAGAGGTATGCAATGATAAAAATTACGTTGAGCCACTACTAAACCATCCCTGACCAAATTCAACGCCCCAATGAACTAACTCAGCGGTGGTCTATGCCACATGGATAGTCATATTATCTAGTATGGTGCACCCTTACTCGTCAGCATGAGGTGGGTTTGTCAGACCAAATAGCGTTATCCACTAATACTATAGGCCCAATTTTTGGGTTAATAGTAGTACTTAAGGGGACTAACTCTTTGATACTCAACATACCAACAACATACATGTCATATAACTATGATTCCAAACGCTTATAACAAAGCCTTACAAATTGTTATTACACAATACTTTATAAACATTCTCATGAATCTTTAAATACACAATTTAAACATGCTTTCCACGCCAAAATCAATTTTAACAGTAAAAGTGGGGCTGTGAATACTCACCTTGAATGATGATGATACTTAAGAAATAAGTCAATGCAATTCTCTAACCCGGATCCTTTATCCCTATAGAGTAATTTGCATAAAGGAACACCACAAGGTCAATAACCATCTATAATCCTAACTTAACCATTTCTACATCTCAATATATGCCTTTATGTTTGTATAGTTGTCTAAAATAGAAATTTAGAATTAAAATACCAAAAATGAACACCAAAACATAAACCTTTAAGGCTTTAAGATCAACTTTCTGGATTCAGCACTTGCTGTCCAGAATTTGTGATCACAAACTGCGCTGTCAAAAGATACTTCCAAAATATCAAAGATAACCAAAATTTTATAGGAACTAATACACTGAGTTATGAACTAATCTGCAAAATTTCATGATTTGGAGAGGTGTTTTGATATCCCAAATAAATTCCACAAAACAGAATGTCACTGATTTTCAGATCAATGACACACTTCACTTGCATCTTATATTTGGGATACCAAAACTCAGAATTATGCAATGAGCCATATATGGTTGCAAAGCTAACTCAAAAACCTAACATGAAGAAAACTATTCACTCAATTTGGACAAGAATTGAGGGAGTTATGGCCCTTGGGAGTTGGGTGTATGAATCTGCCATTTCTGGACAGATTGCACCATCGTTTTCAAAAATTCAATTGGATGACCAAATCTCCACCATTTTGAGTCATTATTGACTCTATGGATTGCTAACACATTAAACTGAAGTTTAGTAGAAAAATACCCAATTTTTGATGAGTAGAACTTGAGTTATGCATCATGAAAGTAGGTGCATTTTTCTGGACAGCAACTGTGATAAAAATTAAACTTGTAAAAATGGTAAGATGATCATTTTTTTGCACTTGGTTTATGATATAACCACATGCTCTCACATCTTAATCATATATAAAATAACTTTAAGATGAAAATTATACTTTTTGGGACTCATAGCAACCTATGATGCTCATCCAAATACATGCAAGACAACAAAATTACTAATTAAGTGTTATTACACTACTTTAGAAACTCTTAATCATATGAGTTTGAACAATCTCATCCTAAGAGTTTATTTATACTCAAAATTAATGCAAACACATAAATTTAAATTTAAGATCATCAAAATTTCGTGGGTAATAATACCACACTTCACAAGATTGAGTTTTTGGTAAAAATCTCAAAGATTACACTCAATCCCCAATTTTTATTGGAAGATCATGCAATGGTTTTACTTTGCAATGGTATAATCTACCAAATGCATCCCATTTCACTTCCAAAAACAAGGTTATGCAACCATTACAAGAAATGATGAAGAACATATAAACTTTTGATAATAAACTTGAAAAATGAGAATATTAAGATGATTACCTTCACAAAAAGAGATGAAAACTTGAATTGTTGATGTAATAGAGTGTTAAACTCTTATTTTCTCCTTGATAATTTTCTGAAAATAGATGGGGACAATGGTGGTGGTGGTGGCCGGTTTTGGGAAGAAGAGAGGAGAGAGAGGGAGATGAAGGGTTGATTATAATTTTGAAAATGAGATAACTCCTCTAATTTGGTTTTTAAAAAAAAAATATAATAGAGAGAGAGAAGTCTTAAATTTCGGCCAAGTGGCATTGACTCACCAACATAAATTTTTATTTAAAAAAAATTATAATAATGATGCAATCTTGGTTAAAAAATCAGATAAGTTTGAGAACCGTAACTCTCAATTCTCAGTTTAGGTTAAAAATGAATATTATAAATTAATAAATATATTTTATTTTAAAAATAATGAAATCTTATTATTTTATGTATTTTAGACTTCCAACATAAATTTCTAGCATTTCTGAGATGTAATGGTCAGTTATCAGTCCAAACCAAGTATTCTACGCGACTTCCGAAATTTCTCGGGAAAACTTTTAACTTAATGATTTTAATTAAATTCTAGGGGTGAAAATACTATAATATATTTTCAAAGGATGCTAACCTTAAGATTCAGATTTTGACAGGTGTCACACATTACAAAGTAAACTATTTTGACATTAAAAACTAAACAACATTGACTTTTGACAACTTTGACTTTTTTTGACTTTTCTACTTACATTGACTTTACAAGACTTTTACAATTAAATCTTGAATACAATTAATGCACTAACAGATTTGAATCACTTTCTCTCTCTAATCCCAACACTTTCTCTCTCTAGAACTCTCTCTATCAATGTAGAATTGAATCTCTGAAAACTAGTTACTTACCCTTCTAACACAAACTAGCCATATATCTAACAACAAAACTAACTACACGCTTACAAACAAAAACTTACAAACAAAGACTTTGAATTTTATTTAATTTGACCTTGATTTTGCTTGAGAGTTGACTTTCAGCTTTGATTTGTTTGACTTTGACCTTCTGTCTTCTATAATCTTGTATCCAACATATTTCTGCTCTAACAATCTCCCCCTTTGGATCAAGATCATCTCAAAAATATTTTGTAGTATAATCTTCTCTCTTTAAGCTCAGTAAAAGTAATCTCCTCCTTTGATCAATCTTTAACAATCTTTATACTTTCAGCAGTCTTCCCAAAGTTTGTTCTCCAAGAATATAACAATCTCCCCAAAGATGGTAGATATGCTCTTCACCAATCTTCTCAATGTTATCTCAAACCTCTTTTAAATTTCAGAAAGAAATTATCTTCCGAATTTGTTCAGATTGCTTCAGCAAATAATCTTCAAAGAAAATTTCTGTAACTTCAGCATATCTTCAGAAAACTTTGAATTTGCTCTTTTGAACTTTCAATCTTTGCCAAACTTCAAACAAATAACTCTTGAACACAAATATCTCTTGATTCTTTCTCCCCATATATGATACAAATTTCCATACATTTCGAAACCTTTAGCTTTTCCCCCTTTTTGATGATTAGAGTAATGAAATCATCAAAACTTTTTCAAGAAATGTCTTTATCTGACCACTGATCTTTTGAAATCTGAGCCTCTGATTCTCATTGATCAAAAATAAGGTATTTATCTAGATCTTTTCAAATCCAGTCAAATTACAGTGTAACACCTGAATCAACAAATGAATCAGTTAATATGCCTGTGAGTAACACAAAGTCACTGTGTGTAACATATACACATTAAAAAGGAGCTTTTTGATGTTCACTCCCCCAGGGCTTCCATTCAATCATCGAAACACCACAAAGATATTTCTATGAGCGTTATGACAAGAAAACAAGTTCCTTGTGTGTTCGTGCAAGTGTTCGAAAGAATTAAGCACATGATGAATGTTTATTATCAGGCTCAACATTGTGTAAACCACTGAGACAACAGTAATTAAACACAGACTCAATTGTGTATGATCGAAGTGCGAAGATGGGGCAAACTTTCTTCTTTTTCAATATCCAGATTTTCCAAATGAAAATCAGATAGATTATGTGTTGCGTCCCGTAGAAATATGAAAAACTTTCTTTTTTATAAGAAAATGAGTAGCTGGTGGGGTTTTAATCAAGAGTTGGCATTGGTTGGATGCCTGTTTTAATGATGTTCACGAAGAATTGTGAAGCACCAGAAATGTGACTGACTGGCTCAGAAAAAGTTGGTGCAAAGTTTGATATTCTTTTACTTTGTTCTCACACCCTCTTTCTTTTAATCATTGAGCTCACTTCTAACCAAACTCTCATTTTCATTTTACCTCATCACTCAACCCACACTCAGTATATGACTCCTCACACTCGATCACTAAGGATTAACTTCTTGGGTAGGAAACACTGGTTATCGTCAATCCAAATAAGTTTCATTTAAGCTTACACAATGAACCCATATTTTCTATTAAAGCATAATGTTGCTCAAAATTGGTTTAACTTGATCAGTTAAAGCTCAAATATACAAGTTACATATATGTAAGCTCATAGATATAATCAATAAGATTTGAGCATTTTTAAACATTGAAGACTTTTCAAACAAGATAATTGAAAGAATGAAATGAATAAAAGAAACTTGTTTGAAAATCTGACATTGTATGAAAAAAGATCAATATCAAAATGATTTATCAATTAAGGCTTAGGTCAGCAAAAATTGGAATATGTCTATAAGAAGCAAAATATAGACATTCTTGAAAGAACGTTTAGAAATGAAATCAATCTCAAAATTTGAAATTTAATCGGGGTGTCTTACCATCGAAGAATTTGGTTCAATTTAGAGACATGGTAAGAACAATTTCAACAAAATAGTAAACCGGTGTGTGTGAATACTTGACAGTATATAGACAAGATAATACACAAGTACTAATCTTTGGAAACGGACGATTTATATATCATGAAAGCACAAATATCATGAAAACATTTAAAATCACACTTCTATATTCATGAAATCGTTTAAGAATCGGAAGTGATTTCAACATTTAAGAAACATGTTTTCTATGATCGAAAGTCGTCCTTCTTTCAACCATATATGAGATTAAGATAAGAAATAAACCTTTCGCTTGATCTTAAATCTCAAGAAATCAACTTAAAGTCAAAATGATATGATCATTAAGTATCCTCTCAATCCGCATCAGTCACAAAGTCCGTCAAAGCAACTTTATTCACAACATTTATTGAAAAATAAAATGACATAAAACAATAAAAAGTTGAATGTACGAGTTCTAATCTGAAGTAATCAGAACTCATAATCCTTACTCCTTATCTTTCATACTCTAACTCCCCCTGCATTTATGCATCTGATTAATTTATCAATGAATAAGCATAAAGCTAACATATAAGCTCCCCCTCAAATGAATATAGATCATCTGTATCTTCTCTCACTCCCCCTGAGATCATGAACGTACGTTAAAATGCAGATATATTTTCAGAATAAAGATAAAGAAATGAAGAAAAATAACAATAAGAAAAACTTTAATAGATAATCATAGATTATGTCTTGAGATTAAGCATACCAAGTTTCAAGATAAGAAAATTAAATCTCTTTTCGTCGAGAGGCTTGGTAAACAAATCAGCAAGCTGATAATCAATGTTTACAAAATAAAGTTCTATTGTACCTTTTTCGACATTGTCTTTGATAAAATGATATCTAACATCTATGTGTTTTGTCTTTGTATGTTGTACATGATTTGCAGATATTGCAATGGCGCTCTTCGAGTCACAATAAATCGGGATTTTGTTAAACTGGAAACCATAGTCTCGAAGCCGTGTCCTCATCCACAATACTCGAGAGCAGCAACTGGCAGCAGCTACATACTCCGCTTCAGCAGTCGAAGTGGAAACACAAAGTTGTTTCTTTGACGCCCGACTTACAAGCTTGTCTCCAAGAAATTGAATGTGACCCGATGTGCTCTTCCTGTCTAACATACATCCAGCATGATCTGCATCTGAGTAAGCCGTCAGTTCAAAACCAGTATCTTTAGGATACCACAGACCAAGATCTGCAGTCCCCTTCAGATATCTAAAGATGCACTTTACTGCAGATATATGGGATTCTTTAGGATTAGCCTGATATCTTGCACATAAACATGTAGAGAACATAATATCTAGCCTACTTGAAGTAAGATACATTAAAGAACCAATCATTCCTCTATAGGTTCTAACATCGACATATTTCCCGAAGGATCCATGCCAATCTTAGTTCCAGGTGCCATCGGGGTACCAATTGGTTTACAAGTTTCCATTTTGAATTTCCGAAGAATATCAAAAATGTACTTTGCTTGGTTTATAAAAATCCCCGTTGAATTTTTTTTTACTTGTAATCTGAGAAAGAAGTTCATCTCTCCCATCATACTCATTTGAAATCTGGACACCATGAGGTTTGAAAAAATCTTACAAAATTTTGGATTTGTAGAGCCAAATATAATGTCATCCACATATATTTGAATAAGAATGATATCTGCTTTTTCCTTTTTAATGAATAAAGTAGTATCTATTTTACCTTTATTGAAGCCCGACTTGACCAAAAATTTTGATAGTACCTCATACCAGGCTCGAGGCGCTTGTTTAAGACCATAAAGTGCTTTATCCAAGATGTAAGCATGATATGGTTTATCTGGATTCACAAAGCCTTCAAGTTCTGAGACATATACTTTCTTCTTAAGAATGTCGTTTAGAAAGGCAGTCTTCACGTCCATCTGGTAGACAATGAAGTTTTTATGAGCAGCGTACGCTAGAAACATGCGGATTGCTTCTATACGTGCTACTGGAGAGTAAGTCTCATCATAATCTATGCCCTCCTCTTGCCTATATACTTTTGCGACAAGTCATACTTTGTTTCGAATTACGATACCGTCTTCATCCTTCATGTTTCTGAATACCCATTTTGTACCAATAATAGATTTTCTGTCAGGTCTTGGTACAAGTCTCCAGACTTTCAAAGCTTCAAACTGATTTAGCTCCTCTTGCATTGCAGTAACCCAATCTGAGTCAGCTAGAGCTTCAGATACTCGAGTAGGATCTATCTTGCTCAGAAAGGAATCATGCATACACATGTTCAAAGTTGCAGACCTAATTTGCACCGGTAAATTTAAATCTCCAATTATCAGGCTTATCGGATGCTCTTTGTTCCACTTGTGTTCGTGAGGGAGCGGATTCGATGTAGATTGATCATACAAATCATCTAAGTATCCACTATCAACTTCTTCTTGTTCGGCATTATTTAAGGGTGCAGTTGAAATCTCTTGTACAAAAGTTTCAGTTGGGACCTCTTGATCGGTCTGTTGATTATCCATTACAGTTCATCCAACTGAAGTAGTAACATCTGGTTCAACATGATCAGGTGCAACATCAACTGAAGGAGTATTTGTTTGAATTTGAGTTTCTATCTGAACTGGGGGAACAAGTTCAGTTAACACATCTGAAGTAGTTGGATGATTAGGTATTGAATTCTCTGACATGTCAACCACAACAGACTTAGGAAGTTTAGATCCTAGAAACTCATCATAGAAAAATTCAAACAATAGATCTAATTCAGATAAATTAGATGTAGAAGTTGATGCTTTATCCGAATTAGATTCTTTAGAAACAGGTTACGGACTGAATTAGATTCTTTATCCAGAAGTTTAGAAGCAGTTCAGAACCCACTTCCTCATCAAATGTGGCATTCACGCTTTCGATAATAGTCTTTGAGCTCTTCATGTATATCTTATATGCAGCAGATGTCTGTGAGTATCCAATGAAGATTCCTTCTTCAGCCTTCGGTCCAAACATGTTGAAGTTCTCTCTATCATAAAATACGAAACACCTGCATCCAAAAACATGAAAGTATTTAATGCTAGGTGTGCGATTGTTAATCAATGCGTAAGGAGTTTTATCAAACCGTCTATGAATAATGGAGTGATTATGCGTATAACATGCAGTAGAGACAACTTTTCCCACAGAAATAGAGGTAGATCCGATTGATTGAGCATAGTCCCAACAGCCTCGACTAGCGTTCGATTGCATCTTTCTACTACTCCATCTTTCTACTACTCCATTCTGTTATGGTGTTCTAGCAGCAGAGAATTGATGTGTTATCCCGATAGATTCGAGATAATCTTCAACAGTTTTGTTCTTAAACTCTGTGCCGTTATCAGTTTACTGTCTTCTGCAAGTTTACCTGGTTAGTCTTAACAAAATTGATGAGTACTATGGACGTCTCATCTTTTGACCTTAAAAACTTTACCCATGTGATCATCCACTATTATTAAAACATACTTCTTTCCTCCCATGCCTTGTGTTCTCATCGGACCACACAAATCCATGTGTAACAACTCAAGTGTAGAACTTGTACTCGGTTCGGGTTTAGGCTTGTGAGTTGCCCTCTTCATTTTTCCCTTTTCACATGCTGCACACAAATGTTCTTTTTCATATATCAGCTCAGGAAGACCTTTCACCAATCTGCCTTTGACCAATTTGTTTATGTAACGAAAATTCAGGTACGACAGCCTTCGGTGCCAAAGCCAACATTGCTGCATCGAGGATTTTGTCAGTAAGCAAACCTGATTGTCAGTCTGGACCTTTGAAAGATTGATTGTGTAGAGGTTGGACTTTCGAGTGCCAAATAAGAGTTCTTTGCCATCTTCAGTACGCACCGAGCAACTCTTAGCTTTGAAATTTACCTCTAATCCTTTATCACAGAACTGGCCAATACTAAATAGGTTGTGCCCTAAACCTTCCACATAGCTCACCTTCGTTATCGTCACTTTGTCTTGAACCATATCACCATATCCCAAAATCTGTGAAAATTGATCATTGCCGAATCTTACATTTCCGCAAAATTTATCTGTATAATTAGACAATAAATTCTTTTGCCCTGTCATATGCTTGGAACAACCTCTAATCAAGTACCACATATGACGGGTCTACATAAGAGAAAATCAGGGAAGAACAACTTTAGGTACCCATTTAAAAGTGGGTCCTATCGATGTAGCGCAAGATTTTCGTATCCATTTAAATATGGATCCTCTGAACTTTTGAAAACCTTTTGAAGCATAAGACTTGTAAGAACAATCATAATAATTTCCAAACCATTCATCAGAAAGTTGATGAGAAACCAAATCATTCCATCTAAAATTAGACGACTTAGTAGCAAACTGAGACAATTGGAATAATTGCTTTTTAGTATATCTCTTGTAAGAAGTTACAAGGTTTTGTTTATATGAAGCAACATAACCAATCTATATCAGGAGATGATTGTGAATTCTCATCAAGCTTCTACTTTGGTCGCCATTCAGTTCGACCCTCGGACCTTTTCTTTCTTAAATCTGAAACAAAAGATTTAGATTTATTAGGAAAATCAGATTTCTGAGAAGGTATTTTGTTTGATTTACCAGTGTTTTTCTGTTTCTGTGAGTGTTGTTTCTTTTGCTTCTTACCTTTTGCATAGTAATCAGCATTCACAGATATTGGTTCATCAACCTTAGTTAATGATTCATCGATTTCAAACACACTTGGAAAAACTTCACCATTTATGACAAAAGTAGAATGATCTGGAAGTGTAGCATGGAAGTCAAAAAAATCAATCTCATCAACACAACCTTCATCAGAATTTAAAAACTCATTTGCAGACGCAAATAAGTCATCAACATCAACTTCAGAGGTGTGAGGTACTTTAGAGGATGTAGAACACTTTTGAAATTCAACATTTAAAGTTGTGTTCTTTAAAATAGTAGAAAATACATTTTGTTCAATGTCAGCCAATATTCTTTAATCAGATAAAATATTTTAAGCTCAATTATTTTGCTTTCTAAAATGAGTGGAGGTACATAAATTTTAGATTTTAAAGGTTTTGCCTCCAACTCTTTTGTCGAATAGTTTTCAAAATAATCATTTGAAAGAGATTTTGGCTGATCTGAATAATAACTATCATTCAGCTTTTGATAGCAAAATGGTAGTTGCATTTTCTTTAAGTTCTTTCTTTTCTCATCATCTTTAGTCTCTACCTCATCAGATGATTTGGTAACAAATTTGGGTTTCAAATGAGGATATTTACCAGCCACAAAAAGAAAATCAAAATTATACAAAGCTGGTTGTTTTCTGATAGCTTTCTTTAGATAGTGTGGGTTTTCGTAACCGAGACCCCACTTCTCTCTAACATCAGCTTCCTCATTAGGTGTGTTTAACAAAATGGTTTGATCTGTTTGGCCTCTAGCATACAATTTTGCTTCCAAACCATTTACCTTATTTGTTAAGCTCTAGTTCTCAACCTGCAAGTTAAACACTTTTAGAACACTTTCTTGATTTTCTGAAACAGACTTAGAAATTTTAGATTCAAAATCAGAAATCTTACTTTCAAAACAATCTTTTTCTTGTTTAAAATCAGAAACAAATTTGCGAAGAGAATCAATCAGATCTTTGTTTCCAATAACTTCTTTGTTAAGGTCAAAGATCTTTTGATTTTTCATTGTAATTCTGCTCTTTTCCTTTTTCAGTTTATTTTGGAGATTTTGAAGTTTGACCATCATGGCTTCCATTTTGGTTATGAAATCAGATTTAGATAAGTTCATTACCTCATCAGATGTATCATCTTCAGAATCATAATACTTCACATTGTCACCCATCAAGCACATACGTGTTGTCTCTTCTTTCTCTTATTCGACATCTGAATGATCTAGCCAAAATTCATCATCGGCCATGAGTGCCTTGCCAGCTTTCTGTTGCTTAGCTAAGAGCATTTTGTTCTTGTAATATTCCGAGTTTCTCACTTTTGGCTTCCTACAGTCCTTGGCATAATGACCAACCTTGCCACAGTTGTAGCATTTGATCAAATCATCAGTCTTCTTTTCAGCACCATCATAGTCATTCACAAACTTCTTTCTTTCCTCGGGCCTTTTCTCCACATATTTCTTATCCTCGAATCTTCTTCCTTCAACTCTTTCCTTGTGTTCATGATTCTTTGAACCTGATGACGAGTTTATACAATTGGTCACTTTCATCTGATTCCCAACCTTAGAGCCCATCATCATCTTCTGTAGCTGATCCCACATTTTCTTTGCATTCTCTTTATAGCTGTCTATCTTGATGTATATCTCATTCGGAATACTCTGGAGTAGAAGAGATCTTGCTTGTTTGTCGGCTTTGAAAGGACTTTTCTGCTCCTCAGAATATTGAGCAAAGTCTTTTGTTAAGCCCATTAGTTGATAAATTAACACAACACAATAAAGATCAAGAGATAAATATATCATATTAACATACCAACGATCTCTTGATTAATTAGATGAAAAGCGTGTGTGTGTTCTTGGTACCTTGAGCGTGTACAATACAGAGTATATGGTTGCCTTCTCAATCTACGTATTGTTCCACTTAACCTAAAAGTAATAAAATAAAACTATTTATACCTAGGTCAACATGACCTAATTATTATTAACTAGTTACTAAAATACCCCCTAAGGTATTAAACACTATTACAAACTAGACCCTTTATTAACTTTAATCTTGAATACAATTATTGATCCAACAATCTGCCCCTTTGGATTCAAGATTAAATTTTTTTTGGCAATAGTCTTCAGGTCTTCACTTCTCTTCAAAATTGTATCTGATATGACGTTGACAGCTTCAAAACTTATAGCTTTACACAGTCTTCATCTTCCTCTTTCTTTAAATGAAGTATCCTTCTGACGATTATCTTCAGTCAGATTGAAAATTCTTGTATCTTCTTTCTCTTTGAATTCTCCCCCTTTTTGATGAGTGGTGAGAATCATCATCATCAAAACATAGCAAAATAAAGTAGGAATTTTCTCCCCCAGATCAACAATTAAGCACAGTCTTCATGTATATATCCCTGTGTGGAAATAAGAGCAGTCTCCCCAAATGGAAAGAGTGATTATTTCAATCTTTGCAGATTCAAATAAGTAAAAATGGTAACTCTGAATCAACAAATGACTCAGTTTGGAATGCCTGTCAGTAACACACAGTTACTGAGTAACACAAAGTTACTATATAAGGAGTTGGTTTTGATGTTGGCTCCCCAGGACTTCCATTCAATCATCGAATAACACATAGTTATCTATGAACGTTCTAACAGAAAACAAATTTCTATGTGCTCGTGCATGTGTATGAAAAAATTAAGCACCGATGATTGCTTTTCAATTTAGGCTCAAAGTATGTAAACTTGTTGAGACAACAACAAATTATACAAAGACTCAATGTGCATGAGAAAGAGGTCGAAGGTGGGGCAACTTTCCTTCTTTTTCAATATTAGTATCTTCCAAATGAAGAACCAATAGCGTATGTGCTGCTTCCCCACAAAATGTGAAACATTCTCTTTTTGAGAAAAGAATGAGTAGCTGGTGAGGTTGTATGCAAGAGATGGCATGGGCTAGGTGCCTTTTTCAATGTCATTCACGAAGAAATGTGAAACAACAGATAACGTGGTTGCCCGACTCAGAAAGAATTTGGTGCAGAGTTTAATATTCTTTTACTCTGTTCTCTCACCCTCTTTCTTTTAATCTTTTAACTCTCACTTCTAACCAATCTCTCTTTTCATTTTACCTCTTCACACACCAAAACTCAAATCTTTTGACCCCTCTCCCATCAGTCACTCAGGGAATACTTCCTGGGTAGGAAACACTGGTTATCGTGAATCCATGGAAGTTCTGTTAAGCTCACACATCAAATCCCATGTATTTTCCTAAAAGAATGTGTTGTTCAACAGCCTTATGTACCTGTAAACACAAAGGAATATAGTTACACATAAAGAATTTGGAGAAGTCAAAAACATTTGTATGTTTTACAATGCTATTCTCCCCCTCAAATTAAAAGAGTTTGTCAATTAAGCATCCAAAAATCATTTAAAATCACACTTCACAATTCATGAAATTCTTTGAAGAATAGTAAGTGGTTTGAACATTTAAGAAACCATTTTTCACAAGTGAAAGTTGTTCATCTTTCAAGAAGTGAAAGAGTGTAAGGATTAGAAAGATATATCTGTAAATCATAATTCTTAACTCCCCCTGGAATGAATATTTTCATTTAAGTGTTCTCCCCCTTTATATCTGTTAAAACAGCAGTTCATCAGAAATATATGACGATGATAGTAAAAATCATATTTATCTCCTCCTAAAAGTTATAACAGTTAGCTCCCCCTCAAATTAAAAACTTCTATATAGGATTTTATCATTTAAGCATCCTGTCAGAAGAAAACATTTGAATACGGGTTCTGAACTCTAGTATACAGAAGCCATGATTACTTATTCTCCAGTGAGAATAGTATCATTCATTTTTACCAATGAAGATCGGGTCTTGAACTGTGTTATTCAAGAACCATTATACATATTCTCCGGTGAGAATAGTATTTAATCTTTTCATGAAACATCAGAAAACACATCAGTAAAAATATATAAAGCATATAAGATCCCCCTTAATATGTGCATAATCCTTAATCATGAAACCGATGTAATTCAGAAGTCGGTTAAATTTACTTCCCCTCTTTTGATCTTTGAAGATCGAGTCCTGATCTGTATATGATCAGAAGTCATTTTTCTTTCACATTGAGGAACGAGTCCTAGACTTCGTTGTCCAGAAGTCAACATTCTTGTCATTGAAGATCGAGTCCTAAGTTGTTGTACTTAGAAGTCATTGTTTTGACAATGAGGCAAGAGTCCTGATGGGTTAGTTGTAGTTCTAGTGGGAGATATAAAATAAGAACCATACCAGTTATTCACATAATCTTTTCTTACAAAATCATTTGAGCCACAGTAGGAACAACTAATTTTCTTTAGTGCTAATCTGATCAATTGATTTATTGTGTAAACCAGATCAGGTTTGCCAAAAGTTTTACCTTTTGATGCATAGTTCCATTTTTCATTTGATGTATGCACAAACGATTCTTCTTTCTTCTTTTCCTTTGAAGATCCTTTAACTCTCCAGATCCAGTTTTTTCTATCTTTTTCTTCATCATTCCTTTTCCAGAACATTTTCTTCCGAGACTTGTTCTTCTTCAAGTTACCTGAACCATCAACATTTTTGTCATAGAAAAGGTTAGAAGGACGAATCTGATCTTTATGTTCAGAAGTATGATCATCAATTACATCAAACAAAGGATTATTAGAAACATTAATAAAATTTGAACTTGCTGCTGAATTGAATGAGCATTCGAATGCAGTTAGATCATCTCTCGGTGATTGAGTTATTGACTCTGGCGTCTTGTGTTCAGTCAGCTTCACTTTGAATACGATCTCTTCAAGTTCCTTTATCTTTGACGACAAACTGTTTCTTTCCTTTGCAATCAGATCAAACTTCTTATGCAACTCAGATTTTGCATTTTTCTCCTTCAAGATGTTTGTTGACAACTCAAATAGCTCTCTTGTCAGCTTAGCTATCTCAGTCTCTAGATCTTTCTTTTCTTTAGAAAAGTCTTTATTTACATCCTTCTGCTCAGCTTTCTTCTTCTCATTCTCAACCTTGTCTCTCTCCAGAATGATAACTTTCTCAAAATCTGAAACTTGTTGAGAAAGCTTAACACATTTAAGTTCTAATGATTTCTTCTCTTCAAAGGCTTTTCTTGAGAAATCAGAGAATTTCTTAGCAAATTCTTTTCTTTCTTTCTCAATCTTCATCATGTCATCTTGGGCTTTTGTGTTGTTTCTGTCTTGGGTTGTCTTTTCTTTCAGCATATTAATCTCAACCTCAAGACTGAAAACTTTATCTTTCAAAGAGTCTCTTTCAGCAACAATTCGAGAGTTTATCTTTCTAAGCCATTCAGATGTTTCACTAGCATTGTTTGCTCTTCTTCTCAATTCATCTAGCTCTTTTTGCATTGATTCCTACTTTGACCAGCTTGAGCTAGAATTAAGACTTTCAGATCTTTTCAGCTTTGCTTGAAGATTTAAGATCTCCTTTTCTTTAGACTCAATTATTCCTGCAAAATCATTTTAGAATCATTAATGCATTCTGAGCAAACAAAATCTTTCTCTGAGTCCTTATTATTTTTCAAGTTGTCTATCTGTTCTAGAAAAGATGAGTTCTGAATCTTCAGATTTTCATTCTCAGCTTCTAATGCTGGAATCTCTGGCATATATGCTAAAGCACAATCTCTCATGGTCAGCACTGTATATCCCTTTTCGTCTATGTAAGGCATGCTGATATATGTACAACTCAAATCAACTCGTAAGATCTTAGAATCAAGAATTGGATAAAAACTACACTCAAAAATTTTGAGAAAAATAAATTTCCAAAAATAATCAAATGCAGAATTCGCAAACAGTATAAAACACAAAACACCTAGAGATAAAATCAAATAAATAATATTGAAAAGGTGAAAATAATAAAACCTGGCGCAAAAGAAGATTTGCGCTAAAAGAGTCTGGCGCAAAAGGACTTGCGCGTTCAGAGATTTGCGCGAACAGTGGGTGGCGCAAGAAGGGGTTTTGCGCGAGTGATATGCAACTGTTTAAAAACATCCAAAAACTTTTTGAATTGCAGTTCATCTCTTTGATTCCTTAATCTCTGGGGATAAGTAATATAGAGAGGAACCGGAGTAAGAGATGTAGTCTTTTGAGGAGTCGGTGCTGGAGCAGTTGGTGAGACTTTGTCTACCTTAGTGGATGGTGTAACCTTAACTGGTTCTACAGTTCTGTTCTCACAAGGAATTTTGGGACTGTCACTAGATTGTGATACCTTCAAAACAATCTGGTCATCTACTTTTTGAACTTCCTTGGGTTCATTTGGGAACAATGTTGGATAGTCTGATCTTTTTGGAATGGGTGCAGCAGCAATGGGCCCAACAGTGTCTTCAGGCCCAATGCTTACACTGGCTTGAGCAAAATCTGGAACTGTGTTTTTCTTTTCAGGCTCTGCTTTGTCTGTTTTTAGTTCTTTTTGATTATTTTCTGGTAAATCCTGGCCACTTCTTAATGTCACTACTTTCACATGTTCTTTTCCAATTCTCTGAGGTGTTTCTGTATCACTAGGAAGAGAACCTGAAGGACGTTTCCTAATCTCTAAAGCCATTTGACCCACCTGGGTCTCCAGATTTTTTATTGATGCTTGTGTTTGAGTCATGAATGCTTTCATCATTGCTTCCAAAGAAGTAGATGAGTCGGCCTGTTGGTTTGACTTTTGTTGTCAACCAGGTTGATTATTCTGAAAATTCCCATGTTGGTTATTTTGAGGTCTGTGATAAGACTGTTGGTGAAAACTTTGTTGTCCTTGCAACTTTGGTGGTGGTGGATTTTGGGCAGGACTGTGCCAAGAAAAGTTCGGATGGTTTCTCCACTCAGGATTGTATGTTTGAGAAAAAGGTCCACCCTTGTTGTTACTTCTGACATAATTGACTCTTTCGTGATTTCCGGGACAATGTTCAAAGTGATGACCCTCTCCACAGTAGGTACACTGTATAGATTGCACAGTAGGGGTAGGTGCCACAGTATTAACTTGCACAACATTAAGGTTTTTGATTAAAGATGCCATGTCAGCCAACTGTGAAGATAATAATGCATAAGCATCTGTATCTTGTACCCCTGCTGCCTTTCTAGGTAAAGCACGTGGGTCAGCCCATTGACCATTGTTGTTTGAAATTCTTTCAATGATTTCATATCCTTCATTGTAGGTACAAGCTGTGAAAGCTCCGTGTGCAGTAGCATCGAGCATTTGTTTAGTAGTAGTATTTAAACCACTGTAAAACGTCTCTAGCTGTATGCAGTACGGAATGCCATGATGAGGGCATTTTCTCAACAGCTCCTTGTACCTATCCCATGCATCAGGAACTGCTTCATCGTCCATTTGTCTAAAAGTGCAGATTTCATTTCTGGACTTAGCATTCCTTGTGGGTGGAAAATATTTTTTCAAAAACTTTTCTGCCATTTGGGTCCATGTAATTATAGAATCTGGTTTCAACGAGTTGTACCAAGACCTTGCTCTATCTCTTAATGAGTATGGAAAAAGTTTTAATTTTAGAGCATCGTCTTGCACACCAGGTAGCTTAAAAGAATCTGTAATTTCCATGAAAGACCGAAAGTGAGAATGAGGATCTTCAGCTGGCAAACCAACGTACTGGCCGTTAGTTTGCCACATCTGAAACATTATCGGTTTTAATTCAAAATGGTGGGTTTGCAAAGTTGGTTTAAGAATTCCTGGATGTAACTGGGTTAAAACAGGAACAACGTAAGACATAATACCACCATCTTTGGAATTTGCTAACCTAAAAATGTTTTGTTCCTCATCATCAGTATTTATTGGCGGTTCATTTGGATCATCATGATTATTTAAATCTTCGTGATTATTGGGATTTTCTCTATCTCAATTTCTTCGGTTATTATTATTTTCTCGATCATTTTGATGCCCATTTTGATTTACCTCGAGAATCGTTTCCTCATCCGTCATATATTCACGTTCAGACATTTCAGAAGAATTTAAGACTAAATTAGCCTTTTGGATTCTTCTTCGTTTTCTAAATGTTCGTTCAATATCGGGATCAAATTGGAAAAAAGCACCGTGTGACAATCTTGGCATGCACTTTTTCGATTTATTTTTATATATTATAATTTTTTTTCTACTTTTTTCTTCTCTTTTCAAAATAGATGGAAGAAAAACTTGCTTTTATAAACCTTACTTTAAAAAGAAAAACTTCTACCGTGTGACAATCGTAGGATTGTTGTGCCCGTAACTTCTCTTTGGACAATGAAATAAAGTTGCGTAAAATAAAAGACTGAAAGTAATAACGGAAATTAAATTGCAGAAATTAAATGACGGAAAGTAAAAGACAGGAGATTAAAGTACATAAATTAAATTGTAGAAATTAAATTTCGGAAATTAAAATGCGTTAAAACGATAAAGTAAAATGAGAATTATAAAGCTAAGACGGACATAAAAATGACGATGGAAAATCTTGTTTCAAATGTGGGATTCAAACGTGATTTGACTGAAGATTTCATGGTACTTTTGATGATGTATGACGTGAAAGAACTAACCAACATATGATTTATCTTTATAAAATTGGAAACATAAAACAGATTTAATAACCACAACAAACCGTGAACCAACAAAAGTTGGGAATCCGAAATTATTTTTCGGACTTCCGGTTTGTAATAGAACTAAAGCCGTAATGAGACCAAAATAAAGATCACGCATTTAACTATCCGTAAGAATTTGATCGAACTTTCAAGAATGAAACGAAGCACTTACTAATGAATACTTAAAATACGATGGGAACTTTATATTACTTTCCGACCACAAAAGAGGAAATTTGAACGATGAGCTAGAGCTATTACGATCTAACCATAAGCTCTTAGCTCACTAATTTCAAACCTCCCAATACAAAGAAGTTCCTAATTATACTCATTCTCTAATACCCAAAGATGAGTTATGGAGAAAAATTGGGATGATTAACAAGCCCCCTAAAACCTTATATTTATACTAATTCAATAAGGCCATGGGCTTGCAAGACATGGACCTAGATGCTATTAAGGTTTATACAAAAGGCCCAAGTGAAATTGTCATCATTTTAGACTATAATCCGGCCCAAAAAGGGAAAACGAGCCCAAAAGAAAGTTCTTCCATCGCCAGGGTTCGTTGCGTCGGTAAAAAAAAAGGGAAAGTCTTTTGTCGTATTCGCGCTATCTCGTGATGTCGACTTCCCACTACCTTCGCGTCGATCCTAAAATAAAAGCATGAATAAAAATAAGATTTTCTGATGTTTTCTTTTTAAAATAAACAAAGAAACGACAAAAACGTAAAACATTTATTTAACTAAAAATATTGGAACTAGATAATCAAAAGACTCAATTGGGAGAATAAAAATTGCTCAAAATTATAAAAAGTGTGTTAAAAATAGGGTAAATAAAATTACCCTATCAGTGAGTAATGGGTCGCGCAAAATGGGTTTTGCGCGAATAGTAGGTGGCGCAAAAGTGAGGTTTGCATGAAGAACTTATGGCTCCAATCAGAGATGTCGTGACCGGTGTCTGACCGACCGGTGTCCTCCTTCGACCGGACCAATGTATAGACCGGTTTCTCCGACCGGGGTGAAGCGACCAGGGTGGAGTGACCGGGGTGAACCGACCGGGGTGGACCGGGCCCTCTGACCGGTGTCTTGCGACCGGTGTAGTATGTGGCACAAAAATAAACTTTGCGCCAAGCGAAGGTGGCGCAAAGATAGGTTTGCGCTAATAGAGACCGACACAAAAGACTACAATGAACTGGCGCAAAAGTGAAGTTCTTGAACAAACGCGCTAGTTCATCACCTGCAACGAAAAACGACACAGAAAATCCCAAAAACCTATCTGGACGACGATTAACAGTCCCAAACTATGATAATAAAGCAATAAACACTTCCAGAACAAATTGCAACCAATAAATTTCAAACAAAACAGACACTTTAAAAGGATTCAATCAATGGAGCAGTGACCAATATTCGAACATAACAGACACCAAAATCACAAATTTGAATCGATTATAGTGCAATACTGAAATTAAACAATGCAAACTTAATATACGACTCAAATCGATCACAACTTGATTGATTGCAACTTGAAAAACACACAAACACCAAAAATCGAATTTGGATTTAGTTGAAACAGTGTTCGACCTTCAAGAACAGAGTTTTCTAAAATCTTCAAAATCCAATCGATTTATGATTTTAAGTGCAATTAAACCATCAGATGATATTCAATAACATAAAACGCACCTAATCAATTCGATTTTAAGCATAAAAAGACATTAAATCACGAAATCGAATTTCACACAGTAAGATATCGATAAAACCTGTTTTAATCCAAAAATCTTGATTCTTTGGCTCTGATACCACTTGTTAAGCCCAGATTATAGTTGATAAATTAACACAACACAATAAAGATCAAGAGATAAATAAATCAGATTAACATACAAACGATCTCTTTATTAATCAGATGAAAAGCGTGTGTGTGTTCTTGGTACCTTGAGTGTGTACAATACAGAGTATACGGCTGCCTTCTCAATCTACGTATTGTTACACTTAACCTAAAACTAATAAAATAAAACTATTTATACCTAGGTCAACATGACCTAATTATTATGAACTAGTTGCTAAAATACCCCCTATGGTATTAAACACTATTATAAATAGACCCTTTATTAACTTTAATCTTGAATACAATTATTGATCCAACATCTTTCGGAACAGTCTTCATTTTTGCACTCTGTCTTCATCTCCATTGTCACTGTCAGAGGATTTATCATCTGGTATCTCCACAGTTGGTGGTACCATTGGACCTTCAGTTATTGGCAGAAAAATGTTTTCTCCGTTTACATGTCGGTCAATGAAATCTAAAAATTTGTCTTTCCATTGCTTGTACTCCCCTTTGAAAAGAACAGGGGGTTTGACATCAGTGCCAATTGAAAGAGTATCCTTTGAAGTCATCTGTTTGAATTAATTTTCAATAAAAAACTTGAAACTGATCGTTTAGTCCAATTTGAAATCAAGTAAAAATAAAAATTAACACTGAAGTAAATTTGACAAAGAGAATTCTGAAATTCACTAAGTCTAGAATTCGCAAGATACACAGGGGTACATAAAATTCGCAAAACACAGAAACACTCACAGAATTCAACTTCAGAATTCGTACGATAACACTCTTTAGAATTCGCAAGCAAAGAACAAGTTAGAATTCGCAAAATAGAAACATGTGAATCTTTCACTTAGAAAACTTTCACACTTTTTGTAAAAAGCACAAAAAATCGTAGACTACACTTCTGCGAAATCCAAAAAATTCATAAGGCAGTCTTATGCGAATTCTCAGTTCTGCGAATTCTTTCCTTGACAAAAAAAATCTCACACAGATCTACGAATTCTGAATCAATTCGTAAGACAGAGTATGCGAATTCTACGAAATTCCCAATAGACACATATGCGAATCCTTTGCTTTTCGCAACACATAGGTCTGAGAATTTTACACTTATAACTTTCAGAATCAACAACTCTGCGAAATCTGATTGATTATGCGAAATCTAATGAATCTTTCTACGAATGACATCAAATCTGCGAGTTCTTGAACATGTCTGCGAGTTCTTCATGTAATCTGCGAATTCTTTGGATCTCATTGAAAAAATCGATCCGAAACACTAAAAAATCCTCCTAGACTTCGAATTTTGATTCAAAACTTTGAGATTATGCTACCTAATATATCGAGAATTGAGTTTTATCATTCAATTTTGATAAGAAACACTGATTATAACAAAATGAATCAAAACACAATGCAAAGAACTCGTGAACTCATACTTCGTCAAATCACAAAATTGACAATCTATTACAGTGCAAAAATTCAATTCACCTGTCCAATTACAATCTAAAACACTATTCACACATAATCTGATCAATTACAATTCAAAAAACAAACACAAACTCAGAATTGATTCTGATCTCGATGAACACAATGTGAACTTTTTAATTTTCTTGATTTCGATCTGTAGTTGCTCTGATACCAATTGATAGTCCCTGATTCAAGTTTCTAATTACTAAAATGAATCACAAACAAGATTTGAACGATATACCTGTTTGATTAATCACAAGATTCACAATACAAATTGCTTTGAATCACTTTCTCTCTCTAATCACAACACTTTCTCTCTCTAGAACTCTCTCTCTATCAATGTACAATTGAATCTCTAAAAAACTAGTTACTTACCCTTCTAACACAAACTAGCCATATATCTAACAACAAAACTAACTACACACTTACAAACAAAGACATTGACTTTTATTTAATTTGACTTTGACTTTGCTTGAGAGTTGACTTTCAGCTTTGACTTGCTTGACTTTGACCTTCTGTCTTCTATGATCTTGTATCTAACATATTTCTTCTCTAATAAAAGGATTTCATCCCCGGTATCCCTTCGTTAAACAAACTAGGGTACTGGGACCTAATGTTCGACTCTAGTTCCCAAGTTGCTTCCTGTCCTTTGTGAAATTTCCACTTTACTTTCAGAAGTTGGATTTCCTTGTTCCTCAGCTTCCTTACTTTACGGTCCAAAATAGCCACCGGTTCCTCGACATAGCTTAGTTTCTCATCTAATCGAATATCGTCCAGTGGCACCACCACATCCGCTTCAGCTAAACACTTCTTCAAATTAGACACGTGAAAAGTAGGGTGAATTCCTCGCAAATCCACCGGTAATTCCATTTTGTATGCTACCTCTCCAACACGTTCCACGATCGCAAACGGTCAAACGAATCTCGGTCTCAACTTACCCTTCTTTCCAAAATGGACTACTCCCTTCCAAGGCAAAACTTTTAACATAACCATGTCTCCTCACATGGAATTTAATTAGCTTCCTTCGCTTATTTGCGTACATTTTCTGACGGTCTTGCGCCGTCTTCAGTGTTTCTCGAATTTGATTCACCTTATCAGCGGTTAACTGTGCTATTTCGGGACCTGCCAATTGTCGTTCTCCTACCTCGTTCCAACACAAGGGTGTTCTACATTTGCTCCCGTAAAGGGCCTCGAACGGTGCTGCTTGGATGCTAGCATGGTAACTGTTATTGTAGGAGAACTCTATCAACGGTATATGAACTTCCCACGATCCCTTAAAATCGATAACACATGCTCAAAGCATGTCTTCCAATGTTTGAATGGTCCTCTCACTCTGACCATCCGTTTGTGGGTGATAAGTTGTACTCAACTTGAGTTGCGTACCTAACTCTTGTTGCAAGCTCCTTCAAAACGATGACGTGAAACGGCCATCCCGGTCAGATACTATAGCCGACGGTACTCCGTGCATGGACACAATTTCGTCTATGTACAACTTAGCCAACTTCTCCAATGGATACGTCTTCTTAATCAGTAGGAAATGAGCCAATTTCGTAAGTCGATCCACTATCACCCAAATCGCGTCGTGACCTTTAGGGCATCGTGAAAGTCCGGTGAAAAAATCCATCGCAATTTCATCCCACTTCCACACCGGTATTTTCAACGGTTGCAGTTCCCCGTACGGTCTTTGATGCTCCACTTTCACCTCTAAACACGTCAGACATCGCTCGACGAAGTGAGCGATGTCTTTCTTCAAACCCGGCCACCAATAACTCTTCTTCAGATAGCGATACATTTTATTGGTCCTCGGATGTATGGAATAACGGGACTTATGAGCTTCTTCCAACACTTTCTTTCGAAGGTCGGCCAACTTCGAGACCCACACTCCACTAAAGCATCTCACTCCATGACTGTCAACGGTTAACGACTTCACTATCCTGACTAACCTCTCGCTCTTCAAATTTTCTTCTAAGGGCGCTTCCTTTTGCAGACTCTTGACTTCCTCCAAGAAGGTGGAAGTTTCCTCAACCCGAAACACCACTCCCTTCGTTGCATCGCTACGCTCCTTCCAACTCAAGGCATCAGCCACTACATTGGCTTTACCCGAATGGTAAAGAATCTCGCAATCATAATCGCTTAGAAGCTCCATCCATCTGCGTTGTCTCATATTCATTTCTTTCTAGTTGAATAGGTGTTGGAGACTCTTGTGGTCAGTATAAATCTGACACTTAACTTCGTACAGGTAGTGCCTCCATATCTTGAATGCAAAAACTACCGCTGCCAATTCCAGATCATGCGTCGAGTAATTCTTCTCGTGTTCCTTCAACTGACGAGATGCGTAAGCGATCACCTTCCCTTCCTGCATCAGTACACACCCCAACCACAATTTAGAAGTGTCGATGTAGATCACGAATCCTTCCGATCCGCTGGGTAAGGATAAAATAGGTGCACTACTCAGGCTCTCCTTCAATTTACTGAACGCATTCTCTTGAGCTTCTGACCACACAAACATAACGTTTTTCCTAGTTAAGGCAGTTAATGTGGTGGTTATCCGTGAGAAGTCCTGAATGAACTTCCGATAATAGCTTGCCAACCCAAGGAAACTCCTTACTTCCGACGGCAATTTCGGCGCTTCCCAACCTTTGATAGCCTCGATCTTGGATGGGTCCACCTTAATTCCCTCTTCTGACACCACTTGTCCTAAAAATTGCACCTCTCTCAACCAGAATTCACATTTAGAGACCTTGGCGTACAACCTAACACTGGTCATAGATGTGCCTCATGCTCCCTCATGGATCGTGAGTAAACTAGTATGTCATCAATAAAGACGATCACACACTTCTCCAAGAGTGGACTACACACTCTATTCTTCAGGTCTATGAATATTGCGGGAGCGTTAGTCAAACCAAAGGGCATGACTAAAAACTCATAATGTCCATACCTCGTACGAAAGGCCGTCTTGGGTACTTCCTCCTCTCTCACCTTTAGCTGATGATAGCCCGATCGAATGTCTATCTCTGAAAAGTAGTCGCCCCTTGCAATTGATCGAAAAGATCATCAATTCTGGTCAGTGGATACTTATTCTTGACCGTTACCTTATTTATCTCGCGATAGTATATGCGCATCCTCATGGACCCGTCTTTCTTCTTAACGAACAATACTGGTGTCCCCCACGAAGATGTACTATGTTGGATAAACCCCTTGTCAAGCACTTCTTGAAGTTGCATCATCATCTCCTTCATTTCTGTCGGCGCTAAGCGATAGGGTTCTCTTGCAATTGTTTCCGCTCTAGGCACCAAGTCTATTCGAAACTCCACTTGTCGATCAGGGGGCAGAGTGGTCAAGTCTTCTGGAAACAATTCCGGATATTCACTTACTATCGGAACTGAATCCAGCACCTTCTTCTCTTTCTTAGCGTCTACTACATACGCTAAAAACCCCACACACCCTTTCACTAAGCACCGCCTAGCCTTAATCATAGAGATCAAACACGACTTCCTATCTCGACGATCCCCATACACTACCACCTGTTCCCTACCAGGAAACGCTATCTGGATCAACTTCTTATTGCACACTATATGTGTATCGTTAGATGCTAACCAATCCATGCCCACAATGACGTTAAATTCCCTCATACCTATCGGGTATAACCGAAGCGGGAATGAATGGCCGTCGATATCAATATTACACCCTTCATATACTGCCCTCACCAAGACTCGACTATCATCTGCTACTTCTACCTCAAACCCAAGACTAAGCTTCTTGGGTTTCACACGCAAATTATGAACGAAGTTCGGCGACACAAACACACGGTTTGCGCCTGAATCAAACAACACCTTAGCATAAATCGAGTCTATAAGGAAAGTACATGTCACCACATCCGGTGTTTCCACCGCCTCCTCCGCTATCATGTTAAACGCCCTCGCTCCTGCTCGGGCAGGTTCCACCTTTCTTTCTCCTCCTTTTCCCCCATAATTTCCGACAACTCCTTTCTTCAGTTGAGGACAATCCATTTTGATGTGGTCTGGCGAACCATATTGATAACAAGTTCTTGATCCCTGAAAATCCCTAGCCATGTGACCCATCTTTCCGCACTTGAAACACCTATCTTTGTCTATCAAGCACTCTCCTTTATGCATCCGGTTACATTTACTGCACGGTTTATACTCAACCCTTGACGTTGTTCGCTGTTCAGACCTTGTAGATTTTTCCTTCTTAACATCACGCACAGATCCCTCCCACTTCCTTTTTTCCGTATTTCTTTCAAACAGCTGACGATTCTTGTCCTTTTCTGTCATTTCCGCTGCATTGGCGGTCGCTTAGAAGGTAACGGGTTCTCTTTCAGCCACCAACTCCCTGATGTTTCTCCTTAGTACAAACAGATACCTATCTATCCGCCGTTCCTCATTTGGCACGTATATTTCAGCAAAACGTGCCTTTTCTAGAAATTTAGTTGTATACTCTCTGACCGTCATCTCACCCTGCTCCATGTTCAGAAATTTTTCTTCCAACTTTTTCACCGTTGCCAATGGACCAAACTGTTGTTTGAACCTCGTGATAAAAGTATCCCAAGCCATACCCTTAGTTGCTTATGAACCCTTTGCCCCGGTCTCGGTCTACAACTATGTGTGTTCCAGATTCTAGTTTCTAAACAAGATTAATCAAACAAACAAGATATCTCAATCAATTACCTGTTTTGATTTCACTTTTAATTCCTCAATTACAAACTTTCTCTCTCAAGAACTTTCTCTCTCTCTCAACAAATCTCTCTCTCTCTCTCTCAGATACGTATTCTCTCAAAATGACAATTAGACAAACTAAAACTAACTAAACAAAATACAAAGACAAAATATTTATATCAACTCCTAATACAAGGAAACTAAAATACAAAATACAAATACATTTGACTTTTTTTACAAAAGACTTTGACTTTAATGAGAGTTGACTTTCTTTCAGCTTTGACTTTCTTGAACTTTGACCTTCAGTCTTCTTGATCTTGTATCCAACATATTTATGCTCTAACAATCTCCCCCTTTGGATTCAAGATCACTGTTTAAATATCTAGCAATTCAGTATTCACTTTAAGCCTATCAGTACAATCTCCCCTTTTTCTTTGACGGTATTCTTTCCAAAACTTTCTTCAAACAATTAACAATCTCCCCAAAACTTTCACAATAATACTTTCAGACTTTGAAAAGAAATTATCTTCAGAATCAGCTCAGATTGCTTTAGCAGATAATCTTCAAAGAAAATTTCCTCAAATCTTCAGAAATTCTTTGATCTTCTTCAAATCTTCAAATCTTTACTTTGAACTTTTCTGACTTGGACATTTCTGAAAATCATCTCTCAAAAACTTTGTCATTTCTTGATACCATCTCCCCCTTTTTGATGATTTGAGCATCTATATCATCAAAACTTTTCTTCCAAGAAATATCTTTGACCATTCTGATCTGTCAAACTGAGCCACTGATTCTGTGATCCATAACCAAGTATTCATCTAGATTTTTGCAAATCCAGACAAATTAAGAACATGTAACCCCTGAATAAACAAATGAATAAGTTAAAATGCCTGTCAGTAACACGAAGTCACTGTGTGTAACGGATACACAATTGTAACAGTCTAAAATTCAGAGTAAATTAAAACCTGGAAATCTGGCAACGAGACATCCGTAATGATATACTCTTCCCATAAAGGGGATCAGTCCTTAAGACTATACAAAACTCATACGGATATAGAATTTAACAACAATACTAATCTAAACATAACCGTCTAGACTACAACACTTGACAATCCAAAATTCACCAAAAGATGGGACTTAAACAATGCCCAACACCAAAATACTAGACATCTCAAAATATGCCTCGAGTCCACGCTCGACTCTCAAAGACCCTGTGCAACCCACCGCTAAGGGAAACCTGTTATACACATCATTTGAGAAAAAGTGTTAGGCTTTAAGCCTAGTGAGAACATACAGTTTATTCAAAATCAGAGATATAAACATCAGTATCATAAAGAAATCTTTTCATAAAGGTTTAGTTTATAAAAGATAACATTTCGCCACAACCGGCCTTTTCGGTCCAAAACTCATTATATGATGACAAAAGGACCATTTTACCAAGGATTGTGGTGTAACACAAAGTAGACCACAAATCCGTGTTATGAGCTAAACAATTGGAATCCGCGGATACGAACACAAAAGTCCGTGCTTCAACGTGAGATCAAGCCCCAAGCGCAAAACCAATGTATACTCCTTCGCTAGGATCACTATGAACCATGGCTAGTATCCAACCTCACATAACCGTACCAAGTTGCCCCCGAGGAACATATGATCCATAGCTACAAATTTGGGGAATATAACATCCCAACAAAACAGTCGACTCAAAACCTAGGGATCCGCTAGTAATGGTACTGACTCGTCACAACAACACATGTGACCAACCATAAATAAACATATGGTATTAACACATTTTATAAACAAAATGTCATTTCCAGTTCAACTTCTGTTAAAAATGAAAATCATTAAAATGAGTTCATAAACATTCTTTTCACATATCCACATAAAGTGCAAGTAAAACATCATTTTACTTTTAATAAGGCGGAACCAGTCATTTTAGTCAAAACTGATCGGGAACCCCGAAAATCACCAAAAACTTCATTTATATCAAAATGTAGAGAACATGAAATCATACCGTAGAAATACTTCGGATTTCGCAAATAATAGTTTTGACATGTATAAAGTTTGTAAAATGGTAGTAGGAACTCACCGGTAGGTTTTCAGAATAAAACCCAGAAAACCAGATAACGACCACGACGAAGAGGTGAAGCTTAAAACACCGACCCCTTGCTAGAAACACCGCAAACTAGCAACCAAACGAGCCTCGAAGATCGAAGAAGAAAGAAAGAGAAAAGAGAGAAAGAGATATGAGATATTGAGATATTTTATGAAAATATCCAACAATTGAGATATTTAAGCAACTCCAAAAAGCAACCTGACAGTCGTGCGCCCTCAAAGAAGGAAATGCGCACGACCCATGCGCTAGCACTGTGCCTCGGTCCTGGATCCTACGCACGACCCGTGCGTTTTCTCTGAAGGAGGGCGCACGACCCGTGCGTCCTGTAGACAGCCCCAAAAACTTCCTTTTCCTCTAAACAACCTCGCAAAACCAAACGAAAATTCGGGGTGTTACAATTCTCCCAACCTTAGAATGATTTCGTCCTCGAAATCTACTCTTCTCAATGGAACACTGTCCGTAGAGAAGATCGTCTCAAACCCAAATGCCAGAATTATTAACGAGATCCTAATACCGACATCCACATTAGCTACCCTTCTTGGGCATAAATCACTCCTAACTGAGCGAACACTCAACACTTCAAGGTAACCTTTACTCCCAAGGTTACGGTTGCCTCCCAACCTTAGGTGACAATTACTATCTCCAGGAAATTAGGGACCTTAACTTTCCATCTACCAATTTCTTTCCAACTGGACGGTTCCGAACTCAAAGCCAACGGTCGACGCTAATCTTCCCAAAACTCTCAGATTTCACTGATTCATTCCTAATATCGATAAAATATTCTTACAAGGAGCACCAATGCGTCTTTCCGGCAATCAGTTAACACAGGTTCTGCTATCACTCAACTCCGATCCGACCCCAAATCTGGAAATAACCCTTATTCAAATTTTTTAATACTTCCATAAATACTTCGTCTATAACTACATTATAAAGATTAACCTCTAAACATACCACCAATCTACACACTCGGACTAAGAAGGACGGGCGCTACAGAAACCCATGCGTAGACACTATCTCCAACATGTGGAAGACTTCACCAACAACTTACTCTAGCTCAAGGCTAAGGCCCGACTCTACAAAGCATTGCTAGAACCGTACCCCCAACAGGAAATGATGCACATGTAGATAAAATAAAAGGGTTTAAGCTTAACGCCTAGAGAGCTCAAGAGTTTTACATAAGTAAAAGCATTTAAATTGATGAACTTTTCTTTAAATCAGAACCTTTCAAATAATGAACTTTAAAACATGGAAACAACTCCTTTTCAAAGTCATGCACTTTCAAAGACGGATACTTCATTGCAAATACGTTTTATAAATTGACATAACTTGTATAACTCGAAGTATGAAATATTAGTAACACTATCCATATCGTACGTCCGAAAACATGGACACTAGGCCCAACACCCATACGACCAAAATACGAAAGAAAACTAAATATCAACACGCAGAAATAACACATTTCATTCAAACCTTAATATACGTGGAAAGAACCCAATATTAAAGCCATCATTTACCGTCGACTTCACATAACCAAAGCCGGAAAAAATATAACATTAGTGTTTAAAATATCCCGGGTCTACGACGGAGAGACCCGTACACAAAGAGAATAGAAGGACACGCAAGTAGGCCGCCCATACAACTTCCTCGCATGACCTCTAAACGTTTCCATCTTAGGTGGCGAGAACAAATAAATGGGGCCACCCGTAATGTTATTGGATTTCACCACGCATCCCGATCTTAGTTCCCATGCCATACCAGACATCACAACTTCAAACCGTTTGTCGCTTCTAGCCATACTCCGTCGAGTTCCATCTCAAGGGCTTACGGACACGGTGTCTACCCAATCTAGACGAGTTCCAACTCAGTGGCTCGTGCCACCTATTGTCTACTCGCTAGCAAACCCGAGCGGTCACTAAGTGTAACCCAAAACCTCAGGCTTTACAAAACAGACAGACTGTCTAAGGATCTACATCTTTACAGTCTACAACGCTACACGACTCCAAATGAAAAACCAAAGCTCTCAAAACATGTGACTCCTAATGGCATAAATAATCACCATCATACTCCAAAATTCCACAACTGTTTTTAAACCGTACAAATGTCCTCAAGACTCCATTTAGTCAAAACTGAGCCAACGACCCAACGGTTTACGTAAATACCCAAATGAAAGCCGAAATAAACATTGAAACACGTTTGACCAATTATTATGCAAACACGACCAAAAGTATGATTAACTCAAATCTCATCGTTGGTTGAAACAAACCGTTTTCCAAATGAACTCATACCCTTATGTTTTCAAAAGGCCTCATAACACAATAATATGCATTTTCTGAAAAAGGTTTATAAGATCAAATACACCAAATGACACTTACGTCAATTAAACTCCAATTATATATGTAAAATCATCAAAGAAACACTTCAACATGATTTATTTACCAAAATAACCAAAGATCTCAAAATGGGTGTCTCAACATGTTTATAAAACTAAACATTTCAAAATAATCAAAACTTATCAGCAGTTAACACTTTAATGTAAAACATAAACACTTTAAAATAAACATTTTGGCATGCACACCGTTTTCACAACTCAATTTTAACTCACCAAAAACACAATTAAACTCCATCATACTAAAATCCTTCATTGCGGTTATAAATCCGGACAAATGTCCACACGACTCATTCAGTCAAAACCCGAGCCAAAGGCCCGACACTTCACGTAAATTTCCAACGAAAGTCTCGTATACCATAAAACACATTTAACCGACATTTAACGGTTCCCCCCCCCCCCCCAAATAATGAAATGTCTTTAAATAATGCTTATGAAAACACACACCACTAGGATATGATTTCTCAAAACTCAACACGTATTGAGACAAAAGATTTTCCAAAAGTTTATGAATGCAATTATACTAAGATGCACAAAATCATCAAAGATGCATAAATCATAATGTAGATTTTATGTGTACAAAATCACCCAGAATATGTAAATCACACTATTTACTTGTTGAAATATTCATGCTCGACATGAGCAATTTATGCTGTTAAAACAATCCAAGTTACCGAATACGAAAACTTAACAAAATACTCACACCTTGAGAAATACCGAGTAAAACATACGCAATAATTTACGCTATAAACGTGAAAATAGGTTCTTGCACTTCAACATGTGCAACAATTGTTTGTACAACTCCAAAAGGGAAAATCACAATTTTATCTTTAAAATTCCTTCTCTATAACCAAGGGGCGTTGCTGCAAAAGAATTTTCAACACATCCCATATGCAACAATTCGTTCCCCAAAGGGCGGTAAAATAACGGGGATGCAAATAAAATTTCATATCGAGTTTAAAGCTTCACGTTGTAAAGATAAACACATTTGACCAAAATAAAAACTACAACGACAAAATACCGCTAACTCGCTAAATGCTTTACGGAAATTTTAACACTAAGAGTTAATGATGGAAATACGATTAGAACGAAAGTCCTGTTTTAAAAATAACATAAATCGTTTATGCAATAATTCACACCAACGTTATACTTACATTCAATGCACATAGTACACGACGATTGACATTTGTTAACAAAACCCCGAAATAACGCATACAATGGTGCACACGCACATGCCTCTCAAAATTATTTACGCGACGCAAAAGTCGTAAGATGAGACACAATAATCCAACTGGATTTTATAAAACTCATTAACGCTAAAAAAAATCAAGTGGTGTCCAAATTTCCATTTTGCAACACAGGGTAAGGTGACCATTTTGACAAGATTTTTGATGAGACACGACGCCCAAGGAACTCATAACTTGCACGCAATGAAATTAAACTCACGCATCACAAAATATACACATGCGACAAAAGAATCCGTAAAACAAAACTTCAAGAATTCAACAAAACTCACACAACTAAAAATTCCCAAGAAGCTCCTACTCAAAAGCATGGGAATAACTTTTCCTTTAAAACCATTGACATACGTGGAAGAGATCCAATGTCAAGGTCAAAATTCCACAGCTACTTGCCCATTAACTCAAAAAGCGTTAAAACACAAATATTACGACATCCAAAAATAGCATTTAAACACAAGACGTGAATAAAGAGAGTTTTGATAACAATTTGAAATCAGGTGTAACAAAACCATTTTAAGCACGCTTATGCTCATAGTTTAAAATATATTGAGTGCTAAATGTTTTTGGCCAAAGCGTTACAAGGTAAATCACTTTATGGTTGGCGATCATGAAAAGCAATTTATGCAACCTTATTTTAGGAATAAATTTAATGCATGAATTCGGTCGGCACTCACATCTTAATACTACGTTTCCCAACATCCTGACGTACTATAATCAACCGGATGCCTCAGGCATCATAGGGCAACCATCCCATTAATTAACTTACAAAACTCCTTGAAATAGAATCGATCTAACAAGATATAATCCTAATTCCACCAACGAATCTGGCTCAAGATGATTAACTTAATGTGTTCCACGCACTTACTATAATTCCAAAAAGACATTGCTATAAACAACAATCATTCCTTAGCTTACTCGCTTAGAGACTTTCGCACTACTCTAACGGTCAACATACTAAGGTAGAGCAGATAAACACAAGCACGAGAAAGGGTAAGGAAGAGTTTAACTGAAACACGCACGAAAGAAACGTACCGTTACGTCTACCAATTGTCATAACATTAGCAAACCAATTGCACTCACGTAAAATATCCTCATAATCACATTAGCTAAGTGAGATTATAAACATATAACACATAAGGGTTCTTGTTACCATCATCACAACGCTTGATTAACATAACCTCCGTCGATTCTAAGACTAACCCATCTCAGAAGTTCTACCCAATCTCACAATCAATGCCTATCAAACTCAGTCTAAGTCTAGACATCTTACATTCATGCCTAGTTCGCTTAAACTAGAGCTCTGATACCAACTTGTAACAGTCTAAAATTCAGAGTAAATTAAAACCTGGAAATATGGCAACGAGACATCCGTAATGATATACTCTTCCCATAAAGGGGATCAGTCCTTAAGACTATACAAAACTCATACGGATATAAAATTTAACAACAATACTAATCTAAACATAACCGTCTAGACTACAACACTTGACAATCCAAAATTCACTAAAAGATGGGACTTAAACAATGCCCAACACCAAAATACTAGACATCTCAAAATATGCCTCGAGTCCACGCTCGACTCTCAAAGACCCTGTGCAACCCACCGCTAAGGGAAACCTGTTATACACATCATTTGAGAAAAAGTGTTAGGCTTTAAGCCTAGTGAGAACATACAGTTTATTCAAAATCAGAGATATAAACATCAGTATCATAAAGAAATCTTTTCATAAAGGTTTAGTTTATAAAAGATAACATTTCGCCACAACCGGCCTTTTCGGTCCAAAACTCATTATATGATGACAAAAGGACCATTTTACCAAGGATTGTGGTGTAACACAAAGTAGACCACAAATCCGTGTTATGAGCTAAACAATTGGAATCCGCGGATACGAACACAAAAGTCCGTGCTTCAACGTGAGATCAAGCCCCAAGCGCAAAACCAATGTATACTCCTTCGCTAGGATCACTATGAACCATGGCTAGTATCCGGCCTCACATAACCGTACCAAGTTGCCCCCGAGGAACATATGATCCATAGCTACAAATTTGGGGAATATAACATCCCAACAAAACAGTCGACTCAAAACCTAGGGATCCGCTAGTAATGGTACTGACTCGTCACAACAACACATGTGACCAACCATAAATAAACATATGGTATTAACACATTTTATAAACAAAATGTCATTTCCAGTTCAACTTCTCGTAAGAATGAAAATCATTAAAATAAGTTCATAAACATTATTTTCACATATCCACATAAAGTGTAAGTAAAATATCATTTTACTTTTAATAAGGCGGAACCAGTCATTTTAGTCAAAACTGATCGGGAACCCAGAAAATCACCAAAAACTGCATTTATATCAAAATGTAGAGAACATGAAATCATACCGTAGAAATACTTCAGATTTCGCAAATAATAGTTTTGACATGTATAAAGTTTGTAAAATGGTAGTAGGAACTCACCGGTAGGTTCTCAGAATAAAACCCGGAAAACCAGATAACGACCACGACGAAGAGGTGAAGCTTAAAACACCGACCCCTTTCTAGAAACACCGCAAACTAGCAACCAAACGAGCCTCGAAGATCGAAGAAGAAAGAAAGAGAAAAGAGAGAAAGAGATCTAAGATATTGAGATATTTTATGAAAATATCCAACAATTGAGATATTTAAGCAACTCCAAAAAGCAACCTGACAGTCGTGCGCCCTCAAAGAAGGAAATGCGCATGACCCGTGCGCTAGCACTGTGCCTCGGCCCTGGATCCTACGCACGACCCGTGCGTTTTCTCTGAATGAGGGCGCATGACCCGTGCGTCCTGTAGACAGCCCCAAAAACTTCCTTTTCCTCTAAACAACCTCGCAAAACCAAACGAAAATTCGGGGTGTTACAACAATATAAAGGAGCTTTTGTGATGTTCACTCCCCCAGGGCTTCCATCCAATCATCGAAATACCACAAAGGAAATTTCTATGAATGTTATGACAAGAAAACAAATTTCTTTTGTGCTCGTGCAAGTGTAGAAAGAATTAAGCACTTGATGATTGCTTTTTAAGGCTCAACATTGTGTAAACCACTGAGACAACAGCAGATAAACACAGACTCAATGTGCATGATTGAAGTGCGAAGGTGGGGCAGACTTCCTTCCTTTTCAATATCCATATTTTCCAAATGAAAACCAGATAGCATATGTGCTGCGTCCCCTTGAAAATGTGAAACATTTTCTTTTTGAGAAGAAAATGAGTGGTTGGTGGGGTAGAAAGCAAGAGTTGGCATGGGCTAGTTGCCTGTTTCAATAACGTTCACCAAAAAGTTGTGAAACGCTAGTAATGTGGCTGCCCTGCTCAGAAAGTAGTTGATGCAGAGTTTAATATTATTTTACTCTGTTCTCACACCCTCTTTCTTTTGATCATTAATCTCACTACTAACCAAACTCTCCTTTACATTTAACCTCATCACACCCACACTCATTTATTTTAGACTCCTCACACTCAATCTCTATAGGATTAACTTCTTGGGTAGAAATCACTTGTTAACGTGATTTCATAGAAGTTTCAATTAAGTCCTAGCACAAAGAACCCATAAAATCCTAGAAAGCATGTTTTGCTCAAATGGTTTAACTATAGCAGTTAAAGCTCATATACAAATGTCAGATGTTGATATGCTCAGAATATAATCATGAAGATATGAGCATTTTTAAACATTGAAGTATTTTTAAACAAGTATATTGAATGAATGAACATGAATGCAGAAGGCTTGTTTGAAAATCTGGCATTGTATGAAAAACGATCAGAAATGAATGATATAACAATCAAAGCTTAAGGTCAAGAATAATGGATATTGTCTATACGAAACAAAAATATAGACATTCTTGAAATGACGTTTCGAAATGAAATATCGCTCAAAATGCTTGAAAGTACAAGCGGGGTGTCTTACCATCGAAAAATTGTTTCAATTTAGAGACATGGTAAGAACAATTTGATCAAAAATTAAACCGATGTGTGTGAATACTTGAAAGTATGTAGAAAAGACAATACGCAAGTATTTATCTTTGGAAACACACGGTTTGTTTATCAATTAAGCACAAAAATAAAATGTAAACATTTGAAATCACACTTCCAAATTATAAAATCTGTTTAAGAATCGGGAAGTGGTTTGAACATTTCAGAACATGTTTTCTATATCTGAAAGTTGTCCTTCTTTCAGATATATTTGAGATTAAGATAAGAAATTTACCTTTTCGCGCAATCTTAAATCTCATGAAGTCAAGCTGAAGTCATTAAGATATGATCTTGTCAGCTTCTCTCATCCTGCAAAAAACACAAAGTCTAGTCAAAGCAACTTTATTCACAAATTTATTCAAATGTAAATGACATAAAGCAATAAAACGATTAAAGTACGTGTTCTGATTTTAAGTAATCAGAAATCATAGTCTTACTCCTTTTGACATTATATGCTCCCCCTAAAATCATGCATCACAAAAATTTGTCAGTTAAGCAAAATGCAGAAATTTGTTATACTCCCCCTCAAATGTATGTAAATCATCTAAAATCTTCTCTTACTCCCCCTGAGATCATGAGCAAACAGTTAAAGTGCAGATATCCTTTAAACATAATGATAAAAAAATAACAATACTTAACTATATTAGGTAATAACTGATTATGTCTTCAGATTTAACATGCCAAGCTTAGAGATAAGAAAATTAAATCTCTTTTCATCTAATGGTTTGGTAAATAAATCTGCAAGTTGATAATCTGTTTTTACAAAATAGAGTTGATATCAACTTTTTCCTTTTTGATGAATAATGTGGTATCAACCTTACCTTTAGAAAAAACGGACTTGACTAAAAATTTAGATAAAACGTCATAGCATGCTCGAGGGGCTTGTTTTAAACCGTACAAGGCTTTGTCCAAGATGTAGACGTGATATGGCTTCTCTGCATTGACAAACCCTTCTGGTTGAGATACGTACATTTCCTCTTTAAGAATGCCATTCAGAAAGGCTGTTTTCACATCCATCAAAAAGACTGTGAAATTCTTATGAGTTGCGTAGGCTAGAAACATGCGGATTGCTTCTATGCGCACTACTGGAGCATACGTCTCATCGTAGTCTATGCCTTCCTCTTGCCGGTAACCTTTGGAAACAAGTCTAGCTTTGTTTCTTATGACGATACCATCTTCATCCTTTTTATTCTTGAATACCCATTTAGTTCCTATCACGGTTTTACCTTCTGGTTTTGGAACTAATCTCCAAACCTTTAGGGATTCAAACTGATTGATTTCTTCTTGCATAGCAGATACCCAGTCCGAATCAGCAAGAGCCTCTGATACTCGCGTTCGCTCAATCTTACTGAGGAATGAGTCATGCATACATTGATTAATAGTCGCTGACCTAGTTTGTACAGGCTTGTTGAGATCTCCAATTACTTGATGTAAAGGATGCTCTTTGGTCCAGCGATGCTCATGAGGTAGTGAAATAGAGACTGATTGAATATGATCATCATCTAGAAATCCACTATCAGGCTCTTCAGTTTGAATAATTGAAGGAGGGTTTGCAGTTGAAGTTTCAGGTGCAGAAGTATTAGTTGGAACAACAGACTCTGGCTGTTCAGTAGACAATATATGACACCCAACTGAAACAGTTACTTTTGGCTCATCAGTTACTTGTGTATCTTCAACTGTAGGAGTAATTGTTGGAATGTGAGTTTCTGACTGAACGGGGAATTCTTGTTCAGTTATGATTTCTGAAGTGACTGGATGATTGAAACTTGTGTCTTCAGACTTGTCAGTCACAACAGATTTAGTTACATTAGATCCTAGAAACTCATCATAAAAGAATTCAAATAACAAATCTAAATCAGTTAAATGTGAAATAGAAGTAGAAGCGTTATTCGAATTATTCGTTGTAGAAGCAGGTTCTGGACTGATCTGCCCAGAAGCTAATACTCCAGTGATCACGGGTTCTAAACTGAGTTGTTCAGAAGCCATATCTTCATCAAAAGTTACATTAACGCTCTCGACGACTGTCTTTGACTTCTTCAGATAAACACGATATGCTGCAGATGTTGAAGAATAACCAATAAAGATGCCTTCGTCTGCCTTAGCACTGAATTTATTCAGACTCTCTCTGTCGTTAAGCACGAAACACTTACACCCAAATATGTGAAAATACTTGATTGTCGGTGTTCAGTTGTTGATCAACTCATATGGATTCTTTTGAAAACGGTGGTGTATTATGGATCGATTTTTAGTATGACATGCAGTTGACACAACTTCTGCCCATAAGAATAGAGGTAGATCGGATTGGCTGAGCATAGTACGAGCGGCCTCGACTAGCGTCCGATTTCGCCTTTCGACTACTCCATTTTGTTCAGGCATACGAGCAGCAGAGTACTGATGTGATATCCCGACCGATTCGAGATATTCTTCGACTATCTTGTTTTTGAACTCTGTGCCGTTGTCCGTTCGAAGAAACTTGACGTGTCTTTGCATATTCACTTGGGTCATATTTAAGAAAGTAATGAGAACTTCGGGTGTCTCATCTTTAGATCGAAGAAATTTGACCCATATGTATCTTGAGTAATCGTCCACAATAACCAACACATATTTCTTTCCACCCAAACTCTGAGTTCTCATTGGACCACACAAATCCATATATAACAATTCTAATGGAGAACTAGTACTTGGTTCAAGCTTCGTTTTATGCGGAGCTCTCTTCATCTTACCCTTCTCACATGCAGCACATAAGTGTTCTTTCTCATATTTCAGCTCAGGAAGTCTTTTTACCAATTTTCCACTAACCAGCTTGTTGATATAACGAAAGTTCAGGTGTGATAAACGTCTGTGCCAGAGCCAACTTTGCTGCATTGAAGCTTTTGTCATTAAACAAACTTGATTGTCAATCTAAACTTTGGACAGGTTGATGGTATAGAGGTTTGTCTTGTGATGTCCACCTAAGAGTTCTGTGCCGTCTTCAGTACGAACTGAGAAACTCCTAGATTTGAAATTGACCTCTAACCCTTTATCGCAGAATTGACCAATGCTAAACAGGTTGTGCCCTAAGCCTTCGACATAACTCACCTTACTGATCGTTATGTTATCTTGAATGATGTCACCATATCCTAAGATTGGTGAAAGCTGATACGTTTCCAAATCTGACATTTCCACTGAATTTCTCTGTATAGTTAGACAATAAAGCTTTTTGCCCAGTCATATGATTGGAACATTCACTGTCCAAGTACCACATATGTCGGGTCTGTAAGAGAAATCAGGAAACAATAGATTTAGGTACCCATTTAAAAACGGGTCCTAACAGATTAGTACAAGATTTTGATATCCATTTAAATATGGACCCTCTGTTCTTTTGAAAACCTTTAAAAATATTTGATCTTGAAGAATACACATGATAAGATCCAAACCAATCAGAAGAATTATGAGAATAAGAAAAATCATTTCTCCGATAATTATAATGAGATGTAGTAGTAATTGGAGATAATTGAATCAACTGCTTTATTGAATAACGCTTGTAAGAAGTTACAAGGTTTTGTTGATGAGAAGCATATTGACCAACTACATCTGAATCACTACTAACAGGTCTAGTACAAGAATTATCATAAACTAATCCAGCTATCTCATCATCCTTCCGTTTTGGTCGCCATTTTGTTTAAGCTTTCGACTTTTTCTTACTTATATCTGAAACAAAAGATTTAGATCTATTAGGAAAAGTATATTTCTGAGACTGAGTTTTCTTTTGTGTACCAGTGTGTTTCTGTTTCTGTAATCGCTGTTTCTTATGTTTCTTACCTTAAGAATAATAATCAGCAGTTACAGAAATTGATTCACCAACCTTAGTTGATGATTCATCAGTTTTAAGAACACTTGGTAACACTTTTCCATTTATAAGACAAGTAGAATGATCAGGAAGAGAAGCATTGAAATCAAACATATCAATTTCTTCTATGCACCCACCATCAGAGTAAAAAATCATTTGCAGCGCAAATAAGTCATCAAAGTTATCAGTTGAAGATTGAGGTGCCTTTGAAACTATTGAACACTTTATAGATTTAGATCTAAAACCAGTGTTCTTTAAAACTGTAGAAAACACACTTTGTTCAATATCAACCAAAAGTTTTTCATCAAATAAAACATTTTCAAGCTCAACTATTTCTCTTTCAAGAATAAGTGGAGGAACATAAACCTTTGCAACTGCAGGTTTTGCCTTCATCTCAGAAACAGAATAACTAGCAAAATAGTCGTTTGAAAGAACTTTTGGTGTTTCTGAAAGATAACTATCATTTAACTTTGCATAGTTAAATGGTAGTTGCATTTTCTTTACATTCTTTCTATTTTCAGTTTCTTTGGCCTCAACTTCTTCTGGTAATTTGGTAACAAATTTGGGTTTTAAATGAGTATGTTTACCAACACAAGCAAGAAAATCAAAATTATAAAGTGTCGGTTGTTTTATGATGGCTTTCTTTAAGTAATGGGGGTTTTGAAAACCAGGTCCCCATTTTTCCTTAACATCAGCCTCTTCATTAGGTGCACTGAGAAAAATGGTTTGATCTGTTTGACCTCTTGCATAGAGTTTGGCTTCCAGACCATTTACCTTCTTATTTAAAAGCTTGTTCTCAACCTGCAATTTATAAACAGTTAGTGCAGATTCTTTCTTCTCAAACTCATATTTAGAAACTTTAACTTTAACTTCAAAATCAGAAATCTTCTTTTCAAAACAATCTACCTGAAGTTTAGAATCAGAAGCAGACTTGCGTAAAGAATCAATCAGATCTTTGTTCCCAATAACCGACTTATTTAGTTCAAATATCTTATTGTTTCTTTTAGCAACTCTTTCTTTTTCTTTTTTCAATTTATTTTGTAAATCTTGAAGCTCAAACATCATAGCTTCCATTTTGGTAATGAAATCTTTTTGAGTTAAGTTTGATACCTCATCAGCTGTCTCGTCATCTGATTCATCATACTTTACCTCTTTTCCCGTAAGACAAAGATGAGCAGTTCTTTCCTTTTCTTCCTCTTCACCTTCTGAATGATCCAGCCAAAATTCGTCCTCAGCCATTAAAGCTATGCCCGCTTCTTGCTGTTTGGACAGTAGCAGTTTGTTCTGATAGTACTGAGAATTACGAACTTTTGGCTTTCTACAATCTTTTGCAAAATGTCCAATCTTGCCACAGTTGTAGCATTTGACTGGATCATTTGCTGGCTTTTCGGCAACAGTGTAATCATTCATGAACTTCTTCCTTTCATCAGGTTTCTTCTCAACATATATGATTTCTTCATATTTCTTTCCTTCCACCCTCTCTCGGTGCTCATGATTCTTTGAACTTGATGAAGAATACCTTTGAGAATTTGATCCCGGCTTCTTGTAGAATTTCTTTTGAAAGGCACGGGTCAGTAACATCATGGCTTGTTTCAGACTTTCTCCATCATCACCATCTGATTCAGATTCTGACTCATAACTCGTAAGAACTTTCTTCTTTTCTTCTTCTCTGCCTTTTCTTTTTTTTCTTTCTTCTTCTCTCCAACAACCAAAGCAATCGGATCAGGAACCTTTTCAGCCTTCTTCTTTTCAGCTCTTTTATCCTCAACCTCTTCTTCATTTTGTCGTAAAGTCTCATAGAATTCGTGAAGAGGTATGTCATTCAAGTCTTTCATCTGCTTCATCCTACGTGTATGTTTCTTCCATTCAGGTCGTAGGATACTCAAGAATTTAACATTGTTTTCCAGCTGCTTCTTTGTCACTTTGTTCTTCGTCAGTTCATTCAGAAGCAAAGTAAACCGTTCATAAGTATCTTCCAAACTCTCATTCTCTTTGGCTTTGAATTCCACATAGCTATTGATGCAGTTAGCCACTTTCATCTGATTCCCGATCTTTGATCCCATCATCATCATTTTCAATTGATCCCACATCTTCATAGCATCATCCTTGTAGCTATCAATCTTGATGTACATCTCATTAGGAATGCTTTGAAGTAAAAGAGATCTTGCTTGCTTGTCTGCTTTATATCGACTTTTCTGTTCTTCAGAGTACTGAGATAAATCCACTTTAACTGGTTTTGTCTTTTGTTCTCTATCTTCATCACCATGTCCACTATCAGATGAATCATCAGCAACAGGTACTTGAACTATGATTGGTGCCATAGGACCTTCTGTAATTGACAAAAGAATATTCTCTCCATTTGTGTGCCGGTCCACGAAATCAAGGAATATGTCCTTCCATTGTTCATACTCTCCTTTAAACAGTACAGGAGGCTTGACATCAGTGCCAATGGAAAGTGCATCTTTAGAAGTCATCTTGATAAAACCTGTTTGAAAAATATATGAAATAAGAAACTAGAACTGATCGTTAGTCCAAATATGAAATCACAAGAAAAAAAAAACTTGAAATTAAAACAAAATTGAAAATTTTGACTAAGTATCAAAACTCGCAAGTCTCTATAGAACTCGCAGGTGCTTAAACTCGCAAATCCCTATTCTCTGATAAACACGCAGATCAAGACATGCGCGTTTGGGAAACTCGCACGCTAAAGCTTGTGTGTTCTGATAAACTCGCAGATAGCTAAAACTCGCATGACGCTGAAACTCGCAAGTGACTATTCCCTCTGAAACTCGCTAACGCCTAAACACGCATATTACTATTCACGACGAAACTCGCTAACTGAGGTGTGCGTGTTTCCAAAACTCGCTCGTTAAAGCTTGCGCATTTTGAACAAACTCGCTAGCTATACTTGCGCGTTTCCACACTTAGAACTTTTTCTCGAAATTTCAAACTCGCACGTCGAATGAAATCGCAAACCACTATTTCAGCTCAAACTCGCACCCTTTGATTAGCGCGTTTGAAGAACTGGCTAACCACTATGTGCGCGTTCTGGTCCTTAGAAATTTATCTAACTTTTCCAAACTCGCAGACTTCAACTAGCGCGTTTCTAGAACTCGCTTATTGTTACTTGCGCGTTTTGACCAAAATATTCCCTTCGACTTGCGCGTTCTTGCGGATGAGTCTTGCGCGTTTGTTCGAAGAACATGCGCGTTTTGAAGATCTAGCGCGTTCTTCAGAAAGTTGAACCGAATCTTGATTTTTCCATCTGTTTGTCAACCAAACCTTTTCCAATTGACTTGAAATTTTGCAGAAATCTTCTAAATCAACCCAAGAACATATTACAATACAAGAATTTTAAATAAAAATACAAAACAATACATTCTGATTCGAACACAGTGTCAAGAACTCGTGAACAAAAATATCGACTAAATCCAAAATTACAAATCTATTACAGTGCAATTCTGAAATCTTTCTATACAAACTCAATCTATTACTCTTTTCGAACAAATCCTAATCAACTACAACTCCAAAATCGCATAAAAACTCAAAATCAGTTATGGACATCAAAGAACACGATGACGAATACTTTCTTGATCTGATTTCACTTTTGGATCTGCTCTGATACCAATTGTGTGTTCCAGATTCTAGTTTCTAAACAAGATTAATCAAACAAACAAGATATATCAATCAATTACCTGTTTTGATTTCACTTTTAATTCCTCAATTACAAACTTTCTCACTCAAGAACTTTCTCTCTCTCTCTACAAATCTCTCTCTCTCTCTCAGATACGTATTCTCTCAAAATGACAATTAGACAAACTAAAACTAACTAAACAAAATACAAAGACAAAGTATTTATATCATCTCCTAATACAAGGAAACTAAAATACAAAATACAAATACATTTGACTTTTATTACAAAAGACTTTGACTTTAATGAGAGTTGACTTTCTTTCAGTTTTGACTTTCTTGAACTTTGACCTTCAGTCTTCTTGATCTTGTATCCAACATATTTATGCTCTAACAAACTAAAACACGGCATTGTCCCTCAGGATGGACAATGCAAACACTACCTTGTCTTCTTCCGCGCACTTACTGGTGTCGAAATCTAGTTCCATCTCTCTAATCCAATTAATCACTACCACCAGCTCACATTCTCCCTTGAAAACAGGAGGCTTGCATGCCGCAAATGACTTGTAGTTGCATCCCTTTTTTGTGACTACCTTAGTTTCCACCCCCATAGTTGACTAAGAGTGGCTGCCCACCACAGTAATTGGCGAGTTGGTCAACTCAGTCGTCTCCTTCTCCTCATTCCTTTCCCGACTTGCTGATGCTTCCCTGGTCTGATGAGCCAATAAGGCTTGCAGAATTCCTGAAGTTTCCCTATCTCAGTGGCAAAAGTCTATTACGTTACAAAATCCTGGGCCTAACCTCCACCATGGTTCCTTCCGGTCCCCTTCCCCTCACAGTAGCTGAACTCCCCTGACGAGAGGATTCTTGCTCAATCATCACATCCACACTCTTGGCTCGATAGGCAACACGCACCGTCCTCTTCCCTTGAACTGTTGCTTCCAGTTCCTCCACTTGAATGGTGGCCTTTTGGGTCATCTTTCCTTTGCTTTTGGGTCGGCCACGACCCTTTCCACGAGTGGTGTTAGATCATAAATAATTTTTATACAAGATCATTGAAGACTGAAGATTGAAGTCAAAGCTGAAGTCAACCCTCAAAGCATCAAAGTCAAAGTCAATGTAATAAAAGTCAAAGTCAAATTTATAGTGTTGTAAAAGTTTTAGTTTTCTGCGCGTTTCTGTGGTGTGCGTGTTTGTAGTTTTAGTATAAATAGTGTGTTGTGCATGTAGCAGATTAACAGATAGCATCATACGAGTTCATATTGTGTAGAGAGAGAAAACTTGTGTAATTGATTTCAGAGATTAATACAAGTGAGATTGATTAAAATTGATTGTCATCTTGTGAATTACATTGTTATATGGGATAACAATTGGTATCAGAGCAGAAGAAATTCAGAAACATGGATTAAATTTCAAGATTTGGTCGACTTTTGGAAGAACATGCAAATCGTCCTGTTAAAATTCGATTTTCAGCTTCAGTGATGTATTTGCTTTAAATTTGGTGCTTTTTTACTCGATTCTATGTCTAGAATAGATTTGATTTGAGTAGCTTTGTCCAATTTACATCAGAATCGTGTGAATTTTGGATTTTATCAATTTTTGTTCGAAAGTATGGAACGTACTGTGGTATATCAAATTTGTGTTTTCTATTGTTTAGTATTGAAATTTCCCAGTTGTAATTTGTTCGAATGATGTATTAGGGTGATTCTACAGAATTTCAGATCAATTGGAAAGGATTTGAATCGTTTTTTGTGCGAAAATTCAAGTTTTTGTTCGACAAAGGCAAGAACTCGCAAGATCTGAAAAATGCGCTAATGAAGAACTCGCATAGCAGTGAAGAACTCGCACAAGTCTAAAACATGTCTGCAGTGAAGAACTCGCAAAGAGTTATGTGCGAGAAGTAGAAACTCACACAACCTTACTTGCGAGTTTTTACTGTTCATATCATTAAGTGTACGCGAACAGTGATCTGCGAGAAGTGAGTTGTGCGAGAAGTAGATAGTTAGCGAGTATCCATTTAGCGAGAAGAAATTTTGGAATATGTTTCTATGTCCCAAACTCGCAAAGACTTTGCGAGAAGTGTGTTACATGCGAGAAGTGTCAAGAACTCGCACAGTGTATCGTGCGCGAAAGAAGAATTTGCACGAAGGTTCCTGCGCGAAGTCAATAACTCGCATGTTGTTGTGTGCGCGAAAGAGAAACGCACCAAGCTCATTGTGCGCGAAGTCAAGAATTCGCAAGCTTTGGTGTGCGCAAACCTGAAACTCGCACGACCCCTCTTGCGCGAAGCTTGTTATCACATTCTTTGTTGTGCGCGAACTTCAAACGTGCATAATACCATTTGCACGAAGTTCTTTTGTTTAATTTGCGCGAAGTAGAGTTTATCTTGTTATGCGAGTTTCATACTTAGAATATTTTCTGACTTTTTCAATATTAGACCAAATTTGATTTTTTGTTGATCCAGGTTATTTCTGAATTTCTGACGATCATTTTTACACAGTGTAAATCAAGATGAGTTTTTCTAATGATGAAGAAAGATTGCCAAGCTCAGAATAGAGAACAAAAATCTCGCTTCTTCAGTTGACTACTACTCAAAGAGATCAAAAAGATATAATGATGAAAGGAAGAAATTGAGAGAATAAGTCAGTACATTAAAGGTTATAAATGAAAATCTTTTGAAACAGATCTCTGGATTGGATGAAGAGAAAGAAAATGTTTTGGAAGTTGAGATTTTTGAACTAAAAAGAAAGATCTCTGATTTGGAAAAATCAAATTGTTCAAATTCAGCAAGCAGATTTTGTTGACAGTTATGGGGAAAAGATTGAGAATCTGGAGGATGCTAATGTTGAGCTTCTAAAGAAGATTTCTGAGCTAGAACTGCAAATTGCTGAAGAGAGATCAGTTTTTGAGAAAGAGAAGAAAGAATTTGCAAAGAAATTCTCAGAATTTTCAAGAAAGAGTTTTGAAGAAAATAAATCAGTTGAGCTGAAATGTGCAAAACTTTCTCAACAAATTTATGATTTTGAGAAAGTTATTATTTTGGAAAGAGACAAGTTTGAGAAGGAGAAGAAGACCATAGAACAAAAGAATGTTGGAATTTTTAAAGAAATATCTGGTCAGAGAACACATATTTAGAAGAGCTTTGAAGAAGAAAGAAACATATTTGAAGCAGAGATAAAGAAGCTGACAGAGAAGTTATCTGAACTATCCACGAGTGCATTGAAAGAGCAAAAAGCGAAGTCTGAATTCAAGAAAGAGATTGACCTTCTTGTCAAAGAGAGAGACAATTATTCTTCAATGATAAAAGAGCTTGAAGAGATTGTTTCAAAGGTGGTGGTGACTGAGCACACTACTCCAGAGTCAAAAATCCACACACCTAGAAATGATTCAGCTGACTCTAAAAGGATAGCCTCAAGTTCACTTCAAAGAACTATTTCTTCAAGAAGGTCAGTTAAATCATATGATCAGATTCATACTACTAACATTTTCTTTGATGAAAATGTAGATGGTTCAGATGCATACAAAAGAAGAAGAAGAAGATATGAAGAAGAAAAGTTGGTCTGGAAGGTGAAAATAGTTGATGATGAAAAGGATGATGAAAAGAAGAAAGAAAAGAAATCATGTGTACATGCATCAAAAGCTAAAAAGAACAATGTGCAGAAAGGTAAACCTGATTTTTCTTATTCGAGAGATCAAATGATCAGGTTGTCTAGAAAAAGGTATTGTTCTTACTATCATACATATGATTTTGTTCATAAAGCTAGTGATCATTATTGGTATGGTTCTTACTCCATTACTCCTAATAGAACTGCAACTCACAAGCATGGACCCAAATACCAGTGGGTACCAAAGCCAAAGGATGATTCTGTGTTGCAGGCACCTCAAGTCAAGGGGGAGTAAGAGAACCATGGCTTCTGAATACTACAGTCCAGGACCCGTACTTCAAAGGAGTTTGACTTCTAAACATAACAGTTTATGACTCATACTTCAACGATCAAAAGAGATACTACTCCCATGCTGATAAGAGAATGTACTCCGATACTCAAATGAGGAAATCAACCTTCAAGAGGGAGTACATATTTTTTCTGGAAATATGTATTCGGAAGATATGTTGATCTACACTTCAGGGGGAGTTATAGATCTCTATCATGTGCTTTTTCACAGACATGTTTTAGATGCATAATTTTAGGGGGAGTAAGAATTATGATTTCTGATTACTTCAGATCAGAACTCGTACTTTTTGACTGATGCAGATTGAGAGGATGCTTACACGATCATACCATTATGACTTTAAGCTAACTTCATGAGATTTAAGACAGATCGAAAAGGTTTATTTCTATTCTTAATCTCATATATGGTTGAAAGAAGGACGACTTTCAATCATAGAAAACATGTTCTTAAATGTTCAAACCACTTCTGATTCTTAAGCGATTTCATGAATATAGAACTGTGATTTTAAATGTTTTCATTTTACTTGTGCTTCAGTGTTATACAAACCGTGTGTTTCCAAAGATAAATACTTGTGTATTATCTTTTTCATATACTGTCAAGTATTCACACACACCGGTTTGATATTTTGTTGAATATGTTCTTACCATGTCTCTAAATTGAAACAATATTTTCGATGGTAAGACACCCCGTTTGTTATTCAAAAGTTTGAGCGTGATTTCATTTTGAAACGTTCTTTCAAGAATGTCTATAACTTGTTTAGTATAGACAATATCAACTTTTTACTGACCTAAGCCTTACTCAATAAATCATTTCAATATTGATCTTTTTGATACAATGTCAGATTTTCAAACAAGTTTATTGTATTCATTTGATTTATTCAATTATCTTGTTTGAAAAGTCTGCAATGTTTAAAATGCTCAAATCTTCATGATTATATCAGTGAGCATACAAATATCTGACTTGTATTTCATATTTTGTGCTTCATTGCCAAGATAAACCAGTTGAGCAACATCTTATATTAGGACTATACATGGGTTCATTGTATGAGGACTTAATTGAAACTTCTATAGATTCACGTTAACTAGTGTTTTCTACCCAAGAAGTTAATCCTTAGTGATCGAGTGTGAGGAGTCAAAAAGAAATGAGTGTGGGTTGAGTGATGAGGTAAAATGTAAATGAGAGTTTGGTTAGAAGTGAGCTCAATGATTAAAAGAAAGAGGGTGAGAGATCAGAGTACAAGAATATTAAACTCTAAACCAACTTTTTCTGAGTCGGGTAGCCACATTGCAAGTGTTTCACAATTCTTCGTGAACATTATTGAAACAGGCAACTAGCCCATGCCAACTCTTGATATAAACCCCACCAGCTACTCATTTTCTTCTCAACAAGAAAATGTTTCAGTATTTCAAGGGGACGCAGAACATATGCTATCTGATATTCATTTGGAAAATCTGGATATTGAAAAAGAAAGAAGTCTGCCCCACCTTCACACTTCGATCATGCACAATAGAGTATGTGTTTACCTGTTGTTGTCTAAGTGGTTTACACAATTTTGAGCCTTATATAAAAAGCAATCATCATGTGCTTATTCTTTCTAACACTTGCACAAACATACAAGGAATGCGTTTTCTTGTCATAACGTTCATAGAAATATCTTTGTGGTGTTTCGATGATTGAATGGAATCCTTGGAGGAGTGAACGTCAAAAAGCTCCTTTCCAATGTGTATTCGTTACACACAATAACTTTGTGTTACTGACAGACAATTTAACTGATTCATTTGTTGATTCAGGTGTTACATTCTTATTTGTCTGGATTTGTAATGATCTAGATGAATACATTATTGTGAGTTTACGACGAATCGGAGGCTCTTGATAAGATCAGAGGTCAGAATATATGAAGTGACATTTCTTGTTGGAAATTTTGATGATTTTATTGCTCTTATCATCAAAATGGGGGAGAAGTTATGTTCAAGAAATGTCTGGAACGAAAAGTTTGAATCAAATATGGGAGAAAATGTGACCCAGTTTCTAGCAATATAATTCACAACACAGATTATCAAAATGCAATTTGTATTCAAATCACAAGATTACAATATAGTCACAACTCTAGGTGTCACAGATCTCACTGTGTTCTCTCTAATGTGCAAGACTTGTGTTTCAACAATGAGTGTATCTACATCCTTACAACAAGAAACTAAAACTATTTATACTAAGTCAACAGTCAACATACATTGACTTTACAACCAAACACTTGAACTATACAACATTTACACAACATACCCTCACTTTTAATCTTGAATACAATATTAGTGTAACAATCTCCCCCTTCGGATTCAAGATTAAAAAAAATTTGACGATAATCTTCAGGTCTTCTTATATTCAGAATAATCTTGAGCTTTGAATCTTTTTCATCTTTGATATCTTGAAACTTTAAACTCTTGAAACTTTAAACTCTTGAAACCTTTGACAACTTTAGCAGAATCTTCATTTTCCCCCTTTGTTTACAACAAACTTTGACCAAATCTTCTTAATTAATCAAGTCTTCAAACATGGACTAACTTTGAATTTGAAACCACTTGATTTAAACAACCATTAACTTCAATATCCCCCTTTACAACAATCGTTGCTTCAACTTTCAACCTGACTTTGAAAATCATCTGTCACTCTTTGTTCATACAAATTTTAATCATCTGATCTTGAACTCTGATTTATCTCCCCAATTCTGATATAAACTTTTCATCTGAACTTGAACTTTGATACATCTCACCCTTTTTGATGAATTATGAGAATCAAAATCATCAAAACTCTTCAAGTTTAGATCTGTCTTTTGAACGTCTCCCCCGAATGAACAAGTAAGCATAGTCTTCATGATCTCTCCCTTTGACAATAAATGAACAATCTCCATCTAATGAATGATAAGAGAATCGTTCATCTGATTTGAATGAGCCGTCAATTCATGAATGTATTCATCTGAATCTTTTCAAATTTAAATAAATTATGTGTTGTAACCCTGAATCAACATATGAAACAGTTAGAAATGTCTGTCAGTAGCACAAAGCCATTGTGTACAACTAATGTACAATGTAAGGAGCTTGAAGTGATGTTCACTCCCCAGGACTTCCATTCAATCATTGAAAAACACAGGGTATTTTCTATGAATGTTATGACAGAAACACAAATTTTTTGTATGCTCATGCTTGTGTTATGAAAGAATTATCACAATGATTGTGCTTCATAAGGCTCAAAGTATGTAAACCACTGAGACAACAATGATTATACATAGAATCAATTGTTCATGATGAAGGGTCGAAGGTGGGGAAACTTTCTTTCTTTTTCAATATCAGTATCTTCCGAGTGAAGAACCAATAGATTATGTGTTGCTTCCCTAGAAAATGTGAAACATTCTCTTTTTAAAAAATGAATGAGTAGCTGGTGGGGTGTTTGCAAGAGATGGCATGGGCTCACTTCCTTTTTCAATGATGGTCACCAAAGAATGTGAACCAATCAGATTTTGTGGTTGCCCGACTCAGAAAGAAGTTTGGTGCAGAGTCTGATATTATTTTACTCTGATCTCTCACCCTCTTTCTTTTAAACATGGAAGCTCACTTCTAACCAATCTCTCATTTTCGTTTTACCTCTTCACACCAACACCCCTCTCGCCTCAATCACTCAGGGAATACTTCCTGGGTAGGAAACACTGGTTATCGTGAATCCATGGAAGTTTGCTTAAGATCTCACATCGAATCCCATGTATTGTCCTAAAAGAACGTGTTGTACAATGATTATTTTGACAATTTAAGCACAAGAAATCATTGTCAGTGTTTGTATGCTCATCAAGAATCACAATGAAATTTGAGCATTTTAAGCATTTAAGATTTCTCAAAACATTATATGAATGAATAATCATAAAAGAAAAGAAATGTTTTGAGAATCTGACAATGATTAAGATCAGATCAAAATTCATGAAGAAAAATAATAAAGGAAATCAAAGACGAATGTTGTTTATATGAACAATATATAAACATTTTATCAATGAAAGCACATAAAATAATGAAATGACGTTTGATTCAAACAACAGTGAATACAACCGGGAGTATTACCATAGAAAGATTAAACATTTGATACATGGTAATAACAAGTTCAAGAAAAATGTACTGAACCGATGTGTATGAATACTTGACAAAGTATAAAGACATGAAAATTACACAAGTATTTATCATTAGAAACACACGGTCAGATAGTCATCAAAGTATCCAAAAACCATTTAAAATTGCACTTCTCAATTCATGAAAATCTTTTAAGAATGTGAAGTGGTTTGAACGTTTAAGAAACCATTTTTCACAAGTGATAGAGTTAGAGATATAGAAAGATATACCTGTAATGTATAATATCTCAACTCCCCCCTGAAATGAATATTTTTAGTGAAGTATCCTTGACAAAAATTCAGATATCCTCCCCCTCGATACATGTAAAAATTCAAGTTATTAGAAAAAAAATATAACAATGAAAGTACATGTAGCTAATATCTCCTCCCCCTAAAAGATATAGCAGTTAACTCCCCTAACTCCCCCTCAAATTAAAAACTTCTAGAATAGATTTTATCTGATTAGCATCCTTCAGAAGAAAACATTTCAGTACGGGTTCTGAACTAAGTATTCAGAAGCCATGATTACTTATTCTCTGTTGGGAATAGTATTACGCATCTTTACCAATGAGGATCGGGTTCTGATCTGATGTAACCAGAAGCCAAATTTCTGAAACATTGAGGAACGGGTCTTGAACTATTTTATTCAAGAGCCATAGTTCTTTCTCTGAGGTACAAGTCCTAGACAGCTTTGTCTAGAAGTCAAAGTTCTTTGAAGAACGAGTTCTGAATTGTTGTTTTCAGAAGTCTTAGTTCTTTCTCCCCCTTAGTCTTTATTTGCCTGCAACACTGGTTTAGCTTTTGGTATCCACTGGTATTTGGATCCTCAGTTATTAGTTGCAGTTCTAGTAGGAGAGATAAAATAAGAACCATACCAGCTATTTTCATAATTTTTATTAACAAAATCATTTGAACCGCTGTAGGAACAACTAATTTTCTTTTGCGCTAACCTGATCAATTGATTGATAGTGTAACCCAAATCAGGTTTGCCAAAAGTTTTACCTTTAGGAGCATAGTTCATGATGGCATTGAATGCATGCTCAAGTGATTTCTCTTCCTTCTTCTTCTCCGAAGATCCTTTAACTATCCAAATCCATTTATCTTTTTCTTTCACATCTTTCCTTCTCCAAAATCTTTTCTTTTGAGACTTGTTCTTCTTGATGTTACCTGAACCATCAACATTTTTGTCATAGAAAAGATTAGAAGGACGAATTTTATCATTAAGTTTAGAAGTATGATTATCATTAGCATCAAACAAAGGATTATTAGAAACATTAGTGAAAATTGAACTTGTTGCTGATTTGAATGAGAATTCGGATGCAGCTAGATCATATATCGGTGATTGAGCAATTGATTCCGGCGTTTTGTGCTCAGTCAGTTTCACCTTAAACATGATCTCTTCAAGTTCTTTAATCTTTGTAGACAAACAGTTTCTTTCCTTTGTCAGTTGAACAAACTTCTTATGCAACTCAGCCTTTGCATTCTTCGCCTTCAAGATATTTGTTGGCAACTCAGATAGCTTTTCATTCAGCTTCTTTATCTCATCTTCAAATGCTTTCTTTTCTTCACTAAAGTCTTTCTTTACATTCTTTGTCTGCTCAATCTTCTTCTTTTCTTTCTCAAACTTGTCTCTCTCCAAGATGATCACTTTCTCAAAGTCGAAAACTTGTTGAGAAAGCTTAACACATTTAAGCTCTACTTTTTTCTTCTCTTCAAAACCTTTTCTGGAGAATTCAGAAATCTTCTTTGCAAATTCTTTTCTTTCCTTCTCCATTTTCTTTTCATCTAGAGAGATCTTTTCTTTCAGTTCATTCATCTTCTTCTAAAACTCAGCATTTTCTTTTTCAAAATCTTTTCTCTTTTTATCAATCTTCTTCATCTCATCTTGTGCTTTTATGTTCTCATTGTCTTGGGTTGCTTTCTCTATCATCATGTTGATTTCAACCTCAAGATTGAAGACTTTTTCTTTCAGATTATCTCTTTCAGCAAAAATTTGAGAATTTGTCTTTCTCAGCCCTTCACAAGTTTCACTTGTAATGTTTTCTCTTCTTCTCTGTTCATCCAACTCTCTTTGCATTATTTCCTTCTTAGACCATGTAGAGCTTGAATTAACACTTTCAGACCTTTTCAGCTTGTCTTGAAGATTTGAGATTTCTTTCTATTTAGATTCAATTATTTCTGCAAAATTAATCTTTGAGTTAGATACACAATCTGAGCAAATAAAATATTTCTTTAGATATTTATCATTTTTCAGTCTATCAATTTGAGCAAGAAGAGATGAGTTTTGAATCTTCAGATTCTTGATTTCAGCTTCTATGGCAGGAATCTCTGGCATGTATGCTAAAGCACAATCTCTGTTGGTTAGCACCAGATTTCCTTTTTCATCTGTGTAAGGCATGATGATATCTGTAAAAATATGCTAGAAATGATCTTTAATCAGAAAAACAGAAAAATTTGAAGTAAAAGTAAAGAAAAATCACTTAAAATGAAAAACAAGGCAAGAATTCGTAAGCTACTCACAACCTAGAATTCGCAAGCAACAATTCGCAAGACACACTCAAGACAAAATTCACAAGGCAAGAATTCGTAAAATAAACAGTAATTCGTAAGGTACAATTCGCAAGACTCACACACAAAATTCAACAAGTAAGGAATTCGTAAGTGTTAATCAATCTGTTGATCAATTGAGTTCACAAAATTGACAGTTCGCAAAATTGACAGTTCACAAAATTGACAGTTCGTAAGTGTGAATTCACAAAATTGATAGTTCGCGATAGGAAGCTTTCCAAAAATGCAATGATTGATTCAATTCAATCAATCTGTTGATCAATTGAGCTTCTCTCCAACACAAAAGATGTTCTACTACTATATGCGAACACTGTGAGCACAAATTCACATCAAAAACTCCATGAAATCGAAACTTTGATTTCAATTCAATAGTGACTTTCTAAAAACGAACTTCGTATCTTTCTGAATTCTCTGATCTAGCTCTGATACCAAATGTGACCCAGTTTCTAGCGATATAATTCATAACCCATATTATCAAAATGCAATTTGTATTCAAATCACAAGATTACAATATAGTCACAAGTCTAGGTGTCATAGATCTCACTGTGTTCTCTCTAATGTGCAAGACTTGTGTTTCTACAATTAGCGTATCTACATCCTTACAACAAGAAACTAAAACAATTTATACTAAGTCAACATAAATTGACTTTACAACGAAACACTTGAACTATACAACATTTACACAACATACCCTCACTTTTAATCTTGAATACAATATTAGTCTAACATAAAAGTTCAAGAAGTGTTTGATTCAAAAACGTTATAGATGGGGAGAAGATAAAGAAAGTTATTGGAAAGTATTTAAGAATTGTGGGTTTGAGAAAGATAATTGAAAGCTAGAATGGAAAGATTCAGAGATTTCTGAAGATGAGCTGAATTTACAGAAATTTTCTTTGAAGATATTTTCCTAAAGCATTCTGAGCGAATTCTGAAGATAATTTCTTTCTGGAATCTGAAAGGGGTTTTTATTAATCTTTGGGGGAGATTGTTATATGGTTGAAGACAGTCTTTTGGAAGATTACATATTGTTAAAGATCAAAGAAAGAAGAGATTGTTTCAAGCATAAATAGAAGACTGAAGTTCCAACGCTAAAGTTTTACAAATGGGGAGATTACATTTACAGAGATTAAAGAGAAATGATTATACAGCAAAATATTTTTGAGATTATATTGAATCCAAAGGGGGAGATTGTTAGATGATAAATATGTTGGATACAAGATCATAGAAGACTGAAGATTGAAGTCAAAGCTGAAGTGAACACTCAAAGCATCAAAGTCAAAGTCAATGTAATAAAAGTCAAAGTCAAATTTATAGTGTTGTAAGAGTTTTAGTTTTCTGCGCGTTTCTGTGGTGTGCGTGTTTGTAGTTTTAGTATAAATAATGTGTTGTGCGTGTAGTACATGTACCATATTAACAGATAGCATCATACAAGTTCATATTGTGTAGAGAGAGTAAACTTGTGTAATTGATTTCAAAGATTAATATAAGTGAAATTGATTAAATTTGATTGTCATCCTGTGAATTACTCGCTCAATGATTTCGAAAGGACTAATATAACGTAGGCTTAACTTCCCATTGTTTCCAAAGCGGATCACACCTTTCCAGGGTGATACCTTCAACATTACTCTATCGCCAATTTGAAATTCTATGTCTTTCCGACGTTTGTCCGCGTAACTCTTTTGACGGTCACGCGCCACTTTCAATCTCTCTCGCACCTGAACAATTTTGTCTGCTGTCAACTGTACCAACTCCGGTCCAGCCAGTTTTTTTCCCCAACCACGTTCCAGCATAAAGGCGTGCGACATCTTCTACCATAAAGCATCTCATACGGGGCAGCTTTGATGCTCGCATGATAACTGTTGTTGTAGGCGAACTCAATCAATGGTAGGTGACTATCCTATGAACCTTGAAAGTCTAGAGCGCAAGCTCTCAACATATCCTCCAAAGTCTGAATGGTTCGCTCACTCTGACCGTCGGTTTGCAGGTGGTACGTCGTACTCATCTTGACTTTTGATCCCATTTCTCGTTGGAAACTCTTCCAAAATGTTGACGTGAACCTACTATCACGGTCGGGCACTATCGATATGGGTACACCATGACGAACGACAATTTCATCGATACACAATTTCGCTAGCCTCTCCAAATTGTAAGTCTCTTTAATAGGTAAGAAATGCGCCGATTTGGTAAGTCGATCCACGATGACCCAAACCGCGTCGTAGCCCTTCGGAGTTCTAGGTAATTTAGTCACAAAGTAGACCGTGATCTGTTTCCATTTCCAGACAGAGATATCTAACGGTTGAAGTTTCCCGTACGGTCGCTGCTGCTCCAACTTTACTTGCAGACACGTCAGGCATCTTTCCACGTAATGAGCTATGTCTTTCTTCAATCCCGTCCACCAATAGTCTCGCCTCAGATTTCCGTACATCTTGTTCATTCCCAGGTGAATCGAATACTTCGACTTGTGAGCCTCCGCTAGGATGTCCATCCTCAAATCCACAAGGCTCGGAACCCAAATCCTCCCGCTGAAGCATTTCAATCCTCGACTGTCCTCGACTAACGAATTTGTAAGACCTACTACTCTCTCAGCTTTAAGATTTTCAGGTCTCAGGGCTTCCACTTGGAACTTCTTAATCTCCTCCAAAAAAGTTGGAGTTACCTCAACTCTCGAAGCTACCATCATTAGGTTTTCACTTCTTTCCTTCTAACTTAGAGCATCGGCTACCACGTTGGCCTTCCCGGGGTGACATTCGATCTTACAATCGTAATCAGTTAGCAACTCCATCCATCTTAGCTGACGCATATTCAACTTCTTTTGGTCAAACAAATGGCATAGGCTTTTGTGATCCGTGAAGATCTGATACTGTGTTCCATAAAGCTAGTGTCTCCAATTTTTTAGCGCAAAGACCAGGGCGTCCAACTCTAAATCGTGAGTAGGGTATCGTGACTCATGATCCTTAGCTGGCGTGATGCGTAAGCAATCACCTTCCCCCGATGCATAAGAACACATCCTAGACCCAGCCTAGACGCATTGCTATACACTACGAAGTCTTCCATGCCATCTGGAAAGACTAAGATTGGAGCGCTACTCAACATATCCTTAAGTTTCTGAAAAGCCTCCCTCTAAGCTTCCGTCCATGCGAACTTTACACTCTTCTTCGTCAACGAAGTCAATGGAGTGGCGATTCAGCAGAAATCTTTGATAAACTTTCGGTAATACCCGGCCAACCCTAAGAAACTTTGGACTTCCGACGAATTCTTCGGCGCTTCCCAATCACAAATTGCTTCCAATTTTGCCGGATCCACCTTGATTCTGTCTTGGGACATGACATGCCCAAGATACTACACTTCTCGCAACCAGAATTCGCCCTTCGAGAATTTCGCGTAAAGCATCTCTCGTCTTTGCAACTCTAATATTGTTCGCAAATGCTCCTCATGCTCCTTCTCGATCTTTGAGTATACTAAGATGTCTTCGATGAACACGATCACGAACTTTTCTAGGTAGGGTTCACACACCCTATTCATCATATCCATGAAAGCTGCAGGAGCGTTGGTCAAACCGAACGGCATTACAAGAAATTCAAAATGTCCATATCTCGTACGAAAAGCCGTTTTTGGTATATCTTATTCCTTCACCTTGAGTTGATGATAAACCAACCTCAAGTCGATCTTGGAGAACAAACTTGCCCCTTGAAGCTGATCGAATAGGTCGTCTATCCTTGGAATCAGATACTTATTCTTAATCGTCAGCTTGTTGAGCTCCCAGTAATCTATGCACATTCGCATAGATCTCTCCTTCTTTTTCCCAAAGAGGACTGGCGCTCCCCACGGAGAGGTGTTAGGCCTTATAAACCCCTTGTCCAGCAATTCTTGCAAATGCGACATCATTTCTATCATCTCTGAGGGTGCCAATCTATACGGTGCACGTGCGATCGGAGCGGAACCAGGCACCATATCGATCTGAAATTCGAATTGACGATCAGGGGGTAGATCTGTCAAGTCCTCTAGAAATACTTTCGGGTACTCGCTCACTACTTGCACCTCCTCCAACCTACATTTCTCTTTCGTAGCATCTATAACATACGCCAAGAATCCCCGACATCCTTTCCTCAAACTCTTATTTGCTTTGATCATGGAAGTTAAACTAGAACCCCTATCTCGTCTATTTCCATAAATGACTACCATCCCTTTCCCAGGTAACACCATACGAATCATCTTTTTATTACAAACAATACTAGCATCGTTTCTAGCCAAACAATCCATCCCAAGAACCACGTCAAAGTCTCTAATCGCCATAGAGTATAGCACCACTGGCACTAAACTCTTTCAATGTCTATCACACCCCCCTCAAACACCTCCCTAATCGAGACATGATTAGCATCAGCGGTTTCTAATTCGAACATCCACTCTAAACGTTTAGGCTTTAACCCTAGACACTGAGCAAACGCAAGAGATATAAAAGGGCAAGTCGCCCCCGAATCAAACAATACTTTAGCACAAGTAGAGTTCACCAAGAACGTACCTGCGACCACATCAGGAACCTCCTCCGCCTCCATCGTTGTCATATTAAAGGCCCTCCCTTTCGGACATGCCGGTTCCCACTTCTTCTCCACCCTTCTTCCTCCCCCACGATCCCCAGTTTGAGCTGGTCCACCACGCTTGACTTGCGGGCAATCAGACCGAAGGTGATCTGGCGACCCACACTGATAGCAAGTTCTCTTGTTCGGGAAATCTCTAGACATGTTCCAAGGCATCCCACACTAGAAACAGGACCTTTCCCCTGAACCACATTCTCCCCGATGTACCCGGTGACACCTTCCGCAAGGCTAATCTCCAAACCCACGACCCCCTCTCAGCTCTACCCTGAAACTCTTTCCCCTTCCCGGAACTGATGTCGGTCCATCCTATTTCCTCTTGTCCCTAACTCTCTCCGTTATTTTTCGGTTCTTTTCCTTTTCTGTCATCTCGGCCGCATTTACGCCCGCCTGAAAAGTGGCTGGCTCTTTGGCTGAAACTAACTCTCGTAGACTGCTCTTCAACCCGAAAATGTAGTGTTCCACTCGGCTTTCCTCATCTGATAGATATGCCCCAACAAATCGGAACTTCTCACTAAACGTAGAAGTATACTTTCTGACCGATAGATCCTTTTGCTCCAAACTCATAAATTCTTCTTGCAACCTTTTCACTGCCGCTAGAGGGCAAAATTGAGTTTTGAATTTCCCCACAAAGGTTCCCCATGACATACCCTCCGCAGCTGATGCTCCCTGACCACCTGTTTCTGCATCCCACCATAAAGTTGCTTCAGATCTCAACATAGACAAAGCTTAGGTCACCTTGTCTTCCTCAACACATTTACTGGTAGCAAACACCAGTTCCACCTCCTTGATCCACTTCATTACTAGAACGGGGTCACACTCTCCTTTTTAAGTAGGAGGTTTGCATGCTGCAAACTCCTTGTAACTACACCCCTTTGTACACATTTTGTTTTCCGTCAAAGTCACCGATGGATAATGACCCTCCACTTCAGTTACACGCAGACTCGATAGCTCTGTAACCTCCTTGCTCTCTCTCTTATCTATGCTTATTGAGGCTCTCTTCTCCTGGTGAACCAATAACGCTTGTAGGGTCTCTTGGAGTTTCCCCATTTCGGTGGCAAAAGTTTCGTGAGTCACAACGAACTGATTTCGGCCCCGACCATGAGACCTTGCAGCTACCCGCCCTCTCACAGTTGCCGAGCTTTCTTGATGCGAGGTTTCCCTGTCCACCGGAATCTCAACACTTCTCGCCCTGCGAGTGACCCGAGTCTTGGCTTTTCCCCGATTCCCAGCATTGGTCCCTTCGACTTGAGTCGTAGCTTTTCAGGTGGTCCTTCCCGGTCCACGCCCACGTCCACGGCCCCTTCCTCGGGCTATCGACTACCCAGTGGGACCCCTCGGCATCTCAACACGAACCTCATTCACCGGCAGATTCTTCCCCACCGGCACTGCCCTACTCCGCAAAGCTCGCTCAGACATGACGACAACTGAAACAACACATGGATAGACTTTAATTTAACAGACACTTATGCAACAAGATTTGTAGGCACGCACATGTACCTGTAAATTTGCAATTACATTGGCCAAATGTAATCCCAAATTCATCTTACATGCGGGTCCCTATCTCTCATTACATGCGTCCCTATAGCGGTAATCCTACGACGTCCTATTTCTTAGTTGTGTCCCACCTACAGTTTAGGTCTAAAAAGTCCACCTAAATCCCTTAAACTATGGCTCTGATACCAATTTGTAACAACCTAAAAATGATAGATATAAAGTAACATAAATTCAATCCCTCAAACAGGTTCCAACACAACATTCGAATTTAAAGAGCAACATGAACCAGATAGTCAGAGCTATTACAACCGAGAATCTAAGCAAAGAGTAACTACACCGCATCTAAGGACAAAAATTCTTCCATCCCGCTAACTTTTAACACTTATCTTTCCCTTTAGAAGAACCGCCAAGAGACCCCTTACCTGAAAAGGGTTTTAAAAAAAAGAAAGCGAGGGTTAGACCGGAAGGTCTAGTGAATTCCCAATCCTCGGCTTGGTAAACAATGATTTTTGATACGATGATAAAAATACATGAATACACACATCAGTTAGATATTACTTGAAACAACATTTCAAACAATCCACACCTGTGTACTCGGGGGCCCCCAGTAGATCCCCATCCGTCCCCCTCATAGATGTCGCCGTTCGTATACATAGGAAACAAATTCCAAGCATACGGACCAACCATCCCCGATGGTTAAAAATATAGCCATGGCCAACAATCCAACAGTTACAGTACAAGTTCGTCATAAATACGATACATAACTGCGTAAACATAAGATCGAAAATAACTTTAATAATCCAAAGCTTCAACGTAACACATGTAAATAAAAGATCAATAAGACGTTTAAGATTGAACACTACTTTCAGTTTAAAAAATTTTAAATAAGGGAACTCACCTCCTGGATGAAACTTGACACACACATGAACGTCTAGCCTTGAATGGATCGAGCTCCTACATTTCAAATTAATGCCGTAAACCAAAAATCTCGGTACAGTCCTATGAGTTTCTTTGCTCCCAACCCGATCGACAAAGGTGGTAAGCTTCTAAAGAAAATTTGAAAGAAAAGGGCCACGGCAGACCCGGGTGAAGGCACACCGGGCGACCCCGGGCGAAGGCACACCGGGCGGCCCCGGTTGGACACACACCGGGAGACTCCGGTTGTACACACACTGGGCGATCCCGGTTAGACGTACACCGGGCGATCCCGGTTGGACACACACCGGGCGACCCCGGTTGGACACACACTGGGCGTCGTGGTCGATGGGACTCTTGGCGGTCTCGGCCCAAAGAAAAACCCTCGTTATCGAGGGTGGGAATGCACCCTCCCCCTTTTGTAGCGATACCTCGCTATGAACAGCGGCCGACATAAACTATAATCAATAATCAGGCCCTAGTTTTATTTTCACCTTTAATCCCTAAACACCCAACCCAAACGATTCTAGATTGAGAAAATACCCTAAACTAAAAACTCTTAGACCATTATCCAACCAAAAATCCTCAATGACAAAGAAGGAGTTTCTAGCTTCTATCAGAAAATAAATACTTACCTCTTGAAGAAGAATTCTACCAGATGGCTCCTTACTTTTCCAAAGCCCAGATTTCTCCCCAAAGAACTTCGATCAGCTCCCCTTCCTCTTTCTCTGGCACCGCACACACACACAATGATAATCCAAACGAGGAACAACTTAGGGCTTTAGGTCCTAAATGACCACATTTTCAATAAGGTCCTCCAACTTTCTTATTTTCCACTTTCTACACCACTTTATTATCTTTAAAAAATATAAAACAGAGAATTAACGATTGTTACACCAAGACCAAGTTCATTTTTAAGTTCGCCAATAATTATCTTGTCAAAACTTCTTCGCCTCCCTCTTATGCTAAAGTTGTTGAGTCTTCTTCTTCTTATTCTAAAAAAGTTGAACCTTTCCAGAACCATTATTTTCTGAATATTTGATAAATCCCCATGATCAAGTAGTAAAGATTTTAGAATAGGTTGAAACAGAAAAGATCACCGAGAATAACGGAGCTCTCATCGATTATAGAATAAAATAGTGGGACAAATATTCTACAGACAAAGCTGATGCTAAGGCTATTCAAGAATTTTATAGTAAGCTGGAATATCCACCATCACCGGTTCATTCTTCAAGCAATTATCCAAAGGAAGACAAAGCTTTGGATTCAAGAATTCAAAGCTTGCTCATCTCCTACCGAGATAGCAAAGATTCTAAATGAAATAAAAAATTCTCCAGCGGCAACTTCTCAACTGACGTCTTCTCAACTAGAGAATTTTGAGCTTTTTCAGGATGCTCAAGATCCCTTTGATGAAGATTTCTAGATTACAAAATCATGTAATTTTTTGTATTAAGTGTTTATTATCACTTAGTATGTATGAGTATATTGTGTGTGTGTCTGTGTAAACACTGTGTTGAGTTGAGTTTATCAATGTGTGTATAAACACTGCGTGAGTTAAAATGTAATTCCTAAATAGAGATAGGTTTATTATCAAAGTTAGGTTTATCATCTATGTGTGTGTAAATCTCTTTAAGAGATTTTATTATAATGACAAGCCGATAAAGATGGCACCAATCCACTTCATGGTGTTAGAATTCAAGGAAAGGCTCAATTATTCAAGTGAATAATAACGCCTCCGACATTGTTATCAAATCAAGTCATAAAGAGCTATAATGAAGATTCTCCATTATGCATATTCCTGTAGAAGTCAGAAGATTTTCATGATCACGCCAAAATACTAGAGGAGTCAAGACGCCATTATCAAGAATAGTATTCGAAGGCAATAATTCAAAGCAATTATGAAGACTCAAGACACATGTCCATAATCAAAAACTGTTAGAGCATAGATCTGTTGGATACAAGATCAAGAAGATTGAAGGTCAAAGTTCAAGAAAGTCAAACCTGAGAAAGTCAACTTTCATTAAATTCAAAGTCTTTTGTAATAAAAGTCAAAGTATATTGTATTTGCAGTTTGTTTTGTTTCTTTGTAATTCTTGTAGGTATAAATAGCATTGTAATTTCTGTTTTTAGGAAGAAGTATTCAGTTGTAAATTGAGAGAATACGTTTTAGAGAGAGAAATTTGTAGAGAGAGAAAGAGGGTTCTAGAGAGAGAAAGTTTGTAATCTTGAGATTTGGAGTTTGAATCAAACAGGTAATTTGATTGAATCTTGTTTTGTTGATTTGTTTGTGATTACGAACTAGAAAACAGGGAATAACAATTGGTATCAGAGCAGATCCAAATCGAAAATCAAGAAAATACAAAATGTTCGACTCTGTGTTCGATGGTGCAAGATCGAAATTCGAGTTTTAGTGCGAATTAGAAGTTGTAATCGATCAGGGTTGTTCTTTTAGTGAAATCGATCGAGTTTGTATAGTTTGTTTTCAAGAATTGCACTGTAATCAATCGTTAATTTTGAATTTTGTTGAGTTTCGAGGTTAGAGGTTTGCGTGAGATCTAAACTTTGCGCCAGTTCGTCAGGGTTTGCGCGAGTTCATCCTGGTTTGCGCCAGTTCATCAAGAGACTCACCAAGTGGTTCTTCTGAACTTTGCGTCTTCAACTAGAAACGAAATTTGAATTTTGCGTCTTTAACCAGAAACGCAAAGTGAGCTTTGCGTAATCAACGGGAAACGAAAAGCTGAAGTTTGGGTTCAGATAGACAAGTCCTCTTTGCGCAATCAGTGGTTTACGAGAAGTTCATGTTTGCGTATTTCACATGTCACGCAAATATAGCTTTGCGCTACTAACTTGTCACGCAAAGTTAGCTTTGCGCAAGTAACTTGACACACAAAGTCAGATTTGCGGTAGCCTCTCATCACGCAAAGCTACTCGACACGCAAGACTTGATTTGCTTCAGCTACTCAAAATGCAAAGTGTGGTTTGCGTAAGCCGTTCAACACGCAAAGTCTGGTTTGTGCAAGCAGTGTGTCCCGCAAAGTTGTGGTTTGCGTTAGTCTCGGGTCACGCAAAGTATCGTTTGCGCAAGAAGCACGTCATGCAAAGTCTTGGTTTGCGCAAGACGCCCCTCACGCAAAGTCTACTTTGCGTTACATGTGCAAAACGCAAACTTGTCCTTGAGTTTCAATCGTTTCATGCTTTCTGTGTTTTTCATACTTAGCTAATTTTTCTGTGATTTTTCTTGAGATTTCTATTTTGGACTAACGATCAGTTCTAGTTTCTTATTGCATAAATTTTTCAAACAGGTTTAAACAAGATGACTTCTAAAGATGCTCTTTCCATTGGCACTGATGTCAAACCTCCAGTTGTTTTTAAAGGAGAGTACTAACAGTGGAAGGATCGATTCCTTCATTTTGGGGACCGGCACACAAATGGAGAAAATATTCTTCTGTCTATCATGGAAGGTCCTATGGTACCAATCACAGTTCAAATACCTGATGATGACTCATCTGATAGTGAAGATGGTACTGAGGAAAGAGAACAGAAGATGAAAACAGTTCCAGTAGAGTATAGTCAATATTCAGAGGAACAGAAAAGCCGATATAAAGCAGACAAGCAAGCAAGATCTCTTCTTCTTCAAAGTATCCCGAATGACATCTACGTCAAAATAGACAGCTACAAGGCAAATGCCAAGAAGATGTGGGATCATTTGCAGAAAATGATGATGGGATCCAAAGTTGGGAATCAGATGAAAGTGGCTAACTGCATTAATAGTTATGAGGAATTCAAAGCCAAAGAGAATGAGAGCTTAGAAGAAACTTATGAACGGTTTGTCTTGCTTCTGAATGAGTTGTCCAAGAATAAGGTGAAAAAGAAGAAACTTGAGAACAATGTCAAATTCCTGAGCATCCTACAACCAGAGTGGAAAAAGCATACTCGTAGGATGAAACAAATGAAGGATCTCAATGACATTCCATTACATGAGGTTTATGAGACTCTAAGGCAAAATGAGGAAGAAGTGGAAGAGAAAAAAGCTGAGAAAAAGAAGGCAGAGCCAGTTCCTGAACCTATTGCATTGGTAGTTGGAGAGAAGAAGAAAGAAAAGAAAGAGAAGAAGAAAAAGAAGAAACTGATTACAAGTTCTGAATCAGAATCAGAATCAGAATCAGATGGAGATGATGGAGAAAGCCTCAAACAAGCTATGTTATTATTGACCCGAGCTTTCCAAAAGAAATTCTACAAAAAACCGGGATCAAATTCTCAGAGATACTCTTCATCTAGTTCCAAGAATCATGAGCATCGAGAAAGAGTTGAAGGAAAGCGACATGAAGAGAACCGGTATATGGAAAGGAATCCGAAAGAAAAGAAGAAGTTTGTGAATGACTACGCAAGTACTGAAAAGAATACTGCTAATGATCTGATCAAATGCTACAATTGTGGCAAGATTGGACATTTTGCTAAAGATTGTCGAAAGCCGAAGGTTCGAAACTCTCAGTATTATCAGAACAAACTACTATTGGCCAAACAGCAAAAAGCAGGCATAGCATTAATGGCTGAGGACGAATTTTGGCTGGATCATTCAGAGGGTGAAGAGGAAGAGAAACAAGAAGTTGCTCATATCTTCTTAATGGGAAAAGCAGTGAAATATGACGAGTCAGATGACGAGACAGCTGATGAGGTATTAAACTTAACTGAAAAAGATTTCATAACCAAAATGGAAGCTATGATGGTTGAGCTTAATGATCTTCAAGTAAAACTGAAGAAAGAAAAAGGCAGAGTTGCTAAAAGAAACAACAAGATCTTTGAGCTTAATAAGTCTGTTATTGGGAACAAAGATCTAATTGATTCTTTACGCAAGTCTGCTTCTGATTCTAAACTTCAAGTAGATTGTTTTGAAAAGAAGATTTCTGATTTTGAAGTTAAAATTTCTAAGTATGAGTTTGAGAAGAAAGAATCTGCACTAACTATTCATAAACTGCAGGTTGAGAACAAGCTTTTGAATAAGAAGGTAAATGGTCTGGAAGCCAAACTTTATGCAAGAGGCCAAACAGATCAAACTATCTTTCTTAATGCACCCAACGAAGAGGCTGATGTTAAGGAAAAATGGGGACTTGGTTTTCAAAACCCCCATTACTTAAAGAAAGCCATCAGAAAACAACCAGCACTTTATAATTTTGATTTTCTTGCTTGTGCTGGTAAACATACTCATTTAAAACCCAAATTTGTTACCAAATTACCAGAAGAAGTTGAGGCCAAAGAAACTGAAAATAGAAAGAATGTAAATAAAATGCAACTACCATTTAACTATGCAAAGTTAAATGATAGTTATCTTTCAGACACACCAAAAGTTCTTTCAAACGATTATTTTGCTAGTTATTTTGTTTCTGAGATGAAGGCAAAACCTGCAATTGCAAAGGTTTATGTTCCTCCACTCATTCTTGAAAGCAAAATAATTGAGCTTGAAAGTGTTTTATCTGATGAAAAACTTTTGGTAGATATTGAACAAAGTGTGTTTTCTACAGTTTTAAAGAACACTGTTTTCAATCTAAATCTACAAAGTGTTCTACAGTTTCAAAGGCACCTCAAACTTCGTCTGATACTTTTGATGACTTATATGAGTCTGCAAATGACTTTCTTAACTCTGATGGTGGGTGCATAGAAGAAATTGATATGTTTGACTTCAATGCTTCTCTTCCTGATCATTCTACTTGTCTTATACCTGAAAAAGTGTTACCAAGTGTTCTTAAAACTGATGAATCATCTACAGTTTCTGTGACTGCTGAATATTATTCTAAAGGTAAGAATCATAAGAAACAGCAATCACAGAAACGGATTAACACTGGTAAACCAAAGAAAACTCATTTTCAGAAATCTGATTTTCCTAATAAATCTAAATCTTTTGTTTCAGATATAAGCAAGAAAAGGTCGAAAGCTCGAACCGAATGGCGACCAAAAAGGAAGGATGATGAAATAGCTGAATCAGTTTCTGATAACTCTTGTAATAGATCAGTTAGTAGTGATAATGATGTAGTTGATCAACTTGCTTGTAATAAACAAAACCTTGTAACTTCTTACAAGCGGTATTCAATAAAGCAATCGATTCAATTATCTCCTATTACTACTAAATCTTATCATTATCGGAGAAATGATTTTGCTTATTCTGATAATTCTTCTGATTGGTTTGGATCTTATCATGTGTATTCTTCAAGATCAAATGTTTTTAAAAGTTTTCAAAGAAAAAGAGGATCCATATTCAAATGGATACCAAAATCTTGTGCTAATCTGTTAGGACCCGTTTTTAAATGGGTACCTAAATCTATTGTTTCCTGATTTCTTTTGCAGGCCCGACATATGTGGTACTTGGACAGTGGATGTTCCAAGAATATGACTGGGCAAAAAGCTTTATTGTCTAATTATACAGAGAAATTCAGTGGAAATGTCAGATTTGGGAACGATCAAGTTTCACCAATCTTAGGATATGGTGACATCATTCACGACAACATAACGATTAAGAAGTTGAGTTATGTCGAAGGTTTAGGGCACAACTTGTTTAGCATCGGTAAATTCTGCAACAAAGGGTTAGAGGTCAACTTCAAAGCTAAGAGATGTTCGGTTCGTTCTGAAGACGACACAGAACTCTTAGCCGGCAAGCGAAAGACAAATCTCTACACCATAAATCTTTCAAAGGTCCAGAATGACAGTCATGTTTGCTTATTATCAAAAGCTTCGATGCAACAAAGTTGGCTTTGGCACCGACGACTATCACATCTGAATTTTCGTTATCTCGATAAGCTGGTTAGTGGAAAATTGGTAAAAGGACTTCCTGAGCAGAAATATGAGAAAGAACACTTATGTTCTGCATGTGAGAAGGGTAAGATGAAGAGAGTCGCACATAAACCGAAGCCTGAACCAAGCACCAGTTCTCCACTAGAGTTACTGCATATGGATTTGTATGGTCCGATGAGAACACGAAGCTTGGGTGGAAAGAAATACGTGTTGGTTATTGTGGAAGATTACTCAAGATACACGTGGGTCAAATTTCTTCAATCAAAAGATGAGACGCCCAAAATTCTCATTACTTTCTTAAAGACGACCCAGGTGAATATGCAAAGACAAGTCAAGTTTCTTCGAACGGACAACGTCACAGAGTTCAAAAACAAGATAGTTGAAGAATATCTCGAATCGGTCGGGATATCACATCAGTACTCTGCTGCTCGTACGCCTGAACAAAATGGAGTAGTCGAAAGGCGAAATAGGACGCTAGTCGAGGCCGCTCGTACTATGCTCAGCCAATCCGATCTACCTCTATTCTTGTTGGCAGAAGTTGTGTCAACTGCATGTCATACTCAAAATCGATCCATAATACACCGCCATTTTCAAAAGACTCCATATGAGCTGATCAACAACAGAACACCAACAATCAAGTATTTTCACATATTTGGGTGTAAATGTTTCGTGCTTAACGACAGAGAGAGTCTGAATAAATTCAGTGCTAAGGCGGACGAAGGCATCTTCATTGGTTATTCTTCAACATGTGCAACATATCGTGTTTATCTAAAGAAGTCAAAGACAGTTGTCGAGAGCGTTAATGTTACATTTGATGAAGAAATGGCTTCTGAACAACTAAGTTCAGAACCTGTTATCACTGGAGTGTTAGCTTCTGGACAGATCAGTCCAGAACCTGCTTCTACAGCGAAAAATTCGGATAACGCTTCTACTTCAGTTTCACATTTATCTGATTTAAATTTGTTATTTGAATTCTTTTATGATGAGTGTCTAGGTTCTAATTTGCCTAAATCTTCTGTGACTGACAGGTCTGAAAACAAAAGTTGCAATCATCCAGTCACTTCAGAAGTTTTAACTGAACTTGTATCCCTCGTTCAGTCAGAAACTCATATTCCAACATCTACTCCTACAGTTGAAGATATACAAGAAACTGCTGAGCCAGAAGTAACTATATCAGTTGGGTGTGATATAATGTCTATCTACTCAACAGCCAGAGTCTGTTGTTCCAACTGATGCTTCTGTACCTGAAACTTCAACTGCAAACCCCCCTCCATCTATTCAATCTGAAGAGTCTGATAGTGGATTTCTAGATGATGATCATGTTCAATCAGTATCTACTCCACTACCTCATGAGCATCGCTGGACCAAAGAGCATCCATTACATCAAGTAATTGGAGATCTCAACAAGCCTGTACAAACTAGGCCAGCGACTCTTAATCAATGTATGCATGACTCATTCCTCAGTAAGATAGAGCCCACGTGAGTATCAGAGGCTCTTGCTGATTCGGATTGGGTATCTTCTATGCAAGAAGAGATCAATCAGTTTGAAGCCCTAAAGGTTTGGAGATTAGTTCCAAAACCAGAAGGTAAAACCGTGATAGGAACTAAATGGGTATTCAAGAATAAAAAGGATGAAGATGGTATCGTCATAAGAAACAAAGCAAGACTTGTTGCCAAAGGTTACCGGCAAAAGGAAGGCATAGACTACGATAAGACATATGCTCCAGTAGCGCGTATAGGGCAATCCGCATGTTTCTAGCCTACGCAGCTCATAAGAATTTCATAGTCTATCAGATGGATGTGAAAACAGCCTTTTCTGAATGGCATTCTTAAGGAGGAAGTCTACGTGTCTCAACCGGAAGGGTTCGTGAATCCAGATAAGCCAGATCATGTCTACATCTTGGACAAAGCCCTGTATGGTTTAAAACAAGCCCCTCGAGCATGGTATGATGTTCTATCAAAATTCTTGGTCAAGACCGGTTTTTCCAATGATAAAGTTGATACCACTTTGTTCATCAAAAAGAAAAAAGTTGATATTATTCTTATTCAAATATATGTTGATGATATAATATTTGGCTCTACTAATTCTAAATTCTGCAAAAACTTTTCTAACCTCATGGTGTCACGTTTTCAAATTAGTATGATGGGAGAGATGAATTTCTTTCTCGGATTACAAGTTAAAGAATTTTCAATGGGGATTTTCATCAATCAATCTAAGTACATTTTGGATATTCTTCAGATGTTCAATATGGAAAATTGTAAACCAATTGGAACCCCGATGGCACCAGGGACTAAGATTAACACTGATCCTTCGGGTAAAAGTGTTGATGTTAGAACTTATAGAGGTATGATAGGATTGTTAATGTATCTTACATCTAGTAAACCAGATATTATGTTTTCAACATGCTTATGTTCTAGATATCAGGTTGTTCCTAAAGAATCCCATTTGGCTGCTGTCAAACGGATTTTTAGGTATCTAAAGGGGACTGCAGATCTTGGTTTGTGGTATCCTAAGGATACTGGGTTTCAACTGACTGCCTATTCAGATGCAGATCATGCAGGTTGCATGTTGGAAAGAAAAAGTACTTCAGGTCACATTCAATTCCTTGGAGACAATCTCGTTAGTTGGGCATCAAAGAAACAATTATGCGTTTCCACATCAACTGCTGAAGTAGAGTATGTAGCTGCTGCCAGTTGCTGCTCTCAAGTGTTGTGGATGCGAACACAGCTGCGAGACTACGGATTCAAGTTTGATAAAATTCCAATTTATTGTGACTCGAAGAGTGCAATCGCGATATCTTCTAATCCTGTACAGCATGTGAAAACCAAACACATTGACGTCAGGTATCATTTTATTAAAGATAATGTCGAAAAAGGAACAATTGAACTTTATTTTGTAAAAACAGATTATCAGCTTGCAGATTTATTTACCAAACCATTAGATGAAAAGAGATTTAATTTTCTTGTCTCTAAGCTTGGTATGTTAAATCTTAAGACATAATCCGTTGTTACCTAATAAAGTTACGTATTGTTATTTTTCATCATTTTCTTTATCTTTATGTATGAAGGATATTTGAGGGGGAGCATAACTAATTTTTGCATTTTACTTAAATGACAAAATTTTTGTAATGCATGATTTTAGGGGGAGCTTATATTTCATACCAAAAGGAGTAAGACTATGATTTCTGATTATTTCAAATCAGAACTTGTACTTTAATCGTTTTACTGCTTTATGTCTTTTACATTCGAATAAATTTGTGAATAAAGTTGCATTGACTAGACTTTGAGATTTTTGCAGGATGAGAGAGGATGACACGATCATATCATTTTGACTTAAGCATGACTTCATGAGAATTAAGATTGTGCGAAAAGGTAAATTTCTTATCTTAATCTCAAATATATCTGAAAGAAGGACAACTTTCAGATATAGAAAACATGTTCTCAAATGTTCAAACCACTTCCCGATTCTTAAACAGATTTTATAATTTGGAAGTGTGATTTTAAATGTTTTCATTTTATTTTTGTGCTTAATTGACAAACAAACCGTGTGTTTCCAAAGATAAATACTTGCATATTGTCTTTTCTACATACTTTCAAGTATTCACACACATCGGTTTATTTTTTGATCAAATTGTTCTTACCATGTCTCTAAATTGAAACAATTTTTCGATGGTAAGACACCCCGCTTGTACTTTAAAGAATTTAAAGCGATATTTCATTTCGAAACGTCATTTCAAGAATGTCTATATTTTTGTTTCGTATAGACAATTTCCATTATTCTTGACCTTAAGCTTTGATTGTTATATCATTCATTTCTGATCATTTTCATACAATGTCAGATTTTCAAACAAGCCTTTTGCATTCATGTTCATTCATTCAATATACTTATTTGAAAACACTTCAATGTTTCAAATGCTCAAATCTTTATGATTATATTCTATGAGCATACATCTGACATTTGTATATGAGCTTTAACTGATACAGTTAAATCATCTGAGAAACATATGCTTTCTAGGACTACATGGGTTCTTTGTGCTAGGAATTAACTGAACTTCTATGAAATCACGTTAACCAGTGATTTCTACCCAAGAAGTTAATCCATAGAGATTGAGTGTGAGGAGTCTAAAAGAAATGAGTGTGGGTGTGATGAGGTAAAATGTAAAGGGTATGTGAACTTAATGATTAAAAAGAAAGAGGGTGTGAGAACAGAGTAAAAGAATATTAAACTCTGCACCAACTACTTTCTGAGTTGGGCAGCCACATTACTAGCGTTTCACAACTCTTTGGTGAACGTTATTGAAACAGGAAACTAGCCCATGCCAACTCTTGACTAAACCCCACCAGCTACTCATTTTCTTCTCAAAAAAAGAAAATGTTTCACTTTTTCAAGGGGACGCAACATATAATCTATCTGGTTTTTCATTTGGAAAATCTGGATATTGAAAAAGAAGGAAGTCTGCCCCACCTTCGCACTTCAATCATGCACATTGAGTCTGTGTTTATCTACTGTTGTCTCAGTGGTTTACACTATGTTGAGCCTTAAAAAAACAATTATTCGTGCTTAATTCTTTCTACATGTGCACGAACACACAAAGAATTTGTTTCTTTGTCATAACATTCATAGAAATGGCCTTTGTGATATTTCGATGATTGGATGGAAGCCCTGGGGGAGTGAACATCAAAAAGCTTCTTTATATTATGTATTCGTTACACACAGTGACTTCGTGTTACTGATAGACATTCTAACTGATTCATTTGTTGATTCAGGAGTTACCTGTTCTTATTTTGTCTGGATTTGCAAAGATCTAGATGAATACTTGGTTATGGATCACAGAATCAGAGGCTCAGTTTGACAAATCAGAATGGTCAAAGACATTTCTTGGAAGAAAAGTTTTGATGATATAGATGCTCAAATCATCAAAAAGGGGGAGATGGTATCAAGAAATGATAAAGTTTTGAGAGATGATTTTCAGAAATGTCCATGTCAGAAAATTCAAAGTAAAGATTTGAAGAAGATCAAAGAATTTTTGAAGATTTGAGGAAATTTTCTTTGAAGATTATTTGCTAAAGCAATATGAGTTGATTCTGAAGATAATTTCTTTCCAAAGTCTGAAAGTGTTTTGTGGAAGTTTTGAGGAGATTGTTAATCATTTGAAGACAGTTTTTTGAAAGAATACCATTAAAGAAAAAGGGGAGATTGTACTGACAGAGCTTAAAAGAGAAGACTGAATTGCTAGATCTTTCAACAATGATCTTGAATCCAAAGGGGGATTCCGGTATTTTCAAATCTATAAAAGGGAAGTTAGCATCGATGATCAAGCATCCATTACCCGTGGAATCCATCAATCTTTCTCACCACACATTTCTCTAGCAAGTGTATATCACAAATTTCCAATGGTAAACTTGTAATCTCTACTTCACGATGTTCAATATCTTTAGATCTCCAGCTTGTAATTTCTCCTATTGTCAGTTTATCATTAGATTGTAATCGTTCCTCTTCCATTAATAATTAAGGTATATTTTGTTAACTTTTATGATGTTCCTTATGATATTCTTCATTCTTCTTGTTTTCAATTTTGATATTCCTTCGTATAAATCTTGTTCTTCACTCTCTACCTTCCTTCTATCTACCTACTTATTATCCTCACCACCGATCCTCTCCCTCCTTGGTGTCAGAGCCAGAGGGGTAGTGAGTGTTGGAAGTCTTTTTTGTTAATAGTATCAAGATTTATCCATATATGGTAGTATATTTGTAAGACTCGGTTTAAAAAAAACGTATAATTATTCTTACCCGAATTGAACCGTAGTTAAATATGTCAACCAAATATAGTTGAGGGATTAAAATCGTCGTTTAACTAAACTTCTATTAATTAATTATATATATATATATAGTGTTTGGTTCATTTGAGAAATGGTAAATATATAAGAAATACAGAAGTAATCCTAGCCATTCATATTGTCAAGATCGGATTTGACTAGTCAAATATTGCGACTTTGACCGGTCAAAAATTGCGGCTTTGACTGGTCAAAAGTTGCGGCTATCCCAAAAATAGAAGGACAATTTCGTAAATTTTACAAAACACACGGGTTGTGTTCATATATGAACATGTATAATTCACATATGAACTATATGTTCATATATGAACCAGTGCAATTCACAACTGAACTCTTTTAACTGATTCATATATGAACCTTTGTGATTCATATATGAATCAGTTGAACTAACTAACAGATTCATATATGAACCTTTGTGATTCATATATGAATCACAAAGATTCATATATGAATCTGTATGAATCACAAACATTCATATATGAATCAGTTGAACTAGTTAACAGATTCATATATGAATCTTTGTGATTCATACAGATTCATATATGAACTCATCCCGTGTATTTTACGAAATTACCCCTCTACCTTCTATAGACCATGCAAGGAATTATCCGGTGCTTCACGGTCAAAGCCGTAAATATTGACCAGATGAATGGCTAGGATTACTTCTCTATTTCACATATATTTACCATTTCTCAAATGAACCTAAGGCTATATATATATATATATATATATATATATATATATAAAGATTCAATCAACCTACAAAAACAGGATGCATCGTCTCCATCACATTTCTCACTGCCATAGCCATTCTCATTTCATTCTCTGTCTCTAGAACTTTCCTTCTCTCTAAAAATTCTCTCAATCTGTTGAAGTAATCGAAGAAACAATTACATATTCGGAATCTACGCAACGAACCCTTCCTAGAGGTATATATTTCTTCTTAATTTATTTAAGTTGGTAAGTTAGGGTAGTTGAAGTTGGTTGGTAGATTATGATTAGATATTTTAAATTATAATCATTTACATGTTTAGAAATGCTTAGGTTTGTCAAAATTACAAAAGGGTAGAGTTTAGAATCAAAACGGTGATATTTGTATCTAGATTTTTAACCACACACCAAGTGTTCGGTTTAATGCCTAAGAGAATATAATTTTGTGATTAAGCTCAGGATAATAACCATTAAGTTTAATTTTATCCGAGTAATAGTAATTTACGGTTTAATTAGGCAATCGAACAGGTTAAAGTTCGTCGTGAGTCTCGGTTGATCGCGTGTTGCGTCTCAATTTGCTTAAGGTATGGATTTCATTTCTTTTGAATCGTGGGCAACTATTTGTTGTAGTTGACCCTTCTTAAAGGTGGTTCACCGCCTTGTGATTAATCAACTGAATGTGATCAAAGAACGTGTAAATATACACACACATACACATTGATTTTGGTATGGATCTTATGTTTGAACGTTTTCGTGTTTTGTTGTCTCATGTTGAGATTGGATTATGAATCATTTGTTGAAACTGTTAGCGTTTTATTAAAATATGTCTCGTATGGAATTGTTTATAAAAATTGTGAACTATATTGAATTATATTTTATGAACGCCATTTTGGTAAGTGGCATATGTTTAATTTTCGTTGATTTTAAAATAACCCAATAAATGGGCACATTATTTGGGATGCCTTCTATGACAGCTTTGTTGTCATGGCGTCCTGCAGATACCGGTCCACCAGAGTTAAGCCTTAGTGGCTTACGTGAACCCACTCTGGGGGACTAGCTCGGTTTTGTTGGCTCCAGGGCGGTTGGAACGATCTTAGAACTCTTACCCACAGTGTATTCATCTAGATCTTTTCTGATAGACCAGTGGTCAGATTGGATAAAGACATTTCTTGATGTTAGTTTTGATGATATCGATGCTCGTTTCATCAAAAAGGGGGAGATGTTTTTAAAGAAATGTCCAAGTCAGAAATTGCAAAGTTAATGGTTTGAAGAAGTTACAGTTCCAAGATTGAAAGGGTGAAAGATTGTTCAAGAAAAGTTTAAAGATTTCTGAAGACATGCTGATTTTACTGAAATTTTATTTGAAGATTATTTGCTGAAGCAGTCTGAGCTAAACCTGAAGATAATTTCTTTCTGAAGACTGAAAGAGGTTTGAGACAATTTTGAGAAGATTATTAAAGAATGTTTCTACCATTTTTGGGAGAGATTGTTGGTATTTCTTGAAGATAGACTTTGGGGAGATTAAAGTTACAGATCAACCAAAAGAGGAAGATTGCACTCAGATTGAGCTTAAAGAGGAAATTTAAAGTTCGTCAATGCATCTAAAGGGGGAAATTGTTTTGCTAAATATTTTTGTGATGATCATGAATCCAAAGGGGTAGATTGTTAAGTCTGATTTTATAGTAATCATTGTATTTATAGGCTTGGTCAAATACTGTGTTTAGAGTCTTTATTTGTGTTGTATTGTCCAAGGGTATTTAAGTCCCTTTGGTCTTGGTTGTTTGTAACACATTCACGCCACAATCAATATCATTCTACTTTGCACTTTGAACTGTTTCTCTCTCTACTTTCTCTCTCTAGGATTTAGTTGATCTTGGTCTATCAATTGGTATCAGAGCAGATCTGAATCTTGAGAGAATTGAGAGATTGTGTTTTAGTTTCTGAATTTGTAGACCAAACCAAGCCTATAAATACAATGATTACTATAAAATCAGACTTAACAGTTTGTTAAGTTGATTTTCGAACTGTCTGTTATTTATGGGGGACCGCATACAGGAGGTCACTCTACTTCCAATGCATATGTCTTACTTTCAATTAATATTGGGTATGGATTGATTGTCACACCACTGTGAAACTATAAACTGTAACGCCAAACAAATATTGTTTGGGAATATTGACAAACAAGAGGCAATTTTTCAAGGAGGTACTCCAAAAGAAGATGTTAGTGCTTTAACCTCTTTTCCTGCGAAGCAGTATACTTGGCAAAGTAACGAAGGTTTTCTGTCCTTGTTACAAGATCTCGAATAGGTATTCCCTACTTCTGCACCATACCTGTTGTTTTCGAATATCTTGTTGTCTTTCCCGATGATCTAACGGGTATACCACTAGTCCGGGAAGTCGAATTTACCATCGATCTAGTCCCGAGACCTTCGCCTATTTCCATGTCTCCCTATCGAATGGCTCCAACTAAAATGAAAGAACTCAAAACTCAACTCGATGATTGTTGAAGAAAGGTTTCATTAGACCCAACGTCTCACCTTGGGGAGCTCCGATTCTCTTTGTAAAAAAGAAAGACGGTACAATGCATATTTCTATTGATTACCGGGAGCTTAATAAAGTAACGATTCGTAACAAGTATCCGTTGTCGAGAATCGACGATCTATTCGATCAATTACAAGGGACATGATACTTTTCCAAAATTGATCTTCGGTCCGGGTACCATCAACTTCGTATCCGAGATTGTGATATTCTGAAAACCGCATTCAGAACTCGCTATGAGCACTACGAATTCTTAGTAATGCTTTTCAGGCTAAACAATGCTCCAGCGGTCTTATGGATTTTATGAAACGGGTTTTTAAGGATTATCTCGACGACTTTGCTATCGTGTTTATCGAAGACATACTGATATACTCAAAGTCAAGAGAGCAACATGATCAACATCTTCACATCATTTTGGAAACTCTTCGAACGAAAAACTTTATAAACAAAACTGTCCAAATGTGAATTCTGGCTTGATCAAGTGTCTTTTCTAAGACACGTAATCTCCGCGGAAGGTGTCAAAGTCAATCCAACGAAAATTGAAACTGTCACAAAATGGCCTTGACCTACAAACGTATCTGAAGTTCGTAGTTTTCTGGCTCTGGCTGGTTATTATAGACGATTCGTTGAAGGATTTTCTAAAATATCTCTACCGTTAACCCGATTACTCCGAAAAGGAGTCAAATTTAATTGGGGTTCCGAACAAGAATCTAGTTTCGAGGAACTGAAGCATCGATTAGTTATCGCGCCTGTTCTTGTATTACCATCTGGCACCGATGGGTTTCAAGTTTACAGTGATGCTTCAAAGAAAGGTCTCGGTTGTGTTCTTATGCAAAACGGTAGAGTGATCACATATGAATCACGTCAATTAAAGCCTTATGAGGTCAATTTTCCGACTCATGATCTCGAATTTGCTGCGGTTATCTTCGCACTCAAAATTTGGCGTCATTATTTGTATGGTGATACATGTGAAGTTTTCACCGATCACAAGATCCTTAAATATATATTTACTCAAAAAGAGTTAGATATGCGTCAACGAAGGTAGCTCGAACTTCTAAAGGATTACATGTTCATATATAGTATCATCCGGGTAAGGCTAATGTAGTCCCCGACGCCTTAAGTCGTAAACCCGTGGAACAGGTTTCTTCTTTACTTGTTCCTACAGAGTTGGCTTTGGAGATCGAACGGTTCGGACTAGAAATCTATCCGAGTTCGCAAACGGAAATTCTATCGAATATAATGGTAGAACCGACTCTAATCTCTCGAATCAAATAAGCCCAACAAGACGATGGTGAATTGTAGGCAAACTTCCAGCAAGCACAAGAGAATGTTAGTTCGGAATTCAGGATCGATGATGATCACGTGTTGTGGTTTCGGGATCGTCTTTGTGTTCCAAATAACTCGGAGCTTAAAGATCAGATTCTGACTGAAGCTCATAAATCTATGTTTTTTGTTCACCCAGGTACAACAAAAATGTATCGCGACTTAAAGACCCATTACTTGGTGGGTTGGAATGAAGCGAGATATCACCGATTTTGTTGCTCGTTGTCTCACTTGTCAACAAGTTAAAGCTGAGCATCAACGTCCAGGTGGTCTTCTTCAATCGCTGAACATCCCAGCATGGAAATGGGAACACATAACTATGGATTTTGTAGTCGGACTACCTCGCAGGACCTTGAAACACGATGCAATTTTGGTAGTGGTTGATCGACTGACGAAATCGGCTTATTTTCTTACTATTCGACAAACATGGTCAATTGATAAATTGACAGAAGTATTCCAACATGAGATTGTACGTCTCCATGGCACTTGTGAATGTAAAATCCAAAACAATCAAGCTATTCTCAATCAAGAATCTAACAATTGTGAACTATAGAGAGAAAGTAGATCGTGAAATATCAGACATCTATATGATTTTACAATGAGGTTCTTTACACAAGAATTACAAAGCACAAAACCAATTTATACCACAAGTCTATTACAAGACTTAAAAGCTAAGTAAACTAATACAACTTTGACTTTCCTTGACTTTGACAATATTGACACTACATCTTTGACTTTCCTATTAAATCTTGAATACAATATTTTGACTTAACAATCTCCCCCTTTGTATTCAAGATTTCATAAAAATTTGACACTAATCTTCAGCTCTTGATCCTTCAGCTTTTATCTCTGACAACTTTGAACTTTGAAGCTTTAACAGTCTTTAGTCTTTCAGCCTTTGAAGAATATTGAAAAGTCTTTAACACTTTGTAGCTTTGAAAGTCAACATGTCTTGAACAGGAAACAAAATTCTTGAAACTTTTGAAACTTTCAACTTTGAAACATGTTTGAAACTTTGAGGAGTCTTTGAAAAAATGAATCTTCATCTCTTGTGATCTCTGAACCGTCTTCGGAAAAACAAACTTTCACAAATCTTGATTTATCTTTGAATTATCTTCAAATCTTTCTCAAAACATCTTCAACACTTTTCTCAAATCATCTTTATTCGGAAATTGAATCATCTTGGAATGATTTCTTTTCATAGAACTTTCTTTCTTTATAACTTTGAAATTGAATCTTTGTAAAATTCTCCCCCTTTTTGATGATTGTGAGCATCATGATCATCAAAACTTCTTCAATTTCAGCACTGTCTTTGATTTCCCCCTTTGTAAAGAACTAACAATCTCCCCTTTATAATAATTTTACAATCTCCGCCCTTTGATCTGATTATCCGTCAATTCATGAAATGTATATATCCGAATCTTTTCAAATTTAGACATAATGAACAGTGTAACCCTGAATCAACAAATGATACAGTTAGCATGCCTGTAAGTAGCATGGAGCCACTTTGTACAACGGATGTACATTGGAAAGGAGCTTTGTGATGTTCACTCCCCCAGGGCTTCCATTCAATCATCGAAAAACCACAAAGGAATTTTCTATGAATGTTATGACAAGAAAACTTATTCCTTGTGTGCTCGTGCAAGTGTAGAAATGATTGAAGCTACTTAGCTTGATCAGGCTCAAATTGTGTAAACTGTTGAGACAGCAACAGATATTACATGGACTCAATGTGCATGAAAGAGGTGCGAAGGTGGGGCAACTTTCCTTCTTTTTCAATATCTAAATCTTCCGAGTGAAGATTAGATAGCAGATATGTTGCGTCCCCAAAGAAAATGAAACATTTCTTTGTTAAGAAAGAAACGAGTGGCTGGTGGGGTTATAGCAAGAGTTGGCATGGGCTCACTGCCTTTTTCAATGATGGTCACCAAAAAATGTGAACCAATCAGAAGATGTGGCTGCCCGGCTCAGAAAGTGGTTGGTGCAGAGTTCCGATATTCTTTTAACTATGTTCTCACACCCTCTATCTTTTTAACATTAAAGCTCACTTCTAACCAAACTCTCATTTCCATTTTACCGCTCCACACAATGAGAAAACCTCAACCGGATGAGTTATCTCCCCCACTCTTTAATTTTGACCCCTCACCCCTCAATCACTCTAGGATAACTTCTTGGGTAGGAAACACTAGCTAACGTGAATCCATGGAAGTTCTGTTTAATCTCACACACGAATCCCATGTAAGTTCTATAAAGAATAGTAGCTCAACAGTTTAACTTGAACATTTAAGCTCAAATAAGATAACACTGTCACAAAGTATGCTCATGAGATTTGAGCAATTGAACTTGGAAGAATTCTCAAAACAAAGATATTGAATGAATGAAATGAAATCAAGAGAATTGTTTTGAGAATCTGACAATGTATCAGTCAGATCAAATGAAATTGTTAGGGTATCAAAGAACTGGATATTTTGTTTATATGAACGAATATAAACAATTTTGCAATGAAAGCACAAGATTAGAAATAGTGATTGATGCTCAACAACTTTTGAAATTCAAACGAGGGTATTACCATCGAAAAATTTGTTCGTTATGAGACATGGTAATAACGAATTCAAATGAAGTACTGAACCAGTTTGTATAAATACTTTACAGTATAAAGACAAGATAATACGCAAGTATTGATCATTGGAAACACACGGTCAGTTAAACATTAAAGCTCAAAATTGAAAAACATTTAAAATCACACTTCTAAATTCATAAAATCTTTTGAGAACCAGAAGTGGTTTGAACATTTTAGAAAACGTTTTTCATGCTTGAAAGTTGTTCTTCTTTCAAACAATCAGAGATCTAGGATTAGAAGATACTTACTTTTAAGCTCCCCCTCATATTATGATATAATGAGATAGATCAGATAAGCTCCCACTGGATATTTGCAAAATATCCTTATCTGAACATTGAAGAATGGGTCCTGATATGTCATATGATCAGAAGCCATTTTATTCACAAAAACTTTATTCAAAAATAAAATGAAAGAAAACAGTAAAAAAGTTTATAGTATGAGTTCTGATCTGAAATAATCAGAAGTCATTACCTTTACTCCCCCTTAAATTATGCATCTAAAATATGTCAATGCAACAGCACAAGATAGAGATCAGATACAACTCCCTTTTTAATTGTAGACCGTCATATTGTCCAAATATATTGTCAATGAAAAGGCACATGATAGAGATCAATACAATTCCCTTGTGAATTGTAGACCGTCATATCTTATCGGATGCAAAGATAGGAGTAAGGTCTTTTGATCACTGAAGTACGAGTCCTAAACTGTTGTGTTTAGAAGTCAAACTCCGGTGAAGTACGGGTTCTAAGTTGATGTACTTAGAAGCCTTGGTTCTCTTACTCCCCCTTAACAGTAGGTGCCTGCAACACATAATCAACTTTAGGTTTTGGTACCCACTGGTATTTGGGTCCATGAATGTTAGTTGCGGTTCGAATGGGAGTAATGGAATAAGATCCATACCAGAAATGATCACTTGTTTTATGAACATGATCATGTGTACGACAATAAGAACAATAATTTTTCTTACCGGATAACTTGATTAATTGATCTATCGTGTAGATATAATCAGGTTTACCTTTACACGCATTGTTCTTCTTGGCTTTATGTGTGTGTACACATGATTTCTTTCCTTTCAGCTCATCTTTCTTCTCATCTTTAACTGGTTTATTCTTCCAGACCAGTTCCTCTTCCTTGTATCTCCTTCTTCTTTGATGTGTACCTGAACCATCTATATTTCTATCATAGAAAAGGTTAGTACTACGAATCTTATCAGAAGATTTAACTGACCTCTTGTAAGAAACAGTTTTCTGATTTGAACTTGATACAGTCTTTTCAAGCTCTTTAATCTTTGAAGCAAAGTTGTCTCTTTCTTTGAGGAGAAGGTCAATCTTCGTCTCGCATTCAGACTTCATTTTCTTCTCTTTCAACACATTTTCAGATAGTTCAAATAGCTTAGAAGTAAGCTTTTTGATTTCAGCCTCAAACATGCTTTTTTCTTCTTCAAATCCTTTCTCAACATCGTTTCTCTGACCGAATATTTATTTAAAGAATCCAACGTTCTTCTGTTCAATGGCCTTCTTTTCCTTGGCAAACTTCTCTCTTTCCAATATAAGTACTTTCTCAAAATCAGAAACTTGTTGAGAAAGCTTTATGGATTTAAGCTCAACAATCTTCTTTTCTTCAAAACACTTTCTTGAAAAATCTGAAAACTTCTTTGAAAATCCTTTCTTTTCACTCTCAAAGTCAGCTTTATCTTTATCAAGCTTTTGCTCTAAATCAGATATTCTCTTTTGAAACTCAGCATTAGAATTTTCCAAACTCTTAATCTTTTTCTCATAGCTTTCAACAGAAACTGCTTGTTGAGTTTTAGCTTCCAACTCATAAATCTTTCCTTTTAGCTCAGACAAAATCGTTGGCCCTAACATCGTCCATTCAAGATAGTCCCATAACTCCTATCCTGTCGACTTGAATAAATCTTTTCCTGTCGACTTGTAGTTATTTATGTGACCAGAAATATCATGAAAAATACTCTTCAACAAAAAACTTTGAGCTAAACTATCATCTCTCTTTCTTTTCTCCTGTTCCTCAGTACAATCTTCTGTTGGAGTTTGAGGTTTCATCTCTCCTTCAGTCAATGATAATCTGATATAACAAATCAACTCATGTTTATCTACAAAGTTGAAAAAATCAACTTTACACTGCTCGTATCTTCCTTTGAGTAATATTGGTGAACTCATCCTGTTTCAAAAAGAATTTGACAAAATGATCGTTAGTTGAAATGAATTCAAATACAAAATTCAGACAATCTAACTGAAAGTACAGTATTTCCTTTCTCATTAAATATTGAATGAGAAATCAGATTGATAAGAATGATCGTTCCCAAACAATTCAGAAAAATTTGACTGAAAGTCAAACTTAGATCAGCACAAAAAATAAACTCTAAAGAATTATCTATCTCTGGAATTCTCAAAGCACTTGAAATTTGCAGAATGATAAATCTTGCAACTCTAGAACCTGCAAATATCAAAACTCATTTGAACTTGCAGATCACCAAACATGCAGAACAATTGATTTAGAAATGCGGCGCAAAAAATGAAGTTTGTGCTACGCAAGAAAAAGTATTGCGCGAACAGTTGGTGGCGCAAACCTGCAAACTCTCAAACATAACAATTGCAATAAAAGTTGGATGGCGCAAAACTATTTGAATGAGAAGTAAAAACTGAAGCTGTTAACGGTCAATGAATAATGTCGCGCAAGAAATGAAATTTGCGCCAATGGTGAGTGGCGTAAAAGTTGAAAGAAGTTGGTAACTAAATTGTCGGCCACTAATCTTGATAATCTGATTTCTTTATTTAGTGCCATCACCATCCATCCATGAATTCATTTCACCAATTGAATTATAGCCACCGCCCCACTATATTTGAAGAACCAATCACAATTTAGCCACCTCCACCTACGACCTATTATCTCCACTACCTGCGCAAAATCAATTAACAAATTTGAGTTCCAATGTGTAACACAATCACCGACCCACTATCACCTTTTAAACCAATCAAATTGAGGTGGCGCAAAATGGTTAATATCACAAATGGTTGGCACAAAGTAGAAGAGTGGCTGGCGCAAAAATGAGGTTTGCGTGAATAGTGAATGGCGCAAAGTTAAGGATATGATGAGGATCAATTCAATGACATATAATCTGCACTAACAATCCACAGCCATTAACAAGGATTCAATATGCACCGTCCCACTAACTTGATTATCAACCAATCAAGTTTTAACTCTACTAACACTTGTAATCTCCAATTTTTATTCACCACCGATTTATAATTTGAACTGGGGCAAATCAAGATGTTGTTGGCGCATATTTATAGACGATGTTGGCGCAAAATTCATGAAGATGGCGCAACACAAGTAATCTAGCGATTTGATTCAATTCTGTCCAAATCTGCAAAATTGCTTTCAACAATTGTATTACAATGATCGAACATCAATTATAACCATTTTCTAAGCAACAAATATATCTAAAAAACTTGAAATCACAATGCCATCTACAGATACAGTGATCGATATTGTTATCAACAAAATCCAAGAATTTGAAAATTTGACTATGATTTTGTGATCAAACTTTGAATTTGTGTGAATGAAATTTGTTTCTAAATTGAAATCCATCACACTTTAATCATTTAAACACTCAATCAATGAATATCAATCATGAATTTGATTTAATCAAAAAATGACCAAAAAGTTAATTGCGTGTTCTTGATAATTTCCAGAAAATTTGACTTTTTGATCCAAGATTTCAAAAATCAATCTATAAACTTGTGAAAATATTTCTGAAATTGTTTGGTATAGTTCTGATACCAATTGTGAATGTAAAATCCCAAACAATCAAGCTATTCTCAATCAAGAATCTAACAATTATGAACTAGAGAGAGAGAGTAGAGAGAGAAAGTAGATCTTGAAATATCACACGTCTATATGATTTTACAATGAGGTTCTTTACACAAGAATTACAAAGCACAAAACCTATTTATACCACAAGTCTATTACAAGACTTAAAAGCTAAGTAAACTAATACAACTTTGACTTCCCTTGACTTTGACAATGTTGACACTACATCTTTGACTTTCCTATTAAATCTTGAATACAATATTTTGACTTAACAATACTCTTGTATCTATTACCTCCGATCGAGAACCACGTTTTAGATCTCGATTTTGGGAAGGTTTACATAAAGCTTGGGGCACACGTATGAATTTTAGTACAACCTTTCATCCGCAAACTGATGGGCAATCTGAACGTAAGATTCAAACACTAGAGGGTATGCTTCGAGCATGTGCGTTGGAATGGCATGGATGTTGGAATAACTACTTGTACCTGATAGAGATCTCCTATAATAATAGCTGGCAGTCAAGTATCGGCATGGCTCCGTATGAAGCACTTTATGGTCGAAAATTTTGAACACCAACTTGTTGGAATGAAGTTGGAGAACGTATTCTCGAAGGCCCATAATTGGTTCAAGTTACTACCGAAAAGTTCGAGATTGCGCGTCAAATGATGAAAGAAGCTCAGGCTCGTCAAAAGAGCTACGCCAACAAACGACGACGACGACCTATCAAGTTCCAACCGGGAGATAAAGTTTTCTTAAAGGTTTCCCCAACTCGCGGTATCAGATGTTTCGGTCTCAAAGGAAAGTTGAGCCCGAGATATATTGGTCCTTCAAAATTCTAGAAAAGGTTGGAGTTGTGGCATACCGGTTAGCTCTACCGCCGCAAATATCCCATATACATAACGTGTTCCATGTCTCTTCAATTCGAGGGTACAACTATCATCCCTTACACGTCATTGAATATCCCTTGGAACACGTAGAACCTGATCTTTCTTATCGCAAGGAACCTGAAGCGATTATTGATCGTGATGAAAGAGGTACACGAAAGAGAGTGATTTCTTTTGTAAAAGTTCTATGGAAAAATCACTCGAAACGTGAGGAGATGTGGGAAACAGAGGAACACATGCGACGGGAGTACCCCGAGTTCTTTAATCGATGTAAGTTTCCTGTCTAAATTCGATTTTGGGGACGAAATCTCTTTTAAGGGGGAAATAATTGTAAGACACGGTTTTAAAAATGTATAATTAATCTTACCCGAATTGAACCGTAATTAAAATGTCAATCAAAGATTTTGAAAGGTTAAAACCGTCAATAAACCAGTCTCTTTATAGATGAAATAATTAAATAAAAAGTAAATAAATAATATATATATTATATATATGTATAGATTTAAAAAAAAACTAACCTACAAAACATTAAACCAAATCCACACTTCATCTTCATCGTCTCCTTATCAACTCATCACCGCCATATTCAAGTCTCATTCATCGCTTTGTCTCTCAACTTCCCTCTAGATTATCTCTCGATTTGTTGAAGAAATCAACGAAATAATTACATATTCAGAATCTACACGACGAACCCTTCTTAAAGGTATAAATTTCTTCTTAAGTTATTTATGTTGGTAAGTTTGGGTAGTTGAAATTGGTTGGTAGATTATGTTGTGTTATTGAAAAGTTATGTTCAAATATATGTTTAGAAATGCTTAGGTTTGTCAAAATTACAAACGGGTAAAATTTAGAATTAAAATGGTGATAATTGTATCTAGATGTTTAACCGCATACCAAGTGTTCAGTTTAGTGCTTAAGAGAATAAACTTTCGTGATTAAGCTTAGGATAATAACCATTAAGTTTTATGTTATGCGAGTAATAATAATTTATTGTTTAAATAGGCAATTGAACGGGTTAAACTTCGTCCTGAGTCTCGGTTGATCATGTGTTACATCTCAATTAGATTAAGGTATGGATTTCATTTCTTTTTAATCGTGGGCAACTAATTGTTGTAGTTGACCCTTCCTAAAGGTGGTTCACCGATTGTGATTGATCAACTGAACGTGATCAACGAACGTGATCAACGAACGTGTAATTATACATATACATTGATTTTTGGTCTGAATCTTATGTTTGAACGTTTTTGTGTTTTGTTGTCTCATATTGAGATTGGATTATGAATCATTTGTTGAAACTGTTAGCGTTTTACTAAAATGTGTCTTGTATGGAATTGTTTATAAAAATTGTGAACTATAATGAATTTGCTTTATGATCGCCATTTGGGTAAGTGGCATATGTTTAGTTTTTGTTGATTTTAGAATAACCCAATTAATAAATGGGCACATTATTTGGGATGCCTTCTATGGCGGCTTTGTTGTCATGGCATTCTACAGATGACGGTCCACCAGAGTTAAGCCTTAGTGTCTTACGTGAACCCACTCTGGGGGACTAGGCCGACTTTGTTGGTTTCAGAGCGGATGGATCGATCCTAGAACTTTTACCCACATAATATGTTACCGTGGTTAAATTCACGGGGGATTCGTGTGTGTGTGCCCGCACGCCAACCTATTAGTTCATGTGGCTGATCACCCCGCGAACACAGCAGGAATTGACGGACTTTATTTATATTATGTTTTGAAATTAAGTGTGAATCGTTCTTGAAATTATTGTCTTTGAAAATTACTGAACATTTCTTTTGCTATGAACTTAAGTTTCAAGAACATTCTTCGAAATGAATTTCTAAGTCTTCCGCTTCGTTATCTATATTTTCATTATTATTTACGAAGTTATATTATAATCCATTCATTGAGTCCTGTGCTCAGCCATGTTTTTGTTTTCTGTATGGCAGGTTCGAGGTGACGTTTAAGGGGACGGGACTTGAGATCGAGCGTGATATTTTGGTGTTCTTAGACTTGCCTTATTATATAAACGTTCTAAGTTTATAAACACTTTTTAAAGTGTAAGATTTTCGATTGTAATATATGTTTAGGGTTTACTAGTAGCTCAAAATTAGTTGTGTATTATGTTAAGTCATGTTCGTGACATCACCCATTCCGAACCACGGAGACGGGGGATGTTACAAGGTCGACTTTGTTGGCTCCAGGGCGGATGGATCGATCTTAGAACTCTTACCCACAGAATATGTGACCGTGGTTAAATTCACGGGGGATTCGTGTGTGTGTGCCCGCATGTCGACCCATTAGTTCGTGTGGTTTGGCCACCCCACGAACACAACAAGAATTGACGGACTTTATTTAAATTACGTTTTGAAATTAAAGTGTGAACTGTTATTGAAGTTTTTGATTTTGAATATTACTAAACATTTCTTTTGTTGTGAACTTGAGTTTCAAGAACATTCCTCGAAAAGAATTTTTAAGTCTTCCGCTTCGCTATCGATGTTTTCATTATTATTTACGAACTTATATTATAATCCATTCACTGAGTCATGTGCTCAGCCGTGTTTTTGTTTTCTGACACGGCAGGTTCGAAGTGACGTTTAGAGGGACGGGACTTGAGATCGAGCATGATATTTTGAAGTTCTTAGGCTCACCTTATTTTATAACTTTCTAAGTTTATAAAGACTTTTGAGGTATGATAGTTTGGATTGTAATATATGTTTAGAGTTTATTAATAGCTATGAATTTAGCTATGTATTTATGTTAAGTCCCGTTCGTGACATCGCCCGTTCCGGACGGGGGCTATTACAATATTTCTCTTTGAGATAATTAAGAAAGTTGATCTTGATATAATTGTTGGAATGCTACTGCGTTTGCAAGCCTTGGAGCATTGGAGTAGCGTAAATGCCACAGTTGAGAGTAAGACGGCTAGCCGGACCCGCTTGATCAACAAGGTGTTCCCCGAGTAAGTAAACCAACATTATAGAAAGAAAAACTTGCTTTTGAATCTCTTACAGAAATACATTCCTTGTCGTGATGGACAAATTTTCGAGACTATTATTTAGAAAAGATTCTAATAAACACGCCTCTATGTCTGATATTGATGAAGAAAATGATCAAATTAATTCTCTTGAAACGAATATTTCTCAAAATGAAAATAGTTTATTAGATTGGACTATTCCAAAACTCGATGTTAAAATTATTTATAAAATTGGAACACTTGAATTTATGCAAGGTTATTCTATTAAAACAACTGAACAAACAGTTTCTATTAACAAAGATTATAAAAGCATACAATTATTGTCCACAAAAGCTATCAAAAGTCAAAGAGAAAAGAATTATAAGTTTTTACACGTAGGATTGGTTCAAGTTGCTATTAAACCATTATTTAGATTAGGAATCGATGCACCAGTATTATTATGTTTAAGAGATGCTAAGCACACAAATTTTATTAATTCAGTATTAGCTATTGCTGAAACAAATATATCTAATGGTCCTATATATTTTAATTGTTATCCAAATTTTACCGTAAGTTTATTTTTGATCCTCACATTATGGATATTCTAAATTTAACTGTTAAGACTAAAAATTTATATTTCAAAGAAAATGTTAAAGCGTTAGCGGTTATTTATAGAGTTTATTATAAAACATTGACTACAACTATTGAACCAAAAACTAGACTAATTTCTCCAAGAGACGAAACTATTATAATTGAAGCCACCACTTTGCATACAAATATTAAGACACCCAAAAGATTAAAATGGAGTGAAATCACTCAATCTAGTAATTGGAATTTGCAAGATATTAGCAAGGTATTAATATCCCAAAACCTGTAGAATTTAATGATCAAGTTAGCAATATTATTGAACACACAGATGGATCTGTAGATACTAATTTCAATACAGAATTATCTAGGCGTTCTACTTCGTCATCCTATAAATCACTAACATTAGAAGATAATAAGTATTATAGATCACAATCTACGAAATTGAAAGGTGTAGATTTTAGTAATAATATTACTAAACCAATTTATGAGGAAGATAATAAGAGTGATACATATGCCAAGTCTTATGATCCAACTAGATCTGAAATTGAGAACTATAGATATCAACTATAAAAAATTTATCATTGTTTCATCCACCCATACTTGCTATATTTAGTTACGTCAATTCATTCTCACATTTGTCATTTATAGTAATAATATTTGCCTACCACTTTTTGAAACACAATCATGGAAAATGAGATAATATATAAAGAAGAGTATAAAAATATTAAGTTTAAAATTCTTTCAAATTATTTAAAAGAAGAAATTTATAAAGAATATAATAATGAAAAAAGATTTTGGTATGAAAATAAATTTGATGGTGATCAAAGATTTTTACATAGAATTGATTGGGAATTATACATGTTAGACAATGAAGTAAATATTTCATTTTTTATATGGATATAAATATGGTGTAACGATAATAATGTAGATTTTCCATTTGAAAAACAAATTCTAAATACTACCAATAATGTTAATGAATGGTTAAAAATCAATAATAATGAAAAGGTATTAAGTATTCATCCTCCAAAAGAATGTATAATGATAAATGATGCAAATAATAATTCTTATATTGGAAACCCTTTAATAAAAATGGATAAGCCTATAACTAATGAAAAAGCTATTACAAATAAAGTTATCAAAATAATTATACAAATGAGATGTTAAATCCTATAGGGAAACAATTATAAAGAATATAAAACAATATTAATACAGATAATACGAATATAATAAGAGGAAAAACAAAAGTAGAAGAACCTATATTCAAACCTTATAATATAGATACTAAAATAACATTATCAAAAGAAGATTCATTTCTAAAGGAAATTGATGAACGATTAGCAAAATTAAATATATCAAATAAAAAATAAGTCAAGTTCAAACATTATAAACAAAACAAATTCAATAGTAAATGTTATAAAAAAGAAAGATGAGTCAAATCAAAGTATTGTAAATAAAAATTTAAGTGTAAATGTGATAAATAAAAAAGATAATTCAGAAGATAACCATGATGATATATCTGATATAGAAGAGCAATTTAATAATCAAGAAAGTATAAATAAGATACATAAATATAATGCCTCTACATCAAATAATAATACTTATACTCCTAAACCATAAACTTGTAATTATTATTATAGACCAACACCTCCTTATGTTCAATACGAAGAGAGACATACTATGGTACAAGCTAAATACGATGGTGATTCATTATATGAATGGAATATTGATGGTCAATATGAATATCAAATATTAAATCTATTACAAGAAATGACTATGGCTTCTAATACTTATAAGGCTAAAGGAAATAGTGAAAAAAAGTTATTCAAATGATAATTTCAGGCTTCACTGGCGTTCTCAAAGGCCGGTGGGATTACGATGTTACAGAAGAAGATAAAATTCATATTTTAGATTGTAAGAAAACTATAATAAAAACAGAAAATAATCAACAAATAACTACTTAAGAAGATGATATGGTAAATACGCTTATATTCGCAATTATGAAAAATTATGTTGGAAACCAAAAAGGTTATCAAGATAGGAATTTTGAAATATTATTAAATCTAACTTGTAGGAAATTACAGGATTTTAGATGGTATAAGGATGTATTTCTTAACTAAGGTTATGACTAGGACTAATTGTAAGCAAACTTATTGGAAAGAAAGATTTATTGCTGGATTGCCAAAATTATTTGCAGAAACAATTAGAAATAAGTTAGGAGTTGATTATGATAATATGGTACCTTATAAGAATTTAACGTATGGAGAATTGATAAATTATATTAATCAAGAAGGATTAGCTATCTGTTCAGATTTAAAATTAAGATCTAAGCTTAAGAAAGATAATATCTATAATAAGAACGAATTAGGAAGCTTTTGTTTACAATTTGGTTATGAGCCTATTAAGTTACCTCCATCCACTTCTAAGAAAAAAAACTAATTAAAATTAGAGATAATAACTATAGAAGAAAAGATTATTCCAAAAATTATCGATATAAAAAGAATCAATATAGTCCAAATAAATATAATAAAAAATCACATCATAAAGAAGATAATAAACAAAAGGATATAGTTATATGTTATAAATGTGGAAGACAAGGTCATATCTCTAAAGGTTGTTATGCTAAAAGAAAAAAAATGAATTAAAAAAGCAAATTAGCAAGTTAATTATAAGGGATGATTCTAGTGATTCGAGTATATCTGATTATTTTGGTAAAGATTTAAATATTATAGAGGAATCTGATGATAGTATGAGTGATGATTCTAACTTGTGTGAATGCTTAGGGATGTTTAATTGTAATTCTATAAGTATGTTACTATTCAAGATTTAGAAGGTGAATTGAAAGAATTAAAAGGATAGATAAAAATTATAAAAGAAAGACTTTCTAATATAGAACATGCTAATAATAATAGGTCAACTCCAGATAATGAACATTTTAATAATGAAAGAGATGATAATGTTAACCAAATTAATGGAATAAATTATCAAAGATGGTATCTTAGAATTAAGATAATAATCAATAATGAATTTGATTTAACATTAACTGCTTTAATTGATAGCGGATCAGATATGAATTGTATTCAAGAAGGGTTAGTACCCACTAAGTATTATGAGAAATCCTCACAAAGATTATCGATTGCTAATGGATCAAAACTACAAATAAATTATAAATTATCTAATGTTCATATTTGTAATTATGGATATAGTTATAAAACGTCTTTAATTGTAGTTAAAAATTTAAGTTCACAAATTATATTAGGAACTTCATTTATTACTAAATTATATCCATTTATAATATCTGAAAAGGGATTATCAACGAAAGTGTTAAAAAGAGAAATTATTTTCAAATTTGTCATTCCCATTGTAACGAAAGAAGTAAATATTCTAAATAATAAACAAAAACAAATAGAATATTTAATAAATGAAATTAATTGTAAGACTCGGTTTAAAAACATATAATTATAATTATTTTTTTTACCCGAAATGAACCGTAATTAAAAATAACAACTAATGATAATTGAAGAGTTAAACCCGTAAATTAACTAAACTTATATTAATTATATATATATATATATATATATAATTAACTACAAAAAAAACAAATCATATCGTCTCCTTCGTTTGTTAATACCACCGCCATCACACTTTCTCTCTCTTCCTAAAAAATGTCTCCACTCTCTCTCTAAATTTTTGTCAATTTTGTGAATCAAATCAAAGTAACAATTATATATTTGGAATCTACTCTTCGATCCTTTCTTAGAGGTATAAATTTCTTCTTAAGTTATTTAAGTTGGTAAGTTAGGGGAGTTGAAATTGGTTGGTAGATTATGTTGTGTTATTGCAAAGTTATGATCAAATATATGTTTAGAAATGCTTAGGTTTGTCAAAATTACAAATGGGTAAAGTTTTGAATTAAAATGGTGATATTTGTATCTAGATGTTTAACTGCACACCAAGTGATCGGTTTAATGTCAAAGAGAATATAATTTTGTGATTAAGCTTAGGATAATAAGCTTTGAGTTTTATGTTATGCGAATAATAGTAATTTATGGTTTAAATAGGCAATCGAACGAGTTAAAGTTCGTCGTGAGTCTCGGTTAATCGCGTGTTACGTCTCAATTTGGTTAAGGTATGGATTTCATTTCTTTTGAATCGTGGACAACTATTTGTTGTAGTTGACCTTTCGTAAAGGTGGTTCACCGCCTTGTGATTGATCAACCGAACGTGATCAACAAATGTGAAATTATACACACACATACACATACACATTGATTTTAGTTTATTGAATCAATTGTTTGAACATTTTGATGTTTTATTAAAATGTGTTTTGTATCGAATTGTTGTGAAACTTGAGAAGTATATTAACTATAATTTCTATGATCGCCATTTGGGTAAGTGTCATATGTTTAGTTTTCGTTGATTTTAGAATAACCCAATAAATGGGCACATTATTTGGGATGCCTTCTATGGCGGCTTTGTTGTCATGGTGTCCTGGAGATGACGGTCTACCAGAGTTAAGCCTATGTGGCTTACGTGAACCCACTCTGGGGGACTTGGCTGACTTTGTTGGCTCCAGGGAGGATGGATCGATCTTAGAACTTTACCCACATAATATGTGACCGTGGTTAAATTCACAAGGGATTCGTTGTGTGTGACCGCATGCCGACCCATTAGTTCGTGTTGTTTGGCCACCCCCCAAACACAACAGGAATTGACGGACTTTATTTATATTATGTTTTGAAGTTAAAGTGTGAACCGTTCTTGAGATTCTTGATTTCGATTTTGAATATTACTAAACGTCTCTTTTGAATTTAAGGAATTATGAACTTGAGTTTTATGAACTTTCGTCGAATGAATTTTTAAGTCTTCCGCTTCGTTATCGATGTTTTCATTATTATTTACGAATTTATATTATAATCCATTCATTGAGCCATGTGCTCAGTCGTGTTTTTGTTTTCTGACACGGCAGGTTCGAAGTGACGATTATGGGGACGGGACTTGAGATCGAGCATAAATATTTTGGAGTTCTTAGCCTCGTATTATCATATAAAAGTTCTAAGTTTATAAACACTTTCTAATGTGTAATATTTTGGATTGTAAAACATGTTTACAGTTTATTAATAGCTCTGAATTAGTGGTGTATTTATGTTAAGTCTCATTCGTGACATCACCCGTTCTGGACAACGGGGACGGGGGATGTTACAAATGTGGTATCAGAGCATAGGTATCGACTTTTAGATTAACTAGGTTTGACCTGTGAGGATTGGGTAGACATTAGAATGGATAGACTATAATTTAATTCTACTTACTGATTTTCAATCCATAACTGTTTTGAATTTTGATTTTGATATTGTTTTGTGTTAGAATGTTGAGACGTGGTCGCCCACGCAAGTCCATATCTCAACCTGAGGGTAACTCAAATCCCAACCCAGTGGGGGGGGGGGGGTACTAGTGAACCTAATATTGCTGATGTGGTCCGTCAGACCATGTCAAGTATGATGCCTACATATCTTGAGCAAGCCATTCAGGCTATGCGACAGAAAACACAAAATCTTCCTCCAAATTCGAATCCAAATCCAAATTCTGTTCCTACATCAAATATTGGAAATCCTAGATCAAGTTCGGGTAATCCAACGGGAGAAATGCATACATGGTTGGAGAAGTTTAATAAACAGAAACCTCAAACTTTCTCAATGGTCGTAGATTATGTAGATGCCGAAAACTGGATTCGGCACATCGAAAAGATTTTTAATGTCTTAGATATTCCAAATCAGTACAGGGTTCGCTTGGCTACTTATAAATTTGAGAAAGAAGCAAACAATTGGTGGGAAGCTTGCGTTCAAACTGACCCATCTGTTAAGAACTTATCTTGGGATAACTTGAAAGAATTTTTCTTCAATCAATATATTACGGCGGCAGATCGCTATGCTTATACGTGAGAATATTCAACGGTCCAACAAGGCGAGGAAGAAACCGTTGCCGACTACATGGCTCGTTTTCTTAAATTTTCTCGTTTTGCAGGAAATACCGCAGGCACACAAGTGCAACAAGCCAATAAATTTAAATGGACACTTAACTCGAAGTAAAAGGAAAATCTCTTGAACCTTACTTTTAATACCGTTACTAAAGTGGCTAACGCAGCGAAAAATATTGATCGGTCAAAACAACAACGATTAGCTTCACGCGTTGACAATAAGAAACGTGGACCAGAATCTTTCCAAAGCAACCCTCGTTTTGTAAAATCAAAATCGAGCATTGACCCACATAAAATTTCAAGTCAATTCATGCCACGATTTCCAGTGTTTTCTAGCAGGAGGAGTCAAAATGTTTCTAGTCCAATTAATATTTGTGATCAGTGCAATATTCGACATCGGTCCGGTCTGTGTCTAAAGATGATCGGTTCGTGTTTCAATTGTCGAGAATAAGGTCATATGGCCAGAGATTGTCCTAAATCTCAGACTGCAACTAGTATAGGAAAAGGAAAACAAGCAACTACTAGTAGGCGAGTCTTTGCATTACCTGGCGACAAATCTCAAGCGGGTATGATTTCAGGCCATTTTAACTTAACTGATTTATCTGTTTATGCCTTGTTTGATATTGGGGAAACACACTCTGTTGTTTCTGAACAATTAGAATCCCGGTTAAAACCTTATAAACAAACCACCAAATTTCAAGTCGTGATATCTACCCCAATGGGTGGTTCAATCTGTGTGTTAACTCGATTTGCAAACTGTCTGTTATTTATTGGAGACCGCGTATGGGAGGTCACTCTACTTCCAATGCATATGTACCACTTTCAATTAATATTGGGGATGGACTGGTTGTCACACCACCGTGCAACTATAGACTATAACGCCAAACAAATATTGTTTGGAGATATTGACAAACCGGAGGCAATCTTTGAAGGAGGTACTCCAAAAGAAGATGTTAGCGCTTTAACCTCTATTACTGTGAAGCAGTATACTTGGCAAAGTAACAAGGGTTTTCTGGCCTCGTTACTAGATCCTGAACAGGTAATCCCTACTTCTGCACCCGTACCTGTTGTTTCTGAATATCTTGATGTGTTTCCCGACGATCTACCGGGTATACCACCAGTCCGGGAAGTCGAATTTACCATCGATCTAGTTTCGGGAGCTTCTCCTGTTTCCAAGGCTCCCTATCGAATGGCTCCAACTGAAATTAAGGAACTCAAAAATCAACTCAATGATCTATTGAAGAAAGGTTTCATTCGACCCAGTGTCTCCCCTGGGGAGCTCCGGTTCTCTTTGTCAAAAAGAAAGACGGTACGATGCGTCTTTATATTGATTATCAGAAGCTTAATAAAGTAACGATCTGTAACAAGTATCCGTTGTCGAGAATCGGCGATTTGTTCGATCAATTACAAGGGGCACGATACTTTTCCAAAATTGATCTTCGGTCCGGGTACCATCAACTTCGTATCCGAGATTGTGATATTTCGAAAACCGCATTCAGAACTCGCTATGGGCACTACGAATTTTTAGTAATGCCTTTCGGGCTAACTAATGCTCCAGCAGTCTTTATGGATCTTATGAATCGGGTTTTTAAATATTATCTCAACGAGTTTTTTAACGTGTTTATCAATGACATATTGATATACTCAAAGTCAAGAGAGCAACATGATCAATGTAACACCCTCAAATTTGGTAAGAGCAACTAATTAAAAATCTCGATATAATATCAATTAAAGGACAAAACTTCCACTTATACATCAATCTCCATATACCTCAATTTAAAATTCTATAATTAACCACAACAATTATAAAACTACAGTCTTATACACAAGGACTAAATCGAAGTCGGGTGTTACTTAACCCAAATGCAAGTTGCTCTTCCCAAAACCAATGCAGAAGACTTCACCAAGCAAATCGCTAGCACTAACCCAAAACACTCATCTCTTCATAGTGTCGCTAGCACTAACCCAAAACGGAACCTGATGCACATGTCGACAAATTAAAATGTTAGGCTAACGCCTTGTGAGTTCAAGAGTTTTAACATGAATAAATGTATCTTTAAAAGAAAAGAATTCAGTTCAAATCAAGATCTTTCATAATTATTTACTTTAGAAATGGAAACAACCCGTTTTCCCATAATATACCTCTTTAAGGACAACGTTCGAATACAACATTCTTTATAAACCGATGCAACCCAAAACTCACTCAAAACGTAAATATAAATCGACTCCCAATTTATGATAATGTAAATAACACTTCATATCACAAACCACCCCAAAACATGGGCGGGGATTAATACTCAACCCATAAAACATGGAATAAATTCGTGTATGCAAAATGTCACCGAAAACAAATATATAAAAGACTCAGCCCGAAGACAAAACCTTTCGGTGACGGGGGAGACCCGATTCCATATAATGTGACGTACACAAAGTAAGCCACACATTACGTTAAATTGGTATTAAGTATCGGGCTCTACGTCTTTCAGCATACACCCATAGATACTTGCACGGAGGACTTACACTATACCAAAGATGCCTAACCGCACCGCAATGGGGAAAACTAGTGTTCAACCATTGGACAAATAATAAAAGCATCGAGCTCAACATCTTTCAGCGTACACTCCTTGATACTTGCACGAAGGACTTATAAGCCAATCTGATGCCTAATGTGCCACGATGAGGAAACCAAGCCGTTCCATCATTGGACAAAGTGATAAAAGTGATCATGGATCCATAGCAGATGGGGCTAAAACATTACATGACTCAAAATGAATGAACTAACGCATTCAAAACATGTAATTCTCAAATAAAATGCAGTAAATGCAAATCATAACCAAGCGCTCTACATTGAGCTATTAAAATCGGACAAGTTGTAACACCCTAAAAATCAGAGTAAATTTAAAACCTGGAAAACTTGGCAACATGACATTCGTATTGATATAAACCTCCCATAAAGGGGATGAGTCCTCAAGACTTTACAAAACCTGAACATAAATAGGATTCATCGACAAACTAATCTAGACACTTCTACCAAGATTACATCCGTTGACAATCCATAATTCATCAAAAGAATGGGACTTAACAAATGCCCAGATTCAATACTAGTCATCTCAAAATGCCTCGAGACCAAACCCGTCTCTCAAAACCCCGGCAGCCCACTGCTAAGGGAAACTGTTATACAAATCATTTGAGAAAAAGTGTTAGGCTTAAAGCCTAGTGAGAACATACAGTTCATAAATCTCAAGAGATATTATCAATTGCAACAAAGTAAATCCTTTCAAAGGTTTGGTTGTGCAAAATACAATTCTTGATAATAAATGGACAACCGGTCCAAAACACATCTTCCGATGACGGGGATTACCCGATTTACCAAGGATTACAGTGGAACACAAAGTAAGCCACAAATCCGAGTTATGAGCTAAATACATGGAACCATGGCCACGAACTCTTCAGTCCGTACTACGATGTGAGGGAGGGCCCCCAAGGAACCATGTCATACTCGTTCATTACACTACATTTGACCCATGGCTAGGATCCGGTCTCACATAACCGTACCTAAGTTGCCCCCGAGGATCAAATATATCTAACTACAACGGAAGGGGCATATCCTTCCCAGCCATAAGTCGACTCGATACCTAGGGATCCACTAGTATAGTCATGACTTGTCACAATATTTCATGTGACCTACCAAGCTAGATAAATAGCTTCAACACATTTATATTTCAAAATGCCATATTCCAGACCAACTGCTGGTAAGAAAGGTAATCATAAAACCAGTTTATATCATGCTTTTAAATAAGCCTCATACTGGGCAAGTAAAACATTATTTTACTTCAAAAAGCTGAAATCCCTCATTTTAGTCAAAAGCGTTTCAGGAACCCTAACATATCTCAAAACCCCAAGTTACATCAAATTGAAATAAACGGAAAATCCAAAAACATAGAGATATGTAGGAGTTAAAAACACAATCTTTGACATATATAACAGTTTATAAAAGTTAGTAGGAACTCACCTTTGTTTCCTTCTTCTTAACGAGCGCTACCTATGACAACACCGAAAGAATCGGTAAGTCGAAACACAGATAACTCTTCCGCTACCTGACTTAGAACTCAAAATAACAGAAGCTAACAACTAACAGAACCTAATCTGGTTGAAGGCAAATACCGGTCGAAAGACAACACCGGTCGAAAGACTCCCGATCGAAAGGCAAATACCGGTCGAAAGACTACCGGTCGAATACAACCTACCGGTCGAACACAACCTACCGGTCAAATGCACTCCCGGTCGAACACAACCGACCGGTCGAATGCTCTTCCGGTCGAACATAACCCACCGGTCAAATGCTCTTCCGGTCGAACACAACCCTCCGGTCGAATGCTCTTCCGGTCGAACACCTATCGGTCCTAACAAGTCCGGTCGTCTTGTTCATCAAGAACAGTCGACGGTGAACGCAGATCCAAAACGAGAAATACTCAGATCTCAAAATGGAACAGTTTAAAACCTTCACAACGAGATTCTACACGGCTAAAAGCATTCGGATCAAAGCATCAAGCTAGATTCGTACCTTGATTTGCCCGAAACGATCAACCTCTTAACACTGCTTTCTTCTGCTCTTCTCTTTCTCTCTGGCTTCTCAAACACGATTCAGATCAAAATGAGATATTAGAAAATATCTCAGATTTGATTTCTATTTATATAGCCCAAGTTACAAATTACCCCCTTAAACTTTGGGTAAAGCTCAAGTTTTTACCCAACCCCAAAATTCAGGGTGTTACAATCCTCCCCAACTTGGGAATGATTTCGTCCCCGAAATCCAACTATACAAAGAGATGAGGATATCTACGCTTCATATCCTCTTCAGATTCCCAAGTCACATTTGCCCCTCGGTGATGCTTCCACTGCACCTTGACCAAAGTGACTTCTTTGTGACGCAACTTCTTAGACTTTCTCTCCAAGATGGCGTCGGGTTCTTCCACACAACGGTTATCTTCGTCTACCCTTAACTCTGAAAGGGGAATGACGCTGTCTTCTACCGCCAAACATTTCCGGAGGTAGCAAACATGAAACGTGTTGTGTATTCTGCTCAACTCCGGTGGCAGTTCCAACTGGTAGGCTTGCAAACCCACCCGCTTAAGTACTTTGAAAGGTCCAAGGAAACGGGGACTCAGCTTCCCACGTTTTCCGAACCGTATAATGCCCTTCCACGGCGACACCTTAAGCATAACGCGGTCGCCTACATGGAATTCCATCGGTCGCCTCTTCTTATCGGCATAGCTTTTCTGACGATCCTGAGCCGCTTTCATTCTTTCACGAATGCACTTGACCTTATCGGCAGTCTCTTGCACGATTTCAGGCCCGACGAACTGCTTTTCTCCCGCTTCAAGCCAACACACTAGAGTCCGACACTTTCGCCCATACAATGCTTCGAAAGGTGCCATCCCAATACTCGAGTGGTAGCTATTGTTGTAAGCAAACTCCACCAAAGGCAGATGAGAGTCCCAACTACCCCCGAAATTGATGACACAAGACCTCAACATGTCTTCCAAGGTTTGGATCGTTCGCTCGCTCTGCCCGTCGGTCTGTGGATGGTAAGTCGTACTTAACTTTACTCGAGTACCAAGCTCTTTCTGAAACCCATCCCAAAAGTTCGAAGTGAACCGACTGTCTTGATCCGACACGACCGACAATGGTATCCCATGCCTCGAGACCACCTCATCGATATAAAGCTTCGCCAACTTATCCATCGGTAAAGTCTCGCGCATAGGCAAGAAGTGAGCGCTCTTTGTCAATCGATCCACTATCACCTAGATGGTATCGTGACCTCGAAGAGTTTTAGGCAACTTCGTCACGAAGTCCATGGTGATATGCTCCCACTTCCACTCGGGAATCTCTAAAGACTGAAGATTCCCATACGGTCGCTGATGTTCGGCCTTAACTTGCGAACACGTCACACAACGCTCAACGTAACGTGCCACATCAAGCTTCATTACCGGCCACCAGTAGTGCAACTTCAAGTCCATGTACATCTTTGTACTTCCCGGATGAATGGAATACTTGGACTTGTGTGCATCTTCTAGCAACAGATCACGGTTACCCCCAATCTTGGGTACCCACACACGACCAATGAACAATTTTACTCCACGGCTATCTTCCTTTAAGAGTAAACGCTGCTTCGTCATGACCTGATCTTTGAGATTTTCTTCTAACAGTGCTTCCACCTGCGATGTCTTGATCTTCTCAACAAGACTAGACACTAGCTCGATTCTCGAATGGGTAGCCCGAATACTTCCGCTATAGTCCTTCCGACTTAACGCATCGGCCACCACGTTCGCCTTACCGGGATGGTAAAGCAACTCACAGTCGTAATCTTTAAGAAACTCGAGTCACCGCCTTTGCCTCATATTCAGCTCTTTCTGATCAAAGACATATTTCAGGCTCTTGTGATCCGTGTATAGAGTGTATTTCGTGCCGTAGAGGTAATGTCGCTAAAGCTTCAAGGCGAACACCACCGCCGCTAACTCCAGATCATGGGTTGGATAATTCTGCTCGTGTAATTTGAGCTGCCTCGAGGCATAAGCGATGACCTTGCCTTGTTGCATCAACACACAACCCAGTCCCATCTTTGAAGCGTCGCTGTAAACCACGAAATCTTCCGACCCTTCAGGTAACGTCAAGATCGGAGCTTCACACAACTTCTTTTGAAGGATCCGGAACGCCTTCTCTTTGGTTTCGGTCCATTCGAACTTCACATTCTTCCGAGTCAGAACTGTCAAGGAAGAAGCGATTTTTGAAAAGTCTTGGATAAATCTCCTGTAGTATCCCGCCAGACCCAAGAAACTTCGGATCTCGGACGGACTCTTAGGAGGCTCCCAATTCATCATAGCTTTAATCTTGGAGGGGTCTACTTTCACTCCGTCCCGAGTGACTACGTGACCCAGAAAATGTACTTCTTTAAGCCAAAAGTCGCATTTGGAAAACTTGGCGTACAACCTTTCTTTTCTCAACACTTCCAGAACTTCACGTAGATGTTGCTCGTGCTCTGTCTCACTCTTGGAATACACGAGTATGTCATCAATGAATACTATGACCGACTTGTCGAGGAATGGTCGGCACACTCTATTCATCAAGTCCATAAACACTGCTGGTGCGTTTGTCAGGCCAAAAGGCATTACAAGAAACTCGTAATGGACGTAACGCGTTCTGAAAGCTGTCTTCGGAACATCTTCTTCTCTTACCTTCACTTGGTGATAACCCGATCGTATGTCGATTTTAGAAAAACATTCCGCTCCTTGAAGTTGATCGAACAAGTCGTCTATTCTCGGAAGCGGATATCTGTTCTTTATTGTAGCTTTGTTCAACTCACGATAGTCAATGCACATTCTCATTGTGCCATCCTTCTTTTTGACAAATAAGACCGGAGCTCCCCAAGGTGACGAACTCGGTCTTATAAAGCCTTTCTCCAATAGCTCTTGGAGTTGTGCCACCATCTCTTGCATCTCCGATGGCGCTAAACGGTAAGGTGCTTTAGCGATTGGGGCTGCTCCAGGCACAAGATCAATCCGAAACTCTACCTGCCGATCGGGTGGCAACCCGGGCAAGTCGTCCGGAAAGACATCTGGAAACTCACGTACGATCTTCATATCTTCCATCTTTGATTTCTTTAACTTGGCATCGATCACATAGGCTAGGAAAGACGAACATCCTTTTACTAAGCACTTGCATGCCTTTGCCATTGTGATTATTGCCACTTCACCTTTTCTCCTTTCACCATAGATGACGACTTCGCCAGAGGGGTTGGGAAGTCGAATCAACTTCTTGTAACACACGATCTCGGCCTGATTGTTTGACAACCAATCCATACCGACCACAACACCAAAACCCCCGATTAACATCGGCAGTAGATCGATCGGGAATTCTCTCTCTTCGATACTAAGAGCACACTGCTTCAGAACTTCGTAGATCAAAACTTGACTACCATCGGCTATTTCTACCACTAATGCATCCTTAAGACTAGTAGTGGGCATAGAAATTTTCTGACGGAACAATTCAGATACGAAAGAGAAACTAGCACCCGTATCGAATAAAATACGAGCAGGTACAGAGTTTATAAGAAAAGTACCCGATACCACATCAGCGGATGCCCTGGCCTCTTCGGCCATCATCTGAAAAGCTTGACCCGGAACCCTCGGAGAGTTCTCCTTCTTTGCCGCCGCACTACCCGACTTGAGCTTCGGGCAATCTCTTTTCACATGCCCTGGTGCCTTACACTCGTAGCAAACCATCCCCACGACAGAACAGTCACGGGCGGTGTGGTCATTCTTACCACACTTGAAGTAGAATCTAGAAGTGGAGTTACAGTTACGTGGTGTTTGGTTCGACACTTCGGACACCACCTTGCTTCTTAATGACTGTTGAAATTGCGGTTTCCGACAAAAGGTCGGGCCCACTTGGAAGGTACTGAACTGCTCTCCCACTTCCTCTTATCAGACACCACCACTGCTTTCTCAGATTTGCTTCTCGCGAACATTTCTTCCATGAACTGAGCTTCCTCGACCATCTCTCGGAGGTTAGAATCTTTGAAGTTGTGGACCATAGATTGCATGTCCGCGGGTAAGCCATTGAGATACGCTTTCATCTTGTCTTTCTCTGTTGGGGCAGCGTGCCCCACCAGACCAAGCTTCTCCATGAACTGACGGGTATACTCCCTCACCGTCAGGCTTCCCTTTACCAGATACCGGAATTCTTTCTCAATTCGGTCCATCGTTTTTTCGTTGCGGAATTCTTCTAACAACTTTTTCTTGAACTCGGCCCAAGACAACTGAGCCAACACTGCAGGAGATAGGGTGGATTGGATGACATTCCACCAAATGAGCGCAGTATCCCTCAGCGGTTGGGTACCGAACCGCACTCTTTGATCATCTCCGCACTCGGAAGAGCCAAAAGCTTACTCAACCGCGCGGATCCACTTTACACACATGGTCGGGTCATCAGAACCAAAGAACTCTGGCGGTCCGCAGCCCAAAACGGACTTGTAGGAACAACTTCATCCCTGACCCCCGTACCATCGCCTCCAGAACCCGCTACGACGTTCTCCACAACCGTCTCACTTCTCCAATTGTTCACGTCGCGGTCCTCCATTACTTTCAGCAGAAACTCTTGCTGCTTTGCCATCTCTTCCCTCATTGCCAACATCACGCTGGCCAACAACTCGGGCTGGGGATTAGCATCCCCGATGACTGGGTGGGACGAAGCCAGGTCTACTCGTGGAATGATCTCTGGCCCCCCACCTAGCCTTGGCTGAACAGGTGGTCGTACAACAACCTCAACTCCTTCCGGCTGACCCGCTGTAGAGGCTGTTGCTTCAAGACCATCAACACGCGTACGCGGTCTTCCGCGCGTACCTACCATACTGAACTGCTACACCGAGCAGAGAAAGAGATAAGAAAGAGGTAGGAAAACTCGAAAGGAAAACGTACTACCACATTACCAATTGTCATATTAACAGCAATTCAAGCACTCTTACGTACAATATCCTTATAATAACATTAGCTAAGTGAAATTATGAACATATAACACATAACGGTTCTTGTCACCACCACTACAACGCCTGATAAACGTACTTTCCGTCGACTCTAAGACTAACCCAACTTAGAAGTTCTACCCAAATCTCGCGGATCAATTCTTAGTATACTCAGTCTAAGTCTAGACATCTTACATTCATGCCTAGTTCGCTTAAACTAGGGCTCTGATACCAACTTGTAACACCCTAAAAATCAAAGTAAATTTAAAACCTGGAAAACTTGGCAACATGACATTTGTATTGATATAAACCTCCCATAAAGGGGATGAGTCCTCAAGACTTTACAAAACCTGAACATAAATGGGATTCATCGACAAACTAATCTAGACACTTCTACCAAGATTACATCCGTTGACAATCCATAATTCATCAAAAGAATGGGACTTAACAAATGCCCAGATTCAATACTAGTCATCTCAAAATGCCTCGAGACCAAACCCGTCTCTCAAACCCCGGCAGCCCACTGCTAAGGGAAACTTGTTATACAAATTATTTGAGAAAAAGTGTTAGGCTTAAAGCCTGGTGAGAACATACAGTTCATAAATCTCAAGATATATTATCAATTGCAACAAAGTAAATCCTTTCAAAGGTTTGGTTGTGCAAAATACAATTCTTGATAATAAATGGACAACCGGTCTAAAACACATCTTCTGATGACGGGGATTACCCGATTTACCAAGGATTACAGTGGAACACAAAGTAAGCCACAAATCCGAGTTATGAGCTAAATACATGGAACCATGGCCACGAACTCTTCAGTTCGTACTACGATGTGAGGGAGGGCCCCCAAGGAACCATGTCATACTCGTTCATTAGACTACATTTGACCCATGGCTAGGATCCAGTCTCACATAACCGTACCTAAGTTGCCCCCGAGGATCAAATGTATCTAACTACAACGGAAGGGGCATATCCTTCCCAGCCATAAGCCGACTCGATACCTAGGGATCCACTAGTATAGTCATGACTTGTCACAATTTTTCATGTGACCAACCAAGCTAGATAAATAGCTTCAACACATTTATATTTCAAAATGCCATTTTCCAGACCAACTGCTGGTAAGAAAGGTAATCATAAAACCAGTTTATATCATTCTTTTAAATAAGCCTCATACTGGGCAAGTAAAACATTATTTTACTTCAAAAAGCTGAAATCCCTCATTTTAGTCAAAAACGTTTCGGGAACCCTAACATATCTCAAAACCCCAAGTTACATCAAATTGAAATAAACGGACAATCCGAAAACATAGAGATATGTAGGAGTTAAAAACACAATCTTTGACATATATAATAGTTTAGAAAAGTTAGTAGGAACTCACCTCTGTTTCCTTCTTCTTAACGAGCGCTACCTATGACAACACCGAAAGAATCGGTAAGTCGAAACACAAATAACTCTTCCGCTACCTCACTTAGAACTCAAAATAACAGAAGCTAACAACTAACAGAACCTAATCCGGTCGAATGCAAATACCGGTCGAAAGACAACACCGGTCGAAAGACTCCCGGTCGAAAGGCAAATACCGGTCGAAGGATTACCGGTCGAACACAACCTACCGGTCAAATGCTCTCCCGGTCGAACACAACCTACCGGTCGAACACAACCCTCCGGTCGAATGCTCTTCCGGTCGAACACCGATCGGTCCTAACAAGTCTGATCGTCTTGTTCATCAAGAACAGTCGACGCAGAACCCAGATCCAAAACGAGAAATACTCAGATCTCAAAATGGAACGGTTTAAAACCTTCACAACGAGATTCTACACGGCTAAAAGCATTCAGATCAAAGCATCAAGCTAGATTCGTACCTTGATTTGCCCGAAACGATCAACCTCTTAACACTGCTTTCTCCTGCTCTTCTCTTTCTCTCTGGCTTCTCAAACACGATTCAGATCAAAATGAGATATTAGAAAATATCTCAAATTTGATTTCTATTTATATAGCCCAAGTTACATATTACCCCCTTAAACTTTGGGTAAAGGTCAACTTTTTACCCAACCCCAAAATTCAGGGTGCTACACAAGTGTCCCCAAGACCCAACAAAATCCAAACCGAGCCATAAGCTCAACAAATCCAAAGACCCAACGTTGAAAATCATAAAATGAAATCAAACGTAAACGACCCACAATAATGCAACCCATGCTTCAAAACACACAAATAACTCCAACATAATTTAGATTGGGACAAAACATTTTCCAAGTGGGTTTATACCTTTTATCCTTTCAAATCATCCCATAACACCCAATAAAATGCATTTATACTCAAAAATATACTCCATGAAATAAATCATTAAGATACCCAAAATATATGATTTATTTATCAGAATGTCCAAAATCCCAAATGTGGGTGTTTTATAAGTTTATAAAGTTTAACACTTCCAAATAACCAAAACTTATCAAGTGATTAGCAGTTAACAATTCCATGTAAAACATATAAACACTTTAAGATAGACATTTTGGCATGTACATCATTTTCACAAATCAACTTGAACTCACCTTGCTAGATTTAGGCTAAATCTAGATTTTACCCCACTTTGAGCTTTCTTGAAGAAATTTGAATCCTCAAGCCAAAAACTAGATCCATAAATTTCCAACCATAAATATACATGTTCAACCACATAGAATTGTTCCCCAAACATTTTACATGAAGATCTCATCTTACCTAAAAACCCTAATTTTCCATAGTTGAAGAGAAGGGAAGATTACCTTTACCAAGACTTGAATCCATCAACAGTACACTTCTAGGTCACCAATACGCCATCAAACTTAGATTCTTCAAAAAGGATGGAAGAGGGTTTGATGAACCCCTAAAACTTAGAAATTCTTGAAATGAGAAGAAATGAAGAGCTTCACACCTTGCTTCCAAATCCTCACTAAAATGTGAAGAATCTCTTTACATACCATGGAAATGCACCTTAAAGGCTCAAAATCCGACTTTTAGGGTGAGGGGTCGATTCTTGGGAGAGAAGAGTGAAGTGGGTGAAGTAACAAGTGAAAAAGGCTAATAATTCGAGATTTAAAACAGTCTGGGGCCGACCGCAATTGTGCCTGGCGACTGTGACAGTGGGCACTCTCGTTTGGAATGTATCGTGGGCACTCCCCCACCAGCGACTATGCCCCGTGATAGTGCCCACTATCACTGTCGCGGGCACTGTCTCCCGATGCTTTCCGGACCCAAAATTTGACCCTTTTCGCATCTGAAGGTTCCTGATCCGTTAGGCGTCTCCATGAAGCATTAACCCACCATTATCCATCGACGAAGACTTTTTAAGGGTTATGATAACATTTTGTTTATCTTGATAAAATTCCGGGTGTTACAATCAACATCTTCACATCGTTTTGGAAACTCTTCGAACGAAAAAGTTATACGCAAAACGTTCCAAATGTGAATTCTGGCTTGATCAAGTATCTTTTCTCGGACACGCAATTTCTACGGAAGGTGTCAAAGTCGATCCAACGAAAATTGAAACTGTCACTAAATGGCCTCGACCTACGAACATATCTGAAGTTCGTGGTTTTCTAGGTCGCCGGTTATTATAGACGATTCGTTGAAGGATTTTCTAAAATATCTCTACCGTTAACCCGATTACTCCAAAAAGGAGTCAAATTCAATTGGAGTTCCGAAAAAGAATCTAGTTTCGAGGATCTAAAAAATCGATTGGTTACCGCACATGTTCTTGTATTACCGTCTGTCACCAACAGGTTTCAAGTTTACAGCGATGCTTCAAAGAAAGGTCTCGGTTGTGTTCTTATGCAAAACGGTAGAATGATCGCATATGCATCACGTCAATTAAAGCCTTATGAGGTCAATTATCTGACTCACGATCTCGAATTGGCTGCGCTTATCTTCGCACTAAAAATTTGGTGTCATTATTTGTACGGTGAGACATGTGAAGTTTTTGTTAAGCCAGATTTTATAGTAATCATTGTATTTATAGGTTTGGTCTAATACTGTGTTTTAGAGAGCTTGTATGTCGTGTATTGGCCAAGGATATTTACGTCCCTTGTTTCTTTTTTTGTTTGTATCACTTGAACGCATACTTTGATAATGCCGTTTACTTTGGCGCTTCTCTCTCTCTACTTTCTCTCACTAGATTTAGAGTGATATTGGATTATCAATTGGTATCAGAGCCTAATATGAATCTGAGAGGATTGAGAGAAACATGTTTCGATTCTGAATTTGTGTTTGAATCAGAAAATTTGATCGATTTTCTTGATTTTTTCAATAAAATCTCATTTTTTGATTTTTCATCAAATTCAGACTGTTTTTTTTTTAACGAATTTCTTGTATTTTGGTTTGTTGGATTCGGTTTTGATAGTAGAACATTTTTGATTCACATCATTTTGCAAGAAAATCAGTATTTGAACTTCAATTTTGAAATTTTTTGAATTTCTGGAAAAACCGTTCTGTGTACTGTTCTGTTCAAGATTTCACGATTTTGCGGTTTTTGATCGAATTAGTTGCTTGAAAGTGTTTAGAAATCAGTTTTCGATCACTGTTGTGTGAGCAAAATTCATCATTTTCGAATTTGTAATCGTTTTTGGAAGTTTTTCTTGATTTTCACACGTTTTGCGCCAGGTTTGGATTTTACGCGAGTTCATCAAGACTTTGCGCCAGTTCATCAAAGTTTATGCGAGTTCATCATATTTTGTGCGAGTTCATATCAAGTTTTCGCCAAGTACAGAACCAAGTTATTCGCAAAAAGTTCAGATTTTCGCCATCTGTGCATCGCGCAAAGTTACTTTTGCACCATCTATATCTCACGCAAAGACATGTTATCGTCACCAACATCTCGCGCAAAACTCATTTGCGTCATCTTCGTTTCGCACAAAGTCTAATTTGCGCTATCTTCATCTCGCGCAAAGATCAGTTTGCGCCATCATCATCTTAAGCAAAACAACTTTGCCCCACCTTCTGTTCGCGCAAAACAGATTTACGTCATCAGTTACTTTTTCGCCAACATTTTTTCACGCAAAGTAAAGTTTACGTTACAGTCTTCTCGCTCAAAACATATTTGCGCCATCTCAGTCTAGTGCAAGTTACTTTTGCGTCACCTTCTTCTCACGCAAAGAAAAGTTTGCGCCACCAACGCTTCACGCAAAACAAGTTTGCACCACCAACGCTTCACGCAAAACAAGTTTGCGCCACATTCTTCTCGCGCAAAACAGTGTTTGCGCCATCCTCTGTTAGGGCAAATCTTCAGTTTGCGCCAGATTCTCTCTACATCAAGACTTGGCATTTTTCTCAGATTTTCTGAAGTTATGGATATGTCAAAAAAAAATTTACATGTTCAGTTTTACAAGAATGATCTTATGATGTCGTTAGGAACAGAAACTCGTCCTTCTGTTTTGATCAATGAAAATGAGTTCACCCAATGGCAAGATCGGTTCATTAATTTCATCGAGCGTCAAGCTAACGGAGTGAACATGATGAAGTTATTTACTGAAGGACCATTTGTCAGACCTAAGAATGATACTCCTTTCACTGCCGAAGAGGTTACAAGAGAAAATGCAGATCGTGAAGCAGTCTAATCTGATGTTAGCATTACCTAATTCTATCTACAATCGAATTGATTGTTTCAAGCATGATCCTAAGATGATGTGGACTCAGTTAGAAAATATTATGCTTGGTTCAACGGTTGCTACACAACTTCGGCAAACGTGCTATATGAATAATTTTGAGGAATTCAAAGCAAAGGATGGGGAGTCTTTGAAAAGTGTCTTTGACAGGTTCTCAGTAATAAAGAACGATCTTCAAAAGATCAAAGTGACCAAGAATGAGTTAGAAACTAATCTGAAGTTTCTCAATGCTTTGCAACCGGAATGGAAGAAATCTTGCCATCGCTTGAGGAATGATGTCCGGATATCTTCTATGAAAATCCAAGAGCTTTATGAGATTCTGATGACAGATGAGAGCATAGTCAAGGAAAAGAAAGCCAAACTTGACAAGAAAAACAAGAAGACAGTGGATCCAATTGCACTCCTCACGAGTCAATTAGCCGAACAAGCATTGTCTGATAATGCTTATGACGGTGCAACTGATGACGATGGTGAAGCTCTTCAGAAAGCAATGATTCTTCTCTCTCAACACTACAACAAAAAGTTCCAACCTCGTTCAGGTTCCAACAACCTTCACTTCACTTCAGGGTCTAAGAAGAATGAGCCTGCCAAAGTACCCGAGACTACAAAAGCTACTGTGTGCTTCAACTGTGGAAAGTCGGGTCACATTGCCAATGAGTGTCGAGTGAAGGTAGTTCGGGATTCTGCGTATTATCGGAAGAATCTGGAACTAGCGGAGAAAAGAGAGAATGGAACTGCTTTGCTGGTTGAAGAAGAATTCTGGCTAGATCACTCCGATGATGAAGCTGACAATGTGGAAACTGCTCATATGTGCTTCATAGGAGATGATCAGACTGATGATGAACATTCATCTGATAAATCTGAGGTACCTTCTGAATTCGATTTCAAATTTATATCCTCACAGATGAATATCATTATAACTGCTTTACATGATCTTCGCTTAAAGTTATTATCTGAAAAACAATTAAATTCAGAAAAGTCAAATTTGATTGATAAATTACAAATTTCTTTGAAAGATGAAAAATCTATTTTGGCTCATACAAAAGAAATCTTTCAAAATAAATTGGATGATTTAGAAAAATCAAATATGACTTATCTTGATTCTTTGACTGAAATGACCAAACAAAAAGAAAATTTTTCGGCTAAAACAAATGAGTTAGAAGAAATATTATATCGAAGGAATCAAACTGAACAAACTTTTTATTTGAACAAACTACGGAGTTATGAGTCTATCAAAGAAAAATGGGGACTTGGTTTTGAAAATCCACATTGTTTAGACAATGCGATAGAAAAATCCCCTACTTTATATAAATTCGATTATCTAAGTCTTGCTAGATATGCTCCTCAATTTAAAATTGATTGGATGAATGGAAAGCAAGTTTTAGATATCTAAAATGAGAAAAGAATGAACAACAAGAAAAAGGAAATTTCTTTTGTTTACACGTGCGAAAATGCAAAATATTTTCCCGAAAAATCAAAGAAGGACAGAAACAGGTTAAATGTTGAATCTTCCATTAAATCTTCATTATCTGATGATTATTTTGATATTTGTGCCAATAACACTGATAAAGAAAATATATCTCCAGTTTCTTTTGATTCTAAGAGATATATTCCTCCATTAGTGTTAGAAAGCAAAATCATTGATCTTGAAGATAAAATGGAAGAACAAAATATTCAAAGAGAAATTGAAACTGATGTAATTCTTTCTTTCATGACATCAAGTCTTGAAGAAAAATTAATTTCTCAAAACCAAGATATACATACAGATTCTGTTTTTGGCATTTCTTCTGATTTTAAAGAAAACAAAAAGGAAGTTCTAAAATCTGAAAACTTTGCTGAAAATTTTTCTAACTCCGAGGCAAGTTCAGGTTTATTGTCTGATCAGTTGGGCTTCTTAGGTAAAATTGTTTCTTCAGACTTAATTCTTAAATCGAAAATTCTTGATGAATCTTTTACGCTAAATGATGATTATTATAAACCAAAGCGTAAAAGAAGAAGGTCAAAGAAGTCAAAGAAACAAGTTTCTGTTATTTCTGAAAATTCTAATTCTTCTGATTTGAATATTTCAGATAGGATTTTGAGGAATCCTACAAGGCAGATATGGAGGATCAAGTTGAAATCTGATGAATATGCGACTGATGAGGACCGAAATGTAGACAAACTTTGTAGAAATGATTCATTTACTACTTGTAATAAAATTTTCAAATATTCAATAAAGCAAATGATTCAAATTGCAAAAGAAGTCTCCTGTTCCTCCTCTGGTTCAAGTTTAGATGATTATGCTTCGTCCTCTACTAATGATTATGTTCATTCATCTGATTATTTTTCTCGTGCTTTCTATGTCAAATCTAACAAATATACTCCCATTAGAACTGCAACTAACAAATATGGACCAAAATACAAGTGGGTTCCAAAATCAAAGATTGATTCTGAGTTGCAGGCACCTAATGTCAAGGGGGAGTAAGAGAAAAGATGGCTTCTGAGTAAATCAGCTCAGAACCCGTACTTTAATGGACTTCGACTTCTAAACATATCAGTTTAGGACTCGTTCTTCAATGCATTTAGCTTCTTGACAAATGAGAAACTGTGAGTGCATCTACTTTATTCCGTTGCATTTTTCTCTGATGTTGTTCCAGTTTTCTCTATTTTTTTTTTTAAGAATCTGAGCTAACAGACCCAAAACTTTGATATGAGACATCAATTCATTTTACATCTTGTCGAAGAAGGTATTATTGAATTTTATTTTGTTTCAACTAAATATCAATTTGCCGATTTGATAAAAAAAATCGTTTTATTTTTCTGCTTTCAAATCTCGGCATGATGTTTTTAAAAGTTTAAACTTTTACAAATTTTATTCTATAAAGTAAAAGTTTTACAGTTTTTCTATTTTTTGAATAAAATGTGTGTTTAGGATAAATTTTCAAGTTGTTTTGTTTGTATCGAAGTTTTATATGTTCAACTTTCAAGTCTTACAAAAGTCGAAAGGTTAGCAACATGTTTGAAACTTTTGATACTGCTTTAAAGTTGTGTTATTCGGAATATTTGTAGTTTACAATGCTTAGAAAACCTAAAAAGTCAGAATTATGGATCGTAATGAAAATATGGGCTAAGCACTTAGATGTAAAACTGAGTGATTGAGATGAAAAAATTATATATATAAAATACAGAAATCTCTAAGTTTAAAAGTTTGTACCTGTGACCTTTCTGGTTTGGGAAAGTAAGTTTCGTGGGATGCTTGTCATCTGGTCCCCTAAAGTCAATTGGTCTGGGAGTGATCGAACCCAAATCCTTCTATAGAATCAGATCGAAAGTCATGTTCTACTGGTATGAATGGGCTTAGGATGTGTCGATGTAGCCTTTCTGATCTGGGAGAGTAAGTTCCAAGGGGTGCTTGACACCTAGTCCCCTAAGGCCAACTGGTTTGGGAGCGGCTGACCCAAATTCTGCAATAGGATCAGATAGAAAGTTACGTTTACGGCATGTTCTTTACTTACCAAACTTTTTGATTAAAAGATGCCAATGTGCACAAGCTTAAAAGATGCCAAAAAGCACACTCATGTGAAGATGCCAATGTGCACAATGCTAAAAGATGCCTATGAGCACACATCTCATGATACTTGGTAATATGTTTGAGTTGTGATAAACCTATAAATTTGTGAAAATCTTAATTTTTGACGGCTTAGTGTGAGTACATGCAAAGTTCTCTATTATATTTTTTAGAATTGCATTTTCTTGAAGCTAATCGAAGTTCGCATGCTAGCACACTGAATAGATTGATAAAAGTTTTTGAAACTGAACATGTATTAACTTGATATGCAATGAAACTTGTATCTGTATCCAACAACATACACTTGACTTCATCTGATGGATTAATATGTGATATTTTACTGAGTAGAATTTAATTTGTATAGTGTTTAAATTTTTATATATTTAGTTGTTTCAAAATACATATTCAGTATATTTTTATTTCTACGTTGATGTTTCGATACTTGTGTTCTCATATCTGTATCAATGGGTCTGTGCATTCTTCGAGAGGGATAAGGAGAATTTTCTGAAAAGATCATATCTGATTTCGAGGGGGGGTATCTGATTTTCTATACGAATGCTAACTTGAATTGTCATATTTAGTGCATTTGTGTAGGGGGAGTAAAAGAGCTTAACAAGTTACTTCATTTCAGCTTTCAAGTCAGATTTGCGCCAACAGTTGGTAGCGCAAAACTCAACTTTGCGCCTCCTTTAGCTAGAGCAAAACTAAGTTTGCGCCACCAACATGTAGCGCAAACCTTCCTTTTTCTCCTTTATTCTGAATTTTGCAGATCTGAAGTTGTCTCGTCTTCAACATAGGCATGACCAAGTTGATCCAGATCATCAAGGTCATGAGGGGCAGAAGTTAAGGAGAAGTTAAAAAGACAAAGAGTTCAAACGTTTATCTGTTTCTCAAGAGTCGCTCAAGATTCTATTTTCTCAGCTATACTAGTCCTTCTGTTTTTCCAGCTCCGACCACCACAGCTTATTCAAGTACATTTGAAAGAGGTGTGTCGTTTAGAGCACAAGTTGATGAACCGACTGTTCTTCCAAGCTTATTACAAACTGGTCCAGTCTTGTCAAGGAAGCAAAGACAATTTAAATTGAAAGATGCTGAGAAGAAATTTTTTTTGTCAAGAAGCTACGCTAAGACGCTTAGCAGGTCTGATTAGAGTTCGAAGATGGATATATCAGTTTACATTGAAGACCGGAGCGCCAATGATTACTAAGGGGGAGATTGTTAAGTCAGATTTTATAGTAATCATTGTATTTATAGGCTTGGTCTAATACCGTGTTTTAGAGATCTTGTATATCGTGTATTGGCCAAGGATATTTAAGTCCCTTGTGGCTTTGTTGTTTGTATCACTTGAACGCATACTTTGATAATACAGTTTACTTTGGCACTTCTCTCTCTCTCTAATTTCTCTCACTAGATTTAGAGTGATCTTGGATTATCAGTTTTCACCGACCACAAGAGCCTTAAATATATATTTACTCAAAAAGAGTTAAATATGCGTCAACGGAGGTGGCTCGAACTTCTAAAGGATTACGATGTTCATATACAGTATCATCCGGGTAAGGATAATGTAGTCGTAAAGTTGTGGAATAGGTTTCCTCGTTACTTGTTCCTACAGAGTTAACTTTGGAGATCGAACGGTTCGGACGAGAAATCTATCCGAGTTCACAAACGGAAATTCTATCGAATCTGATGGTAGAATCGACTCTAATTTCTCGGATAAAAGAAGCCCAACAAGACGACGGTGAATTGTGGGTGAACTTCCAGCAAGCAAAAGAGAATGTTAGTTCGGAATTCATGATCGATGATGATCACGTGTTGTGGTTTCGGGATCGTCTTTGTGTTCCAAATAACTCAGATCTTAAAGATCAGATTCTGAACGAAGCTCATAACTCTATGTTTTCCGTTCACCCGGGTACAACAAAAATGTATCACGACTTACATACCCATTACTGGTGGGTTGGAATGAAGCGAGATATCGCCGATTTTGTAGCTCGTTGTCTCACTTGTCAACAAGTTAAAAGTGAACATCAACGTCCGGGTGGTCTTCTCCAATCGCTGATCATTCCCGTATGGAAATGGGAACATGTAACTATGGATTTTGTAGTCGGACTACCCCGCACGACCTTGAAACACGATGCAATTTGGGTAGTGGTTGATCAACTGACGAAATCGACTCATTTTCTTCCTATTCGACAAACTTGGTCAATTGATAAGTTGACAAAAGTATTCCAACGTAAGATTGTATGTCTCCATGGCACTCCTGTATCAATTACCTCCGATTGAGACCCACGCTTTACATCTCGATTTTGGGAAGGTTTCCATAAAGCTTGGGGCACACGTTTGAATTTTAGTACAACCTTTCATCTGCAAGATGATACATACGATTCAAACATAGGAGGATATGCTCCGATCATATGCGTTGGAATGGCATGGAAGTTGGGATAGTTACTTGTACCTAATAGAGTTCTCCTATAATAATATCTGGCAATCAAGTATCGGCATGGCCCCGTATGAAGCACTTTATGGCCAAAAAAGTCGAACACCGACTTGTTAGAATGAAGTCGGAGAACGTATTCTCGAAGGCCCATATTTGGTACAAGTTATTACTTGTTGGAATGAAGTCGGAGAACGTATGAAGCACTTTATGGCCGAAAATGTCGAACATCAACTTGTTGGAATGAAGTCGGAGAACGTATTCTCGAAGGCCCATAATTGGTACAAGTTATTACTGAGAAGGTCGAAATTGCACGTCAAATAATGAAAGAGGCTTAGGCTCTTCAAATGATTTTGAATATTACTAAACGTCTCTTTTGAATTTAAGGAACTATGAACTTGAGTTTTATGAACTTTCGTCAAATGAATTTTTAAGTCTTCCGCTTCGTTGTCAATGTTTTCATTATTATTTACGAATTTATATTATAATCCATTCACTAGGCCATGTGCTCAGCCGTATTTTTGTTTTCTGACACGGCAGGTTCAAAGTGACGATTATAGGGACAGGACTTGAGATCGAGCGTGAAATTTTGGAGTTCCTAGACTCGCATTATCATATAAAAGTTCTAAGTTTATAAACACTTTCTAAAGTGTAATATTTTGGATTGTAAAATATGTTTAGAGTTTATTAATAACTTTGAATTAGTGGTGTATTTATGTTAAGTCTCGTTCGTGTGGGACGGGGGATGTTACATTAACGATAAGAGAATAGAAAATCAATTAAAAGACAAGACTATTATAAAACGAATAGAAAATAAATTCAAAAATAATGTTTGTGCTAATATACCTAATGCCTTTTGGAATAGGAAACAACATATTGTAAGCCTACCATATATTAAAGATTTTAATGAAAAAAGTATTCCAACAAAATCTGATGAAGAATTCGCGTGAAGAACTCGCATCTTGCATGATGATGACAAAATTTGCATAGTGAAGAAAGTTGAATTTTGTTAAGATATCAAGATGACTTACACTGACGAGAAGGGAAATATTGTCTTGACAAAAAGAGATTGTGTTATCGCTTATATGCTAGAGATTCCAGTCTTTGAAGCTGAAAATAAGAATTTGAAAATTCAGAATTCATCTCTTCAGGCTCAGATCATTAAATTGAAAGATAATTCTAAAGTTTTAGAAAAAGATTTTATTTGCTCAGATTGTGTTGCTAACTCCAAAATCAATTTTGCAGGGATCATTGAATCAAAAGAAAAAGAGATTTCCAATCTTCAAACCAAGTTGAAGAATTTTGAAGGACTAAATGTAAATTCTACATGGTCAAAGAAGATGTTGATGCAAAAAGAGATTGATGATCTTAGAAGACGTGCAAACATTGCTGGAAAGACGTGTGACGGGCTGAAAAAGATAAATTCACAAATCTTCTCTGAAAGAGACAAGTTAAGAGACAGAGTGTTTAGTCTTGAGGTTGAAATAGATATGTTGAAAGAAATAGCCACAAAAGAGATGAACAACTCAAGAGCTCAAGAGGAGATAAAGAAGATTGAAAAGAAGAGAAAGGATTTGGAAAGAGATAATGTTGAGCTTCAGAAGAAAATCACTAATCTGAAAGAACAAATATCTCAAGATGAAAAGAAATCAAAGAAAGAAAGAGAAGAGTTTGAAAGAGAAAGAAAAGCTTATGCTCAAAAGTTTTCTGATTTTTCAAGAAATTCATTTGAAGAAAAGAAATCCATTAAACTCAAATGTTCCAAACTTTCTCAACAAGTGTCAGACTTTGAGAAAGTTATCATCATGGAGAGAGACAAGTTTTAGAAAGAAAAGAAGAATGTTGGTGTTTTCAAAGAAATATCTGAACAGAGAAAGGCTGTAGAAATTTTTTTTTGAGGAAGAAAGGAAAGTGTTTTAGGCTGAGATAAACAAGCTGACACGAAAATTATATGAACTATCATCAACTGTTCTAAAGGAAAAGAAGACAAAGTCTGAATTGCACAAGAAGTTTGATCTACTTTCAAAGCAAAAGAAACAGTTTGTCATCAAAGATCAAAGAACTTGAAGAGATTGTGTTCAAGGTGAAGTTGACTGAGCAAAAGACGCTAGAATCAATTATTCAATCACCGAGAGATGATCCAACTGCATCAGAATGTTCATTTAAATTAGCTGCAAGTTCAATTTTTACAAATGCTTCTAATAATCATTTGCTTGTTATTACAGATGATAATCATACTTCTAAACATAAAGAAAAAATTCGACCTTCTAACCTTTTCAATGACAAATCTATTGATAGTTCAGGTAATATCAAGAAGAACAAGTCTCAGCAGAAAATGTTTTGGAAAAGGAAAGATGAGAAATAAAAAGAAAAGTGGATCTGGAGAGTAAAAGGATCTACAGATGAGAAGAAGGATCAAAAATCATTTGTGCATACACCGATGGCAAAGAAGAACAATGCTCCTAAAGGTAAAACTTTTGGCAAACCTGATCTTGTGTATATTGTTAATCAATTGATTAGGTTAGCACAAAAGAAAATTAATTGTTCTTACTGTGGTACAAATGATTTTGTTAGTAAAAATTATGTGGATAACTGGTATGGTTCTTACTACATTTCTCCTAATAGAACTGCAACTAACAAATCAGGACCCAAATACCAGTGGGTACCAAAAGCGAAATCTGTGTTGCAGGCACCTAAAGACTAAAGGGAAAAAGAACAATGACTTCTAAACACATCAATTTAGGACTCGTACTTTAATGTCAACGAATGATGGCTTCTAAACATTACAGTTTAGGACCCGTATCTAAAAGGTCAAAATTGACTTTTGAATACAACAGTTCAGAACTCGTACTTCAACGAAAAATGGTTTCTAATTACAACAGATCAGAACCCGATCCTGTTAGTGTATTAATTGTATCCAAGATTTAATAGGAAAAGTCAATTCAAATAAAGTCAACTAAGTCTAAGTCAATGTTTGATTATCATAATGTCATGAGAGTTTAAGCATGTGAGAGAAGCATGTTTGAAAGAAGTTTTGTTTAGTTGTTTAAGAGAAGTTCTTTGAGAGAAGCTTGGTGGTATAAATAGTTTGTAATCATGTAACCAAGTCATACATGTAATTGTCATATTTTCAATATACTTGTGATTCTCTCTCTACTCTCTCTACTCTCTCTCTCTCTCTCTAGACTTTCACTGTTACATCTATAATCTTGATTGAGATTAATTGTTTGATTGTTTGATTAGATTTGGGAAATACAATTTCAATTGGTATCAGAGCTATACCAAACAAATTCAGAAAGATTATCACAAAAAATTGGATCAAACTTCTGAAAATTCTTAAGAACACACAAAAAGTTTTTGGTTCTTCACTGGTTCATCAATTTCACACTTATTTGTTGAATTTCTTGTTGGAAATTGTTTTCATAAGATGAGTTTGATGTAATTGAATCATTTTTGCTCACAATTTTCACGAATTAATCATAGGAATAGATTCAATTTTGAATTCTTTGAATTTCTGTTATTAAAATGTAAACACTGTGATTTCTTGAATCACACTATAGTCTTTCCATTATTTGCTATATTGAATAGATAGAAAAATGTTTAGAATCTATTTTTGTTCAAAGTAATACATTTCTTGAAATCAAATTGCTTGTTGAATTGAACTTGATTGGATCGATCTCTGAAAAAATCAAGAACACGCAGTCAACTCATATGTTTACTGTTTGAATCAAATTAGTTTGATGTGTTGATTTTAATCTGAAATTGACATTGGAAATGTGTTCTAAATGCTTAATCGATCATTGTTGTGCATTATCAAGTTTCAATTTTCAGGATTGAAGTGGGTTGATTCAAATCTGTGAATTTTATGAAGAACACGCTAAATTTTTGGAAGAACACGCAAAGGTCATTTTGCGCATTTCAAATCAATTGATTTGCACGTTTAACTCACAATTGATTTGCGCGTTCTAAACCCAATTGATTTTGTGAGTTTCAGTCCCAATTGATTTGCGCGTTCTGAGAAACACGCAAACCTTGACTTGCGACTTTCACAGATCAAAGCTTCTGCGCGTTTCTCTTCCTGTTGTTTGCCCGTTTCAATCAGATTCAATTTGCGCGTTTCAATTTCATTCAATCTGCGCGTTTTAGGGAAATTCGATTTGTGCGTTTTAGATCAATGAACTTTGCGAGTTCCAATCATTTCAGTCTACGAGTTCTATTGATTTGAAATCATTTCATTTAAATTAATTGGTTCAGTTCAATTGATTTGCACCAACCAGGTTCCATTTGATGTTCAATTTGATGTAATCTGTGTTTTTCAATGTCATTTGATTTGCAAGTTTCATGAACAGCCTGCGAGTTCTATTTGATGTGATCTGGGTTCTATTTGATTTTCGATTTCAATTGATTTGCAGGTTTCAATCGTTGTAATCTACGATTGTCAGTCCCATTAATTTGAAAGTTCATGATTGTTAAATCTGCAAGTTTTCAAACTCATTGATCTGCGATTTTGAGTATTTCATTATGTGCAGTCTGCGTGTTTCAAAATATGTGTTTCAAAATATGCAATATGCGATTTTCAGCTTCTTTAGATCTGCGAGTTTGATGTTGAAACTTCAAGTTATTTGATTCTACAAGTTCCAAGCCCAGTTCAGTGCACACAGTCTGTTATTCGATATGCAAGTTCTAGGTTCGAGTTTGTGGTCACACAGCCTGCGAGTTCTATAAAAACACTCAGCTAGTTATTTGCGCGTTTAAGTTCAATTCAAGTTGTTTGTGAGTTTCAATTTGAAAGTGATCTGCACGTTCTAATTCATATGGTCTGCATGTTTCATTCATATAATCTGCGAGTTTCATTAGTCCATGTGTTATGCGAGTTTTAAAACTCATGCTGTCTGCAAGGTCTAAATGATGCAAGTTAAATGATACATGTTTTAGCTCATTCAGCCTGCAAGTTCTAACAGCCTACGAGTTCATAGTTGTTGGGTTTGCGAGTTTCAAATTCAAGTGATTTGCTAAGTGGTCTGCATGTTCATAGTTTTAATTCATGTAGTCTGTGAATGCTGAAAATTTTCAAAACACAGCCTTTTGTGTAATCTGCAGAATTTCAGATCCATATGGTCTGTGAGTTCTAAGCTATAAGTAGTCTGCGAGTTTTGTTCACATGGTCTGCGAATTCTAATCAGTTTGATCTGCAGATTTTGGGTTCAAGCATCTGCAAGTTTTAGTGTTTTAAGCATTTGCAAGTTTGAGCATTTCATGTTAAATATGGTCCAGCAGGTTGTGAGTTCCAGTTTCATTCAATCTGAGAGTTCATTAGACTTGCGAGTTTTAGTACACTTAGTTTGAAAGTTCAAGCTTAATTGATCTGTGCATTCCAATCCACTCAGTCTGCAAATTCTAGTTTTGCCAATTCGTTTGGTTTACAAGTTCTAAGTGGTGCCAGTCCATTTAATCTGCAAGTTCAAGTTTTGTGTTGCAAGATTAATTAGTCTGCAGGTTTCAATTCATTTGCTTTGTGAGTTTCAAGGTATGCATTTTGCGAGTTTTAAACTCATTTGATCTGCGAGTTCTGTAATCTGAAAGTTCCAGTGCTTTAAGAGTTCCAGCGACAGAAAATTTTTCCGAGATAGAAATTTTGTTCTGAGATTATTTTGTGGTGATCTGTTTTTGACTTCCAGTCAACTGTTCTGAATTGTTTGGGAACGATCATTCATTCAAGATATCTTTCAGTAATCTTTCTCAGTCTGCAATAATGTCTAGTATGGGATCAAAGTCCAAGTCTCCGGTTTACAAGTTAAAAAACAAAGATTTGGAGCCTATTGTTTTAATCCCACATATCATTGAGACATTTGTTAAAACAGAGACTACTTCAGATACATCAACTAAAATAGAAACAAAAACTATTATTAAAGATGGTTCATCTGAAATAATAGATATATGTTCTATTATAGTAGATGGAAATGACAAGTCTCAAATTTTAAATAAATCTAAATTGTCAAACACTGATAAAACTCCTGTTTGTGCAAAATGTACTGATTATTCTAAATCTGTTGCAGGTATCATCAGTGAAAAGGAGAAAGAGATAAAATAGAAAGAGAGAATTGCTGCTTTAAAAGAAAATATTATTCTAACATGTGAGAAAGAGATAAAGTTGAAAGAGAAAAAGATTATGAATATTCAAAGCCAACTGAAGACGACTGAACAAAAATCATCTGAATCAGTTAAGCTTCAACAGAAGTTTAAGGCTTTTGAAGATCAGATATCTGCTCTGGAGAAGAAGAATGTTGAACTGAAAACAAGCCTCTAAGCAGATAAAGATAGATCAAATGTGAAAACATTTTCTACTCAACAGTCATATGAACTTTCCAAGAAAATTTTACAAGAGAAAGGATTTGGAGCTGAGATGTTCAAAACTTTCTAAGCAAGTGCCAGAATTCAAAAAGATAATAATCACTGAAAGAGACACTTTTGCGAAAGAAAGACAAGTTCTTGAAAACAAAATAACTGAACTTCCCAAACAGATTTCTACTTTACAAGACTTGCTTGAAAAAGAAAGACAAATTTTCAAAGAAAAGAAGCAGTCTTATGAGCTTGAAAAGAGAAATGCTAAAAAGAAAATATTGGGATTTTCAAGGATATTTCTGAGAAAACTAAGAACTTGGAAAAATATTTTGAGCTTGAACGTTCATATTTTGAATCTGAGATATCAAATCTCACATCCAAAATAATTGTTCTATCATCAGATGTCCAAAAAGAACAGAAGGCCAAATATGATTTGAAAATAAAGTTTGACACATTGACTTCTGAAAGAAACATTTTATCCGCAAAGATTAAAGACTTGGAAGTTGCAAACGTTGATTTGACAGAAAAGATTACAGCTGATGTGATTGATCAGGTGTTGATAATTCAACAGAATCAGTCTTTTCTTTCAAAACAGCTTCAAGTTCTATTCATGAGAAAAATGTTTTGAAAAAGAAAAGTGTCAAATCACAAAATGTCAAATCAAATCAGATCAGACCATCTAATCTATTTTATGACAAATTTGTTGATGGTTCAGCAAACTTTTATGTTAAATCTCTTGGAAAGCAATCTAAGAAAAATCAGATGGTCTGGAGAGTGAAGAGTTCTTCAGATGATGAGAAGAAGAATGACAAAGCATATGCATCCACAACCAATGCCAACAAGAACAGAGTGCATAAAGGTAAATATTTTGGTAATTCTGATACATTTTATTCTACTAATCATCTTATCAGGATTGCTCAGAAGAAAATATGTTGTTCTTACTGTGGAGCAAATAACTTTGTAAATAAGAATTTTGTTAATTACTGGTATGGTTCTTATTATGTAACCCCCACAAGAACTTCAACTAACACTTCAGGACCCAAATACCAGTGGGTACCAAAAGTTAAAACTGTGTTGCAGGCACCCAAGGTTTAAGGGGGAGCATAGAACTTAGGCTCTTGAATAATACGGTTCAAGACCCGCACTTCTATGTCAAGAATTTTGGCTTTTGAACAAAACAGTTCAAAACCCGAACTTAAGTGTCAAGATTGTAGCTTCTGATCACATGACAGATCAGGACCCGTTCTTAAATGTTCAGATAAGGATATTTTGCAAATATCCAGGGGGAGCTTATCAGAATATACATCATTTTATCTTGTTTTGAAGGGGAGCTTAAAGGTAAATATCTTCTAATCTAGATCTCTGATTGTTTGAAAGAAGAACAACTTTCAAGCATGAAAAATAGTTTCTTAAATGTTCAAACTACTTCTGGTTCTCAAAAGATTTCATGAATTAAGAAGTGTGATTTTAAATGTTTTTCATTCTGAGCGTTAAAGTTTAACTGACCGTGTGTTTCCAAAGATTAATACTTGTGTATTATCTTATCTATATACTGTCAAGTATTAACACACATTGGTTCAGTACTTCATTTGTAATTGTTATTACCATGTCTCATAATGAAACAATTTTTTCGATGGTAATACTCCCGTTTGCTTTCAAATGTTGTTGAGCATCAATCATCTTTTCTAATCTTGTGCTTTCATTGCAAAATTGTTTATATTCGTTCATATAAACAAATAATCAGAAACAAATAATCAGTAACAAATAATCAGTTTCTTTGATACCCTAACCATTTTATTTGATCTGATTGATAGATTGTCAGATTCTCAAAACAATTCTCTTGATTTCATTTCATTCATTCAATATCTTTGTTTTGAGAAATCTTCAGAGTTCAATTGCTCAAATCTCATGAGCATACATTTTGACAATGTTATCATAACATTTTGTGCTTAAATTTTCAGTTAAACTGTTGAGAAACCATTCTTTTTAGGACTTACATGGGATTCGTGCGAGAGCTTAAACAGAACTTCCATGGATTCACGTAAACCTGTGTTTCCTACCCCGGAAGTTATCCTCGAGTGATTAAGGGGTGAGGGGTCAAAATCAAAGAGTGGGGGAGATAACTCATCCGGTTGAGTTTTTCTCACTGAGCTGAGCGGTAAAATGTAAAAGAGAGTTTTAGTTAGAAGTGAGCTAAATGTTAAAAAGAAAGAGGGTGTGAGATCAGAGTTAAAAGAATATCAAAACTCTGCACCAACCACTTTCTGAGTCGGGCAGCCACATATACTGATTGGTTCACATTCTTTGGTGACCATCATTGAAACAGGCAGTGAGCCCATGCCAACTCTTGCATTAACTCCACCAACCACTCGTTTCTTTCTTAACAAAAAAATGTTTCATTTTCTTTGGGGACGCAGCATATCTGCTATCTAGTCTTCACTCGAAAGATTTAGATATTGAAAAAGAAGGAAAGTTGCTCCACCTTCGCACCTCTTTCATGCACATTGAGTCCGTGTAATATCTGTTGCTCTCTCAACAGTTTACACAATTTGAGCCTGATAAAGCTAAGTAGCTTTAATCATTTCTACACTAGCACGTACACATAAGGAATATGTTTTCTTGTCATAACATTCATAGAAAATTCTTTTGTGGTTTTTCGATGATTGAATGGAAGCCCTGGGGGAGTGAACATCACAAAAACTCATTTCCAATGTACATCCGTTGTACAAAGTGGCTCTGTGCTACTTACAGGCATACTAATTATTTCATCTGTTGAATCAGGGTTACATCGTTCATTATATCTGAATTTGAAAAGATTCGGGTATATACAGTTCATGATTCAGCTATTCAGATCAAAAGGGCGGAGAATGTCAAACTTACCATAAAAAGGGGAGATTGTTAGTTTCTTACAAAGGGGAAGATCAAAGAAAGTGTTGAAATTGACGAGTTTTGATGATCATGATGTTCACAATCATCAAAAAGGGGGAGAGATTTACAAAGTTCAATTTCAAATCCGAGATATCAAAAAGTGGAAGAAATTTCTGAAAGTTTCAAATTTCATAGCTGATTTGAAGAAAAGAGACTTTCTAAAGATAATTCTAAAAGTCCAAGCCAGATGAAAGTTCTGAAGATTCGTGAAAGATTGTTTTTCCGAAGACTGATCAGAGATTGTAGAGATGAAGATACATATTTGTCAAAGATTCCTCGAAGTTCCAAAGATTTTCAAAGTTTTCAAAGGTTTGTTCAAGACTTGTTGATTTCCAAAGATGCAAAGTGCAAAAGACTTTTCAAGATTCTTCAAAGACTGAAAGACTGAAGATTCAATGTCAAAGATAAAAGTTGAAGAATCAAGCGTTGAAGACTAGTGTCAAATTTTTATTAAATCTTGAATACAAAGGAGAGATTGTTAGTGTATTAATTGTATCCAAGATTTAATAGGAAAAGTCAATTCAAGTAAAGTCAATTAAGTCTAAGTCAATGTTTGATTATCATAATGTCATGGAGAGTTTAAGCATGTGAGAGAAGCATGTTTGAGAGAAGTTTTGTTTAGTTGTTTAAGAGAAGTTCTTTGAGAGAAGCTTGGTGGTATAAAAAGTTTGTGTTGTTTGTAATCATGTAACCAAGTCATACATGTAATTGTCATATTTTCAATATACTTGTGATTCTCTCTCTACTCTCTCTCTAGACTTTCACTGTTACATCTATAATCTTGATTGAGATTAATTGTTTGATTACTTGATTAGATTTGGGAAATACAATTTCCGATCCTCAATGCTAAAGGACAATGGTTTTTTATTACAACAGATCAGGACCCAATATTCAATGTCAAGATGTATGACTTCTGAGTAAAGCAGCCTAACTCGGAATTCAATGTCAAATGACTGTACTCCGACATATAAAAGATGATCAGTCTTCAAGGGGGAGTACTTAATATTACTTCTGATAAATTTATAATTGCAAATTTTCAGGGGGAGTTACTATTCTCATCGGAGAATATGTACCAATCGTTTCTGGATATTTCAGTTCAGAACCCGTTCTCAAAAGTTTTTCTTCTTCAGGATGCTTAATAGATAACATCCTTCAAAAGGAATTTTTACTTTGAGGGGGAGTTTATAAGATTTCACTATTATATCTTTAAGGGGGAGATCTTTAATTGTCATGTTTTTCTAATGAATTGACTTTTTATAGATACGTAGGGGAGTATCTGAAGTTTTTGTCAAGGATGCTTAAAAAGATAATATTCATTTTAGGGGGAGTTCAGAATTTCTACGCTAAAGGTATATTTTTCTGAATCTCAAACTCTACCATACTTTGAAAGAAGAACAACTTTCAAGTGTGAAAAATGATTTCTTAAATGTTCAAACCACTTCCTATTCTTACAATATTTTCATGAATTGAGAAATGTGCTTTTAAATGTTTTTTGGATACTTTCATGCTTATCTGACCGTGTGTTTCTTAAAGAAAAATACTTGTGTATTTTCTTTTCATATACTTCATCAAGTATTCATACACACATCGGTTCAGTACATTCTTATTGACTTTGTTATTACCATGACTCAAAAGATAAATCTTTCGATGGTAATACTCTCGGTTGTATTCAATGTTTTTTGAGATCAGACGTCATTTGTACTTGAAATGTGCTTTCGTTGATTATATGTTTATATCTCGTTCATATAAACACATAATCGTTCTTTGATATCCCAAATTATTTTTCTTCATGATATTTGATCTGATTTTATCATTGTCAGATTCTCAAAACAATGAAATTGAATGATCTTAAATGTTCAAAGTTTTGAAAGATCTTAAATGTTCAAATTGCTCAAATTTCATTCTTATCTTTAATGAGCATACATATTCTGATAATGATATATTGTGCTTAACTGTCAAGATGAACTGTTGAGCAACATATTCTTTTTAGGACAAATACATGGGACTCAGTGTGAGTGCTTAAAAGACTTCTAAGGATTCACGTTAACCTGTGTTTCCTACCCCGAAAGTAATCCTTGAGTGATTGAGGGGAGAGGGGTCAAAAGATTGAGAGTGGGTGTGTGCTGAGGTAAAATGAAAAAAGAGTTTGGTTAGATGTGAGCTCAAATGTTTAAAAGAAAGAGGGTGAGAGATCAGAGTTAAAGAATAACAAACTATGTACCAAACTTTTTTTGAGTCGGGCAGCCGCATAATCTGTTGGTTCACATTTCTTCGTGACCTTCATTGAAATAGGCAACTAGCCCATGCCAACTATTGCATATAACCCCACCAGCTACTCATTCTTTTCTTAACAAAAGAATGTTTTATTTTCAAGGGGAAGCAACACATCATCTATGGGATCTTCATTTGGAAGATGCTATGTTCTTTCTCATGCACATTGAGTCTATGTATAACTATTGTTGTCTCCATGCTTTACATATTTTTTAGCCTTATCAAAGCAATCATTGTGCTTTGTTCTTTCATACACAAGCACGAGCACACAGAAAATTTGTTTTTCTGTCAGAACGTTCATAGATTAACCTTGTGTTTTTCGATGATTGAACGGAAGTCCTGGGGAGTGAACGTCACACAAGCTCCTTATATAGTACATCTGTTGTACTAAGTAACTCTGTGTTACTTATAAGCGTAATAACTGATTCATCTGTTGATTCAGGGTTACCACTCATAATTTGTCTGAATTTGAAAAGATTCGAATGAATACTTTTATGAATTGACAGCATAATCATTCAATCTGATCAGATTGGAGAGATTGTTTATTTTCCTACTTGGGGAGATTGTTCATGAAGATTGTGCTAAAATTGTTATTTGGGGGAGATACTTCAAAGACATAACTGACCTTGAAATGTTTTGATGATTCTGATTCTCAAAATTCATCAAAAATGGGGAGAGAGTTCAAGATTTCAAAGTCAGATCCGTTTTAAAGCGAAGTCAAGCAAATTGTTACAAAGGGGGAGAATACAAGAATGAGAAAGCATAGTCAAGCAAGAAGTGATAAAGGGAGAAAAGTTTGTCAAAGCAATGATTAAAGAAAGTCAAGTTGATGATGTTTCTGAAGAGCTTATTGAATTGTTGTAATCAAAGGTGAAGACTGTCAAGAGTAATCAAGGAATCCAAAGAGGGAGATTAATCTGAAAGTGCTATCAAAGTTTGATCAAATTGTCAAAGATTTGAAGATGTCAAAGTCGTTAAAGATCATTTGTTGAAGATTTTTCTGAAGATAGAAGACCTGAAGATTCATATCAAGTTTTTTTAATCTTGAATCCAAAAGGGGAGAATGTTGAGTCAGAATTGTATTCAAGATTAAAAGAGGGTCAAAAGTGTAAATGATGTAAAGTGTAAGGGTTTTAGTGTCAAAGTTTAAGTGTTTGACTTTAGTTTGAGAGAGGTCATGTTGACCATTTAAATACCTTGTGTCTTTGTTAGATTTGTAGACACGCACACATACTTGAGATTGTAGAGAGATAATTTCTTGTATTCAAAGAGAGCATACTGTGAGAGTCATTTTGTAATCAAAGAATATTCAATACAAATGACTTGTGATTAAATCGTGTGTGATGAAGTTTGAAAATGTGACTATCAATATCCTTGAAAATATTTCCAACAACAATGGTCAATGGTCTGATCCACAGGCAAATGCAGCTAGAAAAACAGCAGGAGTACAAGATGTTGATGCTTACATTATTTTATCTGCACAACTTTCTAATATGGATTCTTTACTCAAAAATCTCACAGCCAATCAAACTGGGCAGTCTAGTGTCAACTGTTGGATCAAATAATTGTATTCAAGATTAAAGGGTCTAAACTGTATTTGTTTGATAGTTAAAGTTTAGGGTTTAAATTGTAATAGATTGATAGTTTAAGTTACTATTGGGCCCAAGCCCATTAGAAAGCCCATTAAGCTTAAAGCCCATATGGCCTAGGTATTTAAAGTTTTAGTTATATAGGTTTTAGGGTTAATCCTCACATATAATTATAATCATATAGTGAGGTAACCGTTTTCTCTTTATTCAAGGGTATCAATAACACTCAAGGTTTAACTGTTTATTCAAGGGATTGGTATGTTATTCTTAATCTTTATATCTCTTGATCTTATTGTGTTTTGTGATTGTTAATCAACTAGATTAAACTGGGATAACAAGTGGTATCAAAGCCTAAAGAATCAAGTTTTAGGATTAAATTTGTGTTTTGCGATTTTACTATTCATCGATTACTAGTCACGCAGTTTACTGTTCATCGAAAAAAAATTTACTGTTCATCTGATTTCATGAATCTAGGTGCGTTAATGTTTAAAGATTGATCTGATTAGGTGTGTGTTGCGTTATTGAACACTATCTGATTGATTAATTGCATTGAGAATTAACAAGTGATTGAATTTGTGATTTTGTGTTTTCTGGGTTTGCATGAATATCGACACTGTGTTCTTCAAAATCGTTGCATGAAAGTTGAAATTAATCTTTGATTTTGATTGAACTGTGATCGAAACTTGTTTCTGGGCACAATAGTCTGATTTTTGCATTTGATTTTGAGTTCGTGTTTGATTTCTGGGTTGATTATCTGTTTTGTTCATCGACAATCTAGGTTGAATTAAGAACATATCAGTCGAATAACCTTTACCGGTCGAGGCACATTATCGGTCATACACTCTCCCGGTCTATCACTACACCGGTCTAAGCACATTCCCGGTCGAACTCTTTTACCGGTCCAGTACAATACCGGTCAAATACCCAATACCGGCCGATCGATACATATCGGTCCATTCTCACAATACCGGTAGACCGAATCATATCGGTCAAACACCTTGTATCGGTCGAAGACCAATACCGGTCAAAGCACTCTATCAGCCGTGCAGTATCCCGGTCCAAGCAGGTTCCCGGTCGAACATAATACCGGTCATTACAAGTTACCGGTCGAATTTACCGGTCGAAGAAAACACCGGTCAAGCACATCGGTCGAGCAAAATTTGTGTTTTTGCATTCTTACCAAAATTTTGCAAACTGTAATATGGCCTCTACAAGTCAAATTTTTTTTCTCTAGGGGCACTGCCCCCATACCCCCGCAAGGGCGTTGCCCCTTGACCCCACCCGCTAACCGGGTAGCGGGACCCCCGTGCTAAGTCTGCGAAGGGGGACAAACGTTTTGTGTTTGATCAAAATTTTCCTAATTTCATTCTTCAGTATTATTTCTTTGTGTTTTATACTGTGCAAATTCTGCACTTAATTATTTTTTGGAAATTTATTTTTCTGAAAATTTTTTAGTGTGGTTTTTATTTTTGATTCTAACGATCTCATCTAGTTGGTTGTCTTGGTACAGAAAAGTTTGATTACTAACCATACAGCTCGGATGTCAAATCAGCTAAATATGTCTGAAGGTTTCAGCCTTGATTTTAACAACATGCCTCTTTCTGAAGTAAAAGAAAAGGCTAAATATCTTGCTAGACAGTTGTCAAGAAATAGAGACAGGGCTAATGATTGTGAAAGGGAGATTACAAAGCTCAAATCCGAGATGTTACCTCTTGAAGCTGAGATTGAAAATCTAAAGATTCAAAACTCATCTCTTCTTATTCAGATTAATGCTTTAAAAGACAATTCAAAAGATTCTGATTCTATAATTGACCTTGCAGGAATAATTGCGTCTAAAGAAAAAGAGATCTTAGACCTCCAAGCAAAGTTGAAAAGATCTGAATCCAGCTCTACATGGTCAAAGAAGGATACAATGCAAAGAGAGCTTGAGGAGCTTAGAAGGAGTACAAGTGTTGCAAAGGATACTAGTACAGGACTAAGACAGATAAATTCTCAACTCTGTGCGGACAGAGATAAGTTTAAAGATAAAATTCTCAGTCTTGAGGTTGAGATTAATAAGCTGAAAGAAAAGGCAACCCAAGACAGAGACAATACAATAACTCAAGATGAAATACTGAAGATTGAGAAAGAAAGAAAAGACTTTGCCAAGAAATTCTCTGACTTCTCCAGAAAAGCCTTTGAAGAAAAAAAATCATTAGAGCTTAGATGTGTTAAGCTTTCTCAACAAGTTTCAGACTTTGAGAAGGTTATCATTCTAGAGAGAGAAAAAGTTGAGAATGAGAAGAAGAAAGTTGAGCTGAAGGATACAAATATAGACTTTTCTGAAGAAAAGAAAATATTTGAGACCGAGATAGCTAAGCTGACAGGAAAGCTATCTGAGCTATCAACAACCATCTTGAAGGAGAAGAATGCAAAATCTGAGTTGCATAAGAAGTTTGATCTGATTGAAAAGGAAAGAAACAGTTTGACTTCAAAGATAAAGGAACTTGAAGAGATCGTATTCAAGGTGAAGCTGACTGAGCACAAGACGCCAGAGTCAATAGCTCAATCACCAAGAGATGATCTAGCTGATTCAGATAGTTCATTAAAAACAGCTTCAAGTTCACATTTTTCAAATGTTTTCTATAATCCTTTCTGTGATTCAGATGATAGTCTTACTTCTAAATCTACTAATCAGATTCGTCCTTCCAACCTTTTCTATGACAAAAATGTTGATGGTTCAGGTAACTTCAAGAAGACTAAGGGGCTGTTCGGTTGGTTTTTCATTAAGCCCTGAATGGGTTAAGTTGTATGTTTGGATTTAGCTATCTGAATGAATGTGACTAAATTGTTGTTCGGTTATTGTGCTGAATAAACTATCTGAATAATACAAATGACAAATTTACCCTTGGTGTTTTATCTTTGCTTTTTTTTTATTTCTTTAAATATCTTCATTATTAAACTTCATTAGATGTTTAGACTAAATTATGAGATAGGATTTTGAATAAATGGCTTGATTATCTATGCAAAAGAATCTATTTTCGAGCCTCTCACCTGCCATGAAATCCATATCCATCCCTTCACCTGCTATGAAACTCATCACCAAAACCCATCACCTCCACTTTTGTCAGCATCACTGTTTAATATAATCCAAAAAAAAAAATACCTGAACTAGAATGACTTTTCCAAACAATTTTTTAACCTCTGGTTGTGGGTCTCGTGAGAAAAGAGGGAAAGGAAGATATATCAACGGGGACTTTTTTGCAAGGATGATGGATCTTACGAGAAAATGAGGGAAAGGAAGAGGGGGGCAGAGAGAAATAAGATGATGGGTCGGTGGAAGACCGGCGGTGGCACAGGAGAGCTTCGATGGAGGCAATGGAGGTGCTAGTGGTGCTGGAGGCGCTGTAGATTCAAGGAATGGAGGTGTTCTTCAAGGGTTTTCTTTTTATTATAGAGGATGAGAGTGTTTTAAATGAAGGGTATATGGGTAAAAAGTTTGGCTGAATGTAGACTAGAGTATTTTTCAAGCTGACCGAATAAGCTACTGATTTCTAAATTAAGTCATTACCGAACAGCCATTTATGGCTGACCGAATAAGCTATATGGGCTATACAGCCCATTAAGCCACAACCGAACAGCCCCTAAGTCTCAAAAGAAAAGCTTCTGGAGAAGAGATGATGAGAAAGAAAGAGGAAACTGGATCTGGAGAGTTAAAGGATCCTCGAAGGAGAAGAAGAAAGAAGAATCATTTGTGCATACATCAAATGCTAAATGGAACTATGCTACAAAAGGTAAAACTTTTGGCAAACCTGATCTGGTTTACACAATCCATCAATTGATCAGGTTAGCACAAAAGAAAATTAGTTGTTCCTACTGTGGCTCAAATGATTTTGTCAGAAAAGATTATGTAAATAACTGGTATGGTTCTTACTTCATATCTCCCAATAGAACTGCAACTAATCAATTAGGACCCAAATACCAGTGGGTACCAAAAGCTAAATCTGTGTTGCAGGTACCCAAGGTTTAATGGGGAGAAAGAACAATGGCTTTTGAACAAAACAGTTCAAAACCCAGACTTCATTGTAAAAAAGGAAGGCTTCTAAGTAAATCAACTTAGAACCCGTACCTCAACGGAGTATAGCTTCTAATCACATCAGATTAGGACCCGCACTTCAGTGCTTTACTTTATTTTTCTGTTTTTTGTTAAAAAAAATAATAATAATAAAAAATAAATAATAATAATAAAATAAATAATATATATTCTATTTACATTAAGTTAAGGGGGAGAATATCTGTGATGCTAACAGATTTTTGGATACTTAAATGCTTGTCTGACCGTGTGTTCTTAAAGATAAATACTTGCGTTTTATCTTGTCAATATACTTTGTCAAGTATTCATACACATAACGGTTCAGCACATTCTATTTGACTTTGTTATTACCATGTATCAAAAGTAAAATCTTTTTATGGTAATACTCACGTTCTTTATATTCACTGTTGATTGAATCAAACGTCATTTATGTGCTTTCATTGAAAATATGTTTATATATTGTTCATATAAACAACATTCGTTTTTGATTCTCCAGCATATTATTCTTCATGACAAATTGATATGAGCTTATTGCCAACCAATTTTAGGTTGAGGGGGAGAATTGCATCGTCAAACATAACTGTGTTGACATCTCCAAAAGTCTTATTTTTCATGTAACAAGTGGTATTTGTGCTTACATGTACAAAACACTGTTGAACAACATGTTTTATTAGGAAAATACATGAGATTCAGTGTGAGAACTTAACATAACTTCCATGGATTCACGATAACTAGTGTTTCCTACCCAGGAAGTATTCCCTGAGTGATTGAGGGGAGAAGGGTCAAAAGAATTGAGTAATGGTGTGTGAAGAGGTAAAATGAAAAAGTGAGATTGGTTAGACGTGAGCATTCAAAGAAAGAGGGTGAGAGAACAGAGTAAAAGAATATTAAACTCTGCACCAAACTTCTTTCTGAGTCGGGCAGCCACATAATCTGATTGGTTCACATTTTTTTGGTGACCATCATTGAAATAGGCACCTAGCCCATGCCATCTCTTGCATTAATCCCACCAGCTACTCATTCTTTTCTCAAAAAGAGAATGTTTCACATTTTCTGGGGAAGCAGCACATACACTATTGGTTCTTTATTTGGAAGATACTAATATTGAAAAATAAGGAAAGTTGCCCCACCTTCGAACCCTTTCTCATGCACTTTGAGTCTTTGTATAATTTGTTGTTGTCTCAACAAGTTTACATACTTTAAGCCTATATGAAAAGCAATCATCTATGCTTAAGTTCTTTCATACACATGCACGAGCACACATAAATTTGTTTTATGTCAGAAAGTTCATAGATAACCATGTGTTATTCGATGATTGAATGGAAGACCTGGGGAGCCAACATCAAAACCAACTCCTTATATAGTAACTTTATGTTACTCAGTAACTTTGTGTTACTGACAGGCATTCTAACTGAGTCATTTGTTGATTCAGGGTTACACCTATTAAACTGTTTGAATTTGAAAAAATTGAAATAATCACTCTTTCCATCTTGGAAGACTGCTCTTATTTCTTACAGGGCTCATTACATGAAGAAAGTGCTAAATTGAAGTCTATAAAGACAAAGGGGGAGATTTTTCCATAAAGGGGAAGATTGTTTTGACAAGTTTTGATGATGATGATTCTCACCACTCATCAAAAAGGGGGAGAATATATTAAGGGGGAGAATATAATCTGAAGACTACTGAAGATTTTCATAAGTATCAAAGATTTGAAGATATCAAGTTTTGAAGCTATCAAAGTCATATCAGAAGTTTTTCAAGAAAAGTCAAGACAAGTGAAGACCCGAAAACAATTGTCAAATTTTTTTTAATCTTGAATCCAAAGGGGGAGATTGTTGGATCAAATAATTGTATTCAAGATTAAAGGGTCTAAAATGTATTTGTTTGATAGTTAAAGTTTAGGGTTTAAATTGTAATAGATTGATAGTTTAAGTTACTATTGGGCCCAAGCCCATTAGAAAGCCCATTAAGCTTAAAGCCCATATGGCCTAGGTATTTAAAGTTTTAGTTATATAGGTTTTAGGGTTAATCCTCATATTCATAATTATAATCATATAGTGAGGTAACCGTTTTCTCTGTATTCAAGGGTATCAAGAACACTCAAGGTTTAACTGTTTATTCAAGGGATTGGTATGTTATTCTTAATCTTTATATCTCTTGATCTTATTGTGTTATGTGATTGTTAATCAACTAGATTAAACTGGGATAACATCAACACCTCTATTCCTACTGTCAATTCTATACAATGTACTTACTGTGGTGATGATCATTCATCTAAGCATTGTCCAGGAAACCCTAAGCAAGTAAACTTTGTTGACAACAACAAGAGTGGACCTTTTTCTCAAACATACAATCTAGGATGGAGAAATCATCTGCTATTTCTACCACTAATGCTTCCTCAAGACTAGTAGTGGGCATAGCAAATTTCTGACGGAACAATTCAGATACGAAAGAGAAACTAGCACCCGTATCGAATAAAATACGAGCAGGTACAGAGTTTATAAGAAAAGTACCCGATACCATATCAGCGGATGCCCTAGCCTCTTCGGCCGTCATCTGAAAAGCTCGGCCCTTAACCTTCGGAGGGTTCTCCTTCCTTACTGGCGCACTACCCGACATAAGCTTCGGGCAATCTTTCTTCACGTGCCCCGGTGCCTTGCACTCATAACAGATGGGTCCCCTGACCGGGCAATCTCTGACCGTATGCCCAGGCTTCCCACACTTATAGCAAGTTTGAGAATTGTTACTGCAGTTACCGTGATGCTTGGTCCGACACCTCGGGCACCACCTTGCTTCCTGGTAACTGCCGAAATTGCGGTTTCCAACAAAAGGTCTGGTCCGCTTGGGAGGTACTGAACTGCTCTCCCACTTTCTTTTATAAGACACCACCACCGAACTCTCAGACTTGCTTTTCGCGAACATCTCTTCCATGAACTGAGCTTCTTCCACCATCTCTCGGAGGTTAGAAGCTTTGAAATTATGCACCATTGATTGCATATCCGCTGGCAAGCCGTTGAGATAAGCTTTCATCTTGTCTTTCTCTGTTGGGGCAGCATGCCCCACCAGACCCAGTTTCTCCATAAATTGACGGGTGTACTCCCTCACCGTCAGGCTTCCCTTCACCAATGACCGGAATTCTTTCTCAATTCGGTCAATCGTTCTCTCGTTGTAAAACTCTTCTAGCAACTTCTTCTTGAACTCGGCCCAAGACAACTGAGCCAACACTTCAGTAGATAGAGTGGATTGGATGATATTCCACCAGATGAGTGCAGTGTCCCTCAGCAGTTGGGTACCAAACCGCACCTTCTGATCATCACCACATTCGGAAGAGCCAAAAGCTTGCTCGACCGCTCGGATCCACTTAACGCACACCACCGGGTCATCAGAACCGAAGAATTATGGCGGTCCGCAGCCTAGAAAGGACTTATAGGAACAACTCTTCCTGTTCCCCTGAGCTCCAGAAATCCCCCGCTCTACCGACACGACCCTTATACCATCACCTCCAGAACCTGCTACGACGTTCTCCACAACCGTCTCACTTCTCCGATTGTTTACGTCACGGTCCTCCATTGCTTTCAGCAGAAACTCTTGCTGCTTCGCCATCTCTTCTCTCATTGCCAACATCACGTTGGCCAACAACTCTGACTGGGGATTAGCATCCCCGATTACTGGGTGGGACGAAGCCAGGTCTACTCTCGGAATGACCTCTGGCCCCCCTCCTAGTACTTGCTGAACGGGTGGTCGAACGATAACTTCAACTCCTTCCGGCTGACCCGCTGTAGAGGTTGTCGCTTCCTGACCATCAACACGAGCACGCGGTCTTCCACGCGTACCTATCATTCTAAACTGCTACACGGAGCAGTGGAAGAGATAAGAAAAGATAGAAAAACACGAAAGGAAAACGTACTGCCACATTACCAAATGTCATATTAATAGCAATTCAAGGACTCTTACGTACAATATCCTCATAATAACATTAGCTAAGTGAAATTATGAACATACAACACATAATGGTTATTGTCACCACTACTACAACGCCTGATAAACGTACTTTCCGTCGACTCTAAGACTAACCCAACTTAGGAGCTCTACCCAATTCTCGCGGATCAATTCTTAGTATACGCAGTCTAAGTCTAGACATCTTACATTCATGCCTAGTTCGCTTAAACTAGAGCTCTGATACCAATTTGTAACACCTCGATTTTCAGAGTAAATCAAAACCTGGAAACCTGACAATATAACGAAAGTAAATCTATTAACTTCCCATAAACGGAACCAGTCTTTAAGACTATACAATCCTATACAAGGATTTTATCAAAAGAAAGGGGACTTAACAATGCCCAACAACAATACTAAACAACTCCAAAAACCTCGAGACTCAAAACTCGTCTCTCCAAAAACCCCAGCAACCCACCGCTAATGGAAACCTGATACACATACCATTTGAGAAAAAGTGTCAGACTTAAAGCCTGGTGAGAACATACAGTTTATGAAGCTCAAAAGATAAAACATTTGCATCAAGATAGTATTTCCAAAGCGATTAAATTTACACATTAGGTCCTTGCCACAAACGGGCTTTTTTTGTTATAAACACGCCATAAAAGGACCGAAAACAAAACATTTTACCAAGGATTGTGGCGTAACACAAAGTTAGGCCAAAAATCCGAGTTACGAGCTAAACCAATTGGAGTCCGCGGATACGAATCACAAAGTCCGTGCTACAATGTGAGATCAAACCCCAAGCGCAAAACCAAGGTATACTCCTTCGCTAGGATCACTATGAACCATGGCTAGTATCCGGCCTCACATAACCGTACCAAGTTGCCCTCAAGGAACAAGTGATCCCTAGCTACAATTCTGGGGAATGTAACATCCCAACAATACAGTCTACTCAAAACCTAGGGATCCACTAGTAATGGTAAGGACTCGTCACAACAACGTATGTGACCAACCATAAATAAACATATGGTTACAAACACATTTTTATAAACAAAATGCTATTCCCAGTTCAACTTCTGGTAAGAATGAAAAGCATTTAAAAGAAGTTCCTTTGAATATTTCTTTCGCATAAACGCACAGGTAAAACATCATTTTACTTTTAAAATAAGATAAGATCAAAAAGGTAACTTTTGATATGTATACAGTTTAAAATGATAGTAGGAACTCACCTCTGTTTCCTTCTTCTTAACAAGCGCTACCTATGATAACACCGAAAGAATCGGTAAGTCGAAATACAGATAAATCTCTCGCTACTTGACTAGAACTCAAAGACACAGAAGCTAACAATTTAACAGAACCTAATCCGGTCGAAGGCAACAACCGGCCGAACACCACCCCGGTCGAACACTACCCCGGTCGAACAGGCAACACCGGTCGAACAGGAAACACTGGTCGAACAGGCTTCCGGTCGAGGGACCATCCGGTCGAACAATCATCCGGTCGAACGACACACCGGTCGAGCGACCATCCGGTCGAGCGACCATCCGGTCAAGCGACACACCGGTCGAACAACCATCCGGTCGAACGACACACCGGTCGAACAACCATCCGGTCGAGCGACCATCGCCTTGTTCATCAAGAACGACTCGATGCAGAACCCAGATCCAAATTGAGAAATACTCAGATCTCAAAATTGAACGGTTCAAAACCTTCACAACGAGATTCTACACGGCTAAAAGCATTCAGATCAAAGCATTAAGCTAGATTCGTACCTCGATTTGCCCGAAACGATCGACCCTAAACAAAGCTTCTTCCTGCCTTTCTTCCTTTCTCTCTGACTTCTCAAAACCAAAACTGATATTTGTGATATTTATCAAAATATCTAATTTGATTTTGTATATATATAACCCAAGTTACATTTAACCCCCCTGAACTTTGGGTAACGGTCAACTTCTCACCCAATCCCAAAATTCAGGGTGTTACATTATCACTGAGTATGTATGAGTATATTGTGTGTGTGTGTAAACACTGCGTGAGTTGAGTTGAGTTGATCAATTTGTGTGTAAACATTGCGTGAGTTGAGTTGAGTTTATCAATGTGTGTGTAAACACTACGTGAGTTAAAATGTAATTCTTTTATAGAGATAGGTTTATCATCGAAGTTAGGTTTATCATCTGTAAATCTCTTTAAGAGATTTTATTATAATGATAAGCTGATAAGGATGACACCAATCCATTTCATGGTGTTAGAATTCAAGGAAAGACTCATTATAGCTCTTTATGACTTATTAGTTTTGTAATTGTGTGCAAGTCAAAGTGTTTGACTTTGACATAGTTGCTTGAGTTGTAAGGTCAATATGTTTGACCATATAAATAGTTGTTGTCTTTGTAAATCTTGTAACACCAAGAATAGAACACACGCACAGTTAGTTTTCTAGAGAGAGAAATTGTGAGACATGTGGCACTGTGAGATATTTGAATATTGATATAGGAATCATTATAATCCAAGATCAAATCAATACAAGATGATTTCTATAATTGATCTGTGATTGTGAGCTTGAAACAGGAACAACAAAAATCTAGAATCTCAAGAACGGTTCACACTTTAACTTCAAAACGTAATATAAATAAAGTCCGTCAATTCCTGTTGTGTTCGTAGGGTGATCAACCACACGAACTATTGGGTCGGCATGCGAGCACACACACACGAATCCCCCGTGAATTTAACCACGGTCACATATTTTGTGGGTAAAAGTTCTAGGATCGATCTATCTGCCCTGGAGCCAACAAAGTCGGCCTAGTCCCCAGAGTGGGTTCACGTAAGCCACTAATGGGCTTAACTCTGGTGGACCGAGTCCACCTGCAGGACGCCATGACAACAAAGCCGCTATAGAAGGCATCCCAAATAATATGCCCATTTATTGGGTTGTTCTAAAAAACAACAAAAACTAAACATATGCCACTTACCCAAATGGCATTCATAAAAATCAAAGACAATATACTTCACAATTTTCATAAACAATTCTATACGAGACACATTTTATTAAAACATCAAAATGTTCAAACAATTAATTCAATAAACCAAAATCAATGTGTATGTGTGTGTATAATTTCACATTTATTGATCACGTTTGATGGATCAATCACAAGGCGGTGAACCACCTTTAGGAAGGGTCAACTACAACAAATAGTTGATCACGATTCAAAAGAAATGAAATCCATACCTTAATCGAATTGAGATGTAACACGTGATCAACCGAGACTCAGGACGAAGTTTAACCCGTTCGATTGCCTATTTAAACCATAAATTATTATTACTCGCATAACATAAAACTCAATGGTTATTATCCTAAGCTTAATCACGAAATTTTATTCTCTTAGGCATTAAACCGAACACTTGGTGGGCGGTTAAACATCTAGATACAAATATCACCGTTTTGATTCTAAACCTTACCCTTTTGTAATTTTGACCCAAACATTTCTAAACATGTATTTGATTATAAATTTTCAATATCAAATCATAATCTACCAACCAACTTCAACTACCCTAACCTACCAACTTAAATAAGATAAGAAGAAATTTATACCTCTAGGAAGAGTTCGTTGAATAGATTCCGAATATGTAATTATTTCTTCTATTACTTCAACAATTAGAGAGCAAATCTTAGAGAGAAGTTGAAATTTAGAGAGTTTTAGAGAGAGAGAGAGAGGGGATGGTGATGAATGAGACGGTGATGAAGACGATGGTTTCTAGTTTACACGTAGTCAAACATTTAATTTATATCAACATTTATATTATTAAGTGTTCTTTTCTTTCAAAAAAGAGTTTGGTTAATTGACACTTTTAACCCCTCAACTATCTTTGGTTACCATTTTAATTATGGCTCAATTGGATAAGAACATGTAATGACCATTATCCACATTTTATTCTAGTGAGAAGGAGATGGTGTGAAATTGTGTAAAGGTAGAAAGATTGAGGACCTTTTTGGTTATTAGTCATAATATGAGAGTATAACCCTTGATGCTCTTTCTCTCTCCTCATTTTGTGTTGTGCGGCTACAGTGAAAGAAAAAGGGAGAAGAGGGAATTCTTTGTTGGAGATTGAAATCATCGAAGGAAATGGTTCTTGGAGTTTGAGTCATCAGCTAGTAGAGACTTTCTTCTTCAGGAGGTAACCCTCAATTTCTCTCTAGTTTAAGAATGTGTTATCGATTTTAGAGATTTTCCTTGTATCGATTTTCTTTCATTCTTTTGTGTATAAGGGATCAAAATTTTATTATTGGGAAATCTTGGATTGATGTTTGAGTTTAAACCTTATGTCTGATTGTTTGGAAGAAAGCTATTTTGAGTGGGGAAAGGTTAGAACCGAGAGGAAAGAAAACATTGGTTTTTTTGTCGTTCGAGTTTTCTCCCAGACCCGGGTCTGTCCCAGCGGCGTCCAGCATCGTGCAGGCGCGGGCGTTAGGCCCAATGACCCGTGGCCCGAATCTATTTAGGGTTTTTCGTTAAGGGTCGAGACTCAAATTCCTTACGCTCTCGTGGGGACGGGAGTTTCATTAATTCCTTTATCGGTCATGCTTGGGATTAGAGTCATGATTTATGATTTAAAACCTTGCTTTCTTTTTAATAAATCCAAATTAGGGAAAAACTTTGTGGGTTGTGATCGATTGCTAAGTAGAGTCGAGGAGGTGTCTGCGAAGGGGAACGCCCTAGTTTAATGAGACCCGGGGTCGCCCGGTATCCCTTCGACCAGGTTGGCCCGGTGTCCTATCGACCGGGGCGTCCAGGGTGTGTGTGACCGGGATCACCCGGGTGTTGTCGACTGGGATCGCCTGGGAAGATTTCGACCGGGGTCACCCGGGGAGACATTGACCAGGGCCGCTCGGGACTGGGGGGGGGGGATCTGTGGGGTGTAGCGTGATCGAACCCACAGATCTCTGTTGGGTTGCGTGTTTACGTTTAACCGAACCTTGAACTAGAAATCTTAAAGGATTAGGAGCGGGTAATATAATGGCTTTATTAAATTGAAATGTAGGGGTTCGTTCTATTTGGGACTAGAGTTCGTGTGTGCCAAATTCCAACCACCAGGTGAGTTCCCTTACTTTCGAAATATGTATCTATCTTTGAATTGGAGACGGTGTTCACTTTATATTGACCATGAAGTTTATTGTCAATATTTGATCAATCATATTTTTGGGATTTTATGGTAAGTGGTTGCTATATGAAGCTTTGTTTCATTTTATGTTATTTGACTTGTGCATGCAAAATATATGTTGACGTGACAATGTGAATGGGTGTTTGTCCATGCCTACCTATAACCATCAGGGATGGTTGAACCGTGTGTTTGGAATCAGGTTCCCTACACACGGGAACGACATCGACTAGGGGGTCGTATGGGGATCTACTGGGGACCCCGAGGACGAGTAGTCCTGATTCGTGAGGATGGATTTTGGCATGGATTTAGTCAATTCTAGTGACTTACAGTCGTTGAGATTAATCTTATTAAATTGTGCATGTTTCTATTTATAATAATAAGGGACGAGGTTGGGAATTCACTAGACCTTCCGGTCTAACCCTCGTTTCCATTTTTCTTAAAACCCGTTTTCAGGTAACAGGGTTGCTTCGGGATCTTCTAAAGGGGAAGAGAAATGTTAGGAGTTATAAGAGTCGGAGAGCAGGCCTTGGAAGCGGTGTCGACAGAAATTTTGTTATTGTTAGTTTCTCGGTTGTAGTAGAATTGTGGATGTTTAAACTATGTTGATCATGTACTTAGAATGTTTTGTATTGGGACCCATGTGTGGGCATTATTATGCTCATTTTACTGCTATGTCGATTTATGGGCTGTTACAGAACAATTACACGTTTTTAAAATCGAGTCTTACAAAATCCCTATATGAAATCCAATCAATTCTATTTCATTCCTACAAACCAAATGGACCCTTATAGTTACTTAAGTAACTTGCTTTATATTTTTACTTTTACACCCTCATCATATTAACATACATAATCGTATATTAACTTAAATACGTTAAAAAAATACGTTTTAACTTTAACAAGTTACATCATTATAATTGTCTCATCAATACCTTCAAAAATGAGTCTAATATTGAACATTTTTAGATTTTATTATATTATTATATATTATATATACTTCGAAAATTATTTTTAATATTTACACTTTATATTTTTATAGTTATTTATTTAATTTATTGTACATCCCTTGTTTTTCTATTTTTCGTTTTACACCATTATCATATTAACATATATAACTGTACATTAAATAAAATACATCAAAAAAATACGCTTTTATTTTAATAAATTACATCATTATAATCATCGCGTCAATAATTAAAAATGAGTCTAATATTGAATATTTTTAGATTTAATCATATTATTAAATATTTTATATACGTTAAAAAAATTAACACTTACAATTTATACCCTTATAGTTATTTATTAAACTTGTTTTATACACCTTACTTTTTCATTTTTCGTTTTACACCCTTATCACATTAACATACATCCTTGAAAGATCAAGTTCTCAGGAAAAAAAATTGACCCGTCTCTTGAGTACCCCCATCGACGTAGTTGCTCTAACACGTCTAAATTTATCAACTCTGAAGCTTTGGGACACCAAGAGCCAACGAGGCATAGTTCCAGGGTCGTTCCTGATATTTTGGAGGCCTTGTGCGAAAAACTAAATGTGCTTTCAATTTTTTTCATATTCTTTATTAAATTGTTTTTTTACTATATTTGTCTTATAATAAATCCAGAGATAACTTCTTTTTGAATTTGATCAAATTATCCATTTTTTATTCTCTTTTGATACTAAATTTTAATTTTTAATGTTATTATTTTAGTGTGGATTCAAAATTTATAATTGATTATATAACTTTTAATTAATGTTAGTGTTTTAACTTTCATAACTCCTCAAATAAGAGGTATGTGAGAAGGTAGAAGATATGAAATAACATGGTATGTAAGTGGGGAGGAGATAGAATAACAATCATCTTTCTATATAATTGATCAACCATTATATGTAATTACAAAACCCATATCAACAAGAAAGTATCGTCATTAGAAATCAATATATTAAAAATTAAAAGTGTGCCAAAAAAAACATACGAAAAAAATTGACAAATACTAAAAATTCTAAATCTATTAAATATTCAAAGAAAAATATATGATATATCATTAAAAAAAACTAAACAAGTAACGTACTCTATTAAGTATTTTGTAATTTTTTTTTTTAAAATAGACAATATAAATTTAATGTCTTTAAAAAATTACATTCAACTCAACTATTTTATTTTTACAATTTTAACATTATTAATATTATTAAAACATTTTAAGAGTTTATTATCTTAAAACATTATAAAAAAATAAAAAATAAAATATAAATTGAAAACTTTAGATTTGAATTTTGGAGGATAGATGGTATAGAAAACATTTTAAAAACAATTTATAATTAATTTAATTATTATAATAAAAAAATAAAGAAGAAATGATATATTTAAGTTATCATGAGGGGAAAAAAATAATACAAGTAAAAGATGGTCTATATACCAAAAACTATATTTATATAAAGAAAGCTATTTTTAAAATGGTATAGAAAACATTTTTAAAGGTATAGATGGTAATAAAGGCAAAATTGATTTAAAAATGGCCACGCAAGGACTCGAACCCGGGTAAAAATTAAACACACAGTTTCACATGGAGCCTCTTGCCAATGCACTAGAGCTACTTTTGGGTTATAATTGCATTATGTTATTTATATAGTAAATTTATTATAAATAAAAAATCAAAAATATTCTGAGTGTGCGGTGGACCACTCCGCACACCTCAAAGAACGGCCCTGCATAGTTCCTATTATCAACAACAATTCACCACCTCACATCCCTATATCGATCAATTCACGAGGATATTACATTCGTAACATCATGCAGATAAAAGATGTAATAGGTGATGGAAATTGTGGATTTCGTGTGATATATGTTTGTTTAGGTGGAGATGAAGAAGCTTGGGACATTATTCGTAATGAGTTGATGCTTGAATTAGTCAACTACCATGATTTCTACTCACGTATGTTTGCCCACCAGTACATACGCGTTTAGGAAACATTGAATTTTTTTTCAAAAGGGTGTGGTTGCACCACTTCAGCACCGGATGAATATGCTTGAAATAGGCATTCTAATTGCTTCAATGTAAAATGTGGTACTACACGTTCTTACTTTGAATGCAAGTTTAACGTGCTTACCGTCACAGACATATCCACTGCCATCCTCTCAATACATGGTTTTTACAATATGATACGTTAATTGTTATCATTAAATAAAAGTAATATTAGCAGAAGATTACCCATTGCCTCACAATTATGTCAGATTGGAAACAATGGAGATCTACCGAGGCAGCTACATGGATTACCCCGTATCAACATCGATTAAAAGTATACAAAGATCATTTAGCTCGTAATAGTATTCATGAATATGTTGATTTAAATGATTGATTATATCATAAATATTATATTATCTCTAATTATGTGTTTTATTTTATGTTGCTTTAAATGATTGATAATATCATAAATGTTATTTTATCTCTAATAACATCTTCATTTTATAAAATAATGTTTAAACAAAATACTAATTATAAAGGTTAATTTTAATTTTAACCTTAAAATATAACCAAGTTTAAATTATTAAAAATATATATTTTAGTTAACACATTATTAAATATACTCGGTGTATAAAATAGAACCTAGAAAAGTAAAAGGTGTAGTAGAGAAATATGAAAAATGTAAAAGTAAAAAATTATAGAAATTATAAGGGATAAAAATGAAATTATGTAAAAGGTTAAAAATGAAATATAAATGGACTGTTTTTAGTGTTTGATTGTCTTTTAGTGTAGGGGGTATGAAAACTTTAATAGGTTTGAGTAGGGGTATGGGATAAAATTTGCCTTCAAAATTTGATATAAAAAATTTGTTACGACGCTAAAAAATGTTCTATAAACTTATTGTAACACTTTTAGATAAGACGTTTTTTGTTTGGTCCTATGAAATACTATATTATCAGACTTAGGGTATGTTTGTTTACCTCTTAATAATGTCATTAAGAAATTTACCTTTGAATCGCTAAGATGAACATCTTAAAAAACATATGAATAGTTCCTCAAGGCTCTGAGCGATTATTTCATCTAGGGTCTCCCAAACCATTCAGAGCCCTACTTTTCCAAGACTGCCCTTTTAATAATTTCTCACGCCCGCTCTCAAGCTCCATCTGCTTCCATCGATTATTCTGAAGATCAATCTGCAGGTTCATGTTATCTCACCATCAATCTGCTTCTAAGATACCATCCATCGCAGATACATTTCTTTCACAGACCTATCGATCTTTTTCTCACATCTCTCAATCGATCTGCTTTTGCCATTGTACTATCAACTATTCCTATCATAGTCAAAGTATCGATTCACTACTTCTATCACATCATAGCAACTATAATCGACACAGTTCTAGTTATCGGTCCTTGATTTACTTTATAATTGTTACATTCCCTTTTATTAATGGTATGTGGTAGCTTCTGTAGATTCCCCTTGTAACAACATTATGAGTGAGTAATGGGTATTGTGGTAGCTTTTGCACATCAAAAGGAGTGTTAAACAAGTTGAACTGTAAAGATCAAGAACTCATCACGTAGAGAAAGGTTTAAATATGGATGTGGAACTGTGGAAGTCCATAAGAACATTTTTCCCTTCTAAAAAGAATATTTTGTTACAAGATATTGGTCCACAAGCATACTTGTACGAGTCATTTATGATTTTAAACTGCTTCCATTGTTATTATATGTTTCCACTACAAGCTTACAAAAACAAAAACTAAACTAGACTTTGACTTTCCTTACTAAGAAGCTTTGACTTTGACAATGCTTTAAGAGGCTTTGACTTGAGCTTTGACTTTCAACTTTATGATCTTGGATCAAACTTATTTATGCATTAACAATCTCCCCCTTTGGATTCAAGATCATCTTCAAAAGGAATAAGCATTGAAAATCCCCCTTTTTTTGGATAAACAGAAACAAATTTCAGCATTCACGAACAATCTTCTCCCTTGTTTGATCATTGACAACCACATGGCACTATAACCATACCTATACTTGGTTCTTCCTTTACCAATTCGTCCAGATCAACACTTTTCCTCAATTGAGATAAAAATCAAGGTGTTACAAAGATTCTCCTTGATCTTTACCATATATATATATATATATATATATATATATATATATATATATATATATATATATATATATATATTCAATCTTGTCTCCACTATGCAATGAATTTGTCACTAAAACTATACTATTTGACCAAATTAAATTATCAATTCATAATTAATTGTAAATTAACTTATCTTGTTATCTAAAACAGACATTTCATTTAATAAAAATGTAAATTTCTTAGGCTTAAAATGTTATTATAAATTTAAATAAAAGTACATAAATTTCAACAAAATATATGTAGATGAATAGTGTTACTCTTTATTCTTAAAAGAATGAATGATTTCACTACAAGTTTTGTTTAGAAGGGGGATTGAATATACAACTCATTTTTCAAATTTAATTCTCTTAATCAAGACGTGAGAGGATCGGTGGTGAGGATAATAAGTAGGGAGATGGAAGGGAGGTAGAGAAGGTATTAAGTATTCATCCTCCAAAAGAATGTATAATGATGAATGATGCAAATAATAATTCTTATATTGGAAACCCTTTAATAAAAATGGATAAGCCTATAAGTAATGACAAAGCTATTACAAATATAGGTTATCAAAATAATTATACAAATGAGATGTTAAATACTATTGGCCAAACAGGATCGGTGGTGAGGATAATAAGTAGGGAGATGGAAGGGAGGTAGAGAGTGAATAATAAGATTCATATTGTTGTTTAAATTTTATACAACCCTGGACTGAGCACGCAAATAGATCTCAATGCAAGTATACATCTTGATGTACTGTCGTTTTCAAACAACTAATAATGGTACAAGTACCAGATATCGATCCCACAGGGAGAGGTTTCCAACGGTTTCTCAAAAGCCAGTCTTTAAAAGCTGGTTTCAGATGGCGAAAGAGGGAAATATTTTGTTGGGTTGTTGGATTAATAACTACTAAGAAAATCAATTATAAAAAAGAAGCAAAGGGTGTAAAGTGTTGTCGAGATTAAGAACCAATAATTCAATAAAAAGATACTATAGCAAACTTATGTCATCTCACAGAATAAATATTTAAGTGATCTCTGAAAGATCAACACATGTTCACACAAATAACCAGTTGTCAATTGATTAAGTGTGATCTTTAATGAAATATTTATAAATTGATTTAAATGACAATAAGACTATATAAATATACCTTTTCACGTGTTATTGGTTCAATTCTCAACTCGACTTCACACCCCAAGCTTAGGTTTTAGCCTGTCATAGCTTGGTTTCTTTTTATAAATGATGAAAAGACTTGTAAGCTAAATAACGGAGATGGAAATGCGTAAAAGGAGAAAGCTTTAAGTTTCAATAGAGGAAACTTGTTAAGCAAGTTATCAGCTTTCTTGAGAAACGAGCAATTGTAATTGAAGTAATACGGAAAAGTAAATTACAGATGATTTAAATTGCAGAAAGTAAAGGAGACCATAAAAGTTAAGTGTGCAGAAAATTAAATTACGTAAATGTAATGGAAAGTATTTGAAGGAAAGAAAATACGAGGGGAAGGGAAACTTGCTTGCAAAGAAATGAAACTAAAGAAAAAGACTTGTAAATGGTAGAATTCATCTTGTACTATTCAATTGTTTGTTTAGGATTAGGAAATGGATTTTTGGATCCACACTTAATCACAAACGATTGAGTAGTGAAAACATGTTGATAAGTACATGAAACTTGAAGAACTTGCAATAACGGAACTTTAGATTACTTGAAATGATTAAAGACTAAAAATAATTCGGCTAAGTGAATTGGCCGAAAAACCTTGGAGAGTATTCAAGCTAAAAGTAGTAGCAAAGCTAAAACCAACACCCTTTCCAAAAATGGAAAGAAGGTGAGGGTTTTGAGGTGTGTTTTTTTCAACTGTCCTAAGAACCTATTTAAAATAATAAAACTGGGCCTTGGGCCGAAATACCTAAAGCAAAAAGCCCTTAGCTAAACAAACATTTAAACACTATAATAATTGTCTTAAATGATACGGCCCAAACACTGACCTAATAAAGGAAATGTTTATCAAACAAGTCTTCAAGATCATCAGCGATCTTGGCATCAGTGGTCTTCAGCAATAGTCAGCGATCCGAAATTGGTTTGTCTTCAGCAACTCCTTCAATAATCAGCGAGCATCAACGATTCTGATCCAATCAGCGACTCAAACCTGTAATGGTTAAAAGGCTGTAAATGACACAATTAATCCTTGATTTTCAGCGATTTCACTTCAGCGAGGTTCATACACAAACTACTCCAAATAAATAAAAAGTGAGTAAAGAGACTCAATGATATTCTAAAAAAAGGGCATTTAAGCATAGGAAAAGTGATACAAATAGGGTTAATAAAGTAACCCTATCACATACTGTGATCCCAGATTTCAAGCAATCATGCACAATCACAATCAAATCAAATAACAATCAAGATCAAGATGAGAGAGAATTAGTCACAAGTGTTGTCGTAGTCATATATCTAACAAGATGGTTACAATGACTTAGACTGAATGGTTACAAAAGACTAACAACATACACAAAACAAGACAAAAGGATACTTATATAGGTTCAAACATGAACTTGACCTCTAAACAAGCTTACAAGAAAAGACAACACAACTAAACACAAAATACTTACAAATTGACTCAAAACTATACTCTAACAATCTCCCCCTTTTTGAGCAATTTGAAGTCTTCAACTAGTCCATTTCTTCATACAAGTTCTCCTTATTCCCAGATATCCTTCAAACCTTCTGATTACTTGTCTGAATCTGATTCTGTCTTTAATTGCATTAATAACATCCTCAATAAAGATCCTTTCCAATCTAGGCATATGATCATTCTCAGCTAACCTCTTCTTTTCACTTTCCTCGTACTTGGCTTGTAGCTTTTTACGAACATCTTCTAAAGTAACATCAGAGTACTTTGGAATCTCAGCAGCTTTCATAAACCTCTTCTCCATTTTATCAACGTTCTCATACACAACTCCAAGTTCTGGTTCTCTTAGAACTGTGTAGAGTGGAGTCTCTTCAAGTAGAGGATGTGTCATGTCATGCTTGAGCAAATTAATCCTCTTCTAATTTGTCTGAATGCCCTGCTGGAAATCATACAGATGAGTATGGTAGATATGCCTTCGGATAAACCTCTTAATAGTGTCCAAAGCAAACACTATCTCAGGATGCCTGATTGTTCGATCTCTGAAATCATGGTACATGAATTCAATATCCGAGAAGTGAATATTGGCAAAATCAGCTTCATTGAAAGTATACATGTCCAAATTCTTTCTCTGCAAAATAAACTCAGGATACTAGATTTTCTTAAACTGCTTCATGGTCACCCTGGTAACTTCCAGAATTTCTGATCTGGTTCTAACATCCTTACATGTTCTCCCCATAATCTGAAGCATTTTGATATAATCTTTCTGGTATTCTGAAGACTGATCTTTAATCCCCATAAGTTGAGCTTGATCGAGCTGTCTAATGTAGCTCACAAGGATTTTAACTCCCTCTTCAAGATATGGAACACGTAAAGCACGTCTAATTCTTTTGATCTCAGCTTTTGTTGGACCAAATTCATCATAACCAGTGAAAGGAGTAGAACCCACCGTTGGAATACCTGAAGAAACTGCTTCAGTTTTGTGAAAGGAGTAGAACCCACCGCTAGAATACCTGAAGAAACTGCTTCAGTTTTGTGGAAACTTTGGCACAAGTGGTGGCTCTCTGACAAACTCCTTTTGAATTTCAGGACTTCCTGGATTTTTCTGGTATGGTAGCTCTTCTTCAATATGGACATCAGAAACATGAACATCAACAATAGAATCAAGATTGACAGTATCATCAGCATTCAGATTAACATTATGATGATCATCATCAGATTGAAGAATATTGGAAATAGGAACAAACTCTTTGAAGGATGGCACAGTCGAAACAAAACTCGGTTCAGGCAGATTAACATGAACAGGACTTAAATAAAGTTCCTCAGGTGTACTATGAGAAAACATGACATTCAGTGCATCTGTGTCTCTGTCCTCAAACAAATCATCCAGAATACTAGCTGACAGTGTATCTGATGTAGTTGGTCAATGTGCTTCTCATAAACAAAAACTTGTACATTCTTACAAGTCTTATACAATAAAGCAATTGATCCAATTATCTCCGTCTACTATTCAGTCTACCACATCTCGCAGAAATGATTTTATAACTCGACAATATTTTGATCATTGGTTTGGTTCATATCATGTTTATAATTCTTCTGTTTCAAAAGTTGTTCAAAGGTTAAAAGGACCCAATTTCAAATGGGTGCCAAAATCTTGTGCTAACTTGCTAGGACCTATATATAAATGGGTACCTAAACCTCTTGTTTCTTGATTTCTCATATGCAGACCCATCATATGTGGTACTTAGATTCAGGTTGTTCCAAACATATGACAGGGCAGAAAGATATTATATCTAATTATACAAGGAAATTTTGTGGCAACGTGAGATTTGGAAATGACTAGTTTTCATCAATCTTGGGATACGGAGACGTAGTGTAAGAAAACTTAACGATAAAGAAGGTAAGCTATGTTGAAGGGTTAGGACACAATCTGTTCAGCATTGGTCTGTTCTGTGACAAGGATTTAGAGGTGAATTTTAAGGCCAAGAGAATGTGTGTTAGAACGGAAGGCGGTAAAGAACTCTTGGTCGGGACGCTAAAGTCAAACCTCTACACGATCAATCTGTTAAATGTCAAGACTTATAATGCGGTGTGTCTACTTTCTAAAGCCTCTATGTAACAAAGATGGTTAAGGCATAGAAGGCTATCTCATCTCAACTTCAGATACATTAACAAGTTGGTGACTGGAAATTTGGTTAAGGGTTTACCTGAGCTAAAATACGTAAAAGAACATCTGTGTGATGCGAGTGAGAAAAGTAAGATGAAAAGAGCCTCACATAAGCCTAAGCCTGAACCGAGCACAAGTACTCCTTTAGAACTGCTGCATATGGATCTCTGTGATCCAATGAGAACGCAAAGCATAAACGGCAAGAAATACGTCTTCGTGATTGTGGATGATTATTCTAGATACACTTGGGTCAAATTTATAAGATCAAAAGATGAGACGCCCGATGTCCTCATCTCATTCCTAAAGACCGTTCAAGTGAACTTGCAGAAGAGAGTTAAGCTTCTTAGAACTGATAATGGCACATAATTCAAGAACAAAACGGTTAAAGATTATCTCGAATCGATCGGGATAACTCATCAATTTTATGCTGCCGGAACTCCGGAAGAAAATGGGGTAGTTGAACGAAGAAATCAGACTCTTGTTAAGGCTGCACGAACGATGTTGAGCCAGTCCGATCTACCTTTATTATTGTGGGCCGAAGCTGTCTCAACCGCATGTTATACTCAAAACGGTTCAATCATTCATCGCCGGCTTGGTAAAACACCATATGCTTTGATAGACAATAGAATACCTAGCATTAAAAATTTTCACATCTTTGGATGCAGGTGTTTTGTGCTGAATGATAAGGAGAACTTGAACAAATTTAGTTCGAAGGCTGATGAAGGCATTTTCATTGGATATTCTCAAACATCTGCGACATACAGAGTTTATCTGAAGAAATCAAAGATTGTGGTTGAGAGTGTCAATGTCATATTTGATGAAGATATGGCTTCTGATCAAATCAGTTCAAACCCGTGATAACAGGAGTATTAGCTTCTAGACAAATCAGTCCAGAACCTGCGGTTAAAGTTTCTAATTTTGATAAAACGTCAACGTCAACATCTCATTTAACAGAATTAGATCTATTGTTTAAACATTTTTATGATGACTTTCTTGGTTCAAAAGTGACTAAACCTGTTGTGATTGACAGATCTGAGAATTCACGTAATCATCATCCAATCACTTCAGATGTATCAACTGAATCAAATTCCTCGATTCAAGAAGAAACTTTAGTTCAAACACCTACTCAATCAGTTGAAGTTGCACATGAAACTGCTGAGCCAAAAGTTGCCCATTCAGTTGGATGTATTGTCATGCCTATCCAACAGACATCAAATGTCCAATCCACTGAAAATGTTGCACCAGTTACTTCAACTGAATCCCTACATGAAGAACATACTGGATATCTAGATGATCAACATGGTCAATATGATCAGCCTACATCTAATCCACTCCCCATGTACATAAGTGGACCAAAGAGCACCTGGTACATCAATTTATTGGAGATCCATCAAAGCCGGTGCAAACTAGGTCTGCAACTGCTAACGAGTGCATGTTTGATTCTTTTCTGAGCAAGATAGAACCTACACTAGTATCTGAAGCTCTAAAAGATCTAGATTGGATAACAACTATGCAAGAAGAGCTCAATCAATTCGAATCGCTTAAAGTCTGGAGACTCGTACCTCGACCGGAAGTCAAAACAATTATAGGTATGAAATGGGTATTCAAAAACAAGAAAGATGAAGATGGTATCGTGGTAAGAAACAAAGCAAGACTTGTTTCTAAAGGATATCGGCAAGAGGAAGGAATAGATTATGATGAGACATACGCTCCAGTTGCACGTATAGAGCCAATCAGATTATTTCTAGCCTACGTTGCACACAAAAACTTCACTGTCTACCAAATGGACGTGAAGACTGCCTTTCTAAATGGCATATTGAAAGAGGAGGTATACGTCCCACAACTAGAAGGGTTTGTCAATGCTGAAAAACCAGATCATGTCTATATTCTTGACAAAACTCTCTATGGTTTATGTTAGTGTATTATTGTATCTAAGATTTAATGTGTAAAAGTCAAATCTTGTAAAGTCAAACTTAGTCATAGTTTGTTTAGTTTACTTTGTGATTGTACATGGTCTTTTGATCATATAAATAGCTTTGGTTCCTTATTAGAGAGAGGAGAATATCATAGTGTGCTTTGTAAGACTTGTAATGCTCAAGTGAGATATATGACACATTGAGTTTCTCTCTCTACATTCTCTCTCTAGTTCATACATAATCTTGATCTTAATTGTTGATTTGCTTGAATCTTGGACTTACAATTGGTATAAGAGCAAACCATTTTATTCAGATTATGGATTAAATATACTTGATTGGTCGAATTTCACTGATTTTTTCATTCTTGGAAGAACACGCAGGATATTTTTTTTGAAAGTTACTGTTTGATTCAAAATTTTCTTGATAAATCGATTTTGTTGCAAGAAAATGGCACCACAGTGATCGATTATTGTTACTGAACATTTCTTGTTTAAATTTCAACATCAAATTCACACTAATTCACTTTCAATTTTGAATTTTTGTGTGGTTTTTGGTTGGAATATTTCGAACATTGTATCTCATTGAATTCACTGTAATTTTGTTGTTTTTAGGCAAATTGTTGTATTAGTAAGTTGTTCTAATCATATATGCGACCAACCCTGTGGATTATCAGACTGTGATTGTAGAAATTAAAGAAATTGGCCAAATTTCTTGTGTGTTTCTGAAGAACACGCAAGATCTGAAGTTCGCGCAAGGGTTATTCTGAAGAACACGCAAGCTTTGAAGAAAGCACACAATGAATATTTTTGTGTTTTTGTGACTTTTGTGAGTTCTTGACATGAACGCGCAAGCTCCTTATTCTGTTCTCGAAATTTTTCTATGGACAGAATGCGTAGGATCCTGTTTACGCGAAGTGAGAACGCGCAGGGTTCAGTTTGCGCGAAGTAAAAACGCGCAAAGGCTTATCTGCGAGTTCTTGGATTTTGTTTTCATTGTTCTACGAGTTCTTGATCTGTGCGAAGTGGCATTGAGAGAAGTAAAGTTGTGAAAAATATTCTAAGTATAGAACGCGTAGAGTGATTGAACGAAGTGTGTTCTCAGAACGTCCAGGCCTCTTTATGCGCGAACCAAGAACGCGCATGATTCTTTGTGCGCAAACCTAGAACACACAGACCCCTTTATGCGCGAAGTGGTCTTCTGTGTTCTGCGAGTTCTGACATTTAAATTTTTTTAAGTTTTTTCAAGTGTTGACCAAGTTTGACTCTTCAAGTCAATTGTGTTTCTGAATATTTTGGATGATCATTTTCAAGCATACTGATCAAAATGGCAAATACAATATCAAATAGATTGTGCAATAATGTACATGCCTGAGATACCTGCTATTGAAGTTGAAAGAGACAAATTGAAGATTCAGAATTTAAGTCTTCCAAATCAGATTCAGGAGTTGAAAGCTAAATCTATAATTTTTGAGAAAACTTCTGAATGTGCAAAATGTATTAATGATTCTAAATCTGATTTTACAGGTATTATCAAGACAAGAGAGAAAGAAATTAAATTGAAAGAGAGAGATATAACAAATCTTCAAAGCAAACTGAAGACAACTGAAAAGAAATCATCAGAACTAAAATCTAAATAAGTTGATCTACATAGCAAGTTTATAGCTTTTGAAGAGAAAACATATGTATTGGAAGCTAAAAATGTTGATCTAATGAAAAGTCTCTATGCAGATAAAGACAAAGCTAACCTGGAGAAAGTTTACACTAAAAAACTATCTGATTTTTCTATGAAAACTTTTCAAGAGAAGAAAGATTTGGAGTTTAGATGCATAAAACTCTCAAAGCAAGTATCAGAATTTGAAAAGATTTTAATAACTGAAAGAGATACATTTGCAAAAGAGAGAAAAGTTCTTGAAGATAAGATTATTGAACTTCCTAAACAAATTTCTGTTTTACAAGACTTACTTGAAAATGAAAGAAAATATTTTCAAGAAAAGAAGAAGTCTTTTAATGTTGAAAAGAAAAACTTTGAAAAGAGAAATGTTTGGATTTTCAAGGAAAATTCTGAAAAGAACAAGAACTTAGAAAAAGATTTTGAGCAAGAGCGTCAAATCTTTGAAGGTGAAATATCTAAGCTCACAACAAAGTTATCTGTTCTATCATCAGATATTTTAAAAGAACAAATGGTCAGGTATGATTTGAAAAAGAAGTTTGACACACTTCTTGATGAAAGAAATATTTTGTCTGAAAAGATAAAATAACTTGAAGTTGTAAATGTTGAATTATCTGATTAAATTTCTGCTGATGTGATTAATCAATGACCTTATGATAATTCAACTAAATCAGTTTGTTCTTTCAAAACTGCTTCAAGTTCCATTCATGAAAATGTTTTCAAAAAGAACTGTGTCAAATCAAAAATTGTTAAATCAAATCAGATTCGTCCTTCTAATTAGTTTTATGATAAATCTGTTGATAGGTGAACAAGCTATTATGTTAAATCTCTTGAAAAGAATGTTTCTAAGATGGTTTGGAGAGTGAAAGTTCTCCTGATGAAAAGAAGAATGATAAATAATCCGCATCCACATCAAAAGCTAAAAAGAACAGTGCACATAAAGGTAAATCTTTTGGTAAATTTGATATGATTTATTCTGCTAATCATCTTATCAGGTTGGATCAAAAGAAGATTTGATGATCTTACTGTGGAGAAAATGATTTTGTTCAAAAAGACTTTGCTCGTCATTGGTATGGAACTTACAGAATTACTTCTCAGAAAAATGAAATTAAAAGATTTAAATCTAATGAGAAGTGGATTCCTAAATCTAACCAACCAGGACCCAAATACCAATGGGTACCAAAACCTGTCAAAACTGTTTTACAGGTACCACAGGTTTAGGGGGAATAAGAGCAATGGTTCTTGAATAATTCAGTTCAAGACCCGATCTTCAATGTCAAGATGTTTGGTTTCTTATTATATCAGATAAGAACCCGTTCTTTAATGTTAATAAGGATGACTTCTAGACAAAGCATTCTAGGACTCGTACCTCAGAGATCAAGTATGGCTTTTGAACAATGCAGTTCAAAACCCGATCTTTAATGTCAAAGAATTATGGCTTCTAAACATAACAGTTTAGAACCCGTACTTCAAAGAAGAGTTTGTTCAAATAAGGATATGATGCAAATATCAAGGGGGAGCTTATCTGAATTTATCAATCTATCATGATTTGAGGGGGAGCATAAATTGTTTGTAAGTATCTTCTGATCTAGATCTATGATTGTTTGAAAGAAGAACAACTTTTAAGCATGAAAAATGTTTTCTAAAATGTTCAAACCACTTCTGGTTCTTAAAATATTTCATGAATTTAGAAGTGTGATTTTAAATATTTTTCATACTAGAGCTTTAACGTTTAACTGACCGTGTGTTTCCAAAGATAAATACTTGTGTATTATCTTGTCTATATACTGTCAAGTATTCATACACACCGGTTCAGTACTTCATTTGAATTAGTTATTACCATGTCTCTAAACGAAACAATTTTTTGATGGTAATATCCTCGTTTGTTTTCACTGTTGTTGAGCATCAGTCATCATTTCAATCTTTGGGCGTTCATTTCTAAATTGTTTATATTCGTTCATATAAAAAAACTATCAAGTTCTTTGTTACCCCAACCTTAAATGTTCACACTCATGATATTTGATCTGATTGATACATTGTCAGATTCTAAAAAAACAATTCTCTTGATTTTATTTCATTCATTCAATTTCTTTGTTTTGAGAGATCTTCAAAGTTCAAATGCTCAAATTTCATTCATATCCTTGATGAGCATGCATTTATATGACAATGTTATCATGTGCTTAATTGTTCAAGTTAAATTGTTGAGCAACTATTCTTTTTTAACAAAATTATATGGGATTTGTATGAGAACTTAAACAGAACTTCCATGGATTCACGTTAACCAGTGTTTCCTACCCCGGAAGTAATCCTTGAGTGATTGAGGGGAGAGGGGTCAAAAGATTGAGAGTGGGTGTGTGCTGAGGTAAAATGTAAAAGAGAGATTGGTTAGAAGTGAGCTCAAATGTTTAAAAGAAAGAGGGTGAGAGATCAGAGTAAAAGAATATCAAACTCTGCACCAAACTTTTTCTGAGTCGGGCAACCGCATAATCTGATGGTTCACATTCTTTGGTGAACATCATTGAAACAGGCACTAGCCCATGCCAACTCTTGCATTAACCCTACCAACCACTCATTTCTTTCTTGAAAAGGAAATGTTTCAATTTCTTTGGGGACACAACATATCTGCTATCTGGTCTTCACTCAGAAGATTTAGATATTGAAAAAGAAGGAAAATTTCCCCACCTTCGCACATCTTTCATGCACAATGAGTCCGTGTAAAACTTGTTTCTGTCTCAACAGTTTACGCATTTTGAGCCTGAAAAAGTCTAAGTAGCTTCAATCATTCCTACACTTTCACGTACACACAAGGAATATGTTTTCTTGTCATAACATTCATAGAAAATTCCTTTGTGGTTTTTCGATGATTGAATGGAAGCCCTGGGGGAGTGAACATCACAAAAGCTCCTTTCCAAAAGTACATTTGTTGTACAAAGTGGCTTCGTGCTACTTACAGGCATTCTAACAGTATCATTTGTTTTTTTTAGGATTACAATTCTTATTTTGTCTGAATTTGAAAACATTCAGATGAATACATTTTATGAATTGACAGATACTCAGATCAAAAGGGCGGAGATTGTTATTTTATCATAAAGGGAAAGATTAATATTAAAAGACAATGATTACTTGAAAAGGATTTGATAATTTTGCTGCTCACAACTCATCAAAAAGGGGGAGATAATCTGGAATTTTCAAGTCAGATGAATATTTTCAAGACAGATGAAAGTTTTGATCAAGAGATACATCTCATCAAAAAGCGGGAGACATAGAATACAAAAGTAAAAGAGAAATAATTCAATTTCCAAAGAATGAAGATTTTGTGAAAGTCAAGAAGCTCGAGAACATATGTCAAAGTTTTATAGACATGATTTGAGAAAGTTTGTTTTTCAAAGACTGATTAGAGACCAAAGACCGAAGATACAAGTTATCCAAAGATTCCTCAAAGCTGCAAAGTTTTTGAAGTTTCAAGGATGTTCAAAGAGTTCAAATTCTTGTTCAAGACTTGATGACTTTACAAAGAAAAAGTGGACGACTTTTCAAGATTCTTCAAAAGATGAATGTTTGAAGATTGCTAGAGCTTCAAAGTTTAAAGTCGTCAGAGTTTAAAGTTTTAAAGAATCAAGAGCTGAAGACTAATGTCAAAAATTTTAAATCTTGAATACAAAGGGGGATATTGTTAGTGTATTATTGTATCTAAGATTTAATTTGTAAAAGTCAAAGCTTGTAAAGTCAAACTTAGTCAAAGTTTGTTTAGTTTACTTTGTGATTGTGCATGGTCCTTTGACCATATAAATAGCTTTGGCTCCTTATTAGAGAGAGGAGAATATCATAGTGTGCTTTGTAAGACTTGTAATGCTAAAGTGAGATATATGACACATTGAATTTCTCTCTCTACATAATCTTTCTAGTTCATACATAATCTTGATCTTAATTGTTGATTTGCTTGAATCTTGGACTTACAGTTTAAAGCAAGCTCCTCGAGCCTGATTTAGATCATGCAGGTTGTATGTTAGACAGGAAGAGTACTTCGGGACATATACAATTCTTTGGAGATAAGCTCATGAGTTAGACTTCGAAGAAACAACTATGTGTATCTACTTCAACAACCAAGGCAGAGTACGTAGATGCAACTAGCTGCTGTTCTCAAGTGTTGTGGATGCGAACATAACTCCGAGATTATGGCTTCCAATACAACAAAGTTCCGATTTATTGCGATTCCAAGAGCGCTATTGCTATATCTGCGAACCCTGTTGTTAGAACAAAAATATGTTCTTTTTAGAAGTTTAGTAAAGTAATCAACATAAATGTATTGGGCCTTGTATATGGGTTAGGGCTTAATTGTGTACAAGGGACTTGGGGGTATAAATAGGAATCTTGTAGTGTGTTTAGGGTAAGTTTTCATTCTAGCAATGTAGACATACGACTTGTTTGCTCTCAGTAGTTGAAGTTTACTTTTCGTATGAATAAATCAACAGATTTCCAATCCCAATTCCTTGTTATCTTTATTATTCAATCAATTCATGATCTCATTGGACCTAACAAGTGGTATCAGGGCCTAACAAAGAAATTATTCTTTGCACGATCGAGATCTGTTTGGTTGAATAGAACAGTCACGTTGAAATTTTTGATTTCTGTGATTTGATGAAATTTGTTTGTTCTTTGATGTCAAGCTGGTTCTGTGAATAAAGTTGAACCTAATAAAATCAATTAGTTTGTAAAATTTCATCAAATTTAGTTGTTTAGATCTATTTTGAGTTCTTTTGTTCGAAACTTTTTCATTCATTGTGGTTGTATCGATTTGGACAATAAAGTTGAAATTAGACATGGTCATCAACTACAATTGTGCTCAAAAGGTGTTTTCAAACCTACTGTCAAAAGCTCAACTCAAAATTCGATGTATTGAAGTTTTATTGGAAGAAATGTGAAAAAGCGTTCCAGATCTATGGAATTCGCATGATTCAGATGAAGAACTCGCAGATGATTGAAGAACTCGCAAGTTTTTGAAAGAATTCGCAGAATGAAGGTTTTTTGAAAAAATTCGCAATAGAGAATTTGCATGCTGAAGTGTTTAAGAATTCACATGTCAGAATTCACATGTCAGAATTCGTATAGCCCTTGAAGATGAAATTTTATTAAGTGTAGAATTCGTACATATGAGTGTTGCGAAAAGTAGAGACTTCGCAGATGAGAGTGTTGCAAAAAGTCAAGGATTCGCAGGTAAGTGTGATGCAAATTGTGAGGATTCGTAGATATGAGGTTTGCAAAATGCGAGGATTTCGTATATAGGCTCTTGCAAAAAGTAAGGATTCGCATGAAAGCCTTTCGCGAATTGTGGTGTTAGGCTTAGTCCATCATGCGAATTGTGCTCAAATGTCAATAGTGATCTGCGAATCGATGGTGTTTTGCTAAAAGTTTGATGTTTTTGAGAATTCTGACTGTTCTGAACCCAGTTTGATACAAGTTTGCCCTGTTCATGAGCTTTTTACGCGGAATTCATATGTGACATCATTCTTATCATACGTTGGTCACATATCTTTAGCAACTGATCTATATTTCACGAGTGCTCATGTTTTTCAAGATTTTTAGATTCTGGATTTGATGATTTGGTCTCTGATTGGATTGAGTTAGTTGCCTGAGCATCTGCAATCATCAGTCTGGAAAGCTTCTTTTGTGGTTAGACCGTTGAGAGCACTTTATCATTCATCTGAACTGATCACTCAGTAGTGTGAGCGACTGCAATCATTGTTTTGATGCTTGAGTTGTAATTCAAAATCCTGAGTGCTTATAATCATCTAGCTGATTCGTGAAGAAAGGAGTTATGGGTTTGATTGTTCAGTATTCTGGAAAGCAGTCATAAAATGAGTATCTTCTATCAGTTGTTGAACATTGCTTGCCTTCTAACCCTTGCCTTGTAGTGTTGCTATCAGATGCTACCACCCTTAAGCTGATCAGATGAAGTTCTTAAGTTGAATTCTTATTTCAATTCATGGTTCAAAGACAGATCAGATGTTATACACTGAAGATGCACTTGGTTGTGATTCCAATATTCAACACACATCATTCTTGTGGGCATACGGAATGTGTTGGGTTTACAAGAGTCAAAAGTTGTCTTTATGTGCACTCAGTCGAGGTTATGATCTACATCAGATCTGGTATTATAGTTAAAACTTCAAGGATAAGAGCTACATTCTAGGGGGATCTTGAGAATTCTTTGAAGTTTATGCAACACTAAGTTTTATAAAGAAATCAAGGGGGAGAGGAGTTGAAGCTGGAGCTGATCAGAGAATGATTACTTTACAAAACTTAGGGGGAGAATGTTAGAACATAAATATGTTCTATTTAGAAGTTTAGTAAAGTAATCAAAATAAATTTATTGGGCCTTGTATATGGGTTAGGGCTTAATTATGTACACGGGACTTGGGGGTATAAATAGGAATCTTGTAGTGTGTTTAGGGTAAGTTTTCATTCTAGAAATGTAGACATACGTCTTGTTTGCTCTCAGTAGTTGTAGTTTACTTTTCGTATGAATAAATCTACAGATTTCCAATCCCAATTCCTTGTTATCTTTATTATTCACACAATTCATGATCTCATTGGACCTAACACATGTCCAACACACGAAAACCAAGCATATTGACGTGAGATATCACTTTATCAAAGATAATGTTGAAAAAGGTACAATTAAACTTGCTAATTTGTTTACCAAGCCGTTAGACGAAAAGAGATTTAATTTTCTCATTTCGAAACTTGGCATGTTAAACCTCAAGACATAATCTGTAGTTACCTAGTACAGATTAGTTTTGTTATTTTTCTTCATTACTTTATTATTAATCTGAATGATATCTTCACTTAAAGTTTGTTCATGATTTCAGGGGGAGTGAGACAATGATTAGATAATCTAAATTTGAGGGGAAGTATGAATAATTGCATATATTTTTCACTGATATATTTTGTGATGCATATGTTCAGGGGGAGTAAGGACATTGACTTCTGATTACATCTGATCAGAACTCATTCTTAAAACGTTTTACTGCTTTTATGTCTATAATTTTTCAATAAATGTTTTTGTTTCAATAAGACTTTGTTGCTTTGACGACTTTCTGACTACATGCATATTTTGAGGGGGATCTTACATGATCATATCAATCATGACTTTGAAGCTGACTTCAGGCGATTAAAGCTGAGCGTAAGGACTATTCTAATCTTAAGCTCATTATGTTTGAAAGAAGGACAACTTTCAGACATGAAAACATGTTCTTAAATGTTCAAACCACTTCTTATTCTCAAAACAGATTTTATGAATTTCGAATTGTGATTTTAAATGTTTTTCATTGTTATGGGCTTTCATGATTACCTAACCGTGTGTTTCCATAGATAAATATTTGTGTATTATCTTTTCCATATACTATCATGTATTCATACACACCCGTTTAGCCTTTTTTATTGACTATGTTCTTAGCATGTCTCAAATTGAAACTAATTTTCGATGGTAAAAAACCAGTTTGAAATTCAAAATTTTTTGAGCATTGATTAATTCAAAGTGTTTCTTTCAAGAATGTCTATAATTGTTCTTATAGACAACTTCCAATTTTTCATGACCTAAGCTTTTAATGATAAATCATTCTTATTTTGATCTTTTCCATACATTATCAGATTCTCAAACAAGTCTTTTGTATTCATTTCATTCATTAAAATATACTTGTTATGAGAAAATCTTCCATGTTTAAAATACTCAAATATTCATGAGCATACATATATCTGACATGTATTTCATATTGCGCTTTAACTGAAAAAGTTAAACCAATTGAACAACATTTTGCTTTTAGGACAATATACATGGGATTAGTGTGAGAACTTAATTGAACTTCTATGGATTCACGATAACAGTGTTTCCTACCCATGAAGTTATTCTTGTGTGATCGAGAGGCGAGGGGTAATTATCTGAGTGTGGACGTGTGATGAGATAAAATGAAAAGAGAGTTAGGTTAGAAGTGAGCTTAAATGTTAAAAAGAAAGAGGGTGAGAGATCAGAGTAAAAGAATATCAAACTCTGCACCAACTTTTTCTGAGCCGAGCAACTACATTACTGTTGTTTCACAATTCTTTCATGAACTTCATTGAAACAGGCACTAGCCCATGCCAACTCTTGATTTATACCCCACCAGCTACTCATTTATTTCTCAACAAAGAGATGTTTAAAATTTTTATTGGGGATGCAACACATTATATATCTCGTCTTCATTCGGAAGATGTGGATACTGAAACAGAAGGAAGTTTGCCCCACCTTTGCACTTCGATCATGCACAATTGAGTCTGTTTAATACTGTTGTTCTCTCAATGGTTTACACATTTTGAGCCTATTATAAAACATTCATGTTTAAATTCTTTCATACACAAGCAAAAACACACAGAAAATTCGTTTTTCTATCGGAACGTTCATAGAATAATCTTGTGTTATTCGATGATTGAATGGAAGACCTGGGGAGTGAATATCAATAAAATTCCTTCTACAGTACATTCGTTGTACTAAGTAGTTTCGTGCTGCTTACAGGCATCTTAACTGATTCGTTTGTTGATTCAGGGTTACATTCTTATTTGTCTGAATTTGAAAAGATTTGGATGAATACATTATGAATTGACGGATGGTTCAGATTCTCATTTTGGAAAGATCAGTTGGTCAGAAATCAGGAAATAGATTCATGACATTTTTTGAAGAAGTTTTGATGATTTCTATGTTGCATCATTAAAAAGGGGGAGATGATCAAGAAATGTTTAAATTTGAGGAAGTTATATGTTTGGAATATGGGAGAGAACTATATTCAAGAAATGAGATGATCAAGAAATGATAGAGTTTGAAAGATTTATTGTCTGAGTCATGGGGAGAATGGTCAGAATAATAAAGAAAGTTCAAGGAATTCTAAAAGCTTGATAAATATTTGCTGAAATTTTCTTTAAAGATTGTTTTCTGAAGAAAAGTGAGTTGAATCTGAAGATAATTTCTTTTCTGAAGTCTGAAAAAGGTTTTATTACCTTGGAGGGAATTGTTAATGATTCTTGAAGAAGACATTTACAGACTTTGGGGGAGAATACTGTAATTCTGAAGATTGTTTGTTAAGACATAAAGAGAAAGATAAAGAAGAAAGTTGGAGATTGACTTTGATTGATTTGTTCAAAGAAAGGGGAGATGAAATGTTTATCTTTGTGAAGATGATGAAGGAAGAAATTGAATTTGTCAAAGATCAAACAAACGAGAAGATTGTTCGTGAATACTGAAATTTGTTTTTATTTATCCAAAAAAGGGGGAGTTTCAATGCTTATTCCTTTTGAAGATGATCTTAAATCCAAAGGGGGAGATTGTTAATGCATAAATATGTTGGATCCAAGATCATGAAGTTGAAAGTCAAAGCTCAAGTCAAAGCCTCTTAAATCATTGTCAAAGTCAAAGCTTCTTAATAAGGAAAGTCAAAGTCTAGTTTAGTTTTTGTCTTTGTAAGCTTGTTGGTAAAAATATTTTTCTTTTTCTTGTAATCATTAGACACCTTAATAGAATTTTCATTTTAGAGAGAAAAAGAGTTTGTAATATGTAAGATTGAAATTGAATCATACGACATCTTAAGTTGAATTTGTTGTTCATCTTGATCATTTTTGCACTTATTAGGACACACAGAGAAACTCATTGTTAATCATTCAAATCATCAATGACATATGACTTAGACATTTGATCTTATTTATATTGATTGGACTTGATTCTGGAACAACAATTGATATCAGAGCTTCACAAAGATTTCAGAAAAATGGTTGATTTTTGAAGATTTTAAGAAGTCGCATGAACAAATTCTGAAAGTTACTGTTGAGGACTCAAAATTTGTCAAATTTGAGTTGTTTAGTTCAATTTTGATTGTAATTTGTTCGATTTGTTGTTTAGAACCCTTATTGTTTAGATTGTATAGTCAAATTCACAACAGAATCTGTCAATTTGGAGAATTTTTGTAATTTTTGTTCGAGAGTTATGGAACACTGTGTTCAGATCGAAGTTTGATTATTGGTGATTTTTGGTCAAAGTTGCAAACTACAAAAGTGTTCAGAATCATATCATGAGCAAAACCTCAGAATTTCGTAGCAATTGATCAAGTTTTGAAGGATTAATGGCAAATTTTGAAGTTAAGCGACTTGTCGCAAGATTCATAAACTTGTCGCAAGTTCTGCGTACTTGACGCAAGACTCATCAAAGTTGATGCAAGAATCATTTGCAGTTTGTGTGTTTTGTGTAAATTCTAATATGTGTAGAACTCGCAAGGTTTACTATACGAGAAGCTAATTGTAACATCCGGAAAATCAAGGCTAGTGCCTATTAATCGTAAATTATTTCTTGCTCTAAAATTGTAGCTTTGAGACCTTTGGTGCTTAAGAATTCATGATTTAATCTTGTTTAAAACAAAACTTATGGGAAACCGAGACCAAGCCACCAGCTACAAAACCGTTTAAAAAGTTCGGGTCTTGGGAGTGAGGGGTGGTTGTGACTCGCGATAGTGCGGCACAGTCGCTTGTCACAATCATCGGGGAGATATCGTGGCTTGTGTAGAGACCGCAACTATGACACGCGATAGTGACATACGGCACTATACCAGTCACTATCGCATAAAGTGTACCGAAGTGCAGGTGGGCCGCGCGATTATGCTCCCGTGACAGTGCCAAGGGCATTGTCTCCGGGCACTGTCGTCGGCGGGTACTGAGAGTATAAAATCCAACCTTTGACTATTTTGACCTCATTTCTCACTCTACTCGTTTTAGAACCGGCTTGGAGAGTCCTTGGGGCGATTTTCTACCATCTCAACCCTCTCCTCATTTATTGAAACCCTAGTTCTAGTTGGAAGCGTTTATTGACAATCAAGGGTGTTGGAAGAGCATTAAGTGAAGTATTTTAAGCTCAAATCAAGCCTCCATCTTCTCACCATTTTCCCCCAAGGTTTCTAGGGTTTTATATAAACCTAGATAGTGAGTCTTCTCCCAACTATTTTAATAGAGATACATATCTTAACATGTTCTTGTCATTATTTCATGCTTCATCACACATGTTAATCATCTGATAAGTTTGAGTCATTATTCTATATTTGGTAAACATTGGGGTTTTTGGTCACTAACCATTTTGTGGGTTTTGATGGGTATAATTTGTTGGTAGTAGTAGAGATATGTACATATGATGATATATGGTTGAAGGATGTTGTTTGGAAATTTACATGATTTAGGGTTTTGACCTAAATTGATATTGGAACCATTTGGGATCTTATACATGTATTTTACGTGATGTGGAATGTGTATAAAGATGTATGGTATATAATGGATGAACCATGGGTAGGCACTAGGAGGATGTAGTCTTGGGGTGCCACCTTAAAGGTATGCACCTAGATATTAGCCATTTGGAGTAATGCCTTGGGGGAAGTCTTCAAATGTGTCGAGCATTCGGGATGTTGCTCATGTGAGTGAACATCAAGGTACATTGGCTCTTGAGGTGAAACTCTTTGGTGTGATGGGTCTCCCCCATTGATTCCATTATGGCTTTTGTTGTTTATAAATGTTTAAATGTTATACTATGCTTTTGTTCAGCTCACTAGGCTGGTTTGGCCTAACACTTGATTGGTTTGATGTGTATCTCAGGTTCTAACGGCATGCCCGCCAAGAAGGTTTAGTGACCATAGTTGTGAGCTTAGGGAGCATTTTTGGGACGCCAACTTTAGAAGACTTTTGTTTTGGGATTTAGATAACAACTTTATGTAATCTCCTTTCTTGTTAGAAATTAGATTAAAGGGTTGTTATCCCTCATTTCTTTATCATTACAAACTTGTAATTATAACAGCCGTTTATGATTCCCTTTTTGGGAAAAGCTCGAGCCTTGGCATCATTTTATATACCACATTTCCTTTTCCGGAAATTTTTGTTTGTCCCAATTTTTGGGGTGTTACAAGTTGGTATCAGGGCTTTAGTTTAAGTGAACTAGGTGTTGACTCTAGTATACCTAGACTTAAGTTATCTGTGCCTATATTATCATTGTCCATACGGGTAGAGCATCCCTAGGTGGGGAGAGTATTAGGACTATGGAAATGCATTGATTAAGAAATTGTGATAATTGTGACGAGAATTCTTATGTAATGTACGTTCACGATTTCACTTGGCTAGTGCTATTATGAATTTATGAATATGTGAGCGTGATTGAAATTGTTATTATGATGATTGATCATTGTAGGAGTACGTACCAAACCGATTATCTTTTAAAGAATTAACCGGTGTGATCCTTTCTGTGTGTGGCAGTTCACAATGGTGAACACGAGGAGCGGATTCGGGGCTCCCAAAGAAGCTAATGAGGCGAGTGTAACCGCCCCGGAACCTCAAGACGCACAAACCCAATGGTTAATCAGGTTATTCCACCCATCCCCACTATGTTGGAGGGAATTATTGATGAGGTTCCTCGAGTGAACCTAGAGACCGAGAATCCGATAGTCCAAGAGGTGGACCCTCAATCGGTTTTGTTAGCTAGCTTATGCAAATGATGAACTCCATGATGGACAAGCGGGATGAAAAGTTCAAGAAGATGTTGGAGGATCGTGATACAAGCAACCGAAGGCCTGAGGCGGTAGAAGACAATGAGGCGATTGGATCGGGTGGTATGAATAATGCAATTGTGACGGAAGAGCAAGCGATATAAGTTGAAAAACAAAAGGAAAGGGGTTGCTCTTAAAAGACCTTCTTATGTAGCAAGCCCCCAGAATTTTCCGGGACAACTCATCTAGTGGTCTGCATGCACTAGATACAAGAAGTGGAAATGGCGTTCGAATCAAGCGAATGTGACGACTCCTAAAGAATCAAATTTGCATCACAACTGTTTAGAGGAGAAGCACTGAGTTGGTGGAACATCAACCGAACGACCCTTACTCTGGAGGTTTTGGCCAAGCTCACTTGGCCAACCTTCAAGAAGAAGATAATGGACAAGTACTGCAACGAAAGGTCTCTTGACAAGATAGAGGAGGAGTTCCGGAATCTGAAAAAATGTTGTCTGTCTATTGTCGACTATTCAAAACAATTTGTGGAGAAGCTCAATCTGGTTGAGCATTTGGCGGCCGATGAGAGGTCGAAGATAAAATATTATTTAAAGGGTTTACCGGCAGAGATGAAGACGGGTGTGAAGAACGCCCGGGTGAACACGTTACAAGAAATTATTGAGGAGTCCCAACTGGTGGAGGACAACATCATCCAAGGAAGATAAAATAAGAGGCAACAGGGAGAAAAGCAGAAAATGGGAAGGGCCAACCGGGCCTGCCCGACCATCTAAACCCTTTAACGGGGGAAGGAACGTGGAGCCACGACGTGAGGCAAGGTGGTGCCTCAAGTGTAAGAGTAAGCATTTTGGGCCTTGTAATAAAAGACCTTTCTCTAACACTACTGAGTGCTTCAAGTGTGGAAGGAAGGACCATTTGAGTCAAGACTGCCCCTCCCGGGGGCCGGTTTGTTATGAATGCCGGGAGCCGGAACACATCAACAGGGATTGTCCCAAGTTAGCGAAGGGAGATCAAGGGGCTCCGAGTGGGAGTGTGCTAAGGAAGGAGATTCAACCGAAGGCGTCGAGTCGAGACTTCCAAATGACGACAGATAAAGCGAGAGTGACGGCAGATGTTGTGTCGGGTACGCTTCTAGTAAACTCTGTACTTACCCGTATTCTGTTTGATTCTAGTGTGAACCGTTCCTCTGTGTCTACCTCGTTTTGCAAGAATTTCACTACTCTTGTTAGCTTGTTGACTGATGATCTAGTAGTAGAGGTAGCCAACGGGGATCATATGATAGTCCGGGAATGTTTCATTGGTGCACCTTAGACATAGATGGGGAGTCCTTTGTAGTAGATTTGCTACCGGCGGATATCGGGGGGTTTGATGTGATTGTACGGATGGATTGGCTAGCTAAACATGATGCCGGTATATTTTTCTCCAACAAAATGATTAGAGTACCTTTACCAAAGGGTGGGGAAGTGGTAGTGTACAGGGAAAGGAATCGAAAGACCAACACGATCATCTCGTCACTTAAAGCGCGCAATAGTTTAGCCAAGGGGTGTTCTTTGTATTTGGCTTACATTATCGACGCGAAACTCGCGAAGAAGATAGAAGATGTGGATGTGGTACATGACTATCCAGATGTCTTTCTGGAAGACTTACCCAGACTTTGACCGGAACACCAAGTGGAGTTCCATATTGACCTCACTCCGGGTGCTGCTCCGATCGCCCATGCACCTTATCGTCTAGCCCCGACGGAGATGTAAGAAATGATGATGCAACTACAAGAACTCCTCGAGAAGGGATTCATACGACCGAGCTCGTCGCCATGGGGAGCTCCAGTTTTATTCGTGAAAAAGAAGGACGGGTCCATGCGGATGTGTATCGACTACCGTGATCTCAACAAGGTCACTGTGAAGAAAAAGTACCCCCTTCCTCGAATCGACGATCTCTTCGATCAATTGAAAGGAGCGGGGTGTTTCTCCAAAAGAAATTTGCGGTCCGGTTACCATCAAGTGCGGGTGAAGGAGAGCGATATTCCGAAGACGGTGTTTCGGACAAGATACGGTCATTATGAGTTTCTAGTCATGTCATTCGGGTTGACTAACGCTTCGGCCATATTCATGGACTTGATGAATCGCGTGTGTCGACCCTTCTTGGACAAATCTGTTATAGTCTTCATCGATGATATTCTGATCTACTCACGGGACGAGGTTGAACACCGCCAACATTTACGATAGGTTTTGGAGATTCTTCAGAAAGAGAAGTTGTTCGCAAAGTTTTCAAAGTGCGAGTTTTGGTTACAAGAAGTTCAATTCTTGGGCCATGTGGTATCCAAGGATGGAGTGAAGGTGGACCCGGCGAAGATTGAAGCGATGATGAATTGGGAACCACCGACGAGTACGACGAAGATAAGAAGCTTTTTGGGTTTAGCCGGCTACTACCGACGGTTTATTCAAGGCTTTTCAAAGATCACCTCTCCACTCACATCGTTGACAAGAAAGAACGTTAAGTTCTTATGGACCAAGAATCAAGAGAAAGCGTTCCGAACTATTCAAAGGAAACTGTGTGAGGCGCCAACTCTATCCTTACCCAAAGGGTCCGACGACTTTGTGGTTTATAACAACGCTTCTAAGTTGGGCCTTGGGTCTGTCTTAATGCAAAGGGGAAAGGTGATAGCGTATGTGTCGCGACAACTCAAAGACCACGAGAAGAACTACCCTACGCACGAATTGGAACTTGCGGCGGTGGTATTTGCTTTGAAGCTATGGCTACACTACCTCTATGGGACGAAGTGTACGCTATTCACCGACCACAAAAGCTTGAAATACATATTTGACCAAAAGGAACTCAACATGCGACAAAGAAGGTTGTTGGAACTTTTGAAGGACTATGATTGCTAGTTGCTTTACCATCCTGGTAAAGCCTACGTAGTGGCGGATGCTTTGAGCCGAAAGAGCTATGGGAGCGAAATTAAAGTAACTCTTTCTAGGAACGACATAATATCAAGCCTAGTAGAGAACATCAAAGTGAGTCAAGCCGAGGCTCTTCATGAAGAGAACCTCAAATCCGAGATCATGGTGAAGTAACGAGAGTTACCTAACGGAAGATAGTCGTGACCTCAAGTTATTTCAAAGAAGAATTTAGGTACCGAAAAATGGAGGGATCCGTGAGTTGCTGTTAGGTGAAGCTCACAAGTCCAAGTACTCTATACATACCGGTAGCACCAAGATGTATAGAGATTTGAAGTTACATTATTGGTGGCCGATAATGAAGCTCGATGTAGCCAACTATGTGGAAAGATGCGTCACTTGCCTTTAAGTTAAAGCGGAACATCAAAGGTCGTACGAGAGTTTGCAGCCATTGGCCATTCGGGAGTGGAAATGGGAGCACATCACGATGGACATCTTCACCAAGCTACCGAGAACCTTGAAGGGCCACAAAACTATTTGGGTGGTGGTGGATCAACTCACGAAGAGCGCACAATTTTTGGTGATGCGGGAGACGTTGCCGATGGACAAACTAGCCAAACTCTATATTGATGAAGTAGTATCACTTCATGGTGTTCCACTATCCATCGTTTCGGATCGATATAGTCGATTCACTTCCAAGTTTTGGGACGACCTACAGAAAGAGTTGGGCACGAGAGTCAAATTAAGCATACTCTATCATCCTCAAACAGACGGTCAAAATGAGAGGACGATGCAAACCCTCGAGGACATGCTTCGGTCATGTGTTATAGACTTTGCGGGAAATTTGGATTCGCACCTACCCTTAGTGGAGTTCGCCTATAATAATAGTTACCATTCGAGCATTGGGATAGCACCGTTTGAAGCACTATACGGACGGAAATGTAGAACATCGGTGTGTTGGCTCGAGGTGGGAGAAAAACAATTCGTGGAACCAGAGATCGTACAAGAAACGGCGGAAAAAGTAAAAGGTATCCGAGAGCGTTTGAAGGGGCTTCAAGATCGTCAGAAAAGCTATGCGGACAAGAAGCAGAGACCAGTCGAGATCCAAGTGGGGGAACGGGTTATGTTAAAGTTGTCACCATGGAAGGGAATTATCCGATTCGGGAAGCGTGAAAAGCTTAGTCCTCGTTTCCTTGGACCTTTTACAATATTGGAGAAGATTGGACTTCAAGCCTACAGATTGGATTTACCATCGGAAATGGACGGGATTCACCCAACATTTCATGTATGCTACCTTCGCAAATGCTTAGCCGAAGAGGAATTGTTATCCCATTAATGGAGATTCAGGTGGGCAATAGGAATAGATGTGTACAAGAGTCGGAAACCATCTTGGAGTCAAAAACGAAGAAACTTTGACATAAAGAAGTAATAATGGTCAAGGTTCAACGGAAACACCATCGGGGTGCCAATGTGATGTGGGAATCTGAGGAGGAAATGAAAAAGATATACCCTCACTTATTCTAATCTGTTGTGATTTCGGGGACGAAATCCTCTTTTAGGAGGGGAGGATTGTAACATCCTGAAAATCAAGGTAAGTGCCTATTAATCGTAAATTATTTCTTGCTCTAAAAGTGTAGCTTTGAGACCTTTGGTGCCTTAAAATTCATGATTTAATCTTGTTTAAAACAAAACTTATGGGAAACCGAGACCAAGGTACCAGTTACAAAACCGTTTAAAAAGTTCGGGTCTTGGGAGTGTGGGGAGACTATGACTCGCGATAGTGCCCTTGGGCACAGTCGCTTGTCACAATCGTCGGGGAGGTATCGTGTCTTGTGGAGAGACTGCGACTGTGACATGTGATAGTGACACACAGCACTATCACCGGTCACTATGGCATAGAGTGTACCGAAGCTCGGGTGGGCCATGCGATTATGCCTTAGCGACAGTGACAAGGGCATTGTCGCCGGACACTGTCGTCGGCGGGTGCTGAGAGTATAAAATCCAACCTTTGACTATTTTGAACTCATTTCTCACTCTACTCGTTTTAGAACTGGCTTGGAGAGTCCTTAGGGCGATTTTCTACCATCTCAACCCTCTTCTCATTTATTGAAACCCTAGTTCTAGTTGGAAGCGTTTATTGACAATCAAGGGTGTTGGAAGAGCATTAAGTGAAGTATTTCAAGCTCAAATCAAGCCTCCATATTCTCACCATTTTCGCCCAAGGTTTCTAGGGTTTTATATAAACCTAGATAGTGTGTCTTCTCCCAACTATTTTAAAAGAGATACATATCTTAACATGTTCTTGTCATTATTTCATGCTTCATCACACATGTTAATCACCTGATAAGTTTAAGTCATTATTCTATATTTGGTAAACATTAGGGTTTTTGGTCACTAACCATTTTGTGGGTTTTGATGGGTATACTTTGTTGGTAGTAGTAGAGATATGTACATATGATGATATATGGTTTGGTTGAAGGATGTTGTTTGGAAATTTACATGATTTAGGGTTTTGACCTAAATTGAGATTGGAACCATTTGGGATCTTATACATGTATTTTACGTGATGTGGAATGTGTATAAAGATGTATGGTATATAATGGATGAACCATGAGTAGGCACTAGGAGGATGTAGTCTTGGGGTTCCACCTTAACGGTATGCACCTAGATCTCCGCCATTTGGAGTAATGTCTTGGAGGTAGTCTTCAAATGTGTTGAGCCTTCGGGATGTTGCTCATGTGAGTGAACATCAAGGTACATTGGCTCTTGAGGTGAAACTCTTTGGTGTGATGGGTCTCCCCCATTGATTCCATTATGGATTTTGTTGTTTATAAATGTTTAAATGTTATACTATGCTTTTGTTCAGCTCACTAGGCTGGTTAAGCCTAACACTTGATTGGTTTGATGTGTATCTCAGGTTCTAGCGGTGCGCCCGCCATGAAGGTTTAGTGACCATAGTTGTGAGCTTGGGGAGCATTTTTGGGAGGCCAACTTTAGAAGAATTTTGTTTTGGGATTTAGATAACAACTTGATCATTACAAACTTGTAATTTCTTTATCATTACAAACTTAATTTCTTTTTTCTAGTTAGAAATTAGATTAAAGGGTTGTTATCCCTCATTTCTTTATCATTACAAACTTGTAATTATAACAGGCGTTTATGATTCCTTTTTTGGGAAAAGCTCATGCCTTGGCATCATTTTATATACCACATTTCCTTTTCCGGAAATTTTTGTTTGTCCCAATTTTTAGGGTGTACGAGAAGTACACTTGACGCAAACAAAGGACATGTCAAGTCGCTGTTCATCGAAATTGATGCAAGACGTGTGATACGTCAAGTGAAGAACTCGCAAGAAGCAAGATATGAGAAGTAAGATACTCGCAAGCTTAGTGATACGAGAAGTAAGGTACTCGCAAGCAACGTGACACGACAAGTGACGTTATCGGGTTGCTTAAGTTGCGACAAGTGAAGTACTTATGTCTTCATTCTACGACAAGTGTACTACTCATGTCAAGTTGTATACAACAAGTACAATTCTCGGGTGTAGTTGGATACGCCAAGTCCACTACTCGGGTCTTCGGTCTACGTCAAGTAAGATCATTTGGTCTACGTCAAGTTGATTTACTTGGTTTGCAACAAGTGCGTTCCTTGAGATACGACAAGTATGATACTCGTGTATTTAGTCTACGTCAAGTTGATTTACTTGGTTTGCGAGAAGTATATTCTTTGGGATACGTTAAGGGCATACAACAAGTGGTTTTCTTTGGCCTGTGCGACTTCTGGACTTAGAAATTTTTGAGAAATTTTTTGTTGACCAATTTGACTTTTTCAAAGTCAAAGTTTTTCTGATTCTTTGCTAACAATCATATCAAGTTCATTTTTTTTCAGGTACTCAAGATGTGGTCCAAAAAGGAGTTAATGGAAAGAGAAATTGAAGATCTTAGATTCAGAGCAAATAGTGCTGAAACAATACGTGATGCACTTAGAAAGACAAACTCAGAACTTTTTTCTGTGAGAGATAGTTTGAAAGAAAAATTTTCTAGTTTTGAAGCTGAGATAAAAGATTTGAAAGAAAAAACCACTCAAGAGAAGGACAACTCCAGTTTTTAAGATGATATGAAGAAGCTTGAAGAGAACATAAAAGCATTGGAAAGTGAAAATGTTGAGTTGAAAGAGAAGATATGTTCTGAAATGAAACACTTCAGGTATGAAAATATTAATTTAGAGAAGGCTTTTGATTCTGAAAGAAAAGATTTTCGAAAGAAATTTATCTCTTATGAGACATTGAATATCAAACTTTCAAAACAACTGTCTGATTTTGAAAAGTGTTGATCATTGATAGAGATAATTTTGAGAAAGAAAGGATGAGTTTTAAAGCTGAACGAAAATCTTTTGATACAAATATTGTTGATTTTTCAAGAAAAATATATGGTTTAGAGATTTTATTAGAAATAGAAAGAAAGGATTTTGAAGAAAAGAAAATTATTTTTGAGTCAGAAAAGAAAGTTTTTATGTGTCCTAATAATTAACCATTCAATCAAGTAAATCAATAAACAATATAATCATGCAAACCTGATACGATTAATCGAAAGATTCAACAGGTTACAAGTGTTCCTGATATGAAGAAATTGAAATCTCTCTCTGTTTTTCTTCTGTGTACGGCGCACCACACGCCAGCCTCACTCACTGATAATTTTAACCTCTCTAACCTAAACTAATCTTATTTATATTTAGGCCATATAGCCTAATGGGATTGGCAAGGCTTAGGCCCAAAAACAAAACAAACTAAACTTATTTAATAATAAAATACGGAAAATAAACTTTGACTATTATTACAAAAAGAACCCTAGACTATTTGTTGAGACGACTTTTCCAGCTTTGACTTCAGATTTCCATCTTCAGTATTTGATGATCTTGAATCCAATAAAACTGTGCTTTAACAATCTCCCCCTTTGATCAAGATCATTACTAAACAAATTCAGCAATTCAATCCTTCTCTTTTAAGCTCAGAAGATGTAACCTCCTTCTTTGTCTTCAGAATGTAGCAATCTCCCCAAAAGTTGAAATCTCTTGGAAAGAAATTATCTCCAGTTTTGGCTCATAAAGCTTTAGCAAATCATCTTTAGAAAATTTCTTTATTTCAGCATATTTTCAGAATATCTTCAATTTCTTGATTAACACTTCTCCCCCTTTTTGATGATAAGAGCAAAGAGTTCATCAAAACATGTCGTCAAGAAATTTCTTCCACCATTGATCTTGCAAACAGAACCATTGAGTATCCGTCAATTCATTAAGATGTTCATCCAGATCTTTGCAAATCTAGACAATATAGTAAATGAAGTGTAACACCTGAATCAACAAATGAATCAGTTAAAATTGCCTGTCAGTAACACAAAGTCACTGTGTGTAACAAATACACAATATAAAGGAGCTTTTATGATGTTCACTCCCCCAGGGCTTCCATTCAATCATCGAAACACCACAAAGGCAATTTCTATGAACGTTATGACAAAGAAACACATTCTTTGTGTGTTCGTGCAAGTAATGGAATAAATTAAGCATAAGATGATTGCTTATAAGGCTCAATAAGTGTAAACCATTGAGACAAGTAGTTAAACACAAACTCAATGTGCATTAGTGAAGTGTGAAGGTGGGGCAGACTTCCTTCTTTTCAATATCCAGATTTTCCAAATGAAAATCAGATAGCATATGTGTTGCGTCCCCTTTGAAAATGAAACATTTTCTTGTTAAGAAGAAAATGAGTGGTTGGTGGGGTAATGTCAAGAGTTGGCATGGGCTAGGTACCTGTTTCAATAATGTTCACCAAAGAAATGTGAAGCATTAGAAATGTGGCTGCCCGGCTCAGAAAGTAGTTGGTGCAGAGTTTGAAAATTCTTTTACTCTAATCTCACACCCTCTTTCTTTTAATATTTAAGCTCACTGCTAACCGAACTCTCTTTTGACATATTCTCTCATCACACATCCCACACTCATTTATTTTGACTCCTCACATGCAATCACTAAGGATGTACTTCTTGGGTAGGAGACACTTGTTAGCGTGAATCCATAGAAGTTTCTTTGAAGTCCTAGCACACTGATCCCATGATTTCTTATAAAGCATATGATGCTCAGATGGTTTAACTTTGTGAGTTAAAGTGCATAGATGAAGCAGAAAACATTTAAAATCACACTTCCAATTCAAGAATTCTATTTGAGAATCGGGAAGTGGTTTGAACCTTTAAGAAGAAGTTTTCTTATGATCGAAAGTTGTCCTTCTTTCAACCATAAATGAGATGAAGATAAGAAATTATACCTTTCAAATGCAGTCTTACATCTCATGAAGTCAAGCTTAAAGTCATAAAGATACGATCTTTGAAGCATCTCTCAACCTACAAAAGTCTAAAAGTCTAGTCAAAGCAACTTTATTCACTGAAAATTAAATGACATAAAGCAGTAAAACGACTAAAATACGAGTTCTTATCAAAAGTAATCAGAAGTCATAGCCATACTCCTTCGACTTGTATGCTCCTCCTAAAATCATGCATTACTTAACAAAATATCAGTAAGTACAACGCATGCAGTTGTGCTCCCCCTCAAAATAACATTGACCATCCATAAGATACTTCTCACACCCCCCCCCCCCTGAGATCATGAACAAACTATTAAAGAGCATGTATCATGCGGAAATAATAAGAAAGAAATGATAAAGAGACACAATAAGAAACTTTAATAGGTAACCGCCGATTAGGTCTTAAGATTTAGCATACCAAGTTTTGAGACAAGAAAATTAAATCTCTTTTCGTCTAAAGGTTTGGTAAACAAATCTGCAAGCTGATAATCGGTTTTTACAAAGTAAAGTTCAATTATCCCCTTTTCTACATTATATTTTATAAAATGATACCGGACATCTATGTGTTTGGTCTTAGTATGTTGAACAGGGTTAGCAGTAATTGCAATAGCGCTCTTTGAATCACAATAGATCGGGATTCTATTGAAATGAAATCCACAGTCTCGCAGTTGTGTTCTCATCCACAAGACCTGAGAACAGCAGCTAGCAGCAGATACATATTCCGCTTCGGCCGTTGATGTGGAGACACATAATTGCTTCTTCGAAGCCCAACTGACGAACTTATCTCCGAGGAATTGTATATGACCCGAGGTTCTCTTCCTGTCTAACATGCAACCAGCATGATCCGCGTCTGAATAAGATGTTAGTTCATAGCTTGTATCCTTAGGATACCACAGACCAAGATCTGCAGTCCCCTTCAGACACCTAAAGATCCGCTTAACAACAGACAAATGGGATTCTTTAGGATTGGCCTGATATCTAGCACATAAGCATGTAGAAAACATTATATCCGGCCTACTAGAAGTAAGATACATTAAGGAACCTATCATCCCTCTATAAGTTCTAACATCAACAGCCTTTCCCGAAAGATCGGTGCCAATCTTAGTACCAGGTGCCATTGGGGTACCAATTGGTTTACAATTTTCCATTTTGAATTTCCGAAGAATATCCATAATGTATTTAGATTGATTGATAAAAATCCCCGTTGAAAATTGTTTGACTTGCAATCCGAGAAAGAAGTTCATCTCTCCCATCATGCTCATCTGAAAACGTGACACCATGAGGTTTGCAAAGTTCTTACAGTACTTAGGATTTGTAGAACCAAAAATAATATCATCCACATATATTTGAATAAGAATGATATCGCCTTTATCCTTTTTTATGAAAAGAGTGGTATCAACCGTACCTTTTGTAAAACCTAACTTGACCAAGAACTGAGACAGAATATCATACCAGGCGCGAGGAGCTTTTTTTAGTCCATAAAGAGCTTTATCCAAGATGTAGACGTGGTTCGGCTTATCTGGATGTACAAACCCTTCTGGCTGTGAGACGTAGACTTCTTCCTTGAGTACTCCATTCAGAAAAGTTGTCTTCACGTCCATTTGATAGACGGTGAAGTTCTTGTGAGCTGCGTAGGCTAAGAACATCCGAATTGCCTCTATACGTGCCACTAGAGCATAAGTCTCATCGTAGTATATCCCTTACTCTTGCCTATATCCCTTGGCAACAAGTCGTTCTTTGTTTCGGATAACGGTACCATCTTCATCTTTCTTGTTTTTGAACACCCATTTCGTACCAATGATGGTTTTACCTTGCGGTTTGGGTACGAGTCTCCAGACTTTCAGTGCTTCAAACTGATTCAGCTCATCTTGCATCGCAGTTACCCAATCTGAATTATCAAGGGCCTCAGATATGCGTGTAGGCTCGATCTTGCTCAGAAAGGATTCATACATACATAGATTTGATGTTGCAGACCTAGTTTGCACCGTGCAGCAGGATCTCCAATAATTTGATGTATCGGGTGCTCTTTGGTCCACTTATGTTCATGAGGGAGTGGATTAGATGCATGTTGATCATTGTCAGCATCTAGGAATCCACTGTTATCACCTTCAGATGGTTCAGAAATAACAGGGGTTTCAGTTGAAGGTGTCGTTGCAGAAGTGGTAGTAGGTACAGCTTGGACAGTCTGTTGATCAGTCCTTACAGTACACCCTACAGAGTCAGCTACTTCTGTCTCGGCGTTGTTGATCACAACTTCAACTGTCGGAGTAGGCTTTTGAACTGGAACTTCTTGCCGAATCGGGGAATTTGATTCAGTAGAGATATCGGAAGTGGTCGGATGAGTAGTCATTGAGTCTTCTATCCTGTCAACCACAACAGATTTAGGCAAACGAGATCCAAGAAATTCATCATAAAACAGTTCAAATAATAAATCCAAATCAGATAATTTAGAAGTAGACCAAGAAGCGTCATTTGATTTGTTCTCATGAGGTGCAGGTCCTGGACTGGTTGTTCCAGAAGCTAATACTCCGGTAATTACGGGTTTTGAACTGATGTGCTCAGAAGCCATATCCTCATCAAATGTAACATTCACACTCTCGATCACTATCTTCGACTTCTTCAAATAAACACGATATGCAGACGATGTAGAGGAATAACCAACGAAGATGCCTTCATCTGCCTTAGCACTGAACTTGTGCAGATTCTCTCTGTCATTTAGAACATAACACGTACAACCAAAAACATGAAAATATTTAATGGTTGGTGTTCGGTTGTTGATCAACGCATACGGAGTCTTCTGAAATCGGTGGTGTATCATGGAGCGATTCTGAGTGTGACACGCAGTCGATACAGCTTCAGCCCACAAAAATAAAGGTAAGTCAGATTGGCTGAGCATTGTCCGAGCGGCCTCGACAAGTGTACGATTTCGCCTTTCGACGACTCCGTTCTGTTGAGGCGTGCGAGCAGCAGAGTATTGATGTGATATCCCGACCGACTCGAGATATTCTTCAACGATCTTGTTCTTGAACTCTGTGCCATTGTCAGTTCTGAGAATCTTGACTTGTTTTTGCAGATTGACTTGGGTCGTCTTCAGAAACGTAATGAGAACATCAGGAGTCTAATCTTTAGACCGTAGAAACTTAACCCAAGTGTATCGCGTATAGTCGTCCATGATAACTAGCATATACTTCTTTCCTCCTAAGCTTTGCGTTCGCATAGGACTGCACAAGTCCATATGCAACAACTCTAATGGAGAGCTGGTACTCGGTTCAGGCTTTGGTTTATATCGGGCTCTCTTCATCTTTCCCTTTTCACACGCTGCACATAGATGTTCTTTTTCACATTTCAGCTCTGGAAGTCATTTCACTAACTTTCCACTGACCAGCTTGTTGATGTACCGAAAGTTGAGGTGAGAAAGTCGTCGATGCCATAACCAGCTTTGTTGCATCGGGGCCTTTGATAGTAGACAGACCTGATTGTCAGCCTGGACCGTTGACAAGTTAATGCTGTAGAGGTTTGACTTGCGAGTGCCGACAAAGAGTTCTTTTCCTTCTTCAGTGCGTACTGAACATGTCTTGGCCTTGAAATTAACCTCTAAGTCTTTGTCGCAGAACTGGCCAATGCTGAATAGGTTGTGCCCTAAGCCTTCAACGTAGCTCACCTTCTTGATCGTAAGATTTTCATGTACAACATCACCATATCCCAGAATAGGTGAAAACTGATCATTCCCAAAACGAACTGTGCTGCAGTATTTGTCCGTAAAACTAGACAACATACTCTTCTGCCCGGTCATATGCTTGGAACACCCGCTATCCAAGTACCACATATGACGGGTCTGCACAACACAAATCAAGAAAGAAGAGGTTTAAGAACCCATTTAAAAATGGGACCTCCACTGTTAGTACTTGATTTTGGCACCCATTTAAATTTGGGTCCGCTTTTTCTTTGAAAACCAGAAGCATGATAAGACATACGATAATGATAAGATGAAACATTATATGAACCATACCAAATATCAGAATATTTACGAGAAGCATAACCACATTCACCATAATTTAAAACCTTTTTAGTACTAGATGGAGCTAACTGAAATAGTTGCTTTATAGAGTATTTCTTGCGAGAATCAACAAGATTATTTTTGAAAGTAGCAACATTCACACTCAAATCATCTTTACTAGAAGTCTTTTTATTCAAAATAAAACTAGAACTAGATTTAGCTTTCTCGTCTATCTTCTGTTTCGGTATCCATGCAATCTTAACTCCAACCCTTTACTTTCTCATATCTGAAACATTTGAAACTTTAGAGTTAAAATGATGAGAATTAAAAGAATGCTTTTTCTTTAGCTTACCAGTGAGGATCGGTTTCTGTGAAAGCTGAGATTTTTGTTTCTTACCTTTTGCTTTCTTCGATTTCACAGAAACTGATTTATCAACTTTCGTTGATGTTTCACCTTTTTCAAACACACTGGGTAATCCAAAAGAATTAACACCCCAAGATGAATGATCAAGAAGTTTAGAAGAAAAATCAAATTGAGCAACACAATCATTCAAAATACCATCAGAGTTTAAGAAATTAAGATCATTCTCAAGTGAATTAGACCTGTCATCTGAATTTAAAGCCTTGGTAAATTTAGGAAAATTAGTATTTTTGAACACTGTTGAAAATACAGTTTGTTCTAAGTCCATCAAAAGTCTTTCTTCTGTAAGAGTATTCTCGAGTTCAGAAATTTTACTTTCCAAAACTAGAGGAGGTACGTAAAGCTTACCTTCGATGGGTTTAGCCTCCAACTCTTTTACAGAATAACTCTCAAAATAATCATTTGAAAGAAATTTTGATTTATTAGAACTATAACTGTTATTCAACTTCTCATAGCGAAATGGAAGTTGAACTTTAGTTGTGTTCTTTCTTTTATCATATTCCTTGGCTTTATCTTTTTCAAACAGACTAGTCCAAAAGGGTTTGAGTTCCTGATGTTGAGGAGCCAACAACATAAACCCAAAGTCATAAAGTGCAGGCACTTCAGATATACCCTTTTTGAGATGATGTGGGTTCTTGTAACCAAGTCCCCAAGTATCAGGTTTCTCTTTAGGTTTGTTCAAATGAATAGTGTGTTCAGTTTGACCTAAAGAATGTAATTTCTCTTCCAAAGCATTCACCTTGTCTATTAAAGAATTCTTTTCTTTGGAAATAGAAAAATACCTTTTAAAAATCTCTATAGACTTAAACTCACATTCTCTATACTTAGAAACAGTTTCAGACAACTCTTTATGAATTATAGTCTTTTCTTTAGCGCAGGTGTCTATATTTTTATGCAAAGTTTCAATTAATACATTTTTCTCAGCAATATCATTACTAAGTTTATGTATAGATTGATTTTTCTCATTTATGACACCTGTCTCTCGCTTTAGTTTAGACTTTAGTTCTTGGAGTTTAGACATCATGGCATGCATTTGGTTCAGAAAATCAGATTCAGTTAAGTTACATACCTCATCATTGTCTCTATCATCAGAATCAGCTTCAGCTTCTGAATGGTTCTTCCCCATCAAGCACAGGTGTGCTGTCTCATCCTTCTCTCCTTCTTCAGATTCTTCGTCCGAATGGTCGAGCCAGTATTCATCCTCGGCCATCAATGATTTCCCAGCTTCTTCTTGCTTGGCTAGAAGCATCTTGTTCTTGTAATATTCGGAGATTCGGACTTTTAGTTTGCGGCAGTCCTTGGCAAAATGACCGAATATGCCACAGTTGTAGCACTTCATCGGTTCTTCCTTCTTGAACTCATCAGCTCCATCCTTCTTCTTGTCTTCTGGTCTCTTTTCTTCAACTTTCTCCTTATGCTTGTAGTTATTCGGACCAGATGAGTACCTCTGACTATTGGAGTTTTGCTTTTTATAGAACTTCTTTTGGAAAGCCTTGGTTAACATTAGCATGGCTTCCTTCAGTTGTTCACAATCGTCAGAGTCAGACTTTGCCTCGCTATCAGCCTCTTCTGATTCAGATTCTATCACCTTCTTCTTCTTAGACTTCTTCTTTACCACAAGAGCAACTGGATCAGCAACTGCTTTGTCAGCCTTTTTCATCTCAGCTTTGATCTCTTCCACCTCTTCCTCATTCTGTCTGAGGATTTCATACACTTCACGAAGTTGAATGTCGTTCAGATCTTTCAACTGCCTCATTTGTTTGGTGAATCTCTTCCGCTCAGGCTGAAGGTTGCTGAGAAATTTCACATTCATCTCAACTTGAGATTTGTTGATTTTGTTCTTGCTGAGCTAGTTCAGCAATGTGACAAATCTGTCATAAGTGGCTTCGAGTGATTCTCCAGCTTTGGCTTTAAATTCAATCTGTAATGCTCTGATACCAATTATGTGTCCCAATAATTAATCATTCAATCAAGTAAATCAATAAACAGTATAATCATGCAAACCTGATACGATTAATCGAAAGATTCAACAGGTTACAAGTGTTCTTGATATGAAGAAATTGAAATCTCTCTCTGCTTTTCTTCTGTGTATGGTGCACCACACGCCAGCCTCACTCACTGATAATTTTCTAATTAGCTCCCTTAACCTCTCTAACCTAAACTAATCTTATTTATATTTAGGCCATATAGCCTAATGGGCTTGGAAAGGCTTAGGCCCAAAAACAAAACAAACTAAACTTATTTAATAATAAAATACGGAAAATAAACTTTGACTATTATTACAAAAAGAACCCTAGACTATTTGTTGAGACGACTTTTCCAGCTTTGACTTCAGATTTCCATATTCAGTATTTGATGATCTTGAATCCAATAAAAATGTGCTTTAACAATCTCCCCCTTTGATCAAGATCATTACTAAATAAATTCAGCAATTCAATCCTTCTCTTTGAAGCTCAGAAGATGTAACCTCCTTCTTTGTCTTCAGAATGTAGCAATCTCCCCAAAAGTTGAAATCTCTTGGAAAGAAATTATCTCCAGTTTTAGCTCATAAAGCTTTAGCAAATCATCTTCAGAAAATTTCTTCATTTCAGCATATTTTCAGAATATCTTCAATTTCTTGATTAACACTTCTCCCCCTTTTTGATGATAAGAGCAAAGAGTTCATCAAAACGTGTCGTCAAGAAATTTCTTCCACCATTGATCTTGCAAACAGAACCACTGAGTATCCGTCAATTCATTAAGATGTTCATCCAGATCTTTGCAAATCTAGACAATATAGTAAATGAAGTGTAACACCTGAATCAACAAATGAATCAGTTAAAATTGCCTGTCAGTAACACAAAGTCACTGTTTGTAACAAATACACAATATAAAGGAGCTTTTATGATGTTCACTCCCCCAGGGCTTCCATTCAATCATCGAAACACTACAAAGGCAATTTCTATGAACGTTATGACAAAGAAACACATTCTTTGTGTGTTCGTGCAAGTGGTGGAATAAATTAAGCATAAGATGATTGCTTATAAGGCTCAATAAGTGTAAACCACTGAGACAAGTAGTTAAACACGGACTCAATGTGCATTAGTGAAGTGTGAAGGTGGGCAGACTTCCTTCTTTTCAATATCCAGATTTTCCAAATAAAAATCAGATAGCATATGTGTTGCGTCCCCTTTGAAAATGAAACATTTTCTTGTTAAGAAGAAAATGAGTGGTTGGTGGGGTAATGTCAAGAGTTGGCATGGGCTAGGTACCTGTTTCAATAATGTTCACCAAAGAAATGTGAAGCATTAGAAATGTGGCTGCCCGGCTCAGAAAGTAGTTGGTGCAGAGTTTGAAAATTCTTTTACTCTGATCTCACACCCTCTTTCTTTTAATATTTAAGCTCACAGCTAACCGAACTCTCTTTTGACATATTCTCTCATCACACATCCCACACTCATTTATTTTGACTCCTCAAATTCAATCACTAAGGATGTACTTCTTGGGTAGGAGACACTGGTTAGCGTGAATCCATAGAAGTTTCTTTGAAGTCCTAGCAAACTGATCCCATGATTTCTTCTAAAGCATATGATGCTCAGATGGTTGAACTTTAGCAAGTAACGCTCATAGATGAAGCAGAAAACATTTAAAATCACACTTTGATAACCAAAATCAATGCAATATTCAAATCATCACTTTGATAAAAACCATCTATGAAGGATTCGATTTCTGAAGAAGTGTCAAACTCGTGAACAAACCCAGAAAACAAAAATCATCACTTTGATAACCAAAATCGATGCAATATTCAAATCAACCAATACCCAAACACGATAATAGACAAAACAAACACAATCCAACCACTAACAACTTGAATGAACGATTACACAATCAAAATTATGAATCTTTGACAGAAAACATAACCGAACAAAACTTATTCAATTCAATCTGTAACGTGCTCTGATACCAATTATGTGTCCCAATAATTAATCATTCAATCAAGTAAATCAATAAACAATATAATCATGCAAACCTGATACGATTAATCGAAAGATTCAACAGGTTACAAGTGTTCTTGATATGAAGAAATTGAAATTTATCTCTGCTTTTCTTCTGTGTACGGCGCACCACACACCAGCCTCACTCACTGATAATTTTCTAATTAGCTCCCTTAACCTCTCTAACCTAAACTAATCTTATTTATATTTAGGCCATATAGCCTAATGGGCTTGGCAAGGCTTAGGCCCAAAAACAAAACAAACTAAACTTATTTAATAATAAAATACCGAAAATAAACTTTGACTATTATTACAAAAAGAACCCTAGACTATTTGTTGAGATGACTTTTCCAGCTTTGACTTCAGATTTCCATCTTCAGTATTTGATGATCTTGAATCCAATAAAATTGTGCTTTAACAGTTTTTGAGAAGAAAAATGTTGAGATTTTCAACGAAATATCTGAGAAAAGAGAGATTTTAGAAAAAGATTTTGAAGATGAAAGAAAATTCTTTGAGGATGAGATTTCCAAACTTACAAAGAAGTTATCTAGGTTATCAACAGAGATTCTGGAGGAGCAGAAAATTAAGTCTGATTTGCAAAAAAAATATGATTTGATGTTTGAAGAGAAAAATGTATTGATTAACAGAGAAAAGAACTTGAAGAAATAAACTTTAAGGTTGAGTTATCTGAACAAATAGTCCATATACTATTTTTCAGTCTCCATATGATGACTCAACTGATTCTGTGAATTCTTTTAAAACTGCTTCAAGTTCACTTTATGCAAACATTTTTTCGAAAACAAAAAGCTTTTTGACAGATTGGCTTTGTCCTTCTAATCTTTTCAATAATCCTCTGTTCCATAGTTCAGATAATCATGTTTCTATGCTTAAAGATAAAAATGTTTTCAAGAAAGGAAAGATGGTTTGGAGAAGAAAAGACTTATCTTCTGAAAAAGATACTTCAAAGTCATTTGTTCCTACGCCTCAAGTAACAAGAAGAACAATGTTCCTAAAGGTAAATACTTTGTTAAACCTGATCGTGTTTACTCTATAAATCAATTGATCAGGTTAGCTCAAAAGAAAATATGTTGTTCTTATTGTGGTACAAATAATTTTGTTCATAAAAATTATATTCATAATTGGTATGGAACATATAGTATTACTTCCCATAAAACTGCAACTAACAATTATGTACCCAAGTTTCAGTGGGTACCAAAACCAAAAGCTACTCCATCTATTTTGTTGGCACCTCAAGTGTAAGAAACAAAGACTTCTAAACACATCAGTTTAGAACTCGTACTTCAAAGAATGTTGGCTTCTAAATAATTCAGTTCAAAACCCGATTTAGGATGTTTGAATTTTGATCATATCAAATCAGGACTCGGTCTTCAATGATTGTGACAATGATTTCTGAATTTACTTCAATCCTAGTAATTCGGAACTCGTTTTAGTGCTTAAGGATTATGCAAATATTAAGAGGGAGCTTAGATGATTCTAAATCATTTCATGTTTTACAGGTAATTCATTCCTTGAGGGGGAGTTAATATTTTATTTGGAGAATAATTCAAGGTGGAGTTACTATTTTTTTTTCTTATATCAAGGGGGAGTAAGGGAGTTAAGAATTCTATACCGAAGGTAAATCTTTCTAATTCTTAATCTCTGATTGTTTGAAAGATGGACAAGTTTCAAGCATAAAAAATGTTTTCTTAAATGTTCAAACCACTTCTTATTCTCAAAAGATTTTATGAATTTAGAAGTGTGTTTTAAATGTTTTTCTAGAAAATATTGGATTATATTTTTTCTGACCGTGTGTTTCAAAAGATAAATACTTGTGTATTATCTTGTCTATATACTTTCAAGTATTCATACACACCGATACAGCTTCATTTGACTTTGTTATTACCATGTCTCCAAACGAAACATATTTCGATGGTAATACCCTCGTTTGTTTTCAATGTTGTTAAGCATCAATCATCATTTCAAAATTCGTTCGTTCATTCCAAATTGTTTATATTTGTTCATATAAACAAATATCAAGTTGTTTGATACCCTAACCTTTCACGTTCATATTTCATGATATTTGATCTGATTGATACATTGTCAGATTCTCAGACAAATCTATTGTTTTCACTTCATTCATTCAATTTCCTTGTTTTGGGAGATCTTCCAACTTCAAATGCTCAAATTTCATTCATATTCTTGAAGAGCATACATTCATGTGACAATGCTATCATATTTTGAGCTTTATTTGTTCAAGCTAAACTGTTGGACAACACATTTTTTAGGACAAAATTTTCATGGGACCAATGTCTGAGCTTAAAGAACTTCTATGGATTCACGTTAACCAGTGTTTCCTACCCAAGAAGTTATCCTAGAGTGATTGAGGGGTGAGGGGTCATAAATCAAAGAGTGGGGAGATAACTCAAAGGGTTGAGTTTTTCTCATAGTGTTAAGCGGTAAAATGTAAATGAGAGTTTGGTTAGACGTGAGCTGATTAAAAACAGAAAGAGTGTGTGAGATCAGAGTTAAAAGAATATGAAAACTCTGCACCAACTACTTTCTGATCCGGGCAACCACATTACTGTTGTTTCACAATTCTTTCGTGAACATCATTAAAACAAGCAGTAGCCCATGGCAACTCTTGTTTTAAGCCCACCAACCACTCGTTTCTTTCTTGACAAAGAAATGTTTCATTTTTCTTAGGGACGCAACATATCTGCTATCTAGTCTTTATTGGGAAGATTTAGATATTGAAAAAGAAGGAACTTTGCCCCATCTTCGCACCTCTTTCATGCACATTGAGTCTGTGTAAAACTTGTTGCTATCTCAACAGTTTACACATTTTGAGTCTGTCAAAGTATAAGTTGCTTCAATCATTCCTACACTTGCATGTACACACAAGGAATATGTTTTCTTGTCAAAACATTCATAGAAATTCCTTTGTGGTTTTTTCGATGATTGAATGGAAGCCCTGGGGGAGTGAACATCAAAAAGCTTTTTTCTAAAGTACATTTGTTGTACTAAGTGGTTCTTTGCTACTTACAGGCATACTAACTATTTCATATGTTGATTCAGGGTTACAACTTTTAATTTGTCTGAATTTGAAAAGATTCAGATGAATACATTTTTGAATTGACGGATATTCAGATCAAATGCGGTATTCAAAGACTATGCTGACTTGAAAAGAGTTTTGATGACCATGTTGCTCATACTCATCAAAAAGGGCGAGATAATTTGAATGTTTCAAGTCAAGTGGAATAAAGTATTCAGAGGAGAAATGGATATGAGAAATTGTCAAAATTTGAAAAGTTTCAAAGATACAGATGAAAGTTTTGAAGAAAAAGGGAGAGATAAACAAAAGATACAAAGATACAGAGAATAGTTGTTTTGAAGAAAAATGAAGTAAAGATGGAGATATATATAAAGCGGAAATATACGTTAATCTAAAGTCAAAGGAAGAAAGATCAAAGTTTTGTTGAAGAAAAGTTTTTTATGAGGAAAGATTCTTCAAAGTCAAAGATGAAAAGAGTTTGAGATAAAGCTGATTATAGAGATGAAAAATTCAAAGTTTCAAGCTGTGAGGTAGCGTTTGGTATGCAGACTAGATGGGACTGGACAAGACAGAACAGGACGGGACGGGACGGAACTGAACTGGACAGGACTAATTGTTTGTTCCACGTTTGGTACGACTAGAACAAGACTGGACAAAACCGTTTAAATGACCAAATTACCCCTAAATCATATAATAATTCTAAACGATCTAAATCAATTAAAAAATTTAATGATTTTAATTATACAACATAAAATAAATTATATAAATCATACTTTATAATTTATTTATGTAAAATCATTTAAATATGCAAACCGATTAAATGGGAAATAAATTGGGAATCCATAGGAACAATCCCCACCTCCATATCAAAATTCAAGTCGTCTTCCCTATGTGCACTGTGCAGACTTTCTTCAACAAAATCTCTCTCTTCAAGCACTGTGTCTCCACCACCACCCGTCTACCTTTTTTCTTTTTATTAGACTTCATTGGCGACAAAAAAGTTTTTTCTTTGAGCCAAAAAGATTGGTTTCCAGATTCTTCTTCCACCACCATCCATCAATCTTCAAACACACTTCTAGAATGAGAGGGTCAATTTGAGAGAGTAAATGTATAGTAGGATCGATTCCAACGAGAGGAGAGTTCGATTGATGTGGAGGCCTTGGATCTGAGAATTCGTTTGGAGGATTTGATTTGACAAAGTTCGACGTTTGGATCTGATTGTGTTTTTAGGTATTAGGTTTCAGATTTGTATTATGTTAAAGGGTAAATAAGTCATTCTAAGATTAGTCCAAGGTTGTTCGACCTTTTTTGGTGGAACAAAAAAATGTTGATTTTGTCCCATGAAAATGAAGTTTAGTCCCATCTTGTCCAACCTTATCCTTGTTCTATGTAATGCCAAACATGGGACAAAAAAATTTGTTCCCGTCCCGTCCCATCTAGTCTGCACACCAAACGCACCTTGAAAGATGCAAAAGTGAAGATTATTCAAGTACAAACGAGCTTAAAAAGTGTCAAAGTTTTGAAGAAAAAAATTGAAGATTATTGTCAATTTTTTTTCCAAATCTTGAATCCAAAGAGTGAGATTGTTAGAACATAATGTTGTATTCAAGATTTAAGGGGTTGCTTTGTAATTGTTCAATAGTTGAGTTGTAAAAGTCAACCTTGTTGACTTGCTATAAATAGCTTGTAATTCTTTGTAATCCCTGTGACACATTGTAACATTTGAGATAGTGTGTCATTGTGTACAAGTGAGACTTGTGATTCTAGAGAGAGAGTCAGGAGCTTTAGAGAGAGAAACTCATTGTAAATCATTCAAATCATCAATGATATATGACTTAGATATTTGATCTTGTTTATATTGATTGGACTTGATTCTAGAACAATAAGATCCAAGAGTATTTGGTGGTGGAGTGGAAGCAAAGATCAAGAGCTCATCATCATCACCTTTATCTTCAAGAAATTTACGGTTTTCTAGGTTTTCACCAAAACCTAAGTGGTGATTTCATCCTCCTAGTTTCTAAAATTTATCATGAGTTATACATTCTCCATTGATGACTTTCTAGTGTTTATGTTTCCCAAATTTCGGTTTGAACGATTTTGTGGAAGTTAGGTCAAAATTAGGGCTTTGGTTAAAATGAAAATTTTGATATCAGATGTGTGGGGAATGATTCTAAGTGTTTGGATATGTATATTTATGTTTGGAAAACTTATGAATCTAGGGTTTTAAGGAATTGTTTGTGGATTCAAGTTTCTTCAAAGACCTCAAAATGGGATAAAATCTAGATTTAACCTAAATCTAGAAAGGTGAGTTCAAGTTGATTTGTGAAAACTATGTACATGCCAAAATTTTCCATTTTGAAGTATTTATGTGCTTTACTTGATTAATATCAAACGTGGGTTTATGTGATGAATTCGTTAATTTTCGGTATATGATTCTAGAAATCTTGTGAAAACCGTATATGTGGGATTTTTGAGATATTTTGATAAATAAATCATGTTAATATGTTTCCATGATGATTTAACATATAAATGGAGGTCATTTGATGTAGATATCCTTTTAGTGTATTTGATCTTATAAATCGTTTGGAAAATGCATATTAATGTGTTATGAGGCATTTTGGAAATATAAGGGTATGAGTCTATTTTGGAAAATGGTTTGTCTCAACCAATGATGAGTTTTAAGTCAATCATACTTTTGGCCGTTGTGTTTGCATAACCGTTGGTTAAAAGTGTGTTATTGTTTACACTAACTTTCATTGTAGAATATAGTAAATTGTTGAGCTTTTGGCTCGATTTTGACTAAGATGAGTCTTGGGAACATTTGCCCGGTTTTAACAGCCAATGTGGAGTTTTGATTATGATTGTGTTTATTTTGTATCATTTGGAATTACATATTTTGGGTGTTTTGGTCATTCAATTGGAGTCGTGTAATGTTATGGACTGTAATGTTGTTAACCCATAGGCATATAAGTCGGTCTTTATTATTTGAGTAAATTGCATGATTGGTCCTGTGATTTACACAAAATTGTACTATGCATCCCTAAATCAAAATAATATGGAAAAAAAGTCCATGTGGTTTACATTTTGACACGCCTTTGGTCCTTTTACCCTAACACCGTTAGAGACATATGTTAAGTAGGTTAATTTGAAGGGTATTTTTATCATTTTATTACTTTTTAATTTTTTTTATTAAAAACTTATATTTTAATTTAAAAGTCACAGACCATGAATGTAATATGATTATATATATATATAATTTGTATGTATATATAAACACAAATCTGTCCCTAATCTCCGGTGGAACCATTTCGCCTCCTGTCGACCATCGCCTACTCCCCTCATCGCCACCATGGCCTCCTTCCCTTCTCCGATGAAACCACCATCGTAACCTCTTTCCCTTCTCAACTTCAGCCTCCACCACCACATAAGAAGCCATCTCCTCAACTCCTCCACCCCCACAGCAACTGGTTTCAATGGGGGGTTTTTTCTGAATCTGGTTCACCAACTATGGCTTCTGGTCCAACTCATGCCATCCTCAACTCATCCACCATATAGCTGTTGGGTTTCGATGGAGTTTTTCTGAATCTGGTTCACTAGCTTTGGCTTCTGGTCCCAAATTTGATGGAGATCAATGATCATGAACCCTAAGTTTATTTTTCTTTATCTTCATCCAGGTCAATGATTGTGAAACAAATCGAAACAAACGAAGGTTCTTTTGCGTCTTCATATTAATCAGATGGCCTAAATATCTCTCTCTCTCTCTTTCTCTATTGACCTAAATCAAACCAAAATTACTGCTTCTACATCTCGATCTACAGGAAGAACACAAAGATTACTGCTTTTATTTTTTTTTCTACACCTCTTATGATTTAAGTTTCCTTTTTCTTTTATCTTAGATTTGGTCTTTTTGATTTATAGAGTTTTGTATCATAAACATTTGAATGAGTTTATATAAATTTATCTGTTCTTGATGGTTGATGATATTAAGAGTCGGTGTCTTGATGTAATCTGGAATTAATTTGGTGTTCTTTAGGTCTAGAAAAACAAAGGTTACAGGTGGGATTGAATGTTGCCGAAAATAAATGTCAACCTGAAGTGAAAGGGGAGAGGTAAAGGGAAAGGGATACGTGGCATAGTTAATTGGTGGTTTATTTTTTTAATGTAAAATGAGAAATATAAGCAAAATGACTAAAATACCCTTCAAATTAACCTACTTAACCGATGTCTCTAATGGTGTTAGGGTAAAGGGACCAAAGGCATGTGAAAATGTAAACCACAGGGACTTTTTCCATAATTATTTTGATTTAGGGACGCACAGTGCAATTTTGTGTAAACCACAGGACCAATCATGTAATTTACTCTTATTATTTTAAATGGGACGATTGTTTCCATGTTAGGACCAGAATTAGTTATGGGGTCATCGAGAGCCTTATGGTGCGGGCTCTTGGAGTCAAACATCTGCCATTGGCCCGGTGATGTAATTTCTTAGTCAGTTTTTATGTGATAGTTATTTCTCATTTGTAACTAGTTGAGACATTGGGTCCTCGGGGGCAACTTGGTACGGTCATGTGGAGTCGGAAATGTAATTATAGTGAATGAGTATGATTAGGATCATCGGGTGACCTCATCCACATCTTAGTACGAGTGTGGCCATGCAGTAACTTGGAAAGTGGCTTATTTTTGTGTTCCACCACAAGCCATGGAATTCGGGTCTCCCCCGTCACCGAAAGGTGTTATTTTGGGTATTTATTTTTTTATCATTGTTTTTCGGTGACGTTTTGTGTACGGGGTGTTCTCCAAAAGTTATAATTTTGGGGCTTGAGTCTTACTCATATTTTGGTAGTTCGGATAATAAAGTTTTGTCCGAATTTCAATATTTGAGTATTTATCATTATTCACGTTTTGTGTGAGTATTGGGTTTTGAATTCATATTTGAAAGAATGTTTTGTATTGGGGTTTTCATCACGAAAATGGTGGGTTTTGGGAAAGGTGTTACTTCAATATTTTTGTACATTCCTTTTAGAAACTATGATTTAATAAGCACTCTTTAGAAACTATTTTTGTTTCATATAAATGTTGAAAGCTTTTGAACTCACTTGGCGTTAAGTCTAACCTTTTTATTTGTCTGCATGTGCATCAGGTCATTGATGGGAGTGGTTCTAGCGACACCGTGAAAAATGTGAAGTGCTAGTTAGATGCACAAGAAGAATATAACTAATGTGTGATGTGTAAGATCCCACATTGGTTGGGGAGGGGAACGAAAGTTGCCTTATAAGGGACTTGATACCTCCTCTATCAGACGCGTTTTAAAAGCCATGAGTCTAGGTTTTTGGACAAAGCGGACAATATCTGGTACGGTTAACTTGGGATGTTATAAATGGTATCAGAGCTGGAACCGAATTGGTGTGCCAGCGACGACGTTGGGCTCTCAAGGGGAGTGGATTGTAAGATCCCACATTGGTTGGGGAGGGGAATGAAGGTTGCCTTATAAGGGACTTGATACCTCCTTTATCAGACGCGTTTTAAAACTGTGAGTCTAGGTTTGTGGACAAATCGGACAATATCTGGTACGGTTAACTTGGGATGTTACATGATGTCTTACGTACATTAGGAGATAGCAATTGTTGATGGATTTAATAACATCCGACCTTTATTTAGTCTTTATATAAGACCTGATTTAGTATTTGTTGAGGTTAAACCTAGAACTATATTGGAGGTATTTTAGGTATTGATCTGTAGAAAGAGGTTTTATCCTTCATTTGATGAATTATTGATGATTTTAAATTAGTTGTTCTTTCCAAATTTGAGGGGTGTAACAATCTTTAAAAAAATCAGAGAACCATGAAGAACGGATGAAAAAATATATCAAAATAGATGTCAAATTAAAGATAATAAAATGATCCATTTTTTGGTGTAATTTGTTTCACTCCAATTTTTGTTATATTTCAACCAAATTTAGATTTAAAAAAATAGGGTGATATATTTTTATCTTCTTTAAAAAGGTTGTTCTAACCACCTTTTTAACCATAGTCATTGGATCATCTTAGTCTAGGATGAATTTTTTGGCTCTTTCTTTTTTCAGGATTCTCTCGGGATATATATATATATATATATATATATATAGCCTTAGGTTCATTTGAGAAATGGTAAATATTTGAGAAATAGAGAAGTAATCTTAGTCATTCATACGGATAAGATCGGATTTGACTAGTCAAATATTACGGCTTTGACTGGTCAAGAATTGTGGCTTTGACTGGTCAAAAGTTACCGCTATTCCAAAAAATAGAAGGAGACTTTCGTAATTTTTACAAAATACATGGCACGAGTTCATATATGGACCTGTATGATTCACAAGTTCATATGTGAACCAGTGTAATTCACATATGAACTTTTTTAACTGTTTCATATATAAACCTTTGTTATTCATAAATTAACTAATTAACTGTAGGTTCATATGTGAATCAGTTGAACTAGTTAACAGATTCATATATGAACCTTTATGATTCACATATGAACCTTTGTGATTCACATATGAACTACTAATTAACTGATTCTCATATGAACTAATTAACTGATTCACATATGAACGTAATGAATCATGCAGGTTCATATATGAACTCGTCCTGCGTATTTTACGAAACTACCCTTCTATCTTTTATGGACCACGCAAGGAATTATTCGGTGCTTCACGGCCAAAGCCGCAAATGTTGACTAGATGAATGACTAGGATTACTTCTCTATTTCTCATACATTTATCATTTCTCAAATGAACCTCTCTCTCTCTCTCTCTATATATATATATATATATATATATACTAGTTGTCTACCCGCGCAATGCAGCGCAATCGCAACTCTGGAGCAACAACTTAGCCTTCGATCATGTTTTTCCGTTCATCTCAATTTTTTCATGAGTTTGTGTGGAGAGGTTTTGTCATAGATCGTAAGAGCATCTCGAATGGTAAATGTAATGACTTGATGAAAGACTTGATAAAGACTTAATGTCAAATTTCATTGTTGGAGCAAAAGCTTGAAGAATAGCTTGACATGGGAAGACTTGGTGGATGTCAAGTCTTTGAGCAAAAGCTTGAAGAATAGGCAAGTGTGTTTTTTAGGGTTTATCTATATTAAAAATGAATTAAAAATACAAAAAAAAAACTTTTGAAAGACTTGACCATTGGAGTAGTAATTTGAAGATGAGTTTTTGATGATGTGGTAAATAGATCAAGTCTTTAAAAGACTTGACCATTGCGGATGCCCTAACTGTGCTACTTGTTTTTTTATAAGTTTCGTATTTAATAAGTTTTAATTTTATAGAATTTTATAAAAATTTCGTATTTAATCGGTTTTGTTTATTAATATATTTAAAGTAATCATATTTAAATAAATTTATTAAATAAATAATATAAAATAAATACATAATTAAAGTAACTATCTTTTTTATATATTTAAATTGATGTCTCAAATTTGACATATTTTATACAATTTTTTCAAAATTTTACAGGTTTCTTAATAATCCAATTTTATTTACTTTTTAGTAATAATTTTAAATTAACTTTTTAAATTTTTATCGTACATACTTTTTATAAATTTTAGGGTGTTTTGAAAATAATTTTTGTACATTTTTTAAACTTTGAAAAAACTATAAAAAAAAGTTTGAATGAGTTTTTTTATGTTAAGGTTTTTAAGTTTATAATTTTTCAATTGTGTATGGAAAGAAAAAAGAAAGTTTGATTTTTTTATATGTTGGCAGCCTAAATTTTTTGAAAAAACTATAAAAAAAGCTTAGATTGTTGTAAGATTATGTGACATCATCAAAAGGAAGTGATTGATATAATATTTTTTTAGTATTAGAATTTACCATAATGAATGTTTCATTTTTTTGTAAACTTCTCCCTATTTAAAGGGCTTATGATTAATGAGAATTACAGATTTCATTGTCTCTCTATTCTGTTATTATTCTGTTTCGTTTTTCCTTTAACACGTTATCAGCACGTAAGCTCAATCGGTCGTTTCATTTTGTTTTTCCTCTCTCTCTCTCTGTGTGCAACTAATCTCTTTGAAATCCTCGAATCGATATGAGCTGCAAAATCAGATACCTTGCAGCATGCCTCCACTGCAAAATCAGATACCTCGCAGCATGCCTCCACTGCAAAATCTACTATCTCACCCAACAACTCTTTTGTATTTATTTTATTTTATTATTATACTATTATAATTAATTAAAGTGAATTACATATTTGGATATAAATTTATGGATTGGGTCTTTAATACGCATTAATTACAGATATGTGTTGTGTAGTTTGCATTAGTTCAGATACCTTGCAGCATGCCTCCACTGCAAAATCTCATGGTCGCGTCATCTGCCGCCGGTGATCAACAGAGTTTCTCGGTATCAAAAGTGTTGATGAGTTTTCGATGCAGCGACGCCCAAGAGCCAAAGCTGTTGAACCTTCTTTGAAATTTGGAGTCGATGATCGGCGACGGCCGACGGGTGATCCTGTTTTCCGGCACGAGAAAATAAAGAAGACGGCATGTTCACGTATGCTCTTTAGAACAAAGTGATCGTGAAATCAAGTTACACCTCGATATTTGAGGTAACTTTTATTATATGATTAAATTATACATATCATCCGGCTATGTTTTATGTTATAAACGTAAAATAGGACATAGGCTTTGATAATAATGGACTTACTATTATTTAGTCTTGGTTAATATATGTTTAATTAAGCCAACAAATTACATGTAATTTATATCGGTTATTATTGATTTAAGACATCTTAGGGTTATGCAACTTTAAAAGTGTTGTAAAGAATTAGTTAAAATAAAAAACTATATTCCAAAACCAATTTTTTTTAGGACGGACATAAATGTAGGTCATCATATTTATTAATTGGATTTTTTTTATTTGAAAAATATTTGTCATATTATTATATTAGGTTGTTATATTAGTTTAATTTTGATTCAACATGTTATTATTTCATTTGGTACGATAACTTTTAGATATGATAATATTTATTGTTTTGAAATATTATTATTACTTATTAATCTTTATCAAATAAGATTACAATATTCAAATATTTAGTTATCCAAATAGTTTACAATACCATTTGTTTATTTATTTGTTTATAATAATATTCAAATGTTTATCCTAATTAATAATTGTTATATTTCAAATGTTTATCTTGGTTATGAGTTCCTATTCATTAACCTCAATCTTATAAATTATCTTTGGAATTTACAATTCCCCCCCCCCCCCCAACTTTTGTTATTTTGCCAAAAGATCCAAAAATAACATGAAAATGTTAAAATCAAACATTTATCTTGATCGTGAGTTCCTACTCATAATTTTAAATTATAGAATAAATTTTCGAAAGTTACACCTCCAACCTCATATATTTTGGTTTTTTATCAAAAGCTCCAAATATATTATTAAAATGTTAAAGGTTTGAAGTTGACTTTATGTCAAAATAATAGTTATTTGTTTAAGAGTAATTTTTTTAAATAAACATTGAACTTGGCATACGCCAACATATTTTGGCCTCTTGCCAAAAACTCTATAAATTAATAATATTACCTTCAAATTAAATAAATCGCAAAATATCGATTGGATTTTGTCAAACGAGTGTAAATAGCTCTAAGGTTTCTAGGGATTTAAGAAATCCATGTGATTCCCCTACTACCTGGAAATCCAATAGATTGAGTGATTTTTTTTCACAAATTGAAATATTGATGAAGTATTATCAATAAAATATAAGCATACAAAAATCCAATATTGTTATGATAATAAAATTTCATAACCATAATCCATTTTCTTTTTTTCTTATCAAAAAGAAAATCATATATTATCTTTTATATATGTAAATGATTGAAACAACTCATCCTAAAGTCAACGTCGTAAGCTCAAAAGAATGTGAGTATCATAAATGAGTATATAAAACCTCATTTTGAAAAGGTACAAGAAAAATACCTAAAGTCCATCAACTTCCAATTGACTCTAAAACCAACCTATTGAAAAGGTACAAACAAATACCCTCATGTTTTGTGACGACATATAAATCCTAAGTTTCATAGGAATACCTTTACTAGAAACCCCCAAAGAAATGTGGGATGTCTCGAAAGAGATAATCGGGAGTACTCATGAATATGTACTTCCCGAACTAATCGTATAGTGGAATGAAACCCACGTACTCGATTACAAAAAGGTAACTGATTTCAACAAAGAAATGGTATATCCAAGACACGTCTCAATCTCTGTGGCAAGGAACTCACAGAAGATGACATGATTCCTAACATTATTTTCACTTTTCATATATAAAAAATATTAATGAACTAATATAAGTTCGAATGTAACATTTAGACAAACTCATCAACCTACTGCAAGTGGTTGAGAGACATAACAAGGTTCTTTCGAATAACAACACCACATATGTCGAGACAAAGAAAATTCTCGAGATCAATAATGAAAGCATTAAAGGTGGAAACAACTCCAAAGAACAGAGATTTAAAAACAATTTCACACATGTGACATTTATGCACTATGTGGATGAAACCCTAGAACGGGTCAGGGTCTTGATAAGAGCCGGGAATGATTTTTCAACATTTGGAGTAGAAATACAACTACTGCCCCAAGTGATAATGGACAATCAAATAAGAAATGCACTAAAGAGTGCTCTTGTCGAAAAGAAAACAAATTAAAAATGAACTATATCATAAGAATTATAAAGCATAGATTTTTTTTGAAATTTACTTTATAGTATTTTAATTAATTTCTTTTGCTTAAGTAAAATCGAATATGTAACCATTATAGATGTAAAGGATTACATCAAAAACAAAACAAAACTCTCAATGTTCTTCGTTCTGTGTAGGAATGTATCGAGGAGAACTTGATTGTTTTTATGACATCTCATACAAGAAATAGATTATTATTGATTGAATTAATAATTTTCCTCCAACCAAATACTTAGACGATGAACTTTCATTTTGTAGATTATTGGGTCATCGAAACATTTTTGTCAATAAAAAAACTTTAGGGAAATGACACATATATGTTTCGACATGACCATGTGGGACACCATGGTTATGACATAGTGATCCGTGTATTGCAAAATACATATAGACACATTCTCTTTCGAGTGATAGGCAAAACGAGGCAAAATGCAATTGTTGTCTTCTGCAGCATAAGAAACAACATTGCCATTATAATATGCCCTCTCAAATACCTAAAACTTTTGTATATACCTTAATCCTTAGCTAAGACAGGAATGAGATCATCTTAAAGCTAAGGACATAATACAAAAATATTCCATTGTTACAACGAATACAAGGTGATATTTATGGACATAAACATCCAGAATGTGGGACATTAAAACTTTATGGTTCTGGTTTCAACACGATGAACACATGCCGTATTATTGTCCACATGAAATACTACACTCCTAGTACTAGCTATACGTTTAAGGGCTCACCACCCTGATTATTTCATCAAGTCTACATGACTTTGAATGATGGAGAATTTACATCATAAGGATTTGATGTTAATTGCATATGTATGATGTATGAGGATCAATGTAGAGTTTCCTATACCCCATGTGTATATATAAAATAGAAGTTGTTATCAAAAGAATATGATAACATCTAGGGTATTAGTAATGCACACCAATTTACCCACATCTACATGGGGTTATGTAATTATTATATGCAGTTTTTTTTTTCGTTTTTAGACCCACTACTAGCTAACCAGCCTCATGCGTACCAGTTGGTAACTGGATATAAGCCTGATATTTTACATTTACGCATGTTTGGTTGTGTAGTATATGTGCCCATTCGCCTCCACAACGCATCGAAATGGGTCCTTAAAGACGATTTGGTATATGTTGGATATGAATCCCCAACAATTATCCGCTAATTAGAGTATTTGACTAGTGATCTCTTTACCGCTAGATTTGCGGGTTGTCACTTTCATGAGACAATCTTCCCGTCGTTAGGGGGAGATAGAAAAAAGGATTTTCCATGGGAACGACAGGAAGTGTCATTGAATATTCCCACTCTGTCTCATTTTGATCCCCAAAACTTCACAACACAATGTTGAAGTCAAACGAATCAGACTCGATACCTGATACGTTTAATGTTATTCCAAAAGTGACAAGATCACATATACGAGCTGCAAATATACTTGCAAAGTTAAAAAGTCCCCAACAAGGGCACAACTCCATTGGAGAGTGCGTTGCAATCACACATAGTAGAGGTGTGGTTGAGGTCGTAGCTACCAAATGGAAGTGGTGGAACCTACTTGGTTCGATCGATACTATTCTAAAGGAAGAGAATAGGTAGGCACATCAATTTATCATCAATACATAAAACTCTCATGAGATTGTCTCTAATTATAATTATGTCCATGAATCATCATTGGAGGACGCTCCGAAGTTAATATTGATTCTAGAGATGAATATTAATCTCAAATGAACTATGAGAGTACATATGAGTCGATGGACGGATGATATATAATCATTGATGATTTATTCGCATATACGATAGCTTATAAGATGATCGAGCACGACGACATCGAACCAGGCTCAGTTGAATAATATCAACAAAGAGCATATTGGCCTAAATGTAAAGAAACAATCCAGAAAGAATTATATTCTTTGACAAAGGATTGGGTATTTGGTCAGGTAGTGCTAACCTACCAAGTGTAAAGCCCGTAGGACATAACTGAGTCTTTGTCAGAAAGCGTAACGAGAATAATGAAGTCCTAATATGTAAGGCCCTCCTTTGGCGCAAGGCTTCTCACAACGCTCTGGATTGACCACGAGGAGACTTACTCTCTCATGATGGATGTTATGACATCCGAATAATTTGTTAGCCTAGTAGTTTCCGAAGGACTGGAAATGCAACTCATTAATGTGGTTACCACATATCTCTACGGGGATCTAGATCTAGAGATATATAAAAGTGCTTGATGATATTACATTACCAAAATCAAGTAACTCTAAACCACGAAATGCGTTTGATATAAAATTGAAACGCCCACTTTATAGATTAAAGCAATCTAATCTATAAAGGATATATAAGAACTAATGGAATACTTGATTGGGAAAGGATATATAAGAACGATGAACTGTTCCCTTGCGTATTTATTATGGAAAATAAGTTCCAGATTTTCAAAGTAGCTCTATATGTCAATGTTATGAACATAATAGGCAATCCTGATGAAATAAGAGGAACCACAAGCTACTTGAAATATGATTTTGAGAGGAAAGATCTTGGGAAAACTTGGTTTTGTCTAGATATTTGAGCTAGGACACCGAGTTTGTGAAATATTAATTCACCGATCGCATATGTCCAGAAAATAATCAGGCAATTTAATATGGACAAAGCGCATCCGGTTAGCACTCCCATGATCGGTCGAAGTGTCAGATATAAGGAAATATCCATTTCGTCTAAAGGATGATGACGAAAAATGTTGGGAGCTGGAATTCCCTATCTAAGTACAATATGTGCATTATCGTACTTAGCATAATACACTTGACCATATATTATATTTCTCAATGAACTTGTTAGCTAGATTTAGCTCAGCGCCAACGCAACATCATTGGAACCATTGACATAGGATTATACTTTCCCTATAAGAATAAAAATGAGATTGATAATAGAACTTCAATACTTACTTAAAATGTAAGCAGCAAAAGTACAAGCTCTTATAGAAAAACACCAAACAATGTCTTGGTATGTCTTGGTTGATATTAAGTATCTGTCTGACCCATACAAAGGTTGTTCCCAAACTGGATAAAGAATTACCACAAAGAACACGCCGATTGCTTAGAAGTGAATTAAGCAATCATTTGTAACTACCCCCTTGAACTAATCCAAGAATATTACTCCCCATGATAATTAAATAATGTATATGATTAAGGACTATCATTGCATATATTAGAGGAGCTAGTAATTATAGGTTCAACCAGTATCCTACTTGCATATATGGAAATAATGCATCATGTATCGAAGAAATGAACATAAGATACATCAAATATTTTGCTTAAGTCTTATACAATCAACAATAAGAAAACTCTCATCGAGATTCAATTGAATCAAGTAAGATGTCAGGAGAACATGACACAGTTTACCAAATCATTACCTAAAACCATATATTGGGAAACATGTAGAAAGCAAGTGCAAATGTTTTCCAAACTCCCTTGATTAATGCATGAATCAGGGGGAGTAATAGACAAAAGGGGGAGTCTACTATATTTGTGATATTGGTATGTTGTGCTCTTTCTATCAACCAATGTTTTATTTTTCCCATTGGGTTTTGTTCCTTGGTGTAAGGTTTTAGTGAGGCAACTGTTTATATACCATCATGCTTTCTTAACTCTCATGATTAATGTACGAATCTAAGAGAAAACTAGACTGAAGGAAAAGTCTATATATTGCAAAGAAACTGGTGCGTTGTACTCTTTCCTTCGTTCTATTTTTTTATCCCACTGGGTTTTTTATTTTGGCGTAAGGTTTTAACGAGGCAACATTTGTGCACCATCACTCATTTGACTCGGCACAAGGGGGAGTGTTGTAAGATTATGTGCCATCATCAAAAGGAAGTGATTGATATAATATTTTCCTAGTATTAGAATTTACCATAATGAATGTTTCATTTTCTTTGTAAACTTCTCCCTATTTAAAGGGCTTATGATTAATGAGAATTACAGATTTCATTGTCTCTCTATTCTGTTATTATTCTGTTTTGTTTTTCCTTTAACATAGATAAGGTTTTTTACATGATGTAGGTATATTAAGATTTTTAAACTTTTAAGTTGTTTATAGAAAGCAATAAATAATGGATTCTTTTTCAATGCAATGTTTTGCTATATGAAAAGAAAAAAGAAAAAAAGGTTGAAATAATCAAATGGAAGATGGCAACTTTCATGTACAAACTTTACTCTTTTTTTTCTTTTACATGTAAAAAAACATGCATTTAATATCGTAAGCAAAAGCAATAAATGAATCATCTATCGATTACTATTCCCTCCCCACTCCGACACTTCCCTCATCTCCATCCATTTCCCCTATTCCGGTGAAATCCTTTTCTTTTGATCTCCGTCACCCACCACAGATCTGGATTGTGCATCAATGGAGGTGAAGCGGAAATTCGGTGAGGGTGACATAAGGTGGTTTATTCACCATCTTCAACGATCTTTTTTTGAACAGCCGCAATGCACCTTTATTACCAACCAAAACCAACCAAACGTACAAACAAACCGAAGGTCTGACCAAAACAAAGAAATCCAACAAGTCAGCAACAAGAAAAGAGCGAAGAGTTTGCGAGCTGCAAACCCATCCAACCCACCGAGAGAACCAAAAAACACGAAACCAAGAGGGCCGAATTGTGGGAACCGAAATCAACACGAACCAGCCAATGAAAAGGAACAAAAACATCAGCTTTTTTACCCCCTTTTGACAACCAAAAAACACCCGAAAACCCATTTGAACGCCTCTCAACCTGCCCTCTCTTGCTCCGTGCACTCTTTAGCCGATGATGGGGAACAAATTGCAGATCTTTCGCCCCTTTGACAACCGAAGAACATCAAACACAGCAGCCCGATTACCATTTTAATATACTCTCAATCTGCCCCTCTTGCTCCGTGAACTCTTTATCCGATGTTAGGTATCGAACAGTAGGTCTATTACCCCCTTTTGACAACCGAAAAACATCACAAACACCACAAACAGCATCCTAATAGCCCAATTGACAACCTCTCGGTCTGTCCTCTCTTGCTTCGTGCACTTTTTAGCCGACGATGGGGAACAAAATGCATATCTTTTTTCCCCTTTTGACAACCGGAAAAAATAAAAAAACATACAGCAACCCATTAATTCATTTAACAGCCTCTTAAACTCTGCCTTTCCTCGATATCCCTCTCGTTAGACCCCTTGGAGCAGCGACTTGAATCATAACCAAAGAATTTCGTCGGCAAGTACAATGAGGTCGGATTTATTCCGGCAGGTTTAAATCAACCAAACAAGGGGGACCAAATGAAACTACAAAAAAACAACAGTCGAGAGTGCAGAGTTTGCGAGTTGCAAATAGCTCCAATCAGCCGATAATGATCGAGAACCCAGACCGCCGATCCCCCGACCTTCGCGCCTGCACCTATGCCCACTTCCACCACCGATCTACTACAACCTGCTGTTCAGTGGAACAGTTCTGAAACAGTTAGCTTGGATTTATTACACCTCCTTGAACATACACACACTACCACCATCGAAATCTGCAATTGCTCTAAAGTCAACATTTCCAACTTCAATAATCTAAGTACCTTCTTTTATTAATAATGTTGAATAGCAAACAAGACTTACATTAGGGGATAAATCGGTCATTTAAGAGCAAGTGTAGTTGTGAACAATCAATTGGGGATAAATCGGTTATTTTGAGTCCCACAATGAGTTAAGCAACAACAAAACATAAAGAAAAATAATGGGTCAATAAACAATGTAAGGGAAAATAGACAATACCATCAAATCACTACCATATATGTACACATATATGCAAAAACACGTAACTCCATATCCCACTTTCAAGTTATATAGAGAAAAAGTAATCCAAACCAACTATGATTTTAATGTTCAATATGGAAGATGGGTAAGAACAAAACTATGATTTTATAGAAAAGTGATGATTCATATAGAAGTATAGAACCAGATAAAGCAATGCTCCCAAGTTTGGACTTTCGAGGTTAGAATATTACCTATGTGTGTGTTCGTCTGAAATCGATGAGATAGAAACCCCTTTTTCTGTATGTTCGTCTGAAATCAATCACAAACGTTTATAGAGCTCCCAAAACCTAGAATTGTTGTTCCAGGAGAAAAAAAACAAATGCCTTTGAATGTGGATGGATGAGCAACATAAAACAATCCATTAGCGCATAAAAGGGTTGGATATCAAAAAGTTACGTGTGTTGTTAGTCTAAATCCATTAGATGAAACCCTTTTCGTGTGTCTTTTCAGTTGAAACCAATCATAAATTTTACAGAGCATACAAAACCCACTACTAGATTTATACGCATATATTTAACCTATGGAGAATACAAAACCTCCTACCAGATTTATACAAAAATCGAAAGAAAACTTGGATTGCAGCATATGATTCGAACAAAAATCAATTCAAAGATAATAAACCAAAATCCATTCGAAGATAAACTCATAATCGATTAAAAAATGGAACCCTTAAATTCAAAGTATGAACAAGGATTCAAGCACTCTTATTTAGGGATTCAATAACACATACCTAATGGAAAGATCAAGTAGCTCGTCTGGTTTGTGAGTTAAGATGAGTGAATGGAGAGAAAGAGGTGTGTATGCTAGTGTCCTGTTTTTTTGAATTTTGAAACAAATCAGAGGATGGTTGAAGCGAGGTAAAGCATGAAACCTCATGTTTGAAATCTGAAATTTTTTGGGAATCTGGGAATCAAAGCGACATGGAAAAGGAAACTCTCTGGCACAATGATAAAGGAGACTCCAGACATACGATTAGAAAGTAAAGGTAAGAGATATCTTGTTTAAATTTTGAAATCTGAATTTGCAATTGGGAAGAGGAGTCTAAAAAGTAAAACCTGTCTACGACAGTATAAAGTTTCTGTAAAACTGAAACTGCAACAATTGAAAAGTCACCATAAAGTCTTATGTATTATTCACTTGTACCTTATGCATATTATCTTGTAATTCATAGTTTTTTGAATTTTGTGTTTTAAAGGGTTGTACATTATGCTTGAGGGATTGTAATTAAGAGTATAGGTGTATATGCATTATCTATACTATATTATAAAAAAGACATAAAAACTCTTAATTACAACGTTTTAAGCACAAAATACAACTAATTAAAGCCAATTACTTAATTTACAATTTCATAATACATTGGTACAACGTATCGAAGCACAATATCTCACATCATCATCTATTTGTGGAATGAATACTCATTTATTAATATAAATATTTGTTTTTTATATTTAATGGACGATTTGATCAATATTATCTACTATTATCAATATTTATTTTTTATATTTATTGGACGATTTGATCGATATTACTATTATCAATACTAATTTTTTATTTTATGATTTGCTCTTAATATATCTATATCTATATTAGTTATACTCTCATAACTAATATATCTATACTATATTATAAAAACATCCATTGATCTAATAAATATATTGAAAAAAAATAAAACAGGTAGTTTATCTCATAGTGTTTATCGTGTATTTAATATGTTTATTTGCAGTTAGTTATACAAATAAAAATATGGGACTTTAATAAGTTATAATTATGTTTCATTAACTTGTAATTTTGAATTTTAACTAATATATCTATACTATATTATAAAGTATTTAAGCTAAACTCTTAAAAACTAATTTGTATGCATTAGGTACCACTTATTAATGCATATTACTTAAAATCCAAAAGTACAAATTGATTAAACATAAGTACAACTTATAAAAGCTCAATGTTTGAATTCGTGTAACTAACTGCAGATAAGCACTTATTTTTATTTTCTAAAATATCTAAATTTTTTAACTATTGATATAACTAACCGATAAATATAAGAAAATTCGAGATAAAGCACCTTATTTTTATTTTTTATTGAAGTATGTTATCTTTTTAATTTTAAATATAAAATATCTTAAATATAATTATCATTTAAATTAAACATTTTTTGACCCGTAACAAAAAATTTTATTATTAGTTTTTATAAAAAAAACCATAATTAAACTAAACTAAAATATATATTTGTTTTCAATCTAGGTTTCTCAAAATCGTAAAATAAAATAAAAAAAAACTAATAAAAAGTATGAATAATGATCGAGGGTTCGAGTTCTAGATTTCAAAAACCCGCTGCATTGTGAGGGTACATTTCTAGTAAGGTAGTAATATATATATATATATATATATATATATATATATATATATATATATATAAAAGGGTCTTCTTTTTTAGATCCATGAGATCCAATTTAAGCCACAAAAAGTTAGTTGGAAAATAAAATTTAATATAAAATAAAAATATCTCACTCTCTTATCTCCACTTTTTTCTCTCATCTCTCCTATCTTCTCTCTCCTATTTTCTATCTATTCTCTCCATAACAAATACATAAACTCATAATTGAATATATACAATTAGTAACACTTTTTTAATATTATTATTATAGTTCGTGAAATTGTGAACACACTATAAATCTATTATTTGATATAGCTTATGAAAATTGTGAACATCAACTAAATCAATACAACTAATTTATCATTTGTGAGCACCATGTGAACCTTGTAAATACGTTATGAACACACTAATAAAAAAAATTAAGCTTATTTATATTATGTTCACTTTATGTGCACATTTAATTGTACGTGTTGTATGTTATAGTGAGATAAGAGAAAAAGAAAGAGATATATATGATATTTTCTAGAATGCATTAATTTTTATTTAATAAACAATGATAATTATCTCATTAATTAATAACATTAATCATCATAAATTGGTGGCTTAGGATTGGACCTCATGGATCTCACAAATTTTGAAGTTCTCAAATGATTAATACCCTATATATATATATATATATGAGGCCATTCAAGGGAGAACTCGGTTATCTGTGATAACCGTAAGATCCAATCTTAACCACAAATCAAAGGATAAATTAGGAAATCAATAATTTTGGTAACTTTTATTTAAAATATTAATTAAAGAGTATTTTAGCTAGTTTATAAATCCTCTCTCCGGCGAACATTATTCCTGCGAACACATGATGTACACTGTGATACCCTTTTGTAAATAACGAAAATAATGAAAATAAATAAGAAATGTTGTGATACCCTTCGTAAAACAACGAAGACAAACTGTGATACATTTTGTAAACAACGAAAGTACGTTGTGATACCTAAAAAACATCGACACTGTTCAAAAAATACATACAAATTGTGTATAATGTGATACAAACCACACTGTGATACACTGTGACATAATTTGTGATATAGTGTGATTTTTACGATTATGCATATATGATACCACAGTGTGATACTGAGAAGACTGGTGGTGCGGATAACATCTCAGTTGTCACCGGAGATGGAGCTTTATCACCGAGGGTGTAAGTCGCGGGATTTGATCGTATATTTCAAAACAATATATTCCATAATAATAGGGTAACCTAAAAGGAATGAAATTAATTTTTCCACAATATTAGGTAAGTGATTAATTGTAGAAAGTTCAAATTACCAAAAAATTCTTTAATTTATATTAATTTAATTAAAAAAAATATTATCTTAAATGAGTGGCTCACATTGGATCTCACGGTTATCATAGATTATGCAGTTCTCATTTGATTAGACCCCTATATATATATATATATATATAGAGAGAGAGAGAGAGAGACTTCGGATCACGTGAGACCAAGTGAACTTGGTGAGACCGGTAAGACCCATTCTTAGCCTTTGGATTAGATCATCAAAGTGATCAATGGTCTCAAGTTGCACGGTGGCATTTGTGTAATTAGGTTGAAGTCTCGTGGCTTTTATGAAAGTTCAAACCGCTTTTATGAAATCATTTCAAAATTCTCTCGTCGATTCCTAATTCCCTAGGGTTTCTGCTACATGAAATTTGGGTTTCGATCGCCGGCCTCTTTTCAGGATCATCGAGGTTTTTACTCAGAGATTTCTCCTTGATTGAAGGTGTTTCTTTGATTTCATCTCTTCACTCACCGATAACCTCCTTAAACTCACCTAAACTGTGATTCTCGATTCCATAATCATTCATCTTAAGGTAAAACTCAATCATACTGCTACCATCATTCTCCTTCTAAGTCGATTACTTTTAAGCATCCATCTTTTGTCATATAATTTTAATTTACTCTCCAAAATGTTTTGGATTCTAGGATTATGTAGTGTAAATTGGCATTAAAGTATTCATCGTAATCACTCTAAAGATCAGGTTGTTGTCTTTGATATAAATCAATGTTAATTCTCCTCGTATGGCTATTGAGGGTGGTCAATTAAGTTGTTCCCTCATCAATTAGGATTTATAATGCATTTCAGATACCACTAGTAGACATGATCTGTTATTGATTATTTATACAACATTTTGCTTTTACAATAACTTGGTTTACGTTTATCAGTATCCTCAATATTTGTCTTCTATCCGTAATTCGATATTGCCCTCATATTTCTTGAAAATTCGTTCCCAGAGAAAAAAAAAGGTTCTACTTTATCTAGACCATTATCCACAGCGAGTTTTTTGTTAGACTCTTGACTTGTTAGTTGTTACCATGAATTGAGTTATGCAACCTCATGCCTAATTCAATTATATTAACTGGTTGTTCGGTTTTATGACTTTATCACATTTAACTTAACTAATTGAAGACTCCTCGATGGCTCAATGTTTAAACAAGGGAACTGGCTAATTGGCACATGTTTTGTGTTTAAATAAGTTGCAAATGTTGGTAGGTGGTAGCTAATTTACGTGTTTCAGGCTTCAAGGAGGTCATATTAGTGAGAAGGATAGGATAGTCTATTAAGCATGAATGATGGTGAATTGGTGATTTTACTTTTGAAACAAATGATGTTAATTACTTGCTTCATGCTACAATTAACAAGAGCTCACAATTACTGTTTTTCTCCTCTTTCTATGTAAGCTAGCAAAAAGCTTACAAACTCCATCCTAGGAACACATACCAAAGTGTTAGTTGAGGGTGAAAATATTACTGTATGGTCATCTCTCTTTTTTATTTTCACGATTTTATTTGTTGAATTTGGCGATTTGTGATTTTCTAAGTAGGGGTGTGTATAGATAGTTGTGTGCAGTCTAAATCAAGTCATGATAGTGAGGTTATGATGTTAATCTTAGCCTTGTATCTTTAAATAAGCAACCAACAATACCTGCAAATCATTTTCAAGCAAGAAATTGCTAATAGGTTTCTTGGGTTTTCTATAGGAGTAGCAAATATCTTGTGGCATCACCTGCAAACTACATTTTTGTCGAACTTTTATGATACCAATAAAACTTAATTAGATTCAATGACGGTTGATGTCATGTTTATTTTATTCTTATTTCATTATATTAGTTATGGTATCTATCTCATGTATCTTTCAAGATGATGTTAATGATCCTAAAATGGCCTCTACATCTACAAAAGATGAGCACTTAAGGTAACAATCTCCTTCCTAATTTACTTCGTATTGGATTAATCACAAAACTTCACAATAAACTTACTATGAAGGTTCAATTTATTTCAGTTGAACCAACTTAACTTTTATATATTGTTTAATATTTGAGTTAATTGTATTTTAACACAGGTTACCTTTATTTGGATAGTCTTTCCTGGTGGTTTTGGTTGTCTGTGACAAATGTTCCAACTTCTCCTTCCTAGTTTACAAACCTTCACAACAAACTTATTGTGAAGGTTCACATGATTTCACTTGGACCAACATACTATTTATAGTTTGTTTATCATTTGAGTTATTTGCATTTTTAAAACATGGTTACAACCCACAATATAAATTATAATACAAAACATGATCCATCTTAAATATGTATGTAAGATATATGAAGTGAACAAATGAACCTTCACAACAAGCCATTGTGAAGGTTGAGTTCACACCAATGTGTCAAAAGCAAAAGGTTGCAACACGTAATAACAAATACCCTTCTTCCCATATAAGGTGTCTTCGTTTTCATTTTGGTCCGTATTCCATTAGATGCCACTTAACCTTTGCAATAATAATAGTAATTATTTATTTCTTGTTGTTGTTGGACTACCTTTAGATAGATCATATAAGTCTCAACTCAAGTAACTATGACATCCACTAACTACTAAAATTAAGTTATGACGATGTCGCTTGTTTGGACCTTACAATCATATAAATCATTCTACTTTCACCTTGATAATTGAACCTTCACGATAACCTTGTTGTGCAGGTTCAGTTTTGTCAAGTAACTTAACTTTTCATTGTAGTTTGCTCTTAGGTCTTTTTGTACCTTTGTGTATTGGTATTTAATAGAATAGGTTTTTCTCATAATCTTTGGAGCATTACTACCTGGTGGTCTTCAATTTTGGAAACCCATCATTTGAGATTATAGACAACATCAAACATAAGGAAACCATTCTGCAAGTTTGTGGAAGTCTGCCATAAATGTTCGTAAGCTTTTATGCAACTTCCATTATGAAAATAAATGTTTTTTTCAATACAACTATCTATGATTGATGATATAAACTATTTATTTAACTTCAATTTAATAGCATAATTTCTTCTGCAACCATATTTGTTTGAGATTGACTATCTGAAGCCTGATGAAATGGTATAGCTTCAGAACATTCACTGCAAACTTTTTGTGAAGGTTCATTTAAATTCTCTTATAACCAATTTACTGTTTTATGGGTTGGGTTCACGTGAGACCAACTTGTTTTCGTGAGACCCGTGAGACCGCATTTTTACACTTGAAACTTCATAGCAAAATATTGTGAAGGTAAAAAATTTCTGAACCTTCACAGCAAAAACATTGTGAAGGTTACCTTCATAGTATTTAGCTGTGAAGTTTCAAGGGTAAAAATGTGGTCTCACGAGTCTCACAAAAATAACTTGGTCTATATGATCCCGAGTCTACCTTTTATATATTATATATTATTTGAGTCAATGGTATTTTAATATCAAGATTACAACCCATAAGATACATTATCATGAAAAAACATGATCCACTATGAATGTATATGCATAGATATCTATGAGATCGTGATGCATACATACTATGAATAGGGGCAATCACTTGCAACCAATCTTCATTTCGATACTTTCCTAATACTTTTGGTTGTTTGTAACAAATGTTCCAACTTCTCATCCCCAATTTACAAATAATTACTACAAACTACCATGAAGGTTCACTTCATTTCACTTGGGGCCATCTTATTTTTTATATAGTGTTTATCTATTAACATAATGGCATTTTAATAACGAAGGTAAAAATCTCCTTCACAATTTAATTCTTATTGGATTAATTACAAACCTTCACTTCAAACTTATTGTGAAGTTCATCTAGTTTTACTAGGAACGACTTGCCTTTTATACATTTTTGTTATTTCAATCAATGGTATTGTAATACCAATTTTGCAACTGAGAAAAAAATATATCATAAAATGCATGATCCGTAATGAACTTTGTATGCATAGATATATGTGTGATTGGCATGTATTAGGGAAGTCAAGTGCAGTCAATCTTCATGTAGATGGTCTTTCCTAATGGCTTCAAGTGTCTGCAACAAACGCTCCAATTTCTCATTTCCATTTTATAAACCTTCACAACAAACTTACTGTGAAGGTTCAGTTGATTTCACTTGGACCAACTTACCTTTTATACATTGTTTATTAGTTGAGTTAGTGGTATTGCAATACCAACATTACATCTCGTAAAAGGATTGCAATCTTTGCAGCACTATATCATAATTGATGTTAATTATAATTTTTTTTTGTCTTTATTGTAAGTAGATTGTTTAATGCATTGTTTTAGTACAACGTTTTTCTTCATAGACAAATTTGGGATTTGCGATCCCAGTTAAGATCCTTTTTTTTAATAGATTTTTTTTGCATTTCAATTTAAGTAGAATAAATAATAGATAATCCTCAAATGTTTGTGATCAAGAATCAATATATATTGAACACAAACAACCAGAAGAAGAAGAGGATAAACAAGACCTAGGAGAAGAAGATAGTGATGAAGAGGTCCATGAAGAGTCAGAATCAAGCCAACATTTCGAGGGATCAAAAGGTATTAAACCATTTAATTTTCCCAAATTTGTGTCGAATAGTTCTTACCCTCTTATCAAATGAACAAACCTTCACGGTATAACTTATTGTGAAGGTTGACTTGATTTCATTTGAGACTAACTTAACCGTTATACTAAAATTAAGTTACGATAACTTCATACATTGATTCTACTTTCACTTAAAAAAAAATAAACCTTCACAACAACCTTGTTATGAAGGTTCAGTTTTATCAAGTAAGATGAAGTCTCATTGTAGTTTGCTTTTAAGTTTCTCTGAACTTTTTGTGTATTGGTATGTAATAAAACAGGTTCTTTTCATAATCTTAAGAGGGGACCATTAATTACTACTAGCTTGGTGATATTCAATCTCCAAAACCTGTCATTTGAAAGTATAGACAACTTCAAACAGAAGATACCAAGAGTAGTGGAAGAAGTTGAAGAACGGGAGAACTTCAGATGAAGAAAATAAATTGGATTTGAACAAGAGCAGTGAGGAATTGAATGCAATATTTAGTTAATGAAGACATTTAACATTAGTTTTGTGTTTGATGTTGTCAAATTATCATATAAACCTTTTGCTATATGTACAAAAAGTTCATATCTATTTTGATTTCAATGTATGTTTTGAATGCAAAAATATGTACTTAAACTTCATATTTACCCACACCTGAAAAAATCTTCAGATAGAATATTGTGTGAATTCTTAGAACATTGCTTTTAGGTACTTTATGTGAAGGTTTAGTAGATTGGTTTGATGTTTTCCATCAACTTAATTGCTTGAAATTGTTCTTTACCTTCAAATTTAATTAATGAACATTCATAGCAAAAATTGATGTAAATCTTCAGTATATTGTTTCTATTTGTGGAAGTAATTAATGGAAAATGGAGTTGAAATCGATAAAAAAAATTAGTTGATGAAGTCGTCTCTATGAATGATTTAAACAATCGGTGATTAATCAATCAAAGAAGAGAGTAGACGAACACATCCAACAAGAATCAATTAAGATTTACTTATAAAGATTAATTCAAATTCAATGACGTTGCAATCGATGAGAGTATGTTGTGGAATAGTGAAGTAGTGGATGGAGATGATGCTAGAAAGTGGAGCAAGCATCGGTTGGTTGGTTTGATCTTGGGCGAAGAAAGGAAAAAAAGAGGGGGTTGGTCAAAAATACCCCTTGTATTCAAAATGTTGGAAGAATTATAACCCTTAGATCGTTCAAGCCTAAAAATGATTAATGGTTCGAAGTTGGTCTTACGGGTCTCACGAAAAACCCTTGGTCTCACCGGAACCCAACCCTATATATATATATATATATGTGTGTGTGTGTGTGTGTGTGTGTATATATATACACGTTTGTGTGTATGTGTGTAAACCGATCTTGACCATTAAACTTTAAGATCTACGGATTAAATTGATTGTTGGCATTTTTGTAGTAATTGTAAAAACGGTACGTATTAAATAAACGTGAACATAAGTGAACGGAGTATTTTCGGAAAAGATATTAATCTTAAGGTAACATTCAATTGGTAGGTTTTTTTTTTGTAACCTTCAATTAGTAGGTTCAATGATGTGCCCACATTTTTCACTTATGAACATGTAACCATCTATTACAGAGGCTAAAATCGTTGAATACTTAGAAAATGTAATCGTTCATTAGTTTTTAGGTAACATTCAATTACTAGGTTTTTTTGGTCATCGTATATTAATTTTATGTTAACTGTCACGAACAATAGTATTTCAAATTTATTGAGTTTGATATTTGTATTAGGTGCCCATCTGTTCAATTATGAATAGTGTTCAACATTCATGTAGGTTCAACGTTGTGAACATTGTTCATCATTCATATTAGTTTCACTATAGGTTCAATGACCATTATTCAACATGTAGCTTTAAAGTTATGAACATTGTTCAACATTCGTCTTAGGTTCAATGTTATGAACATTGTTCAACATGTAGGTTCAATGTTGTGCCCACATGTTCACTTATGAATATCTAACTGTCCATTACAAAGGCTATTCATTTGTGAACTTAACTTTTTGTGAGATACGTGAGATCCAATATAAACCACTCATTTAAAATAATCAATTTTATTTCTTTAGTTAATAACAAAAGGGTTTTTATGTATTTGATAATTTAAAAATGACAATTAATTAATCAGGGGTTGTTTGTTTACCTCTTAATGGTTCCATTAAGAGGCAACTTCTGAATCGCTAAGAGGTGAATCTTGTTTGGCAAAAAAAATGTCTGCCTCTTGATGGTTCCAAAACCCTCTGAATGCTTTTGTACCCTGACCCTCCCTTAACCATTCAGAGCCCTAATTTCATTCTGAACAATTAGAAAACAATCGTATTTCATTTTGCAAAATATCATAAGAAGCTCTTAATCATTCTGCACCAAACCATTCAACAACTGTCAAACTGCCCTCAGTTAATAAATCCTCTCTCTCTCTCCCTCTCCTAAAATCACGATTCTTCAAATCCTTCTTCTCTATTTCTATTTTATTTCTCCATTATCTCAAAAACCCTAAAAGATACGGCCTCTCTTCCTTCTCCCTCAATCGTCACCCCCTTAGGTAGCGTTTGGTATTCAGACATGATTGGACGGGATAGGACTGGACAAAAGGCTAGGACTGGACAGGACAGGACTGGACTGGACAAGACACTTGTCTGTCTTGTGTTTGGTACAACTAGGACTGGATAGGACAGAACTTGACAAGTTTCCCTAAAAGTTGTTTGATGATTTTATATGTCATATAATAGTTATAAATAACACAAATAAAGTATATCTTTAAACAATTTAATTAAAAAACATTTTTATTTTTTACACAATTTTCATACATATAAATACATACAAAAACAATGGTAGAAAATTTGAATGAAGAATCTGAAATAATTGATAGTAGTTCGAAAAAATCCGATTTATATAAAGAAAATATAATATTTGGTTCAATCTGGAAGATCTTAATAATGAATTGGCGGATGCATAGTTGAAGCAACACATAAAGATAAAGGCGATGGGTAGTCGGTGAAAAATGGTAGTTGTGAATAACGTGAAAGATAGTGGATAGTGGTGGTGCAAGAGGTTGTTGTACTTGTGGTTGATGTGGTGGAAGTATAGGTAGTCGACGATGATAGTGATAGTGATGGTGGTGGTGGACAGTGGTAATAGAGGTTATTGCAGTGGAGGAAGAGGCGGAGGTCACCGACGATGGTTGACGACAAGCGACGGTGGTTGGCTATGAGCGTTGGTGGTGGCGGCGGCAATAGGTGATGCTGATCGGTGGAGATGGCGATAGGCGATGGTGGAGGAAGTTGTTGTAGTAGTGGAGTAAGAGGTGGAAGTGGTCGAAGATGGTTTGTGTTGGCTACCGGTGGTCGTCGATGGTGGTGGCGGCCATAGGTGATGGTGATCGGTGTTAGTAGAGGTGGTCGACGATGGTAGTGGAGGTGACGATGGTCAATGGTTGTGGAGGTGGTGGAGGAGGTTGTTATGGTGGAGAAATAGGTAGAGGTGGTTAACCGTGGTTGGCGGTGACTACTGGTAGCCGTCGATGGTGATAGTGGCAGCGATGGGTAGTAGTGAGCCTTAAGACTAGTACTATATTAGGATTATATATCAAATGACTTTGGATCAGTGATTTTTAGTTTTTGTCTCACTTTTGTCCCATGTTGTTCCACCTATTTTGGTGGAACAAGAAAATACTCTTTTTTGTCCCATCTTGTCCCACTCTGTCCGGTCTTTGTCCAGTCTTTGTCCCTGTCCCATGTCACGCCAAACGTGGGACAGTGATTTTTTGTTCTGTCCCATGTCACGCCAAACGTGGGACAGTAAGTTTCTGTCCCGTTCCGTCCCACCTAGTCTGCAAACCAAACGCACCCTTAAGAGACACAACACCAAGTTAAAACCACTTAAGGAGAAGAATATATCCATTAAAAACGACGCAAAAAAAAAGTTTAATCAGACCAAACACAAATACCAGTTGAATTGTCACAAATGGTTAACGATTGTAGGAAGAAGATTGTTAAACCCAGATAACTAGTTGATAATCAACACACAACACAATAAAGATCAAGAGATAATAAATCAGAATAACATACCACGATCCCTTGATTAATTAATGAAAACCGTGTGAGTTCTTGGTACCTTGATGCGTAGGATTACAGAATACGGCTACCTCTCTACAAATGATTATGAAAGTAATAATAAGGACTATGAGAGGATTAACCTAAAACCTAATTAATTAAAACCTATAAATATTTAGGCGACTAAGGCCTAATGGGCTTGGGCCCATTTACAACTAACTATTAAATAAATACATTTTAAACCTTTAACTTTAACTTTAATCTTGAATACAATTTATGATCCAACAATCTCCCCCTTTGGATTCAAGATTAAAAAAATTTGGCAATTGCCTTCGGGTCTTCATTTCTCTTGAAAACTTCAGATACAGTCTTCATCATTCCTTCCTTCAAATGAAGTGTCCTTCTGACAATCATCTTCAGTAAGTTCAGACACTTTGACATCTTTAAATTCTTCAGTCAAAAATTCTTCTTGTATTCTCCCTTTTGATTATTCTCCCCCTTTTTGATGAGTGGTGAGAATCATCATCATCAAAACATATCAAAACAATCTTCCCCTTTTTGTATAATCATCAATTAAGCCCTGTCTTCATGTATAGATTCCTGTGTGGAAATAAGTGCAGTCTCTCCAAATGGAGAAAGTGATTATTTCAATCTTTTCAGATTCAAATAAAATAAATGTGGTAACCCTGAATCAACAAATGATTCAGTTGAAATGCCTGTCAGTAACACAAAGTTACCGAGTAACACAAAGTTACTATATAAGGAGTTGGTTTTGATGTTGGCTCCCCAGGACTTCCATTCAATCATCGAATAACACATGGTTATCTATGAACGTTCTGACAGAAAACAATTTTCTGTGTGCTCGTGCATGTGTATGAAAGAATTAAGCACCGATGATTGCTTTTCATTATAGGCTCAAAGTATGTAAACTTGTTGAGACAACAACAAATTATACATAGACTCAATGTGCATGAGAAAGGGTTCGAAGGTGGGGCAACGTTCCTTCTTTTTCAATATTAGTATCTTCCAAATGAAGAACCAATAGCGTATGTGCTGCTTCCCCAGAAAATGTGAAACATTCTCTTTTTGAGAAAAGAATGAGTAGCTGGTGGGGTTGTATGCAAGAGATGGCATGGGCTAGGTGCCTTTTTCAATGATGGTCACCAAAGAATGTGAACCAATCAGATTGTGTGGCTGCCCAGCTCAGAAAGAAGTTGGGTGCAGAGTTGAATATTCTTTTACTTTGTTCTCTCACCCTCTTTCTTTTAATCTTTTAAATCTCACTTCTAACCAATATCTCTTTTCCATTTTACCTCTTCACACACCAACACTCAAATCTTTTGACCCCTCTCCCCTCAATCACTCAGGGAATACTTCCCGGGTAGGAAACACTGGTTATCGTGAATCCATGGAAGTTCTGTTAAGTTCTCACACTGAATCCCATGTATTTTCCTAAAAGAACGTGTTGTTCAACAGCCTTTCGTACATGTAAGCACAAAGTAATAAACATGAAGAATAAAATTTTGGAGAAATAAAAAACATAAGTTGTTTTGACAATGTTATTCTCCCTCTAAAACTAAAGGTGGTTAGCAATTAAGCTCTTTGACAATTAAGCTCCCAAAAATCATTTAAAATCACACTTCACAATTCATGAAAATCTTTGAAGAATAGGAAGTGGTTTGAACATTTAAGAAACCATTTTTCACTAGTGAAAGTTGTTCTTCTTTCAACAAGTGATAGAGTCTAAGGATTAGAAATATATACCTGTAAATCAGAATCCTTAACTCCCCCTGAAATGAATATTTTCAATGAAATATCCTTGACAAAACTCAGATATCCTCCCCCTTGATACCTGTAAAAAGTCAGTTAAATCAGAAAAATATATCAGTAGAAATATATTGCATGTAAGCTCCCCCTTAATATGTGCATAATCCTTAAACATGAAACAGAGTTCTGAATTACTAGGATTAAAGTAAATTCAGAAGTCAAACACTTTGACATTAAAGTTCGAGTCCTAGACTGTATTGTCTAGAAGTCATCATTCTTGTCATTGAAGATCGAGTCCTAAGCAGTTGTACTTAGAAATCAATTCTTTGTCACTTAAGCAAGAGTCTTGATCTGTAGTAATAAGAAGTCATCGTTCTTTCTCCCCCTTAAACCTTGGGTGCCTGCAACACAGATATAGCTTTTGGAACCCACTGTATTTGGGTCCTAATTGGTTAGTTGCAGTTCTAGTGGGAGATATAAAGTAAGAACCATACCAGTTATTCACATAATCTTTTCTTACAAAATCATTTGTACCACAATAGGAACAACTAATTTTTTTCGAGTTAACCTGATCAGTTGATTGATAGTGTAAACCAGATCAGGTTTGCCAAAAGTTTTACCTTTTGAAGCATAGTTCCATTTAGCATTTGATGTATGCACAAATGATTTATCTTTCTTCTTTTCCTCTAGAGATCCTTTAACTCTCCAGATCCAATTTCCTCTCTCTCTCTCATCATCCCTTCTCTAGAAGCTTTTCTTTCGAGACTTGTTCTTCTCGAAGTTACTTGAACCATCAACATTTTTGTCATAGAAAAGGTTAGAAGGACGAATCTGATCTGTAGATTTAGAGGAAAGATCATCATCTAAATCAAATAAAGGATTATTAGAAACATTAGTAAAACTTGAACTTGCTGCTGAATTAAATGAGCATTCAAATGCAGTTAGATCATCTCTCGGTGATTGAGCTATTGACTTTGGCGATTTGTGCTCAGTCAGCTTCACCTTAAATGCGATTTCTTCAAGTTCCTTAATCTTTGACGACAAACTGTTTCTTTCCTTTGCAATAAGATCAAACTTGTTTTGCAATTCATATTTCGTCTTCTTATCCTTCAGAGCATTTGTTGACAGATCAGATAGCTTTCTTGTCAGCTTAGCTATCTCAGTCTCTAGTTCTTTCTTTTCTTTAGAAAAGTCTTTATTTTCATTCTTCTGCTCAGCTAACTTCTTCTCTTTCTCAGCCTTGTCTCTCTCTAGAATGACAACTTTCTCAAAGTCTGAAACTTGTTGAGAAAGCTTAACATATTTAAGCTCTAATGATTTCTTCTCTTCAAAGGCTTTTCTTGAGAAATCAGAGAATTTCTGAGCAAATTCTTTTCTTTCTTTCTCAATCTTCAACATCTCATCTTAGGCTTTTGTGTTGTCTCTGTCTTGGTTGCCTTTTCTTTCAGCATATTAATCTCAACCTCAAGACTGAAGACTTTATCTTTCAAAGAATCTCTTTCAGCAAAAATTCGAGAGTTTGTCTTTTTAAGCCCTTCAGATGTTTCACTAGCATTATTTGCTCTTTTTCTAAGCTCATCAAGCTCTTTTTGCATTGATTCCTTCTTTGACCAGCTTGAGCTAGAATTAAGACCTTCAGATCTTTTCAGTTTTTCTTGAAGATGTAAGATCTCTTTTTATTTAGACTCAATTATTCCTGCAAAATCAATTTTAGAATCAGTAATGCATACTGAACAGATGAGATCTTTCTTTGAATCTTTTGAAATTTCTTTTAAAACATTGATCTGAGTAAGAGGAGATGAGTTCTGAATCTTTAAATCCTTGTTCTCAGCTTTAAGAGGTAATATCTCGGATTTGAGCTTTTCATTCTCTTTTTCACAATCAACGTCCATGCTTGAATATCTTGACAACTGTCCAGCAAGACGTTTAACATTTGCTTTTGCTTCAGAAAGAGTCATCTTGTCAAAATCATAGCTATAACCTTCAGACATCTTTAGTTGTATGGTTAGAAAGCAAACTTATCTCTACCAAGAGAATCAACTAGATGAGATCGTTAGAATCAAGAATTAGATAAAAATTACACTATAAATTTTTCAGAAAAATAAATTTCCAAAAAATAATCAAATGCAGAATTAGCACAGTATAAAACACAAATAAATTAATCACAGAAAAACTGGCGCAAAAGAGTCTGGCGCAAAAGTGTAAAATTGCGCTAAGGGAAGTTGGCACAAAAGAACAACTTTGTGCTAGAAGAGTCTGGCGCAAAAATCGGGTCCTTGCCTTGCTCGATCGGGTCCTTGCCTTGCTCGACCGGACCAATGTCGACCGGAGTATGTCCGACCGGTGTCAGCGACCAGTGTGTGACCGGTGGTAGCGACCGGAGTGTGACCGGTGTAAGCGATCGGACTACTCGACCGGTGTGGTGCGACCGGACTACTCGACCGGTGTGGTGCGACCGGATCTATTCGACCGGTATGTACTCGACCGGTGTTTCGACCGGGACCGGACTACTTGAATAACGACCGGTGTTCACGAAGAGTTCGACCCAGAAGTCGATTATCAATCCAGAAAGCACATCAATTGATTAAGATTCAGAGTAAAAATCATACCACATTACCGCATACATTTATCGATCAATACCCAGTGAACAACAATGATTAAAACTCACTTTTTATCATTCAATTTGAAGAGCACAATCTCAACAGTTTATAAGCCCAGATTCCAAAAAATCATAAAAAGCTAATCGATTGAAGGTTTAAAGTGCAATTATGTTAGAGCACATAATTGTTGGATTCAAGATCATAAAGATTGAAGACAAAAGTTCAAGAAGTCAAAGGTTGAAAGTCAACTCTCAAGTGAAAGTCAAAGTCTTTTGTTAATAAAGTCAAAGTCAACATTTGTATTTTGTTTCCTTGTAATTGTATGGGGGTATAAATACCTTTGTAAGTCTTTGTAACAAGCGTGTATGTCATTTGTAGAGAATTCAGATTGTAGAGAGAGAGCATATTAGAGAAGAGGCTATTGTAAATCATTCTAGAGAGAGAGAGTGTTTGTAGAGTGAGAAAGTTGTGAGTTTGTAATATTTGAAAGTTTAATCAAAGACATGTGATTAAGAATTCTCATCTTGATTGTTTGTGATCAATTAGAACTTGAATCTAGGACTAACAATTGGTATCAGAGCAGATCCAAAAGTGAAATCAGATCAAGAAACATGTCGACACTGTGTTCATCGAGTTCTATTCAAATTCTGAATTTTAGGGTGTATTTCGAGTTGAAATCGATTAGGTTTTGTTAGAAAAGCATAATCAATCATGTCTGTATAGTTTGATTCATGAAATACACTGTAATCGATTTGTAATTTTGATTTTGAAGAAGTTCGAGTTCACGAGTTTTTGTGCACTGTAAATTGAATCAATTTGATTCAATGTGTATTTGATTGTAAATTTCAAGTATTGTAGCCTGTTCTTGTGTTGAAATCGAGCATAATTACAAAGTTTCAAGATCAAATTTGAAGAATTTGATCGATTTCAAGATGAAAGGCTTGAAAAAGTCAAGAATAGGCAGAGAAGTCTGAAGAACGCGCTAGATCTGTGAAACGCGCAAGTTCTTCGATAGAACGCGCAAGCTGAAGAATTTCATTTTTGGCCAAAAACGCGCAAGGCGTTATTAGCGAGTTTTTAGAACACGCAAGGTGTTATCTGCGAGTTTTAAAAGTTGGGAAAATTTTCTAAGTACCAAAACACGCACGTAGTGATTAGCGAGTTCTACAAACGCGCTAGTATAAGTGTGCGAGTTTCATAAGGAACAGGGTTCTGCGAGTTCATACATCGTGCGAGTTTGAAAAACTCAGAAAATTGTCTAAGTGTTGGAATGCGCAAGCAGTGGTTAGCGAGTTTGCTCAAACGCGCAAGTAGTGTCTAGCGAGTTTTGGGAACGCGTACGTCTCTATTAGCGCGTTTCAACGTGAACAGTTTCTTGCATGTTTAGGCACTAGCGAGTTCAAAAAGAATAGTCACTTGCGAGTTTCAACATTCAACGAGTTTCAGCGACTTGCGAGTTTCAACAATTTGCGAGTTTCAGTGTTCAACGAGTTTTGAGCTTCTGCGAGTTCCACAGTGATTTGCGAGTTTTCATACTTAGAATTTTTTCTGAGAAATTTTCAGAACTGTAATATGGCCTTTAATCGTGAAAAAATTTTCTCTAGGGGCGTTGCCCCTTGACCCCACCCGCTAACCGGGTAGCGGGGCCCCCGTGCTAAGTCTGCGGAAGGGGGACAAAAGTTCTTTTTGTGATCAGAATATCTGAATTTTTATTTCAAGTTTTCTGTATTTTTTTGAGATTTCATTTGGATTAACGATCAAGTTCAAGTTCTTTTTGTAAACAGATATTCAAGATAGGATATTTTTCTGATGATGATGAACGAAAGATTGCCAAGCTCGAATTAGAGAATAAAGATCTTGCTTCTTCAGTTGACTACTACTCAAAGAGATCAAAGAAATACAATGATGAAAGGAAGACACTGAGAGAAGAAGTTAGTGCTTTAAAGACTATTAATGAAGATCTTTTGAAACAGATTTCTGGGCTTAATGAAGAAAAGGTCTTGTTTTTGGAAGCTGAAAACACTGAGTTAAAGAACAAGATCTCAGAATTAGAAGATCACATTGTTAAGTTTCAGCAAACAGGGTGTGCTAATGAAAAGAAGATCTTTGAATTAGAATTGCAAATTGTTGAAGAAAGATCAGTTTTTGAGAAAGAAAAGAAAGAGTTTGCTAAGAAATTCTCTGAGTTTTCTAGAAAAAGTGTTGAAGAGAAGAAGACGGTTGAGCTGAAATGTTTAAAGCTTTCTCAACAGAATTCTGAATTTGAGAAAGTAATTATTCTGGAAAAAGAAAAGTTTGCAAAGGAAAGAAAGACCATAGAACAGAAGAATGTTGGAATCTTCAAAGAGATATATGGTCAAAGAACAAATGCTGAAAAGGACTTTGATGAAGAAAGAAGTTTATTTGAAGCAGAAATAAAGAAGCAGACAGAGAAGTTATCTGAACTATCTGAGTGTGTGCTTAAAGAGCAGAAAACGAAGTCTGAATTCGAGATGAAGATTGACCTGCTTGTTAAAGAAAGAGACAGTTATTCGTCAAAGGTTAAAGAGCTTGAAAAGATTGTTTCAAAGGTGGTGGTGACTGAGCAAACGACTCCAGAGTCAAAAATCCACTCACCTAGAAATAGTCCAGTTGGTTCTAACAAGCCATCATCAAGCTCACATCAACAAACTGTTTCTACAAACAGGTCTGTTAAATCTTCTGATCAGATTCGTACAACTAACATTTTCTATGATTGGAAAATAGATGGTTCAGGTACACATAGAAGGAGAAGAAAAAGATATGAAAAAGAGAAGTTGGTTTGGAAGATAAAACCAGTTGAAGATGAGAAGAATGATGAGAAGAAGGAAGAAAAGAAAGGAAAGAAGGAAGAGAAGACAGGTAACAAATCATTTGTATCTGCCTCAAATGCAAAGAAGAACAAAGTGCTGAAAGGTTAACCTGATCTTGCTTATTCGAGAGATCAATTGATCAGGTTATCTAAAAAGAGGTATTGTTCTTATTGTCGTACTTATGATTTTGTTCATAAAGCTAGTGATCATTTCTGGTATGGTTCTTAATCAGTTACTCCCATTCGAACTGCAACTAACACACATGGACCCAAATACCAGTGGGTACCAAAACCAAAGATTGATTCTGTGTTGCAGGCACCTACTGTCAAGGGGGAGTAAGAGAACCAAGGCTTATGAATAAATCAGTTCAGGACCCGTACTTCAACGAAGTTTGACTTCTAAACACAACAGTTTAGGACTCGCTCTTCAATGATGAAAAAGAAATGCTACTCCTGGGCTGATGAGAGAGTGTACTCAGATACTCAGAAGAGGAAATCAACCTTCAAGGGGGAGTACATAAATTTTTCTGGAAATATGTATTCGAAAGATATGACGAACTACACTTCAAGGGAAGTTGTAGATCTCTATCATGTGCTTTATAACTGACATATTTTAGATGCATAATTTCAGGGGGAGTAAAAGGATTATGATTTCTGATTATTTCAGATCAGAACTCGTACATTAATTGTTTTACTGCTTTATGTCTTTTACATTTGAATAAATTTTGTGAATAAAAGTTGCTTTGACTAGACTTTGAGACTTGTGCAGGATGAGAGGAAGCTATCAAGATCATATTTTTATGACTTCAGCTGACTTCATGAGATCTAAGATTGCACAGAAAGGTTAATTTCTTATCTTAATCTCATATATGGTTGAAAGAAAGACGACTTTCAATCATAAGAAAACATATTCTTAAATGTTCAAACCACTTTCCGATTCTTAAACCGATTTCATGAATTGGAAGTGTGATTTTTTTAAATGTTTTCATTTTATTTTGTGCTTCAAAGTTTACAAACCATGTGTTTCCAAAGATAAATACTTGCGTATTGTCTTTTCTATATAATTTCAAATATTCACACACACCGGTTTGATTTCTTGTTCAAATAGTTCTTACCATGTCTCATATTGTAACATAATTTCGATGGTAAGCCTCCCCGCTTGTACTTCAATGTATCTTGAGCGTCATTTCATTTCGAAGCGTCATTTCAAGAATGTATATATTTTGTTTCGTATGGACAATATCTATTATTTTGACCATAAGCTTTTATTGTTATATCATTTCATTTCTGATCATTTTCATACAATGTCAAGTTTTCAAACAAGTTTCTTGCATTCATATTCATTCATTCAATATACTTGTTTGACAATACTTCAATATTTCAAATGCTCAAATATTCATGATTATATTTTATGAGTATACATTTATCTGACATTTGTATATGCGCTTTAACTGATAAAGTTAAAACATTTGAGCAACTTATGCTTTATATGAAATATGGGTTCTTTGTGCTAGGAATTAACTGAACTTCTATGAAATCACGTTAACCAGTGATTTCTACCCAAGAAGTTAATCCATAGAGATTGAGTGTGAGGAGTCTAAAAGAAATGAGTGTGGGTGTGATGAGGTAAAATGTAAAGGAGAGTTTGGTTAGTAGTGAGTTTAATGATCAAAAGAAAGAGGGTGTGAGAACAGAGTAAAAGAATATTAAACTTTGCACCAACTACTTTCTGAACCGGGCAGCCACATTACTAATGTTTCATAATTCTTGGTGAACATTATTGAAATAGGCAACTAGCACATGCCAACTCTTGTTAAAACCCCACCAGCCACTCATTTTCTTCTCAAAAAGAAAATGTTTCACATTTTCAAGGGGACGCAACATATAATCTATCTGGTTTTCATTTTGAAAATCAGGATATTGAATAAGAAGGAAGTCTGCCCCACCTTCGCACTTCAATCATGCACATTGAGTATGTGTTTATCTACTGTTGTCTCAGTGGTTTACACTATGTTGAGACTTTATAAAAGCAACTATTCGTGCTTAATTCTTTCTACACTTGCACGAGCACACAAGAAATTTGTTTTCTTGTCATAACATTCATAGAAATTGCCTTTGTGGTGTTTCGATGATTGGATGGAAGCCCTGGGGGAGTGATCATCAAAAAGCTCCTTTATATTGTGTATTCGTTACACACGGTGACTTTGTGTTACTGACAGGCATATTAACTGATTCATTTGTTGATTCAGGTGTTACATTCCTATTTTGTCTAGATTTGAAAAGATCTGGATGAATACATTGTTCGAATTGGCAACGAATCAGAGGCTCAGTTTGAAAGATCAGTGGTCAGAAAGATTTCAAACACATTTCTTGGTGAAAGTTTTGATGATATTGATGCTCTAATCATCAAAAAGGGGGAGAAGATAAAGTTTGAAGAAATGTCCATTACAAGTATTTGTTTCAAGAGATGTTTGAAAAGGAATGTTTAATTCAAGATATGGGAGAGATGTTCAAGATTTGTTTGAAAGCTGAAAGACTTTGAAGATTTTGTTGAAATTTTATTTGTGAAAGAGGTTTTATAACTTTGGGAGAGAATGCCAATTATTCTTGAAGGACAAAGTATTGAAGATTGTGCTTATCAAAGAAGGTAGAATATTCTATGCACAAAAGGGGAGAATGAATTTTTCTGAGCTTGCCAAAGAGGAATTTCATTGTGTTAAGGGGGAGTTTGAAAATCATATTTGTATAAAAGGGGAGATTACAAGAGAAGATAAAGATTGTTCAAAGGGGGAGTTATTTCAATCGAGCTTAAAGAGAGAAGATCGAATTGCTAAATCTTTTAGTAATGATCTTGATCCAAAGGGGGAGATTGTTAGAGCACATAATTGTTGGATTCAAGATCATAAAGATTGAAGACAAAAGTTCAAGAAGTCAAAGGTTGAAAGTCAACTCTCAAGTGAAAGTCAAAGTCTTTTGTTAATAAAGTCAAAGTCAACATTTGTATTTTGTTTCCTTGTAATTGTATGGGGGTATAAATACCTTTGTAAGTCTTTGTAACAAGCGTGTATGTCATTTGTTGAGAATTCAGATTGTAGAGAGAGAGCATGTTAGAGAAGAGGCTATTGTAAATCATTCTAGAGAGAGAGAGTGTGTTTGTAGAGTGAGAAAGTTGTGAGTTTGTAATATTTGAAAGTTTAATCAAAGACTTGTGATTAAGAATTCTCATCTTGATTGTTTGTGATCAATTAGAACTTAAATCTAGGACTAACAAATTAAACTATCAGATCACATTCAATAACATAAAACACACCTAATCAAATCAATTTTAAGCTTAAAAACACAGTAAATCGAGAAATCTATTTTCACCCAGATAGAAGTCGATGAACAGTTAAGGTATCGATAAATACTATTTGATCCAAAAAAAACTTGATTCTTTTGGCTCTGATACCACTTGTTAAACCCAGATAACTAGTTGATAATCAACACATAACACAATAAAGATCAAGAGATAATAAATCAGAATAACATACCACGATCCCTTGATTAATCAATGAAAACCTTGTGTGTTCTTGGTACCTTGATGCGTAGGATTACAGAATACGGCTACCTCTCTACAAATGATTATGAAAGTAATAATGAGGATTATGAGAGGATTAACCTAAAACCTAATTAATTAAAACTATATATTTAGGCGACTAAGGCCTAATGGGCTTGGGCCCATTTACAACTAACTATTAAATAAATACATTTTAAACCCTTAACTTTAACTTTAATCTTGAATATAATTTATGATCCAACAAAGATGGGTTCATGATTGGAATTTGAGGATCGAAACTAGAGATACACAGAGGGAAATCAGAAGAGGTTTTTAGAAGTTTGTTGTTGGTACGTCTTTTTTGTAATAATAACAATGAAACAAGGGTATTGATGGGGCTTCTGTTCTCGGTTCTATATAGTAGCAACCGATTCAATTGCAAAGGAAGAATAGGTTGATTGGGTTGTAAACAAGAGAACGAGATCAAGGGTTACTTTACATCCTTAGTTTGGATTTCTTTGTTTCCACAGTGGAATAAAGCCCCTCCTTTGTGGTTTGAAATCCATACGAAAACTTGATTCTTATTTCAAGAATCATTATATTTTGGGACCTATCAAAGATTTTAGTGTTCCAGATCTATGGGTTTGATTGAACTATTTTTTCACTCTTCCATGTACAATAATAGTTTGAACTTGCTCTGATTCTGATACACATATGTGTGCAGACCCGGTGTTCACAATGGTTAGAGTGGTATTGTTCACAAGGTGTGCATAAGTATTCACAAGGTGTGCACGGGTGTTCACAATGTGTTCTTCGAGTGCATTGTGAACCTTTCAACAACAATGTATCATGAATATAGTCACAACCTAAACTAGTGAATATGAGTGTTAACATGGTGTTCAAGTTGCATGATCTAAACTAGAGCAGACATATTCACAGATAATATTTTTTTAAGGTCATGAGGAGAGACGGGGAGAAGAGATGAGAGAGGAGAGAGATTAAAAAATACCCCCAATGACTTTCTAACCCCTAACTTTTAATCATTCCTTAAAAGGTGGAGGTTGGTTTAAAACATATTTTAAAATTCAATTAATTAAACTGACAACTAAGGGCATGTTTACTAACTGCTGACCAAGCTGACTCGGTCAGCGAATTTGACTCGGTCAACAGTAAGACCGTTTACCAAATATCAAAACTGACCGAGATCTGACTTGGGTGCTAACCGAGCTCTTACCGAGCCAGATCTAAAATCGTGCTTACCCGGTCATTTTCTTGGACAAATCGACTTTTCCAAGCCTACCCTTCTCAAATGTGCGACTACTAGGGTTTTTGTGTGGATTTTGGTCGTCGCTCTTCCGTCCGCCGCTCCTGCCTCGTCGCGCTGCTTCTTCCTTCTCCCTTCTTCCTTCTCCCTTCTCCCTTCTCCCTTCTCCCTTCTCCGGTCGTCGCTCCTCCAATGCAGGTATCATTCTCCATCGATTTCTTTTTTTATTTCCCTTCTCCCTTCTTGTTTTCATCGAGTGTTGTAAATTTGTCACCCACCCACGGTTGTCAAATTAGGTCAAAGGGATTTCGATTTTTAACTTTAAATATCTAAATTTTCAAGAGAAACCTTTGAATCATTAATGTTTGTTGAGACTTTACAATGGATACTAGAAATTGGAAAGTTTTGTTTTAAAAATGTAGGCAAACCAAAGGGTTCTTCTAGTCGATCATATATAGGATCATGTGGGTCATAAGTTTTAGGATCAAATCCTATAGCTGAAGGTTTAAACTTTGCTTGGTTCATTTCGGTGGACTAATTGGCTGCTAGATGAATGAAGTGTCGATTTGGGTTGAATTCTTAATAATCAAGAATGATACCATTATTGCGTATTTATTCCAAAAAGGATTTACCGAACAAGTTTGTGAAAAGGGATAAACAAAAGCTTTAGATTTTCCCTTATCTTTTCATTTTCAATTTCTAGTTTATAAGAAGCATCTATGGAATGAATATTTCTATTCTAGCAGCTTAAGTTTAAAGTTGAAATTAAGTTCTTTTGTTTCTAGAGCTTATGGATCACACTTCTAACGATGGTGATTGCTTAACTTCAAAAAAGTTAATTGATTTCAGTTTCATGTTCTTCGATTTTTAGATTATAAAAAAATTTGTTTTTTGATTATGTATTTGGTTTATCACAGTTTCAAGGGGTTATAGTAATTTCAGTAATTTTTTTTTTTTTTTGGGGGGGGGGGGGTTCATCTCAAATATTGAAAGAATGTTTACATGGTATTATCAGTTTGTGATAATTTTCTTGATAATGCAGAACAGTTTGTGAATCTAATCTTTGGAAGTGGGATTATTTACACTATTTTTCCAGCCAAAATCATTTCATTTCTTCTGATTTTGACACTTTTGCACATTGTCTTTTGTCTTTGGAAGTGGAATTAATGTTTGTTTACACAGTTCTTTTGGATGAAATTAGATATTTTAAAATGTAAAATAAAAATAAAAATTTGGTGTTTCATGTTTTTGAAAGAGAATTCATATTTCGATTCATGTTCATGGGGTTTAAGTAATTTTTAGGGGTGTTTTCATCTCAAATGATAAGAATCTTTGCATGGTATTATCAATTTGTGATCATTTTCTTGATAATGGTTGTCTTCTACTTCTTTACTTTCTGTTCTTAATTGTTGCAATTTCTTGGTTTTGATTGAATCACATCATCATATTTCTATTCATGTTTCATGGGGTTTAAGTTATCTTTGGGGGTTTTCATCTCAAATTATAAGAATCGGTTTGTGATCATTTTCTTGATAATGGTTATCTTCTAATTCTTCACTTCTTGTTCTTAACCGCCTGCAATTTCTTGGTTTTGATTGAATCCCATCATCATATTTGGATGTTGTAAAAGTGAAATTATGTTATTAAATTCTTCATTTTCTTGATGGGTTTGTTCTAAATGTGAAATTATGTTCTGAAAATCTTTGACTTTCCCTTGTCTACTTGTTTTGTAAATGTGAAGTTATGTTCTACAATTCTTGATTTTCTTCATGGGGTTGTTCTAGAAGTGGATTTTTGCTCTAGAAATCTTATTTTTTCTTTATGGAATTGTGCTAAATGTAAAATTATATTCCAAAAATCTATGACTTTTTTTGTCTACTTGTTCTAAATGTGAAATTATGTTCTAAATGTGAAATATGTTGAATACCACTTTGTTTATTCAAGTTTTGTATCATGTTTTATTTGTTACTATGAAGATAATATGTTGGAGTTCTATTTCTTTGTGTATTTCGACAAGGTTCCACCAAAACCAGATTCTTGTTTTATGTTTGTACCCATGTTTGGATGTTTGTAGACCACAAGCATGTTTTTTTAACATAGCATGATAGAGGTATAAAGTAGTCAACCATGTTTCTATGATTTGTAATGAGTTTTTATGATTTATAGTGTTTCTTGATCATGTCTTGATGTGGGTACTTTTTGACATAGGTATGGAATCGTATGATGATTCGTCAGAACCTAAAAAATCGAGGGTTAGTTGGAAAGATAATGTGGTAAAAACATTCTTAGAGTGTTGTGCACAAGAGATGTCCATCAATGGAATCCAAGGCGGTAGCCTTAAGATGCATTCATGGAATAATATAGCAGAAACATTAAAAAACACTCATAACTTCATTGTGAATCAAAGGCAAATGAAGAATCACTATGATTATCTGAGGGGGAAGTATGTGGTGTATTCTAGACTAAAAAATAGAATGGGTAATGTCTATAACCCAGTGACCAACACATTCAATCTAACTGAAGAGGAATGGAAGGCAGAGGCGAAGGTCAATTTATTCTCTATTTTTCTAATTTTAATTTTCTTATATTTTTCTTTTAGTTATATGTTTTTATTTTTTTTAAACAGTTGAACAAATATGTTGATAAGTTGAGGAATGCACCACTACTTTATCCTCATCTTTGTATGAAAGTTTTCGATGGAGTGGTGGCCACAGGTGTTGGGAGTTGGGGATCGTGGTCTAAAAATCAGAACCCTTCACGTGCTGGTAATGTTTCTAACCCACCTTTAGTAGTTGATGATCAAAGCTTGGATACCACACACGAACCACCTGTTTCAGATCATGCACCACTTGCTTCAGATCATGCACCACTTGCTTCAGATCATGCACCACCTGTTTCAGATCAAGGACCACCTGTTTCAAATCAAGGACCATCTAGCTCAACACAAGAATGTTCCTCTCGTTCTCAATCCAGAAAACGAAAATCTAATCAACCGTTGGTAAGGGAAGAGGAGTTGCCTCATGTGGTGACACATGTGAAATCCATTTTTGACAAACCGTCGGAGGACGGTGATATGGATGCTTGTATGATGAAATTGGATAGGCTTGGTTGGGAAGATAAACCGTTGTATGACATCACACTTTACCTCTTTAGCCAAGGCCTGGACTATAGGAAAATTTGGTTGCGTTTGAAGGATGAGAGGTGTGAGTTATGGATTAACTTTACGGCACGCCAACTCAACTTAAGTTAGACTGGCTTTTGGTTTTTGTGTGGATGGTTATCGAACTTTATGACTTTAGGTTTTTGTGTGGATGGTTATCGAACTTTATGACTTTTGGTTTTTCTGTGGATGGTTATGGAATTTTATGACTTTTTGATGTTATTTATAGACGTATATGGAACATTGTGTTATTTATGGACGTATATGGAATTTTGTGACTTTGATGTTTAATATATATTCAGTTTGGTGTTATGATTTAATATATGTCACTTTTTGATGTTGATTGTTATTTTGATGCTTTTGTTGTTCTAATTGTATATTAAAGATCTATGTCATATATGAAATATAATATGATGTTATCTTTTGTATTTTATATTTGCAAGGTCATGGATCGTAATAAGTTAATAATGATGATTGTGGTGATTGCATATTGGTATTTGAGAAGAAGAGCTGAAGCAAGAATAGAAAGAATAAGAGATATCAATTCAAATTTGACTGGACATGCATATACACAAGAATTATTACGTGGGTCTAGTACGCAATGTCATGAACTGATGTGTCTATCTCGCGATGCTTATATACTCTTGTGTAACCATTTTAAACAAAACAATTGGTTGCAATCAAGTCGTCGTATAGGTGTTGAAGAGAAGATGGCAATGTTTTTAACTATTATTGGTCATAATGAACGTTTTAGAATGGTTAAACGGAGATTTCAACATTCCACACAGACTATACATACATGTTTTCATGAAGTATTAAATGGAATGATGGAATTCGCAAGATAAGTCATAAGGCCGACATCCTTCGATGGAACTTTGAACATGTCAGAGAGAGTTAGAAACCTCAAAGAAATATTTCCGATATGTTATTTGTTTTGATACTTTGTAAAACATTAAAAGTTCGTATGATGGTATTATATATAATTTGTGGTTTTCTTACAGGGGCTATAGGTGCACTTGATGGAACTTTGATAGATGCAGTTGTGCCATTAAATCAACAAGCAAGATATAGAGGAAGAGGAAGAGGAAGAGGTGATTGCTTTCAAAATGTTCTAGCATTGTGTGATTTTAATATGATATTCACATATGTTTGGGTCGGATGGGAAGGCATTACACATGATGCTAGAGTATTGAGGGAAGTTGCATTCGACCCAAATTCGAGATTTCCGTTTCCTCCACCAAGTATGTATCATCCTTTTCTAATAGTGAGATTATTATTTTTCTGTATTTTTTAGTTATATTTGTAAATGCAGATAAATATTATCTTTGTGATGCCGCATACCCCAATACCCGTGGTTTTTTGACTCCTTATAGTAATATGAGGTATTGGTTAGCTGATTTTCGACGCAAACGTGCGGTAACTAAAGAAGAAAAGTTTAATCATGCACATGCACAACTTAGAAACGTTATTGAATGTGCGTATGGCGTCTTGAAAGCAAGATTCCCGATTTTGAAGCAAATGGCTTGTTATCCTTTTCCAAAACAAATAGAGGTTGTAGTTGCTTGTTTTGCAATCAATAATTTTATAAGAAGATGTAATATCCAAGATCAATTGTTTATGGAATACGATGAAAGTGTCATGTTTACTGCTGAAGTCATGGAGGAGGTAGTGAAGAATAAATTGTTGAAGTACAATGGGGGGGGGGGCTTCTCAAGACAACGGATATATGGATAATCTGCGGGATCAGATTGCGACTCAACTGTTTTCAAATGGTTCAAATTAATTTTTATTTTGTCTTGGATGAAAAACAAAAAATTTATTTTTGGTATTAAAATGTTTCATATTCTGTTTGTATTTAAATATGAATGACTATTAATATTTTTCGTCGTTTATTTTGAACTATGAAAATTGCATTTTGGTGTCTAATTTGGCAGTTAATTATATAAAAAAAAGATTATAATGTTGATAAGCAGTTGTTGAAGTATGAAATTTGTTTTTTTTCTTCCATTAGATGATTGATAATAGAAATAATTACATTTTATTTAACATATAACTATAAAAAAGGTTAAAATGGTCATTTTGTTGTTGGTAAGCGCTTACCACAAAACACTTGGTAAACGCATTTACCCGGATAGCACTTACCAGTCCCTTACCCCGGACAACACTTACCCGAGTCAGCACTCTTACCCAAACATCACTTACCGAGTAAGAGTTAGTAAACAACCCCTAAGTAATGAGTTTATGTGGCTTACAATGGACTTCGCAGCTCACACAACTTGCAGGGATCTTTAACTGACAACTAAGTAATGAGTTTATGTGGCTTACAATGGACTTCATAGTTCACAACTTGTAGGGATCTCAAAAGAATTATTCAAGAATCGAAGTTGATTTATCTCCCTTTTCTTCGATCCGGAATTCCCAACAAATCCTTTTGAACAGAACTTCGATAGGCGAGAGGTCATAATTCGCAGGAACATTCTATAGTCTTAATAAGAGGAGGTAGAGGATTCGACTTTCGGTGGCAGCGGGAAACCCCATATATATATACATATAGATATAGATATATACATATATACATATAGATATATAGATATAGAGGGAGGTTCAAGGGAAAACCTCAAAAAAATGGAAAATTGAGGAACACCCTGATAGCCATTCATCTTGACGGTATGCACTTGTGCATACAAGTAAATTAAGGTATTTTTTGGTTTTATGCACTTGTGCATATGCACGTGTGCATGTTACAAATTACTTGTATGCACAAGTGTATACCGTCCAGATGAATGGCTATCAGGGTGTTCCTCAGTTTTTCGTTTTTTTTAGGTTTTCCTTTGAACCTGACCCTATATATATATAGGGTTGGTTTAATATAGAATCCCAAAAAATGTTACAACCCTTGCAACCTATCTCATCACCATTGATTTAATATGCAAGGTCAAGATTCATTCAGCATTACCAAAATTTCGATATTCATTTCCAATTTTTTTAATTCATGAAAATAATAGCCGCTAAAGGGCAAATTTGGAAGAAAATACAATTTCAAAAGATTTGATAATCATGGAAACGTGGGTTTCCATCTATCGCATGCCGGAAAAATTGCACAGGAGATTCAGTTTCCGCTGAAACTGTTTTTTGTTTTGGAATCGATATACTGCATCGCAAAATCGGTGACAATGGCAGACGTGAGACGACATTAGAGGTATGCTCATAATCCTTATAAAGTTTAACTAACGATTCGATGAATACTCCATAACTAGGGTTTTTTTTCCTCGAATTGCAGTTTGAAAAAGAAGGCAGAGAATCGTGCTGAAATACTCATTCTCAAGATTCAAGAACACTGCTTCAACTCCGATTCTGATAGATGTTGAATGTGACAAAGATAGTACGCCACCGGTGGTCGACTCCGACAACCCAGAAGTTCAATCGAACGCCAAAACGGAAGATATGGTCGTTAATCAGACTGGAAACGAGAGAGTAGTCAACCAAAACGAAGGTATGTGTACTAACCCCAAAAAAATTGTTGCAGTAAGAATTGAACATTGATGTTTTTCATTTGTTTTGCCATTAATAGTTTAAAAAAATCACGACATTCATATGTACTAAATTTAAAGCATTTCAAAAAAGGAATTTCTTAATCATCAGGGATTTTGTATTGAAATCGATTATAGACATTTTAAAACACATAGAAACATAGTATATTCTGCCAGATTCACCACACCCATGCATCTAGAGATTTGTATAAAGCAATCGTCAGTATGTGATGAAATACAATTCAGTTTTAAAAGAATTTTCAAACACAACAAATTCCCTAACAAGGACCAATAATTGGGAAATTTGAAGCAAATTGGGAATTTTCTAAGTTGAAGGCATTCATTGTGTATGGTACACTAAATGACTTTAATGATTGTATGATTTGATAATATTGAGTTAAATTTGAATTGTGAACTTGAAGGAGAGCAAAGAATTTGTGCAATCAGATTCCAGACATCAAGAATCTAGAAATTTGGGGCAACCGCAACAAGTTGGTTTTTGTAAATAAAGAGAGGGAGATTTCGTGTCGATTCTTCGAACTTCAACAAAAAACTTTTAATTGGGTCACAAGGAGAGATCGACACCTAGCTTGTAATTAGGTTGAGTGGCTCTCGAATCCTCGATCAAGCTAGGCAAGGATAGGGGTGTAAACGAGCCGAGTTGAGTCGAGTAATAGGTTAATCGGGCTGAGCTCAAAAAATTAATACTGGGCTCGAGCTCGACTCGAGCTCGATTAACTTTTCAATGTAGGGCTCGAGCTCGAATATATTTTGAGTTATCGAGCTCGATGCTCGTTTATGGGTTCGAACTCGTGATCGATTAACTCGTTTATCGGCTTGAGCTCGATAATTTTTATATTTTTATTGTATGATTAATAAATATATGAGCATGTTTGGCTCGAAAAAGGGTATATGCTCGAATGGCTCGGCTCGGCTCGGCTCGACTGGACTCGAAAAATTTAATCAAGTTTTCGAACGAGCCGAGTCGAACATCGGTGTTATAAAGCTCGGCTCGATAAGTTAAACGAGTTCTATTTTGTGTTCGAGATCGGCTCGAGCTCGAGAATAATTAAGCTCGAGCTCGAGTAGCTCGTTAAAAGCTCGACTCGTTTACACCCCTAGGCAAGGATCCTACGACAGAGTGGCGCGGGTGGAATTGTTCTGAATACGATGGCTAGACAGTTTACTACTTTCAAGCCACGGGTTGTCCTTAAATTACAGAGCCGGGTTGGTGCGGATGTTGCGATGTAATGGTGCGAAATGTAGTCGAGAGTTGATGGTGTTTATCACGTACGTTGTCCAGGTAAGATCGAAATCGTGTTGTTGTTCTGAAAGTGGAGGGTTATGCGACAGGATAATTCGTGTCTATCCTTGGAGTACACGGTTTGGATTTTTCAGTATTTAGCAAGTTGTGTGATGAATTCTCGATGGGTTCTCGGGAGCATTGTCGGCGATTTGAGGTCCCGATCGTGCAGGGGATGTGATGGGAGAGATGAAGGTCGGTTGAACAGCTTATGGATCAGCTCCAAAGGTATCAGAAAGCTCAAGATGGGTGCTGCTCGTGGATTGGATTTGGGATGATCGGGGCTGTTTTTTGGTTCCTTAACTGGCCTATTCGGCTTTCTTGTACGGTAGTGGTTGTTTGCTTCTCGCAAACCGACAATTGCCTTTCGTATTGCTAAGTCGCTTTGATTTGGTTGTGGTTCGTTTTTGTTCTGTTAACGGTTCGGATTGTTGGTCGGGACTTGTCCCATCTTTGTTGTTCTTCCTTGGTTATGGTAATTTAATCCTATTGTCGTTCAAAAAAAATGTTACATGTTAAATAATATCTACCAAAGAATCTGTTTTAACTCTTATTCGTACCGTTTTTGGGCAAAGTTGGTATGAATCATCATAAAACATTGATAGCATTAGATTGTTGTTGCAGGCTTTAGATGTTGTGTTTGCACATTATGATCTATACCAATACTTTTATTTAGTGCTTATTTGGTTGGATAGGTGGAGATAAACATATCAAGACTCTCTTTATATTTTTATTTTTATTATAGTACAATACTTTTATTTCTTTTTATTACAACATAGTATTTTTCAAATTATTTATAAGCAAGAAGCTTGTGTGGTACAAGTTCATGTATACTAGCTTTTTTCCTTTACTACATGGGAAATTGAGTTGTGTGATGTGCATGTTGTTGCGCAGATTGGCTTGATCTAGAAACTTTTGTTTGTTTCAGATCAAGGCATACTGCATCAATGATCTTTTGATCATTCCCTTTAGATGAAGATGACATGATACTTACTTAACACAAGTGAATAACAACAAAGAGAGAAGAAGTGAAATAGAAACAAAGTATTTTATTGAATGATGATCAAACACACACACTTACAATGGTGGCCGATTAGCATGTCTTATACATGCTCAAACGACGTGAATAGAGGGAGGCGACGGTTGGCAGGGATGCCAAAACCGTCGACTGTAAACCACCACACTAAACCGCATTTCGGTTTTTAAGTAGATAAGGTTTTCTAAACAATAATTAACTAAACATTAATTAAACTATATACTAAAATAATTAATCCTATGTTTTGACATTTACAATATTTCTAACATTCCCCCCTAAATGTCAAAACATCTTTTGATTTTGAAACTTCAAATTATGACGACAAAGTCATCACCATCATCCGATCCATCGTTCGGTCCTGATTTTCTTCCGTGTAGAAACCTTCAATCTCTGGGTCTTCTTCTTCCGTTCCCTCACCTTCATGATCCTTGCTTTCAACTGGTTGACTTGCTATTTTGGTGACGTTCCGGTCTTCCTGACCATTCCCTCCTGTCCATCTACCGTTTGAGGTACCTACGCCATCTTCCGCCTTGCAACCTTTTGAATCTTGAGTCCTAACGGGCACACTTCCGTACTTCCGACTCTCAATGCTCGTGTACCTTCCGTACCACTTTTGAGCGAAAATGAAATATTTGTGCGGGTGTAGAAGATAATCAATAAATAATCTATTGAAAGTTTCACCATAATATTCCGTATAACCAAAGCTTTGTGCGATTTCATCCCAAAGCTTCTCCACTGTGATGATTTCATGTCCACCATAACTGTCAATTAACTGATAAAGATCAAACATACATACCTCCAATCCTGCTATCTTCGGAGGTACCACGACTTCTTCGTTATCCTTAACCTTGTAGAACCACGTGATTGCTTCATCAAACTTCTTCGTAAAGAACTCCTTGTTTGCATAGACAATCTTGTTACATTTGGCCAATATCATGAATGTAGTGAATTATTCAAGAGTTCGGATATGTACGGGCACGAAATTCCCATGAATCTTGATTTTTTCTTCCTCCAACATCGGCCTTTTTCCTTTATCAGTCAAATCCGTACTCGCGGATTTTTTGCCTTCTTGCTTCCCTTTAGATTGTTCACACATATGTGTGATCTTGCACTTCATATCCTTAACTTCTACTTCAAAACCTTGAAGTATAAGTTGTTTCATGCTAAGAACATTGATATTGATCTCCGGGACATACGAGACACATACGGTACAACATATGTTCGCTCATTTGTATTCACACTAACTTCACCAATTCCATGCACATTTATAGGATCAAGATAATGTTCTTCATCATTGATAAAGAAACATTTTCTTAAGGTATCGAACATCTCCTTTGAGGGAGACATGTGCCTTGATGTCTTTGTGTTCACGTACCAAATTTCGTTCCACGTTCCAGCATCCGTACCCTCGATCAAATAATCTCCGCTCACTATAATTCTTTCGGTGTGCATTTGTGTGTAGGGTTGCAGCGGGCCGAGAATTCGGGGGGATCGAATTTTGCCCTACTTCTCACATTCGGTCACTTGAAAGACCGAATTGTCTCTCGGTGTTTGCGTCTTCTTCATTTGACAATCCCAAGCGAAATGTCCCTTCAACGTGCATCTATAACACGTTGGCCTTTTCATCCTCGCTTCTTCTTTTTCACCGATTCCAATCAGACCACATCCAGACTTCGTGTTCTTCGATTTAGTATGGGATCGTGCATATGATTCCCGAAGTTGTTGTAGCCTGATCGTTCTTCTCCTTGTCAATTGTTGCCTCCTCCGTTGACTCAGCCTTCGGCTCTGATACCACTGTTGCGCAGATTGGCTTGATACAGAAACTTTTGTTTGTTTCAGATCAAGGCATACTGCATCAATGATCTTTTGATCATTCCCTTTAGATGAAGATGACATGATACTTACTTACTTAACACAAGTGAATAACAACAAAGAGAGAAGAAGTGAAATAGAAACAAAGTATTTTATTGAATGATGATCAAACACACACACTTACAATGGTGGCCGATTAGCATGTCTTATACATGCTCAAACGGCGTGAATAGAGGGAGGCGACGGTTGGCAGGGATGCCAAAACCGTCGACTGTAAACCACCACACTAAACCGCATTTCGGTTTTTAAGTAGATAAGGTTTTCTAAACAATAATTAACTAAACATTAATTAAACTATATACTAAAATAATTAATCCTATGTTTTGACATTTACAATATTTCTAACACATGTGAGACGATTCTTACAACATGCTCACAACATGCACTTCCATAGCATGCATTTGCATAGCATGCACTTGTGCATAAGCATGCACAAGTGGATAACATGGACTCGTGCATAAAATGCACTTGTTCATAACATCATAGGATAATCTTAATTCATGAACTAACTTATCTATTTTGTCACATCCAAATCAAGAACAAAAACAATTCTTTGAATTGCAGTATGCAGTAAACTCACAATGACAAGGGATTAGATTTGATTAGAAACTTATATCATTATTCAATTATGTCCACCACATACATTCTACCATCCATGAAAAGTAAACAGATTTACTGATTGCATGAAGAAATATTCTATTAGCCGTAGATTAGACATACTGCTTTTCTTTTACTAGACATTAACTTTTAATAGTTCACACTTAGATTGAACCATATTCGAGATTAATCTATGTGTATCTCTCTTCTTCTCATTTCAACGACCGTCGAAACCAACATGACGTGCACAGGATTTTTGTACCAGAGGCTGAGAAACGAAGGCGGCGGTGATGAAAAACGAAAAGGCGAGAAGGAAATCGAGACAACTTTCCGCATTTTTTTACCATCAATTACACCGAGTTATCATGAAACTCCGGTGTTATATTCATGAAATTCATGAAAAGTAATACGTGATTCGAAGTTCACACAACAATATAAAAAAAATACCCACGTTGTTATCTGTTACATTACGCCGAGAAATTATCGCAATAACGGGATCCCTCATCAGTCATCACACAGTTGATTTATAATACATGAAAACACATTCATGAACTTTAAACAACCTTATTATCATATGCTACATGTGTTGAAGTGTTTTGCAAAAAACTTGCTATATTCATGAACTAATATTCACCGAAAAATATGATCAAACATGAAACATGAAACAATATTCATGAAAATCAGTGACTGTATCAAAACCATGGCCATACACATTTCATAACAACAACTATACAATACATAACAAACAAAAAGAAAGATCCATACATTACCAAAACGTACGTGAAAACTCATAATCGAAGAAAACAAATTAAAAAAAAAATCCAACATTCATCATCAACAACTTCATCCGGAACAAAACAATCTTCTACCCGGAAAACCTCGATGGATTTTGAAACTCCATCCACCACTTCGACTGTGTTATACTGCAGAGAATCAAACGCCAACACCACCTCTTTGCTCTTAAGTGTCGACCCTGTCAACGATCCTACCACTTCGACATCAACATCGTCGGAGATATATATCTTCACGAGTAACAAAAACAGTCGACCGACCGCCATCGAATTGGTGTTGTTCGTCTCCTTCCATACAATCACCGCCCAACTCAGTTTGTATATCCATTGAAAACAAGAAACAATACCAAAAGTTTGCCTGCACAACAAACCCTACAAACAATTTTGAATTGACAATTAGAAAAATGTAATGTAAATCCAGAAAGATGGAAACACGATAAAAAAGAAAACTATATCTTTCGAAATCAAAGAACCGTGCGAATTAATTAAAGAATAAAGAGTAAACTACGATTTTCGTCCCTGTGGTTTGATGTTTCTAATGATTTTCGTCCCTGATTTTTAAAAACTGCTTTTTTCATCCCTGTGGTTTCCATTTTGCTTCTATTTTCGTCCCTCCATCCAATTCCTTTAAATATTAACGTTAACTCATCCAAAAAAATTACATATTTGGTCCTTGTAGTATTTCAACTTTTACATTTTTATCCTTAAATTACATAGTTTACATTTTTTTACTTTTTACTTTTTATTTCTTTGTTATATTTCATGAAGACATTTATTTTTCTATTAATTATATTATATATTTTCAAAATTGTTATAACTTTAATTATAAAAATAATCAAATAATTTCATTAAAATTATTGATAAGTACATGACATTGTTTTTTCAAAGGTTTAGGTTGAAATCTCGTAAATTTAATATTTTTTTATCTATTGGTTTATTAAAACTTTTTATTCATTTTAAATTACCATTATTGGAAGAAGTTTAATAAAATTCGAGAAATAAGTTAGTTTTATTTTATAACAACCCCGCTGTTGTTTTATTAAATGCATTTTACTCCTATTATTCTATATTTTCATTTAAACTTTATTTTTTATTAATTAATCAAATTTGTCTAATATTTAAATTAAACACACACACACACACGCGTACACAAACACACACACACACATATATATATATACACACACACACACGCACAAAGGTTCTAAATAGCGTGAAACTTAAAATTGTGTCTGATGTCAAGTTAACTCTGTGTCACGTCATGACCTAATACGTGTTTTTTGTAACACTATATTGAATTTTTCTTATCCTTTTATTGCATTTTTTTTTGTTTTTAATATATAACCTAATATGAAATGTTCAGTATCATTAACTTATTGATTAACCGCCACAAGTCATGTCTCATGCTATTTAGAACCTTGATATATATATATAGTCGGATTCAAACGAGAACAATACGTATTTAAAATAACACGAGAACTAACAAAATCATTAGTGATTTTACATTAACGCACAAAAAAGGACATTGGTCGTGACTTCAGGTCCGCGTGGCTTTTTTGCACGTTAATGTAAAATCACTAATGGATTTATTAGTTTTCGTGTTCTTTTAAATAATTACTGTACTCATTTGATCCTCCCTCCCCCCCCCCCTCTCTCTCTCTCTATATATATATATATATATATATATATATTTGTGTGTGAGTGTTTAATTTTGATTAATTAATAAAAAATAAAGTTTAAATGAAAATATGGAATAATGGGAGTAAAGTGCAATTAATAAAATCAACAGTCGCTTGTTATAACATAAAACTAAATTTTTCTCGAATTTTATTAAACTTATTCCAATAATGGTAATTTAAAATGAATTAAAAGTTTTAATAAACCAATAGATAAAAAATATTAATTTTACGAGATTTCAACCTAACATTTGGAAAAAATGTCATGTACTTGTCAATAATTTTAATAATTATTTGATTATTTTAATAATTAAAGTTATAATTATTTTGAAAATATATAATATAGTTAATAGAAAAATAAATGTAGAAAAAGAGTAAAAGTAAAAAATGTAAACTATGTAATTTAAGGATAAAAATGTAAAAGTTGTAATACTACAAGGACCAAATATATAATTATTTTGGATGAGTCAACGTTTGTACTTGAAGGAATTGGATGGAGGGACGAAAATGGAAGCAAAATAGAAATCGTAGGGATGAAAAAAGCAGTTTTTAAAGATCAGGGATGAAAATCGTTAGAAACATCAAACCACAGGGACGAAAATCGTAATTTACTCAAGAATAAAAAAAATTAAACAAATCAGTTTCATAACTGACTCAAAACTAAACTGCTAAAATTAAGGAAAGCATTAAACAATTAAACAATTTTAAAAAATAGGAAAATCCCTTCAATTTGCAAAAGTCGAGACTACCCCCACTTTAATAAATTTAAAAAAAACAAAATTATAATTAATAACTATGAGATGTACGGCTAAGATCAAGGTTGCACAGGTTGCACAGGTTGCAACCTTTTTGAAGGTTTCACAATATCCTTCCCCTATATATATATATGGTTAGGTTTCGGTGAGAAGTTGAGGTTAACGTGAGAAGTGGTTATCAACCGTTGGATGAGAAATGGATGTACATTAGGATGAGATGCACCGAGATAAGATGCACCAGATCAATTCCCTTCTAAGCCGCAATTCATGGGAAGACATTTGATTAAAAGTGATCAACGGTTGAGATCTACTTCTCAAGCTTCTCACGTTAACCTCAACTTCTCAGACGATCTTTCACACCTATATATATATATATATATATATATAGCAAGGCGAATGATCGTGTGAGAAGTTGAGTTAATGGTGAGAAGCGTGAGAAGTGGATCTGAACCGTTGATCTCTTTTAATCTCAAGCCCTCCCATGAATTGCGGCTTAGACGGGAGTTGATCTGATGCATCTCAGTGAATCTCATGCTAATGTGCGTCCACTTCTCATCCAACAGTTGATAACCACTTCTCACGTTTCTCACCGTTAACTCAACTTCTCACCGGAACCCAACCCTATATAGCAATAAGTTGAAATGAGAAGCTCCAAAAATATAAGAATGAGAGAAATAATCTCAATCACTAGATTAAATTTTCTATTTTCAATTTTTTTTCACTAATTAAAATAATTATGAAAAAGAATATATCATATATCTTAATATATTTCCTATTTTTTCTATAACATTTTTTAGATATTAAAAGTAATCGATTTTTTATTCAAAAAATCTTTGGCGATTTTACAATCTAAAAATCGAATTAAATCTCATTCGTCTAAATCTCATATGTAAACATGAAAAATGATACTTTTCATTAATTCATATGTGAACATGTAAATCCTAACATAGGTTCGCATGTGAATTGTTAGGATTTACATGTGAATTTTAATCATAACTTGTACGTGAATTAATTTAAATTTTATAACCGAGATTATAAATTGGTTTAAGATTCCTATAAGTGAACATGGGAATCAATTTAGATTTTATAATCGAGATTCTGAACCAGTTTAAGATTCATATGTGTGAATACGTGAATCAGAATAAATTCACATTTGAATCTTAATTATAACTTGTATATGAGTCAATTTACAACTTATAAGCGATATTCTGAATAAGTTTAAAATTCATATGTGAATCTTATACACTATATATATATAGGGGCAGGTTCAAACGAGAAGCTAAACATTTTGCGAGAAGGCGAGAAGTGTTTAATCATATATGATACACAAGCTTAATCATATATGATTAAACACATGTTATATTGGCAATACATAGACGTTTAATCATACATGATTAAACACACCTACAAGCCATGTAATCATATATGATTAAACACTTCTCGCCTTCTCGCAAAATGTTTAACTTCTCGCATGATCCCCCCTCTATTATATATATATATACACACATCAATACTATTATCATGGATATTAAATTAAAGATAATAAAATTCTCGTTTTTTGGTATAATTTATTTAAATAAAGTATTGATTATATTCTAGATAATTTAATTTAAAAGAAAGTGGTTTTTTTTTTTTTTGCAAATGCATGGATTAGTGATTTAATTATACATAACTTTCAAAATGCCACATTCTTAGATTCTTTAAACTAGTCATAATTTTTCCGATATTTACATATTTTTTTTCTTATAATCTTGATCTTTGAAAAATCTATATACTATATTATAAAAGAGAGATAAAAAAAACTCTTAATTACAATATCTTAAGCACAAAATACAATTAATTAAAGCAAATTACTTAATTTACAACTTTATAATGCTTTGGTACAACTTATACAAGCACAGTATCTCACAACAAATTTAGTTAGAAATAACGATTATTTATACTAGATATTTCTATAATTTTAATCACATATAATAATATATTATATAAGTTTATTTATTACGATAACGAAAAGTAAATAAGTTATCTTAAATTGTTAACTTTAGAAATAATATTATTTCCAAAATGTTGGGATGTTGATATATTAGAAATAATACTTAAATTATAACATATTCCATAAATATTTTAACATAATATAATACTAGTGTTGGGCTTGTGCATTGCACGGGAGGATAAATTTTTTGTTGGAATATTGAACCGAGTTAAAATGAAACGTAATTTCTCTGTTAACAGTTAATGAAATACAATGTGAAAAACGAATGTATTTTCAATATTGGTAATAGTTTTGTATTATATTATTTAAAACTCAAACGACATGTCTCACAACATATTTATCTGACTATTGATTTCAAGACCTCATAGTATTAATCGATAAAAATAAAGATATGTATATATATCTTATTCCCCTACTTCGAAAAATATGATTGTGGGTTTTGAAAAATATAAATAAATTCTCAGTAAATAAAATAAAATATAAAAAAGTAGTTTTTCAAAGAAACAAAAATATAGTGGAATACCTTTTGTTCAATTGCAGGTTCCGCCATTGACACCCGACCGTTCGTCTTCTTCTTGTACTCGGATGATACATAGAGAAGTTATATATATTTATAGTGAATGTAGAGAATATTTTAAAATCTTTTATTTTCATTTTCGATTTTACATTTAAATGTAAATATATTAAAAATATGGAAGAATATTTTTATATCAACATCGTTTCTATTTTATTTTCTTTACACTTGGTTCATTTGGAAAGTATTGCGGAATATTTTTATTTTAAAGAATACGATAATTTATTAGTGTATCTCGTTATTTTTTTATTTTTAATTCATATCAACCTTTTTTTTTTCTTCTTTTAATGCTCGTGAAAAAAAATACGTGTAGATTTTATATTATCAAAAAAATACGTGTAGATTTTATATTATGCTAATATAAAATACGTGTAGATTTTATAAAATAAAATAGATTTTATATTAGCAAAAAAAATACGGAAGAAAAAAGAGTTTATATTACATCTCATTATATAAAAAGATTTTATAAAATAAAATATGGAAAAAGATTTTATAAAATAAAATATGGAAAAATCATTATGAGATGTAATATAAAAAAATACGGAACAAAAAAAATTTTATATTACATCTCATTAATATAGATTTAAATGTAAAATCTACATTTAAAATAGATTATGCTAATATAAAATCTATTTTATAAAATCCTCCACCAAAAAAACAAATAGTTATATTAATAAATGAGTATTCATTCCACAAATAGATGATTATGTGAGATACTGTGCTTGGAAAGGTTGTACCAAAGCATTAAGAAATTGTAAATTAAGTAATTGGCTTTAATTAGTTGTAACTTGTGCTTAAAATGTTGTAATTAAGAGTTTTTTATACCGTTTTTATAATATAGTATAGATGATCATACATATATCTATACTATATTACTAGAATCGTACTCGCGCAATGCAGCGAGATACATCACGATTTTAATGTTTCATTTTATTTATGCATTAGGTACCACTTATTAATGCATATTACTTAAAATCCAAAAGTACAAATTGATTAAACATAAATACAACTTATAAAAGTTCAATGTTTGAATTCGTGTAACTAACTGCAAATAAACACTTATTTTTATTTTCTAAAATATCTAAAATTTTTAACTATTGATATAACTAACCGATAAATATAAGAAAATTCGAGATAAAACATCTTATTTTTATTTTTTATTGAAGTATGTTATCTTTTTAATTTTAAATATAAAATATCTTAAATATAGTTATCATTTAAATTAAACATTTTCTGACCCGTGACAAAAAAATTTATTATTATTTTTTATAAAAAATCATAATTAAACTAAACTAAAACAAATTTTTGTTTTAAATCTAGGTTTCTCAAAATCGTAAAATAAAATAAAAAAAGACTAACAAAAAGTATGAACAATGATCGAGGGTTCGAGTTCTAAATTTCAGAAACCCGTTGTATTGCGAGGATACATTTCTAGTCTTATCTAATGGTTGAAATACTTTCTCACCTTCTCAAATTTTTGGGCCTTCTTATTTGAACCTTTCTATATATTTATAACAAAAAAAATAGTATATTGTGTTTTAGTATAAAAATTGGTGTTTCTAAGATTAGTGTTTGCATCAAAATAGAAGGTTTAAGAAGCCAACACAACATAGGTTTATTGTTTGTAGCTTGAACCTTAATATGAGTTAAAAATACTTGTCTTTCTTCTTCAAGTTTACTCCCTCTTTTGTATATAGCAAATAATCTTAGAATTTGAAAAAATTAGTAAGTTTGATAATAATAAATTTAATGGCAAATGTGACGATGTTGATTACATGAAAACCAATGGTTTTAAAAAAACAAAAAAGTAAGAAACATTAGTTACTAATCAAGTATTATGAAGAATGAGTGCGTGTGAAAGTGGAAAAGTATATATACAAATAATAATGATAAATGAGAGCAGCAAGCAAAATGCAATGGAAATTGCTTTCTATCTATCTAACTTATCTATATCAACAACCTCCTAACATCAACTCATCGTCATTCTTCTTGGCTATCTTTACTTGTTGTACACATATATATCCCAAACCAACAAACCTTGTCTATTTTCTTGGTCTCTTTGAAGGAATCTCCGATGCTGATTCAGCCTGCAAAATACATTCATCTTTTTTAATATAAACAAGAAACTTCAGACTTTAATATTATACTATTTTCGTACCATTACTTTAATGCCTACGTTCCATCTCTGCAGATTCGAATAATAGCTTAATATGTTGGACTGGCCTCAAACCTATACATGCATGCTACACATCCTATCCTTCTAACAGGACCCCTAAAACCTCCCTTTACTTTGTTACCCAACAAAAACAAATGCCAGCAACAATTTCATTTTACAAGATTTGTGTAGCTTAATCTACAACTGCCATTAAAGCAGTCAAGCAAATTGAAATATAGGAAAAGGAAATCAAACTCGACTTAATATTGCAATATGATGATATGATTTCTGATGAACAGGCAACTTATGAAACCAATTCAGAGAGATTTCCATGAATCAGCCGACAGAGGCAGATAGGATGAAGCTGACTTAAATCAGCAGCAGCAGCAGCAACCAAATTTTTAACCAATAAACAGCAAAAGAATTGTCATCACAGAGGCCAACAATATTTTGACAAGAGGCACTGTAATGTAAGATGAACTAGCAGACAAACTAGTAGGTTGGCACAAATGAGGGAGGCACAATGGCAGCAGTACATAGCATTAGGAGACTTGAGAAGGTTGTTAAAGTCAAGTTGGAGCCAGGTATAACCTAAGAAAAAACCTTAAACCCTCAAGCTGTCCAATTGTCGTCTACTAAGGGTGTGTTTTGTACATTGACTGGACATGACTGGATGGATGAAGGTTTTAGGGTTTTAATTTGACATGGGAGTTTAGTAATTTACCAATATTGTCCCACCTTCCTTATTTTTGTTCCACCTATTTTGGTGGGACAAAAAAAGTGCATTTCTGTCCCACTCAGTCCCTGGGGTCTTGTCCCAGTCTAATATCGCACCAAACATGGGACATGAAGTTTCCCATCCTCTCCCGCGCACCGAACACACCCTAAGAGAATGGATGCAAACAGGTATGAGGAAATAGAGGCTAAGAATTTTGAGCCTGCAGACACGATTCATGCTTTGCTCAATATATTCTCGTACTAAGATCCATTTGTTTGGCTCTAATACTATGGAAGGACAAGTTTGCTTTACATTATCAAGAGAAGAGAAATACGTCAACGCACAGGAAAGCAGCAGAAAAGTTGGAACATTGTGTAGGGAGATAGAAACTACAATAACTACAGAGGTTGCAGCTAAGGTTCTGTTGCTTTGGTCAAGAGAAGACCAGTTTGCTTGTATAGTTGTATTACCAAAAGATTTTTTTTTTCTGTACAGTAGTCATATGGGACATTAGCCAAAAGAATGGAGAAAATAAAGAACCCCACTACTTAGAATGAACACCAATGAACTAATTTGTCATATAAATTAGTTGTAACTAGCACTGAGCTTAAAGAGTTAAAGTAACAAGCCTACTAGGAAATATATCTATGTTCTAAGAAAGTTTACAAATAAAACATCATTTTGTCTTTTTGGCCCTTCCAACAAAAGGGAATAATGATGTCAATAATAACAAGAGCAACAACAATATGGTGAGAATAATAACCACAAAAAACATCAATGATCGGAATATGAATCAAACCGAAAGACCCCTTAAGGGTTAATAGAACGAATCACACTTTTACCACTAAACTATACCCGCTACAATGCAATTATTATATATAAATGGGCCTTTTGTCGAGTCGCTTCTATATATGTGTAGATCGGCTTCTTATATAAGAAGTAGGTATATATCTTCTTATATACAGATCTGACATCTAAGACCAACAAGGCAACAAAAACATTAAAGTATATACATTGCCGGTAAAATTTCCATATAAGTGAACATAACGCTACATGGTGGAAAGCTTTACCGCATTAGAGAGCTGCTCACGGATATAAGCCATTGATCTCAACATGGCACCTAAAGTGTCCCTAGATACCTGAAACTTCACCTCAGATTCTCCTGAAGTAGTATCTGTATCTTGAAGCTGGAAACACACAAGAGAGAAATGTTCACAATAAGATTGAATCAATAAAAGAGCATATGGTTCCTGCCACCCATCACAAACATAAAGCAAAGATATCTTGCACTAAATAGATCATGCAACTATAATTTGGTTAACTCAAGTTAGCCATGCTGAAATCCATATTTATATTATAAAATCCGACAATTCCAAGATACACTAATGTTCCTGTGGATTTTGATTCCTAGGTTACTGATACCATACCCCTATGTTCTCATCTTATAAAATTTATACCAACAGAAGATTGAACTTGTAAGTAACGTTATTAGCCTTGATCCCAGTGAATGATATTTTATTGTCCAAGATTAAAATGTACATTTTTTTGCTTAGAACCATCTTTTTTACTCCGAGGGAAAGGGACTATAGGGCCGATAAAAGGAATAATCAGTCTCTACATGATACATTTCTACAATCCTTTCACCTTCAAATTTTCCTACCTTCTAACTTCTGAGGCATGTTTTTTACCAGTAGGCTATTACAACAACGTTAACAATAGACTTTTTATCTCAAAGTGGTTGCATGAGCTATAAAGGAACTCGGTAAGAACCTAATAAAGAATAACAAGTAACAGCAATCATATTTTGCTTGTGGTTGTGTTCTCTTGTACCTTGAACACAATACAATTCAAGTCAGGGAAGAGAAAGGTTCACTTAAATCCTGTATACCGAGGTGTAATTCCCCTTTCCATCAAATTAAGTTGATGGTCTTCCTGTGATCTTGTTTATAGATTCTCATTTTAATATTCTTTTCTCAAATACTATATGGTGAAGACAATCTATTTCCTCGATACTAGATTAGGTGAGATTCACTTTAGACATACATGTAGAGATATGCCAAGCAAGAAAATAGTACATTAGCCTGAAGGCGAATATTGAAATCTACAATTTGAGCTCCTACATAATTTATAACCAAATTTTCACACTCCTACAAGATTTCAGCAATGTTTGGGTTCTGATTTCCATGTTAACGATCAGGGAATTTCTAATTTGATGATTCAAAGCAGTTGAGCAAGTTAGAAATAAGGCAAGCGCCCCATTACAATAGTTTGTGCCACTTATAATCAAATTTTGATGAAAAAACATATTTATGTCATACCTTCAAATTAATGACAGCAACCCTATTAGCAGGAGCAGAGAGCTGTTCATTGATGCAAGCCATTGATCTCAACATTGGCTCTAAAGTAAGTGTCGAAAGCTGAAACTTAACCTCAGATTCACTTGCTGGTGTCCTTCTATAATCTTGCAACTACAAATAGCAATACTTAAATTTAAGAGATAATCAGATAAGATTTCAGTTTAACATAGGAAAACACCAAAGATGCAATTCATCTTGAAGAACAGTAAATTTGGTCGTCTCTTTGAGTTCAATGGAATGCATATAACTTTTAGCCTACCCCAAGGAAGGAGTTCGGTAGATTGTTGTGGTGGAAATTAGATAATATTGATTTTTCATCAAAACATGTTTAAAACAATAAAAAGCTATTTGCCTCCTAATATAAAGTTAGAAAGTGATGGGGACCACAAGGCTAGGCCAGGGCAATGGGAAAAATTAGTACTAGTTTCTTTTTAGTTTTTAAAATTGGTTGCTGAGTTAACTTAATAACTTGAGAGTTTTTTTAATTTTTTTTTTGATAAAGTAATAACTTGAGTGTTAGGCGTTACTCCTTCAGCTCTCTAATAATGACCCTCATTCATGTTGAATACAGTTGTTCACCTTCAAACTGATGCATGAAAAGCAGACACTTCATTGAAACTGAACAAAAGGTTTTTTTAATGGTCTAATTGGCTCTTCTTAATAGCATAATTCGAAAAACATAAATGAGACCTTTTTTGTTTTAGCAGCTAATAAGAAACTAGAAGGAACGTATTAAATGGTATTTAGCAGTATCTTATTCCTTACTTGTCTTTTATTGTTCTCTACCTCTTACAATTAGACTCTACACACGTGTATGTGTGTTGTGCGTATTTATATGCAAATATATCTTTTTACATATAGGCATATATATGTATACATGTTTATCATGTTTATCATGTTTATAGAAAAAAGTGTTCATTGACCCCTCTTTCTTCCCTGCGCCCATCTGGCTCTCCTTGCTTGTCTTTTATTGTTCTCTACCTCTTATAATTAGACTCTACACACGTGTATGTGTGTTGTGCGTATTTATATGCAAATATATCTTTTTACATATAGGCATATATATGTATACATGTTTATCACGTTTATAGAAAAAAGTGTTCATTGACCACTCTTTCTTCCCTGCGCCCATCTGGCTCTCCTTGCTCGTCCCACATAGCATCTAATCTTCTCTCTCTTCATCCTCTATTTCCATCCCACCTCCAACACTTGCCACAATTTGGAAAAGTGAAATCTTTTCATTAATAATACCAAATTCCCATCTCAAATGTAAGGTACAATCAGAGCAGTTCTATTGGAATAGCAAATAGCAAAACCTAATTTATAAGAGGGGATAACATGTCATTCCGTTTGAAAATACTGGAGAAGATACAAAGCCTTTGTAATTAATTACCAATAAAGCGGTTCAGGATAGGGTCGTGGTGGCAAGTAATTTCTATTCCAATGATAAATTTAATAGAAAAAACAGTGATTTTCATTAGAAATTGCAACAAGTCAGGAATATACGTTTTAAGGCATTTGTGTTTAATTTCCATTAAAAATTACTTAACTAATTCAATTTTGTATGACTGGGGCAGGAGCTGGGTTGCAAGAAACAGGGAGTTGGTGGGAAGGGTAGGTGAAGGACAGGGTAGGACATGTGATAGCATTGGCTTGGGCAAGGGACCAGTGTAGTGGGGGTGGGGGTTTAATAATCTCTATGTTTTCAAATGAACTTATTTCAAAATGAGTTGCAAGTAATACATACACTCTTCGGGAAAAGATCAAATGAGAACCATAAATATTTTGAGAAGCGTGTGAACCGGTATATGTAGAATGCATATATACTTGCATACATAGTAGATATACATTAATGAATATATTGACACCTATGTTGTTAATATCGGATATCGGTGGTATATCGGTCAGGGTCCCATTTTTGAAATATCGGATATATCGGTCCAAAAATATTGGTTCATATAATATTTCTTAGAATTATATATATAATATATATATATATGTATAATGTATAATGTATGCATCCGTAAACATATCATATGCATTAATTAAAAACATAATTTCAACATCAAAACATCAACTTAAACAAGAAAACTCAATTTTATTTGTGCCCGGAAGAAAGCTCGACCATAGAACCGTAGAAGAACGTTGGAATTGAAACCTGTTAGAATGTAAAATTATGTATTTATTTAGTTAGGCCCATTAGTCTGTGGGCCCTTAGGGTTTCCTTTTCTTCTAGGTTTCTTGCCTATATATATGTGTACCCTTTCATTGTAAATATAAGAAAATCAATAATATAATCTCTGATTACATGGTATCAGAGCCGCCGCTCCTAAAACCCTAATAGCGGTCGTCCCACTTTCTGGCATCACAAGGCAACCTTACAGACTCCGGCGTGAACAGTAACTCCGGCGTGAACAGGAACTCCCGAAGATTTTGGTACATTTTTTTTTCCTGGATCGAAGTTCGCTTGGTACATTTTGTCTGGATCGAAGATTTTTCCCCTTTTTTTCATCTTTGTTCGTCTTCTGGCACCCTGTGAGTGCATTCTTTGTCCAACTTCGACTTTCCGGTTCGTGATTCATTGGAAGATGACTGGAGAAGACAAACCATCTGGTAGTAACAGTGGTCCACGGGTACCCGAGATACTTCCAGTAAACGTTAAACTCACTGACAACAAGCTTAATGGCTCCAACTTCTTTGAGTGGAGCAAGACCATTCGTATCTATCTCCGAAGTATGGGAATGGGTTCTCATCTCATATCTGATCCTCCTAAAGGTAATGATTCCGATTCCGACTCATGGTTACAAAGTGATGCTCGTTTGTACTTGCAAATTATCAATACCATTGAGCCTTCTGTTTCGTCTCTGGTCAGACACTGTGAATACGTGAAGGAACTTATGGATTATCTTGATTTTTTTATATTCTGGACAAAGTAACATCTCTCGAATCTATAGTGTGTGCAAGTCTTTTCATCGTGGAGAACAACAGGACCGCTCACTCACTACTTATGTCATGGAGTTTGAGAAAGTATATGAGGAGCTTAACTCTCTTCTTCCATTAAGTGTTGATGTCAAAGCCATGCAGACTTGGAGAGAACAAGTGGTTGTTATCAGTTTCTTGACCGGCTTACGACCAAAATTCGACTCTATCAGATCTCAGTTCTTGAATGAATCTGCTATCCCTTCTCTTCAGGAAACATTTGCCCGTGTTCTTCGGAATGAGAATCTTCAGTCTTCTCAAACTTTGGATCACAACAGTGCGTTGGTTAGTCGAGGGAGATTCCATCGAGGAGGATTTCGTGGGGGTCACAGAGAAGGCTCTAGAGGTGGCCACAGTGACCGACCAACTGACTCACGGGCTACTATTCCAGATTCTGATGATGTTGAGTGTTACTACTGTCATGAGTTCGGTCACACCAAACGTACGTGTAAGGCATTGTTTGGCAAAAAAACTAGCTTTTTTTTGGTACATGTTTGGATGACCATAAACTAGCTTATTGAAAAGCTACTCATAGTAGCGTTTTGAAAAGCTAGTTTATCAGCTACCAGCTAGCTTATCAGCTAGTTTGCCAAACATAGCCTAAGAAGCTTTTGGCCAGGCATCCGAGGAACTCATCAGCACATGTTGCCTCTGCCTTGGATAGTACGGTTACTATACACGCGGAAGAATATGCTCGACTTTTAGGGACCGAGAATTCCACTGCTCCGACTGTTGCATTTGCTGAGACAGGTAACTATAATACATGCCTATTATCTTCTGCCTCCAAATGGGTCATTGATTCAGGTGCTTCAGATCACATGACAGGTAACCCACTCTCTTCTCTAATTTCAATAAACACACGTCTCTATCACATGTCACAATTGCTGATGGGTCTACCCCACCTGTCCTTGGTTCTGGAACCATTGATCTTACCCCATCTGTTTTGTTATCTTCTGTACTGAGCCTACCCGATTTCTCGTTCAATTTTTTATCAGTCATCAAAATTACCCGTGCTTTAAATTGTTGTGTCTCATTCTTTCCTGATTTCTGTGTCTTTCAGGATCTATCGAGGAAGAGGATTATTGGTAAAGGGCGGGAAACTGACGGCCTATACATATTTGAACATCAAATACTTTACTCTTTGGCTTGTTTCAACTCATCGTCTCTGCTTGAAGTTCATTGTCGATTAGGTCATCCTTCTTTACAGAATTTGAAGAAGTCGTGTCCTGAGTTTTCTTCTTTATCTTCTCTACAGTGTGAGTCTTGCCAGTATGCCAAACATCAACGTATTCATTTAAGTCCTAGAGTCTGTAATAAGCGGGCCTCGTCCCCATTTGAGTTGGTCCATTATGATGTTTGGGGTCCTTGTCCTGTTACATCAAAACTTGGATTGAAGTATTTCGTTACTTTTATTGATTCGCACTACATGGCTTTACTTTATGAAAAATCGATTCGAAGTGTTTACACATTTTTGTTCACTCTATGCTGAGATTAAAAAACAGTTTAAAGTCTTCATTCAAACTCTTCGTAGTGATAATGCAAAAGAATATCTGTCTCAAACATTTCAGTCATATATGCTTCAAAATGGTATTCTTCACGAGTCTTCCTGTGTTGACACACCAGCTCAAAATGGGGTTGCAGAATGAAAGAATCGTCATCTGTTAGAGGTGGCTCGGGCTCTATTATTTCAGATGACTGTTCCAAAACTCTTCTGGGCTGATGCTATTGTTACTGCTTGTTTTCTCATCAACCGAATGCCCTCTGTTGTTTTGAATGGAAGAAGTCCTTTCTCGGTTCTGTTTCCTACAAAGTCATTGTTTCCTGCCGACCCAAAGATCTTTGGTAGTACCTGATTTGTCCATGATACCCGACCACACATAACTAAGTTAGATCCAAAGTCTCTGAAATGTGTCTTTCTTGGTTACTCTCGACTTCAAAAAGGGTATAAGTGTTTTTCTCTCACGCTTAATCGTTACATTGTATCTCGAGACGTTACATTCCATGAGAATATACCCTTCTTTCTTGTGTCCACTCTTTGCAACCCAAGAGATAGTGATGATTTGTTGATATATACCGTACCGGTTCCTGAGTCTCCTATCCTATCCGACTCGACACAGCCTCAAGATCAAGCTAAACCACTAATAGTTCATGTGTATAATGGCGGCAACAACCTACGTCAGATCCTGACCCTATACCATCTTCGTCATCGTCTGCAGATCCGCCTAATGATGATCCTCTTGCCTCGAGTGATCCACCGCCTTCCGATACACAGGATCCTGATCTTGATGTCCCCATTGCCCTTCGGAAAGGTAAGCGTTCATGTACTTACCCTATTTCTTCTGTTGTTTCCTATGATACTCTCTCTTCACGTTCTCGCTCTTTGATCTCTACACTTGATTCTTTTTCTGTTCCTAAAACGGTTGGTGAATCTTTGACCCATTCTGGATGGCGGGATGCTATGATCGATGAGATAAATGCTCCCGATCATAATGATACATGGGATTTGGTAGAGTTACCTGCAGGCAAAAAGGCAATTGGTTGCAAATGGGTATTCACTGTGAAAGTTAATCCAGATGGATCCGTGGCTTGTTTGAAAGCTCGGTTGGTAGCCAAAGGATATGCTCAAACTTATGGGGTCGACTACGACGAGACATTTTCTCCTGTGGCTAAGGTACCCTCCATCTGCCTGTTTATTTCATTAGCCGCTACTTACGACTGGGTACTACACCAACTGGATGTGAAAAATGCTTTCCTGCATGGTGATTTACATGAGGAAATTTATATGGAGCAACCACCTGGGTTTGTTACTCAGGGGGAGTCTGGCAGAATCTGTAAGCTGCGTAAATCATTGTATGGTTTAAAGCAATCCCCTTGTGCTTGGTTTGGACGGTTTAATGTTGTAGTGAATGAGTCTGGCTTACGGAGGAGCTCTTATGACCATTCTGTTTTATTTACTTCGTCCTCTTCTGGATGTATTCTATTAGTGGTGTATGTTGATGACATTGTGATTACCGGGAGTGATGAGATTGGGATCAAGAAGCTGAAAGATTTCCTTGCGTCTCGGTTTCAAACAAAGGACCTAGGTCCTTTAAAATACTTCTTGGGAATTGAAGTATCTCGTACTCGGAAAGGGATCTGCTTGTCTCAACGGAAATATTGTTTGATGTATTGAATGACTCTGGGATGATTGAAACAAAACCGTGTGAGGCCCCAATGATTCCGAACATGAAATTGAAAGCAGACGATGGAGATCTACTTGAGGATCCAGAAAAGTACAGAAGAATTGTGGGAAAGCTAAACTACCTGACGATTACACGTCCTGACATCGCTTTTCCAGTAAGTGTTGTAAGTCATTTTATGTCATCCCCAAGAACTCCACATTGGGAGGTTGTTAGGCATATACTAAAGTACCTAAAGCATGCCCCTGGCCTTGGCATTCTTTATCAAAATCACGACCATCATGTTATAGAAGGGTTTACAGATGCCGACTATAATGGGGATCCTACGAACAGGCGGTCTACGACAGGCTATTGTGTGTTGGTTGGAGGGAATCTAATCTCGTGGAAAAGCAAGAAACGGGATGTCGTTTCCCGGTCAAGTGTTGAATCTGAATACAGGGCTATGGCCCGAACCACTTGTGAGTTGATATGGTTGTGTAATCTGCTAGGTGAACTTGGGTTTGCTCAATGTAAACCGATGAATCTATATTGTGATAATGAGGCGGCTATCCACATTGCAAACAATCCCGTGTTTCATGAGAGAACAAAACATATCGAAGTGGACTGTCATTTCACTCGTGAAAAGCTAGAAGATGGAACCATCTCAACTCCCTTTGTTCGAACAGGAAGTCAACTTGCAGATGTCTTTACCAAAGCTTTACCTGGTTCGCGAATCTCTTCTATTTGTAACAAGTTGGGCATGATTAACATCTATGCTCCAGCTTGAGGGGGAGTGTTAGAATGTAAAATTATGTATTTATTTAGTTAGGCCCATTAGCCCGTGGGCCCTTAGGGTTTCTCTTCTTTAGGGTTTCCTTTTCTTCTAGGTTTCTTGCCTATATATATATGTGTACCCTTTCATTGTAAATATAAGAAAATCAATAATATAATCTCTAATTACAAAACCTAAGACTACTTAGCTATGCAGTTAACTGCGCCGCAATTACGGTGAAATTGCACCGCAATTTCGGTTTTCGGTCTGGAGGAAAATTGTGGTGGCAAATATCGGTAGATTATAGCGGTACCGCAATTTGCGGCGCAATTTCGCCGCAATTTAATGAAAAATAGCGGTCTGAAATACCGAAATAGTTATCATCTATAAGTTTGGGCTTTTTCCTTTCTAGGCTTTCAATTTTCTTCCGGGCCTGTTTTTATTTTTGATGTTTGGACTTTGTGGACTTCAATTTGACTAACCTATTTAGTTCTACCTCTCAATCTCATCTCCAGCATCGCACGACTATTCCAAAGTAAGTCACGACTTCTACTCGATTTTTCCCAATCGGCTTCTACTCATACTTGATTTTTCCTAATCAACTCCTACTCAGACTTTTCCTAATCGGCTACTTCTCCTACTCGACTTCAGAACCCTCCGATTGCTACTTCTCGTACTCGTCGTTTGCTACTTAAGTTATATATATATATATATATTCATATTTAATTTATTAACCTATTTTTTTACCACTATTGCACCGATATCTTACCGCAATAACCGCTATTGCAATTCTAGGTCATGACCGCAATTTCCGCAATAGACCGTGTTAACTGCTTAGCTACTTAGGAGCCGTTTACCAAACGCTTACCCGAATAAGCGCTTACCAATAAAATTTAACACTATCACTTACTTAGCGGGTAAGATTGTAGTCCACCAAAACGGTATCGTATGCAACAATTTTCCCGATAAGCGCTTACCGGTAAAATTTAACACTATCACTTACTTACCGGGTAAGATTTTAGTCCACCAAAACGGTATCGTATGCAACAATTTTCCCGGTAAGTGCTAACCGTGGTAAGAGTCTTCACCATCACTTACCAGGGTAAGACTCTTGGTCCTTGCCTTAGCTCTTACCGGGTAAGATTTTTGGTCATTGCCATCTTCATCCATAAGGTAATATGACTTGGTAAGCACTTACCCGGGTAAGCGTTTGATAAACGGCCCCTTAGTTGACTTAATTAAAAGAAGCCCAAGTAATATATAAAGCCCAATAGTTATTTAAAAAAGCCCAAAAAACCCTCTAAAAAATCGATATTTAAGACCGATATTTTGGTCAAAATATTGGCAAAAATCGGCGATATTAGTGGAATAGATATTTTACCGATTTCTTGCCAAGGTCCGATATCCGAGAAATCAGCGATATATCGCCGATATTAACAACATAGATTGACACACTACATATTCTGATAGTGTATATGTATCAATGTATATACTAGTTCTCACGGTTCTCAAAATATTTATGGTTCTCATTTGAACCTTCCCCTACACTCTAAACAATATAAATTTTTTATTGTTTTAGTACATAGAAAATTGTGATCAACTTGTGCTATATGCAAAATTGTATTTGTAAGACTTCCATGACATGATGTTCCATAGAAATTGCAATACTTGCTTTTCTCAAGTATTCGCTATTCCAAGTTAAAATGTTATATTTATCCATCATCATCATTATGTATAGATGGCGATGGTTTGTGTCCACAAGATTCCTCATTTCTCTTTGTTGAAGGGTTTTCAAGTATTTGATAAACAGTCAAACATTTGTTTATTAAACCAGGTGTAAAGTCACACATTGCAATTTTCATGGGATGAAGTATCAAGTTCATGTAAATTTTTCAAATTCACCTCTAAAGTTCAATAACTATTCATTAGTACATTCTTTTAATGCTCTAGTGTCATGTAAGCAAAATGGACGCGTATCAATGAAACTGTCAACTGAACGAGGGAATATGCAAATTTGAAATTATAGCGTTCTTTATACCCCTTTCTATAGTTAAAAAAAAATAGGTAATGAGATGAGAGTTCCTCAGAAGAAAGTTCCTCAAATTTTCATGCCATATAGTATAACAGTTTTTTACCAAAAAATTAGGTGGCTCATGATCGGTATCAAAGCAAATTCAAGCAGGTTTAGGATATTGTCATCTATATCTAGGGTCAAACAAAAATTTATTGAAAGTGTAAATGATGGTCAATAGGTGGTCAATGGAAAATAGATTATGTTCATGATAAATAGATGGTCTAGAGATTCAATATTTTATTAATTAAATGACTATAAAAGCAGAAGGGGAATAATTAGAGAGGTTTACTGAACAAATTCTGGAACTTGAATTTAATTGGGACCTATTATTTCAATTTTATTGGACATCACCAAAGATATAGGAAATAAAAATCAAACGCTATAAAATAATTAGACTTCCATGAATTAAATGCCTAAAAGTAGAAATAAAGTTACTTAAGAAAGTTTCTCTCTCCATCTTGATGGACACATGAATGAGATTTTTGAGATAATGAAGAAAATGAGAACATTTTTTCATTGAGCGATTTGATTATCTATTAGTGCTAGCCTAAGGCTTATCATAAGTTTGATATCATACAGATACTAATGCTAACTGATGAAGCGATGAGTTGCTTAAAAGTTTTCCCATGAATTCCATAAATTTGATATGGCTGCATAAACATTTCATATGTATTGCAAATTATGTTCATTAAAATTTCTTTATTAAGATCTATCATATCTTTAAAAGCAAGCAACTAATACGAACATGCATATTTAAGATGGCAGCCCAAAACACATACCTTCAGGTTTATAACAGCTACTCTGTTTGCTGGAGCCAAAGTTCTATTTTCCATTACCCATGTCATGGACTTAAGGCAAGGAAGAATCACCTGTGTAACAGTGAAAGAATACAATGATAATCACATCACTCGTCATACTAAATAAAGAATGCTAAACCAAACCAGCATAGAATATTCCACCCAAAGGTGGGGTCTAGGGATGGGATGTACGCAGACTTGGCCTCTACCCTCAAAAGAGTAGAGCGATTGTTTCCGTGAAGACCCCTGGCTTGTGAGAAGTGTGCGGAAAAAAAAAGCTTCCCCATAGAAATAGAAGAAATAGCAAAAGGTGATGATGCGGAAAAGAACCTGAAACAAGAAAACAAGAAAAAAAATATCATACAACAAAACGTAAACATACCTTATTGTCAGGATGACCATCATCACGACGCAGAGAGACTGGGGCCATGCGTGGTAGATTTAAGTCAGTAACAGGTTGAGCCAGAAGACCAGCATCATTAAGATTAAATCGTCTTGTTACTTCATCTTGGCGTGGCCACAATAAAGGTGTCATATCTGGTGCAGAAGAAGTGGTCTTTCGGTTATCATAGCCAATCACACTGACCTGTGAACTGTGAGGTGTAAAACTTGCGACATTTGTCTTTGCAGTGGCCACCTTCTCCCCTCCTTCCCGAAGAGCAGCCATTGCCACAGTAAAGGTATCTGGAGCAATGGCCCCTTCCTCAGCAAACTTGATAGCTTCCCGCAATAAATGGTTGTAACGAATAGCTAATGACTCCTGTGCATTTACATCAGCACGTTCTTTTAATGCAATGCTGCATTTTGCATTTCTCGTCCACCGTTTCAGAATATAATGGGACGGTAATGTAAGGACGTTTGTTACAGTAAAAACTGTCAAAATATGTCTACAAAGAATGCCCGAATACTCAAACATCTGGCAACTGCAACTTGCTCTTAACTCTTCAATATTCAAGGAGACAAGATATGCTTTCTGGTCATCTTCAAATTTTGCAACCCTAAATGTGCTTAGGGCACCATCACCATCAATCCTATTTGCAGTATACACAAAAGTTTCAACTAACTCTTCTTGAAATTTTGAAAATATCGTTTTTGTATATAAATTTGCTGCTTGTTTCTCCATTGGTGATGGTGTTCTCAATACAGGGGTGGTGCATATCGTATCAAAATCCGCTTCTATTTCCTTCTCAAATGAGTTCTCCAAAGCTCTTTCATACTGCCTAAAGAACAATGGCACAGTAGTGTGTTCATTTACATAACCAACAAAAAAAGAGCTCTCAGAACGCTGATTAAAAGAAATTGCAGCAAAAAATGTATCACGAAAATATGCTGGGACCCACTGTTGTCGCACAGCATACAATAATTGCAGCCAATCATTCCTTCTAAGATCATATCTATCAAGGATAAAATCCCATGCCGATTTGAACTCCTCAATTGTCTCTGTCAGATTGATACAGTTATACAGCTCGGCCTGAAAATTAGGATGCATGTGACAAACATGTGCCAATCTATCTTGTCCTTCTCTCAGGACATGCCACTTGCTGATGCAGTGACGGGTTCCTGGAAAAACCTGTGCAACTGCAGCTTGTATGGATTTCTCTGGATCTGTAATTATAGAGACAGGGGCCCGATCACCCATGGCAGCAAGAAATGTTTTGAAAAGCCACGTAAATGTACACTCGGAATCATCTAGAAGCAATGCACAACCAAACAAAATTGTTTGACCATGATGATTGACCCCTGTGAAAGGAGCAAATGGCACTTTATACTGTTTCACTCTGTACATTGTATCTAGTGTAACAGCATCACCAAAATAACTATAAGCAGTTCTAGACCTTGCATCGGCCCAAAATACATTAGCCATACGGTTATCCTCATCTAGTTGTATGGCATAGTAAAAACCCGGGTTCTCGGCCTGCATTTTCCTGAAGTAATCTAGTAGATTCTGAGCATCTCTTCCCAATGACCTTTTACTAGTAGCATGCCTAGCAGAATTAGCTACAGAATCTGAAATCTGGACTGCACGATTCGATTCCATAGAAGCACTCCTAGATCCACGGTTTGTTTCTGCAGGAACACGATTGCCATCCATTGACAGATACATTACACCGCTAGGAACAACTCCTACCACTGGGTAGCTTTCAGCTGCATTTTTTGTCGCACCAGAAAAATGCCGTCGCTGTCGATGGTAATGCACCTTACTTGTATTCATGACAGAGTGATTATGTTCCTCAACAAATTTTGTCACAACCCAGCTATTTTGACCTTTTGACTCTATCCTAAGCATTGCATTGCAGCCATCTCCAGATGTAGCACAAGAAAATTCACGCACTGCAACATCAGACGTGGGTCGGGTAATTTGATTGACACGTGTTGTGAACCCAATACGTTTAGCATACTCGTTATAGAAAGTCTTGGCAGCATCTACATAAGCAAATTCCAAACCTAGGTGAGGCTCAGTCTCCCTGTCTTTATCTTGAGCTGCGGAAATTCCAGCTGGGTCTGCTGCACCATCAAAATCATCATATCGATCAAAGGCAACACCATGTTGCCCCATGCTCTCCTCTTCCACACTCATCACTCCAGCTGCATTTTTTGTGGCACCAGAAAAATGGTGTTGTTGTCGATGGTAATGCCCCTTGCTTGTATTCGTGACAGAGTGATTATGTTCTTTAACAAATTTGGTCACAGCCCAGCTATTTTGACCTTTTGACTCTATCCTTAGCATAGCATTGCAGCCATCTCCTGATGTAGCACACGAAAATTCACGCACTGCAACATCAGATGTGGGTCGGGCAATTTGATTGACACGTGTTGTGAACCCAACACGTTTAGCATACTCATTGTAGAAAGTCTTGGCAGCATCTACATAAGCAAATTCCAAACCTAGGTGTGGCTCAGTTTCCCTGTCTTTATCTTGAGGTGTGGAAATTCCAGCTGGGTCTGCTGCACCATCAAAATCAGCATATCTATCAAAGGCAACACCATGTTGCCCCATGCTCTCCTCTTCCACACTCGTCACGCCAGCATCCATGCCAAAGCACACTTATACGAATGTTTGTTCAATAATCCACTATGAATCTGCATCTTTTCAGAGCTGAAAGTTTCATAGGTGGCTCTTCTATGTTTCTTAGTTTCATATACAACTGACTACAACCTGAAAAGGTAATATTACTAACTGAGAGAGAGGAGCACCACAGAGATAAAGGCACAGGTTCATGAAGATGGACTATAACTCGGCAATCAAAGGAAAACCGATAATATCCCAACCACCTCCTTTACCCAGAATACAGCATAGGTTGATTATTTATCAAATGTGCATCGTGCTTATTCCAACCATCTTCTATCTCATACAACAAAAATAGATCCATTTGTGTTATTAGGTCTTACCATGAGTACTTTCTCATCACGAATATATTATAGAGGAGGATTATGACACGACTTCAAACAGCAGCACAAACATATGCACTTTATCCTCTTACCATTTGTTGGTTTTTTTTTGGTGAACATCATGTTTGCATAAAACTTGACTTAAATTTATAAAGACTACCAAAATATAAAACTGAAAGAAGGAAAGTGATAATGTTCCCTGAGTGAAGGCATGAAGCTGCTGAAAGTAGAAAAGTTGCTTCAGCATTTGGTTGATGACCGTAAATAGAGGCATGCTTGCTTTCTATTACTCTCTAGACAATGTACATACATTTTTTCTATCAATTGTCTGAGTAATCATTAGAAGAATGTTTCTTACCAAAAAAAGTCTTGCATATTCTAAATGGTTTTCCAAATTAGTCCGACAGACTTATAAGCAAGTGAATCATTCTCCCAATTGTATCTTTCGTAGATAATAAAAAGTCCGTATATGCTCTTTAGCTAGAAACCAGAAAGTACTTTTGTACAACTCTGACTAAATGAAACTGGCATACTCATCAAAATGATTGAACCCACTTTTTACACATTCTTTAATTCCAATACCAAAGCATGAAAATTTCCCATCATCTAATCATTCACCTTTTGATCATTGATCACCAAGTAATATAGAAGATCTAATGTGGCTAAGTTAATGTTTATTCCATTGACTAAATTAGAATTCCGTGAAAATCTAATAGGTAAAATAGAAACCACATATAATAATGAATAGATTCATAAAGAGAATTTCTGCAAAATATGAAATTTCAACGTGTATAAATGGAACAAAAGCTGGCCCTTTGGATTATTACATCATGGGTTCTTTTAGAGAATTTTCAAACTCAACTAATTTTTTCTACAACATAATGCAATTATGTAATCTAATATGCTTGAATACCAGACAATATGATGAATTTAATATTTGATTTACTTTCTGAGAGAAGGAATCATGATCAGAAATAGTGAATTTACCGGCCGCATATTAAAACCATGAGTCCAGGTGTGTGGACAAAGCGGACAATATCTGGTACGGTTAGCCTGGGATGTTACAGATGGTATCAGAGCTAGGAACGGATTAATATGCCAGCGAGGACGCTGGGCACCCAAGGGGGGTGGATTGTAAGATCCCACATTGGTTGGGAGGGGAATGAAAGTTGCCTTATAAAGGACTTATAAAGGACTGGATACCTCCTCTACCAGACGCGTTTTAAAACTGTGAGTCCAAGTGTGTGGACAAAGCAGACAATATCTGATACAAACAATATCTGATACAGACAATATCTGACACAGACAATATCTGATACGGTTAGCCTGGGATGTTACAAGTGGGGAATATGATTGCGACCATAAGAAAACTTGGTTACCCCCTCAGGGAACAAATAGTCTAAATTTTACTTTAGGGTCTTAACTAAATCCTAATTATCTAACTATAAAGGAAATTTGTTATCACATAATCACATTGACAATAAAACAAGATTCTGCTCTTAAACGGATATGTTTCTTGTTACATTATTGATGCACAAACTTTCAATAAAACAATTGAAAGGTATTAATCTATAAACAAACATTAATGTACCTAATTTACGGTTTCATCATCATATTCTTCAATATTCAAGTTCAAGAAAGTCGCAGCCCTATTAAAAGCCAACATTTTTCTTCAAAGAGAACCAACACCTACACTGCAATCTATAAAACATAATTTTTCTTATGGTCACTAAACCACATGACATGACACCTACTTATTCCACCAGATTAAAATAGAGGGATCTGCAGAATTCGTCTTTACTTAACCTCCCATACCAAAATTATCCGTGTTCTATAAATCCCTGCTTAGAGCACCACCTAATATTACGCATCTACTCGGCACTTTGATAGTTAGGCTGCTTAATTGACCGTTTTAGAGTTGAGTCTCACCTACCTCTTCCATTAGCAATTAATCGTTAAATGAATCATTTCAGAAAATTTAGCAGGAGTTAATCAGCTTCTAATTGGAGAGGATCTTGAATCATTTCTTAGTAATTGTATCAACGAACAATGAAACTAGTAATTGAATAAGTGATCGAGAATCACAATAGTATAGTGTCAAAACTTTGAGTCTCAAATATTATACATAATCTAAGATAATTGTATTTTATATATCTGAATGAACTACCTAGCATTTTCTTAATCCACACTTGAGCTACATAAGCGCTAGAAGTTCAATTGACTGCCTAGCTCTGTTTATTGCTTTTTAGAGCATTGCACCTTATCACTATTATAGCCCTTTTAGCCAAATTATATATCCATTTTTTGATGAAATTCCAACTTGTTATTAAAAAATTCTCATAAAATGCTAGTTCAGTCGCAGGAAATTGACTTGTGAGGCAGAATTATATTTAAGGTGATGTGAATTTATCTAATTTTAGGGAGAAAATTTTGATAATTCATCAATGAAGAAGTTTTGCATTGCAAACACAATCGGAAAATACGTCATAAGTGACCAAAAGAATATACCTAATTTAGCTTTTTTATCATCAGTATCCTTGCAAAATAATAATTGTCATGATTCATTAAAAGCCATACACGAAAAAAGGGATGAAAAATTACTTAAATGGTTATAATCATTATGTTGCAAGCATACGTGCATGTCATGCATAGATACTTTGATACAAAGACTCATAAATACAAAGATATGGGTATGCATTGTATCTATGATGCGTATGTATGTCTGGGAAATATATACAAGTCTAAAACCAAGCAGACAAAAAAATGAAGCTATCTCATAATTCATCGGTTAAATATACAGAACAAAAGCATACCTAAGCTTAGTTTCGTCCTCCTTTTACTTTTACTTTTACTTAATCATTTGCCGTGTTCAATTTCACTTCCAATCTCCAAATTGACTTTTGTCATATGAGTCAACAGCTACTCTATGATTTCAAAGTTGACAAGAATAATTTACTTTGAACAGGAAAAATTGATATCTACATTCAACTAGATAAAAAAAAGTTCATAAAAGTATTGAGTTTAGAAAAACTAAAAAGTCTATGTCCTATCTATATATGAAAGGTACTATGTTTGAATATCCAAAATCAAAAGTATGACTTATTTTCACCAATTTCACCTCCAATTTTCCATAACATATCATTCGACCCAATTCCACCATTTTGTTTATCAAACTGATCGTTATATCATACAGAAATTTCATCAGATTATACATTTAGCTTCAATTTTCAAACATATGCAAGCCGGAACATATCAGCTACCATACAAATACATGAATATACAGATATATGCAATATATATACACATACATACCTCTGCTGAACGGAGGATAAACGCTAAGAGATGATCGTCGTCGACGTCGTTAGGGTTTAGTTTTCTCGTTTCACCGGCGAGAGATGGTTGCAGAGACGGAAAGGGAGAGTAAGTTAGGTGTCGCATAGATTTGGGATGACATTAGTGGACGCGCTACGGTGATCGTTGGATTAAGATCTAACGGTTGTTATTGTTTAAGAAAATGCACTCGTTATTTTGATGGGCAGAATCAGCGGTCCGGACCCAGCCCCGCGAAGCACTGAAGTATAGATAAACATAAAGCGAGGGGATCTATATGGGACCATGAGCCAAATGTGAAATTCCAATTTTGCCCTTATGACATTAATATCTAGAAAAATGATTCTTATTTGGACGTTTTTGTTACAAGCTAACAACCACATCAGAGTTTTTTTTTTTTTTTAACGGCAATAAGATTAAAAATCCACAACCAAAGAAGTACAACGAAGATGCGACAAGGCCTGAAAGATAATCTGGACCGTTGACAGAAAGAAAAATGAAACACAAACAGGACAAGGCGACATATCAACGTGAAAGACAGCAGTCAAGTTTGCGAGAAGCAAATTGCCGCTATCGTAAAAGAAATCCGAAGAGGCCGATTAAGAAGCCAAGAACAACCCCGATCATCTCGAATCCAACCCACGAATAGCACCCATCTTGAGCTTTCTGCAACCTATGGGGCTGATCCAGGGCAGCAGGTAAGCTGCCCAACCGACCTCCATCTCTCCTAACGCAACTCCTGCACGAACTGGGCCTCAAAATGCGACACACGACTGACTAAATAACTGGATAGCATACTTAATGATCGCCATCAACTTCATTCCGCGCCACTGCATCACGACATCCGCACCAACCCCGCTCTGCACATGGACAACGTGGCCTGATATGATCGAAACACATCCCTGGACGGTTGTTGTTGTTGTCCCGAGCCAATCTCACCAATACGGCAGCAACAGTCCCGTACCATTAGGTCACACATGGTCCACAGCAGCCCACCTCGAGCAATCCTGCACTGCAAGTCTGCATCCATAAAAACAGTCCTGTATCCACATTGGCTGCAGAGCGTTTTCGGTCTGCACCCCACATAAGTGATTCGGCCTGCAGCGATCCATTCCTCTCTTTTCACACTTCCACACTAGCCTTCCAATCACGGTCTAGGATTGGATAACTAGGTCACCCAATCACATGCTAAGTTGTTGTCCCTCTTAGTGATCCACTCAAACATTTGTAGCTGAAATTCGAAACAACGTTCCCATATCTTATCCTTTTTCTCTTCGAATACCATTCTATTTCGGTTGGCCCAAATGAGGTACACCAAACACCAGTACACAGCTACCCACCAATTTGCTCCTTTCGAATTGTCTTCCAATTGCTCCACTATATCAAACAATTCGGCCACGGAACCAATCGAGTCCATATTCAAGTTCCACCATCTCCCCACTTCTTTCAACAATTTTTGCACCTCTTCACTGCTTACTAAAGCATGATCGACCGTCTCTATCCCAACCCCGCAACGAGGGCACAAGGTAGAATCTAGTTCAATGCCCAACTTGTCCAAGACCGTTCTTGTTGGAATCCGCCCTAATCTCACCCTCCATATGAAAATTGTTATTTTCTTTGGAACCACCCTATTCCACATCGTCTCTTCTCCGCCCATCCCACTACTAATCCTCCTATCCTCTAGGATTTGCCTTGGATTTTTTACCGAAAATTCACCGTTGTTGTTCAAGCTCCACCGCACTCTATCCTTCCCTTCTCTTTTTGGCGCCACACCTTGTAATAATTTCCGTAGGTTGTCTAGCTCCCCTAGTTCCCTCCTCCTCGGTTCATGTCTCCAACCCCACTTCCACATCCACCCTTCCTCTCTCCATTTCCCCCTCTCTAACACCGAGACATCTTTAGATGTCTCAAGTTGGAAGAGCCGGCGGAATGACTCTTTTAGACTAACATTTGGAATCCATCTTTCCTCCCAAAAACGTGTCTCCGACCCCTCCCCCACTTCTTTCCCAAAAAAGCTCAGGAATGGAATACCTTCCTTCTTCAACTCCCCCCTACTTTCACAATACTCCCACAAATTGAGCCCAACCCCCCTAAGTCCTATGAGACTCCCCTACTAAACCTCCATCCTTCCCATATAAACTTCTAATTACCTCTACCCATAACGCATCTCTCTCCTTGTGAAATCTCCACCACCACTTCCCAAGTAAACCCCAATTAGCGTCCCTTAACGAACTATTGTTGAGACCGCCTCTCTTAAAGCTCCCCAAGATCCTATCCCACTTAACCCAACACAACCCCGAAATTTTGGTACCATCCTCACCACCCCCGCCCCCCCTCCCAAAAAAATTCCTCCTCACACTCTCAAGGATTTTTTATCACTCCTTGTGGGGAACGAAACAACGAGAAAAAGTATAACAAAGCACTACCTAGAACCGAACGAACCAATGTCCATCTTCCTCCAATTGAAATCATTCTTGTCTTCCACGATGCTAGTTTGCTTTTAACCTTTTCAATTGCCGCTTTCCAATGATCAATTCTCTTCATCGATGCACCAATCGGTAGACCAAGGTACGTAAAGGGAAGAGCATCTCTCCCACATCCCAAACCTTCCGCCCATGCTTGAGTTTCTTCTTCCGGCACACCCACTCCAATTAGCTTGCTTTTCCTCACATTTATTTTTAGACCCGACACAAGATTAAAACATTCTAACACCTTCGTTAGGTTATTTAGATTAGATAGACTCTATTCACCAAAAAACACCGCGTCATCTGCATATTGGAGATGAGAGATCAATACTTCATCTTCTCCAACCTTTAACCCCTAGAAAAGTCCTTTTGCCGTGGCTTCTTCCACCATCACATGGAGACCCTCGGCTGCTATGAGGAATAAGAATGGCGCAAGTGGATCCCCTTATCTAAGCCCTTTTTCCATACAGAATTCCATTGATGGCGCACCATTAACAAATACTGAAATCTTGGACGATTCGCTTTGATCCAACCTCTCCACTTAACACCGAACCCCATATTCTCCATCATGCCAAGTAGGAATTTCCAATCAACCATATCGTATGCCTTCTCAAAGTCGACTTTAAAGATCATCCCTTTTCTTTTCACCTTTTTGAGGTAAGTCACCGTTTCATTGGCTATTAACACCCCATCAAGAATGAACCTTCCTTTGAGAAAGGCGCTTTGTTCTTTACTAATCACTTTGCTCATGACCGTTTTTAATCTCTCCGCCATCACTTTTGCGACAATTTTATAAAAAATCCCAATAAGGCTAATTGGAAAAATGTGTCGTTTACATTTTTAAGCTAATCATTTCGAAGGATCTTGCTTTAAACTAAATTCCTTTCTTTTAAAGATACATTCTTTATATTAAAACTCTTGAGCTCACTGATAGGGTAATTTTATTTACCCTATTTTTAACTCACTTTTAATAATTTTGAGCAATTTTTATTTCCCCATTGAGTCTCTTTTTCATGTATTTTTAGCATTTTAGAATAAATAAAAGTTTAACGTATTTTAGCGTTTTGGTTGTCTAACTTTAATAAAAAAAAATGCATTGATCTTATTCCTATATATATTTTTTATTTTAGAGCAATACGTAGGTCGCGGGAAGTCAACATCAAGAGATAACGCAAAAAACCGACAAACGACTTTCCCTTTTTGGACCGACGCTACAAGATGTGAAGATTGTGCCGAACCTTAATTTCGTGGGCTGCTGGAATATTCTTTTGGGCGGAAAAAAAATTAAAAGAGCTTGAACTTGTGTAGGCTAAATATGGAAACTCTTTTGGGCTGATTTTCTTGTTGACAAAAATGAAGAAAAGCCCATGGCCTTTTCGCTCTTTTGTTTTACTTATAAATAGAAGATACTAAGCAACCAAAAAGGCGTCCCTTTTTGGTTTTGTTTTGCCAGCAAGAATTTCAAAAATACATCATTTTCCTTTTGTTTTTCTTAGCCAACAAGTATCATCCATTATCCTTTAGTTTGTTTATCATCAAACTATTTCTCCATCCATAACTGCAAGTAACATAATTTGTAATAGTTTTTGGGAGGTTTGAAAGTTGTGGGCCGTGAGTACATCATAGGTTCATTTGGCTCTAACTCATATTTCAAACTTCTTCTTTTGGATACAAGTTAATACATCGAAATATTCCTATTTCAAGTACTAGTACGTTAACCTCTCGTTACACTTTCACAACTTTTACTCATCTCTTACGGTTCGATTGATTTTGGTTTTTATTTGGTTTCTACTTACAATTTTAGTGGTATTACAAACCGGAAGTCCGATCAATCTTTTCGGATTCCCAACCCCGTTTGGTTCACGGTTTGTTGTATTATTAAAATTGTTTAGTGTTTCCGAAGTTATAAAAACCTTCCCGCATATTACGATAATTACGTTAACAATTGTCAAGGACTCTCAAAGTAAATTAAACACAAAATCTAAAATTAAAACAAGATTTTCCATGCAACTCTCTCTTTACGTCGTTGATTTTTAGTTTAATAATTCCTGCTTTACTTTATTGTCATTTATTTAACGCAAATCAATTCCTGCATTTTTACTTTACTATCGTTCAATTTAGAATTTTACTTTCTGCAATTTAAATTTTGTCTTTTGCCTTTCGTAACTTAATTTCTGCATTCTATTTTATGTTCTTAATTCGGAAGTCTTTTAATTTAAGTAATTTAACTTTTCTAGTTCGTCTAAATACTTTAGTTACGTGTGTACTTCGTTAAGATTTCTTTTAAGTAAAAGTAATAGTTTACAATTAACGTATTTTCTCATTTCTTTAATTGCTTTTAGAATCTTTAAAATTAAAATTTAAAATGAAGATGGGTTAACCATCTCAGTTCGGGGTATATAGTAAAGTTGGGACCGATGCAGATAAGAGGATAAAAGGTGTATCGTATCGCATGATTGTCCAAAGTTATCTAAATCAGAGTTATATTTTATGTCGAAATACAACTGATCAACTGACAACTGGTTCGTTGTATGACGGCTTCTTTAAGTTACATAAAATATCGAATCTGAGATAAAAATGGAATGTGATCTTATCTTTTATTTAATTATTAAATTCGGCCCAACGGATCTTTATACCCTGCGCTTCTTTTTAAAATTAAATTTCTCAGTAGTGTTACTCAAAACCCCCAATCAAAATATTGTTTTCGAATTCGTCATCTGAGACTCGCTTTTACATACTCGACTTTCAAGGAGAACTTTTCCACGCTTCCCTGTGGGATCGATATTCGGTACTTTGTACCACTATTACTTGTTACAAAACGATAGTAGATTGAGATGTATACTTGCATCGAGATCTATTTATTTGCATTTTAAAAAGGTGTAAACACGAAAATACGCGACAAGTTTTTGGCGCCGTTGCCGGGGAAGCACGCTAGAAGTTTTTCTTTTTAAAGTAAGGTTTATAAAAGCAAGTTTTTCTTCCATCTATTTTGAAAAGAAAAAAAAAAGTAAAAAAATTTTTTTTTTTTTTTAAATTTAAAAATTTCGAAAAAGTGCATGCCAAGATTGTCACACGGTGATTTTTTCCAACTTGATCCCGATATTGAACGAACATTTAGACAACGAAGAAGAATCCAAAAGGCTAATTTAGTCTTAAATTTTTCCGAAATGTCTGAACATGAATATTTGACGGATGAGGAAACGATGCCCGAGGTAAATCTAAATGATCATAATAATGATCGAGAAAATAATAATAACCGAAGAAATCGTGATAGGGAAATTCCCAATGACCGCGAAAATTTCGATGATCGTGAAGAACCAAATGAAGAGAATATAAATAATGATGATGAGGAACAACACATTTTTCGGTTAGCAAATTCCAAAAATGGTGGCATTATGTCTTACGCTGTTCCTGTTTTAACCCAGTTACATACAAGAATTCTTAAACCAACTTTGCAAACCCATCATTTTGAATTAAAACCGATAATGTTTCAGATGTTGCAAACTAACGGCCAGTACGCTGGTTTGCCAGCTGAAGATCCTCATTCCCACCTCCGGTCTTTCATGGAAATTACAAATTCTTTTAAACTGCCTGGTGTACAAGACGATGCTCTAAAATTAAAACTTTTTCCATACTCTTTAAGAGATAGAGCAAGGTCTTGGTACAACTCGTTGAAACCAGATTCTATAATTACATGGACCCAAATGGCAGAAAAGTTTTTAAAAAAATATTTTCCACCCACGAGGAATGCTAAGTCTAGAAACGAAATATGTACTTTTAGACAAATGGACGATGAAGCAGTTCCTGATGCATGGGACAGGTACAAGGAGCTATTGAGAAAATGCCCTCATCATGGCATTCCGTACTGCATTCAACTAGAGACGTTTTACAGTGGTTTAAATACTACTGCTAAACAAATGCTCGATGCTACTGCACACGGAGCTTTCACAGCTTGTACCTACAATGAAGGATATGAAATCCTTGAAAGAATTTCAAACAATAATGGTCAATGGGCTGATCCACGTGCTTTACCTAGAAAGGCAGCAGGGGTACAAGACACAGATGCTTATGCATTATTATCTTCACAGTTGGCCGACATGGCATCTTTAATCAAAAACCTTAATGTTGTGCAAGTTAATACTGTGGCACCTACCCCTACTGTGCAATCTATACAGTGTACCTACTGTGGAGAGGGTCATCGCTTTGAACATTGTCCTGGAAACCCCGAGAGAGTAAATTATGTCAGTAGTAACAACAAGGGTGGACCTTTTTCTCAAACTTACAATCCTGAGTGGAGAAACCATCCGAACTTTTCTTGGCACAGTCCTGCCCAAAATCCACCACCACCAAAGTTGCAAGGACAACCCAATTTTCACCAACAGTTTTATCACAGACCTCAAAATAACCAACATGGGAATTTTCAGGATAATCAACCTGGTTACCAACAAAAGTCAAACCAACAGGCCGACTCATCTACTTCTTTGGAAGCAATGATGAAAGCATTCATGACCCAAACACAGGCATCAATAAAAAATCTGGAGACCCAGGTGGGTCAAATGGCTTTGGAGATTAGAAAACGTCCTTCAGGTTCTCTCCCTAGTGATACAGAAACACCTCAGAGAATTGGAAAAGAACATGTGAAAGCAGTGACATTAAGAAGTAGACAAGACTTACCAGAAAATAATCAAAAAGAACAAAAGACAGACAAAGCAGAACCTGAAAAGAAAAACACAGTTTCAAATTCTGCTCAACCCAGTGTGAGCACTAGGTCCGAAAACACTGTAGGGCCATTGAAACTCCCCCCATTCCAAAGAGATCAGACTATCCAACATTGTTCCCAAATGAACCCAAGGAAATTCAAAAAGTAGATGAGCAAACTGTTTTGGATGTGTCACAATCTGGTGACAATCCCAAAATTCCTTGTGAAACCATATCTGTAAAACCAGTTAAAGATACAACATCCACTAAGATAGGCAAAATCTCACCAACAGTTCCAGCACCTACTCCTCAAAAGACTACATCTCCTACTCCAGTTCCTCTCTATATTCCTTATCCCCAGAGATTAAGGAATCAAAGGGATGAACTGCAATTCAAAAAGTTTTTAGATGTTTTCAAACAATTGCATATCAACATACCTTTGGTGGAAGCCATTGAACAAATGCCAAACTATGCAAAGTTTTTAAAAGACATTTTAAGCAAAAAGAAAAAGTTGAATGAGTATGAGACTGTAGCTCTGACTGAAGAGTGCAGTGCAATGTTGTCTAGCAAAATCCTTCCGAAGCTAAAAGATCCTGGGACTTTCACAATCCCATGTTCCATAGGAGGAAAGGAAGTAGGAAAAGCCCTATGTGACTTAGGTGCCAGCATAAACCTTATGCCTTTATCTGTCTTCAATGCCTTAGGCATAGGTGAGGCTAGACCTACCACAGTTTCACTTTTGTTAGCAGACAAGTCCATAGCTTGGCCAAAGGGTAAGATTGAGGATGTCCTTGTCCAAGTTGATAAATTTATTTTCCCAGCAGACTTTATCATTTTGGATTTTGAAGCTGACAAAGACATCCCCATTATCTTAGGGAGACCATTCTTGGCAACAGGAAGAACTTTAATAGATGTCCAAAAGGGAGAGCTCACCATGAGAGTTCAAGACCAACAAGTAACTTTTAATGTGTTGGATTCCCTTAGATATCCTGAAGAGAAGGAGGAATGCTCTACCTTAAGTTTGATTGAATCTTGGTGTCAAGACCAAAGTTTTGGGGAGGTCTTGGGAATTGAGGAATCTGATAGTGAAGAAAATACAACAGAGTTTGAGGAATTAGGAGACATACAGGTTACCTCTGCTGTTGAAATTTTAGGAAGTGAGGATAGGAAAACGCTTGTTCCTTCCATAGAATTTGCTCCAGACTTAGAATTGAAACAACTTCCCTCACATCTGAAATATGCCTTTTTAGGAGATCCAGGGAAGTTGCCAGTCATTATCTCAGCATCTTTAGAATCTGATCAAGAGGAACAACTGATTGCCATGTTGAAACTACACACCAAGGCCATAGGATGGACCATTGCTGATTTAAAGGGCATAAGCCCTACCATTTGTCAGCATAAGATCATTTTAGAAAACAAAGATTTCACCTCAGTTGAGCCTCAAAGAAGACTCAATCCTATGATGAAAGAAGTTGTGAAAAAGGAAATCTTGAAATGGCTTGATGCTGGCATAATCTATCCTATTGCTAGTAGTACATGTGTCAGTCCAGTACAATGTGTACCCAAGAAGGGAGGAGTTACTGTGATAACCAATGAGAAAAATGAATTAATACCCACTAGGATTGTATCAGGTTGGAGGATATGTATGGACTACAGGAAGCTTAACCAAGCTACCCAAAAAGACCATTTTCCATTACCCTTCATTGACCAAATGTTGGACAGACTAGCGGGGAAAGAATTTTATTGTTTCTTAGATGGTTATTCTGGTTACAATCAAATTGCCATTGCACCAGAGGATCAGGAGAAAACAACTTTTACTTGTCCTTATGGGACCTTTGCATTTAGAAGAATGCCCTTTGGACTTTGTAATGCCCCTGCCACTTTCCAAAGATGTATGATGTCCATTTTTTCTGACATGCTTGAACAATCCATGGAAATTTTCATGGATGATTTTTCTGTTTATGGGACATCATATGACCTGTGTTTACAAAACCTTGAAAAAAGTCTTAAAAGATGTGAAGAAACAGATTTGGTTTTAAACTGGGAAAAATGTCACTTTATGGTTAAAGAAGGCATTGTGTTAGGGCATCTCATTTCCAATAGAGGTATTGAGGTTGATAAGGCAAAGTTGGAAGTAATTGCAAAGTTGCCTGAACCAACTACTGTAAAAGGTATCAGAAGTTTTCTCGGACATGCAGGTTTTTACCGGAGATTCATAAAAGATTTTTCCAAAATATCCAAACCTCTGTGTTCACTATTACAGCATGACCATGCCTTTAATTTTGATGAAGATTGCAAAAAGGCTTTTAAAATTTTGAAAGATGCATTGGTTACGGCACCTGTAATAGTGACACCTGATTGGACCTTACCTTTTGAAATAATGAGTGATGCAAGTGACTGGGCTGTAGGAGCAGTTCTAGGACAAAGAAAGAAAAAAATATTTCACTCTATTTACTATGCTAGTAAAACTCTCAATGAAGCCCAAATCAACTACACCACCACTGAAAAAGAATTATTAGCTGTGGTGTTTGCTTTTGAAAAATTCAGATCATACTTGATGGGTGCCAAAGTGATTGTTCATACTGATCATGCTGCCATCAAGTATCTCATTTCTAAAAAGGATTCAAAACCTAGGTTAATAAGGTGGGTCTTGTTGTTACAAGAATTTGATTTGGAAATCATTGACCGAAAGGGTGTAAATAATCAAGTGGCTGACCATTTGTCGAGATTGGAAAAGCAAGAGCAGGACAAACACATTGGGGATATTTGTGAGTCCTTTCCTGATGAAAAGATTTTGGCCATACAACATACTGCAACACCTTGGTTTGCAGATATTGTGAATTATCTGGCTTGTGAGATTATCCCCAAGGAATTCAATAAGCATCAAAGAAAGAAACTCATTTTTGATTCCAAAAAGTTTTTGTGGGATGATCCCTTTCTTTTTAAAATTTGTGCAAACCAGGTAATAAGGAGGTGTATTCCAAAAGAAGAAGTTGCCTCTGTTTTACATCACTGCCACACAGGACCATGTGGTGGGCATTTTGGAGGAGATAGGACAGCCGCAAAAATTTTACAATCAGGATTGTACTGGCCTACTCTAAACAATGATGCCCACAATTTTGCAAAAAGCTGCAATGAATGTCAGAGGAGTGGAAATATTTCTCAGAGGAATGAAATGCCCCTGAATGGAATTCTAGAAGTGGAATTGTTTGACGTTTGGGGCATTGACTTTATGGGACCGTTTCCACTCTCTAGCAACTGTGCATACATTCTAGTGGCTGTGGATTATGTGTCTAAATGGGTGGAAGCTATGGCTTACCACTCTAATGATGCTAAGACAGTTGTCAAATTTTTACAGAAACACATTTTCACCAGATTTGGTACACCACATGCCTTGATCAGTGATGAGGGCACTCACTTCATAAACAATGTGTTAGAGGAAGTCCTAGAAAAGTACAACATACAACATAGGGTGGCCACTGCTTATCACCCCCAGACTAATGGATTGGCTGAACTGTCCAATAGGGAAATCAAAGGAATTTTAACCAAAGTAGTCAAGCCACACCGAAAAGACTGGGCCTCCAAATTGGATGATGCCTTGTGGGCCTACCGGACCGCTTACAAGACCCCTATTGGCATGTCCCCCTATAAATTAGTTTTTGGAAAAGCTTGCCACCTGCCTGTTGAATTAGAACACAATGCCTATTGGGCAATAAAGGAACTTAACATGAGTCTAGATGAAGCTGGAAATAGAAGAGCTTTACAACTGTGTGAACTGGAGGAACATAAGAATTTTTCCTATGAAAATGCGAAACTATATAAGGAAAATACAAAAAGATGGCATGATAAGAAAATTATTCCAAAAGAGTTCATTGAGGGACAACAAGTCCCACTGTTCAATTCTAGACTCAGGTTATTTCCCGGGAAATTAAGCTCTAGATGGACAGGTCCGTTTCAAATTGCAAAAGTTTATCCCTACGGAGTAGTTGAGTTAGTTGATCAAGAAAGGGGTACCACTTTTAAGGTAAACGGACAGAGAGTAAAACCTTTTCTTGAACCATCAGCATTAATGCAACAACCTGTTGAGGTTGTCCATCTCCAAGAATAGAAAAGGCAGTCAACGTTCTTGAGTTTGTCCAAACTCAAGACAACGTAAATATTATTTCAAATATATATATGTATATATATATATATATATATATTTCTATCTTATTTTTTTATAAGAGAGAAAAAACACACACACACACACACACACACAAGAATTATAAAACTAAGACGTAATTAGAAATGGCAATGAAAAATATTGTTTCAAATGTGGAACAAGACTGATTAAAGAATTAAACTGATAAAAAAAAAGAAGGGGTGGGAGCATTTAAAAAAAAAATGTTTTCTTTATTTATAGAGGTTATCTATCTATCTATCTATATATATATATATATATATATATATATATATATATATATATATATATATTTCTCAACACCGCATGGTTTGTATAATATATATATATATATCTATATATGATAAATTGGATTACAAGGTTCTGCATTAAAACCTAAATCAAATTATGTCAGTCCATAAACAAGTTTTTGTAACTTTAAAAATAATAATAATAACACCAATAATTACAAAATATATATATATATATATATAGATATATAAATATTTTACAATTAAATCTAATATCCATACCTGATTTTTGCAGAGAATTTTCAGAAATCATTTTGTAGTTTCAAAGTTAACCTCTGACATTCGCCGCAAATAAATACTTGCACTATTTTCCATATCTTTATTTTCTAAAAAAAAAAAAGAAAGAAAGAAAAGAAACACAAGTATTACCCATCACCATCTTCCATATCTTTGAAGATTACCCATCACCATATAACAATATCACTGCCATCACCCATCACCCATCACCTTAACACCACCAACCATCACCTCCATGCATGAAACCATGCAATCTTCTAAAAAGAAATCCCACGTAACAACATCACCGCCGATAACCTTCTTACCACCACCATCTCCAATCACAACTATCACAACCGAACTAACGACAACGATGAGAAATTTTGCACCGCCCACCATCGAACCTCCTCGTCGCCGACGCACCTCTCACCACTATCGACCACCCTTTCAAATGGTGACCGCCGATCACCACCTCTGTCACACAACTACCGATCACCACCCTCACAACTCACCGCCGACCTCCACACCAACGCCGCTGCTTGTCGCTCTCCACACTCTTGCCGCCGCTGCTGCCATCGTCCAACCCGTCGAAGCTGCACCCACATCACCGGAAAACAAAACCCGAAATGATGTTGCTCTGGACCGTACGTACGTCACAACGATCGATTTTTTTAAAAGTTACGATCGGCCATCGTCTTCATCGATTCTCCCGATACACTACACATCGACACCGGGGTTTAAACAGACCCATTTTCGACACCAACCAGCGGTCGCACATGCGGTAGTACTGGACCGACATGGGAAACCAATAGAACCACACCCAACTATGGCTTTCCATCATTACCAACAATCACCGCAACCCATTCCATTTAACCATCGACCAACCCCCACAACAAACCGTGTACCAACGGTCGATCGAAACCTACCTCAACCTACACCTTTTCACCCACCACCTACACTCGACTTATCCCTAAACCTACATAATACAACCCCCTCCCATGCACGACCACCAAAAACGAACACCCCACGTAAATACGAAACGGTTGCATCTCGAGGGGTACTGCCACAAAAGAAATGCAAACTTTCGGTCATTTTGGGAAAATACGGTGATGATAACATCATCGATGACGCAGGTTCAAACGAAATAAATCGGCAATCCGACCGTAAAGGAAAAGCCAAAATGATTAACGAATCGGTATTCTCATTCTCCTCTCTTGCATACTTTAGTTGTAACGAAGCGGTGCGTAAATATCCAATCTTTAGGCAAAAGATTTGTCAACCGTCACGTGGGTTTCCTATGGAAACTTTACGCACACACCCACAATTCCTTATAGCCTTGCATGCACTAGGATGGGATTTATTTTGCACGACACCAAATCCGTATAATATTGATTGGGTGACTGAATTTTTCACTGAGGTATCCGTCACTCAGGGTCTGACAGTCATTGTTCGAGGCACACCGGTGTGTTTTAACGCCACTCACATAAACAATGTTTTAGGCCTCGAACCACCCATGCACTGCGATTTTCACAGATTATCCCAAAGTGCTAGTGACGAGGAGTTGAAAACTGTTTTAAACACCATTGCACATACGGGGTCGGAATGGGATTTTAAAGGTCGTTCGCGTGTCCTAAAGACATCATGTCTAAAACCCATCGCGAATGTGTGGTTTTTTTTGTACGCCACAGTTTACACCCCTCAACGCATGACTCTACTCTTCGTATGGATCAGGTGTTTTTAATTTATTGCATCATGGCCGGTTTGAAAGTCAATGTGGGGCGTCTTATTTCTTCACTTCTTAGAAAAGGAGTGGAAAAATCCAAGTTACGGCTTATTTTCCCCACGGTCATTCACACTTTAATGACAAAGGCGGGTGTTACCAAGTTAACCACAGATCAAATTTCGAATGAAAAAATGATAACAGAAAATAAAGACGTGAAAAGATTTTTACGAAATAACACACGCTCATGTCAAAAACAGATTGATAGACAGGTTGTGGATTTGAGAGGTGAAGTTGCATCTTTAAAGAAGACGGTGAAAAGTTTACACACTATAATGCTTGGTTGGATGAAATTTGAGAAGTCCCAGGATGATGCAAACTGTATGGTTTTAGAAAAGGAGCATCCCGAGGTTGTGTCGCGCATGGCACCATTCCCACTACATCTTTTATGGGAACCGGCGGAGCGTTCACCTACTCTTCCCGAGTAGGCCAGGTTCCATTTTTTATCACCTTTGCATATTACTTTCCTTTAATTTTGAGCCTATGAGTCTGGGATTGTCTTGTTTTGTTACGAAGAGTTCTATTTTTCTTGCTCTCTCATCATGGATACGGTTCACAAATTGTTGACAACAAGTTCTATTGCATTGTGTGATAGCCATAACAAATGTACATTTCTCTCATTTAGATTTTTTTTGTACATATCACTAGAACTAGCCTCAATATTGTTTGCTATCACAAATTTTTGTTAGGGTCAACGCAACACATACACTTTCTCCACCGTTCTTGATATTTCCATTACACCCATCATTCGTTCAATGAGGGCATTGAACCATTCAAAGTTTTGGGCGGAAGATGATATGGACACTCATTCGTATTCATAACCATATCATTTCTAGCTCACATATCTCTTTGCAAAATGTATCACATATTCCTAAAAAAAAAAATTGCACAAAAAATGAAAACACCCATGCAAAAATGAGCAAAGCTCTACTCTTGTTTTCAGTGCAATAATAAAAGTGTCAAAGACACAAAGAGACCAATGTGTCCAAAACTTCATTCCTCAAAATGAGAAGATGGTAGAAAAATGGTACCATAAAAAGAGATAAATAGAAAGCTTGGAAAAACGCAATGCATTGAATCAAAAGCATGAAAAAGCCAAATGCATACCCATTTTTTTCTTTTGTTGCATTGTTGATCCTAATTAGGCAAATAATTAATTGGCTAGCTTATGGTTGATTGTATTTTAATCTAGTTGAGAAAAATCATTTGTGAAGGGCTATCACCACATTTGTTATGAATTTGACAAAATAGATTGTGGATGTGTGTATGATGATTGATACAGAAAGATCCTCTTGTTAATCAAACGTTTTAGTTGCTCAAATTTTTAATTTTCTAATAAAATTTGTTCGAGGGCGAGCAACCGTTCAAGTTTGGGGTTGTGATAGGGTAATTTTATTTACCCTATTTTTAACCCACTTTTAATAATTTTGAGCAATTTTTATTTCCCCATTGAGTCTCTTTTTCATGTATTTTTAGCATTTTAGAATAAATAAAAGTTTAACGTATTTTAGCGTTTTGGTTGTCTAACTTTAATAAAAAAAAATGCATTGATCTTATTCCTATATATATTTTTTATTTTAGAGCAATACGTAGGTCGCGGGAAGTCAACATCAAGAGATAACGCAAAAAACCGACAAACGACTTTCCCTTTTTGGACCGACGCTACAAGATGTGAAGATTGTGCCGAACCTTAATTTCGTGGGCTGCTGGAATATTCTTTTGGGCGGAAAAAAAATTAAAAGAGCTTGAACTTGTGTAGGCTAAATATGGAAACTCTTTTGGGCTGATTTTCTTGTTGACAAAAATGAAGAAAAGCCCATGGCCTTTTCGCTCTTTTGTTTTACTTATAAATAGAAGATACTAAGCAACCAAAAAGGCGTCCCTTTTTGGTTTTGTTTTGCCAGCAAGAATTTCAAAAATACATCATTTTCCTTTTGTTTTTCTTAGCCAACAAGTATCATCCATTATCCTTTAGTTTGTTTATCATCAAACTATTTCTCCATCCATAACTGCAAGTAACATAATTTGTAATAGTTTTTGGGAGGTTTGAAAGTTGTGGGCCGTGAGTACATCATAGGTTCATTTGGCTCTAACTCATATTTCAAACTTCTTCTTTTGGATACAAGTTAATACATCGAAATATTTCTATTTCAAGTACTAGTACGTTAACCTCTCGTTACACTTTCACAACTTTTACTCATCTCTTACGGTTCGATTGATTTTGGTTTTTATTTGGTTTCTACTTACAATTTTAGTGGTATTACAAACCGGAAGTCCGATCAATCTTTTCGGATTCCCAACCCCGTTTGGTTCACGGTTTGTTGTATTATTAAAATTGTTTAGTGTTTCCGAAGTTATAAAAACCTTCCCGCATATTACGATAATTACGTTAACAATTGTCAAGGACTCTCAAAGTAAATTAAACACAAAATCTAAAATTAAAACAAGATTTTCCATGCAACTCTCTCTTTACGTCGTTGATTTTTAGTTTAATAATTCATGCTTTACTTTATTGTCATTTATTTAACGCAAATCAATTCCTGCATTTTTACTTTACTATCGTTCAATTTAGAATTTTACTTTCTGCAATTTAAATTTTGTCTTTTGCCTTTCGTAACTTAATTTCTGCATTCTATTTTATGTTCTTAATTCGGAAGTCTTTTAATTTAAGTAATTTAACTTTTCTAGTTCGTCTAAATACTTTAGTTACGTGTGTACTTCGTTAAGATTTCTTTTAAGTAAAAGTAATAGTTTACAATTAACGTATTTTCTCATTTCTTTAATTGCTTTTAGAATCTTTAAAATTAAAATTTAAAATGAAGATGGGTTAACCATCTCAGTTCGGGGTATATAGTAAAGTTGGGACCGATGCAGATAAGAGGATAAAAGGTGTATCGTATCGCATGATTGTCCAAAGTTATCTAAATCAGAGTTATATTTTATGTCGAAATACAACTGATCAACTGACAACTGGTTCGTTGTATGACGGCTTCTTTAAGTTACATAAAATATCGAATCTGAGATAAAAATGGAATGTGATCTTATCTTTTATTTAATTATTAAATTCGGCCCAACGGATCTTTATACCCTGCGCTTCTTTTTAAAATTAAATTTCTCAGTAGTGTTACTCAAAACCCCCAATCAAAATATTGTTTTCGAATTCGTCATCTGAGACTCGCTTTTACATACTCGACTTTCAAGGAGAACTTTTCCACGCTTCCCTGTGGGATCGATATTCGGTACTTTGTACCACTATTACTTGTTACAAAACGATAGTAGATTGAGATGTATACTTGCATCGAGATCTATTTATTTGCATTTTAAAAAGGTGTAAACACGAAAATACGCGACACTCACTAGGCGTTAAGCCTAACCTTTCTATTTGTCGGCATGTGCATCAGGTTTCCGTCAGGGGTTCGGTTCTAGCAGTGCTATGAAGAGTTAAGCCTTAGCCCTACAAGCGTGAGTAGTCGGTGAAGCCTTCCGCAGGTTGGGGAATAGCAATTGTTTGGGTTTAGTAATACCCGTCCTTTTCATAGATTGTATGCATAGGATGATGGGAGTATTGAGGTTAATTCTCAATTTATGTTTGTAGATCGAAGTATTTATTGATGTATTTAGAAAATTTTAATGAGTTGTTATTTCCAGATTTGAGGGTGTTACAGCAACCGTGCATGGGGGGTGTTGTTGGGTTACGGGATCTCAAGCACATCGGAAAATAAAATCGTAACCCTCTAAGGACCCATACCGGAATAAATCGGGTGTTTCGAAATTATAACTCACAATTAACAAGACTTTGAATCACAGAAACAAAGCAAGCTTGATGCCTCCACGGTATCCACACGTACAATCCGAATCCTTTGCCTTCTCGTGATGCTAGTCACAGTTTCAACACTTAGAAAGGAAAGGGAACATATAGTTGTAGGTGATTTTAAAGAGAATTGCAAGAAAAAAAATCTTGCATACAATGTCATACATTATATATGGACATGAGAGGCATGGCATGAAAGCACCACCATCCCTACACCTTACTTGAGTGTAGAAGTATCCATGCACCATAACTCATCTTTTCAAGACCATACCTAGCTATCTTTATTTATGTCTAACATAAATAATATATGATTTTATTTAATCAGATTAAATCAATACAAATCAATTATAATAATCAAACGTTTTAATTATTAAAACTCCTTATTCGAATATGTTCAATGCGTGTGACCCAATGGGTTCTCGACATGTTGGTAATAAATATAAATATTGTATTTATAGTTATAAACAATGAACTGTATCTAGCAATACATCATTATCACCCAAATGACGAGAATTGGTGATACAACAAATTACCGATATGTAGTCAATTTTAGTGTACATATTTAATTCTTTTGTCCTTGATGTCCAGATTGAATACGAGACATTGAATGTGTCATTCTTCTTATGTCCAATCTCTAGTTTCTTGATTCCCTAATATACTAATAAAAACAGAAATTGATATCTCATGTCATTTATCTGAGCATGCATGCATTTCCTTAGTATATATTTATCAAGGGGCCCAGAGACATCACTCCCGTCATAAAGAAGGGACAAATTCTATCTCGGTACATGGTAGTTCTACCATGTGATTTATAACATATCCAACAATAATTCTGTCACCTAGTTACAGAATGATTAGAACAAATGTCAAAATACATTACTCACACATAACAAACTCCATATTTCTCAAGTCAAAGAATTACATGTACATTGACCACATGAGAAACACTTATGACACTCACATAACATCCAATGAAGTGTTCTCATAGCGAGTTACGTCCGATACACAAAATCTCCATTTTGTACCCATATGCAAATTCAATATCTCTATATGAATCCCTACATATGCTAGTCATTATCATATTACTTCAACCTTAAAACCCAAAATAATATTTAACTAGGGACATTTAGAATACATTATTCTAAGGTTATTTATTATGAATAATTAAAAACACATAATATAACATAGACAAAATAAATTGGGCAATGCCTTTTATTTATTTATTAATTTCATGAAACAAAACTCAAAATTACAATCATCGTATGATTAGCTTTTAGGTATTCACTAACAGGTGTCATGGTAGAGTTTGTATGGGTAGTTTTAGGGTAAAGTAATGGGTTGATATTATGTGGGTCCCCACTGAATTAGGTTTGCATGGGTGGTGTAAAAAATTGGTTACTTTTTTTTTTATTTTGGCAAGATATAGTAGGGTGGTTCTCATGATAAAAATGGGTTTTGTCAGGTACGTATTTTTGGATAATCCCCTCATGGGTCTTGTCTTTGTTGTCCTTTGGGGATGGTATGTTCCCTTCACAACTATCCAAAATTTACAACCTTGTACTCTCTTCTTTTTCTTTTCCTTTGACTTTTATCTTTGAGTTTTCCATCGACAGAATGGAAGTGCTTAGATTTTCTTTTTTGTCCATAGGCTTTTTCAGTGTACTAGGAAAAGAAGGATTGCCTACTTTGGAAGAACTACACTTACCAAAGTAAAAAGTGATTTTGATTTTGTCTAGGTCTACTAAAAAAATGGGAGTTTACCTCTCTTTCATTACTTTCCAATGGTCGGAGCATACTGCCCGCTTTCTGTCCGGTAGCGGTGCTTTCGGTCGGTCCGTTCTTCATTTCTTCCTGTTTGTGGGTCTTGAGTTCTTCTACCCTGCATTATTCTTTTCCTATGATCGGGGTAAAACAAGTGCCAACGTTGTCTCTGTGAAGCCAAGGCCCATAAAGCTGAGTGAGCTTCCCTTCCGGGTCTCGAATCGCTACCAATTTATTGTTGCAATCTTGTTTGTCATGGCCCCAAATCCCGCACTTGAAACAGATAATGGGAAGTCTCTCAAACTTGAATTGGAGCCAATATTTTTAACCCTCACATGGAACAAAAAGACCCACGAATGGACGACGTTTTTCGACTGGAAGGTTTACTCGAGTCTTTGTGCTTGCTCTTATCATATCTAGATTGGTTCCCTTCCATATGAGCTCAACCTTTGGATCCACCATTTTAATCCAAGTCGAAAGGTTATTTTCAGTAAAAAGTTTGAGCGGGATATTGTTGATGGAGAGTGAGACCGGAATGACATTTAGTTGAGATTCCTTCCAGTTGTCAGAGGGAGGCCATGGAGCACCCAAGAGGAAACCTCCCGTGAAGCACCATGGCATTCTTTGTAAGACCCATTCTTGGTCTGACGAAGATGAAAAGGAGAAACCAAAAAATGAGCTAGTATGGTCATTTCCGAGGAAACTTACTTGCCAAGCGTCTCTAAACTTCCACATGCGGTTGAAGATCATTTTTAGGAAGAAGGTGTTGCATCCTTTCCTAGAAAAGACTCAGGTAACCAACGAGGTCTTGGAAAAGTCATCAAGCATAAGGACTTCCACAGTTTGCACGGAGTTGGCCTCTGTGATTTCCTCCACTTCGTCATTGGTCTTGTCGTTCGAAACTTGAAGTTTGGTTGTGAGTGAGGCAAGAGCCTCAATGGTGTCGTTGGTAGAGTACATAACTTAGGGTAGAGCTAGGCTGAAAAGGTAGGGCATAAGGTTTAAACTGGTTGGGGGAGGAGTAGGCAGGGTAAAGAGGATGGGGGTGTGTTGGATATATATTGTATTCAAGATTAAAATAGAGGGTCAAAGTTGTAATAGTTTGTGAAAGTCAAGGGTTTGAGTTGTAAAGTCAACTAAAGTTGACTTAGTATAAATAGTTTTGTGTTTGTGTAATCTTGTAGATACGCATATTCATTCCATAGATCACAAGATTTGTATGCTCAGAGAAGAACACAGAACTCGTATGTCAAGCTAGATCTGTGACATTGTAATCTTATGATATCAATGATAATGGCTTCTTGATAATCCGTGTGCATGATTTGATAGCTAGTAGTTGGGATCACATTTGGTATCAGAGCTAGATTAGAAAATTCAGAAAGATACAAATTTTCAAGAAATAAAAAGTCATTGTTGCATTGAATCCAAGATTGTGATTTAGTGATGGATTGAATGTGAATTTGGTATTACAGTGATCGACTATTGAAGTGGAACATTTCTTGTTCTGGTTGGAAATCAATTTGACCAACAGATTGGGAAATTTTGATCATTTTTTTTAAATTTTCTGAAAGTTTCAAGTCGTGAACTGTCAAGATTCAATTTCCACATCTATGATTGTTATTAGACAAATTCACTCTGTAGGGTTGTGTTCGGTGGCATAAAAATCATTTCTACAAAGTTTCAGAGTCAAACATCAAGGTTTGAATGGATTTCCAGTGAAAAGTTGGAAAATATTTTCAAGATCTAAAGAATTCACAGACTTGATGAAGAACTCGCACGTAGAACCCGCAGAGCCATGGAATTCGCAGATTAGTTGTTTTTAATATTCTTAAGGGAGAAATTCGCACACCACAGAGAAGAAAATTTGTTTAAGGAAAGAATATGCACAAGTGTATGTACTAAAAGCTGAGGATTCACACGAGATGTTAGAGCATAAATCTGTTCGATACAAGATCAATAATACTGAAGGTCAAAGTTGAGAAAGTCAAAGCTGCTAAAGTCAAATCTCATTAAAAGTCAAAGTCTATTTTGTAATAAGTCAAACTTAGTTGTATTTGTTTTTGTGTTTAGTTTTCTTGTATTAGGTGGTAGTATAAAAATTTTTTCTCTTTATATTTTCAGTAGAGAACTTAATTGGAGCATTATTCAATTGTATTTTAGAGAGAAATATCAGAGAGAAAGAGAGAGTTTGTTAGAGAGAGATTTTTAGAGAGAGAAAGTGTAATTTTGGAATTGAATTGAAATCAAACAGGTAATTGTTTGTGTTAATCTTGTTTGTTTGATTAATCTTGAATTAGAAACTAGAATCTGGAACAAACAATTGGTATCAGAGCAGATCCAAATCGAGAAAAATCAAGAAATGCGTATGTTCGTACTGTTCATCGAAGTCCAGATTGATTTTCAGTTTTAGTGAGTTTTTGTAGTTGTAATTGATTAGGTTTTGTTAGGAAAGTGTAATCGATCGAGTCTGTATAGGTGTTATCAAGAATTGCACTGTAATTCATTCGAATTTTTGAATTTTGTGTGGTTTTTGTTTTCACGAGTTCTTGACACTGTTCTTGATTCAATTTTGTAATTCTTGTGTATTTGATCGAAAATTAGTGATAGTATTGTGTTCGAGTTGTATAGAAGATCAAATTATCGAAGTTTCGAGTTTGAATTCTAGGTATAAATGAGTTTTTGGTGAATTTGAACGATTTTCAAGGTGTGCGGGTGTTCATCGAGTTGTGCGTTTGATTCTTCAAGTTGTGCGTTTGGATCATCGAAGTGTGCGGGTCATTCATCAAAATTCGTACAAGTTCTTCAGAGTTGTGCGGGTCATTCATAGTGCGGGTATTTTCATCAAAGACAAGCAAAGTGAGAAATGCGTTTCTGTTAAGAAACGAGAAGCTGATTTATGCGGGTCTATTGACAAACGCATAGTAGAAGGATTTGAGTTCAGAAGAAAATCGTGTTTTGCATGTGTATTGAGACACACATAGTTTGCTATACGATTGAAACTTGACACGCACATTGTGTAATGCGTTTCCTTCTTGAAACGCGAAGTAGTAGTGTGCGTTTGTAACTTGAACCGCATAGTTAAGGTGTGCGTGTGCCTCGTGACACGCATAGTTAAGGTGTGCGTTTCATACCTGACACGCATAAGTGGAGGTTTACGGTTCATGTGCGACACGCATAGTGGGATGCGCGTTTCATATGAGACACGCATAATTGTTGAATGCGTTTCCTGAGTGACATGCAAAGTGAGGTGTGCGTTCATTGTGTGACACGCATAGTTGAAGTGTGCGTTTCATTTGTGAAGCGCAAAGCGTGGAAGACTTGGAAATTTTTTTTTTTCTGAGAAATTTTCAAAACTGTAATATGGCCCTTAATAGTGAAAAAAAATTTCTCTAGGGGCGCTGCCCCTCGACCCCGCAAGGGCGTTGCCCCTTGACCCCACCTGCTAACCGGGTAGCGGGACCCCCGTGCTAAGTCTGCGAAGGGGGACATAGTTCTTTTTGTGATTAAAATTTCTGATTTTATATTTCAAGTTTTCTATATTTTCTTGATTGTTTCATTTGGACTAACGATCAGTTCTAGTTTCTTATTGATATATTTTTCAAACAGGTTTAAACAAGATGACATCCAAAGATGCACTTTCAATTGGCACTGATGTAAAGCCTCCTGTTCTATTCAAAGGCGAGTATGAACAATGGAAGGACAGATTCTTGGATTTCATAGATCGGCATTCAAATGGAGAGAATGTTCTTCTGTCTATCACTGAAGGTCCAATGGCTCCAATAACAGTTCAAGTATCTGATGTTGATTCTTCTGATAGTGAAGATGGGACTGAGGAAAGAGAGCAAAAGATGAAAACAGTGACAGTGGATATTTCTCAATATTCTGAAGATCAGAAAAGCAGATACAAAGCAGATAAACAAGCGAGATCATTACTTCTTCAAAGCATTCCAAACGAGATCTACATCAAGATTGATAGCTATAAAGCCAATGCTAAGAAGATGTGGGATCAGTTGCAAAAGATGATGATGGGATCCAAGGTTGGAAATCAAATGAAAGTGGCAAACTGCATCAATAGTTATGAGGAATTCAAAGCTAAGGAGAATGAGAGTCTGGAAGATACATATGAGAGGTTTGTATTGCTTCTGAATGAGCTGACAAAGAATAAAGTCAAAAAGAAGTAGTTGGAAAACAATGTCAAATTTCTGAGTATCCTACGTCCGGAATGGAAAAAGCATACAAGAAGGATGAAACAGATGAAGGATTTGAATTAAATACCACTACATGAGGTACTTGAGACCTTGAGGCAGAATGAGGAAGAGGTTGAAGAGAAAAGAGCTGAGAAGAAGAAGGCAGCACAAGTTCCTGATCCTATTGCCTTAGTAGCTGGAGAGAAGAAGAAAGAAAAGATAGAAAAGAAAGAGAAGAAAAAGAAGATAGTTCTTACCAGTTCTGAGTCAGATTCAGTTACAGATAGTGATGATGGCGAAAGTCTGAAACAAGCCATCATATTGCTGACCTGTGCATTCCAGAAGAAATTTTACAAGAAGTCGGGATCAAATTCTCAAAGGTATTCTTCATCTAGTTCAAAGAATCACGAGCATCGACAGAAAGTGGAAGGAAAGAGGTATGAAGAGGATAGATATGTGGAGAAGAAACCGGATGAGAAGAAGAAGTTCATGAATGACTACACAGTTGCCGAGAAGCCAGCAACAGATTGCATCAAATGATACAATTGCGGCAAGATGGGTCATTTTGCAAAAGATTGTCTAAAGCCGAAAGTTCGCAACTCTCTGTACTATCAGAACAAGTTGCTTTTGGCAAGACAACAAGAAGCGGGTGTCGCTCTTATGGCTGAAGATGAGTTTTGGTTGGATTATTCAGAAGGAGAAGAGGATGACAAGAAAGAAGAAACAACTCATATCTGTCTCATGGGCAAAGAAGTAAAGAACGACGAGTCAGATGATGAGGCAGTTGATGAGGTATTAAATTTATCTGAAAAAGATTTTATTACCAAAATGGAAACCATGGTGGTTGAGCTACAAAATTTACAAAATAATCTGAAAAAGGAAAAAGAAAGAGTTGTTAAAAAGAACAAGAAGATCTTTGAGCTTAATACGTCTGTTATTTCAAACAAAGATCTGATTGATTCTTTACGCAAATATGATTTTGATTCTAAATCTAAAGTAGATGATTTTGAAAAGAGGATTTCTGAGTTTGAAGGTAAAGTGTCTAAATATGAGCTTGAGAAAAATGAATCTTCACCAACTGTTTATAAACTGCAGGTTGAAAACAAGAATTTGAATAAGAAGGTAAATGGTCTGGAAGCAAAACTTTATGCAAGAGGTCAAACAGATCAAACCATTTTTCTCAATGCACCTAATGAAGAGGCTGATGTTAAAGAGAAATGGGGACTTGGTTTTGAAAACCCCCATTATCTTAAGAAAGCCATCAGAAAACAGCCGGCACTTTATAACTATGATTTTCTTGCTTGTGCTGGTAAACATACTCATTTAAAACCCAAATTTGTTACCAAATTACCAGAAGAAGTTGAGGCCAAAGAAACTGAAAATAGAAAGAATAAAAAGAAAATGCAACTACCGTTTAACTATGAAAAGTTAAATGATAGTTATCTTTCAAAAACACCAAAAGTTCTTTCAAAAGACTATTTTGTTAGTTATTCCGCTTCTGAGATGAAGACAAAACCTGTGATTGCAAAGGTTTATGTTCCTACATCTATTCTTGAAAGCAAAATAGTCGAGCTTGAAAATGTTTTATCTGATGAAAAACTTTTGGCTGATATACAACAAAATGTATTTTCTACAGTTATAAAGAACACTGTTTTTCAAACTAAATCTACAAAGTGTTCTACAGTTTCTAAGGCATCTCAATCTTCATCTGATAATTCTGATGACTTATTTGAGTCTACAAATGATTTTCTAAATTCTGATGATGGGTGCATGGAAGAATTTGATATGTTTGATGTCAATTCTACACTTCCTGATCATTCTACTTGTCTTAAAAATAAAAGAGTGTTACCAAGTGATGTTCATATTGTTGAATCATCAACTAAGGTTGGTGAATCAGTTTCTGTAACTGCTGATTACTATGCTCAAGGTAAGAAACATAAGAAACAGCGATTACAGAAACAGAAATACACTGGTACACGAAAGTATACTCAGTCTCGGAAATCTGCTTTTCCTAATAAATCTAAATCTTTTGTTTCAGATGTAAGCAAGAAAAGGTCGAAAGCTCGAACTGAATGGCGACCAAAAAGGAAGGGTGATGAGAAAGCTGAATCAGTTTCTGATAATTCTTGTAATAGATCAGTTAGTAGTGATACTGATGTAGTTGATCAATTTGCTTCAAATAAACAAAACCTTGTAACTTCTTACAAGCGATATTCAATAAAGCAATTGATTCAATTATCTCTTATTCCTACTACATTTTATTCTAATTATCGGAGAACTGATTTTGCTTATTCTCATAATTCTTCTGATTGGTATGGATCTTATCATGTTAATTCTTCAAGATCAAATATCTTCAAAAGTTTTCAAAAGAACAGAGGGTCCATTTTCAAGTGGATACCAAAATCTTGTGCTAATCTGTTAGGGCCCGTTTTTAAATGGGTACCTAAAATTGTTATTGCCTGATTTCTCTTGCAGACCCGGCATATGTGGTACTTGGATAGTGGATGTTCCAAGCATATGACTGGGCAAAAAGATTTATTGTCTAACTATACAGAGAAATTCAGTGGAAATGTCAGATTTGGAAACGATCAGCTTTCACCTATCTTAGGATATGGTGACATTATTCAAGACAATATAACAATCAGTAAGGTGAGCTATGTCGAAGGCTTGGGGCACAACTTATTCAGCATTGGTCAATTCTGCGATAAAGGGTTAGAGGTCAACTTCAAGTCTAAGAGTTGCTCAGTTCGTACTGAAGACGGAACAGAACTCTTATCTGGAAATCGAAAGACAAACCTCTACACCATCAATCTGTCCAAAGTACAGATTGACAGTCAAGTATGCTTATTGTCAAAAGCTTCAACGCAACAAAGTTGGCTCTGGCACAGACGTTTATCTCACTTAAACTTTCGTTACATCAACAAGCTGGTTCGTGGGAAATTGGTCAAAGGACTTCCTGAGCTGAAATATGAACGAGAACACTTATGTGCAGCATGTGAAAAAGGTAAGATGAAGAGAGCCGCTCACAAATCGAAGCCTGAACCAAGCACTAGTTCTCCGTTAGAATTGTTACATATGGATTTGTGTGGTCCAACGAGAACTCAGAGTTTGGGAGGAAAGAAATACGTGTTGGTTATTGTGGATGATTATTCAAGATACACGTGGGTCAAATTTCTTCGTTCAAAAGATGAGACACCGGAAGTTCTCATTACTTTCTTAAAGACGACCCAAGTGAAAATGCAGCGACCAGTTAAGTTTCTTCGTACTGATAATGGCATAGAATTCAAGAACAAGATTGTTGATGAATATCTCGAATCAGTTGGGATTTGACATCAGTATTCTGCTGCTAGAACGCCGGAACAAAATGGAGTAGTCGAAAGGCGAAATCGGACGCTAGTCGAGTCCGCTCGAACTATGCTTAGTCAATCGGACTTACCTCTATTCTTGTGGGCAGAAGCTGTGTCGACTGCATGCCATACACAAAATCGATCCATGATACATCGTCGATTTCAAAAGACTCCATATGAGCTGATCAACAACAGAACACCAACTATCAAATATTTTCATGTATTTGGGTGTACATGTTTTGTGCTTAACGACAGAGAGAGTCTGAATAAATTCAGTGCTAAGGCGGACGAAGGCATCTTTATCGGTTATTCTTCAACATCTGCTGTATATCGTATCTATCTAAAGAAGTCAAAGACAGTTGTAGAAAGCGTCAATGTCAAATTTGATGAAGAGATGGCTTCTGATCATATCAGTTCAGAACCCATTATCACAGGAGTATTAGCTTCTGGACAGATCAGTCCAGAACCTGCATCTACAACGACAAAATCGAATAACGCTTCTACTTCTACTTCACATTTAACTGATTTAGATTTGTTATTTGAATTCTTTTATGATGAGTTTCTTGGAACTAATGTATCTAAATCTGCTGTGACTGACAGGTCTGAAGACACAAGTTGCATTCATCCAGTCACTTCAGATGTCATAACTGAACAAGCATCCCCCGTTCAGTCAGAAACTCATATTCGTATTGTTACTCCTACAGTTGAAGATACAAAAGTTAATGCTGAGCCAGAAGTAACTGTTTCAGTTGGTTGTACTACATTGTCTACTCAACAGCCTGAATCTGTTGTTCCAACTGATACTTCTGCACATGAAACTTCAACTGACAAACCCCCTCCTGTAATTCAAACTGAAGATTTTGAAAGTAGATTTCAAGATGATGATCATATTCAGAATTCATCTATTCCACTCCCTTATGAGTATCGCTGGACCAAAGACCATCCATTACATCAAGTAATTGGAGATCTTAACAAGCCTATCCAAACAAGGTCAGCGACTCTTAATCAGTGTATGCATGATTCCTTTCTCAGTAAGATTGAGCCAACGCGAGTATCTGAGGCTCTTGCTGATTCGGACTGGGTATCTGCTATGCAAGAAGAGATCAATCAGTTTGAAGCCCTAAAGGTTTGGAGATTAGTTCCAAAACCAGAAGGTAAGACCGTGATAGGAATTAAGTGGGCATTCAAGAACAAAAAGGATGAAGATGGTATCGTCATAAGAAACAAAGCTAGACTTGTTGCCAAAGGTTACCGGCAAGAGGAAGGCATTGATTATGATGAGACGTATGCTCCAGTAGCGCGTACAGAGGCAATCAAAATGTTTCTAGCCTACGCAGCTCATAAGAATTTCACAGTGTTTCAGATGGATGTGAAAACAGCTTTTCTGAACGACATTCTTAAGGAGGAAGTGTACGTGTCTCAACCAGAAGGGTTCATCAATCCAGATAAGCCAGATCATGTCTACATATTGGACAAAGCCCTTTATGGATTAAAACAAGCCCCTCGAGCATGGTATGATGTTTTATCCAAATTCTTGGTCAAGTCTGGTTTCTCTAAAGGTAAGATTGATACCACTTTATTCATAAAGAAGGAAAAAACTGATATTATTCTTATTCAGATTTATGTTGATGATATAATATTTGGTTCTACTAACCCAAAATATTGCAAAAACTTTTCTAACCTCATGGTGTCACGTTTTCAAATGAGTATGATGGGAGAGATGAATTTCTTTCTCGGATTACAAGTTAAACAGTTTTCTACGGGGATTTTTATAAATCAATCTAAGTACATTTTGGACATTCTTCGGAAGTACAAGATGGAAAATTGTAAACCAATTGGAACCCCGATGGCACCTGGTACTAAGATCCACACTGATCCTTCGGGTAAAAGTGTAGATGTTAGAACTTACAGAGGAATGATAGGATCGTTAATGTATCTAACGTCGAGTAGACCAGATATTATGTTCTCAACATGTTTATGTTCTAGATATCAAGCTGCTCCTAAAGAATCCCATTTGGCCGCTGTCAAACGGATCTTTAGATATCTGAAGGGGACTGCAGACCTTGGTCTGTGGTATCCTAAGGATACTGGGTTTCAACTGACTGCCTACTCAGATGCAGATCATGCAGGTTGCATGTTGGACAGAAAGAGTACTTCAGGTCATGTTCAATTCCTTGGAGACAAGCTCGTAAGCTGGGCATCAAAGAAACAATTATGCGTTTCCACATCGACTGCTGAAGCAGAGTACGAAGCTGCTGCCAGTTGCTGCTCTCAAGTCTTGTGGATGCGAACACAGCTGCGAGACTATGGATTCAAGTTTGATAAAATTCCAATTTATTGTGACTCGAAGAGTGCAATCGCGATATCTGCTAATCCTGTCCAGCATACGAAAACCAAACACATTGACGTCAGGTATCATTTTATAAAAGATAATGTAGAAAAAGGAACAATTGAACTTTATTTTGTAAAGACAGATTATCAACTTGCAGATTTATTTACCAAACCCTTAGATGAAAAGAGATTGAATTTTCTTGTCTCTAAGCTTGGTATGTTAAATCTTAAGACATAATCGGTTGTTACATAATAAAGTTACGTATTGTTATTTTTCATCATTTTATTTATCTTTATGTCTGAAGGATATCTGCACTTTAATTGTTTGCTAATGATCTCAGGGGGAGTAAGAGAAGATTTTAGATGATCTACATTATTTTAAGGGGGAGCATAACTGATTTCTGCATTTTACTTAACTGAATTTTTTTTTGTAATGCATGATTTTAGGGGGAGCTTATCAAAAGGAGTAAGACTATGATTTCTGATTGCTTAAGATCAGAACTCGTTCTTTAATCGTTTTACTGTTTTATGTTTTATTGTTCGAATAAATTTTGTGAATAAATTTTTGACTAGACTTTGAGACTTATGCAGGATGAGAGAAGCTGACAAGATCATATCTTAATAACTTCAGCTTGACTTTATGAGTATTAAGATTGAGTGAAAAGGTAAATTTCTTATCTTAATCTCAAATGTATCTGAAAGAAGGACAACTTTCAGATATAGAAAACATGTTCTTAAATGTTCAAACCACTTCCCGATTTTTAAACAGATTTTATAATTTGGAAGTGTGATTTTAAATGTTTTCATTTTATTTTTGTGCTTAATTGATAAATAAACCGTGTGTTTCCAAAGATAAATACTTGCGTATTGTCTTTTCTATATACATTCAAGTATTCACACACATCGGTTTGATTTTTTTTTAAATGTTCTTACCATGTCTCATATTGAAACATATTTTTCGATGGTAAGACACCCCGCTTGTATTTCAAAGATTTTTGAGCGATATTTCATTTCGAAGCGGTTCATTCAAGAATGTCTATATTTTTGTTTCGTATAAACAATATCCATTATTCTTGACCTTAAGCTTTGATTGTTATATCATTCATTTCTGATCATTTTCATACAATGTCAGATTTTCAAACAAGCCTTTTGCATTCATGTTCATTCATTCAATATACTTGTTTGAAAATACTTCCATGTTTTAAAATGCTCATATCTTCATGATTATATTTCTGAGCATATTTACATCTGACATTTGTATATGAGCTTTAACTGCTATAGTTAAACAAGTGGAGCAACAAATGTTTTATAGGAAATATGGGTTCTTTGTGCTAGGAATTAACTGAACTTCTATGGAATCACGTTAACCAGTGATTTCTACCCAAGAAGTTAATTCATAGAGATTGAGTGTGAGGAGTCAAAAAGAAATGAGTGTGGGTTGTGCGATGAGGTAAAATGGAAAAGAGAGTTTGGTTAGTAGTGCGCTTAATGATTAAAAGAAAGAGGGTGTGAGATCAGAGTAAAAGAATATCAAACTCTGCACCAACTACTTTCTGAGCCGGGCAACCACATTACTAATGTTTCACATTTCTTCGTGAACGTTATTGAAATAGGCAACTAGCCCATGCCAACTCTTGACTAAACCCCACAAGCTACTCATTTTCTTCTCAAAAAGAAAATGTTTCATATTTTCTGGGGACGCAGCATATAATCTATCTGGTTTTCATTTGGAAAATCTGGATATTGAAATAGAAGGAAGTCTGCCCCACCTTCGCACTTCAATCATGCACTTAGAGTCTGTGTTTATCTACTGTTGTCTCAGTGGTTTACACTATGTTGAGCCTTATTAAAAGCAATCACCGTGCTTAATTCTTTCTACACTTGCACGAGCACACAAGGAATTCGTTTCTTTGTCATAACATTCATAGAAATTGCCTTTGTGGTATTTCGATGATTGGATGGAAGCCCTGGGGGAGTGAACATCACAAAAGCTCCTTTATATTGTGTATTCGTTACACACAGTGACTTTGTGTTACTGACAGACATATTAACTGATTCATTTGTTAATTTAGGAGTTACCCATTCTTATTTTGTCTGGATTTGCAAAGATCTAGATGAATACTTGGTTATGGATCACCGAATCAGAGGCTCAGTTTGGAAAAGATCAGAATGGTCAAAGACATTTCTTGGACGAAAAGTTTTGATGATATAGATGCTCAAATCATCAAAAAGGGGGAGATGATATGAAGAAATGTTAAAGTTTTGAAATTTGAAGATAATTTCTTTCAAGAAGTGGTAAAGTTTTGTGAAGTTGATTTTCTGAAATGTTTAAGTCAGAAAGTTCAAAGGGAAGATTTGAAGATAATCAAAGAATTTCTGAAGATTTGAAGAAATTTTCTTTGAAGATTATTTGCTGAAGTAATCTGAGCTGAATTTGAAGATAATTTTTTCCAAAGTCTGAAAGTGTTGTGTGAAAGTTTTGGGGAGATTGTTACTCGTTTGAAGACAGTTTTGGAAAGAAGACTGTCAAAGAAAAAGGGGAGATTATTTTGACAGAGCTTAAAGTGAAGACTGAATTGCTAGATTTTTTCAACAGTGATCTTAAATCCAAAGGGGGAGATTGTTAGAGCATAAATCTGTTGGATACAAGATCAATAATACTGAAGGTCAAAGTTGAGAAAGTCAAAGCTGCTAAAGTCAAATCTCATTAAAAGTCAAAGTCTATTTTGTAATAAGTCAAACTTAGTTGTATTTGTTTTTGTGTTTAGTTTTCTTGTATTATGTGGTAGTATAAATATTTTTTCTCTTTGTATTTTCAGTAGAGAACTTAATTGGAGCATTATTCAGTTGTATTTTAGAGAGAAATATCAGAGAGAAAGAGAGAGTTTGTTAGAGAGAGATTTTTAGAGAGAGAAAGTGTAATTTTGGAATTGAATTGAAATCAAACAGGTAATTGTTTGTGTTAATCTTGTTTGTTTGATTAATCTTGAATTAGAAACTAGAATCTGGAACAAACAAGAGACATATGCGAGAAGTATAGAATTCGCACAAGAGACACGTACGAATTGTGCAGAATTCGCATCTGAGTCTCATACAAATTTCAAGGAATTCGCATATGAGTCTTATACGAATTTCAAAGAACTCGCATACTCTTTCATGCGAAAAGCTTAGAACTCGCACATCCTTATATGCGAAAAGCTCAGATTTCGTATCCTTTAGATATCCTTTTATGCGAATTGAATCTATACGAATTCTATACTTGTGAATTTTTATTTGTGAGTGCATGCGAATTGTGTTCCGTATACGAATTCCTAGTACATACGAATTGCTTGTTGTGAGTTACACACGAATTATGTACTTGTTAAAATTTTTGAGCGTTTTTCTGTGATTTTTACTGTTGATTTTTCTGATTTTCTGATTAAAGATCATTACTAGCTAATTTTTGTATGTGCAGAATTGATTTGATTGTCAAGATGCCTTATATTGATGAGAAGGGAAACAAAGTTCTAATCAACACAGATTCTATATTGTCATACATGCCAGAGACTTCAACACTGAAAGCAGAGAACTAGAATTTGAAGATTCAGAATTCATCTCTTCTAGAACAGATTAATAAGCTGAAAAATTCTAAAGATTCAGAGATAAGTTTTATTTGCTCAGAATGTGTAGCTAACTCCAAAATTAATTTTGCAGGGATTATTGAATCAAAGGAAAAAGAGATTTCTACTCTGCAAACAAAACTGAAGAAGTTTGAAGAACTTAATGCAAACTCAAGCTGGTCAAAGAAGAAGCAAATGCAAAGAGAGCTTGATGATCACAGAAGAAGAGCAAACATTGCTAGTGAGACATCTGATGGGATTAGAAAGATAAATTCTCAAATATTTGCTGAAAGAGATAAGTTGAAAGACAAAGTGTTTAGTTTGGAAGTTGAAATAAACATGTTGAAAGAGAAAGCAATTCAAGAGAAGAAAATTTCAACAGATCAAGATGAGATGAAGAAGAGAAAGGAAATTGAAAGAGATAATGTTAAACTTCAGAAGAAGATAAATGAACTGAAAGAAAAAAGCTCTCAAGAGGAAAAGAAGAATGAAAAAGAAAGAAAAGATTTTGCTAAGAAGTTTTCTGAATTCTCTAGAAAAGCTTTTGAAGAGAAGAAATCAGTGGATCTAAAGTGCATAAAGCTTTCTCAACAAGTTTCAGACTTTGAGAAAGTAATCATTCTGGAAAGAGATAAGTTTGAGAAGGAGAAGAAGAAAACTGAACAAAAGACTGTTGGTGTTTTTAAGGAGATTTCTGATAAGAGAAAGCCTGTTGAAAAAGACTTTGAAGAGGAAAGGAAAGTATTTGAGTCTGAGATAGAAAAGTTGAACAAAAAACTATCTGAGGTGTCAACAAACATTATGAAGGAGAAGAATTCAAAATCTGAGTTGCATAAGAAGTTTGATCTGATGTCAAAGGAAAGAAACAGTTTGTCTTCAAAAATAAAAGAACTTGAAGAGATCATGTTCAAGGTGAAGCTGACTGAGTCAAAGACTCCAGAATCAATCGTTCAATCACCAAGAGGTGATCAAGCTGATTCAGAATGTTCATTCAAAACAAATTCAAGTTCACGTTTTACAAATTTTTCTAATAATCCTTTATTTGATTCTGATGATAGTCAAACTTCTAATTCTAAAAATCAAATTCGTCCTTCTAACCTATTCTTTGATAAAAATGTTGATGGTTCAGGTAATATTAAGAAGGATAAGTCTCAGAAGAAAAGATTTTGGAGAAGGAAAGACGAGAAAGAAAGTGAAAATTGGATTTAGAGAGTTAAAGGATCTTCGGAGGAGAAGAAGGAAGAAAAATCATTTGTGCATGTATCAAATGGATAAAAGGAACAATGCTTTTAAAGGTAAAACTTTTGGCAAACCTGATCTGGTTTACACTATAAATCAACTGATCAGGTTATCACAAAAGAAAATTAATTGTTCCTACTGTGGCTCAAATGATTTTGTAAACAAAAATTATGAAAATTGCTGGTATGGTTCTTACTTTATCTCTCCTATTAGAACTGCAACTAACAATTCAGGATCCAAATACCAATGGATACCAAAAGCTAAACCTGTGTTGCAGGCACATAAAGACTAAGGGGGAGAAAGAACTAAGACTTCTGAATACAACAGTTCAGAACTTGTTCTTCAATGAATGAATAATGACTTCTGATCATATACAGATCAGGAATCGATCTTCAAAGATCAAAAGAGGGAAAGAAAATTTAACCGAGTTCTGAATTACATCGGTTTCATGATTAAGGATTTTGCATATGTTAAAGGGAAGCTTCTATGTTTTATCTTTTTACTGATATATTTTTTCAAAATTTTCAGGGGGAGACTAAATGATAAATTCATTGTTACTCTTTAAATCTGGATATTACTATTCTCACCGGAGAATATGTAATAATGGCTCTTGGATAAAACAGTTCAAGACCCGGTCCTCAATGTTTCAGGACCATGGTTTCTGGTTACATCAGATCAAGACCCGTTCATAATTGGTAAATCTGTAAATTACTATTCTCACCGGAGAATATGTAATAATGGCTTCTGAATATTACAGTTCATAACCCGATCTCAAATGTTTTTCTTCTAAAGGATGCTGATTAGTTAATATCTTTTCAAGAAGTTTTTTAATTTGAGGGAGAGTCATTGTAAATTACATTGCTATATCTTTTAGGGGGAGGAGATATAGAACTTCATTATACTTTGATTGTTATATTTTTTTGATAACTTGAATTTTTACAGATTTTGAAGGGAAGAATATCTGAAGTTTTGTCAACAAAGCTTAAAACATGATATCCATTTTAGGGGGAGTTAAGGTTTTATACTGAAGGTATATTTTTTTGAACTTTAAACTATATCACTTGATGAAAGAAGGACAACTTTCACTTGTGAAAAATGTTTTTCTTAAATGTTCAAACCACTTCCTATTCTTAAACTGTTTTCATGAATTGTGAAGTGTGTTTTTAAATGATTTTGGATACTTGGATGATTATCTAACCGTGTGTTTCTACAAGATTAATACTTGTGTATTATCTTGTCTATATACTTTGTCAAGTATTCTTATACACAACGGTTCAGTACATTTTTTCTTGAACTTGTTATTACCATGTATCAAATGATAAATCTTTCTATGGTAATACTCCCGGTTGTACTCAATGTTGATTTAGATCAGACGTCATTTCTAAACTGAAATGTGCTTTCATTGTTAAAATGTTTATATATTGTTCATATAAACAACATTCGTCTTTGGCATCTCTTATTATTTTTCTTCATGATATTTTGATTTGATTTAAATCATTGTCAGATTCTCAAAACATCTCTATTCATTTCATGATTATTCATTCATACAAAGTTTTGAGAAATCTTAAATGCTTAAAATGCTCAACTTTCATTCTGATTTTGATGAGCATACATATACCGAAAAATGATTTCTTGTACTTAAATGTCAAGTTAATCATTGAACAACATATTCTTTTAGGACAAAAATACATGGGATTCGAGGTGAGAGCTTAACAGAACTTCCATGGATTCACGATAACCAGTGTTTCCTACCCCGGAAGTAATCCTTTGAGTGATTGAGGGGAGAGGGGTTAAAAGAATTGAGTGTTGGTGTGTGATGAGGTAAAATGGAAATGAGAGTTTGGTTAGAAGTGAGCTTAAATGTTCAAAAGAAAGAGGGTGAGAGAATAGAGTAAAAGAATATCAAACTCTGCACCAAAATCTTTCTAAGTCGGGCAACCACATAATCTGATTGGTTCACATTCTTTGGTGACCATCATTGAAAAAGGCACCTAGCCCATGCCATCTCTTGCATACAACCCCACCAGCTACTTATTCTTTTCTTAAAAAGAGAATGTTTTATATTTTCTGGGGAAGCAACACATACTCTATTGGTTCTTCACTCGGAAGATACTGATATTGAAATAGAAGGAAAGTTGCCCCACCTTCGACCCTTTCTCATGCACATCGAGTATGTGTACAACTGTTGTTGTTTCAATGGTTTACATAATTTTGAGCCTTAACAGCAATCATTGTGTTAATTCTTTCATAATACAAGCACGAGCACACAGAAAATATGGTTTTCTGTCAGAGCATTCATAGAAATACCTTGTGTTTTTCAATGATTGAATGGAAGTCCTGGGGAGTGAACGTCATCTCAAGCTCCTTATATTGTACATTCGTTGTACACAATAACTTTGTGTTACTGACAGACACTCCTAACTGTTTCATATGTTGATTCAGGGTTACAAATCATAATTTGTCTGAATTTGAAAAGATTCAGATAAATACATTCATGAATTGACGGCAGGCTCATTATTAGATCAGTTGGGGGAGAATGTTCATATTCTACAAACAGGGGAGATTATTACTCATAAAGACTGTGCTTATTGATTATTTGGGGGAGATCATTAAAAGACTGTGCTGACATTGAAAAAGTTTTGATGATTCTGATTCTCACAATTCATCAAAAAGGGGGAGATATATCAAGATTTCAAAGTCAGACCAAAGTTGATATTATCAAAAAGGGGGAGAATTTCAGAATTTCAAAGTCAGAGTTTTGAAGACTTCAATGATTGTAAAGAATGTGTTAAAGTTATTGGAAAAGCAAAAGGGGAGATTTTCTTCAAATGTTAATGTTCATACAAAGTGTTTGTCAAAGTTTTCAAGGTTCAAAGCTGAAAAGTTTGTTTGCTGAAGATTGTTCTGAAGATAAGAAGACCGAAGATTATTGTCAAAAAAAAATTAATCTTGAATCCAAAGGGGGAGATTGTTGGATATATATTGTTTTCAAGATTAAAATTGAGGGTCAAAGTTGTAATAGTTTGAAAGTCAAGGGTTTGAGTTGTAAAGTCAACTAAAGTTGACTTAGTATAAATAGTTTTGTGTTTGTGTAATCTTGTAGATACGCGTATTCATTCCATAGATCACAAGATTTGTATACTCAGAGAAGAACACAAAACTCGTATGTCAAGCTAGATCTGTGACATTGTAATCTTGTGATATCAATGAAAATGGCTTCTTGATAATCTATGTGCATGATTTGATAGCTAGTAATTGGGATCACAGGGTGCCGGAGAACAAGGTCGAAAGAGGAGATAACCTCATATGAAGAACTTCAAAGGCACAAAGTTTTTTTTTAAGATTTATGTATATTATCTTTTTTGGTTAAAACTTATTCATATAATAATATAGAGTTTTTCTGAGCTTGAAGTCCATCCCTGGAGTTGTATTCACATTCCTAACTTCTTAATACCCTTAACCCCTTAGTTCAAATAAAGGATAAATGTAGAATCAATTGACAACTTATTTGTCTAACACTATTCTTGAAATCTTATTATATTATTGTTCATGAATGATTGATACATGTAATAAAACAGATTTGTGTATATATTTTGGGAGATGAGTTAATCAACTTGTTAAGACTTATTTATGTTAATTATCTAACGTAACTAAAGATGAATACTCTAAACCTGGGAAATTAGTGAAGCAAGTTTAAATATTTGTGTTTGAATAATTGTCAGTTTTGGTTTATCTAAATATAAACTTTACATTCTCATGCTTTGATGATTGGCAAACTGATTCATACGAGTTAATGTATATTTGAAATGTTTTGTGACTTCTAGATTATGTGAACAACAATATAAATAGAATTTCACAAGTTGTTGAAGCTCAAACTTTTATGCCTCCCAAAAAGATGACATGTGAAAATCAATAATGAGGAGTACATAAATGAATTTTGATGTTAATAGCACCTTGGGGAGGGAAAGGTAATTTGGCACAAGTTAACATTTTAAAAACAATTCCATATGTAAATAAATATAATGCATAAATAAAGAGTTTGAGGTTGTTCTAAAAAACAATAAAGAGTTTGAGGAAAATAATACAAACACCAGATATAGATATAGAGTGGTTCATCCAACTTGACTTGGCCCATTTCCACTAAACACCTCTCATTATACACATATAATCCACTATATGATGGTTCTATATGGTTGAATCAGACCCGTGGTACAATGTTTGTATTACAAGTTTTCTTTTTTTTTTTGTTTTTCAAATTTGGATCACTAGCAATAATGAAACACATACAACATGTTTATCGATCAATAGGCTCAAGTATCTCACAATTTTTCACACTTAATGCTCTAAAGGGTAAAAAGCTTGGAAAGAATGTTTCTTGACTTGGTAATAATAGTGGGTTCAAGACGAAAAAAAAAGATAGTTAAAAAGGTTTTGCATATGCTATAACATAACATTGAAGTTATACCTATAGATTTGAAATTTTCTAACCAAAATCCAAAGCCTGTAAATGACCATACAAATGTCTAGACTAGAGAAAATCATAATGGTTTGTGAATTTAATCATTTGAATCAGTGTAATAAAACATACTGCATGTCTGATATAGAAAGTGTTAGCACAATCCAAACGTGTGGAATTCACTATTACTAGAAATTGATTTCCTTTTCCCTCAATCAACAAACGAGTATAAACATATATACAATACAAGAAAGGCTTTGGGCCATAAAACACTACACCTAAGTAGGATAACAAAATACACACTAACCCAAATAAATATAATATACTAACATCCCTCTGCAGTTTGATCAGGAGGTTTTCGGACGTGCAAACTGTCTCTAAAGTCATGGAATAGAGATGTGGGAAGACCCTTCGTAAATATGTTAGTATACTGAGAATTGGAAGGGACATGGAAAACTCGAACAAGACCCATGACAACTTTGTCTTGGACAAAGTGAATGTCGATCTCTATGTGTTTGGTACGCTGGTGTTGCATCGGATTGGTAGACATATAAATTGCACTAACGTTGTCACAATATACTATAGTGGCCTTGGTCATCGGACACTGAAGTTATTAAAGGAGGTTTCGAAGCCAACTGGTTTCTGCTACAACATTCTTAACTCCCACGATACTCAGCTTCCGCGCTGGAATGCAATATAATACCCTGACGTTTTGAGGACCATGAAACAAGATTGTCCCCCATAAATACACAATAACCTGATGTAGATCTCTGGGTGGCTGGGCATCCCCCCTAGTCGGCGTTTGAGTAAGAAATAAGGTCGGATGAGGGAGATACGCGAAGGTGAAGACCATGGTTGATAGTACCTCGAATGTACCGGAGAACCCATTTGAGAGCATGGAGGTGTGTCTCTCTGGGGTCGTGCATGTATAGACACAACTGCTAGACAACAAAAGCAATGTTTGGCCTGGTGAATGTCAGGTACTTGAGTGCTCCAGCTAGACTGCGGTATAATGAAGGGTCGGCTACGGGTGGACCGGTGGTGTCTAGTTTCTAAATTGATTCTGCTAGAGTTTGGGAGGGATTACAGTTGAGAAATAAATCGACTAGTGGAAGATTGAACAACAGAAATGCCTAGAAAGTAGTTCAGGGCAACCAATCCGTCATGGCAAACTCATGGCTTAGCTGAGAAATGGTCTGCTCAGAGGAGGAAGCCGTGAGGATGATGTCGTCAACATATAGAAGAAGTTACGCGATGGCATGTTTAGAAAGATATATAAACAGTGATGAGTCTAGGAAACTGTTTTGAAACCCAATCTGAAGAGCATATCTGGAAAATCTATGGTACCAAGCCCAAGGGGCCTGCTTAAGGCCGTATAAAGATCGTTGTAGGTGACAAACATGGGAAACTAAGAGTCTTGAAACCCCGATGGCTGGTGCATATATACAGTCTCCTGAAGATGCCCATGAAGAAATGATTTTTTCATGTGCAGCTGTGAATGGGCTAGTGTCGGGAGACTGATAAACTGAGAACAGTGCGTATAGTAAATGTCTCGTCACAATCGATATCTTGTTGCTGATTGCGACCGTTGGCTACAAGATGGGTCTTATAGCGAGTAAAAGAACCATCCACGTGATGTTTGTGACAGAAAATCCACATAGATCGGACCACATTGACCCCTGGGGGTCTTGAAACAAGAATCCATATGCCGTTGGACATGAGAGCTTGATATTTCTCATTCATGGATTTTCGCCAGTGAGGGTCCTACATAGACTGTAAGTGAGACCGTGGGACAGGAAAAATGGAGGAGGTATGAAGATTTAGACGGTCAATAGGTTTGACAATCCCTCTGCGAGCACAGGTGGTCATGGGGTTAGTAAGATGGGGAGGTGTAGATGTCGGAAGGACTACGGTGTGTGAGGTGACCGAGGGTGGAGTGGAAGGTGACTCAAGAATAGTCCGGAACATGGGAGATGGTTCGGATTAGTCGTCAAGGAAGGAGTACGAGGGAGGTTCAGTCGGTATGACTGAGCCAAAAAGGAAAACCAACTCGTCGAAGACAACGTGTCGAGATATGATGATGCGACGAGAGGATAATTCTAGGCAGCGGTATCCCCGATGATGAGAAGGGTATCCTAAAAAAACGCATTGGATGGTGCGTGGTTTTAGTTTATGAGATGTAGTGATGTGGGGAAAGCAGAGGCATTCAAAGATATGGAGATGACTGTAAGTCAGATGTTTTTGAAAGAGGCGAAAGTGAGGAGTTTCGTTTTGAATGGAGGTGGAGGGTAAGATGTTAACAAGATGAGTGTCCATATTGAGTGCTTCCATCCAATATGTTGGTGGAATATGCGAGTGAAAGAGAAGGGTACGCACTATGTTATTAATGGTGCGAAGCATACGTTCGGATTTCTCATTTTGTTGGGAAGTGTGGGGACATGAGAAGCGGAATTTAATTCCATTGGTAGTAACAAAATTGTGGAATTGGTTATTATTATATTCACCCACATTATCACATTGAAAAGATTTGATGGTTGTGTGGAATTGAGTTTTGACGACTTAGAATAATTCAAGAAATTTGACAAACACATCAGATTTTTGTTTTAAAGGAAATACCCAAAGATAGTGAGTGTAGTGGTCTAAAAATATTACATAATATCGAAACCCACTAACACTAATAGCCGGAGAAGTCCATATATCAGAATGAATTATTTCAAATGCATGCAAAACATTAGAATCAGAATGAACAAACGAAAGCTTTGTTTAATGAATTGACGAACAGAAATAAGGTTTTCGATAATAGTAGGGGTGATAAGGACATTATTAAGATGTAATGGACGGTAGGCATTTTTAAGCTGAAAAGAGGTGTGTCCGGTCGTAATTACGGGTATGCAAGATCCATCACCGACTAAAACCGAATGAGAATTACGAGTTTGAAGGTCAATGTTGAGTATACCTGCATTTGCGTGCGCGTGGTATGTCGCCCCGATGTCCATAAACCAGTCGTTTGCACCCAAATCATTCAACGACATTGTGTTAAAAAAATTCTGGTAGGCTGGTGGGCTAACTTGGTCCTCCAAGTCCAAGAGCCAGATGGGTCAATAACAAAATTTAGACCAGAAGCATTTGAACTTTCTAAATGGGCCTGTGGTCGGTTGCCATGCTGTTGGGTCGTGTACCTTGGTTGCTGAAAATGGGCCACACCTTGTTGATTTTGTCAGGTGAAAGGACCCAACAGTCCGTTGGTTTGTTGCTGCAATAAGACAATAAAACTACATCTTTTTTTGTTGTTGTCTGACATCTATTAAATACCCAAATAAAAGTACATAAATATGTTTAAACCCTATTTTCTTTATTTTCTTTGTAAACAGGGAGCATTATGCATGTGTGACACCATATTTGGAAGTGATAAGGGTACAAGCTTGAAAAATAGAAAGAATCCAAGGAGCATCATTAGCTCAAATCAGAAACCAAATCATACCTCCAAATATTTTCTCTCCTAAGTCTAGGGATCATGGCACATTGCATCATATGTCTATTTATGAATGATGGGTGCAATCTCAACTGTACATTGTTATACAGACATGAAGGGATCTAAAAAGACATGTCCAAGCAATCAAATAACCAATTCTGGACCTATATAATGCAATATTAATGCTCTAACTTACTTTCTTTATTAACACATGAACCTTCTAAGCATGCTCGTTTCTGACATTTTATAGGTCCTGGACGAGATGTAAAAAAGGGCCCTCGATAAGTACAAAAAGAATCTTTAATATATCATTTTTATCATAAGAAATAACATTGAATTCAAGAAATATTAATAATTCATATAAAACCGTTTTTCCAAGAAATCGTAGACGCTAAGGGGCTGTTTGTTTACCTCTTAATGGTTTCATTAAGAGGCACCCTCTGAATCGTTAAGAGGTAAATCTTGTTTGGCAAAAAAATGTCTGTCTCTTAATGGTTCCAAAACCCTCTGAATGATTTTGTATCTTGGTCTTGCATTAACCATTTAGCTCCCTAATTTCATTCTGAACAATTAGCAAACAACCATATTTCATTTTGCACTATATCATAAGAGCCTCTTAATCATTCTGACCACTTAATCATTCTACACCAAACCATTCAGCAGCTGCCAAAGAGCCATCAATCAATAATTATTTTTAAATTAATATTATCTACCATATTATTTCTACGTAGCATCTTTAATATGTTCCACCATAAAAAAACATACTGATGATATATATTTAATATATAGATTGACATTATTTGAGGTCACAATGTTAACGATTCGGAATAACACTCTATGTAATCAGTTGGATTTTCATCTCACCTCAGGTTAATGTTTTTCATTACCATGGTTTAAACAAACTTTTGTAATCATCAATCTTAGAATCAAAAGCCCATGTTGTGGTTATACTTAAGATTTTATTATTGTTTTAGAGATAAAAGAGTACTTAAGATTCATGCATTAATATTAGGTAATAAAGACTCAATAATGTTTGAAAAAATAAGGGTATCGATATAAGTTGGGTTGTTTCATATGATTGGTAATTTTTTTTTGAAAATGTAGGCGTTCTTTTAGTTAATAACAAGAAATCTACTATATTATAATACAATATAGAATTCATGCGGGTGAAATAATCAAAAGAGTCAATAAAAGATGAATGATGAATAACATATCAATGTTTTCTAGGTAAGTAGTTTTAGAGACTTTGGTACTGAATTAAAATAATCTTAGAGAAAAATAATCAACACTGTAAAATGAACAACCAATTAACTGTTGACTTTTCTTATTAGTAAAATTCAATAATTGAAAAATTAACAAGCTTTATTAATAAAAACCACAACTTTATTTATAAATATTATAACTTTATTTATAAAGACAATGACTTTATTATCAAAATTGTTTAGAAAAATTAAATGTTGAATTAATAAATGCAAAACAAAAACAACGGAACCTAAAAACGATTCCATCCTTCGCAATAGAGTAGTTAGAAGAAAGGAGTAGAATCTCACTGTTCACTCTAGTGAACGAAATTAAAATACAATGCACTTAAAATTAAAAAACCAACCTGTTGATGATCGAGAAAGAGGACACACTGCACGGTATAAACCTGTCGTTTAAGGTTTTATATGGCCATTCCTAGGTTGTGAGTCATGGGTCGCAAAGCCCAAGGATTTGATGCAGTATTTCTTTCTGATTACCAACAACAATGGTAGCAGAATCGAGCAAAGCTGATGCCAAAATGAGACGAGATCGTGAAGGCAGATTGCAGAAATGAGAGAGAAAGAGAGAGAAGAGAAGAGAGAAGATCAATTTTGTGTATGTTTATGTGAAGGGTTTAGCCCACCGGGTAAACCCCCTAAAACCGAAACTTAATCCCCAAGTTTAGCAGTGGAAGTTGGAGACTAAGTCTCCAACTGATAAACACGTTTAATTACCCCATTAAATTTCAAAATTTGAAATTAAATACTCCTAAAAATCGGAACTTTATCTGTTTAAAAACTGAATAATACTAATCATTATCTCTTTCTGAGTTTTAAGCAAAAATAAGCTCGAGGCCAGGCTCCTCAGCTCCGATGCGAGCGTGTGAAGTGTAAAGTGCGCCTCCTCGCGCCACTCTAGGAATCTCGCACCCGCGCCCTCGGCCTTGACCTCGCACGCGCGTACGTTGGACCTTCAACTCACAACCCCCACCATGATCCCATCAACTAGTTCAAGGCCCAATGGTGGGCTATGACTAATAAAGTCCTTTTAATTATTTTTTTTTCCATCTATGTGGGATGGAGGAAAATTCCAACAATCCCCCACCAGGATGGAAAGTTTTCTGGCATTCATAGTAGATGATGTCACAACGGTATCATGGAGATTAAACCCTGTTTTATATAAGCATGTAAGAAGAGATCAATTCTTTTTTTTTTGTAAAGGGTGTCCTAGGCTATGCCTAGGCTAATCCCTTGGCAAATTATGACTGTAAGACATCAACCCTGATTAAACCTCAGTGGCCACAATTGTTGTGTACGCCTGGATTCGAACCTTGGGCATATGGAATATTCCACCACATCCCCCAGGGCCTTAACCAGTATGCCACAACCCTTGTGGTTGAGATCAATTCAATGGTATCCTTAGGATTTAAACCTTGAATCTTGAGACCGCTTTGGCTTACTTACACACACCATCTTACATCTTTTCTTTCTCACTGAGCACGAATATGGCTATGCGCAAAACGATGTTTTATGACTTTCTAGAAGAGAAACCACAACTCTTCATTTGAGCTGGCACCACCTCTTAGTCACATAGGCAAAGTTCTATAACATCTTCGTTGCTAAGATGCCTCTAAACTTTGTTAAGAGATTAGAATCATCCTAGTTCTCAGCAACGACGTACTATCTTATACCTTTAGTTAAGTGACTTGTTATTACCCATTAAACTTGAGACCTGGGCGTACGCCCGACCCTGCATCTAAAATACCTTCGATGAACCTAAAACTGGAGAGAAACAAAAGAAATATGATAAAAGATTATCCACATCCCATTAGAAAGAGATAAACTTAAAAGTATGATTCTTCCTTACGGTTGAAACAACTTCAGCTTGATATATTAACATAGCAATGTATATTGAACCGATGGAAGCAATATAATCCAAAAGTCCAAAAATGGTTTGATACATATGCTTTATTAATCTATTAAAACTCCCAAAGCAAAGCAAGAGTGACATCAACATGATATTTGGGTAAAAAAGTTGATTATCGACAACCCCAACCAGTCCCACACGGGTATTTTTTGGCTCACTCAGTAGCTGAGGCTAGTAGGCATGCGAATGGGGCAGAGACCTCAATCCCCATCCCCGTCCCTAATCCCTCATCTTCATCCTCGTCCACATCCCCATCCCCGTCGGGGAATATGTTCACATCCCCATCCCCAACGGAGAAACGGGGATTTTTTTTCCGTTTATGTAAGCTATTTAAATCAAATATATGAGACACCGCACGTGTTAAAATCTCACATATTTCCAATAAACCTAAAATCTAATAAATTTAATTTTGTACAAAAAAATCACAACACATTATAATAATTAATAACCTAAAACCAAAAGAAATTCATTGACGTCACATGTACCAAAAGAAATCGAGTAATATCCAAAACCATATCGAGTAAATGTATTTTGATTGACATCCGAAATATATACTAACATCCAAAAAATAACAATTTTATATTATAAACCTAGTTGGAAATAGAAAACTATTAATTATCGATTTAGTTTAAATAAATAATATATATTTAATTATTAATTAAAATATATAACGGGGACTGGGGGGGAGTGCGATACCCGTCCCCGGCCCCATCCCCGGTTTGAGACAAACGTGGATCCCGTCCCCATCACTATCCCCGGTTTAGCGGGGAATCTCCATACCCGACCTGGACAGGTGAACCGGGTTCCTCGACGGGTCGGGGCCCATTCCCATGCTTAGAGGGTAGCAGGGGACCTGGCTCGAACCCGGGGCTTGTCTTGTATTTGGGCAAAATCACCCCACTAAGCTACACTCCAGAGGTGACATCAACATAATATTAGTAAAATGATTAAAATTGTTTTCAATGAAAAACTACAAAATGACTAATTGAGTAAGCTTTGATTAACCAGATATATGCAAAGAGAAAAGTACTTGAGTAAAGAGAATAGGTACTTAATACTTACCAAAATTATCAAGTAAACACGTTTACTTCTATATATTTTTCTCTCTTAGTTCTCACCTCTCAATCGTTTAATTATTTCAATTGATGCTTGCTTCCGATAACATTCAGGACTACTCAGGAAGATCTGGCAACCTCTTTGCCATGCTTCGATTTGTCTTCGAGGAAACATAAGATGAATGTAGAGATACATGTGGCAGGCTAATGGCATTGTAAATAAATGACAACATATATACCATTTTTATAACTATACAAAGGATGCTTTTCAAAGGCATATGTAGGGGTAGGACATAGGCATAGATCACGCTAGTTAGAAACATATGGTTCATATCCAACAAATTGCTACCAACTCTTCATTTATTAGACTCTCCCTAATCTCATGAAACATATAGCTCATATCTTTGAAATTTCCATCATCTTGATCTTTCCTAATGGAGTTAGAGTAATAAACAGTTCTATCGGGTAACACTTATCGGTAATGATTCCATAGAACCCAAAATGTTATTACCTTATTCACTGGTTCACTTTGTAAAAAGCACTTGTCAACATTTAACACTATCAAAAAAAAAATGGAAGCATGTAATTGCAAAGCACATTAGGGTTGGGTTCCGGTGAAAATGGAAGTTATAGTAAGAAGGGTAAGAAGAAATTTACACCCTTCGATCAATCTTAATAGATCATCACTAATGTGGTGCACTAAGATGCACCATATCAATTCCCATGATAAGCACAATTAATGCTTGGGTGTAAGATTAGAAGTGACCAATGGTCCAGATCCCTTCCTACGCTTCTCACCTTAACTCTTATTCTCACATCATCGAACACATTATTCATCTAAAGATATTACAAGGTATTTGTTGCGTACATAGAGAGAAATACCAATATGTGAACAATGTAGTTTTGAGGCAAGATGAATGACATGCAAAAATAATAAGTAAAAATGTGAGAAGCAACTTTGGTTCTCTACTGACCTTGTTTCGGTAGTGAAATTTCATATCACATGCAACATTAGACTTCATTACATTATCAAATTTTGGGTCCTTATAAGAGAATTTTTCAACATGTACCATCAAGTATCGAACTTGTTCTTCCTTAGCTCTAACCTGAGCCTAATATAGTAGAGTTTGCATCTTAAAACCTCCACAATGTAAAGCATATTCACATGGTGCCTCCACAATGTAAACCTAATATAGTAGACTTAGGGACCGTTTACCCAAACACTTACCCGGTAAGCACTAATTATCAGTTGAATTCAACGTTATCACTTACCTTATCGGGTAAGATTTTAGTCCATTAAAACAATATCGTAGGCAAAAATTTACCCGGTAAGCACTCTCACTTACCGGATAAGACTCTCGACCATTGTTTTTGCCATTACCGATTAAGATTATTGGTCATTGCCATATTCATCGTTAAGGTAATTTAACTTGGTAAGCTTGGTAAGCGCTTACCCGGGCCGGGTAAGCGTTTGGTAAACGACCCTTAAGTGCTTAACCCACGGTAAGTGCTTACCAGCTCTTTTACCTTACCGGATGAACATCGCAAGGGTCAAGAATCTTACCCGGTAAAAGAGATATAAGGATGGAGAGTCTTACCCAGTAAGTGTAGGTGACGACTTTTACCCGGTAAACGTTTACCGGGTAAATTGTTGCATGTGATAACTTCTTGATGACTAAAATCTTACCCGGTAAGGTAAGTTAGAGTGTCGATTTTTACCGGTAAACACTTACCGAGTAAGCGTATAGGTAAACGAGCCCTTAGCAGTGCCGTCCCTAGGGGAGGGAAGACCAGGAATATGCCCCGGGCCCATGAGATATAGGGGCCCATTTTTTTTAGTATATAGTACTATAATAGTAGTAAAAGAAAATTAGTAAATAAAAGAGCCAAATTATTTTTGTATCTAATAGGACCTAAAGAGTTATGTATTATGTCAAGGTCCCAAACATGTATTAATTAATTAAATTGAAAATGAAAATAAGTAAAAAGTTAATTGGTCGTTCATTTTAAGATATTGATTGTTGTTTCTCTAAGGTTTTTTTTATCTAGTACCAAAGTCTAAAACGACTTACCTAGAAAACCTTGATATATTATCCACCATTCATCTCCCACTGACTTTTTTGATTATTTCATCCGCATAAATTCTATATGTGCATAAAAATATATATATTTATTGTTATTAACTAAGAGATTTCCTACCTTTTGAAAAAATTATCAGCCATATGAGATGGTCCAACTTATATCTTTACCTTTGTTTTTCCAAACATTATTGACTCTTTATTACCTAACATTGAGTGCATGAATCTCAAAAACAAAAATAATAAATCTCAAGTTATAGCCAACATGGACTTTTGATTATAAGATTGATGATTACAAAAAAGTTTATTTTAACCTTAAAAGTTTAAAACGGTGATGAAAACCATTAACCCTGAGGTGAGATGAAACTCCAACTAATTTATATTGATTTACATGGAGTGATACTCCGAATAGTCATATTGTGACCCCATATAATGTGAATCTATATATTAAATATATATCATAAGGATTTTTTTGACGATTGAACAGATTAACGATGCTATGTAAAACTGATATGGTAGATAATATTGTTGTTGGTTTTACGCAACCTCAAAATACATGCAAATAGATCTCAACGCAAGTATACATCTTGATCTACTATCGTCTTTTTAATAGGTAATAACGGTACAAATACAGGATATCGATCCACAGGGAAAGGCTTGCAAAAGTGTCTCAAAAAGTCCCGTTCTTAAAAGCTGGTCTCAAATGGCGAATTCGAAGCAATCTTTTGGTTGGTTGGTTATCACTAAAGAAATCAATTATAAAAAGAAGCAAATGATACAAAGATCCATTAAGATGAAACAAATGATTCGGTAAAAAGATATTATAGCATTCCTTCGACCTTCGTTATCTCAAGATCGATATTTTATGTAACTTAAAAAGTTTTTATACACACAACCGGTTGTCAATTGGTTAAAGTGTACTCTCCCATAAAATATAATCTTGATTTAAATAACTCGGACAATCATGCTACATTGAAAACACTTTTTTACCTTTTCATCAGTTTATGTCTTAATTTCACTTCGTACCCCAAGCTAATGTGATTAGAGCATCATACCTTTGTTTCTTTCCATAAAAGATGTAAAGAATTGAATTGTAAATAACGTAGATGGAAAATGCATGAAATAAAGTGCAAGTACTAAAAACGAGGAAATAAAATTTGTTGCGCAAGTAACGATTTTAAGAAACGACAAAAAGTAAAAAAATATGAATTATAAATGTCTAACATCCCCCGTCCCCGTGGTCCGGAACGGGTGATGTCACATACGAGACTTAACATAAATACATATCTAAATTCAGAGCTATTAATAAACTCTAAACATATATTACAATCCAAACTATCATACCTCAAAAGTCTTTATAAACTTAGAAAGATAAAACAAGTGATTCTAAGAACTCCAAAATAACACGCTCGATCTCAAGTCCCGTCCCCGTAAACTTCACTTCGAACCTGCCGTGTCAGAAAACAAAAACACGGCTGAGCACAAGGCTCAGTGAATGGATTATAATATAAGTTCGTAAATAATAATAAAAACATCGATAACGAAGCGGAAGACTTAAAATTTCAATTCGAAGAAAGTTCTTGAGACTGAAGTTCATAGTTCATTTAAATCAAAAGAAACGTTCGGTAATATAATCAAAAGCAATAATCTCAAGAACAGTTCACACTTTAACTTCAAAATGTAATATAAATAAAGTCCGTCAATTCCAGTCGTTGTGTTCGTGGGGTGGCCAAAACACACGAACTGGGTCGGCATGCGGGCACACACAACGGATCCCCCGTGAATTTAACCACGGTCACATATTCTGTGGGTAAAATCTAGAATCGATTCATCCGCCCTGGAGCCAACAAAGTCAGCCAAGTCCTCCCAGAGTGGGTTCACGTAAGCCACATAGACTTAACTCTGGTGGACCGTCATCTGCAGTACGCTATGACAACAAAGCCGCCATAGAAGGCATCCCAAATAATGTGCCCATTTATTGGGTTCTTCTAAAATCAATGAAAACTAAACATATGCCACTTACCCAAATGGCGATCACAGAAATTATAATCTATATACTTCACATTTTTCATAAACAATCTCATACGAGACACATTTTAATAAAACATCAAAATGTTCAAACAATTGATTCAATAAACCAAATCAATGTGTATGTGTGTGTGTATAATTCCACATTTGTTGATCACGTTCGATTGATCAATCACAAGGTGGTGAACCACCTTTAGGAAGGGTCAACTACAACAACTAGTTGCCCACGATTCAAAAGAAATGAAATCCATACCTTGATTGGATTCAGATGCAACACGTGATTAATCGAGACCGACTACAAACTTTAACCCGTTCGATTGCCTATTTAAACCATCAATTATTAATAATCGCATAACCTAAAACTCAATGGTTATATTATAAGCTTAAGCACAGATTTTGTTCACGTAGACATTAAACCGATCACTTGGTGTGCGGTTAAACATCTAGATACAAATATCACCGTTTTAATTCTAAACTTTACCCGTTTGTAATTTTAACAAAAACAAACATTCCTATACATGTTTATGATTATAACTTTACAATATATAATCATAATCTACCAACCAACTTCAACTACCCTAACTTACCAACTTAAATAACTTAAGAAGAAATTTATACCTCTAAGAAGGGTTCGTCACGTAGATTCCGAATATGTAATCGTTTCGTTGATTTGCTTCACGAATTTGATAGAAATTTAGAGGGAAGAAAAGTTTAGATAGAGAGAAATATGAGATGAATATGGCGGTGTTGGAATGATCTAACACAAGGACGATATGGAAAATTTACTCTAATGATACACTTATATATATATTTTTTTCTTTTTATAATTATAATTAATAAATAGTTTGGTTAAATGACGGTTTTTAACCCCTCAACTATCTTTGATTGTCATTTTAATTTATGGTTCAATTTGGGTAAGAATAATTACATTTTTTATTTTAAAACCGAGTATTACAATTATCCCCCCCTTAAAAAGAGATTTCGTCCCCGAAATCGAATTTAGATGGAAACTTACCTCAATTAAAGAATTCGGGGTACTCCCGTCGCATGTGCTCCTCAGTTTCCCATGTCGCCTCACGTTCAGAATGATTTTTCCATAGAACTTTTACGAAAGGAATCACTCTCTTTCGTGTACCTCTCTCATCACGATCAATAATCGCTTCAGGTTCCTCGCGATAAGAAAGATCAAGTTCTATGCGTTCCAAGGGATATTTAATGACGTGTAAGGGATGATAGTTGTACACTCGAAGTGAAGAGACATGGAACACATTATGTATTTGGGATAATTGCGGCGGTAGGTCTAACCGGTAAGCCACAACGCCAACCCTTTCCAGAATTTCGAAGGGACCAATATATCTCGGGCTCAACTTTCCTTTTTGACCGAAACGTCTGATACCGCGAGTTGGGGAAACTTTCAAGAAAACTTTATCTCCCGGTTGGAACTCGATAGGTCGTCTTCGCTTGTCGACGTAGCTCTTTTGACGAGCTTGAGCCTCTTTCATCATTTGACGCGCAATTTCGACCTTCTCGGTAGTAACTTGTACCAGTTCTGGGCCTTCAAGAATACGTTCTCCAACTTCATTCCAACAAGTCGGTGTTCGACATTTTCGGCCATAAAGTGCTTCATACGGGGCCATGCCGATACTTGACTGCCAACTATTATTATAGGAGAACTCTATTAGGTACAAATAACTATCCCAACTTCCATGCCATTCCATCGCACATGCTCGGAGCATATCCTCCAGTGTTTGAATCGTACGTTCAGATTGCCCATCAGTTTGCGGATGAAAGGTTGTACTAAAATTCAAACGTGTGCCCTAAGCTTTATGTAAACCTTCCCAAAATCGAGATGTAAAGCGTGGGTCTCGATCGGAGGTAATCGATACAGGAGTGCCATGGAGACGTACAATCTCACGTTGGAATACTTCTGTCAACAATTGACCATGTTTGTCGAATAGGAAGAAAATGAGCCGATTTCGTTAGTCGATCAACCACTACCCAAATTGCATCGTGTTTCAAGGTCGTGCGGCGTAGTCCGACTACAAAATCCATAGTTACGTGTTCCCATTTCCATACCGGGATATTCAGCGATTGGAGAAGACCACCCGGACGTTGATGTTCACTTTTAACTTGTTGACAAGTGAGACAACGAGCTACAAAATCGGTGATATCTCGTTTCATTCCAACCCACCAGTAATGGGTCTGTAAGTCGCGATACATTTTTGTTGTACCCGGGTGAACGGAAAACATAGATTTATGATCTTTGGTCAGAATTTGATCTTTAAGCTCCGAGTTATTTGGAACACAAAGACGATCCCGAAACCACAACACGTGATCATCATCGATCTTGAATTCTGAACTAACATTCTCTTTTGCTTGCTGGAAGTTCGCCCACAATTCAACGTCGTCTTGTTGGGCTTCTTTTATCCGAGAAATTAGAGTCGGTTCTACCATCAGATTCGATAGAATTTCTGTTTGTGAACTCGGATAGATTTCCAGTCCGAACCGTTCAATCTCTAAAGCTAACTCTGTAGGAACAAGTAACGAGGAAACCTGTCCCACAGCTTTACGACTTAAAGCGTCGGCGACTACATTAGCCTTACCCGGATGATACTGTATATGAACATCGTAATCCTTTAGAAGTTCGAGCCACCTCCGTTGATGCATATTTAACTCTTTTTGAGTAAATATATATTTAAGGCTCTTGTGGTCGGTGAAAACTTCACATGTTTCACCATACAAATAATGACGCCAAATTTTAAGTGCGAAGATAACCGCAGTCAATTCGAGATCGTGAGTCGGATAATTGATCTCATAAGGCTTTAATTGACGTGACGCATATGCGATCACTCTACCGTTTTGCATAAGAACACAACCGAGACCTATCTTTGAAGCATCACTGTAAACTTGAAAACCTCCGGTGCCAGACGGTAATACAAGAACAGGTGCAGTAACCAATCGATGCTTCAATTCCTCGAAACTAGATTCTTGTTCAGAACCCCAATTGAATTTGACTCCTTTTCGGAGTAATCAGGTTAACGGTAGAAATATTTTAGAAAATCCTTCAACGAATCGTCTATAATAACCAGCCAGACCTGGAAAACCACGAACTTCAGATACGTTCGTAGGTCGAGGCCATTTAGTGACAGTTTCAATTTTCGTTGGATAGACTTTGACACCTTCCGCAGAAATTACGTGTCCGAGAAAAGATACTTGATCAAGCCAAAATTCACACTTAGAACGTTTTGCGTATAACTTTTTCGTTCGAAGAGTTTCCAAAACGATGTGAAGATGTTGATCATGTTTCTCTCTTGACTTTGAGTATATCAATATGTCATCAATAAACACGATAACAAAGTCGTCGAGATAATCTTTGAAAACCCGATTCATAAGATCCATAAAGACCGCTGGAGCATTAGTTATCCCGAAAGGCATTACAAAAAATTCGTAGTGCCCATAGCGAGTTCTGAATGCGGTTTTCGGAATATCACAATCTTGGATACGAAGTTGATGGTGCCCGGACCGAAGATCAATTTTGGAAAAGTATCGTGCCCCTTGTAATTGATCGAACAGATCGTCGATTCTCGGCAACGGATACTTGTTACGGATCATTACTTTATTAAGCTCCCGATAATCAATACAAAGACGCATCGTACCGTCTTTCTTTTTGACAAAGAGAACTGGAGCTCCCCAGGGTGAAACGCTGGGTCAAATGAAACCTTTCTTTAATAAATCATTGAGTTGAGTTTTGAGTTCCTTCATTTCAGTTGGAGCCATTCGGTAGGGAGCCTTAGAAATAGGAGAAGCTCCCGGAACTAGATCGATGGTAAATTCGACTTCCCGAACTGGTGGTATACCCGGTAAATCGTCGGGAAACACATCAAGATATTCGGAAACAACAGGTACGGGTGCAGATGTAGGGATTATCTGTTAGGGATCTTGTAACGAGGCCATAAAACCTTCATTACTTTGCCAAGTATACTGGTGCACCGTAATAGAAGTTAAAGCGCTAACATCTTCTTTTGGAGTACCTCCTTGGAAGATTGCCTCTGGTTTGTCAACATCTCCAAATAATATTTGCTTGGCGTTACAGTCTATAGTTGCATGGTGGTGTGACAACCAATCTATACCCAATATTAATTGAAAGTGGGACATATGCATTGGAAGTAGAGTGACCTCCCGTATGCGATCTCCAACAATTAACGGACAATTTGAAAATCGAGTTAACACACAGATTGAACCACCCATTGGGGTAGATATTACGACTGGACATTCGGTGGTTTGTTCATAAGGTTTTAACCGGGATTCTAATTGTTCAGTAACAACAGAGTGTGTTGCCCCGGTATCAAACAAGGCATAAACAGATAAATCATTTAAGTTAACATGGCCTGAAATCATACCCGCTTGAGATTTGTCGCCAGGTAATGCAAAGACTCGCCCACTAGTAGTTGCTTGTTTTCCTTTTCCTTTTCCAGCTTTAGGACAATCTCTGGCCATATGCCCTTGTTCTTGACAATTAAAACACGAACCAGTCATCTTTAGACACGGACCCGGCCGATGTCGAAGATTGCACTGATCACAAATATTAATTGGACTCGAAACACTGGAAGTCGTGGCATGAATTGACTTGAACTTTTATGTGGTTTAATGTTCAACTTTGACTTTACAAAACGAGGGTTGCCTTGGAAAGATCCAGGTCCACGTTTCTTATTGTCAATGCGTGAAGTTAACTGTTGTTGTTGTGACCGATCAATATTCTTCGCTGCGTCGGCCACTTCAGTAACGGTATTAAAAGGAAGATTCAAGAGACTATCCTTATACTTCGAGTTAAGTGTCCATTTAAACTTATTGTCTTGTTGCGCTTGTGTGCCTGCGGTATTTCCTGCAAAACGAGAAAACTTAAGAAAACGAGCCATGTAGTCGACAACGGTTTCTTCCTCGCCTTGTTGGATCGTTGAAATAGTCTTGCACATAAGCATCGCGATCTGCCGCCGTAAAATACTGATTGAAGAAAAATTCTTTGAAGTTATCCCAAGATAAGTTCTTAACAGATGGGTCAGTTTGAACGCAAGCTTCCCACCAATTGTTCGCTTCTTTCTCAAACTTGTAAGTAGCCAAGCGGACCCTGTACTGATCTGGGATATCCAAGACATTGAATATCTTTTCGATGTGTCGAATCCAGTGTTCAGCATCGACTGAATCTACGGCCATTGAGAAAGATTGAGGTTTCTGTTTATTAAACCTCTCTAGCCATGTATGCATTTCTCCCGTTGGATTACCCGAACTTGATCCGGGATTTCCAATAATTGATGTAGGACCAGAATTTGGATTTGGATTTGTATTCGGATTTGGAGGAAGATTTTGTGCCGTCTGTCGCATAGCCTGAATGGCTTGCTCAAGATATGCACGCATCATACTTGACATGGTCTGACGGACCACATCAGCAATATTAGGTTCACTAGTATCGCCCACTGGATTGGGAATTGGGTTACCCTCATGTTGAGATCTGGACTTGCGTGGGCGACCACGTCTCGACATTCTAATACAGAACAACATCAAGATCAGAATTCAAAACAGTTACGGATTGAAAATCAGTAAATATAATTAAATTCTAGTATACCCATTCTAATGTCTACCCAATTCTCACAGGTTAAACTTATTTAATCTACAAGTCGTAACCTATGCTCTGATACCATATTTGTAACATCCCCTGTCCCCGTGGTCTGGAACGGGTGATGTCACATACGAGACTTAACATAAATACATATCTAAATTCAGAGCTATTAATAAACTCTAAACATATATTACAATCCAAACTATCATACCTCAAAAGTCTTTATAAACTTAGAAAGATAAAACAAGTGATTCTAAGAACTCCAAAATAACACGCTCGATCTCAAGTCCCGTCCCCGTAAACTTCACTTCGAACCTGCTGTGTCAGAAAACAAAAACACGGATGAGCACAAGGCTCAGTGAATGGATTATAATATAAGTTCGTAAATAATAATAAAAACATCGATAACGAAGCGGAAGACTTAAAATTTCAATTCGAAGAAAGTTCTTGAGACTGAAGTTCATAGTTCATTTAAATCAAAAGAAACGTTCGGTAATATAATCAAAGCAATAATCTCAAGAACAGTTCACACTTGAACTTCAAAATGTAATATAAATAAAGTCCGTCAATTCCAGTCGTTGTGTTCGTGGGGTGGCCAAACCACACGAACTGGGTCGGCATGCGGGCACACACAACGGATCCCCCGTGAATTTAACCACGGTCACATATTCTGTGGGTAAAATCTAGAATCGATTCATCCGCCCTGGAGCCAACAAAGTCAGCCAAGTCCTCCCAGAGTGGGTTCACGTAAGCCACATAGGCTTAACTCTGGTGGACCGTCATCTGCAGGACGCTATGACAACAAAGCCGCCATAGAAGGCATCCCAAATAATGTGCCCATTTATTGGGTTCTTCTAAAATCAATGAAAACTAAACATATGCCACTTACCCAAATGGCGATCACAGAAATTATAATCTATATACTTCACATTTTTCATAAACAATCTCATACGAGACACATTTTAGTAAAACATCAAAATGTTCAAACAATTGATTCAATAAACCAAATCAATGTGTATGTGTGTGTGTATAATTCCACATTTGTTGATCACGTTCGATTGATCAATCACAAGGTGGTGAACCACCTTTAGGAAGGGTCAACTACAACAACTAGTTGCCCACGATTCAAAAGAAATGAAATCCATACCTTGATTGGATTCAGATGCAACACGTGATTAATCGAGACCGACTACAAACTTTAACCCGTTCGATTGCCTATTTAAACCATCAATTATTAATAATCGCATAACCTAAAACTCAATGGTTATATTATAAGCTTAAGCACGGATTTTGTTCACGTAGACATTAAACCGATCACTTGGTGTGCGGTTAAACATCTAGATACAAATATCACCGTTTTAATTCTAAACTTTACACGTTTGTAATTTTAACAAAAACAAACATTCCTATACATGTTTATGATTATAACTTTACAATATATAATCATAATCTACCAACCAATTTCAACTACCCTAACTTACCAACTTAAATAACTTAAGAAGAAATTTATACCTCTAAGAAGGGTTCGTCACGTAGATTCCGAATATGTAATCGTTTCGTTGATTTGCTTCACGAATTTGATAGAAATTTAGAGAGAAGAAAAGTTTAGATAGAGAGAAATATGAGATGAATATGGCGGTGTTGGAATGATCTAACACAAGGACGATATGGAAAATTTACTCTAATGATACACTTATATATATATTTTTTTTTCTTTTTATAATTATAATTAATAAATAGTTTGGTTAAATGACGGTTTTAACCCCTCAACTATCTTTGATTGTCATTTTAATTTATGGTTCAATTCGGGTAAAAATAATTACATTTTTTATTTTAAAACCGAGTATTACAAAATGACAATAATTAAATAATGAGAATTAAGTGCAAAAAAATAAATGACGAGAAATTAAATTGCAGAATGTAAAGTGCGATAATGTAAATTAAATGAATGTAAATGACAAAAAAGTAAATGTGAGATAAAAATCGGTAACTTGCACACTAAGGATCGATTTGAAAATTAAAAACTTGCTAATTTCTTTTAGGAAAGTCATACTTCGGCCTTTTGGGTATTAATGACGAGTCACAATCGGATTTATAAAAATCCAACGTAAAACCACAATTAAACGTTCCCCGAAAAGTAAAAACCAAATTATAAAATTCCAAGTTAAAATGAGAAATTAGAAAACACATAATCGTAATCACACAATAATCATAAGAAACTTTGATCACAAGAATGTGAGAATTTAACCTTGTTAAGATTACGGAGTGAAAACACAAAATTTGTAAAACCAATTTATAAAACTTAAAGAAGTGAAAGACGTAATATGCAAATGAGATGAAGGAAACTTGGGGAATACTCCAATGCTTGAACTTGAACTTGATTACTTTAAAAACAAACTTCTAGTCGGTTATGGATGAGAACCAAAAACCGAACATATATGAGAACTAAAATGTAAGCACACTCCAAATCTTCACTTACCCATTTCTCCATTTTGGAAATGAGGAAATAATAGAGAAGAAGAGAGTGGTGTCCACAAAACTATCTATGAACTATATGCTTAAACACTAACATCACCCATGTTAGTGCACAAAGATGTTGGATACAAGATCATGAAGATTAATGGTGAAAGTCAAAGTCAAAAGCTCAAGTCAAACTCTCAAGCTAAGGTCAAAGTCTTTTGTAATAAAGTCAAGTCAAAGTCAACTAGTTTTTTAAGTGTTTTCTCTTGTAATGTACTTAGATATAAATAGTTTTATTTTTGTTAGTATAATCATATGACTAGAGTTGAGCACGTTTTGTAGAGAGAAAAATAGTGAAAGCATACTCTGTGTAATCAAAATTAAAGATTAATAGAAATCGTTTGAAATCGATTGTTTGTGTCATCTTGATCTGTTTTGCACATTATTGTGGGACACACAACCCATCTATTTATATTAAAAATAGATGGGTAAGATGATCAAAATGCCCTTAAGGGGCTAGGAAATTACAAATAAAACCAATACACAATTAAAGTGTTTTTCCCAAACTACTACAACGGGACCATGGTCCATGACTTTAAAATTCGGCCCATGACCCAACCGAAATGATAATAAAATTTATCCAACAGTTTCAACCCACATCTCGGCCCAAATGAATATCAAAAAATTTCGGCCCACATCTTCCAACAATCTTCACGAAATCCCCCACTTATTTATCTTCAAAAATTCTCCAACTTGATTATCAAAAATATCCTCTAAATATCCTACATGAACAAGACATCAAATTGAGAATTTTATATAATAATAAGCATAAATTCACATCACATTCACCTTTTATTCAAAATCCTAAAATCTAGTTAAATTATAAAGAAATGAATAAAAGACTCGATTTATTAAGATAATTTGACACTAAAATGTGATAAAAGTGATGCAAATGAGGTTAATTTAAATGAGATTAATAAATTAACCTCATCACACCCCAAACTTAAACTGTTGTTTGTTCCCAAGCAACCAAAATGACAAATAAAAAACTCAAAAAGCAAAAAAGAATTTTTTTAATCATGTATAATTTATTCTTTAATCTAAGCATACCATGCATATTGGAAGAATGTAAGAATCATGTCTAAAATTCTAAAAAAACTTGTCATGAACAACCATACATTTTGATCTTGTACCTACAATATTATGTTCAAAAGTATCCCACAATCTAGATTGTCCTACCATGTCTTTGTCTCTATAGAATCATCAGGGTTCAAGGAATTTACTAATTAATGAATTTAGCTCTTTCTTAACAAAATGCAAGGCCTTTTACCTCAGTTGATATTGTCTCTCATTTGGCACAATTTTTTTTCTGCCACTTCTCAAATTGATGTATTTTTGGGGCCATTTTGACCCTTTAGTGCCCTTGACACTTTTTTTGCAACCCAAGTTCTTGAGCTTTTGCTCTTTTTGCTTTGTGTATATGGATTGGTTGAAATTTTTTTGGCTATTTTTCTGAGGGTATGTGTATTTGCATTTGAGCTTGAGATGGCTTGGGATTGGATCATGGTTTTGTTGAGGTGACATTTCCTCCCCAAAACTTAAGGGATTCAATGTCCTCATTGAATGGTGTTTTTTATCCAAAGCACAAGAAAGAAAGGTATTGGCTTCCAAGGATCAAGATGGGTTCTACTAAAAAGGTGGTGAGATATAGAGAGATGGGACAACAACTATAATGTGGAACTTTCTAAGCCATAAGAATAAAAGAATACAAGATGAATGGTAGTTGTTATGATAAATGGAAAGAATATAGACATGAACTCCTAAGTTCTTATTCTATGCAAAACAAGTTCAATCACTGGCAATCTCAAAACACATTTACATGATGAATGCCCAAATTATAGTACTTCCCTAAAAGTTTTAAAAACAACAAAAGGCATAAAATGATTAAGTAATGTAAATGCTCAAGATGACACCTAATTGGAACAAGACAACAATGAATCCCCCAAACTATTTATAATGACAGTTGGGTGTCTTAAGATTCTTGTTTTTTTTGAAACCAACAACATTCTAGAACAATGTTCCAAAGCATTAAGCACAAGGTGTGACATGTAGTAAGTGTTTAAACAACTCGATCTTTCAATAACCTACTCAAAACACCAAGAGTGGTCTTTCTAAACGTAAAAATAGAAAGCATGCCAGATTATAGACTCAAACAAACATAACACAATAAAGAACACAAAATATACTCTATGTATGAGGCAATGTGAGTAGAACATGTCCCACTCAGTGAAGAGTAGGGGTATTGTTTTCTCCTTGATCATTGTATTGTGGGTAGGGTGGTAGATCATCCAACATAAACGGATCAACCCTGAGTAATAGCTTCTTGAAAATCACATCTTTCTTCTTCTCATACTCCTCCTTTTCCTTCTCTTCTGCTCCTTTTTCAACCAACTCTCCTCTTGCTGTAATCTCTCAACCTCCTTACTCATCTTCAAAAGTTCATTAGACAACCACTTCTGGGACCTAGCCTATTTCTTTTCATGAATGCAAAACTTTTTATGAACATCATGCAAGTGAGGTCCATTTAGGTTCACATCTTTTGATGGTTTGAATATTACCTCCTTTGCCTTGTTTCTAAGGAGTCTCTCTATATTTTTCCTATCCATGACTATTGTGTCCGTGCAAAAATGGTCAGTGGGTAGGTAGGACAATTAAATGTGAAGCCTTCAAAAGTTGGTGCACAAAAGTGGGATAAGGAAATCTAGAATTACTTCTATCTAAGCAATCCTTGATGTGGTAAGAAATGATCTTGCCCACATCAAAGGGAAGCCCCTTTAAGATGCAATATAGTAAGAAGACCCTATCCATCCCAATATTTGCATCATGGCAAGTGGGATAACGTGTGTGTAATGAAGAAGAACCAAATATTGGCTATGGGTTTGAGGTGTTGTTCCCTCAAGACTCTAATTTTACCTTTAAAAGACCAAGTAGCCCCTTCTTGGTCTATAATCTCAAGGATGTCTTTCAAGTCAATCTCATAGGTGTGTGTGTGTGTGTGTGTGCAACTTGTCTAAAGAGGAGTGTGTAATTGGAATGAGTCCCAATAATTTGTTGATGGAATCAGGAGAATAATTCACAAAAGTTCTCTTGACCAATATAGTGCATTCATTGGATATAAAGACTTCAATGTTAAAGTTCCTAATCCAATCCAAGTTGTAAACAACTAGTGCAGAATAAAGAATTTCCCAATGCAAGTTAATAATCACAATTTTTTAAGGAATGTGTCAAAGATTTGTCTATGAAAAACCCTTGGGTGTTAACCCAAGTCTTTTTGAGAAAAATTTGTATCTTTGCAATGCAAGCATGGAACTAAAGAGATCACAGTGCTTAACCTGCTCCTGAAGTTGTGCAGAGAAGAAAGGAGAGGATGAACTTCCTACCTAAGAAGAGGCTCCTTGTTGCTGATGTGTAGGTGGTGCCCACTGAATAGAGTGATCCTCAGGGATGGAAAAAAGTATCGCATACTTTTGAGACCTAGAATGACCTCTGACTACTGATCGTGGTCTCTTGATTGAAGCAACACCTGAAGGTACATGTGGTCTAAATCTTATAAGGTTCGGGTTCAAGACTATCCCTGATTGTGGCCTTAGTGGAGTTGGCTTAAGAAGGGTTCTAGAAGGTTCAGCTTCAGTAGGGACCGGTCCTGCTGAGTCCAGTAACTGTTGGAAGAATCTTGTAATCATTGGAGGAGCCATTGCTGGATGCTCATTTTAGAACCAATTGTTGAACCATGGCTTGGGCCAGCAGAGACCATCACTAAGGGAATGCTTGTTCCAGAATTGGTGGACGTTGAGAAATGAGTAGTTGCTGAATAACGAGTGAAAGATAGGAATGTTTATAGCTGATGGACCAAGTATTTCAGTGTCATCCATCGCTGATGTTTTCTTCACATCAGTGATGTTCATCACTGATTGAGTGATTGTATCAACGTTGGTCATCGCTAAAGTGCTACATGGACCAACGATGTCCATCGCTGATGAAAGGATTGAAGGATCGTTGATCAGTGTTGGCTTGCTACATGCATCAGTGATGTCCATCGCTGATGTGTTACATGCACCAGCGATGTCCATCGCTGATGGATCACTAAGACAAGAAAAACGTAACTGATATGGATTACCTGGAATAGAAGGAACTTTGAGTCCTAAAAGTTTCTTTGTATATGCTAATGAACATGCTATGTTTCCTCTGACCCTGGGATCAATGGCGGGTGTACTCGCTTCGACAGTTAGAGTAAGGTCCAAGTTAAGATAACCTGGACGTGTACTCCGTGGGTGCTCCATGGCTAGTCTTTGTCGTTTTTATACTATAAAATGAGGGTTTTAGGGATTAGAATGGAAATCCAAAAAGGTTTGTAGTGGATTTCGAATAGTCGAGAATGTGGAAAATAAAGGGGTGGATCTGGTAGAAGATGAAAAGGCGTTCCTCTGATTTTGTGTTCTTCTTCTGCTCGGCCCTTCATTTGTCGAATTCTGCGAGGGAGATTGGCTTCTAGTCACTCTTCGTGAAGAAGACGAAGAAGGTATGTGTGTCTAATTCATATTTTTATTTGAGAAAGATGGAGGTCGTGATGATGGTGGTACGGTGATTTGCTGAGAAAGGTACGATGATGGTACACTTAGGGGATGTTGACTTCGTTGCAAGTACAGAGGTGTATCGGAGTTCTTGGAAAATAATTCCGATTTTGGAAGGAGAAGGTGCAAAGATAGTTTTGCAGAAGTTGGATTTGACAGTTTACAAACGTATCCCTCAAATGTCTGCATGAAGTACTCTCTTTAACACATGTGCAGTTTTAAAACCAAATTAGAGATTTGAATTGGTTTACCTTGTACCATCCTTAAACTACACTCTTGCCAATTAAAACCACCTTTTGGGCCGGTTGTGACCCAAAAATGGACCCAACCATGTAACATTCTATTTGGACGAGATACGACCATTACAAGTTCTTGGCAATGCCGTTTTGGACTGACTAATGCACCAGCGGTGTTCATGGACTTGATGTATAAGACTCGGTTTTAAAAACGTATAATTATTCTTACCCGAATTGAACCGTAATTAATATGACAACCAAAGATAGTTAAGGGGTTTAATCCGTCAATTAACTAAACTATTATATATATATATATATATACATATATAACATAAAATAAAAATAAAAGTTAAGAGTAAAACACATATCGTCTCCTTCACATAACCATCACCGACATTTTTTTCTTTCATCCCTCTTTCTCTCTCTAAGTCTCTCTTCTCTCTAATTGTTGAAGTAATCGAAGAAATAATTACATATTTGGAATCTAGTCAACGAATCCTTCCTAGAGGTATAAATTTCTTCGTAAGTTATTTAAGTTGGTACGTTAGGGTAGTTGAAGTTGGTTGGTAGATTATAATTTGATATTGCAAATTTATAACCATATACATGTTTAGAAATGTTTGGGTTGGTCAAAATTGAAAAAGGGTAAAGTTTAGAATCAAATTGATGATATTGTGGTTATACGGTAAAATTGCATACCAAGTGTTCGATTTAATGCCTAAGAGAATAAAGTTTCGTGATTAAGCTTAGGATAATAACCATTGAGTTCTATGTTATGTGATTAATAATAATTCGTGGTTTAAATAGGCAATCGAACGAGTTAAACTTTGTCCTGAGTCTCGGTTGATCGTGTTTTACTTCTTAATTCGGTTAAGGTATGGATTTCATTTCTTTTGAATCGTGGGCAACTATTTGTTGTAGTTGGCCCTTCCTAAAGGTGGTTCACCACCTTGTGATTGATCAATTAAAAACAATCAACGAAATGTATACTTATACATACACACATTGGTTTTGGTTTGAATCTTATGTTTGAACGTTTTCATGTTTTGTTGTCTCATATTGAAGTTGATTTATGAATCATTTGTTTGAAACTTTTAGTGTTTCATTAAAAATGTGTCTCATTTGGAATTGGTTATGCAACTTGTGAATTAAATTGAACTTGATTATTATGAACGCCATTCGGGTAAGTGGCATATGTTTAGTTTTCATTGTTTTTAGAGCAACCCAATTAATGGGCACATTATTTGGGATGCCTTCTATGGCGGCTTTATGTAACACTTGTATTTCTGGTAAGTATGGATTCTTCTATCTTCCCAACAACCTATCTAACTTTGTCTCCATAAGCTTCCCATTTTTTGTTTGTCTCAGTTCTCAGTTAGCTTTCAAGGGCCAAAAGAATCGAATTTTGGAAGGTCGGAAGGGATGAGTGACCTTGCCAAGCGACTGTGACAGTGTCACTGTCACCAGGACATAGTCGCGGGTGGCTATCTGGCCTCGGTAGATGCTGGGCGATTGTGCCCATGGGCACAGTCGCATGGCACTATCTTGAGAGTGCAGAGAGTTTCGGTACATAGCGGGTGATTGTGCCTCGCGATAGTGCCAGTGGCACAGTCACAAGGGCACTATCGCCGATGGGTGCCAGAGTGTTTAAAACCTCATTTTTGGTCACTTTAACACAATTACTTCTCATCCTCTATATCTTAAATGCTCTCATCTACATCATAGGGCAAGAGGCGATTTTTGGGTGCATTAAAGAGGTTCAACCACCATATTCCTCAAGGATTTCTTCATCAAACTAAGATCAAGTCTAGGATCTCATTAACTCCATAGTCTGCATCCCTTTCTCCAAGAACATTTGGGTTTCTAGGGTTTTCAACAAAACCCATATTGTGAGTTCATTCTTGCTTTCTAATACTTTATACATGTCAAACTAACATTTTAGACTTCTAATCATCTCCTTATTTATGTTTTGTTGATAAAAATGGAATTTGACCTAATTCGGGATTTTGGAGATTTTTAGGGTTTCACTACCATTTTGAGATATGATGAAAGACTATGTGTTTTGAAACTATAAAATATGCTTGGACTTATACACTTGTTATGGAATATGGAAATAAATGCATTTTAGACCATGTTTATGGTTTCCTTACATGATGGGTTTTACTTACTAAAGATATTTTGGGAAAACGGGAAAAATGGCTTGGTCAAGAACATTGAATAGTGTCTATTGACAAGTTTAATCAATGATGAATCCATCTTGAGTAGGTAAGCAGATAATTTTGTAGGAATACTAATGTAAATCATATGTATGATTATGGTTTAAGTCACCAATGAAATGGTGACAAGCTTTAGACTATTACTAGTGGATCCATAGGTATAGAGTCGGCTTATTTGTTGGGAATAATCCCGTTTGTAGCTAGTTGAGACATTGGACCCTAGAGTGGCAACTTGGTACGGTTATGTGGGACCGGATACTAGTCGTGGGTCGTAAATGTAAATCCTGGCGAATGAGCATGATTAGGATCATTGGGTGCCCTCCCCCATATCTGAGTACGAGCCGACGAGCTCATGGCCTTGATCCTATTATGGTGAGCAAAATAACTTGGAAAGTGACCTACTTTTGTGTTCCGCCACAATCCTTGGAAAATCGGGTCTCCCCCGTCATCGCAAGATGTATTTTAGACCGTAAGGTCACTATGTGGATATTATTTTCATTTGTATACTCAACTCTTTGGAAAAGATTACTTATTGTTGCAATTAAAATTATTTCCCAAATTATTATATAAACTATATGCTATCACTAGGATTTAAGCCTAACACTTTTTCTCAAATGACGTGTATAACAGGTTTCCTTAGCGGTGGGTTGCCGAAGGTTTGAGTGATGAGTGTGGGAGCTCGAGGCATTTTTGAGATGATAGATATTTGGAGTCTTAGCGTTTAAACGACTTTATTATTTTGGGAATTTGGGTTGACAACTAATGTAATCTAGATAGAATTTATTTAGATTAGTTTGTTGTTGATTTTCATATTCATTCACAGGTTTTGTAAACGCTTTCATACATTTACCCTTTTGGGTGGTTTGCTCCAATTACAAATGTCATATTGCCGAATTTTCAAATTTAAATTTTACTCTAAATTTTAGGGTATTACAAGTCGGTATCAGAGCTCTAGTTTAAGTGAATTAGCATGAAAGTAAGATGTCTAGACTAAAGTTGAGATTATTAAGTAATGATTTGTGAGATTTGGGTAGAAATCATAAGATGGGTTAGTCTTAGAAGTCAACGAAAGTACACTAATTGAAAATCATGATGATGGTATCGAGACTTCTCGTGTAAAGTATGTTCATAATTTCACTTAGCTAATGCTATTATGAATGTATTGTTACGTGAGCATGCTTATTGTACTATTGTTACGATGATTAATGAATGTATTAGGACGTTTTCCTTGTGTTTAATTCGTATAATCCATTCTTACCTCCTTTTCTTGTCGTGTGTGGCAGATCAAGGATGGTTAGTACGCGCGGTAGACTGCGTACACGTGTGGATGGTGGAGAGGCAACCGCTTCCATCGCTGATCAACCGGAGAGGGTTGAGCCCGCTATACGCCCATCTACCCAACCAGTGCTAGGTGGAGGGCCTGAGATCATTCCACGAGTAGACCTGGCTTCGTCCAACCCGATTATTCGGGATGTAACTCCCTAATCCGAGATGATGGCCAATCTGATGCAAATGATGAACAAAGCGATGGCCAAGCAGCAAGAATCTCTTCTGAAAATGTTCGAGGACCGATATGTGAGCAACATGAGGAATGAGACAGTTGCGGAGAACATTGAGGTGATTTGGTACGGGACACGTGAACCAGACTGACGAATCGATAATTACCGAAGTAAGGCAAAGCAAGAGAGCTTGCACGTATAAGTCCTTCCTAGGTTGCAGGACACCAGAGTTCTCCGGTTCTGAAGACCCTATTGCTTGTATGAAGTGGATTCAAGGGATCGAACAGGCCTTCGACTCATCTGAGTGTGGGGAAGATCAGAGAGTGAAGTTCGGTTCCCAAATGCTACGGGACACGACACTCACATGGTGGAATGTCACCAAGTCCACCCTCTCCCCTACTGTTTTGGCTCAATTGACTTGGGCCGAGTTCAAGAGGAAAATTCTAGACGAGTACTGTAATGAGAGGGCTTTGGACCGCATTGAAGAAGAATTCTGGTCTCTCAAGAAGGGGAACTTGACGTTGATGGAGTACACCCGTCAATTCATAGAGAAGTTGGGGTTAGTGGGGCATGTGGCCCCAACGGAGAAAGAGAAGATAAAGGCCTATTTCAAGGGCCTACCGGCGGACATGATGTCTATGGTCCGTAACTCTAAAGCCTCTAATCTCCGTGAGACAATAAAGGAATCCCATATCATGGAAGATGTCTATGCTAGAGACAAGGTGGAAAAAGCGGTGGTGGTAGGAGAGAAGAGAAGGTGGGAAAGAACCCCGGGACCTCCCAAGAGGCCAAGACCGTTCAACGGGGGAAGAATCTTTGACAACCGCTGAGAGCCGCGGTGGTGCCCTATATGCCAAAGCAAGCACCACAAAAACTATAATTACAACCCTACCTCTTGTGCCAAGTGTAGGAAGCCCGATCATGCTACTAAATATTGCTCGATCAAGGGGGTTGTCTGCTTTGAATGCAAGATGCCAGGACATTTCCGAAAGGATTGTCCGAAATGGAAGATGGTTAGTGCCCCAGAGAAGAAGGAGAACCCTCCAAGGGTTCCTGGACGAGCTTTCCAGATGACGACCGATGAGGCCAAGGCATCCACTGATGTGGTATCGGGTACGTTTATCCTAAACTCCGTACCTGCTCGTGTGCTATTTGTTTCGGGTTCTAGTTTCTCTTTCGTGTCTGAGTCATTTCGTCAAAAGATTGTTATGCCCACTAATAGGCTAGAGAATGCATTAGTGGTAGAAATAGCGAATGGTAGTCAAGTGTTGATCCACGATGTCTTGAGGGAGTGCACTCTTGGAATTGAAAGGAAGGAATTCCCGATTCATTTGATGCCGATGGTCATTGGTGGTTTTGATGTGGTTGTCGGCATGGATTGGTTGGCGAACAATCATGCCAAGATTGTATGTTCCACGAAGCTAATCTGACTCCCTAATCCTGGTGGTGATGTTGTGGTGATTTATGGCGAGAAGAGGAAGGGTGATGTGGCAATCATCACCATGGCTAAGGCACGAAAATGCTTGGTGAAAGGATGCTCATCTTTCCTGGCATACGTGATTGACGCCAAGGTCGAGAAGAACAAGCTTGAGGACGTGAAGGTGGTGCGCGAGTTTCCCGATGTCTTTTCGGATGACTTGCCTGGTTTACCACCTGATCGTTAAGTGGAGTTCTGGATTGATCTTATACCGGGGGCAGCTCCGATTGCTCGGGCCCCTTACCGATTGGCGCCATTGGAAATGCAAGAAATGATGGCTCAACTCCAAGAGCTTCTAGAGAAGGGCTTTATAAGACCGAACTCATCACCTTGGGGAGCTCCGGTCTTATTTGTCAAGAAAAAGGATGGCACAATGAGGATGTGCATCGACTACCGTGAACTGAATAAGGCAACAGTGAAGAAGAAGTATCCGTTTCTGAGGATCGATGACTTGTTCGATCAACTCCAAGGAGCGGGTTGTTTCTCGAAAATTGATTTGTTTTCGGGATATCATCAAGTGAAGGTGAGAGGAGAGGACATCCCGAAGACGGCCTTTAGAACGCGTTACGGCCATTACGAATTTCTCGTGATGCCGTTTGGTCTAACTAACGCATCGACGGTGTTTATGGATTTGATGAATAGAGTGTGCCGACCATACCTCGACAAGTCGGTCATTGTATTTATTGATGACATACTCGTGTATTCGAAGAATGAGTCGGAACATGAGCAACACCTTCGTGAAGTTTTAGAAGTTTTGTGGAAGGAGAGGTTGTATGCCAAGTTTTCCATGTGCGACTTTTGGCTTGAAGAGGTTCAATTCTTGGGTCACTTTGTCACTCGAGACGGAGTGAAGGTGGACCCCTCCAAAATTGAATCCATGATGAATTGGGAACCTCCAAAGAGTCCGTCCGAGATCCGGAGTTTCTTGGGATTGGCGGGCTATTACCGGAGATTTATTCAAGACTTCTCCAAAATTGCTTCTTCCTTGACGACCTAGACTCGGAAGAACATGAAGTTTGTTTAGACCAAAGCGCAAGAGAAGGCCTTTCGGACCTTACAAAAGAAGTTGTATGAAGCTCCAATCTTATCGCTACCCGAGGGGTCGGAGGACTTCGTGAACTATAGTGATGTTTCAAAGATGGGTTTAGGTTAGGTGTTGATGCAAAGAGGCAAAGTAATTACCTACGTCTCAAGGCAACTCAAAATTCACGAGAACAACTATCCTACCCATGATTTGGAGTTGGCGGCGCTGGTGTTCGCCTTGAAGCTATGGTGACACTACCTCTATGGCACGAAATGTACGCTCTACACGGATCATAAGAGTTTGAAATACGTCTTTGATCAAAAGGAGTTGAACATGAGGCAAAGAAGGTGGCTCTAATTACTTAAAGATTATGATTGCGAGTTGCTTTACCACCCCGGTAAGGCAAATGCGGTGGTTGATACGTTGAGTCGGAAGGACTATATCGGAAGTATTCGGGCTACCCTTTCGATAATCGAGATAGTGTCGAGCCTTATTGAGAGAATCAAGGCATCTCAAATCGAAGCCTTATTGGAGAAGAATCTCAAAGAAGAGGTTATGACAAAGCAACGTTTGCTCTTAACGGAAGATAGTCGGGGAGTGAAAATGTTCAACGGCCGTGTATGGGTACCCAAGGTTGGATGCAATCAAGATCTCCTTCTCGAGGATGCCCATAAGTCCAAGTATTCCATTCATCCGGGGAGTAAAAAGATTGTTGGTCCTGAAGGTGCTTAACAAGTTTGTAGAAGGGGGGGGGGGTTGAATACAAACACAGAATTTAAAGTTTAATAAATTGTTTATTGATAAATCAAACACAATTTACAAGTCTGTTGCGGAATAAGATTAAGTAAAACTCAATCTAAACAAACTTAATAAAACACTAAGATGATTGCACAAGAATATAGAGAATTGGAGATTAGAGAGTATAGAAAACAAATGTTTCTATATTTTAGAAAGATGAAGGCTAGAGGCGCATGCATACTTCAGATGGAGAGGTAATCTTTCTATTTATACCCTATGCATTAAATGCATGGCAGGGCATTTTACACGTGTCCTTCATTGGTTGGCATAGAGAGTCTGACTTTGGGAGACATGCTTTCGGCCGTATCATGAACAGTGTAGTTGACAGAGTTGTTGTACGAATTGTGGCAGAGGTATGTCCATTCTGACACATCATACTGGGTGTGCAGGGAAAGACAAAAGAGACTTGAGGCATAATCTAAGTGATCATCGATCGCTAAATATCTCTTCCTACAGAGATACAAATAAGTTCAGCTATCGCTCAAGTTTTTCCTCAAGTTTCTTCACGTATGAGTAGAGTCGTCTTTGCTTCACTGATATCAGCATCAGGCCACTAGTAGACTTGTCTTTGTTCAGCAACTTCGTCTTCGATTCAGCTATGAACATCTGTTGATGCGAAACTTGTCTTCAAGGATTACGTACATCAGAAATCATCAGCGATAAATGAACAGACTCTGTCTGATCGCTGATAGTGAAACACTAATACATATGAATGTTTACAGAAAAGATCATCAGTGATAACTGAACATACTCAGTCTGATCGTTGATGGTGAAACACTAATACATATTAATAAACGTAATTTTCACTAAGTAGAAGAGGGTCTTTATCAAATCACTGAGAGAGTCAGGATCAACAATCTCCCCCTATTTGATAATGACAAAGTAACTGACGAAAATTACTTTATAATTCAAAATGTGGAATAATCAGGATCATAACATACATGTCCCATTTACTATTTTGAGGGATCTTTTACAGTACTGATAGGGTTAAGTACTTCACTGAAATTTTCATTAATTCAAGGAAAGAATTACAAGATATGAAAATATAAAGTACAAGTAAAGAACTAACTACTGTAAGTCTAACTAATAGATTACAAGAATTAAGAAAAATTTATCTATCAGCTATCTAGATAGGATTTTAGAACCTTTATCATATAGTCAGGTACTACTTCTCCTCTTTGCCTTCGATCTGTTGATTCTTGATGAATGATTGTCTTGATTGGTTCAACTGATGTAGAGAAGTTGCACCATAGACACAAAAGATCTTTGAGATGACTCAGAGGGTAGATGGGAATCTCAGAGACTCTTTGAAATCTGAGTACCACTTCATCATCTCTGAAGAAGATTCCATGTGGATCATTAAGTACTTGCCCTGGAATATATGGTCCACCAGGAGGCAGGGATAGATCTAGAACTGAGAGATCAGGCGGAGGACCAAATAAAGCTTCCTTTGAGAATTTGATGGAGGTGTCGTTTTTTATGGTAGCGACATTTTCAGAGGAGGAAGAAGCAGGCTTCCTTTTGATTTGTATTGGCTTAGAAGGAAGAGCAGATGGTACGTTTAATACTGCAGAGACTCTGTTGATGAGGGATTCTAGGATGCCTTCGACATAGCCTCTGTAGGTTGACTTGGATTTCTTCAGCGCATCTTTGAACTCTAGCCATTCCATGTAACCAAAACTTTCAATCTTTGAAATGAACATAGCCTTTGAGCTTGCATCCTCTCTGATTATCTCCATTGTGACAGAAATTCGATCCTTCTTCTTTCTTCCATAGATGACAACGGCTGTTATCTTCAATGGGTCGAAGCGATAGTCGACTTTTTGTTTACACCATTCGACAGTGTTATCGCTGACCACTTGTTATTTTGAGCTCTCCTCTTCAATTTAATTTAAAAGAGCAGCCTAAACTTCCACTACATTCTTCTTTAGCTTCTTGTCCTTGACTTGAGAAGACTGAACCTTGAGAGCTAGAGAAGCATATCTTTGACATTCGGCGATCAGTTTCTCAGCTCTGAGAGATTCTTCAATTTCAGCTTCAGTCAGGAAGTCTAGCTCTATAGATGGATTTTGAAGAGGGATCTTCAGCTGCTGACTCTCTAGATGAGAGATCATCTCCGTTCTTCTAATAAGTTCATCCTCGGACCAATGAGCTGGTCTGGAAGGCTTTCCTGGGTGGAGCAGGGCTTCTTCTTCTTCTTCTTCTTGTTGATCATCAATCTCACTGAAGGAGATTGGGATTATTTGATCTTTAGTTGTAGAAGCTGGGATTATTTGAAGTTCATTTCCCTTAAGCAGGGGAGAGAACTGTCTGGTCAAGAAGTGAAAAAGGAGTTAGTGTTTATTTTAGGAAGGAGAAAGATAAAGGCTTAGAAAGAGACGGGGGTGGGAAAAGTATAGTAAGATATGGGTACAATAAAAAAATATACCTGAGAAGGATTCTCCCCCTCAGATTGTGATACTACGTTCAGGTTTCCCTCGACAGTAATACCCTTCTGCTTGCCTTGGGAAGGAGCACCTGAAGTATGTTCACTTCTCCCCCTTGTTGTGACAGCTCCTTTCGACGATGTCGCTGATGAGGCGTTCGCTGTTGAGACCCAAAGAGATTGGTCCTCTTCATCGTCATTGTCATCGTCAGCTTGTTGCTCTTTTTCTTGATCTTAAAGATCAAGTTCTTCTTCATCTTCATCCTCCTCTTCCTCTTCATCAAGAATTTGAGCGAGAGAAGAGGGAGGAGTTTTGTCAGCAACCTTCTACCCTTCAACATGAGAGGGAGGTTCTTCCGGTTGAACTTCGGCAACAACTTCCTCCTCAATATGTCCTTTAGTATGCTCTTTATCCCCCTCTTTGTCATTATCAGAATGGGGGAGTTCAGTGATGGAAGGAGTAGCCTTTGCAGTTTCCAGGGACCGGACTTCAACCTCCAGTCGCTCAAGACGTTCTTCAATGACGGGAAAATCTGAAGTAGCTTGATGAATGAATTCAACGGCTATGTTCAAAGATGTCCGATCATTTTCAGTGAAAGAAGGTTTTGGCGATGAAGCTGGTTCAGTCATCTTCAGAAGCACCTTTTGAAGCATGGAGGTGCAGGAATCAACCTTGAGTGAGAGATCCCAAAAGTTATCTCTTAGGGCGTTTTGCGTACCCTGAATAAGAGTGACCTGTTGTTGAGTTCTGACAGGTTCTCCTTGATGTGGATGATGTCCTCCTGTACAACCGTTAGTTGAGAAGAATCAACTTTGGAGGACGAGGCATCAGTCAATCTCTTGAGTTCCGCACCAGCGAGATTAACAGCGCCAGTGGATTCTTGAACAGAGGTGGTGAGACTTTCCACCTTCTCAGCGAGAGTGTTGACATGAGTGTCAACAGTAGCCAAAGTAGGACCTACAAGTAGAGTTAGCAGATGAGCACAACGATGCTCAGACTTATATGGTGAGATGGGAGTAGTGTTTGGTTTAATAGGAGTACCTAAGTTTTCAAACATATTTTAGAAATGCATAGATTCTTCAAAAGTTTGATTGTCAAGTCCTATTGGTGCAAACTGAGGTTGCATAGAAAGAGATGGAGGGTTAGAGACCAAAGAAATAGAAGGATGAGTAATGGGGATAGAAGAAGTTTGGATAGTGGAAATTACCTCAGGTTGTTGTTGAGGAACTGAGGTGATGGTTGGCATTACTGTTGTTGTGGCAGCGATGGTAATCGCTGGCACGGTTGATGTGTTGAATGCTGAAGTTGTGAAGGAGAGACCCATAAAAGCATCCAAAGTAGTTTGTTGAGAAACTACTTCAGGCATTGAACCACTAGTGGTTGTCTCCTTAGTCTTTTTGGCCTTCTTAGAAGGACCATGAAGACTAGCTGATGGTCTTTTATGAGCGGTGGTAGCGGCAGGGCTAGCAGAAGAAAGAACTTCCTGCATGGCCACTGAAGTCGAAGAATGGAGAAAGAGACGAGTGCGAAGAGTTGAGAGAGTTACCTCGTTGGTGATCGGCTTAACCTCCAGAGATCGCTGACCAACTTTGGAGTAAGTACCATCATGAGAAGTTGTGTACTTATCACCATACAGGAACTGTAGGTACGCACAGATGAAGCGTACGTATGGGATATTGGGATCTCTTTCCGTCTTCTCTATCTTTGACTTGAGATCATCAAAGATAGTTCCCTCGTAATCAAAATGTCTTCCAGCGATTACGGAATAGCCCATCTGTAGCTGGACTTTGCTTGCCTGGTCCAGGGAGCCAATCTTCCCACTCATGCTCTAAATAATGTGGGAGAAGATGTAGTTCAGCTGAGAAAGCATGTTTGCCTTCTGAATCTTCGTCAGGCGCTTGTTGGGGATGGTGGAATGAGGCTTGTTATCCCAACACTATTCCATGTCATCCAAGAACTGAATGAGTTCAGCGTCAGTTGGGAGAGCATCAAAACCATGTTTCGTCTTCTCAAGGAGGCGAAGTGCCTTCCTGAGGCCAAAGGCAGTGAGCATGCCTGAGCCTAGTTCAGTGACGAAAGAGATAGCAGGAACTAGTTCACCCTTCTTGTTGGTGATGGTGGTTTCATCAGCGGTGAACCAGAATTGCTGTAGAAAAGTCTTGGATGTTTTGGGATCCACGTTCAGAGAGTAGGCCAAACAGGACTGCTTCAAGAATGCAACAACATCCACCATGTGGGGGTATTTCGCAGCTTCAAAGTCCAACCGTGTGAGATGGTTGTTCTTTTGGAACTCAGATTCAGTGATCATAAATTTCACATTCTTGGAAGCAACGAACGAAGATTGGGACATTTCTGAATATAGAAAGAATTATAATAGAAGGAAAGGTTTAGAGTCCAAAAATAAAGAAATTTTTACCAGTTTCCATTTTGAGAAAAAAACATAGAAAAAACCAAGTTATTTTTAGAGTAAAACAATGTTCTTTGTTGAAGAAGAAAGAACAAGAAGAAAACCAAAAGTTTGAGTAGATAAAATCAAAAATAATGATTTTAGAGTTTGAAGAATCTTGTAAAAACCCAGAATGATGAAGCATATATAGGTTTTTGTAACAAAATTTAAGAAGAAAAGATGAACAAAGTAACCTGTTGATCTTGGAGGTAAAGATGCAAATTCTTGAAGGAGTTGTTTGCTTAGAATGCCTTGAGAGAGTTTCTTGCTTGAGAAGATTTTCAGAAAGCGTAAAAAGATAAGAATGAAAAAGGCATTCTTTTTATATGAGGAGAGAGGGAGAATGAAAGAGAATGAGTGAGGCGGGAAAACAAATGCTCATCATGACATGGACACGTTTTACGAAGTTGATTGGATAGAAGGGCAACGGACGAACGTGTCAGAGAAAAAGGCATGTCGTGGATTGTCTGTTCAATTGACGTCATAGGAGAGAGAAAAAAACGTTTCATTTGTCCTTTTTGAAATTATCTCTGAAGAAAAGTCAGAGATAGGTTTTCTTTTTGAAAGAATCACTGATGAGAAAAGTTAGTGATATATTTTGTTTATCAAAAAGCTTTTAATCATTTGAAGAAAAATCAGTGATTAAAGTCTTGATTTTGAAAAACTGTCTTACTGAATTTACATTCAGTGAATGAAAGTGAGAGAACATACCTGAGATTCAGAGATTTTGTTCAAAGATAAAGTGATAAAGGGGAACTTAGAATTACTAACATAATGCATGAAAGATGAATAATCATTCTTCAAGATTCAGCATTCCAAGCTCACTGATGAGAAAGTTGAACCTTGTCTCATCAAGAGGTTTGGTGAATAAATCAGCTAGCTGATAGTCAGTGGGGATAAAGTGAAGTTCAATATCATCATTCATCACATGATCTCTGATAAAATAATATCTGATCTCTATGTGTTTCGTCTTTGAATGTAACACTGGATTATTTGTTATTGCGATAGCACTAGTGCTGTCACAATAAATTGGAATCTTTGATAGTTGAAGGTCATAATCTAATAGTTGATTTCTCATCCATAAGACTTGAGCACAAAAACTTCCAGCAGCTACGTATTCAGCTTCAGCTGTTGAAGTGGACACTGAATTTTGCTTTTAGCTTGTCCAGCTTACCAGATTTCCTCCTAGGAGTTGACATCCACCAGTGGTGCTCTTTCTATCTAGTTTACAACCTGCAAAATCACTATCAGAATATCCAATTAGATCGAACCCTGAGTCTTTGGGATACCAAAGACCGAGGTTAGGAGTTTCTTTCAGATATCTGAAAATTTGCTTGATAGCGATCAGATGGGATTCCTTGGGTTCAGATTGATAGCGTGCACATAAACAGGTAGAGTACATGATGTCAGGTCGGCTTGCTGTAAGATACATTAGGGAGCCTATCATTCCTCTATAGGCAGTGACATTTACAGGTTTTCCAGATGGATCCTTGTTTAATGTAAGAGGAGGTGCCATAGGAGTTTTCATCGCTGAAGTTTGAGTTAAATCAAACTTTTTCAGCATATCCTTAACATACTTACCTTGGTTGATAAAAGTACCTTTTTCAGATTGTATAATCTGAAGACCAAGAAAATATGTTAGCTCACCCATCGTACTCATTTTGTATTCTTTCTTCATTCTTTCAGCGAAGCGAGTACATAAAGATGGGTTAGTAGAACCACATATTATGTCATCGACATATATTTGTACAAGAATAATATGACCTTTTATCTTTCTGAAAAATAATGTATTATCAATTTTACCACGTTCAAAATTTTCAGAGATAAGAAAAGATGAGAGAGTATCATACCAAGCACGAGGGGCTTGTTTTAGACCATAGAGAGCCTTATCCAATTTATAAACATAATTTGGATGCTTAGGGTCAGAGAACCCTGGAGGTTGTTCTACATAGACTTCTTCATTCAACTTTCCATTTAGAAACACTGATTTTACATCCATTTGATATACAATGAAGTCTTTGTACACTACATAAGCAAAGAATAGTCGAGTTGCTTAGAGCCTATGCCTTCCTCTTGTTTGTATCCATGAGCAACAAGTCGAGCCTTGTTGCGGGTTACAGTTCCATGTTCATCTAACTTGTTTCTAAATACCCACTTGGTGCCTATAACAGTTTTATCAGATGATGCTGTTGGATCCCAGATTTAATCTCATAACAATGATATAAACAATACAAGTAATAACAGCGGAAGCAATATAGTTTAATATCAAAGGATATTTAAATATCATAGTTCATAAAGAAGATAATAGATAAACAAGATATTCTTTGAATAAAATATTCAACTTATATTATCAGTTATAAGACTTCTTAAGCACACTTTGAACAATAAGGTGATGGTCCTATTTATAGGACCATAAAGTAAATAGTGTACTTATCTGACAAATAGAAGCATGCTTGAACAGTGTCTTACCTAAGAGGTAAGATCAAGACATGCTTGAACAGTGACCTACTCTTGAAAGTAAATCTTATCACTTAGGTGACGTGTCATCTGTTCTTCTTTGTCAAGAAATTCAGAGTGAACATCTTCAGATCTCTGAGTTAGGATCTCTGATGAGGAGCTCTCTGATGTCTTTCCGTGAGACTGTCTCTGATCTGACTTCAGAGACAGATATGCCTTCTTCGAGACTGACTCTGAACTGACTTCAGAGACAGACTTGCTTTCTTCAGACTGACTCTGAACTGACTTCAGATACAGACTTGCTTTCTTCAGACTGACTCTGAACTGACTTCAGAGACAAACTTGCTTTCTTCAGAGTTGTCTCTTGAAAGTCTTTGGTTGAAGACTGAGTTATTTTCAATACTTTCATTGGTTCAGATTTGGGGCTAACAATCTCCCCTAAGTACTGAAAATAAATAAAGGATAGAGAATGTTTAAACTAGAAAGCGAAAAGGAGAAAGTTATCCTCTGTAAATATTACTTCTCATAATAGTTTGAAATTACAAAAGAGAATAATATTCAAAAAATAATCAAAACCTATCACTAGAAAATATCCTATGAAACTTCATGATGAGCTCTCTGAAGTTAATCATTGAGCCAATTTCCAAGACTAGTTTTGCCAGTAGGTCTGCTCTGTGCTGTGCTTTCTTTACATGAATCAACTTTTGTATTCCTTTCAAGGTTTCATCAGAATACTTTTCCACTTGCGAAGCTAGAAAGATTTTCTTCTCTTGGTTCACTCTGTAGATGAAACCCAGAGGTTCTTCAATGATTGATCCAGTCTTCTGTTTGTCTAGGTTTTCGATGGTTTCCACTGCTTCAATCACTCCAAGCTTTTCTTCTCCCAAGTTCAGAGCAATCTGAAAGTCACGTTTGGCTTTGTGTTTGATATAAGCTTCCATTGCTCGTCTTACTTCAACCATGCTCATTCTTATCTCCCTTCTTCCTGAATCGTATCTCGCAGATCAATAGGCATATAGATGAGTGATATCATATGGATTTAGATTTACGAGATCATTATCATTGAACTCGTGAATCTTCTGATCAGATCGAGTCACCACATAATGCCTATATATTATTTTGTTGAAGGCGAATGTTTTTTCAGTGATCTTCTCAACTTTTATTATGGGAGCATCGTTGAGAACCGCCTTTCTTGGTGATGTCTTTGCCTGTATGAATCTTCGTTCGTAGTCTGGCATATCCTTTCTGATTCTTGGATTCAGAGGGATTACTTGAGTGTCTTCCATATTGAACTCATAGTATATATGTCGAAAGTGATCTTCTATCGATGCTTCAGGAGTGGATTCTAAGAATGTGGGAGGTTGAGTGAAGACCTTGGTTGGTAAACCGATGCTTGTCTTCTGAACAAGATTCTCTTGAGGAGCCTGTTCATCAACAACCATGGTTTGTTTGTCCTTGGGCTGTAACTGAGTTATCTATGAAGGCTGTTCAGAGATATATCCATCTATCTCTGGAGATTCTCTTAATTCTGAAGCTGTTGAGGTATGATGAGGTTGAGCGTGTTTGAAAACATACTCTTCGACATCAATTACTTCGATCTGATCTCCAGCAGCTTCTTCCGCTCTGTCAGAATCTGAGTTATGTTCTTTCTCAGACTCTGAGTCAAAGGCATCTCTCATCACCATTGGTTGTCTTTCGGGTGATGAGAATGCATCTTCAAAGGATGTAGAGAAGTCTACTAGTTGTTCGTTTTCTTCCTCTTCCAGAGCTCCAATTTTCTCTGGAGTTGCATCGGTAACTGGAGTGATTGGAACACCTGGTGTTGATGATGCGAAAAGTATTACCGGTGTTGTGGATGTTTGCAAGGTTTGGTTGTCATCAGAAGAGGTGGTGTTCCTCTCTGGTTCCTTCTTTTGAACTGGTGCAGAGGGAGCAACTTTAGAGGTGTGCGCGGTTGTATCTCTGATATCCCTATCTTGTCATTCAGAGTGCTCATCATCATCTGAATTCTCAAAATCATCAAATCTGGCTTTCTTCGCTGCTTCGCTACAAGTCCCACCAGAAAACTTGAGTTTGTATTTGGGAGAGTCTGGTTCAGCGATTCCTTTTCCTTTGGGATCAAGAAGAGCCTTCTAAATGGATTCAATTGCTTCTGAAGCCGCGACTCTGATTTCAGCAACCTGGTCCTCTGATTTATATTGATGAAGTTCCAGAGTAGCTTTGATCTGTTTCTGAGCAATTGTAGAGATCTTGGAAGAACAAGTTAGCATTCTGCTCATTATTGCGGATTTGAAAGAGGCCAGATCACTTTTGGTGATGAGGTCTTCAGTAGTCCTGGGTGGTGGCTGTGGTGTTGCTGATGGTGTGCTGACTTCTGGTACAGAGGCTTGAATTGTTGTTTTGATGAGGTCAGAGATAGAGGCCATTTGATCTGTTGAGAGTGAAGATGATCTGGTGGCTACTACCTCTTCCCTTAGTTCTTGTAGAGCCTTCTGGACATCGATGGTTGTAGATGCTTGATTTTGAAGAGCAACATTCTGAGCTTTAAGAGCAGCTACCTCCATGGATGATTCAGCCTTCTGTTTAAACAGTTCTTGTTCCAACTCTTGGATTCTGCTTGAGGAGTCCAAAAGTTGGGTCTTCAGAGTGGAAACCTCTGCTCTGAGGTTGGTGTTTTCAGAGCGAAGAGCAGAGGTCTATGAACCGTCAATTCGCTGAAAGTTATGCTCATTCATGGAGCCTCTGACTTCCTCACAGAATCTCTGGAACTCAGATTTTGTGAGAAGTTCAGAGAGGGGTACATTGGTTACAACACATGTAGCCAATTTTTCCTTGAGTTCAGAGGAGCCTTCGTTCAGAGCTGTTTTGATGTTTTCTCTGGAAGGACTTCCACTCAATCCTTGATGTTCCGGAGAATCATCTATGAGTGTTCTGTTCTCAACCAAGTCCTCCTCCTCAGATTCAGAGGACTGGAAGTGAATGTGGGAGTTGAGCTTGCGATCCAGGAAAGTCAATCCTTGTTCTTGTAAGGCAAGCCATTGTCCCTGAGTTGGACAACTATTTCTGGATATCCTAAAGGGTGAGAGATGAGCCACAGAGGCATCATTATGTGTAGGATTTTCTGATGTACTCTGAGGCAACTGAGTACTTAAAGTATTGGCTAAGTCCTGTGAAGAGGGCTTATCCAGAAATTGAGTTTCCTCAGTTATGTGAACTTCAGAGGTGGAAAAAGGTACCTCTGAAGTGGCTGGCTGGTTTGGGTTCGAGGTGTGCACCTCTGATTCAATAACAATTACCTCTGGATCAGGTATGTTAGATTGTGTGGTTGCACTGGGATATGGGGTTGGTATCCTAAAATAAATGTGCCTTGGGGCATCTTTTTGTGTGGAAGGGGAAGAACTCTCATGTTTCTCTAAGTCCTTAGAAGACTTGCTCTCTTCTCTCTGAGAATCTTCAGAGCTAGTCTCTGAAGATTCATCCTCACTTTCCTCAGAGCTAGTAGAGCTATTCTCTTCACTAGCAGATGAGGTTTCTTCCATAACTCCCTCATTGACAGCCCTTTCAAGTGCTCTATCATCTCTCTTAACTTCGGTTTCTCTAGCAAGAGTACCCTCTGGTTCACTATTGTGAGAGCTCTGAACTTCAGGGTCCTCAGATGCCTCTGAAGCCGAGTTGCTCTTACTCTCCATGCCAGGTTCAGGACCTAAGTGTGTTGGGGTTCCCAGAACTGGTTCTAGTCCTTAGGCAACACTGAGATAAGAAGTTAAGGCTAAAGATTGAGGATTTACCTGATTCAGCATGTGGTGAGGGATCCTCCTTGCTTCTGGATATCCTTCAGATAGAATCGTCGGTTTGAAGCTGTTCATTATGTAGAAAGGAGTTTTGGGTTGTTCAGTGGCGATCAAAATATGAAGCTTCTCGATCGCCGCATGGATGATTAGAGACAGAAATCTAGGGAATGTTGTTGAAGGAACTTTGGATGATTGGGTCGTTTGTTCAGGGTCCTTTGACAAGCATTTGTTCTTCTTCTCTATTGATGTCAGAATCATATAAAAAATTATGCCTGCCATGTTCAAGTTGCGATTGAAGAATAGGGCATACATGATTGACAGAATTTCGGGTGTTGCTTGATCCATGCTTCCCAGTTTGCAGGTGAGAGTGCGGTTTAATATAGAGAACATGAAGTTCCAGATTGGTGGTAGATGTTGTCGTCAGAAGTTGCTCAATCTGGTGATTTCAGTGTTGTAACCTAGCATTCGAATGATCTGGAGGAGGGTTTCAGTAGTTGGGCGTTTTTCAAAACGTGTGATTTGAAGTTCCTCAGTTGTTAGGAGTGGGAGAACTTCTCGTAGAAGAGTAGGATTGATGAGTATTCGACATTTTATGACTTGAGATATGTCGAACTCACCGATTATTCCTTTATGTGCATCGCTGTAGTGACTGGAAGAATACAATTCTTGAACAAACGAGAGTGGACATTCATTGGTAAAAGCAGTTAGGGCTTGAGTCAGTTCACAGTTGGAGAAGAACTCGCAGATTACTCCGTATTGTTCCTTAAATTTGGGAGAATCAAGCTGAATCATGTGATTGTTGTCTTTGATTGGAAAACGATACAGTCTTGAAGATTCGCCAGATTTGGGAAAAAGCTTGCACCATTCATTTGAAGACGCCATTGTTGAGTTGTAGTGAAGAAGATGAAGTTCAAAATATATTTTGAGAGAGAGAGAGAGAGATAGTACTCGAGAGTAATTTGTAAAAATGAATATCCGGATTTAAAATTGGTTTTGTATCCAAATTTAGAAAAAGATACACTTGAGTACATAAGGTGAAACGGCAGTGATTTGACCCTTTTGATAAAGCCGTTTGGCCTTTCACTCATCCCTCTTGTGACACGTGGCCTTGAAAATTGTTGTACCTACGGATGTAGGTTCCAAGAAAATAGGAATGGGGCGCCATTTTTCAATATTAAATTGAATAACTTCTTTTTGCTGACTAGACAAACCTTTCGCCTTGAGAAGTAATTTAAAATATCACTTGTAATAAAAAGGTTCAGTTAATCTGAAATTTTAATTTCAAATGATATCAAAAATTGCTAATTAATTAAAAAGTTCTTGTTTGAGGAATGACTGGTCTGAAAGTTGTTGACTCCCCCTTGAAAGACGATTTGTATAAAAAAATCCTCAATTTCAGAGACTCTAAGATGAATTTCAGAGACTCTGAGTTGAATTTCAGAGACTCTGACATGAATTTCATTGTTTCTGAGATAAAATTCAGAGACTCTATGATGACATTTCATTGACTCTGAGATAAAAATCAGAGACTCTGAGATGACATTTCATTGAATCTGAGATAAAATTCAGAGACTCTGAGATGACATTTGAAAAGTTCTTTTTCTCCCCCTTGACAAAAGAACAACCTTTTATTTTTCTCCCTTTGTCATGTGTTTGGAGAACATTCAGAGACTGATATTGACATATGCTACTTGGTTCAGAGGATCTGATAATTTGATCAGAGACTCTGTGTTTCGTCCTTGTTAGGTAGTCATATTCAACATTCCTAACTTGCTAATTAAAAAATTGAACCTTCGTTCATCTAAAGCTTTTGTTAAAATATCAGCAAGTTGGAGTTCAGTTGGTACAAAATACATTTCTATTGTTCCCCTTTCAACATGATCTTTTAAGAAATGATACCTTACATCAATGTGCTTTGTCTTTGAATGCTGTACTGGATTGGCAGAGATGGATATGGCACTTTTTGAATCACAGAGAATGGGTATTTTTTCATATTGTTGGCCGTAATCTCTGAGCTGAGTTTTCATCCATATTACTTGAGAGCAACAACTAGCAGCAACAACATATTCTGCCTCTGCAGTTGAAGTTGAAACATAGTTTTGTTTCTTGGATGACCAACTTACCAGCTTATTGCCCAGTAACTGACAGCACCCAGAGGTACTTTTTCTGTCAAGCTTACATCCTGCATGATCTGCATCAGTGTAAGCTGTTAGATCAAAACTAGAAAGTTTTGGATACCAGAGGCCTGATGAGGATGACCCTCTCAGGTATCTGAAAAGTCTTTTGACAGCAGATAAATGAGATTCTTTTGGATTTGCTTGATATCTAGCACAAAGACATGTTGCAAACATTATGTCAGGCCTACTTGCAGTTAAGTATAATAGTGAACCTATCATGCCTCTGTAGGTTTTTATATCCACAGATTGTCCTGAAGGATCAGAGTCATGTTTGACTCCGGTGGCTAGAGCCGTTTTCATAGAAGTTGAATCATTGAGTTTGTATTTTTTTTAAAATTTCAGAGACATATTTAGTTTGACTTATGAATGTACCTTCTGAAGTTTGTTTTACTTGTAAGCCCAGAAAGAAAGTTAATTCTCCCATGAGGCTCATCTCAAATTCACTCTTCATCAACTCTGAAAACTTGTCACAATACTTTTGATTTGTAGAGCCAAATATAATGTCATCAACATAAATTTGTACTAATAGCATCTCATTTTTGTACCTTTTGATGAATAATGTTGTATCAATTGTGCCTTTGTCAAATCCATTTTTAATCAGAAAAGTGGACAGAGTTGCATACCAAGCTCTTGGAGCTTGTTTAAGTCCATACAGAGCCTTATCCAAATAATAAACATGATTAGGAAACTTTGTACTTTCAAATCCAGGTGGTTGCTGGACATAAACTTCTTCATTTAATTTACCATGTAGAAAGGCAGATTTAACATCCATTTGATAAACTTTGAATCCTTTGTGTGCAGCAAAGGCTAAGAAGATTCTGATTGCTTCTAGCCTAGCTACAGGTGCAAAGGTTTCATCATAATCAATACCTTCTTCTTGGCCATATTCTTTAGCAACCAACCTGGCTTTGTTCCTGATTATTATTCCATCCTCATCCTTTTTGTTTCTGAAAACCCATTTTGTTCCAATAGCAAATTTTCCTTTGGGAAGGGGAACTAGGGTCCAGACTTTGTTTCTTACAAACCCTTGAAGTTCATCCTGCATTGCAAAAATCCAATGAGGATCTTCAAGAGCTTCTTTTACCTTCTTTGGTTCAATAATGCTCAAAAAGTTTACGTAGAAGCATTCATTGATTGTGGCAGATCTTGTTTTAACTCCTTCTGATGAGGATCCAATTATTTGATCAATTGGATGATCTTTTGTCCATCTTGAGATTGGAGCAAAAATTTGGGGTGGAGTTTGAGCTTCAGAGATGATAGTTGGTGACATCTCTGTTGTGTTGTTCAGAGGCTCTGAAGTTGTTTCCCGAGATGGTGAAGCAGATTTTTGAATTTCTTCACTATTTGTTTCTTGAGTTACTTCAGACACTCCTTGATCATCCTCTTTTTGATCTTCAGCTTCTTCTGATTCACTTTACTGATCTGAATTTGGTGAAGCAGAAGGTGTTAATTCAGAGGGTCCAGAAAGGGTTGTACCTGTTTCTTGAGGTCCTTCTGAATTCTCTCTTGTTCTATCTCTGAAGATAACTTCAGAGTTATCTTCATCATCAAAGAAATCTTCAAATATTCTGTTTAATTCAGATTCCCTTGATAATTCAAAGATAGGTGTTGAGAAACTTTCTTTTTGTTCAGAGTTTCTATTGTCATCAAAAGTGATATTGATGCTCTCTTGGATGGTCCTAGTTCTAAGATTGAACACTCTGAAAGCTTTTGAGGCTAATGAATATCCAATGAATTTGCCCTCATCAGCTTTCTTGTCAAACTTTCCAAGAGATTCTCTATCGTTCAGAATGTAACATCTGCATCCAAAAACATGAAAATATTTAACAATAGGTTTCCTATTGTTAATGAGTTCATAGAATATTTTCTGAAATCTCTTGACAATTGTAGCTCTATTCTGAGTAAAGCAGGCTGTAGCCACTGCTTCTGCCCAGAAATTTGTTGAAAGATCAGATCCAACAAGCATTGTTCTTGCAGCTTCAACTAGTGTTCTGTTTTTTCTTTCAACTACTCCATTTTGCTGAGGGGTTCTTGCTGCAGAAAAGTTAGGAGTAATGCCTTCCTCTGATAGATAAGAATTGATTTTGGCATTTTTGAACTCAGTTTCATTATCACTTCTTAGTTTATGAACTTTGCTGCTGAATAGAACCTGTAATCTTTTCAACAATCTTATCAATATATCAGGTACATCAGATTTGGCTCTGATGAATTCTATCCATGTGAATCTGGAAAATTCATCAATCAGAACCAGAATGTATTTCTTACCTGCTAGACTCTGTACAGAGATAGGACCACAGAGGTCCACATGAAGCATGTGCAGAGGTCTAGGACAATTGTTTTCACTTTTGGTTTTATGGGAAGATCTTTTCATTTTTCCCATTTCACAAGCAGAACAAAGATGATCTTTGTTAAACTTCAGAGATGGTAATCCCTTAACCAAACTAAGTTTAACTAATTTATCAAGTGAGAAAAGTTTAGATGTGAAAACTTTTTATGCCAGAGCCAGACTTCCTCACTATTGAGAGATACAAGACAAAGTTTCTCTGAATCAGTGTCTTTGATTTTGGTAAAATTCATTCTGTAGAGGTTACCTTTTCTGTCTGCTCTGAGTAATTCTTGACCTGATTCTGAGTGAAGAAATTAACAATATTTTCTTTGAAATTTCACATCAAAACCATGATCACAAAGTTGACTTATGCTGATCAGATTGTGTTTTAATCCATCCACATAAGCAACCTTTGATACTAAAACATTTCCTCTTGATAACTCACCATATCCTTTAATCTGTCCTTGCACATTGTCTCCAAAAGTAACTGCTCCTCCAGATTTTGCTTTGAATGAGGATAGCAGTTCCTTATCTCCAGTCATATGCCTTGAACATCCAGAATCTAAGTACCAGATTGGCATTGACTGATTCTGCAAGACAGATTATTGTTTCTTAGGTACCCATCTCATTATGGGTCCTTTTATGTTAGACTTTGGTGGATTTGTATGACTTTTTGGCATCTCATCTTTTGATGTCTTGCCGTTACTTGTCTTCTTTTGAAATTTTGTCTTCGAGATATTTTTCAGAGATCGATTCAGAAGACAATGTGATCCCTTGAAATGATTTTTCAATTTTATCAAGAGATGAATGCAGTTGCAATTAATGGAACAAGAAGAAGTAGGAGCAAAGTTTTTCTTTTTATTAAAAGCATTTGTTACATTTTGACTTCTTTTGAAACTAGCACTAGAAATATTACATGTATCCCTAACTACTTCTTTCCTTTTTGCTTGAAAGACAGTCTTCTTTTCAAGTTGCTTTTTCTTGATCAAAAACATCTTCTTTTCTTTGCTGCTTACTGCACAAACAGGATCAACATGGTTAATTTTTGTCCATTTGCCTTTTTGTTCAGGAGAGAATTTTATTGTTTTATAGGTGTAAGATTCATAAGTGTTTGTTTTATTCTTTGCCTTTTCTTGTAACTCTTTTTCAAGTTCCAGAGACGTTTTTGCTTGTAAACACATATTTGCAAAATGAGGACTTATTGGTATTCTGGTTTTGGTTTTCAAAATTGAAATTGGAACATTCAAAATACCAGAGCCAACAATTTCTATCCTTTTGTGAATTACATTCCCTGGTTTACAAAAAATCTGTTCATCAATCTCTTGATCAGATTCTGAATCAGAGTCAAGAAAGTCTCTTTTAGTTTTAATAGAGATAGCTACCTCTATTGGTTTTTCAATTTCTTTTGTTCTAGAGACTTTAATGATCCGTTTAATGCTTTCTTTTCTTTTTAAGTCCTCCATGACATTTTCTTTCCATATCTTTATAACATCATCTTCAAATGTAGTTCTGATGTTTTCATCTAACTTTGGTGAATACAGAGGGGCATTTGGATTAAGTGAACTCTGAGATTCATTTTCAGAAGTACTTGTATCAGAGGTACTTGGTTCAGATGTCTCTGATTCATTTGAGATGAAAGCATCAAATCTGAAAATTGCTTTGGGATCATGGCTTTGAGGTTTTGTGAAGAGTACCTCTGAAGTTTCTCCTTTTATCTGTAACACAGACTCTTGAAAGTTTTTTAATTCAGAGTATGTAGTATTTTTGAAATTCAAAGCTCTTGTTTTTTTATCCCTCTGATGTTTTCATTCTTTTGAAATTATTCATAGATGTACCTTCAAAGCTTTGGACCTTTCCCATACGGAAAGTGGAAGAAAGTGAAGTTTTCTCCAATCCAGTGAATGAATTCAACTCATTGAATCCCAGCCCTTGAGAGTCTATTTGAGTTTTTATTTTGTCGAAAACACCTTGTGCATTAACATAGCTTTTGATTCGAAGATTTTTTCTATCTAGAGATTGATGTAGGATTTATCTTTCTTTTTGAAAAAAATTGGTTAAGGCAATAGAATTGAGCCTTTCATACTCAGATTTCTTTACTTCTTCTTCTTTTCCTTTTAAAACTTTCTCAATTTTTCTTATTTCTTCTGAAAATGATTTTTCTTTTTTGCTTGTGAGTTTCTTCAAGTTTGGTTTTTTCAAGAAAAATTTCTTTCTTTTCTGATTCCAGAAGATTCTTTTCTCTTTTGAAAAAGATGAGCTCTTTTGTCACTTGCTCTCTTTTCTTTTTCTCTTCAAGAAACTTTTGCTCTAGATCCTGAAGTTCATTAATTAGTTTAAAAGCATCTATTTCAGGATCACTGTTAGAGGTGTAAAGAGAGTTTACCTTTTCAGAGTTGTCTTCTGATGTTCCATCAGTTTGATTTCCATCTGAAAAAGCCATACCACAGAGATTGGTAGGCTCTTCCTCGCCGTCGCTTGTTGAGTCTGATAGCCAATCTTCCATTTCTGCTACAAGAACTCTTTCTTTTACGTTGTACTTGTATTTGTTCTTGTAGTAATCTTGATCTTTGACAAGTTTTCCTCTGCAGTTTGCAAAGAAATGGCCTAGTTTTCCACATCTGAAACATCTTCCATCATTTTGATTTGTTGGAAGAGTGTCAATACTTGTCTCTGGCTTCTGTTCTTGAGGTTTGAAGTATCTCTGTGGCTGTGGATATCCTAGTTGAAATGGTTGTTGAGGTCTTGATTGTTGTGTTGCATCATTATTGTTGAAGTTTGTACCCTTTTGATCACTATATGGAGTGAATCTGGGTTCTTGTTGAAATCTGACACCATCTTGTTGAAATCTTCTTTCAGGATTTCTTCTTTCTTCATTCTCTCTTCTTCCTTCAAATACTTTCTTGCCAAATTTCTTGTTAAATTGATGAGTGATTAATGCAAGAGATTTGGCGAAGGCATTTATATCATCTTCTGAGTCTGAATCTGAATGATTTTCTTCTGCCATTAGAACCTTTTTGGATCTTCTTTTTGTTTCCAAACCTTTTTGTGACTCTTCACAGTTGTTTTCTTTCGAAATTTGTTTTGAAACAAGTGCAAGGGGTCCACCTAAAGAGGTTTTTGTATTTTGCTTCATAACTTCCTTTTCATGTGCAACAAGAGTGCCATAAATGTCAGTTAATGACCATGACTCAAGATCTTGATTGGCTTGTATAGACATGGACAGTTGTGACCATTCTTCATTTAAGCTTTTCAAGAAAAGAACGTTGTTTTCCTCTTTTGTTCTTATCACTCCAAACTTTCTGCATTTGTTGATAAGAATGATGAATCTTGAGTAAGTTTGGTGTAATATTTCTTCTGGTAGAGCATGAAAATCATGATATTCATTGATGCATAGATTTCTTCTATTTTTCTGGGTTTGTAGGCCTCCTTCAAGTTGATTTAACAACTGATCCCATATCTCTTTTGCAGTTTTACAAGAACCAAGTTCTTGAAAGATATCATTGGGAATGGCCATTATAAGTAATGTAACAGCTTTTGAGTCATTATCCATCATATTAGTTTCTTCATCAGTGAAGTTTGTGGTTTTCTTTTCATAATATGCCGGTATTTCAGCAGTATCTGCTGTTGCAGGAACTCTTGGTACCAACACCATTGGAATGTGAGGTCCAACGTTCACTGATCTAAAAAGATCCTTGTCCATACCTTCTAAAAAATTTACCATCCTTATCTTCCATTGGGGATATTCATCCCTTAAAAGTGTAGGAGGTTTTGTTAATGACCCAGCTGTATAAATGGCACTTATGCTTGAGTTTGCCATTTTTGAAAAAAAATGAAGATTTGAAGAACTGATGCTTTTTGTATTGAATAGTGATTTACTATCAAATCTTGAGCATATGGTGTTCTTTAATAAACCAGGTTTATATGAACATGCACAGATATTGAAAGTTAGAATCAATGAGATGTAAATCTATCCGAGTATGCAGATGCGATCTTTCTTTGTATAGAAAACAAAGAAGGCTCTGATACCAATTGTTGGATCCCAGATTTAATCTCACAACAATGATATAAACAATAAGAGTAACAACAGCGGAAGCAATATAGTTTAATATCAAAGGAGATTCAAATATCACAGTTCATAAAGCAGATAATAGATAAACAAGATATTCTTTGAATAAAATATTCAACTTATATTATCAGTTATAAGACTTCTTAAGCACACTTTGAACAATAAGGTGATGGTCCTATTTATATGACCATAAAGTAAATAGTGTACTTATCTGACAAATAGAAGCATGCTTGAACAGTGTCTTACCTAAGAGGTAAGATCAAGACATGCTTGAACAGTGACCTACTCTTGAAAGTAAATCTTATCACTTAGGTGACGTGTCATCTATTCTTCTTTGTCAAGAAATTCGGAGTGAACATCTTCAGAGCTCTAAGTTAGGATCTCTGATGAGGAGCTCTCTGATGTCTTTCCGTGAGACTGTCTCTGAACTGACTTCAGAGACAGACATGCTTTCTCCGAGACTGACTCTGAACTGACTTCAGAGACAGACTTGCTTTCTTCAGACTGACTTTGAACTGACTTCAGATACAGACTTGCTTTCTTCAGACTGAATCTAAACTGACTTCAGAGACAGACTTGTTTTCTTCAGACTGACTCTGAACTGACTTCAGATACAGACTTGCTTTCTTCAGACTGACTCTTAACTGACTTCAGAGACAGACTTGCTTTCTTCAGACTGACTCTGAACTGACTTTAGAGACAAACTTGCTTTCTTCAGAGTTGTCTCTTGAAAGTCTTTAGTTGAAGACTGAGTTATTTTCAATACTTTCATTGGTTCAGATTTGGGGCTAACAGATGCCCTCAGAGATCCAAATTGGGTCAGTGCTATGCAAGAAGAGCTGACTGACCGTATGGGAGTCTTAAATCCTTGGAGATCCTCGAATTGAAATAAGATCATATTACCATGGACTTCGTGACTAAGTTGCCCAAAACTCTTCGAGGTCACGATACCATATGGGTGATAGTTGATCAGTTGACCAAGAGCGCTCATTTCTTGGCCATGAGTGAGACACTACCGATGGACAAGTTGGCAAAGTTTTACATCGATGAAGTGGTTTCGAGGCACGGTGTGCCCTTGTCGATTTTGTCGGATCACAATTGTCGCATCACCAGTCTTCTTTGGCTCTATTAAATAAATAAAGTTGACAAAGAGGCAGATATTACCTGAACTTCGTCGTGTCTGAATACCTGCAATGGGATCACCAAGAATTTGATCTATGGGGTGATCTCTGGTCCATCGCTGAGCAGGAGCCTGATCGCTCATCTCAGAGGTTGGATCAACAATAGGAATGTTCACTGATGAAGAAGCCTGAGGGGGCGTTTGGTTCGCAGATTATGATGGAATCTGATGGAATTGGAATATTTAATTCCGTTGACCAGATTCCATTACATGATTTGGTTCATTCTTTTTAAGAGATTGGAATGTTGAATTCCAATGAGTTCCACAAATGAAGGAATTCCACATTCTTTGGGGGGGGGGGAGGTGGTATTTCATTGGAATGGAATGTCATATTTTTTTTGGACAAAATTGCCCCTCATCCTAATATGCACCACCACCTTCCGCCACCACCATCGGCCACCACCTCCGGCCACCGCCACCATCCACCATTGACCACCACCTCCGGCCACCGCCACCGGCCACCATTGACCACCACCTCCGGCCACCGCTACCAGCCACCATTGACCACCACCTCCGGTTACTAACACCGGCCACCACCTCCGACCACCACCACCACCACCTCCGACCACCATTGACCACCATCGACCACCACCAGCCACCACCACCTCCGGTTACCAACACCGGCCACCGCCATCGTCCACCACCACCTCCGGCAACAACCATCACCGCCAACCACTACCGTTCAACATTATTAGCAGACACCAACTCTCTCTCCTCTCTCTCTTTCCTCTCTCCCTCTACTCTCTCTCTCTCCTCTCTCCCTCTCTCTGCTCTCCTCTCTCTCTCTCTCCTCTCTCTTTTCTCTGTCACTCCTTTCTTCCTCTCTCTCCCTCTCTCTCTTTCCTCTCTCTCTTCTCTCCTCTTTCCCTCTCTCTCAATCTATCCTCTCTCTCCTCTCTCTTACTCCTTTCTATCTCTTCTCTCTCTTTCCTCTCCCCCTCTCTATCTCTCCTCTCCTTTCTCTCTCCCTATCCTTCTCTCATCTCTCTCTCTCCTCAATCTTCCCTCTCCTCTCTTTCTCCTTTCTACCTCTCTCTCTCTCATCATTCGTGTGCTAAAATAATCAAAGCAATTTTAGTTAAAAATTAAACTGTTTAATGACTATTTCATTAAAGTAATTTTTGTTGAAAAACATTAAAATAAACAAAAAGGGTATTTTGGTCATTTACCAAAATTTCATTCCAATTCTAAAGCTACAATCTGTGAACCAAACAGAAAAATTCCAATTCATTTAACATATTCCATTCCAATTATGTTAACCAAATAGGTGGTCAAATCTGACAACATTCCATTCCATTTCCTTCAATGTCAAATTTCTTTGGCAGATTCCATTCCATCCAAAAACATTCTGCGAACCAAACGCCCCCTGAGGTTCATCAACTATTAATTGTTGAGTGTCAGACAGACCATTATTTTCTGAGAGATTTTCAGACGAAGATGGATCTGATGGAGGAAGTGTGTTTAGAGGCTCGGCTAAAACCCATGAGGTGGATTCAGCGTTAGGAGGTATTATGTTTGGATAATCATCAGCAGCTGGAGGATCTGTGTGCTGATGGTTTGAGAAGAAGGGTTCTGTTTCTCTGTAATGAGAAAACATCCAAACATTTAACTCTTCATTGTCAGCGATTGGTTTAGAGTTCGCTGAGCGAGTTTCATCAAAGGTGACATGAATTGTTTCTTCCACAGATTGTCTTCTTTTGTTGAATACTCTGTAGGCTTTGGAGATAGAGGAATATCCAAGAAATATTCCGACATCAACTTTTGGATCGAACTTTCCAAGTAGATCTTTGATGTTTAAGATAAAGCATTGACAACCAAAGATATGAAGAAAACTGATAGATGGTTTTCTTCCAAGGAATAGTTCATAAGTTGTCTTTCCAAATCGCTTTGAAATGTGTTTTGAGTAAAACATGCAGTGTTTACAACTTCAGCCCAAAATTGAGTAGGGAGGTGAGAATCGCTGAGCATTGATCTAGCAACTTCAATGATCGTTCTGTTTCTTCTTTCATCGAATCCGTTTTGCTGAGGCGTTCTTACTGAAGAGAAGTTGTGAGAAATTCCCTTGTTCTCCAAGAAATTGTTCAGAGAACTGTTTTTGAATTCAGTTCCATGATCACTTCTTATTGAACGAACAGTAAGATTATTCAGCACTTCCATCTTTTTAACAAAAGATATCAGTTCTTCTGAAGTATCACTTTTGCTGCGAAGAAAGATAACCCAGGTGTAGCGAGAGTATTCATCTACAATGACAAGTGTATATTTCTTTCCAGCTATTGATTGGATGTTGACAGGGCCAAACAAATCCATATGCAAGAGTTGAAGAGGACTTGTAACTTGTTTATACTTGAAACTAGCTTTTGTCTGTTTTCCTTTTTCACATGATGAGCACAGAGATTCTTTAGCATATGACTGCTGAGGAAGACCAGAAACTAGTTCCTTAGATAAGAGAGAATTCAGGGTTTTGAAGTTTAGATGAGAGAGCCTTTTGTGCCATAGCCAGTTGACATCAAAAGAGGCTTTAGAAAGAAAACATACGTTTTCAGTGGTAGTAGAGTCCATATCTATTACATAGACATTTTCTTTACGATAACCACTGAGAGCAAGTTTCCCTCTCTCATTTACCACTGAACATGCTTTCTTGGTAAAGCGAACTTCATAGTCTTTGTCACATAGCTGACTCATGCTCAACATATTGTGCTTCAGTCCATCTACATAAGAGACTCTTCTGAAGGTAGTTGTCCCATTGCTGAGGACACCAAACCCTCGGGTATATCCTTTTCCATTTCCACCAAAGGTCACAGAGGGACCTTTCTCTTCCTTGTATTCAGTGAGCAGGTCTTTTTGTCCTATCATATGTCGAGAGCATACACTATCAAGATACCAGATGCCCTTTGATCCCTGCAAACATAAGGAAGATTAAGCTTTGTTTGGTACCCACTTTTCAATGGGTCCTTTAGGGTTAGTGGAGATGGAAGGTTCAACAATCTTCACAGCAGATGAAGATTCAGCTTCAGTGGTAACCTTCACCTTGGTTAATTTCTTACCCTTAGTGGTATTCTTCACCTTGGTAGATTTCTCAGCTTTGGTGACCTTCTCAGCCTTGGAGGCATTCATCTTCACTTTAGCTGTTTTATCAGCTTTAGTCGCATTTGGACAATTGCTTGCAATATGGTCAGTAAATCCACAATGATAGCATTTTCTATATTTAAATGTAGTTTTAGGACTATGAGAAGAAGGTTTTGAGAATTTAAGATGAGCAGGTCCAGCTCCAAGAATGCCTTTAGCATGAGATCTGGGAGGAATTTTCATTTCTTTAGATCTTTTAGGCTTAAGATCAATCTTCAACTTTGGAGGACAGAGATCAAAAATTTCTATCACAGAGCTAGAAGATTGTTTTACTGAAGGATTAGAAGGAACTTTCAGCTTAGCTTTCTTGGATGTCTTCTAAGAATGTAAAATGGATTTTCCTTTATCTACAGGATTATAGCCTTTAGATATTTCCTCAGAGATGGGATTAGAAGAAGATGATGAAGAGCACTGAGCTTGAGAACTGTCAGGAATAGAAGAAACAAACATTCCAAACTTAAGCATGGAACTGTCTTTTTTGGGTTCATCCTGTGGTTTCCAAAAACCAAGACCAGTTCTATCACTGGCAGAGATCTGAGCACTTATAATCTCAGTGATATTTGTTGAGGACTTGCACCATCCTTCAACAGTAGCCTTCTCTGTTTTTAGAGCAGCGATGGCTTGTTCGCGTTCAATGCTGATGATTTCATTAACAATGACTTGATCTTTCAAACTTTCCTCTTGTTAGCGCACATATCTATTGGATTCAAGATCATCCAATCTGAAGATCGCAATATGAAGCTAAAGCCGGAAAGTCGACTCTTAACATAAGCTTAATGTTTATTTGTAATAAATGTCAAAGTATTGTTTTTAGTATTTTATTAATATTCCTAAATATCTAGATATTAGTTTAGTTTAGATATTAGTTTTAGTTTAATATTATTTTGTGTCGGTCCACACAATACTATATCAAGTTCTATAGAAACAACATAATAACGATTACCAACCTGTATTGATTATAACAAATGGTTACAGGGTTGATCGATTCAAGCTATTTTGTGTTCTCTCTGATTTACACCTTTTAGTGTCTGTTTTGTGTTCTTGATTATTATCTGATTAATTGAGAGAGTTGTTGAGATATGATCTGATCTTATCTCAAGCTTCTTCAACACACTTCCTAAACAACTTGCAATATTAAACTAATAAACCTACATAATATCTAACATTTAGATATTATATCTAACTAACTTAATATCTAACTAATTAACTAACTAACTAAGTAAACTAATTAACAATAACAAACAATTACATTGACATTTATTACAAACGACATAGACTTTAATATCGAGAGTCGACGTTTTGGCTTTAGCTTCAGATTGCGATCTTCAGTTTGGATGATCTTGAATCCAATAGATATGTGATCTAACAATCTCCCCCTTTGGATCAAGATCATTACTAAAAAAAAGATTTTAGCAATTCAGTCTTCTTGTTCAGCTCAGAAGATGCAATCTCTTTCTCTAGCTCTGAAATCAGTGATCTTTGCCATTTCTTGTTTAGTCATTCTCCCCCTTTTTGATGATAATTGTAACGACTTCATCAAAACTTTTTGTAAGAAATGTCCGTCAGTTAGAGCCTCTGATTCGTCAATTCATAAGATATTCATCCAGATCTTTTCAAATCCAGACAAAATAGTCGTGTAACACCTGAATCAACTAATGAATCAGTTAACATGCCTGTCAGTAACACTAAGTCACTGTGTGTAACAAATACACATTAGAAAGGAGCTGTTTGATGTTGACTCCCCCAGGGCTTCCATTTAATCATCGAAACACCACAAAGGTTATTTCTATAAACGTTATGACAAAGAAACTAATTCCTTGTGTGTCCGTGCTTGTGTTGAAAGAATTAAGCACTTGATGATTGCTTATTGGCTCAAATTTTGTATAAACCACTGAGATCATAGTAAGTTAAACACAGACTCAATGTGCATGCTTGAAGTGCGAAGGTGGGGCAGACTTCCTTCTTTTCAATATCCAGATTTTCCAAATGAAAATCAGGTAGCATATGTGTTGCATCCCCTTTGAAAATGTGAAACACTTTCTTGTTGAGAAGAAAATGAGTAGTTGGTGAGGTTTGAGCAAGAGTTGGCATGGGCTAGTTGCCTGTTTCAATAATGATCACCAAAGAATTGTGAATCACTAGAATAGTGGCTACCCGGCTCAGAAAAAGTTGGTGCAGAGTTGTGATATTCTTTTAACTCTGTTCTCACACGCTCTTTCTTTTAAACGTTTTGCTTTCTCTAATCACACTCATTTCTTTTCGTTTTGCACACTAAATAACTAAGGATTAACTTCCTGGGTAGAAATCACTGGTTAAGGTGATTCCATTGAAGTTGTGTTAATTCCTAGCGCAATGATTCTTTGTTTTCCTTTGATGTACGAGATGCTCAGTTTGGTTTAACTATTTCAGTTAAAGCACAATATTGATCATGAAAACATTTAAAATACACTCCAATCACACTCATTTCATTTAAAAAGTTGGTGCAGAGTTGTGATATTCTTTTAACTCTGTTCTCACACGCTCTTTCTTTTAAACGTTTTGCTTTCTCTAATCACACTCATTTCTTTTCGCTTTGCACACTCAATAACTAAGGATTAACTTCTTGGGTAGAAATCACTGGTTAAGGTGATTCCATTGAAGTTGTGTTAATTCCTAGCACAATGATTCTTTGTTTTCCTTTGATGTACGAGATGCTCAGTTTGGTTTAACTATTTCAGTTAAAGCACAATATTGATCATGAAAACATTTAAAATACACTCCAAAAATATAAAATGTGTTGAAAAATCGGGAAGTGTTTTGAACATTAAAAACAATGTTTTCCAATGATTGAAAGTTGTCCTTCTTTCAACCATATATGAGATGAAGATATAGAATTATACCTCTACGTACGATCTTCCATCTCATGAAGCTAAGCTTTAAGTCATAAACATATGAACTTGTAAGCTTCTCTCAAAAATTCTGCAAAAGTCTTATGTCAAGTCAAAGTAAATTTATTCACTTAAATTGAAAAGATAAAAAGCAGTAAAACTTTTTAAAGTACGAGTTCTGATAAGAAATAATCAGAAGTCATATCCGTACTCCCCTTTGTTGTGAAGAGCTCCCCCTAAATTCTTGCATTCAAAAAACAATTTGGCATTAAAAGGTACATGCAAAATTTTATGAGCTCCCCCTCGAAGTAATATTGACCACTTGTCAATTTCTTCTCATTTTCCCCCTTGGATCATGAACCGTATATAGAACTGCAGATATCAATCAGAGTTAAGAATAAAGAAATGATGAAAAGTATACAATTAGAAAACTTTGATAGGTAACTACCGATTAAAACTTAAAATTTAGCATACCAAGCTTAGAGACAAGAAAGTTGAACCTCTTTTCGTCTAAAGGTTTGGTAAACAAATCGGCAAGTTGATAATCAGTTTTTACAAAGAAAAGTTCAATTGTTCCTTTTTCAACATGATCTTTAATAAAATGATACATGACGTCTATGTGCTTGGTCTTGGTGTGTTGAACAGGATTCGCTGATATTACGATGGCGCTCTTGGAGTCACAGTATATCGGGATCTTGTTGAAGTGGAAACCGTAGTCGCGCAATTGAGTTCTCATCCATAAGACTTGATAACAGCAGCTAGCAGCAGCTACATATTCTGCTTCGGCCGTGGAGGTTGAAACACAAAGTTGCTTCTTCGATGCCCAACTTACTAGTTTGTCACTGAGGAACTGTACATGTCCCGATGTGTTCTTCCTGTCTAACACACAACCTGCATGATCTGCATCTGTGTAGGCTGTTAGTTCAAAACTAGTATCTTTAGGATACCACAGACCAAGATCTGCAGTGCCCTTTAGATACCTAAATATGCGCTTCATAGCAGACATATGGATTTCTTTAGGATTGGCCTGATATCTTGCACATAAGCATGTTGAGAACATTATATCTGGCCTACTAGAAGTAAGATACATTAAAGAACCTATCATCCCTCGATAAGTCCTAACATCAACAGCCTTTCCCGAAGGATCGGTGCCAATCTTAATACCTGGTGCCATTGGGGTACCAATCGGTTTTGAATTTTCCATTTTGAACTTCCGAAGAATTTCAAGAATGTATTTTGATTGATTGATAAAAATACCCGTAGAAAACTATTTGACTTGCAATCCGAGAAAGAAATTCATCTCTTCCATCATGTTCATCTGAAATCTAGACACCATAAGGTTTGCAAAATTCTTACAGTACTTAGTATTTGTAGAGCCAAAGATAATATCATCTACATAGATTTGAATTAAAATGATATCGCCTTTTTCCTTTTCGATAAACAAAGTGGTATCCACCGTACCTTTTGAAAACCCAGACTTGACTAGAAAAGTGGAAAGGACATCATACCAGGCTCGAGGTGCTTGTTTCATACCGTAGAGTGCTTTGTCGAGAATGTAAACGTGATTCGGCTTCTCTTGATTGACAAAACCCTCTGGTTGAGAGACGTAGACTTCCTCCTTCAGAATTCCATTGAGGAATGCTGTCTTCACGTCCATTTGAAAGACCGTGAAGTTCTTGTGGGCTGCGTAGGGTAGAAACATTCTGATTGCCTCTAATTGCGCCACAGGAGCATATGTCTCATCGTAGTCGATTCCTTCCTCTTGTCTGTATCCTTTGGCTACTAGTCTTGCCTTGTTTCGGATAACGGTACCATCTTCGTCTTTCTTTATCTTGAAAATCCATTTCGTACCTATAATGGTTTTACCTTTAGGCTTTGGTACGAGTCTCCAAACTTGAAGTGAATCGAACTGATTAAGCTCTTCTTGCATTAAGATCACCCATTCTGGATCATCAAGTGCCTCTGATACTCGTGTTGGCTCGAACTTGCTCAGAAAGGAGTCATGCATGCACACGTTCATTGATGTTGACCTAGTTTGCACCGGTTTTGATGGATCGCCAATGATATAGCTTATCGGATGCTCTTTGGTCCATTTATGTTCATGAGGCAGTGGATTAGATGATTGTATGTCGGTTGTATCATCTACAAATCCACTTGTACCTTCTTCAATTTGTTCAGGAGGATTGATAATTGCAGTTGAAGTGATAGGTTCAGAAGGCTCAACAGGTACAACTTGTGCTGGCTGTAGATTGATCTGAATAGTATCTCCTACTGTTTCAGCTACTTCTGTCTCTTTATCATTTGTCACTTCTTCAACTGTTGGAGTCGGCATTTGAATTGGAATCTCTTGTTGAATCGGGGCGTTGGATTCAATAGGAACATCTGAACTGGTTGGATGAGTAGTTGTTAAATATTCCATCCGGTCAACCATAACAGATTTCTTTACATTAGATCCAAGAAATTCATCATAAAACAATTCAAATAATAAATCTAAATCAGATAAATGGTTAGTAGAAGTTGATGCTTCATATGATTTATTTTGTTGAGACGTAGGTCCTGGACTGAGTTGCCCAGAAGCTAGTATTTATGTTATAACGGGTTCTGAACTGTGTTGTTCGGAAGCCATTTCTTCGTCAAACGAGACGTTGATGCTTTCAATCACCGTCTTTGACTTCTTTAGATAAACATGGAATGCAGTTGATGTCGAGGAATAACCAATGAAGATTCCTTCATCCGCCTTGGCACTGAACTTATTAAGATTCTCCCTATCATTTAGCACGAAACACTTACACCCAAATATATGAAAATATTTGATTGTAGGTATGCGGTTGTTGATTAATGCATAAGGAGTCTTCTTGAATCTTCGATGTACCATGGATCGATTCTGTGTGTAGCAGGCGGTCGAAACAGCTTCAGCCCACAAAAATAGAGGTAAGTCTGATCGACTTAGCATAGTACGAGCAGCCTCGACTAGCGTTCGATTTCTTCTTTCGACCACTCCATTTTGTTGAGGCGTACGAGCAGCAGAGTATTGATGTGAAATCCCGACAGATTCGAGATATTCTTCAACTTTGTTGTTCTTGAACTCTGTGCCGTTGTCTGTTCTTAGAAACTTGACCGGTTTCTGCAGATTCACCTGGGTCGTCTTTAGGAATGTGATGAGAACATCTGATGTCTCATCCTTTGAACGTAGAAACTTGACCCATGTGTATCGCGAGTAATCGTCCACGATCACGAGTATGTACTTCTTTCCGCCTAGACTTTGAGTTCGCATCGGACCGCATAAGTCCATATGCAATAACTCTAACGGAGCGCTTGTACTTGGTTCAGGCTTCGGTTTATCAGGTGCCCTCTTCATCTTGCTCTTTTCACATGCTGCACAAAGATGTTCTCTTTCATATTTGAGCTCTGGAAGTCCTTTGACGAGCTTTCCACTAACCAGATTGTTGATATACCTGAAGTTGAGGTGAGAGAGCCTTCGATGCCATAACCAACTTTGTTGCATCGAGGCTTTCGTCAGTAGACAAACTTGCTTGTCAGTCTGGACATTTGATAAATTGATTGTGTAGAGGTCTGATTCTCGAGTACCGACCAAGAGTTCTTCGCCTTCTTCATTGCGAACTGAACATCTCTTGGCTTTGAAGTTGACCTCTAAGTCTTTGTCACAGAATTGGCCTATGCTGAACAACTTGTGTCGTAAGCCTTCTACATAGCTCACCTTCTTGATCGTGACATTGTCATGTTGTACATCACCATATCCCATGATTGGAGAAAACTGTTCCTTGCCGAATCTGACTGTTCCGCAATATTTGTCTTTAAAATTGGACAGTATCTCTTTTTGCCCTGTCATGTGCTTGGAACATCCGCTGTCCAAGAACCATGTATGACTAGTCTGCATAAGAGAAAATTTCAAATTTAGATATTCATACGACAACATTGGAATTAAACACTTTGATCATCGAAGTGCGGGTCTTGAACTAATTTGTTCAAAAGTCTATTTTGACTTTGATGTTCGGGTTTTGAACTGCATTATCCAAAAACCTATTTTGACATTGAAGAACGAGTCCTGATCTGTACATAATGAGAAGTCGATTTCTCTTTAAGCTTTGTGTGCCTGCAACACAGATTTAGCCTTAGGTACCCACTGGAATTTGGGTCCTTCTGTGTTAGCACAAGATTTTGGTACCCATTTCAAATTGGGTCCTTTTTTCTTTTGAAATGCATTTGAAGAATTAGTATGAGATGAATGCACATGATAATTGCCAAACCAATCTCCAGAATCTTGACAAGAGATAGAAACATGTTTATCATAAAAAGAAGACTTTCTAGCAGATAAAGATAACTGAAATAATTGCTTCATTGTATATTGTTTACGAGAAACAGCAAGTTTTGAGTTCAAAACAGCAATATCAACAATTAAAACGTCTTTACTAAGCGAAGTCTTATTACAACTAACACTACTAAACGATAGAACGGTCTTGTCAAGCTTCCGTTTGGGTTGCCATTGAGAATTTACTTCTGGCCTTTGCTTGCTCAGATCTGAAACATGTGAAACTCGTGAGTTAGACCTTTGAGCAACAAGCGAATGCTTCTTCTTAGAATTACCAGTAGTGTTCGGTTTCTGTGAATGCTGAGATATATTCTTACCTTTAGCATTGTTAGCTTTCACAGAGACTGAGTTATCAACTTTCGTTGATTTTGCACTGTTCACAGGCATACTGGTTTTTCTCAAAGATTTCTTAACACAAGATGAATGGTTAGGAAGCTCTGCATTAAAGTCAAATTGTTCAAAACAACCATCTAAACCACCGTTAGAGTTCAGAAAATCAAGCTCTTTATTTACTAAACCAAACATAACTTCAGAGTTTGAAGCTTTTGAAAGAACAGAATTTGAAAACACAGTTGAAAAAACGTTTTGTTCAATATTCATCAAAAGTCTTTCATCTGATAAAGAATTCTCGAGTTCAGAAATTTTACTTTCTAAAACGAGAGGAGGGACATATAGTTTACCTTTAATAGGCTTCGCCTCCATTTCTTTTTCAGAATAACTTTGAAAGAAATCACTTGAAAGAGTTTTCTTCTTTTGATATATTGGATTTTCATCATAACTATTATTCAGTTTCGCATAATAAAATGGAAGATGAACTTTAGATGATTTTAACCGTTTTTCAGTTTCGTTGGCTTCATCCTTTTCAGATAGTTGAGTCCATAAAGTTTTAAACTCAGGGATTCTTCGAGCTAGTTTCATAGAAAGATGATCATAAAGTGCAGGCACTTCAGACATTCCCTTTTCAAGACAGTGAGGATTCTTATAACTGATTCCCCAATTGCCTTTATTCTCTAGCGGTTTGTTAAGATGAATGGTTTGTTCACTCTGACCTAAAGAGTACAACTTCTTTTCCAAAGCATCTATTTTTGCAATTAAAGTTTTGTTTTCTTCAACACATGAAGAATGCAATTTTGTAAGCTCATATTTATCAATCTCACTTTTTAGCAGTTTAGACTTGAGTTCAGAATTCTCTTTAAGAATTATTGTCTTTTCCTTTGCGTTGGTGTCATTATCTTTATGTAAAACCTCAACCAATACTTTCTTCTCAGCAATTTCATTGCTAAGTTTCTGTATCAATTGGTTTTTGTCAGTTATAACACCATTTTCTTGCTCAAGATTAGATTCTAACTCTTTTTGTTTTAAACTCATGGCATGCATTTTGTTCATGAAATCTGAATCTAATAAGTTACATACCTCCTCTTCTTCATTATCTGAATCAGCTTCAGCATCTAATTCTATCTTTCCCATCAAGCACATGTTGACGACTTCATATTTCTCTTCATCCTCTTCTTCCTCGTCTGAGTGATCAAACCAATATTCATACTCAGCCATCAGTGCCTTGCCAGCCTCATGTTGCTTTGTAAGAAGCATCTTGTTCTTGTAGTAATCGGAGTTTCTGACTTTTGATCTACGACAGTCCTTGGCAAAGTGACTTGTTTTGCCACAGTTGTAGCACGTTGGTGGTTCTGGCTGACTGGATCCTTCATCTTTGAAGTTTCTTTCTTCAGGTTTCCTCTCCTCTGTTCTTTTCCCTTCAAATCTCTTTCCTTCATATCTACTTCCTTCAACCCTTTCCTTGTGGATGTAGTTGTTCGGATCAGAAGAATACCTGTGACTGTTTGATGTTGGCTTTTTGTAGAACCTTTTCTGAAAAGCATTTGTCAACAGAAGCATTGCTTGCTTTAGTTGATCATTTTCATCCGTGTCAGAGTTTGCATAAGCTTCATCTTCTTCTGATTCATACACAATCGTTTTGTTCTTCTTCTTCCTAACTACAAGAGCGATTGTGTCTTCAACTGTCTTTACTCTCTGCCACTTCTCATCTAGAATTTCATCCACCTCTTCTTCATTTTGTCTGAGGGTTTCATACACCTCATGAAGTGGAATCTCATTCAAATCTTTGATCTGCTTCATTTGCCTAGCAAATCTTTTCCATTCCGGTTGAAGAATACTTAGAAACTTGACGTTCAGCTCAATTTGAGATTTGTGGACTTTGTTCTTGCTAAGTTCGTTCAGCAAAGTCACAAACCTGTCATAGGTTTCTTCTAAAGTGTCTCCCACCCTGCCTCTAAATTCTTCATAATTATTTAGGCAGTTGGAGATTTTCAGTTGATTCCCAACCTTCGAACCCAGCATCATCTTTTCGAGCTGATCCCACATTTCTTTGCCGGAGGCTTTGTAGCTGTCAATCTTTACATAGATTTAATTTGGAATTCCGTGTAGAATGTATGACTTAGCTAATCTATCCCCTTTAGCTCTTCTGAGATTATCATCTTCTAGCTCATGAAACTTAAGGTCAACCTCAGTTGGCACATTTCCAACCAAGCGAGTCGTCTTAACTGGTTTCATAACCCCTTCTTCTATAAATTTCCTGATGAATTCACCCACTTCATGTCTGTCAATAAAGTTCAGAAACCGATCCTTCCACTGTTCGTATTCTCCTTTAAAAAGAACTGGTGGCTTGGTGTCAGTTCCTATTGCAAGGGCTTCTCTGGATGTCATTTTGAAGAAAATTCTAAGTCTGGATTGGAGGAAAGAGAGGTTTGCGTATCAAGGTTTGCGTATCAAGGTTTGCGTGCGCAAATGAAGGTTTGCGTATCAAGTGGGATGCGCAAAGTGAGGTTTGCGTATCACGTTGGATGCGCAAAGTAGGCTTGATCTTTTCGTGAAGAGATGAACACGTGTACTGAGCTTTGCGTATCCTTGGGTTGCGCGAAGTGAGCTTTGCGGATCAAGAGTGTTGCGAAAACTGAGCTTTGCGTATGCTCTTTGATGCGAAAAGTAGTGTTAGTGTATGTTGTTGGATCCGAGAAGTGAGGTTTGCGGATTGCTTGAGATGCGCAAAGTAGGGTTTGCGTATCAGGCGTGATGCGCAAAGTGAAGTTTGCGTATCACGTTAGATGCGCAAAGTGAGCTTTGCATGTGTTCGTCTTCTGGTTTGCGCAAGTTCGTCCTGTACTTCGAAAATCAACTGAAAACTTGTTCCTTTGTCGATTAGCAGTACCAAATTTTACCAATAAGTCTAAAAACACTTCTATAACATATTGCTATCACTCGATCGCAATAAAAACCACTTTTTGAAAATAAATTTGATGGCACAGTAACTTTCTGTTCTCGACTTTAGACCACTGTATCACCAAAATGGAACTCGATTAAAGCTTGATAGTTAAATCAAACAAAAACAACTCGATCTAGCATGCTAATCGATCACAACCTGATCGATTTTAACACCTAAAACACCTTAAATCTCGAAAACGATTTATCAATAAGAACACATAGTCGTTTTCTTTAAAAACTTGATTTTGATCTTAATCAGGCTCTGATACCAATTGTCGGTCCACACAATACTATATCAAGTTCTATAGAAACAACATAATGACGATTACCAACCTGTATTGATTATAACAAATGGTTACAGGATTGATCGATTCAAGCTATTTTGTGTTCTCTCTGATTTACACCTTTTAGTGTGTGTTTTGTGTTCTTGATTATTATCTGATTAATTGAGAGAGTTGTTGAGATATGATCTGATCTTATCTCAAGCTTCTTCAACACACTTCCTAAACAACTTGCAATATTAAACTAATAAACCTACATAATATCTAACATTTAGATATTATATCTAACTAACTTAATATCTAACTAATTAACTAACTAACTAAGTAAACTAATTAACAATAACAAACAATTACATTGACATTTATTACAAACGACATAGACTTTAATATCGAGAGTCGACGTTTCGGCTTTAGCTTCAGATTGCGATCTTCAGTTTGGATGATCTTGAATCCAATAGATATGTGATCTAACATTTTGTTTGCAAGTGGTTGATGTAGTGTGTAAGGAAAGCAAGCGATAGATCAGATCTAATACATAGAACACACACAACACACAATTCCAAGGTGTAAAACACAGAGAGAGCTTTCAAAGAGAAATCATATCAACCATTTGTATTTCGTGATTATTAATCAAACAGGTTGGTAATCGTATATGTGTTGTTATTGATAAGAACTTGATATATTGTGGACCGACAATTGGTATCAGAGCCTGAAAATCAGATTCAAATCAAGTTTATAGAAAAACGACTCTGTGTTCTTCATTTCAAAATCATTTTCGTGATTGAGAGTGTTTTAGGTATTGAAATCGATCAGGTTGTGATTGATAGGTGTATTAGATCGAGTTGTTGTTGATTAATTTCAGTATAGAGCTTCAATTGATTCAAATTTGGTGATTTTGTTGCAAAACAGTTCACGAGCATATCTTACTGTTCCATCGATTGGTTTTTCAAAAAGTGATTTTTATTGAGATCTAAGGGTTGCAATCTGTTCTAAAACTGTTAGTGGTCATTTTGTTAGAGTTTAGAACTGCTAATCGAAGTCCAAACCGGTTTTTAGATCGATTTTCGAAGAACAGGGACGAACTCGCGCAAAGTTCACATTTGCGCCAGTTCATAGTCAATTTTTACGCCATCAACACATCGCGCAAAACGTTCTTTCGCGCGATCAACTGTTTGCGCAAAATTCCCTTCACGCTACCAACGACTCGCGCAAACCCCTGTTTGCGCCACCCACATCTCGCGCAAACCTTCATTGCGCCATACACACCAGACGAGCATCTCCACTTTGCGCCAACAATTTTTTAGTGCAAAGTTCACTTTTGCGCCATCAACATCTCGCACAAAAGTTATTTCACGCCACCTTCATCTCACGCAAACCTCAGCTCGCGCCCCATTTGTCTCGCGCAACTATTTTCGCGCAAATCCTCAAATCACAAGTCACTTTTGCGCCAACCTCTAGTAGCGCAAACTTACTTTTGCGCCAACCACTTTTAGCGCAAAGTTTGCCTTTACTCCTGTACCAGACTTAGTCTTTTTCAGAATGACTTCAAGAGAAGCTCTAGCAATCGGAACTGACTCAAAGCCACAAGTACTTTTCAGGGGAGAGTATGAACAGTGGAAAGATCGGTTCATGGACTTCATTGAAAGACATGAGTTGGGTGAATTCGTCAGGAAATCGATAGAAGAGGGAGTTATGGCACCAGTTTATGAGACTCGTACGGAAGGAACTGTGGCAACAGAGTTTGAACTTAAGTATCATGAACTAGAAGGTGATAACCTTAGAAGAGCAAAAGGTGATAGATTAGCAAAGTCTTATATTCTTCAAGGCATTCCAAATGAAATATACGTGAAGATAGACAGCTATAAGGCTTCAGGCAAACAGATGTGGGATGAGCTAGAAAAGATGATGCTAGGATCAAAAGTTAGGAACTAACTCAAGATATCCAACTGCCTAAACAACTATGAAGAATTCAAAGGCAGAGTTGGAGAGTCTCTAGAAGAAACTTATGACAGGTTTGTGACCTTGCTGAATGAACTAAGCAAGAACAAGGTCCATAAATCACAGATAGAGTTGAATGTCAAATTCCTCAGCATTCTCCAGCCTGAATGGAAGAGGTTTGCCAGACAAATGAAGCAAATCAAAGATCTAAACGAGATTCCACTTCATGAGGTGTATAAAACCCTCAAACAAAATGAAGAAGAGGTGGATGAAATCTTGGATGAAAAGAGACAGGGTGAGAAGTCAGTTGCTGACTCAGCTTCTCTTGTTATGAGAAAGAAGAAGAAGAAGATGCTTATGTCTGAATCAGAAGAGGTTGAAAATGAAGCGAACTCTGACTCGGATGACTGTGAACAACTGAAGCAGGCAATGCTTATGCTGACAAAGGCTTTTCAGAAGAAGTTCTACAAGAAGCCAAGTTCAAACAGTCAGAGGTATTCTTCTGGTCTGAGCAACTATGTTCACAAGGAGAGGGTTGAAGGAAAGAGGTTTGAAGAAAAGAGAGTAGAGGAAAGGAAGCTGGAAGAGAGAAGGTATCAAGCTGAAGGATCCAGTCAGTCAGAACCTCCAACGTGCTACAACTGTGGCAAAATAGGTCACTTTGCCAGAGACTGCCGAAGACCCAAAGTCAGAAACTCAGACTACTACAAGAATAAAATGCTTCTAGCCAAGCAACAGGAGGCTGGAAACGCATTGATGGCAGAAGATGAGTACTGGATTGATCAATCAGAAGATGAGAATGAAGAGAAGGATGAAACAACTCACATGTGCTTAATAGGCAAGCAGGAATCAGAAGCTGAAGCTGATTCTGATGATGAGGAAAATGAGGTATGTGATTTAACTCATTCAAATTTCTTAAATCAAATGCATGCCATGTTGACTAAACTCGAAGAGTTAGAGTCAAAGCTTAAGCGAGAAAAAGGTGTTATCAATGACAAAAACCAATCAATACAGAAACTTAGCGAGGATATTGCAGAGAAGAATGTATTGATTGAGACAATGCATTAAAACTTTGATAACTGCGCTAAAGAAAAGACAATAATTCTCAAAGAAATAACTGAAACAAATTCTAAATTGAGAAAAAGTGAGTTTGATTTCAGAGAGCTTACGAAAATGTATTCTTCGTGTTCCAAAGAGAATGAATCTTCACTTGCAAAATTAAAAGCTTTGGAAGAGAACTTATACAAAATGGGTCAAACTGAACAAACCATTCATCTGAACAAACCCAAAGAGGAAATAGAGAGTTGGGGACTCAGATACGAGAATCCTCATTACCTTAAAAATGCTAAATCTGAAATGCCTGCACTTTATGATTTTACTTTTATGAAACTAGCTCGTCGAATCCCTGAGCTTAAAGTTTTCTGGACTGGACTGTCAAAAGAGGATGAAGCTAAGGAAACAGAAAAACGAAAGAACACATCTAATGTTCAACTTCCATTTCGTTATGCGAAGTTGAATAATAGTTATAATAATGATCCAATATATCAAAAGAAATATCTTTCAAATGACTTTTTTCAGAGTTATTCTGTCAAAAAAATGGAGGCGAAGCCTATTAAGTGTAAACTATATGTCCCTCCTCTCGTGTTGGAAAGTAAAATTTCTGAACTTGAGACTTCTTTAACAGATGAAAGACTTTTGATTGATATTGAACAAAAAGTTTTTTCAACTGTGCTTAAGAGTACTGTTCTTTCTAAATCTTCAAAGGCTTCAAAATCTGATGATCTGTTTGGTTTAGCTAATGGAGGGTTTGATTTTCTAAACTCCGATGGTGTTTTAGATGAGTGTATTGATCAATTTGATTTTCATGCCAAACTTCCTAACCATTCATCTTTTGTTGTAAAATTCTTTGGATCAACCAGTATGTCTGAAAAAGGTAAATCATTAATAAAAGTTGATAAATCAGGTTCTGTGAAAGCTAAGAATGCGAAAGGTAAGAAGAAATCTCAGCATTCACAGAAACCGATCACTACTAGTAACCCAAAGAAGATGCATTATGTTGTTGCTCAAAAGTCTAACTCACAAGTTTCAAATGTTTCAGATTTGAGCCAGAAAAGACAGGGAGTTAAGTCTGAATGGAAACCAAAACAGAAGATAGACGAGAATGCAAAATCTTTTTCAAGTGTTAATTGTAATAAGACTATGCCTAGTAAAGATGTTTTGAATGCGAATGTTGCTACTATTTTGAAACCAAAACTTGTCGTATATCGCAAGAAATATTCTATGAAGCAATTATTCGAGTTATCTTTATCTGCTAGAAAATCTTAATACTATGATAAACATGTTTATGCTTCTCGTAAAGATTCTGATGTTTGGTTTGGAACTTATCATGTGCATTCTTATCATTCTAATGCTTCCAATGAATTTCAAATGAAAAACGGACCCAATTTCAATGGGTACCAAAATCTTGTGCTAACACAGTTGGACCCAAATTCCAATGGGTACCAAAAGCTAAATCTGTGTTGCAGGAACTCAAAGTTTAAGAGGGAGCATAGAACTTAGGCTTTTTGAACAAATCAGGTCAAGACGGAGGCTTCTAAGCAATTCAGCTTAGAACCCGTACTTCAAATGAAGTATGACTTCTAGACAAAACAGTCTAGGACTCGTACCTCAAAGAACAATGGCTCTTGAATACAACAGTTCAAGACCCGCACTTCAATGCTCAAAAGGCTTTACTTGAAATTTTGTTTTATGGATATCTAAATCTCTTGTTTCGTAATTTCTCTTGTGCAGATACGTCATATGTGGTACTTGGATAGCGGATGTTCCAAGCATATGACTGGACAAAAAGGTATGTTGACCAACTTTACAGAGAAGTATTGCGGAACAGTTAGATTCGGCAACGATCAGTTTTCACCAATACTAGGTTATGGTGATATGGTACATGACAAAGTCACGATCAAAAAGGTGAGCTTTGTTGAAGGCTTAGGACACAACCTGTTCAGTATAGGCCAGTTCTGTGACAAAGGCTTTGAGGTCAATTTCAAAGCCAAGAGGTGTTATGTTCGCACTGACGAAGGCGAGGAACTCTTGGTCGGCACGAGAAATCCGACCTCTACACAATCAATTTGTCAAACGTCCAGACTGACAAGCAGGTTTGTCTACTATCTAAAGCCTTGATGCAGCAAAGCTGGCTATGGCATCGACGACTTTCTCACCTTAATTTTAGATACATCAACAAGCTGGTCAGTGGGAAGTTAGTGAAAGGAATTCCAAAGCTCAAGTACGAAAAAGAACACTTATGTGCAGCGTGTGAAAAGGGAAAGATGAAGAGAGCTCCACATAAACCAAAGCCTGAACCGAGTACAAGCTCTCCATTAGAGTTGTTGCATATGGATCTCTATGGTCCGATGAGAACGCAGAGTCTAGCCGGAAAAAAGTACATACTAGTTATCGTGGACGATTACTCGCGATACACTTCGGTCAAATTTCTACGTTCAAAGGATGAGTCACCAGATGTTCTCATTACATTCCTGAAGATGACCCAGTTAAAACTGCAGAAACCGGTCAAGCTTTTAAGAAGAGACAACGGCACAGAGTTCAAGAACAAAACAGTTTAAGAATATCTCGAATCGATCGGGATATCACATCAATACTCTGCTGCTCGTACGCCTCAACAGAATGGAGTGGTCGAAAGAAGAAATCGTACGCTAGTCGAGGCTGCTCGTACTATGCTAAGTCAATCTGACTTACCTCTATTCTTGTGGGCTGAAGCTATACCGACTGTGTGCTACACTCAGAATCGCTCCATGATACACCACAGATTCAAGAAGGCTCCTTATGCGTTGATCAACAATCGAACACCGACAATCAAATATTTCCATATATTTGGATGTAAATGTTTTGTTCTAAATGATAGAGAGAGTCTGAACAAGTTTAGCGCCAAGGCGGACGAAGGAATCGTCATTGGTTATTCATCTACATCAACTGCATACCGTGTATATTTGAAGAAGTCAAAGACAGTTATTGAAAGCGTCAACATTACATTTGATGAAGAAATGGCTTCTGAACAACACAGTTCAGAACCTGTGATAACCAGAGTACTAGCTTCTGGGCAAATCATTCCAGAACCTGCGTCTCAAGCAATTAAATCAGATGAAGCATCAATGTCTACTAATCATTTATCTTATTTAGATTTATTATTTGAACTATTTTATGATGAATTTCTTGGATCTAATGTGAAGAAATCTGTTGTGGTTGACAAGATGGAAGACTCAATGACTACTCATCCAACCAGTTCAGATATCTCTATTGAAATTCCAGTTCAAATGCCGACTCCAACAGTTGAAGCTGTGACAAATAATGAAGAGACAGAAGTTGTTGTACAAGCTGAACCTACTAAGACTTCTGCACCTACTACTTCAACTGCAACCATAATTCCTCCTGAACTACCAGAAGAAGGTACCAGTGGATTCATAGATGATAATATTGATATATATTCTTATAATCCACTACTTCATGAACATAAATGGACCAAAGAGCACCCGATAAGCCAGGTCATTGGTGATCCAACCAAACCGGTGCAAACTAGGTCAGCGTCAATGAATATGTGTATGCATGAATCCTTTCTGAGAAAGATCGAGCCTACTTGCGTATCAGAGGCTCTTGCCGATTTAGACTGGGTAACTGCAATGCAAGAAGAGCTGAATCAGTTCGACGCACTTAAAGTCTGGAGACTCGTACCCAAACCTCAAGGTAAAACCATTATAGGTACGAAATGGGTTTTCAAGATCAAGAAAGATGAAGATGGTACCGTTATCAGAAACAAAGCCAGACTTGTAGCCAAAGGATACAGACAAGAGGAAGGAATAGACTACGACGAGACTTATGCTCATGTGGCGCGTTTAGAGGCAATTCGAATGTTTCTAGCCTACGCTGCTCACAAGAACTTCACTGTCTTTCAAATGGACGTGAAGACCGCCTTTCTGAATGGCATTCTAAAAGAAGAAGTCTATGTCTCGCAGCCATAAGACTTTGTCAATCAAGAGAAACCGAATCATGTCTACATTCTCGACAAAACACTCTATGGACTGAAACAAGCTCCTCGCGCCTGGTATGATGTCCTATCTCATTTTTTAGTCAAGTCTGGTTTTACAAAAGGTACGGTAGATACCACTTTGTTTATTAAAAAGGAAAAAGCCGATATCATTCTTATTCAAATCTATGTGGATGATATTATTTTTGGATCTACAAATCCTAAGTACTGTAAGAATTTTTCAAACCTTATGGTGTCAAGATTTCAGATGAATATGATGGGAGAGATGAATTTCTTTCTCGGTTTACAATTCAAAAAAATTTCATCGGGGATTTTTATCAATCAATCAAAATACATTTTTGATATTCTTCGGAAGCTCAAAATGGAAAATTCTAAACCGATTGGTACCCCAATGGCACCAGGTACTAAGATTGGCACTGATCCTTCGGGAAAGGCTGTTGATGTTAGGACTTACAGAGGAATGATAGGTTCTTTGATGTATCTTACTTCTAGTACGCTAGATATAATGTTTTCAACATGCTTATGTGCAAGATATCAGGCTAATCCCAAAGAATCACATGTGTCTGCAGTTAAGTGCATTTTTAGGTATCTGAAGGGGACTGCAGATCTTGGTCTGTGGTATCCTAAAGATACTAGCTTTATACTAACAGCATATACAAATGCAAATCATGCTGGTTGTATGTTAGACAAGAAGAGCATATCAGGTCATATACAGTTCATTGGGGATAAACTCGTAAGTTGGGCATCGAAGAAGCAACTTTGTGTTTCAACTTCAACGGTCGAAGCAGAATATGTAGCTGCTGCTAGCTGCTGTTCTCAGGTCTTATGGATGAGAACACAACTGCGTGACTACGGTTTTCACTTCAACCATATCCCGATATACTATGACTCGAAGAGCGCAATCGCGATAACAGCTAATCCTGTTCAGCATACAAAGACCAAACACATCGATGTCAGGTATCACTTTATAAAAGACCATGTTGAAAAAGGAACAATTGAACTTTACTTTGTAAAAACTGATTATCAGCTTGCAGATTTGTTTACCAAACCCTTAGACGAAACGAGATTCAATTTTCTTGTCTCTAAGCTTGGTATGCTAAATCTTAAGACATAATCTGTGGTTACCTATTAAAGTTTCTTATTGTAAATTTTTCATCATTTTTCTTCATTTCCGCATGATATCTGTACATTAATAATCTGTTCATAATCCAAGGGGGAGTATAAGAAGAAATTGACAGTTCGTCAATATTATTTTGCTGAGAAAACTCATAAACTTTTTGCATTTACCTTTTATGTCAAATTTTTGTAATGCATGATTTTAGGGGGAGTTTTATAAATCAAAGGAGTTAGGATATGACTTCTGATTATTCCTGATCAGAACTCGTACTTTATATTGTTTTTCTGCTTTTTGTCATTTTAATTTAAGTGAATAAATTTGCTTTGACTATGACATAAGACTTTTGCAGTTTTTAAGAGATGCTTACATGTTCATATCTTTATGACTTTAAGCTTAGCTTCATGAGATGTAAGATCGCACGTAAAGGTATAATCCTTTATCTTAATCTCATATATGGATGAAAGAAGGATAACTTTCATTCATTGAAAACATTGTTATTAAATGTTCAAACCACTTCCTGACTCTTATTCAGATTTCATGATTTGGAAGTGTGACTTTAAATGTTTTCAAGATCTATTTGAGCTTTAACTGAAATAGTTAAACCAAATTGAGCATCATATGCATCATAGGAAAACATGATTTCATTGTGCTAAGACTTAACACAACTTCAATGGAATCACCTTAACCAGTGATTTCTACCCAAGAGGTTAATCCATAGTGATTGAGTGTGAGAAATCGAAAAGAAATGAGTGTGGTTAGAGTGAGTTTAATGTTTAAAAGAAAAGGGTGTGAGAACAGAGTTAAAAGAATATCAGAACTCTGCACCAACTACTTTCTGAGTCGGGCAGCCACAATTCTAATGTTTCACAATTCTTTGGTGATCATTATCGAAACAGGCAACTAGCCCATGCCAACTCTTGATTAACCCCACTAGCTACTCATTTTCTTCTTAACAAGAAAGTGTTTCACATTTTCAAAGGGGGACGCAACACATTTACTATCTGATTTTCATTTGGAAAATCTTGATATTGAAAAGAAGGAAGTCTGCCCCACCTTCGCACTTCACTCATGCACATTGAGTCTGTGTTTAACTTACTGTTGTCTCAGTGGTTTACACAATATTCAGCCTTATAAGCAATCATCAAGTGCTTAATTATTTCTATCACATGCACGAACACACAAGGAATTTGTTTCTTTGTCATAACGTTTATAGAAATTACCTTTTGTGGTGTTTCGATGATTGAATGGAAGCCCTGGGGGAGTGAACATCACAAAAGCTCCTTTCCAATGTGTATTCGTTACACACAGTGACTTAGTGTTACTGACAAGCATTTTAACTGATTCATTAGTTGATTCAGGTGTTACACGATTATTTTGTCTGGATTTGCAAAGATCTGGATGAATATCTTTTGAATTGACGGATCAGAGGCTCCAAATGAGAAGACGTTTCTTGATAGAAGTTTTGATGATGTCGATTCTCTATTCATCAAAAGGGGGGAGAACCTAAAGCTTGAAGAAATGTCCATTACATTACAAGATTGAAAAAGAGAAGAGCTAACAAAGAAATGCGAAAGATCAAAGTATTCTGAAGACATGCTGATTTTAGAGAAATTTTCTTTAAAGATACTTTGCTAAAGCATTATGAGCTAAAACCTGGAGATTATTACATATGGAAGACAGAGAAGGAGATTGCATCTTCTGAGCTGAAAAAGAAGACTGAATTGCTAAAATATTTTTAGTAATGATCTTGATCCAAAGGGGGAGATTGTTAGCGCACAGATCTATTGGATTCAAGATCATCCAATCTGAAGATCGCAATTTGAAGCTAAAGCCGGAAAGTCGACTCTTAACATAAGTTTAATGTTTATTTGTAATAAATGTCAAAGTATTGTTTTTAGTATTTTATTAATATTCCTAAATATCTAGATATTAGTTTAGTTTAGATATTAGTTTTAGTTTAATATTATTTTGTTTGCAAGTGGTTGATGTAGTGTGTAAGGAAAGCAAGCGATAGATCAGATCTAATACATAGAACACACACAACACACAATTCCAAGGTGTAAAACACAGAGAGAGCTTTCAAAGAGAAATCATATCAACGATATGTATTCCGTGATTATTAATCAAACAGGTTGGTAATCGTATATGTGTTGTTATTGATAAGAACTTGATATATTGTGGACCGACACCTCTAAAAGAGTCAGATCTCTGATCTTTTCATGGAATTTTTCTAGTTGTTCAGTTAAATCACTGTTTTTGCTTTCAGCTAGTGATTTGTCGTTTAGAGCATTGTATAAGTCAATTGTCAGCACATCAACAACGCGACTTCTCTCTGCTTCAGATAGAGAAGGATTAGTAGAGATAGATACCTGAGATGATATATAACTCATAGAAGTTTCAGTTGGTTCTTCCACTTCTTCTTTAATCTCATCCATGAGGCAGAGATTAGCGACTTCTTCTTCATCAGAACTTGATTCTTCTGATTCAGCCCAGTCGTGTTCTTCAGTGATGAGACCTTTACCTTTTCGCTTGTAGTTTTTCAGCTTTTGATATTTTTCATTGAGCTTTAGGTATTTGTATTTTTTGTTTCTTCTTGAGGTAGAAGGTTTGAAGACTTTCTTTGACCTGCACTCACTTGCAAAGTGTCCAATCTTTTCACAGTTAAAGCAAGTAGCAGTAGCCTTATCAACAGGGGTTGATTTTGGCTTGTCAGTAAGAGAGAGAGAGGCTTATTTCTTCGGAAATTGCTCTTTCTTGCAAATCTCTTAAAAGAGCTTGTCAAGAGTGCTAAGGACTCATCAAACTCTGAAAGATCAGTGTCTGATAGTTCCTCAGAATCAGAATCTAACTCAGTGATAGTGAGAGTAGATCGCTGAGATGGAATTATCTCTGAAGAGACTAAAGCAACAGGGGTGCTTTTGGAGTCTTTAGAATCTTTTACAAGATTCTTCTTCAGAAGATTTGATTGCTCATAGTTGAGCAAAATTCCATACAAGGTGCTGAGAGAAAGAGAACTTAAGTCTTTTGTCAGCTTAAGACATATTGAATAACTTTCCCAACTTTCAAGAAGACATTCTAGGAATTTGTTTAAGACCTTAGAATTAGAATAGGTCATTCTAGGAATTTGGTTAAGACCTTAGAATTAGAATAGGTCCTACCCACAATTCTTAGATCAGTGATTAAGCAGTTAAACCGCTGATGAACATCAGAAAGAGATTCATTCTTACCAGCGATAAAACTTTCATATTGTCTTACCAAGTTAATCTTTCGAGTTTCTTGGATTTCAGTGGTGCCTTCATATTGAACACATATGGTTTCCCACATTTCTTTAGAAGTTTTAAGATGCATGATGGAATGAAAAGCTTCATCAGGCAGATCCATAGAGATAATGGTTTTTGCCTTTGCATCTAGACCTAGTTTCTTTTTGTCTTCATCACTCCACTCTCTTATTTCCTTGACAACATAACATTCAGGGACAGCAGGAGTGGTGGTAGTGGCGGGAATGATGCTTATGATAGTGAAAGGTTCATAAGGTCTATATGCTACATAATCAGGTATAGTAGGGTCTACACCTTCTAGAAATAGCATCATTCGATTCTTCCAGAGAGCAAAGTTATCTCTGCTGAATCGAGGAGGTTTAGAGAGTGAACCATTATCATAGTAGTTTGTGTTTCTGTTAAATGCCATTTTAGAATAGCAAGGAAGAGAATAAAGCAAGATCTTGTTTATTAGATTAAACAGTCTGCTCTGATACCACTTGTTGGTCCCGAAGGTGCTTCACAAGTTTGTAGAAGGGGGGGTTGAATACAAACACAGAATTTAAAGTTTAATAAATTGTTTATTGATAAATCAAACACAATTTACATGTCTGTTGCGGAATAAGATTAAGTAAAACTCAATCTAAACAAACTTAAGAAAACACTAAGATGATTACACAAGAATATAGAGAATTGTAGATTAGAGAGTATAGAAAACAAAGGTTTCTATATTTTAGAAAGATGAAGGCTAGAGGCGCATGCATACTTCAGATGGAGAGGTAATCTTTCTATTTATACCCTATGCATTAAATGTATGTCAGGGCACTTTACACGTGTCCTTCATTGGTTGGCAGAGAGAGTCTGACTTTGGGAGACATGCTTTCGGCCGTATCATGAACAGTGTAGTTGACAGAGTTGTTGTACGAATTGTGGAAGAGGTATATCCGTTCTGACACATCGTAATGGGTGTGCAGGGAAAGACAAAAGAGACTTGAGGCATAAGCTAAGTGATCATCGATCGCTGAATATCTTTTCCTTCAGAGATACAAAGAAGTTCAGTTATCGCTGAAGCTTTTCCTCAAGTTTCTTCGCGTATGAGTAGAGTCGTCTTTGCTTCACTGATATCCGCATCAGGTCACTAGTAGACTTGTCTTTGTTCAGCAACTTCGTCTTCGATTCAGCTATGAACATCTGTTGACGCGAAACTTGTCTTCAGGGATTACGTACATCAGAAATTATCAGCGATAACTGAACAGACTCAGTCTGATCGCTGATAGTGAAACACTAATACATATGAATGTTTACAGAAAAGATCATCAGTGATAACTGAACATACTCAGTCTGATCACCGATGGTGAAACACTAATACATATTAATAAACGTAATTTTCACTAAGTAGAAGAGGGTCTTTATCAAATCACTAAGAGAGTCTGGATCAACAAAGATGTACAGGGACTTGAAGCTACATTATGGGTGGCCGGTAATGAAACTTGATGTGGAGCGTTATGTGACGTGCTTACAAGTGAAAACCGAGCATCAACGACCATATGGGAGTCTTAAATCCTTGGAGATCCTCAAATTGAAATGAGATCATATTACCATGGACTTCATGACTAAGTTGCCCAAAACTCTTCGAGGTCACGATACCATATGGGTGATAGTTGATTAGTTGACCAAGAGCGCTCATTTCTTGGCCATGAGTGAGACACTACCGATGGACAAGTTGGCAAAGTTTTACATCGATGAAGTGGTTTCGAGGCACGGTGTGCCCTTGTCGATTGTGTCGGATCACAATTGTCGGTTCACTTCGAACTTCTAGGATGGTGTAACACCCGTATCCTCGGTAAGAACCGTTTTGTATAATATATTGCCAACGCTTAGATTTTCATTATATTTGGGTTCTTTATTTGCTCGTTTATCAGTTGAAATCGTTTTTGGGAAATATCGGACTCCGGACTTGAAAATCGGGAGCAAACTATGTTGGAAATGAGGCTCGGTACCATACCGGGGATTGTGCCAGCGATTGTGACATCTGTCACTATAGCTTGGCACAATAGCCAAGTGTGTACCAAGAGGGGGGAGTGGTCGGTGATTGTGCCAGTGATTTTGACATCTGTCACTATATCTTGGCACAATTGCCAAGTGTGTACCGAGAGGGGGGAGTGGCCGGCGATTATGCCAGCAATTGTGACATTTGTCACTATAGCTTGGCACAATAGCCAAGTTTGTACCGTGAGGGGTCCTTAGCGGGCGACCTTGCCAGCAATTGTGACAGATGTCACAATCGTCGGGCATTATAGCCGACGGGGTTAGATCACTTAAAAGCCTAGAAGCCGATTTTCTAATTTATTTTTCATCTTTGAGATCTTTGGGGTGCGATTTTGAGAAGACACAAAGGTAGCGTTTCATCCCTTTTCATTTAATGCTCATAAGAGAGATCTTTATATCCATTTATGGGTTCTATCTAGGTTGATTGTGATTAAGGATTCAAGTTCAACTTCCTCTCTCTCTTTCAAGCTTTCATCATCTAGGGTTTGTGTCTACTTTCCCTAACAAGGTGAGTTTACCCACTATCCCTTACTACATTACATTAGGGTTTATATTCTCTAAATCCTCATCTATATTTCCAAGTACGTCATGTGATTGAACAACTTTTTGACCTATATTATGAGATTTGGGGATTTAGGGTTCTTTAACCCAAACCAAAAGACTTGACTTATAGTTTCACAACAAGATGTATAGACTACTGTTCTCCCCTACATATGTAGTAGTAAACCCTTACTTCATGGGATTTGGTGAACCCAATGTGAAACTAGGGTTTGGAGTGATTTATGTGATAAATAAATTAATAGTGACTATGACCCTTGAAAGGGGTATGATGGCGTTATTATTGATGAGGTTATACCTATTAAGCCTTCTAAAGGTTGAGGGGCAAGATTCATGTTAGAAATCGTATGTATATGTATATATGATGCGGTTTTAAGGCTTACATACATGATTTATAATATGTGTAAGGGTTTGTTTTGATAATTGGTCTTAGTGTAATGGATCCATAGGCACGGTGTTCTTAATGTCCCGTTTTTGATATTGAGTTCACCATTTTGGCACGAAATAGGCATCTGACCACCATGATAAGTAAGGTGTGGGCCTATATGACCGGACAGCGTCTCATGGGCAGTAAGGTGTAATTCCCTTGTGCTAGAGTTCCCGTTTTGGAACTATCAAGAATAGACCTAGAGGGGTTGATTTGATGTTTTCGAGCGATAGACTTAGAGGAGTTGAGATCATTATGTGATTGGTGTTATTTGTACTATATTTACTCACTAATGGTTTATTTGATCTATTGATTTAGCTCATGGCAATATTCACTGCGTGACTTCAAATGGGTTTAGTACTTCTAAATTATTCGACTTACACTCAGTAGGCTCTCTCCTAACACTTGTTCTTTGGTTGTCATATCTGGCAGGTAATCTTAGCGGTGGGATTCGTCGAGATTGAGGGGACGACCTCGGGGTCGTGTGTGGTATTTTTGGGAGATTTAATGACCGACGTGATTGATCCTTTTGAAGATGCATTTTGGGAGAATAGTGACACCCGACTATAATCTTGTTGTTAGATTTAGATTAATAGGTTGTCGTTTATTCTTCATTATTATTGGTTGTAAATGCCATACTCTTTCCCCATTTTGGGATGAACACTCTTGGGTTTATTTGGTCATACCTTTACCATAAAGATTTGATTAGTTCCCTATTTAGGGTGAACTGGTTTCCTCTATTTATAGACGCCATATTGCCGAAACTTCAATTTTTAATTTCACCTCAATTTTTAGGGTGTTACAAGTTGGTATCAGAGCATTAGTTTAAGTGAACTAGGTATGAACGTAAGATGCCTAGACTTAAATTGAGACTATTAAGACATGACTTGTGAGATGGGGTAGAACTCTTAAGATAGGATGGTCTTAGAGTCGACGGAACTTACGTAAATTGAAAGGTGTAGCGATGGTAACGAGAACTCTTACGTATCAAGTATTCATAATTTCACTTAGCTAACGTTATTATGAATTGGTTTTACGTGAGCATACTTGATCTACTGTTGTTATAATACTTGATGAATGTAGTAGTAAGTTTCCTTATGTTATTCGTGCGGTTCACTTCTCATCCTATATCTTGCATATGTGTGGCAGATTAATGGTTACCACCAGAAATAGACAGAAAGAGCAAGACGCCACGACATCCACGACCGACCAACCACGGGTGACCGCGGTGGAAGAGCCTACTCGTTTGGTAAATGTTTTGGGAGGGGAACCCGAGCACATCCCCCGACGAAATCTGGAATCACTGGATCCTATTTTACAAGAGGTGACGCCGGAGACTCTAATGATGGATAGGATGATGGCGGCCATGAATAAGGCCATGGGGCAACAACAAGAGATGTTCTTGAAGCTGTTTGAGGACCGGGATACCAACAATCGTAGGCACGAAACAATTGCGGAAAATGTACTTGTGGCGGGATTAGGGGGTACCGGACCTGAAGTTCCCATTAATGAAACCGCAACCCTAGAGACGAGGCAAATGACGAAGACTTGTACCTTCAAGGCTTTTCTTGGTTGTCGACCGCCGGAATTTAAGGGCTCGGACTATACCGTGGATTGTAAGAGTTGGGTTCGAGAAATGGAGCAAGCTTTTCGCTTGAGTGAATTTGGGGAGGATCAGAAGATAATATTTGGTTCCCGCATGTTAAGGGGTATAACTCTCACTTGGTGGGACGTGTACTCCGCTTCAGTTGAGTCGACTGTTTTGGATCTACTGTCTTGGGCAACGTTTAAAGAGAAACTGCTAGAGAAGTACTGTAATGAGAGGTCAATCACTAGTACAAAAAAAGGTCTTTAGTGACGATTAAAAACCGTTACCATAGGTGTTAGGTAACGGTTTTCATGGACATAAAAATAGTCACCGTACCTGCCGTCACTTTTGGTACACTTTTGGTTACGTTTAAAAAATGTTACCAAATCATATAAAAAATCGTTACCATACGCTAAAAACCGTCATCTTAAATATACAAAAGAAAGTTGTTGTTTTTTTCTAAAACCGTTACCATAGCATAACATACAATGACATTAATTATCAAAAACCGTCACCATAGTGTAATATACGGTGACACTATTCTATTAAAATTGTCATCGTAGCATGACATGCTTTAACGTTTATATTAAAAATCGTCATCGTAGCAGTACATATGGTGACATTTATTTTTTCAAAATCGTGACCGTAGCATGACATATAGTGACAGTTATTTGTCATAAACGTTACCATAGCATGACATATAATGACCTTCATTATTTAAAATCGTCACCATAACATAACGTAAGGTGACGTTAAATTCTTGAAATAATCACCGTAACATGACATACGCTGAGGTTTCTATTTAAAAACCGTAACTCTAACATGATGTACAGTGATGTTTATTTTTTAAAATAGTCACTATAGCATGACCTACGTTGACGTTTACATTTAAGAAACATGACTATAGGATGATATAAGGTGACGTTTATTTTTAAAAATCATCAATGTAACACGAGATATGGTGACGTTTATTATTTAAAATCGTCACAGTAACAGACATATGGTGACATTTATTTATTCGAACCGTTACCGTAGCATGACATACAATGACGCTTATTTTTCAGACCCGTCATTGTAGTACGACGTAAGGTGACATTTGTTTTTATCAAACCGTTAAAAACCGTCGCCTTAGATATATGGTAACGGTTTTCGTGAGCATAAAAACCGTCACGTTATCTGCCGTGACATACGATGACGTTAGATTATCAAAACCACTATCATAAACTACCTTTTGATGACGTTTTTTTTATCATTTTTTGGAAATTTAAAATAAATACAAAAAACTCAAAATATGAATCAAATGATTAACATTATATATAATAACATTAAAGTAGTATTATACATTGTATGAATTATGTACAAAAACAACAATAACAAAAGTACTTAATATTTGAATCATTTTTTCTTATTTAAGATATACTCCTTGTTTGCTTTGACCTCTTCATCATCTGGTTAATAGTTGTATAGTTGTTTTGCTTCGTATGCTTTTGCTTCTCACCATTATGATTAGAAGTTATCGATGCCTGCAAAAAGATAAGTCTTAATAAATAGGTAACCAACAACCCGTGAATAGAATACATCATGAAAGAGTGATAGAATTTTAACATACGATTGAATAATAAAACAAGTTCAAACGTATAAACACTAAAGCCAAAGCTCTAGAAAAGAACGATGACTTGTGCATAACAAAAAGCCTACCGTTTCAAAAAATATAACCTTCTCACACGATTTTTTCTTGGAACCGTGTAAAAAGGTAGACTTTTTACACCTACCGTTTTACAAGTTTTTTTCACTTTGTAAAGATGAGCAAATTTTTAAAAAGATATATAAGTTCACCTATTTAAAGCTATTTTCCAACTAGACATTATCCAATTGAAAAATATCATACTATCCGGTTGAAAATACTTCTAGTTAGCAAACAAGAACGAGATAGCTTGCAAACCAACTAACTCATCTCAAATGGGAGAAAAAAAGGTCAACATAAATTAATCTTACCTCTCAATCGCCATTGCAATCCATTCCACGATCATCCACAATGTTTTTATCTATCAACTCCTCTGTTTTGCATTCTTTTCATAGTTTCTATCCTTGCAATTTTTATAAACCCTTATTAAATAATTACTTCAAAGACCATTAACGATAGAAATGCTTTACTTATCTCCAAAACCTTTGTAATGATTTGTTGAGATTATTTAACGGTATCTTGTTATCAAGCAAAAAGAGCAGCAATATAATTTGTATCTCCACTATTAGATTTTTGGTCTGCCAAATATCTTAATTCAAAGTTCAAAAAGAACAAATGTGGTAGTATGTCCTTACCAATTTATCTACCCATTACGATGAAGCATAGAAGCAATGCAAGAAAACGGATACGGAAATATTGGAAGGCCTGCAAAGCAAGCGACCTGGAATAAGAAATGAATAATGACAAAAACATAAGATATCTTAGTTAAGTGCTTGTATAAGATATCTTAGTTCTTAAAAGTTTTTGCCCATGCATGACTCCTCGACGCTGAAAAAATAAATTGAGCAGCAAAGTTCACTAATCATGTTAAAATAAAAAATACGAGCATGTTGACAACAATTTCCATACCACTTTTGCATATTCAGACATCCTAACCTACTGGCCACAACATCAAAAATATACTGTGATCATGATATAACAAAAACATGTACAAGAAGCAGATTGTGTGCTAGGACACACAAATCTTTATCCAATAACAAAAAAGAGCTGATCTTGGTCCCATGATGGATATTCTTTTACGAGTGATTATAAGACTTTGACAACTAGAATCATGAGGACATGTATACTTTCGTCAAATTATAGAGTCAAACCATGTTGAATCCACAAAAGAGGTTAATACCTACTTCTACCTACAGTTCTGCTACAAACCTGCAAAAATGAACAATTGAAAGGAGTTACTGTCCCGTGACGCATAGATTTCTGTTAGACATTTCAATGAACATGGAGTTACCTCTCAGTTTATTCTTTATCAACCCCCGTACCTCACAGTTACTTAGCTCACGAGTTTTTAATAATCATTTAGATCACAGTTTCTAATCTTATACCTCACAACCATTTAACTTAGAGATGGCCCTGGGTCAGATAAACGCTACAAAAATCCAACTCCAAGAGTGACCTTATCTTCATCATGAACTTACTAATTCAAACATGCATATATGATTAAGCAGAACATCTAACTTGTGCATTTGTACCAAGATCCCACGAGATTGGTTGAACAATGGACATTTGGGGTAACAAAGTACAGGAAGTGCCTCATTGGCATTCACATTAGTTTTCTCCGTTTCACATTGAGGGTTTTTATCGTATTCCAGAAGTTGGCAACCTAGGCTTTCACAATAATCAGAAGATGATTGCCCTGTCTTTTGTTCCCTGCATTGAGCTCAGTAACAATAATCAGAATACAAAATTAAGTAGAAAACATACATCTTTGCCATTTGAATTCAACTTGAACCATCTAACTTACTTTCTAATTACCTTCTATTATACAATGGATTATACAGTCAAGGCCAAAACTAACGTCCATATAAATGCTGTCACTCGCCCATTGAAAAATTAAAAGGGATTGGTGAGTATATATATTTTTTCAAGAAAAGAGAGAATAAAGCAGTCAAAACTCTGATAACCAATACCTTAATATAAAGCAATAATATAACTGATGCTTATTTCTACGTTACCTCTGTCAATCCTGAAATTGAGAACTCACTAATAACACAAAATCAGAAGGGAAATGATATGTGCAAATGGGTATGGCAGTGCCCTCTACAAGGCATCTTAGTTCTCAATATCTAGTTTACTCAGGACTCCAGCAGTGGAACAACAGATTAAGCAACACAATTTAATCAGTTGGTGAAAAATGAAGAATACAAGTAGATTTCCAACAACTTCTATAGCTTTATATTTAGACATTCATAACTGCAAGACACATCAACAAAAACAAACCAGTAACCCTGAATCCAAAAAAACAATGCACTGTTTAGCCATATTCATTTATATCAGCATGACCTGAAATGGTCGCATTTTCTTAGCTTCTTAAAAAAATATCAAAACCTAGAAATCTGAAAACAAATTACTAACCTCAGTAGCACCCAAATTCTCTATAACAGCAAAATCTTATTCTGATGAAGGGGACGGTGGTGGGGGGGGGGGGGGGGGGGGACGAGAGCTGATGATGAGAGGGGACGGTGTACCGCCGATGAGAGGGGATGAGAGCTGCCGATGAGGGTCAATCTTGTCGCCGATGAAGGGGACGGTGGTGGTGGTCGTGGGGGAGAGGAGGCGTACCGCGTACGTGTGATTTGGGGAAGAGGAGGCGTACTATTGAAATAATTTGGGGGGAAGTTTGGGGGAGAGGAAATTATAAGGAAATTTGGGGGAGAGGAAATTAGAACGAAATTTGGGGGAAGTTTGGGGGGAAATAAAATGGAATAAAAATTTAGGGGGAAAGGAAATTAGAAGGAAATTTGATGGGGTTTATGGATTTTTGTTGTGAAAATACCGTTACATTCCAATATTCGATTATATTATGATTTTTTTTATATGTCAAGTAAATCATGTTTTATGTTTATGTAACATTAAAAAGGTTTTGAGAATTTTTTTGTTGTTATATATTTAGGTATAGGTAATCTTAGATGGGATTTTAAAACCCAACTGGGTATGTTAAAGTCCAACTAGATCCATTAAAGCCCAATTGGCGTTTAATCACAACTGAGTACGTTCAAGCCCAACGGGCTGCGTTAAAACCCTACTTGATCCATTAAAGCCCAACCGGGTACGTTAAAGCCCAACCGTATCCATTAAAGCTCAACTGTACCAATTAAAGCCCCACTGGGTACGTTAAAGCCCAACCGGATCCATTGTAACCCAATTGGATTCGTTAAAGACCAACTGGGTACGTTAAAGCCCAACTGGATCCATTAAAGCCCAATTGGGTACTTTAAAGCCCAACTGTATACATTAAAGCTCAACTGCACCCATTAAAACCCCAGGGTACGTTAAAGCCCAACCGGATCCATTAAAGCCCAGCTGGATCTGTTAAAGCCCAACTGGATCCATTAAAGCCCAACTGGATCCGTTAAAGCCCAACTGGATCCATTAAAGCCCAACCGTAACAGTTAAAGCTCAATTGTAACCATTAAAGCCCCACTAGGTACGTTAAAGCCTAATCGGATCCATTAAAGCCCAACTGGGTACGGTAAAGACCAACTTGTACGTTAAAGCTCAACTAGATCCATTGAAGCCCAACTGGGAACGTTAAAGCCCAACCGGAATCGTTAGAGTCCAACCGGATCGATTAAAGGTCAACTATACCCATTAAAGCCCTACTGGGTACGTTAAAGCCCAAACGGATCCATTAAAGACCAACTGGGTATGGTAAAGATCAACTGGGTACGTTAAAGCTCAACTGGATCCATTGAAGCCCAAATGGGAACGTTAAAGCGCAACTTTATCCATTAAAGCTCAACTGTACCCATTAAAGCCCCACTGGGTACGTTAAAGCCCAACCGGATCCATTAAAGTCCAACTGGATCCGTTAAAGCCCAACTAGGTACGCTAAAGCCCAACCGGATTCATTAAAGTCAACTAGATCCGTTAAAGCCCAACTAGGTACGTTAAAGCCCAACGGGGTACGTTAAAGCTTAACTGGATCCATTAAAGCCCAACCGTATCCGTTAAAGCTCAACTAGATCTATTGAAGCCCCACTGGGTACGTTAAAGCCCAATCAGATCCATTAAAGCCCAACTGGGTACGGTATAGACCAACTGGTACGTTAAAGCTCAACTTGATCCATTGAAGCCCAACTGGGAACATTAAAGCCCAACCGGATCCATTAAAACCCACTGGGTATACGTTAAAGTCTAACCGTATCCATTAAAGCTCAACTATACCCATTAAAGCCTCACTGGGTACGTTAAAGTTCAACTAATAAGACAAAAAAAGAACAAAAAAAATAAGCTAAAATGACCAAAATACCCTTAAACTAACTAACTTTTTTAACTAAGGTTAATAAGATGGACCAAAAGTGAAACAAAATGGTAACCATAATGACCAAAACTTTAATTAGTTTTAAAAATGGACCAAACTTGATAATAAGTGGCAACCATAAGAACTAAAAATGTAATCTACTCTATATTTTATTATAATTTTTAGAGGAAATTGTAATTTTGGTCCCAGTGGTTTGTTGTTTTTGCCACTTTTGGTCCCTATAAAATTTTTATTACAAGAAAAACCTTGTGGTATACAAAAGTGCTCGGTTTTAGTCCCTAAGGAGTTACACCGTTAGGTTGCCTCCGTTAAAACCACCCATGTGACTTGCACACGAGGGCATATTGGTCTTTTTACAAACCACAAGGACCAAAATTGCAAGTTACACTTTTATTACTATACCATTTATTTAAAACATAATTATTATATTATACATTTAATAAATAAGTGTCATTTGATTTAAAAATAACTTATTTAATAAAATGACAAAATTTTAGTTAATTAATAATTTGTTTACATTTCGTCGACCAAAATTATAATAAAATAATTTGTATTTTAGTTTTTATCAAATTTCAATTTTAATAGAAAATAAATTATCCAACAAAAATAAATTAAACACATGAAATTTTTTATAAGAATTATGTTAAGAAAGAATATTTGAAGAGGAGGATCGATCAAAATTGTAATTTTCTCTATTTTTATTATATAATTAATCTTATAATCTCAAAAATAGAAAATCTTTTGTTGGAATCGCCAGAAAGTTCATGATTACAATAATGGAGGTTGTGGTGTAGTTCTTGGAGGGTTTTTTTTTGGGAAGGAGTATCCCAGACCACTTTGGACCCAGGCTAATCTTCGGAAAACAGGCCTTTGGCCCGCGGGCGTTCATCCCGTGGCCACAAGGATGACACCTGTGCCAACATGTGGTGACGTTTATTGTACAAAACTATCACCGTAACATGACATATGATGACATTTATTATACAAAACTATCACTATAACATGACATACAGTGACATTTATTTTTCAAAACCGTTACCATAGAATGACATACGATGACACAATCAAAATTGTCACCATAGCATGATATATGGTGACGAAAATTATTCAAAACCATCAATGTAGCTTGAGATATGGTGACGTAAATATTTTAATACCGTTACCATAGCATGACATATGATGACGAAATTTTTTCAAAATCCATGGCCAAAACCTAACTTTTGGTGACGAGAATTTTGCAAAACGTTGCCATTGAACTTGATGACTTTTGGAAACGATTTTCAAATAAACGTAGCTATACATAATTTTGTTTTGGTAACGATTTTTTAAAACCATTACAACATAAAGCAACGGTTTAGACAAAAACCGTTACTAAAGGGTGCTCTATGGCAACGGTTTTTAAAAACCGTCACAACATAAATAAACGGTTTTTCGAAACCGTCATAAATTGTTACCAATCAGGACCCTTTAGTAATGTTTTTGTCTAAAACGTTGTTTTTTTTCTAGGTTGTTGGTAATGCTAACGTTTATTTTGTAAAACCGTTACTAAAAGAATTCTCAAATTTTTTTGCGACTTTCCGTAACGGTTTTTTACCAAACCGTTACAAACCTGTTTTCTCAAAACCGTCACAAAAATCCATTTTTGTACTAGTGAATGGACCGGATCAAAGAAGAGTTCCAAAACTTGAAGAAAGGTAATATGTCTGTGAAGGAGTACAATCGTCTCTTCATGGACAAGTTGGGTTTTATGGGACACCTGGTCCCTACAGAGAAAGACAAGATCAAGGCTTACATCAAGGGCCTTCCATCGGATATGATGTCGATGGTGCGGGTGTCGAAGGCCTCCATTCTTCGAGAGGCGGTCGAGGAGGCACAACTTATGGAAGACGCTTACAACCTTGGCAAAAGGGAAGGTAGTCGACAGGACGAGAAGAGGAGATGGGAGGGTAGTTCTATGCCCTCAAAGAAGCCTAGATATGCCAACAACAATCAACGTGAAGTCGATCCTAGGCGTGATGCCAAATGGTGCTCCAAATGCCGAAGCAAACATTTCGGCCCATGTAACTTTGTTCCCGGAACGTGCTACAAATGTGGAAATTCAGGTCATACGTTTCAAGATTGCTCTATCAAGGGGAAAATATGTTTCGAGTGCAAAGAACAGGGGCACGTGAGGGCGGAATGCCCGAAGCTCAAGATCGGGGGAAATGGCGGGAAGAAGATGGAACTTTCGCGGGCGGCTGGAAGGGCTTTTCAGATGACATCAGAGGAGGCTAAGGCATCGACCGATGTGGTGTCGGGTACATTTCTTCTAAACTCCGTACCTACACGTGTGTTATTTGACTCGGGTGCTAGCTACTCGTTCATATTCGATAATTTCTGTCAAAAGCTTGCTATGTATATGAGTAATCTAGAGGATGCTATAGTTGTAGAAATAGCGAATGGGGGTCAGGTATTAATCCGAGATATTCTTAGAGGTTGCACCTTTGAGTTTGAAGGGAAGAAATTCCCCATAAACTTGATGCCAATGCAAATTGGCGGGTTCGATGTGGTTGTGGGTATGGACTGGTTATCGGAGAACCAATCCGAAATTGTGTGTTCCAAGAAAATGATCCGATTACCCATGACGAACGGAGAGGCAATAATAATCTACGGTGAAAGAAGGAAATGCGAAGTGGCGATTATCTCTATGATCAAGGCTCGTAAATGTTTGGCGAAAGGATGCCATCCTTCTTGGCTTATGGTATCGACACCAAACTTGAGAAGCGGAAACTAGAAGATTTTAGGGTGGTGCACGAGTTTCCCGATGTGTTCTCGGAAGACTTGCCCGGTTTGCCACCCGATCGCTTAGTGTAATTCCGAATCAACCTCATTCTAGGAGCGACTCCGATTGCTCGAGATCCTTATCGATTGGCTCCTTCTGAGATGCAGGAAATGATTACTCAACTTCAAGACCTTCTTGAGAAGGGCTTCATTCGACCGAGTTCATCGCCTTAGGGAGCTCCGGTTTTGTTCGTAAAGAAGAAGGACGGCACGGTGCGGATGTGTATCGACTATAGAGAGTTTAACAAGGTGACGGTGAAAAACAAATACCCGCTTCTAAGAATCGAAGATTTGTTTGACCAATTACAAGGTGCGGGTTGCTTCTCAAAGATTGATCTACGATCGGGTTATCATCAAGTGAAGGTGGCGAAGGACGACATTCCAAAGATGGCGTTTAGGACGCGATACGGTCATTACGAGTTTCTAGTGATACCATTCGGCCTAACCAACGCACCGACAATACTTATGGACTTGATGAACCAAGTTTGCCGACCATTCCTTGACAAGTCGGTAATTGTGTTCATCGACGACAACCTTGTGTACTCCAAAGATGAAGTAGATCACGAGCATCACCTTCGGGAGGTTTTAGAAGTGTTAAAGCAGGAGAAACTCTAAGCAAAGTTTTCGAAGTGCGACTTTTGACTTCGAGAGGTGCAGTTTTTGGGCCATGTGGTCACGAAGGAAGGAGTGAAGGTGGATCCCGCAAAGATTGAGGCGATGATGAATTGGGAACCTCCCAAGAGTCCGTCTGAAATCTGAAGCTTTCTAGGATTGACGGGATACTACCGAAGATTCATACAAGACTTTTCGAAGACAGCTTCATCATTGACGACCCTAACGCGAAAGAATGTTAATTTTGTATGGACCGAGAGTCAAGAGAAGGTGTTCCGAACTTTACAAAAAAAGCATTGCGAAGCTCCAATCCTATGTTTACCTGATGGGACGAAAGATTTTGTGGTGTATAGTGATGCGTCGAAGATGGGTTTGGGTTGTGTTCTTATGCAAAGGGGCAAGGTGATTGATTATGTGTCAAGACAACTCAAAGTTCATGAGGCCAACTATCCTACGCATGATTTGGAATTGGCAGCGGTGGTGTTTGCTTTGAAATTGTGGTGACACTACCTCTACGGAAAAAAGTGCACTCTCTACACGGATCACAAGAGTCTGAAGCAGATATTTGATCAAAAGGAGTTGAACATGAGGCAACGGAGGTGGTTGGAGCTACTAAAAGACTATGATTGCGAGTTGCATTACCATCCGGGTAAGGCAAACATCGTTGCCGACACTTTGAGTCGGAAAGACTACGGAGGAAATTCTAGTGTTACCTTTACACGGATTGAGTTAAATTCAACACTCATCGACCAAATCAAAGTATCGCAAGTCGAGGCCTTGCTAGAAGAGAACCTCAAAGGAGAAGTCATGACAAAACAACATCTTCTATTGACGGAAGATAGTTGAGGGGTGAAACTTTTCAACGGGCGAATTTGGGTGCCTAAGATCGGGGGTAATCGAGAACTTCTTCTCGAGGATGCCCACAAATCAAAGTATTCCATCCATTCGGGAAGCACGAAGATGTATTGGGATCTGAAATTGCATTATTGGTGGCCGGTTATGAAGCTTGATGTGTCGTGATATATGGAACGATGTGTGACTTGCTTGCAAGTGAAGGCCAAGCACCAACGACCTTATGGAAGTCTACAATCTTTGGAAATTTCGGAATGGAAATGCGAGCACATCACGATGGATTTCGTGACTAAATTGCCAAAGACCTTACGAGGTCATGACACCATTTGGGTAATAGTGGACCGGTTGACCAAGAGCGCTCATTTCTTGGCCATGCGGGAAACTTTACCTATGGACAAGATAGCAAAGTTGTATATTGATGAGGTGATTTCCCGTCATGGCGTGCCGCTATCGATTGTCTCGGATCGTGATAGTCGGTTCATGTCATATTTTTGGGACAGATTGCAAAAGGAGTTAGGCACGCATGTAAAGTTGAGGACGGCGTATCATCCCCAAACTGACGGCAAAAGCGAGAGGAAAATTCAGACACTAGAAGACATGTTGAGACCGTGTGTGATGGAATTTGGGGGTAGTTGGGACTCGCACCTACCTTTGGTGGAGTTCGTGTACAACAATAGCTACCACTCAAGTATTGGAATGGCACCGTTTGAAGCTTTATACGGTCGCAAGTGCCGAACTCCCGTATGTTGGCTTGAGGCGGGGGAAAAGCAGTTTTCCGAACCCGAAATTGTGCAAGAGACGGCGGAAAAAGTGAAAGGTATTCGTGAACGTTTGAAGGCGGGTCAAGATCGGCAGAAAATCTATGCCGACAAGAAGAGGAGACCGATAGAGTTCCAAGTGGGAGACCGTGTTATGTTAAAGGTGTCTCCTTGGAAGGGGATCATTCGGTTCGGAAAGCGTGGGAAGTTAAGTACCCGTTTCCTTGGAACTCCCTCCGGAAATGAGTGAAATCCACAACACATTTCATATGTGTTACCTTCGTAAATGTCTGGCGGAGGAGGAGAGTGTTGTCCCACTCTCCGAGATTAGAGTTGATGAAGAAAACCGTTGTATCGAGGAACCCGAGGAAGTTTTGGAAAAGAAGACAAAAAAGCTTCGTCACAAGGAGGTCACAATGGTAAAGGTTTAATGGAAGCACCATCGCGGTGCCAATGTGACTTGGGAGGCCGAAGAGGATATGAAGAGGAGGTATCCACACCTTTTCACCTAACCGTATTCTCGGTAAAAACCGTTTTGTATAATATATTGCCAACGCTTAGATTTTCATTATATTTGGGTTCTTTATTTGCTTGTTTATGAGTTGGAATCATTTTTGGGAAAGATCGGACTCAACACTTGAAAATCGGGAGCAAACCATGTCGGAAGTGAGGCTCGGTACCATACCGGCGATTGTGCTAGCGATTGTGACATCTGTGACTATAGCTTGGCACAATAGCCAAGTGTGTACCGAGAGGGGGGAGTGGCTGGCGATTGTGCCAGCGATTGTGACATCTGTCACTATAGCTTGGCACAATATCCAAGTGTGTACCGAGAGGGGGGAGTGGCCGATGATTGTGCCAGCGATTGTGACATCTGTCACTATAGCTTGGCACAATAGCCAAGTTTGTACCGTGAGGGGTCCTTAGAGGGCGACCTTGCCAGCGATTGTGACAGATGTCACAATCGCCGGGCACTATAGCCTACGGGGTCATATCACTTAAAAGCCTAGAAGTCGATTTTCTAATTCATTTTTCATCTTGGAGCTCTCTTGGGTGCGATTTTGAGAAGACACAAAGGTAGGGTTTCATCCCTTTTCATTTAATGCTCATAAGAGAGATGCTTATATGCATTTATGGGTTTTATCTAGGTTGGTTGTGATTAAGGCTTCAAGTGCAACTTCATCTCTCTCTTTCAAGCTTTCATCATCTAGGGTTTGTGTCTACTTTCCCTAACAAGGTGAGTTCACCCACTATCCCTTACTATATTACATTAGGATTTATATTCTCTAAATCCTCATCTATATTTCCAAGTATGTCATGTGATTGAACAACTTTTTGACCTATACTATGAGATTTGGGGATTTAGTGTTCTTTAACCCAAACCCAAACGCTTGACTTATGGTTTCACAACAAGATGTATAGACTATTGTTCTCACCTACATATGTAGTAGTAAACCCTTACTTCATGGGATTTGGTGAACCCAATGTGAAACTAGGGTTTGGTATGATTTGTGTAATAAATAAATTAATAGTGACTATGACCCTTGAAAGGGGTATGTATGGCGTTATTATTGATGAGGTTATACCTATTAAGCCTTCTAAAGGTTGAGGGGCAAGATTCATATTAGAAATCGTATGTATATGTATATATGATGCGGTTTTAAGGCTTACATACATGATCTATAATATGTGTAACGACTTGTGTTAGTGTATTTTTGTATCCAATATTTAGAGTGAAAAGTCAAAGTTTGTAAAGTCTAGAAAAGTCATAGCTTGTAAGAGTTTAGAATGGATAAGCATATGAGAGCTTATGTTTTGTGAGAGTTTGTCAAATAGGTATATGAGAGTTTCTGTGTCATGAGAGTTCTTTGAAAGCTTGTAACATTCATATTGAGGATAATACGACTTGTGATATTTTCTCTCTCTAATCTCTCTCTAGATGATACACATAATTGTCAAATCTTTACATTTTGATTGATATGGCTTGATTAGTGGACTTACAATTGGTATCAGAGCGAGACCAATTTATTCAGATTGTTTGAATTACACTTAGATTTGTTTGATTTCTTGATTTTGAAGAAAACGCAAAATGGTTCACTGTTTGATTCAAATTTTGTTTGAAAAATCGTTTTTGATGCAAGATAATGGATCCACTATGTTCGATTTATGTTTTAGAATGTTTCTTGTATTGATCATGTCACGAAATTCACACTGAATTACAATCAATTTTGGATTTTGTGACTTTTTGATTTTTGAAAATATCGAACACTGTGTAAATCGAATCTATGTGATTTTGTTGTTTTTAGTCTAAGTGATGTATTAGAAAAATGTTCTAAATGTCATTTCGATCATTTCTGTGCATTTCCAAGTTTTGATTACAAATTTTAAGGATTTTGGATCGAAATCAGAGTGCTAAACTGAAGAACACGCTAGATCTAAACTTCACGCAAGCTTCAAAGGGAAGAACACGCACATCAAAGGAATATGAAGAAAGGAAAACGCGCACAATGAAGAGTGTTGATGTTATATTGGGTTTTGCAAGTTCTTGGTAGAAACGCGCTAAGTGTTGTATGCGAGAAGTTGAAACGCTCAAATCACGTGTTGCGAGTTTCAATTTTGATCTGCGAGCTTCTTTGGTTTGCGAGAATGCATTTTGCACGAAGTAAATTTTCAAAAAGTTTCTAAGTATAGAACGTGCACGTTCAAGAACACGCACGTAGACATTTGCGAGAAGCCAAAACTCGCATACTATTGTCTGCGCGAACTAAAAAACATGCATGCAACATTCTGCGAGAACTATAAATTCGCACACTATTGTTTGCACGAAGTGAAGTTCATTTCTCAGTGTTTTGCGAGTTCTTGTATTCTGCGAGTTTAAGTGTTTTGCGAGTTTATGCCTTAGAAATTTTTTCAAAATTTTCAAGTGTTGTTCAATTTTGATTTTCAAGTCAAACTTTTTATCTGAATATTTTGGGAACGATCATTTCAAGCATACATTCTAAGTCAAACTTTTAGCGGGACCCCCGTGCTAAGTCTGCGGAGGGGGACATATTTCTGATAGTGATCATAATTTTTTTTATTTTTGACGATCATTTTGAAGTAAATTTTTTTTTTCAGATATCAAGATGTCTAAAGATTTTTTGTCAGGAAGAGATGTTGCCATCTTATACATGCCTGAAATACATGCCATAGAAGCTGAATGTGATAAACTGAAGATTCAGAATTCAGATCTTCTAAATCAGATTCAGGAGTTTAAAGCTAAATTGTTAAATTTTGATAAAACTTTTGAATGTGCAAAATGTATTGATCATTCTAAATATGATTTTTCAGATATTATCAAGGCAAGAGAGAAAGAGATTAAAGAGAAATAGAAAGAAATTGAAATAAAAGAGAACATTATTGAGGCTAATGAGAAAGTAATCAGACTAAAAGAGAGAAAGATAATAAATCTTCAAAGCAAGCTGAAGTCAACTGAACAGAAGACAACAGAACTTAAAGATGAATCAGTTGATCTGCACATCAAGTTTAAAGCTTTTGAAGATAAAATATCTGCGTTGGAAGCAAAAAATGTTGATTTGATGAAAAATCTCCATGCACATAAAGACAAATCAAATCTGGAGAAAGCTTCTACTCAAAAGCTATCTGATCATTCTAAGAAAGCTATCCAAGAGAAAAAGGATTTGGAGCTAAGATGCATTAAACTCTCCAAGCAAGTATCAGAGTTTGAAAAGATTGTTATTACTGAAAGAGATACTTTTGCAAAGGAGAGAAAAGTTCTTGAAGATAAAGTAATTAAACTTCCCAAACATATTTCTACATTGTAAGACTCTTACATGAAAAAGAAAGAAAATCTTTTCAAGAGAAGAAAAAGTCTTATGATGTTGAAAAGAAAAATGCTGAAAAGAGAAATGTTGGGATTTTCAAATAAATTTCTGAGAAAACCAAGAACTTAGAAAAGGAATTTGAGCAAGCGTCAAATCTTTGAAAAAGAAATATCTAAGCTCACATCTAAGATAAATGTTCTATCATCAGATGTTCAAAAAGAACAGATGGTAAAATCTGATTTGAAAAAGAAGTTTGACACACTTATTGCTGAAAGAAACATTTTGACTGAAAAGATAAAACAACTTGAAGTTGTAAATGTTGAATTGTCAGAGAAGATTTCAGCTGACGTAATCAGTCAATCACCTTATGACAATTCAACCGAATCAGTTTGTTCTTTTAAAACAACTTCAAGTTCTATTCATGAAAATGTTTTCAAAAAGAAAAGTGTCAAACCAAACATTGTGAAATCAAATAAGATTCGTCCATCTAATCTGTTCTATGACAAAAATGTTGATAGTACAGCAAGCTTTTACGTCAAATCTCTTGGAAAGAATTAAAAGAAAGGATAGATGGTATGGAGAGTGAAAGGTTCTCCTGATGAAAAGAAGAAGAATGACAAATCATTCACATCCACATCAAACGCCAAGAAGAACAATACACATAGAGGTAAATCTTTTGGTACACCTGATATACTTTATTCTACTAATCATTTGATCAGGATTGCTCGAAAGAAAATATGTTGTTCTTACTGTGGAGAGAATGATTTTGTTCAACAAGAATCTGCTCATAACTGGTAGGGTACTTACCGAATAACTTCTCAGAATAATGTAATTAAAAGGCATAAACCTATTGAGAAGTGGATTCGTAAATCTGACAAACCAGGACCCAAGTATCAATGGGAACCAAAACCTGTGAAAACTGTTTTGCATGATGCACAGGTTTAGGGGGACCAGGCAAGATGACTTCTAAACACATCAGTTTAGGACTCGGTCTTCAATGTGTTAGACTGAAATTGTATTCAAGATTAAATGAGGGTCTTTATTATATTTGTTGTTTTGTGTATGTGTTGTAATGAGCTTAGAACGTTTGACCTTGCTTGGTCATGTTGACCTATATATAAGGAAGTCATTGTGTTAATTTCTAAGAAAGTGTGTGAAAGTGAAGGTGTAATTGTGGTGGTGATTGAGAGAGTGTAAGAACACATAGTTGCACACATTGAGAACACACACAAACACTCTGTATTGAAAAGTTTGTCACAAATAGGTATATGGCTTGATGTAATCTTTGTGATTAATAAACAAAAGTGTTTTGTGATAATTTGTATGTGTGTATGCTAGTAAATCTTGGGCCACAATTGGTATCAGAGCCAAATCCATTTCAAAATCAAGAAAGTTTTTGAGTCGACACTGTTCATAGTTACTATTCACGAAGTCCGAATTGATTTTGAGTTTTAGTGAAAATTTCGAGTTGAAATTGATCAGGTTATGATCATATTGTGAAATCGATCGAGTCTGTATCTTTTGATTTTTGAATTGCATGAGAATTGATCATCAATTTTGAAGATTTGTTGTTTTTCGAGTTCACGAGTTCACCGTACTGTTCTTGAATCAAATTGTCAATTTGAGTGTTTTTAATCGAAATTCATTGTCAGAATTAGATTTGAGATGTTTAGGTGAGTGAATTGTCAAATTTTCAGATCGAAATTCGAGGTCTAGATGAATTTTTGGTGAAGATTTGTTCGAGTTTAGAGGTTTGCGTAAGATTCAAACTTTGTGCAAGTTCATCCTGGTTTGCGCAAGATTCATCGAGAAAATTCATCAAGTGGTTGTTCTGTAGCTTTGCGTATTCAATGACAAACGCAAAGTGATCTTTGCATATTCAACAACAAACTCAAGTTGAACTTTGCGTATTCCACCAGAAACGCAAAGTGTATTTTGCGTAAACAATGTTTATCGTAAATTCAGTGTTTGCGTATCAGTATTGTTAATGAGAATTTGATGTTTGCGTATTACACTTGTCACGCAATGTGTAGTTTGCGTCACACACTGAACACACAAAGTGTCGTTTGCATCACTACACTTACGCAAAGTAAGGTTTGTGTATCACGACACTTACACGAAGTAAGGTTTGCGTATCACTACAATTACGCAAAGTCAAGTTTGCGTAACGCACTTGTCATGAGAAGTGTGGTTTGCGCAACAGACTGTTCATGAAATATTCTATTTTGCGCAACATTCTATCTTGCGTTTCATACTGTGTTGTACTTAAAGTTTTTTTGAAGTTTTCTTGATTTGTTGGATTTAAAGATCTTTACTAGCTAATATTTTTTTCATCTTGTATAGGTATATATATCTTTCAATCATGGCGAATGAATTACTCTCTATGGGATCTCATCTGAAGCCTCCGGTTTTGTCTATCGGAGATTACTCACAATGGAAGAAAAGGATGACTCAGTTCTTGAATCTAAAGAACAAAGATTATATGGATTCCATCATACATGGTCAAATTGAGCCACAAACGCATGTCCCTGGACAAGCAGCCACAACTACATCTCCAGAAATTCCAGATCGATATGTACCAAAACTATATCAATTCTTCACTGATGCAGAAAAGGCAAGACACAAAATAGATGAAGAGGCACTTATCTATCTCACTATGGCAATTCCTAATGATATCTACAATCGCGTAGACAGTAGGGAATCTGCAAAAGCTTTATGGGATGAACTGGAGAGACAATTTCAGGGAACAAAGAAGTCAATTCAGAAAAAGCTGAATCAAAGTATAAATGCGTATGAAGGCTTCCATGCAAAAGAAGGAGAGACTTTGTTGGAGACATACAATCGTTTTAATGTGATTCTGAATGATCTAAGGAGAAATGGAATGAACAAGTCCGATTCAGAGATCAATTATAAGTTCATTAAGAACTTGAACCCATAATGGAAAAGCTATGCTATCAACATTCATATGACTAAAGACATGGCTCAAGAAGAAGTTAATGATATCTTCACAACATTGTCTCAGCATGAGGATGAAGTAAAGCACCTGAGTGCTGAAAAGAAGATGGTCAAAGATTCATTAGCCTTAATGTCTGAACGTAAGAAAGGGTCAAGTTTCAAGTCCAGTTCTTCTTACAAGACAAAGTCAAGGAAATCCAAAGCTCTTCTCACTGAAGTCACTGATTCAAGTACTGATGAATCTTCTACTGAAGTTGAAGAAAATTCAGATGAGGATATTCAGCGATTTGGTGAAAATCTGGCTCTCTTAACAAAGCAGTTTAAGAAAAGCTTCGGTAAGAACAGATACTCCAAGCCGAAATATGAGAGTTACAAGAAAGACAAGTACAAACCAAGGTCTGAAAAGAAGTATGAGAAACGAGGAGAGAAAAGAGATGAAAAGCGAGAAGAGAAAAGAGAAGAGAAGAGAGAAGGAAAGAAAGAAGAAACTGAGCCGAAATATGGAAGATGCTATAACTGTGGAAAACCAGGTCATTTTTCCAAAGACTGCAAGCAGAAGCGAATAAAGAATTCAGAATATTATACTCGGAAATCACTGATAGCAAAGAAGGTGGAAGATGGTCAAAACTTAATGGCTGAAGAGGAAAATTGGTTCTACAAGAGTTCTGATGATGAATCTGCACACTTTACTCAGGTGTGTATGATGGCCAAAGTGGATGAGGAAAATGAATCATCTTCTGATCATTCCAACTGTGGTTCTGAGGTACGTATTCAATCTTTAAAGGCTCAAGTTAAATTAATGAAAGAAGAGTTTAAAAATTTGAAAATCAAACTTAGTCATGAAAGACAAACAATGTTGAATTTTCGTGATGAAAATGCAATGTTGAAAGATGTCGTTAAGGAGAAAGAATATGAGAAAGAGTTTTTAAAAAAGGACAAAGATGTTTTAAATTCAAAAATATCTGAGCTTGAAAGAGATCTTGTAAATTTAAATGCTGAAAAAGGTGATTTTAAAATCAAGTTTGAAGCGTGTTTTCAAGAAAGAAACGAGGCATATTGTAAAATCAAACAACTGGAGGCTTTAAATTTGAAAAGAGGACAGACTTAGCAAACATTAAATCTTTTAACAAACAAACTCCAAGATGTCCGATTTTATAATGTTAAAAAAGGTTTAGGTTTTGAAGCAAATAATGTTTTGAAAAGAGCACCAGAAAATTTGTATAATTTTGATAAAATGGGCTCTACACCTACAAAACCTGATATTGGTCATACTTTTGTTACTTTTCTTAAAGGTAAAGATGTGAATGATGATGACACTTCATTTTGTGCTGATTCCATTTCAAGTTTTAAATCTGTTGGTTTTACTTATAAAGATTTGAACGAAAGTTACAAAACATGAAAGCCGGAATTTAGTGAATTTTCGTCATTATTTTCTCCTTGTTTACCAACAAAGTCAGCAAAGGTTGAAGCAAATAGTACTGAATCTCAGTGTCAGTATGATGAATCTGATTCAGAAACTGATGTTGAGAATCAAATTCCTTTATATGATTCATTCACTTCTAATTCCTCAAAAGAATCAAAAGGTGAAAATATCATGAATCAAAACCTTAATTCTAATTTTTCAAAAATTATGACTGAGGAGATCTTTACAGAAATGATGAATGCTTCAGATTCTGTACCTATAATAGAAAAGATGGAATCAAACTCTGAGGTGAATCAAGCATCAAACTTTGAGAAACAAGTCACAGATCTTCAAAAGATGATTGAAGAGTTAGAAGATGAGAACGTTGATCTCAAATTCAAACTTGACAAGTCTTTTGAAGAAAACAAATAACTCTCTAAAAAGTTAAATGTTTTGAAAGATGATTTGTTTAAACAAAATCTTAAAGATAAAAAGATGTTTGAGTCTCCAAATTGGAATGTTCATTCTAATCCAGAGTTTGAGACTATTAATTCTAAAACTTCAGTTGTTTATACTACTACTCCTGAATATCCTCCGAGTATTTTTGAAAAGGGAGAAACTTCTTGTACTTCAAAGACAAAATCATCTTCTTCAAAGAAAGCTAACAAGATTCTGTTTCCTGTTTCAGATATAAAAAGGCAAAATGATAAAGGAGAATGGATGAAGAATGTGAAGGAAAATAAGGATGCTAAAAATAAATGTAATATCAGTGATAGTGGTAGTTTGATGTGTAAAAATTCAAACGTTTCCAAATGTCAAACTTGTATGAATGCTTGTACTTTATTGGATAAATCTAAGCTTTTGACATTTGCACGTAAGAATTTTATCTGCAAACACTGTCATGATAATGCATTTATCATTCCTTCTATTCATTCTAAATCGAAAGTTGCCAGAAAAACATCTCTTGTCAAATCAGTTTCCAAATCCTTAACACATCAGGCTAAAGTTTTTCATGCTAAGATTGATCATTTTTCTAAAAAGAAAATATTTCATGAGCTTAATGTGCAAATGACATGGAAATGGATACCTAAGCCTCGCTATGAGTGGAGAATTAAGGCTAAGGTAAATGATGTTGATAAATTGCAAAAAGCTAACAAAGAAGGACCCATATGGATATGGGTACCTAAGCAGAAGTAATTTGCTCTTTTTGCAGGCCTCACATACATGGTAAATAGATTCAGGGTGCTCGCGCCATATGACAGGATTTAAGCATCTACTTCACAATTATGTTGAGGAACCTGACGGTACTGTAAGTTATGCAAATTCTAAGGTTACTGGATACATTCGAGGACACGGATCTTTAACAGATGGCATCGTGACGATCAAGAGAGTACTATATGTAGAAGGACTTTATCATAATCTTTTTAGCACAAGTCAGTTTTGCTATAGTCAATTTCAAGTTCGGTTTACTAATAAATGTTGTTATATTGAAGATAAAGATGGTCGTGCAGTTTTTAAAGCTAAGCGGAATGCAAATCTTTATTCTGTGAACTTTCCAACTCTGTCTGCATCAATACCTGTTTGTCTGATTGCAAAAACTTCACGAGCTGAAAGTTGGATATAGCATCGACATCTGTCTCATCAAAACTTTGATGCGATTAATCAGTTGGCGAGACAAGGTATTGTCAAAGGTCTACCTGAACTAAGGTTTGAGAAGAATTCTCTTTGTCCCGCTTGTGAAATGAGAAAGATGAAGCAAACATCTCATAAAGCAAAGACAGAATTCTCATCCTCAACACCTCTTGAATTGATACATATGGACCTTTGCGGCCTGATGAGGATTCAGTCTATCAACAGCAAGAGATATATTTTGGTCATGATAGATGAGTACTCCATATATACTTGGTTGGAATTTTTAAGGAACAAATCAGATGCAGTAGAGCTGATCATTGAGTTTATAAAGAGAATCCATGTTCGACTACAATTGCCAATTATATTTTTGAGAAGTGACAATGGCACGAAATTCAAGAATGAAAAGCTTCAGAGTTATCTCATATCTGTTGGGATCTCTCACAACTTTTCTGCTGTCGACACTCCTCAGTAAAACGGCGTAGTTGAAAGGAAGAATCAAACACTGGTGGAAGCTGCGAGGACAATGTTAGCCTATTCAGAGTTGCCAATGTTTTTGTGGGCTGAAGCCGTACCTACTGCGTGTTTCACACAAAACCGCACGATTGTCATCAAAAGACATAGAAAGACAGCGTATGAACTTATTAATCGTCGAAAACCGAATATTAAATTTTTTCGTATTTTTGGTTGCAGGTGTTATATTCTCAATGATCGAGACAATCTTGGTAAATTTGACAAGAAGGATGACGAAGGATACTTCATTGGTTATTCGTTAACGTCTAAAGCATATCGGGTCTACAATAGACGAACCAAGATGATCATGGAGAGCATTAATGTGTCTTTCGATGAAACATCCACATTGACTTCTGAACACAACAGTTTAGAACTCAAGCTTAAGCAGAAGGTTTCTATTCAAGACGGAATAGAACCCGAAGTCAAACAGACTAAGTCTTCTAATTCAAATAAAATTACAGCTGAATTAGACTTATTATTTTTTGATGCTTTTATGGATATCTGTGCAGATTTTGAAAAATCAAGCGTATCCGCATCAACTTCAGAGGTTCCAATTATAATAGCAGATATTTCAGGACCTTCTGACAATGTCACAATATCAACCTCATCAGGTACATCTACACATATACATTCTGAAGGTACTAATGTTGATTCTGTGCATGCAGATCCAAATTCTGAAACAAAAGTTCCGAATAATTTCTCTATTGCTCTAGAAATCTTTACTACAGAAGAGACTGTACAAGATGTCCCGAGCACATCTGGGGTTGATCAAGACTTACCTGCAGTATATGATGAATATGAAGAAGATAATACTCAAGCTGACATTCATCCAATTCCAAGTACCATGAAATGGACACGAGCTCACCCACGTCATAATATTATTGTTGATGCACAGTCTGGTGTACAAACGCGTGCAGCATCTGCTAATTTTTGTCTATATTCAAGTTTTTTAAGTTCTCTCGAGCTGAAGAAAGCTTCAGAAGCCTTGCGTGATCCAGATTGGATACTGGCGATGCAAGATGAACTTCTACAATTTGAGAGAAACAAAGTTTGGTGACTCATACCACTTCCAGAAGGAAAATCTGTTATTGGAACAAAGTGGGTTTTCAGAAATAAGAGAGACGAATCTGGAGTTGTAGTTCGAAACAAAGTTCGCCTTGTTGCAAAGGGTTATTGTCAACAGGATGGGATTGATTATGAAGAAACTTTTGCTCCTGTGGCAAGACTGGAAGCTATATGAATCTTCTTATCTTATGAAACTCACAAAAGTTTTATTGTCTTTCAAATGGACGTAAAATCTGCATTTTTAATTGGGATATTGCAAGAAGAAGTATACGTTGCTCAACCAGAAGGATTCATTGATCTGAAGAACCCTGATCATGTCTATGTCTTAGACAAAGCCTTGTATGGTCTCAAACAGGCACCAAGATCTTGGTACGATACTTTAACACAATTCTTACTTGCTTCAGGATTCAAGAAAGGTACAATTGATACTACTCTCTTTCTGAAAAAGCAAGGTGATGATATGATTCTAATACAGATTTATGTAGATGACATAGTTTTCGGTTCTACAAATCCAAAGTTTTGTAAAAACTTTTCAAGAATCATGGAATCTCGTTTTGAAATGTCAATAATGGGCGAACATAATTTTTTCCTTGGTCTTCAAGTTAAACAGTTACCCGAAGGCATTTTCATTAATCAATCAAAATATATTCGAGATATTTTAAAGAAATTTAACATGAGTGACAGTTCAGTGATGAAAACACCGATGGCAACAGGCACACTTTTAGATGTAGATCTTTCTGGCAAATCAGTAGATCAAAAAGTGTACCGTAGCATGATTGGTTCACTGCTGTATTTAACTGCGAGTAGATCGAATATTATGTTTGCTACATGTTTCTGTGCTAGATATCAGGCCAACCCGAAGGAATCACACTTGGTCGCTGTTAAACGGATTCTTAGGTATCTTAAAGGTACTACTGAGTTAGGCCTTTGGTACCCTAAGGGTTCGTCTTTTGATTTAACTGCCTATACTGATGCTGATCATGCAGAATGCAAGCTGGATAGAAAGAGAACCTCTGGTTCAAGTCAGTTCTTAGGTGATAAGTTGGTTAGCTGGACGTCTAAGAAACAAAATTGTGTTTCTACATCCACCGCCGAGGCTGAATACGTAGCTGCCGCAAGATGCTGTTCACAAGTCCTCTGGATGAAAACACAGTTAAAAGATTTCGGATATACTTACCAACGAGTCCCTATCTACTGCGACTCTAAGAGTGCGATTGCGATAACCGCTAATCCAGTGCAGCATTCCAAGATAAAACACATCGACGTGCATTATCATTTTATAAAGGATCATGTCGAGAAGGGCGTTATCGAGATGCACTTCGTGACTACAGACTACAAGTTGGCTGACCTTTTCACCAATCCGTTGGATGAAAAGAGGTTTAACTTTTTAGTTAGCAAACTTGGTATGTTAAACGCCACTTCATGATTCTGGGGAGTTTTCTAATCTTGTGTTTTATTTGAATATATCTTGGATATTTCATTATATGCTAACTGACTAAAGCGGAATCATTTTTATAATGATTACCAAAAAAAAAAAATTCTTGCAGGATATTTTATGTGACAATGGTTTTTGGACAATTCAGTTCAAAACCCGTATTCAAATGTTTTCTTCTGAAGGATGCATTCATGATTACATCTTTTCAGGAAGTTTTTCGTTTGAAAGGGAGTTTAGAAATTATATTGCCATATATTTTAATGAAGAGATGATATTATTTGTTATTGCTTTCACTGTTATAAAATTTCTAAAAAATTGATGTTTTACAGATATCAAGGGGGAGGATATCTATTGTTTGTCAAGGATACTTTAAATTGCTATATTCATTCCAAGGGGAGTTAAGGATTCTGATCTATAGGTATATCATTCTCATCCTTATACTCAAACACTTGTGAAAGAAGAAGAACTTTTACATGTGAAAAATGTTTTAAAATGTTCAAACCACTTCACGTTCTTAAACTGTTTTCATGGACCGAGAAGTGTGAATTTTAAATGATTTTTGGATACTTAAGTGTCTATCTGACCGTGTGTTCTTTAAAGAATAATACTTGTGTATTTTCTTTTCTATATACTTTGTCAAGTATTCATACACGCACTGGTTCAGTACATTCTTTTGACTTTGTTATTACCATATATCAAATAATCTTTCTATGGTAATACTCCCGTTTGATATTCACAGTTGTTTGAATCAAACGTCATTTCATCTTTAATGTGCTTTCATTGATAATATGTTTATATATTATTCATATAAACAACATACGTTTAAAAAAGCTCAAATTTCATTTCTAATTTTTGATGAGCATACATACACTGACATATGATTTCTTGTGCTTTTCATGTCAAGAAAATCATTGACCAGCATGTACTTTTTAGGAACATGGGATTCAGTGTGAGTGCTTAATAGATCTTCCATGGATTCACGATAACCAGTGTTTCCTACCCCGGAAGAAATCCTTTGAGCGATTGAGGGGAGAGGGGTCTAAAAGAATTGAGTATGGGAGTGAGCAGAGGTAAAATGGAAATGAGAGATTGGTTATATGTGAGCTTATATATTTAAAAGAGAAAGGGTGAGAGAACAGAGTTAAAAGAATATCAGAACTCTGCACCAAACATCTTTCTGAGCCGGGCAGCCACATTACTGATTGGTTCACATTTCTTTGGTGACCATCATTGAAATAGGCAAAAAGCCCATCCCATCTCTTGAATACAACCCCACTAGCTACTCATTCTTTTCTTAAAAAGAGAATGTTTCACATTTTCTGGTGAAGCAACACATAATCTATCGGATCTTCTCTTGGAAGATATTGGTATTGAAAAAGAAGGAAAGTTGCCCCACCTTCGACCCTTTCTCATGCACATTGAGTCCATGTACAATCATTGATGTGTCAGTAATTTACATACTTTGAGCCTTATGAAACACAATCATTGTGCTAATTCTTCCAAACACAAGCACGAGCACACAGAGAATTTGTTTTTCTATCAGAACATTCATAGAATTACCTTGTGTTCTTCAATGATTGAATGAAAGTCCTGGGGAGTCAACATCAAACCAACTCCTTATATTGTACATTCGTTGTACACAGTAACTTCGTGTTACTGACAGGCATTCCTAACTGTTTCATCTGTTGATTTAGGGTTACAACTCTTAATTCGTTTGAATTTGAAAAGATTCAGATAAATACATTCATGATTCAACGGCTCTTTCAGATCAGTTGTCAGAATTTCTCATGTTATCATAAGGGAGATGAAAGCTTATGAAGAATGTGCTTATCAGACGGTGGGAATATCATTTAACGACAGATCTGACCTTTAAGTGTTTTAATGATTTTGATTCTTACAAATCATTAAAAAGGGGGAGAATAATCAAAGTTCAAGATCAGATTGAAGTTTTAAAGATTTCAGAGGAGATAAAGTTTTCAGATGATCAAAGTCAAAGTTTAAAGAAAGCTTGTCAAAGAGAAAGTGAAAGAAAGTCAGAGTTTGAAAGTAAAGTTGTCTATTCAGAATATTCAAAAGCTAATTCAAAGGGAGAGACAAGTTTGAAGAATTGCCAAAGATAATGCAAAGTGTAAAAAGAATTAAAGATATCATAGTTATGAAAGAGCAAGAGCTGAAAGTTGAAGACAATTCTGAAGATAAGAAGACCTGAAGATTATTGCCAATTTTTTTTTAATCTTGAATCCAAAGGGGGAGATTGTTAGACTGGAATTGTATTCAAGATTAAATGAGGGTCTTTATTGTATTTGTTGTTTTGTGTATGTGTTGTAATGAGCTTAGAAGGTTTGACCTTGCTTGGTCATGTTGACCTATATATAAGCAAGTCATTGTGTTAGTTTCTAAGAAAGTGTGTGAAAGTGAAGGTGTAATTGTGGTGGTGATTGAGAGAGTGTAAGAACACATAGTTGCACACATTGAGAACACACACAAACACTCTGTATTGAAAAGTTTGTCACAAATAGGTATATGGCTTGATGTAATCTTTGTGATTAATAAACAAAAGTGTTTTGTGATAATTTGTATGTGTGTATGCTAGTAAATCTTGGGCCACACAATGTTTAAGGATAAGGATATTATGAAAATATCCAGGGGGAGGTTATCTGAACTAAATCATTATATCATGATTTGAGGGAGAGCCTAAATGTTTGTAAGTATCTTCTGATCTAGATCTCTGATTGTTTGAAAGAAGAACAACTTTCAAGCATGATAAATGTATTCCTAAATGTTCAAACCACTTCTGATCCTCAAAAGATTTCATGAGTCTAGAAGTGTGATTTTAAATGTTTTTCATAATTGAGTGTTAATGTTTACCTGACTGTGTGTTTCCAAAGACCAATACTTGTGTATTATCTCGTATATATACTGTCAAGTATTCACACACACAGGTTCAGTACTTCATTTGAATTTGTTATTACCATGTCTCTAAACAAACCAATTTTTCGATGGTAATACTCCCGTTTGCTTTCGAATTTGTTGAGCATCAATCATCATTTCAATCTTTGTTCGTTCATTGCTAAATTGTTTATATTCATTAATATAAACAAACTATCAAGTTCTTTGATACCCCAACCATTTCATGTTCAAATACATGATATTTGATCTGATTGATACATTGTTAGATTCTCAAAACAATTTTCTTGATTTCATTTCATTCATTTAATTTTCTTGTTTTGAGAGATCTTCGTTGTTCAAATGCTCACATTTCATTCATATTTTTAATGAGCATACATTTTGACAATATTATCATATTTGTTCTTAACTGTTCTAGATAAACTGTTGAGAAACTATTCTTTTTAGGACAAAATTACATGGGATTCGTGTGAGAGCTTAAACAGAACTTCCATGGATTCACATTAACAGTGTTTCCTACCCAGTAAGTAATCCTAGAGTGATTGAGGGGTGAGGGGTTTTTAAATCAAAGAGTGGGGGAGATAACTCTCCCGATTGAGTTTTTCTCATTGTGTGGAGCGGAAAAATGGAAATGAGAGTTTGGTTAGAAGTGAGTTTAATGTTAAAAAGGAAGAGGGTGTAAGATCAGAGTTAAAGGAATATCAAAACTCTACACCAACCACTTTTTGAGTCAGGCAACCACATCTACTGATTCACATTCTTTGGTGACCATGATAGAAAAAGGCAGTGAGCCCATGCCAACTCTTGCAATTAATCCCTCCAACCACTTGTTTCTTTCTTAACAAAGAAATGTTTCATTTTCTTTGGGGACGCAACACATATGCTATCTAATCTTCACTCGGAAGATTTAGATATTGAAAAAGAAGGAAGTTTGTCCGACCTTCGCACCTCTTTCATGCACATTGAGTCTGTGTAATACTTGTTGCTGTCTCAACAGTTTACACATTTTGAGCCTGAAAAAGCTTAATTAGCTTCAATCATTTCTACACTTTCACGTACACACAAGGAATATGTTTTCAATGATTGAATGGAAACCCTCGGGTAGTGAACATCACAAAAGCTCATTTCCAATGTACATCCGTTGTACAAAGTGGATCCATGCTACTTACAGGAAATTTTAACTGTATCATTTGTTGATTCAGGATTACAACGTTTATTATATCTGGATTTGAAAAGATTCGGGTATATACATTTCTTACGAATTGACGGATACACAGATCAAAAGAGCGAAGATTGTCATTTTATAAAGGGGGAGATTATTGTATCATTATAGGGGGAAATTCATATTCAGAAAAAGTGATGAAATTGAAGAAGTTTTTTTGATCATGATGCTCACAATCATCAAAAAGGGGGAGAAATTATAAAAGTTCAATTTCAAAGTCATAATTTCAAAGCCATAAAGAGATGACAAAGTGGAAAAGACTTGTGGAGAAATTTTGAAAGTTCAATTCAATCAAGTCTGATGAAAAAAAATTATTCAGAGATGATTCTGTTAGCTCCATCTACCAAGATTAGAAGTGTTGAAAAATAGGCTAAGTATAGAAACTTTTGTTGTCTGCTAAGTCACCACAGAAGATGCAAAGCTCTGAGGTTACTCCGTAGAAGATGTACCCGAGGTCAAACCTGATGATGATTCTCAGATCACAGAGCCTCTGTGAAGGCTAACCTCTGGAGATCAATGTTGAAGCTTTTCGCAAAGATAGTTAAAGACAAGACCACGTGCAGAACACGTGAGGCCTGCTGTACGAAGATCCTCAAGATCAAATTAATGGGCGTCCCACGATGTTTTACTTTACAGGTGGCATTCCTTATATGGAATGTCAGCTATTGTCTTGTACTACGAGGTGCACACTCCCTGTATTATATATGAGCACCTCGTTCTTTGTCTACGGTACGCGAGCACACACAACAGAAAATAGAGTTTGTATCTTTCAAGAGAATATTTGCACATACTAGTGCGTGTTCTTGGTGTTCTACAGTAATCAATGAAACAGTTGTTTGAGTGATTATCTCGTAATATTTTACTTCCTGTTTATTGATTTACTTGTGTGTTTACTACCTTGCATGTTCTATCTTTCTTACACATCTTAAACGCTTCCGCACTCTGTTTAATTAACCTGTGTGTAGTGAAAGGTTAAATCAAGTTAAAGAACATCATAACTGGGATCAACAATTGGTATCAGAGCAGACTTTGATTCTCAATATCAAAGGATCCTGTTCTATACTTGATTCCCACGTTCCAGGTAGTAGTTTGAAGTCTGGTTCTTCATTTTGAACATCACTCACAAACATACTATGTTTTCTGGAGCTACATCAACCTGTTTGACGTAAATTCGAAAGCAAGTGTGCTTAAATCCTTGAAGACAGATTCAAAGCTTAGCTCAGTTAGTTGTCATCCTTCTCATACCAAAAATGTATCCCTACGAGATACATTTCCCATCCTTCTCAAAAGATCCCCTCATACTATGTTTTCTAAACTAAAATGGCAAACACTGTTAACTACTTCAGTGCAGGATCTCAGTCTAAACCTCCCACTCTACTGAGGGATGAATATCCTCAGTGGAAGATCAGGATGGTGCACTTCCTCGAAGGTGTGGATCCTGTTCTGGTTGAGTTTCTTCACAATCCTCCTTTCATCCCAATGACAACAGTTCCTCGTGTTCCTGATACTGCAAATACCCCTGAAATCCCTGAATATCAACACCCTAAACCTGTCCTTGAATGGAGTGATGAAGAAAAGGCACAACATGAGCTTGCAAAGAAAGCCAAAAGACTAATTATTATGGCTATCACAAACAATATCTTCCAGTCCCTTGATTCCTGTGAAACATCGAAAGACTTGTGGTTGGAATTGGAGAAACAACTTGAGGGTGGTGCTAAAAGCCTCAAGAACAACAGGGCTTTGTGCATAAATGAATACTTTGCATTTAAAGCTCTGCCGGGTGAATCCATTCAAAGCACATACAACAGATACAACTCATTGATAAACAAGTGTAAGAGGTATGGCATCCACAGAACCTCTGAAGAAAAACAATGTAAGATTTTTTTAGAGCCTGAATGATGAATGGCTTCATCTAACCATGTCCATGCAAGCCACATTGGATCTTGATGTATGGTCCATATCTGATCTCTTTGGAACACTGATTAGCCAAGAGAACAGAATTTCCAAGTTGACAACCTCTGTCGGAGGTCCTTTGGCTCTTGTAGGAAGTGCCTCAGAAGGAAAAGACAAGGGAAAGAAGGAAAAGGCAGCTGAAGATGCGCAAAGGAATAAAAATAAAAAGGTGCTTGTAGCAGAGAGTGAAAGTGAAGAAGGATCTGAGGAAGAGATTGACATGGCTGCTCTGGCCAAAATGCTTGCACTTATGACTCGACAATTCAATCGTAGTCTCAAGAAACCAGAGTACAGAGGGAGAGAAGAAAGAGATGATAGAAGAAGAGGATATGGTGAAGTAAGAAAGCATGGGAGAGAGGAGTCTGAGGAGCCAAGGCATCAAGAAAGGAGTGGACAGAGGTCAGACGACAGAGGTGGTGAAAAATTCCCAAAGAAAACTGAATGGGTGCTTCAAATGCGGAAAACCAGGCCACTTCGCCGCAGAGTGCAGGTCCTCTGCCAATAAAGGGAAACCCACAAGAGACGCTGCTTTCTAAAAAAAGAAAGCAGAATACTATACTCAGAGATCCCTAATGGCAGAACAAGAGAACCTTGTAACCGATGAATCCTCTGATGAAGAGGACAACGCACTCTTCTGTGGAATGGCAGAAGTCAACTCCTCTGACAACAATAGTGAGGTATCTTGTTCTAACTCTTTTAATTCTGACTCTGAGAACAAAATTCTTACAATACAAAATGAGTTTCTTGCCTACAAAAACATGTGCTCAGAACTAGAGAAGAAATTGGCCTTCTTTGAGAGAGAAACTAGGCTTCTCACTCAAGAAAAGGACAAGCTCTATCTAGAAAGAAAAACCCTTGTTTCTGAACATATTGTTGAAAAGAATGGGTTAAAAGAAAAGATTTCAAAACTTGATCAAGCCTTAAAAGACAAAGTAAAGGAACTAAAGAAATGTGAGAGTGATCGATTAAATGCCATTTCTTTGAAAAACTTTTTTTCAAAAAGAAAGAGAAGTACTTCATCAAGATATGTTCGACAGAGATCTCCAAATTAGGAGGTATCAGGATGCTCAAAAGGTCCATGAAAAGGTCAACACCCAGATTCGCAGAAGAGGAATATGGTTTGAGGATATTGATCCTTACACAGGAAGTAAAAGAAACAAGTCTTTATCAAACATCTTCTGCCCTGGACAATTTCTAAAACCAAGTCTTCCAAACCTATTATCCACATTCAAGAGGTGCAGAACCTCTGAGGGACCACATCCGAGGAAACCCCTGCAGATGACGAATGTATGGTATGAAAACAATGATTCAGCATCTGCACTCTCTTCAAAGAGAAAATCCATTCCAAGGAAATATTTGTCTCAAAAACAGATAGGAATCTTCAGATTCGGTCACCCAGAAACTCAAACCCAAATGGCTTTCATGTGCCTGATGGTTTCTGAAAAGGAACTATCCTCTGATGCACTAGAGTTCGTTCCAGCCTCTGTGGAAGAAAAACTTTTTAAAAGATTTTTGGAAAGCGACTTGAGAAGAACTTACGAAAATCATATTCTCAACCATCCTGATTTAACCTCTGAAGTTAGAAAAATCTTTGAGCAAGATCTGCAAAATTGTCTTAGTGTTCCTATGGTCATTCCTTGTATTTCAAAAATTCTAAATACTTCAGAGGACACCAATGGACAAAGCAAGGCACTTACAGAAGGTCAGGGTCTCATTCACAGAGACTTTCTCGATTCAGACTCTGAATCGATATCTCAGTTCTCTGTCATATCGGAGACAAGTTATGTAGAACTTGACATGGTTTTCTATGGTACAGAGGATAATAAACTACCCTCTGGCATCCTTAACAGGACAATTGCTACCAAAAGGAGAACCACAGGAATACCAATCTGTCCTGACTTCTTGGACATGTGTCTTCAAGCAAAGACTTCTCTTGAGCTTGAAAAGTTCAAAAATGAAAAGATCAAGATCACTCAAACTACCACAGTTCCAAAACCTGTCTCTATATCAAGACCTTTTCAAGAAAAGCTCACCTGGCAACAGAAAGCAAAATGGCCAAAAATTGACAAAATTGTTGCTTCTATGGCAGTGAATGCTGAAAGGAATGATAGTCGAGGGAGAGTACACAAAGAGATACATTCAAGTGGAGTTTTTGACAAAAGACAGCCTAGATTAGACAAAGTTTTCTGTAAAAAGAAACCCGAATCTAAAAGGGGTTGTTATAAAAATTGCTCTGTACACTCCTTTGACAATTTTAATGAAATATTTAAGAAGTTTGCTTTCAAGGTTCCTCATTGCAAATGTTTTGATCTTATGCATGCATTAAATAAACATTTCTCAAGGTCCTCCTGTCTTGTATCTCACCCAAAGCCAATGAATGCCAAATTCAAGGGTAAGAAAGGACAAAATGGTACCTCCATTAAAGAGGATAAATCCAAAATCAAAGATGTTAAGGCATCTTCAAAGACTTCTAACAAAGATGGACCCATTTGGAAATGGGTACCTAAATCTTCTTGATCTGTCCGCAGAAGAAACAACATGTGCCCATTTGGTACCTAGACTCCAGGTGCTCAAGGCACATGACTGGCGACAGAGGGTTACTCTCCGCCTACAAAGAAAAATATGGAGGTGGTTCAGTAACCTTCGGAGACAACAAGAAGGGACAAATCAAAGGCTATGGAGTCATTGCCAACGAAGACATCGATGTCAACAGAGTTTCATATGTGGATGGCCTTAAGCATAATCTGCTAAGTGTTAGTCAACTCTGTGATAATGGACTCGATGTGATGTTCAAGAAGAAACATTGTTCTCTGTTGAAGGAAGATACCACCACAGAGCTTCTGCGAGCCAAAAGACGAGGTGACCTATACCTCATGGACTTCAAATCAACTAACATAGAAGAAAAGCTCTGCTTAGTCTCAAGTAAGAATGAAGAAGATTGGCTCTGGCACAACAGGTTCTGTCATCTAAACTTTCACACACTTGACAAACTTGTGAAACTAGACCTGGTAAGTGGACTACCAAGTATTAGATTCGACAAGGATCATCTATGCGCTGCTTGTGAGATGGGCAAACATAAAAGTGCTGCCCACAAAACTAAGTCTGACATATCTTGCACCAGACCTCTACAGATGCTTCATGTTGACCTCTGCGATCCTATATATGTGCAGAGTCTTGGTGGCAAGAGGTACATCCTTGTACTCATAGATGAATTCTGTAGATATACTTGGGTTGAATTCGTTCGAAAGAAATCAGATGTTCCTGAAATACTAATTAATCTTATCAAGAGAATACAAGTTCTTTATGATTGCAGGGTACAGAGAATCCGAAGTGACAATGGCACAGAGTTTAAGAATTCAACCATTGAAGACTATCTTTCGACAGAAGGTATATCACAGAACTTCTCTGCTGCAAGGACTCCACAACAAAACGGTGTTGTTGAACGAAAGAACAGAACACTCGTGGAAGCCGCAAGAACTATGCTCACTGCTTCAAGGCTCTCTATTTCTTTCTGGGCAGAAGCCATTTCAACCGCATGCTTCACTCAAAATCGATCTTTAATAGTGAAGAGGCATGCTAAAACACCATACCACTTACTACATCAGAGGAAGCCGAACATCAAGTACTTCCATGTCTTCGGCTGCAGATGTTTTGTGTTGAATGACAGTGAACAGATAGGGAAATTCAGTCCCAAAGCCGATGAGGCCAAATTTGTTGGCTATTAATCAAACTCCAAGGCAAACAGAGTCTTTGTACTTAAATCCAAACATATACTAAAAAGTATTAATGTTTCATTTGATGACTCTTTTCAGGTGACTTCTGAGCAAATCAGCTCAGGACTGAAACTTCAAGATAAAGATTCTAGTGGCTCATCACGAACAAATGACCTTCATCTTCTGTTTGAAGAGATGTTCAGTGATGATGGACCCTCTGAAGGTGATCACAGAGCCTCTGAAGCCGAACCCTCTGAGGACCAAACAGGTACTTCTCTAACTGGTCCTAGTAATGCTTCACACTCTTCCACTACTGTTGCAGGTGCAACCATCGAGGAGGAGCACTCAGAGGACAATGCAAATCAAGGCCCCATGCTCAATCAAGAACATGATCATCTTCAAAATACCTCTGAAGGGTAAACACCAGATCAAGGCTCCGCAGAGCTCTCTACTTCAACTCATGATGAACAACCAAGTCCTATGGCAAGTACGAATGATCAATTTCTCTCAACAGAAAATGATCTACATCAAGATGAACGTGCTCCTGGGCTAGCCACAGAAGTTTCCAATGATCACCTGCCCTACATGACAAAGTGGACCAAGAGTCACCCACAGAGCCAAATTATTGGCGACCCATCTGACAAGGTCCAAACTCGATCAAGTACTGCAAATTTTTGTTACTATACAAATTTTGTGAGTATAATCGAACCCAAAAAGATATCTGAAGCTCTTGAAGACCCAAACTGGGTAGAAGCTATGTAAGAGGAGTTTCTGCAGTTTGAGAGAAATGAAGTATGGACCCTAGTGCCTCTGCCAAAAGGCAAAACGGCTATAGGAACCAAATGGGTCTTCAGAAACAAAAAGGATGAAGATGGTGTGGTGTTCAGAAACAAAGCAAGACTGGTGGCCAAGGGATACTATCAAGAAGAAGGCATTGACTATGAAGAAACCTTTGCCCCTGTGGCACGACTAGAAGTTATAAGAATCTTTCTTGCCTTCGCATCCCACAGAGGTTTCAGAGTATATCAAATGGATGTCAAGTCAGCCTTTCTGAATGGCCAGATTCAAGAAGAAGTATATGTCCAACAACCACCAGGGTTTGAGAGCTCCAAGTACCCAAATCATGTCTACTTTTTGGACAAGGCTCTGTATAGACTGAAACAAGCTCCCAGAGCCTGGTACGACAAACTTTCAAACTTCCTCCTTGCCAATGGTTTCGAAAGAGGTACAACAGATACTACGTTATTTTATAAAAAGAGAAAAGGTGAGATTCTACTTGTACAGATATATGTTAATGACATTATTTTTGGGTCCACAAATGATCTATACTGCAAAAAGTTTGAATCATTGATGAAAAGTGAGTTTGAGATGATCATGATGGGAGAACTTACATTCTTCCTAGGATTGCAAATCAAACAAACTACAGAGGGAATTTTCATAAATCAATCAAAATATGTCTCTGACATACTTGAAAAATATAAGCTCTCTGACTCTTCACCAATGAAGACTCCTATGGCCATTGGATCCAAACTTCATGCAGATCCAGAAGGCAAGTCTGTGGAGTGTAAACTCTACAGAGGCATGATAGGGTCTCTATTATACTTAACCTCAAGTCGACCCGATATAATGTTTGTCACATGTTTTTGTGCAAGATTTCAAGCTAACCCCAAATAATCTCATCTTTATGTTGTCAAGAGAATCTTCAGGTACCTAAAAGGGACCAAGAATCTTGGTCTCTGGTATCCGGAGAACTCTGGCTTTGATCTTGTGGCTTATACAGATTCAAATTACGGAGGATGCAAGCTGGACAGAAAGAGTACCTCTGGGAGTTTTCAATTCCTTGGAGGGAAACTAGTGAGTTGGACTTCCAAGAAACAGAATTGTGTCATGACCTCTACGGCAGAAGCTGAATACGTTGCCACTGCTAGTTTTTGCTCACAAGTTCTGTGGATGAGAACCCAACTCAGAGACTATGGCTTTGACATTGAAAAAATCCCCATCCTCTGTGACTCCAAAAGTGCCATTGCAATCTCTGCCAATCCAGTTCAACACTCTAAAACAATGCATATCGATATCAGGTATCACTTTCTGAAACATCATGTGGAGCATGGGACAATAGAGATGTACTTTGTGCCCACAGATTACCATCTTGTCGACCTTTTCACGAAGGCATTGGATGAGAAAAGATTCACTTTTCTAGTTGGAAAGATTGGTATGCTTAACATGAGTTGACCACAGAGCCTCTGTACCCTTGCACAGAGCCTCTGTTGTACATATTTCCTTTCTGCAACATATTCCTTGTTTGTAAATAGTTTCTTAAGTTTTTTTTCTTGTACATATCTCATATTTAAATGATCCAAGCATAGTTGAAGGGGGAGCAAGTCAGTTCTAATATCCAGGGGGAGCAAGACAGTTCTGTGCAACATCGACTACAGAGTAAGGTTAGTTCATCTGAACCAAGGGTCAAAACTCTTTCTCGAGCACTATGCCCTCAGAAAGATCCCACTTTGTACCAAATTTTCTGTCAAAACTTTGAAATGATCAAATCTTTGAAAAATCTTCCTTAAAAAGAAATTTTTGGTCTCAGAACCTCTGAGGTCGACCACAGAGCCTCTATACTTCGACCACAGAGACTCTGTGCATCAAAACTGGATATTTGACCGAATGCACTTCTCTAAAATGAACTCGATCATTTCATCTAACTTTCGTCCCTCTTAAGATGCTCTTTTGATCATAACCTTGCCTATGACCTCAGAAGCCTCTTATCCACAGAGCTTCTGTAATTCCCATCACTTAAGAAATTCAGGTCATTTGTTGCGGGTTATTTCTTAAACATCACTGCCATGTGAAAATAGTGAATGCCACGCGCGTGTGAATAGGGTGGCGCACGTCCTAGATCGTGCACCGCCATCATCTGACGTGGCAATATTGTATTGGTTCGTAACCTGTACCGTCGTTTTTTAGAAACGACCTCTTATCCGTTACCACTCATTACGGATTTCAAATTTTATTTTTTACCGCCTAATCTTTTTACCCTCTCTCTGTATATATTAACCCCTTCCATTCCATACATCCTCTTTTTACCTGCTATCCTCTTTCTCTCAAGAACTCTTTTGCAAAGGCTCGATTGTTCTTCTATTTCCATGGCATCTCACTCCGTTTCTTCCAAGAAATCCAAGGGTTCTTCTGCATCAAACAACTCGATGCATTCTGAAGCCAAAAAGGCTGATTCCCATTCCGTTGAACAAGAACATGTCCTCACAAGCATAATGCTCTCCTTCACACACTATGATTACCACTCCAGACAACTGAAACTCAATCCTAACAATCACTATGTTGTCTTGGAACCCAAGGGATACCCTGAGCAAGCTGCTCCTTTACTTCAAATCCTAAAAAACCACATCCTCACAAAAGCCCTAACCCTAAAAAGAACCGATATTCCTAAAACTTACATTCAACAATTTTGGTTGAGTGCTAATCATGAAAAACTGGACCATTACGGCTACTGTGTCATGGGTTATGCCACTCATCCCTCCACTGCTCAAATACTGGACCTTGGCATAAACCGCTGAAGGGTCGCAGAGGTATTCAAGCTTCCTGCCAAGACCCAATTGAACCTGACAAGATACTCTGACGAACCCTCTGACGATGAAATCCTAGAGTTTCTCAGGTTCATAGGGTACACTGCACCAATCTCCAGAAGAACTGACTTCAGACGCCAAAACCTTCCACCTCTGTGGAACATTCTCTTCTCCATCCTAAACCGCTGCTTGACTTGCAAAGTAGGCAGTCCTGACCAATCTAGCCATACCATACTCGCAATAATGTATGGTATGTACTATGATTTGCCTTTGGACTATGCAACACTAATTTTCAGAGAGATCAGAAATGCAGTCATAGCCAAACAAGAGGACCAAGCCCAAGGCACAGAGCCCAAAAATCTTGTCTTCAACAGGTTCTTTGCAGTTCTGCTAGGAGACGCCCTGATAGGAGAAGGGAAGTTACCTGCAGAGGGTAAGATGATCAAAGTCTACGACATGAATTTGCACAAGCCCACTGTTCTAAAAACTGGGTATCCTGGAGCAAGACCTCTGCCAGCCCGTATTTTGGCCTACCTGGGTAGTGAAGAAGGGGTTAGGACTTACATTCGTGGGCACAAGACTCCTGCACCGAGTCCTGCAATGTAACACTCTAAAAATCAGAGTAAATTAAAATTTGGAAATATGACAACATGACATTGGCATTGGTATAAACTTCCCATAAAGAGGTCAGTCCTTAAGACTTTACAAAAACTGGACGGAAATAGAATTCATCAACAAATTAATCTAAACATAACAATTTAGATTACATCAGTTGACAATCCCTAATTCACCAAAAGAATGGGACTTTAACAAATGCCCAACTACAATACTCGTTATCTCAAAATGCCTCGAGACCAAGCTCGTCTCTCAAAACCCATGGCAACCCACCGCTAAGGGAAACCTGTTATACACATCATTTGAGAAAAAGTGTTAGGCTTAAAGCTTAGTGAGAACATACAGTTTATAAATTTTGAAGAGATATAAACATTTTTATCTCAAAGGAAATCTTTTCAAATAAGCATTTCCAAGCTAACAGCTGATAAGAATGAAAATCATTAACATGAGATCATAAGCATTCATTCCAGAACCTCACAATTCATGTGCATGTAGTTCTATAGTTTACCTTCCATTCAGAACCTCACAAATTAATGCGCATGTAGTTCTACATTTCATTTTACCATCAGAACCTCACAACTTAATGTGCATGTAGTTCCACATTCCATTTTACCATCAGAACCTCACAACTTAATGTGCATGTAGTTCCACATTTCATTGTACATTCAGAACCTCACAACTCAATGTGCATGTAGATCTACATTTCACTTTACATTCAGAACCTCACAAATTAATGTGCATGTAGTTCTACATTTCACTTTACATTCAGAACCTCGCAAATTAATATGCATGTAGTTCTATATAAAATAAATGTTACCTTCAAGTAACTTACATAAAAGTGCAAGTAAAACATCCGTTTACTTCAAATAAGATGGAACCCATTATTTTAGTCAGAACTGACCGGGAACCCTAAAATCTCCCAAAACTCAAGTTATGTCAAAATGTAGTGGACTTAAATCCATACCGTAGAAATACTTCAGATTTCAAAGATATAAGTTTTGACATGTATAAAGTTTGCAAAATGATAGTAAGAACTCACCAGTAGGTTTTAGAATAAAACCCGAAAAACCAGATATCGATCACGACGAAGAGGTGAAACTTTTAACACCGACCCTTGCTAGAAACACTTAATCTAGCAATTCAAACGAGCTCTTAAGATCGAAGAAAATAAGGAGAGAAACCAGAGAGAGAGAGATTAAATCTGAGAAATTTTGAGATATATGAAAATATCTCACAAAAAGATATTTAAGGCTGCAAAAATATCAACACTGACATAACGCATGACCCGTGCGTTTTCAAGGAAGGGAAAGCGCACGACCCGTGCGAATCCTACTGCCTTCGACCCTGATCTTGCGCACGACCCGTGCGTTCTTTTTTGAAGGAGGGTGCACGGGACCGGTGCAGACAACCCCTTTTTCCTCTTTTCTTCCTCGCAATAGAACAAACGAAATTCGGGGTGTTACAATCCTCCCCAACTTGGGAATGATTTCGTCCCCGAAATCCAACTATAAAAAAAGCTGAGGATATCTTCGCTTCATATCCTCTTCAGCTTCCCACGTCACATTTGCTCCCCGGTGATGCTTCCACTGCACCTTGACCAAAGTGACTTCTTTGTGACGCAACTTCTTAGACTTTCTATCTAAGATAGCATCGGGTTCTTCCACACAACGGTTACCTTCGTCCACTCTTAACTCTGAGAGGTGAATGATGCTGTCTTCTACCGCTAGACACTTCCGAAGGTAACAAACATGAAACGTGTTATGGATTCTGCTCAACTCCTGTGGCAGTTCCAATTGGTAGGCTTGCAAACCCACTCGTTTAAGCACTTTGAAGGGTCCGAGGAAACGGGGACTCAACTTCCCACGTTTTCTGAATCGGATAATACCCTTCCATGGCGACACCTTAAGCATCACGCGGTCGCCCACTTGGAACTCTATCGGTCGCCTCTTCTTATCGGCATAGCTTTTCTGCCGATTCTGAGCCGCTTTCATTCTTTCACGAATGCATTTGACCTTATCGGACGTCTCTTGCATGATTTCAGGCCCGGTGAACTGTTTCTCCCCCGCTTCAAGCCAACACACGGGAGTACGGCTCTTTCGCCCGTACAATGCCTCAAAAGGTGCCATTCCAATACTCGAGTGGTAGCTATTGTTGTAAGCAAACTCCACCAAAGGCAGGTGAGAGTCCCAACTACCCCCGAAATTGATGACACAAGACCTCAACATGTCTTCTAAAGTTTGGACCGTTCTCTCACTTTGCCCGTCGGTTTGCGGATGGTAAGCCGTACTCAACTTAACTCGTGTACCTAGCTCTTTCTGAAACCCATCCCAAAACTTCGAAGTGAACCGACTGTTGCGATCCGACACGATCGACAATGGTATTCCATGCCTCGAGACCACTTCATCGATATAAAGTTTTGCTAACTTATCCATCGGTAGAGTCTCGCGCATAGCCAAGAAGTGAGCGCTCTTTATCAATCTATCAACTATCACCTAAATGGTATCGTTACCTCGAAGAGTTTTAGGCAACTTCGTCACGAAGTCCATGGTGATATGCTCCCACTTCCACTCGGGAATCTCTAAAGATTGAAGACTCCCATACGGTCGTTGATGTTCGGCCTTAACTTGCGAACACATCACACAACGCTCCACGTAACGCGCCACATCAAGTTTCATTACTGGCCACCAATAGTGCAACTTCAAGTCCCTATACATATTTGTACTCCCCGGATGAATGGAATACTTGGACTTGTGAGCATCCTCAAGCAACAGATCACGGTTACCCCCAAACTTGGGTACCCACACACGCCCGCTAAACAGTTTCACTCCACGGCTATCTTCCATTAAGAGAAAACGTTGTTTTGCCATGACTTCCTCTTTGAGATTCTCTTCTAACAATGCTTCAGCCGCCTTGATCTTTTCAACAAGGCTAGACACTAGCTCGATTCTCGAATAGGTAGCCCGTATACTTCCGCAATAGTCTTTCCGACTTAACACATCGGCCACCACGTTTGCCTTACCGGGATGGTAAAGCAACTCACAATCGTAATCTTTAAGCAATTCAAGCCACCGCCTTTGACTCATATTCAACTCTTTCTGGTCAAAGACATACTTCAGATTCTTATGATCTGTGTATATGTTGGGAATTCAGAATTGCACAAGTATGGTTAATACTGCTTGATGAAGTTAGTACTGCTAGATCAAAGTTAATACTGCTGAGCACAGTTACTACTGCTGGAGAAGATTAATACTGCTCAGAGTTTTAATACTGCTACAACTTAATGCTGCTTAAGAGATAATCAAGATACGTACAGATCAAGAATAAAGATAATCATGGAAAGCTTGGAGATAACTATGGAAGATTATACTAAAGATCTTTTATATTTTGTAATTATCTTTTATCTTTAGTATATGTATATAATTATTGTGAATAGTTTAGTACATCAAGTTAGACAATATTCTGAGTTTTTTTTTTTTGCTTTCATAGAGAGAATCAACCTCAAGGTTTATAATCCTAATTCTAGAGAAGTAGAATTCGTATTGGTGAGCCTGTTCATCAATATTGAGGTTGTTTGTGAAATCTTGTAGCTTTAAATCATTCAATAAAGTTTACAAGTTGTGATTGATATTCACTGTTTCATTGATATTCTGAATATTAAAGTGTTATTCCGCAAACTCCTTTAATATTGTTTCTGAGTGTTTATTCTTGTTAAGAATCAGATCCTGTCAAGTGGTATCAGAGCTAGTATTCTCAGAAACCTTCATTCAACATGGAAAACACAGTTGAATCAAACAGTACTCTTGTCTCAAAGGTTCCAATGCTCAGATCTAATGAATTTGACATGTGGAAGATTAGAATCAAACAATACATTCTCCTCACAGATTACTCCATGTGGGACATCATTGAGAATGGCCCATCTGATGCAGGAAAGATTAGTGAAGATGGAAAAAGAACCCCACCAAAGACGGATGCAGAAAGAAAGACAAGGCAGACAGATATGAAAGCCTTGAGCACACTACTCTTGGCTATTCCCAATGAATATCAACACCAATTCTGCAATTGCACTGATGCACAGATGCTTTGGAATGCTCTAGAGAAAAGATTCTCTGGTACCAAAAGTACCAAGAGAAATCAGAAGGCAATACTGAAGCAATTGTATGAAAACTTTATGTCAACTAAGAATGAGTCCATGACTCAAACTTTTGACAGGTTTAACAAGCTGATTGGTGAACTAGCTACTATGGGAGTATAGATTGATCAAGATGATGTAAACAGAAAGTTTTTAAGGTCCCTAGGAGATGAATGGACCATGTATATTGTTTCATTCAGACAGAATGAACAACTGGAAGAAAAAGAACTTGATGATCTGTACAATGACCTTAGAGTATTTGAAGCTGAGGTGGAGGCAAAGAAGAAGCCTTCTGGATATGTTCATAATGCTGCACTACTATCAGCATCAATTGATTCTACTGCTAACCCTGAATCAGTTAATGCTGCTAATGGAGCAAATCAAGAAAAAGGCATTGAATCTGTTTTTGAAGCCTTTCTGTCCAGACATGGAAACCCTTCTTTAATCAATGATGACTTGGAACAACTTCATCCTGATGATCTTGAAGAGATGGATATTAAATGGCAGATGGCCATGCTTTCCATGAGGGTAAAGAAGTTCATCAAGAGGACTGGGAGGAATAACTTCTCCCAAAGAAGAGAAGATGGAGCAGGTTTTGACAAGTCAAAGGTAGAATGCTATAAATGTCATATGAAGGGACACTTTTCCAGGGAATGCAGAAGTGGAGTGTCTCACAATAACCACCAACAAGCTCAGACTGGTAGCTTCAACCAGAACAGAAACTCTACTCAAGCCCTTGTTTCTCAACAAGGAATGGGGTTTGACTGGAGTGATCAAGCAGAAGAGGCTATTCAAAATCAAGCTCTCATGGCAGAGGTATCTGATCTCCCAACTGAGGTAAGTTCTAATCTCTATTCTAAAACTTGCATAGACACTGTTAAAAGGTACAGGGATCACAACCAGAATATGAGTGATGACCTTAAGAGGTTACCAAAAGATATAAAAGACTATGTGAGAATTGTTGAGAGGTTTGAGGAACAAATTAAAGGTTTCCAAGCCAATGAACTTCAACACTCATATGACACAAACTACTGGAAGTGGGAGAAAAAGGATCTAGAACTCCAACTGACAAAGTCTAAAGAGGAGAGTGAAAAGTTGAGAGGGGAGCTAGCCAAAGTTAAGCTAGATGTAGAAAAGTTTTCCAATGCTTCTAAAGCAATGGACTCTTTACTACAAACTCAGATTCATGACAAGCTGAGAAGAGGAATTGGGTACAATACCACACCACCACCATACAACAACAACTACATCCCTCCTACATCAGACTTGCTAGAAGCAATACTACTGCTACCAATGTTAGTGCTGCTAAGAGTATTAGTACTGCTAAAACTAACATTGTTAGTACTTCTTCTAATGTTAATACTGCTAACTCTGTTAGTACTTCTGACAAGGTTAGTACTGCTAAACCTGTTAGTGTTGCTAACTCTGTTAGTACTTCTAAGGTTAGTACTGCTTCTAATGTTTGTGCTGCTAAGCCAATCATCTTGACAAAGTACTCTAGTAAAGAGTGCTCTGAGTTTAAAAATCTCATCAAAAAGGAATGTAAATACTTTGATGAGAAAGGGAGACCCAAGACCACTTTGGCTTGGGTTCCCAATCAATACTAATTGTTTTATCTTATGTGCAGGGCAACCAACAGCTCAAGGGGAAGAGCATCTGGCAAGTTGATAGTGCTTGCTCTAGGCACATGACAGGGAACATGTCTTGCCTCAAGAATTTCAAGAAAATTGATGGTGGGCATGTTGCTTTTGGTAATACTCCAGATAGAGGTAAGATCAGTGGTAAGGGTGATGTAACGAAAGGTAAAATGACCTTTGAAGATGTATTCTATGTTGAGCAATTAAGGTACAACCTGTTAAGTGTATCACAGGTTTGTGACAAAAAGCATAGTATATTATTTACAGATTCTGAATGCATTATCCTTGCTCCTGGATTCAAAGTAGTTGATGAAAACATGATACTACTAAGAACTCCCAGAAAGGATAATGTTTATTGTTTAGATATGGAAAGTATTTCAACTGATTCATCCCTAAACTGTCTTGTTTCAAAAGCATCTTTGGATGAATCATCACTTTGGCACAGAAGGATGTGTCACATGAACTTTAAAACAATGAATAAACTTGTTAAAAACAACCTTGTAAGAGGTTTTCCTTCAAAAGTCTTTTCATGTGATGATCATTGTGTAGCCTGTCTCAAAGGCAAACAACACAAAACTTCTCATAAGTCCAAAGAGTTTAACACTATTTCTAATTCTCTTCAGTTGTTGCATATGGATCTGTTTGGTCCTACAAATGTTATGAGTATAGGCAAGAAATCATACTGCTTAGTTATTGTTGATGATTACTCTAGATTTACTTGGGTATTTTTTTCTAAGGACTAAGGATGAGACAAGTGGACTGATCAAATTCTTTATTCTAAGAATTGAAAACCAAACAAATCAAAAGGTAAAAGTCATTAGGTCAGACAATGGTACTGAATTTAAAAATCATGACCTAAACACCTTTTGTGAGGAAAAAGGAATTAAGAGGCAATACAGTGCTCCTAGGACTCCACAACAAAATGGTGTTGCTGAGAAAAGGAATAGAACATTGATTGAGGCTGCTAGATCTCTGTTAGCTGATTCAAAACTTCCAATTACTTTCTGAGCTGAAGCAGTTAATACTACTTGTTATGTCCAGAACATAGTTCTAGTAGTCAAGCCTAAAAACAAGACACCATATGAGCTTTTAAATAAAAGAAAACCATTTATTGGATTTTTCAAACCTTTTGGGTGTCCTTGTACCATTCTCAATACCAAAACTCACTTAGGAAAGTTTGATAGCAAGGCAGATGATGGTTTTCTTGTTGGTTACTCATCTCAGAGTAAGGCTTACAGAGTATTTAATTCTTCTTAAAGAATAATTGAGGAAAGTGACAATGTCAAATGCAATGAGAACACACCAAATCCTATTGGTTCAGGTCCTCAGTGGTTGTTTGACATTGATTCACTAACTAACTCTTTGGGTTTCAGTAGTGATGATCATGCAGGTTCAGGAAGTGGAGGATTAGGGGATGTACAAGTACAAGACATTATTCCTCAGTCTGTGATCTTTCCCATTCCTACAATGGAACCTGTTGATTTCTGTGAAAAAGAGACTATGACTGAACCAATTTAGAGTGAAGAAGAAAGAAGAGATGAGGAGAATCAAGTGCAGGAAGAGCCAGAAGGAGCTGATGAGATCACCTCAGACTAGAGTGGGGATCAATGAAGAACCTAGTCATCAGACTAGAACTCAAAAGAACCATCCTCCAGAGCTGGTCATAGGAGACATCTCTTCTCCTATGATAACAAGGAATCAAAGCAGACTTCAAGAGCTGCAGGATCAACAACACACAGTACTCTCTTGCTTTCTATCTCAGATTGAGCCTAAGAAGGTTTTTGATGCAATGAAAGACTCCAGTTGGATAGAAGCTATGCAAGAAGAGTTACTGCAATTCAAATTGCAAGAAGTTTGGGACTTGGTAGACCTTCCAAAAGGTCATAGAGCTATTGGCACCAAATGGATTTTCAGGAATAAAAAGGATGAGAGAGGAATTGTGATCAGGAACAAAGCAAGGCTTGTGACACAAGGGTACACTCAGGAAGAAGGCATAGATTATGAAGAAGTGTTTGCCCCAGTTGCAAGGGTAGAGGCAATTAGGCTATTTCTAGCCTATGCCTCATACATGAAGTTCAAGGTATATCAAATGGATGTGAAGAGTGCCTTTCTATATGGTACAATTGATGAAGAAGTATATCTCTGTCAGCCCCCTGGATTTGAAAATCCATCATATCCTGACAGAGTATACAAACTGAAGAAAGCACTTTATGGTCTACATCAAGCCCCAAGATCATGGTATGATACTCTGTCTACCTATCTCTTAGAAAATGGGTTTGAAAGGGGAATAATTGACAAGACCCTCTTCATTAAAAAGAGTGAGGACATCCTACTTGTTCAGATCTATGTGGATGACATCATCTTTGGATCCACACAAGATCAGATGTGTAGAGACTTTGAAAAGTTGATGCACAAGAGCTTTAAAATGAGTTCAATGGGTGAACTTACCTTCTTCCTTGGGCTTCAAGTGAAACAGCAGAAAGATGGGATCTTCATAAGCCAATCAAAATATGTGAAAGACATCCTGGATAAGTATGGTTTAACAGACTCAAAACCAGCAAGCACACCTATGGAGACTCAAACAGATCACTGCTGATCTTGAGGGGGAGGATGTTGATGTCCATCTATATAGATCAATGATTGGATCTCTCATGTATCTCACAGCCTCAAGACCAGACATCATGTTTCCAGTGTGTTTGTGTGCCAGATTCCAAGTCAAGCAAAAACAATCACATCTTCAAGCTGTTAAAAGGATTTTCAAATACTTAAAAGGGCAACCTAGATTAGGTCTTTGGTATCCTTATGAATCTAACTTTGACTTGATTGCATATTCAGACAGTGACTTGGGTGGTGCTAATATGGATAGAAAGTCTACTTCACGTGGATGTCAGCTTTTGGGTGCAAGACTAGTATCTTGGCAGTGTAAGAAGAAAACCACAGTGTCCTTATCTACAACAGAAGCTGAGTACATTGCTGCTGCAAGTTGCTGCTCTCAGGTTCTATGGATTCAGAATCAGATGCTGGACTATGGGGTAACCTTTCTTTACACTCCAATCTTCATTGACAATAGCAGTGCTATAAGCATTGTTAACAATCCAGTCAAGCACTCCAAAACAAAGCACATTGAGATCAGGTATCACTTTATTAGAGATTGTAATGAAAAGAAGCTTATTCAAGTTGCTAAAGTTCATACTGACAACCAGTTTGCTGATATATTCACTAAAGATTTTGATGTGGGTAGATTCACCTTCTTGGTCACAAGTGTGGGCATGATCAACTCTGAATGAGCTCATGTTTAAAAAGTGATTGTATACTTGTTAATTGGTTGTTTTTGGTTGTTACTAATCATCTTTCTCAGGAAGTAAATTGCCTTGTTCAGACCAAATCAAGCTTCAATACTGTAAGTGTAGTTAATGCTGCCAGAGTTAGTTAATACTGCTAGTAGTTAATACTGCTAGTAGTTAATACTACTCTCAGTTACTACTGCTAGTTAGTTAATACTGCTAGTGGTTAATACTGCTCTCAGTTAATACTGCTAGTTCGTTAATACTGCTAGTGGTTAATACTGCTCTCAGTTAATACTGCTAGTTCGTTAATACTGCTAGTGGTTAATACTGCTCTCAGTTAATACTGCTAGTTAGTTAATACTGCTTATGTCCCGAATTGTATAAATACAATTTTTGCCCGCCTAAAAGTTCATAACGACTCTTTGATTACTATTCATCTGCTCTCTAACCCTTTTCTCTCAAGCACCAAGTGTTTCAGTCCAGAATACTCAAGCTCGATGGCAACTATGACGTTCATTGATGAACATAATGAGATTGCAATGCTACAAAAGCCGAAACAAGCTGATGGATTTCACCAGATAGTCGATTTTCTCAAGACAAGCCATATTGCGTTTGCTCTTACAGTGTCTCCAACAATCTACATAGAGCATTATAGACAATTCTGGGCAAATGCCACCATTGTTACTGAAAATGGTGTGCAAGTTATCAAGATAAGGGTGTGTGACAAACCCTTGTCAGTTTCTGAAGAGGTGATTCGCATCTGTCTACGACTAGACGATGCTGCAGGTATTACCTCTATTCCTAATCAGGACTTGTTCTCCAATCTGTCAAGAATGGGGTATGGAGGCCAATTGGGTGTTTTCAAATTCTCAAAAGCTAAATTTTATACCCAATGGCGTTTTCTTGTTCATACCCTTATGCATTGTATTTCCAAAAAGACTACTGGCTGTAGTGAGTTCAGTAGTACCATTGCTTATGCTTTGGTTTGCTTGGCCACTGCAAGAAAGTACAATTTTTCTAAAATGATTTTCAATGACCTTGTGTCAAACTTGGGAAACAAAAAGAGTTTTTATATGTACCCAAGATTTGTAAAGGCAGTTATAACCAATGAATTGACGGATATGCCTCAATTTGATGAGGTATATGTACCTAAAATCCCCAAAGGTAAGGTCTTTTTAAATATGAAGAGATCTCCATTGGACTCGGAAGGAGTTGACACCCCATTGTTCTCTACAATGATGGTGGTGTCCCACAATGAAGAAGGTATGGCTTCAGGGTCAAGGCCCTCATTAGACCATCCCACTGAAAGCCAATCCCAACCTTCAATCACCATATCAATCCCACAGTCCCTTATTCAAAAACCAACTTCTCCAATCACCAATACCTACATCAGGAAAAAGGTAAAGAAGGCTCCTTCCCTTCATGTACCTTCACCCACAGAGCCTTTAAGCCCTCTAATGGAGAATTCTCCATTAGATAATATCAATAGGGAAACCACAGGGGTGTCTACCAACCCCAAGGAGGTGTTCAATGAGGAGATGTATGAGCATATGGGTGAGCAACCTGCCACTACTCCTGCTAGCACAGAGGAGGACAGTGGTAACATCAATAAGACCTTCCCCATGGCAACTTTGGGTGAGCAATCATCCAAAGGTCCCAGGTGCCAAAAACCAAGGGGGTGGAGGGTTCTTCTGCTAGGCAGAAGACTTCCACTACTAAAAGATCCCATGATCCTTCAAAAGGGGGTAACACTCCTGGAGAAGGTGAGGACAAATATGACTATAATGAATTGATGGAAACTATGGGCAACATCAATCTGGATGTAATCAAGCAAGGCAAAGACATAGAAGAGATGAAAATGGCGATTCTGTCTCAAAAAGTACAGATTACCAACTTGAAGAAAATGGTGAAGAGATTGGTTCAGAAAAAGAAAAGGAAATAGTTTGTGCTCAGAAGAAGGAAACCAGTGGATGATGCTCCCAAAAAGGGGGAGTCAGAAGCTGATGAAAACATGGAAGATGCTAATGATAAGGGGGAGAAATTTCATTTTACCATCAGAACCTCACAACTTAATGTGCATGTAGTTCCACATTCCATTTTACCATCAGAACCTCACAACTTAATGTACATGTAGTTCCACATTTCATTGTACATTCAGAACCTCACAACTCAATGTGCATGTAGCTCTACATTTCACTTTACATTCAGAACCTCACAAATTAATGTGCATGTAGTTCTACATTTCATTTTACATTCAGAACCTCGCAAATTAATGTGCATGTAGTTCTATATAAAATAAATGTTACCTTTAAGTAACTTACATAAAAGTGCAAGTAAAACATCTGTTTACTTCAAATAAGATGGAACCCATTATTTTAGTCAGAACTGACTGGGAACCCCAAAATCTCCCAAAACTCAAGTTATGTCAAAATGTAGTGGACTTAAATTCATACCGTAGAAATACTTCAGATTTCAAAGATATAAGTTTTGACATGTATGAAGTTTGCAAAATGATAGTAAGAACTCACCAGTAGGTTTTAGAATAAAACCCGAAAAACCAGATTTCGATCACGATGAAGAGGTGAAGTTTTTAACACCGACCCTTGCTAGAAACACTTAATCTAGCAATTCAAACGAGCTCTTAAGATCGAAGAAAATAAGGAGAGAAACCAAAGAGAGAGAGAGAGAGAGAGAGATTAAATTTGAGAAATTTTGAGATACATGAAAATATCTCACAAAAAGATATTTAAGGCTGCAAAAATAACAACACTGACATAACGCACGACATGTGCGTTTTCAAGGAAGGGAAAGCGGACGACCCGTACGAATCCCACTGCCTTTGACCCTGATCTTGCGCACGACCTGTGCGTTCTTTTTTGAAGGGGTCGTGCGCCCTGTAGACCAGTGCAGACAACCCCTTTTTCCTCTCTTCTTCCTTGCAAAAGACCAAACGAAATTCGGGGTGTTACATGCAACCCCCTCACGTGTAGGATTCCAAGTGGGAGAAATAGTTGTGTACCTTAAGGCTGAGGTAGGACAGAGGTTGTAGTTGGAGTGGGGGAAAAGAAGCAGAAAAAGAGACTCCAAAATCACCCTCAGAGGTTGCCAAGCCAAAAAAGAAAGCTAAGAGGCTAACCAAAGTAGCAACCTCTGAACATGTCACCCCACCAGAAGTGAATGAACCAGCAGATTCAGAACAACCTCTGTAGAGGAGAAGGAGAAAAACTCGCATCATTGAGAGCTCCGAAGAAAACCCACCTAGTCCTCTCCACGTCGCAATGGACATAGCTAAGGAGATACAGAAGCAACACTCTGTGAACTTAGGTGAAACCGCATCCATTGAAGTGCAAGACATTACGGGGCTTTCAAGCTCTGATGGTGAGGGGTAAAAATCTCGGAAAAAGAGATTGGAGGAAAAGATGCCATAGGCACACAACATGAACCAATTCCCCGTGCAACCCATGCTACTACCCCTGCAGTTCTAGTGCAGAGGGGTATTGAAAAAGAACCGCACAGTCCGATCCCTACCCATGCCATCTGGACAGAGGATATTCCTTCATCCTCTGTACCACCATCCGGGGAAACCAAAGCCACCTCACCGTATCAAAAGGGTGAGAGTGTTGTTTTTCGTGTTCATTCGCCCCAGGACATAACTCAACCACATGCAGAAGCATTCGTTGCCTCTGTCACACACAAGAGTGACCCCCAAACCACCTCAGAGTTGGTGGTGCGAGAACATGTTGATTCTGTGATTCTAGAACAATCACAGGATTCTTTCAAAAAGGATCTTGAAGGAGTCTCTGAACCCTCCTCCAAGAAACTTATTGACAGAACTTCCATAGATGCTTCCTCTGTGGAACATAGAGGATTGGAAGGAAATCCTCCAAAGCTCAACATATTCACAGGCTCTGAAGGTGCCAAAGACTCGTTGGCCAAATCTGGAACATGTGTTGTTCCAGAGGTTACCTCGGACACCTTTGTCACGAAGGGCGAGTTTAAAGCCTTTGTTGACATGGTATCCCAAAAATTTCATGAGTTGAAAAGCTCTGTCACAAGGGAATCACAAGCCCATTCTCAAATTCTTGCAGAGGATCTCAAAGCAAATACAGAAGCTTTGAACGACCTTCGCCAATCGTCCATTCAACAATCAACAGTGATCACTAAGCTAACAACGAACTGTGCGACTCGAGATGATCTAAAGGCATTTGGTCAAACAATCATCGCCCATTCCAATTAAATTCAGACTCTGGGGATCTCTGCACAGAAGAAATTCCAAAATTTTTTGCTCAAATAGTTGAGTCACATGTGGATGACCTGACCAAACTTCGAGAAGAAATCAAGGATATAACTCGTAGTGTTATAGTCCCTTTCCAACATCAGGCGTCCACCTCTGTACCCCCACCATCAACCTCTGTACCTGACCTCTCTGCCTCTGCAACAAAGACTAAATTAGAAACAATGGGGAGAATGGTTCTAAGAAATCTCAACCTCGTTGGATCTAACATCTCTCAAGAGGGCAAGAAACTCATAGAGGATGTTCTCAGGAAGATTACGAAGCATGTCGACGAGCACCTCTGCAAGAGAAGGAAGAGGAAGGCACCTGCGACTTGCCAAGGGGAGGCATCGCAGAAGAGGGATCACCATGATGATTCGGATCCAGATGCCTCTGGCCTTGTCCATCATGAGGGGGCGAAGGCTTCAGCAACAAAAAGTTCTGCAGTTGTAATCGCCGCCACTCCTCTTCAATACCTACCTCTGTAGAAGACATCCTCAGAGGTACACAAAACGCAAAACCTCAAGTCATGTGCCTCTGAGGACCCAAAACCGATTTCTCCATTTGTCCAAGGCAAAACCTCTGCAGTGTCACAGAAAGGAAAGGTGAGTGTTGGCTCTGAACATATTGCAGAAGGGCTCACAAAGTTCATAGAACCCTCAAGCCCTGAACTTATGCCCATTGCACCCACACCTGTTGTACAGTTTCAGAGCCTTGATCCCGTAAACACAGAAGATATATATCAGAGACCCCTTTACTGAACAAAGAACAGAAAGCCTCTGAACCCGACAGAAAGAAGCCCTCAGAACAGAACCAACAAGAGGACAGCGTGAAAGATATCGTTCAATCGATGGACGCCATGAGAATTCCAATCCCAAGGCCTCCACCAAAAGAATTCAAGTTCCAAGAGAACATTCACACCTATCTTTACAGCGTAGAGCCCGAGGCTGTCTTCTTAGCACCGAACTTGCATCCCTTAATCAAAGAGGATATCAGAAGACGTTTTGAGCAAACTACACAAGAAAGGAATGAAGTGTTCTCTACAAAAGATATAAAGACTGTAATGAGGATCTCTCTGCACTCCTTCGCCAACAAGTCAATCATGTATGCTAAGTAATTAGTTGAGAGAAAAGATGGGAAGAAGTACACGTTCACAGATGAAGACTTAAAGAACCTTTGCGCTGTTGGTCCCGAAGGTGCTTAACAAGTTTGTAGAAGGGGGGGTTGAATACAAACACAGAAATTTAAATTTTAATAAATTGTTTATTAATAAATCAAACACAATTTACAAGTTTGTTGCGGAATAGATTAAGACAGACTCAATCTAAACAATCTTAAGAAACACTAAGATGGTTGCACAAGAATTTCAGAGAATGGGGGATTATAGAAAACAAAGGTTTCTATTTAGAGTTCAAGGGTTGAGCATACCCTCAGATGGATGGGTGAACTTCCTATTTATACCCTATGCATTAAATGCATGACAGGGCACGTTACACGTGGCATTCACTGATTGGCTTTGTAAGTCTGACTTTGGGAGACATGCTTTCGGCCGGATCATGAACAGTGTAGTTGACAGAGTTGTTGTACGAATTATGGCAGAGGCATGTCCTGTCTGACACATCGTACTGAGTTGTGCAAGGTAAGACAAATGGAAACTTGAGGTATAAGCTTTGTGATCATTCGATCGTTGAATATCTCTTTCTTCTGAGATATCAAGAGTTCAGCGATCGCTGAAGCTTTCCTTATGTTCCTTCGCGTATAAGTAGAGTTGTCTTTGCTTCACTGATATCCGCATCAGGTCATTAGTAGACATCTCTTTGTTTAGCAGCTTCGTCTTCGATTCAGCTATGAACATCATTTGACGCGAGACTTGTCTTCAGGGATTACGTTATTGTTTACATCAGAACTATCAACGATAACTGAACAGACTCAGTTTGATCACTGATAGTGAAACACTAATACATATTTAATGTTTATAAGAAAGACTATCAGCGATAAATGAACAGACTCAGTCTGATCGCTGATGGTGAAACACTAATACATATCAAACGTAATTTTCACTAAGTACAGAAAAGGGTCGTTATCAAATCACTGAGAGAGTTTGGATCAACATGCGCCTACGACCTTCCTCAACTACATGCCTTCACAGAGCAAAGACTTGAAAAGCGAAAGGAGTACATGATAGCAAATGGCAGGATCAAGGAGGTGATGAGCAAACATGTCAGATATCATAGCAAAATGGATTTCGAGGTAGCTCTACAACTCGGATTCGAGAAGCTGTCGATCACCAAACCAAATGACCAATTCCCCATAATCGAAAATGTTCCATCAAACTCTTTAATCACAGAGCCTGAGTTCGGATTCATTTTTAAAGATGATGATGGGCTCAAAAAGATATAGAGTCCAAATCAAAGTCACAAGTACTCGAACAACACTCTGCTGAAGATAAAAAACACGATTCTGAGGAAGAAGGGCACAAAGACAGTACAAGCGGGACCTGCAGAGACAATGATCGGAAAGATTGATGCTCAATTGAAGTACAGGGAACTCATTATATCGATGAAGAGAACTCTAGCAGAAAGCTTCACTAACCCGATAAATGATTTTCCCCAATGACTTATGTAATCTTTTGCTGTTAATTCATGTATTTTGATTCTTAATGTAATTGCCTTTTGGCATTTTCTTTTATGAACGAATATCGATTTTCAGAGGCTGAGTTCCTTTCACCTCTTTTTGTTTCTAGCTTAGCCAACACCTCAAAATTCAAAAAAAAAAAATTCATCACTTAGGGGGAGATTGTTAGCTCCATCTACCAATATTAGAAGTGTTTAAAAATAGGCTAAGTATAGAAACTTCTGTTGTCTGCTAAGTCACCACAGAAGATGCAAAGCTCAGAGGTTACTCCGCAGAAGATGTACCTGAGGTCAAACCTGATGATGATTCTCAAATCACAGAGCCTATGTGGTCACTCACAGAGCCTCTGTGAAGGCTAACCTCTGGAGATCAATGTTAAAGCTTTTCACAAAGATAGTTCAAGACAAGACCACGTGCAGAACACGTGAGGCCTGCTGTACGAAGATCCTCAAGATCAAATTAATGGGCGTCCCACGATGTTTTACTTTACAGGTGGCATTCCTTATATGGAATGTCAGCCATTGTCTTGTACTACGAGGTGCACACTCCATGTATTTTATATGAGGACGTCGTTCTTTGTCTACGGTACGCGAGCACACACAACAGAAAATAGAGTTTGTATCTTTCAAGAGAATATTTGCACATACCAGTGCGTGTTCTTGGTGTTCTATAGTAATCAATGAAACAGTTGTTTGAGTGATTATCTCATAATATTTTACTTCTTGTTTATTGATTTACTTGTGTGTTTACTACCTTGCATGTTCTATCTTTCTTACACATCTTAAACGCTTCCACACTCTGTTTAATTAACTTGTGTGTAGTGAAAGGTTAAATCAAGTTAGAGAACATCATAACTGGGATCAATAGATTCAAAGACAAATCAAGATGACTCGAGAAAGTTTGTTTTTCCAAAGACAGTCCAGAGATTAAAGAGATGAAGATACTGAGCATTCAAAGATTCCTCAAAGTTGTCTTAAAGTTCAAATTGCAAAGTTCAAAAGTTTCAAGAATTTAAAGTTTTGTTAAAGACTTGATGACTTTACAAAGCTTTGTGAAAGACTTTTCAAGATTCTTCAAAGCATCAAAGTTTAAAGATTATCAGAGCTTCAAAGTTTAAGATCGTCAGAGATAAAGTTTGAAGAATCAAGAGCTGAAGACTATTGTCAAAAAAAATTTAAATCTTGAATACAAAGGGGGAGATTGTTAGTGTATTGTTGTATCCAAGATTTAAAGTGAAAAGTCAAAGTCTATAAAGTCTAGAAAAGTCAAACAAAGTCATAGCTTGTAAGAGTTTAGAATGGATAAGCATATGAGAGCTTATGCTTTGTGAGAGTTTGTCAAATAGGTATATGAGAGTTTCTGTGTCATGAGAGTTCTTTGTAAGCTTGTAACATTCATATTGAGGATAATACGACTTGTGATATTCTCTCTCTACCCTCTCTCTAGATCATACACATAATTGTCAAATCTTTACATTTTGATTGATATGGCTTGATTAGTGGACTTACAACTTGTTTTGATAATTGGTCTTAGTGTAATGGATCCATAGGCACGGTGTTCTTAATGTCCCATTTTGGATATTGAGTTCACCATTTTGGCACGGAATAGGCATCGGGCCACCATGATAAGTAAGGTGTGGGCCTATATGGTCGGGCAGAGTCTCATGGGCAGTAAGGTGTAATTCCCTTGTGCTAGAGTTCCCGTTTTGGAACTCTCAAGAATAGACCTAGAGGGTTTGACTTGATGTTTTTGAGCGATAGACTTAGAGGAGTTGAACTCATTATGTGATTGGTGTTATTTGTACTATATTTACTCACTAATGGTTTATTTGATCTATTGATTTAGCTCATGCCAATATTCACCACGTGACTTCAAATGGGTTTAGTACTTCTAAATTATTCGACTTACTCTTAATAGGCTCTCTCCTAACACTTGTTCTTTGGTTGTCATATCTGGTAGGTAATCTTAGCGGTGGGATTCATCGAGATTAGGGGACGACCTCGGGGTCGTGAGTGGTCTTTTTGGGAGATTTAGTGACCGTCATGATTGATCCTTTTGAATATGCATTTTGGGAGAATAGCGACAGCCGACTATAATCTTGTTGTTAGATTTAGATTAATAGGTTGTCGTTTATCCTTCATTATTCTTGGTTGTAAATGCCATACTTTTTCCCCGTTATGGGATGAACACTCTTGGGTTTATTTGGTCATACCTTTACCATACAAGTTTGATTAGTTCCCCATTTAGGGTGAACTGGTTTCCTCTTTTTATAGACGTCATATTGTCGAAACTTCAAATTTTAATTTCACCTCAATTTTTAGGGTGTTACAGATGGTTTGCAGAAAGATCTTGGTACGCGAGTAAAGTTGAGTACGACTTACCACCCTTAAATCGACGGTCAAAGTGAATGGACGATCCAAACGCTTGAAGACATGTTAAGGTCTTGTGTCATCGACTTCGGGGGTAGTTGGGACTCTCACCAAACTTTGGTGGAGTTCTCTTACAATAATAGCTACCACTCGAGTATTGGGATGGCACTGTTCGAAGCCTTATACGGAAGGAAGTGCAGGACTCCCGTGTGTTGGCTTGAAGCGGGAGAGAAGCAATTCGTTGAACCCGAAATCGTGCAAGAGACGGCCGATAAGGTAAAGGGTATTCGGGAACGGTTTGGCCACCCCACGAACACAACAGGAATTGACGGACTTTATTGATTTACGTTTTGAAGTTAAACTGTGAACCGTTCTTGAGATTATTGTTTTTGAATATTTCTGAACGTTTTCTTTTGAATTAAATGAACTATGAAATTGAGTTTCATGAATTTTCTTTGAATATAATTTTTAAGTTTTCCGCTTTGTTATCGATGTGTTTATTGTTAGTTTCGAATTTATATTATAATTCATTCACTGAGCCCTGTGCTCGGCCATATTTTTGTTTTCTGACATGGCAGGTTTGAAGTGACGCTTACGGGGACGGGACTTGAGATCGAGCGTGAAATTTTGGAGTTCTTAGACTCACCTTATCATATAACTTTTTATGTTTATAAACTCTTTTTGAAGTGTGATATTTTGGATTGTAAAATTATGTTTTAGAAGTTTGTAATATATGTTTAGAGTTTATTAATAACTCTGATATAGTTGTGTATTTGTGTTAAGTCCCGTTTGTGACATCACCTGTTCTAGACCATAGGGACGGGGGATGTTACAAATGTGTTATCAGAGCATAGGTATCGACTTGTTGATTAACTAGGCTTGACTTATGAGGATTGGGTAGACATTAGAATGGGTAGAGTAGAATTTAATTCTTGTTAGTGTATAATTGTATCCAAGATTTAAGATAGAAAAGTCAAAGTCTAGTAAATGTTGTAAAGTCAACTTTCATGTAATGTGAGTGTTTGTTTTAGAAGTAGTAGATAGAGGCATATGAGAGTATAGTTGTCTGAGAGTTCTTGTATCATTCATATCATTGTAAGCTTGTAACATTCATCAGTGTGTCAAATACGACTTGTGATTTTCTCTCTCTACTCTCTCTCTAGATATTGTTCTTAAAATTGTCAAATCTTGATTATCTTGTTAGATTGCTTGAATTGTGGACTTACATTTGGTATCAGAGCAAACTCAAATCAAATTCATAAAGATCACATTACTTGAATTTGATCGATTTTTGATTTTGTCAAGAACACGCAGAAATGTATTCTAAGTTTACTGTTTTGTTCGAATTCACTTTGTATAGTTGTGTTTTGGATGTAAAAATCATGGAATTGTGATCGACTTATGTTCTAGATCACTTTGTATTCACATTGTTTCACGAATTTTTCACAGAATTAGATACAATTTTGATTTCTTGAAATTTTTTCTTGAAAAATATCGAACACTGTAATCTTGTCAATTTACACTTTATATTGTGTTTTTACTCATAATGATTGCTAAGAAAAATGTTTAGAACATCATTTTGATCATATTGGTACATTTCTTGAAAGCTAATTGCATGTTAAAATGATTTTTGGATCGATCTATGAGTCAAAGGAACAAACGCGCAAGATCCGTACTTCGCGCTAATCAAGAACACGCACGAACTGATGAACAAGCACGATGATCTTTGAAAGTTTGTGGTTAGTTCGCGCATAAAGTGGTTGCAAGAAGTGAAAAACGCGCACAAAACATCTTGCGTGAAGTGAAGTGAACAGTGACTTGCGAGTTTATTAGTCGTGCGAGTTTACATTTAGCGAGTTCTACTTTTTCAAAAATTGTCTAAGTATGGAACGCGCAAGGTTCATTTGATCTGCGAGTTTATGTTCGTTTGCGAGAAGCTAAAGTAATCAAATATTTCTAAGTCCAAAACGCGCATGAAGTAGTGTGTGAGAAGCTAAAATGCGTACATCATTGTTTGCGAGTTTCAAGAAACGCACACATAACACTCTGCGAGAAGCCACTCCACGCACATCGAGGCCTGCGAGTTCTTTAAAACGCGCAAGTAATAGCGTGCGAGTTCTTCAAACGCACACATAACGTCTAGCGAGAAGCTCATTGAACAGTGCTTTGCAAATCCTTTGGTCTGTGAGTTCTTATGGTTTGCAAGTTCTGAAGTTAGATTTTTTCTGAGAAAGTTTTCAAGTGGTGATATGAGTTTGACTTTCAGTCAACTTTTCTGAATTGTTTGGAACGATCATTTCAAGCTCATTTTCTATTCCAGATGTCTACAATTTTATCAGGGAGAGACTGTGCTATCATGTACATTCCTGAGATACCGGCAATAGAAGCTGAACGAGATAAACTGAAGAATCAGAATTCAGTTCTTCTTAAACAAATTCAGGAGTTGAAATCTAAGTTGTCAAATTCTGATAAAACTTCTGATTGTGTAAAATGTGCTAATAATGCTAAATCTAATATTACAGGTATCATCAGAGCAAAAGAGAAAGAAATCAAAGAGAAGGTGAAAAATATTGCTTTAAAAGAAAATATTATTGAGACTTGTGAAAAAGAAATAATGCTAAAAGAGAGAAAAATTACGAATCTTCAAAGCCAACTGAAGCCAACTGAACAAAAATCATTAGAACTGCAAGATGAATCAGTTAAGCTTCAACAGAAGTTTAAGGCTTTTAAAGAAAAGATATCTGCTTTGGAATCAAAGAATGTTGATCTGATTAAAAGCTTTCAAGCAGATAAAGAGAAAACAAATCTGGAGAAATCTTCTACTCAAAAGATGTCTGACTTTTCTAAGAAAGTTGTCCAAGAGAAGAAAGATTTGGAGCTAAGATGTTTGAAACTCTCGAAGCAAGTGTCTGAATTTGAGAAAATCTTCATTACAGAAAGAAACACGTTTGCTAAAGAGAGAAAAGTTCTTGAAGACAAAACGATTGAACTTCCCAAACAAATCTTAGTTCTGCAAGACTTACTTGATAAAGAAATAAAAACTTTTCAAGAAAAGAAAAAGTCTTTTGAAACTGAAAAGAAAAATGCTGAAAAGAAAAATGTTGGGATTTTCTAAGATATTTCTGAACAAAACAAGAACTTAAAAAAAGATTTTAAGCAATAACGTTTAAACTTTGAATATGAAATATCTAAGCTCACATCCAAGATAACTGTTCTATCCTCAGATATTCTTAAAGAAGAGATGGCTAGAACTGATTTGAAAAACAAGTTTGACACACTTTCTGATGAAAGAAATATTTTGTCTAAAAAGATAAAGGACTTGGAAGCTGCAAATACTGATTTGTCAGAAAAGATTTCAGCTAATGTGATTGCTCAATCACCTGTTGATAATTCAACAGAATCAATATGTTCTTTCAAAACAGCTTCTAGTTCCATTCATGAGAAAAATGTTTTCAAAAAGAAAAGTGTCAAACCAAACATTGTCAAATCAAATCAGATTCGTCCATCTAATTTGTTCTATGAAAAATCTGTTGATAGTCCAGCGAGCTTCTATGTCAAATCTCTTGGAAAGCATTCAAAGAAAGGACAGATGGTCTGGACAGTTAAAGATTCCTCAGATGAGATGAAGAATGACAAATCATCTGCATCCACATCCTATGCCAAAAAGAACAGTGCGCATAAAGGTAAATCTTTTGGTAAACCTGATATGTTTTATTCTACTAATCATTTGATCAGGATTGCTCAAAAGAAAATATGATGTTCTTACTGTGGAGCAAATGACTTTGTAAGTAATAATTTTGTCAATTATTGGTATGGTTCATATTATGTTACCCCCACAAAACTGCAACTAACACATCAAGACCCAAATACCAGTGGGTGCCAAAAGCTAAATCTGTGTTGCAGGCACCCCAAGGTTTAAGGGGAGAAAGAACATAGGCTCTTGAATAACACAGTTCAAGACCCACACTTCAATGTCAAGAAATAAGACTTCTGATTACAACATATCAGAACTCGGACTTTAACTTCAAAGATAATGAATTCTAAGTAACACAGCTTAGGACTCGTTCTTTAATGTTAAAGGATAAGGATATTTTGAAAATATCCAAGGGGAACTTATATGACCTAAATCATTATATCATGATTTGAGGGGGAGCTTAAATGTAAGTATCTTCTGATCTTAATCTCTGATTGTTTGAAAGAAGAACAACTTTCAAGCATGAAAAATGTTTTCTTAAATGTTCAAACCACTTCTCTATTCTCAAAAGATTTCTAGAATTAAAAAGTGTGATTTTAAATGTTTTTCATAATTGAGCGTTAATGTTTAACTAACCATGTGTTTCCAAAGATCAATACTTGTGTATTATCTTGTCTATATACTGTCAAGTATTCACACACACCGGTTCAGTACTTCATTTGAATTTGTTATTACCATGTCTCTAAACGAACCAATTTTTTGATGGTAATACTCCCGTTTGCTTTCGAAGTTGTTGAGCATCAATCATCATTTCAATCTTTGTTTGTTCATTGCTAAATTGTTTATATTCGTTCATATAAACAAACTATCAAGTTCTTTGATACCCCAACTTTAAATGTCCATATTCATTACATTTGATCTGTTTGATATAGTGTCAGTTTCTCAAAAAAATTCTGTTGATTTCATTTTATCTATTCATTATTCTTGTTTTGAGAAATCGTCAAAGCTCTCACACTTACTTACAGAGTTATTTTGTTTTCGGATACTTAATTGTTCAATCTAAATTGTTGAGCAACATATCTTTTATGACAAATTACATGGGATTCATGTGTGAGCTTAAACAGAACTTCCATGGATTCACGTTAACCAGTGTTTCCTACCCCGGAAGTTATCCTAGAGTGATTGAGGGGTGAGGGGTTTTAAATCAAAGAGTGGGGGAGATAACTCATCTGATTGAGTTTTTCTCAGTGTGTGGAGCGGAAAAATGTAAAAGAGAGTTTGGTTAGAAGTGAGATTAAATGTTTAAAAGAAAGAGGGTGTGAGATCAGAGTTAAAAGAATATCAAAACTCTGCACCAACCACTTTTTGAGCCGGACAGCCACATCTACTGATTGGTTCACATTCTTTGGTGACCATCATTGAAATAGGCAGTGAGCCCATGCCAACTCTTACTATTACCCCACCAACCACTCGTTTCTTTCTTAACAAAGAAATGTTTCATTTTCTTTGGGGACACAACACATCTGCTATCTAGTCTTCGCTCGGAATATTTAGATATTGAAAAAGAAGAAAGTTTGCCCCACCTTCGCACCTCTTTCATGCACATTGAGTCCGTGTAATACTTGTTGCTGTCTCAACAGTTTACACATTTTGAACCTGAAAAATCCTAAGTAGCTTCAATCATTCTACACTTTCACGTACACACAAGGAATATGTTTTCTTGTCATAACATTCATAGAAAATTTCTTTGTGGTTTTTCGATGATTGAATGGAAGCCCTGGGGGAGTGAACATCTCAAAAACTCCTTTCCAATGTACATCCGTTGTACAAAGTGGCTCTGTTAGATCACATATCTATTGGATTCAAGATCATCCAAACTGAAGATCGCAATCTGAAGTTAAAGCCGAAACGTCGACTCTCGTTATTAAAGTCTAATGTCGTTTGTAATAAATGTCAAAGTTTGTTTGTTATTATATTAGTTAAAGATAGTTAGATATTAGTTAGTTTAGTTATTATATTAATTAGAAATAATATCTAGATATTAAATCTAGATATTATATTAGGTAGTGTGTTAGACACACAAGATCTATTAGCAAGTGTATCTCATGAACTCTCTAACAATCAGATATTATCTAGAACACAAAACACACACTAAAAGGTGTAAAAGAGAGAAAAACAGAGAACACAATCTAGAGCTTCAATCGATCAACCTTGTAACCTTTGTTATATATCAATACAGGTTGGTAATCATATTGTGTTGTTGTTTCTATAAAACTTGATATAAGTATTGTGGACCGCCAATTGGTATCAGAGCCTGATAATAGATCAAAATCAAGTTTTAAGAAAAACGACTCTGTGTTCTTGTTTGAAAATCGATTTTGAGATTTTGAGTGTTTTAGGTGTTAAAATCGATCAGGTTGTGATCGATATAGATGATAGATCGACTTGTTGTAATTTGATTTCAGTATAAAGCTTTAATCGAGTTCCATTTTGTGATTTTAGTGGTCTGAAAGTCGAGTATTGTGCCATCAATTTATTTTCTAAAAAGTGATTTTTATCGAGATCAAGTGGTCACAATCTATTCTAGAAGTGTTTTTAGACATATTGGTAGAGTTTAGTACTGCTAATCGACGAAGAAACAAGTTTTTAGTTGATTTTTGAAGTACAGGACGAACTTGCGCAAACCAAGAGACGAACTCACGCAAAGCTCACTTTGCGTAACTCACTTTGCGCAACCAACTCAATACGCAAAGTCCACTTTGCGCAACCAACAGGACACGCAAAGTTTACTTTTCGCAACTCAAGCAAAACGCAAACCTCGAACTTCACTTCTCGCAACAAAAAGGAAACGCAAAGCTCAGTTTTCGCAAACCTCTAGAAGCACAAACCTCAGTACACGTGTTCATCTCTTCACGAAAAGCTCAAGTCAAGTTTGCGCAACCCTCTTGAAACACAAAGCTTACTTTGCGCAACGTACGTGATACGCAAAGCTCACTTCGCGCAACACACGTGATACGCAAACCTCAGTTTGCGCAACCCATTTGACACGCAAACCTCACTTTGAGCCATCAACCTCTTGCGCAAACCTTCTCAAAACGCAAAGTTTTTTTTTCCAGACATAGATTTTTTTTCTTCAAAATGACATCCAGAGAAGCCCTTGCAATCGGAACTGACACCAAGCCACCAGTTCTTTTTAAAGAAGAATACGAACAGTGGAAAGATCGGTTTCTGAACTTTGTTGACAGACATGAGCTGGGTGATTTCATCAGGAAATCTATAGAAGAAGGGGTTATGAAACCAGTCATGACGACTCGTTTGGTTGGAACCGTGCCAACTCAGGTTGAACTTAAGTATCATGAGCTAGAAGATGATAACCTCAGAAGAGCTAAAGGCGACAGATTAGCGAAGTCATACATTCTACAAGGAATTCCAAACGAAATCTATGTAAAGATTGACATCTACAAGGCCTCGGGCAAAGAAATGTGGGATCAGCTTGAGAAGATGATGATGGGTTCAAAGGTTGGGAATCAGTAGAAAATCTTCAACTGCCTAAATAATTATGAAGAATTTAGAGGCAGAGTCAGAGAAACTTTAGAAGAAACCTATGACATGTTTGTGACCTTGCTGAACGAACTAAGAAAGAATAAGGTCCACAAATCTCAAATTGAACTGAACGTCAAATTTCTAAGTGTTCTCCAGCCGGAATGGAAAAGATTTGCCAGACAGATGAAGCAGATCAAGGATCTGAATGAGATTCCACTTCATGAGGTGTATGAAACCCTCAGACAAAATGAAGAAGAGGTGGATGAAATTCTAGATGAGATGAGGCAGAAAGAAAAGACAGTTGAAGACACAGTTGCTCTTGTTGTCAGGAAAAAGAAGAACAAGACGATTGTGTATGATTCAAAAGAAAATGAAGCTTATGCAAACTCTGACTCGGATGAATATGACCAACTGAAGCAAGCAATGCTTCTGCTGAAAAATGTTTTTCAGAAAAAGTTCTACAAAAATCCAACTTCAAACAGTCAGAGGTATTCTTTTGGTCCTAACAACTATGTCCACAAGGAAAGGGTTGAAGGAAATAGATATGAAGGGAAGAGAACAGAAGAGAGGAAACCGGAAGAGAAAAGATATCAGTCTGAAGGAAAGAGAATAGAGGAGAGGAAACCGGAAGAGAGAAAGTTTAAAGCTGAAGGATCAAGTCAGACAGAACCACCAACGTGCTACAACTGTGGCAAAACAGGTCACTATGCCAGAGACTGCCGAAGGCCAAAAGTCAGAAACTCCGATTATTACAAGAACAAGATGCTTCTTGCAAAACAACAGGAGGCTGGTAAGGCACTGATGACTGAAGATGAATACTGGCTTGATCATTCAGACGAGGAAGAAGAGGATGAAGAAAAGGATGAAGTCATCAACATGTGCTTGATGTGAAAGCAAGAATCAGATACTGAAGCTGATTCAGATGATGAAGAAGAGGAGGCATATGATTTATCGTATTCAGATTTCATGAATAAAATGCATGCCATGAATTTAAAACAACAAGAGTTAGAGTCGAATCTTGAGCGAGAAAATGGTGTTATAACTGACAAAAACAAACTGATACAGAAACTTAGCAATGAAATTGCTGAGAAGAAAGTATTGGTTGAGGTTTTACATAGAGATAATGACACCAACGCAAAGGAAAAGACAATAATTCTTAAAGAGAATTCTGAACTCAAGTCTAAACTGACAAAAAGTGAGATTGATATATATGAGCTTACAAAATTGCATTCTTCTTGTACCAAAGAAAACTTTTCTTTACTTGGTAAATTAAAAGGTTTGGAAGAGAAGTTATACAAAATGGGTCAAACTGAACAAACTATTCATCTGAACAAACCCAAAGAGGAAATAGAGAGATGGGGAATCGGTTATAAGAATCCTCACTGTCTTCAAAAAGGAATATCTGAAGTGTCTGCACTTTATGATCATCTTTCTATGAAATTAGCTCGACGAATCCCTGAGTTTAAAACTTTCTAGACTAAACTATCAGAAGAGGATGAAGCCAACGAAACTGAAAAACGTTTGAAATCATCTAAAGTTCACCTTCCATTTTATTATGCGAAGATGAATAATAGTTATAATGAAAATCCAATATATCAAAAGAAGAAAACTCTTTCAAGTGATTTCTTTCAAAGTTATTCTGAAAAAGAAATGGAGGTGAAGCCTATTCAAGGTAAACTATATGTCCCTCCTATTGTTTTAGAAAGTAAAATTTCTGAACTCGAGAATTCTTTAACAGATAAAAGACTTTTGATGAATATTGAACAAAAAGTTTTTTCAAATGTGTTCAAAAATGTTATTATTTCTAAGGCTTCAAACTCTGAGGATATGTTTGGTTTAGCAAATAAAGGGTTTGATTTTCTGAACGCTGACGGTGGATTAGATGATTGCTCTAATCAATTTGACTTTAATGCAAAACTTCCTAACCATTCATCTTTTGTTAAGAAATCTTTAGGAAAAACCAGTATGCCTGTTAACAGTGCAAAATCAACGAAAGTTGATAACTCAGTCTCTGTGAAAGCTGAAAATGCTAACGGTAAGAATACATGTAGGCATTCACAGAAACCGAACACTACTGGTAATCCGAAGAAGAAGCATTCGTTTGTTGCTCAAAAGTCTAACTCACCAGTTTCACATGTTTCAGATCTGAGCAAGAAAAGGCCAGAAGTTAAAACTTTGTGGCAACCGAAACAGAAGCTTGACAAGACCATTAAATCATTTTCTAGTGTTAATTGTAGTAAGACTTCACCTAGTAAAGATGTCTTAATTGCTGATGTTGATATTTTGAACTCAAAACTTGCTGTTTCTCGTAAACAATATACAATGAAGCAATTATTTCAATTATCTTTATCTCCTAGATTCTATTTATGATAAACATGTTTCTACTTCTTGTCAAGATTCTGAAGATTGGTTTAGCAATTATCATGTGCATTCATCTCATTCTAATTATTCAAATGTATTTCAAAAGAAAAGAGGACCCAATTTGAAATGGGTACCAAAATCTTGTGTTAACACAGTAGGACCCAAATTCCAGTGGGTACCTAAGGCTAAATCTGTGTTGCAGGCCCACAAAGTTTAAAAAGGGAGCTTACAGAAATGACTTCTAGTCAAAACAGTCTAGGACTCGTTCCTCAAGAAATTAGGTTCTTGAATACAACAATTCAAGACCCGCACTTCAAAGATAAAACAATGGTTTCTGAACACGTCTGTTCAGAACCCGTGCTTAAGAAGAGAATATGGCTTTTGAACACATCAGTTCAAGACCCGCTCATCAATGCTCAAGAGTCTTAATTCCATCGTTGTTTTAAGACTATTTAACTTAATTGTTTCATTATTTCTCTTGTGCAGATCCGTCATATGTGGTACTTGGATAGTGGATGCTCCAAGCATATGACTGGACAAAAAGATATGTTGTCCAATTTTAAAGAGAAGTATTGCGGATCAGTCAGATTCGGCAACGACCAGTTTTCTCCAATAATGGGATATGGTGATGTACAACATGACAATGTCACGATCAAGAAGGTGAGTTATGTTGAAGGCTTACGGCACAACCTGTTCAGTATTGGTCAGTTCTGTGACAAAAGCTTAGAGGTCAATTTCAAAGCCAAGACGTGTTCAGTTCGCACTGAAGAAGGCGAGGAACTCTTGGTCGGCACAAGAAAGTCAGACCTCTACACAATTAACTTGTCAAAAATCCAGAACGACAAGCAGGTTTGTCTATTGACGAAAGCCTCGAAGCAACAAAACTGGTTATGGCATCGAAGGCTCTCTCACCTCAACTTCAGGTACATCAACAATCTGGTCAGAGGAAAGCTCGTCAAAGGACTTCCAGCGCTCAAATATGAAAGAGAACAACTTTGTGTTGCATGTGAAAAGGGAAAGATGAAGAGGGCACCTCATAAACCAAAGCTTGAACCGAGTACAAGCGCTCCGTTAGAGTTATTGCATATGAACTTATGCGGTCCGATGCAAACTCAGAGTCTAGGCAGAAAGAAGTACATACTCGTGATCGTAGACGATTACTCGCGATACACATGGGTCAAGTTTCTACGTTCAAAGGATGAGACACCAGATGTTCTCATCACATTCCTAAAGATGACCCAGGTGAATCTGCAAAAACCGGTCAAGTTTCTAAGAACAGACAATGGCACAGAGTTCAAGAACCAAAAGGTTGAAGAATATCTCGAATCTGTCAGGATTTCACATCAATACTCTGTTGCTCGTACGCCTCAACAAAATAGAGTGGTCGAAAGAAGAAATCGTACGCTAGTCGAGGCTGCTCGTACTATGCTAAGTTAATCAGACTTACCTCTATTTTTGTGGGTTGAAGTTGTATCGACCGCGTGCTATACACAGAATCTCTACATGATACATCGCAGATTCAAGAAGACTCCTTATGCTTTAATCAACAACCGAACACCGACAATCAAATATTTTCATATATTTAGGTGTAAGTGTTTCGTGCTAAACGATAGGGAGAGTCTCAACAAGTTCAGTGCCAAGGCAGACGAAGGGATCTTCATTGGTTATTCCTCGACATCAACTGCATTCCGTGTTTATCTGAAGAAGTCAAAGATGATGATTGAAAGCATCAACGTCACGTTTGATGAAGAGATGGCTTCCGAACAACATAGTTCAGAACCCGTTATAACCGGAGTAGTAGCTTCTGGGCAACTCAGTCCAGAACCTGCGTCTCAACAGAATAAATCAGATGAAGCATCAACGTCGACTAATCATATATCTGATTTAGACTTATTATTTGAATTGTTTTATGATGAATTTCTTGGATCTAATGTAAAGAAATCTGTTATGGTTGACAGGATGGAAGACTTAACGACTACTCATCCAACCAGTTCAGATGTTCCTATTGAATCTAACGCCCCGATTCAACAAGAAGTTCCAATTCAAATGCCGACTCCAACAGTTGAAGAAGTTCCATGTGATGAAGAGACAGAAGTAGTTGAACCAGTAGGATGTTCTGTACAGATCCATCCACAGCTGGAACAAGTTGTACCTACTGAGCCTTCTGAACCTACCACTTCAACTGCAATCATCATTCCTCCTGAACAAGCTGAAGAAGGTACAAGTGGATTTATAGAAGATACAATTGACATACATTCATATAATCCATTGCCTCATGAACATAAATGGACCAAAGAACACCCGATAAGCCAGATCATTGGCGATCCATCAAAACCGGTGCAAACTAGGTCAGCATCAATAAACTTGTGCATGCATGACTCCTTTCTGAGCAAGTTCGAGCCAACACGCGTATCAGATGCACTTGCTGATCCAGAATGGGTGATCTCAATGCAAGAAGAGCTAAATCAGTTCGACGCGCTTCAAGTCTGGAGACTCGTACCAAAACCTCAAGGTAAAACAATTATAGGTACGAAGTGGGTTTTCAAGATTAAAAAGGACGAATGTGGTACCGTTATCCGAAACAAGGCAAGACTAGTAGCCAAAGGATACAGACAAGAGGAAGGAATCGAATATGATGATACATATGCTCCTGTGGCGCGATTAGAGTCAATTAGAATATTTCTAGCCTATGCAGCCCACAAGAACTTCACGGTCTTTCAAATGGACGTGAAGACTGCCTTTCTGAATGGCATTCTGAAGGAGGAAGTCTACGTCTCTCATCCAGTGGGTTTTGTCAATCAAGAGAAGCCGAATCACATCTATATTCTCGACAAAGCACTCTACGGTCTGTAACAAGCTCCTCGAGCCTGGTATGATGTCCTTTCCAAATTTCTAGTCAAGTCTGGTTTTTCTAAAGGTACGGTAGATACCACTTTGTTTATCAAAAAGGAAAAAGTCGATATCATTTTAATTCAAATCTATGTAGATGATATTATTTTTGGCTCTACAAATCCTAAGTACTGTAAGAATTTTTAAACCTTATGGTGTCTAGATTTCAGATGAATTTGATAGGGGAGATGAATTTCTTTCTCGGTTTACATGTAAAACAATTTTCATCGGGGATTTTTATCAATCAATCAAAATACATTATGGATATTCTTCGGAAGTTCCAAATGGAAAATTCAAAACCAATTGGTACCCCAATGGCACCAGGTACTAAGATTGGCACCGATCCTTCGGGTAAGGCTGTTGATGTTAGGACTTATCGAGGGATGATAGGTTCTTTAATGTATCTTACTTCTAGTAGGCCAGATATAATGTTCTCAACATGCTTATGTGCACGATATCAGGCCAATCCTAAAGAAATCCATATGTCTGCTGTGAAGCGCATATTCAGGTATCTAAAGGGCACTGCAGATCTTGGTCTGTGGTATCCTAAAGATACTAGTTTTGAACTAACAGCGTATACAGATGCAGATCATGCAAGTTGTATGTTAGACAAGAAGAGCATGTCAGGACATGTGCAGTTCCTCGGTGACAAGCTCGTAAGTTGGACATCGAAGAAGCAACTTTGTGTTTCAACTTCCACAGCCGAAGCAGAATATGTAGCTGCTGCTAGATGCTGTTCTCATGTCTTATGGATGATAACTCAATTGCGCGACTACGCGTTTCCACTTCAACAAAATCCCGATATACTGTGACTCCAAGAGCGCCATCGCAATAACAGCGAATCCTGTTCAGCACACCAAGACTAAGCACATAGATGTCAGGTATCACTTTATTAAAGATCATGTTGAAAAAGGAACAATTGAACTTTTCTTTGTAAAAACTGATTATCAGCTTGCCGATTTGTTTACCAAACCTTTAGACGAAAAGAGGTTTAACTTTCTTGTCTCTAAGCTTGGTATGCTAAATCTAAAGATTTAATCAGTAGTTACCTATCAAAGTTTTCTAATTGTATACTTTTTCATCATTTCTTCATTTCTGCAAGATTTCTGCACTTCTATATACTGTTCATGATCCAAGGGGGAGTATGAGAAGAAATTGACATGTGGTCAATCTTATTTTTAGGGGGAGCTCATAAGATTTCTGCATTTACCTTTTATGTCAAATTTTTGTAATGCAAGAATTTAGGGGGAGCTCTTCAAGACAAGGGGAGTACGGAGATGACTTCTGATTATTTCTGATCAGAACTCGTACTTTAAAAGTTTTACTGCTTTTTGTCTTTTCAATTTAAGTGAATAAATTTTACTTTGACTTGACTTAAGACTTTTGCAGAAGTTTGAGAGAAGCTTAAAAGATCATATCTTTATGACTTTAAGCTTAGCTTCATGAGATGTAAGATCATACGTTCAGGTATTATCCTTTATCTTAATCTCATATATGGTTGAAAGAAGAACAACTTTCAATCATTGAAAACATTGTTCTTAAAAGTTCAAACCACTTCCCAATTCTTAAAACCGAATTAATGATTTGGAAGTGTGATTTTAAATGTTTTCAACGATCATATTTGTGCTTTAACTGAAATAGTTAAACCAATCTGAGCATCACGTGCGTCATAGGAAAACAAGGATTTCATTGTGCTAGGATTAACACAACTTCTATGGAATCACCTTAACCAGTGATTTCTACCCAAGAAGTTAATCCATAGAGATTGAGTGTGAGAAATCGACAAGAAATGAGTGTGATTAGAGTGAGCAAAATGTTTAAAAGAAAGAGCGTGTGAGAACAGAGTTAAAAGAATATCACAACTCTGCACCAACTTTTTCTGAGACGGGTAGCCACCATTCTAGTGATTCACAATTCTTTGGTGATCATTATTGAAACAAGCAATTAGCCCATGCCAACTATTGATCAAACCTCACCATCTACTCATTTTCTTCTCAAAAAGAAAGTGTTTCACATTTTCAAAGGGGAAGCAGCACATATGCTATCTGATTTTCATTTGGAAAATCTGGATATTTAAAAGAAGGTAGTCTGCCCCACCTTTGCACTTCACTCATGCACATTGAGTCTGTGTTTAACTTACTGTTGTCTCAGTGGTTTATACAATTTTGAGCCTATAAGCAATCATCAAGTGCTTAATTCTTTCTATCACAAGCACGAACACACAAAGAATTTGTTTCTTTGTCATAACGTTTATAGAAATTTACCTTTGTGGTGTTTCGATGATTAAATGGAAGCCCTGGGGGAGTCAACATCAAACAGCTCCTTTCCATTATGTATTTGTTACACACAGTGACTTAGTGTTACAGACAGGCATGCTAACTGATTCATTAGTTGATTCAGGTGTTACACGACTAATTTGTCTGGATTTGCAAAGATCTAGATGAATATCTTATGAATTGACGAATCAGAGGCTCTAACTGAAGGACATTTCTTACAAAAAGTTTTGATGAAGTCGTTGCACTTATCATCAAAAAGGGGGAGAATGAATACACAAGAAATGGCAAAGATCACATGTTTCAAGAATCACGTCCAAGATTGAACTCTTCAAAAGCAAGTATTCTGAAGACATGCTGATTTCAGAGCTAGAGAAATAGATTGCATCTTCTGAGCTGAAGAAGAAGACTGAATTGCTAAATTCTTTTTAGTAATGATCTTGATCCAAAGGGGGAGATTGTTAGATCACATATCCATTGGATTCAAGATCATCCAAACTGAAGATCTCAATCTGAAGCTAAAGCCGAAATGTCGACTCTCGTTATTAAAGTCTAATGTCGTTTGTAATAAATGTCAAAGTTTTTTTGTTATTATATTAGTTAAAGATAGTTAGATATTAGTTAATTTAGTTATTATATTAATTAGAAATAATATCTAGATATTAAATCTAGATATTATATTAGGTAGTGTGTTAGACACACAAGATCTATTAGCAAGTGTGTCTCATCAACTCTCTAACAATCAGATATTATCTAGAACACAAAACACACACTAAAAGCTGTAAAAGAGAGAAAAACAGAGAACACAATCTAGAGCTTGAATCGATCAACCTTGTAACCTTTGTTATATATCAATACAGGTTGGTAATCATATTGTGTTGTTGTTTCTATAAAACTTGATATAAGTATTGTGGACTGACAGGCTCCGTGCTACTTACAGACATACTAACTATATCATTTGTTGATTCAGGGTCACAACATTTATTATATCTGAATTTGAAAAGATTTGGGTATATACATTTCATGAATTGACGGATACTCAGATCAAAGAGCGGAGATTGTCAAATTACTATAAAGGAGGAGATTGTTAGTTTTTCAAAAAGGGGGAGACTTTTATTCAAAGACAGTGATGAAATTGAAGAAGTTTTGATGATCATGATGCTCACAATCATCAAAAAGGAGGATATATTTTAAAGATTTCAATTTCAAAGTGTAAAAGGAAGACATTTTCAGAAGAAAAAGGAGAGATACTTTCTGGAATTTCAAATTCAAGACAGATGAAAGTCAATAGATTCTGAAGATTGTACTCAAAGATTCCTCAAAGTTGTCTTAAAGTTCAAGAAGTTTCAATTAATTTCAAATGTTTGTTCAAGACTTGATGGTTGTTCAAAGACATTGCTAATGACTTTTAAAGATTCTTCAAAAGCTGGTCGTTTAAAGATTGGCAGAGCTACAACGTCTAAAGCTTTCAGAGTTAAAGTGTTGAAGAATCAAGCGCTGAAGACGATTGTCAAATTTTTATTAAATTTTTATTAAAGGGGAGAGGGCTCAAAAGATTGAGTGTTGGTGTGTGATGAGGTAAAATAGAAAAGAGAGATTGGTTAGAAGTGAGCTTAAAAGATTAAAAGAAAGAAGGTGTGAGAACAGAGTAAAAGAATATCAAACTCTGCACCAAATCTTTCTGAGTCGGGCAGCCACATAAAGTGTTGGTTCACATTTCTTCGTGACCTTCATTGAAAAAGGTAATTAGCCCATGCCATCTCTTGCATACAACCCCACCAGCTACTCATTCTTTTCTTAAAAAGAGAATGTTTCACATTTTCAGGGGAAGCTTATCAGAATATAAATACATTCATGAATTGACGACTCATTATCAAGATCAGTTGGGGGAGAATGTTCATACTTTACCAAAATAGATCATGAAGATTGTTCTACATTGATTAATTGGGGGAGAAGTTTCAAAGACCGAGCTGACTTTGAAATAAGTTTTGATGATTTTAATACATCACAATCATCAAAAAGGGGGAAATATTCTAAAAGTTCAATTTCAAAGTCATAATTTCAAAGCCATAAAGAGATGTCAAAGTGGAAAAGAATTGTGGAGAAATTTTGAAAGTTCAATTCAATCAAGTGTGATGAAAAAAATTATTCAGAAATGATTCCAAGACAAATCAAGATGACTCGAGAAAGTTTGTTTTTCCAAAGACAGTCCAGAGATAAAAGAGATGAAGATACCAAGCATTCAAAGATTCCTGAAAGTTCAAAGATTCCCAAAGTTTCAAAGATCAAAGAAATTTCAAGGTTTCAAATTTGTTGATCAAGACTTGATGAATGCTCAAAGACAAAGTGAGAGACTTTTCAAGATTCTTCAAAAGCATCGGAGTTTAAAGATTGTTATAGCTTCAACGTTTAAAGTTGTCAGAGTCAAAGTTTAAAGAATCAAGAGCTGAAGACGATTGTCAATTTTTTATTAAATCTTGAATACAAAGGGGGAGATTGTTAGTGTATAATTGTATCCAAGATTTAAGATAGAAAAGTCAAAGTCTAGTCAAATGTTGTAAAGTCAACTTTCATGTAATGTGAGTGTTTGTTTTAGAAGTAGTAGATATAGGCATATGAGAGTATAGTTGTCTGAGAGTTCTTGTATGATTCATATCATTGTAAGCTTGTAACATTCATCAGTGTGTCAAATACGACTTGTGATTTTCTCTCTCTACTCTCTCTCTAGATATTGTTCTTAAAATTGTCAAATCTTGATTATCTTGTTAGATTGCTTGAATTGTGGACTTACAATTCTAGTTACTGATTTTCAATCCGTAATTGTTTAGAATTATGATCTTAATATTGTTCTGTTTTAGAATGTTAGACGTGATCGCCCACACAAGTCCTGATCTCAACTTTAGGGTAACCCAAACCTAAAACCAGTGAGGGGTATAAGTAAGCCTAATATTGTTGATGAGGGTTGTTCAGACCATGTCAACTATGATGCCTACATACCTTGAGTACACCATGTTAACTTAATTGATTTATCTGTTTATGCATTGTTTGATACTGGGGAAACACACTTTGTTGTTTCTGAACAATTAGAATCCTGGTTAAAACCTTTTGAGCAAACCACCGAATTTCCAGTAGTGATATCTACCCCTATGGGTAGTGCAATTTGTGTGTTAACTCAATTTTCGAACTGTCCGTTATTTATTGGAGACCGCATATGGGAGGTCACTCTACTTCAAATGAATATGTCCCACTTTCAATTAATATTGGGTATGGACTGGTTGTCACACCATCATGCAACTATAGACTGTAATGCCAAACAAATATTATTTGAGGATATTGACAAACCAGAGGCAATCTTCCAAGAACGTACTCCAAAAGAAGATGTTAGCGCTTTAGCCTCCAATACTGTGAAGCAGTATACTTGGCAAAGTGACGAAGGTTTTCTGGCCTTGTTACAAGGTCCCAAACATGTATTCCCTACTTCGGCACCTATACCTGTTGTTTCCAAATATCTTGATGTGTTTCCCGACGATCTACCGAGTATACCACCAGTCCGGGAAGTCGAATTTACCATCGAATCTAGTCCCGGGAGCTTCTCCTATTTCCAAGGCTCCCTATCGAATGGCTCCAACTGAAATGAAGGAACTCAAAACTCAACTCAATGATCTATTGAAGAAAGGTTTCATTCAACCCCGTGTCTCACCTTGGGGAGCTCCGGTTCTCTTTGTTAAAAAGAAAGATGGTACGATGCGTCATTGCATTGATTACCGGGAGCTTAATAAAGTAACGATCCGTAACAAGTATCCGTTATCGAGAATTGACAATCTGTTCAATCAATTACAAGGGGAACGATATTTTTCCAAAATTGATCTTCGGTCCGGGTACCGTCAACTTCGTCTCCGAGATTGTGATATTTCGAAAACTGCATTCAGAACTCGCTATGGGCACTACGAATTCTTAGTAATGCCTTTTGGGCTAACTAATGCTCCAGTGGTCTTTATGGATCTTATAAATCGGGTTTTCAAGGATTATCTCAACATCTTTGTTATTTTGTTTAGCGATGATATATTGATATACTCAAAGTCAAGAGAGCAACATGATCAACATCTTCACATCGTTTTGGAAACTCTTCGAAGGAAAAAGTTGTATGCAAAACGTTCCAAATGTGAATTCTGGCTTGATCAAGTGTCTTTTCTCAGACATGTAATCTCTGCGGAAGGTGTCAAAGTCGATCCAACGAAAATTAAAACCGTCACTAAATGGCCTCGACCTATGAACATATCTGAAGTTAGTAGTTTTCTGGGTCTGGCCAGTTATTATAGACGATTGGTTGAAGGATTCTCTAAAATATCTCTACCGCTAACCCCATTACTACGAAAAGGAAATTGGGATTCCAAACAAGAATCTAGTTTTGAGAAACTGAAGCATCAATTGGTTACCGACCTGTTCTTGTATTACCGTCTGGCACCGACGGGTTTCAAGTTTATAGTGATGCTTCAAAGAAATATCTCGGTTGTTTTCTTATGCCAAAAGGACGAGTGATCGCATATCCGTCACGACAATTAAAGCCTTATGAGTTCAATTATCCGACTCACGACCTTGAATTGGCTACGGTTATCTTTGCACTCAAGATTTGGCGTCATTATTTGTAGGGTGAGACATGTGAAGCTTTCACCGACCACAAGAGCCTTAAATACATATTTACTCAAAAGGAGTTAAATATGCGTCAGCGAAGGTGGCTCGAACTTCTAAAGGATTATGATGTTCAGATACAGTATCATCCGGGTAAGGCTAATGTAGTCGTCGATGCCTTAAGTCGTAAAGTCGTGGAACATGTTTCTTCTTTACTTGTTCCTACAAAGTTGGCTTTGGAGATCGAACGGTTTGGACTGGAAATATATCCTAGTTCGCAAATGGAAATTATATAGAATCTGATGGTAGAACTGACTCTAATCTCTCGGATCAAAGAAGCCCAATAAGACGACAGCGAATTATGGGCAAACTTCCAGCAGGCACAAGAGAATGTTAATTCGGAGTTCAGAATTGATGATGATCACGTGTTGTGGTTTTGGGATCGTCTTTGTGTTCTAAATAAATCGGAGCTTAAAGATCTAATTCTGACCAAAGCTCAAAACTTTATGTTTTCTGTTCACCCGGGTACAACAAAAAATGTATCGCGACTTAAAAACCCATTACTGGTGGGTTGGAATGAAGCGAGACATTGCCGACTTTGTTGCTCGTTGTCTCACTTGTCAACAAGTTAAAGGTGAACATCAACGTCCAGGTGGTCTTCTCCAATCGCTGAATATCCCAGTATGAAAATGGGAACACGTAACTATGGATTTCGTAGTCGGACTACCCCGTACGACCTTGAAACACGATGCAAATTGGGTAGTGGTTGACCGACTGACAAAATAGGCTCATTTTATTCCTATTAGATAAACTTGGTCAATTGATAAGTTGACAAAAGTATTCCAACGTGAGATTGTACGTCTCCATGGCACTCTTGTAACGATTACCTCATATCGAGACCCATGCTTTACATCTCGATTTTGGGAAGGTTTACATAAAGCTTGGGGAACACGTTTGAATATTAGTACAACCTTTCATCCGCAAACTGATGGGCAATCTGAACGTACGGTTCAAACATTGAAGGATATGTTCCGAGCATGTGCGTTGGAATGGCATGGAAGTTGGGATAGTTACTTATACCTAATAGAGTTCTCCTATAATAATAGCTGGTATTTGAGTATCGGCATGGCCCGTATGAAGCACTTTATGGCCGAAAATGTCGAACACCGACTTGTTGGAATGAAGTCGGAGAACGTGTTCACAAAGGTCTAGAATTGGTACAAGTTACTACCGAGAAGGTCGAGATTGCGCGTCAAATGATGAAAGAGGCTCAATCTCGTCAAAAAGAGCTACGCCGATAAGCGACGACGGCCTATCGAGTTCCAACCGGGAGATAAACTTTTCTTGAAGGTTTCCCCAACTCGTGGTATTAGACGTTTCGATCTCAAAGGAAAGTTGAGCCCGAGATATATTGGTCTCTTTGAAATTCTGGAAAGGGTCGGAGTTGTGGCATACCGGTTGACTCTACCGCCGCAATTATCTCATATACATAACGTGTTCCATGTCTCTTCACTTCGAGGGTACAACTATCATCTCTTACACATCATTGAATATCCCTTGGAAACACATAGAACCTGATATTTCTTATCGTGAGGAACCTGGAGCGATTCTTGATCATGATGAGAGAGGTACACGGAAGAGAGTGATTCCATTTGTAAAATTTCTTTGGAAGAATCACTCGGAACGTGAGGCGACGTGGGAAACCGAGGACCATATGCGACAGGAGTACCCTGAGGTCTTTAATCGATGTAAGTTTCCTATCGAAATTCGATTTCGGGGACGAAATCTCTTTTAAGGGTGGGGGGGAATAATTATAAGACTCAATTTTAAAAACGTGTAATTATTCTTACCTGAATTGAACCGTAATTAATATGACAACCAAAGATAGTTAAGAGGTTAAATCCGTCAATTAATTAAACTATTATATATATATAACATATAATAAAAATAAAAAGTAAGAGTAAAACACATATCGTCTCCTTCACATAACCATCACCGCCATTTTTTTTCTTTCATCCCCCCCTCTCTCTAAGTCTCTCTTCTCTCTAAGATTTTCTCTCTAATTGTTGAAGTAATCGAAGAAATAATTATATATTTGTAATCTACTCAACAAATCCTTCCTAGAGGTATAAATTTATTCTTAAGTTATTTAAGTTGGTATGTTAAGGTAGTTGAAGTTGGTTGATAGATTATGATTTGATATTTCAAAGTTATAACCGTATACATGTTTAGAAATGTTTGGGTTGGTCAAAATTGAAAAAGGGTAAAGTTTAGAATCAAATTGATGATATTGTGGTTATACGGTAAATTGCATACCAAATGTTTGGTTTAATGCCTAAGAGAATAAAGTTTCGTGATTAAGCTTAGGATAATAACCATTGAGTTCTATGTTATGCGAATAAGAATAATCCGTGGTTTAAATAGGCAATCAGATGAGTTCAACTTCGTCCTAAGTCTTGGTTGATCACATTTTACTTCTCAATTTGGTTAAGATATAGATTTCATTTCTTTTGAATCGAGGGCAACTATTTGTTGTAGTTGACCCTTCCTAAAGGTGGTTCACCACCTTGTGATTGATCAATGAAAAACGATCAACGAAATGTGTACTTATATATACACACATTGATTTTGGTTTGAATCTTATGTTTAAACGTTTTCGTGTTTTGTTGTCTCATATTGAAGTTAATTTATGAATCACTTGTTTGAACCTTTTAGCGTTTCATTAAAAATGTGTCTCGTGTGGAATTGGTTATGCAACTTGTGAATTAAATTGAACTTGATTATTATGAACGCCATTCGGGTAAGTGACATATGTTTAGTTTTCATTGTTTTTAGGACAACCCAATTAATGGGCATATTATTTAGGATGCCTTCTATGGCGGCTTTATAGTCATGGCGTCCTGTTGGTGAACTCGGTCCACCAGGGTTAGGCCCAATAGTGGCTTATGTGAACCTACTCTGTGGATTATGCCGACTTTGTTGGCTCCAGGGCGGATGGATCGATCCTAGAACTTTTACCCACAGAATATGTGATTGTGGTTAAATTCACGGGGGATTCGAGTGTGTGTCCTCGCACGCCGACCCAATAGTTCGTATGGTTTGTCCACCCCATGAACATAACTGGAATTCACAGACTTTATTGATATTACATTTTGAAGTTAAAGTGTGAACCGTTCTTGAGATTATTGTTTTTGAATATTTTTAAACGTTTTCTTTTGAATTAAATGAAATATGAACTTGAGTTTCATGAATTTTCTTTGAATTGAATTTTTAAGTTCCGCTTTGTTATCGATGTGTTTATTATTAGTTCCGAATTTATATTATAATCCATTCAATGAGCCCTATGCTCAGCCGTGTTTTTGTTTTCTGACACGGCAGGTTCGAAGTGACGCTTACGGGGACGGGACTTGAGATCGAGCTTGAAATTTTGGAGTTCTTAGACTCAGCTTATCATATAACTTTCTAAGTTTATAAACACTTTTTGAAGTGTGATATTTTGGATTGTAAAATTATGTTTTAGAAGTCTGTAATATATGTTTAGAGTTTATTAATAGCTCTGAATTAGTTGTGTATTTGTGTTAAGTCCCATTAGTGACATCACCCGTTCTGGACCACGGGGACGGGGGATGTTACATGATGAACCGAGTGTGTAGACCATTCCTTTATAAGTCGGTAATAGTGTTCATCGATGACATACTCGTATACTCCAAGGATGAGGCAGATCACGAGCAACACCTCTGAGAAGTCCAAGAGGTGCTAAGAAATGAGAAGTTGTATGCTAAATTCTCAAAGTGTGACTTTTGGCTTTAAGAACTGAAATTCTTGGGTCATGTAGTCACCAAAGAGACTGAAGATGGATCCCTCGATGATCGAAGCCTTGATGAATTGGGAACAGCCCAAGAGTCCGTCTAAAATCCAAAGTTTCTTGGGTTTACCGAGCTACTATCGGAGATTCATCCAAGACTTCTCAAAGATCACCTCTTCCTTAACGACCCTCACACTAAAGAATGTGAAGTTTTATGTGGACTGATGTCTAAGAGAAAGCATTCCGGACCCTTCAGAAGAAACTATGTGAAGCACCTATTCTATCCTTACCCGAAGGAACCGAGGATTTTGTGGTATTCCATGACGCTTCTAAATCGGGGTTGGGTTTTGTATTGATGCAAATAGGTAAGGTGATCCCCTACGCGTCAATACAACTCAAGGTGTATGAAAAGAACTATACAACTCATTACTTGGAACTGGCGGTGGTAGTGTTATCCTTGAAACTTTGGCGACACTATCTTTATGGCATGAAGTGCACCCTCTACATGGACCACAAGAGCCTAAAATACGTCTTCGACCAAAAAGAGTTGAACATGATGCAAAGGTGATGGCTCGAACTCCTTATGGATTTTGATTGTGAGTTGTTTTACCAACCCGGTAAGGCCAACATGGTGGTCGATGCTTTGAGCCCAAAGGAGTATAGCGGAAGCATTCGAGCTAACCTTTCAAGAATCGAGTTGGTGTCCATCCTCATCGAGCGGCTCAAGACGTCTCAAGCTGAGACTTTATTAGAGGAAAATCTCAAAGATGAAGTGATGGTGAAACAACAAGTATTCTTGATAGAGGATAGTCGTGGAGTGAAGTTGTTCAATGGGCTAGTTTGGGTGCCCAAGGTTAGGGGCAATTGAGAACTTCTTCTTGAAGATGCCCATAAGGCCAAGTATTTCATCCATATGGGGAGTAAAAAAATGCATAAGGACTTGAAACTACATTATTGGTGGCCGGTTATGAAGCTAGATGTGGCGCGCTACATAGAGCGAAGTGTGACTTGTCTGCTAGTGAAAGCCAAGCATCAACGACCATATGGAAGCCTCTAATCCCTAGAGATCCCCAAATAGAAATGGAACATATCACCATGGACTTCATGATAAAATTTCTGAAAACCTTAAGAGGTCATGATACAATACGGGTGATCCTTGATCGGTTGACCAAAAGTGCCCATTTTTTGGCCATGCGGGAAACCTTGCCAATGGACAAGTTAGCCAAGTTATATATTGATGATGTGGTTTCTCGGCACAGTGTTCCTTTGTCCATTGTCTCGGATTGCGACATCCGGTTCACGTCACATTTTTGGGATGGCCTACAAAAGGAATTGGGTACTCGCGTGAAGTTGAGTACGACCTACCATCCCTAAACCGATGGCTAAAGTCAATTCAAACACTTGAAGATATGTTAAGATCATGTATGATTGACTTCAGGGGTAGTTGGGACTCTTACCTACCTTTTGTGGAGTTCGCGTACAACAATAGCTACCACTCAAGTATTGGGATGGCATCATTTGAAGCCCTATACGGAGGGGAGTGGAGGACCCCATGTGTTGGCTTGAAGCGGACAAGAAGTAGATTGTCGTCCCCGAAATCGTTCAAGAAACAGCCAATAAAGTAAAAGGTATTCGAGAACGACTGAAGGCGACACAAGATTGGTAGAAGAGCTAAGACGATAAGAAGAGGCGACCGATGGAGTTTCAGGTGGGTGATTGTGTAATGATGAAAGTGTCTCCATGGAAAGTTATAATTCAGTTCGAAAAGCGTGGGAAGTTGAGTCCCCGTTTACCATGATCAAGCGCGTGGGACTCCAAGCCTATCAGTTAGAACTTCCACCGGAGATGACCAAAATTCACAACACATTCCAAATATGTTACCTCCAAAAGTGTCTAGCGGAAAAAGAAAGCGTCATACCCCTCTCCGAAATTAGAGTGGACAAGGGTAATCGTTGAGTAGAGGAACCCGATGCAATTTTAGAGAAGAAGACGAAGAAACTCTCTCACAAAGAAGTCACATTGGTCAAAATTCAATGGAAACACCATCGTTGTGCTAACGTGACTTGGGAAGCCAATGTCACACCCCGCTAAAGCGGAAACACGAGGCATAACAGCTCCGATGTCGTAGCACAAGATTATAACATACCAACATTTACTTAACTTTCAAAATACATTACATTTTTAAGAACATAGTATCGTCATTGTTTACAATTCCCAAACTTTAAAATATAACGATACGCATAAAGTAAAATAATCTTGCTTCAAAATATGAAGTGCACTGCTAAAACATCATGGAATTACCTTCTCGATTCCTGAAAAGCATGAATAAAAACCAAGGTCAACTACAAAGAGTTGGTGAGTTCACAGGTTTTATATATGCACAAATCATTTTTATATGCAAGTTGACATTTGTAAAACATACGTATACACCAACTTCAATTCTTTGATTCATGAGCACCACAATTTAATTTCTTTATGATAAGTGTATGCAAAGACAATATTACGTTGAGCCACTACTAAGCCGTCCCTGACCAATTTCAACGCCCCCGATGAACTAACTCAGCGGTGGTTCATGCCACATGTTTAGTCATCTTCTCTAGTATAGTGCACCCCTGCTCGTCAGCATTAAGGTGGGTTTGTCACACCAAATAGCGCTATCCACTAATACTATAGGCCCGATTTTCTTCGAGTTAATAGTAGTGTCACGGGGTCTTAACATTAAAAACTCAACACATCAATTGCATACTTATCATATAGCTTATAATTCCAAACGCTTTTAACAAAGCCTTATAAATTGCCAAATCGCAATACTTTCAAACAATTCTCATGAATCTTTAAATACGCAATTTAAACATGCTTTCCACCCCAAAATCAATTAAAACGATAAAAGTGGGGCTGTGAATACTCACCTTAACGATTGCAACGGGTGAAGCTTTACTTTAATACTTATAGAATTTTGTCACGCCCTTATTTTCCCTATACAAGAGTTGCCATAAAGAAACACATTAATGCCCTATTCCGATGTCCAACCAATATGTCCAATTGTCCCATGAAATGCCATCATATAAGTTTCTTAGTCCATATCCATTTTTAACTATACAAAGTTCCAAAATACAATAAAACAAAAATTAAGCTTAATAAAATTACCTTTCTGGATTCAGCACATGCTGTCCAGAAAGTTATCCGGTAAATTCAACACGGAAGCTTAACTTCCCAAGAGAATTATTTAATCACAATTTTTGTGATGATACTATAATATGTTTAGAGTAAATCTGAATTTTTTTATAATTTTTGAATAACTTTTGATACTTCAAATAATTTTTACAAAATAGAGTGTCACTGATTTTCAGATCAGTGACATACCTTACTTGTAATAGGCTTTTGAGGTATCAATTCTTGGAATTAGATAGTGATCCATATATGGATGCAAACCTTACTCAAAATCCTAACATTCGGAAAAATATTCACTTATTTTGGATGAGTAATGAGGGAGTTATGGCCTCTACAAGATAGGTGTATGAATCTGTCTTCACTGGACAGATTGCACCATTTTCTTGTAAAATCCATTTAAGTCCCCAAATCAACTCCAAATTCAGTGTTTTCGGACTTTTTAGAAAGCTAACACTTTAAATTAAAGTTTAGAAGCAAAAACCCCAAATTTGGACATGTGGTTTGTGAGTTGTGCAAGCTAGAAGTGAAGTCCATTTTCTGGACAGATTCTAAAATGAAGTAAATACTATTTTAAACCACAAATAATGATCATTAGACATGGTTTTTGATTATAAACCATGTCTTCACTCTTCATTACATGATAAACTAACATATGCATCATGGATTCATTGCAACCAAAATACTCATCCATATGCATGCATGTACAAAATACCCATTTAAGTGATATTATCATCACTAATAAACTCTTAATCATGTGGAATTTGGGAAATTCCATCTTAAGAGTATTTTTATACTAAATTTTTCATTGTAACAACATAGCTAAAAGTTCAATAACACCAAAATTTTGTGATTCAAGATATTCTACTTACAAAATTCAACATTATGATCAAAGACCCTAAATTTGATAATAACAAATTTTTCTTTGAAAACAAGAATCAAACACTCATTTTATGATATTATATACATCAAATGTAATCCATCTCATCATCAAAAAATCCAATTTGTTTAACATTTAGATGTAAATTTCTACTTCTCAAACCCAAAATTCAAAAATGAGAACATGCATAAGAAAATGTAGTTTTTGAGGTTACCTTGAAGATTTGAGATGGAAACTTGATTCTAACTTCAAATTGTTGATGGATTCTAGCTTGGATTTGGTTCTTGAACAAAGAAAAGAAAAATGGAGTGGTGATGGTGGTGGTGGTGGTATTCGGCCGAACAAAGGGAGGAGAGGGAAGAGGAGATGAAAAGTTAATTTTGAGAAATGAAGAGTAATTCTAGTTTTTAATTTGGTTTTTAATTATTAAAAATAACTAAAATAAGGTAGGATTAGGACAAGTGTCCTAAGTGACTCATCATTATAAAAAAATTTAGTTTAATATATATATATTTTTAAATAAATTACTAGTCTAGATTATAAATATCAGATATAATTGAGAACCAAAATACCCAATTCTCAATATTTGCTAATAAAATGCCAAATTTGAAAATTTTGCAATGCAAGAGAAATTAACATACAGATTTTTATAGTTTAAGGATTTTGGACTTTTATTCCCTTATTTGGCACTTCTGGACGGTGACGGTCAGATGCGGAACTGTTCCGGGTTTTTAACGCAACTTCTAAATTTTTCGGGAAACTTTTATCTTAAAGGCTTTTAATAAAAATTTAAAAGTGACAAAACTTATAAATTAATCTGAGGGTGCTAACCTTAATATTCAGAATTTAACAGGTGTCACAGCCAAAGAGGATATGAAGCGGATATACCCTCACCTCTTCACTTAGCAAAGATTTTGAGGACGGAATCGTCTCCAAGTCAGGGAGGATTGTAACACCTGGAAATTCGGGTACGTTCTGATTATTTTATGCGCTCATGTATTTAGATAAAACGTGTATTGGTTTCGTTAATCTTGAAATAATGGAAGCCATGGTGTCAGGATCTGAATTCTTAACAAGAATAAACACTCAGAAACAATATTAAAGGAGTTTGCGGAATAACACTTTAATATTCAAAGATCAATGAAACAGAGAATCAGAATAACAACTTGTAAACTTTATTGAATGGTTATAAAGCTACAAGATTTCACACACAACCTCAATATTGATGAACAGGCTCACCAATACGAATTCTACTTCTCTAGAACTAGGATTATAAACCTTGAGGTTGATTCTCTCTATGAAAACAGAAACTCAGAATTAATTCTCACTAAAATTGATATAAACTCTTCTATACATATACTGAAGATAAAAGATAATTACAAATAATACAAGATCTTCAGTATAATCTTCCATATTTATCTCCAAGCCTTCCATGATTATCTTCAGTCTTGATCTGCACGAATATTGATTATCTCTTAAGCAACATTAAGTCTTCAGAAACATTAATACTTTGAGCAGTATTAAGTTCAGCAGTACTAACTACTAGCAGTACTAAAATTGGTAGCAGTAGTAATTTCTTCTAGCAGTATTAATCTTGACTAGCAGCATTAACCTATATCAGCAGCATTAACTTCATAAGTAGTAACCAAGTTGTGCTAGTAGCATTAACTGTACTTAAGCAATTCTTTCAGTTCCCAACAATGTCCCCCTAACTTGACTTTTAGGAAGAGAAGTCAAGTTCTTCAGATGGTCTTTAAGATGCTCCCAAACTCTGATTAATTGTCCTTTGAATCAAATACTTTGCCATTTCTGAATCTGGAACACATCTAAGCTTCTTTTTCAACATTGCATGCAGTTTTAATCTACTGTGGTTGTACACTCTATCCACTAGGAAGTATTCTATGTGATTTAAATCCATAGTCAAAGCATATACTCCACTAGTTTCATATAGAGTCCAGTTGGTGACTTTTTGAAACACATTTCTGATGATGTCCTTCACTTCTTCAGGCTTGAACAACATACAAAGATACTCCATCACAAGTTTTGTGATTGAAATCTCTGAAGCTTTCAATTAATCAGCATACAACTTCATTCCTATTTCAAACATCTCCTCTAGATCAGACCTGGAACATGTTCTGACAATCTTGGCCCAAGTATTATACACTTCATACTTCTCATCTTTTCTTTTGAGCCTGATATACTCTTTGCCATCAACCTTCAATGTATCCCAGAGAATGACCTCAGGAGGCTTAACACCAACAGGTTCAGCTGTTATAGGTTCAGGAACTTTGTCCATCACTACCATGTACAGATTTACATCATCAGTACTTGATGGTTATTTCTGTTCAACTGACTTAGGTGCCCCTTCTTCTTCAGCAACCTTCTCAGCTTCTTCTTTATCCACTCTAGGCTTCTTGGCTGATTTTCTTCTTGCCATCATTTTAGTTCTTTTTAAAGTCCTCAGACTTTCACCTAGTGTGGCTTCTTTCTTTGGTGTTTCTTGCTCATCAGGGAAAGGTTTTTCTATCAGAAAATCATTACTTTCTTTCATCCTCTTTTCCATTTCAACTCTGGCTTTTTCATTCCCTTGAAGCTTTAGCATTTTTGAATCATACAACTCTTTAATCTGTTCAAAAGACATCTTTGAGAACATCTCCTTTCTGACTCCTACAGCACATTTGAGAAAAGTAATCATCTTCTTTCTCTCTTGAGTACCAAGGAAGGTCTTTGAGGGTTGTCTCTTCTTAGCAGCCATTTTAACCAACACAGATTTCTTCAGAGTTGCAGCTTTCTTCTATGCTATTTCAGTTGCCAAACTTTGTTGATAAGCTTCATTTAACTCTGCAGCTAGAGCCTTAGCCATCTCTCTATCTTTGTCCACTTGAGCTAATTCTGCTTGGTCAAGTTCAGATTGAATCTTCTTGGCCAAAGCTTCATCTGACTCAACCAACTTTTGCTTTTTGATTGGTTGATCAGATTCCACCATTTTAGCTTTGCCTTTGTCTTTGCATGCTACATTCTCAACACTTGCTTTCTTGATAGCCTCACCTCTTTCTTTGATGACAACTCCTTTGGCCTTTGAGGTGACCTTGGGAGTATCATGTTTAGCTTTGATTAAGGCTTCAGCTATATCAAGTTCTTCCAAATTTCTGCTTTGAAGATCAATTAATACTTCTTGAACCATTTCTGTTGCTTCATTCAATTCAGCAGTATTAACAGTTTCTGCGGCTTTGATTGATTCAGCAACATTAACTGTTACTGCTGCTTGTACAAAATCTGATTCTTTTTCTACTGCTTGCTCTTTTACTGCTGCTATGCTTGATAATTCTGCTGCTTGTACAAACTCTGTTTCAGTTTCCACTGCTTTCTCCCCCTCAAAATCAAATTGCTCCCCCTTGTCTTTATCATCTTCCATGTTGACATCAGCTTCTGACTCCCCCTTTTTGGGACAATCAGTCACTGGTTTCCTTCTTCTGAGCACAGACTGTTTCTTCTTCTTTTTCTGGACCAATCTCTTCACCATTTTCTTCAGGTTTGTAATCTGTACTTGTTGAGATAGAATTATCAGTTTCAGCTCTTCTATGTCTTTTCCCTGCTTGATTACATCCATGTTGATGTTGCCCATTGCTTCCATCAATTCAAGATAGTCATATCTGTCCTCACCTTCTCCAGGAGTGTAACCCCCTTTTGAAGGATCATGGGATCTTTTTGTAGTAGAGGTCTTCTGCCTAGCAGAAGCACCTGCTACCCCCATGGTTTCTTGGCACCTGGGACCTTTGGATGATTACTCACCCAAAGTTGCCATGGGGAAGGTCTTATTGATGTTACCACTGACCTCCTCTGTGCTAGCAGGAATAGTGGCATCCTTTGCACCCATATGCTCATTCATCTCCTCATTGAGCACCTCCTTGGGGTTGGGCGACACCCCTGTGTTTTCCCTATAGATATTCTCTAATGGAGAATTGTCCATTAGAGGGCTTAAAGGCTCTGTGGGTGAAGGTACAAGAAGGGAAGGAACCTTCTTTACCTTTTTCCTGATGTATGTATTGGTTATTGGTGAAGTTGGTTTTTGAACAAGGGACTGAGGGATTGATATGGTGATTGAAGGTTAGGATAGGCTTTCAGTGGGATGGTCTAATGAGGGCCTTGACCCTGAAGCCATACCTTCTTCATTGTGGGACACCACCATCATTGTAGAGAACAATGGGGTGTCAACTCCTTTCGAGTCCAATGGGGATCTCTTCATATTTGAAAAGACCTTACCTTTGGGGATTTTGGGTACATATACCTCAACAAAGTGAGGCGTATCCGTCAATTCATGGGTTATAACTACCTGTACAAATCTTGGGTATATATAAAAACTCTTTTTGCTTCCCAACTTTGATACAAGATCATTGAAAATCATTTTAGAAAAATTGTACTTTCTGGTAGTGGCCAAGCAGACCAAAGCATAAGCAATGGTACTGCTGAACTCACTCCATCCAGTAGTCTTTTTGGAAAATACAGTGCATCAGGGTATGAACAAAAAAACGCCATTGGGTATAAAATTTAGCTTTTGAGAATTTGAAACCACCCAATTGGCCTCCATACCCCATTCTTGAAAGGTTAGAGAACAAGTCCTCATTAGGAATAGAAGTAATACTTGCAGCATCGTCTAGACGTAGACAGATGCGAATCACCTCTTCAGAAACTGACAAGGGTTTGTCACACACCCTTGTCTTGATTATTTGCACACCATTTTCTGTGACTACAGTGGCATTCGCCCAGAATTGTCTTTGATGCTCTATGTAGATTGTTGGCGACACAGTAAGAGCATGGGAAATGTGGCTGGACTTGAGAAAATCCACAATCTGGTGCAATCCATCAGCTTGTTTAGGCTTCTGTAGCATTGCAATCTCGTTGTGCTCATCAATGAATGCCATGGATGCCATCGTGCTTGAGTGTTCTTGCCTGAAACTCTTGGTGCTTGAGAGAAAAGGGTTAGAGAGCAGATGAATAGAAATCAAAGAGTCGTTATGAACTTTTAGGCGGGCAACAGGGTATTTATATGATTCGGGACATAAGCAGTATTAACTACTAGCAGTATTAACGAACTAGAAGTATTAACTGAGAGCAGTATTAACTCCTAGCAGTATTAACTAACTAGCAGTATTAACTGAGAGCAGTATTAACTACTAGCAGTATTAACTAACTAGCAGTATTAACTACTAGCAGTATTAACTAACTAGCAGTATTAACTTTGCACTGGCAGTATTAAAACTACACTGGCAGCATTAACTATACTTGCACTTTTTGAAGCTTGAGGTACTCTGAGCAAGGTAATAACTTCCTGAGAAAGATGTTAGTAGCACCAAAGAATAAACCAATAACAAGTATGAAAACACTTTTTAAAACATGAGCTCATTCAGAGTTGATCATGCCCACACTTGTGACCAAGAAAGTGAATCTACCCACATCAAAGGCTTTAGTGAATAGATCAGCAAACTGGTTGTCAGTATGAACTTTAGCAACTTGAATTAGCTTTTTTCATTACAATCTCTAATAAAGTGATACCTGATCTCAATGTGCTTTGTTTTGGAGTGCTTGATTGGATTGTTAACAATGCTTATAGCACTGCTATTATCAATGAAGATTGGAGTGTGAAGAAAGGTTACCCCATAGTCCAGCATCTGATTCTGAATCCATAGAACCTGAGAGCAGCAACTTGCAGCAGCAATATACTCAGCTTCTGTTGTTGATAAGGACACTGTGGTTTGTTTCTTACACTGCCAAGATAGTCTTGCACCCAAAAGTTGACATCCACCTGAAGTAGACTTTCTATCCATATTAGCACCACCCAAGTCACTGTCTAAGTATACAATCAAGTCAAAGTTGGATTCATAAGGATACCAAAGACCTAATCTAGGTTGCCCTCTTAAGTATCTGAAAATCCTTTTAACAGCTTGAAGATGTGATTGCTTTGGCTTGACTTAAAATCTGGCACACAAACACACTGGAAACATGATGTCTGGTCTTGAGGTTGTGAGATACATGAGAGATCCAATCATTGATCTATATAGATGGACATCAACATCCTCCCCCTCAAGATCAGCAGTGATCTGTTTATGAGTCTCCATAGGTGTGCTTGCTGGTTTTGATTCTGTTAAACCATACTTATCCAGGATGTCTTTCACATATTTTGATTGGCTTATGAAGATCCCATCTTTCTTCTGTTTCACTTGAAACCCAAGGAAGAAAGTAAGTTCACCCATTGAACTCATTTTAAAGCTCTTGTGCATCAACTTTTCAAAGTCTCTACACATCTGATCTTTTGTGGATCCAAAGATGATATCATCCACATAGATCTGAACAAGTAGGATGTCCTTCTTACTTCTTTTAATGAAGAGGGTCTTGTCAATTATTCCTCTTTCAAACCCATTCTCCAAGAGATAGGTAGACAGTGTATCATACCATGCTCTTGGGGCTTAATGAAGACCATACAGTGCTTTCTTCAGTTTGTATACTCTGTCTGGATATGATGGATTTTCAAATCCAGGGGGCTGACAGACATATACTTCTTCATCAATTGTACCATACAGAAAGGCACTCTTCACATCCATTTGGTATACCTTGAACTTCATGTATGAGGCATAGGCTAGAAATAGCCTAATTGCCTCTACCCTTGCCACTGGAGCAAATACTTCTTCGTAGTCTATGCCTTCTTCTTGAGTGTACCCTTGTGCCACAAGACTTGCTTTGTTCTTGATCACAATTCCTCTCTCATCCTTTTTATTCCTAAAAATCCACTTGGTGCCAATAGCTCTATGACCTTTTGGAAGGTCCACCAAGTCCCAAACTTTTTGCAATTTGAACTGCAGTAATTCTTCTTGCATAGCTTCTATCCAACTGGAATCTTTCATTGCATCATAAACCTTCTTAGGCTCAATCGGAGATAGAAAGCAAGAGAGTACTGTGTGTTGCTGATCCTGCAGCTCTTGAAGTCTGCTTTGATTCCTTCTTATCATAGAAGAAGAGATGTCTCCTATGACCAGCTCTGGAGGATGGTTCTTTTGAGTTCTAGTCTGATGACTAGGTTCTTCATTGATTCCCAAATCTAGATTGGAATCATTTAAGTCAGCTGAGAGGATCTCATCAGCTGCTTTTGGCTCTTCATGCACTTGATTCTCCTCATCTCTTCCTTCTTCTTCACTCTGAATCAGTTCAGTCATAATTTCCTTTGCACAGACATCAACAGGCTCTATTGTAGGTATGGGAAAGATCACAGACTGAGGAATAATGTCTTGTACTTGTACTTGTTCATCCCCTGATCCTCCACTTCCTGAACCTACATGATAATCACTACTGAAACCCAAAGAGTTAGTTAGTGAATCAATGTCAAATAACCACTGAGGACCAGACCCAATAGGATTTTGTGTGTTCTCATTGCATTTGACATTGTCACTTTCTTCAATTATTCTAGAAGAAGAATTAAAAACTCTGTAAGCCTTACTCTGAGATGAGTAACCAACAAGAAAACCATCATCTGCCTTGCTATCAAACTTTCCTAAGTGAGTTTTGGTATTGAGAATGGTACAAGGACACCCAAAAGGTTTGAAAAATCCAATAAATGGTTTTCTGTTATTTAAAAGCTCATATGGTGTCTTGTTTTTAGGCTTAACTACTAGTACTCTGTTTTGGAGATAGCAAGCAGTATTAACTGCTTCAGCCCATAAAGTAATTGGTAGTTTGGAATCTGCTAACAGAGATCTAGCAGCCTCAATCAGTGTCCTATTCCTTCTCTCAGCAACACCATTTTGTTGTGGAGTCCTAGGAGCACTGTATTGCCTCTCAATTCCTTTTTCCTCAAAAAAGGTGTTTAGGTCATGATTTTTAAATTCAGTACCATTGTCTGACCTAATGACTTTTACCTTTTGATTTGTTTGGTTTTCAATTCTTAGGATAAAGGATTTGATCAGTCCACTTGTCTCATCCTTAGTCCTTAGAAAATATACCCAAGTAAATCTAGAGTAATCATTAACAATAACTAGGCAGTATGATTTCTTACCTATACTCATAACATTTGTAGGACCAAACAGATCCATATGCAACAACTGAAGAGAACTAGAGATTGTGTTCAACTCTTTGGACTTATGAGAAGTTTTGTGTTGTTTGCCTTTGAGACAGGCAACACAATGATCATCACATGAAAAGACTTTGGAAGGTAAACCTCTTACAAGTTTATTCATTGTTTTAAAGTTCATGTAACACATCCTTCTATGCCAAAGTGATGATTCATCCAAAGAAGCTTTTGAAACAAGACAGTTTAGGGATGAATCAGTTGAAACACTTTCCATATCTAAGCAATATACATTATCCTTTCTGGGAGTTCTTAGTAGTATCATCTTTTCATCAACTACCTTGAATCCAGGAGCAAGGATAATGCATTCAGAATCAGTAAATAATATACTATGCTGGTTGTCACAAACCTGTGATACACTTAACAGGTTGTACCTTAACTGCTCAACATAGAATACATCTTCAAATGTCATTTTACCTTTGGTTACATCCCCCTTACCACTTATCTTACCTCCATCTGGAGTATTACCAAAGGCAACATGCCCACCATCAATTTTCTTGAAATTCTTGAGGCATGACATGTTCCCTGTCATGTGCCTAGAGCAACCACTATCAACATGCCAGATGCTCTTCCCCTTGAGCTTCTGGTTGCCCTGCACATAAGATTAAACAGTTAGTATTGATTGGAACCCAAGCCAAAGTGGTCTTGGGTCTCCCTTTCTCATCAAAATATTTACATTCCTTTTTGATGAGATTTTTGAAATCAGAGCACTCTTTATTGGAGTACTTTGTCAATATGATTGGTCTAGCAGCACAAACACTAGAAGCAGTACTTACTTTAGAAGTACTAACAGAGTTAGCAGCACTAACAGGTTTAGCAGTACTAACCTTGTTAGAAGCACTAACAGAATTAGCAGTATTAACATTTGAGGAAGTACTAACCATGTTAGTTTTAGCAGTACTAATACTCTTGGCAGCACTAACATTGGTAGCAGTAGTATTGCTTCTAGCAGCACTATCATTGTCAGCAGTACTATTTGGGATAGCAGTACTAACAGTTTTAGTGCTTTTAGGAATCCACATATTGACACTTTCTTTAACAGTCTTTTTCTTCATGTGGCTTTTAGATTTAACAGATTTCTTAGCCACATGGTTCCTTTCCTTCTTCCTATAACCCAAGGGTTTTTGCATAGATCTTTGAAAATTCATCCTTTGGTTTATAGGATTGAAATAACAGTATTTGGCAAGATGATTCAATTTGCCACAGATAAAACAAGGTTTTGGTCTATTGATTTTACTCAAATCAACCCCTTGTTTTTGTGCCCACTGATTATTCCAGTTTCTTTGATTTCCCCTCTTTTTATCATGTTTTAGGGGCTCAAATTTCTTACATGCACACTGTTTGCAAGGAACTGGATTCACAACTATGGTCTGTTTGTAATGGACCTTACCAGACTTTCCCTCTGTCTTCTCTATGTCCTTTGATTTGACCCAAATCCTTCCACACCCCTCATTGATAACAATGTGGTTTTCTAGAGGAATCTCATCACTCACAGTTTTCTCCTTACTCTTACCAACCTCTTTCTCAGTCTTGTCCTCAACAACTACCTCATCTAAGGGATCTATCTCGGTGGCTCCCTCAGGCAAGTCCTTCCTATCTTTGGTTTCTAGCAAATCTGAAGTAGGAGGAATGTAGTTGTTGTTGTATGGTGGTGGTGTGGTATTGTACCCAATTCCTCTTCTCAATTTATCATGAATTTGTGTTTGTAGTAAAGAGTCCATTGCTTTAGAAGCATTGGAAAACTCTTCCACATCAAGCTTAACCTTGGTTAACTCCTCTCTCAACTTTTCACTCTCTTCTTTAGATTTGGTCAGTTGGAGTTCTAGATCCTTTTTCTCCCACTTCCAGTAATTGGTATCATATGAGTGTTGAAGTTCATTGGCTTGAAAACCTTTAATTTGTTCCTCAAACCTCTCAACAATTCTCACATAGTCTTTTATATCTTTTGCTAACCTCTTAAGGTCATCACTCATCTTCTGGTTGTGATCCCTGTACCTTTTAACAGTGTCTACGCAAGTTTTAGAACATAGATTATAACTTACCTCAGTTGGGAGATCAGATACTTCTGCCATAAGAGCTTGATTTTGGATAGCCTCTTCTGCTTGATCACTCCAGTCAAACCCCATTCCTTGTTGAGAAACAAGGGCTTGAGCAGAGTTTCTGTTGTGATTGAAGCTTCCAGACTGTGCTTGTTGGTGGTTATTGTTGTGAGACACTCCACTTCTGCATTCCCTGGCAAAGTGTCCCTTCAGATGACATTTATAGCACTCCACCTTTGATTTATCAAAGCCTGTTCCATCTTCTCTTCTTTGGGAGAAGTTGTTCCTCCCAGTCCTCTTTATGAACTTCTTCACTCGCATGGAAAGCATGGCCATCTGCCATTTAATATCCATCTCTTCAAGATCATCAGGATGAAGTTGTTCCAAATCATCATTGATTAAAGAGGAATTTTCATGGCTGGAAAGAAAGGCTTCAAACACAGATTCTGTGCCTTTTTCTTGATTTGCTCCATTAGCAGCATTAACTGATTCAGGGTTAGCAGTAGAATCAATTGATGCTGATAGGAGTGCAGCATTATTAACATATCCAAAAGGCTTCTTCTTTGCCTCTACCTCAGCTTCAAATACTCTAAGATCAGTGTACATGGTCCATTCATCTCCAAGGGACCTTAAGAACTTTCTGTTTACATCATCTTGATCAATCTGTACTCCCATAGTAGCTAGTTCACCAATTAGCTTGTTAAACCTGTCAAAAGTTTGAGTCATTGACTCATTCTTAGTTGACATAAAGTTTTCATAATGTTGCTTCAAAATTGCCTTCTGATTTCTCTTGGTACTTTTGGTACCAGAGAATCTCTTTTCTAGAGCATTCCAAAGCATCTGTGCATCAGTGCAATTACAGAATTGGTGTTGATACTCATTGGGAATGGCCAAGAGTAGTGTGCTCAAGGCTTTCATATTTGTCTACCTTGTCTTTCTTTCTGCATCCGTCTTTGGTGGGGTTCTTTTTCCATCTTCACTAATCTTTCCTGCATCAGATGGGCCATTCTCAATGATGTCCCACATGGAGTAATCTGTGAGGAGAATGTATTGTTTGATTCTAATCTTCCACATGTCAAATTCATTAGATCTGAGCATTGGAACCTTTGAGACCAGAGTACTGTTTGATTCAACTGTGTTTTCCATGATGAATAAGATTTCTGAGAATACTTGCTCTGAAACCACTTGTCAGGATCTAAATTCTTAACAAGAATAAACACTCAGAAACAATATTAAAGGAGTTTGCGGAATAACACTTTAATATTCAAAGATCAATGAAACAGAGAATCAGAATAACAACTTGTAAACTTTATTGAATGGTTATAAAGCTACAAGATTTCACACACAACCTCAATATTGATGAACAGGCTCACCAATACGAATTCTACTTCTCTAGAACTAGGATTATAAACCTTGAGGTTGATTCTCTCTATGAAAACAAAAACTCAGAATTAATTCTCACTAAAATTGATATAAACTCTTCTATACATATACTGAAGATAAAAGATAATTACAAATAATACAAGATCTTCAGTATAATCTTCCATATTTATCTCCAAGCCTTCCATGATTATCTTCAGTCTTGATCTGCACGAATCTTGATTATCTCTTAAGCAGCATTAAGTCTTCAGCAGCATTAATACTTTGAGCAGTATTAAGTTCAGCAGTACTAACTACTAGCAGTACTAAAATTGGTAGCAGTAGTAATTTCTTCTAGCAGTATTAATCTTGACTAGCAGCATTAACCTGTATCAGCAGCATTAACTTCAGAACTAGTAACCAAGTTGTGCTAGCAGCATTAACTGTACTTAAGCAATTCTTTCAGTTCCCAACACATGGAGTAGTTGTGAGAATGTTGGATCCCAAAACCCATGCATCAGAAGCGTTCGAAAAGAAAAACTACACAAAACGAAGTTCGGTACCGCGTCGGCGACTATGCCCACGATTGTGACACCTTGTCACTCTCGTGGGGCATAACCGCGTGGAATGTACCGAGGGAGGGAGTGGCGCGACGACAATGCCCGAGATTATGACACCTTGTCACTCTCGCCAGGCAAGGTCGCCCGAGGTGTACCGCGGTGTGCTGGAGTCGGGCAACAATGCTAAGCGATTATGACATTGTCATTGTCGCAAGGCACAATCGCGGATGGGCCCCTAGACATTTCATGCACCCATTCCATCTTTTGAACCATTTTTCTCACTTTGGAACTTCTTAGGTGCGATTTTTCTTGAAGAAAAGGTGAGTTCATATTCTCTCTTCATTCATTGTTTCAGGAGATCATTAAGTGTTATTTATGTTGTTGGTATAGGTTGGTGGCATTGATTGATAGAACCCTAGTGGTCAAAGATTCAAGTATCATCTTCCTCTTACTCTCAAGTTCTCCCATCATCTAGGTTTTGTATACAAAATCTTATAAGGTGATTTCATCGACATTTTAAACTTTATACATGTTAAAATCCTTGTATTTTAAACTCCAACATATCTCCTAACCTATGTGTTGTTGACTTGATAAACCTTAACCTAAAACCTAAATTTTGGGGATTTTAGGGTTTGACCTTGATAAAAGTGATTTGGAAAAGAGTTGAAATGGGATTGATGGTTATTTATGAGTCCTACAAGTATTATTGCCATTGCTGTGACAACCGTCCAATAATCAGAATTTTAAGGTTAGCATTCTTTGACTTATTAGGATCTAATTATAAAGTTAAATTCTTTAGTATTTAACTCGATTGATTAGATTAGAATTTTACCCGAAAAATTTCAGTAGTCGCGTAGAATACCCAGTGCGGACTAATAACTGACCATTACATCTCAGAAATGCCAAAAATTATGTTGGAAGTCTAAAATACATAAAATAATAGGATTTTATTATTTTCAAAATATTATATATTTATTTGTAAAATTTACTCAATTTTGAAAGATTTGAGAATTTAAAATTGTCGGTTCTCAATTTATCTGATTATTTAACTAAATTTATATCAATTTCACATTTCTAATTTAATTTTAAAAGATGTTGATGAGTCACAAGGCCACTTGGCCAAAATCTATGCCCTCTCTCTCTTTTTATTTTAATGAAAAACCAAAAATTAGTGAATTACCATTTCATTTTCAAAATTTCAAGTAGATTTCTCATCTCCCTCTCCTCTCCTCTTGTTCACGCCGGCCACCACACACCACCACCACCATCATCGATTTTCAGAAAGTCATCAAGGAAGAAATCAAGTTTAGACATCATTTTACATCAAGAAATCAAGTTTTCATCTTCCTTTGTGAAGGTAATCACTTTATATCCTAATTTCTTTTCAAGTTTTTAGTCAAAGAAATGAATGTCTTACATTATTACATGTAGTAGTTGTATAATCTTGTTCTTGGAAGTGAAATGGGATGCATTTGGTAAAATAAACATTTGCAAAGTAAACCATTGAATGATCTTCCAATAAAATTTGGAATTTAAGTGTGATTTTCGAGATTTTTATCAAAATATCAATGTTATGAAGTGTGGTATTATGACCCACGAAATTTTGATGTTATTGGATTGAAAATTTTGTATTTACAAAAATTTTTTAGTGTAAAGAAACTCTTAGGATGAGATGGTTCAAATCTCATATGATTAAGAGCATCTAATGTAGTGTAATATCACTTATTTAGTGATTTTGATGTCATGCATGGGATTGGATGAGCACTTTAGTTGCTATGAATTCATGATGCATTTTTGTGTTATTAGAATCTTTGCATAGTGATTTAGGATGTGAGGCCATGAGTTATTAATGAAAACCATGCCAAATGATCATCATAATATGTTAATACATGATTCATTTTGTCAAACAGCTTACTGTCAAGGATTTTACATCCACTTTCAAGCTTTATAAATCTGTACTTACTCCTTAAAAACTTGGGATTTTTGTTACCAAACTTTAATTTAAGATATTAGTTATTCAAAGAATCACTCAAAATTATGGAGTTTTGGTCATCCATTTGTATTTTAGAAGAAAGTAGTGCAATCTGTCCAGAAATGACAGATTGATACACTCAACTTCCAAAGGCCATAACTCTTCCATAATTCTTCCAAATTGAGTGAATCTTTTTCCATATGTTAAGTTTTTGAGTTAGATTTGCAGTCATATATGGATCTTTGTGTAATTTTGAGTTTTGGTATCCCAAATACATGCTACTACAGAAGTGTGCATATGACCCAAAAATCAGTGACCAACTGATTTGTGGGAATTAATTGGGGTATCAAAACATCTCCAAAATTTATGAAATTTTGAATAAATGTTCTTAACTCAGTATATTAGTTCCTATAAAAATTTGGTTATCTTTGATATTTGGGAAGAGTTAATTTGAAGTTCATTTTGTGATCACAAATTTTGGACAGCAAGTGCTGAATCCAGAAAGTTGATCTTAAAACCTTAAAGATTTATGTTTTGGTGGTCATTATTGATATTCTAATCCTAGATTTCTATTTTAGTCAACAAAATAAACATAAAGGCATATATATTGATATGTAGGAATGGTTAAGTTAGGATTATAGATGGATGATTGACATTTTGGTATTCCTTTATGCAAAATTACTCTATAGGGATAAAGGTTCCGGGCTAGAGAATTGCATTGTCTTATTTCTTAGCATCATCATCATCCGAGGTGAGTAATCACAGCCCCTATTTTAATGTTTCTAATTGAATTTGGGGGAAAAGCATGTTAAAGTGTTTATTTTAATAATTCACGAGATTGCTTAAATACGATTCTTATAAATAATTATGGTAGCTTTGATTATAAAGCGTTTGGTTTTGGATATTATATGACATATATGCAAAAATGGTATGTTGGGTTGTTTCTTTAAGTCCCCGGCTGACTCTACTAGTTAACTCATAAAGGAGCCTATAGTTTTAGTGGATAGCGCTATTTGGTGTGACAAACCCACCTTATACTGACGAGTAAGGGTGCACTAATTCTAGAGAAGTAGGGGCTATCCATGTGATTCATGGCCACGTCGGTAGTCCTTTTTGGGGCATATTTATTGTCAGGGATGGTCTAGTAGAGGTCCAACATACAAATGTATTGGTTATTTTGAAGGCATAATTTCTGTCATATAATTTAAAGATTGGTACTCGTGAATTATTGGTTTTGAAGTTTGGAGTAATATTTGATTTACGTTTGATAACTTGCATTTAAAATGGTTTTGTGCATTTTAAAAACCTGTGAACTCACCAACTCTTGTAGTTGACCCTTTTATTTGAACATGCTTTTCAGGGAACAAGAAGGTTACGGGAAATGATTAGGATTTTTAGAATCATGTTACCGCGTATTTTTAATACTTAATAAGTGATCTTGTAAACAAGCTTTTGGATGTATTGAGTTGTTTATTTTGAGAACTTGATGTAACTTTTGGTTCAAATGTATGGTGGTATCTTATCATTTCCTAGTGCTATGTTTATCGAACTGTCATATTCCATGTTTCCGCTTTAGTGGGGTGTGACAATTGCCCTTGCATTTATGGGATTTTGATGAACCTAAATTAGATTAGGGTTTTGAAAAGGTTTAATACTGTTGGGTCAAAGTTTATGTGTGGTGGTTACCATTGTTGAAACAAAATTTATGATGGTGTTTGGTGGGTTTTGTTGCTATATGATTTCCACCAAGATTTGGAAGTCAAAACATCAAATTGATGAGTTGTTTATGGGTGTAACTTGGTATCAAATTTATTATACATAATTAAGTGTTGGTGTATTTGGATGTGTTTTGGTATTTGGTCTTAGTGCAATGAAGCACGATGGTCTTTATGTCTTGATTTTAAGACATTGAGTTCATTATTTTGTCACAGAGTAGGCATCAGGTCTCCATGGTATGTAAGATGTGGGCTATACGGTCGGGCAACGTCCCATTGGCGGTAAGGTGTAATTCCAATGTGCATAAGTTCCTCGTTTTGGGAACACCTCAAAGTATAGACCTAGAGGGGTTGAATTTGAGACCTCGCGAGCAATAGACTTAGAGGAGTTGAGCTCGATGAGTAAATTGATTTATGAAATATGAGGTGACCTTAACTATTATGACAGGTGATTTATTATTGGGTTTCGTCACTAATTTTGGACAGCGGGTATTCCCTCACATCATAATGTGATAGAGTTATTGTTGGTGCCATATTTTGCTAAATATCCTCATCGTTTTTCTCAAAGTTATATTCCCAGATTATTATCAAGTTTTCATATAATAATTGTTTGTTCTCATTAGGCTTTAGCCTAACACTTTTTCTTGAAATGACATGTATATCATGTCATCCTAGAGACGGGCCTCCTCGGATTTGAGCGGTCATCCAAGTGGTCGGAGTTAGCATTTTTGGAGAAGTATAGATTTGGCGCATTTTAACTTGTTGGAAATTCTTTTGGAAAGGAATAGTGACACCCGTCCGTAATCTGAACTAGTTTAGTTTAGATTAGTAGGTTGTCGAATTGTATCTCTTATTTTGCCATTGTTTATGTAAACGCCTTTCTATTTCTCCTCTTTAGGGTGATTTACGCTTTTATAGAAGGTCCTATGCCACATTTATTCAGGTTTAAATTTACCCTTATTTTTAGGGTGTTACAACACATAAAATTACGTAATGATTCGAGCCACAAAACATATATTTCACTCGCAAAACTCACTCACCAAGCCCACCATCTATAAACAACGGATATTGACATGGTATCCCAAGAGTTCCACATAACTCAGATGAAAATGAACGTCCAAACCTCCAACCCGAGGATTGCCAAAACGGAAGGCTCACTATTGAAGTAATAAAAAATCCCACGAGTCTAACTTCATAATCTAAAAGTACATCGGTTTTTCAAACTGAGCCACCCGAATTATAATACTACCATTAGTTGGACTACCCAACACTTACACTTTCGAGGCTCTCTAAGTCCTCACGCTTCATCAAGGGTTTAATTCCATGTCTCTAATGAGTTTAAGGATTTTCAAGTATAGGACTTGTTGGTTCCCAAATTTTACTTTGAATCAATATGTATAAAAGAGTTTATGAGTGGAATCTTAAGGATATATTGAATAATGATCAAACTTATTAGAATTAGAGAGAAAAGAGATCAAAGAAATACTCTAATGCTTTTAGCCATTCATAATAATAATTTCAGGAGATTTCTATGAAGAACATCAAGAACACGTAGTACTAGGTGAAAAAGATCCCACTAGAATTCTCTCTTTCTCACAAGGTAGTACAACTACACGAGATATGGTAGTGGAATGGTGTGTGTACGCGTACCTATTCTGCAGTCCTATCTTCTATTTATAGCCTAAATCAGGAAAGTCAACACACTGACCAATCCTGATGTGCCATGTGTAAAGGTAAAATAACCGCTTAGTGCTGACATGGCAGGCTTGATATGAGATTATACACTTGGAGAGATTTGAGCATAATTGAACTTTACAGCAGAGGTCAGAAGGGGCCTTGGTGCTCTAACTGGCTTGATCATCTTTTGGTTAGGCATCCTCTGGTATGGTATCTGATAGAGCATTCTCTAAAGTTAACTTGGCTATTTGAAGTAGTCTCTGATCCGTCTATGAAACCTCTCTGATGCTTCAGGACTTGGTGAATTTTCAATACTTTTACATCAGAGATACTTGGGGCTAACAATCTCCCCCTAAGTATTGAAAATTAAAATAATGAACGTATAGACTAGCTACAGAGACAGAGATGAGAGAGTCATCCTCTTGTAAAAAAAACTTACCAAGAAAGAAAGTTATATTACAAGAAAATTTAAGGACAAGCTAATATATAACATCCTCTCCTTTACATATTCGATGAAATTTCATAGTGATATCTTTGTATTCAAGCATTGAGTTGATCTCCATTATGATTCTCTGAGCTATCTCTTTTGGGCACTTGGGTTGTCCAGTTGCTTCACGTATTTTTTCTTTAAGATACTTCGGAGTCAAGGATGAGTACTTGAAAAAGTTGGAAGCTCTGAACTGTTTCTTTTTATGATTTTCATCCTTGTAGACAAACCTAAGAGGCTCTGCTAGAGTAGTCCCACTGTGAATTTTCTCCAAGTATTCAAGATGTTCATTTGGAGTAGTCACTGATAATTGTTCAACTCCTAGTTCCAGTGCAATCTGAAAGTCCGTCCTTGACCTTAATTCCATGTGTTTTTCCATAGCCATCTTCACCTCACTGAGTGCAACATTGAACTTTCTTCCTTTGTTGGCCTTGTTGTAAAAGAACCCGTGAAGATGTGTCCGATCATAGGGGTTTAAGTTTACCAGATCATTGTCATTGAATACCCAGATTGTGTTGTTTGCTCTTTCTACGGTGTATTCAAGATAATGGATCTGGTTGTAGTAGTAATTTCTAAACTTGACATCCAGTACCCTTCTAATTCCCTCTTCAGAGTAGATGACAAATCGTTCTTAGGTCATGTCTCTAATGAAGCGAGTTCTGACCAAGTCAATTGTTTCAAAGTTGAGTCTGGGGTTCAGCGGCCTTGTCATGCTGGCAACTTCATCATGTTTAGAGTAGAGATATCTAAAGATGTTTTCTTTCATAATGTGTTCCTTCTCTCTGGGTCTGGAGGGTTCTGCCTGAGGTGGGTTTATCAGAAAGGCCATCTACATAGTGATTTCTTGAACCCTATCTTCATTGGCTTCTGATAGTTGCACTTCTGGTTCATCCTCAAACAGATCTCTCATGACATAATTCGGTCTTTCTGGAGAGGATAAGGCATCATCTGACGAGGTTGAATTATCATCTGAATAATTCACAAGTTATGGATTAACAGAGACACCAGCAGCGGTAACAACTTCAGAGGGATGTGAAGTGGTTTCTGGAATTGCAGTAGAGAGAATTGGTACAATTGGGACTTCTGGAACTGTAGTAGAAAGGAGTACTACAGTAATTGGGACTTCAAAATGTTAGGAGGTTGTTGGTCTTCAGCAGAGGTGGTGTACCTCACTGGTTCAGTCCTCTGAGGTGAGTTGAGTAAGGCCCCCAGAATGTTGAGTTCAACATTGTTTTCCTCTGTGGACTTATCTTTATCTTGTCCATTTGGTGCAGAGGAGGAAGAGGGAGTACAACTTCTAATAGGTTGAGTGATCTTGAATATCTACTCCTCCTTTTGATGTCCAGGAGACCCATTAGCAACATCTTTATCGTCTTCGTCTTCTAGATCATCAAATCTTGGCTTTTTCGAAGCCTTCTCTGCACAGGAAGTCTGTGGCATCTTCCTTTTACCCTTTCCCTCTGGAGGAGACATCTTGGTTGGGTAAAGTTTGGTGACAGTTGTTTCAATTATTTCCTTAGATTCTTGAGCCGCCATTCTGACCTCATTGACCTGGTCATCCACAGAATAATTGTGGACTTCAAACAGAGCCTTCACTACCTTTGTGGTCTCTCTAGACTTGGCCACAAACTTGTTAGAGACAGTGAGTACTCTGCTCATGATGTTCTTGCTGAAAGTAGCAAGATCTGCCTTAGTGACCAGATCCTATGTTGTCCTTGGTGGAGGAGGTGGAGCTTGAATTGTTGAAGAAGCAGGGGTGGCAGAGTCTAGATAGTTGAGATCAACTGCTTTATCTTTGCCTTGAAGGAGTTCAGATCTTCAGCAGTAATGGATGGTGGGGTTTCAAAAGATGTGGTTTGCTCTGATCTGGCTCTGAAGATGTATTCTTTAGTTTTGCGGATCTCTGTAGTTAGCTAATCGGAGCGGTTGGCCATTTGAGTTTTCAAAGCAGCCAATCTTGAGTTATTTGTAGCAAGTTCTCCTTTTAACTCAGAGACTTCTGTTAAAAGTTTGGAAATAACTACAACAGAGGTATAGGTCTCTGAGGTCTTCTCAAATATAAATTTTAGATCATTCAAGGATCCTCTAACTTCATTACCAAAGCTTTCGAACTCTGCCTTGGTAATAAAATCGGAGAGGGGACCCTTAGATCCAACACATGGACGTAAGTCTGCCTCGAGTTTAGAGACGCCTTTGTTTAGAGTTGGATTCAGATTGTCTCTGCAAGAACTTCACCCAATCCTTGAGGGTCCCTCTGAGGGGAGTCCTCTACAAGTGTTCTGATCACATTCTCTTCTTCTGCCTCAGACTCTGAAGAAGAAAAGTAGATGTGATGGCCAGAATTGTTATCCAAACAAGTCTGCCTGTGTTCAGCTAGGGTCATCCACTGCCCTAAGTTGGGCAGTCCCTATGTGAGATTTTAAATATCTCAAGTCTATGGAGTTGGTCACCTAATGGATGAGCCACAGAGGCATCAACCTTTTGGGAGGACAACTCCAGATGGGGGGCTTCCCCTGGTTTGTGTGCTTCAGAGGCAGAAAGAGGTGCCTCTGAGCGGTTTGCTTGGTTGAGGTTCGAGGTGTGCACCTCTGTTTCAATATCCAGTGATGTTATATCATCTTGAATAGATTGTTTGGTCGCACTGGGAGTGGGGGTGTGTAAGTACACATGTGTGCCTCTTGGGGCATCTTTTGCTACCTCACTCCTCTCGGTTTCTAGGGCTTTAGAACTTTCACCTTAAGAGATATCTTCCTCCAACTCCTTTGACGAATAACTTTCAAAATAATCATTTGAAGACATTTTTGCTGATCTGAAATATAACTATCATTCAGCTTTTGATAGCAGAATGGTAGTTGCATTTTCTTTAAGTTCTTTCTTTTCTCATCCTCTTTAGCTTCTACTTCGTCAAGTGATTTGGTAATAAATTTGGGTTTCAAATGAGGATATTTTCCAGCCACAAAAAGATAATCAAAATTATACAAAGTTGGTTGTTTTCTGATAGCTTTCTTTAGATAGTGTGGGTTTTCGTAACCGAGACCCCACTTCTCTCTAACATCAGCTTCCTCATTCAGGGTGTTAAGAAAAATAGTTTGATTTGTTTGACCTCGTGTATAAAGTTTGGCTTCCAAACCATTTACCTTCTTTGCTAAGTTCTTGTTTTCAACCTGCAATTTATAAGCATTTAGAACATATTCTTGTTTTTCAGAAACAGACTTAGACAATTTAGATTCAAAATCAGAAATCTTATTTTCAAAACAATCTTTTTCCAGTTTAAAATCAGAAACAGATTTGCGAAGAGAATCAATCAAATCTTTGTTCCCAACAACTTGCTTGTTAAGATCAAAGATCTTTTGATTTTTCTTTTCAACTCTGTTCTTTTCCTTTTTCAGTTTCTTGTGAAGATCTTGAAGTTCGACCATCATAGCTTCCATTTTAACCATAAAATCAGATTTAGAAAGATTAAGTACCTCATCAGCAGTTTCTTCATCTGAATCATCATACTTCACTGTGTCGCCCATCAAACACATGTGAGCTGATTCTTCTTTTACCTCTTCATCTGAATGATCTAGCCAATACTCGTCTTCAGCCATCAATGCCTTGCTAGCTTCCTATTGTTTGTCCAAGAGCATCTTGTTCTTGTAATATTCTTAGTTTCTGACTTTTGGCTTTCGACAGTCTTTAGCATAATGATCGACTTTGCCATAGTTGTAACACTTTATCAGCACCAGTATAGTCATTCAGATATTTCTTCTTCTCTTCCGGCTTTCTCTCCACATACCGGTTCTCCTCATATCTTATTCTTTCAACCCTTTTCCGATGTTAATGATTCTTTGAACTTGATGAAGAATACCTCGGTGTGTTTGAACCCGGTTTCTTGTAGAATTTCTTCTGAAATGCTCGGGTCAGAAGAAGCATAGCTTGTTTGAAATTTTCTCCATCATCACTATCTGAATCGGAATCGGAATCAGAACTGGGAATCACAACTTTCTTCTTCTTTTTCTTCTCTTTCTCCTTCTCTCCAGCTACCAAAGCTATGGGGTCAGATACTTTTTCGGCTTTCTTCTTTTCAGCTCTTTTCTCTTCCACCTCTTCCTCATTGTGACGTAAAGTCTTGTAGACTTCATGAAGAGGTATGTCGCTCAAGTCCTTCATCTGCTTCATCCGACGAGTATGTTTCTTCCATTCCGGTTGCAGAATGCTTAGGAACTAGACGTTGTTTTCTATCTGCTTGTTCTTTACTTTGTTCTTTGAGAGTTCATTCAGAAGAAGCACAAACCTCTCATAGGTTTCCTCTAGGCTCTCATTTTCTTTTGCTTTAAACTTTTCGTAGCTATTTATGCAGTTAGCCACCTTCATCTGATTTCCTACTTTGGAACCCATCATCATCTTTTGTAACTGATCCCACATTTTCTTTGCATTCTCCTTGTAGCTATCTATCTTGATGTATATCTCATTCGGAATACTATGGAGTAGAATAGATATTGCTTTCTTATCTGCTTTAAACCGGCTTTTCTGCTCCTCAGAATATTGTGCAAAATCCATCGGAACAGTTCTCATCTTTTGCACTATGTCCTCGTCTCCATCCTCATTGTCTGAGGATTCATCATCAGGTATTTGAACAGTAGGAGGTATCATGGGTCCTTCTGTAATTGAAAGCATAATGTTTTCCCCATTTGCATGCCGATCAACAAAATCCAGAAATCTGTCTTTCCATTGCTCATATTCCCCTTTGAAGAGAACAGGGGGTTTTGCATCAGTGCCAATTGAAAGAGCGTCTCTGGAAGTCATCCTGTTTTGAAAATATGCAATAAGAAACTTGAAATTGACCGTTAGTCCAATAAGAAATCACAAGAATACAGAATAACACTAAAATGAACTAAGCAAGGAATTTCTGAAAATCACTAAGTCAAGAATTCGCAATCTATACTTAGAATAACAAAGAATTCGTAATGTACACTGAAAACACAAGGAATTCGCAAAGATCTTTCAGAATTCGCTATACACACCTGCGAATCCTGAGGAATTCGCAATACTCACACTAGCGAATTCTGTCCTTAGAAAGAATTAGGAATTCGTAACTCTCTAATCTGCGAATTTTGAACAATTCGCAAAAGAGACAACTGTGAATTCTGAACTTAAAAACTTTTTCAGAATTAACCCTTTACGAATTCTTACAAATTCGCAAGAGACACAATAACGAATTATGAGCAATTCGTAATATAGTCTTCTGCGAATTCTATACTTGAACTTTTTCGAAATAAACCTTTGCGAATCCTCTGCGAATTCTATGAAATTCGCAATAGACACATATACGAATTCTAAGCTTTTCGTAATACAGAGGAATGCGAATTCTATCCTTAAGAAATTTTTAGAAAATTTCAAAGCGAAATCTGAAGAAATAACGAATTCTGAGGCTTCAGCGAATTCTTGATGTAAATCTTGCGAGTTCTTCAGATGGTCTGCGAGTTCTTCATGGATTTAGCGAGTTCTTCAGATCTCGTTCGAAAAACGTCAATGAATCGACTGAAATTACACCCAGACCTCAAATTTCGATTCTAGACTTTGGCAGAACGATCACTTAGACATCTAGAACAACTTTTTATCAAGGAATTTCATTCTAAATCACAGATTATTACAAATCGATTCAATACAGTGCTCTAAGAACTCGTGAACTAAAACTCGACAGATTTCAAAAATTCAAGTAGAATACAGTGCAATTGACAAATCAAATCATACAGACTCGATCGAAAACACTAAACAAACAAAACCTGATCAATTACAACTCGTAAATCACACTAAAACTCAGAATTGATTCGAACTCTAAGAACACAGTGTCGACTCATTTTTCTTGATTTGATTTCTTATTGAATCTGCTCTGATACCAATTGTGTGTCCCTGAATTCAAGATTCTTATCACAATTAAATCAATACAAACAATATTATCACAACTACCTTTTGATTTCAATTCCACAAATTCAAATGATTACAACTTCAGCTATCACTTTCTCTCTCTAGACAACTCTTTCTCTCTCTACAAATTCTCTCTGGAAGCAGAATACACGTACACAATCTACAGTTCTATATCTATTAAAAGGAAAAATAAAACTATTTATACCTACAACAAAATACAAAGAAACTAAAAACAAATACAAAATAAACTTTGACTTTATTGCACTTTGACTTTGACTTTCACTCAGAGTTGACTTTCCAGCTTTGACTTCTTGTACTTTGACTTCTAGTCTTCATGATCTTGTATCCAACATATTTCTGCTCTAACACTACTGTGTAGAGCTCAGAGTAGATGAGCTTTGCTAGGTCAATGGCCCGATTGAAGAATAGGGCATACATAATGGCCAAGATTATGGGGTTGGCCTAGTACTGTCTTCCAATTTTAGACGTTAGAGTGCGGTTGAGCACACTGAACAGAAAGTTCCAAGTAGGGGGTAGGTATTGACTTCTGAATTCACTAATCTTGGAGATTTCCTTGTTGTACCCTAAATGTAGTAGGAATTCTAGTAGGGTTTCTTGAGTTAGGGATTTTTCAAACTTTGTTATCCCCAAGTCAGTGGTCTTGAATAAAAATAGATGTCGTCGAAGAATGTCAGGGTAAATCCTAATTGATCCTCCGTCATCTTCACCGGCATCAACATATCCTACTATGTTGTCTACGTCTTCATCGTATTCGACGATATACCACCATTGTTGAATGTACTTCAACGGAATGTTGTTGTCGAAGTTGGTCAGGCATACTTGAGCTCACAGGTATTGAAAAATTCTATGATCACTCGGTATTGTTCGTCGAACTTAGTAGGGTTCAGGTCTAGATAGAAGTTATTTCTTTTGACATGAATGTTGTAGGTGGTTGGAGCTCTGTTGGGTACAATGTGACTGGAATTATCTGGTCCTTGTTGGTTTGCCATTCTTGCAGGTTCAAAAGCTCGAGAAGAGATGAAGGAGATGTAGTATTTGTAGGGAAACATTGAAAGCGTAAAAGAAAAATGAGGGTTGGAAACGGGTTTTTATGGGAGTGATTGTACTCGAGTGAGATAGTGAAACGTCGCTGATAGGAGTGGAGTGTGAACCGTTTTGGCATCCAACTAATCTCAGAGTGACAAGTGTTGAGAATATTTGATGGGGCGCTCACGTCATAAACTGTCACTATGGGTTTGGTAAAGAGACATGACAGTCACCAAACAAAATAACCCGCACATGTCAATATGGAAAGGAAAACACACAAGTGTTGATCCTTCAGAGAAGGTTTTGAACAGTCATAACCTCTAAAAATTGAAAATTATGCCCAAATACTTCATGATTTCACCTTTAGTACCCAAAACAATTAAAATCCTAAATCTGATTTAAGAAATCATCCAAGAACATCCTAATATTTAGTAATCTGACGCATTTCCAAAGACAGAAGTTCAGAGACTCTGGAGAAGAACATCAGAGACTAAAAAATAGATTTCAAGAATTTTTCAAAAGATGTTTGAATCAGAATAGGTTTTTGTTTTTCAAAAAAGTAGATATTGAAGATGAGAGTTGCGTTCATACCTTTCTGCTTGATTTCTCAGAAGCTCTTGCGTTCATAAGAGTATCAGAGTCTCTAATCTTGGTCATTATACCTTAACTCTTTTTTGGCACATGCTCCCCCTTGAGATGTGATCATATATTTTCTCCCCCCTTAAATTGTGTTTGGATCACACAAGATAAGATATGCTTTTGGACTGATAAAAGATAAACATGCCTTTTAAATGAAGTGCATAGTCTCTAATACATGCATCAGAGGCTTTGGTGGTTTGAAGGAATATGGTACATCAGATTGTCAGAGGCTCTAGAGATTTAACATCAAAGGCTCTGGTGGTTTGAGATCAAGTAGGCATATTTAGCATGCCCAACTTACTGATTAAGAAGTTGAACCTTCGTTCATCAAGTGCTTTTGTGAATATATCAGCAAGTTGGTAATCAATTGAGACAAAGTACATTTCAATGGTGCCCTTCTCAACATGATCTTTAAGAAAGTGGTACCTGACATCAATGTGTTTGGTCTTAGAATGTTGTGTAGGATTAGCAGAGATTGCAATTGCATTTCTAATAGGGATTTTGTCAAACTCAAGGCCATAGTCCTTAAGTTGAGTCTTCATCCAGATTACTTGGGACCAACAACTAGCAGCAGCAAGATATTTTGCTTCTGCTGTGGAAGTTGATACACAGTTCTCTTTTTCGATGACCAACTCACTAACTTGTCACCAAGCAGTTGACAGCATCCATAGGTGATTTTCCTGTCTAATTTGCATCCTCCATGATCTGCATCAGTGTAGGCCATTAGCTCAAAACCTGAGTGCTTTGGATACCATAGGCCCAAGGATGGAGTCCCTCTGAGGTATCTAAAGACTCTTTTCACGGCAGATAGGTGTGATTCCTTTGGATTAGCTTGATATCTGGCATAGAGGAAGGTCGCAAACATTATATCAGGTCTGCTAGCAGTTAAGTACAGAAGTGACCCTATCATACCTCTATAGTTCTTGACATCCACTGGCTTACAAGAGGGATCAAAGTCAAGTTTAATTACAGTGGCAATAGGTGTTTTCATGGGAGTTGAATCATTAAGTTTGTATTTCTTCAGAATTTCAAAGACATATTTATCTTGAGTAATAAAAGTGTCTTCTGAATTTTCTCTTACTTGGAGCCCTAGGAAGAAGGTTAATTCCTCCATCAAGCTCATTTCAAATTCACTTTTCATCAACTCTGAAAACTTATCACAGTATATTTGGTTAGTAGACCCAAGATAATATCACCAACATATATTTGTACCAGAAGTAGCTCATTTTTGTACCTTTTAATGAACAAAGTAGAGTCCACTGTTCCTTTCTCAAATTTGTTAACAATCAGAAAGTTTGAGAGAGTGTCATACCATGCTTTGGAAGCTTGTTTAAGCCCATACAGAGCTTTGTCTAGGTGATAAACATGGCCTGGAAACTCGGGACTTTCAAACCCAGGGGGTTTCTGGACATATACCTCTTCATTCAGCTTGCCATTTAAGAAGGCAGATTTCACATCCATCTGATAGACTCTGAAACCTTTGTGAGCTGCAAAGGCTAAAAATATTCTTATTGCCTCAATCCTTGAAACAGGGTCAAAGGTTTCATCATAGTCTATTCCTTCTTCTTGGCATTATCCTTTTACAACAAGCCTGACCTTGTTTCTGATCACTATCCCATCCTCATCCTTTTTGTTCCTTAAAACCGAATTAGTTATAAATGGCAATTTTACCTTTTGAAAGAGGAAATAGAGATCAAACCTTGTTTCTTTCAAATTGTAGAAGCTCCTCCTACATATCTTCAATCCAGTGTGGGTCTTCAAGGGCTTCAGAAACCATTTTGGATTCAACCATGCTAAGAAAGTTGACAAAGAATGCTTCATTAGTAGTTGTTGATCTAGTTTTTACACCATCATTTGGATCACCAATTATTTGATAAGAGGGATGTTCTTTGGTCCATCTAGTCATGGGAGCATGAATTTTTAGACGAGTTTGTGCTTCAGAGATTGGTTGAAGCCTTTCTGAGATTGGGCTTTGGAATGGAGAAGTATCCACTTCAGAATTTGGACTGTGAGTTGGTGGCGTGTTCACTTGCTCCCCCTCAGATGAGTGTCTAGGTATGGGATCTTCAGTTGGACCTACTAGTCCTGTTGACATAGAGACAGAGGGTGAGTTGTCAGAAGAACCAGATAGAGATGTACCTGATGCTTGTGGTCCCACTGAAGCTCGTTCAGAAATACCTCTGATGATGAGATCATAGGCATCATCCTCATCAAACATCATCCTCATCAAATATTAAATTGAGTTCAAGATCTTTAGACTTGGAAGAGTTTGAAGTCCCATGTTTGTGCTTGAGTTCAGAGCAAGAGCACTCCAAAGTCATGGGTTCTTTGTCATGAAAGGAGACATTGATGCTTTTATAGATTAGCTTGGTTATGAGATTGTAGAATATGTAGGCTTTAGAAGTAAGTGAATATCCAATGAACTTTCCTTCATCAGTCTTTTTATCAAATTTACCGAGCTGATCTTTGTCAAAAAGAATGAAGCACCTGCATCCAAAGATATGGAAATATTTGACATTAGGTTTCCTCTGATTTATGAGTTCATAAGAAGTTTTCTTAAATCTTTTTTCTATAATAGCTCTGTTTTGTGTAAAACAGGTTGTAGATACTACTTTTGCCCAGAAATTTATAGGTAATCCAGAGGTTGCTAGCATGGTCCTTGCATCTTCGACTAATGTTCTATTTCTTCTCTTAACAGCTCCATTTTATTAAGGGGTTCTAGCTGTAGAGAATTTGTGTGATATGCCCTCACTTGTGAGATATTCATCAAGTCTAGAATTTTTGAATTATGTTCCATTTTCACTTCTTAACTTCTGAACCTTGTTGTTGAGCATTACCTGAATTCTTTTCAACAGGTTTATTAGTATCTTTGGGACATCAGACTTAGCTCTGATGAACTTAATCCATGTATAGCTTGATTATTCATCAATTAAAACAACTATACATTTCTTGCCAGACAGACTTTGCATAGAAATTAGACCGTAGAGGTCAACATGCAACATATGCAAAGGTCTAGGACAAGAATGATCACTCTTTGTTCTATGGGAAGCCTTTTTAAGCTCACCCATTTCACATGTAGGACAAGATGATCCTTATCAAACTTCAGAGAGGGCAACCCTTTTACAAGCCCATACTTAACCAAATTGTTTAAAGTTGAAAATTTCAGATGAGAGAACTTTTTGTGCCAGAGCCAGACATCTTCATTCTTCTCAGAGAGTAAACAGAGTGTCTCTGAATTATTCCTTGAAGTGAAGTTCATTAAATAAATATTTCCTTTTCTATCAACTCTGAGTAGTTCCTCACCTGTATTGGTTAGTAAAGAACAATATTTCTTTTGAAATTTGACATCAACCCATTATCATAGAGTTAACTTAAGTTGAGCAGATTATGCTTTATCCTATCTACATAAGCAACTTTGGATACTGAGATGTCACCTTTTTAAAAACATACCATAGACTCTTATCTGACCTTGCGTATTATCTCTAAAAGTTATAGAGCCTCTAATTTTATCTTTGAACGAGGATAGTAAATTTTTATCTCCAGTCATGTGCCTTGAGCATAAAGAATCCAGATACCAGTTGTGGATATGCTGTTTTAGCAAGACAGATTAAAGATTCTTTTTAGGTACCCATTGCATAATGGGTCCTTTCTTGTTAGAATGAGGCTTACTTTCTTTGTCTTCTGGTTGTCTAGACTTTGCTGGATTACCAGGTTCCTTCCTCTGCCATTTCTGAGTATGAAGTTTTTGCCCTTTTGGAGGACCCATTCAGATTGCAGTGAGGACCAAAGAGATGATTTCTCAATTTTAGCAACAAATCAAATCAAAGCATTTGCAGTTATGTGAACAATGAGATGAAAAATTGAAATTTATGTGTTCATTCATAGACTTTTGAGATTTGACCTTTTTATAAATATCTACTTTAGCATCAAATGTTTCAAGGAACTTTCTATCTAGCTTATATTTATTTTTATGAAATCTGGCTTTCTTTGAAACTTCTCTCTTTTCCCAATGATCTTTGCTTTCTTTGGTTTTCACTAAAACCTGAGAAGCAGATTTGTCATTCATAGCCCATTTTCCTTTCTGCTCTGGTGTGAACTTGATTAGATTAAAAGGATAAGGTTTAGGAGGTCAAGGGATAGTTTTACTCTTGGCTTGTTCTTTTGCTTCCCTTTCCAATTCAAGAGCGGATTTGGCTTTTAAGCACATGTTAATGAAGTTAGGACATAAGGGAATTCTTGGTACATTCTTTCTGACCAAAATTGTTTTGTTTGGGATTCCAAAGGGGAGTATAACTTCCTCTGACTTATTTACAAGTATCCCTGATGCTCCTTGAACTATCTTAGCTTCAGAGATGACAGATTGATTTTCGTCAACTACAATGTCTTCATCCACAGAGGATGTATCATCTGAATCAGAGTCAGAGTCAAGAAAATTATTTTGATATTCCTTGGATAGTTGTACTGTTAGAGCATAAATATGTTGGATACAAGATCAAGAAGACAGAAGTCAAAGTTCAAGAAGTCAAAGTTGAGAAAGTCAAATCTCATCAAAGTCAAAGTCTTTTGTAATAAAAGTCAAAGTATTGTATTTGTATTTTACTTTCCTTGTTTTTGTTGTAAGTATAAATAGCTTTGTTTTTCTGTTTTGTAGAGATGGTATTCAGTTGTAAGATTGGAAGAAGTTGTATAGTTGAGAGAGAATACGTTAGAGAGAGAAAAAGAGTTCTAGAGAGAGAAAGTTTGTAATCTTGAATTTGAAAGTGAAATCAAACAGGTAATTGATTCTTGTTTGTGTTTTGTTTGTTTAATTGTGATTAGAAACTAGATTCAGGGACACACAATTGGTATCAGAGCATATCCAAATCGAAAAATCAAGAAAAATTCAAACGTTCGTATCTGTGTTCTTCAGCGAAAAATCAAATCCGAGTTTTAGTGAGTTTTTGGAGTTGTAATCGATTAGATTTTGTTCAGATAGCATAATCGATCGAGTCTGTATAGGTGATTTCAAGAAATGCACTGTATTTGATCGTTAAATTTGATTTTAGTTGAGTTTGAAGTTCACGAGTCCTGTGCACTGTAATTGAGTCGATTTATGCATTTTTGTGTATTTGGTCGAAATTAGTTGTTAAGTTTGTGTTCTAGTTGTTTAGACGAGTGAATTGTCAAAGTTTAGTGTTGAAATTCTAGTTCTAGATGAGTTTTTGGTGTGATTTTGATCGATTTTAGAGGTTTGCGCGTGTTCTTCAAGGTTTGCGTTCCATTCAAACAGGTTTGCGGGTCATTCATCAAGATTTGTGTACGTTCTTCAGAGGTTCGTGTATTCAACGAGACACGCAAAGTGATGTTTGCGTCTTCAACGAGAACCGAGAAGCGAGCTTTGCGTCTGTAACTACAAACGCAAAGTTGGGTTTGCATTTGTATCGTGAAACGCGAAGTTCATCGTTTGTCATTTTTCATGACACGCAAAGTTGACAAACGCAAAGTAGAAGTGTATCTAGAAACGCAAAGTAAGGGTTTGCGCTTCCCACATGAACCGCAAAGTAAGGTTTGCGTTTGTCTCTGGAAACGCAAAGTAAAGGTTTGTGCTTCTAACCTGAACCGCAAAGTAAGGTTTGTGTTTGATTCTCAGCACGCAAAGCTACTCATCACAAGGAAGGTTTGCGTAACCAGTTTGGCACGCAAAGTGTGGTTTGCGCATCACTCTTGAAGCGCAAAGTGTGGAGGACTTAGACAAATTTTTCAAAATAGTAATATGGCCTTTAATAGCAAAGTGTGGGACCCCCGTGCTAAGTTTGCGAAGGGGGACATATTTCTGGTTGTGATCAAAATTTCTGATTTTATATTTCAAGTTTTCTGTATTTTCTTGATTGTTTCATTTGGACTAACGATCAGTTTCTAGTTTCTTATTGCATATATTTTTCAAACAGGTATAAACAAGATGACTTCCAAAGATGCTCTTTCCATTGGCACTGATGTCAAGCCTCCTGTTCTGTTCAAAGGAGAGTACGAACAGTGGAAAGACAGATTCCTTGATTTTATAGACAGACATGCAAATGGAGAAAATATTATGCTGTCAATCACAGAAGGTCCTATGGTACCAATCACGGTTCAAATACCTGATGATGATTCGTCTGATAGTGAAGATGGTACTGAGGAAAGAGATCAAAAGATGAAAACAGTGGCAGTGGATATCTCTCAGTATTCTGAAGAACAGAAAAGCCGATACAAAGCAGATAAACAAGCAAGATCCTTACTTCTTCAGAGCATTCCGAATGAGATCTACATCTAGATTGATAGTTACAAAGAAAATGCTAAGAAGATGTGGGATCAATTGCAAAAGATGATGATGGGATCCAAGGTCGGGAATCAGATGAAAGTGGCTAACTGCATCAACAGTTATGAAGAATTTAAAGCCAAAGAGAATGAAAGCCTGGAAGATACTTATGAACGGTTTGTCTTGCTTCTGAATGAACTGACAAAGAACAAAGTGAAAAAGAAGCAGCTGGAGAATAATGTCAAATTCCTAAGTATCCTACAACCTGAATGGAAGAATAATGAACTCTTCAAGATCAAATATTTTTAAAGGTTTTCAAAAGAACAGAGGGTCCATTTTCAAATGGATACCAAAATCTTGTGCTAATCTGTTAGGACCCGTTTTTAAATGGGTACCTAAATCTATTGTTTCCTGATTTGTCTTGCAGACCCGGCATATGTGGTACTTGGACAGTGGATGTTCCAAGCATATGACTGGGCAAAAAGCTTTATTGTCTAACTATACAGAGAAATTCAGTGGAAATGTCAGATTTGGAAACGATCAGCTTTCACCTATCTTAGGATATGGTGACATTATTCAAGACAACATAACAATCAGTAAAGTGATTTATGTCGAAGGCTTGGGGCACAACTTATTCAGCATTGGTCAATTCTGTGATAAAGGGTTAGAGGTCAACTTCAAAGCTAAGAGATGTTCGGTTCGTACAGAAGATGGAAATGAACTCTTAGTTGGAAATCGAAAGACGAACCTCTATACCATCAATCTTTCAAAGGTACAGAATGACAATCAAGTTTGCTTGATGACAAAGGCTTCATTGCAGCAAAGTTGGCTCTGGCACAGACGTTTATCTCACTTGAACTTTCGTTATATCAATAAGCTGGTTAGTGGGAAATTGGTAAAAGGACTTCCTGAGCTGAAATACGAGAAAGAACACTTATGTGTTGCATGTGAGAAGGGTAAGATGAAGAGAGCTCCGCATAAACCGAAGCCTGAACCAAGCACTAGTTCTCCGTTAGAATTGTTACATATGGATTTGTGTGGTCCAATGAGAACTCAGAGTTTGGGTGGAAAGAAATACGTGTTTGTTATTGTGGACGATAACTCAAGATACACGTGGCTCAAATTTCTTCGATCAAAAGATGAGACGCCCGAAGTTCTCATTACTTTCTTAAAGACGACCCAGGTGAAAATGCAGTGACAAGTCAAGTTTCTTCGAACTGACAACGGCACAGAATTCAATAACAAGATTGTTGATGAATATCTCGAATCAGTCGGGATTTCACATCAGTATTCTGCTGCTCGTACGCCTGAACAAAATGGAGTAGTCGAAAGGTGAAATCGGACGCTAGTCAAGGCCGCTCGTACTATGCTTAGCCAATCCGATCTACCTCTATTTTTGTGGGCAGAAACTGTGTCGACTGCATGCCATACTCAAAATCGATCCATGATACACCGCCGTTTTCAAAAGACTCCATATGAGCTGATCAACAACAGAACACCAACAATCAAGTATTTTCACATATTTAGGTGTAAATGTTTTGTGCTTAACGACAGAGAGAGTCTGAATAAATTCAGTGCTAAGGCGGACGAGGGTATCTTCATTGGTTATTCTTCAACATCGGCAGCATATCGTGTTTATTTGAAGAAGTCAAAGACAGTTGTTGAGAGCGTAAATGTTACATTCGATGAAGAAATGGCTTCTGAACAACTCAGTTCAGAACCCGTGATAAATGGAGTATTAGCTTCTGGGCAGATCAGTCCAGAACCTGCTTCTACAGCAAATAATTCGAATAATGCTTCTACATCTATTTCACATTTAACTGATTTAGATTTGTTATTTGAATTCTTTTATGATGATTTTCTAGGTTCTAATATACCTAAATCTGTTGTGACTGACAGGTCTGAAGATACAAGTTGGCAATCATCCAGTCACTTCAGATGTCATAACTGAACAAGAATCCCATGTTCAGTCAGAAACTCACATTCCTACAATTACTCCTACAGTTGAAGATGTACAAGTAAATGCTGAGCCAGAAGTAAATGTTTCAGTTGGGTGTAATACAATGTCTACTCAACAGCTAGAGTCTGTTGTTCCAACTGATGCTTCTGCACCTGAAACTTCAACTGCAAACCCCCCTCCTGTTATTCAAACTGAAGATTATGATAGTGGATTTCTAGATGATGATCATGTTCAATCAGTATCTACTCCACTCCCTCATGAGCATCGTTGGACCAAAGATCATCCATTACATCAAGTAATTGGAGATTTTGACAAGCCTGTACAAACGAGGTCAGCGACTCTTAATCAATGTATGCATGACTCATTTCTCAGTAAGATTGAGCCAACGCGAGTATCAGAGGCTCTTGCTGATTCGGACTGGGTATCTGCTATGCAAGAAGAAGTCAATCAGTTTGAAGCCCTAAAGGTTTGGAGATTAGTTCCAAAACCGGAAGGAAAGACCGTGATAGGAACTAAATGGGTATTCAAGAATAAAAAGGATGAAGATGGTATCGTCATAAGGAACAAAGCTAGACTTGTTGCCAAATGTTACCGGCAAGAGGAAGGCATAGACTACGATGAGACGTATTCTCCAGTAGCGCGTATAAAATCAATCCGCATGTTTCTAGCCTACGCAGCTCATAAGAATTTCACAGTCTTTCAGATGGATGTGAAAACAACCTTTCTGAATGGCATTCTTAAAGAGGAAGTGTACGTGTCTCAAACAGAAGGGTTTGTCAATCCAGAGAAACTAGATCATGGTTATATCTTGGACAAAGCCCTCTATGGTTTAAAACAAGCCCCTCGAGCATGGTATGATGTTCTATCTAAATTCTTGGTCAAGTCCTGTTTTTCTAAAGGTAAGGTTGATACCACTTTATTCATCAAAAAGGAAAAGGCTGATATTATTCTTATTCAGATTTATGTTGATGATATAATATTTGGTTCTACAAATCCAAAATTTTGCAAAAACTTTTCTAACCTCATGGTGTCACGTTTTCAAATGAGTATGATGGGAGAGATGAATTTCTTTCTCGGATTACAAGTTAAGCAATTTTCTACGGGGATTTTCATTAACCAATCTAAGTACATTTTGGACATTCTTCGGAAGTACAAAATGGAAAATTGTAAACCAATTGGAACCCCGATGGCACCATGTACTAAAATTAGCACTGATCCTTCGGGTAAAAGTGTTGATGTTAGGACTTATAGAGGTATGATAGGATCGTTGATGTATCTTACATCTAGTAGACCAGATATTATGTTTTCAACATGCTTATGTTCTAGATATCAGGCTGCTCCCAAAGAATCCCATTTGGCTGCTGTCAAACGGATCTTTAGATATCTGAAGGGCACTGCAGATCTTGGTCTGTGGTATCCTAAGGATACTGGGTTTCAACTGACTGCCTACTCAGATGCAGATCATGCAGGTTACATGTTGGATAGAAAGAGTACTTCTGGTCACGTTCAATTCCTTGGAGACAAGCTCGTTAGCTGGGCATCAAAGAAACAATTATGCGTTTCCACAGCGACTGCTGAAGCAGAGTACGTAGTTGCTTCCAGTTGCTGCTCTCAAGTCTTGTGGATGCGAACACAGCTAAGAGACTATGGATTCAAGTTCGAAAAAATTCCAATATATTGTGACTCGAAGGGTGCAATTTCCATATCTGCTAATCCTGTCCAACATACGAAAACCAAACACATTGATGTCAGGTATCATTTTATTAAAGATAATGTAGAAAAAGGAACAATTGAACTTTATTTTGTAAAAACAGATTATCAACTTCCAGATTTATTTACAAAACCATTAGATGAAAAGAGATTTAATTTTCTTATCTCTAAGCTTGGTATGTTAAATCTGAAGACATAATCAGTTGTTATCTAATAAAGTTACGTATTGTTATTTTTCATCATTTTCTTTATTATTATGTTTTTAGGATATCTGCACTTTAAATGTTTGTTCATGATTTCAGGGGAAGTAAGAGAAGATTTTAGATGATCTACATTCATTTGAGGGGGAGCATAACTAATTTCTACATTTTACTTAACTGACAAATTTTTGTGATGCATGATTTTAGGGGGAGCATATAAGTCAAGTCAAAAGGAGTAAGACTATGATTTTTTATTATTTTTTATCAGAACTCGTACTTTAATTGTTTTACTGCTTTACGTCTTTTATTTTTTTTTCTCGAATAAATTTTGTGAATAAATTTTGACTAGACTTTGAGACTTATGGATGAGAGAGGATGACACGATCATATCATTTTGACTTAAGCATGACTTCATGAGATTTAAGACAAAGCTAAAAGGTAAATTTCTTATCTTAATCTCAAATATATCTGAAAGAAGGACAACTTTCAGATATAGAAAACATGTTCTGAAATGTTCAAACCACTTCCCGATTCTTAAACAGATTTTATAATTTGGAAGTGTGATTTTAAATGTTTTCATTTTATTTTTGTGCTTAATTGATAAATAAACCGTGTGTTTCCAAAGATAAATACTTGTGTATTGTCTTTTCTACATACTTTCAAGTATTCACACACATCGGTTTAATTTTTGATCAAATTGTTCTTACCATGTTTCTAAATTGAAATAGTTTTTTCTTCGATGGTAAGACACCCCGCTTGTACTTCAAAGAATTTTGAGCGATATTTCATTTCGAAACGTCATTTCAAGAATGTCTATATTTTGTTTCGTATGGACAATATCCGTTATTTTTTACCATAAGCCTTAATTGCTATATCATTTCATTTTTGATCATTTTCATACAATGTCAAATTTTCAAACAAGTCTTTTGCATTCATGTTCATTCATCCAGTATACTTGTTTGAAAATACTTCAATGTCTAAAAATGCTCAAATCTTCATGATTATATTTTCTGAGCATACATTCGTCTGACATTTGTATATGAGCTTTAACTGATAAAGTTAAATCATTTTGAGCAACATTATGCTTTCATAGGATTACATGGGTTCTTTGTGCTAGGACTTAAATGAACTTCTATGGATTCACGTTAACCAGTGTTTTCTACCCAAGAAGTTAAACCGTTAGTGATTGAGTGTGAGGAGTCGAAAAGAAATGAGTGTGGGTGTGATGAGGTAAAATGTAAAGGAGAGTTTGGTTAGTAGTGAGTTTAATGATTAAAAAAAAGAGGGTGTGAGATCAGAGTAAAAGAATATCAAACTCTGCACCAACTACTTTCTGAGTCGGGCAGCTACATTACTAATGTTTCACAATTCTTTCGTGAACATTATTGAAACAGGTAACTAGCCCATGCCAACTCTTTACAATACCCCACCAACCACTCATTTTCTTCTCAAAAAGAAAATGTTTCACATTTTTCTGGGGACGCAGCATATATGCTATCTGATTTTCATTTGGAAAATCTGGATATTGAAAAAGAAGGAAGTTTGCCCCACCTTCGCACTTCAATCATGCACATTGAGTTTGTGTTTATCTACTGTTGTCTCAGTGGTTTACACTATGTTGAGCCTTTATAAAAGCAATTTTCGTGCTTAATTCTTTCTACACATGCACGAACACACAAGGGATTTGTTTCTTTGTCATAACATTCATAGAAATTGCCTTTGTGGTGTTTCGATGATTGGATGGAAGCCCTAGGGGAGTTAACATCAAAAAGCTCCTTTATATTGTGTATTCGTTACACACAGTAACTTCGTGTTACTGACAGGCATTCTAACTGATTCATTTGTTGATTCAGGAGTTACATGTTCTTATTTTGTCTAGATTTGCAAAGATCTACATGAATACTTGGTTATGGATCACAGAATCAGAGGCTCAGTTTGACAGATCAGATTGGTCAATGACATTTTTTGGGAGAAAAGTTTTGATGATATAGATGCTCAAATCATCAAAAACGGGGAGATGGTATCAAGAAATGATAAAGTTTTGAGAGATGATTTTCAGAATTGTCCAAGTCCGAAAAGTTCAAAGTAAAGATTTGAAGATTTGATGAAGATCAAAGAATTTCTGAAGATTTGAGGAATTTTTTTTTGAAGATTATTTGCTAAAGCAATTCGAGCTGATTCTGAAGATAATTTCTTTCCAAAGTCTGAAAGTATTATTGTAAAAGTTTTGGGGAGTTTGTTAATCGTTTGAATACAGTTTTGGAAAGAATACCGTCAAAGAAAAAGGGGAGATTGTATTGACAGAGCTTAAAGTAAAGACTGAATTGCTAAATCTTTCAACAGTGATCTTGAATCCAAAGGGGGAGATTGTTAGAGTATAAATATGTTGGATACAAGATCAAGAAGACAGAAGTCAAAGTTCAAGAATTCAAAGCTGAGAAAGTCAAATCTCATCAAAGTCAAAGTCTTTTGTAATAAAAGTCAAAGTATTGTATTTGTATTTTACTTTCCTTGTTTTAGTTGTAAGTATAAATAGCTTTGTTTTTCTGTTTTGTAGAGATGGTATTCAGTTGTAAGATTGGAAGAAGTTGTATAGTTGAGAGAGAATACGTTAGAGAGAGAAAAAGAGTTCTAGAGAGAGAAAGTTTGTAATCTTGAATTTGAAAGTGAAATCAAACAGGTAATTGATTCTTGTTTGTGTTTTGTTTGTTTAATTGTGATTAGAAACTAGATTCAGGGACACACATGTACTAAAATTGATGTACCAAGCTCCTTTGAGTTATCTTGCTGACAAGTTCTTTTGATAATGCATGGAATGATTTCAGGTTCAGGTAAACATGATTTTTGCCTCAGAACTTCAATTAGATTCCTTTCAAAGATAGTCTCAAGAGATTTTTCAAAAATATATACATCCAGAGGTTTTAATTCAGTTGCCTTTAGATTCATATTGCTCTAGTCTTTAGATTCAGAGAGCCTTGGTATAGAGTTAACTGACTTTTGGTCCTTAAAATAATCAAAAATTGAACAAGGTGTTTTCTTCATTTTCTTTAACATGCTTTTGTTCAAAAGCATACTGAATGTTTTTAAATTTGAGCTTCCTTGTTTTTTATCCTTCAGAGGTTTTCATTCTCTTGAATGTAGAGGTTTCTTTCAGAGATGGAAAATCAGGTTTTTGTACTCTGCCAACACAAAATGTGGCAGCCAAAGAGTTATTCTTTTTCCAAGTGTAAGGATCAAAGTCACTGAATCCTAGACCTTGGGTGTCCATCTGAGAGTTGATTTTTATATGCACATCTTGTGCATCCTTATATTTCTTGATTAAAAGTTCCTTTCTTTGTAAGTTCTGATACAAGAACTCTCTTTCCTTCTGAAAGTAGTTTTTCAATGCCAAATAGTTGAGCCTTTCATACTCAGATCTATTTACCTCTTCATCCTTATCTTTTATGGTTTTCTCAAGCTTTTCACACTTGGCAGTGAGAGTTTGTTCTTTAAAAACTTTCTTCTTTTCAAGCTCAGATTTCACTTTCGAAATCACTTCCTTTTCTTCTTCCAGAAGTTCCTTTTCTCTTTTGTAAAAGATTAGATCCTTCTGAGCTTGTTTACGTTTATCCTTTTCATCAGAAAGTTTCTTTTTGAGTTTTAGAAATTCTTTAGAGAGTTTCAAAACATCCATCTCAAGTTTAGATTGAGTATTATTAAAGTCAGATATAGAGCCTACCTTCTCATCGGATTTTAATGGTTCTGGTAACTGATCATCTTGAGACAGGTCTTCGCTCTGATTAGAGGTTGTAAGATCCATGCCACATAAATGTGCATGCTCTGGTTCATCATCAGAGGATGAGTCTGACACCCAGTTCTCCATCTCTGCAACTAGGCTCCTTTCTCTGACATTGTACCTGTAATTGTTTTTGTAATAGTCCTTGTCTTTAATGAGACGACCTTTACAATCAGCAAAGAAATGTCCTAGCTTTCCACATCTGAAGCATCTCCGATCATTCTGATTTTGAGGAGTGTTTATGGATTTTTGCTTCAGAGGTGCTTCTGGTGCTGCTCTGGGTTGGAATTGAACTGGTCTCTGATCATAGTTCTGCACTTGTCTTTGATTCTGATAGTGAACAGGTCTCTGATCCTGTTGGTATAATGGCTTATGATATCCTCCTCTTCTCTCCATGTTGTCATCTCTTCCATCTCAGCTCCTTTTGTCAAATACATTCTTTCCAAATTTCTTGTTAAATTGTTGAGTGATTAATGCAAGAGATTTGGTGAAGGCATTGATATCTTCTTCTTCATCATCAGAGTCAGGAAACTCTTCATCCTCACTTTATGCTATCAGGGCTTTCTTCCCTTTGTCTTCTTGTCATTTCTTTCTCTGATGGGCTTCTATCTGAGTTCATCTTCTCTGATAGGCTTGCCTTGTGTTTATGAGATCAATTCTAGAGGGCTACCTTTTGAGGTCTTTTTCATCTGCTTCACCACGTCCTTCCCTTGAGTTGCTAGAGTTCCATTGACATCATGTAGGGACCGTACTTCCAGGTCTTGGTTTGTCTGTACAGACATTGACAGTTGTAGTCACTCATCATTCAGACTTCTCAAGAATAACACATTGTTATCCTCCTTTGATCTGACCACCCCGCACTTTTTACACTTTTTACACTTGTTACTCATTACGTTGAATCTATTGTATGTTTGTTGAAGATATTCATTGGGTAGTGCAGTGAAGTCATTGCATTCATTTATGCACTGGGCTCTTCTAATTTTCTGGGTTTTAACACCTCCTTCCAATTGATTTAACAATTGATCCCAAATCTCCTTGGCAATACGGCATGAGTCTAGCTCCTGTAATAAATCATTTGGAATTGCCATGATCATGAGTCTCATAGCTTTTCCATCATATTGATCATGTTTCGCTCTTCTTCAATATATGAAGCAATTTCTTTCGGAGCATAATGAGCTGGAACTACAGCGGTTGTTGCAGTAGCAAGAACGTGTGGGACAAGAACCATGGGTGTGTGAGGTCCATTTATCACGGATCGCATTAAATCTTTATCAATCCCATCAAAGAAATTAACCATTCGAATTTTCCACTGTGGATACTCATCACGAAGACGAGTAGGAGGTTTCGTGAGAGATCCAGCGGTACAAATGGCATTTATACCAGTATTCGCCATTTTTGAAGAAAGAAATGAGAAAAAGATGAAATAGTTTGGAGCAATCAAAATAGACTTTAAATATGTGTACCCTTGAAGATTCTACTGAAGATGTGATGATCTTCAAAGCAAAATCAATCTGGAAATCTGATTGATCAATTTGATTTAAGCAAATTAATCTCGCTCTGATACCAATTGTTGGTTCCCGGATTTTACTTTGAATCAATATGTAAAGATTTTATGAGCGTTAGCTTAAGGATATATTGAATAATGATCAAACATAGTAGAAGAAGAGAGAAAATAAATCAAAGAGATAAAAGAAATACTCCAAATCTTGTAGCCATTTGTATATAATTATTTCAGGAGATTTCTATGAAGAACACCAAGAACACGTAGTACTAGGTGAAAAAGATCTCATTGGAATTCTCTCTCTCTCACAAGGTAGTACAACTGCACGAGATATGGTCGTGGAATAGTGTGTGCACACGTACCTATTCCGCAATCCTGTCTCCAATTTATAGCCTAAATCAGGAAAGTCAACACACTGTGTTGGAAACTGAAGATGTGAACAAGTCTTTAATGTTGCTAGTTCAGAATTAGTACTGCGAGAGCATATCAAAGATAATGCTGCTAGGTATTACTACTTCTACTAGAATTAATACTGCTAGTCAAAGTTAGTGCTGCTTGAACAAAGTTAGTACTGTTTAGCTAGTTAGTACTGCTAGAGGTTAGTACTGCTTAGGAGTTAATGCTACCAAGTTTCAGTTAATACTTCCAAGATGATTAGTGCTACTTATGAGATGGAGATCCGAATTACAAGAATGACAGCTGGATAGACTGAAGATATTCATGGAAGATATTCTGAAGATATTTTATTTATTGTAATTATCTTTTACTCAGTATATGTATAGAATGTACAGAATAGTTTGAATAATTAATTCATACTAAGTTTTTGTTCAAGAGAGAATCAACCTCAAGGCATAGTTCCTAATTCTAAAGAAGTAGAATTCGTCTTGAAAGAGTTTGTTCTTCAAGATTGAGGTTGAGTGTGTAATCTTGTGATTTTAATCATTCAATACAAGTTTACAAGTTGTTAATCATACTCACTGTTTGTTTACTGTTACATTGAATATCAAAGTGTTATTCCGCAACTTCTTTGATATTGTTTCTGAGTATTCATAATTCTTGTTGAGAATTCGATCCTGACAAGTGGTATCAAAGCCTGCTCTCTCAGAAACAACTATTCTTTCATTATGGAAAACTTTGTAGAATCAAACAGTACTCTAGTCTCTAAGGTCCCAATGCTCAAACCCAGTGAGTTTCACATGTGGAAGATCAGAATCAGGCAATACATTCTTCTCACTGACTACTCAATGTGGGATATCATTGAGAATGGTCCTTCTGAAGCAGGAAGGATTGGACCAGATGGGAAAAGACCTCCACCAAAGGCAGATGGTGAGAAGAAGATCAGACAGACAGAGATGAAGGCCTTGAGCACTCTGCTCTTGGCCATCCCCAATGAATATCAGCATCAATTTTGCAACTGCACTGATGCTCAGATTCTCTGGAATGCTCTAGAGAAAAGATTTGTTGGCACTAAAAGCATCAAAAGAAATCAAAGAGATGTTCTAAAGCAGCAGTATGAGAACTTCACTTCTTCAAAGAATGAGTCTATGACTCAAACTTTTGATAGGTTCAACAAGCTCATTGGTGAACTGGCTACTGTAAGGGTGAAGATGGAGCAAGATGATATCAACAGGAAGTTCCTCAGATCTCTTGGGGATGAATGGACTATGTACACTGTCTCATATAGACAGAGTGACAATCTGGAAGAGAAGGAACTTGATGATCTATATAATGATCTAAGAGTTTTTGAAACTGAGGTAGAAACCAAGAAGAAGCCCACTGGGTATATCCACAATGCTGCACTTCTATCAGCATCTACGGATACTACTGCCAACCCTGAAGCAGTTAGTGCTGCCAGTGGAGTGAATTCAGAAAAAGGCACTGAAAGTGTCTTTGAAGCCTTTTTGTCCAGTCACAGTAACAATTCATTGATTAATGATGATCTGGAACAACTTCACCCTGATGACCTGGATGAGATGGACATTAAATGGCAGATGGCCATGTTATCTATGAGGGTGAAGAAGTTTATTAAAAGAACAGGGAGGAACAACTTCTCTCAAAGAAGAGAAGATGGAGCTGGGTTTGACAAGACAAAAGTGGAATGTTATAAGTGCCACATGAAGGGACACTTTGCTAGAGAGTGCAGAAGTGGTGTGCCAAATAACAACCACCAACAAGCTCAGAATGGAGGCTACAATCAAAACAAGAACCCTGCTCAAGCCCTTGTTTCTCAACAAGAAATGGGGTTTGACTGGAGTGACCAAGCTGAGGAAGCCATTCAGAATCAAGCTCTTATGGCAGAGGTGTCTGATCTCCCCTCTGAGGTAACTTCTAATCTTTGTACTCAATCTTGCATAGACACTGTCAAAAGGTACAGGGATCACAACCAAAACATGTGTGATGACCTCAAAAGATTAGAAAAGGACAGAAGAGATTATGTGTTGATAGTTGAGAGGTTTGAAGAACAAATCAAAGGCTTTCAAGCCAATGACCTTCAACATTCTTATGACACAAACTATTGGAAGTGGGAAAAGAATGAGTTAGAGACCAAACTGTCTAAGTCCATAGAAGAGAATGATAGGCTGAAAGAAGAACTATCTAAGGTTAAGCATGACATAGAAAAGTTTTCATATGCTTCAAAAGCAATGGATTCTCTTCTAAAGACTCAGATTCATGATAAGATGAAGCCTGGTATTGGATACAACAACACACCCCCTCCCTACAACAACAACTATATCTCTCCTACTTCAGACTTGTTAGAGACCAAGGAGAAAAAGGACTTGTCTGAAGAAGCCTTTAAGATAGATCCTTTGGATGAGGTAGTTGTTAAGGATATGACTGAGAAAGAAGCCAGTAAGAATAGGAACAATGATGTGAATAAAGAGATACCTTTAGAAAACAACATTGTTACCAATGAGGGAGGTGGAAGGATCTGGGTCAAGTCTAAGAAGATAGAGAAGACCAAAGGAAAGGATAACAAGGTCCATTACAAACAAACCACTGTTGTGAATCCTGGACCTTGTAAACAGTGTGCTTGCAACAAATCTAAGAGCCTAAATTCTGGTATAAAAAGAGGTAACCAAAGAAACTGGAATAATCAATGGGCTCAGAAACAAGGAGTTGATCTGAATAAAATAATCAGACCAAAACCTTGTTTCATATGTGGTAAGTTAAACCATTTGGATAAGCACTGTTTCTTTAACCCTATTAACCAACAGATGAACTTTCAAAGATTTGTGCAAAAACCTGTTGGTTATAGGAAGGCTGGAAAGAAACATGTGGTTAAGAAATCTGTTGAAACCAAAGGCACCATGAAGAAAAAGGTTTTAAAAGAAAGTATTAAAATGTGGGTGCCAAGAAGCACTAAAACTGTTAGTACTGCTGACAGGGATAGTGCTGCTAGAAGCATTACTGCTGCTACCAGTGTTAGTACTGCTGAAAATATTAATGTTGCTAATACTGTTAGTACCTCTTCAAAGGTTAATACTGCTAACACAGTTACTGCTGCTAACACAGTTACTACTTCTAACAAGGTTAGTACTGCTAAGCATGCAAGTGCTGCTAATGCAGTTAGTACTTCTAAAACCAGTACTGCTTCTAGCAAATATGTTTCCAAACCAATCATTGTGACAAAGTACTCCAGAAATGAGGAGTCAAAGTTTAAAAATCTTGTCAAGAAAGAATGTAAATATTTTGATGAGAAAGGGGTACCCAAGACCACTTTGGCTTGGGTTCCTATTTCATACTAACTGATTTATCTTATGTGCAGGGCAACCAACAGCTCAAGGGGAAGAGCATATGGCATGTTGATAGTGGTTGCTCTAGGCACATGACAGGTAACATGTCATGCCTTCAGGACTACAAGCATATCAATGGAGGACATGTTGCATTTGGAGATAATCTTACAGGTGGTAAAATAAGTGGAAAAGGTAATGTTACAAAAGGTAAGATGACATTTGAGGATGTCTACTATGTTGATCAGCTAAAGTACAACCTGTTAAGTGTATCACAGGTTTGTGACAAACAACATAGCATATTATTTAGTAATACAGAATGTATGATCCTTGCTCCAGGGTTCAAGGTAGTTGATGAAAGCATGATACTACTTAGAACTCCAAGAAAGGACAATGTTTATTGTCTAGACATGGAAAATGTTTCAAGTGATTCATCTCTGAACTGTCTTGTTTCAAAAGCTTCTGTAGATGAATCCTCTCTATGGCACAGAAGGATGTGTCACATGAACTTCAAGACTATGAACAAACTTGTTAAAAACAACCTTGTAAGAGGTTTACCATCAAAAGTCTTTTCATGTGATGATCATTGTGTTGCTTGTCTTAAAGGCAAACAGCACAAAACTTCTCATAAGACCAAAGAGTTAAATACAATTTCTTCTTGTCTCCAGTTATTGCATATGGATCTGTTTGGTCCTACAAATGTTATGAGTATAGGCAAGAAATCTTACTGCTTGGTTATTGTTGATGATTACTCTAGATTTACCTGGATATATTTTCTAAGGACTAAGGATGAGACAAGTGGACTAATCAAATCCTTTATCCTAAGAATTGAAAACCAAACTAATCAAAAAGTAAAAGTCATTAGATCAGACAATGGGACTGAATTTAAAAATCTTGATCTAAACACCTTTTGTGAAGAAAAAGGAATTGAGAGACAATGTAGTGCCCCTAGGACTCCTCAACAGAATGGAGTTGCTGAGAGGAGAAATAGGACACTAATAGAGGCTGCTAGATCTCTGTTGGCTGATTCAAAACTGCCAATTACCTTCTGGGCTGAAGCAGTTAATACTGCCTGTTATGTCCAAAACAGAGTTCTAGTGGTCAAGCCAAAGAACAAGACCCCATATGAGCTTTTAAATAAAATAAAACCCTTTATTGGATTTTTCAAACCTTTTGGGTGTCCTTGTACAATTCTCAATACCAAATCTCACTTAGGTAAGTTTGATAGCAAAGCAGATGATGGATTTCTTGTTGGTTACTCATCTCATAGTAAGGCTTATAGAGTTTTTAACTCTTCTTCTAGAATAATTGAAGAAAGTGACAATGTCAAATGCAATGAGAACACACCAAATCCTATTGGGTCTGGTCCTCAGTGGCTGTTTGACATTGATTCACTGACTAACTCTTTTGGTTTCAGTAGTGATGATTATGCAGGTTCAGGGAGTGGAGGATCAGGGACTACACAAGTTCAAGATAGTATATCTAAATCTGTGATCTTTCCTATACCTACAGTGGATCCTGTTGAAGTCTGTGAAAAGGAGCCATCTACTGAACCAAATCAGAGTGAAGAAGAAAGAAGAGCTGAGGAGAGTGAAGAAAATAAAGAATCTGAAGTAGCTGCTGAAATCACCTCAGTTGATTTGAATGACTCAAATCTAGAGGTTGGACTCAATGAAGAGTCTAGTCATCACACCAGAACTCAAAAGAATCATCCTCCTCCGTTGGTAATAGAAGATATCTCTTCTCCTATGATGACTAGAAATCAAAGCAGACTGCAAGAGATGCAAGACCAACAGCATACAGTGCTTTCTTGTTTTTTATCCCATCTTGAGCCTAAGAAGGCTCATGATGCTATGAAAGAGTCCAGTTGGATAGAAGCCATGCAAGAAGAGCTACTGCAATTTAAGCTGCAAGATGTTTGGGATATGGTAGACCTTCCTAAAGGTCAAAGAGCAATAGGCACTAAATGGGTCTTCAGGAATAAGAGAGATGAGAGAGGAATAGTAATAAGGAATAAAGCAAGGTTGGTGGCTCAAGGGTATACACAAGAAGAAGGAATAGATTATGAAGAAGTATTTGCACCAGTGGCGAGGATAGAAGCAATTAGATTGTTCCTGGCCTATGCTTCTTATATGAAATTCAAAGTCTATCAAATGGATGTAAAAAGTGCATTTCTATATGGCTCAATTGAAGAAGAAGTTTATGTCTGTCAACCACCAAGGTTTGAAAACCCAAGCTATCCAGATAGAGTCTACAAATTAAAGAAAGCACTTTATGGACTGCATCAAGCACCAAGAGCATGGTATGACACTCTGTCATCCTATCTCTTGGAAAATGGCTTTGAAAGAGGAGTCATTGACAAGACTCTGTTCATCAAGAGAAAGAAGAAGGATATCTTGCTGGTCCAAATCTATGTGGATGATATTATCTTTGGATCCACAAGAGACATCATGTGCAAGGAGTTTGAGGAACTAATGCATCAAAGGTTCAAAATGAGTTCCATGGGGGAACTTACTTTCTTCCTTGGACTCCAAGTTCAACAGAGGTCAGATGGAATCTTTATCTGTCAGTCCAAGTATGTGCAGGACATTCTAACCAAGTTTGGTTTCTCAGATTCAAAACCTGCCAGCACACCTATGGAGACACACAAGCAGATAACAGCAGATCTTGAAGGGGAGGATATGGATGTTCATCATTATAGATCCATGATTGGCTCTCTCATGTATCTTACTGCCTCTAGGCCAGACATAATGTTTCCAGTCTGTGTATGTGCAAGATTCCAAGTTAGGCCAAAGCAATCACACTATCAAGCTGTTAAGAGGATATTCAGATATCTCAAAGGGCAACCCAGATTGGGACTTTGGTATCCTCATGATTCATCATTTGACCTACTTGCATACTCAGACAGTGATCTAGGTGGAGCAAACTTGGACAGAAAATCTACTTCTGGAGGATGCCAGTTTTTGGGTGAAAGACTAGTGTCATGGCAGTGCAAGAAACAAACCACAGTGTCCACATCTACAACAGAGGCAGAGTACATAGCAGCTGCAAGTTGCTGTTCTAAAGTCTTATGGACTCAGAATCAAATGTTGGACTATGGGGTAACCTTTCTACACACTCCAATTTTTATTGATAATAGCAGTGCTATCAGCATTGTTAATAATCATGTCAAGCACTCAAAGACAAAGCACATTGAGATCAGGTATCACTTCATAAGAGATTGCAATGAAAAGAAACTTATTCAAGTTGTAAAAGTTCATACTGATAACCAGTTTGCTGATCTATTCACCAAAGCATTTGATGTGGGTAGATTCACTTTCTTGGTAACAAGTGTGGGAATGATCAACTCTGAATAAGCTCCTACTTAAAAAGTGGTTCAATACCTGTATATTGTTTATTCTTGGTGGTCCTAATCTTCTTTTTCAGGAAAAGTATAGCAGTACTCAGTCCTTCACAAAGCCTTAAAGTATAAATATGATTAATACTGCCAGTACAGTTTTAGTACTACCAGTACAATTTTACTACTACCAGTGTTCAGTTAATACTGCTCTCAGTTAATACTGCTCTCAGTTAATACTGCTCTCAGTTAATACTACTCGCAGTTAATACTGCTCACTATTAATACTGCTTTCACAACCTTTTAAGCTTAATATTGCTTATAACTCACAACCTATAAATACCCTTTGCCCGCCTAAAAAGATCATAACGACTCTTTGTCTACTGTTCATCTTCTTTCTCACTCTTTTCTCTCAAGTATCCAGTGCTCGCTAGTCAAGAATCCTTGCGTACAGATGGCTTCAATGGTGTTTATTGACGAGCACAACGAGATTGCAATGCTAAAGAAGCCGAAACAAGCCGATGGATTCCATCAAATTGTGGACTTTCTCAAGTCAAGCCACATTGCCCATGCTCTCACTGTATCTCCTACCATCTTCATAGAGCATCAGAGGCAGTTCTGGGCTAATGCCACCATTGTTACTGAGAATGGTGTGCAAATGATAAAGACAAGGGTGTGTGAAAAACCCCTAACCGTTACTGAAGAGGTACTACGCATCTGTCTACGTCTAGATGATGCTGCAGGTATAACCTCTATTCCTAATGAGGAACTTTTATCAAATCTTTCAAGAATGGGGTATGAAGGCCAAATGGGGATTTTTAAGTTTTTCAAAGCTAAATTTTCACCCCAATGGAGGTTCTTTGTTCATACCTTGATGCACTGTATTTCAAAGAAAACAACTGGCTGGAGCCAATTTAACAGTCCCATTGCATATGCTTTGGTGTGTTTATCCACTGCTAGAAAATATAATTTTTCTCAAATGATCTTCAATGATCTTGTCTCAAATCTGGACAACAAGAAGAGTTTCTTCATGTATCCCAGATTTGTTCAGACAGTTATAACTACTGAATTGTCAGACATACCTCACTTTGATGGGGTATATGTACCTAAACCCCCTAAAGGCAAGGTTTTCTCAAATATGAGAAGATCTGCTAGGGACTCGGAAGGAGTTGACACCCCATTGTTCTCAACAATGATGGTGGTGTCCCAACCACAAGAAGGTATGGCAGCAGGGTCAAGGCCCCCATTAGACCATCCCACTGCTAGCCAATCCCAACCTTCCCACTCTATATCAATCCCCCAGTCTATACTTCGTAAGCCAACTTCACCAATCACCCAAACTTATCAAAGAGAACAGGTAAAGAAGGCTCATTCCCTTCTTGTACCATCACCCACTGAGCCTTTAAGCCCTCTATTGGAGCATTCTCCAATAGAGAATATCAACAGGGAATCCAATAGGGTGTCTCCCAACCCTGAGGAGGTACTCTCTAAGGAGATGGAGGAGCATATGGGTGAGAAGGTTGCCACTACTTCTGCTAGCACAGAGAAGGACAGTGGTAACATCTCTAAGACCTTCCCCATGGCAACTTTGGGTGAGAAATCAACCAAAGGAACCCGGTGCCAAGATACCAAGGGGGTAGTTGGTGCTTCTGCTAGGCAGAAGGCCACTATTACAAGATCCAAGGATCCCTCAAGGATGGGCAAAACATCCAAAAAGGGTGAGGACAGAACTGACACTGATGAATTGATGGACAAAGGTTCCTGTGATCCTTCAAGGGTGGGTAAAACACCTAAAAAAGGTGAGGATAGATATACTTACTGGGAATTGATTGAGGCATTAGCCAACATTAATGTTGATGTGGTTAATCAAGGAAAGGAAATCAAAGAATTGCAGCAAGTGGTCATCTCCCAACAACAACAGATTTCCAAACTCAAACAACTGGTGGGAAAGCTCATGGCCAAGAAAAGAAGAGGTCAGTTTGTTCTAAGAAGGAGAAAGGGGGCAACCAACAAGGAAACTGTGTATGCTTCCAAAAAGGGGGAGAATTCAAGCTCGGAACAGATAAATCAACAGATTGAGGGGGAGTTTGTTGAAGAAAAGAAAGCAGCAGAAACAACACCAGCAGCAGTTACAACCCCAGAAGCAGAAATTGTTACTACTGCTGAGCCAAAACAAGCAGCAGAAATTGTTAGTGCTGCTGAAACTTCACAAGCAGCAGTAACAGAGTTAACACCAGCAGAAATTGAAGTAGCCGAAATGCTTGTCAAAGCAAAGAATGACACTCCCAAAGCAAAGGGAGTGGTCATAAATGAAGGGGGAGCAAAGAAAATAGAGAAGAAAGAAATGGCTGCAGATGCAAAGAAAAAGGGAAAAGAAAAGATGATAGAATCTGATCAACCATCCAAAAAGCAAAAGATGATTGAGTCAGATGAAGCATTAGCCAAGAAAATGCAAGAAGAGTTAGATCAAGCAGAAAAAGAACAGGTTGAAAAAGACAGAGAAATAGCCAGAGCACTTGCAAATGAGTTAAATGAAGCATTCCAGAAAGGGTTGGAAACAGAGAAGGCAAAGCAAAGAGCAATGAGCTTGAGAAAGGCTATGATGGCCAGAACAAGTGCTAAGAAGAGAAGACCTTCACAAACTTACCTTGCAACTAAGGAAAGAAAAAAAATGATAACTTTCTTGAGGAGTGCAATTGGTGTAAAGAAACAAATGTTTGTGAAGATGACCTTTGATCAAATCAAGGACCTCTATGAGAAAGAAATGGGAAAGCTAAAGAGTAATGAAAAGGATAGAGTGGAGTTTGAAAAGAAAGCCAAGGAGAGGCATGATGTGAATATTAATCAACCCTTCCCTGAAAGTGAAGAGGGAACTCCAACCAAAGAAAAGGCAGAGAAAAAAGAAGAAAAGAAGAAGGAAGCTACTATAGGGCAAGGTCAAAGGACTCTGAAGAGAACTAAGATGATGGCCAAAAGAAAGAATATTGTAAAAAAGCCTAGAGTAGAAGAAGAGAAAAAGGTTGCTGAAGAAGAAGAGGCACCTAAGAATGAAGAAAAGAAAGCTGAATCTCAGGAAGTACCACAGAGTTCAGATGTAAACATGTACATGGTGGTAATGGATAAAATTCCAAAGCCTATCTCAGCTGAACCTGTTGGATTCAAACCTCCTAAAGTCATTCACTGGGATGTCTAGGTGGTAGATGGAAAGGAATATATCAGATTGAAGAGAAAGAATGAGAAGTATGAAGTGTACAGCACTTGGAACAAGATTGTCAGAACCTGCTCAAGATCTGATATTGAAGAAATGTTTGAGATAGGGATGAAGTTATATGCAGATGAACTGAAAGCTCCAGTGATTTCAATTACAAAGCTGATAATGGAGTATCTGTGTATGATGTTCAAACCTGATGAAGTGGAGGAGATAATAAGGAATGTCTTTCAAACAGTGAATAATTGGACTCTACATGAAACTAGTGGAGTATATGCAGTGACTTTGGATTTGAATCACACTGAGTACTTTCTAGTGGATAGAGTATACAACCATAGCAGATTGAAGCTTCATGCCATGCTAAATAAGAAGATGGGTTGTGCACCAAATTCAGAAATGGCAAAGTACCTAATTCAGAGAACTATCAATCAGAGTATGGGACTGGATGCTAACATTGGAGTAGATCAATGAAGGTTTTGGAAGCATTTGATGAACTTGACTTCTCTTTCAAAGTCAAGTTAGGGGGAGATTATTAGGAACTGAAGATGTGAACAAGTCTTTAATGCTGCTAGTTCAGAATTAGTACTGCCAGAGCATATCAAAGATAATGCTGCTAGGTATTACTACTTCTAGTAGAATTAATACTGCTAGTCAAAGTTAGTGCTGCTTGAACAAAGTTAGTACTGTTTAGCTAGTTAGTACTGCTAGAGGTTAGTACTGCTTAGGAGTTAATGCTACCAAGTTTCAGTTAATACTTCCAAGATGATTAGTGCTGCTTATGAGATGGAGATCCGAATTACAAGAATGACAGCTGGATAGACTGAAGATATTCATGGAAGATATTCTGAAGATATTTTATTTATTGTAATTATCTTTTACTCAGTATATGTATAGAATGTACAGAATAGTTTGAATAATTAATTCATACTAAGTTTTTGTTCAAGAGAGAATCAACCTCAAGGCATAGTTCCTAATTCTAGAGAAGTAGAATTCGTCTTGAAAGAGTTTGTTCTTCAAGATTGAGGTTGAGTGTGTAATCTTGTGATTTTAATCATTCAATACAAGTTTACAAGTTGTTAATCATACTCACTGTTTGTTTACTGTTACATTGAATATCAAAGTGTTATTCCGCAACTTCTTTGATATTGTTTCTGAGTATTCATAATTCTTGTTGAGAATTCGATCCTGACACACTGAGCAATCCTAATGTGCCATGTGTAAAGGTAAAATAACCGCTTAGTGCTGACATGGCAGGCTTGATATGAGATTCTACACTTGGAGAGATTTTAGCATAGTTGAACTTCAGAACAGAGGTCAGAGGGGGATTTGGTGCTCTGACCGGCTAGATCATCTTCTGGTTAGGCATCCTCTGGTATGGTCTATGATAGATCATTCTCTGAAGTTAACTTGGTTATCTGAAGTAGTCTCTGATCCGTCTCTGATGCTTCATGACTTGGTGAATTTTCAATACTTTTACATCAGAGATACTTGGGGCTAACAGGACTTAACAAATAGGTCGATTCACAATTTTATAAGACTTTTCAAACACAAAATCTTTATAACAATTGTGTGTACGTGTAAAATTTATTACCACTTACTAGGTATTCGTGCAAAGTGGTCACAAATGCCACACATATAAAACCCTTTCGAAAGTTACTTGGTCATTACTCAAGCTAATAATGACAACAACAAAAGATGCTCAACAAACTTTTCAAAGGAACCACAATGGTCCTAACATGCATCAATTTATGCCATGTACGTAACATAATTCACTGCACTAAAATAGTGTGCAACAAAATGTTTGTACAAAACTTCAAAAGAGGAAATTACACGACATCAAGCTCCAAAAAATATCTCTTTTAACCATAAAATGACATGGAATAAAATTTCCCAACAAGACCCGCTTGCATCAGTTCATTTCTCAAAACTTAGTAAAATGATATGAACATGCGATTTGGTTGAAACATGAAATGATTTAGGTGAATTTCAAACTTAAAGCCAAATAATCGATATGCTTCTTGTTCTAAAATAGTGGCTATAATGCCATACATGTCAAGCAAATCAATATAATGCATTTGTGTGGACCAATATCAATGGCAACAACAAACGAAAATGCACAAAACAAAATATTAAAAATGGACCATCATAGTCCCCTCATACACTTACTCATGCCATGAGTATAAATCAATGTGTGCGCTAAATAGTGTGCAACAAAATATGCTAACACAAAACTCAAAAGAGATACTACATGATATCAAGATTCCAAAACTTCTCTTTTGGCTGCAAAACAACATGGGATAACAATTTTCAACAAAATTCGCATGAAATAAAATTCTCAATAAAACTCATAAACCAGCACACACAATAAATAATGTCTAGGCATTTCCAAATTTCATCCATGTGCCACAAAACAAAATAAGATAAACTCAAGGGACATCCATACAATCAAATGATGTCAAAATTCTCACATCCAATGATAAAATCGCATAAGACAAAACTATCACCAAAATATCATAAATTTTCTCAATAAATGAAAACTCACACAATAAATCAAGTTTATGCCTTTTCGAAATTTCACTCTTTAATCACTAATACAACATGACATAAAATCCCAACAAAGCATGCAATTACATGAATAAAACAATTCATGCATTTTTAAATCATGGTTTATACTCTTGTGTGTGCCAAAACATTTTCCAAATTCTCGTAACACAACCTACACGATGATTGTAACATATTTTCCATGTGATAATACTACCAACCGTTAACACGTTAGGGCTCTACAACCGAATAAAACACTCACACTACCGCCATCGATCATCACATCAAGGCGATTAAAACACATACAAGTAATTGTAAATTCACAATAACACTGGCTAGGTGCAATTATGAACGTACCATACATGGGGATCCTTGCTACCGTCATGATTTATGATGCTAGTGTCTCTATCGACCCCAAAATATCCTATCTTAGAGTGCCTAATTGTACAATTTCACTTTCATCCACTTAGAAAAAATGCTAATTTGAGTCTAGGAATCCCAAATATATATACCTAAATCTCTCAACACTTATGCTCTGTCAACTTGTAACACCCTCAAATCAGGAAAGAGCGACTAAACTAAAAAAAATTCAATAATGCAGCAAATAACAATAAATTCCCTTTCTATAATTCAACAATTAAATTATCCCAAATATAAAATCCACAATTAATATCAATAAAAGACAAATAAAACCTTACAACAAGACTAGGTCAAGGACGGGTGTTACTGAAACCCAATAACAGTCGTTATCTCCAAGGTGTGGAAGACATCACTGATGAGTGGATAACTTATCACGTCTTTTTATTAGGATTTTGTAGATATTTTTATTTTCCCAACTACCATATTTGAGTCTTTTATTCTAATTTTTACCATTTATTGAGTTGGGAGCTAAGTATTGGAAATTTACCTTATGTATGTGTTTTATGTATCAATTCACTGATGAGTAGTGTTGCAGCAGGATTCACAGCATGGGACTGCAGTCATGGACAAGACTTCATAATCTTTTTGGCTGGTGTAACAAGGTCTTTGAAGAGTACTTAGAGCAATTCGGTTGAAGAGAAATAAGAGCATATAAGCTCTTTTGATGCTTGATTGTAACCTTAAAAGATACCTTGTACCAACAACTAGACATTTGATTCCTACTTTTGTTTGTGGGGCCCTTGTCCCTTGTACTTTGATTCTCTTTTGATGTTTTCTTAGTTGATTAGTTAGGAGCTTCTCTAGTATAAATAGAGGGCTCAATTGTAACACCCCGAATTTCGTTTGGCCGTTTTGCGAAGATGTTTACAGGAAAAAGGAGGTTTCTGCGTCTGTCTACAGGGCGCACGGGTCGTGCACCCTCCTTCAGAGAAAACGCACGGGTCGTGCGTATGAAACTGTGGCGAGGCAGTGGACTTGCGCACGGGTCGTGCGCATTTCCTTCTTTGAGGGCGCACGAGTCAGTTTACTTTTTGAGTTTACCTTAAATATCTTTTTTGCGAGATATTTCTTAAAAATATATCATTATCTCAGATTTTCTCTCTCTTCTCTGGTTTTTCTTCTCTCTTCTCTTCTTGGATCATAAGAGCTCGTTTAGTTACTAGTTTTCAGTGTTTCTAGCAAGGGGTCGATGTTTTAAGCTTCACCTCTACGTCGTGATCGTTATCTGGTCTTCCGGATTTTATTCTAAAACCTACTGGTGAGTTCCTACTACCATTTTACAAATTTTATACATGTCAAAACTCTTATTTGCGAAATCCGAAGTATTTCTACGGTATGATTTCATGTTCTCTACATTTTGATATAAATGAAGTTTTTGGTGATTTTCGGGGTTCCCGATCAGTTTTGACTAAAATGACTGTTTCCGCCTTATTGAAGTAAAATGATGTCTTACTTGCACATTATGTGAATATGTGAAAAGAATGTTTAAGAACTCATTTTTAATGATTTTCATTCTTACCAGAAGTTGAACTGGAAATGACATTTTGTTTATAAAATGTGTTTATACCATATGTTTATTTATGGTTGGTCACATATGTTGTTGTGACAAGTCTGTACCACTACTAGCGGATCCCTAGGTTTTGAGTCGACTGTATTGTTGGGATGTCATATTCCCCACTTTGTAGCTATGGATGCATATGATCCTCGAGGGAAACTTGGTACGGTTATGTGAGGCCGGATACTAGCCATGGTTCATAGTGATCCTAGTGAAGGAGTATACATTGGTTTTGCTTGGGGGATCGATATCACGTTGTAGCACGGACCTATGTGTTCGTATCCTTGGATTCCAATTGTTTAGCTCATAACTCGGATTTTGGCCTACTTTGTGTTACGCCTCAATCCTTGGTAAAATGTTTTATCGTTGATCTTTTGATGACATGTTTATAACGGAAAAGCCCGGTTGTGGCAAAGGTTTCAATTGTAAGATTTAACCTCTTTGGAAATATCATCTTATGATACAAACGTTTATATCTTTTGAGCTTTATAAACTGTATGTTCTCACCAGGCTTTAAGCCTGACACTTTTCTCAAATGATATGTATAGCAGGTTTTCCTTAGCGGTGGGATGCACTGGGTTTTGAGAGACGAGTTGGGTCTCGAGGCATTTTGAGATGACTAAAGTGTTGATAGTTGGGCATTGTTAAGTCCCATTCTTTTGATGAATTTTGGATTGTCAACTGATGTAATCTAGATGGTTATGTTTAGATTAGTCTGTTGATGAATTCTAAATCCGCACAGGTTTTTGTAAAGTCTTAAGGACTGATACACTTTTTGAGAAGTTTATACCAATTCAGATGTCGTATTGCCTAATTTATGAAGTTTTAAGTTACTCTGAATTTTAGGACGTTACATCAATTCAATAGTTTAAGACATGTTCCACCGGTTAGATAGCTCACATAGCTATCTTAACTTGTTTCTTTAAGTAGTTTTAATATTAAGTCTTTAATTAAGTACGATATTGTTCAGTGTCACAACACCGTTCACAGCACCTTTACATTTCCTTGTTATTTACAATTCGACTTTACATTAATGCTTTACATTTATGTTCTTTACATTTACGCATTCCAATTCCAGTCATTTATTTTAATGCATTTGCTTATTTTCTCTCCAATAATGTCGCACACCATGTGTCAAGCGATGATGGGGTAAGTCCCTAGCTTGGGTGTAAGTGATGGTTGGGAGATAAAAGCCTATGTAACTATGGATTAATGTTTTGCTACTAGTTATCAATTTCACTATTTACTCCTTTTTTCTGAGTTTCATCCAATTGCTTCTTGTTGGAGTGACGTACATTGTTTCACTTGGATGAGTTGGCTTGTATGCAAGATAATGCAAACTTCATAACTCTGAAGTGTTATAGGGGTTGTAACAAACCACTTCAATCTTGATTGATTGTAAACTATACGGGGAGAACAATAATATCTATGTGGAATCAGTGGGGTCACCTAATTAGGCACTGCTGGTAAACCTATCCTAATATGAACCTTTTAAAAGGTTTGTGCGAACCGATGGTGAAGTTGAGAACTAGTGCTGCAACATCTGCTGCCGCATGAGTCCTATTATTTAGTTGCTTACAACTCCAGCCGGATCTTACACCCTTGTTTTCTTTTAATCTGTTTAAACACTTTAATTTACTGTTACCAACACTCAAAGATCATTCTTTCCAAGTCTCTTCTTGAAATCATCTTTTAAGATTGACTTGGGAATCACGACTTGTTTTATTGTCTCTGTGGGATCGACATTCGGTACTTAGTACCACTTTATTACTTGATCAAACGATAGTGGTTTAACATGTATATTTTCATGGGATTCCATTTGTAATTTTCGGGTTACATAATACGCCGACCAAGTTTTTGGTGCCGTTGCCGTGGACAAGCCAAAACAAGTTTTTCTTTATGTCATTTTTAAAATCTGATTTTTCTAATCACCTTTGTTACTGATTTTGGTTGCATGCCACGTTTGTTTCACGGTGAGATCCTTGATTTGGACTCTGACATTGAAAGAACTTTTAGAAGAAGGAGAAGAATTCAAAGAAACTTGTCACCTATTTTTTAAACAACTGAAATGGCAGAAGCATTTGGGCCAGAGACACGACCGAGGCCCAAGACATCATTAATATTGCAAATTCTAAAATTAGAAGAATCATGGACTATGTTATGCCTATGTTTGATCAATTACATGGACCACAGATTGAGTGTGCCCATTTTGAACTGAAACCTGTAATGTTTAATATGTTATAATCCAGTGACAGTTCAATGGCATGCCATCTGAAGATCCTCATTTTCATCTCAAAAATTTTATGGAAATCACTTATTCTTTCCAACTCAGTGGAGTAACTGATGAAGCCTTACGGTTGAAGTTATTTCCTTTTTCAGTCAGAGATAGAGCAAGATCATGGTATAATTCATTGCAGCCTAATTCAATTGAAACTTGGAATGACATGGCTAAAAGATTTTAAAAAAAATATTTTCCACCAACACGGAATGCTAAGTCCAGAAATGAGATAAGCATGTTTAGACAATTGGACGATGAAGCTATTCCGGATGCTTGGGAAAGGTTTAAAGAGTTGTTAAGGAAATGCCCTCACCATGGCATACCCTACTACATACAGCTAGAAACATTCTACAATGGTTTAAATACCTATAGTACCTATAATGATAGTTATGAGATTTTGGAAAAGATTTCTAGAAATAATGGTTATTGGTCTGATCCACGTGCACTAGTACCCAGAAAAACTACAGGAATTCATGAAATAGATTCTTATACTGCACAACTCAAATCCATGGCCAACATGATTAAAAACATGATTGTTTCCCCTGGTGTGAATATTGTTGCTACAACATCTGTTCATGAACCCATGCCCGTACAATGTGTAGTCTATGATGAAGGACATACCTATGACCAGTCTAGCCAGAATTCTGAATCTGTAAACTACGTGCATAATAGGAATGGACAGTATTCAAACTACTATAATTCAAACTGGAGAAGTCATCCCAATTTCTCTTGGAATAGTCCTTGTTTGAATCCACCTATTACAAAAGAACAGAGAACTTAAATTTTCAAAACCAACCAAGTAGTTCTCAAGGTCATTTTCAACAAAGTCAACCACCTTTTCAAAGTAAACAAAGTCAAAATGTTGATTCATCTGTCTATTTGGAAACAATGTTGAAAGGATTTATAAATCACACCAATTCTGCAATCAATCACCAAAATACTACTTTAAGGACTTTGGAAACACAGATTGGACAAATTGCATTGGAATTGAGAAACAGACCTGTTGGAATCTTGCCTAGTGATACTGAGACTCTTAAGATCACAACCAAGGAACATGTGAAGGTTGTATCCCTTAGAAGTGGAAAATATTTAGTTGAGACCATCCAAAAAAAACCAAAGACTATTAGTAGCACAGACAAAGAAAAGAGTGTTATAGTGGTACCCCCTACCACTGTTACATCTCTTGGACCCACAACAGTTTCTGAATCTGTGTTGATACCTGATAGATCTGAACTACCCTTGTTATTCCCTGATGATAACAAGAAAGACAAGTCAACTGCAGTAGATGCCAAAGCTAGTGTTGCAGCACAAACTAACATAACTGAAAAACCAAAAACAGTAAATGAACAGATAACACCTACTGTTCCATCCACTTCTGATCCCAAGAAGGTTATTTTCACACCAGTACCACCTTACATTCCATACCCCCAGAGGTTAAGGAATCAAAATGAGGAGGTATAATTCAAAAAGTTTCTAGATGTGTTCAAGCAATTGCATATCCAACATCCCTTTGGTTGAAGCAATTGAGAGCATGCTTACTTATGCCAAGTTCCTTAAGGATATTTTGAGGAAGAAAAAGAAACTGAATGAATATGAGATTGTGTCATTGACTGAAGGTTGTAGTGCCCTTTTGACCAACAAATTGCCACCTAAACAGAAAGACCTAGGTTGTTTTACAATACCCTGTTCTATAGGAGGAAAAGAGGTTGGGAAAGCATTATATGACCTAGGTGCTAGCATCAATCTCATGGCTTTGTATGTTTTCAACACACTAGGGATAGGAGAGGCTAGACCTACCACTGTGACCTTGCAGTTAGCTGACAAATCCATAGCTTATCCTAAGGGAAAGATAGAGGATGTTTTGGTACAAGTAGACAATTTCATATTTCCTGTTGATTTCATCATCCTAGACTTTGAGGTTGACAAAGACACTCCTATTATCTTAGGAAGGCCATTGTTAGACACTAGTAGATTCATCATAGATGTCTAGAAAGGAGATTTGACTATGAGAGTGCAAGACCAAAATGTCACCTTCGATGCCTTTATTTCTATGAAATACCCTAATGAAGTAGAAGAATGTTCTGTCCTAAGCTCTGTTGAATCTTGGTGTCAAGAGGAAACCTTAGAAGAAATTCTAGGTGAAAAGGTAGATGATGACCTGGAAGATGATAAGTTAGAGGATGATAAGCGTGGTGATGATGACTTAAACGAGGAATATGATGATGATGATGATGATGATGATGGTGATGATGATGATGATTTAGATGATAGCAATCACTGTGATGATATGCTACAGCCTGTGCTGCAGCATGTGGCAGCATATGAGTTGTTGGAAGAGAATACAAGAGAGAACCCCTTACCATCAATTGAAGCACCACCAGACCTTGAACTAAAGCAACTTCCTGCGCATCTTAAGTATGTTTTTGTAAGTGATGAGAACAAATTACCTGTGATCATTTCAGCAACCTTAGAACCCAAACAAGAAGAGCAAGTTAGTGAAAGTGCTTCAATCCCACACCAAGGCCATAGGTTGGACAACTTCTGACTTAAAAGGCATTAGTCCATCAATCTGTCAACACAAAATCATTTTAGAGGACAAGGATTTCAGATCTGTAGAACCACAAAGGAGACTAAACCCTGTGATGAAAGAAGTAGTCAAGAAAAAAATACTCAAGTAGTTAGATGCTGGAATTATTTACCCTATAGCTGGTTGTTAGAGCACAGATTTGTTGGATTCAAGATCATAAAGATTGAAGATGAAAGTTCAAGAAGTCAAAGGCTGAAAGTCAACTCTCAGTGAAAGTCAAAGTCATTTTGTAATAAAAGTCAAAGTCAATGTATTGTGTTTCTTTGTTTCTTTGTAATTGTGTGAGGGTATAAATACCTTCTGGTCTTTGTATTCTGTAAGTATGTAAGTCAGTTGTACAATTTCAGTTTGTAAAGAGAGAGAGCAGATCAGAGAAGAGGATGACTGTTACATCATTCTAGAGAGAGAGTGAGAGATTGTAATTGTTTGAATTGAATCAAAGACTTGTGATTACGATTCATATTTAGATCTCTGTTTTACAATTAGAACTTGATAGAATTTGGGAATAACAATTGGTATCAGAGCAGATCCAATTGAAATCAAATCAAGAAAGTGTTCGAACACTGTTTCATCGACTTTCAAAGTCTAATTTTGAGTTTTAGTGTAATTTTCGAATTGTAATTGATCAAGTTATGTTTGTTTAGTGATTTTGATCAAGTCTGTATGATTTGATTTGTCAATTGCACTGTAATTGATCATCAATTTTGATGAATTCAGTGTTTTTAGAGTTCACGAGTTACATGCACTGTATCATAGATCGATTTGTTCATTTGAGTGTTTGTTATTGAAATTCCTTGATAGAATCTTGTTCTAGATGTATATGTGATCAAAATGTCAAAGTTTCAGTTTGAAATTTGAAGTCTAGATAGGATTTCAGGTAAATCAGATCGTATTTTGGTTGAACAGTTGAAGAACTCGCAGACCATCTGAAGAATTCGCAAGTTCTTCAAGAACTCGCAAGGTCATTAAAGAACTCGTAGAGTCTCGAGTCAAGAATTCGTAGATAGTTAAAGAACTCATAGAATGTTCAGGTTTTCGCAGAATGATTGAAGAATTCGCAGAGTGTTAATTCTGAAAATTCTTAAGAATAGAATTCGCGATTGAGTTTCTTGCGAATGGTAAAGATTTCACAAAACAGTGAGTTAAGAATTCTTCAGAATTTGATTTGCCTTATTTGCGAATGATTCAGAATTCGTAGAGGTGTGTGAAATTTTGCTAAGGATAGGATTCGCAAGTGTGTATACTGCGAATTCTATTTTTGAAACTTGCGAATTCTGTGGTGTCTTGCGAATTCTGGTGTTTTACGATTCATTATTGTTTGCGAGTTATGTGTGTGCTTGTGTAGTATGCGAATTTATTGATATTCTTTGTGTGGTTTACGAATTCTTTGTGTTTATTTTTGTGATATCTGCGAATTCCATTAATCACTTTGGTGTTTTGCGAATTTCAGACTTAGAGAAATTTGGACATTTCATTTCTGATTTTCTGATTTGATTGATTTCATTTGGACTAACGATCGTTTCAAGTTCTTTTTGTTGAAATAGGATGACTTCTCAAGGTAAAATGACATCAAAAGAAGAGATTGCTAAACTTAAACCAGAGCTTCTTTCTCTTGAAGAACGTTTTGCACGAAGATGTAAAAAGTTGGAAGAGTTACATATGGACGTTGTTGTATCTAAAATCCATATAGAATATTATAAGCAGAAACATGATGATCAAATTGCCATTTACATTAGTCTTAAAGAGTGGATGCATGCACATATAGGTTTCCTAAAGAAGGCAACAGGTTCAGGTCAATATTCAGATTTTTTTGCCAAATACAAGGAACATATTCAACAACTTGAAAAAGAAGTTATAAGTCTTGAAAGATGATAAATGGTTGGAAGCTGAGAAATTAAAGACTGAGAATTCTGAATTATTGCAAAAGATCTCTGATTTGGAAATTCAGATAATCCAGATCCAGCAAGTAGATTCTGTTGATAGTTATGAGATAAAGATTAAAAATTTGGAGAGTGCAAATGTTGAGCTTCTAAAGAACATATCTGATTTGGAACAAAAGATGGTCAAAGATAAATCTGATTTTGAAAAGAAAAGAAAGAGTTTGATCAGAAACTCTCAGAGTTTTCCAAGAAGAGTATTGAAGAAAAGAAGACTGTTGAGCTTAAGTGTATAAAGCTTTCTTAGCAAATTTCTGATTTTGAGAAAGTAGTAATCTTGGAAAGAGAAAAGTTTTCCAAGGAAAAGAAGGTCATTGAGCAAAAGAATGTTGGATTCTTCAAAGAAATATCCGGTCAGAGAAATAATGCTGAGAAAGGATTTAAAGAAGAGAGAAATATGTTTGAAGCAGAGATAAAGAAGCTTACTGACAAGCTATCTGAACTATCTGAGTGTGCACTGAAAGATAAGAAAATGAAGTCTGAGTTTGAGACAAAGATTGACCTTCTCATCAAAGAAAGAGACAGCTTTGCTTCAAAGATTAAAGAGCTTGAAAAGATTGTTTCAAAGGTGGTGGTGACTGAGCACACGACTCCAGAGTCACAAATCCACACACCTAGAAATAATTCAGCTGACTTCAAAAATACAGCCTCAAGCTCACACCTGAAACCTGTTTCTTCAAGAAGGTTAGTCAATTCATTTGATCAAATTCGTTCTACTAACATTTTCTTTGATGAAAATGTACATGGTTCAGATACATTCAAAACAAGAAGAAGAAGAAGAAGAAGAAGAAGGAGATACAACGAAGAAGAACTGGTCTGGAAGAAGAAACCAGTTGAAGAAGAAAAGAAAGATGGGAAGAAAGATGAGCTGAAAGGAAAGAAGTCGTGTATACATACACATAAAGACAAGAAGAACAATGCGCGTAAATATAAACCTGATCATATCTACACGAGAGATCAATTAATCAGGTTGTCAGGTAAGAAATACTATTGTTCTTATTGTCGTACGCATGATTCTGTTCACAAAACAAGTGATCATTTCTGGTATGGTTCTTATTCAGTTACTCCCATTCGAACTGCAACTAACACATATGGACCCAAATACCAGTGGGTACCAAATCCGAAAGTTGATTTTGTGTTACAGGCACCTATTGTCAAGGGGGAGTAAGAGAACCAAGGCTTCTAAGTAAATCAGCTTAGAACCCGTACTTCAACGAAGTTTGACTTCTAAACACAACAGTTTAGGACTCGTACTTCAGTGATCAAAAGACCTTACTCATGTGCTGATAAGAGATTGTACTCCAATACTCGAATGAGGAAATCAGCCATCAAGGGGGAGTACATACTTTTCTGAAATATTTTGCATCCGATTGATATGATGAACTACATTTCAAAATAGAATTGTAGATCTCTATCATGTACTTTTTCACTGACATATTTTAGATGCATAATTTCAGGGGGAGTAAAGGTGATGACTTCTGATTATTTCAGATCAGAACTCGTACTAATCATGTTTTACTGCTTTATGTCTTTTATTTTTCAATAAATTTTGTGAATAAAGTTGCTTTGACATGACTTTGAGACTTGTGCAGATTGAGAGAAGCTATCAAGATCATATATTTATGACTTCAGCTGACTTCATGAGATTTAAGACTGCATAGAAAGGTTAATTTCTTATCTTAATCTCACATATGGTTGAAAGAAGGACGACTTTCAATCATAGAAAACATGTTCTTAAATGTTCAAACCACTTCCCGATTCTTAAACAGATTTCATGAATTGGAAGTGTGATTTTAAATGTTTTCAAGACTTACTTGTGCTTCATGATTATAAACCGTGTGTTTCCAAAGATAAATACTTGCATATTGTCTTTTCTTTATACCTTCAAGTATTCACACACACCGGTTTGAATTTTTGTTCAAAATGTTCTTACCATGTCTAAAATTTGACATATTTTTTGATGGTAAGACACCCCACTTGTGTTTCAAAGAATTTTGAGCGTTATTTCATTTCTGAAACATTTTTCTAGAATGTCTATATTTTGATTCGTATAGACAATATTCATTATTCTTGACCTTAAGCCTTAATTGCTATATCATTTGATTCTGATCATTTTCATACAATGTCAGATTTTCAAACAAGTCTTTTGCATTCTTATCTATTCATTCAATATACTTGTTTGAAAATACTTCCATGTTTAAAAATGCTCATATCTTCATGATTATATTCTGAGCATATATACATCTGACTTGTATTTGTGCTTTAACTGTTCAAGCTAAACCATGTTGAGCAACTAATGCTTTATAGGAAAATACGGGTTTCTTTGTGCTAGGACTTAAATAAACTTCTATGGATTCACGATTACCAGTGTTTCCTACCCAAGAAGTTAATCCATAGTGATTGAGTGTGAGGAGTCAAAAAGAAATGAGTGTGGGTTGTGCATTGAGGTAAAATGGAAAAGAGAGTTTGGTTAGATGTGCGATTAATGATTAAAAGAAAGAGGGTGTGAGAACAGAGTAAAAGAATATCAAACTCTGCACCTACTACTTTCTGAGCCGGGCCGCCACATTTCTAATGCTTCACAATTCTTCGTCAACATTATTGAAACAGGCAAATAGCTCATGCCAACTCTTGATAAAAAAAACCCACCAGCCACTCATTTTCTTCTCAAAAAGACAATGTTTCATATTTTCTGGGGACGCAACACATAATCTATCTGGTTTTCATTTGGAAAATTTGGATATTGAACAAGAAGGAAGTCTGCCCCACCTTCGCACTTCAATCATGCACATTGAGTTTGTGTTTATCTACTGTTGTCTCAGTGGTTTACACAATTTTGAGCCTTTAAAAGCAATCATCATATGCTTAATTCTTTCTACACTTACACGAACACACAAGGAATTTGTTTTCTTGTCATAACGTTCATAGAAATTGCCTTTGTGGTATTTCGATGATTGGATGGAAGTCCTGGGGGAGTGAACATAATAAAATCTCCTTTCTAATGTGTATCCGTTACACACAGTAACTTTGTGTTACTGACAGGCATATTAACTGATTCATTTGTTGATTCAGATGTTACATTCCTATTTTGTCTAGATTTGCAAAGATCTGGATGAATACATTGTTAGAATTGGCAACGAATCAGAGGCTCATTATCAAAGATCAGTGGTCAGATAGAATTTCAGAGACATTTCTTGGAGGAAGTTTTGATGATATTGATGCTTTAATCATCAAAAAGGGGGAGAAAGAGAAGAGTTCAAGAAATGATGTTTGAAAAGAAAAGTTTGAATCAGATATGGAAATAAGTGTTAAAGAAATGGTTGATTCAAGAAAGTTTGAAGATTTTTTGCTATACCAATTAGTGTTAAGCCTGAAAGAGGTTTGTTTACAACCTTTGGGAAAGAATGTTAATAATTCTTGAAGAACTGATAGTTTGGAAGATTGCTGAAAGTATTGAAGATTGTGCTTATCAAAGAAAGAGGAGAATGTCAGAATTTTTATATGAATAGGGGGAGAATGTGGATTGTTTGAGAAAAATCATTTTTGTATCAAAGGGGAGATTACAAGAAATGATAGAGATTGATCAAAGGGGGAGTTTATTCAAAATGAGCTTAAAGAGAGAAGATCGCATTGCTAAAATCTTTTTGTAATGATCTTGATCCAAAGGGTGAGAATGTTAGAGCACAGATTTGTTGGATTCAAGATCATAAAGATTGAAGATGAAAGTTCAAGAAGTCAAAGGCTGAAAGTCAACTCTTAGTGAAAGTGAAAGTCATTTTGTAATAAAAGTCAAAGTCAATGTATTATGTTTCTTTGTTTCTTTGTAATTATGTGAGGGTATAAATACCTTGTGGTCTTTGTATTCTGTAAGTATGTAAGTCAGTTGTAAGATTTCAGTTTGTAAAGAGAGAGAGCAGATTAGAGAAGAGGATGACTGTTACATCATTCTAGAGAGAGAGTGAGAGAATGTAGTGAGAGATTGTAATTGTTTGAATTGAATCAAAGACTTGGGATTACGATTCATGTTTAGATCTCTGTTTTACAATTAGAACTTGATAGAATTTGGGAATAACACTGGTAGTTCTTGGGTAAGCTCTGTCCAATGTGTCCCTAAGAAAGGAGGTGTAATAGTTGTTGAGAATGAAAAGAATGAGTTGATCCCAACTAGGGTAGTGTCAGGATGGAGAATCTGTATGGATTATAGGAAGCTTAACAAATCAACCCATAAGGACCATTTCCCATTGCCTTTCATTGACCAAATGTTGGATAGACTAGCTGGTAAGGAGTATTACTATTTCTTAGATGGATATTCTAACTACAACCAGATTGGCATAGCACCTGAGGACCAAGAGAAAACCACTTTCACTTGTCCTTTTGGTACTTTTGCCTTTAGGAGAATTCCCTTTGGATTATGCAATGCCCCTATCACATTCCAAAAATGCATGATGTCCATTTTCTCTGATACGTTGGAAACCTCTATGGAAATATTCATGGATGACTTTTCTGTCTATGGATCTTCATATGAAACATGCTTGAAAAACCTTGAACAAAGCCTTAAAAGATGTGAAGAAACTGACTTGGTTTTAAATTGGGAAAATGTCATTTCATGGTCAAAGAAGGCATTGTTTTGGGTCATTTAATTTCAAATAGAGGAATAGAGGTTGACAAAGCCAAATTGGAAGTCATTGAAAAACTTCCAGAACCTACAAATGTTAAAGGAATTAGAAGCTTCCTTGGTCATGCTGGCTTTTACAGAAGATTTATAAAAGATTTTTCAAAGATTTCAAAACCACTCTGTATACTGCTACATCATGACCAGCATTTTGATTTCAACAATGAATGTAGGGAAGTTTTCAACTTTTTGAAACAAGCTTTGATTTCAGCACCTATTGTGATCACACCTGATTGGACACAACCTTTTGAACTCATGTATGATGCAAGTGATTGGGCAATTGGTGCAGTTTTGGGACAAAAGAAAGGAAAGATTTTTCACCCTATCTATTACTTTAGTAAAACTCTAAATGAAGCACAAGTTAAGTACACAACCATTGAGAAGGAATTGTTGGTTGTTGTATTTGCCTTTGAAAAATTTAGATCCTATCTAATGGGGACCAAGGTTACAATTCATACTGACCATGCAGCCATCAAGTACTTAATTTCTAAAAAAGATGCAAAGCCAAGATTAATTCGGTGGGTGTTGTTGTTACAAGAGTTTCATCTGGAAATAATAATAGGAAAGGTACTGAAAACCAAGTTGTTGATCACTTGTCTAGATTAGAAAAAGGAAAGGAACCTTTAATTGAGATTAATGAAAATTTTCCTGATGAACAGCTATTGGTGCTGCAGCATGCTACAACACCATGGTTTGCTGACATTGCAAATTACCTAGCTGCTGGGATCATTCCACCTGAATATAACAGACACCAAATAAAGAAATTGTTGAGTGATTCAAAGAACTACCTTTGGGATGATCCATTCCTGTTTAAGCTAGGAGTTGACCAAATCCTAAGGAGGTGCATACCTCAAAAGGACACAACTGCAGTGTTGCAACCCTGTCATGCTGCTACTCACCACGGTGGATACTTTGGTGTCAAAGAACTGCAGCAAAAGTCCTCCAATCTGGATTCTTTTGGCCTACACTTTTTATTGATGTAGATAAATTTGTTAAAAGGTGTAATGAATGTCAAAGAGTTGGATCTATTTCCCAAAGACATGAGATGCCCCTTAATGGCATTTTAGAAGTTGAAATATTTGATGTATGGGAAATAGATTTCATGAGACCATTTCCCATGTCTGGAAACTGTCAGTACATCTTGGTGGTTGTGGATTATATCTCTAAATGGGTAGAGGCAGTAGCTTGACACAGTAATGATGCAAAGACAGTGGTGAAATTCCTTCACAAAAACATATTCACAAGATTTGGAACCCCTAGAGCCATAATCAGTGATGAAGGCACCCATTTTGCGAACAATATGATGAAGGGAGTTTTGGAAAAATAAAACATAAGTCATAGAGTTGCTACAGCCTATCATCCACAAACAAATGGCTTAGCTGAACTCTCAATAGGAAAATCAAAAGTATTATATAGAAAGTGGTCAAACCTTCAAGAAGGGATTGGTCATTTAAACTAGATGATGTTCTTTGGGCTTATAGGACTGCCTATAAATCCCCAATTGGAATGTCTCCTTACAATATTATCTTTGGAAAAGCTTGTCACTTGCCATTAGAACTTGAACATAAAGCATTTTGGGCTCTTAAAGAACTTAACATGGGTATTAATGATGCAGGTGAAAGGAGGAAATTGCAAATCAATGAATTGGAAGAACTCTGAAATCAATCCTATGAGAATGCCACGATCTACAAGGATAAAACCAAAAGATGGCATGACAAGAGGATTATGCACAAGGATTTCAAAGTTGGTGAAAAGGTTTTGTTGTTTAACTCAAGACTTAAACTTTTTCCTGGAAAATTAAGGTCAAAGTGGACTGGACCTTTTGAAATCAAGAATATTTTTCCATATGGAGTAATAGAACTCATTGATCCAAAAAATGGAGCCTCATTCAAAGTTAATGGATAAAGAGTTAAATCTTTTTTAATACAACTGTACCTACAGGATCCTCTTCTGTAGTGCAGCTTCAACCACTCTAATTCCATGATTTTGGGAGCACCCAAGAACAGTCTAATTGTAGATATGTATATAGTTGTCCTTTTTATTTTTATTTTGGTATGTTTAATGTTTGTGAAAATATGTAGATTCTAAACTCTAAGAAGATGCTGCAGCATCTGCTACAACATCGGATCCATGTGGGACTCACAATAAATATAAAGTTATATTTTTAATATAGTATTAAAAATATTCAGATAACTTTATTTGAAAAAAGTTTTTGAAAGGCTTCCAACTGTTTTTGATGTACAATGTAGGAAAAGGTGAAAGGGCAAATAGTAAAAGGCATCTTTTACTTTTGCAATGGGTCATTTCAAAAGGTAGAGTAAGAATCTTGATAATTACCTACTAAGTCTACACCCACTCTCTTTTCCCTCTCAATTAAAACCACCGCCGGTTTTAACCAAAAGAAAGAAAATCATCCTTTTATTTTTCTTTATAAAACCATTTTTAATCCTTCCAAAAACCACCTTTTCATCTTCCCAAAAACCCCAAAAGTGATAACCAATTTTCTATTATCACTTCTACACTTATCGACCCCCTGTATTTCCATTTTTCTCTCCTAATTCATCACAGATATTGTAGCAACCGTAGAAACCATGAAGAAAAGTTCGAAGAAGGCTGCTCCATCACCGAAGGATAGTGCTTTGGTGAAAGGGCTGAGAAGATCCAAACGATCGAAGGAGACTATGGATGATCAGACTCCAAAAGAAAAGAAAAGGAAATTAGTGAAGAAGGCTGCAGAGAGTAGTTCGATGAAACAGAGAGTAGAGAAGAATGTAGACCCAGAGGTAAACCCAGAAACCCAAACTTCTTCCAGGGATTCTACTAAATCCCACTCTCCAAACAAACCGGTTGAGGACCCCAAAACAGGGTCTGTGATCCCTGTGGTAGCAAAAAATACTTCTACTACCATAGAAGGTGGTCAGACTAATGTGGAGGGTGTCGACCTAAACATCACCTCTGTGGAAGCAAGCCAAGCCAACAACCTACTTCTTTAAGATGGTCAAGAACCCAATGAATCATTTAACACTAGCCTATCACCATCCCACCATGAAGCCTTTGATATGAACCAGCCCCCAAGCCAAGAAAATGAAACACCTCCTGTGATCACCAATAACCCACCACTAGAAACAACCATTATAGTATCCATTTCCCATGTTTATGTGTTGGATGTGACCTTGGTCCATGATATTAGGAGTGAAAGCCTCACTTCAGTACCACAGATGTCGCAGCATGAAGCAGTAGCAGTGACTATCCCAGAAGAACCCACGAATGTCCAAGGGAGAATGGGAAATGATCCCATTCACAATGCTCTGTTGGAAACTCCAGAGAACTCAGAAAATGAGGTCAAAGATGTTGAGGGTGATAAGGATCAAGAGATGGAAGACGAGGACAACAAAGAGAAAGAGGTCGATGAATGGATTATTGAGCAGAGGGGGAAAGGAAAGTGAGAAAGAGGTGGCAGAGAAGACTGTTAAGAAGAAGAGAAAGCCAAAGGAGAAAGCCAAGGAAACTCAGTCCAAGGCCAAGCCAAAACAGAAGGCTAAGGGCATTGGGCATGGCAGAAAACAGCAAATAAATCCACAAGAGAAGAGAAGGGAAAGCAGAAAATGGTAGAGACAGAGGATGATATGGAGGAAGACTATGAAGAGAGAGTGGCCAGGTTTACATGCAAAGAGGCTGAAAACAAGTATGAGCAGTTTAAGAAAAGGTATGGCCTTCAGGACAAGAGATTCATTCCCAGAATCATTTCTGAATATCCCTCTGTCTAGGAAGCTATTGAAGCCATGGGATGGGAGCTCTTGTGCAAGGTACTGCCAAAGCACAACATAGACTGGGTGAGAGAGTTTTATGCAGAAGTTGTTGTGACACCAGATGAAATAATCATTGTGAGAGGAATGGATGTTTGATACTCAGTGGAGGCCATAAAAAACATGTTTGGCCTTGTACCACCACAAGCCTCTATTTACAACAAGTTGATGAAAAGGTCAAGTGTAGTTGATGCCAAGAGAATACTGGAAACCATATCCAAGGAAGGGGCAGACTGGAGCAACAAAGAAGAGGCTAGAAAGTTGGAAACAGTGCACCTGTCACCAAAGTCCAATGTGTGGTTCCACTTCATCAGACACACACTGATGCCCACTTCCTTGACACAAGCCTACCATTTGAAAGGTGTGTGCTCTTATACTCCATCTTGACAGGAAAGAAGTTTGATGATGGACAGGTGATCAACAAGAGCATAAAAAGTTGCATTGAGAAGCCAAAGGGTGGATTGCAGCATCCTGCCCTAATCCATGCCTTGATGAAGAAGGCTAAAGTAAGGACCTTTGAAGCTGATGAGTATGTGGAGAAGAAAGCAGTGATAGAAAAGTTGGACATTGACATAATCATGAGGAACCAAGTGACGAAGCATGGATATGAGGGTGATGTGCTGAGACCAGTACAGGCTGCAGGCAGTGCTGCAGCATCTGGCAGAGTGGAGGCAGCTGCATTCACCATGATAATGAGTATACTGGAGGAAAACCAGAAGAAGCTGATGGAGAAGTTGGATGACCAAGAGGAGTATTGGGATGAGAGACTGGCATCACATAAGGAGGAGCTTGAGAGGATGTTCGAGGAGAGAGAGTTTGCAGTGAAGAGAAGGATGAGGAGACAAGAGAAGTTGGTCAAAGAGTTGAGGAAGGAAACTGCCATCTACAGAAAGTGGCACAAAAAGAGAATGGATGTCAAGGACCAGGTCTGGGCAACTGACCACATGGAGGCATCCACATACCTGCCAGAGTACCCTGCAGCACTGACTAAGCTGCAGGATGAGTTCCTCGGAGGCCCTGCTGCAGAAGAGCCTACTCATTCTGAGTAGTACAGGTCAATTTCTATTCCTTAGCTCCATGTAGTGTCTTTTAGTTTGTTATTTTTGTATTTATTCAGTCTATTGAGTCTGGGAATTTGTTGTTTTATGTGAAATTCTCATATTGGGTCAGTGCACATAACATAGCCCAAATAATTCACTTGTACATGTTCACTTTTAACTTATATTAGAACCAAACCAAGCCACCTGGGAAGCAAACAGGCAAACTATTTTGAGAATAGAAGAGGATATAGGCCATATTTTCACATAGTCTTATACACTCTCCTTGCCCCCTTTAACCCTTTTGAGCCTATACATGTTCTCCAAACAATGAGGACATTGTTTATTTCTAAGTGTGGGGAGGGGAGTTTTGTGTCAAAACTGAAAAGATGAAAAGGTCTGAGTCCTTTAGTTTTATTCAATAATAGTAAATAGTTGTGATATTGGCACCACACAACTCAATCATTCATGTGGTATTGACATCACAAGGCACAATCAACTGTGATATTGGCAACTTTGGCTCAATCAAGTTCTTTTCACTGTAATATTGGCATATCATGGCTCAATCATACCCTCCTAGGCCACAAAAACAAATCTGGCAATTAGGGACAGGCTGCAGCAGATGCTACAGCATCTAGACACAGAAAGTAAGGAGTGTGTGAGAAATGAGAAAACCACAAAAATTGCAAAACCTATAAAGTCCTATTGATCCTATTTTCATAAAGTATTCATGCCTAAGAATAGGAACTTGTGTTTTGGCCTATGGTGTTTGTGTTTGTAAAGTGAATATAGGGTGATTTATAAAAGGCCATGTCTATTGTTTGTTGAACTGACCACTATCACCTTTCTTTTTAATTTTTACCATTCAAATTGAGTCTTTATGTTTGTCTTTTTCGTTGCTTGGGGACAAGCAACAGTTTAAGTGTGGGGATGTGATGAGTGGATAACTTATCACGTTTTCCATCACTTTTTATTAGGATTTTCTAGCTATTTTTATTTTCCCAACTACCATATTTGATTCTGTTATTCTAATTTTTACCATTTCTTAAGTTGGGAGCTAAGTATTGGAAATTTACCTTATGTATGTGTTTTATGTATCAATTCACTGATGAGTAGTACTGCAGCAGGATTCACAGTATGGGACTGCAGTCATGAAAAAGACTTCATAATCTTTTTGGTTGGTGTAACAAGGTCTTTGAAGAGTACTTAGAGCAATTCGGTTGAAGAGAGATAATGGAGCAGAGCATATATGCTCTTTTGATGCTTGATTGTAACCTTAAAAGATACCTTGTACCAACAACTAGACATTTGATTCCTAGTTTTGTTTGTGGCACCCTTGTCCCTTGTACTTTGATTCTCTTTTGATGCTTTCTTAGTTGATAAGTTAGGAGCTCCTCTAGTATAAATAGAGGGCTCAATTCAGTAGTTTAAGACATGTTCCACCGGTTAGATAGCTCACATAGCTATCTTAACTTGTTTCTTTAAGTAATTTTAATATTAAGTCTTTAATTAAGTACAATATTGTTCAGTGTCACAACACCGTTCACAGCACCTTTACATTTTGTTGTCATTTACAATTCGGTTTTACATTAATGCTTTACATTTTTGTTCTTTACATTTACGCATTCCAATTCCAGTCACTTATTTTAATGCATTTGCTTATTTTCTCTCCAATAATGTCGCACACCATGTGTCAGACGATGATGGGGTAAGTCCCTAGCTTGGGTGTAAGTGATGGTTGGGAGATAAAAGCCTATGTAACTATGGATTAATGTTTTGCTACTATCTATCAATTTTACTATTCACTCCTTGTTTCTGAGTTTCATCCAAGTGCTTCTTGATGGAGTGACGTACATTGTTTCACTTGGATGAGTTGGCTTGTATGCAAGACAATGCAAACTTCAAAACTCTGAAGTGTTATTGTTGGGAACTGAAGAATTTACCAAGTATGGTTAATGCTGCTAGTACAAGATTACTGCTGATAGAGGACTTCAAAGTTAATACTGCTTTCAGTTAATACTGCTTTCAGTTAGTACTGCTTTCAGTTAATACTTCTGAAGTTAATGCTGCTAGAAGAAATTAGTTAATACTTCTGAAGTTAATGGTGCTAGAAGAACTTAGTTAATACTTCTGAGGTTAATGCTGCCAGTTGTAGTTAATGCTGCTGGAACAAAGTTAATGCTACTCTTCAAAATTAATACTGCTGGAGTTACTACTGCTCAGAGTATTAATGCTGCTTATGATTAATACTTCTTATGAGATGGAGATCTGTATGGAAAGGATGACAGCTGGTTAAACTGAAGATATTCATGGAAGCTTAGAGATAATGATGGAAAATAATCTGGAGATATTGTATTAATTGTAATTATCTTTTATCTTTAGTATATATATTGTATTGTTTAGAATAGTGAGATAACTTTTGTTTTAAGATTATTATTCATTCTAAGTTTTTGTTTTAGAGAGAATCAACCTCAAGGCATAGATCCTAATTCTAGAGAAGTAGAATTCGTCTTGAAAGAGCTTGTTTTTCAAGATTGAGGTTGAGTGTGTAATCTTGTGATTTTAATCATTCAATACAAGTTTACAAGTTATTAATCATATACTGTTTGTTTACTATTATATTGAATATCAAAGTGTTATTCCGCAACTTCTTTGATATTGTTTCTGAGACTTTATTCTTTTCAGGATCGAATTCTCAACAAGAATAAAGTCTCAGAAACAATATCAAAGAAGTTGCGGAATAACACTTTGATATTCAATATAACAGTAAACAAACAGTATATGATTAATAACTTGTAAACTTGTATTGAATGATTAAAATCACAAGATTACACACTCAACCTCAATCTTGAAAAACAAGCTCTTTCAAGACGAATTCTACTTCTCTAGAATTAGGATCTATGCCTTGAGGTTGATTCTCTCTAAAACAAAAACTTAGAATGAATAATAATCTTAAAACAAAAGTTATCTCACTATTCTAAACAATACAATATATATACTAAAGATAAAAGATAATTACAATTAATACAATATCTCCAGAATATTTTCCATCATTATCTCTAAGCTTCCATGAATATCTTCAGTTTAACCAGCTGTCATCCTTTCCATACAGATCTCCATCTCATAAGAAGTATTAATCATAAGCAGCATTAATACTCTGAGCAGTAGTAACTCCAGCAGTATTAATTTTGAAGAGCAGCATTAACTTTGTTCCAGCAGCATTAACTACAACTGGCAGCATTAACCTCAGAAGTATTAACTAAGTTCTTCTAGCAGCATTAACTTCAGAAGTATTAACTAATTTCTTCCAGCAGCATTAACTTCAGAAGTATTAACTGAAAGCAGTATTAACTGAAAGCAGTATTAACTGAAAGCAGTATTAACTTTGAAGTCCTCTGTCAGCAGTAATCTTGTACTAGCAGCATTAACCATACTTGGTAAATTCTTCAGTTCCCAACAATCTCCCCCTAACTTAACTTTTCAAAACTGAGAAGTTAAGTTCTTCATCATAGGCTCTTTATGATAACTTCAAAACTTTCTGCAATTACTAGTTCTTCTTGATTCAGTTTCTGCAGTTATCTCCTTTTCTGTTTCTGCTGTTATCTTCTTTTCTGTTTCTGCTGTAGTTAATGCTTTGTTTCAGCTTCTTCACTTATCTCCCCCTCAAAATAAGATTTCATATCAACTTGATTCTCCTTCTTATGTCTTCTCAAGTTCAGTTGTTTAAGTCTCCCCTTTTTTTTTTTTTAAATTATCATGATCTGTGCTCCTTTTCATCAATACAAACTTTAATTTTCTTCTTTTTCAGTACCAGCTTCTTGATATGATCTATCTGCTAGTGATAAGAAGTGATCACCTTTTCATCTCTTTTATCTCCATAATTTGATTGTGAACTTTCAGACTAATTGTAGTGTATCCATCAATTCTTTGTAGTTAAACTGTCCTCACCTCCTTTAGGTGTGTTTACCACCTTTGAAGGATCCTTGGATCTTTTAGTAGAGATCTTCTGCCTAACAGAAGCACCTTCTACTCCCTTGGTTTCTTGGCACGTGGGACCTTTAGATAATTTCTCATCTAAAGTTGCCATGGGGAAGGTCTTAGATATGTTCACACTGTCCTGTCCTGCACTTTGTGCAAAGTCAGTAGTGTGAGCCTTACAACCCATATGCTCTTGCATCTCCTTATTGAGCACCTTCTTGAGGTTGGGAGACACCTCTATGGTTTCCCTTTGGATATTCTCTGATGAAAAATGCTCCATCAGAGGGCTTGTAGGTTTTGAGGTTGAAGATACAAGAAGGGAAGGAACCTTCTGTATCTTTTCCTTATATAGTATGGTAATGGGGAATGTTGATTTGACAAAAGGAATCTGAAGATTTATGCTTTGTAGTGGAAGGTGTGGATAGGTCATCAGTGGGTTGGTCTAATGAGGGCTTTGATCCTGATGCCTTACCTTCTTGATTGTGGGACATCACCATCATTGTAGAGAACAATGGTGTGTCAACTCCTTCCGAGTCCCTAGCAGATCTTCTCATGTTTGAGAAAACCTTGCCTTTAGGGGTTTTAGGTACATATACCTCATCAAAGTGAGGTATGTCCGTCAATTCATTATTAAGTACTTCTTGTACAAACCTTGGATACAGATAAAAGCTTTTTGATTGATATCCAGGTTTGACATTAAATTATTGAAGATCATTTTAGGTATAGAAAACTTACATTAGCAGTAGTAACACTTATCAGCAGCATTAACACAGACTGGCAGTAGTAACACATACCAGCAGCATTAACACAGTCTGACAGTATTCACTGAACTAGAAGTACTAACTACCTTTCAGTATTAGCAACCTTTTTCACTTTTCTTACCTTCTGCTGGATCAGAAGTAACATGTCCTCCATCAAATCTTTTAAAGAATTTGAAGGCAGTCCATGTTCCTTGTTATGTGCCAAGAGCAACCATTATCTTCATTCCAAATGCTCTTCCTCTTGAGCTTTTGATTGCCCTGCATACTTGATAAATCAGTTAGTCTTTGATGGAACCCAAGCCAAAGTGGTCTTGGGTTGACCTTTCTCATTAATATAATCTGTCAGTTTGGTCTGAATGAGTTGTTTAGGAATCTCATGGCTGGAATACTTTGTCAAGATTATAGGCTTTGCAACATTAATACTAGTAGAAGCACTATCCTTGTTAGCAGTAGTATTGGTTGCAGCAGCACTATTTCTGTTAGCAGTACTATCTGGGATAGCAGTACTAACAGGTTTCTTTACAATTGGAACCCAAACTTGAACAAAATTGTTTGCTTTCTTTGTCTTTAAATTACTCCTTGGCTTATTTGGAGTATTTTTCTTTGTATTAGCAAACTTGTTCTGAGCATGAGACTTTAAAGGTGCTCTTTTCTCAGCCAATTGATTCCTTCTTTTATTCCTATAACCAAAAGAGTTTTGTGGTTTTCTTTGAAAAGTGACTCTTTGGTTGATAGGGTTGAAATAACAGTGTTTGGCAAGATGATTCAATTTTCCACAGATAAAACAAGGTTTTGGTCTATTGATTTTACTCAAATCAACTCCTTGTTTTTGTGCCCACTGATTATTCCAGTTTCTCTGATTTCCCCTTGGTTTATCATGTTTTTGGGGCTCAGATTTATTGCAAGAACACTGTTTACAAGGGACAGGATTCACAACTGTGGTTTGCTTATAATGGACCTTCTCAGACTTTCCCTCAGTCTTTTCTATGTCCTTAGACTTGATCCAAGCCTTTCCACATCCCTCATTGGTGATAATGTTATTTTCTAGAGGAATCTCACCACTCACAGTGTTCTTCTTACTCTTTTCATTAAAGTTTTCTTCTTCAGAGTCTGTTTCAACCACCACTTTGTCTAATGGATCTACCTTAGTGGCTTCATCAGACAATTCCTTCCTATTCTTGGTCTCTAGCAAGTCTGATATAAGAGGGATGTAGTTGTTGTTGTATGGTGGTGGTGTGGTGTTATATCCTATTCCTCTTCTAAGTTTGTCATGGATTTGAGTTTGGAGCAAAGAGTCCATTGCTTTAGAAGCATTGGAAAATTTCTCAATATCCAGCTTGGCTTTCTCAAACTCACTCTTTATCTTCTCATTCTCCTCTTCTTTTTGTTTAAGCTTAAACTCATACTGATCTTTCTCCCACTTCCAGTAATTTGTATCATACGAATGTTGAAGTTCATTGGCTTGGAAACTTTTAATCTGTTCCTCAAAACTCTCAACAATTCTCACATGGTCTTTTATGTCTCTCTCTAATCTTTTAAGATCATCACACATAACCTGATTGTGATCCCTGTACCTTTTAACAGTTTCAATACAGGATTTAGAACAAAGATTGGATGTTACCTCAGTGGGAATGGCAGTGCTTGAAGATTCTGATTCTTTTGCCATGATGTTTTGAATTTGAATGTAGGTTTCTGAGAATACTAGCTCTGATATCACTTTTCAGGATCGAATTCTCAACAAGAATAAAGTCTCAGAAACAATATCAAAGAAGTTGCGGAATAACACTTTGATATTCAATATAACAGTAAACAAACAGTATATGATTAATAACTTGTAAACTTGTATTGAATGATTAAAATCACAAGATTACACACTCAACCTCAATCTTGAAAAACAAGCTCTTTCAAGACGAATTCTACTTCTCTAGAATTAGGATCTATGCCTTGAGGTTGATTCTCTCTAAAACAAAAACTTAGAATGAATAATAATCTTAAAACAAAAGTTATCTCACTATTCTAAACAATACAATATATATACTAAAGATAAAAGATAATTACAATTAATACAATATCTCCAGAATATTTTCCATCATTATCTCTAAGCTTCCATGAATATCTTCAGTTTAACCAGCTGTCATCCTTTCCATACAGATCTCCATCTCATAAGAAGTATTAATCATAAGCAGCATTAATACTCTGAGCAGTAGTAACTCCAGCAGTATTAATTTTGAAGAGCAGCATTAACTTTGTTCCAGCAGCATTAACTACAACTGGCAGCATTAACCTCAGAAGTATTAACTAAGTTCTTCTAGCAGCATTAACTTCAGAAGTATTAACTAATTTCTTCCAGCAGCATTAACTTCAGAAGTATTAACTGAAAGCAGTATTAACTGAAAGCAGTATTAACTGAAAGCAGTATTAACTTTGAAGTCCTCTGTCAGCAGTAATCTTGTACTAGAAGCATTAACCATACTTGGTAAATTCTTCAGTTCCCAACAGTTATAGGGGTTGTAACAAACCACTTCAATCTTGATTGATTGTAAACTATACAGGGAGAACAATAATATCTGTGTGGAATCAGTTGGGTCGCCTAGTTAGGCGTTGTTGGTAAATCTATCCTAATATGAACCTTGTAAAAGGGTTGTGCGAACCGATGGTGAAGTTGAGAATTAGTGTTGCAGCATCTGTTGCAGCATGAGTCTTATTATTTAGTTGCTTACAACTCCAGTCGGATCTTACACCCTTGCTTTCTTTTAATCTATTTACACACTTTAATTTTCTGTTACCAACACTCAAAGATCATTCCTTCCAAATCTCTTCTTGAAATCACCTTTTAAGATTGACTTGGGAATCACGACTTGTTTTATTGTCTCTGTGGGATCGATATTCGGTACTTAGTACCACTTTATTACTTGATTAAACGATAGTGGTTTAACATGTATACTTTCATGGGATTCCATTTGTAATTTTCAGGTTACATAATCCGCCGACCAATCACCGAAAAACTATAACCTTCTGTCCATCTAACTAGCACTCAGGTCTTCGCAGTGTCGCTAGTACCATTACCACAACAACGACCTGATGCACATGCCGACAAATAAAAAGGGTTAGGCTTAACGCCTAGTGAGTTCAAGAGTTATCATCATAGTCATATAAAACGGTAAACTGAAATAGTACAATTTAAGACACAATTCCCCAAAATGAAATGCATTACGTATGAAAGCAACCTCCTTTCCAAAACTCACCATTTTCATGATGAAAATCCCAATACCAAACGTTCCTTCAAATATAAAGTCGAAACCCAAAACTCACCCAAAACATAAATAATGATTTTAATATTCAAAACACTGAAAACATGGATAAACTCTATCATCCAAAATATCCAAAAATGTGGACAAGGTTTATACTCAAAACCACAAATCATGGATGACAATCCATACTCAAAACATCACAAAAAACATGGATAAACTCTATATCCAAAATCAACACATTTCGATGACGGGGAGACACGTTTCCATTAAACGTGGCTAGAACACAAAAATATGCCATGTATCTATGTTATAAGCATGCTTCAAGGATGGACAATCGATGAAATCAACCCTATCCAGGTCTTTAGTCATGGTAGACATCAACCTTATCTAGGTCTTTAGTCATTGTGGACATCAACCCTATCCAGGTCTATAGTCCAATACGATAATTAGCTCAACTCTATAGAAGTCTTTTACTCAAGAAATCACCAGGTTCAACCTTATCCCAGTCTTTACTTTGGGATATCACCATCCAATACAAGCTTGTTCATTTAGAAATTACATCATATAACCAATGCCTATTTCCAAATTACAACTTGGGGATCTCATCCCACATATACACAGTAAAACCGACTTTTACGCCTATGGATCTAATGCATTATATTCTAAATTACAAGACTCCAAATGAGTGACCAACGTACTCAAAACATGTAATTTACAAATAAATATGTCATAAATACATATAACTCCAAAAACTCGATATATAGCAATTCAAATCGGACTAAAGTCCCCAAAACTCATTTAAGTCAAATATGAACCAAAAGTTCAATAACTCAATAGACTATTAAGGAGGTGTTTAGGATTGCTTATTTAAAACAACTTATGCTTTTTTTAAGTGCTTATTAACTTATGTAGTGACAAAAAGGAGTTTTATAAAAGGTGTTTGGATTAGCTTATGGTGGTACCAAAACGTAATAAGTTAATAAGTTGTTATTTAGGGGTGTATGAGATTGCTTATACATGTAAAATAACCAAAAAAGTCATAAGTTGTTTCAAATAAGTTGATAGGTCATAATGGTTTAACTTATCAAAAACTCCTTATTGGCAATGTGAAAAAGTTATAAGCCATTTTCATTTTTTCCTACCCAAACACTCAAAATAGCTTATTAGCGGTGTGGAAAATCTAATAAGTCAATAAGGAGTTTTAATAAGCAATCCCAAACACCCCCTAAATAAAGGTCATCAAAACAATAAAACAATTTAACCAACGTTTATACAAAATACATGCTCCAAAGGCATGATTAACTTAAAAACACATAATTGGTTGAGACAAATCATTTTTCAATTAAAACCCCCATTATATTTCCAAAATATCTCATGGTATAACCATATATGTTTTTCCCAACCAAAAACACTAAAAATGCATTATCACCAAATAATCTATACTTATGAAATAAATCACCAAAAGAACTCACACTTATGATTTATTTAACAAAATATTCAAATATCCCAATATATGCATTTTCAAGATATATTAACCCAAAAACACGAAGTGTGTACACTTCATCAAATATTCAACACAGTTGATAATTAGTAATGAAAAAATTTCAATACATGAAAAACACATTTTGGCATGTACATAGCTTTCACAAAGCAACTTGAATTCATCTTGCTAGATTTAGGCTAGATATAGGTTTTACTCCAACTTCATATTTAGCTTCCATGGATGAAGACTTGAAATCTTCAAGTAAGATTTCTAGATCTTGGATCCAATACTTCTACTAAGTTCCCTTCACCAAAAAAGTCTCCAAAGTTACACCCAAATAAAAGGATATAGAGAAGGGATGAAAAACATCAAAATCCTATCTTAAAATTGAGAGAGATGAGGAGCTTACCATAACAAAATACTCTTGTATCATCCAATAAACCTTAACCCACTTGATCTACTCTTGAAAGGATTCCAAAATCGTGAACATAGCAAAAAGAATCGTTCAAATCGGAGTTGAGATGGAGGAGATATGATGAAATGAAAAAGGGCTCAAAATCAAATTTAAGCACTTGATCTCTTTCTCTCTCTCTCTCTCTCTCTATATATATATATATATATATATATAGTGTTTGGTTCATTTGAGAAATGGTAAATATATGAGAAATAGAGAAGTAATCCTAGCCATTCATATGATCAAGATTGGATTTGACTAGTCAAATATTGCGGCTTTGACCGGTCAAAAGTTGCGGCTTTGACTGGTCAAAAGTTGCGGCTATCTCAAAAATAGAAGGACAATTTCGTAAATTTTACAAAACACACGGGTTGTGTTCATATATGAACATGTATAATTCACATATGAACTATATGTTCATATATGAACCAGTGCAATTCACAACTGAACTCTTTTAATTGATTCATATATGAACCTTTGTGATTCATATATGAATCAGTTGAACTAACTAACAGATTCATATATGAACCTTTGTGATTCATATATGAATCTGTATGAATCACAAAGATTCATATATGAATCTGTATGAATCATAAAGATTCATATATGAACCTTTGTGAATCACAAAGATTCATATATGAATCAGTTGAACTAATTAACAGATTCATATATGAATCTTTGTGATTCATATATGAACTCATCCCGTGTATTTTACGAAATTACCCCTCTACCTTCTATAGTGTTAGGTCTGATTTTATAGTAATCATTGTATTTATAGGTTTGGTCAAATACTGTGTTTAGAGTCTAATATTGTGTAGTATTGACCAAGGGTATTTAAGTCCCTTTGGTCTTGGTTGTTGGTAAGACTTTCACGCATGCATCAATACAATACTTACTTTGCGCTTACGTTGCTCTCTCTCTCTACTTTTTCTCTCTAGGATTTAGTGATCTTGGACTATCAATTGGTATCAGAGCTAATCTGAATCTGAGAGGACTGAGAGAAATCGTTTTAGTTTCTGAATTTGTGGATTAAAGCTGAAAATTTGATCGATTTTCTTGGTTTTTTCAAGAAAATCTCGTTTTTTTTTTGGTTTTTCATCAAATTTGGATTGTTTTCTGGACAATTTGTGTTGAATTTTGTTTCATTAGACTCGATTTTGGTTATAGAACATAATTGCTTCATATATTTTTGCAAGAAAAACAGGTTTTGATCTTCGATTTTGAGTTTTAAAGATTTTCTGGAAAACCCGTTCTTGCGTACTGTTACATTCTCGATTTTGTGATTTAGTGGTTTTTAATCGAAATTGTTGTTTGAAAGTTGTTAAAAAGTTGTTTTCGATCATTTATGTGTGTTTTAGTTGGATTAATTTCATGGTTATAATCAAATCTTTCAAGTTTTTCTTGATTTACTTCGGTTTGCGCGAGTTCATATAGGTTTGCGCGAGTTCATACTAGTTTGCACAAGTTCATATTGTTGTTCTAATCTGTGTTAGTGTATTTCAGGTTTTCGTCTCAAGAAGTAACTTTTCGCATTGGGTTATTAACGCAAAGTGAACTTTGCGTATCCCGTGTATCACGAGAAGCAAATTTGCGTCTCCTTCTGTTCATGAGAAGTGAATTTTGAGTCTCCAGTTCATCAAGCAAAGTTTATTTTGCGTATCCTTCATCTCACGCAAAGCTACTTTGCGTACTTCACAGCTTACGAGAAGTCCTGTTTGCGTAACAAGCATCTAACGTAAAGTTCAGTTTGCGTATTATGTTACTCACGCAAAGCCCAGTTTGCGTAATCTGCTACTCACGCAAATTCAGTTTGCGTCTTCAACGACTTACGCAAATCTCAGTTTGCGTCTTCAACATCTCACACAAAGTCCAGTTTGCGTCTCCCTTAGCTCACGCAAAGTTAGCTTTTGCGTCACTAACTGCTCACGTAAACCTCAAGTTTGCGTCAGATTTCAACTTTCAGACTTCAAACTTTTCAGACTGATGAAAGTAATTCCAGCTACTGCTACTACTCCGGCTACAACAGTTGAGAAAGCTTTTAAAAGAGTATGAAGCTGAAGATCTGTTAAGATATCAAGCAGATAACCAGGCAAAATCTAATCTGATTCTTGCACTACCCAATTCGATCTACAACAGAATTGACTATTTCAAACAGAATCCTATGCTTATGTGGACTCAATTGGAAAAGATCATGCTTGGTACAGCTGTGTCAACTCAACTGCGTCAGACCAGGTACATGAATAATTTTGAAGAATTCAAGGCGAAAGACGGAGAAAGTCTAAAAAGCGTATTTGATAGATTTTGGGCAATCATCAATGATCTGTACAAAATCAAAGTAACAAAAACTGAATTGGAGGCAAATCTGAAATTTCTGAATGCACTCCAACCTGAATGGAGCAAATCCTGTCATAGGATGAGAAATGATGTCAGGATTTCCACTATGCCCATTCAGGAATTATATGAAATACTGATGACCGATGAAACCATGGTGTTGGAAAAGAAGGCTAAGCTTGATAAGAAAAACAAGCCTAAGACTGTTGATCCAATTGCCCTCTTAGCAAGTCAGCTAGCCGAACAAGCTTTGACAGAAGATGCTTATGATGGTTCAACAGAAGATGATGGTGAAGCTTTGGAAAAAGCAATGACACTTCTCTCGCAACACTATCAGAAAAAGTTCCAGCGTAGATCAGGATCAAACAATCTTCGTTTCACTTTTGGCACAAAGAAAGTGGAACCCGGTGCTCCATCAAAACCATATGTACCAAAATATGAGCCTGCAAAAGTGGTTGAACTGAAAAAGGATGATAAGAAGGTTATGAACTGCTACAACTGTGGGAAACCGGGTCATATAGCCAAATATTGTCGGGTGAAGGTGGTCAAAGATTCTGCTTTCTACAGAAAGAAGTTGGAACTGGCAGAGAAGAGAGAGAATGGCACCATCCTGCTTGCTGAAGAAGAATATTGGTTGGATCATTCAGATAATGAAGTTGAACAAGAAGAGACTGCTGCTATGTGTTTCATAGATGATTATAATACTGATGAAGACGAGGTAATCTCTGAATTTGATTACAATTTTATTGCCTCACAGATGAATATTATAATTAAAGCTTTACATGATCTTCGCTTAAAGTTATTATCTGAAAAGAATTTAAATGTAGAAAAGTCATATTTGATTGACAAATTAAAATTTTTTTTGAAAGATGAAAAATCTATTTTGGAAAATACAAAAGATATCTTTCAAAAGAAATTAGATGATTTGGAAAATTCAAATAAGACTTATCTTGAATCTTTGACCGAAATGACCAATTTAAAAGATAAATTTTCAGATAAAATAACAGAGTTGGAAGAAAAGTTATACCGAAGAGATCAAACTGATCAAACCATATTTATGCACAAACCAAGGAGTTATAAATCTATAAAAGAAAATTTGGGACTTGGTTTCGAAAATCCTCAATTTTTAGAAAAAGTTAAAACTGAAGTTCCCACTATATATGAATACGATTATCTAACACTTGCACATTATGCTCCTCAGTTCAAATTTCATTGGACAAGTGAAAAGCAAGTGTTAGATATCGAAAATGAGAAAAGGACGAATAACAAGAAAAAGGAAATTCCTTTTGTTTACACTTTTGAAAATGCAAAATATTTTCCTGACAAATCGAGAAGAGGCAGAAAAGGTTTAAATGATATATCTTCTATCAAATCTTCAATGTCTGATGATTTTGTTGATCCTTATGCTCCTAATTCTAATAAGGAAAATATTTCTCCAATCATTTATGATTCTAAGAAATATACTCCTCCGTTAGTATTAGAAAGCAAAATCATCGATCTTGAAGATAAGATAGAAGATCAAAATATTTTAAAAGAAATTGAATCTGATATCATTGTTTCTTTCATGACGTCTAGTTTTGAAGAAAATTTATTTTCTCAAAAATCAGATTCTATTTCTAGCCTTTCTTCTTTTAAGGAAAATAAAAAGGAAGTTTCCAATTTTAAAATTTTTTCTCAAAATAATTCTAACTCCGAGGTAAATGCAGATATATTGATTGATCAGTTAGGTAACTTAGGTAAAATTGTTTCTTCTGATTCTGATATTAAGTCTAAAATTCTTGATGAATCTTTTACGCTTAATGATGATTATTATAAACCTAAGCGTAAAAGAAGAAGGTCAAAGAAGTCGAAGAAACAAGATACAGTTCTTTCTGACAGTTCTAATTCTTCCAATTCAATTCTTTCATATAGGACTTTGAGCAAGTCAAAGAAGCAGATCTAGAGAGCAAAGCGGACATCTACTGATTCTATGACTGATGAGGATAAGTGTGTAGACAGACTTTATAAAAGTGATTCATTTGCTTACATGTAATAAAATTTCAAAATATTCAATAAAGCAAATGATTCGAATTTCAAAACATGTCTCATGTTCTTCCTCTGATTCTAGTTCAGATGATTATGCTTTGTATTCATCTGATGATTGTGCTTATTATTCTGATGATATTTCTCGTGCTTTAATTGTTAAATCTAACAAATATTTCCCCATAAGAACTGCAACTAACAAACACGGGCCCAAATTCAAGTGGGTAACCAAGTCTCAATCTAATTTAAAGTTACAGGCATCTCATGCCAAGGGGGAGTAAGAGAAAAATGGTTTTTGAACACAGCAGTTCAAAACCCGGACTTCAATGACAAGACTATGGCTCTTGAGTAATTCAGCTTAAGACCCGGACTTCATTGACAACATTATGGCTTCTAAGTATTTCAGCTTAGAACCCGTATTTCAAAGAATTAAGCTTCTGACTAATGAGAAACTGTGAGTACATCTACTTTTATTCCGCTGCATTTATCTCTGATAATGATGTTGTTCCAGTTTTCTCAAATGTTTAAAAAAAAAAAAAAAAGAATCTGAGCATTTCAATTCAACTCCTGATTTTGTTCAACTCAATATTTTCAAAAGAGACACAAATTTCATTTTGCATTGTGTGAAAGATAATATTATTGAATTATATTTTGTTTCAACTGAATATAGACTTGCCGATCAAATATTTCTATTTTTAAAATCTCGACATGTTGTTTTAAAAGTTTAAACCTTTACAAATTTTATTCTATAAAGTAAAAGTTTTACAATTTTTCTTTCTTTTGAATAAAACGTGTGTCTAGGATAAGTTTTCAAGTTCGTTTGTTTATATTAAAGTTTTTATATGTTCAAATTTCAAGTCTAACAAAAGTCGAAAAGTCAGCAACATGTTTGTAGCTTTTGATTTTGCTTTAAAGTTGTGTGATTCGGAATATTTATAGTTTACAATGCTTAGAAAACCTAAAAAGTCGAAATTTTGGATCGTAATGAAAATATGGGCTAAGCACTTAGACGTAAAACCTTGTGTTTGAGATAATTATTAAATTCTTATAAATCAGAAATCTCTAAGTTTAAAAGTTTATACCTGTGACCTTTCTGGTTTGGGAAAGTAAGTTCTGTGGGATGCTTATCATCTGGTCCCCTAAGGTCATTTGATCTGGGGAGTGATCGAACCCAAATCCTTCAATAGAATCAGATCGAAAGTCATGTTCTACCGGTATGAATGGGTTTAGGATGTGTCGATGTAGCCTTTCTGATCTGGGAGAGTAAGTTCCAAGGGGTGCTTGACACCTAGTCCCCTAAGGCCAACTGGTCTGGGAGTGACTGACCCAAATCCTGCAATAGGGTCAGATAGACAGTTACGTTTACGGCATGTTCTTTACTTAATAAACTTTTTGATTAAAAAGATGCCAAAAGTGCACAAGCTTAAAAGATGCCAAAGAGCACACTCATGTGAAGATGCCATAGTGCACAATGCTAAAAGATGCCAATGAGCACACATCTCATGATACTTGGTGATATGTTTTAGTTGCAATAAACCTGTAAATTTGTGAAAGTCTGAATTTTTGATGGCTTAGTGTGATTATATGCAAAGTTCTCTATTATATTTTTAGAATTGCATTTTCTTGAAGATAATCGAAATTCACATGCGAGCACACTTAATAGATTGATGAAAGTTTTTGAAACTGATCATGTCTTAACTTGATATGCAATGAAACTTGTTTCTGTATCCAAAAGTGTATATTTGATTTCATTTGATGAATTTTATTGTGATATTTTACTAAGTAGAATTTTATTTGTTTTTGTTTAAATTTTTGTATGTTTAGTCGTTTCAACATACATATTCAGTATATTTTTCTTTCTACATTGATGTTTCATTTCTTGTGTTCTCATATTATTTTTTTCAAATGGGTTTGAGCATTATTCAAGGGAGAGTGAAAAAGGAGAATTTTTTCTTAATGATCATATCTGTTTTTGAGGGGGAGTATCTGATTCTCTATATAAATGCTAACTTGAATTGTCAAATTTAGTGCATTTGTGTAGGGGGAGTCAAAGAGCTAATCAGGTAAAAAATTTCAGACTCCAAGTCAGATTTGCGTCACCAGTTGGTAGAGCAAAGCTTAATTTGCGCCAACAGCTTCTAGCGCAAAGCATGTTTTGCGTTTCCTGCATGTCGCGCAAACCTCACTTTGCGCTTCCTTCTGTTAGCGCAAACCTCACTTTGCGCCACCAATGGTTAGCGCAAACCTTCTTGTTTTCTCCGTTTCTTTGTTTTTGCAGATCTTAAGTTATCTCGTCTCCAACATATGCATGACCAAGTTGATCCAGATCATCACGGTCATGAGGGGGAGAAGTTAAGGAGATGATAAAGAGACAAAGAGCTCAAAAGTTTATCTGCTGATCAAGATTCGCTCAAAGATTCAAAATTTCTTCAACATTACTTGTCTTTTGCTGTTCCTGCTCCGATCACCACAGTTCATTCAAGGTCATTTAAAAGAGGTGTGTCGTCTAGAGCACAAGCTGATGAACCGAATGTTCTTTCAAGATTATTTCAAACTGGTCCAGTCTTGTCAAGGCAGTAAAGATAACAGAGCTTAAAAGATGATGAGAAGAAATTTCTTCAAAAAGTCAGAATGCTTCGCAAAGTCGCTTAGTTGGTCCATGCTGATTTAGAAGATGAATTTGAAGACCACAGCGCCAATGATTACTAAGGGGGAGATTGTTAGGTCTGATTTTATAGTAATCATTGTATTTATAGGCTTGGTCAAATACTGTGTTTAGAGTCTAATACTGTGTAGTATTGACCAAGGGTATTTAAGTCCCTTTGGTCTTGGTTGTTGGTAAGACTTTCACGCATACATCAATACAATACTTACTTTGCGCTTACATTGCTCTCTCTCTCTACTTTCTCTCTCTAGGATTTAGTGATCTTGGATTATCATATAGACCACACAAGGAATTATCCGGTGTTTCGCGGTCAAAGCCGCAAATGTTGACCAGATGAATGGTTAAGATTACTTCTCTATTTCTCATATATTTACCATTTCTCAAATGAACATCTCCCTATGTATGTGTGTGTATAACTGTATATATCTATACTATATTATAAAGCACGGATAAAAAACTCTTAAATAGAAATTATTAGGCACAAGGTACCATAATTTTATGCAAGATTTTAAAAATCTCTTAATTTACAAGTATCAAAACACAATATACATATTACTACTGTAGGCTTCTAACACCCGCCAATTTGGTATGTCCAGACCTTTCCATGTATCACTATTAATTAATATATTATATTACTATAGATTTGTTTTAATTATATTATTAAATATGTAATTGGTTATTTTTTCTAGTTGTCATTAAAATATATAAGATAATCATTGAATTCTAACAAAATACTTATTTTTTTATATAAAGAACATTATATTATTAAGCCTAAATTAAACAAATTTATAAAAAAAAACATTATTACTTTCTCAAAACCATCCTAAAATCATACTATAAATCGACAAAAAAATAAAATGAAACATTAAAATCGTGATGTATCTCGCTGCATTGCACGAGTACACTTCTAGTATATATTCTAAAGAAAAAAGAAAATGACTAAAATACTCTTAACTTAACGGAGTTAAGATAACGGCGTTAGGGTTAAGGACCCAATTCATAATAAAAGTGAAACCATAACGACCATAGTTGTAAACTTGTAAATTTTTGTTTAGAGGATTGGATGTATAATTTATATATAATAACATGAACAAAATTTGTAATTTACTCTATTTAAAAAAAATTACATTCAACACCAATAGCTTCTTTATTTTGAAAATTGTATACAATATTGATTATATTATTAAAATATTCCATAAATTTACAAAAAGTTATCTCTCTATAAAACATTTAATTTCTAGTAATCATTTTAGGAAAATTCTCTAAATTTGGGGAATTTTATAATCTCTCTCCTATTTTTTTTCAATTTGGAGAAAGATTTTTGAAACACAACATTTGTCTAAAATTTTTGTTTTAAAATGAAAAGTCAAAATTTTGATATCTTAATTTTTTCCATTTTACAGAATTTGTTGGAAATGCTCTAGAAACGACAGATTATTTTACCAAGAGTAAATTACAAATTTCGTCCCCATGGTTTGCTGAAATTTTGGGTCAGGTCCCTCAAGTGAAATAATTGCAGGGATGGTCAATATAGTTTCATTTTTGTTATGAATCATGTCCCTCATATTAACATCCATTTAAAATCTCAGTTACTTAGAAATATTTTCATATTTATGCTATATTATGAAACTTGTAATAATTGTAAGGACCTGTTTTGCCAATTCTTCAAACTCAAGAACAAACCCAGATCCTATCCTATCTCTTGTAAACCCAAACTTGTTTTGCCAATATCTCTAATCTCTTCCTTATATTTCCATGAACAAAAATCAAAATAAAAAAGCATATCCAAAATGAAACATAAATGAGATTCAAATTGAGGAAAAAAAATTCAAACAAAATTAATAGTATCAAACTCATTTTTGAAGAACAAAATCAACAATACAAACTCATATTTGAGGAATAAAATCAACAACACAAACCTATTTTTTAATAACAAAAAAATAAACACTATTTTTTAAACAACAAATCAACTACAAAAGTTATTTTTGAAACCATTTGTGTACAGACGTAATTGGTTTTCTACCTATCTCAACACAAAGATTTTTTTTTTTGATTAAATCAAGATCACAAAGAGTATCAAATTCATCAACAACCTCAAATTTGTTTATAATTCATCAAGAACAAATCTAGAATCCTAAATGTAAACAAAAGCCCTAAAATTCATACCATATGAGAAAACCATTACCAAAACCATAAAATCCAAAATCCTAATCAAAACCCAAAAATCATGAAGAAGATGATGGAGAAGATCCAATTTTCATCGATTTTCGTAAGCCCTCCTTCGATTTTCGAATGCTTTCTACGATTTCTTCGACCCAAGGATTCACTACAAGAAATGATAGGTTTAATTTCTGATCAAATCTCGATTGGCTTAAGACATACTTTCGTTTTGTGGAGCTTCTTGTGTTTTGTTTCGTTAATAAGTGCTACTTGTTCCAGAAATCGAAGATGGAGAGGGCAAGAGGTGAGGGAGGTGAGGGAGATGAGGGAAGTGGGAGGCCTGGAGGTAATGGCGTGGGGAAGATGTCATAAAAGTTATTGGTTTTTGTTTTATCTATCTATTATTATTGGAATTATTATTAAGTTTTAAAAGTTGGCAGAACAAGTCCTTAAAACAATGAAAGTTTTTATAATATAATGAAAATATGAAAACAATGAAAGTTTTTATAATATAATGAAAATATGAAAACTAGGGGTGGCAAAAAGTGACCCAACCCGCCAACCCAACCCGAACCCAACCCAATAGTAGCAGGTTGGGTTGAGAATTTCAACCCATTTAAGTTAAATGGGTCAACCCGCCTAACCCATTTATTAATTGGGTCTGGGTTGGGTTGAAATTTTCGACCTGTTTTCAACCTGATTTCGACCCATTTACAACCTGATTTCGACCCATTTACAACCTGTTTATAACCCATTTACAACCTGTTACTAACCCATTTATAACCTTTTTATAACCCATTTATAATATTTACCTAATATTTTTTTAGTTATTAATAAATATAATATAAATATATATAATATAATTTCAATTTTAAAAAACAAATTGAAAATTTGAAATAACCTGTAATGTAAGGCTGTAACCCTAATAGGAAATACAAACAAATGAACAATTGAACAAGGCGCCGCTTCCTTTCTTGATTCTTCCTAATTTCCTCTCGTCTGAAAGTCTCCTCCCTCTCCTCTCCCTTAACGGCGACTCACCGACTCCTCATACGAGTCCACGAGTGTTTGATGTTCATCTTCCAGGGACCACGACCACAAGACCTTGACGCATAACGCATCCGACGACCACAAGACCTCGACGCATAACGCATCCGACGACCACAAGACCTCGACGCATAACGCATCCACGACCACAAGACCTCGACGAGTTCCAGAAAACTTTAGTTCGAGAAAACTTCAGTTGACGAGTTCAGTTCACGAGTTCAGTTAGACGAGTTCAGTTCACGAGTTCACTTCGACGAGTTCAGTTCCACGAGACCACGACAAGTTCACGAGTTCAGTTCCAGAAATGGTGAGTTATAAATCGTTTTTATTTACAATCTGTCCATTTTTATTTACAATCTGCCCGAGACCACAACAAGTTCACAAGTTCAGTTCACGAGTTCACTTCTACAATCTGTCCATTTTTATTTACAATCTGTCTAGAATTGAAGTTTATAAATCGTTTTCTGGAACTGAAACATTATAACTTGTATTTATAACTTTATTTCTGGAACTGGAAAACGTGTTTATAACTCGTCTTATGGATTCTGGAACAGAAAACTGAAGTTCCAGACTTCCATTTATAATATGTCCATTTATCGATTAAATCTTATATAATGTCCATTATGTAATACAATATGTCAATTTATTGTTTAAATCTTAATTTATAATGTCCATTTATAATTTTATATACAGGTCTACAATCTATAAGACTATAACAGTGAACATTGAACAATTAGATCAATGAGTAAGTTTCTAATCTGTCCATTTATGTTTCTGCTTATAATGTTACTTTTTTTATTCGATATATAATCTGTCCATTTATAATGTTCCTTTTTTTCCCATTTCAGTGAGTAACACGGTTGAAAATTCGGAAGGAGATGATCTACAATCTCCTCCACCTCCATCAAAGAACAACGAGAAGAAACCGATCAACCAATTAAAGCCGAACAAAGGTGGTGTGGATGTCAAGCGTCACAGAAAACTTACATCTGAGGTTTGGAATAACTTTGAGTTTATGGACCCTGATGAAAATGGTGAGTTATATTGTAAATGTAAACAATGTGGTCAAGTTTATAATGCTGAAACTAGGATGGGTACGGGGAATTTGAAACGCCATCTTAAAAATTGCAAAAAAAGTCGATTTAAGGATGTTGGGCAGATGGTGTTGGAATATGGTAGTGGCGGTTCAGGTTCTTTAACTAGTAGGCTCCCAGATTTTGACCCTAATGTTTTTCGTGAGCTATTAGCTAGTGCGGTTGTGAAACATGAATTGCCATTTCAATTTGCTGAATATGATGGAATTAGGAAATGTTTCAGTTATTTACATCCTGAGGTGAAAGTTGTTTCAAGGAATACCGTAAAAAATGATATTATGAAGATGTATAGGATGGAAAAGTTGAAAATAAGAGATACTTTAAGTTGTATTCCTGGTAGGATTTGCTTGACCTCTGATTGTTGGACATCAATAACCACTGATGGATATATGGCCTTGACAGCCCATTTCATTGACAATTCTTGGAACTTGCAAAAAGTGATTCTAAATTTTAGTTTCTTGGCTCCACCTCACACTGGTCTTGCTTTAAGTGATCACGTATTTAGTCTTTTGAAGGATTGGGGGATTCAAAAGAAAGTGTTTTCAATTACTCTAGATAATGCTTCTTCTAATGATGCAATGGTTGACTTTTTGAAGTATGAACTTGATTTGGTTTGTCAAGGTGCATATTTTCATGTTAGATGTTGTGCACACATTATGAACCTAATTGTGCAGGATGGGTTGAAAGAGGTTGATGATGCTATTATAAAGGTTAGAGATAGTGTCAAGTACTTTAGAGGTTCTCAAGCTAGGAGGCAAAGGTTTTTAAGTAGTGTTGCACATGTAGAGCTACAATCTTCAAGGGGTTTGCAACAAGATGTTCCCACTCGATGGAACTCAACTTACATTATGTTGGAGTCGGTTTTGTACTATAAAAAAGCTTTTATTCATTTGCAAAAAACCGATGCTAATTATTTGCATTGTCCAACAAATGAGGAGTGGGGAAGAATTGAAAGAACTTTCAAGTTCTTGAAGGTCTTCTACGAGGTAACTTGTGCCTTTTCTGGGTCCAAGTATACTACTACCAATCTGTATTTTGCTAATGTTTTGACGGTTAGAGTGTTGTTACACAAAGAAAAAGACAGCCATGATATGTTTATGCAAAAAATGGCTACTCGGATGTATGTGAAATTTGAGAAATATTGGGCTGATTTTAGCACAGTTATGGCGTTTGCGGCTGTTTTGGATCCGCGATATAAATTTCAGCTAGTTGAGTGGGGTTATGAGAAAGCTTATGGGGAGGGGTACAAATCCGAGTTGGCAATAATAAAGGAGAAATTGTTTTCATTGTTTAAAGAGTATGTTGATGAGTCAAACTTGAATAAATCCAAAGTTGGTCAACCTAAGAATGGCTCGTTGGACTCTCAAGAAGAATCTCAAGATGTGCTAGATGCAGCTTCTGCTTCACTTTTGATGGTATGTTATATATTTACTGTTTTTTTATACATATTCTATTTATCTTCTAATTGTTTGTTGTCTATCAGGACTTTGATGACTTTTCAACCAAGGTGACTTCTCAAGCCGTTAAATCCGAGCTTGAATGTTATTTAGAGGAGAAGCTCACGCCTCGTGTGAAGAATATAAACATTTTGGACTATTGGAGAACTCATGAGATTCGGTATCCAACTCTTGCTCGGATGGCTAGGGACATCTTAGCTATCCCAATATCAACCGTGGCATCTGAATCTGCTTTTAGCATTGGCGGTAGGGTTCTTGATGCTTATAGAAGTTCGTTGAAGTCTTCTACGGTTGAGGCTATTATTTGTCTAAGAGATTGGGTTTATGGAGAAGGTTTGTTCTAACTTATTATTTGTATATTTCGTATTATCATATAAAACTATTTATTTGGTATAACTAAGTTGTTGGTTAATTTATTTATTTCTATAGCACAAATGGAATCACAACTTGAGGCGTTATGTGGAGCAATCATGACGGAGAAGATGGAAGATCGAGAGGAAAGTAATACCGAGAATGAAGTTGGAGCCGATGAAAGTGCAAGTCGAGTTACTTAGAATTTTTTTTGGAATTATGATTTATTTAACTTTGTGGTTGTGGGAAGCTTTGAACAATTTATTTAACTTTTGGTTGTGTTTTATTAAATTTCGAACAATTTGTTTGACTTTGTCGTGGAATGAAGTAGTTTAAGCATTTTTATTTCATTTAAAATTTTAAATTTAAATGGGTCAACCCAGGTTCAACCCATTTATTTAACAGGTTGGGTTGAGATAGTCATAAACAGGTCAACCCGCTACCAACCCACCAACCCAACAGGTTGGGTTGGGTTGAAAATCTCAACCCATTTAATTAAACAGGTTGGGTTGGGTTGAGATTTTCAACCCAATTAATAAATGGGTTGAACCCGAACCCAACCCAACCTGACCTATTTACACCCCTAATGAAAACCATAATGACCATACCTGTAATTATTTCACTTGAGGGACCCAATCCAAAATTCCAGCAAACCACAGGGACGAAATTTGTAATTTACTCTTTTACCAAACTACATTAGTAAATTGATTATATTCATATATTAATATTATAATTCATAATATGATCATTTTTTATTTTAATTTTAAATAATATACGGTAATTAATTAGCAACCTTAACTTTTGTACAAAATTTGGATGATCGTTTATTAATCTATTATTACCTTTGCAATTCAAACCATTCCCAACCAAAAATGCTAAAAATGGCACCGGTGCTAAATTTCAGCACTCCAATTTTAACTATTTACCACAATTAGGGGTTGTTTGTTTAAACAAAAAAACTCTTAATGACTCTTAAGTCTGAATGGTTCAGATCTTTTTACACATCACCTCTTATTAATTATAACTAAAATAAGACTTTAGATTTTAGACCTCTTAAAAAACAAACGACACCTTAGTGTTAAATTATAGCAATTTTTATATATTTAATATACATTTATTAATTTGGCATTTGTGATTATTAGTATATAGTAATTTGTTTAAGTAAATTAGTTAGTCATAATTTTTAGAGTAAATTACGGATTTGGTCCCTGTGGTTCTTTAAAAATTTTGGATTGGATCCCTTAAATGAATTAATTACAACGATGGTCATCGTGGTTTCACTTTTGTTACGAATTGGGTCCCTCGCCTAACTCCGTCTAAAAAACTGCCGTTAAACCCCTCACATGACCCCCATGTGAGGGTCATTTATGTCATTTAAAAAACCTTTTTTTAATGTGTTTTATAAAAACCCTTTTTGATTTCGGCGCAAGCCATCAAAGAAGCCCCAGATGACGGAGACGAGGGTTTTTGTTTCTTCGTTGGAGGGTAACTTGCGTTTCTTGGAATCGCTTTAAGATCATCGACGCCCAACTGGGTTCCGGCGGGAGTAACAGTACCATTGACAAATGAATCATCGAGGGGGGGGGGGGGGGGGGGGGGGGTTTAAGCTCGCAAATCATGGACTCAAGCCATGAGGATAGATCGGAAGGGTTATAATTAATGGAATCGGAAGCGACCTGAGACAACCCATCATCGTTCCCTAAAACGACCTCAAGGTGTTCGATCTTTGAAAATCGAATTATTTTCATTTGTGCGACATCAAGCCATGTCCCACATCTTGGATTTCCCGGTGACATCTGAAAACCCAGCACCAGTACTACCAGTAGCAGTTGAAGTGGAACCGGTGCCATTAAAGTAGGTGTAATTCTGTTGTGGGTAATCTCGTTTCATATTTGTTTCGAATCAAATCAAATCAACCTTTTTTTCTTTGTTTCTGTGTGTTTGTGTTTATGTTAAAATTGTGGGATTGGGGATGAAGGAGAAAAGGGGTATTGGTTAAGAAATAGTGAATGGATGAAGAATCTGAGCATTGGAGATTGGATGAAATGTTGATAGTGCGAGTGATTTGTGATGCTCAGGAAATCGCATCGTGAGAGAGAGAGAGAGAGAGAGATGATAGGTGGAAGGAAGAAAGAAATGTACAGAACAGAAGACGGTGGTTTTGAGTTTAGGAATTGTAGCCATGATTCTGTTTCAATTCCGCCATTTTTTCCGGGACCATTTACAGGTAAGTTAATTGGGCCAATTGCCCAAACCGGTCAACCAAATTTTCTTCTGAAATACGATAAACCGACTTTATCAAGCTCTTCAATTGTGTTAAACAAAAACCCATCAAAATCAGCCCATGTTGGGAGGTTCTTTATTTGGAATTTCGATCACGGGTCATCTCCGGTGGCGGAAACAAGACTTGGAGTCAACTTTGGTGTTGTAAAAAACGAACAGTAAGCGTTTCGAAAACAACCCAAAATCGATGTTCAAAATTAGAAACCGTATTGATTCAAGCGGAAAAGAGAATTATCTACCGAAAACTCCGACAAACAAATAATTCAATAACCGGTAAAACCCAACGCACATACGTAAATCAAATACCGAAGAAAAAACGACACCATAATTACGTGGAAAACCCAAAATGGGAAAACCCACGGGTGGAGAAGGCGACCAAGAAATTCACGAAGTACAATGCTTGGAATGAAATTACAATGGATAAAACAAAATTTAAGCCTTCGGGGTTGTTTGTTTTTTTTTAAAAACCTCTTAATGGCTCTTAAGTCTGAATCGTTCAGACTTTTTTACACACCACCTCTTATTAATCATAACTAAAATAAGACTTCAGACTTTAGACCTCTTAAAAAACAAACGGCACTTTCGTCTAAATCTATTTTAATTCTAGAGAGAGAGATGCCATATTGTAAATGTTGGGAGAAGAAAAACATATTATCTAAACCACCGTCCCATGATCTATCGACTCATGTGAGATCCACGTGGAGAATGAAAGGAATTTGAAAAGAACCGTCCAAAACACACAGAGGGTATTGCGGCGTCCATAGTCGCTCGCATCCTTTAATTTTTACATTCATCCAGTGTGTAAAGCGAGTATCATGTGGGTTTGGCAGCTTCAAACTCACTTTAGACAATGCCATCTTCAATTTAGAAGCTGTATTTTGAGACCAAACTTCACAATCGGCTTCTTGAAAATCCGGCATTATAAACTCACCGGAATCACGGTTTTTGTGAGGTAGATTGATCCAAGAAGAGTAGTAACACCCTAATCCAAACCCACTAAAAATAACGTGAAAGATTCCCAACTCATGGGACACCGCCGCCGACCACCTGAAAAAAAAGTCGGCGACCACACAAAGCGGCGGAGATCCGGCGTCAACAAATTCCGATAGGATGTTTGCGAAGGAGGGTTTGAGGGAGGTGGAAGCGACGAGGAGGTTGTAGATGAGGTTGGGTGGGAGGGAATCGGTGTTTTCGGAGTGAGGTGGAAGGTTGTGGTCGGAGGAGTTGAAGGGGATTTCGAGGAGGCGGCTGGCGGAGGAGGGTGGAAGAGTACGGCGGAGGTTGGTGATGTTGAGTGGGGTGTTGATGAAGGTGATTTGGTAACCTTTTTGTTTGAGTTGAACTTTTGAAGAAGTGACAAGAAATAAGAAATGTAGGATTTCCCTAAAAATAGTGCAGCTAATACAAGTGGTAACTTTTTACGATTTTAAAATCAAAATTGTAAAAAAAAAGGGTTTTTAAAATTACATAAATGCCCCTCACGTCAGGGGCATGTGAGGAGGTTAACGGCAGTTTTTTAGACAGAGTTAGGTGAGGGACCCAATCCACAACAAAAATGAAACCATGATGACCATGACGGTAATTAATTCTTTTGAGGGACCCAATCCAAAATATCAAAGTACCACAGGGACCTAATCCATAATTTATTCTAATTTTTATATCTTATGTAACTATAATAATTTTTTATGTACATTAATTAATTTTAGTAAATGCATTAAATTTACTCTTTTATATCTTATTATATAATATATTATTAAGTATTTAGTTTTAATTTAAGTTCATTTTTTTCTAATTTGAAAATTTCAACCAATTAAAATAGAACATGTATAAAATTTATATTTTATTCGAGTTAAAATAGGTTCATCCTTCAACATGAATTATTTTTTAGCCATCAAAAGGCATTTTAACCCTTTCTTTAGCTCATGAATTGGTGATAATTTGTAGCTATATTAAGATACTTTAATTCATCGGTTCGATATGACCCTTAAAGCCCAACCAGGCTAACTTTTTTCATTGTACTTTACAGTTAAGGCCCAACAACAAAAGAGCCTCACCTGAAAAGCTCCTATCCAACCCTTTCTCAATCCCAAACCCAGCCTGGTCCATAAAAAAACCCAGGATTTTTTCGCTTACCAAAAATGGGTTTGAAAGACCCAAGGCCACACCCAAAAAGCTCTGGCCCTTGTGCATCCTTAGATTAACACAAGGATTCATAGGCCTAGATTCGGGTTTTTTTGTCCTCGAGTAAAGTAAGAATGCCCATTACGGCAAGCCATTCGGGATGATGGCTTGATCCATTCAAAATGCATGAAACAAGAGACATAATAAATCCCAGTTGAAAGTAGGGTGGAATGTATGTTGACGTATTCTCTACCCCAAAGGGTGGAGCATTTCAAAAGGTCAAGGTGTGAAGATGCTAACAAGCCAATTTTAAGTGGATAGCAGTCATAGCACTTACCAACAGATAGTTAACTGCAGATCTCGTCACGAACCAGTTCTTATTAAATATGAGGCATTTGTATCATACAACAGCTTGTTCATTTGCATAACTCACCAAGGCTCACAAGGCATTTAGGCTCACCGTTACATAATACCAAGATCAGAAGGATTTCTTTTCATAAGACACGAGGCCATGAACCCCTCCTTCAACCTGTGCTGCTCCTGTTCGTACCTGAAAACATTAAAAAAACATAAAAGAAGTATTATGTGGGGATGTTACTTTGTGGAATAACCATAAACCAATCTCACCCAGTAAATACCACTCGAAAGTAGGGTCCAGGTGGGATGTAAGCACTACATAGAACTAACCCAAACCAAACCAGCCAGGTAAATCCCACTAGGAGCTGGGTGAGATGTATAAAAACCTAACCTCTACCCCAAAGAGTATTAGTGGTTGTTTCGTGAACCCTCTATTTCCACACAAAAAAAGTAAGCTTTAACCCTCTATTTCCACAAGAAAATTTATTTCTTATATTTTATATTATGTTACTTAAATTCCAACCCCATCACCAAGATTTCTAGATCTGCCACTGACCCCACATGCAAGTAGCGTATGCGGAAAGCCAAAAATATAAAACCAAAAAGATTAAGCCGTACCTCCAACCTCAGGATCCCGGACCTCAACATCTCATGAGCTGACTGCAAGGAAGAAGCACCAAGATCCTGGAAACCCTGCTTGACTGCATGCATAGTGTATGGAATGAACTTTAAAACAGAACCTTTATCTGCAACAGCTCCAACAACCCCCTGAGCAATCTTCATTTTAGCTGTATCGCCGAGGTACCGAGCATCGCTTCCTTTGGTCATTGCTTCAAGAGAACCCATTCCACGATATTTTTTGACCCGGCGACCACCCTATGATTTGCAAAGTGAAAAATAAAAACAAATACGAACCGTGAATATGTCATACATTTTATTCATATGGGCAACACATCATCATACCATAATCACATTTTGTTTGAGCAGTTGAGCAAACAAGTATATAACCCAACATAAACCTTCAATTGAAAAACTTGGATAGATGGTGTCAGTGGTATTGGCAATTTCTAGGCATGGTTTTCAAAATTGTTTTAGACGTACGCCTCGAGGCGCACGCCTCGAGGCGGTCCAAAACCGCTCATGAGGCTTAAGCCTCATGGTTCCTGTATGAGGCTTACGCCTCAATTGGTGAGGCGGTGCCTCGAGGCGTTGAGGCGTGAGGCGCAAGCCTCAAATGCTTTCTGTTTTTGGTGAGACTTTTGGTAAGAGACTTATGACTTTTTATAAATAAAAAAAAATAACTTGTACTATGATCATGTTACGGGGAACTATAACTTGTAGATTATTATGTTTTTAGACTTATAACTAGTAATTTTATGAACTCATGACGCTTAAAATTTGGTATGGAATTATGTTTTGCTTATTAATGAATTTTATTTGGTACATGTTTTGCTTAAAATTTGGTATGGAATTATGTTTTGCTTATTAATGAATTTTCTTTAAAGTTTTATCATTTAAAGTTTTTCTTGACTGTTTGTATGTGTTTTTCTTTACTGTTTGTATGTTTTTTTTCTACCATCATGTGTTAATTTTGCATGGATGGTATATTTAATGTGTATTATTGAATTATGGATTCTATGGTTTGGATATTTTGGTATGGATATATAAAATTATGTCTTTTTCTTAAGTGTTGTGAATTTATGATTTTTTTTGTTTTATTTTTTTGAGGCTTACGCCTCGAGTACCAATTCAAAAAACGCCTCGAGGCTTGTTTCCGTTTTTTTAAACCTTGATTATTATTAGTATTTATGTATTATACATACACACACACACATATATATATATATAAAATATATACACGCCTCGAGGCTTACGCCTCGCCTCGCAAAGGGAAAACGGCTCGAGTCCCGATTGGGATTTTTAAAACTATGTTTCTAGGAACTGTGCAAGCACAATAGCATGCCTCCACCAGGTGCCACTATAATATTAGACTTTATTTGGGTAACGGGGGATGTCCCGGCCAGCTTGTGTGTACCTCGACCTAGCCCATGTAACCCTGAAGATAACAGCCATGAAAATCAACCGGGAGACTCTGAACCAGCTAACTATGATAAAGGAGCTCCAAGGACTAACCTTTATATTCCAATTGAGTTGGCCCTCCAAGTAGCGTTTGGTAGGCAGACATAATTGAACTGGACAGGGACAAGAGAACAGGACTGGACAAATGTTGTTTGTCTGGGGTTTGGTATGATTAGGACTAGACTAGACAATTTGTCTCTAAAAGTTGTTTGATGATTTTATATATCATATAACAGTTATAAATGACACAAATAAAGTATATATTTAAATAATTTAATTTATAAGCATTTTTAGTTTTTTACACAATTTTCATATACATAAATAATAGTACAAAATTTTAATGAAGAATCTGAAATTGATGGTAGTTCGAAAAAATAACCCAATTCATATAAAAGAAATACTATGTTTGATTCAATTTGGAAGATTTTTATGAATTGGCTGAGGCATGGTTGCAACGACAAGTAGAGGTAAAGGCGATGGGTGGCGGGTGAACGATGGTGGTTGTAGAGGACGTTAAGATAGTGGACAGTGGTGGTGGAGGAGGTAGTTGTGGTCGATGTGGCAGAGGTATAGGTGGTGGGCGGCGACAATGGGTGGTGGTGATCGGTGGAGGTGGTCGACGATGGTAGTGGTGATGGCGATGGTTGTGGAGATGGCAGACGATGGTTGTGGAGATGGCAAACGATGGTTGGCGGTGGTTACTGATGACCACCGGTGGTGGTGCGGCAATGGGTGATAGTGATCGGTGGAGATAGAGGTGGTCGACAATGGTAGTCGACAATGGTAGTGGTGGTGACGGCGATGGGTGATGGTTGTGGAGGTAGTGGAGGAGGTTGTAATAGTGGAGGAAGTGGTTACCGGTGGCCATCAGTGATGGTGATAGTGATGGGTGGTGGTGGAGGTGGTCGACGATCATAGTGGTGGGGATAGACGGTGGTTGTGGAGGTGGTGGAGGAGGCTGTTGTAGTGGAAGAAGATGTAGAGGTGGCCGACGATGGTTGGCGGTAGCTACCGGTGGCCGCCAATGGTGGTGGTGGCGACGATGGGTGGTGATGACCATTATTAGGTTTATATATCAAATTAGGGTAGATAGTAATTTTTTAGTTTCCATCTCTCTTGTTGGAACAAGAAAAAGCCCTTTAGTAGCGTTTGGTACACAGACATGACTGGACAGGAAAGGACTGGACAAGACAAGACAAGAAAGCAGGACTATACAGGAAGGAACAAGTGTTTGTCTGGTGTTTGGACAAGGACCGAATATGACATGACTAGACAAGTTGACCCTAAAAGTTGTTTGATGATTTTATATATCATATAATAGTTATAAATAAAGTAAATAAAGTAAATATTTAAATAATTTAATTTATAAACATTTTAACACAATTTTCAAATACATAAATACATACATAAATAATCGTACGAAATATGAATGAAGAATATGATATAATTGATGGTAGTTCAAAAAAACCTCAAAATTTGGATCAAGAATCCGATATAATTGGCGAAGGCACAATGAAGGTAGAGGGTGGCCGGTGAATGACGGTGGTTGTGGAGGACGTGAAGAAGGTGGATAGTGGTTGTGGAGGGGGTAGTTGCGGCCGATGTGGCAGAGGTATAGGTGGTGGTAGGCGGCAATGGGTGGTGGTGATCGGTGGAGGTGATCGAGGATGGTAGTTGTGGTGGCCATGGACGGTGGTGGAGGAAGAGATGGAGGTGGGCGGCGGTGGTTGGCGGTGGTCGTCAGTGGCAGCGGCGACGATGGGTAGTGGTGATCGGTAAAGGTGGAGGTGGTCGATGATGATAGTGGTAGTGATGATAGGCGGTGGCCGTGGAGGTGGTGGAGGAGGTTCTTGTAGTGGAGGAAAGGGTGGAGGTGGCCGACGGTGGCTACAAGTGGTTGTCAGTGGAGGTTGTCAACGATGGTAGTGCTGGTGACATTGGGCGGTGGTTGTGGAGGTGGTGGAGAAGATTGTTGTAGTGGAGGAAGGGTGGAGGTGGCCATGGTGTTGGTGGTGGCTACCGGTGGTTGGCGGTGACTATGGGTAGTTTTGACCATTAAAACAAATACCATATTAGAGTTATATATCAAATGAGGGTAGATCAGTAATTTTTAGTTTCTGTCTCAGTCTTGTCCCATGTTGTTCCACCTATCCTGTCCCACCTTGTGCATGTCCCATGTCGCGCCAAACGTGGGACAGTAATTTTTGTCCCGTCCTGTCCTAGTCCCTATCTCATGTCACACCAAACGTGTGAGACAGTAAGTGTCTTATCCCATGTACCAAAAGCAGCTCCAGGTTTATAATATTAGATTTGTCATGAAGGCGGAGGGACTTGGGAACAAGACAAATAAGAAATGGAAATAGAAATAAAGAGTTATCTACGTTTTTGGGTGATTCAAGATTCAAATTGTTTTTCTGTTGATCAAAGTTCGGATTGCAAAAGAATTGTTTTGTCCCATCTTGATAAAAGCATTACTGTTCACTTGATCCTTTTTTAGACTGCTATATCCAGAGATCAAGGTGGGAAACAAAGGGTTTTAACCAGTTATTAGTTATTACAACTTTTCAAGTAGAGGAAAGCAAAATTCAGACATTTCAGTTGGCTGGTGAAAACTTTTTGTTAACCCAACAAAGCTCATTACTTACGATATACTATAGAAAAAATTCTAAAACAAATGTACCAACTCAGGTGGACACTCAATCAAATTCAAAGGCAAGTAGATAGATTCTCAAATTCAGACAAGTTACCTGATATTGATATGCTCCAGGCGCTTCAGTACTTCCAGCCAAGAAGCTTCCCATCATGACAGTTGATGCCCCTAGGGTCAAGGCTTTGACTATGTGTCCAGAATTTGAAATGCCACCATCAGCGATGATGGGAATACCACTTTGTGCAGCAACAGATGATACCTTGTACACTGCAGTTGCCTGCAAACAAATTTTTGATTTAGAATGTACCCAATTTGCCGTGGCCAAATTAGGCATGCAAAACGACACCGAAGAAAAAACAAACATCTTTTAAATTCAAGATGATCAGAGTTTTCTTTCAGACTTATTTCAGAATTTAAATCAAATTGCCACAAAGGCAGTGCAAATTCCATAGACAAAGGAATTCGTAAAAAATGCCACATAGCCATGAAACCATGTTCCATTTCATTTCATTTCATTTCCTATAGTATAGTATAGTGAATTCTAGTCTTTTGTCAAGGCTAGACCCTGATCCAGAACTCCGTAAGAAAAATCAAGAAAGATGCACAAATTACTGAATCTGATACAGAAATAAAATCCAATAAAATAGCACAGAAACCACAAAACCCTAGAAAACACAGAAATATCAAGACTTAAAAACAAATACAAGTTTGAATGTGCAAATTACCGCTGACAAATGAACATAACACAAAAGTAGCAAAATAAATTAATAGATAATGAGGTTTATGAAATAGCTACCTGTCCACGGCCGACAGCACAGACTTCCTGAGTAGTACAAATGGAACCAGACCCCATCCCAACTCTCAAACCATCAACCCCAGCCTGAATCAAGTTCTGGGCTTGGTACATTGTAACCACATTGCCACCAATCACATCCAAATCAGGAAACATCTTTTTAGCATACTTGATCATCTCAATCTGATAGATTGAATTCCCTTGAGAACTATCAATCACTATGACATTAGCACCAGCCTTAACCAGATGTTGTAACCTCTCCTTATCAGTCTCCCTCGTCCCAATTGAAGCCCCAACCAAAAACTCTCCATCCTCACCCACAGACGGCACCCCTGCCTTCGGAAAACCCTTAATCCTCTCTACATCCGCCTTACTCACCACATCTACCACCGCCCCATCTCCACTCACCAAAGGCACAATATCCAAATTCTTCGCCGCTAAATAACCAGCAACATCTTCGAATTTATAAGTATTCGGTAATGTTACCATATTCTTCTCCATATAACTAGAAACCCTAGCTTCCTTATCAGCTAAACCCTCCCAAGTTACCTTATCAACAACCCCTACCAACTTATTATCACTCTTGGACCCGTTTTCCGTTACGAAGACACAAGGAGAGGTCTCGAATACTGAATCGGATGAAATAGAATCATCCGGGGACACAAACGGGATATCGGTGGATGCAAAAGGAATACGGTGGGATTTGGCGGAACGGATTATGGATGACTGTTCAGAAGCAGTGTTATTGGAGTGAATGATTCCTATACCACCTAAAGCGGCCATGGAAACAGCCATGGAGGCTTCCGTTACGGTGTCCATCGGAGAAGCGACGCAAGGTACGGACAGGTTTATGTTACGAGAGAGTTTTGTGTTCAGTTGAACGGAATCGGTTGGGAAGTCGATATAATGAGGGAGGAAGATAACGTCATCGTAGGTGTAAGAGAAACCTTGATTGAAGAGTTTCGTTGCCGGAAACCCATCCTCGATTTCTCCGACGGCGGCCATGGCGGCTTTACGGTGGTCTTGGGTTTTAGCAGGAGTTCAGAAAAAAGGGTTTGGAGACCACAGTGACGAGAAAGAGACGGAATGATTGCATTTAAAGGGGATTGTTAAACATCTCCGATGGAAGTTTTTATAAGCAAGAAGTGCAATGGCTCATAAGAACTAGGAATGATAATTTTCTCATTTTTATTGGTAATTAAATTAAATATTTGATATTTATTTATAAATAAATAATTATTATTGATATTGACATGAGGTTTTTATAAGAACTAACATTGTAAACTTTTAGATAAATTTTTAAATTGATGAGTTAGAAATTAGGTGGCACCAAAAAGTGTAAAAAGGAGGTTCTTACAAGAACCTCCATTGAAGATGCTCTTATTTTCACTTAAATTTTAACCCCATCAAATCAATCAAAAATAAATCTATTTTATTATTTTTGTTGTAATATAAGGTGGCGTTTGTTTTTTAAGAGGTGCTGAAGTCTGATTTCATTTCTGATTTTTAAGAGGTGGTGCTGAAGTCTGAAATCTGAAACAATAAGACTGTTTGTTTTTGTAAACTGATAAACGTCTGAAATCTGAATCAGTTATTTTTAATCAAATTATAATAAAACCCAAAATCAACCCAAAAATAATTGAATTATATTTTAATCATTTCTAATTAAATTATCATCTTCCCCATTGTTGATGATGGAAGACCCAAAAAAACCCACCATCGGTTCAAGCACCCTCTACCCATCAGCAACCATAAAACCCATTTCAACCAAACCTCTACCCATCTGCAACCATAAAATCCATCGGCAACCATAAAACCCATTTCACCGTCGGTTCACCCTATAACCCATCAACAACCATAAAACCCACTTCCAAACCTTAATTCCACAAAACATATTTCAAAAAGTTTAATTCCACAAAACCCATTTCAACCAAACTCATCCCCAACAAAAACTCAACCAAAAGCAATTAGCTTCAAGAAAAAACCAGAGTGGTTTGTAGATGATGAAGACGATGATGAATAAATCAGGAGTGAAAAAGTCAAAGAAACAAACTGATTATGAAAAAAAGAAGGTAAAAAAGTCATAGAAACCGGTGGGTGGAGAAATAAGTGGAAAAAAAGTGATAGGTTTATCACTTTTTTGGTAAGTGCAAAAAAAGTGTTAAGTGGATCTTAATTTATGAAAAAAACAAACACACTTAATTGGGTAACCTCTGACCGAAAAAGTGATAAGTGGTTGTTAAGTGCTTATTTCTAAAAAACAAACAAGGCCAGTGTCATGTCTACAGAATAGGATGTTAAAGATTATTTGAGTTATTTATGGAGCAAATCTCCTTACATACTTATGATAATCTCTTTATAATCCTTCCTATTATAAAGAACTTTTGATTAATAAGAATTATATATTCATTCTCTTCATTTATTGTTGTTTTATTTGGTTTTTACTTTAACACGTTATTAGCACGTACGTTCAGTCAGTTCATGGATAGATTTTTAGGCTTCCAACTTAATCAATCAGTCTCGAATACTTCTACAATCCAAGTAAGAATTTTTCGACTTTGAAACTCGAATATTGTTAGTATACTTGTTTTAAATCCACATAAATCTTGAAAGTTAATACCATAAAAAATAAATATGGTCTTTGCTTTCATCAGAACGGTTATGACATAATGCAAAAACTCAATGCTGTGATATATAGATAATCATGTATCTTAATGATGTTGTTTTGCCAATCTCGTGATATCGTAATTGATGTATTGTTTATGTATGCTTACAAAATTTGAATATAAATTTATTTACTTCTAATTTAATTTATGGTTAATATTTGTATAATGACAATATGATGATAAATATACATGACCATAAATATATGAATATATTTTTGTTTCTATTCATTTGATTGAGTCTTAAAAATAAAATATAAACTTTTTTTTCCTACCAAGGGATTTATAAGGAGATATTATTTTATTGAAAAAAATGGATGAAATTCGATGTGTTTTTTTAATTATTTTATTTCTTTTAAAAAAAGGTCAATTTATGTCTCTAAACATAATTATAAAATTATTTTAAAATTTTATGTCACAATTACTAACTACGATTTTAATGTTATCAATTAATCAATAAGTCATATATTAAATATGATTTTTTTAAGATCTTTATTATTTTTTTTAATTAAATAAAAAAAGAGATCTTTATTTTTTCAAACATTAGTTACTTATTTTTTTTATTTCTTTTAAATTGATTGATTATTTCTTTTGGTATGTTTATCTTTAAGATTGTAGTCAACTATAAAATATATTTTTTACACTTTTCTTTTTAAATTTTTGGGCAAAAGGTTGATATCGGCAACCCTGACCGGCCCCTGCCTACTCGGGCATCCGTATGAGGGGGCATTTTGAGGCTCACTCAGCAGTTGTGGCTAGCAGGGGCGCCAGGACTCGAACCCAGGACCTGTTAGTTATTGGGCAAGTCTCCCCACCCCATTGTCAACTGAGCTACATGTCATAGATACTTTTCTTTTTTAAATGCTATTTAATAAATTCATTATTATTTTTATCTGAATGGATATGTATATACTTGAAAAAAATCTATACATGAACTCATTTGACAACTAAATATAGAATTATTAAAGAATGATTATATTTGATTAAGAATATTTGAGTATTTTAATTATTGTATCTAAATGCTTATTAATTTAATCATATATTACTTTTTGCATTGATTTATCCACATAGTATTCAAATGTTTAAAATTGATTTTTCCACATAACATTCAAATATTTATATTATATTATATATATATATATATATATTTAAGCGAATGATCGTGTGAGAAGTTGAGTTAATGGTGAGAAGTGGATCTGAACCATTAATCTCATTTACTCTCAAGCCCTCCTATGAATTGCGGCTTAGAAGAGAATTAATATGGTGCATCTCGGTGCATCTCATCGTAATGTGCGTCTATTTTTCATCCAACGGTTGATAACCACTTCTCACGCTTCTCACTGTTAACTCAACTTCTCAAACGAACCCAACCCTATATATATAGGGGGCGATCAAATGGAAACCACTCTAATTTTGAAAATCGTGGAAACCCTCGATTTCATTGGTTAAGTTAATGAAATTTGTAGATCCCAGATATAGTGCAATCACGATGTAATAATCAATAAATAACAATGAATAAACCACAACTTCTAGTCATATGATTAGATTTATCAGTAAAGGGTTTAGGTTTATAGAGAGAATATCTGATACGGCTAGGTAAACCTTTCTAATGACCACTCTTGACCTAAACTAGGTTTAGGAACCTATATATATAAGGCGTATAAGCCTAATGGGCTTGAGGCGCAATTACAAAACAACTTTCTAATAAATACAATTCACCCCCTTATAAACGCGTTATACAACTTTCAACGCACTAGGACTTTTAGTCTTAACAATCTCCCCCTAAAGTTGAATAAGGCATTTGTTAAGTCTGATTTTATAGTAATCATTGTATTTATAGGTTTGGTCTTATACTATACTTAGATAGGTTTTATCTGTGTATAAGCCAAGGGTATTAAGTCCCTTTGGTCTTGTGTCTTGTAAGAAACTGACGTTCATTCAATACAGATTACATCTTTGCGCTTTACATACTCTCTCTCTCTACTTTCTCTCTCTAGGATTTAGAGATCTTGGATTAACAATTGGTATCAGAGCCAATCTAGATCTTGAGAGAATTGTTTTTCATATCTGAATTTGTGCATTAATTCGAAAATTTGATTGATTTTCTTGAATTTTTTCAAGAAAATCTCGTTTTTGGATTTTTTATCAAATTCGGCCTTGTTTGTAATTGATTTTCGTTGATTTTTGGTTTGTTGAATTCGATTTTGCAAGTAGAACACTCTTGATTCACACCAAATTTCAAGAAAAACAGAATTTGATAATCAATTTTGAGATTTTAAATGTTTATGGAAAACTCGTTTTTCGGTTCTGTTGAGTATACGAGTTCTTGATTTTGTGGATTTTAATCGAAAAGTTTGATTGAAAAGTGTTAAAATATGTTTTTTGTTCAATTCTGTGTGAAAATGCTTTATCAAATTCATGGCTAAAATCGATTTTGGTGATTTTTACTGATTTTCAGGTGGTTTGCGCTAGATCTCAACTTTGCGCGAGTTCATCATCATTTGCGCGAGTTCATCCTGTTTTGCTCAAGTTCATTCCGATAAGTTTCAGAGTTTCGCTAGTTGTTCATCACGCAAAGTTCAAACTTTGCGCCACATTCTTTTCACGCAAAGTATACTTTGCGTCTTCTACACATCACGCAAACCTAGTTTGCGCCTTTAACCTCTCGCGCAAAGAGAAGTTCTCGCCATATACTTGTCACGCAAAGTTAGATTCACGCAAAGTCAAGTTCTTGCCATGTTCTGCTCACGCAAAGTAACATTTGCGTATTACTCGACTCACGCAAATCCTTGTTTGCGCTTCCTTCGTCTTACGCAAACCCAGTTTGCGCTACCTGCCTCTCACGCAAACCTCAAGTTTGCGCCAGCTCAGTCAACATAATTTTTCTGGATTTCTGCCATGGATTCTGCCAAGTTAGCCTTTCAAGCTCAGTTCTATAAGAATGACCTCATGATGTCATTGGGTACAGACACTCGTCCTCCAGTTCTGATAGATGAAAACGAATTCACTCAGTGGCAAGACCGATTCCTCAACTTCATTGAACGTCAAACTAATGGAGTAAACATGATGAAGTCTCTAACTGAAGGACCTTTCATAAAGCCTAACAAAGAGATTCCCGCAACACCTGACGAAGTTTTACGAATAAAAGCTGATCGAGAATAAAGTGCTAATCTGATGTTAGCTTTGCCAAACTCTGTCTATAACCGTGTTGATCATTACAAAAATTATCCAAATCAGATGTGGGAACAGTTAGAAAAGATCATGCTTGGATCTTCAGTTGCGACTCAACTTAGACATACACGTTTCATGAACAACTTTGAGGAGTTCAAGGCCAAAGAAAGTGAGTCTCTAAAGAGTGTTTTCGACAAATTATGTACAGTGCTGAATGATCTCCGAAAGATAAATGTGATCAAGACAGAGCTTGAGACAAATCTGAAATTCCTCAATGCTCTTCAGCCTGAATGGAACAAATCTTGTCACAGACTGAGGAACGATGTTCGGATCTCCACAATGCAGATTCAGGAATTATACGAGATCTTGATGACTGATGAGAGAATTGTACTAGAGAAGAAGGCTAAGCTCTAAAAGAAAAACAAGAAATCAGTGGACCCGGTTGCTCTCCTCACGAAACAACTGGCAGAACAAGCATTGTCTGAAAATGCTTACGACGGGTCAACTAATGATGATGGCGAGGCACTTCAGAAAGCAATGATCCTTCTCTCACAACATTATCAGAAAAAGTTCCAACCACGTTCGAGTTCCAACACTTCTCGCTTCACTTCTGGGTCCAAGAATACTCAAGTGCCCGAGGCAAAGAAATTTGCTGCATGTTACAACTGTGGTAAGCCGGGTCATTTTTCAAAGGAGTGTCGAGTGAAGAAGGTTCGGGATTCGGCATACTATAGGAAGAAACTGGAACTTGCCGAGAAAAGAGAGAATGGAACAACTTTGCTCGTAGAAGAGGAGTTTTGGTTGGATCATTCTGAAGACGAAGCTGATAATATCGAGACTGCTCAGATGTGCTTTATTAGAGATGATCAGTCTAATGATGATGATTCTGATACTGATGAAGATGAGGTATATTCTGAGTTTGATTTCAATTTCATTTCCTCTCAAATGAACATTATCATAACTGCTTTGCATGATTTGCGTTTGAAGTTATTATCTGAAAAGAACTTAAATTCAGAAAAGTCAGATTTGATTGACAAACTGAAAATTTCTTTGAAAGATGAAAAATCTATTTTGGTTCATACTAAAGAAGTCTTTCAAAAGAAATTGGATGATTTGGAAAATTCAAATAAGATTTATCTTGAGTCTTTGACTGAAATGACTAATTTAAAAGACAATTTTTTCGGATAAAATAAATAAATTAGAAGAAAAGTTATATCGAAGGAACCAATCTGAGCAAACAATTTTTATGAATAAACCAAGGAGTGATGAAGCTTTAAAAGAAAAATGGGGGCTTGGTTTTAAAAATCCACATTGTTTAAACAATGCGATTGAAAAATCCTCTACTTTATACAAATTGTTTTAAAAATCCACATTGTTTTAAAAATCCAAGGAGTATCTAACACTTGCTCAATATGCTCCTCAATTTAAAATTGATTGGATGAATGAAAAACAAGTATTAGAAATCAAAAATGAGAAAAGAATGAAAAACACGCACAAGGAAATTCCTTTTGTTTATACGTATGAAAATGCAAAATATTTTCCTGATAAATCAAGGAAAGGCAGAAAAGGTTTTAATGAAATATCTTCCGTCAAGCCTTCAGTATCTGATGATTTTGTTGATATTTTTGCCAATAAATCTGATAAGGAAAATATTTCTCCAATCATTTATGATTCTAAGAAATATACTTCTCCTTTAATATTAGAAGACAAAATCATTGATCTTAAAGATATGATGGCAGATCAAAATATTTTAAAAGAAATTGAATCTGATATTATTCTTTCTTTCATGACATCTAGTCTTGAAGAAAATTTATTTTCTCAAAAACAAGATTCTATTTCTAGCATTTCTTCTGATTGTCAAGTAAACAAAAAAGGAATTTTCTAAATCTGATAGCTTTTCTCAAAACAATTCTGACTCCGAGGTATGTTCAGATTTATTGTCTGATCAGATTGGTTGCTTAGGTAAAATTATTTCTTTTGATTTAAATATTAATTCGGAAATTCTTGATGAATCTTTTACACTAAATGATCAATATTATAAACCAAAGTGTAAAAGAAGACGGTCAAAGAAGTCATAGAAACAAGATAATGTCATTTCTGACAGTTCTAATTCTTCCAATTCAATTCTTACAGATAGGACTTTGAGCAAGTCAAAGAAGCAGATTTGGAGAGCGAAGCAGACATCAAATGATTCTCAGACTGATGAAGTTCGATATGTAGACAAACAATATAAAAGTGATTCATTTGCTTATTGTAATAAAATTTCAAAATACTCTATAAAGCAAATGTTTCAAATTTCCAAAATGTCTCATATTCTTCTTCTGATTCTAGTTCAGATGATTATGCTTTTTCTTCTGATGATTGTGCTTATTATTCTGATGATCTTTCTCGTGCTTTAACTGTCAAATCTAACAAATATTTCCCCATAAGAACTGCAACTAACAAACATGGGCCCAAATTCAAGTGGGTACCAAAATCTCAATCTGACTCAAAGTTGCAGGCACCTCATGTCAAGGGGGAGTAAGAGAATCATGGCTCTTGAATAACACAGTTCAAGACCCGCACTTCAATGTCAAGATTTTGGCTTCTAAGTACATCATCTTAGAACCCGTGCTTCAAAGATTTTGATTTCTAGACATGTCAATCTAGGACTCGTTCTTCAATGCTTGTTAGCTTCTGACTAATGAGAAACTGTGAGTACATCTACTTTATTCCGCTGCATTTATATCTGATAATGATGTTGTTCCAGTTTTCTCATATTTCTTAAAGAATCTGAGCAATTTTATTCAAACTCCTGAATTTGTTTAACCCAAAATTTTCAAACGAGTCACAATTTCTTTATACTTTATATGGAAGATGGTATTATTGAATTTTATTTTGTTTCAACTGAATATAAACCTGCTGATCAAATGTTTCTATTTTCAAATCTCGGCATGTTGAATTTAAAAGTTTAAACCTTCACAAATTTTATTCTATAAAGTAAAAGTTTTACAATTTTTCTCTCTTTTGAATAAAATGTGTGTCTAGGATAAATTTACAAGTTGCTTTGTTTATATTACAACTTTATATGTTCAACTTTCAAGTCTTACAAAAGTCGAAAAGTCAGCAACATGTTTGAAACTTTTGTATTCTGCTTTAAAGTTGTGTGATTCAGAATATTTATAGTTTACAATGCTTAGAAAACCTAAAAAGTCGAAATTTTGGATCGTAATGAAAATATGGGCTAAGCACTTAGACGTAAAACCTTGTGTTTGAGATGAATATTAAATTCTTATAAATCAGAAATCTCTAAGTTTAAAAGTTTGTACCTGTGACCTTTCTGGTTTGGGAAAGTAAGTTATGTGGGATGCTTGTCATCTGGTCCCCTAAGGTCAGTTGATCTGGGAGTGATCGAACCCAAATCCTTCTATAGAATCAGATCGAAAGTCATGTTCTACTGGTATGAATGGGTTTAGGATGTGTCGATGTAGCCTTTCTGATCCGGGAAAGTAAGTTCTAAGGGGTGCTTGACACCTAGTCCCCTAAGGCCAACTGGTCTGGGAGCGGCTGACCCAAATCCTACAATAGGGTCAGATAGAAAGTTATGTTTACGGCATGTTCTTTACTTAATAAACTTGTTGATTAAAAAGATGCCAAAAGTGCACAAGCTTAAAAGATGCCAAAGAGCAGACTCATGTAAAGATGCCATAGTGCACAATGCTAAAAGATGCCAATGAGCACACATCTCATGATACTTGGTGATATTTCTAAGTTGCAATAAACCTGTAAATTTGTGAAAGTCTGAATTCTTGATGGATTAGTGTGATTACATGCAAAGTTCTCTATTATATTTTTAGAATTGCATTTTCTTGAAGCTAATCGGAGTTCACATGCGAGCACACTGAATAGATTGATGAAAGTTTTTGAAACTGAACATGTTTTAACTTGATATGCAATAAAACTTGTTTCTGTATCAAAATACATACATTTGATTTCATCTGATGGATTTTATTGTGATATTTTACTAAGTAGAATTTTATTTGTTTCTGTTTAAATTTTTATATATTTAGTCGTTTCAAAATACATATTCAGTATATTTTTCTTTCTACATTGATGTTTCATTTCATGTGTTCTCTTTTCTTTTTTAAATCGGTTTGTTCATTATTCAAGGGGGAGTGAATAAGGAGAAATTTCTGAAAAGATAATATCTATTTTCGAGGGGGAGTATCTAATTTTCTATACAAATGCTAACTTGAATTGTCATATTTTAGTGCATTTGTGTAGGGGGAGTCAAAGAGCTTATCAAGTAAAATTTTCTGAGTTTAAGTCAGCTTTGCGCCAACAGTTGGTATCGCAAACCTCATTTTGCGCCACCTTCAGCTAGCGCAAACCTCCCTTTGCGCCACCAATGTGTAGCCCAAACCTTCCCTGTTTTTCCTTTACTTTGATTTTGCAGATCTTATGATGTCTCGTCTCCAACATTTGCATGACCAAGTTGATCTCGATCATCAAGGTCATGAGGGGGAGAAGTTAAGGAGATGTTAAAGAGACAAAGAACTCAAAAGTTTATCTGCTGATCAAGTTTTGCTCAAGATTCGCTCAAGATTCTATTTATCTCAGCCATACTAGTCTTTTGCTGTTCAAGCTCCGATCACCAAAGTTCATTCAAGGTCATTTAAAAGAGGTGTGTTGTCTAGAGCACAAGCTGATGAACCAATTGTTCCTTCAAGATAATTACAAACTGGTCCAGTCTTGTCAAGACAGCAAAAGCAACTGAGCCTGAAAGATAATGAGAAGAAATTTTTTTTAAGTCAAGGAAGTTGCTTTTCAAAGTCGCTTAGATGGTCCGTGCTGATTTAAAAGATTGATTTTGAAGACCACAGAGCCAATGATTACTAAGGGGGAGATTGTTAAGTCTGATTTTATAGTAATCATTGTATTTATAGGATTGGTCTTATATTGTACTTAGATAGGTTTTATCTGTGTATAAGCCAAGGGTATTTAAGTCCCTTTGGTCTTGTGTCTTGTAAGAAACTGACGCTCATTCAATACAGATTACATCTTTGCGCTTTACATACTCTCTCTCTACTTTCTCTCTTTAGGATTTAGAGATCTTGGATTAACAACATTTATCATCTTGAAACTTTAGGCCTTGATCTTCTTTCCCTCTTAAATCTTTGAAGAACTTTGGTGTTGCTTGTCTTCATATCTTTCCAAGCTCCCCCTTGAATAAAGCTCTTGGTCTTCATAGTTTCAACTTTGTAACCAGATTCAATGTACAATAGCCTCGACTGAATGCACTATCAAGCAACTTTCAATTGTAGAAACTCAACACATCGGATCAACACACAAGAAAGTTAATGTGCGAGTTACGTGACATTCCATGGTGCAACTTCAGTTTAAAACAAAGAATTTGTCTCTGAACCGCGAGTTGAATAAACTTTCAGCTTAAGAACTTGTTTCAATCAGCTCGTAGGAGGAACAAACTTGTAGCAGACACCACATGATACGGGATAGAAGAAATGCAATAAAATATTTTCTGCTCAGCTGCAATCTTTGAATCCAAAGGCTTTTCAACCTCAGATTTAAGAAATTTTGTTACTCCCCCTCAGATTTTGCTAACTCCCCCTCAACACGATAATTTGTGTCTTTGATTTGTGTGTCGTTCTCCCCCTCATGATGATTGGGAGAATCCTGAGCATCATGTAACGTTAAAGACTAACCGGATGAGTAGCAAAATATTAGATAAAACGATTCAGTAACCAAGGGTAACAACTAACACAGAAACACAATAGTAACTGTTATCACAACAATTAAAATAATTGTGTGGCCTATTTTCAAATTTGGCATCGATGTATCTCTGATAGGACTTCTAGTTATCACTGAAGTAAAATATTAAAAAATTACTTCTCAAACTGTTCTGCCTATATCACAAAGATATGCAAGGGGAATCACAAAGATTCGTGCATGTGTGAAAGAAGTATAACTCATATCGATTAGGCTCAAAGATTGATTCAACCTGGGACGCAAGTTAAGAAATCAATAAACAAAGTGAGATGAATATGAAGTTCGGAGACCAAAGCTGATGTCTTCCTTTTTCAATATCTAAGACCTCCGAGTGAGAAATAGATAGAGTATGTGCTAAATCTCCGTGCATATATGAAACAAGTATCTTTTGAGAGATACTTGAGTGGCTAGGTGGGGTGACACGAGTTATCGACACTGGGTCCATGTCTGTTTCAATATCCATCTCCAAAGAACAAGAATGAATAGATTATGTGGTAACCCGGATAACTGACTCGGTTTGGTAAGGACCAATAATTCTTTTAAGTCCTGTCATATCCACACCATTTATTTTTCACTCCGAACTCATCTATCAATCTAGACCCCTCACTGATATCTATGAATGAGATGTGTTTCTTGGGTAGGTCCTTCCGATTCTGGATTGACCATAGAAACATTAAAATCCCTAACACTCCTTTAACTCGCCAAAATAGAACATTTAAGTACAAGTCAAAACATTGAAGTACGAGTCCTGAACTGAAGTGTTCAGAAGTCGATATGAAAATTTAAACAAACATGCTACTCCCCCTCAAAAGTGGCATAACCCTTGATTGTAGTCATGTGACATGAATAATCTGAATTAAATCACACATGACATTCCTGCAAAACAGATTAAGAAGATTTTGGTTTTGGTATCCATGCTGTGATAGATCCTTGATGGTTAGTTGCCTTAGCTTTTAAGCTATCAAACTGAGGATTGGGGATGCTATAAGTACCATACAAATTATTAACATACCTTAAGTCCACAAAGTCACTATTTCCACAGTGAGTGCAACAGATCTTTGCTCGGTTTAGACTGATCAACTTTCCTGTAGAATAAACATAAGTAGGTGAATCAGTCTTGAAAATAGATGACTTTGTATCAACTACAGGAGAATCATGAGACTTGTTTCCTTCACTGTCTTCTGTAGTTGGTTTCTTTCTCCAAACCATCTTTACTTTTTCTGAAAAAATGATTATCTGAAGAATCATTAAGCTCGCAATCAGAAGAACTTGAGTAGTAAGTATGTCTTTTGTTAGAGGTACCGATCTTTCTTTGTTTTTGTGAACGTCTTTTAGATTTTTGCTTTGAAGATTTGTTCACAGGAACCTTTTGAGAGGCAGATATTGAACATTCGCCTTTATAAAATTTGACTGGTGGCTTACCAGTTGAATCCAAAAAATCAACATGACTTAGAAGTTTAGGATCGAAATCAAATTGGTCTAGCTGACTGTCTGGACACACCTCTGAATTCAGAAAGGCTGAGAATTCCATTTCCTCATCACAAGGAACCTTATCACTTGAAGGATTTAGGAAACTGGAAGGATTTGTGCCTTGAAGCGGATCATTAGCGGAAGCATTTTGAAAATCAGAATGATGATTCATGTCAAAAATTTGAGGCTCTTTTCCTTTGTTAGAAGAATTTGGTGAAATATCACCCATAAAAGCTTTACAGGAAGAGGTATCTGAGGGTGGAGAAGAATGTTCTGATAGATTGATTTTCTCAACTCGGAGTGAGTTAAGCTTAGCTTGAAGCCCAACTTTGTGAAGCCGCTCTTTCATCAGATCTGCTGCCAAAGCAACCAATTGTGAATTAAGTTTATTTATCTCTGTCTGAAGATATTCCTTTTCCTCCCTTGACCCATTTTCCTTTTTATTTAAATTGAGACACTCAAGTTTGGATAATAACTCTTGTTTTTCCTTTTGAAAAATGATCCTCTCCTGTGCAAATGACTCTTCTAGTTGAACAATTTTCTTTTCTAAAATCAGAGGTGGAACATAGATTTTGTAGTCCATTGATTCCTCCTCAGTTTCAACCGTTTTTGAATCAAGTTCAGCCTGAGAATAGCTTTGAAAATAGTCATTTGACAAAAAACAGAGCTTTTCAGTGTTGTATGACGCATTCAATGAGTCATAAACAAAAGGAAGTTGCATCGTGGTAGTATTTTTCCTTCTCAAAGTTTCTAGTTCCGGATCCTCATCAACAAGTGGTTTGGTCCATCTGATTTTGTACTCTGGGTACGTTTTGTCTATTCCAAAAAATTCGAACGCATATAACGTGGGAACTTTGGTGAAGGCCATTTCCAGATAATGTGGGTTATCGTAACCGAGACCCGCCTCTGAATATTTGAATTATTTGGGTGCATTCAGATGCATCGTTTGTTTAGATTGACCAATTTTGTAAAGTTTCAGTTCGAGATCCTTTAACTGGGTAGATAACCTTTGATTTTCATTTTTATAAGCCACACTTTTAGTCACAATATCAATTTTCTCATTTTCTGACATACGGAGCTTGTACGTAAGATCATCTACTTTGGTCTTTAACTCTTCAGACTCTTTTGAAAAACTCTCACACTCTTCCTTTAGATTTGAAATTATGCACAAGTTGCCAACAATTTCTATGCGTTGATTATCATATTTGTCAAGCAGTCTTTCAATTATAGCTTCTAAACAAGAAACTTTCTCTTCTAACTCAGAATAAGTTGGATGAGACATTGTTGTTTGAAAAACTTGAAGTCTAGGGACTAAACTTGACAAAATATGAAAAAATCAATGTGCAAGGACCAAAAGTGACAACGTGTGAAACTTGAAAGCTTAGGGGTCAAAGATGACAAATGATCGAAACTATGAAGTACGGGGGCTAAAAGTGACACAAACTAAAACTTAAAACTGCAAGGACTAAAAGGGACAAAAAATTAAACTAAAAGAAGAAGGACTAAAAGTGACATATATTAAAACTACTAACTAGAGGGACTAAAAGTGCAAAATTTAAAGCTTCTAACGGACTTAACTGGACTTTAACTGAAAATGGACTAAAAATGAAATAAAACTAACCAAACTAACAAACTAACTGAACTAACGGAGACTTAACGAAAAAATGACCAAAATGTAAAGAAATTAACGGAGAGCTAACGAATTTACTATTCATCATCTCCTACCTCTAGCACACCTGCAAAAACACGAAACTATTAGAAATTTTCAATGCAAAACGATCGTTAAAGCTCCCTGATCAGTCCTCAACAGATTAAAACTCAACCGGTCACCCCACGATTTCAAACGAACCACCCGAAAACTTTTCGGAAAACGATCAAAAACTTAAAAACTCAGTATGGGTTAAAACTTTTCGACCAAAAATGATCGTTTATGTTCTCTTAAGCTCCATCAACTAATTAAAACTTGAAAGAATCTCTCAAACTCTCAAACGAAGCAACCGAACTTTTTTCGAAAACCGAACGAAAACTTACAAGTTCAACATGGGTCGAAATTTCTCGATAGAAATCGATCGTTTAGAGTTCGTAAACAACCCTTAATAGTTTAAAATCGAAAAAGTTCGTCCACGATCACTACCTAATCAACCGAAATATTTTCGAAAAACGATCGTAAAACTCAAAACTTGTTGTTTCATGTCGTGAGATTCACAGGGCAGCTCTATCTCTCACTCTTCTACATCTGGAAGGATTGCGGAGATCGATTCGATGGACATCGGGGGAGAGGCTGGGACTCTAGACACCGGGAGACGCTGGTAGGAACGGGGATCTGATCACAAGCCCGGGATCGTGACAAAGCCGGGGACCGGTGTCACCCGGGATCTCACAAACCCGGGACCGATAGAGGTTACACACCCTGGGAGTTTAACACGTCCCGGGGACCGGAGGATTGAAACAAACCCGGTGACCGGATGACACAACCTCGGGAATCGGGAGATTCACAAACCTGAAAAAAAAACTCAAACAAAAACTAATTAACCAAAATCACAGTTTGATAGAACACCAAATTGATTACTAAACTCATGGATGGATGAAACGAGTGGTGGCTAATTGGTGGATATATTTAAAACCCAGTTCCCATTATCAAAATGGAACAAAATTAATTTCGAGATGCCGCCGGTTAAATTGCAATTAAACAACAACAATTCACAATATTGGATCCACTGACCTACTAAGATTAACAGCCACTAGTTATCAATTTAATCTCCACCGACCAAATTGAAAGAAAAACAATCAGCCGCTAGCTAAAATTCATACACCACCGCCGACCTAATTTGATTCCAATTTCTGGAAATCGAGAAAATCTCGACCGAACAATTTCAAAAAAACCGTCAAATCTGAACCAAAATCCTCCAAAATTGATAAAAATCAATAATCTTAATCGCTTCCAATGATTTTAACAAGTAAGATTGAATCGGTTTAAGCAAGAAAACTCACAGATTAGAACCAAACTTCATAGAATCAAATAAAAACACACAGATTCAAAAACCTTGGGCCTATGAACTGTTGAACATCGATCAAATCAAAGAAAAAATTCTTCGATCCTGCTCTGATACCAATTGTAGATCCCAGATATAGTGCAATCACGATGTAATAATCAATAAAGAACAATGAATAAACCACAACTTCTGGTCATATGATTAGATTTATCAGTAAAGGGTTTAGGTTTACAGAGAGAATATCTGATACGGCTAGGTAAACCTTTCTAATGACCACTCTTGACCTAAACTAGGTTTAGGAACCTATATATATAAGGCGTATAAGCCTGATGGGCTTGAGGCCCGATTACAAAACAACTTTCTAATAAATATAATTCACCCCCTTATAAATTCGTTATACAACTTTCAACGCACTAGGACTTTCAGTCCTAACCAAATTTATTCATGAAATTGTTTAATTTGATTAAATTGTTTCATATAATTCTTTTATTGATGAAATTGTTGCATATATTTGTGTTTTTTATGTAAAAATGAAAAAGTTTCATCAGACTGCGAAAATACATGAAACAATTTCATCAAAATGAGAAAAATAAATGAAACTACATAAAAAACACAAATATATGAAACAATTTCATTAACAAAAGAATTATATGAAACAACTTGCTCATATTAAACAACTTTATGAACCAATTTCATTAATTTAACCAATGAAATTGACGGTTTCCAAAGTTTCCAATCTAATATGATTTCCAATTGAAACCACCTCTCTCTCTCTCTCTCTATGTATATATATATATATATATATATATATATATATATATATATATATATATAGCAAGGATCATTTGTTAACCAAGTATTTCTTGTTAACTATGTGAACCTTGCTCAACCATTAGAAATGCAAGGTTATTTGATGTTTAATTAATTTATTTATTTAATCCAAAAGGGCATAAACGTCATAACAGTAGTAATCTTTTGTCATTAATTTCATGGAAGTTACAAAAAATGAAGATTCCAAAATTACTTTGTAGGTTACGATTTTTGAAGATCATCCTTTTTCATATTACTTTTTTGAATCATTTCAATATTATTATAATAGTTTTGGTTCATGATTGGATAAAACCGTATATCGAATAGTCATTCTTCTCGAAAAGGTGAACATATGTGAACTTATATGCATAACACGAACAAATGTGAACTTATATGTTTGGTGTTAAAAGATATGAACATATATGCATATCATGAACAAATATGTTAACATATTTGCACATGAACGTTGTTGTTAAAACATATTTTAATTTCACATAAAGGTGAACAATCATCAAGTACTAAAAGGTGAACAGAGGTGAACTTATATGCATTGGGAAAAATCATGAAATTAAATTGTGGAAAAGGGGTTTTCATTGCCATTTTATTAAATTGTGGAATGACTATTAAAATGACAATTAATGAGCCCTTTTAATGTTACATTTATGACTCAGGAAAAAATTAATGAGTCATTTTAATGTGGTCCCCAAAAGAGTAAATGATTTAATCCCAAAATACCTTTGACCACAAATGTTCATATTTCTATTTAATAAATAAACCTATTTAATTGTTTAAAAATCTAGTTTTAATCTTAACCATCAATTACAAAGATTGATGGTCTAGATTGGTTCATATAGTTAACAAAAAAAAGTAAGGTTAACAAAAGAACCTAACCCTATATATATAATCCATCATCTTATAAATAGTTTTTGGAAGTTACACTTCCAACCCTTAAATATTTTGGTTTTTTACCAAAAGCTCCGAAAATATTATTAAGATATTAAAATTTTGAATTTGACTTTATGCCAAAATCATAATTTGTTTGGCTTCAAGGCAAAATCTCTCAAAATACCATTAAGGTATTAAAACATTGAGTTGGCTTCATATGCCAAACTCATATTATTTTTGGATTCATGCCAAAAGCTCTATAATTAATAATGTTATCTTCAAATTAAATAAATCATGAGATATCGAAAGGATTTTGTCAAACGGGTGTAAATAGCCCTAAGATTTGTAGGGACTTAAGAAATTCAGGTGATTCCCATACCTCCTGGAAATTCAATAGATTGAGTGGTTTTTTTTCGCATATTGAAATATTCATGAAGTATTATCAACAAAATGTAAGCATTCGAAAATCCAATATTGTTATGATAATGAAATTTCATACATAAAATAATAATTATAACCATAATCCTTTGTCTTGTCAAAAAAAATCATATATTATTCCTTATATACGTAATTGGTTGAAACAACCCGTCCGTGATTCAATGTCCTAAACTCAAAAGAACTTGAGTACAAATATGAATATCCAATGTAAAAACTACTTTCGACAAAAAAGTATAAGAATATACCTAAAGTCCATTAACTCCCTATTGACCCTAAAACCAACCTCCTGGAAAGGTACAAACAAATACTATCATGTTTTGAGACGACATATAAACCCTAACTTTCATAGAAATACCTTTACTAGAAACCCCCAAAGAACTGTGGGATGCCAAGAAAGGGAGAATCGAGAGTATTCATGAATATGTACTTCTCGAACTAATCGTATAGCGGAATGAAACCCACTTACTCTGTAACACCCGTATTTTTCGGTAAGCCGTAATTTCATTTTTCTCCATAAAATTCCTGGATTTATGTCTGTTTTGGAAAATATATCATTCTGGAATGATGTGGTTGTGATCGAGAGCTTTCCGACGAGAAAAGATGAGAATTTCGGGGTCGGGAAATGTTGGGCGACAGTGCCCGACGACTGTGACAAAGGGCACTATCGTGGGGCATAGCAGCAGGGACCCAACCACTCACGGTACATCTTAGGCGACAGTGCTCGGCAATAATGCCAAGATCACTGTCATGAGTCAATGTCGCAAAAAGACCCATGCCCGCGGTACATGTAACACCCTCAAATTTGGTAAGAGCAACTAATTAAAGATTTCGATATAACATCAAAATAAGGAACCAAACTTCCTCCTACAGTACAAAACTCCGAATACTTCAAGATAAAGTTTTATCACTAACCTCGACAAATATAAACTTCCAAAAATAAACAAAGACTAAACCGAAGTCATGTGTTACTCAATCCCTAACACAAGCTGCTCTTCCCAAAGGTGCGGAAGATTTCCCAAAGCTACTCTCCCTCGCCTGCAACTAGCACTCATCTCTTCACAAAAATGCTAGAACCATTTCCCAACCGACACCTGATGCACATGCCGACAAATAAAAAGGTTAGGCTAACGCCTAGTGAGTTCAAGAGTTTACATCATGAAATAAATATATTTTTCAAAGGATTGAAAGCAACTTAAATCATAGACCTTCAAAAGAATATCAAACGACATCATTTTCCAATAACACACCTTTAAAGAAAACAAGCAACCCAACATAAACATTCTTTCGTAAAACAACTTCAACCCCCAATTCACCCCAAAACGTAAATAGTAATTAAAATCTCCCAATTTATCAAAGTGCGGATAAGGTTTTATTTCTCGAAACACCCAAATACAGGGGGGCATAATACTCGACCCGTAAATCATGAATAAAAATCCGTATATACAAAACGTCACCAAAAACATGGATAATAAAATAATACTATTTAATACCCAAATAACACCTTCCGGTGACGGGGGAGACCCGATTCCGTGGTATATGGCGGAACACAAAGTTAAGCCACCTAGCCACGTTGTCGAAGTGCACCTCAGATCGTAACTGAATTGCCTGCTCTGCCGAGCTACACCTCCAGTCGGACTTTATTTCAAGTCCCAAAACACCGTATCCCCCATTGCCTACTCCGCCGAGCGACGCCTCAAGGATACACAATCTTATTGCCTGTTCGGTCTCTAGTGGAGTTTCATCCTCAGGGTACTCATTCGACCCCTAGTGCCTACTCCCTAGCATTCAATATAGGAGATTCAACTCCTTACTTGATAACTACCGATGTCTAACCCTCGTGCACAAGAATTAGACATCCAATCATAAGACCCAAGGTCCCGAAGTACAACCCATAAAGGTTCCTCTTCGTCAAACAATCGGGACAATAAAGATGCCAACACGACATAATTCCCAAGGTGAGAATATCATCACTCCTCATCCTTAAATATGACTGACTTATATGCCTATGGATCCAAATGCATTACAGTCTAAAATACATGACTCCCATTGAATGACACACGTACTCAAAACATGTATTCTCCAAAATAAAGCGCAATAAAATGCAGTACTCACCCAAAGCTCCACTTTAAGCTATTAACCTAGGAAAATGTCCCCAAGACTCGGTGATTACAAAAACTGAGCCTTAAGCCCAACCGATAAATGACCGTATGCTAAAATCCCCAAAATACAATAAAATGCAACCGACCATGACTATGCAACCACATGCTCCGAAAATGTATGAATACAATCCAATATTGATTAGATTTGAACAAATCATTTTCTAACAAGTTTATAACCACATAGGTTTACACTATCCGAAATATTCACAAGGTTGGGAATGACCAAACTTCAATGACTCACACGTTGGTATTTTCAAATCATTTTATAACTCGAAATACACCTATTACCAATATCCACAAAATGTATTTTTACCAAATACCCTCCATTTATGAACATGGATATCAAATCATTTTCATTATGATACATTTATCAAAATTCCCAAAGATGGGTGTTTTACAAGTTTATGAAGTCAAACACTTCCAAATAACCAAAACTTATCAGATGATTAACAATTAACAAATTATGTAAAACACCTAAACACTTTAAAATGAACATTTTGGCATGTACATCGTTTTCACAAATCATGTTAGAAAACAGTCTCATTGGATTCAAGATCATCCAATACGAAGATCGCAATCCGAAGCTAAAAGCTGACAAGTCACTCTCAACAATAGTCTAGGGTCCAAAATGTAATAATAGTCAAAGTTAGTTTGCTTTAATTATATTAGTTTTGTTATTATATTAGTTTTAAATATAATATCTAGATATTAGATATCTAGATATTATTAGTTGGTAGAAGTGTGTTGAAAAAGCTAAGTGATATAATATATATATCACCATCTCTTGCTTGTAAAGAATATCTAATGAGAAGATGAGAAAATAGGACACACAAAGAAACATCAGTCCATCAAGAACACGAAGAGAGAGAAAGTGAGCTTAATCAGATCAATACCAACCTTTGTAATCCGCATTTTGTAATAGAAACAGGTTGGTAATCTTATATATCTGTTGTTTGATTTATCTGGTAAACGATCACGGACTAACAATTGGTATCAGAGCCGATATCAGATTCAAAATCAAACTTTTAAGAACTCTCTGTGTTCTTCATTTTTCAAACCATTGTTCAATCGATTAAAATCTAAATCAGTGGTTGTTTTCGAAATCAAAAGGGCTGATCTATCAAAAGAAGAAACGATACCGGTCGAAAATTTCACTATTCACTATTCACTGTTTACTATTCATGTCGATACTATTCACGTTGGAGTTAAGAGCTCTGAAGTTAAGAGCTCTGACGTGAAGTTAGAGCCTCTGACGTGAAGTTAAGAGCCTCTGACGTGAAGTTAGAGCCTCTGACGTGAAGTTAAGAGCCTCTGACGTGAAGTTAAGAGCCTCTGACGTGAAGTTAACAGCCTCTGATATGAAGTTAGAGCCTCTGAAGTGAAGTTAAGAGCCTCTGACGTGAAGTTAAGAGCCTCTGATCTGAAGTTAAGAGCCTCTGAAGGCTGATCATCAGAGCCTCTAAAGGCTGAAGCTCAGAACCATCCGGTCGAGAGAATTATCATACCGGTCGCTCTTCACATTCTTCTTCAAGCGCAAATCCAAAGTTATCTTTTCTAAAGATCAAATCAGATTCTTCAAGATGAATTTTTCTGATGATGAGTATATTACAATGCTTAAATTGGATCTTAAAACACTTTCTTCATCAGCGGATCATCATCTTAAACGCTCAAACAAATTAGATCCTGCTTTATTAAAAGCAAAAGAATTGGAAGCTGAGAACACCGTGCTTCAAAAGAAAATATCAGAGTTTGAGAAGATGTTCTCAGATCTTTCCAAGAAGAGTGTTGAAGAGAAGAAGATACTTGAGCTTAAATGTTTAATGCTTTCTCAAAAAGTTGAAGACTTTGAGAAAGTAATCATTTCGGAGAGAGATCAGTTTGCCAAAGAGAAGAAGGCAAATGATCTAAAGTCAGCAGGATTCTTAAGAGTTATATCAGATGGAACGAAGGGTGCTAAGAAAGGATTTGAAAAAGAGAGAAGCATCCTTGAAGCTGCAATTAGGAAGCTTACGGCTAAGCTATCTGAATTATCTAAGCTTGCACAGAAAGAGAAGAAGAAGAGGTCTGAGCTTGAGATGAAGATTGACCTCCTTATCAAACAAAGAGACAGTTATTCTTCGAAGAATATAGAGCTTACTGCAAGCTCAACAATCAGAACTGTTTCTTCAAACAGGTCAGTGAAATCTTCTAATCATATTCGGAGTACTAATCTTTTCTATGACAGGAATAGAGATAGTTCAGGTACAAATCTCAGAAAAAGAAGCAGCTTCAAAGAAGAAGAACTGGTCTGGAACAGGAAACCAGTAAAAGATGAGCTGAAAGGTAAAAACTCATGTGTTCGTACGCAGACTGCCAAGAAGAACAATGCGCCAAAAAGTAAACCTGCTCATGTTTACACGAGAGATCAAATGATCAGGTTATCAGGTAAGAAATTTTATTGTTCTTATTGTCATTCACATGATCCTGTTCACAAGACTAGTGACCATTATTGGTATGGTTCCTACTCAGTAACCCCCATACGAACTGCAACTCACACACATGGACCCAAATACCAGTGGGTACCAAAGAAGATAATTGATTCTGTGTTGCAGGCACCTACTGTCAAGGGGGAGTAAGAGAAGTGGCTTCTGATTACGACAGATCAGAACCCGTGCTTCAGAGAACAAATGGCTTCTAAGTACATCAGCTTAGAACCCGTACCTCAACGAAGTTTGACTTCTAAACACAACAGTTTAGGACTCGCACTTCAATGATCAAAACACCTTACTCCTGAACTGATAAGGATTGTACTCTGATACTCCAACGAGGAAATCAACCTTCAAAGAGGGAGTACATACTTTACTGAAATTTATGCTTTGGAAAGATATGACGATCTTCACTTCAAAAAGGAAAGTTGTAGATCTCTATCATATGCTTTTATAACTGACATATTTTAGATGCATAATTTCAGGGGGAGTAAAAAGGTAATAACTTCTGATTATTTCTGATCAGAACTCGTACTTTAACTGTTTTACTGCTTTTTGTCTTTTCAACTTAAGTGAATAAATTTGCTTTGACTTGACCTAAGACTTTTTCAGAAGTTTGAGAGAAGCTTACAAGATCATGTGACTTTAAGCTTAGCTACATGAGATTTAAGATTGCACGTCAAGGTACAATTCTACATCTTAATCTCATATATGGTTGAAAGAAGGACAACTTTCAATCATCGAAAACATCATTCTAAAACGTTCAAATCACTTCCCGATTCTTCAACCAGATTTTATAATTCGGAAGTGTAACTTTAAATGTTTTCTTATTCAATTGAGCTTTAACTGCTAAGTTGAACCATTTTGAGCATTATATGCTTCATAGGAAAATATGGGATCAGTGTGTTAGGATTAACACAACTTCAATGGAATCACATGAACCAGTGATTTCTACCCAAGAAGTTAATCCATAGTGATTGGGTGTGAGGAGTCAAAAGAAATGAGTGTTGAATGAGTGATGAGGTATCATGAAAAAGAGAGTTCGGTTAACAGTGAGCTAAATAATTAAAAGAAAGAGGGTGTTAGAACAGAGTTAAAAGAATATCAGAACTCTGCACCAACTACTTTCTGAGCCGGGCATCCACATTTCTAGTGTTTCACATTTCATTGGTGAACATTATTGAAACAGGCGACTAGCCCAAGCCAACTCTTGGAATTACCCCACCATCTACTCATTTTCTTCTTAAAAGGAAAATGTTTCATTTTCAAAGGGGACGCAGCACATTTACTATCTGATTTTCATTTGGAAAATCTGGATATTGAAAAGAAGGAAGTCTGCCCCACCTTCGCACTTGACTCATGCACATTGAGTCTGTGTTTAACTTACTGTTGTCTCAGTGGTTTACACATTTCGATCCTTATAAGCGATCATCAAGTGCTTACTTTTTTCTATCACAAGCACGAGCACACAAGGAATTAGTTTCTTTGTCATAACGTTTATAGAAATTGCCTTTGTGGTGTTTCGATGATTAAATGGAAGCCCTGGGGGAGTCAACATCAAACAACTCCTTTCCAATGTGTATTCGTTACACACAGTGACTTAGTGTTACTGACAGGCGTTTCTAACTGATTTGTTTATTGCTACAGGTGTTACATGACTATTTTCTTTGGATTTGCAAAGATCTGGATGAATATCTATTGCAGTGACGAATCAAAGGCTCCAACTGAATGACATTTCTTGAACATCAGACTTTGATGAATTCGTTGCTCAATCCATCAAAAAGAGGGGGAGAAGATCTACCCAAGAAATGGAGAAGAGTCAACTAAGTCACATGTTTCAAGAATCACGTCCAAGATTGAATTCTTTAAGATCAAAGTTTCAAGATCAAAGTATTCTGAAGATATGCTGATTCGAAAGAAATTTCTTTGCAGATACTTTGTTGAAGCAATTCCGAGCTACAACTGAAGATAATTTCTCCCCATGAACTGAAAAAGATAATCTACATCTTTAGGGGAGTTTACTATATCTTGAAGACTAAGAGAGAGATGCATATTCAGTGCTGAAAAAGAAAAGATCGTATTGCTAAATCATTTGTGTAATGATCTTGATCCAAAGGGGGAGATTGTTAGAAAACAGTCTCATTGGATTCAAGATCATCCAATACGAAGATCGCAATCCGAAGCTAAAAGCTGACAAGTCACTCTCAACAATAGTCTAGGGTCCAAAATGTAATAATAGTCAAAGTTAGTTTGCTTTAATTATATTAGTTTTGTTATTATATTAGTTTTAAATATAATATCTAGATATTAGATATCTAGATATTATTAGTTGGTAGAAGTGTGTTGAAAAAGCTAAGTGATATAATATATATATCACCATCTCTTGCTTGTAAAGAATATCTAATGAGAAGATGAGAAAATAGGACACACAAAGAAACATCAGTCCATCAAGAACACGAAGAGAGAGAAAGTGAGCTTAATCAGATCAATACCAACCTTTGTAATCCGCATTTTGTAATAGAAACAGGTTGGTAATCTTATATATCTGTTGTTTGATTTATCTGGTAAACGATCACGGACTAACAAATCAACTTGAACTCTCCTTACTAGGTTAGGTTAAACCTAGATTTCAAACCTAAATCCTTAGCCTCCAAAAATGAAGCTTCCATCATCAACACATCATCTTCAACAATGGGTTAGGGTTCCCAAATAACCCTTTTCCCCAAATCTAAGAGAATTGAACCACCAACAAGTGTAACACTTTAGATCTACAAAGGTCCTCATACAAGAGCTTGAAATATACAAGAACTTACCTCAAACAAACTTAAAGTCTTCCCACCAACATTTCATCCATGACATTCTTCACCCTCATCACATCCAAGCTTCATTCACCATTTCTTTGGTATCTCTAGGGTAGATTCTCACAAAGGTGCTCCAAAAATCGGTTCTTGAGCTCCCAAATCGCCTCAAGGAAAGAAATGGAGAGTGTGGAAATGGGAGAAAACCCTAGAAATCTTGGCATAAATCGACCAGACAGCCTCCCGCGGCCTTGGCCGCGACATCAAGTCGCGGGCCAAGCTGCGCGTATCCTTAGAGCGCAAACCACAGTGACTTACGCGGGCCTAGCCGCGGCTTGAGACCGCGGTCCAAGCCACGCGTATCGTCAGTTATGTCTTCTCGTGTTTTGCGTTAAACCGTTCCCCGACCGTTTTGCGCTAAACCGTATCGTCAGTTGGTTTAATTGGGATCTTTATCCTGGTTTTGGAACTAAAAATATTTATGGTTAGTGGGGATTCGAGGTAAAGATCGTGGGTGGTTGAACTCGATGACTGTGTAACATTTAGCGAAGGGCTCGAGGTATAGATCGTGGGTGGTTGAACTTGATGCTCGTGTAATCCAGTCTGTTTATTCACCATGGAGTTTTGATGTCCATGTTTGAGTCTAATGAGTGGTCCCCAAGTCATGTTTTTATGTAAACTTTTGGTGGTGCTTTGTAGAGCTGTATACGGAGCTAAGTCTTGCGGTAGTGCCCATGGTGAGCTGGATACGGAGACTTGTGGCTTTTGTGGTGACACTCATCTAGAGGTCGAGTAAACACTAGGGTCATTTGGGTATCTTGAGGTGGTTGCTCAAATGAGTCGTATACGGGGATCCATGACCTGAGGTGAAACTCGAGAACGTTGATAAGTGGCTTAACTTTGTGTGCCTGCCACATTCAATGGAATCGGGTCTCCCCCGACACCGAAAGGTGTTGTTTTGGATATTGAGTTTTAGTATCCATGTTTTCGGTGATGTTTTATATATATGGATTGTTATCCATGATTTATGGGTTTATTTTTATGCCCCACCCGTGTTTTGGATGTTTCGGGATATAAAGTCTTATCCGCGTTTTCATAAATTGGGAGTTCGATTTCTATTCTCGTTTTGAGTGAGTTTTGGGTTGAATTTGCTTTACGAAAGAATGTTTTACATTGGGGTTTTCGTCTTTCAAATTGTGTGGATTGGAAAACATTTATATTGGTGTTCTATCGCCTAAAATACACGTTATTGGAAAACATGTCATTTTTATATTTAAAGTAAATCATTTTGAAGATTGTGATTTAAGTTGCATTATTTCCTTTTAACAATATATATATTCGGGTTGAAAACTCTTGAACTCACTAGGCGTTAGCCTAACCTTTTTATTTGTCGGCATGTACATTAGGTCTTGGTCGGGGAATGGTACTAGTGACACTGTGAAAAGATGAGTGCTAGTTATATGCACGAGAGAGAGTAGCTTGGTGAAGTCTTTCGCATCTATCTTGGGAATAACAACTTGTATTTTGGTTAAGTAACACTCGAACTTATTTAGTCTTAGTATGTGGTTTAAGTTATTGAATGTTGGTGTTAAATTTACGTTTTAAAGTTGAAGTATTTCTAAGGATGGATTTGTAGGAAGGTTTATATCCTTTATTTGGTTATTTATTAAAGTTCTGTTTAGTTTCTCTATCCAAATTTGAGGGTGTTACAAGTTGGTATTAGAGGTTAAGTTTGAGAGATTTAGGTATTGATTTAGGATGCCTAGACTCAAACTAGCGTTTTTCTAAGTAAATGAAAGTGAAAGTGTACGATTAGGCACCTTGAGATAGGATATTTTGAGGTTGACGGAGACACTAGAATCGGGAATCACGACGAGGGTAGCAATGATAATCATGTACGATACGTTCATAATTGCACCTGGCCAGTGTCATGGTGAACTTACATGTTACATGTGTTTGCTTGAATCGTCTTCATGTGATGACCGATGGGGTAGTGGATGAATTTCCGAGGAGTAGTAGTTAGAAGAAGTTAATGTTTATAGCACTGTCACTTGGAGTGAGGGTTAAGCGTGATGAAAACATTAAGTTGGCCATTTTGGGTCAGCACAATTGGTTGAATTAGAGCCATAGACTTACGGAATCAACATTATTCGGAGAGAAATTGTAAGGTGAACTGATGAAACTTTCAATTATTGCCTTAAGATGTTTAAGCATCCGGATGACTATAGTGTGACTGGGAATTTGAGGAGCGTGGTTTTGAGACGTTGAGTACCGATCAAATTCATGCACAAAACCTGCTTCTAAGATAATTTGCTTAAAGTATTTCATACCTTTGCCAAATCACCGTGTGAGTTGTATTGCAAAATTTCGGAAAAACATTTAGCATGCCCAAGATTTTAAACCATGATTTTAAACATGCATAAAATTATTTTATTGCATGTGGTTGCAAACTTTGTTGAGATTTTTTTCATCCCTGTCGTTGTCAAATGCTATTTTTGGATATTGTAGTATCCACGCTTTAACATTGTTTAGGGCCTCGGACAAGTAACTTCAATTTATGACCTTGACATTGGATCTCCTCCACATATGTTAAGGTTTTATAGGACAAAGTTATTTCCATGTTTTGATGTTTGAGTTTTATTGGAAATTTTATTCCGTGAGAGTTTTGTTTAGTTTTATGGAGAATTGTTTTACGACCCGTTTTGCTACTCATGAGTGAACTTTGAAATGCGTAGGATTTAATTATACTGCATGTAAATTTATGAGTTTTTAGTGAGCGTCATGTCTCACACGAGTTTTGCACATGTCTTTTCGCAACCGCAAGAGACGACTTGAGAGTCTTGATATCGCATAATTGCACTTTTAAGTTTTATTACTAGTATAATTCGTTGTACACTATTTGGTATTTGAATAGATTTATACTTTTGGTGTGAGTAAGAATATGAAAGGGCCTATGATGGTCCGAATTAAACTTTTGCTTTATACCTTCTTCGGTTGTTGATTTTACTGTTATTGTTTCACGCAATAGTTTATATTGCTCTATTGTTATGCATGACATTGTAACCACTATTTTGGGACAAAGATCATTTTTTTCGTGCGGCCTAAAGTTTGAAAATGATCTAAACTATTTTACGTTTGACCAGATCACATACGCCTATCGTTTTACTAAATTTGGGGAAATAAACTGATGTATGTGGGTCTTGTTGGAATTTTATTCCATATCATTTTTATGATTAAAAGAGAGAATTTTGGAACTTGAAATTGTAAAGCTTCCTCTTTTGGATAATGTACAAACATTTGTTGCACATCGTTTTAGTGTAGAAAATTATTTCACATACATGGCATAAATTGATGCATGGTGGGACCATAGTGGTCCATTTTAAAAGTTTATTGCACATCTTCTGTTATTGTCATTAATAGTATGGGTAATGACCAAATGGTTTTCGAAATGGTTTTATGTGTGTGGCTTTTGAGACCACTTTGCACAACTATCAAGAAAACGGTAGTATGTTTTTACAGGTGCAACTAATTATTATAAAGATTATGTGTTGAAACTTTTTTTATAAATTTTCAATTGGCATATTTGTTGAGTCCTATTGTCGGAAAACCTTGAACTCATTAGAGCTATAGATTTAAACCCCTTTTGTGAAAGGAGTTGTATGTAGAGACTAGAGGAATCCTTGGGAATTGAACTGGCGGATGATCCAAGTTGTGGACAGATTCGAATTACGGGAATTCGACCTCATGATTTTATTCACGTGGGAATAATCAAGGTAGTAGATTGATGTTGTTATCCCAGTGATGTAAGTGATGATTTTTCCCTTTCGGTAAATCTTCGAGTTAAAGCCTTGTGTGGTTGCTTGCGTATGGCTGGATTTAGATTGATAGGTCATTGTTTGACAGTATGTTATGTACTGGTGATGTGCCACCTCAATGAACCTTTGTGAATAAAGGAAATGTTGTAGTTCGGTTGTTAAAGCTGTAAGATTTGGGATCTTAATTCCATATTAGGTGTCAACTTTAAGTCTTTATAGGGGATCGACTCAGTGCAACCAGGAATGAAATACTTCTTGGCATACCCATGTTTTCAGTGTGGACATTCTGATTTAAGGCGTCGACTTGTTCTTCTAAGGTCAATGATCTATGGAATAGTTGGAGGTACTCCCGTTGGATCATAAGAAGTATTAGTCTCGCAGTGGTGGAATTTTAAGGAAATTAGATGTTGGTAATTAAGTATCGATGAGCAAGACGTTCTTGATATGGTAAAGATCTTACCGACTGAATGTTGGTACTTGGGGGTATTCTGGGAGTTGTATAATCCTTGGGACAAGGACAACCGTCCGTTATGGAGTCTAATGGGGCTCGTTAAAATTAAATGGTGGTTCAGTAGCGAGAACAGTTGGATTTGGAATCTTGCTGGTTTCGGTAGTGACCAAACCTTGGATTGGTTGAAGAAATAGTTTAAAAGCGTGTAGATCTGGACTGATTGGAAGTTGGGATCTTCCGTTGGGTAAGTGTGGGTCACCCAAGGTTGGGAGCGTGATTAGAAGCTACTCTAGTAAGTTATGCGTTCACTCGGATATAAGTGTAATGTGCCTAAGGGGACATTTGTTGTGAGTATCAACATAAAGTGTATCGTGATTGTTCTGGCAAGTGGATTAGATACAACTCCTCGTATACAGAGACAGTCAATTATGAGGGCAACGTTAAATGGGAACCAGATTTCGAGGATAAAATCATTCTAAAGTTGGGAGAATTGTAACACCCATAATTTTGGTAGTTAAAAGTCACCCTGTGCGCTTTTATGATTTCTAAGTTGTGGTTTTGAGTTAAGAACTTATTGCTTTTGGTTCTTGAGAATCGAGGGTGTTTCGGATGAGAAAGGGGGGCTTTCAAGTTTCGATACAAGTGGGGAGACTGATATGTATTGAGATTTCAATACATATTACGTATTTTTCTTATCTTTTAGGATTTAAATTTTTCTTTATCCCAAATAATTGAGTCATTTTCTTATCTTATTTTCTATTTTTCTCATTCATGGAGCTAAGTTTATTATTTAACTAATTGTTGCTATTTTGCGTAAAACAGCCTAAAATCTTTTCTTTATTGTAATGCCAGGTTGATGCTGCAGCATTGGAGGCTGTTTTGAATATGAAGCTTGAAGGACACTTTTTGAAGAAAATGGAAATATTGACTTTTGACCCTTCCAGATCTTTTAGATATTTTAGAAATCGATTTTTTTGGCTGGAAGTAGGTGCATAGTGTTGGACAAATACTTGGTCATAACTTTAGTTGTTGTGCCCTTTATATTATTTTAAGTTTCCTATTTTTATTACTAGTTTGCCATTGTTGTTTTGGTATAAATAGGTGGGTTGTTCTCTTGTTTTAGGATCATCTTTTGGTATTCCATCAGTGGAAGAACTGAAATTGTGAATCTCTCCTTAGAAAGTTTTAATATCAAGTCTTAAATATTTTATAATTCTTGTTCTTCATTTTTTAGTTACTGCAACATTGCTTTTCTTTACATTTCATTCTTACTTATTGCATTTACTTTATGCACTTTACATTTCCGTCATTTACATTTTCGTCATTTAATTTCTGTCATTTATATACCGTCATTTACATTATGTCTTTAATTTATGTCATTTACTTTTATTGCAATTTATATCACGTAATGAGTAGCTAATTTTATAGTTTGGGTGTGAGACGAAGAGGGAGGTTGTAAACCAAAAACTAGTGGACTTTGTTCTTCAATAACACTGTTCCACTATGTCATTTTAAGTTTTATAAATCCAAAAGCACTTCTTGACAAATTGATCACTTCTTAAAGTGTGAAAGTGGACTTAGGAATAAGCCATGAAAAAGTACGTCAGTTTGAATGACACGGGAAGTATACTTGGAAGAGTTGCTAGCAAGGGAACTTGCTATCTTTGTTTTTCAAACCGATTGATTATTGACGGGTTGATCACTAGTCAAAGTGTTAAAGTGTAGTGGACTCAGGAATGAGCCACTAAGAACACGTCAACTTGAATGATATGGGAATCGACTCGGAAGGGTGATTTTTAAACAAAGGCATTTGTTTTTCCATATACTTTAAAGAAACCATTTGACACTCACACTGGTCCGGACATTTGCATAGGCATATGTTGATTGAAGGCTAAACAACGGTGCAATGGTAGATATCCGGAAGGATACTCTTTAAAGTACATGGTGGAATTTATTGTTGCTGAACTAATGCTATATCATTCCTATAGCATTGGCCTCCAGAATTTGTGTTTACTCCCCACTTTAAGTCTTGCACCCATTCTATCTTTATATATCTTGTTAATCATGTCACTGTTCACTCAACCCAAACAAAGTCTTCAAACTCGCCATCTGAAGTTAGTTTTTCATCTCGAGATCTTGCAACATAAGATACCTATCCCTGTGGAATACGATACTTGGTTCTTACCATTTTATTACTTGTAAAGATGATATTGGATCCCATTGTATACTTGCTTTGAGATTCAATTATCACATGTCTAGAGGTGTGCAAACATCCGTATCAAGTTTTTGGCGCCGTTGCCGGGGATAGCCGTAAATCTATTGTTGTTGAGAGATTGGGTTTTGTTAAGCTAAGTTTTCTACCATATTTGTTGCTCGTCATACGTCTCCATGTATGTCCGAATTACAAATCTTTAAGTTTTTCTTTCTGTGAATATGGATTCCATGGGACATTCGTTTGGTCCGTATGAAACTGTTTTCTGTGACTATTGTGGCGGAAATCATTTCTCGTATAATTGTCTTTCGAACCCCGAATCTTGTTATTTCATAGGAGATAGTAATTTGGATACCTCACACTTCAATGGTTACAATCAATCATGGGATGACCATCCTAATTTGTTTTTAAATGGTCAAGATCATGGCACTTTCACATCACCATTACCTCCCTACCAAGATTGGAGTAACACTTACTTGAATACTTTTGACCAATCTTGGGAGGAACAAGTTGGTTTTTCTTGAAGTTTTCAAGGGGATGATTTTAACAACTCATTTTTATCCCCTATACCTTCTTTAGAACAAACGAAAACTTTGAATCTCTTGAAACTTTGATGAATGATTTCTTACAGAACATAAATGGAGTTGTTATTAACATAACGAACTGTGTTGGAGAGATCATTAGTGAGCGTAATAGACAAATCCAAAATCCTATACCAAGTGAGATTGAAAAATTTGAGAGTATTGGTAAGGATAAGGATGATGTCAATACTTTGGAAAATAGTCAAGAGATAGAGAGTTCCGAAGAAGCATCTAAGCATTTGAGCAACCCCTCTTCACTTCAAAATAGTGAAGAGGTGCAACAAAATGCCAAGATTGTCATTAACCCATGCTTTGAATTTGTGCAGAATAACCATATTATTGCAGATGCTGCAGTACCCTTGCAGCAAAGTTGTGCAGAAGGTCTTCAAGTTGTTTTGAAAAGGGGACGTGACGATCAATTCAAGGGCTCGGGAAGCTTCATAAAATCAAGTTCTATTGTTGGTGAGGTGGTGTGGAAAAATCATGATGGGATGAAATATTCCCCCATATGTGCCATCGAAGTCTTGTGTCGTGATCAAGGAGTGAAGGAAGTGATAAGTGTTAAGTCAGATTTTATAGTAATCATTGTATTTATAGGCTTGGTCTAATACTGTGTTTTAGGGTGCTTATATATTTATGTATTAGCCAAGGGTATTTAAGTCCCTTGTGGCTTTGTTGTTTGTAAGAAACTCACGCATACTTTGAATAGAAACATACTTTTGCGCTTTCAACTCTCTCTACTTTCTCTATCTAAGATTTAGTTGATTTTGGGATTATCAATTGGTATCAGAGCTATTCTAAATCTGAGAGAATTGAGAGAATCATTTTTTCAAACTGAATTTGTAAACAACTCAGAAAATTTGATTAATTTTCTTGATTTCGATCAAGAAAATCTCGTTTTCTGAATTTTCACAAATTCTTGCTGTTTTGTGAACGATTTGTCTTGTAATTTGGTTCGTTGGATCCAGTTTTATAAGTATAACATTTTTGATTCACATCATTTTGCAAGAAAATCAAGTTTTGAAGTTCAATTTTGAAAATTTTCAAGTTTCTGGAAAAGTTCGTTGAACGAACTGTGTGTTTCTCGTTTTTACGATTTTGCTAATTTTGATCGAATTGTTTGTTTGAAAGTGTTTAAAAACTTGTTTTCAATCATATCTGTGTGCGAAACTTTCATCAATTTTATTTTTCTAATCGATTTTAGAAGTTGTTTCTTGAAATTCTGTGTTTTGCACCAGATCTAATATTTGCGCCGGTTCTTCAGGGTTTTGCGTGAGTTCATCAGGAATTTGCGCCAGATTCATCCAGATTCATTGAACTTTGCACCAGTTCATTGAGTTTTGCGCCAGTTCATCCTCTGCTTTGCGCTAGTTTCTTCAGAAAAGTACAAGTTCACAAATTGTACAAGTTCTCTCCATCCACTCATCGCGCAAAGTAAAGTTTGCGCCATCCTCATTTCACGAAAAATTCAGATTCTGTGCAAGTTATCTTTTCACCAACTTTGTATCGTGCAAAAGTTACATTTGGGCCACCAACATCTTGCGCAAAGACAAGTTTGCGCTATTAACAGCTCACGCAAAACTCGCTTTTGCGTCACCTACTGTTCAAGAAAATAAAGGTTCTCGTCACTATCATCTCACGCAAAGAATATTTTGCGCCATCTCATATCACACAAAGTCAAGTTCATGCCACCAACGCCTCACGCAAATCATAATTTGCGTCACCTTTGTCTCGCGCAAAGTCAAGTTTGCGCTAGTCACTGTTCACGCAAATCTCCTATCTGCTTCCAGACTTGGATTTTTTCTGAAGTTTTTCTCTATGGATTCTGCAAAGTTTGCGTTTCAAGCTCAGTTCTACAAGAATGATATCATGATGTCATTGGACACAAAAACTCATCCTCCGGTTTTGGTTGATGAGAATGAGTTCACTCAATGGCAAGATCGGTTTCTTAATTTCATCGAGCGTCAAAAGAACGGAGATGACATGATGAAGATTCTAACTGAAGGATCTTTTGAAAAACCCATACTGGCTTCTGGGATGACAAAGCCTATCTCTGAATACACACCCGATGAGTCGTTGCAATATAAAGCCGATCGTGATATAAAGGCAAATCTGATGCTAGCTTTGCCAAATTCTATCTACAACAGGATTGATTGTTACAAAAACAATCCTAAACTAATGTGGGCACAACTAGAGAAGATTATGCTTGGGTCTATAGTTGCAACACAACTTCGGCATACACGCTACATGAACAAATTTGAAGAGTTCAAAGCCAAAGACGGGGAGTCACTGAAAAATGTTTTTGACAGGTTCTGTGCTGTGATAAATGATCTGCGAAAGATAAAAGTGGAAAAGACTGAGCTAGAGACCAATCTGAAGTTCCTCAACTCTCTTCAATCGGAATGGAACAAATCTTGTCATAGATTGAGGAATGATGTTCGGATCTCTACCATGCAAATCCAAGAGATGAATGAGATTTTGCTGATATATGAGTGCATTGTCAAGGATAAGAAGGCCAAACTTGACAAGAAGACTAAGAAAACAGTGGACCCGGTTGCACTTCTCACAAGCAAACTGGCTAAACAAGCATTATCCAAGAATGCTTATGACGGTGCAACTCATGATGATGGTGAGGCGTTATAGAAGGCAATGATTCTTCTCTCTCAGCACTATCACAAGAAGTTCCAACATCATTCGGGTTCCAACAATCTTCGCTTCACTTCTGGGTCTAAGAATGTCAAAGTGCCCGAGGTTAAGAAAGCAGCTGCATGCTTTAACTGTGGAAATCCGGGACACATCGCTAAGGAGTGTCGAGTGAAGAAAGTTCGGGATTCTGCGTATTATCGGAAGAAAATGGAACTAGCCGAAAAGAGAGAGAATGGAACCACTCTGCTAGCTGAAGAAGAATTCTGGTTAGATCACTCCGACAATGAAGCTGACAATGTGGAAACTGCTCATATGTGTTTCATCGGAGATGATCAGAGTGATGATGGTGATGATGATTCTTCCACTGATGAAGATGAGGTACCTTCTGAATTTGACTTCAAATTTATATCCTCACAGATGAATATCATTATAACTGCTTTACATGATTTACGCTCAAAGTTATTATCTAAAAAGCATTTAAACATAGAAAAGTCAAATTTGATTGACAAATTGCAAATTTCTTTGAAAGATGAAAAATCTATTTTGATTCATACAAAAGAAATCTTTCAAAAGAAATTGGATGATTTGGAAATTTCAAATAAGACTTATCTTGATTCTTTGACGGAAATGACCAAATTAAAAGAAAAATTTTCAGATAAAATAAATGAGTTGGAAGAAAAATTATATCGAAGGAATCAAACTGAACAAACTATTTATTTGAACAAACCACGGAGTTATGAGTCTATAAAAGAAAAATGGGGACTTGGTTTTGAAAATCCTCATTGTTTAAACAATGCTATAGAAAAATCCCCCACTTTATATAAATTCGATTATCTAAATCTTGCTAAATATGCTCATAAATTTAAAATTGATTGGTTGAATGAAAAGCAAGTTTTAGATATCGAAAATGAGAAAAGAATGAACAACAAGAAAAAGGAAATTTCTTTTGTTTACACACGTGAAGATGCTAAATATTTTCCCGAAAAATCAAAGAAGAATAGAAACAGTTTACATGACATTTCTTCTATTAAATCTTCATTGTCTGATGATTATTTTGATATCTGTGCTACTAACACTAATAAAGAAAATATCTCTCCAGTTTCTTATGATTCTAAGAGATATATTCCTCCATTAGTGTTAGAAAGCAAAATCATTGATCTTGAAGATAAAATAGAAGAACAACATATTCAAAGCGAAATTGAATCAGATGTTATTTTTTCTTTTATGACCACAAGTCTTGAAGAAAAATTAACTTCTCAAAAACAAGATTCTGTTTCTGGATTTTCTTCTGATTTTAAGGAAAACAAAAAGAAAATTTTAAAATCTGAAAACTTTTCTCAAAATTTTTCTGACTCCGAGGTAAGTTCAGATTTAATGCCTGATCAGTTTGGCTTCTTAGGTAAAATTGCTTCTTCTGATTCAAATCTTAAATAAAAAATTATTGATGAATATTTTACGCTAAATGATGATTATTATAAACCAAAACGTAAAAGAAATAGGTCAAAGAAGTCAAAGAAGCAAGTTAAAGTCATTTTTGACAGTTCTAATTCTTGTGATTCAAATATTTCAGATAGGACTTTGAGCACTCCTACAAGGCAGATATGGAGGGTCAAGCGAACATCTTATGAATCTGCGACTGATGAGGATAGATATGTAGACAAATTCTATAAAAGTGATTCATTTGTTGTTTGTAATAAAATTTAAAAATACTCAATAAAGCAAATGATTCAAATTTCAAAAGATGTCTCACATTCTTCCTCTGGTTCTAGTTCATATGATTTTGCTTTGTCTTCTATTGATGATTCTGTTCATTCATTTGATTATTTTTCTCGTGCTTTCTATGTCAAATCTAACAAATGTTCCCCCACAAGAACTGCAATTAACAAATATGGACCCAAATACAAGTGGGTACCAAAACCAAAGATTGATTCTAAGTTGCAGGCACCTAATGTCAAGGGGGAGTAAGAGAACAATGGCTTCTGAGTAAATCAGCTAAGAACCTGTACTTCAATGGATTTCGAATTCTAAACATATCAGTTTAGGACTCGTTCTTCAATGCATTTAGCTTCTGGAAAAATGAGAAACTGTGAGTGCATCTACTTTATTCCGCTGCATTTATTTCTGACTATGATGTTGTTCCAGTTTTCTCATGTTTTTCAAGAATCTGAGCAAGTTCAACCCAAAAATTTGATATGAGATACACATTAATTATACATTATGTGGAAGAAGGTATTATTGAATTTTATTTTGTTCAGACTAAATATCAATTTGCCGAATTCTTTACAATTGTCTTAAATGAATTTTTTTAAACTCGACATGTTGAATTTAAAAGTTTAAATCTTTACAAATTTTATTCTATAAAGTAAAAGTTTTACATTTTTTCCTTCTTTTGAATAAAATATGTGTCTAGGATAAATTTTCAAGTTGCTTTGTTTATATCGAAGTTTTATATGTTCAACTTTCAAGTCTAACAAAAATCGAAAGGTCAGCAACATGTTTGAAACTTTTGATATTGCTTTAAAGTTGTGTTATTTGGAATATGTATAGTTTACAATGCTTAGAAAACCTAAAAAGTCAGAATTATGGATCGTAATGAAAATATGAGCTAAGAACTTAGATGTAAAACTGAGTGATTGAGATGAATATTATATATATAAAATACAGGAATCTCTAAGTTTAAAAGTTTGTACCTGTGACCTTTCTGGTTTGGGAAAGTAAGTTCCGTGGGATGCTTGTCATCTGGTCCCTTAAGCTCAATTGGTCTGGGAGTGATCGAACCAAAATCCTTCTATAGAATCAGATCGAAAGTCATGTTCTACTGGTATGAATGGGTTTAGGATATGTCGATGTAGCCTTTCTGGTCTGGGAGAGTAAGTTCCAAGGGGTGCTTGACACCTAGTCCCCTAAGGCCAACTGGTCTGGGAGCGGCTGACCCAAATCTTGCAATAGGATCAGATAGAAAGTTACGTTTACGACATGTTCTTTACTTACCAAACTTTTTGATTAAAAGATGCCAAAGTGCACAAGCTTAAAAGATGCCAAAGAGTACACTCATGTGAAGATGCCAATGTGCACAATGCTAAAAGATGCCAATGAGCACACATCTCATGATACTTGGTGATATGTTTGAGTTGCGATAAACTTATAAATTTGTGAAAATCTTAATTTTTGACGGCTTAATGTGAGTACATGCAAAGTTTTCTATTATATTTTTAGAATTGCATTTTCTTGAAGCTAATCGAAGTTCGCATGCTAGCACACTGAATAGATTGATGAAAGTTTTTGAAACTGAACATGTTTTCACTTGATATGCAATGAAACTTGTATCTGTATCCAACAACATACACTTGACTTCAACTGATGGATTAATCTGTGATATTTTACTGAGTAGAATTTAATTTGTTTAGAATTTAAAATTTTATATATTTAGTTGTTTCAAAATACATATTCAGTATATTTTTCTTTCTACGTTAATGTTTCGATTCTTGTGTTCTCATATCTGTGTTAATGGGTCTATGCATTATTTGAGGGGGGGTGAATAAGGAAAATATTCTGAAAAGATCATATCTCATATTTCGAGGGGGAGTATCTGATTTTCTATATGAATGCTAACTTGAATTGTCATATTTAGTGCATTTGTGTAAGGGGGGTCAAAGAGCTTAACAGGTGATTTTTTTTTCAGATTTCAAGTCAGATTTGCGCCAACAGTTGGTAGCGCAAAACTCAACTTTGCGCCATAAAACTAAGTTTGCGCCACCAACATGTAGCGCAAAACTTCCTTTTTCTCTTTTATTCTGAATTTTGCAGATCTGAAGCTGTCTCGTCTCCAACATTTGCATGACCAAGTTGATCCAGATCATCAAGGTCATGAGGGGGAGAAGTTAAGGAGAAGTTAAAGAGACAAAGAGTTCAAATGTTTATCTGCTTCTCAAGATTCGCTCAAGATTCTTTTTTCTCAGTTACTAATTCTTTTGCTGTTCCAGCTTCGACCACCACAGTTCATTCAAGAACATTTGAAAGAGGTGTGTTGTCTAGAGCACAAGCTGATGAACCGATTGTTCTTTCAAGCTTATTACAAACAGGTCCAGTCTTGTCAAGACAACAAAGGCAACATAGATTGAAAGATGCTGAGAAGAATTTTTTTTTAGTCAAGAAGCTTCTCTAAGTCGCTTAGATGGTCTGTGTTGATTTAGAAGATGAATATTGAAGACCACAGCGCCAATGATTACTAAGGGGGAGATTGTTAAGTCAGATTTTATAGTAATCATTGTATTTATAGGCTTGGCTAATACTGTGTTTTAGGGTGCTTATATGTTCTGTATGAGCCAAGGGTATTTAAGTCCCTTGTGGCTTTGTTGTTTGTAAGAAACTCACGCATACTTTGAATAGAAACATACTTTTGCGCTTTCAACTCTCTCTCTACTTTCTCTCTCTAAGATTTAGTTGATTTTGGGATTATCAATAAGGGAAGTATATAAGCATAAGTGGAAAGAGAAACACCAAAATGAGTTGGTGAGGATCGTTCAGGCTGAGGAGCATACTGATGTGCTCCAACAAATTCCACCATTCCTCAAGAAGTTGTCAACAAGTGATCTATCAGCTGAAGAAGGAGAGCACCTTACTAAAAAAATGCAAAGCTTGGTACCACAACATGCAACATCAGCAACAGAGGCTTCACAACCTATTCCTCATGAGTAGGATAGGTTTAGTCATCTATCTTAGTCTCCATGTTTTTACATTTCAGTTTTTGAGTATGGGATAAAATTTTCATTTTTAGGTTTCTTTGCAAGATTGCATGTGTAGAATGTTAATATCTTTTGAGTACATAGCCCTAATAATTCCATAGTTGCATAACATTCACCTAGTATTGGGTTCTTGCTAGAACTATAATTACTCTTTTTGGGACACACTTGGATTAGCACAAACTTCACGTATTTAGGGGATGATCTAGGCTTTCTTTGCATACACCATTTTAGCCACTTGTAACCCTTTTAAACACAATTCTGTGCATTCATTCTAAGACAATGAAGACATTGTCAACTTCTAAGTTTGAGGTTGAGGGGATTACAAGTTACCCAAAATGGGAAAAGCACGTCAATACAAAAGAGCAAAGCTTTCACATGACAAGAACACCATAAATACCCCATAGGGGTAAAGGTGTACAAATCTCACATGACAAAAACACCACAAATACCCCATAGGGGTAAAGGTGCACAAAAATTGAAAAAATGCCTCATAGGGGTAAAAGAGCACAAAGTGCCAAAAATTGAATATTTTGGTGAATATTGGTGTGAGAAAAGGCTTGGTGAGAAAAGATATGCCATAAAAAGAGTGACCCTACAAGCCGTAGTGATCCTAAATGGTCCATACACATAACTAGGTTATGGATGTCTCACTTTGGATTTATGAAAGGCTATGAATTGTATGTGATATAATCTACATATTGTGTGCACTTATTGCTATTATCTTGCAATCATTTCAACTTTGAGTCATTTTCTTAGTTTATTTTTATTGCTTGAGGACAAGCAAAACTTTAAGTTTGAGGTTGTGATATGTATTTAGATTTCAATACATATTACGTATTTTTCTTATCTTTTAGGATATAAATTTTTCTTTATCCCAAATAATTGAGTCATTTTCTTATCTTATTTTCTATTTTTCTCATTCATGGAGCTAATTTTATTATTTAACTAATTGTTGCTATTTTGCGTAAAACAACCTAAAATCTTTTGTTTATTGTAATGCCAGGTTGATGCTGCAGCATTGGAGGCTGTTTTGAATATGAAGCTTGAAGGACACTTTTTGAAGAAAATGGAAATATTGACTTTTGACCCTTCCAGATCTTTTAGATATTTTAGAAATCGATTTTTTTGGCTGGAAGTAGGTGCATAGTGTTGGACAAATACTTGGTCATAACTTTAGTTGTTGTGTCCTTTATATTATTTTAAGTTTCCTATTTTTATTACTAGTTTGCCATTGTCATTTTGGTATAAATAGGTGGGTTGTTCTCTTGTTTTAGGATCATCTTTTGGTATTCCATCAGTGGAAGAACTGAAATTGTGAATCTCTCCTTAGAAAGTTTTAATATCAAGTCTTAAATATTTTATAATTCTTGTTCTTCATTTTTTAGTTGCTGCAACATTGCGTTTCTTTACATTTCATTCTTACTTATTGCATTTACTTTATGCACTTTACATTTCCGTCATTTAATTTCTGTCATTTATATACCGTCATTTACATTATGTCTTTAATTTATGTCATTTACTTTTATTGCAATTTATATTACGTAATGAGTATCTAATTTTATAGTTTGGGTGTGAGACGAAGAGGGAGGTTGTAAACCAAAAACTAGTGGACTTTGTTCTTCAATAACATTGTTCCACTATGTCATTTTAAGTTTTATAAATCCAAAAGCACTTCTTGACAAATTGATCACTTCTTAAAGTGTGAAAGTGCCATGGACTTAGGAATAAGCCATGAAAAAGCACGTCAGTTTGAATGACACGAGAAGTATACTTGGAAGAGTTGCTAGCAAGGGAACTTGCTATCTTTGTTTTTCAAACCGATTGATTCTTGACGGGTTGATCACTAGTCAAAGTGTTAAAGTGTAGTGGACTCAGGAATGAGCCACTAAGAACACGTCAACTTGAATGATATGGGAATCGACTCGGAAGGGTGATTTTTAAACAAAGGCATTTGTTTTTCCATATACTTTAAAGAAACCATTTGACACTCACACTGGTCCAGACATTTGCATAGGCATATGTTGATTGAAGGCTAAACAACAGTGCAATGGTCGATATCCGGAAGGATACTCTTTAAAGTACATGGTGGAATTTATTGTTGCTGAACTAATGCTATAGCATTCCTATAGCATTGGCCTTCAGAATTTGTGTTTACTCCTCACTTTCAGTCTTGCACCGATTCTATCTATATATATCTTGTTAATCATATCACTGTTCACTCAACCCAAACAAAGTCTTCAAACTCGCCATCTGAAATTAGTTTTTCATCTCGAGATCTTGCAACATAATATACCTATCCCTGTGGAATACAATAGTTGGTTCTTACTATTTTATTACTTGAAAAGACGATATTGGATCCCATTGTATACTTGCTTTGAGATTTAATTATCACATGTCTAGAGGTGTGCAAACATCCGTATCAGAGACCTTGCCACGCGATAATGACAGGGTGTCACAATCGCAGGGCACTGTCGCTGGTGGGTGGATGCCCGCAGTACACTTCCAGAGATTATGCGTGTTAGCTCCAATCATCTTGTATAGAAGTATTGAAAAATAGGCTAAATGTAGGAACCTTAGAAGACTTCTTCCATACACTAAGTTTCAACATAAGTGCAAAGCTCAGAAGCTCTGTCGACCATCAACCCGAATGAACTTAACCTGAAGATTAACCTCAGACCACAGAGTGTCAGGATCGAATTCTCAACAAGAATTAATTCTCAGAAACAATATCAAAGAAGTTTGCGGAATAACACTTTGATATTTAATCAAAACAGTAAATCAACACAGTAGATATGAAGAACAAACTGTAAACTTGTATTGAATGCTTTGAAGTTACAAGATTACACACTCAACCTCAATATTGATGAACAGGCTCACCAATACGAATTCTACTTCTCTAGAATTAGTATCTATGCCTTGAGGTTGATTTTTTCTCTAATAGAATGAAGAAAACAAAAGTTATCACACTATTCTAAACTATACAATATATATACTGAATACAAAGATAATTACAATAAATAAAATATCTTCAGTATATCTTCCATGTATATCTCTAAGCTTCCATGTATATCCTTTCATACGAATCTTCATCATATAAGCAGTATTAATCTTCAGCAACATTAAATTCCTTCTAGCAGCATTAACTACTAAGCAGCACTAACCACTAGCAGTACTAAATAGCTAAGCAGTACTAACTTTGTTCAAGCAGCACTAACTTTGACTAGCAGTATTAATTTTACTAGCAGTAGTAATACTCAGCAGTATTAACCTTGAAGTCTTCTAGCAGTAGTAACTTTGAACTAGCAGCATTAACCATACTTGATGAATTCTTCAGTTCCCAACAATCTCCCCCTAACTTGACTTTTAGGAAGAGAAGTCAAGTTCCTCAAATGCTTCCAAAATCTTCATTGATCTACTCCAATGTTAGGATCCAGTCCCATGCTCTGATTAATAGTTCTTTGAATTAAATACTTTGCCATTTCTGAATTTGGTGCACAACTCAACTTCTTGTTTAACATGGCATGAAGCTTAAGATTTGTATGCTTGTAGACCCTATCCACCAAGTAGTACTCCATGTGGAAAGTATCCAATGCTAGTTCATAGACTCCACTCCTTTCATAGAGAGTCCATCCTCTAACAGTTTTGAACACATCTCTGATTAAGTGCTTCACTGCTTCTGGATTGAATAACATGCACAAGTATTCCATGACCAGCTTCACTATAGGTAACCCTGGAGCTGTCAACTGATCTGCATAAATTTTCATCCCCACTTCAAACATTTCTTCCAAATCAGATCTTGAACACTCTCTGACAATTTTGTTCCAGGTGCTGTATACTTTATACTTCTCATCATTTCTTTTCAATCTGATGTATTCTTTGCCATCCACCTCCATAATATCCCAATGGATAACTTCAGGAGGTTTAAATCCAACAGGTTCAACTGAAATAGGCTTTGGAATTTTATCCATTACCACCATGTACATGTTTACATCTGAACTCTGTGGTATTTCTTCCTGAGTTTTAGCTTCATTCTGAGGTGCCTCTTCTTCTTCAGTAACCTTTTGCTCTTCTTCTACTCTAGGCTTCTTTACACTTTTCTTTCTTTTAGCCATCATTTTGGTTCTTTTCAGAGTCTTTTGAACCTGCACTAAAGTAGCTTCCTTCTTCTTTTCTTCCTTGTTCTCTGCCTTTTCTTTGATAGGAGTTCCCTCTTCACTTTCAGGGAATGGTTGATGCATATTCACATCATGTCTCTCCTTTGCCTTCTTTTCAAACTCCACTCTATCCTTTTCATTGCTCTTCAGCTTCTCCATTTCTTTCTCATATAGATCCTTGATTTGATCAAAATTCATCTTTACAAACATTTCTTTCTTTACCCCAATTGCACTTCTCAAGAAAGTTATCATTTTGTTTCTTTCCTGAGTGGCAAGGTAAGTTTGTGAAGGTCTTCTCTTCTTTGCACTTGATCTGGCCATCATAGCCTTTCTCAAGGTTATTGCTCTTTGCTTGGCTTTCTCTGTTTCCAACCCTTTCTGAAATGCTTCATTTAGTTCATTGGCTAGTGCTCTGGCTATCTCTCTGTCTTTCTCAACCTGTTCTTTCTCTGCTTGATCTAACTCTTGTTGCAGTTTCTTTGCTAATTCTTCATCTGACTCAAGCATCTTTTGCTTTTTAGATGGTTGATCAGATTCTATCATCTTTTCTTTCCCTTTTCTTTTTACATCTGCAACCATGTCTTTCTGTTCTAATTTCTTGTCTCCCCCTTCATTTATGACCACTCCCTTTGCTTTGGGAGTGTCATTCTTTGCTTTTACCAGCATCTCTGCTACTTCAACCTCTGTTGGTGTTAACTCTGGTACTGCTGCTTTTGAAGTTTCAGCAGCACTAACAGTTTCTGCTGCTTGTTTTGGCTTAGCAGTAGTAACAGTTTCTGCTGCTGGGGTTGTTACTGCTGCTGGTGTTGTTTCTGCTGCTGCTTTTTCTTCAACAAATTCAGCCCTTTCTTCAACAAACTCCCCCTCAAACTGTTGATCTATCTGTTCTGAGCTAGAATTCTCCCCCTTTTTGGAAGCATTGTTCTTATTTGACCTCTTCTTTAAAACAAATTGTTTTCTCCTCTGCTTTTGCACCAACCTTGTCACCATTTTCTTTAATTTGGCAATCTGGATTTGTTGTGACAGGATGACCATCTTCATTTCTTCAATTTCTTTTCCTTGTTTGAGAACATCTTGGTTGATGTTCCCCATTGTTTCCATCAATTCATAGTAAGTATATCTGTCCTCACCCTCTCCAGAAGTGTTACCCTCTTTTGAAGGATCATTGGATCTTTTTGCAGTGGAAGTCTTCTGCCTAGCAGAAGCACTATCCACCCCCTTGGTTTCTTGGCGCCAGGGACCTTTGAATGATTGCTCATTCAAAGTTGCCATGGGGGAGGTCTTATTTATGTTACCACTTTCCTCCTCTGTGCTAGCAGGAGTAGTGGCAGCCTCATCACCCATATGCTCTACCTCCTTCTCAGAGAGCACCTCCTTTGGGTTGGGAGACACCCTTGTGGATTCCCTTTGAATATTCTCTACTGGAGAATGCTCCAATAGAGGGCTTAAAGGCTTGGGGGATGATGGTACAAGAAGGGAAGGAGCCTTCTTTACCTGTTTTCTCTTGTAAGTTTGGGTGATAGGAGAGGTTGGTTTTTCAAGAAGAGACTGGGGAATAGATTTTGAGAGGGAAGGTTGGGATTGGCTAGCAGTGGGTTGGTCTAATGGGGGCCTTGACCCTGCTGCCATACCTTCATTGGTTTGGGACACCACCATCATTGTAGAGAACAATGGGGTGTCAACTCCTTCAGAGTCCCCAGCAGATCTTCTCATATTTGAGAAAACCTTGCCTTTAGGGGGTTTTGGTACATAAATTCCATCAGAATGAGGAATATCCGTCAATTCATGGTTGATAACTGCTTGAACAAACCTGGGATACATATAAAAGCTCTTTTTGTTTCCCATGTTTGAGACAAGATCATTGAAAATCATTTGTGAAAAATTGTACCTTCTGGCAGTGGCCAAACAGACCAAAGCATAAGCAATGGGACTGCTGAACTCACTCCATCCAGTGGTCTTTTTAGAAATGCAGTGCATCAAGGTATGAACAAGAAAACGCCATTGAGGTGAGAATTTAGCTTTTGAGAACTTAAAAACACCCAATGGGCCTCCATACCCCATTCTTGTCAGAGTAGAAAACAGTTCATCATTAGGGATAGAAGTTATACCAGAGGCATCGTCTAGACGTAGACTGATGCGAACTATCTCTTCAGTAACTGTCAATGGATTGCCACATACTGTCGTCTTGATCATTCGCACACCATTCTCAGTAACAATGGTGGCATGTGCCCAGAATTGCCTCTGATGCTCTATAAAGATAGTTGGAGACATAGTGATAGCATGGGCAATGTGGCTAGTCTTCAGAAAGTCGACTATCTGATGAAAGCCTTCTGCTTGTTTTGGCTTTTGGAGCATTGCGATTTCATTGTGCTCGTCAATGAACGCCATTGATGCCATTGACCTTGAAGATTCTTGCCTGAAAACTTTGAACTTTGAGAGAGAAAGGGTTTAGAGCGCAGGTGAATAGTATGCAGAGAGTCGTTATAAGCTTTTAGGCGGGCAAAGAGTATTTATAGTATTCGGAACATAAGCAGTATTAACCTAGAGCAGTATTAACTACTAGCAGTATTAACTACTAGCAGTATTAACTGAAAGCAGTATTAACTACTAGCAATATTAACTACTAGAAGTATTAACTGAAAGCAGTATTAACTACTAGCAGTATTAACTACTAGCAGTATTAACTACTAGCAGTATTAACTACTAGCAGTATTAACTGAAAGCAGTATTAACTACTAGCAGTATTAACTGAAAGCAGTATTAACCACTAGCAGTATTAACTGAAAGCAGTATTAACCACTAGCAGTATTAACTACTCTTACACTTTTTGACACCATCCTTTTTCTCTTACTACTTTGTTCATCCCTTGATCCTTTTCTTCTTGATCCTTCATGATCATTATTCCCTCTGGAGTATTTCTAACTTCAACCTTCTGCTGGATCAAAAGTAACATGTCCTTCATCAAATCTTTTAAGGAATTTGAAGGCAGTCCATGTTCCTTGTTATGTGCCAAGAGCAACCATTTTCTTCTTTCAGAATGCTCTTCCTCTTGAGCTTTTGATTGCCCTGCACACTTGATAAATCAGTTAGTCTTGGTGGGAACCCAAGCCAAAGTGGTCTTGGGTTGTCCTTTCTCATCAATATAATCTGTTAGTTTAGTCTGGATGAGTTGTTTAGGAATCTCATGACTGGAATACTTTGTCAAGATTATAGGTTTGGCTGCATTACTACTAGAAGCAGCACTAGCCTTGTTAGCAGCACTAACTTGGTTAGCAGTACTAATCAAGTTAGCAGCACTATTCTTGTTAGCAGTACTATCTGGGATAGCAGTACTAACAGGTTTCTTTGCAATTGGAACCCAAACTTGAACAAGGTTGTTTGCTTTCTTTGTCTTTAAGTTACTCCTTTGTTTATTTGAAGTATTTTTCTTAGTTTTAGCAAACTTGTTTTGAACATGAGACTTTTTAGGTGCTCTGTTCTCAGCCATTGTCTTGTACGTTTGTGTGCTCCACTCCTTGTATATGTAGGGAGCACCTCCTGAATTCACAATGCGCGCACACAATTCACCCACGCTTGTCTAGCAAGAGATAAATCTGTTGAGAGCAAATATTGTACACACACAACTACGTGTTCTTGGTGTTTTGGCAAGTTTAATGAAGATGAACTTTCAGTGATTCACTCATATTGTTATTAGTTATCTTTGTTTCTTTTTTGTGCATGTGTACTACCAAACCATACCATTCTTATGCATTAAATCACTTCCGCATTAAATCGCTTCCGCATTTCACTCTACTTGCATTTGTTTTGGTATAATCATTGTTAGACCCAAACTCGGAACCTACAATTGGTATCAGAGCAAACTTTGATGGTCAATATCAAAGGATTATGTTCTACAATGATTTAAAGCTATTTGGTAGTATTTTGAACTGATTTTAGTTCCATTTTTCATTCACAAAAGAACAGTCCCTGTTTTCTGTGTTTTCTTTAACAAGTTTGATTTAAACATAGTAATAGGAAAATTTCTTATCTTAAATCGTTCAAAAGGCTTATTATAAGTGATACAATGCTCTTTTCTTCTATATTCAAACCCAATCTCAGTTTATCTCATCCAAAGTTCATCAAAATCTTTAGTCACTGTTCATACTCTGTTTTTCACTTCAAGAATACCTTATCTACATCAGAATCGCAAACACTGCAAATTTCTTTACAGCAGGGTCTCAAACAAAACCACCCACTCTACTGAGGGATGAATATCCTCAGTGGAAGATCCGTATGGTTCATTTCCTTGAAGGGGTCGACCAAAGACTTGTTGAGTATCTTCACAACCCACCATATGTGCCTATGGTCACTATGCCTAGGGTCCCTGCAACTACCCCTGAAGCCCCTGAATACCAAAAACCCAAACAATCGATGAATGGGGAGAACAAGACTAGGAAAAACATGAAATGGCCAAGAAAACAAAAAGACTACTCATCATGGCCATTCCTAATGACATTTTCCAATCTCTGGACTCATATGAAACCTCTAAGGACTTATGGGTAGAACTAGATAAACAACTTGAGGGGGGAGCTAAGACCCAAAAGAACAATCGAGCTCAGTGCATAAATGAGTACTATGCATTTAAGGCTCTGCCGAACAAACCACTACAAAGCACCTATGATAGGTTCAACTCTCTTATAAACAAGTGCAGAAAATTTAGGATCCAAAGAACATTAGAGGAGAACAATGTCATCTTCCTCAAGAGTCTTAATGAAGAGTGGCTCCAATTATCTATGTCCTTATAGACTACACATGATCTAGATACTTGGACCCTGTCAGACCTCTTTGGCACCTTAGCTGGCCAAGAGCAAAGCATGGTCAAGGCCAAAACCCAAGTGGGTGGGCCTATAGCACTAGTGGGCAAGGCCACCGAGGTAAATGACAAGCCACAGAAGGACAAAGATGGTGAAGAGAATGTGAAGAAGAAGCTGAAGAAGGTTCTAGTTGTTGAAAGTGATGAAGAAGATGATTCTGATGAAGAAGTGAACATGGCTTCCCTTGCCAAGACTTTAGCATTAATTACAAAGGAGTTCAACAAGGGACTCAAGAAGAAGCCCATGTTCAATAGAGGATCGGATGAGAGAGATGAGAGAGGTGGTCGATTCCAGGGTCAAGGACCACAAAGGGGATATGGACCACCACAGGGGTTTGAGCCAAGAGGTAATGGGAGAGAAGAGTTTGGAGATCAACACAGGTTGCATGATAAGAGAGGAGACAAGAGAAGGTTGATGGATCAACAGAGAGCCATCGAGTATCCACAGAGGGGTACTCAGAGAGATGATGGTAGAGGAGGAGAGAAGACAACCACAAACACCTCGCAGAACACTGGCTGTTTCAAGTGCGGAAAGCCAGGACACTATGTTGCAGAGTGTCGAAGCAATGCTCACAGAGGTCATCCTGCCAGAGATGTTGCTTTCTACAAAAAGAAAGCAGAATACTATGCACATAAGTCCTTAATGGCGGAACAAGGCAATCTCATCACTGACGAATCCTCTAATGAAGGGGATGGAAATGCTTTGTTCTGTGGATTGGCAGAGCTCAACTCCTCTGACGCAGATAGTGAGGTATCCACATTTAACTCAGACTCTCATGACACATAATGTAAACTGTTTAAACTAACAGAGGAATTTCATGCTTTTAAAAACACATGCTTAGATCTTGAAAAGAAACTTGCCTTCTATGAGCGAGAAGCCAGACTTCTTACTCAGGAAAAGGACAAGTTGTTCCTTGAGAAAACTGTTAGTGCACATATTTGTTGGATACAAGATCATTATTACTGAAGATCAAAGTAAAGCAAGTCAAAGCTCAAAGTCAACTCTCAAGCAAGAAAGTCAAAGTCATTTGTAATAAAGTCAAAGTCAAAGTAGTTGTATTTTGTTTCTTTGTTGTTGATGGTAGGTATAAATAGTATTTGTCATCGTCTTTGTAATCAGATCAGTGAGAGAGTAGAGAGAACACACGCGGAGCAAATTAGAGAAGAGTTTATCAAAGTACATTCTAGTGAGAGAAAGTAGAGAGAGAAAGAGTGTATGTAATCTGTGAGTTTCAAGAATTAATGAATATGACATTTGGTTAAATCATCTTGTTTGTGTTGAATTAGTAGTAAGAACTTTATCATCTGGGAATTAATAATTGGTATCAGAGCAGATCCAAAGTGAAATCAATCAACAAATGGAAAGTTCGCACTGTTCATCGAAGTCTTGATCGAGTTTGAATTTTTGGGTGTTCGAGTTGTAATCAATTGAATTGAGTTCGTATTGTTGGTTAGATCAATCTTGTAATGATTTGTGGTAGAATTGCACTGTAATTCTCAATTAATTTTGAGATTTTGTTAATTTTTGAGTCCACGAGTTCGAACACAGTGAAAGGATCGATATGTACGTTTGAGTGAATCTTACTGAAATTCAGTGGTTGAAATCGATTCAAGAAGTGTTGGTGAGCAAATTGTCAAAGTTTGAGATCGAAATTTGCAGAATTGATGGAGTTTTGAGCCAAACAGAGCGTATTTTTATCGAGATCTCAAGAACTCTCATAAGTTCACGAAGAACTCGCAGATCATGAAGAACTCGCATAGGATTTGAAGATTTCGTATCTAAGAATTCGCAGATTTCTTGGTTTCGCATAAAATTCTTTTTTGAAATTTTACAAGTGTAGAATTCGCTTATGTGAGATATGCGAATTGTCTAGAATTCTCTCGTGTAAGTCGTGCGAATTGACAGAATTCGCATAGGTGTTTGTGCGAAAAGTTTTTCAGTGAAAACCCTTCCAAGGAAAGAATTCACATAAGCTTGTTGTGCGAAAAGTGAAAGAACTCGCCTATCACATTATACGAATTCCTAGAATTCGCATAACAGTGAGATACGAATTCCTAAGAATTCGCATAAGGGCATCATACGAATTTCTTTGTTTGTGCTTAAAGAGTTTTGAAATTTTTTAAAAAGTTTTGAAATTTTTCTAAGTGTTGAATTCGTGTGTGTCTATCTTGCGAAAAGTTTTATGCAAATTCTGAAATTGTTTGTATGCGAATTCTGGATTTCTCTTGCATGCGAATTCTGAAATATTCTTGCATGCGAATTCTTGTTTGATTAGTCTTGTGTGCGAATTCTTGTTAGACTTGTTTGTGTGTGAATTCTATTTTGATCTTGTTTGCGAATTCTGAAGGTTATTCTTGCATACGAATTTTGCATATGAATTCCTTGTACTTCACTCTTGCATGCGAATTCCATACTTGGAAATATTTGGAAATCTTATTTTCTGAATTTTTCTGTGTTTTTCTGTATTTTTTAGATTTCACTTGGACTAACGATCAAATTCAAGTTCTTTTTGTGATAACAGGTGTAAAGATCAAGATGTCATCAAAAGAATAGATTGCTAAACTTAAAGCCAAGATTATTTCTCTCGAAGAAAAGATTGTTCAAAAGCGTGAAAGCTATTATATATCTTTGGTTGGATATAAAGATATGGTTGAATACTATAAGCAGAAAGAAAATGACCGAGTTGCTACTTTTAATAGTCTTAAAGAATGGATGCATTCACATATGGGCTTACTGAAAATGGCAACTGGTTCGGGAAAATTTTCAGATTTCTTTGCTAAGTATAAAGATCATATAAAACAACTTGAATGAGAAGTTCTTCATGATTTGAAAGAAGATAAATGGTTGGAATCTGAGAAATTAAAGACTGAGAATGCTGAGCTGATTAAAAAGATCTCAGACTTGGAAGATCAAATTTTCCAAGTCCAGCAAGCAGATTCTGTTGACAGTTATGAGGAGAAGATTAAGAATCTGGAGGATGCTAATGCTGAGCTTCAAAAGAAAATATCAGATTTAGAGCAAAAGATAGTCAAAGACAGAGATGGTTTTGAGAAAGAAAAGAAAGGTTTTGCAAATAATTTTTCTGAGTTTTCAAGAAAAATCTTTGAAGAGAAGAAAGGTATTGAGCTTTAATGTTCTAAGCTTTCTCAACAAGTATCTGACTTTGAGAAAGTGATTATTTTAGAAAGAGACAAGTTTGAGAAGGAGAAGAAGACCATAGAACAGAAGAATGTTGGAATCTTCAAGAAAATATCTGGTCAAAGAAACAATGCTGAGAAGGGCTTTGAAGAAGAAAGAAACATGTTTGAAGCAGAGATAAGGAAGCTTACTGATAAGTTATCTGAACTGTCAGCTTGTGCATTGAAAGATCAGAAAGCGAAGTCTGAATTCAAGAAAGAGATTGACCTGCTCGTCAAAGAAGGAGACAATTATTCTTCAAAGATAAATGAGCTTGAAGACATTGTTTCAAAGGTGGTGGTGACTGAGCACACGACTCCAGAGTCAAAAATCCACACACCTAGAAATGATTCAACTGTTTCTGAATGTTCATTCAAGACAACTGCAATCTCACATCAGAAAATTGTTTCTACAAGAAGTCCAATTAACTCATTTGATCAGATTCGTACTACTAACATTTTCTATGATCGAAATGTAGATGGTTCAGGTACACAAAGAAGGAGAAAAAGGAGATATAATGAAGAAAAGCTGGTTTAGAAAGTGAAACCAGTTGACGATGAAAAGAATGATGAGAAGAAGGATGAGAAGAAAGGAAACAAGTCATATATACATGCATCAACTGCAAAGAAGAACAATGTACGAAAAGGTAAACCTGATTTTGCTTACTCGAGAGATCATTTAATCAGGTTGTCTAAAAAGAAGAATTATTGTTCTTACTGTCGTACGTATGATTTTGTGCATAAAACTTGTAATCTGTAATGTTGAAATCAATGACATGTAATTACAAAATTGTCATCTTGATTGTTGTTATTTTGATTGTTAGCAATTAGAACTTGAATATTGGGAATTAACAAAAACAACTCTAGAGGCTGAGCATGTTAAAGAAAAGAAATCTTTGAAGGAAAAAGTCATTTCTCTTGATAAATCTTTAATAATTAAGATCAAGGAACTAAAGGACAATGAGAGTGACAGATTAAAAACTCTTGCTCTGAATTTTTTTTTCCAAAAAGAAAGAGAAGTCCTTCATCAAGACTTGCTCGACAGAGACTTGTTGATTAGAAAATATCAGGATGCACAGAAGGTGCATGAAAAGGTTAACACCCAAGTCGACAGAAGGGGTATAGGGTTCTGTGACATTGATCCCTATACTGGAAGCAAACGAAATTAATCTTTAACAAACATCTTATGCCTTAGGAAAGTTCAAAAAACTGGTTTTTCCAACTTAACTTCTACCTTTAAGAGGTGCAGAACCTCTAGAGGACCACATGAGAGAAATTCATTGATTATGACAAATGTTTGGTATGAAAGCAAAGACTTGTCATCATCAACCTCTGCAAAGAGGAAACCTATTAAGGAAATATCTGTCCCAAAAACATATAGGACTCTTCAAATTTGGTCATCTAGAGACTCAAACTCAAATGGCCTTTGTGTGCATGATAACTCCTGAAAAGGAATTGTCCTCTAATGCACCAGAGTTCATTCCAGCCTTTGTAGAAGAAAAGCTGAGGGAACATTTTGAAAATGATTTAAAAGGAACTTATGAAAACTATTTTTACAACAATCCTGATATGACCTCTGTCGTACATGAAATCTTTGAGCAAGATTTGATGGAGAGCTTAAGAGTTCCTGAAGTTGTCCCCTGCATTCTAAAAAATTTAAATTTCCCAAAGGACAATGATGATGGAAATTGTAGTACATGTGCAGAAGATCATGCCTCTAGTCACAGAGACTTCCTTGATTCGGACTCTGAATCTGAGAATGAATCATCCTCTGTTGATATAGAGACTGGCTCTGTTGAGCTGGAAGTAGTACTTTACAAACTAGAGGGTTTTAGACTGCCCTCTGCCATTCCTAACAGAGTGATTTCTCCAAAAGTGAGCTCTACAAGGATCCCTATTTGCCCTGATTTCCTTGACATGTGTCTACAAGCTAAGACTTCTCTTGAGCTTGAAAAATTGAACAAACAAAAAGAGTCATCACCTCAGAAGCCTAAAGCTCCAAGACCTTCAAAACCTTTTCAAGAAAAATTCACTTGGAAACAAAAGCAGAAATGGGTTAAAAATGACAAATCTTTTGCTTTTGTGGCAGTGAATCCGAAGGAAGGATCCCACAGAGGAAGGGTACAATCAAAGAGCCATCCAAGGAGGATTTAAAAAAAAAAACCAGTCTAGCCTAGATAAGTCTTTTTGTAAAAAGAAGTCCAATGCTAGGAGAGATTGTAATAACAATTGCTCTGTACCCCTCTTTGTTGATTTTAATGAAAAGTTTAAACAACTTGCTTCTGGTGTCTCTTATTGCAAATGTTTCAATATCATGCATGATTTAAGCCAACACTTCTCAAGACCTCACCGCTTCCTCTCTCAGCCCAAATCTAAGAATGCAAAATTCAAGGGTGAGAATAAGCAAAATGGTTCTTCTGTCAAAAAAGGTAAAACCAAACCTAACGATGCTAAGGCAACCTTAAAGACCCCTAACAAAAATGGACCCATTTGGAAATGGGTACCTAAATCTCCTTAATCTGTGCAGCAGAAGCAATGTGTGCCCATATGGTACCTAGATTCCAGGTGCTCTAGGCACATGACTGGCGACAGAAGGTTATTCTCCTCATACCAAGAAAAATATGGAGGAGGTTATGTAACCTTTGGAGACAACAAAAAGGGGTAAATCAAAGGCTACAAAGTCATAGCCAAACAGGACGTCGATGTCTACAGAGTTGCATATGTGGATGGCCTTAAACAAAACCTACTGAGTATTAGTCAACTCTGCGATAACAACTTCGATGTTATGTTCAAGCAACAATACTACTCTCTACTAAGTTTAGGAACAGGGGCACAGAGCTTCTGCGAGCAAACAGAAGAGGTGATCTATACCTCATGAACTTTAAAGCTACCAATAGAGAAGAAAAGCTTTGTTTGGTCTCAAGTAAGAATGAAGAGGCTTGACTCTGGCATAACAGGTTCTGTCACTTAAATTTCCATACTCTTGACAAACTTGTGAAATTAAATATGGTAAGTGGTCTGCCCAATATTAAATTTGACGGAGATCATCTATGCTCTGCTTGTGAAATGGGCAAACTCAAAAGAGCTACCCATAAGTCCAAGTCAGATGTGTCTAGTACTAGGCGTCTGTACATGCTTCATGTCGACCTCTGCAGTCCAACTTCAGTATAGAGCCTAGGTGGCAAGAAGTACATTCTTGTACTCATAGATAAATTCTATCGATATACTTGGGTTGAATTTGTCCGAAAGAAGTCTGATGTTCCTTTAGTACTAATCAATCTTATGAAGAGAATTCAAGTTCTATATGACAACAAAGTTTAGAAGATTCGAAGTGACAATGGCACAGAGTTCAAGAACTCAACCATTGAAGACTATCTTTCAGAAGAGGGCATTTCACATAACTTCTCTGCCACAAGGACTCCACAGCAGAATGGTGTTGATGAATGCAAAAATTGAACACTTATGGAGGCTGCAAGAACAATGCTCATTGCCTTTGGATTGTCTACTTCTTTTTGAGCATAAGCTATATCAACAGCCTACTTCACTCAGAACAGATCTCTGATTGTGAAAAGGCATTCAAAGACCCCCTACAATCTAATCAACTAGAGGAAGCCAAACATAAAGTTCTTTCATGTGTTTGGTTGCAGATGTTTTGTCCTGAACGACAAAGAACATATTGGGAAGTTTGATCGTAAGGCTGATGAAGCCAAGTTCGTTGGCTATTCAGCATCCTCTAAGGCTTACAAAGTCTATATGCTGAAATCAAAACTTATACTTCAAAGTATTAATGTTTCATTTGATGACTCTTTTCAGGTGACTTCTGAGCAAATCAGTTCAGGACTCGATCAACAACTAAAAGCCTCTGGTGAAACATCTACTCGAGCAAATGAGTTAAATCACTTGTTCGAAGAAATGTTCCATGACGACGACCCCTCTGAAGATGATCACAGAGACTCTGGTGCCGAGCTCTCTGCGAACCAAACAGGAACATCCCTAACCAGTCCAAATGTTACTTCACCCTCTTCAACTACCTTTGTAGAACCAAATGTCGAGGGGGAGAAAGCAGAGAACAATGACAATCAAGGATACATACCTAACCTAGTCGAAGATCAAAATCGCACGATTTCAGAGGAGTCCACACCAGAGCAATCTCAGAATTCCAACCAAGGCTCCACAGAGGTTTCTACCTCAACTCAAGGAGAACACTCTACTCCTATGGAAAGCACGAATGATCAGCCTTATACCACATAAGTTGTTCAAGAGCCTGAAATCATCTCTACAGAAGTTCAAGTTGATGCTTCCAATGACCATCTTCCAAGAATGACTAGATGGACCAAGAGTCACCCACAGAGACAAATCATTGGTGACCCATCTGATAAAGTGAAGACTCACTTTGCTACTGTAATTTTTTGTTTCTTTACAAATTTTGTTACTATTATCGAGCCCAAGATGGTTTTTGAGGCCCTTGATGATCCAAATTGGGTAGAGGCTATGCAAGAGAAGCTTCTGCAGTTTGAGCACAACAAGGTATGGACCCTAGTGCCTCTGCCGAAAGGCAAAACTGCAGTAGGGACCAAATAGGTCTTCAGAAACAAGAAGGATGAAGATGGAGTGGTCATTCGAAACAAAGCAAGGCTGGTGGCCAAAGGATATTTCCAAGAGGAAGGGATTGACTACGAAGAAACTTTTACCCCTGTCGCACGACTCGAAGCAATTAGAATCTTTCTAGCCTTCGCAGCCCACAGAGGTTTCAAAGTCTATAAAATGGATGTCAAGTCAGCTTTTCTAAATGGATAAATACAAGAAGAAGTCTATGTTCAACAACCACCAGGGTTTGAAATCTCAAAATTCCCAGAACATGTCTATTTCCTAGACAAGGCTCTATATGGACCAAAGCAGGCCCCCAGAGCATGGTATGAAAGGCTTTCTAACTTTTTACTTGCAAACAACTTTGAGAGAGGTACAACTGATACAACTTTATTCTTTAAGAAAAGAAAAGGTGAGATTCTACTTGTACAAATATATGTGGATGATATTATCTTTGGGTCTACAAATGAATCTTATTGCAAATAGTTTGAGTCATTGATGAAGAGTGAGCTTGAGATAAGCATGATGAGAGACCTAACATTCTTCCTATGGCTCCAAGTCAAACAAACTACAGAGGTTATTTTCATTAATCAATCAAAATATGTCTCTGACATACTTTCAAAATACAAACTCTCTGACTCTTCAATAATGAAAACCACAATGGCCATTGGATCCAAGCTCTATGCAGATCCATAGGGCAAATCTGTGGAGTGCAAGCTCTATAGAGGTATGACTGGATCTCTTATGTACTTAACCGCGAGTAGACCTGATATAATGTTTGCCACATGTCTCTGTGCAATATTCTAAGCTAACCCAAAGGAATCTCATCTTCTTGCTGTTAAGAGGATCTTTAGATATCTAAAGGGCACCAAGAATCTTGGCCTTTGGTATCTAAAGAACTCTGGCTTTGATCTTGTGGCTTATACAGATTCAGATTATGGAGGATGCAAGCTTGATCGAAAGAGCACCTCTGGGAGTTGTCAATTTCTAATAGGAAAACTAGTAAGTTGGACTTCTAAGAAGCAGAAATGTGAGTCCACTTCTACGACAGAACTTCTAATATGTAGTTGCCGATAGTTGTTGCTCACAGGTTCTGTGGATGAGAACCCAACTAAGAGACTATGGTCTGGACATCGAGAAGATTCCCATCCTCCGTGACTCAAAGAGTGCCATTGCAATCTCTTCCAATCCCGTTCAACACTCTAAAACCAAACACATCGATATCAGGTACCACTTTCTCAAGCATCATGTAGAGGAAGGCACAATCGAAATGTATTTCGTGTCCACAAATTATCAGCTTGCTGACCTATTCACAAAAGAATTAGACGAGAAGAAATTCTCATTTTTGGTTGGTAAGTTGGGAATGCTTAATTTGAGTTGATCCACATAACCTCTGAGCCCTGGTACAGAGCTTATGATGTACAAAATTTCCCTTCAGTATGTGTAGCTTTACTTTTGCTAGTATAGTTTGTCTCTGTATGTACAGTAATCTTGTTTGCTTTAGTCTTATTTTCAATCTTTATTGTGGTTCTTTGATTTATGTCTTGTACAAAACCTATCACATCTAATCTAAGCATAGATCAAGGGGGAGCAGAAGGAGACCTTGAATCTGATCACAGAGGTTGATCATTCAAGGGGGAGTCAAAGAGGCCATTTTTATCGAAAAGATTGCAGTGTAAAGTAAGGTCTTCGCACAATCAAGTATTAAAAACACTTTTCTCGGATACAAATTTTCAAATATGTCCAAGATTACCAGAATATCAAATCAAAACTTTGATTGGTCAAAATCTCTCATAATCTTTCTTTCATTAGAAATTTTTGGTCTTAGAGCATCTTTGACCACATCACTACTCTTTTACTAGTTTGGTAAAGAAAAGTTGTTTACTCTGTCGAAGTTCTTTACCACCTCCAGATCACAGAAGCTCTTATCCCATAGAGCCTCTGCAATACTCAACACTTATGAAATTTCTTCAAATATATTCTAAGGTGCGGGTTATTCTTGAAAGTCACAGGCATTTGGGTATAGCAAATGCCACGCGCGTGAGAATAGGGGGAGACGCACGTACTCGATCGTGCACCGCCCTTAATGTCGTGGAAAAATGTGATTAGGCTGTGCACTGTACCGTCATTTTTGAAACGGTTCTCTAGACAACTAGGCACTCATTACGGGCTTCAAATTTTATCTTTTACCGCCTAATAAATTTACCCCTCTCACACCATAAATACCCAAATCCTTTTATCTTTTTACCTTTTACTTACTATATTTCTCTCTCAAGAACTCAAGCACCAAGAGCAAAACCTACAACTCTTCTTCTACATTTCTTCATCCATGGCTTCCAACTCTGCTTATGGAGAAAACACCATCCTTCCCCCAAGGGACAATGGTGAACAACATTCTGACAACGCTAAGCAACAAAACCCTCTCTCCAGTCGACTACTTTCCTTCGCAAATGCTCAGTACCACAATGTATCTCTTCCACTGAAACCTAACAACCACTATGTGGAACTGAATCATGAGGCTTTTAACAAAGAGTTTGAACCCCTCATCAAACTTCTCCAGAATCATTTCATAAGCAAAGCCCTAACCTTGAACAGAAACAATATCCCTGAATCATTCATTAGACAATTCTGGCTAAGCTGTAGATATGATGAATCTGAACCTGCCATCATGGGCTATGCCACTACTGAAAACATGGACCACATTATGGAACTAGGGATTGACCGCAAATTAATCTCCTTCGTGTTTGAACTACCCACTAGAAGGCAACTGGGCATAGTCCATTATGCCGAAGTACCCTCCGATGATGAGCTTGTTGACTTTCTCCTCTTCATTGGATATGCCAAACCTATAACAAAGAGAACTGACTTCAGAAGGAAATTCCTTCCTCCTATATGGAATGTGCTCTTCTCAATACTGAACCGCTGCTTAACTGGAAAGATTGAGAGTCCAGACCAAACTAGTCATAACATCTTAGCCATAATGTATGGGATCTACTTCGATCTCCCTCTGGACTATGCAAGACTAATCCTCAGAGAAATGGTGGGTGCTGTGATTAAGAAGAAGGAAGAACAATCAAGGGACAAAACTCTACCATCACTCATTTTCTAGAGGTTCATTGCTGTACTTCTGGGAAATCACCTTGTGGAGAAGAAGGTCCCTTTGGACGGACATTAGATCAAAACCTATTCCATGACCACCCATAAACCCATCATCGTGCCCTCTGGATATCCAAGTGCTAGACCTCTACCGGAAAATATGTTGACTTACTTGGGTAGAAAAGATAGGAGGGCGTACATACATGGACACAGGACTCCAAAATCGAGTCCTGCAATCCCTCCACACATAGGAGCCACAAAGGGTGTGGAAGTTGTGTTCCTTAGACAACCTACTTTAGAGGGATAACAAGGTGGTACAATTGAGATGAGAGTAGAAAGAGAGGAAACACACGTGTGGGGATGGGGAAGAGAATCCAGGAGAAAAAGAAAAGAAAAACCCACAAGAGGACCGCAGAAAAAGAGGTCCCAAACGCACCTGCAGTTAAGATGCCAGAGGTCGAAGAACCTCTGAAGAAGAACAAGAAAAAGAAATCTTATAATAGGTTTGAGCAAGAAGAACCCCATATCGATACAGCCTCTGTACCATCTCCTAAGGTACACGCTACAGAAGAACCCTCAAAATAGAGGAAGAAGAGGAAGCTAGTAAAATTAGCCGACAAGGCTAAAGATGATCTTGCCTCTGTGCCCTCTGAAGAGGGACAAGCGAAAGTAGCTAAGAAGGGACCTGTAGAGGTTGAAGATGCACCTATGCAGAGGAGGAGAAGAAGAAGAAGGGTGATCATTGATGAAGCCCAACATACTGCGGTCGAGGCCAGAACAGAAGAAGAAAGGCCTCTGATCCCATTCGCAATCACAACAGAAATTGTCAATGAAGTGGTGGAAAGATTAAGTCCTCTCACCACAGAGGCCACTCAGAGCCACTCTACAGAGGCTCATGCAGAAATGGCCTCTGTATCTGACATGTCACCTCGCAGAGCTGAAGCTACAAAAGCAAATGACGAAGAGGTTCTGGTAGAAGATGTCACCGGACGAGAGGAAAATGATGAAGAGTTAGGTAAGGAGAGGGAAAATGAGAAGGAGGAGAGTTTGAAGGAAAAAGATGTCGAAGGAACACCATCCAACTCCCCTCCCAGTGCAAACCACCCATCTACCTCTACAGGTCTAGTGAAGCAGGGTGTTGAAGAAGGAGTGTACACTCCGAACCCTAACCCACCTAGCCAGACAGAGGAACTTCTTTCTTCCTCTATGCCAATTTTACCAGGGGATAACCAAACAACCACATCCTCTCAAAAGGATGCCGGTGGTGTTATAAGTGCTCCATCGCCCTAGAGCACGATCCCTACCTCTACAGAGGCATTTGTTGCCTCTGATGCACACACGAGAGAAATCCAAGGTTGTTCAGAGCAGCTAGTGAGACCACACATAGACTCTGTGGTACTAGACCCACCATAGAGTCCAATCATCGAAAAACAAGTGCATGACTCTGAATCATCACTTGATAGAAACAATGACAGAACACCTGTAGATGGCTCTCCCTCTGAGGAGCATCAACGATCGGGTGGAAATCCTAAGGAGTACAACCTCAAAACAGACTCTGTAGGTGCTTGGCAAAATATGGTTGATCCAGAGGTCACCCCCGGTGCATATGTCACGAAGGATGAGTTTCGAGTCTTTGCTGATAATATGTACCAAAGAATGGATGACTTGCAAATCTCTATCCCCTCACTTTCCTCCCTCAAACTGGAGAAGTTTATCAAACACGTCTTAGCTCTGAAGAATGTGTCAATGACAAATGATGTGGATGTCAAGAAGCTTGCACTCGCCTCTGACAACTCAATTACCAAAGAAGACTTCGACAAGTTGACAGCGGCTGTGCAGGAAAACACAGAGGCCTTGAGGTATTTGGCTGAGATTATTTACAAACAAAAGAAAACCCCTCCTATTCCAGCCACCACTTCACCCACTATAGAAGAGGACCTCACGACTCTGAGAACATAAATAAAGGACATGGTCGTAGTACCATGGTCCCTCTGCTAACCACATCTCAACCGCAAATTTTTACAGAAGTGAGCCTCCCTTCTTCACTAGCCACAAAGACAAAACTTCACAAGATGGGAGAATCACTAATGCAGAAGGTTCACAAGATTGGTGAAGATCTCACTTCTAAGGGCGAGAAACTCTCAGAAGAACTAAAGCATACAGTCGCCCTTATGAAGTTCAAGACCGACTATGAGGTCAATAAAGCCACAATGGCCGCACACGATGTTGTCGCGATCATCGGGTATCATGCAAAAATGAACCTCAAGAAGAAAAAGACAAGGAAGGAACCCTCTTCTTGCCAGGCAGAGGCAAACCAACAGAGGAGGAAGCATGAAGACCAAGAGCCGAGCGGTGCCGGTCCTTCGGGTCCTCATGAGGGGGAGAAGGCTCTGCCATCGATCTCTGCAAAACCTATTGCAGCTACTCCCCTCAGTACAGTACCATTAACCTCAGAGGGCACTACCAAGAAGACCAAATCTTGTTCCTCTAAGTTCAAAAACTTGAGTTCAAATGTCCTCCCAAACACCATCATCCCTGCAGAGCCCCTCACCAAATCCAGAGTGAACGTTGAAGCTGAATTAATCGCAGAGGGACTTGAGAAATTTGTGCAACCCTCAAGTCCTGAGCTCATACCAGTCGCCCCTATACCTCCAGTGCAATTCTCTTGTCTAGAGCCCATAAACGTTAATGAAGATGCTCAGATGATGCCGCAGAAGACAAAGACCTCCAATTCCTCTGATCCTAAGGCGAAGAAACCCTCTGTGACTGATACCTTTGTACCAAAGAAGCAAATAGATGATCTAGTTAACAACATAGTTCAATCCACGGACGCCATGCGAATACTAATTCCAAGGCCACCACCGAAAGAGCTGACTTTTCAGGAGAACATCTACAACTACTTGTACAACGCAAAAAATGAGAAGCTGTTCATTCAGCCAAACATCCATCCTCTCATGAAGGAAGAAGTCAGAAGGAGGTTCTGGAGAACAAGACAAGAAAAATCGACTGTCTTCTCTATCTCTAACATCAAGCAAGTTCTGGGGCTCACCTTACACTAATTTGCAAACAAGGCAGTTATGTATGTAAAGTACCATGTTGAAAGAAAGGATGGACATAAACACGTGTTCTCAGATGCTGATCTTGTAAAACTCTGCCTATACGATCTGCCACAACTTCATGCATACACAGAACAGAGACTAGGCAAAAGAAAGGAGTTCATGATAGCCAATGGGTGCATAAAAGAGGTCATGCACGAACATGTCAAATACTACAACAAGATGGATTTCGAAGTCGCTCTACGACTTGGAGTCAAGAAGCTTGCAATAACAAGGCCAGATGACCTCATTCCTGGCTTAGAGGAAATCCCATCCAATTCTCTAATAGTGGAACCGCAGAATGGGTTTGTCTACAAAGATGATGATGGACACAAGAAGATTTTCAAACCTCACCAGAGCCACAAGTACTTAAACGACACCCTTCTGAAGATCCGGAACACTATTCTTAGAAAGATTGGGACTGAGAGAGTTCAGAGGGGGCCAACAGAGAAAATGATAGAGGAAATTAATGCACAACTCAAGTTCAGGGATCTCATACTTAGCATGCAGAAGACTTTAGCTGAAAGCTTTACTCAACCGTTCAATGATTTCCCAATGTAAATGTAAATGTACTTTTGTTTTATTATTTAAATTCTGTAAATGCCATTCTGGCATATTTTATGTGAATGAAAATTATGTCTTTAGAGGATGAGTTCCTTTCACCTATTTTGTTTCCTACTTAGCCATACACTTCATATTCCATATTTTTTTATTTTTCAATACTTAAGGGGAGATTGTTAGCTCCAATAATCATGTATAGAAGTATTGAAAAATAGGATAAGTGTAGGAACCTCAGAAGACTTCTTCTATACACCAAGTTTCAACAGAAGTGCAAAGCTCAGAAGCTCTGTCGACCATCAACCCGAAATAACTTAACCTGAAGATGAACCTCAAACCACAGAGCCTCTGTGATCCTTCACAGAGCCTCTGTGGTGGCTAGCTCTGGAAGATGGAATACTTGTAAATTTCTTGAAGAGACAATGCCATGTGCAGATCACGTGCTTCCCTACTGTACGAATATACACCATATCAATATATAGTACACACACGTTGTCGTTAATTTCAAGGTGACATTCCATTTATGGCATGTCAGCCATTGTCTTGTACGTTTGTGTGCTCCACTCCTTGTATATGTAGGGAGCACCTCCTGAATTCACAATGCGAGTACACAATTCACCCACACTTGTCTAGCAAGAGAGAAATCTGTTGAGAGCAAATATTGTACACACACAACTGCGTGTTCTTAGTGTTTTGGCAAGTTTAATGAAGATAAACTTTCAGTGATTCACTCGTATTATTATTAGTTATCTTTGTTTCTTGTTTGTGCGTGTGTACTATCAAACCATACCATTCTTATTCATTAAATTGCTTCCGCATATCACTCTACTTGCATTTGTTTTGGTATAATCATTGTTAGACCCAAACTAGGAACCTACAATGCGAGCGATTGTGACACCATGTCACTCTCGACGGGCATAATCGCGATCAGCCCCAGGGTCTTTTAATGTTGCAATTTTCCAATTTTCTCTTCATTTTACTTCACCCTTCCCACTTCTTTCTCTCCCAAATTGTTTCCCCAACACTCAATACGAACCCTAACTGATTTTTGAGCTTATCTTGGAAATCAAAGTGTTCTTTCATCATCAAAGCTCGAGATTACAACCACTTGTGCTATATCCAAGTGTTCATCTCCATTTCTTGAAGATTTCTAAGTTTTGGGGGGTTTTGCTCAAAACCTAGTGGTGAGTTCATCCTACTCTTTTCTAAATCTCTATATAAGCTATAAAGGCTCCATTTATGACTTTCTAGTGTTTATGTTTCTCAATTTTGGTTTGGATGCTTTTGGGGAAGTTAGGTCAAATTAGGGTTTTTTTTGGCCAAAATGGAGATTTTGATATAAGATGTTTGGAAAATGATTCTAATCACTTGGATATGTGTATTTATGGTGGAAACTTGTGAATTTAGGTTTTTGGAAGTTCTGGCTTGAGGATTCAAGTCATTTCAAAGGAGCTCAAGTTGGGGAAAAATCTAGAAAAATCTAGATTTAGCCTAGATCTAACAAGATAAGTTCAAGTTGATTTGTGAAAACGGTGTACATGCAAAAAATGTCCGTTTTAAAATGTTTATATTTTTTTCATGAAACTATCAATTGTTAAGTTATTTAGTGAGTTTTGATTATTTAAAGTGTTCAACTTTATAAAGCTTGTAAAACACCCATATTTGGGGATTTTGGTCATTTCAATAAATAAATCATAAGTATTGGCAATTTACTGATTTATTTTATGGAAGTAGATCTTTTGAGTATAAATGCACTTTTAGTGTGTTTTTGGAGAAATGCTTGATTTTGTGTTGTGGGACGTTTTTGAAAGAATAAATGGTATAAACTCTTTTGGAAAATGATTTGTTCCAATTTAAATTGTGTTGGAGTTTATTCACGTATTTTGGAGCGTGTGTTTGAATAAACGTGGGTCGATTACGTTTTATTGCATTTTATGACTTTTGACAAATGGTCAATTGGTTTGTGGAGCTTTTGGATCGGTTGTGACTCAAATGAGTCTTGGGGGCATTTGCCCAGATGTATTGGCTCAATGAGGAGCTTTGGTTTTACGATGCATTTAATTACGTTTTGGTGGAAATTACATGTTTGAGTGTGTTAGTCATTCATTCGAGTCATGTAATGCTTTAGACTGTAATGCATTGGATCCATAGGCATATGAGTCAGTCAGTTGGTTCAATTGGGATCTTTATCCCTGTTTTGGAACTGGAAATATTTATGGTTAGCCGGGATTCGAGGTATAGATCGTGGGTGGTTGAACTCGATGACCGTGTAACCTTTAGCGAAGGGCTCGAGGTATAGATCGTGGGTGGTTGAACTCGATGCCTGTGTAATCTAGTCTGTTTATTCATGTTGAAAACTCTTGAACTCACTAGGCGTTAGCCTAACCTTTTTATTTGTCGGCATGTGCATCAGGTCCCAGTCGGGGAATGGTACTAGCGACACTGTGAAGAGATGTGTGCTAGTTATATGCATGAGAGAGAGTAACTTGGTGAAGTCTTCCGCATCTATCTTGAGAATAACAACTTGTATTTGGGTTAAGTAACACCCGATCTTATTTAGTCTTAATATGTGATTTAAGTTATTGAATGTTGGTGTTAATTTTACGTTTTAAAGTTGAAGTATTTCTAAGGATGGATTTGTAGGAAGGTGTATATCCTTTATTTGGTTATTTGTTGAATTTTTATTTAGTTTCTCTATTCAAATTTGAGGGTGTTACATTTTGATAAAGGTTGAACTAAATGCTTATATATTGTTGGAGAAGCCTTATCTTGGAAGTGGTTTATAATGAAAATGGGAATGACCATTATTTGATCTCTATTTGGGTACAATGCAAGGATGTGGTTTATGCATGGTAATCACACTATGGAAATTTTATTTTGAAAAGTTTCTTGTGTAACTATGGTTTGGTCACAAATGTAATTGTGACAAGTCTAGACTATTACCATTGGATCCATAGGTATAGAGTCGGTTTAATTATGGGATAACTCTCGTTGTCACTAGTTGAGACATTGGGTCCTCGGAAGGCAACTTGGTACGGTTATGTGGGACCGGATACTATCCATGGGCCGTAAATGTAATCCTAGCGAATGTGTATGATTAGAATCATTGGGTGCCCTCCCCCACATCTGAGTACAATTCGACGAGCTCGTGGTCTTAATCCTAAGATTGATCTCAAAACTTGGAAAGTGGCTTACTTTTGTGTTTCTCCATAATCCTTGGAATTCGGGTCTCCCCCGTCATCGTAAGATGTATTAGGACCCTAGGTTCCTTATGTGGTTATTTGGTGCGCTTTACTTTTTTTAAATTATTGAAAAACTACTCTTGAATATTTCAATCATTTCCAGGTCATTTATATATAAATTTTTTGTTCTCACTTGGCGTAAGCCTAACACTTTTTCTCAAATGGCATGTATAGAAGGTTTCCTTAGTGACGAGTCACACAAGGTTTGAGGGGCGAGTGTTGGGCCGTTAGTGGCGACTTTTGAAGTTAGACTTTTGGGAGCGTGGCGTTCAAAATTGGATAGATTCCTTTTGGGAAATTTCGGTTACAATTGTTTTAATCTAGATGGTTGTAGTCTAGACTAGTGAGTTGTCATTTATAATTTCCATTTATAGAAACTATAAATTCTTATACTGTTTTCCCCTCTTTTTGGGTGATCTCCATTTATTAAGTTGTCGCCTTTCATAGGTTTTAAAGTTTTAATTTACCCCTATTTTTAGGGTGTTACATATTCAGTTACAAAAAGGTAAATGATTTCAACAAATAAATGTTATATCTAAAACTCTTCTCAATCTCTGTGGCAAGGAACTTACTGAAGATGACATGATTCATAACATTATTTCCACATTTCATATATCAATAAATATTAATGAACCAATATAAGTTGGAATGTAACCTTTAGACAAAATCATCAACCTACTGCAAGTGGTTGAGAGACACAATAAGGTTCTTTCAAATAACAACACCAGATATTTTGGAACAAAGAAAATTCCCGAGATCAATAATGAAATTGTTAGAGATGGAAAAAAATCTAAAGAATAGTAAGTGAAAGACAATTTCTCACATGTGGAATCTAGGTACCACATGGACAAGACTGTGGAAAGGGTTAGGGTCATTACAATAGTTGGAAGGATTTTCCAATCTTTGGAGCAGAGATGCAACTACTGCCCAATTAATATTGGATAGTCAAAGAAGAAATACATTAATTACCAGTCATTTCGAAAAGGGAACAAGTTGAAAAGGAATTATATCATATCTAAGATTGGTTGAGTATAATTTTATTTGAAATGTCTTTTAACTATCAAATTAATTGCTTCTGCAAATATACACCCGGGTTTATAACCATTATAGATGTAAAAAAAAAAAATTAAAACAAATACAAAACTCACAATATTCTCTGTTCCGTGTAGGAATGTATCGAGGAGAACTTGAGTTTTTGTAGGACATTTCACACAATTTAAAGATATAGACTAATGTTTATTCATCCAACCAAAATACTTAGACGATGTACCATCATTTTCTTGTTGGTACAAGATTAATAGTCACTAAAGAACAATATTAATATAAATTCGTATCAACTGGAAATCATAATATAAGAATGGAAATGGGTATATGTACATCAACTCTAATGATATGAAAGGAACATGTATTAGAGAAATTAACATGTCAAATTAGTAGATTATCTAGGTCATTAAATCATATTTTGTCACCAATAAAGAACTATGGGACAATAACACAGATATGTTTCGACATGACCACGTGGGACACCATGGTCATGGCAAGTGGTCCGTGTATTAGAAAATACACATAGACACATTATCTTTCAAGTGAAAGGAAAAATGAGGCAAATTGCAACTGTTGACTTCTGCAACATGCAACATTACCATCATAATATGCCCTCTCGAATACCTAAAACTTTTGTATACCCTGATCCTTAGCCAAGACAGGAATGAGACCATCCTAAAACTAAGGACATAATACAAAAATATTCCATTCTTATAACGAATACAAGGTGATAATTGTGGACATAAACATCCAAAATGCGAGCCATTAAAGTACTTTATGGTTCTGGTTTCGACATGATGACTCATGTCGTATTATTGTCCACATGAAATGCTACACTCCTAGCACTAGATATACATTTATGGGCTCACCACCCTGATTATCTCATCAAGTCTACATAACTTGGAATGCTGGAGAATTTACATCATATGGATTTGATGATTATTATATATGTATTGGGATCAATGTAGAGTTTCATATACCCCATGTGTATATATAAAATGGTCTTGTAGAAGTTGGTATCAAAAGAATATTGATGGTATCTAGGGCATTGGTTATTGATAGGGTTAATTCTTTAACCCTATTTATATCACATTTCTCACACTTTGAATGTCCTTTTTGCATCTCATTGAGTCCTTTTTGTTCTCGTTTTAGTTATATTACTTGTTTAATGGAGTTGTATGTTGTTTTGAACATTCATGAATTATTTGGATTCAAATGTGCAAAAATTTTCCACTTATGAAACTTTCTACATATTACTGCAGATTCCTACAGGAACTGGAGGAAGTTGGAGTATTCTACGCTAGAGATTTTGGGTCGTGAACTTTCTTCTTGGGTTTCACTTTGGACCTCCCATGGATTGATTTTTGGACCGGATGTTTGGCCAATTGATTTGGATTATTACTAAACAATGTTTTGGGCCTTTGTTAACTTTATTTTGGGCTTTTGTTAAACTAGGTTTTAGGCTTTGGTTTTATTTGGTATTTTCGGCCCATGATCCTTGGTTAGCATTATAAATTAAGAGTTTAGGCTTACTATTCAAGACACCTTCACACCTTAACTAACCATTTTTACCACACTTTGGTAAATGGTTCAATTTTCTCTCATTTTAGTCTAACTTTCGGTTTGAGGTTTGGAACTTTCGGCCCATGCGGAAACTCATACATTCGGCCGAAAGTGTTTAACTTTTAGTTACAATTATTAATTTCAAGTCTCATTGGTTAATCATTGCAACTTCCCTCTTCTTTATTTCATTTATTTGAATTGTGGTTTGTTTCTCATCATCTTTGCGAATCGATCACTTGTGGTTATATATTGGATCCAAAAATCCCATTTTAACACGAAGCAAATGATAAATAGACCAAAGATGAATTCCATAAGCAAAACATGCAATTTTTACTTTTGTGAAATGTTACTTGGCACACAAGTTTCCTCATCCTCTCTTGTTACTTTCTTTTAGGTTTTTATTTTATTCATTTATATTATTGCAATTTATTTTCCGTATTTTATTTTACTCGCATTTTTATTTTATCGCAACTTAATTTTCTGTACTTTACTTTCTCCCAATTTAAGTTATCACACTTTACTTGTCCGTAATTTAATTTATCACATTTTATATCTTGCACTATAAGTTATTGTTATTTAGCTTCCATCGCAATTTAATTTTAGTTTTATTTCAAGAAAGTCATTACTTGCATGGGTAGTTTCCTTTCTCAGTTTTTAGTACTTGTAGTTTCTTTAATCCATTTGCATCTCCATTATATACATTTCAAGTTTTTGTATCTTTTATAAAAAGAAACCAAGCTATGAAAGACGGACAACCTTAGCTTGGGGTGAAGAGTAGAGTTACATTTAAAATCGATAAAAACGTAAAGAGGTGTATTTATATAGTCTTGTCGTTATTTGTATCAGATTATAAATATTTCTTTGAAGCTTACATTTAATTCTAATTATTTGTATGAAAATGTATTGGCTTTTCAGAAACCACTTAAATATTAAATCTGAGATAACGTAAGTTTGCTATAATATCTTTTTATCGGCTTACTTGTTTTTATCTTAACAAAATTTAACACCCTTTGCTTCTTTTTATAACTGATTTTTCTGTAGTTGCTAATTAAACATCCAATCAAAAAAGATTTCTTCGAATTCGCCATCTGAAGATGATTTTTAAGACTGGACTTTTTGAGAAACTCTTGCAAGCCTTTCCCTGTGGGATCGATATTCGGTACTTTGTACCATTATTACTTGTTCATGGACGACAGTAGGTTAAGATGTATACTTGAGTCAAGACCTATTTGCACGTGTTTTGAGGGGTTGCATAAACTCACAACAGTTATGCTAACCAATTTACTCACATCTACATCGAGTTATGCAATTATTATATGCAAATTTTTCCTCTGTTTTAGACCCACTACTAGCTAAACAGTCTCATGCGTACCAGTTGGTAACTGGATATAAGCCTGATATTTTAAATTTACGCATGTTTTGTTGCGTAGTATATGTGCCAATTGCTACCCCCACAGGGCATTGGTCTATAAGGAAATGTATCCCTATTTTTCAATAAAGGAATAGCACACAAGTATACATGCCAAACTAGTATCATTTTGAAAACAAGTAATAAAGTGGTAATAAGTACCGAATATCGATCCCTCAAAGACAATTAAAGCAAGCAATTAATCCAAGTCAACTTAAAAGGTGATTTCAATGAGAGAATTCGAAGGAATGATCTTTGAGTGAGTTAACAACTTTGAAATTGATTTAAGACAGTAAAAGAAATGCATGGGTGTAAGTTTAGGCTGGAGTTTAGCTACAGTGTGTTTAGGTAGATTGCTACAGAATGAAACTGCAACATTGGTTCTCGGCCTTACTACTGAATCGATCAGTCCTCTTTCGAGGTTCAGATGAGACTATGTACTGGCAGTACCAAGCAGTCTGGTAGCCCAACCAATATCGTGAAAATCTTATAGTTCTTTTCATATAGTTCACAATCCGTTAAGATTGATACGGCCCATCATAACCATTACAACACTTTAGTGTTCTAAAACTTACGTTGGCTTGCATTCAAGTCCAACTCATCTAAGTAGAACAACACTCGTCACTTTGTCAAGAAATACTTAGATGAAACTAGAAACAAGAGGTGAATAATAAGGTGGATAGCCAATAGCGAAAGCAATCTTCCGCTACCACAAAGGCCTTTATCTCCCAACCTTTACTTACACCCAAGCTAGGGGTATTAGCCCATCATCGCTTTAAAATATATACAAGACATAATATTAAATTCGAAATGTAAAGACATGAACAATAAAGTACCAAAATATTTTTAGATTAAAGCTTGTAAAAGGTGACAATAGTTACTAAATAGTTAGAAGAACTACTTAGTTGTTTCCCTTGTCAAAGAAACTACAAAAGCAACAAGTAAAGTAAAGAGTAAAGCTAAAGTAACTTGCAAGAGCAAGTTAAATTGTCTCTAAGACCTGGAAATAAAGCCCCTATTTATACAAGGGTAAAAGGATCTAATGTCAAATATTAAGGTAGAAAGATTCTTTTATCCAATGGTTATTACCCAAAATACAAAGAGTTTATAAGATGTCATCCTTAACAAGACCATTAATATGATGATATTCTCTAAAAGATGCCTTCAGCTCCAGCTTACAAAACAGGTCCAGGTGGCAGCAAAAAGATTCCCCAACAAAAAGTTTATGAAGTGACGTCTTGTACTTGCTGAAATTGCGAACATGTTGTAGCCTCTTGCTGCAGCAAACCAAACTGTTACATTTTTATCAAAATAAGCACAAATAGGGTACATTCCTCTTACTTAGCTCCAAACTACAATAAAGGATAAAAACAAACTAAAAGACTCAAATTTGGTGATTGGAAGACTAAAAATAAGAGCAAATGTAAAAATAATAAGTGCTTAGAACGTGATAAGCTATGAACTTATCACATCTCCACACTTGAACTGTTGCTTGTCCCCAAGCAACGCAAAAGACAAATACAAAGACTCAATTTGAAGGGTGAAACATAAAATAAAATGTGATAGGGGTTAGTGAACAAAAGCATCAAACATTTTACATAGCCTTTTATAAATCAAAGTTTATTCAACTTCCAAAATGTACCACCATATGCCAAGACATATGCTCTTATTGGCAGGGAAATTTTTTTTCTGAACTAAGGATCATTAGGACTTTTTGGGTTTGGAAGTTCAGGGATTCTCTCAATTTCTCTCACTTTCCTTGCATTTTGTACCCACAGAAGATGCTGCAGCATATACCTTCTGCCAGATTTTTGAAAAATTTAAGGTTGGCCTAAAAAGTTTGATTGAGCCTTTTGTACCAATATCACAGAGGGAAAGGGTACATGATTGAGGCATGGGTGTCAATATCAAGAGGGGTTGATTAAGCCTATGATGCCAATATCACAAGGGTTTGATTGAGCAGTGATGCCAATATCACAGTGGTGTTTCTCTTTTTATTGGACCGGATAAAAGGACTATGTCCTTTATATCTATTCTGTTTGGACACAGACCACACATACCAACTCTACACTTGAATGAAACAATGTCCTCATTGTTATTAGAGGAACATGTTAGGCACAATGGTTTAGAGGTGCAAGGGTAGGTGGTTTCCAGGCTTAGTGTATGAGAAAAATGGCCTAAATCCTTTCCTAAAGTCCAAAACTGTTGCCTAGTTGCTTCCTAAGTGGTCATGGCTTGGTTGTAGTATGTACAAATGAAAGTGAACATGCAACATTTGAATTATTTGGGATATGCCATGCTTGACTAACTAACCTACTATCTATCACAATAAATAAAAGAAAATTTTCCCAGACTCATGTGGACTAAAAAAATGGAGAACAATAAAATAAAAATCTAAAATGGAGCTAAGGAACAGAAATGGAACCGCCTACTCAAGAGGAGTAGGTGCTGCAACAGTCTTCTCCAGCAACCTTTCATCACTCTTCAGCAGCTCCTGTGGGTACATAGATAGTTCAGTAGCAGCTTCCATGTGATGCTCCTCCCATACACTCAACATCACATCCTCCTTCCTCTTTTCCCATTGCCTATGCAAGGTAAGCTCTCTCCTCTCCTTTTCCAACTCTCTCTCCTGTCTCTTGATCCTTCTTCCTAACACCAACTCTCTCTCTTCAAAGTCTGCCATGAGATCATCTCTTTGGGTGTTCAACTTCTCTTCCCAAAAACTTTCTTGATCCTCTAGTTTGGCCATCAACTTCATCTGGTTCTCCTCCATCATCTTCACCAGTAGGGCAACAACAGTGGTGTCCAGGGTACTGGAACTGGTCTCAAATGCTACAACAGATGCTGTAGCATAGCCTACAGTGGTGCTCCTTGTTAAATTGGATTCCTTACCCTTCTTCTTGGCTTGATTCCTCATAATCCTCTCAATGGCTATAGTGTCCATTGCAGTCTTCTTGGTTACAAGTTCATCATCCTCCATCTCCTCTACTCTAGCCTTCATCATTAGGGTGTGGATTAAGGAAGGATGCCATAATCCACCCCTTGGCTTCTCAGCACATGCTCTAATGCTCTTATGGATGACTTGACCAATATCAAAGGGCTTCCTCTCCATGATTGAATATATTAGAACACACATTTCAAACGCCACACTTGTATCATGAGAAGTGGACAGAATGGTGTGCCAAACAAAGTGAAACCAAACATTAGCTTGGGGCTTTAGGTAGTTTGTGTGTAGGACTCTTGATCCTTCCTTCAGATCTTTCCAATCAGCCCCAGACTTGGCTATCACCTCTGTAGGGTTTTAGATTAAATTTGTAACCAATATACGCAGCGGAAATTAAAATTGTTTGGTTACAATCAATAAAAACTTTTCTGAACAATAAAAACCCAATCGGATCCAATGATGCATTTAATTAAATAAGAATCACACCATAGGGTGTTTAGAGATGTACCTTTCAGATTTGTTGTGGTTGAACGAACTGAGCACTTAGAAACCAATCGAGGTTTCCTCTAGCGGTATCCACACACGAACACGCGAAAATTCCACCGGGTGCTAGCCCAATAACCCTAGATCTGTATGTGTTTTACAGAAAAGAAAAGGGTTTCTTTTCTGTATTTCTCAGAAAGGCTATTCTAATTCAATTGTATATCAAATGGTTTAGCCTAACCCCTTATTTATACCAGAAGAATTATAGTTAGACTATAATTCAATTAAGGATTAAATAAGGTTTAGTAATTATCTGTAATATTCAAATTCAAATTCAAATTCAAATTCAAATATATATATATATATATATAATTATCCTTTTAAACTTTAAAATATAATTATATAAATATATATATATATAATTATCCTTTTAAACTTTAAAATATAATTATATAATTACAGATAATTGCCCGTAATTAACATAATTACGTTTTCACCCTGTAATTATCATAATTACAGTTTAATACATATTTTCATAAAATCCGGGTTTCTACAAATGTAAACAAACGCATTCTTTGTGTGCGACCCTATAGGTTTACATACTCCTCAGCAGTATCTTTGTGTGACACGTGTCGTGGGCAAATAATAACCTATATTCTCCCACTTGCACACGATACACAATAACACAGACGATGGTAAGCGTCAAGCAACACGTCACCGCCCCCAAGGCTATGTAAATGTGCTTTTACCTTCGAGCAATTTGATTGATCTAATCAATCATATAGTAGAATCATTCATTATCCTTTTGATTCACGATATTTTATTTTAAACTTAAGGCATAGATCTATCTCATCAATTATAGTTCAAAGATTGTGTTTCTCGATCCCAACATATTTGATTATATAAGTGTCATTAGTCCAACTAATCCACTTGTTCATGCATGTAAATCATAATATGTAAACGAGGGGCCCAGAAATATCTCTCTCATCTTGAGAGGAGCAAATCCCATATTGCATGTACACGACTAACTACACAATTCATGTTATACCTAATATAACCCTTATGATTACCCGGTCAGGGGTAACGTTAGACTATATCAAAGTATAACACTCCTCGTGCATTAGATCCCAATGCACATCTCAGGTTTGAGGATAAATAGTGTTATACTATTTCAAGACTCACCTTATGATGCCGATCTATGAGGTGATCTTGACCGTGGGTCTTGTCCAACGCCTTGTGCTCCGACAAGCGTATGTGACTCTGGTTGTACCTAGTGCACTTCCAACTTGGACTATGACCAGAGTTCAAAATGATCTTGATTTATTACTAGTCCCCTAGTAATAAGTGATCAAGGACAGTTTTAAATAATATGATGATCATATTCATTTAAGGATACTTAAACATGCTAAAACGAACACAGAGATGTTTTAATTAAATACTCATATCCAATATGCCATAAACTGTAAAACATAACTGTTTTAATGTTCAGTAAAAGATTACTAAAATTTTACAAATCAGACTAAATTATTACAAAAACTCAAGCCTATTGAGCTAATGTGAGCATCATGCTTGCTTTGACTCAAAGGCTTGGTAAGAGGATCTGCTGGATTGTCTTCTGATCGAACTTTACATATATTTATGTCACATCTTTCAATAATCTCCCAAATTAGGTGATATCTTCTCATGATATGCTTGGAGCGCTAATGTGACCTTGGTTCCTTTGCCTGAGCAATGACACCCTCATTGTCGCAATAGATCTCGACAGGGTCACATATGCTAGGGGACTACTCCCAGATCAGTGATGAATTTCTTCATCTAAACAGCTTTCTTTGCGGCGTCCGACGCTGCAATGTACTCCAATTCTGTAGTTGAATCCGCTATTGTGCTTTGTTTGTAGCTCTTCCAGCTCACAGCACCCCCGTTTAACACAAACACGTATCCCGACTGTGATTTATAGTCATCTCGGTCGGTTTGGAAGCTAGTATCTGTGTATCCTTGAATACACATATCTCTTTCTTGACTGCCGTACAGTAAGAACATTTCTTTAGTTCTCCTCAGATACTTTAGAATATTCTTTACTGCTACCTAGTGAGCATCACCTGGGTTTAACTGATACCTTCTTGTCATGCTTAGGGCATACGAGACATCTGGTCTAGTACATAACATGGCATACATAATTGAACCGATGGCCGAGGCATAGGGAACACCTTTCATGCGGTTCATGTCCTCTTTAGATATAGGACTCTGAGTTTTGTTCAGATGTACACCATGCACCATTGGCAAGTTTCCTCTCTTAGAACCCTGCATCTTGAAGCGTCTTAAGATCTTGTCAATATATGTACTTTGGCTTAATCCAATTAAGCATTCCGATCTATCACGATAGATCTTAATACCAAGGATATAAGATGCTTCTCCTAGATCCTTGATCGCGAAACACTTCCCTAGCCAGGCTTTTACACCTTTAAGGGTAGGGATGTCATTTCTGATGATCAATATATCATCGACATATAGAATCAAGAATACTACTATGCTCCCACTGACTTTCTTGTATACACTAGGTTCATTTTCGTTCTTTAAGAAACCAAATTCTTTAATCATTTCATCAAAACGAAGATTCCAACTACGAGATGCTTGCTTCAGTCCATAAATGGACTTTTGTAATTTACATACCTTTTCAGCAAAATTTGGATGTTTAAAACCTTCTGGTTGTACCTATGTACATGTCCTCGCTTTAAGTTCTGTTAAGGAACACAATTTTAACATCCATTTGCCATATGTCATAATTATGAAATTTAGCTATGGCAAGAAGTATCCTGATGGATTTAATCATGGCTACTGGAGAAAAAGTTTCATCATAATCTACTCCATGAGTCTGAGTGAAACCTTTAGCTACCAACCTAGCCTTATAGGTATGTACAATCCCATCCATGTCAGTTTTCTTTTTGAATACCCACTTGCACCCTACGACTTTGCAGCCGGTAGGTGCATCTACCAAGTTCCAAACTTGGTTATCTGACATGGATTGTATTTCAGCCTTCATGGCATCTTGCCATTTATCAGATTCTAAACCTGATACGGCTTCCTGGTAGGTTACAGCTTCATCATGAACCGTATTGTCATTACCAATGAGATAACCATATCTCTCAGGCTCTGGACGACTCTTACTCGATCTTTGGATTGTTTGTATCTCGTCATTACCTTCATCAACTTGTTGATGCTCAACATCATGTTGATTATTCGTATCAACCATTGTTTCATCTAGTGGTTCTTGAATTTCTTCAAGATCTACTGTATCCCCCGTTGTGGTTCTCGATAGAAAATCATTTTCTAGGAACTCACCGCGGCGTGCAACAAAAACTTTGTTCTCGCTGGGTTTGTAGAAGTAATATCAACTGTCTTCTTTGGATATCCTACAAAGATGCATTTTTCAGACCTTGAATCAAGCTTCCCAGAAGCTTCTCGCTTAACATAAGCTTCACAACCCCGTATTCTCATATAAGACAACTTTGGGATCTTCCCAGTCCATAGTTCGAAAGGGGTTTTATCGGCCTTTTTGGTTGGTGCACTACTTAGTATTCGGGCAGCTGTTTCTAGGGCATAACCCCAGAAACTTTTAGGCAGATTGGTACGACTCATCATAGAGCGAACCATGTCCAACAAGGTCCTATTCTTCTTTCGGACACACCGTTATGTTGCGGTGTTCCGGGAGGAGTTAATTGGGATACTATCCTGTTATCTCTTAGATAGTCAATAAACTCTTGGCTTAGATATTCACGACCCCGGTCCGATCGAAGCGTCTTTATCTTTTTGCCAAGTTGATTCTCTACTTCATTCTGAAACTCTTTAAAAAACTCAAAACTTTCAGATTTGTTTTTCATTAGGTAAACCTACCCGTATCTACTGAAATTATCAGTAAATGTAATGAAGTATCGATGACCATTTCTTGTGGTTGTACTAAAGGACCCACACACATCAGTATGTATAATTCCTAATAGTTCTGTTGCCCTTTCGGGTTTGCCTTTAAAAGGCGCCTTTGTCATCTTGCTCATTAAGCAAGATTCGCATACATCATATGAATCATCACACGATTCCAACACTCCGTCCGCCTGGAGTTTGGCTATGCGTTTCTTGTTTATGTGTCAAAGACGACAATGCACAAAGAGGTCTGGTTTAAGCCTCGCTTAATTCGTTTATTGTTTACATTATACAGTGATTCATAATTACAACTATTTTGCATATCAATTTTATAAATACCATTGTGTGGTTTGGCCACAAAATACAAAACATTGTTAAGATAAGCTGAAATTGAATTATTACTGAAAGTAAACATAAATCCAGTTTGTTGTAACCGAGAAAAAGAAACGATATTCCTAGTAATGCTAGGTACATATAAACACTTGCTAAGTGCTAAAATAAGACCATTTGGCAGCTTCATGTCATAAGTCCCCTGAGCAATAGCAATTACCTTAGCTCCATTCCCCATTTGAAGCTCCATCTGGCCTGGTTTCATTTTCTCATCACTTCTTAGTCCCTGAAAAGTAGTACAAATGTGAGTACCACACCCAGTATCCAATACCCAGGAATCAAAGTCAGAAGTGAATAAATCAATGGTAAACATACCTGAAGGTCCGACTCCACTAGCCTTCTGCTTCTTCATTTCTGCCAATAGGGTAGGGAAGTTTCTCTTCCAGTGTCCCTTCTGGTTGCAGTTGAAGCAAACTGCTTCCTCAAGAATCTTTCCCTAGCCCTTTTCTTTGTTAGAGCTTCCAACTTTTCTTTTACCCTTGGTAACCACCCTTTTCTTCTTGTTTATCCCACCTTTAGGTTTGACCATCAACACCTGTTTTGGTTTGGATAAATCCAACTTGGATTTCATATTTCTCTCAGCGGTTTTAAGCATGCTGTGAAGCTCCGTGAGAGTTTTCTCCAAACCATTCATATTGTAGTTCAGGACGAACTGATCATATGATTTGGATAAAGAATTTAGAACCATGTCGGTTTCCAATTCCTTGACCCAGTGGGTAGCCAAGACAGGTTAATCGGTCAATATACCCTTTCATTCTCAAAACATGGATACTGACTGATGAACCCTCAGTCATCATGCAAGCATGCAATGCCTGACTGTATCGAACCTCTCTTGCCTTGCTTGTAACTGAAACATGGATTTTAGAGAGGATATCATATCCCAAGCATTCATGTCTTCATGTTCCCTTAGTAGCTCGGGAGTCATGGATGCTAGCATCAGACAGCTAACATCTAGTGAGTCATTGAGATGCTTATCATAAGCAGCCCTAACCTCAGCTGAAGCATTTCTAGAAGGAGGGTTTGGAGGGGGGTTTTCAAGAACGTACAACTTCTTTTCGTGCTTAAGGACAACCCTCAAGAAACGAAACCAGTCTACGAAGTTCGTACCATTCAGTTTATCCTTGTCAAGGATTGATCGTAATGTAAATTGGGATAACCCGTTTGTGCATACAATTTGGTTGGAGGCATTAGCAGCCATCTACAAAATAAGTTTAATTTTAGTAATTCTTTTAAAATCTCAAATTAATTAATTTTACCTTCCAAAAATAAAATTTAATTTGAGCTAAGATCCATATATCACCTATTTCCGTAAATGGCCAAGCAACTATTTACGGAACTAGGTTATTTAGGTAGGAATCATCCAGTTATGTTCAACATAACTCTTAGAGATCGTGGGATATCTATTAATATATCATATGTTAAAAAGCATGTTTAATCCCACTACAACGCCTTGAAAATACTCATAGATGGCTAAGCATTGTCTATGATATTTTCAAGTAAACTTAACCATACTAAGATATCATGATCCCACCTAAAGTCTTAACTTAGGGTTTGTTGGGATCAATCGTCCAAAATACGACTATTTAAGTGAATGGCCAAGAAACTGTCCACTTAAATCTCGTTATTCTGGCGCCTTGTCTTACACTACAATCATCCGATATGATTGGCTAAGCACTGACCATACCAAACTTTTGTAAGTTTAACAAGTATCTTAAATGATTGGCGCATAGTTTACAATTGTGAAAGGTTTAAATTTTAGATAACTATTTTCTTTTAAAACGTTTGAATTTATCTCTAAAAATCTTGTTTTAAAAGTTTATTTTATTAAATCGGTTTGAGTTTGATAAACATATCAATTTTAAAATATCATATTTTATTTACCGATTTACAATTTGTTTTGCGTTTCATTTAAGCGTTTGCAATTATCATAACAATAATAAAGCAATAAATAAAACCAAACACAAAATAAACAACCAAAATAATATATGAATTTGCCCCTAATGTGGTGTTGTGAGCCAACACAACAACCATGGTCAATTCTAAGGACATCTTCAATCTTCTCCCACTGGCCTCGCCATCTTGGTGAACTCCAGGGTCTCCGTCTTGATTTCTTGAAACTCCGTCTTCGTGTAAAATAGAAAAATACAACAAATTCTATCTATTTACATTTGTCCCTATGTAGAAAATTAAATTAAAAAATTACATCCCATGCAATTAATACATTTTAATTTTCCAAAATAAAATAAATCAACCACAGGTCTTTTTCGGGGCAATCCATACATTACGTAATATTTTAAAAATAAAACAAAAATCGGCCGAAATTTAATTAACGTAATTAAAAGGCCAAGCTAATTGGAACAAATTATTATATGGCAAAATAAAGTTAATTGACCCATTTTAAATGTAGTTAACAAACCACAACCCAAAACCCTTTTCTGAACATAAGCCCAAAAGGAAAAAAATCTCCTTGGACGAAACAAACCTTATTGGCCCAAAACTCACCCATGGTTCGGTAAGGACAGAACACGATCCTTGCTGATTAGCTCGACTACTACCACCGAACAGGCCAACCACCAAGCTGTCGGGCACAGAGGTTAGTAGTGCCGACCTAACCCAACACCTAGGCCACATGGATTGAAAAACCAAAGGTGACACAACTTGATGATCGCTTTGGCACAAAGACTAGCGATAATATCCTTAAAACAAAAACTTGTGGCATGAAACCAAAAGGCCAACAACGGTTTTAAAACACCAGAAAACAGATACGTTCGCCTATAGCAACGGCTTGACATGGAAAAGCAACATCAGGCACATGGAACAATCAGGCTAGTCATGGTCAAAAACCCCAAAGGGTATTCAACAATGGACCATGGAGGCGGTCCAGATCTGATAACAGCCTAAAAAAACTTACGGCTTCGACCATGGTGTTGTTTGGATCAGAAAGCTATAGCAACCACCTTTGGCTTCTTCCATGGTGGTGCTTTCGACATAAAACCACAACTCTGCTTTAGAGAAAAGAACGGCGGCAGCAGCCTCTAGTCAATTGGGGTTAGCTGCCGGCGACGTAAAATCAAACCAGCCGTAAAAGGGGAGATGACCAAAAAACAAACATAGCAGATCGACATTACCCGCACAGGGCAACGACACTGTTCCATCACAGCGGGAAAGGTGATCTCTCCGGCGATCTAGCCGCTTAACGGTGGCGATCAAGGCTCAGACCACTCTCCTGGCTTGGCCAAGGGTGGAGGAGTATTGTCTGATATCGACACCAATCCACATTTAGTGGTGGTCGGTGACAACAAAATGAAAGACAACACCACCGTGGTGGCGTGAGGAAAAGAAAAAAAAACAGGGCCAACCAGTGGCGGTTCTACTTACCCAGCGGCATGCAACGAGGCCTCATCGGCGACAATCGGCAAAGGATTTGCGACAGGCCGGTGAGGACCGATGGCTGGCGGCATGTGGAGGGTGGTCAATGATTAGGGTTTCTAAAACCCCTTTAGACTATTGTGGCCCCTTGTTTTGAAATTTGTGGTCTGATAAGGATGGGTCTCATATACATATTATATATATATATATAGATATATTTATATTTATATTTTTCCATATAATACACATATTCCCCTTTTAAATAAATGCAATCAAAGTGGCTCTGATACCACTGTAGGGTTTTAGATTAAATTTGTAACCGATATACGCAGCGGAAATTAAAATTGTTTGGTTACAATAAATAAAAACTTTTCTGAACAATAAAAACCCAATCGGATCCAATGATGCATTTAATTAAATAAGAACCACACCATAGGGTGTTCAGAGATGTACCTTTCAGATTTGTTGTGGTTGAACGAACTGAGCACTTAGAAACCAATCGAGGTTTCCTCTAGCGGTATCCACACACGAACACGCGAAAATTCCGCCGGGTGCTAGCCCAATAACCCTAGATCTGTATGTGTTTTACAGAAAAGAAAAAGGTTTATTTTATGTATTTCTCTGAAAGGCTATTCTAATTCAATTGTATATCAAATGGTTTAGCCTAACCCCTTATTTATACCAGAAGAATTATAGTTAGACTATAATTCAATTAAGGATTAAATAAGGTTTAGTAATTATCTGTAATATTCAAATTCAAATTCAAATTCAAATTCAAATATATATATATATATATATATAATTATCCTTTTAAACTTTAAAATATAATTATATAAATATATATATATATAATTATCCTTTTAAACTTTAAACTTTAAAATATAATTATATAAATATATAATTATCCTTTTAAACTTTAAAATATAATTATATAATTACAGATAATTGCCCGTAATTAACATAATTACGTTTTCACCCTGTAATTATCATAATTACAGTTTAATACATATATTCATAAAATCCGGGTTTCTACAAATGGAAACAAACGCATTCTTTGTGTGCGACCCTATAGGTTTACATACTCCTCAGCAGTATCTCTGTGTGACACGTGACGTGGACATATAATAACTTACAACCTCTAACATCCTCTTAGCATCAACAGATGATGCTCTCCTCATCATCTTTCTGTACATAGAATCTGCAGGTGGTGTAAGCTTAAAGAAAGAATTGATTTTCTTAGCTGAAAAGGATACCATCCTGCCCCTTACTATGACTGCATCCTCCTTAGAAACAACAACTTATACAAAGAATTCCTTTACCCAATCAATATTATGGGTGGTAGGGACTTTGCACAACTTTTCCCATCCCAAGCCTTCAATAACTTCTAGGATGAATGGGGTGGTCTCAACAACTCTTGGACTGAATCCCTTATCCAAATGGCCTTGTTTGTTTTGAAATTGCTCATACTTGTCTTCAGCATTTTAACAACTAAAGGGCTTGCTAAACCTTCCTGTAGGTTCCTGATCCAGTTCCTCCTCCTCAATCTGTTCTTCCTCTTCAATTTGTTCTTCCTCTTCTGGAATCTCATCTCAAGCTAACTCCTCCTGCTCTTTCTCTCTGTCCAAATCTCTTGAAGAGGCTGCATTGGCTTTGGCAGCCCTTGTGGTTCTTCTTGTTGACCTCTCTGTTTGCTTTTCTGCCATCTTTCTCTTCTTATCCTCCTTTTTCTTTCTCACCACAGGTTCCTCCAAATGATCTTCTTCTTCAATGTTGTCATCAACATCATTGGCATTGATTTCCTCTTTCACCTCATTTGTTTCATTCATAGCACCTTCAACAGCCTCCTCTTCTCCATGGTTCTCCATGGTTATCATCCTGTCCTCTTATATCAGATATGGTGTTTTCTGAGGTGTTGAGAAGGTAGTCTAATACCTCATCTCTGAATACATTGTGGGTTCTTGGTGGTGATGGGGGTACAATAGTTGTCACAACATCATGCTGAGACACATGGATGTCCATAGTAATTCCAGTAGGTGCACTGGTGCCTAACACAAAGGTATCAATCACAAAAACAGGGGATTGAGTTGTAGGTACTGTTTGCATGGTGGTATTTGTAGTGAATGGTGGGTTTTGGGATTATTGGGAAGGTAGTAGGTCCAAATCAAACCCATCACTGTGAGGGTTGATGGTGTCTTCGGGTTTTTGAGCATCATGCAAGAGAGATGAATCCTCCTCTTGGTTCACAGGGGTGTTTCGATTGGTGACGTTTAAATCCAACGGCCTCCTTGTGGTTTTGTCCAGATTGTAGACATCACCATGAAAAAAAGGAATGGTTGTGGGTTCGATATCAGTGGGCTTAGAGACTGGGCATGGGGGTTTCAGAGGCAGGGGGTGGTTCTGAAGTGTTTTCAGAAGAAGAAGAGGATTGTGTAGCAACAACTTTACCTTTTGCCTTCCCTTGTACTTCCTTATTCTTCGATTTAGGGGTTACATCCGGCGTGGATTCTTGTGAACGGATAACAACCCCCTTCTCCTTCTTGTCCCCTGTTTTTGGCTTCACAACAACAAAGGATCGAGTTTTCCTCCTGTTGTAAGTAACAACCTTCTCCTTACTTGGGGTTACTGTGTTCTTTTTTCCTTCTTCCATCGCCATTAACATAGAGATGAAAAATTGGTGTTTGGGAAGTGTAAATGAATGAGGGAGATGAAAGGGTGGTTTCCAAAAAAGTTTTGTAATAAAACCTCCCACATTCGGTTTCTTTGAATTAAAACCGATTTCTTTTCAAAAAAAATTGGGATTTAACTAGAGATTAATGTATTTAGTGACATAGTTAAGCCAAAGATTAGATGTTTGATTCCTTAAAAATAAAGATAAAATAAAAGAGTACACATAACCAAGAATCCTCATGATGGTCTAAAAAGGTGTCCTAGAGTTACTTTTTAAAAAGTAAAGTGTACCTTTCATCTCATCTCCTTATTAAAAATATGTAAGTATTTTTTTTCTTTTCTTTTATTTTTTGGCTGGAACTATTTCAAGAAATACATTACTTTAAAGTTAACATCACAATTATATCTCATTTTTAATAGAATCGACCCCATAATTGCCTGCAATGCTGCAGCAACAATCACCTCTCCACACTTTCTTCTTTACTGCATAACACCACATGAGTCAAAATATACCTGCTCTAGAAAAGAAAACTATTTACAGATATACATTTGGACTTTTGGAGCATTATAGACCAAAGGATCATTGGGGTTGGAGTTGCACTACAGAGGTTGACCTTGTAGTTGCTGCAACATCCATATAAGACTTAATCCTTTGCCCATTCACTTTGAAATAGGATCCAGTGTTTGGATCAATGAGTTCTACCACTCCATAAGAAAAAAACATGTTTTATTTCAAAAGGTCCAGTCCATTTTGACCTTAGTTTTCATGGAAAGAGTTTCAATCTTGAGTTGAACAACAAAACCTTTTGACCATTTTGTAAAATCTTTTGTAAAATCCTTTTGTCATGCCACTTTTTGGTTTTTTTCTTTGTAAATCTTGGCATTCTCATAAGATTGGTCCCTTAGTTCTTCCAACTCATTTATCTGTAATCTTCTCTTTTCATCTGCATCATTAATACTCATGTTTAGTTCTTTTAAAGCCCAAAAAGCTTTGTACTATTGTTTTAATGGCAAGTGAAAAGCCTTTCCAAAGATAAGCTTGTAGAGAGACATTCCAATTAGGGATTTATAGGTAGTCTTATAAGCCCAAAGAGCATCATCTAGTTTGAATGACCAATCCTTTCTTGAAGGTTTGATCACTTTTTTAGAATACTCTTGATTTCCCTATTTGAGAGTTCAACTAAACCATTTGTCTGAGGGTGATAAGTTGTAGCAACTCTATGACTAATGTTATACTTTTCCAAAACATCATTCATCATTTTATTCTCAAATTGTGTTCCTTCATCACTGATTATGGCCCTAGGTGTGCCAAATCTGGTGAAAATGTTTTTATGAAGAAACTTGACCACTGTTTTTGCATCATTACTGTGGCATACTACAACCTCTACCCATTTAGAGACATAGTCTATAGCTACCAAGATGTATTGACAATTTCCAGAAATAGGAAATGGTCGCATGAAATCTATTCCCCAAACATCTAATATTTTAACTTCCAAAATGCCATTAAGAGGCATCTCATGTCTTTGTGATATAGATCCAGTTCTTTGACATTCATTACATCTTTTAACCAAAAATTCAGCATCATGAAAAAGTGTGGGCCAAAAGAATTCAGATTGGAGTACTTTTGCTGCATTTCTTTAGCCACCAAAGTGTCCACCATATGCTGAAGCATGACAATGCTCAAGCACTGCAGTCACATCTTCCTGAGGTATACACCTTTTCGAAATTTGATGAGCTCATTTGAATAAAAAAGGATCATGTAACACCCGTAATTTTCGGTAAGTATAGGGGCACCCTGGAGTTTCTGTACCTTGTGTTTGGTGGGTTTCATGTTGAGAAAACACTACTAAAAGTTCCAAAGAGTGTCGAGGGCCTTAGTGTCGAAAAAGATCGGATTTTCGAGGTTTGTGGTGTCTGGGCGAAAGTGACAGCGAGAGTGCCACAGGGCACAATCGCGAGTCACTCTCGCGGAGGGCATTATTGCCAGTGGTACACTCTCAGCAAGAGTGCTTTCGCGGGACACTATCGCCGTCGACCCCTGGTTGCTTTAAATCCCGAATTTTCAGCCTCTTTCATTTGTTATCTTCACCCACTTCACTCTTCTCTCCCAAGAACTGAACCCTACCCTAAAATTCGGATTTTGGAGTCTCTAGGGTTCTTTCCCGTGTGTTGTAAAGAGATTCTTCACAATCAAAGTGAGGATTTAGAAGCAAGGGCGTGAAACTCTTCATTTCATCCCATTTCAAGAAATTCCATGTTTCTAGGGTTTCATCAACCTATCTCCCATCTTTTGAAGAGCTTGAATTTGGTGTCATAGTAGCAACCCTAAAGGTTTGTTGTTAGTGGATACAAGTGGTAGATAAGGTAATCTTCTCTTCTCTTCATTCTTGGAAACTAGGGTTTTGATATAAGTTGTGATCTTTAGGTAAAAATGTTTGGGAAATGATTCTAATAGATTGAATATGGATATTTATGGTTGGACACTTGTGGATCTAGGTTTTTGGAAGATTTGCTTGTGGATTCGGATTTCTTCAAGGAAGCTTAAGTTGGGTAAAATCTAGATTTAGCCTAAATCTAGCAAGGTGAGTTCAAGTTGACTTGTGAAAACGGTGTGCATGCCAAAATGTTTATTTTAAAGTGTTTGTGTTTTACATTAAATTGTTAAATGCTGATAAGTTTTGGTTACTTGAATATATTTAACTTTATAAACTTATGTAACATACATCTTTGTGATATTTGGGCATTTGATAAATAAATCATTTTGATACGTTTCTTGAATGATATAATTTATAAATGAAGGTCATTTTATATAATCGTCCATTTGGTGCATACAATTTTATAAACCGTTGGAAAATGCGTATCATTGTACTATGAGTCATTTTGGCAACATGAAAAGAACGAGTTCATTTGAAGAGTGTTTTGTTCCAACCAATGAGAAGTTTTGGGTTAATTACCTTTTTGGTTGTTGTGTTTGCATAATTGTTAGTCAAACGTGTTTCGATGTCTCTACTGGCTTTCATTGGTTATTTACGTAAACTGTTGGGTCGTTGGATCGGTTTTGAATAAATGGAGTCTTGAGGACATTTGTCCGGTTTAAAAACAGTTGTGGAGTTTTGGAGTATGATGGAGTTTAATTCATTCCATTTGGGAGTTACATGTTTTGGGTGCTTTGGTAATTCAATTGGAGTCTTGTAATTTTAGACAGTGTTGAATTGGAACCATAGGCACGTAAGTCTGTCTGTTTTGTAAGGCCTGAGATTTTGGTTACAGTTATTGACCGCTTGGGTTCTCTAGCGAGTAGGCAATAGGTGGCGCGATGCTGCTGAGTTGAAATTCGTCTAGACTGGATAGGCACCCATGTCCATAAGTCCTTGGGGGTGGAACTCGACGGACTATTGCGAGAGGCATAAACGGGATGAGGATTGTGATGTCTGGCATGGCATGGGAACTAGGTCCGGGATATGTGGTGAAATCCAGTAACATCACGGGTGACCCCATTTACGTGTTCTCGTCACCCAAGATGGAAACGGGTCTCCCCCGTCGTCGTCCATTAGCATTTTAAATGTTAACGTCATACTTTATTATCGTTGGTTGTGTGGTCGACGGTAAATGATGACCTTAATATTGGGTTTCCCTCACGTATATTAAGGTTTGAATGAGATACGTCACTTTCACGTTTCGGTATTTGGGTTCTTTCCATTTTATGGTTGTGTGAGTCTTGGATCTAATGTCCGTGTCTACGACGATATTTATTTATATGGGTATTTTCGTCAATGGATAAACAGTTGTGTGTGTCGTGTCCCACCCGTGTCTTGTGGTGTTCCAAAATATAAAATGTTACCAGTGTTTTATAAATTTGGGAGTTCTCTCTCTATTTTCTTTTTAGCAAGTTTTGGGTTGAACTTAAATTTACGAAAGAACGTTTTATACTGGGATCTTCGCCTTTAAAACAGTTTGGTTTGGTTAACGATTAACTCGGTGTCTCTTTCGTTTAAAATGCATAATTATTGATAAACGAGTCGTTTTCATAAGTAAAGCATATCATTTTGAAAGATTATGATTTAATCGCATTCTTTCTTTGTAAACGATTAATTTATATATGTTGAAAACTCTTGAGCTCACTAGGCGTTAACCCTAACCTTTTTATTTGTCGGCATGTGCATTAGGTTCCAGTTGGGGGTTTGGTTCTAATAGTGCTATGAAGAGGTGTGCCGTGCCTTAGTTTTTCACAAGTGTAAGTAATTGGTGAAGTCTTCCGCAGTTTGGAGATAGTGACTATTATTGGGTTTTAGTAGCACCAGTCCTTGTTATAGGCTGTGTGTATGGAATAAATTGTGTGTGTAGAGGTTAAACCTTAAATTGTGATTGTATATGAATCATTTATTGATGTTGTTGGGATTTAATGCAATTTGTAACCGTTAAACGCAACGGAAAATCAAAATATTTTTGTTACAAATATTATAGATAGAAAACTTTTCTAAAACTTAAAACCCAATCGGATCCAATGATGCATTTAATTAAATAAGAACCACACCATAGGGAGTTTAGAGATGTACCTTTCAGATTTGTTACAAATATTATAGATATAAAACTTTTCTAAAACTTAAAACCCAATCGGATCCAATGATGCATTTAATTAAATAAGAACCACACCATAGGGAGTTTAGAGATGTACCTTTCAGATTTGTTGTGGTTGAACGAGCTTATCACTTAGAAACCAAACGAGATTTCCTCTAACGGTATCCACACACGAACACGCAAAATTCCACCGGGTGCTAGCCCAATAACCCTATATCTATATGTGTTTTACAAAAAAGAAAAGGGTTTATTTTCTGAATATTTCTGAAAGGCTATTCTAATTCAATTGTGTATCAAATGGTTTAGTCTAACCCCTTATTTATACCAGAAGAATTATAGTTAGACTATAATTCAACTAAGGATTAAATAAGGTTTAGTAATTATCTGTAATATTCAAACTCAAATTCAAATATATATATATATATATATATATAATTATCTTTTAAACTTTAAATATAATTATATATATAATTACAGATAATTTTCGTAATTAACATAGTTACGTTTTCACCCTGCAATTATCATAATTACAGTTTAACACATATTTTCATAATTATCCTTTAAGAATAATTATTTTCTTAATCAACTTGATGGAAACAAACGCATTCTTTGTGTGAGACCCAATAGGTTTACATACTCCTCAACAGTATCTCTGTGTGACACGTGTCGTGGGCATATAATAACTTACATTCTCCCACTTGCACACAATACACAATAACACAGATGATGGTAAGCATCTAGAAACACGTCACCGCCCCCAAGGCTATGTAAATGTGCTTTTACCTTCGAGCAATTTGATTGATCCAATCAATCATATAGTAGAATCATTCATTATCGTTTTGCTTCACGATATTTTGTTTTGAACTTAAGGCATATATCTATCTTATCCTTTATAGTTCAAGAATATGTTTCTCGATCCCAACATATTTGATCATACAAGTGTTATTAGTCCAACTAATCCACTTGTTCATGCATGTAAATCAAACTATGTAATCGAGGGGCCCATAAATATCTCTCTCATCTTGAGAGGAGCAAATCCCATATTGCATGTAGACGACTAACTACACAATTCATGTTATACCTAACATAACCCTTATGATTACCCGGTCAAGGGTAACGTTAGACTATATCAAAGTATAACATTCCTTGTGCATTAGATCCCAATGCACGTCTCAGGTCTGAGGATAAATAGTGTTATACTATTTCAAGACTCACCTTCTGATGCCGATCTATGAGGTGATCTTGACTGTGAGTCTTGTCCAACGCCTTGTGCTTCGACAAGCGCATGTGACTCTGGTTGCACCTAGTGCACTTCCAACTTGGACTATAACCAGACTTCACAATGATCTTGATTTATTACTAGTCCCCTAGTAATAAGTGATCAAGGACTGTTTTAAATAATATGATCATCATATTTATTTAAGGATACTTGAACATGCTAAAACGAACACAGAGATGTTTAATTAAATACTCATATCCAATATGCCATAAACTGTAAAACATAACTGTTTTAATGTTCAGTAAAAGATTACTAAAATTTTACAAATCAGACTAAATTATTACAAAACCTCAAGCCTATTGAGCTAATGTGAGCATCATGCTTGCTTTGACTCAAAGGCTTGGTAAGAGGATCTGCTGGATTGTCTTCTGATCGAACTTTACATATCTTTATGTCACCTCTTTCAATAATCTCCCGAATTAGGTGATATCTTCTCATGATATGCTTGGAGCGCTAATGTGACCTTGGTTCCTTTGCCTGAGCAATGGCACCCTCATTGTCGCAATAGATCTCGACAGGGTCACATATGCTAGGGACTACTCCCAGATCTGTGATGAATTTCTTCATCCAAACAGCTTCCTTTGCGGCGTCCGACGCTGCAATGTACTCCTATTCTGTAGTTGAATCCGCTATTGTGCTTTGTTTGTAGCTTTTCCAGCTCACAGCACCCCCGTTTAACACAAACACGTATCCCGACTGTGATTTATAGTCATCACGGTCGGTTTGGAAGCTAGCATCTATGTATCCTTGAATACACAGATCTCTTTCTTGACCGCCGTACAGTAAGAACATTTCTTTAGTTCTCCTCAAATACTTTAGAATATTCTTTACTTCTACCCAGAGAGCATCACCTGGGTTTGACTGATACCTGCTTGTCATGCTTAGGGAATACGAGACATCTGGTGTAGTACATAACATGACATACATAATTGAACCGATGGCCGAGGCATAGGGAACACCTTTCATGCGGTTCATGTCCTCTTTGGATATAGGACTCTCAGTTTTGCTCAGATGTACACCATGTACCATTGGCAAGTTTCCTCTCTTAGAACCGTCCATCTTGAAGCGTCTTAAGATCTTGTCAATATATGTACTTTGGCTTAATCCAATTAAGCGTTTCGATCTATCACGATAGATCTTAATACCAAGGATATAAGCTTCTTCTCCTAGATCCTTTATCGCGAAACACTTCCCTAGCCAGGCTTTTACACCTTTAAGGGTAGGGATGTCATTTCCGATGATCAATATATCATCGACATATAGGATCAAGAATACTATTGTGCTCCCACTGACTTTCTTGTATACACAAGGTTCATCTTCGTTCTTTAAGAAACCAAATTCTTTAATCTTTTCATCAAAACGAAGATTCCAACTACGAGATTCTTGCTTCAGTCCATAAATGGACTTTTGCAATTTACATACCTTTTAAGGAAAATTTGGATGTTTAAAACCTTCTGGTTGTACCATGTACACGTTCTCTCTTAAAGTTCCATTAAGAAACACGGTTTAACATCCATTTGCCATATTTCATAGTCATGAAATACAACTATGGCAAGAAGTATCCTGATGGATTTAATCATGGCTACTAGAGGAAAAATTTCATCATAATCTATTCCATGAGTCTGAGTGAAACCTTTAGCTACCAACATAGCTTTATAGGTATGTACAATCCCATCCATGACAGTTTTCTTTTTGAATACCCACTTGCACCCTACGACTTTGCAGCCGGTAGGTGCATCTACCAAGTTCCAAACTTGGTTATCTGACATGGATTGTATTTCAGCCTTCATGGCATCATGCCATTTATCAGATTCTAAACCTGATACGGTTTCCTGGTAGGTTACGGGTTCATCATGAACCGTATCGTCACTGCCAATGAGATAACCATATCTCTCAGGCTCTTGACGACTCCTACTCGATCTTCGGATTGTTTGTATCTCGTCATTACCTTCAACAACTTATTGAGGCTCAACATCATGTTGATTGTCAGTATCAACCATTGTTTCATCTTGTGGTTCTTGAATTTCTTCAAGATCTACTGTATCCCCCGTTGTGGTTCTCGATAGAAAATCATTTTCTAAGAACCCATCGCTTCGCGCAACAAAAACTTTGTTCTCGCTGGGTTTATAGAAATAATATCGAACTGTCTCTTTTGGATGTCCTACAAAGATGCATTTTCAGACCTTGAATCAAGCTTCCCAGAAGCTTCTCGCTTAACATAAGCTTCACAGCCCCATATTCTCATATATGACAGTTTTAGGATCTTCCCAGTCCATAGTTCGATAGGGGGTTTATCGGTCTTTTTGGTTGGCGCATTATTTAGTATTCTACAGCTGTTTCTAGGGCATAACCCTAGAAATGTTTAGGCAGATTGGTACGACTCATCATAGAGCGAACCATGTCCAACAAGGTTCTATTCCTTCTTTCGGACACACCGTTATGTTGCGGTGTTCCGGGAGGAGTTAATTGGGATACTATCCCGTTATCTCTTAGATGGTCAATAAACTCTTGGCTTAGATATTCCCAACCCCGGTCCGATCGAAGTGTCTTTATCTTTTTGCCAAGTTGATTCTCTACTTCATTCTGAAACTCTTTAAAAAACTCAAAGCTTTCAGATTTGTTTTTCATTAGGTAAACATACCCGTATCTACTGAAGTCATCAGTAAAGGCAATGAAGTTGCGATGACCATTTCTTGTGGTTGAACTAAAGGTCCCACACACATCAGTATGTATAATCTCTAATAGTTCTGTTGCCCTCTCGGGTTTGCCGTTAAAAGGCGCTTTTGTCATCTTGCCCATTAAGCAAGATTCGCATACATCATATGAATCATCACACGATTTCAACACTCCGTCCGCCTGGAGTTTGGCTATGCATTTCTTGTTTATGTGTCCAAGACGACAATGCCACAAATAGGTCTGGTTTAAGCCTCGCTTAATTCGTTTATTGTTTACATTATACATTGATTCATAATTACAACTATTTTGCATATCAATTTCATAAATATCATTGTGTGGTTTGACAAAAAATACAAAACATTGTTAAGATAAGCTGAAATTGAATTATTACTGAAAGTAAACATAAATCCAGTTTGTTACAACCGAGAAAAAGAAACGATATTCCTAGTAATGCTAGGTACATATAAACACTTGCTAAGTGCTAAAATAAGACCATTTGGCAGCTTCATATCATAAGTCCCTTGAGCAATAGCAGCTACCTTAGCTCCATTCCCCATTCGAAGTTCCATTTGTCCTGGTTTCATTTTCTCATCACTTCTTAGTCCCTGAAAAGTAGTACAAATGTGAGTACCACAACCAGTATCCAATACCCAGGAATCAGAGTCAGAAGTGAATAAATCAATGGTATACATACCTGAAGGTCCGAATCCATTAGCCTTCTGCTTCTTCATTTATGCCAATAGGGCGGGGCAGTTTCTCTTCCAGTGAACCTTCTGGTTGCAGTTGAAGCAAACTGCTTCCTCAGGAATCTTTACCTTGCCCTTTTCCTTGTTGGAGCTTCCAACTTTTCTTTTACCCTTGGTAACCACCTTTTTCTTCTTGTTTATCCCACCTTTAGGTTTGATCATCAACACCTGTTTTGGTTTTGATAAATCCAACTTGGATTTCATATTTCTCTCAGCAGTTTTAAGCATGCCGTGAAGCACTGTGAGAGTTTTCTCCAAACCATTCATATTGTATTTCAAAACGAACTAGTCATATGACTTGGATAAAGAATTGAGAACCATGTCGGTTGCCAATTCTTGACCCAGTGGGTAACCAAGACGGGTTAATCGGTCAATATACCCTTTCATTCTTAAAACGTGGGTACTGACTGATGAACCCTCAGTCATCATACAGGCATGCAATGCCCTGACTGTATCGAACCTCTCTTGCCTTGCTTGTAACTGAAACATGGATTTCAGAGAGGATATCATATCCCAAGCATTCATGTCTTCATTTTCGCTCAGTAGCTCGGGAGTCATGGATGCTAGCATCAGACAGCTAACATCTAGTGAGTCATTGAGATGCTTATCATAAGCATCCATGACCTCAGCTGAAGCATTTCTGGCAGGAGGGTTTGGCGGGGGGTTTTCGAGAACGTACAACTTCTTTTCGTGCTTAAGGACGACCCTCAAGAAACAAAACCAGTCGACGAAGTTCGTACCGTTCAATTTATCCTTGTCAAGGATTGATCGTAATGTAAATTGGGATAAGCCGTTTGTGCATACAGTTTGGTTGGAGGCGTTAGCGGCCATCTACAAAATAAGTTTAATTTTAGTAATTCTTTTAAAATCTCAAATTATTTAATATTACCTTTCAAAAAATTAATTTGAGCTAAGATCCATATATCACCTATTTCTTTAAATGGCCAAGCAACTGTTTACGAAACTAGATTATTTAGGTAGGAATCATCTAGTTATGTTCAACATAACTCTTAGATATCGTGGGATTTCTATTAATATATCATATGTTAAAGAGCATGTTTAATCCCATTACAACGCCTTGAAAGTACTCATAGATGGCTAAGCACTGTCTATGATATTTTAAAGTAAACTAACTATACTAAGATATCATGATCCCACCTAAAGTCTTAACTTAGGGTTTATTGGGATCAATCGTCCAAAATACGACTATTTAAGTGAATGGCCAAGCAACTATCCACTTAAATCTCGTTATCCTGGCGCCTTGTCTTACATTACAATCATCCAATATGATTGGCTAAGCACTGGCCATACCGAACTCTTGTAAGCTAAACAAGTATCTTAAATGGATGGCGCATAGTTTACATTTGTGAAATGTTAACTCTTTTCTTTTAAAACGTTTGAATTTATCTCTAACAATCTAGTTTTAAAAGTTTATTTTATTAAATCGGTTTGAGTTTGATAAACATATCAATTTAAAACATCATATTTTATTTACCGATTTAAAATTGTTTTGCGTTTGATTTTTATTTTAAGCGTTTGCAATTATCATAACAATAATAAAGTAATAAATAAAGTCAAACACAAAATAAACAACCAAGATAATATATGGATTTGCCCCTAATGTGGTGTTGTGAGCCAACACAACAACCACGGTCAATTCTAAGGACATCTTCAATCTCCCACTGGTCTCGCCATCTTGGTGAACTCCAGGGTCTCCGTCTTGATTTCTTGAAACTCCGTTTTCGTATAAAATAGAAAAATACAACAAATTCTATCTATTTACATTTGTCCCTATCTAGAAAATTAAATCAAAAATTACATCCTATGCAATTAATACATTTTAATTTTCCGACATAAAATAAAACAAACACGGGTCTTTGGGGCAAACCATATACTATTTAATATTTTAAACATAAAATAAACCAATTTGGTCGAGATAATTTAACATAAATAAAGTGACCAAATTATACGAAACAAAATTTCATATGGCATAAATAAATTTAATTTACCCATTTTAATTGTAGGTTAACAAACCATCCAAAGCCCTTTTTGGAGCTAAGCCCAAAACGAAAACTTGGGTAGCAACCCATAATAATGCTTGGGCTTACTAGCCCACATCCAACTCACAAAATAGGACATCAACCCAAAACTGAAACGACTCCAAATTGGGCGGCAACCAGATCACTAAAAACACGGGCCAAAAAGAGACAACAAAAAAAACTTTTGAACAATACGGATCAAAACCTATCAGCCCAAATTGGGCGGCAACCAGATCACTAAAAACACGGGCTCTACCACTATCACCAAACAAGCCAATCACCAAGTTGTCGGGCACGGAGGTCAGCAGCGCTGACATAGCCCAGAACATAGGCGACACGGTTTGAAAAAAAAAAAAAAACAAAGGCGACACAACTAGTTGATCCCGCGACAACAATCTTAGAACAAAAACTTGTCGCATGAAGCTAAGTGGCCAACGACCGCCTGTAGGAGTGGCTTGACGTGGAAACGCAACATCAACCACATGGAACAATCAGGTCAGTCATGGTTGAAAACCCCAAAGGGTGTTTGCCAGACAACAACCAAGGCCTATGGTGGCGGTCTAGATCATAAAACAACCCTAAAATAACCGCTTGGTTTTACCAGTAGCTCGAAAGAACGAAAAACCGATAATAAGACTATGAACCACGGTCCTGGCGGTGGTCCGGGGAGGCGGTAAAACCGAGTGTTGGCTATAAGTGAGTGAGGGCGGCAGTGACAACAACCAACGACATCCATCACGGCACACATGCCGATAACCTGCGACGATAATACCACCAACCACTAAGGGCGGCGGTCTGAGTGATCGACCACACCTCACACGACCCATGGTCTAGCGGTGGTCTCGGGCGACAAAACAGCAGCAGCCGCAGGAGGCCGGCGGCGGCTGGCGGTGAACGGCAACGAATGGCCATTGACAAATAAACGCCGCATGAAGCTCTGACTTTAGAGAGAAAAAGGAGATGGTGTGATTTAGGGTTTTCCAAAACCCCTTTTTTTTTCTTTAAAATTAAGTAGGGTTTAAAAACCCTTTTAGGCTTTGGTTTCAAATAGGATTTCAACATGAGGCCCAATTAGAGTTCTAAATTCAATTTAGAAATTTAGGGTTTAATTAAATTTGCCATATAATATTTTGTTCCTTTTTTTATATAAATTAAACGATATCAAAGTGGCTCTGATACCACTGTTGGGATTTAATGCAATTTGTAACCGTTAAACGTAGCGGAAAATCAAAATATTTTTGTTACAAATATTATAGATAGAAAACTTTTCTAAAGCTTAAAACCCAATCGGATCCAATGATGCATTTAATTAAATAAGAACCACACCATAGGGAGTTTAGAGATCTACCTTTCAGATTTGTTGTGGTTGAACGAGCTGAGCACTTAGAAACCAAACGAGATTTCCTCTAACGGTATCAACACACGAACACGCGAAATTCCACCGGGTGCTAGCCCAATAACCCTATATCTATATGTGTTTTACAGAAAAGAAAAGGGTTTCTTTTCTGTATATTTCTAAAAGGCTATTCTAATTCAATTGGGTATCAAATGGTTTAGCCTAACCCCTTATTTATACCAGAAGAATTATAGTTAGACTATAATTCAACTAAGGATTAAATAAGGTTTAGTAATTATCTGTAATATTCAAATTCAAATATATATATATATATATATGTATATAATTATCTTTTAAACTTTAAATATAATTATATATATAATTACAGATAATTCCCGTAATTAACATAATTATGTTTTCACCCTGCAATTATCATAATTACAGTTTAACACATATTTTCATAATTATCCTTTAAGAATAATTATTTCTTTAATCAACTTGATTTAATCCGGGTTTCTAAAGATGGAAACAAACACATTCTTTGTGTGCGACCCTATAGGTTTACATACTCCTCAGCAGTATCTCTGTGTGACACGTGTCATGGGCATATAATAACTTACAAATGTATTTAGAAAATTTTAAATTAGTTGCTATTTCCAGATTTGAGGGTGTTACAGATCATCCCAAAGATAGTTCTTTGCATCAGAAAACAATTGTTTTCTTTGGTTTTTGGTGAGTTTAACTGAAATGATTCCAACAGCCAAGTAGTTTGCAATATCAGCAAACCAGGGTGCTGTAGCATGATGCTGTAGCTTCAAGAGCTGTTCATCAGGAAACTTTTCATTTATTTCTACAAGTGTTCCTTTTCCTTTATCCTGTCTAGACAAGTGATCTGCAACTTGGTTTTCAGTTCCCTTCTTATCTATTATTTCCAGATCAAACTCTTGTAACAACAACACCCACCAAATTAATCTTTGCTTTGCATTTTTTTTATAAATCAAGTATTTAATGGCTGCATGGCCAGTCTGAAATGTAACCTTGGTCCCCATCAGATATGATCTGAATTTTTCAAAGGCAAATACGACAGTCAACAAATCCTTCTCAGTAGTTGTGTAGTAAACTTGTGCTTCATTAAGAGTTTTACTAGAGTAATAGATAGGATGAAAAACATTTTCTTTCCTTTATCCCAAAACTGCACCAAGTGCCCAATCACTTGCATCACACTTGAGTTCAAATGGTTTTGTCCAATCAGGTGTGGTCACAATAGGTGCTGAAATCAAAGCATCTTTCAAAATGTTAAAAACTTTCCTACATTCTTCATTAAAATCAAAAGGTTGGTCATGCTGCAATAATATACAAAGGGGTTTTGAAATCTTTGAAAAGTCCTTTATAAATCTTCTGTAAAAGCCAACATGACCAAGAAAACTTCTAATTCCCTTGACATTTGTAGGTTCTGGAAGTTTTTCAGTAACTTCTATTTTTTCTTTGTCAACCTCTATTCGTCTATTTGAAATTAAGTGTCCCAAAACAATGCCTTCTTTGACCATGAAGTGACATTTTCCCAATTTAAAACTAAATTAGCTTCTTCACATCTTTTAAGGCTTTGTTCAAGGTTTTTCAAACATTATTCATATGAAGATCCATAGACAGAAAAATCATCCATGAATATTTCCATTGAAGTTTCCAACATGTCACAGAATATGGACATCATGCATCTTTGAAATGTAGTTGGTGCATTGCATAGTCTAAAAGGCATTCTCCTAAAAGTAAAAGTACCAAAAGGACAAGTAAAAGTGGTTTTCTCTTGGTCCTCAGGTGCTATGGAAATTTGCTTGTAACCAGAATATCCATCTAGAAAACAGTCGTACTCCTTACCAGCAAGTCTATCCAACATTTGGTCAATGAAAGGCAATGGAAAATGGTCCTTGTGGGTTGCTTTGTTGAGCTTCCTATAATCCATGCAGATTCTTCATCCTGACACTACCCTAGTTGGGATCAACTCATTCTTTTCATTCTCCACAAATGTCACACCTCCTTTCTTAGGGACACATTGGACAGGGCTTACCCAAGAACTACCAAATATGAGGTAAATTATTCCAACTTCTAACCACTTAAGTATCTATTTCTTAACTACATCTTTCATCACTGGGTTTAGTCTTCTTTGTAGTTCTACAGATCTGAAGTCCTTGTCCTCTAAAATGATTTTGTGCTGGAAGATTGATGGACAAATGCCTTTTAGGTAAGAAATTGTCCAACCTATGGCCTTGGTGTGGGCTTGACGTACTTTCACCAATTGTTCTTCCTGTTTTTGTTCTAACGTGGCTGAAATAATTATAGGTAATTTGTCTCCATCACTTAGAAAAACATATTTGAGATGTGCAAGAAGTTGTTTAAGTTCAAGACTTGGTGGTGCTTCAATGGATGGTAAGGGGTTTTCTCTAGTGCTTTCTTCCAACATTTCATATGCTGCCACAGGCTGCAACATATTCACACTATGATGGTCATCACTATCATCTAAATGATCATCATCATCATCATCATATTCCTCATCTTCTAAGTCATCTACATTTAAGTCATCCTCATCATACTCTTCATCTTTTATCACTTCACCTAGAATTTCTTCTAAGGTTTCCTCATGACACCAAGAGTCTATAGAGCTTAGGCCATAACATTCTTCTTTCTCATCTAGGAATTTCATAGACATTGAAGGTGACATTTTGGTCTTGAACTGTCATGGTGGACTCTCCTTTTTGGACATCTATGAGGGTTCTATCAGTGACTAAGAATGGACTTCCTAACAAAATAGGAGTGTCTTTGTCAGCCTCAAAGTCTAAAATGATGAAATCAGCACGAAATATGAATTTGTCTACTTGCACCAAGACATCTTCAATCTTTCCTTTGGAGTATGCTATGGATCTTTCAACTAATTGTAAGGTAACAGTTGTGGGCCTAGCCTCTCCTATTCCTAGTGTGTTGAAAACAGACAAAGGCATAAGATTGATGCTTGCACCTAGATCACATTAAGCTTTTCCAACCTCTTTTCCTCCTACAGAAAAGGGAATTGTTAAACTACCTGGGTTTTTCTGTTTAGGGGGAATTTTGTTAGTTAACATGGCACTACACCCTTCTGTCTAGGCTACGGTCTCATATTCATTCATTTTCTTTTTCTTGCTCAAAGTATCCTTAAGTAATTTGGCATAACTAGTTATGGTTTCAATTTCTTAAACCAAAGAAATATTGATATGCAATTGTTTGAACACATCTAAAAACTTTTTGAATTGTTCTTCCTCCTTTTGATTCCTTAGCCTCTGGGGGTATGGAATGTAAAGGGGTGGTATGACAATAACCTTCTTGGGATCAGAAGTGGTTGGAACAATAGGTGTTATCTGTTCACTTTCTATTTTTGGTTTTTCAGTTCTGCTAGTCGATGTTGTAGTATCTGCCGTAGTAGACTTTTTCTTTTATGTTATCATCAGGGAATAACAAGGGTAACTCATACCTATTAGGTATTGACATAGATTCAGGAGTTGATGTGGGTCCAAGGATTTTATCAGGAGATGTAATAATAGTAGGGGGTACTACTGCAACACTCTTTTCCTTTTCTGTGTTACTAACAGTCTAGGGTACTTTTGGTATGGTCTCAACTAAGCCTTTTCCACTCCTAAGGGACACAACTTTCACATGCTCCTTGTTAGTGTTCTTGGGAGTCTTAGTATCACTAGGAAAGGTTCCAACAGGTCTGTTTCTCAGTTCCAAGGCAATATGTCGAATCTATGTTTCTAAGGTCCTCAAAGTTGTATTTTGATGGTTGATTGCTGAGTTGGTGTGGTTTATAAAACCTTTCAACATTGCCTCTAAAGAGGCAGGTGAATCAGTATGTTGGTTTGATTTCCCTTGAAAAGATGATTGATTTTGTTGAAAATGATTATAAGAGCTGCTTGGTTAGTTCTGAAAATTGGAAGTTCTCTGTTCCTTTGCATTAGGTGGGTTCAAACATGAACTATTCCAAGAGAAATTGGGATGGTTCTTCCAATTTGAGTTATAGTTGTTTGAAAACTGACTATTTCTGTTATGCAAATAGTTCACAGATTCTGTATTGTGGCTACATTGGTCATAGGTATGTCCTTCACCACAGACTACATATTGCACCGACAGAGGTTCAGGAATAGATGCTGCAACAACAGTACCAGAGGCAGCAAACATGTATTTAATCATGTTGGCCATTGTGGTAAGTTGTGCAGTAAGTTCAGTATAAGGATCTATTTCATGAATACCAACTGTCTTTTTAGATACTAGTGCATGTGGATCCAACCAATAACCATTGTTACTTGAAATCTTTTCCAAAATATCATAGCCATTATTATAGGTACTAGAGGTGAAGGCTCCTCCTGCAGTAGCATCGCACATAGAGCATTTGTTTAGCAGTGGTATTTAAACCATTGTAGAATGTCTCTAGCTGTATACAGTAGGGTATGCCATGGTGAGGGAATTTCCATAACAACTCTTTAAACCTTTCCCAAGTATCCGGAACTGCTTCATCGTCCATTTGTCTGAACATGTTTATTTCATTTATGGACTTAGCATTCTGTGTTGGTGGAAAATATTTTTTCAAAAACTTTTCAGTCGTAAGGATTCATCAGTTACTCCACTAAGTTGAAAAGAGTTAGTGATTTCCATGAAAGTTTTGAGATGCAAACGAGGGTCTTCAGATAGCATGCCACTGAATTGTCTACGGGATTGTAACATGTTAAACATTACAAGTCTCAGTTCAAAATGGGCACACTCAATCTATGGTCTAACTATGCCAGTATGCAACTAATCAAGCATAGGCATAGCATAGTCCATAATCCTTCCCTCTTTAGACTTTGTAATATGAATGATGTATTGGGCCTCAGGCCTCGGATGTGGTCCATGCACAGGTTCATCCATTTCAATTGTTTCAAGAATCGATGCTAATTTCTTTGTATTCTTCTCCTTCTTCGAAACGTTCTTTCAATATCAGGATCAAATTCAAAAAACTTCACTGTGAAACAAACGTGGCATGCAACCAAAATCAGTAACAAAGTTTGACTAGAAATATCAGATTAAAAGTGACGTAAGAAAATTCTTGCTTTGGCTTGTCCTCGGCAACGGTGCCAAAAGCTTGGTCTCTTAAGAAATGTATCACTATTTTTCAATAAAGGAATAGCACACAAGTATACATGCCAAACCAGTATCGTTTTGAAAACAAGTAATAAAGTGGTACTAAGTACCGAATATCGATCCCACAGAGATAATTAAAACAAGCAATTAATCCTAGTTAACTTAAAGGTGATTTCAATGAGATAATTCAAAGGAATGATCTTTGAGTGAGTTAACAACATTGAAATTGATTTAAGATAGTAAAAGAAATGCATGGGTGTAAGTTTAGGCTGGAGTTTAGCTATAGTGTGTTTAGGTAGATTACTACAGCATGAAGCTGCAGCATTGGTTCTCGACCTTACTACTGAATGGAACAGTCCACTTTCAGGGTTCAGATGAGATTATGTACTGGCAGTAACACGCATTCTGGTAACCCAACCAATGTCGTGAAAATCTTACTGTTCTTTTCATATAGTTCCAATCCGTTAAGATTGATACGGTCCATCATAACCACTACAACACTTAAGTGTTCTAAAATTTACGGTGGCTTGCATTCAAGTCCAACTCATCTAAGTAGAACATCACTCGTCACTTTGTCAATAAATACTTAGATGAAACTTAGAAGCAAGGGGTGAATAATAAGGTGGATAGCCAATAGCGAAATCAATCTTCCACTACCACAAAGGCCTTTATCTCCTAACCATTACTTACACCCAAGGTAGGGGTATTAGCCCATCATCGCTTTAAAATAAATACAAAACATAATATTAGAATTCGAAATGTAAAGACATGAAAGTACCAAAAGATTTTTAGATTAAAGCTAGTAAAAGGTGACAATAGTTACTAAATAGTTAGAAGAACTACTTAGTTGTTTCCCTCGTCAAAGAAACTACAAAAGCAACAAGTAAAGTAAAGATTAAAGCTAAAGTAACTTGCAAGAGCAAGTTAAATTGTTTCTAAGACATGGAAATAAAGCCCCTATTTATACAAGGGGAATTACGCAAAATACAAAGAGTTTATAAGATGTATTCCTTAACAAGACCATTAAATGATGATATTCTCTAAAAGATTCCTTCAGCTCCAGCTTGCAAAAGAGGTCCAAGTGGCAACAAAAAGATTCCCCAACAAAAAGTTTATGAAGTGAAGTCTTGTACTTGCTGAAACTGCGAACATGCTATAGTCTCCTGCTGCAGCAAACCAAACTGTTACATTTTTATCAAAATCAACATAAATAGGGTACATTCCTCTTACTTAGCTCTAAACTACAATAAAGGATAAAAACAAACTAAAAGACTCATGTTTGGTGATTGGAAGACTAAAAATAATAGCAAATGTTAAAATAATAAGTGCTTAGAACGTGATAAGCTATGCACTTATCAGGCATCAAAATGGGTCCTTAAAGATGATTTGTTATATGTTGGATATGAATCCCCAACAATTATCCGCTAATTAGAATCTTTTACTAGTGATCTCTTTACCGCTAGATTTGCGGGTTGTCATATTGATAAGACAATCTTCCCTTCGTTAGGGGGAGATAGGAAAAAGGATTTTCCATGGGAATGACAGGAAGTGTCATTGAATATTCCCACTATGTCTCATTTTGATCCCCAAAACTTCACAACGTAATGGACAGAACATACATACTCATTAATGATATATTCACGTATATTGTTACTTATGAGATGATAGAGCACGATAACATAAAACCATGCTCAATTGAAGAATGTCAACCAAGAGAAAATTGGCCTACATGAAAAGAAGCAATCCGGGAGTATATTATATGACAATTGAACAAGTATTTGGTCCGATAGTGCTAACCCACCAAGTGTAAAGCCTGTAGGACATAGATAAATCATTTGTCATAAAGCGTAATTAGAATTGTTAAGTCATAATGTATAAGGCTCTCTTTTGGCTCAAGGTTTCTCACAACGCCCTGGATTGACCACGAGAAGACTTACTTTTTCGTGATAGACGTTATAACGTTCTGTTAATTAATTAGCCTATTAGTTTCTGAAGGACTGGAAATGCAGCTCATGGATGTGATTACTACATATCTCTATGGGGATCTATATTCAAACATATATAAAATTGCTTGATGACATTATATTACCCAAATCAAGTAACTCTAAACCACGGAGTGCGTTTGTAATAAAACTGAAAACTCACTTTATAGATTAAAGCAATCTAGGCGGATGTGGTATACCCGTTTAAGTGAATACTTGATTGGGAAGGGATATAAGAACGATGAACTGTGCCCATTCGTATTTATAAAGAAAACAAGTTCTAGATTTTCAATAATAGCTTATATGTCAATGTTATGAACATAATAGGCACTCTTGATGAAATAAGAGAAACCACAAGCTACTTGAAATCTATATTTGAGATGAAAGTGTTGGGTCATCAAGGATTTGAAGATGACCTATTTTTCGGATCATCAACTCCTACTTGTATTATTTCAACATCTTTTGTACTTATATTATTTTAGATTTTTTGTAATAGCTTATTCATGCTTCAAAAGATCGGTAAAGTCGAAGACCAACCAAAATCAGCAATAAGTAAATCTTCATATGCGGATCAAGATAAACTTCCAACACTCACTAGGCTATCTACCTACGAATTTACCTCTCACCAATCGGCTGGTACCCTACCTGCCGAATTACAACTCTCTAAATCAGTAGGACACTTCCTCCAGCCAATTTACTCTTGTCGAATCGGTTGGACTCCCTCCATCGATTCCATCTTTGCAAATCGGGTGGTCCTCTATCAACCAATTTCTTTCTGACAAAAAGTTAGGAACCTTTTTCATCTTTTACAGAAGATCTTCACGAAATCATGGAATGATGGGGACATTCTCCAAAGGTTCAGAAAAAGGATGTTTGTCGTTTGCATCATTTTCAGGTGTTGTCTACAACAAGGTCCTAAGGTCAACTCGGTTCCATGTTAAGACAAAAAGGATACGTTGTCTTTTTGAATGACACCTCTGACATTCAATCCCAAGATGCCAAGTGTGCTCAAGCATTTAATGCACATGGTGGTATATAAAGGTGAAGACTCCTCTCATGCAAGGTTACGCTTTTGAAAATAGATCTTTGTGCACTTAAGCAAAAAGTTGGCATACCTGTTCTCTCTTACTTTAATAGCTTTAATCTTTGTGTTTTAAGTTGTGTTATTGTTACTTTGTGAAAGATTATTAGAATAGTTTTATCTGTTCTTTCCGCAACAATCTAAAAGCTTTTTATGTGTAATTCTTGATTTTATATCAATAAAGAATTAAACTAAGTGAATTTTTTTGTGTTTTGTATTCAACCTCCTTCTACAATACTTGTTTACAGTTGCTAGTACATTTTGGGACCAACAAGTGGTATCAGAGCAGGTCAGCTTAATTTAAAAAACTTGATCTGAAATGGCATCATCATCATCCACTAACAATGGCTCTTCCCTTCAAAACTCTTCTACTACTTCATACGACAATGGCTCTATAGCCAAACCATCAAAGTTTAACCCCAATAACTTCTCCTTGTGGAAAAGTCATATGATGCTCTTCTTAGAAGGGGTTGACATCATATTCATCATTGTTCTTCGTGAAGGGCCTATTGTCCCTAAGGTCTGGGCTCGCTTTGAGACTCAAAAGATTCATTCTGATTCTCAGAAAGTTGTTGTTGAGGATGATTATGATGATTCTTCGTATGAAGACAGATCTGTTGCAACTGGCAGATACATCCTCAAAAACCCTAGCAAGTACAATGACGATGACAAATGGCTGGTAGCACTTGACACCAGAGTTAGAGCCATTATTGTTCTCTCCCTCCCTGATGAGGTTTATCACTCCTTGGTCAACCTTTCTACTGCCAATGAAATGTGGTCAACCTTATATATTCTCTATGAGGGAACAAATAAGGTTAAGAAGAGCAAAAAGATTTCTCTTGTCAAGAAACATGAACTATTTTCTCATGAAAAAGAAGAATCTCTTTCTGACTAGTATAACCGATTCAATAGCCACCTCAACGACTTAAAGTTGTTAGGAAGGGTATATGACAATGAGGAAGTCTTACGCAAGTTCATGGATGGTCTTCCATATTTTTGGGAAAACATATGTACCTGCATCAAGATAACTAAGGATCTTGATTATATGCCTCTCACTGTCCTCTATGGATCCCTGCTCAATTATGAACAAACTAAGATCCAAAGGAAGAATGTGCATGGATTCTCATGGACATTTGTTTTTTGATTGTTCCTATTCTAAACAGGTTTGTCTTGATGTGAAGAATAAGGTAGATTGGAGGGGTTTTCTTGATGTTTGACACAACACTATGGAGACTATTTCGGATGCTCAACGATGTCCTAAAAGTCTTCTCCATGAGCTGGTGTTGGGAGCTACTGTTTACTTTGTGTGACAAGAAAGGAACAAGTGGCGTTTCACGGACCAAAAGCGCACGGCTATGCAGATTAGCAAAGAGATTCTTGCAATTGTTCATTTGCGGCAAGCTTGGAGCAACATGCGAAAGGGGTCACGAGTTGCTAATGGAGGAACGTGAGTTAAAGCGTCCAGGTTGTTGGCTTAAGGAGGTGTGGCGCTGGTTTTTGGCGTTCTTTGTGTGTATTTTCTTTTCTAGTTTGTTTCATTCTGTGGGCATGTTCTTATTTTAGTTATTGGCTGCTTGGTATGGTATCATGACAAAGTTTTGTTTTTGTTTTGCCTTCTGGATTCTTGTAAGGCGGTTTGCCTAACTTTATTTCCTGTCTTTTAATATATTTGCCTGGAGTTTTCCTTTAAAAAAAGATCCAAAGGAAGAATGTCATAAAGGAAATAAGAAGCTCCTCTGTAGATCTTATTGGTGACTCTTCCAAGAAATCTATGTGCATTCCTAGAATCACCTACCCCTCTGAGGACTCTGACCATGAAAGTCTGGAGGATTAAAACCACCATTCGAAGGCATATCTTAGTGTGGTCGATGACGAAGGTGAAGAAACCTCTATGGATCAGTTGTCTGATGAAACAACCATACTTGACGGATTTTCTAAATTTAAATCTCAATATCCCATCGGCCGATCCAAGTTCGGTTGAAAATCCTCTTCCTCTTTGTCTAAAAGGTCCTCTGACAAGTCAAATGAGGAATGCTATAAATGTGGCAAGAAAGGCCACTTTGCCTCTCAGTGTTGGAGAAAATCTTTAGGAAGATCTAAAACCACCTCTTCCAACCAAAATTCTTCTAAATCTTGGAGGATGAGACCTGACTTTGCCAACAAGTCTCCCTCCCAAAACCCTCTCAATTCTCTCTAAAAGAAAGTACTGATCGGACTGAGAAGTACAAGGACAAGTACAAGAGGGAAAAAGAGAGAAATGAAAGCATTCTCAAAAAGGGAAAAGGCCTTATGGCCGAAATCCATGACTGGGCTGAAGAGCCGACTTCTGGAAGTGACAAGGACACTTCTAACAAGTTTCTGATGGACAAAATAAATGATATGGCCGAACCTGAAGAAAATGAAATGACAATTGCACTTGTCTCAACTGAGTGTTCCTCCTTCTCATCTTAGGTACATCCCTTTCACTCTCTCACTGATTATGAAAAGATCGAAGCCTTTGACTCCTTAACAATTGATTTCTATAATGAAAAGGATGCATAGAAAAAGGCCAATGCTTAAATCAAATCTTTTTCCTCTCAACTTCAGATCTGCCTTTCTCAACTTAAACACTTTGACAAAATCAAAGCTGAGATTGAAGACTTGAAAACCATAAATTTCTTCCTTGCTAAAGAGAAAAACAAAATGTTTAAACGTCTCAAAAGAGAGAAAGAGATCATGAGTAAATGGACAAGCTCTTCTGTGTGTCCCACAATACTTGCAAATCAATCAAGATGACAAACAATTTACCAATCAATATCCATTTCAAATTCAGTTTCGATTATAACAGTATGCTCTCAATATTTCTCTCTCTAAACAGTAACTCTCTTTTAGCCTAATATCTCTTCTAGTAATATGATTCTACTAACAAAAACAAAAGCTATTTATACCCTACAATTACAAGACAAAAACTAAAATACAAGTTGACTTTTAACTAAGACTTATTACAAAAGACTTTGACTTTTCCTTGAAGGTTTGACTTGAGCTTTGACTTTGACTTTCATGATCTTGTATCCAACATATTTATGCACTAACAATCTCCCCCTTTGGATTCAAGATCATCTTCAAAAAGAAATTTAGCAATGATAAACAATCTCCCCCTTTGATTGATCTTTAACACATTTAATCCCTCCTTCAATATGACAACTGATCATCTTCAAATAATAATATCTCGAGCTCCCCTTTTGAATTAGAAACAAATTATCTTCTTCTTTCGGATAAGCAAAATCAACTTTCAGCATTCTCGACCAATCTTTTTCTTTGATTCTTTCAAGTAACCTTTCCTTTGAAAAATTCAATCTCCCCCAAGTTGATAAAATCTATCTCAAACTTCAGAAAGAAGATTATCTACATATTTAGCTCAGTTTGCTTTAGCAAATAATCTTCAAAGAAATTTTTTGAAATCTTCAGCAAATATTCTGAATTCTTTGAACTTTCTTTCAAATCTTGAACAAAACTTGAACAATCTCCCCATAACAAATACAAACTTGTTCACCATACAACATTTCTTGAAATAATTTTCCCCCTTTTTGATGATGCAACATAGAAATCATCAAAACCTCCTCAAGAAATGTCATGAATCTTTATAGACCATTGATCTTTGCCACTGAGCCACTGAACATCCGTTAATTCATAAAATATTTATCCGAATCTTTGTAAATTCAGACAAATAAGAATGTAACACCTGGATCAACAAATGAATCAGTTAATAATGCCTATCAGTAGCACGAAGCCACTGTGTGTAACAAATACACATTGGATGTGACAACCGTCAAGATTAGTGCTCAGGTTAATTTCTAAGTTAATGAAAATTAAGATTTAAGTAATTGCCACTCCTTAAATTGTATAAAATTTTTTAAGATAAAAGTTTCCTAAAAATTTGGGAGGTTGCGTAGAATGCCCGGAACAGTCCAGTAACTGACCGTCACAACTCAGAAATGCCAAAAATATTGATTAAGGTCCAAAATATATTATTTTATTTGAAATACTTTCATTTTTTTTATATAAAAGTTGTTTTAAGCAAAAATTGAGAATCGGGTATTTCGGTTCTCGAATATATCTGATATTTTAAGGAAATAGACTAAGTATTTTAATTAATTTTTTTTAATTATTTCTTTATTTAGTCATGGACACTTGTCATGATAATAAAAATTAGCCATTATATAATTTTTTTTTTTAAAATTATTTTATTTAAAAACAAGAAAGGAGCTCATTATCTCATTTTAAATCAAAAACACCCTTCATCTCCCTCTCTCTCTCCCTACATCGGCCGAACCCCCTCCCCACCCCATCTCCATATCAATTTCAAAAATCAAGCTAATTCAAGAGAAGAATCAAGAAATTGAACATCAAATTGGAGATTAGAACAAAGTTTGCACATCAATTTCACAAGGTATCATCCAAAAACCTACTTTTATTGTCTACATTTAGGTATTTTCGGTTTTAACTTGAAATATTGAAATTATGCATGATGAGGTTATGAAAATTGGATTTTTGTTCATGAAATGGATTACTTTTGGTAGATACAATGTTATGTTGCAAGTTTTGATTTCAATATCAAAGAAAGAAATTGGTTTTCATCAAGAATCTTGGTTTGATGTTCATGCATAAAGAATTTTGATACATTAGTGGCTTATTCTTTCACTTGAAGAATGCATGCATATAAAGTTTGAAGTATTGATGATAATGGTATAGTGATTATGTTTGCATGAAGAATAGTTTAACTTACATATGCTCTTAAGATGGAAATTCTCAAATCCAAATGATTAAGAACATAAAAGTGATGTTTATATCACTTTAGTTAGTAGATTGTTCATATGGGTGTTGGATGAGCATCTAAAGATTGCTATGAGTCCATAAATCAAAAGGTTTTCATCTCAAGACTATGTGATGATTGATTATGGTGTGATAACATATGGTTATTTCATTAAACCAATTGTAAAATGATCACCATTTCAAAATTTCATAATCTTAACTTTCTGCATATTTGCTGTCCAGAAAATGGACCTACTTCCAACATGCATAAATCATGTTCTACATGTCAAAATTTGGGCTTTTTGCTTATAGACTTTAATTTAGGGTGTTAGCTTTCTAAAAAGTCCGAAAACACTAATTTTGGAGATGATTTGAGCACTTAAATGGATTTTACAAGAAAATGGTGCAATCTGTCCAGTGAAGACAGATTCATACACCTATCTTGTGGAGGCCATAACTTCCTCATTTCTTATCCCAAATTAAGTAAATTTTTTTCCAAATGATAGGATTTTGAGTTAGGTTTACATCCATATAAGGATTATTGGCTAATTCAAAGAATTGATACCCCAATAGCATGCTACAAGTGAGGTATGTCACTGATCCGGAAATCAGTGACACACTGTTTTGTGGAAATTATTTCAGGTATCAAAACTCATCCAAAAATTATGAAAAAGTGCAGATTTACTCTTTACACACTATAGTATTACCACAAAAATTTTGGTGAATTCATTCCTTTGGGAAGATATGTTTCTATAGTGGTTTTGTTGACTAAAATTTTGGACAGCTTCTGCTGAATTTTCAGAAAAGTGATTATAATGAGATCTAGACTTGTGTTAAGACATAATAAGACTATAATTGATCTAAATATGGTATTGGATATTGACACCTACTTAATGGCATTTCATAAGTTATTTGGACGGGTCATTTGGACATAGGAACGGGTATTAACGTATTTCCTCTATGGCAACCTTCACTATAGGAAACCAAGGAAGCGGCACCTATTTTGAGCACTATCGTTAAGTTTTCAAGTTCATTCTCAAGGTGAGTATTCACAGCCCCTATTTTATCGTTTTACGTATTTTGGGGTGAAAAGCATGCTTAAGTACGATTATAATGATTCATGAGTTAATTGAAATGTTTTGCGCTGTTAAGTCGCCAAGGCTTGTTTTCAAGCATTTTAAAAAGTAAGATGTATGACGCTAAATAGTTGGTATGTTGAGTATTTAAGAGTTAGTCCCCAGACGACACTACTATTAACCCAGAAAATTGGGCCTATAGTATTAGTGGATAGCGCTATTTGGTCTTGACCAACCCCACTTCTTACAGCTGACGAGCTAGGAGTGCACTATACTAGAGAAGTGATTGAACATGTGGCGCTTGAGACCACCTCTGAGTCAAGGCACACGGGGCAAAAACAAGGGTCCGGGACGGTTTAGTAGTGGCTCAACCAAGTTTAAGTTATACCGACTCAAGTCATACGTAAAGCAATACTCATGAAATTTTCAAGTTAAGCTAATGAGCACGGATGTGCTCCAAGTATTTGAGCACGTATATGCTCCAAGTATTCAAGTTAAGCTTTTGAGCATGAATATGCTCCAACTATCAAATCTTGCATATAAAATGTTTTGTGCATATTTAAAACCTGTGAACTCACCAACTCTCGTAGTTGACCATATTTTTTGTACATGCTTTTCAGGTAATCAAGAAGGTAAATTTTAAGGGTCGTTCTGCGTATAACATGAATATGCTTGGGGGATGTACAAACTTTTGGAAAATGCTATCTTGAATTATCTCGGGATTGTAATTTCACGATAAACTTTCTACTATTAAATTTTGTAATGTATTTTTATTAAATGTATGGTGGTTGAACTTTATGCTTGTGGATTGTTTAACGGAAACTGTTATACCCCGTGTTTCCGCTTTAGCGGGGTGTGACATTGGAAATGAGATTTTTGATGTTCACTCCCCCAGGTCTTCCATTCAATCATCGAATAAAACAAGGTAATTCTATGAACATTTAGATAGAAAAACCCATTTTGTATGTGAATGTGCTTGTGTATGAAAGAATTAAGCATGACGATTGCTTTTAATAGGCTCAAAATGTGTAAACCATTGGGACAACAATAGTAATACATGGACTCAATTGTGCATGATCGAAGTGCGAAGGTGGGGCAGAATTCCTTCTTTTTAAATATCCACATCTTCCGAATGAAGTCGAGATAGATTATGTGTTGCTTCCCTAGAAAAATTGAAACATCTCTTTGTTAAGAAAGAAATAAGTAGCTGGTGGGGTTTAAAACAAGAGTTGGCATGGGCTAGTTGCCTGTTTCAATGAAGTTCACAAAAGAATCGTGAAACATCAGTAATGTGGTTGCCCGACTCAGAAAAAGTTGGTGCAAAGTTTGATATTCTTTTACTCTGATCTCTCACCCTCTTTCTTTTTATCAAGTAAGCTCACTTCTAACCGAACTCTCTTTACATTTTATCTCAGCACACACCCACACTCAGATATTGACCCCTCGCTTCTCGATCACTCAAGAATAACTTTTTGGGTAGGAAACACGGGCTATCGTGAATCAATAGAAGTTCAATTAAGTGCACACAATTCCCATCTATTTGTCCTAAAAGCACAATGTTGCTCAATTGGTTTAACTTGAACATTTAAAGCACAATATGAAATACATGTCAGATATATATATATATATATATATATATATATATATATATATGCTCAGTAAGATAATCATGAAGATTTGAGCATTTAAAACATGAAAGATTTTCTCAAAACAAGTATATTGAATGAATGAAATGAATACACAAACTGCTTGTTTGAAAATATGAATATGTATGAAAAGATGAAATATGAATGATTTATCATTAAAAGCTTAGGCCATGAAAAATTGGATGTTGTCTATAAGAACAATTATACACATTCTTGAAAGAAACGTTTTAAATGAATATCAATGAATTTCAAATGGGGTGTCTTACCATCGAAAAGTAGTTTCAGTTTGAGACATGGTAAGAACATAGACAATAAAAGTACTAAACCGGTGTGTATGAATACTTGACAGTATATGGAAAAGATAATACACAAGTATTAATCTTTGAAAACACACGGTTAGTTTAACATTGAAACTCATAATAACGAAAACATTTAAAAGTTCACACTTCAAAATTCATGAAATCTGTTTAAGAATTGAGAAATGGTTTGAACGTTTTAAGAACATGTTTTCATATCTGAAAGTCGTCCTTCTTTCAAACATGTATGAGAATAAGAATAGAATAATCCTTACGCTCAACTTTAATCTCATAAAGTCAGCTCGAAAGTCATGATAGATATGATCATGTAAGCTCCCCCTCAAAATTTGCAAATAGTCAAAAAGTCATCAAAGTACAAAGTCTTATTCACAAACTTTATTGAAAAATAAAGACATGAAAGCAATAAAACTTGTTAAAAACGAGTTTTGATCAGATGTAATCTGTGTATCCCTGTGATTCACGATTCAATCAAGCAAACAATAAACACAATACGATTATGCAAACCTGGTATTGATTTCACAAACGATTCAAACGATTACAAGGTTGAATGATGAACTTCTCTCCCTGTCTCTTTCACGCCTCTGCTCTCTCAATCTCTCTGTCTCTTTCTTTTTCGGCGAACCCACACTTATCAACTTAATTAACCTAAATAACACTTATTAAACTAATTTATACTTAGGCATATAAGCCTAATGGGCTTGGGCCCAACTACTAAAAACAAATTTAAATAAAGTTATGGACTAAAAACGAAAATACGGAAAACACACTTTGATTATTTATTACAAAAGACCCTAGACTATTTGTTGAGAGTCGACTTTATCAACTTTGACTTCAGATTTCCATCTTCAGATAATGATGATCTTGAATCCAATAAAACTGTGCTTTAACAATCTCCCCCTTTGGATCAAGATCATTTCTCTTTTAAGCTCAGCAAATACAATCTCCCTTTTGTCTTCAGAATGTAGCAATTTCTCCAAACAATGAGAATATCTCTTGGAAAGAAATTATCTCCAGTTTCAGCTCGTAATGGTTTAGCAAATCATCTTCAGAAAAATTCTTCAATTCAGCAAGTCTTCAGAAATTATTTCAAAAACATTCAATCTTCTCCCCATTTCTTGATTGACTCTTCTCCCCCTTTTTGATGAAAAGAACAAAGAGTTCATCAAAAAATTTCTTCAAGAAATGTAGTCCACCACTTATCATGCAAACAGAACAACTGATTATCCGTCAATTCATAAAGATGTGCATCTAGATCTTTGCAAATCCAGACAAAAATAGAAAGGTAACACCTGAATCAACAAATGAACCAGTTAAAATTGTCTGTCAGTAACACGAAGTCACTGTGTGTAACGAATACACAATATAAAGGAGCTTTTATGATGTTCACTCCCCCAGGGCTTCCATTCAATCATCGAAATACCACAAAGGCAATTTCTATGAACGTTATGACAAAGAAACAAATTCTTTGTGTGTTCGTGCAAGTGATAGAATAAATTAAGCATAAGATGATTGCTTATAAGGCTCAAAAAGTGTAAACCATTGAGACAACAGTTAGTTAAACACAGACTCAATGTGCATTAGTGAAGTGTGAAGGTGGGGCAGAGTTCCTTCTTTTCAATATCCAGATTTTCCAAATGAAAATCAGATATTATATGTGCTGCGTCCCCAGAAAACTATGAAACATTCTCTTTTTGAGAAGAAAATGAGTGGTTGGTGGGATAATGTCAAGAGTTGGCATGGGCTAGTTGACTGTTTCAATAATGTTCACCAAAGAAATGTGAAGCATTAGAATTGTGGCTGCCCGACTCAGAAAGTAGTTGGTACAGAGTTTGATATTCTTTTACTCTGATCTCTCACCCTCTTTCTTTTAATCTTGAAGCTCACAGCTAACCAAACTCTCTTCTAAATTTTCTCTCATCATACATCCCACACTCATTTCATTTGAGTCCTCACATGCAATCACTAAGGATTTACCTCTTGGGTAGGAGACACTGGTTAACGTGAATCCATAGAAGTTTCTTTTAAGTCCTAACACACTGATCCCATGTTATCCTATAAAGCATATGATGCTTAGATAGTTTAACTTTATCAGTTAAAGTGCATAGATGAAGCAGAAAACATTTAAAATCACACTTCCAATTCAAGAAATCTGTTTGAGAATCGGGAAGTGGTTTGAACATTTAAGAACATGTTTTCTTATGATTGAAAGTTGTCCTTCTTTCAACCATAGATGAGATGAAGATAAGGAATTATACCTTTTGAATGCATTCTTACATCTCACGAAGTCAAGCTTAAAGTCATAAAGATATGATCTTGTAAGCATCTCTCAACCTGCAAAAATCTAAAGGTCTAGTCAAAGTAACTTTATTCATGGGAATTGAAATGACATAAAGCAGTAAAACAACTAATGTACGAGTTTTGATCAGAGACAATCAGAAGTCATAGCCATACTCCATTGACTTGGACGCTCCCCCTAAAATCATGCATCACAAATAAGTCATCAGTAACCACAATGCATTTAAATATGCTCCCCATCAAAGTAACATTGACCATCTATGAAGTAAGTCTCACACTCCCCCTGAGATCATGAACAAACTATTAAAGAGCAGATATCTTGCGGAAATAATGATAAAGAAATGAAGAAAAGATACAATAATAAACTTTCATAGGTAACCACCGATTAGGTCTTAAGATTTAGCATACCAAGCCTAGAGACAAGAAAATTGAATCTCTTTTCATCTAAAGGTTTGGTGAATAAATCTGCAAGCTGAAAATCAGTTTTTACAAAGTAAAGTTCAATTGTTCCCTTTTCCACATTATCTTTTATAAAGTGATACATGACATATATGTGCTTAGTCTTAGTATGCTGAACAGGGTTAGCAGTAATCGCAATAGCGCTCTTCGAGTCACAATAGATCGGGATTCTATTGAAATGAAACCTATAGTCTCGTAGTTGTATTCTCATCCACAAGACCTGAGAACAGCAGCTAGCAGCAACTACATATTCTGCTTCAGCCATTGATGTGGAGACACATAATTGCTTCTTAGAGGTCCAACTGACGAGTTTATCTCCGAGAAATTGTATATGACCTGAGGTGTTCTTCCTGTCTAACATGCAACCAGCATGATCTGCATCTGAATAAGCTGTTAGTTCAAAGCTTGTATATTTAGGATACCACAGACCAAGATCTGCAGTCCCCTTCAGATACCTAAAAATCCGCTTAACATCAGACATATGAGATTCTTTAGGATTGGCCTGATATCTAGCACATAAGCATGTAGAAAACATTATATCCGGCCTACTGGAAGTAAGATACATTAAAAAACCTATCATCCCTCTATAAGTCCTAACATCAACAACCTTTCCCGGAAGATCGGTGCCAATCTTAGTACCAGGTGCCATCGGGGTACCAATCGGTTTACAATTCTCCATTTTGAACTTCCGAAGAATATCAAGAATGTATTTAGATTGATTGATAAAAATCCCCGTTGAAAATTGTTTGACTTGCAATCCGAGAAAGAAATTCATCTCTCCCATCATGCTCATCTAAAAACGTGACACCATGAGGTTTGCAAAATTCTTACAGTACTTTAGATTTGTAGAACCAAAAATAATATCATCCACATATATTTGAATAAGAATGATATCGCCTTTATCCTTTTTAATGAAAAGAGTGGTATCAACCGTACCTTTTGTAAAACCTGACTTGACCAAGAACTGAGATAGGATATCATACCAGGCGCGAGGAGCTTGTTTCAGTCCATAAAGAGCTTTATCCAAGATGTAAACATGATTAGGATTATCTGGATTTACAAACCCTTCTGGCTGCGAGACGTAGACTTCCTCCTTCAGTACTCCATTCAGAAAAGCTGTCTTCACGTCCATTTGATAAACGGTGAAGTTCTTGTGGGCTGCATAGGCTAAGAACATCCGAATTTCCTCTATACACGCCACTGGAGTATAATTCTCATCGTAGTCTATCCCTTCCTCTTGCCTATACCCTTTGGCAACAAGTCATGATTTGTTACGGATAATGGTACCATCTTCATCTTTCTTGTTTTTGAACACCCATTTCGTACCAATGATGGTTTTTCCTTGAGGTTTGGGTACGAGTCGCCAGACTTTTAGTGCTTCAAACTGATTCAGCTCATCTTGCATTGCAGTTACCCAATCTGAATCGACAAGGGCCTCAGATACGCGAGTAGGTCGATCTTACTCAGAAAGGATTCATACATACATAGATTTGATGTTGTAGACCTAGTTTGCACCGGTTTTGAAGGATCTCAAATAATTTGATGTACCGGGTGCTCTTTGGTCCACTTATGTTCATGAGGGATTGGGTTAGATGTAGATTGATCATTGTCAGCATCGAGGAATCCACTGTTATCTCCTTTAGATGGTTCAGACTGAATGGGGGTTTCAGTTGAAGTAGTAGTTGCAGAAGTTGCAATAGGTACAACTTGGTCAATCTGTTGATCAGTCCTTACAGTACATCCTACTGAGTCAACTACTTCTGTCTCGTCGGTATTGGTCACAACTTCAACTATCGGAGTAGGCATTTCAACTGGAACTTCTTGCCGAATCGGGGAGTTGGATTAAGTAGAGATATCGGAAGTGGTCGGTTGAGTAGTCATCGAGTCTTCCATCCTGTTAACCACAACAGATTTAGGCATACGAGATCCAAGAAATTCATCATAAATAGTTCAAATAATAAATCCAAATCAGATAATTTAGAGGAAGACGAAGAAGCGCCATCTGATTTGTTCTCTTGAGGTGCAGGTCCTGGACTGGTTGGCCCAGAAGCTAGTGCTCCGGTAATTACGGGTTCTGAACTAACATGCTCAGAAGCCATTTCCTCATTGAATGTAACATTGACGCTCTCGATCACAGTCTTCGACTTCTTCAAATAAACCCGATATGCAGTAGATGTAGAGGAATAACCAACGAAGATGCCCTCATCCGCCTTAGCACTGAACTTGTTCAGATTCTCTCTGTCATTTAGAACATGACACTTACAACCAAAAACATGAAAATATTTAATGGTTGGTGTTCGGTTGTTGATCAATGCATACGGAGTCTTCTGGAATCTGCGGTGTATCATGGAGCGATTCTGAGTGTGACACGCAGTCGATACAGCTTCAGCCCACAAAAATAGAGGTAATTCAGATTGGCTGAGCATTGTTCGAGCGACCTCGACAAGTGTACGATTTCGCCTTTCGACGACTCCATTCTGTTGAGGCGTATGTGCAGTAGAGTATTGATGTGATATCCCAACCGATTCGAGATATTCTTCAACTATCTTGTTCTTGAACCCTGTGCCGTTGTCAGTCCTGAGAATCTTGACCTGTTTTTGCAGTTTGACTTGGGTTGTCTTCAGAAATGTAACGAGAACTTCGGGCGTCTCATCTTTAGACCGTAGAAACTTGACCCAAGTGTATCGCGTAAAGTTGTCCACGATAACTAACACGTACTTCTTTCTGCCTAAGCTTTGCGTTCTCATAGGACCGCATAAATCCATATGCAACAACTCTAATGGAGAGCTGGTACTTGGTTCAGGATTTGGTTTATGTGGAGCTCTCTTCATCTTTCCCTTTTCACATGCTGCACACAGGTGTTCTCTTTCATACTTCAGCTCTGGAAGTCCTTTCACTAGCTTTCCACTGACCAGCTTGTTGATGTACCGAAAGTTGAGGTGAGAAAGCCGTTGATGCCATAACCAACTTTGTTGCATCGAGGCCTTTGATAGTATACATACCTGATTGTCATCCTGTACCATTGACAAGTTGATGGTGTAGAGGTTTGACTTGCGAGTGCCGACCAAGAGTTCTTTCCCTTCTTCAGTGCGTACTGAACATGTCTTGGCCTTGAAATTCACCTCTAATTCTTTGTCGCAGAACTGGCCAATACTGAATAGGTTGTGTCCTAAGCCTTCAACGTAGCTCACCTTCTTAATCGTGAGATTTTCGTGTACAACATCACCATATCCCAGATTTGGTGAAAACTGATCATTTCCAAAACCAACTGTGCCACAGTATTTGTCTGTGAAGTTAGACAACATACTCTTCTGCCCGGTCATATGCTTGGAACACCCTCTATCCAAGTACCACATATGACGGGTCTGCACAAAACAAATCAGGAAAGAAGAGGTTTAGATACCCATTTATAAATGGGTCCTACATTGTCAGTACATGATTTTGGCACCCATTTATATTTGGGCCCGCTTTTTCTTTGAAAACCATAAGCATGATGAGAAGAATGATGATGATAAGATGAAACATTATATGAACCAAACCAAACATTAGAGTATTTACGAGAAGCATAATCCAATCCACCAAAATTTGAAAACTTTTTATTAGAAGAAGCTAACTGGAATAATTGCCTTATGGAATATTTCTTGCGAGAATCAACAAGATTAGATTTAAAAGTAGCAACATTCACAATCAATTCATCTTTACTAGAAGTCTTTTTCTTCAAATTAAAACTAGAACTAGATTTAGCTTTCTCGTCTATCTTCTATTTCGGTATCCATGCTGACTTAACCCCAAGCCTTTGCTTTCTCACATCTGAAACATTTGAAACTTTAGAGTTAGAATGATGAGAATCAAAAGAGTTCTCCTTCTTTGGCTTACCCGTGGTGATCGATTTCTGTGAATGCTGAGATTTTCTTTTCTTACCTTTCGCATTCTTAGATTTCACAGAAACTGATTTGTCAACTTTCGTTGATGTTTCACCTTTTTCAAACACACTGGGTAATCCGAAAGAATTAACAACACAAGATGAATGATCAGGAAGTTTGGAAGTAAAGTCAAACTGAGCAACACAATCATTTAGAACACCATCAGAGTTTAAGAAATTAAGCTCATTTTCAAGAGAACCAGATCTATCATCAGATTTTAAAGCCTTGGAAAGTTTACAAAACTCAGTATTTTTAAACACTGTTGAAAATACAGTTTGTTCTAAGTCCATCAAAATTCTTTCTTCTGTAAGAGTATTATCGAGTTCAGAAATTTTACTTTCCAAAACTAGTGGAGCGCCGTAAAGCTTTCCTTCTATGGGCTTAGCCTCCATTTCTTTTACAGAATAAATGTCAAAATAGTCATTTGAAAGAAATTTTGATTTATCAGAACTATAACTATTATTCAACCTCTCATAACGAAATGGAAGTTGGACTTTAGTTTTATTCTTTCTTTTAGCATATTCCTTGGCTTTATCTTCTTCAGACAGATTAGTCAAGAAAACTTGAAGTTCAGGGTATTCAGGTGCCAGTTTCATAAATCCAAAATCATAAAGAGCAGGCACTTCAGATATACCCTTTTTGAGACATTGTGGGTTCTCGTAACCGAGTCCCCAATTCTCTTTATCCTCTTTGGATTTGATTAAATGAATGGTTTGTTTAGACTGACCCATAGTATATAATTTCTCTTCCAAAGCATTCACCTTTTCATTTAAAGATTTCTTTTTATTTGAAGTCGAAGAGTACATTTTAGAAAGCTCTTTAGACTTAAACTCACATTCTCTATACTTTGAAACAGTTTCAGATAACTCTTATAGTCTTTTCTTTAGCGCAGGTGTCTATATTTTTGTGCAAAGTTTCAATTAATACATTTTTCTCAGCAATATCATTACTAAGTTTATGTGTAGATTGATTTTTCTCATTAATGACACCTTTCTCACGCTTCAGTTTTGACTCTAATTCTTGGAGTTTAGACATCATGGAATGCATTTGATTCAGAAAATCAGATTCAGTTAAGTCACATACCTCGTCATTATCTCCATCATCAGAATCAGCTTCAGCTTCTGACTGTTGTTTACCCATCAAGCACATGTGTGCTGTCTCGTCCTTCTCTCCTTCTTCAGATTCTTGATACGAATGGTCGAGTCAGTATTCATCCTCGACCATTAATGCTTTTCCAGCCTCTTGTTGCTTGGCTAGAAGCATCTTATTCTTGTAATAGTCGGAGTTTCAGACTTTTGGTTTTCGGTAGTCCTTGGCAAAGTGACCAAGTCTGCCACAGTTGTAGCACTTTATCGGTTCTTCCTTCTTGGCCTCTTCAGCTCCATCCTTCTTCTTTTCTTCTGGTCTCTTTTCTTCAACTTTCTCCTTGTGTTTGTAGTTATTCGGACCAGACGAGTACCTCTGACTGTTGGAGTGTGGCTTTTTATAGAACTTCTTTTGGAAAGCCTTGGTTAACATTAACATGGCTTCCTTCAGTTGTTCATAATCGTCAGAGTCAGACTTCGCCTCACTATCAGCCTCTTCTGATTCAGATGCTATCACCTTCTTCTTTTTAGACTTCTTCTTGACCACAAGTGCAACTGGATCAACAACTGCTTTGTCAACCTTCTTCATCTCAGCCTTGATCTCATCCACCTCTTCCTCATTCTGTCTGAGGATTTCATAAACTTCATGAAGTGGAATATCGTTCAGATCTTTCAACTGCCTCATCTGTCTGGTGAATATCTTCCACTCAGGCTGAAGGTTGCTGAGAAACTTCACATTCAGCTCAACTTGAGATTTGCTGATCTTGTTCTTGCTTAGATCGTTCAGCAATGTAACAAATCTGTCATAAGTGGCTTCAAGTGATTCTCCATCTTTGGCCTTGAATTCTTCATAGTTATTCAAGCAGTTGGAGACTTTGAGTTGGTTGCCAACTTTAGATCCAATCATCATCTTCTCCAATTGATCCCACATTTGCTTGCCGGTAGTGTTGTAGCTATCAATCTTGACATATATTTCATTCGGTATGCCTTGGAGAATGAATGATCTTGCCAACTTGTCACCCTTGTGTCTCTTCTTCAGTTCTTCCAAGTATTCATCAATCGGTAATTTATACTCTTTATCTTCTTCTTCACCATTTTCTCCAGCTACAGTGAGATCCTTGGTTGGAGGTGTCATGATTCCTTCTTTTAGAGATTTCCTGATGTAATCTCCCAGATCATTTCGATCGATGAAATCCAAGAATTTGTCCTTCCATTGCTCGTACTCCCCCTTGAAGAGTACTGGTGGCTTCACATCTGTTCCAATCGCAAGAGCTTCCCGAGATGACATCCTTACTGATATGATTAGTAATCAAACTTATCTCGTACGAAGACAATCAACTAGATGAGATCGTTAGACGCAAGAGTTGGATAAAACTACACTCAAAACTTTTCAGAAAAAATTTCCAAAAATAATTTAAATGTAGTACTAGCACATTATGAATCACAGATAAAATACTTAGAGAAGCTGGCGCAGAAATTGAGCTTTGCGCGAGAATCAGATGGCGCAAAGTAAGGTTTGCGTGTGAAGAGGGTCGCGCAAAGAAGAGGTTTGCGTGAAGCAGCAGGTGACGCAAAGTGTCAGTTTGCGCAAAGAAGAGGTTTCACGTGACAGTGGGTGGCGCAAGAGAGGGTTTGCGCGATATGTGGGTCGCGCAAAGTAGGATTTGCGCAAGCCTTGGATGGCGCAAAGTGTGGTTCGCGTGACAAGGCCGTGGCGCAAACACTGTTGACCGGGAACTTGTCGACCGGTATGTTGCACGACCGATATGTTGCTTGGACCATTAGAAAAACAGTGAGACCGATATGTGATGGGTCGACCGGTACACTGATGTGGACTGACAAGGAGTACGTGACCGGTAAAGTGTATGGACCGATATAGGATATTCGACCGATAGGGTATGGAACGATATAGAATATTCGACCGATAAGGTATGGACCGATAGAATGTCGACCGGTAATTTAGTAAGGCAGGTGTCCGGTCGACCGGTATGAACTTATAGATGTCCTAGCGACCGGTATTGAAGTTGACCGGAATTTACTCGACCGGTATAATGCGGTCGACCGGTACGAGGTATTGAACGATGTTGACTGTGAGTTTACCGGGTGACTGGTATTGAGGATTGACCGATATTAACTCAACCGATATGCTGACCGATGTATGAACCGGTATGATTATATAGGTCGACCGATATGTTCTTGATGCTTACGACCCAGAAAACACAAATCAACCCAGAAACCAATCGAAAACTCAAAAATAAACTACAAGACTTTGCCAAATCGACCTTTTAACCAACTAGAACTAATTGCAAACGATTAATTTCAATAACTAGCACTTTTATGAAAAATCACTGAATGGAACGGTGTTGTGCTCGAACGACCGAACAGATCCAAAATCATCAAATAAGCAATAAAAAACGATACAATATTCAAATCAAACAGTACCCAATCAAGATAATAGGCAAATAGATCACAATCCAATCAATAACAACTTGAATGAACAATCACACAATAATAAAAATTTAATCTTTGACAGATAAACAGAACCAAAAAAATTTTTCAATTCAATCTGTTCTGCTCTGATACCAATTGTGTGTCCCGGTGATTCACGATTCAATCAAGCAAACAATAAACACAATACGATTATGCAAACCTGGTATTGATTTCACAAACGATTCAAACGATTACAAGGTTGAATGATGAACTTCTCTCCCTGTCTCTTTCACGCCTCTGCTCTCTCAATCTCTCTGTCTCTTACTTTTTCGGCGCACCCACACTTACCAACTTAATTAACCTAAATAACACTTATTAAACTAATTTATACTTAGGCATATAAGCCTAATGGGCTTGGGCCCAACTACTAAAAACAAATTTAAATAAAGGAATGGACTAAAAACGAAAATACGTAAAACACACTTTGACTATTTATTACAAAAGACCCTAGACTATTTGTTGAGAGTCAACTTTATCACCTTTGACTTCAAATTTCCATCTCCAGATAATGATGATCTTGAATCCAATGAAACTGTTCTTTAACATAATCAAAAATCATTTACTCCCCCTGAAAATATGCATTCGGAATATTATCAGTAGAGGTAATATGTATACTCCCCATTGAAGATTGATCATCTCTTGTGATGCATCGGAGTACACTTTCTTTTGATCGTTGAAGTATGAGTCCTAAACTGTTGTGTTTAGAAGCTAAACTCTTTAACATTGAAGAACGAGTCCTGAGTTGATTTACTCATAAGTCTAGGTTCTTTTACTCCCCTTTAACTTGAGATGCCTGCAACACAGATGAATCTTTTGGCTTTGTTACCCATTGGTATTTGGGTCCATGTTTGTTAGTTGCAGTTCTGTTAGGAGTAATAACTGGTTTAGGTACCCATTTATAGATGGGTCCTAACAAGTTAGCACATGATTTCGACATCCATTTGAATTTGGACCCTTTGATCTTTTGAAAATCTTTTGAAACATATGAATTATATACATGATATGATCCAAACCAATTATCAGAATATTGTCGAGACATAAAATCATTTCTACGATATGTAGAAGACTTATTTGTAGACGGAGATAAGTGAAGTAATTGCTTTATTGAGTAAGTCTTGTAAGAAGATACAAGCTTTGTTTTGTGAAAAAAAATATTACCAACTACATCAGTATCACTAACAGTCACTCTATTACATTCAATATCAGAACATGATTTTGTAGTCTCTTCAACTTTCTTCTTTGGTCTCCATTCCGATCTCACTTCAGGATTTTTCTTTTTCACATCTGAAACATATGAGTTTTGAAAGTTAGAACTGTGAGATTTAAAAGATTGTCTTTTCCAAGATTTACCCGTGTCAATCTGTTTCTATGAATGCCTATTCTTTTTATTCTTACCTCTGGCATTGGTACTTACATAAACTGGTTTATCAACTTTCGTTGATGATTCACCCTTTTCAAATACACTTGGTAAACATTTGGAATTTACAATAAATTGAGAATGATTTGAAAGTTTTGCAATAAAATCAAATTGATCAACACAGTCATCAAAACAACCAACAGGGTTTAGAAAATCAAACTCTTTATCAAACAGACCATTAGCATCATTTGATTTAGAAACTTTGGAAGAATTTGAGAAATCAGTGTTAACAAAAACAGTTGAAAATATCATTTGTTCTAGCCCAGTCAAAATCCTCTCATCTACAAGAGTGTTCTCAAGTTCAGAAATTTTACTTTCTAAAATGAGTGGAGGAACATAAATTTTACCTTTAATTGGTTTTGCTTCCATTTCCTCTGTAGAATAGCTTTGAAAATAATCATTAGAAAGAAATTTTGACTGTTTAGAACTATAACTAGAATTCAACCTCTCATAACGAAATGGAAGTTGCATTTTAGTTTTATTTTTCCTTTTCTCATTTTCCTTAGTTTCATCCTCATCTGATAATTTTTTCCATTTAACTTTGAGTTCAAGGTATTGAGGTGCCAATTTTAGAAAACCAAAATCATATAGAGCAGGCACTTTGGAAATACCCTTTTTCAAATAATGTGGGTTATTGTAACCAATACCCCAACACTCACTACTCTCTTTTGGTTTATTAAGATGAATGGTTTGCTCAGTTTGGCTTAAAGTATAAAGTTTTTCTTCCAAACCACTCACTTTTTCAACCAAAGATTTGTTTTCTATCTTTAATGATAAACACTTTTTCGCAACTTCTTTAATCTCAAGTTCGCACAGTTTGAATTTAGATGATGTTTCATATAGTTGATTATGGATTACAGTCTTTTCTCTAGCACTGGTATCCATATTTTTGTGTAAAGTCTCAATCAATACACTCTTCTCAGCAATATCATTGTTGAGTTTCAGTATTGATTGGTTTTTCTCTTTAATGATACATTTTTATCGTTTAAGTTTAGACTGTAAATCCTGAAGTTCAATCATCATGGATTGCATTTGAGATAAAAAATTAGATTCAGACATATCACATACCTCTTCAGTATCCTCCTCACCAGAATCCTCTTTAGTGACATTCTGACCCATAAAGCACATGTGAGCATTTTCTTCCTTGTTAGTGTCAGGTTCTGAGTGATCCAGCCAGTATTTGTCTTCAACCATTAATGCCTTGCCAGCTTCTTGCTGCTTGGCTAGAAGCATTTTGTTCTTGTAATATTCTGAGTTACGAACCTTTGGCTTCCGGCAATCTTTAGCAAAATGGCCTACTTTGCCATAGTTATAACACTTTACTGGTTCAGCCTCTTTCTTCTCCTCATATCTGTTACCATATTTCTTCTCTTTTGGCCTTTTCTCCTCAAACCTCTTTTTTCCTTCTACTCGTTCCTTGTGCTCAAAATTCTTTGACCCTGATGAATATCTTTGACTGTTTACCCTGGCTTCTTGTACAACTTCTTCTGAAAAGCTTTGTTCAACAGTAGCATTGCTTGCTTTAGGTTCTCACCATCATCAGAATCTGAGTCTTCACTTTCCTCTTCCTCAGTTTCAGATACCAACACCTTTTTCTTCTTCAGACACACTGACCTTTTCTCTTTCTTCTTAACCACTAAGGCAACTGAATCTGCTATCAGTTTCTCAGCTTTCTTTTTTTCATCTCTTATCTCTTCTACCTTTTCCTCATTCTGTCTGAGAGTCTCATAAACTTCATGAAGAGGTATCTCATTAAGATCTTTCATCTGTTTCATCTGTCGAGTAAACCTTTTCCACTCAGGTTGTAAAATGCTCAGAAACTTGACCTTCAGCTCAATCTGAGATTTCTGTACTCTATTCTTGTTTAGCTCGTTCAGAAGAGTAACAAATTTGTCATAGGTAGCTTCAAGACTTTCACCTTCCTTAGCTTTAAATTCTTCATAATTGTTCAGGCAATTTGACACTTTCAACTGATTACCAATCTTAGATCCTAACATCATTTTCTCGAGTTGATCCCACATCTGCTTCCCAATAGCTTTGTAGCTATCTATCTTTACATATATCTCATTTGGAATTCCTTGTAGTAGAAAAGATCGTGCAAGTCTATCAGCCTTGTGCCTCTTCTTTTGCTCTTCAAAATATTCTTCAACAGGCATTGGATATTCAAGATTTGACAACCTCCTATCCATCAGCTTCAGTAGAATTAATCTTAATTGGAGGTTTCATCACTCCTTCTTTCAGTGATAGTCTGATGTAATCACCCAGATCATTTCTGTCAATGAAGTCCAAGAATCTATCCTTCCATTGCTCGTATTCTCCTTTGAAAAGAACTGGTGGTTTAACATCTGTTCCAATAGCAAGAGCCTCCCTTGAAGTCATCTTGAAATTTTGCAGTTATTTGATCGTCCAAAAATTCAGAACTAAACTTTAAAAGTCAAACTTGGTCAACACTTGAAAAATCTCAGAAAAAGTTCTAAGTGTCAGAAATCGCAGAGCAAAGAAACAAAAACTTTATGCATAAAGTTCTTTGCACGTTCTATGTTCGCGCAGAAAGAACTATGCGAGTTCTTGGTTCACGCAGAAAGCAGCTTGCACGCTCTTGGTTCGCGCAGGCTATAGTCTGCGTGTTCTGAGCTTCGTGCAGGATGAGACTTGCGCGTTTTTTAGGATCACTTTGCGCAATCACGTTGCGCTTTTCTATACTTAGAATATTTTTCCAAATTTTAGTTCGTGCAAAAGGATCACTTCTCACAGATCATGAACTTCGCGCAGATCAAAGAAACAAAATACAAACTCGCAAACAGACTTGTGTGCGTTCCTACTTCTCGCAAATAAAGTCTTGCGCATTCTGATCAAGAACTCGCAGAAAACATCCAATCACAAAAGTACTTCATTATGCGTGTCCTTCACTGCATGCGTGTTCTATGACGTGCGTATTCTTCAGGATGAATTTTGCGCGAAATCCAGATCTTGCCATGTTCTTCAGATCTTCGACCAAAAGCTCAACTTTTAGGCCCAAATTCGATTCACACCTCTGAATCAGTCCATGAAACTATGTCAATTAGTCCTCGACAACTCTCTAAACACTTTTCAAACAATTGATTACAACTGAATCAACAAAAACTACAAATTGATCTCAAGAACAGTGCGTTTACAAAACTTGAACAAGAATACAAGAAAATTCAAAATTCACACAGAATTTTTGTGAATTAGACTAAACAATGCAAACCAATTATGTTCTAGATACAAAAACGAGTACAGTGGTATCAATTTCTAACTCAAAACACCACTAAATCTCAGAAATCGATTCTAAAAAATATCCTTTGCGAGTTCTTGAAAATAGTCGACCAAAAATCCAACTATGATCATGATTCTGAATTCTTGTATGCTCTGATACCAATTGTGTGTCGCACAATACTTGCAAATCAATCATGATGACAAACAATTTACCAATCAATTTCTATTTCAAATTCAGTTTCGATTACAACAATACGCTCTCAATATTTCTCTCTCTAAACAATAACTCTCTTTTAGCCTAATATCTCTTCTAGTCATATGATTCTACTAACAAAAACAAAAGCTATTTATACCCTACAATTACAAGACAAAAACTAAAATACAAGCTGACTTTTAACTAAGACTTGTTACAAAAGACTTTGACTTTTGCTTGAAGGTTTTACTTAAGCTTTGACTTTGACTTTCATGATCTTGTATACAACATATTTGTGCACTAACATCTTCTAAAACTTTAGGAAAGATTTTTCAAGAACAAATGTCTTGTGATGACAAATCTGGATTAGGTTTTCGAAAAATGGAGATTGGCTTTTCTTCTGCTCAAGCTCCTTCCTCTTCTTCAAAACTTCACTTTTCTTGTGAACTCACCGATTCTGATTTTGGTGACTCCCACTCCTTGCACTCCTTAGATCTTTGTAAGTCTCTAAAATTTGGCATGTTTTTCATGACCAAAGATTCTACTCCTCAATTTCAATGTAAGGAAGCTCAAAGGTCAAATGATCTTTCCAAGCCCATTCATGATCTTTTCAAATCCTTAAATAATGATTAAGCTTCCTCTTCCGCTCCAAAACCTTCGAATTTTCCAAAAATAAATTCTCAACCTTCCTCGAAGAAGTTTTCCAACTCTGACAATGGAAAATCAATAGTCTCTTATTTACTCTTAAAAAGAAAAATTCCCTGTTCTTCCAAAAATGAACCTCCTGTTCTTCCCACTAAGTTCATTCCTAAATCTGTGAACCTGAAGAAATCCAAATCCAAGGGTATCTCTAGCTCATCTCTTCCTATCTCTGAAAAAGGGATCCTTGGACCAAAACCTAGCTCTTTACCTTCCTCCTCTAAACCTGTTAAAATCAATGTTAAGGACAAAGACAAAGTTCTTAACCAGAAGTCAAAGAAAATCTTTATTTATAGAAAATGCTATAATTGTGGGGACACCTTTCACTTAGCAAAGGACTGTCCCAAAGATAGGATAGAAATAAAGAACCTTGATGATTCTTTTTCTTCCTCCTTAAACCCTAAAGGACCCACCTCTAAATGGGTACCAAAGGAGTTATTTTTCTGTGATTGCAAGTATTTAAACATCAACAAATATGGTATCTGGATAATGGGTGTTCAAGGCACATGACCGGCAACAGATCTCTTCTCATTAAATATGTGACCAAAAAGAGACCTTCTGTAACCTTTGGAGATAACTCTAGAGGCTCCACTAGAGGGTATGGCACTCTCTCAAATGGCTCCATCACTTTCAATAAAGTGGCTTATGTTGAAGGACTAATGCACAACCTCTTGAGCATTAGTCAGCTATATGATTTGGTGTACATTGTCATATTCAAACTTAGTGTTTGCATCATCATAGATAGAAACAATCTTATTGTTCTATCTGGTGTTAGAAAGGACAATGTATACATCATAAACATGAGCCAAAGTGTGGTTGAAGAAAATAACTGCTTTATTTAGAAGATTCGGCTAAGAAGAACTGGATATGGCGTAAACGTCAATCTCATCTCAACTTCAAAACTATGAACACTCTTTCCAAAAAAGATCTTGTCGTTGGGATGCCAAGTTGTACTTTGTGGAAGAAAATCTATGTGCAACTTGTGAGAAGGGAAAACTGACAAAATCTTCCTTCAAGTCCAAGCAATGCTTCTCTATCTCCAATCCTCTTCAAATGCTTCACATGGACCTATGTGGACCAGTCAACACTCCAAGTCTTGGTGGAAAAAAGGTACATTATTGTAATTGTTGATGAATTTACACATTACACTTGGGTCTCTTTTCTCAGGTACAAAAGCGAAACTACTGAAGAAATCATCAACTTCATCAAGAAATCTAAGGTGCTGAATGGGCAACTAGTGAGATCCGTAAGAAGTGACAATGGCACCGAATTCAGAAACACTACCTTAGAATCCTTCCTTAATGACAAGGGGATTTCTCAAAACTTCTTAGTTGTCAGAACTCCACAACAAAATCTCGACCCCACAAGGGCGTTGCCCCTTAACCCTACCCGCTAACCGGATAGCGGGACCCCCGTGCTAAGTCTACGTCGGGGGACAAAGTTCTGTTTGTGATCAAAGTTTCTGAATTTTTGTTAACGATCATTTATGCAAGTATTTTTCAAGATGGGATATTCTGATGATGAAGAAAAGGTTGCCAAGCTCAGAATAGAGAACAACAATCTCAGTTCATCAGTTGGATACTATTCAAAGCGGTCAAAAAGATATCATGATGAAAAGAAGATACTGAGAGAAGAAGTTGATGCATTGAAGAAGATAAATGAAGATCTTCTAAAACAGACTTTTGGGTTGAATGAAGAAAAGGTATTGAGTTTAGAAGCTGAGAATACTGAGCTGAAAAGAAATATCTCAGTCTTGGAAGATGAAATTGTTCAAATCCAGCACGCAGATTCTGTTGATAAGTATGAGAAGATAGTTAAGAATTTGGAAACTGCTAATGAAAAGCTGAATAAGAAGATTTCTGATCTGGAGCTAAAGATGGCCAAAGACAGAGATATTTTTGATATAGAAAGAAAGAGTTTGCAAAGAAATTCTCAGAGTTTTCATGGAATAGTTTTGAAGAGAAGAAAATTGTTGAGCTTAAATGTTCCAAGTTTTCTCAACAAGTGACTGACTTTGAGAAAGTAATCATAATGGAAAGAGACAAGTTTGCAAAAGAGAAGAAGGTCATTGAACAGAAAAATGTTAGAATCTTCAAAGAAATATCTGGTCATAGAAAGAATGCCGAGACGGACTTTGAAGAAGAAAGAAACATTTTTTAGGCATAAATAAGGAAGCTTACTGACAAGCTATCTTAACTATCTACAAGTGCTTTGAAAGATCAAAAAACGAAGTCTGAATTCCAGAAAGAGATTGACCTACTCATCAAAGAAAGGGACAGTTTATTTTCAAAGATAAAGGAGTTTGAAGAAATTGTTTCTAAGGTGGTGGTGACTGAGCAGAAGACTCCAGAGTCAATTATCCACACACCTAGAGAAGATTCAGCTGACTCTAAAAAGACAGCCACAAGCTCACATCAAAGAACTGTTTCTTCAAAAAGGTCAGTTAATTCATATGATCAGATTCATACTACTAACATTTTCTATGATCGAAATATAGATGGTTTAGGTACACAAAGAAGAAGAAGAAGAAGAAGAAGAAGAAGAAAAAGAAGAAGAAATGGTTATGAAAAGTTGGTCTGGAAAGTGAAACCAGTTGATGATGAAAAGAATGAAGAGAAGAAAGGTAAGAAATCATGTGTACATGAATCAAAAGCTAAGAAGAACAACGTACGAAAAGGTAAACCTGATCTTGTTTACTCGAGAGATCAATTAATCAGGTTAGCTCATAAGAAGAATTATTGTTCTTATTGTCGTACCTATGATTTTGTTCATAAAACAAGTGATCATTACTGGTATGGTTCTTATTCTATTACTTTTAATAGAACTACAACTAACAAACATGGACCCAAATACCAGTGAGTACCAAAGCCAAAAGATGAATTTGTGTTGCAGGCACCTCAAGTCAAGGGGGATTAAAAGAACTATGGCTCTTCAATAATACAGTTCAAGACCCGTTCTTCAAAGATTAAGAGTTTGACTTCTAAACACAACAGTTTAGGACTCGCTCTTCAATGATCAAAAGAGATGTTACTCCCATGCTGATATGAGATTGTACTCCGATACTTAATTGAGAAGTTCAACCTTTAAGGGGGAGTACATATTTTTACTGAACATATGCATTCACAATATTATCTGAAAGATATCTGCACACAACATTGTTCATGTTTTCAAGGGGAGTATGAGATAAAATCTGATGCATGATTTTAGGGGGAGTAAATGACTTCTGATTACATCTGATCAGAACTCGTACTTTCAATAAATTTTGTTGTGAATAAAGCTTTGTACTTTGACAGACTTTTTGACTGTTGCAGAATTGAGAGGGAGCTTACATGATCATATCATATATGACTTTGAGTTGACTTGATGAGATTAAAGACAAAGCAAAAAGGTTTATTTCTAATCTTAATCTCATACGTGTCTGAAAGAAGGACAACTTTCATATATGAAAACATGTTCTTAAATGGTCAAACCACTTCTGATTCTTAAAAAGATTTCATGAATATAGAAGTGTGTTTTTAAATGTTTTCATGTTATATGTGCTTTAATGATTAATAAACCGTGTGTTTCTAAAGATAAATACTTGTGTTTTATCTTTTCCATATACTGTCAAGTATTCATACACACCGGTTTAAATTTTTGTTGACAATGTTATCACCATGTCTCAAATTGAACAAAATTTTTCGATGGTGATACACCCGCTTGTTATTCAAAGTTTGAACATTGATTTCATTTCAAAACGTTTCTTTCAAGAGTGTCTATATTTTGATTCGTATAGACAATATCTAATTTTTGCTGACCTAAGCTTTAATTGTTAAATCATTCCGATTTTGATCTTTTTCATACAATGTCAGATTTTCAAACAAGTTTCTTGTATTCATTTCATTCATTCAATATACTTGTTTTGAAAGTTCTTCCATGATAAACATGCTCAAATCTTCATGATTACATTCAAGAGCATACATACATCTGACATGTGTTTCACATTCTGTGCTTTAACTGCAAAATTAAACCATTTTAGCAACATTATGTTTTTAGGATTACATGGGTTCATTGTGTGAGTTTAACAGAACATCTATGGATTCACGTTAACCAGTGTTTCTTACCCAAGAAGTTAATCCTTGAGTGATCGAAGAGTGTGAGGAGTCAATATATGAGTGTGGGTGTGATGAGTAAAATGAAAAAGAGAGTTTTGTTAGTAGCGAGCTCAATGTTTAAAAAGAAAGAGGGTGTGAGAACAGAGTAAAAGCATATCAAACTCTGCACCAACTTTTTCTGAGTTGGGCAACCACATTGCTTGGTATTTCACAATTCTTCGTGAACATCATTGAAACAGGCAACTAGCCCATGCCAACTCTTAATAAAAACTCCACCAGCTACTCATCTTATTCTCAACAAGAAGATGTTTCAATTTTTAAAAGGGACACAACATATAATCTATCTGGTTTTCATTTGGAAAATCTGGATATTGAAAAGGAAGGAAGTCTGCCCCCCCCCCTTTCGCACTTCGATCATGCATAATTGAGTCTGTGTATTACTGTTGTTGTCTCAATGGTTTAGACAATTTTGAGCCTATTAAAAAGCAATCATCTGTGCTTAATTCTTTCAAACACAAGCACGAGCACATAGAAAATTCGTTTTTCTGTCAAAACGTTCATAGTTTAACCTTGTGTTATTCGATGATTGAATGGAAGACCTGGGGTAGTGAACATCAAAAAGATCCTTTCCAATGTGTATTCGTTACACACAGTGACTTCGTGTTACTGACAGACATTCTAACTGATTCATTTGTTAATTCAGGTGTTATACTCATAATTTGTCTGAATTTGCAAAGATTTGGATGAATATCTTTTGGATCGATGAATAATCAGAGGCTCTTGTAAAAGATAAGTGGTCAGGACAGATAAGACATTTCTTGAGAAAGTTTTGATGATTTCAGTGCTTTATCATCAAAAAGGGGGAGAAGTGATCAAGAAATGTTTGAGTCAGAAATGAATATAGGGGAAGTTATTTGACATGAAATGTTGACTGAAGAAGAGTTTGAAACAGTTTTGGAGTTGATAAAGAAAAGTTGGAGCTTAAAGAAGAGATTTATGTTAAGACAGTTGGTTTGAAGAAAGTTTATTGAAAGCGGAAAGAGAAAAGTTCAAAGATTTCAGAATGTGAACAATTTTTACTGAAATTTTCTTAGAAGATAATTTTGCTGAAGCAATTCGAGCTAAATCTGAAGATAATTTCTTTCCGATGCCTGAAAGAGGTTTCTTATTACCTTCGGGGAGAATGTTAAAGCTGATTGTAAAAGATGTTGTTCAGAGACTTTGGGAAGAATTCAGGTTTATCAAAGAAAGGGGAGATTGTTTTGAGCATATAGGAGAGACTAAGCTTCAATGATTATTTTGCTAAAGATTTATCAAAGAGGGAGAATGAATTGCAAAATCTTTTTAGAGATGATCTTGATCCAAAGGGGGAGAATGTTAGTGCATATATTTGTTGGATACAAGATCATGAAGAGCCTTCATTGTCATATTTCTTGTAAAATGCTTTAGAGATAGAAAGTTACACACGTTCTTGTATTTGTAGAGAGAGAATGATTCAATTTGAATGAAGAACATGAGATTTCTTGATTGATTTCTTGTTTTGATTGTGAAATTGGACCTAACAGAACCCTATGTGAAGAAGCCCGATCCATGCTAAGTGAGTCCAAATTACCCGCCTACTTTTGGGTTGAAGCAGTCAATACAACTTGCTTCACCCAAAATCGGTCGGTAGTTGTGAAAAGGCACAACAAAACTATCTATGAAGTCTTCTATGGCTGAAAACCCAATATAGGTTTTCTTCATGTGTTTGGCTGTGTGTGCTTCATCCTCAATGATCGAGAAAACCTTGGTAAATTTGATGCTAAGGCTGATGAAGGCATCTTTATGGGATACTCCCTATCCTCCAAAGCCTACAGAGCCTACAACCTTAGGAAGAAATGTATTGATGAATCTATTCATGTGAAATTTGATGACCACAAATCATCTTCTCTTTCATGTGATGATGATGAATTAAATCAATGGATTACCTCATCTGTGGGTGAAGATTCTCAAAATCACCCATCCAACGAAAATCCTTCAACACCTTTCATTCCTGAGTCATCTCCTCAAAATAATGACCCATCTTCTTCTTCACCTTCAATCTCAAATATTCAAATCATCATCCCTGAAGATCTAGTTGATCCCACTTCTCATCACAATCCTTCTCCTGAACCTACACCTATCACTCCAGCCGATCCTTCTTCTTCTCAACCACACAAAATTCTCTCTACACCTCTTCCACTAACTACTAAATGGACAAAAGATCAACCCATTGACTAAATCATCGATGATCAACTGGCTGGAGTCCAAACTAGAAGAGGAGTATGCAACATTTATCTCTATGTGAATTTCCTCTCCATTATTGAGCCAAAGAAAATTGAGGAATCTCTGGCCGATCCATGTTGGATAACTGCCATGCAAGACGAACTTTCTCAATTTGAAAGAAACGAAGTATGGAGACTTGTTCCACGTCCTTCTAGGAAGACAATTATTAGAACCAAATGGGTCTTCAGAAACAAGATGGATGAAGAAGGTACGGTGATCCGCAACAAAGAAAGACTTGTTGCTCAAGGATTAGGCATGAGAGTGGGCTTGGGACCCCAATCCCCGTCCCCGTCCCCGATCCCATTTTCTATCCCCATCCCCATACCCATCCCCGCCCCCGCTGGGGAATATGATCACAACCCCATCCCCGTCCCCAACGGGGAACGGAGATCCCCAATGGGTAACCAAGGATTTCCCCCCATTTATGTGATATATTTTAAATGAAATGTATTGATCACTATATACTCGATCGATAATGGTACACGTCTAAATCTCACATATTTCTAAAATTTGTTTTTACGGACTATCAAATATTCATTTGAACAAAATCACAACATCATATGTAGTTGTTCGATTAAACGATTTCGGATCTCCATGGTTTTTATTAAAAAAGTAAGACAAGTCAAAAGAAATGTAACAAAAAAGATCAAAAATACCATTCCTAAATCTATAAGATACTACATCTAAACTTTTATAAATAATATATTTAAAAACAAATATACAATATATTTAGAAATAAATATACATAATATGTAGTAATAATTATATAACATATTTAACATACGGGGATAGGGAGGGGCGGGGATCACGTTACCTATCCCCGTCCCCATCCTCGATTTTCAACTTTCGGGGATCCCCGTCCCCATCCCCGATCCCCAGTTTTACGGGGAATTCCCGTCCTCGTCGGGGCGGGTACACCGGTTTCCCCAATGAGGTGGGTCTCATTCCTATGCCTATCAAGGATATCGACAAGAGGAAGGGATTGATTATGATGAAACCTTTGCTCCTCATGCTAGACTTGAAGCAATAAGAATCTTCCTTGCTCATGTTGCTCACAAAAACTTCAGAGTCTTCCAGATGGATTTCAAGAGTGCCTTCCTAAATGGGGAGTTTGCTGAAGAAGTCTATGTGAAACAACCTATTGGCTTTGAAGACCCCACTCATCCTGACAATGTGTACAAACTTGAAAAAGTTCTATATGGTGTCCAACAGGCTCCTCGTGCCTGGTATGACACTTTGTCACACTTCTTCCTTGCTCACAATTATTCAAGAGGTAAAATTGATAACACACTTTTCCTCAAAAAAACAACAGGTGATATTGTTCTTGTTCAAATCTATGTGGATGATATCATCTTCGGTGCCACCGATGAAACTCTTTGTCGGGATGTTAATGTATTTTTGTTTAGATCATTTGTCATGTAATGTTTGACTTTTCAATGTGTTGCTTTATATGAGGTCAAGGCTTGTTTGACCCATATATAAGCTTTGCTCCTTTATCTTTTCATTGTAAGTATTGAGAGAGTAAGTCATGTGATGAGGGTTGTAATCTTGTGACTAAAGTGAGATATATGACACATTATTTCTCTCTCTAGAAATCCTCTCATTGAGTGCTTAATTGTGTTCTTAATTGCTTGAATCTTGGACTAACAATTGGTATCACAGCAAACCAAAGATTTTCAGATATGGATTGATACGAATTATTGGCCAAAATCATTGAAAACTTCCATTTTAGGAAGAACTCGCAGAAACTGTTTTCGAAAGTAGCTGTTAGATTTGAATTTTCTCGATTGGTTGATTTTGGAGCTAGAAATTGATTCCACAATGATCGTATCATCAAGGAGAACATTTCTTGTTTGAATTTCACATTCAAATTCTCTCTGTATCCTTGCTAATTTTGATATTTTGTTCATTTTCTTGAAAAAATAGTTTGAACACTTTGATAGGATCGAATCCTCATATTTTGTTGTTTTTAGTCGAATTTTTGTACTAAAGATATGTTCTGTTGGGTCTGAAATATGCCAAGGATAGTTCAACATGGTTACTACTTCTAGTTTAACATGGTTACTACTTCTGAAGTTAATGCTGCTAGAAGAACTTGGTTAATACTTCTGAGGTTACTACTTCTGTGGTTAATGTTGCCAGTTGTAGTTAATGTTGCTGGAACAAAGTTAATGTTGCTGGAACAAAGTTAATGCTGCTAGAAGAAAACAGTTAATACTTCTAGTTGTTAATACTTCTAGTTAGTACTTCTGATATTAATGCTTCTAGTTAATGCTGCTAGAAGAAAACAGTTAATACTTCTAGTTGTTAATACTTCTAGTGAGTACTTCTGTTATTAATGCTGCTAGTTGATGGTTAATGTTGCTCAACAAGATTAGTACTGCTAGTTCAAAGTTAGTACTGCTTGAAGAGATTAATGCTGCTGAGCATGGTTAGTACTGCTAGAGTTAATACTGCTCAGAGTATTAATGCTGCTTATGATTAATACTGCTTATAAGATGGAGATCTGCATGAAAGGATAACAGCTGGATAATTTAGAGATATACATGGAAGCTTAGAGATATACATGGAAGCTTGAAGATAATGATGGAAGATATACTGAAGATATTTTATTTATTGTAATTATCTTTTTATTCAGTATATATATTGTATTGTTTAGAATAGTTAAATTTTTTTTTTTTTCAGTTTTCATTCTTTTAGAGAGAAAATAAACCTCAAGGCATAGATCCTAATTCTAGAGAAGTAGAATTCGTATTGGTGAGCCTGTTCATCAATATTGAGGTTGAGTGAGTAATCTTGTAACTTCAAAGCATTCAATAAAAGCTTACAGTTTGTTATTCATATTTTCTGTGTTGATTTACTGTTTCATAGAATATCAAAGTGTTATTCCGCAAACTTCTTTGATATTGTTTCTGAGAATTAATTCTTGTTGAGAATTCGATCCTGACAAGTGGTATCAGAGCTAGTATTCTCAGAAACCTGCAATCATCATTCTTCCTTGAAATCAGAAATCATCAATGGCTAAAGTTTCAGACTCTTCAAGAACAGAAATCCCCACAGAGGTAATGTCTAATCTTTGCTCTAAAACTTGTATGGAAACTGTTAAAAGGTACAGGGATCACAACCAGACAATGAGTGATGACCTTAAAAGATTAGAGAGAGATATAAAAGACTATATATAAATTGTTGAGAGGTTTGAGGAACAGATCAAAGTTTTCCAAGCCAATGAACTTCAACATTCTTATGATACAAATTACTGGAAGTGGGAGAAGAATGACCTAGAACTTCAGCTGAAAAAGTCTAAAGAGGAGAATGAGAAGATAAAGAGTGAGTTTGAGAAAGCCAAGCTGGATATTGAGAAATTTTCCAATGCTTCTAAAGCAATGGACTCTTTGCTCCAAACTCAAATCCATGACAAACTTAGAAGAGGAATAGGCTATAACACCACACCACCACCATACAACAACAATTACATTCCTCCTATATCAAACTTACTAGAGACCAAGGATAGGAAGGAATTGCCTGTTGGAGCCACTAAGGTAGATCCTTTAGACAAAGTGGTGGTTGAAACAGACTCTGAAGTAGAGAACTCTAGTGAAAAGAGTAATGAGAACACTGTGAGTGGTGAGATTCCTCTAGAAAATAACATTATCACCAATGAGGGATGTGGAAAGGCTTGGATCAAGTCTAAGGACATAGAAAAGACTGAGGGAAAGTCTGAGAAGGTCCATTATAAGCAAACCACAGTTGTGAATCCTGTCCCTTGTAAACAGTGTTCTTGCAATAAATCTGAGCCCCAAAAACATGATAAACCAAGGGGAAATCAGAGAAACTGGAATAATCAGTGGGTACAAAAACAAGGAGTTGATTTGAGTAAAATCAATAGACCAAAACCTTGTTTTATCTGTGGCAAATTGAATCATCTTGCCAAACACTGTTATTTCAACCCTATCAACCAAAGAGTCACTTTTCAAAGAAAACCACAAAACTCTTTTGGTTATAGGAATCAGAGAAGGAATCATATGGCTGAGAACAGAGCACCTATAAGATCACATGCTCAGAACAAGTTTGCTAAACCAAAGAAAAATACTCCAAATAAGCCAAGGAGTAATTTAAAGACAAAGAAAGCAAACAACTTTGTTCAAGTTTGGGTTCCAATTGCAAAGAAACCTGTTAGTACTGCTATCCCAGATAGTACTGCTAACAAAAATAGTGATGCTAACTTGATTAGTACTGCTAACCAAGTTAGTACTGCTAACAAAGCTAGTGTTGCTTCTAGTAGTAATGCATCCAAGCCTATAATCTTGACAAAGTACTCCAGTCATGAGATTCCTAAACAACTCATTCAGACCAAACTGACAGATTATATTTATGAGAAAGGTCAACCCAAGACCACTTTGGCTTGGGTTCCCTCAAAGACTAATTGATTTATCAAGTGTGCAGGGCAATCAAAAGCTCAAGAGGAAGAGCATTTGGAATGAAGATAATGATTGCTCTTGGCACATAACAAGGAACATGGATTGCCTTCAAATTCTTTAAAAGATTTGATGGAGGACATGTTACTTTTGATCCAGCAGAAGGTAAGAAAAGTGAAAAAGGTATAGTTTCAAAAGATAAAGTAACTTTTGAAAATTTTATGGTATATGGTACTACTAACCTTGTGTCTGTAAGTGTTTCAGGTTGCTAATACTGAAAGGTAGTTAGTACTTCTAGTTCAGTGAATACTGTCAGACTGTGTTAATGCTGCTGGTATGTGTTACTACTGCCAGTCTGTGTTAATGCTGCTGATAAGTGCTACTACTGCTAATGTAAGTTTTCTATACCTAAAAATGATCTTCATTGATTTTATGTCAAACCTGGATATCAATCAAAAAGCTTTTATCTGTATCCAAAGTTTGTACAAGAAGTACTTAATAAGGAATTGACGGATTAACCTCATTTTAATGAGATATATGTACCTAAAACCCCTAAGGGCAAGGTCTTTTCAATCATGAAGAGATCTGCTAAGGACTCGGAAGGAGTTGACACACCATTGTTCTCTACAATGATGGTGATGTCCCACAATCAAGAAGGTAAGGCATCAGGGTCAAAGCCCTCATTAGACCAACCCACTGATGACCTATCCACACCTTCCACTACCAAGCATAAATCTTCAGATTCCTTTTGTCAAACCAACATTCCCCATTACTATATTATATAAGGAAAAGATACTGAAGGTTCCTTCCCTTCTTGTATCTTCAACCTCAAAACCTACAAGCCCTCTGATGGAGCATTTTTCATCAGAGAATATCCAAAGGGAAACCATAGGGGTGTCTCCCAACCTCAAGAAGGTGCTCAATAAGGAGATGCAAGAGCATATGGGTTGTAAGGCTCACACTACTGACTTTGCTCAAAGTGCAGGACAGGACAGTGTGAACATATCTAAGACCTTCCCCATGGCAACTTTAGATGAGTAATTATCTAAAGGTCCCAGGTGCCAAGAAACCAAGGGAGTAGAAGGTGCTTCTGCTAGGCAGAAGATCTCTACTAAAAGATCCAAGGATCCTTCAAAGGTGGTAAACACACCTAAAGGAGGTGAGGACAGATTTAACTACAAAGAATTGATGGATACACTTGGTACAATTAGTCTGAAAGTTCACAATCAAATTATGGAGATAAAAGAGATGAAAAGGAGCACATATCATGATTATTTCAAAAAGGGGGAGACTTAAACAACTGAACTTGAGAAGACATGAGAAGGAGAATCAAGTTGATATGAAATCTTATTTTGAGGGGGAGATAAGTGAAGAAGCTGAAATAAAGCATTAACTACAGCAGAAACAGAAAAGAAGATAACAACAGAAACTGAATCAAGAAGAACTAGAAGTTGCAGAAAGTTTTGAAATTATCATAAAGACCCTATGTTGAAGAACTTAACTTCTCAGTTTTGAAAAGTTAAGTTAGGGGGAGATTGTTGGGTCTGAAATATGCCAAGGATAGTTCAACATGGTTACTACTTCTAGTTTAACATGGTTACTACTTCTGAAGTTAATGCTGCTAGAAGAACTTGGTTAATACTTCTGAGGTTACTACTTCTGTGGTTAATGTTGCCAGTTGAAGTTAATGTTGCTGGAACAAAGTTAATGTTGCTGGAACAAAGTTAATGCTGCTAGAAGAAAACAGTTAATACTTCTAGTTGTTAATACTTCTAGTTAGTACTTCTGATATTAATGCTTCTAGTTAATGCTGCTAGAAGAAAACAGTTAATACTTCTAGTTGTTAATACTTCTAGTTAGTACTTCTGTTATTAATGCTGCTAGTTGATGGTTAATGTTGCTCAACAAGATTAGTACTGCTAGTTCAAAGTTAGTACTGCTTGAAGAGATTAATGCTGCTGAGCATGGTTAGTACTGCTAGAGTTAATACTGCTCAGAGTATTAATGCTGCTTATGATTAATACTGCTTATAAGATGGAGATCTGCATGAAAGGATAACAGCTGGATAATTTAGAGATATACATGGAAGCTTAGAGATATACATGGAAGCTTGAAGATAATGATGGAAGATATACTGAAGATATTTTATTTATTGTAATTATCTTTTTATTCAGTATATATATTGTATTGTTTAGAATAGTTAAAAAAAAAAATTTCAGTTTTCATTCTTTTAGAGAGAAAATAAACCTCAAGGCATAGATCCTAATTCTAGAGAAGTAGAATTCGTATTGGTGAGCCTGTTCATCAATATTGAGGTTGAGTGAGTAATCTTGTAACTTCAAAGCATTCAATAAAAGCTTACAGTTTGTTATTCATATTTTCTGTGTTGATTTACTGTTTCATAGAATATCAAAGTGTTATTCCGCAAACTTCTTTGATATTGTTTCTGAGAATTAATTCTTGTTGAGAATTCGATCCTGACATGTTCTAGCACTGTAATCGATCAACCCTGTCATGTTTCAAGTCTTAATTGCAGGATTTGAGTTCAAAATAGCAGAAATTAGCATTTTCTAGGCATAACTCGTAAGATCTGTGGTTGTCGCAAGCTTCAACTAAAGAACTCGCAGATTGAAGAACTCGCAAGCTGAAGAATCTGTTTGTTTTGTGTTGTTTGCGATTTCTATACAAGAACTCACAAGGCTCCCTTTTGATCTTGATTTCTAAAACTTAGAATTTTTCTAAGTATAGAACTCGTAGGGTGCTTTTTGCGACAAGTGAGAACTCGCAGAACACTACTTGCGACTTCTTGGTGTTTCTCTTGTTTGATCTGCGACAAGAAAAGTTGTCTTTTAACCGGCTGTTCTTCTTTGTCAACGCAGCCAGACAGGCTAACGAGCGAGTATAGTTGCTTGGGTGGTAATTGGTTGCTTGGTCGAGCAGCTGCCCTTTCTCTACGACAAGTTAAATTCTCGAAATTTTTCTAAGGCAAGAACTCGCAGATGCATTGCGACAAGTTCTCTGCGACTTGTCAAGTTCAGCTAAGGAAAGAACTCGCAGACTGTGATCTACGACTTCTCAGAACTCGCAGACCACTACTTGCGACAAGTAGGAAATCGCAGCCTTTGTTTTGCGACTTCTTAAGGCCTGCAACAAGTTACTGTTCCTTGTGACTTCCAGTTCTGTTAACTGCGACTTCAATACTTAGAATTTTTTCTGAGTTTTCTGAGTTTGACCAAGGTTGACTTTCTGAGTCAAAATTGTATCTGCATTCTTTGGACGATCATTTTCAAGCATACTGATCAAAATGGCAACCAAGATGTCTAGAAGAGAATGTGCAATTGCATACATGCCTAAGATACCTTCTATATAAGCTAAACTAGATAAATTGAAGATTTAGAATTCAGATCATCTAAATCAGATTCAAGAGTTGAAAGCAAAATCTATTTTTTTCTCAACAAAATTTTAAATGTTGAAAATGTATTAATGATTCTAAATCTGATTTTGCAGGTACAAGAGAGAAAGAAATTAAATTGAAAGAAAGAGAGATAACCACTATTCAAAACAAATTGAAGACAACTGAAAAGAATTTAATAGAGCTGAAAGCTGAATCAATTGATCTTCAACAAAAGTTCAAAGCTTTTGAAGAGAAAATATTTGCATTGAAAGCAAGGAATGCTGATTTAATAGAGATATCTGAAGAGAAATCATAAAGTTTGAAAACTGATAAAGAAGATCTTCAGAAAAAGTTTCATGCAGATAAAGCTGGTCTGGAGAAAGTTTACACCCAGAAACTGTCTGAATTTTCTAAGATAGTTTTTCAAGAGAAGAAAGACCTTGAGCTCAGGTGCATAAAACTCTCAAAGCAAGTCTCAGAATTTGAAAAGATTTTAATAACTGAAAGAGACACATTTGCTAAAGAGAGAAAAGTTCTTAAAGATAAGACAATTGAACTTCCCAAGCAGATTTCTACACTACAAGACTTTGCTCATCACTGGTTAGCACAAAAGAAATTATGTTGTTCTTATTGTTGAGCTAATGATTTTGTTTAAAAAGACTTTGCTCATCACTGGTATGGAACATACAAAATCACTTCCTATAAAACTGATTTCAACAGATCTGGATCCAATCTCTAGTGGATTCCAAAATCTAATCAGTTTGGACCCAAATACCAGTGGGTACCAAAACCTGTTAAAATTGTTTTGCAGGAATCACAGGTGTAGAGGGAGTGAAGAGAATGGTTCTTGGATAATTCAGTTCAAGACCCGATCTTCAATGCTAAAAATGATGGAATCTGAATACGACAGTTTAGAACCCGCTCTTAAATATGAAAGAACATTTTGTTCAAGATAAGGAGATTGAGATTTTACATATATTTAGGGGGAGCTTACATGAATCAAGATCATTCTATCATATTTTGAAACGTGAGTATGTTCTTGTTGTGTTTGTGTTAGTATTTTTGGTTGGATATTATTTTCTAAGTCTGATACAAATAACCAATGTAGACTCATGTTCAATGAGAACCAAGTTCATCATCTGTTTTGTAGGTTTGAAAATTTTCATGAAATACTGATAAATCCAAATCATGGACTTTGACTTCTGATCAATTCAGATCAGGACTCATACTTCAGTATGATGAGCTGAATGCATACTCGTAGGGGAGTATACACATCTGTGCACACTTCAAGGGGGGAGTATCAGATAAAAATCTGGAAAGTTTTTCAAGTGAGAGATGTTATTTTGAGCTTTAAAAGTGATTTTGTGCAAAGTTGCTATTTTTGGAAAGTCAAAAAGTCAAAAAGTCAAAAAGTCAAAATTTCCATTTTTGGAAAATTTTCAAAAATTTTCTAAGTATAGAACTCGCAAGAAGTGCTATGCGACAAGTCACTTGACACAACCTTTGGTCTGCGACAAGTAGCTTGACGCAAGCCACTGTTTGCGAATTCTAAACTTGACGCAAACAATGGTCTACGACAAGTTACTTGATGCAATCCAAAGCTTGCGACAAGTGAAGAACTCGTATGCTTCGACTTGCGACTTCTATGAACTCCTACACCATGCTTTGCAAGTTATGTTCCAAACACAACTTGACGCAAATCGAACCTTGCGACAAGTTCACACACAAATTGTCATTGTTTGCGACAAGTCGAAATTCAATGGTTTGCGACAAGTGGGAAAACCAATCAAATCGTGCCACGTATCATACCCCATCTCGAGTATATATACTAGTTTTCACGTTCTAAGTCCCCACCTGTTTCAGAACCATTTGCGACTTCTCACACTTAGATTTTTTTTTCTCTTGATTCCAAGTTTACGACTTCTTAGATTTCTACTTTCTTTGTTCGATTCAGTGTAGGTTTCTATCATTTTGTTTGTTATTTGTTTGTATCGTTGTATATTTGTATTGTTTGTAGGTTTTAATCCTTCGATTTAGGGTTTTTGTTACTGTGACTGTTCATCTTTCTTAAACCCACTTCGAACTGAACCTTTGATGTTTGAACTTATAGACTGAAATTCATTGGATTAATCTCATATATAACTTGATTCCTTGTTGGGATTTTAAAATCGAGCTTATTGTTAACAATCTTAAACTGAAATTCGAATTCCTTGACATTAGATTTTGATTATGGACTGTTGGACTGTTCGAAACTCTTGAGGATTGATTTGAATTTTATTGCACAAATAACAGTGTTATTATATAATCGAAATCAAAGTGCTATATATGTTTTAAATGGGAAATCGAACATAAATCAAACTAAAATAATCAATTTTAAGATTTAACAGTGGATTAAAATTTTCAAATTTCAAATTTTTTCACAAGTTAGAACTCTGCGAGTTCTTGGGATGAATCCTTGGGTTTCACGACAAGTTCGACATTAAAGGGTTCTGCGAATTCTGTGAATGTCAAATTATTTTTTCTAAGTCTTGTTGCACTTGTACTCTGCGAAAAGTTGTCCAATTCTTTTTGTTTGCGACAAGTACTTTGTTTCAGTACTTCAAGACAAGTTTTCTAATCCTTTGGTCTAAAACTTTTGGACATAGAAAATTTTTCAAAAATGTTTTTTTGAAAAATAAAAGTTTTGGGATTTTACTGACATAATTGGATTTTTATCCAATATTTTCAAACTTTTCAGGCTCTCAAATGACCAGTGAGAACTCAGTTGATCCGATTGTGCAAATGGATGAAAATGACCCGAATGTTTCCAAAGAAACACCTATGCCATCATCAAGATCACATTTCCAATCTGTTGTTGGTGAAAAGCCAGATCTTGCACTGATTCATCCATCTGATTATCTGTTGCTATATCCAAACAACCATCATGTGGATTTTGATCATCTCAACATTGATCCATTAATATTGGATATCTTCAGAGGACATCCTCTATATTATGCACTGAATACTACTGCTACTGTACCTCTGATCTACCTTCAACAAGCTTGGAAGACTATCTCTTTTGTGAATGACAACAACATAAAAAACAGGCACTTTGAAATCAGGATTGATCACTTTACATCAATTCTGAATTATCAAAGACTGAGGCTCATTCTGGATCTTCCAGAGAAAAATTCAAGAGAAGGCAAAATCACTTTTGATCCATATCCAATTGATTCTGAAGTATTTGAAGGCATCCGAGACTTAGGATATGTTGGTGACCTCACTAAGATGAGTCAATTTAAGAAGAAAAATTTGCCATCTTTCTGGTATCAAATGTTCTCTATCATCAATCGGCGTTTTACTGCAAAGCACACCAGGATTGACAACACCGGTATGCATATGCTCAGATTATTTCATGCCATTGTGTACGATCTGCACGTAGATTGTTCTATAGCATTATGGACAGAGCTGTACGAGAGAGTCCAATCCAAGAGAACAACAAAGAAGCCTATCTTTGTTCCATACCAGAGGTTTCTCCAACTTATTATCCTGAGCATGATCAGATCAAACAGAGATATTCCAAAGAGAAACAATCATGAGGTAGGACTTGAATTTGTCATGAGGTATCTACAGAAGCGAAAGCAGACATTCAACTATTCTATGCTGATTCCAGAAGCACTACTTCCCTACGCTGATCCGAACTCAGAGAATGTCAAATCTTAAAAAGAGTCTACGGGATGACCAGAATCGGTTGCCCTTACCCCAGACTAAGACCTTAGGGCAGCGGAGTCAATGAGGGTTCAATCTACCACGGGGGTAATTGAACGGGGAGAGCAGAGGGAATATTCTGAGAGGGGAACTGGAGTGGGTTAGTCTTCTCGACTGGAGGTTGTGGAATCCCAGGGTGTCATTGTCACACATCAAGTGGGTTCCACATCTCAACCTGAGCAGGCTATCTTACAACAATTGAGCCCTCAGGAAGAGAATGCCGAGGAAGATCAGAACTTTGAAACCGAGTCGAATCATCCGGTAAGTTCTAATGAAAGCATACTATCTCCTACACCTGGTATAGATGAAGAGAGAGATGCAGGAAATGATCAAGGCAATGATGATGATGATGATAACATGGGTCATAGTTTCGGATTTCTAAATGATGATCTAATGGATATTAATGCTGACACGACTATTTTGAATGTGGTTGGTGATATAAGGAGAAATGAGAGAGACTTAGTTGAAAATACTGATAATGTGAGGTTGAGAGTAAGGAACAAAGAAGAATATGGAGAGCGAGTGTGTAACATAACCTACCATTCCAAAAGAGCAGCCACATCTGCTACCTCGCCGCATGTGGTGCATGCAGGTATTGAAGAAGATGTCAGTCGCCCACTAACGCAATTACACACCGAAGCCATCTATTCTATTACCTTACAACAGGTGATAGTCTCACAAAAGCACGTGGATTTAGCACAAAATCTACCTGGTTCTCACTCGGAGACCACAGGTATTGAAAACAGAGAACAACAACCCCAATTCTCGACTTATTTCAATGCACTATTGAGTCTAGTGCCTATTGTTACATCTGTTTCAATTCCTATGACACATATACAAACTGCTACCATCGAAAGTCTTCGTGACCCGACCAGAACATCCATAGTAGATTCACATTCTGGACTACGAGGATTGGATGGAAGTCCTATCATTGCTACCACTTTGCCAGCTTTGAACACATGCCACACAGTTGCTTTGTCGACTGTTGTGAGGAAGGAGAGCTTAAGTAGCCCCGAAGTTACTATCCCAGACTTTGTGTCGAAGGAATTTCTCAACGACGCCTTAAAGGTTGTTGAAAATCGTTTGTTCGAAAGATTTCAGAAGGAGCTTGGATAAGTAAAAATATTTCTCAAAGGCAAAGATCTGGTTACTGAAGAACCACAACCACCTCCACCTCCACCAGTTCAGCCTATAGATATGTCAGTGGAGGATCTGAAGTCATTATTATATGCTAAGTTACTTTCACAAGCACCAGCAGACCAATCTGATGCTAATTTAATTGGTTTACTAAGGTCTCAGCAATCCCAACCAACTGTTCCTCATGTTCTGGAAGGTGTTGTGACTGTAACTGAATTCAATGAGTTCAAAGAAGATATTCTTAAGTCTATTCAGGAGCTCACCAAGGTTGTTCAGTCTTCATGAAAATCTCAAGCAATTATAAGAAAAAGACATGATCCTGATTCTGATCAATATCATGAGGGGGAGATGAGTAAACGACAGAAAACTTCTGGAGATTCTGAGGCAAATGTTCAATCTGTAAATGTGGAAGAAGAAGAAAATGTTCAACATCAGGCAGACAGACAGAATGAACTGAATGATCAAGGCGAATGCACAGAGCTTGTACTGTATGTGAATCCAGATGTAGAACCAAGGGTTGCAAAGCCTAAGGTTGCTACAAGAGTTGAAATCTTGTTGATCACATGAATGAATGAGGTTGATGTGATAGATCTGTCATTAGATGATGAAGAGGAATCAGATGAAAAGTATGATAAGTTCTGGAAGGTAAAAGAAGAAGAGAAAGAGAACTTAATGGATTCTGATGATGACGAAGATGATATTCCTGCTGATGAAGATAATGTTCTAGATACCTTACTGGAAACTCCTGAGGACATCCAACTAAGTCCTATTCACAATGATGTTCCTGAGCCTTCAAATAAAGTTCCTTTCATCCCAGCCTTTAAAGAATTCAACTTCCCTGATGTTTCCGATATGCCTCCAAGTCATTCAAGTCCGATCAAGCATCCGAGCCCTATTCAAAATGTTCCAAGCCCTATTATTCAAGATGTTCAAACTCAACCACCTGAGGATGAAAGTGTTCATGTGCCTATTATTCCAAATGAAGGTGAAGCAGGTCCTTCAAATGCCCCAGAAGCACCACTTGTTCCTTCCGAAGCTGAAATCAGACATATGAGCATATGAGACATGCGCTCAGAGTTCCTTTTCTGGAAGAACAGATGAAGAGAATATTTGTTCATAGGATCAGAACTATGGATAAATACAAGGTGTTGGGTGTTTCAAATCAGCCTAACGAATATCAGGAAGAATATGCAAACATGATTAACTGGTTAAGAGAGACCGAGCGAGCTGTAAAGAACAAGTCTGGAATTGTCACTGTAAAGGAGGTTAGACTGAAGAAGTTCATGCATATTTGGTTTCCTGAGTTCTATGTTCAAAGAAGAGATCTAGGCAAATGTAGATTTACTGAAGTTGATTTCTGTTTTCTAAACTTGGATGATCTATACTACATGCATCATCATTTCAGAAACATAGTTATTAGGAAGGAGAACATTGTCTTTGCACTGGAAGCTATCAAGAGGTTCATGAAAAGACATATATTTCACACGTACTGTTATGATTTCCAGTTGGGCATTGAGACCAATCAAAAGAAGGTCAACATGATCAAGCCAAATTTGACTTTATCTGATATTGATAACTATGATCTGTTCACTGTACTTGAAGAACCTGAGTTGGGTGTAGTCTACAAAAATGAAGAAAATGAGAAGAAGTTCTTCAGAGTGTCTGAAATTACAAAGTTTTCTGATGGAACGCTTAAAGTGATCAGGCTACAACTCAATGACAGGTATAAAGAAAGTGAAAGCCTGAGATTACAAGGTGAAGAGCACTTACCAAGAAGGGTTAAGCTTGTGATGCTAAGGATTCTTGAAGCACTTGATGATAGGATTGAGTTCAGGAAAGGCATCAGAAGGTTCGAATCATTCTTGGGAATAAGGAGAACCAGTTCAGGAAGATGGGACAGGTGAAGATGTACAAATTGATCTAAAACGGGTAGATTGTTAATGTATTTTTGTTTAGATCATTTGTCATGTAATGTTTGACTTTTCAATGTGTTGCTTTATATGAGGTCAAGGCTTGTTTGACCCATATATAAGCTTTGCTCCTTTGTCTTTTCATTGTAAGTATTGAAAGAGTAATTCATGTGATAAGGGTTGTAATCTTGTGACTAAAGTGAGATATATGACATATTATTTCTCTCTCTAGAAATCCTCTCATTGAGTGCTTAATGGTGTTCTTAATTGCTTGAATCTTGGACTAACATGGGAGTTTGCCTCTCTCATGAAAAGCAAATATGAGATGAGCATGATGGGAGAACTCACATTTTTCTTAGGTCTTCAAATCAGACAACCTTCTGAGGGGATCTTTATAAATTAAAGCAAATATATTCGTGATCTCCTCAAGAAATTTAATTTTGAAAATTGTTCTCTCATGAAAACTACAATGGCACTACCTCTAAAAATTCATGTTGACCCCGATGGCAAATCGGTTGATGTAACAAGGAGGGTTGATAGGTTCTCTTCTTTACCTTACTGCTAGCAAACCTGATATCATGGTTGATACTTGTTTGTGTGGGTGTTATCAAGCCAGTTCTAAAGAATCCCGTTTGGCTGTTGTAAAACGCATTTTAGGTATCTTAAGGGTACCTTCAATCTGGGCCTTTGGGACCAAAGACCCAGGTTTTGATATAATCGGGTATTTAGATTATGACTTTCCAAGATGTAATGTTGATAAGAAGAGCATAACAAGAAGCTGCCAATTACTTGGTGGAAACTTGGTCAGCTGGTCCAACAAGAAATAACATTCACTCTTCACTTCTACTGCTGAAGCTAAATATGTTGCTGTTGGGAGTTGCGGTGCTCAAATCTTGTGGATAAAGAATAAGCTTAATATTACAATCAACACTACTCCAATGTGCCCATACTATGTGACAACTCAAGTGCAATAGCCATTGCCAACAATCCTGTGCTTTACTCTCGATCCAAGCACATTGACATCCGATATCACTTCATAAGAGATCATATCTCCAAAGGAGGTGTTGAATTACACTTCATCCCAACTGATCCTCAGTTGGCTGATCTATTCACAAAACCTCTTGATGAAGCTCGACCAACTTTCTGATCGGAGAACGAGGTATGTTAAACCTTGATCTTAAAAAAACATCGGCTAGTCCTTCGGTCGACTCTTCAATCGGCTACCTCTTCCGGCAACTCTTCGGATGGTTTGACTCACCGAATCCCTTATTCGGTTCGACTACTTTTTGGTTTGTCCACCCTTTGGCTCTCTCATCTTCGGCAATTCCCTTCCAGCCGATTATCATTCGGCTAGTCCTTATTTGGGTTGGTTGATCTTTCTGATAGTCCAACTCTCGACTACTTTATTATATCTGAATCCTCTTTTGGATTGGTTCTAAGCATATACTCTTTTAGCTAGTTCTTCGGCTAGTCACTCTATCCGAATACTTATTCGGCTAGTATTATCCACCCTATCCTTCGGTTACTCCGTGTTAATTGGCTATTCTTCTCTCTATTTCGGCTAGTTGATACTTCGGTACGAAACTATCCGATAATTCTTCCCACATTCAAATATCCTTTTGAACTAATCCAAAAACGGTTACATCTCATCTGTCATCCCAAGTCATGTGTCAAGACATGATCTTTCCACTTCCCCACGTTCTTTGAAATGGCCAACGATTAGTTTCCTCCATCATTAATCCACCTCGAATCCCTATACCCCTATAACCCTACTTGTCTCATTCCTTTCATCTACCCTTAATATATACACCCCCTTCTCTGATATCTTTTTACTTTTACCATCTTCTTCAACCTCAATATTTCTCCGCAACCTGCATAATTTCCATACCTTCAAGCTCCTTCAATGGCATCTTCCACCACTCCCACCAAGGTTTCCAAGTCAAGCAAAGGTGAGCCTCTTACACGCGACTCACTGGTGTTTCACCCCTGCAACCACATGGCTCGCTTTGAGCTTGATCCATCTCACCCGGAGTTTAACCATGTATCAATCTTTCTCCAACGATCTCCTCTGCAATATGCATTTACTGCTACAATACCTCATCATCAAACTCTTCCCCAGATATCCCTCCTACCCGCCGACCCCTTTCCCCTATCTGAATTATACCTCACCACCCGCCGACCCCAACCCAACCCTCCACCTCGTCGGCCACTCCCTCCATCCCTACTTTCCAAACCTCGATTACCATTCCTGGTCATGTGCTAGCCAATATCCTTGACATCAATCGGAAGCATTGGTTGCTTGGTGCTCAGTTGGCCTCTCTCACTGTCGACTTTGATCGGTTCACTGTTGCCACTGGCCATCGGGTGACTGTTTTAGAGCAACATGTTGTTCGAGAGGAGCAGGTATCTCGAGATCTTGATCACAAAAACACCTCTCTTGCTGAGCTACTTTGGATCATCAAGGAGCAGAATACCAAGGTCCAACGGGTCCAAACCGATTTCTTTCGGTGTATGGATGGTATGGCTCAAGATGTCTCCGGGCTGGCTGAGCCTCTTCTTTCTTCGGTCGGGGCAGTCAACACTTGGTTGAAGTGTCTTATATCCTCCAACCTGAATCTCACTCTATCCATTGGTTCTCTCAAAGCTTCTTCATATGCAAGGGATAAGTAGGTTCAGTTCTTCAAGACCATGGTCCTCTCCAAGACTTGGTAAATTCTCAAATCTTGGATTCTCTCAACTGTCTACACCAAAATATTGATGATCTCCCTGTTACTTTCCCTAAATCTCGGACAGAGGAGTGGGACATTAATATTGGGGATGCCGTTTTTGGTGATGATGATCGAGATTTCCTACGGCGAGTGGATCGACTAGTGGGTCATGTGTCGACCAATCTTGGTGTTTCTTCCCCTTCGGCCACTGAGGGGGAGAAATCAAACCCTCAAGTAATCATTTCCAGAGACCAATGTGAAGCTGAGGGAACCGGACGATCGGATCCTACCGATCGGGCTGAAGAATCCCAAAGGGGATCATAAAGACAAAGAGAAGTTGTCCATGACTCCCGAAGAAGAATAAACTGACATGAAACGGAGAAAATAAGAACGGAACAAACATGCTTCGGGGTCGGATGTTCTTAAGCTTCAACCTCCCCCAAAGATTGTTTCCTACCTAAGGATGTTTGCCGATGAGACCAGGGCTGCCGAAATCGCTAAAAAAACGTACGATGACAACTAAGAGCTCATCCAAAAGTTAGTCGAAGAAAAAGCCCAAAAGGAACAACTTTCTGATGATCTGATCGAGGCTCAAAAATTGGAGCCAAGAAGTATGGATAAATCGGCTAGAAAGACTGATGAACAGATAGCAAAGTGTATTCGATGGTAAAAAAAGACCTTGACCGGCCGATATGATAGCTCCCCACTCTCAAGTGTTAGGATCTCGGGGCCAAAAACTGCAAAGGTCCCATTTGGCTTATTATAACTTGGAAGGGGTGAGTCGAAATGACAAGCTAGATTGGTTAAGGGCTTATGGTCTCAGTGAATGGTTTGAAATCATCAATATTTTGACGAAGAGTAGGAGAGTCTTCAAGGAAAAAGTCTTTGATCACATCAACTCCCTTCAGAACAAGATAAGGACTTACCGTAGCAAGTATCGGATACATCACTCGACTACGGAAGGTAATTTCACCCAAAAACTCAATTCGGAACATCTCTCCTCATCTTCCTCCTCCAAATCCAATCCCAGAACGGTGAAGAAAGAATATGTCTTTCAAGAAATGGCAAAGGAAGGAAAGGTCTCGAATGTCTCTATCCTTGACCTTTCCTTGCATAGTCTTGTGGCTCAACCTTCTACCACAGTCATCTCTTAGTCGACCTATGGGATCTTCTTTAATGATGGCTTCAGCCATATCCGTTTCTTTAGAGTTGATCAGTTCCATATGGCCTAAAACCTCTTCCTTGCTGGGATTCTTCATGTCATTCCAATGGGTCCTCATGCAGTTCCTCTCTTCAAGGCAGTCACCGATGAGCTGAGGAAGAGGGAATACATTCAGGATGATCCTTTTGAAGAAGCTTAGTTTCTTTTATCTTCCCTTTGAATGGTACTTGTGATTTTCCTTGTCTTGTACTCAAACTTTTGAGAATAATACAAGTGCAATTTTCTTTTAGTATATATTGTAAATAGTTTATTCTTTCATTCATTTATACATGTAAATGTCGAATACTTAAAAAAATCCAAAAAAAACAAAAAGAATGGTCTATATGAAAAAGAACCAAAAAGAGTAAAATATGGTCAAAAATGCACTACTCATTCAAAAGATCGGTGAAGTCAAAGACCAACCAAAATCATCAAGAAGTAAATCTTCAGATGCGGATCAAGATAAACTTCCAACACTTATTAAGCTATCTACCGTCCGATTTACCTCTCACCAATCGGCTGGTACCCCACCTTCTGAATTACAGCTCTCTAAATCGGCATGACACTTCCTCCAGCCGATTTACTCTTGTTGAATCGTTTGGACTCCCTTCACTGATTCCATCTTTGCAAATCCGCAGGTCCTCTATCTGCCAATTTCCTTCTGACAAAAAGGTAGGAACTTTTGTCTTCTTGCACAAAAGATCTTCACCAAATCATGGAATGATGGGGACATTCTTCAAAGGTTCAAAAAAAGGATGTTTGTCATTTACATCATTTTCAGGTGTTGTCTACAACAAGGTCCTAAGGTCAACTTTGTTCCATGTTAAGACAAAAATGGTATTTTGTCTTTTTGAATGACACCTCTGATATTTAATCCCAAGATGACAAGTGTCCTCAAGCATTTAATGCATATGGTGGTATATAAAGGTGAAGACTCCTCCCATGCAAGGTTACACTTTTGAAAAGAGATCTTTGTGCACTCAAGCAAAAAGTTGTCAGACTTGTTCTTTCTTATTTTCATAGCTTTAGTCTTTATGTTTTAAGTTGTGTTCTTGTTACTTTGTGAAAGATTATTAGAATAGTTTTATATGTTCTTTCCACAACAATCTTTAAAGTTTTCTATGTATAATTCTTGATTTTATATCAATAAAGAATTAAATTAAGTGAATTTTTTTGTGTATTGTATTCAACCCTCCCCCCTTCTACAATATTTGCTTACTGTTGCCAATACATTTTGGGACCAACAAAAAGATCTTGGAAAAACTTGGTTTTGTCTAGATATTTGAGCTAGGACACCGAGTTTGTGGAATATTAATCCACCGATCCGTATATGTCCAAAAAATGATCAAGAGATTTAACATGGACAAGGCGCATCCGACTAGCACTCCCATGATCGGTCGAAGTGTTGGATATAATAAATATATATTTCGTCTAAAGGATGATGACGAAAAGGTGTTGGGAGCTGGAATTCCCTACCTAAGTACAATATCCGCATTATTGTACTTAACATAATACACTTGACCATATATTGTATCTCTCAATGAACTTGTTAGCTAGATTTAGCTCAACGCCAACGCAACATCATTGGAATGGTATCAAATTAATCTTTTGGAAACATTGATATGGGCTTATACTTTCCCTATAGAAAGAAAAATGAGATTGATAATGGAACTTTAATACCTACTTAGAATGTAAGCAACAAAAGTACTAGCTTTTATATAAAAACGCCAAACAATGTCTTGGTATGTCTTTGTTGATATTAGGTATCTGGCTGACTCATACAAACATTATTCCCAAACTAGATAAGGAATTACAACAGGGAACACACCAATAGCTTGAAAGTAAGCTAAGCAAACCCTTGTAACTACCTCCTTGAACTATTCCAAGAATATTATTCTCCACGACTATTCAAAAATGTATATGATTAAGGACTATCATTACCCATATTAGAGGAGCTAGTAATTTTGAGTTCAACCACTATACAACTTGCATGTATGGAAATAATGCATCATGTATCGAATAAATAAAAGTAAGATACATCAAGGGTTATAACATAAAGTATATTTCGCTTAAGTTTTTATATAATCAGCAATAACAAATTCTCCTCGGGATTCAAGTGAATTATATAAGATGCGAGAAACATGTGACATGTTTGCTTACCAAATCATTACCTAAAACTATATTTGGGAAACATGTGAAAGTTTTAAATTGCAAATGTTTTTCAAACTCCCATGATTAATGTACGAATCAGGGGGAGTAGTAGACAAAAGGGGGAGTTTACTATATATATAATATTGGTATGTTGTGCTCTTTCCTTCACCGAAGTTTTTTTTCTATCGGGTTTTGTTCCTTGGTGTAAGGTTTTAGTGAGACAACATTTTATATAACATATTTTTTTTCCTAAATCTCATGATTAATGTATGAATCTAACAGAAAATTAGACTAAAGGAAAAGTCTATGTATTGCAAAGAAATTGGTGCGTTGTACTTTTTCCTTCGTCATATTTTTATTTTTCCCCACTGCGGTTTTATTTTGGCGTAATGTTTTAACGAGGCAACAATTGTGTACCATCAATCCTTTGAATCGGCACAAGGGGGAGTGTTGTAGGATATGTGTGTCACCGTCTAAAGGATATGATGATAGAGATAAATATAGAGATAAATATAAACTATTAGAGTTACTTATGGAGTAAATCTCCTTCCATGCTTATCATGATCTCTATGTAATCCTCCCTATTTAAAAGGCTTTTGATTAATGAGAATTACATATTCATTCTGTCAATTTATTGTTGTTCTATTTGGTTTCTCCTTTAACAATTTTTGTTTTATTTATAATTTTATATTTTTTGTTTAATTCTATATTATATATATTACAATATATATATATTATATTAATATTATTTATATTAGAGTAAATTGCAGTTTTGGTCCACGTGGTTTGTTGATTTTCTTGGTTTAGGTCCCTACAAAAAAATTTATTACAAGAAAACCCTTGTGGTTAGATCCCTGAGACTAACTCCGTCAGATTCCCTTCCATTAAACCCCTCATGTGTCTTGCACACAAGGGTATATAAGTCATGTTGCCTTTTTTTATTCAACCCTCAACCCACGTCCCTTAAGTTAAGAAAACAAAAATAAGAAGAAATAAGAAAGAATTTCGGGGAGAAAAACCACAAGAGCACCATTGATTTGTTGGAACATCAACAATAGTTGTGAACATCAATAACAAATTCATTCAGTAAAATTGTGATGCAAAACCAGGTAAAATCAAAACCCTAATTAAATCAATCCTAGCTAAATCCATAAAATCAAAACTTCAAATCAAGTTCGGATCCCTGCAAATAAAACTGATAAAAAAAATCTAAACCAATAACTAAATTTTGGAGGAAAAAACCCCTAATTGTTGTTGTTTATCATTTTCGCCATGGCCCTCAATTGAGATCTTCTCAAAACCGAAGCAAACGATTTAGAGGAAGAGATGCAAATCTAAACCATTTATTACAAACTCTCAATTTGTGGCCAGATCCACCATCTATTCAAAGAAGAAGAATAAACTCCTATCGATGAAGAATGAAGAAGAATAAGAGATGGAAGAACAAAACTGGATGAAGTAACTGTGAATCGAACTTTGATGCCAATTGTCATTCTTTGTCTTGATTTCTAACTCTCCTTATTCCTTTTTCACCAGCACCAAACAAACAACCAAATCAGAGATCAGATGGAGAAATATGGCTAACAAAACATCCCCAAAATACGAGATTTAAAGTGTCGATGGTGAATTAGATGATGGAAAGGATCGGTGGAAACCAGATCGTCGGAGATGGTGGAAAGGAGGTCGTGTCGTAGGTGGAAGAGAGAAGGGAAGATCGATTGTTGAGAGAGAGGGGTGCGACCATGAGACAAAAGAGAGGACAGTTGCAGAGAGATAAAGAGAGAGATTTTAGGGTTAAAAAGGAGGGTAGATCTAAAAAGACAATTATACCCTCATGTGCAAGTCACATGAGGGGGTTTAACGGGAGGTAATATGACGGGGTTAGTCTTAGGGACCCAAACCAAGCACTTTTGCATACTAGGAGGGTTTTTTACAATAAAAGTTTTGTAGGGACCCAAACCAAAACAACAACAACCACAAGGACCAAAATTGCAATTTACACTTTATATTATGTTGTGTATATATATTATGTTTTGGCTTTATCATTTTTTAATATATATTATCATTTTTTTGTTTTTTTTTGTTTTATGACATATATATACATATACATATATAGATATAAGATAACTCTCATTTTTTAGAGTTATTAATTACACTTTTCTAATATTATATTTCATTTTACATACCTACTTTGCTTCTATCTCCTTCATTTGGTCCATAATGTTTCCAAGTTGTGATAAAATACCAAAAGGTTTAATTTTGTTTAAAAAATGCCACTATTCAGTGGTGGGCACGATCTGCCCACTGTGGGCATTCTTGGACTACTTTTGATAATACCGATTCTTGTTTTTATTTGGATATTGTGAGTTGTTTTTCGAGATTTGAAAGAATTTGGAAAATCCCTAAATATCTTATAAAAGTATGACCATGTTTAACGAAGGGGTAAGAACGTGCTTTTGTCCGTAAGAAATGAAGTCTTCTTGCAACTATAAAAGGGAAGCTTGGGGGCAGTATTGAAGATCATCAAGCACACAAGAGAAATTTGTTTTTATCTCCAGGTAATTTCTCTCTAGCTTCAATATTAGACTATAATTAATTTTTAGTGTTTACTTCTTGTATTTCAATTATTGTCAACAGTCTGCCCACTGTGGGCACAATTTGTAGTTTCATTTTAATGCAAGTAATTTACAAGTATTTCTCTTCTTTTATAACTAATAGAACTTGATACTTTGTCAACTTAGTTAAATCGGCATGACTAAGAGTCAGCGACTGTGGGCACTTTGTTGGCACAAGTCTATAAATTCACTTTCGATTATAGACGTTCTTGTACAACTAAGTGAATAACCATTTGTTTACTACGTTTATCTCAAGGAAAACTAAAACCCATACCCATTCTTTAATCAAAAGTTATGTTTCGTATTTTAAAGTCATTTCATGTGGATCCCAGAACATTGCAATAACAATAGATTAGCAATAAAGAATAAGGATTGTATCACAAAATCTGGTCATATGATTAGATTGATTGATAAAGGGTTTAAGGATTATAGAGAGAATTTGAGATATGTGCGTGTAATCTTATAATGACCATTCAACCTCTAAACCCTAATCTCACTAAACAAACTTTAAATACCAATGGCTTAGGCCCTAAAGCCCAAGGCCCAATTAAGCCAAACTACGCCCAATAACAATAACTAAAAGGCTTTTACAACGATAAAACTCTATAAATATACTAGGACTTTTGGTCCTAACACTCTCCCCCTAAAGTTGTATAAAGAATTTATCATCTTGAAATCTTCATGTCTTGATCTTCTCTCCCTATTGATTCTTTGAAAAAACTTTGGTACTTTTTCTTGTCTTCATGTCTTTCCAAGCTCCCCCTTGAATAAAGTTCTTGGTCTTCATAGTTTTAACTTTGTAACAAAATTCAATGTACAATAGTCTCGACTGAATGCACTATTGAGCATCTTTCAGCTGTAGAAACTCAACACATCGGATCAACACACAAGAAAGATAATGTTTGAGTTGCATGACATCTTCAGATTAAAAACAAAGAATCTGTCTTTGAACCGCGAGTTGAATATGCTTTCAGCTTAAGAACTTGTTTCAATCAGATCGTAGGAGGAAATAACTTGTAGCAAACACCATATGATAATGGAAAGAAGAATCAATCAAGTAAACATGTAATCTTTCAATCTAATGGATTTTCACCCTCAAGATTTTGTTACTCCCCCTCTGATTTTGCTAACTCCCCCTCAACATGATAATCTATGTTTTTGAATCTTTATATCGTTTCTCCCCCATCATGATGATTAGGAGCATCCTGAGCATCATGTATCTTCAAAGACTAATTGGACGAGTAGCAAAAAAATTAGATAAAATGTTTCAGTAACTAAGAAGAGTAATAAGCTAACACATAAACACAATAGTAATTGTTATCACAATAATTTAAATAATTGTGTGGCCTATGTTCAGAGTTGGCATCGATGTATCTCTGATAGGACTTCCAATTATCATTGAAGTAAAATTTAAAAATTACTTCTCAAACTCTTCCGGCAACATCACAAAGATATGCAATTGGAATCACAAAGATTCCTGCATGTGTGAAAGAAATATAATAATGTAAATTTTCAGCTCAAAGATGGATTCAACCTGGGACGTAGGTTAGAAATCAATAGACATAGTGAGTAGAATATGAAGTTCAGAGACCGGAGCTGGTGTCTTCCTTTTTCAAAATCTAAGTCCTCCGAGTGAGGAATAGATAGATTATGTGTTAACTCTCCGTGAATATATAAAACAAGTATCTTTTGTGAGATACTTGAGTAGCTAGATGGGGTGACACGAGTTTTCGACACTTGGTCCGTGTATGTTTCAATATTCATCTCCAGAGAACGAGAATGAATAGATTATGTGGTAACCCGGATAAATGACTCAGTTTGGTAAGGACCAATAATTCTTTTAAGTGATGTCACATCCTCACCATATTCTTTTCACTCCAAACTCATCTATCAATCTAGACTCCTCACTGATAACTATGAATTCTATGTATTTCTTGGGTAGGTCCTTCCGGTTCTAGATTGACCATAGAAACTGTATAAGTCCTAACACTCCTTTAACTCACCAAGATAAAACATTGAAGTAAAAGTTCTGATTTGAGATAATCAGAAGTCATAAACATTTAAGAACGAGTTCTTAACTGAAGTATTCAGAAGTTGAAATGAATGTTAAGAAAAACATGGTACTCCCCCTCAAAAGATGGCATAACCATTGATTGTAGTCATGTGACGTGAATAATCTAAATTAAATCACACATGACATTCCTGCAAAACAGATTAGGAAGATTTTGGTTTTGGTATCCATGCTTTGATGGATCCTTGATGGTTAGATGGTTTAGCATTGAAGCTATGAAACTGAGGATTGGGGATGCTATAAGTACCATACCAACTATTAACATATCTGGATGGACAAAGTCACACTTTCCACATTGAGTGCAACAGATCTTTTATCAGCTCAGACTGATCAACTTTCCTATAGAATAGACATAAGTAGGTGAATCAGTCTTGGAAATAAATGACTTTGTATCAACTACAGGAGAATCATGAGACTTGTTTCCATCACTGTCTTATGTAGTTTATTTCTTTCTCCAAACCATCTTTACTTTTCTGAAAACATGATTATCTGAAGAATCATTAAGCTCGCAATCAGCAGAACTGGAGTAGTAAGTATGTCTTTTGTTAGAGGTACCGGTCTTTCTTTGTTTCTGTGAAGGTCTTTTAGATTTTTTCTTTGAAGATTTGTTCACAGGAATCTTTTGAGAGGCAGATATAGAACATTCGCCTTTATAAAATTTGACCAGTGGCGCACCAGTTGAATGCAGAAAATCATCGTGACTTGGAAGTTTTTGATCGAAACCAAACTGGTCTAACTTACTGTTTGGGCACACCTTTGAATTCAAGAATGTTGAAAATTCTATTTCCTTATCAAATGTGACCTATTCACTTGTGGGATTCGGGGGACTGGAAGAAGTTTCATTTTTCAAAGAATCATTTGCGGAAGCATTTTGAAAATCAGAATGGCGATTCTTTTTGAAAAAATCCAACTAAGGCTCTTTTCCTTTATAAAAAATTGTTGGTGAAGAATCACCCAAAAACGCTTTGCAGGAAGAGGTGTCTGAGGGTGTAGAGGAAGATTCAGACAGATTAATTTTCTCCCCGTGGAGTATGTCAAGCTTAGCTTTGTGTTTTTGCTCTTTCATCAAATCTGTTGCCAAGGCAGACAGTTGAGAAGTGGGCATGTTTATCTCTATCAGAAAATATTCTTTTTCCTCCCTAGATCCAGATTCCTATTGATTGGAATTGACGCACTCAAGTTTCGATAATAAATCTTGTTTTTTCTTCTGAAAATTAATTCTTTCGTGTTCAAATGACTCTTTTAACTGAACAATTTTCTTTTTTAAAATCAGAGGTGGAACATAGATTTTGTGATCCATCGATTCCTCCTCAATTTTAATGGGTTTTGAATCAATTTCAGCCTGAGAATACCTTCGAAAATAGTTATTTGACAGAAAGTGGTTTTAGCATTGTTGTATGACGAATTTAGGGAGTCATACACAAAAAAGAAGTTTCATCTTGACAATATGTTTCCTTTTCAAAGTTTCCAGTTCCGGATCCTCATCATTAAGTGGTTTAGCCATCTGATTTTGTACTCTGGGTAAGTCTTGTTCAGTCCCAAAAATTCAAAGGCATACAAGGTAGGTGCCCAAGACAAGGCTTTTTTCAAATAATGCGGGTTATCATATTCGAGTCCCATCTCTTGATTGAACTCTTTAGGTGTGTTCAGATGAATTGTATGTTCAATTTGACCACGTTTGTAAATCTCATTCAAGATCCTTTAACTTGTCAGTCAACTTTTTTTTTTTCATTTTTGAAAGAAATGCTTTTATTGACAAACTCAGTCCTTTCATTTTCTGACATGCGAAGCTTGTCAGTCAGTTCATCTACTTTGATCATTAAATCCTTATATTCTTTTGAAAAACTCTCACACTCTTCCTTTAGATTTGAAATTATGCACAAGTTTCCAGCATTTTTTATGCGTTGCTTATGAATTGTGTTAAGGTGTGATGACACTCGTGTTTCTAAAGTGGAAATGAGACGAGATTTTTCTTTTATGATTTGCTTATAAGAGTCTAACTTTTTCACTGTGATTTGCATCTGATCAATCAAGGTTTTGTGGATAGGAGCACATATCTGACAGGTGGAATCGCGATCATCGTCATCTGAATCAGACTGTGTGGAATGATTTCCCATGAAGCACATATGATCTTCTGCATCATCGTTATCTTCATCAGACAGATTGAGCCAGTGGTCATCCTTAACCAGGAGAGCTTTACCAGCTTCCTTCTGTTTAGCGAGCAGCATCTTTGTCTTATAGTAGTCGGAGTTCTGAACGATTGGATTGCGACACTCTTTGGCAAAATGTCCTAGGCGACCGCAGTTGTAGCACTTGATTGGTTTGTCCTTCGCTTTCTCATCAAGCTTCTTCTCAAACTTCTTCCCTTTATCTGGACGTCTCTTTCCCTCATATTTTTCTTTGTGATCATGACGCTTGTGAGGAGTAGTGGAGTACCTCTAATTATTTGATGATGGCTTCTTGAAAAACTTCCTCTTCTGAAAGGCTTGAGATAGGAACAACACGGCTTCTTTAATCTGAGCATATTCTGGATCAGAATCATTGTCAGTGTCTTCTTCTGGTTCAGAATCACTCTTCATTGGTTCCTTTTGAGGGTACGACTGAAAAACGATCTCTTTTGTCTGAGACGAGTGCTAAGGGATCAACAACAGGCTTTTCATCTGCCCTTTGACTTCCCATCAACTCGATAACTTCATCTTCATCTTGTAGAAGCATTTCAAATAGTTCGTGAAGGGGAACATTCTCTAGGATATGATTGTGATGAATTTGTGAGGCATACATCTTCCATTTCGGCTGGAGATTGTTCATGCACTTGATGTTTTTTTCGGTGTTAGACTTCTTAATGTTGTTTTTCTGAAGCTCGTTAATAAGTTGATTGAACCGTTCATACGTCTCAGTGAGAGTCTCGCCTTTCCTTGCCTTGAAGCTGTCATATCGGGTAATGCATCTTGTGATCTTCCGCTGATTGCCTATTCGGCTGCCCATCATCATTTTATCAATTTGGTCCCACATCCCTTTGGCAATAGCCTTGTAACTGTCAATGTTTGCGTATATGTCATTAGACAAGCTTTGGAGAATGTAGGATTTCACATTACTTTCCCCGTCATACCGTCTCTTTTCTTCATTCGAAAACTGTGCGACTGTTTTTGGGAGCTGACGAGCTGGTAGACCTTCTTTTTCATTTACAGGCACTTCAGTCATCAGAGTGGATTATGGCCCCTCCTCCAGGGACTTGAGTATCTCGGGATTATGGCACTTCAGTCCTTTTATTCGATGAAGTTCATGAACCGATCGTGCCATTGCTGGTATTCTCCCTGTAAAGCACGTGAGGTTTGGTATTTGAACCAATGACTAAAGCGTCTCTGGAATTCATCTTTGGTGCACTGTTGTGATCGTGAGACAATTTGTTTGATCCGCAAGGCAGTCTTAAGAAATAGGACTTAAAACAAAAAGATTACGAGCCAACGAGAGTTAAAACGACTGGTATAAAATTAACTTGACTCTTGAAAAAATTTAATGGGAACTGAATAAGACTGACATAGGGAATAACAAACTGAGACTGAGATCCGGACCTAGAATCCAAATAGAGACCCGGAATGACTGAACTGAGGCCGCTATGTCTGGGAAAAGAATACCGGAATAAAATCCGGGAGGCGCGGGTTAAATCTCCGTACACGCAAGTTAAACCTGGGAACAAGTAACCCGATATAAGGAACCGGGAGAAGGGAGAAACCGGGTGAGGTATAGACGAGTCGGGAAAGGAGTAACTCCCGGGACAAGAGCCTGGACACCAAGTCCGGGAATGGATCCGGGTAGAAAACCTAGTGGTGGTACCAGAACTTGTAGAACCATAGGTAATGTCGAAGCCCAGGAATTACAGCCCGCTTACCGGAAACCTGTAGAAGCAGTCCAGGACTTATAACCCGAGACAAAGAAATCTGGGTATGTGCAACCTGGTAAACGCGGGTCTTGGAAACCCGGGAGTTCGACAGGGTTTGTTCGAGCACCTTCGAAAAAAGCAACGATAAACTCAGAATTCGATCAAAACAAGCCTTTTGACGCAGAATGAATTGGCTTATTTGCTTAACTAACACAAACCCAACACGAATTTAACAGATTAAAAACCAAAACTAAAACTAAAACTTTAATATTGAAGAACATAGAGATGCACCGACACCAACACAGAAGTCGATAAAATAAAGAATTTAGACAAACCTTTTGGATCAAAATTTTTGTCTCTTCGCTCTGAATTGTGGATCCCAGAACAGTGCAATGACAATAGATTAGCAATAAAAAATAAGGATTGAATCACAAAACCTGGTCATATGATTGGATTGATCGATAAAGGGTTTAAGGATTACAGAGAGAATATGAGATACGTGTGTGTAATCCTATAGGGTGCGTTTGCTACGGTGGACAGGATGGGACAGGACAGAACATAACACACCTGTCCCATGTTTGGTATGACCATATGTGGAACAAAATGGAACTAACTAGAACAACCATGGGACAGACGTGTTCTCCTTTACCCCCCTAGAACAAGATGGAACAAGCTTACATTTTACAAAATTACCCTTACCCCTTAAACACACACCTCCCGATACAACCCACACACGCCTCCAGATGCAACCCATCACCGATTGTTTCAGATAGAAGACGCTCCTCAGGTCGTCGGCGCCGTTTCTCACCGAACGACTTCCCCACAGGTATGACTCTCGTCTTCTCCCATATTCTCCATCGACTGACTCTCGACTTTTCTCCCGACTTTATTCCACAGATTGCTACCCCATCGATTGGACCTGCAAATTTTTTTTTTGGTTTATGACTCTCGACTTCTCCACTGATTGGTACCCAAAATTTCTTTTCTTTTTTTATTTGTTTCTGGACCTGCAAATTTTGTGGAAGAAGGTGGGTTTTATTCCACCGATTGCTACCCCAAATCTCCACCGATTCGTTTCCTTTTTTGTTGCTTCTGACCTGCTATGATTCACCAACGTCTTTTTTTTCTTTCTGATCTGCTCGATTGAAGGTTTCTGACGGATTGGTTAGATGTAATCTGCTCATGGTTAGAAGTAATATATATTCTTTGTGTTGGGAAATTCATGGTTAGATGTAATTTGTATTCTGATGTTCGTAAAATTGATTAAGTGCTACTGTAAATATCTTGAGAATTGGAAACATTGTTGAAGGTGATAACATTGTTCATAAAATTGATTATTTGCAACCGTAAACATTGTTTAAGGCAATTTGTTCATCAGGGGTAAATTGGTCATTTTAACCAGTTCTGTCATGTACTGTCCAGTTATATCCTGTCTTACCAAACGTTGGACACATGTCCAATTCTGTCCTGTCCCGTCTTATCTGTCCTGTTCTATTCTGTACTGTGTGCGTACCAAACGCACCCATAATGACCATTCAACCTCTAAACCCTAATCTCACTAAACATACTTTAAATACCAATGGCTTAGGCCCTAAAGCCCAAGTCCCATTAAGCCAAACTACGCCCAATAACAATAAATAAAAGGCTTTTACAACGATTAAAATAATAATGATAAAACTTTATAAATATATTATACAACTTTCAATGCACTAGGACTTTTAGTCCTAATATTTCACCAAGAAGAACAACAATTTTTCTAACAACTGAAACTTGTATAAGAAGTTCATGAAACTCTCTTATTCTCAATAGTTCAGTCTTTCAGGAAACGATCTTTGGTAATACTACCACTTTATTACTTGTTGCAATCATATTGTCGGTGTATACTTGTGCCCCCACTGTAGGAACACTGTGGCCACTCTGTGGACTATAGGATTTACCGCTACCAATATACATAGGCTTAATCATTTGAGAACCCCATATATTGTGATAACTGTGAAAACTATTATCGTAAGGTATTGGTTCACTTGATTTTTCTATCTAATGCTAAAATTTAATATATTCGGTTATTTGATTGGTCACTCTATTCATTATTGCTAAATGCTTTTTTCAATCGAGTAAGAAGCTTAGTCAAACTATAACCGGATTTCCATAAACGTAAAACACACCGATCATTCATATGGATGAAATTTTTAATTGCAAAACTAATATCACACACACCGATAGTTCAAATAGATGACAAGTTTGTAAGAAAGTATGATTATATCTACCCTCAAAGCCTGCAATATCGCCGTAATCTCCACGTCCATCTAAAAGAGTATGTCATAAGGGCAGCAATTATAATTCTGTAGATTGGTTGTCGCACATAGCTTGCAAAGCAGAGCTTGTTTCACCCACTTGCTCTTTAATAACATTTAGGGTCTTTTACTAAACGCTTACCAAAATCATTTTATCTTATTATTTAAGCATGACAAGGACCGAAAAGCTTACTCGGTAAGTGTGGGAAACGACTCTTACCCAACAAACACTTACCTGGTTTAAGATACTTACCAACAATCCATTTTCATGGTCAAGAATGTTAGACGATAAGGTAAATGAAGGTAAATCTCTTGGTAGTAAATGTTTATTCCGTAAAAATTTGGTAAACGACCCCTTAAACTTAACTTACTGGGTAAGATTTTCAATCCTTATAAATAGTAGCTAGCTCAAATTAATCAAACAAACATATTCCTATAGCTTGTAAAATGTACCCTTTTAATTTTCTCTCTTTAGATCGGGTTCTTTGGGGCTGGCATGTTGCTTTTAATCCGTTTTTCGGTTTGTAATATGTATAATGAATAAGAAAAAATTGTAGGGATTCATGTATAGTTTATAGATTCGATTGCACCACCTTATCAGTTGTAATGACAATCACAAAGAAAATACAACTCTTTTTTCCTCTCTTCTTATGTATGCGTAGAAAGTGAAAGAGAAGAGGCAATAAAACATCAACAATAGATCTCAAGAATACTTCTATTAGCACCACAATTTTTTCCTTGTATTTTCAATTTCTTTCGTATTTTAAACCTCCAACAAACATCCAATCATTTTTTTTATGTTTTCAATTTTATTTTCATATTTTAAACCTTCAACATTCAAACAAAACGTGGACATCATAAAGATTTGGATAGTTACCTAAATTATCACCACAAATTAATAAAACACCAATTACACAAAAGGTTCCACATGTTAAACTATTCATTTATGGAATTCCAAAAACACCATATTTCTTGCATACATTTCCCCAAGCACCTTTGTTGCACAAAATGAACATGCAAGACACAACTTCGATTGCATCATACCTTTGTCCAAAAATTCATTCTTCCTACCATTTATCTATTAAAACTACATACAAAAATAATAGACATCAACATGGACAAAAATACCATCTTGGCAAAAAACTTTGCAGTGATATCTTTTTTTAAGAAAAAGACCACCCTTGTAGAACCTTCAACACCTAAATCTTTAGCATTTCCATATATACCAACACCCTATTTGTCCACAGTTGGAACTTAGGGGTCATTTGCCAAACGCTTACCCCGGTAAGAGCTAAGGCAAGGAGTGAGAGTCTTACCCAGTAAGTATGGCGAAAACTCTTACCATGGTTAGCGTTTGCCAAAAAAATTGTTGCATACGATACCATTTTGGTAGACAAAAATATTACCGGTAAGTAAGTGATAGTGTTGAATATTACTGGTAAGCACTTACCGGGTAACCATTTGGTAAACGGCCCCTTAATTGGCAACTGAAGCACCTGATGTTGCCTCAGCACCAACGTCTTGTAACCTTTGAACGACACAACATCAACCCCACCAATTATCTTTAACATCAGCTCCAAGCCTCCAACCGTTCAATACAGAATATTAGCAACTGATCTATGACCCATCAGCACATGATAACCGCAACTCATAAAATAAAAACTCAACCTTTGTTTCCCTGTACGCATCTTAGCCAAGCATCCACAACATTCAAAGTTTTAGCATTAGATCTAACAGAAATATTTTAGCCATCTAAACCCATTTTAGTGACAACATTAGACATTACATGTGCTACAATTATGGTACATATACATGCTCTAAATTTGCAATGTCGAATAATCAAAACAACTTTGATATCAACAATTGTTTCATATTGATGTTCACTGTCAACATTTGTAGCAACAACATGCTAACTTTTAATATCTAATTAATTATCAATCTTATCTGATGAAAAACAATAGAGCAAACATACCAAATGTGAAAACATCAGAAATATGATATTTTTAATCGCATGAACTAATCATCTCGAATTTATACACAAAACAATATAAAATGCTCAAACAACTTACAATAACATCAACATATCTACATTATAAAAAAAATCCTTCATCAGATCATAAGGCACAAAGAAAAATTTATTGCAAAATTTTTTTAGAAGTGGGGTAGATCCATTACAAAGCATCAATAAGTGTTGAGGTGGTGATGTGGGGTAGATCAATTGCAAAGCTAATAAAAATAAAATTGAAGTATACCTTAAACTCGAATGGATCCACATTTGGATTTAGACGTCTTTTTTAAGGTCGCATTCAGACATCTTGATATAAGTATTGTAGAAATAAAAATCTAAATCACTTCAACTATCAATGATAATACAAAATCAAAAATTTATGTCATTACAGCTCCAAGTCCAACAAAACCCTTTAAGCCAAAACGTAAAAGAAATCCACAAAGATTTTTTTTATTTGAGGTTAAAAATGCATATGGTAATCTTCTTTGACCAATTATCCACACTTAAAGAATTTTTCCCAAGTGAAAATAGCTTCGTTGTTTAGCAGGTAGATCTCATTGTAGCTGCATGAGCCCCAATACACCGTGACATAAAATATTGGCATTATGCCCTCAATTTATTCTTTCACGTATTTTGCAGTGGAAACATCATTAAATAGACAATTAATAGCAATAAGTTGCAGATTAAACATTGTGTTAATATGAATAAAAGGATTAGGGGAGATTACCCTCTTGCAAAGTCACATCTGAAATTCTGAAAACCAAGAGTTCAAGCCTTTTTAGCCAACCAATTATATATAGACGAATGATCGTGTGAGAAAAAGAGTTAAGGTGATAAACGTAAGACAGGATTCAAACCATTAGTCATTTTTTACCTTACCCCCCAAACCATTACCCCAAAAATTAATAAGGATTACACCTATACCTTGAAATGATGCCACGAGCGTGTCTAGTGAGCAGTACTGTAAAGTTTTGGAACACAATGACATTAATGGCAAACAATAAAATTGAAGCACAATGAGCAGATTGTTAAGCTCAAGAATAAACAAAATATGCCATAAATCCATAATCAATTAGCAACATATGAAAGAAAATTTGAGGATGTATGTGTGTCATATACCTGTGCATCTTCCACTATGCTCAACGACCGTGCTTTCTATGTAAAACCGTGAGCTCCAGAAAACTCAACATTTTGACTGGCACAAAAAAAATTATCAACTTATCATGGAACTCAGAGCAACAATATGAAACGAAAACCGTTAACAAACCAACGCATGCATGAAATTGAAATTGATGGTTGAAATAAGGAAAACGACAAAAAATCTAATGAAATATACTTGAACATGAAAAACTTAAACTAAAATGGCGATAAAACAGAATCCAACTGAAACTATAGGAAGCTGATTGTTCGACCAAAATTAAATGTGTTATGGTACAAAAGAAGCGACCGGATGATTGAAATGGTTGACATAAGACAATCAATTTAAACCTAGCCTCTTCCAGAAGATTGGAGATGGTTTAAATTAAAAAAGGGGAAGAGGACTAACCTCTCTTGACTAGGGCCTAAGCTTTAGATTTGAACTTACTTAGTAGGTTTAGAGACCACAACTTCACATAGTTCATACAACTGATTAGCAACCATATAGTACGCGAAGACTTGTCAAGAAAAAATATAGACACTCTAAACAGCAAAAATAAACTAAGAAATGGAGAGAAACAATGCAGTGTGGTTTTGTTTGATCAAGCAAGCAAAGGAAATGGAAGTACACGGGAATTGAAAGAGAGGGACAAAAAATTGGCTTCAAATAAAATCCCTTTTACAAAATAATGTATAGAGTTGATACCAATTTTGACTTCATGTAAAAGGTTCATAATTCATCTTCATCTCTCCATCCTGTCCTACAGCTTGGTGTCTTGTCAATTTGTCATCATATCACTTAGATATGTAAATCCACGCACACATGTGTGTATATGTATATGTATGTTTTCTTGTATAATCAACAAAACATACATTTACCTTTCAGAATTTCATCTTTGCATACTAATATTACCATTTCTTTTATCCACCATCTAGTGTACTAAATCCTCATGTGTGAATCAAGAATGATCATGATATTTTAATGGTAGTTATGACTTAATTTAGAAGGATGCGGGTGCACTACCATCCAAACAAACTGAAAAAGATAACGAATTTCGAGCCAAAAACATGTCAAAACCGAAAAAGTTATCATACATTATAAGTTCAAAATATTTCACAGGGCAGGAAGAAAAAAGCTAGTTTACCAGCTTCTTTAGCAACAACACTATCAATAAAAGTGAGACCAACATCATAACCTTCAGTGGTCAGCATGCTTAATAACCCCACCAAGATTATGCATAAGCATTTACCTCCTCCTTCGCTCACCATACCCTCAATTGCCTAAAGATTTCTGTATACCCAAAATTGAATAAAAAGATCAAATTAATAATACTATACAACTTGAAATATAGACCATAATCTATTAATTTTTTTTTGACATATAACCACTTAATTTAGTAGTAAGATTGATTTATGAAGTCATATAAAGCCATTTTTTAAAAAAAAATCCCAAAATCAATATGCTTTAGTTGTTTTAAGAGTCCCATTGTTTCCGTCCGGATCAAACTACAACTCCATTGAGTTCAGATTCAAAAGTCATCATATTTGACCACAGAAGTCAAAAACTTTCACATAAAACATACTTCAACTTATCCATGATTATTTAATATTTATCAAAATAATCAACTTCATTTCCCCAAATCAAATTATGATTGAAGATCCACAACATTTCGTATTCCGAACTCAAATCAACAAACAACCGATTAGATAAACATACATCAAACGATTGAAACAAATTTATAAAAAAGTTCATCCATCCATACCTGAATGAGAAACAGTTGCTTGAAATTAGTGGACCATAAATGCAAATTTAGATCAAGCCTGTTTTCAAGTCGGGAATAATTTTGAAGTAATTTGGGGGAGATGAGGGTGTGGAAAAAGCATGCAACTACATTTAGGGCAAGTAATTTGGGGGAGATGAGGTTACCTTCGATCAGAGCTTTATAGAGACTTCATCTTGGAGAGGAGATATGAGCGATTGAAGAAAATCGTGGGGAGGTATCGTGGAGCGGAGAACCAGACTTTCAAAACAACCACCTGAGATGATTAAGGGAGGAGCCGACTCGTGGGTGTCTCGTATCCATAACTAGGAAGAATTTGATCCGTTGGTCTTCCCAAGCATTGAGGGTTCAAGGGACGTGGGTTTAGTATCGATTTCTGGAAGTGGTCGCATGTTCTGAAATTGGGTGGCAACGAGTTGTTTAGAGAAGGAAGAAAGGAAGTGGTGAAGTAAGGGTGGCGATGGCAATGGCTAGAGAGAGCAGATTATTTGAGAAAAGATATGGCTTTTTGAGATTAGGGTTTGGTAAAATTGAAGCTGATAAGGTTAAACATTGAATTGGGAACAGTTTGATGGTGGTGGTGATGTTCTTGGAGAAGGCGAGTGGTTATGGAGGGAGAATGGTAAGCAGGAGGTGGGAGAGAAATGTGGAAGGGCAGACGTGTGAGATAAATCATGGTAGGGGAGAGTGAGTGGGCTGTGGGAGGAGGCCTGGTACCTCATGTTTTATCAGTAGTACTAGTTAATTTAAACGATCCAGATTGAAAGTTGAATGATTTTAAACGACCAAGATGAAATTAAAAACAGTTAGACTCGTCTCCGTCCATATATATAATTTTCCAAGGGATTAGTCTAAGCATAGCCTAGGACACCCTTCCAAAAAAAAATCAAACTGAACAAATTTAAGAAAATTGCCTCCAATGTCAATTTGGAACCTTCACGCTAGGACATAGGTATAAGTGTTGGAGCATAGCGATAGATGGCATCAAAATTAGAAAATAAATTACAATCATAAAAAATAACATAACTTAATTAATAATTATAGCTTTTATTAAAACTAAATAAAAAAAATAATACAAACAATAAAATTATGAAAGCAGTGGAAGGTTCAAATACTTGTAAATAAAAGTTGATAAACTGCAAATCAAAAGTTAATATGTGAATCATTGGTAAATTTATAAAAAAATTATTTGAAGATATATATATATAAATCCTGGTTTGTGTGCTTACCTTTTATCAATTATTCACATATAAACATGCATATGTGAAGACAAGTTTTCTTTTACCATTGATTCACATATGAATCTTTGGTTCACACACTCAACTTTTTTCCGCTTCTTATATTAACTTCTACCTATGAAAGTATATGTATGAATTTGATGCATCTTTTAATTAAATATACAAAAAGTAAAGTATAATAACAATTTTGAAAAAAATTATCTATATGTTTAAATTTATAAAAACACGGATGACAGCTGTATTAGAGCAGAAATATGTTGGATACAAGATCATGAAGACTAAAGGTCAAAGTACAAGAAGTCAAAGCTGAAAAGTCAACTCTCAATGAAAGTCAAAGTCATTTTGTAATAAAAGTCAAAGTCAATGTATTGTGTTTTTGTTTTCTTTGTAATTGTGTGAAGGTATAAATACCTTCAGTCCTTGTGTCCTTGTAATCAGTTGGTAACAACAAGTAAGAGTAGTAGAGAGTAGATTAGAGAAGAGCTGATTTAGAACATCTTTCTAGAGTGAGAAAGTAGAGAGAGAAAGTTGAGAATTGTAATTTTTGAGATTTAATCAAAGACTTGTGATTACGATTATTCATCTTAATGTTTGTTTACGATTAGAACTTCATAGATTTGGGAATAACAATTGGTATCAGAGCAGATTGAAATTCATAAATGGATTGAATTGAAGATTTTTGATTGACATTTTTCAAGAACTCGCTATTTATTGTTCAGAATCAATTTTCGAGTTCTAGTAGTGCATTTGATCTGATTTTGCTTTCATTGTAATCGAATTGATGTTTAGAACATGTTTGGTTTAGGTCATTTAGGCTATTTCACACAGATTAAGGGTGAATTTTGGATTTAGAGAGACTTTTTGTTCAAAGTTTTCTAAGCACTGTAAATCAATTCAAATTGTATCAATTTGTGTTTGTTTTTGAAATTCTTACATTGTAATCAGTTCTAGTATTGTAATCGAGCATTCATGCAAAGTCTTGAGCCAATTGACAAAGGTTTCGATCGATTTCAGTGTAAGAAATCAAGTTTTTGCTCGACAAAGTGAAGAACACGCAAGATCTATAAAACGCGCTAGGTTCATCGGAAGAACGCGCAAGCTGAAGAATTTTGATTCTAGCAGAAAAACGCGCAAAGGGCTGTTTGCGAGTTCTAGAAAAGCGCAAGTCGAAATTTGCGTGTTTGGTCTTCAGTCTGCGAGTTTATTAAAACGCGCAAGTAGGCATTTGCGAGTTCAGGAAACGCGCATGCCTCTATCTAAGAGTTTCAGCGATTCTTTCGGTCTGCGAGTTTGTCAAAACGCGCAACCCTTTACTTGCGAGTTTCACAAACACGCACACCTAAGCCTGCGAGTTCTATTTGAACAGTGATTCATAGCGGGACCCCCGTGCTAAGTCTGGGAAGGGGGAACAAAGTTCGTTTTGTGATCAAAATTTCTGAATTTCTAACGATCATTTCAAGTTTCTTTTTGTATTAGAAAATTCAAGATGGGATATTTTTCTATTGATGATGAACAAAAGATTCACAAGCTAGAATTAGAGAACAAAAATCTTGCTTCATCTGTTGAGGTCTACTCAAAGAGGTCAAAACGATATAATGATGAAAGGAAAATACTGAGAGAAGAAGTTAGTGCATTAAAGACAATTAATGAAGATCTTCTGAAACAGACTTCCGGACTGAATGATGAGAAAATACTGAGTTTGGAAGCTGAGAACACAGATAAAGATGTTTTTGAGAAAATATATGATTTGGAACAAACAATGGTCAAAGATAAAGATGTTTTTGAGAGTGACAAGAAATAATTTGCTAAGAAATTTTCAGAGTTTTCCAGAAAATGTGTTGACGAGAAGAAGAAGGTTGAGCTGAAATGTATAAAGCTTTCTCAACAAATTTCAGACTTTGAGAAAGTAATCATTTTGGAAAGATAGAAGTTTGCAAAAGAAAAGAAGTTAATTGAGCAAAAGAATGTTGGATTCTTTATAGAGATATCAGATGGAAGAAAGAATGCTGAGAATGGATTTGAAGAAGAAAAAAATATTTTTGAGGCTGAGATTAAGAAGCTGACTAACAAGCTATCTGAACTATCTGAATGTGTGTTGAAAAAGAAGAAAACGAAGTCTGAATTCGAGACGAAGATTGGCCTTCTCGTCAAAGAAAGAGACAGTTACTCTTCAAAGGTAAAAGAGCTTGAAGATGTCATTTCCAAGGTGGTGGTGACTGAGCACACGACTTCAGAGTCAGAAATCCACATACCTAGAGATGATCCAGCTGATTCTGAATGTTCATTCAAGACAGTTGCAAGCTCACATCAGAAACTTGTTTCTTCAAAGAAGTCAGTTATATCTTCTAATAAGATTCGTAGTACTAACCTTTTCTATGATATAAATATAGATGGTTCAGGTGCACATAGAAGAAGAAGAAGATATCAAGAAGAGAAGTTGGTTTGGAAGGTGAAACCACTTGATGATGAGAAGAAAGCTGAGCTGAAAGGAAAGAAGTCATGTATACATACACATAAAGCCAAGAAGAACAATGCGCATAAAGGTAAACCTGATCATATCTACACGAGAGATCAATTAATCAGGTTGTCAGGTAAGAAATACTATTGTTCTTATTGCCGTACACATGATCCTGTTCACAAAGCTAGTGATCATTACTGGTATGGTTCTTACTCAGTTACTCCTATTCAAACTGCAACTAACACATATGGACCCAAATACCAGTGGGTACCAAATCCGAAAACTGATTCTGTGTTGCAGGCATCTACTGTCAAGGGGGAGTAAGAGAACTAAGGCTTCTAAGTAAATTAGCTTAGAATCCGTACTTCAACGAAGTTTGACTTCTAAACACAACAATTTAGGACTCGTACTTCAGTGATCAAAAGACCTTACTCCTGTGCTGATAAGAGATTGTACTCCAATACTCGAATGAGGAAATCAACCATCAAGGGGGAGTACATACTTTTCTAAAATATTTTGCATCCGATAGATATGATGAACTACATTTCAAAATAGAATTGTAGATCTCTATCATGTACTTTTTCACTGACATATTTTAGATGCATAATATCAGGGCGAGTAAAGGTGATGATTTCTGATTATTTCAGACCAGAACTCGTACTTTAATCGTTTTACTGCTTTATGTCTTTTCATTTTGAATAAATTTGTGAATAAAGTTGCTTTGACATGACTTTGAGACTTGTGCAGAATGAGAGAAGCTATCAAGATCATATTTTTATGACTTCAACTGACTTAATGAGATTTAAGACTGCACAAAAAAGGTTAATTTCTTATCTTAATCTCATATATGGTTGAAAGAACGACGACTTTCAATCATAGAAAACATATTCTTAAATGCTCAAACCACTTCCCGATTCTTAAACAAATTTCATGAATTGGAAGTGAGATTTTAAATGTTTTTCAAAATTTACTTGTGCTTACATGATTACAAACCGTGTGTTTCCAAAGATAAATACTTGCGTATTGTCTTTTCTATATACTTTCAAGTATTCACAGACACCGGTTTGATTTTTTTGTTCAAAATGTTCTTACCATGTCTCAAATTTGAATCATATTTTTCAATGGTAAGACACCCCGCTTGTACTTCAATGAATTTTGAGCGTTATTTCATTTCGAAACGTTATTTCAAGAATGTCTATATTTTGATTCATATGGACAATATCTATTATTCTTGACCATAAGCTTTAACTGCTATATCATTTCTGATCATTTTCATACAATGTCAAATTTTCAAACAAGTCTCTTGCATTCATGTCTATTCATTCAATTTACTTGTTTGAAATATCTTCAATGTTTACAAATGCTCATATCTTCATGATTATATTCTGAGCATACAAACATCTGACTTGTATTTGAGCTTTAATTGTTCAAGTTAAACCATTATGAGCAACATTTGCTTCATAGGAATATGGGTTCTTTGTGCTAGGACTTAAATGAAAACTTCTATGGATTCACGATTACCAGTGTTTCCTACCTAAGAAGTTAATCCATAGTGATTGAGTGTGAGGAGTCGAAAAGAAATGAGTGTGGGTTGTGCATCGAGGTAAAATGGAAATGAGAGTTTGGTTAGATGTGCGTTTAATGATTAAAAGAAAGAGGGTGTGAGATCAGAGTAAAAGAATATCAAACTCTGCACCAACTATTTTCTGAGTCGGGCAGCCACATTACTAATGTTTCACATTTCTTTGGTGAACATTATTGTTAAGTCAGATTTTATAGTAATCATTGTATTTATAGGCTTAGTCTAATACTGTGTTTAGAGTGCTTTTATATCTGGTTTTAGCCAAGGGTATTTAAGTCCCTTGTGGCTTTGTGTCTTGGAAGACTCTCACGCATTTCTCAATACAAATTACCTTTCTGCGCTTCAAACTCTCTCTCTACTTTCTCTCACTAGATTTAGAACGATCTTGCATTATCAATTGGTATCAGAGCCTAATTTGAATCTGAGAGGATTGAGAGAAACGTTTTTCGATTCTCAATTTCTGTTTTAATCGGAAAATTTGATCGATTTTCTTGAATTTTCCAAGAAAATCTCATTTTTTTGGTTTTTCATCAAATTCGGACTGTTTTGTGAACGAATTTTCTTGTTTTCTGGTTCGTTGGATCCGTTTTTAATAGTAGAACTTTTTTGTTTCACATCAGATTGCAAGAAAATTGAGTTTTGATCTTCAATTTCAATTTTTTTTCGAGTTTCTGGAAAGTCGATAAGATTACTGTTCATTTCAAGATTTTCACGATTTTGCGATATTCGATCGAATTAAGTGTTTCAAAGTGGTTAGAAAGTTGTTTTCGAACTTATTTGTGTGAGAAAATTTCATCAGAATCGACTCTGTAATCGAAATTAGAAGGTTCTCGTGTTTATCAATTGTTTTGCGCCAGATTCAAACTTTGCGCCAGTTCATCAGGTTTACGCGAGTTCATCAGGGATTTGCGCCAGTTCATACTAAGGTTGCCAAAGTTTTCGCCAAGTTCAGGTCTTAGTGTTATTCACGAAAAGTTCAGGTTTTCGCCATCAGTGCATCGAGTAAAGTTTAGTTTGCGCTATCTGTTCGTCGTGCAAATTACTTTTGCGCCACCTACTGTTCAAGCAAAGAAAGGTTCTCGTCAACAACATCTCACGCAAAGTCTAATTTGCGCCACCTTTATATCGCGCAAAGATTAGTTTGCGCCACCTTCGTCTAGCGCAAAAAACCCAGTTTGCGCCATTCTCTGTTCGCGCAAATCTCAGTTTGCGCCAGTCACTGTTCACGCAAATCTCCTATTTGCGCTAGTCTCTGCTTTCAGACTTGATTTTTTTCCTGATCTTTCTGTCTATATGGATTCTGCAAAGTTTGCGTTTCAAGCTCAGTTCTACAAGAATGATATCATGATGTCATTGGGCACAGAAACTCGTCCTCCGGTTCTGGTTGATGAGAATGAGTTCACTCAATGGCAAGATCGGTTTCTTTATTTCATCGAGCGTCAAAAGAACGGAGATGACATGATGAAGATTCTAACTGAAGGATCTTTTGAAAAGCCCATACTGGCTTCTGGGATGACAAAGCCTATCGCTGAATACACACCCGATGAGTCATTGCAATATAAAGCCGATCGTGATATAAAGGCAAATCTGATGCTAGCCTTGCCAAATTCTATATACAACCGGATTGATTGTTACAAAAACAATCCTAAACTAATGTGGGCACAACTAGAGAAGATTATGCTTGGGTCTAGAGTTGCAACACAACTTCGGCATACACGCTACATGAACAACTTTGAAGAGTTCAAAGCCAAAGACGGAGAGTCACTGAAAAATGTTTTTGACAGGTTCTGTGTTGTGATAAATGATCTGCGAAAGATAAAAGTGGAAAAGAGTGAGCTAGAGACCAATCTGAAGTTCCTCAATTCTCTTCAATCGGAATGGAACAAATCTTATCATAGATTGAGGAATGATGTCTGGATCTCTACCATGCAAATCCAAGAGATGTATGAGATTTTGCTGATAGATGAGAGCAATGTCAAGGATAAGAAGGCCAAACTTGACAAGAAAAACAAAAATACAGTGGATCCGGTTGCACTCCTCACGAGTCAATTAGCCGAACAAGAATTGTCTGATAAAGCTTATGACGGGGCCACTGATGACGATGGTGAAGCGCTACAGAAGGCCATGATTCTTCTCTCTCAACACTACAACAAAAAGTTCCAGCCTCGTTCGTGTTCCAACAACCTTCGCTTCACTTCAGGGTCTAAGGTCAAAGTGCCCGTGCATAAGAAAGTTGCTGATTGTTTCAACTGCGGAAAGCCGGGTCACATCGCTAATGAGTGTCGAGTGAAGATATTTCGGGATTCGGCGTATTATCGGAAGAAAATGGAACTAGCCGAAAAGAGAGAGAATAGAACCGCTCTGCTAGCTGAAGAAGAATTCTGGCTAGATCACTCCGACGATGAAGCTGACAATATGGAGACTGCTCATATGTGCTTCATCGGAGATGATCAGAGTGATGATAATGATGATGACTTCTCAACCGATGAAGATGAGGTACCTTCTGAGTTTGATTACAGATTTATTTCTTGACAGATGAATATCATTATAACTGCTTTACATGATTTACGCTCAAAGTTATTATCTGAAAAACAATTAAATTCAGAAAAGTCAAATTTGATTGATAAATTACAAATTTCTTTGAAAGATAAAAAATCTATTCTGGATCATACAAAAGAAATATTTCAAAAGAAATTGGGTGATTTAGAAAAATCAAATATGACTTATCTTGATTCTTTGACTGAAATGACCAAATTAAAAGATAATTTTTCAGATAAAATAAATGAGTTGGAAGAAAAATTATATTGAAGGAATTAGACTGAACAAACCATTTATTTGAACAAACCACGGAGTTATGAGTTTATCAAAGAAAAATGGGGACTTGGTTTTGAAAATCCACATTGTTTAGACAATGCGATAGAAAAATCCCCCACTTTATATAAATTCGATTATCTAAATCTTGCTAAATATGCTCCTCAATTTAAAATTGATTCGATGAATGAAAAGCAAGTGTTAGAAATCGAAAATGAGAAAAGGATAAATAACAAGAAAAAGGAAATTTCTTTTGTTTACACACGCGAAAATGCCAAATATTTTCCCGATAAATCAAAGAAGAACAGAAACAGTTTAAATGACATTTCTCCTATTAAATCTTCATTATCTGATGATTATTTTGATATCTGTGCTACTAACACTAATAAAGAAAATATATCTCCAGTTTCTTATGATTCTAAGAGATATATTCCTCCATTAGTGTTAGAAAACAAAATCATTGATCTTGAAGATAAAATGGAAGAACAAAATATTCAAAGAAAAATTGAACCAGATGTTATTTTTTCTTTCATGACGACAAGTCTTGAAGAAAAATTAATTTTTCAAAAACAAGATTTACTTACAAATTCTGTTTCTTCTTCTGATTTTAAAGAAAACAAAAAGAAAGTTTTAAAATCTGAAAACTTTTCTCAAATTTTTTCTGACTCTGAGGCAAGTTCAGATTTATTGTCTGATCAGTTTGGATTTTTAGATAAAATTGTTTCTTCAGATTGAAATCTTAAATCGAAAATTATTGATGAATCTTTTACGCTAAATGATAATTATTATAAACCAAAGCGTAAAAGAAGAAGGTCAAAGAAGTCAAAGAAACAAGATACTGTTATTTCTGAAAATTCTAATTCTTCTGATTCAAATATTTCAGATAGGACTTTGAGCACTCATACAAGGCAGATATGGAGGGTCAAGCGGACATCTGATGAATCTGTGACTGATGAGGATAGATATGTAGACAAAATCTATAAAAGTGATTCATTTGCTACTTGTAATAAAATGTTCAAATATTCAATAAAGCAAATGATTCGAATTGCAAAAGATGTCTCATATTCTTCCTCTGGTTCTAGTTCAGATGATTATGCTTCGTCCTCTACTGATGATTCTATTCATTCATCTGATTATTTTTCGCGTGCTTTCTATGTCAAATCTAACAAGTTTTCTCCCTTTAGAACTGCAACTAACAAATATGGACCCAAATACCAGTGGGTACCAAAGTGGAAAACTGATTTTGTGTTGCAGACACCTCAAGTCAAGGGGGGGTAAGAGAACAAAGGTTTTTGAACAAAACAGTTCAAAACCCGGACTTAATTGTCAAGACTATGGCTTCTAAGTATATCAGCTTAGAACCCGTTCTTCAATGGACTTCGACTTCTAAACATATCAGTTTAGGACTCGTTCTTCAATGCATTTAGCTTCTGAACAAATGAGAAACTGTGAGTGCATCTACTTTCTTCCGCTGCATTTATCTTTGACTGTGATGTTGTTCCAGTTATCTCAAATTTTTTTCAAGAATTTGAGCAAGTTCGACCAGATCCAAAACTTTGATATGAGACACTAATTCGTTATACATTATGTGGAAGAAGGTATTATTGAATTTTATTTTGTTCCAACTAAATATCAATTTGCCGAATTCTTTACATTTGCCTTAAATGAATTTTTTTTTAACTCGGCATGTTGAATTTTAAAGTTTAAATCTTTACAAATTTTTATTCTATAAAGTAAAAGTTTTACAATTTTTCTTTCTTTTGAATAAAATGTGTGTCTAGGGTAAATTTTCAAGTTGTTTTGTTTATATCGAAGTTTTATATGTTCAACTTTCAAGTCTTACGAAAGTCGAAAGGTCAGCAACATGTTTGAAACTTTTGATACTTCTTTAAAGTTATGTGATTCGGAATATTTATAGTTTACAATGCTTAGAAATCCTAAAAAGTCAGAATTATAGATTGTAATGAAAATATGGGCTAAGCACTTAGATGTAAAACTGAGTGATTGAGATGAATATTATATATCTAAAATACAGAAATCTCTAAGTTTAAAAGTTTGTACATGTGACCTTTCTGGTTTGGGAAAGTAAGTTCTGTGGGATGCTTGTCATCTGGTCCCCTAAGGTGAAAATTTTCAGATTTCAAGTCAGATTTGCGCCAACAGTTGGTAGCGCAAAACTTAACTTTGCGCCACCTTCAGCTAGCGCAAAACTAAGTTTGTGCCACCAACATGTAGCGCAAAACTTCCTTTTTCTCCTTTATTCTGAATTTTGCAGATCTAAAGTTGTCTCGTCTCCAACGTATGCATGACCAAGTTGATCCAGATCATCAAGGTCCTGAGGGGGAGAAGTTAAGGAGAAGTTAAAGAGACAAAGAGTTCAAACGTTTATCTGCTGCTCAAGATTCGCTCAAGATTATATTTTCTCAGCTATACTAGTTCTTTTGCTGTTCCAGCTCCGACCACCATAGTTCATTCAAGTACATTTGAAAGAGGTGTGTTGTCTAGAGCACAAGCTGATGAACCGATTGTTCTTTCAAGATTATTACAAACAGGTCCAGTCTTGTCAAGGCAGCAAAGACAATATAAATTGAAAGATGCTGAGAAGAAAAAAAAAATTAGTCAAGAAGCTTCTCTAAGTCGCTTAGATGGTCTGTGTTGATTTAGAAGATGAACATTGAAGACCACAGCGCCAATGATTACTAAGGGGGAGATTGTTAAGTCAGATTTTATAGTAATCATTGTATTTATAGTGTTAATTATTAAATCCCAAAACAATCAAGCAATTTAACAATATCAATCAAGAACTAGAGAGAGAAACTAGAGAGAGAAAGTAGATCTTGAATCCATTCATCACAAGTCTCTTACAAACTGAAATGTTACAATATGTGCTTTTGTTCGTTACAACAAGATTACAAAAGCAAACCTATTTATACCCACTATATTAATACAAAACTTAACAACTAAGGAAACCAACTTTGACTTTTCTAAACAAAGACTTTGACAATACTGACCTTACAAGTTTGACTATTCTCATTAAATCTTGGGTACAATATTTATACTTAACAATCTCCCCCTTTGTATTCAAGATTTAATAAAAATTTGATACTGATCTTTAGCTCTTGATTCTTGAGCTTTTGTCTCTTTAACTTTGAACTTTGAAGCTTTCACAGTCTTTAGTCTTTCAGCCTTTTAAAGAATCTTGAAAAGTCTTTTCCCCTTTGAAGCTTTGAAAGTCAACATGCCTTGAACACTATGAGTCCAAGATCAATGAATCCTAGAGAGACAAAGTAGAGAGAGACTTGGAAGCGCAAAGTTACTATATTGAATGAATATGTGTAAAGTTCTTACAAAGACACAAGACCAAAGGGACTTAAATACCCTTTGGTCTTCAAAATTCATCTTCTAAATCAGCACGGACCATTAAAGCGACTTTATGAAGCTTTCTGACTTTTACAAGAAAAAATCTTTTCAGCATCTTTCAGTTTGATTTTGTCTTTGCTGCCTTTGACAAGTCTGGACCAGAAGCTTGTGCTCTAAACGACACACCTCTTTTGAAAGACCTTGAATCAACTGTGGTGGTCGGAGCAGGAACGACAAAAGAATTAAAATGGCTGAGAGAATAGAATCTTTGAGCGAATCTTGATCAGCAGATAAACATTTGAGCTCTTTGTCTCTTTATTATCTCCTTTAACTTCTCTTAATTCTCCCCCTCATGACCTTGATGATCAGAATCAACTTGGTCATGCAAATGTTGGAGACGAGACAACTTAAGATCTGCAAAATCAAAGAAAAAGCAAAACGAGGTTTGCGTTACATGTAGGTTGCGCAAAGTAAGGTTTGCGTTACATGCATGTTGCGCAAAACGAGGTTTGCGTGACCAACTGATGGCACAAAGCAGACTTAGAAATTTTTTACCTTTTTAAGCTCTTTGACTTCCCTACACAAATGCACTAGATATGACAATTCAAGTTAGCATTCATATAAAGAAAATCAGATACTCCCCCTCAAAAACAGATATGATCTTTTAAGAAAAAATTCTCCTTTTTCACTCCCCCTTGAATAATGCTCAAACCCATTTAAAAGAATATGAGAACACAATGAATGTAAACATCAATGTAGAAAGAAATATGTATTTTGAAACGACTAAATATATAAAAATTTAAACAGAAACAAATAAAAGTCTACTTAGTAAAATATCACAATAAAATCCATCAAATGAAATCAAATGTATGTATTTGGATATAGAAACAAGTTTTATTGCATATCAAGTTAAGACATGTTCAGTTTCAAAAACTTTCATCAATCTATTCAGTGTGCTCGCTGTGAACTTCGATTAGCTTCAAGAAAATGCAATTCAATAAATATAATAGAGAACTTTGCATGTAATCACACTAATCCATCAAAAATTCAGACTTTCACAAATTTACAGGTTTATTGCAACTCAGAAATTTTAACCAAGTATCATGAGATGTGTGTTCATTGGCATCTTTTAGTATTGTGCACTATGGCATCTTTACATGAGTGTGCACTTTGGCATCTTTTAAGCGTGTGCACTTTTGGCATATTTTTAATCAAAAAGTTTATTAAGTAAAGAAAATGTCGTAAACGTAACTTTCTATCTGACCCTATTGCAGGATTTGAGTCAGCCGCTCCCAGACCAGTTGGCCTTAGGGGACTAGGTGTCAAGCACCCTTTGGAACTTACTTTCCCAGATCAGAAAGGCTCCATCGACACATCCTATACCCATTCATACCAGTAGAACATGACTTTCGATCTGGTTCTATAGAAGGATTTTGGTTCGATCACTCCCAGATCAAATGACCTTAGGGGACCAGATGGCAAGCATCCTACAGAACTTACTTTCCCAAACCAGAAAGGTCACAGGTACAAACTTTTAAACTTAGAGATTTCTGATTTATAAGAATTTAATAATCATCTCAAACACAAGGTTTTACGTCTAAGTGCTTAGCCCATGTTTTCATTACAATCCAACATTCCGACTTTTTAGGTTTTCTAAGCATTGTAAACTATAAATATTCCGAATCACACAACTTTAAAGTAAAAACAAAAGTTACAAACATGTTGCTGACTTTTCGATTTTTGTTAGAACTAAAATTTGAACATATAAGAACTTTAATATAAACAAAGCAACTTGAAAATTTATCCTAGACACACATTTTATTCAAAAGAAAGAAAATTGTAAAACTTTTACGTTATAGAATAAAATTTGTAAAGGTTTAAACTTTTAAAACAATATGCCTAAATTTTAAAAATAGAAATATTTGATCGGCAAGTTTATATTCAGTTGAAACAAAATATTATTCAATAATATTATCATTCACACAATGTAAAAATGAAATTTGTGTCTCATTTGAAAAAATTGGGTTGAACAAATTCAGGAGATGAAATGAAATGCTCAGATTCTTTAAAAACATTTGAGAAAACTGGAACAACATCATTATCAGATATAAATGCAGCGGAAATTAAGTAGATGTACTCACAGTTTCTCGTTAGTCAGAAGCTTAATGCATTGAATAACGAGTCCTAGACTGATATGTCTAGAAGTCATAGTCGTTGAAGCACGGGTTCTGAGCTGAATTACTCAGAAGCCAAAGTCTTGACATTGAAGTCCAGGTTTTGAACTGTTGTGTTCAAAAGCCATTATATCTCTTACTCCCCCTTGACATGTGGTGCCTGCAACTTAGAATCAGATTTAGACTTGGGTACCCACTTGAATTTGGGCCCGTGAAAGTTAGTTGCAGTTCGTATGGGGAAATATTTATAAGATTTGACATTAGAAGCATCAGAAAAATGATCACAAGAATAATAAGCACAATCATCAGAAGAATCAGAATAAGAGAAAGCATAATCATCAGAACTAGAATCTGAGGAAGAACATGAGACATGTTTTGAAATTCGAATCATTTGCTTTATAGAATATTTTGAGATTTTATTACATGTAGCAAATGAATCACTTTTATAAAGTTTGTCTACACATTTATCCCCATCAAAAGTATGTTCATCAGATGTCTGCTTCGCTTTCCATATCTGCTTTGATCAAGCGCTCAAAGTCCTATCTGTAAGAATTGAATCGGAAGAATTAGAACTGTCAGAAAGAACTTTATCTTGTTTCTTCGACTTCTTTGACCGTCTTCTTTTACGCTTAGGTTTATAATATTGATCATTGAGCGTAAAAAAATCATCAAGAATTTTAGACGAAATATTTAAATCAGAAGAAATAATTTTACCCAAGCAACCAATATGATCAACTAATAAATCTGAATTTACCTCGGAGACTGAAGAATTTTGAGAAAATATTTTAAAATTAGAAACTTCACATTTGTTTACTTGAAAATCAGAAGAAAGGCTAGAAATAGAATCTGATTTTGAAGAAAATAATTTTTCTTCAATACTAGATGTCATGAAAGAAAGAAAAATATCAGATTCAATTTTCTTTAAAATATTTTGATCTTCAATCTTATCTTCAAGATCGATGATTTTGCTTTCTAATACTAACGGAGGAGTATATTTCTTAGAATCATAAATGATTGGAGAAATATTTTCCTTATCAGAATTAGAAGCATAAGGATCAACAAAATCATCAGATACTGAAGATTTGACGGGAGATATATCATTTAAAACTCTTCTTCCTCTCCTTGATTTTTCAGGGAAATATTTTGTATTTTCGCTTGTGTAAACAAAAGGAATTTCCTTTTTTCTTGTTATTTGTTCTTTTATTATTTTCGATTTCTAACACTTGCTTCTCATTCATCCAATCAATTTTAAATTGAGGAGCATAATGAGCAAGAGTCAGATAATCGTATTTATATAAAGTTGGGGATTTTTCAATCGCATTGTTTAAACAATGAGGATTTTCAAAACCAAGTCCCCACCTTTGTTTTAAAGCTTCTTCACTCCTCGGTTTGTTCATAAAAATTGTTTGTTCAGATTTGTTTCTTCGATAAAGCTTTTCTTCTAATTTATTTATTTTATCTGAAAATTCATCTTTTAAATTAGTCATGGCCGTCAAAGATTCAAGATAAGTCTTATTTGAATTTTCCAAATCATCCAATTTCTTTTGAAAGATGTCTTTTGAATTTTCTAAAATAGATTTTTCATCTTACAAAGAAATTTTCAGTTTGTCAATCAAATCTGACTTTTCAGAATTTAAGTTCTTTTCAGATAATAACTTTAAGCGAAGATCAGATAAAGCAGAAATAATAATATTCATCTGAGAGGCAATAAAATTGTAATCAAATTCAGAATATACCTCATCTTCATCAGATTCAGAATCGTCTGACTGATCATCTCCAACCAAGCACATCTGAGCGATCTCTACGTTTGTAGCTTCATCGTCGGAATGATCCAGCCAGAATTCCTCTTCGGCTAGCAAAGCTAATCCACTCTCTCTTTTCTCGGCCAGTTCCATTTTTTGTCTATAATATGCCGAATTTCTTACCTTCTTCACTCGACACTCCTTTGAGATGTGACCCGGATTTCCATAGTTGTAGCAAGCAACAGTCTTTGGCTCGGGTACTTTGGATTTAGAACCGGAAGTGAAGCGAGAAGTGTTAGAACCCGATCTTGGTTGGAACTTTTTCTGATAATGCTGGGAGAGAAGGATCATCGCTTTCTGCAAAGCCTCACCATCATCATCAGTTGACCCGTTGTAAGCATTATCAAACAACACTTGTTCAGCCAGTTGGCTCATGAGGAGTGCAACCGGGTCTACTGACTTCTTGTTCTTTTTCTCCAGTTTGACCTTTTTCTCTAGCACTAAGCACTCATCAGTCATCAGAATCTCGTATAGTTCTGAATCTGCATTATGGAAATCCGAACATCGTTCCTCAGTCTGTGACATGATTTGTTCCATTCAGGCTGAAGAGCATTAAGAAATTTCAGATTTGTCTCAAGCTCTGTCTTGTTCACATTTATCTTTCGCAGATCATTCAGCACTGCACAGAATCTGTCGAAAACACTCTTTATTGTCTCACTTTCTTTGGCCTTGAACTCCTCAAAGTTGTTCATGAACCGAGTATGTCGGAGCTGAGTTGCTACCGAAGAACCAAGCATGATTTTTTCCAATTGTGCCCACAACAGATTTGGATAATCCTTGCAATGATCAACCCGGTTGTAGACAGAGTTTGGTAAAGCTAGCATCAGATTAGCTTTCAGCTCTCGATCAGCTTTCATTCGTGAAGCCTCTTCAGATGTTGGAGGAGTCTCTTTATTAGGCTTTACGAAAGGTCCTTCAGTTAGAGACTTCATCATGTTCTCTCCATTAGCTTGACGCTCGATGAAGTTCAGAAATCGATCTTGCCATTGAGTGAATTCATTTTCATCGACAAGAACTGGAGGACGAGTTTCAGATCCCAAAGACATCATCAGATCACTTGTGTAGAACTTAGCTTGAAAGGCAAACTTTGTAGGATCTATATATGACAAACTTAAAAAAAAATTCCAGACTCTTTTTTTTTTTTTGTGGATTGGACAGATATGGCACAAACTATAGGTTTGCGTGAGAGGCAGGAGACGCAAACTGAGCTTTATGCAAGCAACGAGAAATGCAAACTGGACTTCTCGTGACAAGATGAAGGCGCAAAGTGAGCTTTGCGTTATGCGAAGGAAACGCAAACTGAAGTTCTCGCGAGTAGCTAGAGACGCAAATCAACTTTGCGTGATTAGTGGGAGACGCAAACTGAGCTTTGCGTTAGATGAAGGAGACGCAAACTACACTTTGCGTGAGGCACTAGAGACGCAAACTTAGGTCTTCATGAGTAGAGGAAGACGAGAACTTGACTTCTCGTGAGCTGAAGGAGACGCAAAGTCCACTTTTCGTGAAGCACAGGATACGCAAAGTAGGATTTGCGTGATCTAAGTAAAACGCAAACTTAGCTTTGCTTGATCCAAGGGAGACGCAAAGTTGCACTTTGCGTGATGTACTGAAAGAGAAAACCTGAAAGAAAAACAATTGAAACACTAAGACAAGATTAGTAGATTGCGCAAACTAAGATGAACTCGCGCAAACGCATATGAACTGGCGCAAAGTAGAGATCTACCGCAAACCGAAGAAAACCAATTAAAACTTCCAAAAACTCGATTTCAAGACTAAATTTGATAAAATTTTCTTGTACAGAAACGTTCGAAAACAACTTTTTAACACAATTCAATCAAAAAATTCGATTAAAAACCACAAAATCAAAATTTCGTATATGAACAGAACGTGAAACTCGTTTTTCCAAAAAACTTCAAAAATCTCTAAATTGAGAATCAAAACAAGTTTTTCTTGCAAATCGATGTGAGTCAAAGATGTTTAGCAATCAAAAACGAATCCAACAAACCGATTTTCACTGAAATTCGTTCAAAAACACATCTGAATTTGATGAAAAATCAAGAAAACGAGATTTTCTTGAAAAAATCAAGAAAATCAATCAAATTTTGGATTTTAATCAACAAATTCATAAACGAAAAAGACTTCTCTCAATTCTCTCAAGATCCATATGGCTCTGATACCAATTGTGAGTCCAAGATCAATGAATCCTAGAGAGAGAAAGTAGAGAGAGAGACTTGGAAGCGTAAAGTTACTATACTGAATGAATGTGTGTAAAGTTCTTACAAAGACACAAGACCAAAGGGACTTAAATACCCTTGGTCAATACAACACAGAATACGACAATAGACACAGTATTTGACCAAGCCTATAAATACAATGATTACTATAAAATCAGACTTAACAAACACGAATCAGAATACTTGAAACTTTGACTTTAAACAATGAAACAACTTTGATGAAACATTGAAATGTTGAACGTTGAGTAATCTTTGACACACATGTATCTTCATCACTTGTGATCTCTGAACCATCTTTGGAAGAACAAACGTTCACGAATCATCTTGATTTATCTTTTGACTTTGACTTTCTTCACAAGACTTTTCACTTTTAACAACTCTTCATGATATTGAAATTGATCTTTGGAAAATTCTCCCCCTTTTTGATGATTGAGAGCATCATAATCATCAAAATTTCATCAATTTCAGCACATACTTTGATTTCCCCCTTTTTGATCAACTAACAATCTCCCCTTTGATCTGAAGAGCCGTCATATCATGAAAGTTATATATCCGAATCTTTTCAAATTCAGACATAATGAACGTGGTAACCCTGAATCAACAAATGAAACAGTTAGAAATGCATGTCAGTAACACAAAGTCACTGTGTACAACAAATGTACAATTTAAGGAGTTGGTTTGATGATGACTCCCCAGGACTTCCATTCAATCATTGAAAAACACAAGGTTTATCTATGAATGTTCTGACAGAAAAACAAATTTTTTGTGTGCTCGTTCTTGTGTATGAAAGAATTTAGGCACAATGATTGTGTTTCATTTGGCTCAAATTGTGTAAGCTGTTGAGACAGCAACAGATAATACACGGACTCAATGTGCATGAAAGAGGTGCGAATGTGGGGCAACTTTCCTTCTTTTTCAATATCTAAATCTTCCGAGTGAAGACTAGATAGCATATATGTTGCGTCCCCAAAGAAAATGAAACATTTCTTTGTTAAGAAAGAAATGAGTGGTTGGTGGGGTAATAGCAAGAGTTGGCATGGGCTCACTGCCTTTTTCAATGATGGTCACTAAAGAATGTGAACCAATCAGAAATGTGGTTGCCCGGCTCATAAAGTGGTAGGTGTAGAGTTCTGATATTCTTTTAACTCTGATCTCACACCCTCTTTCTTTTTATCATTATGCTCACTTCTAACCAAACTCTCTTTTCCATTTTTCCGCTCTACACAATGAGAATAACTCAATCGGATAAGTTATCTCCCCCACTCTTTGATATATGACCCCTCACCCCTCAATCACTCCAGGATAACTTCCGGGGTAGGAAACACTGGTTGACGTGAATCCATGGAAGTTCTGTTTAAGCTCACACACGAATCCCATGTTATTCCTAAAAAGCATGGTTGCTCAACAATTTAACTGAACAGTTAAGCACATAGATAGCAATGTCAGAATGTATGCTCATTTAAAATTATGAATGAAATTTGAGCATTTGAACGTTGAAGATTTCTCAAAACAAAGATATTGAATGAATCAAATGAAATGAAGAGAATTGTTTTGAGAATCTGACAATGTATCAATCAGATCAAATCAAATGGTTAGGGTATCAAAGAATTGGATATTTTGTTTATATGAACGAATATAAACAATTTTGCAATGAAAGCGCAAGATTAGAAAAAGATGATTGATGCTCAACAACTTTGAAAGCAAACGGGGGTATTACCATCAAAAAATTGGTTCGAATTTGAGACATGGTAATAACAATTTCAAAAAAAATACTGAACCGGTGTGTGTGAATACTTGACAGTATATGGACAAGATAATACACAAGTATTGATCTTTGGAAACACACGGTCAGTTAAACATTAAGCTCAAAATTTGAAAAACATTTAAAATCACACTTCTAAATTCATAAAATCTTTTGAGAATAAGAAGTGGTTTGAACATTTAAGAACCTGATTTTCATGCTTGAAAGTTGTTCTTCTTTCAAACAATCAGAGATCTAGAATCAGAAGATATTTACCTTTAAGCTCCCCCTCAAATCATGAAAGAATGATTTAGATCTTTTAAGCTCCCCCTGGATATTAGCAGAATATCCTTCTATGATCATTGAAAAATGGGTCCTGATCTGTTATTTGATCAGAAGACATCACCTTTACTCCCCCTATAAACTAGGCATCTGAAATATGTCAGTTAAAACAAGATAGAGATCAGACACTCCCTTTTGAATTGTAGACCATCATATCAGTAAAATCTATCAGTGAAAAAGTACAAGATAGAGATCAGATCAATTCTCTTGGGATGTAGACCATCATATCCATCGGATGCGAAAACAGGAGTAAGGTCTTTTGATCGCTGAGGTCTGAGTCCTAAACTGTTGTGTTTAGAATTCAAACTCCATTGAAGAACGGGTCCTAAGCTGTGTACTTAGAATCCATAATCTTGACATTGGTGTCCGGGTTTTGAACTGCTGTGTTCAAAAGCCATTATTCTCTTACTCCCCCTTGACTTGAGGTGCCTGCAACAAAGAATCAGTTTTCTTCTTTGGTACCCACTGGTATTTGGGTCCAGAAATGTTAGTTGCAGTTCGTGTGGGGGTAATAGAGTAAGAACCATACCAGAAATGATCACTGGTCTTGTGGATATGATATGTGTACAACAGTAAGAACAATAAAATTTATTACCTGAAAACCTGAGTAATTGATCTTTTGAGTATTTAAGGTCAGGTTTACCTTTATGCTCTTTGTTCTTCTTTGCTTTATGAACATGTACACATGATGTGTTTCCTTTCAGCTCATCTTTCTTGTCATCTTTGACTGATTTCTTCATCCAGATCAGTTTCTCTTTCTTGTAACTATTTCTCCTCAGATATGTATCTGAACCATCTAAATAACCATCATAGAAAATGTTAGTTCGACGAATCTGATCAAAAGATTTCACTGACCTTTGTGAAAAGACAGATTTTTGATGTGATCTTCAGACAGACTTCTCAAGCTCTTTGATCTTTGAAGCATAGTTGTCTCTTTCTTTCACAAGCTGGTCAATCTTCTTTGAGAACTCAGACTTCGTCTTCTGCTCTTTCAGCGCAGTAGCAGATAGTTCAGATAGCTTGGCAGTCAGATTTTTGATCTCATTTTCAAATATGCATCGTTCTTCTTCAAATCCTTTCTCAGAATCGTTTCTCTGGCCGGATAGTTCTTTGAAGAATCCCACACTCTTCTGTTCTATGGCCTTTTTTCTTTAGCAAACTTTTCTCTTTCTAAGATAAGTACTTTCTCAAAATCGGAGATTTGTTGAGAAAGCTTAATGCATTTAAGCTCAACTGACTTCTTTTCTTCAAAACTCTTCCTGGAAAACTCTGAAAACTTCTTAGTGAACTCTTTCTTTTTACTTTCAAAATCAAATTTTTCTTTGACCATCGTTTGTTCCAAGTCAAATATTCTTCTTTGAAGCTCAGAATTTGAACTTTCCAAGACAGATATATTCTCTTTGAAAGCCTTCAACTTGTTTTGAAGCTCATCTGATTCTGCTTGTAACTCAGGTGATTTCTGTTCAGTTGTCTGCAGTTGTCTTTGAAGATTTATAATCTCTCTCTCTTTCTCTTTTATCTCTTTTTCCTTCTCATAGACGATACCTGAAAATTTAGAAATATTATTAGTACACATTATACATTCAGGAGTTTTAACACAGTTGAACAATTTAAGTTGCAACTCCTGAATCCTTTTGAGATATTCTGAATTTTTAATTTTCAAATCATTTCGTTCAGCTTCAATAACAGATATCTCAGATTTGTACAAACTTGACATCTTGAAAAATAAATCAGCTTGATAAGAATGATCGTTCCAAACTGTATATCAGAAAATCAAAAATCAGATCAAATTGAAATCTAGCACAAAATTAAAAACAACACTTGATATTGCGCAAAGTAGAGGTTTTCGTGAACTGTTTGATGCGCAAAGGTAGCTTCTCGTGACTCGCTGAATACGCAAAGTATGGTTTGCGTGTCTTGTTACGCAAAGTGAGCTTTGCGTAATTGCCTTGAAGCGCAAAGTGAGCTTTGCGTAATATACTTGAAGCGCAAAGTGAGCTTTGCGTAATATACATGAAGCGCAAAGTACAATTCTCTTGATCCGTGTATTGCGCAAAGTAGCTTTGCGTGAACCGAAGGATGCGCAAAGTGAACTTTTCGTGACAAGTACAATACGCAAAGTGGGATTTGCGTAAGCTACAGGATGCGCAAACTTTGCTTTGCGTGAACTACGGGATGCGCAAACTATGCTTTGCGTGATCACTAGTACAAAAATGACTTTTTGTGACCGTTTTGAAAAATAGGTTTGTAACGGTTTGATAAAAAACCGTTACAAAAGGTCACATAAAAAGTTATAGAATTGTTTTAGTAACAGTTTTAATAAAGAAACGTTACTATTATAAAAAAAACATAGAAACATAAAGCAACGTTTTAGATAAAAACGTAATAAAAGGTTCCCTAACGTAACGGTTTCAGACGGTTTTGTAAAATCGTTGCTTTATGTTGTGACGGTTTTTAAAAACCGTTGGCATATAAGACCTTTTAGTAACGGTTTTTATCTAAATCGTTGTTTTATGTCGTAACGGTTTTAAAAAAGTGTTACAAAAAACAAAAATATGTATAACAATGCTTATTTAAAAACTGTTTCCAAAAGTCACCAAGTTCTATGGCAATGGTTTTGCAAAATTTGTGTCACAAAAAGTTAGTGTATGGCAAGGGTTTTTGAAAAAAATTACGTCATCATATGTCATGCTTTGGTAACGGCAATAAAACATTTACATCACAATATCTCAAGTTACATTGACGGTTTCTAATAATTAAGTCACAATATGTCATGTTATGGTGACGGTTTTGAGTATGTTATCATATGTCATTCTACGGTAACAATTTAAAAAATAAATGTCACCATATGTTATGCTATGGTGACGGTTTTAAAATATTATATGTCTTAATGGTGATGGTTTCGTATAATAAATGTCATTATATATCATGATATGGTGACGGTTATAATAATGAACGTCCACGTAAGTCATGCTACGATGACGATTTTGTATAATAAATGTGACCATATGTAATGTTATGGTGATAATTTTAAATAATAACATCAGTGTACGTCATCCTACAGTGACGATTTTGAACAATAAATGTCATCGTACATCATGTTACAATGACGATTATGAAAGATAAACGACAATGTACCTCATGCTACGGTGACAGTTTTGAAAAATAAACGTCACTGCATGTCATGCTACAATGACGGTTTCGAAAAAGTTACGTCACCTTTTGTTATGCTACGGTGACGGTTTAGAAAAAAGAAATGAGTCACCTTATGTCGTGCTATTGTGCGTTGTAATGGATCCACTTGGGTTTTAATGGATCCATATGGGTTTTAATGGACCCACTTGGGTTTTAATGGACCAATTTGGACTTTAATGGATCGGTTGGGCTTTAATGGTTCCACTTGTGCTGTAATGGATTCAGTTAAGCTTTAATGAATCCACTTAGGCTTTAATGGACTCGTTTGGGCTTTAATGGATCCAGTTGGACTTTAAGGGATCCAATTGGGCTTTAGTGGATCCACATGGGTGTTTATGGATCGGTTGGACTTTAATGGTACCACTTGGACTTTAATGGGCCCACTTGTGCTTTAATGAACCCATTTGGGCTTTAAAGGGATCCATTTGGGCTTTATGGATCGGTTGGGCTTTAATGGACCATTTGGGTTTTAATGGATCGGTTGGGCTTTAATGGACAATAATATAACAATATAATAATAATATAATAATAATAGTATTAAAAAAAATAAAAAGAATTTCCGGTGGATAGGCTTTATCGGCGGATTTCCGACGGACTTATCTGTCTTCCAAAATTTTCAATTTTTTTAAAAATATGGCGTATTTTTCAAAATTTTTAATTAAATGAGTTACGGCGGTTTTTTCAAAATTTTTAATTAAAAAATGGCGGGTTCAAATTTTGATCTTGGTGTTTTTGTTAGAAATCCAGTTATTTATAGAGTTTATAAATTGTGATTCATAATGAAATTGAAAGTTCACTATTCAGGATCTCATATAGAGTTTGAGTGTTAGATTTTAATAAAGGAATATTCTATATAATTTCAAGATATATTTGCATTCTTGAAATCTTTGCAATATCTATATACTATTGTATACTTGGGCCCGTGCATTACACGAGAGGATAAATTTTTTGTTGGAATATTGAACTGAGTTAAAATGAAACGTAATTTCTCTGTTAACAGTTAATGAAATACAATGTGAAAAACGAATGTATTTTCATAAGTGGTTAACTTGCATATATTCTTAATCGTTTGTTGTTATGAGTCTGTGCAATAATATTGGTAATAGTTTTGTATTATATTATTTAAAACTCAAACGACATGTCTCACAACATATCACTATTATTGAAATAATTATAAATATGAACATACGTTTTTACAGATTTTGCAATTTTTCTGAAACCTCCTCGACAACACTTGACAATCACTTTGAACGTATAAATCTGTAGATTAATTAACAACATTCAACCCACATCAAATATGACAAAGAAAATAAATGATTTCTATCTTTTGTAACTGGCAACTCAACTGGTATAGTTCAAATTCACTCAGTACCACTTGAAAATTTATCTGACTATTGACTTCAATACCTAATAGTATTAGTCGATAAAAATAAAGATATGTATATATATCTTATTCCCCTACTTCGAAAAATATGATTGTGGATTTTGAAAAATATAAACAAATCCTCAGTAAATAAAATAAAATATAAAAAATTAGTTTTTCAAATAAACAAAAATATAGTGGAATACCTTTTGTTCAGTTGCAGATTCCGCCATTGACACCCGACCGTTCGTCTTCTTCTTGTACTCGAATGATACATAGAGAAACTATATATATTTATGGTGAATGTAGAGAATATTTTAAAATCTTTTATTTTCATTTTCGATTTTACATTTAAATGTAAATATATTAAAAATATGGAAGTATATTTGTATATCTACATCGTTTCTATTTTATTTTCTTTACACTTGGTTAATTTGGAAAGTATTGCGGAATATTTTTATTTTAAAGAATACGATAATTTATTAGTGTATCTCGTTATTTTTTATTTTTAATTCATATCAACCTTCTTTTTTCTTCTTTTAATGCTCATGAAAAAAAATGCGTGTAGATTTTATATTAGCAAAAAAATACGTGTAGATTTTATATTATGCTAATATAAAATACGTGTATATTTTATAAAATAAAATAGATTTTATATTAGCAAAAAAAATACGGAAGAAAAAAGAGTTTATATTACATCTCATTATGTAAAAAGATTTTATAAAATAAAATATGGAAAAATATTTTATAAAATAAAATATGGAAAAATCATTATGAGATGTAATATAAAAAAATACGGAAGAAAAAAGATTTTATATTACATCTCATTAATATAGATTTAAATGTAAAATCTACATTTAAAATAGATTATGCTAATATAAAATCTATTTTATAAAATCCTCCACCAAAAAAACAAATATTTATATTAATAAATGAGTATTCATTCCACAAATAGATGATTATGTGAGATACTGTGCTTGGAAAGATTGTACCAAAGCATTAAGAAATTGTAAATTAAGTAATTGGCTTTAATTAGTTGTACCTTGTGCTTAAAATGTTGTGATTAAGAGTATTTCATGTCGTTTTTATTATATAGTATAGATATGAAGGGAGAGGGTCTTTGTAGCCCACGTGAAGTCTCACGCTCCCTCTCCCCACCACAATCCCACAAAATTCCCAAATTACCAATTTACACACATAATTCAGAAGATAAACTCTTCAATCTCGATCATTTTTTCCATCCAAAAACGATGATCGGCCGTTAAGTTGTACTTTATTTTCTCGCCAATTACCTAATGCATAAAAGTAGTAAAACCGAATTACATTGATGCGTTTTTATATTTTATAGGTTCGGAACAATTTAGAGCGAAAAAGAACAAAACAAGGATTTTTGACAGATTTGCGTGCCTGTAGTGTTTCGTCCGTATCTCACTCGTCCGAGCTTTGATTAAAGAGATTAAAGATGATTTGTTCGTGTTTTGAGATTTTGGCAATTCAGAGTGGATCTAGACCGAAACAGACACCGAAGTTGGATGAACAAAGTTGGACCGAAAACGAGAGATAAAAGAAAAATGGTGGATAATATATCAAAAACGAAGTTGTAGCTTAGTGTTAAAGGTCGTTTGTTGTGAGGTTATGGTCGTGGGATCGATCCCCATATGTAGCGCACGTTACATTTTTTTTATTGAAGGACCAAACTCGGCCCAACATCAATTCTCAGGGCCCAACTCGTAATTAGGGGTTATGAAAAACACTAAAAATTTTAAATATTTATTTATTTCTTAGAAAACTTTAAAAAAATAATAATAAAAAAAATTTGATTCCACCGAAAATCCTCCGAAAAACACTAAAAAATTAAATATTTATTTATTTCTTAGAAAATTTAAAAAATAATAATAAAAAAATTTGATTCCGCCGAAAACACTATGAAAATTTAAATATTATTTTTTATTAGAAAACTTTAAAAAAAAAATTTGATTCCGCCGAAACCACTAAAAATTTTAAATATTTATTTTTTTCTTAGAGAACTTAAAAAAATAATAAAACAAATTTAATGGGTATAGTTGAGCTTTAATCGATCCGGTTGGGCTTTAACGTTCCCAGTTGGGCTTCAATGGAACCAGTTGAGCTTCAATGGAACCAGTTGAGTTTTAACGTACACAGTTGGTCTTTAATTGAACCGTTTGGGCTTTAACGTACCTAGTGGGGCTTTAATAGTTATAGTTGAGCTTTAATCGATCTGGTTGGGCTCTAACGGTTCCGATTGGGCTTTAACGTTCCCAATTGAGCTTTAATGGATATAGTTGGTCTTTAACATACCTAGTTGGCCTTTAATAGATCCACTTGGGCTTTGACGTACCCAGTGGGTTTTGACGGATCCAATTGATCTTTAATGGATCCCGTTGGCCTTTGATGGATCCGATTGGGATTTAACAGATCTAGTTGGGCTTTAACGGATCCAGTTGGTCTTTAATATACCCATTTAGGATTTGGCGTACCCAATTGGGCTATAACGTATCCAGTTAGTATTTAAAGGATCCATTTAGTCTTTAATGGATTTAGTCAGGCTTTAACAGATCCAGTTGGGTTTTAACGTACCCAGTTGGGCTTTAACGTACATAGTTGGGCTTTAATGGATCGGTTGGTCTTTAACGTACCTAGTTGGGCTTCAATGGATCCAGTTGAGCTTTAGCGTACCCAGTTGGTCTTTAATGGATACGGTTGGGCTTTAATGGATCCAGTTGGGATTTAACGTACCTAGTTGGGCTTTAACGAATCCAGTGAACTTTAATGGATTCGGTTGGGCTTTAACGTATCCAGTGGGACTTTAATGGGTACAGTTGAGCTTTAATAGATACAGTTGGGCTTTAACGTTCCCAGTTGGGCTTCAATGGAACCAGTTGAGCTTTAACGTACACAGTTGGTCTTTAATTGATTCGTTTGGGCTTTAACGTACCCAGTGGGGCTTTAATGGGTATAGTTGAGCTTTAATCTATTCGGTTGTGCTTTAACGTTCCCAGTTGGGCTTCAATTGATCCAGTTGATCTTTAACGGATACAGTTGGGCTTTAATGGATCCAGTTGGGCTTTAACGTTCCCAGTTGGGCTTCAATTGATCCAGTTGAGCTTTAATGGATCCAGTTGGGCTTTAACGTACCCAGTTGGACTTTAACGTACCTAGTTGGGCTTTAATGTACTAAGTTGGTCTTTAACGGATCCAATTGAGTTATAATGGATCTGGTTGGGCTTTAACGTACCAGTGGGGCTTTAATGGGTTCAATTGGGTTTTACTAGGTTATATTGGGCCTTAATAAATCAATAACATTCATAATGAGCTTTGACGGGTACAATTGGGATTTGATGCGTTATATTGATCTTAAGCCGATTCAATTGGGCTTAAGTCGACTATGTTGGGCTTAAATCGATTCAATTGGGTTTTAATAAGTTATATTGGTCCTTAATAAGTCAACAATGCTCATAATGGGCTTTATTGGGATTTGATGGTTTTATTGGGCTTCAATCAGTTCAATTGGGTTTTACTAGGTTATATTGGGCATAAATCAATTCAACTGGACTTAAATCGGTTATATTGATGATTAGGAATATTACTTTTTGAACTCTAAAAACTAATTAATAATCAAATGGATTAAGACGTATGAATAAAAGATAAATATTATTAAGTTATTAACTTGACATGAATACTTATTTTTTATCCAAAAATTATTACTTTATCTTTAAAATTGAAACAAATTTCATTTTTACTTTTAAATCTAAAATATTTTAATTATTATAAAAAATTTGAATTGATTTTTTTAAACAAAAAAGAAACGTATCCAAAAATTTGATTTTAGTTTGACTTATATTTTTTGAAATAACAATTCAAATTTTTTCCAAAAACTACGGTTTCCCTCAAACTCATTTTCTATTTCCCCCCAACCCCCCCCCCCCCCCCTTTTTTTATTTCCCTCCAAACCCACCCCTCCCCCTCTTTTTATTTCCCCCCAAATCCCACTTTCTTTTTATTCCCCTAACCCCTACTTTTTATTCCCAACCCACGCCTCCCCCTCCCAATTCTACCGTATCTCTCAACGACAACAATGGTGAGGTGTTGGCGGCTGTTGATTTAAAGGTTTATATGTTTTATTTTGAATAGAGATGAACTCTTTTTTCCAACAACCACCACCACCACCACACCTGCACACTTATGGATGTCGCCGGCAACAACGTCAACATATCGTCTTCTTCACTTATGGATGCTGCCTGCAGCCGCTCCTCTCACCGAATTGGATTTTAACATCAATGTATGTCAACTGATTGATACATCAGCTTTCGTTTGGTTTGATTTCGTTTTGTTAATATATAGGAAATTATAGATTCGAAAATTGTGGTTTCTTTTCATTTCTGGATTGATTTTTCTCGTCGTTTTTGAATTTTGATTGAATTTGATTGTTGACGATACGTACAGACTGGTTTGCATCTTGTTACTGGAACATATGAAGATCACTAGTAAATCTAATATTAGTTGTCATGATATGCTTAGTGAGCATGTGGTTTGTTTTTGCTTTTGTACTTTTAAGTTCTTCCGGTGTATGCTACATGTAGATTTTCATTAAATATTCTTGGTGGCTGGTGTCATATGTTTACAACTCATTCCTCATACGTTGCAGACATATTGGAAGAATAGAAGTTGGCTCCTTTTGTGCAAAAGTTACGATATATATAATACATTCAAGAAAAGAAGTTGGCTCCGTTTTCGCTTCAGATCTGGTTTTCAAAAAAAATATCCAGATCTGTTTTTACAAAACCAAATATCTGTTTCTATGAAAAACATATTTCTGATATATTTTTTATAAAAAAAATAATTGATATGTTTATAAAATAGTTTTCTGTTTTTCTGGTATTTTTCTAGTTTTCTGTTTATCAAAAAATTAGATATGTTTATACAAAATAGTTTTGAGTTATATTTACATACTTTTGAATATTTAATTTTCATTTTTTTGTTGTTGCAGTTCACATCCATTGAGAAGATTAGGCATGAGTGTGAGAAAGTCGGATCAGATCTGCAAACCTTGGAGATGTATATTATTATTTGTAGAAATATGTGGATAGCCAAATCTTGTTAATGTACATTATTATTGGTTTGAATGTAATTGTAAAAAAATATTTATTTTTATTCAATATCTATTATCTATAGAAAATGTGTATTTGTATTGAAAAAATTAATTATGTGTATTATAAAAATCAGTTATGTGAATTTTTTGGCTACTTTTTTATGAAATCAATTTTTAGTGATGATTTATGGGTAAAAACCAATTATAAAAAAATCTAGAAACATTAAAACCAGTGAACTTTTATCGGATTTTATGGCCAACTTTATTTAATTTATTAATTTTATCTTCAGAAAATGTCACCGTATGTCTTGATACAGTGATGATTTTAACAAATAAACATCACCATATGAACTTCTACAGTGACGGTTTTGGAAAATAAACGTCATCGTATGATATTCTACAATGACGGTTTTTAAAAAATTAACGTCACAATGTCATGAAAAGTTGACGGTTTTAAAAAAAGTCACTATATGTCATGCTACAGTGACATTTTTGTTAAATAAACATCACTGTATGTCATGGTACAATGACAATTTTGATAAATAAATGTCACTGTATATCATGCTTAAGTGACAGGTTTAACTAATAAACGTCGTTGTATATCATTATACGGTGACGGTTTTGAAAAATAAACGCCACCGTATGTCATGTTACAATGATGGTTTTGAATAATAAACGTCACCGTATGTGATATTATAGTGACAGTTTTTAATAATAAATGTCACCATATGTCATGCTATGGTGACGGTTATAAAAATTAAACGTCACTGTTTGTCATGTTACCGTGACAATTTTAACAAATAAAGGTCACTGTATGTCATACTACAGTGACGATTTTGACTTAGAAATGTCACTCTATGTCATGCTATGGTGACGGTTTTGACAAAGAAATGTCACTATATATCATGCTATTATGACGGTTTTGAAAATATAACGTCACTATATGGCATGCTACGGTGACGGTTTAAGGAAAAACATTAATTTTTTATAGACCTAAAGTGACGGTTTTTAAGTTATTGTAACGTTTTTTTATGTGATTTCGTAACGTTTTTTAAACGTAACCAAAAGTGTATCAAAAGTGACGGCAAGTAAGGTGACAATTTTTATGTCCACGAAAACCGTTACCGTATACCTATGGTGACGGTTTTTAACCGTCACTAAAGACCTTTTTTGTACTAGTGGATCTACGGGATGCGCAAACGATGCTTTGCGTGAATCAAAGGATACGCAAATATTGCTTTGCGTGATAGGCTTCAAACGCAAATAAAGCTTTGAGTGACAAGAACAATACGCAAACAGACTTTCTTCTTAAAGCTCGGATAATCTCACGCAAACGTCTATGAATCTTGCGCAAAGCGTATGAACTCGCGCAAACCGTGTTCTTGGCTCTTTCTAACTCAAATCGATTCAAACATGCAAATTTGATTCTCAAAAACTTATCAGAATCAATGAAAAACAATACGAAACACAAATTTATTATCAAAATCAGATTGAAAACAACAATTTGCACATTTTCGATCAAGAACAAAGTTCGAACAAAAATATTCAGAAAAACTCAAATTTTGAAAATTGACATCGAATTTGAATGAATTACGATATGAAATCAATACAAGAATCAAACAACAACACAAATCGAACTCAATGATTCCATTTTCTTGCAACAAAAACGATTTTACCAACAAAATTCGGATGAAACAGTGAAGAACACGAGTTCTTAAAAAATTTCGAAAAAATCAAAATTTCGATTTAAAACTCCAGATTTCAACTCAAATCATGATCAAATCATTTCCAAAAAGTTTGGTTCAGCTCTGATACCAATTGTTAATTATTAAATCCCAAAACAATCAAGCAATTTAACAATATCAATCAAGAACTAGAGAGAGAAACTAGAAAGAGAAAGTAGATCTTGAATCCATTCATCACAAGTCTCTTACAAACTGAAATGTTACAATATGTGCTTTTGTTCGTTACAACAAGATTACAAAAGCAAACCTATTTATACCCACTATATTAATATAAAACTTAACAACTAAGGAAACCAACTTTGACTTTTCTAAACAAAGACTTTGACAATATTGACCTTACAAGTTTGACTCTTCTCATTAAATCTTGGATACAATATTTAGACTTAACATATAGGCTTAGTCTAATACTGTGTTTAGAGTGCTTTTATATCTGGTTTTAGCCAAGGGTATTTATGTCCCTTGTGGCTTTGTGTCTTGGAAGACTCTCACGCATTTCTCAATACATATTACCTTTCTGTGCTTCAAACTCTCTCTCTACTTTCTCTCACTAGATTTAGAACGATCTTGCATTATCAATTATTGAAACAGGCAACTAGTCCATGCCAACTCTTGACAAAACCCCACCAACCACTCATTTTCTTCTTAAAAAGAGAATGTTTCATATTTTTCTGGGGACGCAACACATATACTATATGATTTTCATTTGGAAAATCTGGATATTGAAAAAGAAGGAAGTCTGCCCCACCTTCGCACTTCACTCATGCACACTGAGTCTGTGTTTATCTACTGTTGTCTCAGTGGTTTACACAATGTTGAGCCTTTTATAAAAGCAATCATCATATGCTTAATTCTTTCTACAATTGCACGAACACACAAAGAATTTGTTTTCTTGTCATAACGTTCATAGAAATTTTCTTTGTGGTGTTTCGATGATTGGATGGAAGCCCTGGGGGAGTGAACATCAAAAAGCTCATTTCCTATGTGTATCCGTTACACACAGTGACTTCGTGTTACTGACAGGCGCATTAACTGATTCATTTGTTGATTCAGGTGTTACATTCCTATTTTGTCTAGATTTGCAAAGATCTGGATGAATACATTGTTCGAATTGGCAACGAATCAGAGACTTTTGGACAAATCAGAATGGTCAACGACATTTCTTCATAAAAGTTTTGATGTTATAGATGCTCTATTCATCAAAAAGGGGGAGATGATTTAAAGAAATGTCAGGGTCAGAAATTTCAAAGTGAAAGATTTGAAGAAGATAAAGTTCAGAGTTTGAAAGGTTGTTCAAGCAAGTCGAGCTAAATCTGAAGATAATTTCTTTCCGAAGTCTGAAAGAGTCTTGTGATAATTTTGGGAGATTATTGAAGATCGTTTCTACCATATTTGGGGGAGATTGTTAATTTTGTTCAAAGACAAACTTGGGAAGAATAAAGTTAAACAAAAGGAAGAGATTGTCCAGATTGAACCGAAGGGGGAGATTGATTTGCTAAATCGTTCAAAGATGATCTTGAATCCAAAGGGGGAGATTGTTAGAGCAGAAATATGTTGGATACAAGATCATGAAGACTAAAGGTCAAAGTACAAGAAGTCAACTCTCAATGAAAGTCAAAGTCATTTTGTAATAAAAGTCAAAGTCAATGTATTGTGTTTTTGTTTTCTTTGTAATTGTGTGAGGGTATAAATACCTTCAGTCCTTGTGTCCTTGTAATCAGTTGGTAACAACAAGTAAGAGTAGTAGAGAGCAGATTAGAGAAGAGCTGATTTAGAACATCTTTCTAGCGTGAGAAAGTTGAGAATTGTAATTGTTTGAGATTTAATCAAAGACTTGTAATTACGATTGTTCATCTTAATGTTTGTTTACGATTAGAACTTGATAGATTTGGGAATAACACAGTTGTTTGCACATAGACGAAGATCGATGTTGTTTAAACCCCCTTTCAATCTAATTAACTTTTATTATGGTCTTTGTAGTTGTGTCTATTACAACTTCTCTTTTTTCAAATTCTTTAATTAAATAAAAAATTTAATATAATTTTTAGCATCCATTATACATGACATATGAATCTATATACTTATAATTAAATCATGAGTCTTCTTAGAAAGTCTCTTTAAAATATTAAGTCTTTTTTATCGTTGTTTCCCTCTTCACTTGCAACATCACCACTCATGCTATCATTTCCATGCCTTTTGATACTTGGAAAGATAAATAATTGCAGGCAAATTGCCATTTTCTTACGTCGTCGAGAGTGTTTCATGTGTTGGTCGAAAAATGCTTTTGGAAGAAAAGAAACTTGGCAAAAGATAAGAATTTGATAGATTTGAAATGAAATTGTATTTGATTTTGATCAAACATTTAGTTGGTAGAAAATGTCATGAGTTGATAGAAAATATCATGAATTCAAATTCATTCATTTAAACTTTTGTTTGATTTGCACAATGTAGTTTTAGAATATTAATGTAACAGATAAAATGCATCATAATGCAACCATGATTTTTTTTTTCTAAATTAGTGTTACAAACTTTCAAAAACAAATTTTAATTTCAATGCCAATTTAACTAATCAAGTAAAATCTTACATAACAATGTTTTTTTTTAAGAAAATAGTCATGTGGCATTATAAAAATGATTTGATAACTTCTCCTGTTTTATTATGGCATTATACTGCGATAAAATGCATCAATAAAACCTATAACATTAACGGCTACACTTTTTTATTGACGACTCTGATTTTTGCATCTGGACTTACTATGACATGGTCTCCTTTTATAAATCCAATAATTCGTACAAACATACAAATTGATTTCATGTGTTAGTTTGTATATATGAGACAACAAGTATGAAAATGCAATTTTTATACAGTGTTATTTTGTATGTGAAATGTTCAGTACGGTTTTTAACAACACACAAAACAATTATGAATGTTTCACATACTAAGAGCATCCACAGTATACGAGCTTTTCACCGAGCTTTTTCATAACTTTTTTTTTACACATTATTGCCACATCAACAACTTAAAAACCTTTATATACCTCCACTATCTGAAAAACCTCTACCCAAGCTTTTTCATTACTTTTTTAAACTATTCAGGGTCCCATTATTTTAACTTTACATCATTTTTATTCTTATTTATAAAAATAAATACATTAAAATTCATACAAATACATATTTATTTATATCAAGAAAAAAAGTTATTTTAAAAGTATGTACAATAAAATTAATAAAAATTAGGTTATTAAGAAATATATAAAAGTTGTATAAAAAGTTTGTAAAATAAAAATTAAAAAATGTTAAATTTAAAAGTATGTATAATCGAAAATAAAAAGTGAGTCATTAAGAAATCTGTTAAAATTAATTGTATAAATATGTCAAATTTGAGATATTATTTTAAAAATATAAAATATAATTACTTTCATTATGTATTTATTTATATTATTTTCTTTCATTATGTATTTATTTATATTATTTATTTAATAATTATATTTAAATAGGATTACTTTAAATATATTAATAAATAAAACTGATTAATAAATAAAACTGATTAAATACGAAACTTTTATAAAATTCTATAAAGTTAAAACTGATTAAATACGAAAAAGCTATGAAAAAGCAGGTCGTGCAGTTACGAGTTATGACGAAAAACCTCGCGAAAAACCTCACCCAAAAAAGCTCTCCACTATGTGAAAAACCTCAAAAGGGGGTTTTTGTTTTTTGAAAAAGCTTTGAAAAAGCTCTTAAAAACCTGTGAAAAAGCACATTGTGGATGCTCTAAACCAGACAATATAAAACTTCATTTTCCACTACAAGAAAAATGACCTTCAGAGAAGGTTTTATATTGTACTTGAAAGTCCTAAAAGTTTCTCTAAAGGCTTTAGAGAAACTTTTCACTTCCGTCAAAAAGCTTCCCTATATAAGGGTAGCTAAAGGTTTTAGGGAAGGATTTGGAAGCGTATTCAATTTATTTACTTTTAGAGACATTTTGTTGAGGCTTTAGATACGCTTTAAAAACTTCTCTAAAGGTTAGCCAATTTCTCTTCAAAAGTTTCTCTAAAAGTATCTTTTAGTGACGCTTTTCAACGATTTGCGACGGTTTATTAAAGTAACTAAAAGTTACTTTTAGAGAAGGTATATTGAAAACCTTCTCTAAAACTCTTGGTTTTAGTAACACTTTCAAAACCTACTCTAAAGGTGTACTTTAGATACACTTTTAAAACATCAAATCCTTCTCTAAAGGTATCTTTTAGATACACTTTTAAAACAACAAATCCTTCTCTAAAGGTACCCTTTAGATACACTTTTAAAATATCAAATCCTTCTCTAAAGGTGTCATTTAGATACACTTTTAAAACAACAAATCCTTCTCTAAAGGTACCATTTAGATACACTTTTAAAACTCTTGGTTTTAGTAGCACTTTCAAAACCTTCTCTAAAGGTGTACTTTAGATACACTTTTAAAACATCAAATCCTTCTCTAAAGGTACCCTTTAGATACACTTTTAAAACAACAAATCATTCTCTAAAGGTACCCTTTAGATACACTTTTAAAATATCAAATCCTTCTCTAAAGTCTTTAGAGACGGTTTCTGTAACGAATGATTTGGTTCCAAATCCTTATCTAAAAGTCGTCTTACATTCAGTTACACTTCTCACTTTTGTCATGTAATTCCTTCTCTAAAACTTACCTTTAGATACGCTTTTAAATCCTTCTCTAAAAGTTCCTTATTTAAAAGATCTATTTCTTGTAGTGTTCACACATGTTATTTCATATGTGAATCACCACATGAAAATTGCTCTGTATATTTGTATGATATATTGGGTTTATAAATTATTATACGACTACGTTACTTTTATTAGCCTTAAAAAATGTTTTGATAACTCCTCCCGTTTTATTATGGGAGTATAAAGGAACTAAAACAGATACAACATACCAGAAGGACAAGGTAAATCAGATTCTATATTAGCTTTCTTGTTTTGTCAATGATATTAAAAAAAATATCAAAAGATATGCATAATATGCAAAACAACCTATCAAGCATTCATTTCAGTTTACAAAATTATTACCTATCAAGGAAGAAATAAAGCAATATTACATGAAACAAAGAAGGGAGATGCTACAATTAACTCTAAATGTTGCTATTCAACATCCATATGTGTCATTTGTTACCTATATTTGCACAAATGCATATACAACATGGTACAATAAGTCAATTTTAACTATATATAATGACTTTAAAAGGGAAATTATAAAATGTTGATAAAGAAAACCAAAAATTGAAAATTTTGATCTGAGGCTTGAAAGAACCATCCTCTACCTAGTTTCAGATTAGAACTCCTAAAAGAGCAAGGTAACTTTTAGGGACATTTGGTTTGAAAAAATGTTTTTTTAGGGATTTTGATTTTGTGAAAATATTTGGAATATTTGGTGTGTAGGGTTTAAAATGTCATTGAATTCAACTCTTTATAGAAAATTTATAAAATTAAATTATAAATAGTTCTAAGAATAACTAAATTACCTTTATATTAATTGATTATACAAAGCAAATGTTTTTTTAACATATTTTAAAACATTAATACAAACAAATCATTTGACATCTTGTAAAATACCAATTACCCAGTTATTCGTGAAGGGTCAGATTCAAGAGAAAACCTCAAAAACACGGAAAACTGAGGAACACTCTAGTAGTCCTTCATCTGTTCGGTATGCACTTGTGCATACAAGTAATTTGTAACATGCACACGTGCATATGCACACGTGCATAATGCACACTTGCATAAAAATTAAAATACGACTTAATTACTTATATGCACAAGTGCATACCGTCCAGATCAAGGACTACCAGAGTGTCCCACAATTTTTCATTTTTTGAGGTTTTCCCTTGAACCTCGATCAATGCTTGTATTGGTATAAACCCACTAAACCATGAGGTTTGTCTTTCTCTCAAGTATCTTATCATATGTACATGGAATATCAACATATAGATTATTATGTTTCGATTCCAAAAAACAAACAATTGCAAACACAATGAAAAATGTTAATACAATTAATTAATCACTTGACTCGGATTTTAAGTTCATAGAGATTGACGAGACATAATCCAAATTCTCTCCATATGGAATATTTGCGCCAATTAGGGATCTAAGTTGTATAAAGTAGCATCATCAACTCGAATTAGGGTTACATATTGAATACATATAAATCCAACTACTACATCTTCTTACCCTTTTTTGAAAATGTTTTGTCCCAATAATTCTCATGTAATGTAACATGACCCTACTCTTAATCCGTGCAAAATTCAGAACGTAGGCTCTAGTCATGAAGGAAAATTAAAAACAAAAGAATTCTAGCAAGATCAAATAAATTCCAAAAAGCTGAATGGTAATCCAGAAATAAAATGAACAAAGAAACATGCAGAAACAAAATTCGAACCTTTAGTCAGACCACTGACCATGAGTCCATGATCATGGCAACTTCTCCTACGAGTTTTTCATGTTTTTACAAAACCCTAATTACAGTTCCTTATATGATACAGAAAAAATCTAGAGTAAATTACAAATTTCGTGCCTGTGGTTATTTGAAAATTGGATTGGGTCCCCCAAACGGATTAATTACATATATAGTCATCATGGTTTCATTTATGTTGCGGATTGGGTCCCTCGTACCTAACTCGAGTAACCTTTGCTCCCTTAAATTAAGGGTAATATGGTCATTTTATTTTTTCTTTAATAACATTAATTTTTATGTTGGACTAGTTCGTCTCCTCCAAGAAAGTACGAGCCGTCACTACCTTCACTAACCATGCCCCTTCCTTTCGAATAAAAATATCCTATTCTAAATCCTTCCCCCTTCTATAGATCACTAATCACCACCCCCTTCCATTTTCTTCCTACCATGACCATTGAATCTCAATATACCTTATGTCCTACTCCTAATCACAATCCTTGGGTTTACATTGTAACAATTCCAACGAAAATCATTGATGAACTTAGATCGAACTCAGATCAATCCTGAATGCTATTGAAGCTTTTGAGTGAACTCATCGAGAAATTGAAATCTAGTTCATCTAGTCATTGATAAATCAAAATCGGATTCATCGAGTCATCGGGAAACTAAAACAAGCTTCATCCATAAACTGAAACCAGATTCATCGATAAATCGAAACCGGGTTCATTGAGTCATCGGGAAATCAAAACCAGATTCATCAGTAAATTGAAACCGGGTTCATCGAGTCATCAGGAAATCGAAACCAAATTCATTGATAAATTTAAACTAGATTCATCCATAAATCAAAACCAATTCATCGAGTCATCCAGAAATCAAAACCAGATTCATCGATGGCCACAACTTTTGGTTTTTGTTTTTATTATTCATCAACGCCACAAATATATAATTTTATACTGTTTTTGTTTTTCTTAGTCTTGTTTTCAACTTCATTTTCTGTTAGTCTTAAACTTTTGTTCTTGTTGTTCAACCTCTGTTTTTGTTGTTCTCCTAAAGCATAACTTTTGGAATGTGATTAGTCTTAAACTTGAAACCATACTATGAAGAAGTTGAACACACAGAGATATATGAAAGGATTTTTCAAATGTGGTGATATAGAAAGACAACCAGTCGTATGTGTGTTTGTGTGTTACGTAATCGGAATGATCACGTAATGATTTTATTGAAAAGAGAAGGTAAAACAGAGGCTTACAATGGAGAAATGAAGACAGACTCATTCCAACAATGGATTCCAGGGAAGGCTTCCCTCCTCTAAGCTAAAGCTCAAAGTCTAACAAAATATGTATTACTTTGCATGACCCCCCATACATGACATACACTTCTTATTTAATAACCAAACTACAACTAATTTTCTTTATGGGCTTTGGGCCTTCTAGCATACACTTTCCAAATAGTGGGCTTATTATTACTAATTGGGCTAAGACTAGTTGGTGTGGTATCAGTTGGTACGCCCTTCAAAAATGGTCTTGTCCTCAAGACCAGCATCCGGAAACTGACTTTGAATAGTCATAGCATCGTCCAACGCTGCTGCATCTAGCAAACGCCCCCGCCATTGAATAAGCCATTGCTGCATCGTTTCTCCCTGTCGGGTACAAGAACGAGTTGCTCGAATCGCCTCGGAAACTAACTGATCTACGACATCTAAATCAAATTCAGAAGGTAATGAAGGATCTATATTAGCGTTCAGCACAAACTTCTTTAGCAGAGACACATGGAACACTAGATGGATTTTTGACTCTGGTGGTAATTTAAGACGATACATAACTAGACCAATATTTTCCAGGATCTCGAATGGTCCAACGAAACTAGTAGCCAACTTCTGGTTGATGTGCTTAGCCACCGAGAACTGATGGTAAGGACGTAAATTAACATAAACGAGTTATCCTATCTAGAAGTTGACATCACGACGCCTCTTATCAACCTGCGTTTCATTGCCGACTGAGCTTGTGCCAAATGAAGTTTCAATTGCTTAAGATCTTCATCACGGTCTTGAAGCTCCTGGCTCACCACTTTGACCCATACTTCCCCCGGTATGAATTGAGAGATGTTAGGAAGTTTACGCCCATAAACCACTTCAAATGGCAAGACACCCGTAGATTCATGAAAAGTAGAAGTGTACCAAAACTCAGCCAATCGAACTTATAAGGACCAAGAACGGGGGTGATCGATTGCAAAGCATCGAAGATAGGATTCTAAACAACGGTTGATAACTTCCGTTTGGCCATCCGACTGCGGGTGGTAAGAAGAGCTCATGTAGAAACGGGTGCTCTGTAGGCGAAACAGTTCCTGCCAAAATTAACTCATGAAAAGAGGGTCACGATCACTTACAATTGATTTAGGAATGCCATGAAGCCGAACGATTTCTCGAACAAAAATGTCAGCGATATTACGAGCCATGTAAGGATGTTGAAGCAAAATAAAGTGACTATACTTAGATAGTCAATCAACCACCACAAGCAAGGGGTCAAAACCCTTCGATTTAGGTAACTCGAGGATGAAATCCATAGACAAATGCTCCCAAATTGCCTCTGGAATGTCTAACGCCTGTAATAAGCCTACTGGAGTAAGCGAGCTCGATTTTCAACGTTGACATATGTCACACGCTTGCACAAATCATTAGACCGTAGAACTCATACCTGTCCAATATAGATTCACCGCAAGTCGAAGATAGGTACGGAGGTAAGCCGAATGTCCTCCGGTGGCCGAGTTATGAAACTCCTCCAACACTGCGGGAATGAACTTAGAATTCCGAGGAATAACTAATCGATTCCTGTAATACAAAATACCCGCATGAACTGTGTAACCTGGAATCGAACCGGGGTTCTGTTGACATTTTCGGATCAATTCTTGTAGTGTCGGGTCACTTTTTCTTCCTCCAATAACCCAACCCTTTGAACCCAAACCGGTTGGTAAACCATCGTCCAAAATTCCACTTCATCATATCATCTTGATAAAGCATCAGCTGCTTTATTCTCTCGACCCGCCTTATAACATATTTCAAAATGATAACACAACAATTTAGCGACCTAATTTTGTTGATCAGGAGTGGTGATGCGTTGATGAAGCAAGTGTTTTAAACTTTTATGATCTGTATACACCATAAAGGTAGTACCCAACAGGTAACTTCTCCGATGTTGCACCGCAAGAGCTAGAGCCATAATTTCACGTTCATATGCCGACTTGGCTAAATTTCGATCACTCAAGGCTTTACTAAAAAAATGCTATCGGACGCCGCTGTTGCATCAACACTGGCCCTATTCCTCGACCGGAGGCATCACACTCTACCACAAAGGGTTCTAAAAAGTCAGGTAAAGCTAGAACGGGAGCCGAAGAGACCGCTGTTTTGAGGAGATCAAACGACAGTTGTGCCTTGGCGTTCCAAAGAAAATTGTCCTTCTTTGTTAATTCTGTTAGAGCCATAGCAATCAATCCATAATTACGAACGAAGTTCCGATAATAACCTTTTAATCCAAGAAACCCACGTACTCCTTTCACTTGCTTGGGAGTAGGCCACTCCAAAACCGCCTGGACCTTCTTAGGATCCATTGAGACCCCATTCCCATTGATTATGTGTCCCAAATATTCTACCAAAGTCTGACCGAATGAGCATTTTTTCTGGTTCACCACAAACTGATGGGAGACCAAAGTGGCTAAAGTGGTCGATAGATCACGTAAATGTTGTTCCCATGTGGGGCTGTATACCAAAATATCGTCAAAAAATACGACAATAAATTTACGCAAATGAGGTCGAAAAATATCTGTTAGAGCATAAATATATTGGATACAAGAACATAGAAGACTGAAGGTCAAAGTCAAGCCAAGTCAAAGCTGAAAGTCATCTCTCATGTGAAAGTAAAAGTCAAAATGTAAATAAGTCATAGTCAAAGTCTTGTGTTTGTTGTTTGTGTTTAGCGCATGTAGTTAGTTTTTCCTTTTATAGACTTGTAGCTTAGAATAGTTGTAGTTTGTAGAGGTGTGGAACATACATGTAACTAGAAGATTATATTCACAAACTGTAGAGAGAGAAAGTTAGAGAGAGAAAGTAGTTTGTACGAATTCATCATTTGAATCAAAGTAAGAGGTTGAGTTTTAATCTGAGATCATCTTGTTTGTTTGTTTGATTTAATAAGAATTTGATAGATTGGGACATTATCAATTGGTATCAGAGCAGAAATCCAATTTGAAATCAAGAAAAATACAGAGTTCGACACTGTTCAAAGAGTAGAAATTGAAATTTGAGTTTTTGTGTGAATTCGAGTCTGTAATTGAGTGAATTGTGTTTGAATAAGTAATTAGATGGATCTTGTGTAGGTGTCGTAGAGTTTTTCACTGTAATTTTTGTGAATTCTGAGATTTTTCGAGTTTTAGAAACACGAGTTCTATCGCACTGTATTTTGATTCGATTTGTAATAGTCAGTGTTCTTTATCGAAATTCATTGTTTGAATTCGATTTTAGAAGTTTAGGAGAGTGAATTGTCAAAGTTTAAGTGTGTAAATCGAAGTTTAGATAGGTTTTTGAGTGAATCAGTGCGTATTTTTTTTAAGATCTAAAGAACTTGCAGAGTGCTCAAGAACTCGCAGAAAGCGTGAAGAACTCGCAGATTCAGTGGATTTCGCAGATTCATAGAGGATTTCACATATTTGTTTAAATTCTGAAAATTTTACAAGTATAGATTTCGCAGATAAGTCTGATGCGATTTGCATAGAATTCGCTTGTGAGAATTGTGTGAATTGACAGAATTCGCATAGAGGCTTATACGAAAAGTTTTTCTTAAAATTTTTTGAAGGACAAATTTCGCAGATCTCTTGTTTACGAAATCTTAGAATTCGCATAAGTATTTTATACGAAAAGTTGTATTGAAAATTTTTCAAGGGAAGATTTCGCAACTATGTGTTTTGCGAAAAGTAGAGAACTCGCATCTGAGAGTCAAATGAATTTCTTAAATTCGTATAAGTGTGCATGCGAATTGCTAAGTTTCAAATTTTTTTAAGAATAGAATTCGTATGAGTCAAGTGTGTGAAAAGTTTTTCATGCGAAAAGTTTAGTTTTTCAAAATATTTTCTAAGTTCAGAACTCGCATAGTGTTATATGCGAATTATGTTTATGCGAATTCTTGATTTCTTTTGCATGCGAATTCTGAAGTTTAAGAGAAGTGTGCGAATTCTGTGTGGTTTGTGAGTGTGTGCGAATTGTTGCATACGAATTTTGTATTCTTCACTCTTGTATGCAAATTCTAGACTTGTAGAATTTTGGAAATTTAATTTCTGAATTTTCTTTCAAGATTTCTGTATTTTTGTGTGATTTCTATTGGACTAACGATCGTGTGTCAAGTTCTTATTGACTATTTGAATAACATGATGACTTCCACGGACGCGCTTTCGATCGGTACTGACGTAAAGCCCCCTGTTCTATTCAAAGGAGAATATGAACACTGAAAGGACAGATTTCTTGACTTCGTTGACCGACACGCAAATGGGGAAAATATTTTGTTGTCTATTACTGAAGGTCCCATGGTACCATCCACCATGGAAATACCTGATGAGGAGTCTTACGATAATGAAGATGGAGACGAGGACAGGGTGAGAAAAAAAAAGACTGTTCCTAAGGATTTTGCCCAGTACACAAATGAACAGAAGAGCTGTTATAAGGCAGATAAGCAGGCCAAATCTCTTCTTCTCCAGAGTATTCCAAACGAGATTTACACAAAGATAGACAGTTACAAAGCAAATGCCAAAAAGATGTAGGATCAACTGCAAAGATGATGTTGGGTTCAAAAATTGGCAACCAGATCAATGTAGCGAATTGCATCAACAGCTACGAGGAATTTAAGGCGAAAGAGGATGAAAGCCTTGAGAATACATATGAGAGGTTTTTTCTTCTTCTAAATGGGTTGTCAAAGAATAAGGTTAAGAGGAAGCAAATAGAGAACAACGTCAAGTTCCTCAGTATACTGTAGCCCGACTGGAAAAAGCACACTCGCAGAATGAAACAGATGAAGGACTTGAGTGACATACCTCTACATGAAGTCTATGAGACTTTGCGACAAAACGAGGAATAGGTTGAATAGAAAACGAGTGAGAAGAAGAACAAAGCTGAGAAGGTTGCTGATCCCATAGCTTTGGTAGCTGGTTAGAAGGAAAAAGAGAAGAAGATTGTGCTCCCAAGCTCAGATGATTCTAGTTCTGATTCTAATAGTGACGATGGGGAGAAACTCAAGCAAGCCATGTTGCTATTGACCCCAGGCTTTTCAGAAAAAGTTTTACAAGAAACCGGGGTCAAATTCTCAGAGGTACTCTTCTTATGGTTCAAAGAATCATGAGTACCGAGAAAGAATAGAAGGAAGGAAGTTTGAGGAGAAGAGATATGTAGAGAGGAAACCAGATGAGAAGAAGAAATATCTAAATGATTATGGGGCTAAGAAGAAAACAGATGACCTGATCAAATGCTACAACTGTGGAAAGACTGATCATTACGCCAAGGACTGTCGAAAGCCTAAACATCGAAATTCAGAATACTATAAGAACAAGATGCTCTTAGCCAAGCAGCAAGAGGCTGGCAAGGGACTGATGGCTGAAGACGAGTTCTGGTTAGATCATTCTGATGCTGAAGAGGAGAAGGAAGAGACATCACATATGTGCTTGATGGGAAAAGAGGTTAAGTACGATGAATCTGATGAAGAGACAACTGATGAGGTACTTAATCTTTCTGAATCTGATTTTATAACCAAAATGGAAGCCATGATGGTCGAACTTTGTTAGGTCATAATATTGTATCCAAGATTTAATAGGAAAGTCAATGATGTAAAGTCAACAATGTCAAAGTCAAGTATAGTCAAAGTTGTCTAGTTTACTTAGCTATTAAGTCTTTGTTTAGAGTGGTGGTATAAATAGGTTTTGTTCCTTATGCTTTGTAAGAATTGTAAGAGACTTTCATAATAATTCAGAGACGTGTGATTTTCCAGATCTACTTTCTCTCTCTACTCTCTCTCTCTCTAGTTATTGATTGTTATATTCTTGATTGAAAATTGCTTGATTTGTTTGGGATTTTACATTCACAATTGGTATCAGAGCTAAACCAAACCAATTCAGAAGAGATTTGCAACAGAGAATTGGATTGATTTTCTGGAATTTTGGATCAAAAAGTTGAATTTTCTTGAAAATTTCAAGAACACGACTGTTTTCTTTTGGTTCTTACTGATTGAATCAAATTAGCATTTGTTTGTTGTTCTTTGATTGTAAAAATGATCAAGTTGTGATCGATTTAAGTTTAGAAACACAAAATATTCACAAAGTTTTCTGAATCAATCACAAAATATGTTTGAGTTTTGAATTTTTTTGGATCTTGTTTGAAAAATATCGATCATTGTGAACTTGCAAAGTTTCATTCAAATTAATTCTCATTGATTTGCGAGATATAATGGGACGGTGCTGCAGTTTTTGAAGTTGCTATTTGAAATCGGAGTATGAATGTGACTGGATGAAATTGATTAGTGGGACGGTGAAGTTGATTTGAGTAAATTGAAATATGTGCAATTTCATCTAATATGTACAAAATCTGATTGTATGATTTAATTGATAATGGGGCGGTGCATTGAATTTTAGTGGGGTAGTGCATTGATTTAGCTAAATTGTTTCTCACCAACAGATTCACCTTTGCGCTGTGATTTGCAGGTTTCATGATTGAATTTCATGTTTGTAATTTGCGCCAGTTCATAATTTGATTAGTTTAAACTTTGCGCCATCGCCATTAATTTCATGAGTTTTGCACCATTGAATTTTCATATTTTGTGCCTTATACATCAAACTTTGCGCTAGTCATATGTTTAATTCAATTGGATTTTAAATGTAAGTGGGGCGGTGGTGTAAATTCATTGCAGGTTGTTTTGGTTTTTGCGCCACCCATTCAATAGTTTTACGCCACACATTTAATCATCTTTGCGCCAACAACCTTCATTTCAGTTTTGCGCCATTAATCTCATTGAGTTTTGCGCCAGTGGTTTGTTTATTTTGCGCCAACTTCACATCTAGTTTTGCGCCACCCATTATCATCAATTTTGCACTGACACTTTCAAAATTTGCGCCAGTTTAAGTGTTAGTGGATTGTGTTTGGTTGAATATTTGTTAGTGGGGAGATGATGAATGATTTTGTGTGTCAACTCTGATTTGCGCCACAAGTTTCTCGCGCAAAAGATTGGTTTGCGCCATCCACAACTAGCGCAAAATTCAATTTTTACGCCAATCAAATTGCTAGTGGAATAAATCAATTTGTGATTGGTTGATTATTATAGCGGGGAGGTGATTTTGATGCAAATTGGAAATCAATTTGTTAATTGGTGAATTGATCACTTTTGCATCTTCAAGAATTGCGCCATCCTATTAAGTTGATTTGCGCCATTTTATTTAATTGGTTTGCGCCAATTAAACTTTTTGCATTTCAAACTTAATTGATCTGCTCGTTCATATTATGTGATTTGCAAGTTCATGTTCGTTTGATCAAAGAGTTCATGGTTACATGGTTGATTTGCACGTTTCAATTCTAAGTGATCTACAAATTTCAGTTAACTTGATCTGTGAATTTTATGTCAAAATATTCTGCACATTTAACATTCATTTTGTTTTGCAGATTCTCAGTTCATATGATTTGAGAGAGTTTCTGCGGATTCCAGTGTTTTTGAGAGTTCCAGAGATTGAATTTTTCTGAGATTAATTTTTTGTGATCTAAGTTTGACTTTCAGTCAATTTTTTCTGAATTGTTTGGGTACGATCATTCATATCAAGCTGATATTTCATTCAAGATGATAATTACAGGTTCTTTTTGGAACAGGTTAAACACACCACAATTGTACAAAGAAGAATACGAAAAGTGGAAAGATAAATTTTTAAACTTTGTAGATGAACATGAGCTGGGTTACTATATCATATTATCTTTGACTGAAGGAGAGATGAAACCTCAAATTCCAATGGAAGATTGTACTGAGGAACAGGAGAAAAGACAGAAAGCTGATAACATATCTCGAACTTTTATGACTCGTGAATTTTCTTGTTATATTTCTCGTGAAATTACTGGTCAAATAAAATTTTACAATAAGACCGGAAAAGAGTTGTGGGATTCTATGGAATGGTTGATCAAAGGGCCAACGGTTTTGTCTTAGTTAAAAGGAAAGATTTCTGAGTTGGAAGCTAAATCTCAGCAAGCACTCTATGTTGAAAGTTATGAAGAGAAGAATAGAAGTCTGGAAGATACTAATGCTGAGCTTCTAAAGAAAATATCTGATTTGGAACAAACGATGGTCAAAGATAAAGCTGATTTTGAGAGTGAAAAGAAAGGATTTTCAAAGAAGTTCTCAGATTTTTCAAGAAAGTGTTTTGAAGAAAAGAAGACTGTTGAGCTTAAATGTATAAAACTTTCTCAACAAGTTTCTGATTTTGAGAAAGTACTTATCTTGGAAAGAGAGAAGTTTGCCAAGGAAAAGAAGGCCATTGAACAGAAGAACGTTGGATTCTTTAAGGAAATATTCGGTCAGAGAAACGATTTGAAGAAGAAAGAAGCATGTTTGAGACAGAGATTAAAAAGCTGACTGTCAAATTATCTGAACTTTCTGAGTGTGTGCTTAAAGAGAAGAAAACGAAGTCTGAATGCAAGACAAAGATTGATCTGCTTGTCAAAGAAAGAGACAACTTTGCTTCAAAGATTAAAGAGCTTGAAAAGACATCATCAAGTTCAAATCAGAAAACTGTTTCTTCCAAGAGGTCAGTTAAATCTTTTGATCAGATTCGTAGTACTAACCTTTTCTATGATAGAAATATAGATGGTTCAGGTACACATCAAAGAAGAAGGAGATACAAAGAAGAAGAACTGGCCTGGAAGAACAAACCAGTTAAAGATGAGAAGAAAGATGAGCTGAAAGGAAAGAAATCATGTGTACACACACATAAAGCCAAGAAGAACAATGCGCATAAAGGTACACCTGATCATATCTACTCGAGAGATCAATTAATCAGGTTGTCAGGTAAGAAATACTATTGTTCTTATTGCCGTACACATGATCATGTTCACAAGACCAATGATCATTTCTGGTATGGTTCTTATTCAATTACCCCCAGAAGAACTGCAACTAACATTCATGGACCCAAATACCAGTGGGTACCAAAGCCGAAAACTGATTCTGTGTTGCAGGCACCTCAAGTCAAGGGGGAGTAAGAGAACCAAGGCTTCTAAGCAAATCAGCTTAGGACCCATACTTCAACGGAGTTTGACTTCTAAACACAACAGTTTAGGACTCGTACTTCAGTGATCAAAAGACCTTACTCCTGTACTTTGCATCCGATAAGATATGACGATCTACAATTCACAAGGGAGTTGTATTGATCTCTATCCTGTGGTTTTTCATTGACAATATATTTAGAAGATATGACGGTCTACAATTCAAAAGGGAGTTGTATTGATCTCTATCTTGTGCTTTTTCACTGACATATTTTAGATGCATACTTTATAGGGGGAGTAAAGGTGATGGCTTCTGATTACAACAGATCAGGACCCGTTCTTCAATGTTCATATAAGGATATTTTGCAAATATCCAGGGGGAGCTTAATAGACCTAAATCATTCTATAATGATTTGAGGGGGAGCTTAAAAGTAAGTATCTTCTAATCCCTAGATCCTTGATTGTTTGAAAGAAGAAGAACTTTCAAGCATGAAAAACAGTTTCTGAAATGTTCAAACCACTTTTGATTCTCAAAAGGTTTCATGAATTTAGAACTGTGATTTTAAATGTTTTTCAATTTTGTGCTTTAATGTTTAGCTGACCGTGTGTTTCCAAAGATCAATACTTGCGTATTATCTTATCCTTATACTGTAAAGTATTCATACACACCGGTTCAGTACTTCATTTGAATTTGTTATTACCATGTCTCATAATGAACAAATTTTTCTATGGTAATACTTCCGTTTTCTTTCAAATGTTGTTGAGCATCAATCATCATTTCCAAATATTTATGCTTTTATTGCTAAAATTGTTTATATTTGCTCATATAAACAAAATATCCAATTCTTTGATACCCTAACCATTTCATTTGATCTGATTGATACATTGTCAGATTCTCAAAACAATTCTCTTTATTTCATTTCATTCATTCAATATCTTTGTTTTGAGAAATCTTCAATGTTCAATTTCTCAAATCTCATGATCATACATTCTGACAGTGTTTTCATACACTTTGTACTTAACTGTTCAAGTTAAACTGTTGAACAACCATTTTTTAGGACTTACATGGGATTCATGTGTGAGCTTAAATAGAACTTCCATGGATTCACGTTAACCTGTGTTTCTTACCCAGGAAGTTATCCTCGAGTGATTGAGGGGTGAGGGGTCATAAATCAAAGGGTGGGGGAGATAACTCATCCGGTTGAGTTTTTCTCATTGTGCTGAGCGAAAAAATGGAAAAGAGAGTTTGGTTATAAGTGAGCTTTAATGTTAAAAAGAAAGTGGGTGTGAGAACAGAGTTAAAAGAATATCAGAACTCTGCACCAACCACTTTCTGAGTCGGACAACCACATCTACTGATTGGTTCACATTCTTTGGTGACCATCATTGAAAAAGGCAGTGAGCCCATGCTAACTCTTGCATTAACCCCACCAACCACTCGTTTCTTTCTTAACAAAGAAATGTTTCATTTTCATTGGGGACGCAACATATATGCTATCTAATCTTCACTCGGAAGATTTAGATATTGAAAAAGAAGGAAAGTTGCCCCACCTTCGCACCTCTTTCTTGCACATTGAGTCCGTGTACTATCTGTTGCTGTCTCAACAGTTTACACAATTTGATCCTGAAAAAGCTAAGTAGCTTCAATCATTCTACACTTGCACGTACACACAAGGAATACGTTTTCTTGTCATAACATTCATAGAAAACTCCTTTGTGGTTTTTCGATGATTGAATGGAAGCCCTGGGGGAGTGATCATCACCAAACCTCCTTTCCAATGTACATCCGTTGTACAAAGTGGCTCCGTGCTACTTACAGGCATATTAACTGTATCATTTGTTGATTCAGGGTTACACTGTTCATTATGTCTGAATTTGAAAAGATTCAGATATATACGTTTCATGAATTGGCGGTTAATCAGATCAAAGGGCGGAGAATGTCAAATTACCATAAAGGGGAGATTGTTAGTCTTTACAAAGGGGGAAATCAAAGAAAGTGCTGAAATTGATGAAGAGTTTTGATGATCATGATGCTCACAATCATCAAAAAGGGGGAGAAGTTTACAAAGTTCAATTTCATACCAATTTCAAAGTCATGAAGAAAGTTCAAAGTGAAAAAGTTCAAGAAAGTTCAAGTCAGATGAAAAGAAATCATTCCGAGATGATTTGAAGTCATACCAGACAGATTTGTTTTTCTGAAGACGGTCCTGAGATCACAAGAGATGAAGATACAAGTTTTTCAAAGATTCCTCAATCAAAGTTGTTTCAAAGTTCAAAGATGAAGGTTTCAAAGTTGTTTCAAAGTTGAAGTTTTAAGAGTTTCAAGAATTCTGTTTTGTGTTCAAGGCATGTTGACTTTCAAAGCTACAAAGTGTTAAAGACTTTTCAAGATTCTTCAAAGGCTGAAAGACTGAAGATTGTTAAAGCTTCAAAGTTCAAAGTTGTCAGAGACAAAAGCTGAAGAATCAAGTGTTGAAGATTAGTGTCAAATTTTTATTAAATATTGAATACAAAGGGGGAGATTGTTAGGTCATAATATTGTATCCAATATTTAATAGGAAAGTCAATGATGTAAAGTCAACAATGTCAAAGTCAAGTATAGTCAAAGTTGTCTAGTTTACTTAGCTATTAAGTCTTTGTTTAGAGTGGTAGTATAAATAGGTTTTGTTCCTTATGCTTTGTAAGAATTGTAAGAGACTTTCATAATAATTCAGAGACGTGTGATTTTCCAGATCTACTTTCTCTCTCTACTCTCTCTCTCTCTAGTTCTTGATTGTTATATTCTTGATTGAAAATTGCTTGATTTGTTTGGGATTTTACATTCACAATTGGTATCAGAGCTAAACCAAACCAATTCAGAAGAGATTTGCAACAGAGAATTGGATTGATTTTCTGGAATTTTGGATCAAAAAGTTGAATTTTCTTGAAAATTTCAAGAACACGACTGTTTTCTTTTGGTTCTTACTGATTGAATCAAATTAGCATTTGTTTGTTGTTCTTTGATTGTAAAAATGATCAAGTTGTGATCGATTTAAGTTTAGAAACACAAAATATTCACAAAGTTTTCTGAATCAATCACAAAATATGTTTGAGTTTTGAATTTTTTTGGATCTTGTTTGAAAAATATCGATCATTGTGAACTTGCAAAGTTTCATTCAAATTAATTCTCATTGATTTGCGAGATATAATGGGACGGTGCTGCAGTTTTTGAAGTTGCTATTTGAAATCGGAGTATGAATGTGACTGGATGAAATTGATTAGTGGGACGGTGAAGTTGATTTGAGTAAATTGAAATATGTGCAATTTCATCTAATATGTACAAAATCTGATTGTATGATTTAATTGATAATGGGGCGGTGCATTGAATTTTAGTGGGGTAGTGCATTGATTTAGCTAAATTGTTTCTCACTAATAGATTCACCTTTGCGCTGTGATTTGCAGGTTTCATGATTGAATTTCATGTTTGTAATTTGCGCCAGTTTATAATTTGATTAGTTTAAACTTTGCGCCATCGCCATTAATTTCATGAGTTTTGCACCATTGAATTTTCATATTTTGCGCCTTATACATCAAACTTTGCGCTAGTCATATGTTTAATTCAATTGGATTTTAAATGTAAGTGGGGCGGTGGTGTAAATTCATTGCAAGTTGTTTTGGTTTTTGCGCCACCCATTCAATAGTTTTACGCCACACATTTAATCATCTTTGCGCCAACAACCTTCATTTCAGTTTTGCGCCATTAATCTCATTGAGTTTTGCGCCAGTGGTTTGTTTATTTTGCGCCAACTTCACATCTAGTTTTGCGCCACCCATTATCATCAATTTTGCACTGACACTTTCAAAATTTGCGCCAGTTTAAGTGTTAGTGGATTGTGTTTGGTTGAATATTTGTTAGTGGGGAGATGATGAATGATTTTGTGTGTCAACTCTGATTTGCGCCACAAGTTTCTCGCGCAAAAGATTGGTTTGCGCCATCCACAACTAGCGCAAAATTCAATTTTTACGCCAATCAAATTGCTAGTGGAATAAATCAATTTGTGATTGGTTGATTATTATAGCGGGGCGGTGATTTTGATGCAAATTGGAAATCAATTTGTTAATTGGTGAATTGATCACTTTTGCATCTTCAAGAATTGCGCCATCCTATTAAGTTGATTTGCGCCATTTTATTTAATTGGTTTGCGCCAATTAAACTTTTTGCATTTCAAACTTAATTGATCTGCTCGTTCATATTATGTGATTTGCAAGTTCATGTTCGTTTGATCAAAGAGTTCATGGTTACATGGTTGATTTGCACGTTTCAATTCTAAGTGATCTACAAATTTCAGTTAACTTGATCTGTGAATTTTATGTCAAAATATTCTGCACATTTAACATTCATTTTGTTTTGCAGATTCTCAGTTCATATGATTTGAGAGAGTTTCTACGGATTCCAGTGTTTTTGAGAGTTCCAGAGATTGAATTTTTCTGAGATTAATTTTTTGTGATCTAAGTTTGACTTTCAGTCAATTTTTTCTGAATTGTTTGGGTACGATCATTCATATCAAGCTGATATTTCATTCAAGATGATAATTACAGGTTCTTTTTGGAACAGGTTAAACACACCACAGTTGTACAAAGGAGAATACGAAAAGTGGAAAGATAAAATTTTAAACTTTGTAGATGAACATGAGCTGGGTTACTATATCATATTATCTTTGACTGAAGGAGAGATGAAACCTCAAATTCCAATGGAAGATTGTACTGAGGAACAGGAGAAAAGACAGAAAGCTGATAACATATCTCGAACTTTTATGACTCGTGAATTTTCTTGTTATATTTCTCGTGAAATTACTGGTCAAATAAAATTTTACAATAAGACCGGAAAAGAGTTGTGGGATTCTATGGAATGGTTGATCAAAGGGCCAACGGTTTTGTCTTAGTTAAAAGGAAAGATTTCTGAGTTGGAAGCTAAATCTCAGCAAGCACTCTATGTTGAAAGTTATGAAGAGAAGAATAGAAGTCTGGAAGATACTAATGATGAGCTTCTAAAGAAAATATCTGATTTGGAACAAACGATGGTCAAAGATAAAGCTGATTTTGAGAGTGAAAAGAAAGGATTTTCAAAGAAGTTCTCAGATTTTTCAAGAAAGTGTTTTGAAGAAAAGAAGACTGTTGAGCTTAAATGTATAAAACTTTCTCAACAAGTTTCTGATTTTGAGAAAGTACTTATCTTGGAAAGAGAGAAGTTTGCCAAGGAAAAGAAGGCCATTGAACAGAAGAACGTTGGATTCTTTAAGGAAATATTCGGTCAGAGAAACGATTTGAAGAAGAAAGAAGCATGTTTGAGACAGAGATTAAAAAGCTGACTGTCAAATTATCTGAACTTTCTGAGTGTGTGCTTAAAGAGAAGAAAACGAAGTCTGAATGCAAGACAAAGATTGATCTGCTTGTCAAAGAAAGAGACAACTTTGCTTCAAAGATTAAAGAGCTTGAAAAGACATCATCAAGTTCAAATCAGAAAACTGTTTCTTCCAAGAGGTCAGTTAAATCTTTTGATCAGATTCGTAGTACTAACCTTTTCTATGATAGAAATATAGATGGTTCAGGTACACATCAAAGAAGAAGGAGATACAAAGAAGAAGAACTGGCCTGGAAGAACAAACCAGTTAAAGATGAGAAGAAAGATGAGCTGAAAGGAAAGAAATCATGTGTACACACACATAAAGCCAAGAAGAACAATGCGCATAAAGGTACACCTGATCATATCTACTCGAGAGATCAATTAATCAGGTTGTCAGGTAAGAAATACTATTGTTCTTATTGCCGTACACATGATCATGTTCACAAGACCAATGATCATTTCTGGTATGGTTCTTATTCAATTACCCCCAGAAGAACTGCAACTAACATTCATGGACCCAAATACCAGTGGGTACCAAAGCCGAAAACTGATTCTGTGTTGCAGGCACCTCAAGTCAAGGGGGAGTAAGAGAACCAAGGCTTCTAAGCAAATCAGCTTAGGACCCATACTTCAACGGAGTTTGACTTCTAAACACAACAGTTTAGGACTCGTACTTCAGTGATCAAAAGACCTTACTCCTGTACTTTGCATCCGATAAGATATGACGATCTACAATTCACAAGGGAGTTGTATTGATCTCTATCCTGTGGTTTTTCATTGACAATATATTTAGAAGATATGACGGTCTACAATTCAAAAGGGAGTTGTATTGATCTCTATCTTGTGCTTTTTCACTGACATATTTTAGATGCATACTTTATAGGGGGAGTAAAGGTGATGGCTTCTGATTACAACAGATCAGGACCCGTTCTTCAATGTTCATATAAGGATATTTTGCAAATATCCAGGGGGAGCTTAATAGACCTAAATCATTCTATAATGATTTGAGGGGGAGCTTAAAAGTAAGTATCTTCTAATCCCTAGATCCTTGATTGTTTGAAAGAAGAAGAACTTTCAAGCATGAAAAACAGTTTCTGAAATGTTCAAACCACTTTTGATTCTCAAAAGGTTTCATGAATTTAGAACTGTGATTTTAAATGTTTTTCAATTTTGTGCTTTAATGTTTAGCTGACCGTGTGTTTCCAAAGATCAATACTTGCGTATTATCTTATCCTTATACTGTAAAGTATTCATACACACCGGTTCAGTACTTCATTTGAATTTGTTATTACCATGTCTCATAATGAACAAATTTTTCTATGGTAATACTTCCGTTTTCTTTCAAATGTTGTTGAGCATCAATCATCATTTCCAAATATTTATGCTTTTATTGCTAAAATTGTTTATATTTGCTCATATAAACAAAATATCCAATTCTTTGATACCCTAACCATTTCATTTGATCTGATTGATACATTGTCAGATTCTCAAAACAATTCTCTTTATTTCATTTCATTCATTCAATATCTTTGTTTTGAGAAATCTTCAATGTTCAATTTCTCAAATCTCATGATCATACATTCTGACAGTGTTTTCATACACTTTGTACTTAACTGTTCAAGTTAAACTGTTGAACAACCATTTTTTAGGACTTACATGGGATTCATGTGTGAGCTTAAATAGAACTTCCATGGATTCACGTTAACCTGTGTTTCTTACCCAGGAAGTTATCCTCGAGTGATTGAGGGGTGAGGGGTCATAAATCAAAGGGTGGGGGAGATAACTCATCCGGTTGAGTTTTTCTCATTGTGCTGAGCGAAAAAATGGAAAAGAGAGTTTGGTTATAAGTGAGCTTTAATGTTAAAAAGAAAGTGGGTGTGAGAACAGAGTTAAAAGAATATCAGAACTCTGCACCAACCACTTTCTGAGTCGGACAACCACATCTACTGATTGGTTCACATTCTTTGGTGACCATCATTGAAAAAGGCAGTGAGCCCATGCTAACTCTTGCATTAACCCCACCAACCACTCGTTTCTTTCTTAACAAAGAAATGTTTCATTTTCATTGGGGACGCAACATATATGCTATCTAATCTTCACTCGGAAGATTTAGATATTGAAAAAGAAGGAAAGTTGCCCCACCTTCGCACCTCTTTCTTGCACATTGAGTCCGTGTACTATCTGTTGCTGTCTCAACAGTTTACACAATTTGATCCTGAAAAAGCTAAGTAGCTTCAATCATTCTACACTTGCACGTACACACAAGGAATACGTTTTCTTGTCATAACATTCATAGAAAACTCCTTTGTGGTTTTTCGATGATTGAATGGAAGCCCTGGGGGAGTGATCATCACCAAACCTCCTTTCCAATGTACATCCGTTGTACAAAGTGGCTCCGTGCTACTTACAGGCATATTAACTGTATCATTTGTTGATTCAGGGTTACACTGTTCATTATGTCTGAATTTGAAAAGATTCAGATATATACGTTTCATGAATTGGCGGTTAATCAGATCAAAGGGCGGAGAATGTCAAATTACCATAAAGGGGAGATTGTTAGTCTTTACAAAGGGGGAAATCAAAGAAAGTGCTGAAATTGATGAAGAGTTTTGATGATCATGATGCTCGCAATCATCAAAAAGGGGGAGAAGTTTACAAAGTTCAATTTCATACCAATTTCAAAGTCATGAAGAAAGTTCAAAGTGAAAAAGTTCAAGAAAGTTCAAGTCAGATGAAAAGAAATCATTCCGAGATGATTTAAAGTCAAACCAGACAGATTTGTTTTTCTGAAGACGGTCTTGAGATCACAAGAGATGAAGATACAAGTTTTTCAAAGATTCCTCAATCAAAGCTGTTTCAAAGTTAAAAGATGAAGGTTTCAAAGTTGTTTCAAAGTTGAAGTTTTAAGAGTTTCAAGAATTCTGTTTTGTGTTCAAGGCATGTTGACTTTCAAAGCTACAAAGTGTTAAAGACTTTTCAAGATTCTTCAAAGGCTGAAAGACTGAAGATTGTTAAAGTTTCAAAGTTCAAAGTTGTCAGAGACAAAAGCTGAAGAATCAAGTGTTGAAGACTAGTGTCAAATTTTTATTAAATATTGAATACAAAGGGGGAGATTGTTAGGTCATAATATTGTATCCAATATTTAATAGGAAAGTCAATGATGTAAAGTCAACAATGTCAAAGTCAAGTATAGTCAAAGTTGTCTAGTTTACTTGGCTATTAAGTCTTTGTTTAGAGTGGTGGTATAAATAGGTTTTGTTCCTTATGCTTTGTAAGAATTGTAAGAGACTTTCATAATAATTCAGAGACGTGTGATTTTCCAGATTTACTTTCTCTCTCTACTCTCTCACTCTAGTTCTTGATTGTTATATTCTTGATTGAAAATTGATTGATTTGTTTGGGATTTTACATTCACAAACTTCAAGACCTTTAATGTAAATTGAAAAAGGAAAAGAACAGAGTTGCGAAGAAAAGTGAAAAGATCTTTGAACTTAACAAGGAACTTGTTGGGAACAAAGATCTGATTGACTCTCTGAACAAATCTGCTTCTAATTTTAAAACGCAAAAAGATGGTTTTGAAAATAAGATTTCTGATTTTGTGTCTAAACTTTCTAAGTCTGATCTTGAAAAGCAAGAATGTGTTCTAAAAGCTCATATTTTGCAGGTAGAAAACAAGAACTTAGTGAAAAAGGTAAATGGTTTGGAAGCCAAACTTTATGTTAGAGGCTAAACAGATCAAACCATTTTTTTAAACACACCTAATGAGGAGGCTGATTTTAAAGAGAAATGGGGACTCGATTACGATAACCCTTATTACTTAAAGAAAGCCATCAAAAAATAACCAACACTGTATAATTTTGATTTACTTTTTGCTGCTTGTAAATATCATCATTTAAAACCCAAATTTATTACCAAGTCATCGGATGAGGTTGAGGCTAAAGAAGATGAGAAAAGAAAGAATTTAAAGAAAATACAACTACCAGTTTGCTATCAAAAGCTAAATGATAGTTATCTTTCAGAAAAACTAAAATCTCTTTCAAATGATTATTTTGCTAGCTATTCTACTACTGAGATGGTGGCAAAACTAGTTAAAGCTAAGATTTACACTCCTCCACTCGTATTAGAAAGCAAAATAATTGAACTTGAAAATGTTTTATCTGATGAAAGAATTTTGGGTGATATAGAACAAAATGTTTTTTCTATTGTTTTAAAGAAAACTGTGTTCAAAACTGAATCAAATGAGTGTTCAAAATCTTCTAAGGCACCTCAAACTTCAAAAGTTGATCTTGATGACTTATATGCGTCTGCATATGAATTTTTAAATTCTGATGAAGGGTGTGTTGATGAGATTGATATGTTTGACTTTAATGCTAAACTTCCAAATCATTCTACTTTTGTTATAAATGGTGTAACATTACGAAGTGTATATGAAATTGATGAATTATCAACTAAGGTTGGTGAACTAGTCTCTGTGAGTACTGATTACTATCAGTCAGGTAAGAAGCAAAAGAAACAACACTCACAGAAACGGAAAAATGCTGGTAAGCTTAAGAAAAGACATTCTCAGAAATCTGATTTTCCTAACAAATCTAAATCTTGTGTTTCAGATTTGAAAAATATAAGGTCTGAAGAACGAAAAGAATGGCGACCTAAACAGAAAGTTGATGAGAAAGCAGAATCTATTCCTGATATTATTTGTAATAGATCTCCTGGTAGTATGCCTGATGTAGTTGGTAATGTTTCTTCGAATAAACAAAACCTTGTAACTTCTTACAAGAGATATACAATAAAGCAATTACTCCAATTATCTCGGTATGCTACTAAGTCATCTACTTATAGACGGAATGATTTTATTTCTCACCGATATTCTGATGATTGGTTTGGTACTTATCATGTTTGTTCTTATAAGTTTTTATATCAAAAGTTTTTCAAAAGTTCAGAGGATCCATATACAAATGGATACCAAAATCTTGTGCTAATCTGTTAGGACCCACTTTTAAATGGTTACCTAAAGTTGTTATTCCCTGATTTCTCTTATACAGACCCATCATATGTGGTACTTGGATTCTGGTTGCTCCAAGCATATGACCGGGCATAAAGCTTTATTGTCTAATTATACAGAGAAATTTTGCAGGAATGTTCGATTCGACAACGATCAGTTTTCACCGATTCTAGGCTACGGTGATGTGATTAATGACAACGTGACGATTACAAAGGTGAGTTATGTGGAAGGATTAGGACATAACCTATTCAGTATTGTCCGGTTCTGCGACAAAGATTTAGAGGTCAATTTCAAGGCCAAGAGATGTTCTGTACGTACTGAAGATGGTAAGGAATTCTTGGTCGGCACTCGAAAGTCTAACCTCTACACGATCAATCTGTCAAAAGTCCAGACTGACAATCAGGTTTGTCTATTGTTAAAAGCCTCGCTGCAACAAAGCTGGTTATGGCACTGAAGGCTTTCTCACCTGAATTTTCATTACATAAATAAACTGGTCATGGGTAAGCTAGTCAAAGGACTTCCTGAGCTGAAATACGAGAAAGAACACCTATGCGCAACATGTGAGTAAGAAAAAATGAAGAGAGTTGCTCACAAGCCGAAGCCTGAACAAAGTACAATTTCTCCACTAGAATTGTTACACATGGATCTTTGTGGTCAAATGAGAACGCAAAGCATTAGCGGAAAGAAGTACGTTTTAGTTATTGTGGACGATTATTCGCGATATACTTGGGCCAAATTTCTGAGATCTAAGGATGAGACTCTCGAAGTCCTCATCAGTTTCTTAATGACTACCCAAGTAAATCTGCAAAAGCTAGTCAAGCTTCTTAGAACAGACAACGACACAGAGTTTAAGATCAAAACTGTGGAAGATTATCTCGAATTGGTCTGGATAACACATCAGTTCTCTGCTGCCAGAACGCCAGAACAGAATGAAGTAGTAGAAAGACGAAACCGAACGCTAGTCGAGGCCGCTCGTACTTTGCTAAGTCAATCCGATCTACCTCTGTTTCTGTGGGTAGAAGTTGTTTCGACTGCATGCTATACACAGAATCGGTCCATAATACATCGCCGGTTTGGTAAAACACCTTATGCTTTGATAAACAATCGTACACCTAGCATTAAACACTTTCATGTTTTCGGATGCAAGTGCTTCGTATTGAATGATAGAGAGAACTTGAACAAGTTTGGACCGAAGGCTGATGAAGGCATCTTCATTGGTTACTCTCAAACATCTGCTACATACCGAGTGTATTTGAAGAAGTCCAAGACTGTCATTGAAAGTGTAAATGTCACATTCGATGAAGAAGTGGTTTCTGAACAAAGCAGTTCAGAACCCGTTCTTATAGGAGTTTTAGCTTCTGGACAGATCAGTCCAGAACCTGTGGTTAATGAGACTAATTCGGATAAAGCATCTACTTCTACATCCCACTTATCCGAATTAGATTTATTGTTTGAATTCTTTTACGATGAGTTTCTTGGAACTAAACTTCCTAAATCTGTTGTGATTGACAAGTCTGAAGAATCAAGATGTCAACATCCAATCACTTCAGAAGTGTTAACTGAACTCGTTCCCCCGGTTCAGACAGAAACTCAGATTCAAACAAATACTCCTACGGTTGAATATGTACAAGAAACTGTTGAACCAGAAGTTCCTACTTCAGTTGGCTATACTGTGATGGATAATCAACAGACTGAACAAGTTGTTCCAACTAAAACTTTTGTACAAGAAACTTCAACTGCACCCCCAACAAATGCTGAACAAGAAGAAGCTGAAAGTGGATATTTAGATGATAATCATGATCAATCTACTTCAAATCCACTCCCTCACGAACATAAGTGGACCAAAGAGCACCCGATAAGTCAGATTATTTGAGATCCATCTTTACCGGTGCAAACTAGGTCTGCTACTCTGAATATGTGTATGCATGACTCATTCCTGAGCAAGATAGAGCCCACTCGTGTATCAGAAGATTTAGCTGACTCGGATTGGGTAACGACAATGCAAGAGGAGTTGAACCAGTTCGAAGCTTTAAAAGTATGGAGACTTATTCCAAGACCGGAAGGTAAATCAATAATAGGCACCAAATGGGTATTCAAGAATAAAAAGGACGAAGATGGTATCGTAATCAGAAATAAAGCACGACTTGTCGCAAAGGCTACAGGCAAGAGGAAGGAATTGATTATGACGAGACTTACGCTCCAGTGGCACGCATTGAAGCGATCAGAATGTTTCTTGCGTATGATGCTCACAAAAAATTCATCGTCTATCAAATGGACGTGAAGACTGCTTTTCTTAATGGCATTCTAAAAGAGGAAGTCTACGTCTTACAGCCTGAAGGCTTTGTCAATCAAGAGAAACTGAATCATGTCTACATTCTCGACAAAGCACTTTATGGTCTGAAACAAGCACCTCGAGCCTGGTACGAAGTTTTATCCAAATTCCTAGTCAAGTCGGGCTTCACAAAAGGTAAAATCGATACTACTTTGTTTATCAAAAAGGAAAAAGCTGATATCATTCTCATGGTGTCACGTTTTCAGATGAGTATGATGGGAGAGATGAATTTCTTTCTCGGATTACAAGTCAAGCAATTTTCAACGGGAATTTTTATAAATCAATCTAAGTACATTTTTGATATTATTTGGAAATTTAAAATGGAAAATTGTACAACAATTGGAACCTCGATGGCACCGGGAACTAAGATCGGCATGGATCCTTCGGGAAAATTTGTCGATGTTAGAACCTATAGAGGGATGATTGGTTCTTTAATATATTTAACTTCAAGTAGGCCAGATATTATGTTCTCTACATGTCTATGTGCTAGATATCAGGTTAATCCCATAGAATCCCATTTGTCCGCGGTCAAAAGGATCTTTAGATATCTGAAGGGGACTGCAGATCTTGGTCTGTGGTATCCTAAAGATACTGGTTTTGAACTAACATCTTACTCAGATGCAGATCATGCAGGCTGTATGTTAGACAAGAAAAGTACGTCGGGGCATATACAATTCCTAGGCGATAAACTCGTAAGTTAGGCATCAAAGAAACAACTTTGTGTTTCCACATCAACGACTGAGGCAGAGTATGTTGCTGCTGCAAGCTGCTGCTCTCAAGTCTTGTGGATGAGAACACAACTGCGAGATTATAGCTTCAAATTTGACAAGATCCCGATATACTGTGACTCTAAGAGCGCCATAGCAATATCCGCGAATCCTGTACAACATACAAAGACCAAACACATATATGTACGATATCACTTTATTAAAGATAATGTCGAAAAAGGTACAATAGAACTTTATTTTGTAAACACTTATTATCAGCTTGCTGATTTATTTACCAAGCCGCTCGACGAAAAGAGATTCAATTTCTTTGTCTCAAAACTTGGTATGTTAAATCTCAAGACATAATTGGTGATTACCTATTAAAGTTTTTGTTTTTGTTATTGTTATTTTTCTTCATTTCTTTATTTTTAATCTGAAAGATATCTGCACTTTAAGGTATGTTCATGATTTTAGGGGGAGTGAGAGAAGATAAAAAGATGATCTACATCCAATTGAGGGGAAGTTTATATTTCTGAATATGCTTAACTGATAAAATTTTCTGATGCATAAATGCAGGGGGAGTAAGAGTATAAATACAGAGTACTGAATATGACTTCTGATTACTTTAGATCAGAACTCGTACATTCTATGTTTTACTGCTTTATGTCATTTTATTTTTCAATAAGTGTTGTGAATAAAGCTTTGCACTTTGACGACTTTGTAATTTTTTGCAGAATTGAGAGGAAGCTTAAACGATCATATCTGTTATGACTTAGATCTGATTTGATGAGATTTAAGACTGCACGGAAAGGTTTATTTCTAATCTTAATCTCATACATGTCTGAAAGAAGGACAACTTTCAGATATGAAAACATGTTTTTAAATGTTCAAACCACTTCTGATTCTTAAACGATTTCATGAATTTTAGAAGTGTGATTTTCACTGTTCTAAAAAACTCGCAGCACAGCCGCCATGGCGCGCCATGGCACCAAGGCTTGTGTCTCACGTCACGTTAAGCCGTGGCACGCCATGGCCTAATGCACAATTTCGTAATGCAATATTTGGTTTTTCTTTACGTTTTCTATGTCTTATATGCAAGTTTTTAATATATACCATAACTTAACTTGCTTATTACTATTGACTAATTGAGTATCACTGAAAAACACATGTTTTTATATATAATATTATATATGAATTAGAAAAATGATGCCATAAGTCACGCCTTGAAAACACCATGGCTTCGCCGTGGCTCCTAAGGCTTGAGGCTTGGCCTCGCTGCCACGCCACGCCTCACGCCATTTAGATCCTTGGTGATTTTAAATGTGTTCATGTTATTTGTACTTAAATGATCAATAAACCGTGTGTTTCCAAAGATTAATACTTGTGTATTGTCTTTTCTATATACTTTCAAGTATTCATACACATCGTTTAATATTTTTGTTGATTTTGTTCTTACCATGTCTCTAAATTGAAACACATTTTTTCGATGGTAAGACACCCCGATTGATCTTCAAAGAATTTTGAGCGTGATTTCATTTCAAAATGTTCTTTCAAGAACGTCTATATTTTTGGTTCGGATAGACAATTTTCTATTTTTGCTGACCTAAGACTTAATCGATAAATCATTTCGATCTTGATCTTTTTCATACAATGTCAGATTTTCAAACAAGTTTCTTGTATTCATTTCATTCATTCAATATACTTGTTTTGAAAGTCTTAAATGTTTCAAATGTTCAAATCTTCATGATTATCTTAATGATCATACATATATCTGACTTGTATTTCATATTATGTGCTTTAAATGCCAAGTTAAACCATTGTTATACCCAGACATTAGGTGATAAAATAACATCACAAAACAATAAAGATAAGATATAAAGAAGAATTGATCAATATAGTCATATATCTCTTGTAGCCGTCGAATGCTTAGTGTGTGTGTGTTCTTGGTGTAAAAACCAATACCTTGTACGTATGATTCAACAATGATTGACCTAGGGACTAACAAAGAAACTATGCCTTATATAGGTCCACATGACCAAGGCAAGGCCCAACCAAAATACTACTAAAATACTCCCTAAGAAAATATAAACATTTACATTTAAGACCTCTCTCAACAATTTAATCTTGAATACAATTACTGATCCAACAATCTCTCCCTTTGGATTCAAGATTAAAAAAATTGGCAAAATCTTCGGGTCTTCACATCTTTAGAAAACTGTATCAGATGTCTTCCTTTTTCTGCTGAAATCTGAATGAAGTTTCCTTCTGACGATCATCTTCAGTATGGGTTTTTGATAAATCAGATGGTTTCAGACACTTTGTAACCTTTGAAAAGCTTGAATTCTTCAGCAATCTTCAACAAAATCTTCAACAACTCTTGTTACTCAAACAAACTTGGATCTGGCTTTGAAATCCTTGAATATTCTCCCCCTTTTTGATGAGTGGTGAGAATCAACATCATTAAAACATTTCAAAGTAGTCTTGGTTTCTTCTCCCCCAAACCAATAATCAAGCTCAATCTTCATGTGTAGCTCTCTCTATGGAGATAAGAACAACCCCCCAGATAGAGAGAATGGAATTGGTTGAATCTTTGCAAATTCAAACAATTTAGGAGTGGTAACCTTGAATCAACAAATGACTCAGTTCAAAGTGCCTATCAGTAACACACAGTTACTGAGTAACACAAAGTTACTATATAAGGGGTTGGTTGTGACGTAGACTCCCCTGGACTTCCATTCAATCATCGAATAACACATTATTATCTATGAATGTTCTGACAGAAAATAGATTTCTATGTTCTCGTGCATGTGTATGAAAGAATTAAGCATAGATGATTGGTTTTTGATTTTGGCTCAAAGTATGTAAACTTGTTGAGACAGCAACAATTTATATAAGGACTCAATGTGCATGAGAAAGGTCGAAAGTGGGGCAACTTTCCTTCTTGTTCAATATCTGAGTTATCCAAATGACAATCAGATAGAATATGTGCTTCTCCCCCGTTCAAATATGAAACATCTTCTTGTTTAGAAGAAGATGAGTAACTGGTGGGGTTATAAGCAAGAGGTGGCATGGGCTAGTTGCCTGTTTCAATATTGTTCACCAAGGATTGTGAAGCAATAGATTATGTGGCTGCCCGACTCAGAAAGGTTTTGGTGCAGAGTGTATGTTTCTTTTACCCTGATCTCTCACCCTCTTTATTTTTAAATCAATTTAGCTCACTTTTAGCCAAAATGTCATTTGCAGTTTACCTCTTCACTCACCAACACTCAATCTTTTTACCCCTCTCCCCTCAAACCTACAAAGGATAACTTCCTAGGTAGGAAACACTGGTTATCATGAATCCATGGAAGTTCTGTTAAGCTTATATAGAATCCCGTATTGTCCTAAGCGAAAACCCTGTTCAACAGTCATTTGTACATGAAAGCACAAAGGAGTACAGATACACATGAAAAATAAAGATTTGGAGAGATAAAAAACATAAGGTGTTTGACAAAACAATTCTCCCCCTCAAAACAAAAGTGTTTGACAGTTAATCTCCCCCTGTTTGAAGAAAATCTTTGAAGTACGGGTTCTAATCGGATATGATTAGAAGCCATCTCCATTGGCAAATAAGTATGGGTTCTGATCTGATATGACAAGAGGCCAAAGTCCTTGACATTGAAGATCGAGTCCTAAGTTGTTGTACTTAGAAGTCAATGTTCTTTTTCCCCCTTAAACCTTGGGTGCCTGCAACACAGATTTAGCTTTTGGTACCCACTGGTACTTGGGTCCTTGTTAGTTAGTTGCAGTTTTATTAGGAGAGATAAAATAAGAACCATACCAGTTATTCACATAATATTTTCTTACAAAATCATTTTTACCACAATAGAAACAACTAATTTTCTTTTGTGCTAACCTGATCAATTGATTGATAGTGTAAACCAGATCAGGTTTGCCAAAAGTTTTACCTTTAGAAGCACTGCTCCTTTTAGCATTTGATGTATGTTCAAATGATTTTTGTTCCTTCTTCTCCTCAGAGGAACCTTTCACAATCCAAATCCACTTTTCTTTATATTTCTCATTTATTCTTCTCCATAATCTTTTCTTTTGAGACTTGCTCTTCTTGATGTTACCTGAACCATCAACATTTTTGTCATAGAAAAGGTTAGAAGGGAGAATTTGATCTTTAGATTTAGAAGTAAGACTATATCATACGAATCAAATAAAGGATTATTAGAAACATTTGAAAAACTTGAAGTTGAAGCTGTTTTGAATGAACATTCAGAATCAGCTTGATCATCTCTTGGTGATTGGACAATTGATTCTGGAGTCTTTGACTCAGTCAGCTTCACCATGAACATGATCTCTTCCGGTTCTTTTATCATTGACGACAAATAGTTTCTTTCCTTTAACATCAGATCAAACTTCTTATGCAACTCAGATTTTGCATTCTTCTCCTTCAAGATGTTTGTTGACAGCTCATATAGCTTTCTTGTCAGCTTAAGCAATCTCAGTCTCAAATAATTTCTTTTTTCTCTTGTAAAATCTTTCTTTAGACTCTTTTTCTCAGCTATCTTCTTCTTTTCTTTCTCAAATTTATTTCTTTCAAGAATGATAACTTTCTCGAAATCTGTCACTTGTTGAGAAAGCTTTATACATTGAAGTTCTAATGATTTATTCTCTTCAAAAGATTTTCTGGAGAATTCAGAAAACTTCTTAGCAAATTCTTTTCTTTCTTTCTCACTCTTCTCTTCATCTTGGGCTTTTGTGTTGTCTCTGTCTTGAGTTGCTTTTTCTATCATCATATTAATCTCAACCTCAAGACTGAAGACTTTGTCTTTCAAATAATTTCTTTCAGCAAATATTTCAGAACTCATCTTTCTCAGCCCTTCACATGTTTCACTTGTGATGTTTGCTCTTCTTCTAAGTTCATCTAGCTCTCTTTGCATTGATTCCTTCTTTGACCAACTTGAGCTAGAATTAAGACTTTTAGATCTCTTCAGCTTTGCTTGTAGATTTGAAATCTTCTTCTCCTTAGATTTAATTATTCCTGCAAAACCAATTTTGGAATTAGTAATGCATTCTGAGCAAACAAAGTCTTTCTTTAAATCTTTCTCATCTTTCATTCTATTAATTTGATCAAGAAGAGATGAGTTCTGAATCTTCAGATTTTTATTCTCATCTTCGAGTGCTGGAATCTCTGGTATGTACGCTAAAGCACAATCTCTGTTTTGTAAGCACCAGATTTCCTTTCTCATCTGTGTGTGGCATCTTTAGCAGTTGGATTAGTAAGCAAACTTATCTTGTACGATTTAAAACAACTAATAAGATCTTTGAATCAAGAATTGGATTATAATCTACACTCAAAAATTTCTAGAAAAGAATTTCCAAAAATACTCAAGTGCAGAATTCGCAAATAGCAAGGAACACAGAGAGATTCGCAAACACAGAGAAAGCCTTCAGGATTCGCAAATGAGATAAATAGAATTCGCAGATAGGTAGAATTCACAAGTAATTTGTCTGAGAGACTTAGAATTCGCAATCAAGAAACCTGCGAAACCTTGACAATTTGCAAAGTAGTAGGCAGTGAATCCTTCCCTTAGAATAATTTTGGAAAACAGACTTTCACAAGTGGAATTCGCAAAGTATAGACTTGAGAGTTCTATACTTAAATAAAATTCAGGTTCTAAGTTTCCACGATTCGCAAATAACAAGAGAAAGTTACTTTTAGGTTCTTGCGAGTTTTAGACTTAGAAGGAGTTCAAGAACATTTAACTTTCGCACAACAAAGGAATTCGTAAGCAAGAATTCGTAAACTATTGATTCACGAATCCTAGACTTAGAATATTTTGAACTTTTCACTTCAACTTTCGTAGACTAACTTTCGCAACCTGATTATGTATTGATTTTAAGAACCTGCGAGTTCTATACTTGGTGAAAGTTTTAGAAGTTAAGGTTCAGGGATTCGTAAACACAACTCAAGAATCTTGGGGAATTCGTAAGCTAATGGTCTGCGAGTTCTTTAGCATTCACAGACAAGGTATCTGCGAAACCTGTACTTAGAAAGAAATTGAAACTTTAAGAGTCATGCGAGTTCTATCTTTCGTAGATAATGAACTAGCGAATCCTGAGGTTTTCGCAATGTAAACACGTGCGAATCCTATACTTAAAAACATTCAACAGTCTGCGAGAATTAGCATTCTTGCGATTTCTTCAATGAACTTGCGAGTTCATCACCTGTACGTCCCTGTACTTCGACTTTTGATCCAAAAACATAGTAAACGATTAAAATGAAATGTAAAACTCACACAATACATTCATTAATGTATTTCGAGCATACCCTAATCAACATAAATCACAAATAACAACTTATGTGCACTGAATCTAATGAAACAGTGTTCGACTTTGATAAGAACAAAAACCTTCGAAAATCATCAAAATAGCAATCTATTGATGTTTTTAACTGTGAGTAGGCAATCTGAGGATGTTCTATAACATGAAACACACCTAATAAAATCAGTTTTATGCAAAAAAACACAATAAACCATGAAATCGATTTTCACACAGTGAAGGTTTTCGAAAAAACACTATTCAATCCAAAATCTTGATTCTTTGGCTCTGATACCAAATGTTATACCCAGACATTAGTTGATAAAATAACATCACAACACAATAAAGATAATATATAAAGAAGAATTGATCAAAATAGTCATATATCTCTTGTAGCCGTCGAATGCTTAGTGTGTGTGTGTTCTTGGTGTAAAAACCAATACCTTGTACGTATGATTCAACAATGATTGACCTAGGGACTAACAAAGAAACTATGCCTTATATAGGTCCACATAACCAAGGCAAGGCCCAACCAAAATACTACTAAAATACTCCCTAGGAAAATATAAACATTTACATTTAAGACCCCTCTCAACAATTTAATCTTGAATACAATTACTGATCCAACAACCGTTGTTGAGCAACATGTTCTTTTAGGACAATACATGGGTTCTTTGTGTGAGCTTAATTGAAACTTCTATGTGTTGGATCAGTAATTGTATTCAAGATTAAAATGTTGAGAGGGGTCTTAAATTTAAATGTTTATATTTTCCTAGGGAGTATTTTAGTAGTTATTTAGGCTAGGCCTTGCCTTGTCATGTGGACTTATATAAGGCATAGTTTCTTTTACAATCCCTAGGGCATCATTTGAGTATTACACACACAAGGTAGTGATTACACCAAGAACACACACTCACACATTTACCTGTGACTAAAGAGATTTCTGACTATTTTGATTGAATCATATCGATCTCTTATCTTTATTGAGTTGTGTTGTTTATTTATCAACTAATATCTGGGTTTAACATTTGGTATCGGAGCCAAAGAATCAAGATTATTGGATTGAAAAGTGTTTTTTGAAAAGTTCACTGTGTGAAAAAACGATTTTGAGATCTAGTGTGTTTTTGAGGCTAAAACTGATTTGAATAGGTGCGTATACTATTATAGAATATCATCAGATTGCCTCATTGCACTTAAAAACATCAATCGATTGGTATTTTGAAGATTTCTTGAAGTTTTGTTCATACAAAAGTCGAACACTGTTCCATTCGATTTTGTGCATAAAAGTTGTTTTTGGCCATTATTTTCGATTGGGGTTTGTTCATAGTATGTTTGTGGATGCATTGTGTGATTTTTACACTGTTTGTTAACCCTTTGAAGTGTTTCTGGATTATAAATCGAAGTACAGGGATGCATCTGTGAAGAACTCGCAAGTTCTATGAAGAACTCGCAAAATCTCTAAATTCGTAGAGATCTTTGTTTTTATTAAGTATAGATTTCGCTAGTAGTTGTTTTACGAAAACCTCAGGATTCACTAAGCTCTTATATATGAAAGTTGGGATTTGCAGGAGAGTTGGAACTTTGAAAATTTGATTAAGTGTAGGTCTCGCAGATATCTTGGTTGCGAAAACTAAAGAACTCGTAGATCATTGGCTTGCGAATCCTCTGAGATTCTCAAGTGGTGTTTACGAATCCTTGATTCCTTAGATTCTAAATTTTTCACCAAGTACAGGATTTCCAGGTTACTAAAATTGTGTATCCATTCAGGTTGCGAAAGTCATTCTGCGAATGTTGAAAAGAAAAGGTCAAAATTGTCTAAGTTCAGGATTCGCAAATCAATAGTCCACGAATCCTGCTTGCGAAAGTGTGTGTGCAAAAGTTAATGCCTTTTGAATTTCTCTGTCTAAAACTCACAAGAACCTAAAAGTGAATTTTTCATTGTTGTTTGCGAATTGTGAGAACTTAGATCCTGAATTTTTTTTAAGTATAGAACTCGCAAGTCTATACTCTGCGAATTCTACATGTGAAAGCTTGTTTTCTGAAATTATTCTAAGGAAAGGATTCACTAGGTGCTCCTTTGCGAATTCTTAAGGTCTCATAGGACTGTTGATTGTGAATTTCTAGATTTCGCAGAAAACCAGGTTGCGAATTTAACTGTCTGTGAATTCTACTTATTTTGCTTGCGAATTTTGAAGTGTGTTCCTTCATTTAGCGAATATTTTGTTGCTTGCGAATTTTACACTTAAATATTTTTGGAAATTTATCTTTCTGGAAAATTTTAAGTGTAGATTTTATCCATCTCTTGATTCAAAGATCTTATTAGTTGATTTAAATTGTACAGATAAGTTTGCTTACTAATTCAATTGCTAAAGATGTCTAACCAACTCCTGTCCATGGGCTCTCAATCCAAACCTCCTGTCCTCTTAGCAAATGAGTACCAACAATAGAAGAAAAGAATGATTCAGTTTCTGAATCACAAAAGCAGAGATTACATGGAATCTATCACTTCTGATCCAGTAAATCCTATGATCAGAGTGCCTGGTCAAGCTGCAACTGATACCTTTCCTGAAATCCTTGACAGATTTGTTCCCAAACCTTATGAATACTTCACTGACCGGGAGAAAGATCTGTTCAAGATAGATGAATAAGCTCTTATCTTCTTGACAATGGACATTCCAAATGACATCTACAATCGTGTAGACAGCCGAAGTTCTGCGAAGGAAATATGGGATGAGCTAACAAGACAATTTGAGGGAAGTGAAGCTTCAATTCAAGCCAAGCAAAATCTGTGCATTAATTCCTATGAGGGATTTCATGCAAAGGAAGGGGAGACACTGCTTGACACTTACAATAGATACAACATCATTCTGAATGACCTAAGGAGGAACAACATTTCCAAATCTGCTTATGAAATAAACTATAAGTTTATTAAGAACTTGAACCCAGAATGGAAGAACTTTGCCATCAATCTTCAGATGTCAAAAAATATGGCTCAAGAGAATGTGACTGACATCTTCTCTACACTTTCCCAACATGAAGATGAAGTGAGAACAATCAACAATGAGTCCAAGGATCTGAAGGACTCAGTGGCTCTCATTGCTGGGAAGGGAAAAGGTTCGAGTTCTGGTCATGTTTCCTCTTCAAAGTCAAAGAAGAAAGTGTCTAAAGCATTTGTCACCGAGATTACTGAGTCAGACACTACTTCTAGTGAGGAGGAACTGGATATCAATTCTGATGATGACATACAGAGGTTCTCTGAAAACTTGGCCATGATTACGCGCCAATTCAGGAAAAGCTATGGTAAGAAGAAGTACTATTCTAAGCCGAAGTATGAAGGGTACAAGAAAGAAAAGTCTGAGCTGAGATACAAGCCAAAGTATGGAAGGAGAGATGAGAAGAGAGAAGAAAGAAGGGAAGAGAGGAGAGCAGAAAGAAGAGATGAGAAGAGAGAAGAAAAGAAAGAAGAGAAGAAGGATAAACCTGAAAGATGCTTCAACTGTGGAAAATTTGGACACTTTGCCAAAGACTGTAAGTTCAAGAAAGTCAAGAACTCAGAATACTATGCAAGGAAGTCTCTGATTGCCAAGAAAGCGGAAGAGGGAAAGGTACTCATGGCCGAGGAGGAAAACTGGTTGTTCCAAAGCTCGGATGAGGAGGAGCAAGCACATTTCACACAAGTCTCCTACATGGCAAAGCTTGATGGTGATGATGAGGCTTCTGAGGCCTATTTCCGAGGATGAAAACTCTGAGGTAAACGAAAACTCTGAACTTATTGAATCTCTTATGGTCCAAATCCACAACATGAAAGATGAGTTTGAACTGTTAAAAGGTAAACTTAGCTCAGAACACCAAACAACCTTGAGTTTTCGCAATGAAAACGCTTTGCTGAAAGTTGTTGTAGAATAAAGGGAAAAGGAGAAAGAAAGTTTAAAAGCTGAAAAAGAATCCTTAAAAAGTAAGATATCTGGTTTGGAAAAGGATCTTGTTAATCTTAACGTTGAAAAAGGTGATTTTAAAATTAAATTTGAAGTCTGTTTTCAAGAGCGAAATGAAGCTTACACCAAGATCAAACAACTGGAGGACATAAACATGAAACGTGGTCAGACTGAGCAAACATTAAATCTGTTGACCAATAAACTCCAAGATGAAAGATTTTATAGAGTTAAACCAGGTTTGGGTTTGCCGGTCAATGATGTTTTGAAAAAGGCCCCGGAGCACTTGTATAATTTTATAGACTTGACTCCACGGTTAGAGCCATTCCTGACATTCGTGCAACTTTCGTTAAGGCTTATACTTCTAAACCTCTTACAGAGACCAAAGGTAAAGAAGTAATAGGGGAGGATAAGTCTTGTGGTACTGATTCGCAAAATTCTTTCAAATCAGTTGGTTTCAAATATAGTGATTTGAACAAGAGCTATGAGACTCGAAAGATTGAATTCGTCGAGTTTGAATCACTATTTACCACACATTCAAAAGAATCAGTCAACAATGACAAAATCCCACCTGAAACTGAATACAAATACGATGAATATGAACCGGATGCATATCCATCAATTATACCATCAGTTTCAAACCCTATTACTCCTAAACCATTACTTGTTGAAAAGGTTGAAGAAGAGGCAAATGTCACGAATGATTCCTTTTTTAAGAATGATAAAATGGAGTTTATTGAGAACATGACTGAAGAAATGTTTTCTGAAATGATGAATGTTTCAGACTCTGATCCTGTTTCTATTTTAAAAGAGTCAAATTCTGTGAGTGATCATACATCTGATTTGATGAAACAAATTGATATGCTGCAAAAATCTCTTGATGAGATTGAAGATGAAAACTTTGATCTCAAATTTAAACTTGAAAAGTCTTTGAAAGAAAATCAAGAGCTTTGCAAGGAGATTAATTATTTGAAAGTCACTTTGTTTAAAAATGTTTCAAATGATAAACAGATGCTTAATGATCAAAGCTGGAAGGTAAGATCTAATCCAGAATTTGATGAGTCTACAAAACCTCTAGTTATTTATTCTGATTGTCCTGAGTATCAACCAAGTACTTTTGAAAAGGGTGAGACTTCAGGTATTTCAAGAAAAAGACTGCCTTCTAAGAAAAAGACTGACAAGGTTCCTATTTCTGTTTCAGAAATGAATGGTAATGGAGTTTGGAGGAGGAAGAAGGATAAAAATGATTGTTTTAATGTTTGTGAAAATGAGATTGAAACCAGTTGTACCCAAAACAGTGATGAGTTGAGATCTAATTCTTTTGATGAAAATGAATGTCGGATTTGTTCCGATAAATCTAAATTTATGGCATTTGCTCGAAAGAATTTATATTGCAAACACTGTTGGGACAATTCTTTTAAATATTACTCCACTCTTAAGTTCAAAAAAAGTAAAAAGAAAGCTAAACTGAACTTTAATTCCAATTCTTCCACGCAACCCAAAGTTTTCCGTGCTAAGGTTACTCATCCAAGATCTAAAAAGCAACTTCAGGAATTAAATGTTAAAATGGTTTGGAAATGGGTTCCAAAACCTCGATATGAATGGAGAGTGAAAGTCAAATCTACTGATATTCCTGAACTACGTGAAGCTAACAGCAAAGGACCCATTTTGATATGGGTACCAAAGCGAAACTAATTGTTTCCTTTGTAGGCCTGTCGATTGTGGGTGATAGATTCAGGATGTTCACGCCACATGACAGGATTCAAGCACCTACTACATAACTATGTAGAGGAGCCTGCTGGAACAGTTCGTTTTGCAAATTCAGAAGTAGAAGGACATGTCAGAGGATACGGAACGCTTGACAATGGAGCTGTGAAGATACAGAGGGTGCTTATGTTGAAGGTCTTAATCATAATTTGTTCAGCACTAGTCACTTCTATGACATGAAATACCAACTCCGCTTCACAACATCTCATTGCTATCTTGAGGATCCAGATGGTTACGAGATTTTTAGAGTTGAGCGCCTTGGAAATCTATACTATGTAGATTTTCCAACACTGTTCTGCCACACGTCTTCATGACTAACTGTTCTCTATTGTGCTTTCTTACCCCGGAAGTAATCTTGTGAGATTGAGGGGAGAGGGGTTCTTTAAAATAGAGTTGGGGAGAGTGCTGAGATAAAATACATATGAGAGTTTGGTTAGAGGTGAGCTCAATTGATTTAAAAGAAAGAGGGTGAGAGATCAGAGTAAAAGAATCCTAAACTCTGCACCACATCTTTTCTGAACCAGGCAACCACATAATCTATTGCTTCACAATCCTTGGTGAACAATATTGACACAGGCAACTAGCCCATGCCACCTCTTGCTTATAACCCCACCAGCTACTCATCTTCTTCTCAACAAGAAGATGTTTCATATTTGAACGGGGAAGCAGCACATACTCTATCCGATTATCACTCGGATAACTTGAATATTGAACAAGAAGGAAAGTTGATCCACCTTCGACCTTTTTTCTCATGCACATTGAGTCTTTGTATAATTTGTTGTTGTCTCAACAAGTTTACATACTTTGAGCCATAGTTAAAAACAATCACTTTTGCTTAATTATTTCATACACATGCATGAGCACACAGAAATTTGTTTTTTGTTAGAACATTCATAGATAACTATGTGTTGTTCGATGATTGAACGGAAGTCCTGGGGAGTCTACGTCACAACCAGCTCCTTATATAGTAACTTCGTGTTACTCAGTAACTTTGTGTTACTGACAGACACTTCTAACTGAGTCGTCTTTTGATTCAGGGTTACCACTTCTAAATTGTCTAAATTTGCAAAGATTCAAATAATTACATTCTCTTCATCGGGAAGAGACTGCTCTTATTTCCAAAGAGGGAGGTACACATGAAGACTGAGCTTAATTGTTGATTTGGGAGAGAGATTTCCAAGACTGTATTGAAATGTTTTGATGATGCTGATTCTCAACACTCATCAAAAAGGGGGATAATATACAAGGATTTCAAAGTTAGATCTTAGTTTGTTTGTTCAAGAATGAAAGGTTGTTGAAGATTTCTGAAGGATTCAAGTTTTTCAAAGATTACAAAGTGTCTGAACCTATCTGAATTATCAAAAGTCTGATTGAAGATGATCATCATAAGGACACTTTATTTCAAATTTCAGTAGAAAGAGGAAGATATCAGTTTACTCAAAGTTGTGAAAACTGTGAAAAGCTACAAGCTTTGAAGATGTTAACGTCAGATCAGCTACAATTTTCAAGAGATGTGAAGACCCAAAGAGAATTGCCATTTTTTTTAATCTTGAATCCAAAGGGGAGATTGTTGGATCAGTAATTGTATTCAAGATTAAAATGTTGAGAGGGTTCTTAAAAGTAAATGTTTATATTTTCCTAGGGAGTATTTTAGTAGTTATTTAGGCTAGGCCTTGCCTTGGTCATGTGGACCTATATAAGGCATAGTTTCTTTTACAATCCCTAGGGCATCATTTGAATATTACACACACAAGGTAGTGATTACACCAAGAACACACACTTACAAAGAGATTTGTGACTATTTTGATTGAATCATATCGATCTCTTATCTTTATTGAGCTGTGTTGTTTATTTATCAACTAATATATGGGTTTAATACTATGGATTCACGTTAACCAGTGTTTCCTACCCAAGAAGTTAAAATTTGAGTGATCGAAGATTGAGGAGTCAAAAACTGAGTGTGGGTTGTGTGATGAGGTATAATGTAAATGAGAGTTTGGTTAGATATGCGCTCAATGTTTAAAAAGAAAGAGGGTGAGAGAACAGAGTAAAAGAATATCAAACTCTGCACCAACTTTTTCTGAGTCGGGCAGCTACATTGCTAGTGTTTCACAATTCTTCGTGAACATTATTTAAACAGGCAACTAGCCCATGCCGACTCTTGATAAAAACCCCACCAGCTACTCATTTTATTTTCAACAAGAAAATGTTTCATATTTTTAGGGGACACAACACATAATCTATCTGGTTTTCATTTGGAAAATCTGGATATTGAAAAAGAAGGAAGTCTGCCCCACCTTCGCACTTCGATCATGCACAATCGAGTCTGTGTTTAACTGTTGTTGTCTCAATGGTTTACACAATTTTGAGCATATATAAAAAGCAATCATATGTGCTTAATACTTTCAAACACATGCACGAACACACAAGGAATACGTTTTCTTGTCATAACGTTCATAGAAATTCTTTTGTGGTGTTTCGATGATTGAATGGAAGACCTGGGGGAGTGAACATCACCAAAGCTCCTTTCCAATGTGTATTCGTTACATACAGTGACTTTGTGTTACTGACAGGAATTTTAACTGATTCATTTGTTGATTTAGGTGTTACATTCTTATTTTGTTTGAATTTGCAAAGATTCAGATGGATATCATTTGGATCGACCGAGAATCAGAGGCTCTTGTATTCAAAGATCAATGGTCAGATCAAATTATCAATGACATTTCTTGTAAAATTTTGATGATTTCATGCCTCATTCATCAAAAAGGGGGAGAAGAATTCAAGAATTGTTTGATTCAGAAATGATTATGAGAGAAGATCAAGTAATGTTTGAGAAGTGATCAAGTATTGTTGTTTGATAAAGAAAAGTTGGAGCTTAAACGAGAAATTTTATGTCAACACAGTTGGTTTGAAGGAAAGTTGCTGAAAGCTGAAATGAAAAGTTCAAAGTTTTCAGAAGACGAACAAATTTTTGAGAAATTTTCTTTGAAGATAATCATGTCAGAGCAAACCGAGCTGAAACTGATGATAATTTCTTTCCAAGTGTCTGAAAGAGGTTGTTATAACCTTGGGGAGATTGTTAATACTTTGGAAGGTTTCAAATTCTAAAGTTCAACAAAGGAGGAGAATGCACAAATTGAGCTTAAAAGAGGGATATTGAATTGCCAAATCTTTTTGAGATGATCTTGAATCCAAAGGGGGAGAATGTTAGAGTATAAATATGTTGGATACAAGATCATACAAGACTGAAGGTCAAAGTCAAGCCAAGTCAAAGTTGAAAGTCATCTCTCATGTGAAAGTCAAAGTCAAAATGTAAATAAGTCATAGTCAAAGTCTTGTGTTTGTTGTTTGTGTTTAGCGCATGTTGTTAGTTTCTCCTTTTATAGACTTGTAGCTTAAAATAGTTGTAGTTTGTAGAGGTGTGGAACATACATGTAACTAGAAGATTGTATTCGCAGACTTTAGAGAGAGAAAGTAGTTTGTACGAATTCATCATTTGAATCAAAGTAACGGGTTGAGTTTTAATCTGAGATCATCTTGTTTGTTTGTTTGATTTAATAAGAATTTGATAGATTGGGACATTATCAATATCTTTCATAATTTCTTGAAAAGTGGCCGGTGCATTAGTGAGCCCAAACGGCATCACTAAATACTCGTAGTGACCATCATGCGTGCGGAATGCCATTTTCTTGGTACTCTCGGGTCGCATCCGAATTTGATTATACCCCGATTTCAAATCCAGCTTCGAAAAATATTTAGTACCCCTGAGTTCGTCAATTAAATCATCCACAACCTGAATTGGGTGCTTATCCGGTATGGTAGCCTTATTTAAGGCTCTGTAATCCACCACATCCTCCATGTTCGATCCTTCTTACTAACCAAGATCACGTGACTAGAGTAAGAACTATTACTCGGTCGAATAACCCCTAATGACAGCAACTCTCGAACTTGACGTTCGATTTCAGATTTGTGTGCATGTGGATAACGATAAAGACGTACACACACATGTCCTTGATTCGGTACTAGATTAATGGCATGATCTCTTACTCGGACCGGAGGCAATCCCGAGAACTCTATAAAAACAACACCAAATTCTTCAAATAAACCCAATAATTCTTTCGACTAACTTATCGAAAGATCAGGACACACTCCAGAATTTTGTTTTTCTTCTATCGAATACAACGACACATCAGCCGTCGATAACCAACTCTGTAAGGAGGATAGCACCGTAGTCGGCAATGAAGTTCCCTGTAAGCAGACATCTCATCCGTGATATAGGAATCACATCGATTGAGTCTCCCAATTGTGAAATACACCACCCAAAGTCTGTAACCACTCGATTCCAAGGACCATATCCATATTTCCCATGTCGAACAACAGAGCATCGATGGTGAATACGCACTCTCGAAGAGTAATTGGAAGAGCAGAACATTTTTTAGACATAAAGTCCTTATGGATATCTCCCAACTTGATTTGTAAACCCGTAAAAGACGTTACCAACAAATCTAAAGCGTCTGTTAAATGTTTAGAAACGAAATTATGGGTAGCACCGCTGTTAATTCCAGAATTGAAGTTATAATCTAACAAACAATTAGGATGAACAAAGTCCAAATTCATATGTCATTGATATTCAAATCAAAGATTACAATTCTCACTTTCTCTCTCTACATACTCTCTCTCTAGAATGATATGCAATAAAACCTCTTCTCTGATATGCTCTGTGTGAATGATGATATCTAAGTCATAATGACTTACCACAAATACAAAGCTATTTATACCACACAACAACAAAGAAACAAAATACAAAATACTTTGACTTTGACTTATTACACAAAGACTTTGACTTTGATGCTTGAGAGTTGACTTTGAATCTTTGACTTCTTGAACTTTTATCTTCAATCTTTATGATCTTGTATCCAACATATTTCTGCTCTAACATTCTCCCCCTTTGGATCAAGATCATCTTGAAAAAGATTTTGCAAATCAATCTTCTCTCTTTAAGCTCGATTTATACAATCTTCCCTTTGATCAACTTTATCTTCCCCTTGTAGACATCTTGTCAATTTGAAATACATTCTCCCCTTTTTATGCTTATAATATATTCTCCTTATTCATATGAAAAATTGACATTTTCCCTTTCTTTGATAAACACTATCTTCAAACTTTCAGAAATCTTTCCAAAGTCTGTTCTTCAAGAATATTAATATTATCCCCCAAGGTTGACATAAACCTCTTTCAGACTTGAAAAAAAATTATCTTCAGTTTCAGCACAATTTGCTTCAGCAAATTTATCTTCAACAATTCTGAAAAAATTTGAACTCTTGCTTTCAGCTTTTGAACAAACTTCAACAATCTTTCTTTCTTTCATAGTCAATCTTTGAACATTTCTTTAAATGCTTTGAATAATCTTTCAACAAACTTTCTTTCACAACCATTTCTTGACCTTTTTCTCCCCCTTTTTGATGATAACAACATAGAAATCATCAAAACTTTCTCCAAGAAATGTCATTATCTATTCTGACCACTGATATTTTGAACTGAGCCTCTGATTCTTTGCCGATCCAAAATATATTTATCCGAATCTTTTCAAATTCAGACAAATTGGAATGTAACACCTGAATCAACAAATGAATCAGTTAAGATGTCTGTCAGTAACACAAAGTTACTGTGTGTAATAGATACACATTGGAAAGGAGATTTTTGATGTTCACTCCCCCAGGGCTTCCATTCAATCATCGAAACACCACAAAAATATTTCTATGAACGTTATGACAAGAAAACAAATTCCTTGTGTGCTCGTGCAAGTGTTAGAAAGAATTAAGCAAATGATGATTGCTTGTTATAGGGCTCAAAATTGTGAAAACCATTGAGACAACAGTAATTAAACACATACTCTATTGTGCATGATCGAAGTGCGAAGGTGGGGCATATTTCCTTCTTTTTCAATATCCAGATTTTCCAAATGAAAATCAGATAACATATGTGCTGCGTCCCCTTTAAAATATGAAACATTTTCTTATTAATAAGAAAATGAGTAGCTGGTGGGGTTTTTATCAAGAGATGGCATGAGCTAGTTGCCTGTTTTAATAATGTTCACAAAGAATTGTGAAACACTAGCAATATAGCTGCCCGACTCAGAAAAAGTTAGTGCAGAGTTTGATATTCTTTTACTCTGATCTCACACCCTCTTTCTTTTTAAACATTGAGCTCACGTCTAACCAAACTCTCTTTTTCATTTTATCTCTTCACACAACCCACACTCATTTGTTTTTGACTCCTCACACTCGATCACTAAGGATTAACTTCTTGGGTTGGAAACACTAGTTAACGTGAATCCATAGAAGTTTCATTTAAGTCCTACACAATGAACCCATATTTTTCTATTAAAGCACAATGTTGCTCAGAAATGGTTTAACTGTATCAGTTAAAGCACAAAGTATACAAGTCAGATAGACGTATGCTCTGAGATATAATCATGAAGATTTGAGCATTTTTAAACATTGAAGATTTTTAAAACAAGATAATGAAAGGAATGAAATGAATACAAGAAACTTGTTTAAAAATCGAACATTGTATGAAAAAGATCAATATCGAAATGATATAACAATCAAGGCTTTGGTCAGCAAAAATTGATATTGTCTATACGAATAAAAAATATAGACATTCTTAAAAGAACGTTCAGAAATGAAATCACGCTCAAACTTTGAATAATCAATTGGGGTGTCTTACCATCGAAAAATTAGTTTCAATTTAGAGACATGGTAAGAACGAATTCAACAAAAATTAAACCTGTGTGTGTGAATACTTGACAGTATATAGACAAGATAATACACAAGTATTAATCTTTGGAAACACACAGTTTGTTGATCATTGAAGCACAAGTAAAAATGAAAACATTTAAAATCACACTTCTATATTCATGAAATCGTTTAAGAATTAGAAGTGGTTTGAACATTTAAAAACATGTTTTCTATGATTGAAAGTCGTCCTTCTTTCAACCATATATGAGATTAAGAATAGAAATAAACCTTTTCGATCTGTCTTAAATCTCTTGAAGTCAGCTTAACGTCATAATGGTATGATCATTAAGTATCCTCTCAACCAACATCAGTCATAAAGTCTTGTCAAAGCAACTTTATTCACAACATTTATTGAAAAATAAAATGACATAAAGCAGTAAAACATTGAATATACGAGTTCTGATATGAAGTAATCAGAAGTCATAATTCTTACTCCCCCTAAAAATATGCATATGTAATTTATCAGTGAAAAAGCACATGATAGAGATCTACAACTCCCCCTGAAGTGTAGTTCATCATATCTTCCGAATGCATATTTCCAGAAAAAATATGTACTCCCCCTTGAAGGTTGATTTCCTCTTTTGAGTATCTGAGTACAATCTCTTATCAGCCCAGGAGTATCATCTCTTTTTCATCGTTGAAGTACGAGTTCTAAACTGTTGTGTTTAGAAGTCAAACTTCGTTGAAGTACGGGTCCTGAACTGATTTATTGAGAAGCCTAACATCGGTTCTCTTACTCCCCCTTGACATTAGGTGCCTGCAACACAGAATCATCTTTCGGCTTTGGTACCCACTGGTATTTGTGTCCATATTTGTGAGTTGCAGTTCTATTGGGAGTAATAGAGTAAGAACCATACCAGTAATGATCACTAGATTTATGAACATAATCATATGTATTGCAGTAAGAACAATACCTTTTTCTAGACAACCTGATCAATTGATCTCTCGAGTAAGCAATATTAGGTTTACCTTTCAACACTTTGTTCTTCTTTGCATTTGATCCATGTGCAAATGATTTGTTACTTTTCTTCTCTTCCTTCTTTCCTTTGTTTTCGCCCTTCTTCTCATCTCTTTTTTCATCTTTCTTTTCATCATCAGCTGGTTTTACCTTCCATACCAGTTTTTCTTCTTCAAATTTCCTTCTTCTTCTTCTTCTTCTTCTGTATGTATCTGAACCATCTACATTTTTATCAAAGAAAAGGTTAGTAGTACGAATTTGATCTTTTGAAATAACTGACCTTCTTGAAGAAACAGTTTTCTGATGTGAGCTTGAGGTGGTCTTGTTAGAACCAACTGAACTATTTCTAGGTGTGTGGATTTGTAACTCTGGAGTCGTTTGCTTAGTCACCACCACCTTGGAAATAATGTCTTCAAGCTCTTTAATCCTTGAAGAATAACTGTCTCTTTCTTTGACAAGTTGGTCAATCTCTTTCTTAAATTCAGACTTCGCTTTTTGATCTTTCAAAGCACTCGTGGATAGTTCAGATAACTTCTCTGTAAGCTACTTTATTTCTTCCTCAAAAATCTGTCTTTCTTCTTCAAAGTCTTTTGCCACATTCTTTCTTCCACCTGATATCTCTTTAAAGAATCCAACATTCTTTTGTTCTATGATCCTCTTCTCCTTGTCAAACTTTTCCCTTTCCAAAATAATAACTTTCTCAAAATCTGAAATTTGTTGAGAAAGCTTTATACATTTCAACTCAACTGTCTTCTTCTCTTCAACACTCTTTCTTGAAATTCCTTTCTTTTCATTCTCAAAATCATCTTTATCTTTGACCATCTTTTGCTCCAAATAAGATATTTTATTTCTAAGCTCAACATTAGCATCTTCCAGACTCTTAATCTTCTCCTCATAACTTTCAACAGATGCTTGCTGGATTTGAATCATCTGATATTCCAAGTCAAAGATTTTATTTTTCAGCTCAGTGTTCTCAGTTTCCAAACTCAGTATCTTCTCATCATTCAACCCAGAAGTCTGTTTCAGAAGATCTTCATTTAACATCTTTAATGCACTAACTTCTTCTCTCAGTATCTTTCTTTCATCATTATAGCGTTTTGACCTCTTTGAGTAGTAGTCAACTGAATAAGCGAGATTTTTGTTTTCTATTCTGAGCTAGGCAATCTTCTCTTCATCATCAGAAAAACTCATCTTGAAAGTCTGTTACAAAAAGAAACTTGAATTTGATCGTTAGTCCAATTTGGAATTAAATAAACCAGAAAATCTTAGAAAGAAAATCATAAATGAAATTTCCAAATTTCTCTAAGTCTGGAATTCACATGTAAGAGTAAAGAACAGGGAATTCGCATACAAGTACAAATTACTCAGAATTCGCACACACACACACACACAAAAATTAGAATTCGCATGCAATATATCTTCAGAATTCGCATACAAAAAGAATCAGAATTCGCATGAACTTCTCGTATACACAATTCGCATAACAAACATATACGAATTCTTGACTTACAAAATTCAAAAATTTCTTTCTTAAGAATTCGTATAACACTCTGGTACGAATTCTTAGAATTCGTGTGATTCAATCTGCGAATTCAGAACTTTTCGCAAGAGTCACATTTGCGAATTCTGTCTTCGAAAAATTTTCACAAAACTTTTCGCACACACACTGATGCAAAATCTGTGAATTCGCACAACTCACACTAACGAATTCTGTACAATTCGCATAGCAGACATAAATGAATTCTTCACTTGTGAAAATTTCAGACAAAACAAATCTATATGGAAACAACAGATCTGCGAAATCTGGATACGAATCCTGAAATCCTATGAGAGTTCTTCAGAATCTGCGAGTTCTTCATGTATTCCTGCGAATTCTTGAGATCTCGATGAAAATATCCTCTGATCGACTCAAAAACTCATCTAAACTTCAAATTACAGATTGAAAATTTGACAAATCAATCACTTATACTTCTAGAAACTAATTCTACCAACGAATTTCAACAGGATAAATACAAATCGATAAATACAAATCGATATAGAACAATGATTTTCGAACTCGTGAAAACAAAACTCACAAAATTCACCAAATTATCCAAAATTACAGTGTAATCCTTTTTCAAACCTATACAAGAATTATCTAGAACATGAATCGAACCTAATCTAATCCATAAATCTCACAAACTTGCACAAAAACTCAAAATTGATCTTTGACTCAAGAACACAATACCAAATTCTGATTTTCTTGATTTCAAAATTGGATCTGCTCTGATACCAATTGTTAATTCCAGAATTCAAGTTCTAATCTAACAAACAATCAGGATGAACAATTTCCAAAGTCATATGTCATTGATATTCAAATCAAAGATTACAATTCTCACTTTCTCTCTCTAAATACTCTCTCTCTCTCTAGAATGATATGCAATAAAACCTCTTCTATGATATGCTCCGTGTGAATGATGATATCTAACTCACAATGACTTACCACAAATACAAAGATATTTATACCATACAACAACAAAGAAACAAAATACAAAATACTTTGACTTTGATGCTTGAGAGTTGACTTTGAAGCTTTGACTTCTTGAACTTTTATCTTCAATCTTTATGATCTTGTATCCAACATATTTCTGCTCTGACAAATGCTCTCTAAATCTTAGAGAGAGAAAGTAGAGAGAGAGAGTTGAAAGCGCAAAGTATTAAACTGTAATTGATGAACGTGAATGTCTTACAACAACCAAAGCCCAAAGGGACTTAAATACCCTTGGCTTATACAACAGATAAAACAATCTAAACATAGTATAAGACCAAGCCTATAAAAACAATGATTACTATAAAATCAGACTTAACAATCTCCCCCTTAGTAATCATTGGCGCTGTGGTCTTCAAAATAAATCTTCTAAATCAGCACGGACCATCTAAGAGACTTTGTGAAGAAGCTTCTTGACTTTAAAAAAAAAATCTTCTCAGCATCTTTCAGGCTCAATTGCTTTTCCTGTCTTGACAAGACTGGACCTGTTTGTAATTAGCTTGAAAGAACAATCGGTTCATCAGCTTGTGCTATAGACGATTCACCTCTTTCAAATAAACTTGAATGAACTGTGGTGATCGGAGCTGGAACAGCAAAAGACTAGTATGGCTGAGAAAAATAAAATCTTGAGCGAATCTTCATCACCAGATATACGTTTGAACTCTTTGTCTCGTTATCATCTCCTTAACTTCTCCCCCTCATGACCTTGATGATCTGGATCAACTTGGTCATGCAAATGTTGGAGACATCTTAAGATCTGCAAAATCAAAATAAAGGAGAAAAAAGAGAGGTTTGCGCGACACGTTGGTGGCGCAAAGTGAGTTTTGCGCTAGCTGAAGGTGGCGCAAAGTGAGGTTTGCGCTACCAACTGTTGGCGCAAATCTGACTTAAACTCAGAAAATTTTACCTGATAAGCTCTTTGACTCCCCCTACACAAATGCACTAAATATGACAATTCAAGTTAGCATTCACATAGAGAATCAGATACTCCCCCTCAAAAACAGATATTATCTAATTAGAATATTCTCCTTATTCACTCCCCCTTGAATAATGAACAAACCCATTTAAAAGATATGAGAACACAATAATTGAAACATCAATGTAGAAAGAAAAATATACTGAATATGTATTTTGAAACAACTAAATATATAAAAATTTAAGCATAAATAAATAGAATTCTATTTAGTAAAATATCACAATAAAATCCATCAGATGAAATCAAATGTATGTATTTGGATACAAAAACAAGTTTTATTGCATATCAAGTTAAGACATGTTCAGTTTCAAAAACTTTCATCAATCTATTCAGTGTGCTCGCATGTGAACTCTGATTAGCTTCAAGAAAATGCAATTCTAAACATATAATAGATAACTTTGCATGTAATCACACTAATCCATCAAGAATTCAGACTTTCACAAATTTACAGGTTTATTGCAACTCAAACATATCACCAAGTATCATGAGATGTGTGCTCATTGGCATCTTTTTAGCATTGTGCTCATTGGCATCTTTACATGAGTGTGCTCTTTGGTATCTTTTAAGATTGTGCACTTTGACATCTTTTGAATCAGGAAGTTTATTAAGTAAAGAACATGCCGTAAACGTAACTTTCTATCTGACCCTATTGCAAGATTTGGGTCAGCCGCTCCCAGACCAGTTGGCCTTAGGGGACTAGGTGTCAAGCACCCCTTAGAAATTACTCTCCCAGATCAGAAAGGCTACATCGACACATCCTAAACCCATTCATACCAGTAGAACATGACTTTCGATCTGATTCTATAGAAGGATTTGGGTTCGATCACTCCCAGATCAATTGACCTTAGGGGACCAGATGACAAGCATCCCACATAACTTACTTTCCCAAATCAGAAAGGTCACAGGTACAAACTTTTAAACTTAGAGATTTCTGTATTTTATAAGAATTTAATAATCATCTCAAACACAAGGTTTTACGTCTAAGTGCTTAGCCCATATTTTCATGACGATCAAAAGTTTCGACTTTTTAGGTTTTCTAAGCATTGTAAACTATAAATATTTCGAATCACATAACTTTAAAGCAGTATCAAAAGCTACAAACGTGTTGCTGACTTTTTGACTTTTGTTAGACTTGAAAAATGAACATATAAAAACATTAATATAAACAAAGCAACTTGAAAATTTATCCTAGACACACAATTTATTCAAAAGAAAGAAAATTGTAAAACTTTTACTTTATAGAATAAAATTTGTGAAGGTTTAAACTTCTAAATTCAACATGCCAAGATTTGAAAATAGAAACATTTGATCGGCAAGTTTATAATTAGTTGAAAAAAATAGAATTCAATAATACCATCTTCCACATATAGTATAAAGAAATTGTGACTCATTTGAAAATTTTGGGTTGAACAAATTCAGAAGTTTGAATAAATAGCTCAGATTCTTAAAAAAAATATGAGAAAACCGGAACAACATCATTATCAGAGATAAATGCAGCGGAATAAAGTAGATGTACTCACAGTTTCTCATTAGACAGAAGCTAGAAGCCTTGTAGAACGAGTTCTAAACTGATATGTTTAGAAATCAAAGTTTTTGAAGCACGGGTTCTGAGCTGATGTACTTAGAAGCCAAGTTTTCTCTTACTCCCCCTTGACATTAGTTGCCTGCAACTTAGAATCAACTTGAGATTTTGGAACCCACTTGTATTTGGAACCATATTTGTTAGTTGCAGTTCTTATGGGGAAATATTTGTTAGATTTAACATTGAAAGCACAAGAAAGATCATCAGAATAATAAGCATAACCACCAGAAGAAGACAAAGCATTATCATCTGAACTAGAATCAGAGGAAGAATATGAGACATGTTTTGAAATTCGAATCATTTGCTTTATTGAGTATTTTGAAATTTTATTACAAGTAGCAACTGAATCACTTTTATAATTTTTGTCTACATATCTATCCTCTTCAGGAGCAGGTTCATCAGATGTCCGCTTGATCCTCCATATCTGCTTTGTAGACTTGCTCAAAGAACTATCTAAAATATTAGAATCAGAAGAATTAGAATTATCAGAAATGACTTGATCTTGTTTCTTTGACTTCTTTGACCGTCTTCTTTTACGCTTTGGTTTATAATAATCATCATTGAGCGTAAAAGAATCATCAATAATTTTCGTTTTATGATTGGAATCAGAAGAAACAATTTTACCTAAGGCACCCAACTCATCAAGCAATAAATCTGAACTAACCTCAGAGTCAGAATTATTTTGAGAAAATATTTTAGAATTAGAAACTTCCTTTTTGTTTTCTTTAAAAGAAGAAGAAAGGCCAGAAATAGAAATTGAATCTTGTTTTTGAGAAAATAAATTTTCTTCAAGACTTGACGTCATGAAAGAAAGAATAACATCAGATTCGATTTCTTTTTGAATATTTTGATCTTCCATCTTATCTTCAAGGTCAATGATTTTGCCTTCTAAAATTAATGGAGCAGTATATCTCTTAGAATCATAAAAGATTGGAGAGATATTTTCCGTATCAGATTTATTGGGAAAAATATCAACAAAATCATCAGACACTGAAGACTTGACAAGAGATATTTCATTTAAAACTTTTCTGCCTCTCTTTGATTTATCAGGAAAATATTTAGCATTTTCACGCGTATAAACAAAAGGAAATTCCTTGTGCGAGTTTTTCATTCTTTTCTCATTTTCGATTTCTAACACTTGCTTTTCATTCATCCAATCAATTTTAAACTGAGGAGCATATTGAGCAAGAGTTAGATAATCGTATTTATACAAAGTAGGGGATTTTTCAATCGCATTGTTTAAACAATGAGGATTTTGAAAACCAAGTCCCCAATTTTCTTTTAAAGCTTCATCACTCCTTGGTTTATTCATGAAAATTGTTTGTTCAGATTGGTCCTTCGATATAACTTTTCTTCTAACTTATTTATTTTATCCGAAAAATCATCCTTTAATATGGTCATTTCAGTCAAAGATTCAAGATAAGTCTTATTTGATTTTTCTAAATCATCAAATTTCTTTTGAAAGATGTTTTTAGTATGATCCAAAATAGATTTTTCATCTTTCAAAGAAATTTTCAATTTGTCAATCAAATATGACTTTTCTACATTTAATTGCTTTTCAGATAATAAGTTTAAACGAAGATCATGCAAAGCAGTTATGATTATGTTCATTTAAGAAGAAATAAACGTGAAATCAAACTCAGTAATTACCTCATCTTCATCAGAATCATCACCATCACTTTGATCATCTCCGATGAAGCACATTTGAGCAATTTCCACATTTCCAGCTTCATCATTTGAATGATCCAGCCAATACTCCTCTTCCACCAGCAAAGCAGTTCCATTCTCTCTTTTCTCGGCAAGTTCCATTTTCTTCCGATAGTATGCCGAATCCCGAACCTTTTTCACTCTACACTCCTTTGAAAAATGACCCAGCTTTCCACAGTTGTAACATCCGGCATATTTCTTAGCCTCGGACACTTGGACATTCTTTGACCCAGAAGTGAAGCATAAATTGTTGGAACCCGATCGAGGTTGGAAATTTATCTGATAATGTTGTGAAAGAAGGATCATTGCTTTCTGAAGAGCCTCGCCATCGTCATCAGTGGCCCCGTCATAAGAATTATCAGACAATGCTTGTTCTGCCAGTTGTTTTGTGATGAGACCAACTGGGTCCACTGATTTCTTGTTTCTCTTGTCAAGTTTGGCCTTCTTCTCAGTTACAATGCACTCATCAGTCATTAAGATCTCATACATCTCTTGGATTTGTATTGAAGATATTTTGACATCATTCCTCAATCTGTGACAGGATTTGTTCCATTCCGGTTGAAGTGCATTGAGGAATTTCAGATTTGTTTCAAGCTCAGTCTTTTCCACTTTAATTTTCCTCAGATCATTAATCACGGCACATAATCTGTCAAACACAATTTTCAATGACTCCCCATCCTTGGCTTTGAATTCTTCAAAATTGTTCATATACCGTGTATGCCGGAGTTGAGTAGCAACTGAAGAACCAAGCATAATCTTTTCTAGTTGTTGCCACATAAGATTAGGATGATTTTTGAAACAATAAATCCTGTTGTAGATAGAGTTTGGCAAGGCTAACATCAGATTTGCCTTTATATCACGATCAACTTGATACTGCGATAACTCATCTTGTGTATATTCTTTAGTAGGCTTATATAATCCAGAATCCAGAATGGATTTTTCAAAAGGTCCTTCAGATAGAATATTCAGCATGTCATTTCCGTTCTTTTGACACTCGATATAATTTAGAAACCTATCTTGCCATTGTGGAAACTCGTTTTCATCAATCAGCATAGGAGGACGATTTTCTGTACCCAATGACATCATGAGATCATTTTTGTAGAACTGAGCTTGATAAGAAAACTTTGCAGAATCCATATCTCATAAATCCAGAAAAATTCTAAGTCTTGACAGAGTTGGTGCAAACTAGAGGTTTGCGTGAGATTAACCTGGCGAAAATCTAGGTTTGCGTGAATATGCAGTGGCACAAACTGAGCTTTGCGTTAACAGAGGGTAGCGAAAACTAGACTTGCGTGAGGCAGAAGGCGCAAACAAGATTTGCGTGAGCAGTGATTAGCGCAAACTAAACTTTGTGTGAACACTGACTGGCGCAAACTTTCTTTTGTGTGATGAGAAGCTGACGCGAAGGTAACTTGCGATAGTAAGAGATGACACAAAACAACCTTTTCGTGAGGCGTTGAAGACGCAAATCAAGCTTTGTGTGAGAAGCTAGTAACACAAACTGAAACTTTGCGTTAGACAAAAGTGACGCGAACTGTATTTATCTTGAACTGAAGGAGACGCAAACTGAACTTTGTGTGATGAACATAGAACCCCTCGAAGAACTGGCGTAAAGTCCCTGAAGAACTCGCGCAAATCGTGAAGAACTCGCGCAAAGTTCAGATCTTGCGCAAACTGCTGAAAAACAGGAAAAAAATCAAGAAATTCGATTACAGATTAGAAAATAATGATGATTTCTTCCACAGAAATGATCGAAAACTGAATTGAAACAACTTTTGTTCAAATAAATCGATCAAAAACCACAATTTCAAATATTCAAGAAACCAACAGTTTGTAAAATACGTTTTTCCAGAATTTCAAAAATCTTCAAAATTGACGATCAAAACATGACTTTCTTGAAAAATGATGTGAATTGTTTTACAATTAAAATGGAATTCAACAAACCAAATTTCAGAAAAATTCAATCACAAACAAATCCGAATTTGATGAAAAATCCAAAAACGAGATTTTCTTGACAATTTCAAGAAAATCGATCAAAATTTCAGATTAATTCACAAAATCAGATTATGAAAATCAATTCTCTTAAATCTCTCAGATTTAGATTGGCTCTGATACCAATTGATAATCCAATAATCCTCTAAATCTTAGAGAGAGAAAGTAGAGAGAGATAGAGTTGAAAGCGCAAAGTATTAAACTGTAATTGATGAACGTGAATGTCTTAAAACAACCAAAGCCCAAAGGGACTTAAATACCCTTGGCTTATTCAACATATAAAACAATCTAAACACAGTATAAGACCAAGCCTATAAAAACAATGATTACTATAAAATCAGACTTAACAGTTAAAATTACGATAGGAATCCCGTTGAGTAATCTTTCCAATTTGACCGTATTGAATCGAGCTTTAGAAGTCGTATCTGCACCCAAAAATTCAATAATCGCACATTCACTGATATCAAAATTACCTTCGTTCAAAACATTTTCATCCTCTGATTGATTCAATGTATAATGTCCTCCGTTCCCATCCATTTTCTCATCGTCTCCCAACAAAATCACCCGAAAATTTCCCTCTGAACATTTGTGACCTGGACCGAACTCCTTCCCACAGTTGAAACATAACCCCTTACGCCGACGATCCTCCCATTCAGATCTCGACAATGATTTCGTACCCCAATTCCGTGCTCTTGAGTTTTGCGTGTTCTCATCTCGTTGACCTACCACAGACGCAATGGATGAAGAGCTAGCTGATTCCACCCTGCTTGAAGGTCGTTGGTCCATATTAGGATTAAAACTTTGGGCCTTAGTCACACTTTAGCCCACTGGACCAGAAAGAGACCCAAACAAATGTTTCTTAGAGAAGTGATTGCGTACCTAATAATGATATCTGGCAGATAACGCGACATTTTTTGAAGGATATAACATCTCCTCCACATCCTTAGCTAAATAAATCGCATCTAAACGAGTTTGAAGAAGATGAAGCCTCTCCATCGTTTGACTTTGGGATGAAGCGCAGTGAGAAAGTATCCCAGGGCTTGGGATTCAGGAAGTCGATGAACCAAAGAGAGTAAATACTCAAAATCATAAATATAATCATGGATGGATTCTACCTGTTTAATCATCGATAGCTGCTCGTATGGATTCTGGATCTTCAATCCACTAAATTGTTGTAAGAGCTCCTGAGTCAATTGCTCCTAGCTCAGATCCACGTGAATGTCCTTCACCACCGAAAACCAATGTTGCGCCACCCCTGACATACTTAATTGAGCCAAATGCGTTCGAAGTTCAGGTGACGTTCCATGGATCTGGAAATATAATTCGGCTTTCGCAATCCATCCTCGAGGATCGAAACCGAAGAATTCTGGTAGCTTAATCTTCTTAGCTGCACATAATTGATTTTCTCCCAATCTACTAGATTTGAAATTGGCATTAAATGGTGGAACTGGTGGAGTGATTCCAGATCCTATAGTCGCATTTGGTGGGGTGCTTGGTTCTGATCCAAAAGTTCCACCCATTTCAGGCCCCTTTCCCTGTTGAATTTTCACCCAGGTCATCATATACGATCGAAATTATTTTTGTCTACTTGATCTCTTCCAGAGTTTTCAGGGCTTCCTTGATCTCCAGAACATCTTAATGCAACTGCAGAATCCTTTCTTCAGGATTTTCCACAGGAGATTGCAGGCGAGTCTCCATGATATCCGGTAGGTCGGACCAATTTTACCTAATCGGAATGATAACGTAATGATTTTATTGAAAAGAGAAGGTAAAACAGAGGCTTACAAGGGAGAAATTAAGACAGACTCAATCCAACAATGGATTCCATGGAAGACTTCCCTCCTCTAAGCTAAAGCTCAAAGTCTAACAACATACGTATTACATTACATGACCCACCACACATGACAGACACTCCTTATGTAATAACCAAACCATAACTAATTTTCTTTATGGGCTTTGGACCTGTAGGTTCCTAGTTTGGGTCTAACAATGATTCAACCAAAAAAATGCAAACAGAAAGATATGCGGAAGTGATTTAATGCATAAGAATGGTTTGGATTGGTAGTAAACACGCACAAACAAGTAATAAAGATAACAATAAACAATATGAATGAATCACATAAAGTTCATCTTCATTGACTTGCCAAATACAACAAGAACATGTAGTTGTGTGTGTAATATTTGTTGTCAACAGATTTCTCACTACTAGACAAGCGTGGGTGACATTCCATAAACAGAATGCCACTTGGAAAGTAGAGACAACGTGTGTATACTATTGATATGGTGAATCTTCATACAACAGGAAGGCACGTGATCTGCACGTGGTCTTGTTTCTCCGTGAATTTCACAAGTCTTCCATCTTCCAGAGGTAGCCACCACAGAGGCTCTGTGAAGGATCACAGAGGCTCTACGGTCTAAAGATCATTTTCTGGTTAAGTTCTTTGCGGATGATGGTCGACATAGGTTCTGAGCAATGCACTTCTGTTGAGTCTTGGTGTAAGGCAGAAGACTTATGTGGTTCCTACACTTAGCCTATTTTCCAATACTTCTATACATTGCAGATGGAGCTAACAATCTCTCCCTAAGTATTGAAAAATAAAAAAATATGAAATTTGGAGTGTATGGCTAAGTAGGAAACAAAAAGAGGTGAAAGAAACTCATCATCTGAAGACTTGATTTCATTCATATTAAAAGATGCCAAAAGGCATTTACAAAGCATAAGCTTAAAGGACAAGATATGAATGAAAAACATAAAAATTACATATCATCAGAGCCATATCTTGGCGTATGGGAAATCATTTATCTTTTTTCCATAGCCTTCATCCTTCTTCAGCTCTCTGTAGAAGAAAGCACACATGTCTCGAAATCTGATGGACGCCTCTATATTCGCTAGAAGTTGATCTGCGGCCTCAGGGTTAACAAGTTGTGTGCCTCTGTGACTCCTAATTTCATGTTGAAAGAATAGCATAGACTGAGTGGAGTACTTCTGGATTTTGTGACCCGTGAAGATCTTCTTTTGGCCTTTAGAGTTTAGGTACATGTTGCCAAATTTTGGATGGGTGATGATGGAGTTTGGTAAGATGTTGGCAGAGGTAGGACAGTCGTCATCAGGGGCTGTCAGACTTATCCTTTTTACTCGCAAGTCCAGAGTGACCTGAAAGTTGACTAGGCTATAGTAGAGCAACTTTTCCCGTATGACGTTTCTTGTTGTCAAATATGCCTTTTGATTCTCTTGTCTCTAGCCAAATTTATCCTCTGTGCATTTGTAAAGCTCAGGGAGATCGAAAGGGTGATGGTTTCTTAAGTCTACGTCTGTGAACTTCTTCTTCTTCCCATCTTCCCTCTAAATAAATTATTGATTGTACCAGAAGTTCTTACACTTGGTGTGCTGAAGCTTTATGCCCATAACTTCTGTGATATTTTCCATTAAGAAAACCTTTGCCTTGGGTTGTGCCATTTCTTTGTAGAACCTTCTGGTTTCCTCTGAGATGATTTCTTTTGAGAGTGTAGGTTCTGGTAGTGGAACATTTAAACCTCGGCTATATAGATACTTGTAGACGAACTCTTCCAGATTCTTCTTTGGAGGGGATGGTGGAATTGGTTTTCTCATAACTTCCATGCCTTGGATTGTTTTATCTACCCGATCCTGAGTGGGTTTCATCAGATGGTCCCATTCATCTTCTTCGGGTTTGGGCGTTATGAAAGAGTCGAATGAACTATTCATAAGCTTTTTAGTGTTGGGTTGAGGCTTGGACTTTGACTTTGAGACCTCAGTAGCTATGGATTTTCCCTTGTCTTTGGCAGAAGGCATGTTCTTGGGGGCTTCAGTGGCTTTTGCTTTTTGAACTTTTGCAAACTTTGGTACTTGGATATTTGTGGGAGAGTAATCTGCAAAGGTGGCTTATGTCTTCTGTTGAGTATTGGCCTCTGAGCTCACTGGAACTTGGTTTAGGTGATCTGTGGATACTTGAATTGTTGGTAATGCAGGCAGAGTCTCTCTCTCATGATGTCCAGAAGGACCAAACCCATCTATCCCTTGGTCATCGTGCTTTCTCTTCTTTGCATTGGCCTCTGTTTAGCACGAAGAGGGTGCACTCCTTCTCTTCTTCGACTTGAGGATCTTCTTGGCATGGTATTCGATGAGTGTGACGATATCATGAGTGACCAAAGTTGCTTTGTTGACCTCGTAGTCAGTGATGAACTTCATTAAGGCTATATTTTTCTTTACATCTTCTGCAACCTTGTTTGCTTTGGCTGTGAAGTCATCATCAATTTTGTGGACTTGATTCATCAGAGCCTCACCCATTTTATGCAGTCTAGCTTTTGTGGCCAGAGAGGATGGGAGGCTCACTTCTGTAGTAGTCTGCGGTTGAGATGTAGATGGCAGAAGGACCATGGTACTGCGAACTTCTGCTGTAGAGGGTGAAATGTTGACTGGAGTAGGAGGGGCTTGTCTTTGTTGATTCACGATCTCAGCCAAGCACCTCAGAGCCTATGTATTGGCTTGAACAACCTCTTTTATCTTGTCGAATTCTTCTTTGGAGATCTGATTGGTAGAGGCCTTGATGATGGATTGTATATCAGAGGAGTTTTGGGTGGTTGCTTTTATGAGGCTCTCTATGCTCTCTTGGGTTTTCTTCAGTTCCTCTTTATTCAGAGAGCATACCTCTGTGTATACATTCGTGACCATATTAGAGAGGACCCCATAATGCTTCATATTGTCTTCTGCGTCTTCGGCCATGCTTTTCAACTCGCCAAGTGCAAAATACACAATGTCAGCAAAGGCTTTAAATTCAGCCCTTGTGACATGTGCAGAGGGGTCACCCTCTGGACCAACACATGGTCCAGACTGGGCCAAGTCAAATTTGGCACCTAAAGAGCTTATGTTGAGATTGGGCTCTTTAGGTTTTCCATCCGATGCCGACAAGATTCCAGAAGGAGAGTTGTCTGCGGACGTTCCGTCTGTATCATCATCCACAAGGGATTCATAGTCCTTCTACAGAGTGATAAGAGATTTACTTGGAGGTTGGTCTAGAACCTCTTCGTGTGTGATTGAGCTCTCAGGTCACTCTGAACGACCTTGGGTTGTTCCCTCGTGTGTGACAGAGGCAACAAATGCCTCTATGTTTTGAACTTGCATGCTCTAGGGTGAGTGAGCATTTATATCACCACCAACATCCTTTTGAGAGGATGTGGCTGTTTGGTTTTCCCGGGATATAAGTGACATAGAGGAGGAAAAAGGTTCCTCTGCCCGACTAGGTGGGGTTGGGTTCGGAGTGTGCACTCCTTCTTCAATACCCTTCTACACTAGACTAGCAGAGGTAGATGGGTAGTTCGCACAGGGAGGGGGGTTGGTTGGTGTGCCATTGGCATCTTTTTCCCTTAAGGTCTTCTCTTTCTCATTTTCCCCCTCCTCACTACCACTCTCTTCGTCTTCATTCATATCTTTCAACAGAACCACTTCTTCTTCTATTGGTGGTGCTTTTTTCGGTGATGGTTATGGGGTTGGCAAATCCTCATAGAGGGAGGCTAGGCTTTCTAGAGCCTCTGACAGTGGTTTTTCAACAAAGTCGTCTGTAGGTGGTGGACTTAGTCGTTCCACCACCTAATTGACAATTTCCACTACCAAGTCTATAGGGCTTTGTGGCCTTTCTTCTATTGTTGCCTCGACCTGAGCCTCCTTAATAACAACCCTTCTTCTTCTTCTCCTCTACAGAGGTGCTTCTTTAACCTCTGTAGGTTCCTCCGTATCAAAATTTGCTTGGGCCTTTTCAGAGGGCATAGAGACAAGTTTAGCTTAGGCCTTATCGGCCAATTTCACCAGCTTCTTCTTCTTCCTCTTCTTGGAGGGTTCTTCTGTTGCTTGTACCTTAGGAGATGGTACAGAGGCCGTATCAACATGTGGTTCTTCACGCTCTACCCTCTTATGTGATTTATTTCTTTTCTTCTTATGAGGCTCTTGAACTTCTGGTAACTGAACCTCTATTGGGATTGGGACTTCTTCTTCTATAATCCTATTTTTGGGTTTCTTTTTCTTTTGCTTCTTGGGTTTCTCACTCCTTTTCCCACACTCTGGTTTTTTCACACATTCTACTCTCACCTCACTAGGACCTCCTCCTTGTTCTCCCTCTTCTATACTAGGCCTAAGAAATATAACGACCTCACCTTCTCTGGATCCTATTCGTGGAGGGGTTGCAGGACTCGGTTTTGGAGTCCTGTTTCCAAGTATGTATACCATTTCTTCTTCTCTACCTAAGTAGGTTAGGAGTTTGGCTAGTAGAGGTCTGGCATTCGGATATCCAGAGGGCAGTATGGTGGGTTTGTGGGTTGTCATTGCGTACAACCTGATGGTTTTACCCTCTACGGGTCGCTTATCTTTCCCAATCATGGCATCTCTGAGAAGAATGACAATGAACCTCTGGTAGACCAAGGATGGCAGAGCCTTGTCTTTGCTCTGATCTTCATACTTCTTAAGTACGGTGTTGATCAACTCCCTTAGAATAAGCTTGGCATAGTTCAGTGGTAAATCGATGTATACTATGTACATGATTGCCAGGATGTTGTGGCTTGGTTGGTCTGGGCTACCTACCTTTCCCGTCAGAGTCCACATAGGTGGAAGGAACTGTCTTCTAAAATCAGTCCTCTTGGCTATTGGTTTTCCATATCCAATAAAGATAAAAAATTTGCACAAGTTCCTCATCAGAATATCGGAGTAGGTTCAATTGGATCTTTATGGGGAGTTCAAATACAGAGGAGATAAGATTTTTATTAATTCCCAGTTCGAGTACATCAGGTGAAGAGGGTGTCGTGGCATATCCCATGATTGCAGGTCCAAAATTTTCATGTTTTTCATAACGACAACTTTGCCAAAACTGTTGGACATAAGTTTCATTGTTAGGGCTTTGGTGAGGAAATGGTTTTCTAGCAAAAGGATGAGGGGTTAGTAGTCCTTGGCAAAAGCCTTAGGGTCAAGAACAACATAGTGGTTGTTGGGCATCAATGGCAGATTGTGCAGGTGGTATTTATGTGTTGCGAAGGAAACAATTATGCTAGTCATTGGTTCTTGTTCGAATGAAGCAGAGTTGTTTTCATTTCTTTGGATGCAGAGTTGTTCGAGTTTTGTTCAGGGCTGGAATGGGTCGCCATTGAAGAAGATAGTAGGAGAAAAGACTTGCAAGTTCTTGCTTGAGTTCTTAAGAGAGAAAGGTTGCAGGTAAAAAATGAAAAAGTGAATGGGTTTGGTTATTTATGGTGAGAGGGGTAAAAAAAATTAGGCAGTAAAATATAAATATTTGGGGTCCGTGATGAGTACATAGCCATTTTGAAAAAAATGTTTCAAAAATGACAGTACAGTTTACGGCCCAATGGTATGTTGCCACATCATTTAGGGCGTTGCACGATCGAGTATGTGTGCCTCCCACTATTCTCACGCGCGTGGCATTTGCTATACCCAAATGCCTGTGACTTTCAAAATAACCCGCACTCTAGAAAGCATTTGAAAATTTTCAACAAGTGTTGAGTATTGCAGAGGCTCTATGGGTTCAAGAGCTTCTGCTATCTGATGGAGGTAAATAACTTCGATAGAGTAACAACTTTTCGTTACCAGAATGGTTGAAAGACAATGATGTGATCAAAGAGGTCTCTTTTGGGCATAGAGACTCTGTTACATCTCGCAGAGGCTCTAAGACCAAAAATTTCTAATAAAAGAAGGATTATGAGAGATTTTGACCAATCAAGGTTTTGATTTGTTTATTCTGGTAATTTTGGACACATTTAAAATTTGGTGTCCAATAAAAGTATTTTTGACACTTGGTTGAGCGAAGAGCTTACCTTACACTGTGATCTTCTCAATATCCAACCGTAGTCCCTAAGTTGGGTTCTCATCCACATAGCTTGTGAACAAAAACTAGCAGCAACTACGTATTCAACTTATGTTGTAGAAGTAGACATGCAGTTCTACTTCTTAGAAGTCCAACTTACGAGTTTTCCCCCTAGGAATTGGCAATTCCCAGATGTGCTCTTTCGGTCTAGCTTACATCCTCCGTAATCTGAATCTGTATACACCATAAGATCAAAACCAGAGTTCTTTGGATACCAGAGGCCAAGATTCTTGGTTCCCTTAAGGTATCTAAATATCCTCTTCACAGCATAAAGATAGGATTCCTTTGGGTTAGCTTAAAATCTTGCACAGAGACATGTGGGAAATATTATATTTGGTCTACTAGTGGTTAAGTACAGAAGAGACCCAATCATGACTCTGTAGCACTTGCACTCCACAGATTTACCCTCTGGATCTGCATAAAGCTTGGATTTAGTGGCTATGGGGGTTTTCATTGCAGAAGAGTCAGAGAGTTTGTATCTGGAAGTATGTCAGAGACATATTTGGATTGGTTTATTTGACTTGAAGCCCGAGGAAGAATGTTAGTTCTCCCATCATGCTTATTTCAAACTTACTCTTCATCAATGTTTCAAACTTTTTGCAGTAAGATTCATTAGTAGAACCAAAGATAATATCATCCACATATATTTGCACAAGCAGAATCTCACATTTTCTCTTTTTGAAGAATAAAGTAGTATCAGTTGTACTTCTTTCGAAATTATTTTCAAGCAATAAGTTGGAGAGCCTATCATACCAAGCTCTAGGGTCCTGGTTGAGTCCATACAGAGCCTTGTCCTGATAGTACACATGGTCAGGATACTTGGAACTCTCAAACCCTGGTGGTTGTTAGACATAGACTTCTTCTTGTATTTGTCTATTCAGAAAGGCTAACTTAACATCCATTTGATAGACTTTAAAACCTGTGTGGGTTGCGAAGGCTAGGAAGATCTTAATTGCTTCGAGTCGTGCAACAGGGGCAAAAGTTTCTTCGTAGTCAATCCCTTCTTTCTTGGCAATATTCCTTGGCCGCCAGCTTTGCTTTGTTCCAAATGACCACCCCATTTTCATCCTTTTTGTTTCTGAAGACCCATTTGGTCCCTATTGTGGGTTTGCTTTTCGGTAGAGGCACTTAGGTCCACACCTTGTTGCGCTCAACCTGCAGAAGCTCCTCTTGCATAGCCTCTATCCAGTTTGGATCATCAATGGCCTTAGAAACCTTCTTGGGCTCGATGATACTAACAAAATTTGTAAAGAAACAAAAATTTGCAGTAGCCAAGCGAGTCTTGACACTATCAGATGGGTCACCGATGATTTGGCTCTGTGGGTGACTTTTGGTCCATATTGTCATTCTTGGGAGATGGTCATTGGAAGCATCATATTGAACTTCTGTTGATAGATCTTCGGGTTCTTAGATAACTTCTGAGATAGAGGGTTGTTCGTTCGTGCTCATCACAGGTGTAGAGTTTGCTTCTTGAGTTGATGTAGAAGTCTCTATGGTGCCTTGGTTGGAGTTCTCGGCTTACTTTGGTGTTGACTCCTCTGTTGTTGACGGAGTATGATCATTGGCTTGAGTTGGGATAGAGTCTTCATTCTCTGCGTGTTCTATTTGCACCCATTAACAGTTGCTTCTACACAAGAAGTGGAAGAGGGTGAGGTAACATTAGGACCGGTTAGGGATGTACTCGTTTGGTCTACAGAAGCCTCGACTCCAGAGGATCTGTGATCATCTTCAGAGGGGTCATTATCATTGAACATATCCTTGAACAAGTGATTTAACTCATTGTCTCGAGTGGATGTTTCACCAGAGGCTTTCAGTTGTTGACGGAGTCCTGAGCTTATTTGCTCAGAAGTCACCTGAAAAGAGTCATCGAATGAAACATTAATACTTTCAACTGTAAGCTTTGATTTTAGTACAAAGACTCTGTAAGCCTTAGAGGTTGCTGAGTAGCCAATGAATTTGGCTTCATCAGCCTTACGATCAAACTTCCCAATGTGCTCTCTGTCGTTTATTAAAAAACATATGCATCCGAATACGTGAAAGAATTTGATATTCGGCTTCCTCTGTTTGATTAGATGGTAGGGGGTATTTGAATGCCTCTTCACTATCAGAGACCTGTTCTGAGTGAAACATGTTGTTGATATGGCTTCTGCCTAAAAAGAAATGGATAATCCTGAAGCAGAGAGCATAGTTCTTGCAGCCTCCACAAGTATTCGATTCTTACGTTCAACAACACCATTTTGTTGTGGAGTTCTTGCGGCAGAGAAGTTCTGTGATATGCCCTCTTCGGAAAGATCGGCTTCAATGGTTGAGTTCTTGAACTCTGTGCCATTGTCACTTGTTAGCTTATGAACCTTGCTGTCATAAAGAACTTTATTCTCTTCATAAGATTGATTAGTGCTAAAGGAACATTAGACTTATTTCAGACAAATTCAACCCATGTATATCAAGAGAATTCATCTATGAGTACGAGAATGTACATTTTACCACCTAGTCTCTGTACTGAAATAAGACCACAGAGGTCAACATGAAGCATGCACATAGGTCTAGTGCACGATACATCTGACTTGGCCTTGTGGGCAACTCTTTTGAGTTTGCCCATTTCGTAAGCAGAGAATAGATGATCTCTGTCAAATTTTATGTTGGGCAGACCACTTACCAAATTCAATTTAACAAGCTTGTCAGGAGTATGGATGTTTTGATGACAGAACCTGTTATGCCAGAGCCAAGCTTCTTCGTTTTTACTTGAGACCAAACAAAGCTTTTCTTCTTTCTTGGTGGCTTTAAAGTTCATGACGTACAAGTCAGCTCTTTTATTGGCACGAAGAAGATTTGTGCCCATTCCTTTACTTAGCATAGAACAGTATTTTCGCTTGAACATAACATCGAAGCCATTGTCGTAGAGTTGGCTAACACATAGAAGATTATGCATAAGGCCACCCACATACGTAAATTTGCAGACATCGATGTCCTTTTTGGCTATAACTCCACAACCTTTAATTTGACCCTTCTTATTGTCTCTAAAGGTTACAGAACCTCCTCCTGATTATTCTTTGTACGAGGAGAGTAACCTTCTGTCGCCAGTCATGTGCCTTGAGCACCCGGAGGCTAGGTACCAAATGAGCACACACTGCTTATGCTGCACAGATTAAGGAGATTTAGGTACCCATTTCCAAATGGGTCCATTCTTGTTAGGGGTCTTTAAGGTTGCATTAGCATCCTTATGTTTGGTTTTACCTTCTGAAGTAGAAGAACCATTTTGCTTCTTCTCACCCTTGAATTTTGCATTCTTGGCTTTGGGTTGAGAGAAGAAGCGGTGAGGGCTTGAGAAATGTTGTCTTAAAGAATGCATGAGATGGAAACATTTGCAATTTGAGACACCAAAAGCAAGTTGTTTAAACTTTTCATTAAAATCATCAAAGTTGGGTACATAGCAATTTTTATTACAATCTCTCCTAGCATTGGACTTCCTTTTATAGAAATTCCTATCTAGGCTAGACTGATGTTTATCAAAAATCCTCTTTGGATGGCTCGTAGGTTATACCCGTCCTCTATGGGATCCTTCCATTGGATTAACTACCATATAAGCAAAAGATTTGTCATTATTAACCCATTTCTGCTTTTGTTTCTGAGTGATTTTTTCTTGAATAGGCTTTGGAGGTCTTTGAGCCTTAGGATTTTGAGGTGACAACTCTTTTTGTTTGTTTATCTTTTCAAGAGAAGTCTTAGCTTGTAGACATATATCTATAAAATCAGGGCAAATAGGAACCCTTTCAGAGCTCACTCTAGGAGAAACCAATATGTTCGGAATGCCGTAGGGTAGTCTAAAACCCTCTAGTTTGCAAGGAACTACTTCTAGCTCGATAGAGGCAGTCTCCATATCGACAGAGGAATATTCATTCTCAGATTCAGAGTCCGAATCAAGAAAATCTTTGTGACTGGATATGTACTGCATTTTCCATCATCATCATTGTCCCTTGAGGTATTTAAATCTTTTAGAATGCATGGGACAACTTTAGGAACTTTTAAACTCTCCATAAAATCTTGCTAAAAGATTTCATGTACGATAGAGGTTATATCAGGACTATTGAAAAGGTGATTTTCATAGGTTTCTTTTAAATCTTTCTCAAAAATTTCAACCAACTTCCTTTCTGCAAAGGCAGGAACAAACTCAGGTGCGTCAGAGGACAGTTCATTTTCAGAAGTTATCATGCACATGAAGGTCATTTGAGTTTGTGTTTCTGGATGACCAAATTTGAAAAGTCCTATCTGTTTTTGGGACATATACTTCTTTGGAATAGATTTCCTCTTGACAGAGGTTGAAGATGACAAATCCTTGTTTTCATACCAAACATTTGTCATAATCAATGGATTCCTCTCATGTGGTTCTCCAGAGGTTCTGCACCTCTTAAAAGTAGAAGTTAAGTTAGGAAATCTCATTTTCTGAACCTTCCCAAGGCAAAAGATGTTAGATAAGGATTGATTTCGTTTGCTTCTGGTATAAGGATCTATGTCACAGAAACCTATACCCCTTTTGCCGACTTGGGCATTAACCTTTTCATGCACCTTCTGTGCATCCTGATATTTCCTAATCAACAGATCTCTGTCGAGCAAATCCTGTTGGAAGACTTCTCTTTCTTTTTGGAAAAAGTTTTTCAGAGCAAGAGCATATAACTTGTCACTTTCATTGTCCTTTAGCTCCTTCATCTTAATTTTCAAAGCTTGATCAAGAGAAGTTACCTTTTCTTTTAAAGATTTATTTTCTTTAATGTGCTCAGCCTCAAGATTTGTTTTTTCAAGGAACAACTTGTCCTTTTCTTGAGTGAGAAGTCTGGCTTCTCGCTCATAAAAGGCAAGCTTCTTTTCAAGATCTGAGCATGTAGTTTTAAAGGCTTGGAATTCCTATGTTTGTTTAAATAGTTTACATTCTATGTCATGAGAGTCTGAGTTAGACGTGGATACCTTACTATCAGCATCATATGAGTTAAGTTCTTCCATTCCACAGAACAAAGCATTTCTGTCCCCTTCATCGGAAGATTCGTCAGAGACCCAGGTGCTCTGCTCAGCCTTTAAAGACTTCTGAGCGTAGTATTCTTCCTTCTTTTTATAAAAGGCAGCATCTCTGACCGGGTGGCCTCTGGGGGGCTTGACTTCGACATTCTAAAGTGTAGTGTCCGGGTTTTCCACACTTAAAGCAACTATTGTTCTGTGGGGTGTTTGTTGATGTCTTCTCTCTTCCTCTACCATCATCTTTCTGAGTGCCTCTGTGTGGGTACTCAATGGTCCTCTGTTGATGATCCACCATCCTTCTCTCATCTCCTCTTTGCTCATGCATGCTGTGTTGATCCACAAACTCTTACCTTCCATACCCTTTTTTTCTCAAAACCCCTGTGGTGGTCCATATCCGCTCTGGTCACGGAATGTTCTATCGTTCTGTGTTCCATGACTCTGAAACCGACCACTTCTCTCTTCTCTTTCATCCTGTCCTCTGTTGAACATGGACTTCTTTTGGATCCTCTGTTGAACTCCTTTGTTATCAGTGCTAGAGTCTTGGCAAGGGAAGCCATGTTCAATTCCTTTTCATCAGAACCTTCCTCTTCTTCACTTTCTACTACCAGAACCTTTTTCATCTTTTTCTTCTTCACTCCTTCTTCCACATCGTTGTCCTTTTGAGGCTTTTCATGAATATATGTGGCCTTGCTACCAGTGCCAGAGGCCCACCGTTTGGGTTTTGGCCTAGACTATGCATTATTCTTGGCCAGCTAGAGTGCCAAAAAGGTCTGACAAGGTCTAAGTATCTAGATCTTGTGTTTTGTAGAGACATAGATAGTTGGAGCCACTTATCATTCAAGCTCTTAAGGAAATTGACATTATTTTCCTCAGAAGTTATTTGAATCCCAAACTTTCTGCACTTGTTGATAAGAGAGTTGAATCTGTCATAGGTGCTTTGTAGTGGTTCGCTCGGTAGAGCCTTGAATGCATAGTATTCAATGATGCATTGAGCTCGATTGTTCTTTTGAGTTTTAGCTCCCCCCTCCAAATGTTTCTCCAGTTCCACCCATAAGTCCTTGGAAGTTTCACATGAGTCAAGAGATTGGAAAATGTCATTGGGAATGGCCATAATGAGTAGTCTTTTAGTTTTCTTGGCCATTTCATGTTTTTTCCAGTCTTGTTCTCCCCATTCAGCGATTGGTTTGGGTTTTTGATATTCAGGGGTAGTAGCAGTTGCTGGAACCCTGGGAACAGTGACCATAGACACATACGTTGGGTTGTGATAGTACTCATTAAGCTTTTCGTCAACCCCCTCTAGGAAATGGACCATACGAATCTTCCACTAAGGATATTCATCCCTCAGTAGAGTGGGTGGTTTTGTTTGAAACACAACTGTGAAGAAATTAGCAATATTTGCCATTTTGAAGTAGATGAAGTGTTTTAAAGTGAAAAACGGAGTACAGACTGTAACGAAAGATTTTGATGAACCTTGGATGAAATTGGAAGAGATTTGGTTCAAATAAGGCAGAAAAGAGTATTGTAACAATTATGACAAACTTTTGAATGATTTGAGATAAGAAACTTTCCTATATCTATGTTCAAATCAAACTTGTTGATGAAAATACAGAAAACAGGGACTATAAGTTTAGAATGAGATGCAAGGCTAAAAGCAGTTCAAAATACTTCCAAAACGATTTTGAATCATTGCAGAACATGATCCTTTGATATTGAACATCAAAGTTTGCTCTGATACCAATTGTAGGTTCCTAGTTTGGGTCTAACAATTATTCAACCAAAACAAAAACAAATACAAATAGAAAGATATGAGGAAGCGATTTAATGCATAATAATGGTTTCGCTTGGTAGTAAACACGCACAAACAAGTAATAAAGATAACAATAAACAATATGAATGAATCACAGAAAGTTCATCTTCATTGAGCTGCCAAATACACCAAGAACACGTAGTTGTGTGTGTAATATTTGCTCTCAACCGATTTCTCACTACTAGACAAGCGTGGGTGATTTGTGTGCACGCATTGTGAATTCAGTAGGTGCTCCCTACATATACAGATTAGAGGAGCACACAAACGTGCAAGACAAAGGCTGACATTCCATAAACAGAATGCCACCTGGAAAGTAGAGACAACGTGTGTGTACTATTGATATGGTGAATATTTGTACAACAGAAAGGCACATGATATGCGCATGGTCCTATTTCACCATGAATTTCACAAGTCTTCCATCTTCCAGAGGTAGCCACCACAGAGGCTCTGTGAAGGATCACAGAGGGTCTGCGGTCTGAAGATCATCTTCTGGTTAAGTTCTTTGCGGATGATGGCCGACGAAGGTTCTGAGCAATGCACTTCTGTTGAGTCTTGGTCTAAGGCAAAAGTCTTTTGTGGTTCCTACACTTAGCCTATTTTTCAATACTTCTATACATTACAGATGGAGCTAACAGGGCCTTCTAGCATACTCTTTCCAAACAGTGGGCTTATTATTACTAATTGGGCTAAGACTAGTTGGTGTTGTATTAGTGTGTGTATATATATAATAGGTTCATAATGGTGCAACACTGAAATCAAATAGGATGGAGACCGGAGGACGGTGATGATGGGTTGGATGGAGGAGATCGGAGAGGTCGGAGATAGGAGGAGGAGGATGATGATAGATGGGATGGGATTGAGGAGTTCGGAGAGGATGGAGACTGAAGAAGGACGGTGATGCGACAGGATGGAGGAGAACGGAGGATGATGATGCGAGTGATGGAGGATACCGGAGGCGGCCGACGATGCATATGTTTGTATTTATATGTCGGCATATATATATATATATATATATATATATAATAAGAAAAAGAAAATGAAAATAATATGTGAAGAGACAAAAATGTCCTTGGCTAATTGGAAATAAAGTTAAGGGAGTTAACAGTAGGGACCAATTCGTAACAACATTGAAACCACAGTGATGGTACATGTAATTATTTTGTTTGGAGGACCTGATCCATATATTTCATATAACCACAGGGACGAAATCCGTAATTTACTCAAAAATCTAACATCCATGAAAACAAAGAAATGCTTTACCATATTTGAAGGGAAGCATTTGTTTGCCTTCATTACCTTTAACATTTGGGAATTGATTTCGGTTGAGCATGAGAGTAAAACCGTTTCACAACAACAACAAGTTTATTTTTATCCTTTTTAAACTTAATTAGGAAAAAAATGTTTAGATGTAAAAAAGAGTTAGCTAATAAGCTTATTCGAAACATTTTAATAAATTTTGAATCTTTCCTTTATGCCCCATATTATATTTAATTGTTACTAAAAACTCTTAATTTTTAATCATCATTAAGAATTATAAATAATCCAAAATTATTAATTAATATTAATTTTTATTTATTAATTATTTTAAATTAGAGTAATTTACATGTTTTTGGTAACATCCTCCGTCCAAGTGGTCCGGAACAGGTAATGTCACTAACAGGGAGGAGGAGATCAGAGAGGTCGAAGACAGGAGGAGGAGGACGATGATAGATGGGATGGGATGGAGGAGTTCGGAGAGGATGGAGACCGAAGGAGGACGGTGATGCTACAGGATGGAGGAGAACGGAGGATGATGATGATGGGAGTGATGGAGGATACCGGAGGCGGCCGGCGATTGCATGTGTTCGTATTTATATGTCTGTATATATATATATATATATATATATAATAAGAAAAAGAAAATGAAAATAATATGTGAAGAGACAAAAATGTCCTTGGCTAAATGGAAATAAAGTTAAGGGAGTTAACAGTAGGGACCAATTCGTAACAACATTGAAACCACAGTGATGGTACATGTAATTTTTTTGTTTGGAGGACCTGATCTATATATTTCATATAACCACAGGGACGAAATCCGTAATTTACTCATAAATCTAACATCCATGAATACAAAGAAATGCTTTACCATATTTGAAGGGAAGCATTTGTTTGCCTTCATTACCTTTAACATTTGGGAATTGATTTCGGTTGAGCATGAGAGTAAAACCGTTTAACAACAACAACAAGTTTATTTTTATCCTTTTTAAACTTAATTAGGAAAAAAATGTTTAGATGTAAAAAAGAGTTAGCTAATAAGCTTATTCGAAACATTTTAATAAATTTTGAATCTTTCCTTTATGCCCCATATTATATTTAATTGTTACTAAAAACTCTTAATTTTTAATCATCATTATGAATTATAAATAATCCTAAATTATTAATTAATATTAATGTTTATTTATTAATTATTTTAAATTAGAGTAATTTACAAGTTTTTGGTAACATCCTCCGTCCCCGTGGTCCGGAACAGGTAATGTCACTAACAGGACTTAACATAATTACACAACAAAATCAGAGCTACTAATAAACTCTAAACATATTTTACAGTCCAAAATATTATACTTCAAAAAGTATTTTTGAACATTTATATAATAAGGCAAGTCTAAGAACTACAAAATTCCACGCTCGATCTCAAGTCCCGTCCCCATAATTGTCACTTCAAACATGTCGTGTCAGAAAACAAAAAACACGGCTGAGCACAAGGCTCAGTGAATGGATTAAAATATAAATTAGGATATAATAATAAACACATTGATAATAAAGTGGATGACTTAAAAATTCAATTGAATAAAGTTCATGAAACTCAAGTTCATAGTTGATTTAATTCAAAAGAAACGATCAATAATATTTCAAAACAATAATCTCAAGAACGGTTCATACTTTAATTTCAAAACGTAATATAAATAAAGTATGTCAATTCATGTTGTGTTCGTGGGGTGGCCAAACCAAATGAACTATTGAGTCGGCGTGCGGGCACACACACCGGAATTCCCCATGTATATAACCACGGTCACATGTTTTGTGGGTAAATGTTCTAGGATCGATCCATCCGCCCTGGAGCCAACAAAGTCGGCCTAGTCCCCAGAGTTGGGTTCATGGAAGCCACTATTGAGCCTAACCCTGCTGGACCGAGTTCACCTGCAGGATGCCATGACTATAAAGCCGCCATAGAAGACATCCCAAATAATGTGCCCATTAATTGGGTTGTTCTAAAAACAACAAAAACTAAACATATGCCACTTACCTGAATAACGTTCATAAAAACAAGTTCAATATACTTCACAAGTTTCATAACTAATTCAATATGAGACAATAAAACCTGAAAGCGTTTAAACATAAGATTAAAACCAAAATCAATGTGTGTGTGTGTGTATAAGTACACATTTCATTGATTATGTTTAATTGATCTATCAAAAGGCGGTGAACCACCTTTATGAAGGGTCAACTTCAACAAATAGCTTCTCATGAGTCAAAGGAAATGAAATCCATACCTTAACCAAATTGAGAAGTAACACGCGATCAACCGAGACTCACGACGAAGTTTAACTCGTTCGATTGCTAATTTAAACCATGAATTATTACTACTCGCATAACATAAAACTCACGCAATAATTATTCTAATAATGTATGTAGGTTTTAATGGTATTTAAACAACTTAGTCTTCAAAAAGGGACAACCGCATATGCATAGCGAAACTACACTTGGCACATTGTCAAGTACAGTTCTGCCCGCACTTGACAACTTCTGACCCTCTTGTTTTCGAGCATTGTTCCCCTACTTAGAGGTCAAAACAGATTATATTGTCTAAATGAAAGTTGTTCTATGATCTATTATGGTTCTACTCGAATTAGAATCACCCTATTTGGATAATCCATTGATTTTATAGAAATTTTACAAAACATAGGACTGATCCCGAGTACACTGTGATCAGTCCCAAAAACACACAGTTTGAGCCACATAGAATCTCAAATGGGTTTGAGGCCCTTCATAATAGTTGTAGTATACATTAAGTTTGTTCTACTTATAAAATTTGAGCTCACTCAGAACTTACGATTTAAGAGTTATGCACAGTTAAAGAAGTTGATCTGCACACATCTTAACGTCCGATTTCCGAACTTATCCCGATTCACTTTTTATGATCCAAACTCCAATTTTTACTCCATTAAACATGTTCTAAATATAAATTAACATACTAAACATCACAATGAATACCAATGGTTATCATCTTAATCCTAATCATGAAACTTTATTCTTTTAGGCATTAAACCGAAAACTTGGTATGTAATTTATCGTATAAACATAATATCATCAATTTGATTCTAAACTTTACCCTTCTTCAATTTTGACCAACCCAAACATTTCTAAACACGTATATTATCATATAACTTTGCAATATCAAATCATAATCTACCAAAGAATTTCAACTACCCTAACATACCAACTTAAATAGATTAAGAAGAAATTCATACCTCTAGGAAGGATTCGTTGAGTAGATTCCAAATATATAATTGTTTATTTGATTACTTCAACAATTTGATAGAAGTTTTAAAGAGAAGGAGGAATTTAGGGAGAGAGATGAGGCGTCATAGAGATAATGAAGACGATGGTTATGTAATTTACTCTTAGGATAGATTTTTTTCCTTTTTACAATTATAAAGAATTTGGTGGTTTGACGATTTAAACCCCTCAACTATCTTTGATTGATAATTTAATTACGGTTCAATTCGGGTAAGAATAATTACACGCTTTAAAAAAATGGAATCTTATAATTATCCCTCCCCTTAAAAGAGATTTCGTCCCTGAAATCGAATTTAGACAGGAAACTTACATCTGTTATAGAACTCGGGGTACTCTCGTCGCATATGTTCCTCAGTTTCCCACGTTGCCTCACGTTCCGAGTGATTTTTCGAAAGAACTTTTACAAAAGGAATCACTCTCTTCCGTGTATCTCTCTCATCACAATCAAAAATCTCTTCTAGTTCCTCGCGATAAGAAAGATTAGGTTCTATGTGCTTCAAGGGATATTCAATGACGTGCAAGGGATGATAGCTCTACCCTCAAAATGAAGAGACATGGAACATGTTATGTACAAGATAAAATTGCGGCGGTAGAGCAAACCAGTAGGCCACAACTCCAACTCTTTCCAGAATTTCGAAGGGACCAATATATCTCGGGCTCAACTTTCCTTTGAGACTGAAATGTCTGATACCACGAGTGGGGGAAAGCTTCAAGGAAACTTTATCTCCCGGTTGGAACTCGATAGGTCGCCATCGCATGTCGGCGTAGCTCTTTTGATGAGCTTGAGCCTCTTTCATCATTTGACGTGTATTCTCGACCTTCTCGGTAGTAACTTGTACCAATCTGGGCCTTCGAGAATACGTTCTCCAACTTCATTCCAACAACTTGGTGTTTGACATCTTCGGCCATAAAGTGCTTCATATGGGGCTATGTCAATACTCGACTGCAATCTATTATTATATGAGAACTTGACCAGGAATAAGTAATTATCCCAGTTCCCATACCATTCCAACGCACATGCTCAGAGCATATCCTCCAATGTTTGAATCGTATGTTCAAATTGCCTATCGGTTTGCGGATGAAAGGTTGTACTAAAATTCAAACGTGTGCTCCAAGCTTTATTAACCTTCCCAAAATTGAGATGTAAAAGGTGGGTCTCGATCCGATGGAGACGGATTCTAAACAAGTTCAATATACTTCACAAGTGCCATGGAGACATACAATCTCACGTTGGAATACTTCTATCAATTTATCAGTTGACCAAGTTTGTCGGATAGGAAGAAAATGAGTCAATTTCGTCAGTCGGTCAACTACTACCCAAATTGCATCGTGTTTCAAGCTCGTGCAGGGTAGTTCACCTACGAAATCCAAAGTTACGTGCTCCTAATTCCACACTGGAATGTTCAGCGATTGGAGAAAACCACCTGGACGTTGATGCTCACTTTTAACTTGTTGACAAGTGAGACAATGAGCTATAAAGTTAGCAATATCTCGCTTCATTCCAACCAACCAGTAATGGGTCTTTAAATCGCGATACATTTTTGTTGGACCCGGTGGAACAAAAAACATAGAGTTATGAGCTTCGGTCAGAAGTATATCTTTAAGCTCCGAGTTATTCGAAGCACAAAGACGATCCCGAAACCAAAACAAGTGATCATCATCGATTCTGAACTCCGAATTACCATCTTCTTGTATCTGTTGGAAGTTTGCCCACAATTCATCTGTCGTCTTGTTGGACTTCTTTGATCCGAGAGATTAGAGTATCGACTACCATTAGATTCGATAGAATTTCCATTTGCGAACTCGGACAGATTTCCAGTCTAAATTGTTCGATCTGCACAGCCAAGTTTTTAAGAAAAAGTAAAGAAGAAACCTGTTCCACGGCTTTACGACTTAAGGCGTCGGAAACTACATTAGCCTTACCCGGATGATTTTGTATCTGAACATCGTAATCCTTTAGAAGTTCGAGCCACCTCTGTTGACGCATATTTAACTCTTTTTGAGTAAAGATGTATTTAAGACTCTTGTGGTTGGTGAATACTTCACATGTCTCACCATCGAAATAATGACGCCAAATTTTTAGTGCGAAGATAACTGCAGCCAATTCGAGGTCGTTAGTCGGATAATTGACCTCATAAGGCTTTAATTGACGTGAAACATATGCAATCACTCTTCTGTTTTAAATAAGAACACAACCGGGACCTTCCTTTGAAGCATTTCTGTAAACTTGAAACTCATCGCTACCAGACGGTAATACAAGAACACGCGCGGTAACCAATCGATGCTTCACTTCCTCAAAACTAGATTCTTGTTCGGAACGCCAATCGAATTTGACTCCTTTTTGGAGTAATCGGGTTAACGGTACAGATATTTTAGAGAATCTTTCAACGAATCATTTATAATAACCAGCCAAACCCAGAAAACCACGAACTTCAGATACGTTCGTAGGTCGAGGCCATTTAGTGACGGTTTCAATTTTCATTGGATCGATTTTGACACCTTCCGCAGAGATTACGTGTCTGAGAAAAGACACTTGGTCAAGCCAGAATTCACATTTGGAACGTTTTACGTATACTTTTCATTCGAAGAGTTTCCAAAACGATTTGAAGATGTTGATCATGTTACTCTCTTTACTTTGAGTATATCAATATGTCATCAATAAACACAGTAAAAAAGTCGTCGAGATAATCCTTGAAAACCCGATTCATATGATACATAAAGACCGTAGAGCATTAGTTAGCCTAAAAGGCATTACCATGAATTCGTAGTGCCCATAGCGAGTTCTGAATGCGGTCATCAGAATATCATAATATCGGATACGAAGTTGATGGTACCCAGACCGAAGATCAATTTTAAAAAAGTATCGTGCCCCTTGTAATTGGTCGAACATATCATGGATTCATGGTAACGGATACTTGTTATGGATTGTTACTTTATTAAGCTCCCGGTAATCAACATAAAGACACATTGTATCGTCTTTCTTTTTGACAAAGAGAACCGGAGCCCCCAAGGTGGGTCGAATGAAACCTTCTTTTAATAGATCATCGAGTTGAGTTTTGAGTTCTTTCATTTCAGTTGGAGCCATTCGATAGGGAGACTTGGAAATAGGAGAAGCTCCCGGGATTAGATCGATGGTAAATTCGACTTCCCGGACTGGTGGTATACCCGGTAGATCGTCCGGAAACACATCAAGATATTCGGAAACAACAGGTCAGGGTGTAGAAGTAGGGAATACCTGTTCGGGATCTTGTAAAGATGCTAGAAAACCTTCGTTGCTTTGCCAAGTATACTGTGAAAATAGAGGCTAAAGCGCTAACATCTTCTTTTGGAATACCTCCTTGGAAGATTGCCTCTGGTTTATCAATATCCCCAAACAATATTTGTTTGGCGTTATAGTCTGTAGTTACACGGTGGTGTGACAACCAGTCCATGCCCAATATTAATTCAAAGTGGGACATATGCATTGGAAGTAGAGTAACCTCCCATATGCGGTCTCTAATAAGCAATGGACAGTTCAAAAATCGAGTTAACACACAAATTGCACCACCCATTGGAGTAGATATCACAACTGGAAATTTGGTGGTTTGGTCATAAAGTTTTAATCGGGATTCTAATTGTTCAGAAAAAATAGAGTGTGTTGCCCCGATATCAAACAAAGTATAAATAGATAAATCAATTAAGTTAACATGGCCTGAAATCATACCCGCTTGTGATTTATCGCCATATAATGCAAACACTCGTCCACTGGTAGTTGTTTGTTTTCCTTTTCCTTTTCCTTTGCCAGTTGAAGTGTGAACTTTAGGACAATCTTTAGCCATATGCCCCTATTCTCGACAATTAAAACAAGAACCGGTCATCTATAGGCACAGACCAGGTCGATGTCGAAGATTGCACCCATCACAAATATAAGCTGGGTTGGAAACATTCTGACTCCCACTGCTAGACAACACTGGAAGTTGTGGCATAAATTGACTTGAGCTTTTATGTGTGTCGATGCTCGACTTTGGATTTTCAAAGCGAGGGTTGCTTCGGAAAGATTAAGGTCCATGTATCTTATTGTCAACGCGTGAAACTAGCCATTGTTGTTGTGACCGATTAATATTCTTTGTTTCGTCGGCCACCTCAGTAACGTTATTAAAATGAAGATTTAAGAGACGATCCTTATACCTCGAGTTGAGTGTCCATTTAAACTTGTTAGATTGTTGCGCTTGAGTGCCTACGGTATTTCTTAAAAAACGAGAAAACTTAAGAAAACGATCCATGTAGTCAGCAACGATTTCTTCCTCGCCTTGCTGGATCGTTGAATATTCTCGCACATAAGCATCGCGATCTGCCGCCGTAAAGTATTGCTTGAAGAAAAATTGCTTGAAATTATCTAGGATAAGTTTTTTACAGATGGGTCAGTTTGGACGCAAGCTTCCCACTAGTTGTTGGCTTCTTTCTCAAACATATAAGTAGCCAAGCGGACCTTGTACTGATCTGGGATATCTAAGACATTGAATATCTTTTTGATATGCTGAATCCAGTGTTTAGCTTCTACTGAATCTATGACCATTGAGAAAGATTGAGGTTTTTGTTTATTAAACCTCTCCAGCCATGTATGCATTTCTCCCATTGGGTTAACCACACTGGATCCAGGATTTCTAATATTCGGTGTCGGACCAGGATTTGGGTTTGAAGGAAGATTTTGTTTCGTTTGTCACATAGCCTGAATGGCTTGCTCAAGATATGTAGGCATCATACTTGACATGGTCTGACGGACCACATCAACAATATTTGGCTCACTTGTACCCCCCATTGGGTTAGGGTTTGGGTTACCCTCAGTTTGAGAACTGGATTTGCGTGGGTGACCATGTCTCAACATTCTAACACATGACAATATCAAGATTAGAATTCAAAACAGTCGCAGATTGAAAATCGATAAATAGATTTAAATTCTAGTCTACCCATTCTAATGTCTACCCATTCCTCATAGGTCAAGCCTAGTTAATCTACAAGTCGATACCTATGCTCTGATACCACATTTCTAAAACCCCCACGTCCCGGTGATCCAGAATGGGTGATGTCACTAACGGGAGTTAAGATAATTACACAACAAAATCAAAACAACTAATAAACTCTAAACATATTTTACAGTCCAAAATATTATACTTCAAAAAGTATTTATAAACTTTGAACGTTTATATAATAAGGCAAGTTTAAGAACTCCAAAATATCACGCTCGATCTCAAGTCTCGTCCCCATAAGCGTCACTTTGAACTTGTCGTGTCAGAAAACAAAAAACACGGCTAAACACAGGATTCAGAGAATGGATTATAATATAAATTAAAAGATAATAATAAACACAACGATAACAAAGTGGAAGACTTAAAAATTCAATGGGAGAAAGTTCATGAAACTCAAGTTCATAGTTGATTTAATTCAAAAGAAACATTCAGTAATATTTCAAAACAATAATCTCAAGAACGGTTCATACATTAACTTCAAAACGTAATATACATAAAGTCCGTGAATTCCTGTTGTGTTCGTGGGGTGGCCAAAAAACACAAACTATTGGGTCGGCATGCAGCCACACACACCCGAATCCTTCATGTATATAACCACGGTCACAGAAGCCACTATTGGGCCTAACCCTAGTGGACCGAGTCCACCTGCAGGATGCCATGACTATAAAGCCGCCATAGAAGACATCCCAAATAATGTGCCCATTAATTGGGTTGTTCTAAAAACAACAAAAACTAAACATATTCCACTTACCCGAATGATGTTCATAAAAATCAAGTTCAATATACTTCACAAGTTTCATAACTAATTCAATAAGAGATAATAAAACATGAAAACGTTGAAACATAAGATTCAAACCAAAATCAATGTGTGTGTATAAGTACACATTTCGTTGATCATGTTCAATTGATCTATCAAAAGGAGGTGAAACACATTTAGGAAGGGTCAACTACAACATATAGTTTCCCGTGAGTCAAATGAAGTGAAATCCATACCGTAATTGAATTGAGAAGTAACATGCGATCAACCGAGACTCACGACGAAGTTTAACTCGTTCGATTGCCTATTTAAACCATGAATTATTATTACTCGAATAACACAAAACTCAGGCCGTAATTACTCCAATAATGTATGTAGGTTTTAATGGTATTTAAATAACCTAGTCTTCAAAAAGGGACAGCCGTATACGCATAGCTAAACTACACTCGACACATAGTCAAGTACAGTTCCGCCTATACTTGGCAACTTCTGACCCTCTTGTTTTCGACTAATTTTTTCCTACTTAGAGGTCAAAAAAAATTATATTGTCTAAATGAAAGTTGTTATACGACCTATTATGGTTCTACTGGAATTAGAATCACCCCATTTGGATAAACATAACATCATCAATTTAAGTCTAAACTTTACCATTTTTTCAATTTTGACCAACCCAAACATTTCTAAACACGTATATTATCATAACTTTGCAATATCAAATCATAATCTAGCAACGAATTTCAACTACCCTAACATACCAACTTTAATAGATTAAGAAGAAATTTATACCTCTAGAAAAGATTCGTTGAGTAGATTCCGAATATGTAATTCTTTTTTTTATTACTTCAACAATTTGATAGAAATTTTAGAGAAAAGGAGAAATTTAGAGAGAGAGAGAGAGATGAGGCGGCATAAAGATGATGAGGACGATGGTTATGTAATTTACTCTTAGGATAGATTTTTTTTTCTTTTTATAATTATAAAGAATTTGGTGGTTTGACGATTTAAACCCTCAACTATCTTGGATTGACATTTTAATTACGGTTCAATTCGGCTAAGAATAATTACACGTTGTTTTTAAATGGAGTCTTACATTTCTTCCAAGTCTTTACCTTGAGTCATCTGCTACGGATCACACGGTCATCAAGTTCAACTATATCCAAGTCCTTACCTTGAGTCATCCGCTGATCCGAGTTTCTAGCTACAATGCAGGGAAGACTATCATATTCCAAGCCGACTCCTATGTTTATGGATCTAATGAATTACAATCTAAATTATATGACTCCAAAAGAATGACCAACCACTCAAAACATGTAACTTACAAATAAATATGTCATAACCGCATATAACTCAAAAAACTCAACATAGAGCAAAATAAATCGGATAAATGTCCCCGAGACTCTTATGAGTCAAAACCGAACCAAAATCTCAACAACTCAATAACTCCACACTTATGTGACTACTCAATAAAAGCCACATAAGTCAATAAAATGAATTTTACCAACGTTTATGCAAACACATATTTCAAAAGTATGATTAACTCAAAAACTGGTTGAGACAAATTATCTTCCAAATGAAATCATATCCTTATATCTCTAAAATGTCTCATAACATAATAGTTGCATTTTCCAAACGGTTTATAAAACCAAATGCACTAAAATGCATCAACATGAAATAATCTCCATTGTACAATAAATCACCAAAAAAATACATTCTTTAGATTTATTCATCAAATGTCCAAAAACCCATATATAGGCATTTTACAAGATTTATTAACCAAAATTTACCAAATACGCAAATTTCGTCAAATACTCAACGCATTTGATAAATATCAAGTAAAACACATTAATACTTCAAAATACATATTTTGGCATGTAAATACTTTTCACAGAGCAACTTGAGACCCCTTTGCTTGGTTTGGTTAAACCTTGGTTCCAAACTCTTCCAAAGGTGAAGATTTTAGATCCTCAAGTTATAACTCCAAATCTATGAGGCAAAGCTTTCAAGAACATTTCACCTACAGTAAATCTCAAGAAATGTACCACCAAAGAAAAAATGAGGGTTGAGGATGGAAAAGGGTATAAAACTTAGGTAAAAACTGGAGATCTAGGACTTACATTTGACCACTCGGACTTCCATAGCCACCAACAACTTTGACCCTCTTAGGTGTCACTTTGAAGAGCTTCATAAATCAGAACCACAACCTCCAAAATTTCGTCAATTGGAGGAGAAATGAGAAAGATGTGATAAAATGAAGAGAAACCCTGAAATTTCGAAGTTTTATGCATATCTGACCACCTTGGCGACACTGACAAGTTGTATCGAGGCCTCCTCCCTTCTGGCGACCTTGCCATGCTAGAGTGCCATATGGCACTATCATTGGACACTATATCTAGACTCCAACTGAGAGTTTTTCCTATTTTTCCCCCATTTGAGCCTTTTTTTCCTAAAAGATGATACCCAAGATCATTAAATTTCAAGACCCTAATCTAAAACCATTTTAATGATAAAAGATATAAAAATCTTAGGATTCCACTTACCAAAATTCCGGGTGTTACATATATAGAGGACAAATTAAATACAAACTGTGTAAATGTTACACACCGTGCAAACTAATATCGACCGATTTTGTGTATTTTTAAAATTTTTAGTAGTTATCAAATCAGTTGCAGATTAGGTTGATAGTAAATTTCGGAACCCTTTTAATCCACATCGTTGAGATTGATTTGATAATTTGCACGGACGGTTGAGATTAGTTAGTAAGGTATGTAGACAAATAGGTATATGGCTCTATGGAGGTTGTGTAATTGTTGATCATTCAATAAAGGAACATTTCTACATTGATTGTGTGTTGATCTTGAGTTAGAATCTGGAACAACAATTGGTATCAGAGCAAATCTGATTAAATTGGGAAGATCAACTTGCACAGATTTGAAGAAAAATCGATTTCAATTATTGGAAAGTTCACTGTTCATTCGAGACACCGGGCCACTCGTCTCCTGAGTTCGCCCGGTTTGTAGTCCACCCAGATTACAGTGGGCAATTAAGGGCTTTAGAGCGAACCCCAAACATCTCAAATCCCATTAAAACTTTACTAAACATTATGCTTTGATTATTAAAATAGATTATTAGAGCAATATTTTTCCCTTAACCAAACTCATTATCAACTAATCCCATTCATACATTTCCCAAATAAATCAAAAGGAATTTCCATCTATTTATTTACCTAAAATCAAAACTGAAACCATGAGACATCTTGAAAACTTTAAAAATATAAACTTGAAATGATCGTTAGTCAGATAATCAGAAAAATCAACTCTTAAAATCACAGAAAAATCACTCAAAATTAATCTAAGTATGAAATTTGTATAACACTATCAAAAAAATTCGCAAACAAAGAATTCTTATGAAAAAGATGAGAATTCTTCACTTTTCGCATGCAACTATATACGAATTCAGGACTTTTCACATGTAACTATGTACAAATTCTGCACTTTTCGCATGTAGTTATGTGCGAATTCTTCACTTTTCGCACAAGGAAAGATGCGAATTTTGTACTTTTCGCACAAGTCTTCTACTGTGATGTGAATTCTTGACCTAGAAACTTTTCCAACTTCAAACAATTCGTATTGATGCAAATTCTTGAGCTTTTCATATGATCCTCTATGCGAATTCTGAACTTTGCGTATGAAGAAGGATGTGAATTCTTAGAAATTCGTATACTGAAGTATACGAATTCTAGAAATTCGTATGCTTTGATATGCGAATTCTGTCATTGTCAATTTTCAACATTCATCATTATGCGAATTCTTTCTCGTGCGAGTTCTTCATGATTTATGCTAATTCCTTGGATCTTGTTCAATTTCTTCGAATTTACACTTATTTCCACTTAAATCTTGGAATTTGATTACCAAAATTTGATAGTTTGCTCACCATATGATCTAGAACAACCCTTGTGCATCAATTCTTCCAAGAACAAACATAATCAAATGAATTTGATCAAGTACAGTACGTAAACAATATACATTATGAACTTCCTATTTTGATCGAGTTGACAATGAATTCATGTGATTTTGTAGTTACAGTGTGAATGACAAATGTTCTATGATATACAACGATTACAGTGCAACCATTTTTACACTAAAAACAACCCAAAAATCAAGAAATTTATCAATGGAACAGTGTCTCGAATGAACAATGAACTTTCCAAAAATTGATATCGATTTTTCTTCAAATCTGTGCAAGTTGATCTTCCCAATTTAATCTGATTTGCTCTGATACCAATTTTTGTGTCCCATTCAAATTGTCTCAAGGTTTCAGTTTTGATTTTAGAAAGATGAATATTTCTGAGGCTAAAGCAAATATTGAGTTTCTAGCTGGATAGTTATCAAAATACACCAGAATGGCCAATGACTGTGAAAGAGAAAACACAAAGATTAAAGCTGAGAAAACTGAGCTGCAAGTCAAATTCTCTGCTCTTGAATTAGAATTAAAAAAATCTGAAAAACAAATCTAAAAGCCCATATCTTAGAGTTGAAAGAGACAAATTGAAAGATAAAGTGTTTAGTCTTGAGGTTGAGATAAACATGTTCAAAGAGAAAGCCTCACAAGAGAAAGACAACACAAGAGATCAAGAGAAAATAAAAAGGATTGAAAAAGAAAATGTTGAATTTCAAAGAAAGATTACATAAATAAAAGAACAATTTTCTCAAGGTGTGTTAGGAATGAAAGTCCTAGTGCGTTGAAAGTTGTATAACGCATTTATAGAGTTTAATTGTTTTATTATTTATCGCGTTATAAAAGCCTTTTATTGTTAATGGGCTTGTTTGGTTGTAATGGGCCTTGGGCCCTTTAGGGTTTTATCCCTAAACGCAACAATATAGAAAAGGATTTTGAAAGTGAAAGAAAGATTTTCGAAACTGAGATTCATAAGCTTTAAAAGAAATTATCTAGATTAGCAATAGAGATTTTGAAAGAAAAGAAGGTAAAAACCGATTTACAAAAACAATTTGACTTGATTCTAGAAGAAATAAATGTTTTATCTACAAAAGTCAAGAAACTTGAAGAAATAAATCCAAAAGTTGATTTATCTGAACAAGTCAGTCCCGATACTGTAGTTCAGTCTCCTTATTCTTCAAGTTCACCTTCTACAGCTAATTCTTCAAAGAAGTTTGTCAAATCAAATGAATTTTCAAAAGATCGGATTCTTACTTCAAATATTTTCTATAATTCTCTTGTTGATGATTCAAATAATCAAGTGTTTCGAAAAGTCAAGATGGTTTGGAGAAAGAAACCAACTACAGAAGAAAAGTTGACCAGTCTGCGCCGGCAAACGATCTATTGCACTTACTGTGGAAAGAGTGACTTTGTGCATCCAAGGTACGTAAATTGTTGGTATGGTACTTATAGCATCCCCAATCCTCAGTTTAATAGCTTCAAAGGCAAGGCAACTAATCATCAAGGATCCATCACAACATGGATACCAAAACCAAAATCTTCCTAATCTGTTTGGCAGGAACGTCATGTGTGATTTAATTCATATTATTCACGTCACATGACTACAATCAAGGGTTAGGCCATCTTTTGAGGAGGAGTACCATGTTGCTTATTTTTCATATCGACTTATGAACACTTCAGTTCAGGACTCGTACTTCAATGTTTTGACTTGTACTTAAATGTTCTATTTTGGCGAGTTAAAGGAGTGTTAGGACTTTTAATGTTTCTATGGTCAATCCAGAACCGGAAGGACGTACCCAAGAAACACATCACATTCATAGATATCAGTGAGGGGTCTAGATTGATAGATGAGTTCAGAGTGTGATTGAAAAAAAATGGTGAGGATGTGACAGGACTTAAAAGAATTATTGGTCCTTACCAAACCGAGTCAGTTATTCGGGTTACCACATAATCTATTCATTCTCGTTCTTTGGAGATGGATATTGAAACAGACATGGGCCCAGTGTCGATAATTCGTGTCATCCCACCCAACCACTCAAGTGTCTCACAAAAGATACTTGTTTCATATATGCACGGAGATTTAACACATAATCTATCTATTCCTCACTCGGAGGTCTTAGATATTGAAAAAGGAAGACATCAGATCCGGTCTCCGAACTTCGTATTCATCTCAATGTGTCTATTGATTTCTCAACCTGCGTCCCAGGATGAATCAATCTTTGAGCCTAATCGATATGATTTTTACTTCGATGACAACTCTGAAAATAGGCCACACAATTACTTTTAATTGTTGTGATAACAGTTACTATTGTGTTTCTGTTTTAGCTATTACCCTTGGTTACTGAATCACTTTATCTGATCTTTTGCTACTTATCCGGTTCGTCTTTGAAGATACATGATGCTCAGGGTGCATTTCTTCTATCCTGTATCATGTGCAATCAACATGAGGGGGAGTAACATAATTTCTTAAATCTGAAGTTGAAAAGCCATTGGATTTAAAGATTGCATTTCTTCTATCAAGTATCATGTGGTGTCTGCTACAAGTTTGTTCCTCCTACAAGCTGATTGAAACATGTTCTGAAGCTGAAAGCATATTCAACTCGCGATTTAAAGACAGATTCTTTGTTTTTAAACTGAAGTTGTACCATCGAATGTCACGTAACTCTCACATTATTTTTGTTGTTTTGTTGATCCGATGTGTTGAGTTTCTACAGTTGAAAGCTGCTTGATAGTACGTTCAATCGAGGCTATTGTACATTGAATCTGGTTACAAAGTTGAAATTATGAAGACCAAGAGCTTTATTCAAAGGAGAGCTGGAAAGACATGAATACATGCAACACCAAAGTTTTTCAGATATTCAAGAGGGAAAGAAGATCAAGGCCTGAAGATTTCAAGATGATAAATGTCTTATTCAACTTTAGGGGGAGATTGTTAGGACTGAAAGTCCTAGTGCGTTGAAAGTTGTATAACGCATTTATAGAGTTTAATTGTTTTATTATTTATCGCGTTATAAAAGCCTTTTATTGTTAATGGGCTTATTTGGTTGTAATGGTCCTTGGGCCCTTTAGGGTTTTATCCCTAGTTTTTAATGGTTTGTTTAGGTGAGTTTAGGTAGGAGAAGAGAAGAGAAGAATAGTCATTAAGTTTTACTCTCGCTGATTAGAAATTCTCTCTGTAAACTTAAACCTTTTACTGTTAAATATAATCATATGACTAGCAGTTGTGATTGATTCCTATTGTTGATTGATTATTATTATTGTTGATTGCATTGTTTCTGGGATCTACAAGGTGTAAAGATGGTTAAGAAAGAAAGAGAAGGATTTGAAAAGAAAAGAAAATCTTTTGCACAGAAATTTTCTGACTTTTCAAGGATATCTTTTGAAGACAAGAAGATAGTTGACCTTAAATGTGCTAAACTTTCTCAACAAGTGTCAGATTTTGAGAAAGTTATCATCATGGAGAGAGACAAATTTGAGAAAGATAAGAAGAAAGTTGAACAAAAGAATGTTGGTGTGTTTAAGGAGATTTCTGAACAGAGAAAAAGTCTAGAGAAATATTTTGAAGAAGAAAGAAAAGTTTTTTAGACTGAGATAAATAAGCTTGCCAAGAAACTATCTTAACTATCGTCAACTGTTATGAAGGAGAAGAATGCAAAGTCTGAATTGCATAAGAAGTTTGATCTACTTTCAAAGGAAAGAAATAGTTTATCTTCAGAGATCAAAGAACTTGAAGAGATTATGTTCAAGGCGAAGTTGACTGAGCAAAAGTCGCCAGAATCAATTGTTTAATCACCAAGATATGATCTAGCTGATTCAGAATGCTCATTCAAAACAGCTTCAAGTTCACATTTTGTGAATGTTTCTAATAATCTTTTATTTGATTCAGATGATAATCATACTTCTAAGCATAAAGATCATATTCGTCCTTCTAACCTTTTCTATAATAAACTTGTTGATGGTTCAGGTAAACATAAAAGGACAAATGACAAAGAAAGGTGGATTTAGAGAGAGAAAGGTTCCTCAGATGAGAAGACAGAACAAAAATCATTTGTGCATGCATCCAAAGCTAAAAGGAACAATGCTTCTAAAGGTAAAACTTTTGGCAAACCTGATCTTGTTTATACTGTTAATCAATTGAATAGGTTAGCATAGAAGAAAATTAATTGTTCTTATTGTGGTACAAATGATTTTGTTGGCAAAAGTTATGTGAATTACTAGTATGGTTGTTACTACATCTCTCCTAATAGAACTGCAACTAACAAACCAAGACCCAAATACCAGTGGGTACCAAAAGCTAAATCTGTGTTGCAGGCACCTAAAGACTAAGGGGAGAAAGAGGAATGGCTTCTAAACAATACAGTTTAGAACCCGAATTTAAAAGATCAAAGATGGCTTCTAAACAATACAGTTTAGAACCCGTATTTAAAAGATCAAAGATGGCTTCAAAACAATACAGTTTAGAACCCGTATCTAAAGGATCAAAGTAGACTTCTGAATACAACAGTTCAGAACTCGTACTTCAATGAACAATGGTTTCTTATTACACCATATCAGAACCCGATCTTCAATGTTTAAGAACAATAGCTTTTGAACAAAGCAGTTTAAGACCCAGTCTTCAATGATAAAGATGAACAATTACTATTCTCACCGGAGAATACGTGATGATGGCTTCTGAATACTTCTGTTCAGAACCCGGACTTAAGTGTTTTTCTGCTTAAGGATGCTGATAAGATACATCATTTAGGAAGTTTTTGTTGTCTTTTTGAGAGGGAGTTCGTTAAAATTTTCACTGTCATATTTTTTATGGGGGAGATAGTAGAAAATAGAAATGAAGTTAATTGTTATATTCATATTGTTCTCTACTAATGATTTGACTTTTTATAGATACAAAGGGGGAGTATCTGAAGTTTTGTCAAAGGATGTTTAAATGATAATATTCATTTTAGGGGGAGTTAAGATTTCTACATTGAAGGTATATATTTCTGAATCTTAATCTCTACCACATTTTGAAAGATGAACGACTTTCAGACGTGAAAAACATGTTTTCTTAAATGTTCAAACCACTTCGTGTTTTCAAAAAGATTTTTTGAATTTCGAAGTGAGATTTTAAATGTTTTTCATATCAAGTACTTTCATGATTATCTGACCGTGTGTTTCTCAAAGATAAATAATTGTGTATTGTCTTGTCTATATATTGTCAAGTATTCTTACACATAACGGTTCAATATTTTTATTGAATTTGTTATTACCATGTCTTAAAAGATAAATCTTTCGATGGTAATACTCCCGTTTGAAATTTAATGTTGAGTGAGTATCAAACGTCATTTCTTTTTCAATTGTGCTTTCATTGTCAAATTTTTTATATCTTTTTCATATTAACAAATATTCGGTCTTTGATATCCCAATACAAATTTTTCCTCATGATATTTGATCTGATAAAATCATTGTCATATTCTCAAAACACTTCGCTTGAATTTGTTTCATTCATTCAATTTCATTGTTTTGATAGATCTTAAATGTTTAAAATGCTCAAATTTATGTAACAACCCAAACAATTACTAACTAAGCATAATATCAATATAAGAAATTCACGCCAAAAATGGCCCCAAGTCAACAATTAAAATCTCAAGGTTTGCGGAAAGGCAACCTATTACACAACCGAGAATAAAAGGAATATATACTAAAAGGAGGTCTTCTATTCTGGCACCAGATCACACCTTCTCCTTACCCTTGCCCGAGCCTCCTACCTCACGGCGACCTGGAAAGGTTTTTAGTTTTGAAAGAGCGAGGGTTAGACCGAAGGTCTAGTGAGTCCCCTCAATACACAGTTCAAACTACATGATACAGAAAATGTTTATAATAAAACTCAACCCATTCAGTTTTGTACATATAACCACATTCATAAACTCGCTTCCGGAACACATTACCGTCACTCAAAAGTAATAGTGTGTCTGGCTCATACTGCCTTAGCTAGGACATACCCCCAATTGGCATAAACGGGACACCCCCCGGTACGAGCACAGGTAGGCCACACCCCCCGACTTTGCCATAGAGCTAACAACAATGTATGCATAAATTTAATCAACAACAAAAACATAAAACACGTTTAAAAGAAAGTTCGCATGTATAAAGCTCACGTAATAAAAGATACATTCAAATAACTTCCATATTTATTTAACCACTTTAATACCTCAAAGAATTTAGTTAGAAAAACTCACCTTTGGTCCTTGCTTAACTCCGTGCTCTAGCGATCTTACAACCTAGGATAACATCGATAAATCGGTAAGACACCCCGCCCAAAAAGGTTAATTAATGAGATGCGATTACTCTCTCTCTCTCTCTCTCTCTCTCTCAATATCTCTTGATCTTAAATAGTGACACTCCCCAATTGGACTACTAAAGACCAACAGTTTCTCAAAATTACTGGACCCCGACTCCCGGGGTTACCCCGCCCGGGTAACATCACCCCCGGGCTCCCCCGCCTCCCGGAGTCATGGCTCAGGTTACATAAATCCCCGCCGGGATCCCCCTCCTCCTAGGGTCACAGATCGGGTTATACAACCCCTCCCGGGCTCCCTGCCTCCCGGGGTCACGACCCGTGACCAAACACCCCTTCTCGGGCTCCCTGCCTCCCGGGGTCATAGCCCGGGATCAAACACCCTCGGGGTCACTTCCCCCGGTACCTTCCCGTCGCTTGGGACTTCGACCGACACCGGGCCACTCGTCTCCTTATTTCGCCCGGTTTGAAGTCCACCCAGATTACAGTGGGCGATTAAGGTTTAGAGCAAACCCCAAAAATCCCAAATCCCACAAAAACTTTACTAAACATTATGCTTTTATTATTAAAATAGATGATTATAGCAATATTTTTCCCTTAACCAAACTCATTATTAACTAATCCCATTCATACAATTCCCAAATAAATCAAAAGGAATTTCCATCCATTTATTTACCTAAGAACTTAATCTATAAATGATCAGGAAACTACTAAGGCATAAGATGAAAAGGAAGAATATTACCTTGTTTGCTTGATGTAAGATAAAACTCCATGAACAATTGTCCCTCTTTGCTTTCTTCTCCAAGATCTCCCTCTCACTCCCTCTTTCCAACCTTCAGCCGCCACACAAAGTGAAAGGAGGAAGGGAGGGTTAGGGTAAAAACCCTTCTTCCTTCTATTTCCAACTTGCGCCCTCCAACTTTCAGCTTGCTGCTAAACTTCCACCCAACCTCTAACTTATTAACTTCTAACACGGTCATTACATTATCCCCCTTCGATAGGATTCCATCCTCGGAATCCCATCATTGAACAAACTGGGATATTGGGACCTCATATCCTCTTCCTTTTCCCATGTTGCCTTTTGGCCCTTATGAAACCGCCATTGCACCTTTACAAGGCGGATCTCTTTAGTTTCTTGACTTTGTGATCCAAAATGGCCACTGGTTGTTCTATAAAGCTTAACTTGTTATCCATGCGAACTTCGTCTAATGGTATCACCACATCGGCTTCGGACAAACACTTCTTCAGATTCGATACATAGAATGTAAAGTGCACTCCTCGTAGACCCTCGGGTAAATCGAGTTTGTAAGTAGGAATGGCAACGGGGCGGGTTCGGGGCGGGTTTGCCGTCCCCCGTCCCCGTCCCCGAAACCGAAACCCATCCCCGTCCCCGCTCCGTTCCCCGTCGGGTTTTTATTCAGGGTGCCCCGTCGGGGATTTTTTATGCCCCGTCCCCGAACCCGACCCGATGGGGAATCCCTGATCCCCGAACCCGACCTGATAATTTAATATTTTATTTATATAATTATATATATAATTTCATAATATATATAATTTTATATAATATATATATAAATAATTTTATATATAATATATATAAATAATTTTATATATAATATATATAATTTTTATATAATATATATAATTTTTATATAATATATATATAATTTTATTATAATATATATATAATTTTATTTTTAATAATATAAATATATATATCGGGGCGGGGCGGGGCGGGGATACCATGCCCCGTCCCCGAACCCGATAAAATCCCCGAAAAAATCCCCGTTACCCAACCCGATCCGAAATTGTTTAACCCGACCCGACCCGAACTTAGTCGGGTTTCGGGTTTCCCCGTCGGGTTCGGGGTTTTCTGCCATCCCTATTTGTAAGCCACCTTTCCAATACGCTCACTGATCACAAAGGGGCCAACGAATCTTGGTTTCAACTTCCCTTTCTTTCCGAATCGCACCACACATTTGCAAGGTGAGACCTTTAGCATCACTTTGTCCCCCAGTTGAAACTCCAATGGTTTCCTTCGCTTGTTTGCGTACGTTTCAGGCGGTCTTGTGCCTTCCTTAATCCCTCTCTTATCTGACTGACCTTATCGACCGTCATTTGAACAAATTCGGGACCTGCCAACTGCCTTTCTCCCACGTCATTCCAAAACAAGGGTGTCCTACATTTGCATCCATAAAGAGTTTCAAATGGTGCCGCTTGGATACTAGAGTGATAACTATTGTTGTAAGAGAACTCTATTAATGGAAGATGAACTTCCCACGATCCTTTAAAGTCAATCGCACATGCTCGAAGCAAGTCTTTCAGTGTTTAGATGGTCCTCTCGCTTTGTCCATCCGTTTGAGGGTGATAGGTTTTACTCATCTTTAGTTGCGAACCTAACTCTTTTTCCAGACTTCTCCAAAAAGTTGATGTGATTCGACCTTCCCGATCTGAAACTATAGACGACGGTACTCCATGCCTGGACACTATCTCGTCTATATACAACTTAGCCAATTTCTCCAATGGATACGTCTCCTTAATCGGTAGGAAATGAGCTGATTTTGTGAGTCGATCCACTATCACCCAAATGGCATCATGCCCCTTAGGTGATCGCGGAAGTCCGGTAACAAAGTCCATCGCGATCTCATCCCACTTCCATACCGGTATTTCCAACGGCTGAATCCCCCCGTAAGGTCTTTGATGCTTCGCTTTCACTTTTAGACACGTCAGGCACCGCTCGACGAAGTAAGCGATATATTTCTTCAAACCCGACCACCACTAGCTTTGCTTCAGGTCTCGATACATTTTGTTGGTTCCTGGATGAAAGGAATAACGATACTTATGCGCTTCTTCCATCACCCTCTTCCGAAGGTCTCTCAGTTTCGGGATCCACACTCAATCACCAAAACATCTCATTCCACGATTGTCTATGGTTAACGAATTTACAATATTGACTATTATTTCGCTCTTGAAATTTTGTTCGATGAGCGCTTCTTTTTGTAGACTTTTGACTTCCTCCAAGAAGGTGGAAGTTGCTTCGACTCGAAACGCCACTACCTTCGTTGCATCACCACGCTCTTTCCGACTCAAGGCGTCGGCCACTACATTGGCTTTACCCGGATGGTAAAGAATCTCACAATCGTAATCGCTCAACAGCTCCATCCACCTCCGCTGCCTCATATTCAGCTCTTTCTGATTGAATAGGTGCTGAAGGCTCTTGTAATCTGTATAGATATGACACTTAACCCCATATAGATAATATCTCTAAATGCTGAAAGCAAAAACCACCGCTGCCAATTCCAGATCATGCGTCGGGTAGTTCTTCTCATGTTCTTTTAGCTGGCGTGATGCATAAGCAATCACTATACCTTATTGCATTAAAACGCACCCTAATCCCAACTTTGAAGCATCACTATAGATCATTAATCCTTCAGATCCATTGTGTAGGGATAAAATAGGTGCACTACTCAGGCTTTCCTTCAGTTTACCAAACACATTCTCTTGAGCTTCGGCCCATACGAACTTAACATTTTTCCTTGTTAGTACAGTTAACGGCATGGCTATTCTTGAGAAGTTCTGGATGAACTTCCGATAATAACCCACCAACCTATGGAAACTTCTTACTTCTGACGGTGATTTCGGCGCTTCCCAATCCTTGATAGCTTCAATCTTCGCTGGATCAACCTTGATTCCGTCTTCCGACACCACGTGACCTAGGAATTGTACCTCCCTTAGCCAAAATTCGCACTTAGAGAATTTGGCGTACAACTTCTCGCGCTTAAGCAACACCAACACCGATCGCAGATGTGCCTCATGCTCCCTCATGTATCGTCAGTAAATTAGTATTTCATCAATAAAGACGATCACACACTTGTCCAAGAGTGGATTACACACTCTATTCATTATATCCATGAATACTGCTGGAGCGTTAGTCAAGCTGAAGGGCATGACTAAAACTTATAATGTCCGTACCTCGTACGAAAAGTTGTCCTGGGCACATCCTCCTCTCTCACCTTCAACTTATGATAGCCCGACCACAGGTCTATCTTCGAAAAGTAACTCGTTCCTTGCAGCTGATCGAAAAGATCATCAATTCTGGGAAGAGGGTACTTATTCTTTACTGTTACCTTATTAAGCTCGCGATAGTCTATGCACATTCTCATAGACCCGTCCTTCTTAACGAATAGTATCGATGCTCCCCACGGTTATGTGTTGGGACGAATAAACCCCTTGTCGAGCAGCTCTTGCAGTTGAGTCATCATCTCTTTCATTTTGGCCGGCGCCAAGCGGTAGCGTGCTCTTGCGATTGGTGCCGCTCCAGGAACCAGGTCTATCCGAAACTCCACTTGCCGATCAGGAGGCAAAGTGGTCAAGTCCTCCGGAAACACCTCCGGGTATTCACTTACTATCGGAACTGACTCCAGCCCCTTCTTCTCCTTCTTAGTGTATACTGTGTACGCTAAGAACCCCACACACCCTTTCACTAAGTACGGCCTATCTTTGATCATAGAGATCAAACACGACTTCCTATCCCAACGATCTCTATATACTACCACCTCTTCTATTCGTATCAACTTCTTATTGCACACTATATGGGCATCATTAGACGCCAACCAATCCATCCCTACTATGACATCAAATTCCACCATACCCATCGGGTACAGCCGTAACGGGAATAAATTACCGTCGATGTCAATAGTACACCCTTCATATACTTCCCCACCAGGAATTGACTATCATCCGCTACTTCTACCTCAAACCCAAGACTGAGCTTCTTGGGTTTCACACACAATTTATGAACAAAGTTCGGCGACACAAACGAACGGTTTACGCCCGAATCAAACAAAATCTTAGTAAAAATCGAGTATATAGGGAAAGTATCCATCACCACATCTGGTGTTTCCACCGCCTCCTTCACCGTCATATTAAATGCCCTAGGCCTCGCCTGAGATGGCTCCACCTTCCTCTCTCCTCTTTTTCCTCCAAATCCCCCGACTGCTCCCTTCTTCAGCTGTGGACAATCGGTTTTTATTTGATCTGGAGAACCACAATGATAACAAGTCCTCGGCCACTGACAATCCCGAGCCATAGGCCCCGACTTCCCACATTTAAAGCAACCTTCACGATCCATCAATCATTCCCCCTTATGCATCCGGTTACACTTATTACACGGCCTAATCTCAAACCTTGGCGTTGCCCGCTGATCAGATCTTGCACCTTTAAATTTCTTTGATTCACGAGCTGGCCCTTCCGACATCTGACGCGCTTTGTCTTTCTCAGTCATCTCCGCCGTGTTGAAGGCCGCTTGAAAAGTGGTAGGTTCTCGTGCACCGCCAAATCCCGGATGTTACTCCTCAGCCCAAACAAATACCTATCCACACGTCGCTCCTCATTTGGTACATAAATTTCGGCAAAGCGAGCCTTTTCGAGAAACTTGGTTGTGTACTCTCTAACCGTCATCTCTCCTTGTTCCAAGTTCAGGAACTCCTCCTCCAATTTCTTCACTGCTGCTGAAGAACAAAATTGCTGTTTGAACTTGTCAACAAACGTCTCCCAAGCCATCCCCTTGGCCGCCTTCGAACCTCTACCTCCAGTTTCCGCCTGCCACAAAAACACGACATTGTCTCTCAGCATGGACAATGCAAATACAACCTTGTCCTCTTCAGCGAACTTACTGGTGTCGAAAGCCAACTCCATCTCGCTGATCCACTTGATATCCACAATTGGGTCGCATTCCCCCTTGAAGACTGGGGGTTTACATGCCGCAAAGGATTTGTAGCTACATCCCATATCCGACGATGCAGTAGCAGCTACAACCGTGGTTGATAGCGAGTGACTGCCCATCCCAGTAACCGGTGGTTCTGACATCTCAGACGTTTCCTTCTCTTCATTCTTCTCCTTACTGGCCGATGCTTCCCTAGTCTGATGAGCCAATAAAGTTTGCAGAGTTTCCTGTAACTTCCACATTTCAGTAGTGAAGGTCTCTTGTGTTACAATGGCTTGGGCCCGACCTCCCCCATGGTTCATCGTCAGTCTTCTTCCTCTCACCGTAGCCAAACACTCTTGAAGAGAGGGATCTTGCTCAACCACCAGTTCCACACTTCTTGCTCGATGGGCAACACGTGCCGTTTTCCTCCCCTGAATACCCATTTCCAATTCGCCCACTTGAGTAGCCGCCTTTTGGGTCGTTTTTCCCTTCCCCTTAGGTCGGCCACGACCCTTTCCCCGAGTGGCAGCCGGCCTAGGAGGAACTACTGCTCCATCCACAATCACTTCGTTTACCGGTACTGCCTCATCTACCGGCACAGATCTATTTCTTTTTACACGCTCAGGCATGATTACTGATAAGACGTAAACAAACAACTTTTATTACAACAGGTCCAACACAATAAGACAAGTTAAGCACACACATGTATCTGTAAATTCACAATTACACTGGCCAGATGTAATTCCAAATTTACCTTAGATGTTAGTCCTCACTACCCCCTTACTCGACTTCCTAAAGTCATCCTATTTCTCAGTTGTGTTCTACTCTCCTAGTTTAAGTCTAAGCCTGTCCGGTCACCTACATCCCTTATACTATGGCCCTGATACCAGTTGTAACAACCAAAACAATTACTAACTAAGCATAATATCAATATAAGAAATTCATGCCAAAAACGACCCCAAGTCATAAATTAAAATCTCAAGGTTTACGGAAAGGCAACCTATTACACAACTGAGAACAAAAGGAATATATACTAAAAGGAGGTCTTCTATTCTGGCACCAGATCACACCTTCTCCTTACCCTTGCCCGAGCCTCCTACCTCACGACGACCTGAAAAGGTTTTTAGTTTTGAAAGAGCGAGGGTTAGACTAAAGGTCTAGTGAGTCCCCTCAATACACAGTTCAAACTACATGATACAGAAAAAGTTTATAATAAAATTCAACCCTTTCAGTTTTATACATATAACAACATCAATAAACTCGCTTTCGGCACACACTACCGTCACCCGAACGTAACAGCGTATCTGTCTCATACTGCCTTAGCTGGGACCCCCCCCCCCAATTGGCATAAACAGGACACACCCCTCGGTACGAGCACAGGCGAGCCACACCCTTCGACTTTGGCCATACAACTCACAACAATGTATGCCTACATTTAACCAACAACAAAAACATAAACCACGTTTAAAAGAAAGCTCGCAAGTATAAAGCTCACGTAATAAAAGATGCTTTAAAATAACTTCCACTTGTATTTAACCACTTTAATACCTCAAAGAATTTAGTTAGAAAAACTAACCTTTGGTCCTTGCTTAACTCTGTGCTCTAGCGATCTCACAACCTATGATAACATCGATAAATCGGTAAGACACCCCCTAGAAAAGTTAATTAATGAGAGGCAATTACTCTCTCTATCAATCTTCTTGATCTTAAATAGCGACGCTGCCTATTTGGACTACTCAAGACCAACAGTTTCTCAAAATTACTGGACCCCGACTCCCAGGGTTACCTCGCCTAGGTAACATCACCCCCAGGCTCCCTCGGCTCCCGTGGTCGCGACCCAGGTTACACAACCAATCTCGGGCTCCCCGCCTCCTGGGGTCACGACCCGAGATCAAACACCCCTTCCCGGGCACCCCGCCTCCCGGGGTCACGGTCCGGGATCAAACACCCCCGGGGTCACTTCCCCTGGTACTTTTTTCGTTGCCCGGTACTTCGACCGTCACCGGGCCACTCGTCTCCAGAGTTTTCCCGGATTGCAGTCCACCCAGATTACAGTGGGCGATTAAGGGCTTTAGAGCGAACCCCAAACATCCCAAATCCCACAAAAAACTTTACTAAACATTATGCTTTGATTATTAAAATAATTGATTAGAGCAATATTTTCCCTTAACCAAACTCATTATCAACTTATCCCCTTCATACAATTCCCAAATAAATCAAAAGAAATTTCCATCCATTTATTTACCTAAGATCTTAATCCATAAATATTACCTTGTTTGCTTGATGCAAGATAAAACTCCAAGAACAATTGACCCTCTTTGCTTTCTTCTCCAAGATCGCCCTCTCACTCCCTCTTTTAAACCTTCAGCCGCCGCACAAAGTGAAAGGAGGAAGGGAGGGTTAGGGTAAAAACCCTTCTTCCTTCTATTTCCAACTTGCCCCCTCCAACTTTCAGCTTGTTGTTAAACTTCCACCCAACCTCCAACTTATTAACTTCTAACACGGTCATTACAATTTCATTCTTATCATTAATGAGCATACATTTTCTGATAATGATATCTTGTGCTTAAATGTCAAGATAAACTGTTGAGCAACAAAAATTTCTTATTAGGACAAAATACATGAGATTCAGTGTGAGTGCTTAAGGTAGCGTTTGGTACGCATACATGATTGGATAGGACTGGACATGATAGAACTGGTCAAGACTGGATAGGACAGAACAAGAGGCTAGGACAGAACAAGAGGCTAGGACAGGACTGGACTAGACAGGACAGGACAAGACAAATGTCTGTCTTGTTTTTGGTATGGCTAGGACTAGATAGGACAGGACTGGACAAATTTCCCTAAAAGTTTTTTGATGATTTTATATATCATATAATAGTTATAAATAACACAAATAAAGTATATCTTTAAATAATTTAATTAAATTTGTTTTTATTTTTTAAACGATTTTCATACATATAAATACATAGAAAAACAAGGGTATGAAATCTGAATGAAGAATCTGAAATAATTGATGGTAGTTCGAAAAAATCTGATTCATATAAAGAAAATATAATATTTGATTAAATTTGGAAGATCTTAATGAATTAGCGGATGCATAGTTGCAGCAACAGGTAAAGATAAATGCGACGGGTGGCCCGTGAAGGACGGTAGTTATGAAGAACGTGAAAGATAGTGGATGGTGGTGGTACATGTGGTTGTTATGGTTGATGTGGTGGAGGTATAGGTGGTCGACGATGGTAGTGGTGGTGGCGGTGGACAGGGGTAATATAGGTTATTGTAGTAGAGGAAGAGGCGGAGGTCACCGACGGTAGTTGGCGGTAAACGTCGGTGGTGGCGGCGACAATGGGTGGTGGTGATCGGTGGAGGTGGTGATAGGCGGTGGTTGTGTATTTGGTGGAGGAAGTTGTAGTAGTGGAGGAAGAGGTGGAAGTGGTCGACGATGGTTGGTGGTGGCTACCGGTGGCCGTTGATGGTGGTGGCGGCCAAAGGTGGTGGTGATTGGTGTTAGTGAAGGTGGTCGACGATGGTAGTGGTGGTGGAGATGGCTGATGGTTGTGGAGGTGGTGGATGAGGTTGTTATGGTGTAGAAATTGGTAGAGGTGGTCGATGGTGGTTGGCGGTGGCTACTGGTGGCCGTCGTTGGTGGTAATGGCGGCGATGGGTAGTGGTGACCCTTAAGACTAATACCATATTAGGATTATACATCAAATAGCGGTAAATCAATGATTTTTAGTTTGTCTCATTTTTGTCCCATGTTGTTCCACCTATTTTGGTGGAACAAGAAAATACCATTTTTTGTCCCATCTTGTCCCACCTTGTCCAGTCTTTGTCCCTGTCCCATGTCGTACAAAACATGGGACAGTGAATTTTTGTCCTGTCCCATGTCATGCCAAACGTGGTACAGTGAGTTTTTGTCCTGTCCCGTCCCATCAAGTCTGCAAACCGAACGCACCCTAAAAGACTTCCATGGATTCATGTTAACCAGTGTTTCCTACCCCAGAAGTAATCCTTGAGTGATTGAGGGGAGAGGGGTCAAGGTCAAAATATTAGAGTGTGGGAGTGTGCCGAGGTAAAATGTAAAAGAGAGTTTGGTTAGAAGTGAGCTCAAATGTTTTAAAAGAATGAGGGTGAGAGATCAGCGTAAAAGAATAATAAACTCTACACCAAATCTTTTTCTGAGTCGGGCAGTCACATTATCTGTTATTTCACAATTCTTCGTGAACTTCATTGAAAAAGGCACTAGCCCATGCCAACTCTTGCAATAACCCACCAGCTACTCATTCTTTTTTTTAACAAAAGAATGTATCAAATTTTAAAGGGGAAGCAACACATTATCTATCGAATCTTCGTTTGGAAGATGTTGATATTGAAAAAGAAGGAAAGTTTCTCCACCTTCGAACCTCATTCATGCACATTGAGTCTATGTAATACTATTGTTGTCTCAATGGTTTACATAATTTGAGCATGTTTAAGCTTTAAATGCTTCAATCATTGCTACACTTGCACGAGCACACAAGGAATATGTTTTCTTGTTATAACTTTCATAGAAAATTCCTTTGTGGTTTTTTCAATGATTGAATGAAAGCCCTGGGGAGTGAACATCAAAAAGCTCCTTTCCCATGTGTATCCGTTACACACAGTGGCTCCGTACTACTAACAGGCAGATTAACTATTTCATCTGTTGATTCAGGTTTACCATTCCTAATTTGTCTGAATTTGAAATGATTCGGATGAATACATTTCATAAATTGACGGCAGAATATCATATCAGATGGAGATTCTATTCTCGTTGGGGGAAATTGTTTATATGTTTCCAAAGGAGAAGACTATATATGGTTCTCATGAAGACTGTTCTTACATTGTTATTTAGGGGAGATATTTCAAAGATGGTACTGACATTGAAATGTTTTGATGATTCTGATTCTCATAATTCATCAAAAAGGGGGAGAAATTTCAAGATTTCAAAGTCAGATTATTGTTTTCAACAAAAGGGGAGAGTTTTCAATGATCAATTTCAAAGAGAAAGCAAAGTCAAGTGAGAGTAATAAAGGGGGAGAAAATAAAGTCAGATTGTTGTTTATTCAAAATGGAGAAAAGTTTGTTGAAGAGATGATTCAGAGAAGAGATTAAAGTCAATAGAAAGTTGGAAAGCTAAAGATGTTTGTACTTCAAGTTAAAGCAAGTTCAGACTATTGTTGTGTTAAAGAAATTTTCTGAGAACTTGTTGCACGATTGTAACAAGTGGGGGAGATTGTTAACACTGTTAAAGAATTGAAGATTTCAAAGCTTTGTGAAGAAAGTCAAAGTGTTCAAGTTTTAAAGCTGACAAAGATTAAAATGCTGAAGATTTTTCAATTGAAAGAAGACCTGAAGATTATCGTCAAAAAAATTTTAATCTTGAATCCAAAGGGGAGAATGTTGAGTCAGAATTATATTCAAGATTAAAAGAGGGTCAAAAGTGTAAAGGTTTGTAATGTATAGGTGTTTACTTTGTAATTGTATTGTAAAGTGAAATAGGTCATGTTGACCATATAAATAGAAGGTCAAAGAGTTATTGAGATAAGAACACACACGCACTTAGTCTGTGAGAATACACCTTAGAACACACACATTTAAGAGCTTACTGTAAGTACGCAACAAATAAGTATATGGCTCTATGAAGGTTGTGTAATTGTTGATCATTCAATAAAGGAACATTTCTACATTGATTGTGTGTTGATCTTGAGTTAGAATCTGGAACAACAATATATATATATATATATATATATGGTTTCGTTTAATTTGCAACCCTACAAAAGGTAGCAATCTTTGCAACCTACTTTTCAGCCTTAGATTTACAATCCTACGGTGATAATCGTTATAACTATTTTAGAATATTAATTAAATTAAAAAATTAATTTCTGATGAATTTTTTAAGCGCTCAAGGGTAAAATAGGAAAATTGAAAAAATGTGACTTTGTTCTAATCATAGCAATGTATTTTCATCACAATCAAATCCCGGAAAATCCTCCTCCACCCTGATTCTGTTTCCGATTAGTATTTATTTACACACAGGATTCTGAAGAAAATCTTGAAGAATGACTGATCGACAACGAGGTTAGTTTAAAAATCCCCATTCCTGCAAACCCTACCCTAACACTGGTGATTCATTGCTAATTAGGATTTGATTTTGTTTCAGTTCGAAAAAGAAGTGTAAGAATAATGTTGAAGTACTCCTTCTCTCGATTCAATAACACTTCTTCTACCCCCTATTTTGATAGATTTCGATATTGAAGATGAAGATGCACCACTAGAAAACAACGACATTTTAGTCAATGAAGCACCGCATCATAACCCAGTGAATGTCGTGGAAGAGATGGTGAATCATCTGGAAGATCCAATGTGTGAACCAGAGGCTCGATTGCCAGAACAACAAACATCACAAGAAGGTTAATTTATGAGTTATTTCAATTATTGAAAACTCTTTGCATGAGAATTATTTATTCTTCAAACTGAGAAATTGAAATTTTGGATATATGAGTTGTGATGAAATTATGAACTTTCAAATATATATCAATTAGAGGTGTTCAAAACAGTTGACAATAGGATGTTTTCAATACTAGTTACGAGTGATCATTAACTTGGCAGTTCATATTCATCACTCTAATTACGAAAATTTGGTATTAGTATTCATAAAACCATTTATATGAACTGTAGTTGCAACACATGAGAATAAATTTCACCATTAGGTTTTAGTATTCATAAAACCATTTATCTTTTTGTCTGGTTTTTTAGGATCATGATATTTTTATGATGAAAACAACATTGAAGCATCAATAGTAATTTATTCATTAAACTATCAACCAAATAAAATTTGGTGCAGTGGTGGGACATGATTTGGGAGCTATGAATACTTGATCATCTTATGCCATGAATACATATTCATGAAAATCCATTCATGTCATGATAATAATTGCATTCACTGATTTGGGGGACAAATCAACATATATAATCAAGTTTTGATATTGGGTTTCATGCATCCATCCTTTGGTGTTAGTGATATGCCAACACAATGCTTAAATATTTCAATGTTGTTGAATATAAGGAGTCGTTTAACAAGCGCTTATCAGGGTAAGCGCTTATCATATCTTAACCAATGAATATGACATTACCCAATAATCTTACCCGATAAGAACGAACAAACTGTTTGATAGGCTTACCCGGGAAGTGTGGGCGATGACTCTTACCCGGTTAGTGCTTACCGGTTAAATTTTTGCCTATGATACCATTTTAATGGACCATTTTTCAATGCATTAAAGTGATGAAAATGCATATAAGGGACACAACTTCAATGTTATGAATGGCATGTATTGCTTCAATGATATTGATTTCATGAGTACATAGTTAAGATATTTAAATGTTAAACGAGTGATCATATATGTTAGTCCTTAATGATTAGGCATTAGTTGCACAAATGTGAGTGTAGATTCATGAAAATATATACATGACCTTGTTAGTAATGGAATACAAATTAATAATAGGGAAACAATCTTCATGTGTGAGAATAACTGAAAATTTGGTTTTCAAGCATCCTGATACATCATAGGGGTTTACGACTTTTAACTAAATGCTTATGTGATTTGTTATATGAAATGGAATGGCATTTAACGGAAGGATAAATTTCTTGGACATGTGTACATATTCATTACAATAACATTCATGCAACATTATTCATGCATTTGGAAACATATGTATAAATTTAGTTTAAATTATAATTATCAAACAAAAAAAAACCTAGATGATTGTAGGCGATGATTGAAAAAAAAATTAAACCCCTATAATACGATTAGTTTAATTTGGAATTATCAAAAAATAAATACCAAAATATCTACCATATTAAGAATGGAATCTTGCATGAAAATAGGGATTTCAAACATTAAAAATAATGGTTAAATAAAAAAAGGAAAATCACAGATTTATCAAAAGATAGAATTACCCTTTAATGAATTAAATTAAAAAAAATATTTTTTATCTTAAACATGATACAACGGTGGACAAGGGGGTTGCAAAGGTTGCCACCATTGCTTGGGTTGCATTTTATCAACCTCCATATATATATAGATAGATAGATAGATAGATAGATAGATAGATAGATAGATAGATAGATAGATAGATAGATAGATAGGGGCCTAATCAAATGAGATCTAGATTGTTTGTGGTAACCGTGAGATCCAACGTGAGCCACTCATTTAATATAATTAATTTTGTTTTTAAAATAAAGTAAAAGGATAATTTGGTAAATTGATAATTTGAATTTTATTTTTATAAAAAAAATCAATTCCATATTAGACACATTCCAAATTCCAATCACACGCTTACCTATTCTAATTTCAATTACCCTAATTTACTATGAAGAAATAGAGGATTTTGTATGGTAATCACAATGTAACACAGTTGGTATCATAGTGGTACCACATTTGGTATTACCGTCGTATCCTAATGGGTATCACATTTGTATGTTAATTACAGTGTAACATAATGTTAATCACAATGTATCACAATGTTTTTTAGTGCATCACAATAGTAATTATAGTGTAACACAATGTTCTTTGAGTGGCTCACAATAGTAATCACAGTATAACATAATGTACTTTGAGTGCATCACATTGGTAATCACAGGGTAACAAAATATATTTTGGGTATTCGTCGGAATAAAGTTCATCGGAAGTCGACTGATGTAGGCTGGAAAGAGGTGAGAGGAGAGAGATTTTTTTTTCAAATACCTAAAATGCCCTTTTAATTAAATTTCAGTCAAAATTACCAAACTTAATAATTTCCTAATTTATCATCTAATATGTGGCTCATATTGGATCTCACGGTTATCACAAACAATCAGGATCTCCCTTGAATGACCCCCTATATATATATAGGGCAAATCAAATGCAAACCCTTCTGATAGTCCCTAATTATCAATTTCTTATCGAATCTAACAATCAATTTGTACAATCTTTCTCTCTCTAGCTTTCTCTCTCTACAATCTGCGTATCTCTCTGTTACAAGTAAGTTCTCTCTACTCCTTACACGGTTCTTCACAGAAAATAAAAGCTAAAAACTTTTATACAAGCTACAAGTATATTAAAGGAAAAACTACATGCGCAAAAGAAAAGTAAACTACAATTAAGACTTTGACTTTTATAGTGACTTTGATATTTACATAAGAGTTGACTTTTCAGCTTTGACTTCTTGAACTTTGACCTTCAGTCTTTTATGATCTTGCATCCAACATATTTATGCTCTAACATTCCCCCCCCCTTTGGATTCAAGATCATCTTCAGAAAGATTTTGAAATTCATTCTCCTCCTTTGTAGACTTCTTTCAATTCATATCATCTTATCTTTGAAATACAATCTCTCCTTTCTCTGATCAAAAATATCTTCAAAACTTTCACCTTGGTTTGCTTCAGTAAAATGTCTTCAAAGAAAATTTATGTAAAATCAACTCATCTTCAGAATTCTTTGAACTTTATCTTTCAGCTTTCAATAATGTTTCTCAAACCAACAAGTCTTGAACACTTTCCAATAACTTTCTTAATCTTCTTCCCATTGATAACATTTCTGAAGCATACATTTCTTGAATTCTGTCTCCATATCTGACACAAACTTTTCTTTCCAGACATTTCTTTAACTTTATCTTCTCCCCCTTTTTGATGATTACGGCATCGAGATCATCAAAACTTTCAACAAGAAATGTCACTTCATCTATTCTGACCACTGATTTTAAAAAGATCCTCCGACCATTCGTCAATTCATCAAGATATTCATCTAGATCTTTTTAAATCCAGACAAGTTAGAATGTAACCCCTGAATCAACAAATGAATCAGTTCGAATGCCTGTCAGTAACACGAAGTCACTGTGTGTAACGAATACATATTGAAAAGGATCTTTTTGATGTTCACTCCCCTAGGTCTTCCATTCAATCATCGAAACACCACAAAGATATTTCTATTAATGTTATGACAAGAAAACATATTCCTTGTGTGTTTGTGCAAGTGTTAGAAAGAATTAAGCACATGATGATCGCTTATATAAAAGGCTCAAAATTGTGTAAACTACTGAGACAACAGTAATTAAACACAGACTCATTTGTGCATGATCGAAATGCGAAGGTGGGACAGACTTCCTTCTTTTTCAATATCCATATTTTCCAAATGAAAACCGGATAGAGTATTTGATGCGTCCCCTTGAAAAATGAAACATTCTCTTGTTAACAAGAAAATGAGTAGCTGGTGGGGTTTTTATCAAGAGTTGGCATGGGCTAGTTGCCTGTTTCAATAATGTTCACGAAGAATTGTGAAACACTAGCAATGTATCTGCCCGACTCAGAAAAAGTTGGTGCAAAGTTTGATATTCTTTTACTCTGTTTTCACACCCTCTTTCTTTTTAATCATTGAGCGCACATCTAACCAAACTGTCATTGACATTTTACCTCGTCACACAACGCACACTCATTTCTTTTTGACTCCTCACACTCGATCATTGAGGATTAACTTCTTGGGTAGAAAATACTGGTTAACGTGAATCCATAGAAGTTTCATTTAAGTCCTACACAATGAACCCATATTTTCCTATTAAAGCACAATGTTGCTCAAAAATGGTTTAACTTTATCAGTTAAATCACACAATATGAAATACAAGTCAGATACCTAGATGCTCGCTGATATAATTATGAAGATTTGAGCATTTTAAACATTGAAGACTTTTCAAACAAGATAATTGAATGAATGAAATGAATACAAGAAACTTGTTTGAAAATCTAACATTGTATCAAAAAGATCAATATTGAAATGATTTAACGATTAAGGCTTAGGTCAGGAAAAATCGGATATTGTCTATACGAATCAAAATATAGACATTCTTGAAAGAACGTTTAGAAATGAAATCACGCTCAAAATTCATTGAAGTTCAATCGGGGTGTCTTACCATCGAAAATATTGTTTCAACAAAATATCAAACCGGTGTGTGTGAATACATGACAGTATATGGAAAAGACAATACACAAGTATTTATCTTTGGAAACACACGGTTTATTGATCATTGAAGCACAAATAAAATAAAAACATTTAAAATCACACTTCTATATTCATGAATTTGTTTAAGAATCAGAAGTGGTTTGAACATTTAAGAACATGTATTCTATGATTGAAAGTTGTCCTTCTTTCAACCATATATGAGATTTATAATAGAAATAAACCTTTTCAATATGTCTTAAATCATATGAAGTCAGCTTAAAGTCATAATGGTATGATCGTGTAAGCATCATCTCAATCTGCAAACAGTCATAAATTCGTCAAAGTACAAAGTTTATTCACAACTTTATTGAAAAATAAAATGACATAAAGCAGTAAAACATTGAATGTACAAGTTCTGATCTGAAATAATCAGAAGTCATATTCAGTACTCCTTATTTATACTCTAACTCCCCCTGCATTTATGCATCAGAAAAATCATCAGTTAAGAATGCAAAAATATATGAACTCCCCCTCAAATATATGTAGAATATCTTTTTATATTCTCTCACTCTCCCTGAAAACACGAATACCCTTCAGTGTAGATATCTTTTCAAAATAAAGATAAATAAATGAAGAAAAAATAACAATAATAAAAACTTTAATAGGTAATCACAGATTATGTCTTGAGATTTAGCATACCAAGTTTCAAGACAAGAAAATTAAATCTCTTTTCGTCGAGAGGCCTGGTAAACAAATCAGCAAGCTGATAATCAGTGTTTACAAAATAAAGTTCTATTGTACCTTTTTCGACATTGTCTTTGATAAAATGATATCGTACATCTATGTGTTTGGTGTTTGTATGTTGTACAAGATTTGTTGATATTGCAATAGCGCTCTTAGAGTCACGGTATATCGGGATCTTGTCAAATTTGAAGCCATAATCTCGTAGTTGCGTCCTCATCCACAAGACTTGAGAGCAGCAGCTTGCAGCAGCAACATACTCTGCCTCAGCCGTTGAAGTGGAAACACAAAGTTGTTTCTTTGATGCCCAACTTACGAGTTTATCTCCAAGAAACTGTATATGACCCGATGTACTCTTCCTGTCTAACATACAACCTGCATGACCTGCATCTGAGTAAGCTGTTAGTTCAAAACCAGTATCTTTAGGATACCACAAACCAAGATCTGCAGTCCCCTTCAGATATCTAAATATGCGTTTAACTGCAGGCATATGGGATTATTTTGGATTAGCCTGATATCTAGCACATAAACATGTAGAGAACATAATATCTGACCTACTTGAGGTTAAATACATTAAAGAACCTATCATCCCTCTATAGATTCTAACATCGACAGATTTTCCTGAATGATCCATGCCAATCTTAGTTCCTGGTGCCATCGGGTTCCAATTGTTGTACACTTTTCCATTTTGAATTTTCTCAGAATATCAAAAATGTACTTGGATTGATTTATAAAAATCCCTGTTGAAAATTGCTTTACTTGTAATCCGAGAACACACAGTTCATCTCTCCCATCATACTCATTTGAAATCTGGACACCATGAGGTTTGAAAAATTCTTACAGTATTTAGGATTAGTTGAACCAAATATAATGTCATCCACATATATCTGAATAAGAATAATATCGGCTTTTTCCTTTTTGATGAACAATGTAGTATCGATTTTACCTTTAGTGAAGCCCGACTTGACCAAAAACTTTGATAATACGTCGTACCAGGCTCGAGGCGCTTGTTTAAGACCATAAAGTGCTTTATCCGGGATGTAGACGTGATCTGGTTTATCTGGATTCACAAATCCTTCAGGTTGTGAGACATAGACTTCCTCCTTAAGAATGTCGTTTAGAAAGGCAGACTTCACCTCCATCTGGTAGACGGTGAAGTTTTTATGAGCAACATACGCAAGAAACATTCTCATCGCTTCAATGCGTGCTATTGGAGTATAAGTCTCGTCATAATCAATGCCTTCCTCTTGCCTATAGCATTTTGCGATAAGTCGTGCTTTATTTCTGATTACGATACCATCTTCATCCTTCTTGTTTTTGAATACCCATTTTGTACCAATTATAGATTTACCTTCAGGTCTTGGTACATATCTGCAGACTTTCAAAGCTTCAAACTGGTTCAACTCCTCTTGCATTGCAGTCACCCAATCCGAGTCAGCTAGAGCTTCGGATACTCGAGTGGGCTATATCTTGCTCAGAAAGGAATCATGCATACACATGTTTAATGTCGCAGACCTAGTTTGCAACGGTTTTGATATATCTCCAATGATTTGGCTTATCGGGTGCTCTTTGGTACACTTATGTTCGTGAGGGAACGGATTTGATATAGATTGATCATAACTCTCGTCTAAATAGTAAATATCCACTTTCAGCTTCTTCTTGTTCAGCATTTGTTGGGGGTGCAGTTGAAGTTTCTTGTACAGAAGTTTCAGTTGGGACGGCTTGTTCAGTCTGTTGATTATCCATCACAGTGCAGCCAACTAAAGTAGTAACTTCTAGTTCAACATGTTCAGGTGCAAATTCACCTGAAGGAGTATTTGTTTGAATTGGAGTTTCTGTCTGAACTAGGGAAACTAGTTCAGTAGATACATCTAAAGTAGTTGGATGATTAGGCATTGAATTCTCTGACCTGTCAACCACAATAGACTTAGGCAGTTTAGATCCTAGAAACTCATCATAAAAGAATTCAAACAATAAATCTAATTCCGATAAATGAGATGTAGAAGTTTATGATTTATCCGAATTCTGTAAGTACGGGTTCTGAACTGTGTTGTTCAGAAGTCACTTCCTCGTCGAATGTAACATTGACGCTTTCAATCACAGTCTTAGACTTCTTCAAGTACACTCGGTATGCAGCAGATGTCTGAGAGTAAACAATGAATATGTTATCATCAGCCTTAGGTCTGAACTTGTTCAAGTTCTCTCTATCATTCAATACGAAGAACCTACATCCAAACACATGGAAGTGTTTAATGCTAGGTGTACGATTGTTTATCAAAGCATAAAGAGTTTTTCCAAACCGGCGATGTATTATGGACCGATTTTGTGTATAACATGCAATCGAAACAACTTCTGCCCACATAAATAGAGGTAGATCGGATTGACTCAGCATAGTACGAACATCCTCGACTAGCATTCGATTTCATCGTTCTACTACTCCATTTTGTTCTGGCGTTCGGGTAGCAGAGAATTGATGTGTTATCCCGACCGATTTGAGATAATCTGCAACAGTTTTGTTCTTAAACTCTGTGCTATTGTCCGTTCTTAGAAGCTTGACTGGCTTTTGGAGATTTACTTGGGTAGTCTTTAAGAAACTGATGATGACTTCGGGCATCTCATCTTTTGATCTCAGAAATTTGACCCATGTATATCTTGAATAATCGTCCACAATAACTAAGACATACTTCTTGTCGCTTATGCTTTGCATTCTCATTGGACCACATAGATCCATGTGAAGCAATTCAAGTGGAGAACTAGTACTTTGTTCAAGCTTCGACTTGTGTGCAACTCTCTTCATCTTTCCTTTCTCACATGTTGCGCATAGGTGTTCTTTCTCATACTTTAGCTCAGAAATTCCTTTGACTAGCTTATCCGTGACCAGTTTATTGATATAACGAAAATTCAGGTGAGACAACCTGCGGTGCCATAACCAACTCTGTTGAAGGAGGCTTTTGATAATAGACAAAATTGATTGTCACTCTGGACCTTTGACAAATTTATGGTGTAGAGGTTGGATTTTCTAGTGCCGACCAAAAGTTCTTTGCCATCTTCAGTGCGTACAGAACACCTCTTGGCCTTGAAATTTACCTCTAAATCTTTATCGCAGAACTGGCCAATACTGAATAGGTTATGCCCTAAACCTTCCACATAACTCACCTTTGTAATCGTCACATTGTCTTGTATCACGTCACCGTAACCGAGAATCGGTGAAAACTGGTCGTTGTCAAAACGTACATTCCCGCAGAATTTCTCTGTATAATTAGACAATAAATCCTTTTGCCTTGTCATATGCTTGGAACACCCGCTATCCAAGTACCACATATGACGAGTCTGCATAAGAGAAATCAAGGAATAACAACTTTAGGTACCCATTTAAAAGTGGGTCCTAACGGATTAGCACAAGATTTTGGTATCCATTTATATATGGATCATCTGACCTTTTGAAAAACTTTTGATGTAAAAGACTTATAAGAACAAACATGATAAGTACCAAACCAGTCATCAGAAAATCGGTGAGAAATAAAATCAATCCGTTTATATGTAGAACTCTCATCTATCTTCTGTTTTGGTCGCCATTCAATTCGACCTTCTGACCTTTTCTTTCTTAAATCTGAAACAAAAGATTTAGATTTGTTAGGAAAATCAGATTTCTGAGAATGTCTTTTCATTAGCTTACTAGTGTTTTTCCGTTTTTGTGAGCGCTGTTTCTTGTGCTTTTTACCTGACTGATAGTAATCAGTACTCACAGAAAATAGTTCACCAACTTTAGTTGATGATTCACCAATTTCATGCACACTTGTTAAAGCCCGACCATTTATAACAAAAGTAGAATGATCTGGAAGTTGAGCATGAAAATCAAACATATCTGTGTGTTCCAGATTCTAGTTTCTAATCAATTAATCAAAACAAAACATAAACAAGAATCAATTACCTGTTTTGATTTCACTTTCAATTCACAATTTACAACTTTCTTTCTCTAGAACTCTCACTCTCTCTCTACGAATCTCTCTCTCTTTGATATTACAATCTGACTTCTTAACTCTGTTAACTAACTAAACAAAACTGAAAAATAAAATCTATTTATACCAATTCCTAATACAAGGAAACTAAAATACAAAATACAAATACATTTGACTTTTATTACAAAAGACTTTGACTTTCACTTAAAAGTTGACTTTCTTAGCTTTGACTTTCTTGAATTTTGACCTTCAGTCTTCTTGATCTTGTATCCAACAGATTTATGCTCTAACAATCTCCCCCTTTGGATTCAAGATCACTGTTTAAAGATCTAGCAATTCAGTCTTCACTTTAAGCTCTGTCAGTACAATATCCCCTTTTTCTTTGACGGTATTCTTTCCAAAACTGTCTTTAAACGATTAGCAATCTCCCCAAAACTTTCACAAAATACTTTCAGACATTGGAAAGAAATTATCTTCAGAATCAGCTCGGATTACTTTAGCAAATAATTTTCAAAGAAAATTTCAGTGAAATCAACACATCTTCAGAAAATCTTTGATATTCTTTAAATCTTCAAATCTTTACTTTGAACTTTTCTGACTTGGACATTTCTGAAAATCATCTCTCAACACTATACCATTTCTTGATACCATCTCCCCCTTTTTGATGATTTGAGCATCTATATCATCAAAACTTTTCTGCCAAGAAATGTCTTTAACCATTCTGATTTGTCAAATTGAGCCTCTGATTCTGTGATCCATAACCAAGTATTCATCTAGATCTTTGCAAATCCAGACAAAATAAGAACATGTAACTCCTGAATCAACAGATGAATCAGTTAAAATGCCTGTCAGTAACACAAAGTCACTGTGTGTAACGAATACACAATATAAAGGAGCTTTTGTGATGTTCACTCCCCCAGGGCTTCCATCCAATCATCGAAACACCACAAAGGCAATTTCTATGAATGTTATGACAAAGAAACAAATTCTTTGTGTGTTCGTGCAAGTGTAGAAAGAATTAAGCACGAAAGATTGCTTTTAAGGCTCAACATAGTGTAAACCACTGAGACAACAGTAGATAAACACAGACTCAATGTGCATGATTGAAGTGCGAAGGTGGGGCAGACTTCCTTCTTTTTCAATATCCAGATTTTCCAAATAAAAATCAGATAGATTATGTGTTGCGTCCCCAGAAAATATGAAACATTTTCTTTTTGAGAAGAAAATGAGTAGATGGTGGGGTTTGATCAGGAGTTGGCATGAGCTATTTGCCTGTTTCAATAACATTCACGAAGAAATGTGAAACATTAGTAATGTGGTTGCCCAGCTCAGAAAGTAGTTGGTGCAGAGTTTGATATTCTTTTACTCTGATCTCACACCCTCTTTCTGTATATTCATTTAGCTCACTACTAACCAAACTCTCTTTTCCATTTTACCTTATCACACCCATACTCATTTCTTTTCGACTCCTCACACTCAATCACTAAAGGATTAACTTCTTGGGTAGAAATCACTGGTTTACGTGATTTCATAGAAGTTCAGTTAATTCCTAGCAATAAGAACCCATGTAGTCCTAGAAATCATGTGTTGCTCATATGATTTAGCTATATCAGTTAAAGCTCATATACAAATGTCAGATAGAATGTATGCTCAGATGATATAATCATGAAAATATGAGCATTTTTAAACATTGAAGTATTTTCAAACAAATATATTGAATGAATGAATATGAATACAAAAGACTTGTTTGAAAATATGACATTGTATGAAAATGATCAGAAATGAATGATATATCAATCAAGGCTTATGGTCAAAAACAACTGATATTGTCCATATGAAACAAAATATAGACATTCTTGAAATGACGTTTGGGAATGAAATATCGCTCAAAATTCTTTGAAGTACAAGCGGGGTGTCTTACCATCGAAAAAATTGGTTACAATATGAGACATGGTAAGATCATTTTGAACAAAGTCAAAACGATGTGTGTGAATACTTGAAAGTATATAGAAAAGAAAATACACAAGTATTAATCTTTGGATAACACACGGTTTGTTTATCAATGAAGCACAAAAATAAAATGAAAACATTTAAAATCACACCTCCAAATTATAAAATCTGTTTAAAATTCGAGAAGTGGTTTGAACATTTAAGAATATGTTTTCTATATTTGAAAGTTGTCCTTCTTTCAGATACATTTGAGATTAAGATAAGAAATTTACCTTTTCGCTCAATCTTAATACTCATAAAGTCAGCTGAAGTCAAAATGATATGATCGTGTCATCCTCTCTCATCCTGCATAAGTCTCAAAGTCTAGTCAAAGCAACTTTATTCACAAAATGTAATCGAAAATAAAAGACGTAAAACAGTAAAACGATTAAAGTACGAGTTCTGATTTGAAATAATCAGAAATCATAGTCTTACTCCTTTTGATATTATATTCTCCCCCTAAAATCATGCATCACAAAAATTTTGTCATTTAAGTAAAATGCCGAAATTAGTTATGCTCCCCCTCAAATGAATGTAGATCATCTAAAATCTTCTCTTACTCCCCCTGAGATCATAAGCAAACAATTAAAGTGCAGATATCCTTCAGACATAAAGATAAAGAAAAATGATGAAAAATAACAATACGTAACTTTATTAGGTAACAACCGATTATGTCTTAAGATTTAACATACCAAGCTTAGAGACAAGAAAATTAAATCTCTTTTCATCTAATGGTTTGGTAAATAAATCTGCAAGTTGATAATCTGTTTTTACAAAATAAAGTTCAATTGCTCCTTTTTCTACATTATCTTTAATAAAATGATACCTAACATCAATGTGTTTGGTTTTCGTATGTTGGACAGGATTAGCAGATATCGCGATTGCACTCTTCGAGTCACAATAGATTGGAATTTTATCAAACTTTAATCCATAGTCTCGCAGCTGTGTTCGCATCCACAAGACTTTAGAGCAGCGACTGCCAGCAGCTACGTACTCTGCTTCAGCAGTCGATGTGGAAACGCATAATTGTTTCTTTGATGCCCAACTAACGAGCTTGTCTCCAAGGAATTGAACATGACCTGAAGTACTCTTTTTGTCCAACAAGCAACCTGCATGATCTGCATCTGAATAGGCAGTCAGTTGAAACCCAATATCCTTAGGATACCACAGACCAAGGTCTGCAGTGCCCTTCAAATATCTAAAAATCCGTTTGACAACAGTCAAATGGGATTCTTTGGGAGCAGCCTGATATCTAGAGCATAAGCATGTTGAAAACATAATATCTGGTCTACTAGATGTAAGATACATTAACGATCCTATCATACCTCTATAAGTCCTAACATCAACACTTTTACCCGAAGGATCAATGTTAATCTTAGTACCTGGTGCCATCGGGGTTCCAATTGGTTTACAATTTTCCATTTTATACTTATGAAGAATGTCCAAAATGTACTTAGATTGGTTAATGAAAATCCCCGTAGAAAACTGCTTAACTTGTAATCCGAGAAAGAAATTCATCTCTCCCATCATACTCATTTGAAAACGTGACACCATGAGGTTAGAAAAGGTTTTGCAAAATTTTGGATTTGTAGAACCAAATATTATATCATCAACATAAATCTGAATAAAAATAATATCAACTTTTTCCTTTTTGATGAATAAAGTGGTATCAACCTTACCTTTAGAAAAACCGGACTAGACCAAGAATTTAGATAAAACGTCATACTATGCTCGAGGGGCTTGTTTTAAACCATAGAGGGCTTTCTCCAAGATATAAACATGATCTGGCTTCTCTAGATTGACGAACCCTTCTGGTTGAGACACGTACACTTCCTCTTTAAGAATGCCATTCAGAAAGGCTGTTTTCACATCCATCTGAAAGACTGTGAAATTCTTATGAGCTGCGTAGTCTAGAAACATGCGGATTGCTTCTATACGCACTACTGGAGCATACGTCTCATCGTAGTCTATGACTTCCTCTTGCCGGTAACCTTTGGCAACAAGTCTAGCTTTGTTCCTTATGACGATACCATCTTCATCCTTTTTATTCTTGAATACCCATTTAGTGCCTATCACGGTTTTACCTTCTGGTTTTGGAACTAATCTCCAAACCTTTAGGGCTTCAAACTGATTGATCTCTTCTTGCATAGCAGATACCCATTCCGAATCAGCAAGAGCCTCAGATACTCGCGTTGGCTCAATCTTACTGAGAAATGAGTCATGCATACATTGATTAAGAGTCGTTGACCTCGTCTGTACAGGCTTGTGAAAATCTCCAATTACTTGATGTAATGGATGATCTTTGGTCCAGCGATGCTTATGAGGGAGTGAAGTAGATACTGATAAAACATGATCATCATCTACAAATCCACTATAAGAATCTTCAGTTTGAATAACAGGAAGGGGGTTTGCAGTTGAAGTTTCAGTTGCAGAAGTATCAGTTAGAACAGCAGAATTGAGCTGTTGAGTAGACATTATATCACACCCAACTGAAATAGTTACTTCTGGCTCAACAGTTACTTGTATATCTTCAACTGTAGGAGTAGAGTAGATGTTGGAATGTGAGTTTCTGACTGAACGGGGGATACAAGTTCAGTTACAACATCTGAAGTGACTGGATGATTGCAAATTGTGTCTTCAGACCTGTCAGTCACAGCAGATTTAGGTATATTAGATCCTAGAAACTCATCATAAAAGAATTCAAATAACAAATCTAAATATGATAAATGTGAAATAGAAGTAGAAGCGTTATTCGAATTATTCGCTGAAGAAGCAGGTTCTGGACTGATCTGTCCAGAAGCTAATACTCCAGTGATAACGGGTTCTGAACTGAGTTGTTCAGAAGCCATATCTTCATCAAATGATACATTGACGCTCTCAATGACTGTCTTTGACTTCTTCAGATAAACACGGTATGCTGCAAACGTTGAAGAATAACCAATGAAGATACCCTCATCCGCCTTAGCACTGAATTTATTTAGACTCTCTCTATTGTTAAGCACAAAACATTTACACCCAAATATGTGAAAATACTTGATTGTTGGTGTTCTGTTGTTGATCAGCTCATATGGAGTCTTTTGAAAACGACAGTGTATCATGGATCGATTTTGAGTATGGCATGCAGTCGACACAACTTCTACCCACAAGAATAGAGGTAAGTCCGATTGGCTAAGCATAGTACGAGCGGCCTCGACTAGCGTCCGATTTCGCCTTTCGTCCAATTTGTGCAGGCATTCGAGCAGCAGAGTACTGATGTGATATCCCGACCAATTCGAGATATTCTTCAACTATCTTGTTTTTGAACTCTGTGCCGTTGTCCGTTCGAAGAAACTTGACTTGTCGCTGCATTTTCACCTGGGTCGTCTTTAAGAAATTAATGAGAACTTCGGGCGTCTCATCTTTTGATCGAAGAAATTTGACCCATGTGTATCTTGAGTAATCGTCCACAATAACCAACACGTATTTCTTTCCACCCAAACTCTGAGTTCTCATTGGACCACACAAATCCATATGTTACAATTCTAACGGAGAACTAGTGCTTGGTTCAAGCTTCGGTTTATGCGAAGCTCTCTTCATCTTACCCTTCTCACATGCAACACATAAGTGTTCTTTCTCATATTTCAGCTCAGGAAGTCCTTTTACCAATTTCCCACTAACCAGCTTATTAATATAACAAAAGTTCAATTGAGAGAAACGTCTGTGCCAGAGCCAACTTTGCTGCAATGAAGCCTTTGTCATCAAGCAAACTTGATTGTCATTCTGTACCTTTGAAAGATTTATGGTATAGAGGTTCGTCTTTCGATTTCCGACTAAGAGTTCATTGCCATCTTCCGTACGAACCGAACATCTCTTAGCTTTGAAGTTGACCTCTAACCCTTTATCACAGAATTGACCAATGTTGAATAAGTTGTGCCCCAAGCCTTCGACATAACTCACTTAACTGATCCTTATGTTGTCTTGAATAATGTCACCATATCCTAAGATAGGTGAAAGCTAATCGTTTCCAAATCTGACATTTCCACTGAATTTCTCTGTATAGTTAGACAATAAATATTTTTGCCCAGTCATATGCTTGGAACATCCACTGTCCAAGTACCACATTTGTCGGGTCTGCAAGAGAAATCAGGAAATAATAACTTTAGGTACCCATTTAAAAACGGGTCCTAACAGATTAGCACAAGATTTTGGTATCCATTTGAAAATGGACCCTCTGTTCTTTTGAAAACCTTTAAAAATATTTGATCTTGAAGAATACACATGATAAGATCCGAACCAATCAGAAGAATTATGAGAGTATGATATTCCCAGATTCTAGTTTCTAATCAAGATTAATCAAACAAACAAGATTAACAATCAAATTACCTGTTTGATTTCAATTCAATTCCAAGATTACACTTTCTCTCTCGACAATCTCTCTCTAACGAACTCTCTTTCTCTCTGATATTTCTCTCTCTAAAATACAACTGAATAATGATTCAATTAAGTTCTCTACTAATTACCAAAGGAAAGGAAACTATTTATACCTACAACTAATACAAGGAAACTAAAATACAATACAAAAATGTTGACTTTTATTACAAAAGACTTTGACTTTGATGAAAGTTGACTTTTTCAGCTTTGACTTTCTTGAACTTTGACCTTCAGTCTTCTTGATCTTGTATCCAACATATTTATGCTCTAACAATCTCCCCCTTTGGATTCAAGATCACTGTTGAAAGATATAGCAATTCAATCTTCACTTTTAATCTCTGTCAGTACAATCTCCTCTTTTCTTTAACGGTATTCTTTCCAAAACTGTCTTCAAATGATTAACAATCTCCCCAAAACTTTCACAATAATACTTTCAGACTTTGGAAAGAAATTATCTTCAGAATCAGCTCGAATTTGCTTTAGCAAAAAAATCTTCAAAGAAAATTTCCTCAAATCTTCAGAAATTCTTTGATCTTCTTCAAATCTTTACTTTGAACTTTTCTGACTTGGACATTTCTAAAAATCTTCTCTCAAAACTTTATCATTTCTTAATACCATCTCCCCCAAACTACAAAACTTTAACATTTCTTGATATCATCTCCCCCTTTTTGATGATCTGACAATCTATATCATCAAAACTTTTCTCCCAAGAAATGTCTTTGACCATTCTGATCTGTCCAAGAGCCTCTGATTCTGTGATCCATAACCAAGTAATCATCCAGATCTTTTCATATCCAGACAAAATAAGAACATGTAACTCCTGAATCAACAAATGAATCAGTTAAAAATGCGTGTCAGTAACACAAAGTCACTGTGTGTAACGAATACACAATATAAAGGAGCTTTTTGATGTTCACTCCCCCAGGGCTTCCATCCAATCATCGAAATACCACAAAGGCAATTTCTATGAATGTTATGACAAAGAAACAAATTCCTTGTGTGTCCGTGCATATGTAGAAAGATGATTGCTTTTTAAATAAGGCTCAACATTATGTAAACCAATGAGACAACAGTAGATAAACACAGACTCAATGTGCATGATTGAAGTGCGAAGGTGGGGCAGACTTCCTTCTTTTTCAATATCCAGATTTTCCAAATGAAAATCAGATAGATTATGTGTTGCGTCCCCAGAAAATATGAAACATTTTCTTTTTGAGAAGAAAATGAGTGGTTGGTGGGGTTTTAGCAAGAGTTAGCATGGGCTAGTTGCCTGTTTCAATAACGTTCACCAAAAAGTTGTGAAACGCTAGTAATGTGGCTGCCCGACTCAGAAAGTAGTTGGTGCAGAGTTTGATATTCTTTTACTCTGTTCTCACACCCTCTTTCTTTTAATCATTAAGTTCACTACTAACCAAACTCTCTTTTCCATTTTACCTCATCACTCCCACACTCATTTCAATTAGACACCTCACACTCAATCTCTATGGATTAACTTATTGGGTAGAAATCACTGGTTAACGTGATTTCATAGAAGTTCAGTTAATTCCTAGCACAAAGAACCCATGTAGTCCTAAAAAGCATGTGTTGCTCAAATGATTTAGCTTTATCAGTTAAAGCTCATATACAAATTTCAGATGAATGTAAGCTCATAAAATATAATCATGAATATTTGAGCATTTTTAGACATTGAAGTATTTTCAAACAAGTATACTGAATGAATGAATATGAATGCAAAAGACTTGTTTGAAAATCTGACATTATATGAAAATGATCAGAAATGAAATGATATAGCAATTAAGGCTTATGGTCAAAAATAACGGATATTGTCCATACGAAACAAAATATAGACATTCTTGAAATGACGTTTCGAAATGAAATGACGCTCAAAATTCTTTGAAGTACAAGCGGGGTATCTTACCATCGAAAAAATTGTTTCACTTTAGAGACATGGTAAGAACATTTTGATCAAAAAGTAAACCGATGTGTGTGAATATTTGAAAGTATGTAGAAAAGACAATACGCAAGTATTTATCTTTGGAAACACACGGTTTATTTATCAATTAAGCACAAAAATAAAATGAAAACATTTAAAATCACACTTCCAAATTATAAAATATGTTTAAGAATCGGGAAATGGTTTGAACATTTAAGAACATGTTTTCTATATCTGAAAGTTGTCCTTGTTTCAAATACATTTGAGATTAAGATAAGAAATTTACCTTTTCCTCTCAATCTTAATTGTCATAAAGTCAGCTGTAGTCATCAAGATATGATCGTGTCTGCTTCTCTCATCCTGTGTAAGTCTCAAAGTCTAGTCAAGAAAAAAAAATAAAAGACGTAAAGCAGTAAAACAATTAAAGTACGAGTTCTGATCACAAATAATCAGAAATCATAGTCTTACTCCTTTTGACTTGACTTATATGCTCCCCCTAAAATCATGCATCACAAAAAAATTTGTCAGTTAAGTAAAATGCAGAAATTAGTTATACTCTCCCTCAAATAAATGTAGATCATCTAAAATCTTCTCTTACTCCCCCTGAGATCATGAGCAAACATGTTAAAGTGCAGATATCCTTCAGAAATAAAAATAAAGAAAAATGATGAAAAATAACAATTCGTAACTTTAGTAGGTAACAACCGATTACGTCTTAAGATTTAACATACCAAGCTTAGAGACAAGAAAATTAAATTTCTTTTCATCTAAGGGTTTGGTAAATAAATCTGCAAGCTGATAATCTGTTTTTACAAAATAAAGTTCAATTGTTCCTTTTTCGACATTATCTTTTATAAAATGATACCTTACGTCAATGTGTTTGGTTTTCGTATGCTGGACAGAATTAGCAGATATGGAAATTGCACTCTTCGAGTCACAATATATTGGAATTTTGTCGAACTTGAATCCATAGTCTCTTAGCTGTGTTCGCATCCACAAGACTTGAGAGCATCAACTGGCAGCAGCTACGTACTCTGCTTTAGCAGTCGATGTGGAAACGCATAATTGTTTCTTTGATGCCCAGCTAACGAGCTTGTCTCCAAGAAATTGAACATGACCAGAAGTACTCTTTCTGTCCAACATGCAACCTGCATGATCTGCATCTGAGTAGGCAGTCAGTTGAAACCCAGTATCTTTAGGATACCACAGACCAAGGTCTGCAGTCCGTTTCAGATATCTAAAAATCCGTTTGACAGCAGCCAAATTGGATTCTTTGGGAGCAGCCTGATACCTAGAACATAAGCATGTTGAAAACATAATATCTGGTCTACTAGATGTAAGATACATTAACGATCCTATCATACCTCTATAAGTTCTAACATCAACACTTTTACCCGAAGGATCAATGTTAATCTTAGTACCTGGTGCCATCGGGGTTCCAATTGGTTTACAATTTTCCATTTTATACTTCCGAAGAATGTCCAAAATGTACTTAGATTGGTTAATGAAAATCCCCGTAAAAAACTGCTTAACTTGTAATCCGAGAAAACGTGACACCATGAGGTCTGTACAGGCTTGTTGAGATCTCCAATTACTTGATGTAAAGGATGCTCTTTGGTCCAGCGATGCTTATGAGGGAGTGGAGTAGATACTGATTGTACAAGATCATCAACTAGAAATCCACTATCAGAATCTTCAGTTTGAATAACAGGAGGGGGGTTTGCAGTTAAAGTTTCAGGTGTAGAAGCATCAGTTGGAACAACAGAATCTGGCTGTTGAGTAGACAAAGTATGACACCCAACTGAAACCGTTACTTCTGGCTCAGCAGTTACTTGTACATCATCAACTGTAGGAGTAGTTGATGAAGTGTGAGTTTCTGACTGAACGGGGGAAACAAGTTCAGTTAAAACTTCTGAAGTGACTGGATGATTGCAGCTTGTGTCTTCAGACCTGTCAGTCACAACAGATTTAGGCAAATTAGATCCTAGAAACTCATCATAAAATAATTCAAATAACAAATCTAAATCAGATAAATGTGAAACTAAAGTAGAAGCGTTATCCGAATTTTTCTCTATAGAAACAGGTTCTGGACTGATCTGCCCAGAAGCTAATACTCCAGTGATCACGGGTTCTGAACTGAGTTGTTCAGAAGCCATATCTTCATCGAATGTTACATTAACGCTCTCGACAATTGTCTTTGACTTTTTCAGATAAACACGATATGCTGCCGATGTTGAAGAATAACCAATGAAGATACCCTCGTCCGCCTTAGCACTGAATTTATTCAGACTCTCTCTGTCGTTAAGCACAAAACATATACACCCAAATATGTGAAAATACTTGATTGTTGGTGTTCTATTGTTGATCAGCTCATATGGAGTCTTTTGAAAACGGCGGTGTATCATGGATCGATTTTGAGTATGGCATGCAGTCGACACAGCTTCTGCCCACAAGAATAGAGGTAGATCGGATTGGCTAAGCATAGTCCGAGCGGCCTCGACTAGCGTCCGATTTCGCCTTTCGACTACTCCATTTTGTTCAGGCGTTCGAGCAGCAGAGTACTGATGTGATATCCCGACCAATTCGAGATATTCTTCAACTATCTTGTTTTTGAACTCTGTGCCGTTGTCCGTTCGAAGAAACTTTACTTGTCGCTGCATTTTCACCTGGGTCGTCTTTAAGAAAGTAATGAGAACATCGGGTGTCTCATCTTTTGATCGAAGAAATTTGACCCATGTGTATCTTGAGTAATCGTCCACAATAACCAACACGTATTTCTTTCCACCCAAACTCTGAGTTCTCATTGGACCACACAAATCCATATGTAACAATTCTAACGGAGAACTAGCGCTTGGTTCAGGCTTCGGTTTATGTGCGGCTCTCTTCATCTTACCTTTCTCACATGCAGCACATAAGTGTTCTTTCTCGTATTTCAGCTCAGGAAGTCCTTTTACCAATTTCCCACTAACCAGCTTGTTGATATAACAAAAGTTCAAGTGAAATAAACGTCTGTGCCAGAGCCAACTTTGCTGCAATGAAGCTTTTGTCATTAAGCAAACTTGGTTGTCATTTTGTACCTTTGAAAGATTGATGGTATAAAGGTTCGTCTTTCGATTTCCGACTAAGAGTTCATTGCCATCTTCCGTACGAACCGAACATCTCTTAGCTTTGAAGTTGACCTCTAACCCTTTATCACAGAATTGACCAATGCTGAATAAGTTGTGCCCCAAGCCTTCGACATAACTCACTTTACTGAACGTTATGTTGTCTTGAATAATGTCACCATATCCTAAGATAGGTGAAAGCTGATCGTTTCCAAATCTGACATTTCCACTGAATTTCTCTGTATAGTTAGACAATAAAGCTTTTTGCCCAGTCATATGCTTCGAACATCCACTGTCCAAGTACCACATATGCCGGGTCTGCAAGAGAAATCAAGAAACAATAACTTTAGGTACCCATTTAAAAACGGGTCCTAACAGGTTAGCACAAGATTTTGGTATCCATTTGAAAATGGACCCTCTGTTCTTTTGAAAAGCTTTAAAAATATTTGATCTTGAAGAATGAACATGATAAGATCTGAACCAATCAGAAGAATTATGAGAGTAAGCAAAACATTTCTCCGATAATGATAAGATATAGTAGAAATAGGAGATAATTGAATCAATTGCTTTATTGAATATCGCTTGTAAGAAGTTACAAGGTTTTGTTTATGTGAAGCAAGTTTATCAATTACATCATTATCACTACTAACTGATCTAGTACAAGAATTATCAGAAACTGATCCAGCTATCTGAAACAAAAGATTTAGATTTATTAGGAAAAGCAGATTTCTGAGACTGAGTTTTCTTTTGTATACCAGTGTGTTTCTGTTTCTGTAATCGCTATTTCTTATGTTTCTTACCTTGAAAATAATAATCAGCAGTTACAGAAATCGATTCACCAACTTTAGTTGATGATTTAGCAGTTTTATGAACACTTGGTAACACCTATTGATTTATAAGACAAGTAGAATGATCAGGAAGAGAACCATTGAAGTCAAACATATCAATTTCTTCAATGCACCAACCATCAGAGTTTAAAAAATCATTTGCAGACTCAAATAAGTCATCAAAGTTATCAGTTGAAGTTTGAGGTGCCTTTGAAACTGTAGAACACTTTGTAGATTTAAATTGTAAAACAGTGTTCTTTAAAACTGTAGAAAACACACTTTGTTCAATATCTACCAAAAGTTTTTCATCAGATAAAACATTTTCAAGGTCAATTATTTTGCTTTCAAGAATGAGTGGAGGAACATAAACCTTTGCAATTGCAGGTTTTGCCTTCATCTCAGAAACAAAATAACTAGCAAAATAGTCGTTTGAAAGAACTTTTGGTGTTTCTGAAAGATAACTATCATTTAACTTTGCATAGTTAAATGGTAGTTGCATTTTCTTTACATTCTTTCTATTTTCAGTTTCTTTGGCCTCAACTTCTTCCGGTAATTTGGTAACAAATTTGGGTTTCAAATGAGTATGTTTACCAGCACATACAAGAAAATCAAAATTATATAATGCTGGTTGTTTTCTGATGGCTTTCTTTAAGTAATGGGGGTTTTTAAAACCAAGTCCCCATTTTTCCTTAACATCAGCCTCTTCATCAGGTGCATTAAGAAAAATGGTTTGATCTGTTTGGCCTCTTGTGTAAAGTTTGGCTTCCAGACCATTTACCTTCTTATTCAAAAGCGTCTTTTCAACCTGCAGTTTATGAACAATTAGTGCTGATTCTTTCTTCTCAAACTCATATTTAGAAACTTTAACTTCAAAATCAGAAATCTTCTTTTCAAAACAATCTATTTGAGATTTAGAATCAGAAGAAGACTTGCGTAAAGAATCAATCAGATCTTTGTTCCCAATAACCGACTTATTGAGTTCAAATATCTTATTGTTTCTTTTAGCAACTCTGTCTTTTTTTTTCTTCAGTTTTAATTGAAGATCATTAAGCTCAACCATCATAGCTTCCATTTTGGTTACAAAATCTTTTTCAGTTAACTTTAATACCTCATCAGCTGTCTCGTCATCTGACTCATCATACTTCACTTCTTTTCCCATGAGACAAAGATGAGCAGTTTCTTCCTTCTCTTCCTCTTCACCTTCTGAATGATCCAACCAAAATTCGTCTTCAGCCATTAAAGCGATGCCTGCTTCTTGTTGTTTGGCTAATAACAGCTTGTTCTGATAATACTGAGAATTGCGAACTTTTGGCTTTCTACAATCTTTTGCAAGATGACCAATCTTGCCACAGTTGTAGCATTTGACTGAATCACTTGCTGGCTTTTCTACAACAGTGTAGTCATTCACATACTTCTTCCTGTCATCAGGTTTCTTCTCAACATATCTGTTCTCTTCATATCTCCTTCCTTCCACCCTTTCTCGGTGCTCATGATTCTTGGAACTTGATGAAAAGTACCTCTGTGAGTTAGATCCCGGCTTCTTGTAAATTTTTTTCTGGAATTCACGGGTCAATAACAAAATAGCCTGTTTGAGGCTTTGTCCATCATCACCATCTGATTCAGATTCATACTCAGAACTGGTAATCACTTTCTTCTTTTTCTTCTTCTCTTTCTTTTCTTTCTTTTTCTCTCCAGCTACCAATGCAATCGGATCAGGAACCTTTTCATCCTTCTTTTTCTTAGCTCTTTTCTCTTCCACTTCTTCTTCATTCTGCCTCAAAGTCGCATATACCTCATGTAATGGTATGTCATTCAGATCCTTCATCTGCTTCATCCTACGTGTATGCTTCTTCCACTCTGGTTGTAGAATGCTCAGAAATTTAACATTGTTTTCAATTTGCTTCTTCTTCACTTTGTTCTTTGAGAGTTCGTTCAGAAGAAGCACAAACCTCTCATAGATTTCCTCTAGGCACTCATTTTCTTTTGCTTTGAATTCCTCGTAGCTATTTATGCAGTTAGCCACTTTCATTTGATTGCCAACTTTGGAACCCATCATCATCTTTTGCAACTGATCCCACATCTTCTTAGCATTTCCCTTGTAGCTGTGTATCTTGATGTAGATGTCATTTGGAATGCTCTGAAGAAGTAAGGATCTTGCTTGTTTATCTGCTTTGTATCGGCTTTTCTGTTCTTCAGAATACTGAGAGATATCCACTGCCACTGTTTTCATCTTTTGATCTTTTTCCCCAGTACCATCTTCACTATCAGACGAATCATCATCTGGTATTTGAACCATGATTGGTGCCATAGGACCTTCTGTGATTGACAGCATAATATTCTCTCCATTTGCATATCTGTCTATAAAATCAAGGAATCTGTCTTTCCACTGTTCATACTCTCCTTTGAACAGTACAGGTGGCTTGACATCAGTGCCAATTGAAAGAGCATCTTTAGAAGTCATCTTGTTTAGAACAGTACAGGTGGCTTCCATTTTGGTTACAAAATCTTTTTCAGTTAAGTTTAATACCTCATCAGCTGTCTCGTCATCTGACTCATCATACTTCACTTCTTTTCCCATAAGACAAAGATGAACAGTTTCTTCCTTCTCTTCCTCTTCACCTTCTGAATGATCCGGCCAAAGTTCGTCCTCCGCCATTAAAGTGATGACTGCTTCTTGCTGTTTGGCCAAAAGAAGTTTGTTCTGATAATACTGAGAATTACGAACTTTTGGCTTTCGACAATCTTTTGCAAAATGACCAATCTTGCCACAGTTGTAGCATTTGACTGGATCACTTGCTGGCTTTTCTGCAACAGTGTAGTCATTCACGAACTTCTTCCTTTCATCAGGTTTCTTCTCAACATATCTGTTCTCTTCATATCTCCTTCCTTCCACACTTTCTCGGTGCTCGTGATTCTTAGAACTTGATGAAGAATATCGTTTAGAATTTGATCCAGGCTTTTTGTAGAATTTCTTTTGAAAGGCACGGGTTAGCAACAACATGGCTTGTTTCAGACTTTCTCCATCATCACCATCTGTCTCATATTCTGACTCAGAGCCCGTAAGCACTTTCTTCTTTTTCTTCTTCTCTACCTTTTCTTTCTTTTCTTTCTTCTTCTCTCCAACTACCAAAGCAATCGGATCAGGAACCTTTTCTGCCTTCTTCTTTTCAGCTCTTTTCTCCTCAACTTCCTCTTCATTTTGCCTCAGAGTCTCATAGACTTCGTGAAGAGGTATTTCACTCAAGTCTTTCATCTGCTTCATCCTACGTGTATGTTTCTTCCATTCAGGTCGTAGGATACTCAGGAATTTGACATTGTTTTCCAGCTCTTCTTTGTCACTTTGTTCTTCGTCAGTTCATTTAGAAGCAAAGTAAACCGTTCATATGTGTCTTCCAAAGTCTCATTCTCTTTGGCTTTGAATTCCTCGTAGCTATTGATGCAGTTAGCCACTTTCATCTGATTCCCTACCTTGGATCCCATCATCATCTTTTGTAATTGATCCCCCATCTTTTTAGCATCATCCTTGTAGCTATCAATCTTGATGTAAATCTCATTAGGAATGCTTTGAAGTAGAAGAGATCTTGCTTGCTTGTCTGCTTTATAACGGCTTTTCTGTTCTTCAAAATACTGTGAGACATCCACTTTAACTGGTTTTGTCTTTTGTTCTTTTTCCTCATCAGCATGTCCACTATCAGATGAATCATCATCAGCAGGTACTTGAACTATGATTGGTTTCATAGGACCTTCTGTAATTGACAAAAGAATATTCTCTCCATTTGTGTGCCGATCCACGAAATCAAGGAATCTGTCCTTCCATTGTTCATACTCTCCTTTAAACAGTACAGGAGGCTTGACATCAGTGCCAATGGAAAGTGCATCTTTAGAAGTCATCTTGATAAAACCTATTTTGAAAAAATATGTAATAAGAAACTAGAACTGATCGTTAGTCCAAATATGAAATCACAAAAATACAAGAAATCTTAAAATAGAAATTCAGAAATTTCGATCACAATCAGAATTTTGTCCCCCTCGGCAGACTTAGCATGGGGGTCCCGCTAGAGAAAAAATTTTCACTATTAAAAGCCATATTACTTGTTTTGAAAATTTCTCAGAAAATATTCTAAGTATAGAAACTTGCAAGTCACTATTAAAATATGAAACTCGCAGACTCTGAAACTTGCAAACAACTGTTTACTGAGAATATCGCAGGCTTAAGCTTGCGCGTTTGTGAAACTCGCACGCAAAGACTTGCGTGTTCTGAGAAACTCGCTAGTCAATGAAACTCGCTAGTCGTAGAAACTCGCAAGAGACTATTCACTGGTGAACTCGCAGATAAAGGCGTGCGTGTTTGAAAAACTCGCTAGTCCCTACTAGCGCGTTTTGACCAAACTCGCAGATCGACCAAACTCGCAGATCGACCAAACTCGCAGATCTACCAAACTCGCAGATCACTATTCCGGTTCAAACTCACACCCTTCGATTTGCACGTTTGTAGAACTCGCAAGTGTCTACTTGCGCGTTTCAACACTTAGAAACTTTATCCCAAATTTCAAACTCGCAGACTTAGATCTGCGCGTTTCTAGAACTCGCAGATAACACCTTGCGCGTTTGAGACCAAATTCTTCAACTTGCGCGTTCTTGCGGATGAACTTGCGCGTTTTGAAGATCTTGCGCGTTCTTGAAGTTTTTCGAACAAAAACTTGATTTTCACTTCAAATTCGATTTAAATCTCCACCAAATGATCTGAAACTTTGCAGATTTCCTCTAAATCATGATTCGAACCGATTACAATGCAAATATTACAAACCAAAACAACAAAAGTACAAGATTGATCTATGTAACAGTGCTCTAAAAACTCGTAACATAAAACTCAATGAAATCCAAAAATTCGTGAAAATTACAATGCATTTCGTGAAATTATCTATACAAACTCAATCTATTACATTCATCGATCACTAATAAACCAATTACAACTCAAAATTCACACTAAAACTCAAAAACAAATCTGATTTTGAATAACACAGTGTCGAACCAAACTTTTCTAATTCTTGATCTGATTTCACTTTTGGATCTGCTGCTCTGATACCAATTGTGTGTTCCATATTCTAGTTTCTAATCAATTAATCAAAACAAAACATAAACAAGAATCAATTACCTATTTTGATTTCACTTTCAATTCACAATTTACAACTTTCTCTCTCTAGAACTCTCTCTCTCTCTCTACGAATCTCTCTCTCTCTGATATTACAATCTGACTTCTTAACTCTGTTAACTAACTAAACAAAACTGAAAAATAAAATCTATTTATACCAATTCCTAATACAAGGAAACTAAAATACAAAATACAAATACATTTGACTTTTATTACAAAAGACTTTGACTTTTACTTAAAGGTTGACTTTCTTAGCTTTGACTTTCTTGAATTTTGACCTTCAGTCTTCTTAATCTTGTATCCAACAGATTTATGCTCTAACAATATCTATCTCATCAACAAATCCTTCATCAGAATTTAAAAAATCATTTGTAGACACAATAAGTCATCAAAATCAATTTCAGAGGTTTAAAGTGTCATAGAATATGTTGACCACTCATTAGATTTGTTTTTGAAAACAGTGTTCTTTTTTATAGTTGAAAATACAATTTGTTCAATATCAGCCAAGATTCTTTCATCAGATAAAATAATTTCAAGATCAATTATCTTGCTTTCTAGAATGAGTGGAGGGACATAATCATTTGAAAGAAATTTTGGTTTTTCAGAAAGATAACTATCATTCAGCTTTTGATAGCATAATGGTATTTGCATTTTCTTTAAGTTCTTTCTTTTCTCATCTTATTTTGCCTCAATCTCATCCGGTGATTTGGTAACAAATTTGGGTTTGAAATGAGTATATTTAGCAGCCGCATAGAGAAAATCAAAATTATATAACGCAGGCTGTTTTCTGATGGCTTTCTTAAGATAGTGTGGGTTTTCGTAACCAAGACCCCACTTTTCTTTAACATCAGCCTCTTCATTAGGGGTGTTTTGGAAAATGGTTTGATCTGTTTGTCCTCGTCCGTACACTCTGGCTTCCAAACCATTTACCTTCTTTTTTAAGCTTTTGTTTTCTACCTGCAATTTGCGAGCTTTTAGTATAAATTCTTGTTTCTCAAAATCAGACTTAGAAATCTTAGAAACAAAATCAGAAATCTTACTTTCAAAACAATCTTTTTCTAGTTTAAAAATAGAAACATATTTGTTAAGAGAATCAATTAGATCTTTGTTCCCAACAACTTGCTTGTTGAGTTCAAATATCTTTTGATTTTTCTTTGCAATTCTGCTCTTTTCCTTTTGCAGCTTAGATTGTAGGTCTTGAAGTTCGACCATCATGGCTTCCATTTTGGTCATAAAATCAGATTTGGAAAGATTAAGTACCTCATCAGTTGTTTCTTCATCACTGTCATCATATTTCACCGTGTCGCCCATCAAGCACATGTGTGTTGTCTCCTCTCTCTCTTCTTCATCAGAATAGTCCAACCAGAACTCATCTTCGGCCATCAATGCCTGACCAGCCTCTTGTTGTTTGGCCAAGAGCATCTTGTTCTTGTAATATTCTGAATTTCGAACTTTTGGCTTCCGACAGTCTTTTGCATAGTGACCGACCTTACCACAATTGTAGCATTTGATCAGGTCATATGTCTTCTTTTTAGCACCAGCATAATCATTTACAAACTTCTATCTTTCTTCCGGCTTTCTTTCCACATACCTTTTCTCTTCAAATCATTTTCCTTCAACTCTTTCCCGATGTTCATGATTCTTTGAACCAGACGAATACCTCTGAGAATTAGAACCCGATTTCTTGTATAACTTCTTTTGAAAAGCACGGGTTAATAAAAGCATAGCTTGCTTTAGGTTTTCTCCGCCGTCACTATCAGATTCAGACTCAGAATTAGAACTGGGAATCACAATCTTCTTCTTTTTCTTCTTTTCTTTCTCTTTCTCACCAGCTACTAAGGCAATGGGATCTGAGACTTTCTCAGTTTTCTTTTTCTCAGCTCTTTTCTCTTCGACCTCTTCTTCATTCTGTCTTAGTGTATCATAAACCTCATGCAGTGGAATGTCACTTAGATCCTTCATCTGTTTCATTCTGCGAGTGTGCTTCTTCCATTCCGGCTGCAGAATGCTTAGGAACTTGACATTATTCTCGATCTGATTCTTCTTGACTTTGTTCTTTGAAAGTTCGTTCAGTAGAAGCACGAATCTCTCATATGTTTTCTCAAGGCTTTCATTTTCCTTGGGTTTAAATTCCTCGTAGCTTTTGATACAATTAGTTACTTTCATCCGATTTCCAACTTTAGAACCCATCATCATATTCTGTAGCTGTCGATCTTGACATATATCTCATTCAGGATACTTTGAAGTAGAAGAGATCTGGCTTGATTATCAGCTTTAAATCTGTTTTTCTGCTCATCAGAATACTGTGCAAAATCTTTCGAAATTGTTTTCATTTTTCTCACTCTGTCCTCGTCTCCATCCTCACTGTCAGATAATTCGTCATCTGGTATCTCCACAGTTGGTGGTACCATTGGACCTTTAGTTATTGACAGCAAAATGTTTTCCCCGTTTGCGTGTCTGTCGACAAAGTCTAAAAATCGATCCTTCCACTGTTTATATTCTCCTTTGAATAGAACAGGAGGCTTTACGTCTGTACCAATGGAGAGAGCGTCCTTGGAAGTCATCCTGTTATAGAAATATTCAATAAGAAACTTGAAACTGATCGTTAGTCCAATTTGAAATCACAAAAATACAGAAAATCAACATATATTAATTTTCTAAAAATTCTACAAGTATAGAATTCGCATGTTACACAGAAGATGCAAGGAATTCGCAAATAACACTTAGAAACACATAGAATTCGCACACTACACAAAGTTAAACAAGAATTCACACTCAACATACATCAACTTCAAAATTCTCAAGCAGAACAAAATCAACAAAAATTCGTAGGTCCTTTAGAATTCGCAGACTACATATACCAAATTTAGAATTAGTAGACACCAAAGGATTTAGAATTCGTAGACAAGAGATCTGCGAATTCTAGTCTTTTCGCAGAACACATAGATGCGAAATCTGTGAAATTCGCACTTCAGACACCTGCGAATTTTATCCTTGATAAATTTCTAATGAAACTTTTCGCAAATCACAGGTATACGAATTCTGAAAGATTTCTAAATACTCTCACATGCGAATCTTAAGTAATTCGCAAGAGACACTGATACGAATCCTATACAATTCGCAAGACTCCTCTCTCTGCGAATTCTACCCTTGTGATTTTTTTTCAGAAACAACAATTATACGAAAACTAATGTGAATCCTGGGAAATCTTCAAGATTTCTGCGAATTATTTAATCGTTCTGCGAATCCTTGAATACTCTGCGAGTTCTTCAGAATATCTGCGAGTTCTTGGGATCTTCGTGAAAAACAACCTCTGAAATCCTCAAAAACCTTTCTATTTTTCGAATTACAAACTGAGATTTTGACACAATACTCTCTAACACAACTAGAAACGAATTCTAATTCTGAATTATAAGAAAAATCATTCCATTTTACAATATGATCCAAATACAATGCGATAAACTCGTGAAAACAAAACTCTAAGATCTCCTCAAATTCACAAAGATTACAGTGCAATACTTGAGTTATCCTATACAAAATTGATCTAATACACTATACGAATCTAATAAATTCGATTACAACCTGAAATTTACACAAAAACCCAAAATTGAATCTGTAACTCAATGTAACAGTGTGTGGAACTGTGTTTTTCTTGATTTCAAATTGGATCTACTCTGATACCAATTGATAGTCCCTGATTATCAATTTCTTATCGAATCTAACAATTAACAACAAACAGAATGATTATTCAGATTAACAATCAACCTGTTATCTTTGATTTCAACCAATCAATTCGTACAACTTTCTCTCTCTAGCTTTCTCTCTCTACAATTTGCTTATCTCTCTGTTACAAGTAAGTTCTCTCTACTCCTTACACGGTTCTACACAGAAAATAAAAGCTAAAAACTATTTATACAAGCCATAAGTATATTAAAGGAAAAACTACATGTGCAAAAGAAAAGTAAACTACAATTAAGACTTTGACTTTTACATTGACTTTGATATTTACGTAAGAGTTGACTTTTCAGTTTTGACTTCTTGAACTTTGACCTTCAGTCTTTTATGATCTTGCATCCAACATATTTATGCTCTAACACCTTCAATTCCTACAACCCTTGCAAACCATTCTGGACCGTTGATCTCATCAAGATTAATTTTTTTTAATTTTATTTTACTAATATACTTGATACAAATGTAATTTACAAAATAATTTTATTTAAATAATAGATTAATGTTATTGGATAATAAGAAAAATATTTAATTAGTTCTTAAAATATAGAAGATTTCTTTTTTCAAAAAAATCAACAAAATCGTTTTTCATTATCTACAAAATCAAGAAAATCGTTTTTTAATATACAAAATCAACAAAATTGTTTTAATCTACATAAAATTGAGATTCAAGTTGCATATGTTCTTCACATAATTCGATTGAAGCAAGATTACGAAACCATGGCGTGTGAAAGTGATCAAGTCGATGAACATCGTAGAGGAAAGCACTTAGTTAACGAAGATATCACACTCGAGGATAATAATGCAAAATTTTTTGTAACGACCCAAACCCGCGGAAACAATGTAAAAACGATTCTAACAAAAATTAATGTCAAACGGCCCCAAAACGTCAATTCACATAACACGATTTGCGGAAATTACCTAATACACAACTGAGATTTAATACATAAATTAACTAAATCTGGGATCTCGCAGCAATCTCCTCCTATGCCACCCTTCTCGTCTACAACTTCTCTCGCCCCTGCTAAAACCCTCTGCCGAGTACTTTCCTGAAAAGGTTTTTAGTTTTGAAAAGAGCGGGGGTTAGACCGAAAGGTCTAGTGAGTTCCCTCTAAAACAGTTCACGCCAAGGCCACATAAAAGATTTATCGAAGTACAACCCACTTGAGCTTTTAAAATAAAACATCGTACTTACAAACACGCTTCTGGCACACACTACCGTTACGCGGAGGTAACGACGTGTTTGGCTCACACTTCCTTATTTGGGACACCCCCCCAATGGCATATACGGGACACCCCCCCCCCCGGTATGAGCACAGGCGGGACACACCCCCCGACTTGGCCATAGCACTAACAACAATGTATGCATACATTTCCACCAAAACAACAACGATAAAACATTTCTCGCATTAAACAAATTTCGCATGCAATAAATAGTATAAATATCAGCAACAGTTTAATGAACTTCTCATGGGAATAGAAACAAAAATATCCGTTAAGATTTTGGGGTTAGGAAACTCACCTGAAGTTCCCGCGAAAACTAGACCAACGTCTTAACCTTAATAACGATCCCCTACCAAGAAGTTAAACAATTCGTTAAGACACAGGACTCAGAAAACACGTCTAGTAACACCCTCAACAAAGGTTGGGTTCGGCTGCGGCCTTCCCCTTCCCGACTTGCCGTCTCCTGGCTACTACCGAGACTACCAGTATCCCAGGTCTCCTACCCGGGTCTCCCCTGGATTCTAACGACTCCCGGGGTCACCCGCCTCCTGGGTTCCCATGGTACCACTCGACTCCCGGGGTCACCCACCTCCCCGGTTCCCTCGGTACCACCCGACTCTCGGGCTCTATCGGAACCTGTCTCCCAGTGCCACTCCGCCCGGACTACCGTCTCCCGGGGTTCCCACTCCGGGCGCACCCCGGTCTCCCCAAATCAAACACACCAGGACTCAGCTCCGGTTCCCCTTTTCCAGGTGCAATACACGGGGAGACGAAGGTGTTTAACCAGTCTCTCGACCGTAGGTCGACGAAGGGTATGGAAAACCCAAACCGTTCATCATACCAACGCAAGTGGGGAAAAATCTCAGACTTAGAGAACAATCAAGAGAAGCTTTTAATCAAGGAAACTCTTCGATTGCATCCACCCATCCCATTCGTTCACGAAGAACAACCCAACAAAATCTTAAATCAAACAACCTCTACTAAGAAATACTCTAACAAAGTTTTAAAGAACAAAGAGGTAATTTAAACTTAGGCTTACCTTAGAAAATCAAATGAAATAATTCCTTGATGCCAATCCTCTTCTCCAAGAATTCCAAACCCAAAATCCACTCTTTTCTTTCTCTGCTTTCTTCCAGCCGCCACACAAAACCCAAAATGAGAATGGGGAAAAGGGTTTTAGGGTTTTACCCCTTTTTTCTCATTTTTACAACTAACCCCACTCTCACTTAAAGCTATAGACTACTTCACCCTCAAACTCTTCTTATTTACACAAAATGGGTTATTACAATATCCCCTCCCCAACAGAATTCCGTCCCCGGAATTCCTTTGCTGAACAAACTGGGATATTAGGACCTCATCTCAACTTCCACTTCTCACGCTGGTTTCTGCCCTTTAAGATTTCATCGTTGCACTTTCCTAGGGCGGATCTCTTTTGATCCTTAACCTTTTAACTTTACGATTTATGAATTCCTTAGACCCTTTGATCACGGTAACTTCGTATTTGCTTTCATACTTTACAAAGGTTTTGCTGCCCCAACCTCCCTCAAAAGTTCTCTCAACGAGAGGCATGAAACACAATTCGAGATTTCCAAATTCCCATCGAACACTTCCAAATCTTATCTCTCCTACTCTTTCCACAATTTCAATAGACCCCAAAACGTAGTTCAACATTATCTTTCTCTCGAACGCACCACTTCAGTCTATGGGGTGGACTTCCGCATCAAACTGCGCCCTCCCAACTTAAGATTCACAAGGCTTGCGTTCTTTCAAGAATATCATCTTAACTTCACTCAGTTGCCCAAAACATTCTGACCCAAAACCAAAGTCGTGCCCTCTGAACAACTAACTGTAACATACCATCTGTAACATCCTAGGCCAACCGTACCAGATATTTTCCGCTTTGTCCACACACTCGGACTCACGGTTTTAAAACACGTCTCTTTAAGGTTTTCACATATAACTTTACTTCTTTAAATGAATGAACTCTACCAGAGATAGCGCCACCACGACAGGTATCCCTTATTAAGATAATAACCCCTTAACTCGCCAACTTAACATGATATCAACCTTAGGCATCACCATGAACCCACCGTTATGAATTTCTTTATCAAGTACCCTGCCATAGTAAAATATCTTCCCTCAACACTACATACGTCTAGTGCCAAAAGAACACCTTCTTTCTCGAACCACAATGGTCATAACTCAACGGTGTTGCACAACTTGTATGCATTATACATACGTCGCCTCAAACACCAACACCCCAAATTCTTACATACAGAAAAGAAAGCTTCCATAAATCAATTCTTTCATAGTCCACCTGTTCCAACTAACAGAATTATAAAGACACATACTTCATTTTCTCATCGCATCCACCAACCGTTCAACCACAATTGTAATAATTTTCAAACATCGCCCGCTCAACATGGTGTGGCCATGCTTACCATAAACTATTCCAAATCACTTAACACTGGAAACAAGCTCATAAGGAACCCTTTCCACGTAATACCAAGTCTGACTCAATCCGAGCACTACATTCCACCACTCTTTTCCACTTTCTTCCCGAAACAACAAACATGCCTCCAAAAATTGGCTCACTAATGGGTGCAAACCTTAGACCAATCGTACAATTTAGATTTCTCAACACCAGAACCATAACCTACACCCCAATCTCCTTCTCACACCCTCATTAGGGTTCATATCTCACTATGAAAAATATGAAACATAGATCCCCATTTCCGTGTCTCTTGCCAAACTTCTCACTCTCAGCTTAGCCACTTTCTCGATGATCCCAAATGTACCGAAATCACATTTTCATTACTATGATTAGCCAAACGGTTACCCACAATTCTTGTTCGAGTTCTTCAACCAAACCCTTCCAAAACCATCCCCAATGCTTGAAAGCGTCGCGCATTTCTCCCTCCCCAAACAGGATTGACCTATCCGCTAGAATTCCTTCACACTCAAGGACTACTTCGACCACCCCACAGATCTTCTTAGGAACTACAAAACATCACGAGCTAGACCATTCTACATTTCCTTCAATATTTTAGCGGTAAAAGATAAAACCGTCTATACTCACCGTAAACCAGAGCACATAGTTCCTTTTTTTTAGACAGCCACTCACTATCATCCTACCCTTATTATCAACTTAGCACCACTACGATGCTAACCATACACCTACACCTCTTAGCATCATACTTGCCACTTTTGAAAAACTCCCCAGAAATCTTCGAGCCAAGATTCTCCTTCACAATTTACCTATAACATCAACACCAAAACACTACTTAATCTCTAAGAAACACCTTTCCACCAATGACATGCCCCACCGCTTTGACATAAAGCTAACACTACTCATCCAAACAATCATCACCCCACCACAACACCACACTATGGTCGAAGTCTTCACGATCACTCATCACCCATACCAGATATTGTCCTCTTCATACTGATCATAACACTAATACTTGAAATAGACCCATTTCATGATTTTGTCTACCTCGAATTTGAACCACCACAAAAACATGCTCAATAAAACCCTGCATGAAGATCTCGCTCCTTTTCGGCTCACCGCAGTCTGTTAGAAATCAAATCAGGCAGTCTGTAAGATTAATCGCACTACTTCACATACCCCAAGTGCTCGAAGCTCAACCACTTCAGTTGTGCTAAGTACTTCATTCCTGATCGAATATCCGAACCCAAAGGAAAACACTTAATCTATCGGCAATCTTCCGCTTTCATAACGTACATACAAGATGGTAAGGCGTCATACCAGGTACACTTTTCCCCGAACGGTCTCAACCACCTTTGATCAGCTCAACGACAACCACACCATATTTACTCCTTCCTACGCACTATAACCACTTGGACTTCCACAATCCTCAAAGGCACCAGATTTACTTGATACCTAATCCAACCACAAGGCTACCCCAGGACTTGGTTCCCATCGATGCCATTTCATCAGAATACCACATATATTACTCTTTAACCAGCTACCTTTAAAAGTATCTAAACAACTTCGAACTTCCTCTCACCGACAACCACCTCTTAGGTTATCGAACCAAAGATAATCTACCATCAGACTGGCCTTTTTAACGACGAAGATTGAGACTTCTATCATTCACTTTTATTATTCACCGCCCTTCCCTAGGGAATACCAAGGTCATGAATCGACCATCAACGGTTTGAACGCCACCGTTCTACTCTCAGAACCTTCCCTCATCCTTAATTGCAACATCTCCCCCGACCTAGAGAGTTCATAGCCTTTATGCATGACGACACAGTAATTTAAACTGATGTCATTATAAAATTCAGAAACTATTACGTTATAAAACAAGCTTGAGGATATACGATATCGCACCGGCATAATGGATTAGCCATACACAACGATCTTGAGGATCGTTCCGCCTCAACTCCAAGATAAAATAGGTCTTACCGAACCAAAATCGATGTTGACACAATTGAAAATATTTTCAACAACTTTACTCATGCGATTTATAAAATACAGCAAAATTGCATAAACTGATCGATTCAGACGACTCTCACTCTCCTTGGTATGATGACACATGCCCGTAACAATTTCACTTACAAATTATGTGATCAAACGTTGTCATGATTCCACAACTATGGTTAACTCATTTATAAAGGTGAAATAATTTTCCACTCACAATTTTCAAAAATTTTGTACGATGCAAAATAAACTTGTCTCCTCAATCCAAACACACGTTTGTGTGTGTCAACTCATTTTCAAATCAAGAACTGTCAAGGTCCACACACATACATATGCAAATTACGACATGAAGGGCTCATGTAACCCGTTTGAAAACACAATGCATGATACTCATTTACCATGAAGGCTATTCAATCTAACAAGGTCAACCATTTGCACTCACCACACTTATCACATATTAATTATCTTCGACCAACCGGTCAGAATTTTCACATTTTCCACAACCTTAGGCACCAATGCTTCCCAATATCCTTATATACCCAACTATCAATTACTACTGCGCCTGATGATTGGCAATTCATGCGTCTACACTTTGACCCCAAAAGTCTTACCAATAATAGCTTGTCTCTATCCTATCCTTACTCCATAATATCAACCAACACTGTTATAATCCCCAACCTTCTTTGCCACTCTTCAAATAACTATGATTGAAAAGGCTCACTTCCCCTATTAAATTCTTGGTTTGATACTCTCTTGATCCTCCATTGATCGACAGAGCAACTACCATAACAGAGACACACATGAAGCGAATAGTTCACCTCCAAAAGGTTCTTCCCTTTGGACCCAAGAAGTTCTTCCTCAACCGAAAATATCTATACCTCGAATAATACTCAGCCCAAAAGGTGTAAATCTTAGTAACATAAACTGGATCACAACACACCAAAACCAACACTATCCTTCCATGACAGGTCTCGCTACCCATACTAACCCCATCGATCGTCCCAATGATAGTAATCGAGTATACCCATGCACCTGTAAATCCATAATGGCATTGGCTAGATGCAATTCTGAATTTACCTTACATGAGAGTCCTCACTACCATTGACACAACTCTCGATAATCGAGATTTCCTTAAGAGCTTCCGATGTCTCAGTTGTGTCCCCCTACTCCACGATTTAAGTTTAGGCCCATCCGGTCACCTAAATCCCTTAAACTATGGCTCTGATACCAATTATGACGACCCAAACCCGTTGAAACAACGTAAAAACGATTCTAACAAAAAATAATGTCAAACGGCCCCAAAATGTCATTTCACATAACACGATTTGCGAAAATTACCTAATACACAACTGAGATTTAATACATAAATTAACTAAATCTGGGATCTCACAACAATCTCCTCTTATGCCACCCTTCTCGTCTACAACTACTCTCGCCCTTGCTAGAACCCTCTGCCGAATACTTTCCTGAAAAGGTTTTTAGTTTTGAAAAGAGCTAGGGTTAGACCAAAAGGTCTAGTGAGTTCCCTCTAAAACAGTTAATGCCAAAGCCACATAAAAATGAAATAATTCCTTGATGCCAATCCTCTTCTCCAAGATGTCCAAACCCAAAATCCACTCTATTCGTTCTCTGCTTTCTTCCAGCCACCACACAGAACCCAAAATGAGAAAGGGGAAAAGGGTTGTAGGGTTTTACCCCTTTTTCTCATTTTTACAACTAACCCCCCTCTCACTTAAATCTATAGACTACTTCACCCTCAAACTCTTCTTATTTACACAAAATGGGTTATTACATTTTCTTCATGTGAGATGCATGAGGAGGACACCACCATAGAAAAAGATGTTGTCGATGAAGCTAAGGTGGATGACAACAATTGTAAGATAGTGTTTTTAATGTCTTTTTAGGTATTGTATATATGCATTGTAGAAGAACATATCGGGGAACAAAGTTATTTGTTATATGTAATGATTCATTGTTGATTAATCAAAACATTCAATATATGTAATTTGCTATTTTATTTTTCCGTGGATATTGTTAGCAACTTGATATTTGAATTAATAAAGTCATGCATATATGAACATTCATATATGCACTGAATCATGAATGAACATGCACATATGTTGTTGGTTATGGAAGGTCATGCACATATGCTAAGTTTTATATATGCAAAAAAGTCTAGATTTGATAGATCATGCACATATGAGCACCATCATCTATCACCATTCATATATGCACATGTGCATATATGAACATTCATATATGCACAGAGTCATATATGATCATTCATATATGACATTGTACCTATGAAAAATTATTTGCTTCAATCGAATTCTGTGAATAACATATGCAAACTTGAATCTCTATTTTATGTAGATTAAAATGATTTGGTTGATTTTGATGATTTTGTTGATTTTGTATATTTAAAAACAATTTTATTGATTTTGTAGATTAAAAAACGATTTTGTTGATTTTTTTCAAAAAAGAAATCTTTCATATTTTAGGAATTAGTTAATTACTTTCCTTGTTATCCAATAACATTAATATATTCAAGATTCTTATATTACCCTTACTTGCCTATGTGAATTTCAGTTATAGAAACCTAGTTTGGCATATTTACATTTTCTACCCAATCTAATCTTGACCTTTAGATTAAATAATTAATGGTCAAGATGAGTTTGTAAGGGTTGCGCTATTTGTATGGTTTGTATATGAAGGGCCTTATATATATAGTGTATATATATATATATATATATATATATATATATATATATAGAGAGAGAGAGAGAGAGAGAGAGAGAGAAAGTGGGGGGGGGGGGATTATGGGAGAAGACATTTGTTTTACAAGAAGTGGAGAAGTAATTCTAACCAACCAAATAATTTAATTAAAATTTTGTTGAAGGAGTATGTGCCATCATCAAAAGGAAGTGATTGAAAGAATATTTTCCTACTATTAGAATTTACGACAATGAATGTTTTTTTCTTTGTAAGCTCCTCCCTATTTAAAGGGTTTATGATTAATGAGAATTACAGACTTCCTCTCTCTATCTAATTGTTATTCTCTCTATATTGATTGTTCTGTAACATATTATCAGCACGTACGCTTCTTAGAAAGAAGTGATCGTGAAATCAAGCTAAACTTCGATATTTAAGGTAACTTTTATATGTTTTAGTTTTAAAACATCACCATATTATGCTTATGCTATGAATAAATATGATGATTTCATCAAAAAATTATTTTCAATTATATGTTTAAATTATAAAAATCATCCTACCATGTTTTATGTTATAAATGCAAAATATGATTTGTCAATCTCATGAAATCATAATTCATGTGTTGTTTTTGTATGTTTATGAAATATGGTTATAAAAATATTTGCTTCTTTATGTTTATGGTTAATATTTTTATGATGATAATTAAATACAATAATGAATATATTTTTAGTTTTAGTTTTATCCATATTGTTGAGTCTTTCAGAAAAAAAGCTATTTTGTTTTACAGTTAACTAGGAAAAAAAAAAGAATGAAGATTAATCTGTTTTTGTAATTATTTTAGTTCTTCTAAAAAAGAAATATTCGACACATGCCTCTAAACCTAATTACAAATATATTTTTAAATTTAATATTATACTTTATGGTTATGATGTTAAGTTTATCATGTTATAAATTAGTGAATATAAATCATTTACTAAATATTATCTTGATGAGATTTATATTATTTTATACTAAATAATAAATTTAATTTATTAGTCAGATATCATTTATTTATTTATGATATTTCTTTTATGTTGTTGATTATTATTATTTTTGATATGTATATCTTTAAATTTGTAGTCAAATATAAAATATTTCTATGGTTTATGATTTACTTTCCTAAATATTATTCAATAAATTTATTATTATTCTTATCTCAAAAAATATATATTTGAAAAAAAAATATATTTTTCAAAATGTCATTTTCAATGTGCATCAACATTTGACAATTAGAACTAAAATTATTGGTGGATGATCGTATTTGATTGAAAATATTTGAGTATTTTATTGCTTTATTTAAATGTTTATTGATATAAATACTTATCTGTTTTATTGTTTTTCCATAATTTTAGTATCAGATTATTTACTAAATAATAGTGTTTATTTTGTGAAACTGATTTTCTTTCCTAACTGTAATACCATAATAACCATATTTAATAAGTAATTGAGTTATATTATCTATTAGTTGCTATTTTTTATCTTATAAATTGTTATATGCATAAAAATTTGATTGAATCATTTGTTAGTTTAATCGATCAATATTATTTATTTATTTAGACTCGTATTAAATTATTCAGTTTAAGTTTATTTTCATGATTTATTTTAGATTTAATTAAGCTTATTCAAATGCATTTGTTCACTCACATAGTATATGCAAACAAAGACATTAATTATAAGTTCCTACTTATAATTCCAATCATATGATTAAATTTTGGAAGTTACATTTCCATCCTCATATTTTTATCTCTTGCCAAAAGCATTCAGCATACGGTAGCAAAAATTTGAATTTGGTATTATACCAAAACAATTACTTATTTGGCCTAAAAATAACTCTTAAATTACCATTAATATATTACAACAATAAAGTTGGCTTTATATGTCAAACGCATATTTTTTTGGCCTCTTGCAAAAAGTTACCAAAATACCAATATGATCTTAATTTCGTTTGAATTTGATCTCAAATTTTTGACCTCGTGTCAAAATTTACAAAATAATTTATATGTTATCTATGTATTTCATAAATGAATTAATCGCAATAATCAAAAGGATTTTGTCAAATCTGTGTAAATAGCCCTAAAGGTTTGTAGGGACTTAAGAAATCCATGTGATTCCCCTACAACCTGGAAATCCAATAGATTGAAATATTTCTTTTCGCAAATTAAAATATTGATGAATTATTATCAACAAAATGTAAACATTCCAAAATCCAATATTGGTATGATAATGAAATTTCATACATAAAATACTAACTATAACCATCATCCATTGTATTGTCAAATAGAAAATCATATGTTATCCCTTATATAAGTAAATGGTTGAAACAATTAATCCTGAAATCAATGTCGTAAACTCATAAGAACTTGAGTACCATAAATGAGTATACAAATCTCCTTTGGAAAAGTAGAAGAAAATACCTAAAATCCATCAATGCGCTAAAAACCAACCACCTGAAAATGTACAAGCAAATACCTTTAAGTCTTTGTAATGACATGTTAGTCATAACTTTCATAGAGACAACTTTCTACTAGAAAACCTCAAGAACTATGGGCCTAAAATGAAGAATCGAGAATATTCATGAACAAGTTTCCCGGACTAATCTTACAGTGGAATAAAACCCACTTATTACAAAAAGCTAATCGATTTCATTAAAGAAATAGTGTGTCTCAAAATGCATCTTAATCGTCGTGGCAAGGAACTCACAGAAGATGACATGATTAATAACGTTATTCCACCTTTCATAGATCAGTAAATATTAATAAACCAATATAAATCGGAATATAACTATTAAACAAATTCATCAACCTACTGCAAGTGGTTGAGAGATATAACAAGGTTATTTCGAATAACAACGATAAACATGTTGGGGCAAAGAAAATTCTCGAGGTCAATAATGAAATGTTAGAGGTGGAAATAACTCCAAATAGTAAGTTATATTTTTTTATCACACATGGCATTTATATACCACATGAATGAAATAGTGGAAAGTGTCAGGGTCATGTCAATAGTTAGGAAGGATTTTCCAATCTATGTAGAAGAGATACAACTACTACCAAGTTGATAAGAGATAGTCAATGAAGATATACATTAACTACTATTCCTTTTTCTTACAAAAAAAGAGGAACAAGTAGAAAATAAACTATATCATATCTAAGGTTGATTGAGTATAATTTTATTTGAATGTGTTTTAACTATCAAATTAATTGCTCATGCAAATATACAATCGGGTTTATAACCACTATATATGTAAAGAAGTACATCAAAAATAAATATAAAACTCTCAATGTTCTTCATTCCATGTAGGAATGTATCAAGGAGAACTTGATTGTTTTTGTGACATTGAATACAATCCTAAGAAATAGATATTATTCATGGAATTAATTATTTTTAATTCCTCCAAAAACACTTAGACGATGGACTGTCACTTGTTGTTTAATGACACTAAATCAATCACTAAAGCACTATATGTATCAAACCTTGTTCAAATATTTGTTTGAAATGGAAAACCATATTACGAATGGAAATGGATAGCTATATAAACTCTAATAAATATGGAAGGAAACATATATTTGAGAAGCTAATGTGCCAAATTAGACGATTATCTAGGTCACAAAATCATATGTTGTCACCAATAATGAACTTTGGGATATGACATAATGATCTTATGTTGAAAAATACACAGACATATTTTTTCGAGTGAAAGAAATGATCCAAAATTGTATCTGTTGACTTCTGCAGCATAAGAAGCAACATCGCCACTGCAATTTGCACTCTTGAATACCTAGAACTTTTGCAACCTTACTTCTTATCCACAATAAGAACAATATCATCCTAAGCTAAGGACATAATACAAAATATTCCATTCTTTCAATGAATACAAGGTGATATTTGTGGACCTATACATCCATAATGCAAGCCATTCAAGTACTTTATGGTTCTGGTTGAAGTTTCGACATGATGAACACACGTCGTATTAATGTTCACACAAAACGCTGCACTCCTAGGACCAACTATACAACTAAGGCTCACCACTCTAATTATCTCATAAAGTCTATATAGCTTGGTAATACTGAAGAATTTACATCATAAAGATTTGATGATCTTTGCATTTGTATTGGGATTAATGTGGAGCATCCTATACCCCCATGTGTGGTCTCAGAAAAGATGTCATCAAAAGGACATAGATGGTAACTATGACTTGGTTATGCATACCAATTTACCCATATCTACTTGGGGTTATGCAAATTTTCATGCAGCTTTACTTATTTGTTTTTAGACCCACTACTAGCCAACCAATATCATGCATACCAGTTACCAACTGTATATAAGCCTGATCTTTTAAATTTACGCATGTTTGGTTGTATAGTATTGATATGCATTGAGAATTCAATGCATAATGCACTTTTTCTATTCCTTTAGGATTATAAGTTTCCTTTTATCCCAATAAATTGAGTCCTTTTGTTATCTTATTTTCCATTTTTTTTATTTCATGGAGCTAAGTTTATGATTTGCCGGAATTTTGTTATTTTGTGAAGTCTAACTTAAGTTCATGATTATTTCTTTGCTGCCAGTAATGCTACAACATCCAAGTCTGCTTGTTGGAAAAACCATGGAGGATTATTGAAGAAGATAGCTAACCCGATTACTTTACACCCAACCTTTTGTTGAATTAGAACTATACTTGTTGACTGGAAAAAGGCAAATGGATGACCTCTTTTGTGTGTAATCTTGGATAAAACTTTAAGTAGATGTACTTTTATTATTATTTTAAGTTTTTTATTTACAAGTTTACGATCTTTCTTTTGTATAAATAGGTATGGGATGGTCTTGTGTTTAAACATGTTTTTCAATTAGTTTTAGAGTTGATTGATAGTCTCTCTTTTGAAACTTGCAATTTAATAATAAGTCTTTAAGTTTTTAGAATTTTTGTTCTTCATTAGTGGTTGCAATAGCATTGCTTGGCAGAATCTTGTCTTTAAATTCCTTTATTTCTTATCGTCTTTACTTTATGCACTTTACATTTCCGTCATTTATTTTCCGTCATTTACATTATGTCTTTACTTTTATGTCATTTACATTTCTTGCAATTTATATTACGTAATGAGTTGCTAAAATTTATAGTTTAAGTGTGGGACAAAAAGGGAGGTTGTAAACCAAAAACTAGTGGACTTTGTTATTCAATTACATTGTTCCACTTTGTCATTTTAAGTTTTATAAAATCCAAGGCACTTCTTGACGAATTGATCACTTCTTAAAGTGTTAAAGTGCCATGGACTTAGGAATAAGCACGTCAGTTTGAATGATATGGGAAGTATACTTGGAAGAGTTGCTAGAAAGGGAACTTGCTATCTATGTTTTTCAATCTGATTGATTCTTGACGGGTTGATCATTAGTTAAAGTGTTAAAGTGTAGTGGACTCAGGAATGAGCCACTAAGAACACGTCAAGTTGAATGATATGGGAATCGACTCGGAAGAGTGATTTTTAACCAAGGCATTTGTTTATCCATATACTTTAAAGACATCATTTGACACTCACACTGGTTCGTATATTGCATAGGCATATGTTGATGGAAGGCTAAACAATAGTGCAATGGTGAATGTCCGGAAGGATACTCTTTAAAGTACATGGTGGAACTTGTTGTTGTCGAACTAATGTTATAACATGTTGGGTTATCTAAGATTTAAAGATAACCTCTCCTTAGTCTTTATTGATGTTTGTACTATGGTTCTTTGTAATAGCTCACTAGTTAAAGTGTTAAAGTGTAGTGGACTCAGGAATGAGCCACTAAGAACACGTCAACTTGAATAATATGGGATTCGACTCAGAAGAGTGATTTTTAACAAAGGAATTTGTTTATCCATATACTTTAAAGACATCATTTGACACTCACATTGGTTCGGATATTTCATAGGCATATGTTGATTGAAGGCTAAACAATAGTGCAATGGTGAATGTCCGGAATGATACCCTTTAAAGTACATGGTGGAACTTGTTGTTGTCGAACTAATGCTATAATATCCCTATAGCATTTACCTCCAGAATTTGTGTTTACTCCTCACCTCAAGTCTTGCACCCATACTACAGTGTTAACCAACTCAAACAAGGTCTTCAAAATCGTCATCTGAATTCTCTTCTTTTATTACACTTTTATTTTACTTTTACACCGATCTTTGTGGACGAAATTCGGTATCTTACCGTTGTATTACTTGAGAAGACAATATAGTTCCATTTAGTATACTTGCTTTTTCGTTCTATTTGTCATTAGTCTAAAGGTGTGCAAAACATCCGTATCAAGTTTTTGGCGCCGTTGTCGGGGATTGGCTCGCTAGAAGTTTTTAAAAGTTTCTTAAAAGATTTGATTTTTCTAACACCTTTTGGATCTCAATTTGGAGGTGGTCTATGCCAAGAATACCACGTGGAGAATTGTTCGAATTTGACCCGGATATTGAAAGAACGTTTCGTAATAGGAGGATACAAATAATTTCATTAACCATAGAACCTACCATCATGGAACCACCCCCATCAGGTTTTGAAAATAGGATACCTAGACTAGAAAATCCGCAAAGACGACAACCAATATTTCATGATGCACCACCCATTTTTGGAAATCCACCTGAACACCCTTTTCAACAAAATGCACCGAATCATAGAGTTAATAATGATGATGATGATACATAATCAAATGGTAACAATGAGCATAGGGATGAAGTTCCAAGTATTATTAATCTTGCAAATTCCAAAGAGGAAAGAATTATGGACTATGCAATCCCCGATTTTGAGCAATTGAACTCATGGATAGTTAGACCCCATAAGACAACCCTCAATTTTGAACTAAAACCTATCATGTTCCATATGTTTCAAACAAATGGACAATTTTGCCTGAATGCCATCAGAGGATCCTTATTCCCATTTAAAATCTATTATGGAGATCACCAATGCATTCCTGATCCCTGGGTATCTAACGATGCTCTAAGGCTCACTTTATTCCCTTTTCTCTAAGGGATCGGGCAAAGTCATGGTTCAACTCATTGGCACCTGGTTATGTACCATCATGGAGCAACATGGCTGAAAAAATTTAACAAATTTTTTTTCCACCTACCCATAATGCCAAGTATAGAAATGAAATTTGCATGTTTAAACAACTGGATGATGAAGCAATTCTCGATGATTGGGAAAGGTTGAAAGAGCTGTTAAGGAAATGCTCTCACCATGGCATTCTTTACTGTATTCAACTCGAGATGTTTTATAATGGGTTAAACCCCATGGCTAAACAAATGCTCGACGCGACATCAGGAGGGGCCTTTACAACCAATACCTATAATAACAGGTATGAAATTCTTGAAAAAATATCAACAAACAATGGACATTGGGCTGATCCATATGCTCAACCTCAAAAGAAGGCCGTTGGGATTCATGATGTAGATGTATACACTGCATTAACAACAGAACTCACTTTAATGGACACCATGCTTAAAAATTTATCTTCTGGCCAGGGAGTGCAGTCAACTATTACTACACATGTTTCAGCAATCTTCTTAGTACAGTGTATGTGTGTTTGTATTGTGATGGGGAACATTCTTATGAACACTGTCCTCAAAATTCCGAGTCAGTAAACTTTGTTCATAACAAGTTTGCTCCTTATGGCAACAATTACAATGCTAGTTGGAAACAACACCCAAATTTCTCTTGGAACAGTCCCTGTTTAAATCAACCTGCACAAAAGCCACATATAAATTCAAGTTTTCAAAATCACACTAGTAGTTCACAGCATAATCAAAACCAAGGTTCTCATCATCATCAGAGCCAAAGTTCACAGCATCATCAGAACCAAGGTTCTCATCATCATCAAAACCAAAGTCTTCAAAATACCCAACCACCTTTTCAAAACAAACTACACAGGTTGACTCATCATCTTCTTTGGAAGAAATGATAAAAAGCCTTGTAGCACAATCACAAGATCAACAACAACTCCTGAATCAAAATCAAGCTCTTTTTAATCAACAAAGTAGAACCCTAAGGAATTTGGAAATACAAGTAAGCCAAATAGCACTTAACCAGAACAATAGTGGTATAGGCATGTTACCCAGTGACACAGAAGTCCCAAGAGCCCCAGGAAAATAACATGTCAAGGTTGTGACCCTTAGGAGTGGTAAGGAATTAACAAAGACAGTGCTAAAAGAATTTGGACCAATGACTAAATCAAAATTTTGAAAAAAACATATAGTCAGAACCTAATGCTACAGCATTGCCTCCTGTTGATGAAATACCCCCCCCCCCCCAAGCCACTAGGAGACCAAGGGCCTGATATCACAAATCCTATATCTCTTAGGAACGACTACCCTTTATTATTTCTAGAAAAAGACCTTAAGACAAAAACTTTGGAGAGAAGAATTCCAACCATCCCTCAAGAAAGTGCACCGAAAGGCATAAAGGACCCATCTTGCTCAACACAGTCAAGCAAAGTTGTCATAAAACCAGTTCCTTCCTATGTACCTTATCCCCAAAGGTTAAGGAATCAAATGGAAGAATTGCAATTTAAAAAATTCTTGGATGTGTTCAAAAAATTGCATATCAACATACCCTTTGTTGAAGCAATTGAGCAAATGCCCAATTATGCCAAATTCCTTAAAGACATCTTAAGCAAGAAGAAGAAGTTGAATGAATATGAAATTGTTGCCCTTACTGAAGGATGTCGTGCTATTTTGACCAATAGAATACCCCTTAAACTGAAAGATCCAATGAGTTTTACCATTCCTTGTTCAATAGGTGGGAAAGAGGTTGGAAAAGCCTTGTGTGATTTAGAAGCCAGTATCAATATCATGCATTTATCTGTCTTCAACAACCTAGGAATAGGAGAATCCATACCTACCACAGTTACACTCCACCTGGCTGACAAGACCATTGCCTACCCTAAAGGAAAAATTGAGGATGTTTTGGTTAAGGTTGATAAGTTCATCTTTCTCGCATATTTTATTATCATGGATTTTGAGGTTGATAAGGATATTTCCATTCTTTTGGGAAGACCTTTTCTGGCTACCGGAAGAACTTTTATAGATGTCCATAAGGGAGAGTTAACCATGAGTTTCCAAGACCAAAAAGTCACATTTAATGTTTTCAATTCCTTAAAATACCCAGAAGACGTTGAGGATTGTTCAAAGTTAAGTTTGATTGAATCATTATGTCATGAGGATGGAGTTAGAAAATCCTGTAAGTTGGAGGAAAAGGATGATGAGGACTTAAACCTAAATGATATTGATGAGTTTTCCTTAGGAGAAGAAGAGATTGTCCTAGTCAAAGCTATATCATTTGAACCATTGGGAAATACTGAGCAAAAGCCTTTCACCCCAACCATTGTTTCTCCACGAGTTAAGACAACTCCCATCTCATCTCAAATATGCTTTTCTAGGTTCAGAAGGCAAATTGCCTGTCATAATTTCATTCACCCTAGAATTGCATGAAGAAAAGAAATTAATAAACATGTTGAAGTTGCACACTAAAGCCTTAGGATAGACAATTGTTGACCTTAAAGGGATTAGTCCCTCCATTTTTCAACACAAGATCATCCTAGAAGAAAAAAACCTTCACATCCATAGAACCTCAAAGAAGGTTGAATCCTATCATGAAAGATGTAGTGAAAAAGGAAATTTTGAAATGGTTAGATGCAAGAATCATTTTCCCAATAGCCAGTAGTTCTTGGGTTAGTCCAGTCCAGTGTGTTCCAAAGAAGGGTAGGATTACAGTCATTACAAATGATAAAAATGAACTCATCCCTACTAGAGTAGTCTCCGGATGGAGAATTTGCATGGACTACCGCAAACTAACCAAGGCTACCCAAAAGGACCATTTTCCATTACCGTTTGTTGACCAAATGTTAGACAGACTGGCCGGTAAGGAGTACTATTGCTTTTTGGATGGATACTCTGGGTATAATCAAATAGCCATATCACTAGAGGACCAAGAAAATACTACATTTACTTGTCCATATGGCGCTTTTGCTTTCAAGAGAATGCCATTTGGACTCTAATGCTCCAACAACTTTTCAAAGATGCATGATGTCCATATTTTCCGACATGCTTGAAAAATCCATTGAAATCTTTATGGATGATTTTTCTGTTTATGGGTCATTCTTTCACAATTGTTTGGAAAACTTGAAAAAAGGTCTTGAAAGATGTGAGGAAACTGATTTGGTCCTAAAAAGGGAAAAATGTCATTTCATGGTTAAAGAAGGAATTGTTCTTAGACACTTAATTTCAAAAAGAGAAGTTGAGGTAGATAAAGCTAAATTGGAAGTCATTGAAAAACTACGTGAAAAAACCACTGTGTTAGGTCATATGATCACAATTATTTCAATGTAAGAAAAATAACAATATAAATTGGGAGGAATTATTGTTTTATTCACACAATCTAGAGAGAGGAAATATTTCACTCTCTAGAAACACTCTGAACACGTACAGACTACATTTTAGAATGAAACTTACAAACACAATACAAACAAATCCCTATTTATTCCCTCACACTCTTGTTAACAATTAAGCCCAAACCCAAAGTATAAGGCCCAAATACAAAAACATGATTACTTTACAAAAATTCTAATACATAGAACATTTTATGTTCTAACATTCTCCCCCTAAGTTTTGTAAAGTAATCATCCTCTTCAAGCTTCATCTTTTCTCCCCCTTGATTTCTTTAGAAAACTTAGCATTGCTTAAACTTCAAAACAAGTCCGACTCCCCCTTGAAAATAGCTCTTATCCTAGAAGTTTCAACTTTAATACCAGATCTTATGTAGACAATAACCTCAACTGAGTGCACAAAAAGACAACTTTTATCTCTTGTAAATTCAACACATTCGTTATACCTGCAAGAAAGAAATGTGTGATATATGATATGGCAACCAAAGTGTATATTCAGTTTATAACATTGGATCTGTGTTTAAACCACAAATTAAATATGAATTCAGCTTAAGAACTTATTCTGATCAGCTTGCAGGAGGAAACAACTAGTAGCAAACACTACTAGGCAAGGGTTAGAAGATTATTTTGAAATATGTTCAACAACTGATGAAAGACGCTCATTTTCTAACTGCTTTCCAGAACACTGAACGAACGAACTTGGAACTCCTTTCTTCACGAATCAGCTGGATGATTATAAGCACTCACAACTCTAGATTACAACCAAAGCATCAGAACAATGATTGCAGTCACTCACACTTCTAATTGATCAGATCAGAAGAATGATTAAGAGCACTCAAAGGTCTAACATCGTAGAGAAGGACTCCAGACTGATTATTGCAAATACTCAGGATGCTAATCCAATCCAATCAGAGACTAAATCCAAACATCCAGTATCTGAAAAAATCTTGACTGGCATTAGCACTCGTGAAAATCTAGATCAGTTGCTAAAAAATATGTGACCAACAGAAGATAGGAATGATGTCACATATGCATTACGCGGAAAATCTCGAGAACAGGGCAAACTTGTAGCAAAATGGGTTCAGAACAACACTTTTTGCATACCAAACAAAAACTTTTCTCATAACAAACAATTCGCAGACCATTGAACTTTTAAGGGCATAATTCGCATGAGGCATGAGCCGTAATACCAACTTTTCGCATAGGCTTGTATGTGAATTCTAGCTTTTCGTAACAACCGATATGCGAATTCCTCTCATTTCGCATATAACTACATGCGAATTCTTCGCTTTTCGCAGGGTACATTATACGAATTCTCAGCTTTTCGCATACCCTCTGATGTGAAATCCTGGAAGCCACTTCTCGCACATAACATCATACGAATTTCTGACTTTTTGCATCAAGTAGCTTGCGAGTTCTTCACAATTCACACACAACTTAAGCACAGTAGCATGCGAATTCTCCACTTTTCGCATATAGCTACTTGCGAAGTCCACACTTGGAAAATTTTGTTGTGTCCAAGGATGATGTATCATGAGAATTCCTCGATATTTCACCATGCGAATTCTTCATGCAAGTTCTTCATGCGAGTTCTTCAATTCCATGAGAATTCTGTAGATCTTATGAATGTTTTCGACTTAAATTCCAAAATTCTTCAAATTCTCCTTCAATTTTTCGAATTTTGAGATGAAATTTTGCAAGAAGGTTTGAAAATCACTTCTGAGCATAATTTTAGTTGATGGTTTTCGACAAAAAAGCCTCTATGATTGAAATCGATCACAACATATTAAATGATAACTTTCGAACAAAAACATCTCAGAATCGATCAATTCATCCAAATCTGTTGAAATTAACTCATGTAATTGGCTCCATATGATTCGACTTTGATCTCTGAATCAATTTAACTTCATAGCTCAACCAATTAAGCACCAAATCGAAAATTTTGAAATTCACATAACACTGTTCATATGACAAAGTTACTGTTCCATTGAAAAAATTGTAATCTCGATCGTTTTGATGAATGATTTCTTCGATTTGGCTTTGATACCACTTGTTAGGTCATATGATCACAATTATTTCAATGTAAGAAAATTAAGAAGATGAATTGGGAGGAATTGTTGTTTATTCACACAATCTAGAGAGAGGAAATGTTTCTCTCTCTAGAAACACTCTGAACACGTACAGGCTACATTTTAGAATGAAACTTACAAACACAATACAAACAAATCCCTATTTATACCCTCACACTCTTGTTAACAATTAATCCCAAACCCAAAGTACAAGGCCCAAATACAAAAACATGATTACTTTACAAAACTTATAATACATAGAACATTTTATGTTCTAACACACAGTTAATGGAATCAGAAGCTTTCTTCGCCATGCTAGATTTTATAGGAGATTTATGAAGGACTTTTCAAAAATCTCAAAACCCTTGTGTCTACTATTACAGCATGACCAAATATTTTATTTCAATAAGTAATATAGGAATGCATTACTTACTTTAAAGAAAGCTTTAGTAACTACACCAGTAGTTGTTGCTCCTGATTGGAACAAACCTTTTGAAGTTATGTATGACGCAAGTGATTGGGTTGTAAGAGTTGTTCTATGTCAAAGAAAAGAAAAGATCTTTCATTCAATTGATTATGCAAGTAAGAATTTTGAATGAAGAACAAATTAACTACACAACAACAGATAAAGAACTCTTAGTAGTAGTGTTTGCCTTTGAGAGATTTAGATAATATTTAATGGGAACAAAAGTGATTGTACATACAGACCATGCTGTCATTAAATACTTGATCTCAAAAAAGGATGCTAAACTTAGATTGATAAGATGGTTTTGTTGTTGCAAGAGTTTGACCTTGAGATAGTGGATAGAAAAGGAATAGACAACCAAGTAGCAGACCATTTGTCCAGGCTAGAGAACTTTGAGAAAAAGAAAGAGGAAGGAGATATCAATGAGGCCTTCCCATATGAGAGAACCTTGATGCATCAGCATTCAACTTTGCCTTGGTATGCTGATATTGCCAATTATCTGTCATGTGGTATCAAACCATGTGATTACACCAGTCATATGCTTAAGAAATTCATCCACGACACCAAATACTATCTATAGAACGATCCTTATCTGTTCCAAATAGGAACAAATCAAATCTTGAGAAGATGCACTCCAAAAGCTGAGGTGACATCAATACTACAAAAATGCCACCAGTCAGCTTATGGAAGTCATTTTGGTGGACAAATATAACACCCGAAATATTGAGGGAATTTTAAGAATCTCGAAAATTCGTAAATATGATGTCTATTTATAGAGTAAACCTGACCACACATAACAGTAGGGGACATTCAAACCATTTGTAATGGTAACGACAAACATGCCCAAAAATGTAACATCCCAAAGCGGGGAATATAATATGGTATTTACAAGCCCAAGTAATGAAGAATATAATCGACAACCTAATAATCTAAATTTGTCAAATAGATTACGGTAGGGTATCGCTATCCTTCCAAAATGTGTGACTCTTAAGTCGTATAAGCCGGTCTATAAATTTCCCAAAAGGACCGCTCTCAACCACATGTTCGACCATTCATTCCCGACGATCCCCGCCACTAGGATGCCCTGCCATACATGACAACCAAAGAAACAAGGGTTAGGCTAAAGCCTAATGAGATCTTATGATCACAATGTAAATAATGAAATGAAATTCAATATATGTATATCCATGTATTTATTGTTTCCAACCAAAATGCTCGGCTTGTCATTGAACGTGTAATGCAATGCAACTCTTGACAACATGCCTACGAATCCACTCAAGCCACTTGGCTTGTTAGCTTCAATCCAAACCGGTTCTTTAACCATTCAAGATGTCAACCCAAACCGGTCTTTAGCCATTAGGGACGTCAACCCAAACTGGATCTTTAGCCTATTCGAGACATCCACGCAAACCGGGTCTTTAGCTTATTTGAGACATCAACCCAAACGGGGTCTTTAGCTTATTTGAGACATCAACCCAAACCGGGTCTTTAGCCTATTTGAGAAATCAACCCAAACCGGGTCTTTAGCCTATTGGAGACATCAACCCAAACCGGGTCTTTAGTCTTGTTTCAAAATGCACCATTATGACCAACGTAAAGACTTCTACACACCTGCACACTCATAATACATGATAAGGTCAATAGTCCTCTCAACCCAACTCATCCATTTAGATCATCTTCAACATTTGGGTTTTAGGTCAAACTTCACAAAATAAACTAAGATATAAGAAGACATATGCATTTAAAGATTAAAACCTTGATAGACACATATATGAGTAAAATAGTCAAGTAAGCACTCACCTTGTAGGGTTGTAGTTAAAACCCCATTATCCAAGAACTAGTGAGAAGAAGAGATCCTTGAGAAAGCTTAAACTAGCACAATAAATGCTCAAAGGGACCTACATGACATAAATGATTAGAGGTTGGGGATGAATGGAAGTCATTAATGATGGGGGGTGAAAGGGAAGACTTACCAGGTCATTCTTGGAAGGAAACTCGTAGTTCAAGAGTGAGAAATGAGGATTTGGGAGTAAATGAGGGTTTGGGGCCGATTTCTTCTTTTTAATAAAAGTCTAGGTTTCTGCGCGGATGCTTGCACGATTCCACCCGCACGGAGATCCATGCCAAGCACTGTTGTTGAGACCTAACAGATTCCCGCGCAGACGTTCGCGCGGTTCCACCCGTGCGGAGATCCATGCCAAATACTGTTGTGGGGACATAATAGAGTCCCGCACGGACGCTCGTGCGGTTCCACCCGCACAGAGATCTGCGCCAAACACTGTTGACCTTCCCTCAAATTTCTTCTAGGCTACCTCATAACACATCAAATGAGATATATATATACCAGATCATAATACGAATAGAATTCACAAATTTGAGGTGTTACAATCCTCCCCATCTTGGGAACGATTTCGTCCTCAAAATCCCAACTATACAAACAAATGAGGGTATCGACATTTCATGTCCTCTTCCGCCTCCCAAGTCATATTTGTACCCCAATGGTGTCTCCATTGCACTTTGACCATCGTGACTTCCTTACGTCAAAGTCTCTTGGTCTCTCTCTCTAAGATGGCCTCGGGTTCTTTGTCACAACGGTTGTTGTCCACACGAATTTCCGACAAGGGAATGACACTTTCTTCTTCCGCCAAACACTTCTGCAGGTAACATACATGGAACGTAGGGTGGATTCCCTCCATCTTCGGCGGTAAGTCCAGTTTATACGCTTGTAGTCCAATACTCTCAGTGATGGTAAAGGGTCTAAGGAAACGGGGACTTAGCTATCCTCGCTTTCCAAACCGAATCAATCCTTTCCAAGGGGACACCTTCAACATCACCCGGTCCCCCACTTGAAACTCAACGGGTCGTCTCTTCTTGTCGACATAGCTCTTTTTTCAGTCTTGCGCCACCTTCAAACGTTCTAGGATTCCATTGACATTGTCGGTCGTCTCTTGCACAATTTCCGGTCTGGCGAATTGCTTCTCACCCGCCTCTAACCAACACACGGGGGTTCTACACTTCCTCCCATACAAGGCTTCAAACGGTGCCATTCCTAGGCTAGAGTGGTAACTGTTGATGTAAGCAAACTCCACCAAAGGTAGATGAGTGTCCCAGTTACCACCAAAATCGATCACGCATGATCTAAACATGTCTTCCATGGTCTGAATTGTCCTTTCGCTTTATCCGTCGGTCTGTGGGTGGTATGCCATACTCAGATTCACTCGAGTACCTAGTTTTTGCTGCAAAGCCCCCAAAATCTCGAAGTAAAACAGCTATCATGATCAGATACTATTGAAAACGGTATACTGTGTCTAGAGACCACTTCATCAATATAGAGTTTTGCTAACTTATCCATCGACAAGGTTTCCCGTATCGCGAGAAGGTGAGAACTCTTGATCAAGCGATCAACAATCACCCAAATGGTGGCGTTTCCCCGCAATGTCTTTGGTAGCTTGGTCACGAAGTCCATGGTGATCTTATCCCATTTCCACTCGGGTATCTCCAACGATTGTAAGCTCCTAAAGGGTCCTTGGTGCTCGGCCTTCACTTGCGAGCAAGTCACGCACCGCTCTACATAGTGTGGCACATCTAATTTCATAACTGGCCACCAATAGTGCAACTTTAAGTCTCTATACATCTTGGTGCTTCCCGGGTGGATGGAGTATTTGGATTTATGCGCGTCCTCCAAGAGTAGCTCTCGGTTACTGTCAAGATCAAAAATTCTAAACAATAATTTAATACAAACTCAGAAACAATGTTAAAGAAGTTACGGAATAACACTTTAACAATTAATCAAAACACAGAATATGAACTCAAATCATAAGTTTATATTGCATAAAACTTAATGATTACAAACACAACCTCAATCTGTTGAACAGACTCAACAGACGTTCTATACTTCTCTATAGAAAGGATCAATATTAGTCTTGAGGTTAATTCTCTAAACAAAAACAACTCTATCAATGTGTGTTACTCTATCAAGAACTTCTAGACTATATATACATAATTAATTACAAGATAATTACAAAGGAAATATTATTCTTCAGAATCCAGTCCATAATTATCTTCATCTCCTATTCTTCCGCATCAATCCATCTTTATCTTCAGAAGCAGCATTAACTCAATAGCAATATTAACTTTGTCCCTGGCAGTACTAACCATGCTTGCGGTATTAATCTTCAAGCAGTACTAACTACTAGCAGTACTACCTCTCCAAGCAGTACTAACTATTAAAGTAGCAGCACTAACTCTTCAAGCAGTATTAAATCTACTAGCAGTAGTATATTTTATCACCTAGCAGTACTAACCAGACTTGGTTATTTCTGACCCAACAATCTCCCCGTAACTTAACTTTTCAAAATGAGAAGTTAAGTTCTTCAGCAAAATTGTTGTCTTCATGATGCTTTCAAAACTGCTTCTCAGTTCCCCAAATTAGGATCCAGACCCAGACTTTGATTAATGGTTCTTCTGATTACAATCTTTGCCATTTCAGAACCTGTAGGATATACCAGCTTTGCTCTCAACATTCCTTGTAGCTTAGCTCTGCTATGATCATACACTTTGTCCACCAAGTAGTACTCATGGTAGCTTTTGTCTATGGTTAGGACATATACTCCACATCTTTCAATGAGCATCCAGTGGTCAATGCTTCTGAATACCTTTTCATGATCCACATCTCTGATAATATGCTTAACCCTGTCAGGGTCAAACATCATGCATAGGTACTCCATGGCTATCTTGATTAAGTTCATTTTTGCTCCTTCTAGCACATCTTTATACATAGTCAGTCCAACTTTGTATATTTCTTCCAGACCAGCCCTTGTACAGCTTCTCACTATCTTTCCCCAGGTTGGATACACCTCATACTGATCACCCATTCTTTTGAATCTGAAATATTCTTTCCTGTTGTCCCTCAGAGTATCCTAGTGAATGATCTCTGGTGCCTGCATTGAGATAGGGCCAACTTGCACTGGTTCTTCATCTGTCAAAGTCATGTACAAATGGAATTGCTCATTAGATTGTTGATTGGACTTCTCTTGACTCTCATTTTCCTTGTCAACCTGTTCACCCTGTTTCTGCTGCTCTAAAGATTATGTTTCCATTTTCTCACTTTTCTGTTCTCTCTTTCCTTCTTCAGTTCTAGGCCTTTTTGCCTTTTACTTGGTAGCTATGGACTTCTTTCTTTTAATAGCTCCAATCTTTTGAGCTAAGGTCTCTTCTTGCTTCACTTCAGCCTTTTCTTTGCTATCACTGTCAGGGAAAGGTTGTTGTATGTTGAGATCATGTCTTTCTTTCAACTTTCTTTCAACCTCAACCCTTTGAATGAAATCCCCTTTCAGCTTGGCCATCTCCTTCTTGTATAGATCTTCTATCCTTCCAAATGACATGCTGGTAAACATTCCTTCAGGAACTCCAATAGCTCCTTTCAGAAAGTTTATCATTTTCCTTCTTTCTTGATTGGCCAGGAAGGTTTTAGATGGCTGTCTTTGTCTTGATGCCTTCTTTGTAACTTTAGCAGCAGCAGCAATCTTTAAGCTCTTTTGATATTCCTCATTAAGCTTAGTAGCCAATTCCAAAGCAATCTCTCTGTCTTTTGCAGATTGGATCTCTTCCTCCTTTTCCAATTCCTTTTGCAAGTTCTTAGCCACCTCTTCATCCAATTCTATTTGAGTTTGCTTCTTTGATGCTTTTACTGGTTCAACCATCTTTTCTTTTCCTTTCCTTTTGGCCCCAGCAACACTGACTTCTTTTCTTTTCTTCTCTGTTCCACCTTCTTTGATTACCACTCCCTTGGCCTTTTGAGTAGCCTTGGGGGTGTCATTCTTTGCTTTGACCAAAGTTTCAGCAATATCAACCTCTTCTACAGACATACCAGTTTCTGCTGCAACTTTTTCTGTTTCAACTGCTTTTGCAGTTTCTGGTGTAGTTACTACTGCTGGCTCATTTTCTGCTGCAATTTCAGTTTCTACTTCCTTTTCAGTTTCTGCTTCCTCCATTGATTCTGCTGCTTGTTTCTTTTCTGCTTCACTATTCATCTCCCCCTCAAACTGAGATTCCGTACCATCTGGGCTTTGCTTTTCAACTTCAGCTTGACTCTCCCCCTTTTTGAAAGCATCATGTACACCTCCCCTTTTCTTCAATACATACTGCTTTCTCTTCTTTTTGTGCACCAACCTTAGAACCATCTTCTTTAATTTGCTTATCTGCACTAGTTGTAAAAGGATCACCATTTTCAACTCCTCTATTTCAGACCCCTGTTTGAGTACATCCAGGTTTATATTGCCAATTGTTTCCATCAATTCATCGTAGTTATATCTGTCCTCACCTCCTTTAGGTGTTTTTACCACCCTTGAAGGATCCTTGGATCTTTTAGTAGAGGCCTTCTGCCTAGCAGAAGCACCTTCTACCACCGTGGTTTCTTGGCACCAGGGACCTTTAGATGATTGCTCATCTAAAGTTGTCGTGGGGAAGGTCTTAGGTATGTTCACACTGTCCTGTCCTACACCATGTGCAATGTCAGTAGTGTGAGCCTCACTGCCCACATGCTCGTCCTTCTCCTTATAGAGCACCTTCTGGGGGTTGGGAGACACCCCTATGGTTTCCCTTTCGATATTCTCTAATGGAGAATGCTCCATTAGAGGGCTTGAAGGCTGTGGGGGTGAAGATACAAGAAGGGAAGGAACCTTCTGTACCTTTTTCCTGATATATGTTTTGGTGATGGGGGATTCGGGCTTGACAATAGGGATCTGAGGAATATTGACAGAATTGAATGGTTTGGGTAGGTCATCAGTTGGGTGGTCAGATGTGGGCTGTGACCCTGATGCCTCACCATGGGAAAGAGACACACCCATCATTGTAGAGAACAATGGAGTGTCTTGGCCAGAAAAGTCCTTGGAAGACCTTTTCATGTTTGAGAACACTTTCCCCTTGGGGAGTTTTGGTACATATACCTCATTGAAGGTAGGCAAATCCGTCAATTCCTTATTATGTACTTCTTGTACAAACCTTGGATACATGTAAAAGCTTTTGAAAATAAACAATTTAAAGATGAATCAGAAGATACATTCTCCTAGTCTAAGCAATAAACATTGTCCTTTCTAGGAGTTCTAAGTAGTATCATATTTTCATCAACTACCTTGAACCCTGGAGCAAGGATAATACATTCAGTATCATTGAATAATATGCTATGTTTCTTGTCATAAACCTGTGATACACTTAACAGGTTGTATCTCAATTGCTCAACATAGTGTACATCCTCAAAGGTTATCTTACCTTTTGACACATTACCTTTTCCACTTATCTTTCCACCTGCTAGATTATCACCAAAAGCAACATGTCCTCCATCAATTCTTTTGAAGTTTTGAAGGCAGGTCATGTTACCTGTCATGTGCCTGGAACAACCACTATCAACATGCCAAATGCTCCTTCCCTTGAGCTGTTGGTTGCCCTGCACATATAATAAAGCAGTTAGTTTTTAATAGTAACCCAAGCCAAAGTGGTCTTGGGTTTCCCATTCTCATCAACATATTCATATTCAGATTTGATGAGATTATCAAACTGAGGAATCTTATTGCTTGAATACTTTGTCAGAATAATGGGTCTGTCACTGGAAGCAGTACTAACTTGATTTGCAGTACTAACTTTGTTAGCAGTACTAACATCATTAGCAATACTAATTGGGTTAGCAGTACTAACTTTGTTAGCAGTACTAACTTTGTTAGCAGTACTAACTGAGTTAGCAGTAGTATTGCTTGCAGGAGCTCTATTCTTGTCAGCAGTACTATTTGAAGTAGCAGTACTAACAAATTTCTTTACTTTTGGAACCCAAACCTGGACAAAGTTGTTTGCTTTATTTTTCTTTAAGTTACTCCTTGGCTTATTTGAAGTATTTTTCTTTGAATTAGCAAACTTATTCTGAGCATGAGATTTTATAGGTGCCCTTCTCACATTCTCAGCCATATGATTCCTTATTTGCTTCCTATAACCAACAGGATTTTGTATATTTCTTTGAAAAGTGATCATTTGGTTAATAGGATTGAAATAACAGTGTTTGGCTAGATGATTTAACTTGCCACAGATAAAACAAGGCTTTGGTCTGTTAATTTTTCTCAGATCAATTCCTTGTTTTAAAGCCCACTGATTATTTCTGTTTCTTTGATTTCCCCTTATTTTATCATTGTTAAAGCCCACAGAGGTTTGCATGCAATGAATTCTCTTTACCTTATCCTTCCCTTTCCTAGTGGTCTCAGCAGTCTCACTCTTCACAGTCTCTTCCCCACATTTGGACTTCTCCACTTTCTCACTTTTGACAAATGGTTTACCCCCATTTTCATTTGTTAGAATGTGGTTTTCTAAGGGAATATCTTTATGGTCTTCCTTATACTTACACTCAGAGTCCTCTTCTTCAGAATTTGCCTCAACCACTACTTTGTCTAAAGGATCTACTTCAGTGGCTCCTTCAGGTAATTTCTTCTTGTCTTGTCTTTCTAAAAGGTCTGAGGTGGGAGGAATATAGTTATTGTTGTATGGTGGAGGGGTGGTGTTATAGCCTATTCCTCTTCTCAGTTTATCATGAACTTGATTTTTGAGTAAAGAGTCCATTGCTTTAGAAGCATTGGAATATTTCTCAATATCTAGTTTGGCCTTCTCAAATTCACTCTTAATTTTCTCACATTCTGCTTTGGCCTTCTCTAGTTCAATCTCTAACTGATTCTTCTCCCACTTCCAGTAGTTGGTATCATAAGAATGTTGAAGTTCATTAGCCTGATAAGACTTAATTTGTTCTTCAAACCTCTCAACAATCAAAACATACTCTCTTCTATCTTTCCCTAGCCTTTTGAGATCATCACACATGCTCTGATTGTGATCCCTATACTTTTTAACAGTTTCAATACATGTTTTAGAGCAAAGGTTAGATGTTACCTCTGTGGGAAGTGCAGTGCTTGATGACTCAGAAACTTCGGTCATCAAAGCTTGATTATGAACTGCTTCTTCTGCTTGGTCACTCCAATCAAATCCCATTCCTTCTTGGGAAACAAGGGCTTGATAAGAGTTCCTGTTGTTGAAGCTAGTGGACTGTGATGGTTGATGGTTGCTAGTATGCTGTTGAGGCAATCCACTTCTGCATTCTCTTGCAAAGTGTCCCAGCTTGTGACACTTGTAACATTCAACGTTGGATTTATCAAATTCAACCCCATCTTCTCTTTTCTGAGCAAAGTTGTTCCTTCCAGTCCTTTTGATGAATCTTTTTACCCTCATTGTGAGCATAGTCATCTGCCACTTGATATCCATCTCTTCCAGATCATCAACATTTATCTGTTCTAAGTCATCATTAATTAGAGTGGAATTAGCATGACTGGCTAGAAAAGCTTCTAAAACTGAGTCATTAGATCCATCTTGCTTTGATCCATGGGTAGCACCAACTGATTCTGTATTAGCAGCAGAATCAGTAGAAGATGATAAAAGAGAAGCATTGTATGAATATCCAGAGGGCCTCTTCTTTGCTTTTAACTCTGCTTCAAACACTCTAAGGTCATTATAGAGGTCATCCAGTTCCTTGTCCTCCAGTTGGTCATTCTGTCTGAAGAAGACAGTGTACATAGTCAATTCATCACCAAGAGATCTGAGAAATTTTCTGTTGACATCATCTTGATCTATCTGGACACCAACAGTAGCCAATTCACCAATTAACTTATTAAATCTATCAAAAATTTGAGTCATGGACTCATTCTTTGTAGACATGAAGTTTTCATATTGCTGCTTCAGGATGGCCTTCTGATTTCTCTTGGTACTTTTGGTGCCAGAAAATCTTTTCTCCAGAGCATTCCATAGAAGTTGTGCATCAGAACAGTTGCAGAATTGATGTTGGTACTCATTAGGAATTGCCAAGAGTAGAGTGCTCAAAGCTTTCATCTCTATCTGCCTCATCTTTCTTTCTACATCAGTTTTTGGTGGAGGTCTCTTTCCTTCTATGTCCATCTTTCCTCCATCTAAGGGACCATTCTCAATGATGTCCCACATTGAGAAGTCTGTGACAAGAATATATTGCTTAATTCTGATCTTCCACATGTCAAACTAATTGGGTTTGAGCATGGGAACTTTTGATACCAAAACGTTGTCACTTGAACTGTCCATGATTATAGATTTCTGAGATTTCTAGCTCTGATACCACTTGTCAAGATCGAAAATTCTAAACAAAAATTTAATACAAACTCAGAAACAATGTTAAAGAAGTTGTGGAATAAAACTTTAACAATTAATCAAAACAAAGAATATGAACTCAAATCATAAGTTTATATTGCATAAAACTTAATGATTACAAACACAACCTCAATCTGTTGAACAGACTCAACAGACGTTCTATACTTCTCTATAGAAAGGATCAATATTAGTCTTGAGGTTAATTCTCTAAACAAAAACAATTCTATCAATGTGTGTTACTCTATCAAGAACTTCTAGACTATATATACATAATTAATTACAAGATAATTACAAATGAAATATTATTCTTCAGAATCCAGTCCATAATTATCTTCATCTCCTATTCTTCCGCATCAATCCATCTTTATCTTCAGAAGCAACATTAACTCAATAGCAGTATTAACTTTGTCCCTGGCAGTACTAACCATGCTTGCAGTATTAATCTTCAAGCAGTACTAACTACTAGCAGTACTACCTCTCCAAGCAGTACTAACTATTAAAGTAGCAGCACTAACTCTTCAAGCAGTATTAAATCTACTAGCAGTAGTAATATTTCATCACCTAGCAGTACTAACCAGACTTGCTTATTTCTGACCCAACAGTTACCTCCAATATTTGGCACCCAAACGCGTCCATTGAAACATTTCATCCCCCGACTATCTTCGGTTAGAAGTAGTTATTGCTTGGTCATCACTTCGTCTTTGAGATTTTCATCCTACAAGGCCTCGGCTTGTGACGCTTTGATCTTCTCCATAAGGATTGACACCAATTCAATCCTTGCAAGTTTGGCTCAGAGTTTCCCACTATATTCCTTCCGACTCAATGCATCGTTCATCACATTTGCTTTACCCGGGTGGTAAAGCAATTCACAATCGTAGTCCTTGAGTAGCTCTAACCACCTTCTTTGCCTCATATTTAACTCCTTTTGATCGAAGACATATTTCAAACTTTTGTGATCCGTGTACAAGTTACACTTCGTGCGGTAAAGATAATGGCGCCACAATTCCAACGCGAACACCACCACCGCTAGTTCCAAATAATGAGTGGGGTAATTCTTCTCGTGCACTTTTAGTTTCCTTGATGCGTAGGCGATCACTTTTCCCCTTTGCATAAGTACGCACCCAAGGTAGCCCGAACGTAGGTTCACAAAATCTTCCGACCCTTCCGGCAAGGATAAGATCGGAGCTTCACAAAGCTTTTTTTTCAACGTCCGAAATGCCTTCTCTTGAGGCTTGGCCTTCCCTCAAATTTCTTCTTGGCTACCTCATACCACATCAAATGAGATACATATACCGGATCATAATACGAATAGAATTCACAAATTTGAGGTGCTACAACCAAGAACAGCAGCAAAAGTATTACAATCTGGTTTTTATTTGCCCACTCTCTTCCAGAATGCCCACAACTTTCACAAAGGTGTAATGAATGTCAAAGAAGTGGTTCCATTTCTCAGAAAAATGAAATGCCTTTAAACGGGATCTTGGAAGTTGAGTTGATTGATGTGTGGGGAATTGATTTTATGGGACCCTTTCCACCATCTAACAAATTGCCAATATATACTTGTTGTTGTTGATTATGTGTCAAAGTGGGTAGAAGCTTTGGCTTGTACTTCAAATGATGCAAAGACTGTGGTTAAGTTCCTCCAAAAGCAAATTTTTACAAGGTTTGGTACCCCAGGGCACTGATTAGTGATGAGGGTACCCACTTTGTAAACAACTTGTTACTAGGAGTTCTTGCAATATATAATATTAATCACAGAGTTGCAACTTCCTACCACCCACAGACAAACGGATTAGCTGACTTTCAAATAGGGAAATAAAAGGAATTCTAGAGAAAGTTCTCAAACCCAACCGGAAGGATTGGGATTTCAAACTAGATGACATTTTATGGTCATACTGCACTGCTTTTAAAACACCAATTGGTATGGCCCCATATAAGCTAGTCTTCGGAAAGGCTTGTCATCTTCCTCTAGAACTTGAGCGTAAAGCATACCGGGCCATCAAAGAACTGAACATGTCTTTAAATAGTGCTGGAAACAAAAGAAAATTACAACTGTGTGAAATGGAGGAACATAGAAACATGTCTTATGAGAATGTCAAGCTCTATAAAAAGAAGACCAAAAAATGGCATGACAAAAGAATCCAACACAGAGAACTCAAAGAGGGACAACAGGTTAGGTTGTTCAATTCTAGACTAAGACTGTTTCCAGTAAAGCTAAAGTCTAGCTGGTCTGGTCCTTTCATCATCCACAAAGTCTATCCCTATGGATCTGTTGACCTTATGAATACAGAGACAAATAATGTGTTCAAGGTAAATGGGCAGAGAGTGAAATTCTATCATGATGTTGTAGCAATCCCAGAGCATTGCTATGTGGATTTGGCTACAACCTTTTAAAAAGAACCAATGAGGATTGTGGACTCTTTGGAGTCCACAAAATTTTGTAAATAGTTTGTTTCTAGTTATTCCAATTGTGTAAATAATTTTCATTTGACAGTTTTTCTGCAGCAGTTCTGAAGTTTTCAGAATGCTACAGCATTGAGTGTTATAGGCCATTCTTATTTTTGAGAGTACGCAACGAAGTCCCACTGTCGCTACACCAACAAACCAGGGGGAATCATCGGCAACTGCTATCGAGAAGAAGACAACAACATCATCATCGTCGGTTGTGCAATCGCCGACTGCTACCACTCCAAACACCCCCTCGAACCCCTCTACTGAAAAACCCCCATCACCTTCACCATCTAAACACCTATCGATGGGCCTTGTTGAACCCTTCCATCGATTTCATCATTCCAAAATCCCTCTGTGGAATAACCAAACCAACCCTCAATTGAAAAACCCACTGAAATCAATCCCTTCATCGTTGAAACCTCTAAATCTGCCCCTTCTGTTGATGAACCCACAGAGCACCCCTCTGTCTCTACATTCAACCCCTCACTCGAAAAAATCACTAAGCATAATGAAAATGGGGATGCAACCGTTAATGAGATAACAAGAGATGATGATGCACTGATGTAAGACACTGGAGTCCCTGACCACAACCTCAAAGCTTCTAGTGAGGTATTTTCTGACTTTGAAATTAATGTAGATGATGAAATCTCCCCTGAATCCAAAGATGAAGAGGAGAACATAGAAAATGTTTTTCCTCCTAAAACACTAATGTTATTCACATGGTACGATGTTGGACAGATATCTCCAGCCTCTCACCCAAACCAAAACTTGGCCACGAATGAGAATAGGCAGGGAGTTCCCATGGACACAGGGGATACATCTCTGGAAAGGTTGGGCATCCCAGTTGGAGAAGGATATGATACTCTAGCATCTCCATAGCATCCAGTGGTAGAAAATGATAAGGCCACTGAAACCCTTCTTGTGAGGGTGTTGTTCTAGTTCCTTCCTCAAAAAGGAAGAAGAAAACTTTGGGTAAGAGGCATGTTTCTAGAATTAACACTTCAGGGCAAGAACCACCAAAGAAAAAGAGAAAGAAGATGGAAGATGCATCAAAACCATCTAGAAAGTCACCAGGAAGTCAAAAAATGATGCTACAACATCCTCAGAGCAAACTGTGGCAGATTCTCAGAGCACTGAATTCATCCCAAGGCCATCACTGCCTTTTAATGGTTTCAGTAGCAAATATGCATACAACATGTATGACAGATTAAAGGCTAAGTTGTGTATTGTGGATATAGGATTTGATGTGAGGAGTATGAGTGAGGTTAGTTTTATCAAGGATGTGATAGATCAGAGGAATTGGGTACAGTTTTGTAAGGTCAAGCCTCTGTACAACATTACCCTCATAAGGGAATTCTATATAGAGGCTTGTGCGACTAAAACCACACTTTTTACAGTAAGAAGAAAAGAGATAACCATCTGTGGTGAAGCCATCAATAATCTTCTGGGCCTCACATCTCTAACATAGACTGATTATGACACACTACTAAGCACAACCACTGAGGCACAACTTAAGGAGGTTGTTAGAGTTTTAGGAAAACTTGGAACTTCATGGGAACCTCATGCCAATTATATGCTCAGGAAGTTCAAGTCTTCAAGCCTATTGCCTGATGTGAATGTCTGGGTGAACTTTATAAGATATTCACTAAGCCCTACCACCCATGACACCTCAATTACATTAGAAAGAATGCTCATGCTATATTGCATAATGGCTGGCAAAACCATGCATGTTGTGGATATCATTTCAAAGTCTATACTGTATTGTCCTGGGAGAAACAAGAGGAAACTTTTCTTTCTTAGTTTGCTCCATAATTTATTGATACAGGCTGGAGTTCCTCAGTATAAGGAGTATGAGATTCTAAAAGAAAATGAGGGAGAGGAGAAGTGGAGTATTGATATGAAGGCAGTGGTAAGGATGAGGCATGAGAGAGGTGGATGAGGTGATAAGATGAGCATGCTCCAAGACTTGCTTGGACAGAATAGTGATCTGATGGACAGTATACTACATCAAAGGAATGATGTGATGAAGAGGATTGGTGAGATGCAGACTAATCCAGAGAAGAAACTCAAGAAGGCTGACAGCAAGAGGAAGATGGAGCTTATCCTTTTAAAGGCTAATCTCATGGCAAAGAGCAAAGGGGATAAGAAGAGGATGGAATAGAAACTCAAATGTATACATGAAGAGAATCAAAAGCTTGTTGGAGAGAACCAATAGTTGCTGAAAGAAAATGAAGAACTGTTGAAGAAAATGGCAGAGGTTGATGCTACAACATTGGCAGCAACATCAAAAGTTGGGACTTCACAGCCTACTCCTCATGAGTAGAGTAGGTTTAATCATCTTCCTTAGTCTCCATGTCTTTTATTTAATTTTATTTTTGTGAGTCTAGGATAATTTTTTTACCAATTTTTTAGGTTTATTTTCTTTACAAGATTGCATATGTAGAGTCTAGTATATTATTTGAGTACATAGCCCTAATAATTCCATAGTTGCATGACTTTCACCTAGTTCTGTTCTTGCTAGAACTAGCATTTCTCTTTTTGGGACACAACCTAACTCACACAAACGACACATATTTAAGGGATGATTTAGGCCTTCTTCTCATGTATCACTTGTAACCCTTGACACAATCATGCACATTCATTCTAAGACAATGAGGACATTGTCAATTTTTAAGTTTGGGGATGAGGGAGTTACAAGATACCCAAAATGAGACAAGCATGTCAATCATGTCAATACGAAAGAGCGAAGCTCTAATATGACAATGGCACAAAAAAATGCCCCATTGGGTAAGGTACACACAAGCAACAAAAGTGCACAAAGTGCCAAAAATTTAAAATTTTGTTGAAATGTTGGTGTGAGAAAAGGCTTTGTGAGAAAAGATATGCCACAAAAGAGTGACCGTACAAGCCCTAATGATCATAAATGTAGTTTGTGTGATGTTTGACAAAGAAAAGAGTTATACTAGCATATGGTCCATATACATATCTAGGCTATGAATTACTCACTTTGGATTTATGGAAGGCTATGAATTGTATGTGATATGCTCTACATGGTGTGTGCACTTATTGCCATTATCTTGCAAATTTTTTTCAAAATTGAGTCATTTCCTTTTTTTATTTTAATTGCTTGAGGACAAGCAAAACTTTCAGTTTGGGGATGTGATATGCATTGAGAATTAAATGCATAATTCACTTTTTCTTATCTTTTAGGATTATAATTTTCCTTTTATCCCAATAAATTGAGTCCTTTTGTTATCTTATTTTCCACTTTTTTTATTTCATGGAGCTAAGTTTATGATTTGCCTGTATTTTGTTATTTTGTGAAGTCTAACTTAAGTTCATGATTATTTCTTTGCTGCCAGTAATGCTACAACATCCAAGTCTGCTTGTTGGAGAAACCATGGAGGATTATTGAAGAAGATAGCTAACCAGATTACTTCACCCAACCTTTTGTTGAATTAGAACTAGACTTGTTGGCTGGACAAAGGAAAATGGTCTCTTTTGTGTGTAATCTTGGATAAAACTTTAAGTAGATGTACCTTTATTATTATTTTAAGTTTTTTATTTACAAGTTTTCCATCCTTCTTTTGTATAAATAGGTATGGGATTATCTTGTGTTTAAACATGTTTTTCAATCAGTTTTAGAGCTGATTGATAGTCTCTTTTTTGAAACTTGCAATTTAATATTAAGTCTTTAAGCTTTTAAAATTCTTGTTCTTCATTAGTTGTTGCTATAGCATTGCTTGGCAGAATCTTGTCTTTAAATTCCTTTATTTTTTATTGTCTTTACTTTATGTACTTTACATTTCCGTCATTTATTTTTCGTCATTTACATTCCGTCATTTACATTTTGTCTTTATTTTATTTCTGTTAGTGCTCAAATATGTTGGATCCAAGATCATGAAGTTAAAAGTCAAAGCTCAAGTCAAAGCCTCTTAAAGCATTGTCAAAGTCAAAGCTTTTTAATAAGGAAAGTCAAAGTCTAGTTTAGTTTTTGTCTTTGTAAGCTTGTGGTATATAAACTTTTAGTTCTTTGTAATGTTGTAGTACGTAGCACCAAGAGCACTTAACACTTAGACTTGCAGAGAATACATTTGTAGAGAGAGAAATATTGTACTTTGAGAGAATTTGTAATATATGATTTCATGATATACAAATGGCAAATCAAATTGGAAATTCTTGTTCATCTTGATTGATTGCACGTTATTGGGACACTCAATTGGTATCAGAGCAAACATAGAATCAGAAAATCAATCAAAGAATCTGCAAATTTGGCCGATATTCAAGAATTCGCAAATGTCACTCTTCCAGAATCAATTTCTTGATTCTGTGTGTTTTTAGTGTAATTATTGATTCATTGTATTCGTATTGCAATCTAATCATATTGTCCAATTCACAATTGTTCTTGTAAAATTTTGGATTTGTTTGAAGTTTTGGTTCGAACACTGTACACGCACTGTGTCTAGATCAAATAGTAATCTTTTGTTGATTTGTTTGTAATTCTTCAATTGTAACCTATTCGAAATGTGTTAGAGATCAAATTGACAATGTTTGGTGGTCTAATTTGGAGTATTGAAGGATTTGAGACTAAAAAAGTGATTTTGTGCTCGAATACTTGAAGAACTCGCAAGATTCAAAGAATTCGCAAGATTCATACTTGAAGAACTCGCAGAGGGTAAGAACTCGCAGAGGGTGAAGAACTTGTAGAGTGTGATCTGCGACAAGCTTTTGTTTGCTTTATTTGGTTTGCGACAAGCAAGAATTCGTAGGACGTTGTCTGCGACTTCTTGGTGTTTGTTCTCTTTGCTTTGCGACAAGTGATCTGCGACAAGCTCCTTTCTTCGACAAGTTTCTTGGTTGAATTTTCTATGTATAAGAACTTGCACATGCATTGCGACAAGTTAATCATCGAATATTTTTCTAAGTAAGCGAACTCGCAGATGCTTTGTGACAAGTAAGTATCATAACTCGCAAACTTCTATATGCGTCTAGTAAGAACTCGTAGACAACTATCTGCGACAAGTACAGAACTCGCAAGCCTTTGTTTGTCACAAGTCCATAAGTCACAACCTTCAGTCTGCGACAAGTGAAAACTCGCATGCTTCAGTCTGCGAGTTCCTCGTTTCATAATTCATTTGGTCTACGACAAGTGGTTTCTTAAGGTTTTGCATCAAGTTGTTCTCTGTGGTCTGCGACTTCATTACTTAATCAATTTTGGCTATTTTCATATTTTTTTTAGAAAATATTTGTTTTTGTGTTTAAAGATTTGTGCAAATTATCAAGATGACTTCTCGAGATATGCTCTTGCAATTGGTATTGATGTCAAACCACTCGTTCTCTTCAAGGGTGAGTATGAACAATGGAAAGACAGATTTTTGGACTTTATTGATAGACATGAGCTTGGTGAATATATCAGACTATCGTTGAAAGAAGAGCTCATGAAACCTCCGATAAAGGTTCATACTACAATAGAAGATGGAGTAGAGGTTGTGACAAAGGAATATGAGCTTGATCCTGATAAGTATGAAGATGAATATAAGAAGAGGCACAAAGCTGATAGATTGGCTAAATTCTTTTTACTCGAAAGAATACCAAATGAGATATATGTGAAGATAGACAGCTACAAAGCAACCGGAAAGCAGATGTGGGATCAGTTGGAAAGGATGGTGCTGGGTTCTAAAGTTGGTAATCAATTGAAGGTGTCAAATTGTCTTAACAATTATGAAGAGTTTAAAGCTAAGGAAAGTGAGAGCCTAGAGGCAACCTATGACAAATTCGTCACTCTTCTAAATGAGTTGAGCAAGAATAGAGTGAATAAATTTCAGATTGAACTTAATGTGAAATTTCTGAGTATATTGCAACCTGAATGGAAAATATTTACTCGCCATATGAAACAACTCAAGGATCTCAATGAGATTCCTTTGCATGAGGTTTATGAAACTCTAAGACAGAATAAAGAAGAGGTTGATGAGATAAGAGCTTAGAAGAAGAAACCTGAGAAACCAGTGGTTAATCTGGTGGCTTTGGTAGTAAAGAGAAAGGAAAAGAGATCAGTAAGTCTGAAAAAGAAGAAAGTGATTGTATCTATTAGGTCCATTGAGATCAAGATTAATGAAGATTGACAAGAGATTGTGAAGAATCTGTAGTAGTTTTATTCACAGTATTAAAACTAAACTACAGAGAATACAGGAATTCGTATGATCTACATTTTGACAGAATGAAGTTACAAACAAATGAACTAACAAATCCTAATTATACCCCAATACCCTTGTATACATTAAAGCCCAAACCCAAGTACAAGGCCCAATACAAAGATAATACTGATTACTTTACTAAACTTCTAAACATAACATTTATGTTCTAACATTCTCCCCCTAAGTTTTGTAAAGTAATCATCCACTTCAGCTCAGCTTCAGCTCCCCTCCCCCTTGATTTCTTTAGAAAACTTAGAGTTGCATAAACTTCAAAGCATCCTCAGCTCCCCCTTGAATATATCTCTTATCCTTGACGTTTCAACTTTAATATCAGATCTGATGTAGACCATAACCTCGACTGAGTGCACTTAAAGACAACTTTTAACTATTGTAAACCCAACACATTCGTTACGCCCACAAGAATGAAATGTGCGGATTATTGAATGACAACCAAAATGCATCTTCAGTATATAACATCTGATATGTCTTTGAACCACAAGTTGAATAAGAATTTAGCTTAAGAACTTATTCTGATCAGCTTGCAGGAGGTAGCATCTGATAGCAAACATTACAACGCAAGGGTTAGAAGACAACTCTGATAATTGTTCAACAACTGATGAAAGACGCTCATTTTCTAATAGCTTTCCAGAATACTAAACAATCAAACTCAGAACTCCTTTCTTCACGAATCAGCTGGATGATTATAAGCACTCCGAATTCTGAAACACAACCAAAGCATCAGAACAATGATTATTGATTGATTAGGTCAGAAGAATGATCAAGATCACTCAACGGTCTAACAACAAATAGAAGCACTCCAGACTGATGATTGCAGATACTCAGGCTGCTAAATCAATCCAATCAGAGACTAAATCCAAACATCCAGTATCTGAAAATCTTGACAAACATGAGCATTCATGAAAAATTAGATCAGTTGCTCAAAATGTGTGACCAACAGAAGATAGGAATGATGTCACATATGCATTACGCGAAAAACCTCGGGAACAGAGCAAACTTGTAGCAAAATTGGGTTCAGAACAGTCACTTTTCGCATAAACATCACAATTCGCAGATCATTATTCATTTGAGCACAATTCGTAGATCACTATTCATTTGAGCACAATTCACATGAGGCTTAGCCAAAATCCTCAGAATTCACATAGGCTTATATGCGAATTCTAACTTTTCGCATATGCCTATGTGCGAAATCCTCACTTCTCGCATAAACCTTTAAGCGAATTCTCACTTTTCGCATAACTATTCCATGCAAATTCTTTACTTTTCGCATCTCACTGTCATGCAAATTCCACACTTGGAAAATTTCATCTTCAAAGACTTTCATCGTGCGAATTATGAACATTTCGCATGTCTCTGTGATGAGAATTCTGTACATTTCGCATAACTATGTCATGCGAATTTTGTACATAAAAAATATTATCTTCAAAGCTCTTCAGCAAGCGAATTCTAGCATGCGAATTCTTCCAAATCATGCGAGTTCTTCGAACATCATGCGAGTTCTTCCATATTCATGCGAATTCTGTGGATCTATGATTGTTTTTAAAATTTCTTCGAATTCAGCTTCAATACATCAAATTTTGAGATGCGACTTTATGAGCAGGTTCGAAAACTACAATGGAGCATAATTGTTGTTGATGATCATGTCTAAAAATGACTTTATAGCCCAATCGATCTCAATCACAGTAACAAACATAATTTCAAACAGAAAATCTCAAAATCGATCAATTTGACCAAAACTGAGGAAATTAAACAATGTAATTGATTACATAAGATTCGACTATATCCACAGAATCAATTTAGCAACAAAGATCATCCAAAATAACATCAAATCAATGAATTCGAAATTTTTCACAACGACTGTTCATCAAATCAACTTGATCTCGATCGTACGTAGAATGATTTCTTCGTTAGGATCTGATACCAATTATTAGGTCCATTGAGATCAAGATTTAATTGATTGATAAGGATTCACAAAAGATTGGGAGGAATCTGTAGTAGTTTTATTCACAGTATTAAAACTAAACTATAGAAAACACAGGAATTCGTATGATCTACTTTTTGATAGAATGAAGTTACAAACAAATGAACTAACAGATCCTATTTAAACCCCAATACCCTTGTACAAATTAAAGCCCAAACCCAAGTACAAGGCCCAATACAAAGATAATACTGATTACTTTACTAAACATCTAAACAGAACATGTATGTTCCAACAGTATCTGAGTCTGAGGAAGAGAATACTGATGAGTCTGATTCTGATGATGGTGAGAATCTTAAGCAAGCAATGCTTTTATTGACCAAGGCATTTCAAAAGAAGTTTTACAAGAAGCCTGGGTCAAACAGTCAAAGGTATTCCTCAGGTTCAAAAAATTATGAGCATAAGGAAAGGGTTGAAGGAAAGAAAATATTTGAGGAGAAAACGCTAGAAGAGAAAAGGTATGTGAATCAGTATGTTGAAAATAAAGGAGAGGAGCCAGTAAAATGCTATAACTGTGGTAAGATAGGCCATTTTGCAAAGGATTGCCGGAAGCCAAAAGTCAGAAAATCTTAGTATTACAAGAACAAGATGCTTTTAGCCAAGCAAAAAGAGGCAGGAAAAACTTTGATGGTTGAGGATGATTACTGGATTGATCATTCAGATGATGAGAAGGAGAAAGAGGAGACTGTTCATATCTGCCTAATGGGAAAGAAAGTTGCTGAGGAGATTTCAGATGAAGAGGACTCTGAAGAGGTACATGATTTGACTTATTCTGATTTTTTAACTCAAATGCAATCCATGATGGTTGAACTTCAGGATTTATAGTCTAAACTCAAATGTGAAAAAGGTGTCATTACAAAGAAAAACCAAACAATACAGAAACTCAACAATGATATTGTTGAGAAAAATGTATTGATTGAGACTTTACATAAAAATATTGATACATGTGCTAGAGAAAAGACTGTAATTCATAATCAATTGTCTGAAACATCTTCAAAATTCAAATTGTGTGAACTTGAGATCAAAGAGGTTGCTAATTTTTGGATCATAAATTGTATTCAAGATTAAAGTTAAAGTTCAGGGTTTAATTTGTATTTACTTGATGGTTAAAGTTTGGGGTTTAAGTTGTAATAAGTTAATAGTTTATTAGCTATTGGGCCCAAGCCCATTAGGCCTTAAAAGCCTAGGTATTTAATGTCTTAATTAGTTTAGTTTTAAGGTTAAGATACTTCATAATTATTGTTTAGAGAATATAGTAGCCGTATGTATTCTCTATATTCAAGGGTATCAAAAAGACACAAGGTTTAACTGTTTATTCATGGAATTGGTATGTTATTCTGAATCAATATATCTCTTGATATTATTGTGTTTGTGTGTTAATTATCAACTAGATTAAACTGGGATAAAACTAACAAGTGCTTAGCTTTAAAGAAAGAAAACAAGTCTTTGATTGAAAAAGTGAGTGGTTTAGAAGAAAAACTTTATACTAGAGGTCAGACTGATCAAACCATTTATCTTAATAAACCAAAGGAGGTTACTTCTTTCAATGAGTATTGGGGTATCGGTTACGATAATCCTCATTACTAGAAGAAGGGTATTTCAAAAGTGCCTTCTTTATATGATTTTGGATTTCTAAAATTGGCATAGAAACATTTTGAACTCAAAGTCAAATGGACAAAATCATCAGATGAAATAGAGGCTAAGGAAGATGAGAAAAGGAAAAATAAAACTAAAATGCAACTACCATTTCGTTATGAAAAGTTGAATTCTAGTTATAATTCTAAACAGTCAAAATTTCTTTCAAACGACTATTTTCAAAGTTATTCTACAGAGGAAATGGAGGCAAAACCTATTGAAAGAAATATATATGTTCCTCCACTCATCTTAGAAAGTAAAATTTATGAGCTTGAGAATACACTTGAAGAAGAAAGAATTTTGATTGGATTAGAACAAATGGTATTTTCTACTGTTTTTATAAACACATATTTCTCCAATTCTTCCAAAGCTCCTACATCTAATGATGATGATGTTTTGTTTGATGAAGAGTTTGTGTGTGTCCCAATAAGTAATAATTCAATCAAGTAAGTCAATAAACAATACGATAATGCAAACCTGATATTGATTAACCAAACGATTCAACAGGTTACAAGATGAAATCGAAATCTCTCTTTCTCTCTGTCTTGTTCACGGCGCACCACCAGCCAGCACAACCTCCTCTCCAATAATTAATTTTCTCTATTAAGCTCCCTTTTTTTCTAACCTAATTAACCCTTAACAAAACTATTTATACTTAGGCCATAATAGCCTAATGGGCTTGGCAAGGCTTGGCCCAACTACTAAAACAAAACAATTAACTAAAAACTAATAAATAAAATACGGAAACATACTTTGACTATTAAAATACGGAAACACTGGTAAATCAAATAAGAAACAATCTCACAAGTCTCACGGTTCTAACATTAAAATATTCATATGTTTCAGATTTGAAAACGAGAAAGACTGAAGTGAAACCTGAATGGAGACCAAAAAAGAAGATTGATAAAACTACACAATTATTTTCTGATGTTGAATGTAATAGAGTTACTAATAGTGTTTCTAATGTATCTGGTCAATGTGCTTCTTATAAACAAAAACTTGTACATCCTTACAAGTCTTATACTATAAAACAATTGATCCAATTATCTCTGTCTACTAATCAGTCTTCCACATCTCATAGAAATGATTTTGTTACTCGTCAATATTCTGATCATTGGTTTGGTTCATATCATGTTTATAATTCTTCTGTTTCAATAGTTTTTCAACGGTTAAAAAGACCCAATTTCAAATGGGTGACAAAATCTTGTGCTAACTTGCTAGGACCCATCTATAAATTGGTACCTAAACCTCTTGTTGCTTGATTTCTCATATGTGGTACTTGGATTCAAGTTGTTCCAAGCATATGACAAGGTAGAAAGATATTCTATCTAATTACACAGAGAAATTTTGTGGCAACATTCATTTTGGGAATGACCAGTTTTCACCAATCTTTGGATATGGAGATGTTGTGCAAGAGAACATAATGATTAAGAAGGTGAGCTATGACGAAGGTTTAGGACACAATCTGTTCAGCATTGGTCAATTCTGCGACAAGGATTTAGAGGTGAATTTGAAGGCCAAGCGATGTTGTGTTAGAACGGAAGATGGTAAAGAACTCTTGGTCAGGACGCGATAGTCAAACCTCTACACGATCAATCTATCAAATGTCAAAACTGATAATGTGGTGTGTCTACTTTCTAAAGCCTCTATGCAACAAAGTTGGTTATGGCATAGAAGGCTATCTCATCTGAACTTCATATACATTAACAAGTTGGTGACTGGAAATTTGGTTAAGGGATTACTAGAGCTGAAATACGTAAAAGATTATATATGTGATGTGTGTGAGAAAGGTAAGATGAAAACAACCTCACATTAGCCTAAGCATCAACTGAGCACAAGTACTCCTTTAGAACTGCTGCATATGGATCTCTGTGGTCCATTGCGAACGCAAAGCATAAATGGCAAGAAATACGTCTTGGTGATTGTGGATGATTATTCTAGATACACTTGAGTCAAATTTATAAGATCAAAAGATGAGACACCCGATGTCATCATCTCATTCCTAAAGACCGTTCAAGTGAACTTGCAGAAGACATTTAAGCTTCTTAGAACTGATAATGGCACATAATTCAAGAACAAAACGATTGACGATTATCTCGATCGGTCGGGATAACTCATCAATTTTCTACTGCCAGAACTCATCTGTGTCCCAGATTAATGTGCAATCAAGATGAACAACAATCAATAGATGCAATCGCCATATATTGAATCTCTAATATCACAAAATACAATTCTCTCTCAAAGTCAATATTTCTCTCTCTAAGAATTACTATCTCAATTAGTCATATGAGTCTACAAACAAAAACAAAGTATTTATACCTACTATTACAAAGACACAAACTAAACTAGCTAAACTAGTTAATTTTGACTTTGACATTCCTTTAATATGCTTGACTTTGACTTTTGCTTTAAGAGGCTTTGACTCCAGCTTTGACTTTGATTCTCATTCTTCATGATCTTGGATCCAACATATTTATGTATTAACAATCTCCCCCTTTGGATTCAAGATCATCTTCAAAACAAAATATCCCCCTTTGATTTTGAAACAAATGATCTCCCCTTTTTGATAAACAAAAGCGAATTTCAGCAATCACGAATAGTCATCTTCTTTGTATGGTCTTGACATATTCAATCTCTCACTTTATTATCTTCACAAGGATAAGCATTTCATCTCCTCTTTCTTCAAACTGTCTTCAAACTTTCTGTAATCTCCCCCAAAGTCCGTGATTATCTTCTCAAGAATAATAACAATCTCCCCCAATATTATACAAACCTCTTTCAGACTTAAAAACGAAATTATCTTCAGATTTAGCTCACTTTTGTTCTAGCAAACAATCTTCAAAGAAAATTTCAGCAAATTTTCATCAAGCTTTCAGAATTCCTTGAACATTCTTTATTATTCTGACCATTCTTCCCATAACTCCTTATCCATTTCTTAAATCTAATTCTCTCCCATATTCCAAACATGAAACTTCCTCAAATTCAAACATTTATTGATCATCTCCCCCTTTTTGATGATGTAGAGTACATGAATCATCAAAAATGTATCCAAGAAATGTCATAACACTTTTTCTGACCAATGATCTTTTGAAAATGAGCCACTGAACATCTGTCAATTCATAACGTATTCATCCGAATCTTTTCAAATTCAGACAAATAAGAATGTAATCCTGAATCAACAAATGAATAAGTTAAGATGCCTTTAAGTAGTACGAATCTACTTAGTACAACGAATGTACTATAGAAGGAGTTTTATTCATGTTCATTCCCCAGGTCTCCCATTCAATCATCGAATGACACAAGGTTATTCTATGAACGTTCCAACAGAAAAACAAACTTTCTGTGTGTTCGTGCTTGTGTATGAAAGAATTTAAACATGAATGTTTTATAAGGCTCAAAATGTGTAAACCATTGAGAAAAAGATGAGTTGCTGGTGGGGTTTAAGCAAGAGTTGACATGGGCTAGTTGCCTGTTACAATGAAGTTCAAGAAAGAATTGTGAAACAACAGTAATATGGCTGCCCAAATCAGAAAAAGTTGGTGCAGAGTTTGATATTCTTTTACTCTAATCTCTCACCCTCTTTCTTTTTAACATTGATCTCATTTCTAACCAATATCTCTTTTCATTTTATCTCAACACACACCTACACTCAGATATTTACCCCTCGCCTCTCGATCACTCAAGGATAACTTCATGGGTAGGAAACACTGGCTATCGTAAATCCATATAAGTTCGTTTAAGTTCTCACACTGATCCCATGTATATTGTCCTAAAAGCAAAATGTTGCTCAATTGGTTGAACTTATTCAGTTAAAGAACATGATGAAATACATGTCAGATAATTGTATGCTCATGAAGATAATCATGAAGATTTGAGCATTTTAATCATGGAAGATTTTTCAAAAAAAGTAAATTGAATAAATGATATGAATACCAGAAACTTGTTTGAAAATCTGACACTGTATCGAAAGATCAAATAAGAATGATTTATCATTAAAAGCTTAGGTCATGAAAAAGTGGATGTTGTCTATAAGAACAAGTATAGACATTCTTGAAAGAAACGCTTTGAATGAATCAACGCTCAACAAATTTTGATTTTCAAACGGGGCTTATTACCATCGAAAAATTGTTTCATTTTGAGATATGGTAATAATAAAGTCAACAAAAATGCTTAACCGGTGTGGATGAATACGTGATAGTATATGGAAAAAATAATACACAAGTATTTATGTTTGGAAACACACGGTTTATTAAACATGAAAGCTCATAACAAGAAAACATTTAAAAATCACACTTCTAAATTCATGATATTTGTTTAAGAATCGAGAAGTGGTTTGAATGTTTAAGAAAAATGTTTTCATGTCTGAAAATTATTCGTCTTTCAAACACAATGAGATTACGATTAGAATATGCCTTACACTCATCTTAAATTTCATAAAGTCAGCTCTAAAATCATGATTGATATGATCATGTAAGCCCCCCCCCCTCAAAAAGTACAAAAAGTCAAAAAGACTTCGTCAAAGCAACAAATTACGTCAACAATATTGAAAATCAGAAAAATATGACAGTAAGACACCCCTATAACATTGAATAATGAGTCCTGATCTGAAGTAATCAGAAGTCATTTACTCCCCCTGAAAATATGCATTCGCAATAATATCAGTAGAGGTAATAAGTATACTCCCCCTTGAAGATTGATCATCTCTTTTGATGCATCGGAGTACACTTTCTTTTGATCGTTAAAGTTTGAGTCCTAAATTGTTGTGTTTAGAAGTCAAACTTCATCTGTGAAGCAGTAGTCCTAGACTGCTTTGTCTAAAAGTCAAAAATTTTAACAGTGAGGTGTGGGTTTTGAACTATATTGTCCAAAAGCCATGGTTCCTTTACTCCCCCTAGACTTGAGGTGCCTGCAACACAGATGAATCTTTTGGCTTTGGTACCCATTGGTATTTGGGTCCATGTTTGTTAGTTGTTGTTCTATTAGGAGTAATATAATAAGAACCATACCAGTAATTAGCAAAATCTTTACCAAGAAAATCATTTGATCCACAGTAAGAATAATTAATTTTCTTTTTAGATAACCTGATTAATTGATTTATCGAATAAACAAGATCAGGTTTACCTTTATGCACAATGTTCTTCTTGGCATTGAGTGTATGCCCAAATGATTTCTGCTCATTCTTCTCATCAGAAGATGCTTTCACTTTCCAAACCAACTTTTCTTTACTATTTCTCTTTTGATATTTACCTATACCATCAACATTCCTATCATAGAATAGGTTAGTAGTATGAATATGATCTTTTAAATTGACTAATCTTTTTGTTGAAACAGTTGTTTTATATGAACTTGATGT